>OU823251.1:10560809-20560809 GCA_917490735.1 Dryobotodes eremita | reverse complement strand
TGTGGCCCGTTTTTGTCTTTCATGACAGCCAGGTGATAATAAAAGAAATATAGTTGTAAGAACTGTATAATTTTGTCAATAAAAATGGCTTACAAATTGGTAAAATTGTTATGAAATATTTACCGTATTTTACAGACTGATATGTACTTAAAAACTTGAAAAAATGTTTAGGTTTAATTTATCATTTTTGACCAGTCTACAATGAAAGCTCTCAACAGATTTGTGAAGCGTCATAGGTCTGTATATTCCAAATCAGGAGACTTACTCCCGAAAACAATTCGAGTCTGGTCTGTTAATATATTTTGGCGTTTCATAATTTGCGCTGAAATAGAAGAACTTCTATTCTGAAAATCAAGGGAAGTTCGCTGTCTGTACTGCTGAGGAGTTTAAACGATAAATGATTTTATTTCTGTGAGTAGGTTTGTACAAACACTTTTACACGTCAATCATATTTTAAAACTAGATGAGGTCGGCGTTTCCTATCTGACTACTCTGAGAAGAAAGGCCGAAACAAACTCAGAGGTCACAGTCTCTTTTAAAGTCCAGACATAATCTTGGTCAGACCATGTGAAGACCATGTAGATTTGATTCTGAAATGGTCCTTTGAGGAAAAAACCACACAGAATAAGTGGACCTGTCCAGTCAGTGCACGCGTTTGTCAGTAACCGTGCAGCTCAACTCAAAACTTAAGGAGCTCAACGATTTGTTGCGAGACTTCTTCTCCCCAGGTAAAGCGTGTATTCTCGTTCGTCCCCCCGACTTCGTCCACCTAGCTAGTGGGCCGAACGGGAATTTACAAAAACAATATTTAATTTGTTCACGATCGTCTCACTCAAGATTTTAGAGGGACGAATGGGAATATTTTCTTAGACTAGTGCCATTCGTTCTACTAAATAATATTGTGCGTCAATAATAAATGACTGATATTAGTTTAAAATTTGTTTTTTTTTAATCATTAAGCAACTAGTTTGAAATTGTTTGGTGCGACCAACGGGACTAAAAAAACGTTTAATAAATTATTCCCGTTCATCCCACCAACAAAATCAGGTGGACGATCGGGAAAAAAAATAACGAATTCTCGTTCGTCCCACGTCTCGTCCGTCGACGATGTCGGGGGGACGAACGGGGAATACACGAGCTAAAGCACTAGGAAGTAGTAAAGGGTGGGCGTTTTGGGGGACTGTCTTATGTAATTTTGACGTTCCAAAAGTTCTGATTCTCATTCTCAGCCATATTGAATTAAGTGAATTTTGATTATAAGTATGTCTAACTCAATTGAGACATTAAACAAATTAATTACTACAACTACGACTATTCCTATACATAGGTTATTTCAAACAATCATCATGTATATCTCAATAACAATAGATTTATTTACCTTAGCAATGATTGTCCGGAAGCAAGCCGAATAAGGCTGCAATAAACTTAGCTCCTCATACAAACGATGACGTAGACCGCTGTAGGCGTTACTTTGAAATTATACATTGGTACAGGTGGTAACTAGGTTGGGTGGTTCCATTGTAGGATGAGACACGAGAATTCTTTTAAGAATTTTGGAGAGTATTAAGTTTGTTAGATGTTTAAATAGTTAGTTTTAACCAAGTAGGACTCTATGTTTTCTTTCAAGGGTCGTTGCGAGATGCCAGACTATGTTTATATTAACGAAGATATTTGGTACTTATAAGACCAGAGGTATGTTACAATATTATTATATATTAGGTAAATACTCAGAGCATTTTGTCTGAATGTTTAGCTGTTAACATTTAAACACTGGTTAAAACCTAAGAGAGATTGAAACCTGGGTTTTTAGTTAAACCGCTTTTTGTAATAAGACAAAAGGGGTCTTAGTACAAAACAAGGTTTTTCTTTAGACATGGTTTAAACCATCGACCCTGTTTTTGAAATAAGAATT
This sequence comes from Dryobotodes eremita, assembly GCA_917490735.1. Lineage (NCBI taxonomy): Eukaryota > Metazoa > Arthropoda > Insecta > Lepidoptera > Noctuidae > Dryobotodes > Dryobotodes eremita. The sequence continues at coordinate 20,558,897 of OU823251.1, read as the reverse complement.
TCACAGAAATCAAAATATAGTTCCTTTTACAAAACTGACAATTTAGTCCGGTCTTAGGTTGTCAATTTTGTATTAAGAACTTTACTAAAGTCGGCATAAAGTTCGAAATACAAAAACCAGCTCGAAGGTTTAGGCTTGGATTAAAGGAGGTAGTTTCACTAAGGTAGTCAGAAACTGCGAACTACGAAGAAGAAGACCTGATTATTTACTTTGAATACACAAAAACTTTCATGTAATTTAAAGAAAGGTGACAAAAACTTTTACTACGACGCGTTTTCCGTCATTAAAAAGGGTTGAGATCGTCTAATTTAAAATTGCACGCCCCTCCACTAAAATGTAATACAAAACATTTAAATTGTGTATGCAACAAGCTGTGGAGAGGCGTGCAATTTTAAATTAGCCGATCTCTACCGTCCTATACAATGCAAACTAACCTCACTCGAGCGTGCCGTGTAGCCCGTAGAGTGTCAACACGCGACAACAAATTGTCAAGACTCACGGCACGGCACGCCACGGTGACAATTATCTCGTCGTGCGCCGGACATGCGGGAACACGCCCGGATGCTTCTACGGCTTTTAATAAACTGCCAATTTATTCGATTAACAAATCTGTATGTTGATTTGTTGATTTCATACATAGCATTTGGTTTTTATCTAGTTGTGGACTGTCGAATGTACAACCAGCCGTGATTTTGAAGAAAGCTAGATTTTGTATAGCTTAATTGACTGAATTAAGAACCTATGTGAACTCATTACGATATTATAAACCCCGGTGAACAAAATCTCAAGGAATAATAGAAAACAGATTGGTTCTTCATCGTCAGGGATACGAGTAATCGGCCGGGGTCGCGGATTGTTCGAAAGAGTTACCGTGGCCCTGGCGCACAGGCAACTGAAGGAACACGAGTGAGTTTTAGTCAGTAAGAGTCTGACACGCCCTTCCGCTCCGCCCAGAGCAGGAGATGTCATTTGAGGATATCCAAACCAAAAAAATAAAAAAGTTTGGTCGAGTAGTGATCATGACTCTACTATAATAAATATTTGATGTTGAAGGCACAAAATTACCCTAGTGGCCTCATAACGGGATAAATCAGACTTGAAATCCGTATCTTTAAACCTCAAGGAATAAATTAGAAAACAGATTAGGCCCTAATAATTATCAGGGTTACGAATAATGAGCAAGTACTAACAAAACAAGTCTAGGGGCCTACTCTGCAAGTCCGTCAACGAAGATATGGGCCAGTCCGAAAGTAGTTTGATGCCTCGGAATTAACCTTACTCCCGATTAATTAACTTTTTCGGTAGGACAAACATACATCGGGAGTAGGACAACTGTCAAATCGTGTTATCATTCATTCTTAGTTCGGGCCCCGGACTAATCTTATATCCGTACGTGATACGGAGTAGGAAACACTCGTAACTTCAGATTTCGAGCTTTGAAAGTAGAACCCCTGATTCAAAGATTCAAATGTTAAATTGAACCGAAAGCTCCATATTTACTAATAACATACCCTTAAAAGCACAAACACGACCACAGAATTATCATTAGCAACAAAACACTACGGTATCAATGGCAGATTAAACTTGATTTACTTCCACCTCAATATAATCCTCATAATCCCCAAAACTGAGAAACAGTAGCAAACAGCAACAAACAATAAATAGTACTAAAACTAAATACAAAGCCTGTAAGGGCCGCAAAGCCTCGATAAGTCAAAATCCCTGTGTTCAGTCAGCAGTCGTAAACAACATTAACATTGTCATAAATTGTGGGAGTGACGTCACGTCGCTGGCCTTCCATGGTACAGTGAGATGAAGAAACGAGGGTGTGGGATTAGAAACAGCGGGGGAATGAGCGGAGCGGGGGAAGTGATGATAAGGAGCCTGCGTAATTATTCGACTTAATTGGGAATACTGAGTAATTGCGTAGTGTAAAATAATAGGTAAAATTTAAAAACCCCTGACACAAAAAGAGCTGTTGACCTTAAAACGGCTGAACCGATTTTGATAAAACATGTCTAAGAAACACCGCTAGAAAAATGCTTTCAAATAAAAAAAACGCATCCAAATCGGATCAACCGTTTAAGAGCTACGGTGCCAACAAGACAGACACACACCCATAACGGTCAAACTTATAACACCCCTCTTTTTGCGTCGGGGTGTGGGAGGGCCAGCGTGGTGGATAACGACTCGATCAATCTCACAGAGAGGAGGCCTAAGTTCCAGCAGTAGGAACAATAACATTATATTTTACATTATGTTGTCAAACAATTAAAAAAATAACGAATCAATACAGTTCTTGAAACTTAGTTCTTCTAAGTCGCTTGTAAGACCGTATTTATTTGGCGAGAGAATGATAAAATGCGAATGAGATTATTGCATGATATAGAAGATAATGCAAGACAGAACGGATTAAGGTTTTCTGAATCAGTAATCGCTAACTTAAGACCCCAACACGCGTTATAAAGCGAAATAGGCGCGAATCGGCGCGATACAGGGCTACCGTGCGCGCGCGCCGCAATAACTCTCAATTATCGACATCAAAGCGGCGCGCGTCGATTGTTTCTCGTGACGTGACATATAACTGTGACGTCACATACCACGTTGTTCTGTTTTAGGCTTATTGTGTAGTTTGATAAGCCTACCTCAACAGAGTGAAGTGTTGTATGAAATACGAAGAGGAAAATTCAGAAAAAAATTATAAGTAAATAAACACAATACCTAATCCGTGGCCTTATCGCAAATATTATGAAATAATAAAGTGACTACTATTTTGGGAACAAAAATCCTAACTAATATTATAAATGCGAAAGTAAATTTGTTTGTTTGTTAGCTTTCACGCCATAATTACTGAATGGATTGCAATGAAATTTGGTACACATATACAGACCATGTCTATGTAGACCATGACCTGGGTAAGGACATAAGCTCTATATAAGTTCTATATAAATTTTTGTACCAAAATAACTGCCTTTCTTTTAATGTTTTTTTTTTGTATACGGTGATAGGTATTCCAAGAAAAAAACTATATTGTAGATATTTTTTTTAATTACCCCAATTTTTTACATACCCAAAAATTATACGTTTTACACTATACTTACGTCCAAATTCCCATCTAGTCTTTGATTAAATAAATAAAACTGTCACTCCGTAAGCTGTAAGTAAATATTTCTCGAAATGTTTTATTACAGTCTGGCCGGTTTCTTAGGTCAAAACTGGTTTATTATCGGACTATTTGTTCAGGCTAATTTCGAGAACAGATAAGCTATGGTAATAGGTCATTTACCCTTTCAACAAAACCTACGATCGTTGAATATTTATTTAATGCAGCTAGTGAAGGTTTTCTTGGCAAGACCTTATGAGTCTGAATATTATATTTTTTACATTTAAAAAATGCAAAAAAGATAGTGTCATGGAACACTCGGTTGGAACGAAGTTCCTTTCGTAGTATATTATTATTGATTAACAAATAAATGAATAACTAACTTTCTTTCTGCCTTGAACTAATAAGCGCGCATCTATAACTGGGCACAGCCAATAGCATACGCGTTATGGATAACAGTCTACACTAAAGAAAGGGTCGTGACGGAAAACTCTTACACTTTTTTTCGCGTAGCCCCCATCCGCCAAGTCCGTACCGTGCGATAAGGAACTTCGTTCCAAAAGTTTCTTGATATTTTCGAGCAATTTCGAATTAAGTAAACTTTATTTATTATTCCAGTAATTGTAAACAGTAATAACTAAATAAAATTAAAATCGTATTAAATCAATACATTTAATTAATGAATCGCACATGCAGCTTTTCACATGTCATACCTACATAATTTAATATAAACTCCTGTTCAACCTTATATTACCCGAAGTAATAATAATGAAATGCAAGACTTCATAAATCGCAGCACGATGCTACTAGCATGCCAGTAGAATGGCACATAATTATATGTGCATGAACAGGACGTGAATGAAGGGCAGCCACATATGAAGCGTTAAATGCACTCGGAAATGCATAATTGTGAATTTTCAGAGGTTATTTTAAATCATTATTGACGTGCCTTAAGGACGTTTAAGATTCGTCAGTATCATATTAGTGGAGAAATATACGCTGATTAACATAAGCGGTTCGAAGGAAAGTAAAGGAAGTTTCATAAATACCTAGTTACCTACTTTAATTTTAATATTTGTAATAGAGACACTATTACCTAGTGGCATAAATGTAGGAACAGAACGTGTCAGGACAGTGAAAGAGAACCTGAAGATGGATGACAGATATGAAGCATAAACGAGTGACAAAGATGACTGTACGAAATAGTCAAGGATTGAAAGAGATAGTGAATGAATGTTTTAAATGGAGAATTAGTAAAAACAAAAGAACGGCGATTAGGAAGAAAATGGTGAAAGACGTAAGACGATTGTGAAGACGAAAATAAAATTAAAAGAAGTAATCAGTGGTTTTATTTAACTTGAATAGAGCTAATCCCACATACTTATTATAATAATTGAAAATTGTCACAAACCTGTTAAAGTAGGATATGGTTTAAAGAACTTTTGTTATAAGTATGCATCACCCGTATTTAACCAGAAAAAGTATTTGATATTTTTGAGATATTGCTGTAGGTAACCACGACTACCACGCTTGGTAAACAAATCAGAAGTACCTATGAACCTTCATTGACTTGAATATGCCCTGGCTGCTGAGAGTATGTCATGCTCACTCAAATATCTCGCTGGTGGTGGCGTGTGTGTTGGATCATTAAGTTCTCTTCAAAATGGTTGAGCTGAATGGTGCTAATCCATGCGTCATGTTCGAGAACAGGCGCCGTCAGAACGGACTGGTAATTTCTTAGCTGCCACGGCTTATTTTCATTTAATTTAATATTTGAATTGTTTTTGTATTTTTATTACGGACGCCTGTAACGTTCTGCATCGTTCTCACTTGCATAATTTCAACATGAATGATGTAACTAATATTTTGTAACCATATTTTTAATTAAAAGAGTGTCCGTGGAGTTTCTTGCCCGTTCTTCTCCATAGATACCTACTACGCTTTGGAAAGGGCAACTAGCTTCATCTTTTTGACTGACCGACCCCTTGACATTTCAAAAGTGCCTGTAATTGGTTTATTTGAAATAAATGCTTTGAGTTTGAGTATGAACTTTCTGCCGTAATTCCTTAGTTAGATTTTACGACACCCACGAAAAGAGGTAAGGTACTTAGTAGCAACGAAACGCCAAAAATGGGTTATCTACTCTACAAAACCTTTGCCGATAGTTGCGCGTTTAAAACCCCTCTTCTGTACCAGTTTTTACTGTGCACATCAGTACACACGGCTACATATAGAGCTATACATTTTCAGTTTTAGCTGACCTCGCATTGTATAGGCTTTTCGTACAATGAGAAGTCAGCTTATACTGGAAATGTATAGCTTGATATGTAGTCGTGCGTACGTAAAAAATATGCTTTAATTTTTTCTTAAACGTGATGTCATTTCGTACTGGAAGAATGTAAACAAGTATGATTCAGAACTAGGCTCTTTAGTAGTACCTACGTTATTAAGTAGGTATGTTGATAAAAATAAGATATCATTTTCATTATACGTTATTAAAATATTTCTTCGGAATATTTATTGAGAGATAAAATCAAGATTTAACTTGCGAATTAAACATCGCCATACAACGTGGCAATGCCAGCCTTTTGGGCACTTCCCCTGTTGACAGGGATGCGGGCGAATTTTTTGATGCCCCCTCCTTTTTTATATACTTGTACATATTATTATTTTAATTCTGTTACCTTGTATATAATGTATTTAAATATTATCTTGTTTGAAAATTAAAAAACTTGGAAATAACACCCATATTTCTCTATATCATCGCAAGTCTGTATTTTCTAAGGATTGGTTAAGAATGAATAAAATTATTTACAGATTTTATAGCCTTTCAAAAAGAAAAGCACTTATAGACATAATTATATTAAACTTTATCTCTTGATATGTCACGAATAACTTTGACATCAACGAATGAATTTGTTCCTTAAAAATCCCAAAGGATGAGCTCTTTTTTATTGTTGCTGTCTTTTCTATTTTATTTAAATTAAATAATAGATTTGTACAAGAGGAAATTAAATATTTGTACACCATATGTAATGGTAGAATGTAAAGGGGCCAGTGTAAACCTACATTCTGGCAAATATAAGTACATTACTGCAGCGGCCGACAACAGAGGCACTGATGGACGAACCAGAAAATGTGGGCCGAGGCACACATACTTGAGTCCATCAATGCCTGGTGGCGGCCAAGACTTATATATTACTTTTTTCAAATAAAGCGCGGAAATTCAAACTAAGTAAATTCATTATAAATTCCAGAATCAATGACGAATAGTGATAACTTTTCCCGAGCCAATATGTTAATTTGTTTCTTTTTCACTTTAAACAGCTCTATTTGCTAAGTCAGTTCGAGATTTAAATAAAATCTTTGATAAGTAACCTCCTTGGTTGCCATGGGTCGAAGTAAAAAGTTCGTTCTATTTTTAAATTACACGACAGATGTGAGTTTTCATACTAACATTGCCGGCCGCTGCTCGCATGTATTTGACCAGTACAGCATTTTCAATTCAACTCAAAGAAGGTTGTCGGAATAATATTCGAATTTCCAGGCATGTTTGAGAAAAAATAATTTGAATTGGACATATATCAAGTACTTACCTTAGCGATCTTCTTCTTAATCGTAGATTCCAGTTTCTGTAGGAGAAATAGACAGTAATGTTAATAGTTAGGCAAGCAAAGAAAATCAGAAGGTCCTGTTATTTAATTATTATGTTAAACAGAGGAGTTATGGTTAGACTGTGATCCATCCAAAGTTAGAATTCAAGAGTAAAGAACATTCTTCAAGACTCATGTCCCAACAACCCATTCTTCAAGACTGATGTACTGTGACTGAATATCCAATGTTGGTTTACATATAGGTAGGTATTCAGAACTACCTTTGTACAGAACAACTATTTTCCTAACGTCCCTCGGCAAACTTCGTGTTTCGTCAGTCATCGGATTTCTATCAGTAAATTACATTAAGTTAAAAGAGTATTAACAACTCTATATACTTCCAAGTCGATTGAGAGCGTCCAGTCTGCAGAAAGTACAAAGGACAACTGATAGAAATCCGACGACTGACGAAACAAGAAGTTTGCTGAGGGACATTAAGCAAATAGTTGTACTGTACACAAGATAGCAACAGGAATAATAATTATGTTATTAAACCATCAATCTGTCTAACAAACACCAACATTGTTTATTGAGCTTCGGAGCCACACAGTCGAATCACAAAATGTCAGTTGTTTATATTTTGACGTGATAGGAGCTAAACCTCTGCCAAATTATTAAAAATGCATTAGAAGAAACTTCCTATCAGGCATTCTCCGTGAAGACATTAAAGGATGTTCTCACACTGCTAATTGCCGTCATACGTCGCAGGACTTTGACATAAGTGTCAAAACACCGTATAGGTATTGAACACGGCTCAAACTATTGATTACCTGAGGGCCTAGACAAAGTGGCATTCTATCAGCGCTGACGATAATAGAAAATTTAAAAATGTATGCGACTAACATAAGCTATCGAAAAGCTTGTGTCAATCCTCTTGAGTCGTCGTAGAAATATGAAACGCTTTGAAAGCGACTGCCACTTGTCTAGGCCGTCAGCTTATCAATCTTTTATTACGCTTCCGTGTACTCTATCAAGAACGTAGACGTAAGCCGTAGACGAAAACTTTCGTAGCAATGGTCTACGTTCGCGCTACGGCGTAGTACACGTCAAAATATAAGAACTGATATTATTTCATGATTTGTTATGAAGATTCATTAGAAAAGTTACAGTCGCATGCAATAGTAATCTAGTTATAGGACAGTTTTAGAGGAAGTGGAGAAAAAAAACAAAAACACAGTTTGTTTGAATTTTTATTAGTACAGAACAGAAGAAATCAAACAGCCCTAAAAATGTTTTTTCTCGGTATAGTGTTGATTTTAAAGTGGTTAAGACATGACAAACGTACCTAAATCTAAAATCACCGAATAAATAGTTTTATTTACTAACCTTAATTTCTAGATGATCAAAGCAATATGATAAATAGCCGTGCTAAAAATGACGTTTCGGAGAATCATTTAATCAATAACTCCAAATCACCTTGATCCGAATAAACCTACCCTCATGATCTACCACAACGACTTTCCATTTACCACCAAAAGGGTTCGTATTACCATCCTTTAAAACGAAATCAACACGATATATCACTTGAACAAAAATCGTTTAAATAAAACTTTACATGCGCAATAAAGTCCAATTCAGACCATGTATAATTCGGCCATACAATTAATTAATCGTATCCTTCAGCGATAAATATGGCACATAACGTTAATAAAGTAACTTCAATCAGTATATTGCTTGTTTTATTGAAGCCAGTCACGACAATATCGGATGAATACACATAAGTACTTCGCATATGATTTTTATCGGTTCTAAGTATGGATTTATTTAACAAAATTAAGCGAAGTGTCAGATATAATGAGTATAACCCAGTAAGATTTGGGGGAACAAATTAGGGTCCATTATGAAGTTAAATAAGGTTTTCCAACAATGTCAGCCTACACGCGAAGTATGCTTGTGATAATCAATATAAATTAGCTAAGATTGCAGCTGACTGGACGTAGTCTGATGTCATCTGTAACCTGGTTCTCATAAAATCCTATAAACGATTATCTAATTCTGATAAAAAAGGTTTATCAATATGTTTCTGTACGTTACATTATGGCATAATCGTGTAAAAAAGATCAGTTGCCCACTGCAAAGGGCATTTCGAAAGAAGAGTACCTATATAGTTCATGTTTAGTTGAATTGTCACATTTTGGAGCTCGGAATTAGAACATTCGTGGAAACAGTGGCCGGTTAGTTGATGAGGGCATCATCAGCTGACCGGCCACTGTTTCCAGCTGACTATTGAATAAACACAGCTTTATCACTATCACCTTTGAAACTTGAACCCATCTAAATCTTTGCTATCTTAAGCTTAGGTCACTCTCCTCGGGTTTGCGTTAATCGTAAAATTACCAACAGCACAGGACTTTGAATGCGGGTAAAAACCTAATGTAACATAAATTTATTACCCCGGTGTATCAAAAGAGCTACCATGAGTGATAACACTTGAGTACTTTCAAAACACCCTAGACTGTAAGCTACGCCACCAAGGTTTATGAGTTTATGACCCACGAATCTCTTCACCACAAATAAACTTGTAAACTCAGGGAACTTGATTGGTTCCCAAATTGGCTATTAACTTAAAGTGTTCCTAAATTAAAATTACAACTATCATTATTTGTCAGTCGTATGGAATGGCTGTAACACGACAAATTGACGTGTCAATCTACTCAACAATGAAGTGCCATGACTGTACATAGTTCGTGTCGACACGAAAGAAGACGAATCTACTCACTATACCCTCAATTAATTTTGCTGTATTATAATTCACTTATAAATACCACCCATTTCTCCAAAACACACAACACACACACATCACACACATAATAGTTTAAACGTACTAAATCACGGTGGCACACGTCGCCGACGCGACCCAGATAACGATGTAATTGCTGAGCCTTGATCTGCGCAAGCGCAGGCGCCGCCATTAGTGGCGCATTTTAAATACCCGCCATTTTATCCTAATTGGAGGGAAATAGGCCGAGGGACATGAGAAAATAGTGTGCGTGATACTCGTAGAAATTATGTGAGTCAACCACATTGTTTGAATGTTGGCAACATTGTTTTGTAATAGGATTGTTTAGTTTCAAGTTGGTATATCTGTTTGAAAATGTGGATAGGAAAATATTGAAAGCAAGCTTTTTATCACGAGGCTTTTTATCCCCTTTAGCTCGAAATTGAAAGTAAAAGCTCATAAGTGTTATCATATTCAACTTGCTCAACAAAAGTGATAGGTAGCAATTTTATTGGCAGTCTTTGCAAAATTGTACTAAAAACTTTATGTTGAACAGAGGATGTCCTAAATCCTCAAAAAGCAGTTAAAAGTGCTGGCAGGAGTGTGTGGGTGAAAAGAGGGCGAATCGTGAACCGAGCCCATGGAATTGTGTCACACTGACCGCAGCATGCAGTATAGAACCACGTTGTAAATTGTATGAATATTGAATATCTTTGCTATATGATTGTTAGTTCATGCAAAAAATCGTATATAATAAAGTTATTTTTTCCACATACGAATCATATGAATTTTGATATTAAAGGAATTTTCATAGATGCTTTTTAGGGTTCCTTACCAAAATGATGCCAACGAACCCTATTACACAGGCTTCGTTTTCCGTCCGTCTGTCTGTCAGCGGGCTGTCTCATGAATCGTAATAGGTAGACAGTTGAAATTTTCACAGAGTGTGTATTTTTATTGCCATGCCACTATAACAATAAATAGTAAAAATAAAATAAAGTTAAAAATTAAAGGGCTCCACATAAAAGAAACGTGTTAAAAAAATGTAGCGTTAAATATTGTACGGTGGTACTGAACCCTTCTTGTGCGACTCCGACTCGCACTTGGCCGGTTTTTTGTCAAATCATAAAAGTGTTATCAAATCCTAAATTAGACCTTTTGTTGTAAAAAAATATTCCTAGTTACGCTTGGACGACAACTTCCTTCACAATGCCAGCATGAAGATTCATCACGGTTTCCCATATTTTTAATCCTGCTTAAAATAACAGAGATATAGAACACACAAGTAAACACCACACACTCATGCTAACCGACCTTTAACGGAGACTAAAGTTGCATACAGACCTGAAAATATAAGAACACAATATAAAATACATATTAATAAACAGAAGATATTTACATAGGTATCATAGATATACGGGAAATCACAGGTCACAAATAAGCACGATCATTAAGAATAGAATAAAGAGGATGAACATTTTTTATTTATACCCCGAATTCTCAAACGAAACTAAACTTAATTAAAGACGATATTAAGTCCCTTTTTTATTACATCATTAATTAACAGTGACAACATTTGAGTCTTAAAATTAAGAAATTTTTGAGAATTCGGATGTAAAAGTATTTTTTTGTGTCAGCACTTTTTAAGACAACTTAATGTGTACACCAATTCCTTAATTAATTATAATATACTGGTCTAAAGGCATACTTCTGTGAATGACGTGTGTATTGGTAGATAATGAGTTGTTTTAACCTGACATTTAGGCTTAAAACTTGCGCAGGCGTTCGATTAAAGTGTTTAGTTTAGCCAATGGCGCATCTGTCAGCGTGGACAAAATTACAGTTTAATTATGTTACCTTCTGTTGCTATCGAAAAACGTTTTGATAGAGTTAAGACATTTTTCTTCGTCGTACAAAAATGAGGTATTAAGGAATTAAAATAGAGTCATCTACCTTGGCTTTTAGTCTAACCGAATGCTGAATATCAGTATTCTACACGGAGCGACTGCCTATCTGACTTCCTCAACGCAGTAAATGGGTAATACGATACCCCTTGGTAAGACAGGTTGTCAGACTTAAGGGCTTCTGACTACCCGTAACGATTGTCAAAGATGTACATGACAGCCGGGACCAACTGCTTTCCATGATGTCCAAGGCACGGAGGGGTCTCGATATAAAAGGGTAGTCACCCATCTACGAACCGACCGCGGCAGACGTAGCTTAACCTTGATAAACCGTGGCAAAGTATAACACCCGCACAGTTCGATCGAACTGTGCAGCTGTTACTTTGCAACGAGACATTAAAATAGAGTGTCTCACCAGAACTTCTACGCGTTCAAGAATGCGATGATGGAAAAAAGTATCAATTTAGTAAACTACAGTTCTCGTTATGCATGCTAACTAGACTCGCATTAACTCAATAAAATCACAAACATAGTTTCAATTATTTCATTTTACACTAATCGGTATCAGATTATGCTATCTTATAATGAACCAATCATTGATTGATCCAATTCCTGCTCACATGTATATTGAATAGTAATAACATCGATATTAAGTACTTTACATCGTCGATTAGCATCGACTGAATATTGAAGTAGGAATCTAAGAGCAAGTGCTCACTTACGACTCGCACGTGCGAATAGTCGTAACGATTTAAAAATACAATAGGAGAAAGTACCAAAATCAGAAATTTACCGATAAAAAAAGATCAAAGATAGCAAATATTTAAAATATATATAAATTGGTGTATTGGTTATTATAAAATGTCAAATACAACCAAGTATAGTGCGTCACCTTAAATCGTAGCAGAGCGTGGACTGACTCATCAATATTTATACATCCCTACAGTATGAAAACATGCAATTTACCGACATTTTTTATCGTAAAAAGGGCGTGGCCGTAAAATGTTTAGAGTCGCAAGCGCAGGACATGTGTTAAACGTCGCAACAAGCACTTGCGATCAATTTGAATATTTCTGCATAAAATCTATTAATTCATGGAGAATTTTGTTACGGTGTATATTTTTGTGTTAAACTATGGAGACAGGTGCAATAGTAAGATAAAGTACTCTGTCCAACACGTTTTCTTATATTTAATTAATTATTAGAAATATACAAGCTGATTTACACGGATTGCAATGACAAAGAACATCTTCCGAAGTCATTCTTTGGTTACCTAACGCTCTATATAATGTATCGTCCATGACTTCAACGAGCTTATTTATGTAATAAGACTCATACAGGATATCATAAGTACTACAAAATAACATACAACGTATATTACTGTAAATAAATTGCTTTATTATCTTCTAGGTGGGATGAATTATTAAAGTAGCTGTTTCCGTTTCCGGTAATTAGAATAATAATGTAATTAGTGCCGGAATAAAAAGCATAGCTTGAAACTTAAAACATATTACATAAAACCAGCTGCTCTACTTTAAATCACAAAATAAAGTTACTGTCGTGTTATTGCATAACACCATCCTGTAGGCCGGATGATGGACGCTTCTTGGACAATGTCTGGTCACCTCAAAAACATATTGTCCACTGTTACTTAAAAAAATAACCATTCACACGTGGCGTACCGTTCGCATAAACATCTATAACATTTTAAAATATAGGTTAAATATTTTATATTGAAAAAAAGAAAGAAGTTATTTAATATTTGGTTTCTTACAAGTCTGGTTTTTAGTATGAAGTCAGAATAAGCTAGGATGATCATGAACTACCAATTTAAAATCAGATAAAGTAACCAACTTTACATAGTAATAAATTAAAATGATTGCAATTGCAAATTCCCTTTGTCTTAGAATTCTTTGTTCCACGCTCATTCATAAAGCAAATGGCATTAGCAAAGCAAGGAATGTCATTCATGAACCTATCACGAGCTGGTGCTTAGTAAACAACTTTAACATAAATTCTAATAGAAACCATAAATTATAGGTGAGTATGTTTACTTTATTTCACTTAGTAACAATCTTAAATAGAACTAAAGAAGGGAAGTTGCGTCCACTTCGTCAACCACACAATGTGAAAGCTAACAGGCAAGAATAGGAGAGGAAGACATTTTGCATCGCCCCAACTAACAAGAAAAAAGGCAAAAGTTTTGAATCCACTATCATCAAAATTTAAGAGTAAATTTAACAGGAATATCAGGCCTACACGCTACGCTTGACAACTGAAGAATCCCATTGAATTTGAGAACAATATGAAGCAGCTAAGGCTTGTCGCTTCTTAAGGCAGCAGAAAAGGAGACATTAATGTAGCCAAGTCAGGAATCAGAAAAAATACTGGCATAATTATAATCTTCAAAATTGAGTAAGTCTTGATGGGTACACATATTATGTGAAACGTAAATTGAAATGTAACATACGCTGTAACGAACATGCCGTCCAAATATATGCAATGCAACACGAAATGTAACCACACGTTGAAACAAATTCGCTTTTTTGCTGTATTACATTTGATGTTTCGTTCCACATGATCATAATCATAATCATCATTTATTGCATTCAATGTAGTGTACAAGATGTTACAATAATATTTGTTTCATACATTGACCCTGTCAGGGCACAGCAATATATACATATGTTTTGGCATGCTACAGTACATAATAAATGTAAATGAATGAAAGAAACCCACAGTGCAGAAAGACAATAATATTTTTTTTAACATAATGATAAAGTATTGGTAAACAGTTATTTGGTCATAACCATAACCATGTGTAACCAGTTTGAGATATCTCAGTTCACTATATGAAAAGTAAAGCACAAAATACCCGCAACCAAACCCGCGACAACAACTTAGTCCAAACAATTTCTATGCGTACAGTACGCACGCCACACAGCGCGCACACAATATGTCCGCGTACATTTATCATCATAAGTGCCGCTATACACCCGCAACAAAGCGACGCGACACGACGCGACCGCGACAAAGCGTCGGACGACACAGCGACACGATTTGTAACTACACCTAAATATTGTATTGTTATTTATTACTATCATTTTACACGGATTCGCTTGTACGCCTGATTTAATAGTATTTTCAACGAAGATAATTCTTGGGTGAATAATAGATTGTAAAGATCTAGGGTAGTGGTAACAATGGATAGGGTAGCAGTAATTTTAGTTTAAATTGTGTTGCCTTAAAAGAGTTAAATAGTTGTGTATAGAAACTTGGTTGGTCTATGAAAATGGTAGCAACTAGCTGTACGCTTCGGAGGTTGATATCTACGGCCCTATTTCAGGGTCTAGTCTGTCTGAGGGGTAAGATTTCCGATGCATTTAGATGCACATATTACCTATAATGCTACAGGTTCTTATGTTTCAAAAGCATTTCCTGTAGAACTTTTTGTATTTGGAAAAACGTTTGTGATACAACTTTGTTTTTCTTTTTTTCTTAAATCCTACTATAGGATACGGTTACTTATTGAATAAATTTACGAAAATGAATACGATACTGAAATACATTAATAGTTAGGTATATTTGGTTTGAGCCATCCTTAAATTCTGAAACAAAAACTAAAATTACTCCTCCACATGAACCGTTCACGCTTTGTTCACACCGCAACAAACCACATCGAATTCACTGCGATTATATCGTAAAATTTTACATTGTCGATTTAAATGTATCACCTCAATTCCCATCTCACTCCAACTAACAACGACAGAACAGGACAAAAGCAGGAGAGTGCATAAAATTAAATTGGATACGATAATTAACGTGGGCTGGTTTAAAGTAAACAGAGGACATAAAGAACATCAGATCATGATTTTCGGGCAAACAACTCGAGGCTATGGACAATGCTAAAGTAATTTTGAACTTTAATTTAAGGGAACAAGCTATGTTTATGCTCGTTAAGTATGTAGAGATTTTTCGACCTGATTTTTAACGTGTCACTATAATTGGTTCTGAGACGAGTAGTCGATGATTGACGCGTAATTTTGACGCTGGGCCGCCATTACTTGCAGTTTCGCGAAAAAGATTTTATTGGTACACGTATCGATCACAAATTTTTATTTAGTTTCTGTCACATTGTACGGTTATTACGAAGATTGAATTTATTATCTTCACCGTGTCGTTCAATGTAATAAAAGTTAATGTAAAAACAGTCGTGTTAAGTCGTGTTAAATTAAATTGCCGATTGAAATCATTCGGACATCCTTCTGGTAAATCAAAGATTGAATAATTTTAAGATTTTATTTACAGACACTTAACGTAAAGTTACATACAAGTATTGATTTACTCCGAAGAGATGGCGCTTTCAAATTGTGTAGGCCCGCAGCCAACCCGCAATACAACTTAACAAAGGCTATTATAAATACTCGGTAATAATTTCTACCAATTATATGTTTAATGTCACGGTGTTCGCATGCTCCGATCGTAATGACGTACAAATTGAATACATCATAAAACTTTCAAAATAACTGTATAATTAACACTACGCAATTACAGTGACAGTTCGTCAGTAAAAAAAAAGCATTTTTTGGGACACAAGATGATATTCATCACACACGCCCCGAGAAGATAATTCGCGAACAATTTGCTTGGTTTATCAGTACGTAATTATCCGAAACGCGTACGTTAATGAACGGTTGCGTTACACTGCGGTGTGAGCGACGGCCTGTAGCGGAGACTAATCCTCGAATAAAATTATAATTATTACACAAAAATCGCTTTAGATAACCCTTTTTGGACTTAATTCTGATGAGCACTATATTTTATTAAATTATTTTTATTAAAACACGTATACCTAAATAAAAATATTTTACATAAACCGATGAGCAACAGCGCTTACATTAACACAATATATTAATTATTATCTCATCAGCATAGTGATATTTATCACCCACCAAAAATTGCAGTGGGTCAATTCTAGCTGTTGGAAAAGCCCATGACTCAGGCTGTCAAGAAATGCAATTTTTTTGTCGACTTTTCTGGATGGATAACTTTTTAGTGATTACCCTAATTTTCTGATAACGAGCTTAATATAAAAATTTACCAGGGTTGCTTCATAACCTGCTGTAACACAACCAGCGTCACTTCTCACAACACTCGTCCGCCATTTTACAAAACTTGCACCAAACCATGTAAAAATCGCACTCTTGCGCATCTTCGCGTAAGAATAATGTGGACGGATCGCCGGCGTGTTATTAACCTGTGAGTTATGGCGTTGACACGTATAGTGTCGGCGGAAAAAATATTACGCACAAAAGTGATAATTAGCCATGAAATCTTATTTCCGTGAAACTGTGGAAAGTTGATTGTG
Organism: Dryobotodes eremita; assembly: GCA_917490735.1. Classification (NCBI taxonomy): domain Eukaryota; kingdom Metazoa; phylum Arthropoda; class Insecta; order Lepidoptera; family Noctuidae; genus Dryobotodes; species Dryobotodes eremita. The sequence continues at coordinate 20,542,150 of OU823251.1, read as the reverse complement.
TAAGCTACTAATTAAATGAGGACTAGGGATGCGACGGTGAAAAAAAGTCTCGTATTTTTTATGCTGTTGAGTACTGGGGAACAAACTGCTTTCGAAGTGGTTTTGACTTTAATTTGAGTGGATGTTTTCGGATTTAAAATGTTGAAGCTTTGATGGTCCTTGTTTTGAAAATAATGAGACAGAGCGGCTAAACTTTTTTTATGTCTAGTCTGCAAAACAGAATGTGAACAGTATTTATTTCATTGACATTCTTAAGAAACTATATCTAATGAGCCACATTCTATCTCTGTCAATATTATCACTTGCTAGCATTCAAATTAAACTAATAAAAATAAACGTTAATGACCACATAAATAAGTGAGGAAAAAGAGATTACAATTTTTATCGAACCTCCAGAACCAATTAAAAGTATTTTACTAACCCTCAATTTGTAGTCAACAATTTCTATTCAAAAACAATAAAAATTAATTACCGTCAGTCGTTTGTAAGATCGATGACAATTCTCTTAAGTTATTGCGCTTCGCCGGTAGGGGGCACAGCTGACACTGTCTACTTGTCACTTTACCATCAGTAATATATTCATTCACTGAGCATCTGACGAAGAAACAAAAGGTTATTTCGTAAAAAAATAAGCAATATTTGTGTAATTAAATTCCTGATACATTTTCATGGTAATTTGTTAGAAAAACTTTACACCTGTCTGTTTTTCCGAGTTGTTAGTTTAACCGTCTTGTTTCTTTATCTATTTGTTTTTCTGTTACATGTTAACAATCAGGAAGTCGGTCCACCATGGAAAGCGGTGAATAATATTATAGACACTCTCGTACCAGCCTTTAATGTTCCCACTGCTGGGACACAGGCCTCCTCTCGGTGAGAGGGAGTGGGCTGTAATCCACCACGCGGGCCCAGTGCGGGTTGGTAGATGTCACATGTCTTCGAATTTTGATTCTAGGACATACCGGTTTCCTCACGATGTTTTCCTTCACCGTTCTACACACTATAGCTAGGGAGTTTACCGAAATGTTAGCAAACTCAGGGAAGAATTCAAATCTTGAGTCTGGGCAGCAATAGGTATGTAGGACGTAGGTAATACTGTCCGGTACTACACAACTAACATGCAGCCTTAAATTAATACGTTCAGTTCTCTCAATGTAATCTTATTGTCCTAGTAACTAGTTGGATAGCAGCCGGGATGTAGCAGATAATTCGTGCACCCAGTCCGACCTAACGCAAGATTTATCTTAGAAAGAAAAAGAAAGAAAGAAAATACATTTATTTGCGGTAAACATGACGCAAATAAAAGACACACAAACACAAAAAAGAACGAGTTGGGTAAAAATATGCGTCAGATTTACGCAACAACAGCTTTTTCTAAAGTTTACTAGGGTTAGCTTCCAGTCTAACCAGATGCTGTTGTAGTATATTCCAAAGACCCACTGTCATCTGACCTTCACAACCTAAGTACCCCTAGATAAACTCCAGTAACATACGTTAAGGTTACCGTAACGTTTAGTAAACACGGCACATTGACTGACCAGACGTATTGCAGGCTTCTGATTGGCTCAAAATGTGGTTGTGCAACTTGACTACCCCGGATAGTTTACTATATCCGTCTAAATTATTATCAATGCTAAGCGATTAGTGTATGTAGGTGCTGAATTATAATCAGGACACCATAAACTAACTGATAAGACCCGTTTACCGTTAGATTACTTAGTAATTAGTAAATTACAATTAGAAATATGTAGTTGATCATTTTAAAACACTCAAGATAAACTAATATATTTGTAATAACTTCTAAAGTTCTATGTGGCTGGTATTTGGACCACAATGTGTTGCATTTTTCGTAGATATAACTGCTCCCCAATATGAGATCGTCCATCATTTCACATGAAATACCATTTTTGTAATATCAACACCAAAAAGAAGAAAAGTGGCTCAGTATTTCTGGACTGCTGCCTAAATTCTTGAAACATGATTAAGTCTAGGAGAGCACTTCAAAAGGTAAATAAAATCACAATCATACAAAAAGTTTACTAATATAGAGCCAAAATATCGCAATCAAAACATCAATTTCCTTACTTTTTAACCGACTTCAATAAAAGGTTCAATAAAAGGCTTCTAAATTCGATTGTATGTTTTTTTTATGTGTGTTAGCTCAGAACTTTTTCTGCGTGAACGAATTTGGATAATTCTTTTTTTACTTGAAAGCTGGTGTTTCACACGTGGTCCCATTTAAATTTGATCAAGTTCGGACCAGTCGTTTTTGAGTTATCCTTAATACTCCGTATTTTTTCCACTTAGTTTATATTGATGTTTTAATAATTTCCTGTCACTGTTATTTACATATCAAGTAGTGGTATAACAAGAATTTGTGTGGGGTAGGTACCACAACTAAAAAGTGAAAAATAACAACGTTTTTACAAAAAACAAACGACTTCCAAAAAAAAACACAAAAAAACGTGAAAAATAACTTTAATTTCGGAAGTCGGTGGCCAAAATCGAAAATACAAAACCTTAAAGTTATTTTTCACGTTTTTTAGTGTTTTTTTTTTTTGGAAGTCGGTTGTTTTATGTAAAAAAGTTGTTATAATTGCACTAGTTCCGGGTCACCGAATCTGCTCTACAAATACCTACAATGTTGTTTACGCTAAGAATAATGAATGGACAACACTTAAAGGCAATTTAATAATTACAAATAATGTATGCACGAGACTTTACATGTACATAAATATGTAATGAGATAGGAAAACATGGATTCTGTCACTTGAACGTGCAAATTGTGGAAGCTAAGAGGAACTGGTTATAATGGAGACTGTGAATATGAATATGACACGACTTACAAGTGCAAGAGCATGGTTTAATATATCAGCTAATTGATAAATTTTAATGAAGCTACAAAAGTTGTTATAAGAAACACGGTGCAAAGAATTAATAAAATACTCAATATAATGTTTTTTCTAAAAGTGAAAGGTAAAACTTTCATGGAGATCATGGTAGGTTCTAAGGCGCTTCTGAAGAGCCTTCACGAGTTAGGATCTTAGGATACCTACTGAACTTGCTAACTCTAGGTATTTTGTTTCCCAGTGTTCTAGGAGAACATGGAATTTCTCCGTAAAATAACATCAATCTTTGAATAAAATAACTAACGTATGTCCATAAAAATCCATACATAATATCGCATTAAGACATATTGTTTTGTCAATACAAGTCTGCGAAGATATCGTAGTGATTGATTCAATCGCCACGACCTGCGCCGGCGCAGCTTTCTACTTATCGGAACCGCGAGACGCCCATACAGGTAGCTTTATTGATTTTTCTTTTTGTTTCGTTTTGTACGACACAATTTATTTATCATATTGTATGCAATATTACAATGAATTTATATTTTAAGTTTTAAGTCTCTCTGAGTTTTAAATAACTATAATGTCCATCGCATAGTTGCTCCAATTTATTGATTTAATTAGAATTTTCAATTTTCAGGTATTGTTTTGGAAAACCACCAGCAAGAGTGGATTCAGATGCACTCTAGGGTGACCATGAAAAGAAAGCTAGACCTCTACAGAAATTATTTTATCCCTACTAGCTTAAAACTGAGAAGAGTGGAAAAGAAAAGGAACTACCTTTTCTTTTAACCTACCCTGCAATGGGATAAGTAGATAACACAGGGAAAAATATGAAAAACCAGCTTCTGCCCGTGGCTGCGCACGCGTGGGTGTCGGAAATTATCCCACGGGAACGTGCTACCGGGACAAAAAGCCTTTGTTACTCCTTATAACATCAGCTATCTGTCAGTGAACGTCTCGTCAAAATCGGTCCAGTCGTTTCGAAAATTTGTCGGAACAAACAGACAGTTTTTTTTTTTTGTTCCTTGACAAAAAAAAAACTGTCTGTCTGTTTGTTCCGACAAATTTTCGACGTATATACTTTCATATACACTTTTATTAAAAAAGTATTATTTTGACATTGACAGACAATGTGTAGTAAATAAATCATACAGTAAGGACATCTACGCATGATCACAAGCTGCTAGAGAAAACCACAACGCCTTGATCTAAATTAAATTTAAATATATATATAATCATTTTAATTTGTAAGTCATTTCATTCACGTAAACATCAGATAGCTTTTAAATGGAGGTATGCTTACCGCTCCGAGCTTAGACATTTGCGTGGCCTCAATGATCTAGAGTTCTTGGTGTTATTGAATATGTGGCTATGAATTTAGAAAGATCATAATTTAACAGTCCAGCGGGGTAATTGCGTAAAACACTAACAGTAGGAATGGCTTTCATTTTGACAGTTCAACAACATTAATTGCGTTATACGTTGTTGGGGAGACAAATGTTCGAACATATTATGAAGGAATGGATTAGCAATAGGCTTCAAAATGATTCAGATTGTGGTTAATACTCTAGATCAGCTTAGAGTTTAGAAAATAAATTTAGGATTCACAACTTTCATAATTGTGTACAATACCACATTTCTAGAGATTCCATCGTCAATCGATTATGGTTTCAGTCAGAGTTTTAACACTAGTGAATAGTCCCGGGAAATCCCGGAACCGAAAGTACCGGGAAATACCGGAAATTTAAGTCACTTCAGGAACCGAGATTTATAAATCTAATCCCGGTTATTTCGGTACTTTCGGGAAAAGATACTTCGCGTTTAGAATATTTCTAATTTTATTGTCTAAAGCCCGACCGCTTAAAGAGTGGAATACACATGCTACCTAGTAGTACAAGAGCATGCTAATTTCGAGCAAACGCTACTTAGTAGCATTCAACTAGCATGTGTTTACGAAAAGAGCTTGAGTATTTTACAGGCACAGAGAGCATGCTACTAATGAGCATAATAGATATAACGTAAGTTTTAAATTATAATTTGGTTATGCAGAATTGCAATAAGAGTCATATTGATTTCAAGAATTTGTTTGTTGAAGATGTTTCATTAATGTTTATGTAGGATTAGTACAAAAATGATTTAATGTTAAAAAAACCACCAGTTTACCAGTAAAATTTTACAAAATAAGACTGATTTAGTGTCTATAAAACAAGAAATAAATCGTTTTATTTGATTTGATTTAGAGGTTTTTATTTTGTCCTGAAATTTCGTCTTTCTCTTACTTTCTCCGTTTCAACACTTTCTTCAACTCTAATCTTATAAAGGCTAACTTAAAGTATCGAAAGTACCGGGAATCCCGGTTCTTTAGCCAGAAGGTCCCAAAAATCCCGGTTGTTTAAAACAGAACCGGTTCTGCATTCCCTATTTAACACTGATCGCTCGATCTTTTTTTCTAGTGAAATCCTCATGTATTTCTTCCGTCTTGCTCTGATTTTACCAGGTATGTGTAATGGGGGATTTACACTATATCGCCACCCCATTTACACAGGTCGATAAAATCGCAGGAGACTAATTAATTTAGCATTAAAACGTCGATCTTCATGGGGCGGGCGATCGCCTGCGATTTAGCATTTTCACGGTCGATTTTAGTGACCCGCAGCATGCGACCAGTCGCCGCACGACACAAGTCGAAACCTACTCTACTTTGGAACTTGCGATTTTAGTCACCTGCAGCCTAGCAGAATTCTGCCGGGGTCGCGGATTGTTCGAAAGAGTTACCGTGGCCCTGGCGCACAGGCAACTGAAGGAAAATGGGTGGGTTTTAGTCAGAAAGAGTCTGACATGCCCTTCCGCTACGCCCAGAGCGGGAGAGGTCATTTGATGATTTCCCACCCAAAAAAAAAGCCTAGCAGAATTGTCATTTAGTCACCTGTACAACGCCCGCATTAAACTTTTGTCGATTAAAACCACATAGTTACAGGCATAATTCTGTCAGAAGCAACCCAGATATCTCCGTTGCAATACAATAGCCTCCAGCTTACCCTGCTTCGCCTTTGCCGCTTCCCGGGCGAAGTATTCCCCAAACATTCAAAGCTGCAAAAGCTGCAAAGATGTATCAAAGCCTGGCTACCTCTAGTCCAGACTGAAAGGCGACGGCCCATTCAATAATCGAAACGAAATAAAAATATTGTGACGTCACCAATACAATAAACGTCAAATAATATCAACTTACAATTTTATGGAGACCGGTATGGGGTGTTAAACTCAATATTTGCTCACCAAAGTGGATGCGGTTTCAATATGCGGCGGGTATGCTGCGTATTGACAACTTATATTGTAGTAACTGTGAAAGCAGGTATCTACTAAATAAATGGCTATAATTTCGTTGGAGAGTGATAAAAGGATTTTCATTGAGGGTTGTCGCTTGTCGTTTTTCAACGATAAATGATAAATGATAAATGATTTTATTTCTGTAAGTAGGTTTGAACAAACACTTTTACACGTCAATCATATTTTAAAAACTAGATGAGGTCGGCGTTTCCTATCTGACTACTCTGAGAAGAAAGGCCGAAACAAACTCAGAGGTCACAGTCTCTTTTAAAGTCCAGACATAATCTTGGTCAGATCATGTGAAGACCATGTAGATTTGTGTCTGAGATGGTCTTTTGAGGAAAAACCACACAGATTGAGTGGACCTGTCCAGTCAGTGCACGCATTTGTCAGTAATCGTGTAGCTCAACTCAGAACTTAAGGAGCTCAACGATTCGACGAACAATACCAAAGAAAAGACATTTGGGTAGGCCACAAAAATTACTCAAACTGCCAGACCATGATTAAAATTAACTGAGAAGAGAAAAAAAAAAGCAACAATGACCCACATAGTCTTCACATTCACAATATTAAAATAATAATCAATGTAGCCTGAATGCTACTCACCCGACCTCGTAAGTCGAGTAAATCTTGAGCACTATTATGAATGAATATGTAATGGCATCTAACAACAGGGGTGATCTCTGGAATGGTTTCCACGTGGTTCTCACGAATTAGTAATTATTCAAGAAGATGTCATCGTCAAGCAACATCTGCACGAATCTCTTTTGATGTTTCCTTTAATTCCCAGTATCTTTAAGTCCTCAGGATATTTCATTCCCATCTATATTGACTATTATTACCTCGACAATCTTTTGTCATATCCACACTCACTCAGCAGATCAATTTAGAAAATTCTCTCTTATTAAACGTATTGACATCCCACCAATAACATACATTCGCAGGACAAACAACTTTTATCAATTGGTTCGGAAACAAAATAACATCTTAATAAGAGGACGTAGTTCACGTGGGTGGTGGTGACCAAGCTTTCGACACTAGTGGTTTCACCTTATGGCCGTAATCGATTCTGATTCGCGTGTCACTTTCGATGTATCGATATTTTAGAGCGGTTCGGGAGAATCGGTAAAGGAAATGTATCCATACAAATAAATAAAATTGAAGTGTCTGTTTGTAATGTCAAAATAACAGCTTTTCACTAAATGCATATGAAAGTATATACGGTACTTATACCAAAAATCCTTTATTTTATTTTTTGTCTGTCTGTCTGTTTGTTCCGACTAATCTCCGAAACAGCTGGACCAATTTTGACAGGATTATCATTGGCAGATAGCTGATGTTATAAGGAGTATTATAGGCTACTTTTTGTCCCGGTAGCATGTTCCCGCGGCATAATTTCCGACTTCCACGCATGCGAAGCCGCGGGCAGCAGCCAGTGTCTAATAAAAACTTTTTAATGGTCAACGTTAATTCTATGACTGTTTTTCTAATTTTTAATATCATACTGCCTTCGTAGGCAAAGTCATGGAAAGTTATCAATGTACGTTAAAGTGTGTCTGTCATGCGTTTTAGAACTTTTTCTACGTAGAATCTACTGTGTTCATTGATCTACCGAGCGACGCTTACACAATTGCAGACAAACAGTTACTACTTTAAAAACCGTCATACAGTAAAATAACATTGGAAATCAATAGGTTCAAGTAACGTAAAGTTTCGAAGAAAGTTAGTCAGCATTTAAATACCCATCAATTTCAATAAATAATAAATAAATAAATAAAAGACAATCATACAAATTTGTTGTTTTTTTTTAAATAAATCTTCAAGCTCTGTGAGGCTCTATACCTACAACATAGATTTAAAAGGATGTTCTAATCACATTTAAAAAATTAAATAAAACAAGCGACAGTAACTGTTGTAAAAAAGATGATACTCATATTTCAGACAAAAGTATCGATGATCATGTTAGCTCCCATATAAAGACCATTCGTACACTTGACAAATGATTCAGGAGTCCAAAAACATCTTAATCAGTCACATGAGATATGGCTACAAAACTGCTAAATGGTAATCACCTAAAATGAACCTAATTATGGGCAATAATACATCAACACACATAGTACGACTATTATTTAGACACAAAAATTGCAAAAAAAAAAAAGAAGGCGACGAACTGGACTAAAGTAAATAAATAATTAAGTAATTAAAAAGCTAGGAGTGTTTAATAAAGAACTTATATCGTACAGGTCGATGTGGGTAGCGTGTATAATTTAAAATTGCCATTTTTTCCGCTGGCAGCCCACGGCCAGATTAGTCAGTATTTCGACATTCTCGGCCCACATGCGCTGGTTATTAACATAAAACGCTACAATTCATTGTGCAATAAACGCGAAATGCGATTTTATCTAGCGACAAGACGGCGACGTAAAATTTAGCGACGTGTTTTTTCGACAAACCAATATTGGTTTGTTTGCGCCAGCCCTTCGAGCTCGGGCGTTTGAACAAATGTTTGCGGAGCGTTTACATTTATGATTTTGTTCTGCGTAGATGATAGATTTTATTTTTTCAACGCTTCGAGATTCAATATCCTGTTGGCCAAAGAGAATAAATTTTTAAGAAAGAGAAAACAAGCGGAGGAGTAATAAGTTATGTGGTTTAATAATTCTAAGAAAATTGAAATAAATGACAGACACAAAGGCTTCAATAAAAGATGAGACGATAAACCAAGCTATAATGTTATTAAATAACAAACGCGAATAACTTCGGCAAATCTATCAATGACCACAATTAATAGCAGTAGGTACTGCCAAAGTTGTAACTTGACTACCACTAAACAACTTAAGTTTGACCAAACGTTTGCACAAATTGGGCCAACAAACGCTACTATCAGAAGTCCGTATTTCAAGCGAAGTATAAAACGGTGCGTATTTTAAAGTTTTCAACTTCATTGTACATTTACACCCCCACAATTGAATTTTACGATCCCCTTGTGAATATTTCAATAGTCATTACGAGTATATTGAATTTTTATGCACTTTTTTATTTGCAGGTACTCGAAGTGTTAAGCTGTAAATCTTCTGCAGAAATAGCGGCTGAAGTGCAATAAATTCTCAAGCCCAATTGGCTCATTTCATCGCCGATATTGTTAAAGTAATTGGAGTGGAGGGTGAAGATATAATAAATACATCAAAAGAAAGATACGTCAGAAATAAATACAAAAGAACTGCGCGAAAATACTATCAAGGTTTGAGGAGACGACTATATCGAAATACTCATAAAAATCTGGAAAACAGTGCAATTGTATAGACAAGCGAGATGACATTATGCAGAAACAAAAGCACTGCAGCAAACAATGCACTTCATTGCATTCCAAGGTACGATACCGGTGCCAATTCCCGGAGCAAGGGTCACATCCCGAAAAACTCGAAACATAACTGCACCACGCCTGCACATAACGAAGCTTTAGCTTAAGCCATCAGATAGCACAACCGGAATGTACGGCCTCTGCTAACTGCCACAAAAACAATGTCCACCACACTGGTTTACAGATAATATTTCAGATGAAACAAAGCTCATACAATTTTGCCAACCGACAAAGCGGCATCGCAAATCTCATTTGCAGACAACAAACTGATAACTATCTCATTCTTTCAACAATGGCCGGTAGGCTCATAAACAGAGCCTAATTAGTAATATTCCGAGTGCATTGTGGTATCTTAACAAATGGACAATAAGATGGAAGCGTGGTTATCTAGGGCGATAAGGGCGCCGCGCCGGGGAGCGACAATTATCAGCCGATGACGTTTGCTCGGTGCGTTTTCGCGGAGGCCGCTGTGCGAAAATGTGGAATCGAAAATCGCATTGTGCTCCAACCATTGCTGCATAAACCTCAGTTGATTTAGCTTGCTTGGGGAGCAGGGCATCGTTGAAAGTTGTTCATTGGATAAGACCGTTCGTGTAAGCTTACGCGTTCAGGTTGAGATAGGATCGTGGCCGGAATACGTAATGGTCGGTAGTGCTCGCCCATGTAGCTCCCGCTTATTGTTCCAACTCTTGTCCGGCGTAGAACGTAAATTGAATAAGTGAGTTCTAGAAAGCTGAGTTACGGCGGCCAGGATTAGACTTTCTTTGGTTAAATTGGACTCTAAGTCATAACTTGATTTATTGGCTTTGTATCGATGCTTGATGTGATATGTTTTCCTGCTCGGTTGACGCACTTTATGAAGGTTCAAATTCTGCAGGAAAGTGGGGTTTCAATCAATAAGGTGCGTTCATTGGGACCTAAAAAGGTTTTCTAATTGACTCATCGGTTTTGCTGGTGACAAGCGACAAGCCAGAGGATCTTGACTGCCTGGACCTGGACTTGATTTAGTGAATTTCTATGTTAGTCAACTCCCAGTATCGGAGTTATGAGCAGTAAACAGCGACACACCTATTACTGGCAAGGGTTGTGGGGTTCAAAACACCTTGGTCCAATTAACAGAAAAAAAGAAATGGGAGAATTATGACATTATATATTCTTACATTGCATGCTTATTGATTTGAATTTATGACATTGTGTATGGTACTATTTTGAAATTGTATAACATATAACATATTAATGTGAATTTATGAAATGGTATCATTTTATTGGTGCTTTTGATTTTAATAATAATTTTGCATGCCTGAATTGGTGCAACACAGTGGACTGCGCATTCACTTGACATCTAGAAATGTATGATTATGTACTGTGTTGAGCAATAAACATTTAAATTTGAATTTGAGTAGTTAGCTTAAAAGGTTATACTTATTCTGAATTAATCAAAATTTTATATTCACCACCTTTATAATGCCAAGAAAAAATGTGGTCATCAAGAGTAGAACTAGGTTTTACGCTTGCCACAATAACTAATACGCTTTTTATGCTAACTTCCAAGTAATTGATATGTAGCGAAACGCTGGATCACATTCAAGTGCTTTATAATTCGCGTAAAATTAGCTTTATTTTTAATAAGCGAGCGACTCCGCTGTAAAAAGCCTATGTTATTAACACTTTTGTTAAGTCCCAGTTAATTGCTTTTGGCGTTTTGTCTTTATAAAGCGTGTTATTATTTAATAATATTCAATAAACATAATTTATTAATGAAATGACATCTATAATATTTTTGGAATGCCGTTCGGTTTAAATGAGTTAGGTACTTAAGTGGTGGAACGAAGTCCTATTATAATTAGTTCTGTTAATGAAAGGCTATATTTTTCTTTATATGCTATTCACAGCGAGGAATGCTGCTAGAATAGGCTTAGCTGACTTCCCAAGGGTTAAGAGTTTTCTGTAAGGAGGTGTGTATTATATTATGAGCGTAAAGGGGATTTTTATTCAAACTTAAATAATACTAATATTTATACTGACCGCCAGATTAAAGATGGGGGCATTTACAAAAAGGGAAAATTGTTCGTAGGAATATGCTCACACACAAAATGTTCCAATATCCTGATAATAGAGAAGTACATAACTGATAAAATTATGCAAATACCCAACAAATTATTGAAACGACCTGGAAATGATTTGAATACACATTTCTCTTAATTATGTATGAGTTGTATGACGCTCATACATCACACGGGGCCGCAATGACGGAATTGAAACAAGTGACAAATGACGTCATTAGGGAAACAAGTTTTACTGGTCTAATGACAGTTGTCGCATTTCGTATATTCATTTTTGCAAAGTACTGATGTCTGGCACTGACGAATGGTTGGAAACTGATTGAGTTAATGATTAACAACATAATATAGCTACTTTATCACAATTTATTTCTGGTCGGTACAACATGTCTTTTTCATAGTTCTCTATTAGTCCCCATCTCGGTAGTCACTCCCTTTCTAACCATATCATCTTCCACACAGTCCATCCATTGTTTGTTTGGTCTTCCCCTACTCTTATAGCCATCTACATCCATACTCAAAACTTTCCTCACGACATTTTCTTCATTCCTCCGCATCATCTGGTCATACCATGATAACCGATTTCCACACAACTTTTCAGCTATCGGTGCCACTTTCTGACTTTCTCTTATGTACTAATTTTTCATTTCTTTCATTTTTAATTTCATTTCATTTCATTTTTCATTTCGCTACTGTGAAGTACCTACCGTTTAGTAAAAACCTCCATTTACGTAAGCATTAACTGAAGGAGTAGGACCCAAAGGATTGCTTTCTCTGTCCAATCTTTATTTCTTATGACCGTTACGCACCAATTGATTGCCCAAGCAATAGGGCTACCGCATTGATAGATTCGATTACCCATCTTGATAAGAGTACTGACCAAATGATTTATTTTCATCCAGAAATACACATGTGTGCCATTAAAAAACAAAAATGCCATAATAAATACTTACCAGAAGCGATTCTTCTCCTTCGACATCGACATTGAAATCAACATTACGATGACACGAAACATGGCCATCAAAAATCTTAGTACTAACTACCGACTTACCGAACCTGATGTTTTACGATAGTTGACTAAATCGCGATTCTCTTTGTGCCCCGACAACGACGTTGTCAGTTATTTCACTGACAACCAGTAACATAATAAGCTCGTGTCATTGACAAATGAATCTGTCCTATAGGGATGTCCAATAAAGATTTTCGGGCAGAAATCGAGTTTAAGGATACAAGAAGTATTGACACTTAAGATGTCAATTTGCTGAGGGTTTTGACGGATTTGTAACTTTTTCTGCTTGCCTTACAAACCAGACCCGTTAGCTTGCGTTAGTTAGCAAACAAATTGTATTTTTAAGTCACTTCAGGCATAATTATTGCCACACGAGGCCCTGATGTGTCTGGAATATCGTCGAAGCTAAGAGATTTTCAGCTTTTCTTTAGCTTGGCACTATTTGTTGTATTCAACTGATCGACTTCCTTTTAGGAAAGTACAACCGATTACTACCAGTAGGTGATTAGAGGTAGGTTACAATAACTACGTAAGTTTTGAGTAGTTCCATTTTTCCATCGCCAAATCAAGCAAATATGAGTCCAACCCTTTCATGAACCGAAAGACTAATAGCGTTCGCATCAATTCCGTATCTTCAGCAGTCAACGAACATCGTTTAAACTTTTTATTACTCCGCCATGTCATAATGTTACATTACAGTGAAATGTGTGTTTATTATGAAAACATGAGGCGAAATATTTATTGGCTGAATGATTGAATGACGTTGCCCGCGTACTAAGTTCTACGACGATAGAAAGAAAGGGACGCGAAAAAAATTGTCGGTGGTTGCAAATTGCGACCGATGTTCAAATTATGTTATGGATTATATGATGAGGCAGTAACATATTGTTATTGTTTATTTTAATAAGTCATATTTCAAATTAGTTATGGTTTCTTGTGGTAGCTTTTTGTAGTCATAAGACATTATGTAGCGGTGTGCTCCTTGCTAGCTGAAGATGTGCCATACTACTTAACTATAAAAAAAAAATCTTGAAGTTCTCAGGCAAGATCTGCATCAGTTTTTGGTCGACGACAACAAATTATGTGTCTTCCATAGTAGGCAGGTACCGCTCACTCGATCAACTTAGAGAAATGGCCATCGTTTTGCCAACTAATGTCAGTTCCAGTAAGACTGGGAGCAAACAGTTTGATCGATCGTCTTCGTTTTAAATATTGGAGGTAGGGTCGACTGTCAGAAGTTGGTGCCGACCCAGCTGACTTCACAATATCGAGTGCTGCTCATTTTAATTTAGGTACTTACTTCCTTGCAAAAGCACTTTAAACACGTAATAGTAAAAGTCATCGATCATAACATATACCTGTCTCTAGTCAATAAGCAAATTAAGTTATCACGTTAAAATAAAACAATCATTTAAGCCTTTACAACTTATCACGATCGTCCTGTGATGGTCCGCTTGAAAATCAAGTTCTATATGAAAATGGAACCCCAAAGCCAGCTATGTTATACTCCTTTTATTTAACATCATTAGGACGAGAATCCTTACATTTCAGAAAAATACAAGAAAAGCTGCAACGGAAAACCAATAATAATGTCTCATAGAAACTTCTTCAATTTAATAGAGATTTTAAAAAGACAATTTTCTTGAAAGCTTTTCAGTATAAGTTTCGTACTGAACTGGAAACTTAGCAATTCAGTAAGTAATTCTACTCGTATTTGAATAAATCGAGTTGCAATTGAAAAATGTAAAATTGTAACGATGGATAAAATCTCAAAGAATTTGCGAATGAAGGAAATTGAACTGACAAGGAAGCAGACTAGAGAGTATCTACCAGGTATTTACTAAGAATACAAACTTTGGGTACGTAATCAGTTTAATACATAAATAATGTTCCAAGTTACGATTCATCGTTTACGAAATATACAGCAGTGCTTTCTTGTAAAACCACAAAAAAGAAACGAGCACCTGACAGTTTTTCTTCAATTCCGACAAAAACAATTTCTCTCTTCAAATATATGGCGTACTACAATCAGCTGTCCCCTCAAAATTAACAACCGGTCCTGTGCATAGTACACAAAAATCGATACAATACAACATCGATCACGAATCGATTGGTCCGATTATCGGTAATTTCGTTACGAGCCAAAAACTGGGCCCAAATACCTGAGTTACAACCTGAGTGAATACTTCTATAATGAAATGACAATTACCTACGACAAGCAAGCGCATTCCTTGCGACCTTACTGAACTGGGAACATACCCTCGGTGTGAACTACTATTTGTTCTCGGTGAAGTATTGTTTAAAATGAGTGAAGGATTGTTGATTAGAGTGGACCTATAGAGAGGTATGAGGAACATGGTGTAAAGTTCACTCATACCTCCATGGAAAAGGGAGGATCCTCCGACCAGACGGGAACTGTGTCTGGTGGGCAACTTCCCGACGTTTGATGTCGGGACGTTGAATATACGCTAGTTGCGCGGTAAACTCTGCTTGCGCAATGCAGGATTTTGCGTGACGTCAGTGTGACGCGTAGCTCGCATGTGGTGTTTGTAGAGGCCGCTACAGACCAGTTAGTGCTATGAAAAGCGAATTGATGGGATCTTGTTTTCTAGATCATTCCGTTGAATTTATTTTAACTGCTTGATCTTCTTTTATAACAATTTTTTTGTAAATAGGTGGTTTCCTGTTATTAAAACTAGATTTGCCAACTGTTAATATCTACATGGCCCGCTCCCTCCCATAGAGAGGAGGCCTGTGTCCTAGCTGTAGGAACAGTAAAGGCTGGTTATGCTATGTTATGCTAACATCTACAGCTGTTTGAAAGAGCATTAAGACAAAGTACAAAAACTGCACAGGATCCCTAAATGTTTAGGTCTCCCTCTACACATTATTTACAGACTAGCGCAGGTGAGTTCCTGGAGAACTATAACCTATTGTCTCATTCACCACACATGGCAAGTGGGTTGACGACACCAGAGATCGTTTACGACCAAGTATTTAGCACGTTATCTTTTTACCTTTTGTAATTTTCTTTCGTGGAACCATTACCAATGGTAGGGGCGAGCATTTATCGAACGTTCGATTGTTTTATAAATAAAGGCGACCGCAAAAAATACTATCGATCAATCGTGCGAAAGTCAAGCGATGGGGCCAGATAAAGATATCCCACAGGAATCTCATCTTTCCAACTGAAGATTTAAGATGTATTTCTCATTGTTCTTCAGTTAAGGGCATTACTCGGCGTATGATGACACAACAGTCAAAAAGGAACCTTATAATCATAAATTAAGGTTTATTTCTGATTGGTATGTAATGACGTCATATTCGTGCGTCTACGAACGTGAAAGATTTTATACGAGAGCTGTCCAAACATTTTATACTTTCAAATCTGTGCGCTTATCTGTAGTGATGATCTGAAGAGTGTTATCTTGGCCGGATCAGCTCATGGGAGGTTCCTTAGATCTTTATTACATGGGCCCGGTGTGCTGCATCCACACAGTTACATTTTATTAAGTAATAATGAGCGGCGATTACAATTCTTTAAATCTTAAGGCACTTCTAATGATGTTATAAAATCGAATTATAGCAATGTTGGCATACATCGAATTGGGATCAAATCGATTGGAAATAATTCGGATTTTGTTACTCAAGACGTTTCTGCAGTTAAGAAACTGGGTTGCCTTATGAAGCTCTTCTTAATACGTAGAAGAAAAATTGCTTTTAAGGATTTTTATTCAACATCATCGTTTCCGCCGAAAGATGTCCACGGCTGGAGCATCGCGACTTCGACTAGTTCTGTGCTCTCGCATCCAGCGGATTTTGATTCGGGAATCAAAATCCGCTTCGGGATGGAATTTTCTATAAATGAAGGTCTGTCCCAATAGGTGATCCGAGTTATTTGTTAATATACCAGTTATGTTGAGTTATAGAACGACAGTATCGAGTTTTCTTTCTGAAAAGCTTAGATGAGTTCTAAGAATGGATCACCCTGCCATCTTTATAGCCTATTTCGATGGTTTTAATTACTTTGACCTACACAATAAACGAAGGTTTTATGCGGTGACTGTCTATATCTTCTCAAAGAAATTCTACTATTACGAACGATATTTCTAGAATGGACGAAGTAGTTTTCAGTTCCTGTCTGTTTAAAATCGAACATAGCTTTTACAGTATCTTTAACGATTTTCAGCCCTAGGCAGGACATTTACAGGAGAAGTTTCTCTTTCTTGTCTTTTTTCTTTAAGTTGCAGTGAGTAATGTAAGTTATCTTCATTTCCGGACATCATGGTCAAAGGACAAAAGTTTCAATGGCCAAGGGTATCTTTTTCTGCCAGCAGTACCAGCTGACCAAGACCCTAAATAACTCACAATGCCACTTAAACATAGGCTTTATCATTAATCAAAGATAAAATGCATAAAGATCGAATCAGCGGTCATAAGCTTTTTAATAGGCAGTTAAAATGTTTGCAAACCTGCGCTAATGAGAGTGGTTATAACAATAAAGTATGAAGTACATGGTTTTTTGCTTTTATTTCCAAACAATACGGTAATTTGTACTACAAATAAGTATTGCTGTGTTTTTATCTTGTTATAAAATCTTTAGGCTAGTTTTGGCTTGCAAGTGAATCAATTTTTTAATTTGGCGTGCTCCAGCTGACGACTCACCTTAAAACAGTTCATCTAGTTAACAATTTGTAGACTTAGTTGTTTTACAATTAGTATGGAATTTAGCAAAAGGTAGATTAGCGTTGTCTAGATTGTAATGTTCCGAACTTTAACATTTTATTTCTAATGTACAGATCTATTGTACAGAAAAAACTGTGAGTGCTCCTAAGCAGTGATGATGAGCTAAAGAAAGTGAGAACCTACAACCAGTTCTAATAAGAAACTGTTAATGAATATGCTTTAGGAAGATGACGAAAGTGTCTTCACAACAATGTAGTAAGGTTGGTATAGTACGATTCTAACTTAATGGCGCCTCGGAACGTCAAGCGAGTCGCTGCGCAGTAACCAATTCACGTGTCAGCGGGGGTGAGGGGTGAGGTACTGCGCAGCGAATAACGCACTTCACAGCTGCCATTAAGTTTGAATCGTACTGTATACGGGCGTATTCAGTGCTTACTAATATTTTATAGATCTTTCATCACTCTTAGTTGAAATTGAGTAATCTGTTCTTATCAGCAACATCTTCCTATGAAACTTCCTTCAAAACCCTACAGTGTGTGCACCGCTCTGCCCCACAACCGCTCATATTTTGATTCCCCGTCAAGTTATGCTATTGTGTCCATTGCTCACTTTATCCCGATACGTCAACGGCATGACATGTTTATTGGTGACGGACGGGTGATGGCAAAGATGGCCGATCGCAGATAAGATTATATTCAGAGATTCAGAGCATTTCGGCGAAAACCTGATGAAGGATCATAAATAATTTGATTGTGCTGGATAAATATGGATTTTGTAGAATTATGGGGAAGGGAAGGGACCGCAATCGATATGTTTTATGTTAATAGACTAGAGTGCAGTTTAATAAAGTTGATCGCTCTTCCTTACATTGTAAGACTTGCGAGTATTTTAAACTCATCTTAAGGCTACCAGTAGGTACTGTATTTGATGATGTCAGTAGTTAGCAAATCCCAGATGGAAACGGACGAAACGGAAATTAACTTAAAAGTAGATATCTATGCTAATATACAGCGTGGCGCTACAATGGCGAAATTAATTTAACACACGTATACGGTTTCGCGTTTTCATGTTAAGGCGAAATTTTTATTTCACTAAACGTTATTATTTATTGATTTATTCACAATTTTCTAAAATACCATCTTGGAGCAGAGATCATTTGCCGGCGTCACGGATCACACCATTAATTACATCAATGAAAGAAATACTATGAGACACGCAAAAACTACTCGAATTGAAGGAAAGAGATAGGTAGTCTATTGTTGGCGAGCGGCGCAGGCGACGCGCCCCTTCCTACTTTAAACATTTCTAAGAATCGTAAATGTACTCATCTTTAGTGCTAACCGGGCCTGTGTCCTTGACACACTTCTATCACTCGTGCGCATAAACTACCCGCGCCGTGTAAAATTTTTGTGAATATTCCGCGAAAAAAACGCTTACATACCTATTGTTGTACAATATTTATTTTTGTGTAATTCGAATTAGGATAGCACGAACTTTAACTGCACCACAGTTGACGTAGGCGCAAAGTGTATGAAGTTAAGCAATGAGGAGCAGCTTCATGTCGAAGAAGCAATGATGGCAGGTGGCTTTAATTTAATTAATATACGATGCTTATTTTACAAAGATTTAAAAAGGTGTGCCTATTATACCTCAGCACCTGGAAACTGTATCTAACTGGAAATCAGAAGCGCGTAATAAATAAACAAAACGTCGAGAAAATAAAGTTAATAACCTCAAATTAATTGCGTCTTCTCACTCTTTAACACAATGTATACGGCCAAAACAACCTCAGTATGGCGATAGAAGCTTTTCTAACTACTGAATGAATCTTTTATTGTCGTGGTAGTATCTTTACATTGTGAAAAGAGGGTTAACGTCCAAACGCCGCCGTGTGCAAAAGCTAGTGATGTAAGCATGACTCAAACCATCGACACAAATACCCTTTTCAGAAACTTAACGGTGAAATGTATCAAAAAGTACGAAAAAGTCGAAGCTATCATAAAGTTAAGTTAATCATTATTTATTGTTGTATTAATTATGTATATGACAAATGTCCAAAGCTGTGTATATGGCGTGTTAGCGAAATTGTTAGAACAACAATATTTGTAGCGCGGCACCTTTTTGTGTCGCCCACAGCAAGCAGGCGGCATCAAGGATTGAGTGGGTCAAGTTACGAGAGATTGCGATAATATTATATGAATTAGTAAGTAATCGACATACGCTAAGCCTTTGCTTTGCCTTTTAGTCTATTCTAGACAAAGTAAATGCATTTTGCAAATAGTTTCTAAGCAAATGCATTTTGTTTCTTCTTATTTCTTTTCTTTCTAAGTGGTGCTGGTCGTATCATCACCCAGTTCCAGTCTTAAGGCTCCTACACACTATACCGGATTTTTACCGCGCGGGTTTCCGCCGGCATTATCGGACATTATCAGGCAAGCCAAGCAGCTCAAATACCCGCCGGCATAGTGTGTAGGAGCCTGAAGCGATTGCAGCTGAGTACCAGTATTTTACATGAAGCGACTGGCTATCTGACGTCCACAACCCAATGCAATTAATTTGGCTAAAATGCTAAAAAGTATTTTTATAATTCGTCAATGAAGGTAGGTAGGTATTGCCAGATATTTGATACGGCTCCCTATCCATTTGCATACAATTTTAAGTCATAATATAACATTGGCCCTACTTTTGGTAAAGGCCTCCTCTCTTTCTTGCCACTCTTTTCTGTCCTGTGCTGCTGCAAGCGAATTCTGGCCTGCTACTTGCTCGCTCTCGTCGACCCATTTTTCTCGGGACCGTCCTTGTTTTCATTTTCCTTTTGGGCCTGCCTAAATGGGGTTTTTTTTTTGCTCCATTTTATGTCTTCGGAGCGTGCTACGTGCTCCGCCCATTTCCATTCATTTACCTATCTTCTAATTGACTCGGTATCTTTTGGCTATTAACGGTATCGCAGAAGACCCTGGCGTAGATGGTGAGATTAATTTGACGATTATAGGCGGGATTTGTCAGGTTCGAATTGAGTGGGTAAAGGAAATGGGAGGCCTTTACCCTGCAGAGGGACAATTATTTTTGTACATACAAGACAGCTCAGCTCAATAAAAAAGCGCAACAATGTCAATCTCAGTAGTCACGCTTGTGAATTAGCCAGGGATCAGACTATTACTCTTTCATCTGTTCTATATGAAGACCTAACTTAACGTATTTGCCTGATAAACAAAAATAAACAACTGTCATAAAAATGACGTCACCGCCAACCTCTAAACCAAATCGCCACCTCTCATAACTTGCACAAAACTAAATGAACAGTCAATTAAGTGTATCGCCTACGCCAAATCCGCGACATGACGATCGATACATTCTATAATATTCATTATAAATTGCGTTATATGTCAGACTATACCTACACGGTTACAAAGGTCGGCGAGCACTATATCTATGTATGTTTTTTTGGTGTTTTCCACGTGGCATAACATCTGACTCTGAATACAAGGTTGAATTGGGTCAATGTCAATCTGTGTGTTGATAGCGTAGGCCTATGTTTATTAGATATTTTATAAGGCTGCTTGCATAAAGGCTCCTGCAAACAGGCGCGATACGCGACGCGACAAAGACACTGCCGGTCACACGGCGAGTGATGCCTTTGTGTCGCGTCGCGTGTAGCGCCTGTTCGAAGGACCCTTAAAGATTCAGGTCCACAGACAGTCGGAACGGATTGGTAGCGATCGCTGCGGGTAATGTATGCGCTTGCACATAAAGAAACAGGTTGAAACTTGTCGGTAGCGACTACACTTTTTCGGACCGCACACTCGTGGGTTGATTTGTACCTATCCATACCGACCCGTACTAACAAATCGGGACCGGAAACCTGTAACTTTATGCAAGCTCCCTAATATTATAGTCATTACCTAGCAAAGATATTATGTCGGTGTCCTCTGTAATGTCTCTTGTCTGCCATGGTCCTTGGTATTGAGAAGCTGATGAAATATGGGCTAGTTTACTTTGAAATAAAGGAAAGCAGGAAATAAATATAGGTAGGTTTATTTGTCACAGAAACACGTGCATACAAAAATACCTGTTAACCCGAATAATAAAGATTTTTTTAATCTTTTTTTTTTCTTTGGTATTTATTTATTCAGAATTGAAATTATATGTTATTATAAATAAATATATGAAATTATAAATAACAACTTATGTCTAATTAATTAACCTAACCTAGCTAAAACTATTAACAAACTAAAAACAAAAAATTCCTCCGCATCGCTGTCAACTGGTAATGTACCCAAGAGACTGGCGGCATTGTCACGTTGTATGGCAATGCTTAGCCTCTGGCCAAGATAAAAGCCAGCCCTTGGGTCACGGGAAGTGTCAAACAGGCGTTTGGAGATCTCCTTGAACAAAACATGGGCACTCGGACCCCGTGTAAAAATAGATATATAACCAAAAGCACAGAATAGAAATAGTCGGCAGCTGCACGCCGTGACTTTGTCAAGAAGGCTTCCACTCAGCATGATGCTGTGCTATGAGGGACCCACAGCACAGCGCTGATTGTCAATAGTCGCCTGAAAATTCCACGGAAACTTTGGTCGATCATAAAGCTATAGAGCGACCTGAATAAAACATCTCTGTAGAAATTATAATCTGCGAATACTAGGTATTGCATAGGAAGTATTTTCCATGGTTCTTTAAGGTGACATAACCTTATATAGATACATGGTTGAATTAAGTGAACCTCAAAAGATTTTATTGATTTGGTTTTGTATGTCTTCTCGATGTGATGGAACGATTCTCGATCCCACTGTATGTTTTTCAGTAATATTAATAACGACAACGAAATCATGTTTTATCATCGTCATTATTTCTTGATTACCTCCTCTTAGTCCTCAGAACAATAAGCTCGACAAAAACTCTTCGGCACTTACAGAGTATGAAAATAAGTCGTTGTGGAAAAAGTCGTATTCTATAGCATGTCGTGGCAATATCACGTGATGTAAACCATAAGCGAAAATTATCGATAGTAATCAATAACTTTCTACTACAAAAAAGTACGATTAACGTATTGATGAAAGCTCTTTCGGCCGACGCCAGCCAAATATCTACCATGCCCCTAAAATTATCCTTAAAGTGATGAAAGTAAGGATCAAAGTCGTCTAACAGGACTTGAACAATAAAAGAGCGAACATTCTCCAAATTAAATGTCAAAAATGAATGAAAAAATGCAATCATCCCGTCAAAGTCCACACAGAAACGATAATCGTTTACAATAAAAATGCCTTCAACACTTACCAAGCCTAACTATAGATTGAACCAACATATATCTTTACACACATATATAAACACTCGCCCAACCAATAGTGCATAAATATGCAGATAGAATCGATTCCCTTACCGATATTATCATTATTAGAATCGATTTAAAAATAAAAATTATTTGTTCTTTGAGATGTCAATGAGTGAAGAATAGTAATTACCAATAACGGTAGTTTTTCGCATTATTTCTTATTCTTGTCCGTATTAGGGAAGATGGGGTCATAATGACGCAATTACATTTAACGACAAATGTAGAGAAGTTTTTATTAGACAGAGTGGGCAATACTTTTGTTCGGACGAGGAATGAAAATAATATGATATACGGTAATTGTATGAGTCAGTAATAATCAATAAATAATTTGAATACCTACCTATTTCAGAACTTGCATGTTGACATTACTGACATTATTAAGGCTCCCTCAATCAGGCGCGACGCGACAGAGCGAGTCGACTCTGGTAGAACAATTTCTATGAAAATCTACAAGAGTCGCGTCGCGCCGTATTATGGAGCCATTATTCTCAAAGAAAGAGAAACGTTTAATAACCTACTTTTAATTAAGCCAATTAACTAAAAGAACATTCTCCAACATCTCACATCTACAATAATCTTTATAACGATCAATTTTATCTAAATTATCGTCATAAATCAACAAGCTCCGAATTATTTCTGCATTTCGTTTGACATTTTGACAACAATTAATATCGATATAATCGGAACAACCATCGATTAAATCTTATCGATCACGCAGTAGACGCTTGCTAGCATTTTTATCTCGACATATTTAACAACAATTAATATCGATATAATCGGATCAACAATCGATTTAATTTTTATCGATGTGCACGCACTAGTTGTAGGTAGAGGCACCTGTTAACGGTCTCTTACATTATGGTGACAGGTTGATGATGAGTATGATAAATACGCAAAATGATGGCTGATGGACGAAGCTGTAATTGTTTATGGTGCACGACGAAGCCATTTTGAAGAATAAATTAATCATCATCATCTTTTAATCGGGACTGGAGAACCTGTCGTTATACATAATATCAAAAGGAATGGATGTTTTAACCCTCAGTTTGAGTAGGAACAGTCTGATTTGCTTTGGAATGAAAGTAAGTTCAAAACGGCTATATTAATTGGGCACTTCTCGAAGATACGACGTACCTATAAGAACAGTTTCAAAAGCGTATCAACTCGGGTAAATCGACCATTAGTACAACCAACTAACTTTACTCTTTGGCTCCTTAACTTTTGGCATTTTGATACGACTTTCCTAAGTTACTTGGTGCAGAGTGTAAATACTTCTAGTTATTAAACTTCCCTTGAAGATCGTCATCCTCCTGCAGTTACCCAAATTTATTTGGCATCGGTGTGAAACGCCATTTTCTTTTGCTGTCATCTTTGAATTCACTTCCTTCCTAGTCATGTTATAGTTCACACAATCCATCCAACTTTTCTTTTGTCTGCCACTTGTTTTCTGTCATACCATTTACTGGGCGGCAGGGCCGTCGATGCACAACTTGATACCATGGATTCTGTACATGATTCTGAACCCCCTGCGAAGAATTTCTAGCGCCGCTAATTTAATAAAAATTGCTCTGCCATACATTTTGACCGAATAGGTAGGTACTCAACTTTTCTATGAACCAGCAGATATGTTTTTTTTTTTGATAAACGGAATATTTCAACGCAGGTGTTTCAGAATCATGTACTGAATTCATGGTTTCAGTTTGAGCGCCCTGAGTTGAGTTGGTGAGCCACCCTGTATTATTTATTGATAAACCATCCATATTGCTGCACAATTACTGACAAATGCGTGCACTGACTGGACAGGTCCACTCATTCTGTGTGGTTTTCCCTCAAATGACCATTACAGACATAAATCTACATGGTCTTCACATGATCTGACCAAGATTATGTCTGGACTTTAAAAGAGACTGTGACCTCTGAGTTTGTTTCGGTCTTTCATCTCAGAGTAGTCAGATAGGAAACGCCGACCTCATCTAGTTTTAAAATATGATTGACGTGTAAAAGTGTTTGTACAAACCTACTTACAGAAATAAAATCATTTATCATTTATTCGTCACAGAGGAGGCCTGTGTCCCCCAGCATGGGAACACAATAGCATCGCTTAAGTTCTAACATCGCAGAAGTCAAATTTTGAACGAAATATTTTTCATATGACATTCGATAGGGAATCGCAGGACGCATCGTTTGAAGAAACAAACACGAGAGTTTGAACCAATGGTGGGGCGTTATTCAAAAAGACAAACTTAACTTTACTTAAGCGACGATAGGCTGATTATATTTTTCTTGTCAAACTATTCATATTCATACTTAACACTTTTCTTATCACATGTTCCTCCTCCTCATCAAATGGACCACCACAACTGACTACTCCTCAGATTTTCTGTCACAGCGTACTTTCCAACTTCGTCTTGTGTTAAACTCATTCCTTCACTTAAAGATAACATCACTAAAATCCGCCACATTTTATAAAAACGTGTTAAAACTAATTTGCATGATTCAATCAAAGCTTGCAGAAAAATCGGGTAGCTTCGTGAAATTGATGGGTTACCACGAAACGCATCTAAAAGCACCATCTTTTGCGCAACATTTCCGTGTTAAAAGATGCGTTTGCGACACGTAATAAATTTGGGTTGGGGATAAGAATCTTTTATATTAATTTAGATTTTATATGAGTCAAAATTAGAATTACCCAATTGGAATGGCTCTCTCTGAAAACGTTTTCGAGGCGTGTAGATATCAAATAATAAAGAAATCGTGAAAGATACGTGTAGTTTTCAAGTTACTTTAGTTGTGAAGGTCTGAAACAATGCTCAATAACGCATAGAAAATCATCCCATCAACAGACATATACACGGGTCATAAGTTAGAATGTGCATCAACCACCGAATGACACTACTCTGAACTAAGCACTAAAATTCCCTTGACTGTTATAATTTTGAATGACATCAATATTATTTAAGCAAAGTCCACAATGAAAAAGAATAAGTGTTTATTCACAGAAATACATTTTTAACAAGCTATATTACCGCTGCCAAACTGCAAAGAAGTTTGTTTGTAGACGCAGAGTGCACGCATAATACAATTGAATAAATTATATTATGCATGTAACTTAAATATTTGCGACTGAAAAGTGGGATATAGTGAAACCATATGTTCTTAATATCATGTCATACCTATATTCTGGCAAATAAATTATTCATTCACTCTATAGTTCCTACATGTTTGAGGGATCCCCTTAAAAACGGTATCAATCTTAGCTCCCATCTCAGGACAATCTTCCCCCAAACCAGATCCGCATAGCTATAAAACTCAAGCACAACGTTGTGGGTTCAAAACGTCTGACCCGCAATTTTAATCAGTCGATAGCGATGATCGACGATTATTGTGTTAAATTCGATACATCGAGAATGATGGGAGTCCCCGTAAGCTGTACCTCTATTTATTGAATCTGATAGGTAAATTGATGTGAAATATCTCGGTTGTTATAGGTATCGAGTTGGTTTGAATATTGGAGCTTTAAGGAGGCCAATATTCTAGAACAATTGTTGATCATATGTACATATATCTCGATTCAAACTGTCCGTTTTCATACTAATCTCTAAAGGTCTAGTTTTTAATAGAGATTCATTCGTAGAGATTCGGTTTGCTTGGACTTATGTAATGAGAATTGCTCTTCTGGTTGCTAACGTAGTTTCAGAGTGTCAGTACAAATTGATACAACTCCATAGGCTTTGTCATAGTAACTTTTCTATAAGCAACCCTGTGTGGCGGTATCCCACACGTTTTAAACTAGACCTTCTGTCTTCTGACAAACGAGTTATAAATTTTTATGAAGCCATGAATTAGCATGGTGCCATTATTTACCAAAATGCATATGTTTAATACACGTGGCTTCAGGTACAAGTCTCATATTATCTTATCTGATAGTACTTAGACCTCTGGCGATCTTGTTGTATGAATCCTAACTATCCTAACTTCCTAACTAATATTATAAATGCGAAAGTAAGTTTGTTTGTTACCTTTTCACGTATAAACCACTGAACCGATCATCCTGAAATTTTGCATATATGTTGTCAGGTGTACAGAAACGGACATAGGGTACCTTTCATCCCGAAAAAAAGTACTGTTCCCGAGGAAAACAACAATTACGTTCTTATGATAATAGATGGCGCCACGTGTCTTTCGAATCATTATTGAATTATATTATTGTAGAAACTTTAATAGTGTGTTAAGATTTTTATTTTTTGTGTAAGTACCTAATACATTGTGTTAGTCTAGTGTCTATAGACCGGTTTTTCATCCTCCTAACTATAATTCCTCGAACAAACCGAATTGATAGTCAAATTCTAAATTAACGCGAGCGAAGCCGCGGGCAAAAGCTAGTGCTTCATAAATATAAGCACTTTTCTGGTCTTTAAACTTAATTTCTTAATAGATATTAATAGTTGCTTGGAGCAGTATGGGACTAATGTCTTTAATGATGTACAGGTGGTAATATTTAATCAGAACAAATTAAGGTAATGCTTGTGAATGGAGAGGAACAAACCGTGAAACGGACCCCCGGATATCGTAGATGGTAAACGTATTACAGAAGGTTTATAGGTTGACAGCCAAAAACGACTTTGGATTATCATACTTCAGGCTCTATATTTTACCCCATTAAGTCCAATATCCATCAGATCATAACGGTACTATACAGTTTACTATCAAAGAAACCTCTATTTATTTCTGTTTTGAGACAAAGCGACAAACGGGAGAGTTTTTTATTTGGTGTCTATGAATTATTTGCTACTTCTTAGACTTGATCTTCGTCACTATCTATATTTCTTGCAAAGAAAACAACACCTTAAAGGGCTAAAACCCAAATTAACAGACCAAGGCGCATCTGCAAAAAAAAGATTCTCGCAAAAAGAATTCCGTGTACATTTTTATTACGCGTCGCCATGCGGCAGTCCGTCAATCTTATCGACGACGGCCCTCGAATTAACGCTCGAATATTATCATCAAACAAATTGTTTTGCAGTGTTCCCGGTAACACCAAAATTGTTAAGTGCTTACTTTTAGCTTATTTTGCATTTAAAACGTGTCGCTTGCGCTGTATAATTTTGGCTATAAATCTTTGGGTGTTGACGTTTCATTTTGATGATGGTTTCTACGCTAACGTACGATTTTAAGGTTTTGACTTCATTCTTTAGAAAAAGAAAACTTTAGCTTGGTCAAATTGGTGCATTCCTCCCTGAAACGTGAGAAAGTTGTCGATTTTAAAATGACTTCAAAAAAAGGCGGAGCTTATACATGTATGTTTATATGTGCTTTTTGTAATGTGTCTCTTCTTCTGTATTTAACCAAATTAATGATTTATCTACCTATCTACTTACGTATCTAGCAAAATTAGATTACCCGTCGTGTCACGTATGTCCAAAGGAGTGATATCACAAGGATCTTCCTGCAGCACCAACCTTTGTACTAACAATATCCGATAAGGATCACCAATTCTTTTTCCAACTATGGTTATGCGTATAACTCTCGGGACCTTGTTCTACAGCTAATGAAGAGAAGATTTCAAGAATGGTAATTTTACTGTCGCAACATAAGCCAGAAATATCAGAGGTACCTATAGATTCAATCCAAATTTCACATAAACAAATAAACGCGCCTAGGATGAATCTTAACTCAATCTCGCAAAAAACAAAATATTTTATTTCACATAAACCTACATGGGCACTTTTGAAACGTCAGAAACTGGGTATACGATTCCAACTGGTCGTTTCCTATAGAGAAGAGCCGGCAAGAAGCTCCATTGTTATCCTTTTAAAAATAAGTGGCTTCGAATCGTTACAAAAACCCACTCAATCTTTTTTCCACCAAATTCCCTGACCTTTTCAAGTGTCCCACCGACCTAATGACACCGTACCACACCACTATACAACAGCTACAATCAAATTTATCGCAAAACACGACATAATCCCTTCCCATTAAAACATAATTTCCCATATTTATGTCACCATCGAAAATCCAATTTCTTACTAAATACGTATTAACATGTGAATTGATGTCCAACGTTTTAATTTCACTGGTTATATCAGCGGCTTGAGGCTTAATGAAACTACAATCTTAATGTTATAGGTAATTATTGAAAATCTTCCCTTGATGACAAACTCGTTTTGGTTATTCCGTTCCGAATTAAAATCTTATTTTGCTCGACCCACTAACGTCTGCGCATGAGTCTTGTGATTTAAAAATAATTGACCTTAATTTTTTCGTAATCGAATCGGTGTTTTGTTTTCGTGGATCTGGAAGTATATCGTAAAACATTGGAGTGGTCCAAATGGTTAATGTACCAAGGAGACCCGGCTATACGAACTTATGTCATCGTCAGTAATAGTAAAATATTATCTTGCCTAAATTGAACAGCCTGGAATTGCGTACATTGTACTTATTCTACATAGTCAATGGGCTGTGTCAGGCAACCAGACATGTACTGTTAGATGTACCTATACGTGAAAGTGTCTGAATGTCTAACGATGAATTAGTAGTCTTCAATTTAGGGTAACTACTCTAAAGAATGCAATTAGTAGCTCCTTGAATAGGGATCTCAAAAGCACGTCATGCATCAAATTACTGTTAAGTGAGATGTTGGAATCTGTCATCTAAAGTAGGTGCTTAGTTTAAACTAGAGATTCTTACGGCGAGAAAGTATCTGCCATACCTAAATCTACATTTAAAGTGAATCGCTCAAAACCATTCCCTAAAAGCTCCAGCTTACTCATCATAAACAAATATGCAGAGCACAAAAAGATAATTTACTCTTCCCCCTTTAAATCCACACGGATGATACTCATAAAAGAAAGACAAAAAAGCGTCACACTTCACTGTTGTGCAATAAAAAGAAAACAAAACAAGTGAGCCGACTTTTCACACAATAACACGCGCTCACAAAAAACATCAACTTACGCAATTTCGACAGCCCAATGTTGCGTGAACGAGCAAAAATGATAATTTATTGTAAAATCCGACTCCCATAAGCCATGTGATTTCAGCGCCGCACAGTAAATACGACTACACAAGCTTAACATTTAAATGATGGTTCCAGCCAACAATTTCCCCACCATATAATTGAAATCAAGTCTTCTGACGGTAATTGAAAATGCAAGAGTAAAGGCATTGATTTTTTAAGGGTACTTTCAAAATTACTATGTGTTTGTAGGGTCAAGTTGACCGAGTAACGCCCTGATCGTTTTTGTTTAAAATAAGATGACTTTTTGTTAAAAGTTCAACGGAATTCATGGTGTATGAATCAGATGTATTGTGTAAAGGATTGAAAGAGTAAAATCACAATGTTCTGTGATATTTAAGCGAACTCTACGAGCACTTGTTCGGATTTATGTTTCCGTCGTTTCGAGCCTTTACAATCGTTATGCTAAGACTAAGAGACCCTAACAGCTTTTTCTGCGAATGCAGTCGTCGGACAGTTACTACCTAATTATGATAGTAGTTAGCACATAATATAAGTTTTAATGACCAATAATTCATCCAAGCCCACAAAAACAAAGTGTAAATATTAAAGCATCAGTTGATATCTGATAGGACCGGCTTTATGAAGCCCGAAGACCTGATGCAGGTGACATAGGATAAAAAAAAATAGATTCATAACTCGTCATCTTCAATAATTGGAGATACTTGAGAAAAACGGTCATTTCATTAATTCATAAGCACTACGTTATATTTTTATGTTTTCATTTACTTCTGACTTAATCAAACGCCCTGTTCTTGTTGAACTAAATCAGGTAGATTATAAACCAACATACGTTCCTGTATCCGTTTCATTAAAGGCATTCAAAGTGTGCCCAACAATCAATGCCACTTAATATTATCCGATAGACTAATCGATTAATTAACCTACCTCCAGACAGCTTGCATGTAACGGATTTAGGTCACTCGCTCAACTGCCTAGCTTACAATAGCTTGACCCAAGCTTAATCCTTCCTAAGCTCCCATTCTGTCTGACAATATTGGATATCGGACAGTCTATAGAAATTATTCTCTATTTTTGGTTCCAAACAGATAAATAGTTAGCGTGGGTAGATAGAAAGTATACGAAATTGTTAAAAATATCACTTCTATAATACGTATTAATTATGTTTAATGACTAATCGATGGAAGGCGCACCCAAAAATTCTTTGTGTGAATCAAAAATTGAAATCGTGCAAGCGATGTTCTATTTATTGTTGCAATATTTAATTCTTATCTTAGTCTGGTAAATCCAGTTTTTAGCGACGTATTTTTTTGTAGAAAATAATAAATAGATTAACAGCTTTAAATGGCACAGTCTAGAACTCGTCTCAGTTGTATTTATTTCAGTTGTTGTTATTTTGCAGAGGTGTAAAATTCAAAGCTCAAAATCACACCCACTGAAAGCACGCGATCCAATAAAAAGTTAATCCACCCCCAACAAAACATCAACAGCCATCCGAAACCATAACCATAACTCCGGCACGCCGCCAGTAACTCAACCTTTTTTCATCCCTTAACATTATCCAAAGAAATCGATTTGTAAACAACACAATAAGAGTATTAAATATAATCATTCTCACGCATGTGAACGCAACGGAACGCATCCAAGTAATGGCATCGTGGTATTTCTGTTGGCGCGTATAAAAATGCTCGATAACACCAGGATGGTGGCTCGGTGGGCAATTTGCATTAATATAACGTGTCCACGTTATCGCTGTGCGTCCTCGTGTGCCAGTTTGATGCGACAGGAACGGGACACTGGTTATAAATGGAAAGTTTGCTTGAATCTCCGAAATGTGTTCGAAAGGTTTTTCTGGCTTAGATGGTAATGCTGTCGTAGATTCAATATCATCTTGAGTTGTTCAATTTATTTATATTTAGAGAAAAATGCTGTAATCGGTGAAATGGTGTCCATCGTTTCCTACTACTTGGATTTGATCTACTTCTTCAATAATATCAAGTTCCCTCATGTGCTTTCTTGATACCTCAGAATCTTTTGACAGCCGATTGTTAAGCTGATTCTTTTGTTTCTATCAATTAACTTTTGTCTATCAAAAATTGATTATTTTAAGAAACTGCAATAATCTAAAAGAACCGTCAACTAAATATATGTATAAATAGTATGTCTTTATCCTATTGTTCTAGAACTATTTTAATATTGTGAATGTGAAAACTATGTGGGTCATTGTTGCTTTTTTTTTTCTCCTCAGGTAATTTTAATTATGGTCTGGCAGTTTGAGTAATTTTTGTGGCCTACCCAAATGTCCTTTCTTTGGTATTGTTCGTCGAATCGTTGAGCTCCTTAAGTTCTGAGTTGAGCTGCACGATTACTGACAAATGCGTGCACTGACTGGACAGGTCCACTCAATCTGTGTGGTTTTTCATCAAAAGACCATTTCAGACACAAATCTACATGGTCTTGACATGATCTGACCAAGATTATGTCTGGGCTTTAAAAGAGACTGCGACCTCTGATTTTGTTTCGGCCTTTCTTCTCAGAGTAGTCAGATAGGAAACGCCGACCTCATCTAGTTTTTAAAATATGATTGACGTGTAAAAGTGTTTGTTCAAACCTACTTACAGAAATAAAATCATTTATCATTTATAGTCCACAGATGCGTCAGGTGCGCGCAAAAACTACTACCTACCAACTCGCATTCAAATGCCTACATAAATAATTAAGTAGGAATCTCGGTAATGACTGCGGGCACGTCTATCACGGCTCTCACTGACCATCATCTACATAATGTGACAATCAACAATCATATATCAACATAACACAACACTTATGGAGCGTTACAACGCAATGAACATTTGTTTGTGAAACTGAAATCGATTCTTCTTTTTTTTTCCTTTGCATGAAATCGTAAGTAGAAATTGCTGCTGCAGTGGAATAATTTACGAGATTTGCACGTTTTATTGGATTCGAGTAATCGCATTAGAAGAGTAACGCCTTCATTCATGGTACAGAAAAGTAGCAGTCACACCATCGTTTCAGCGACACAGCAAATTTTTATGAATAAAAGCTGCATTTAAGTTTCCAACACAAAAACTCCAATTTCGAATAAAACAATAAAACAAACTGTTTTCACTTCTAACAATCAAGTGATTATGCTCACGACAAAACGAGTCGAAGAAAACTGTTGTTCAGACAAGTTTATAAGTTATACGTCGACAGAATCGACAGGAACTTAGCAAAAATAAGTAGAAGTACGAAAGCTTAGCGTGATGGGAAAAGTTGTGATGTCCCATAAGAAACTGACAAACTGTAAGAGCAACAACTTTAATATATTCCGAAGTATTTAAGTGAAGAAATCTTAGTAATAAAAGAGAAAAGTTTTCCAAGTAAATGTAATGCTTTAAATAATAATTGATTTTCGACTAGTATTGACTCTAATCTCTATTAAATAGGATTAAGTAATCCGGAAATTATTCAACTGTTTTATAACACAGGGTTTTCTTTTTAATTCAAGCAGTAAGCTCCCATTTTTTTATTGATGCAAGTGTAGTGTAATGTTTTCGAAATAGGTACCCATTAAACTATATTAACATATCAAAGTAATAATCAAAGACCACACACAATTTCCAATACACACGGTCTCAATCGCCCATTGTACTATTATAAGCAGGATAATCTCCATACTACAATCATTTGGACAAGCAGATTGACGGTCAAATAAAATCTGCACGCAGACGAACGGCACTAGAATCCTCTATAAATTTACCCCATTGAAATGACGATCAACTTGTGAAATTACTTGACCAGCATAAAAGATACACCTACCCTCGTACAAAAATAAGAATTTGTTGAAAACGAAGCAATGCGAGACGAAAGTGTGGCTCAAATGAAAATGGCCGGCATTATGTAGTAAGCGACGCACGTACTAAAGATTATTCATTGTACGTCACAATATTTTAAACGGATGCATTAAGTCCTGACCCCTCACAGATAATATTGGTGTCCAGTTTAATATATTACTTAATGAATGTGGAAAAATAAGGTGTTACTTTATGCAGAATCGTGCATAAAGCCATGAGTTACAATATGTCGACGAGAAAGCGAAAAAACTAATATATTTCGTGTTGTTTATCTTGTACGCTGAGAGTTGAATGTTTATGGTGTTTTGGAAGTCTGATTTATGAATCAGCACATAACCTATTAAAACGATTTCTAGAATGAAAGTTTGGAATATTTTATGATTTAATGTTGCTATTTTTTTCTGTTATATTTTCAACTTTAGTGGTGAAATATGAAGAAAAGTCTCTAAATTGTAGACATAAAAACATAAGATTCAGTAAACACAAACTATTGATACCTGTAAAGCATACCTGAAAAGCACATCAAAATACACACAAAATGCAACTTTCAGTTGTTAGTCGTTAATAAATTAACTTAAACCTAGTAGATAATAGAAAAAACCACGTACCTTACTGCAGTCTTCATTTTCTGTCTTCAATGTTCACAAGACGCAAAAGATTGGCCGAGCTTAAATTCTAGAATTAAAACGTAACTCTATCGAAGGCAAAAGAAAGCTGTCCGAAACGCCTTTCCACGGTCGGTGTTCACAAACCCGAAGGTGGATCATTGAGCAATTATTGCATGTTTATGATTGTAATATTCGCGTCTGAACGGCGAAAGTAATTATGGGGACAGCAATACCGCTTTTGGCTTCGACACAGTAAAAACTATCAACCGACAGAATCGAATATGCGTCGCTCTGATGACCGCACGCGTTCATGAGCGAGCATCTCGATTCGGTCGGATTTTAGCATCGATAAAAGCCAAACACTATCGGACACACCCCTTTAAAACACCGATATTAATAATGTTACGAAATTAAAAACATCGAATTGGATGCTTTACGACAACGTTTGCAATAAAAACGCGAAGGGAGGATGATCCCTATGGTCCGTTTGGCGGCGACTAGAATTAAAGTACAACAAAATTCCATCGAATGCGTACACATCACTTTAGGCCTTTAAATGATGTGCCGAATGTCGATAAAATAGTGTTGTACCCTAATTGGGGCCCCTTAGTCGCCGCCCCTATTTACATGTTCCGATTCACGGTGCCGTCGTTAAAGTTCCACCATCTTGGTTTTAAAAAGGAAAGATTACGTTACTTACTCGAAGTTTCAAAAGTTTTTGCTGGGTGGAACTTCAAGTTCCGGTACAGGACATCATAGAAGACCAAGTTCCCAGGAATTATCCGACAGTGGATGGGGAGGTAGGAAGATCTTAGTCACAATACAAAACCTGATAAGATTTTTTAACGTTTTATTATTTTTTATATATATATTTTTTGTAATGTCTCTTCCGATTTCATCTACGACATTGTACAACCACATTATATAAATTACTCGAAACGATAAAATAAGTTTATTAAAAATAGAGCAGATTAAATCTTTCAAAAAATATTTAAATAGAAAAAACTTTTACAACATTGCATTTAGTATTACAAGACCTCGCTTATTATGTTATTTATTGTACATATTTACAAAAAATGTATTTTACAGTAACAATGATCTAGCGTCTTTAGGTATTGTTTCTATCACATTGTCATTCGCGTCACGAAGGGAACAAAATGTCACGTCCCCTGCGTGACGTCATAGTAAAAACTTAATCATCGAGTAATTTTCTTTCTACTTGAATTACAGTCGGCCATTTCACAACCATTGGAGTAATGTCCCAAAAATATTGTCAAAACACTGAGTAATATTCATTCAAATGTTGCAGAAACCGCCGAAAATATATGTCCAAGGTGTAAATGAATTAATTAACATTTTCAACATTAACTTTTTAATGGCTATTGTAAATTTTTGTGACGGCTTAATACTGAGTACATAAATAATTTATGAAGTTGGACGTGCACTTCCACGTGATACAGTCAGCAGGTAATTAATTTTCATTTACAGCTTGCAAACAATTTTCTCTACTCATCGTTACATTAAAGTTTATCAGGCGATTACACACACGCGGACCACAATAAAGTCGCACGTCAAAAATGTACTATAAATATTATAATGAGAGCTATAAATTTTATACAAAAATATACATGTAGCTACCGCATGTGTGTAAAGACCTTAACACGAACAAGCTTTTAAACGAGAATGGAATTATTGCACGTCGCGCATTTATCAGCGAAACATGAATAATCGTCTTGGAAAGCAATGAGCGCCCGTCGAAAAACTTAATTTCATATTTAAATATATGTTTTCGATGTTTTTGTCTTTGTTTTTCGGCGTTCGGCTAATGTTTCTGTCAACGGCGTGCCTAATTTCATGATTGACACTTCGCTTGTCGGCTGAGATTCAAAAACAAGACGTCGGAAGGAAATTAAGGTATCATTCACCAGTAATAACACTTTTTCCTTTGTTGAAGGATAAATGGGAATGAATTACTTTTTACTTATCAAGTACTTTTGTAATAAGCTAATAATATTTCAGAAAGAATACTGATTTGATTTCATGAATTATGAAGGATCTGGTGTGAATATAAGTGAAGTGTCAACACGTCTCTAAATTTGAACTATTATTGTCAGCATTTAAATAACCAAAAAATCTTCTTGACATCTCTTACAAAATTCTAGACTAGCGTCTGGTTAACTTAGTGCTTCAAATAATAATTCAGTACCAATCATTCAAATACCGCGACCACAATTTCAGAGGTCTGACATTCGGAGATTCCGTAAAATAATACTGAGAAACAGTCATTAATTTAATTTTAAGTACAATCTTCGGCTTCTCACTTGGTCGTTAAAAGGCACTAATAAGACACTTTCATAAGTCTTCATAAGTACAGTCAGCAACAACAAACTTTAAAAAATATTGACGAACTTGCATTAAACTTAATTTTTTAAGTACTTTTGAATATTTACAAGATAACGCCAATTCAGCAATTTATGTGGCTGAGTGTACAACCGCATCACTTGTTAGGATACATACGTTACTTAACACTTAATATATTAATTTATTATTATTATTATTGTATCAACGTCAAAATCTCGAGATCCAATTTTACTAGCACTTTCTTACTTATTACTATAACTTAGCCATTTATAAAAATTTGGATACTAGTAAAATTGAACTATAAATTGGCTGATGCTTCGTTAAAATATGAATGAGAATAATTTAAAAACTAAATAAAAATAAATAAGTATTATAGTAACTAAATCATTATGTTCGGAAATAAATGGTAAGATAGATCATTACATAGTCTGTGTAAATTAGCTTGATTGTTAATTTAATATTCATTCTAAAACCACTTTATTTGATCACCGGTGACTGAGCGTCGTGTGCCGACACCCACGCGAACTCAGATATCACGAAGTACAAAAATATTGTAACAAAGCATCGGCCAAATGTTTCAAAAGTCGCTCAAACACACATCATGCCTTACATTAAACTCGTTACTCTGGATGGATCACAAACAATGTTAAAAATATACACTGAAGCACACACTGGGAATGTTACGTACATACAGGTATCAATAACAGGACTTGGTCCTTAAGGACTCGTCACTAACTAACTACATTATAAAAATATATATTAGAATTTTACCATTAAAATTATTATGAAACAATTTTTAAGAGATCACCCATGAATGTATCCGAAGTCGCTGCAGCAGCACATTTAGCACCAATTTAGAGGGAACGGGATATTTTGAGATTGAATGATCAATGGTCCTTAAAATTAATTCGTTGCATTCAAATTCAGTAATCGTTGGACTTAAAACTATAAAGAGGATGGCACTCGTTTAATGGCCTGAGAATTAATGAGTAAAATGCATTAGAGTAAACCTTACAGTAATCGATTTGCGTCGCAAATGTAAATTTTGAATCTCGCTTATTTTTGAGTCTGATTGTACTTACCTAACATTGAGCGAAATTCAAAATTTATTTCTGCGATTCCTTACCTTTCTTACAGTTAAAATAACGCGAAAATATATGAACAAAATGTACATAGCGAACATAAATGTTTTATTATGCTAAGCCTCGCGTCTCGTGTGATTTGGTAAAGCGAGTCACGTAAGTTTGTTTGTTTGTCTTTCCTCTTGTCTCGCTACATTCTATGCGTCATTCCGTTTTGATATATCAACTATTTATGATGGTTTTATGTTAATGACTTGTTGATTTGTATGATTCGATCTGCGAGGAACTGAGTTACGGTCCGC
This sequence comes from Dryobotodes eremita, assembly GCA_917490735.1. NCBI lineage: Eukaryota > Metazoa > Arthropoda > Insecta > Lepidoptera > Noctuidae > Dryobotodes > Dryobotodes eremita. The sequence goes on along the minus strand of OU823251.1, from coordinate 20,504,340 downwards.
GTATACGTCTTGAAGAACATTTGCTATTAACTTTATTAGACTACCATAGAATTGCGTTGTAAAGAATTTATTGAGAAAATTTCAGCCTAATTTAAATAAAAAATGTATCAGTGTTGAATTCTGAGCTTATAAACTAAAAACAGAAAACATTTATCGAGTTATTTTCTTAAACCAAACTTTTAAAAATGTTATTGGGACAGGGCGTAATGTAGAATTTTACAACATCTGTAACTATAAAGTTGAGAGCAATAGTGACATTCCGAATCACAAAGTAGATATTGCAGTACCGTTATTACAAAACATATCGAATAACAGCACAAAAGAGAGAACAGAATTAAGTCATAATTTAAGGAGGATGGCCATTTCGAAAGGTTGTGTAACGCCAAGTGTACCGCGAACGCTTTTTATCGCGCACACCACCTACTCAATGACGTCACACACTCGCAAAGGCACAAAACTTTAAAAAATTCAAATGTTAACATTCGAATTCATTTTGATTTAAATCTGGCAACAGTCACTAACAATTGTGGCGACGAGACCACCGGCTTGCGATTTAAAAAGTAAGTTAGGTCGCGTAGGTTGCGCGCGCGCTGTCGTGGGCGGGCGGAAGTGAGAGCGTCAACGTGGAGACTTTTGCATCCTTATCTAACAACAATTAACACGACTTAGAGCGAAAAGGACGGTAGATAGACAATTCCGCAATGTCACAGATCACAAAACCCGATACTAGGCTGTCAAGGCTCGTCAGTTTACGACCACTTTCGGTGCAGATTGTGATGCAACCGATCGGATCTTGAAATCCGAAGTTTACGTAGCTACGCGTGCCTTTCATTGAGAAAAATATGGTCATTATGGTGCGAGTGCTTATTGCAAAAATTTCAATATTCAAGTCACGTTTCGTCGTGAATGCTCTTGTAAAAAATTGCAATAAATATTGGTTTTACGGCGAATCGCTCCGGAATTGATACGGTTCAAATAAACAGGCGTGTTATCGATCAACCGGCCGGCAGCCCACCGAGGCTCGATTACATACATACACATTAATTTAATACAGTTAGCCAACATCTCGCAAGGCTGAAACTTTTTTAAATAATGAGACATTAAAAGTAACACAGCGAGGTAAAACCTGCGCCTGCCTTGACGTGTAAAAGTTACTTGTGACATAAAAGCCACTCGTAAACATTGATAAGTTTGAATGGATCAGAAAATCTAGTTATATCGATGTATTTTGAAGTTAAAATATAATAGTAAGACTTTTATCGACATAACTTAATAAAAGTTATATTACCGAGCATTATGTGTCCGCACGCGTGTTAGTCATATTATATATCGGAACGTACATACCAATGAATGGGCTGTAATAGAAGATAAATTGCTAAACGCTAAATTACTTTTAGGAAACGCTTAAAGTAATCGCCGACACTTTTACAGTCACACTAAAGTGCAAGCAGACAAAAGGATTACTTATAGCAATAAAATTGTCTAGAGCCTGTCGTTTTTGCGTCAAATTTGCGGGATCAGCGGCGAATCTAACGCAATTTCATCGGTTTATCTACTATTAAATTGTGGTACAAGTTATGAGACCTCTGGCACTCACGATTGACAAGACAATCCAAGGCTGAACCACAAATTGAAAGTTATGGGGCCATAATTTTCATTTAAATATTTTAGAAATACATTATTCTGGATCTTACAACCTCTTCTTCTATCTACACGTTCTTTGATTTATTGAATTAGGGGAAATTATTAAAATTTCTGTTGACGCATCGAATTTCTTATGAAGTTAATTAGTATATCGTATCCTAATCGAATCGGTTTATCTTTCTTTTAAAAAATAAAGATTCCACTGAGCTCTATCATCCGCTGTTTTCTCATAACTTGCCCTAAGGTATCAAAAGCTACGGAGAGAACATCGCCACGATTTTACGATCCAATCTCTGGAACAGAGCCTGCGTCGCAAGCGCACCGGACTATGAATGGCATCCTACACTTCCTACATCTGTCGCCACACTATTTATAACAACACTTTCGACTAACACCCGGCAAATTGAACAATCCAAACTTACAAGAACATCATTTAATCGATCAGCAATTTCCCATTTTAGGACACAAAGACTTCCATTTAAAAAATAATATTTTTGTGAAAAGTGCGGATCAGACAATCACATATTAGTTGTATATTCAGGTTTCAAAATTTACTTTCCTTTTGAACGTAACCAATTTAATTTGCTACAGATTTTAAAAGGGACATTCGATTCTAGAGAAAAAACAAGTAACAGGTTTTCTGATACAGTTTTTTTTTTAAAGAAAGGCCCGTTTTGTTAATGAAGGTAATTTCGGTGACTGGACTGATTAAGGAGACGGTGACGGGCATTGATTACGCATTAAGAGAAACATATAAACAAGACTCCGGTATGAGGTGTTCATATCAAGGCTCCTGACGACTAATTTAATTTAAAGCGATTTTATTAAAAGATATATGTATGGAATTTAAATTCAGCCTCATTTCGGCAAAAGATGAAAACACAAACGAAATAGATAACACATGCAGCATAGTGGAAAATCACCTTCGCTCTAGGCGCATCAACGGGTTGAGATTCACGACACGATCGCAACGGTACGATAGTTGTCCGCAACACAATAATTCCGGAACATATCTAGTTAAATGAACCAACTGCAGTGGTCATACATAAATCATGCGCAGGAGTGCACGCGCCCGTATGTGTAGCAAACGCGGGCATTACACGATCGACGCTCGAAGTGGAAGGACGTCGCCTACGCCTCATTCTAATGCAACCATGAGCCAATACGCCGATTATATCACCGTTTATGTAGGTGGCCTTATAAGGTTAATGTTTAAAACGACAATTAGTATCTTTTGAAAGGTTCTTGTTATATGTTTAGGACATTTCCCACGAGTGTGAGCGGAACTAATCCGCACGTACTGACGATTTGCATTTGAAAGGGTTTTGTTTGTGTAAAGCTCGATGATACTGGCCTATAGAAAAAGTGTTATGATGGATCGGCGGTCACAAAAGCTAAGGATTTGTTTTCAGTACTGAATGGCCGTCGAGTTAGCGCCGGACGCGTGTTGAATACATTATAACTGGAAGTACAATTCCACTCTGTGTGCACAAGTGTCCGTAGTAAGAAGAATATAACAATATGTATAGAATATACGAGGCTGTATCTGATGCCGTGCATGGCTTTGAAAACTGAAATCGTTTGCCTTTTGTTGATCAACCGTTAGTACAGCTTGTACTGAAAAACGATAAAAATTGACGCTGAAACATACCAACTCACTCAATCAAAAAGCCGTAGAACTTCAACAGTGAATGTTCAATCGGTACAACAGGCCATAAAATTGCCAGCATAAATCTTCAAAAACAAAAAATGACAATTGCATCCAAATAACTGTGGCGTTTACACACAATCCCGGTCGACGTTCCCACGTAGCTGTCACCGCGGGCGAAGGCGCACTATACACAGCCTATCGGGGCATCTACACCACTCCAGTGGACAATCGTCCTAACAAAGCCTTACCGACCGAGGCCGGGACCCAATCATTTCCCACGCGGTAACGGTCGAGCCTCAACTGGGACGCTAGTTTGAATTTATGGACGCGGAACCATCGCCCCGCACCATATCCAATACCATTTCAAGATGACCACTAGTGAAGACATTACTAGATAAACCAGAGATGTACTACACGCTACAGATATTAGCTCGCCCAGTGATGAAGCCGAAACGGCGCACAGATCGCGATACAAAAGCTTGACCGATAAGCTGTGTTCTTTCAATAACAGGAGGAAACATTGTTTGAACAACAAATCTAAAAAAAAGGCTGTCATGTTACGATAAAGAGCTATGACCGATGATCTTTGGCGAATACTTTGAGTCATTGCAATTGTTAAGCCACCTGATGATTCTGATCATCTCATTGTGTGGAACACGGCCCGTCAAACATTGGAAATAACCAAACTTATTTTTATCCGACCACGTGGACAGCGACTCTGGTGTTGTTAATTCAGCGTGTCCGGATTATTTTCAATTTCAATCAGTTTAATGGCTTTCATAGCAACATAGGCATCAGTAAAGTTTGTGTACAGTTCAACTATTTTAGAAATCCAATTGTCTTCACATATTTCCCAACATGCGGTCTGTTTAAAAAACGTGGAATTCTCACAATGTTTTCGTTGGTATGATTCATGGCTTAAATCATGTGTGTAGTAAATACAGTAGGAGTGATGGCTGAGAAACAGAATCGATTTGATTTGATGTACTGTAACACAATATCTAAAGCAGGTCGGCTCGCGCGGTGACGCGGCGCGCTCGCAGTTTACGCTATTCTCGGCGCGGGCCTAATTTTAACCATCTGCGTCTCCCAGTCTAGTTTTAGGAAGTGGGCCGACTCAGATTCGTCGAATTAACGAGTCGGATCTCGATACGTAACGTCCGACCGTTCATTTCAAACATCATCGGTGACGTAAACGCGAATTGTTTGGGCTTTGCTTCTAATTCCGATGGGCCAATGAACGCCTAAGCTCATAAATGCGGCCAGCCAGCCACAGTACATTGTATTTAATTAAAAACAAAACACTTAATTGGACTTGTATAAATCCAGATGACGCAATAGCTGCCAATCAAAGGATCTAGCACAGATGTTTGTAAATTGCGCAAGTGGCATATAATCGAGGGTCCAATTATCGAAATGACACAGACGTCTGGCATATCCAGTCGGACGATACACTCCCGGCTAAATCTATAATGGATGAGGCGCGTCCCGCGTCAATCCAGTAAACGAGATCGCATAATCGGACGCATACATAACAGAAAGACAATGCGGGCTGCACTCATTAATCGGGGGGAATTAAAAAGCTAGGCAGAGGTAATCGGGACGCGTCCAGGGACCACGGATAAATTTCAATTAGAGCAATCGGAGCGTCTCGCGGAAGCTTGCAGAGATGGAGCCTGGGATAGCAGCGCAACAACGTGCATACGAATGACCGCGTCCGACGCATACAAAGGGGGACCTCCGCCGCAAATCATTAGAATTGCGGTAAGTGAGATGTGAGCGGAATTGTTAGATCCGATGCAGCTCCTAGATAATGACGTTGACTTCGGATTAGCTGGCACCGGCGACTAGAATGTTTACCTGACTATAGAACGTAGCTTTAAGGATTTACTATCACCGCTGTTGGTTAGCCCAAGAAAACTAAGTATTTATCGCAATGAGTGGCCCGTCAAAACAGGCAGGTTGTTTGTTGTGGAGATAATAAATGTGAGAGCGGAATTAATAAACGTGTCAGTGGTACGTTGCCACAGAATGATGTACAATGTAAATGTCGGGGCATAATTTCGTCGGGGGATTTGTGACGCCCTACGCCGGAGCGTCCTGCCTCGCCAATTTGTAAGCGCCGACATAAACCGCGGTGTAACGAAGCACCTAAACAACGAAATAAGCGAGCATCAAGCGACCCGCGGATATATCTCAGCGGCTGACATGTCGACAACACAAGAAGCTACTCGGACTTTACATTCGCCGACGTAACGAGGGGAGCCGCCGGCTCGCCCATTGTATTTATGCCTTAAACACAATTTATTTATTCGCCAAACATTACGGAGACACAAAATCTTGTCCATAAATACATGTGAAAGCACATATCAAGTATCGGAATGCAAACGGCGGGGCTCGTGTCTGAATTATGCAACAGAGCGGCGCGGGCGCAGGCTGCCGTAATAGTGCACGGAGTGCTCGCCCAACGCAACTCCTAAAATAATACGTACCGCGAATGTGGATAACTGAACCAGAAGCCCATACCTCTTGAAATAAAGCACTACCCAAATCTTAAGCAAGCGACGCTCCCACTGGATGTTCGGTGTACATTAGACGCGACAGGATCGAGGAACCCATGGGATGACGGACGACTTTCCTCGCAGATTAATACAACGATACATTACTTAGATGACGGCGCAAATTGTATTTATTACGGTCATTGCTCTTGTCGAAATTTCACCAAATTGCGAGTGCCTCCTGTTTGGCCGCCGCGCGCTGGACGGATCTCTTCATTTGTCCGCCGAGCGGGGACACGGCAAAGGCGGTTTACGAATATTAGCCTTATGGCTGATCGACTGTAAGTCCATCGATCTTACGTCCGGGTGGTCCGGCGGCACCACGTTAATTACAGGGGAGAACCGAACATTTAACGTGAATTTCGCAAACATTAAATAATTTTTAAAATATTGAACCGGCGATGCGTTCACGCGAGGAATAATAAATTAATGATCGCACCAACAGAGACACGGGATACGACAGCATTGTGGTCACCGCTTCCTTAAAATTTACACACAAATATGTCTCCGGGAGGATAATCAAAACGGCTCAAACAAAAGAACAAATAAAGCTGAAACTGAAACAATAGGCGCAGTACGACGTTCATTAACCGATGATACGAAACAGTGAAGAAAGTCGGCGCCGCAATCTTGTAATCCTAGAACCACACGCGGCGATGATTACAAGGCACCTATTAGTCAAATTAGCTTTATTGTTGCCTTTGAGTTGCACAAGGCGACCAATCGGCTTACACTCAGACAATTATGTAGGCACATTAGCCGGTACAATACGATGAGTCAACAGAAATTGCGTCCCGAGCGTTTATCAAAACAATAGTATTGATAAGTTAATAAAGCGAGGTGCGAGACGCCTAACGAGCGATTACTGAGCGATGTGGAGAATACCCGCCACGCGTCTCGAGCCCGCCGCGCGCGGAATACGTTATGGCGGCGTGACTCACTGCCGCCTGGAAACGCGCCCTAAGCCTCATTGTACAAAAGTTGTACTACTAAAAAACATTAACAATTTACGATTCGTGGCGACATCTCCTATAGCCGCCACTATGCTTTTTTACCAGTCTTGCATCGGGAGATGCGAACGTGATGCGAAACAGAAAGAAACCATCGACGCAGGAATGTTACGAAGCACGCGCACGCCGAAAGCGAAAACTCAAGAGTTCGCGAGATGTTACGAAACATGCGTATTCTCGATTAGGGATACGGGCGGAGCGAGGGCACTGACCGACTTCCACATTTATACCGCTAATTCATGCACAAGAGCATCTGCATCCTACGAGGCAGCGTTACGCCAAACACTCGCTCAGCTAATACAGTTTATATTCACGGAACAGACACACGACGCATATTACACGCCGAGAATACGTAAAGAATTATATTTATGTTAACGACTCCACAGTGATGACAGGTGAAACTGTTCCTAGCGGGAGAGAAAAATGCCGCCTTTGAATATTAAGACACATAAAACGAGATACGGTATGTCCAACACATAACAAAGTCACGAAAACATGTACAGCGAATAGAACAGTGCGCGATAGAGATCTCAAAGCGCGCTCGTCGCGGGACGCGCTTATCTCTCGGAATCGTAATTACCGCGTGAATATTTCAATCGATTCGAGTTATCGATGATGCGCGAACAATAATGATCGATATCAGTCCGGACGTATTATTTCCGTACGTCAAACGTGGACTCGGTGAGAACGACCCACCTGAAGACGAGAGATTTTTATCGATCCGCCCGCGAAACGAACGAATCGACGTAATCGATTTCAACATATCGGAGCTGACAAGCGATATTCGAGGTCGGGGGCGAAGGCTCAGTGGGCGCCGGATGGGTTCGAAATTAAAACGATATGCAAATTAGGTACGAGAATTAATCGTCGGGTGCAATCGACGCGACGGCCACGAGAGCAGCTACTGGGTACAAATCGATGAATAAATAGTGTCCGATTAGCGGTGCAAGGTGTGTTCAGCGCTTAATGGATGAATCGAATCGAATCCGAGCAGCTCAATGAATCGACGCGTCGAGCGCTCCGTATTTGGCTGTATTTGATCAGTCGCGGGCTTCATTGATTAACCGTTCGCGCGAACAAGACGATACGGAACACAATTAGGCGCGATAGTTATCGGAATCCAATATAGTCCACATGTGCGCGAGTTGTGTTGCTTCATGCGGCTGGATGTGCGCAGTGACGTATATGAGTCGGTACGTGAAAGCTACTGAGTTACTCGGGATTGATTTTCCCCGTAACTCGACGGCCGGCGTCGAGTTTGACAGGAGAATTTATAATAATCACTGGCGGTACCACCGAAAGTAATTTTCAATTAAGTTTCTTGATAATCCGGATCACGGGCCGACTGGACATAGAACCTGAGGCGACAGCGCGCTCCCTTGATAATTGGAAACTGTCTCTAGTTACAAATAACACCTGCTACCTACTTTGTTATTAGTTTTTTCTTTCTTTTCTTTGGTATTTCATAAATATTCACCGCCAACGATACTTTTACAATCTAGTCTTTCAGTTCATTTTTCTTTGGCCGCATTTAACTTTACAACGTATGCTAATAGAATGGTCGTTAGCGTCTCTCTACGATTTGGTCTATAATCAATATTATTAAGCGCCGTTCCGAATACGTGAACTTTACAAAGAGCTAGGATGAAAGGCCGATTCATTCACAATAATGAATCAATAGTAGCGCGACCGCTCCCACTTCCGAGTCGTCACTCTAAACGATAAACCGGTCCGTGGCGTTAATTATAAACCGATTTTAAATCAGATTATTTCGCTACCGAACACTGATCTATCCGTTTCGACATCTTTGCGTCTGAGATCATCAATTTCATTGATAGGATTTTTCGATAGATTTTAATTGAATCATCTTGTTCAAATTAAATTTTAAGCTCCGGCCACGGTGAAATTTTATAGGGTATACGTTTCAGAAATCTATTTTTAAGCAACGTGAAAATTACTGAGAAAATAATCGTGATAAATGATGAAGTCTCCGTCAACGGAAGCGTAAAATACCACCACGTGATAATTCATTTCTGGCGTCCACGGCTCTTCTTATCTTTAACGATCTGAATGAATACGTCAATCTCGATTCGCAATCGGTTATGAGACGTTCGCTCATCAACACACTGAACATTTTTATTATATTACGCAAAAACAGAACTTTCATAAACACGTCCGTAACTCAAACCTGGCGCGACGTGATCAGCGAAAACAATCTACTCGTCAAAATATTTACAAAATATATTAACAAAACAGTTTATTGCTTGTATATTATTCTTTCTCTTATCTAAAAAATCTAATCTAGAACATGACTATCTCGTTAAACAGTCGTAACCTGCCGCTGGGGCGCGCCGATGTCGGGGATTTAGTCTAAGTGCCATCGAACTACCGTTGTGGGTGATGGGACATGTGGGGGTGTGAGAGGTGAGCGTGCGAATACGGCTGCCCGAGGGAGCTGAGGGGTAGCGGCGAGGGGCAGGGGGGGTGCTGGTGGTACTGCTGCAGCGGCGACGGCGCCAGCCCGGGGTGGTGTTCTAGCGGGTACTGCGCGGAGCCCGCGTACGCCAATTGCCTCACCTTCATATCCTCGTCTACTACGTTATACGTGAGCTCTGTTTCCTCGTAGCCCGTCGCGGCCATGCGCTGCTCGCTGGTGGTGGGCGGGTCGGGGGAGTTGAGGCACGTCTGGATCAGCCGCTTGCCGGAGTCTGACGTGATCATGGGCTGCAGCTTCCGCGTCGCGAACGTGTATACATGGCCAGTCTCTGACGCGACTAGCAACATCACTTGTGTCCCCGTCAGGGTCGACAGCTCGTATGCCTGGAAAGGAGAAACAAACACATTAATGCTGTAATACTTACTACAAATAAATACGTAACCAAAATTATTTGTAAGTATAGTATTTTGTGAACATTTGTGTTAAAAGATTTTTATTCCTTCATAAGCCTGTCAAATACAATTAACATAGTCGCCTTTTCAGATGCAAAACTCTTGGAATATTTTGATTTAAAACCAAACTTTGGTCTCATTTGCTTAACACTTACAAAATATTTTACGAAATCTCGTTCAAGTAAACTAGAAGCATTTAGAAAATCTAAATTCCAAGTCTGACCTAAAACCAAACTATGAAAGTCTTAAAAGTAACTAGGCCGTTTCAATGACGCTTTTTTTTTCATTGGCCACTTTCACATAGAAATATTTACTCTGTAGTCCCATCACACCGGGAAAACTGTTTGTTTCGTCAACAACACGATAAGAGAGTTCTCCTCAATCCAATTTGCCGCTCGGTGCTTCAAAGTTTACATGGACAGTGTTATCGGCTTCTAAAAGTTTCCCCGCCGACCTTTCACCTCTCCCACGCCTCTAATTCGTATGTAAACCACTACGCGTTCGTTTTCGGGAGCATATCACTCTCTCACGGCACTCTTTGTGTATGCAAGACGAATTATCACACCCACTGGCGCCCATCCACCCACACCTACTTACACCACCGTTTATTTACCAATGGCACATTCTAATTCCGACTCCAGTGCTCAGCATTAAGAGCCGTGTGACAATATATTGTTAAAACAGCAATTTGACACGGACAATTGACAAAAGTCAGGTAGCCCGCATTATGTTCATCTCTCAAATTGATGCTAACTACACTGTGTGCTTTAGTACGATAGGAATAGAGGATTGTGTGAAGGATTTCTGTGATTTTTCAATGCAAATTGATTGTGTGGCGTCTAATTTGGTTTTTCCATTGCATAATATCGGTCTGCGGTCTCGGTCGCCCACTAGAATTATCGGTTACGTGGTAACGGTTTTATTTGTAAACCATTTTATTTACCACTTATTGAGTTAGTTTTGTATTGGATTTTGACTTTTATTACAAACGTCTTTGATACCTTTGTTTATTTTTGCGATTTTATTAAAAGTTTGCCAAGCTTGTAAAGTGTTGGTGTCCTAAATCTAGTTTCAAAGCTCATGTTCTACTTTCACTAATGTTTTATGCTGTCTGTATGCATGTATAAACATTGTAATAGTCAATGTTTTATAATTATAATATTAACCGAAGTTCAGAGATCACATAGGTCACTGAGATTTAAATCAAGAATGAAATGACTTAAGCATCAAAATAAAGAAGTCTTAAAGTGATCAAATTGTTGCAATATCCTTTAAGGCCCATCCTCGTTCCACATTCTAGCTCCAGTGTTTCAAAATATCAAAGAGAATCAATGGACTTGGACAGTATCATTACAATGACAATAAGCCTCGGAAATGGGCTCTGACAACCAAAGCTGTAGTTAATTGAATCCTGTGATTTCCAATTCTCAACTTAATCCTCGTTGCTTTAAGAATCTTTTTACATCACAAAGAGCTGAGTGCTCGCTCTTTTCTCAAAACTTGCACTTCCCTTCTCCATTCATTGAAGTGATTGATGATAAAGCTGTAATTAGCGAACCTACTGCTTGCATCTTTGACATCGACACCCTTAATCTCGAAACTAGGTCATTGTAAAATGATTCTTATTAACTTCACAGTAAGGTTCTTATTGACAGCGCAGTTTAGTTGGTACCGGTATAAAACACTGCCGAAATTGACAATTACAAATGCATCTTTAATGAGCTTTGTTGTTATACATGATTAATGAGGCTTCAGTGAAATTTCAGTGGACTTGAAATTATTGGTACTGAGGTCAATCTTAAAAAATCGGAATTTTCTTTTGAATAAGGAGAACCGTTTTTTTACGTTATTTGACGTCATTAATCAGGAGTAATATGAGACGTCTGACGGTACTTTACTCATTGAAAGGGATCCGAAAATTACGAACGTTTTATTTCCGAATGAATTATGAAGCAGAAACAGCAGAATACATTTCTTACTTCCCATAAAGTTTTTACCCTCATACTAAATTCTTCTATCAATATTTTCATTGTTGACATAATTTTCAATATTGACACATTTACTGGCCTATCTATATTTCTTTATCTGGCAAAAAATATCAAAGTTAACGTAATATAAAAACGATTATCGATACAAACGGGTTGCATTAAAAGATCCGACTTTATAGCCGCAATTCATTTTTATGATCGTTTTCAAGTGTACATAAATTTTTGCTACTGCACTGTAGCTAAGCAAATTAAAATTGATAAAATCGAAAATATATATTCATTTGGCCAAATCAAAATTGAGTTCAATTCGATCGAGATTTAATAAACTGTGGTGAACTAACTGTGTCTACTTTTAATAAACAATTACTTATAACTTTATCACTTAACTTACGAGTACTTCTTGCTATTAAAATAAGAGAACGTATTTTTTAAGTACTTTACCAGTTACTCCAGCAGATTGTGCCAATAAGCTATCAAATAGATCCCAATAAAAATCTTTCCTTGTGAAATCTCAATTACTGCTCCATTGTTTACAAAAACAAATAGTTTCTCAATAAGTTTATCACGTCGATTTTACAGTTAAGTTCAAATTACGCTGTCGAAGTTTAAACCAATAGCTTAGTTTAAAACATGATTAGCCGGCAAACAATTGGTTAACCTCTGTTTGACTCCAACGTGACCTACGATAGGGCTTCCACGCGCGAAAGTAGTGATATTTTACTTTATATGCTTTGTTTTTCAATCATTGCTTCAACAACCCTCACCAATAATAGTAGTACCCACAAAATCCAATAAAAAAATAAACATGTTATTTTAATCTAAGACATTGTCACTTTTATAGTTGTTGATGATCACATCACTGTCAACAACTTTACGATAGTCGAATGCCCTAACATTCTAATAGCACACATTAACAACTTTCACTATAATCCCTTCAAAGCCAAGCCTCCAATGACACAACATAATCCTTAAATTAAGAAGAGCCAGTATTAGTAAGATAGACAGATCCGTTCAGAACGATTCATACCAACTTATGTTGCAAAAAATGTCCGGATAAGTGCTCCAGTTAAGTCACAAGTGATTGTAGTAAGGTGCAACTAAAAATCCGTTAAACCGGTGCGTACGAGTCATAGGCCCGAAAGCAGCCGAAAGTTTGCGAAGGTAAATTCGAAAATCGAAAGCCAATTAGCTTGTCAATGTTGATCGTAATGATACGTGATCTGCGGAGCGACTGTTCTCATTAATTGACAACTAAGAAATTACGTACGATTATGTCAAGTTGGACCTTATATTACGGAAGGCTATTAAAAGAAAGCAATGATTCCCGTTCCTCCATTCCGTGTTCCATTGTTTCTCGCTAATTTAGGACTGAAGGGAACACTTATCCTGCGTATTACGCGTGCGTAGGCGACGGTTTAGCAACCTGTCTAAACAATTGGCTATATAAATAGTTCGTGAGGAGTTAAGGACGTTGTCTCGAACAATATCAACATACTAAAATATCGAGGATTTAGGAAGCAAATATATTTTTGCACGAGATGAAATCTACAAAGATTTCATCTCCTTGCTGCTTGTAAGTTTTCGGGAAAACGCAGTATTTTCCCTTAATTTCATCATAGAGATTTAAAATGGCACAAATGTCTAAATCGTTTAGGATTCAAAGCAAGCTCTGCTTAAAAGCTAGCAAACATTAATTATATCATAGCATTATATCTTTAGATTTCACAACAACGCGGCAGCCTGTCCGAAGTTAAGCCAAGAATCTTCACGTAATGTCCTATAAGCTGACACACAAAATACAATTTAAAGAGCCCGTGTGAAGGTGTAAATGTCAATATTATGCTGAGGAGATCGACGAATAAAAATGTATGGTTATTTCAGCTACTGCAGAAGAAAATTGCATAAAGATGGAGGTGGATTGGGTGTGCCAAAAATTGGACCAATTTAAAAAAAAAATTACAACTTAACAAACACGGTAATCAGAGACTAGATTTCCAATTCGAACGAAATGCAGCTTTTCAAAAATAAGTACAACGAAGGAATTCTTCTACCAACAATGGCTTTCAAGGTTCGCATCTAAGGAGGGGCACAAAGCGCACTTCAGAGCTAAGCCGATCAATTGACTGGAGCACCATAGAGACATCTAGAGAACAAACCCCTTTCTTTGCTGCAAGGCACCTCAAATAGGCACTCTTCTTAAGTATAGTCTGTTCTTTCTATGACGGTTTGGTTGACACTTCCAAAATAACGTTTAACACTTTTTATCAATGCTTGCACGGACTTTTTATCAATATAATATGATAATCGATTATTTGTCACAATTCTTAGTATCAACTAAGAATTGTGACAAATAATCGACTATCAAATGATTACCTCTCGATTTATCTCATGCTAAAGCTCTTACATTACAATTTGGCATGTGTCAGTACGCCCATGTTTTTCTGAACAGACTTTAAATAGAACATTGTCGATTTTTTTTTTTTAATTATTGTTCAAAATTCAAAATTTTCAAATCCTAAAGCTAACGATTTAACTGTGCCACTTATTTAAGTGTAGCCCCACACCTCCGGATCTGATGTGTATAATAAAGGGGTCATTACGAACGCGCAGCAATCCAGCTAAGTAAATGGTGATTACGCTCGCCACTTATCATAACACGGTATAACGAGATATGAGGTTTTTTCTATATCACTATTATAACAGTAATTATTTTTACTTAATGGGGCTTCGCGATAGTTTTTGAAATAGAAGTGATCACTGATAGGTGTCGAATATTAAAAGCAATAAGTATCAATCTAGTGCGTGATAATCATGTTTTATTTTCATTCATTACACAACACTAATATAAAACTGCTCTATTTTATTCTATTATTAAAATCATGATAGATGAAGAGCTTCTGTTTGTGCTTCCAGTATAATGTCTTATTTAATATGAATGTTAATGCAAAAGTCCAATATGAATTGATGTAACCAATTTTTTTGTAACTATATGTTGATTTAAAAGAGTATCCATAGAGTTTCTTGCCCGTTCTTCTCCATAGGTACCTACTACGCTTTGGAATAGGCAACTAGCTTCATCTTTCTGACTGACCGACTGCTTCACAATTCAAAAGTGCCTGTAAATGGTTTAATTTAAACAAATGCTTTGAATTTGAGTTTGATTCGCAGCGGTGGCAGCCCTAGGATTTCGCGGTGCACTATCCTAACTGTCGCCCCAAGACTGGGCGATGAAAACTACACTTTTTGCCGAGATCAGATACAGAATCCGATAGCACGCCAACTAATAGCTCTATAAACAAGATAATCGGCCGGTTAACGCTGGGAAAGATGTCGTGCCAGCGATTTATGAAATGCTTTAAAAAAATATGAAAGTTCAGTCTGCTACGAGATTGTGTGATAGCGGCGAATAGGCGAATTTAAGTGGCCAAATGTTTTATGGGTCTCCCAAATATTTCGTAGAAATGGAGTAATTAAGTAAGCACCTTATTACTGCTGTTAATCAAATGGTAATAAAACTGTAAAAATGTGTGAAGTCGGTTTTATGCATGTCATCGGGACCGAAGACGCTGAGAAGAATATACATTTGTAGGACTCAAACTGAGCAACGTATTATTTAACGACAAGGAAAAAGTAAAGGACCAAGAAATAAAAGGTCGAATTAAAATAAGTACTTAAAGAAAAAAACAAAAGAAATTTAAAACGGACAACTGACGATGAAAAACGTCAGTCAAACCGTTCACACGTGAATAACCTCGTATGAATTGCACAAAAAACACATTTGATCATGACGAATTTTTGTCCCCCTTGTTCCTTAATAATAAAAAACCCTACGCCGATGTAAGAGTTGTTGTAAATTCACGAATTAACCGGAGAAAGCATTCGGGACGGGACATAGCGATACGACATTACAGTGACAAGTGCGACCCGCGACAACGTGGGCCAAAAAACCTGCTAATTGCGACTACAATGGAGCACAAAGCGACCGCTTTTCCCACGGAGCATCCGACCGCGCATGCGTACCGATCATTTCATGCGTGCTCCTCTTTTATTGCCAAAAATTAATGCCCGGTAAACAGTCCTTAATTGCAAGCCAGTCTTGTTAAAATCAGCGTCGGTAAAACCGCCCGTCACACTAAAAGTAACATTTCTCGGAAACGAAAAACCAGAATACACATAAAACTCGCAATAACTGACTAATAATAACGTAACATTACGAATACCCTGTGATTCTTGTGTCGATTTTTGGTGCTCAATCGTCGTTTTATGACATTTTAATTTTATTGGTTAATGCAATTTTGCCCATTCTGTTGGGATCATGGTGCAATTTTGATTTAACAACTTTATAGCTAAGAGGCAGATATTGACATTTTTTGGAGAAAAAGTTAAAGATCCCAGTTGGCAGTACTAATAATTTCCGATGGAAATGTAAAGACATGCTGCTAGCGGTACTGAAATGCAAATAGTATTAAAACTACCAATAAGTTAACATCCCCAAGAACTTAAAAAAGTTGAATACTTTAGATTTAATAGGTATTTCTTTAATAATGATTATAATAGCTAAGTAAAATAAATAGAAACTGTAAAGGTGGTAATTAAGAAAGGTTTTAAAAGCTAGTTAGTGATGACAAATTAATATAGGTTTCGACACAGCTTTAATTACATTACTTTGCCTCAAC
Organism: Dryobotodes eremita; assembly: GCA_917490735.1. Classification (NCBI taxonomy): domain Eukaryota; kingdom Metazoa; phylum Arthropoda; class Insecta; order Lepidoptera; family Noctuidae; genus Dryobotodes; species Dryobotodes eremita. The sequence goes on along the minus strand of OU823251.1, from coordinate 20,487,924 downwards.
ATTCATGAAAGGTGGCAAAAAAGCAAATGAAAAATAACATCGAAGAATTATCGTACACATATAAGGCATGCTACTGATAATACTTATTAACATTCCTTCATTTATCGACGAAGCATCAAACTATTTGCTGAAAAACTGTTAAAATTCCACGAAACCAGTTTGTTTTTACAAATTTTAAACTGCAATTAATTTTCTAATGCATTATCATCATTACCAACAAAAACAGGAATGCTGAAACTGATACAGATGACAAACACTTCTACACTATCAATTTCTACAGAATATTCACCAAGGTCCTATTCTGAGCCCATCATTGCCCTGACTATAAAATTACATTAATTCCCTATAACCACACAAGCCTGTGCCGATCCACTTTCACTATAGCCTTAGGTGTTACCCTATTATCATCTGACGGTGGCTAGACGGCAATTCATATGGAAATGAAGTAGCTGACAGGTTCACTCACTGACGGCAAGGCTAAACGCTCAACATTAACTTTAATTAGTTTACAGGAAACTGTGGATACTTTAACATAGTCAATAGAAACGATAGTTGGAAAGTATTTCGCTCGAAGGATAAGCATTTCCGTAGTTAGTAATGTTTGGATGGATGGCTTTTAAAGCCAAAGTCAAGGGAGTTTCAGTAACATCGGTTGAGAAAAGCAATATTTTATAATCTCCACTGCTTTCAACGAACGGCTTGCAAAGAATACTAATTGCAAAGAGTTCCTTTAATTCCGATTCATATTGATGAGTATTCAATGTTTTTTACATCCAGATCATCGTGCAAAACTGACACATTGTAGACAGTATCACAAACTTTTATTCAACACAGATTGATAATGAAGGAATTTCCTGAAATGCATTAGCTAAAAAAAGCAAAATGAACATGCAATCACAACAAATAGAACGCGAAAATGTGAAAGGCAAATGATAAGATAGGAATGTCGCGTGACGATTGATAAGACACGCTTCAACTACAACAAAAAGCATTGATAAAGACGCGTCAATCTGTTAACGGTACAGGTACGTCATACGCCACGTGCGTTTTCTATAATAAAAAATAACGTAGCCTTAACAAGGGGCTAAGGAAACCCCAAAAACAGGTTATGAAAGGCCAGGTTGCCATTTGTGGGCAGCACTCGACTGGATTAGTCGTAAAAGGTTTAAACGGGCCGTGTTCGTCTTTTGCCTACCGAAGCGTACCACGCCACGTGGCTGTATTTGTCTGCATCACTACGTCATCGTACACCCTTTATGGCAAGGATGATGCCATTGCATTAAGGACGTGGAGTTGATTCACCTCTGACGGGATCACAGTTACTGTTATGAGCAAGTTCATATAGAGCTAGCGATTAAAGTATTCATGTTTTGCTTCTTACATGTAAGTTTTTTCAAAAATTTTAGTCATTAAAGACGTCTAGGTTTCATTGAATTATACCGTAAGAAGTATAGCCGCTGTGGGATTCCAGCAAAAACACTAACGGGCGATCAGTTATATGACACTAATAAGCGGGTATACGATCAAAAATATAAAAGGATGATTCATATTCTGACACATGACATAACAATAAATCATGAGGATCCATAGGGGGTTGCCAATTCTCTGTAATCAGCGCCAGCGCCGTAATGATCGCAAAGTGAAAGTTTTGTGCCTCATTATCTCTCAGTGCAATCCAATCGGGAGCCACACGTTTAATCACGATTAAGACTTCTTGTGTACAGCTAAGCACGCCAATTTCAATTTGCTAACCGACAACTATCTAAGAAAAGACATTCCATAGAAATCGAACAGAAATCGTTTAAAGCAACAACAAATACATATTAAGTAGATATGCGAGAAAATTTTCGGCTTGTTTGTTTTGAGAGGTCGTCAGATGTGACCGAAAACTTGATTACAGAAAAAAGTAATGATTCAGAACGAACCAGTCGTTCGGATGTTTCCTTGAATAGCGGTACAGTATGTAAATTACATTGGAGATGCAACGGAGAAGAATTCTGATACGAAAACCTACGCATACAGAGAATGTGTTATTTAAGATAACAGCGCTGCAACAATATTTCTGAATGTCATTCCTTAAAAGCGAATAACGAGTCCTGGAACCAGTATTTCTATTGTTGCATGCCACAAATCATTGGCAATATTGATTTCAACGGTACTTCTAGATCCAATAACTGACAACTGTATGAATAAAAAAGTAGAAAAAGTACCCAAATACAAGGAGCAAATTGCGCAAAGCAGGCTTAAATCAGCTGTTAATGAAAACGTATCACGTTAATTACAAAGTGAATGTTGTTAGTCTTGTTCATTAAGCAAAAATCTGTATCGGCAATATTGAAATTGTCATTCAGCTCAAGCAAGAGATTGCACGTTGGACGGCGTCAAAGTGGCACTCGGCCGGCGGTTTAGCGGCGTCTACGGCGATTAGTTTAAACGACGCTTAAACAATAATTACCGATTACGGAGAACCGGTGTGTTATCGTTGGTGTAACTCGGGTAGTGCGGGGACTATTGCGATCAAGATTAATACCGAGACCGTGCAAAAATTTCCAATAACGCAACGTTTCAATTTGTCACCGCGACTCGAACACCAGAGATAATCTACAACCGCCATTGAAGATGACCGGTTAAATTTATTTGTATTCAAACCGGTGAAGGCTGTTTCTTTACTTGTCGACAGATTCCGTTAACGCGGCCCAATGTATTAAGTTATTGCAGAATATTCAGAGACAAAGCCAGGCAAGCTTGTTAAATAGATACCAAAAGCCACTGAGCAATTTGAGCACTATTATCCAACGAACAATATAAGGAAGATTCAATTAAACGACCAAATCTCAAGCGACAATAGGAGCTATAACTAACAATACACAATCCACAGAACAATGGGCAATCCTTGAATCAATATAAGCAGGCTGGGTGTTCTATAGATATTAAGATTGAGCCTAGAGCCGTATGCAAATGTGCTCGGGCGTCGATATCGACGGCAATAGCGTCGGTAATTACACGTTCATAGTCTCGTTGGCAGTTTCATTCATAAACATGCGAGAATGCTTTATGAATGGTAGACGTTCGGTGTCCTTAATTTATTGTGTCGCGCAATACACTTCCATAAGTTTCCTGTTTGATTATTACCATTTATCGAATGTTGTTAGTGTGCTATGTAATTTTGTACACCGTGTAGACGCTAACTCGACCTTTATTAATGAACTTCATTCATATATAGCACGAACACTAATCTTTGTCCAATTATACCCAGTGCGCGCCGCTGCAACCAATGTAGTCGACGGCATATATTGTGTAGCGATATACGAGATGAATTTATTAAATGTATTAACATTCAATTCATTACTGGAACACGCGAAAAAACAAACATAACTCAACACGCTATTACCCGAGCTTATGAACGTAAACCTGTCCAACTGTTAATAATTCTTTTCTTAATGGCCTCTCATGGCTGAATAAATTTTAGCGCTAAATAAACAAGCTTTATCTGTGATCTCCACAATGCAACGGGTCCGAGGGTAACAGGAGCCGACTGAAGCGCCGCCACCACGATACCATCACGCCGATACGCATCAAGGAAGACCAGTTGTCAATACATTTCACCTGCGAACTGAACTAACTTGATGGCCTGTCTGAGCCCAGAACGAGTTCCCATGAATTGCGTTGCGTGCGAGACATTTTTATACTTCTGTACGACAACGTGTACCAGCGACCGATGGCTTCCATGTTAATGTATTTGCTATCGCTCCGAGCTTTATGTGGATGATCTCGTTCCGTTTGTTAAGATGCCCGATAGATTTTCTAATTCAGAACGAGCGTCGATTCAATGCAATCGAAGATTTAGATCGCGAAGAATGCACCCCGTGTTAAATGCTAATTTCTGTCTCGGCCTTATGCAAATGAATCGCAGTGCCACTAAATAGCATTAAGGCAGCTACGGGTAAATATTCCGCTAACCTTATTTACTGGACAATTCATACGTCCAAGCAAACAAACACAGGTGGTCCCAATAAAAGGTTCGGAAGACGCCAAGCGCCTGTGTGTGGATGCCGCCCTCCCTAAAAGGATAATAATACGTCGTTGCGAAGCTCCCGGGCCACGGAGAATCCCCAAGACTCCCGGAGAAATGTAAATTGACCCGCTACCTGACAAATAGCTTAATTAACGGCTAACACGCGACACGAGAATTATTGAGATTATCCGAATGGGTCACCCCAGGACGTGCACGTGACCAGAACCTTTTCTGCAGTTTTTAAAAGCGAAGAATAACAGACGATACGCTTTTCTCAGCTTTAATCAAATTCAAAAGAGAAAATTGATCTTGGAAATAGTTCGCCATTGTTATGCGCTTAATTCTCTTCGTAGGAAAATCCAAAAGCCTTAAATTCCTTTGAATACAATGAACAAAAGAATCGGAAAGGAACTTATGAGACGTCCTCTCCTAACTAGCCCACATGCAGCAATTTAACGAAGGCATTAAATCTCAAGGTTAAAGCTGGAGTTACGTTAAGAGATTTAGTTTTTTTCGCAATGGCGTCGGTAGGCGTCACGTGGGCGCGCACGTGACGACGATGTGATTTTGTGGCTTGCCACTGCACGACCGCTCGCGTGGGCGGCAGCCGCAACACTGACACCGATGGGCGCGTTCGATACCTTCAACCGGACGATTTGCCTCATAGTATTTTGACGGGCTATCAAACTCTGAACGCACAACTTTAAAGGCTCACTCCATAAAGTTTTCCGTTCGATAAACTCGGCAAGAGTTCTAGAGCTGGAGCTGTCAGTCACCCTTCAATTTATCGATCGAGGTTGCCTGGCAAAAACGACATCGTTTTTTAAATCGTTCGTAGCGCGCGACAAGATCCAGTTTTCTTAAATATTTTGAATTCCATCGAAATCAGCTATGCGGGTAAAAAGCTTTAGTATTGTTCAATTTCATGAAAACGACGGCGTAACGTGCGGTTTCCCACCGAAATCTGGATGTTTGGCGATTTTTTTAATTGATCGGGTAAAAAAGCATGTGGTCGTGCTCTCGAACCGCAATCAAATAAAAACCTTACTCGTTAATGTTTTATGTATGAAATTCCCGAGGCCGATACATTATGGATGGAGTCCTGCTGGCTTGGCGCGTTCGGAAATTTTGACAGAACGACAGATATCGTCGATCTCTATGGTAGCCACAGATCTCATTCGATGTTTTTACGCGACCCGGACGACCGATAACATCTGACGTGGACTAAAATCGGAAAGGAGTAAACGTTCTACAGCCCCGAACTCAGTTAAAAACTATGTAAATAATGCATTACTAAACATGAATTTCATATGACTTAAACATAGAAAATATAAAGATAAGCATCGGTTTTAGAAACACATTCATGTCGTGATTGTGGATGGAAAAGTTGATTCAAATAATATTCTCAACCACTTCGACAAATCATAAGAATAACAATATTAACTATGTCAATTAAAAAATAATCTTAAACTGGAGATCGCAGCCGCGCGAATGGAGTTTCCATGTCACCGTTAAAATAATAAATAAAAAAATAAACGGCTCAATTTCAACAAATTACTGGCCAACAAATTGCGTAAATAATTATCTTTGCACACCGCAATAAGACGTTTACAAATAGGGGTACATTTAGTAAACAATCACAATTTATTACGGTGACCATCGCGACATGTTTAGATGGGACACCTGAAGAACTATTTCGGTCGAACCAGTTGCGCGGACGCATCGTTACCGCGCAGGTGTCGGTGTGTAGGTTGGCCAACACACTCGCATTAGACGCTATTTATTAACAATTACTATATGTATGGAAATTCGCAAAAGTACTTTATTTTAATTGGTCAATATTAACCTAAGATAATAATTTACAAAAGAATAATGGATTAACATAATTCTTATTAAAGAAATAATTATGATCAAGCTCGCAGCTTCTTCATTAGTGTATAACTCCGTCGAATTTCCTACCAACAATGCTGAACATGGGACAGATAGATGAATAAATATGACGTTTTATGACATTCTAGCACCGATCAATAAATACTCCTTAGTGACTAGCTGTCGACTGTACACAACCGACATTCTACGTTTCTTGGTCTATAAACATAGGCCAGTCTACTTGAGTTAGGTAAGGGGCCAAAGAGTCCTATCTATTGCAAATGCTTTACATTCAGACTGATATCAAACATTTTAACAGAAATACATGTAGATTGGTTTTCACGATTGGCAAATACAAGCTACCTAAATGTTTATTTTACTTTCATAATTTTTATCTTCAATTGTATTCTTCCTTCTTGATAAAAGTATAACATATTCTGTTGATTATTGATCAATAAGAAAACATTTAGTTTTTGTTTTACATTTAACAGCATTGTTTGAAATCTATAAACTTCTTAAGAACTCCCTCAAATTATGTCGACAGTCAGCGACTCCCGGTTCATGATAAAAATTAAACATTATTGTTTAAATCATAGTGATGGCTTACAAAGTATGCAGAGCACGGTTATCTGTACATCCCATGGGACCGACATCTCTTGGAAGAACCGGATCAGCCATCACACTAACTCCTTAGTCACTGTCTTTTAGCTGCAAGATATAAACTGAAAAACCATAGCAGTATCGCAAAGTTGTTAAGCGAAACTTAGAAGCAATTCAGGAAAAGGCAATTTATTATATCACCTTAACTTACAAATAAAAAATTTAAACACAAAGTTAGTTTTTGCATTGTTTTACGTTCAAAGTTAAACCTGAAACTCGAAAACTTGTCTAATATTTTCGTATTCCCTTCATTTCCACCGAAAGCTTTGAAACAACCGTTTTGTTGGGCGAAACGAAAACTGAATTGGTTTTTTATTCATTATCGTTTTGAGTTTATAAAGATGAACGTTTGTTACAGTACGGATAAACACTTTTTCAGAAGCTGAACACATATTCGCGAAACGACATTATATAAGCATGTCATCCACATAATCTGGAATCAGGTAGTTTATAGATATGTATCCATAAACCTTGACGATTATCATAGCCTCATATTATTTTCTACCAAGAATCAATTTACTTAGTTCCCGACCGGTGTTCACTACTCTTACTATACAGCATTTCCGAAACAATTAACAATCAAGACCTGATGATAGCCAGCGAAAAATCCAGAAATAATTAAATTTTTCCGGCGAAACAAAAACTAAAATCTATGTATATTTGACTTTGAGTATTATATTTGTATGGTTTTTATTTATCGCTATCGCCTCCAACTTGATCATAGTCCGTTTGTTTGTCCACAGGGCGCTCATTACACGCGATAATGACTGGATCTATCTGCAAGTGTAATACGATATCGCGGCCATTGTGCGACGCTTAAAAATACAATCGACAGGAAACAATACTTTATCTTTTAGTACTTCAGTCACGACCTGATGATATCTTATGGACTAATCAACTGGCATCGCAGGAATGACTAACTATTATTTGTTTTGTGGTTGTTAAATTGTATCGGTATGGCGAAAAAAGTTCTGGGTAATTGATGGGTTTTAAACTTTTAATAATCAGACTGGAAGTCAGAATAAAAATAACTAACTATTAATATATATTTGAGAGAAATATCCCAAGCAAGACAGATTACAGTAGATAACTTATTTAACCAAGAAAAAGAAGTACTATAAATTCATTTCTAGCTGTTCGTATCGCTTCACACCTGTACAGAATTAAAACACCTTAACTTTTCAATTAGCTTTTAACAAATTACAGCAAGTACTCTTCACTGTTATTAAATATTCATTTGGGTAAAACTGTTAAAAGGAACACTTATTTACCACTTTGTGGAGCATTTTATACGTTGGACTTGGCGCCTTGAGATATATAAAATGCATTCAATTAAAAAGAGTAATTCGAAACAGTTTTTCAAAATCCTTCTTACGAAGGTTTTAAAATGGCAGAAGACTTTTCGAAACGCGATGTAGTCAATTTGTAATACTCATTTATTACTATTTTTAGAATAGAAATGAGGACACGCATGTTGGGCTTGGGCCTTAGCGGAGACCTCCTGAAAAACATAAACAACAAATGGACTATTATGGTACAATGTACGTCAGTCTTCATTTTATGAATATAATTTCAAGTCACTTATTACCATAGCATATATAATAGGAAATTTAATTATTAATAGATTAATTCTTGTGACAAATTAAAATACCCGTTTTTTTATGACATCATCATCATCTAGGTGCAATATAATGGTAAGAATTGGTCTAAAATAAATACGGCCAACTGTCGCTAATGAGACACAATTACTTTTTCACTCCTCTTGCTCAAAAAGTCCGTCATTGTAGCGTAACAGAGCGGGAATAAAATAGCATATTTTCCTCTAGGGGAAAAAGTTCTTTTAAATTATTTTTTGTCTGTTACCAACGAGCCTAAAAAAATGAAAAAATCTTTATTCTTATGTAGACTAATCATAAATAAAGCCTTGACTTATTAAGTATAAAAAAGGAAACCATTTTATTTTTGAAAATGGTACTAAAAGCGGCGATCTCCTTGGTAGAATGCGTGCATTGCGTTGCGGCTACAGAAGAAATTTAAAAAAAGTAAACTATTTGTATTGTATTGGATTATTTTATTTTCTCGCAATCGTAGTGAAAAGTAGAGTATAACACATTGTGCTAAAAACCCGTTATAACTCAGTTTGTATTTACTCACTCGCTAAAGCTCGGAAGTAAAACTACCTCATATATAATGGGTAATTTTAGCCCCTTGTATAACAATCCACTATTCTATTGTAAGGTACCGAACTTAAGATCGATCGTCAGATCTGGGGATAACTTAAATAATTTAGTTTGATTATCCATTGACCACTAAGGATATTTCACTAGAATTTCAAAAATAAGCTCTTTTTAACGATATTGAAATGCATGAAATGCAATGAATAGTTGAATTAGTATTTTATCTTCTTTTTTTGTGTAGAAAGAAAAATAAAACATTTAGGATATGCATTGCAAAAAATCAATGACGAAACTAGAAACAGATCATAGCGAAAATTGGAAGGAATGAAGTGCCGAGGGGAACACGACTAACCTATCACGATCAAATAGAACCGTATACTTTCACAACTTGAATTCAAATTTCTTCAAAATTGCTTTGATAAAACTACTTAAAGTAGAGCGAGATGCTATAGCCATGGGAATCAATGAAATGGTTGGCAACAATTAATATTTGAATAAATAAAGTTAAATGAACACATTTTATGGATATGCTTAGGTTACATACGAGTATGCTCCTTGATTTGTGGCCTTTTTAACACCAAACCCACTACGGTATAAAGTATGTGAACCGACTCATAAAAATCCTAGACAATTCTAAATTGTAACAATGCGATTATTCTATGTGAATTGAATACAATCGCTTGTTTTAACATCTTGACCGACATTAATGACAAAACCTACCACATATTCGTGCACATAACTCGGTTTTCTCGAAAACTCGCATCGTGATCGTTTCAGTCGTGAGTCTCGAAAAACCCTTTGATGTGTGCCCGACTACTAACGAACTATGCCGACCGATAAGCCCAAGTATTAGTAGGAACAACTTGCCGACAGATGTCGCCCCCCAGACTAATCAGCGTAACTGTTTACAATGACAACTTGTACCTCTAATAGTAAATAAGGTTTGAATTTCATACTGACTTGCTTATCACAAGTGCAGTCTATTTTTTATTCAATAGTATTGGAATTTCAGGTGATATATTAACGAAGAATTTTGCACTAATGAAAAATCGCAAAGGTTTCTTCCCAAATCAATCAACTGGTGGCAAACATAGCAAGGCATCGCAATGGCCCCAGAGTACTAGGCGCGCATAACAACAAGGCGTTCACGCTAGGTGTCTTTGGGAGGCGGGCCGACGCGCCAGACATTCCCTTTCCAACGCCCAATCGCTATTGATCCACCCCGTCCCCCGCTCGACGCCCGTTTCCTAGCTAACAGGGAGTAACGCGTTAGTTAACTGGGGGCCATTATAATATGGACGCGTTTGACAACCTCTCTCGTAGTCGTGGACGCCTGGTAAGTGAGTTGGTTACGCGGTCGCGCTTGGTGCTTACGAACCGTAATATGGCAGGGGGCGCCCTTACCGACTAGGTATTGAGCAAAAAGTCCTCATTGTTTGCTGGTTACTTCTAATGTACTATTTTCCCCACAAAAATTTAACAGCAAAAATATTATTCCAGGAATTCATAAATTTTAAACCACGTTAAACTTTAATTTTAATTTATTTTACTTACAATAATTATTTCTAGATTCTAATGTTACTGCGATAAAAGCGCCACCTGCCTAAATATTTTGTCAGTTGACAGTGATACATTTTATCGCAAGATGGCACACCATGTCGGACGGCCGGGAATGAGCGAGCTCTTTGTACTTAATGCGCTCCTGGTATTTTTGAGTCCATATTTGGCGCTTTCATTTCGTCCACGGGCAGTCAGTATGGACTGTGGAGTTGTGTGTGAAGTTGGACGACAATCGAATTTTAATTTAAAGAATTCAGATTTACGTTCTTGACCATAGCCGCATTTTTTTTTATTATGGCATTAAAGTTATTCCAAAATATGTACTTAAATAATAAAATATATTAATTAAAATATTTGCTCACTATTTAACACACACTATTTAATAGGATGATTCACATAGGTAATATATATTCTCAAGTATTTGAAACTCCCTGTTAATTAATACTCTTTATCACAATAAAATACCAGTGTGTTATTGTAATTTAAAATTATGTAGTGTTTGGTGGATATTAATAAAATAATTAGCAAGTGCGATGACTATCGTGCTCCTAATCACTGTAATACAAATATTTACGCTGCTTTATCCCCGGCTCCCCAGGCAAGACGAACCTTTACAGAAAACTAGCAAATGAAACCGCATAGTATATCGCTTCCAATGACCTCTTATTAAAATATTAGGTGACTAAGTTTGTGGCAAAGCTACTTAGTAATAATTCAGCAGTGTATTGAAGAATCGTAAAAAAAGGAGGAGGTTCTTAATTCTACGCTTTCACGCTAAAACGGCTGGAAGGATTTGGATGAAATTTAGCGCATGGGTAGACCATGACCTGCATTGGGACATAGGATATTTCTTAGCCCGATATTCCCACGGGATCGAGACTTATGCGGGTGAAACCACGGGGTGCAGCTAGTTATTTATGGTAGACGAAATGAATTTGCACGAATGATGGTAGACCAGCAACATTATAACTAACACACAGCCAGTGTAAGTATCCACCATCAAAAGCTAATATCTGACAGTAACAGTATAGAACAATAACATATCTTCTTTTTCTCTTTTTTCTAGGTAATCACAATAATTAATCTAGAAGTACCCCAATCCCAATAGATTTTGGTAATCAACAGTTTTGAATTCTACGAAAGACCAACAATCAAACGGCGTTCCACCCCACAACCAGAACTTATAGAAATAAATCTCCCCTAGAATAAAGGCTTCTGTTTTTGTTCGGCTCACAATTACCCCATCTAATTTGGGAGCGTTTAAGAACCCACCAAAACACAAAAGCCTGCCACACAGGTCGCACCGGCATTAGCATTACAAAACGGTTGCGGGCCGTGAGATATGGGTCGCAGATGCGCGCCCGCGCCGCGCCGCCGTAATTAGTGTAGGCGCAATATATAATTGTTTAATTTCAGTAACGCCTGTCCCTCTCACTGCTGCGCGAATTGTTCGCGAAAATATGAATGGTCTTAATAGCCCCGTGAGGTATCTACGCAAAAAATTGCAGACATTGTATTAGATACAAGAATTTTGGCAAAATAATTCCGACTATACCAGAAGGTGTCCAGACACAATTAACATTCACAACATTCTACGTCCATGTACTAACATTAAACAATACTTCACAAAATCTCAAGATCTAAACGTCGTCAAGTCGTGTGGGAAAATAATCTCAAGCGCAATCTACATCCGAGCTAGGTCCTAATTAATTTAGTAATCGTTCGTGACGACTTATTCCGGCCCTAGACCCAACCACGAACCTAACGAAATCACGACTCCGCCAGACAACGATAATCGTTATTTTAAATTTATTAAAATGTCCTCTTTAAGGACTATATCGGAACGCCTATATCGGACTGCATAATTTATTCTTGCATTGGAGGAACGCGCTAAACAATGAGGGCTATTATCATTTCCAGAAGAGCACGCTTTGATTTATTAAATGCACTGCAATATCATCCTTGCTGAAAAGCAATCATTGTTATTTTGTTTGTCATAGTTTTATGATTACGACATCGGACGTTACTTTTAGCGAGCACTTCTTATTTATGAGATAAGTTTCCATAAAAATAAGTGGAAATAACGTGAGCGCAGTTAAACTATAATATGCAGAAATAAGTCAACGTTTATCTAATGAATTACGTTTAAACACAGTGATGCTTTTAACAATAACAGCAAGTTGCTAGTCGGCGGGGCGGTTAGATTCTAAACAACATATTGTCGGCAATTTTCATGACAAAGTCGGCACAATACAACGGCATGCCGACAACAAAATGCCGTCGTGTCGGGCTGACGGCCCCTGGGGCGTCGCAATTAAAGTCCCGGTTGCACGAGGTGATAGGTGCACCGAATTGATGAGCAGGTCTTTACATTGATTAGCTTAAGATATGTACATATTAGTTCTTTATGTGATCAGACCCCTTTCCCTTCTGAGGAGCTCAGAAAAAAAAAACGCACAGAACGAGACACCAGAGAAGCGTACAGAAGTAAATTTGAATATTGCTGACGTTTGAAGCATTTTTGGATCCCCAAAAATTGCCGTTATTCTGGATATTGGCTCTACGTCGATAAAATAACTATAAAAAGCTCTGTTCAGCTAAAGTTGACAAATGATTTTTCATAATTAAAACAAACTTGATAGGTTTGGTAAGACAACATCAATTTACCAAGACCTCAAATAGCTAATTTGGTCCTAAAACTCATCTGCTTAAATTCTTAACTGCTGTCATTCAGTAAAGCACGTTTAATTGCAAAGGCAACTAAGGCTGCACGTTTTAAGGGGCATTACATCGCATAACGAGGGCGGATGCGCGGGCGCACGCCTAACAAGTAACAACAGGGCACGCCGCGCGCCGGCGACTTTGATACCCGCTGCGCGACAGGATCGCTTGCGTGCGCGCGACCCCGATGCGGTGCAAGATTGAGGCGATTCAGCATAGTCTTTATACCGAAAATTGTTGACGATTTAGAGAGAGAAAAAATTAAGGTTTCTAGGGCGTTTTTCATCATTTTGCAATCGTAAATTTTTGACAAATGCTATTATTTGATATTTTCCAAAACAACATTTATGAACACGATTTCTGTCACATCGATGACTATAGGTTTTGAACTTTATTGTAGTTTCTGGATTATGTTTATCACATAATACAATATTTTGGATGAGGATCCTGCACGTCACCAATGTCCTACACTCGAGTTTTAAGATATGATGAGCGATTTAATGCATGAGATCAAAGTTCTAAACCATAAAAATTTAACATTTTTTCTTTCAATCAGCGAGGGGGTAATTGAATTGGATTTTCTTTGTATAAAACGAATTTTCTACTAAGATGCAAACTCATGCTCGTCCAGTTCCTGCATTAGCGCATGCCTTCGCCATCGCTCACCATTTGCATCACAGTTCAATGGAGGATTTTGACGGACATCACTACACGGCTTGCTCAGACGTTTCTACACGCATAGATTGACAATGTCTTGCCGCTTAATGAAGCTACCGTTCGGTATCTCTCAGAGGAATATAGGAAATAAGTGGTACTTTTATTAAAGTTTCTTACCTTGTAAGATTTTTATATTGAAAAGTCTGCCATTAATTTAAAGATTTTTTACAAGAGCAACTACGTTTCATTTATATTCCTCCTGTGCGCACTAATTATACTAATTGATCTATTCCTTAGTTTATATTCGTAACGCGTATTCTAGATAAACAAGATAGGATTCCTTTTCAATACTGCTGGTTGGTCTGGTACTAAAGTCAAATTAAGTTTTAATTCAATATTTTAAGCTACTAGATAACTGAATTAGGGAAATGATGATGATCTAGCCAAGTGTCCACTTGCCTATTTTCAATCAATGCTGGCAGATGGAAACAAAGATACTGCAGAATAAATCAAACGTTGTGTAACTGTTTAAATAAAATGGCCCGATACGGCAATTCAAGTTATTCCAAGGATATTTAAGTAATAGATTCCCTGGGAAAAATCAAATCGCTCTAGTGTATAAGATGATTTATTTGCAAGTATGAATGTATATTTTTATTTAGCTTAATGCGGATCTTTCATTAAAATTATATTACGAGTATGTGACATTTCAAAAGGGCTACAAATGCGATGACATGACAGCGAACAAGATCAGACAGTTTTGGCAGTTTACGTTGATCCTTGGCTCTTTTTATAGTCAGTAAAATAACCGTTATAGGATAAGTATGTAACTCCTTAAGACAACTGTCAATTTACACCTACTCAGAACACGATTACCTACGTATTAATAAAATAATACCCAGGTAGATACCTACTTGTTTTAATGAAAACTATAAAAAAATCGCCATCTCGTTTTGTACGAGTTAACTTTTTTCATTATTCCGTGTTTTGCTTTATTTTCGTCATTAAGTACCTACTGGAAGAACCTACAGCAGTTATAAATCAATAGATAGGTAGGTACATTAATTAGAGCATCGACAGCAACAAAACAAAAAAACAAATTATTAGTGATTTACAATACCTAAACTTAGTGTTTACTACGAATATTGCAGTAGAACTAGAAAGAGATTTTTTTTCTAAATTGGCGAATAAGTTAAAGCAAAATTAAATTCAAAACAATCACACACTCATTTCTATAAAAGATCCCTTGTAAAAACTGGATTAAGATTATATTCATTTAATATCATTAATCACACGTTATTTATTGGCTAGATCATTTTCAAAGGCGCACCACAATATTTATGCAAAATAAAGCACAGCTTATTCCGTTTAATATCTCGACATCGGACATAGGACACTGGGTAGGTACCTAATAGTCGCCAAATGCATGCAAGTAGTCCAGGCGTAATCCGGGACACCGCGGGGCGTCCGTCCAATAGGACGCGTTATAGAAACGAATCCTAATCGAATTGGAAAATATTAACATACTTAAATAGAAATAATACAATTATATTTATACAATAATTAGTATGGTAACAAGATTGCGGCTAAATAAATATTTATATGCAGAGCATTATAGATATTATCATACGCAATGATCAAGACTATCTTCCTCACTAACATTTCGCAATTTACCCGTTCAAACTATTCATCAAAAAGAAATAAAAAATACCCAAGTATCAAGAAAAATCCTCAAAAGCTCATCGTAACACGGCAGCCCACGTTACGAAAATTCAATTCTTGCACAAAATGAAACCAGTAGCGCCATCTCTTGGTGCAACATATGAGTTAATTATGACAGCTGTCTTGACTTCTATTTACAGAAATTTTGACAAAAAATATACCCTACTCAGCCACAAAACAATCACAACCTTGTAGTTTATGTTGTAATATGTTTAATTATACGTCGTATGGGAACAATAAACTAGCAAATAACTATAAAATACTCACGATAACCTTGCAACAACTGACATCTGTCAAAACTTTCATCACAAATGTTCACAAAAACACTGTAAATAAACATTATACACGACTTTACGGCCTCGACGGACGAGAAATTGTTAAATACTGACAGAAAATTTGCATCTGGACAAGTTTTCAGCAATATTCCATGGTTTTCGGGTGTTGGGAAAATCATAACCTCTAAGCCCAAAACAATGAGAGATTTTTGAGTTTTTCAGCCAGTTTATGCATTTATTTTACCTTTAACCATCAATTTGATAGTAGGTGTTGTGCTGTGTAAAGTTTTACTAGCATTATTTGATAGTTTTAGAAGATTTAAGAACATTATACTTTGACATCTCACTGTTTACACTTGCACCAATTCATCACCATTCAATTTAGATTTTTGGATTTTTACATTAAATTTATCTAGGTTTGAATATTAAAGTTAACACTGATATAATAATGCTGTAGTCTTTCATTACAGTGCAAGTTAAACAAGTTGAATTCTCCAAGTTATCAAAGAAATTAGGCAAATTTTTTAAACATTTAAGTATGGTGTTAAAAGTTGTAAAACCGAATTTCTTTGGCATTATTACAATTTACACCATATACTACAACTGTATGAATTCATAATCTTTGAAGATTACAAATTGGCACAATGAAACATTTTAGTCTAGTGAAAATTTACTTGTAAGTAAGCGACTCTGCACATAAACAAAACTAAAAACACAATATTTCTCATCAGTAGGGCAGGACAGAGGCACAGATATAGCTTGGTTCACTCATGATTGCCATGAACTTATACATTGTAATGCACTCTGACACACATGCTGGTTGCAAGCAGCCAGCGCTCCCTGACGACCCATATGGAATATTGCCAAAACTGGTCTCACACACCCACCTTCTTCATTATCCCAGTCTTCCGTTTGGAGAATGTCGTGTACCGTCGCAGTTTGTTGTCAATGTATTCCATTTTGATCTTCACACGACCCTTGGTCTTTTTGCCATTGGAAGGTGGCGATTTCTTGGGTTGGAGTGATGCATAGCCATCGTCTGCTATGTCAGGCATGGCGCAGTGCTCCAGGCCGACGTTTTGCGGGGGTCGCTCGTCGTAACACTGCTCTGAGGGTCGCTTGACGCCGGCGCGCGGCATCGGACACGGCTGCATGCCGGGCCGGAGCCCGCCGCCGAGCGCGCTGGGCGGCCGACCAGCGCCGTACATATCCGGCATCTCGCTGAGGAGTCCCATACCATACGGCGACCCGAAGCGGGGCTCCCGCGCTCCGCCGGGCGCGTCCATTATAACCTCGCAGTACGCCACAGTAACCGGTGCGCAGACGCGCTATACACACCTCACCGTCCGAACGACGAACGGAGACTAAGTTCGAACCGAAAACGCGAAAGAACCGAGGGCGGGACTGACGAGTCGGCCGCTCGGACCGCGACTGACTTCGCACAACTGCGTCCCGCGCACCTCGACCTCTATCTGTCTCTGTCTCGCGCGATGCGTGCAATATCTTTCGAAGGGGACGGAAACGCAAAGCGCGGCCGTAACCCGACACATCCGTAGGAAAAGCGAACGTTCGCCGGGAACCCGCGAACGTTTCAGTGCCCGAAATCCGTATTAAAATAGAGCTTTTATTTTGAGTTTATTTCGTAAATAGAAATAATAGAGTCGGAAGTGGAGCGGCTCGGGCGCAGCGGCGGGGCGGTGGGCAGTGCCAGAGCCATATTTAGACGCGAGCCGTGCCAAATATGGCAATCGACGGTCAAATGGGGGCCACTGAAATCCCTCCTACTCGCACCTGGCGATTTTCACGTCTAATAATTAAAAACTTTGTCACGTCACTTAGGTATTGAATGATACATACCTACGTACCCATGCCTCATTAATTACATTTACTTATTATGTATGTATCGTACTCGAAGGTAGCTCTGTAGCTGGATCTATTTGACATTATCAAGTTTTATTACGCTTTTTCCAAGCAATTTACTCAGTAATATGTGTTTAATCTATTATTTGTATGAATTAAAAAGAGAACTAGGCATTACCAACCGTAAGAGCTATTGAAATATATTATTTAGCTGTAGTCCAACATTATAAAAGTTACTATAATGCTATCACATATGAGTTAAATATAATTAGTGCAACTGAGTACCTACCTATGCAGTTACTGCGCTAAAATGTCATTCATTCTGCCACGCACCAATTGAAAAAAGTTTAAAACGAAAGTTAAACATTCCAAGATTCTAGCCAGAAGCAGTAAGACACGAGTTTATCTATCTATAAGTAGGTAGGAACCCAGTAGGTTTGGCAGGACTATGTCAGTCTAATATACTTTGTTTAATGATCATAAGAATGCTTTGACACATGCTGGCCCTGCTCCATAGGACAATCTAGAGTGTCTCTGGTTGCTAATTTAATTATAAAATTTATAATTTTTATGACAGTGGTTTTATATTCTGTAACTATTTTAACTCGCACACTAACTCATTCACTCATTACTTGTTAAAATTTTAGGAAATCAATACTTATTCAATACTTTTCAATATTTGTAAATATGTGAGCATTATGTATCTATCACATAATTATTTTACCTGTCATTGCTTTATACTTATTGAATTCCTTTTACCTGTTATACCACATTAGGTAATTATTTTATTCTAAGTGCATCGTGTTCACTTATAATTATGTAAGTACCTATACAAAATATTTTAAATCATTTTAAAATATTGACGGTGGAGTTTCTTGCCCATTCCTCTCCATACGAAACTACCTTTTGGAAAGGGCAACTAGAATCAATTCTATTAACTTGTAAATTTTAACATTCAAGTGTCTTTTACGTGCTTATTTGAAATAAATGAATTGACTTTTACGTGCTTATTTGAAATAAATGATTTGACTTTTTTTTTGATCTTCCTATCCTTTTCCTAACTATATTGGGATCTGCTTCAACTTTAACCGGATGCAGCAGAATACCAGTATGTTAAATGGAGCGACTGCCTGTCTGACCTCCACAAGTCCACAACCTAGTTACTGGGTAATACGATACCCCTTGGTAAGACTGGTTGTCAGACTTCCGGGCTTCTGACGACCCGTAACGACTGTCAAAAATCTACATATGACAGCCGGGACCAACGATTTAACGTGCTTTCTGAGGCACGGAGGTACAAAAAATACTTAAAATAAGTATAGGACCTTGGCCATGATGTTTTAAACTTAAAACATCATGGCCTGCATATACGATTGGTAAGTCAGTACATCAATTGTGATGATTGATCTATAACAATGTTGCGACATAGGTAGTCTCATCATGAATATGTACCTATAAAAATCTATAGGTACTGTAGAGGTTATCTGCATGTGTCAACCTTATGTTGACAGGCTGGTAATATATTATCGATGGTTACTCTCGAACAGTCAAACAAGTTTGAAAAAAGCTTTGGAAGGAAAAGTGATGGTAGTTTTTTTAGAGAGATAGGCAGGGCTAGGGCCTGCCGGTGTATTAGGAAAATTCCTTGATGAAATATAATAATCTAGTTGAATATTAAATATAGTTTCCTTTTTCTTACGCCCCCACTTTCATATATTGAGAAAGGTATAACAGTACTTACTTTGCCTTTACAAAATACTAGTGAAATAACTAGGACATACAGTGCGGGCTGGTGGATGTCATATGTCTTCTAAATTTTGTTTCAAGGTCATGCCGGTTGCCTCACGATGTTTTCCTTCACCGTTTTGAGAGCAGTGGTGATGAAATAAACCACCTACACAAACTAAAATGCCTGACTCAGTTCGAACCCGTTACCACTGGGCCACCACTTCTCTCGTTTTAGTCTTTAAGTACTTTGATTTAATGTTGCCTACTTGAAAAAACAAAAAGGCATGTATCTAACGCGGCGACAAATTAATCTGAATTTGGTATTAAAAAATAATTAAAGCCGGTAGCAAAAATAATAGGTTGGCAGCTACAGCGAAGGATAATTTTAAGTAGAAAGTAGCAGCTTAATAATCAGTTATTAGCTTTGTTTTAATTTAAACTGGCATCGAGCTTTTGTTTCGGCGAGGCCTCTTATTTCTGAATGGCAATAATAATAAGGCGTAGTCAACGGAACCTTGCTTGGCGGGGCTCCTACTTCTGGGTGGTTTAAAAAAAATAACCTACCCTGTCCGAGTCGGGGTGCCCCAAGTCCCGAGCTCGCTTCGCTCGCTCTTGCATTCTATCCCACTGTTAATATTAGTCGCCATGTCATTATTTATAGTATATACCTCGCCTATGATTTCAATTGGCCCTGTTTAATATTTTCGCTACCATAAAGTACAGCCATTATTTAGTTTTTATAATTCGTTGCATTTTGGAGCTCATCTAATATAATTATTGCTAAAATATTTAATCGCTGCCAAGTAATTTTTTTTGTAGCAAATAGTTAGTCACCCTTTAGGTTGTTAGTCGCCTCGAAAATAATTATTCAAACAAGAACAGTCAAAATTCCACAAAAGATAATCAAAATCCTCCCAACGGTGAAACCTTGCTGCGTATCGAGTGGTTTTAGCGTTTACCCAAAATGGGTCTATTTACCAAACTTTCAACACCATAAAATATGCGTTTTAAACCCAGGGGCCTCAAAATTTAAGACAAAAATTAAAATTAGACGCATTTTATAGTAGTATTAGCAGAAATTTGTAAATTTTCTCGACAACCGCCAGCTGGCCGCCCACTTTCCGCGATATTGCCATGTTTCGCCTTTTTAAGTGTATTTTATTGTGCTTAGTCAGAGTTCAGTAAACCTTACTACATTGGAAAAGTTTTAAAATTATCTTTTAGTGTCGTGTTTAAAATAAAATAATTCCATAATTGTGTAAAAAGGAAATGTTAAAAATGGTCAAAAAAGAAAGTTTCACAGAACTTAACAATGTCAATTTAGCTGATTTTAAAAGTTTTGAATGTTGATTACAAGTTGAATACCTGTACCTATTGTTACCATGGACAGAAATTATCCATATGTATACCTACATATAGTAAAATCGTAGCGAAGTCAAAACAGTACATTATCTTTTTAAAGTAATTTTTGCGTGGTCTGGGAACGATTATATTGCCGAAAATATAATTTTCTGATTTTTTGTCTGCCTGTTTGTCTGAATGTATGACCCAGCATCACGCAAAAACTACCAAATAGACTTTGTTAAAATTTTACATAGATATACCCTATAAGTCTGATCAGTCTGTAGGCTATAAATCATCACGCTATTTGCTATGGGGGATGACCAATATTGCAATTTGTTCGTATTCTTCTATAGTTTACAGCAAATTATAAAAAGAAGAGCCAAAAGGTTCGAATATTTAAAAAAATATATTTTGTTTCTCACCATAGAAAGAATAGAATAGAAATAATAACAGAGGAAATAATAAAAAAAAACAAATATAAAAAATAAAAATATATATTTTCAAATATATTTTTAGAAACTTTAATTTGTAATCTTGAACTAGATACGCACCATATTTGTACGCCTCCTGGCCTAACACAGCGCTCTTTCATCAAATATAAGATCTGTATCTCTTTACCTGTGTTAACAAATAAAAGTGATTTGATTTGATTTGAATAATAAAAATACTGTAGTTTTTTATACATTATTTTTTAATTTTTTATATTGATTATTGTTAAAATATTGCAGATTGTTATAGACTTAACCCTTTAAATGATTATGATCACGCTACACCTATAAGGAGCAAAGCAGTCAATTATGACATAATATAAGAACGGCTAGTTTAGGCAACTTTCAACAAAGCAAATAGCTTTTGAAAGTTCGACGACTGCTTTGCAAACCTATGTTCGATTCTCCACTATTGATATTTCTTATGCTTCCGTTTTTTATTTATGTTATACATTATTGTGTATATATGATACTTTGTAGAACGTTCACAGAAAAAACATAAGTTTACGCCTCTTCTATCATCTTTGGTTATAATAAAAATATATATCTATGGTTAGGTTAGAAAAATCCCGTGTGTTTACAATCTACTTTTATAATATTATTTTACTGATAGCTGTTCGTCAGGAATAATCTGTAAGAATGCATCAGTCGGTGTATCAGTGTTGTGCCATTAGGTAGTATGGGCAGGAACGCAGACGTTCATTAATTCACAAAAAAAAAACACTTCGCAAGCAGTGGCAAATTACTATTGAAGGCTGCGGGTGTTGACCTCAGCACGAGCTGCTTCTCACACGGGCAACTGCACATCGCTTGCTCCCGCGTCACCAGTCCTCACTCTCTTCATATTTTGGCTGCTGAGACCAAAACTACAAACGTAGTATACAAGAAAAAATTGTAAAAATGTGGCTGTTATTTTAGTATATTGTGGTAATTTACGACTTCCTTGCGAACGAAGTCACAAGAAGCTAGAATTTGATCAAAGGATCATATTGGTTCTAACATCCGTAGCGCAGTAAGTAACTAATCTGCATTTACACTCACTAGGTAACCCCGATATCCTATCAATATGACCTCTATGAACGACCCAAGGTACCCTAGGCAACCTACCTACGTACATGAACTGCATCCAGCTAATGACAAGGATAATAGGACCTTATCTAAATGAGTTCCCAGAATAGCGTAATTTAATTAAAGCTTTAATTTTGTTAATTGGGGCTACAACCTAATCAATTTTGGTTCAACGGCCACCTGAGGAAACTGTTCTTTATCAATTAATTAATTTACAGGAAATATTCATCCTGCGTCAGTACTGATTAGGTACCTGTTTTAATGAGATTGTGGATACGTCCTTATCATGTGGCTTATTGGGTGCCTGGTGTACCTATTGGACTGGCTATCAAAAGTACGAGAGTTCATATCCGTGGGGCCCCACTCAACTCAACTCAAAGCATTTATTTCAAATAAACCAATTACAGGCACCCTTGAATTGTCAAGGGTTCGGTCAGTCAGAAAGATGAAGCTAGTTACCCATTCCAAAGCGTAGTAGGTACCTATGGAGAAGAATGGGCAAGAAACTCCATGGACACTCTTTTAAATCAAAATATGGTTACAAAATATTGGTTACATCATTCATTTATGCATGTGTATTATCAATTATGCATGTGAGAACTATGCAGAACGTTAAAAGCGTCCGTAATAAAGAGACAAGAACAATTCAAATAATAAATTAAATTAAAATAAGCCGTGGCAGCTAAGAGATGACCAGTCCCTACTGACGGCGCCCGTTCACGAACATGACGTATGGATCAGCACCATTTAGCTCAACCATTTTGAAGGGAACTTCTTCCACTCTCTGATGGTCTGATGGCTGACGAACGTGATTGAGTCCAGGGTTGGGCAACCGAGCAATTGGAATTTTTTACTGAACCTCATACATGGATGGGTAAAAGGTAATACGGGCTGGCGTCCCCAATTCCACGTCAATGCGCGTATTTTGCGTTCGGGTGGGAAAATTGATTATTCGATCCACCCCAGCTCCTCGAGGAAGGCCAGCAATGCCTTGGTGTTACTGACAATCTCACGTAGGGTACCTGGGTTACCGAAATACTTTGCCCTGTACGTGGCGACCACCGGGCAGTTTAGAAACACATGAGCTGCTGTTTCGTCGTACTCCATGCAGCTCTGAACAGCGGACTGTCTGTGACTCCTATGACAAAGAGGTGTTTATCAAATGACCCGCGGCCAGTTAAAGCTGCTGTAACCTTACGCAGCTGCTGTTTAGTTAGTCGGAGAACCTTTTTCGTGAGGCGGCCATCAATTGTAGGGAGTGCTTCCCTAGCTTGCCTGCACTCACCTGTGTCCACCTACATTTTGTGATGTTGGTCCCTGGTGCGTTTCTTTACCAAAGTGCGTAAGTACAGGAAGGGGAGTGGCACGATGGGTTCAGGTCCTACTGGTGCCACGCTCGATCCGTTTCTGGCAAGTTCGTCAGCTGCATCATTACCTAGCGAACCGCTGCGCTGTGTCCTTTGATCCATTGAATGGTTATGTTATTGAGGCTACCCACCTGGTTGAGGCGCTGGTGGCTCTCGTGGTCAGAATCAACTGTGTGACTGTTAAGCACTTGCAGAACTGCCATGCTGTCTAAGAGTAAGCGGCTCGAGTGGTACCCATACTTCCCTGGCCATGATTGCCGAAGCGGCTAGAGAAAAAAAAATATAATAAGCTCCCAACACCTCTGAAACAGCTGTCCGCTAGGGTCTTTAAGTTGCATTTAAAAAAATATCTTACAGCCAAATGCTACAACAGGTTATCAGAGTACCTAAATGAGCTAAATTAAGTAAATTGCGTCATTTTTCCTAGTTTACTAATGGTAAATAAACTGTTGTATGTTAGTTCGTTAAGCTGCTTCTAAACTAATGTATTGATAATGTAGTTAGGCATAAGCATGGTAACAGTAAATTTTGTATTTTTTGTACGCTTTAACTGGCAAAACATGGAGCTCCTTTTATTTATTTTTTAATTCCATCCACAATGCACGTGTATTGTATTTACTCATGTTTTGCAAAAATAAAAATATCTTTATCTTTATTTTTAAATACCCATACACTCGTGCTGGAGCACTGTGCTATGGACCCCCAATGGTGTGGCTATGCGTATGTTGAAATCCTCCGAGAAGACCATACATGGATTTGGATCTACGTAGTTCTATAATTCATCCTCTTCCATTAAACCACAAAACGTAAGTTAAAACACAAAATTATTGAACTGGCGAAATTGACAGCAGCGGGGAACTTTCCGCCTGCAGTATTTGCAGTCTTTACTATAACCTATGCATGGGTATAACACACCATAACATTAATCTAGCGTTATTTCCCATGTATAAATATAATACAATAATCACTAGGGTACGTGACCGATGGCACTAACACATAAATATATTCGTAACCTTATTATGACGATAGTAAATGACATGAATAGTAAAATAGTCTATGACTCTATAACTGCATTGTCCAATGACCGGATATCCGATAGTGTCAAATCCCGTTGGAACGGGGCCTAGTTTTCCATAAGCAGTTTTTGTTGAAGGAATATTTATTGTTGTTCTAGCTTTATATTTTTTGTTTGGATGATCAGTATTAAGCATAGGAGTGCAGTGGTGGCCCAGTGGTTACGGCCCCGATTTACGAGTTGTAGGTCGTGAGATCGAACCCAGGCAGACGCTTTACTTTGTGTAAATAATTTCATCACCACTGCTCTCAAAAACGGTGAAGGAAAACATCGTGAGGAAACCGGCATGTCCTAGAACCAAAAGTTATAAGAGATGTGACATCTACCAGCTCGCACTGGGCCCCAGTGGTAGATTACAGCCTGCACTCCCTCTCGAAGAGAGGAGGCCTGTGTCCCAGCAGTGGGAACGTTATAGGCTGATTATGATGATGATGATCAGTATTATAGACGAATATAGGTACGTAGGTAGGGACATATGTATTTAGAAAACGATAAAAAATAGCATCGACTTCAAGAAAAATCACATAAAAGTTAGAAAAAAATGTATAGTTTCGGAAGTCAGTGGCAAAAAATAAAAAATAAACCGGCCAAGTGCGAGTCGGACTCGCGCACGTATGTTTTCGTACCATTATCTATAAAAACGGCAAAAAAATCATGTCTGTTGTATGGGAGCCCCCTTAAATATTCTATTTTTTAGTATTTGTTGTTATAGCGGCAACAGAAATTCATCATCTGTGAAAATTTCAACTGTCTAACTATCACGGTTCATGAGATACAGCCTGGTGACAGACGGACGGACAGCGGAGTCTTAGTAATAGGGTCCCGTTTTACCCTTTGGATACGGCACCCTAAAAAAGAATGACAAAGTCGGATGTTTGTTTTTTCTAGAATCACGTAAATCGGCCCATTTATCTCGGAGAAATCGGAGTGCATATAATAACTACATAACCAAGTCTGAACGGATTTTGTCAAAGGTGATAGGGCTAGAAAGGGGATTGACTAGCGAAATGACAACTAATAGAGAAGTCATCATCTGCCTACGCTTTTTCCAACTATATAGGGGTCGGCTTGCAATCTAACCGTATGAAGCTGAATACCAGTATCCTACATGAAGCGACTGCCTATCTGACCATCACAACCCAGTTACTGGGTAATACGATACCCTTTGGTAAGACTGGTGGTCAGAATTTCGTGCTTTCAACAAAGATCTACGAATGACAGCCGGGACCAACGGCTTAACGTGCTTTCCGAGGCACGGAGGAGTCTTGGTATGTAAAGATAGTCACCCATCCACGGACGAACCGCAGCAAGCGTAGCTTAACCTGATCGATCGACTCGCGCGACTGTTATTACTTAGCTACAAGCGGCAAAGACTTGTTGAGCTGACCCCAATTAAATTGAGATACCGGCAAGAGAATGATGATGACGATGACATAACCCCTCTTTTTTTTATTCGGTTAAAAAGCACTGAACTGTAAAAAATATTAAAATCCACTACAGTCTGTCTACCTGCATTTTTGGAGGTAGGCTATCAAGCAGGCGGGCCACTGAAAGACAGTGCTAACGTACCAGAGGTATCTCAGATGCAATCCCTGAGACAAAGATGGATTTTTGGTTCAAGGTTTCGTGTGATAAAATCTTTGGGCTTATTAATTTTTCTTGCGATTCGAACTAAAATGTAATTAATTTATCTTGTATCTATCACTGTTAGCGGGTTTCATTCAGCCATGGTGAACTGTCTAACCTAATGTTTAAGAATTACATAAACCGGCCACTTACCTTTCTTACCCAATTAGACACATACTTCGGAGCATTGAAATCCATAAAAAACTGATTTTCAGGTTTTTGCAATACAACTACCTAATAGAGCTTTCCATAAGCTTTTCGCAAAGATAAAAGAGAAAACTGTTTTTGAACAATCCTTGACTTCTACATTAAATTAACAAGTAGATAGTAATTATGCGTCCTGCCCAAATGTCCTTTCTTTGATATTGTTCGTCGAATCGTTGAGCTCCTTAAGTCCCGGGTTGAGCTGCACGGTTACTGACAAATGCGAGCACTGACCGGACAGGTCCATTCAATCTGTGTGGTTCTTTCTTCAAAATACCATTTCAGACACTAATCTACATGGTCTTCACATGATCTGACCAAGATTATGTCTGAACTTTAAAAGAGACTGACCTCTGAGTTTGTTTCGGCCTTTCTTTTCAGAGTAGTCAGATAGGAAACGCCGACCTCATCTAGTTAAAAAATATGATTGACGTGTACAAGTGTTTGTACAAACCTACTTACAGAAACAAAATCATTTATCATTTATGAGAATTCCGAAATATTCCCACCGCATTTTCAACTTTTTTGGAGAAACGCATCACTCATAATATAGGGCGTTGATTTTATCAGTAGAAACCAAAACTGCACGGAAAGCCCGTAGATACGCGACCTTTAATTAATTATTTAAATTAATTATGTAATGCACGAGTGCACCAGCATTTAATTGATTAAATTTAAATGATTTGTGGATATTATTAATAGCAATAGTTCCTAAGTACCAGTTAAGGAAAATGTTTTCGATGTGGTAGTGCTCGTAGCAACTGATAAGTCTTTTAGTGACCGGTTCCCAGTTCCCAGTGACGTCGGGTCGCAATTATGATGACGCGATTGACTACAATTTATTTTAAGTTCGCATGTGCTACCACATCTAATTAGTGTTGCCATTAGTATTTCTAGATTTGGAGGTGCCAACCGCAGACTTGTACCCGTCTATTGTTCGGGAGTTAAAGATTAATTAATAATGTGTGCCCTCTGATAACGAATGAGGTGATGTAGTAATAGGTACCTATTCTTTTATCCTAATATAGCACGATTTTCTTTATATTTTCAAACCTGATGACGATGGTAATTACTGCCTTGTTATATGAGGTAGTTACTTAGGTTCTAGACGTCGGACTATGGATAGCGGCTCCGAAATGGAAGTGGACAGAACACTTGGGGAGACATGGTGATAGCAGGTCGAGCAAAGCACTAACGGAATGGTGGCCGAGAGACGGTAGTATCGCGGGGAAGATCTGGATGAGATTCGCACAGACCAGGGAATCATGGCACAAAAGGGAACAGGCCTATACTCAGTAGGGTGGATCAAGGCTGCCAATGATGATGATAATAAGGTACTTGGGCCCAGTAGGTGACCACGTCGATCACGGCAATATTGTCGTTCTTTATGTCCTCAAAGTGGACGCTTCTGACAAGAATGAACAATAGACATCTACCTAATTCAAACAAGTGAGATAGTGGACAAACATGAACAGTGCTCTGTTTAGAGTACTAGGAGTACCAAATCCTAATCTTGATCTTTTAGCTATGGTATTGGATCTCAATAAGATTTGTCTGCCAGCAAGGTAGAGTGAGCTCCGGCCATAACATCTACTAAATTTTTGTTGTTGACTCTTTCGGAACCTACTGAAAATCGGATAAAGGCCAGGTGGTTGTCAAATGGCGAGATCTATAATCTATAATAATAATAATCTATAATAATAATCGTTATTATGAAACACACAAGATTCATGATACACAAGAGCAGATGTACAAAAATAACATGGTATATCTACATAAATCTACACAGATCATGTAACCCTGTCTCCTAAACTAGGTAGTCCTGTATCTTAGGAGACAGTGTAAGACCATACAGGGCGACTAGTCATGTAGGTAATGAGATGGGCGGATGATATTGTTACCATCGCGGGTAGAGCCTGGATGAGGCTGGCACAGGAGCGTGGGGATTGGCAAAAGAAAAGAGAGGCAGCAGCCAGCTCAGTGGCGGCTCAGCAGTGAGTGAAGTCGGGGTGTGGACAGGACAGGTTCATAAGCCCGTATGATAGGATATCCCATTACGACGCTGTACATTGATAACGTTGTTCACTTGCGTTTAGTAGCTACGTAGGTACAACCTATGCTTCATTATGCGTCATATATAACGCATGATTAATTAACTACTAGAATAAAAAAGCTTTATCAGTAGATTACTTAGCATTCACGCAACAAAAGTAATAATTTAATGAAGAGTTCCTAAGTTAACTTGGTATTTCCTTCCGCGGTTCCGATACCGATACTATGACGCAATATCGGTAACCTGCGCAATTTTTTCATCCTGTAGCTAAGGAAACTATATGCAACAATGAATTAATTTGCGATTATATCCAATAATTTTGAACCTATATTTAATTTATACGTATATAATAATAATAATAATACCTATTGTCGGAATCCCTATTGTATTAAAATTTTATAGATATCCGGTTAATGTTTTAGTTGGCTTTTTTGTTCGTTAAATGTTAAATAGTTACCGTAATCTACTTCCTTCCTTACTTTTGTGAATTGCTGATCAGGATTCACAATTAGTGATTAATGATTTTTATGTTTTTTTAATCAAGGCATTGCTTTTTACGTACCTAGGTAAGTAAAGGTAATGCTTTAAGAAACGATTAAACGCAATTAAAACACAAATGCTACAAAAACATTATGATTATTATGTTTTTTATAATAACATATCATCACAACAGTAAGCCCTATAGGGTTATAGCCAGAGGTGTACCTAATAGTAGGTACAACCACATTTCGCCAGTTATGTTTTAAAGACCCATAACCCATGTTTTATGGATTATTCGGTTTAGGACAGATTCTGGTTTGGGCAGATTCTTGTTACGGCAGATTCTTGATAAGACAGATATTTTACAGTCATCTACGGAAGTATTAAGTAAGGATTATATACAAAAGTGTGCATTGATTGGAAGACTATTCGCATTAAGGCGAATGAAATTCTCATAGAAATTGTTCTACGAGTCGCATCGCGCTGTCGCGTTGCGCTTGTTTGTGGGAGCCTTTATTCAGAAATCTTGAGCACTATTCTTCAGAACAAAAAAGGTAAACCTTTACTTAGATCCCTACATTAGCTGTTCTAAAGACCTCAACGAAAACAAGAAATAAACATCAGAGCTGAACTTTGCACCCAAGGTAAGGTAAGGCTTAAAATAACCTTGCCAATCTCTAATCAGCTGATTCCCCCATCACATATTGGTCAGGTCGCCGTCAACTTTCTAAACAAACGACGACCGAGGGCCGCAGGACGGGACAGCCGCATTCCTTGCCAAAAGTGGCGTCCATTCGCGCCAGGGATGGACATGTTGACGCAACGCCATTCAATATGCCACATATAATAGGCGCTGCATGAGTTTGAGCAGGAAAACAGGATAATATGAGATCTATTTGTTATGGAATACGTAATAAAGAGTTTTCTATCTATGGTAATTGATAAGTAAGGAATTTTTTGATGTGGTGGTGTGTTGTTTTTATTTATTTTATTTTATGACGTATATCTGTAAAAATCCTGACTTTTTTTTTGGTTTTGTACGTAATTTTTGGGTGACAACTGACAAATCAGCACTGTGCTGAGGGTCCCACATAGCACAGCATCATGCTGAGTGGGAGCCTTCTTGACATAGTCACGACTTGCAGCCGCCGACTATTTCTGTTGTGTGCCCTTGGTTATAGATAAACATTGTTTCTTTTTTCTTTATTAGCTTATCTTTTTGTGTGCACATGTTTCTGTGACAAGCAAACCTATTTTTCTTTGTTTATTTTTAGTAGTTAGAGAGAAGGCAGAAGATTTGTATTTTTTTGAACATTACTTTCAATAACAAAAGGACAAAAGAAACACTGATTGGGCCCCATTGAATGCTAGGCGATATCGCGGCATACCAAGACAAAGATGGAGAGAAGAACCTGACTGCCGAAAATATTTGCCCAGAGGTCAGAAGTGATAAAGGTAGAGGGAGCCTTTTCCCTGGAGTGGGATAAAATAGGTGTAGCGGTATCTACATGGCCACATGTGAGCTACACGTCAGAATGACGTCACACAAGATCATGCATCGCGCAAGCAGAGTTTACCGCGCAACTAGCATATACATATACAACGTCCCGACATCAAAACGTCGGGCAGCTGCCCACCAGACACGACACCTGTCTGGTCCGAGGATCCTCCCTTTTCCATATAGTATGAGTGAGCTTTACACCCTGTTCCTCATACCTCTATATAGGCTTATAAATAAATAGAAAAAAGGCAGTCAATAATCTAGCATATCTCCACTATTCATGCTCGGATATTGTACTGAATTTCATTATGACCCACGGGACATTAATGTGATTTGAATTTGTCACATAGGAACCTCAAGTAGGCCACGCCACAATTGCGGCAGTTTTTTTTTTTTTTTTTTTGGGTGGGAAATCATCAAATGACCTCTCCCGCTCCGGGCGGAGCGGAAGGGCGTGTCAGACTCTTACTGACTAAAACCCACCCGTGTTCCTTCAGTTGCCTGTGCGCCAGGGCCACGGTAACTCTTTCGAACAATCCGCAGCCCCGGCAGGCATCGGTCCTATCGGACCCCGTCAATGGTGCTGACATCTCTTTGAGGCGCGCGTGGAACACGACGCGCCGTCGACCCGGGCCTGGTCCTTACCGGACGGCGAGCTGCCCATTGCTCGCCGTCCGCAAGCCCGCGCCTACGGTGGCCGGGAGTCGGCAATCGACTCCCGACGCCCAGGGTGTCTCCTCCTCCTGCGGCGGCTAGGGGCGCGAGGGCGTAGAGATTGCCTCTCCCTCTCGCGCTCCGCCTCCTCCTTCGCGAGCATTACTGCTTCGCAGAAGGAGGTGACGGCTTCCCATTCCCTCTCGCTCCGTACCATGGCCTGAACCAGGGCCGGACGCGAGAGGTCGCCGCCGCCGATCGCCGCCACGAACCGTCCACTCTTTCACACAAAACACACACACTCTTTTTTGTCCACAAAAGTCCACTCTTTGGGTCGTGGATTGAGGCGCCAAAGAGTCCTCACCTTCCGCCTGACGCAGTTCCTCACCGGGTATAGTTGTTTTGGGAGGTTCCTGTTGCACATAAGGCGGGAGGGAACGCCCGGGTGTTACCACTGTGTGGATCGCCCGAAGGACACGGTGGACCATACGGTGTAGGACTGCCCGGCTTGGGCGCAGCACTGCCGTGTCCTCGCGGTGGCGATCGGCGGCGGTGATCTCTCGCGTTCGGCCCAGGCCCAGGTCGGAGCGAGAGTGCATGGGAAACCGTCACCTCCTTCTGCGATGTCAGCTGTAATTGACGGGGTCCGCTAGGGCCGATGCCTGCCAGGGTCGCGGGTTTGTCCGAAAGGGTTATCGTAGCCCTGGCACACAGGCAACTGAACGAACATGGGTGGGTTTTAGTCAGTAAAAGTCTGACACGCCTTCCCGCTCCGCTCAGAGCGGGAGAAGTTATTGGAAGATTTCCCACCCAAAAAAAAAACAGGAACCTCAAGTAAAAGCCGCATACAAACATTTTCCATAGTACATACTAATCCCATGTATTTGCTGTTGAGACCTGCACTAAAAAAAATATTATTCGGAAATCGAACCAGCCACCGAGAATAGAATACAAATTTAAAAAAAATTAACATAAATAAAAAAATCTCGCGAATAGGTACTGCAAATCAAATCAAATCAAACTAAAATAGCTACAACTTATTTATACTTACTAGCGACCCGCTCATGGATCGATCACTTGTGTGCAATCTACTGAAGCGTTGCGTGATGTTTCGACAAGCCAAAATGTCGAGATTTCTGCGCTCTATCCAAGGTAAATATGATTGTAAACCTTCGTTAGATATATGTAACTATTATTACAATTATATGTGTCAATCAAATCTAAGAAAGTATATAACTTGTAATATGTAAGAATTAATATATGTATATTAAAGCACGTAACGTACCTTCCTACTTACTAACCTACCTGTCTATTTTTGTTACAGGTCGCCTGCATTTTTGGAGCGAATGGCGCTTGTCGTGGAAATGAACTCTATGGAAAAATATTCAGATTTGTTGCTGGTAAATTTGCCAGATACAAAATCAAAGACAGAATGGTCATTCGTAGTCCGTGGAGAATACGTAAGAGACGAAAAGTCATCGTAGAAAAGTACTAAGCTCTACGCCCCGCTAATATAAACACTAACAAATTTTTCATAGCTTATAATAATGGCAAGTGCACCAGACAAGTCATTGGCAAAAATAAGATCAGCACCATGCCGAAAGAAATTCCGAAATACCTGAAAATGTAAAAAAAATACAAATGCCGAGCTCTACACCCGTTATTGTGTCAGGAGAACATCGGCTACTCTATTGGCGGGTTCAAGAGCAGACATGACCCAGATTAAAAGACACGGTGGATGGAAATCTAATATAGTAGCGGAGGGATACACTGAAAATTCTATACAGGATAAGGATAAAATAAACTGCTGCATTGATCTACCCCGCTGCCTCAAGCACCACTTTCACCACGGATATCGAAGTCCTTCGTTACGTTCGGGTTTCAATACGGTGCCCGCGACATAAGACACTGCAGCTTTATCCTCTTGGTGCATAAATCTACTATTGTTGCCCTATCGAAATAAAATAAAAATTTATATTTAGATTGATTAAATTTCTTTTTTCGTATGTTTAAATCGACGAAGTACTCTCTGCTTTGCATTAATAAAGACTTTTCGCAATATTTGCTTATGCTGGATTTTTAACCTGAGTTAATCCTGATATAAAAACGTGATAAAAAGATAACAATAAAAGTTTTAAAAGTTTTTGTTGCATAAAATAAACAATTAGTAGTCTGTATTTCCGCCGTTACCGCGTATGACACAATCGCAGCGATTCTGGCATACTCAATATGAGTTCATCCAAATAACGTGGCGGAATGGCCGCCCTCGTCCGTTGTAACAGGCGAAAAAGATTTTCTGATGTGTTTAGGGCATCCATATTTAGCAGAGCTCTTCTTTGAAGCATATTTCATGCGTACTCAATGGGATTCAAGTCTGGCGATTGAGCAGGCCATGGTAGGTCGTTGATATTAACAGCGGCAAGTGTGTTTGCAACGGCTCTGGCAGAGTATAGACCTGCATTATCAATTTATCATGCAAGCAGAAATGAAGTACCAAATTGGGTCCGCAAAGGAATGACAATATCTGATACAATCGTTTCAGCGTAAATCTGTGCATTGAGATTGCTTCTGATCCAAATCAGTTCGGTTCTTCCGCCAATCCAAATCCCCGCCCATATCATGATTATTCCACCACTGTATGCATGGACTTCCTGGCATGATTTTTAACGTCCTTGGCGTCCAGGGGCACTCCAATACCGTGACGTCTAGTATCAGGCCTCATACCAAAGCGAGATTCGTCAAAACAACACACAAAACTCTCCACCACTATTCTTCTGCCCAATTTCTGTGTTCACGACCCCATTGTAAACGGGCTTTGCGATTGCGGGGCTCAATAGGTGGTACACGCAGCGCTCTTCGGGAACGGAGATTGACTTTATGAAAACAATTTCTTCTGGTTTGATCGCTTATTAACATCCCTGAAGAGCTATAAAGCCTTGTAACCAACATCATCGCGGTTATTGTACAATTTCGATAACGATAAAGATCTTGTCAGCGCGTAGTGACGCGAGCTTGTCCTCCATGTCACTCTGCCAAGCTGCCAGTGATGCGGTAACGTATCCAAAGTGGACCTATGCGCCCGTCTGGGCCTATATGTAGTGCCCAGAGCGATTGCCACAGCACGTTGCCGAGAACCAGCTTCCAACATTCCCACGGCTCTGATCATTTTTTCTCGGCTCAAATGACGTCTTCTCTCCATAATAACGATAATAACGTTCTTTTGTATTGATTCCACTCAGAAGTATGGCAGAAATTTTACTGATTTGGCCTCAAACTCGTTGCAGGATTATATAGGAATACGACTTGACAGAAGATTTTCATCTTTTGACCGAAGTTCAAATACTATTCGCTTGTCAAATGACGAAATTTACTAAAACGTATCCATAGGAGTTACAAAAAATATAATAAAAAACCAGATTTTTTATAACCAGCAAAAATGTCTATGATCCTAGACACTTTTTATGTGTGTATGTAAATGAGCCTTTATGAGGTCCTAAACATTCATGGACACTTTATTTATAACCAGAAGTCCGATGGAAAATAAAAGACTTTTACAAAGGTTTATTTATAAAATAGAACTTGTCAGAAGTGGGATTCGAACCCACGCCCACAGAAGTGGACTGCGACCTGAACGCAGCGCCTTAGACCGCTCGGCCATCCTGACTTGTGAAGGATTCGTCAAATTAGAATATCTCTATTCATTTTAAAATAGAACATACTAATTACTACTAATACTTTTCTTTATTTCTTTCTTTCAATACCTCATTACATTTTCACGCCTGTGATCCCCGAAGGGTTAGGCAGAGGTGTACAAATAGTACAAAATATTGTCTTGGCCAGAAATAAGCTTATCTATTTACAGTTGTGTTGACAATTAACTTGATATTTTTATTAGCGTCTTCTCTTTTCACATTAATAGGTCCAGAGAGCAGTGGTGGCCCAGTTTCATTGTTCTCACATATAGAAGCAACAAGAATAATGTACCCAAGATTTTGTAATATCTAGATTTAAAAAGGGTGTCCTTGGAGTTTCTTGCCCGTTCTTCTCCATAGAGATCTACGTTTTGGAATGGGCAACTAGCTTCAACTTTCTGACTAACTGACCGACTCTTTGACAGTTCAAAAGTGCCCGTAAATGGTCTAATTGAAATAAATGGTTTGAGTTTGCGTTTGAGTTTGATAACAGCCGCGACTTACGAGTTGTAGGTCGTAGGTTCGAACCCAGACAAGCGCTTTACTTTGTGTAAATTATTACATCACCACTGCTCTCAAAACGGTGAAGAAAAACATCGTGAGGAAACCGGCATATCCTAGAACCGAAAATTCAAAGACATTTGACATCTACCAACCCGCACTGGGCCCGCGTGGTGGACTACGGCCCGCTCCCTCTCACCAAGAGGAGGCCTGTGTCCCAGCAGTGGGAACATTATAGGCTGATTATCATCAGGTATTATACCTATGGGCTCTTCACAGCCTTCATGACTTGATTGGTATACGGGGCGGGACGGGGTGATAAGGGTAGGTACCGCAATCGTTCTAATTACAGAAAAACGGTCTTAGGAGACTATACAATTTTTTTTGAGATGCTCCCATTCACAGATTTTGAAAAAAATATTACAGGCAGCAAGAAAATGGGTGATTTTCACAAAAACTTGTTTTGATGCCTACCGATCCTGTTTCTTATAAGGATCAAAAAGCTCTATTGGACCAACTGAGATTTGAAGTACTCAAATCTCAGTTGGTCCAATAGTTTTTCAGAAAGCAAAAAATCGCAAAAAATCTTGTCCCATACATTTCGTAGGAAATGAGACTGCAACTTACTTTTTTTATGACGGATAGACTGGCCACTACAAAATTCAGAAATCGCAAAAATCTTTTCCCATACAAGTATAAACGTTCTAATTAATCTTTATTTATTCAGGCTACAATGAGGTCCACAGTGTTAGCAACGAAATAGCTTAGCTTAGCCTTACCCTATCTCAAAAATCCACCCAATATAGGAACTGAAACCCACAGTCTTAGGTAGGTACTCATAATGTGACCACAAAGACCGGAATACCGCAAATAAAAGTATTTTCTTTCTTTTGTATTCTTTCGAAACAAAAAATCTATCAGGGAGCAAATTGTTTCATGGTCTTTCCGTTTACCCTAGAATTCGCAGAAACTAATATTGAAGTTGCAGGCATAAAATACAATGGAATACCTAAATAATTAACGAGAATTAAAGTAGGTATTACTAATGACCTCGGAAAATTAAATGACGAAATTATTTAACAAAAGTGAGTTCATTTCAAATGTAAATTACCTTATACAGAGATATTAAATATTAACATGCAATTTTTTTATCCCAAATTGGGAGCAGGACAAATGATTAATTTAGCTAGCTCTCGGAATTAGAAATTATAGGTATTAAGGTCTTTGCAGTAAATGGCACGTATGTTACAGGTAATTCAAATTACAACACTTACAAACAGAATTTAGTAGAATATTCTTCAGTGCCTATTACATGACATCGAACTTAATGAATTTAAGGATCTATGTAGGTACTGGCAGTGCGAGATTTTTCGAGCAAAATATACTTCTGCAGGTTTGAACGTCCGAAGTTTGAAAGGTATAGGATAAAGAGGACGAGAAAAAAACAATGTCGCTTATCTATTTGGAAAATTGTTTTCAGTTAAGACTCGCTGCGAGTGCAACTTTCTTCAAACCTCTTCTCTTTGTTTTGTCAAATCCTATATCAACTCAATACTGTTGATTGAAACTCAAAACTCAAACTCAAACTCAAAGCATTTATTTCAAGTAAACCAATTGCAGGCACTTGTGAATTGTCAAGGGGTCGGTCTGTCAGAAAAATTGAGCTAGTTGCCCATTCCAAAGCGTAGTAGGTACCTATGGAGAAGAACGGGCAAGAAACTCCATGGACACTCTTTTAAATCAAAATATTGTTACAAAAAATTGTATTATACATTAAAAGTGTATTATACATGTAAGAACGATGTAGAAAGACGTGCACGTTAAAAGCATCCGTAATGAAAAAGATAAAAACAAACAAAAAAAATATTTAAAAAAATAAGCCGTGGCACCCAAGAGATGACCACTCCCTACTGACGGCGCCCGTCCACGAACATTGAACATTGGTTTTTGTAATGGGGTTAGTGGCTGAATGATAACAGCCATACGGGTCAATCGAAAGTTAAG
Organism: Dryobotodes eremita; assembly: GCA_917490735.1. Taxonomy (NCBI): domain Eukaryota; kingdom Metazoa; phylum Arthropoda; class Insecta; order Lepidoptera; family Noctuidae; genus Dryobotodes; species Dryobotodes eremita. Next base: position 20,450,623 of record OU823251.1, on the reverse strand, counting down.
CTACGCTTGTCGCAGTCGGTTCGTAGATGGTTAGCCATCCATTACATATCGAAACCCCTCCGTGCCTCGGAAAGGACGTTAAGCCGTTGGTCCCGGCTGCCATTCGTAGATCTTTGACAGTCGTTACGGGTCGTCAGAAGCCCGAAAGTCTGACAACCAGTTTTACCAAGGGGTATCGTGTTATCCAGTAACTGGGTTGTGCACGTCAAATACCTAGGCAGTAGCTCCATGTAAAATACTGGTATTATTCAGCTGCTTTCAGTTAGACTGGAAGCCAACTCCAACATAGTTGGGAAAGGCTAGGCGGATTGATTGATTGGTTTTTGTAATGGTCAACCATGACAGCAAATGTGATTTGACAGTACGACAGCAGGTTTCCAGAAAAGAGGTGGGTACCTAACACCGAGTCATTCCATTCCTTCCTATAAGTACCTACAACGCCGGGCAAAAAGGGTTAAACCTACACAAGCGACACGTGTTTAAGGTGCTCGCTAAGAAACAGATATTTTTAGGAATTAACAAAAAAAAAAATCCGCGCCTGCTTGTCACCCTACACAGGGTAGCTGTCATAGATGTGTGTGTCGATGACCTGCGCTTGATTCACAGTGAGTATTATGGCGTTGTATATAATGTTAATCTTTGCGTCAATACATGCTAGTACCTATTGCCATTGTTCTTATGTACTGCATATGTATGTAGCCTTATACAGCTAATCAATGAATTTATTATTAATATTAAAGTATATTGTATTGCGACTTTAATATCTTGTTGGTTGAAGATTAATGTTAGAAGATAAAATAGTAGGTACCGTTTTAGGGGGGATAATAAACTCATACTTATGTAGTCAAAAATTATGAGAATGTGAATGTCAGTGTTTAATTGCTAATATTATATTACTAGCTTTTGCCCGCGACATCGTTCGCGTGGAATTCGTAAGACACCACGATATACTATTGTAAGAGTTGTAGTTTACAATTTGTTATTATGGTCTCAGCAGCCAAAATATGAAGAGAGTGAGGACTGGTGACGCGGGAGCAAGCGATGTGCAGTTGTCCGTGTGAGAAGCAGCTCGTGCTGAGGTCAACACCCGCAGCCTTCAGTAGTAATTTGCCATTGCTTGCGAAGTTTTTTTTTGTGAATTAATGAAAGCCTGCGTTCCTGCCTATACTACCTAATGGCACAACACTGATACACTGACTGATGCATTGTTACAGATTATTCCTGACGAACAGCTATCACTAAAGTAATATTATAAAAATAGATTGTAAACACACGGGATTTCTCACTGTGTATTATTAACAGTATATGGATCAAGGTCCGAATTAAAGTATTTTTTATTAACTGTCATCTAACCATAGATATTTATTTATAACCGACTTCAAAAAAAGGAGGAGATTCTCAATTTGACCACTTTTTTTTTTGTTTGTTACACCAAAACTTTTTTCTAGGTGAACCGATTTTGACGATTATTTTTTTATTTAAAAGCTGGTGATCAACATCTGAACAGGAGTTTTTGAGTTGTTAATAATGCGTATTTTTTTCCACTTAGTTTATATTGATGATGTTTTAATAATTTCGTGTCACTGTTATTTACATATTAAGTAGTGGTACACGAATTTGTGTGGGGTAGATACCACAACTAAAAAGTGAAAACTAAAAACTTTTTTAATAAAAAAACAACCGACTTCCAAACACACAAAAAAAGTGAAAAATAAGTTTAATTTCGGACGTCTGTCGCTGGCAAAAAACGAAAATGTAAAACCAAAGACACCGACTTCCGAAATTAAAGTTATTATTCACTTTTTTTGTGGTTTTGGAAGTCGGTTGCTTTTTATGTAAAAAAGTTTTTTTATTATGAGCAAAGATGACATAAGAGGCCTAAACTCAATGTTTTTCTGTGTACTTTCTACAAACTATCATATCGACGGCCGCAAAGTATGTGTAGGTATAGGTACGATTATCTACAAATTCATGATTTTACAGGATTGCGTTTTGAACGCAAAACTGTGATAATTAATAGAATAACAAAATTATCTTCTTCCTATAATAATAATAATAATAATAATCAGAGTAGTCATGTCATCGCCCCCTCGTCTCAGACTGTTGTAATACTACCACAGTCTAACACGAGTCAAGTAGACGAGGAGAGTGATGACAGGGCTACAAACGTAAGTACCCAGTGCAATGAGGAATTGAGGAGTGCTTTGGAGGATGCGATTCGAGAATATCGGTTCATATCGCCCGAACTTAGACCACGCTTACCTCGTTTGCCCATGCATAATAAAAATAGGGCGCTGGTGGCGGTCCTGGATGCGCAGTTATCAAATTATTTTGATGACTGCGTAGACCTCACTGATACTCATTCGATTCTGTACTGCGCGGCTGCAGCGGCATGTCGTGTAGCTCACGTCAAATTTTCTACTGATTCTAGAGCTACACGACCGAAACCAGCCGTACCAGCTTGGCAGTGCAGAATTGAACGCCGTATTGGTGGGGCCAGAGCGCTCATCGGCAAACTAATCTGCTTCAGGGAGGGCAATACTCGCCCTAGAGTGATGCGCTTTGTGAGACGCGCGTTCGCAGGGACTGATATCAGCCCTCAGGATTATATGTCCTGTGTCACAGAGCGCATCGACTTCCTGAAGCAGAAAGTGTATGCATGGGCAAACCGTATTCGTAGGTATAAGCGGCGAGTGGAGCGATACACTCAGAATCGTACTTTCCAACGCGATCAAAGGTGGGTTTATAGGGGTTGGGAGCGACCGGATCAAGATGTGGCTGACACGTGCCTACCAGATGATGATGCCATGTGTTCTTTCTGGCGCAATATCTGGTCGGTGCCTGTCAGTCACACCGAAGGCGATTGGGCTCGGAGAGTTGAGCGAGCTTGCGATCCAATACCAGAAATGGGGGCTATTACCATCTGCCCCCAAGATGTAACTCGTGCAGTCCGCCCGCTGCCTAACTGGAAGTCTCCAGGGCCGGACGGACTGCAAAACTTTTGGATCAAATGGTTCGTTGGGTCGCACGCTCGCTTGGCGGCTCAGTACCAGACTGCTTTGGAGTCTGGTTCGCTACCCCAGTTCCTAACAACAGGAGTTACCCACCTGCTCCATAAATCAGGTAGCACTGCGGAACCCAAAAATTATAGACCGATCACGTATTTACCGACGGTCTATAAAGTTCTTACATCCATTTTGAGAGCTAAAATAAACAAACATATAGACACCAACTCTATCATGTCTCCTTCTCAAAATGGATGTAGGAACGGGTCCCGTGGTACTAAGGAGCTACTCCTCATTGATATGGCCATTAGCCAACAAGTTCGTCGTTCCCGAAAGGATCTCTCGACATGTTGGATAGATTACAAGAAGGCCTATGACTCGGTGCCACATACATGGCTTATGAGGGTGCTGGAGTTGTATAAAGTAGATGCAACTCTGCGCACCTTCCTGATGTCATGTATGGGGCAATGGAGAACGGTCCTTCACTATCCAGGATGTCGAAATATCCAGAGGAATAGCGAACCAATAAGGATCGAGCGCGGCATATTTCAGGGTGATAGTTTGAGTCCGCTTTGGTTCTGCTTAGCCTTGAATCCTCTTAGCACACTGCTGGAAGATTCAGGTCTAGGCTATCGGCTGAGGAGAGGTGGTCAGGTTATATCTCACCTCCTTTACATGGATGACCTAAAACTCTTTGCTTCCAACAATTTGCAACTGATGGAGCTACTGAAAGTAACTGAAATTTTCAGTAGCGCCATCAGAATGGAATTTGGTGTAGACAAATGTGCGGTCATGCATGTAAAGCGAGGGGAGATTGTGGAATCCGTCGGAACCCAACTCTCGGATTCTATAAACCTTAGAACCCTCTCTGCATCCGAAACCTATAAGTATTTGGGTATGTCGGAAGCATTGGGCATCAATGATACTGACATGAAGCAATCGTTAAAGGAACGCTTCTTTGGCCGCCTGAAAAAAGTATTTAATAGTCTTCTATCAGGCGGAAACAAGGTACGCGCCTTTAACGGTTGGGTCATGCCGGTTTTGATGTACTCTTTTGGCATACTCAAATGGACTCAGACCGAACTCGACGCCCTGGATAGGAAGGTCCGTACACTGCTGACTGCAAATCGAATGCATCATCCACGGTCATCGGTAATGAGGCTGTATATCCCGCGAAAATGTGGAGGTCGAGGCTTTTTAAATGCTAAAAACCTCCACAATCGCGAGATATGCAGTCTCAGGGAATATTTCTTAGAGACCGACGTGGGGATGCATCGAGATGTGGTCAAAGTGGACAAGGGCCTCACCCCGCTCTCCTTGGCTAAAGAGAACTGGCACAAGCCAGTAGTGCTTGACACTAATGATCGCATGGAAGTATGGCAGAGTAAGGAGCTTCACGGACGCTTTTTTCGGGCCCTACATGGACCCGATATAGATCAACTAGCGTCCGTAGCCTGGCTGCGTTTCGGTGATCTCTTTGGAGAAACCGAAGGTTTTGTCTGTGCAATTATGGACGAAGTTATGATGACAAACAACTACCGGAGATTTATTGTGAAAGACGGCACGGTTGACATTTGTCGGGCATGCCACCGTCCAGGTGAATCAATCAGACACATTATCTCCGGATGTTCTAGTCTAGCTAACGGAGAATACTTGCATAGACACAACCTTGTAGCCAGGATTATCCATCAGCAACTTGCTCTCAAATACAGCCTTGTAGAACCGGAAGTGCCGTACTACAGGTATGTGCCCGACCCAGTTCTCGAAAATGGAAATATCACATTGTACTGGGATCGATCCAGCATCACTGACAGGACTATTGTTGCCAATAAGCCTGATATAGTGGTGATAGATCGATTAGCGCGTCGCACAATGATTATCGATATTACCATTCCGCATGACGAGAACCTCGTGAAAGCTGAGAAAGAGAAACAAATTAAATATCTCGACTTAGCACACGAGGTTGTTGACATGTGGAATGTGAGCTCGGCTATCATTGTGCCGATTGTCGTATCGGCCAATGGCCTGATGGCCGAAAGCCTCGACCAGCATCTCTCGAGGCTCTCGTTAGGCGGTTGGATCAAGGGCCTGATCCAGAAGGCAGTACTCCTCGATACGGCTCGCATTGTGAGGAGGTTCCTGTCTCTGGAGTCCTAACCACCGGTAGCTTGGACCCTGCTCCCGATACCGGCGGACCACTATTTTTTATATTTTTAAATGTTTTTTTTAAGTTTTTTATAAAAATATTTAAAAATGTTTTTTTTAAGTTTTTTATAAAAATATTTAAAAATGTATTTAATAAGGATGTAAATAAATAAACAATAATAATAATAATAATTTAATTTAATTTATTCAGACAACCATTGATCCATTCACTTTTAAATTACATTACATTATGCGTACCACAAATAAAATATGTTTCTTTCTTTCTGATTGACTGCTTAGCTCCATAAATGTATAGCTATAGCATGATGATAATTGTTTAAATGAATAAATCTGCAAAAATCTTCAATATCCTATCCTTACACATTTTTCACAATTTCCGGTAAACTGTAGAAGAGTACAAACACAAAACAATATTGCTCATCCCCCATAGCACACAGCGTGATAATTTATAGCCTACAGACAAACCAGACTTATAGGGAATATCTATGCAACATTTGAACACAATCTATCGGGTAGTTTTTGTGTGATGCATACATTCAGACACACAGACAAAAATTTAAAAAAAAAAAATCGGCCTCAGAATCGTTCCAAGACGTCGCAAAAATTACTTTTAAAAAACAGTTAATGTAAGTACAGTTTTGACTTCGCTACGATTTTATGATATATGTTTAAGTAAGGTAAGTTAGTTTTTTTTTAATTTTTTGCTTTTAATCAAGCCGCAAACAGCAACAGGAACAGCATCTAAGCTACCCGTAGGAATATCACCTTAACAATACGCTACAGGAAAGGGAACGATGCGATGGATAGAATAAAGGGGCAGTAGGACAGTGCAATGCGTATAATAATAATGACACCGCTCATCTAAAGGACATTTGGAAGCAAAATCAACATCCATAATATTATTATATGCGAAACTAAGATCACGTACGCACGGTAGTAAAATTATCGCGGCGGGATTTTACTGCGCACTGGATTTTCAACCCTCGCTGTTGAACCGAGCATTGAGAATCCAACAGAGAGCATGCCAGCGCGTCGAAAAAGCACATTGTTGGATTTTCAACTCTCGGCCCTAAGCAGTGCGCTGAAGATCCAGTGCGCAAAAAGATCCATCCGCGATATTTTTACGTCTGTGCGTACGTGGACTTCCTCTGACTGTCTGCTACCTTTCGGAATTGGATGTTTGGCACATGGCAGTGGCGTAGGTAGTCCTAAAGGGGCCCTGTATTATAATATGTTGACGGCCCTTTTTATTCGACTGCCGCTGAAAATGGAGATATTTTGTGTTTACAAAATAATTGAAATGGCATCTAGAATCAGCAGGTTAAACTATTATTGCGCCCTTACTAAGAAAATGCAAGAGTGAGTGAAGCGAGGTAGAAAATTGAGACATCCTGACCCGAATGCGGCTACTTTCCATTTAAGAGCGAGCGGAGCTAGCTCGGAAATTGGAGTATTCTGGACCAGCACCCTAATTACGTAACACACTATCTATCACAATCTAAATCATTTTGAAGCCTATTGCTAATCCATTGTTTCATATGTTCGAAAAACTTGTCAGCTCAACAACGTAAATAACGCAATGAATGTTGTTGAATTGTCAAAATGAAACCCATTCCTACTGTTAGTGTGTTACGTAATTACCCCGCAGGATTGGTAAAGTTTTCATTGTAAAATTTTTAAGAGAATGCGACCAAGCGAAGCAAGATCGAAAATTGGAGCATCCTGACTCGGATAGGTTAGATTTGCAGTGCGATATGCCGCGCCTATAGCTTACAAGCTTTTACTAGGTATTCATTTATTACGGACCTCTTATCAATAACAATAAGGTCTTGGGTAATATTTTAATCGAATTATTACTACACACGAGGGCCCCTATCGCTTGGGGGCCCCGTATCATTGATACGGCTGATACGGCGGTAGCTACGCCCCTGGTACACGGATAGAACATCATGACAGTTAAGGGTTAAGACATGGATGGATACCCATTGGATACTTTATCCCGATAGTAGGTACGTTCCCGTAGAATAATTCCCGACCACGACGCTGATAAAAAAAAAATGTAACGCTGCGGGAAAAAGTTAGTTTTAACTAAACCAGGTAAGGAAACCAACCAAATTGAGGTTAATGGTGAATCGGTAGGCTAAACGTTAAACGTTACATGGATCAGAAAGCAGGAAACAGCAACATGTCACTAAAATAATTAAAATAACTAAATTAATCATCATGTTGCATTGTACATATATTCACTGCCAAATAAATGAGTTATTTGAAGCACTACATCATTTGTTTACAATTTATTTATAAACACAAGTGTCATTGGACTAGACTTTGGATATATGATAGGTATAGGAACGAACTCGAAACTATATATATTTTTTGGTAACTAGCTGATCCGACAGACGTTGTCCTGTCCTTTCAATAATTCATACAAAAATCCTATAGAAAAAAGGACACTCAGCTTTCCCCGAATTTGAAACTTTTCCGGGAAACTTTAAAGTTTGTTTTTCCATAAAAACCTTATTCAGATTATTACAAATATATTAAATTTAAAAAAAATTGACATATCGGTCCAGCGTTTCTGAAAGTGATGCGCTTACCAACGAATAGCTTTTCGTTTTTATTTATATAGATAAATTAAAAAGATAGAAGATAGATTTTATGGTGAATTTTGTACGACCCAAATAGACCAGCGAGCGGGGTAATGGCGTAACACGTTATCAGTAGGAATGGCTTTCATTTTGACAGTTCAACAACATTCATTGCGGTATTTACGTTGTTGAGCGGACAAATTTTTCGAATATATGAAGCAATGGATTAGCAATATCCTTCAAAACGATTCAGATTATGATTGGTAGTGGGTTACGCAATTAGGGCGCGGCTATGGTGTACTGTACACTCAACAAAAAAGTCGATCAACATAAGGGTATTCATAGCAGACGCAGAAGAAAATCTTTTAATAAATAACAAAAGACATTGGGCAAAAATGTATGAGGCTTGGTCCAAATGTCCTTCACTAACGAGACCTATGTCACTGAATAGTCTATTAATTTACGGAGTAATTTTTAAGACTCCCATAAGAAAACAATCTGTCAGTGAAAAGTTATAGCTAAATAAAAATTATTGCTTTTTTTTTTCAATGATATTAGCCTAACCGGCTTGATTGATTTTAACAAATGAGGTAACATTAGGTTTGTCTTGACCCCACTAGTGACAATCAATCTTTGGCTTCAATATTTCTTATAGCTAGATAAGAAATATTGAAGCCAAAGATTGTAACGTGCCTGTAATAGATGTTTTTCTTAACCCATTCTTAACATAGAGGCTACGATGATCCAGTCATTAACCGACTTCAAAAAGAAAGAAGTTCTCAATTCGTCTGTATTTTTTTTTTGTAATATGTTACGCGATATCTCCGACAGCAGCGAATAAAATTTAAACAAAAAATGTACAGGGTATGCCTCAGGACTTGTCCCATATACATTTTATTAACTTTGTTTTTGTAGTTTTTCAGTTAGCTTCAATAATACGTATTTTTTCCGCTTAGTGTATATTGGTGATGTTATTATAATAACTTCCTGTCACTGATAAATACACAACAAGTAGTGGTAAATTAATTTGTGTGGGGTAGGTACCACAACAAAAAAGTGAAAAAAAAAAACAATGGTCTTCCAAAAAAAAAACACTACAAAGTGAAAAATTACTTTAACACATTAACCGTCAAATAAAAGTACATGGTGTTTTATTTACGAAATACTTATTTTCCTATCATAAACTAACCAAATAAATATAAAAGTGAGAAAAGGGGGGAAAATAATTCTGCCCCCCTATAGAGTGGTGTATTCATTTGAGTACAACGGTCGATTATAGTAGCAAATTTTGGTAAAACTGTTTCTCGACATTTATGTTCTTTTTCAATTTCGCGACATGTAATGCATAGCAACAGTTTCTTTAGCTCTTGAAGATAATATTCTACACGTCTTGGGGCAAGCCTTGGAGCAACGGAGATGATGGTCGAACCTAATGTTATGTTTTTTTGTCGTATTATTACCTGGCAATGCTACGTCAGAGTTATAGCTGAACCATATGACCACTTTGTCTTATAACGTGCAAATGCCAGGCATTTACAATTCATTATATCTCGTTCAACGCAGCCTATCGCAATCCTTGCTGGATAAAGACTTGACAAGATTCATCAGAATCAGTCTGTTTCGGCCACCTGTGTAAGCTCATTGCCCCGTTATCACTAAGGTGCCTATCTACAATAAAATTACCGATTCCTAGTTTTTGAGACCAAGAACTCGTCTGCTTCAACATCCATTGGCCCTAGCCGTATCCATCTTGAAGATAAACACCCTTGATTGAATAACACCAAGCTGCATTATACTGTCGACGAACTCACTTAGAAGCCAATGGTTCATCATCACGGCTATCATTGTTCTAACTTAGAACTGTTCTTGTTGCAGCTGAATATCTCTGTGTTACCAGGGTGATCCTGCAGCGAAGAAGCAGTTGCCATGCATGTCCTTGTCCGACCTTATACATCAGTTATGACGCAAGGTTCTGGTGATAGCAGCTCATAATCAGCGTCACTTTTAGGACCTTCTAAAATGGGAAACAGCTTCCATCAGGTGTTTGTAGCTGCGAGAAACGTTGAAATTTTTCAAACTTATTGCAGAAACCGTAAGAAGATAGACATTTACTACATGAATTCGGCCATTGTACCTACTCAACTAAGTACCTACAGTAGTATTTCAGTCTGGATTACTATTAAAGTATAGATTATAAAGCATGAGAATACCATTTGAATTATACATACGGATACATCCTACAAAAAGTCACGAAACAATTTTTTTTTATCTGAAGTAATATGCTACCCGTTCAAACTTTGTTAGAGCCAAGTCAGAATACTCTTATTGCCATCAATTTTGATTGTAGTCAATTGTTTTGTTCCTGTTTTGATAAACTACTATCCCCATGTTAATAAAAACGAAAAATAAAAATTATAGCTTTTAAAACTTTGTGACTACACTCGATTGTATTGCCGTACTCAGTTGTGTACGGCAGCGCCACCGGCGCCATATGGGTCGGAAGTCAGTGGCAAACAACAAAAATAGAAAACCAAAGACACCGACTTTCGATTGTAGTGTTTTTTTCGGAAGTCGGTTGTTTTTATTTTGCCAAAAAGTTTTTTTTAGCTAATGTCATAATGACAGTAATTTTGGCATTGCAGAGGGATTGGAGATCGCAGACAAACGTACACTGCTGTCCATAATCTTGACACGATTCCTTAAGGCAAGGTAAAACGTAAGAAAATCATATTTTCTTACGTTTTTTGCAATTTGCAGGTCAGTATCAGGTTGTATGTTGGTCTAAATATGATTCGCTGCCGTAACAAATATTTATTTATATAATTATAATCATGAAACTCTCTAAGATCATATTTCCCTATTGAATGACTATTTCATGATATCATGACATTTGTTTGAGGCCAATTCTAGCTTAAGGAGTTGTGTTGCTGATACTAATTCTGTAAAGCCATATTAGTTACGGTCACGAATCATATTTTAATCAACATACAACCTGACTCTGATCTGTAAATTGCAAAAAACGTAAGAAAATTTCAATTCCGCGGGCATCCTTAGCGCATCCCCTTAATCATTAGGTAAATAAGTCTCTGACTGTATCTAGAAGATATTTCTCGGAATGAATCTATTTACTACTTTTTCACAAGTCAGGATGGCCGAGCGGTCTAAGGCGCTGCGTTCAGGTCGCAGTCCACTTCTGTGGGCGTGGGTTCGAATCCCACTTCTGACAAAATATCTTTTTAAACTGGATTTATCTCGACTTGCAGTTAACTTACGTTTTAGAGAGAGGTTTTCTAGTCGGTATCAACGTGGGCCATATAACATTTTGGGCAAGTAGTCGACCAGGAGATCAATGATGTTGATTTTGACTTACTTCGACAGCTCCTCTTGATAATGTTCCCAAGGTTCTATTTTAGTTGAGAGCAATACTTTTATCTTCTTAATACGGCCGTCTTTCATACAAATAACATTGCTGTTCACAATCACAATAAGCGATTATTTTTATTGAAATACTGTAACACATAAGTACCTAACTAGGACTCTCCTTAATGGCATTTATCTTGGCAAAATATGATGCTTTGATAACCTTAAATTAACTAATATACCCAACATCCAGGGTTCACAACAGCATAAGACATGATAAATACAAAAAACATCACAAAAAGAGGTTTGTCAGAAGTGGGATTCGAACCCACGCCCACAGAAGTGGACTGCGACCTGAACGCAGCGCCTTAGACCGCTCGGCCATCCTGACCTGTCAAATCAGTTCTAAATTTAATATCATTCGAGAAATCTGTTTATCCCGAAAGATGTAGGAATAGGTATTGTATAATAATATATATGTTACTTTTATTACAGTACTTAGATTATCTAGGAGTGATGTCATTCATTGAGATATCGTTTGGATTTGGCAGCGTGTGCCAATAATGTGTCACATTGATTGTTTACCTAAATTAGGTGAAACTAATCTTACCTACGGAGATATCAACCGAATGGAATCCCGCGGGGTAATTGCGTAGGTAACACACTAACAGTAGGAATAGCTTTCATTTTGACAGTTCAACAACATTCATTGCGTTATTTACGTTGCGGAGCAGACAAATTTTTCGAACATATGAAGCAATGGATTAGCAATAGGCTTCAAAATGATTCAGAATGTGATAGTGTGTTCCGCAATTAGGGTGCTGATATCTGTGCAGTCCTATTATAATACACAAATCAGTTAGGACAGTTTCTCTGCCGAAGGATTTGTACGTGGTAAGCAGCGGTGAAAGCCCAAACTAACTTTTTTATAGTAGACCGGATGACAAGCAAAGATGTTGTAGAAGATAAAACGAATGGTGCACACTTGCCTAAATGAGCTTCAGTCATAACAATGAGTCTATTTCAGGTTCACACAACGATTAATGGTATTTTCTTCCTCATCGCTAATTACTGCCTACCCCAGAATATATTAGCGTGACCGTTATAAAAAAATGTTAATCAGCTGTCTATTGCCGGTACTGTAAAATTAAGAACCTCATTAGGATGCAACTTTATGGAACGAACCTTATTATAGGCGCACACACAGAGCCGCCGCTTCCCCGTACGTGGTCCCCATAACTTCCCACAAGTTGGCCCTTTATCGAAACAATGTCTAACAGAACGAATACCGAACATCGCACGAATATCGTCATCTAGTAGCCAATTATTGAGGAACGCTCCAATGGGGTATCGAAACTCTCGGAATCCAGCAACGCACTTTATGTCTCTATTCATTAAACCGAGCCATACTAATTAAAATTGTTTGGTTGGTGTAACGCGCGAAATAAATCGCGGGCCGGGCTCGGGGCTCGGGGCTCGGGTGGCGTGTACGCGCTTTGCTTTGTTTTTCACTTGCTACATATTTGTGGGGGTCTGACATTAACACCTTCGCGTTGGTGCGTACAATGCGCGACTTGTCGGTTGCTACAAAGGCGCGCATCGATTTGCGGCCAACACTTTAAATATATCGACGTGGCTGACAATGCGTTTAGCGGAGTCGTAAGTAAACTAGCACGGATATATGGAGGACGCAGAGCTTTGTTCACGAAGAGATCGGATCGGTTCCGCCTAATAGAATACGTTTGTTTCGCACTCAGTAAATGTTAAACGCGGATTTGTTCGATTTATTACGTTAACTTTGTTTCGGTAAGGCTCGCTCGTTCCTATTTAATTGACTATGGTTTAATGCGCCTATTAAGGAGTATCTCGATCCTGTGAGTCATTTTGAGGAATATTATGTACGATGAAGTAATGTGAAAAACCCTGTAATTAAACAAACAATTTACATACATGAGCATAGTTAGATTATTTTATGTGGTCTATTTTCTTTCATAATTAGGTACGAGTAGGTAAGTAAAAGAAACAATCAAGTGACACATATTCGGAGAGTGTTTGCCTACAGTGTGGTGAAAATACGAAATGACAAATACCTACAGTGGGGCTGCTACAGCTACAGGCTCCTAGTGGGTAATTTATGTAGAGTAGGCACGTGAGAGGACTGAGAGGTATTTCACGAAACTGAGAATTTCTTGTGAGATATCTCCCATGTACTTAGTTAAATATAGGTAGTTACATCTAGGTACTAGGCAGCTAGTGTCACAGAGTACATTTTTATTATATACTGCTCGTACAGCTACTAGGAGCCTGAAACGAAAAAAATCAACCGATAACGATTAGAAATATGTTTGAAGAAAAGAATCATTAATTATTGTATCTTAGAGACAAAATCGCTCATTCTCGCTCATGGCTACTCATTTAGCACATCTTACCTAGGAGACTTATCCCGTGCATCACCGTCTACCTACTACGTCCAGCGGCAGCAGTAGGTCAGTGGTTGAAAACCTACCCGGGCGTTAGTACAGGGTGGCAGGGACATCAACGCACAATCTGTTACCATGGATTCAGTACTTGATTCTGAAAGCCCCTGCGTTGAAATTTGTGGCGGGTTATTTAAAAAAAAAAACTGTTGTTTCCTTCAAAAGTGCAATACCTACGTGGTCAAAATGTATGGAACAGATTTTTTTTTGTTTAATAACCGACGGAAAATTTCAACGCAGGGGCGTCCAAAATCCTGCCAGGGTCGCCGGTTTGTCCGAAAGGGTTACCGTGACCCTGGAACACAGACAACTCAAGGAACACGGGTGGGTTTTAGTCAGTAAAAGTCTGATACGCTCTCAGCTCCGGCCAGAGCGGGAGAAGTTATTTGATGATAACCCAAACAAGAAATAAAAGGGCGTCCAAAATCATGTACCGAATCCATGCTAACAGGATGTGCGTCAGTGTCCCTACCACCGTGTATAGCACATCGAGTTTTAGCAATATGACTGATTGTCGTGAAACTGTCACACAGATACCAGATGAGCGACAGAGTCTACTAAGGGCCCGTTGTTTGATAATTCGTCAAACATACTAATAGTTCAAATGTGTTAGTTAAATTAACTGGACAGGTCGACTCAATCTGTGTGGTTTTTCCTCAAAAGACCATTTCAGACACAAATCTAAATTGTCTTCACATGATCTGACCAAGATTATGTCTGGACTTTAGAAGAGACTGTGACCTCTGAGTTTGTTTCGGCCTTTCTTCTCAGAGTAGTCAGATAGGAAACGCCGACCTGCGGGGTAATTACGTAACACACTAACAGTAGGAATGGGTTTCATTTTGACAGTACAACAACATTCATTGCGTTATTTACGTCATTGAGCAGACACATTTTTCGAACATATGAAGCAATGGATTAGTAATAGGCTTGAAAATGATTCAGATTGTGATAGATAGTGTGTTACGTAATTAGGGTGCTGGACTAGTTTTTAAATTATGATTGACGTGTAAAAGTGTTCAAACCTACTTACAGAAATAAAATCATTTATCATTTAACAATTTGTTAAAAATGACAGAAGTATGTTGTTTGACAAATGGTTAAGCTAGCTACAGTTAAAAAAATTGTCAATTTGCTATGTGCAGGTAGCAGGTGCAGGTATTTAACCATGTGCAGGTAGAGTAGTTAAACTTTGACAGCTATTGACTATTGCCAAGTACCTAATTGTTAAATTGACTATTGGTCATGTTTAACTATGTATCAAACAACGGGCCCTAAGCCCAACTAGACATAGGTATGTGCCAAATTTACTTCCGCATAGGTACCTAGATATTGCACTAACTAACAATCGCCAATCGCCACTATCATTCACAACAATACATTCAGTGCTCTCACTCGTGAAACGTATTCACAACAATAGCCGAACAGTCCTTGCACCTTGAATTACGGCGCGGCCACATAAAATTACCGCGATGCCTGTAACTATTCCCCCGGCATGCTTCGCGCATCCCGACGCTAAATCCCGTGTTCATCGGATTCCATTCTTCTGTCGTCGGTACCTACCAAGTAGGTACTTGCTGCGGATTCTGTGTGGCTTTTTATTTGTTGGGGTTCCGTACGTATTAAAAACTCGTAGTTATTTTTGTTTTGACCGCCATAACAGTCATATTTATTAGTCTAAGGATGGAATATTTACTATAGAGCTCCGCAAATGTAAAGTAAAAAAAAAAACAAATCAAAAATCATTTATTCAAATTAGGCTGACAATCAGCATTTTCTAAATGTCAAAATTACATAAGACGATCCCCCAAAACCACCCTTCACCACACCTAATGAATGAAATACAGTAGTTAGAAAAGTTTTATAATTAGTCGTGTCTGTGTAACATATTGACCGCCCCAGTCGGATTAATACGACAAATGTTTTCGTGCCCTTTTTTTAGGGATTGGCTTCTCGCAGGTCAACCTAGGAGTTTGTCGGCTGCTTAACCAGACATGCCTGTGTTTGCCCTAATAAATTAAGGCCCCCAGCAAGGGCTTAAAAGACATACAAACTAGGCGACAACACGCTAAGGGCACCCCCTGCGGGGTACGAGCCTCGGCTTAGAGCGTCGCTGGGAGAGGGCAGCAAGGGACAGACTGGATCGGAATTATGTTTTCGTGCCCGTGCCGCTTCAGTCGTATTTATACTACTAAGAACCGATGTACATTTTTGTTTTGTTTATTTCATTGCACGACCCTATTCGTCGTTGTATTTATTAGTCGATTTATCAGCTGGGCACTAAGGGCACGACGATATAAAACCAACCGGTCAATAGGTTAAACTTTATTAATCACGCAAAAAAGAATTCAAACATGCTATGTGACAATTAACAAGCTAAATATGAAAATTTTGCAAATCTCAAACTTTTTTTTCCCGAACATAAAATGCCATGTTACTCTGAGAAGTTGTATGAGGACGACTAAAATAAATATTGTATGCGGAACCCTACATAACATCTTGTCGCACGCACGGTAGGACTTTTAGTTTTATTTTGTTTTTAATGAAAATTGGAGCCTAATTTAAATTATTGAGCTGGAAGAATTAATGGCTGGTTGGCTAGTAGGTAGTCCTTGCATTGTGTATATTTTGTCTAAGATTCCTTTTTGTAGAACATTATTGCTAGCAGTAGGTTGTTATTGTGTAGGGAGGTTTATTTAGTTTCGATCTTTAATGTGCTTAGATCCTTTAACAATCTGCCTGTCTCGTTGGTGTACTACGGGGACATTGCGTAACACACTAACAGTAGGAATGACTTTAATTTTGACAGTTCAACAACATTCATTGCGTTATTTACGTTGTTGAGCAGACAAATTTTTGAACATATGAAGCAATGTATTAGCTATAGGATTCAAAATGATTCAGATTATGATAGACAGTGTGTTACGCAATTAGGGTGCTGGTCGCAAGCGCTACTGTTGAGCATGAGGTCTTGGGTTCGATTCCCGGGTCGGGCAAAGTGTTATTGGGTTTTCATCTGGAATTTCTCAGTAGCAGCCCGGAGTCTGGATTTGTGCCCGGTTGATGGCAATAGGCTCGCCCCCTGTTACATGGGACTTAAACATAACTGGCGAAATGTGGGTGTACTAGGTACACTTCTGCCCAACCCTACAGTGAAACAAGGCGTGATATTATGTAACGTGAGTGAAGTTTTTACTTTCCGGAGATATTTATTTGCGACAATTTTTTCCGTCTCTGCGAAATTTCATCCACATCAGTTCAGAGAGCAAACGGTATTCATAAGGACCTTATAGGTAATTTCCGATAACTTGTGACCGTATGTTACAGTGGCGAAGGTTCCATACAACTCGATTCCTACCGGCTTCCCTTTGAAAAATGGTACAGTCAGTATTCTATAGACAAATAATATGAGGTTGGTGAGGTCACTTGTCACCTGTACTCTATCTGTGTTGTTAGTTAAGTACTAACATATGTTATGACTATAGTTACAACTCAATGGATCTTTGCTATCTGAAATAAATAAATTATTATTATTATTATAATCACATTAAAGATATGTACTCCGGCTTACCTCTTACAAAAATTGACCCTTCGGTACTGGTATATTATTAATATTTCCAAGCCTCAAACTGCACGAGACTTCAAAGAACGTGCTACATATGGGCTTTCTCCCATTTCAAGCATAAAACCAATGCACGAAGGAAACAACTCTAAAGTAAGGTAAAATAAAACATATTTTACAAATTGATATGTCTCCTTTTATTCACAATATATGTGTACTATTTACATGCTGTACATGATCGCAACAAATTAATCTATTAAGTACTTACATTATTCTAGAGTATTTATCTACACAGATATTACAAAAATGTCAACAAACATCGTAAGGACAAATCATTGGTACACTCAAATGCATAAATATTAAGGATCTTTTGATAAAATTGGAATAATTTTTCTTTTAATCTTTTTCCATTTATAAAATCTGCATTATTGGGAATCTGTTGTTAAATCAATATTTCTTATGTGTTTGTAAGGCAAAATTATCAGTGACTTATAACTAGAGATCGGATATTCGGATGAATATTCACCTAAAGTTGAGATGTTGGCTAATATGGAATGCGCATTTGTATCGAAAAAATCCCGCTAACGTCAGGTTTCTGTGACCAAACCGAACTAAATCATAGCTATCGAAAGGTAGTGATTAAAGTTGTAGCTGAGGTTATATTTACGCCCAATCAGGATATAGCACATAATTGTTTTTTTTTTTTAACTAACACACTCCACCACTCCTCTTACACCCTACATACACATATTTGCGTCGGGGATTAAAAATTAATTTGAAATAAATAGGCATCTGATTTTTTTACAAAAAAAAAAGTATGCTAAGAAGCCGCTTCCATACTTTCACAGCGAAAAATTAACTTTAGGTAAATATGCATCCGAATATCCGATCTCTGCTTATAACTGATTTCTTATCGGCAGTCTTCACAACTAGACTTTTTTATTTATTGTAAAGATGAGTTCAGATGACAAACACATTCATACCTTTATACATATTTATGCATATAATCCGTAGACTCAACATATATTTACAACATTTATTCCCAGTACATTCGTAACCAACCAAACAATTATTGCTTACAATCTAAACAGTACATCAACTAAAGCGATTTATAAAAATAGCTGCTTCAGTTTCAATAATACAGTTATAAAATTAAAAACATAATGTCAGAAACACAACAATAAAATATGTACAACTTTGTTTTATAACGTTTGTCAAGTAATTCTTCTAAATACCATTATTTTTATTAAAGACTCCTAGATCTCTCTGTGTATTTAGGTATTTTATTTTACTTAAAACTACTAAGATGTTTATACACAACTGTACTTGGGATCTTCAAGACATAAATTAAATAATTTACTATCGTATACATCCAAAATAAAATTCTGAAAATGAAATAATAATAACAACCGAATTAATAATCATATCAAAAACCTATTTCTATTATTGGTTGAACTTTGCCAAATGTACAATACAAATAGGTAATTGATTTAAGGCTGCCACAAACAGGCGCGACACAAAGGCACCGTCTGTCGCACGACGAGCGATGCCTTTGTGTTGCGTGCGATTCGCGTCGCGTGTCGCGTCTGTTTAAAGGACCCTTTATGTTCTAATAAATATTATTATTATTATTCATCTTAATTTGTCACACTCATGTAGGCCAATCTAATCATTCTACAATTTGCATTAGACGCTAGTAAGAAGTGACATTGACCAACTATTTAAAAAAAAAGTACACGAAGTATGAAGATTTACAAACACAAAAGGCTAACTCAAGCAAATTCAATCCAGCGCCATATTGACATTTGAATGAATCTGTTACTGGATATAATTTTTAATCTGTTATTGGATATATTAAATTTGTGACGGTAAACCCGCGGGTAATTGCGTAACACACTAACAGTAGGAACGGCTGTCATTTTGACAGTTCAACAGCATTCATTGCGTTATTTACGTTGTTGAGCAGACAAACTTTACGAACATATGAACTAATGGATTAGAAAAAAAAAAACAAAATTATACTGATCGTGATTGAAAGTGTGTTACACAATTAGGGTACTGGTTACAACCGTCAAGATGACACAGGGGTAAAGATGTACCTAATTACTGTCGTTTTCGTCAATGTTACTCCCAACTAGCGTGGCATATATTATCTCCTATTCACCAACTAAACTACCTAGCATCTAGCACAACTCCTATGACATAAAACATTACTCATCAGTCTGACACTTGACAGTTTTGGTAACGACACAACATAGAGCATCCACTTAAATAATTAAATGCGAAAATAATAAATACATCTCTGCGACTAGTCTTTTAGGTCTTTGGCTAACGTTTAAAAGAAAACACCTAAAATGTATTTATATTTAATCAATAGCTGCAACTAGCAGGTTGTAATTCAGTCTGTTCAAAATTATTATACAAATTGATCGTTATTTCACGAAATGTTATGAACGCGTTACAAAAAAAGTTAAAATTATAAAACTTAAAAATAAGATACATAAGGTTACTAAACCGATTGTTCGAAAAACTATTTTTTTTTATACAAAAAGTATAAGAAATACAAATAAAGACATCAAAATTAAACTTTGAAAAATTATAGACGATTAAAATATTTAAAAAAAAATAGTATATTTTAAATATGTACTTATTATTGCTGTTTTTTTACGAAAACTTTGTTTTCATATATAAGTTAAAATGGTAGAATTATATGTTAACACTCAATAGTACATGAATAACGTATACATTAAAATATATTGTAATAAAATAATCAATGAAATACAAGTCAACAATAGTTAGTTGCAATATATTTAGCATTTTGGCATGCTAAATAGACATTGTTAATATAACTCGGGTAACGTTGGCAATAACCAGAAATGCTCGAAAACAAAAAATACAGCTTTTGGCGGTAAAAGCACTATTTTAGATTTTATTTGAGACAGATAGTCCGTCTTCACACCTAAGACATTTAAATTCCTTTCTGATATCAAAAGACGAGACATTTTTATTCTACCTACAATGATATTGTTAATAAATTAATGTTGAAAATTCTAAATTTTCAACGAATTTTCGCACGAAACCTTAAGGGCAAGACGTAAAATGATTGCCAATTCGATAGCAACTAGAAGATATCTGAAAAAATGTGCTTACCAGAATCAACTAACCCGGTCACAAATATTTCCGCTACCATTAATCAGGTCTTCCTCTTACGCCCTAACCAAAAAGCGGTAAATAGAAAAAATATAATAAAATACACATATAGTTCCGCATAAATTATACACCAATAAAACTATTTATATCTCACTACTTATATATCGTGCGTTTCTTACATATATATAATAATAATATCTACATAATTTAAAATTATTAGGAATTACATTACTCCTTCGCGCAAGCACCGATATGTTAAGATGGACTATTTCGCTATACGTCTATTTATTACTATTTTTACCTTCACTAACTCTTTAGAATATCATTTCTTTTACTCACCTAAGGACAGATGGCATTACATTTAAACATTTAGTTTTTTTTCATTCGAGTTGTTTGCCAAAATTGGGGGGAATTAAGACCAGTTTTAAAAGTATCTTAATTTTTATACAAACAAAATTAATAAAAAATAATGTGCTAATATTTTTGCCCACTTATGTACGTGGCTGACTGTACATTTTGTGTTAAATTTAAATCACGCACAATTTTGGCAGACATCTAGAAAATACATCAATATTAAATAGTAAGAATTGACATGAAACCAATCGGGGATCTTTATTTAAACTACTTACAAACTTATTGTCATAGACAAAATTAATATATACTGTTAAAAGGAATGGCAAGTTACGAGGTTATGTTTAAAGCCGATATTTATGGATGCGACTTATTTATAATTTTAATTAAATTCTACATATTGTTTTTCAAACTATTTATATGAACTTTTGTGTATCATTGGAAACACGAATTGTGTTTACAATTAATATATTGATTTAAAACAATGGATAACCTTATACAACAAAAATAAATATGTGCAAATAAATATGTATATCCAGTAAATCGGCAATATTATTCAACATTATTTTTGGGATAAAAGTACAGTCGCATCTATAAAAATATCGACGTAAAATATGAAATCATTTGAAACAATCACACAATACTAGCTAATGTACTGTAAGTGGATATGTCTGAGTTATTAAGACGAGTTTATATCAGGGACCGTGTTTTTTTTTAAAAGCTCGTGCGTGTTGTATCTCCCCAGTATTGTTTAATTCGTTGATACCACCAAAATCTTGAAAATAAATTAGACTCTGTTAAGAAAGTACAAAAAGTCAACGAATTTTTTTTTTGTTTTCTGTCACTAGTAAATATACCTACAAGACATAAAAAACTAACTTATAAATTATGTGTTATATTAAAATAACACGAAAGCTCAATAAACCGACCCCATTTTGCTCGTACAACAAAAAAGACAAGATAAAATGATTCAACGAATTAAACCAATCCTTTCAAGACACAAACGCCAGTAAAAGCTCGTTTAATACAAACAATAAATAAATAACAACAAACTATATCCGTTACTCTATCATTTGACATTATACAACGTCAAAAAAATCCGAAGGCATTAGTAAGCTCACAACGCAAGTCCTTAAAATAAGGATAAGGGATATTGGACCACGAAAAATATTTACTTGGTTGAGTAGATATTTTTCGTGCTGACTGTACATTTACGGTAGAAATCAATAAATGTCACAAAAAAATATTTACAAGAATAAATATATTAATAGAGCCGCCACAACAAATCCTGCCAATTAAAAATAATTAATAATATGAACACTACTTGTTTTGTTCATTAATTAGATTTGGTAAATTGAGTATTTTTGTTCAACTTTTTTATATTTTCTAATTAATGCAGAAATAACCTAACAAACGTGATAGTATTAATCACAAAAAAAAAATATTCTGGCATAATCATTTTTCAACATAGCTCAAATTGAAATCACCTGTGTTCGGTACCAGACAAAGTTGTAAAATGGGTGTATATGTTGATCCACTTACGATACCGATATTTTTTATTAAGACTAAATTATTATAATAACCATCAATTTTCTACCGTAAATACACAGAATGGGGGTGCATCGGGGAATTTAATGAAATAATGGCAGTTTAACTCTACATACCCTGGTATTGGGGACGAAATCCCATTGTTTTTATTTCTCTTACAGCCTTCATTCAATTTGTTATTGTCCGTACCACCTACTTTCCTTTAAGTCTAACTTTTGGGGCCCTCTTAACACTGTACCCATATAAATAGCCTTCGAAAGTAGAAAAAAAATGAGTCCATTATGTTGTGTTCCAAATATGGCCAATACATGGTCCATATCTGGCCCGGTAACGATAAAAACAATGTACAATAGTAATTTGCTCTCGTAATTTTTTTCTGTATTAAAATTGGCACGTTTTCAGAATGTTTACCTCAGTAATCAATCATATGTTACGCTTGCTATACAAATATCTCTCTAAACTTACAAGTTATCATTATGACGGCATTGCGTTACTTTTCCAACTATAGATTACTGAGGTAAATAGACTTAACGGTTAACGGATAAATGTTGCAAATTGAACCTTATATCATTGACATGAAAGTCACTCTTGGTTTGCAACACCTAATATCGCTCTTGCAAAAATGTTATGTACCACAAATGTTAGTTTACCATAACATAAATGTGCAATATGTGTATATTGACTAACCTTATCGTCCTAGGTGATTGCCTAACACGACAACGCAACGCAATAACTATAATTTAACCGGAGCCCGTACAGTTATCATTTGCAAGGAAGTTTACAAGGCAAGTCTAGATGACAGTTAATTTCGTCGTTTAATTTATTTTATTTTAATTACGACATGTCGCATGTCATTTCACTTTCAGTAAAATATTGGGCTAGTTTTTCAAACATTGAACGCACGGTAACCTTGAAGTTTACCTTGTCATTAATGTTGTGATGTACTTACTCCAATATTAAACCACGGTGTGTTATCGCATCTTATCATCACTTAGGACCTTGGGTTATCGACGTACCCTCCAATTGACTAAAAAACAATATTTAAAAGCACAAATCGTACCTTTCACATTGACACTTTTACGTGACACACCATTGTTTTGAACTACCAGATTGAAGTTTCTCATCATCAAAATCAAGAGGGCCCCTTCAACCTTACCTTACAACGCTCCTATCTCGGGATAAGCATGGGGCACCCCGGACCCCGTCTCCCTGTACTGCAGCGGGTCGGCCCTGAACTCCACAGGTTGTAGCGCCATGTGTCCGTACACTTCGGCGAAGCGCGCGATGCAGGAGGATCGCTGTGACATGTGTCGAGCGTCTGCGGATAGCATCTCGGTGTTCGTGCACTCTGGACATTTGAACTTTTTTCGTGGTGTCACCTGGAATTTGGATAATGAGAAACTTTAGAATACTAATGATAACAAATGATACCCATTTATGTAAATTGTTTTTTTATTTAAACAAGATGAGTTCGATGCTTTCTATGCGACTACTCTCAGAAGTAAGACCGAAACAACCTCAGAGGTCACAGTCTCTTTTAAAGTCCAGACATAATCTTGGTGAGGCCATATGAGGACCATGCAGATTGGTGCCTGAAATGGTATTTTTAGGAAACACCCCTACTGTTACTGTTACATACCATCACGCCTGTATTTCATAAGATAATAATAAAAAAATAAAATAAACTGTTTATTTCAATTACAAAGGGCATTTCGACACATTATTCGAGATCACCTTTTAAGCAAGGAATTGCTTGTGTTAGGATACTCCGCGCTTCCACTTATCATTAACTTATGCAATTGAAATGTAGACAATGTTAATATGCAAATAAATGGGTAACTTAAAATTATACAAACAGCACAATTATTTAATGAACGTTATGAACAAAAAAGGGCTAAATCACGCGTATACGTGTGATATGTGTGAGTATGGCTAAGAGTGTGAAGAGTGAGGGTGTGTACTGGTGAGTTATAATTATCATATTTAGTTCTCCTATCCTAATTAATATCCTGTCCAACATTATAAATACGAAAGTGTGATTGTAGTATAAGGTATATAGTACACACATTGCACCAGTAATCTTTAAGTCACATCACATGTACTAGGAGCCTAGGAGGCCTATTGCCATCAACCAGGCCCAAATCCATAAACTGGGAAGCCACAAAAACATCCTGATGTAAAACCCCAATAACGCTTTGCCAGAGCTGGCGATCGAGCACAGGGATATAAAATGTTCATATTATTTAGAAACTATGCCTCGTCCGCGACCCATATATGGCACGGCACGGTCTAGAATAAATCATCCTTTAAGATGAGCAGTTGGATGGATTTTATCCACATGCATCTTGACATCAAAGAAGTAATCTAAACAACCTTGATAGGCGCCTTCCGAGTGACGTTAGCGACGAGGAAGTTCATGGCGATGTCCTCGCAGTTGAAGTTGTCGTCCACCCAGCTTCGTATCTCCGGCGGCATTTTGTACGTGTAGTACCACGACCAGATCTTGTGGTGAAACGCTGCTCCTGTTAGCACCTGGAATTGACAAGGGTAGGATTTAATATACGGGTAATATCGGTGTGTTTGAGAATTTATTCTACGTGGCACATCGAACAATACAGGGCCACAAACCTACCATTCGTAATCATATTTTGTTTAGACTGCTGGGACTCAGGCCTGCTCCCTGTGAGAGGGAGCGGGGAACATTATTTTTTGTTGATTACAAGCAAGAATAAAAATGTTTTTTATGAAATTGGAATCAATCATTCAGTTTATATTGCCCAGGGTATAAAACGACCCATAAAGAAGCCGTTATCTACGCGTTCTGTACATCAAACTAAGTAATTTTGTGCAAAAATGGGAAACGGCTTTACTTTTTGGAGTGAAAAATCGCTGTTTACAGCAGCGCGCCATGTAATTCACGTAAAACATTGTGCTTGTGAATGCATGCAACGGTACTGGAGTTGTGGGGGTATTTAATGTTATGTTATAACATTTCAAACTTGTTTTCGTAAAAATTTGTAACTTTGACCTTCAATATCTCCGTAACCAGACGGTTCCCAAGTATAGTCCAGTACAAAAAAGTCACAATTTATGGGAAGTGACTTCCTTAAGCGTCTTTTTACATCCGTTATTTGGTGTTTTAAATAGTTTGGATTTTATGTTTCGTCCTGTTCCAAAGTAAGGATCAAATGTTATTAAATGTATTCCTTTTATGGAGTCTTAGTCAAAAATATGTATGCAATAAATTAACAAATTAGATTACCCTATGGTCTCATACTTTCTCCATTGTCGAATATTTTACGGGACTCTCTGAATATGCTCCTTTAAAGTAAACCTTCCATAGTAAATTTCCGAGGTAAATAAGTCCTGGCCCTGTTTGGCAATGAAAATACTGTGTTAAGGCTCCTTTAAACAGGCGCGACACGCGACGCGAATCGCACGTGAAACAAAGGCACCGCTCGTCGCGCGACAGGCACTGCCTTTGTGCCGCGTCGCGTGTCGCGCCTGTTTGAAGTAGCCTTTATGGAATTTATATACAACACACGCGATACGTTCAATCGTCATACGAAAATTCGCCGTATTCCAATGCTAGGATATCCTTTAACTAAATACATTTAAAAAAGTTTGGTTACAACAAATCCGAGGCTATAAAAATTACAAAAATACATTACAAGGAAAAAGCAAAACAAAAATGGAGTCATAATCTTAAAAAGTGCTGGACGACATCCAATCTAAATTAATAAACATTTCCTTCGAATTATTTTCTTCGCAGAACGAAAGTTGTAACCTTCTATATTTGTCTCGGAATCATCTTTATTTTTCAGTCAAGACATGACATAAGTGTTGAAAGAAACTTTTCCTCTTGATAATACAAATATTCTCAAATCCTGAAAGTACCTAAAATAAATTACTCTCATTTAGTCACGGGTAGGGCCACCGGTGCGAGTAACATTTGAATAATAAAAAGTTTCAAAATTAAGAATCGACTCAAATACGAACTTATATCGAGGGTTACATCCTTCCAACTTTTCACTTTGAGCAGTTTGTCACTTTCCAACTTCTGAATTTGACTTTGTCTGGGATGACTCCTCGTTAGGGACCAGATTGTTCCTACCATAGATGTCTTATTTTCACTACGCTACACTGTGTCGTTAAGACAAACAGTCGTCCTATTCAAATCCGCGTCTAAACCAAGGAATAAAACAAGTTCCTATTCTACAATGTCATGTTATGTCTACTGTTTTCCTTAATCGTTTACACCTAAAACGAGTTGTAAATACAAAACTTATAAAAACAAAATATCTAATAGTTTAACAAGACATGTCTTAAGCCTCCTCTACAAGTTGGGCCAACGTAAGCCAATGTACGCCACAGTATACTTAAACTATTAACAGAACATTGAACTACCGTCATTTGCGCAAACTTATCGTTGTAATATAGACATTCTGTGGCTTATATTGGCGTATGTTGGGCCAACGTATAGAGGGAGCATTAAACAAAGTCAATACATGTTTTAGACACGAAATGTTTATGACAAGTATCACAACTTGTTAATGGGTGTAAATGCGGGGTAAGAGTTGTGGCATGTAAAATATAACGGGGTAATTGCGTAACACACTAGCAGTAGCAAGGGACACTCTTTTAAATCAAAATATAGTTACAAATTACTGGTTACATCATTCATGTTGAAATTATGCATGTGAGAACGATGCGTTCTTTTTTTTTTTATGTGTTTTACGCTCGCAAATTTTTTCGGGCTGAACCGATTTGGATGATTCTTTTTTTATTTGAAAGCTGGTGCTTCACATGTATTTAAATTTGATCAAATTCTGTTCAGTAGTTTTTGAGTTATCCTTAATACTGCGTATTTTTTCCACTTAGTTTATATTGATGATGCTTTAATCATTTCCTGTCACGGTTATTTACATATCAAGTAGTCAAAGTCAAAGTCAAAGTCAAATCATTTATTTCAAATAGGCACATAAAAGGCACTTTTGAACGTCAAAATTTACAAAAAAATAGAATTGATTCTAGTTGCCCCTTCCAAAAGGTAGTTTCGTATGGAGAAGAATGGGCAAGAAACTCCACCGTTACTCTTTTAAAATATTTTACAATATTATGCAAGTTTACATTAATTATGTAATCATATGTGAACACGATGCACCTAGAATAAAATTACTATACCACAATAGGTAAAAAGAATTAAATATAATGTAAAGGCAGGTAAATTAATTATGTGATAGATACATGGTGCTCACATATTTACAAATATTGAAAAGTAGATGATGTTTCCAAAATTTTAACAAGTAATAATTTAGTGTGTGAGTTAAAGTAGTTAAGTACATAATGTAACAATCAATGTCATAAAAATTATAAATTATACAATCAAATTAGCAACCAGTTTGATTTTGTCTAGACTCTAGATTGTCCTATGGAGCAGGACCAGCATGTTTCCAAGCATTCTTATCTAGGATATAATCCTCTAATTTGTAATATGCTTGTTTACAAAGTGTACTTTTTATATGAGTTTTAAATTTTCTTTCATTTAATTCCAATATGTCACAAGGTATTTTGTTGTAACATTTAACACAGTACCCCATAAAAGATGTATGTACTTTAGATAATCTAAAAAATGGTTGATCTATTTTATCTTTATTTCTAGTATTAAAATTATGTCTATCACTTATTTTATTAAAAAGATGTCGATTTTTTCTTACATAAATGAATTATATTATCATAGTGATATACGAATGTGTGTGGGGTAGGTACCACAACTAAAAAGTGAAAAATAAAATCTTTTTTACAAAAAGACAACCGACTTCCAAAAAAAATAACACAAAAAAACGTGGAAAAAACCTATAATTTCGGAAGTCGGTGGCCAAAAACGAAAATACACAACCAAAGACACCGACTTCCGAGATTAAAGTTATTTTTCACGTTTTTTTGTGTTTTTTTTTTGGAAGACGGTTGTCTTTTTGTAAAAATATTTTTTTACATAAACAAATCCTATTAACAATCCTTATAACAATCGGGTATAAACTCTCAGCAAAACAAAGTGTTGACTCAATTGTCTCATTGAACTTAACACAGCACGGTACAGTCGGCTCGTAAATCACAATCAAGCGATGTGTGAGCTCTCATTAATTTATGTGTGTCTAAAATGATAGCGTTAAGAGCTTTGTATTTCTAATGGAAGCCTGTAGTAGTTAAGACGGGAATTTTTATGGAATTGTTTTAGTGTATTTTTAAGTGAGCCTGGCCAATTTTAGAATAAAATAAGAAATGGTGGAGCGAGAGCCAAAATATTTTATCTACGAAAATCTACGTTTATAAGTTCAAACTATGAAGCAGCTGATGAAAACTCTGACCTTATGTATAGAAAAGGAGAAACCTCATATCACACAATATTTTAATTATTGATGAGATGTAACAATGTACGTATGTTGATTTCAGTAGCACAAAAAATGGTTGGAGTTGTACATAACGGGGCATTTAGGAAAACAAGACAGAAATGTTTAAACAAAATCTGGTTTTTCGCAAATCGTTAGTCTCTCGATTCTATTAGGTCTTTACCTATGAAATTGCCGTTCTGCAGTACTGGCCATTTCAAATCAAAATAATTTTTGTTTGGCTATGAATTCTAATTTCAAATTAATTTTATTTTAAAAACATGGATTTTTTTTTCTAAAAGTAGTCATTTCTTTATTGATTAGTGTTACATTTTCATCGCATTTCAATCTTTTTCGTCATCATGGATACGTTAAAAATTCGAGTAATTATGGAATATGAGTACCGTCGTGGCAGCAACGCGGCACAAGCGGCACGCAACATCAACGACGTTTACGGAGCTAACTCTACAAACCAACGCACCACCTGTTATTGGTTTGCTCGCTTCCGTTCTGGAAATTTCGACCTGAAAAATGAACCTCGCGGTCGTCCGAAGACTTTGGTCGACAATGACGAATTAAAGGCGATTGTGGAAGCTGATGATACACAATCTACGGCTGAATTAGCAGCAGCTTTCGACGTTAGCGTCAAAACAATATTGGTCCATTTGCGTCAAATTGGCAAGGTAAAAAAGCTTGACAAATGGGTGCCCCACGAACTCAATGATCGCCAGCGCGAAGTACGCGTCGAGACGTGCCTTGCACTGCTCAACAGACACACAAATGAAGGAATTTTGAACCGCATTGTTACCTGCGATGAAAAATGGATTCTGTTTGATAACCGTAAGCGCTCAGCAAGTTGGTTGGATCCTGGTTCAGCACCTAAACAATGCCCTAAACGAAAACTTACCCCTAGAAAAGTGATGGTCACTGTTTGGTGGTCTAGCGCCGGTGTGATTCATCACAGCTTCTTACCAAACGGGGTGAGCATTACTGCAGATGTGTACTGTGAAGAACTGAACACAATGATGGAGAAGCTGGCGCATCTCCAACCAGCATTGGTCAATCGCTCGTCTCCGCTGCTCCTGCACGACAACGCGCGACCTCATACTGCACAGCAGACGGTCTCCAAGTTGCAAGAACTGGGGTTGGAAGCTCTCCGTCATCCGCCCTACTCACCAGACCTTGCGCCTACAGACTACTACTTTTTCCAGAATTTGGATAACTTCTTGGCGGGAAAAAAATTTAATACCCGAGAGGCAGTACAAAATGCCTTTGAAGAATTTGTTGCCTCCCGTCCAGCTGATTTCTTTAAGAAGGGCATCAATAAACTGCCACTGCGATGGCAAAGATGCATTGATTGCAT
Organism: Dryobotodes eremita; assembly: GCA_917490735.1. Lineage (NCBI taxonomy): Eukaryota > Metazoa > Arthropoda > Insecta > Lepidoptera > Noctuidae > Dryobotodes > Dryobotodes eremita. The sequence continues at coordinate 20,420,664 of OU823251.1, read as the reverse complement.
GGGTGATTACTTCGATTAATACAAATAAAAAATTCATGAAAAAAATTCGTTTAAATTTTTTCATACAAAACGGCAATTTCATAGGTAAAGACCTATTATCATACATAATACTTGAATATAAGACATTTTTGTCTGCGATCAATGGTTCAACGGAAAAACTTGCGGGTGAATCTTAGTGAAACTCGAATAGACTAAGTTCAAAAACTATCACAGAACCGAGTTAGCCGACCCTGAATCCACGTGGTACTTGTTAGCCCTATCCCGAGTGTTTTTTAGAGCCGGAGGCGCGCAGAGAGGGCAGCCTTCACAGCCCCAGCTTACTGGGCGCCTTCGGCGACCAGCCTCGGCCGCTACGGCTCGCATGGTGCGTGCGCCTTATTACGCAAGGGCGAAGAGGCTGTACTTTCCGTAACGCTGGAGATGCGATTGTCAAAATGCTGGCGAACTTTGACCTTAATCCTATCCGCCTGCCTTTACGTACTTTATTGGAACATTACCTGTTATTGATCCTGCGGTCAAAGTCGGTGACCTAAGCAGTGCACCGTAGACATTGAGCTTGACCTCAAGGTCACTAGCCCTGAGTTCAAGGTCAGTTACCTTAGGAGAATCGCGAATCTTGGCGTTAGAATCATTGACCTTGATTTCAAGGTCAATTACCTTGAGGTCAAGGTCAATGCCCTTTAGGTGTCCCTTGGTGTTCTCCCACCCAACTACTCTCAAATCCCACCGGGTTCCTAAGGCTTGATTAGGCGAAGGTTTTTGGTAAAAAAAATCTAAATCCTTTTTTCTTAGTGCCCCCGTTTAATTTCCTCTGACCCAAAAAATTGGCAAATTACCGATCTGTTATTAAAAATGCATCATATTAATAAACTAGACATTTGAGTTTATCACATAAACTCCCATTTGTATGCAACTGTACTTCCTCCAGACATCTTGTTGAAACAATAAACGCGAAGGTCACATAGCTGCCAAGTGGGTCTTGGTTAGTTCACGCCCTTATAACTCATACTCTTTATGGAATATCAAAACTACGAAAAATTTCTAAGAATTTCTGTCTGGGATATAGTATAGAAATGTTGACTTTTGTAAATCAACTGATTGTCTGTTTGTTTGTTACCTTAACCCTCATCAGGAACTCCATGGGATATACAATACCGAAATAAATAGCAACGATTGAGTGAGTGAAGAAGTATATTTTTTATTGAGAATTTTCGTTACATGTTTGAAGCGAGCAAGTAAAGCATTTTAGTCGCCTTTCATAATTTCTTTCGTGAAAGCTGTGACGCCTGCGATGGTAGCTTTTATCAATTTCGGCCCATCGTCCGCAAGCTGTTGCGTTAATTCATCGATCCCCCTTTTTTGATCCTGCGCAATTTTCTTGAGAACATCTTTAAACTCATCTAGTGGAACGTTGTCGTTGTCACGAGCCTCGCCAAAAAGTGTTCGAATCTTCTCAACTCCTGAAAATTCTGACCTTCCAGTGTCCTCTTCTTGATTCGAATCAACCTTGATTAAGTTTGACTCACTCATCCATTTGACAAGGTTGTTTACACTATTTTTTCCGTCCTTTTGGAGTTTGTAAAAAAAGTCTTCCATTTTTGTGGTATTTGTTCTAATATTTTGATATTTTTTTTACACAACGATCGAGATGGTAAGACTATTGCACGTTTTTTTTTGAAACTCTGAGTTATAATGCAGTGACAGCTAGATATTGTCATATGTCTGCGTCTTCTTCTGACAAGGTATTTTCTGGAGATATTGACATTGACAATGATAACACTGCATAGGTCGACGCAAACGAGGTTCGATTTGAAATACTCTTTAACTATAATGCTTATCGCACTATACAGCCTATTTTTATACCATTCTCTTTCCTTTATTAGGTATTTGAATTGAAGACTGAACGTTACACGTGTTTAGCTAATTTTGTGCATGATCTCTCAACTACGAGTCTGTGAACGGACGGAGTTCAGTCATCACCGTATCCTGGTAATTAGGAATTAACTTGCGTAGTTTTGACTGTTTTGTTACCACTTTCATCAACATCAAGAAACGCCTGAAGTCCTTGACATCGTTTGATTTTTATCCCAGAATTCTTCGTTACTCATATAAGTGTTATTTATAGTCATACTGTGTACTACTTCCCAAAAACAGCTCGTTGTATTTATGACGTCGTCTGACGATAATGCTTTTATTCATAAGTACACATGTATTTTTGTATGTTCCTGCATCTATACTAAGAACGGATCCAAGCTGTATGAATGTCAGTGTACCTACTTCATCCGGTCACTACATCTCGTTGAACAATAACGCGAAGGTCACATAGCTGGCTACCGGGTCATAAATGATAAATGATTTTATTTCTGTAAGTAGGTTTGTACAAACAGTTTTACACGTCACTCATATTTTTTAAACTAGATGAGGTCGGCGTTTCCTATCTGACTACTCTGAGAAGAAAGGCCGGCACAAATTCAGATGTCACAGTCTCTTTTAAAGTCCAGACATAATCTTGGTCAGACCATGTAGATTGGTGTCTGAAATGGTCTTTTGAGGAAAGAGCCACACAGATTGAGTGGACCTGTCCAGTCAGTGGACGTATTTGTCAGTAATCGTGCAGCTCAACTCAGAACTTAAGGTGCTCAACGATTCGACGAACAATATCATCATATCACACAGTGATTATTTCAAAACATAGATACAAAATAACCTATGTATATTCATTCGTCATTTGATACATTTAATGTTCCAAATATGCTACCTTTTTTTTTTTTTTTTTTTTTGGGTGGGAAATCATCAAATGACGTCTCCCGCTCTGGGCGGAGCGGAAGGGCGTGTCAGACTCTTACTGACTAAAACCCACCCGTGTTCCTTCAGTTGCCTGTGCGCCAGGGCCACGGTAACTCTTTCGAACAATCCGCAGCAAATATGCTACCCTACTAACATAATTGCGAAATTGTGTTTGTTGGTTTGCCCTTCTTTCACGCATCAACTACGTAGATACAGGGTGGCAGGGACATCGACGCAAACTGAAACCATGAATTCAGCACATGATTCTAGACCCCCTAGCGCAGAAATTTTTCGTTGGTTATCAAAACAAAAATGAGCTGTTTCATAGAAAAGCAATACCTACGCAGTCAAAATGTATGGCAGAGCAAATATTTTTTTAAATCACCGACGAAAAATGTCAACGCACGGGGTTCAGAATCATTTACCCCATGGTAACAGGTTGTGAGTGGATGTCCCTGCCACTCTGTATAATTTATAGGCTGGGTTGGCTTTCAACGCACCCCCAATTCCGCAACACACTACAATCACAATCCGAAGGATTTTTAAAGAAATTTCTGATCCATTGATACACTATAAACAAACATGTTTTAAAAATTCGTAAATAACGCAATGAATATTTTTAAATCGTCAAAATGAAAGTTATTGGCATTGAAAGCGTATCAAGCAATTAGGCTGTCGGAATAATTTGCGCGGTTCCTGTGAAACAGACCACAGATGCGAAGCCGCGTGTAAAAGCTAGTATTGAAATAACAATATGATTGCATTATAAAACCAATATTGGAAACAGTTTAGTATTCATCAGCGTTTTTTGTCAAAAGTTTATGCAAGGAATAATAATCTTTCAATATGGCCGCGCTTGATGGCTTCAGGAGTTTCAGGACGCATTTTAATGGTTTAATGAAGTAATATAGCTTAGGCGGGAGACCTGATGGCGCCGTAATACTCAATGAAAATCTCCGGGCTAGAGTCAATAAGCATGTGTAAGCTTGTATATTTATATGTATATAAATAAATAAATAACTGCACTGACTAACGCGACCTCACTTACAATTTTCGAAACCTAAATACAACTACAGCGGTCTTTTGTTAAATCTATACAAATACATAAAATTTAAATGTCTGTTTGTAATGTCAAAATAACAGCTTTTCGCTAAATGTATATGAATACGGCACTTATAACAAAATACATTTTTTTTTAAATTATTGTCTGTTGGTTACGGTTAATCTCCGAAAGGGCTGGACTGATTTTGACGGGGCTTCCACAGGCAGATAACTGATATTATAAGGGGTAACATAGGCTATTTTTTCAACATCCACGCGGGCGAAGCCGCGGCCAGCAGCCAGTCTAAACTAATATCATAAAGAGAAAAGATTTGATTTTTTGTATGTTTGTTTGTTACGCTTTCACGCTAAAACGGCTACAGGGATTTGGATAAAATTTGGCACATGAGTAGACCATGACCTGGATACTTTTTATCCCGATACTCCCACGGGATTGAGACTTATGCGGGTGAAACCGCGGGGCGTAGCTATCTAAAATACATACATTTAACTTAAAGTCGTTTTTTCGTGTCTGTCTGTGTGACCGCGTTGTTCTTCTAAACTACGAAACGGATTTTGATGCGGTTTTCACAATCGTTTAGACAATGTTATCCGGAAGATTTTTGTATTTATTAAATTTGCATATATCAAGAAATCTCGATGTTTTGTCAAGTCGTAAAAAAATTGTGAATCAGGGGAATTGCTAGTAATGAATGTGTTTGTTATTAGTCCATTCTTCTGACTAGCAATTTTCATAATTAATATTTGATTACATCATTCACTTAGGCACGATAGTGACTGACCCCTGACGAAGAACACAACATTGTTTCAAAGTCAAAGTCAAATCATTTATTTCAAGTAGGCACATAAAAGGCACTTTTTAATGTCAAAACATACAAAAAAAATATGTTTCTAGTTGCCTCTTCCGAACGGTAGTTTCGTATGGAGAAGAATGGGCAAGAAACTTCACCGTTACTCTTTTAAAATGTTTTACAATACATCGTATGTGTATATTAATTATACTCGTATAATTATATGTGAAGACGATGCACCTAGAATAAAATTACTATACCACAATAGGTAAAAAAAAATAACTTAAAAGCAATGACAGGTAAATTAATTATGTGACAGATACATGGTGCTCACATATTTCCAAATATTGAAAAGTAAATGATTTTTCTAAAATTTTAACAAGTAATAAGTTTCATTGGTAAGTGTCCAAGTGGGCATAACAAATGCTCATTGGCCAATAAATATTTACATGCAGCTGTGATTGAGACAATTGGACGGTTGAAGGTCCCCTTGGATCTAAGAATCAGCCGTATACTTTACAATATTACGATTGTCTTCAAAACACACATTGAAAATCGAAATAATGAGCACACGAGCACAAATTTCAATCCATATACATAAAAATGAATTGCTGTTCGTTAGTCTCGCTACAACTCGGAAACAGCTTGACCGATATGTTTTATTTTTTGGTTTATCTCTTCTTATCTCTTTAATGGGGTTGTTTAAAAGAAAAAAGAAATAGGAAAAACCCAAAGGAAACATTTTGAGTTTGACAGGCCAACGTCTGACGGATCAGCTGGGTGGGTAAGTAGGTACGTAGGTAGGTAGGGTAGGTACGCAGGATAGATAGGTAGGTTAGGTAGGTAGGTAGGGTAAGTGTTAGATACTTAGTGCTACCTGTGCGAAGCCAGGCCGGGTAAAGCTAGTCGTAAATAAAAAGGCTTAATCTTTTGGTTCGAGGTCTAGTTGAGAGTGCATTTTCAAGTTATTTCATAAAGTAAGATTGTGTATAGTTTTAAAATGAATAAATATTTCAGCTGCCATAAAACACTCCTACTCTGAAAACGTAATGAAAACTATACGGTCACAGAGCTAGAAAAAACACTGCCGTTGCATTTACTAGCAATTCAGGCCATGATTGATAACCGAGCTCAGATTACCGCCGATAACTCTCTATATTAAAACATTAATACAAATGCAATTTAAAATATCACCGAGCTGATAATAACTACTCATTACGGACGTTATTTTTTAATTAAACGCAATGACGACTGATTAAAAGTTCAGTTTTTTGTAATTAGCTGACCTCATAAACATGAAAATTTATAGTATTTAAAATTGTATTTGTAATGTGTGCTGCTATTTTGAAACGTAGTTAACTTGTAAATGATATTGTATTTTCGGAATGATTCCCAGAATTTCACTGAATAATATTTGCATTGCAATATGTAGTTTGATGAATAATTGCTTTGACGTCAATTTCATGCGTTGTGCTGCACTAATGCATGTCATGGGTGCCTATTATGTGGTTACATAATTTTAATTTTCACACGCTGCACGGGTCGATCGATCAGGTTAAGGTACGCTTGCCACGATCGGTCCGTGGATGGGTGACCATCTTCACATACCGAGACCCCCTGTGCGTCGGAAAGCACGTTAACCCGTTGGTCCTGAAGGTCATTCTTGGATGTATGACGGTCGTTACGGGTCGTCAGAAGCCTGAAAGTCTGACAACCAGTTTTACCAAGGGGTATCGTATTGCCCAGTAACTGGGTTGTGCGGGTCAAATAGGCAGTCGCTTCATGTAAAATACTGGTATTCAGCTGCATCCGGTTAGACTGGAAGCTGACCCCAACATAGTTGGAAAAAGGCTAGGCAGATGATGATAATATTAATTTTTCTCCAAATTAAAGAAAAGAAAGAAAAATTGTTTTTTCTGAATAAACAAGACACACATTGGAAAAATACTAGACAAAATACATACACTAACAAAAAGTAGCCAAAAGCCTCGTATTCAAATGTAGTTATGATTATGACTTATTTCTCACTTATTTCACTTGTCTTCCAATATACCCCGTACTTATAAATTACAGCTACTTACACATAAATCACAAACAACACTAAATATTCTAGTTCCGTGAACAACTAGGTTGTTACTACTATTTGACGGCATGCCTAATTCTACGCCCCAGGGTTTTACAGAGAAATAAGGAACATTTTCCAATATGAACCCCCAGCGCAATAATATTGTATTACGTAAGAATCACTTGAGCGTAGAGATTGAAGCGTTCTTCGAAATAGCTCGGCGCTTTAATTAACTAAACTCAGGGTTCGATAATTTCCCGTGCCCGCATGCGGTTGAGAGGCCACGACTCGGAAGAACGTGACATTTGAGCAGCTGCCGCCGGCGGACGGTCGTGGTTCCGCAACCGCATGCGGGTACACGAACATATCGCACCGTGCAATCTTACCCTATACCTCAACCCTATACATCTTCATATTAACAACTAGGTACTCCGTGACTCACCATAGAGATCTGGTTGGTCCACTCGCTGTGGTATCGCCACGAGTTGGTGGTGTTATCCCACACGTGCAGTCTGGACGGAAACCCCACTATCCGGTCGGGGAACTCGCGCCACACGTCGAAACTGAAATCCAAACAATTAGACTACTTAGATACATAACATAACATCACGCCTTGTTCCCCTGAAGGGTTGGGCAGAGGTGTACCTATAGTACACCCACATTTCGCCAGTCGAGTTCAAGTCCCATGTAATAGGGGGCGAGCCTATTGTCATCAACCGGGCACAAATCTAGACTCCGGGCTACTACTGAGAAATTACAGATAGGAGATCCCAATAGCACTTTGCCGGACCTCATGCCCAACACTAGCATTTGGGACCATTACACCAACGAAGCAGTCTTCGCACTTAGATAAAATGAAAGCAACACTAAAATGTCTATTAGAGGAAGTCCAAAGTAACGACGGATATATCGTCGCTCGCATGACTAAAAGTCGAATTTCATTTTTTTTGCTGATTTGTGTTAGGAGAACTAAATTGTTGTGTTCGTGATTCTTTAAATTTTTCACGAACCGTCGTTTCTCTTTATATTTAGATCTCAAAATATAGGCCTTTTTCAAAGGCAACGTATCTTATAAGAACAAAAAAATAATTGAAAAAAGTAAAGAATCACGAATAGAAAAATGTAGTTATCCTAACTCAAATCACCTAAAAAAACAAGATAGGACTTTTAGTCATGCGAGCGACGACATTATGTGAAAGATAGACAAGGGGCACTACTGAAATGTCTGGTGATAGAGATGTATGGAAGAAAAAAATAAATTGGTTCTCAAATCCAGCCAAATCTTGTTGATTCAGACCTCAATGATGACACGGCTAGACCCCAGACTCATTTTCTAATTGTTTGTATTGTATGATGGCGGTCTAGCCGCAAAAAATACTTACTATAGCCACCAAACATTGCGCTTGGCAGCCTTACATTAAAATAAATGAAGTTTCTGCTGAACAATAGGGAGCTACTGGATAAAATATTATTTACTCTATTTCTTATAAAACATAATACGACTGAAAGACTACGCCTTTTTTTTTTGGTTGGGGTATCATCAAATGACGTCTCCCGCTCTGGGCGGAGCGAAAGGGCGTGTCAGACTCTTACTGACTAAAACCCACCCGCGTTCCTTCAGTTGCCTGTGCGCCAGGGCCACGGTAACTCTTTCGAACAATCCGCGACCCAAAGACTATAAGCCTATAAGTTGAAGACTCGTACATCTATAACGGGGATGCACTCATGTAGCCCGCGAAATCCAAAAATACTTTTGCAGGTCACTGTCAGGTTGTATGTTGATTAAAATATGAATCGCGACCGTAAAAAATATGGCTTTACAGAATTATAATCATTTGATTCAGCAATACAACTCAACAAATGTCATGATTACATGAAATAGTCATTCAATAGGGTCATATGGACTTAGAGAGATATATTGATGATTTTTATGATTATAATTCTATAAATAAATATTTATTACGGCCGCGAATCATATTTAGATCAACATACAACCTGATACTGACCTGAAAATTGCAAAAAACGTAAGAAAATTTGAATTTCGCGGGCTACCTTGGCGCATCCCCCTTAAAGCTGTCGGCCCAGGTAATCACTGATCAGACGTGAGCCTAAAGATAAAACAAAATGATAATGTAGGTACCTACAACCGTAGTACTCAGTTACAATCGTTGAGCTCCTAAGTCCTGACTTCCTGAGTCGAGTTGCACGATTACTGACGAATGCGTGCACTGACTGGACAGGTTCACTCAATCTGTGTGGTTCTTTCCTCAAAAGACCATTTCAGATAACAATCTACATGGTCTTCGCATGAGCTGACCAAGATTATAAAAGAGACTGTGACCTCTGAGTTTGTTTTGGCCTTCCTTCTCAGAGTAGTCAGATAGGAAACGCCGACCTCATCTAGTTTAAAATATGATTGACGTGTAAAAGTGTTTGTACAAACCTACTTACAGAAATAAAATCATTTATCATTTAATACTTAACAATTCAAAAATGCCTGTAATTGGTTTATTGGAAATAAATGCTTTGAGTTTGAATGACAAGCCCCTTGCAAATTCCGTCAATGATACAATTAAAAATAACAATCCTTTGTTGATACTGTTCAGTATGCTTAGAGCCGTTACACTGAAACACTTACTTTGGCATACTGACAAGAAAAAGGAGTCCTTGAAATTATACGTAAAAAGCAAATACAACGAGTTATTTTTTTCCTGAAGAGTCAAAATTGGTAGGAAGAATTTTCATCTAAACGGCCTTAGAAACATAGAAGGAAAGCAAAATACGGAAATATTTCATCCACTTAACATTCCATGCGAGGAGAAGCCTCACTGAGAGAAAGGGTTGTACTATACACAGCCTGCGATATATGACATTATTACATAACTCCTAAGTTTGCCGGGTGGTTTGTGTCGCGGTAAAGATGCTTACATTCACGGAAAAGCTAAGGGAGGGGTAAGTACGTAGGTACTGGCAAAGTTCGCTGTGGGTAGTACATTTTGCTAATAAAGTGCTTTGAGCCGCCCTGCCCTGATATAAACCCTGCCCACATTTATTTTAGCATCAATTAGGACGCCTAAATTTCTGTGAAACTTTACATACTTATAACTTGACAATTTATGTTTTTTTATCGACTATGGAACTAATACAGAGGGGTAGCTTTCATTTTGACAGTTCAACAACATTCATTGCGTTATTTACGTTGTTGAGCAGACAAATTTTTCGAACATATGAAGCAATGGATTAGCAATAGGCTTCAAAATGATTCCGATTGTGATAGAATGCAATGTGCAATTAGGGTGCTGGTCGATAATCAGCTTGGAGTTTACCTCACACTCTTATAGCAGGCCTATATCGCCAACTGACTTGCACATCACCTACATACAATTATGATGGTAGAGCCCCTGTATTCTAAAAGGACTCAATTAAATGATAAATGATTTTATTTCTGAAAGTAGGTTTGTACAAATACTTTTACACGTCAATCATATTTTTTAAACTAGATGAGGTCGGCGTTTCCTATCTGACTACTCTGAGAAGAAAGGCCGGAACAAACTCAGAGGTCACAGTCTCTTTTAAAGTCCAGACAAAATCTTGGTCAGATCAGTAAATTACCTACACGAGTTAAAAAAGGTTGAATATATCTGCCTAATTTGTACACGCACTCCTTCGGCAATTGACATATCTATTCATCATTGACAGCATAACACCCATATTATCCGCCCGATTGATTTAATGACGGATCGGCATCCAAAGCCGTCCCTAAACTTTGCACATTCTGTATCAAGTTTGTTGGGTTCGTAGAGGTGTGGTGGAGCCGTAATATAATTGATATTTAGGGTGTTACTTTATTTCAGGCGACTTTTCTATTAATATGCTTTGTTTGTTATCAGTTTGCGGAGTAACTCCATCCAAGTCCGAAAACACAATCTGCTGGCAGAGGTTCAGAAATTGATCTAATTAATGCTGATTTTGCTCTTATCGTTTAGGTATTTACCGAATATAAGTATATTAATAAATGGATCCTTACAACTTTCAAGTTAGCGAGCGCTTGATTAATGTTATATTTTTGCGAAATTGATTGTTTGTTCCACTTTCATGTCTCGAAACTTCCAACAATCTCTATTGCATAAAACAAACCATTGACATTTGTATGTATATCCCAACTAACATTTTGGTTATAAGAATAAGTGCTACATGAGCTGCTTAAGAGAATTTTAAGAACCCAAGGTTCTGTAAAGGCACTAACAATTGGGTGATAAAGCGTTCTGTATCTCTCTTATAACCCTGGTTTGGGCCTGTTCATGTTAGAGCTTGAAGCGACTTAATGGTTATAGAGAGTGATAAATGGGTGATTATTAAGAGTTAGAACAGTGCTATTGTAGCAGTGATTACCACTTCAAGTGTTGTATAAGCTATACACAGGGTATAACTACAAGCTAAAGTAGTAAACAAGTTATGGAAACCACTTTAATGACTTTTTTGGTTACACATGGTTACTTCTTGTAACCAATATATAACTTAAGAATATACCGGACTTATTTAGTAGCAATAAATATCACTGAAAGCGCAAAATATTTAAACTGTTTTCGCACAGTTTTACGTTCTTGTTAAAGTCAATAGTGATAATATTTTCTAGCACGCATTCATGTCATGGTGTTTTAATAAAATAATTAAGGTAAGTGAAGTGTTTAAGATTACTGGGTGTTATAGGAATTCAATCACATGCGGCGGTAAGTTTACGGTAACAATATATACTAGTTTTCATCTCATTTTTGAAACGCCTTATAAATAGACTACTTTTGATGATAAAATGATGAAAAAAATACTGCCTTATTTTTTTGTTTTCTTTATTTATCTTATTTATCAATTCCTGGTACCTTCTTAACACATTTTAATTAAAAATTATGAACAATGTAAGTAAATAATTGGACTAGGAACATTTCAATAAGATTTTTTCTTTCACAATTTTTTATAGGATATCTTTATTAAATGGCGTCTTAGTTCTAATTACTTAAGGATCTTGATAACTCTGTTATTCCTCCCGTAGTGATTAAATACTGAAACTAAGCACTTGCATGGCACTAGAAGTTCTAAAACATGTTAATAAGAGTGAAAAAACATAGAGTTTATAGGTTTAACTTGTTTAATAGTTCTACGCGGAGCTGTAAGCTGATAATTTTTAGGGTTCTATTATCATTTGAAGAAAACCCTTTATATATCACACGCCTGACTGAATGACAATAAAATCCAAGAATTATGTATAATTTTGTAATAACAATATTAGCTGTCAACATATTTTCTAAATACAAAAAAGTTAAAAATCAAATTGCACATACAAAGAATGACATAAGAAAGTAGTTTCTTTTTAATGTTGAAATAATAGTACGTATTGTTACCTATTTATATGAAAAAAGTTCTTATACTTTGCACTTATACCTACTTATTTACCTTGTATTTATTAAGTTAATGAATTTTACGATTTCTTTAATTATTAACAAAACTTCCCCTGTTATTTCAGTAAATAAGTCGCATAAAAAAGGCAATATTGTAAGTTGTTGATACATATTTGACATTTCATATTAACACAGCAATACGGCCGATATGATATCTTGAAACATTTTTTACAGGTGTATCCCGCTGCATCAGGATGCAATAATATTCTTGTCGAAATGCCCGCTGCATTAGAATCCAATAATATTACTTCCGAAATGCCAGCTGCACCTTCTGTTGGAATGGACAACGTCTATGAATATCACATTGTCCAGGACAATCAAAGCACAACAAATCTACACCAGTGTTACAGTATACTTGGACAAAATTTGGAAATTCAAAATGTTTTATTATCTAATCAAACACAGATCTTGAATGAGCTTAAAATTATCAAAACCGTGCAGAACATTCTCACTCAGAAAATTGCGTTATTTTCAATACAGTTGGATGATGCAATTTCTAGAATAACTCAAGCAACTGATAGCAATTTCCAGGTCACTAACTTGAATGAATCCAGATCTACACCAAGTAACACAGCTTTTTATGTCAAACCAGTTGATAATATCCAGCAGTTACATGAGTTAGAACAGCAGTTATCGGAGAGTAGCGTAAGACAAAAAATTAAAAACACGTATTCGGTGTTATGCAACGGAGGTAAAGGTATTGATTGCGCTTATACATTGTCAGACATCTTATTTTCGCGAGACTTTCTATGCCAATGTACTTGGAGTGGAGGTAGTCGTGGAAGTGACACTAAAATTACCTGGAAAAGTCTCAAAAACATCGTGTCTTTTTTTGGGAGATGGTTCATTATTGGGATAAAACATATACAATTAATGAGAATGAAAGTTTTTTCAAGAACATCCTAAAGAACTCAAAAAAGAGAAAAATCGCAAAGAATCAACGAGCTTCGACGTCAAGAAAACGTTCAAAACTTTTAAAGGCGGCAAATGCAAACTATTACGAAACAAGTGATGAAGATGCGTCTAATGAGACTAACGACGATACTATTAATAAAGAAAATCCAGTTACAGAAAAGAAAATACAAGAATCGGAAAAGGAAAGTAACATCGTCAAAGAAAATCCAATTACCGAAAATAAGCCTGAAGAAAAATATCAAGAAGCGAAGAAAGAAAGAGACATTGACGAAGAAAATAAAGCACACTCAAACAATTCTTCCAATGATGAAGAAAGGGAAATGAATGAAGAAAACTTAAAAACAGATAAAAACATCGAATACGAACATAAAGGTAATGAATATTGTGTCATAGAATCAAACAATTCTTTTGAGCCTAATGAAACCAACAAAGAAGACAATAATGAGAAAATTAAAATAGATTCAAAAGACAATGCAGCAATCAAAGAAATAGAAAGAGAACAAAATGATGATAAGAAAATGACAATAGATACAATGGAAGTGACTAGCTCAGAAAAAAATAAAGAAAATACATTAAAAGAACCAAACAACAAAGATAAAAGTAATGAGTCAAGTATTATACCTTATGCTTTGGAAATAAAGTTGAAATCTATTAAAGGAATTTGAGATCGATACGACTTAGCGACAGATTTTTGTCGCTATCTAATGTCGCGACTGCCGGCCCTGGTCTGAAAGTGTTGGAAATCATCCACTGACTGATTAAATAACTCTTTGACTGATTATATTACTAGTAGATATGTCAAATGACTAATGAAAAATATCTTAAATAAAACACGATTCCTTGAAATAACAATTTTTTATTTTCAAACTGTGTGTAAAAGAGGTAAAAAGTACAGAAAACTACTTTTTTTAATACAAACTAATTTACTTTTTACATCTTTAGGATATATTATATTTTCTTTTGATGCCGATGGTAATATGCTACTTTCACAGACTTTATAAATATTGAAGAACGATGACCTGATTGGTTTCTCATATACTATCATTTTTCTGTTATTTGTTTGCCGTGAATATTTATTTGCCTTTCTTCAACTGTGATATATTTAATTTCAATGATATCACCGGCCAGTGAAATAAAATATTTATTTTTAAATTTGCACGATAATACAAAGTGCTCGAAGTGAAGTACTGTATCATTCTTTTGCTTGGTTAAAAAAGGTTTACCAAACTTTTTTTTTTGCCAAAGATGTAAATTTTTGTTTTGTTCAGATAATCTTTTGGCTATCTGGGAAAGTGGTTTGTTTCCCTGCCTCAACATATTTGTTATCACATATAATTTATTCTCGAATGGATAAGCGTTAAATGTTGGCAATGGGCTGAACCTTTCCACTTCATCGACTACGTGTAACAAATTGTGGACATTACTAGTGATATAATCTGCGCCATACAGTGGTACACAATTTCCAAGTATATTTGATAAAGGCATAATAATCCCATGATACCAATATTCACCACCTTCGATGGTTTTAAGACAAATTGCTGTTGGCGTTTGTAAAATCGTTCGAGGATCGGACGGTAAAATATCCGTGAATCTCTTATTTAAAAATAAAAGCAAATCTTTTAAAGCGGCTTGGCTTATATTTTTTTGTAGAGCCCATGTTCGTAAATCATTTTTTAAATTTATATTTTTCATATATTCACTTTCTTGTTCGTCATCCGAGTTGTTTGAACTACTGAGACGTAACAGATCGTCACAGATTAGAGGATATTCAACATCGGAGATAATTTGCTGTTGTACGGAACCCTGTTGTATTTTAGTTGATCGCTCTTGATATGAATCGTTATCGAGTTCACTGGATTTGTATTTTGTACTTCTATTGATATCAGAACTATTGCCTGAGACAACATCAAAATCTTTTTCTGGATTTTGATTTAGGAAATACTGTTTTTCCACTACATGCAATGCTTCTCTAGTCACAGTATCATATTTTTTTTCCTCAACTGATTTAGGCTCGTTGCATTGGATTTGCGACAATCTAATGATATTTTCATATTCTCTCAAAGCCTTTCTTTTGACTCCATCCGTTTGTTTTTTAATTAGCCATGGTTTCATTTTGAAACAATTCAATATTTCCAAATAAACGCCGTATTGAAAACGTAACTAACTATAGTTTTTGAGGTTAGGTTAGGTTAAGTGAATTAAATCCTATTTTACTCAACTTAAAGTGATAATGAAGAGTTATAAAATTTGCACATACTGTTTGCTGTTATATACAAGTTTTTATAAAAACCACAATATTACTTATGGTTAACCGATAAACTGCATTATGTAGCCTGCAATGATTTAAAGGTGGATTCTATCTCTTGCAGAACTCTTTAGGCTCGACAAAACTTGTTAGGTGGTACAAAGTATTTGTCTAACTCTTTTTAAGAATACCAGTTGATAGTAAGTGTAAGTACACACCTGAACATCACTCACAGCTTTTAATACATCTTGAAGCTATTAGAGTAAGTCTTAAGGTGTTACAAGACCTTTTACTACCTCAGTAGTCGAATATCAGCCGTTAGTAAGTGTTAGTAGACACCTTACAATTGCTTTTATAGGTTTGTGCATCTTAAAGCTATAAGAATAAGTTATACAATGGTTTCGATAAACTCCATGCTACCGTCTTGATTTATATATTATTTATTTATTACTGTTATTCCTCTGGAAGGTTTAATTATTTATAACTAACCCTACTGTAGAGTCGAATGTTTCTATCGGAGTTCTTATATACCATATAAGAACTAAGAGCTCTAAAAAAAGGCTGCCGTAAGCTCTAAAATGTTTGTTGGGATTTCTCGAATTTAGATAATATTTCTGTCTTTCATAACAAAACTGCTATGTCGAAAAATCTGTTCGCAGAAAAGATTTCAACAATAGCTGCTCACGATACTGGGATAAGCAACAACAAACACGAACGATTTAAGGCTCGTACACTCTGGCGTGACGCAACGCCCGACACAAAGGCAACCCGTGTCGCGCGACGAGCGGCACCTTTGTGTAGCACTGTCGCGTCGCGCCTGTCTGTAAGAGCCTTTATAGAATTTGCTGTATTAAATATAATTCGATCCAAAAACTTTTTCACTCAGTCGAAGCTGAGCAAAATAATAAAGAGCAAAGTTATGTTAATTAAGTTACGCCCCCTTAGACTACACGTGACGTTAACGTCATTACGTCGGGAGATACTCGTAAGTCCCTAGTGTGATAACTTGATAAGTGATGATAATTCTAGACGTTGACCTGCTCTGATAATGTCAGATGATTTGTTTATTTAATAATTTTTATCATAAAGTATAAATGTACACTGTCGTCTGTCGACAACGACAGTAAATTGCTCACTGTCATCTATTTACGGCCGAGAATCGTGAAGTATGTTGCAATAGTTTTAATTTGTTACAAGTATTAGAACATACTCCTTTCGCGCATACACGCACGCCGGTTGCGAGTACTACGCACCTGACATTTCTGAACAACATCACCAATAAGGTCACTAAGATCGTAGCAGGTGGCGTTCTGTAGTTTCTGCCTACCCCCATGGGAAGAAGGCGTGAGTTTATGTATGTATGTATTAGACCATGACGTCTGTCTGATACTAACTAGATAATGATGGTTTCCAACCAGTAATATAGGTACCCTTTTTGGCTTTACGCATTTCTTTATACGAGTAATTAGTAGCTGGTCTCATGAATGATGTACACGATCCCAGTAATGTTGTTTTAATTTCCATGTAATAGGAGACTAGCCTTTTGTTCATAACCCGGCACAAATCCAGACTGCTACCACGTGCTGCTACTGAGAATTTTTCTATGAACTTCCACTATATCTATTAACTAGATGCGCCCCGTGGTTTCACCCGGATAGCTCTCGATCCGGTGGAAATATCGAGATAAGAAGTATCCTATGTCCTAATCCAGGTCATGGTGTACCCATGTGCAAAATTTCATCCAAATCCGTTCAGCCGTTTTAGCGTGACAAACTTTTATAATATTTATTACATAATCAGCCTGTAATGTTCCCACTGCTGCGGCACAGGCCTCCTCTCGGTGAGAGGGAGTATGACCTGAACCTCCTGAATATTTATTATTATCCTAATATTATAAACGCGAAAGTGAGTTTGTTTGTCTTCACGCTAAAACGGCAGAACAGATTTGGATAAAATTTGGCACACAGATAGACCATGACCTGGGTAAGGACACAAGCTATTTTTCATCCTGGATCGCAGACGAAGTCGCGGGCTACAGCTACTCTATTAATAACTCATCAGATTATGAATATTTCGTCCCATAGATATTGTCTGAACAGGGAAATGAGCCTTATCGAATCTGTCATGCGTGTTATTCAATACCATTATAGGAAACGGGTTTACGTAAAAATAGCTTGTAGTGTGCCATTATCCGGGTAAAAAGGTTTTTTCGATTTAGATTTATGTTCTATTACTCCACCTCCGGATAGATTCCAGTTTATTTAGGTATCTTTCTACCTAAGGCGAGGTTGCAGTATTTTTTAACTTTCTTAAACCTATGTTAATCTAGCCAAAAATAAATGTTGCGCAAAAATTAATATTTTAGGAAAATAATTTAACATGCGGTCAAGCGCTGTGTGAAGACAGAAACGTAAATTATAATAATAATCTTGATAAAAAAAAAAAACATAACGGTGATACTAAATTGGTACCTATTAAAAACGTGTACCTTGAAGAGATTCCACCATGAAACCATGTAAAAGTTATATTAACAGAAAATACTTATTGTTTTTTAGGGCGTGTTGAGAACACATTTTATTATTTCGTTATTTATTAAATATATACAAAATCGACTTATTAGTCGATTAGCAGGACTTAACTGGCCTGAATCGGGCGAATCGACACTTTTAAATAATATACTATTTTTTTGTAGGCGATTCGCACGAAGTTAATTTTTTTGTGGGCGAATCGACAACTCCAGAAAAATGTATTAAGCAATTTGCACGTTTTGAATTTCATGTACGAAAGTTAAAAAATAGTACACTAGCGCACAGAAGTGAAAAGAGTAACATTTTTTTAAATAAAATGAAACACGTAAGTTAATCAAACATGTCTTTATTAAAATATAATTTTAAGATAACTTTTTCTAAATTGCACATCTCCCTCAGAGAGTTATAGATTACAACGTTGAATACACATAAACCAAGATACATGAATGTGTAATAATACTAACAAACAGCAGTAGATAGTGTATAAAAAATGGCCATTAGAATCAGATGTGTTTTTGTACTAGTTTATATTTTATTCAGAAAATGTTTAAGAATATAAAAAATAAAAATAAGTTTTTTTTTTTTCTTACTAGATAATAGGAGAAAATCGAACAAATATTATTACTTTGTTTGATATTTTTTATTTATTTAATAATTTTGTTTAAGTACATTCTTGTATCTTGATTTATGAGTATTCAAATTGTAATCTATAACTCTCTGAGCGAGATGTGCAATTTAGAAAAAGTTATTTTAAAATTATATTTTAATAAAGACATGTTTGATTAATTTACGTTTATCATTTTATTTAAAAAAATGTTACTCATTTCACTTCTGTGCGCTAGTGTACTTTTTCTTAACTTTCTTGCATGAAATTCAAAACGTGCAGATTGCCTAATACATATTACTGGAGTTGTCGATTCGCCCACCAACAAATTAACTTCGTGCGAATTGCCTACAGAAAATAACATATTATTTAAAACTGTCGATTCGCCCGATTCGGGAGAGTAAATTCGTGCGAATAGACTAATAAGCCACAAAATCTAGCAGTTCACGCGCTCTCACCGGCCGCCCAGTGCCCGCCGAGACGCACTTCAAGAGGGCTTTAATAAAAATCTTACATTCATTCACAGACAGACAACGCTCAGAGTAAACCGCTGGGTCTATCAGCATGGAAATTTGCTCAAGAGTTCCTTATATAACGAAGGTAAGCAACTAGGAAGGGATTTTGAAAATTCATCTCCTAAAGGGGTAAAAAGGGGTTGAAAGATTTTTTGGAAGTTCTTCAAACCGAGCACACGGCTTGTCCGACTAATACGTTTCAAAATATTAACCTATTTCTAATTTTGCGTTTATCTCTATCTGGTAGATTTCACTCATCTCCTTACTGAAACAAGTTCCCGCCTATAAACAGTTTATATGTAAAGTCAAGGAAATTAACTGTCAAGCAAATTGACTACCAACTTAAATTGTCCGTAAGTATATCCAAATCACAACTGTCATTCTTTGACAGTTGTTTGGAATGGCTATAACACGGCAAATTGACGTAGGCTGTCAATTAGTTTAACAATTAATTTCCCTGGCTGTATTTAACAAATCTGAATATACTTTCCACCTGATACGTCAGCCTTCTACCGACGAGGTCTGTAGCGAGTATTCCATCGGGTAGCGTAGGTGAGATTTACAATCACACACACGATAGCACACCTCTGCACTAGGGCGTGCAATATCGGAAGGTTTTCAATTCCGGAACTGAATTCCAATACCGGAGATCTGATTCCGGAATTCCGGAACTGGTAACTTTTAGTTGTCTCTAATAGAGACACCATCTCTATTTAGGAATAGAAAAAGGTTTGTTTCAAATCAAACAAGGTTTATAATTATATCAGTCTTTTAGGGCCAGTTTCAGCATACTGTGTTTATTCTAAATGTCCTGTTATGCCATTTGATGGATTGTCTCAGTACGAAAAATAGTCAGTCAAAATGCTTAGCATGGCATTTAGTAACAGCAGAGTTTGGTGAAATTGGTGTTTAATAATTTTTAGTAACATCCACAATTAAACATATTTGGTCATCTTTCTCGCTTATCAACAAGGCTATCACAATAGAATTAAACATTAAATATTATGAATAAAAAACATACGATATTTGAATCAGAAATTCCTTCATTATTGCGTTTAGGAAAGGTATCGTCCTCTGCTTGTGCAAAGAAGTCTTCCGGATTGTGTAAATAGTGTAGCACATCTGCTTATAGTAGTCGTCTTTGTTTCATCATTAGTTCATCGGAAGTTTAGAACTCAAAAAGCTGTTCTGTTCGTCAAGTTTCTTGAGCATTAACTGTAACGCGGTATCAGCTGTATAAAGCGTCGCATCACGGACAACACAAGAACAGAAGTGGTCACAGATTGGTGGAGTGCGGGACCCGGACGCGCGCGTACGGGCAGGTGTACGCGAAAGTCCATTCACAGTTATTTTACCTATGACAGCGGCAACCCAATAGTAACCTTATTGTCACGATCATAAAGATCATTGTGAATTTTACAAACTTGTCAATGGCAGCTACCCAACAGCAACCTTATTGCAACGGCAATAAAGATCACTGTGATTTTGACAGTGATATAAATTTAGAGGTAAAAACAACTGTGAACGGACTGTAGGCCTGGCTGGCTAGCTGCTTGGAAAGTTACACGGACGTTAGATAGTTGCGTTCAAACTAATAATAATTCAAATATCAATTAATTTGAAACACTGTATGAATATCGGAATTACGATATTACTCCTCTCAATTCCGGAATTGAGATATCTGACAAATTGTAACGGAAATCCGGAATTACGAAATTACGGAATTCCGGAATTGCATGCCCCACTCTGCACGTCATTAGACGAACATAATGTTCGCACGTCGGAAATCCTCAACATAACTCTCTGCTATCTTTGGATTATCGCACTGATAACGATAAGTCAACGACCTCATCATACTTCCTTAAGTACCTACTGTCATATAAAGGCTGTTTAAGATTATGAGTTATTAAATATGGATGTCAAGTGAATAATCAATTTTTACGTCAGAAACAACCATTATGAAGGAGGTTTATTGGAATAGAGTGTTTATATACTCCATTTAGATAAATAAGCAAAGAAATGTGTGGAAATAAACAACGTGATTTAACGGTCAAACAAGATGAGCAGAAACTGTACTGATATTTGTGTCTGGGGGGGCTAATATGAAGTTAATCTCAAGGGCTTCGTCTACGACACTAATTCCACGTAGACCGAGCATTCTATATTTATCGACAGCTATCGATACTAATATTATTAATGCGAAAGTAACTCTGTCTATCTGTTACCTTTTTCACCCCTTAACGACTGAACGGATTAAGAAGAAAATTGGCACACGGATAGACCAGGTTAGAAAATAGGATACTTTTTATCTCGATAGTATGTTCCCTAGGGATGATTTCCGACCTCTACGCGGGTAAACCGGCTGGCAAAAGCTAATCTGCTGCAGTCATTTGCGTTCTCCTTCCAAATTGCAAAATTACAATATCTAAAAAAATGGAGTAACCAATTACTTAGCACACCCCTTTCGCTATCGTCCACGTTCATACGCGTGTGCCGGTTGCGAGTACTACGTATGTACCTGACCTTTTTGAGGGACCCCACCACGTGACATTGGCCCAGTGGTAACGGCCCTGACGTAGGAGTTGTAGGCCATGGGTCCGACCCCAGGCAGGCGCTTTACTTTGTGTAAATAATTTAATCACCACTGCTCTCAAAACGGTGAAGGAATACATCGTGAGGAAACCGGCCTGTCCTAGAACCAAAAATTCGAAGACATGGGACATCTACCAACCCGCACTGGGCCCGCGTGGCAGATTACAGCCCATTCCCTCTCGAAGAGAGAAGGCCTGTGTCCCAGCAGTGGGAACATTATAGGCTGATTATGCACCACATTTATAGGGCTGGTGTAAGTCCTTCTAGCTAGTAGGTACCGAGCTACGACACTCGGATTTCCGAGTTGCCACTAACAACACCTGTCAAGATATAACGTGGATCGCCGACTGTGGCTTCGTCTATCTCTGTGAAACTTTCTCCTCTATTGTATTACTACTGTAGGATAGTTAGATACGATGTTTTCCAAACATTAACGACAGCCATATACACTATCTAATCGGTCATGACGCCCGCAGCGATTTAACGCCAATGAAAGTTCTATAATGTATGAATGACAGGCAGGGTTGTCACATAAATATAGATAGAAATTGTTTATCATTTTAGTATGTACACCATATGGGACACCCCATTGTATACCTACTAAAATATTTACAGATTAAAATGTGTGATATATTCCTCGTTCAATGTAATTGAAGTGAAGGAAGTGACAGTATATAGATTACTTTATTTATTTATGGTTGATAGAATTACAGTCGACTTGCTTTTGGAAAACCTTGGAGCCTTACCAGTTTTAAGATATGGTTAGATATAGAAGATTAGGTTCTAGATGTGAAAATCATATTACACACACATCAAAAGTCTAGAATGAAGTACGTTTTTGCTAGTTACAAAAAATCTGGATTTTTAATTATTTTTCTTATAACTCCTATGGATACTTTTTTAGTAAATTTCGTTATCTGAAAAGGGAATAAGTTTTTCAATTTCGGTGAAAAGATGAAAATCTTCCGTCAAGTCGTATTCCTATATAATCCTGCAACGGGTTTGAGGTCAAATCAGTAACATTTGTGCCATACTTCTGAGTAGTATCAATACAAAAGAACGTTATTATGGAGAGAAGACGTCATTTGAGCTGAGAAGAAATTATCAGAGCCGTGAGAATTTTGGAAGCTAGTTCTCGGCAACGCACTTTGGCAATCGCTCTGGGCACTACGCAGAGTATTATAAGTTAACTTTGGACACATTACCGCATCACTGGCAGCGTGTCAGAGCGACATGGAGGACTCACTCGCATCACCAAAGTACAAATTACTGCTCGACGAAATCGTACAATGATCGCGACGATGTTGGTTACGAGCCTTCATAGCTCTTCAGGGATGTTACTAGGCGATCAAACCATAAGAAATCGCTTGCGTGAAGTCAATCTCCGTTCCCGAAGGCCGCTACGTGTATATATACCATTGAACCCGGCAATCAAAGAGCCCGTTTACAATGGGGTCGGGCAAAGTGTTATTGGGTTTTTCCATCTGGAACTTCTCAGTAGCAGTCCGGAGTCTGGATTTGTGCCCGGTTGATGGCAATAGGCTCGCCCCCTATTACATGGGACTTAAACATAACTGGCGAAATGTGGGTGTAGGATAGGTACACCTCTGCCTAACCCTTCGGGGAATACAGGCGTAATGTTATGTTATGAAGAGTGGGGTTTTGTGGTTTTTCTCACGAATCTCACTTTGGTATGACGCCAGATACTAGACGTACACGGTATTGGAGGACCCCTGGACGCCAAGAACGTTTAAAATCATGCCAGGAAGTCTATGCATACAGTGGTGGAACAAACATGATATGGGCGGGTATTTGGATCGGCGGAAAAACCCAACTGATTTGGATCAGAGGCAATCTCAATGCACAGATTTACGCTGAAACGGTTAAATCAGATGTTGTCATTCCTTTGCGGACACAATTTGGTCGTTCATTTCAAATTACGTATGCACACAGATAGTTATTATGACGTATGCATCCGCCTAAGAAGGGGTTTTTGAAAATTCGACCTTTCAAGGGGGTGAAGAGGGAGGATTCTGTTTGTATGAAATTTCTTATTCCTTGAGTTAATAAACTTGAAACTTGGCACGAATACTTAACTAAGTAAATTATAAAGATTGACATATTTAATTTTCCGAAACTACACCCTAAAGGGGGATTAGGGGTGTCAAAGTCTGTATGGAAGAATTTTAACGCCCGGTCCGATTTACTCGAAAATCAGTACTTATTCTTAATACTAATAATAAAGAATAATGTGAATCAGGGTTTTTCGAAAATCATTCTCTAAAGGGGCACTAGGGTTATAAAAATTTTAAGGGTAGGATTTTACCGCGTGATTAACTAAAAAATTGATATGAATAATCTTTAGTTTCAGTTATGGAAACATCACAAACGATTTTTCAAAATTCCGCCCCTGTGGGGGGAAAAGGGGGGATACAGTTTATATGAAAAATCTTATTCCTTTGGTTAATAAACTTAAAACTGCAATATTTTCCTCAGTTAATAATAAAGATTGGCACTTAGTTTTTTAAAACAGCACCTGACGGAGGATTTAGAAAGTGTCAAAATTAGTAAGTAAAGGCGGATTAACTCGAAACTCAGTACTAATATTTAAAATAAAAATAGGTACGTTTTTAAGGGTTATTTTTTAAATCAACTCCTAATTGGGTGGAAAAGGGTAATAAAGTTTGAATTTTACTGCTTGCTTCAATTAACTCGAAAATAGGTATAAATAATGTTAAATCATACAACGGAAACGTACCAAATGCTTATTTTAAAACAAGCCCTGGCGTGGTGAAAAGAGAGGATACCGTTTATTTGAAAAATCTTATTCCACTGATCTATTAACTTAAAAATTGTCCAGAATACTTATTTATCTAAATCTATACTTACTAACATAATACAGGGTGGCAGGGACGCGCAACCTGTTACCATGGAAACGGCCGCCCCTGCATTGAAACGTTAAGTTAGTTATTTAAAAAAAAAATTGCGGTTACATGCATTTTGACCGCGTAGGTTTTGTACTTGTCTATGAAACAACTGCTTTTATTTTATAACCGACGATAAATTTCTACGCTAAGAGCTAAAATTCATGGCTATAGTTTGCGCATCGACGTCCCTACCACCCTGTATAATAAAGCTAAGGAGTTTGTTTTTTTGTTTGAACGCGCTATCTACCTATCTATGGAACTCAGTCGGATTTGAAAAAATATTTTTGCATTTGATAGCCTAATTCTTGAGGAAGGTTATAGAAAGAAAAGAAAAGGAAAAGAAAGAAAGAAAAAATATTTAACAAAGGTTATTTAACATCACGGTACGACCGTTAGGAGCCGAGCAAAGGGAAACAAGGCAGAAAGAACGCTAAGCGAAACCGAAGTACAAACACGGGCGGGCTATAGGATGCGACGCGATGGGGTGAATCGGGGAAACAATCAGTTTCACGCGGAGGAAGTCGCGAGCACAAGCTAGTTTATTTACAATATTATAAAGAAACATGCTCAGGCATCCCTGAGAACACGCATGATATGCCGTGACCACATAATATAATTCATTTGCTTTCAACAGTTAACAAATCACAACAACTCTTTTTAGCGTGATAACCTTTTTTATTTTACATTAGTATTTTACTGCAAATAAATTTTGATTGAAACCGTGACACTCCATCACACAGCAATAGACAATTCAGAATCATTGTTGTTTGTAAAAATACAATTCCAGCAGTATACCCATTAGGTCCTAGTGAAATTATTTCGTCTGTATTTTCCCAAATGTTCGCAGTACGTGTACTGAAAATTAAGCAATTATCATTTTGTGTTTTTGTTCCATTTCCATTAGCATCGAAAATGTTATCATTTCATCGAAACTCGTGTTGAAATGGATATCAATGTGAAATTCAAATTGTAGTTGGTGAAACTTGTTTAGCTTCAAACTTTTCAGCTAAGTAAGTTATAAAACATTGATCCGTGTGATTGAAAGGTGCTAATATTCGGCAGCATCTAGTTTGATTGGCGGTATCTTTGTTAAGGTTCCCTATCCATTTGCATAAAATTTTAAAACCTAATATAACTTAGCATAATTTTGTTTGGCATAATTATATTTTCGCATAATATAATTACGCATAACAGCTTACGCATAATTTTTTTAAGCATAATTTCTCTAACCATAATATTCTAAAGCATAAATTTATTAAGCATAAAGTTCTAAAGCATAACTTTCTTATTAACAATTTTGTGGGTTTTTTTTTTCGCTGTAGGAAGAATGAAGCAAGCAAGCATACAGCATGCAAGCAAGCATACAGCATGCAAGCAAGCACGCAAGCAAGCATGCAGCAAACAAGCAAGCATGCAGCATGCAAGCAAGCATGCAGCATGCAGCAGGCAGGGTTTCTGTCACGGCTCCGGCGCTGCGGGCCTCCGGCGGCCCCACGCGTGCTAATCATCGCAGACGGCTTTCGCTCACCACCGCAGCTTCGGCCTGTTGGCCGGCTTCGCCGGCCAGCCTCAACAGCGGCGGCTCGCTCGCAGCCGCCTGCTCCTCAGCCCGCGGGCCGCCTCGCCCCTACGCGCCTACGCGATTTTAAATTACACTCTAGGGTTAGGACAAACAAGACTACGTGGAGTCGGTTTTGCAGCAATTCGGTTCTGTCACTAACTTTTGTTGCACAGCATATTAAATTTTTAACCAACAATATTATGCTAATAGTCATTAGGCCTACTAACGCTATGCGAATCAAATTTATGCCAATACAAATTAGTCTTTAAGATGATTATGCCAACATAAAATGTATGCCTAAAAAAATTATGCCGAAGTATTATTATGCCAAAACAAATTGTGCCAAAATCGTTATGCCGAAGTATATTAGGACAAAGAACATTATGCAAAAAGAAGGGATCCCCTTTGTTAAGGACCTAAACGCAAGTTTTATAATGCCTAAAAGTATATGATCCACTGCAGTAAACGAAATCAGTATAATATATGATATTCTTCAAGATATACATATGCTAGTTAAATACTGTGTTGTAAACATAATACAACTAATTTGATACGATAGAAAAAAAAAACCGGATTTACCTCTCGAATTTATTTTAACGATTAAGAGCCATACTAATATACATGCAATCATTCAGATTTTTTGTCAGATTATTCTACAAGCAACATATTAACGTAATAGTTTTTTTTATAATTTTTGGTCCAATCAATAGATTTTTTGTCCATAGATAATTACTTCATATTTTGCAATAAATTACCAGCGTTGTGTCATCGCGCTTCTGTTTCTTTTCTATGCAGTTCAACAGTGACCGCGCTTTAGCTGTTGTCAGCCTCGTAACTTACTGTACGGTCACAAAAAGTAATAAGTAACCAGGGTCGTCGGATAAAGTTGAAGTTTAGTAAGAACCCGATGGATATTTTCGAATAAAATTTAATTAATAGAAAACAAACAGTTCATTTATCAAATAAAATTTAATTCGAAAACATCCATCGGTTTCTTATTAAACTTCAAATATATCCGACGACCCTGGTTACTTATCTCTTTTGGTGTCAGTAAGTACTTACTGACTTACAGTAGAAAGAACGTGTGGTATTAGTTCAAAGAGACAAACTACTAAAATACGATCACCAATCCGCCTGCACTGCTTTTCAATTACAGCTGTGCTGTATCTTCCAAATTAAACTTGATTTAACATTCACCATTATCATTACCAAACCAAGACGAATCTCATACTCACATCCAAAAACTGTTATATCATGTTCATCATAAACTGTTATATCGTGTGTATCAAAAACTGTTATATCAAGTGCATCGAAAACTGTTATATCATGTTCATCAAAAACTGTTATATCATATTCATCAAAAACTGTTATATCGTGTGCATCAAAAACTGTTATATAATGTTCATCAAAAACTGTTATATCATGTTCATCAAAAACTGTTATATCATGTTCATCAAAAACTGTTATATCATGTTCATCAAAAACTGTTATATCATGTTCATCAAAACTATTATATCATGTTCATCAAAAACACTTCGATTGCGTAATTTGCCGGAAATAGTAATTGATAAATGCTTTTATAGTGTACATGAGTTCCTAATTATAAGTTGTACCTAAGTAGTGAAAATGTAACTTATAGTTGTTACCAAGATTGATTAGAACATAATTTACCTACTAACTGCATGCATTATTCTAAATAATTTCTTAACATAATAATTAGTTAATTAGTAGGTAAGGTAGGTTAAGTAGGTAGAGATCTATGCTATATTCAAGAACTTTCTGTACCTTATTTACGCAAATAATTTATTTTGATTATATGAGACGTCCATTGCAAGACAAAGGTCTCCCAAAGCGTCGCCATAATGACCGGTGAGTCGCACATACTTAAAAACTTTATGTCCTCGTTACTTTCATGTCAATGAAACGAGAAGGGACTGACTGAAGGAATACGGAGCCTGTAACAGCGTTGAAATATCGGGACTTCAATTCAGCAAAAAAAAAAAACCGCAGAAACTATCCTGTTAGTAAAAATGTAAGAATACAAGTAGGTAGGTACTATGTTCATTCGTTTTCATAAACTAGCTGTTTCGTAGGTATGATTTTAATGATTAAATAATAATAAAATACATTAATCATGCTGAGTGGAAGCCTTCTTGTCACAGTCACGCGCACGACGTACAGCTGCTGACTATTTCAAATCTAAGCTAGGTTAACTAATTAGAATAAGATAAACAAAATCTCTTTAAATTCTAATTTATTATAGTGACTTAGAAAACTTTTCTGACTCACGACTCGATACGTTTTTTATTGAGAAAATGAAAACAGAGAAAAAATACAGCATAATGTACCTATTTAAGTTTTACTCAAAAGTATGTTGTGTGACTATAGATCAGAGAGCCTAGACAAATGGCATTCGCTTCGTAACGATTCCGTTTCTACAATCGCTATCGCTTTCGCTAATGTTTCCATCATACGAATCGAAAACTAGCGATAACGCTTGTCAAAAAGTGCCACTTGGGTACACATCTCTATGGAAGTAATCGTTCGACGCTGTCGATCCGTTTCATTGAATCGAATGATGCTAACATTGTCTAACTAATTTCTATTCGTTGACCTATGATCACGTGACATTTCGATAGCTTAAGTCAACCCCATACATTTTTTGGATTTTCTACTAGCGTTATCGCTAATCGAATGTTACTTTGTCTAGGGCCTCTGTTCTGTTTTATTATTCCAATTATTATCTTTCTTTCTATCATACAATATATACCTACTTCTATTGTAATTAAAAACAGAAATAGATATTGTTTATGACAACAGTTACACTCCAACAATTATCGCATGCAAACGGTAAGTAGTGTTTTATTATGTCTGTCGTGAAATGAGAAAAAACTATGATGCTAATTTTAAGTGTAATTCATAGCACATTATAATTATGATCATTGATTTACATCACCATATATTAACTACTACGATAATTATTCCATTCGTTCTTAGCGAACATTCATATTCATATCATTCAGGAACTGATGTGCCGTTCCGATAAATATTCTTCTACTTCTTCTTCGCGTTTCCTCTATGCTGAGGATCGTGACCACGTACGACGCGTCTCCAAGTTATGGCTTCTACAAATAGACGCGACACGCGACGCGATCGGCGCGTTTGTGTCGCGCTGTCGCGTCGCGCCTGTCTGCGGGAGCCTTTATGCGGTCTTCTGCATTGTGGACCACTGGGTACGTGCTGCCTCTACCAGCCTTCTTGATCGCGTCTGACCATCTTACTGGTGCTCTGCCTTGAGCGCGTTTTCCATCCGCCCGGCCCAGTATCATAAGCCATAAATGTTACGGATTCCCAATATTCTAGAAAAATCCCATTTACTCTAATATTCCCGGGAACCGCAGTTTACGAGTCCACCCGCAACCAAATAGGCTACTACTATCATACCATATTTCTGAGACTTTATTTATAAAATCTGTCTGCACACCACTTAACGGCCGGCGATTCCATTTAAATCCAATTTAATAACAACACTAGAAACCTCAACCGAATTCACACGCTTGACGAATTCTAAATTCTCCAATGCGGGCAAATATTCAGTGCTGTGAGTATTTCCTAAACAATACATGCCTTCCTCAAACACGGCCGCCCTAATTCTAGTTTGAATTTGTTTTGTTCTTCAAAGGCCAGCTCAAAAATATTGTGAGTTCTAAGCGAAATAAAATGTTCTGGCGTATCGTAGTAAAATGGTGGCACAGATTAAATTATGTGGAACAGATAACTACTTGGGGTTAAATAGCTTTTGTGTTGAGACTCATCAGCGATTCAAAGAATTGTTTGCTGCGTTTGTATCTGGGATAGAAGATTTACGTAGCCTGCTACTGGGCCCAAGTAATTCGACAAGACATACCATCGATTGTAGAAGAATAATTTGGGATTACTCTCCCTACAAACATATTAATAGACCTTCATAACTAGAGCTGATAACCGTTTTTATGTCAACTCATAACAGTCGTTCCAAGCAGTCGAAATCTCGAAGACCAGTTTTAACTATAGGTATGTATACTGTGGACGTAAAGTGTCATTACATTACCAAATGACCGTCATTAATATATCGTCAACTGAACCTGTAGGTACGAACGCAAACATCAGACGTCCTGTATCTTTCCTTAAAAGAAAAAAGTCCGGATGGAATCCTGTGCAAACGAGCACTACGTATTTCTATGTGGGCTTACCGACAAATATGAACGTCAAGATATATTTATTATTTTCTTGCTTTTGAAGTAGCGTAGCCTCAAGCAAATTTAATTTTTGCAAGCCTCTTACAAGAAATGTATTTGGGGTATACACAGAAAACAAATAAGCCTCTTGTCTTGTCCTACGCATGGAATATGTTTATTTGTACAGAAAGGCATTCAATATGTGGCGAAAAGAAATTCTGTGGAGCGAAATTGCCATAAATGCTTATGGAAAAAGTAAAAAATTGCTTGAAAATTTTGGGCGAAGCGTGCTGAACATTATTTTTGCAGTTCCTTCTTCATGTACCTAGTAATTAACAAAACGAGCGTTTCAACTTCTCGCCTCACGGCGTACAAGTACATTGTAGGAGACATCTGTTGAAATTTCTGGAGGGTATTCCATAGGTACTCTCTATGCTACAAGCTAGCTGATAATTATCCCTTTGAAACTGATTTCAGCGTACCTCGAATTAACTCTAACCAAAAAGCACGAGAGTTAATCTGAGTCTGTGTTTTCTGAACTGTGGTACGTGGAATTTTCAAAAAAAATTCAAGTAATTTCTACACAATGCTGCAAGGGACGCCCAGCAGTTGACACGTATTTTGATATAGCACCGAAGACCAAAATCCCAAAAGGACCAGTAAAAAATCTGCGATCAATGTCGTTGGAAATATACCTTCACACAAGAATAATTAAGTAAAAGCAAGGTCATTTAGCACTATTTCAGTGCATACAATATATGCTTATAAACACGACTGTTTGACTATATGTAGTGTCTGCTTCATGGACAGTTCGGTCTTATTACAAAACAAAGTTTTTCTTTAGACATGGTTTAAACCATCGAGCCTGTTTTTGAAATAAGAACGTAACGGAAATCGGAATACAGTTCTTTTGACAAAACTGACAACTTAGTCCGGTCTTAGGTTGTCAATTTTGTATTAAGAACTTTACTAAAGTCGGCATAAAATTGGAAATACAGAAACTGGCTCGAAAGTTTAGGCTCGGGCTCAAGCTAGATCATGTATAAGTTTTAATCAAAACGTCCTATTATTTAATAGAATCTAATTACTCACCCAAACTCCAACTCATCAGGCGTCAACATAACGATATCGTCGTCAATAGTCAATTGACATTCAGTCTCAATCTCGTCGTACGGGAAGAATCTATTTGACAATTTGTTCTCTTTGGTTCGTATCACTTTCAGCGGCTTGTTTATCACTGGCCATTCGGATGCTGCAACAAAAATTAGTTTTTAATTCACAACCAACAAATATTTCCTTTAAATAAAAGCCAATAGGCCTACCTACTCCAACCTTAGTTATAAGGTGACTAGGGCTTTACATCAAGAGGGTGGACTTTTGCGTCAGCATGAACTTGTATCAAACTACGTTCCATCTGCCATATGGGACTTTTTAATTTAGCTATACACTGTATTTTGCCAATTACGGTGTCCACCGTCATCCTGCCGTGTACCAGGTTATGGACTCTACCAGTGGACTGGCAGAAGACCAAAAAGCTGCCAAAGGCTAAGTGCCAACATATGTATGTAAGATTAATTGCGAAACTTTTTATTTAGTTTGTAATAAGTTTTAGAAAATAAGTTGTTATTATTAAGTTTGCTTCAGTATTGCATGGGGTTGTACCTGTAATAATAGTTGTAAGTGATGATAAAATAAATTAATTAATTAATTAGCAAATGAGGAAGATATCCAACAGAGACGACACAGCGAGAAGACACTCTTGTCTGTTCCACCCAGACATGAAAATGTGTGCCTAGCTAGAGTAGATTTTGTGAAGCGTAGTCTCTTTTGAATGTCTACTCATGTGCCTTTGTCAGTTTGCCGTCCATCCATTATTTTTATACCAAGCATCTATCACAGTAATACGTAATCCGGCTAGGACGTTGATTTGTCGCCAACACTGGTCTTGTACAGAAGCCATAAGTCTTGTTGTTCTAGATGACAGCATCATACGAACCTTTCCAACTAAAATATAAATCGTTCGCGTTTTATTTCTTAGATTCAGCCATTTGTTCAAACGAATGGTTTTTGTGTAAAACTCATTTATGACGCCCGAAGGCAGAAAAATATTAAAAGATTTTTTTTAAACTTAGATTTCTACTGAAAATAAAACTTAAACAGCTCGTAATAAAGTAGGAACTTACACAAAATTAGAAACCAGAACTTCCGTAGTAACCTTTTGAATCGTAAAAGAAAGTGAAAATAAATGTGCCATAATTGAGAAAAATCAGACCACGTTAACATACTATTGGCAGCCATATATTAAATAATGCAGATCTAACTACCATCACAATGCAAAAATAACCTTGTTCTCGCTACAATAAGTTCATAGTCGATTGCACATGAAATGCTAAAGATTCGCTTAGAACAAGACCGATTAAAATGAACTTTATTTAGCAGTTTTTATGGTTGGGAATGGATTGTGTGATCATTTTTAGTCTCAATGCTTTGTTTCACTGCATGCGTATTGATATCTGGTTTATCTACTGATTTACACGTGTACATATTCAATGAGTTTTTAGTAGTGTCTGTACTGTACAACTTATTCAACGGTTGATGTGTTTCTATAAATTTAATCTGAACACCTAGTAGGTAAAAGTGAATCCTGAAGGGAATTGTTGCTTTTATATTTCTCGCCAAGTCCCTAGAGAGGTAAATATAAAAAAGCTTAATAAAGGCCAAGACTTCACAAGCGTTTTCCTCCCTTTTACCCAAGAGGTTGCTGTTAAGGGATTAGCGAACTCCAAAGGCATACTTCCACGAAGTAACCACTACACTAACCCTATCAGATATGCACAGTTCGTGTATTATACTATTATTCTATCGACTCCCCAAAAATCCCACGGGATCCATCCCGCCTGGTAGATCGAACTTAGACCTCACACATTACAGCTCCTTTAGCTATAAATATAATTAAAGAAGTTCTAAGAGGCTCATTGACCGCGTTATTAGGGATTAGTACTTGGTCAATGTGGCCTTAAATGGAAAAGCTTTTCAGAATTTGAAGCCTCTAAATTGTATACTGGTAGAGTACAGTCACGAGCACTAATATGTCAACACTTGGCAACTTTCAGTAGCGAATTTTTCGTGAAATAACGAATGCAATGTTGAAATGCGACATATTACATAAACCTATGGGTTCGAAAATACTATATTCGTAACAACACAAACTTTCATTCAAAAATTAAGGAGAAAATAGCTTTTGAATTTAGCCAAGTGTATACATATTTATGCTCGTGACTGTACAAAATATACACATTCGAAAATAGTACTTATTATAATGTAGGTTCGTACTAGATTTGCGAACAAGAAAAAATAAAAAAGGTAGATTGTAGAACAATTAAATAGCAGTTAAAATCCTGAACAATTAACGTGAAGTAAAACAATTAAGGTATTATACTTTGTTAGTTTTTCAAGAACACTTCGCTTTATTATTTATACCCGGAAAATGTATGGTCGTATAAAATAATAGCGTTTTAATAAATAAGTCGACTTCAGGTCTAACGGGCAAAGCAATTATAATAAAAACGAATGCTAAAGAAAACATTTTGGTTAGACTAGAACATGACTGAAACATTATTGGTGAGAGGGTATTTAACTCCCAGATTCTGAACACTCATTCAATTGAATGTATTGTCAATTAATCTCATAACAACTTTTATGATAAAACGAGATTATCTGGCCAAAAAGGTCAAAGTTTTAAAAAACAGGGCAACACTGATATTGAGTGCTATCTCAATAATTTCTGATTAGGGAGGGGCATCCGAGAAAGGATACATAAAAGTTTCTCAAAGTTTCTAAATAAATTATTTAAAGGAAAAGCTAGCTTTATCACGGTGTCAAGGCAAAGTACTGTCAGTGCACTTGCTAATGAGACCAGCAAGACGAGTTGTTATAAGGAACGTAGACTGTCCATAATGGCTTAAAAGCAAAACTGGGTAAAAAATATGTACTGCTGCATACGTGTTGGGTCGTTGACAGTATCAAGCAAGGGTTTCTGCTGGCTCAACAAGACAAGGATCATAAAAACCTAAGCTGCGGGGGCCTAACACACTTACAATGGCAATGCCTTTCATTTTGACAACTCAACAACATTCATAACGTCTTTTATGTTGTTGAGCAGGCGAATTTTTCAAATACACACATGAAGTGACTAGAGATCAAGCACGTTTTTGCTAGTTACTAAAAATCTGTCTTTTTAATTATATTTTTTGTAACTCCTATGGATACTTTTTAGTAAATTTCGTCATTTAAAAAGGGAATAATATGTTTTGAATTTCGGTCAAAAGATGATAATCTAAGTCATATTCCTATATAATCCTGCAACGGGTTTGAGGCAAATTCAGTAAAATTTCTGCCGTACTTCTGAGTGGAATCAATACAAAAAAACGTTATTGTGGAGAGAAGACGTCATTTGAGCTGACAAGAAACGATCAGAGCAGTGGGAATGTTGGAAGCTGGTTCTCGGCAACGTGCTGTGTGTGAAAATCGCTCTGGGCACTACGCAGAGCGTTATAAGTCGACTTTCGACACGTAATCGCATCACCACACGCAGACAAGATCGTAAGAAATAAATTACTACTGGACGAAATCGTACAATGACTGCGATGGTGTTGGTTACGAGGCTTCAAGGATGTTAATAAGCGATCAAACCATAAGAAATCGCTTGCGTGAAATCAATCTCCGTTCCCGAAGGCAGCTACGTGTACCACCTATTGAGCCCCGCAATCGCAGAGCCCGTTTACAATGGGCTCGTGAACATAGAAATTGGGCAGAAGAAGAGTGGCGTTCTGTGTGTTTTTCTGACAAATCTCGCCTTGGTATGAGGCCAGATACTGGACGTATATTGTGTATATGCATATGTGTATTGGAGGACCCCTGGACGCCAAGAACGTTTAAAATCATGCCAGGAAGTCCATGCATACAGTGTTGGAACAATCATGATATGGGCGGGTATTTGGATCGGCAGAAGAATCGAACTGATTTGGATCAGAGGCAATGAGATTGCACAGATTTACACTGGAACGATTGTGTCTAATGTTGTCATTCCTTTACGGACCTAATTTAGTTCTTCATTTCTGCTTATGCATGATAATGCACGTCCACACACTGTCAGAGTCGTTGCAAACACACTTGCCGCAGCTAATATCAACGTCCTACCATGGCCTGCTCAATCGCCAGACTTGAATCCCATTGAGCACGCCTGGGATACGTTTCAAAGAAGAGCTCTGCCAAATATGGATGCCGTCCACACATCAGAAAATCTTTTTCGCCTGTTACAATGAACGTGGGCGGCCATTCCGCAACGTGATTTGTATGAAGTCATATTGAGTATGCCGAATCGCTGCGATTGTGTTATACGCGTTTACTGCGGATATACAGACTACTAATTGTTTATGTTACGCAATAAAAACCCTTAAAGACTTTTATTTAATTTAAAAATAAACCAGCGTAAGCAAAAATTGCGATAAGTCTATATTAACGCAAAAGCAGAGAGTACTTCGTCGGTCTACACATACGAAAACATTTTATTTAATCAATCCAAATAGACATTTTTATTTAATTTCAATAAGGCAATAAAATATATTTTTCAAATACCTTGATCCCTTGACACTTTTGATATGTATATATGAAGCAATGGATTAGCAATTTTCTTCAAAACCCTTCAGATTGTGATCGAAAATGTGTTACGCAATTCTGTTGCTATTCTGACAAAAATATCAACAATCAATGAATCAGTTACTAAATAAAATGTAACAGAATTTGAAACAAGGAGTAAGTCTGATTCCAGTTCACATCGCGTGAAACTTCCAAATATCATTACGAACAACAGAAATAAAACATAATATTACTTTGTTACGAATAACACCTAAAAACTTTGAATGACACCGTAGACAATAGTCGTAAAGTTAAAACGAAGCTAAATGAAGTAAATCACGCTCCGACTGAAGGGAACAACGGCAAACAAACTGTTGTATTCGTGTGACTAATTTAGTGTTCACAAATTAGGATCGTTTACGTCAAATGCTTAATCTGGGCTGAGCTCAAAATGATCACTAAAAGGAACGACCAGCATTTTCAGAGTGACATTTGGTCTAATCTTGCCAACATTGCGACTGGCGAGAACAAAGCCTCAAAATAGATCGAATTTCGCCACTATTAATTTTACAAAACATAAGACCTTGTGCTATTTCTAAATCTGCAAAGGATCTCTTAAGGAGGAAGCGCCCGCCATGTTGTCCGCGAAATTCAAATGTTCTTAAGTTTTTTGCAATTTGCAGGTCAGTGTCAGGTTGTATGTTGAACAAAATATGATTCGAGACTTTCTAAATTCATACAATCCTATTTATTGATATTACATGAAATTGTAATTCAATAGAATTATAATTATGAATTTAGAGGGTTGTATTGATGACATTAATGATTATAATTCTATAAATACATACTTGTTACGGTCGCGAATCATATTTTGTTCAACATACAACCTGACACTGACCTGCAAATTGCAAAAAACGTCATAAAATTTGAATTTCGCGGGCAACCTGGCGCTTCCCCCTTAACGAAAGCGGATTATTAATAGGGCATTTAATTTTGATGAAGCAGCTACTGAAACTTCCCCTTCTAGACTTATAATATTAATAAAATCTTGACATTAAACCGAGTCGGAGTAAGCTCTAATCGACCTGGGAATTGTTGAGTTGATGGCTTCCATTTTATCTGGTTGTTTGAGTATAAAGTTAAGTGGTAAGTTTGTGGCTAAGTATTAATACCCGCACGGGTCGATCAATCAGGTCAAGCTACGCTTGCCGCTGTTGGTCCATGGATGGGTGGCCATCTTTACATACCAAGACCCCTCCGTGCCTGAGAAAGTACATTAAGCCGTCAGTCCCGGCTGTCATTCGTGGATCTTTGAAAGTCGTTACGGTTATCAGAAGCCCGAAAGTCTGACAACCAGTCTTACTAAGGGGTATCGTATTACCTAGCAAGTGGGTTGTGGAGGTCAGATAGGCAGTTGCTCCATGTAAAATACTGGCATTCCGCAGCATCCGGTTAGACTGGAAGCTGACCCCAACATAGTCGGAAAAGGCTAGGCAGATAATGTTTGAATCTAAAGTTAATATTTAAGGAAGATGGACTAGTTACCAAAGATATACTCACAAGGAGGCGGCGCCTTTTTCTGGTTGTTCCAAACGACTAGTATCTTGGCCAGGCTGGGCGTCCGCACCAGTTTGGTCACCAGCGCGAACAGGCTGTCGACCCGGTCGTACGTCAGTATGACCGCGGTGAAGCCGGCAGCTTTGGACGCGGTCACCGGCAAGAAGAGCGGGTTCACTGGACCATACTGCACCAAGCAAAAAAAAACTATTAAGGCATAAGGATCTAAAAAAATTGTACATGAAAGCTCGTTTAGGTAAGGAACTCTTCACAAAGGATAAAACCTGCAAGAGGATCGACGAACATACAAATTACTAATACATTATAATATCGCTATACCGACTCCTAATTTCGCACTCGGTCACCCTGTACCATCTGGTTGGGTCCCAAAACAGGATTGAATATCTAAGGGCTCACTAATACAATTATTTATTTATAACAAAGAACCATTATGACGAGATCTATATGAAACCGAAATGTACTATCATACACGTCCAATCCGTAATAAGTAGTTGCTAGAAGCTTCCGTTTGCCATTTAACTCAATTCCAAATTCAGCTTCCAAACGGGCTATTCCACTTCCGGCGTTTCAGTGCTCACATGAAAATTGGAATTTCATAGCGATTTTTAATCGCAGCCTCCGTCGAAATGAATAATTGAAAGCAAGGAACTGCGTACGAAATGAAACCGGTACACGAGCCTGACTGAATAAAACGAGGAAATTGCGCTGTCGTTCACAGCAGATGATAGGGCTAGTGATGGCTAATAATGTCTGCTATTCTGCGAGGCCCCTGAGAGTATACAGCTATAGATAGGTTCGTATAACGTGACTGTGAGGCCGACTCAATACAGAATCGTGGAGGATAAAGGAGCTTAGTACACGACATACAAACGACAATGTCCCTGAACTAACTCGCTGGATGTCTCATGGTATCTATTGCCAATATTGTAAAGAGGATTGCGAGTTTGTTTATATTATTATGATGTTTATCTAGAGGCTCTCGGGACTTAATGGCTCGAGCGAAGATCGATCGTTGTCGTAATAAAGTCTTAAGCGCGTGATATGTAGTTCTTTACACACATTAAGATCGTTCCGTGGCTCGTAAAGTTTGTTCATCTATCCACACCCAGATAAACTAAATATTTACAGACAAGAATAGGCATGATTGTGTCAAAACTGTCCATTAGTACTGGGCTCAATTCATTATAAATGCAGGCTAATTTTTAATGCATACGCGGTACTTTTATAACTGAGCGAAATCGTTGCCACTCCTGCCATACTTCTGGATATTTATATAGCTAACAATCGAAAAGACAATAGGCATCGCAAAGCTTATTATATTCCTTTGCAAAATAAGCTCTGTCTCGTTAAGGGTTTTTCCCTATTCGAGTGTTAGTCATTGCGATAAGAGCCTGAATCTCGGCATCTCCACTCAGAGCTACGTTGACATTATTCAGTAAACGAGTCGCAGTTTTTAAAACAAGCAAAAAGGAATTTGGAAAATATAAAAGAACGGTTTTTTCCTGAAGCCTCTCTTGTGATAAAGATGGGCATATATTTAAGCACACCGTCGTATGTCGGCTCTTTGACTGATTTCCGATACGTGACGTAGTCTCGAGGAGGACAAGAAGGGCGTCAAGGGTATGTCGTACCTTTTGACCCAAATAATTGGGGACATTTCTTATGCTAATAAAAACACACGGCCAAAAACTTCGAAAATATGTTAGAGAAAACCTCTTTTACACAACATGACGCCCATTTGGTCCGATGGGAATATTATGCAAAAGAAACCCTTTGATAAAACATTCAATGGTGTTGAATCATAGAAAATCGTGACATCCCGCGGAAGTGGACACATCTGGCAACACTACAGGCTACAGTGCAGACGTAGATAGTCCACATGTTTTAATAAAACACTGCCATATGAGACCGAACATAAAATTACTTATTGCTCCATTTTCTGCTTGAACTTATACATTTTACATTACTTTTTCATTCTGGTAGGTATATGTTTGAAGGCAAATAAAGCTGCGGATAGGGAAGCTCATTCTTATTCAGAATCAAATCCACTTGCCTTTTTCGTGGACCGCTAAGCACACACAGAGACTCGAAACAAATGTCTGTTGGCCAAGCAAATATTTGTTGCGACGTTGTCTCGCTTGTGATTTTGACCACCAAAAATCACCGGTTTGTCGTCAAATCATGGTTTCTGTGTTCAAAAGGAAGATTTCGGGGCAGATCACAAAGATTTTTAGAATAGTATGTTTAAGAAATAACCCAGGGACTGCAAAAAAGGGAAGCGTATGTACTACCGGAAGGTGGTAGGAAATCTTCAGTTAACAACAGCGCGTGAGTCGATTTTATAGAGGCATTTAAAGTTCATTCCTAGTGACTCATTTCTAATAACCGAAGTTCGATGGCACTTGTGATTCTTGCATTCCTTGTTTATATATGGAATACTGCTTAAACCAGCTTTTACGAGCTGTTTCGATCGCGTAGTATTTAATTAAGTTTCATACTAGTCTGACATAAAATCTAGGTCAGAAACTGTATGTGCAGCTTGAAGTTAGAAGCGCTAGACAACAACAAATCGTTCAACAAACGCCAAATACCAGGAAATTTCAGCTAGACTTCGACAAGAAATATCATTTGCAAAGTCAAAGAGCTCTAGTACTTTTTATTCGGCCATTTAAACAGAATGGCGAAACAAAGGCAACCTAATTCCCCTAGCTGTTCCTCATTTCTTCGGCTAAAAACAGAATAAATGGAAACACCATAATTACATTACTTCTGACATAATTGGCCTTAATTCGAAGTTTGAAAATGTTAAATAACACATTTTCCAGCGACGAATATAACATAATGAAGCTGCAAGCGTTTATACAATTGTTTCTAGTATACGTTAATGTTAAAAGCAATTAAACAACTTTTCTCGCTAAAAGTTAACAATCCACTAAAAATTTATTCGCACAGTCTAGGGTTGGCAACACCAGCAACTCATGCCTGGCTGGCTTACGAACTTTTGACCAATGCTCGGTCTGTGATTTGTCCTTATCCGGTTTTCCAGACAAAGTCACATGAAATTTCCAACATTGTCGTATTTCATTGAATGTATCCTTTCGAATTCTGATAAAAAAAATACTATGTAGGATTTTTATATTCAAGGTAATGCTTCTTTGCATCTAAACTTTCGTTACGCTCTTGCAAAACTCCAAAATGTCAAATAATTCAAGAAACATGGTGATACTGCTTATTCCATAAAAGATTGACTAAAGACGACGCGTTGTTGATTTGTAAAAGCTCGTTACTAAAGCATAACTCCAGAAACCAGATCCAAATCTGGCAGCCCTAAGTCGTGTCACATTATTAATAATTACTTACAATTTTATAACTCCTAAATTACTAACTATAATAAAAAGGTGGAAACACGAAGGACCAACTCCGTCCGTCCTCGGGGTAGACCTCACTCAACATGCATTGACCTGTTTATTAATATTCCGATCAGTCTCATCAGGAACAGGTTTTAACGGGGCCTCAACTGATGCTTGCATTTAACCTCCATAGAGATCGCGGACCAAGAGTAAATTAATACAGAAGGACCAATCGATACAATACTGTTACCCAATATTTCCCAACTATTGCAGGCGTCTCCGAAAGTTCGAACGTTATTTCGTTAGCAGTTCTTGAAGGAAAAAGTTCTGTATCAGTGTCTTCCGGTCTATGATGAAGATCGATGGTTATTTATGAAGTAGGGCATGGAAAAAGAAAAAAACATATCACGAAAGCCATTACAAATTACAGTTGCAGTTTTTCGAGACTGCTTTTTTTAGAACTCGGACGATTCAACTTCAAAGTTGGTTTCTTCTAAGTATTCATATTTATTTGTCGAGTCTTTTTATTTATCAGATGATGAGATTAATAAGGTCACATAAACCAGCTTTTAAACATGTCTCAAAAGTTGCAATTGCAACACGGAGATGAATCTTACGAGAGGATGCAAATACTGACGATAAGATATGCAATGATGCATACGACGAAGTTATATAACTATTTATAGTTAAAACACACGATATTTCTATGTGCAAGGACTAGAAAAGGACCAGTAACGTAACAAAAAGATTCGGATAGCTCTGAAAGTTTAGACAGAGCATCAAGACTAGATTCCATAAAACTTGTGAGGAATAGAATTGGGAGCAAAGTACTGATGTGTGTTCGTGCAATTGCTAACGAGCAACCAGCCCGTAGACAAGATGACAATCTACGTATGAAACGTCAATGGCACATACCAAATTGACATAAGCTTCGGAATGTGACCCATAAACGTCATTCCTTTGATTTAATTGACGTTGTTGGTCGATCGGAAACATCACTAGAATACCTACCTGAAGTTTCTTTGATCGATGCGAATTCTAGCAAAAGACTGGAACAACACTAAGTAGATAGCTAGTACCTACTGCAGAATATACCAACTTTATTTGCCTTACTTTAAAGTATATTCAACTCTTACAATATTGTAAAATGATCATTTATTTAAGAGTTTTAAAACATTACCAGAGTTTATTTTTCTAAACGTTTCACATCGCCTGGAGTGGCATACTTCAAACACGATTTGCTTTATTTTCGCGAAAAATTAACGGCTTTATTTCAAGCGCCGAATAAGTTGAAAGAAATTTTAATTGAAGTGAGATTAAAGCTGTCCGTAGCACACACTATGCAAATTAGTTGACGCTTGACCTTTTCCAAGGACTTAAAAAGTACGAATAAAAGGTAAAGCAAATATTGAATATTCATGTATGACTAGATTTTGCTTCGGCTCCACGCCAGTATTGCCCTCTTTTATGTGTGTTGCTACGTTGCTAGCTAGATAGATAACGTGACCGTTACAAGGATCTTAATTGCTATTCTAGAATTTTGAATTTCGACCAGCATTTGCGTAACACAGTAACAGTAGGAATAGCTTTCATTTTGACAGTTCAACAAAATTCATTGCGTTATTTACGTTTCTAAGCGGACAAATTTTTCGAACATATGGAGCAATGCATTAGCAATACGCTTCAAAATGATTCAGATTGTGATAGATAGTGTGTTACAAAATTAGGGTGCAGGTTGTTGGAAAAATACTGGTAGGTATTCTTTCGATCGCTTCTAGTGCAACTGGGAGGTACATACATCGTAGCATATAATTTATGTCAGGCAAAATCTTGTAAATCCAATCAGTGTCAGAGACGAAGACATCGCTCTTTATGCAAGAGAAGTTGCGCTCTTTGATCGAAACTTTACTTAATACGAAGATCGCGATGATTGCATTCCTCCCTTAGAGACTTGAATGCATTTGCATATGACGTCACATGCCACGTGCAATGCATATTGTAAAGCTATTTTTACGTAATGTTGAAGTTGAAAGGCAACTGGTATACAGAACGTTCTTGATGAAAAGCTTTTTAGCGACTATTTGAAGAAAATGTTTAATTTAAAACAAGATTATGTAGAAAGTAATTTTGTTCTTTATTTAACTCGCTTAGAAATGCGAAATTAACGTCTGAAAACCGGTCCATTATATTCAACATCCACTAAAAAACTTTATGGAGATGAATAGAATAACACTAAAAGAAATCTGACGCTTAGTTTTGAAAATAAAAATGGATGAAGAAGCATTGTCGAAATTCATCACTGAAACTTATTGAATACACATTGTGCTATCTGAGAAAGGTAACGAGACTAGAATAGAGCTGACTCGACGTTATTTTTTTCAATGCGTCGTCCGCTGAACCGATTGGAACGAAACTTTTTGCGCAGTCATCTCTTAGCTTAGGCCCTGTAGTTTTTTAATATTCGATAATGGCTTTTCACATTAACTTTTCCTATTTTAAATTCGAAAGCTTTCCCCGGACTATTAGTAGGTACCGCAGTATTAGGTACCACATGTTTTTGAGCGTAGTTTTCACGGTGCGATAATTTTCCGTGCCCGCATGCAACCGCGGTTGGGTGGTTTTATTTGAAAAGCCACAAGGCCGCAGGGTTTGTGCGGTTGGTTTGGCGCCCACAAAGTCGGTGGGGGATGATAGTAACTAGTGCAGGTTGAAATAGAAAGCTAGCGAGGGTCCAAAGTAGCTTTTGAGGTTTATGCTTGCTTGCAATGCGTGAGTGTGGCTGACAGGGTGGAATCGAAGATGCTTAAAGCAAACCGCTTCGTAGATTTCAAATGCCTATCCTACGGCTTGCAACTGCAGATGCGGGGCTTTTAACCGCATGCGGGTGAGCGTGCTGTAAAACCGCGTGGCTACAGAAGGACCAAATCGACGACGCGTCGACGTGACTTGGTCCTTTCG
This sequence comes from Dryobotodes eremita, assembly GCA_917490735.1. Lineage (NCBI taxonomy): Eukaryota > Metazoa > Arthropoda > Insecta > Lepidoptera > Noctuidae > Dryobotodes > Dryobotodes eremita. The sequence goes on along the minus strand of OU823251.1, from coordinate 20,376,879 downwards.
TCAGTTTACCCTAATGGAATTCATATTAACCCATAACAAACCCAAATTAACTTTCTTTCAACTTATAAAAATTAATTGACATACTGATATAATGAATCCAAGTAAATAACACTTGGACGGCTCGCCGCAAAGGACATTGATATTCCCTACTAAAGTTCTACATTCATTCTATGACTCATACACATACGGTTTACTCCCCATAACTAGAATTAAACAATTAACATAATGGACTTTCTAATAGAGGAAGTTTAAAACATAATAAAAAGCGATTCTTACCAAATGTTCAGGCATATTCCACTCTTCATACGTCCTGGCAGCCAACGCAAACACTTTCTCATTAATTATCTCTAAAGTAGTCAATGTTATCTTCTCTATACTAGCAAAATATCTTTCAAATGCCCATCTCAGCTGCCAGAACAACTCCCCACGTCGCTCTTTACTCACTGAATGCACTATTTTAACCAAATTCCTTATATTATCCTCTGATATGAACAGAGCTAGTTTGTTCCAATCAACGTGGGAACTAAACGGCATCACTACGGAGTCCGCAATCACTATTGGTATACACTGAGAAGCTAAAATATCCATCAGGATAGCTTGCGTCAATCTCGCACTTCTTACAACTAAACAGAACATTCCGTCCTTCAACACATTTGGGTAATCAAACTCTCTACCTGTTGTGTATTCACATCTTTTACTGTAATCTGTGTTGTCAGTCCTACATCTGTCCAATAACAACAGATCATTGGACGAAGATGCAATATTCTGTAATTCTTCTAAATAATTGTGTGGTATATTGAGCTGTGTTGATATAATAAGGTACTTCTTTTGTTCTGGTTGTGTGCTGTCGATTTTTTCAGCAACGCTACTGTATACTGGTATTGATACATCAAAATTGTATCTGAAAGTCCACGTGTTGAAGCCGGCTCCTGCTATAATGGCTCTGCTGGTATTGAGGTCCACAACGGAATTGTGGTTGGGTGCGGAGCCAGGCAGCATGTTGAATATGAGGTGGTTTTCACCGTGGTTCCAACTGTTGAATAAAACATGTTTGTTAGTGACAATGTTTATTTCATTAGGAAATTTCATTTTATGGTTAAGTTAATGTATGGCATATGTTTTCATAAATAGGAAGTAATGTAAGTGACAATTCAAACCAGTAATGTTTTTACGAGGATAATCTTTTTTGCTCTTTTTTATTTATTTAACAGTAAGAATTATAGAAACCAGTTACTATGTTAACCGTTTCACCCGCCACGGACTTCAATAGAAGTTCAGCTCCGTTATTTTTATTTTTTTTGTTTTACATGTTTTAATGGCACGTACACCTTTAAAACAAAATAAGAGTGTGTCCTTTAGAAATTGATTTTGTTTTAAAGGCGTACGTGCCATTAAAACATGTAAATCTAACCAAAATTTCAAGGCAGCTGAACTTCTATTGAAGTCCGTGGCGGTAAAAAGGTTAAACAATAAATCAGTTTCCATAGACACAGCAACGTTTCTATTGTTACTCTATTTATTTTAACTTTAATTATAGCGTTTTATGTTTTCCTCTGGTTGGTTTAGAGACCATTACCTTACCACAACTGGGTTTAGCTCTATTTAAATGAGGAAACAGCAAATTTTTCCAAGTTTATCGATGTTTTATTGAGAACAATTTAATTTTTATTTAAAAAAAAAAGTTTTTATAGACTTCTACAGTACTTTAAAGTTATGTACACAGTAGTAATGAATGTGCAAATAATTTATAAGACAGATACATCATAAATGTTGCCTTTTAACCCTCATTGTCTATAAATAGAACTAAACAAGAGCCTGTTTGTACACAAATAGACAAGCTTATCTATTGTTACTTACTAAGGTAGGGACTGCAGCACTTGTGAGACATGTTTACTTGAGAAACTCTGTTGATTTAGAGTATCTATGCTAGGTACCAACACGCAAGCCTCCTCCGGGTTAGGCGTGTAATATTTACTACGTTTTATAGTATCTAATATCATATAAAATTCTTTAGAAAATTGTGATATAGAATTCCCATTTTCAGTCTGATAGTCTTTTAATGGATATATGTATATTGTTATCTTGTTGTGTCCGCTTTTCCCGCATCTGTACACATCCAGGCAGTCCCAGTAGGTGCAGTTGGACACTCGAGGATGCGCCTCCAGTGCACTTCTAGTCAGTTTCACCACTTCAACTCTTGTCGAATCCAAATTCACAGCTTGATACACATCTATCCGCGGCGAACTACCGGAAAACGCGTTAAACACCACAGTAAACACTAAAGATACCACTATAAACAAGAGTAGGCCGACGAAGAACCTATGATACAAGATTTTCCTATACGATGTATACTTCGAATGCTTGCCCGTTTTCAGAAGCGACTCCGCAGCCATTTGTAATTTCGAGGATTAAATTAATCTCCTTAATTTATGTATGGCACCCATTATTAAGTAAGATCAATTAATTCTCATTCAAAAATCCATCAAAGTATAAAACACGATAATACTGCTTGCGAAGAGAAACTGACGCAGTGAAGTGATTGACAGGCTGGCTGCTAGAAGAGTACTAGTGTTGGGCATCAAATCGATTAGACTAATCGACTTCAAGAAATTTTTAACCAATAATTAAATACAATTCAGAATTACGAAATGCGATGAAACAGATTTATTTAATATTTTTATGAACACTATCTAGAATATTAGTCATTATCACTATTTAAATTAAAATTGGTGAACTACTCCGTGTGTGAAGTGCGAGAAAATAGTACATAAAACGACTTGCGGGAGGCCTTTCCTATAGCAATTAGCAATATATAGCAATTTATAGTAGACAAAAAAGGCATGACACGTTCTGTTTCTCTTTGCGAGTTACTAAGATTTTTTAACGAATAAAGTTACATCACAGTTTTTTAAATACATTTCACGACAATTTCATCCAGATTGTAAAAAAGTAGTCACGATTGACGTAAAGTACAGTTCGCGCAAAACTTTATGAGTTCTCGGAAGTTGCATGCGAGTAGCTGCGCAAATAGCACACTATAGGTGTCTAAGGGACGGGACAGGGCGTCGCGCGTCGCGACGTGGTGCTACGGGACACGAAGTCACGTGTGACCGCACCGCAGTCACCGCATTGTGACACACGGGCTGGCTAATTTTGACACTGATGCTATCGGAATTGTTTGTTTAAACAAAAAACAAGGCATTTATATTATGTTCTAATCTTTTATGATTCACGTCAGTGAAAAAGAATCTGACAGTTCAGAGACAGGGATTGAAGATTCTGATTTAAATTATATCAATATTTCTTCTTCGTCATATGAAGATCTCCTTTCTTCTAGCCGGAAAGAAATGTATATGGAAGGTGTAAGTAACTCCATTATAAATAAATAATTGCACAAGTTTTATATTAACGTTTTTAATTTACATAAGGAAATACCTGCTTGGTCTAATATCCTGTAACGCACGTAAAAAAATACCTAAAAGTACACATAAAAGCTAATCATTTTTGTGATGAACAAATCAATGCTGTAGGTATTCATATAGCTAGCATAAAAAAAATGTTTCACATCTTACAATAATGATTGTGCACTCAACTGTACCAAGTGTGATTTCGTACTCGGGCCTACTACGTTCAGAGGGCTCATAAAATTTTGCGCGAACTGTACCCACTGAATTTTGAATTTTAAAGCATTTTGTTTATCAGTAAATCTTAGTTTTTTGCAAAAAAAAAACTCGTGTTGGTTTTAAGAACCTAGGTACTGCACATTTGAAAAGGATTACTAATTTACTGAAGTGTTGCGCAAATAACTCAGATAATAAGTGTCCATCCAGTAAATAGGTCATTTAGTTTTAGGAAGAAGATTGTTCAAGTTGTTAGAGCATCATTTTTCATCATCTCTTTTTAAATCTCGATGTGTCATATTATTAACCCTCAGGGAATACACATAACACTATGCATAAATGAGTGACTTGCCTTAGAATATACTTGACCCAAATTCCATCTTTTAATCGATTTGTTCTAAATTGTTAATCGAAACCTGAACATCACTACGAATCCGTCTCTTAATATGACCACAGATTAAAAACAGTGACACAAAGTTTTTCGGAAATCGTATGCGTTCAAATACTTGAATGCCAAGAGAATGAAAGTACAGATTGAATCAATAAAACGAACATTAACCGAAAAGAAACATACATTGTTTTGATCTTATCAAACAGCCAATAATAATTTATTACGAATTTATAATTGAAAATGTATTTTTATAGAATGTTTACTCCAACACTAATGTGCGCAAGGTACTAAACCTTAGTTTCGAACGCAACCGATTGTTACGATGTGAACTTTTTTGTTTTTCTGTCAGTTTTGTGTTGTGCGTAGTTGTGGTTGAGTTTCTAATGGCTTGATTAATTTTGTTATTATTTTATTTTACCAATTCCGACAAATAATTTCGTTCCGAGCTTGACCAGAGATGGCCCTGTTACCTCCAGACCCCGTTTATACGATCAGGAATGTGGATAATGTTCCTGTTTATTCGTTGGCATTCAGCTTTTTGCCTGGTGGTCTCGAGAGGTTACTAGCCGGCTCAAAAAACGGCTATGTTTATGCATACAACCTTCAGGTAAGATCACGTATATATTTCAAACATATTATTGAGCATCGCAACTGCGTAGAAGGCGTTAATGACGTGTCCTATGGCTTCCATTAAGTGCGTGACATTTTTGTTTACTACCCTCGTTTCGCGACCTAGAATAGAGCGGATCGACTGCCAAATCAAAATAAATACGCATTTATGTTATTTTATTGGGTCACTGAATGTGTTTTCACGTGGCTCTATAATCTGTTGTATTTTTCCACTTGTTTATTATAATATTTTATATTTGGAGTCATATTACTTGTCACTGGCCATGTTTTATAGCGTATCGTTTTTTTCTCTTGAGGTGTGTGCAGAAACTATATTATACTGATGTTAAATCTTTACACATTCCCTAATTTTCTTCTACAACAATCTACCTTTACACTTGTGATAAGATCAGCCTGTTCTTTGTTCATGCAGTTGTACTGTTATAAATAAGTATTTTTTTTAATAATTCCAGACAAATCGTGTGCAACAGAAGATTCAAGTTGGTCAAGCTCCCATTCTCCACCTCACCCACACCAACAATCACCTCATCACTCAGGAGAAGGGCGGCAAGTTCAAAGTATTTAGTTTAACAAACCGCGGCTATGAGGAAGACGCACTCATCAACATTGATTACCCTGGTTTCTGCCGTTTTGACGCCAACACAAAACTCGAAACACTCTATGTACCTGACAAGGATTCAAAAATTCACATTTACAACTTTTCCGGAGAGAAAGTGGGATGTCTGGAGCCGGACACATCTCTTAAGCTTGGAGAGCCGATGTGCTTGAAATTTGTTGAATTTCCTTGTGACCAGCCCTACCTGCTGGCTGGCTATGAAGCAGGATGGCTCCTGCTGTGGGATCTCAACACTAGTCAATGTATCAGCAAACTGAAGACCGCAGAGTGTCCGATGTCCGTTGATTTCCACCTTGAGCAGCAAAGGGGCATGATTGGAAATGCCTCAAATGTGATACAGATCTTTAGTATAGGGAGAAAAGACTTAAGCTTGGCCCACAAGATGGATATAACAATTAAAAACCCAGGTATAAATAAAGTTCAGTCCCGGTCTGATGGTAAGGTATTTGTTTCTGGGGGTTGGGACAGCCATATCCGCATCTTTTCTTGGTACTCTCTCCGACCTTTGGTAGTGCTGACAGAGCACAAGCAAGCCATTCAAGATGTGGTTTATTCTTCTGAGAAGGTATCGTTTTGGAACGCAAACATAATGGCGGCCGGTGGACTTGATGGTGCTATTACACTCTGGGATTTGTATAATCACAAACAACAGTAAGGCATAATTAACTTTTTGTAGTAGATTTTAGAATATTACCAAGCTCAGATTGCGGTAAAGTCGGAAATTTGTATACTTACGAAAGCATTCTAGTCAGACTTAGAATGTATTGGCCAAAGTACTTTTTCGAGATGTTACTGCATCTGGCCTGTAAGTCTTGCTGGTTTCACATGAGTACACTGTTATAAATAGGCTTAAATGTAGTCAAATGTGTACAGATTATCTAAACCTACTTTGCTTATTGAGATAAGGTCTACTCATATGTGCCCTGGATGCGGCAGGTTAGGTCGAGCGCGGCGATATAGTTTCCCTATTGACAAAATCGCTAAAGTTCTAAATATTCCATGCCACACTCAAAAAGTATCAATGAAATAATGCCAGTATTGCCTTTAATTGTTATAACGCATTTAATGTGGATCATCCGATGACGCTTTAATTATTTCAACATATTATAATTTTATAGAATTCAATAATGTTAATGATGTTTAATATAAATAATAATTGGATCTCAAAAATGTACAAACTTCTGAAAGTAGAGGCGACCGTGCACCTTGTGTGGCCTAGTTGTTAGTTAGTAAGAACATGTTAAAGTATAGCAAACAATATTTTCCATGATTGGGTTTTAGCGATGATTTTTCAGTCAAGACATTAAAAGCCTATGAAATTTTACGATTTCTTTTATTTCCATTGTGCCACACATTACGGATTTTATCATGTGATTTACACCTGAATCTACATTCATGAATGATTCATTGTTTTTCAGTGAATTGAAGTTAAACATCTGTGTTTCAGATTGTCTAGAATGACGACATAATCGAAAATACCTTATAATAAAGGTACCTACATGCTTATTGGTATCACGAAATAGGCCAAGGATAATGTACCTAAGTGAATTTTACATCACACTTGAAGATCCTAAGATCTCTTCCAGATCCAGAGCAAATAGCAGCCGTGTTTTAGAGTCAACGGACTGCTCAAGTTTAAGTGTTCTACTTTTAAAATTCTGCAGGGACAGGCTGGATGCTGAAGGACCCGGACCCGGTTGTTGTTGTTAAGACCTATTTCCAACGATGATTTGCGATATGCTGAGTTGAAGATGACATCAACTTGCTCAAATATGACTCGAGATCATTTGTTTGTTGTCCTCATTTCCTCAAAACGTTAGGATTATGTCTATTGCCACTTACTTTGTTATTTATGTGCCTGTAAACGAAACAGCAGCTTGGTACAATGTCTGATCTATGTTTTCCAATGTTTGTTGTTATTCATCTCTATCTTAATGATGAAAGGCTCGTCGATCAATTTCAAACATGTGATACAACACAAGAACGATAACACAATGTTATTGAATAATTTCAATACAGGGATTACTTATCATTTATCACAGACCAATAAAACGATGTGATAGAGTAGTAATATTTTTTTATTTCACATACATTGAAGTAATAAGTTACTAATATCACATTTACAGTGCGCCCTAAAACCTAAGACATAAAAATTTAATAGCATCTTATAACTAAAGACTAGCAACCTGAATGAATATTGAACTCTGTTCGGATTATCATGCGTTTGTGATATGTATCAGAGAATAATGAGATTATTTGGATTCTACGTTTAAACTTCAACTATTTTTCTTGTCTTTGGAATGAGCGCTTCGTCGTCATTGGACACCTCTACTAGTCTCCGCCGTTTCCTCAGTGGTCTTGTGGATTCTGATGGCTCCCTACTCTTAGTTACTATTTTCGCCATTTTATTGCCTAGTCTGGTTATCTTGAATTTGGGCAAAGTCTGCTCCGGATTTCCAGTCTCATTAATTTCCATTTCCATTTTATCATCCTCGACACGCTCGTTGTTTTGTTCACAAACTGGATTCTTATCTAACGCAGTCTCACAATTCTGCTCGCTACTACATCCCGTGACTTCCTCATCTCTTTTGTTTTTATCACTATTCATTGTAAAATCTAAAGGTCCTTCTACGTCTGCTGCATCGGGTTTGCTTTCAGTTTTCACTTTATTCGCACAGTGAGCCTGGACGAAAGCCGAGAAAGGTATAGGAATTGGAATGGGGAGTGGTATCGGTATGATTACTGGGTAAGGGACCAATACTGTGACCGGTGGGGCCTGGCCTATAGGTGTGGGAAAGTTCAGCGGCGGTGGAAGTCCGGGGAGTCGTGGTCGCTCCATTGGGAATCCTGGTCGAGGCATGAAGTTCAGTCGTGGTGGAAACATATTATGCGCGTGCCTCAAATCATGGTTGTCCAAAAACATTGGTGGAGGCATACTAAACATCGGATTAGGTGGAAACGGCGGTGGTGGCGGGTGCGTATTTATCGTATGAGGCGGTGAATGAAGAGCATTTCCAACATTTGACGCTGGCGACGATCCGTCAGACGGACTGCACATCCGAAGATCCTGCGCTTTCGGGGTCGAAGTCCGCTGCCGTACAGTTTGCGACGTGACCGTGGCCGAACACTTCGACGTTCTTCGTTTTCGTAGATTCATTTTAGTGTTCCTAATATCTTTTTTTGTATCGGGTGATTTCTGCATTGGTATTGATTCATCTGAAGGTCGTTTTTGCTTCATAAGCTTTGCTGTTGGAGCGATCGTTATCAGGGGAAGCGGAGATCTGTTTTGGGTCTTTTGAGCATCTATCTTTTCTGTGTTTGATGATTTAGTGGGCACGTTTTCTGGGGTAGGTGAACCTGATCGTTCGGAATTTGGTGAAGCAGATCTGCTTTTGCAGTTTTTGAGCCAAAGTTCCGGAGTGATGAGGTTGGATGACGATGCCGCATTGACTAAATGCGGGTTGAGATCGAGGTGCGCTTGCGTCTCTCGGCAGAAAATGTGCATCTTGTATTGGTTGAGACATTTGTCTGAGCAGAACTGTAGCTGTGTGGCACCGTCCTGCAATTTGAGAGATTCATTTATAAGATTTTGTATGATTTAAAGTGATTGGAAGTTTAACTTACGAGTACCAGTACAAGTTAAATATGAACAGGTACCCTAGTGGTCATTTTAGAGGAATAGGTAGTGGTTACAAGTAGGAAGTATATTTCAATTGGTCCCTATCCATTTGCATAAAATGTTAAGACCTAATATAACTTAGCATAATTTTGTTTGGCATAATTATATTTTCGCATATTATAATTACGCATAACAGCTTACGCATAATTTTTTTAAGCATAATTTCTCTAACCATAATAATGATTAAGCATAATATTCTAAAGCATAAATTTATTAAGCATAAAGTTCTAAAGCATAACTTTTTTATGAACAATTTTGTGGGTTTTTTTTTTTTTCGCTGTAGGAAGCATGAAGCAAGCAAGCATACAGCATGCAAGCAAGCATACAGCATGCAAGCAAGCATGCAAGCAAGCATGCAAGCATGCAGCATGCAAGCAAGCGTGCAGCATGCAGCAGGCAGGGTTTCTGTAACGGCTCCGGCGCTGCGGGCCTCCGGCGGCCCCATGCGTGCTAATCATCGCATACGGCTTTCGCTCACCACCGCAGCTTCGGCTTGTTGGCCGGCTTCGCCGGCCAGCCTCAGCCGCCTGCTCCTCAGCCCGCGGGCCGCCTCGCCCCTACGCGCCTACGCGATTTTAAATTACACTCTAGGGGTAGGACAAACAAGACTACGTGGAGTCGGTTTTGCAGCAATTCGGTTCTGTCACTAACTTTTGGTGCACAGCATATTAAATTTTTAACCAACAATATTATGCTAATAGTCATTAGGCCTACTAACGTTATGCGAATCAAATTTATGCCAAAACAAATTAGTCTTTAAGATGATTATGCCAAGATAAAATATATGCCTAAAAAAATTATGCCGAAGTATTATTATGCCAAAACAAATTGTGCCAAAATCGTTATGCCGAAATATATTAGGACAAAGAACATTATGCGAAAAGAAGGGATCCCATTTCAATTGACATAATCAGATAAGATAATCTTTGAAAGCAACCACACTAAACACTACGAATTTTCAATGAACCGAACAATATTTCACCACCATCCGTAAAAATTTAACTTTAGCACATCTAACAATGATCTACCCATCATAAAAACCCAGCGATGCTCACCTGAAAGTCCACATATGCGACGGTATGTCTGACGTGCCGGCACCAGTCGCAGGTCTTTGCACGTTTGAAGTTAGCCCGCCGAGACTGACTGAAGCAGAGTTCTGAGCAGAATGTGGCACCTGCATGCTGGAGTGCTGAACCCTCGCTCGGCAGGCTCTTGTTGCACCACGAACATTCATCGGCTGGAATAGAAGGAAAGGGTTTATGAGAACAATTAACAAGACGGCATAAGCATATTCAGCCTATAACGTTCCCACTGCTGGGACACAAGCCTCGCCTCTGTTGTGAGAGTAGGCCGTAGCAACCGAGCGGGCCCAGTGCGGGTCGGTGGATGTCGCATGTCATCCAATTTTTCGTTCTAGGACATGCTGGTTTCCTCACGATTTTATCTTTTGTCATTTTAAGAGCAGTCGCGATGAAATAATTTGCACAAAGTGCCTGCCTGGGTTTAAACCTACAACTCGATACTCGTATGTCGTGGTCGTTTCCACTGGATCACCACTGCTCCTGACGACGGTTGTTCAGACGGGTGGAGATCTATACTTACTAATAATAATTATTATGTGAGTTTGTATGTAGGGGGTAATCTTTGGAACTAACTACTGTGATCCAATTCCGAAAATTATTTCATGAATGGGAAGCTACAGTATTGCCGCGTGTCGTGCTAACTTCCTAATTAATATTATAAACTCTAAAGAGAGTTTGTTTCTTTGTTACGCTTTCACGCTAAAACGGCTGAACGGATTTAAACGAAATTTGGCACATGGGTAGACCAGGACCTGGGTTAGGACATATTATACTTTTTATCCCGGTAGTACGTTCCCGTGGGATAATTTCCGACGTCTACGTGGGCAAAAGCTAGTCTGAATTTCTCCAATAAAATATTGACCCCCTTTTTCTCTAGCCTAGAAATTTCCACTTTTAAAGTTGTTTAACGATCTCTTCATAGCAAAAGAGAGTGGTTACAGTTATCTAATTTGAATAGAGTACTAGAAGACTAAAAACGGTAAAATCCATTGATACCTAATCAAAGACTAATCCTACTATCCTACTAATAATATAATATAATATATATACTATAATCCTACTGTAGCGGCATCTACAACGCCACATGTGAACTACGCGTCAGACTGACGTCACGCAAAATCCTGCATCGCGCAATCAGAGTTTACCGCGCAACTAGCATATATACAACATCCCGACATCAACCGTCGGGCAGTTGCCCACCAGACACAACACCCGTCTGGTCGGAGGATCCTCCCTTTTCTATGGAGGTATGTGTGAACTTTACACCCTGTTCCTCATACCTCTATACTACTATAATAATATAATATTATAAATGTGAAAGTGTGGATGTTTGGATGTTTGTTACTCAATCACGCAAAAACGGCTGAACGGATTTGGATGAAATTTGGCACATGGGTAGAATATGACCTGGATTAGGACATAGGATACTTACTATCCCGATATTCCCACGGGATCGAGAATTCTGCAGGTGAAACCGCGGGGCGCAGCTAGTATTTACATAAACGATTGTGAGTAGGTAGTGTAGGTACGCAGGATTGATATCCGTCCAGATTTGTACGGACAGGGACATGTCCGGCTTTTTGACCTTTGAAACATTAATAGTAAAATAATGGAAATTGGTAACGTCATCGTGAGGGATTTGGTTTTACGAGATTGTGAATCATTGTTTTTACGCGGTGTATGTAAATAAGTACCGTGAAATATGCCAACTTTGCCAATCAAGGTATCTTTGCCTTAAAAGAAATGTAGAAGCAAATCTAGCGGATTTGCTTATAAATTGCTTTTAGGGCAAAGATACCTTGATGCCAACTTTGCCCTAAAAGCAATTTATATTTGCTTATATATGCTGGGAAAAGATACCTCGATTGGCAAAGTTGGCATATTTCACCGATACCTAATCTTTTTTCTAATAAACCAACAAATTCCAGTCTTATCTAAAAAATGAACAGAGGTCTAAGTAGGATAACTAAAATGTCCCCTATGTGGAAAACTTCCTAATAGACTAATTATACAGTGTTAATTAATATTAGGGCATGGAGTACCGGGATACCGGAATCCCACGCGCATTATGCGGGACTGATTCCGATCGAAAATTGGGCGGGATCCCGCGGGACTAGCGGGATTACGGAGAAACGAAGTTTATCGTGTTAATCAGTGCTTCAAGATGAACTTGTACTGACTTTGACCAGTATGAAAAGTTCTGGATCAGGAACAACACACCAACTTAGTTCGGACAACAGCAATCTTGAGGTTTTTGATAAAGAAGGAGATGAATTATTTCGAGTCGGGTGGATTAAAAGGCACATACCTTCAATTCACGTATTAATAATTAATTAATCACGATTGCTCCTACTGGCGTAGAAGCAGAACGAGCCTCTTCTGCTGCTGGCTACCTACAAAATAATATTTAATTTTCTTGTGTTTTCTTGAGATGTAAGTTACTATGTCTTATTGTCTAAAAATATTACTTAATAGAGTTTAATCTGTACCAAAAATGTTGTTTATATAAAGTTAAAACCCTTCAAATGAGGTCTTTCATTTGAGAAATTACGTCCACCCTGCGGGATCCCGCGGTATTATGAAAGGTCAGTCTCGTAAATACCGAAATTTAAATAAGGTAACGGGATTGCAATCCCTAATCAGTATCAGTAAACATTGTAGTTTGGTGATAAGTAATAATGTGTTGATATCATTATTAATACCTACCTATCTACAGGTCAATGGCATTGTTTTCCGTCGGGGACTATAATATCATCATATCTATTGTAAAAAAGCGAAATGTTGCAGAACAAATCTGACAGGCGCTCAGCGCAAAAAAATATCAGTAAATAAATGCAACATTACTTTTAAAAACAACCGTTCTTTAATATTAAAGATTTTTTTTATACTACCCGGAAATCAAATTACACATTCGTCGACAAAAAAAGAAAACTGCTTTTGGCATCCATTTTATCGAACAAATAAATACCGGAAAAACTGGCAAACTAAAAATGCAACATTACTTTTAAAAACAACCGCTCTTTAATATTAAAGATTTTTTTTTATACTACCCGGAAATCAAATTACACATTCGTCGACAAAAAAAGAAAACTGCTTTTAGCCATCCATTTTATCGAACAAATAAATACCGGAAAAACTGGCAAACTGAAATAAAAGTTGCAACAGTGAACATCATGTTGTTGGAATATTAATTTCTGAAAACAGTAAGCGCGACTCCGGTATCCATCTCCAATTAATTTGCGAATGATATTGAATAGAGAAAAAAACGCGCGAAACTGTACACTGGCTTTCTCATTACTGCGATTCGTTTATAATATTATACAGAACGAGTAAATGATAGCTCGTTATACTTTATAGACCTTATTCATTTCCGTTTTTCCAAACCTTAGAATGATTATGAAACGGTAAACTAATGGTTTTACTTTGATTTCCGTGAAATACTAACTCATTACGGACAATGTTCAGTTGGATTCCTCTAAGAACCGCGAACACACTAACAGTGGGAATGACTTTTGATTTTGACGGTTCAACAACATTCATTGCGTTACGCGTTTGCGTTAAGTTGTTGAGCAGACAAGTTTTTCGAACATACTTATGAAGCAATGGATTAGCAATATCCTGAAAATGATTCAGATTGTGATTGATAGTGTGTTACGCAATTAGTTTGCCAACCTAGGTATCATTCTATTGATCGAATTTATAGATAACTCATTATCTGTTATCATTATCAATCACTCATCAAGCAGTACCTTCAAAATGTTTTACAATACAGAATAAGATGTGGTTTTACATAAACCCTAGCCGTCTTATTACATAACACGATCTAACTTTACACCGAGCCTAAACCTTCGAACCAGTTTTTGTATTTCGAACTTTATACCGATTTTAGTAAAGTTCTAAATACAAAATTGACAACCTAAGACCGAAGTAAATTGTCAGTTTCGTATAATGAACTGTATTTCCATTCCTGTTAGGTTCTTATTTCAAAAACAGGGCCGACAGTTTTTTTTTTTTTTATAAGTATTTTTATGACCTGGTTGCTAAGACCTTTTAGCCAAGTCTTTAGTTTATTGGCCGATAGTTTAAATCATGTATAAAGAAAAACCTTGTTTTGTAATAAAACCTTCGCTAAGGCTGCTGTTAAGGCGCTGCCCAATCGTAGGACACCGTAAAACGCTCAGTTTTTCGTCGCACAGTTAGGCTTAAAGGTAAATATTACAAGCCAGAAAAAATTGAGTATGTTGTCAGCTGTTTAAAGAAAAGACTTATTCAAAAATATTTCATAAAAATAAAATAGTATCATGATAAAAAAATCGTAAAACAAGTCAAAAAAATATTTTTCATCGCATAACTCACAAAATTTTGAGCGTAAACTATCATATTTTATGTAATGAATGTTAATAAAGGGAATTCAATCAACTAAAGAAATACCTAATAAATATTCTACAGAGCCGTGTAATTATTTTTTAATTTAATTAAAACTTCAAAATTTGGTAGTCATTCGTTTCAACTAGGTAACATCGAACGCATTGCTGTTTTGAACCTTATTTGTTACCACGATGCGCTATTGTTATTTACCTAAAAATTTGCTTCGTACCGCGCCCTTTAAAATTATTAATAGGTCCTACCAACCTAAACAGGTACCTACTGATTTGTCCATATTTAAATATTTAAGATAATAAATTCTTAGAACAGTTAGAACTTACTAATCAAACTCGTCATGAATAAAGACTAAATTCCTTGAAATTTCTCAGCGGGAGAACTATTTCGTTCTAAATTGCCGCGTGTGTTTAAGTCTATGTAACATTATATCGTAACGTTATACATTCCTAATCATCACAATTTAACCACAAAGTTCTACATTTTCACTTGCGGCACACCTACATAGGTACCTGTTTATACTACGTATTCGCGGGCGTTCATTAGGAATAGTAAACCGGCTTTGCGGTATCAAATTTGTAAATAATGTTCGTTTGCTAACATCGATGTACCTACGAGCCTGCCTATAATACGTACAAAGCTTTCAGTATTCCGTCTATTACTTGCTCAGCGATCTTTATCATATTTCGTGGTAGCGTAACTGTTAAAAATTATCGATACAATAATATTCATATCACACCTCATAAAAAAGTAGTTCCGAGAAAATGAGTTTATTAAACTTCAAATAATGTAGGAATTAGATTAATATCTGTGGCATCACGCAGTGTTTCGTTTTGCCGCGTATTTTGGCCGCCATTTTTATCGTGAAAGCGCGGGAGGGTTGCGTTCGGGAACGCATATATTCGTAGAACTACAGCTGCTACGGGAAGAGGGTTCTTGTTCTAAGAAATGTAATATGATTTTATTGGATGATATTAAAACGTAATACATACGGGGGTAACTGTAGCTCAGTCTATTACTCTGATTTCAGGGAGAAATTAGACGCTCTTATCGTTTAAGTAGTAGAAGTTTTGTTACGAATCATCCTCCACAAGTTCCCTATATTTATTGATGCTGTTCTACAACATAAAGGCAGTCAGGAGGATAATGATTTAAGTGTACTATAAAAAGTATAAAAACGAAACTAGTCAGTTCTGCTTATCTTCTTATACCCGTTAATAAACTCTAGTCATGAATCCGCTGCCCGGTTCATAACATAAACATAAGGCCTCGTATTTCCCCGAAGTAGTAGCCTAGGCAGAGGTACACTCACATTTCACCAGTTATGTTTAAGTCCCATGTAAGAAAGAACTTCATTGTTACCTAGATTAATTGCCTAAGTTCAGCAGTGTGGATGTTCAATGTCTCTCATGAGTATGTACATACCTTTATTTTTCTGTTCGCTGGTCTGCTCTGGACTGGAAGCGTCGCGGGCTCGGGATGCCGCCCATCTCCGCAGCTCCAGCCTTTCGTAACCGTACCAGCCTAGCAGCTCATTCATCGCTGTCTCTGCGAAATCCTGGAAAAATAATGTCATGGATTGAGACAGAGTTTTAAATAAGAAGTTCTTTTACCGTGATTTGTGAACAAAATTACTTACAAATGATGAGGTTTAAAATGATTTAACTGTCTAATTAAGACGGAAGATTAAAGATGCCGACTACTATCAAAAATAAAACGCTACATTAATTCGTCTGAATCGGGAGCAAAGCGTTTAATTTAATACCTGATGTAATTTTTGGAGCATAATGATAGCCCACGTATCGTCCACAAATACAACGGCTATTTTTAATATCAAAGTTGTAAAAAAAAAACACGATTTATATAAAATAAATGCTGTCGTTGATGACCTCCTTACAGTCAACATTACTGCCAGCTATCGCATTAATAAATTCTTATGGATATACAAAACGTCCACTTTTAACAACAACACGTAATTCAAGAGGTATCTGTGTCACATTTTTTTTTATAAAAAAAAAACAACGTGGTTTCATATTGTTTTATGCCAGCATTACTCATTTAGGCTGTACACAGACCTAGTCAAGACTGCCTTTAGACATAAGCTTTAGACAGACTATCGCACTGAAGATTATGAAGGTAATCATGGCACGCACATTTGCAAGAAGACATTTAATTTCATTGTCTTACTTGTCAACATCACCAGCTAAAAAAATGGACAAAATAATTATGTTGTTTACTGTACAGACATGACCGTTTCAACTCTGTGTGCAGTGTGTGCTCACTGTCTCAAGGCTGCGGCAGACAGCCGCGACGCGACAGCACGGCACAAAGGCACCGCTCTTCGCGCGACAGGCGGTGTCTTTGTGTCGCGCTTGTGTGTAGGAGCCTTTATAGTTATCAAGATTCGCTAATAATAATGGTGTCATAAAACAAAGAAACTTAAAAGACGTTCGTCGTTCATCAACTTTCGTTTGTTAGGTAGTAATTTGGCAGCGATAACTGTTGTAGCTGTGTTTTTATTAGAAACGGACGCTGAAGGAATGCTAAGGGCTTTGTTCAGGAACGTAGTAAGTACGTACTTACATACAAAGGAAGCAATAATAAGATTCGTAAATTGAAAATTTTATGAAAGAATATTATATTCAGTATAGTTACGAATTAGTTACCTACGTATAAACAAATGTTAATTGGCACTTTAAAAACCTCTAGATGACCATGAACACATTAATTTCATGAATTTGTAGCAGACTCGTATAGAGTTTTTTGCTACGAATTTATTACGAGCGGAGCGTAAGTTTTACATTGTAATTTATTCGATTTCAAGTT
The DNA here is from genome assembly GCA_917490735.1 of Dryobotodes eremita. Taxonomy (NCBI): domain Eukaryota; kingdom Metazoa; phylum Arthropoda; class Insecta; order Lepidoptera; family Noctuidae; genus Dryobotodes; species Dryobotodes eremita. The sequence goes on along the minus strand of OU823251.1, from coordinate 20,359,655 downwards.
TTCGTAAATGACAAACCTCTTTTTCTAAAGTCATACAAATATCACACTTTAAACACTACAATAAATTATATTTAGACTGCTAGTTTATTTGTGGGAAAAACCTAATCCTAATTAAATTACAGCCTTGTACTGTTAATCTACCAAAAACTGTAAAGACTATGTAGACCATTGTTTTTTTTTCTTTTATTCTTAATTAGTTTTACCCAAATGTCCTTTCTTTGGTATTGTTCGTCGAATCGTTGAGCTCCTTAAGTTTTGAGTTGAGCTGCACGATTACTGACAAATGCGTGCACTGACTGGACAGGTCCACTCTTTCTGTGTGGTTTTTTTCCTCGAAAGACCATTTCAGACTCAAATCTACATGGTCTTCACATGATCTGGCCAAGATTATGTTTGGACTTTAAAAGAGACTATGACCTCTGAGTTTGTTTGGCCTTTCTTCTCAGAGTAGTCAGATAGGAAACGCCGACCTCATCTAGTTCTAAAATATGATTGATGTGTAAAAGTGTTTGTACAAACCTACTTACAGAAATAAAATCATTCATTCATACCGACACCGTAAAATATATTCTCAAATCGTGAAATTACCTACCTTCTAGTTTGCTATCGAATATCGATGCAATATCGCTACTCTCCCAACGTCAAAGCACCTCTGAGTAAGTACTTACTATCCACAGACCCTCAAATAATACCCCACTAAACCTCGTTAGTCGCAACATATCGGCAACATTCAAAGCTCTTACGAAGATGCCTTCATTACGCTGAAACCATATCCCTTTGACACACGAGTATCAAAATAACCTGGTTTTAATTAATCTGAGCGCAAACCTTAGTGACAGAATCCCGCGTCCTGCGCAGACGGCTAATATTTCAGAGGAGAAGATGACCAGTCGCCAGCCAAGATAATTGGGTTCTAGTTACAGATGGAAATCTAGGATGGATGGAAACGTTTACGTTCGTTGTGTCTGTGTTGACACTCTCACTTGTTAACGAGAATAATGCCAACCGTTCTTAGATAAGTTAGATAAACCTTAGAAGAAAGAATTATGCACATTTTCGTGAGTGTTTGACTAGTTACCGTAGGTAGGTACTTAGGCCTTTTTGGTCGCGCACAGGATTTTTACTTGTATAATGTTGTTTATTTTTTATTGTTAATTTTGTTAGTTTTAAATGCTCCTTTTTAGGGTTCCGAACCGAAAGGGTAAAAACGGGACCCTATTACTAAGACTTCGCCGTCTGTCCGTTCGTCTGTCTTTCACCAAGCTGTATCTCAAGAACCGCGATAGCTAGATAGTTGGAATTTTCACAAATTATATATTTCTGTTGCCGCTATAACAACGAATACTAAAAACTAAAAAAACAAAATATATTTAAGGGGGGCTCCCATACAAAAAACGCCATCTTTTGCCTATTTTTTTATAGATAATGGTACGGAAACCTTCGTGCGCGAGTCCAACTCGCACTTGGCTGGTTTTTATTTTTAGTTTTTGTATTTCCTGCGCGTATCCCAAATAAAATATTTTACTATCTTTTCTTTCTTTCTTTTAGGCCTCCAAACACGAATAATTCCTACCACCAATAATAACGACCACTAATGTAGAAAGAACCTTGGCGGTGTGATCCTTTTGTACAAAAAGTCAATTTCCAGGGAATACCTATCATTGGAAGGAAATTAGCTCATGATTTTCGTAGCAGCGGGGTAAAGGAATGGCTTTCATTTTGACAGTTCAACAACATTCATCGCGTTATTTACGTTGTTGATCAGACAATTTTTTTCGAACACATGAAGCATTGGATTAGCAGTATCCTTAAAAATTATTCAGATTGTGATTGATAGTGTATTACGCAATTAGGGCGTAGGTCGTAGTAGGTACCTACTTCGTAAACCCTGCAAATGTTTTTGTTTTGACAAAGACTATTGCATTCACTGATTAATTGGTACCCATTTTTATTGGGAAACTGACTTATAACAATTCGGTTGCATAGAAGTACCGGTGGATAAGTTTCAAAAATATGTAGGTAGTAATTGCAGGTGTGTGGGACGTGTGGGTGTGCTTGTTGAAGCAGCCTTTTTTAAAAACACTAAATGAATGAAGTAATTAAGCTCTTTGGTATGGTGGGTAGATAATACCTACCTAAAATTTTGTCATCAAAGGGAATTCAGTAAAAAAAATCGTAGCTCTTGGTAGCATTGCGAAGCCCAATTTCTTTTCGCGCGCTATTACAGTCTAAATTGTTTCCATCGACTATACTTAATCTTGTTGTTTTTTAAGAATATCTGTCAGCGTTAATATAATAATAACTTTTTTATAAAAAAACAACCAACTTCCAAAAAAACATGAAAAATAACTTTAATTTCGGAAGTCGGTGGCTAAAAACGAATATACAAAAACCAAAGACACCGACTTCCGAAATTAAAGTTATTTTTCACGTTTTTTAGTGTTTTTTTTTTTTGGAAGTCGGTTGCTTTTTTAAAAAAAGTTTTTATTTTTCACTTTTTTGTTTTGGTACCTACCCCACACACATTCGTATACCACTACTTGATATGTAAATAACCGTGACAGGAAATTATTAAAACATTATTAATATAAACTAAGTGGAAAAAATACCCAATATTAAAGATAACTCAAAACCTACTGGTCAGAACTTGATCAAATTTAAATGGGACCACATGTGAAGCACCAGCTTTCAAATAAAAAAGAATCATCCAAATAGGTTCACCCAGAAAAAAGTTCTGAGCTAAGACACAGAAATAAAAAATACAGTCGAATTGAGAACCTCCTCCTTTTTTTGAAGTCGGTTATTATAAATACAGTTTGCATCTAAATAGAAACCCACGATTATTTACTATCCAACCATTAAAGCATGATTGTGTAACTCCAGCAGTCTTCGCGTAATGAAACTATTTAACCGATTCCCATGGGGTTCCAATTACATCTGATCTTACAAGATAGCCGCGCTTTACCTAATCGTTGGCAAGTTATGACCCCAAGTAATTGCTGGGATGCTTTCAGTTTCTATGGTGAGACAAGAGGACACGATAGAAAAATGTAGGTAGGAGTGGCGTGCACTTCGGTCAGTGGGCAAAAAGGGCGTGATAGAAAGAAGCAGGTTTATTGATTAAGCGTGATATTAAAATTTACTTTAAGCACTGTAGTAGGTACCTAAAGTAAATTTTATTGTATTGTTTTCCAATTAATCTAGGTTTCTACTGTAAACTAATTTTCTAATCAGTTCATTATCTTTATATATATAAAAATGACCTGTCACGTTGTTTATCCGCGATGGACTCCTAAACTACTAAACCGATTTTAAATGCACACCGTGTGCAATTTGATCCAACTTGAAAGATAGGATAGCTTACATCTCAATTTATAGTCGCAATATTATTTTATTGCAAATTATTTGTCTATTATTTGAGTCACAATTATCTGTTAGCTCCAAACGATTCTAACAGATGGCGATATCTGTTGACTGGATTGAGTAAGTATTCAATAGATGGCGCTATGTTAAAAATACAAACGTTTCATATAAGCTACAATTTAATAGCATAACCACCACGAGTTGCTGAGGCTAAGGTATAAACTAAATTTATTTTGTAATAAACGAAATTCAGTGAAATTCAATTGTTCTTACTTTTTCAATTTTGGGTGTTAGCATAGCCGGCCACGTGTTACTTAGACTGAAGTATAAATTAAATTCATATTCTCCGGGTGACATAGGCTATATTATATTATGCTTTGCTACCCGAGCGAAGCCGGGGCGGGTCGCTATAATATTATAAAGTGAAAAGATATGATTGTTTGTTTGTATTGAATAGGCTCCGAAACTACTGAACTGATTTCAAAAATTATTTCACTGTTGTGAAGCTACACTATCTCCGGGTGACATAGGCTATATTATATTATGCTTTGCTACCCGAGCGAAGCCGGAACGGGTCGCTAGTTAGACCTAAAATCTAAACTCCAAATCCTGTGTTATTAATCTAAACATCAAACAACATTAAACAGAATCAAATTCGTAATTAAATCGATAAATTCTGTTTCTAATAATGATCTAACCACACTCCCCGTACGTGAGCTTTCGCGTTTCAATTTACGGCCGACGTCAGTGTTGCCAGTGTTGCGTTGCGTAATAATTATCATCGGTCAAAATACGATACCCTGAACGCATCCAACTTGCACAAGGAACGAGTATAACTGGACGCCCATTATTCAACATTTACGTTACCGGAACTGCGTACATAACGTATCTTGCTGCGAAATATTAATGATAGCTCGATTAATTAAAATAAGGCATTTTAATGCAATACTAACGAGTTTCGGGCAAAATTTTGAGTTAAAATTATGGTTTTGACGTACTTCGATGTTGTTTTCTTTACTGGTAATTATCAAATGCATTTAAAGATAGAATTTGATCGTGCAAGAAGGTGAGCAAGTGTAATTTAATAAGGTAGGTCGGTAAATGATTTGTGTTGCACTGCAACTTTGTAACCCGTTTCCTCGGGTAAGTATTATAATAATGTAGGATTTTTTTCTCAAACTTTGATCTCGGCTACAAATCAACATTATAGAGGCTTCTTTTGCGGGTAATACCGCCATAACCACCACACTTGGTCAACAGATTTTAGATCGCAATTTGTTAAAAAAAAAGGTTGTTTCACTTTTACCTAAATCTTTTAGTAGCTACAAACAGGGTGAAAAGGTTCTGTTACCTTTACTTGCCGGGATCTAAAAATTTCCTTTGCAGCATCAACATAAAGTTCGATCAGCCGGACGTCCATAGTAACCGAGCGCCATTTTTAAAGGCTCCCACAGACAGGCGCGACGCGACAACGCTACACAAAGGCGCCGCTCGTCGCGCGACACGCGGTGCCTTTGTGTTGGGCGTCGCGTCGCGCCAGTGTGTACGAGCCTTAACAGTTCACGTTTCAAGTGAGTCGTGCGGTTGACTGAATCAATTCAATTATATTTAAATGTTTATTCAGGTCATTGAATCTGAATCTTTTTCATTGTTGATCTAGTTTGATTGATTTTGATTAATCGTTGAAGTGGACTGATCGGTGACCGCCTTGCACTTACGGTTTGCAAATCTATAATCTATGGCTGCATGGTCATATGCGGTACGAGACAAAGTACAAAAATCAGAAGTATTTTAAATGACTTTCTTCCGACAAATTGTAACAAAAAACTACCAGAAAAGCATGAAAAAGTGAAGGAGCTCGATCTCAGGAAAAACATGCGATTTTCGACGAAAATCAACCTAAGTTTAGGTTTATTTTGGTCGACAATCGTCAGTTTTTCCGGAATTGATTCACCTCTCGCTTCAAAGTAAAAAAAAATGAGTAAGTACCTACCTAATTAGTTACAGCAATACGAAAAGTCGCTATAAAATTACAAACTTCTAAGAATCTCTCCGTCTAGAAACACAAAACTCTACTTACATGTAGCGGCAACCTAGATTTCCGACCTAGTCTGTCACACACAGGTTTACCCAGACAACTCACAAAAGGCGAGTAACAAAGCCATGAACGGTCAAAGCGCGGTAGTAACTCAACTCCCGATAATATTGTGATATCCAATATAACATAAATGCTTTTAATGGCAGTAGCTTGGCTAAGGTAAATTTAGGAGCGTTCGTAACCCGACACCGGGCGACCTACGCACGGTGTTGCTAGAGCAGAAAACTTGACGCCGCGCGCTGTTTAAACTGTTGCAGTCTTTGAGCGTAGTATATTGCGATTGAAACTCGAACTTGTGCACGTAGATTGCTTTTGAAGAGTATTGTGTAAAGTGAGCATGTTTTTCCTAGTAATATGGGAGTCGGTAGAACTTCATGAATATCTTCTTTCTTAATTATATAGGCTCCCACAGACAGGCGCGACGCGACGTTGCGACGCGATTCTGATATAACAAGTTCCATGAAATTTTCATGCGGTATGCGGGAGCCATATAAGTTAATTTATGTCATCGAAACCCTGTATGCAACTTTTCAAAGATGTAGTGTTTCATCCTGTCCTAGCTGACTACTATTGATGAATACTTTTTTTTAGTAAGTTTTCTCTTGTGACACATTTTAATATTAGGTATGTAGTCAGTAAGTCAGTAAGTAAATTAATTGTTAAGTAACCTGACTACCAGTTTAAATTGATTGTATTATATTCAAATCACTAATGTTATTCTTTGATAATTGTCTGAAATGACTATAAAACGGCAAATTAACGTAGATTGTAAATTTGATTAACAATTAATTTCCCTGACGGTTACTCATTTCTCAGTAACCTTACCGAGAAAATAATAGGTATGACTGATTATTATTTATGTAGGCAATGGTATCGATAATAATGTAATGTTGTTATGTAACAGAGCTTACCAAACAAAGTTATCTTCGAAATACTAAGGCCCACTTGCACCGCCAATCACTGAACACATTTAGCGCTAAACGAGTTTAAAACATAATTCTGTTTCTGTCAAATGTTTGAAAATGACAGAGACAGAATGATGTTTGAAACTCGTTTAGCGCTAAACGTGTATAGTGATGGCGGTGCAAGTGGGCCTTAGTTTGTTGTGCCAGCCTGAACTACAGTAGGTAGGTATGTCATTTACGTGACATAATATTCTTTTCACTTCAGTAGCTCAAACATGTAGGTTTTGCTGCCTGAAATCAGTGAGCAAAATGCGATTTTGCTCACTGAGTGAGACCAAGTAACTTTTTAATTTTTTTTTTTCAGAAAGCCGCGAATATCTTATTCTTCCTTGAGTTAATCATACAATTCGAAACATTCACACTCTATCTCTTTCCCGCCATTAGAAAGAGAGAGAGACAAAGACCAGCCTTTTCGAAGTTCCGATTTTGAATTCGACTTCAAAGACAAACACGTTCGGAATTTCGTACTAACTAAAGAAATTTTTCAAAAAGATAATTATGTCTTTTAATGTAATTTATTGAATTTTTTACTTATTGTTGTATTTAAACGAAAATAAGTATTTACTGCAAATAAAACTGATATTTAACATGTACATATTTATTTCTAGTTTCAATAATGTTACGTATTAATATATATTATTTTGAATAATAAAATATCATGGGTGCTATTTCCGAACACGCCTTAATTTAAATAAAAGAGCGGGTTACTTTTAATTTGCAGAATTGCAGTAATTTTTGTTTTAACTTTTAAAATGTTCCATTTTATTGCATTGGTACCTCTACCTACAATCTTAATTATTTTGATTCACAATAAATAGTTATTTCAATCTATTCCTGTTTATTATTTTATCTCCTAAAGTGTTCTCGCTGCTGAAGTGAAAAGTTATGTGTGTTACACGAGAGCAAAGTTTTTGCATCTCGTGCCTTTGAATCCCTCGCCACACTCAGGGTTCAACTTTAGAATCACTCGCTGCGCTCGTGATTCAATCGTTGAATCCTTCGCTTGCTCAGGATTCAAAATCAGCACTCGCAGCAAAAAACGACTTTGCTCTCTTGTTGCACAAATAACTATTTTCTTACAGTGAGAACGCTAAAGTAGTAGCTGTTGATGAAAAATTGCTATTTAAACGTTTATTAGGTACTAGCTTTCTGAACACGGATAAAAAAAAAAAATTGTCGGCAAGAAATAGGGCACATTTCGCAAAAAAAAAAACTGGTCGATCCTGTTCCTTATAAGGATGAGAGAAGACAATATTGTATTCTCTCTCATATCAGTCTCATTTCCTACGAAATGTATGGGAAGTTTTTTGAAATTTCTGACTTTTCTAGTAGGTACTCAAACCTAAGTAGGTCCAGTCAAAAATTTTGAGCATTTTTGCAAGCTTTTTATTTCGCGTTGAATGAGTTTCACGGCATTAATAAAGGTTAAATTCGATTAACTCTTCAGTTTTTTTAATCTTAAATTGAACAAAATATATTTAATTAAAATCGGGATAGAAGTAAAATCAAAATAATATGAACTCTTTGCTATTATATAAAATGTTGAAATACAATGTAACGAATAATTTTGTGGGAATTTAGATTATATGTAAAATTAGGAGTGTTTATCGAAATTCGCGGCTGACGTACCGACTCTCTCTCCGCGACACCTGAATTTGGTGATAGACAACATAGACAACTGACTACAACCCACATTTAGTGACTTAAAAGAGATAAGAAAATAATACCAACACTACTTACATAAATTCACGCAGGTGTAATTTTACCTACTCGTAAAAATGCAACACATGACACGGCAACAAAGATATCTGCATCGAATGAAAGGAACACCAACTCACTTCATAGGTAGGTACTTAGCTACTTACGCGTTAGTACATTGGCGGATACAGGGGGAGTATGGGGGCTATGTCCCCCCCCCCAAAAGACCCAGGAATTCCATTCAACTCAACTTTTCGATTCAATTCAGTTGCACTATTACACAGCTTACTCATATGTAGGAGGAAACAGAAATATATTCTTTACAACAGGTGAATTTCTACTTATTACAAGCATGCACATACTTAGGATCACTAGCAAGCAACCCACCTCGCAACAAAGTCCACTTGTGACCTTGAAATGAACATAAATCCAAAAAAATGCAAATTTTTACATTCCTCGGTTGAATTTCTAAAAACGCTGACTAAGTAAATTTTTTCATCAAGCAATAGGCTAAATAACTACCAATTTTCATGGTTTTAACCATGGTATAATAATATACTTCGCCAGGTATAGCATTCCGAGACACAGTGGTCACGTGGGTGACACAAGCCTACGTCATCCCCGCTGTGTTACCAGTAGTGTGTAATAATAACTCCCCAGCCGCCTTTACTACCTGTGCGAATCCGATAAAACAATGTAGTTTTAACTAACAATTACGTTGGTATATGTTTAAATTGAATTGTTTCGTTTGATTAGAAAAACGAAACAACAATTTAAATGCTTTATATATATTTTTAACAGAATGGTGACTGAAAATGTTTCCATAATTTGTGTTGTGTTGCAATAAAGTGGCAACTGGATAGTGACATAAGCATATGTCACTCCCGGAATGCCAGACCTTGTGTTTTTAGACCATGGTTTTAACTACAAAACTAAGTAACGGAATTCCTATACCTCAAGCTAATAAAAACTATTTTCTTTGTGCCTTTGTGTCGCGCTGTCGCGTCGCGCCAGTATGTACGTGCCTTGAGGAAACCCAGTGTTGAGTACCTACACACTCATGTTTTCTTCAGCTATTCTCATTTGATACCTAGAATTCATTTAGTTGCATGAAAGTTTACCCAAACGAAGTATCTCACAACAATAAATTAGGTGTGCACTTCGTGTTGAATCACAGAATATTTATATTATAAACATTCGACTTCTTATAACCACATTTCGTCTAGCAAAGCTGCTGATGCAAACGACATCCACTGCTTGAACGACAAAGATTACGAGCGGAATTAGTCCAAGGGTTAATTTGGTAGGGATAGGTAACGTAACGTCGTGAGTTCAATCACATTCACTAGGTGGCTTCTACGCGGGCTCTACGCTACGCGGCCTCTACGCGAATATACGCTACGCAGCCTCTATGCGCATGCACGCTACATGGCCTCTACGCGAGTGGTTACGCTGCTCCTACCCTACGTGGCCTCTACCTCTACGCGGCGTCTACGTAGCATCTTTGCAATGCATACATCTACCTTCTCCTACGCTAGACAAGTGCTCAGTGTAAAGACACTGCCGCAAAATACCAGCTCTTGCAAAATATTGTTTCACAAATTGACACATAGAAGTTGAACATTGCAGCCATGAATAAACCCTTCTAGCTTTCTTGTATACACAAGCATAATAGTCTGTGAAGAGACTTGCTTGTACCTATTACTATGATTTACAAACCATAAAGCAATTACTTATGCCAGCACGGCTGTCAGTCATCGCCTCTGATGCTGATTCACAATCGAAACTTGAAACCACATCTATTTGCCCCACACATCGATCACGTTCAACCCTAAACGAAGAACAATACATCGAAGTTATTTTTGTAATAAGCCATTAATTCCTTGACCCAGTGACCGGGGTGACAAAAGAACTAATCAAACCTACGCAAGCACTATCATATAGTAGAGGCATCCTCTGTACGTCATTCATTACTGCGCGGAGCGAGCTGGCGATGGCGTCACAGAGTAACATTATACAGTACTCAAATGTCATACTTTTATTTACAGATTCGTCGCTTGAGTGTGTTGCAAGAGTGATATTTTATAGTGTTTTGTTGAAGACATTAACATGGCATAAAATCACACCTGTATACCTCGAAGCGATAGGCAGAGACAAAGGTGTGTGGAAGGTACACCTATTTCGCTTGATATGCTTATGCAGTCTCAAAGAACATGTCTTGACTTATAATAAATGTTGTGCATATTACATTTTTTTTTTTATTCTATGCTTGTTTCAATAACATTTCTACTAGTTCCTTCGATGGTATTGCCCAGTTTTGTTATCAGTGTTGTTTTGTTAAGTAGTTGTGTATCATTTTCCAGATTTCATTTAAAACTAAATCTAGTTTAATCCGACGCAAATCGCAATGATATCGGATATTGCATCTCTTTATATTGATTATTCAAACTGCATTTACATCCAAAACAAATAAAATACCTTGATAGGTATGTTAAGAAATCCGATATTTATGATCAAAATGAAAGCGCTGTTTTTAATAATGGTATAAAGTTTCGATGCATATCGTATAAAATCAAACAGGAACAGTTATATATACCTACACTTATTTGATTTAATAAAAAAACGGTATTCGATCATTGTAGGTTCTCCATACGTTTGTGAAAAGTTTTGTATTTTTGTGAAATTCACCTCACAAACTGTTTTATTATTTAATAACCTACGGCATTTTAATACACATAAATAAATTATAGGAATCTTAATATAACTTTCATTCTTGTTTTAAAACAAAGATTGACTTTGTGTCGTCATCTAGAAAAATATCTATTTATATTTTCTGTTCCTTCAAATATAACTTGAAACGCAATTATTCGGCGGAAAGGGAAGCAAAATCGTATCAAAATAGAAAACGTAAACACGAAATCGAATAGCAATGTGTGTAGTCACCAAGAAACTTGAATCTGACATAAATAAATATTCAGCGTCGTTCGCCCGTGTCCAACACATGGAAAAGTGATCTTGAATTAGTTTCAATGTCCAGTGTTTGCGTAAATAACATAATAATCATTAATATCAAGGTTGAGAGGATATCTTAATATGTAAGTCAGTCGTTCATTGGTTGACATTACTATAATTTAAATTGTACATAGAGTGCAAATACTGTTACCATAGATTCAGCACATGATTCTAGACGCAGGGTGGAAAATTTTCGACGATTATCAAAAATAAAACAACTGTTTCGTAGAAAAGTGTTGACCTACGCGGTCAAAATGTATGGAACAGCAAATTTTGTTTTTAATAACCGACAAAAAATTTCAACGGACCCCTCCGTTGAAATTTTTATTTTTAATTTTTAATTTCAACGGAGGGGATTCAGAATAATGTGTTGAATCCATAGTAACAGTTTATGCGTCGATGTTCCTGCCACCCTGTATAACAGTCCTCCTGCAATCCCATCAATCCTGCAATCCTTCTGCATGACCAAGAGCGAAGGAACGATCAGCAATGATCACGCTTGCTCACTGTGTGTTGGCCAGAGTCTCTATAAATTATTACTTTTTCAAAACAATAAATAAAGTCGGATTTGTTTGATTTATATCGGACTTTTTTGATTTTAACAATAATTTAAACGCTTTTAATTTGATATTCAGTTTTTAGATGTGAAGCTTAAGAAAAAACACTATCAATATGGTTGTCAATCATTTACAATTTTTTAAGATAAAATCAACGATATTAGAGTGATTTTCACATCTTTTTTTAAACAAAAAACTTAACCAAAGCTTAAGTCACTTGTTACCTGTACTCTGTGTTATTAGTAAGTACTAACATAGGTTAAGACTATTGTTACTAACCCAATGGATCTATGGTATCTGAAATAAATGAATTATTATTATTATTAAGGCACCGTGCGCGAAATCAACTCTTTTATTAATATTTTTAAATAATTTAAAATTACTCGACTCTTATAAAATAAAAAAATAAAAATTGTTATTATAAGGGTCTAGTTCTAATTCTTGAATGTGGCTGCAAAGGATTTCATTCTCGGTACTATGCCCATATTTTTCTTTTTTACAAATTATACACACATTGAAATCCACTTAGGTACAGTACATTTTTTCTTTAAGACATCTTTTTGTAGTGAATTTTTTGCCTCGTTTCAGTTTTTGTTGCGGATGTAAATGAAATTATTAAAAAAGAAACACTTGATTTAAATAAAATGATTTGTTGAATCACCTCAGCCCTGGTGTGGGCTATTTCAGACCATCCAGTCTACTTATTTAATAAGGTTTGTTTTTAATCTGATGTGAAAAAAAATTGTGATTTTTATGTCTATCGAACGTAATTTAATATTAGCGTAATTTAAGAAAAAAAAAATCATAATACTTTTTGGCTCGTAACTAAAAAAAAACAAAATTGCAGAGAAGGTAGAAGTAGTCCCTATACTAAAGTATGAAAGCATAAATGAGAATAATTTAGAGAATAAATTATGAAGTGTCAAAAATGTGGTCGTAAAAACATACACTGTAATTAATTAATAAAATCAAAAAGATGACTAATGTTTCTGTAAATGACAGTTAATAAGCAGTTAGTCAGTAGCTGATTATGCGTGAAACTTGAGCACTCATTAATTTTAAAATAGTTTTTTGACATTAATATCTTAATGTTATGTTTTATGGTGTAGGTATTGATTACCAAAAATATCGATTGCACTCAAAAGATATTTATGACCCAATCAAATTAGCTAGTCAAGCCCGAGGTGGCCCGCTAGTGGGCCAAAACAATAGATAATCAATTTGTCTCATTAACGATGCTTGATGAGTTAATAATATTATTCGGAATGTCTTTACTTTCATAAATTGTCATTGTTTGTGCGTTACGCAGATAGGCTGCACACGCACAAGATAATGCAAAACAGTCCCACAACAACAGACGAATAATAATACCTAACTAGATATAACTAATTACGTAAGTTGTCCTACTGTATTCTCTGCTCTGTGATGAGGGTGAAGCCGAGACGGCACCGACTGCAAACATATCGTGTTGCAGCGACTAGTGGAGCTTATAATTTACCTAATGCCGTGTAAAACGATAGCAGTGCTAATGTACGTGGAAACAAATATGGACGTCACATGGAAAACAACTATCATATTCATTTAGAATAGGTATGTGATCATTTGCGGGAATTAATTAGAGATTGGAATGGAGATTTTGGTCTTTCCGTTCATATTTTTAGAAGTATCGTAGGTAGTAGGTCGGGTTCGAATAACTTCGATTCTCAATTCGGTCATCATTATTTATTAAAAAAATTGCATTCTTCTTTCATCTCCCCACCATTCTTTTTATCGACACCCTTTTGTCTTACATTTTTTTAAATTGCTATACCTACATACTCGAAAGCTTGTTATAGGACTTTTTAATAGGTACCTACCACAAGAAAACTAATGCTGGCCAATAACCTTGTTTTCATTTTATTCTTAAAATTCTTGAATACTTATAAACAAAAATTTCATTCAATAATGAAATATTTCTAAATAAACAAACAATGAAGTTAAGGCAAACAATCGCGACGCGACAGCGCGACGTGACTCGAATCTAGTAGAACAATTTCTATGAAAACTTCATAGAAATTGTTCTATAAGAGTCGAGCCTTTATTCAGCTAGTTCTAATAAATACAACTTTGTTACAAGTTTCAAGTTACGGGAATTCCCTCCACCATTAATTAAGCACTGCTGATAAGGCCCACTCCCTCTCACAGGGAGGAGGCCTGTGTCCCAACTATGGGCACATTATAGGCTGATTATGCTTATGACAAGGTTGTCTCATGGTCTAAAAAAACAAGGTCTGGCATTCCGGGAGTGACACATGCTTACGTCACTATCCAGTTGCCACTTTATTGCAACAAAACAAGAAGTATGGAAACATTTTCAGACACCATTCCGTAAAAGAATATATATAAAGCATTTAAATTGTCGTTTCGTGTTTCTAATCAAACGAAACAATTCAATTTAAACATGTACCAACGTAATTGTTAGTTAAAACCTCATTGTTTTATCGGATTCGCACAGGTAATAAAGGCAGTTGGGGAGTTATTATTACACGCTACTGGTAACACAGCGGTGATGACGTAGGCTTGTGTCACCCACGTGACCACTGTGTCTCGGAATGCTATACCTGGCGAAGTATATTATTGTATCATGGTATGTCTCAAATTTTGTATCAGCACATTGTGGCTTGCTGCCTGTCGATTGGAGTATAAAGAACCAATAGAATTCCACTAAGAAAAATTAGGCTGGCCAGCCTAATAGTCTTAATTGTCTTATCTACCGCACCGCCCAACTAAAGCCGGCTATACCCAGCAGCTACCTGCTGTCGATTCAAAGAGGCCTATTACTCCAATAGCTATACCTACACACTTAATTGTCTACTACATACTTTCTCATAAAATGTTACTAAACCACGGTTTTATATGGAAAACTGTGCCTCAACTTTGCACTGTGTCCTGTGATTCGAATTTCGAACCGAAGACATTTAGCCGCGCTTTTTACTTCTTTTTAATCTGGCTAGGTAGATAACCTACCTACTCGAAATAACGACTGCATTCATTCATTCATTCATTCACATTCGATCTTCGATTTAAAACAGTACGACAAACACAATTTGTAAGGATCACTGCTACATATTGGCGCGTAACCAAATCCGCATGTTCTAGTGTTGCGATAGACCTCACGCTACGGTTTCATGCAGTTGGTACTGTTGCCACTTTGAACAGGAATAGAACACGCCCGTATTCTAAAATTGGTCATATAAGTATGCGTAAGCACTGCAAGTAGTGCTGTTATGATAATTTATAGGATGTGGGAATTTGTTCCGAGTATCAAAAGACGTTACGCTCTAGGTATAATAAACAAATTAAGTCTGGTCATTTTTTTGCTCTTGCCTATGCGGATTTTAACAAGACCAACCCGTCCAGTTGGTCTGGTTAATATCCTCATAGATATTCCCAGGTTCGACCCTTGATATTTTGTAGTAATAATATTCAGACTAACCAAACTTCCCCACAAAACGCGTTAAATCTTACGCGACAACAATGAAACCAGTCGTAAATGAATTTAAATTTCATAATACATCGCTGAATGGTTGCCCAAGATGCCACGACGTCATTTCATTACTCTCGCTGTAAATAGAAAGTTCTTACGTTACACGATTTATAATCCTTCATTCGATACATCGTCAGTCGCATGCACCGAATAGTTTCCCACAGCGACTCAAAATAAAACCCTATCATCGCAATAGAAAACACAAAGCGCGAACACGAACGCGCTGAACAAAAGCAACGGCGTAATATTACGTCTCCAATATCCCTAGATCGATTATGTTTCACATGTTTCTCATTATAACGTCTGGGTACGAAACAAAGAGAGTGTCGGGTTGCCGTGCAATGCTCTTCTGGCAACCCGAGAGTATGGCACCCGACTGTTTTGGTCATGCGAGAACGGAACGCCACACTTTCGGGGAAAACTCGTTTTAGCTGGCAACACCGGGCGTAGCTCGCGAGCCGCGCATTCTGAACACTCCTTTGTAAAATAATGCTTCTGAATACAGACTTCTACTTAATCGTGACATAATTTATTTAATTACTGTTGGGAATAGTTTAGAGTTTCTTACTTACTTATAGTTTTTATTAATAATAGCGTTTCATGTAGCCTTAATGCCTGCGATGTGGCTGCTCAGTTCAGCCCTTTGTAGTAGTTGGTAAAGTGAAATAAATGAACGTACCTTATTATTATTCGGCAACTAAAACAAAACAAAAAACTTGTTAAAAAAAGTATTAAATAAAAACAATTAAAAACAGTAACTAAAGCTTTGTCCACATGATTATATTCTTTTGTCCGTACCGTTCCTCCCTTCCGTATCCGCGTCGCGATCGTATGGACGCCCAGGCGCGCGGCACGGAACGCATCGAGGTACGTCCCGATTCCTCGCGTTCAAACTAGCGTTCGATTGGATCGCGTCGCGGATACGGAACGGAGGAACGGTACGGACAAAAGAACATATTAAATGTGGACAAAGCTTTAAATGAAGAAGAAAAAAAAACTGGTAAGTAGATAAGATAGAATAGAAGAATAGAAAGAAACTGGTCAATGATTTCCATAGCCAGGCTAGGAACATTTACAACTATCCAATTAAAAGGCATGCATAGATTGACACACGATACAGTTTTTTTAATCAAAACATATTGTTTGTTTACAATGTAGAAAATATTGTGGCTTGTAAACATGGCGATAAATATAGAAATATCTTTCTTCTTTATCTCAATTTTTTCTCATTGGTATTTCATTTCATTTAATGAAAGCTATCGATGTCTTGCAGTAGGTGTGACGGAAAGTTTACTAGCCAAGTAGGAGCTTTAGAATAATACTAGCTTCTGCCCGCGAGTTCATCCGCGTGCAATTTCTTGTTTCCCCGACCCACCCCGTCGCGTCGCATCGCATCGCCTACCCGCGCTATCACGTCGGTTTCGCTTAGCGTTCTTTCTGACTTTTTGTCTTTTTGCTCGGCTCCTGATTGTCCTTGCG
The DNA here is from genome assembly GCA_917490735.1 of Dryobotodes eremita. Classification (NCBI taxonomy): domain Eukaryota; kingdom Metazoa; phylum Arthropoda; class Insecta; order Lepidoptera; family Noctuidae; genus Dryobotodes; species Dryobotodes eremita. The sequence continues at coordinate 20,342,957 of OU823251.1, read as the reverse complement.
TGACGTTAAGTAGCCTATAGCCTTCCTCAAGAATTGGGCTATCAAATGCATTTTTATTTTTTATCTGACTGGCAGTTCCAGAGATTAGCGCGTTCAAACAAACAAATATACAAACAAACAAACTCTGCAGCTTTATTATTAGCATAGATTAGTATAGATAGATATAATTCCAGCCTATTATTGTCCTACTGCAGGACAAAGGCAAGAGTATTCATCACCACAATTGGACGGGTTGGCAATTTCAGACTTATACAGGGTTATTGATAATGGCGGCAATCTATTAAGGGGATGTAGGGGAGGTCATTTGCAACCAAATTACCCCTTATGACCCCCATGCAAATGTCAACCATTTTCGCGTAATTTGACATTTTATATTTTTTTGAAAAAATCTGGTATCTTTTTGTATCTCGTTGGTTAACTGAGTAGTTGTACATGTTTTTGGAATGTTCTGCCGATAAAGTACATCCGTGGTTTTTTGCCGAAATCGGCCATTTTATTCAAATAGCCTGCTCAAAATTATGAAAATTGTAACGATTTGTAGCTCTGATTTAAAAACTACTAAAGATAATTGTCATTTTATGGTTGATTATTATGTATTGGAAGCAAATAATAATAATAAAAATAAAAAATAAAAAGAAAAGAATATGCAGTGGTTTTTTTTTATACATTTTTAAAATTGTATACCGCCAAAAAAATATAAAATGTCAATTAAAATGGTTGAAATTTGCATAGGGGCCATACGGGGTAATTTGGTTGAAAATGACCTCCCCTACATCCCTTTAATGGATTGCCGACGTATTACCAATAACCCTGTATGTCAAAACAATGTATTTTTCACTTCAGTAGCTCAAACATGTAGGTTTTGCTGCCTGAAATCAGTGAGCAAAATGCGATTTTGCTCACTGAGTGAGACCAAGTAACTTTTTAATTATTTTTTTTCAGAAAGCCGCGAATATCTTATTCATCCTTGGGTTAATCATACAATTCGAAACATTCACACTCTATCTCTTTCTCGCCATTAGAAAGAGAGAGAGACAAAGACCAGCCCTTTCGAAGTTCCGATTTTGAATTCGACCTCAAAGACAAACACGTTCGGAATTTCGTACTAACTAAAGAAATTTTTCAAAAAGATAATTATGTCTTTTAATGTAATTTATTGAATTTTTAACTTATTGTTGTATTTAAACGAAAATAAGTATTTACATATTTATTTCTAGTTTCAATAATGTTACGAAATATATTTTGAATAATAAAATATCATGGGTGCTATTTCCGAACACGCCTTAATTTAAATAAAAGAGCGGGTTACTTTTAATTTGCAGAATTGCAGTAATTTTTGTTTTAACTTTTAAAATGTTCCATTTTATTGAATTGGTACCTCTACCTACAATCTTAATTATTTTGATTCACAATAAATAGTTATTTCAATATATTCCTGTTTATTATTTTATCTCCTAAAGTGTTCTCGCTGCTGAAGTGAAAAGTTATGTGTGTTACACGAGAGCAAAGTTTTTTGCATCTCGTGCCTTTGAATCCCTCGCCACACTCAGGATTCAACTTTAGAATCACTCGCTACGCTCGTGATTCAATCGTTGAATCCTTCGCTTGCTCAGGATTCAAAATCGGCACTCGCAGCAAAAAACGACTTTGCTCTCTTGTTGCACAAATAACTATTCTTCACCGATATCAGTAAACTCAGAAAGTAAATACTTTAGTAAAAAAACACGTTTCTTGTATAACTTGTAAACTCTTTATTTTATTATTATTTGTTGTTATAGCGACCATAATACACTCTGAGAAAATTTCAAGTGTCTACCTATTACATACGGTTCAAAAGATACATCCCTGTGACAGATGGACGAACGGACAGACGGACAGCGGAGCCTTAGCATTTGGGTACCGTTGGCACCCTTTCAGTACGGAACCCTAAATAGTCACATTGGTTCTTGCCCGAATTTGAACCTGCCTGCCAAACACATCGTTCCTGATAAAGTCGACTCCCATGACAAAAATCTGGCACGTGCTTTCGGAGCGCGCGCCTACTGTAGATACACGGGTCTACTCTCTAAGCGCGGCATCCGTAGTTTCGGCCAACATTACGGTCGTTTCCTACTCGGTATCACCTACGGACATAAGATTAGTTTGGGGCCCGACCTAAGAATTAATGACATCATGATGTGACAGGTATCCGGGGTCTCCCGATGTGTTTTTACCTGTCCGAAAAAGTTAATTAAACGGGTGTAGGGTTCGCTTCAAAGTTTCAAACTACTTTCGGACGGGCCCGTATTTTCGCTGTCCGACTTAGAGGGTAGGCCCCCAGATCTTCCTGTCAGCCATTCAACCATATTTACAAGGAGACAACATCCATTCATGAGCATCTATGTTGTTGGAGACTTCGGGCCTAGAGTAAGTCTATGGTGATTGCTTATCATAATCTAAGTCATATTATAATTTTATATGTACAGTCAACAAAAGAGATAAGCAACCAGGGTCGTCAATATAGTTGAAGTTTAGTAAGAAACCGATGAATGTTTTCGAATAAAATTTAAATTTATTAATAGAAAACAAACAGGTCATTTATCAAATTAAATTTCATTCGAAAACATCCATCGGTTTCTTACTAAACTTCCACTATATCCGACGATCCTGGTTACTTATCACATTTGGTGACCGTACCTACTGTAGCAATATTAAGGTGAATCCTCAACTGTAGCACGCCAATTTTTTTTTTTGGTTTTTTTGCAAATTGTAGCTCTGTTTTAAGTCGTATGTTGATCAAAATGCAAAATGCGATTCTCGACTGCAGGAATGATATATTTACTGAATAATAATCATCAATTTCATATCAATCGACAAACTTTGGATTTTTTTCCAACTAAAAATGTTTCAGAATATTTCATATGAAAATTCTTTTAGAATCTGTACCGCGAAAAAACCCGATGCCCTGCAAAACCCTACGGCAAAACCAGAACAGAATTACGCAATGTTGCCAACACCACCGAATCTTCTCAAGAGAGAAGAGAAAAATCTGAAGGAGAGAAATCGGTTCTAAGAAGAACCGATTTATAACAAACTAGCTGACCCGTGCCCACTTTACTTGTCATGAAATTGTGACTGAGGTTCGGCTAGTACTGAGTGCTACGATTTATTTCCCGACTGCCAAAAGGAGGGTTATATTTTTACTGCATATTGCAGCGTAGTGCTGGCTCGTAACACGCCGGGGACTCGAACCCCGACGTGAGCTAGCTAAAAAATCAAACTCACGCAGCTGGTACACGTAAAATTTATTAATAAAAAGAACTTTCGAAATAAATAAGAAATAAGTCAAAAAAATTTAAATATTTAGTCGTTGGAAATTGTATAAGGCTACCAAAAAAAAAAATATATCACAAGAAGATTTTTGGAGAAAAAACTTATGGATGTTTCCAAATTTTTAGGAATTTAAGTATATAGACGAATTTAAATTCGATTGCAATCGTACGAAATTCGTGCCGCTCTATAAATTATTTAACACAAATAAGCTCAAGATAAAGGTTTTTCTTTACATAATTTCGTTAATATAAATTTGAAAGAGAATAAGATCTGATATTAAGAATTTAGGAAAGCAACTTAAAATTAAAATGTCACACGACGGTATAACACAGAACACTTCTATTATATGATGGTTGGGCGTTATTGCGCCACACAAATGTCTTATTTAGCACCTGATGTGTCCGTTAGGCACCTGTGTCGTCGACCTTGCTCGGCAACGATCCTGCGCTTCTCTCCGCAAGCTCGCTCGGACTTCTGCGGCCGGCAGACGAAGGAAGAAGACAGGCGAACAATAAATGGCAGGGTAAGGCCAAAAAAGGTGGCCTTTCAAACAATCAAAGAAAAAGGAAATCTTCTTAGATTAAAGAAGAAGGCACAAGTAACAAGAATACGGAACCTATAAAGGGATTACTCACCAAAGAAAAAAGGGACGAGAAATTCCAGGGAACGTATCCGCTGACTACTCACATATAGTGGTGGTTAAAACTTGAAACTAACTTTCGAAGAAAGATTAAATATTATTGAATAAAATATCCACACAATAGGAATTCCAACGACAGAATCTGTTGCATTTTTTTCTTCTTGACAATGTACAGAACAATTGTCAATTTTTTGAATATTTCAAAAAAACGAAAAAGTAAAAAAGCTGACCGAATGACTCGTAAAAAGAATTTAATCGAAATGACAACAAAAAATATCTACTTGCAGGAATTATACTGCAATATGTATGTATGTGTTTGCATGCCAATTTGGCTATATTATCGGGTTTCAAATGAATGAAAGAAATGATTATGATTGAATAAATTATGTTTATTTTAATAGTTCAAAACTTCTCTGTATACTATACTAGCTTTTGCCCGCGGCTTCGCTCGCGTTAATTTAGACTGACTAACAATTCGGGTTATAATTTAATCATGATTCGAAAGACACGTGGCGCCATCTATTACCATAAGGACGTTATTGTTGTTTTCCTCGGGAACAGTACTGTTTTGCGGGATGAAAGGTACCCTATGTCCGTTTCTGTACCCCTGACAACGTATATGCAAAATTCCAGGATGATCAGTGGTTTATGCGTGAAAAGGTAACAAACAAACAAACAAACTTACTTTCGCATTTATAATATTAGTTAGGAGTTAGGAAGTTAGGATTATATTATATATTATTAGTAGGTTATTGATTAGTATAGATTAATTAAAACACGCGCATTCGCTTTATTTTCTTTTCATCACGAGTGCCTTCCCGCGAAGTTCACAAGTCATGACGTAAGCAGCAAGCTTCACAGAACGTGAATAATATAAGACCGTGTTCATAATATCTGCGATGATTTCACTCATTATTACGAGTACGAATCGAAGCTACCCAAGGGCGAGGTGTGCCCATTTATTCCGAATGTCTGTCTGGTAATGATGTTTTTAAAGAAAACACATAAGTATATTTAGTTCTTTGAAACGTTACAAATCCTCAATAGGTACTCTTTCACGAAGCTGACTATTGTGTTACGTAATAATTACAAATTGAAGTAGAGTGCTAAAAGGATCTTTTGGAGGTCGAATAACATGGACAGAATTTTACAAATTACCAACAACGCCTCGTTGTTGGTAATTTGTAAAATTGTCACAGCAATTGTATTGAACAAAACAAGATGGCGGTGTTAGTTCCGATTTTCGCCGTGCGCCAAAAGATCCTTGTACCGTTTGTAGTACCTACCTAGGTACAGTCCGGCCGTCGAGAGTGGTCAAGAGCATAGATTTAGTCTATACTACTAGCGTGTCGAGAGAATGGGTTCCTGACACCCGTCAGTGCGATAATTCTACTACTTCTAAGTGCGCGCAAGATAAGTCTGAGCTTGTGTTTGACCTTCAAGACTCTGCCAGCACTTTTAGTAAGTTTGGGCATAGTGATGGCGATTATAAATAAATTTGGAAAACACGGAAGACAGCACACTCTTGACACCTGATATAAACGTCGAGATGGCGGCAAACGATTATTTCTGATTTCGGCCGCGCGCAGACTTATTTTGCGCGCACAGATTAAATTCGCAAAACACGTATTCGTTTGTACGAAACTGACGAGTGTCAAGTACGCGTTCTCTCGTCGGCCGGACTGTAGCCAGTACTAATTGTTTTTGAAAAAAAAAAAAATATCTAAAAGGTAGAGCTACCAAGGTCTTTTTAACTACATACTTAAAGGGTGTCCCGTAAATAATGGATTAAACGTAACGGGTAGGTAGCTTACCTGATTTTTAATAACTAATTTGAGTAGTTAAAAAAAAATTACAGCTGCCAAGATTTTCTTTCTTTCGAATGTTACCATTTTCTCTACCAGAATTCAGTATTTTTTTTTTAATGCTGTTGCTGCAAATTTTCGCGTTTGTAGCTTTGATTTTTGTTAACATTTCTGAATAGCTTACTAATGTTGTAAGAGATTTTTTTTTTAATAACGTTTTATTTGCCTTAAAAAAACAAATCATGAATTAAAAAGTTTTTTTTTTGCGATGAAAATAATTTATCTTGGTTACTGTAACGGTTTTTTAAAACTATTCAACTTAGTTTTTGGAAATCAGATGAGCTACTTACCCGTTACGTTTGATCCATTATTTACGGGACACCCTGTATATCTGTACCTTACAAGGTACAAATATACAGGGTGTTCCGTAAATAATGAATTCCCATTTAGGGAATGGAATGTTTTAATGTGTACATTAAAACATTCCATTCCCTAAATGAGCTTTAGTAATTCACACGGGTATCAAACACAAGTGCATAATTACCTATTTTCTTTGTCATACAATATGGTAGGTACGCGGAATGAAACGCCGTATTTACGTTACCTACCTAAATAAAGTAGGTGTACCACCCGATACATTGAACGAATATCATACATAACACATATAACCATCATGCCCATAATCCTAGAAGGCATAGGCAGAGGTGTAACCAAGTACACCCACATTTCGCCAGTAATTGTTCTATTGTTTTTACGAATATCATATCAAGTGGTTTTTTCTGAGAAATTATGCAGACGATGAAACTTAAGTTATTTATTGAGACTTATAAGTTATAATAAGTAACAATGAATTGAATTATCGAACGCGCGCCTAGAGTTAATTTACGAATGCTTACAAAAACTGCACTTGTAAAACCAGGGTAGCCATGATTAGTTTCAAAAACGAGATAAACGTGGACGGACATGTTTTCTTTCCGCTGTGTTTAATTTTCACGATAATTTGAAAAGTTGCTATTTCAACACATGGTTTAGGGAAAGGAAAGAAAAGGAAAAATTAAGACGTAGATCCAAAAAAAAATATTTATTTATAATTGCTTTTTTATTTTTGTCAAGAATATTGTGATTTTGTGCCGCAGGTTTCCGTTAGTAAAAGACGCCTTCTAATGTTCCAACCCCAAAATTCTCTCCTATAATTATTCCGTTCTACCGATATGAAACTTCAAAGGGCCTCATACATTGGTATGTACTTATGTGAATATATGACTTCGAACTTAATTAGAATGTAATACATCCCCGTCAGCCAGATAACGTCCACTATTGAACATAATATGCCTCCCTCATCGTTCGTTCACAACGAGGGGTCCGGAGGTAGACTGCATTAATCACTGCATAATACAAGTACGTATCGTGATATGCGAGCTTTTGGTGAGTTTAGGGTTTGCGATGATGTTACACTGTTATATCAGGTATGGAAATCATACTGAGTTGCTGATAATGCAGACCATTACTGTGGTTAGAGTTCAATTTAGTCTCCAGCTGATGTTGATTGTCAAAGGCTGTTTTTGTCGACCCACAAAACTGAGCAAAAAATAAACGTACCAGCGGGGTAATTACGTAACACACTAACAGTAGGAATGGGTTTCATTTTGACAGTTCAACAACATTCATTGTGTTTTTTCCGTTGTTGAGCGGACAAATTTTACGAACATATGAAGCAATGGATTAACTTCATGGCTTCAAAATTATTCAGGTTGTGATAGATAATGTATTACGTAACTAGGGTGCAGCTTAGGGATAAGACGGCCTAAAAGTAACGGTAACTGTGACTGTTTTTTTTTTACAAAACAGCCAAGGTGCAAAAGAAATGGATTTCGTCCCAGCAGCGAAATACTACTTACAAAGTTACAATGTGATTGCTATGAAGGCATTTTAAGTAAAGGGTAACTTCAAGTTTATTTTCAAAATTAGCAAAGGATTTCAACAAACATTCTTGACAGGAGAGAAAAAAAAAGCAGCCAGTCGGTGGTGTCTGATTACAAGATATTACTGCGATGCGACGGTATTAAGTGGCGGCGCGGGCGCGGCGTTCGGTTTCATCTTACGATATGACAACATGTACTCACGACTACATATGAAGCTGTACATTTCCAGTATAAGCTGACTTCTCATTGTACGAAAAGCCTACACAATACGAGGTCAGCTAAAACTGGAAATGTATAGCTTGTTATTTAGCCGTGTGTACGTCGACACTGCGCCTTTAAGTGGCCGAAAAAAATGTAAACGATTTCGGACGAATGTTTTTTTTTTGTGCATAATGTGGATTCGAGATATGATGTAAGTACTTAGGTTAAGTTGGGATTTAAGATTAGCAGTTATAATTATTGTTTCGATAAACCTTCTGAACGTAGATTTTTTAAGTACGTAATATAATTTTAAAATCTACTTATCACCTGTCCTAAATTGGACTTAGTTAAACGAAAAGGATCCAACCCACAAATGGCCAAAAATGATTGTGTATACTAAAACACGTGTACACGAACAATTACGAAAACATCCAAGTAAAAATTATAAAAATTAATAACTCTTCTGCTGACCATCAGATTGTCACACTATTAAAATGTATCTATCGCTGAAATATAATCTAAGATAAGTACATGTACCTACCCATTATAATATTTAGGTACGACGTAAGCTGAGCTATCCTTTGTGTTGAACTGTCAAAATGAACCCTTTCATCTAGAATATCTCCCCAAGGCTAGCCGATATTAGACACTAACAGACAACCAATACACCAACACCATACACACATCATAGATTATAGATGTAAAAAGTAGTAAAGCCAGACGGTTCGTGTTTCACGAAAATTAACGTCAGCCTGACGGGCCGGGCTTGTGACGCAAAATGGAGTCAAATGACGCCAGGGCCGGTTTAGCTGAGACGAGCATTAATTATACGGGATCATGTTCAACAACTGCGCTTAGGGTTCCGCTCACGCACTGTTTTGTGCCGCGAAACAGGATTAACTGGATTTTCAATGTTGTGGAGTGACTGATTGAGTGTTTATTGAATTCTTTGAGAGTTAGGTCGATTCTGAATCCTGAAGAAATGAATGAGTAAATAAAAATATTTCAAAAAGTTAAAACACTCAATCATTAATAGTAGATTATGCACCAAGGGTATAAAGCAGTGTTTTATGTCGCGAACGCCGTATTGAATCCCGAGCGTAACGAAGGATCCTAGTGTTATCTCCCGAGCAAAGCGAGGGAGTTAAGACAAGAATCCTGAGTACAGCGAGAGATTCAAGCTCACCGAAGACGAAGGCACGTTTATCCCCGAGGAGGATACTCTTACTTCTCACACCATCTACGGGACAATAAAAAGCAATATAGGTACTAGAATCGAAGTATTTATTAAAATTCCAATTACATTTAGTAGACCTATTTAAAACAATTAAAAGTTAAAGGTTTGGTTTGACCTTGTGGGAAGACAAAGTCATGTTTTATTCCGTAGGTACATTTATTGAAGTGGAGGTAGAGTTTATTTGCGTATTGCTGTTGAGTAAAGTTTCAAAAACTGGGGTCAGCTGAGGATAATTTTGGATCGTGAAAGTTGGTGAAGGTGGCGCTTGAGGCAGCGGGCTAGATGAATAGTGTTTTGATGTGGATGGTTGCGGTGACAAAGGTTCCAAGGATCAGTTATCGACGGTTTTATTAGTTTGATTTTGTCACCAATGCGGCAGCCTATTTTATCTTTATTCTGCATAGAATTTACAATGTAGCCCTCCACTACTACATCACATTTCCATCTACCGTGTCCTTTAATCTGGGTCATGTCTGCTCCTGAATCAGCCAATAGAGTAGCCGACGTTCCCCTGAAACAATGGCCCATATAGAGCTCAGCACTTGTCGATTTTAGATATGTCGCAATTTCTTTCGGCCCGGTGCTGATCTTATTTTTGCCAATGACTTGCCTGGTGCACTTGCCATTAGTATAAGCTACGAAAAATCTGTTAGTGTTTATATTAGAGGGCCGTAGAGCTTGGTACTTTTCGACAATTCTTACGTATTCTCCACGGACTACGAATGATCTTTCTTTCTTTGATTTTGTATCTGGCAAATTTACCAGCAACAAATCTGAATTTTTTTTCGATATCTTCGATTTTAATGTATAAGAGTTAATTTCCACGACAAGCGCCATTTACCCAAAAACTCAAGGCTAGATGTAACAAAAATAGACAGGTAGGTTAGTAAGTGTGAAGGTAAGTTATGTACTTTATAATATAGTAATTCTTATGTATTACAAGTTATACACTTTCTTAGATTTGATTGACACAAATAATTGTAATAATAGACACATAAACTTAATGAAAGTTTACAATAAATTAATATTTAACTTGGATAGAGCGCAGAAATGTCGACATTTTGGCCTGTCGCATTTTGGCTTGTGACATTACGCAACGCTTCAGTAGATCGCACACAAGCGATCGATACATGAGCGGGTCGCTAGTCGCTAGTAAGTATATGTATAAGTATGTAGCTATTTCAGTTACTAAAAATGCAATAATAACTAATTATTAATTATTATTAGACAGGTACTTACTTTTGTGGCAAGAAAGCTGTGGTCAGGGGCTTCATTTCGAGACGTTTCCATATTTTGAGCCGAGAAAACTTTTGATTTCTTAGCACGATGCCCTTCCAATTTTCTTTTTTTTAACTGCCAGTAATTTGGTGTATGTATTAATTTGAATATTATGTTTAATGCTTATTATTGACCTGACCATCGAATAGATGCACCATTGTATATGATAAATGCTGGAAGTAGACTAAAAGCACTGATTCAGATACAAGCTTTACTTACGCCTTGTATAGATTTCCATTTGTAGAAACCGTCGTAGGCTTTCATGACGATTCCTTGGACTTTTCTAGAGGTAGATTGTTGGCAATGCCAATGGCTTCGGATTGAATGTACCTACTCATAAACCTATTTTTCTTTCTTTCCTTTCATTTGACATTTTCGTGAGAATTTGTAGGTTAATTTGTTTTATAACAGCAAAGCGATTTGCAGTTTTCGCGCCTTCTTTTATGTGTTCTATTTTTTTTGTATTCTACTCTCGGTGGCCAGTTTGATTTCCACGCTAATTATTTTTTTAGTGCAGGTCTCAATGGTAAATGCATGGCATTAGTATGTACCTACTATGGAAAATATTTATATGAGATTTTTACTTGAGGTTCCCATGTTTTAAATTCAAATCACATTAATGACCAGCTGGTCATAATGAAATTCAGTAGAATATTAATGCCCGGCTAGACCCTAGGGCTCTAATGAATTACTTTAGGTTAGGTCTGCATGACATATAATTTGACATTGTCGAACGGTTGGTGTAAACATTACATTACACACAACAAGAATTCAATCGTTTCAATTCAATTCAACAAGAAAAAAAATACAAGAATCAGTTTCCAATAAAGGATTCATATTTTCAGCAAAATGTAAAAAAGAAAAATTGGGAAACAAAAGCTTTATCCTTCATGTATGTTATTAAATAAACGAATGCTATATCAATTTCTTTAGATGAAACGTGATGAATTTATTTTCCCAAAATTTAAAAAACTGTTATTGGTATTTTTCGCATAGCTCAGCGCCGAAGGCAGCGGAGGCACACAGCGTCTCATTTTACACTAAAATTAACGACGATACCGAGCATCGGGTGTCGAGACGAGAACTTACAATAATTAAAACGAGCGATTGAAACCTACGCCGATGGTCTCAAATTATATAATTAAAAATATTTTAATTATACCTCATCGATATCATAATAATATTTCGTTTTAATTTTGTGAAACTTAATAGTTATTGAAAAATGTTTACGACCCTTAAAGAAAATTATTTTGCTTTTCAGAGAATATTTTTTGTACCGTTTTTAATGGCGTGCTGGAGAAATACGGGATTTTATTTCGTCTTTTTGCTTCCTATCGCGTTTCAAATTAGTCCTCCAATCTGTACGTACACTACGAAAAGAAAAAAAAGACAAATCTCTCTAGTGAGCTTGGTCTTTTTTTAGAATATAGGTGCAAAATTTGTAAGTATTTAATTTACATTTTTAATAAGTACTTACCTATGAATAGATAATGTAATTTTGTTGTGGGTACCTTTCTCACTTAGATACTTATTACTACTTACAACACCAATAAACAAACATAATAAAGATATTGTCTTTCTTTTTGCTTTTCTTTAAAAACTACAAAACCTGCTACCAATTAGTGGCAATTTGAAAGTCTCTTTGTGTTCTTTATTCTTGTAACAAACAAAACACGAGCATTTAAAAAATGTGCAATGGTAACGTCACTAATGTAGGTACAGTAATGTCCGGTCAAGTAGTAACATGAGAAGCGGTTGTAAAATGACACTCTACTAAAAGCGACCCGTCTAAATTTAGTAGACACATCATTCAACTGTATTGTGTTACATATTTCTATCTAAAGGGTGTTAAATGTGTCGTTCTTTGATAATGATAAAAATGTAGCAAAATATTCCATAAAAATATAACAAAAACATTTGGTCGTCGAAAATTTTTAATACTTAGGTAGGTACTCTTATCAGTTACCTAAGTATTTCCAAAAAGTCCAAATGAGAATAATTTAATCTCGAGAATTCTTAATGTTCGTTAACTTATTACTGTTAAAATAATTTGCATAATCAGCCTATAATGTTCCCACTGCTGGGACACATGCCTCCTCTCGGTGAAAGGAGGCCAGTGTCCTGTGCCTAAAATAATTGTCGTACTTAAATTTTATTTAATGTAAACAAATAAATATTAAATGTTTTGAGAATTCCATACCAACAGACTCAAATATCTCGGTAACATAATACGGCGCAGTTTTTATGTCACCCGATGATAAGTGGACATCTATAAGAACATTTACATGCTTTATTTATACTACAAAACGTGATTTATTAGCTTCAAGTTAGTAAAAACTGTAATGGCGTCTCGTAAACTATGAAGTCATGGTTACCCTAAAATTAAAATGTCAAAAACAAAAAAGACTTTATTAAACTACTTTGTTCATGATTTTAAATATTGTACTGGTTAAAGGATTAGGTGTACTTTGTATTTTTACTAATTATGATTGATGTTTTTTTTTGTGTTAATTACAGTCTGACACTTGTGACCGTATTTTTATTATGGGACAAGATGATCGCATGAAATAGGTGGCCGCTTACTTTCCTCAGCAAAAAGGGACATGGTGATTTCAAAAACAATGTAGCCTTTGTTTTTTTTTTCAGTTTTTAATATTTCAAACCATGCACACTATGTTCACAGAATACATCACATAGGATAAAACAGATAAGACCAACATTCAGAAATCCAAGCTCTGAGCTAGATTTATCGGACTTTACCCCTCCAAAGTTATGAAATATCTTTGTTTTGAAGGATTTTCATCTTTATTGCTTGGTGTTAAGGTCTATTCGGTGTGCGGGTTGGATCTGGAGCTGATGGTGGACGAACACTTGATACGCGCACGCACGCCTTCCGTGCCCGCGAGGTGGTGTTTATTCACCCCCCTTTACACTAAGATTATGCATGTGATTCAGATACGGCATAGATTTGGTCAGTAAAATTTTATTGATCTAAAAAATTGACGTTTGAATCAACCATCAGCTTGCAGGGTTTTGTATATTTTAAAAATACTCAATTGGGCTATTTTTATTAGGTTAGTTTGCAACAAAAAGGCGTTTGGTTGGTACTTACATAGTGCTTTATCAACTTCACTGCACACTGAGTAGTTAGCCCTTGGCCCGTTACTATGATGCTGGCTGGCTACTATGTATATGCACCACATCAACTCAGCGTGATTTTTTTTATGTGAAACATCTATAGCCGCGGGTAAAACCGATTGATGGCGTGGCGACGCGTCGCCACTATATATTTTCTATACAAAATAGTTTTGATATTTCACATCTGCCAGGCGTCCCGAGACGGTTCAATTTTTCAATTATAAGTCCTTGAAGAAGACCTTGAAAATGAAATGCACCTGCAATATTTATCATCTTCAAGTATGTTTTTGCTTTTACCAAATTAAGTGAGTCCTAAATTAGTCCTCGCATTTCGTCCATATTTCTATAGGTTTTGCTCTTTCGCCACACATACAGCACATAACCCTCTGCAGCGCGCGGCTCACATTATTCTATGAAAGATGTACAATGCAGAGGCATCGCATCGCGGTGTCGATTACAACAGGCTATCGCGTGTCACTCCCATCACACTCGTGTTGACTTTCCATGTTTGTTCGTTACTTTATATTGTTTTAATTATTATATTATCTTGCTTGACGTCATACACTCGTAGGTTGTATATGAGGACATAGAATAGAATAGTAGGGGTAAAAGTTTAATACCCAATGACTAGTTGCGGGGCCTGGATTCTTGACAATTACCCTAAATAATTAAAAAAAAAAATAAGGGTTAAATTAAAATACTTAGTAATAGGTGGGGACCAACGTTTTTGGAACGAAGTTCCCTATCGGGTATTGCGGTAGGAGTTGACTGGTAGAAATCGTCACGTAAGGAAAAAGCGTTATAGGCCCCCACATGCGACTTTCTCTCCCTCTCTCCCTCTTTCTATTATATACAAGTGTGTGTGTGCGTGCGAGTATCACGTAAGGAACTTCGTTCCTGATGGGGGTCCCCCTACCGCAAACGTTTTATTTTCCGAAATCTGCTTGAATGTATGTATGAATGCAATAGGTTTTCTAAAATAATACTAACGTTTATCCAAATAAAGGAAAAAGAAAATTAACTTCTGGGATTGAATGAAATATAAAAAGATACCTAAAGTTTTCAATGAAAAAGTTTAATAATAAACTCCAAGGGTAGCCAAAGCTTTGGTTTTTGACCGGACAGTCCAATTGTTGAGTGATATTTTATGTTGCATAAATAATCACACATCATAACATCACGCCTGCATTCCCCGAAGGGTTAAGCAGAGGTGCACCTATGAGTACACCCACATTTTGCCAGTTATATTTAAGTCCATTTAATAGGGGGCGAGCCTAATTTTTATGTAGCAGTTCCCCATTATTTAAAATTAACTGCAATTTACTTACGAGTTAATGTGCGTAGGTACTTAGTGCGATTTTTTTAATTCTATCATGACTCAATTTTAAAACAAGTACCTAATACTAAAACGTGTGTAAAGAAGACCACAAAAATCAAAACAAAACATTTTCTAAGCCCCAATGCGTCATGGACTTAAGAACAGCACGTGTAAAAACAACTTTACACGCATTTAATAAGTGTAATGTAATATCTAAATACCCTCAATTAGGTTTATAGGTGGCCTACAATCATCGTCTTTATACATCGAGCTAATGCAACATCAAAAACACTTCCTTGACCGTGCCGCGACTGACCTCTCAGACTAAATTACCACTATATCAAACGATACGTTACTAAATGCACATGCGCTACATAAATAAGATGCGACACCGACAATGTTAGTTAGAACATACAAAGATTACTGAATTATAAACCTTATAGCCAAAGAAATAAGGAGTCAAATAAAAAGTTGCGCACGCGACCTTGGCCCAATAATGTGCGTACGCGCATTTGTTGCAAGTGCAATATTTATGATCTGACGTTTCGTAAGCGCTTTGCGGAAAAGATTCTAGGGCATCGTGTCATGACTGCGTGTCGGATTTAATGATTAACTTGTTTAATTTTCGTTTAGACATTGTTATTAATTTAAGGTCTCAATTACATCGGGCTGTTTCAAGATAAATGATTCAAATCTGAGACAAGTTAGATGAGCTGTCTACAAAATATTTTAGACAAGTGCTCATATAAGTAAAAGTGGAGTACCTTCACCGTTGCAGGCCAGTATGACAAGATTATTTAGTAGACCCCCAAATAGACACAAGAGTCGTTTTAACAATTTACTTATTACGTATGTACAAAAATATTTATTACAGAAAGCTGGAACAAAGTTTGTCCATAATTCTGCAAAAGACAGAATTTTTGAAAACAGCTCATCTGATAGAAAATAGCAAATTTAATCAGCCATGCCCACCTATGCAGTGGTCATGCCCACCTATGCAGTGGTCCTATGCAGTGGGAATATCTCTATAATCATTAATTTAGTAATAAGGACTTTGGGCTTAGGGAGTCGGGATCTCGGTCCGACTCCTTACAGTCTTTACTTGCAAGTGGGTTTGATGATCACGTTTACTGAAATTCACTGGATTTTATAAACTTAATTAATCATTTTGAAACCGTTTATGTTACGTTATCCAATCCAATGTGCTGAATGCCAGATTTTTTTTAAATAAGACTAGACATTGCAGCAAACACGTGCAAATTTCAAAGGTTTCTAAAATTAGTTCCAATTTTATTTGTATAGAGAGGGCTTTGAGATTTAAAGCTGTTTGTTTGAGTAAACAAGCTCATACTTATTGTATGTTAGTCTGTCATCATCGCGTGTTCCCTTCATTTTTCCAAAGAAATTTCCGTCAATTTTCCATCGCATCCATTACACCCTGACATGACACGGTCGATTGCAGTTCGACGCACGATATAATGTAATAGAGCAATGCATTTTACATTTTCCATTTGCATTTAGATAGAAAACAGGATTCGATATCTGTGGCGTTTTGAATAAAAGGTTTTAAATCACGATACATGGATGACATGATACGGACTGAAACGGTTTTCTATAAAAACAATGGAAAAATAAAACCCTGATACGATGATAACTTTATTTTGGATTATAGCAATACTCTTTATTTCTTTTTGGAAAAATATTTGCCTCCTGCCAAACGATACTTTCATAAAGAAGCGGGTTTTCAGGTCCGACTGTCGGTACTGATTGCTGCAAGATGATCTTCGGAAAGAATCGGTTACATATTTTAGTGTGTTTCTTTATGTGTGTCCGCATAAGTTAATATGGGACTATTTCACCCGCATCGACCAGTACCAACTTGTCTTTACCGGGAACTCGGTTCCCTATGCAAGCACCCTAAATGACTAGCCAACATTAGTACAGGAAAGTGACAGAAATGTGTGGAAGCCTGTAGTGGGACTTATCAAAAACGGTTGCAGACCATGACCATAGATACAGTCCGATTCAAACTTTATGGCAGCTCGGAACATGAGGTGAGTCGCTGCGCAGTAACCAATTCACGTGTCAGCGGAGGTGAGGGGTGAGGTACTGCGCAGCGAGTAGCGCACTTCACAGCCGCCATAAAGTTTGAATCGGGATCGGAATATACCCTGCTAGAACCTTGTCTACATTCTTCTTGCCAGCGATGTTGCGCGGTTTTTGGACAAGGTTTGGCGATACAACAGCGATGTTGTGGGGTTTTTGGACAAGGTTTGGCGATACAAATGGAAATGACATTCCAATGGGCAACACCCCAAACATCGTTAACGAGGTAAACAATGCTTATTTATTATTTACGTATAATATCCTACATCGAATCGATGCGAAATGATTAAGACGTCAGCATACATGTTAGGCATAACACCTCATAAAAGCTTTCATTATTTATTGAAAATAGGTTGGCGTTTTTTTGTATTATATTTCTGCTACTGCTGCAAATGATGCGTACAGTGTACCAATATTTTTAACGTTGTAGGTACTACCTATTATAGTCTGCAAAATAGCTTCAAAAGATAAAACAAAGGTTTTTATAGGGATTTTTTCTTCTTATTTAGTGTATTAATACAGATAAGCGGCAGGTACTTGAATACCTAACAATGTGTACCTTGATTCATATTCACAAGTGCAATGCATTTTGCTATTTATGGCTCCATAATAACGGGTTGGGAGCACTTATAACTTATCAGATCCTTATACATATTCAATTTATTGCTACCGTTCAATGATTTTATGTTGCAAGACCTATCATTTGGTGTTCATCTAATTTACGACTGTTGGGAATGTTCTTGTAATATCGCAACAAAATACCAGTAAATGTATTTAACGCTATTAATTATAGTTTTGTATCACGCTACTCAGACGACATAAAAATAATGCGCAAAATGTAGTCCCCACTATTTTGATCTGTGTAATAAAAAACTAAAAATACAAAAAGATACCTTTGTAAGTAGGACAGAGAGGCGACTAATGCAATAAATTAAATCGACCTCAAATTTTAGTTACAAATCGCCGCGTGTGTCCTGTGACGTCACCGACGCGTGGACACCGCCAATGGGGTTATTGACATGTCAAACTATTTCCGTGGCGCCAAAATAAAAGCGCGCGAATCCACGGGGGCGGGCGACCATCGGCGACAATAACGCGCACAGGCGACGCTACCATACGTCCACAATTACGATAAACAGATGAAAACAATAAATTGAAGCGTCGGCTTGTGGCCTGGGACGGTCTCGAGTTACGTTTTGAGCAAAGGAACGTCTAAAATTACCCCGCACGCACACACCTACCGTGCTGCCAGTCGGTACACACCAATACAGCAGCGCCGCCTATATCTATTATCAAAACATCCAGCGACTCTGGTTACAGCGATCCGAGCGCGCTTCGGATATCGCGTTACACACTTTAATGGCTGGAAAAGGCCTCGAAAACGTGATATTACACGCGTTTTATTGTGTATCGCAAAATGTAATTAATATCGAAATATAACACCGAATAATTTATTCGGCGTAACCCCGAGTCTCGAACCTTTGTGGAGGTCCCCTCGCAGATCAAGATGAATAAATATCAAATTTAAAAATACGATTCGGTCGTCTCCTATTACGAGACCGGCTGAAACAGGCCGCTTGCCAATAAGACGAAACCGTAACACGATGATGGTTTTCCAACGGAAACCCACGTCAATGTCGGCGAAAATATTTGTAACTGAACCTTACCTTGATTTCATCTTCATTTTCTTTTTTCACTTGAGCCCTAGGAGGTGATGAGGGATTGGTGGGTGTTTTACTGTCCATCTTAGTTATACAAAGTCACTATACTTAATATGTAATGATAATAACACGTGAAAAATATATGCAGGATTTCTAAAAGTTTTTCTTGTTCAACTTTAGCGTTCGCGTAAACATTATATTATGCGCGCAGCAACGTTAGGGTTACAATACGTGCGCTCCGCGCGGCGATCGCAGCGCGACTGAGGGCGGCCATGATTGGTTGCTTTGTTGAGCGCCGTGAAAAAAGCTCGTTTTCGCGCGAACTGTCGGACCTAGGGCGGAGCTTACGGACCGGACGTAGCGCATGGGCGGTTAACTTTCGTCCACTTTCAAGCTTCATGTAAAGCAACCCCCCTTTTGTTAATGATATTGTTATGTACAGTAATAAACATGGTTTTGATGAACAATTTTCTCGAAGAGAAAATACAGATTTTGCTGGTCTCAACAACTTACGATAGGAATCGGCCCAGGAAATAAACTTATGGCGAGCTTAATATTAGATTATTTTATTAAAAGTTAACTGAAAGATTTTATTTAAAGGGGAAGCGCCAGGTTGCACGCGAAATTAAAATTTTCGTACGTTTTTTGCCATTTGCAGGACAGTGTCAGGTTGTATGTTGAACAAAATATCAAAACAAAAATCATCAAAAGTCAAACATCAATCATTCCTCTAAGGTCATATAATAATCAGATCTAAGTAGGTACCCACATAACAACTATTGATTGATATTTTATGAAATTGTCATTCAATAGGATTATATGAACTTGAGGGTTGTATTTATGATCTTAATGATCACAATTCTGTAAATACATACTTGTTACGGTCGCTAATCATATCTTGTTTGTTTGTCCAAATTGGCATAAGAATATGCTTGTATAATATAATTTTATTATGTACTAGCTTTTGCCCGCGGCTTCGCTCGCGTTAATTTAGAATTTGACAATCAATTCGGGTTGTACTCTGCTTTTTGTTTGGCCGTTTAAATCATGGGAAAGTATTTTTTCTGTATCCCTGACAACGTATATGCAAAATGTCATGATGATCGGTTCAGCGGTTTAGGGCGTGAAAAGGTATCAAGCAAACAAACTTACTTTCGCATTAATATTATTATAGTTAGGAGAACAAAAAGCGGTCTATCGACACTCTAGACTCACAAAATGTATTAGGTACTTAAATAAAAATTAAAAATCTCTTAACACACTACTAAAGTTTCTCTAATCATATAATTCAATCATGATTCGAAAGACACGTGGCACCTATCTATTTATCATACGAACGTTATTGTTGTATTCCCCGGGAATAGTACTTTTTTTCGGGATGAAAGGTACCCTATGTCCGTTTCTGTACACCTGACAACGTATATGCAAAATTTCAGGATTATTGGTTCAGTGGTTTAGGCGTGAAAAGGTAACAAACAAACTTACTTTCGCATTTATAATATTAGTTAGGAAGTTAGGAAGTTAGGATTGATAGGCTGGATTTCCATCCGAGTAACCAATACATACTTTTATAATGTATGTCGAGTTCCTGTCTTTTCTTTTTGACTTGAGATTTCCAACGCTTTGGCGTTAAGAGTTATGCCAAGGTATTTGGCTATATTATAATTATCATAAGGCACTTGCATGCCGTTTATATAGATTGGGTGGTAATCACAGAGTTTGTTAGTGAAGTCAATATGAATTGATTTTGACTCATTCAGTTTGATCTTCCACTTTTGTGTCCAGTCATAAACTTTGTTCACAGCTAGTTGAACTTTTACTACTGCTTCTTTGTGGCTTGATCCGGTAGCTATAATAGCAGTGTCATCTGCAAAGGTCGCAATAGTGTTGTTTTGCAGCTCTGGGATATCACATGTGTATTGCAAGTACCGGAATGGGCCTAACCCACTTCCTTGTGGCACCCCAGCTTTTATAATTTTTAGCTCGGAATATGCATTCTCTTGTTTATTCTAAACATTCTGTTACTTATATATGATTCTGCAAATTATGAATGTCTGCAAATTCTGGAGGTAGCATGCGTCTGAGTTTATATACCGGACCCTCACACCAAACTTTATCAAAAGCTTGCGCGACATTTAGGACTACGGTGGCGCAGACTTGCTTGTTTTCGAGTTTTTTTTCAATGGTGTTAATTATCCTGTGTACCTGGTCTATCGTAGAGTGTTTTTCCTTGAAGCCAAAATTATGTTTTGGTATTAGATCTTTTTCTTTTATTAAAGGTTTTAACCGTTTTAATAACAATTTTTCAAATAGTTTCCATAATATTGGCAACAGGGAAATTGGTCTATATGATGATGCTTCATGGGGTGGTTTCCCAGGCTTCGCAATCATAATGACTTCAGCAACCTTCCATGGCTCAAGCACATGTTTTAGCATAAATTCGGAATTTAATAAGTCTAGTCAACTTTACTATGGCTTTGCGCGGGAGGTGTTTTAGAACTTCTCCTGTTATGAGGTCGTAACCCGGGGATTTCTTCGAGCTTATGTTGGTTTGAATTTCTCGCAGAACTTCTTTAGGAGTCACAAGCTGAATTCTTTGACTTTGTGATAACTTTTCACTCTCGAGTATTTCTATGGAGCTCTCATTCGATTGAAACGTGTTTAAACGCTTTTTGGTCTTTGCTTATTGCCCATTTTGCGTCGCTGTTTCTGATGGGGTGGTATTTGCATAATCGGCCTTTTTAGTTTTCTTGTCGCTTTTCAAAGAGAGAAATCCGTTGATTGGTCTTTGGTTAGCTGCACAAAGTTAGTATTCAGACAGTCATCCTCAAATTGTAGAATTTTCTTCTTTAATCGTTTAGTTAGGCTATTTAATATTTTTTTTATTCCACGGGTATCTTGTTTACTACCACCGCTTTCTTTTCTCAGATAGTAAACATAACATAGCTTTCCATGACGTGATAATATTGTGTCATTTCAGTAGATTCATGCATTTTTATTTTTGTTTCATCTGACAAATGTGTGAGTAATAAGGATGCTTTGTCTCCCCCTTCTATTTTATTCAGCTTCATAAACTGGTTTAATTTTCCATAAAATATTTGCCATTCTTGATTTTTATGGTCAAATACATTTAATGTTCCAATAAAACTCGTTTTCTATGTTCTGACACACACGCGGGTAAACAATTATTCTCGTCGCCAATTGGTATGTTTGGGAAGTAATTAAACGACTAGGTGGCGTCCAAGCTAGTTTATTACTAAAGGTGCGCGCCGGCCCGTGCGCCGCGCGCTATACATACGTACATGTGCATACATACACCACAATTTTATAGCAAACTTACTTAAATATTATGTAAAGAATTTAGCATTCAACCAATCATTGTAATTTACTAAATGCAATACATTCCTCTTAACACAACAGTCGGTGCCAAATGGTAAAATTGGACATTAAAAGCAAAGTATTCGGCTCGTTTGCTACTCCTTACCCATTTGCTTGTAATAAGTTACTCCAACTCTTTTTGCGTGATTTTATAGTAAAAAAATTTGCCAACCGAAGCTTCGGTTTCGGTTTCGGTTTAGGCCAGTTTTGGCCAAAGATACCGCAGAACTATTCTGTAAAAATCTCACCGTAAAACTTATGTGAAGTGAGCATAAAGTGAGTTGTGATTCCACCTAATGCCAGGGATTGAAACTGGCGTTCGTGAGCTGTCGGTTTTGGTAGAATACGCACGACCATAGATATCCGACGCACGACTGACAGATAGACGGGCACGAGCATGTGGACTTAGTAATGGGGTCCTGTTTTCACACCCTTTTTGTACAAAACCCAAAAAATAAGTAAGTGTTTAAAGAAAAAGAAAGAAAGAAAGAAAAATATTTTATTTGGGATACGCACAGGAAATACAAACAGTAAAAAAAAGGAGCATTTAAAA
This sequence comes from Dryobotodes eremita, assembly GCA_917490735.1. Classification (NCBI taxonomy): domain Eukaryota; kingdom Metazoa; phylum Arthropoda; class Insecta; order Lepidoptera; family Noctuidae; genus Dryobotodes; species Dryobotodes eremita. The sequence continues at coordinate 20,320,408 of OU823251.1, read as the reverse complement.
CTAACAAAATTAACAATAAACAAGTAAAAAACCTGTGCGAGGCCAAAAAGGCTCCTATCTCAACATAATGCTGCGATATTTAAAAAAATAAGTACCGCAGCGCTGGTATTTACTTACTTATACATTAAAATCGTGTAGGTTCTTTGCAGACATACTGTTAGGGATTTATTTGCTAACCGGAAGATTGATACAAGCTCTAAGGGCAACAGCAGATGCATCTTAGCGACTCTTGATTCGGTCGATTGCAAAGTGACACGTTACAGCGATTACTTGGACGCTCCATCGCGTTTTGTGACGACTCATTCCGTTTGAGTGCGGTTTAAAAAAGGTATTTTAAAACGATGTGGAATCGTTTGGCGGAGAGTTACAGCTTAGTCGCTGTATTGAGCTACTGAAAATCGACTAAACCGCTTATCGCAGATATCAACAGTAGCTTGTCTGCTAAGTCCCTTTTAAGTTAGGGCTGATTTCAATCGTCTTTTCGCAATTTTGACAGTTTTTTTTACAAAAATTCTGCCAAAAGTCAATTGTTTGTTTTGATAATGAAATTTGGTAGTTGTACTTCGGTTATGGGCGAAACTGGAAGGGGAGCCGAATAGTCGGTTACACTATAAAAAGGTTATAGGCTAGCCCTCTGTTCATGGGGCTTAAACATAGCTGGAAAAATGTGGGTGTAATAATATAGGAACCTAATAATAACACCTCTGTCCAACTTGTCGGTGTGATTTTAGGTAATAATAAAAAGGGAAATATTTAACTGCGCGTCAAACAAATTTTTGAACTTCAAACGATGAGTACCTTTAATTTTTGGTGTTTTTAAAAACTCGCTGAACTTTTTAAGTTGGTCAGCGGAAAATTCCCATTGTGATCTTTATATTACGCGGATTAGATAATCTAATTCTATCTAACCGACATCAAAAAGGAGGAGGTTCTCAATTCGTCTGTATGTTTTTTTTGTATGTTTGTTACGCGATGCGCGACGCGATCCTGAGAAATTGAAAATGACAACTATTAAACCCATAAGTACATAAAAAGTTAATAAAAAACTTCTAAGGTCTGTAATTAATTATTAATTACAGACCGATAGCCCTCTTGCCTATTTTGGCGAAAGTTTACAAAAAGGCCATGCATGCGCGATTAATAAATTTTATCAATAAGTTCCAAATTTTGAAACATGAACAGCATGGATTCCAAAAAAGGAATTCGACAACCACAGCGGCATTTAATTTAATTAATATAGTTACTAAAAATATTGACCAGAAATCCCGACAACTGTTGTATTTTTTGGCATGTCAAAAGCCTTTGACTTTGTATCGCAAGAGCTACTACTAAAAAAATGTGATAAATATGGAATACACGGTAAAGCAAATACGTGGGTAGAAAGTTACCTTTTTTTTTTTTTTTTTGTTTTCGGGGGGAAACCTTCAAAAGGCACCCGACCTCTGGGGATGGAGGTCGGGGAGTGTGGGATTTTTACCTCACTAAAACCACCCCGGTGATCACCATCAGCACATAGAGGGGGTCCCGGTTCCTCTTAAAAGACCAATTCCGGAACCCCCCCTGTGCAACGCCTGAAAAGCACATCCCTGGGGAGACTGTAAAGGGGCCTCCCCTGAGCCTCGCTATGCGCGGCAGCACGTGACCACTGTGCCGCCGTCTTCCCTGGGGTCACTCAGTGGGCGGACAGAGTCCCCACTCTGTGCGCCTGCGACCCCAAAGGTCCACCTACATTGATTTGTAAGTGGGTTTCGGCGTATTAGGCGCCAAGGCGGTTGCCTCCCCGACGCCTTCTTCTCCGAGCAGGATCAGCCCTCTCCCGATCCCGCTCGGACCTTCCTTCTTGACCATCACGGTCTCACAGAAGGAGGCTACTTCCTTCCAATTCTCAGTCTCTGCCAGCATAGCCCTCACTACTGCCGGCAGAGACAGGTCTCGCCCAATCCTGGCAACCAGGACCCGCAGCTCGGAGGCCCACGCAGGGCACTCCTCGAGCGTGTGTTGTGCGGAATCTAGGCTACCTCCGCAGTGGTGGCAATTTGCCGTGGCCTCTCGCCCAATTCTGTTCAGGTACTCACCGAAGCAACCATGTCCGGTGAGCACCTGGGTGAGCCTGAAGGAGATGCGCTCCCCTCTTTTCAGCCAGGCTTCGAAGTGCGGCAGAACGGCTTCGACAACGCGCTTGCGCGAATATTGCGGCTGCTGTAGCCGCTCGCGCCACCGCTCGAGCGCGTGTCGCCGCTCCCGCCGCCTCAGCCTTACAAATGCGCTTCCTGGCACACTATTCCCGCTTTGGCGGATATCGCGAATCTGGTCGTAAACCTTCGCGTCCATATCCGCCAGGATGTCCAGCGGTGGAAAGCTCGCCAGGAGAGTTGCCGCCTCAAAGGATATCGTTCGATATCCTCGTGCGATACGAATGGCCATTTTCCGCTGCAGTCTATTGACTTTAGTCCTGCAGCGTCGGACGCCTGACAGTCTACCTGACCAAACAGGCGCCCCGTAAACGACCATCGATCGCACGACACCCGCGTAGAGACGGCGAACTTCCTCCCGAGGTCCCCCGAGATTGGGCAGCAGTCTATGCAAAGCACCCACTGCCTTCTCGATCTGGGGAACCAGGCGCTCGAAGTGCTCTTCGAAGCCCCACCGACCGTCCAGGATAAGGCCAAGGTACTTAATGTATCGGCCCACCTGAACTTGCGCATCTCCGACATGGACCAACTAGCTGGGTGGCTCTCTGCTCCTTGGCAGCTTATGGAACCATAACGCCTCAGTTTTCTGGGGCGCTATCTCCAGACCCAGCTCACGGATTGATGCCACGACTTTTGCCACCCCGAGCTCAGAAAGCTGGATGGTCTCCTCAAAGGCCGCCGGCCAACACCAGAGTATCGTCTGCGTAGCAAACGATATTAACGCCGACGGGGAGATCGCCACGCAGGACCACGTCGTATGCTAGGTTCCACAAGAGAGGACCTAGAACCGACCCCTGCGGAACCGCACACGTAATCTCCCTCCACTGAACGCTACCGTCCCGGCCCACATAGCGAATGTGCCGGTCGCGTAGGTATGCTCCGAAAATGCTTTGCAGGTAGGGAGGCACTTCATGATGTACCAGTGCCTCCCGAATTGCACCCCAGGGTAAAGAGTTGAAGGCGTTGACGATATCCAAACTTATCGCCAACGCCACTCCACCCCGGGAAACCACCTGGTCCGACAGCGCGCGGACGCGAAGAATCGCATCTATGGTAGAACGCCGCTGCCGGAAGCCGTACTGGCTGTCAGCAAGGTCGGGACCAACTCGCGACAGGTGCTCGACCAGCCTTTCAGCAACCACTCTTTCAAAGAGCTTGGAAGACTCGTCAAGCAGGCATATGGGACGGTATGCAGAGGGAGACTCTGCGGCCCTGCCTTCCTTCTTCAATAAAACCAATCCAGCTTCCTTCCAACCGGAGGGGAACACGCCAGCACGGAGACAGCAATTAAATAACCGTCTCAGGCGGTCACCCAGAGCAGCCAGAGTTAGAACCCACGCCCGGCCAGGGAGGGTAGAAAATTACCTTAGAAACAGATCGCAATTTGTAGAAATTACTATGGATAAACCAAATCAAAACAGTGAACTATCATTTAAATCTAAATTAGATTACAATTGCACAGGCGTTCCACAGGGCGGTAATAAAATAATGCCCAGTGAAAAAAGTGGGGGGTCTAAAGGTCCCCACTTTTTCTGAAATATATCAATGACCTGACAGAAGTAACTGATCATCCCTGCATATTCTTTGCAGACGATGTGGCCGTAATTATCCCTAAAAATAAAGAAATCTATACTGAGGAAATAAATAGTACCGTAAGCAAAGTAATAACTTGGACGAAAAAGAATAACCTTAAACCTAACACAGATAAAACCAAATATGTACAATTTCGTAAGAAAAATTGAAGTAATAAACCTTTTTATAAACAAACTTTTATTGAACTAAAAAGTTTTAAATAAAACTTACGTTAACATAACAAAAAAAATCTTAGAAGCTTGCGGCTTATGCAAGCTTCTAAGAAAATATCAGTCAGGGAATTTTGATGTCAAAGATACAGCTTGGTCGCCCTATTACGGATAAAGTCGATGCCATTTTTGAAAAATGGAGCAAAATGTAAGATATTAGCAGTTACGACATAGCTGAAGAGTCAGGAGTTGACCACAAAACAGTTTTGACCCATTTGAAAAAGTCTGGGTATACAAAAAAGCTCGATATTAGGTACCACAATATAATTATATGTGTAAAACACGAAATAACTTTTTCCCCGACCTAATATTTAAATTAAAAAATTGTTTTTAATTTTATGTATTTTGTTTTCCCTTCTATTTTTAAACACGTTGTCCACATCTCTTATTATCCCTCCCTATCGCAGGTATGCTGGAAGAGATTTCTTTAGAAATAGATATCACCTTTGTACGTATTTTCCCGTTCCTTTCTTCTTGTCTGTTTACGAGTATATGTGTGTACATAAATGGTTAAATAAGTAAAAATAAATAGATCTCAATTGGAATAATAGAAACGATGTAACTTTTTTTACTGTTTAGAATACCTGTAGATATATCTGTTAACTAGGCGTCTAGCATTAACTTTGTACGATTCTTTATTTAGTTTTAGCGTGGACTAGAGAGAGAATACGGGGTGTTATTCTTAAACTTTTCTGCATGTAAGTTCACAAAGTAATGCTAATTTCTGTCCCTGTAGTCAAACTGAAAAAGTGGCGTTTTCATATAAAACATACCTTGGAAGTCTTCTATATAAGTAAGCCCAGGAAGCCCGAGAAAACCTCGTTTGCAAAAAATACGATGATAATTTAGGAGTTATGAGGCAACAGATGAACATAAAAAGCCTGTTAAAATTAAATAATCACATTTGTCTTTGCCGTAGTCAGATGAGGGGGAGGGGGGGCACGGTCACTAGATGTTTCACTAAACGGAGTCAATTCCAACGTTCCATGATATACCCGTGCCGATAATAACCGACCAACTTGAGCTTTTTGACGCTACGTTGACAGGCAAAGGCTCAACTGCTGTCAATTTTTTCAGAAACCTAGTATAGATGTGGCATTAGGCATCACACCGGAACAGCTGCTGAATCTTTATCAAGCGCAAGTTTGTGTATGGAGTACCTATGCTCTCATTTACGGGGAGGCTCTGGCAACTCCCAGCTTGTTGCGCTAGAGTCTATTGAGAATGGACGAAGAGGCTCATCAGCGTCGATGCACTGGTCGAGTCAAAGCTCCGGAGCTTTTAATATCATCGTCGCCGTGTTGTGGGCCTGTAGGTATTTTATCCGTTAATAATAATATAGGCACCTTCATTGGTCTTGTGGTCGCAATCCCGAGCGCTATTGCTCCCCATGACGTCGTGGGTTTTATTCCCAGCATTAAACACATTATCAATCACAATCTGTATCATTTTGAAGCCTATTGCTAATCCATTGCTTCATGTGTCCGAAAAAATTGTCTGCTCAACAACGTAAATAACGCAATGAATGTTGTTGAACTGTCAAAATGAAAGCCATTCCTACTGTTAGTGTGTTACGCAATTACCCCGCAGGTCGGGCGAAGTATCATTCGGTATTTCCATCTGGAATTGCTCAGCAGCAACCCGGAGCAGACTCCGGGCTGCTTATATGTCCGCATACGTGAAAATATGCTCGCCTCCTATTAGGTACATGGGATTCAAACATAACTGGCAAAAGGTGGGTGTACTATATGTAGGTACACCTCTGCCGAACCTTTCGGGAAATACAGGAGTGCGTTATGTTACGTAAACGTTTATTTAATTATATACGTTTATTTTCTCTACACAAGTTACTTAATGCTTGGCTTAGGGGTAGTTCACAAGTAAGGAGTTAACTTTGTGTTAGAGAGAGAGAGACAGAGACTGTTACCTCAAGTAGGTTTCTATAAGAACCTGTACTAGCGGTCACCAAGTCTCTCCATTAGTTACCTACATTTCAGAGAATGCGCGTTGGAGATGCACAATTTGATCCCGCCAAGCCCGTATCATCATCGGACAAGATGTACGGCTATCTAAACGCCACCGTTACATGTTGGATAGACATCTCACCGCCAGCTATTACCCCGAATGCCGAAACGTTTTGGAAATACTTACATACACGACTAATGGTGCTGTTTCCCGATATGCCGTCCTCCATCGTCGATCACATCATCATCGCATCAGGCAGGTGAGACAGTAGTCAAGCGCGAGCCTATTAGTTATTTATAAAAACTACAACGTCAATGCTTAGTACAGAAAGAAAGAAAAATAGGTTTATTTGTCACAGAAACACGTGCATACAATAAATATAATTAGTATTGAGAATAATGAAAAATAAAAACAAACAATTGTAGATCAATAATCACGAGCACAAAACAGAAATAGTCGACAGCTGCACATCATGACTGAGACAAGAAGGCTTCCACTCAGCATGCTGCTGTGCTATGAAGGACCCACAGCACAACGCTGACTTCCAGTGGTTAGACAAAAGGAATAGGTTATAACGATCTTCACAAACCTATTCTCTGCTAGGTCACATAAACAGAAACAGATCTTCAAGAAATTGTCAAATTGCTAATGTCAACATTATGCTTCTGTCAAAAACAGCTGACGGACGAGTTTTAGGTTATGTTATTTTTTTAAAGCAGCAAAACGTATATTTGATAAATTTGCTAACAATAATTAAAATAATGTAAGATTTAGTAATTATTTAAATTATAGTATGTTCTAAATAAAAAAAATAGAATGTCTTCCAAGTTACCGAAGGCTACTTTGAGTTTGAAGCAGGTAATGTGTTTATCAAGAAACATTAATAATAACTTCAGTTTATTTACCTACTTTCAGGCATGTAATGTTGGTTTTCCTTTGGGATTAAATAAAAGTCCAAATTCTTGTCATAATGCAAAGATCTCGTTATTACTTATCCATTTCAAAGAATTCACGTCCATTTCCGATTACTATTTTTCGTTAAATATCTATGTTAATTCCGCTGACGATTAATATTCAATCTAACTCCTTACACTGTCTATTTGCAGTTTCTCTTACGCCAAGAAGTGCTAAAGCTGTACAGGGAGATCTTTCGGACTCTCAAACAAGTCCAAGATGAAACTACAAAGGCTGATCTAAGAGAATGGGCCAGAGCAGACTTCAGAAATAATATGCATCACACTGATGAAACCGCCATCAAAGCGATGCTCCATCATGGGCAGAAATCTTTGAGAGATTTAAAAAAGTCATTATCTTTGAGTAAAAGTTGAAGAAAAATAAGAATCGGTATAGCTTAGTTAAGTTTGAACAGTTTTGTGATTACCTAGCATTAGTTTAGATTAAATACTAGACAAACTATCAAAGTCATCTAAGTACAACAATAAAAGTGATTATAATGGTTACCTCCAAATTAAAGTAAGTAAATGTAATAATTTGTGAACATTCTTTAATTACCTGTTATAACTAAGGCAACAATATTTTATGAAAAATAAAAGGTGTTTATCATAAATACAAAACATTTATTCAATACTAATTATCTACATGTTTATAACTAAAACATTTTGATCAAATCGTAACTAAATAATAAAGAGATATGATTCTATTAAAGTTTAATTCATAATAATCTATCTATTTACAAGACTAAGTTTTTTGAATACTATACCTTAAACATACATACTTAAATAGACGCATAAATATTTGTTTATGTCCAGTCATAGTTGGACATATTTAAACGAAAAGTATCCAACCTGCTAATGGCCAAAAACTAATTGTGTTTACCAATACATGTGTACACAAACTTAAACTTTAATATTAATAAAACAATCCAAGTAAAATTTAGACGCAACATCACATTGTGATAAATTTTACTTGGATTGTTTTCATAATATTAAAGTTTTAACTACAAAGAGTGTTTTGGTATACACAATTAATTTTTGGCCATTTGTGGGTTGGATCCTTTTTGTTTAACTATGTCCAATTATTCTATTTAAAATGTCTTAGAAACCAATAGTCACTACAGGTAGGGTTGCTAGGAGTTCTTTTTTTTCCAGACATGTTAAGCATGTTGCACTCATGTAAGGCCTAATTGTTTTTTTTCTTCTATTATTGAGTCTCACATCCCTAACTACAGTGCACATTATGTTACAATTTGTTGTAAACAATTTTTGATGCACTAATTTACCCTTATGTATTTAAAACATACACTGGGAATATCAGACTACACTGTCAAAGCACTTAATTTTTTAAAACAAAGTTATGCACCTGTATGGATAGCTTGGTAGAACAAATAAATGAGGATAGGTACTGTCACCCCTGTGCCAACTACTAAAGTAAATACTGTAAAGAATGTTACAAAATCACCATTTTTGTTCAGGTATTTTGCTAATATTTGAATCAAACTTCTTGTTATGTGATGACCATCCATACCATAACAAGGTATCACATTCAAAAATCCAATGCCCATTGAAAATATGAATATGTATCTCAGCAGTTTCTCAAATTGCGAGGGTGAGAAGAATGAGAACAGGCCCAGTCTTGGAAAGTACTGGTCAATGAACACTGTCTTGTGTAAGTCATATGGCAAACCTAAATATAGAACAGCATGTTTATCCTTTCTTTCAATAATTATCAAATGCGTGTGATTGTTTAGTGAAGGCTTTAAGCAGTGCATTCCTCTAGGACAAGAGTACCCATCAGGTTCTGTGCACTTTGTAAACTTGTCTTTAACCATATCTCTTGGCTTTAAACAAGAGAATTGGCCTGGCAATACTGAGTCAGCTACCACTTTGGGCTCCATGTATTCAAAGCAAAAACTGTACAAGTCATCTTTACGGCAACATTCCACAACATCATTCTCTTTTATAGTTTCCATCATGATTTCATCATTTTGAGCAACATATTCTGCACTGGTGCAAATTCCAAACCGATCATGAGCCATATGGAGGCAGTAGTTCCAATCATTTGCAGTTTTGACTTCACAACTGGTTATTGCTGTAACTATATTTCCTTTCTCCAATCCTCTGACATCTTTCAGGGGAGAGTCCTCTGTAAAATCTGTTATTCTAACACCAATACCAGTTTCATATGCTATGTTAAATAAAATCGGAGCTGAAAAGAATAATAGTAAGGCAACAAATGCAGTGGCAACATTGTGCCAGATCCCTGCACAGAATATTCTCAATCTCTTGGTGATAGCTAAACTATTTAATTGATCAGAATTCATCTGGACAAATGCTATTGGTATTATAGTGAACACATATACACCTACAGATATAATTTGTACATCTTCTTGAGCTGCAGCTAGTGCATGGCCCAATTCATGGAAAATAGTACTGAACCCTACCGCTAAGAAGTACACCCAGAAGTCTGACGCCGGAATGTTTACACCAGGGAGCATGGCCTTGACTTCAGGCACATTGCTGCTAATTTGAATGGTTTCATAAAAATGTTCGAATATGAATGTAAGGAGAGTCCATAATGCAAACGGTAAGAATATCCAAATCGTAAATATGTAGCCGCACGTATACCATTTCCGAAGAACGCGGCTCAAGTTTTTACTCCATCTGTATAAAAACCTGTTGAAAGCGGTTGTTGTCCATGTGAAGTTTAGTATTCCTATCTTTAGTCCGGTCCCTTCCAAGAATGCATAATACGGGTAGTGCATACAACTCTGAAATAAATAAATTGTCGATCATTCAATAAACACATAAAATAATTATTTCTTATCAACTTAAAGTAATAATACCTTGAAAAAAGAGTCAAAGAACCATATGACGACATAAAATGTTAAGACGAATGAGCAAAGTATTGCAAAAGACATTACTGCAACTTTTGGATGTTTTGTTTATCATTTTACATTATTTTGGATGTAAGCAAAAGCCGGCACCACATCATTCACTCACATTGAGAAATTGGAAAATTGGCAAATCGATTGCGTCAAAATACAGATAAACCAAATATTACTAATGTCAAGTTCGTGCAAAATTCGGCACGGAGTACTCGGCCTTTAGCTTTCCGTAGGTAATATTTTAGAAAAATTTGGCTGAATGATAATATGACTTTGGTCAGACACATGAAGATAATATTTAAAAAAAAAAAATTGACATCTGTTGGAATCGTCGGTCGTCCTGAGTGTTGTTGATCGGAATTATTCGAAATAAAACAATATTGTGACAATTTACAAAACATTTTAACATGTGAGTGATGAGTTGTACGGAAAATGAAAGTGGCCCTTTTGTCGTGTTCTTCTTACCAGCGGTCGTTGGCTGCCTGACCATACTCCTGGCGAGACGCTGGGCGAACTCCCAAGTTAGCAATACTTCGTCTACAGCCGTCTCTAGACGGCGAAAAATCATTAAAGACCCGCTTATTAAGCGGCCCCTGCCGCCTCTAGCCTGTAAAATGATGCCACCAGGATCTAAAAAGGCTTCTGGTGTAAATAAGAAGGTAACATTCGTCTCCATCTGCATACACACACATCACACTGCACAAGTCCTGTTGAATTAATTACATTTGTGAAATCTTTGTTTGCATACTGAAAATGGTATCTGGTGGTGTAATGCAACAATATGTTTTAATGATTAATTTTATTAGTCTGTAACTTTAATCTTTTTTTTGAAAGAAAGCTGTAATAAACTTCCTTGTAATTTAGAAACATGAATTTCATTAATATTACAAGGTAATTTAATAATGAACCAAAATGATTTTGTAGTACTTAGTATTTCTAACATCTTTATTGTTTTTTCAGGGTACATTCCCTGTTCCAGATGAAGAAATTAATGGTAATGGGAAGCGGCTGGGTCGTCCTGCACGCACCCCGCCCACCACTCTCTCAAGTGTTGGTCTCACAGACATGAAGCTTGCAGATGGGCCCGTGGCCCCTAAACACATACCATTCCCCTATATACCACAAGATGGAACTCTTTTGTTTGAAGCTATGACATTTGTTTTCACTCTGGTGGCTACCGGGTTACAGTTCTTGAATTTGTATAGGACAGCCTGGTGGTTACCACATTCATACACAAACCAGGCTATGGTAAGTTTAAGTTTATCTTGTGAATTAATTATAATAGTATACTTTCCTCCTTGGTGATATTCCTTATATGACACAACTAACAGTACAGGGGTAGTAGGTATACAAATTAGGTTTGTATAATCATATTTGGAAAAATATCAGTGTTTAGAAAATAAAAGAGATAGGGGCTACTAGAATAAATTCTATTTTCTAGTAAATTTTGACATTCAAAAGTGCCTTTTATGTGCCTATTTGAAATAAATGACTTGACTTGGACTTTGAGATTTGTTTTGTTAATGTAACATTATATACACAGTTATAAACGGATATTTTTGAAGAGTTAATCAGATTGTTGGTCATGATTTCAAGATAGAATTACCAAGCCTTCAAAGATGTTGGACAAATCATATTTACAGAGCTTTACAGGATGTGGTTGTAAATATGTAAACTTCCTTGATTTCTATGTTTAGGAAGTTGTGAAACATTCCTTGTGACTGATTGATACTTTGATAGATTAGATATTAAGATAAATTAAACTTATTTATTTAAGGCCCTATTAGTATTTTTATAAGAATCACAAGGTCAAACCATGGGGTTTAAATTTTGCCACAAATTCGTGCTGTTTAATAATTTTCAGCAGAAGATAGCCATATCCTCTCATTGAAGGCCTTTATCAACGATATAATTTTTTTGATAATTATGACAACATTTAAATAGAGAGTTTTCAAAAAGCTTTAAGTCTTAATAATAATAATAATAATAATATAAAACTCGAATAAATTGAATCCTAGGTCGAGCCTCCCGGTAAGTGTTGGTGGTAAACATGATCCCACACAAATTGCTAATATGTTTGTAGACCAATTTAAAGTGAATCCCTTGGCAAATTCCTCTGTTGGTTATGTGACGCAGGAGGTGACTGGCGCTGATGTGAGCTTGGCGCGGGGATTGAATTTATCTACTAAAGATGTCAAGAAAGTGATAAAAAATATGGTTAGAGGCAAGTCCCCGGGACATGATCACCTTAGTGTCGAGCACCTTAAGTATGCAGGGGTACACTTGCCAAGAGTATTGTCGATGTTTTTTAGACTGTGTGTGAGTCATTCTTATCTGCCCAGTGCACTTATGCGAACTATAGTTGTACCTGTCATAAAAAATAAAACCGGTGATGCTGCGGATCCCAGTAATTACAGACCAATATCCCTGGCATCGGTCATAGCAAAGGTGCTGGATAGTCTGCTGGATACATACATGGCCCCCAGGATTGACTTGCATGATGCACAGTTTGGCTTCAGGCCTGGGCTGTCGACTGAAAGTGCCATTATGTGTTTAAAGCGGACTGTCCGGTATTATACGGACAGGAAAACACCTGTTAATGCGTGCTTCTTAGATCTGTCCAGGGCTTTTGACCTTGTGCCTTATGACCAGCTGTGGGATAAGCTTAGTAATGAGAAAAAAGTAGATTTTGAGGTCACGTCATTGCTAAGATTCTGGTATGAGAACCAAATAAATAATGTTAGGTGGGCAGGGACTATGTCCGAAGAATATAAATTGAAATGTGGGGTGAGGCAGGGGGGAATCACCTCCCCTCGCCTTTTCAATTTATATATAAACCAACTGATTGTTGAGCTCAGCAATACTGGTGTCGGCTGTCATATTGACGGAGTTGCTATGAACAACATCAGCTATGCAGACGATATGGTCTTGCTGAGCCCATCAATCAGTGCATTGAGACGTTTGCTGAAGGTCTGTGAGAACTATGCGGTGACTCAGGGGCTTATGTATAATGTCACTAAGAGTGAGTTACTTGTTTTCAATGGCGGTGCCAAAAGTTACTTAAATGTTCCATGTATCTCGTTAGCAGGTACACCCTTGAAGCAAGTCTCAAAATTTAAATATCTGGGCCACTGGGTCACTGAGGACCTGTGCGACGATTTGGATATCGAGAGGGAGCGTAGGGCGCTGTCTGTTCGAAGTAATATGCTGGCCCGTAGGTTTGCAGGGTGTTCTTACGAGGTAAAAATGACGCTTTTTCGAGCCTACTGTCAGACTTTTTACACCTGCAGCCTTTGGGTCAAGTATACGCAGAAGGCATACAGCGCCCTGCGTGTGCAGTATAACAATGCCTTCAGGATGCTTGTGGGGCTGCCGCGGTATTGTAGCGCTTCGGGTATGTTTGCCGATGCGAGAGTGGATGATTTTTATGCCATCATTCGAAAACGATGCGCTTCTCTCCGGCACAGAACAGTTATCAGCACCCACGGCATGTTGAGAGCATTGAGTGACCGGTGGGACTGCCCGATGCTTGGTCGATGGGTGAGACTGCACACACAGATCTGCTCTTGATGACTGTACGTGCATTTTATTTTATTTATGCCTATTATGTTATTATTATTATGCCTATTTGTGATTTTTATGTGTGTATTGTGTTTTTTGTATGGTATGCCTATTATTTGTAATTAATGATTTTGTTTTGTTTTGTTTTGATGTCAATGTTTATATAATTCTATGGACTTCAATGTCTGCAAATAAATGATTATTATTATTATTATTATTAAAACATTTGACGCAAGCTGTCGCGTCCCGCGTCCCGCCCGGGTTTCGCCTCAGTGTGGCCAGAGCTTTAAAGTTTGTTTTTGTTCGATTTGTTTTCAGAACTTCTATTTGATCGACCCTCACTTGGTGGCGTTTATAGTGACGATAATATTCCGTAAACTACTGCTCAGTATCAGTCTGGCTGTTCTCAGAGGGTTACTCGCGCCCAAACTCATGCCTCATGCTACTATTGCTGCCAGGTAAGCAGCAAATTTCTACCATTATTGTAGAGGAATATTTAAGTAATTGGAAGATACGATTTTGATGAAGATTAAGCTGAGTCATGGAACAGTGCAGCACTGCAATGCAGACAAAAATCAAGTTCTTACTTTTATAGCTTAACTGATAGAATCCCGGTGGCCGTCTGTAGGGTCGGTATGTCCTGGAACAAGACAGTAGCCAACCCAAAAAAAAAAAGCCCTTACAGTGAAATGCTCAAAAGAGGATATTAGCCCTCATTTAGAAGCAATAATGATGATTTTTTAACCGCACGACCGCGCGACCCTCTAGAGGGCCAGCGGGGCTTGACGGTGGCGCCACCCCGGCCCTACAGAGGGCCACCGGGATTCTATCGGTTAAACATCAAGTTTAGGGCTGATGTTTTCATATCTAATTTAATAAAGAAGTAAGGAATTCAGCTACTGACAGAGAAGATATTCCAAACTACAGTAATGAACTGGGACATTTCTTTTTCAGGATGTTCATATTGGGTGTGGTACTTGGTGCTCTCTCTTGGTGCACATATTTCATAGTACTCAAGTATCCTCTGGTGAAAATATTCTACTTGTGCTATCCGTAAGTACTGCCTCACAAATATACAGGGTGGCAGGGACATCGATTTTGCTTTCTTACTGCAGTAATAGAAAACCTGTTATTTTTTTCCCCAATTTTATTGTTTTATTTCTACAAACAAAATGGTTTTTTAATCTTCTTAATCAATTATATAGTTTTAATTACGTCGCTAGATTGTAAATTAAACGAATTATGATTAGGCATACTTTAAAGTTTTACAAGAAGCGTCTTTTCAAAGTAAACTTTTAATTTCTTTTAACTTTAAATCTATCCCTTCAAATATACCTTTGAATTGTCTTTTCCAGCGCTGTCATATACTTCCTCCTCTTCGGCTTTCACTCCAGCCCGTTCCTCGAGCTGAACAACGGTGATCCGCCGCTACACTGTTGTACCCACGACGCGGCACAGATTCGCACGGAGGTGGAGGCGTTGCGACAAGACTTTAACGTGCGGATGAAGAAGATTATCTTTAACTCTGTGGTTGGAGCTTACTACTCCAGCTTTATACCTTGCTGTTTTGCTCAGGTGAGGAAAAGTTAGACTAAGTGCGCACCACGTAATGTAATCGTTGAAACTACCTTTTGGAAGAGGCACCTAGAATCAGTTCTATTTTCTTGTAAATTTTGACGTTCAAAAGTGTCTTATTTGACTTTGACTGCTATCTTTCCAGTCATACCTGTACTACGAGGTGTATGCAGCATCGCAGCAGACAGCGTTCGTATGGGCGGGCCTGTTCGCGCGGTACGTCAGTCAGCTCGTCAGTGCCACGTACTGCGACGTACCGCATCGCGCCGCGCTGCATCTTGGCCGGTGGCGCGCGGATAATAATTCTTGTACAGGTATTACCATAGTCTTTACTTGAATAATTTACATCTAAGTATTGCCATTTACTCAACTATCTACTCTAGGTACTATTTTATTTTTGGTATTTGAACTTTGACATTTACGAGGGTCATTCAATAAATACTTAGCCTACAAAAAGTAAACGAAAATTTTGGAAAAGTGGCAATTTATTTTTCAACATAGTCTCCTTTTAGTTCGATACACTTAGCCCAGCGATGCTCCAACTTTTTTAACCCGTCCGAAAAATAGTTTTTGTCAAACTCTGCAAAATAGGCCTCCGTGGCGGCGATGACCTCCTCATTCGATCCATATCTATTCCCGGCGAGTGATTTTTTCAGATTAGGAAACAGAAAGAAGTCACAAGGGGCCAAATCTGGAGAATACGGTGGATGGGGCAGCAATTCGTAGCGTAATTCGACCAATTTGGCCATGGCAACGGCAGACGTGTGAACCGGTGCGTTGTCGTGGTGAAACAGCACTTTTTTCTTCGCCAGATGGGGTCGTTTTTTCTTTAATTCGGCGTCGAATCGGCCTAATAAATCGGCATAGTAAAGCCCTGTAATTGTTTTACCCTTCTCGAGGTAATCGATGTAGATCACACCTTGTGAATCCCAGAAAACGGTGGCCATAACTTTTCCGGCCGATTTTACAGTTTTCGCCTTCTTTGGAGCACGTTCCCCGGTCTGGATCCATTGTTTTGATTGCTCCTTGGTCTCTGGTGTGTACCAGTGGATCCAGGTTTCATCGACGGTCACAAAACGACGCAAAAACTCCGCTGGATTCATCTTAAACAGCGCCAAACACGTCTCCGATGTGGTCTCACGGTTGCGCTTGTTTTCTGGTGTGAGTAAACGCGGCACCCATCGCGCCGACAGCTTTCTCATGCCGAGTTCCTCGTGAAGAATATGATGCACTGTTCCTTCTGAAATGCCTACAGTCTCAGCTAGCTCCCGAACCTTCAATCGGCGATCTGCCAATACGAGATCATGGATTTTTTTAATGTTTTCCTCCGTAGCAGCTGTTTTCGGTGCACCTGGACGTGGTTCATCAAAAACCGACGTACGGCCACGTGCAAACTCGTTGAACCAATTCTTGACGGTGGCCATCGATGGAGAAGAGTCACCGTACACAGCATCCAAGCGCTCTTTGATTTCGATGCGCGTTTTCCCTTCCAAAAATAGGAATCGAATCACCGAACGATATTGCTCTTTTTCCATTTTTGTAAAACCGATCGACACGTTCGCTTCCATAAGTTGTCAAATTAAAACAAATGAAGGGATTGGAATGAAAATTTGAAAAAAGAATTAAAAAAGAATGTGCTACACTGTGGTAAAACTCTTTTGAAACTACAGCGCCCTCTGGCGATGAGGCTAGGTACTTATTGAATGCACCTCGTAAGACATTGAGTTTGTTGTTCCAAAACTTGATCATTATCTGAGATTTAAATTCAAATACCTTACGTAAATGTGCATTGGTGAATATTGGCTTGATCGTGATGTTTTTCCCCTCTATTATCCAGCCGTTCCATCACACGGTCGGTTAAATATGGAATTAATAACATTATTTATCATAGTTCTAGTGGACGTTGACCACGAGCAACTAGTACTTTTTACTTCAAATTTGGGTTTAATCATACTTTTGGTTTATATTTTGATATCAGTTCCCGTCACGTCAGGTGCTGATACAGGGGGCCCCCCCCCCCCCCCCTTGTGTTAACATAGTTTTATAACCTGTATTTTTACTTTGAATACACTAAATTACTAAGATATAAAGTTGTAGGCATGCTCGAAAAGGGGGGCACATTTGTCCCCCTCGACCGAAAACCTAGATTCGGGCCTGCGTGACGTTGAAGTTTAACCGATTTACCAATAACTTGTGAAGTTTCACCAACTAATTTAATTAACCCTGTATAATCCGCAGAAGGTAGCGAGGTGCTCCCGTGGTGTGCGAACCGCATGTGGTCGCGCGGCGCCCGCGTCACGCTGAACGCTCGCGTGTACATCGCCAACACGCCGACCGTCGCCGCAGACCCGGCCTCTGTCGTGCACTGCAGGTTCCATGTGAGTATAAAACTATAAATAGATAGAAAACTCTTCAGTGCATCCCAAATAAAGAAGGAAAAAAAAACATACTATACATAAACTCACGCCTTCTTCCCATGGGGGTAGACAAGTCACTAAATAATAATTACAAGGAGAGCAGGAAACACTTATTTGATCCAGTAGTAAGAGTAAACGAGAATATAATTTTTAGGGTTCCGTACCCGAAGGGTAAAACGGGACTCTATTACTAAGACTCCGCTGTTCGTCCGTCTGTCACCAGGCTGTATCTCATGAACCGTGATAGTTAGACAGTTTTCACAGATGATGTATTTCTGTTGCCGCTGTAACAACAATTACTAAAAAACAGAATAAAATAAATATTTAAGGGGGCTCCCATACAACAGACATGATTTTTTTTGCTGTTTTTATAGATAATGGTACGCAACCCTTCGTGCGCGAGTCCGACTCGCACTTGGCCGGTTTTTCTATCTCTTTCGCGTGTGTAAACGTTTTGTTTGGCCCCAGTTTTTAGCCAACAACTGAGGCCCAACACAATGGCTGTCATGGTACGATTTCTTTGTAAAGTATCCAACTACATTAGATAGATATATTTACTGGCATACGCTGGCAGCAAATCTATGTATACCGTACTGTGTCTACGCAAAAAAGCGACTCCGAAATGAAAAATTATATTAGTTTCGGAAGTCGGTGACTTTGGTTTTGATAGATTTTTTGTCACATGCTCGTGGACTGATGGTGTTTTACCAAAATAAAAAAATATTTTCAAAACGAACAAAGCATTGCTTACTAAAATGATGTTTTCTTTTCCACAGACGGTGTTCGCAAACCCATCACTCCTACTATGCGGGATGCTGTGCCTACAACTCTCCCTCATAGTACTCCAACTTTGCCTACTGTTCAGTTCGATACAGTGGCACAACTTCCTAGCGATAGTTATACTACTGTTCATAAACTACTACACATTATTCAAAATGGTCCGCGACTATTTAGTCGCTTGGAAGGTTTATAAAGCAGAAAATATGATACAAGACAAAAACGGCTCGTTACATCCTGTTTCCAATTAAGTCTAGTTCTTTAACTCCTAAGGTGAACGTATCCCGCGCACAAAATTTGTTTCTAAAAGTTGGTGCGATAAGCTTCGTTGTCTTGCGTTCGTTGTAGTAATAAAATGTGTTGAAATTATTGTTTTTAGTTAAAATCTTAGAAATTGTGAGCGTTATTTGGTGTGTTACATACAGAAAGAATTAGTCGGTAATTTGCTAAAATGCTTTATCATCTAATTTGTGACTTTGTGCCGGATTCCTAATGACACGCATTAGGAAGTCGTTTCTCAAACTTGACCCTCGTTTGGGCCAATATTATTTCATAGAAGAGTCTTCCATTCGTTAGCTTAATCTGTTGATAAATAAAAACACTTCCAGACCACTGTTAGAAGTAAACAAATTGTACAACTTATGGTTGGTAAATAAAACGATGCGTTTTAAATTTTTATTTAGGAACCGGACATAAGTCTGTCAACTATAATATACATTCCATAATAAAAAACTACGTCCGGACTCAATATAACGAAGCCTGTTGTACTAAAACTGTATTTTGTTGAATATCTCATTGTTGTGTCAATTGTACTTAATTTTTGTTTAGAACTGCGCTCATTATGATAAGGATTCTGTTTTTGAACAAAGTAACACTGTTACGAAAGTAAAAAAAAAAAAAAAAAAAATAAGACTGATGGCTACCAGGCCATTACAAAACTATGTTTAGACCTTTTAACCCGTGTCCTAAGTGAGCGATAAATGTAGGGACATAAACATATATATTCGCTTTGCATATCATATTAGGGATCAGTTCCTCTCGGTATCTTCGCATCGAATTATGCTTAATCTTCGTTCACATAGGACGATCGGTTACAATGTATAGTGCCGCTGACGTGTATGCACGCCCTTAGCGCATATACACGTCACTTGCATCGTGAAAACGACGAAATGATCTATTCTAAAACAAGATATGACACAAAATGTTAACCCTGAACAATTATAATATCATACTTGCCATAAAGGAAAGTTTTATTTATAGTTTATATTCTTATGGTTTTTAAAGACCCCAGAAATCTCATTTCATAATAGTCTAGTCAATGGACTTGAATGTAAGTAAATTATGAAAATAAAAACTTGAATGAACAGTGGTGATATATTTTTATTTGAACATTTTCGTAACATAAAACATTTAGGTATTATTTACATATTATACAAATTTTAACACGCTTTTCCTTATAACTAACAAACTATGTATTCAAATCTTAGAAGTCAATTTTAACCTACTTCGAATTGTCGTATCAAAATGAAACTTTGTATGTACATGTAGTTCGGATGACAAAACTATAATTTTGTATCTTAGAGCTGATCTGATGGTGGAGCCAGATCAGATAGTGGTACTCTTCAGTGGCTACTAGTAAACCCCTCGAGTTTGAGCTCATATGATTCGCTTTGCCGAGTCCAATACATCGGGCTTGGGCAACGAGGGTCTGATGATGGAGCCAAGAGGTGGATAGTGGAACTGCAGTGGCTACTAGTAAACCCCTCGAGTTTGGAGTCATGTTTCGTTTTGATGAGTCCAGTATATTGCACTTGGTGTTGACCGTTTGATGATGGAGCCAGGAGGTGGATAGTAGAACTCTTCAGTGGCTACTAGTAAACCGCTAGTTTGGGCTCATATAATTCGTTTTGACGAGTTCAATAGTATAATAGTATATAATGCTTGCAGTAGTAGAACTATTCAGTGGCTCGTAGTAAACCGCTCACTCAAGTCATAACTTCGTTGACTTTAGACTTATTAATTAAATGAAGAATATACTAGACGAAAAGGTAAAAAATATGTAGTTTAAAAAAAAGTAAAACCAAGCTTTTATCACGCACTAAAAATTATAAAACAATTAAATTGACTTGTATTACCTAGTTCTTCTATCCAATGATTAAATCAAAAAGCGTGGAGCGGTTTTTAGTTGTGTGTACATATAATTAATTTTATTAGATAAAGCGCTCCACGCTTTTCGATTTACTCATTGGATATAAAAGAATGAACTAATACAAGTCGGTTTAATTATTTTATAATTTTTAATGCATGATAAAAGCGTGTCTTTAATTTTTTTTTTTGTTATTTTATTTATACACATATGGTATAAAAGTTATCGATTTGCTTGTGTGATAAAGTTAAGCCTGTCATAAAATCACTTGAATGATAAGAACATTATCAACACATTCATCGTTTTAGAAGTGTTCGTTTTTAAGGAAGGAACTGATAACATAGTGAGAAAAAATTATTAGCAATTAATTGTGGTACATTACACTATTGACCCACCCTGCCCTAGCGTAGAATAGGTGTGGTGTGAGTGCAGACAAATTTTAGGAAAATAATTGGTTTTGTTGCTGTAAATCTATTCCTATTAGTATCACATTTTACAAATTAGTGTCATAGCCATATCATACATGGTAAAATTAAATTAGCTAGCGATACTACGCAGGGTGTCGATTTCTAAACATGGTAAAACTAAAATAAATAAATTTGATGATTTTTTTGTGGGGTAATCAACCACAGTTACGTGTTATTCACTTGAAATATCAGTTTAAAAATTTGTTTTTCTTTTGTGTAAACATTATAGACGTGATTAGTATTGATATCTAAACACGATAAAACATCTCAACTCATATTCGCAAGTAACAACAACACCGGTGGTCAATGACCACTAAAAAAAAAACAAATCTTATTATTTTATCGTATTTAGATATCTATACTCATTACGTCTGCAAAGTTTCACTAGCTAATTTAATTGGACACTGTATAATTGGATAGAACCTACTGAGTGGATACCCAAGAAGAGGTTTTATTGCTATCATTAATTTGTACTTTAATTTTCTTCATTTTATCCCTAACAACATCACATGCTTGCAGTATCTCCGTGTCTTTCCTAGATAGGGCATTCAATCTCACTGTATGCCTAAATTCTACCACCGTGTCTATCAAAGAGTTTGATAATATGCTGTCTTGAGCTGAGTCTTGCAGCTTCAGTCCAAAAGTAGTCAACATTCCAGTAATATACTCTGCTATTAATACAATGGGTACAGGATAGTATTCTGAAGTATCCAACCTAATAAGTCTATTTGCATTACTAACTAAATTGAGGAGATTGTTGATACAAACTGCAGTGTTACAATCATTTTTCAAAGCCTCAATATTAGCCTCCTCTATTTTCTGTAAATCTTCCAATATCTTATCTTTGTAATCTCCATTACTCACTGCATTGTTATTGACATAGATAAATGCATCCTTGAGGAAGAATTTGAATTTGTTTAGAACCTCTTCGGCTGTTTTCATTACTTCAAGGCTGTATTCCATTGGGTAGCGGTAACTTGATGTGAGGCAAGCCATTCTGAACACATCAGCACTGTGTTGTTTCAGTAAGTCTGGTATTGATATGGTGTTCTTCAAAGATTTGGACATCTTGGTGTCTCCTTTCACATGCAGATGACCAACATGGATCCAATAGTTGGCCCACTGCCTTATATTGTGGTAAGCACATGACTGAGCTTCCTCATTTTCATGGTGGGGAAACTGAAGATCAATACCTCCTGCATGGAAGTCTATTTGAGATCCAAACACTTTACTGACCATGGCAGAGCATTCTATGTGCCAGCCTGGCCTACCTTTGCCCCAAGCCACGTCCCATGAAGGCTCACCAGGCTTAAAACCTTTCCACAGAGCAAAATCTATTTTGTTTCTTTTCTCCTCATTTGCTGCTTCACCTTCAATTTGAGGCTTTTGTAGCTTTCCATAAGAAGGAAACTTGGTGGTGTCAAAATAAACTGACCCATCTATTGTAACATAAGCCATCTCTGTGTCGATCAGTTTCTGTACGAAACTTTCAATGGAGTGGATATGGTCTGATACTCTAGTTATTATTAGAGGTTTTTCAATGTTCAAAGAAGCCATATCAAGCCAAAACTCGTGTTCATATTGTTTAGCGATATTTTGAAAGTGGGTGTTAGTTTCTAAACCTTTTCTAATGATTTTGTCATCAATGTCCGTGATGCCCATAGCCGTCACGAGTTTTATGTTCAAAAATGATTTTATAATTCGTTGAATAATGTCTAGCTTGACGTAGCAGCTCGCATGGCCTATGTGAGCGGAGTCGTACACTGTCGGCCCGCAAGAATACCAGGTGGCGATGTGTGGGTCATTCAGTATTACCGGAACTTTTTGATCTGCGACACAGTTGTAAATGTATGCACCAGTAGGATTTCCATTCGGCATCAACCATCTCGTGTCCTTGTACGGTTTTAAACTGCACACGTGCGAATGGCTTCTTGAGATTATAGGGAACAGTTTCCTCATGTTTATTGAACTTTAAAGTTCATTGACAATAGGGACTCCACTGGGGGCGATGGGCACTGACACTGACTGAACTCGCAATCACACAACAGCTGATAATGTCAATGATATCAATGAACTGACAGAAAAGCGACACAAAATTAAAAAAATTAAAATTCCATCGCTCCGTTCCGTATTTCAGAATTGTACTTCGATTCGTATGAGAATTTTGTACTGTTTTTCACTACGAATGTTTAGATATTTCAGATAGAGTTGAGGAGTACATTTAAAAAAAAATTGTTCATTAAACAAAATCTAAAAAATAATAAAACCACTGCAAGTAAAAAAATTTTCGTGCACCAGCTGGAAAAAGACATACAACGGAAAAACCATTTCTAATGTCACTTGATTGTCATTGTCACTTCGAGACTTCGAGTTCGAACGAATTATGTCAACAAGGTATTGATATTGATAAACTTGAGAACCAATCTTACTATTTTTCTCTAAAATAATCCACGATTTGAAATAAAAATGGTTACGTTTGCTCCTGATGAAATTGGCTTAGCTGACAAGACACCATGTTCCGGTATCAGGGCTGATCTCAAACTATGTTTACTTGCAAGTGACTGCTGTAAAAAGGTTAGTTTTCGGTTTTTAAACAACATTCGTTTTCGGAGCTATTTAGATATTTGTCTATTATTAGTAGTAATTCTAAAAAGTTTATTGTATAAAATTTTGCTATTACTTAACATGGTCTTTATAGTTTTGTAACCCCAAAATCGTCATGAAGTACGTTAAATATTACATGCTCTAGAAGATAATCGTTACTTCTATTATATTTTCACTGTTCAATTCTACGGTGTACAGCTAAATGCTTCATCTTAGACTTCAAGCGACTGGACCACCACTGTAATTGAGTAGTTTATATATTGGCAATTGCTGTGATATCTGTTGTGTAACTTGTGTGTGACATTCGGCATCCTATTATTCCTGTATCCATAAATAACTATGAACGATTCCATAGTTTCCTTTAAAACTAAAAAGGTCTACAATGAAACATTTAATTCTGTTCCAGGAAATGAAAACGCCTAGAGAATGTCTAAAAGATGGAGCGGTTCCGGACGAGTGTGTTCAACTTAGGCAAAGCTTCTTTGAATGTAAAAGATCACTTGTAAGTAACTTGGTCATTATTTTGTTAAAAGTGGGTGAAATTGTATGGAGGAAAGGAAGTTTGTAAGGATTGTCGCAGGTGGCGTGCTGTAGTTTCTGCCTACCCCCGCTGGGAGAAGGTGTGAGTTTATGTATGTGATTGAAATTCTAAAAACCATGCATTCAAAATTTAAGTGCTAGGCACTTGTCGGTATAGCAGCCCCATCCACACCACTCTATCCAAAGCTAATTCTTTTAGTTGCATACAGTCTCTAGGTTTTCCTCTGATTATTTTTAACTGTCAATAACACTATCAAGGTCTGACATAAGATTAGTATAAAAACTGGACGTTCCTGTAGTCTTGCTTGTGATCCAGATTTGGAGAGACAGGATCTGATGTTTGTGCTCAGTTGTATACTTTTATCCTAACTTCCTAACTAATATTATAAATGCGAATGTATGTTTGTTACCTTTCAAGCCTAAACCACTGAACCGATCATCCTGAAATTTTTCATTTACGTTGTCAGGTGTACAGAAACGGACATAGGGTACCCTTCATCCCGAAAAAGAGTACTGTTCCCGAAAAAACAACAGTATCGTTCTTATGATAATAGATGGCGCCACGTGCCTTTCGAATCATGATTGAATTATATTATTATAGAAACTTTAGTACTGTGCTAAGAGTTTATTTTTATTTTTTATTTAAGTACCTAGTATATTTTGGGAGTCAAGCTAGAGTGTCGATAGATCGGTTTTTCATCCTCCTAACTATATTTCTCCGAACGACCCGAATGGATTGTCAAATTCTAAATTAACGCGAGCGAAGCCGCGGGCAAAAGCTAGTCTACAATATTTATTAATTGGTCTGAGGAACCTTATTGCTCATAAAATAGAGTAAAGTACAAGCTCAGGTCAAACACAAAGCATTTATTTCAAATAAACCAATTACAGGCACTTTTGAATTGTCAAGGGGTTGGTCAGTCAGAAAGGTGAAGCTAGTTGCCCATTCCAAAGCGTAGTAGGTACCTATGGAGAAGAATGGGCAAGAAACTCCACGGACACTCTTTTAAATCAAAATATGGTTACGAATACAATACCCATACTATACTGTTATTCATTGGCTAATAGTGTCTTATTTTTCTTTCCAGTTGGACAACAGAAGAAGGTTTCGTGGTCACAAGGGTTACTGATGTATGTACATTAGCGTTTTAATTATCTAGAGAGGAATAGTTTTAATTTATCGAATGTATAAAGTCTACATAATTTGTTTAATAAAACTTGACTGTTAACTATGATGTTTTTATGATATTATTGTGTATTTTACCTATTGACCATCATCATCATTCGGTCAAGAATCTGAATACCCCTGTGCTGCGTATGATTCTTTTCATTTGTCAAATAATGTGACTAATAATCTAAAAATCTAATAATAATAATCAAATCAAATAATCTAAATCTAATAATTTAAAAAAAGCATAATATTTTAAATTATTGGATTTAAAATATTTAAGTACTTTTGCAGATAAAATAATACTTATGTAAGCGAAATGTTACTATCTTATTTGCGATCTCCTGACTGTGATTATATAACAACTTAATGATCTCCTAAAACAGGGCTTTCTCTCTCCTACAAAGTCAAAGTCAAATCATTTATTTCAAATAGGCACTTATAAGGCACTTTAGAACGCCAAAATTTACAAAAAAAATGAATTGATTCTAGTTGTCCCTTCCAAAAGGTAGTTTCGTATGGAGAAGAATGGGCAAGAAACTCCACCGTTACTCTTTTAAAATGTTTTACAATATTATATAGGTACACATTAATTATCCTTACTACCCTTTTGCTGTGCCCTACATGGTCCATAATGATCTCAATTATATTAGTTACCACCTAAGTACACATTATGGTAAAGCAATAAAGATATTGAGTATTGAGTATTTAATCCAAACTACAATAATGATTATTAGACTGTTTTCTCTATGTCAAACTATCCCAGAAAATTCTATAATATTGTAGTCTTAGCCCCGTATTACAGAACCTCACTCACGACTCAAGCATTACTTAAAACTAGTTTAGAGCCATTTGATTGGTTGAAACTAATTTTAAGTAATGCTTGAGTCTTGAGTGAGGTTCTGTAATACGGAACTTAGACGTAGTCTAACCCCGTGTCCTAACCAAAGTGATCGGTCCCGCGAATACGCGATCGTCGCGTTCATATGTCACATGACACTCATTTGTTCGGAAAACTAGAAGTCGCCCTCTGTCGGCACGACGGCACGTTCGAGTTCGACGAACAAAATGAACGCGACGGTCGCGTGTTCGATCGGCGATCATTTTGGTCAGGCCACGGCCTAAGATTGTAGTAGGAACAGTTTTCTTTGGATAAATATTTGTTAAGGATTTTCGGGAAATATATAAAGTAGGAAACTTCCAGGTGACTTTTTGTAGTTTCTGCCTATCCCCATGGGAAAAAGGCGTGAGTTTATGTATGTATATACTATAGAAATTTATAATATGGAATATTCTAGTGACCAGTCGTAACACTTGAGTAATTTTTTGTTGTTTTTTTATTTGTTTTTTTTTAAACTTTACGCCACACTAGGAATTTCTCCTGTATTGTGGGTGCGTTTACAAACATTCAAACTCACATATACAAACAGCCAGACCCAGAACAACTACTTGTAGGTCATACAAATATTTGTTCCGTGCGGGAATGGAACCCGCGAAACGCAGCGCAGCAGTCAATCGCTTAACCACTGCGCAGACCGTGCCATGCAATTTACACATGCAGAAAAAAAAAACAACATTTAATTCGAACTTTTATTATAAAAATAATTGAAATATTAATTAAATTCTCTATACATTCTACAGAGCTTAGCCTGCACTCATAACTAGCTTTTCAAGCCGAACAGTAATTACATTAAATTGCTTTTTATAAAGTAATACAATAATTTTAAACATATTTGAATTTGAACATTTCTTAGAAATAGTGATGCCAATTTTTATATTGGATTGATTCACCTTTAATAAGCCAAAATATTTGTACCTAGGTAATTAATATATTTTTCGGAGTGTATAACAAGGTAGTTTTTCGGTACTTATACAAAAATAAAACTAAGTATTGAATTTTATGCGATTTTTATAAATGAGTATGCTCTATAATTAGAAATATTCACCCATTAAATAGGAAAGTATATCAACTGAACACAATATCATAGTCATGTTGAAATTTCGTATGTAGGGATATTATTTAAGAAGCTTCTACTGAGTATTTTCTAAACAATTACAAAAATAAATAAGATTAGATAATGAAAAATATTTTTTGAACAGGGATGTATTTGGTTCAATATATTTATCGACTCGCCTACCATTTTCTATTAAAAACAATTTATTAATTGCAAAAGTTAGATTTTTGGTTCCACACAACCCGAACATTTTAACTCCTTATAATAATTCTATTAATTCTTATTAATGTAACTTTATTAAGCCTTATAAAATTGCATTAAACTCTAACTATAATACGCTAAAATGAGATACTTCTAATGTATTGGTGTTATCGAAATGTTTAACCATTTTATTTAAAAATATTTATTTGCGTAATTATTAAGTTGGCAAAATCTATAGTTAGGTATATATGGTTTAAAATTTAAATATAAATTAAGTTCTTAAGCACAAAATGATTATTTTAAAGTGTTATTTATAATTCAATTATCAAACTTGCAAGCTTTGTTTTATTGCTAACCACAAATTGACTAGATTTAGCACCATAGCAAAATAATCAGGTATTGACTAGAAATTATATTAAAAGAAACAGTCGTAGGTACGTTACAATTTGCTTGAACCAGTGACAAGTTTTTATTTAGTAGGTATTGTCAAGAACTAAATAAAAAATCTGTATAACTTACTCATATAACAAATACATGATTAAAATATATTTTTCTAAACACTAAGCTTATTAACGGTCTTTAAGTTAAAATAAACTGTTGTTTGACTGAGGTCAGTTTATCTGACCAAATTAATTGGTTATCGTTTCATCGAATTTACTACCAGTTTCTAGTATCTAATCAATATTTATTAGAAATTAATATAAATGTTTCTATATTAAAAAGCATAAATTAATTACAAGATATTTATTTTCTATTAAAATCTTATGATACATATTGATGCTTCTCAAGCCAATAATTATGCTTATACTCTGTGCATGTACTCTTAATTTATTATTTTAATGAATCACAATATCAGGTAGGCTTTTTGGTCGTATACATTATGTTATTACAAATATATTTTGATATAGAGAAAGTTTTGCTCTGTTTAGTAAAATAATTTAGAAGGTAATGCATAGTATATCAGGGCGTATCTATAACAAGTAAAACTAAGCATGGTTTATACAATGACACGATGGCATGACTTCCAAAAATTACTGAATATCACGTGCTTTCTCAGTTTCAACCAAGAGTTGTGCCGGTACCTCTTTGGGGAGTAGAGGCGTGGGGTTATGCTTATATTATGTATGGTACCATGAACTTAATATTATTATATGAAATTGTGTCATGGTCTAAACCTAGCTTAATCTGTGCACCAAGCTAATGTTATTAATAATAAATGTCTAATATTATTTTCATAAAGTTTTGGAACAATAAACTACAATATTTTTTACGACGCGCAATTGGCCACTCGTCTTTAGATCTTTTTTAACTATTTTGTTGAGAATAGTTATCTACCTACGTTTATAAATCCAAAAATTAAAAAAAGTAATATCCATAAAATTTTCCTTATGAAGGTGATATTTTCGCCATGTGTGACCAATAAGAACTAAAAGCTAAAACAATAATAAGAAAACCTTTACTGAATACATCTCTGTATTATTAATTCCAACAAATGAGATTTTAGTATTATAATATTATTGTGCGTTTCTAATTTTAGCAACAAATTTATTTAAGGCGAACTATTTTATATTTTGTGAGCATCACAATATTCTTTTATTACTAATTTAGTATGAATTGTGAAACAGTGACTTGAAGTAGGCAATGGCTATAAATATTGTCGATTGAACAGGTTGTAAGAATAGGTAATGATATGTATTTCGAGATATGTCAGAAAAATTGGAAAATCTAAAAATAATGATTTCTTTCAAAGATTATAGGCAAAAATAGAAGGGGATTTTATTGAGCTAACTCTCGGTATCAATCGAAAATATAATTTTTGGGCACGTACCTTATATGGAAGACTTCACCCAAATGTAACAAAATATTGTCAAGTCATGTAGGTATAATTTATCATAGATTTTTATCTAGACGACTGTCAGAGTGAGGCGATTTGTCTCGTAGTAGATCATATCAAAAGTATAGTGAAAGGTTGAGAAAAATGGCGTCTACTGAAGAAAATCACTCGTTTATATTAAAATCTCTTACATCTAAATCAAGAACACTTCGGCTCCAGTCGCCTGTACCCAGTCAAACATTGTACACCATTTAAGATAGCCTTAAATGTAATATTAATACTTTGGTCCGTTTTTGTTCACAACGTGTGCTGTTTGTGACCAATTTTGTCAAGACATCTATAGATTGACTTATTAGAGATCCAATCTTGTGTTGGATGATGAATTTTGGAAGTTTACTTACCAACAGATCTTTCAATCATCTCTTTACCAGACGATAGTTCGAAGTTTTTTCCTTGGTCTACCCAAATTCATAACCCGACAAAATTAATCTATCCTAACCTATCGATGTCCGCAAAATTAAAGTACAACACACTCAAGGCCATTTAGGCCTTCGTCCCTCTACTAGAAAGTCTGTATGGGCCTGTAAAGACCCGTATACCCGCACAGGCGGGCTCTTAGAGCTGTCACTAGCATCGCAGCCCCCGACAGGTCATCCATCAGGTTGGCGCACTCGCACACCAGCAGGTACATCTTGTCTCCGTGGGAGGCCACCGACTTGTGCAGGGCTATCTTCCTCATGCCCACCGTGTGAGGTAGGTGTCGGTATAACATTCGGGCTCCTGTCCAGTATAGCCAGTTTCTTTCGAAGCGTTCACCGTCGTCGCCCTCGAATACCTGCGGATGAGGTTTTGAATTTTGAGTAGGTAAATTTTAACAAAAGTCAGTTAAAACAAAATCAGTAAAAAACATTTTTGTTGAATTTATGAAATACTAGTTTTTTCCCGCGACTTCCTCCGCGTGAAATTTCGGCCGACCGCGATCCACCGCGTCGATGCGCATCGCCCGCCCGCGAAATTACTTCGTTTTCGCTTAGCGTTCTTTCTGACTTGTTTTCTTTTTGCTCGGCTGTTTGTGGTCGTAGCGTGATATTAAATAGCCTATAACCTTCCTCAAAAATTGGGCTGTCAAATGGAAATGGTAGTTCCAGAGGTTAGCGCGTTCAAAACAGAAATCCTTTTATTGTATTAGTATATATCAATTTGAGCTTTGTAGCGCTGGCGCTTAGGTTCTTTTGAACAGCGCAAAATAAAAACTTGGAAATAAGTCATAATAAAATCCATAAATCAAACATGCGATACCTTATAAACACTAATGATATATCCAGTAGTAGACGTGTGTGACTTCTTCGGTCCACCAGCTAAGTCATTGAACGGAGGTCTGCAGATCATGGCCACCTCACTGTACAGGTCCAGCGTATGTGCCGCCGAGTACCTTATCGTCTTCGGGTCAAACTTGTTCAAAGACGCACCCCTCATATTATTGTAGAAAAGCAAAGGGTCCGTTTGGGACGTATTTATCACATAATAAGATATGAATGGGAATTCTGCATTCTTCTCCATATTCGCCAACAACATCCCTCCAACTGCAGTATTGGCCGTCGCTACTTCATTCAACAGCTCTGCTGCAGCGGCTTTCTGTCTTATCAAAGGTTTGGCAAGCGGGGATTCCAATATTGGCTCTATTGGTTCCAAGGGACTCATGAGGTGGGCCAATATACAAAGTTTGGGGTCGGCTATTTCAAGGATGCTAAGCGAGTTTTGTGCAGTCTTTGTTGTCATTCCTTTTTCTGGCGTTGGAGGCGGAACTGGGAGCTGGAATTGAGAAAAAAAGTAACCATTAAAATTAAAAAAAACAATTAGAAAAAGAATTCGTATTATTATAATAGAATACTTTTTATTATGTACACCATTAAAATTACAGATACAAAATTAGTTTAATCAAAACCCGGCCCGACCCGGCCTTTGCCTTATTAGCCTTTAGGCTTGCCTCAAGAAATTCCTAACTTCGCCAAGACAATACAAAAAATTGACCACAATTTGTCGCTGTCCATAAGAATTATTTTCTCGTACAGGCCGCCTCTAATTCTTGGGCGCTTAAGCGTAGCTATCAACTATGTAAATGGCGGTCGCTGTATCAGCGCTAATTATGATAAATTATTCTGTCTTAAGCGTTACAGTTGCAGAAGTTAGCAGATTTTTTGATACGAGGTTATTTTCCTCAATATGTATTTTCAACTTTCGACTAACAAAATAATACCAGCCTACATTTAAAAAACGAAAGCAGAACGAAATTTTGTTTATAGTTGCAAGAGAATATGTGTATTGCTTTTCGTTAGAGTTTAGTCGAAGATAGCCGAACAGCTGATGCTGATCGACACTCCATTCGACAAGAACCGATCACAGTCGTGGCTTTCTGTAGAAATACTAGATAGGACTGTACGGTGAGTTATGTCGGTATAATGGTGCTGTGCCAGTCCGAATACAGTCGAAGATGACCGAAGAGCTTATACTACCCGATACTTCATCAGGCAGGAACCGGTCATAGGCTTAGTTTACTGCAAACTGGGGTACGCTGGAGGGTACTGTTTTCTGCAACCTGGCTAGACGTGACTTTGCGGTGGTGGTCGGTGAAAAGGTGCTAGGCCGAAAACGGTCAAAGAAATCCGAAGATCTAATACTGACCGGCACTCCATCCGGCAGGAACCGATCAAGTGCGTGCGCGGGAATAACGAAGCAGTCTTTCTGTAGCGTGGCGAGCGACACAGGCTCGGTGCGGCGCCGGTGGTCCGTCGTGGGGACCGGTGTGGTAGTCGCAGGGCCGCGGTCCCAACGCAGGAGGGAGACCGAGGGCTCCCGGTTCACCAGCGGCTGCGGTGGCTCGGGCTCCGGCCCTGTGCCACCGCCCAGTACAGGCCCGCATCGCTCTGAGGAGAGTGAAGGGGTTATGTTAGTTTTTGAGGTCGAGATGGTTTGTTATGATCTGGGGTGGTTGTTGGTCTGGTAGCCTCTTGGTAGAAATTTCTTCTTTAATTTCATTTGTAGGCTTTATATTTTTTTTTATTTTGCTTGTGGATATCCTCATGGATGTCCTCCGACCTGGGGCGGACGGAGGGGTCTGTCAGACTTTTACTGACTAAAACGACACGGTGTTCTCCCTTTTGCCGGAGTGCTGGAGTAATTTATTGGTACTTAGTGGTTCAGTTTGGGAGGACCTGACCAGAAGGCAGGAAAAATGATGAAAAAGATACACTGTGTATTGGTTCAGTGGTCTAAAAATGTTTGTTTCGATAACTGCAGCTAGTAGCTCGCGTAAACGGGCTTCGTTGCAATTTTAATAACTGTGTTCTTGGTTCTAATTAGCAAATATGCAAAAAATTTAAAACTGTGTAATGCAATTCTAATTATGCAAGACCACATCCTGTTTGCGCAAGCTACCTATTAAAACGAGGAGTAAAAACATTTAAAAAAACACAGTTGATTTAATTCGCAAGCTTAATGTTAAACTCACAACTTACAAAAATATGTTATTTACAAAAATAGGGACACGAGTTCCAGGCGTATCCCTAAGTTTTGGTTCAGTAAAACTTAGCTATTAGTACATCTTCAAAGAAATACTCACCTACTAAAAGTTTTAATTATGTACAGTTGCGATTGGCAATCTATTTCTAACACCTAGGAAGAAATACTACAAGGTCTATACACAAATTTAGTTAGACACAAAACAAGAACTTGTACCTTTACGTTTGGACATTAAACTGATGAACTTCGAACAGATATTGAAATAATATATCCCACAGAAGTTTAGCAATAAACATAGTCGATTAAATCGTGCCAATTATAAATATTGTATAATACGCGTGTCATAACACTTACGCGGGAAGTAACCTCGAGATGTTTGGTGTTTAGCGCCAAAACTGATCCAGTTTCAACCGACTTACACTAGTTCCATACAACTGGAGAAACACAGTTGTACCACTAAAGTTTACCGAACTTCGGAAAGCTTTGTTTACATCAAAAACACTTGTTACGATGTTAACTGCTTGTAATAGCAAGCATGTGTAATGAACTCGTATCTAAACACTGCGTCACCTGTCAAAGAATGTATTTATAGTTGCGACGGCGTTTCATGTCGTGTGTTTTTAACAGAAACTAACGAGGTCACTACAAGCTCCACAATATTATAGGACCCGTTTTTGAAAAGATCGCCACTTATACTTGTGAAGTTTGTTAAGAAAGTTTAGACACAAACACAAAAACTTTCCGGTTGTTTCACTGTCACTGATCACATACGTTTACCTGTGAGGTCGTTGTATTGCGCACTGGCCCGAGGTGCCGCGGAGAAGAATATGTGGGTCTTGTAGTGGTGTTCCTCCATGCAGGAGTATCGCTCGCGGTCGCGGCGCTTCGCGTTCCTCCCTGCACCGAGCGCGCCCCGCGCCTTCCCCCCACCCCCGCTCGACGAGAGGGTCTTCTCCCCGCTGAAGTTCTTCCGAAACATCAAATTCATCTTGGAAAACTGCCCACTTCCGTCTCTGTCGCACTAATGTGTTACCGTATGCGTGCACACCGCTCTCACGCTGAGTCTCTCACAGTAATTAGTTCACTGTACCACGCCAAGATTAAACCCGGCTATATTCAAACGTCTTCTGTTTTCTCGGCTTGTTTTAGTATGTTTTATTTCCGCTTTAAAATGAACGGTCGCATGGTAGGATTAACTAATGCGAGGTGAATAGAGTTCTGGAGAACCGTATGAAAAAACTTTCAAGATTCTTTTAATATTTACTGGAGTAGGTGAAACAGCCCGTTGTGTTCAAAACATGGTTAAATGCTAAAGCTTTATTGTGGAAGAGTTAACTATTGTCATCAGTTTCAGTTTAATAACTACCGTTGGACTTAGTCCAATAATTACTACAGACGCTGTAACACCGGTAACAAAACATTTGGGCCAAACATTATATCAAACACCATTTAGTTTCCTGCAACGTTTGAATGCTTAGACACAATGTCGTTTCCTCTCGATTAGTTACAAAAGAACTTATTAAAAAGAATAGGTAATCATTTTCTTTGTTTTCAGAACACAAAGGACTGAAAGTCATTATCATGCTATTTGGAAGCTTGATACGAGTATATTCTTTTCGATTGGGAGTTAATGAATAACAGATCAATTTGTTGAGATCAAAAGAACTCTCAAAAAAAAACCCAGTCAATGTTTGTAAACTCTTCATTTATGTATTAGCGAAATATACTATACATCTCATACAAAAATAAACTGTCATACACAGCGTGTTTTCTCGGGTGATTGATAAGATAATCCAGATTCAAAGAAACAACTTTCGATTTATGTGATTTGACTCATGGCCATAATCATTTAGCATGGTCAAAACAATCATCATGAAGTGAACTTAAGTGTAGTAAATTGCTAACCGCTTTTTCTACCCATTTCTTTGATAAATGTCACTTCAATTTACTACGAATCGTATTACCTACTATAATTAACAGCGGTTGACAGAAGGCTTGTCATAAAAATTTCCCGGTAATCCTCAATGATCGAGGTAAAAACTTGTTTAGTTGGTCTGTTTGTATGAAATATTCAGGTTTATCATCGATTTATTTATTAAACCTTTCGTCGACATATTGTAACGTTTTGTTTACTATGTTATATTTGATCATTGTGTTCTATTTCGTGACTGGTAAGCCGATTACGGCAAGCGGCTTACCCGAAGGTATTATGACTATGTATCTCGTTTATGTATTTTTGTTTTGAGCCTTTTATTGTTTGAGATTTTAATAAATCTTTGCTCGTATGATATTTATCATTGTATGTAGTGATTATTTATCGTTTTTCGTCATTAAATTGCAGAAGTTTGGAAAGAAGCCGTTCAAATGAATAACACATTCCCATTTAAAATAAATTATTCAATTTATTTTCAAAGGATTGGATTGATTGTAAAAAGTTTCTGCTGACATTATGTAGAACTGTCTGCTGAATAGGGATGATAATGATGATGGTTTCGTGACGGTGCAAAGGAGTAAGCGCCGATCACGAACGAACCAGAACCGCTGTGGCAAAGCTCCTGCGGAGCCCGAAGTAAGCCTGCGTGCCGCAAAGCCGAACACACCGGTGTACATCTCCCGCCTGCCCTACACCACTAAGGCTGACATCGTGAAGTACGTGCGTCAAAAGACGAGGTACACGCCAAGGGTGCAGTTATTGGAATCGCACCGGAACGTCAACTTCAAAGCGTTCGTCGTGCGTGTACCGACCTATTATTTGCCCCTCGTCATGGAAGAACACTTTTGGCCGCAAGACGTGGTGTTCCGTCGCTTTCGCTGACAATTTCCACTGGACAGCACAAAGTCAAGCTAGTGCAAAGTGAAGCGCTACTAACATAGTCTTAAGCCTTTTTTATTAACACAAGTTTTGTTTATATAAAAATATGTATGTTTAGGTTAAGGTATTTTTCTATGGGCCTGTGTCGCCTGAAATAAATGGTATTATTATTATTATTATGTATCGTATATATGTAAGATATATCCTCATACCATGTTAGATGATATGAGTTTTTTAAGATGAATTCCTTAGCTGTATGCAAACGACGGCCTATCAATCTCCGGGAGTAGGAAAACCAATAAAATTGCTCGATGACAGTAGAGGCACGTAGGGATAAATATTTTTATGATCTTCAGAAATTCGATCAAATTTTGATGTAAATAGGTATTCGAGGATATTTGAGAAATTCTTACGTTAATCTTTCCGGTAAGATATAACAAGAATGTGTTAGTTATTCTTGCTCTACCTCTGAGTTTCGCTGAAGACAATTAAAGCCTCATTTACACGGTGCAAGTTTCTGGAACGTTCAAGAGCAGTAATCGCATGCCATAAAGAACGTTCAATTATTCACACGCGTGTAATTTCCATAAAATGGCATACAATAATTGAATGCAAGTTTTGCCATTCAATAATTGCATACGACTGCTGTTTACACCATGGCAATTATTGCAAGGAAATTATTGCATGCAAGTTATGCCTCAAAACACAGACTAACAGAATTGATTCAAGTATTACCCGTATTTGCGGTGCCGCGGATATCTATGATTTAAGTCAATATTGAACATATTCTCAAGTTTTTTTTATATAATAATAAATAATAAAATGTTTATTTGCGTAATGTTTTTTTGACTTTGAATGATAGAAAATTTTCATGCTAGAAAATTTTATGCGATTTTATTGTACGTGCTGATTACACCTATACGCAAAGTTCATTTGGCGCCCTGTGCGTCCAATATAACAATGCGTTCAGGGCGTTGTTGGGGCTACCGCGCTGGTGCAGTGCGTCGGGCATGTTCGCGGACGCACACGTTGATGGTTTCCACGCCGTGCTCCGCAAGCGATGCGCCGCGGCACTCGGTAGGTTGCGCGCCAGCACCAACAGCATCCTGGCCGTCATTGCGGATAGGCTGGACACGCGTTACGTCCAGTACTGGGTTAATACCCACATTAGGAAATAAGTATTTATAAGGTTTTTACTACTAACACTAGTTTCATAAGTTTTTCTGTACTAACATTCTATGGATTTGAAAAAGTCTGAATTAAAAAGTTTTTATTTTTTATACCATTTTTGAACGGCAACTAACTTGCCGGTATCGTGTCACAATTGTAAAGAAAGAAAAATTGTGTTTTCATTTCTCATACACGGAAAGTAGTGTTTGTTTGATCCGAGTAGCGGGTGGAAGACGCTGCTCCCCGTCTTAGGGCGGGAAAAACTCATAGTAATTGCTTCCCTCTCTAGGGCGGGAATGAATTTTAAAAATAGAACTAAATTTGGTTAGGTAGTCGGCTACGAAAGTTTTTTATATAATTAAGTAAAATATCGATTAAAAGAAATGCCGGGGGCTTTAAGAGTGTATAAACAGCCAGTGTGAATTAAAAAATATTTATTAAGGGGGATGCGCTAAGGTAGCCCGCGAAATTCAAATTTACTTACGTTTTTTGCAACTGACACAGAGCTGCAATTTGCAAAAAACCAAAGAATATTTGAATTTGGCGGGCTACAACTGTGGATCTACCTTAAGCGGGACGGCCCACGGTGGTGACACGGTGTGTTCCATATTTAAAATTTAAAAAAGACTATATATTTTGGCGGGATACTAACTCTGTAAGCTTTCTTAACTTTGTTTTCTTCGTACTAAAGAAACTAAACGTGACATTGACTGAATGCACAAAGAGTGCGAAGCCACAAGAAAAAAAAAAAACTGTATGCTGTACCGAAATTCAAAATATCAGTTTTAGAGACTAATATTTGATTAAAAATGAGTCTCATGCATTAATTATTAGTAAACATTTTTAGAAAAACTACTGTTTTTACTTTCCTTAAATTCGAAATGAAAAGTAGAGGGTTTAACACGGGTGAAAGTCATCAATTCCTACTCGGACTATAGCCGCCCTCGCTACGCTCGGGCGTCTAAATACCTCGCATGGGAATTGATTCCTTTCGACCCTTGTATAACAATCTACTATTTTTTACGTGTTCTTTAGACGGTGCCAGTCGATTGTTGCTTCAATTTGATGGTATGCCACAGGTAATAAACTTGCACCTTGTAAATAGGGCTTTAGGGATCACCGATCATGTCAAGATTTGAGAAAGTAGCTTGCTTGTTTTCTGCTCTGAAAGTGATAACACCATACTGCTATCACCTATCGTTTTGCGAACCGTAATTATTATGTCGATAATCCTAATTATCATAAGCCTTGGGATGGCTTAAGTTCTGCACCGTAGTCCAGTAGTATTGAACTTTTGAGCACTGATTTTATTGGACTGAATAACCGGCCTAAGATAATAACAAAACATCTAGGTAAATATTGGACACTAGTCAGATACCCAATCAGTTTGAATCGTTATACCATCTGGCTGGAGTGACAAGTATTCCTGCATTT
Organism: Dryobotodes eremita; assembly: GCA_917490735.1. Classification (NCBI taxonomy): domain Eukaryota; kingdom Metazoa; phylum Arthropoda; class Insecta; order Lepidoptera; family Noctuidae; genus Dryobotodes; species Dryobotodes eremita. The sequence goes on along the minus strand of OU823251.1, from coordinate 20,282,425 downwards.
TGTCTCCAAGATCAAAGTGTTAGAATGTTTGCAAAACATATTGGCGCTCACAAATATTTGCGCAGTCGTCATCGTGCCAAATCGACTGCATGTTTAGCCCGTTATGTAAACAAAAAGTATAGAATATTGAAGTTTATGGCGGAACGTTGATGGATATTCGATTAAACGCGCGACGAGACGTTCTCTCAATTTATATTATCGTAAACATATAGAGTGATGACGTACGTCGTGGTCATGACTTGACGGATGAATATGGTTTCTAGAAGAAGTCCCGCTTCACTCTCTTCACCAAGAGATTATTCCTTATGGTTTAGAAGCAAAGTCTAAGTAGATAATTAAAGTTACAGCATAGTCGCATAACAGCATTAACCAGCGGGTAATTTCGTAACACACTAACAATAGGAATGGCTTTCATTTTGACAGTTCAACAAATTCATTGCATTATTTACTTTGTTGAGCAGACAAATTCTTCGAACATATGAAGCAATGGATTAGTAATAGTCTTCAAAATGATTCATATTGTGATTGATAGTGTGTTATGCAATTAGGGTACTGTTTATATCGTAGAAATATTTCCTTACAAATGGACTCGTATTTACATTAAAGCCCAATCATACGGAAACATCTATCGTTTCCAGCAGTGAATGGTTACAGACTGGTCGAGTTCCAAAAAGGTTGTAGTAATTATGTTTGCAGGAAAATTACTGGGATGTCTGATTTGGGCTGACCGACTATTACAGAAAAAAACTAGTTAAAATATCCCACACGACCGGTAGACAGGTACTTGAGATAACAGCAAAATATTGTTACAAAAATATACAATTCGTTTTATGAAACTTGCAAAAATCCATACAAGAATATTATACCTAGAAATACATAAAAAATGTGTTATATGAACAAACAGCAGTTAGCAGTTAACAGCGTCCTATGAATATTTTAGTAAATTATATTTATTTATTTATAAGTAATATTTTCACCTAAAAATTTTTCTATAGACAATCAATACTCACCCGACATAATATTAGTATTCTCCCGACGCCAACAAAGTTACTTACATAATTTACCCGCGCCATATTTGGTCCCAGTAACAATTTCTCCTGTACCGCAAGAAAGTAACTTATGTGTGACGGGGATAAGGTAACACTTAAAAAGAAAGACTAAAAGGACCACTCGTAACAAGTTTGATCAAGCTGACAGTCAGACGGCTGGCTGTACAGTCAGACGGTAGGTCAGTTAGTTCTAGCCACTATTTAGCTTTTCGCAGTATACCTATATGTTGAATGTCGCCTGATCTCTCTTCGGTAGTGTCGGGTTGCCGTCCCATCGGACTATGAAAGTGAGGGAAGAGAGATTGCACCTGTGTCTGCGCACACACTTGTGCACTTTAATAATCTCCCGCGCCGAACGCTAGTTTCCGTTGAAATTGGCCGCTATGGCCGAAATACGGTCTGGAGGATTATAACTAATAAAGGCCTTCGCAAAAGCAATGAGGTAGCATGATTACTTCTGGGTTTAGATAAGGGACTACGGGAGCAATTCAGAAATGGAGCTGGGCAAGGCAGGTGAAGTAGAGCCCGAATGATCGCTGTGAGACGATAGGAGTCAGATCAGTGAATGACAAACAAAGGTAAGGTAAGGTAAGAGAAGGTAAGACCTATATGTGACTGGCACAGACCAGGAAAGCATTACCACTTATACATAGATTCTTATGGTTGAAATTGGAAAGAGTTGGTTTTCTGACCAGTTTTCTTAGTGTTTGTAAGTTTATGGGTCAATTTAGTGGGCCCAGTAAAGATTACGGTGGGCTTGGTCGGGATGTCGTAAATATCACTTTTATGATTCTTATATCTGCTTTATTTATGTCGTTAATTGATTTACATGTGTTTATCTGGCTTATGTATAAGACACAAACATACATATTACATGCTGAATTTCTTGGAGGAAAAACAAGATAGGGAATCGTAAATCAAAGTATCGAACATAGGTTTTGATATAGCGTATGTTCAGCTATTCTTCGTTCCTATACAGGGTGGCCGGGACATCGACGCGCACACTGAAAACATGAATTTAGCACATGAATCTAGACCCCTAGCGTAGATTATTAGATTTATATAAATAAAATTTTCGTCGGATATCAAAAAAATATCTGCTGTTTCATAGAAAAGTGCAATACCTACGCGGTCAAAATGTGTGGCGGAGCAAATTTTTAACCGACTTCAAAAAAAGGAGGAGGTTTTCAATTAGACAGTTTTGTTTTTGTGTGTGTTACACCAGATTTTTTTTTTAGGTAAACCGATTTTGATGATTCTTTTTTTATTTGAAACCTGGTGCTTCTCATGTGGTACCATATAAATTTGATCAAGATCTGACTAGCAGTTTTGAGTTATCCTTAATAATGCGTATTTTTTCCACTTATTTTATATTGATGATGTTTTAATAATTTCCTGTCACTGTTATTTACATACTCAATACTCAATTCTTTATTGCATTCCATATGTATTACATAGATGGTCTAACAAGGTAAAAGATCAATATGGACCCTGTCGGGCCAGGGCCGGATTTAGGAGAGGGCATCCGGGGCGACCGCCCCGGGGCCTCCACAAAAGAGGGGCCCCCACAATAGAGACTTCGAAAAAAAAGTATATTTTTAAATTCCGACGAGTAAACACTAGTTAACAACTTTTCCTTTGATATTTTTTTTCGCTGTTTTACACACGGTGTGTAGGTACAACCGTACAACCGTGAGGGTACCTTGTCCTTACTGCCCTAGCTAAAAAATCCACCCTGTTTCAAAATTATTGAAAACTGTGTTTAACTTTTTTTATCGTCTGTTACACAAAATTTTCGGGGCCTACACTTTTTGGTTGCCCCAGGGCCTCCACACGCTTAAATACGGCCCTGTGTCGGGCACAGCAAAATTAGGCGAGAGGAAGAGGGCTAAGCAGCAATTCAAGCAATTCTATATTATTCAAATTAAATTAAATTAATTAAATTATATTATTAATTATTATTAGTGGTATATGAATTTGTGTGGGGTAGATGTTTATTTTTTTAAATCATCGACGAAAAATTTCAACGCACAGGGATTCAGAATCATGTACTGAATCTATGGTAACAGATTCTGCGTCGATATCCGTGCCAGCCTTACATACTTTATTGCCCGCCTGCACCACAAATCACTTTATTTAACTGGTGGTTTTTTTTGACTGGTTTAAAGCTAAACGTATTAAAAACATCGTTCTATTTCTGTCAATCCTTTGAAGACAGACACAGAATGATATTTTAAATATCTTTAACGCTTAACGCACGCAAGCCGATCTAAGACATGTTCACGTCGTCAGATCGCTATCCAATAACTTTGGATTTCCTTTAACCGTTCTGTGATCCATCATTCGGCACTCGAAATACCTAAGAGATTTACACACTGAATACTCTGTGTCTTTGTGGCTTCCCCTAAGTCATAGCATATTGATTCTATTAGAGTTTTGAGCTTCAAAAATGAAAAGACACCACTAAAAACGATGTATATAAACTAGTGCCGGTTTCATTGGCCATAAATCTGCAAAGAAACCAAACAGATGGCTCTATCTTAATTGATTTCTGAGTGTCGGACGTTTAACAGCTTGCGAGCGCCAATAAGGCTAAGTGCATCGTTCATGCTGCCGAAGATTTTCTATGAAATTGAGCGCTAACTGCTTTTTGACGCAAGAGAAAAGCGGTGGCGAAAAGTATGACCTGGTTTTTAAATAAAATGTTGCAGCAATTTTACTTGGAACCAGCAATTTTGTGCTTTTATGACGGATTGTTTGGTAAATCGTGAACATACTTTCGTCGAACAGTGACCGCGACGTGATTTGAATTTTACACTGTCATATAAGAAAATTGACAATAATATGTAAAATGAAAAACCCCCGACACAAAAAAGAGCTGATGACCTTGAAACGGCTGAACCGATTTTGATAAAACATGTCTAAGAACCATTGCTAGAAAACCTGCTTTCAAATAAAAAAAACCGCATCCAAATAGGTTCACCCGTTTAAGAGCTACGGTGCCACAGACAGACACACACAGCGGTCAAACTTATATAACACCCCTCTTTTTGCGTCGGGGATTTAAAATAATGACCATGGCGGATACTAGCAGTTTAAAGCATCAATAATTAGGTACCACAGTTATCTTTAAAGCGTTGTAAGTGGATCGTTAAACAGCTGACATGCTCTGATAACTTCTGTCACCTTTTAGAAGGAACTAGGTTTTGCTAAAAGCTCTGCCTGGCAACTAAAACAAGTAAAAGGGAAAATCTTCAAAATTTATGACGGAAATATAGTATCCTACTAATATTAGAAGTGTGAAAGTTTGTGAGGTTGGATGGATGGATGTTTATTACTCTTTCACGTAAAAACTACTAAACGGATTTGGATGAAATTTGGCACACAGATAGACCATAACCTGGGTAAGAACATAGGCTACTTTTCATCCTGGATCGCAAACGAAGTCGCGGGCAACAGCAAGTATTTACATAAATCGCTAATGGTCGATTGTAACTAGTGGGGTAGGCACAGTAGCAAGTTAAATAATGAGTAATGGAGAGTAACGTAAAAAACTAAGTTTGGTGGGCGAGTAAAATATTCATATCCGTCATTGGTAAGTTTGTACTTTTATAGATCATTCGAATAACTAACAAATAATGACAAAGTGAGCATGAAGTTTTGTTACAACTATATGCTTGTAATTCTCCATGAATCTACACTAATCGCACCTTCTTCGGTGCAACAGTCACAATTCAGGATACTTTTTTTTGTTAAGTCTTTTATTAGGATTTTTTTTTAATAATTCAAAATAAGCTTTTTACGTGATACTATAGCAAAAGCAATAAACAATTAATTTCATAAAGATTTCAAACCTACTACAAATAGTAATCCAGTAATAAGGCAATAAATGCGAAAAAAATCTTAAAAGTCCTCTCCTGTAAAATTTAAAAATGAGCTGTTGTGACTTTGTTGCACCGAAGGTGCGACTTGTTCCGCGGTAACCAACTACTTCCAAACAACAATGTGGTCTGATTAAAGTAATCGCTTTGACTTTGACATTTTTTGTTTTCCTCACTTTCGTGGCTATTCTACATGACTGCCTCGAGGCAAACTACCTATGAAGGTTTATGGTGGCTAGCACGACTGCCGAGTTGTACGCAATACTGGGGTCTTGGACACGATCCCGAGAAAAGTGTATTTTGGTTTTACTACAAGGAACGTTTCAGGAGCATCCTAGAATCTGCATTTGTGTCCTGCCTCAATGGGACATGGGTATTATATGGGTCTTCGCTTACCCTTTCGGGAGACACAGTCATGATGTTACGTACCTATTACACTCCAGTGGCAATTTTACTCCACACTAACACCGTAAAGACGCGATACGAGTTCTTATAGAGACCAAGTCTCATAAACTAGTAGAAGTAACGTGTAACGACCCGTCGAACCACTCGTAGCTTGTAAGACTAGCCATAAACACTAAATTGATAGCAGTACATAAACGTTGGGATGTTTTATCACGAGACTTGGCAGTGAATGGGAGGCTGTATCGGGAATACTCATTGATTTGTTGGTTTTAGAGTAATTGTTAGTAGATTTGTTACCTACAAGTGGTTTCGATTAACTGTTTGCTGTGGAACTTGCAATGGATTAATGCTCAGTTACAACAACAAAGTTTTTTGCTTACCAAAGATATCATTTTTTATTGGCATACTGGGCATATAAATAGATTCGTAAGCCTGTACCTGTGATAGCTACTTCCATTTGGGAGGGTCTACGATGCAAAGCTATGAGGACTTTGCTTCATTATTGGTAAAGATACAAGAGTCTTAATTTTAATCAATAATGGTCCGTAAATTATAGGAATCGGCCATAAGTGTTTTTCTGATATGTTCATCTTCTCGTTATTTATTCTTTTGTGTTTTATATGAATTCAATAATTCTATTCGGAACCTACAAGGTGCAACAAGACCCTCCACGAAGTCGTCATCAACGTGTTCTGTACATACATAAGACTATGCAACTTTGTGCAAAAATCATTGCTCGGAAACGACTTTTATTTTTGGCGTGAAAATTCGCTGTTTACGGTTGTGCGGAACGAAACACACGCAAAACATTGTGCTTATGGTACAGGGATCGTGATAGTATTGAAAGTTAAGATATAACATTTTAAACTTGTTTGAAAAAATGTTGGAACTTTGACCTTCAATATCTCCGTAACCAGAAGGGACCGGTACAAAAAAATCATCATGATAACGGGAACAACACGTAAGTCTCGGCTTCGTTAAAAGGGTATTTCCACACCCGTTATATTGCATCCACGAACAGCTGCAGAGTTGCTACTACTTTTGAACAAATTGCCATCGTGTATAAGGTCCTAACTTTGCTAGCAATTATAATTTGCAGTTTTATTTTAACAGCCTAGACTTATAATTTCCATCCGGTTAAAAGGCAATAGGGTCCCTCCATATTACTTGCACATACATACGCTGATTATCAGTGATGTATCGGTTCTCAACACCTTTGCCAACACTTTGAGTGGTGGGAAAACTTACGCGACAAAATAACGACTTGATTTTAAAGCATTTTGTAAAGGAAGTAACCCAGTTTCTACATGACTTAATTTACATCAGAAAGCTTGTTATAAGCGATCGTACTTCGGTAGGTACAAAGATAAACATCAAAACGGATTACTCAATCCATGCAATATGTTCGTACATGGATTTAATCTTATGGCACTTGTATGACATGGACTGAGGGGCGCTGATGGTAAACATTTGTAAAATTGTTTTGCGAAAATTGTATTGAAAAAACAAGATGGCGGCATTAGTTCCAATTTTGGCCACGCGCCAAAAGACTTTTGCATAACTTTACCTTTCCCACGCACTACTCAATCATACAAGCGTTAGTTGTTATGAACATAGGTAAATGTTAGTCTACCTAATCTTTAAAATACTACAAGCATACGTACTTAGTATTCCTACGGACATCAATTAATCTTATATTCCTCTTTACGTTTAACGGTCGCGTACACTTGCAAGAATAACAATGTTATTGCCGTTTCATTAGTCTAACTCAAGACTAAAAATGAGACCTAGAGTTACGATAGACTTATTTTGGCGGTAAATAATGTAAAATTTTATTACTTAGTTACTCTATGTAAATTGAAAATATTCAAAAACTAAGTAATTCGGTAGGTACCTAAACTTCAAAGTATAAGAACATTAAAGTTTTAAGAAAGTAAGTGCTAATTTTATAAGAACTTTTCAAGCGTTAAAAGGTTCTCAAATGATTCGATTATAACTTTAAATCAAATCATAATGAAGGCATTTTAATCTTACATTTATAAAATGATTTTAACCTTAATGGATGAAAAACAAAAGTAGGAATTAAACTGTAACTTTTTTTTTAATCTCGAAGTTTACTTTGTTCATTCAACAAGAAGATTTAAATTATCACAAAATAAGTGAATACATCCAAAGTATTTATTTACTACCCTCCCGTTATTTAAATTTTGTCCTGAATTCATATTTGTTCCCATTTCTCATACAATTGACCTATATTTTTGAATCTGACTTGACAAAACAACTTTTATAAGAATGTAAAGGACTAGCTATCAAGCAAAGTTTGACCTTATGTAAAGAATGAACGAAACTAAACACATTATGTAAATAGTAGTCTGTACAAATACGAGGATAATGTAAAAGTTTTTTTTATATAAGCGTTGGGGACCACACTATAATTCGTTGATGTTAAGCTTAGCACCATGTGTTGGTACGAATAATAAAACTTCCATGTATTGCAAAAGACGCAGACTGATGTTAGAAAGCATTAAATTGAGATTGCTCAAAACCTTTTTTAAGTACACTTACTAATTTCTATCATACTTTTTTAGATACGATATTTCGTTGGTCTACTACTGGGTTAGATTTCCGGATCGGGCAGAGAGTTATTGGGACGTTCCACCTGGAATTTCTCAGTGGCAGCCCGGAGACTGGAGGAGTGCCCGGTTGATGGCACAAGGCTCGCTGCTATTAGATGGGACTTAATCATAACTGGGGAAATGTGGGTCTACTTATGTACTATAGGTGCACCTCTGTCTAACCCTGCGGGGAATACGTAAAGGTGACATGTTATTTATTTATTTTAAATAGAACGGCCGAAGCCAATTAGGGTCATGTATTGTACCTATGGACGCTTTTACCTTTGGACATTGATTGTAATGAAAAAACTGGCAGCTTTAAAAATATAATATTGCAACTCTGTGCTGGCATTTTTATTTTCTAGCAACACTAGTGAGTGGCGTGACGCTTTTGGTGTTGTGTGCAGTGTGAGACCATTTTGAAGATTATTGTGTTGAAAAGTAAGTTTTTGCAGGATCTTTCTGACTTTTTACTTAAATAATGATGGATATATTTTACAATTTGATATCGTTCATTTATCTGTAGCTAGTTTTAGTTTACAAATCAAAAAGGAAAGAAAACAGCTTCTAACCTAAAAAGCAAAACAATAACGTTTTTTTTAAATGTTGCATTGGTTGTACCTTTGGACATGTCTTTGTTTGTACCTGTGGACACGTCCAAAGGTACAAACAATGTTTTTACCTATGGACACTGCTGAATGACATCTCGTTTATGTTGTCCATAGTGCCAAGGAGTAAAGCTGGTGTGAAGAGAGGTGCAGTAAGTCCGGAGAGGTTAAAACTGGCAATAGATTCATTAAAAAATGGAGGGAAAATAAGAACTGCTGCGAGAGAATTTGGGTTGAAAAAATCAACTTTACATAAATATGTCAAAACTATTCGCAGCAGTATTACACCAGATTTAATTTCTTTTACGCCGAACTACGCAGTAAAAAAGGTATTTTCTGACGAGGAAGAAAAGCTTTTATTAGAATATTTAATAAAAGCGGCCAAAATGAATTACGGACTATCTACAAGACAAACATGTACTTTAGCCTATCAGTTTGCCGTTGCAAGAAAACTGACTAACATTCCCGAGGCCTGGGTAAGAGATGGAATGGCCGGTCGCCAATGGTTATACAGATATCGCAGCAAATATACGGAACTGTCATTGCGCAAACCAGAAGCAACTAGTATAGCGAGAGCAATGTGCTTTAATAAAGTTCATGTTCAGAAGTTTTATGATAACTTAAAAGAACTGTATCAACGCAGCGAATTTGCTCCACAAAACATTTTTAACCTGGACGAAACTGGATGTTCCACAGTGCATAAGCCTGAGAAAGTTTTAGCGCCAAAATCCTTAAAATTGCTAGGTAAAATGACATCAGGGGAACGAGGCGAAAATGTTACTATGATTGGTTGTATAAACGCCGCAGGAAACTCTATACCACCAATGATTATATTCCCAAGAGTTCATTTTAAGGATAATATGATGAAAAATGCACCTCCTGGATCTATTGGCGAAGCAAATCGTTCAGGCTGGTCTACGGAGCCTATTTTCCGGAAATATTTAGACCATTTTATCCATTGCGTGAAACCGTCACTTGAACAACCAATGGTTCTTATTTTAGACAATCACGAGACCCACATATCATATGAAATTATCGTAAAGGCCAAAGAAAACGGGATTCATATGTTGACATTACCTCCACACACGTCTCATAAATTACAGCCACTAGATAAGACCGTTTTTGGCCCTTTTAAAACTGCTTATAACAAAGCGGCTGATCTGCATATGGTTAACCATCCTGGTGTGCCAATAACAATTTATGATTCAGCGGAATTGATCAGCAAGGCGTATGCAGCATCCTTTACACCTAAAAATATTATAAACGGATTCGTATCAACCGGGATTTATCCATTCAATGACGATCTGTTTTCGGAGGATGATTTTGCACCATCGTCAGTCACCGAGCGTCCAGAACCACCAAATATAATCACAGATGATAGAAATCTTGAACAAATAGATAGTTTTGAAATACAACCAACTAGTTCTGATATTCACCTCATCCATAAAGCTTTGATTCATCCTGAAAATCAGCCATCCACTTCTCAAGCATTTGTATCAAACACAGAAGAAAATAGTTTAGGAATACAAACAACCAGTTCTGATATTCATCTCATCCATAAAGCTTTGATTCATCCTGAAAATCAGCCATCCACTTCTCAAGCATTTGAATCAAACACAGAAGAAAATATTGCATGCAAGAACTCAATTACTCCAGAAATGATTCGACCATTTGCAAAATTAATAAGAAAAGAAAGTAAAAGAGGTAGAAAGAAAGGAAGTTCCCGTATTTTAACCCATACACCAGAAAAGGAGGCTCTTTTGCAACAAATGTTAGAAAAGGCAAACAAGGAGAAAGGGAAAGGAAAAGGAAAAGGAAAAAGTACGACTAAGCCCAAGCTAAATTTTGATGCTCCTAAAGGTCCGGCAATTGATGTTCCTGCTGAAAAGCGGATTGTAGTTTTAAGTCAGAGAATTTTTGTAACTTGCCAATCTTGTAATAGAACCGATTTGAAAGAAAATGTGCTCCAGTGCAGTTCATGCAAATTTTACTACCACAAAAAGTGTTGTCCCAAAAAGTTTCTAGAGCATATTCCAGATAAAGAGGATTCTGAACTGTTTATGTGTTCGGACTGTTTTTCATTAGATGATAGTGATAATGACCTTTCTGCTGAAGATTTATTTGATATGGTTCGTGCATCCAAATAAAACTCGCAAAATACGCTGATCTCATTAAGGTATACCTGTCTAACTGAAATGTTCCTACTTGATACTTAAGATTATATTATGAAGAATTTATTTGTTTACTCAATAAGAGCTTTACGGTCGTTAATTCTACGTGTTATGTTAATTATAAGCGATTAATTGTGATGATTATAGACTGATTTAAATTAATAATGTTCCGTTTTATTTTGTCCAAAGGTACACACAGGGCTGTCCAAAGGTACAAACATGTAACGTACCTTTGGACAAAACTGCAAATTTAAATAATTATTTTATATTAAATAAAAGGTTAACATTAGAGCTAGTACAAAAAATACAGTAACTTTAGATCGTATAGCGTACAAAATAAAGTCATTTTCATATAGATACCTTGAATATATACAGAGAGAGTTTGTTCGAAAGTTCAGGTAGTCTGAAATGTCCATAGGTACAATACATGACCCTACACTATTTAAACACACACATACATACACACACACACCCCCACACACATTTTACACACACACACACACACACATACACACACACACATACGCACACACACACACACACACACACACACACATACACACACACTCTACACTTTTAATTTTTTTATTGTTGTTTTTATTTTGTACTATTTTAGAGCCATTTAAAGGCATTGTTATGTGGTGTGTGTTTTCTTACAATTAGTGACTAGCTTTCTGTCACTTCACTCATCATAAAACTACTGAATGGGACGACTAGGACTGGGCTGGGACTGGGTGGGACTGGGGTGACTGGTGATGGTGATGGGATTGGGAAGTTAAATTACGAAGATAGGGATCAACAGTCTTTCAATACCAATCAGTCTGCAATGATAAGTGAATGGTATTTATGCCATTTTGTTCCTATTATTGTCCCCTGTAGGGCAAAGGCCTCTTCTCATACACAGAAGGCACGAGGATTGATCACCACGCTTGCTCAAGATGGGTTGGCGATTTCAGACTTATATTCAAACTATAAGTCCAGAACCCTAATTGCGTAACACACTATCTATCACAATCTGAATCATTTTGAAGCCTATTGCTAATCCATTGCTTCATATGTTCGAAAAAATTGTCTGCTCAACAACGTAAATAACGCAATGAATGTTCTTGAACTGTCAAAATGAAATCCATTCCTACTGTTAGTGTGTTACGTAATTACCCCGCTAGTTGCCTCACGACGTTTTCCTTCGATGTCAGTAATGTCGAAGATAAACTCAGAATGTACTTATGAATTGAAAAAGTCACATTGGTACTTCCCCATGTTTTCTTACATAGAGAAGAAAATCGCAGGAATGCTGCTATAAGTAGATATGTTAGTTAAGTACATGGTATAATAATATACTTCGCCAGGTATAGCATTCCGAGACATAGTGGTCACGTGGGCGACACAAGCCTACGTCATTCCCGCTGTGTTACCAGTAGTGTATAATAATAACTCCCCAGCCGCCTTTATTACCTGTGCGAATCCGATAAAACAATGAGATTTTAACTAACAAATACGTTGGAATATGTTTAAATTGAATTGTTTCATTTGATTAGAAAAACGAAACGACAATTTAAATGCTATAAATATATTTTTTAACAGAATGGTGGCTGAAAATGTTTCCATAATTCGTGTTTTGTTGCAATAAAGTGGCAACTGGATAGTGACGTAAGCTTGTGTCACTCCCGGAATGCCAGACCTTGTTTTTTAGACCATGCTCAGAATGTACATATGAATTGAAAAAGTCACATTGGTACTTCCCCATGTTTTCTTACATTTAGAAAAGAAAATCGCAGGAATGCTGCTATAAGTAGATATGTCAGTTAAGTACATTGCCCACCGGTTCAAAGTAAAAGTTTGCATCAAAAAGCGCGAACTGCAGAAATTCGCCGCGTCGTTCTACAGAAATTAGACGACCTCATTTAGCGCCACAACTATTTTATGATTGATATTAATGAGGCAAACTTTTGCTTGCAATTCCATAATACGACTTCTAAAGAGGTACTGACGTTGGTTTTAATACGTTTTAAATAGTTTTAGTAAGTACCTACATTTTAGAATTTAATTTCAAGTCTGGTGAAACAAAATGTTCATTACTTTACCCTTCGGAATTGAAAGACAGTCTTATTTCAAAATAATATTAATTATTGGCTAATACGCTAAATACTCGCCTTGGAAATGGAGTAGTTGCGGACATCAGCCCGATATACCTACAATACGACTAATTGACTATTAAAGCAGTAAGTATGGCTCTTTTTAATCGACTTCAAAAAGGAGGAGGTTCTCAATTTCGTCAATGTTTGTTACGCGATATCTCCGGCAATTGTGGATCGATTTCGAAAGTTATTTTTCACTTTGTAGTGTTTTTTTTTTGGAAGTCGGTTGTTTTTTATTTTTTGTATAAAAGTTGTTTCGGTACTAAGATATCAAAACTATACCTCATAATATGACGTAAAATGTTGATATCTTAGTACTGAAAAACCTTTTTTAATGTTAGTGTTACCGCTATACTTTATAATACAAAATACACCAGTAACACTAACAAGGCAGATGTGAGTAGAAACGCCGGGAGGGGACGCCATAGGAGGACATATAGTGACCTTATTGGTGATGTTCTTCAGAAAGTTCAGGTGCGTAGTACTCGCAATCGGCGTGCGTGTATGACCAGATGTATGAACGTAAACGAGGCAAAAGAAGTATGTAAAAGATCGTAGCAGGTGTCGTTCTGCAATTCCTGCCTACCCCCATGGAAAGAAGGCTGTATGTATGTGTACTAACATTATTTTGCTGCTAAACGATCATCCATTGTTTCAAAACCACAAACCGTGTGTCAATGAACCACAAAAGTCGAGTTTACAGAATGTCCTCAAACTTTACAGACACAACAGTGATATGACACAGATACTTGTTGTAGTAATAATTAACGTTACACCAGGACGCATATCAGTGTTGACAAGAGCTGGCTGCATGCCAATTTGATGACAATACCCCAGCAGATAACGCCTCGGATTTATGAGCGAAGAGTTCAGCGTTTGAATCGAAGTTAAAGATGTTATTATTAAAATAGTTTTTAGCCTACATTGTGTCCCACTGCTGGGCCAAGGCCCTTCCCTTTTTTCCTTCCAAACCTCTCAGTTTTGTGCGTTCTCTGGCCCTGTTGACTCCACAAACATGATTAAATATTTATTCAATTAAAGGCTTAGAAAAGTACAGTACAACTATTTTCATAATGTCCCTTGGGAATCATCGCATTTCCGAATACAAACGAATGCTAATTTCCATGTCCATCAATTATTAGATTTATAGTGTATTTTTTATTCAGAACTAAGTACTATATTATTGTTTTGTTTTGATTAAAACAACTCAAATTTTAAGTTGGGAGTAAACTTGCTTTAAAATCAATTTCCCTGACTTTACCAACCTATTCTCTTCTTAACATAGAAAAATTTCACGCCTGCTTGCCCCAAAGGGTTCGGCAGAGGTGTAGGTACAAAATTACGTAGTTATCTTTAAGTCCTATGTGTTATTCTCTTGGTAATATGACAATAACTACAATATCATTACGGTTTTTAAGACGCATTTCATACCAATTCTTCCACAAAACAAGAAAAACTGATGCACAGTAAAAACTTTGGGTCATTTGTGTTTCCATTGTAACCAGCGCGTGTCCCAGATTTTGCATTTATAGTCAATAGAATAAGTAATTACATACACACACATAAACTCACGCCTTTCTCTCATGCTTATGAAGCTGTAACATACGCGAGGAAAGCAATTTATTTTAGATACCTATAGTATAACGATAAAACTTGCAAAATAAAATGTTGATGTGAATTTAGTTTCCGGGCATCGTATGTGCTTTCCCATATCTCCCACGGCCATTTCCCAACATGAAAAATAAAAGCTTAGTTAGATAATACGGTAACGTGCGACGGCACGGTTGGCGCAGTGGTTAAGCGATTGACTGCTGCGCTGCATGTCGCGGGTTCGATTCCCGCACGGAACAAATAATTTTATGACCTACAAGTAGTTGTTCCGGGTCAGGCTGTTTGTGTATGTGAGTTTGAATGTTTGTAAACGCACCCACAATACAGGAGAAAATCCTAGTGTTGGGTAACGTTTAAAATAAAACATAAACAGACATTGTGCTTTTAAACATATACATACAGTCAGCCCCAAAAAAAATTATTACAACAATTAGAATACATTTTCTTATTGCTACACATTATTACAATATTATGGACATTGACAAGAACTAATTTGATTTGCTACACAGCTTGTAGAAAATCAAATGAATTATTACTGTCAATGAATACATGTTTTTGCGGCTACACACTGGCACTTAGGTATTTGAGAGTCAACAACCATTACTGGCGAAATGTGGGTGAACAATACATCTGCCTATCGCTTTGGCAAAGACAGCCATGATGTTGTATCTTCCAAGTTCCACTACATCATACCAGTCCTCTCATCAAACCAAGAACCACAGCAGTTCAGTTAAACATCGTCACAAAGTGTATTGTTAGTGCGACTGGCGTGCCGCCAAACACGCATGCCGCTAATTTACGTCACGTGACAAACATTCCGCTGTATCGTAAGTATTTTGTACTAGCTGGGCATGTGGTTTCGACCGGGCGAAAACTAGGAATAAACTAGCTAATGAAATGGAAGAAGTCAATATAAAATATAACATAATATCACGCCGGTAATTCCAGTAAGGGTTAGGCAGAGGTGTAGGTACCTATCTATTATAGTTAAGCCCAAATTTTGCGAGATATGATGTATGTAAGTAATAGGGGGCGAGCCTATTGCCATCAACTGGGCACAAATCCAGGCTACGGGCTGCTACTGAGAAATTCCTGATGGAAAAACCAATAATATTGCCCGACCTAGGTATCGAACACAGGACCACATGCTCTGCGGTAGCGTTTGCGACCACTAAACCAGTCTAACAACAGAATATAACCTTTGCACCTATACTTACACGAATTTAGAAAATCATGATTTAATAACAGAGTTAAAAATATTCAAAAAAGTAGGTAAAATTTTAAGCACATGATGACATGACACAACTTTGTAAACCGAAAAAAATCGACAGAAGACAATACATAATACAGGGAAAAACAAACCATAAATATGTTGTAAAATTCATGTAAATCTAATACCTATATTTTATTCAACTCATGTACCTAATTCAAGGTCTACGCCTACCTTCATAAATTACTAAAAAACATGAGCTTACTAAAAATATAATTATTACAATTGAAAATACTGCCGTATTCGGGTGTGGTCACATTATTTTGTGCTCCGTGATATGTTAATATTCAACTCGCATGTGTAACCACCATTAATTACAATACAAATGTTTAGTTGTACAAGTATGAATACGCACTGTAGTTAGCTCACTTTTATAGCACTATATTTAGGGTAGTTAAAAATTATTACAGTTACGACGGTGCTGCGAAATTTTAGTGAAGGCACAGATATTCGCCACTTTGTAGCTAAGCTACGAGTTTCGCTACGTCGTAGGCGCGTAGCCGTAGAGCCCTCTACGGATCGTAACACGTCTACGGAACTTTTTGTGCGACTGGGGTCCTGTGATATTTGATCTGAATGCAAATAGTTATAATATTGCCTAAAATAATTTCTTCATGTGTAATGGGCACAATTAATTGATTTTTATTCATCTATCTGTGTTTGCTATATTTTTAAATAATAGGTCTTTACCTATGAAATTGCCGTTTTGTATGAAAAAATTTAAACGAATTTTTTTCATGAATTTTTTATTTGTATTAATCGAAGTAATCACCCATGCAATCAATGCATCTTTGCCATCGCAGTGGCAGTTTATTGATGCCCTTCTTAAAGAAATCAGCTGGACGGGAGGCAACAAATTCTTCAAAGGCATTTTGTACTGCCTCTCGGGTATTAAATTTTTTTCCCGCCAAGAAGTTATCCAAATTCTGGAAAAAGTAGTAGTCTGTAGGCGCAAGGTCTGGTGAGTAGGGCGGATGACGGAGAGCTTCCAACCCCAGTTCTTGCAACTTGGAGACCGTCTGCTGTGCAGTATGAGGTCGCGCGTTGTCGTACAGGAGCAGCGGAGACGAGCGATTGACCAATGCTGGTTGGAGATGCGCCAGCTTCTCCATCATTGTGTTCAGTTCTTCACAGTACACATCTGCAGTAATGCTCACCCCGTTTGGTAAGAAGCTGTGATGAATCACACCGGCGCTAGACCACCAAACAGTGACCATCACTTTTCTAGGGGTAAGTTTTCGTTTAGGGCATTGTTTAGGTGCTGAACCAGGATCCAACCAACTTGCTGAGCGCTTACGGTTATCAAACAGAATCCATTTTTCATCGCAGGTAACAATGCGGTTCAAAATTCCTTCATTTGTGTGTCTGTTGAGCAGTGCAAGGCACGTCTCGACGCGTACTTCGCGCTGGCGATCATTGAGTTCGTGGGGCACCCATTTGTCAAGCTTTTTTACCTTGCCAATTTGACGCAAATGGACCAATATTGTTTTGACGCTAACGTCGAAAGCTGCTGCTAATTCAGCCGTAGATTGTGTATCATCAGCTTCCACAATCGCCTTTAATTCGTCATTGTCGACCAAAGTCTTCGGACGACCGCGAGGTTCATTTTTCAGGTCGAAATTTCCAGAAAGGAAGCGAGCAAACCAATAACAGGTGGTGCGTTGGTTTGTAGAGTTAGCTCCGTAAACGTCGTTGATGTTGCGTGCCGCTTGTGCCGCGTTGCTGCCACGACGGTACTCATATTCCATAATTACTCGAATTTTTAACGTATCCATGATGACGAAAAAGATTGAAATGCGATGAAAATGTAACACTAATCAATAAAGAAATGACTACTTTTAGAAAAAAAAATCCATGTTTTTAAAATAAAATTAATTTGAAATTAGAATTCATAGCCAAACAAAAATTATTTTGATTTGAAATGGCCAGTACTGCAGAACGGCAATTTCATAGGTAAAGACCTAATATCATTTGTTTGACTCAAAATATGTTGTTATTCTTACTATGGCTTAGTGACTATCTTAAAACTCTTTCCTTAAAGGTATAAATTAAATCATAACATTGTAAATACCGTCACTTATATCATAGAAATGCAAATGTACACCTGGAAACAAAAAATCAACACACTTTATATTTGTTACGTCATCTTTTTGATTGATTGCAATCTACCTCATGCTCTTCAACACTCCATTTTCAACCTTAAACCTTTGCTGCAAAGCTCAAAATTTCATCACCCAGGTGTCTTGAGAAAGTAGTCCAGTCCGCCAGATTTTTGGGATTGAAATTTGAACTTTGTCGGTTATAGTGATAAGGTTGGGATTTAAGTAAGAGGTTGACATGCCAAGTAGTCTAAAGTGTGTAGCCTTGGGGTAGCCCCAAAGGGAGAGGTCGACCTTGGTACAAGTCCTACTAACCGTAAAATTGTAAGTGCTACAACCTTGCGACGTTGACCATATGTTTCTAAAAATAGTTGACTGTATTTGGGAAACCCTGTTTCTATGGGGATTTGGTATCTTTTTTACAGGAATAAAGTATTGTGGTAGGATGTCGTTATGGTGTTTGTTTAGGATTTGATGTTTTCTGAAGACAACGTAGGCACGAAGTAAATATTTTTTACAGAAACTCAAGGTTTTTTTGAGAGATTGAGACCACGAAGTAAAACTGAGACTGAGATTCAAAATGCAGGAATTGCCCCTCTGTATTTCCAACTCACCGTTGTTATTTTTGTAAAAAAATATATTTAATTTGCCTACCTACGGAATCTTAGAATTTTTTCTTTGAACCTCCTTAAATCAAGTAAAATAAACAGTTTACATTTACAATGTAAATAAGTAGCATTTAAACGAATCATTCCTGAAATAACCGCAAAGTAATTTCAATTTTAAGCAAGAATATTAAATAGAATACGCAGCTTTCCTCTCCGGATTGAAAAATTCTTTATAAATAATTTTGTGAGTTGCGGAAGGAAACCTTTTATTTAATTATATATTTAACAATTACTTCATCAGATTAAAAAGTCGTTAAAATTAAGAATATCGCGCAGAGTAAACGTAACTTAAACTCGATCTATTTTAAAATTGAAAATACTAGTTTCGCAAAGAATATTTACGTAATTAGGTAATAGGTATTTACTATATTCATATCTATGGGTGATATCATGGTATAATAATATGGTTCCCTATCCATTTGCATAAAATGTTAAGACCTAATATAACTTAGCATAATTTTGTTTGGCATAATTATATTTTCGCATAATATAATTACGCATAACAGCTTACGCATAATTTTTTTAAGCATAATTTCTCTAACCATAATAATGATTAAGCATAATATTCTAAAGCATACATTTATTAAGCATAAAGTTCTAAAGCATAACTTTTTTATGAACAATTTTGTGGGGTTTTTTTTTTCGCTGTAGGAAGCATGCAGCAAGCAAGCATACAGCATGCAAGCAAGCATACAGCATGCAAGCAAGCATGCAAGCAAGCATGCAGCAAACAAGCAAGCATGCAGCATGCAAGCAAGCATGCAGCATGCAGCAGGCAGGGTTTCTGTCACGGCTCCGGTGCTGCGGGCCTCCGGCGGCCCCATGCGTGCTAGTCGTCGCAGACGGCTTTCGCTCACCACCGCAGCTTCGGCTTGTTGGCCGGCTTAGCCGGCCAGCCTCAGCCGCGGCGGCTCGCTCGCAGCCGCCTGCTCCTCAGCCCGCGGGCCGCCTCGCCCCTACGCGCCTACGCGATTTTAAATTACACTCTAGGGGTAGGACAAACAAGACTACGTGGAGTCGGTTTTGCAGCAATTCGGTTCTGTCACTAACTTTTGTTGCACAGCATATTAAATTTTTAACCAACAATATTATGCTAATAGTCATTAGGCCTACTAACGTTATGCGAATCAAATTTATGCCAAAACAAATTAGTCTTTAAGATGATTATGCCAACATAAAATGTATGCCTAAAAAAATTATGCTGAAGTATTATTATGCCAAAACAAATTGTGCCAAAATCGTTATGCCGAAGTATATTAGGACAAAGAACATTATGCGAAAAGAAGGGATCCCTAATAATATACTTCGCCAGGTATAGCATTCCGAGACACAGTAGTCACGTGGGTGACACAAGCCTACGTCATCACCGCTGTGTTACCAGTAGTGTGTAAAAATAACTCCCCAACCGCCTTTATTACCTGTGCGAATCCGATAAAACAATGAGGTTTTAACTAAAAATTACGTTGGTATATGTTTAAATTGAATTGTTTCCTTTGATAAAAAACGTAACGAGAATTTAAATGCTCTATATATATTTTTTAACAGAGTGGTGACTGAAAATGTATCCATAATTCGTGTTGTGTTGCAATAAAGTGGCAACTGGATAGTGACGTAAGCATGTGTCACTCCCGGAGTGCCAGACCTTGTTTTTTAGACCATGGGTGATATTAAGTGTATTTGTAATTTAAACCAAAATGCATAGGTACCTATAGTATAGTGGTTTTTTCATTGTTGTATGATGGGCTGAGGAATGATGTGATAAGGCAACGATACGTTTTAAAACATTTAGTGACAAAAACTGAAAAGAGTATGCTTAGATAGTTTGGTCATGTTGAGAGGATGAATGAAAGGCGACTAACAGAAGGTATTTGCAAGGCAAATGTGAGTGGAAACACCGGGTTGGACGCCCTAGGAGGACATATAGTGACCTTATTGGTAACGTTCTTCAGAAAGGCCAGTTGCGTAGCACTTGCAACCGGCATGCGTGTATGACCAAATGTATGAACGTAAACGAGGCAAAGGAGGATGTAAGGATCGTAGCAGGTGGCGTTCTGTAGTTTCTGCCTACCGCCATCGGAAGAAGGTGTGAGTTTATTTATGTATGTGTATTTTAGGTTAAAAATCATTCAAAATTACGTTACGTTTACGTCACGCGATCGTGCAGAGAACGTGCGGTGCTAAAGACGGTGGCGGGCGCGGCAGCGGGCGCTAATGTCTGTTCCAAAAGTATCTGATGAAAGTGTAAACAAACCCTGTTCAGGTTAAATTCCTACGCAATCACTCACTATAGCGAATTAGTAACAAGTTAATTTATATTTAGAAGGTTTCAACTTTATGTCTCACCACTTTTTCCAATAATTCTTGTTTGAACAACATTATTAAATTGTAATTGAAAAATCCTCGACGAAAATTGAGGTTTATCAATTTAATCTGAATTTATTGTCAAATGAAAACAAAATTACGATGATTTAAAAATTGAATTTCTCGTTTAAGTATTCAAATAATCAAATTAAAACACTCAATTTGTAAGTGGCATCCACAGGTATCTTTTCTACTCCATTTGTTTACACTTTCATGAGATACTTTTGGAACAGACCATAGAGCTGTCAGCTTGGCCACAATGACCTTATAGAACCGTTTATAACAGGCAATCGCTGGCCGCTATGCGATTAGGCCTCGAAACGCTATAGTCTATGTCTGTGGACGCACACTGAGTTGCTATGTCGGATGTCCGGTAGGGAAGCCCCTCGCGGGTCGAAGTTGACGCTTAACACCGGTGTTTAACGCGTTTAATAATATACAATGTTAACTACTTTATATGTCAACTAAATTATTATATAGGTGGCCTGTTTATAGAGTGTTTAAAAACTATTTTTTTAAAGGCTATACCCCCATGTATGTTCAGCGATTATTTATAGTTTAGGAGAAAACTTAGCTTAAAGGTAAACATTTTGTTCGTCAAAATTCGTTCGATATTTTCAATCCCTAAAAAAATTTAATAAAGAGAGTGAGGCAACGACTCAGTAGTTTTGTGAAATTACGGACTCACGTGCCTGTAAACGTCAAGTCATTTTTAACTCTCAGATTGGAATCATATCGGCACCTGACGGCCTAGGCCGCTAACTAGGATGTCAGGTACCTATAGGTTTATCAATTGAGGACACATTTTAGGAGTAACCAACATTTCGATTCTTATATGGTTGTTATGATCTTCATTCCTTTTGAGGTCATAAATACGAGAACCCAATCTTTCGCCCTTAACCAATCACTATCTATTGCTGGGCGTAAATCTCTCAGAAACAAACATAATATCCATTCATGGTCAGGTTGAAAGAAAAACAATCACACTGATCAGCATCTATGGTCATTTTTGTCATAATAAATATTCTAAATAATATGGTTGTTTTTCCGCCAAAACAATCACCGTTCCTTTTTCAAATCTTTCTATAGATAGACTTTTCGCTTTTATTATTTTCGCGTAGATACAATAGGTAAACCAAATGTTATGTTAGTTTCGCCATTATAATAGATATATTATTTTGTTTTTCTCTCTTTGATCCGTTATGAATTTATGATGATAAGGTCAAGTCGATTATCACCCCTCTGAAATCCGGAAAATCGTGGTAAATTAGGTGGAAACTGATAGAACTGATAAACATGTTTTGAAAAACATTGACATTTAGATAACGACAGAAATAGCCTCATTTTTTAATAAAAGACAGGAAAAATTGGTCGTTAAATAAAGTTTTCATTTTATTTTGTTAATAGTCTCGAGTTGGTTGTGTAGTTATAAATAATTCAGGCGTTTTCAGACAGTCTAAACGATGTGCTCGAGCCCTCGACCGCTCCGTCTAATCATTCACTATTCAAGTTTACGTTTTTTTTGTTGTTGACATTGTTTGCCTATATATAACGTAATTTAAATAACTTGATTTCTAGGTATAGCTTTTATTTACATCAGCCTAATAGTTTTATGGTTATTTTATTATGTATGTATGTCGGTCACCGTTTTCGACCCACGTGTAATTTTGTAAATCCTGCTAAAATAATCTCACAAAGTTTAGAAGTCTTGCTACATATAGCCTTTTTTAAAGCTCTTTTAAGTACGTGCTCAAAATAGATATAATCTATCAAAGACAAGAACTCTATTACTCGAGTTCAATTCTCTAAAGCCCACCGTAACAAAGTAACAAGCAAAGTTCGCCGGAATCTTTGAAACTTATAATGAAATCGTAAGTTACTGGCAAAAAATTTAAATAGAATTTAATTTAGGCGATCGATAGAGAAGTTTCCAAGTAAGAGTCTTCTAAGGAAGCACAGAATATGGACGCCGGTGACGCCATGTTTTTTTAAATCACCATTAATGCAGTCAAAGAATCTCGGCCAACACCTAAAGAGGCGCTCATTTGGTAGTTGGGTCAAGGGTTGACTACAGAAAGCGGTAGGTAAACCTACGCTGGGAGACGGATTATATCAGATAGTTAACAAACGATTAACATTCAAATGTGATCAACATTATACTGGATCAAATTAAATAAGCTAGCGAATTTTCATGACGTGATATTATCAATATCAAAACACGATAAAACAAAAAAAGTATTATAACACAGAGTAATTGTAATTACGCAATGAGTATTGTCTTTGGTCCCTGGCTCTGACATCAAGCAATAGACAAAATTGTTAAACTTTTATTACTTGAATACGAGGCTTTTGGCTACTTTGTATGTGTGTAGTTTACGTAATTTTTAGGGTTTCGTAGCCAAAGGGTGCCAACGGAACTCTATTACTAAGCCTCCGCGGTCTGTCCGTCTGTCTGTCAGTGGGCTGTATCTCATAAACAGTAATAGGTAGACAGTTGAAATTTTCACAGAGTGTGTGTTTCTATTGCCGCTATAACAACAAATAATAAAAAGTTAAAAATTAAAGGGGGGCTCTCCATACAAGAAACGTTTTTTCGGCGTTTTTTGCCTTGTGGTGTGGAACCCTTTGTGTGCGAGTCCGACTCGAACTTGACCGGTTTTATGTAGTGTGTTTTTGTTTGTGCAAAATAAACAAATTGTCTTCCTTTAAAATTTGATTGACTAATTTTCTAAACTCAACTCCCATTTCAAGGGTCGCTGACTTCAGGTAGTGTTAATATAATGAGTTTAAAAATCTGTTTTTTTTTTATCTTTCATAGATATCGATACTCATCACGTCTGTAAGGTTTTGCTAGTTAATTTAATTTCACCCTGTATACTATTATTTACTTACACGCGCAATATGATAAGGCTAGACTAGACTAATGTTGCAAATAAATTATTCCTCATCACATATACAGCTGTCAAAAGAAAATCTAGGCTAGGTTAGAAAAACTAGATAATCCGGAATCTATTTCGCGAGCCAACTCATTGTAGTTTCTGTCCATAAACGAGCCTGTACTGTTCAAACAACCGTCCAACCTTCGCGATCCGTCATATTCATTGTAATGATGATTGCTTGCCAAGTGATTTGGCCACAAAGACATTTAGAAATCATTTTATTCAAAGCCTGTTAAAGATATTACCACAGAATAGGTCAAAAGGACGGCTCCGGCGAAAACGCACGCACACATAGACACGCTTCGCGTACAGCGACCGGCATTTGTTTGCGTACGCGTCCATGTGTGCGTGCGCCTGCCTTCGCTCATTGTATGGAGCCGACCTTCTGTACCTACTACTCTGTGATTCCACTTTATCATTAGTGGTATGATTGTGGAAAGTGGATCCTGAATCTGTTGGAATCTTAAGCTCTTTATCTTTGGAATCTGTTTTATAAATTGTTCTCGTTGTCTCATTCAGATTTCGGAAACCGTCTTTGCGAATTCTATTTTTGTCTACAGGCTTAGAAAAGACTGCTTGGCTGCTTGCTTGGAAAGAAAAAAAAAGAAAGAAAAATAGTTTGGTAGTTTGGTTTATTTTGTGTTTGGTTTGTTTGTTTGTTTTGTTTGTTTGTTTGTTTGGTTGCTTGGCTTGTTTGGCTTTGTTTTTGTAAAGAGTATTCTATTCTATTCTGTGCTGCTGACTTAAGTGGTTTTTGTATCTTATTCTTTTGTAATTTGTGTTTCGGTCATATTATTTTTCTGATTGCTAAGGAAGTACCTACTTCTATGTCTATATTGATCTAAGGGTTTATTTATATCTTCCCTATAATTTATTTTGTATCCAAATATCTCTATAAAATAACTTCGTTCTATAATTATGTAAAATTAACACAATTTCATAAGATCCACCATAAATTGATTTATATTTTCCATTTTGCGCACGTTTTGCGTCAAGTTTAAAAGCGATCCATAATACTTTGGCAGAAATCTATGTGATTTGAATAATAATGACTCTTTCTTTAATATTGAAGGTACTGATTCTAGTAATATCTTTATTTTATCTTTAAAATAACATTATTCTATACATTCTTGTACCATTAGGTATTTACTCAAAATTGGTGCAGTTGTTTTAACAATCTACCAACGCGTTTCTCAATGTTATATTTTATACATTTCGTTGTTTTCAATATGCAAATTCCCTACCTTCGGTTTGTCTCTCTTGGTTTACGAGTCATAGCTTGGATGGCATCCAACGTTCCACAAACTGACGCCTCGTTACTGCCCACTGACGCTTTTATATCGACCTGTCGTTTAGTAATATCATTTACAGTATTTACTTCACCTTGCCAAATATTTCTACCTGATATTTTAACTGGATGTGAGTTTGAGTCTCGTGTTTTGGCTAAAGTCTTGCCAGAACATTAACCTCATTCGGAACTACCGGGACCGAGATGAAAATATTGATAATGTTAAAATTATTAGTGTTTTTAAGTTGTAAATTTATTTTTAGATCTCGTTTCTTTGATAAATTGAGGTCTGAGTACTTTCTTAATTGAAACTTTTGTCTGAACTATAGCAATACCTACTTTAAGAGCTTCGACTTTTTTTCTCTAAGAATTTTTTCAGCTCTACACCGTTCCCACCATTAATAATAAATCAATGTCATTTTCAGTAAATAAAACCATCGGTGGAAACGATTAACAATTGCGTGAATCAATTCGTTAAATATTTTAACTGGACACGCGACATTTGTTGAGATTATCTACAATAACCGGTAAAAATTAATATCAGTGTGGACAGGTGGCTTTTTGAATAGGGTTGGGCTATTACAGAAATTAATCATCCCGTTGAAAAGATGAATAAATTTAATAATCTCAAAATAAAAATATAACTGTGTAAAAATTAAAAATCATATCCTATCCAGCAATACGAGTAGTTGTCTTTCGGCTGAAATAATGATGATTAAAAACCAATATGTTTTAGTCTATCACAATGAGAAATATCTGGTCACACAGCATAGTAATCTACCTATAATGTTCCCACTGCTGCGACACAAACCTCCTCTCTGTGAGAGGGAGTGGGCTGTAATTTACCACGCGGGCCCAGTGCGGGTTGGTAGATTCACGTGTCTTCAAATTTCTGGTTCTAGGACATGCCGGTTTACTCACGATGTTTTCGTTCACCGTTTTTAGAGCAGCGGTGATTAAATTATTTACACAAAGTAAAGCGCCTGCCTGGGTTCGAACCCACGAACTACAACTCGTAAGTCAGGAACCGATACCACTGGGCCACCACTGCTCTAGTCACAAACTAAGCGTATTATGTAGATAATAGATATACTATGCGTAAACCATCGTACAAAATTAAAATTTTAAAATAGCAGGAAAT
This sequence comes from Dryobotodes eremita, assembly GCA_917490735.1. Lineage (NCBI taxonomy): Eukaryota > Metazoa > Arthropoda > Insecta > Lepidoptera > Noctuidae > Dryobotodes > Dryobotodes eremita. The sequence goes on along the minus strand of OU823251.1, from coordinate 20,256,181 downwards.
GAGAACGTAGTAAACAGACAAAGATGTTAAGGAAGTATAAGAAGTAGTTACTAGTTACTACTTCGTGTGTAGGTTCAAGGTTAAAAATAAACCACGAAACAGGAAATAATGGGCTAAATTATGACACAAAAAGACACATAATGAATAACTAGGGAACAGTTATAATGGGCCTAATTAACCAAATAATAAACTTCTCCACCCTAGTTTTGCAAAGCCTAATAGTGCTAGAACATGTATGGCTTCTCTACGCTAAAATTATAAATGTGAAAGTAAGTTTGTTTGCGAAACTACCAAATGTACTTATATGAATAATTTTTGGGAGTAAGGAAACTTCATTCCAGGAGAGCCATAGACTATTTGATGTATATCTGCTGCTATTTAGCATCCAGGTCATTTTGACTTTATAGGTAAACTTGACATCTACATGTCAAGTTTACAAAACTACTTTTGAGGACAGTACATAGATAGATAGATAGATATAATTTATTTCTCATTACATCAGTTCCTCAGTTTCTCAGTCTTCTTTTTACTGCCCTTGTTCCATATATATTACTTGAGGTCGGTGTGTAATGTTTTCCCCTTCCTCTTTCGTTTCAATTGTCACGTTATCATTCGCATAATTAATTTCATAATCCATTGCATCTTTCTCGTGGTGTCCATCTCCCTCTCCATCCACCAACATTTATATCCATCACACTTTGAGTCGCATTCGTTTCATCCCTCCACTCCGTTGGTTGTTAGTATCATTAAGTTACATTAGCCTACGAGGGTCATTCAATAAATACTTAGCCTACAAAAAGTAAACGAAAATTTTGGAAAAGTGGCAATTTATTTTTCAACATAGTCTCCTTTTAGTTCGATACACTTAGCCCAGCGATGCTCCAACTTTTTTAACCCGTCCGAAAAATAGTTTTTGTCAAACTCTGCAAAATAGGCCTCCGTGGCGGCGATGACCTCCTCATTCGATCCATATCTATTCCCGGCGAGTGATTTTTTCAGATTAGGAAACAGAAAGAAGTCACAAGGGGCCAAATCTGGAGAATACGGTGGATGGGGCAGCAATTCGTAGCGTAATTCGACCAATTTGGCCATGGCAACGGCAGACGTGTGAACCGGTGCGTTGTCGTGGTGAAACAGCACTTTTTTCTTCGCCAGATGGGGTCGTTTTTTCTTTAATTCGGCGTCGAATCGGCCTAATAAATCGGCATAGTAAAGCCCTGTAATTGTTTTACCCTTCTCGAGGTAATCGATGTAGATCACACCTTGTGAATCCCAGAAAACGGTGGCCATAACTTTTCCGGCCGATTTTACAGTTTTCGCCTTCTTTGGAGCACGTTCCCCGGTCTGGATCCATTGTTTTGATTGCTCCTTGGTCTCTGGTGTGTACCAGTGGATCCAGGTTTCATCGACGGTCACAAAACGACGCAAAAACTCCGCTGGATTCATCTTAAACAGCGCCAAACACGTCTCCGATGTGGTCTCACGGTTGCGCTTGTTTTCTGGTGTGAGTAAACGCGGCACCCATCGCGCCGACAGCTTTCTCATGCCGAGTTCCTCGTGAAGAATATGATGCACTGTTCCTTCTGAAATGCCTACAGTCTCAGCTATCTCCCGAACCTTCAATCGGCGATCTGCCAATACGAGATCATGGATTTTTTTAATGTTTTCCTCCGTAGCAGCTGTTTTCGGTGCACCTGGACGTGGTTCATCAAAAACCGACGTACGGCCACGTGCAAACTCGTTGAACCAATTCTTGACGGTGGCCATCGATGGAGAAGAGTCACCGTACACAGCACCCAAGCGCTCTTTGATTTCGATGCGCGTTTTCCCTTCCAAAAATAGGAATCGAATCACCGAACGATATTGCTCTTTTTCCATTTTTGTAAAACCGATCGACACGTTCGCTTCCATAAGTTGTCAAATTAAAACAAATGAAGGGATTGGAATGAAAATTTGAAAAAAGAATTAAAAAAGAATGTGCTACACTGTGGTAAAACTCTTTTGAAACTACAGCGCCCTCTGGCGATGAGGCTAGGTACTTATTGAACGCCCCTCGTATGTTTTCACGCGATAGTTGCGACCTTGGGCATGTTTACGGCATCCGTACGCTAGCCCACGTTGGGCGCCATTCAATGAATAGCTGGCCATTGGAGCTGTCACGCGATCTTTGGCGAATCACCGGTTATATAGAAGACACGTGCTTTTAATTATATTTTTATTGACGGTAGAGGACATTTAAATTGTGTTTGATTTTATTTTAATTATAGTTTATCATTTGGGAATGTCAAGAATATTTCAGCACTTGGCACGTAGCTATAAGCAATAGAATTCTCGTTTAAATTCTTACTAGGCGGATTTTTTATCGGATTTAGCATTAAATAAAATTGTTCCAAAACTAAATTGCGAAAAAATCATAACCCAGAACGGGTTATGTCACAGACGGGGCAAAATACACGGTTAACTAAACCCATTTTTCATTAAATGAAAGCTTTTTTTCAATGTCCTTAAATTACAGCAACAAATTGAAAAATCAGCATTTGTTATTACTGTCCAGTTCCTGGGCCAAAAGATCATCCATAAAATAATTGAAAATAAAAATCTTCCGGAATAAATAAATCATTTGGTTTTCATTTCATGAAGTTAAATGCTGTTATTTCAGAGGCATCTCATACAGTCGCAAACATTAGCCATCTGGACTGCTTTCATCAATTTAGACGCGTTGTGGACATATGTGTACATTTATTACATTCCCGCGAATTCGAGTACAGTATTCCCTCTCTGTCTAACAATAGGGAAGTGAAAAGGAGGGAATGGAAAGAGGTGTATATAGTAATTGTTCACTGGTTTCGCTGGACGGATGCCAGCGAGTGATTGGGAGACGAGGTAAAAAGTGATATGTCCCTTATGAAGGCTACCGCTGGTTAATTTGTGAAATTGTTGAACTATGAACAAGCAAAGCTTTAACTGGGTTATTTTTAGAGGTGTATGAAATGGAAACTGACCAATTTTAAGGAACGAATAAAGTTAACTTGTTTGCAGTTGAACCTACCTAAGTCAAGGTCAAATCATTTATTTCAGGTAGGCTATTACAGCGCATTTTTGAATGTCAACATTTACAAGACTATTTCAGACACAAATCTACATGGTCTTCACATGATCTGACCAAGATTACGTCTGGAATTTAAAAGACACTGTGACCTCTGAATTTGTTTCGGTCTTTCTTCTCAGAGTAGTCAGATAGGAAACGCCGGCGTCATCTAGTTTTAAAATATGATTGACGTGTAAAAGTGTTTGTACAAACCTACGTATAGAAATAAAATCATTTATCATTTAAGTAAATTGAATTGATTCTAGGTACCCCTTCCAAAAAGTGTTTCGTAAGGAGAAGAATGGAATGGCAATACCCATTACGATTACCACGTGTATATAAAAATGGCACTCAATAAGTAACAGCATTTTTCTATAATGTCCTAATGGTAAACGATTAAACACATTTAAAAATCACTTGTACCTACTATATTAAATTAAGTGATACTAAATTTAAATACCCACTCAATAAATGTTCATTAAACGTTAAGAAGCAAGAGAAACGAATTACCTACCACAATAGTATTATTAAAATTTATTATTATTAAAATTTGGCTATGTTTTACCTACCCACGTCTGTCAAACGGGTGGCAATGAATCATAATATATACAAGATTTTAACATAAGTCTAGCCTAGTCGACAGTCTAGCCCAGCCTAGCCTTGGTAGCCTAGTAGTGTAGAGTAGTAGTAGTAGTTTTATTGGATCTATTAGTTAGATCTAACAAAAGCCGAGTACCTTGATTGAGTTTTGGATCAACAAACAGTTTGAGCGATAAAACTCGTAAACTCGTGAGTGATGATTAGGTACATTGAATTAATGTCTAAATAAACTGGACTAACTGTCACGTTAGTTGATTGATTTATCAAACAAGATTATGAAGTAAAGTGAATGATTGATTAGAAATAGAAATACGGTTAGTAATAATTCATAATTACTTTTTTTAAATCGGACGTGTCATGTGTCTACACATGGACATCTACAACACATAAATCGTTAAAGCAATAACGTTACGAGGAAATATTACAACAAATATTGATATAACATGAGTAAAACATTATAAATCAAAACGAAAGCCAAATACATACGTCATTATTAGATACAAAGACCAATCTGTCGCAGATAGGAGCCTATAAACTAGAGTTAAGTATTGTGCCTACTTTGTGTCAAGGACAAATGTTTTATGAGGCATAGAGGAAGCCAAGACGTCTGGTCGTCTTTATGGCCTAAGGGTGCGTTCCCTCGGAGAAAAACGAGACGAGTAAGAATCGAGTAATCCCATTGGATAAAATTGACATCGCCTTCTCTGGTCTTGTCTCTGATTGGTCGATTTCTGCGAGTGTCCGCTCCGTTCGTTTCTGCTTCACTGGAAACGCACCTTAAAGTCTAGTCTGTTATCTCAGTGCCGACGAGTAGATTACCATTTATACTATTGTTGGGAACTTTGAAAACACTATGTTGGTATTGATTTTCAAGGTTTCATAGTTGGTAGGTATTAGAAATGTTTTATGATGCCAACAAAAATGTGGCAAGTGATTGGAATTGGTGTGTACCTACAATGAGTATCTCAATATTTTCTGAACTGTACTAAGTTTAAAACAAATAAAAGGTATGTAACTTTTGTGAAAAACAAGAACGTTATTTCGACAAGCCAGGAGCGAGATTCATACCCAACCAAAATGGATTTTTTGTTTAAGTTGAATCTTCAGCTGTAGCCCGCCAAATTCAATTTTGCTGTGGTTTTTTGCAAATTGCAGCTGTGTTTTACGTCGCATGTTGATCAAAATGCGATTCGCGACTGTAGGAGTGATATTTTTACAGAATAATAATCATCAATTTCATATCAATCGTCAAACTTTGGAAATTTGTTCCACCTGAGTATTTTTGATGATTAATATTAAGTAAACATATCAATCCTACAGTCGTGAATCACATTTTGATCAACATACGACGCAAAACACAGCCGCAATTTGCAAAAAATCACAGAAAAATTGAATTTGGCTGACTAAGGATCCCCTTTAAGGAATATTAGTGACTGGTTACTGCAATCCATGTTCTTCAAGTAATACTTCAGAAGCATTGGCGTATCCTTGTAATATTTGAAAGAAAAAAATCTATGCCCTGGCGACCCTCTGTCTAAGCTAAGCTGTTTATGCCTAGGTTAGAGAATTGGCTCACAACTTCTGCTAGATTTTATTACGAAAACAAAATAGGAAGATAGGCCCCTTATTGTTTATTTCGTTAACTACTCGTTTACGTAAACATATAGTAAGAAATAGTTCATATTTTCCTTTTTGCTTAGCTTTGACGTAACCTTCAAAGTTTTGGGTAAAAGCTTCATTCACACTTCAAACAGTTCTACGTTCAACTATTCACAGTTCATTTAATTTATGAGTATAAAGAAATTGTTTAAGATAATTAATTATTAAACCATCAGTGAATTTATGCATATTCATGTGTGTAATGTCTTTCCTTATAACAAAAAAGAAGATAATTATAATAAAATACGATAATAAGTCTTATCTACTCTCATATCGTAAAATTCGAATTATAAACTTCAAAACGAGTATACATTGACATACTTTATAAACACAATACCGAAATTTAAAAATAGAATCAAATTATAACAATTTTTCTCTCAAAATAATATATTTTTTATATTTTAATGATCGTGATGTTTTTTAACGGGATAACTTCGGTAGTCTTTATGAGATAACATTCATTTAAATAAACATTTATTTATTATTTTTATATTTTCACGTATTTTAATGGTAACGAGCCTAAAAACCGATTGAAATCTATTCCCTAGTTGTAAACCAGCGTAACAAAGATTTACCACACAATATACTTCAAGTTTTCTCGTAAGTATTTTTTTTTACATAAGTATTAAGTAAGCCAATTTACCTATTCCGCAACTGTGTTTTTATAATATTTAATTACTTAATTTTGGAGTTGATTTTTAATAATAATTACGTGTTCAATATGGCAAATTTCCTTTTTTATTTCGCTACGGTATGTATGTGTACCAAATGTAGAAAAAGTTAATTCTCACTCTTCAAAACTATTCAAATTCTCTAGGTACTTATTAAACTTAACTTTTCTTTCATATGTTGTTTCTTTGTATCCAAATAAAAGCAAGATAACAATAGTTTCCTTGAAAACTATATTATTTACTGTTCACGGATGAGTTCGGTACAAACAGGATGCACTGAGCAGCTTAACGAGGTAAATGACCATCGCTTTCCGCCGCAAATAGCGGCAAATATTCACATTAAATATATCATAATGTGATTCCCACCAATAGTATCCCTCCATAAATTCTAGAAGCTTTCCGAGATATTATATAAAATTATGTAGAGGACTAAAAACTTTTTTACACATAACACACACATACATAACATGACGCCTGTATTCCCCGAAGGGTTAGGCAGAGAGGTGTACCTATAGAACATCGCCAGTTATGTTTAAGTCCCATGTAATAGGGGGCGAGCCTATTGCCACCAACCGGGCACAAATCCAGACTCCGGGCTGCTACTGAGAAATTTCAGATGGAAAACCCCAATAAAAAATTGCACGACCCGGGAATCGAACCCAGGACCTCATACTCAGCAGTAGCGCTTGCGACCACTAGACCAACGAGGCAGTCAAAAAACTAAACAAAATGAAAAACTTACTACTTAACTTACTTTTTTGATGGAAAAACTTTTTTTAATTTCAAGAAAAATATTTCTGAACCATGTGTAATCAACCATCTTACCTATCAACTACCTAACTAGCTGTTTTAATAATTACTATAGTTTTACTCTTTAGCTTATGTATAGTAAATGTAAGCGGTTAATTAAATGTCGGTGATCAAATCGTAACGTCTTTCTACATCATTAGTTAAAAGTTAGAGTTAGAGTTAGTTTAGTTTTAAGGTGTATTTTTGTTGATGCAATGCCAATAAACGCAATTTTCTTTCTTTATTTCATTCTCACGTGTACAATTTCAACACAAATGATGTTAACAATATTTTGATTTAAAAGAGTGTCCGTGGAGTTTCTTGCCTGTTCCATGCCATAGGAACCTACTTCGCTTTGGAATGGGCTAGACAAGCTTCATCTTTCTGCCCTTGACAATTCAAAACTGCCTGTAATTGGTTTATTTGAAATAAATGCTTTGAGTTTGAGTTTGAATCGGAATAAAAACACATCATGACGTGCAGCTGTCGACTGCTTCTGTTTTGTGCTCGTGATTATAGATCTATTTTGTTTATTTTTTTTTTTTTTTTTTTTTTTGTATGCACGTGTTTCTGTGACAAATAAACCTATTTTTCTTTCTTTCACATCATTGACCAGGTAAAAAAGTTCAGTCACGTGAGCAATATTTTAACAGTGGCCGTAAACCTATCAAACAGTCACTTCAAAATCACAAAAGAATTAATTCTTTCCGGCTTTTTAAGTACGTTCCCCCTTTCAGTGATTCCCATAGGCTATGGCCATTACCGAAGGGCCCACTTTAGGCCATGTCAAGCATAGCAAGGCCATTAGCCAGGGGTCATGGTCGAGGCCACGGACACGACTTTATTCGTTTCAAGCATGCGTAACTATCGTAATTTGACTTTTGTAAGTCCGTGAAATTATAATACTTGGAACGTTTGGGTCACTGCTTTTAATAGTTTTACGCGGGGAAGTGTGATGCCAAAGCTGTTGAGAATTGCATTTTCAGTAGCTCATTTATTATCTTCTCGTTGCTGTTATCGAGAAGATCATGTTGTCAGCACGTAAATGTTCATTGCAGAACATGAACTGATTGTAGAAAGCTACAAAAAAAACTGTTCCAATGAAAGATTTACATGTTAACGAGAACGGGAAAATTGAAATATTCACGATTTCGGGAAAAAAGACATACACGAGTCTGGGAAAGTTGACAAACTTATTAAACTAATAGTTCCGGGAAAATTGTCGTAATTGTTGTTGTATTGTTGTTGTTGTGTTGTAATTTTTTGTTTGGATTTCCTGTGCGTGTCCCAAATAAAATATTTTTCTTTCTTTCTTTCTTTCTTTTCACAAAGGGCTTTACTGTCCTAAAAACTGTGTGTGGATAGAAAAACTAACGATCAACATTATCCAACCGGGAAATGTTCCATTAACATTATCGCATCATCGCATCGCATCGCCTCGTTAATCCGCGTTTATTACCCAGGTAGGACAATGGGTCACTGCTCGCATAACTGGCATAAAACGAAACCGCGAGCGATATCATTTTCACGCAACGAAAGATATCCGTTTAGTCGGTCTAATACTTATAACTTAGCCCGTAATAACTTTGAGGATTTCATACCTACTATTATAAATGGATTTATGAAAAGATTTACTTGTTGGCTTCGTCAATATAATTATTGGTATTTATTTATATTTGTAACTTTTTTTAAAGGTCTTGATGTCTCGAGAGTTAAGCGACCCGCACTTCTAACAAGAGGTATGAAGAGATTGTGAGTTCAAACCTATCGGTAACTATGAGTTTTCAAATTCATGTTTGCTATCCAATTAAAATCTGGACTTTTCAAATGATGATGGATCAAATGTAATACGTTACCAAAAAAGACACGTGTGGCACTCGGGGACTGCCGCAGTAAAGCTATTGCATAGCATTTTTTATCAACTTATCAATCGCAAGCAATCAAGCAAGCTTAGCAATCTGCTTACGTATTCGTCCGATTTCGGAGCAGCTCGTCCCGATCCGTGCGAGCTTCGTACAGTCGTACCATAAACATAGACGTTAAGCGAACGCTCGGCCGAGCTACATGGTAGGCGGAGTGGGGGGTGTTAGGTTTTATTTTCGTTACGGAATTTCTTGATTCGGTCGCCGCGGTCAAAGCCCCCGATAAAAGCTATGCAATTGCTTAAAAATCTTTTACGCAGAGAGCAAGCGTGCAAACGCAGATTGATAGGCCTTTGCACGCTTGCTCTCTACGCAAAACGATTTTTTTAGAGCAGGTATTCTGCAATGGTACCGCAAGCTGGTATTTATAAAGTATGCTTATTATAAAACAACCAATTTCAAACGAAAATGTAGGTAAAATATTAGACATTGATTATAAAAAAAAATGCGCCAAATTACTAAAAAAAGACCATCGTAGTTCAGTACGGTTGTAACAATTTTTTTTCGTTTTTTTGATAAATAAAATAGCCAGTCCTGTCCACAAACTGTTAAAAAACTCTTTTTTGCATACAAATTAAAAAAGTCTTAAGTCTAATTTAATAATATTAATGTTTGATTACCATATAATTATCACTTAGTATATTAATCCGTGTACCTGTTTTTTTTAAACAGGAGTCAAAAGTTTAAGCTGAAAACCAGCGCATAGCAACCCGATAGGAGACCTAAGCATAATGCTGACGCTTAAACCTTTTCCTTCCGGTATTATAGTTTTGTGTATGTCCTTACTTATTACTAGCTGTAATACTGGGGACAATAAAAGTTATTCCATTCTATTATTAACTTCAAACATAAGTACACATACTTAATGAGTCACATACTTAATGAAACACACAGAAATACACATACTTAATGAGTCAAGCACACATCAATCTTCCCTGACCCATTTCAATTTTAAGAAATACAGCATGCAAATAAACATCACCGATGAATTTATAAAACGTATTCTGAACTCATTTCATGACAATAAAATACTGAAGAACGGATTTCAGCGCTCCGCTTATAACCCTGCTGCCGCCGTATTATTGTTATTTTAGCATTTGACATTGTTATTTTCGTTTCCACACGAATCGCCAGTTTTCGTGACGTCAATTCTTAATTGACCAACTGTGAAATGTATAAAGATTTCGTGAAAATACAATATTTCTTTTAATGTTTAAGGTTACCTGTCAAAACATTTTAAAATACGACTTGGAAATAATGATTCTTGGTCAAATGTAAGTCGTAAGTTTTACGTTTACGGTTATTCATTAGAATGAAAAGTAATTAAATACGTATTTGATATTACTGTGCCTACTTATAATAGGTAATACTTTTAAATTTTTCTTATAACGTCAAGAACAACAGTGATTCGAAAGATAAATATGAATTTAGAAACAACACAATGATGTCATCCGATGTCAAGAAATTATATTTATATTTATTATTATCATTATTTTTCTCTCGAATAAAGGAACTAACTCGAATAACTCTCTTTAAAATTAACCGTCGAAATTGAATAAACCAACCACCCAACCACCATCCTACCCACCCACCAACCAACCAAGCACCAACCTATGGAAATTATAAACAAAACCTTGAAACCTTCGGGCCGTCGGGTCCGAGTACTCATGGTTTGTTCAATGAAATCTCCAAACGGCTGATTGACACTTCCCGTGACCCAAGGGCTGGCTTTTACCTTGGCCAGAGGCTAAGCATTGCAATACAGCGTGGTAATGCCGCCAGTCTCTTGGGTACATTACCAGTCGACAGCGATGCGGAGGAATTTTTCGACGCCATATTTTAATTTGTTAATAGTTTTAGTTAGGTTAGGTTATTATATTTTTAATTCAGTATAATGAGTTTATCCAGAGCAAAAGGATTTTGTTTTTTGATAAACAAACGGAATAAAAACGTCATATATAATAAAATTCCCGTACATAACCTGTCTTACTACAATGTGGTCATACTTTTATTGAAGTTGATTGATCGTCCTGTCGGCAACAATCAACATATCTTTTCTCACAGACTCTTGGAGAAAACGTTTACAGAATATAAATAAACTAGCGACCCACCCCTGTTTCGCACGGTTATTACGACTTGATAAAATATCGAGATTTCTTTATATTATGTAAGTTTAATATGTATGTGTTTGTTGTATATGTAAATGGTACGCCACTGACTACCTGCAGTATTGTCTCTCCTTCTCCCTTTAATCCATCCAAAGGTTGTCTGTAAAAGATCGCTTTTAGCGATAAGACCGCCCATTGTGTCACCCTATATAAAATTTCTATACATTTATATCTGTAATTTTTATGGTGTATATAATAAAGAGTATTCTATTATATTCTAACGTTTTATACACAAACTTTTGGGAATAAATTCGTAGGTTAGAAGAATAGCGCCTGCCAGGGTCGCCGATTGTTCGAAAGAGTTAGCGTGGCCCTGGCGCACAGGTAACTGAAGGAACACGGGTGGGTTTTAGTCAGTAAAAGTCTGACACGCCCTCCCGCTCCGCCCAGAGCTGGAGAAGTTATTTGATGAATTCCCAAACAAAAAAAAAAATGTGAGAAGAATAGCGCGGGCACACAAACAGACACGAAAACCAACTTGAATAAATAATATGTACGTATAGATATAGATAACTGGAAATGTCTGGAGCCACTTGAAAATAATTTTCAATCATATTTAGTGGACCGCAGAGAATGGAAGTTATTTATAAATATTACTCTGAGACTGCAGGTGTAATAAAACATAGTGTCTGTTTGTACTGTCGAGATTTTCTTGGAAAGACATAATATTTTAGTACTCATCTACGAAACGGAGTACCTGGAGCATTATTCTGAAAGTTTTGAAGCAACTACCTAAGTTAAGTTTAGCAACTTATTACTTTGGAAACGTACTTGTCTAAAACCTTATAAAAAGACACGGACTAGAAAAAAAAGGACTCCGCGCCACGCATATCGAAAATGAAGCATCGTACCGACCTACTTATGTGTGTGTGTGTGGGTAAATAAGTGTCTTAGTTGTGATATATTATGTTATTCCTTGACACTTTTTCTGGGATGTCTAATTATTTTTTCCACAAATTTACTCAATAAATGCATTTCCGAAGCCTGTATACATTGTTCGAAAGTAAAAAATTAAGTACCGTACAACGGACCATGCAGTAAAATAGGTACTCACACCTAAGTACCTGTTTTACCGCATACTCCGTTGTATAGCGCCGTGCGTATCCTTTACGGTTTTTCACCAAGGAGTTTCACATTATGAGAATAAATAAGCTGAATAATCGAACCTCCTTGGAAGCGCTTTTGCTCAATATTTGTCTCACTTTAATACTAAAGAGAAAATGAGACGAAAGATGTAGTTCTAATTTTCACCTCGCGCACGTGGCGCCATTAGCAAATTCGCGCCATTTTCATATTAGATAAGTCAAAGATTCTTGCGACTTTTCGGCTGATATTTTTAAACAAAGTAAATAATAATAGATGAGTTCAAGCAAGGAATCCGATATTGATATTGTACTGTTTTCTCGCAAATGGGTTGAAAACGTTGTATGACACACGTGCGGAAATTGGTATTTACAAACTCGTGACTATGGTAAGCCCTTGACTTCGTCTCGGGCTTACATTCGTCTACTCGTTTGTAAAAACCAACTTACCGTACTAGTATCATAAATTACTATTACACCATTTCACAACACAAGAAGGCATTATTTTATTTTATTACTTGACGTAAACAGTACCTACACTGACGCCGTATTGCCGCGTAACGGCGGCCGGTCGGCACCTTATGATGTAAATGTGTGCGTGACGCATCTTTGTACAAACGGTACAATACTTATACTGCTTTACTTTCGATACGTGTGGCGCGGAGTCCTTCTTTTTTTTCTAGTCCGTGTAAATAGACATAAAATAAATCAATATTTTTATTAAAGATTCGAATACAAATTAAATTCGGAGCACCCTTAGAAGTTAGTCATCGACTTTTTCGATTAATATTTTTTCTATATTTAGAAAACGGAATCGTTCGGAACCTTGACAATAACTAGCAGAAAAAATACTTAACCGTAAAAAATAATTACCGTCTCTAATCGTTTAAAAATCGTAGAAGTGAACGGTATTTTATGTAACGCCACGTGACTTGAAGGTTTTCTCTATCAGTTTGACTTGGAATATCACGCGTGTCACTCAAGAATGTTGAGTTCTGATTTTCATCTGAAATACCTAAATGTAGCGGGTTTTTCAGAATGCTTTCTAGATATTTTTTCGTCTGCGGAGAGAAAACACTATAACCCCATTTGCATGGCAGGTCAGGGGGGTAATTGCGTTACACTAACAGAAAGGATGACTTTCATTTTGACAGTTGAACAACATACATTGCGTTATTTACGTTGTTGAGCAGACAATTTTTCCGGACATATGAAGCAATGGATTAGCAATATCCTTTAAAAGATTCAGATTGTGATTGATAGTGTGTTACACAATTAGGGTGCAGCTCAAGCTGACAGTTAACGATTGGTAGGTACCTACATAACACTTCGCATCACTTCAAACATCGTCCAATATTGACCCTCTATAAGATGTTTGGTAAACCCCAGCCGCCCCTTTTTTATAGATTTCTGTTTACCCTTGTCAACCAAAAGAGACATTTAAAATCTGCTCTTTTGAATTTCAGTACTGAAACATGATATAATTTCCCTAATAAATGAAAAACAAAGGCTTGGCAACATTAAAGCAGGCAAAGGAAAGGTGTGGTTTTAATACTTAACCATTTTGCGTTCCCCTACACGACGGAAAGGTTGCCGCTATTTGTCAAGGTTCCCTTTGATCTGCCGCCAAATACCACGGTTACGGTCACCGTACGTTCAACCTTGTTGAGACTGGTCTGTAAATATGAGAACTGTCGTTTGTTGATGAGATTTTTGTTTATTTTGTCGTGTTGTTTGTCTTGTTTCATGTAGAGACGGCGGGATTAATAATTAATTATTTTTTGGTTTCGTCCTTTATATTTCACAGTAATGGTCTTTAAAGCCGAGAGCCGAGAAACGTTCTTGAGTCGTGTTGTATGTCTTTGCAAATAGCGGCTTTGATATCTTCCTATACACCAAATGTTTCAGAAAAAAAAAAAAATCGTAAGGGTTAAAATGTGACTTACAATTAGCCTCCGGTATTTCGCTAATTTGGTACTTAATGTGGTATTTCACTTCACAGAAACAACAACATTTGAAAATTGTTTTTTTTTTGGCTGTGAGATCATCAATTGACCTCTTCCGCTCTGAGCGGAGCGGAAGGGCGTGTCAGACTATTACTGACTAAACCCCACCCGTGTTCGTTCAGTTGCCTGTGCGCCAGGGCCACGGTAACTCTTTCGAACAATCCGCGACCCGGGCAGGCATCGGCTCTATCGGACCCCGTCAATACAGTTGGAGACCCTAAAAAGTATATTTACAAAAACCGACTGTACATTGTGTTGATACTTTCATTAGATACTTGACACTGTAGCGGCATCTACAAACGCTACATGCGAGCTACACGTCACACTGACGTCACGCAAAATCCTGCATCGCGCAATCAGAGTTTACCGCGCAACTAGCATATATACAACGTCCCGACATCAATCGTCGGGCAGTTGCCCACCAGACACGACACCCGTCTGGTCGGAGGATCCTCCCTTTTCCATAGAGTATGAGTGAGCTTTACACTCTGTTCCTCATACCTCTATAACACTACCCTTTTCTCAAGAAAACTCCCGTAAACGCTACTCACAATCTGTATCGTCATAAATCACCTTCTCATAGTCCCGGTGCGTCGCCATGGTGACCGTAATCACCGGTACAAGCTCACACAAAGTAATCTTGACGAGAACCTAATAACTACCTACTTTTCTGTCAGATCTATTTTCGTTGATGCGGAGGATCGGAGCCGCTAGCGGTTAGTTTTATAGCGAGCCATAGACGCGTCATGTGTATGGTATAGAACGACTTACCTCATTCAATAAATAGGAGTGAATGATTGGTTTTATGCCTACTTACTCGTAGGTACTCTTTATGGAGGCGTTGATTTGTTTCAGTAAAAAAAAAAAAATGTGTTGTCTACCTACATAATTTTATTAAGAACTAGCTGAGCCGAAAGACTTTATACCGTCCTTTCAATAATTCATACAAAATTCCTATAGAAAATTCACTTTCAGTTTTCCCGAATTTTCCAATCTTCCTGGGAACTTTTAAATTTTTTCTTTCCTTAAGAACATTTTAAAACAAAAATTTGCCATGTCGGTCCAGCCGTTCTGAAGTGATGCGCTTACCAACGAACAGCATTTTATTTTTATTATACACTAGCTACTGCCATACATGCGTTGCAATGCCTTTTAAAACCTTCTCAAAATCAAACTCAAAGCATTTATTTCAAATAAATCAATTACAGGTACTTTTGAATTGTCAAGGGGTCGGTCAGTCAGAAAGATGAAGCTAGTTGCCCATTCCAAAACGTAGTAGGTTCCTATCGCGAAGAACGGGCAAGAAACTCCACGGACACTCTTTTAAATCAAAATATTGTTACAAAAAATTTGTTACATCATTCATTTCATGAAATTATACATGTGAGAACGATGTAGAAAGACGTGCACGTTAAAAGAGCCCGTAATAAAAAATATAGGAACAAAAACAAAACAATTCAGAAATTAAAATAAGCCGTGGCAGCTCAGAGATGACCAGTCCCTCCAGCGCGTACACAACAACTTACCAAAGTTTCATCGCAATCAGTCGAGTCATTTTAAAGTTTTTGCGAGACTAATGAACGACTGTTGATTTTGATGTTTATATATAAGAAGAAAAAGAAGATAAAGATAGATAGCGAAAAACTTTTCTTCTATTTACTTCAAAGTGTTATTGGGTTTTTCCATCTGGAATTTCTCAGTAGCAGCCCGGAGTCTGGATTTGTGCCCGGTTGATGGCAATAGGCACGCCCCCTATAACATGGGACTTAAACATAACTGGCGATATGTGGGTGTACTATAGGTACACCTCTGCCTAACCCTTCGGGGAATACAGGCGTGATCTTATGTTATGTTGTTACTTCAAAGTGGAACCTAATCACCTAACACGCTTAAAACCATCTTAAACCGCCTTCTTCTTCAACAACTCTGTCTACGCTTCAGGGCATTGATGCTTGATATTGTGTAATAGTTAAGGAATTCATTACAAAGGTACTTATAATATATTATAATCTGGTTGTTTTCCTAAGAGAGTCACCATTTGTAACGGATAGCTCGACCCCGTCCTTCGACGTGTTTACAATAACAACCCTATTACTACTTCAGAAACTGACGTTTTGAAACGTAAACTTAGAAGTCTATCATTACTTAAAATTGATGGTGTATTTTACAAACAATGTTTTGTTTGATACAAACTAACCACAATGTTCTGTGTGCGTGGTACAAATTTATGGAAACGTAGGTGGAAGTTTTTCTCAAAACTTAATACAGAAGTCACTGCAAGTGATGACAACTTTGCCATTTTAAATGCTTTACTGGCTGGCTAAACATTTCACTATGGTATAAGAAGCTATATTACAAAGAAAAGAAAACATAAAAGGAGTTTAAAATTCGATTTACGATGTATAAATGTTATGTGCTTGAGAGAATGCGTTTAGGCTTCAAGTTGCGCAGATGATCACCGCGAAACTATTACGGAAAAAGCTATAAACTTTAAACGATTCTATAAATACCTCAATACATTAAATGATTGACTGGACATTTTAACCAAGGCTAGAAGTTATTGTTTTAGCTATCGTGGATAAGCAATAACGTGGCTGGTAACCTGCCACTAGAAAGTGCAATGTTATCTACTTTTCGTGTAAGATCTTATGCCAAATGTAGTTTCAGCAGTGATTTGGCCACGGTTGTAACTGCTTAACCCAGTTTGGGTCCACAACCAATTACATTATGTAAGTAATACCTAGGTATACAACATGTCGAACGATGTAATAACAATTAATAATGTGATTGTCAACTTGCTTGGAAAAAGCAAAATGTGTTTGTTGATAATGAATTGCTATCAGGGGATGTTTACAGGCTGAAGTATATAACAACACATGGGTACACAGGGATTCAGTTTTTTTTCCAAATATAGTAAGCAAGTAGAGTTTTTGCGAGACTAATGAACGGCAATTGTTTTGATTTTTATATATAAGAAGAAGATATAGATAGATAGCTAAAAACTTTTTTTCTATTTACTTCAAAGTGAAACTTAATCACCTAACACGCTTAATACCTTCTTAAACCGACTTCTTCTACAACAACTCTGTCTACACTTCAGGGTATTGATGCTTGATATTGTGTAATAGTTAAGGAATTCATTATAACGGTAGGTACTTAAATAATCTTAAATAATATTCGTAAGCAAGTTCAGCTATGCCCTACAAAAAAGCCTACCGTCTAATTGTTCTCTTTTGTGTTCGTGTGTTTTTCTGTCTCATGTTTGCTGGAAATAAACGTATTTTCTTTCTTTAAACATAACTTGCTAGCAAAAACTAACATTGTTTGGTATTGGTCTTCAGCCATGGCAATTTTCAGCAAAGCCATTCGCATGATTTCAAAGATTTGTTGCAACGAACTTACACTGATCCTCTGCGATTCCTCAGAATATGTAAACTAAGACATGGAAGCAGATAACTGCAGAGACTGCGGTGAAAACTACTAAAACACACTACTCTTTTATGTTGTTTACATTATGTGTGTTGTACATTTCATGCGGCCGGCATGCAATATAAACCACACGGTGGAAGGGACATCACTGTTTCATGTTTCAAAAACCTCGGCCTTACCCTAAATATAAGTTCTAAAACAAAGGACAGTCGGGATATACAAAATAAATGCCTCTAGGGAAATCATAACCTATAGATAAGTAGGTAGATACCTAAATAATTAAAATAAAACATTCCTTTAGTATCCGATTTCTATTATCTATGGTAGGTACTCAGATACAAATCTTTGACGATTTAAATGAAAACATTTTTCTAAGCGACCGTATAAACGTCAAACGCAGTGAAGCATGGGTCCTAATCTGGTCCTAATTGCAAGTGTGGGCAATATTTCATGACCATTCAGGAGTCATCTTCATCAATCATAACCAACTCATATCGCTGACCGCCGCGCGCCGTCGTGAACGTTTTTATGTTTATTTATACTCTTAAAAAAGGTTGACCATACGTCACACGCTCTAAAAAAGTTTTTTTTTTGTAAAGAAATATCTCGGAGGTCTTCTTCATATTTAAATTAAAAATATATTTTATTTCACATAAACCAGGGCCCCCCAATTCTCTATGGTAATTATTATTCCCCGCGTAAACGTACCACGAATAGATAAGGAATTGACGTGGTTTCGAAGTAAGGAAGCGTTAAGTGGTCAATTGGTCATGGTGAATTAGGGCCCAGCGTGGCTCTACATGGGCACTTATGAAACGTCAGAAGCTAGGTGCAAAAGTGCAGCAAGAAGCTCCACGGTTAGGTACTCTTTTAAAAATAATTGGCTTTTACTGTGTTAATAGGTATGGGAGGATAGTGAAGCCCTGTCAACAAGCACGAGGTATTGAACAAAATAGAAAATTTTCAACAAATCAACAGTTAAAGATGCGAAATTATTACCGCCATAACTATATTGAAAATAGTGCTAAATGATAAATGATTTTATTTCTGTAAGTAGGTTTGTACAAACACTTTTACACGTCAATCATATTTTAAAACTAGATGAGGTCGGCGTTTCCTATCTGACTACTCTGAGAAGAAATGCCGAAACAAACTCAGAGGTCACAGTCTCTTTTAAAGTCCAAACATAATCATGTGAAGACCATGTAGATTTGTGTCTGAAATGGTCTGCTGTTAATATACATAATGTTTTATATACTTAGGTACATAATTATGTACTTAAGAACACGACAAACACAGCTTATGAACGGCTAAACGAATTACTGAAAACTTTTTACTTACACAAAAACGAATGATAAGTCGAAGCTACACTTCTAAGCATATGTGTGTAAAACAGCTCTGGTAATAGTAATAAAACACTTATCGTAGTCTCGTATCGTATTTATGTGTCATATAGTTTCCCTTGCTCGTACACAGCGCGATACGTGCCGATACTGTTGCTAAAGTACGCAATCAGGATATCCGAACGCTGTCGTACTGTACGAAGTACCTACCTATTACGTATTGCACAGCGTGCGCAGAGCAACGACTTTTATCGAAAACGTAGGTAAATATTTTTTATGAAGAATAAATATTGGTGAATTGATGAAGGGCCAGATGGCGACCAACGAAAAGATGGATGGGTTGTGAGAATAAATTTACTTAAAATTTTCATGCACAATAAAATAGAATCCAATGGCAGATATTAATGAAAAGGGAGTGAAAGTCGTGGAAGATGACAGGGGAAAATGTAAAAGGATAATATCCAAACTAATTTGGTACAGGGGCAGGTAAAACGGTAAGGTAAATCTAATTGTGATTCCTAAATGTTTTAGATGTACACACGGAGTCACACAGGTTATTAATCAAACATCTAGAATATTCTTTATTTTTAGAGCAGGTCGTACTTATCTCACGTGTCTATAAAAGCGAGGCTATTCGACTAATTCGATGTGAGGTAGGTATAGGTACCTACTCAATAATAGATCAGTCTTATAAAACTTTAGTAAATTGACATTGTCACAGATAAATAAAAAAACACATGTGGCACTCGGGGACTGCCGCGGTAAAACTATTGCATAACATTTTTTATCAACTTATGCAATCTGCTTACGTATTCGTCCGATTTTGGAGCAGCTCGTCTCGATCCGTGCGAGCTTCGTACAGTCGTACCATATACATACACGTTAAGCGAACGCTCGGCCGAGCTACATGGTAGGCGGAGTGGGGGGTGTTAGGTTTTATTTTCGTTACGGAATTTCTTGATTCGGTCGCCGCGCTCAAAGCCCGTGATAAAAGCTATGCAATAGCTTAAAAATTAAAAAATCTTTTTGCTGATTTAAAGTCTGGAGCAATAATTCCGATGCGACTAAAAGTCGCTTGTGTGTAGTTTCCCCTACAGTTTTCCCATCACGACAGTCACGTGTCAGTGCTTTGTGTAGACTCCGTTGGTCTTTGCGTTCTGATGGTAGACTTTGCAACGACCTCTAAGTTGCATTTAGTTCTGATGAAAGGTGCAGTAGTACAGTATTGCGTGAATTTGTATACAGGGTGGCAGGTGCATCGACGCGCAGCCTGTTACCATGATTCAGTACATGATTCTGAACCCCCTTTTTTTTTTTTTTTTTTGGGTGGGAAATCATCAAATGACCTCTCCCGTTCTGGGCGGAGCGGAAGGGCGTGTCAGACTCTTACTGACTAAAACCCACCCGTGTTCCTTCAGTTGCCTGTGCGCCAGGGCCACGGTAACTCTTTCAAACAATCCGCGACCCCGGCAGGCATCGGTCCTATCGGACCCCGTCAATGGTGCTGACATCTCTTTGAGGCGCGCGTGGAACACGACGCGCCGTCGACCCGGGCCTGGTCCTTACCGGACGGCGAGCTGCCCATTGCTCGCCGTCCGCAAGCCCGCGCCTACGGTGGCCGGGAGTCGGCAATCGACTCCCGACGCCCAGGGTGTTTCCTCCTCCTGCGGCGGCTAGGGGCGCGGGGGATTCTGAACCCCCTTGCTTTGAAATTCTATGTCGGTTATTAAAAAAAAATTGCTGTGGCATACATTTTGACCGCGTAGGTATTGCACTTCTGTATATAGCAGCAGTTTTATTTTTATAACCGACGAAAATTTTCTACTCTAGGGGGTTAGAATCATGTGCTGAATTCATGGTTGCAGTTTGCGTGTCAATGTCTCTGCCACCCTGTATAGTTTTGTAAAATAATGTCGGTCAGGGAAATTTATTGTCACGCAAACTGACACCCTACATCAATTTGCCGTGTTATAACCGTTTCATACAATTACTGTCAAAGAATGAAGTTGTGATTTGAATAAACTTCTGGACAATTTAAGTTGGTACTCAATTTGCTTAACAATAAATTTCCCTGACCTAGGTAGTTATAAAAGGATTTTTACATTGATCATCTGCATAATATGTTTAGCACTAAGCAAGCATACCTGAAAGAAATAGGTACTCCAATTTCAATAAAATAAAACTAATTCAAACTTGATTGCAGACATTCCGCACAGAGAAAATTACTTTTTGTTTTGCCTCACAAAAAGTAATTTTCTTCACACGTAGTGTTTGTTTTTTCCTAAATCTGAGTGTTTGGGCATCTAAAATGTGTGAAGTATATAGGTATGTAGTATGTAGGTATCCACCCACGACACAGGATCAAGCGAAGTGGAGCAACGTTAAAAGAAAATGCTTGTCATCTGTCAACCGATATAAATCTAAGTGGGTAATGAGTATAAATCTATCTCTCACACGATGTATTAAAATGTAATCATGTTTCACTCGACATAATTTATTAGGCAAATTATTTCGTATAAAATGATCGGATCATCATACACATTTTATGAAAATATCTACTGGAACAGGCCGTTGACATGGCACATCGAGTTTTAGAACATTTTTCGTTGACTATTCTCTATTTGTTAAGTAGTACTAGTTGATAGGTCTCCCATATCTATTAAGAGGGCGCACAGGTCCAATAGTGCAAATTCTTTTAAAAAAAAAAAGTGTGGCACTCGGGGACTGCCGCGATAAAGCTATTGCATAGCATTTTTTATCAACTTATGCAATTATAATTATTTATTTATTTTTTATTTATGCAGTACTTTTTTTTCTTTGATATTAATTCAAGTACAGTCGTACCATATACATACACGTTAAGCGAACGCTCGGCCGAGCTACATGGTAGGCGGAGTGGGGGGTGTTAGGTTTTATTTTCGTTACGGAATTTCTTGATTCGGTCGCCGCGCTCAAAGCCCGCGATAAAAGCTACGCAATAGCTTAAAAAAAAATATTGTCCAACTTACTTACATCTATCATTACAGGGTAAAATTATGCCAAAAAAAAAAAAAAAAAACGCGCTAAATACGATCTAGAGGAATGTGGTCACTTTTCTTTAGATCGAATTTTGTGGCTTCGTGTCTCAATATGAAACTTCATAAAAGGTATTAGAAAATTCTAGACACACTTACCGAGGGTCCTTACAAGCCGTTATTCATAATTCCGTCTCAGTCACGAGATAATATTTTTTAAAGGAGTGGCGCTAGTGGACCGTTGTCGCCCTCTTACTCTTAAGAGTGTAATTTGAAAACATTGTAAAAGTCAATTTTTTTTAGAATAGTAACGGTAGAGCTTCTTGCCGGCTCTTCTCCGTAGAAAACAACCAATTGGAACCGTGCACCTAGCTTCTGACGTTTCCTAAGTGCCCATGTAGGTTTATCTAAACTAATCTAATATATAAAAATCTCGTATCATAGTGTTTGTTATCGAACCCCTCCAAAATGGCTTGACTGATTTTTATGTTTTTTTTTGTGTATATTTGGGAGGAGAATAGATAATAAAATATATTTCATATCGCTGCGGGTGAAACCGCGGGGCCCAGCTAGTATTGTAATAAAGAGAAAATATTTCACTTTTTGTATGTTTGTTACGCTTTCACGCTAAAATAGCTATCTGGCACATGGGTAGACCATGACCTGGATTAGGACATAGAATACTTTTTATCCCTATATTCCCACGGAATCGAGACTTATTCGGATGGAACCGCGGGGCGCAGCTAGTGTAAAATAAAATATTTTAATTTAAATTAGAAAAAGTCGACTTAGTAGATCGTGGAGAGACCACAGTCACTAATGTCTATGCCAGTGTCTTTCATAGGTATATTTCGAGTCCTATGTCCTATTTAAAACGCACGGGTATTGTACAAACGAGATGGTTACTCTACACATTAGCTAGTTAGTATACATAATGACAGTTTCGCTAATACGCCGTTATACATTGCTAATAACCATGAGGACGTTTCTCGAAATGAGAGCATTAGTAGACAACGCTCACTTGAATAACTTGAATCGTCCTTGTTCTGAGCAAAATAAACTTTTATATTTGGGACAACAATAATTCTTATTGTTTTGTTTGGGAGATAGTTTTGCGTGACCTAGGAGCTAATATTATGGAAATTGTGATGAATAACGCAGCTGACCTCGTTGAGATGATCTGCTTATGTTGCATGACATTTATAATGTTATGGTAAAAAAAGAGAGGATAAAAAGTTTTTGATGCTAATATCCGCATTAAGAAATTGCAACGCTGCAATACTTATCCACAAAAATCAGAGAATATCTTACTTCTAACGTGTTTTATGCCTACCTAAAAAAAAGACATAATGCTAAAAACGACGAAATGTTTTGAATTAGTCAAGCAGACACTCTGTCTTGAGTATGACATTTTTTTAAATAAATTCAGGAAGCCGACTTGACATGACAAAGGTAGTCGATATTGGTGATTGAAAATGGTCCTAGAGTGTGGTGTTCCAGTAAACTACAGTGGAAGAAACATTAAACGAATAGGTATACGAGTAGCTTCAGCGTTTGTTCCGTCGTCAACTGAACGGGGGTCTTTTCTCTATCCCGTGCACGACAACAATGGATGGCGGCAGTGAATGAAGGACAATGACGGACATAATAACAGCATTTGACAGGCGTATTGCATTTGTACTTAATCGTGGTTTTATACAATAAATAATTATACCAGCCTGCAATAAACCTAGCGAAATAAAGAACGAAGGTAGAAGTTATACCTTAGGTAGGTATAACTCCTACGTTCGCTTTTTTCTCGCAAGTTTTTGTAATAGATATTGTTTTTCTTATAAAAGTCATGCTATTGGTGACAATTTGGGTCGTTCGTAATCTATTCTTAGAGGTGCCTCAACGGTCGACCTAAGATATATGCCAAGTTTTGAAGCAGCAGTCTCCTTCTGTGGCAGCAATAGAAGTATGATCATAGTGAAGACATAAGTTAGTTTGGAACTTTTGAGACAGGTTAGATACTGAAAGACAAACAATAAAAGACGAAATACCGATTTGTATCAGTGTTATTAGCACCAAAACTACCAACAACAAACTGTCAAACATGAATTGACAAGTTACGCAGCTATATCTCCGAAATTGCCCAAGTTTGACAGACGTCATAGATTCAATTGTTTCGTGGGTTTGAATGACATGGCGACCAGCCCACAGCCAATTAGCAAGTTAGCCGAATCAATCGATGTCTAACCAATATCGTCATTAGAGATGCACCTGTAATCATAACGGATATGTAAAGGTTCTTGAAATATCAGAGGTTCCAATTTCGGATTTTCGAATTTCAATGGGCAACGGTTGGTAGAAATAGAAATGTGTGCAGTCTGATGAGAAACTAAGTTTTGAATCTAATTAGTTTCTGTAAGTTCTGATATAAATTTTAGGTAAGTTTAAATAGATAGATTGAGTCGAATATTACAATTAATGTTATAATAAAACGGAACGTGTAAGTCATGTTGCGCAGACCCCAAATAAATTGAGATTAAGGTAAGAAAATGAGGATGATTTTACTGGTGATGAAACGAAATTATTTTCTATTAAATTCAATTTTTGTTATAAGAAACATACTGCTTGATACTTTAGTAAAGGAAGAGGATCCATAATTATATTAAACAGGATGTCTCACTAAAGCACTTTAGGGATCACTAATTCACTAAATACATTACAAACCTAAAATATTATATCATTTAGGTATAGAGGGAATGTGGTTTGGTACTAGAATCCGTGGGCTGTCTACTTAAATTATTAACTACTAAGTAAAAAAGAGTGCATGTGTACTTTTGTAAAGATTACGATGATTTATGACCACAATTTGGACGCACCTATGTATATAAGGGCATTATACTCCGTATCTGAAATTAGATCTGCAAAATGCATAAATCTTGAAAAAATCTTTCAACACTTTCGCTGCTGTTTTTTATTCATTTATATTTTGACAACAAAGGGTTTTGTAACTAAGTATGCTATCAGCACTTGTCATCATACATTGCGGAATATAAATGAACAAGTATCAAGCATTTTATTTTGATTTTCACAAACGCATAGACTAAATAATTTGACTAAATAATGTTATTAAAGTGTTTACCTAAGTTCTTATACACTCGAGAGCAATGAATCCGGGTCACTTAAAGAATGTTAAAAATCTCGGAAACTAAAAATGATAGGTTAATGCAATAAATTGTATTTAATAGACAATGTAATACTCCTTAAATGAAAGTAAAAAAAATATGAGTCACCATACATTTTATTAACACAAAATTACATAAAGAAAAAAACTGCTGATCTCTCCTTAAAACAAAAATAGGAAACATGAAATTTTTGAACTTTATTACGATTTTCTTGAATTTTAATACTTCGTATTGCCTCCTCGTGCTTCCATTACTGCGTTTACGCGGTTTGGCATGCTGTACACCAAGTTCCTTATACGATTTTGGGGAATATTCTCCCATTCCTCTGTGAGAGCAATTTTGAGCTCACGAAGCGTGATTGGGGGAGGGTTTCGTTGTTTTACGCATCTGCCTAGCTCGTCCCAAGCATGCTCGATCGGGTTGATATCCGGGCTGCGCGCTGGCCACTCCATACGAGTAATGTTCATCTCTTGAAGGTAGTCATTCACAATCCTACCTGTATGAGGTCGGGCATTGTCATGCATAAATATAGCATCCTCACCTAAATTGACCATAAATGGACCAACGTGATCATTGAGGATTTCTTCCACATATCTTACGCTAGTTAAAGAGCCGTTTTCTATGATCACCAGCTCTGTGCGACTTTCAGAAGAAATTCCGGCCCACACAAGTACAGACCCACCACCGTAGGCTACTTTTTCTTCGATGCATGCTTGCTTGAATCTTTCCCCTGGTCTTCGATACACTCTGTGTCTTCCATCGTGCTTGTAGAGCATAAATTTTGATTCGTCGGAGAACATAACTTTTGACCAATCTTCAATACTCCAATTTACGTGGCTCTGGGCATATCTTAGTCTTGAAATACGATGCCCACGCTCCAGTTTAGGGCCGTTTGCAGGTCTAAGGGGTTTTAAGTTAGATTCAGCAAGCCGACGTCTTACTGTCCATGCACTTGGGTTACTTCCTCCGAGGCGTCGAAACTGATTTGTGAGTTCAGTTCCTGTGAGAAAGCGATTTCGAAGCATGGTGTTCACCAAGTATCGGTCTTCTCGTGCTGTGGTACACCTGGTTCTGCCCGTTCCTGGTCTGCGTAGGTTAGAACCAGTTTATTCGTAACGTCGGAGAACTCTTTGTACTGTTGACAGCGACACACCGACAGTCCTGGCTGTATCGCGCTGACTCCGGCCGGTTTCCAGCATTGTAAGTATTCTGGTGCATTCTTCAGGCGTAAGCGACATAATTTCAGCTTGAATAATGAATATAGAGCACTATCAACATGGTTTATGTACCCACATAAATGACAGATTACAAACAAAAGCAAAACCAAATGCTGTAATTTCGTAGTTCCATCTTCGAAAGTGGCCCTTTTTCAAATTTGATTTTTTTATGATATAACTTTACAATAACTAAGAAGTTTTAATACCTTCATTTAAGGAGTATTACATTGTCTATTAAATACAATTTATTGCATTAACCTAGCATTTTTAGCTTCCGAGATTTTTAGGATTCTTTAAGTGACCCGGATTCATTGCTCTCGAGTGTATTATATATTAAAGATTTTGTACCAACTACAACACTATTTATAGTTGTTTCTGTAATTAGTAGTTAAACGCGCGTATGAAAATAACTTAACTTCAATTCTATAAAAGATTTTTAATTGCTCTGCCTCTGAGTAATCAAAGTGTAAAGTAAGTAATTAAATATTTACTTTCAGACTTAATTTTCTAAATATAGGTAACATAGTTTATTAAATATTAAAGAGAAAATCAAGTGCCTTTACTTATAATTTAATGTCACCCGATGTCACCAGTTCACGACTAGATGATACAATGTCACCTAAAGGTAACCTTCTTTTTCATTTTCATCGTATATTTATACATTGTGTTTCTTCAACGTGTCTTATTAATTTGGCAAACAAAAATTACAAAAATTGCGGTTTTTTTTAACCCCATATTAAATCGATCATCTTGATCTTTGTAAGAAAATGGGTTATGAAATAAGTAGGTATAAGACATCCAAAACTGTGTAAATTGACAATAAAAATCTCCGTCAGTGTTGTTTACCAAATTAGACAAGTAAAAAAAAACATATTGTACCTACCGAATACCTACTATGTGAAGAAAATTATCTGATGTCACGAATTATCGCCACCTGAAGGCAGAAAGTAGGTAGCTGCCTTCTTCAGGATAACCATTTCTTTATCTACCTTACTTATTTACAACTGTGAGATCTAATCGGCGCCGGCGCCGTAACTTCGCATGCCACACGCTTGTTTTCGCTTTACAGTTGAGCTTCCATTAATTTATCAACCCTCTTAATGACCAACATCCTGTTGGAAGCATCTACTAGCTTTTAACGATGCCGTATTGTAGACAATGTTGATACCTTGCAAAGGATATTTAGCTACTTAAATTGTGAAACTATTTACAAAAAAATTGATGCCTAAGCGCAAAAAACAATCAATGGCTGTAACGATGTAGGTAGGTTTTTTTTTTTTTTTGAAAAAACGTATGTCTGTATTAGTGTTAGTCTAAGGTTATTTCCGGATGTGCTTCCTTTCAGAGTATACCTAATTATCTTCTCTTAGTTTATTAAAAAGTGGTCCTTTCGGAAAATGGTCCTTCTAGTGAGTAGAAGGACCACTTTCTAAAAGGACCACTTTTACTAAACCCACTAGAATCTATTCAATTACGAGATTTGGTCATTTTGACCTTGTAGGATAAACTATACACGAGGGTTCAAGAACGTAAGGAACATAATTTATACTATTTTCCTTTACGCCCATTCACCTTCAAGGTTTAAAGCATTCTTTTCACAGAGAAAATGTTTCGGTACCTATTTTTTTGCCAAACAAAATACATTTATTTCGATCGCCATTCAAGTTATACAACAAGTTTGAGTTGGAATCCTTTTGCTGAAGCGAAGTTTTGTGTTTGCTTCATTGTAGGTCTGATCAACAGAGGTTTCATCAACATGCGGCGTGGACAGGGTTACTCTTTTTGTGTACCTACTCAATATTCGGCGAAAAATTCTTAAAGTTGTTTCCAAAGTTCCTAAAGTTTCTGACCAGATGGTCATGGAATTAATTCCTGGCATTCTGTATTGATTGATATACAGAATATACAGGGTGGCAGGGACATCGATGCGGACCTCTTACCATGAATTTAGTAAATGATTTTCAGCACCCTGCGTAGAAATTTACCATAGGTTATTAAAAAAAAAATTGCTGTTCCATACATTTAGACCGCGTAGGTATTGCACTTTTCTATGAAACATCATTTCATTTTTGATAAACAAACAAAAATTTCTAAACTAGGGGGTTTAGAATCATGTGCTGCACACTTAGCATGACCACCATAGAAACGGGTTTTGTTGACGAAAGAATAGACAAAATGACAGAATGTTGACAGATTTCTAAAGAATATTTTTCTACAATCTGTCATTTTGTCTATTCTTCTGTCGACGAAACCCATTTATATGGTGCAACAGCTGCACGGGTCGATCGATCAGGTTAAGCGGTTAGTCCGTGTAAGGGTGACCATCTTTACATACCAAGACCCCTCCGTACCACGGCAAGCACGTTAAGCCGTTGGTCCTGACTGTCATTCATGGATCTTTGATAGTCGTTACCGGTCGTCTGAAGCCCGTAAGTCTGACAACCAGTTTTACCAAGGAGTATCGCTTTACCCAGTAACTGGGTTGCGGGGGTCAGACAGGCAGTCGCTCCATGTAAAATACTGGTATTCAGCTGCACCCGGTTAGACTGGAAGCCGACCCCAACATAGTTGGGAAAACGGTAGGCAGATTGACTCCTTAAATTAAAAGTTTATCTCTTAGTACACTTTTTTATATTTCTTTTATATTCAACTCATCATGTTAAACGGACCTACGTTTAACATGGTGAGGTGAATATAGGACAGAGAGGCAGAAAGGGAGCACCATCCATGAGTTTTGCAGACTATCCAGTGTTATAGTTGCGTACATTTATCTTCTATAATCTGCTGCGTGATTCAAGATAGGTATAATTAATATCAGAAGCCACTTCTGAAAATTCGAAAACACGAGTTTCACACTCATAATCAGTCTATAATGTTCCCACTGCTGGGACACAGGCCTCCTCTCTGTGAGAGGGAGTGGGCCATAATCCACCACGCGGGCCGTGCGGGTTGGTAGATGTCACATTTCTTTGAATTTTTTGGTTCTAGGAAATGCTCGTTCCTCACTCTCGATGTTTTCCCCCACCGTTTTTAGAGCAGTGGTGATGAAATTAAATACACACGTAAAGTGCCCGCCTGGGTTCGAACTCACGACGTACAACTCTTAAGTCGAGGCCGAGGCAGTTTCACACGAAGCTTTTATTTTGAGTGTAGCACACCGGAACAGACGACATGGCTGTTTGTCCTTCCTTTGTCTACGGAAAGAAAGAACGAAAGTTGGAACGAAAAATTTCACCCTTTGTTACACTCTACGTATCTTGAATATTTGATAGAGAAACTATTTTTATATATTTATGCAACAAAGGGCTTCATTGTTTGCTATTGTAACCGCGTTGATGTCATTCAAGGGGGTCCAAGGACCCCGATTGAAATCTCTGAGTAACTTACAAAGGTTTTCAGTTTTGTTGCTTATTATGTGAAAATATTTGATGACATTATTCGTTTTTAATAAGCTTAGCTGGCCGTTTAACATGAAGGTTTTAGGGGTTCAAGTTTACGTATTCTTTTATTTTTTTAATAAACTTCCAAAATAGATACCTAGTTACTTTCAGATTGGGCACATGTTTTCATTCATAGATTAAACTGGGTATTCAATTTATTTTATTCAGTGTAGGTAGGTACCTTACACTGAATTCTTTGTCATTCATTCAAATTGGAAGCTTTCGTAACTATCGAATGGCAGTCAAAGTGTTCCTAGTATTTATTGATTTGTTAAACGTGACTGTATTAAGAATACATTCGTGGACCTGCCATTACTTAGTGGCTCCTATTTTAGCGTTTGTTCATTTTTGAGAACTAAAAAGAGGCAAATGTTGGTATTTTCTGTGGTACCAACCCCGCGAACACCGCGCCACCTAACCTAAGCGCGTCCTACTTTTTGCTTGCCGATTGGCGGTCCCCTCAAGAAGACGTCTACCCCTATGAATGTAAATTAAGTACCTAAACGGTGTATTAAGACCCGTCAGAAAGCCGTCATCTACGCATTCTGTACAAAAATAACTGTTGGCCGCTGGGAAACGACTGTTATTCTTGGTGTGAAAAATCGCTTTATATGGCAGGACACAATGTAACGCACGCAAAACATCGTGCTTATGGGTTCATTCAACGGCGTGGGTATTTAATGTTAATTTATAACATTTATGACTTATTTTCGTTAAAAACCGAAATTAAATTGGACCCATTGGAATTTGAATTGGAATTGGATATCTGCGTAACCAAGGTTCCCATTCGAGTATCAAAAAAATATCACAATGACAAGAAAAACAAGAGACCCTCGGCTTCGTTAAGTGTCTTCAGACACCCGTGATATTAATCATATAACCAGTTGGAGGTACATCAATTTGATATTTTATTCAATCAGAACATTTCATCCCCTTTTGTCCGTGGATTTATAACGTGTTAATGAAACCAACATGGCCGCCAAATGGTTGTCAGTGTAGGTTTGTTTTCGAATTTATTCGCGGTGTTGCTACAGGAACAGACCCCAGTTGGCTGAAATCAAGAAAATAGTTCGGCAAGATATGAGAACGTGTGTGAAACCACGCACCCAATTACAGGTGTTAGAAATATATTCTCTCAATTTATATTTCGAGCGTTGAAAAGCATTTAGGAAAGATTTTTAGTGGTGTAATTTTTGTTTTGGCATTTTTATTTTATTATTCGTAGATGTCATCTGAATTTAATTTGATATTGAGAGTAAGTAGTCATAGGTACCTACTGATTTATTTTTCATGAAAAACAGTTTTTCCTAATCTATGATCGCCGTCTTGGCACATTTTATCTGCTTTCTAGTTATTGATCTATTTATACCCAAGTAAAACATTAAAAATCAAAATGATTATTGATTAGTAGATAATCTATGGTCCTTTTGGTATTTGCCTAGAAAAAAAAGAATAAAAAGAATGTGTTTGTTTTAACAAAATGCGGTGTTTTGATACTCCTCCTTCAAAATTATAAAGGAAAACTGTACCTAACTCTTTTTCAAATAGCTGTAAAATAAAATAAACATTTTGTAGTTACAGACTGACCATAAACATAACAGAATTCAAATACCTAATGATATCGAATTGATTAATTTTAGTTTATTTGACATTATAAGACGATAGTGGTAGTTAAATTATATGTATTACTTTCTTGGAAATTAGTGTCTTCATAAATAACACTTGATGGACATGTCAGTAGTAAAAGTGACATTGAACGTACCAATTAAAATAATCGATACTACCACTTTAATAGCTATTTGATTTGGATCTTGTTTCTTTGGCTTCTTTCCTTTGCCAGTCACTGAAACTATACCTAAAAATGCAAATTAGAAACCATAAATCGAAAGACGTTCTTGATTCTTCTTTTAAATTTTTATCAAAAGTTCTCTCTTTCACCTCGCATTTTTTACCTTACCATATTATTTACACGATTAAGCACTTAATATAACTTAACTACACACTAAGCAACACTAATTATGCACTAGTAATGAACATTTTTTTTAACACTAATATTATTTTTATGAAGTAACTGTCAACAAACTATCATGCAAGTCTTTGCCGCGCGATTTTCTGGCCGCATCGCGTTCGGCGCGTAAAATCAAAATTAGAACACAATACGTCACTGACAATTTTTTTGTGTTTTCAACAAGCAGTGTTTATTTCATTTTAATGTTCGGACAGTATCGTGTTTTTTTATGTGATACGCGATGGTGCTCACGGTTCGCGGTCGTTATGCCGACTGAGGATTTTGCCGCGCGCCCGACGAATATTTTACTCCTTGGTCACTAGCGTATTATCGATGATTTGAATCTTGATAACGTTCGGTACAATGGGGTCAGGGTTCGACTTCAACCGGTGATGAAGCGAAACTGTGACTTCAAGTCGACAGCTTTGACGTAAGTTTAGTTTTCCCATGAAAAAATAAAGTTTCCTTTTGGATGTGTTGGTGAAAATGTTCAGCGCACGAGCTGGAGGGTTTTATGAACTATTATTGCTTTTATACGTGACTATTTAAAAATATGTTTTAAGGTTGTGCTCACACTGTGCACTTGTGCATTTATTTTATCAAACCCTGTTTAAGAAAAGATGACATTTAAAACAAAACGTCCTTAGCGACCAACCGTGAAGCAATTAAAACATTGCAAACTTTAAATTGTGCATTTAAATAGTTTGAAAGCTATTTCTGTGCTTCATGCTTTTATCTAGTATTTATATTATAAATGGTGTAAGCTGCCACATTTATTACTTGGCACCGTAATGAAGATGAACTGGTTTCATACAACTGATCATTACTCTATTTTATGATAGACTTAAACATTTAAAGACACCTAGATTCTTGTCGCACTGGTTTATAATCTCGTTGAAATATAAAATTATT
Source organism: Dryobotodes eremita (assembly GCA_917490735.1). Taxonomy (NCBI): domain Eukaryota; kingdom Metazoa; phylum Arthropoda; class Insecta; order Lepidoptera; family Noctuidae; genus Dryobotodes; species Dryobotodes eremita. The sequence goes on along the minus strand of OU823251.1, from coordinate 20,223,660 downwards.
GCACACAGCCAGATAATGCAATGAAACTCATATTCTTGGGAGGACTAAGCTGTTCTGTCACAATAAGCTCTTCGTCGTGATTTAATTGTGAAATAAAGTTATTATTAATTTATTACTCTTCTCAGCGACGGATTAATATTCAATTTAATTATACAAGGGATAGTAGACAGGGAATGCGAGTATTATTGAAGTTACCTTGTAATATTCTAAATTGATTTGTTGGACGCACAGGGCTGATGGGCATTGCACTACTAAAATTCACATTGACATAAAATCGCAATTAACCTTGGGCTTTATTTGCATTATACCTACTGAAATACTTTTCAAAATCAAGAGCAATAGGTCCCTAGTGAATGTGGTGATACTACAGTCAGACAGACAATACCTATAGTCAGGCCCCAAGTAGCTCGCTAGCGGGCTATAACAATAGAAAATCAATTGTGTCCCTTTAGCGATGCTTAATGAGTTAAACGTATGGTTTGCCCTGGACGATTAAATAAAAAAATTAAAATATTTTATTTCACATAATCCTTCATGGGCACTTATTAAACCTCAAAAGCTAGGTGCACGGTACCAATTGGTCGCTTCCTATGGATAAGAGCCGGCAAGAAACTCCACGGACTTTTAAAATAATTGGCTTTTACAGTGTTTTCAAATTACACTGTTAATAGGTGGCCCGGAACCCGGAGCTCGGAGTTTGGAAGTTGGCGGTGCGATACCCCCGTGCCTTAGAAAGCACATTAAGCCGTTGGCCCTGCGCCTGATCTCTCTCCGGTCGTGTCGGATCACCATCCCATCGGACTATGAGAGTGAGGGAAGAGAGAGTGCACCTGTGTCTGCGCAAACACTTGTGCACTATAATATCTCCTGCGCCGAAGGCTGGTCTCCGCTGAGATTGGTCGCCATGGCCGAAATTCGGTCTGGAGGACTATAATTAATAGCATGAGAGGACGATGGTCAACTGTCAACCCTACTATTAACCGCTACCACCTTGCTGGCTTATATTCTACCACAGCCTAAGCTATATATATAGCTATATTTATTTTATCGAGAGAAGAAAAAGAAGAACCCAGTATCATTATTATAAAATAAGCTCTGGACCTGCCGATCTATTTTGTAAAAATCTCACCGTGAAAACTTAGGCGAAGTCAGCTGTCAATAGTGTCAATCCCTAGCATCAAGTAGAATGATAGCTAAGTTTCAAACTTTTTGACACTAACTTTTTACTGCAGACGAAAATAAACCAACATTTATTTGAAAGAAAGAAAGAAAAAGTATTTATTGAGACTCGACCAGCATTATCAGAAACTAAACTAAACACACTCATAAAAAAAAAAAAAAAAAAAAAAAAAAAAAAAAAAAAAAAAAAAACAAAAGTAAAATGAAAATAACAACAGTAAGTCCAAGCACAGAAATGTACATGGGTTGACTTAATGCCACAGGCATTTTCTACCAGTCAATCTTTGGGTGATGCAGAGACAACATATCTACATACTAAGTCGAGTTTTCCATTACCAAACTTTTGATTGATAGAGAGATGAAAACATGAGCGTTTTCAGATTTATAGCGCTTTAAACTTGTTTGCTTAAGCTATAAAGAGCGATGTTTACGCTAAAAGCGCAAGCGAGGCGTTTGCTGGAGACGTCATAAAACATTAGCAGTCGGGCTTGTCCTACATGCAGTTCCTACATTTTATTATATCTTGAATAATGAGTTTTGCGTGGTTTAAAAGTTGCGTGGTTTTATTGAAGGGGAGTTTCAAGTAAGCTTACTAAAACTACCAAAAATGCTTAGTGCTTGGAAAAGTTCTTATAGTAACGTCACGTAGTCCAGTAGATAATCTGCGGTGAGCCTATATATAGTACAACGGATCAGGTAGGTACAGTCCGTTCATATTTATTTTACCTCTGAGTTTGCATCACTGTCAAAATGATCTATTCCCATCCAATACCAAGAGCTAATACCATTTGGTATTAGTTTATTTCCGAATTTATTTTCTATTCCCAACGAGTACCATATTTTTTTAAATAAAAAATCTATTACTAACGAATACCAAAGCGTGACTTTTTGTACACTCAGCTACAAAAAGTTTTATTTAAATTGCGTTTTACCGAAATCTAGGATAATCTAAATCCTTGCAGAAACTTGTACAACTTTTACAGTAAATCTTACATAGGGACCTCCTTTTAAGTAAATGATATACCTGTGCTAGGAGATCCCGCTCTCCAATGACATAATAATTAATTGGTAAAAGTGATGTACAATATGAAAATAGAATTGAAACAACAAAAAAATTAAATAAACAATAAAACAAGTAAAATCCCAAATTAAACAGACAAGACTTGAACTATAACTAAATAATAAAAACATAAATAAAAAACTTTGACATATATCCTAAAATAGTATGTACGTGTGTGTGTGTGTGTGCATGTGCATGTGTGTATGTGTGCATGTGCGTGTGTGTCTGTGTATTTGTGTGTCTATATTTTCAACCTCATATTGACGAAGCTTGCAGCAATAATTCAATGTCATCATAAGTGTTCAGTTTTAGCCATTGAACTATTGCCTTTTTGCAGTCTTTAGTAGTCATTGGATTTATGTTAATTATTTTATTAATTTTATTATAAAGGGCAGCGGAATTTTTATTGAATTGTCTTTTGGCATATGCAGTTTTAACGTATTTTTCTGGTGCAACACTGTATTTTCGTCTTCTTTCCTGATGGTGAAGGTCATAGGGCAGGACTTTGTGTAATTTTAAGACAGCAAGTAGTACATATAGTTTTCTGACTGTTAGAATTCCGCTAAGAGAGTATAATTCATTGGTTGGGAATCTGTACGGTTTGGTATACATGACCTTGATAAGAGATCTCTGTGCTCTCTCTAGCTCAAGAAACTTCGTTTTTGTTGCACCACCCCACACGGGAATGCAGTAGCTAAGAATTGGTTGAGCTAGAGAGACATAGATTTCATTTAACATTTTTTTAGTTGTCACATGTCTTAGGCTCTTAAATATCCAGATAAGTTTTCTCATGCGGGCCATGACCATATCTGTATGAGTATGCCAGGATAACCGCTGATCAACGATTATACCTAGGTATTTTATGTGAGTTACTTTTTCAATTTTTTTACAAGAACAGTCTGTGCAAGATATATTATGACAAGTGTGAATTTTGAGAGTTACGTTAGGTCCAGGTTGAGTGTTGTTGTAAATTGTAAATGCAATATATTTTGTTTTGGGAATATTTAGTGTAAGAAGATGTGAGTTCAACCAGTTAGCAATTTTGGAAAGACCCTTTTCAGCAGATTGATAAACGGTTATATAAACGGCTAAATATAGGGTTAGGGTTAATAAGCTGTTCGACGGAGCCCCGCTTGGCGGGGCTCCTATTTCTGCCTAAAGGGTTTAAAGGAACCTAACCAACCGAACCCTGGGATGCCACTGACGTCGACCGTCCAGGGTTAGGATTTTTGGGAACATTTATTATGTTTTCGGAAACTTAGTTCGTCACTCAAAGCATTTTAATTTTACTGAACCTGACTGTATCTGATTTCTTCAAACATGTTTTGGTATTGGTTTTAAAATGTGGTACTCGTTGGGAATAGAAAATAAATTCGGAAATAAACTAATACCAAATGGTATTAGCTCTTGGTATTGGATGGGAATAGAGCGTCAAAATCACAGTGATCTTTATTGCCGTTGCAATAAGGTTGCTGTTGGGTAGCTGCCATTGACAAGCCCCTCAAATTCACAATGATCTTTATAGTTGTTACAATAAGGTTGCTATTGGGTCGCTGCTGTCAGAGGTAAAATAACTGTGAATGGACTGTAGGTGCAATAAAATGATTGATGTTGATTCAATAAAAACATGCAAACGAGGCACATAGATACAGTGCTACAGTGATCTTTCGGCGCTCATGACGTTGACGGGATGGGGATCCTGGTATTGGTAAACATTTTTGTGGAATTGTTATGTAAAATTAATTGAAAAACCGGAAGGGTTCCGTACCATCGTACAATATTTAACACTACAGATTTTAAAATAAAAACTGGCCAAGTGCGAGTGAACTCACACACGAAGGGTACCGGTTTTTAAACACCTTTCTTGTATGGGGACCCCCCTATAATTTATAACTTTATTTTTATTTTTATAGCGGTAATATAAATACACACTGTTAAAATTTCAACTGTCAACCTATTAAGGCTCCTTGAAACAGGCGCGACACAAAGGCACCGCCTGTCGCGCGTGGAGCGGTGCCTGTGTGCGCGTGTCGCACCTGTTTGACGGACCCTTTACGGTTCATGAGATACAGCCCGCTGACAGACAGACGGGCGGACGGACGGACAGCGGAGGCTTAATAATAGGGTTCCGTGGGCATCCTTTGGGTATGGAACCCTAAAAACAAGATGGCGGCGTTCGTTCTGATTTTGGCCTTGTAACCTTCTACTTCTTTTCAGTGTGTCAAATATCAGTCAACGAGAAATGTTTGTTATTCTCGTTTGTAACGTTTGTCGCGTCGTATGAATAGTTCATGCACAACGGAAGGTGACACAATTTGTCGTTTTCAGGTCATTATTGAGGCCGTGACCTTACCTACACACGCTGTCCCCTACGTGTGAAATATATCTTGACATTACTACTGAAGGATTGTTACGTATTTAGATTGTTATTATTTTATCAGTGGATATTTGTAAATGGCTTTCAATTTCATATTGTTTAAGAACATTGTATAAGTTAGCTGTAAGTTTCCCGAATAGAATAAAATAAAATAAATAAATATAATAAAATATGTATTATTTTGGTTAATTAAAAAACTTATCGTACCAAAACTTTAATGTGCACCAGCTGAATCATTAAGCGCCAGCGAAAGGTAATTTTGAGTAAGCCATTTTGTAACCATGTTTTGCTTTTTGGAAGGTTTCACTCCAAGTATCATCATGGAAGGTCAGGGTAGTAACATCTGCATATGACATTATTTTGCGGTTTTTAATATTAAGTAGTGTAAGTTCATTACTATAAACTAGGAACAACGTTGGACCTAGGATACTGCCCTGTAGCACTCCATGGGGTAACAAGTAAGCCATCACTTGTATAATTGCCAATTGTGGAAGAACACAAACCTTTGTGTTCTTCCAGATAAATAATGACAAAGTAATTTGAGTTAATTTCCACGGATACCGAATTGATATAGCTTGTTTACTAGGGTGGGAATAGAAACTGTGTCAAAAGCCTTCGCCAGATAGAGAACTATAATGAGGTATTTATTTTTGTTATCTATGGTTTCGACAATATGTTCAGTAAAGTCGTTTAATGCATCTTCCATGGGCTTGCACGTACGGAAACCAAATTGGTTTTTCGAAAGTAGGTCTTAGTAGAGTAAGTCTAGAGTCATTTATTAATTAACTTTTCAAAGATTTTTGATAGAGAGTACTAGAGTCTGTTTTTGGTGGAGAGTAGTAGTAGTAGTAGTAGTTTTTGATTTTAGAATTGAAATAGCTCGATAGTTAGTGACACGGTTTCTATCCCCACCCTTGAAAATAGGTCTTACTATAGGTAGACCGTTTAAATGAATAGAAAAGATATCCGGGAGCGGGACTATTATATTATTTTGCAACATTTTAAGAATGTCAGATGACATTCCATCATCACCTGCGGCACAGTTACTTTTCAGACCAATGATTGATTTCTCAATTTCATCTTAGCCAGTGTCAAGGAAAACAAAAGAATTGCCAGTTAAGGACGTGTGACAACGCGTAACCTTTGTAAAGTGATGTAATCCTGTTGGAAGGGTGATTTTTTTTTGCAAAATTTTCGTCAGTAGTGGCAAAGAACTCATTTGTGGCATTGACAGTTAGGTGAGGGGTTGACTCTATTGAAAGAAGATCCAATGAGTTGCATCATCCTATCATATTTAGACGATGTAACTGATAATGTTGCTTCAACTTATAGTAGATATGCCACAGGCAATTAAATCGCACCGTCTAAATCAGCGAGGTAATTACGTAACACACTAACAGTAGGAATGAGTTTCATTTTGACAGTTCAACAACATTAATTCCGTTATTTACGTTGTTGAGCAGACAAATATTTCGAACATATAAAGCAATGGATTAGCAATAGGTTTCAAAATGATTCAGATTGTGATAGATAGTGTGTTACGTATTTAGGGTGCAGGTTTTAAGCAGACACATAACAAACCAGCAGACGAATAAAAAATCATAATTCCGCTTCAAAATCTAAAACATCCATAGCTACTATAACAAGCTTGTCTATCTATTTAAAACCGCGTACACAATATTCTACTTTTTCTACTTGTTTACAAAAGATATCATTAGAACAAAATAATAACACTTTATGAATCTGGCAGACGATTCAACGTAGGTGGGTGCGGCGAAGCCAACAAATCATTTAACTAACCGATCCGAGGCTTCCGACGTTTTAATTATATCTACAGTAACACTAGGTAACACCGAAATGAAAAATCAACACTGCGTTTTAGGCGTTCATTTCTAGGGTGAAAACGGGTATCACATCCGCGGAATAATTGCGTCCACACTTACAATGGCAGTGCCTTCGATTTTGACTGTTGAACAACATTCATTGTGTTAGTTACGTTGTTAAGCCGATGAATTTTTCAAAAATATAAATCAATGTATTAGCAATTTCCTTTAAAACACTTCGGAATGCGATTGAAAGCGTGTTACGTAATTGGGGTGCTGGTTTCTAAAAGGATAGCCAACGCAAAAATAAGCTAACACATTGTCAAAGTCTTGTAAACAGATGCGATAGGCTGACTGAAATAACAATAGCTAGTCAAATTATTTGAGATTAGTTTGACGTTAATAAAGTAATATGTCAACTTGTCTTCGAAGTCCAAATCTAAAACTGTGCCATATTTACGGGCACGCAGTGTAGGCGCTAGAATAAAAGTTTACACATGCTTGCAATTAGAAAAAAAAACAGGGTCTTAACATTTTCCACATAGTTATTCAACAATACATTATTTGCTCATAGAAATTCGGGGGTAGGGGGCAGTATAATGTTCCCATTAATTCGGCTAGACGCTTGTCTGGAGATCAAACGATATAAGTAGGTCCTACTGTTATTGTAACCTCATTCGTTGAAAGGTGTGCGTGAATTCTAAGTTTTTATAGGTTTCTAATGACCCCTTTATAAAATGGTACACTTTGACGACCTGGCGTATAATGTTAAAGTACTTAAGACCTTTTGTTTTGAAATAAAGCAACATTCCTATACAGTTCGTTCATGATTGTTCGTACACAATAAAACGGTGGAACTTAATATTTTTCTAGGTTTCTCTTACTTTAAAATACAGGCCCAAAATGATTAAAAATACCAACTTGAAACTGAGCAAATAAAAACTAATGTAATAATCATCACCCCCAAGGGCGAGAATAAGTTTATGCAACCAAAGACGCGTAAAAAAACTAATAGTTACTAGTAACTTAAATTGTAGCATTTCTAGAAGAAAAAAAACACAGCCTCAGCCGCGGGTACAGCTAGTTATATTTCATGAACGTTTCAGCACGAATGGAGGTTTCAGATAAAACCTTTTTCCAAGATAATATGTGTGAACAAGAGTCCTTAAAATAAATTGATCGTATACATGACCGTAAGTAAAAAAACTTACACTTAGGTGTACAATATTTCTTTACAAGCCTTCTTGTTAAAAACCCTATAAAACCAAGCATGGTTTTATCGAAGTCTGTTCATTAAATTTTCTTTCTCATAAATTTTATGTGAACGTAGGTAACCTAATTTCGTTTTAGTTTGTTTCTTGAAGGGCGTGTGTTAATAAATAATTAGGTTTATGTTAGTGTATCAGGTTCAGACTTTAATTAATTATAGTAATTACTTTATTATAAACTTAAACGCACTTTTGCACGCGGTTTTTCTCAAGTAGTTAGAAAATGAAAACGAGACATTGTGCCTACTGGACCCGAAGCTCCATTAGGTATAATTTCTTCAAAATTGATCATTATGGTTGTTTACTCTATGTTGGCGTTTTCGGAAAAATGAGCCCATAACCCGTACATGGTTTTATTTCACTGTAAATCAAGGGTGTTACGCCACAGTAGTTAAGTACACTGCAAATGGATCTGTGGGGTTAGCACGAAACGCTCGAAGTAAACGTAACGTAGATTCTATCGATATTTAAATCAATTTCTTTATTATGCGACAATTTCAATTGTGTCAAAAGAGTATTTCCAATAAAAAGTCGTTCGAATTTACGTAACATTTACTACTCACGTTTTTGGTCACTGTAAACCGTAGCCTATCTCATATTGAGAAAAGTTCAAGCAAAGTTGTAAAGTTATAACTAAGAACGCCCAGGACGAGGTTTCTATCTGCGTCAAATAATAAAAAAGAGTGAGTGAAATAGTTCTAAAATCTTTTTTATTAAATATTTGTCGTACCTCTTCAAGGCTGGTTTAAAAAAAATACAGATTTACTTTTTTTTTAATCTATTTTCATGTCCACCTTATGGCCTTTGTTCTTTCTTCTATTGTTAATTTTCACCTCGAAACCATTCGTTTTTTTTTAAATAAAGTCAATAGCCCTGGCTGAAATGACTAAATCTAATTTGACAAATACAGATATCTTACTAAAAATGTCATTCAAATAATATTACAACCCTGTAAATATTGTAAAATCAGAAATTATAAACGTCAACTAACTTTTGGCGGTTGTAATTCAAGTATTTGACAGCTAAAAGTCGGTTTAAAAAATAGTTTAGTAGTTGAATTAGTCAATAAAAACGTTATAGTGTATAGTTCAAACATTTAAAACTAGAATTTTTAATTATAATGTGGCATTATAGCTGAACTGGAAAGATGTATAATAACTTTTGGAGGGCACTGTGTGTCTTAGAACATGCAGACAGAGAAATAAAACGACTACAGCTGTTTTGTCACAAGTTTACAGTTGGTTTATAGCGTGTAAACGTAGTGCGAGATTGTAAACGAGTGTCGGATTGAAGTGAGAAGTATCTCGCAGTGGATTTATGGTCCTACTGTATGTGAAGAGGCAAGAGTTTTTCTACAGCTTGAGTCCTGGCATAGTTAAAGGTATCAGGCGTATACAAAAGGGGCTGATTTTCTTTTGTTTTTTTTAAGGCAATTTATTTATTTCTGAGAATTTTTGTCATCTATCATAACTACGCATTTACCTAATTAGGTGAACTTATTGTGATGTGTACATATGTGTGATGGATGACACTTAGCAGCAAAAAAAAACTTTCCCGCCTTATCTGTGAATCAAAATTTAATTAATGTGCTCATGGCACATAGCACTCGTTGACAGGCACTAGATTAATGAGTTATTTTATAAACTAACATTAATTTATTTTTCACACCACTTGCTCGACAATGTCAAATCATGTCATGCAAACCGAACCTAAAGTAAGTCATTAAAGCCCTGGGGTCTAGCTGGACATTAATATTGTACTGAATTTCATTATGACCCGCTGGTCATTAATGTGATTTGATTTTGGAACATTGAAACCTCGAGTAAAAATCACATAACGACGTAACGATAGTGATTTGACTCCCGAGTGCATTAAATCCGAAGCTATTGGCATTGCCAACAATCTACTTCCAGAAAAGTCCAAGGAAACGTACATGAAAGCCTATGACATTTTTTACAAATGGAAATCTACAAAAGGCGTCAAGTCTGTATCTGAATCAATGCTTTTAGTGTACTTCCAGCATTTATCATGCACAAAGAAGCCAAGTAGCCTATGGTGCATCTATTCGATGCTCTGGTCAACAATAAGCATTAAACATAATATTCAAATAAATATATACACCAAATTACTGGCATTTTTTAAAGGAAATTGGAAGAAAAACGTGCTAAGAAATTAAAAGTTTTCACAGCTTAAAATGTAGAAACGTTTCTAAATGAAGCCCCCTGACCACAGCTTTTTTGCCACAAAATTAAGCACCTACCTAATTATTAAATATTTAGTAATTTAAATAGCTACATATTTACTTATATACTTACTAACGACCCGCTCATGCATCGGTCGCTTGTGTGCGATCTACTAAAGCGTTGCGTAATGTTTAACAATAAAATCGAAGATATCGAAAAACAGTCAGATTTGTTGCTGGTAAATTTGCCAGATACAAATTCAAAGAAAGAATGGTCATTCGTAGTCCGTGGAGAATACGTAAGAATTGTCGAAAAGTACCAAGCTCTACGCCCCTCTAATGTTCTTACTTTAAAACTACCATTTACTGGGTTCGTCTTTCATCAACTTGAATGTGCCCTGGCAGCTGAGAGTATGTCATGCTCACTCAAATGTCTCGCTAGTGGCGGCGTATGTGTTGGATCATTATATTCCCTTCAAAATGGTTGAGCTGAATGGTGCTAATCCATACGTCATGTTCGTGAACGGGCGCCGCCAGTAGGGACTGGTCTGGTCCTGTCCGGCTGGTTCTGAATAGTTTTTTGTTGTTGTTATCTTTTTTATTACGGACGCTTTTAACGTGCACGTCTTTCTACATCGTTCTCACATGTATAACTTTAACTTGAATGATGTAACCAATTTTTTGTAACAATATTTTGATTTAAAAGTGTCCGTGGAGTTTCTTGCCCGGTCTTCTCCATAGGTACCTACTACGCCTTGGAATGGGCAACTAGCTTCATCTTTCTGCCGGACCGACCACTTGAAAATTCAAAAGTGCCTGCAGTTGGTTTATTTGAAATAAATGCTTTTGAGTTTAAGTTTATAAATACTAACGGATTTTTCGTAGTGTTAACTCCCGAGCGGAGTGAGGGAGTTAACACGAGCATCCTTCTTTACGCTCGGGATTCACTAAAGTGCCGCAACATAAAACACAACTTTATCCCCTTGTGCATAATCTAAGTAATAAACTAATACAAAGGGAACTCAACTATCGTTAGTGATAATTGTTCTTTTGGAACGAAGTTCCTTATCGTACAGTACCGACTTGGTGGATGGGGGCTAGGCGAAAAAAAGTGTAAGAATTTCCCGTCACGAGTTTCCATCATGACCCTGACCATGACTATGACCCATGAGCCCTTTATTTTTAAAAGAGCAACCGTGGAGTTTCTTGCCGGCTCTTCTCCATAGGAAACAACCAATTGGAACCGTACACTTATCTTCTGACGTTTCATAAGTGCCCATGTTGGTTTATGTGAAATAAAATATTTTGATATAGTTATTTTTTGGTTTTGATTCTTTCTTTATTTGTTTGTTTGTTTGAACGCGCTAATCTTAGGAACTACTGGTTGGAATTTAGAAAATCGTATTGTGTTGGATAGTTCATTTATCGAGAAAGGCTTTAGGCTATATAACATCACGCTATGACCAAAAAGAGCGGAGCATAAATGAAAAATGTTGCAAAAACGGGAAAAAATTATTCCTTTTGAGAGCTTCCGTTGCGTGCGCTGCGTAAACGGTTACAGTTACGCAAAAAATATGTATGATGGAATTGATTCCCTTTAAAATTTCTAAAAAAGAGTTCACGACAGTATATGTCTATCTTTTAAAGTTGACTCAATATAACCCTTTTTATGGTAATCAAATTTGTTCTATATAATACTACGAAAGGAACTTCGTTCCAACCGAGTGTTCCACGACACTCACGCATTTTATTTTCATATATTTTATATCATACCTACTTTAAAAAAAAAACGCATCCTTTTGTCCGGTACAATTTTGTTTCAGTTACAGCAATATGTTTTCACGGATGTATTTAGTAGTTACATATAATTAAGTAAATTATTATATTTTCTTGCTTAAGGCGTTATAATTAGTATAAGCATAGACTGTTATACTTGAATAGTACCTATCTACTCTTTATTCTAACATCACTTTTAACAAAACTTCTAAGGGAGGGGAGGGGGGGATTGTTGAGGGAATTCTGCACTACTTTTGACGTCGATTTCAAGATTTTCAAACTCAAACTCAAACATAAACTCAACGCATTTATATCAATTAAACCATTTACAGGCACTTTTGAACTGTCAAAGAGTCGGTCAGTTAGTCAGAAAGTTGAAGCTAGTTGCCCATTCCAAAACGTAGATCTCTATGGAGAAGAACGGGCAAGAAACTCCACGGACACTCTTTTTAAATCAAGATATTACAAAATCCTGGGTACATTATTCTTGGTGCTTCTATATGCGAGAACAATGGAAAAAATATATATTAAGAAACAACTCAAAATATAAGATTAATAGCAAAAATAAGCCGTGGCAGTTAAGAGATGACCAGTCTCAACTGACGGCGCCCGTTCACGAACATGACGCGTGGATCAGCACCATCCAGCTCAATTATTTTGTAGGGAACCGAATGATCCAACACACGCGCCACCAACAGTGAGACATTTAAGTGAGCATGACATAGTCTCTACTGCCATGCTGTCAAGTCAACATAATTATGTAATAAACGAATCCATGGTACTCACATTTACAAAATTGAAAAATGCTTCTAAATTACACAAAACTATAGTTTGCTATGTATTTGAGCGATGAATAAAATTTTACTACATAAAAGAAAAGAATCATTAAAATATCTATTGGAGTTATTCAATAATAAATATATAACATATTGTTGAAATGTCAGAAAAATAAAAGGGGGAATAAGAAAGGAGTATCTCTTCCAAACATTAAAATTTTTACTAGTGCGTCCAAGTGGCTGTGGAGCAGGACCAGCATTAAGCCAAACATTTTTATCTACTATATAGTCATTGAACTTATAATATGCTTGTCTACATAGTGTGCGTTTAATGCAAGTTTTAAATTTCTTCTCATTTAGTTGAAGAATATCGAGTGGTATTTTATTATAAAATTTTAAACAGTACCCCATAAAAGAAGTATGTACTTTAGGCAACCTGAAACGTGGTTGACCTAATTTTTTCCTATTTCTAGTGTTGAAATTATGCCTGTCACTTATCTTACTAAAAAGATGTAGATTTTTCGAACATACGTAATGTTTTCATATATATATTGACATGGTACCGTCATGATGTTAATTTTTTGAAACAGTTCCCTTAGAGATTCGCGTTTGCGGAGGTTGTAGATGGCCCTGACAGCCCTCTTTTGCAGATTATTATAATGACTAGCGGCCGGTAACGTGATCAGGGAAAGTAATGATTAAAATAACGAACCGCTGTTAATGAATCACAGCGGGGCTGATATTAATTGCTTTCAGTTATAATTTTTGGGTTTAGAAATAGTAAAAGGCTTTTTGTAACATAAAAGTGCTACCGACAGGTAGGTCATAGTTGTATAGTCTACCTCGTAATGGCTCTGGTCCGATGAGGCCCCAGCCCGCGTCGAAGCTGAGCCTGTAACCTTAAACTCCCCTAATAATAATCATAATATAAACTTTTCGATCCAGCCTGTCCCCACTCGCTGCCCTCTCTCAGTTACGCCCTAAGCCGAGGTCCGTACCCCACAGGGGGTGCCCTTAGCGTGCGGCCATTTAAATATAAGTTTAGTGTTAAATTTCGCTCCTGGCTGGAGGCTTTTCGAGTAAAATCTTAAGGCACCCACAGGACAGTTCGGTTATGTAGCCAAGACCTCAGTGTTCACAACTATAAGCCGCAATTTCACAAAAATAAAATCGTCATGGCTTTATCACTCTAAGGTTTAATGTCACTTTCACGTCATAAAACAAAAAGGTATATACAGGGGCGCCGACTCCGTGGGTGCTCGGGGGCTTCAGCACCCACGAGAGGCAAATGGTGGGGGCGGAGCACCCATGAGCTAGGACATCAAAACTGATCAGATTTTAAAACTTAATTAATTAGTAAGTTCTTAAGGGCGAAGACAGTGCCTGTACATTCGCTGAACATGAGTTTTACTAGACGGATTTAGATGCGATTTAATGGATTAAGCTGGCCATCAAAAAAAGATCCCAAGTCGGGCATGAGAATGAGTAACCTGCACCTACAAGGTTTTCTAAAAGTCGGCGCCCCTGGATATATTTGTCTATGTGTCAGTTTGATAGTTTCAACCTTAGTGAAGTTTCAGATTACTGGGATTTTTTGTCAAAAGTGGTAAAACAATTACGAGTTCGATAAAACCTACATTTTCATATTTAATGTAAAATGTTTTATGAGTTTTAGAAGCATTCATAACGACTTGAAATGAGGTAATTCATAAAACACTCATATTTCCTATCATAAAGTCGTACTCCTTAAAGCTCCGACTCATTTCAATAAACACAGAAACCACGCGATACACGCCAGTGTTTCCCGTCCTTTGGAAAACAGTCACAACTTCACGTGAAGACTGTAAGGAGTTAATTCAGCTGTTGTTAAAGAACAATAAAGTAATCCTTTGCTATATCTATGTGATGTGGGACAAAGGACTAGACATAAAAGTATGAATAAAACAATGCCTTGCTTGTGAAGGGGCTCGTGGCTAAGTAATAACAGTGGCAAGGGTCGAGGGTCATTGGGTGGAAGGGATCGAAGGTTAAGCTACGCTAGCCGATGTCGGTCCGTGGATGGGTGACCATCCATTACCTACCCTTATTATCGAGACTCCTTCGTGCCTCAGAAAATACCTTAAAGTGTTGGTTCCGGCTGTCATTTGTAGATCTTTGACAGTCGTTACGGGTAGTCAGAAGCCCGAAAGTCTGTAACCAGTCGTACCAAGGGGTATCGTATTACCCAGAAACTGGGTTGTGGAGGTCTGACAGGCAGTCGCTCCATATAAAATTCTGGTATTCAGTTAAATCCGGTTAGATGGGAAGCCGACCTTCATATTTGGGAAAAGGCTAGGGTGATGATGCTTGTGTGGAAAACAATGTCTTCCATGAAAATCCAAGTCTAAAATTAGTTACAAAGTTATAAGTTCAGTAGCTGGTCTCCATTTTATGCGTCAATATATTAAAGCACGTGTCGGGTTTTAATCTTAGTAATTACAGCAGTTATCTTTGATGTAAAATTTTGTTTGTAACGATTAAACGATTAAAAAAATCTTATAGCAATTCCTTTCATGTGTTGCAGCAGAATGAATATGTGGGTCATCTATAATGCTTTTCTATAATATTCTTGTGGCTTTAGTTGCTATAAAGAAAGTTATTGTATAGCTACTTATGCTGACACTAATCTTTATTTAAGTAGATGCTCTAAAGCTTGGCTCATTCATACTCAAACGACCAAACTTTATTTGGTCCTACTTTCCAGATTCAGTGGTTTTAGGACCAATCCTTTGCAGCTAAGAGAAAGGTTTTTTATTTGTATCTCTCGCCCTTTTGTTGGGTGTAAATACAAGTTTGATGTGTGTTTTTGGTCTCTTTTGATACCTTGGGAAAATAAGCATGAAGTTTTATAAGGTAAACCTGAAACTTGTCAAACAGTTTATTTATGTATGGTGTGTTTCTGTTAGCTTTCGGTCAACTTGTTTTTATAAACTTTGTCGGAAACCTTTAAAAAAAATATTATGCTCTAACTTGGTAGGCTTTTACAGTTAGCTTTAGTGTTGTAAAAACCGACTACCTGCGGGGTAATTGCGTAACACATTAACAGTAGGAATGGCTTTCATTTGGACAGTTCAACAACATTCATTGCGTTATTCACGTTGTTGAGGAGACAAATTTTTCGAACATATGAAGCAATGGAGGCTTCAGAATGATTCAGATTGTGACTGATAGTGTGTTAAGCAATTAGGGTGTTGTACTAAGTTTTATAAGTCATAATTTCAGCCGAATGACGTTCACTGCTGGACACAGGCTCATAGGTATAAGTAGGTAGATATTTTTTATTTCAATCAGCACAAAACATTATCTAAATAGCTTTCGTGCAAAGAATAAGGAATGCTTTACGATAAAAGATTAAAGTAAGTTTGTTTGTTTGTTTGTTACCTTTTCACGCCTAAACCACTGAACCGATCATCCTGAAAATTTGCATATACGTTGTCAGGTGTACAGAAACGGACATAGGGTACCTAACATCCCGCAAAAAAGTGCTGTTCCCGAGGAAAGTAGCAATAACGTCCTTATGATAATAGATGGCGCCACGTGTCTTTCGAATCATGATTGAATTATAACCCGAATTGATAATCAAAGTCTAAATTAACGCGAGCGAAGCCGCGGGCAAAAGCTAGTACTTTTATAATTTCGTGGTGTGTGGGTAGTTAATATACCTACTGACATTTCATGATATTATGTGACGAATGTGTGCGGGGGAGGGGTTGAGGGGGGGGTATCTTGAACGTGATGCTCGTCGTCAGCAGTATATAATGTTGTTGAGTAAATGCGACCAATAAAATCTAATGATTCGTCTCTCAAACGCATTATCATTAGCACATGTCATGTGTTTGTGAGGATTGCTTACTTCTGATATCTGCAAGAGATGTCAGCTTTGAATTAATACTATCAAATATTAAGCAGATATGGAGATCAGTTTATCAAGTTAATGGATTGCCTTTGCATAGTTAAAAAAAAACTGTATTATTTTAGACAGCATAAATTACTAATTACGTCAACCGTGCGGTGTTTTTTTTTATTATCGCAGTTTTCAACAACCAGCGGGGTAATTGCGTAACGCACTAACAGTAGGAATGGGTTTCATTTTGACAGTTTAACAACATTCATTGCGTTATTTACGTTGTTGAGCAGACAATTTTTTGAACACATGAAGCAATGGATTAGCAATAGGCTTCAAAATGGTTCAGATTGTAATTGATAGTGTGTTTCGTAATTAGGGTGTAGTACCAGACGAATTTCAGCGATCCTAAGTATGGACTCATGACACGGGCAGCAATAGTGCCTCTTTAGGGTTTCAGGATACAGGTGTAATTATACATATGTTATATTTAGATGGTTAGCTCGTCATAAACTGCAAGAGCAATGTTGTCCGTACCTCGTTCAATAAAATTTATTTTAACAATAGACGCTTCGTAGGTTCATTTTATTGGAATTCCGTTTATATTTAGCGTTATCAAAGTACATAGAAACAATTAACTATATCTAAGCAAGCTGCTTTATTCCCACGCCATATTGTAAATTAACAGTCAATGTGATCCGTACGAAAAAGTAAACTGAATTAACGACATTTTGGTGCTAAATAAAGTGTGTATCGTATCTAGATAACCTTTTCTAGGAAATATAATTTACATATGACCTTTCAGATCTTGCGGCCCACGCTGGCGCCGCGGTGTAAGAGCGTATTACACTGAAGATTTCCTCGCGTGTTTCCACTTTTCCAGCAAAGTAATTTGTGAACGTGCTCTCCGCTGCGAACAGTTAGCTACAACTACGCGACGTGTACTCTGCGATTTCACAATATTGTAGACTCGCGTCAATCAAACATCAAACGCGTCGAAAATTGCGCCGAAAACGTTGCGCACACACAACTGGCGTGCTCGCTACGTACCCGCAGCGAGCACCTTAAATAATGGCCTCGCTGGAAACACGCTCGTAAATCGTCAGTGTGTTTAGGCCCTAACACGCTTCAGGCGCCCCCTCGCTTGAATGGAGTGCCAACAGACTATTGTGCTCAACGCTCGTTTGTGCACAAGCACCAGTAAAGAAAATCTTAAACAAAATCATAATATTTAATGGATATATTCGATCTGTATCGATGAGGACGGGGATGGTTTTTATAGCAGAAACAAGCGATAAGAATTAAGGCGTCTTTTAAGTTCTGTACAAATGCTTCATAAGATGCAAACAGGTGTTGTCAAGAGTACCTGCTTTACACAATCGTTCGTAAATGCGAATCGTTAGGGCTCTAAACAAAATCAATTACTTTAAGTCCAATGAAATAATCCCATCAACCGGATATAAAGACTCGAAGCTGCTACTGAGAAATTTCTCAGGGAAACAACCAATAGGTAATAGAATATAATAGAAAAAACACTTTTTATTATTACCCCATAAAAATTACAGATATCAATGTAGACATTTTACACAGGGTGATACAATGGGCGGTCTTATCGCTAAAAGCGATCTTTTACAGACAACCTTTGGATGGATTCAAGGGAGAAGGAGAGACAATAATGCAGGTAGTCAGCGGTGTACCATTTACATAAATACAACAAATACATACATACATAAAACAAATACTTATCTACATATAATATATACAATAATAAACATGAAACAAGAGCAAGGAAACTAAATGTAATGATGTTTAAGGAGAGAGAAAGGGTTTTTTAACCATAATTTTGAAAGTGGACAAAGATTGAGCACGCCTTATCGACTCGGGCAAGGCATTCCATAACCGTATTGCTTGAACTGTAAAAGACTTGTCATAAAAACTGGTGGAATGCATCGGCATCTCTAGTCTTAAGAATAAAATTATCTAGCCTAGGAATTGAACCTAAGACCCTTCTGTGACTTCCTCGTTGGTCTAATGGTCGCTAGTAGTGGTACGGTATATGTCAAATGATAATGAATTTTAAATGTTCTCTACAGTTCCTAGTATTGAAGAGTCGATAGTCAACCGGCACGAATAAGGCAGTGTTTTCTAGGAATAACTACTAAGTTACCTAGGTTAAAGTTTGATTTGAATGTTTGAGTAGTATTTTATTTTGTAGATACCTATGTGTGATTTTTATGCCAATTTTATGTTTTAATTTTTGGAATGAAATTCCTTATGGCACGGTACGGACTTGGCGGATGGGGGCTAGGCGAAAAAAAGTCTAAGAGTTTTCCGTCACGACCCTTTCTTAATACAATCATAATAATATAAAGACACAAAGAGAGAGATAGTTTTCATGGTTTTCGAGGGTGCTGAAGCCAATAGTGAGGTCAAAATGAAAATTCAAGATGGTGGCAGCGAAAATTTTGAAATTTTTTATCATGGGTGTCGTCTTCATGGTTTTCGAGGATGCTAACGCCGATAGTGAGGTCAAAATGTAAATCCGAGATGGCGGCTGCGAACATTTTAAAATTTTTCATCATGGGTGTCGTTTTCTTGGTTTTCGAGGGTGCTGAAGTCGATAGTGAAGTCAAATGAAAATCTGAAGTGGCAGGTGCGAAAATTTCATGTTTTTCAAGTTGAAGAAATAGCGTAAGGAACTTCGTTCATGACGGGGGTTCCCCGACTCCACACGTTTTTTATTTTATTTAATGTAATGAAATGGGCTTTGTCTAAAAAATATATGAATTATTAATTATCGTTAAAATATTGGCGGTAGATATGATATGCTATTGACAAGAGAGCTTAATTTTGCCCGGAACTTTTGGAACCAACTGTCAAACTTATGTCAAGTAATTTAATTGACTGTTGTTATTTCAGTCAGGCAATCACAGCCTGCTGTTAACATAAGTTCGTCAATTTTATAGCTATGGTATGTTTCAAAAGTATCTGATTAAAATGGAAACAAATGTATCAGAAAACGTACTCGATGGACGCCAATTTATAGTGCCTAAGTAGCCAAGAGAAAAGAAAAGAAGACAAAATTAATAATTATACGTATAAAAAAGCTACAGAAATGTTTAATAAGAAAATGCTATTATTATATAAACGATTATTTAAACGAGAAAAATATAAGTGCTAACATATCTTAATAAGTTTAGTACAGTTTACTATAGTATGTTTATATTTTTATATTTAGTTCAGAGGACTGTTAACAACTTTAAGTGATAAGCTAAGTTTTGAAAGCTTCCTCTCTCTTACCATTTTCGCTGTGCCCGACGGGGTCCATAATGATCACATATAATTTTAGGTTACCACCTAAGTACACATTGTGGAACGCAAATAAATTATTGAGTATTGAGATCGTTTAATTTAAAACTGCACGCCCGCCCCTCCACCAAAATTTCTATACAAACATTGGAAATGGGTATGCAACAAGCAGTGCAGGGGCGGGCAATTTTAAACTGGATAATCTTTACCTACTGATGAATGTGTTACATACTGATTCCGTTTAGTGAGTGATTGCGTAAGAATTTAACTGGAACAGGGTTTGTTTACACTTTCATCAGCTGTTTTTGGAACAAACATTAAGTTTTATCTTGATTAGCGGTTGAAATGCCGGGTGTTAGGTAGTAATCCAGACCACCAAACTATTTAATAGGCTCAGTCATGACGATTATGCATGAAACCTCACACACATTTCTGTACTAAACATTAATGGAGTTATTTATAAACGATTATTAAAGTTAAGAGACGTTTAAACGTCAAAAATGTATGGTTAAACATTCGCTAATTATTAATTAACTTTAAGCAGCCTTTATAACTAAAGGGGTACATATATCCATACCACAGATCCATACTAATATTATAAATTCGAAGGTAACTCTGTCTGTATGTTACCTTTTCAAGCCTAAACCACTGAACGGATTTCTATATAATATGGCAATGACATAAATGACATCCTGGGGAAGGACATAGGCTACTTTTTGTCGGTTGCCCATACCCGTGGGATAATTCCCGACATCCACGCGGGCAAAGCCGCAGGCAGAAGCTAGTATATGATATACTAGCTGTTGTCCGCGACTTCGTCCAGGGCCGGATTTAGGGGAGGGCATCCGGGGCTACAGCCCCGGGGCCTTCAAACAAAGAGGGGCCCCCACAATAGAGACTTCGGAAAAAAAACCTTTCAAATTCCGACGAGTAAACACTAGTATACAACTTTTCTTTTGATATTTTTTTTCGCTGTTTTACCTTTACTTATACCTTTAATTTGTACAAACATGATTATATTGTTCTTAAATATGAAAAAAACCATTCGACATGTTTTTTGATTTAAGATTATTCTTGTTTTCGATTATATTTGTATAAGTTTGTTAAATGCTAAAAGAATCTACTTGGTTTCACAATAAATTACTTATTGAGAAATTCGAATGAAAAAAATTGTTCATTTTATTTGGAAAATAATTTGGGAGAGGGGGGCCTCCACTCCTTTGTTGCCCCAAGGCCTCCAGACCTCCAAATCCGGCCCTGACTTCGTCTGTGATCCAGGATGAAAAGTAGCCTACGTTCTTACCCAGGTCATGGGTCTATCTGTGTTCCAAATTCCATCCAAATCCGTTCAGTAGTTTTTGCGTGAAAGAGTAACAAAAACATCCATTCATCCATGCACCCTCACAAGCTTTCATATTTATAATATTAGTAGGACATATTTTATATCAGTAATTTTTATGGTGTACATAATAAAGAGTATTCCATTCTATTCTAAATCTAAATATCTAATTACCATTTGATACGTGTGGAGCTTGTTCTGGCAGATTGCACATTTTCGATGATTAAGCGCTAATGCAAATGAGCCTGAGCCAAATTTCTAGGCCAGTTGAACGTTGGGCACGTACAGTGGCCACTGCGCTTTATAATAAAGCTATGATAATATTGGCGATCCAATCATTTAAGGTTGTTAAATTAATGAGAAATGTAATTAGTTTGATAATGGTAGCATCGTGGTGTCAGTGGTTAAAATGGTGAATGTGGAACGTCATGTTCTGAGTTTGATTCTAATGTCACGCGTTAACGTAGAAATCTACAGGGTTATTTTCAATCCGTAGTAGTTCTTTTAAGTGAGACCTCTTAAGTATGTAGGATGCAAAACAAAATAAATAGAATCTCAGCAGTGATCGGAGTAGGTAGAGCTATTTTGGTTCAATTACCGCAAACATTGGTGTTAATATGGATATGGACATTCCCCGGGATTCTAACTAAAAACGCCGGGTTTCGTTATAAACAAAAATATTTACAAAAAATAACATTTTTAATTTCATTAACCTGAAAAGTGTCCGTCTTCTACTTACCCGTCGGAGGGGTGGAAGGATATGTGTTCGTTCATAATTCCATAGGACGTGAATAGCTTTTACTCCGATCACTAAAAGTCATGTTGGAGAAAGCCTTCCTTTTTTATATTAATCTACGAGTTGGTAGATGGTAACTTACTGACACTAGTTAATAATAATGCTACTATTTAACAAGCTACAATAGGTAATTGTAACGAAGTGTGGGTTGGTTTTGAAAATATTATGGCCAGTGTGCTCTCCCAGTAACCAACTAGTGGGTTGTTGGACCATCGCTTTAGGAAACCATCACCGCCATCTTTTGGCAATCTCAGTACACAGTCAGTTAACCAACTGGAAGGGAATTTAAATCCGTTGACCTCGTCCTAGTCTGAACAAGGTTGTAGTGGCGCCATCTATCCTAAAACGGTGGCGACATACAACTGAAAGTGACCCTGAAACACAAAGCTTTTCACGAGTTTTCAGACCACTTGTTGCTTATACTGATGTTGGAGTCTACCGGTAGGTGGCGTGTTCAAGAAGAAAAATAATTATACAAAAAAGTTTGGATTTCATTTTTATACACAGACCTACCTACTTACTGCAGCGTGATCTCTGCGGTTTCAACCTATTAAGTTATTTTTTTTAGTTCTTATGACTGCTCATTAATTTTTAATTCTTAATATTTTAAAATTTTGTCGTAAACAAGTTTCTCATTTGAATATTGAACAAAACTTCCAGTTGCTGAAAAAAATGAATTGAATCCAGTCGATTTTTATAAATTTACATATAGTAAATTTAAGTAAGTTTAGTATAGAAATTTTACGTCGGTTATCAAAAAAAAAAAATCTGCTGTTCCATAGAAAAGTGCAATACCTACGCGGTGAAAATGTATGGAAAACATAACTATTATTTTTTAAACCGACGAAAAATTTCAACGCGGGGTGTTTTAGAATCATGTACTGAACCCATTGTAACAGGTTGCGTGTCGATGTTCCTGCCACCCTGTATACGGGTGTGTGTGCGTGCGAGTATCCCGTTCCTGACGGGGGTCCCCCGACTGCACAAGTAATTTTTTCTGAAAAACACTAGTGTTTTGGACCGTCGCATCCATTGCACTCTTTTTCAAAATTACGATAACAGATTGCAAGGAAAGATGTGTACCATAAGGCCAACGCCCCTAGTTACAAAATTACTGTAATAATCAAACCTAACAAAATAAATAACGTTAACAATTTGGTTAACAAACAAAACCTCATGAACTTTTATGATTATTTAACAGCTCAACTCGCGTGCTGCAAACCGCGGGTAGTCACGAAACATTCATATTTGGAACACATTCAAATGAAAATAACGGTTTCATGATTCCATTGTTTCAAACTGACGTTTTGTGGCGAAATCCTTGATTTTCACAAAGTTATGGAGGTAAGTATTAGCAAGTTAAATAATAGTTATTGCATGAAAGTTAAACGGTGCATTGGTACTACCTAGCACTTCGAGCATTCATTTTTAAGTTATTACGTGCAGGAAAGTCATAATAGTTCACTAAAGTTACAACGATTGTAAAAAGACGCTTAACCATGCCGAGGGTTATTTGTTCTACTCGTCATTGTGATCACTTTTTTTGTTCTGAACCATACCTGAAAACCTTTTGGTTATGCAGATATTGAAGGTCAAAGATTGTTTTTTTTTTCACGAAGCCTAGTTTATAATTTTATAACTTCACTTTAAACCGCTCGTGGCAAAATTTTTGTGGATAGGTGACCATTCACAACATACAGAAACCCCTCCATACCTCGGAAAGCACGTTGAGCAGTTGGTCCCGGCAGTCTTTCATACATTTTTGACAGTCATTACGGGTAGTCAGAATCAGAAGCCCGAAACTCTTGCCAAGGGGTGTCGTGTTATTCAGTAACTGGGTTGTAGAGGTCAGATAGGCAGTCACTCCGTTTAAGATACTGGTGTCCAGCTGCATCTGGTTAGACTGGAAGCTGACCCCAACATAGTTGGAAAAGGTTAGGAGATTGATTGAACTTCACTTAACTGACCGTAGCCGACCCTATGCACAGTGTTTTGCGTGAGTTACATTGAGCGCTGCCGTAAACAGCGATTTCTTACACCAAAAATAAAAGTCGTTTCCCAACCACGGACTAGAATAAAAGAAGAACTCCGCGCCACGCATATCGAAAGTGAAGCACCGTACCGATCGATGTGTGTGTGTGTGTAAATAAGTGTCTTACTTGTGATATGTTATTCCTTGACACATTTTCTGGGATGTAGAATTATTTTTACACCATTTCACAACACAAGGAAGCATTATTTTATTTTATTACTTGACGTAAACAGTACCTACA
This sequence comes from Dryobotodes eremita, assembly GCA_917490735.1. Lineage (NCBI taxonomy): Eukaryota > Metazoa > Arthropoda > Insecta > Lepidoptera > Noctuidae > Dryobotodes > Dryobotodes eremita. Next base: position 20,199,619 of record OU823251.1, on the reverse strand, counting down.
AAGCCGGCCGGTCGGCATCTTATGATGTAAATGTGTGCGTGAGGCATGTCTGTCCAAACGGTCTGGTATACTTATAGTGCTTCACTTTCGATAAACGTTGCGCGGAGTCCTTCTTTTTTTTCTAGTCCGTGTTCCCAGCAATTTTTTTGGTCAATGTTACTTAGTTCGATATACAGAATCCGTTGGTAATAACAATGCAGGTATTTTTACACCCTGTATACAACGTGCCGCTGCAATAGCGACACGGGTAGGGCTACTGGCCAGTAATCATAAAATTATTCGTAAATTGAAAACACCGCCTGCGCCGCTCGCGCCTGACATAGGGGTCTCTATTTCCTTCAATTCGCCTACTCTTTGCACATAAGAGCCTGCGTCCACTGGTGGCAGGGCACGGCAAGGGATTTTTATGCAACGAATAGGAATATAACTTAAAAATATGACAATGAAGTTGAATTTTCAATGAACGCCTAAGGACGCCGCGGCATGCCGCGGCATCGTTGCCGTCAAAATGCGCTTGCATGTGATGATGTAGTGATGCCGAAGGATCCTCTGCCGTCCCGTGCCGCCAGTGGGCGCAAGCCCTTCATTGATGCGATGTTATGATCCGTGAGCCCGGCAAATGACCTCTGCGCTACCAGTGCTACAGTTCTTTAAGTACAGGTTGTGAATAAATCAATAAATAATAACTTTTATTGAAATTAAAATATTTTCATAAAACGAAAACGCGAAACCGTATACGTGTGTTAAATTAATGGCGCCACGCTGTATAAAACCTTTGCACTACTTTTGAAAAAGAAACTACCTATATGTCATACAATGTCACCCGTGTCCGCTCATACGCAGCAAGAGATAAGACGTAACAGATAACCTCTTCCCACGCACGATGTTTTACGATATAGGTACCTAGTACCTACTATGCAGTCACGAGCATAAATACCTTACACATACGCAAAATTATACAACTTACGCAAAAAACCAACCCGCTCTGGGCCCGCGTGGTGGAATACGGCTCACTCCCTCTCACAGAGAGGAGGCCTATGTCCCAGCAGTGGGACATTATAGGCTGGCTATGCTGTTATAAACGCAAAATTAAAATATAAAATATAAAACGCAAATATAAAATAACGTTTGCAGCTTAAAGAAAATACCTATTTCATAATAATACTATTATGAAATACTTAGGTCTTTTCTAGGTTTCGAAAATGTTACGTCCAACCTCTTATCAAAACTTTAGGACGACATCGTTTTTGAATCTTGCGTAAATGTAATGCTTATGACTGTACTGGGACAGTACAGTCACGAGCACTAATATGTATACACTTAGCAACTTCTAAATGTGATTTTCTCCTACTGTATTGATTGTAATTTTATGCTGTTACGGACATAGTATTTTGGAACCTATACTATTATGAAATAGCTCTTAACTCAAAGTTGCAATCAATGTTCCACGAGAAAATCGCTTTTAAATTTTGCTAAGTGTATACATATTAGTGCTTTTGACTGTACATACGCAGTGATAAGGTTGATAAATTGCTCCGACGCGCTGTAGAATTTCATTTTATGTGTAATTGAATGCTCGCTGTTGGGGGAGAATTATGTCCAGCAGTGGGATAATATATTGTCTAAGGGCAAGATTCACAAACCGTAGGTAGTCTGGGATTTCTCAGTAGCTTTGAATCTGGATTTCTACCCAATGCATGGCATCATGAAGTCTACTCCCTTGGCACAAAATCCGTATGTTTGGAATATATTACGGCCGTTTCCTACTCCGTATCATCTATGGACATAAGATTAGTTTGGGACCCGACCTAACAATGAATGACAACATGATTTGACAGTTGTCCCTACCCCCGCTGTGTTATTGCCAGTCCAAAAAAAGTTAATGAATTCGGTATAGGATTCGCTTCGTAGTATCGAACTACTTTCGGACGGGCCTGTCACTTAAAGAAAAAAAAATAAAAAAAATAGTTTATTCTGCACAAACATAACGCACCTTACAAATGAACGACATTAATTTAATAATACAAAATAGCCAAAAGCCTCGCATGCAAGCTATAAAAGTATGACAATTTTGTCTATTGCTTCGTCAACGGACTTAGAGAGCAAGCGCCCAGGCTCGCCTCGTATTGAACTACATAGGAATTAAACACTGGCGAATTGAGGGTGCACTATTTACACACTACTGCCTACCTCTCAGGGAAAATAGACGTGATGTTGTCTGTCCGTGTTGTATGTCTTCTAGCTCTTTTGCTTCGATATTTCTTTTGGTACCTTTCATATTCGTTTTTAGGGTTCCGTACCCAAAGGGTACAACGGGACCCTATTACTAAAACTCCGCTGTCCGTTCGTCTGTCCGTCTGTCACCAGGCTGTCTCACGAACCGTGATAGTTAGACAGTTGAAATTTTCACAGATGATGTAGGTATTTCTGTTGCCGCTACAACAACAATACTAAAAAACAGAATAAAAAAATATTTAAGGGGCTCCCTTACAACAGACATGATTTTTTTGCCGTTTTTATAGATAATGGTACGGAACTCTTCGTGCGCGAGTCCGACTCACACTTCGCCGGTTTTTTTTAATCTGAATTTCCATCTCCAAAATTTTCAAATGCAATACCTTACTACTTATACTCGTATGTAGGTGGGTATCATATGTATCAACCATAGGCTACTATTATTGTCGCGGATTGTTCGAAAGAGTTCCGTGGCCCTGGCGCACAGGCAACTGAAGGAATACGGGTGGGGTTTAGTCAGTAAGAGTCTGACATGCCCTCCCGCTCCGGCCAGAGCGGGAGAGATCATTTGATGATTTCCAAACAAAAAAAAAAACAGTCTACTATTATTGTTATCCACCAGAGGTATGTACTTAGGTCAGTAATTACTATCAGTGTGGTGGTACCAATTAGTCTCCTATCTTAATAGATAATGTAGTACATGATGCGGTTGTGGGCGCTAGATATTGTAGTGTTTGGGGAGGTGCGACCAATTTGGCCCCCATTAACAATAGGAGTTAGATTTTATTTGAATGAGTTTAGTGCACGAGATGAATACAAAAAGGCCTTTTACAAAGCTTGGTCAAGCGTACAGATACTGACTCAGGTAGATAAAAAGTAATTAAATTAATTAATATACATTTTTAGAATAATTTGTAACACTAGCTGCGCCCCGCGTTTTCACCCGCAGAAATCTCGATCCCGTGGGAATATCGGGATAAAAAGTATCCTATGTCTACCCATGTGCCAAATTTTATCCAAATCCGTTCAGCCGTTTTAGCGTGATTGAGTAACAAACATCCAAACATCCACACTTTCACATTTATAATATTATACTAGCTGCGCCCCGCGGTTTCACCCGCAGAAATCTCGATCCCGTGGGAATAACGGGATAGTAAGTATCCTATGTTTTAATCCAAGTCATGGTCTACCTATGTGCCAAATTTCATCCAAATCCGTTCAGCCGTTTTTGCATGATTGAGTAACAAACATCCAAACATCCACACTTTCACATTTATAATATTAGGAGTTAGATTTTATTTGAATGAGTTTAGTGCACGAGATCCTACTATATATTAGGTCTTTACCTATGAAATTGCCGTTCTGCAGTACTGGCCATTTCAAATCAAAATAATTTTTGTTTGGCTATGAATTCTAATTTCAAATTAATTTTATTTTAAAAACATGGATTTTTTTTTCTAAAAGTAGTCATTTCTTTATTGATTAGTGTTACATTTTCATCGCATTTCAATCTTTTTCGTCATCATGGATACGTTAAAAATTCGAGTAATTATGGAATATGAGTACCGTCGTGGCAGCAACGCGGCACAAGCGGCACGCAACATCAACGACGTTTACGGAGCTAACTCTACAAACCAACGCACCACCTGTTATTGGTTTGCTCGCTTCCGTTCTGGAAATTTCGACCTGAAAAATGAACCTTTCGGTCGTCCGAAGACTTTGGTCGACAATGACGAATTAAAGGCGATTGTGGAAGCTGATGATACACAATCTACGGCTGAATTAGCAGCAGCTTTCGACGTTAGCGTCAAAACAATATTGGTCCATTTGCGTCAAATTGGCAAGGTAAAAAAGCTTGACAAATGGGTGCCCCACGAACTCAATGATCGCCAGCGCGAAGTACGCGTCGAGACGTGCCTTGCACTGCTCAACAGACACACAAATGAAGGAATTTTGAACCGCATTGTTACCTGCGATGAAAAATGGATTCTGTTTGATAACCGTAAGCGCTCAGCAAGTTGGTTGGATCCTGGTTCAGCACCTAAACAATGCCCTAAACGAAAACTTACCCCTAGAAAAGTGATGGTCACTGTTTGGTGGTCTAGCGCCGGTGTGATTCATCACAGCTTCTTACCAAACGGGGTGAGCATTACTGCAGATGTGTACTGTGAAGAACTGAACACAATGATGGAGAAGCTGGCGCATCTCCAACCAGCATTGGTCAATCGCTCGTCTCTGCTGCTCCTGCACGACAACGCGCGACCTCATACTGCACAGCAGACGGTCTCCAACTTGCAAGAACTGGGGTTGGAAGCTCTCCGTCATCCGCCCTACTCACCAGACCTTGCGCCTACAGACTACTACTTTTTCCAGAATTTGGATAACTTCTTGGCGGGAAAAAAATTTAATACCCGAGAGGCAGTACAAAATGCCTTTGAAGAATTTGTTGCCTCCCGTCCAGCTGATTTCTTTAAGAAGGGCATCAATAAACTGCCACTGCGATGGCAAAGATGCATTGATTGCATGGGTGATTACTTCGATTAATACAAATAAAAAATTCATGAAAAAAATTCGTTTAAATTTTTTCATACAAAACGGCAATTTCATAGGTAAAGACCTATTATATATTATATATAGTAGGATTATTTTGATGAATGATGATAATGGAGAAAAAAGTAAAGATAAAAGCAGTAAAAAACTATAAGTGTTCTAAACGTTAAGTGTCTTTGGTAATTCAATAAAAAAAAACTATTAAATGTCAAATAAAATAACACTAACATTATCCATTCCTTGAGTGTTATTTTAGTATTTTTTATCTCGGTTTACTAAACAGTTGATACGTATGTGTAAAAAGTTATTTTGTCAGAAGTGGGATTCGAACCCACGCCCACAGAAGTGGACTGCGACCTGAACGCAGCGCCTTAGACCGCTCGGCCATCCTGACTTAGTTAACCTATTTCAAATATCACATGTTATTATTTAATAGTTAGTTAATAGGAAAACTATTTATAGCATGTCAATCAAAGTAAATAAACATTTAATCAAAATAGATTACGTCTATTTGAACCGTTCTGTATATGCAGTACCAGTTAAATCAATTCATATTCTAAATAAAAGTCGCTTTTTGTGTTTGTTTGTGTCACCGCGTTGTTCTTCTAAACTTCGAAACGGATTTTGATGCAGTTTTTAACATCATTGAGATCATTTATTCCGGAGGTTTTATGTAGATATATTTTATTACTTACAGTTACATAATAATATAGAAGGGTCGATGTTTTGAGAAGTCGTAAAAACTGTGCGAAGCATGGTTACTAGTAGAGTAGTAGTAAATTAAACCAATTAGATAATAACAACACATTGAAAACGGTTAGATCCATATCAATTCATACCAGATTGAAGCAGGATTTTGCTCATGAACTCTTGTTGCTGACTGACTGACGCATAATAGGTATGATGTCACTTAAAAAAGTTAGTCTACAACTTTCTGTGTAACTATCCATAGGGCTGATTTTACCAAAAGCTTTTAACAGTGACATAAGATTGACGTCTGACAGTTCTACCTAGTATGGAAAAAGTGTAAATTAAAAAAAAAACGCAGAATAAGCCTTATTCTAAGTATAAAAGTTTGGTGAAATTTGCCCTTAATCGGTTAAAGGACACTGAACGAGACACAATAGAAGTTTTATTGTTATTATTTCTGGGATCGTTTCACTAAACGACACTTCCCGCAGTGTTAAAATAAAATAATAGCGTCTTATTTTCCCCAACCTCCTCAATTCCCACATAAAGATAATAATATTTGCGGTTGTACAAAGTACAATACATTATGATAAATTGCCTATAAAAGTTCCAGTAACATTCAACTACCCGCCATACAACTCCGAAAAATAGTTCGTCAACTTACAATTTCAAACAAGAATCGTTCGTTTTCCGGAACATGTCGACTGATTACGAAACGGATCCGGCAGTGAACAATTTACGGAATTACCTGAGGATCCGTAGCGTCCACCCCAATGTTAATTACGGTACGTAATTTATTGTATTATTGGCTGAATACCGGGCCGGAATGGGAATCGGATCCGGTAACACTTTTACCTGTGACGGTGAACATGTTGTGGGTATAAAGCTTGCATATCCTAGTAATATTAAAAATGTGAATGTTTGTGAGGATGGATATTCATCCATCAGGGTGGATGGATGTTTGTTAGTCTTTCATGCAAAAACTACTGAACGGATATGGATGGAATTTGGAACACAGATAGTTTATAACCTGGATTAACACGTAGGATACTTTTTATCTCGGTAGTAAGTTCCCGTGGGATAATTTCCGACATCCACGCGGGCGAAGCCACGGGCAAAAGCTAGTTTTAAATATAATTTGTGTATTATTTGTGATGGTCTAGGCAGCGTATCTTTATAATATTAGGTTCTATTAGTTTAGGTTCCATATATTTCTTATAAGAACCACATAAAGACACGTTTTATAACACCGGGCTAACAACTTCTTAGCTTTTTTACAACGTGTAACTGATAAATCAAAATTCAGAAAGTAGTTTTTGAGATACGTCTACTGAATCAGTTTTCTTTAGAATGCAATTTAAATTTCTATACCTAAACTATTATTATAAAGAGAAAATATTTGATTGTTTATTACGCTTTCATGCTAAAACGGCTGAACCGGTTTGGCTGAAATCTGGCACATGGGTAGACCATGACCTGGATTAGGACATAGGATACTTTTATCTCGATATTCCCACGGGATCGAGACTTAAGACTCGTACACACTAGCGCGACTACGCGACGCCTGACACAAAGGCACCGCGTGTCGCGCGACGAGCGGCGCCTTTGTGTAGCGCCGTCGCGTCGCGCCTGTCTGCGGGAGCCTTTATGCGGGTGAAACCGCGGGCCGTATCTATAAAAGCTAGGCTTAGGCTAGAAATTCTTTATTTATACGGCAGGTTTCTTTTGTGACGTAAGCATCCTCTAAGCAATATATTAAGTATATACATAGGTACCTATATTTCTACAGGAACTATTAAACCTACAGATATGAATAGGTAGTCCCCACACAAGTTTTAAATGTTTGTCCTTTTTGTTTCATGTGGTATATAATACAGTGTTTAAGTACTCTTAATTAGATAAACTTGCAAATCCTAACTTCCTAACTTCCTAACTTCCTAACTATCCTAACTTCCTAACTATCCTAACTAATATTATAAATGCGAAAGTAAGTTTGTTTGTTTGTTACCTTTTCACGCCTAAACCACTGAACCGATCATCCTGAAATTTTACATTTACGTTATCAGGTGTACAGAAACGGACATAGGGTACCTTTCATCCCGAAAAAAAGTACTGTTCCTGAGGAAAACAACAATAACGTTCTTGTGATAATAGATGGCGCCACGTGTCTTCCGATCATGATTGAATTATAATCCGAATTGATAGTCAAACTCTAAATTAACGCGAGCGAAGCCTCGGGCAAAAGCTAGTGTTCACATATTTGCGGTTAATGTTTTAATTTGTTTTAACTTTCCTACAAATTCCATTATGCGGTAAACACAGCAGTTCTATTATAACCGTAATTAATAGTCAGTATTCAGTCTCTTTACTCTTTAATTTAGTATCCCCATATCATTTAAATAGGTAGATCTAACATGCAACCTAATAGTATTATTTGTTTTCTGTCATTTATAGTTAATAATATGTTTTCCCTGTGTAGTGAAGTTATTTTATTACGAGTCGACATCGCCCTCTTTGACATGGCGAAATGTGGGTACCTATACTGCAAGTAGGTATACCTCAGCCTAACCCATTGAGAAATACCAGCGTGATTTTATGTTATGTGAGTCGACATGCTTCAAAGAATATCTCTAAAGTAAATCATTAAAAATATAGTAAAGATTTCGGCATTTCTCTATAACGGCTGTTTCTGACAAATCTGTCAACGATTTTAATTTTAAAACCCAATCTGATACTTTCCCAATATCGCTTATATTTCATTTTTTCCGTCAGACAAATATTGTAGGTATTTTCGACCGTTATTCTGGTGTACAGCCTCGTTAAGAGGGGCGAGGACAAACCAGCCAGCGGCGGCATTACGGCGGAGTATACAATAGGGCTTTAGAGCTGTTTTTAGAGCACCGCGGCACCTCTGCGGATGTATTCATGTACCGGCCGTGTATTGCAGTAAAAAAGATAATTTAATTTGTCTGGCTGTATGGGGAATTGTGGATGTTACAATAAATTATGTTTTCTCTTTTTTTGTATTTTGAATGCAAGTATGGAAGGCTAGCTTTTGCCCGCGGCTTCGCCCGCGTGGAGGTCGGAAATTATCCCACGGGAACTTACAACCGGGATAAAAAGTATCGTACGTGCCAATCCAGGTTATAAACTATCTGTGTTCCAAATTTCATGGAAATCCGTTCAGTAGTTTTTGCGTGAAAGAGTAACAAACATCCATCCATCCAACCATCCTCACAAACTTTCATATTTATAATATTAGTAGGATAATATCTGCAGCAGATTTTATGAATTTTGAGATGCTGATTCGTCACTTGGTTTGCAAGACGGTTAAGCAACCAAAATCTAAATATTACTAAATATTATTTTTCTAATCAATTTTGAACAATCGAAAGTTATTTACCCAAGCACAAACTAAATAGTTTAGGTCCATTAGATGTTCAAACATATACCAAAGTTCACGATAACACTAATGTTGATGTCAACATGAAATTGGAAATAGTTTTGTTGTTATCAAGTTAAGGTTAGATTAACAAAACGTTAGACTAGAAACTTATACTACTAATCTCGAATCAAAATCATGTGATGACGGTTGATTTTAGTATTATAAAGGGCCTTTTTAATTATTTGGCGAAACATAACAGACATAAAAGAAAAGAAAAAGAAAGAAAATATATTTATTTGCGGTAAATATGACGCAAAGAAAAAATACACAAACACAAAAAAGAACGAGTTGGGGAAAATATGCGTCACATTCACGCAAAACGGCAATCGCTCAGCATAATGCTACGAGCCTATGCGAGACAGAGCCCCAGCGCTGGTTTTCAGCGATAGCCGGCGCTGGCGTGATGACGTCAACCAGTGCAGCATAGGAAAATTAAAAATAAACATTAAAATAAGAAATAAAATAAATACACTATACCTAGTTCAAAATGTATATAAACATAATATTTATAAAGTGGTAACATTCCGGACATGATTCTACTTATAGTTGAATCCCATAATTTAGGGACCGTTAGTAGTTAAAATTAAGACTCTTGTATCTTTACCAGTAATGAAGCAATGCCCTCATAGCTTTGCATAGTAGACTCTCCCATAACATGGAAGTAGCTATCACAAGTAAAATTAGCTTACGAATCTTTTATGCCGCAGTTTGGCAATAAAAAATGCTACCATTGGTAAGCAAAACGATTCGTTTTTGTTTATAGGAACCGATCATTAGTAATTTTATAGTATAGTACTTTTGGCACAATTATTACGTTAAAGGGACTAGTCATAGATAATATATTTCTATGGAGCACGCGCTGCTAACCTTATATAAGAAATTATTCTCTAACCTCAGATTGACTTAATGATCTCCTAAAACAGGGCTTCCTCTCTCCTACCCTTTTGCTGTGGCCTACAGGGTCCATAATGATCTCAATTATATTAGTTACCACCTAAGTACATATTATAGTAAAGCAATAAAGATATTGAGTATTGAGTATTGAAGTAAAACATTGTTTTGAAACCTGTAACGTTGTTAACAATAGAGGATGGGCCGTAAAAAAAATGATGGGACGTCATCATCATAATCATTTTTTTGGCGCTGACTCAAACTTATTTCCTTACATTCATTTAGGAGCTTAGTTGGACTAAAAGGTTTATTTTAATTTTTCGCTTTTCAGTTTTTTTCTTATTCGTCGGCGTCGGTTTAATATTTTGTTAAATGATAAGTGATTTTATTTCTTTAAGTAGGTTTGTACAAACACTTTAACACGTCAATTAAATGTTAAAAAGTTTTTCTCTCTAATGTAGGTATGGTGAGAACGGTATCTTAACACAATAATAAAAACATACATTAATTAGGTATAATTACATACTGTTTTTGTTGTATTTTTACATTCTTATAACATCTTACAATTTGATAATTTTATACTTGACATTTTATTTATTTTGTATACGATTCTGACACCATTATAATTTTTTGATATATTTTTTTTTTGTCAATTGTTGAATATTTAAATTTAATTAATCACAATTTTATTTTGGGTTTTTATCTGTTAGCATTTTAAATAGTTTATAATTTTCAATGTATGTGTAACTATGGACTAGAATTATGTCTGAAATAAAGAAATAAATAATTATTATTTATAAAAGACGCCAAACCAGTACCTACTTAGGTAGGCATTTCCATAGCAAGTCAACTTCTTTTCGCGGGGTAGGCAAGACGATGCTGTATGCATCCGATAACGTTTATAGGAAACTCAACCCTAGGACAAAGGTCTAATTTAATGTGTTTTGAATTCCAGATGAATGCCTCACGTACCTCCGCGGCCAGGCTGCAGAAATGGGACTCTCGGTGCGAGTCTATGAGCTTCTGCCAAAGAAGCCGGTCCTCGTCATGACCTGGGAGGGCTTGGAGCCGACTCTGCCGAGTGTGCTGCTCAACTCGCATATGGATGTGGTACCAGTGTTTGAGGTAAGTGGCCATTAAGCTAAGCGCACATAACAGCCGCATTGGGCCGCATCGGGCCGCAGCGCATTTCGATACAAAAAAAGCGCGATGCTGCCCGATTGTAGTGTGCGACGGCTCAGACAAACTGTACGAAAGTAATTTAGGAGGATTTTTGCAATAGGGTGCGGGGGTGCGGCCCGCCCAAATCTGTTTTAATCGTTACAAAGTGTCACTATAAAGGCTAACCCTTTATAGTGACATTTTGTAATGATTAAAACCGATAATGTCAAGAGAAATACAGCGACAGCCAAAATTGAAGGAAAAAGATGAAGAGCACGTAGCCATTTGCCTTAACTAGTGACTCGCCCCTGCTTCACACGCGTGCAATAATATAGGTACTGATGTGACAGCATGTCAAAACATCGAAATTTCTGTGCTATAATATCTAAGTTAAATATTCATGTTTTATACACAAACTTTCCGGAATAAATGCTTTAAGTGATGATGAAAAATCCATTGTGTAGTCTAGAAGATATAAGCGGTCACACAGATACTATAGGAAACCGACTTTGTTTTATAAGAGAAGAAGAATTGAATAAGATCAGGCAGAAAATCTAAAGTTGATCGCTCACATTACCTTAAATATTACAGTCTTCAAATTATTACAAGCCTCCTGTTTTCGTTGCTCTCCCAAGTATCCACTTGGGGATAAATTCTTAAAGAATCCACTTCTCAAAGATTTAGATGTTCCAGGGACTGAAGCTACTAGCGCAGTTTAAAATTAAATTTAAAGTAACCTAGTTTCAAAAGTTTCAAGTACGCCGAGAACTTTCTAACCTAAATAGTAAGATTTTATTGCTCTGCCCAGTACCATATGAACTAGCATCAATCAATTAATAGTATTGCATCAAGCAATAGACAAAATTATGAAACTTTTGTAACATGAATACGAGGCTTTTGGCTATTTTGTATCTCTCTAAATTAATGTCGTTCATTTGTTAGGTGCGTTTTGTTTGTGCAGAATAAACAATTTTTCTTTCTTTCTTTCTTCTTTCTAATCCATAATTCTATACTATACATAATTCTATTCTATTCTATACTATACCTAATAATATTATAGATGCGAAAGTAACTCTGTATGTCTGTCTGTTACCTTTTAATGCCTAAACGCCTGAACGAATCCTATGGGCACATAGGTAAACCATGACCTGAGTTAGGACTTAGAATAGGTACTTTTTATCCCAGCACGTTCCCGTGGGATACTTTCCAACATCCACGTGGGTCAAGCTGCGGGCAAAAGCTTATAAATAAAACAAACTTTTGCATATTTTTCGCTACTGTCACTGGTTGATTCCAGCTGGAAACATATGTGGTTTCAAGTATGTTTGTACATAAGAGATTTAGTTTATGTAAATTTAGGAAGCCTACAGAAGCAATCATAATGTGGCGCAACATTCTCGTTTGAATGAAACGACATTTTTGACGCGTCGGCTTAAAAACTTGAAAAGGGAAGACCAAAGAAACAATGGATGGACTGTGTGGAAGATGTTACGGCTAGAAGGTGGCTTTCTGCTGAGAAAACGAATAGAGAAGTATGGAGGAAGAAGACATGCTGCGTCGACCTAATAGAGGTATGAGGAACAAGGTGTAAAGTTCAGTAATACCTCCTTCGAAAAGGGAGGATCCTCCGATCAGACGGGTGTCGTGTCTGGTGGACAACTGCCCGACTATTGATGTCGGAGCATTGTATATATGCTAGTGGCGCGGTAAACTCTGCTTGCGCGATGCAGGATTTTGCGTGACGTCAGTGTGACGCGTAGCTCGCATGCGGTGCTATAGATGCCGCTACAACCTCAAATAAATTGGTGTAAGGGCAGGAGAATGCTTGTGATGACTTATAAAAGCTAACTTACTAAAGACACGCATATGAGCAAAGGAGGAAACTATTTTAAAGTTTACACACGTTCATTTATGTTTAGTATCTACAGAATCCCTTGGTTCGACATTTCTTTAACGTGTGTTTGCGCGGACTAGTGAAACGTGACCGAAATATTTTAATAGGTAATACTCACCTTGCAGTTCGTGTTAACAGTTATCAAATTACATTGTTCGTATTGACAAACTAACTTTATGTTATTTTGGAGGACAACTTGGATTGTTTGTTCAATAAACCACCTTGTTCCCTAGAGTATTCTGTATGTTATCAACTGAGTTTGATTAAAAATATGGGAATTTGCTGTCTTGTATGGTGAAAATCTGTCCCATTTATGCACAGCGTCTGCCAAGTGTGAATAATAAAACTAACTAAAGTTATTTGTAGAATTGGTCGCACTTATTACTTGGTTCCAAAAAGACACATTAATCTTGTTGCCTTTGAGCGGTTTACAGTAGTCCCGGTCACGGTCACTGTACTTTCAATATTGTCCGCGATGCAAACCACCCGGAAAATTAGATTTGTAGCGTTTCACATTCAATTTTTTATTTCATTCAAGTTTTATTTTTGTACTTTCTAAAATATGTAATAGTAAAAACACCTATTTAGTATTATTACTACTACGCGCGAATCAAAGCCACAATATAAATGTTACTGCGATAAAATATTGTCAATTTTTTTTATGGCATGAATCTAGTTTATATTTTGTGTGTAGACTAACAATAGGTATTCCCACGCCTATACTTCCTCGCATTCAGAGCTTATCACTTACCACAGACGATAATATACATACCGTCGCTGTGTGACCACCCTATACGATTACTAGCGACTCTTTCCCCATTTATCGTCTCTCATTCAATCCCAGCTCGTTCGAGTAAATCACGTTCTCTCTAACAGAAAAACCTAATTTCTCTTCAGCAGTTAACTATCGTTCGAAAGAATGACAATAAATTTAGCGGTAGTTAGCGGTTAGAGGCTCTGCTGGTCACCGGCTACAACGATCACTAGAAATAGAGGGAATAGTTATTTTCGATAAATAAACGAAACGATTAAAGTGACCATAACAACAATAAAAGGTCTTTTGACTGAAATAATGAAGATGATAATATTTAAATAAGTTTAAACTTGGTAGTTTTATCCTGCAGTGTCTTTCAAACTGTTAGGTCGTTAAATTACTACGAGTATCTTTTGGAATGACAAAGAGGTGATCGGCCTCCTTACATGATGTGATTAAAGTGACATGAGGGGGTGGGGATCATTGTAATAAAATTAAAATGACATGAGGTGGTGGGGATCACTGTAATAAAATTAAAATGACATGAGGTGGTGGGGATCACTGTAATAAAATTAAAATGATATGAGGTGGTGGGGATCACTGTAATAAAATTAAAATGAGATGAGGTGGTGGGGATCACTGTAATAAAATTAAAATGACATGAGGTGGTGGGGATCACTGTAATAAAATCAGCGTCGTCTCCGGTGGAACGCAATAAAATTCCTGTGCCTTTCCATTAACTATGGAAGCACGGAAACCACCACCTAAATGCCAGCAAGTTGTTTAAGCGTTAAGTAAACTAATAGTTTATAAGTATAGATATTGTATTTTTTTTTTTGTGTTTTTGGTTCGATTCCCGGGTCGGGCAAAGTGTTATTGGGTTATTCCATCTGCAATTTCACAGTAGCAGCCCTAAGTCTAGATTTGTGCCCGGTTGATGGCAGTAGGCTCGCCCCCTATTACATGGGACGCAGACATAACTGGCGAGAAAAGTAGGTGGAACATAGGTACACCTCTGCCTAACCCTTCGGCTATTACAGGCGTGATGTTATGTTATGTTATAGTGTTTTTTTATATTGGCATTGAACTAATCCTGGTCTTCCTTTTCCAGAAAAGTTGGACGTATCCCCCCTTCGAGGCTCACTTGGAGAATGGCATCATATACGGGCGAGGAGCCCAGGACATGAAGTCTGTGGCCGTACAGTACATCGAAGCTGTGAAAAGGATCAAGGCGAAAGGCCTCAGGTTGAAGAGAACTCTGCATCTTTCTTTTGTGCCAGGTCAGTTGTATGGCACTATTCTATTAGTATGAGGTATAATTTTGTAAGAATGGATTTGTTCCCGTTAATAGCCTTGTCCCCTATTACATAAATCAAGGTTGGGCTTCAATCTCTAATTTTAATGAATACATACAGGGTGTAAAAAGACCCATCACATAGCTGTCAACTGCGCATTCTGTACATCAAACTAAGTAACATAGTACAAAAATAATTGTTGGGAAACGAATTTTATTTTTGGTGTGAAAAATCTCTGTTTGCGGTAGTGCGCAATGTAACGCACGCAAAAAATTGTGCTTATAGGTGCAAGCAACGATACAGGCCGGGCCGTGGGGGTATTTAAAGTTGTGATAACATTAAAAACTTGTTTTTGTAAAAAAGGTCAGTAAAAATTGGAGTTTTGACCTTCAATATATAATTTTATTATACTGGCTTATACCTTCTAGTTACGGAAAACCAGAAGGTATAGGTCAGTATAATAAAATTATTACAATGACGGGAAGTACAAGTTACTCTCGGCTTCGCTGTGTGTCTTTTTACATCCGTTAGATATAACGGGTGTACGGGTGTTATTTTGAAGAAGAAAAAATTGCCTTTCTTTTCTTCAAAATAAATAAATATGTCGTCCAACCTCTTCAACTTCAACTTTTATTCAACTGAGCACTTTATCTAACTGTATGGAAACTTGGAAGCTCTAAAAAGAGACTTTAGGGCTGTTACAAAAACAACCCTTTTCTTAAAGTTGTTCTCTTTGGCGGCTCTTAACAAGGCAAGCAAGAGGCCGTATCGTATCTAGGTCTATTGTCTCTCTAAGCTCGAGGAGTGAGTTAGCGATCTATCGAGCACCCTTATTAGCCCAAATGATGATGTAGCTGCACTTTTTAAGGCACAGCGGCTGCGAAAAATAACTAAGAAAGTAGTTCAAGAATGCATTGATTTCGGTGGGAACCTTTCTATTCATAGACTGGTTTGTATGGTTATTGAGTTAACAAAATTCTTAAATAGTTTAGATGTGAAAACAGCGATATATGGGAAATTCTCAAAACGATTTTGTTAGCAACAAAATTGTTACGATGTAATTACATGTCGATTGATAATGGAAGATAAGCCGGATAGATGTACTCTTACAGTTAACTGTTAACTCAAGACGACTGCAATCTGTAATCATTAACACACTTTCAATCATGATCATTATATATTTTTGGCCAACATCAAAATTAAGTTATTTACTAAAATTAGGCTGAGAATCAGCACTTTTTGATCGTCAAAATTACATAAGACAGTCCCCAAAATGCCCGCCGTCCACCACTTCCAAGTGCTTTAGCGGGAAATAAGAAGTGGCGCAACAAACTCCCCAGCAGCACAGCCGTCTGTTAAGTTAAAAGAAATTGATTCTATTATGAATTGATTCATTCAAATTCGTTCATCGTTTTGAATATCACCTATTTTGTCGTCAGACGAGGAGATCGGCGGAGGACCAGGAATGGGCGAGTTTGTGAAGAGTGACGCCTTCAAAGCACTGAACGTTGGATTTGCGTTGGATGAAGGCATTGCCAGCCCTACTGAGGAGTTCCTGGTCTTTAATGGCGAGAGGACTATTTGGCGTGAGTTTTTTTTTTGTAATTTGTCTTTACTTTTTCTAATCATTTGAGTATGTAGGTCGCCAGTAAAGAGTGGATATATTTTAATAAGTGTGGTCTGTGTCATATAAAGGAAATTGTCACGATCTGTTCCGAGTTCCACTTTTTCTACGCATAATATAACGATATTTGATAAAAACGGACCCTGAATTGGACACAAAGATTATAATGTTAAAGGACAGGGAAATCCAACGCTAATTACATTTGGACCCTTTTCTCGCGGTATGTCAGCTTGCGTGTGCCCAGGTGATAATAAAATAAAATATATTCGTAGGTATATTTAGATTTATTCTTACGTCTAAGTAATATTGAAACCACAAAGAGAATATCTAAATTAAAAAGTTGCCGGTACAGAATTTTGCAACTTGCATCGAGTTCGATACGATTGCTTAGAACTCTATAAAAATCGCAGTACTTAGAAATGGATTTATGCCATGTCTGCAATGTGCTGTGCATTTATAATTAGTTAATTTCGGGTCTACAAATATTTTTGGAAGTCTATATTGTACCATTGAAGGGCAAAAGCCGGCCTTTCCTCTGTCCAAAAACAGGAAACAACGTCGAAGTGGGCCCGAAAAGTTAATTTTGTAGACACCTTTTTAAAGCATTTAGCTCAAAATCGCACTAAAAATCAATTATTTATAGGATCTTTAATACCAACTGCGGCTGATGCAGCGCACAGTTATTGCGGTACAAAGTAAGGATAGGTCCTCCGGCAAGATATCCCGGTAATCAAGCAATTTGGATTCGTTACAGATATGAAGATTATCTGCCCCGGCAAGTCCGGACACGGCTCCCTGTTGCTGCCTGATAACAGCGGCGAAAAGGTCAGTAATCTAATTATGCTAATCATTAGCATTTTTTGTTATCTGTTACTTCATTAGACATAAGTAGACGGTACGTACTTACTTACTTTCATTCACTTTGGCACAGCCGTGAGGCACACAATACTGTTTATTGTTTTTGTTTTTTTTTTGTTTTTGTGTGAATGTTGTGTGCCCTAACCTGGGTCAAATAAATTTATTTTCTTTCTTTCTTTCACTTTTCAATAATGTTGCCGTACACTCTAGCAGAGATTGACACCTAACATAGACATTAGCTAAGTCAACAAACAAAGTTACCAAATGGAAATCTCGTGTAGCAGACCTATAATTAACAGAATTATAAACTAGCTGAGTCCTAAGAAACCGGTTTTATCAAAGTAGTTACCAAAACTTGAACAGAAAACAAGTACATAAATTAAAACAAAACAGAGTTCAGAGGAAAGCAGAGCGTAACACGGCCCCCATCAGATGAACGTACTACGACCGTAAATATAGCGGGTTGCGGATTGCGAATATGCGACCGAGATTTGTGGAAATCTATGAGGAGCCCTTTGTTTAGCGTTAGTAGTTATTCAGCTGATAGATGATGTTAATGATTTTAAACGCACTAAATGACACACAGAGTCGTTGCGCTTTACAAATAATGTTCAATACCCCAATTAAAGAAAAACGTTAAGATAAAGCAGCAAATTACACTAACACTCATACGATACATGTAACGAAGATTCAAATAATAGAGTTGGTGTGAATATTAACACGGCTGGCTGTCTGCCAACCAGCTAATACTGTCTATTCATGAATTGAGAATAATGATGCATTTTGATAGTAAGCTTAGCTTAGATACTATGAATAATTTCGTATGTTGGAATAACGTTAGGTGATCCAATGATTTGATTCGATCGAAATTTGGGCTGTACTGCAGTTTCTCCACCGATGCCAGATTGACTATCGGTACATCGAGGTGCTGAAGGGTATGTACGAAAACGCTACTATGACAGTCCTACTCCTGGACCTGATCTCGAAACCTATCCTTCTGCAGCGTGGTGTGAGACAGGGAGAAGCGTTATCTCTCCAAAACTGTTTACCGCTGCACTGGAGGATTTCTTCAAGGTTCTGGACTGAAAAGGAGTTGACATCAACATCAATATCGAGTATATCACTCAGCTTTGGTTTGCCGACGATACAGTGGTCATGGCTGAGACTATGGAGGACCTCAGTACAATGCTCGATGACCTCAGTAAAGCTTCCGAAAGAGTGGGTCTTAAAATGAACATGGATAAGACAAAGGTCTTGTTAAATGCCAATGTAACACCCACCGTCCCACCCTCGTGAAGATCGGAGACTACACTCGACGTTGTGGACGATTATGTTTACGTAGGATAGGACAAACTGTCCAGTTAGGTAGGTCCAACTTCGAGACAGAGGTCAATGGTCGACTCCGACTCGGCTGGGCAGCGTTTGGAAAGCTGTGTAATATCTTCTCTTTTGTATACCACAGGGTCTGAAGACGAAAGTCTGACCAGTACGTGTTGTCAGTGATGACCTGTGGCACTGAAACGTGGTCGCTCACAATGGGCCTCATTAGAAGGCTGAAAGTCACCCAAAGGATGATGAAGAGGGCTATGCTTGGAGTTTCCGTACATGATCGAATCAGAAATGAAGAGATCCGGTAGAACCAAGGTAAACGACATAGCCCGAAGAATTGCCAATATTAAGTGACAGTGGGTGGGGCACATTGCTCGCAAAACAGATGGCCGATGGGGTCGAAAAGTTCTGCGATGGCGACCACGTACCGGAAGACGTAGCGTTGGAAGGCCTCCCACAAAGTGGACTGATGACCTAGTGAAGGCCGCAGGAATCCGCTGGATGCGAGAAGCACAAAACTGGTCGAAGTGGCGTTGTTTGGGGGATGCCGAAGTCCAGCAGTGGACGTCTTTCGGCTAAAATGATGATGATGATGATGATAATCCAATGATACGGTACTTGTTTCCAATCGTGGCCATCAGATAAATAGACTATAGCTTCACTCTGGATACCTACAAGGATATTAACAGATTCTGTTGATATACGTGAGATGACTCCTACAAAATAAAACACTATTTAATTAATAATCACCGTAGCATTAGTCGACTTGGAATATACTAACGATAAAGGTCCACCATTTTCAGCAATGGTGAAGAATAAAAAAAAAGTAAATTGGTTCTTCGATAAATAAATTCACAAAAATAAAACAACGTTGGACTAAAGATAACTAAAAGATGATGCCCAACTTTAAATAACTCAGAATTGCGTCCTTGCGAAGAATGAAGATATTGTAATCAAACATTTATGAGCTGATTAAAATAAACAGTAATAGGTAGGTAATGTAGAGAGGGTTTGAAACTAAATATTATTTTTATACCTATATGTTTATAGGTAGTTAGCATCAACGTCTCATACGACTAAGCCCACGTACGCACGGACGTAAAAATATCGCGGCGGTATTTTATCGCGCATTGAGAATCCAACAGAGTGCATCCCAGCGCGTCGAAAAAACACACTGTTGGATTTTCAACTCTCGGCGCTAAGCAGTGCGATGATGATCCAGTGCGCGAAAAAATCCCGCCGCGATATTTTTACGTCCCGCATCCGTGCGAACGTGGACTAAAGGCTCCCGCAGACAGGCGCGACACAAAGGTGCCGCTCGTCGCGCGCGATTCGCGTCGCGTGTAGCATCTGTTTGTAGGAGTCTTAACGCTGCGACTGCGACGCGACGCGCGGTATTTATATTGCGAGCAAAAACGACCCGCTCATCTGCGATTGGTCAATGTAAATATTGTAGGTCCTACATCGTAGTACATAACGAAATTGTAAATATAAACTAACTCTTACAATATAAGTTATTCAATCCGAATACTGTTTCATTATGCCTCCTGGTAACTGGTAAAGTACCTACTTTAAAACCAAACCAGGTCAAGGAATGAAAAACAAAGTCTCTAAGGCACTTGAAATTATTATTTTAAAGATAATTTTATGCCATCTTCTCCAAAGAAAACGCGACGCATTCAGTACCTATTACAAAAGAGAGCAAACCGCAGTATTTCCACATTGCCCCTGAATTTCACAAGTTAGGTATTATATCTACTTAGGTCTCTGGTTTTACTCAGTAATAAAGATTCGTGATTAGTTATTGTTACTATCTTTGTAAATGTCGATGGTGTGTCTTGCTTAATAGTAAATAGGTTTTAAAAAGCTAAAATATTCTACTAGTCCCTGACAAAATACCAAGGTATCTTTGCGTTTTTGTGACGATCAATAAATTCTAAGGTAGACAACTTTCTTAAGACCCGTTGCAAACTTAATTAGTAAAAAGAATAAAATAAAAGGAAATTGGCAGCATGTGCCTGTGAACTACGCTCAGCTAGCTAATTACAATGGCACAAAGAACACGAACAAACTAACTTACCTACTTTCTTCGTAAAAAAATAGCTTTTTGTTATTTTCACAATTGCATTCTAATATCCTTGGGACTCTTTTCTTTTATATCTTCCTTCTGTTTGAAAATTGACGTCACTTGCTTTCGACCTAACTGTAGATTTGGTGTAATTTTTGGGAAAAGCATATTTTGGGAATGTCACATTGTGGGTTATTTATAACGCCTAACAATAATAGTACGAATTATCGAAAAAAAAACAGCTTTTACAAAAAAAATTACCCACCCACTATACTCAAACAGCTGATTTACTGACGTGGTCAGCTTCAGATAATGAGTTTTTGTTCAACTTTATTGTATAAGGATATAGGACAGCCACATTCGTAAATATTTCAGTTCAGAATATATTACAAACGTCTCTTTGCGCTCAAAAATTCTAAATGGACAGATATCCCCCTATATTCCTCTACTTCAGTTGGATCCCGACGATAAATGATCGTTCTCCGAGTTTCTTGAGAATAAAACTCGTCATTTATCAGGAAGATCCGTCTTGGATTTTTAAATCTGAGAATTTAAGAAAGACATCCTGAAGTCTGTGTGATAGTATAAATTGGCCATTGAAAGGAAGTGGGTAGATCAGTCAAACAGAGCCAGAAACCAAAAAAGAACAAATCTTTATTAGGAGGGAGTACAACAGTACACTAGCGCCACTCCTTTAAAAGAATATTATCTCGTGACTGAGAAGGAATTATGAATAACGGCTTATAAGGACCTTCGGTAAGTGTGTCTAGAATTTTCTAATACCTTTTATAAACTTTTATATTGAGACACGAAGCAACAAAATATGATCTACAATTCTAGAGGAATGTGGTCGCTTTTCTTTAGATCGAATTTTACAGTCGTCTGTACACACGACTACACAATAATAAATATTCATGCCCGAGAAAATGTAAGCAAATACCTACAATGGATACGTGGCGATATGATATGACAATATTCTTTGTATCATACATATAGTAACTATAAAAAAATCGGTTAAAATTTTAGAAAAATCGTCTACTTTTCAATATTTGTGAATATGTGAGCACCATGTATCTACCACATAATTAATTTGCTAATTGCATTTCATTAGATTATGTCTGGACTTTAAAAGAGACTGTGACGTCTGAGTTTGTTTCGGCCTTTCTTCTCAGAGTAGTCAGATAGGAAACGCCGACCTCATCTAGTTTAAAAAACATGATTGACGTGTAAAAGTGTTTGTACAAACCTACTTACAGAAATAAAATCATTTATCATTTATCATTAATTGCTTTATATTTATTTATTTTTATCTATTGTGATACTGTAATTTTATTTATTATTTTATGATATGATTATTGTATAAAAAATATTGTAAAACGTTTTAAAAGAGTAACAGTGGAGTTTCCTGCCTATTCTTCTCCATACGAAACTAGCTTTTGAAAGGGTCAACTAGAATCAATATTATTTTCTTGTAAATTTTGATGTTTTAAACTGCCTTTTATGTGCCTATTTGAAATAAATGATTTGACTTTGACATTATATCAAAAGAATTAAAAACAAGACCCTGATTCAACCTTATTTTTTTTTTTTTTTTTTTTTTTTTTTTTTTTTGGGTGGGAAATCATCAAATGACGTCTCCCGCTCTGGGCGGAGCGGAAGGGCGTGTCAGACTCTTACTGACTAAAACCCACCCGTGTTCTTCAGTTGCCTGTGCGCCAGGGCCACGGTAACTCTTTCGAACAATCCGCAGCCCCGGCAGGCATCGGTCCTGTCGGACCCCGTCTATTTTGCTGACATCTCTTTGAGGCGCGCGTGGAACACGACGCGCCGTCAACCCGGGCCTGGTCCTTACCGGACGGCGAGCTGCCCATTGCTCGCCGTCCGCAAGCCCGCGCCTACGGTGGCCGGGAGTCGGCAATCGACTCCCGACGCCCAGGGTGTCTCCTCCTCCTGCGGCGGCTAGGGGCGCGAGGGCGCAGAGATTGCCTCTCCCTTTCGCGCTTCGCCTCCTCCTTCGCGAGCATTACTGCTTCGCAGAAGGAGGTGACGGCTTCCCATTCCCTCTCGCTCCGTACCATGGCCTGAACCAGGGCCGGACGCGAGAGGTCGCCGCCGCCGATCGTCGCCACGAGGACACGGCGGTGCTCCGCCCAAGCCGGGCAGACCTCCACCGTATGCTCCACCGTGTCCTCCGGTCGATCCACACAATGGTAACACCCGGGCGTTTCCTCCCGCCTTATTCGAAACAGGAACCTCCCGAAACAGCCATGTCCGGTGAGGACCTGCGTCAGGCGGAAGGTGAGGACGCCGTGGCGCCTCTCAAGCCACTCCTCAAAGAGGGGTCTTACCGCCGCAATTGTGGCGTGCCCTGCGCTGGGTTGCGACAGTCGCACTCTCCATGCCGCCATGAGATCCCGCCGGAGCTCTATCCGCTGTGCCGCGATTTCTCGCGGCAGCGGAGTTACGCCCCGGCGTTTCGCCTCCTCGCGCCACTCCCAGACGTGCGCGAGGACCTTTGCCTCCAGATCCCACGGCGGTAATCCGGCAAGGAGGCTCGCCGCCTCGCAGGAGACCGTGCGGTATCCCCGTACCATCCGGATGGCCATGACCCTTTGGGACGCGTTCAACCGGCGGGCTGGCCGGAGCCTCAATGAACGCGCCCACACCGGTGCCCCGTAAAGGGCCATGGACCGCACGACCCCCACGTAGAGCCTCCGGCAGGAGGCGTTTGGCCCCCCCAGGTTGGGCAAGAGCCGCTTCAAAGCAGCCCCGGCCCGCTGCAGTCTGGGAGCCAAACGTCGGAAATGCTCGACGAAGTTCCACCGGCTGTCGAGGACGAGTCCCAGGTACTTCATCGTCGACTCGACGCCGATGTGAACCCCTCCTACCGTTATTTGGGAACCCGACAGTGGCGCGTTCCGAGGACCATGAAAACACATGGCCTCGGACTTGTGCAAGGCCACTTCGAGTCCCAATTGCCGGATCCTCTCAACGACTGTCGCAACCCCGCGTGTCATGAGTTCGGCCGCCGCCTGGTGCGACCTCCCCTGCGCCAGGACCAGCGTGTCGTCAGCGTAGCACACCACGCTGACGCCACTAGGGAGGTCGGCGCGCAGCACCCAGTCGTACCCGATGTCCCACAGATGCGGCCCCAAGACCGATCCCTGTGGGACACCGCACGACATCTCTCGCCGGTTCCATTCTCCCTGGTGACCGGGGTAGTTTACTGCTCTATCCGCCAAATAGGCCTCGACTACACGACAGAGATAGGTCGGCATCCGGTGATACCGGAATGCCTCCCGGATGCAACTCCAGGGCAGGGTATTGAAGGCATTGGCGATGTCTAGAGACACCGCCAAGACGACCCCACCCCGGGCCACAGCATCCCCCGTCGTGAGGGCTCGCACGCGCATGATGGCATCCACCGTGGAGTGCCCCTTGCGGAAACCAAACTGGCTCTCCGCCAAATCCGGCCCCACCCGCACCAGCTGCCCGACGAGGCGGTCTGCAATGACTCTTTCAAAGAGCTTGCCCACCTCGTCGAGCAGCACGATGGGCCGGTAAGCGGACGGAGAGTCCGCCGGGCGCCCCGGTTTCTTAATGAGGACCAGTTTCCCTGTCTTCCAACGAAGTGGGAACTGGCCCTCCTCCAAGCATGCGCTTAGGAGCCCTCTTAGTCGAGGCCCGAGAGCCTCCGAGGCCAGGACCCAGGCTTTTCCCGGTAAGCCGTCGGGTCCTGGGGCGGTATTTTTGGCACTCAGCCTACGTACCGCCGCTCTCAACTCTACCTCGGTCACCTCAGGAGCAACGTCGTCATCGTCGGTCATGTGGTCCGCAGTTGGCACCGCAGGAGGCGGAGCCATGGGCGGGGGAGTATGCTCCCCCGCGAAGGGAACAAAGCGCTCACCACGCCCTCTACGAGCTGGGGCCGGAGACTCTGCGTAAGCGGGGGAGCCCATGGGCGGAGTTTCTCCCGCACCACCTTATATGGGCGTCCCCACGGGTCCCTGTTCAGAGTCCCCAGCGACTCCTCACGGGCCAGTCCCCTGGCCCGCAGGATCTCCGCTCGGAGGGCGGTCTTCGCCGCTCTGTAACCCTCACCCTGATTCACCCTGATCTAGTAATCAGGTTAGACTGGTAGCCGATCCCGACATAATTGGGGAAAGGCAAGAAGCGTGATGAATATGTTCATATCTTCATTAATATTCAGATCCAAGCATATTAGAGTATGTTAGTGGAGGACCCTGTGTGGAATTTTAATGGCCTGTGTTGTCAACTCTTGGGACATTTGCTATGACTATTTTAAGGATTCTCTAAGCAGTGGCCACATGTTCCTAGTTTAATTAAGAACAATATTTAGATCGTTAAGGCTCCCCAGGCGCAATGCGACAGCGCGACGCCACTCTAGTAGAACAATTTCTATGAAAACTTCCTGGATATTGTTCTACAAGAGTCGCGTCGCGCCTGTTTGCGGGAGCCTTTATTTATAAACTTTAGGTAGGTACCACAAAGCGCGGAATCGCCGCACCGGCAGCATCTCGAGACGGCATGCGGCAGTACTAACAAAATTGTCACGAGCCGCCTTCAAAGCCGTCAATTTCTATACGTCACTTGTGTCGCAAATTAAATGAAATAATAAAAAAAATTAAATATAATAAAATGAATATTTAAGAAAATGAATAAATAAAATAGGATATATTATCGGAATCACTTTCACACCTTTTATGCATATAAAAAAATAAGGAATTGAACTTAAATTAAATGAAGTATATTTGTAAGTTGATCTTTTAAGACACGTATACACGTCAATATTTTAAAACTAGATGGCGCCTGCATTTCCTAGCTGCCATATCCCTGAGAAGATTTTGCAGAAACAAACTCAGAGGTCATGGTTTGTTTTAAAATCCAAACATTATATTATTAGGATATTATGTGAGTTTAACAATCCAGGGCCATATTTAGGAGGGCCTTTTGTGAAGAAAGAGCCATTGCAGCTTTGAGCTGACCTATCCCAATAGACGGCATGCATGCATCAGTCATCGTGTGGCTCAACCCTATTTTAGGGAGCTCAACGACCCGTCACACGACGCTACCAGATCTGCAGGACATTTGCGTAGGCCATATGTCAAAATACTCAAAACCGCCAGACAGTTATAAAGTCATGTTTTCAATCTAGCCTGCATCGTACTTACATTTGACATTTCCTATCTGAAATGCAAGCAAACAGTAACAAAAAGTAAGTGATTTATATGGATTTATCCTTTTTTTATATTATCTACATCTACATTATCTATAAGCGACATTATATTATCTTGCATGATTAAGCTTCACATGCCATACTAAGGCTAAATAGAATATAAGACCAAATAATGTAACATGTGAAACCACCGATTGTACTTATTCTATTTAAATGTGAATAAATTAATATGAATATGGAAAGTGTTGACAATGCCGTCTCTAGCAGCAGCCGCTGAATCGTCTCCGTGCTCTGTGGTATAGTACGATCCAAACGTAATGACGGCTCGGAACATGAGGCGAGTTGCTGCGCAGTAAGCAATTCACGTGTCAGCGAGGGTGAGGGGTGAGGTACCGCGCAGCGAATATCGCACTTCACAGCCGCCATTAAGTTTGAATCGTACTATAGATGCTGTTGGTTTGGCTGTGCATCTGCAGCCAATATCTACCTATTATGAGCATCGCTTTACACACCTACAGTCTTTAAATAAATAAAGTCTTGTAACTAAATGTATCTAGGTCAGAACAAAATCCCAGTTTAAAAAGAACATTATTTACTACTAATGGGATAAATCATTAATCCCAAATATGGGATCAATCTATCCCATTCGGATCGGCGCACTCCGTCACCGTATGCGGTCCCCCGACTCGACGACGCTTGAATAACAAAATATTACTAATTAAGTATTAAAATATTAAAGTTAAAGGACCGGGCCCAGAAATTTAATTTTTTACTTTTTATAGGTTTTTGCTTCGGGAGTTTTTTTTTTAATTATTTGTTTCGTCCCACTACAAGACTCACCAATCAGGTTTCAAAACAAAAAATTGTCTTCGAGGCTTTTGACTGTCAACTATTCCGTTTTCGTAGATAACGGATGAAGCATACTAGCAAACGTGACACTATCACCAAAAAAGTATGTTTTCTTAAACTTACAAGCTCTAAATTATTTAAGTAGGTACTAGAAGATAGACCAACCCGCACTGGGCCCGCGCAGTAGATTACAGCTCACTCACAGAGAGGAGGCCTGTGTCCAGCAGTGGGAACATTATTATGCTGATTACGCTAAGCTATGAAAATAGATGTCACATTAATGAAGACATAAATTCCTATAGTTGCAATTAAAACTTTACTGACCCAGTCCATTAAAGACAATATCCCGAATACCAACTAAAAATAGGGTCTAGAATCTAGATAGTCTAGTCGGACCTTACGTAGACTAATGAGGAGATTAACTTACGTTCTAGCCGTTACTTAAATCCCTAGATCGCTCGTAAGTCGTGTTCAGAGCTAAAATCGTATAAACGCAGGCGGAAAGTTTAAACTTCATGTAAATTGTCTCAGTGCGACTAAGTTGTGTCCTTAGGATTTGTTTATTTGAATTATAATTTTTATTATTTATTTATTTCAAAAAACTGTGGTACGGTCTGTTACAATAAAATATAATTTTACAGTTTAGGGATAAATCCTAAAGAGAGTAACATTTATCGGAATTGAATCTGGCGTCCTAGCTAGGTTACATGGTACCCTGCATTAAGGTTACCTTTCTTGCCCGTTCTTCTCCATAGGTATTTACTACGCTTTGGAATCGGCAACTAGCTTCATCTTTCTGACTGACCGACCCCTTTGATAATTCAAAAGTGCCTGTAATCGGTTTGATTGAAATAAATGCTTTGAGTTGAGTTTGAGTTAGTTAATTAGGTTCACCTTGACTGCCTCATCCGGTAAACTTTATAGTCTATGTAAATGATCTATTGCGGAAAAAGTAACTTGATTGAAGTGACTTAATCTAGATTCGAAGATTCGAATGCGAAAATTTCTAGTTAAATTGAGGTTGCAAGCTCTTCTTGAGAGATTATCTATTTAAGTATATACTTTGATGACCTCCGGTTTATTTCCGACACCTTCGAGTTCCGAATCAATTGGAAATTGATTTGCGTTAGTCGTTATCAAATTAAAGTAAGCTAACACTCTGGTTTTGCTTAACCATTTGTAGTCCCTATGGCCAGTGTACAATCAATAAATAGGTACCTACACTACCTCGTAAAGGTTAATTTACATATTCAGTTAAAAAAAACAAATATGGTCACATTTTCAAAACTATTAAAAATAACAGTTAGCCAAGAAAAGAAAATTAAATAAACTGTCTTTGCAGTAACCTGCCAAACTGAAACTACCCATAATTAACTAAAATGGCCGCACTTTAATGTATTCCCGCATATTTATATTCTGCAGACCATTTATAAAAAATTACACAAATCTTAACATACACTATGACGGTTAACAGAAAAAAATTACATTGAAATAGTCTTAGTTCATAAGTGTTTCCAATCGATATTGTCTGGGGATTACATTTGGCATAATTATATTTACCTGCGTACGTAGGTTTAGTGAAAAACTGTAATAAAACTCTGGTGTGCTACGCTGACGACACGCTGGTCCTGGCGCAGGGGCGGTCGCACCAGGCGGTGGCCGAATTGATGACACGCGGGGTTGCGACAGTCATCGAGAGGATCTGGCAATTGGGACTCGAGGTGGCCTTGCACAAATCCGAGGCCATGTGTTTTCATGGTCCTCGGAACGGACCATTGTCGGGTTCCCAAATAACGGTAGGAGGGGTTCACATCGGCGTCGAGTCTACGATGAAGTACCTTGGACTCGTCCTCGACAGCCGGTGGAACTTCGTTGATCATTTCCGACGTTTGGCTCCCAGGCTGGAGCGGGCCGGGGCTGCCTTGAAGCGGCTCTTGCCCAATTTAGGGGGTCCAAACGCCTCCTGCCGGAGGCTCTACGCGGGGGTCGTGCGGTCCATGGCCCTTTACGGGGCGCGGGTGTGGGCGCGTTCATTGAGGCTCCGACCAGCCCGCCGATTGAACGCCTCCTAAAGGGTCATGGCCATCCGGCTGGTCCGGGGATACCGCACGGTCTCCTGCGAGCCGGCGAGCCTCCTTGCCGGATTGCCGCCATGGGATCTGGAGGCAAAGGTCCTGATGCACGTTTAGGACTGGCGCGAGGAGGCGAAACGCCGGGGGGTAACTCCGCTGCCGCGAGAAATCACGGCACCGCGGACAGAGCTCCGGCAGGATCTCATGGCGGCATGGAGAGTGCGACTGTCACAACCCAGCGCAGGGCACGCCACAATTGCGGCGGTAAGTCCCCTCTTTGAGGAGTGGCTTGAGAGGCGCCACGGGGCCTCACCTTCCGCCTGACGCAGGTCCTCACCGGACATGGCTGTTTCGGGAGGTTCCTGTTTCGGATAAGGCGGGAGGAAACGCCCGGGTGTTATCATTGTGTGGATCGACCGGAAGACACGGTGGAGCATACGGTGGAGGTCTGCCCGGCTTGGGCGGAGCACCGCCGTGTCCTCGTGGCGGCGATTGGCAGCGGCGTCCTCTCGCGTCCGGCCCTGGTTCAGGCCATGATACGGAGCGAGAGGGAATGGGAAGCCGTCACCTCCTTCTGCGAAGCAGTAATGCTCGCGAAGGAGGAGGCGGAGCGCGAGAGGGAGAGGCAATCGCTGCGCCCTCGCGACAGGACGAGACACCCTGGGCGTCGGGAGTCGATTGCCGACTCCTGGCCACTCGCACACCCGGGAGCTCGCCGTCCGGTAAGGACCAGGCCTGGGTCGACGGCGCGTCGTGTTCCACGCGCGCCTCAAAGAGATGTCAGCACAATTGACGGGGTCCGATAGGGCCGAAGCCTGCCGGGGTCGCGGATTGTTCGAAAGAGTTACCCTGGCGCACAGGCAACTGAAGAAACACGGGTGGGTTTTAGTTAGTAAGAGTCTGACATGCCGTTCCGCTCCGCGCAGAGCGGGAGAGGTCATTTGATGATTTCCCACCCAAAAAAAAAACAAGACTAATGTTATGTCCGAAAGTAAAACCGAAAAGGAAACATCCGTAATTTTGGCCGAAACTACGGACTTCGTGATTAGGCGGTAGGCCGCCATTGACGTAAAACCTCATACACATTTTCACACAAACTTGTTAACTTGAACAAAGATAAAATAACTTGGGTAGGTATTATACTCATCTACTAATGTCTCAAAATATTCTCGGGTGCTTTGATAACTTAACTCATATGCATACTTTGACTTGTGAAGTTTTTATAATAAGCTCGGCAAGTCGGGGTCTCGGGGAGAAAATCTCAACGCGCTAGAGCCCGCAGTTTTACTACAGTCAAGTACAAAAATAATGTGCAAAGCAATCGTAGAGTATTCTCGACCTTGTAATTACTTTATCACTCGAATCTCACTTGTACTAAGTACGTCATGAATCAACAGTTGAGCTCCTTAAGTTTTGAGTTGAGCTGCACGATTACTGACAAATGCGTGCACTGACTGGACAGGTCCACTTTTTCTGTGTGGTTTTTTTCCTAAAAAGACCATTTCAGACTCAAATCTACATGGTCTTCACATGATCTGACCAAGATTATGTCTGGACTTTAAAAGAGACTGTGACCTCTGAGTTTGTTTCGGCCTTTCTTCTCAGAGTAGACAGATACGAAACGCCGACCTCATCTAGTTCTAAAATATGATTGACGTGTAAAAGTGTTTGTACAAACCTACTTACAGAAATAAAATCATCTAATCATCTAACGTGCTAGTTAGATAGTTTCAATCAACCTTAGGTGTAGTTTCAATTTAGTGGGAATCGCTGTCAAATTGATAAATAAAGCATTTACGAGGTCGACTGTACACTGTTCTTTACATTGTATACTGTAAATTAAAACGGTAACACCAATTATATTAATTAACATAGAGATTGAAACAGGAGTAAACAAAAAATATTTCAAATACTAACATACATATAATAGAGGACAACCTTGCGTACTTACTCTCACAAAATATCAGACATACACGCATAATTCTGCTCCATTCATCAGCAAACAGATCACATTCAAGATGGGTGGTCAGGAGGGCGTTAAGTATCCTTAAAGTACGACATACAGGAGACTCAGCTCTGGCACGTACGTGCGAAGAAAAATAAATATCTTCAAAACTAATTTTCTTTTGAATCCTTTGTGATGTTCATTTGTTTCATTGTAAGTTAAGACTCAAAACAAATGAACTTCACTTACATCTAAACTTTAGACGTAATATTGAAGTCCAGCAAAGCTCTGCAAGTTTTATTTGTGTGGCAATATATAGTGACGCAGTAGTAAATAAAAGTAAAGCGTGCACTGACTGGAGAGGTCCACTCATTCTGTGTGGTTTTTCCTCCAAAGACCATTTCAGACTTAAATCTACATGGTCTTCACATGATCTGACCAAGATTATGTCTGGACTTTAAAAGAGACTGTGACCTCTGAGTTTGTTTCGGCCTTTCTTCTCAGAGTAATCAGATAGGAAACGCCGACCTCATCTAGTTTTAAAATATGATTGACGTGTAAAAGTGTTTGTACAAACCTACTTACAGAAATAAAATCATTTATCATTTAACAATCTCGTGACAGGCCACTGAGGCCACACAGGTCCTTGGAACAAGATTCGTCTTGACATAAAACATTTTATGTAGGTAATATTTAATATAACACTAGCTATAAAAACATTATGACTTACACTACAGTGCAGTCGGTACTGAAAAATGTACAGTTTACATGAACTGTTTCCGGCATTGCCTCTCACTGCCGAAAGAAAATTGGAAAATATAACTGACAACATTGGAAAGTAGTTTTTAAAGTGCCATTTCGTTGATAAATGTTTCTGTAACTTATATATTCTTTTTTCCACGCTCAACATTCACACAGTCTTCAGTCACGTACCTACACTACATATACAGGGTTAAAATAAATTAGCTAGCGAAACTCCGCTGAAGTGATGGGTATCGATATCTAAACATGATACAACAAAAATAAATTATTTCGCTATTTTTTTTTTGTCGGGTCTTCGACCCCTCTTATTGTAGTTTACTAAGTCAGTAGTATAAAATATCCGTCTTTTTTGGGTGAATTTCGCAGACGTGCTGGGTTTCGATATATAAACATGATAAAACAAAACAAAACAGATTTTCGCAAATCAAACTTCAAGTAAGTACTTAACAAAAGAACCAACTGTCATTGACCCCAAAAAAAGAACATGAAATAATTTTACTTTTCGTTTTCTCGTGTTTAAATATCGATACCCATTACGTTTGCAGAGTTTCGCTAGCTAATTTAATTTGACCCTTTAGAATACCTAAATAGTTATAATTTAGAAAATTAGATCCTTTTTTTCACGAGCTAACTTTTGAAAACTTATTTAAATGAATACTTACCTAAATAATGCCCAGGACGGAGTTCCTTTCTAGATATAAAGTACGTATACTCCAAACCAAACGATAGAAACATTTAATCAACAAGACGCTAGACTACCTTGTATCATAAAGGCTCCTTCAAACAGGCGCGACATGTGACGCGGATCACATGCGACAAAAAGGCACCCCTCGTCGCGCGATTGGCGCCGCGGCGCCTTTGTGTCGCATCGCGTGTCGCGCCTGTTTGTAAAAGCCTTTACACGTAACCGTGAAACTACCTCTGAAGAAACTTTAATATCCTATAATATCCTAATAATATATAATATCCTACTAATATTATAAATGTGAAAGTTTGTGAGGATGGATGATGTATGTTTGTTGCTCTTTCACGCAAAAACTACTGAACGGATTTGGATGTAATATTGGAACACAGATAGTTTATAACCTGGATTAATACGTAGGATACTTTTTATCCCCGGTAGTACCTTCCCGTGAGATAGTTTCCGACATCCACGCGGGCCAAGCCGCGGGCAAAAGCTAGTCTATAAAAAGATCGCCATCGAGTTTGCTGCAATACTCTTAATGCTATTAAAGAAATGGAACTGCAGCTCATTGCAGTAAAACCAATTTTGCAACTTTACCATTACTGCAGTAGACATCTAAGTACTTGTACAAGACCGCAACCAATTTACTAGAAACCCCATCTTATTTAATAAATTAATTATCAAGACGTAGTTTCAGAAACAGAATCGAGACGTGCTTGTAGTATTAACTACAATGTTGGAAAACCATTAATTTTGCTAAATTGTTTTAGTCCTCCAACCGAGGAAAGAGAAAATAAGTATTTTCTGAGATTTCCAAATACTTCGTAAGGACAATCTGATCTTTTCTCAAGGTTCGTAAGGTTTTCACAGATACTTCGTTGTAATATAAAACAGTGAAGCTCTAAATAAATTGGTAAAGTACAAACTTAGTAGGCCCAATTTTATAAAGACCACGTTTATCATATTAAAAAAAAAACGGCCAAGTGCAAGTCGGACTCGCGCACGAAGGGTTCAGTACCATTATCTATAAAAACGGCAAAAAAACTCATGTCTGTTGTACGGAAGTCCCCTTAAATATTTATGTTATTCTGTTTTTTAGTATTTTTTGTTATAGCGGCAACAGAAATACATCATCTGTGAAAATTTCAACTGTCTAACTATCACGGTTCATGAGATACAGCCTGGTGAAAGACGGACAGACAGACGGGCGGACAGCGGAGTCTTAGTAATAGGGACCCGTTTTACCCTTTGGATACGGAACAAACAGACTGGCCACTTTATAAAAATTTAAATGTGTTCGAGAAAACCCAACAGCTAACTATTGTTTTATATGAACAGTGTTTACGGTCTTTGTAAATGCGTTCGTGAGTTTCTTACCTTATAATAATAATAATAAATAATAAATTCATTTATTTCAGACATAATTACAAAATTGTCCATATAGTGTTAGTAACAGAGGTCTTAAAAACTATGTTAGTATACTAGTATTAATTCACATTATAAAATTCAAATAGACATTAAAACACCACATAAAAATACAACAAAAATAACATTACATATATTAATTATGTCACGTGAAGCCGAATAAGCCTCCCCAGCACTGCAGACTCCGGCCTATCTGATATCATCCTCAGAATTCCGTTGGGGCTCCCACGGATCCTAAACATCAGAGATGCTGCTTTTTTACGCATTATGGCGTAAAAATCGTCGATCGTCGTTATAATTAGCACTTATTTCATACCCATCAAGACTTCGAGAGTACCTTTTCAGTCAGAACATCTAACACTAACACCCAGTTTCTAAATTGTCAATTTTGAATTTCGCGAGCTATTTTGAAGGATTTACCTTAAGGACCCGATGACACGTACCACAACCACACCACATCGCAGCGACAAAATGTGGGCAAGTAGTGGTTGAGTGTGAATAGTGACGCTGCTACATCTTGCAGTTGTGTTGTTGTGACTACAAAATCAAATCAAATGGTCGACACAACGTTGTTTGCGATGTGGCCGGCCGCCAGTGCGCGGTTTCGCTGGTGGTTGCTTTGTGGCTGCGACGTGGCTTTGATGTGGTCGGTATCGCCCACATGGTTGATTTTAACGGCCAAGTGTGGTCAGTGTAAATAAATAGTTTCATACAAATTAGCATCCGTCCATGCGTTGTCGTGTTGTTGTGGTGCGAATAATCGGGCCCTTAATAATGCTAGAGTTTGACAACTTCTCAACTTCAAATTCTCAATTCAGAAACCGTGTATAATGGACTTTGAGTTGAGTATCGTTATCTAAATCTGGCTCTGTTGAGACCTAAATGGAACCTGATATCTGAGGCTTATAATAAAGACCACTTTTCGAATGACACCTAACTCCTAAAACGGGTAAGCATTTCGTTTGTAATCGGGCGGCTTGCCCCTTTAGTTAGAAATGTACCTACCTATATGGCAAGGATGCTAGTTTTACGAAAATTATAGTAGGTACTAGATATTCTTGTAGGTACCTACTTGGGTAAGTAGCTATAGGTATCATTACAAAGTGTCATATAATAAGTTACCATATATTTGTTTATAATTAGGGTTCCGTACCCAAAGGGTAAAAACGGAACCCTATTACTAAGACTTCGCTGTCTGTCCGTCCGTGTGTCCGTCCGCCTGTCTGGCACCAGGCTGTATCTCAAGAACCGCGATAGCTAGACAGTTGAAATTTTCACAAATTATATATTTCTGTTGCCACTACAACAACAAATACTAAAAACAAAATAAATTAAATATTTAAGGGGGGCTCCCATACAACAAACGCGATTTTTTTGCCCTTTTTTGCTCGATATCAATAATGGCAACAGGTAGGCACTTGAAATATTCACAAAATACTCAGTTGTATTTTTACTTTAATAATAAATAATAAAATTAAAATTAAATGAATATTTAAGGGTAGCTTCCATACAAAAAACGCAATTTTTTGCCTATTTTTGCTTGATATCTATAAACGGTAACAGATAGGCACCTAATTTGTGTACCTACTGTTGTTTACCTAGTCAATGGTACGGAACCCTTCGTGCGCGAGTCCGACTCGCACTTGGCCGGTTTTTTTTTAATATTAATTAGCACATTTTGAACGTCAAAAGATAAAATAAACGCCATCACCACTTCCTGGCGTTTGACCTGGGATGTAGAAAAATCGCAACTAACTCCCTAGCAAACACATCTCTGTCAGTTAATTCACCAGAAATTCGTTATTAATAACCACAATCACCACATTTGGTCACCGCAGTGGTGATTATAGATTTAATACACAGTACCCGCTGAAAATGAAGCTGATAGCTGGTGTATTCTTTGATTTAACATATCGACCCACTTTTTATTTTAACCTTACTCACGAAAGAGGGGGATGCTTGTCAATTGTGGTGATTATAACAATATGGAGAGTGGTGTGGCGGTCCACTCGTTGAACCACAGAAAGAGCATCTGTCGTTAATATTATTCGATATTTGACGCATATTGTACATGTCAGGATGGCCGAGCGGTCTAAGGCGCTGCGTTCAGGTCGCAGTCCACTTCTGTGGGCGTGGGTTCGAATCCCACTTCTGACAAGACTTTTTTTTGAATTTTCGCTTTAAGAACTTTAATTAGACCCGCTAGTCTATCCTACTCTTAATATTATCTTTTATGTTTTGTTTTTTTTTAAATCCAATTATTGAAATTAAAGCAGTGACGCCGT
Source organism: Dryobotodes eremita (assembly GCA_917490735.1). Classification (NCBI taxonomy): domain Eukaryota; kingdom Metazoa; phylum Arthropoda; class Insecta; order Lepidoptera; family Noctuidae; genus Dryobotodes; species Dryobotodes eremita. The sequence goes on along the minus strand of OU823251.1, from coordinate 20,163,605 downwards.
AATTACGACGTTATAATCAACAAAGTGGTCACCTACTGGGCTCAACAAATCTATAAAATACCATCGACTCGAAAAGTGAAATATATTGTAATAAATTATAATCATCTAATCATAAATATTTAAATATGTCAACATTAATTACAGATCATAAATAAGGAAAGGGGAGCAGGTAGGAAGGTCCTGAGTTACAGATCACCCGGCTCTTGTTAATTTACAAACTATTAAAATCAAGATACATAAAATAAGTCTACAAATTTAAATTAGGTAAAAGCAATAACTAAACTAAAAAAAAAAACTTAAAATTGGGAAACATTTGAAATTGTTCTGTGTAGGTTCCATATCGTGTGTAGTTACTAAAATAAAAAGAAAATTACAACGGTATCTTCATTATCTCTTTTTTCATTCAAGAAAAAGATAGAATCTTTGATAATTGACCTTCTATTTTTGTTTCAGTTACGATACATGTTGGACAAGTTCATGGATCTACGTAAGGAGTCGAAGCAGAAGTTAGCTGACAACCCTGACTTGACCATTGGTGATGTCACTTCTGTTAACCTCACTATGGTATCTGTAAGTACCTAAACTAACCTACTTCAAGACCAAATCGAACTATCTGAACTTTTTAGAGCTCGATGTCATATTTTAAAACCTATAACCAATAAGTCTACTCTATTTAATTCTACTTACCTAGAGATTGTATGAAAAATGGGGACATACAATGAATACTAAAAAGAAACCTCCATTTTTAAAGTCCCTTAATGCAGGAATGTTTCATAACTTTGCATTCATAATTCTGATTCATCATAGCTACTGTTTTATTTACAGGGTGGAATCCAAAACAATGTTGTGCCCGAAAAGTTGACCGCGAGTTTTGACATTCGCATCGCACTGTCTGTCGACCTCAAACAGTTTGAGAGCGAGGTAGGTACCAGGTTTGATAAATACGTACATACAGCCCTAACAAAAATTCATTTCACCGTCTACGTACGTTCCATAATATAGAAACGATGTGTACCTAGTCAGATAACGTACATATTATACATTATAATAATAATAATCATTTTATTTCGAGTCAAAGACTCATAATTTTAAAAATTTATACACACTCAGTCACATTAAATAATCAATTACAGAATTACATATACAAATTATGAAATTATTAAAACAAAAAAAAAATTCAATCTAAAGAATAGATACGTACCTACTTATTAGACTTGTTGCACATTACCTGCGTTCAATGTGTAACCGTTGAAGCTCCCCCGCACTCAGCGAGGTGCGTCTCTTGCACATTGTTGTATAAAAAGGTTCCTGCATAATTGTCGTTACACTATTATGCTAATAGGGAACACAGATCGTAGACAATCAAATAAATTCTTGTTGATGTGGACGTATTTTTGTGTCTGACTGTTGGTACCTTATCGTTAGCCCGTTATCTGGCAGCGAGCGCAACTACTAAATGTGGGGTTCTGTGTTCGATTTTCAGGTCGGGCTGTGTTATTACATTGGCTCAGTGGCAGCTCGGAGTCAGGATTTGCGGTTAATGGTAGTAGACTCGCTAGTACAGACAGTAAATTCCGAAATGTGACTTGCCGCTTTTAAAGACTCTTTTAATGCATTCTACTTTACGTAAGTCTGAGGTGAAGGAACTTAATGACTCATTCAGGATGCAAAATCGTCTGTTCTCCGAACTCTTGCGATTGGTTTTACAAGTACGACAAACGACGAGGTTACCTCTAAAATATCCATTTTATAGTTCTGTCATCTTTATTTTATTTGTTGCGAACCTCACAAGACTAACTTCGCTTTTATGTTGTAATGAAAAGTTTAGAGTTTCTAGATTTCCCAGGAGTAAGTTAATAAGACACACATAGAACCAATCCAATAAATCTCCTAGGTATATAACTATAAACATTAATTTCAGATTTCCGAACTAATAAAAGTTTTCAGTTCAAAACTAAAATGTCTGTACAATATATTCTTTAGATACAAAAATTTTAGAACATTTTCCGATGATTTTTTTACATTACTTTCAGCAGATTATAATTATACCGGGTCAAATTAAATAAGATCGCGATAATCCGCGGATGTGATGGGTATCGATATCAATAAAATCATAAAACAAAAAAGAAATCTATTTGATGATTTTTTTGTGGCGTCATCGACCGCAGTTAGCGTATTCACTTGAAATGACGGTTTAAAAAATCCGTTTTCTTTGTGTAAACTTCATAGACGTGATTGGTATCGACAACCAAACACGATAAAACATATTTTTTCAACTCATACTTCAGATAACAAACCTACCAGCGGTCGTTGATCCCTAAAAAAAACATCAAATATTTTTTATTTTTATTTTATCGTTTTTAGATATCGATGCCTATCACGTCTGCGGAGTTTCTCTAGCTAATTTAATTTGACCCTGTATAGTGGCGAAGTATTGGACCAACAAAATTTGAAACACTATCATGCCAGTGACTCGAAAAAGAACACGAATGGAATCAATGTTTTAAGAGCAAGGTAGCCCATCGAGTCACTTAATTAGGACCCATTGAGTTTCCGACAAGGGTTGGAATAACCTTGGTACAATCTGAATAATCAAAGGGGTCTAATTGGGTTAAGATTCTTGTTTATCTTCAAGTTTCTCGGTCTGTTTTTTTGTAAAGGGTTTACAATTCAAAATTGTTTGATCAACGGAGTTTGATAGTAGGTACTAATTAATTATGTCAGTGACAGTAATATTTAACAGTTTCACGGACACTGAGATGAACTTCACATTCTGAAAATAACACTCAAAATTTTCATACAAAATAATACCACGCCTATAGCCGGACTGCCGTAAGAAACAAGTCAAGGTACCTGTAAATATGACACTAGAAAAAATTTTGTGCATGCAATACGACACTGGATTACATGGCTTTTAGTAATGTACGCAAATTTACACGGCTATAGGCGGTTTGTCTGTTTTGACTTGGTAAAATTAACCGCCTGTGGGCGTAGCGTCATATCAAACACGAAAAAACGCTTGGAGGCATAGCGTCATATTAAACACGAAAAAAAATATGCTTCTGGCCTTGACGTCAGTAACAGTGTTAACCTTTGAAACCGTTTTTCGCGCTGAATTAATATCCAACACAAAAAAATGATTGCAAGGTGTAGATGAGTAGGCCTTGAGTGTTCCGGTTGGAACAAATCCTTCAGGAAGATGATGTTGGAGTTACTTATTTATTTTCTGTGGTATAAATATTCGGGACTAGCTGCTGCCCGCGGCTTCGCCCGCGTGGATGTCGGGAATTATCCCACGGGAACTTGCCTCCGGGACAAAAAGTAGCCTATGTTACTCCTTATAACATCAGCAATTTACCAATGAAAGTCCTGTCAAAATCGGTCCAGGCGTTTCAGAGATTAGCCGGAACAAACAGACAGACAGACAGCCAGACAAAAATTGAAAAAAAAATTGTTATGGTATGTGTACCGTGTATACATCCATATGCATTTAATAAAAAGTGGTTATTTTAATGTTACAAACAGACACTTCAATTTTATTTGTTTGTATAGATAAAAGATATCCAATTAATCCTTATTAACGCAATAGGAAAATCAATTTTCCTTAATCATGCCAGTTAATTATCATGATGTGTTCGCGGATAAATGGAAGTTGAGCATGTCAGTAGGGATGTGCATGACTGTCGTGTATCGATATATTTTATTTTATATTCCAAACATGCCCTTTGCTAATGTAACAATGGGCCTTGGTGCGTTTAATGTTAAAGTAAAATAAATAAATCAATAAATAATTTCCTCTAGATAAGACGTTGGTGCGTTGAAGCCGGTGACGGTGTAACGTTCGAGTATGAGCAGAAAGATCCCTACGTGGCGTCAACCAAGTTGGACAACTCCAACGCCTACTGGCTTGCTTTTAAATCTGCTGCTGAACAAATGTAAGTACATCATCACCTTTTCAGCCGAAAAACGTCCGTTATGGTAACCATCGATCGGTCTTATGGCATAATCCCTAATTAATAATTATGTACAATAAAGTATGTATAGAACCAACACTGAAATTAAAAAAAAAAATCTGCTACTCCATACATTATCCCCTTCATTTATAAACGTTATTGAAAGTTAAGAGACGTTTAAACGTCAAAAATGTATGGTTAAACATTCGCTAATCATTACTTAATTTTAAGCAACGTTTGTAAATAAACCCCTAAATGTTTGCATAACTCGACAAAATTTAGGGAATAGCAGATTTTTTTATTCTTATTTCAGAGCTAGTCATAATAGAAGTTGTTAATTTTCACAAGTAACTAACTACACTAACTTCAGGGGACTACAGGACTTAAACGCAAGTTTTATAATGCCTAAAAGTATATGATCCACTGCAGTAAACAAAATCAGAAAAATATAGGATATTCTTCAGAATATATGCTAGTTAGACAGTGTTTTGAAAACATAATACAACTACTTCGATACGATAAAACAAAATCACGAAGATACCTCTAAAAATTTATTTTAACGATTAAAAGCCATACTAATATACATGCAATCATTCTGATTTTTGTCATATTATTCTACAAGCCACATATTAACGTAATAGTGTTTTAATTTTTTAGTCCAATCAATAGATTTTTTGTAAATCGATAATTGCTTCATATTTTGCAATAAATTACCAGCGTTGTGTCATCTCGCTTCTCTTTCTTTTCTATGCAGTCCGACAGTGACCGCGCTTTAGCTGTTGTCAGCCTCTTAAAGCATGTCCCTAATAAATCAATAAACAAAGAAGCCCTGATTTAATTGAAATGTTGTCTATGTTAAATGATTTTTGGGTATTTCTCCCTCATTTTTGCTGGACACAATGATTTAATTGGAGCAGGTAACAACATTTTTGATAAGTACCTACGGCACCTTGTGGTTGCGTACCCACTTAATTAATTTATTGAACTTTTGGGTCGGCGTTCTCAGTATTTGGGTTACAAGTATTCAAATGGCAAGGAATAATTAAAAAACCGCGCATAAATTAAGCTATTTACCTATTTAAAAGCAGAAAATAATAACCAAAACCTCGTGTTGAAAAATGTTACAAAATGACATTTGTAAGTACTATTTATTTAATTAGTCGTAGCTCTAACATGAGTAACCCAGTAAAATTATTCTGGCAGTTAATTAAAATTAATTAGGTAGATTCTAAAATAACTAAGTTCTGATTGATTGAACATCTAATGAGGTCGCGATTTTCTGTAAATCCATAGTATTTAGGTAAACCTATATTTTGAGCTGAAATTGCCATTAATATTCTTTCCTACATTAGTACACTTCGTTCACGGAATCTGGACAGAGATTTTTCTATTGTTCGACTTCCATTCACGAGCGAATTCTGGTGAGGTTAAAAACCGGAACCATTTCGGTTCGATTAGAAATAAAAAATAAAAATCGAATACACTCGCTTCCTTCTTGCTTCCGCTCCACTTCACCTCATGTCCTATTGTTGAGTATGTTACGTTATATTAAACATTGAGTATTTCAATGTTCATTACAGATGTATTTCATGAATTTCTTTTTAAAAAGAAATTCATGAAATACATCTATACTGAACATAAAAAAAAACAAAAAAAAATTATAAAAAAAAAAATCAAATTGTGTTAAGAAATGATTTTTAAAGCGTGACAGCTGAGCGCCAGGTCCAGAATTTGATTCCCGGGTCGGACAAAGAATCATTGGGTAGTTTCATTAAGAATTTCCAGTAACAGTCTAAAGTATGGATACGTGCGTACTCTGGACTGGATGGTTGATCGTACTAGGCTCAGCCTGTACTAAATGGGACCTCACGTAAGTGGCGAAGTGTGCCTAAAGTACACCTCTGCCTAGCATGATTATGGAGATGAAGGGAATTCAGAGTTATATTATGAAAAAACACAATTTCTTTATAATTTTTTTCACAGGAAAATCGCGCTGAAACCCAGCACGTTCACGGGTGGAACCGACAGCCGGTATTTACGAGAACTTGGTATTCCCGCGCTCGGCTTCTCGCCGATGTCTAAAACAACGCCTGGTCTGCATGAGCACGACGAGCATCTTCGAGCAGACACCTACCTACGAGGTATCGGGATCTACGAGGCAGTAATTCCTGCTGTTGCCAATGTGTGATTGAAAGACATTACTGAATATGTAAACTAGGGCTTGAATAATTAAATCATTGTTTGAATTATTTTCTAGTTTGTTTTCCAGCAATCTACCCTTGTATATTGATTATAGCAAACCCAACCCTACCAAGTACAACTAAAGAACTACCTACTTGCCTTTTTATAATTAACCTTTTTACAATACCTATATGTTTTAAAGGTTTAAGTAGTTCCGCGAAGCAATACTTCATTTGCATACAAATTGAATATAAACAGATATATGGCATTTAAAAACAATCTAGCGACCAACAAAAAAACACAACTTGCAACGGAATATAATGGTTCTTACATAAAATTGCGTATTAAACTTACCAGTTTATACAAGTCACTATATTTCTGCAATAGTGGTTTTTATGGCACCACATGAAACAAACATAAAACCAATAATAAACCCAGCTCAGTTTATTATCTTCAATTAATGCGTCAACAATCCTGTGACCGTCAAACGTGTAGAATAAGGTGAGTAAGCAATATTTACGATAGGTCCAGTTACAGTAAATGAGAGCGCACAAAAAAAACAATAAATAACTCTAAATAATCTGTTTAGCTACTGCAATTTCTAGACTATCAACGTAAGTTTCCACACGCCTTAAAAATTGAATTTCACAAAATTGCCTTTTTGGCCACAGTCCAAAAGTTGCTGAATTTGCTTGTTAGTTAATGAGAGTCTCCAATACGTGTTGATTTATTATCCTGCTGGTGACATTACACTCCAGGAGACAGTTGTTTTAAAAACCAAAATTAAATTCTACTGTGGATGGTTTTCTCAACTTAATATCCATTGTAGGTAAGTCATATTTAAATTATATGTTATCATATTAACCAAGCAATCCCGCAACCGTAAACTAGGTATAGGTGCGGCAAATTGACGATCATCTAGCTAGTTAGTTCCTAAACGGGAACTCGTAAAAAAACAATAAGTAAGTCTACGTGAGCCATTAGGTGCCATAAACTACTGTAATTTGCAGACCTGTTGCTTTTCTTCTGTTTTTCTAATAGGTTGTAAAACTTTGCTTGAAGTAAAGGTAGCAGTGTTTACCGATCGGTGGGTAGATACTAATTGGATTGAAAATTTAAGGTAAATGAGTTTCGAGCTAGAGCAAGTTGTGTTACTTACACAAATAACGATACTAAAGTGTTTGAACATTTTACAGTCGTGAGATAAATTTACAATAAGCCTATTCCTATAGACAATAGTCTTAAGAATGTAAATAGGTAAAGATTTAAATACAGCGCACAATCCAGAAACAATAACTTAATATTTTAACAAGGCTCTAGCAACAAAGCTGAAGGTCGTTCAGCTCATTCGTCCGTAAGTATCTCAGCCATCGCACCACCCGTCCTGTTTTAAAGCGAATTATTTTCTCGTCGACAGAAATACTCGACTCAAGGACAAGTTTTGGCGCGGAGTATTGCATAACACAGTGAATAACTTAGCAGATCCGTAGTTCCTCTCATTTGGCGCCCAGTGTGGGACTAACGCGCGCTTTTTGGCGCCCAACACGGGACTTACCTCCGCGCGATTTCTACGCATTGCGTAAATAAGCAAATTTTTACGTTAACGAATTTGTATATTTAATGACAACGGCATTGTAGCTGTATTACCCCGGCTCGCCTGTGCCTGGTACGGAACTTCCGTCTTACTGTTACGACTGAAGCCTTCAAATATTCATTTGAATCAATTAAAGTGAATCAGGCCGAGTACTCGCTAAGACTTTGCAGTATTGAAGCAAATATTAGAATTGAGACTGTAGTACTCTCAGTATAATAAACTCCTTTAATTTACATGATAGAGTGCTTTCTTGTGTTAATTAATCATTCAATACTGCATATTTTAACATGCTATACACCTAGATTACTGGCTATTTATATATATAATAATATATGTAGAGACCGAAACTAGAGAACATGAGTTACCAAAAACAACGATAAAAATATCACCAAAAAGATTTCTGATAAGTACTCAAAATCACTTGAAATTAAGAGAATATAGGTGTTTCTACTTAATAAGTAAGATTAGGTACAATAGGTATATTAAGATCCCTAAATCAAATTGTATCGAACGAACAAAACTATATATTAAGAAAAGGCCACCATTATTACCTATACAATGTGTAACAAATAGCTATGATATAGAACAATGAACACGATCCTAATTTGTTAGAGATTACTATTATGAGCCTTATCTTACGACCACACTCAGGTTTGGTAGCTACTTACTCGTAATTAAGTCCATATACAGACTTAGCAAAATCCAGGCATTATACCAACGATCAATAGATGTTTAGAATGATTTAGTAATCGAATTACCTTACTTGCTTCTGTTTAATCGCTTATTTCGTTTTCGTAATTAATAACATAATAATAAGCTATAATGTTGAGCAAAATAATAGTCATCAAAAATTTCTTCTACACTACTTGGAACTCTGCTCACACCACAACTGGAGGACCTAAATAAGTAAGGTGTTCTCTTTAGCACAGCTAACAAAAACAATAGCTATAACGGAACGGAGGTCGGGAGGCTGTAAATCTTCCTCGCTGTAGGTGGCGTTACACCGGTAGTAAATCATTTTTATATCATAATATTGGTGTAAAAACCTTAAACCTTTCTAGATAAAATAAAATTCAAAATGCGTTTTTTTTTACCGATGATATTCGTGTCTGCCGCTTAATGGATATATACACATGCAACATGGTCGTTGAAATATTAATTTAAAACAATTGTCGACTGCTCTAGAAATGTCTGTATAGTGGACCTAATAAATGTGAAAATGCTAACGAGGACTCGTGGGTTTCGGAACGCAACTGTGCCCCGGAAGTTTTGAATTCGGAACACTAGCAAGTCCTTTTGTTCCACTTTCAAACAAACATTTGAATATAGAACTTCTAGGCATGTCGACTGACGGTCGTGTCCAAATTGGTCTAGAATGAGAATCTTTGAAAAGCTTAGAGTGTCGACTCTAGAACTTTCTTTTTCACTGAATCGGATATACCTACTACAAAAGATTGTACCTGCTGACCTACTGAAAACATGTAATAAGTTTTTATTATATCGTGAGCACACGCGCAGGCGACGGGAAGGTGAGAGTGGGAGCGAGACAAAACATTGAATATTATATTATTATTTTATTGTGTAGGTATTATGGTTTGGGTAGGTACATAGGCATTTCATTATTTATACATGGTGATGCCTACTTAAATACCTTTTATGTTATTTTAAGCATGGTATTTTATCTCATTGGTTGTATGGTTCTATAAACTCTAAGTACTGTTTATTTTATTTTACTTTGTATGGGTACTTTATTTTTATCTAATCTGAAAAAATCTCTAAATTTGACTTGGTTTCCGTACGTCGTTTTCGGGTGACCACTGAAAATCAGCGCTGTGCTGTAAGGTCCCCCATATCACAGCATCATGCTGAGTGGAAGTCTTCTTGTCACTGTCACGGCGTGCAGCTGCCGACTATTTATATTCTGTGCTCGTAAGTATAAATCTGTTTTGTTTTATGTTTTTTATTTTAGTGATCCAATCTTATCATTTTGTGTGCACGTGTTTCTGTGACATTTTTTTTCTCTCTTTCTTTTTATATCATCTTGAACGAAGTGCTGAAAGCTAAATGATTATTTATTTTAATGACATCTTCATCTTCATCTTCTTCTTGAGAATTTCTTTTTTTTTTCGCACTAGCTTGCAAACCCAACCAAGCCTCGGCCTTCCATAACCAAAGCAAAGTGTTATTCAAACAGGAAAACGTAACAATGGTCCAAACCCACAATACACCACGATTCTGATTCAATTTCTTTCTAAATGTAGTGCACATTTCACGTGCGCCTTTAGTAAATGTCTCGCTGAATAATATATGAGACTATCGATTCCTGCACTCTTTGCTGTAGATCTCTTAAAAATTGATTCTAGTGTAGCAAGGGCACACTCTATACTTCTGTATTGACCGTAATTTTCGTAATGGGTTTTGAAGAAAAACATTAAGTTATTCATCTGTTCAAGTGTGAACCTTAAAACCTTGGAAAACTTCGCTTAATCGATAGAAATAAGTCATTATAGTGTCGTTAGAATTCACCAGAATATTTAAGATTAAAAATAAAAGAGTTCCGAGACTAATTGTGATTGACTGACAAACAAGCCTGCACCCTAATTGCGTAACACACTATCTATCACAACCTGAATCATTATGAAGCTTATTGCTAATCCATTGCTTCATCTGTTCGAAAAATTCGTCTGCTCAACAACGTAAATAACGCAATGAATGTTGTTGAACTGTCAAAATGAAACCCATTCCTACTGTTAGTGTGTTACGTAATTACCCCTTTCTGGTCTAAACTAATTAAGATAGGACAATAGGTTCAAGGAGTGTACATGGTGCAATACGAACAGCCTTTATTCTGTAAAAATCTCATCGTGAAAACTTAGTTGAAGTGAGCTGTCATTTCATGCGATGCACTGTAGACAGTTCACTTCACCCGTTTTTGTTTTTGATTGGGAAATCATCAAATAACTTCTCCCGGTCTGGGCGGAGCGGGAGGGCGTGTCAGACTTTTACTGACTAAAGCCCAACCGTGTTCCTTCAGTTGCCTGTGTCTGGGGCCACGGTAACTCTTTCGACCAATCCGCGACCCTGGCAGACCTCACTTCACCCGTGGTCTAAAAAACAAGGGCTGGGGTTCCGGGAGTGACACATGCTGACGTCACTATCCAGTTGCCACTTTATTGCAACAAAACACGAATTATGGAAACATTTTCAATTACCATTCTGTTAAAAAATATATATAAACCATTTCAATTGTCGTTTCGTTTTTCAAATCACACGAAACAATTTAATTTAAACATATACCAACGTAATTGTTAGTTAAAACCTCATTGTTTTATCGGATTCGCACAGGTAATAAAGGCGGTTGGGGAGTTATTATCACACAGTACTGGTAACACAGCGGTGATGACGTAGGCTTGTGTCTCACACGTGCCCACTGTGTCTCTAAATGCTATACCTGGCGAAGTATATTATCATACCATGACTTCACCTAAGTTTTCACGATGACATTTTAACTGAAAGAAAAGGTTGAAATTGAGTGTAATATCAGATCCGCTGTAAACCTTCATCATAGTTTGATTTATAGTCGTCTACCTTTTCAGAACATAAAATAAGGCTATATCCCTTTATGACGCAGATAAAACCGGATCTCACCTAGTCTGACGGGAGAAATCAGTTTAGGAACGAACGGACGGTGTCCCAGAAAAAGAATATCACATTACCTATTCCGATTTTCTTCATATATTCGTATATATGTGATACGAATACTAGATATCAACGAATCATATTTCCAGAGGTTTGCAACCTAATTATAGATCTAGAACATACACGGGACACTGAAATAGGTTCTTACTGTACGTAAGAATGGTTGTACGGTTGACCAGGATGACAGATTCTTGAGAATCTGACTGTAGTACTAAATGATAAATGATTTTATTTCTGTAAGTAGGTTTGTACAAACACTTTTACACGTCAATCATATTTTTTAAACTAGATGAGGTCGGCGTTTCCTATCTGACTACTCTGAGAAGAAAGGCCGAAACAAACTCAAAGGTCACAGTCTCTTTTAAAGTTCAGACATAATCTTGGTCAGATCATGTGAAGACCATGAAGATTGGTATCTGAAATGGTCTTTTGAGGAAAGAACCACACAGATTGAGTGGACCTGTCCAGTCAGTACACGCATTTGTCAGTAATCGTGCAGCTCAACTATTCAAGACCAGGATGAACATGCTGATATGATAAAATTGTTCTTTCTCAAATACAGTATTCATAGGAGTCGTCAACCTTTTAATACATAAGTATCAGACAAGGACCATGAAATTTTACTCCGTCGTCGGTTGATTTTTATGGCAATCCACAGAATTACATTTTAAACTGTGAACTTTTATTCTATTTACCGCAAATATCAAACGATTTACTGAAGTATCCGTCAAACTGTTTAGTGATGTGCAAGAGCGGGACATTTGCCAAACTACGGGAAATCATTATCTTTATTACCGCACTAACTCACGGTGAATTCTAAACACGCCAACTTTAATATAAACGAATGGTGCACTCACGAGCATACAATTTGTTAAGTATTAAAGTATTTTTTTAAATATTTTTGACGCTAAAAGCGAATGGTAATTTTTGAACAGAGTAACGTCATGTTTTTGTGTAGTAGATCGTATTATCTAAGGACGGAAAACAAAAGTAATGGCTAACCTATTGAGTCACTTTAATCGAGCAATTCTTTAGAGTTATAACTGATAATGACGATGATGATAAATTATATTTATTTCTGTAAATTGGTTCAAAAAACACTTTTACACGTCAAAATTAAATAATGTTTTTAAAACTAGATTAGTTCGCTGTTTCCTAACTGACTACTCTGAGAGGAAAGATCGAAACAAACTCAGCCAACAAAGTTTCCACAGAATTAGTCGGTTGTGGTAACAAATATAATCAAAGACGCTTTTCGAAGCTTAGACGCGTGCCTATGGAGGGATAAAATGAACACTTAAGGATACTAATAATGAATTTCAAACCGTTATTACCCGGCCACTTTTCCCGAAGAGCAATCTCATGCTCCCTACACTTGCAATAAACATAAAATATTATCCATACAACCTCATAACTCTTGCTGAAAAGGAAGAAACGAAATATTTTAAACTTTAATGCTGTATTACTCGTAACTCGATATGAATGCCGTTAAAGCCTGTAAGCAACCATTTTCAGCGAGTTATGACGTCAATTTAAACTTTATTACCAAGACTGCTTAGTTTTGGATTATGTCAAAACCGAAAATATATGAAGGATAGCTGTCGATACTATGATAATAAAATTGTCTTCTTTTGGAAACAAAGGCACTATAAAGTATGCGGCTTTACTCACTTCAGGAAATCAGTTGATAAATATCATCATCATCACCTGGCTTGCCTTTACCAACTATGGTGGGGTCAGCTTCCAGTCCAACCGGATGCAGCTGAATACCAGTAATGAACATGGAGTGACTGCCTATCTGACCTCTACAACCCATTTACTAGGTAACACGATACCCCGTGGTAAGATTAGTTGTCAGACTTTCAGGATTCTGACGAACAGTACGGCTTGTCAAAGATCTAGAAATGGCTATCCGAAAACATTTTTGAAAGTTATAAATAACCAAACCAATAAAAAATAAATACGAAACACTGATTATACATTGGAGATTTTACGTGGTGCCATAAGCTCTAACTTAGAAATAGCTCAAGAACTTGTAAATTTATTTACTAATATACCATCCAAAATGACGGAGGCTTTTTATTCCTCACCTAATGTCTCAATTGATGTATTAAGAGCGAACGTTCCAGGCTGCGCAGTTCAATTTAAACATATAAACCCTATGATAGTTATAAAAGCTTTTCAGCAAATAAAAATCAAATTTACCGAAGATCTATGAGGAATGTCTATCAAAGTTTGTACATCCATAATTGAGACTATAGCACCATATTTGGCTTTAATGTTTAATTTGTGTGTAGATTAAGGATTCTTCCCGCATTTAATGAAATACGATAAGGTTATACCACTTTTTAAATCTGGGGAAAGCAAAAACACCAACAATTATAGACCAGTATCCGTGTTGCCGGTATTCAACAAGGTGTTCGAAAAGGTAATGCTCAATCAAATGCTTAATCATTTTAACACCAACAAAATCGTTCACGATCAGCAATGTGGTTTCACCAAAGGACGTTGCACGACCGACACTGGTGTCACTTTATTAAAACACATATATACATCGCGGGAAGAGGCCCAAGATGCCATAGGAATCTTTTGTGACCTCTCCAAGGCATTTGACTGCGTTAATCACGAAACATTACTCTTAAAACTTGAGCATTACGGACTAGATAAACTTACGGTCAGTTTATTAAAATCTCATTTAAATGATAGAACAAAAAGTTCAAATAAATGGTGTCAATTCACTTGATTTAAAAGTAAAAATGGGTGTTCCACAAGGCTCGACATAAGGCCCTTTCCACTTTTAGTGTATATTGATGATCTACCCCATTTATTAAAAAAAAACAACCACAAATGGTGTTATTTGCTAACGATGCTTCCTTAATTTTTAAGATAAATAGACGTGCATCAAATCTTGATGATGTAAACAACGCCCTACTGCAGGTACAACATTAGTTCACTGCTGATAATTTAGTATTAAATGGGAAAAAAAACTAGAATTCTTCGATAAAACTGTTTTCCTGGGGATCACGCACGACTCAAGGCTGCACCGGGGTCCTCCAGGGTGTTTAACTTTTCTTGCAGGGTGGCTAAGTTCAGCAGCATATGCTATAAGAAAAATCCTTCAATTTACAAATGTAGTTACCGCGACGCTAGTCTATTTCAGTTACTTTTTATGTTACAGTTATGCGGACGGGCTGCAAATATCGAGTCTATTTTTATTTTGCAGAAAAGAGCCATCAGAGCAATATATGGCCTCCGCAGGCGCGATTCTCTAAGGGAACTGGTTAAAGATATTAACATCATAACATGACAGTACCTTTCCAATACGGATTTTTTTTAATCTTTTCAGTAAAAGAGGTGAAAGTAACAACTATAGGATTAGAAATAGGGACCAATTAGTTCAACCAGGTTTCAGACTGGCTAAAGTAGACTCATCCTGCATGGGGTACTGTTTAAAATGTTACAATAAAATATCATCCCTCATACTCCAACTGAATGAAACGAAATTTAAATCTTGTATAAAACGCACACTATGCAGCCAAGCATATTATAAGTTGGAGGATTACATCGCTGACCAAAACTTGGCTCAACGGTGGTCCTGCTCCACAAGGGAGCATAAACTAATTGATTAGCATTCGAAAATATTGTTGAAGCTGCTGAAGATTGTAAAAAGCATCTTTGCATTGTATAAATTCAATCTCATAGTATTGTATAATTGCATAGCACATGTGTGAGCACTATGTACCTCTATAAAGTTATGATTTACTGGGTACATCTTTCGTGGACTTGACGTGCCCTGGCGGCTGAAAGTACGTCATGCTCACTCAAATGTCTTGCTGGTGGTGGCGTGTGTGTTGGATCATTAAGTTCCCTTCAAAGTGGTTGAGCTGAATGGTGCTGATCCGTACGTCATGTTAGTGAACGGGCGCCGTCAGTAGGGACTGGTCATCTCTTAGCTGCCACGGCTTATTTTAATTTCCGAATTGTGTTTTTGTTTTTTGTTTGTACTCGTATTGTTCTTATTACGGACGCTTTTAACGTGCACGTCTTTCTACATTGTTCTCACATGTATAATTTCAACATGAATAATAAACCAATTTTTTTGTAACAATATTTTGATTTAAAAGGGTGTGCGTAGAGTTTCTTGCCCGTTCTTCTCCACAGGTACCTACTACGCTTTGGAATGGGCAACTAGCTTCATCTTTCTGATTGACTGACGCCTTGACAACTCAAAAGTGCCTGTAATTGGTTTATTTGAAATAAATGCTTTGAGTTTTGGTTTGACGACCAACTTTCGAGGCACAAGGTATCAATTGATGATTACATTGTTTTCAAAATGCACAATGCTTAGGTAGGTACCTATCATAATTTTATTTGTTACTGGCCCCACATAGCTTAGGCCTTATTTGAAAAATTGGGAGTTCTTTTCCCAGAAGAATAATTACCCTTTTTATATTAAAATGAAATCACTGTTACACTGCAGTATGCCGCAACAGACATACTTTTAAATTAATTGAACGAACGAGTCCCTGAACGATAATAAACGAACGAATGCCATCTGCGATCCGATATTGGTCCGACACTATTTATTGTTATTATCATACAGATTTTTACGAGTACCTGCAGCTCGATCTCAGGCGATCCCGGTTTTAATAGAAATGGTAAATAGGGTCTAAAGTATTGATATACTTTAGACCCTATTTACCATTGTTTTGATAAACTCCAGAAGATACCTACATACATCTAACTGTGCCTACGTAATATTTTTTGTGGTAACCCGAGTTAACACTTTGACCTTTAGCTGGTCAAGCGTAGTAAGGAGTCCTAATACGAAAAGAGGCCAGCTTGTACTAGTATTATTACCACTGACGTGCGGTGTACCGTCAGAAAGTAAATAGTAAACTTTCGAAATTCTATTAAATCAAATCCTGTTTTCTTAACTCAGCCCATAATGTCGACCGGCGGAGAGTACTTGCTGCAAACAAATAAATTAATAAATAAAAAATAAAAAATAAATATAAAAAAAATAAAAATTGAGCAAATAAATTATTTCATTTCATTTCATTTCATTTTTTTCATTTCAAAGCAAACTTCTTCTTCACATTATCCTACAGCATCCGCCCCTGAACTTGGACGACCCCGTAAAAAGACCGGAATGATTAGATTTGGGGGATCATAGTAACTGCAAACAACTAGGACCGCCAACTGCGTAACATACTTTCAGTCACGATCCAGAGGATTTTGAAGGAAACTCCTTAACCATTGCTTCATAAGTTTGAAATATTTGTCTGTTCAAGAATAAAAATAACGCAATGTACTGTGAAAATTAGTGGCATTGCCATTGTAAGTGGGTTTCGCAACTACCCCGCAGATTGATAATTCCCTCTAGTGGATTAAAAACATTTACTCCGAAGAGATAAAAAATAATGCAGACAGTGTGTGTGATTATAACTTTTTCCATTACTGGCGGTGTAAAACCTTTCGTATTTTTTTTTCTGTTTCAGTCATAACAATATTCACTTAACCTCTTTTTGGATTGAATGCTCTAACGAACAACTGTAACATATATATATGTTTTTAATTTTTTTATTTGACTATGTATTCAGACCACAAGCCAGACTCCTAGAGGTTTTAAAAACGGGAGCGGCACCGTTTTCCATATTTAGCTTAGGCGGTCAGTAATTTTATTTTATTCTTTTATTTTAACCTAAAACAGCCAAGGTCAATTAGATTAGTTGAAGGCAGAAACACGTAAGTTAAGTACAATAATAAAAAGGATACAAGTACTCGACAGTCATACGCTCATCTCATAATACTCCAGACGTACTGACCAGGTTATCTTCCATTCATCCGCGAACTCCTCAGTCAGCGTTGGCGTCCAAGAGAACGTTGAGCGCAGAGAGTGTGCGAGGGACAGGAGACTAGGCTCGAGCGACGGTTCGACACCCAGGCATGACGAACAATCTGTGCGCCTCTTGTTACAGCAATGTAGGTACCTATCTATAACCCAAATCGTACCGCAGGTAAAACTAAAAAATTTCGGTGCTGAGAAAACTGAAAATTGTATTTTTTTACCAATTTTCAGTATTTCCTATTATGTAGGTGTAAAACAAAGGAATCATACTTACATAGTTGAATTATTACATTCACATCGTGTCACAAAACCAATTTCAGCTCTTATGTAAACATTTCTTCACAGAAAAGCACAGTCGTTCTATTTACCCCAGTTGCGTTGACAGCTTGATGTATGGTGCTTGCACTTTGATCACATATCTCTTTCGGGCCGCACTGAGGTTAAGAATCGTATTTGCCTTCTGACTATCCCTGCTGAAAATATTATTACAGATAGTTTTTTTTTGTAAGGCGACTTGACCTGCTATAAAAGCAGGACAAGCCGTGTGCCGGAGTGGATTTCACATCGGCAAAAATGATGAATTTCCATATAAACTTTCATCCCCTATTTATCCCCTTTAGGGGATCAATATTCAGAAATCCTTCCCTAGTGCTCACCTTCGTTAAAAAGGAACTCTACTCTGGAGGCGTCCATTAATTACGTGAGGCGTTTTTGGGTCGAGCCGAATCTCACCCAATTTCACGTGGGGGAGTAGGGGGTCTCGTCAAATATGACGTAATGTTTTGTCCAGAAAAAACCGTGTAAAATTACGAGAAAACTGGGTAAATTAAGTAAAATACGTTTCTCACTAGCTACTGAGCTTCTGTGTTCAAGCCACAATGGTTTAGAGTGGCTAAATCAGAGCGAGGTTGAAGAAGCAGATGATTTTTACTGAAAATCACATAGACATGTTGGTTCCAGAGACCACACATGAGTGGACTGAATTAGAATGAATATTCTTTTACGAATTTTAGTAGTTCCTATTTAAGAATTTTATTGTTCGATTTTCTCACTGTGATTCTAGACTACGTTCTTAGTAGTCTTAAATACTAGTCTTAAATAAAAATAATAAAATAAATTATGTTTTGTTTTTAATAAATCCAACGTAATAAAGTATCGATTAACGTATTTAAACAAAAAATACGTATTATGAAAAATCTCACGTGATATTAGGGGTGGGGAGGGGTTCAAGCCAAATCTCACGACGTCTCACCAAGCGGGGAGGGGGGTGGTCGAAAAATCGCCATCACGTAATTAATGGACGCTCCTATGTAAAATTCCTTGCTTTTAGACCCACGCGGTTTAGTTTATGTGTTGTCAGTGAATGAATTAATTTAAGATTATCATTAGTTTGATTTTCAGTGTAGGGCGGACAAGTATAATAATATTTTACGTATATTATGTTAAGTCTGGATTTCAGCTCTGTAAACGTCCACCCGTTACAAAGAATGGTTACAGGAACAGAAACACTGTTTTAATCAACACACTTAGTAGACGGAATTAAGAGGGCCCTTCCCGGTCCGTTTATCGTCAACGCGAGCATGATTGAAAAGCTTGTTGTTTCATCCAACGCAATGTTTGAAACAAGAAGCAAGAGTGAGAACGCGATAACATCGAACGAAAATTGGCGCGAGGAGATTTCACAAAACTTGTTGCAGGAAATACGTGTTTTTGAAAAAGCCTTAACTTTTTTTGGAAAATATGTGTGTCATTTAGAATCTCCATTACGTGTGCGAGGTTTCTATGATGATGTTTTCTTTACGTTTACAATTTATGAGTATATTATGAACGGCCAAAGTTCAGGTAAAATTTGTGCAAAAAGCAGATTTTTGGAGGCTTATACTGAATTTGTTTCACCAAATTTTGAATTTTTGCTTGCATAGAAACCTAGATAAAGTACACAAGACACCTATTAATTCAAAAATTTCAATGAAAGATGTGTTCCATCGCCATAATCACGTACGAGCGTTTGTATGAAAAGTATGACGGGTTGGCCGCTCTTAATGACAATGGTCACAGTCCGTCATCCTCATGTAATCCCTCAATTGACTCTGGTTGACTGTATGGAAGTCATCATCAGCTGCCTAGCCTTTTCCCAACAATTTTGGGGTCAGCTTCCAGTCTAACCGGAGGCAGCTGACTACCAGTATTTTACATGAAACGACTGCCTATCAGACCTCCACAATTCAGTAACTGTGTAATACGATTACCAAGGTAGTAAGACTAGTTGTCACTTTGTCAGACAATCGGGCTTCTGACTATCCACGACTACAAATGACAGTCGGGACCAAAAGCTTCTTGACGTTCGAAAGTGGCTTTATTTGTATTTAAAATAAACGATTTGGTCAATATGTAATGGACGGTCATCTATCCACGAACCGACCCGGCAAGCATAGCTTAACCTTCGACCGAACCGTGCAACTGATTTGAAATTGTAAGTATAGGTATGTAAAAGAGAAAGAAAATTGCCTTTATACGTACGTAGGTTGTTGCCATATACATGAGCACTACACCATTCGCGTTCGTGAGAATCAATTCAACAGAGAATTGAAAATGCGCTTTGAATATTTAGAAAATAAGCAAAAGATTTATGAATGTTCAGTTCAGACCACGACTTAAAACCGATTTTAAATTGGGCAACCAGTTCAGGAGGACTGTTGAAGTTAGAACGATTGGTTCCAATGCTCCTACACCGCATTTTTGTTATTTTTTGCAGAAGTCAACTGCACTGCAGGTTTTTACTGGTGTAGTGAAGTAGACCTCGAATTTTTTCAGGTAACTATGTACATATAATAGGAAAAGCGCAACCACAGCACCTCCGCAAAATAACAAAGTATGTAACAATTTATTACCTGTCTCCAATAATCAGCAAATGTGAAACAATTATAATTATTATAATAAACTGTACGAGCAAACCCGTACATATCAATTGTATCGTTTTTATGCTGACATCGACGCGCAGCGAACGACTAAAATATACACATAATTAAGTCAGAATCAGTAGTTGCATAGCATTCGTCGCAGATCGATCATTTATCAGTTCTCAATACACATGTTGAACTCAAATCAGTCTATCATTTAAATGTACCCTTACCTGTACATAAACAATTGTAATATGAATGCTCAATCCTTACATGTAATTTTTTTATTTCTTTTTCTCTCAAATTTGAATTTGTTTTTTTTTTCATTTGTTTTCTCTATTTTATTTGAATCCTATTTACACCATTGTAATATGAATGCTCACTCTTAACATGTTATTTTTTTCTTTCATCATTCATGTTTTCTTTTTCTCTATTTTTTATCGTGTTCACACGTAGTTTTATTAAGTGCATGCTGTGGTCTCCTGTAATTGAAGGAGCACACGTAAAAGAACCAATTTTATTATTGTAATTTATATTGTATAAGTGTATCCTTTGTTGGTTATCCCAAATAAATAAATAAACAGTATAGCTATGAAAACTCGAGAGGCAAACAAAATAGTTTTGACTTTCTTTTATACACGCACGGAAGGAAAACCTATTGTCTATACTTCTACAGAGAATTATTTGAAGTATGTTGTAAGTTTTATCAGTTTCTATCTATAAACAGCCACGGAATTCAGTGCTTAAACAAAACCGTGCATGAGTATAACCGATGAAACATTTAAGCACCCGGAACAGCAGTATAGGCTCCTACGGAAACACATGAGACGTAACCATACCGCTTCCAAAAGCAGGTCCTTATGACTAAGTAACTAGTCTTGTCTCGTACGGGAAAAGTACCGACATTTATATCGATGTCTTACGGCCGAAAAGGGATAAGCGACATTTTTTGAGAAATTCAGTTATATACATACTTAGAATCGCCTTTTTTTTCTGCGTCGATTGGTCTAGGTAACGTTTGCCTACGTGAAACTTTTTGTCGGTTACGCGGTAGGAAAAATATAGACTTCTGTCAATTTATTTCGTTGTAAACGACTTCAATTTTTGTAAAATTATTTTTTTGGTGTTTGATCTACGAATTATTTAAGAATAAAGAAGTTACACCTTTTGGACTTTTTGTAATATTTTAATGATTGTACGTTAAACTATTTTGGCTGGAAGTAAAAATTCAGAAATATGTATTTAGTTTGTTATGCCTGTTCGTGTTTAAAACATAATTAGTCGTTTATTCCGTTTTGGCCGCATTTTGCAGACTCTGTTTGGTCTGTAGTCTTTTTTTCCTCGTTAAAAATAAATGAAAAAATGGAGGTTACTACATATTTACCCGGACACAAATATGTAATAAAAGTTAGCTTATCCTTTTTTTCCCTCCCGATATTTATACAATTTTGGCGGTTAGATAAAAAGCTAGACCAAAATCTTATCCTTATCCCAATTCATACTCTACGCGTTATAGCGCTTATCGAATTAAAAATAATTTAAATTGGCGGTTGTCGGTATCGTTTTCTGAAAACTACGAGCGCAAGCGGCAGCGGAACAAATTTTAGTCTCCAGGTGACCACGGGGCAAGCACCACGTGCGCACGCGAGCCGTTTCGGCGCGATAAATTTAGTATTACTTATTATAAGGTAAGTTAAATTTCATGCTGAAAAAGGACATAGATTTATTTATTTCTTGTTTACAAATAGATTACATAACTAAAATTTCAAAGATATTGATTAATTGTGACTTATATTTCAGATTAACAACATGACTGCAAGAAAACGGGCGATGAATATAATTGACAAAGCACTGCACAGTTCTGACATAACATTTCCGACACCAAGAGTGATAAATTTTGATATACCAGAACCTGCTCAGGTAAGATACTTCTCAAAATGATCGTAATTATGTATGTTTAGGTATAAAAGTAGTAGTAGGTAGGTAACTTATCTATTCTATAGGTATAGGCACTAATATTATAAACTAGTTCCATTTTGCATAGTGCAATATTTGAATCTACTGATCCAATTTAAAAAGTGTTGCACCGCAAAATAGTTACGTACAATAATTTTGTGTGATTAGGTAGGTACTTAGAATAGCGCGGGCTGAGCCGCGTGCGATGTTAGGTATTATTTTATTGTGATAGTGTTTATACGCGAGCGTGTAGGTATAAGTTATTGACATGTTCATTACAAGTAGATTATGTACCTACTTACTATTTGATGTTGTTGGTCTAGTTAGTGTTCACAAGCGTGACTTCTGCACGTGAGGTCCAGGGTTCAATCCCGGGTCGGGCAAAGTGTTATTATGTTTTTCCACTAGTAATTTCTTAGTAGCAGCAGAGCCTGGAACTGTGCCTGGTAGGTGGCAATAGGCTCGCTTCCTAATATCTACTTGGGACGTAATTGGTGAAACGTTAGTGAACTGCACACCTTTGTCTAACCTTTCAGTGATTAAGGCGTGACATTATATTTTGTACAAGATTATTATGTACCTACTTACTACGTACCGTAGGTATAGGAGATTACTCAGTTCCGAAAGAATGTACCTACTCATTAAGTAGGACAGTTTAGGTAGATACCGTCGGGTCTAATGTTGGTCCCTCTTACTGCTTCTAAATAAGGATCAGCAACGTATGATTTTATTGGTAACAGTAACCACCAATAAGCGTACCTACTATTTGTTTGTTTATGTTTATTAATGAAATTATTTTATTTGTAGGCCAATGTAAGACCACTCGATTATGTTCCGGTTAAAAACGTTGAGCCTGTTAATCAGTTGCTTATGGAGTCTGAAGCCTTGAAAGATCAAACAGTCGCTCAGTTGTTGCCAGAACCGTGTATTGCTGAAATTGAAAGATCAATATCACCAATCCCTATATTTTCTGTGACGGCCAATGATTTACCATCAACGAGTTCTGGGCCGGACCCAAAAGTAAATAACAGTGGCATATCGAATCCTAAAAAGAAACGTAAAGCCAAACTAAACAAGCAATATTTTGATTATTATTTATCTGATGAAGAAGATTTTACAACTATTTTTGGAGGTGAAACTGATTCTGATACATACAAGCCTACTTCAGATTCATCAGACTTATCCGATTCTAATAATTCGCACAAAACAAATAAAGGAAAAAGAAAGAAAAATAATGAAAATGATGCTGGGAATACGGTATCGTCAACAGATGCACCAGGGCCTAATATAGTAGGAGAGAATGCAACAAAGCAGCAGCGCAAGAATATTAAGAAAGAGAGACAAAAACTAAAGCAATCTGGACAAGCATATGTGAAGCATGATGGATCTGAGGTATCTTCTAAAGAAATCCAACCAAACCCATGCATAGGTAAAAAGTGCGGTAATGATTGTGGTTCTGTGTCAGATGAGAAACGAAAAAGTATACACACCTATTTTTGGAATTTATCCGTGCAACGCCGTAAAGATTGGCTTGTATCTATGACCCAGAAAACAGTTGTGAAACGAAAGAGAGTTCAAAATTCTGATAAACGAAGCTTTACTTACAAATATACAATAACTGAAGGTGAAGGACAGCGAGCAGTTTGTCTGCAATTTTTAGCAGCTACTTTGGATGTTGGCCATAAATTCATCCAATACACCGTTCAAAATTCTACACTCGGACTAGCTAAAGAAGATAAGCGTGGTAAGTGTGACCCGCCTAACAAAACTAAGGATTCAACCATTCTGTCTGTTACTAACTTTATAAAAGGCTTACCTGCTGTGCCATCCCATTATTGTCGCAAGGACACTAGCCGTGTTTACCTTCCAACTAAAATGAAAAATTTGGCAAATCTATACAAAATTTACAAAAACAGTTATACAGAGAGAGGAATTGACATAGTAAGCGAAAGAGTGTTTCGCTCCATATTCAATGAAAAATTCAATATTGGTTTCCATGTCCCTAAAAAAGACAAATGTTTGAAATGCCTGAAATTTGAAAGAAATAAAGATAATCCTGAATTAGAAGAAGAAAAGAAGCAACATGAATTACAAAAAACAGAAAGTTACAACAGATTTAAAGCTCATCAGAATATACATAAAAGTGATCCTTCTACTTTATGTGCTAGTTTCGACCTTCAAAAGGTATTAAATACCCCATATGGAGATAGTATGCTCTTATTTTATTCTCGTAAATTAGCTGTGTATAATTTTTGCGTGTATGAAAATGGGACTCGCAACGTCTTTTGTTATTATTGGGATGAATGTAATGGAAAAAGAGGAGCCAACGAAATAGCAACAATACTCAATAAGTACATTCAGACGGTTGATGAACGTGGCACAATTAAAAATTTGTTGCTGTATGCCGATTGCTGTCCGGGTCAGAACCGAAACAGAATTATTATGGCAATGCTGCATACAACACTGCAAACATGTGTTTATATCCAGACTATACAGCTTAACTTTCTACTAACTGGCCATACTTACATGCCGGTTGATTCCGTTCATGCCGTGATAGAAAAAAATCTAAAAAATACAATCATTTATGCACCTTCACAATGGTATACAGTATTTACAACTGCAAGACAAGATCCAGAACCGTACAATGTCGAGCGTTTGCAGTTTTCAGACTTTAATAAATGGGATATAGTCAGCGATAAATACTTTAAAGGAAATTTAACAGGAAAAATAAGTAAGATGCGTATTGTAACTTTTCGGAATAAGAAGGATAATTTGATTTTTGTTAAAAACTCGATGAGTGACGATGCTGAATCTTATAGTATTGAAGTGCAACCAAAAACCAAAATTAGTCCACCAGCATGCTATAAATCTTTAATTCCTTTATCTAAAGCCAAACATGATGACTTACTTAAATTGTGTAGAGATAAGGTAATTCCTAATTTTCTCCATAGTGAATACAATAGCCTGATTAGTTCCAGTAATGTTAAGGATACACTCCCTGAGTCTGATATCGAGGATGACAGCGTAGAATAAGAAGCTCTGCTTGTTTACATTTTTTATGTGTATTTGTAAGTCAAAGACTGATGCAAGCAAATTGTGATACTTATAGTACATTGTCTATCATAAGAATATTTGTTACCTTATTAAAGTTGAACTTTTTTATAGTTTTTAGATTACGTACCTATATTGCAATTATTTGGATTGTTCTAAGTAAAAAATATATTGAGACAAGTGATTATGATGTTGAAAGGGCCACTAATTTTAAGAATTTATTTTCATTATTTTGATAAATTTGATTTTAAACATTGATCTCAGTGTGATACAAGTAGCTGTTGCTTTAATTGCAATAGTTCTAAGTCTATTTGATCACGGTGATTTTTTTATACGAGGGTTTATTACAAACAATTGTTATTTAGTATGTTTTTAATTTGATAAGTGCGAGGTGCCATTTTTATGTTAATTAAAGACTGAGCTGATTACCTAATTAAATGGTTTTTTATTGTATACCTATACCTCTTGGGTGAACTTGAAATGTTAAATGCAGAGATAACAGTTTTTTAAAGTAAAATAATCAAAATACATCCACTAAATAATTGACATCTTTTCAAAAAATGTGCTTGATACAATTTTCCTTTCAGTCAACTATTGTTACATTGTTGGTTAGATTATATTATCACATTTTTTTCTCTAAAAACCAAGACTTGACCTTTTTTTCCTTAATTTAAATAAAACATGGGTTGAATTTAGGTCATTTTTACTCGCATCAGATAATTTGATAATTCAATTTACGACATTTTGGGTGATTTTAAAATAAAGACCATTTGGGGATAACCGACAGTAACTGCTTCTTGCAGGCTGAACAACGTAAAAATAAAAACGCCATCTTATAGATAGCATGCTAAATATTATAAAAACTCATTTCCAGGCTTTCGGGAGCTATACTTAATTTTTTATGATTTTTTTTCGTTTATTTTGAACTTTAAATCACTCCCCTGTAAAATTTGAAAAGAGGCGGTTATCCTTTTTCGCCCGTAAGGCATCGATATGTAACTGGCTTTTGCCCGCGGCTTCGCCCGCGTGGAGGTCGGAAATTATCCCACGGGAACGTACTACCGGGATAAAAAGTATCCTACGTATTAATCCAGGTTATAAACTATCTGTGTTCCGAATTCCATCAAAATCCGTTCAGCAGTTTTTGCGTGAAAGAGTAACAAACATCGATCCATCCGTCCATCCATCCATCCTCACAAACTTTCACATTTATAATATTAGTAGGAAGTAGGATATATCTGTAGACGAGGCGTTTCTGTACATTGAAAATATTTCCAAACAAAATTGTTGGGGTATTAAAGGTGTAACGGCATCTACAAACGCCACATGCGAGTTACGCGTCACACTGACGTTACGCAAAATCCTGCATCGCGCAAACAGAGTTTACCGCGCAACTAGCATAATATACAACGTCCCGACATCAATCGTCGGGCAGTTTCCCACCAGACACAAAACCCGTCTGGTCGGAGATCCTCCCTATAATAAAGAGTACACCCTTTATACCTCTATAAAGGAAAACCAACGGATGCTATTTCTATAATTTTTGGATCTTTTGTCTGTTTGTCGGTTTGTCTGTTTGGATGTGAGAGATTAATTTGAACAGGTATCACGTAAAAAATACGAAACCAATATAGTTAACTTTTATACTCAAATATTGTGTGTAACTGGGAGTTACATTTAGTTTTTGTTTCATCGCAATCGCTTCAATCTATCAAGAGATATTATGAATTTAAACTGTTAAAGATGAAACTTTCATAACACGTAATGCACATACACGTAACGACATCTATTGATGTCAAACGGTACTAACGAATATATGTGAGAACCATAAATATTTATATTAATAATAATAATGGCATTGAGCAAATGTTATCATTTTCTGAATCGCGGTGTTTAGATTTCTCTCTAGAGGTCTCATATCAATCAAGTTCTCTTCAACCGAATCTAAATTTGAAGAAAATCTGAAGATGTTTTGAGGCATCTTTATATCCGAATACAAAAAGGAAGTTCTCATTTCGTCTGGTTTTAGGGTTCCGTAGCAAAATGGCAGATAGAAACGGAACTCATATCATTTCGTCCTGTCCGTCTACGTCTGTCAATTTACTCAGAGGATTACCTTTGGAACAAAGTTCTTTAACGCGGCTTGCGGTAGGAGTAAACTGGTAGAAATCGTCACGTAACAAAAAAGCCTCATCCCCCCTCCATGCGACTTTATTATACATAATAGAAATAGAGATTTTTCATGGTTTTCGAGGGTGCTAAAGCCGATAGTGAGGTCAAAATAAAACTCTGTCTCTCTCTATACGAGAGTGTGTGCGTGCGACTATCGCGTAAGGAACTTCGTTCCCGACGGGGGTCCCCCGACCGCACACGTTTTATTTGTTTGAAAGAGTTTTCTTCTGGGATGGTCCCATTTAATGTGGTGAAGATCTGACAATCGAGCTCCTTAATAACATGTATGTGCACGTGTTGTGATTTAATCATTGTAGAGAGATCAAAGAAAATTACTGGGTAGTTACTACCCGTGGTTAACTGATTATGGACTTCGAAAATAAGTAGGTATGTACTACTTAGCCTATGGAACTCCTCATCGACGAGCAGTACGCATTATTGTGAATAGGTAATCGTACGGAAGATGAAACAAAGTAGCTGGTTAAGTACCTAACAGTGGTCAACTGATTATGTTGGTGCTGTGAAGAAATCCTACTACGGAACTCCTCAAAGACGAACAGTATACCTACATATTGTGACTGGGTTATCGAAAAGCCGCAGTGTTCCAGAGGTCAAATGATAATAAAAGGGAGATTTATGGTCGGACCTGAGTGTGGTTTAATTTTCACGGGATTAATAATATTTTTGGTCATCGGGTAACATACGCGAAATGGAATGGAATGGAGTGTAATTTTATTAGGAGAATCGAATAGGCAGTTTTTGTTGGATGTTTTAAATAAAGATTAATTTAAAAAATTCTGTGACTAAATATGAATACTCTAAGTGCAAATAGTCGTTGTACAGTTTCAGCAGTGCAGCTTTCGGACTTTAAAATTCAGTCAAGATAATCTTAACAAAAACCGCCGGCCAACTGCGTGTCGGACCACGCACAATGAAGGGTTCCGTTAGTTGGGGTGAATTTATCCCAAGAAGTGACTTAACATTTTAGTTGAAACATGTTCTCCCTTACATCGATATATACGTCACCGTCAATTCTCCAACTGCAAATGTAAGTTTATAAGCGCAAAAATTTTCATGTGATAAAACTACAAATTAAGGATTTTCGGACATTTTCCTTTTACTTGTGCTGTGAGACCTTGCTTTGTGCCAAATTTCATGATTCTAGGTCAACGGGAAGTACCCTCTAGGTTTTGATGTATTTGTGAGTATCAAAATATCTCGCATAAATGGCCGTATTTCTTTATTGCGTTGACTAAGAAACATGAGTTTTTTAGACCACCAAGGGACCGTAGACATACGTATTTGATATTAATTTCACCTTGTATACCTCTACGCCTTCCTGAAAAAAAGGGTCTTGACAGACGGACAGACAGACGGACGGACAACGAAGTGATACTAATAAGTGTTCCGTTTTTTTCCTTTTGAGGTACGGTAACCCTAAAAACATGAGTAAATCCTTGTCAACCAAACCACTTGGTCAAACAATAAAAAGGTGATCAACTGACTTAGTAGAAGTAGCCAAGTTAAATGAATAGAGCGGTTAAAGGATAAACTTTTTACTGCTTTAATCTTAATAAGGTTGTAGCGAAAAATATATGCAGCTTCCCTTGAAAATGACGTGCTATTTAGTTTTAATCCTTATCCATCCTGTAAGAAGGATGAATACACGTTTATGGCTGACTGGAGTGAATAAAGACTAAATTATTCATGAGTTTAGGACTTATTTTTCGAATGGGTTTATCAACGGTTTTCATTGGTGTAGAGATTCTTGGACGAGCGATTTTGTTTTCCTGTAATATTTAAATCTGTAAATAGCATAAAATAAATGCACTTTTCGTGCTTGGCTGTGTGACCAATTAGTTATTATAAACTAAGTACTCAAAGGATTTTGATGCGGTTTTCAGCATAATTTAGAGAATTTATTCCGGAAGGATTATGTGTATTAATATTAAACTTATCATTCATCATATATCATCTTATTACATATAAAAAAGTAACTTCGATGTTTTGTCACGTCGTAAAAACCGTGCGAAGCCTAAAGATCGCTTTCTGTAGGAAAAATTACAAACACTACATGTTCTTCCATAACAAATCCTTTAAAATATCTTTTTAAAGTACATATCTAAAAAAGGATCAAGACATACCGCTGCGAACAATAGAGTGAAGCATGAAAAACTACACCCTGCTCTGTGCATACACGCTGACACTCACACATTTACAACCCAATTTACAACAAAACTACACCTCACTAAGTGCACACATGTTAACGAAACCAGCCTTACGTCACAGTTGATAGAGCTATGTCTTGATTTTTTATTTGGTCTGAGTCTGAAACTAATAGTTTTTAAGGAAATATGTATATTTCCTTTGTCAATAAATAAATATAATGATAGTTTGTTTTATTTTAAAGTTTGCCCACATTCACATTCACACAAAGGCACATCTTGACTTCTAATAACAAGTTGTCCTTAAAACCCCCACCCATTCGGAATGAGAACAGCTACCTTTTAACAATGCAGCAAAATCTATAATAATGTTTTTAGAACAGATGAAAACGCATTTTATTTTATTTCTTTTGTCAATAAAACCTAGCTATTCTAAATTTTCATCTTCCATGAACACAAAGCTATGTTTGGACTTTATTCGTTTCTATTTTAAAGTCTGCCCACAGTCTCACAATGCCATGCCCGCACAACCTCGACATCCGGTAACAAGTTATCCATATAACCCTCACCCACTCGGAATGACAATACCTTTTTCACACAATACCTACTGCAAAATTCATTGCTTCATATAGTTGAACATTTGTCTTCTAGACAACAAAAATTACGCAATGGATATTGTTGAACTGTCAAAATGGAAGGGGGTTGTTTGGGGTTACGCAATTGGGGTGCAAGGCCCGTTAGCATTACCTGTTTGCGGAACGTGCATTCTGCCTTAAAAGCGTTGATTTCTGTTCATTCATTCCGAGCCTTAATTGACTTGCAAGACTTTTTGATTGCTGATTCATTCCAGTGGATCGCGAGCAATGAATAAAGAAAAAGAGAGACCGTTTCAAAAATTTTGTTTCCACAGTTGTGTTGTGGAATAAATCCATACTAATATTAGTAATATTGTGATAAATGCGAAAGTAACTCTGTCTGTCTGTCATCGTTTCACACTTTAACCACTGATCCGATCGTTATTTTTGAGAAATAGGTAGCCTGGGACCTGAAGAAGGACAAAGGCTACTTTTCAACTTGGATATTAGAATTAAAAATGATGAAATACAATAAATATACACAGTTGAAGTCGCGGTATGATTAATTACTGCTCAATATATTTAAATGTCTTTGTTAATGCTTATGATGAATACACTTTACTATGGAAATTACACCAATAATATAGCAATTGATGGACTAAAAAGGCGAACCACATCAAACTGACCAAAAAAAACACGGTGACATTCTCCGAACCAATAAAACTCTCTAGAGACACAAAAAAAATATTCCGAAAATATTAATAAAGCGTCGAATGTTGGTAAGAACGTTTCCGACAAGCTCAGGGGAGACATGAATCATTAGAACACGGAGATCGCTCCGGGGACCAGTGCTTGTGCGGAATATGCTAAATTATATCACCCGGTGAGGTAATGCAGAAGTTCTAAAAACTCGCCGGGAAAACATAGGTCAAGTAAGTTGTCAATATCTTGCACTAGCTGACCTTTACTTTAAAAATCTCACAGTGAAAACTTAGGCGAAGTGCTGTCAATAGTGTCAATCCCTAGCATCAGGTGGAATGACAACTCACTTCACCTAAGTGGTCACGGTGACATTTTTACACAATAGTACTGCTGGTGGAATGACAGCTCACTTCACCTAAGTTGTCACGCTGCCTGAGATTTTTACACAATAGTACTCCTGGTGGAATGACAGCTCACTTCACTTAAGTGGTCACGGTGCAAATTTTACACAACAGCACTGCTGGTGAAATGACAGCTCGCTTCACATAAGATGTCACGGTGACATTTTTACACAATAGTACTGCTGGTGCAATGACAGCTCACTTCACTTAAGTGGTCACGGTGCAAATTTTACAAAACAGCACTGCTGGTGGAATGACAGCTCACTTCACCTAAGTTGTCACGGTGACATTTTTACACAATAGCACTGCTGGTGGAATGACAGATCACTTCAAGCTCACTAAATCTACATTTTTAGTTTTTTAATGAATAGACCGACAGCTTTTAATTTATATCTGGCCATATTTGCCGTAGCACCGATGACCGCCGTTGTTGCAGAGGTGTTCTTGAGTGGAGACCCCGAACTGGCAAACGTAAGGCAGGACGGGCTCAGGCTAGGCGAAGTGATATGAGCAGGGTGACCAGCTAGATGGGAGTAATCGAGGATTTAATTGAATGACGAGCCATTGGAGACGCCTATATCTAACAGTGGACTGCTATACGCTGAGGGACACGAATAAACCACAGAAAAGTAATATGTAACTATATATAAGTATTATTATTTCTCTTGAAATGAGCTTTTCCGCCAAACCGTAGAGTGAGCCTTCTTCACATTTAAATGCCATGTATATGCATAAGCTCTTGTTTCTTACTGTCATGCCTGCTCAAGGTTTTTATGCCTTTATATCATTTATATTTATCTTGCGTACAAACTTAAATTTTTGATGAAGGCAAAGGAATGGTTATGAAAATTCTCCAAGTTTTCAAGCTCGAGGTAGTACTCTGACAGACTTTGCAGACATGTACGTCCTTTTATATATCTTGCAGTAATTATATTCCGGGATTTTAGGCTGGTGGCGCTTTGGAAGCCGAAACATATTTTTAGTGTGTAAAAAATCCGACGCGTCTTGCAGTAAATACATAAGTATTGTAACAAAAAAATGCCCATATTATATTACTACGCCGGCAACCAACCGTAGTGGTTGCTACGCAGGGAACCGACCGTAGCGGTTGCAACGCCTGTAACCAGCCGTAGCGGTTGCTACGCCAGTAACCAATAGTAGCGAATCTACGCCGGCAACGGACCATTCCGGTTGCTACGCCGGCAACTGACTATAACGTTTAAACAACAAACAATTAAAATGTTACTTCCACTCATACTAGATGCTGCATGCATGTAATAAAACAACAAAAAAATCCTTTTTGAAACGAGTATGCAGCACAATCCATTACAAATAAATGGTTTCCCAACAAAAATCCATTGTTAAAATACCTACAAAAACGCGTGAAATAACTAGCGTAGTTGGAGCTCGTAAATTCCGAGCTATATTCCAGTCGGCCATATTGTTTCAAAGCTAAACTAAGCTTGTTAAGCCTGCAGGAGGCTCTCAGCATCACGTGTGCGGAAATTTCTCGAAGATAATGTATTAAGAAGGTGAAGCTTAGTCATTAGAACGGTGAAGGGTGATAATTTTCTACGACAGTCATTTGTATTTTTATTTTCACAAGAGCACCCTGAAGGTTGTGGCGGCAAACACTTCCTCCGCCATAATAAGGCAATTTGTGAGAAGACTTATACCCTAGTGTCCATTTCTCGTTGTCTAGTTGATGGGCGGTCTTCTCATTAATTTGTATTTAGTTTAAGTTACTAACAATACTGTTTTAAGTGCAAACCTGTTACTAACAATTTATGGATCTTTTTAGTTGTCCGAAATAATTTTATTTATTTGATTTTGTTTTGGCAACATTAACGAATAAATATTGCACTACTGAGTCCAAAAAGTAGTTACTAATTTTGATCAATATTGATTAATTACGTTGTAAATTGACTGGTCATAGTAGATATGCGAGTTTACAAATACAGTTTACAAAGTGGCTGAATATTAAGAAAGAGAATTTAGAGAAAAAGGTGTACAGAAGTAAAAAAAAATGCTGAACAGACCTCAAATAAATTGGGATCAGGGCAGGAGAGGGATGATGATAAGTGGTCACGAATAGTTTACAAAAACGTTTTGCATAATACCGTAGACAACGTTCCTGCGACCTAAATCATCAGCAGCTGAAGTTTAAGGCTCCGGTTTCAAAACAAACAAGTATCAGATAACATTTAGTTTGCATAATCAGCCTATAATGTTCCCACTGCTGTGACACAGGCCTCCTCTCTTTGAGAGGGAATGGGCTGTAATCTACCACGCGGGCCAAGTGCGGTAGATGTCACATGTCTTCGAATTTTTTGGTTCTAGGACATACCAGTTTCCTCACGATGTTTTCCTTCACCGTTTTGAGAGCAGTGGTGATGGAATTATTTACACAAAGTAAAGCGCCTGCCTGGGTTCGAAGCCACGACCTACAACTCGTAAGTCGGGGCCGATACCACTGGGCCAGCACTGCTCTGCATTTGTTTTGATTCTTGGAAACACCGTAAGAAAAGCCGGGATAAAATATGTAGAGATTTCCTCCCTGAAATTTACAGTATGGATAGCTGTAGTATGAATATAAAACACGATACTGCAGCTACAAAACCAAAGACAATGCTTTTTGAATCCTGTTTGCTACATTTCTGGTTCTACTGTTGACAGCGTTTATTTTTGTATTTGTTCAAGATCAGATTTTTTTTCCGGTTGGTTTATAAAAAGGCTGTCAATTGAAGTGACCATTTATTTTCCTCTACCGATATCTAAACACTGAATAAGCTGTGTCATGAAAAACTTCAGATCCGTTGTTACGAAACAATTTTTTGCTCCGTTCATTATTTTTGTACTACAAACATATGACATCACGTAACCCTATAATAAAAACGATATCAAAATTAAAACCATAAAAAAAGGGTTGCGGAAATCGGACGACATATGTCGTGATATTCATTCTCATAAAACAAGCAATACCATACGTATTATGAGGACAGAAGAAATTGGTTCCACGCTGAAGAAGGTGCGCAAGATCATGCTATTCTGAGGGCTGCTATACCTAATCGCATATATACTGTACCATATCGCAGCATTATGCTGAGATAGGAGCCTTTTTGGCCTCGCACAGGTCTTTTATTTTACTTGTTTACTGTTTTATTTATGTTAATTTTGTTAGTTTTAAATGCTCCTTTTTTATTTTTTTGTTTCGAATTCCTGTGCGTGTCCCATATAAAATATGTTTCGTTCTTTCTTTCTAATAATTTTCAGGGCAGGTGACGTGCTGAGTAGGTCAAGGTAACGGGTAATATTTGAAGCGCATAGGTACAAAGGCGCATGACACTTGACATTTACTGACCGACATAATAGGTAAAGGGAATAATTTTCCCACTCACTAAGCAGGTTTTCTTAAGCACTAAGGTTGGACAAGAAGAACTAAAAAAGCATAGCAAGAGAAATTATGATGATGCACTCAAGCACTTCCGTATATACATTATTATAATTATGTATATACGTAAGTCGGGGGAAAAAGATTTTTCGTATTTTATAAGTATAAAATTGTAGTAACCTTTGGCTGTACTGTTTGTGTCTAGCTGGTTTTGGTACCATTAAATAGACGACATTTTAAAAAGAAAAATAAAAAGTAAAAACGCTATCCTGCCATTTTTCAATTGTTTTTCTGTCCGTCAAAATGTGTGAATCTAACGAAGAAATTCGATACATTTTGAAGTTTTATTACAAAAGAGGGAAAATTGCAACACAAGCCGCGAAAAAATATGTGACGTCTATGGACTAAACGCAGTGTCATTAAGAGTAGCATAAAGTTGGTTCAAACGTTTTCAGTCCGAAAATTCTGATGTCAAAGATGCAGCTCGCTCTGGTCGCCCTGTATAAAGCCAATGCAATTTTTGAAAAAGTGGAGCAAGATATATTAGTAAAATTCCCGGACTGGAAACGCTTACTAACTACTGCTACGATATAGCTGAAGAGTAGGGTTGACCACAAAACAGTTTTGACCCATTTCAAAAGGTCTGGGTATACAAAAAAGGTCGATATTTGGGTGCCACACGAACTCTTAGTCTTGAATTTGTATATAAAATACGAAAGAACTGTTTCGCCGACCTAATATACAGCTCCTCAAAAAAAACTGTTAATCTGCAAGAAAAAGTCATTCAGACAAAAGGAAAAGACAGAGTAGACACTTTTATTAGACTGAAACGATATATATTTAAAAAATGTTTATAAATCAAACGTGTATGTATACTAAAGCAGCTAACTCTCCTGACACCTGCCTGAGACTTGCAGGTAACTTTCGTGTATATTTAAGAAAACTTTTCGACTTATGCACACGACGACACGCTAAACGCGGTGTTGCAGTCTGCTCCAGTTTAGCATAAACTAAGTTTACGGATAACATTTTTCATTCTGGTGTTGTCTCAAATGGCTTTCACAAAAACGATCAAAAATCTGAAGACATGGCCTACTTCGTGCTATACCATAATTCTGTAAAGTATCAAATTATAGTTAGTTCTATTTAAAATCGATGTTGACATTCATATATTGAAGCATCAAGCAAGTCAAAGGAAATCAAATACCTACTTATTGTTCCCGAGACATCTCGCGTGACGAATGACAGTCATAACTGTCATGGCGGCGTTCCCGCCACTTTTATTGCGGAAAGCCTACAGGATCCAATCGGCGACACGTGTCCCGCTTCCCCAGTTGTTTCCAGCAAACGGCGGAAACGCAATATCGGCCAAATTATGTATGTTTGCACGGTGTTTCCTTTTTGTTTTTGTTGGGAACGTGAACAAAAGATGTCCTAAGAATATATATATTTTTTCCTCGAAACGATATCTACTTACGGCCGAACCTAATGACCTATTTTTAGTGAAGGATAGATCGCTATTGATGATAGACAGTATAATTATATCTGTCCTTGAATGTCGTCTCACAATCATCGATAAAGGCTGTCAATCTAACGGAAACAATAGATATGGTTCTATACTTTTACCTCCCATACGTTCCGATACAACCAACATCACTTTAAAAAACAACGTGTATTTTAGTATTTTTGTAGAAAAAACTTCTTTAAATTTAAATTCTTAAATTACTACTAATAAGTTATAGATTATATTAAATTAAAAGTCTGTAAATAAGTAGTACATTATACAAGATTTTACTGCATTTTGCTGAACAAATTGTTACCGCTGGCGAGGAGGAATGACATGTAATTGACAGTTTGACATAAGAAACATCAAACCCTGTTGAGATTATTTTTAAATGAGGTTATATTTCGGTGAGTAAATTACTCACTGCTATTTTATTCGAACGAAATCCATAATTAAGTTCATAACAACTTAATTTGCTCATATTATTATGGTCAATGCGGCATTTATAAGTTCTATTGATTTGAAGATCATTTTCATCCCAAAATCATTTTTCCAATTTCATAACTAACTCTGTTACGATTTCAAAATCACTTTCGCTTAATGTACTTTCTCTTGAATCGGACATGTTTTAAATGATTATTTATAAAGTGTATTCTTTTAAAGTAAATATTGCTTAAATAGATACGTATATCCCTGCAATTCGGCGGATAGACGTATTTGTCATCTTTAATAACTGTCCTTTCAAACAAATAGCTGTCTACGCGTTATAGGGACGCATACTTTGGCTTTTACTTACAAATAGCTATCAGTAGTAAGCGATAGACCCTCCTTTCGATGGATAAAGTGAGCCGGTAAAATTCTTTAATCTCTGATAAGTTATTGAAACGTTAACATCAGAGATAGATAGGTTTTCTATCTGTAGAACGCCAAAATTGGTGATAGATACGGTATTGGGTTTGGCCGTTAATGTCTAAACATTTTTTGTTCTAATATTAATGATATTAGCAAGGCAACGCAGTGTCCCGAATTGTATTTTTTTACTTTGCAAACCTACATTCTTAACAACCAAAACAAAATCAAGAGCTCTTGCTTTGTCGTAACCTTCGCGCCTTCCGCGAGCAAAAACGTTGAAACGTGTCGTCTAAAAACTAGAGTGAAATATAGCGGTGCTCGACAGTCAGCTGTTCGCAGGTAGCTGTGAATATTAATATACCTACTGTTCCAAGCTTTGAATCTAGCACATTATTGTCTTGTACCCTTCTACCTTGAGTCGGGTGAGAAAGTTAAAGAAACAGTTTGCCCATTCAATTTGGAATGTTAAATTGTTCTGATATTGGTCTGTTATTAGATTATTACCCCGATTCTTTAACTTAAGAGAAGACAAAGGGCTTTTTCTTCTCCAAATTAGACTATCGAATCAATAAATTACTTGAATGTGGATATGAAATCATATTTTTTTAAAGTGATCATGATAGATCTAAATATGCTCTACTCTCCAAATTGATTTAAAAATCTAGAATCTTCTGAAGATGGTGGCTACTTGAGTAAATACCTACTTCATATTTAAATTTATACATATATAAAAATAAATAAAATTCTAATGTCTGTTTGTAATGTCAAAGTAACAGCTTTTTACTAAATGCATATGAAAGTGTACCTACATATACGGTACTTATAACAACCAAACATTTTTTTTAATGTCTGTCTGTTTGTTCCGACTAATCTCCGAAACGCCTGGACCGATTTTGACGGGACTTTTATTAGCAGCTGCAACATAGCTGATGTTTTAAGGAGTAACATAGACTACTTTTTGTCCCGGTACGTTCCCGTATGATAATTTCCGACATGTACACGGGCGAAGCCGCGGGCAGCAGCTACTCAACTTATAATAAAAAAATTCACTGTAATAATGAAACATTCAAACTCAAACTAAAAGCATTTATTTTAATTAAACCATTTACAGGCACTTTTGAATTGTCAAAGAGTCGGTCAGTTAGTCAGAAAGTTGAAGCTAGTTGCCCATTCCAAAACGTAGATCTCTATGGAGAAGAACGGGCAAGAAACTCCAAGGACACTCTTTTTAAATCAAGATATTACAAAATCCTGGGTACATTATTCTTGTTGCTTCTATATGCGAGAACAACATTCATTCCCTCGCCCATTTCTTTTTCTACAAGGCACATAAAGTAAGTAGGTAGGTAATGCAGTTAAAAGTCTGAAACATTTTTACGCCAATGTACTGTAAAATTTGTTTGGTAACAAGCTTTAAAATATCATGGCGCTGTCTCCACCAAGTTGGCTTTTAAAGAAATAAAGGAAAGTGGGCCAATTGCTAACTTTAATTTATAGTTCTATGTTTTGTAATTATAAAGTTGAAGACGGCACCCAAATTTTCAAGGAATTAAGTAAATGAAAATGGCTAAAGAGTTGCAAGAAGTAAATGTAGAATACAAATTCAACTTAAGACGAAGATACTAGAAGCTACGAGTATTTAGAAGCAACGTCATATTTTGAATAAAGTCGACGCGACAGCAAAACACAAAGGCACCGCTCGTCGCACGACACGCGGTGCCTTTGTGTAGCGCTGCCGCATCGCGCCAGTGTGCTCGACCCTTTAGGACTTTCCATATTTGAACAATAGGCCTAGAAAAAAACTTTTCTGATAGCGTTAACGCCAGACGCTAACGTCAAAATGTATGGCAATGACATTACCTGCGGAAAAGATACGTAATATCACGTGGTAAGCAAATGTCAACTCCATACAATTTGATTTTTCCGTTGGCGTTAACGCTTACAGAAAAGGGATTTTGTCTAGGCGCCCTGAGCCGTTTTTTTTTTTTGATTCCGTACGCTCTATAATACAACAGGTGATCTATGGTAAACATATTCTTTGACAGTCAGCAAGGTGGTAGCAGGGTTGACTTGCCTATGGTTTACTTAAATATACATAACTAGCTTCTGCTGGCGACTTCGCCCGCGTGAAATTTATTGTACCCCCGTCCCACCCCGTGGCATCGCATCGCCCGCGCGCACTATTACCTACTTCGGTTTCGCTTAGCGTTCTTTCTGACTTTTGCACGCCCCATAAGCGAAGCGCGTGAGGTAGTGCTCTACTCTCGCCTTACAAAGGACAAGTAATTCCTTGAGCTAAAAATGTCCTATTTACTTCATATCGCACTTGTAGAATAATATTCACACACAAACGTCAAGAAAAAACGCTAGTTTCAACACTCATGTTATTTTCAAAAATCATTTTGCTACTCGTATTTAAAATAATGAAAAAACTATTTAAAAAATATTCTGTGGACGTCCGTGTGTCTGTATGTACGGATCCTGGCGTGGTCACGATTACTCCCGAAAAACATAACTAATCTAGTCCATTTTTTTTTAAACGCTGGTGTATTATCGAAAACTAAGTCCTTTCGAAAATCACGTTCTAATTCAATGAAGTTTAATTGTAATTTCAGGTTTTTACAGATTTTTCAGGCGAAAAACACGTTTTTTGACCAAAATTCAAAATTTTTTTTCGGCGTATATATCAGTCACTCTATAGGTCGCTAGCCCGCGCGGAGACGCGTCTTTTGACACTTCGCACGTGCGCCTAACATATATAGAAATCATTTTTAAGGAACTTTTAACTATTTTTTTTTATGTTACTTTGAAACTTTTTCTTAAGTAAACCCGTAGATTTATAAATTCAGAAAAATTTTGCTGAGTAGCTGGATATTACATCTCATCC
Source organism: Dryobotodes eremita (assembly GCA_917490735.1). Taxonomy (NCBI): domain Eukaryota; kingdom Metazoa; phylum Arthropoda; class Insecta; order Lepidoptera; family Noctuidae; genus Dryobotodes; species Dryobotodes eremita. The sequence continues at coordinate 20,123,771 of OU823251.1, read as the reverse complement.
TCTCTTTTAATCAATTAATTCTCTATTCTCTAAATTTTTTGTTATTTTTATAGAATTGAATGAGATTATGAGGCGTGCACTTTTGGAATTCCCAATTTTTTTTTTTTAAACAAATGAGTACCTCTTTAAATTATTAGTATAATTATGTAGGATAAAAATTGACTTTGCTTAAATTGTTATGTGATTATGAGAGAACGTCTCTAGATCATACATAGCTTATAGCTGCGGTCGGCAACAGGCGGACAGCGGTCCACGTCTGGACCGCGAAAGGTCGGAACTTGGACCGCCAAATAATGTTAAATAACTATTCAATTTAAATAATATGAAAATTGCAATAAACTAGCTATCAATCTGGGTATTATGTTAGGCTCCACATATGTACGTGAATCAACTTTTTCACAATTTATTTTTTTTAAACAAATACCGTTCGAGATTAACGGAAGAACTTTACCTAGAAGACACTCTTCGCATTAGCTGTTCCCGCGTGAACCATACAAAAATACTGGCTCAAGAGCGCAAGTGTAATTTCTTGCATACTTTTTTATGAATACCTACTTATCGTATTTTATAATAAATACCTTGTTTAGATATCAAAATAAAGATGTTAATTAGTTTTATGAGTTTTTTTTTCTGGACCGCAATAAAAACTTTCAACAGTTTCCGGACCCCACTTAAAATTACTTGCCGACCCCTGGCTTATAGGTTTACATGTTTGCTTCAAGGAATATATTCATTCTAAAAAACTGTAACCGACAAAATCATCCCCAAACATTCAATTTGTCTGGTTACACAGTCGGGAAAGTTTGCGAGTTTGTGGCGACCAGGTGGATCTGGACCGACCAACTTCAACCAACTTTTAGAACGATTCGTAAATTATTTATTGTTCGCCTTACAATGCACCTGGATCTTTTATAGTTTAGTTTATTTTGTACTTTTCATGAAACTTTATAAATCTCCATCCATATCTGCAGGTGACATGATGGAAACTAGATATACGGTAGGCGTATACTTTGACGACTTTTTTGGCTGACTTCAATAGGCCATAAGCATAATTTGATAAAAAAATTGTAAATTATTTCGTCGGGATCTATTACGGTGTCATAAGTAGACGCTTAATAATTCCATCAACAATGTTCTCGCCATTGTTCTTTATGAATTATTAAGTATCTAAACATGGGGCGGTCGATCAATCGATATAAGTGTGTTGCAGAAAGTACATAATGATATACTATATGGTTGTTAGTTATGTGATACAAATTATAATGTCAATGTCGTGACTCGTGCCAATATTATTTTATAAAAAGCAACCGACTTCCAAAAAAAAACACTAATAAGTGAAAAATAACTAATTTCGGAAGTCGGTGTCCTTGGTTTTGTATTTTCGTTTTTTGCCACCAACTTCGGAAATTAAAGTTATTTTTCACTTTTTATTGTTTATTTTGGAAGTCGGTTGTTTCTTTTTTTAAACGACTTCTTGTAAAAAAGGTTTTATTTTTGACTTTCTTGTTGTGGTACCCACCCTACACAAATTCGTATACCACTACTTGATATGCAAAAAACAGTGACAGGAAATTATTAAAACATCATACATACTCGTATGTATATACTCATTGGAAAAAATACGTATTATTAAGGATAACTCAAAAACTACAGGTGGGATCTTGATAAAATTTATATGGGACTACATTCAAATATAAAAATAATCATTAAAATCGGTTTACCTAGAAAAAAGTTATGAGGTTTACACATTTAAAAAAAAATACAGTTGGAAAGAAACCTCGACCTTGCTCACGTTGCGTTATTGCATGTGAACAAAAATGACAGCAAAAATAGATTTTGGTTTTAATGAACAATTTTTTTATTTCCTTTTATTTATGGAATTAAGTACTTCAAGCCATAACTAATTGTTTAAAGACCTATTTTTGACTAAACAGTGAGGTTACCGCTTTATTCAAATTTTTAACACCCCCGGGTTATTTCAGTTTTGGTATCCTGTCTACTAAGTATTCTAGATTTGATTCCAACTGCGACGGGCGCGTCGAGTCAGACTCGGCACAAATATTTGTGTGGCCTACTGTACAAATATTTGTTTTTAGTCTGTGATATTCTTGTACCTACATATTACACGATCTTTTACAGTTCAAGCAGTACGGTTATGGAATGCCTTGCCCGTGTAAAAAACACTTCCTCTCTCCTTAAACATCATTACATTTAGTTTCCTTTCTCTTGTTCCATGTTTATTATTGTATATATTATATGTAGATAAGTATATGTTTCGTATATGTATGTATTTATTGTACATGCAAATGGTACACCACTGACTACCTGCATTATTGTCTCTCCTTCTCCGTTTAATCCATCCAAAGGTTGTCTGTAAAAGATCGCTTTTAGCGATGAGACCGCCCATTGTGCCACCCTATGTAAAATTTCTACAATTATATCTGTATTTTTTTTGGTGTATATAATAAAGAGTATTCTATTCTATTCTATACGATTTGTATTTATATTACCCTTGTCTCAGGGTATAATTCTGTCAAATAGAGTGAAATGTAGGTTATTTAATACAAACTTGTAGGTATCTTCAAGCGTAAGGGCCGAGTCACACCGGAATGGCAGCGGCCGGCAGCGACGCGACGCGGCGAGCACTTCCAGTGTGAAATAATTTTAAACTTTATCTACATACTTAAAAGACCAGTATCGCTTGAAAAGGTCGCCTGGCCGCCCGCGGGGACACGAACGGCCGCGCGCCACGCGCTTCTTGTCGGTGGTTCTGCCCGCAGCTGCCAGCGGCGACGGGAGGCTGCCCGCGGCACCGCGGGCGACCGCGCGCTCTTCACCCCCGCCAAATGTAGAAACTAAACTAGTCAAGAGGAGACTAGGCGCGTGGGGTTTGGAGGCCGCGCGTGGGGTTTGGAGGACGCGCGAGGGCGCCGGCGGCCGCTGCCGGCCGCTGCCATTCTGGTGTGACTCGGCCCTATGTGTGGTCTTAACAAAGGTGTTGTTCACATACATTCCGCTGTAAAGACCCATCCCATCCCATTATCTAAAAATCCCATCCCAATAACTAAATAGAAACAATCAATTCTATTTTAATGTAAATGTTATAGAATAGAATATATTTATTTTCTTTAAAACAAGGTACATTAAGGTCTTATATATAGAATTATGATCTTACATGTTTCGCCATGGACTGGCATAAAAATATTAAAAACGAAACATTAATTTGTTAAAATTATTATTCTAACAAGTCTAATAACGTTGGTAAAATCTTAACAATAATAAAATCATACAGTGATATACCTAATGAAAACTCAGCCTTTTGTGTTATTTTGAACTAGGTATAGTGTATTTATTTTATTTCTTATTTTAATGTTTATTTTAAATTTTCCTATGCTGCACTGGTTGACGTCATCGCGTCAGCGCCGGCTATCGCTGAAAACCAGCGCTGGTGCTCTGTCTCGCATAGGGTCGTATCATTACGCTGAGCGATTGCCGTTTTGCGTGAATGTGACGCATATTTCCCCCCAACTCGTTCTTTTTTGTGTTAGTGTGTTTTTTATTTGCGTCATGTTTACCGCAAATAAATGAAATTTCTTTTTTTTTTTTTTTTTTTTTTCCTAAGAAACTACATACGTTTGATGGAAAACATTGATCTGGGATACTTAAGTAGGTACCTATCGTCTTAGTCAATCTTGTTAAATTTGTTTAATTGCCTTAACCAGAAGCCCTTAGGTAATACAGGCTGGTCCCCGCACCTCCACTTCAGTGCTTATTTTGCCGTCTACCAGAAGCCTTTACTAATCATTAATAATAATTACCATTTCATTTAACAGCCCGTAGCATTTTTAACATCGGCAATGCGGTGACAGTGGGTACCTACATCAGTAGGTGCCTACCTACTTCTGCACGCGAGCAAATACTAACTAACTATAATTTATTATGATAATGATAATGACGTTATACAGGGTGTCCCAGGAATCGACTATGTAACATAGTTGTAATAGTAACACATTTACAGTAACAGTAAATACATCACACTTGGTATACACTATACAGAATGTCCCACAAATCGACCGACATCGATATCGATTTGGTCAAGCCCTCCAGAAATAACAAAACATAAATATGTTCCGCAAAATCTTCTAGTTATCGAGTAAAAATGAATTAAAAAAAAAAATAAGCGCCATGCGTCATTATTTTGACTCTCATGTGTAAATAAAATCTTTTTATTAATAACTTTTTCCATCAAAATATTATTAAATAGTTACTCTATACGTAATTAGTGTAATTACCTTTGATTCTCCATAAACACTTACAAATTCAACATAAATTCACTATTAACAGATTTTTACCTCGAATATTTTTTCGTTAGATTTTTAAATAGCGGTGACGAAAAAAAAATTTGCGTAACATGTTTTGTTATTTTGGGAGGGCTTGATCAAAGCTATCACAACCTACAGTATGTCGGTCGATTTCTGGGACACCCTGTATACCAATTACGATGCATCCACTGTACGAGATATTAATCATCGCATGTTGTCATTATTACAACTATGTTACATAATCCACACATTAACAGAAATATTGACAGTCCTTCCTATCGATTCTATTTTTAAAATAACGATAACCTTGACAGTTATAAACTAATGAAGATTAATATTGTTTACAAACTAACTCACCAGAGGGCCTAGACAAGTGATTTATTGTAAAAATGTGCCCCTCTAATGAATAAACGATTTTTATTATTTATTTTTATATATAATTACTTGAAAAGCGTGTCGTATTTCTACAACGACTTTCAACGAGATTGACATAAACTTTTAGGCTCCCGCAAACAAGCGCGACGCGACAGCGCGAGGCCACTGTAGTACAACAATTTCAATGAAAATTTCATGGATATTGTTTTAAAAGGGACGCGTCGCACTGTCGCGGCGCGCCTGTCTGCAGGAGCCTTTTCGGTAGCTTATGTTAGTCACATACATTTTTGACATTTCCATTATTGTTATCGCTGATAGAAAGTCAGTTTGGCCCTTTGGTTCCATTTATAGAATTACCATGTAGTTGCAACTAGAGAATAGTGATTCAAAGAGTTCGTGTTAAAAGCAGACAGGTAGGGCTGCAGCAACAGTCTACAAACGTATCAAGGTCAACACGTCCGCGTCCCCAGCCATTTTCCAAGCGAGGACTTTTTATTGTTCGATATTTACTCAGTTAACATACAAGACTGTAATGCAGCACATTCACGATATTTTTTTTTTAAGTATACGACTCTCAGCAATTACTAATTTATACTTTACTAGCTGCGCCCCGCGATTTCACCAGCATAAGTTTCGATCCCGGGGGAATATCGGGATAAAAAGTGTTCTATGTCCTAATCCAGGTCATGGTTTACCCATGTGCCAAATTTCATCGAAATTTGTTAAGCCGTTTTAGCGTGAAAACATAAACAAATATACAAAAAATCAAATCTTTTGTCTTTATAATATTCGTTTAGATAACAATGACCAGTAACATTGCAAAGACTTACTAATGGTTTTACGTTAAAAAAAACCGTAAATGTGTTCCTTAAGGTTTAGGTTCACACGGCTACTTATCAAGCTATACATTTCCAGTACAAGCTGACCTCTCATTGTACGGAAATCCTATACAATGCGAGATCAGCTTATACGGGAAATGTATAGCTTGGTAAATAGCCGTGTGTACATACAATGATAGTAGGAACACTGCTACTTTTGCACATCATCTACATAAATTGACACAAAATTATTCGATACATTGTATTTCAGCAGTATTTAAAAAAAAAAAATATAACTCGAACTCAAAGCATTTCAAATAAACCAATTACAGGCACTTTTGAATTGTCAAGGGGACGGTCAGTCAGAAAGATGAAGCTAGTTGCCCAATCCAAAGCGCAAACTAAAGTATTACTTCTATTTCGATTTGCATCAAATATTTAATCTTTATTATTGAGCTAATAATGAAGACTTAAAACCTTAAGTGTTAAGTAATCGATTACTGTCGCTAACTGTACAACAAACATTATCGTGTCTACAAAGTTAGTATCGCAACGAACTATTGAAAACTAATTAAAGCACTTATTAGGCCTAATAGCCGATACAAGTGTCCATGACATGATAGATGACGAAGTGTATTGTGTACTAGAGGCTGTGTGGTGGTGATAAATCACCCTTTTGTGGAAGCAAACACTATTCGAAGAGTTATGGAGCAAATAAAGATTACGCTTTTGTAACCAGAGTTTGTCATTTGAGCACCGAGATGGGTAAGCGGGTTCATAATTTTTTTTTCTTTCAGTTTTAAATGGAATTTTAAATAAGTTTAGCTAGTTCCCTCCAGGCAGGACACGAGGTCCTGTCTGCCTAGCTTCTGCAAGGTTATTTTTACAATATTGGTGTAACACGCAATTTAATTAGCAAGACAATCAAAAATTAACATTTATCGATTTTTGATTTATGTCTATACGAACATTTTTTTTTTTCAAATTTAAAGGGCTTTGTCGCACATGCGATTATGCCGCCCTGGTTAGCTGAACAAAATCACACTAATTTCTATTTAACTTAACCTTAGCATAGCTAGTTTGTAAAGTATTCTAGCTGCATCAGAAAGTGGCTCAGCTAGGACACTATTACAGTAACCTATCTCTCTAATCCTACAATCTAAACTATTTCTGAATTCCTCGTTGCGGACACATTCGGTTAATATTATGTGATAAACGTCATCAACGGAATTTATACAAAAATCACAATTACTCGTTGTTGTTTTTGCCATTAGGTACGAGTATAAGAACTTATTACACGGAATGTGTCCGGAACGAAGTCTTAGTGCGATAACAGTATCACATCTGTTCAACAGCTGATTATCTATCCACGGTGAGTTCAATGGGTGCGGTTGGATCGTTTTGTACCAGATTCCTTTTTCTTGTGATCTTTTATTGAAGTACTCCTTCCAAAGCGAATAACAATCCTGCTTGATGTTAGGTATAAAGTTAGTAAAGTAAGGAGAAAAGTTTACAGGAATTCCTTCACATATGGCCTGCTTGGCTAGTAAATCAACAATATCGTTGCCTCTTATTCCGATATGTGATGGAATCCATTGAAGAACTATGTGTTTTCCATCAGATTGTAGTTTCAAAATAATTTTCAGAATAGTGTAGGCTATCGGTGTTCCTCGAAATGCCGAGGTACACCGAGCTAAGTGTTGGAGCGAACTTCTGGAGTCTGTGAGAATGACAACATTGTTCTGATGTATTGATTCTACATACGACAGAGCTTCTGTGATCGCAATCAGCTCCGCTTCCATTATACTCACACTGGCATCAATTCGAAATTTCATTGAATTTCCTTCAGACTCATAAAAGGCGGCCCCCATACCGTCACCGTCCTTAGATCCGTCTGTAAATGTTTTAATATAAATCGAGTATTCAGAAGTGTTGTAATAAATAAACAAATTTCTTAAGCTAACAGGATTGTATTGCCTTTTTGGTTTGGTTATAAAACTTACGTCGTCTATATGAACTTATACAACAAGATTTATAAAATCTCTCTTGACCATCCAGCGGGGTAATTGCGTAATACACTAACAATTACATTGTCTTTCATTTTGACAATTCAACAACATTCATTGCGTTATTTACCTGTCAAGCAGAAGAATTTTTCAAACATTTACCATACAAAGAATTTCTTTTAATATTCTTCGGATGATGAAAAAAAGTGTTACACAATTTGGGTTAAAGATTATCATAGAATGAATAAAGAAACAAAGGACAAATCAAAAATTGATTTAAATAAAGAGATGTAGATTTAATGACTATTAGTGGCTAATTTAAAAGCTCAGTTTACTTATCAACTTTGAAACGTCCGCATCAATTTAACTAAGCCATTGTAAACGCGCGAGTTGATGACGTCACGTCTAATGAAACTGCCGCAATCTGATCCGACAATACATTACTATTGCTGATACTATATATCAGGCCGTAAATGTCCACCGCTGGAAATAGGACCTCTTGCTAGACCGATACGTGAAATATCTTTTAGTTTGTCCCCTATACACTAGTATTTTAAATTAAACTTATTTTATAAACGGTAACTTTTGTTAAATATTTATTTTGATTTAATAAATAATCAAGTTGCCGAGTTGGGAATTTTTCGTGGACATGATAAAAAAAAATATGGGTGCCGAGATGGGAAGGTGCCGAGATGGGACCAAACCGAAATAGCCGGAAGGGGTTCCATAACAAGACATACAAATTAAGGGGAACAATGAATTTCCATACTATTAATATTTCAAATGCGAAAGTAACTCAGTCTGTCTGTTACGTTTTCACGCCTAAACGGCTGAACGAATTTCGATGAAATTTGGCAAGCAGGTAGACGATGTCTCGGGTAAGTACATAGGTTGTTCCGGTAGCACGTTCCCGTGGGATAATTTCCGACCACCACGCGAATGCCAGTTTCCTATAGGTATGAGATCGACTAAAATGGAATTTCCCGTTCGCATAATTTCACAAAATTCAGCTGTTAAGTAGCCGGCCTGATCGTGTGATTTACCACAACTGGATTATTTTTGTGAGGTTATGTTAAAGGCAGAGTCAATACAGAACCGCTCGAATCGATTGCAGCCTTAAGAGCGGGTAGTAACCAAAATTGCCTATCTTCAATTTAATTTTTCATAAAATTCATAAGACTTAGGTATAAAATAAAAATAACATGAGTAACTACATGATATTTTGAAACTTTTTGTGCAACAGAAACACAATACGTTAAAATTTTCTCGATAAAATAACATCACGAAGTTACCCCTAATTTTCACGTTTTTTCAATTTGTACTTAATATGCTAATGACTAATAGGATAATTTTTTAATGATTATCTGTATCAAGACAAGGCGAAAAAAATTGTGCAGGCATTTTTTGAAATTCCTTTTATTTTTGGTATAATTACGACTACAAGCTTTAAGCACTTACGACGTTTTTAGTTCGTGGAAGAAGTCATCTTCCGTCGCACGTTGCGGGAACTTCAAGCATATTTTTGTTTCACAAATCAGTCGCCGTCGCTCTGTTGAGACGAGAGGGCTGCGCTTGAATTTTCTGCTGCTCTGCGATTTAATTTATTTGCGTAAATAATACTATCGTAATTTATCACATTGTTGTAACGAAACTGTGAAATACAAAACATGAAAAAATCACTAAAACCACTTCCGAAACCATTATTAAAATCTTTAAGAATTGATAAACTAAATAAATACCACGGCTAAACTATAAAATAAAAATATTATAATAATTCAATGTTGATATTTGAAAACTCAAGATGACATACAATTATTTGACAGATTTTTTACTGGTATAGTACAACTAGCGCCATTGTCCTCTACTTCAGTCAATTTGCTTGCGGAGAAAATTTACAACATGGAGTTCGTGCTGGAGATTTTAGATTTTATTACTATTAAATAAAGAACCAAATTCGTTTACTCCCACTTTCGTTGACAAACTTCGTGTAAGGGTAACCTTAGACGACCCATTTCGAGCGACTTTTGACCAAAACCCCCGAATCAAGTTGAAACTCAAAATTTAACATATGGGTAGGTTATTGGTATAATTATATTATTGGAGTTTACAAAATAAATAAATCGGAAAACTAAAATAGGGTTTATTGCGGACACAAGTACGAAACGGTGTGCACGGGACATGACAGTTTTCATACGGATAGTGTTCTCGTGACTAGATCCCTTCTTATGGTGGGGATGAGTAAAGATTGTGACTGATCACAATGTTTGGGACTGTCGGCTTGCTTTTCAAAGCTAAAGTTTCAACAGTTACAAAAGAGGAACCTAATAAACTTTCGACTTTCTTTGGCACCCATATAAATAGATGCCAATTATTTTGTCGGTAAAGCCGACTAATGTACCCTAGTTATTTGTTCCGAAATTGGCCTGTTTTTCACAAATGTTTCCGGCGAGGACTTTTTCTACTCGCGCTCCGCACAGGATAGGTTTTCATGACACATGCCATTTGACTTTGCACAATACAGTGCAAAATCCACCATACCAATATAATTTTTTACATGATAACACTATTGCTAATTGAATTTGCACGATCCTGCAATGCAATATCCACGATATACCATTATAATTTTATACTTGGTTAACACTGGTTTCCACGAAGACGTCGTGACCTCCAACTTGTACAAGGCCCTAAATAAAATTTGGTTACATTGGAATTTGAACTTTCTCACGCCAGCATTGAGTTTCTAGTTCCAAAACATGACTATGATCTAAGATTATGAATTCAAGCTTAGCGTATAGTATAGGCAAAATAAACAGATGTTTTACCTACTGAAGAATTTCATTGATAATAAAGGGAGTGGACAATGGTCATACTTCGTTTAAATATTTTAATTGAAAAACCATTCGAGGTACCTATTTGTGGTGTGAGACCTTGCGTCTTGCCAAAAAATCATGATTCTAGGCCAACGGGATGTAGGTATTGATGTATTATCATTTAGTATCATATGGATTTTAATTTATTTGCGAATGTTTATTTTCTTATTTTATTGACATTTTTGTTCAATTGATTTCATTTTCTCAAAGTAAAAAAGCGGAAGGTAAGTGATGCGATTATAATTATACGCTTTTATATCATCAAAAAGCAATTTTATCGAAATTGTTTTCACCATCATGTAGGTAGTATCATGAGTATGTAGTATTATAGTACTTTTATGGAAGTGCTTTGTTTTTAGAGTTCGGTACCTCAAAAGAAAAAATCGAAACCCTTATGGGATCACTTTGTTATCCATCTATCTAACCGCTTATCTCAGGAATGCGTGGGGGTATCAAGTTAAAATTGATATGAAATACTTAGATAAACGGTCCTTTGGAGCTGTAAAAAAAACGAGCTTCTAAGACGTTGACATAAATTGTATCTTGTAGTATCTTGGCATAAATTGCCATTCATTTCGCATATCTTGACACTCGCAAATAAATTAAAACCCATAAAATACATGTCGTTGACCTAGAATCATGAAATTTGACAAGAAGCAAGGTACAGGAATAGGTACAGGAAAGTATCTGAAAATTGTTCAATTGTAGTCATGTTACATAATGTATGGAACAATATATTTTCAACTACAACGCTAGCTTTGTCTTTCAATTCGGAATCGAAAATTTATAGGCCGTATCTTGAAGTAACTTTTAGTCTTTATTTCATTTAAGTCAGTCTAATCTCCAATCTAACATCCCACCAGCATCGGTAACAGATTCACGGACATACAATAATATTTAATAATATACCTACTTGTACACATAGGTAAATTGAATAAAACAGTTTCATCTGATTATTTTGCGTATACACACTACACACAAGATTCAAATTCAAATGCCTAAATATACGCCGGGCGAAAAGTTTCTGCTGGCGGGAAGGGATTGTGTTTTGTTTTTGTCGTGTTTGATGTGAGGGGTAGGCAAAGAGGCGCGGGTGAAACTTGATTTTTTTCTGTCTTGCTGCGCCCTCTTAAAACTCAAAATTCGTGACGTGATTAACGACATAGATCCGCCATTTTGCCAAAAAGTGATTGAAAAATTTAGATGAAAGAATCTGTGAGCGTGGTCGTGGTGGACATTTGTCCGATATCATTTTTATTCATAATTGCCAAACCTTACTCTTTCTAATACAAAAAAAAATTAAATAATTTTCATCTAAATTCTTTGTTTTATTTTATTTTATTGAAAAGGAACAAGAAACAGCTACAATATAAAACATGAAATATGAAATACACAAAACACATACACAAATTGTAGCCCACAACGCTGTTCACAGATTAACTGTGGGATAAAAATAATAAAATAACAATCGCTAAGTTTACAAATATATATCGTTCTTTTTGTTTTGTTTTGGATAAAAAAGTTCTTGTTGAAAAACCCTTTATTTTGGTCTGCATGTTAAGAAAAACTTTCATTAGGTATATATAATTTTCACGCCATTGCACAAAATTGGATTCATCGCAATCACACTAAACTTTAATTGCCGCCAAGTAATACAGGGGTATTTAAGTTGGAGGTTAACAAAGCTGCTGGATTAGCATTTCCAGTATGGTTTACGATTATTACCAAGTTCACAGTTTGTGGTTGTTTACGCCATTTCCATTATCCTTTCGGATAATAACTTAGAACTCTAATTAGCTTACATCTCATCTGCCTAGCCTTCTCCCAACTACTTATGTTTGGGTTGGCTTCCAGTCTAACCGGATGCAGCTGAGTACCAGTATTTTCCTGGTTTTCCTGGGAATCACGCTAGACGAGAAATTGCAATGGGGACCCCATATAACATCTCTTGCGGGGCGGTTAAGCTCGGCCGCTTATGCTGTTAGGAAGATAAGACAGTTAACAGACGTAGAAACCGCGCGTTTGGTCTATTTTAGCTACTTCCACAGCATTATGTCATATGGCATTTTACTGTGGGGTCGGGCTGCTGACATTGAATCCATTTTCATTTTGCAAAAGAGAGCTGTCAGGGCCATTTACAATCTATGTCGTCGCGAATCTCTTAGGGAACTATTTAAAAAGATTAATATTATGACGGTACCTTGTCAATTCATTTATGAAAATATTATGTATGTAAGAAAAAATCGACATCTTTTTAATAAAATAAGTGATAGACATAATTTTAATACTAGAAATAAAGATAAAATAGATCAACCATTTTTTAGATTATCTAAAGTACTCGTACATACATCTTTTATGGGGTACTGTGTTAAATGTTACAACAAAATACCTTGTGACATATTGGAATTAAATGAAAGAAAATTTAAAACTCATATAAAAAGTACACTTTGTAAACAAGCATATTACAAATTAGAGGATTATATCCTAGATAAGAATGCTTGGAAACATGCTGGTCCTGCTCCATAGGACAATCTAGAGTCTAGACAAAATCAAACTGGTTGCTAATTTGATTGTATAATTTATAATTTTTATGACATTGATTGTTACATTATGTACTTAACTACTTAAACTCACACACTAAATTATTACTTGTTGAAATTTTGGAAACATCGTCTACTTTTCAATATTTGTAAATATGTGAGCACCATGTATCTATCACATAATTAATTTACCTGCCTTTGCATTATATTTAATTCTTTTTACCTATTGTGGTATAGTAATTTTATTCTAGGTGCATCGTCTTCACATATGATTACATAATTAATGTGAACTTACATAATATTGTAAAATATTTTAAAAGAGTAACGGTGGAGTTTCTTGCCCATTCTTCTCCATACGAAACTACCTTTTGGAAGGGGCAACTAGAATCAATTCTATTTTTTTGTAAATTTTGACGTTCAAAAGTGCCTTTTATGTGCCTATTTGAAATAAATGATTTGACTTTGACTTTGACTTTGACTTTACATGGAACGACTGCCTATCTGACGTTCATAACCCAGTTACTGGGTAACACCACTGGATCGCCCTTTGGCAAGACTTTGTCAGACTTTCGATCTTTGGACTTCCCATAACGACTTTGTTTGACAATGGCTTAAGGGGACTACAGGACCTAAATGTAAGTTTTATAATGCCTAAAAGTATATGATCCACTACACTAAACAAAATCAGAAAAATATATATCAATCTTCAGGATATTTCTCTAATTAGATAGTGTGTTGAAAACATAATACGACAAATTTGATACGATAGAAAAAAATCACGAAGATACCTCTAAAAATTTCTTATAACGATTAAAAACCATACTACTATGCATTAAATCATCCTGATTTTTTGTCAGATTATTCTACAAGCAACATACTAACGTATCGTACGTACGTTTTTTATCCAATCAATAGATTTTTTGTAAATAGATAATTGCTTCGTATTTTGCAATAAATTACCAGCGTTGTGTCATCGCGCTTCTCTTTCTTTTCTATGAAGTCCGACAGTGACCGCGGTTTAGCTGTTGTAAGCCTCTTATCGTGTTTTCCAAAGCACGGATAGCTTACGACGTGTCATAATCATGATGTAGATTTATGTAAGTACATATTGTCTTATTGAGTAACGCAACGTGGATTAAGTTTTCTAATTGGTTGAAGCAATTGTTTAACAATTAAAATTCATCATGCATTATTTATTTGAGTCAACACCGTCTCAAGCTCACTAACACCCATGTTTTCGCGAAGCTATTCCCTCCCTATGACACACTGGTATGATAAAGCTTCTTTTAAATTGGAACCTAGTACTATTAACAAAACTAAAAGATCGAATTTTCCTAAATAACGTGTAAAAGCCTTATCTAAACCGAGCGAGATCGTTCGCCGTGACACATTCGTGCCACACAGTACATATTACTGCCAAATTCCGCGAGGCTGCATCCGCAGCATTTCTGTCACAATTTCCTTCCGTTCGAGGATTTCCGCTATTGCATCCCCCAGGAATGTGAACAAAGCGTTACTTAGCGTCGGATTTAATCGGCGATAGTTATTCATGTGTCAGTCGTAAATGAAAGTCGCGAGGACACGATAAGCTACGCTCTGCAGGATGTGCTTAATTCATGCTTGAATGCTTGATGTGGTGCAAAGCTTCTTCTACGGGTCTTGAAATGTTGCGTTTGGTACGTATGCGGGTGAAATCCGCAAGGTATACTTACTTTGCGCTGCTAAGTGTGGCCAAATTGAATTGGGCATTATTGCTTTTGCTGCTCTATGCGTGCAAAGTGTTACATCGGTTTAGAAAACAGTTCAGGGGGCCTAGACAAAATCCCTTTTGTGTAAGCGTTAACACCAACACAAATTCAAATTGTATGGAGTTGACATTTGCTTACCACGTGACATTACGTATCTTTTCCGCGGGTACATCATTGCCATATATTTTGACGTTAGCGTCTGGCGTTAACGCTATCAGAAAAGTTTTTGTCTAGGCCTACTGGTTATGGATACTATGATAATTATTTGCAAATTGAACTCTTGATTAGATTATTTTTAAGTACTCATTTCCGGAACAATAAGAAAAATCACAATGCCAATGCAATTACTTATTATTTTGCACCAATGACAACTCCATTTTTATGTCCACGCAATCACTGTCCATTCCAAGGTTGCCTGGAACAGATCGCACAAAGCGATAAGGCCGCCCATTGTATATATGTTTTGTGGTGTTAAATGTATTTTTTGGTATTATTTTCTGGTGTACAATAAACTATGTATAAATAGGTAATACGATACTTGAATGCGGGAGTATTACACTCGAATTTTCAGTGTCGAGAAACAACAGTAGCTAGTTTCAGAGCTTAATTTGATTGTAAAATCAAGATCGTTAATAGTCTGTAAAACTCAGTACAGGCACTAAAATTTAATTACTAAGTACTAGGGAATTTAAAGTGATTAAATACTAAAGTCTTGCGTTTTTTCCAAAACAATACAGGGAAGAACCAACTTTATTTTCTGAGAGTTTAGGCACAAAATTCATGTGGCCCTAATTAGTTTTGGACAAAGGATCCTTGATGTTTATGAGCTGTGATTAAATATTCACACTGTTTCGGTTTTCTAACAAAAGCAGGGATGTACCGCTCGGTCGCATTGCGGATATTTTTAGTACTTGTGTTTCTAAAAGGCCCGTATTATATAGAACCTCTCACAGACTCAAAAATATAATAGAATAGAATACTCTTTATTATGTACACCATAAAAATTTCAGATATAAATGTAGAAAAGCAAGCATAACTATATCCCTGCTCTACTCTCCTGTTTCGAGCATTACTTAAAACTAGTTTAAAGGTTCCTTCAAACAGGCGCGAATCGCCCGCGACACAAAGGCACCGTCTATCGCGCGAGGAGCAGTGCCTTTATGTCGCGGGCGATTCGCGTTGCGTGTCGCGCGTCTTTGAAGGAGCCTGAAAGCCATTTGATTGGTTGAAACTAGTTTTAACTAATGGTTGAGTCTTAAGTTCGGTTCTGTAATACGGATCTAAGTGACTGCACAGTTTACTTATTTCACTTTGTTAGGGTAGGTTTGTTGTCGCGGATTGCTCGAAAGAGTTACCGTGGCCCTGGCGCACAGGCAACTGAAGAAACACGGGCGGGTTTTAGTCAGTAAAAGTCTAACACGCCCTCCGGCCAGAGCGGGAGTAGTTTTTTAATGATTACCCACCCAAAAAAAAAAAGAATGGTTAGGTTGGTTGTCTTTGAATTTAGTTACATGTTTTATACCACAGCACGATCACCAACTTGCAAGTTACATCACGAAACCTTGCTTGCGAAAACCGCTGCGAACTATTTCTAGTCGTTTTACACACCACCACTAAGTACTAACAAATACACACCTCTAGGTACTCTGCCTACCCTTATGGAGAAAAGAGGCGTGATAATAATATGTTACTTAGTTACAAGATAATCTGGGTGCTGGTAGCTATTGAACCCTACTCTGAAATAAAATGAGTCTTTCACTTAGGTGAGATGAGTACAAATGTAAGACGGAACTGACAGGAATTGGTTACTGAAGAAAGGTGTGAGTTTGGGACTCGAATTTATCAAGATACTTATGTAAATATCAATTATCATATTTTTAACCCCCGAAAAAAGAGAATGTTATAAGTTTGACCGCTATGTGTGTGTGGCACCGTAGCTCTTAAACGGTTGAACCGATTTGGATGCGGTTTTTTTTATTTGAAAGCAGGTTTTCTAGCGGTATTTCTTAGACATGTTTTATCAAAATCGGTTCAGCCATTTCAAGGTCATCTGCTTTTTTTTGTGTCGGGGTTTTTTTAATTTTACCTATTATCTGTTTTACCAAGAGAACATCAACTTCTTCTCTATGTCTCTTATGTTATAAAACAAGACGATAAATTAATTTTAATCATGTTTGGGAGTTAATATTCAAATCATTATTTCAAATAGGCACATAAAAGGCACTTTTAAACGTCAAAAACGTTTTTAACTTAGCCTACCTGCACCCTAATTACGTAACACACTATATATCACAATCTGAAATCATTTTGAAGCCTATTGCTAATCCATTGCTTCATATGCTCGAAAAATTTGTCTGCTCAGCAACGTAAATAACGCTATGAATGTTGTTAAACTGTCAAAATGAAACCCATTCCTACTGTTAGTCTGTTACGTAATTACCCCGCTGGTTTGAATAACAGAAAATCTTTCATAACTTTATTTACCTACTTAGGTCAAAAACAAATCAATTTCTAACCTACCAGTTTGTAGAAAATATGCATCACACGGTCTGAATGCATTTTGAATAAAAACTCCCTACCTTCAAAACAATGAATGCATTGAATGTCTCTGAACCAATCAATCAACATGGCCTATCGTAATTTACAGCTACACATGCCTCACACAAATTGCGCCAAAACGTAGCATCCGGTATCCCACATGTATTCAACCGAACAGGAATATTGTGGTGAAGATTTCACAATATTCCAACAGTAAATATCTCTGTATGATAAGTTTTTCTTTTTTGTAGGTTGTTTTCTAGTATAGGAATATTTCCCGCAGTGAAAAACGATAGACTAAAATTCGAATCCTAATTCTTTCTCTCGGAAAAGTCCTCGAGTCAACTCTACAATCATACAAAAAGGTTTTTTCGGTGACCTCTTTGGGTCGAGTAGATATTTGTAAAAAAAAAAAAAAATTTTCGAGATTAGCATGGAAATTAAAAGCAAAAGTATCTACTGATAGAAAGCCTCATATTACGGTCTGATGACCTAGCCAATTTCCACCATCCATTTCATCACAACATTCTCCGAAAACAAAGACACAAAAAGCACTACTTTCTCATCAAAACTAAGCACAAACACTACACTTTTAATATCACACTTTTCTCTGTTTATTTTGTACTTTTGTAGTAATATTCCACGAGAACCCACAGTCATTCATAAGCCTACAAATGTTGCCGCCATCATTTCGACCGCTATATTTTTGCCAACAAACGGACGAGGCAAAAGGAGTATGTAAGGATCGTACCAGGTGGCGTTCTGTAATTTCTGCCTACTCCCATGGGAAGAAGGCGGGAGTTTATAAATTTATGTACTACCCTAGAAAACGATCACGCCTCACCGCTCACCTAATGCCTAAGCTACACCTTTCTGATACATTATCTTCGAGAAATGCCCGCACGTGATGCTAAGAGCCTCCTGCAGGCTTAAAGAACTTAGATCAGCTTTCAAACAATATGGCCGACTGCAATGTAGCTCAGAACTACATAATACATACTGTATACATATACAGTATGTATTCCAGTAGATGCCCGTTATATTTCTCTTCAGACGTTTTGATCGTGAAAAACCTTTATGTATCGTTATGTGTTGGGATAACCGTATGCTCGGCCGTGAATTATTTCAGGGTCAATGGAGAAATTGGATGGATTTTGGACTATAATGGCGGAATTAATGGCATATGGCTACAGATCTTTCAATGAAACAGGAAATGTCTTATACCCTTGCGTCCGGCTTCGGCCGGTATTCTGTAAAAGTCTCACCGTGAAAACATAGGTGAAGTCAGCTGTCAATCGCTAGCGATCCCTAGCATCAGATGAAATGACGACTCTGTTCAAGCTGAATTCACCTAAGTTTTCACCGTTACATTTTTACAGAATAGATCGGCTGATCTCCGTCACATTATATCAAGCCAAAGATCGTCACGAATGGAGGGAGATCGTGAAAAAGTTTAGTTGGGCACATCACGACACTCCGCAATGAGCAAACAACTGAAGGAGAGAAGAAATAGAAGAAGTACTAGCACTTACTCAGTATGCAAACAAGTCGAATGTTGAAATCATTCGATCTCTACCTAAGTAGGTACTGGCTCCATCTTCCTAATCAGTACGAATGTATATGTCGTAGCCGTATCGTATAACACGCCGTATTACAAATTGGCGCGCCCGATTGAAAAACGTCGCAATTTTGTAATGCGGCTACCTCACGTTGTGCCGGATATCAATTCGACTGAAATAAAGTACGCCGCATTGTATGAACACTTCGCGTTCGTCAAAGCGGCTTGAAAAACGTCGCCGTTTTGTAATGTGGCTAGTTTACGTTGTGCCGGATTTCAATTCGGCTGAAAAAAAGTACGCCACATTGTATGAGCATTTTGGGGCACCCTGACTCGCACAGGTTAGGTTAGAAGGGGATGGCGGGGTCTGAAAGAAATCGCTACCCCCTTCGTGGTTATTTTTTTTTAATCCAGAATTAGGAGCCCCGCCAAGCGAGGCTCCGTCGACTACGCCTTATAATAGAAATGGCAAATTGAAAACTGACGATACTAAATATTTAGCTTATTTTATTTTGACAATAAAGTTAAACGTTGAACGCCGCTTTGTAGAATGTATCGCCACCACGATCCGGGTCAACGTGAGGTAGCCGCATTACAAAACGGTGACGTTTTTCAATCGGGCGCGCCAATTTGTAATACGGCGTGCTATACGATATGGCTGCGACATATATATTTCTTGTTTAGCAAAGCTTGCTTTTCTTTATTCTATAACTGTCTTCCATATTCTACTCGTACATCACTACTTAATACAAAACAAAGTCTCCCGCCGCGTCTGTCTGTCTGTACGCGGTAAACTCAAAAACTACCGAACGGATTTTCTTACGGTTTTCACCAATAGACGGAGTGATTAATGAAGAAGGTTTAGGTGTATAATTCATTAAAGTTTTGTGTAAATTGGCTGAAATATGACGATTATTGATGAAGATGTCGGAAAAAGTCATGACGACTGGGAGCTTTACTAGCGTGCGCCGCGTAAACCAATAGAGTTACATGAAAACAATGTATTACGGAATTATTGCTCTTAAAAAGATCTATTAAACGTAGCAAGTACGTTTCCGTGGAATAAACCGCGGGCAAAAGCTAGTCTAGTATAAAACAAAGTGGCATTTCGTGACCGCTAAATCACACAATAGATTTTGATGCGGTTTCCACCACCATTTAGAACATTTATTCCAGCAGGCTTAGCATGACGCTTTCTATTTCTTGGAAGAATAGACATAGCTATTTCTATACAAAGTGCCATTTCGTTTCTCCATTTTTGACATTGCACTGTAATAATCCTTCCACAATCTGTCATTTTGTCTTTCGTTTCTACCGATTGTTGTCTAGTTCCTTTTTTATGTAGACTATTTCAGAAGAAAGTTTTCTATCCCAAACCGTCAAAATCACACTGACAGTTGTCAACTGAAAGATGTCTAAGGTAGTGAAGACAATTTGATTTTGTAATCGCCATGCTAAAGACAGTAGAAAACTTTTTACTCGAATTTTTCACTTTTTGTATGGAAAATTATTACCTACATGTTGAGTTTTAGGGGTGTAAGGGTTTTATAAAGGGGGGTTGAAATTTTCATTATCTTTGCGATAGGACACACCATTTTCGAGATATAAGCAAAATAAAAGAAAAACGTGAATAAACTACATGAATTTCGTAAAAAGTGCTGTTGACTCTTTCTACTTTGCTGCCGTCGTACTGTCTTCACGGAACGTTATTTTTGTCTATTCTTCCGTCGACAAAACGGTGCTCGTGCTAAGCCTGCAGAAGGTTTATGTGGTTATTACATTCAAATTTTACTTAAATGTAGCTCAGAAGTCTCGATATTTTGGCAGGTTTACATTGTAGGTATCCGTGCGAACCAGGGGTGGGTTGCTAGTATAGACATAATAAGAGTAGCTTCTTCAAAACACAAGAAGTCAATAATCTTCGCTAAGCCAGCTGTGAGCTGGGCTCATGACCTACCTTCCAAGCTATTGGAGTATCCCCTAGGGACTGTTCGTTTATATACGAATATAGAGACACTGTAAATTGGTACACACATATACGAGTAATTGGTCTTCACATATAATTTTATTGAATGTATTCAAAATATTGTAAAACATTTTAAAAGAGTAACCATGGAGTGGCTTGCCCATTCTTCTCCATACGAAACTCGGAAGGGGCAACTAGAATCAATTCTATATTTTTGTAAATTTTGATGTTTAAAAGTGCCTTTTATGTGCCTATTCGAAAACCAGCGCTGGGGCTCTGTCTCGCATAGGGTCGTAGCATTATGCTGAGCGGTTGCCGTTTTGCGTGAATGTGACGCATATTTTCCCCCAACTCGTTCTTTTTTGTGTTTTTTCTTTGCGTCATGTTTACCGCAAATAAACGTATTTTCTTTCTTCCTTTCTTTCAAATAAATGATTTCACATTGGTACCAGGTAGGTTACTAAATACTTACATACCCACCTACCCACATGTGCCAACGTACTGTTTGATGTTTGTGTGAGAACTTTTTGGGTATTCGCGTTATTTCAAAGGAAAATTTATATGCGCTTAACCCTTCGATGCGAACGTGGATCCACGCGAGACACAATGGCTCTTTAATTATTTTTGTAATGATGGCATTCAACGGGTTAATTTGTGATTAAGAAAATCTGAAAATGATGACTAATTACCTACTATAAATTGTTTAAGAGGACAAGGTTAAATAATTCGACGGAAAACGCAACGGCATCCGCAAAAATATTTTATTATTTCAGTGCCATACATTCTTTCAGTAAATAACCGCGTTAACAAACTTTTAACGTACAAAGCCTAATAAATCAAGCTTACTTACATTGTATCACGTAACCCAGTATTCACAAGAATTCAGCCTTTCTGACTCATTATAATTTATAGAAAATTAGCTGCGCCCAGCGATTTCACCCGCATAAATCTCACAATTTCTTTAAAAAAAAATCCGTAAGAACCTTCTACAGAGTATTGGAAAACTATTAAAAAAAAAGATGGATGAAATCGGTAAAGTCGTTCTCAAGTTATGGCGTGACCAAGGGAAATAGGGATTCATTTTTATATATATAGATATTCAAAAACCGACCCAATCTACTTTTCGTTTAAAGTTGATGATCTCATTGGCGCAGATACGGAGAAGCCAAAGCAGGAATCCTGCGGTTACAGTTCATGGTCGCGGAATCCATTCTCACATAGAGACAATCATTTTGTTAAGAATGTAAGGCCGGGACTATGCGGCAGACGGTTTCACTCCGGTTCCCCGGAACTTTTAAACTGAGGTCGTGAGTTCTAAAAAGAACTCAAATCCAGGTGATGAGATTAGTCAGGGATCCCTTTAAGACACTGGTTGTACTTAAATGGAATTGACTTTGATAATGCGTGTGGATATCTCATTCACAACTCGATAATTCCAAGGTGTTAACTTTTAGGTCTTACCAAATTCGTTAAATTATTTAACACCGATACAGTTCAATGTAAAATCTTCATAGAACAAGAAGTTAATCAATTAATCTTAATTGTTAAATGGTGCCACTCACCGTCATCAATTCTTCACAACGTTTTTCGGCTAATTTAAAGGCTCCCACAGACAGGCGCGACGCGACAGCGCGACACAAAGGTGCCGCTCGTCGCGTGACACGCGGTGCCTTTGTGTCGGGCGTCGCGTCGCGCCAGTGTGTACGAGCCTTATTTGACAGACAAGGTGGGTTGCACTAGCGTAACGACAGTTTATCAATGAGTTTCATAAATAGCCCGTGTTATTATTTTCGTACTTCAAATATTATGTAGACCACAGCGACAGAGCCAACACCTTGCAATGCTGTCAATGTACTAATTATAAACGGATTATGAATTGAGATCGCGTCATACAAACAATGTATTGTGACTTTCTGAAACCGATTGTTAAACTACGGATAATTCGGGTAATCGGTAATTTTGTTAATTGTCCACCTTATTTTTCAACCACGAAAGTTCCAAGTCACAATGTGTAGAAAAGCAGAATTGCTTTTGATTATATTTAAACATTTTTCTCTAATTTTTCAGAACTCGTGGTAAATTAATTTTAAATCAACACACAAAATACCACTTTAAAAATTACTCCGGATGCCGATTTAAGCATCGTGTGACAGTTTTTTTTTTTCATAACTCGTGAAATGTTTCAATTTATAACCAGTTATTTCGAAGTTCATTTTTATTTAGTCTACGTTTTATATATAGTTTTCATAAGTTTCATAACATCTTTGATCATCAGGAAGTTGAAATATAAAATCTATTCGAATTTCATGATAGTTTTTGTATCCAACGCCGTAAAACACATTAAAAAATCAAAGCTATAAATTAACTCACGTGCAAACTTTTTCCCGCCAACGTAAAAGTTGCAACGGGATTTTGTAAACAGCCACAAGTGTCAAACTCACCGGGTGGCGACTTCTGCGGTGTTGCAGGTTCCTCGTGATGGTAAGGGGTTGATCTGAGGAGTTGGAGGGCAAGTTCGGTCCCGACCTCCTCGGACCTAGGGCACGGCACGTAAGCGTATTGTTTTTTGGTCGGCGCCGGCAGCGGCGCGACGCGGTATTTGCTCCGGTCGGCCATGCGACGTCTGCCGTGCGGCCGGCTCACCCGCCGTAGTGCCGCAGCCCGCGTCGGCCTCTTATCGATAAAGCTGCCCGTTTGCTACCGGGAAATATTAATTTAGTGCGTAAACTGCTCGAGTTTGTTCAATGATAAATCCGCGCGCCAGTTAGTGTTTGACACGCGATTTGTCACGCGTTAAATACGCTTTAGTGAAAATTTCAGATTTATGAATATGAGTTCATTAGGTTTCTTCTTGGCGGCTGAACAAAGGAATATTAGTAGAATTTAGCTTTTTAGAAACTGTGAATTTTCAAATTATACCTTAAATTTCAGATATTTCTCAGGAAAATTAAAATAATTAATGTCTACGCCCGAACCGTTGTAAAACTCAGTTTTTATTTTTTTAATAAATAAAAATAACAAATATTATTTACTCTGTGTATTGCTTACCATAACTTATGCAGTTAAATTATTTTAACAAAAGTAGGAAGTGCTGCTATAAATGAAACTTCAGAACAACATGAACTGAAAATGTAGGAATTATTAAGGAAGCGATCTAGGCACGGTAATTATGTTAATGACTATGTTTTTATTAAAAAAACTCGAAAAGTAAACCTACTTAATTTGTAAAATATATTTAGCTGCATCCGGTTTAACTGGAAGCCGACCCCAGTTTAGTTGGAAAAAGGCTAGACAGATTGATTGATTGATTGATTGAGTAATTATAATTTGTGAAAAGTTACTGCTCTGTGTATTTAAAGTTTCTAAGTTCGAGTAGGTCACACAAAGAATTAACCAACAAAAATTCATCATTTTTTTTTAAATTCCGACTTGGTATGCTTTCATCTGCTGCATTAGAATGACGCTGGCCCAATACATTATACCCACCAGAAAATATTTTCTAAAAAGAATTTAATAAAAAAAAAGAAAATAGTGTGGCCCAAAGACCCATTCGCTTTTCAAATCCTCGTAAGAGGTCCATATTCGGTGCGCGCGCAGTTCCGCGTGCTGAGTCCCGCACTACGGTCGATAGCACGTGCCCGCGGGACGACTGCACTATGCGGACACTTGCACAATAATAATAACAAAGCAAACTAGCGGTCGCGGTCACAAGGTTAGCTACGGAACGGAACTACGCATGCATAGCTACGGGGCGGCGGATGCAGTTTGAAAGTAAATTAAATTCAGCTACTTAATACGTTTTTTTAACATATATTTTCTCTCTGCAGTCGAAAAAACAAAACAGATAATATAAAATCATAAATATTACCCTACTTATCCATATTTTCCTCGACATTTTGTACTATTTTCTGTTCGTCAGTGGCAGAAAATCACACTTCGCACTAAATAAATACCTAAATCAAACTCTACACATTAGGAAAACAAATTATTTTAAACTGAAACAAGTTTCAGCAGCGCTCAAATATAACGAACGAACGCTCCGGCTCCAAGTGTTCAGTTTTTCATAACACAAGTCGAATTTTCATCCGAAAGAAGTGATTTATACCTAGCCTAAAACACCGAAACTTAGGTATAGGTAGTACAGAAAGTTCCTATTTATTCGTAGTCCAAGTAAACAATTCCCTTACTATTTTACACAGGTTTTTATAAATCAACAAAACTTCTATACTTACTTACAAACTTACCTATCTTATGTGCTCGCCAAAATTCTACGACAATTTTTTTCCTTCCAGGGTACGACACCAACATGGTTAGAGACCTTTTGTTCCTATATCTTCAATATCTAAACCAGAAGCAGAAGACATTAGAGTCTGTTGCGACAAAATTCAAAAAAGAAACGCTTCAACAAATATCGCAGATAAGATCTAACAGAAAGTAATCATACTTAAAGTTGATGGGTCCAGAGTCAATGGAAGCTGTTCAATTAGGCAGAGGATCTGAAGGCTGGCAACAAAGGAAGACACTCAATAATTCAGTGGCCACGGCCTGCCGAGCGCAACGGATTTTGTCGTTAAAATACGATTTCATGAAGCAAGTACAGTGAGATACCGAATTATTTTCGTGCTTATGTAACCTTTATTCTGACCTGCAATATACATTGTCTTAGGCTGTATTGTGGGCTCCAATTTTAAAACAAATCGCTTCATGATTTCGTAAATACCCAAAAATTTTAAAACGGCTTTAAAAATAAAATCAAAATGTCATTTCCCATATTTTATATTACAACGAAACTCTACAATTAACCCCCTGGTTGCTATTTGAGTTTGAAAGTACCAAAAATTATATTTTTGCTAAGAATATTTTGGACATTCGTTTAAAGACGCATTCATTGCCCGTGATGCGATAGGGATTGCCGTCTCTTCGGACTATTAGAGTAAGGGAAGAGAGAGTGCATCTGTGTCTGCACTATAATATCTCCCGCGCCGATGGCTAGTCTCCGTTAAGATTGGCCGCCATGTCCGAAATTCGGTCTGGAGAACTATCATTGCCCGTGGTAGAAATAGACATGAGCGATAGGTATGCTAAGGTATGATATAATATACCTACATGAAAAAATAACGATAAAAAGATTCAGGAAAATGTTTCTATTTTACAATAGCAAGTAGCTAAGCCGATGGAAAACCCGTTCTTAAGGCTCTCCAGAAGCCCACCGTAGACCGCATACATAAATTGCGGCAGGTGAAACAGAAATCCGAAGAGTATGTCCTGCCTCTCTCTTCGAGAAAGTCTTCGATTCGATCGATACTTGAGCTGTAGTGCAGTTCCTTCAACGATGCCAGATTCACTAGCAGTAAAACGAGATGATGAAGTATCTGTATGAAAATCAGTCAGTCAGTCCGACTCCAAGAGACCTCGAAACCTATCCTTCTGCAGCGTCGTGTGAAACAGGGAGACTCTCGATAACTGTTCACCGCTGCATTGGAGGATGACTTCAAGGACTGACGGAAAGTGGTAAGCATCAACATCAATGGCGAGTACGTCACTCACGTTCATTCACTTTAGACTTCAGTACAATGATCGATTGCCTCAATAGAGCATCCGAATGAGAAGGTCTTAAAATGAACATAGACAAGACAAAGGTCATGTCAAATGCCTATGTAACACCTACTCTCATGAAGATCGGAGATGCTACACGCGAAGTTGTGAACGATTATGTTTAAACGGCCGGGAAGCTACGCAATATCTTCTCGTCTCATACACCGCAGTCGTGATCATGGCAGTGCGTGTTGCCAGTGATGACCTGTGGAACTAAAACATGTTCGCTCACAGTGGGCCTCAATAGAAAGCTGAAAGTCACCCGAAGGGCAATGGAGAGGGCTGTGCTTGCAGTTTCCCTGACGACATGATCGAATCAGAAATGAAGAGATGTGCAGGAGAACCAAGGTAACCGAAATAACCCAAAGAATTGCCAAACTTAAGTGGCAGGGGCAGGTCACATTGCTCGTAGAAGAAATGGCAGATGGGCAGTAAGGTTCTGGAGTGGCAGTCTCGTACCGGAAGACGAAGCGTTGGAATGCCTTCCACAAGGTGGACCGATGACTTGGTGAAGACCGCAGGAATCCGCTGGATGGCACAATCAAAGAATTGGTCGAAGAGGCGATGCTTAGGGGATGCCTTTATCCAGCAGTGGATGTTTTTCGGCTGAAATGATAATGGTGATGAGGTAGCTGTTTCTAGTTTTAAACATGCGTAGGTAATGCTCGAAACATTTTAAATCAAAATAAGATTTTTAGCATTGATACTTTATTTTTAGTATAACTTAAATAGCAGCGGAAGGGTTAATTGTATTCTCTCGTTGTAATAGTACAAAATTTTGAGAGTGTTATTTCCTATAAGAAAACCATATGCTTTTTCTGGCTTTAGAATTTAGATCGGCCGGCACTTATTCAGGTACAAAATGTTGGAAACCTAAATGATGTCCTTTCCAAGCTATTTGAAACATACGCATTAGCTAATACTTGCCAAATGATAATAATGTACCTAAATAAAGGCTTTTGACTCTTTCGTCCACTAATAACTCATCGCTTGAAAATATGCCCAGTTTTAGACTGAAACTAGCCCTTTATATACCTACATTTAAATACCTCGCAGCCTGAATATAAAGTAATTTGGACAGACGCATGCGATACAGCTGAATAAGTTTAATTTACGTTAATGCGTACCAACATTTAAACGAGGAACATTCAGCAAACCTTGTCGGTGTATAACTCGTTATTTCGTAAACCATCGCAAATGAACCGCTGCGTTAATTAAACTGACTGCGTAAAGATAAAATTTACTTCATTGTAATTTTCCGGCACTTTTGCGGAAGGCTACGTGATACCCAGGCAACACAACGCAGGAAAATATAATTTTAATTTCTCTAATCTTGTACTATTGTATTAATTTTCCTGATTATATGAAAAGCCTCGGTCTTTTCCCCGCCGTGCAATTAATGGAAGTCTAAGAATATATTTTTAATTTTATGCCATGTGTGGACCCTATGGTGCCAGAAAGCTAGTAAATTGTTAAATACAATATTTAGATGAAACGAATTTCCACAAATAATCATGAGGTTTACATTTATACAGCAGCTGGTACACGGTAGTATGACGTACATGACCTCCAAAATCCGACACCTCTTCCCCTCTTCTTCTTTGTAAGAAGGGTCAGGTAATGCAGAGCACTGACCGTACCAACTGCTGTATAAATGTAAACCCTATCTTAATTGCAAAAGGTTCTTTATTAAACACACAAACACAGAACCCAAGCGTTCTGTGATTTTTTTACCACGACTGCCGATATTTAGACATTCTCGCTTGTTTATAAACTTACGAAGTCATACTGTAATTGGGTTTCAATTCTGCAACAAATGCGAAATTCTATAGTCTCAGCAGAAGTAAAAGAGTAGGTACAGACACTTAGTAAGTATAAAGACCTTACTTTACTTACCTTGTCGTGCTGCTCAGTGCCGAGAATCCTGCCCTGCAACTTAAGTGGTCTCTGGCTTCTTCATTGAAAGCTTCCGTGGCGTTTCCCTACGCGAGTTGTTTAATTAAGACTATACATTTTTTTAAAGATATGACAGATTACCTGCCATTTACCTCGTTTTACATCCTTTGATATGAGACTTATATGAATACCGATCTACTTTTTAGTGCCTAAGGGCATATTAAGACTTAACAGCCGCTGTCAGGAAAGCCTTTAAAATCCAACACAGAACCGTACTCCCGAAGTCTAGATGTAGAATAGAAGTCATTTTGTAAAAGGAGTTCCCAAATTCTAGATCCGGTATCAACAAACAAGCTAATTCGACTTCGATCGTGCCTAGAAACACTAACTACAAACCAAAACTTGGAAACAAAGTTAAACGCGGAATTAATCGAGCGAAGCAACCGTTGCCAAAACGGCTGTTTAACGTCACCGCAAGTTATTATAGCAGCTCCTTCCACTGATAAAGTTAACGATGTCAGAGTTATTTGGCGCCCACTCTTGGCCTATTCACGGCTATTCTTGGTCCGTTCACAGCCATTCTTGGCCCATTCACAGCTATGCCGCCGGAGATTCGAACGCACGAAGGAAATGTGAAGAATTGTTGTTATGGGAATTGGGCATCTAATGTTATCGTTGCAGATTTTTGGTCAGGTATGAAGGATATGTGAATGATAGTTATATTTTTGTAGACAGGAAGTCAAAGTTCCTTTAACATGATTGAATGCCAGTCATAATATTGCGTGGTTGCTAAAGAATTGATTCAAGGGCTCGTGATAAGTATATCTACCGGTGAAACTTTTCATATACTGGAACAAAAATTTGCACTTTAAAGTTTAATATGTATTTCGTAAATGGAGCATTAAATCGAAAAATTATTTTAGCAACCCCTAAGTCATTTTAGAAGACCTATTCAACGATACCTCACACGATGGGGTAGACGATGAAAAAAATAATCATCTCCGCTTCACATTTAGGGAAACTACCCAAAAAAATAAAAAAAAAAACAAAATTTTATTTTACCTCTTTGTCGGCGTAATTGATATACACACTCCTACAATATAACAGCTTTCTAGTACCAACGGTCTCTTAGCAAAACCTCGGACAGCCAGACAGACGGACATGACGAAACTATAAGGGTTCCTTGTCAGAACTACGGAACCCTAAAAAATTTGGTAAAAGCTAAATAAATGTTCCCATCAACGTTTTTATTTGTTCCTAGATGGGCGCATACCGTTAATAAATCTGTAAATCTCCAGCAAAGACATTTAAGATATTTCATTCTTTATTAAATTCCTCATTTCAATTACATTATCTTTTGTTGCCGTCTCTATGCGTTTCCGATTTGCGTAGCAATAAGAAACGATTTTGTTTTTTACTCATTTCTATAAGCAAAATAATAAAATAACAGTTTCGACAACACCGCATTGAGTCAGTTTTGGAAGCGTAGACGAAAATCGGTAAACTTTACATAATGGTGCCCAAAAATAATATCATAACGGAACCACTTTGTACTTACATGTTACTGTATACTCATATTGCCCGCCGGAAAATATACAATTTTTCATACTATGCTGTGTGGTAAATTTATTATTTTTTATTATTATAAGCCTGTGTTGTCCTGCTGAAAAATAAAAAACACGTACAATTTGGAGAATCTTTGGAGACACTCCGATTTCCATTCCGCACTGCTGGGATGGTTACAGGAGAAACCACACGTGCTCGATTAAGGGTGGAGAGTAATTTTGTGACAAACTATCGATGAGTATAAAGCAAGTGAAAAACAGTTATTTATGTCCCATCTGCTGGAGTGTACCCAAATGTCCGTTCACTTGCACCCTTAACGACCTGAACAACGCCTCCACCGCCGCAATAAACGTGGTCACCTACTAGGCCCAAACAGTACAATAGATGTTCAATCGATACTAAAATGAAGACTAGCTGTAAACAAACAAAATCACCAGCACGCAGTGAGTAATGACTTAATGAGCGACCGTGTCACCGTGGTCATCAATGATTGTTCCTTTGTATGGGAACAGGGTAGCTGGCAGCAGCTGGATGAGAGTTGCCGAAGGTCGAACTTTGACATACACGGATGCGATTGGAAAGGCCATTCAAGCAGTGGTATCTTTAGAGAGCAGGGCTTTGCCTGGTCAGAGGATACGAAATGGGATACAATGAACAAAAGGACTTTCAGCAAAAACCATCGCCTAATCAAGCATTCGAGACCTGGGGAGATGTGGGAGTAGTAGGGTGGGGGAACACCACGGGACTCCTCGATGGCATTGACCTTGACCTCAGGTTCATTGCCTTTCAGTGGGATGAATATTGAATACTTTCACTATATGAAAAGCTGATATTTTCGCATAGAAATCGATCCTTTAAAAAAACGTAGGTAGTAACTATTGTAAATAATCTTCATTAAAATGAAAGGTAACGCCGTTGGCAAGCGATTCTAATTAGCTGAAGACTTGAAGGTAAAACTTCACTAATAACATCGTCGCAAACTCTTTGCATTTTTCCATTCCGCTCCTAATTAGGAAAATGTATAGATTAGCCTAATTAGTTTTTTATTACAATGACGGCAATTTCTGAAAAAAATATGTTCTGTGTACCCTGCGGGGTAATTCCGTAATACACTAACAGAACATAAGAAGCAATGGATTAGCAATAGGCTTAAAAATGATTCAGATTGTGATTGATACAGTGTTACACAATTAGGGTGCTGGTCAGTAAGCCCAACTGCAGCACTGTCACATTCCTGACTGATATTTTTACCATGGCATGTACTTATCAGATAGCGTGCGCCGATAGGAGAGAAGAAGATCATTGTGTCTTCAACCATAGGTACCTAGCGGCTACTGCAGTGTCAATCCACTTATTTCTTTAGCACCCATCAGGTCATTATGTTACAATTATCCTTGAACACTTTTCATACAAATTATTGTGTAGTCAACGCGTTTCCTAACTCATTCACTAAGCTTAGTCGTGTTACAGTTCCTTCAAGTTTTGCGCTTAGTAACACAATTATTTAAGCTTAAAACTAACGTGTTTAGCATGTTGAATGCCCTAAATCCCGATTAGGTTAGCGTTATAACAATTCATGAAATAACTTTTAAATGATAACTCACACGAAATATTATAAATTAGGTTATCGAAGGCGCCATCAGTTAGGGTTACTAACGAACCCGTTGTAAACAGTTTTAATTTTTATTCATTATTTCATTGACGTCACTCATATAGATAAACAACTGCTTCAAGAAAAACCAATTAAAAACTGGTTTTCCTACACTGTTTATGTATTTTTGAAGTTGTATATCTTCCTTATAACATTGTTTACTTCGATTTCTACTGCCTACATACTTTTTACCGTGAGGCCTGACTGGAATGTTTACCCCAATTAACTCTCCCGCAATTAGTCAAAAGATATCGAGATGAATTTCTAAATGTAACGTCATGTTTTCAGTAATATCCAGCGGTCACAGCGGAAAACAGCCACTGAACACGTCCCCATATCCCTAGACAATACAGATACATTCTCTTCAATTTCAAGCGACATTAAAGCGCTTTATTTTAATAATTCCCAAAGCCAATGTCATGAACAACTCCTTGTTTTAAAAGGAACATTCTGTAATTGCAAATGGTGGTGCAATATTGGAATAATTTTAAAGAAATAATGGTAAAGTTCACGGCCAGTAAAAACTTTTATTTGAGTGTTTTAGTTTTGAATTTCTGGAATATAAATTCTTCTGGATGAGCCTGGGTCCTGCATGTCCTTTCTTTTAGTTTTGAAATTCAAAAATATGCAATTTCTCGTATGAAATGTAGTCGCTCGTCATTTCTGTGCAAATCCTTAGCAGTGGCCGTGTTTCCACGTCATGTTTGTTAAATTTATTCTCATTCTGCCATCTTGGTATTGTATGCGAATTTCCGGCCTGTTACAGGTGTGTGAATATAAATTCAGTACGTTATTCTTACTCTTCAAATTCTATGTTTCTATTATTATTTAATTTAAGTATGCAGGCCTGCACTGCTCAGGGCACACCACAATTGCGGCGGTAAGTCCCCTCTTTCAGGAGTGGCTTGAGAGGCGCCACGGCGTCCTCACCTTCCGCCTGGCGCAGGTCCTCACCGGACATGGCTGTTTCGGGAGGTTCCTGTTTCGGATAAAGCGGGAGGAAACACCCGGGTGTTATCATTGTGTGGATCGCCCGGAGGGCACGGTGGAGCATACGGTGGAGGTCTGCCCGGCTTGGGTGGAGCAACGCCGTGTCCTTGTGGCGGCGATCGGCGGCGCCGATCTCTCGCGTCCGGCCCTGGTTCAGGCCATGGTACGGAGCGAGAGGGAATGGGAAGCCGTAACCTCCTTCTGCGAAGCAGTAATGCTCGCGTAGGAGGAGGTGGAGCACGTGAGGGAGAGGCAATCGTTGCGCCCTCATGCCCCAAGTCGCCCCAGGAGGACACTTCCTGGACGTCGGCAGTCGTTTCCCGACTCCCTGCCACCGAAGGCGCGGTCTTGCGGACGGCGAGCAATGGGCAGCTCACCGTCCGGTAAGGACCAGGCCCGAGTTGACGGCGCGTCGCAAAGAGATGTCAGCATCATTGACGGGGTCCGAAAAGACCGATGCCTGCTGAGGTCGCAGATTGTTCGAAATAGTTACCGTGGCCCTGGCGCACAGGCAACTGAAGGAACATGGGTGGGTTTTAGTCAGTAAGAGTCTGAC
Source organism: Dryobotodes eremita (assembly GCA_917490735.1). NCBI lineage: Eukaryota > Metazoa > Arthropoda > Insecta > Lepidoptera > Noctuidae > Dryobotodes > Dryobotodes eremita. The sequence goes on along the minus strand of OU823251.1, from coordinate 20,090,776 downwards.
ACGCCCTTCCGTTCTGCCCACAGCGGGAGAAGTCATTTGACGATATCACACCCAAAAAAAAAAAACCCTGCTCTGCTCGACTAAAGTCTCTCAATATCTTTCTACCGTCCTTATATAAAACTGCAGTCGCACCTAGCCAACCTTTTGGCAAGTTTCCAAATTCGGTCCACTTTAACGTTTTATAAATGATATTCTTTAAACTCTATTTCTCTCTTTTTGCGTAAATGTGTTGCCCTTGTGGGAATATAATGAATTAAACTTATGGCGACTACTTATACTTACGGAAGGAAACTTTGCAAAGAACATTTCGCTGGCTTTAATTTAGCTCGACGTGGCGGGGTAGAAACTTTAATCTTGAAACAATGCGGGGGTTTTCATTACAGTTTCTGTACTGTTTCGTTTTCGTTGTATCGCCACATTGGTCAATCAGAACAAATACCCTTGCTGTCTCATCTGTTTGTATTTACTATTTTATAAGCAATCTCCATAAATCTCGCTAGTTTTACGTTTTTACATTTCAATCTAGGCTGCCTTGTGTATTTATTTTAGGGATTACCTATATTTTCTTCACTACTGTTTGTGATATATTCATGTTATTTGATTTGCTTTCATACAAAGTGCTGCTAACCAGTTATAGAATTATTTATTTTAGAAAAAACCTAAAATAAAATCACAAACAGAAAACTTATCAACTTTATTTCAATTCAAATCTAACTTTTTCAAACACACACGAATCGTCCGTCGCTCAAATTTTAATAACTCAACTAATATTCAATGCCCAATTTGTACAAAAATAGCGTTTGACAATATTCTCATAAGACTCAGGTCCGCAACAAAAAATCTGATCAGATGATGATGATTTTTAATCTGTTAATAATGAATACATGATAATGTTAGTTAGGAAACAAACCTACACCATTGGAAACAATAAGAAAAAAAAGCTATTCGTCACAAAAGAATCACGATTACTGGAGAATTTGACATTATTTATTTCGTCGTTACATTTTTGGTAGCTTAGCTCTTAAACTATGTGACGAGGTTAGTAATGATGGTGACCCGGCGCGGTGTTGTTCAGCAGAGGTGCATGTCTGTGAAAGTCTTCTTGTCCTTGTAGATGGGGCCCCAGGCTCCGTGGTCCTTCTTCTGCTCCTGTTTCTTAGGTGCCTGATATTTCGGCGCCTCGTATACGGTCTTTCTGTAATCAAACGAAAGATGCAATAAGAATTTTATCAGAATCATTTACATTTTGAGTGAATATGATTATTACAGATGCCTAGAGAGAGATATAACAAATTTGAGCTAGCAATCACGAATTTGTTAAATATTATCAGCACGATGTAAGCCGGCTCTAATATTTGGTGCTATAAATTACAATATTTTTTATTATTTTTCGTCGAACTCTTGGCGGAGGCTCATGACCAGCGGTGGACGTCTTTCAGCTGAATGATGATTTAATACGCCTCTTGAGAATAATCTCGTCATAAAGCATATAAGATCCAGATGTTCTTAATTTGACAGCTTTTTAAGCAGGTACTAAAGTGGTTTTAAGTATAAGGATTTAAACAAAAAATACTTACTGTATGGGAGCAGATACGTCGAACGACTTGCACGCGTAGTTAGCTTTGTTGGCGGTTTTACATTCGTCTCCGCGAGCCATGGTTCTTAGCATCTATCTCTTTCACGCTGGTTAAGCTGATAGCCGGTGGGAGGGAGATGGATGATGAGATGAGGGGTGCAGGGGAGGCAGGGGATCTACGGCACGTGCTGGAGGTGTGTAAGGACCGCGTGTTCCAGGCGGTTGCCGGTATTCGCCCGACGACTGCCTTTTCTGGTGCACAGGTTTTTGGCGAGCCTGGAATCAAGGAAAGAACATGGTCATTTCATGATATATAGGGTGATATTTCTTAGTCTAGTGAATCTTGAATGATGATTACAGAAGAATTGGATTAAGAAACTGCATTTTCGCAACGATCTACTGCTCTATCACTTATTACAGCATAGGTAAACTAAACAAGTTCCCGTTCTTTAATAAAGTTTCTCAACAAATCTTTCCATTACGAATTTATAATGATATTTTTGTTACAAATTATACAAGATTTTGCAATTGGTAATTAAAAGTTTTCTCGTTTATTACAGCCCTGACTTATTTCGTAAGTTCTCACAATTTGCAATTCAGATAAGTTACTGTTGTCACCTTATTTAAAAACATTTAAGGGACACTTAAAACTTTCGTTATTGCGGCAAAATAAAAAGCAATTCCGCTACAGATAAATTTTAACTGCCCGTAAAACAAGGTTTTGTTGAGAACTTGGAAATAACCTGCTGCAAAAGAGCGAAATGCTAACTTTTACTGTGGAAAAAAAATAAACCTTGAGGTATACTTAATAGCTGCAGAAATCTTAATAGCACGACATCCATTACTTTATAAAAAAAAAAAATGTCCTAAACATATCTTATATATAATAGAATAAACTCGGAGGACCATTTCGGATGAATACACGGTGGCAGGGACATCGGGGCACAAACTGTAACCATGAATTCAGCACATGATTCTAGACCCCCTAGCGTAGAAATTTTAAGCAGGTTATCAAAAAAATAAATGCTTTTTCATAGTAAATTGCCTTTTTTTTTTTTTTTTTGGGTGGGAAATCATCAAATGACCTCTCCCGCTCTGGGCGGAGCGAAAGGGCGTGTCAGACTCTTACTGACTAAAACCCACCCGTGTTCCTTCAGTTGCCTGTGCGCCAGGGCCACGGTAACTCTTTCGAACAATCCGCGGCCCCGGCAGGCATCGGTCCTATCGGACCCCGTCAATTTTGCTGACATCTCTTTGAGGCGCGCGTGGAACACGACGCGCCGTCGACCCGGGCCTGGTCCTTACCGGACGGCGAGCTGCCCATTGCTCGCCGTCCGCAAGCCCGCGCCTACGGTGGCCGGGAGTCGGCAATCGACTCCCGACGCCCAGGGTGTCTCCTCCTCCTGCGGCGGCTAGGGGCGCGAGGGCGCAGTGATTGCCTCTCCCTCTCGCGCTCCGCCTCCTCCTTCGCGAGCATTACTGCTTCGCAGAAGGAGGTGACGGCTTCCCATTCCCTCTCGTGGTCAAAATGTATGGAACAGTTTTTTTTTTTTTTTAGTAACTGACGTATAATTTAAACGCAGGAGGGCTCAGAATCTGAATCCATGGTAACAGGTTGTGCGTCGATATCCCTGCCACCCTGTATATTCTATATTTAGTGTAAATTTTTTCAAATAACCTAAAATATGACAAACTATCATTGGTTGTAAATAGTTCCCGGGTTATCTACAACTATTTCTAGCTTTATTTCATCGAGTAGGTACTATACTGGTGATATTATTAGATTTGAACAACAAAACCAGTCACAGTTATAATAGAATAAACTGACTATAGACCAAATTCCCTAGATAATATTTCTCTTATACATATTTTTAACATTACTTCGAGAGCGACTTTAAGTGCTTTTCGTTAGCGAAGAAGCAAGAATACATCTGGGAACTATAATTCTATTTTTAATATTTGAAAAGCTAACAATATCTTATATCAACCCTTACATACATATTTATAAGTATGGAAATTAGAATAGGGTTGGGTTCTAGCTTAGAATCTATTATTGCTTGGCTGTTTGCCTCGTGTATTTTCTTGACCTTCACGCACAGGTAGGTTCTATTCATCTGCACCTATTGCATTTAACTCAATACTTGCATAATATACAACTGCATTAGATTAACATAAACCAGATTTTACCGGTTTTCAAACATTCCCATACTAGATTGACTGGATGATGCAACATTCGTGATCCTTGTACCATCTTCTACTTCATTTTCATATTGTTTACTCTGTTTTTGTATACTAATGAGTTAGGTTTCTTGATTCGTTTTTTAAGGTTATCATTCGAATTCAAAAGAAATTGCTGCGACTCAGTTTTTGTAGAGACCGTCGTTGGTTTTATTGCGTTTCTGGGACCTGTTTGTATTAATTATTGGGTATTTCATTCTTGTTATGGTAAATAGGTCTCCATTTGGTATTATGTAACAACATATTTGTCATTGACTTTATTTATAACAAAAAAAGACGTACTACTATTATGTAACATTTACTAGACGTAAATGTTACATAACAGTAGTAAGATTTTTTGCAGTACATTTAAAAGTCTAATAATAATCCATTTTTCTACTGAAAGTTTTACATGAATCTTGAGCTACCATAAGTTATTTGTCATTCGATATGAAAATACAAAGATATTTATGTATTTAGCACATTGAACTACAAGATAGAGAGAGCTTTGTGACTATGGAAGTATACGTATATAAATTGGCAACGTTTTTAAGATTGATGTTGCACCGCTTACAATATATGAAACAAAAACAAAGCCAACAATCAAATACACTAACATAAAACAGATTTTACAAGAAATTTATTGGTCATTCCTAAATTAGGAGAACCAGAATGCCCGTTTCTTAAATATCGAAGACCATTTCGAGAATTCTGATAATATGGCGACCTCAAACGGGTTCAATAATATAATTCTTAAATCCGTAACACTTGGACCTTCGTTGGGAGTAGCCGAGCGAGCACTCGATGGCCGCGTGATGGCTGATCCCGTAGTAAACAAGACCGGTTGGACCACATCGCCGAGTCAACTTCGTATAATGAAGAATATTATATGTAATACCTACTGTAGAAAGCAGAAACTTAGCTTTGTATTTGAGATATTTACACGTTTCTGAATTTATTTGTATTCTACCTCTATTTTTGTATCTTAAATATTGCTTTATCTCAGTTGAGTTATTTTAAAGTGCATCATCAATTACGTGATCCTCTTAAGAAGACAAAAATGTATCTATTTCGTTACATTAATAAGCAACCTCTACTAGGTCAATCGTCTAATTTTAAGTAGATTTACGATTTATTATAGTTTTCTAGAAACATGGCAGACGTATTGCAACGAAATTATCACATCATCAACAGCTATCATTTTTTCCCTTTCCAATTTCCAATTTCTCCTTTAACCATAGACTCAATATCTTCAACAACATAATTTTTTCAACATAGATTCAAAACTGCAATGTTATTAGAAACTGCAGCGAAGCACTCTTTTGTAAGGGTGTGGCAACAGTAGCAAGTATACAGGGCGTGCACAGTCCTTTTGAAGAGCTTTCTCATCTCGCCCACACTCAGCGTTACATACACTCTCCTAGACTATATGCGTGGCTTTTCTTGGCTTAGAAAATTTACCAATTATGTAAATAGCATTTTGTGTAGTTTTTTGTAAATTATGAAAGTGTTTATTTTCTGTTTAGCTTTGAGATCAAAGTGGCACTATGTGCAATAAGAATAACAATGTTCTTATGATTAACATGTTTTTTTTTTAGAAAATACGGTTGTAATGTAGGTTTCTTATACAAAGTGCCGCGGACCCTATCACATTTAGTTATACCACGTAAAAATTTTGTATTTAATATTTTTTGGGAATGGATTTCATTAAAATTTTGTATATCGTCTAAGTAAACCATGTAGTATACGCGGTATAATTTAATGTGATAACATCCGCGCCACTTTGTATAATAAGAAGAATGAAGCGTTTAAAACATTTATCTTACTACGGTTCAAAATTAAGATTTTCGTCTATGGAAGAATTTTGAATTGTTTTAATGTTTAAGTTGCATTGGCGTGTGAGAAAATGAAATTATAACGAAGACGTTCACTTTTTTATGAGCACGATGACTAAATAAATCCATAACAATGCTTACAAAATCGTAAGGACATTTATAAAGTAACCGGTCCTAAGATGCAACCTAGAGGGACGCCCCATAATACATACTCTTCAGAATGTTGAACATCTGATGGAGTGTCTTTGTAGGGAGGTTGTTTATCTTATGTTGTGATTGTTCGTTTACAATATCAATAAATCATATTATTTAACTTAAGATTTGACTAAAGCATAAAGATAAACCACAAGGACTTTCTCATAAGCCAAGCCTAAATCTAAATGATTAAATTCTAGGATTGTTTATTTATGAGTTTAAGACGGTACAAATGCAGTATGCTAGTGACCATGTAGTAAAAAAAATTGCCATTCTTACTACGAAGTAAAAGTAAGTTATCAATCATCTATTATTTTCAGTATTTTATTGATATATTATAATGTATTAATCAACCGAATAACCATTAAGGACTTTTAATAGTTCTAACTTTTCTTTTCAATTGGGTCCATATTATGTTCAAAGTTATGTTAAGGTAAATGGGGCATTGCACTCGGGTGCACTTAAAAAAACCTGTTGTTTGGAGACAAACTGGTTCACATTATACCTCGGTTACATTCGAAACTGTTGCTACGTGCATCGAAATTCACTTTGTTATGTTTAGCAATCATTAAGATTATCAAATGCTCCGCAAAAAGTTTATGTAACACTTACATTTACTAGTATAATTTCAAAATATTGCATGATTGTATCACAATTTTAACTTTTACATATTTTTCTATTTTAGAGCATGCTCAATTGCTAATGTGCTTACGTTAGGATGTGGGTTTCCTTGAAATTATAAGATTAAGTTAGTAATCACCAAATTATACTAATTAGAATAGAAGAAGTTGGTCCACAGCTGTAAACAACCTATATACCACAAGCATTTCAATTCTATTTTTCTATTTATTATCCCCAAATTGTGATCTTTAACATTCTGAATTTCTGATAGGCTACAATTTAAATGCTCACCAAAGTAATTTTTAGACCCAAAGACTAAGTACCAAGTAAAATATGTTAACATCAAATAAAATAAATCCACTCTATACCGAGATTCCTAAAAAACAACGTTTTAAGTTCCAAATTAATTATACACTCATCAGAATAATTGTACATGTTGTATTTATATTCTTTTTGCCTACCAAAATGCATAAATGCTCACCAAATTTTGTTTAAGTTGCTCACCAACAATAAGTTTGCTTCAAAATGCAAGAGTGGGATAGGATGCAAGAGTGAGCGAAGCGAGCTCGTGACTTTGGGCACCCCGACTCGGACAGGATAGGTTAGAAGGGAATGGCGGGGTCTGAAAGACCCCGCCATTCCCTTAAAGAATAAGAAAAAAAGAAAATACATTTATTTGCGGTAAACATGACGCAAAGAAAAAACACACGAGCAAAAGAAATAACGAGTTGGGGGAAAATATGCGTCACATTCACCCAAAACGGCAATCGCTCAGCATAATGCTTCGTGGCTTTTTTTTTAAGTAGTATTCCAGAAGTTCTCCAGAAGTAGGAGCCCCGTCGAGCGGGGCTTCGTCGACTACGCATTATAAATAAAAAAGGAAAATAGGTTCATTTCTACAATACTTATGAAACACAATTTGGTGAGTATTTCGAATTTTTTGGTGGTAAAATAGGTACTGTTCTGGTAGGCGTTTAAACACAAGTCTTTCTGATATATATTTGGCTAGAGCCAAATACATTTGAATTGATTAACATACAGACAAACCAGTGTAACTTGATGACAGATTGGAAAATGAAACATATGCACCAAAGTAAGACATTAAAGAAAAAACATAACACTATTGTAACTGCTAGACATATCTTAAAATCACAAATCAATTAATAATGACACGTTCGCAAAAATATGTACTCTGTGTGTTTGCCAGATTCTTCAGTTACAAAACGTTACTTGCTGCTGCAGCATCATAAAACTGCATCTATAGCTATAGCTTGAATTTCTTAAAGCTTGACAACAGTGCGATTGGAACTGGTTTCACAAACATTGAACTTTCTGGCTTAAACAGCATATGGGTACGGGCTTTTTACAGTTGGATTTATTTTAATAGTCCTAATGGTGGGAACAAACATTTTAAACTTTTGGATTAGAATAAATATTTGTAACTTCTTTAATCCACATTGTTAACTTCGAAATTAACTGCCTTTCTGAAAATTTCCTTTAACAAGCGTCCAATATTTTGAACACTGCTTTCTTTACAAAAGTAATGAAGTTTTCTAATTCAATGAAATATTAGTTTGGTATTAATATCAATCTAGTTATTCTAAAGTAATTAAACTAATTACATCTAAGTTACTAACCTTGGTAGAAATTTGTCGGTTATCGCGTACTTTCTCTTCGTTTTTGTCATTGACACCTAATAATGTTTATATAAATTTAAAAATAAACTCCGAAAAATCAAATTTAGCGGCCGATCGTGGACGAGACGAAAACTAAACTGATACTCTATATCGAAGAACAAGTATTTATGTATGAGTCCACAACACCGGTTTTGTGATCACGTCATTGGCGTAGTCTGAACGATGCGAGTATTCGTGAGCACCTACTTAATCTATATTATTGTTATTCCTTTGGTATTTTCCATTAGAAACCGCTTTTAACTAGTTTTGATCATCAAGGTGTCATTCTTTCCGATTTGTTGGTAAAGTTTAGGTTATATGTCAACGACCGCGTCACGAGCTTTGCGCTTGCGATTAGTTGCGATGAAAGTAAAGCAAACACTCGAACTCCGAAGCTGATATTAAACGAAATCTAACTTTTCGGGGGGGAAAAAAGGAGTTGGAAAAATATTCGTGTTTTCGAGTTAAAATTAAGATCAAGTTTCCTTGTGTTAAGTAATAAATCATCTTAATTGAATTGAGTGTTTTTAAAGTCTTCTTCTACCCTTAAAATTGCCTAATTGCTACTAAATATTCATATGCTTAGCCTCATCTTGGCGACGTCCATTCTGTCACGTACGCTATATCTGGCTGGTAAATAACTTAATTATCAGTTCAGTAATCTTAGCTCAGCAGCTGAGTAAACTAGATTTTTTTCTATTACTTCCTGTATTTTCACTAATAGGGGACTATTGGACTGCCTCGTATGTCTATGGTCACAGGCTGGTGGTTGCTGTTAATCAGGGTCCTGGTTTCGATGGGAACAGTGTTATTAGGTTTTTTCCATGACAAAAGTTTCAGTAGCAAGCTGGAGTCTGGATTTGTACTCGGTTAATAGAAGTTAACAAGGGGCTTCAGAAACATCACAGACTAAATATCTCTGCCTTCCCCTGCAAGAAATACATGCAGGATGCCACTTTATGAAGATATGTTATTTGATGACTATACAACCAAACCATGGCTTACCAATTTTCAGTGCCTTTCGTAATCAATTTCCTAAAATATTTATCGTGTTGTGTAATTTATACCTACTTTTTCGGTACTTATTTCGCGGATGTCATAACGATGCCCCGAAAGATAACAAAATATATACTTACTCGACAACTCTGTTTCATCATTTGATGTCAATGCACGCATATTTTAAAACCGTAGTAAACTGCACAGAAAACGTGCAAATGACTGATACTTTAATGACATGAAAATGTGGAAAATACAGCATCGTCTAAAGTTGACCGTTCTTCATGATGCAAACTGAATGTCAATGTGTCTCTGGCCTTTTAATAAAGATTTTTCTAAAATAAAAAACCCTTTCTCTTCTTTGTTCTTCTAACGTATTTATCTGCGTGTCTGCTTGCGGCATTGTAGCTCCCGAATGGCTGAACTGAATTTGTTTTTTTATTTTATTGTTTGAAAGGCGAATTGAACAAGTGTCCTCAGCTAAAAAATAAAAAATAAGAAAAAAGAAAGAAGAAAATCTGTTCAGCCGTTTTTAGAGGATTTGTTTGGGTACGGGTTTCTAAATTTTGTAATTTTACATTTATTAGCTCAGGGCCATATAGGAAAGTGTCGAAGGTATTGCTTTTCCGGTGCGAAAAAAGCATTTCTCTAAACATCCTATTAGGTACCACATTGCTCCATTACACACTGCACTGACAAACTCAGAAAAGGTTAAGATATTGCATAAGGAAGCGTACCTATAACTTGATTTATATTAATGCATAATATTGTTTATCAGGTTGCAATTGCATAATAATTTATTATGATTTGATATTGTAATGTCGTCAATACTTGCGACCACGTGGAAGAGTAGGTATGCAAGGATCAAACATCATTCTTGTATGTAGATCTTATTAGAAGAGTCGCTGTGAGTCTTTGTGTCATTATGTTAGCTTCCGTTAACAAATGTTTTATACAAGCATGCAGCAACCAATCCAGACGAAGAATTGCGCTTTTTTGAAAAAAGCTGTTTTATTGAGTGTTCCTACCTTTTAAGTCTTTACCTTCTTTTTAAAATGAAAGAGTAGGTAATAATGTTAAAGTCAGCTCGTTTTTACATACATACTACACAAAAAACCTGATGCGAAGTAGCGCCAGCTGTAATTTATTCTGTAGCTACTTCACTTGTACCACAACTTACCGCTACAAAGGGCATGACTTCCGGCTATTCATTTACTTTTATACATCCTTTGAAGAAAAAACAGTGAGTGTAATATTATATTTTATTTACTGATAGCATTATCTGGTAATTCCTTAGTTCTTGGAAAACATTCTGAACACAATTTTTCCAAATGCAATAGATACGGTCTTAGCAACGGAGACTTCGTTTCGATGTTGGTTCGATAGTTCTCTATGATCTTCATCATCAGCCTATAGCAGTTCACTACTGAACATAGGCCTCTCCAATCACACGCCATTCAACTCTATTTCCGGGTACTCTCATCAAGCTGTGAATCTTTGTCACTCCACCTACCTTTACCTCTCCATCTACCTTTAGTCCTATATACTTTCCCTCATCTTCTATATAAACCTAGCTAGCTTAAGAATTGTGTCTAAACACTGGCTGATAGAAACATGTACTCGAACAGTGTTGCTCTAAAAGTTCCGTGCCAGATGTCACGTCAAACATTTCGTTGTAAACAACCATTACCATACCCGCTTTACTAGCGGAACCAGTAAGTTTCGCGGACTACCCGCTACTTACTTTATGTTACTATACAAATATTATAATAAAGCGTACATTTTGTAACTCTAACATTGTAAATATTATTTGAGTCTATATTAAGACCTGCACATACCTACTTCCTAAACTATGTTCATAAATAAATAAGTTATTTCATGTCAACGCAAAATTAAATAATAAAAATATGTTTATATCTTTATAAAGGCGACACAGCCTATGTAACAAATAATTTCATGATTTGTATAAAAATAGAATAAGATCATTTGTAAACATTATTGTAACAACGTGTATGTAAATAAAGACCTTAAAAAACAAATAACAAACATTAAGTTTAAACATTTACTTTTCAGAATCGTAACATGAGTAAATTCTCAAATTCGTATCTCAATAAAAATACCTAAATCTTGATAGGTTTTGCAAACACGTTCATTCTGCGCTCCGCGAAGGAGTGGAATTCCCTGCTGGAGTCTGTGGTTTATGATAGCTATAACCTGGGAGCTTTCAAGTCTCGAGTGATTTGGTTACATATAAGCTAGCGTGCATCATCGCTTATCATCAGGGATTGAAAAGGTTTCTAAAAGAACCGGTATTTAGTGGTTCCGTTACTAGAATCTGAACCGGAACAGGAACCTTTAAGAACCTTTATTTTACCGGTTCTTCTTCAAACCGAGTCCGAACGAGTTCAACGCTGCCACTTAGCGCAGGACGAAGTTTTGTACGATAGCGGCGAGGTACGGGTGGCCACCAGCGGGTGGAGAGATGGGAGTTTTTGTGAGAGGGGAGAGGGGCACTTTTAAAATTGCTTTGGTAGATCATGTGCTAGTTCTTTCGTAGAGAACCTTTTAAATTGGATGGTACGGAACCGGTATGGGTAACGGTGTAACCTTTATTTGGAACCAGTACTTTGGAACCAGAACCAAACCAGTACCTGAACCGGAACCGTACGGAGAGGAATCTTTTTAAGAACAGAAATGGAGAACCGGAACTTAATTCGTACCGGTTTTCAATCCCTTCTTATCATCACGTCATCACTTCAGAGTCCAGATATCCAGTAGGGTCATTCTCTAAGCATCACTTCTTCTTTTTTTAGCATTTCGATGGCAATCTGTATACAGTCACCCCAGAATTTGGTTACGAGCTTGGCACATTCAGTGGCGTCTATCAACTACTGTAGCGTGCTGACAAAAGAACACGTTGTACACGATATTAAGCTAAGTTTGAAAGATGTCAAGGTGTGCCATCACTTCAGTGAGGTTTGAAGTGAACTTTACACAATAACCAGCCGATCTATTCTGTAAAAGTCTCACCATGAAAACTTAGTTAAACTGAGCTTGAAAAGAGCAGTCATAATATTCCAACTGATCCTAGGGATTGACACTATTGACAGTTACTGTTCGCGAACATTATTGCTTCGCTGAAGGAGGTGACGGCTTCCCATACACTCTCGCTCCGTACTATGGCCTGGACCAGGGCCGGACGCGAGAGATTGCCGCCGCCGATCGCCTCCTTTAGGACACGGCGGTGCTCCGCCCAAGCCGGGCAGACCTCCACCATATGCTCTACCGTGTCCTCCGGGCGATCCACACAATGGTAACACCCGGGCGTTTCTTCCCGCCTTATGCGGAACAGAAACCTCCCGAAACAACCGTGTCCGGTGAGGACCTGCGTCAGGCGGAAGGTGAGGACGCCGTGGCGCCTCTCTAGCCACTCCTCAAAGAGGGGAATTATCGCCGCAATTCTGGCCTGACCCCCCCCCCCCTTAGTCTCTGATTTAATTGACTTTTACTACCTATTGATTATCAAGATTAGTCCTTTGCTACACATCTGGCTTTGTCTCAAGCTCATTTCACCGAAGTCTTCACGGTGAAATTTTTACAAAATATTTATTTATTCATAAACAATGTACATTGTGTTTGAATTTTACATAATATTTAATATTTAAAAAGTTACAAAATAATCCCTCCATATATAAATTCCATAATCCTCGTAATAAAAATTAAAAAAAAAAAAAAAAACAATATATAAAAACACAAAAAAACAAAAAACATAATAAATTTAAAATGTCTGTTAAATGTCAGTAATTATTATTTGTAAGAATAACAGTATTTATAAAAACTAAAAATAATAATACTTAATATAATTTGTCTAATAAGTCTAATATTTTCATTTGTGATAACATTGTTTATCTATAATTCGTCCAAAGTATATAAACACCTGTCCAACAAGAACTGCTTGAGTTGTTTTAGAAATTCTCGATTATAAACTAAGTTTTTTTAATTCAGTAGGCAGTTTGTTAAATATTTTAACTGACTTATAATAGAAACCATGCTTGAAGATATTAAGATGATGCGACTGTTTTGTCTGCAAGTCTTTTCTTCTTGTATTTTCCCTTTTCCTTCTTTCTTCTTCTGTTTCAAACTCGTGTATATATTTTTGCAAGCGCGTTAGAAGTACCAAAATATATAAACTTGGGACCGTTAATATTTTCAATTCCTTGAAATGTGGTTTACACGATTCGTCCTGTCGTATCCTGACTATAGTCCTAATCGCTCTTTTCTGGAGAACAAAAGCTTTTTGAATGTTATATGCATAACTTCCACCCCAGCATATTATACTGTATCTTAACTTTGATTCGACTAGTGCGTGATAGACCATTTTAAGATGTTTCATGTCGACTTCATTCCTAAGGCTTCTTAGAACATAGCATGCTGAACTGATTGACTTTTCTATATGCATAAGTTCTTGTTTCCAGTTAAAATTGCAGTCTATATAAACTCCTAAAAATTTTACCATTGGGGCCAGGTTTACTACTTCTCCATTCATCACGCAGTTTATTCTATCATTTTTTCTTGTAGTTGAACTGAAAAGTATGACATTCGTTTTACTGGCATTAACTTTAAGATTGTTTACTGTGAACCAGTTGTGAAACGCACTTAAGGTCTGATTCATAATTACATTTAAATTATTTATATTATCTGCTGATACAACTGCGTTTGTATCGTCAGCAAAAACTACTAGCTGGATAGATCCTGTAACTGTTTCATTCATGTGTTTTATAAGATCGTTAATAAAAGTAATGAAGAATATTGGTCCCAATATGGAACCTTGTGGTACACCAATTTTAACTGGAACCAATTTGGATCGATAGGTCTCTTCGAATGCACAACTGCTACTACTATTTAATGGATCCATTTTGTTAACTACTACCTTCATTTCCACAAACATCTTCCTGTTCGTCAAATATGAATCTAGGAGTTCCAAAGCTTTACCCCTCACACCATAGTGTTCAAGTTTTTCAATTAGTATTTTGTGGTCTACTGTGTCAAAAGCTGAGCTTAAATCTAGGAAAAGCCCGGCTACTTTTTGTTTGTCGTTTAACCTACTTATCACATCCTGTATTAAGTTTATTATTGCATCTTGTGTCCCTACATTTTTCTGGTATCCATACTGTCTTCTGCTTAGCACTCTATTTAAGTTTAGGTGTCTAAGTAATCGAGCTTTTATTAACTTTTCAAAAATTTTTGAGTGAGTTGGAAGCAAGGAAATGGGCCTGTACATCTTAGGATCCGTTTTGGACCCTTTTTTATGTATTGGTATTATTTTAGCTATTTTTAATTGATCCGGAAAAATGCCTTCGTCGAAACATTTATTATAAAAAGCACTTAAGGGTTCTGCCAGTAAGTCAATATTATCTTTAATCACTGTAATAGGTATGTCGTCATAGCCACAAGATCTTTTTTCCTCCATATGTTTCACGATTTTGTATACCTCGTGGGGGGTAGTTGAGACTAGAGTAAACTCACCAGTTATTCTTTTTGTACTCTTACGTAAAAAATCTACTGCTGTATTTGAAGATATAGGTATCGTAGGGCTCAATTCAAATTGCTTAATGAAAACATTTACAATATCTGATGGTTCTGATAAAATTTCATTATTCGATTTTAAAGAAGGTATCTTGTTATTTTGGACTTTCTTGTTCCTGTGTTCATTTATCAGTTTCCAGACATCTTTTGAGATGTTCTTTGAGTTGGCTAATTTGGATTGCGCTGCTGTTTTTTTGGCTATATTTATAATTTTTCTATAAAGAGTAATATATTTATGCCTATAGTTTTTTATTGTATCACATTGATTATTTACTTTTCCAGTACAGAGAAATCGCTTCATTTTGCTAGAAACTTTTACCCCTTTTGTTATCCAATGTGTTTGTTTTTTCTTTGTTATGAACACTTTTAATTTCTTTTTTTTGAAACAGTTCGTAAACGTGTTGTGAAATTGTTTAAGAAACTTATTTATGCCAATTCCACTCCAGTTTAAATTCAAAAGCGAGTCTCTGAACTTCTGCTTATTCTTTGCGTTAAAAAATCTCTTCGTAACATGTAAAACAGCGCTTTTTGTGTTTCTTCCTGATTTATTCGTCTTAAATACAGCACTGCACAGTAATCCTGCATGTCCATCTGCCAAACCATTGTGATTAACTTCACAACTTTCTATATTTTCGTCCGGTAAATTAGTAAATATATTATCTATACAAGATTCTGATTCATTACGAATAAAAGTGGGAGAATTAAATGTCTAAAATTGTAACATGTCAATAAATTTAATACGCAATGTTTTTTATTATTTTCGGTGCGAAAGTCAATGTTAAAATCGCCACAAATCACACAGTTCCTGCTAAAGAAGTGTTCTAATAACTTTTCAAGACTTAACATAAACATGTCAAAATTTTTATCATACGGAGTGCGATAACAACAACATATGGATACACCAGTTAAAACATCCTTGATACCACATATTTCAAAACTATCCATCACATAAAGTTTTTTAACTATTTCCAAGTCCTCGTATTCTCTGTCTGTATCTGTTAAAATAATAGTACCTCCTCTTATCTTATTCACTCTAGTGTTGTACGATGCGACAATGTGATTCGAAAGGTTTAAAAGGGAGACTAATTCACTATTAAGGAAGTGCTCACTAATACACAAATAATGCATAGGCTTACATAAACTTTCCAAATAAATATCTAACGTATCTTTCTTGTTGTATAAGCCACACATGTTTTGATGAAAAATGTTTACATGATTTAATATTGACTTATCTACAGTGTTATTTGGACATGTCTGAATTTCATTATTTTTACTGACGAAAACATTTTGTTTTTTTAATTTCTAGTGTTTTGATTTTATTAAAAAAGTAAGGAATAGTACCTGGTATTAATTCGCTACTTCCTTTATTTTCATGAGTATAGTCTTGTGATAAGGATTTTATATGTGGTTTATTAAAGTAATATGGAATAGTGCCAGGTTTAAACTGAATACACTGTTGGTCTAGATAGATCTAGATAGATCGGAATATCTTCATCTCACGACATAGTAAAATGATTTCCTATACCTACCTACCTCAAAATGAGTAATCAAACTTAAATAAAAAAATTAAGTACTAAAGTGACCTTGTCACAATTTCCAACCTAGTCGCCGGCTAGTAACAAAATCAAGTTATTCTAAGTTAGTATAGACCAGCTATTTAAATAATCATGCCATTGAGGCGTGATATGACGAACTTGAGTGAACTTTCTGGATGCATCGATTTAGTTACTAGAGACCGCTTATATATTATATCATGTAACTCATTCAATATCTAAAGGCAGAAAACTCGAAAAAAAAAAGAACATATAAATATACAAAGTCATTTGCTATTTGCTGAGATATGGCTACTAACATAGAGGGTCTAATTAAAGTAGCTAGCGAAACTCTACAGACGTGATGGATATCGATGTCTACACACGATAAAATAAAAATAAAAAAGATTTGATGGGTTATTTTTTTGGGTCAACGACCGCTGGTAGTTTTGTTACTTGAAGTATGAGTTGACAAAATCTGTTTTCTTTTGTTTTATCGTGTTTAGATATCGATACCCAACACGTCTGTGAAGTTTAACAAAAAAAAGAAGATATTTCAAGTGACGAAACAAAGAAAGAAAAAATATTTTACGTTTTATTATGTTTCACCCATCGACCGTATAAACGCCGCAGACGTTATGGGTATCGACCCATAACGTCTGCGGCGTTTCGCTAGTTAATTTGATTTGACCCTGTATATCTAATCTAAAAGAGAAAAGCTTTGATTTTTTGTATGTTTGTTTGTTACGCTTTCTCGCTAAAACGGCTGAACATATTTGGATGAAATTTGGCACATGGGTAGACTATGTCGTAGATTACATACTACATACTGCAGTATTATTCCTGCTGTTGCATACTTTTTGTTCACAAATCGATTAAATACTTTTTACGCGTCAATCAGTCAGCTTGTTATTATTCGAAATTTTCTAGAAGATTCAAAATCGACCATTGTTCCAAACAAGCTTGTCAGAAAATTTTCAAAGCGTCATTCTGTCGTTGGAATTCTAAGTAACTCCACGGATCTTTAATAGCAAAACGATTTATTAAATATGTGATAGCAAATTCTAGATTGTATACGTTAAAGTTTCCGTCATGAAACTATAATTCCTAATCATTGATCGTCTGCCCGTTCCCAGGACTTTTCTTCAATTATTTTTTGGTAAGTATTCCCTTCTTTGGTTCGGTTTTTTTTTTAATTTGCGCCTTTTTCTTTAATAATAGTATTAATATATTTATTTGACATACGAAAGTACACAGATACCTACAGGTAGTCACTTAATTTAAGCGTGCAAATAGCCTGGTACGAAATAAAATTTAAGCGTGCAAATAGCCTGGTATAAAATAAAATTTAAGCGTGCAAATAGCCTGGTACAAAATAAAATTTAAGCGTGCAAATAGCCTGGTACAAAATAAATGATCAATGAACCCCATGCTAGGAAAAAATTGTGTTACAGGAGTCATCCATCCGTGATGAAAGTAAAAGGAGTTTAAATGAATTAATAACTCGAAAAAGGGAGTGTCTATTTGTGTCCCGTGTGTGTGTGTGTGCAGCTGTGTATGTGTGAGTGTAGATATGTATGAGCGATGGTAGGTGTGTATGTGTGAGTAGGAGCTTGAATTTGCTTAAGTTATGGTTTGAGTAATTCTTCCGAGTCGTCATAATTTAAGGTGAGCAGATATTCTTTAATTTTTTGGTTTGCATTGGAATTTGTTCAAACAGTGAATGTTTAATGTGTTGTGCAGTTTATCTAAGAAGAATTTCTTTTGTCTTAGATTTATCGATAGGCCACCTTTTTTGGCTTTACCCAGCCACCTACCTGTCCGCCTGCCTTCATCGATCATCTGCCGGCTGCCGAAGTTCCAACCGATCCAGATACCACGGATCCGTTGCCGTGTAAGGTCGACGAGTGTAGTTCATCTCCCATACGTCAGCTGGGACATCAGGTGCTAAATAACTAGTTCACGTGGCACTATGACGCGCAAAAATCCCAATAGACGAGGTGTACAGTACTACATCGTCAAGAGACATTTTTTAATTATAAATCAACTTATCATTCATCTTAACTTCTTACCTAATTTTAGTATCCAGGTCTCTTAGTGGGAATTCAAATTATCTGAATGAGTTATGTAACCAAAAACATAAACTTTCCGATTATTTTCATACAAGTAGGTTTATAAAGAGCGACACGAATCAATCCGATAGCAATCGATTTTTTTATTCGTCTAAGCGCATCTATCACGGATTATATTTGGTAGCATATTTTAAGTTTTTCAATCAAAAATCAAGTTCTAAATATTTAACCTTTATCTTAGTATTATATTCTACATTCCAACGACGAATTCCTATATTTTTCCTTTTTACTTTTTTTTTCTTCGTATCATGTATTTCGGATTGTTTTTATAATATTTCAATAAATTTTACGTGTAATTGCGGTATGAGGGTTTGATTTTTACCAACGTTTTACACTGCAATACATAGGATACTATAGATATAGGATACTTTTTATCCCAATTTTCCCACAGGATTGAGACTTATGCGGGTGAAACCGGGGGTGCAGCTAGTGGCTAATATGCAAGCAGCCCACCTGTTGGTAAATGGTCACCGAGGCCTTCTGCAGTACCAGAGACATCACAGTTCCAGAACCATCATAGACACAAAGCTGAAAAGCCGCATGATACTGTAAGACCACGGACGTAAAAACATCGCGGCGGGATTTTATCGCGCTCTGGATTTTCAACTCTCGGCGTTGTACCGAGCATTTAGAATCCAACAGAGCGCACTATAGCGCGTCGAAAAAACACACTGTTGAATTTTCAACTCTCGGTGCTGAGCAGTGCGATGACAATCCAGTGCGCGAAAAAATCCCGCCGCCATATTTTTACGTTCGTGTGAACGTCGACTTATTAGAGCCTCTTCAAATCTTCCATAAACGAGCTCCATCGCAAAGGGCTCTACTGAGCTTCTTTTACCGTACCAATAGGAAGAAGCCTCTGCAGAAATCCTCACGTAAGTAGGTATTGTGAAATCTTTACGAGGTCTTACTACCGGGATGAGTAAATTAAACAACCAGCACACTAATTACGTAACACACTATCTATCACAATCTGAATCATTTTGAAGCCTTTTGCTAATCCATTGCTTCTTATATTCGAAAAATTTGTCTGATCAACAACGTAAATAACGCAATTAATGTTGTAGAACTGTCAAAATGAAACCCATTCCTACTGTTAGTGTGTTACGTAATTACGCGGCAGTTTGTCAGGCAACTTTGATAATTATTCCTACAATGGTTTATTTTTCATATCCTGTCTTCCCGCTTGTCAGCTAGACCGACCCCTAGTTTTTTTTATATCATATTCTTAAACTAAATTAATGTTTGTCTCGTATTTGTGCCATCTATTTATAACGGACTCGCGGAGGTTATTATGTAAGCACCAAACAGGTTATAATCTCTACAGTACTCATCTATAATTAAAATCAAGAATAGTACATTACTGCAATGGCCGACAACAGAGGCATTGATGGACGAACGTGAAAATGAGGGTCGAGGCGAAGCCGAGGCACACATACGTGAGTCCATCAATACCTGGTTGCGGCCAAGACTTGTATAGTACTTTCCTCAAATAATGCGCGGAAATTCAAACTAAGTAAATTAATTATAAATTCCAGAATCGATGACGAACATCGATAACTTTTCTCGCGCCATTATAAAGAAAAAGAAACAAAGAAAGAAAATACGTTTATTTTCGGTAAACATGACGCACAGAAAAAACACAAATACAAAAAAGACCGAGTTGGGGGAAAATATGCGGCACATCCACGCAAAACGGCAATCGCTCAGCATAATGCTACGACCCTATGCGAGACAGAGCCCCAGCGCTGGTTTTCAGCGATAGCTGGCGTTAACGTGATGACGTCAATTTTCATACTAACATTGCCGGCCGCTGCTCGCATGTATTTGACCAGTACAGCATTTTCAATTTATCTCGAAGAAGGTTGTCAAAATACTGCTCGAAGTTCCAACCATGTTTGAAAAAACGTACTTAATTAAGTATTCACTGACAAGTGCTTACTTGTAATGGGAGGAAGTAAGATGTTGTAAATACCAACATAAAATATGCAAACAAACGTGTAAATGTATACTTCATATTCGTTGGTAACGGTATTTTTTTATATTTTGATCTAGTTTAATGTGGTGTCATCATCACCGTCTGCCTGGCCTTTTCCGAACTATGTATAACATAGTTTGAGCCGACCCCAATATTGGAGTCGGCTTCCAGTCTTACCGGATTCAAATGAATACCAGAATTTTACATAGAGCGACTGCCTATCTGAGCTCCACGACTCAGGCGTCGAGCACAGCGTGATTGAGAGACAAACATGCATTGCACCAAAGTTTTCATTTAAATGTAGTAATTTTGAAATTGTGAGCACATGGCAAACCAGTCGGCTAACTGTCCCCTCTACGAACTTCATAGCAAGTGTACGGAGTACAAATACGTGTAGTATTTTTATCTTATGAAACGACGCGCTTTTTACTTGTGGTGACCAAGTATATAAACACGCTGTGAATGTGTGTGTAAGCGCAGGAGCTCTCGGTACCGTCCGAGAAAATGGCGAAGTCGGAAGTGTGGGTGTGCGCGTGTGTGTTATAACGCTACTCGTTTCCACGCACACATTCACAGCCTGTTTATACACTTGGTTACCACAAGTAAAGCACGCGCCGCTCCGTGAGAAAAAAATACTGTACTACGAAATTCCTATTCCTAAATCTTTCTTTTCCTATTCCAATTCCTAATATTGTTGAGATACCTTTATAAAGAGGACGACACAGTTCAGTAGTTTATACAGTGCTGCAAAAAGACTGTTACACACATCAATCTATGAGTGACTGAGAAGAGACGAAAGACTCTCTAAAGAGCTAAACTTTACCTGAAACTCGATGTGCCATTTCAACGGTCGGGTACAGGATACCTACTTACCTACAGAAGGTTTTTTATTATAACCATAGAAACATTTTTATTTCTTGTCAATAAAATGAACTTTGCTTTTCAGGAGCTTTTAATACTTATAAAAATAGCATAAATAAATGCAATAAATAGACAAATAGGTACATATATCAGCATTATATACTAAAATAGTATAGTTGTGAGTGTTTTTCCACGCATTATGTATATGTCATGGTTATTGCGAATAAATAAATACATAATTCATTCGACGTAAGGCTTAATGACAATCTGGTCGCCCCGACGTTTCCGCCTGTTGTATAGAAACTCGAGAACCAACACCGTGAATGCTATGGAGAAACCTGCCGAGCAAAGATACAAATTAGGTAAATTAATTAGAAGTTAAAAAAACAAAAAAGTAAAGTTACGTAGTCCCCACACAAATTGAGGTAAGGAAAGTAGGACAACAATCGGAAGACAACACAAACAAGTCATTTTCCCCACGCGTGGTGATATCCTTATTAGACGTGTGTGTTTACGTATAGTAAGTACCTTATATTGTTAAATTATATCGTTATTGTCAATATTTTCACTTTTACATACTTAAGTAATTTAAAAGTAGAGTAATCATATTTTTTATACAACTTCTTTACGCATGCAGAGTTTGCATATAAGTGATTGTTGCACGGTTGCATACACACTTTCGCATGTAACCTTTAGCGTAGAACCTGTGTGAACAATAGTTGGTTAACCAATTAAATATACCTACTAAAATGCTCTCTGACTACCCTCAGTTAGTCAGTCTGGCTTTTTTTTTTGGGGTGAGAAATCATCAAATGACTTCTCCCGCTCTGGGCGGAGTGGAAGGGCGTCTCAGACTCTTACTGAGTAAAACCCACCCGTGTTCTTCAGTTGCCTGTGCGCCAGGGCCATGGTAACTCTTTCGAATAATCCGCGACCCCGGCAGGCATCGGCCGTATCGGACCCCGTCAATGGTGCTGACATCTCTTTGATGCGCGCGTGGAACAAGACGCGCCATCGACCCGGGCTAGTCAGTCTGCCTGTCTTTTGACTGATATTTTTAGTTTTGTAGCTTTTTGTAGTCAAGCCTTACTACAGATGTAGGCTTCTACATTTGCGAAGCTTTTATTCTGCATTTACAACAGACTACAAGTTTTAATTTAGCCAAAAACTCCTACGTTCTCCTTGCTTTCTTTTCGGACCTATTTATGTAGATAAATCATATACCTACATAAACTTAATAAAGGTAAAGTTGATAACATACTGTCTCAACTAAATCTCATATTGAGCCTAAACCCTAACCATAAGTCTTCGGACTTCAATAAATTAAAGAAGTGCGAGGGGTGACCGCCATAAAATAGAGAAAATATATCGGGTTTAGGGACCTTGATCGACCTCACGGTCATAATTCTGAGGTCTACTCAATAAGGGAGCAATAGTTTATTTTTCAACATTTTACATACATGATTTTATCGACTCTTCAGAAATTACGTGCTACAATAATAAAATAATATAGTTTCAGGAAAAAGGGACTATTCTGAAAAAGAAATTCAATTACTGATAAAGACCATTCATTTTCAAACCCTTCTTTGTAGGCGGGTAAAAAGAATACCAAAAAAGAAATGTTTTTTTTCGCTGTTTTCTACGTTCACCTTCATTCATTGAAATACTGTAAAAAAGGGGTTAAGAATTAATCGGTAGGTACCCACTGGCAGCTACCTGTAGATTCAAGTTAGGTACCAGTTTGTATAGAATGCACACCAGTATGCAGAGTTACGTGTAGTCCTTGATTAAACAATACTACTTGTATGCATAAATTTGTTGCAAAGCACACGAGTCACTTGCTTAGGGCACAAATATGTTAAATAAATAGTCAGTTTCTAAAAGTATCGTAATTCGTAGTTTTGGTAACGACTTGTTTTGCCAAACAGCCCTTATATTTCGGCATATACAGGGTCAAATTAAATTGGCTAGCGAAACTCTGCAGACGTGATGAGTATCGATATCTAAACACGAAAAAATTTAAATAAAAAAGATTTGGTGTATTTTGGGTCAACGACCGCTGGTAGTGTTGATACTTGAAGTATGTGTTCAAATTCAAATCCAAATTCTTTATTGCGTTCATGTGTACATTAGTTGTTACAATATAAGTTCCAACATGAAACCCGGCTAGGGTACGGCAACATAATAATAATAATAATTTGCTTGATTCAGAGAGCAGTACTTCTGGATACGGCAGGCATAGTGAGGCGGTTCCTCTCTCTAGAACCCTGACCACTGGCACCTTGGACAATGTTTCTGATGCCGATGGGCCAATATTTTTTATATTTTTAAATATATTGGAATGTTTTTTTGTAAAAATATTTAAAAATGTATTCAATATGTGTTAAGAAAAATAAACGAAATAATAATTTTAACATAATAATAATAATGAGAGTATGTATGTGCGCGTTTTTTGACTGTAATAAAATATGCAATTATTTATCTTGCTATATATTTACTAAATATTTTGTTCTAGGTATTCTGCGACCGAGTAAAAGCATTTTACTGTTAGATATTCTTTTAATTTACTGTTAAATTTATTAAATTTGGTTTCTTCTTTTACTTGTTCCGGTAATTTGTTGATAATTTTTATTGCCATGTAATATGGCTATGGTAAACCATTTTGAACCGAGAGGTTGAAGAAATATGTTTTATCGTGTTTAGATATCGATCATACCAATCACGTCTGTGAAGTTTAGACAAAAAAAAACCTGATTATTCAAGTGAATATGCTAACAGCGTTCGGTGACCCCACAAAAAAACTTTTATTTTTTTATTTTATCATGTTTAGATACCCATCACGTCTGCGGAGTTTCGCTAGCTAATTTAATTTGACCCTGTATTTCATTATCTTTTTCCTCGTATCGGTACAATATTTCTGAAAAGCTCATTCCTTGACTGCCTAATACGCTGAACGTACAGTCGCCAGCACATCAAGTTACCAAAAACTGTCAGATTTTCTCATTCGATTTTGAACTTAACTATCAAAATTTTAAAGTTTAAAATCGTTTGGAGAAATTTGACAGTTTCGTGTATTGATTTTGATTAACTAAAATCGCTGCATATACATTGTTAGATAAGCCAGCCGATGATTCGTTCCTCAAACAGGTATTAAAATGTATAATTATTTAAATGGACGCATCATTTTTTTTTTAAATAAACGTGTACCTATTTCGGACGTCATTCATATTATGTCACTCGGTGACCGCGTGTTACGATCGTGTTTTAATAGCAAGGGTCAGGAACCGAATAATAATATGGAAGTCAGTTACAAGCAGTTACTCAGAAGAGAAAGGCGCAACACTTCCAATTTTTTACAGTTATAATGTCTTTTCAACTCATTTTTAGGTAAAGCTTTCAAGCTTGCCAATAATCAATCCTTGGCAATTCAAGGATCAAGGCACATCAATCAAAAATCAAATCAATATATTTTATTGAAACAAAAAAATGGTTCACAAAATTTTTTGTGTTCAATACGAGTAACAGCAGACATTAGTTCAAAACATGTATGGCCCGTGGTTCCCGAAGTCCCTGGAAAACTGTGTTGCAACCATTAGCGCCCACCTCCGAGAGGAGAGACGTCGTGGTTCCAATATTTATAATACTAAGGGCCAGTTTCGCCATAGTGTGTTAATTTTAAATGTCCCGTTATGCCATCCCCCCGCCGCGACGCTGTTGTAATGCAGACGTGCTACCAGATCTCTCCGAATAATTAAATCATAATACGACAAAAAAGTGCTTTATAATAAAATATAAACCTACAATATTAAACTTCAGTGTACCAGTGTCAAACTGTGAAAAAACTATTGTGAAATACCAAGTGCATCATCTTCAAAAATCAAAATTAACATCAAAACGGCCACGAAATTCAAACATTTTATCTATTTTGGACTTTGGACTCGTCAGTGAACACAAAAGAAACTGCTCAAACGCTAATCACGTACCTACTATCGGCCAAACTTCTGCATGCTCACCTCTAAGGCGATAATCGCATAGCACGGCTAACGACTCGATCGCACAATGCACGAGTTTTGACCAATAGGATGCACAAAGCGTATTTTAGTGGTGTTCGTATTAGTATAATCATGTATAGAATGTGTGACACTCACACTAGGAGAGTACTATGCTCACTTGTTTCTGCTAAGAGACGAGTTTTTAATGGGCACGGCCAGCGCGGCGCGGCGGCGGCGTGAGCTCTTTGTTATTGAATTGAATTGTTTTTTTATTATGGACAAGAATTAATTTTAGTACTCATATCTTCTGTTTGTTTGGTTTAGAAAATGTATTATTGATATTGCAGTATTTACAAAAATAATTTGTAATAACTAATAAACTACAATTTATATGTATTAATCCACTTTAATATTTTCCTCTCTCTATCGGGTCTATAGATATAGGTTATTTATGAACACTTTCACTGCCTCTCCAATTTTCACCATATCCTATGTGATGCCGCATGCCGCAGCAACCGCACCATATTCCCTTCACAATAAGATGAGACATTGAAACGAACCGTTTTATTACAGTCCGTTCCACCGATTTTGACTTCTATTCCGTAGGCTTATGGATGGCATTAAAGGCAAAAAAGTGGTTACAATACCAACTGTTTACTGCAGCTGCCATTTGTCATGCCACCAACACAATAGCATTCAAAATCGATTGAACGGACATTTATGGTTTGTTTACCTTTTATCTCACGGCTCCCTGAATACGTTAGGTATAGGTGCGTTGACCGGCACTGCATGAAGGTATCAAATGTTTATATTGAAATTTTTTGTGTTTAATCGACTTTATTAAAAGTAAATAACTATCTAAATTTCTATGTGTTTGTTTATACTTGGGCAATTTGGGAATACTTGAAAATTACAGTAATATTTGAACCAATACTCTGCGCAGTTCATACAATGTTATCAGAGCTTTTTGTTTGTAGCTAACGCAAGGCCGCAAGCCGCACAACTCTTGCAACTGAAATAAAAATAAGTTCATTATCTAAGACCCATTGTTATTTAGTGGGAATGTCTGGAAATTCGGTTTAAACAATAGAGGACGGCTTAATACAAGGGCCATACGTTTTTTTATTACCTTAGGATTATCTCAAATGTTTTGCAGTTGTTCCTTGTATTGGCACTGCCGCGCTCTAGCTAATGTTTGTTATTTTATGTTACTCGCTCATTACTCACACAAATGCATATTGTCTCTAATTGGGGGAAACTAGGAAGGGGTGTGGTTTGTCACTAGCTGCGCTCTCGCAGGAATATTTTCTTAAGTGAGCATGCTTAACTTGGGCCGATAGTACATACGAGTACCTACCATAATAGTTCGCGCAAGACAATACCGGCTACCAATTTAAACCGCAAGCTTAAGTGTCAACTTAGCGCCGCGGTGCAAGACTCCGGTTCGTGCGTAACGAGTCGCAAGTTCAAACCCCGCCGTCCAACATACTTTTTCTTATCTTGGATTTTATTTAAATCACAATTCTAAACTACTTAGAAAAATGCCGCTAAACCGAACACCGCCAAAGTCACCTGCTGTATTAAGTCAGTTACCTCCAGTCCACCACCAATCTGAGCCAAACATAAGTACATCTGCGGGATTAAATGAAGTCTCCATGGATGCCTCAAACGTTACCTGTCGTAATAAAAGGAAACGCGATGACCAAGACTATCTACTAGATTTCAATGATTTCAAAGATGAACTATCTGGTGTAATCAAAGATCTTAAAAAAGAGCAAAAGGTATTCTACTCTAACATGGAGGCGACGATGTTGGAGGTAAAAAGCCAGTACAGTAAACTTCAAGACTCAGTCGACTTTACTGCTAAAAAATATGATGAGATGCTAAACAAAATGAAACAGTACGAAGTCGAAAAGAAGGAAAATCGAGACTATATCAGGAAACTGGAAGACAGGGTAGATCAGCTTGAAAAGCAATCGAAAATTACCACTGTAGAAATAAAAAACATCCCTAAAATTGAGAATGAATCAAAATTGGATCTGATAAATGTGATCTCAAATGTTGGTACCACTCTAGACACCACAGTTGCAGAATCAGATATTAAGGACGTATACAGGATTAACTCAAGCAATTCTATGAATAACACCATCATAGTTGACTTCACTACAGTGTTACTTAAAACCAAGATACTGCAATCAGTAAGAACTTTTAATAAAAATAATAAAAGCTGTAAGTTGAATACAACACATCTACGAGTCCCCGGCCCAAAGGTACCCGTTTACATATCAGACAACCTCCCTGCAAAAGCTCGAAAGTTGTTCTTCCTGGCAAGAGAATTCGCCTCCCAACATAAATACAAGCATTGTTGGACAGCATTTGGTAAAGTTTACCTTCGCAAGGAGGACGGCGCTCAACGCATCACTGTTAACTCTGAAATGGATTTTGCTAAAATAATTGAAAAATGACTATCTGGTCATTATTCCATAACATTAAAGCCCTGCATGTACTTTTATAACTTTTTTGGATTATCATTTTATATGTTTCAGTTAAGTTTTTCTATCTATAAAACACTTACGTATACAAGCAAACATTTACACATCATCAATTTTACACACAATTTCACAGTTTTGTCACTTCATTTTTGGGAATTCTATGATACGAGATCTAAACAAGAAAAGTTTTTTGTCAGTGTCCTTATCATACCGATTGCTTGCCTACTGAAATCTCTTGTCAGTTCAGGAGAGATTCGGTGGGAGAGAGATCGCTCATGCCTTGTCTCTCTGATTTATACAGCTATGCACATTATTCTCTGCCTCTGTCATTTAAACCGTACTCTTCGATAATTCTATTTTAATAAACAATGACATTGACCACCTTACAGTCGCGGACTCCACTATATGTGACCTGGCCGATTGCTTGGACCTCATCCCGAATAACGAAAAACGTCTCAAAATTATCAATCAAAACATAAGAAGCATAAATTGCAACATGTCAGGTTTTAATGTCCTATTGGCACAATCGAGAATTTCGTGGGACCTGATAATTCTCACGGAATGCTGGTTACCGGTTGCCTCAAATGTTCCGTTATTAAATGGCTATAAATATTACTCAACTAACAAAAACAAAACACAAAACGAGGGTGTAGTTGTTTACATAAAAAATGGCATACATGTTAATGTTCTCGAACCTGACTTTCATGATGCAAATTGCCTAACATTACAAATTAATAATGACACCGTTGTTTTAGCTATTTATCGCCCACCATCATATAAAAATATATCAAACTTCCTACAATCCCTAAATGAAATATTAATAAACTATTCTTCTTGTAGAAATATTATTCTCACCGGTGACATAAATTTAGATATCAGTACTTCAAATCATGATCGAAATGCTTCAGCTTACCTCGATCTGACATCGTTTCACGGCTTGCTACCAGCTCACGTTATCCCTACACACGGAAAAACATGTCTAGATCACGTCATTCTGAAAACAAAATTGCCCGCAAAAGTTTTTATAGCTCAAACAACCCTCACAGATCATTATACTGTCATCCTTTCGTTGAATCAATGTTTTCCTAGACACATGAAGCACAAGACCTCACGGATAGATTCAGTTGGATTACTTTCCGACTTAAATGGGGCAAACTTTCAACCAGTTCTCGAGGCAAATGATGCAAACGTAGCAGCGGACAAACTGGTGCGCATTCTTAAAACTGTAGTGGAGTCAAACACTACAATAATTACCGTCTCCTCGCGGAAAACAATTATTAAACCCTGGATAACTCCAGGTCTCTTAAGATGTATAAAGAACAGAGACAATCTAAATAAAAAATTAAAAAAACATCCTGACAATGTAATACTAAAGACAACATACACAAGGTATCGAAATTATTGCAACAAAATTTTGAAAAAAGTTAAAAGGGAATTTGAAAGAGAAGAAGTAAAAAAGGCGGGAAAGGACAACCGCCGCCTCTGGAAAATAATAAATAAAGTTTCAAATAGATCAAGACCCAAAACATCACCGACTGAGTTAATAAGCCCGCAGGATCAACCAGTTAATTGCTTAAACAATGTAAATCATTTTTTTGCCAATATTGGCTCAACCCTGGCTGGTAAAATAACCGCCCAAAAGCAGGGTTATGATGACCCCCCCGCTATTACCCACCCACCAACTTTTTCACATTCCATGGTTATCCTGCCCGCTGATGAGCATGAGGTAGCTGCCATTATTACCTCTCTCAAGCGCGACTGCGCCGTGGGCTGCGACAATATTTCTTCAAACCTTCTCATTGCTCATAAGAATCTTTTGGTACCCTCGATTACACATATCTGCAACTTGGCGATAGAAACTGGTACCTTTCCTCTTGCGTTTAAAAAGGCACTTATCCATCCGATTCACAAGAGTGGGGACCGACACTGTGTTAATAATTATAGACCAATAGCAATTCTGCCTGCCTTATCAAAAATTCTGGAACGGCTATTGAACAACAGGTTAGTGAAATATCTAGAATCAAACAACCTGCTGTCCCAGTTTCAGTTCGGTTTTCGTGCAGGGAAATCGACAGCCATGACAGTGCACGAATTAACAAACTCTATTGTTTCTAACATGGATGATCGAAAGAAGTCGTTAGCCATCTTTTTAGACCTAGCTAAAGCCTTTGATACAGTGTCGGTCCCGATCTTGCTTCGTAAGCTTGAAAACCTCGGTATACGTGAAAATCAATTGTCACTCTTCAAAGATTACTTAAATAACCGCACCCAAATTGTTAAAATTGATAACCACTTTAGTGACACTCTTCCCGTAGCTTTTGGAGTTCCTCAGGGTAGCATCCTGGGGCCCACATTATTTCTGGTGTATATAAACGACCTCTGCAATCTCTGTCTTCAAAATGGTCGTATTATTACCTTTGCGGATGACACTGTGCTTCTTTTCAGTGCTGACTCATGGGAAGAGGTGCATAAGTACGCACAAGTTGGGTTTAATACTGTAAATGATTGGCTAAGAACTAACATACTCACCTTAAATTCCACTAAAACCAAATATATTGCATTTTCATTAAGGACTAGTCCGCAGTCATCTCTCCAAACATTCTCCATTCTTGCTCACACCTGTTCATTCCCTCATAACGGTGATTGTTCTTGTTCCAAATTGCAGAAAGTGGACCATATTAAGTACTTGGGGGTCACTTTGGATTCTAAATTAAACTTTGCCGAACATATACATTGTCTGACTAGCAGAATACGGAAATTTATCTTTGTGGTTAAAAATCTTCGGTCAATCCTTAACTCCAAGCAACTACAATCTGTTTATTGTGCTTTGTGCCAATCCCTCCTGACATACTGCATTACTTCATGGGGTGGAACGTTTAAAACTAACCTCTTAGCACTTGAGAGGGCTCAAAGGGCAGTCCTTAAAGTTGCACTATTCCTTCCTTTCCGTCATCCCACTGTAGAAGTTTATAGGTCTGCTAAGGTCCTCTCAATTCGGCAGCTTTTTATTCTCCATGTTGCTTTGAAACAACGATCTCTTATTCCTTTTATAAATACCGATCAAGATTCTGACATGAGAAGAAGAAGAAGAAATATATGCCAACCTAAATCAGTAAAATCCAAATTTGCTCGAAATTTCTTTTCTTTTCTTGGCCCCTTTCTATACAACAGACTAAATGATTTACTCTCTGTTCATAACCTAAACAAAATAGCTTTTAAAAGGAAAATAACTGAATGGCTTATTACATTAGATTATACACAAATTGAAGATCTTTTCAAAACTATTTCATGACACAAAATTCCCTTTGCAACGCATACACAAGCATCCCAAACCACACACACACACACTCACTCCACATCACACAAACTCACCCCACACGCTTTCATATACATTCACATACATCCTCTCTTGCATGTATTCTTAATAAATTACCTCTTTTCACAATTTCTATAAACCAAGCTAAATGAGCACTATTGCAATATTATAATGTGGGAGATTTTTATGTAAATATGATATATGAACCCGATGGTCTCCAGTGCAACAAAAATAATGTACAACTTTGATTTGGGGGCCTGGTGACCTGACATACAGGTTTTGTAAAAAACTTAGTTTAGGCACCAGTCTTCCACAAATTAATTATGAAATTGTGTCTGAAGACTATGTATTACTATCTCTGTAATTTGTGGTAAGAAATAAAAAAATATTATTATTATTATTATTATTATTTGACGGACTATTTTTCGTATTGAGACAATCCGTCAAATTGCATAACGGGACATTTAGAATTAACACAATATGGTGAAACTGGCCCTAAAGCAATAAGAATACATATATACACCGTGTTTTTTCTATTTGCTTTAACTTCGACATAGTGCTTGGTACACACGGCTACATATCAAGCTGTACATTTCCAGTATAAGCTGATCTCGCATTGTGTAAGATTTCCGTACAATGAGAGGTTAGCTTATACTGGAAATGTATAGCTTGATTTGTAGCCGTGTGTACATTAACAGAAACTATTTTGTAAATCCGTTTTTGTTAAATTCGAATATAATTTTTGTTGCTGATTTATTCAATTACTTTGAATAAATCAGCAACAAAAATGAATCAAATGAATATTGAGTTGATGACCATTGTAAAAGGCACTTTTGAGTTAGGCAAAAGTTAGTGTCAACTATGACAGTTTTTGAATTATATCCATGACACCTCATTAAAGGCAACATCAAACGAACTCATTATCTTTGACCTTCTTGTTGGAGGATATGTAAGAATTGAAAACTCTTTACTTATGAATGAAAACCAAATAATATTTGGTTATGGATTAAGAAGATTTTACAATGGTTCATCGTACATAAGTGATTAAATTAAGGTTTTGAATAATTTAAAAACGGTATGAGTTAGGACATTAGTTTCTTCGAGAAATTAACTTAATTAGACCTGAAGAATGTTCCTTCGAAGTTAACGCAAATAAATAAACACGGTGTATAAATAAATATAAAAAGTCGGTATTTCAACTATTCAATATTTGACATCTTTGTTCTTTCAAAAGGTGGCTCAATTATTAAAGCAGAAAGCTAGGAAAATGACAGATTGCGCGTGTCAAAATCAAAACCCTATGCTACAATGTCAAAAGATTTTAAATGATTTTGGTATTCTGAGTTGAATAGAATAGAATATATATAGAGATAATATATAGAGTACTGTTAATAGAATAGAATACTCTTTATTATGTTCACCATAAAAATTACAGATATAAATGTAGAAATTTATTATCAGCAGTTTATGTCCCACTGCAGGACAAAGGCCTCCCCTCCCTCCTTCCACTTATCCCTATCTACCGCTGTTTGTTGCCAATCTTAAAATACTATCGTTATAACTTACCCAGAAACAAGACAAAGAATGAGCCCTGCATGTCGCTGAGGTTGACCGTGTGATTGTTGACCTCCTGCATCATTGACGAGGTCTTCCAGCAGCGATCCTTCTTCGGCAGGTACGCATCCAGCCAGCGCATGATCAGACCTGCTTTGTGCATGCGGTCTAGTCTAGAAAGAACAGTATAGCCCAGGTTTTGAATACAATACGTAACCATTTGTAAAAACATGGATCAATTTATTGTCTTTGAATTCGGGGTGCTAAATTCTGATGGGTCTGTATGTGACAATATTCTGTTACATCGTACAGCAAACAAATTTTTGTTCAAAATCTGATGCTACTGAAACGATAAAAGATTAGAAATTAATCTGTGTTTGTTCCGGTTTTCGTATTGAAACGATTGTGATGAAAGTGGAAAAGATACTCGTACATGTACGTATGTAAGTCCTCCTGACCGTATTTTGGTCATAGCGGCCAATCTCAACGGAAACTAGCCTTCAGATATTCTGGTTTTGGTTCTGGCGGTTCCTGGTTTTTGATACTTATAACAGGTGTACAAATTCCCTTAACGACGCGTAGAGTCACTTGTTCTTTCCGTTATTTATTATGATATTTTTTTTTGTACTGGTCCATATCTGGGAACCGTTTAGTTACAAAGATATTGAAGGTAAAAATCACTTTTATATGTTGTTTTACGAAAACAAGTTTTAAATGTTATTTAAACTTAACTTTGAATACTCCCACGATCCATGAACCGTTGCATGCACCCACAAGCAAAATGTGTTGCGTTACGTTGCGCACTACCATAAACAGCGAATTTTTACACCAAAAATAAAAGTCTTTGTACAGAATGCGTTGATGACGGCTTTGTGAAGAGTCTTGTTATAGATTGATAAGTGGACGAAGAAATATGAATGAAATATGTATATATATGGAGTATTGCAGCCAACTTTGGGATAGCTCAGCTAAATACCAACTTGCCGCGCTTGACTCGGTGGAACGCAGAGCTAAGAGGCTCTTTGGCGACGTAAAACTGGTGGATGCCAAGCTTCACAGCTTGGCTCATCACCGTAAGGTTGCCTGCTTGTCGGTCTTCTAAAGATCGTACTTCGGTGAGTGTGCCCAAGAACTCCACGACCTCATTCCACCGGCCCCCTTCTACCATCGGACATCTAGACGCACTGCAAGTCACCATCCCTACCTAGTTGCTATTCCACCAATTCGCACTAAGCGTTTCCAAATATCTTTTATAATACGCACAGCAAAAGAATGGAACTCTCTACCTGCGTCTGTTTCCAAACCCATACAACCCAAATCTCTTCAAAGTGAGAGTGAACAGGCTTCTTCTGGGTAAGCTCACTCCATCGTCGCCTTTGTCTCTGTCATCTCTGACTGAGACTAGAGTCAAGAGCAAACACATCTCAAATAAAAAAAGTCATAAATTATTCATTTAAGAATAAAGTCTCTGAAAGTAAACCACGCAAGTTTTAAATTTTTCAGCTTTACTCACTCTTTATTTATCACTGGAAGATACGGGCTGCCTGCAGGCACGATCATTGCAACTTTCTCATTAAAAAACTCTTCAGCGCCTGAAAATAATTTTCATTGTTACATATTTCTGTTTTAAACGAGAACACATACAAACACTTTGTAGGTAACCTAGACATTAATGAAAATCTTCCATATTAAATGAGACAGCCGAATACAGTCTTCAAAACAGATACTGGATGAAAAACACTTCAGAATTTTTATCTAGAACCATGATTATGAAAAATACTAGGACCGATATATACAGGGTGGCAGCATCGAAGCGCATACTGGGACCATGAATTCAGCACATGACTCTAGAATCCCGTAGAACTTTTTCGCGCAAAAAAAAGCTGCTGTTTCATAGAAAAGTCAAAATGTATGGAACAGCAGAATTTTTTTCTGATAGCCCACGAAAAATTTCTATGCTATGGGATCTAGAATCATTTGCTCAATTCATGGTCCCAGTTTGCGCGTCGATGACCCTGCCACCCTGTATAAAAACGTTACCTAGCACGTGCTTTGGCTTGGACATGTTCCCGTCTCTATCTTACACTTGTAGTTTGGCATTTGTGTGACAGTGACAGTAATAACTCTTATCCAAAGTTCGAGCTAAGTAACGTAATACTGACCTTAATCGGCCAAAATTCTCATGCTAATATTTTATTTCAGTCAATCTGTCCAAGTATAGTACATACCATAGACATAGAGAATGTACTGAGCGTTCCATATTCAGTTGTACTGTGAATACAGACTAAAAAGTACGAGAGAGAGGCAAATTGAATTTGCGGCCAGTATAATTTGTCTCTTTCTAGAATTCTGATTTTGAATAGCTATTGAATTTAACAAATTCAATTTGAATTTGATAACATTTTATTTTATTTTACAGGGTTGCAGAAAAGAGACAGGCATTGGCCGCAAAGTCGCTTTATCTCCGTCTAGAAAGTGGTCAGTTCTGTGAATCTAAGGCTCAATCCGTTCTCTATATCTGTGGTGCATACTAATTCCTTGGTTCAATTACACTGCTTTTTTTTTTTTTTTTTTGGGTGGGAAATCATCAAATGACCTCTCCCGCTCTGGGCGGAGCGGAAGGGCGTGTCAGACTCTTACTGACTAAAACCCACCCGTGTTCCTTCAGTTGCCTGTGCGCCAGGGCCACGGTAACTCTTTCGAACAATCCGCGACCCCGGCAGTACGGCAGGTCAATTACACTGCTACAGGGATCTTTTGGCGCTCGAATAACGTTGTCAGGTAAACATTTGTGTAATTATTTTATGAAATATCACAGTGAAATGTATTGAAAAAACAAGGTGGCGGCATTAGTTCCGATTTTGGTCACGTGCCAAAATAAGCCTGTAGCGCTACACATACGTACTCAAGGCAAAGTCGCAGTTGTCTGCTTCCAGCCGATCCGCCCTCATGAGGTAGCTGAGCCGAAGCTTCCAGTCTATGATGACGTGTCGATGGGAACGTACGCGCTGCAGAAAGGCTGCCCCTAAAACAAAATTACTATGTTAAAAAAAAAGCCTTTTTTATGATTTCTAAAAAGTATGTTGCATGAATGCACGATGGATTTGAATAGTAGATTATTCACTAAGGGGATAAAGTAGTGTCTTAAGTCATGGGCGCTATTTTGCGGGGTAATAAAAACCAATTCGATTATCGAATTAGTATTTAGTTTATGAACTTGTCAAATAACCGGGGAATATCTAGGTTATGTGCAGTTTCGTAAACTATTTTATCTAAACGCATGCAATTTCATCAAAAACACAATAAATAATATAGTAAATATGTCACCCATAAACAACATTTTATCTAACGCGAGAGTACGCGCCACAGCAACCGATCAGCTGTGTGATGATATGCCGCCATTACCACACAGATTATGTAGAAACAGCGCAACGGTTGGGCGAGTCTAATATGCACATTTTTCAATAATTTTGGACTTGACCACACTCAGACAACATTATTTTTTATTGTTGTAATAATTGTTGTTTTATCTATTTAATTAATAAATATTATTGTTACTTATTATTCCACTATAATATCTGTACCTATTAAATTGCGTAATTTAATTATTTTGTTCGTCGACGGCAACTAAAACCTGAATAATGAATTGAGAAAGTCTTTGGCTTCACTTACAGAAAAAAGTGTAAGAGTTATCATACGAATTGCTTACTTGAGGTTCCAAATTCAAATCACACTATTCACTACCATATTATTAAACGGCTAGAACCCAGGGCTTTAATGACTTGCTTTAAGTTAGGTTTGCATGATATATAATTTGACATTAGCGAGCGGCTGATGTGACCAGAATTGTCCCATTTTCATGTGGATTTAATGAAAATCTTGATTTACCTACTTAAGGACTGCCAACGAATGGTAACAAAAACTTCGGAGCTAAATAATGAAACATTTGAATAGGTGACAGCAAAACTCCCACGCTTCGATTTTCAACATTACAAGCCTTGCGCCCGATGGGATTTCCCAGCGGCAAAAAGTACGAACTTTCATCCCCTATTTAATTCCTTTAGGGGAAGAATTTTATAAAAACCCATCCTCAGTGCGCACTTTCGTTATTTATGGAACTCTTGTCCAAAATTTCATGCTTCTAGACCCATTGGTTTTGCCTGTGCGTTGTCTGACAGTGAATTGAAGATTTTTATCCTCCTATCCTAACTATCCTAACTAATATTATAAATGCGAAAGTAAGTTTCTTTGTTTGTTTGTCACCTTTTCACGCCTAAACCACTGAACAGATCATCCTGAAATTATGCATATACGTTGTCAGGTGTACAAAAACGGACATAGGGTACCATTTACCCCGAAAAAAAGTACTGTTCCCGAGGAAAACAACAATAACGTTCTTATAGATGGCGCCACGTGTCTTTTGAATCAGGATTGAATTATATTATTATATAAACTTTAGTGGTGTGTTAGGAGCTTTTTTATTTTTTATTTAAGTACCTAATTCATTTTGTGAGTCTAGAGTGTCGATAAACCGGATTTTCATCCTCCCAACTATAATTCCCCGAACAACCCGAGTTGATTTTCAAATTCTAAATTAACGCGAGCGAAGCCGCGGGCAAAAACTAGTAATATTATAAATGTGAAAGTTTATGAGGATGGATGGATGGATGAATGTTTGTTACTCTTTCACGCAAAAACTACTGAACGGATTTTGATGGAATTTGGCACACAGATAGACCATGACATGGGTAAGCACTTAGGCTACTTTTCATCTTGGATCGCAGACGAAGTCGCGGGCTACAGCTAGTTATGTAGATATGTCTCTGCCAAAAAATCTTGTATAATTTCCTTCAGTGTTTTCATACCTGAGGCCATGGTTCCTCCCATGCCAACAGTAGTCGAGACCAGTTCCGCGCCTTTCAGCAATGCTATGTACTTCGGCTCATCAGAATTCTGAAATACATATAACGGAAAATCTTGAGAATTTTAGAAAACACTTGCTAATCGTTGCGAAGTTCACAGTCATATGTATGGTGATTTGTTTATTTCCCTAGGGGGGAAAACTATCAAAAATAATAATCCCGGATGCATAAATGCAGGCAAGATAAACACAGAATGCACCTCAAAACCTGTTTATTTACTTTTTGCACCAGATAGGTCAGTTATCACGCTATTTTTAGCACTGGTCTATCACGCGGAGAGAGCGTGATATTCACTGATTGCTATTTTTAAGAAATGGAAGATTCCTTAGAACTCGAGATGCCGAAAGTATCACGTTGGTATAGCGTGACCAAGTTAGTGAATGGAAACTGAATTTGACCTGATGTGAACCGCAGATTTGTACTTTCCGTGGGATTGTTATTGTAATATCTAATGGCTTTTGAATAATAATGTTGAAGACACTGTGAAAAAGACAAAAAAAAATCGTATAAAGTTGTGTTTTTTTTTAATTTCCTCAGTGACATTATGTGGAGTAAACTGGGGTTTACTCCACATAATGGAGTTCCTGGAGTTCATCCTGGAGTTTTTTTTATAAACGTTGCTTACCGCTTTTATAGGTTTAAACATCAAAAGTATGGTTAATCAGAGGTTTATTAAGTACTTAACTTTAAGCAACGTTTATAAATAAACCCTAGGCGGGTTTATTTTCGAATTTGAAGTTGGTATGAAACTTACCTTCAATTCCATCTCCATATAGGATCCCTTAGTGATGGACCAGGTGTATAGAGGCCGGTTCGCAACGAGTTCTGCCACGGTTGTCACAGGAACCTCTTGCTTCGGGAACGTGAGGAAAGCCACCAGGTTGCCGGAGTACGTGGTTACCACTACCAGGACGACCAACCACCATGTTCCTACTACAAGGCGACCGCTGTCCGCGCGGGGAAGGTACATTCCCCCTGAATATATTTAAAAAAAAATGTTGATACTTTTAACATTTTACCATAGAAAAAGGTCCAGGAAACAGTTGCTTCTAAAAAATGTTGATACTTCTAAAATTTTACTAAGGAATTAGGGCCAGGAAACACTTGCTTCTAAAAAATTTAGACACTACTAATATTTTACTAAGAGATTACGTTCAGGAAACAGATGTTTCTAAAAAAATTTGATACTTCTAAAAGTTTACTATGGAATTAGTTCCCGAAAACAGCTGCTTCTAAAAAAGAATTATACTTCTAACATTTTAATAAGGAAATAGGTCCAGGAAACAGTTGCTTCTAAAATTTTTAGATAATTCTAACATTTTACTAAGGAATTAGGTCCAGGAAACAGTTGCTTCTAAAAGTTGCTTTAAAAACCCCTTGCTTGGTACGGTTTTTATGGTTTGACAAAACATCGAGATTATTAGGTATAAGTTTAATATTAACGTAGGTATTATACACATAAACAAAATCCGGTGCGTAGCTTATAAGAATTATTCGGTCACACAGAAAGACACGCAAAGCGCCTTTAATTTATAATATTATGTTTAGTTACAGAATGCGGGGATAAGATTAACAATCTTTTTTTATTAAATAAATAAAAACAAAATAATATTATGCCTCTCAGAGAATCTTTAAAAAAAACTGTGTAGATACCACTGTACCACCATTGCATTGCATTACACCAAAATTTTATTTAGCTTTATTTATAAATTAGGTTTTTACTACTACTACTACTACTTAGGCTAATTAAGATTTTGGTAATATTTAATGTAACAATTTAAAATTAAAACCTGTTTCTATTTTTTTTTTCGCATAACGATTGACCATTTACGTAAAAAAAATACATGGTTGCCATAAAATATAAAATAAAAAATATATTAATATTTTCTTTTGAATCATTTTATGGCCTTCTAAACATTTTTTAAGTTTAAGCCAGTAAAACGTTTAAGTGAAAAAGGCTACATGGCTTACCGATATTTACAAAGAAATATTGTTTACATTTACCTACATTTATTTTAATTTGTGTTTATTTACAACTTTGCTATTTACTTCTTACCTATTATGTTTTATTATAATTTATAATCAATGGAGGTAATGACCAAACATTAAAATACTTATGTAACCTCATTTCAGTTTTTATGATAAGGTACCTGGCCGCTGGATATGAAAAAAATACACTAGCCATTAAAGAGAAAAGGACAAAAAGCAATTTTCTTTTAAACGATTATACCTAATGGCTTACAAAGCATTTTTTTCGAAAGTTTTCAATAAAGGAGGCTTTACTTTTCAATATTTAGAAAGAAAAAAACTAAGTTTACGTTCATGTAATCAACAAAAACCCTGAGTCTGGCTCACCTAAAAAGTCAAGCTAGAGAATCTATCTTCATCATTTATAATGAAACCTGACTTGATATCAGAAACAATATTAAGACATTTGCGATGCCTACTACAATATTTTAAAAGATACCTTATTTTGTAATAATAGTAGGTATTTTTCTTGGACAATACCCCAGTTTTCTATTTTTCTAAAAGCAATATTCTTACCTTGCTGCAACAAAGCACCGTAGATATACCAAAGACAATTGTGTATGGTAGCCAGACCTCCTTGACGAGTGATCTCCATGGCCTCGTAATAAGGACTTAGTCTATGGATGATATACAACGTAGGCCCCATCAGTATCACTGCTAATCCGAGACACAGCCACGTCTAGAAATAATAATAGACACATTTGCCTGTGCTGAAAAGTGTTTCCATGATAAATTGCCTTAAGCACTTTTAGAACGCAATCTTTTCTACACATGCTTCTTTTATGAATTTATGTTAAAAGAATAACTGAAACTTCGGTGAAATATGGGTATACACCTCTGCCTAGCCTTGCAGGGATTACAGGCTGTTTTTTTTTTGGGTGGGAAATCATCAAATGACCTCTTCCGCTCTGGGCGGAGCGGAAGGGCGTGTCAGACTCTTACTGACTAAAACCCACCCGTGTTCCTTCAGTTGCCTGTGCGCCAGGGCCACGGTAACTCTTTCGAACAATCCGCGACCCCGGCAGGCATCGGCCCTATCGGACCCCGTCAATGGTGCTGACATCTCTTTAAGGTGGATTACAGGCCTGATGTTATGTTATGTGTGTTACGAGAATTTGCCAAAGTCGGAATATGATTACTGCAGCACATGATCGATCAATTTCCCACCAATCACAATATTTATTTATTTATTTTACTTTAAACGGTAATCTACCAATTACATGGTTATAATTTCTATTTTGACAACTGAACATTTTCCATAAAAAACGGCATTGTAAAAATTCGTTTTCTCGATAATGCAATCAACTCAATGACTACGAAAATTAAAGTTACTCTGATTGCTTCATGCAATTCGTATGCAAATAACTTGTTTCAGTTATATGTATATGTAGCTTTATTATTGTGGAATGCTTTAGGAACCTACAGAAGCTAAAAAAAAAAAAAAAAACACCTGTGGCACTCGGGGACTGCCGCGGTAAAGCTATTGCATAGCATTTTTTATCAACTTATGCAATTATAATTATTTATTTATTTTTTATTTATGCAGTATTTTTTGTTCGTGATATTAATTAAAGTACAGTCGTACCATATACATACACGTTAAGTAGGCGGAGTGGGGGGTGTTAGGTTTTATTTTCGTTACGGAATTTCTTGATTCGGTCGTCGCGCTCAAAGCCCGCGATAAAAGCTATGCAATAGCTTAAAAAAAAACCTAGTGTGGAAACATTTATACAGAAGATTCAAGAACACGCTTAGCACATGTATAATATAAACACTATCCGAGCCAAGACTTTGCATGTCTGCTATGCCTGAAATAATAAGCCTAAAGTTTTCTCTCGAAATATTCTCTTACTTGTTTTGGTTGGCAGATTAGGTACCTTTTCTACATTTGCGCAATACAGGTAGGTTTTTAGCTTTCTTAAATATTTTTAGGACCTAAACAATTTTTTTTTAAAGTATTAACTTCGTGGATTGTTTACTGCTTCTATCTCTAAAAGGAATGTTCAAAAGGATTGTAAATAAGAACTTACGTCAGTAGTAAACGGAAGTAGAAACAGCAAAGCTCTGCTGAGCTCCCTCGGGCGCGCTATCATGAACGAATACGATTGTATGCTCACGGGCATGGTGTAGTTTATACCTGGGAAT
Organism: Dryobotodes eremita; assembly: GCA_917490735.1. Classification (NCBI taxonomy): domain Eukaryota; kingdom Metazoa; phylum Arthropoda; class Insecta; order Lepidoptera; family Noctuidae; genus Dryobotodes; species Dryobotodes eremita. The sequence continues at coordinate 20,049,122 of OU823251.1, read as the reverse complement.
GAACAAAAGAAAATAATATCTATAGATAGAAGCATATTGTTTTTTTAAACACGTAGCCTTTAAAAATTGAAGGAGTAAGGAACGTAAATTATGTCTATAAAATTCAGGTACTCTAATTGAATCTCTCCCGCCCTGTCACGCCGTTGAATCTTCTAATACCAGACTCAGTTGCGTTGAATAAAAAAAAAACTTGGATGAATACCTACAAGGGTACCTTTGATCAATTGTTTTTGTCAATGTCTTAGCTCTCTCGCTTCTAATGCCTCCTTACTCTCATAACATCTAAAGAACTGCAAGTAAGTAGAGTGCAGAGTAGAGCTGCCGGTTACTAACAAATGCGTGCACTGACTGGACAAGTCCACTCAATCTGTGTGGTTCTTTCCTCAAAAGACCATTTCAGACACCAATCTACATGGTCCTCAAACATTATGTAAAGTATTATATATTTTTTTAATTATTGTGAATGTGAGGACTATGTGGATCATTGCTTATTTGTTTTTTTTTTCTCAGTTAGTTTTAATCACGATCTGGCAGTTTGAGTAATTTATGCGGCCTACCCAAATGTCCTTTCTTTGGTATTGTTCGTCGAATCGTTGAGCTCCTTAAGTTCCGAGTTGAGCTGCACGATTACTGACAAATGCGTGCACTGACTGGACAGGTCCACTCAATCTGTGTGGTTCTTTCGTCAAAAGACCATTTCAGACAGACACTAATGTACATGGTCTTTTACATGATTTGACCAAGATTATGTCTGGACTTTAAAGGAGACTGTGACCTCTGAGTTTGTTTCGGCCTTTCTTCTCAGAGTAGTCAGATAAAAAACGCCGACCTCATCTAGTTTCAAAAATATGATTGACGTGTAAAAGTGTTTGTACAAACCTACTTACAGAAATAAAATCATTTATCATTTAGTGACTTGCCATTAGCAAGTAGAGTTAAGTGCAGTTATCGAAATCATGCGCAGGACTAAACAATCTAGATAAGAACTACTACTACTAGGTACTCTAGGTACTGGAGGCTTTTCAAACTATATTTTTTTGCTTTTTATTGAATTACGAGTTATATCAGTTTCATACCTGGCATAGGATCAGATAAAACGGTGAAAGAAGCAGCCGCCAGGGCTCCTTGTCCTCTAGAAATGGCTTTCATCGTCAGCTTAGCGTCCATGCCATGCATTGTCTGAAATAAAACCACGAATGAGAAGTTCTTGAATCTTTAACCGATTATTCAATGAAGTTTGCAGTTAAACTTACATCAGCAATGGTATCATTGGCCAACTCTTTCTTCAGAATAGACGCCAATATGACTTTTATTCTAGAATAAAAAAGCAACAATTAAAAAGTTGTTTTATTAACTAATATAACTTTGCCTTATTTGTCAAGGATCTTACGTAAAGTTTTTGTTAATCGCTAACTGATTAACGATATCAAATATAAGTCCACTATATTTAACGATGGCACCAGATTCATTCCGTTGCAGTATCGTCCATGGAGGGTTCTGAAATAATAAAAAAAACTATAATTTGTAAAAACGCCTTCCAAAACTAAGAACCTAACTAAATATTAAAATATATACATTATATTATTATATTTATATTAAAATACTAATTTAAATAAGTAGGATGAAATCCTGAATATTGGGCTGTGCAAAAAATATTTTAGGTACAGTAAAACTATGTACTTATTTTTTTATGTCCCTCGGGAATCATCGCATTTCCGAATACATACGAATGCTAATTTCCATGTCCATCAATTATTAGATTTATCGTGTATAATAATTTGAATTCAGAACTAAGTACTTTAATTGTTGTTACGTCAAAACAAAACAACAATAAAGTACTTAGTTCTGAATTCAAATTATTATACACGATAAATCTAATAATTGATGGACATGGAAATTAGCATTCGTATGTATTCGGAAATACGATGATTCCCTAGGGACATTAAGAAAATAGTTGCACTGTACTTATGGCACACAGGTAGAATGACCTAACATAGGATAATTTTTATCGGGTACATAACGTATGTATCTCTTTGGAATGATGCCAGTGGAAAAAAGCTGGCAATACATAATATGATTAGTGAGGTCTGAGGTCTTACATGAAAAGTGATAATGGGTAACTCCTTCCCTCTGAATCCGTGGTGTATGTGCGGAAAAAGAACATCTTCGAACTTTACAGCGTCGATTGGTCGCCAGTATCCAACCTACAAAACACGGTACCTAATTATGATAAAGTATTCTTTATTAAACGCTACACATGAAGAAATACAGAAATAGATGCCTACTCAGGAACTCGAACTAAAAGACACGTTTCATTTGCCTGTTTGTGCCAGCAATGCTGCTTGGCAACAAAAAATATTCTATGGAAGCTTCTGATAAAATAAAACTAGTGACCATGTTATTGCCATCGACTCGCTACCAAGAACGCGAATATTTACTTAAATGATGATGAATACTTACGTTTAACAAATTAATTTTGTCTATAACTCCCGTAGTTCCGTTCAAGTTTGCACTGGCCAAATCTGTAGCAACCGTGAGCCCTCGGTAGGTGGCGCCCCACGTGTCTGCGGCCAGAGCGCGCCATGTCGAACAGTTGCCGCAGCGACTCTTTGCAGCTATGTGTTGCTTGTTGAAAAGAAACCAATTTGTTTAGAATAGCCTCATTGTAGGGATGTTACAAATGTCATATTTTTCAGATTCGCGAACGCGAATGCGAATGCGAATTTTCGGGATGCGAATGTACGAATACGAATGCGAATGCGAATGTTTGGGAATAACATTTAAAAAAAACTTTAATTAACTTAAGTCATAATTTTTACTACTTATAATAGGAATATAGAAAATATAAGAACAGTAAACCAGTTTGATACTAATACAGTACCTAATTCTACCTAATAGTCAAAGTTCAAAAGAGGCATAAAAAGTAATAAGTAGTTAAGAAAGTAGTAGTAGTTAGTTAGTATAAGTAGTTTCAGAAAAAGTAATTTTGCCGCCTTTTCGCCCATGAGGCGATTTCTAAGGGGCTCGTATATAAGGCCAGCTGCACTGCACCTGTATACATTCACATTCGCAAAATATTCACAACACTTGATGCGAATGCGAATTTCGATGCAAATGTTTAAAATGATGCGAATCATTTACATAAGCGAAAGCGGATGCAAATATTCGTGACATCCCTACCTCGTTGGTCCAGTGATCGCAAGCACGACTGCAGAGCATCCCCATGCTCTGCAGTCGTGCTTCACAACGTGTATACGAACGCAGGACCCCTCCTGGGTCCGATCATCAGGCAGTGTTTTTGTGTCTGCCATCAGGAATTTTTCAGTAGCAGTTAGAAGTCTAGATTTATGCCCGGCTAATGGTAATAGGCTAGCCCCGATTACATGAAAATTAATTATACTTACTAAAAATGGGTAGGTACTTATACTGTACACTGCTGTCTAACCCTTAGTGGAACACAGGCGTGATGCTACATTATGTTAGCTTCAATGATAGTTACCCAATAACTAAAAAAAATCAACAGTAAAATTTGGGGCTTATGTATATACCTATTAATTATAGATAACCAATATATTTCCAGGAAAAACTCCTTAGGACCTTTCATTGGATACCAAACAAGATACATTCACCGTAATTATTATTTTCTGCAACACTTTTCATCCGCTATAAGCCGCCATTTTTTGTGACGTCACATAGCCTATAGCTAGCGGACGACCAAGACGCTTCCAATGATATCTCATTTCTCAAATCATGATAAGTAGTTTAGACAGAACAGATGAACATACATAGGTACATACATATATACATACTAGTCAAAATCATAACCCTCCTTTTTGCTTCGCCGTAGTCGGGTAATGAATCTCTCGCAGGCAAACTGATTAACAACTGGACCTCCTCTACCTGCATATGTTTGAGTAGCATATCCCGTCTCTGTATCTTGTTCGGTCGGATGGCTTCCCACTCCTCATCTGACACCTGGGCAGCCACATCAAACTCATCCTGGATGGCCGCGTTCAACGCTGATATGAACGCATCCATCATCTCTTGGCAGTAGCACATTATTCCGTTCTAGAAATATCAAAGGAGTTGTTACTGCGAGCTTATCAAAAGCTCAAAAGCAAGATGTCCCAACGGGTCTATCGTAGATGCAGGTAGATATGGATTAGTTAGAAAAAATCTAGTACCTCCTTGTCTCTTTGACGTTACACAGAAAAGATTACTAAAAACAGTATTTTTAGTTTTGAAATAGATTTGCCCACAAAACAGTAAATTTTCTTAGAATCGTGGCCAATCGTGGGTGCCCTTACAAACTCTTATCTCACATACAAATCCCGAGACATCTAAACAAAATACAGACCTACATTTATTAGATATATAGAGGTATGAGGACCAGGGTGTAAAGTAACCTCATCCCCCATAGAATAGGGTTGGATTCTCCGACCAGACGGTTGTTGTCTGCCTGACGTTTGATGTCGGGGTGTTGTATATATTGCAGCGTAGAGCTGGCTGCTAACACGCCGGGGACTCGAACCCCGGCGTCAGCTAGCTAAAAAAATCAAACTCACGCAGCTGGTACACGTAAAATTTATTATTAAAAAGAACATCCGAAATAAATAAGAAATAAGTCAAAAAAATGTAAATGTTCAGTCGTTGGAAGTTGTGAAAGGCTACCAAAAAAAAAAATATATAATTATCACAAGAAGATTTTCGGAGAAAAAACTTATGGATGTTTCCAAATATTTAGGTATCTAAGTATATAGACGAATTTAAATTCGATTGCAATCGTACGAAATTCGTGCCGCTCTATAAATTATTTAACACAAATAAGCTCAAGATTAAGGTTTTTCTTTACATAATTTCGTTAATATAAATTTTAAAGAGAATAAGATGTGAAATTGAGAATTTAGGAAAGCACCTTAAAATTAAAATGTCACACGACGGTATAACACAGAACACTTCTATTATATTGATGTTTGGGCGTTATTGCGCCACACAAATGAGTTATTTAGCACCTGATGTGTTCGTTAGGCACCTCCCAGCAAACATTTATGACGTTGAGTAGACGTTTTGTTGGCTACTTAATGTTATTTATAATAATCGTATAAATGTCATAAGGACGTTTACTCGACGGCATTAGGGCCCATTTTATTCAATTTAAGGCGCTAAGAGTTTCGTGTAACAGTCATATAAATACCTACTTAGTCGTATAGTAGTCATATACACGTCGGCGATTTGACTACATGTCATGTAATGATAGCTGTCGCAGCGTGTATTCCACTTCTTGTCGAGTAATGGCACACATTATGACTTTTATAAAATGTAATCGTTGTGTTATTGTCATGTAAAGATGATGCTTATACTCGTATTAATTGAACGAATTATATTATAACAGATTGTATCACGTAACGTTAATTTAATTTGGCAGTGTTTTTGACAGCAGAGTTAATATTGCATTTTTTTCTTTGTTGCTTGAGGTGATATAACCATTTCATCAGTTGTAAACCATTGTGCAATCAAGTTTACTGATTAATGTGAGGTAAGATTGTAACTAATTTTTAATGCGCTTTTAAAATTTTAATGTTTTCATATATTTATATTCATTATTAATTAAGTGAATGCGTTATATGACAACTATATAGCTTCCCGACGTATAAACTGCGTGTTCAATGTAAATGAGTACGCCATCACAGTTGATTTAGGGATCAATAATTAAATAATAAACGCTTAGCTATGTTAGTTCAAATAATTTATATTTTAAGAATTGCGATTTGCGTGACATTTAACTTAGTTAAATCTAAATAATACTTTTGTTTTAGGTAAACCCCACAATGATCTATAATTATGCAGATGTTGATAAGTTTTTGTCAAAGATGGACTTCATCGAGATGATACGCGCACATTTGAAATGGCCGTGGTCATTAACTCATTTTATCTTTTGAAAGATTCAATGAGACCATTATGCCAGTAATGACCATCATCGATAAGAATAATTTGTATATCTTTTTTACTTTTTAAAAGCGCCCTTGGATCTAAAAGGACTATGCAGGGAATTCTTTTGTTCAGAATTACATTTAATTGCTTTAATGCAACTTGTGGAATATTAAAATCAATAGCCCACTTTTTATAATGATCTCTGAAGTCATCATTGTTGGTTGAAGTGTCTTCTTTATCAACATTATCTTCATTTTCGGACGATGAATAACTGTTTTCAACTTCGAAAAATGAACAAGGGTCCTGAACTTCGGCAAATGAACTGCAGGGTGTACTCGTAGCATTTTGGTTAAATTGATTGGTTAAATTTGCATTTCAATGTGATACGGAACCCTTCTCATTTTCCTCACTTTCAGCTTGAGCTCTATTACTTTGTATTAAAGTACGTGCTTGAAGTGAACGATAAGTAGTTGTTTTTAACTTTTCTTTTGAATGCACCACTTCTTTTAATACTTTTCCACTTTTTTCGATCCATGTAAATAAATATGATAAATTTGATTTCAAAATGGTGGAAGTTGTATACAAGGTTATCGTAAGTCCTTTTAATATGAGTATTAATTAAATTGTGGTCGTATTATCATGTTTGTGAAACTTTAGGATGTATACAGGTTGCACTCATAATACTTATTCGACTTATATATAATGTTTACAAATACTACGTGTAAACAATTATTATCCATTTAGCAGATGTTTAAAAGGTAATTATATGACAAAATTGACAGTATTATGACGTTTATACTACGAAAACGTTTACACTACCAAAAGTTATATAAGTAAGTTTTATAGATGTCGTCGTAGTCGCTATTATATGACGATTGTAAAAAAATGTCGAAATAACGTCTATATGACATTATTATACGATAAAAAATGTTTATGACTATTCGGGCACATAATGCACCAGTATATGACGAAGAGTTAAAAAAAATACTGTAAAATAACTTTAATAAGACTCAAGGTCATATAAATGTTTGATTATATGACAAAAATGTTTGCTGGGCTGTGTCATCGACCTTGCTCGGCAACGATCCTGCGCTTCTCTCCGCAAGCTCGCTCGGACTTCTGCGGCCGGCAGACGAAGGAAGAAGACAGGCGAACAATAAATGGCAGGGTAAGGCCAAAAAAGGTGGCCTTTCAAACAATCTAAGAAAAAGGAAATCTTCTTAGATTAAAGAAGAAGGCACAAGTAACAAGAATACGGAACCTATAAAGGGATTACTCACCAAAGAAAAAAAGTGACGAGAAATTCCAGGGAACGTATCCGCTGACTACTCACATATCGTGGTGGTTAAAATTTGAAATTCACTTTCGAAGAAAGATTAAATATTATTGAATAAAATATCCACACAATAGGAATTCCAACGACAGAATGCGTTGCATTTTTTTCTTCTTGACAATGTTCTGAACAATTGTCAATTTTGAATATTTCAAAAAAAACGAAAAAGTAAAAAAGCTGACCGAATGACTCGTAAAAAGAATTTAATCGAAATGACAACAAAAAGTATCTAATTGCAGGAATTATACTGCAATATGCATGCTAGTTGCGCGGTAAACTCTACTTGCGCGATGCAGGATTTTGCGTGACGTCAGTGTGACGCGTAGCTCGCATGTGGCGATGTAGATGTCGCCACATATATGTCCCGAGGCGTAATAGTTTTCTTATCTTCCTGAACAGGTACTACGAGTAATAATATTTATACTTCAGCACTTCATCTCACCACAGATCTAATAGTCATGTTACTGTTAAATATAAACTAACAAACTGAAATCAAACTAAACCGTGAAATAGCGCAACGCAGGATTCGTATAGACACAATCCGGAATTGAGTGAACAAAACGAAATCGGCGAATAATTGCATTTAACTAGCGAAACACGCCGCGCGCCGTCAATCTAGCCTGGATTAGACTCTGTTTTACTGATTGCAGGCAGCCAAACTATCAATACGAACCTACAGTACACACACTACACGAGAGACCAGTGAGTACTGTGAATATTATTTAATTGTTGTGAATTCCAATACTCCTTAGATCACGTCATAGAGCACATGAATAGGTTTCACAAATGTGCAAAGCTAGGCACAATACCGTTAAGGCGTTAATCTTTAATTAACGAAGTTAACATCAAGTTTCGAGTAACGGATTAAGTTTTAAGTTCCGTTAATCGTTAATTTAGTACCTATTATTTGCCAAAAGGACACCGCGCGGACCGCGCCGTGCCGCGAAAAAAAGTTCTGACAATCTTTCAATAATTATTATTACAAACTCTAATGATACACCCTTCTTTCATACATTTTTCAAGTCCTGCCTGAACTTCCATAGCCCACACCAACATATTTTTAATGTATATCACTAACGCAACGACGTATAAAATGCAATTTCTATGACGAGTTAACTAACGATTAACGTTAACTTCCGTTAAATCTTCCGAAATGTAATGCTTTAACAATTAACGAAGCTAACTTTTTTAGTAACGGATTAGCAATTAACGAAGTTAACTATTTGGTTAACGGTGCCCAGCTATAGCAATATGTAGCCGTATTTTTTGGCATAGATATTGGTATCTACGTGTGTAACAATTTATACAAGGTAATTTCGATCATCACAAGTAAACTAATTTACAACCAAAATTTCTTGTAAAAATATCCAGGAAAAACAAGTTCGTTTCAGTATCTTATCATCTTTCAAAAAAGAGTAGCGCGGTGTGCATCAAATGAACCCAGCGGGGTAATTGCATAACACACTAACAGTAGGAATGGCTTTCATTTTGACAGTTCTACAACATTAATTGCGTTATTTACGTTGTTGAGCAGACAAAGTTTTAGAACATATGAAGCAATGGATCAGCAATATCCTTCAAAATGATTTAGATTCTGATTGATACGTAATTAGGGTGCAGGTCTTAAGATACATCTACTCTATTTACCTTACAATCCGGATGGTTATCAGTCAAGTTATAGATATAGGCAACATTCTCCCCCTCATAAAGGTCGTTGATGAGGCTGCTCAGGTTCCCGTTCTGTGCGTTCGTGTCGGATATCACGTAGAGCCACTGGGCCATCGTGTGCGACATGAGCAAGTCCCGGGCTATCTCCGCCATCGTTGTCATCACGTCTGACGTCACCACTGCTATAAAATTTTCACCTACGAACATTTATACAGGGTGTAAAACTAACACTCTAGCCGTTATCTACGCATTCTGTGCAATGACGATCGCTTATAGCGATAAGACTGCCCATTGTGTCATCCTGTATAAAATTTCTACATTTATATCTGTAATTTTTATGGTGTACATAAAAAAGAATATTCTATTCTATTCTATTCTAATGACGGGGGTACAAGTGACTCTCGGCTTCGTTAAGCGTCTTTTTACGCAATATTTGTAACAATATTTTGATTTAAAAGAGTGTCCGTGGAATGGAACCGACTATGGTTTGGAATGGACAACTAGCTTCATCTTTCTGACTGACCGACCCCTTGACAGTTCAAAAGTGCCTGTAATTGGTTTAATTGAAATAAATGCTTTAGTTTGATTTGAGATTAACACGCGTTTATAAGACATATTTTTTTTTTGTCTTTTGTATCTTCTTTTTTCATAAGACAATGTTTTTCTTTAGACACGGGTTAAACCATCGAGCCTGTTTTTAAAATAAGAACCTAACAGAAATTGAAATACAGTTCCTTTTACAAAACTGACAACTTAGTCCGGTCTTAGGTTGTCAATTTTGTATTAAGAACTTTACTAAAGTCGGCATAAAGTTCGAAATACAATAACTGACTCGAAGGTTTAGGCTCGGGCTAAAGTTAGATCGTGTTTTTATAAATAGTCTCACACACAGGGTATGAGTGAAGAGAGGAACTGCTCTAGTAATTTATGCGGCCTACCCAAATGTCCTTTCTTTGGTACTGTGCGTCGAATCGTTGAGCTCCTTAAGTTTTGAGTTGAGCTACACGATTACTGACAAATGCGTGCACTGACTGGACAGGTCCACTCATTTTGTGTGGTTTTTCCTCAAAAGACCATTTCAGACTCAAATCTACATGGTCTTTTACGTGATCTGACCAAGATTATGTCTGGACTTTAAAAGAGACTGTGACCTCTGAGTTTGTTTCGGCCTTTCTTCTCAGAGTAGTCAGATAGGAAACGCCGACCTCATCTAGTTTTAAAATATGATTGACGTGTAAAAGTGTTTGTACAAACCTACTTACAGAAATAAAAGAATTTATCATTTATCTCACACTCATTGCGCCTTAATAAATGCAACGTACCTACAGCAAAATAATTTGATTGCGAACACACTGAAATTAATAATGCGCAATAGTGCAGATGGTATCTCATTGTTAGCAAAAGTTACATACATATTCTGTTCAAGTTAATTTAGAAGGCACTTGTGCTCGTTTGGATGCTCTCCAAACAATGAAAAATATTGCAGAGGCATTAGAAACTAACTAAAAATAGACAATAGTGCTTCTGGATCTGGAGCTTTCATTTAGAGCGTTAAATACTAAGTCAAAAGTATATTGAGAGCCTAAAATCAATACAGGCAATGTTCGTTCATCTGTTTTTCTCTGTTAAATTTAAGTCATCTCACCTATATACTTAACCGGCAGTTTAGACAAGATTTTGAGCATCTCTTTCCTTCTCAAGTATTCGTTAATCTCATGTTTCATCTTGAAAACTGTGACAGAAACCGGTGCAGCACTCTCATCATCTATCTGCGATGTTAAAGACTTAACAACTCTTGAAACCATGTCCCGACCTGATGTAGAATGGAACACACTTTAATACAGTAACTTATCCCATCCAAATGATTTACTAGGATTTTCATAGTACGCTGTTAAATCTTGAATTTTGAAGCATATAAGGCACATTTTCAACAAACTTGAAATGCAATTAGAATAATATGTTTATTCATAACCAGCTGCTCCAATTATTTCGGTTCTAAAACATTTGCAACTACGTTACAATGTAGACAGTTAAAGCGAAAGCATCAGAGTAGCCCGCGAAATTCAAATTAACGTTTTTTGCAATTTGCAGGTCAGTATCAGATTGTATGTTGATCTAAGTATGATTCGCGGCCGTAACAAATACTTATTTATAGAATTATAATCATAAAAATCATCAATACATCTCTCTATTTTCATATTACCCTATTTGAATAATTATTTCTTGAAATCATGACATTTGATGCCAATTTCTAACTTAAGGGGTTGTATTGCTGATTCTAATGATTATAATTCTGTGAAGCCATGTTTGTTACGGTCGCGAATACTACGGACTACCTTAGCGCATCCCCCTTAATAAATGTAGAATAAAAGAAATTGATTTTAGCTTGTTTACAAGCCACATAAAATCAAACTTGCGTATGTATGTGCCCGAGATACCCACATGTGGAGGTTCAAAACTCGTGCAAGTGGCCTACGCATATAGCTTGCATCAATACAATATGCTCAAGTTACTTTCGTGGGTTAGCCCATTAGGTACCTATAATAAATTAACGTATATACCTAGCACAGATACTTACTCAAAGTGTCATCATGCAGTATGATCGCAGACTTCCATTGGAAAGCATTCGAAGTTCTCAAATCTAGAAGCAGTTGTGGTAGTTCCTCACCAGGATCAGCGAAAGTAGCAGTTATGGCAGAATGAGATGGTAACCTTGGACAGTCCACTTCTGTTAGAGCAAATAATAACAGTTCTTCTTCTTCAGTACGAGAATATAAATCCCAGGTGTCTTCGCAAGATGCTATACTGAATACAGCTAGAAAACCTACAACAATCATGGTTAGTTTCTTAGTTTATAAAAGTAAACCTTTAAATGTATGGTCAGTCAGCGAAAACACTTTAAAAAGGCTGTCAATGTCATTTTTTACAATGTACTTGCGGTTGCCTGTTGGGCGCCAATAAGCTATTTCCTACTGTGTTGGGCGCCAATAAGCTATCCACTACTACCATGTTGGGCGCCAATAAGCTATCCACTGCTACTCTGTTGGGCGCCAATAAACTACTACTAGTACTACTACTATGAGTCCTACTGCAGGTTTTCCGTCTTTCCATTTTTCTCGGTCTTTTACAATCTGAGGTTTAGGTAAGAGCGTAAATTGGTCTCACCATCTCAGGCATAAGGCGTCGTCGGTTCCTGCTTTCCACCATTATTTTTTGTATTAGTCATAAATAATTTATTACTAAGTGATAACCTACTGCCCTAAATATTACACAACACTGCTTTTGGTTATATTCATAAATCAAAATTTCATACCTTTCTTGAGACTGATAGCAGTCCAGGAGTAGTAGTGAACAATGACGCCGCCATGTTTGAGCTCAACTCTCGCCAACTCCTTGATGTAATCCTTTAGTTCGTCAAGAATTGTTTGGTATTTTTCCCCTAAGTACTGCCGATCTAATACTACGGCTGAAAATATGCCACTGCGTGAAAATCATCCTAGATTTTTTGCATTTATTTTGGATTGACAACCATCCTACATAAGTATTTTGTTTTTTATTTAGGGTTAACCGCAGTAAGAGGATTCACATTTCCAGGGAGATTTCATCAATAAACGTACACCTACCTCTGGTTATGCAAAAGACATTCTTGGGAATTTACGCAATTCAGACTTTCAAGATAAATACTTATTAATAAAAAGTTAGCAGCATTAGCAGCATTAGAGCTTTAAATATGTGTAACAAACAATCAACGTACCTATTGAAGCGTTTGCCGTAATTAACGACGGAAAATCCTCCGCGGACACTGGTGCTAACAATAGCACAGAACTGAGTATCCATAGTTGCATTTTCAGTCAACACGAGCGTAGTCCGATTTCTACACTTTCCAAATGAAATTCCAGTCATAATTCGTAAAGCAGTAGAAGTAATTATTGATATCCAATCAAAAGTTTCCCGTTATTATTGAGGCCCTAATGTAATTAACAGAAACCAGGACGCAGATGTACCATGTTAACCTTTGTTGTGGTTTGCACGAATGTAGGCTCTTGAAAGCTTCGTGATTCGTGGAACAATACTTATTCTTCAGTGAACATACAGGAGGTTTGATTTACCTACGAATGCTAGTTGTACCGGTACAGGTATCTAATACGGGTAGTTATTAAGTATTTACTAAATAAAAAATATTCTACAAAAAAAACAACCGACTTCCAAAATAGAAATCACTACAAAGTGAAAAATAACTTTAATTTCGGAAGTCGGTGTCTTTGGTTTTGTATTTTCGTTTTTTGCTACCGACTTCCGAAATTAAAGTTATTTTTCACTTAGTTGTTTTTTTTTTTTGAAATAATAAGTTTTTATTTATCAGTTTTCAGTTGTGGTACCTACCCCACACAAATTCGTATACCAATACTTGATGTGTAAATAACAGTGACATGAAGTTATTAAAACATCCTCAATTTTTATTATACTAAGTGGAAAAACGCAATATTAAGTATAACTCAAAAACAACTGGTGAGATCTTAATCAAATTTATATGGGACTACATGAGAAGCACTAGCTTTCAAATAAAAAAGAATCATCAAAATCGGTTCACCTAGAAACAAGTTCTGAGGTAACACACATAAAAAGTACAATTGAATTAAGAACCTCCTCCTTTTTTTTGAAGTTAGTTAAAAAGCGGTCAAGTGCGTGTCTTGTTAGTGGTTAATTTATTATAGGTACCTAATAGGCTAAACCACGCAAGTAACTTGAACATATTGTATCGGTGCAAGCTATATGCGCAGGCCACTTGCACGGGTTTTGTACCTTCACATGTGGGTATCTCGGGCATTTATTTAATCTACAGTAACATGTATTTTACCATAACATACGGAAGTTTGATTTTATGTGGCTTGTAAACAAGCTAAAATCAATCTCTTTTATTCTACCGTCCAAAATTCGATTTAGACAAAAGAAACACCCTTTAGTTGCCATGAATCCGTTCCTAAAAGGTCAGCAGTTTGTTAAAAATTCATTATAATCACGTGTACGCCACGTTACGTGTGTCAGGTACATTGTAGCTATCGTGATTTTTGACTATTTCATATTAGGTCATCCTAAGACCCATATATTGTACAAATCAGTCCATTTTATTTAGGGTAAGAGTCATTCCCTTAGCCCATTTAAAATAGACAGACCAACCAGCCATATTTCAAAAATTTGGAGTGCCACCAGGGAGTTTACTAGGTGCCGTATTTTTGACCCCCTTAGGGCCCGTTCACACGTACCACAACGACAACACGTGGTCTGACGCTAATTTGTATGAAAATGAATAATTTATTCACACTGACCACATTTTTCCATCAAAACCAACCGTGTCAGCGATACCGACTATGTCGCAACCTCCAGCGAGACCGCGCACCGGTGGCCGGCGGCCAACGAAATCGCAAACGCAACGTTGCGTCGACTATTTGATTTGATTTTGTAGTTAACACAACGCAACTGCAAGAAGCTGCAGTGACACTATTCACACGTAACCATTGCACTGCTTGCCCACATTTTGTCGCAGCGATGTTGTGTGCTTGTGGTACGTGTTTACGGGCCCTTATAACAGAATATTAGATCGCGATGCAGCCACTCGAGTCACCGCCTAAATTCTATTAATAAACAGTACCTATTCCGACTTAGCAAGGCAAATTAGCTATCTAGGTAAGGTGGGTATGTATATTTAAAAAAAAACTATGATATCACTAGGGTGTGTACATTTTCGGGGGCTTGGGTAAAGAGAAAAAAAAACAACATTTACACATATTTAATTAATTCATATATACTATGTAATGGTGTAAGTAGTACCTACAAGTACTAGGAACTGGAGGCGTCGTCGTCAGAGGCAGCAGGTGAAAACTTTGTTATCGTCTCAGTAACGAATGACGATGATGACTGTGACGGATGAGCTAAATGATCTGAAGTATTCAATTGAATGTTGCCCAAATCAGCTTCAAAGATAACATTATGAATAGCGTGCTTCACACATGCCAACGTACGTGGATCATATTTTCGTAGTTCACTGACTATGTAATTTCCAAAACTAGTATACGGATCGTTGGCGACAGTAGAGGCATTTCGTAGAAAATTAAGAGACTGAGTAAGTGAGTTATTCTCTTCTTCATATTCAGATTCTTCTCCAGTTACTTCTGAACTTCTACGTCTTTTGTTACGCGAAGGTTGTCGTGACAAAATCATGACTTGTTCCAGTTCATCGGTTGTGTGCGACTGTTGTAATTCGGTCGAAGAAGCGTCCGTGTCCTCGTTTGCAGTTTGAGAGGAAAGCTGACTGTCATCCTGCAAAGATAAATTACTTTAAAAAATACCTAAAACAAATGTACACACGCCAAAGTAGTTAAGTTAGTGCAGTACGTAATTAATAGTTTTACCAGTAGCGGCGGGCCTAGACAAAGTAAAATTCGATTAGCGAGGACACTAGTAGAAAAGCCAAAAAAAATATGGGGTTGACATAAACTATCGAAATGTCACGTGATCATAGGTCAACGAATAGAAATTAGGTAGACAATGTTAATATCATTCGATGATTCAATTCTATGAAACGAATCGACAGTGTCAAGCGATTACTTCCATAGAGCTGCGTAGTCAAGTGGCTTTTGACAAGCGTTATCACTAGTTTTCGATTCGTATGATAGAAACATTAGCGAAAGCGATTGTAGAAATAGAATCGATTCGAAACGAATGCCATTATTTCAAAAAATGGCATTCGCTGGTTACTTAACCCCTTTGGCGTGTGTACTTGCACTAAGGCCTCAATCTAGCAAAGTGAGCTTAGGTATTAAAAAAAGTTAACGTACGATCGGTTCTGTATGGTGAGTTTTGGCCAGCTTGTTTCTGTTTTTCCTAATAAAGTCAAAGTAGGGATAGCCGAACCATTTTGAGGAGTAGATATACCTAGCATTTCCTGTAGCAGCAGCTGTAGAAATGAGAAGTACGGTAATTTATGACACTGAGAACTTATGACAGTAGGTACAGATAAAATAAAAACTACAATCGAACCTCTGATACGACTTTTCCTTTCTCTATGCAACTCCCGGCGATGGGAACCCAATAATGATGCCATTTTTTTCTTTAAAACGCCGACAGGCCATTTATATTCATTTGCGATCTTCGTCCAACTTTCTTTGCGCATTTTAGACATTAAATGATGGGGATGTTTATTATCCCACAGCAATCTATTTTCGCCATACCGCTGTATTAGTCGAATCGTTAGTTCCCGATTCATTTCCTATTTTAGATTCATAACCTAAAACAAAAATACTATAGAATACTCGGTGTCCAAGACCGCAAACTTTTTGCGTCGGGGATTGGACAAATAAGAGTTAGCACGCACGAGTCACTTTTGTTACCATGACAAAAAAAGAAACTGTCACTATCACGTCACCTCATCAAAGTGGAGTGCGCTCACGAAGGATGACAGTCACCAAAAGTTTTTGAAGTCCAGGAGTCAGTTGTCAACATGGATTTAGAAGAAACGGTCATTATCTACGAACCCACAAGACGTAAAAGAAAATATTGTAAAAAAGAATACTGGGTACACCCCGTTTGATGTGACAGACTAATAAATGGAAAGTTCAAGAACACTATGTTTCAAAAACTTTGACAACGCCCAAAGCACATCATTGTCTGTATCGTCCTCGTCCACAGTCACGCTGTGAGAAGACGCAGACGCCATGTTTGCGTGTTACCTTGTCGATAATTGGAAAGCGAATGCGGAGCGGGAACGTAAAGGATGCGCGAAAAGTGATGATTTTGTCATCCGTGCGCGCGCGGTAATTTCAAACCTAGCGACGCAGTGACAGATCTGTCACGGGCTTATTCGCGGGTCGGCGGACGAAAGTGTCACCAGGTTGTCACGTCGTAACGTGCGTGCATCTCCATATATATCCACAGACCGGACAAGAGTGACAAAACAGTCACGGTGACAAAACAGTCACGGTGACAAAAGTCACTCATACGCGCTAGCTCTAAGGGTCTGTTTAGCCACATCTCAACTATACATATTACAGCCTAGATAAGAAACATTAGCCACGTCAGAGCACACGCTCGTAACCTATAGGTACCTACCTAATCGTCAAAATCGTAACAGAAATAGTCACCGTAACCAAAATCGGCATGGGATTCGGGATTGAATTTAAACGTGTACCTACCTACTTATTTACATTCGCACGTAGGTACAGTCAACCGCACATCAGTGGCAACAATTTCACAACGACAGCACCTTTATGTCGCAGTAGAAAGGGCGATTTTCGTAGTATAAGTGCTACCACTGATGTATGGTTAACTGTACCTACCTACTAGATAGCAGTCGTAGTCTCGTAGTAGACTGCGACTGAATAGTAAGTACAGTCAGTACTGAAAACCGCACATAGTCTTTCATAAAAAGTTCGGCTTTGCAATTAGATCGTCGTCTCTGTCACTCTAGATGTGTTTCAGGTGCGACGGTGTCTTAAACTCCTCTTTAAAACAATAAACTCCTTAAAAATATGAAAACACTCTTCTTTTAATATAAAAAAGTATTTTGAATTTCCCAAACTTTAAAAAACAGCTGATTTATTTATACAAAACATTCACACGTTCATTCATCTAACCCATTGCCTGCCGTACCGGCCGGAATACCGGATTGACGCTAGACGCTACATTCTGTAACCTACCATAATAAATAGTAATCTCGGTTCTTACCTTAACGAAGCCTTAGTTTCCGATACCTTCACACTGATAATGCCCAACGAATTACTCAATAAATTAGCACAAGGACGGGTCAAGCGCTACTTAGGCATGAAAATGCCAAGGATTATAGTGAATTATTTATTTCTTCCATTTTCTAGATGTCATGTACGAAATGTATGAATGAATGAATGAGAAAGATGCCACAGAAAAGCACAAGGCACATTAGAACTCATTCAAAATGAAACTTCGACGGCAAAATTAGTATTATTACATCCATGGTTACATCCCATTCTATCAATCATAGGTTTCTACATTATGATTATTTAGTTGACTCTTATATTCAATATTGACTCCGTGTAACCAAATAAAAATAAATTAGTGCAATTTCTGTGGCAAGTTTCCATTTTCCTTTGGTTGGTACGCTGGTTGGCAATTTGGCATTTATTGGCAAAGTTGGCAAATTCTGACAATTCTGTTTCTGACATTGACATTTTCAAAGTATCACCCACTGGCTGGCGTCACCATTGATGTCACGTCGTATGTTGTCGTTTTCAAACATTTGTTTTACAACATTTTTTGTGAAATGTCGAACCAATATGAGAAAATCTTTATAACAGTTGGCACAACAAGATTCGATTTACTTTGCGACTATGTTTTGACTGAATCTGTTCTTACAGCATTGAAGAATATTGGTTGTAAAGAGATTACTTTTCAAGTCGGCAATAGCAGCGTAGAGCCCGGTGTAATTGAGAAGCAAAACGTTAAAATAAACATGTACAGGTTTAAGGACTCCATTCATGAGGATATAAGGAGCGCAGACTTAGTCATTAGTCATGCTGGGGCAGGAAGCTGTCTAGAAACATTGGAAGCTAATAAACCACTGTTGGTTGTTGTAAATGAAGACCTTATGGATAACCATCAACTGGAACTAGCTGAACAACTTCAAATCGACTCTCATTTATATTACTGCACATGTGATACAATAATAAGCACACTAAGTATGGTAGATTTCACTTTGCTAACTCCGTTCCCAAAAGCGAATTCATCACTTTTTGTGAATTATTTGGATAGTGTGTTTAAAATTGACAACTTAGATTGATGTGCCATGAAACCCTGCAAATTACTAATTTATCCTAAGTTTTCTTAAATGGTTTTATTATTCTCTTGATCTGGCTACAGTTTCACAATTGGACATAGTTAAACGAAAAGGATCCAACCTCCAAATGGCCTGCAATGAATAATGATACCAAAACACACACACATTGGTATTACAATTCATTTTCGGCCATTTGTGGGTTGGATCCTTTTCGTTTAACTACGTCCAATTTTGGGTACAAAATGGACATGATTAACTTCAAAAAAATTGAACTAAATTAATAAATATTTACATAGTTTGTATTGGATATTTTAACTAACTTGGCAAATGGCAACATAAGATGGAATAAATGGTGCAGTCCAAACTTTAAGGAATCTTTTGCTTATATCCGTTTTGTACTAAAAATGAGTGAAACAATAGCTTGATGAAGCAAACAAAAGATTGGCATAAAAAACTATATTATTATGTGCAGGTTCCTTTTATTCATTTCATTTCTTCGTAGTTTCTTACCTTGAAGAGGTGGACCACAGAGGAGTATTTTATAAACCCATTTTGCCAGTTCAAATATTTAGGTATTTATAAAGCTAGGACATAGCTATGCTCTAGAAAATGTAAAATATGTGAGTCTTCCTAAACCATTCCTTGTTTGATTTTAATTATTGTAACTTATTGTTAAGACACTTTTTTAATTATTGTTAGTTATTGTTATTAAGGTTTGGTCATGTTCAGAGGACGAATGAAAGGCGACTAACAAAAGGTATTTACACGGCAAATGTGATAGGAAACGCCGGGACGGGACGCCCTTGGAAGACATATAGTGACCTTATTGATTATGTTCTTCAAAGTCAGGTGCGTAGTACTCGCAACCGGCGTGCGTGTATGACCAGATGTATGAACGTAAACGAGGCGAAAGGAGTATGTAAAATCAGATGGCATTCTTTAGTTTCTGCCCACCTCCATGGGAAAAAGGCATGAGTTTATGTATGTATGTATTATTGTTAAGACTTAATAAAATTGTTTATTGTAATAATTGTTATTATTAGAACGAAGACAGTTTATATAATTGAATAGACATTCATTTTGCAAATATGGGTAATATATTTGAAGCTTATGAATTTATATATTTGAAGCTCTTATATACACTAGGTTATAAGTGAAATTTAATATAAAATAAATTATTTTCACAGTATAATTAAATTTTATTGGAAAAATACAGATCATTTACAAGGCTCACAAAACATCAGACGTCATAAATAATTATTAGGTTCCAGGAAACTATGAAAATAATAGGACAAAACTAAACTTATAAATTTTATTATGGATAATTTAGACTAATTTCTTGGCTTCAAAGAAGCTCTTGAGATGTCTCATCTGCCAGTAGCCGATGCCAACAAGCACTCCAGTCTGGAGGAGACTCCACCACAGAACACGCTGGTTAGTGCTCTCTGATGTCTGTCTGAAACGCTCCTCACGATGCTGGAACAAGAAAGTATACATTTAGAATGAAAATGGTTGAGATATAACTAAAGAAAACCTCCCTACCCTCACTGCAGGATATAAATCTTTAATTTGAAAGCAGATACTATTACTTTGATAAATCTTGACATGAATAAATATCACTACACTACCTACACTGTTCCCAGATGCTGTTAAAGATGTGATAGTCAATAAAAAAAACATATATTCAATAATAGCTAGTACATATTTAGTTGTTCTGAACCTACCCTTTGGTAGCTCTGTTCCTTAGTGATTTGGTGTACTTGGTCGAGCAGTTGCCTGATCCTTAGTTGCAACTCTGTGAGTTTGTCCTTGTGGGCTACATTGGCGTAGTCTACTGCATGCTCACCAACTTGAATGTCCAGATGCACCTGTTACACAATTTAAGCATGAGAATGGATATAAATAGCATGTTTTACAGTCACTGTGAAATTTTGTTGTATCTCAACCTTTTGGGATTATTTTAACTAAGAAAAATGTAGAAATCCAGAAATTTAAACAACAGACAATCAGATATACATGTACAGAATTAATTAATACAGAAAATAAGAACTTAGCAAACTTAAAAACCATCTGAATAAAAATTCTGCATTTGAATCAATACATAAATGTATTGTTCTTGAAATATTTATGTAGTTCAGTTCAATATTTGCACAAGTGTTATTATTTCATTGCTATCAGAGTGTTGCATGGGTAATCATATAAAATTGAGATGGCTTAGATCTATGGAAGATGGTATAGCTGGCAAACTAAAATTAAAGAAAGTATAGATTAAAACAATGCTTTTAACATAAACCAGGACCCCTTTCTTTCCGTTTCACCATACTACTCACTCTAAGTTGAGATCCACTGAACCAAGATGTGCTGTTGGAGTACATGCAGATGACGTGCTCTCCCGGCGTGACCGACGTGAATGATATCATGCCCTCCGACGAGTAAACACGAGACATCAACACTTTGTCGTTGGGATCGCGAACCTCCACATGCATACCTATGCCAGGGGTCGAAGGCATAAAACCTCCCGATCTGGGATCATACAACTCCACTTTGTAATTCACTGAAAAACAAAAAAGATCAGTATTAGACTACATTCTCGCTACTCTATCGTGATTAGAAATGCAAGGGTCAGGCGCACAAGGAAGTTTTACCTATAACAGTAGTATCATCTGGTATTTCTTCTATGAAACATTTTCTCTCGGCTTCTGCTATGTGGAAATATAAAGCTGAAGTCACGTCCAATATGAGAAATAGCGCAAATAGCGACGATATTCTGAATAATTCCATTTTTCCAGGCTAAAAGAATCGGCAAAAAACTCAAGATGACATGACACACGTCACCGAATTTATAAAACGTCAATTTGCCAAGTTTCGTCACAATAATGTTGATACTTTTAGCATTAAATGAAATAAAATTCAATTAATTTTAATTTACTCAAAAGGGCCAATAAAACTTAGTATATACCTAATATTTTGGTGAAAATAACATATTTTAAATTTTAATTTTATAACAGATAAATGAAAAATAAGTGCGCAAGTCGTGTCACTGGTCTGTGCTGTTGCTCCAGTGGCCAGGCTCTGACATTTACTTGGTGACGTTTCATTTCAAAATCAATAATTTGCACATTTGTATTGCATTATTGCTTATTGTGATCTTTGTGAAAATATGTTGGACTCAAACACAGATTAATTACAAACGCATATTATAATACATTTTATGTGATAAAAACGCGTAGCGCGGGCTTTCTAGGTGTATAACATTTACCAAGTTTTAGTGCAGCCATGGATCCATTTATTATTGCTGCTATTATTAGCGCAATTGTTATAGTTTTGTTATCCGTCGCTTTCTTACGTGTTGGATCACCAGCCAAACCCCAAGGTAAATAATTCATATTAGTAAGCAAATCCCTCGCCCACAATATTGTCAAACTTATCTTCAACAATAGTGTCCATCCACACCATAGTCTACACAGTCTTAATGTTGTTGTTTACAATCATTTTATTATTTTAAAGCTGGAGCAAGGCCACGAGCAGTGGCCCAGAGAGATGGAGGTCCTGGGAGAGTGCAAGCAGTTCGGAATCAAAGAGCTCGAATGAGAGCCAATGGTATGATAAACAAGTGTTACTTACTTAATTAATAAAAAACTAAAAGTACATTATTATAACTAATATAAAAATGCTTCAAACATTATAATATAATAAGTCTGCCCGGTATTGTTGTAGTAGAAACCAAATTGTTGTTGTATTCTATAATTATATTCTATATATATTTTAGATTTTTATAGATATAAATTTTAGATTTTTAAAGTTTTTAGATATCTTATGAAATTGTTGTACTTAATAGAATTTATTTCAAATACATTAAAATACTTCTATGCAATATATAACACAACTAACCAATATATAACACAACTAACTATTTACACTAGGTACTAAATTAAATGACCAACTAACTAACTAATCCTTTTATTTCATAGCAGAAGTTGTCTTCAAAATATTATATTTTCTCAGCTGCGCGCCACCAAGCAGCTGCATTTGAAGAAGAACCAGATGTAGTTGATGAGGCTGAAGAAGAAAATGCACCAGAGACACAAAAAGTTGATTTTGAAGACAAGATGGGTGCAAAGGTTTAAAAATATATATTATAATGTCACAGTACAGAAGTTAACATTCCTGTTTTTAAATAAACAAAAGCAGGATATTATGTTCGGAATTGAAATAATATTGTAATTTATTATCATATAAATAAAAACATTTTTACAGAAAAGGGCAAAACTAGAAGCGAAAATGGAAAAGAAGAAGGCAAGGGAAGCAGAGGAACAGCATAGAGAGATTAAAAAGAAAAAAGATGAGGAGCTAGAACAAGAGAGAAAAAAGATTGAAGAGAAACAGGAGGTATGTAAACATTAATCATAGACTTCATTATTTATGACATTTTTTTTGGGTGGGAATTCATCAAACACCTTCTCCCGCTCTGGGCGGAGCGGGAGTCGTGTCAGACTTTTGCTTAGTAAAACCCACCCATGTTCCTTCAGTTGCCTGTGTGCCAGGGCCACGGTAACCCTTTCGGACAAACCCGCAACCCTGGCAGGCATCGGCCCTAGCGAGCACCGTCAATGAGTGCTGACATCTCTTCGCGTGGAACACAACGCGCCGTCGACCCGGGCCTGGTCCTTACCGTCCGCAAGACCGCGCCTACAGTAACCGGGAATCGGCTATCGACTCCCGACGCCCAGGGCGTCTCCTACGGCGAGTAGGAGCGTGAGGGTGCAAACATTGCCTCTCCCTCACGCGTTCCGCATGCTCCTTCGCGAGCATTACTGCTTCGCAGAAGGAGGTGACGGCTTCCCATGCACTCTCGCTCCGTACCATGGTTTGGACGGCCGGACGCGACAGATCGCCGGCGCCGATGGCCTCCGCGAGGGCACGGTGGTGCTCCCCCCAAGTCAGGCAGACCTCCATCGTATGCTCTACGGTGTCCTCCGGTCGATCCAGACAATGGTAACACCCGGGCATTTCCTCCCGCCTTATGCGGAACAGGAACCTACCGAAACATCCGTGTCCGGCGAGGACCTGCGTCAGGCGGAAGGTGAGGACGCCGTGGTGCCTCTCTAGCCACTCCTCAAAAAGGGGACTTATCGCCGCAATTGTTGCGTGCCCAACAATAGCACCTAACAATAAAAAACATGGTGTATAGGCAGATTGCAAAATCCGTTATTATACATACGGCGCGGTCCGTTTGCGTCTGTCGGCGTTGTGTGAAATGCCTAAGGCAAAATGTAAAACGCCTAGGCTTTATGTAAAAGTCCTTGAAACCCAATTGATGATGATGAATCGAATGCCGAATACATAATGCCTAGGCAAATTGATACAACTAGTCCTATTTTCTACCACCTGTAGCGATGCTAAACAAAATAACAAAAATGACGTCGAGTAGTGCAAGTGGTTTCGAAAATAAAGATGAAATCAAGTGCGTGCCGCAAGAAACAAGTGATTTTAAAGACGTTTACTATAAACAATATTGAACAATTATTACGAATCTCAAACGAGATCATTAAAAAAGCCGTGGACTAAAGAAAAAGTTTTCAGAAGTTACCCGACTCGTAAAACACGCTCAAGTGTCCATGCAAACTGGCGTTCGGTGGACTCCCGTTAAAAAATAACGGGCTGTCATTTTATTTTCGGGCGTTTGGTAAATTAGTGTGACAATAAAACATTAGGTAAGTAACAGTAATATTATTAGGTAAAATTAAAAACCCCCGACACAGAACTAGCCCGAAACGCCTGAACGGATTTTGATAAAACATGTCTAAGAACCACCGCTAGACCACCTGCTTTCAAATAATAATAAAAAACCGCATACAAATCGGTTCACCCGTTTATGAGCTACGGTGCCACAGACACACACACAGACTTTTTGCGTCGGGGGTTAAAAAGAAAATTGGTTGGTTATTTCATCCTACAATACCAGTAAAAAAATACTCCAGCAGTGTAGGTAATGAATGAATGGACAGTAAAAATGTTGGAATGGGCAATTAGGTAAATACACTCGAGAGCAATGAATCCGGGTCACTTAAAGAATGTTAAAAATCTCGGAAACTAAAAATGATAGGTTAATGCAATAAATTGTATTTAATAGACAATGTAATACTCCTTAAATGAAAGTAAAAAAAATATGAGTCACCATACATTTTATTAACACAAAATTACATAAAGAAAAAAACTGCTGATCTCTCCTTAAAACAAAAATAGGAAACATGAAATTTTTGAACTTTATTACGATTTTCTTGAATTTTAATACTTCGTATTGCCTCCTCGTGCTTCCATTACTGCGTTTACGCGGTTTGGCATGCTGTACACCAAGTTCCTTATACGATTTTGGGGAATATTCTCCCATTCCTCTGTGAGAGCAATTTTGAGCTCACGAAGCGTGATTGGGGGAGGGTTTCGTTGTTTTACGCATCTGCCTAGCTCGTCCCAAGCATGCTCGATCGGGTTGATATCCGGGCTGCGCGCTGGCCACTCCATACGAGTAATGTTCATCTCTTGAAGGTAGTCATTCACAATCCTACCTGTATGAGGTCGGGCATTGTCATGCATAAATATAGCATCCTCACCTAAATTGACCATAAATGGACCAACGTGATCATTGAGGATTTCTTCCACATATCTTACGCTAGTTAAAGAGCCGTTTTCTATGATCACCAGCTCTGTGCGACTTTCAGAAGAAATTCCGGCCCACACAAGTACAGACCCACCACCGTAGGCTACTTTTTCTTCGATGCATGCTTGCTTGAATCTTTCCCCTGGTCTTCGATACACTCTGTGTCTTCCATCGTGCTTGTAGAGCATAAATTTTGATTCGTCGGAGAACATAACTTTTGACCAATCTTCAATACTCCAATTTACGTGGCTCTGGGCATATCTTAGTCTTGAAATACGATGCCCACGCTCCAGTTTAGGGCCGTTTGCAGGTCTAAGGGGTTTTAAGTTAGATTCAGCAAGCCGACGTCTTACTGTCCATGCACTTGGGTTACTTCCTCCGAGGCGTCGAAACTGATTTGTGAGTTCAGTTCCTGTGAGAAAGCGATTTCGAAGCATGGTGTTCACCAAGTATCGGTCTTCTCGTGCTGTGGTACACCTGGTTCTGCCCGTTCCTGGTCTGCGTAGGTTAGAACCAGTTTCTTCGTAACGTCGGAGAACTCTTTGTACTGTTGACAGCGACACACCGACAGTCCTGGCTGTATCGCGCTGACTCCGGCCGGTTTCCAGCATTGTAAGTATTCTGGTGCATTCTTCAGGCGTAAGCGACATAATTTCAGCTTGAATAATGAATATAGAGCACTATCAACATGGTTTATGTACCCACATAAATGACAGATTACAAACAAAAGCAAAACCAAATGCTGTAATTTCGTAGTTCCATCTTCGAAAGTGGCCCTTTTTCAAATTTGATTTTTTTATGATATAACTTTACAATAACTAAGAAGTTTTAATACCTTCATTTAAGGAGTATTACATTGTCTATTAAATACAATTTATTGCATTAACCTAGCATTTTTAGCTTCCGAGATTTTTAGGATTCTTTCAGTGACCCGGATTCATTGCTCTCGAGTGTAGCTTGGTAATTCATAGGTTTGGTTGAAACTTTGACCAACCACGCACAAACCGAATTGGTCGCAATAACTAAGCTAGGGCACCCCGACCAAATGGGTTAGGTTAGAACTGTGACCGACCGCGCACGAGTAGGGTTATCATATCTCAGGATTTGTCCTGAGGTCTCAGGATTTTTAGGGTCCTGACAGGATTGCGGCCGGATTCGAGGGAAATCTCGGGAATCTCAGGATTTTGCGTTTTTTTTTTTAAATAAAATAAAGTGTCTATCTAGATTTTTCAGTATTTTTTTAATTTGTCAGTTAAAATCAACATAAACAAAAATATAATCTATTTTGGATAGTATCACAGCACAAATCACAAATCAACGTAATTAACATCAACATAATATTAAAAAAATACATAATCTAATTTACCCCCACTTTGGTTTTAAGAATCAACTTTTATTAAGTATGAAAATTGAACAAAATATAATCAATACTTTCTCATTAAAGAGTAATGAGAAAGTATTGATTATATTTTGTTCAATTTTGATCGACGACGCATTGTTTTCCACATAATAATTTGAAAAAAATGCGTCGTCGTTTATTACTTTTGCGACAAAATCTCAGGACTTTTCTACAGAAATCAGGCTTTTTGTCAGGACTTTTTAATTTTCTATAGGGTAAGCCTACGTACGAGCCGAGCGAGCGAAGCGAGTGGACCGGCGGCGAGCGCTACTTCCAAGTTAGATTTTTAGCGACTAGGTAATTTCGATTTGTTAACTGCCCACACGTTACTACCGTTAAGCCATTTAACTGCTTAATATCTATTTAATTAACAATTTAAATATTTGTTATGACTCATTTTTATTTAGTTTACTGCTCAGTTTTAACTGCCGAACTTGTTAATAATCATGGTTACCCTAACATAATAGGACTCGACGAAATGGATCGGATGCGATCAGAAGCGTCATCAATTTGCCTTAGGCATTATACATAACGACGACAGTATGCAAATGGACGGCGCCGTCTGTATAATGTGACATATGTGTCATACAATCTGCCTGCGACATAATATGTAGATATTTGTGAATACACATTATATTAAATTGTAATCTCAATCTTGACCTCATCATGATGAATTTGTACTAAAGATAGAGGTGGGAGGCACTGCGTGCGTCACTTAATATGACAGATTATTTCAAGTTCAGCATGCAGAGACCTGTAATAAATAATCTTTATATATAATATAATGAAAAGTACGTGTCACGTTGTTTGTCCGCGATGGACTCCTAAACTACTGAACCGATTTTAAATTTGATTTGCACACCGTGTGCAATTTGATCCAACTTTAAAGATAGGATAGCTTACATCTCAATTTATAGTCGCAATATTATTTTATTACAAATTATTTGTATATTATTTGACAGTCACAATTATCTGTTAGCTCTAAACGATTCTAACAGATGGCTATATCTGTTGACTGGATTGAGTAATTATTCAATAGATGGCGCTATGTTAAAAATACAAACGTTTCATATAAGCTACAATTTAATAGCATAACCACCACGTGTTGCTGAGGCTAAGCTATAACCTAAATTTATTTTGTAATAAACGAAATACAGTGAAATAATATTATAAAGAGAAAAGATATGATTGTTTGTTTGTATTGAATTGGCTCCGAAACTACTGAACCGATTTCAAAAATTATTTTACTGTTGGGAAGCTACACTATCTCCGGGTGACATAGGCTATATTATATGTATTATGCTTTGCTACCTGGGCGAAGCCGGGGCGGGTCGCTATAATAATATAATATGCAGTATTATCACAGAATACAGAGGACTGTTCTATTGTGTGTAATATATTTGGTTGTTAATAAAACTTGGGTTATTACAATTCGCTCTAGGGACATACAATCTGTCTAGTCATTATAACATAGGCCCTTTCTCTTTTAGGAAGAAGAACGCCAGCGAGAGGAGGCGGAGCGTAAGGTAGAGGAAGAACGCAAAAAGCGAGAACAAGAAGAGTATGAAGCTTTGAAGGCAGCTTTCACAGTGGAAGGCGAAGGCTTCGACGAAAATGATGAACAGGAGAAAGAGAACTTACTGAAAGATTTCATTGATTACATAAAGGTAAAAATGAGATTGCATAAAAAGAATAATTATTAATACCCAGGCATTTGGATTTTGTTTACTTTGTTAGAATTTTAGCTAGAGTATAAGGCAACTTAGCAACCAGACGCTAACAACAGGTTTAAACTTCTAATGCTGGCTTTACACGCTTGCCAAATCTCAGCAACCGTCTACAAGCACAAGTGTGTGAATGGAGGTATTTGGCTTGGCTTGCGTGTGCTCGTAGAAGCTTGTCGCCGATCCGGTCGGATGTCGGTTTTTGACCACAAAATCAAAGGGCGATTGCGACAAGCGCTTGCGATGTATTCACACTTTTGTGCGCGTTTAGTATCGCTTGTGGGCTCGCGTTCAACAGACGCGGACGGATTGTTTCATATGATCGGAACGGATACTAAGTAGTAAATGAAGGCTTCGGAAAGAATCACCAGATGCTAAAATTCTTTGTGTTATGGCAAGTTGATATTTAGCTGGTATAGCTTCTCTGAAGTCTGTATCTTCCTTGGAAATCATGGGTGATATTTTGTTCAGCAAAAACTAGAAATCAGCGTAGCTCACACGACAGAAGTTATTCAACTCTCCAGAAGGTTCATATAACAATTCATTAAATTTATTTTCCATAAATTGTCTGTAAAAAAACAGCATCATACTGTAACTATATTGTAGGATAAACAGTAACCTTAATAATAAATGAATACGAATATACATAAAATAATATTAATATTATTGCCAACTTTCACACCTTAGCAGGTATTAAAATAAAAAATAAAAAGTAATTGATTTCTAATAAACAAGGTAGTATTTTTTAATACTGAAGACCTATCTTCGGTATTTAAAGCACAAGTATGATAAACCAAACGCAATAGGCGGAAAAGGAGGAGTCTGCCATGCTTGCCTGTTTGGAGCACACTGACACATTCACTAGCTTGTAAATGATTCCCAAATGGGAGCCTAGCGTTTGTATTGTCTTGACATGTGTGGACGTTTGCTGAGACTTGGCAAGCGTGTGAACTTACCATAACATTTTGATATGAGAACTTTAAACCATACTATTCTGTGTTTAAAATGAGATTTTTCTAATAAAGGGTCTTATAATGTTGTTGAAAAATTATTTTTGCCATTGGTATTTATAAACTGCCTACTTAGTCTACTTACCTAATGTTTTGAATTAAAGTTAATATAATTCATTTACAGGCCCAGAAAGTTGTTCTACTTGAAGACTTAGCTGCTCATTTCAAATTGAAGACCCAAGCTGCCATAGACAGGATAGCAGATTTACAAGCATCTGGTGAACTTACTGGTGTCATAGACGACAGGGGAAAATTCATTTACATATCACAGAAAGAGTTAGAAGATGTAGCAAAGTTCATAAGACAGAGGGGAAGAGTGTCCATCACTGATTTAGCAGAATCTAGTAATGATTTGATCAACTTAAATCCTGTTACTGTGCTCTAGTCATGTTATTGGATGCTATGTAAAAATACAAACTATTTTTGTTTTGTTCAGTTGTTTACTATTATAGGTGTATTATAAAGACGAAATTATACTGTTAATACAAACTTTATTTTTAAAATGAAAATATACATGCATTATTATTCTGATAATTCATATCCAAACATATCTCTTCCTTTCTCTATTAGCAGCAGTGATGACTCCTTGATCCTCTCCAAAACCTCCATCAGCTTGCTTTTAGTAAACATTTTGTACAAACATCTATTTTCCCCAGCAATAATGTTGCTCAATTTCACTGCTTCCTTGTGATTTTCAATGTCTTCATTGCTTTGTAATATCTTTAGGATCAAAATAACAATTTCAGGAATACAGAGACGTCTCAAAGTCTCCAACTGCTTGGTTCTTTCTTGCTTTTCATCTTCATTGAACTTTTGGGAGGTAGTACTATCATTTTCATCTTGAAGCCACCCTCCAGGGAATAATAATACATTGTAAAGCAAATTTTTGGTGTGTCTAGCTTGATGTAACACAGCATTCAACCAACGGGCTTTTTGTTGTTCCACTTGAGCAGACCGCTGTTCATGGTGTACTTTGTCAGAGAATGATGCATCCGAAGCAAGTGGTTCTATATCTTTAGGTTGTCCACTTATGAAGTGTCTGTACCAAGTTGCAAACCCTTCTAGTGCTTCCAAATATGCCTTCAAACAGAGATGTTCCCTAAGTTCAGCAGAATTTGCAGATATTTTGTTCAAAAACTCTGGGAACATTTTGTTTACATTTACGACACATGCTAAAGCAGCATCTGTATTGCCAATAAAAATAAATGTTCGTATCATAGCATTACTTAGCCACAGGGCTTCCTCAACTTGGTTCGATATAAGAGATAACCACTCCAGGGATGATATAACTTTCTGGATCAATGTTTTATCCTTTTCAACAGCTGTGGTTTGGGTAAATGTCAAATCCAAATTACCATAGCCTTGTTGAATATCTGTGATTGCTTTTTTTATAGCAACTCTAGCAGATGCTGCAACATCAATGCCAGCATTAAGTCCTGCTTTGACAACTCCCTCCCTGTACTCGCTCTTGTGTACATGATCCATGAGCTCTGCATAGAGTACAATTTGTCTGGCAACTGGCACAGTTGAGGTGTAATAAGCTATAAGCTCTGGACATTCCACTGAACCATCTATTAATTTGCCTACGAGTTCTGTAACATATTTTTCCAAAATTTTATCTCCAATGTCGTGTTGAGGGTCTTTACCCATTTGTCTTAAAACTAGTATGAGATGTGCCAAGAACCTAACAAATCTATCATCACTGCTTTCAATCCATTGTAAAGAATCTTGCATGATGGCTCTAACATGGCCAAGCATCAGGTGACGCTGACTAGTTTGGTATAATGATTCCTTTTTACCATCCATCAAAGCTTTCACAGCACTGAAAATCTGTTGTAAAGTCAATTCTTCAACCTGAAGTTCAGACTGTAAGAGTTCTAGAACATCCGATGGTGTAGTATTAGCATCAACTGTAGCATGGTGCTCATGTAAAAACTTATCAACTCTTGCCTCAATTTGAGCTCTTAAATGAGCCCAAAGCAAATCTTCCCAACTACCATGACAAGCTGGAAGTGTACTGGCTAAATGACCACATAAAACTCCAATAGTGGCTCTATAATGAATATTTTCTGCTGTATTATTAGCAAGTCCCAATGAACACCATTTCCACAAATCTCTTGAAGGATTACCAGCTATTTCCAAAGCAGAATTGGGATCTTCTATTGGCAAATAGTTAAGTAACATCCAACCTTGTAAAACAGCTCCGCGCCATGCCTGCCCAGCACTTATGCATAGGGAAACTGCTTCTTTGAACTTGCCACATCTTACTTCTGTAAATATTCTTTTACACAAATCATTATCATCTTTTTGATCATCTGAATGGACTATTTTCTTTTGACGTCTTGGTGCATCAGGATCCATGCAAGTGACCATAGCTTTGCTTTTCTCTTTATTAAACAAACTAGTCCCAAGTAACAACTGATGTAACGTATTTCCCCAGTGGATGTTGTTACTAATAATTGGAGCAGAGGTCTTGGTGGCTTCCTCTTGGTAAGCTGCAGTAGCCTCTAACCAGTCAACAAGTAGTTGTAACAGTCTCAGTTCAGAATCACTCCTAAACAAAGCACTAACCAATGTTTGCTGCGATAGTGTAGTTTCGGTAATTAAACTGTCCAAAGATTCAGGATGCTCAGTTATGGAATCAGCATATAAACAGTGCAACAGCTTCCATGTGTTTGCCTCTTCAGCCAGCCAATAGTTTTGGGCATTGTATCTATTCCATGGCTCAACTAACTCCAGAGAATCACAACATACTTGTGCTAACCT
This sequence comes from Dryobotodes eremita, assembly GCA_917490735.1. NCBI lineage: Eukaryota > Metazoa > Arthropoda > Insecta > Lepidoptera > Noctuidae > Dryobotodes > Dryobotodes eremita. The sequence goes on along the minus strand of OU823251.1, from coordinate 20,016,828 downwards.
AGCTAATGTGTCTAACACATCACTTGGACGACTCGTTTGTATAATCTCAAAGAAAGCTTCGCTTAAACCTTCAGTGGTGACCCCAGGGTTGACTATTATCGAGGATTCATCTAAAACTTGTCTTAGACTTGTGTCGTTAAGATTTTTAAATATGGATGTTTCATTTAATATCGGCGACAGGTTCAGGGTGTCTTCTCTTGGCAAAAACTGTCTGTTTTTTCTATTCTTCAAAGGTGTAAACTGAGTTAAATGCAGCTGGTGACTTCTATCAAAACTCTTAGACATTTTGAATAATACTAAACTCCAAATCTGAACTTTAGAATATTAATACAAATTCACATCTGAGTCGTGCGCGCCGAACTTTGACAGTTGGACAGCATTATTTTTTAACAAGCTTGACTGCTTGGCTGACAGCAACCACAGATTTTTTACAGGTACTTTCCAAAAGTTTATCACAAACTCAATATTCAATCTAAACCAAAATCTTGTTAACAAAAATAAAATATCCACAGATGTAAATAAATATTAATATTAATTTAAAATAATTCATTATACTAATAAACTCTGAATGTTAAGTTAGGACTAATTCTATAATTATTTTTAAAACATTTCAATACTAAGGTCTTGGAACGGTTGCCCTGGCACTTTGCGGAAGTCGGTACTGGATTAAGAAAATTTACAAAAAAAAAGTAACTACGTAAGTAAATGGAACATAAAAATAAAAATAATATGTTCCCAATTTCAGTACTAAAGCAACTTTGATAAGTATCAAAGTCTCTACCGTATTTTATTCATCCATCTCTACTCATACTTTTCTCTTCTTCTCTTTCCCTCCTCTCGGCCCTCATTCCCTCTCTAGACGTCGTTGCGTGTAAAGGTAAGAGTAAATAAATAATAAAAATTAAAACCCAATATAATGCAAGTCTTCCCATTTCAATGTTTATTTTATCCAGACTTTTACTTTAATGCAAGTTTATGTATTTCCATAGTTTTACAAAAAACTTAATTTTCTTTTTCTTTTCTTTTCTAAATTGTTAATAAATCACTATTTCGGAGTTTTCAGTTCTTGTAAACTTATTAAAGCTACGCGTTCATAGTATTCGCTTAGTTATTAACAATATATTATACCCCAGCCTTGTGCTAGTGAGGTTTAGTATCTTCATTCTTCAATTTGAGCTCATATGCTCAATGTGTCCATCCAAAGCACTATAAAACCAAATGCATAGGACAAACTTAATTTCAACACGTAAATCAGTAATAAATTCAACATTTTTTGTTCACATGGTAGGTCTATACAGTATGGAGTACTCCAACAGTAGGTACCATATAAATCTTATAATCTATTAAGAAATAATGGGATCACACAATACAATTATATAAAGATGTACAGCTAGTTATAAATAGCATTGCAAGAACTCTCTTAACTGTTAGGTATTAGATTGGTTTAGAAACTGTTAAATATTTTATTAATTTAGGAACACCTGTGCAAGAACCGGAAAGAAAAACTATTTTTTTTTATTTATCACTATTGCAAGTTTGGACTAAGCATTAAATATGTCACAGAAATATAAAAAAACACAAATTTCATGCTTGGTTTAGAAAACTGACACTATTTTAACTTCAATGATATTTTTTCTAACATGAAAGAATTTTTTGCATCGCATAACTCACAGAGTAATTTAAAATATTTAAATCTTACATTTATGTATTACAATGAATACTACACATTAAATGTTAATTTCACAATAGATTGTAATTATTCAAATAAGTACCTCTTTCTTTTACAGAAAATAAAATGACAGCAAATTGAACCCGTTCCAGCTACAGTTTTTAGTATTTTATAATAGAGAAACTGTATTTCCTCTTCTTTAAACCTAATTGAGAGACATGTCAATATAATCAAAACATTTGAGTAACTAGGAATTACTACTGTACGCAGTCAAGTGGTACACAAGTAGCCATGGAATACCTAGGTAGGTACTAAGAGACCATCAGGTCATTTTATCCCATGTAATAACATCTTGTGAGTTACCAATATGTAAATAAAATGTACAATGCATGTTTTTGTGATAATAACATGCATTGTCTGGTTCATATTAGCTTAGTAACTGTAACAAGTGAATATATTTGTTGTGTCCTAACTCCCAATACAACATATAGCTCCAGTCATGAAAGTTTTAAGAATGCATTAGAACAGTTGCCTTGGAGTTCCAGGCTAGGTGTTAGGTGTTGAAATTAGCAATTATGTGTAATGTGACCATGTTAACATTTGTACAAAAATAGATTTTTGTTTTTAAGTTATTGACACTAGTGACATTATTTTTTTGCAACTTCTGTGTCAGGCAACTGTCAGTAGGTAGTGAAATGTATCACTGAAAGCATTAATATTTTATAAATTTGTTTTAATTGTAGGTATGGACTGGATTTATTCATTAATTTCTTTCAATTATAGGGTATAGTAGCTGTAAAGTTTGGGTGAGAAAACTTGACTTGTTTTACCACAATGTCCTACAACAAGCAGCATCAATGTTCACATTATCTGAGGTAAGAAATTAACTTGGTTTTCCTTTTTATTTAAACTTCTGATAATGTCTGAAGTTGAAATTGCATTTTCTTGGTTTCTTATGGCTGTAGGTATTTTTTGGCATATTCAAAAAATTATGATAACGTTTGCAAAAATAAATAAATTAGGACTCTACGATTGACTGCACAAGAATCTATTATCACAAACTGGAGAGATTAGTTATGTACTTCATTTTTATAAAATGTACTGGTTAAAATTGACATGAGTGATTGTACCAAATGTTTAATCGACAACCTTCGGCTAATATTGAGGCAGAGAATCATCTTATAAGGATATTTGAGCACAATATGTACATAAAATGGTACATTACAATAATATAACAATACTAAAATGTTAAAAAGTTATCGGCTATTATAATTTATCTTATTATATTCTCAGATGAGGGTAGTGGTGGAGATAGTTTGAGTTGCTATTATTATTTCACAAAAATGCCTGTTTATGAATAGGAATGTAGCTCAAAGATTTCATAATAAATGTTTTGCTCAATAAATTACATGTTTGAGATTGGTAGTCGAGAGATTGTGGAAAGTACTTAATCAAGAAATGGTTCCAAAATGATATGTAAGATAGTTTTTAATTTTTGGCAAGTCTTGTTGTTTGTTTAGTTTTAAATCGAAATTGAATTAGTTGAAAATACAGGAACCTAAAACAAATAGTGACTGATGAAAGATCAAGTCAAGACCAAAACCAAACCGAAGTAAGAAAGTTTGATGGATTTTGGTCAAGATTGATTTCAGTTTCTTGGACCTAGTGTCCTCGGCTTCGGCGATTGTGGTAATGGGCCTCGGATACTTTTAAGATGATTTAAAGGACCAAAGTAATATGTAAGTGGAGTCCCGGCCGTAAGCAAGTAGCCGCAGTCGGTACCTATTCAGTGTATCAAGTACTAGTAAACTGTACAGTCTTCCCAAGCCCAATGCCCATTCCATAATTTTTATCTTAACACTTGACAGCTTGACTGACTGACGAAATAGGGAACTAATATAAATATTTTTTACTGAGTTTACGATACAATTTTCTTAATTACGTAATTTTTTTCAAGTTATTCATAGACACGACGGTGCGTGGCAATACAACTGATGTTATAAAAATGTACTTTGTCATTCTTTTATTCAGGGGCGTAACTTGAACGTAGAACGGAACGTAAGCCTGTATAAGAAATCTAGGAAAAAAAAAGTAATTGACTAGCATTTATTTATTTTTAGATGTTTTGCTTGTCTCTTGATTACTGTCTATATAATTTATCATTGCTATGAGCATTATTATAACGAAGCTATTGCGAAATGTTGTGACATCACAATTTCATCAGAATATTTTCGGCGCACAACTTATAATCGGATACGAAACGGTGTGTTATGCTAAAGAAACCATAGCGTTGAATACCTGGAACGCAATTAATGATTTTCGTATGCGACCGGAAGTGCAATCAGAACTTTTAATGGTATTGCTTTGTTATTTTGTAAATTCGTCGTATTGCCGATAACAATTAATTCTATTTACATTTAATGAACTTATGTAGCACTATTGAATTTTGCTGAACGATTTTTTTCTTGTGATGTTTCAGTTCAGAGACTTTATATTGATTAATAGCGTGGCGGCAAACCCAATAGTCGTTTGTATACTGTTAAATTATTATGTATTATTTGCTGGTACCGCATAATATACTTCTATTAGAATAAAACGTTTAATTTTTAATCTATTAAATAGTTTAAGAAAAAAATAACTGTTTAATATTGGATAACCAATTTGACTTTACCGCGCAAGTAGTCATTCAAGGACGCACTAGCTATCTCTTTTGCACAACTCGCTCTACGCGAACTAGTCGTGTGCGGCACGGCAAAACGTTTCGTCACTGGATATGAGTACCTTACCTACCCAGTTCGCTAGTGTTTTTTGGCCTGGTTCCGCCATTAATTCTAAAAAAAATCTTCATTGTCATTATTTAGATGCTAGACATTCAGTGAAACACGAGTGTAAAGGAGATAAACTTATAATGCTACCAAACTAGTGTGCGCCGAAAGTGTTTTGGAAGTGTATCATTTCCTGTTTCATATCGTATAGAAACAAGCAACTGCGACCGCTAGTGTACTCTTTTCGTTATCACGTGGGTTAAATTTCGAATTATGCGGCTTTGTGTGTTGAATTTTTCACGTTCCGTATTATTAATTAGTCGACAATGTCAATGTGTTGTATGAATAGAAAAAAACCGGTTCATAACCCTTCATAAACGTTGTTTTCAGAAGCGCGCCGAGGCGCTGTCGGCCCGCCGCCGTTCTTTTCGGCTCTCCATGGAGCCGGCGGGGGACTGATTGCTTGGACAATGGTGGCAAAGAGTGGTGTTTTAGTGAAACTGAGTATAGTGCCAGTGCTGTGAACTCGTTATTAGTGTTACATAAGGACGAAATGAATTGTGGAAGAAGCCCGCCCTGACGCGGCGAGCGCCAGCGTCCGCGGCGGGCGAGGTGCAGGTCATGGCACCAGCATTGTCCATAGCACCCCGAGAGCCGCACATCCACGACTCTATTGTGCTTGGAGAAACAGAGAGGCCGCTGTCCCACCGGAGACGGGCGCTCGCGTCCGTCGATAACCTCGCGACACACATGGAGGAAGACGACATGGGGCTTCAGAACCAGCCCAGCCTTGCTAAGGACTCGCAGGAGATGGAGCAGATTTTAGTAGATCTGGGAAACACTGACCTTGAGACACAAGCAGACTTCCTTCAAGATATAAAAACCCTAGAAACTGGTGACGATGCACTGTCTGGTGGTGATGCACTGTCAACTGACGACCCTGAGGCAATATTTCCTCTCTCTGGATTTGAGTTACCAGAAGCTGTTGATTCAGAGGGTGATGCTATAGAAGAAAAGATAAAAGCAGTGCAAATGAAACTGGAAAGACGATGTTCATTCTTACAGAGAAGATTGAGGATATTACAGGCCCGCGCTATTGGAAAGAAAGTCTCTGAAGAAGCCGCTCAATCCTTTGAGAAGTGTACACAGGGTGCCAGAAGAGATACTGGTGGTGGACGACCAGTGGGCTTAAAAACGTTTCTTAAGACTGTAGAGACAACTGCAACCTTACAGGCTAGTGCAGCATCAAGGACAGTAGTTGGTCCTAAGTACTACAACCCTGGAACATCTAAAGGTGATGCATCAAAATCAGCATGTATTGGCATACCATCTGGCACGCTGACAGGCCTGGAAGACACAGCAGGAGCACTGCGCTCGCACCTGTCAGTGGTAAAACATGAGCTGGACTCTGATGCCACTCTATCATCATCTGGGGCTGAAAGTAATGATGAAGCGGTCACATACAACAATCCAGTACAACAACATATGCCAATGTGAGTACTATTATTTATAATTCCTTAGTTATGTTTATTATGGTGTCTCATTAATTGATGGTCTTAGTATTGATTATGAACTGTAATTAGACAAAAGTAAATGTAAAAGACTGAAGTAAATGTGAAGGTCAAGATGTGACCTGCTTAGCAAGTGGTTTGCATCCATAACAATAGAACAGGATGATGCTGTATGTCTTGATGTAAATTATCAGTGTGTTAGATCTCTGCCTATCATGGGGTGATATCTAGGCATTTGTGTAGAGTTGTATAGTAATTGAATGTGCACACAAACAGGATGTGACTTTATTGCTTGAGTGATACTCCTAATTTCTTTTGAAACAAATAAAGCAGCTGCTATTGTTTATCCTTGGTGCATATTTCAAAATAGTATAAAGAAAACCAGTATATAACAGTTTAAATGTGATTTTGTATGATGATTTTATGTTTTACTATATATCAGTGATATAATCTCTAGTTTGTTCTCTACCCTTTGGTTAGAATACATTTAAATCAAATTAAGTTACTAAATAAATAACTATAATCTGATTCATATTAATATCATACTGTAATTTACTTTTTTTACAGTTTTTAGTAAGGTATCAATTGATATTTTTACTTTCACCTGGTCCTAGGATATTGCATCATTTCACTAAGCCATAACTTAATAAGTGAAGATTGTACATTTAGTGGCCAAACCTAGTTAAAAATGCAGGCTACAAGACCTACTTTAGAATGAATGCCAATTTAGATAATATTTATCAGATTCATATCAGGAACTAGGTTATAATAGGAATGAAACATGGATAAAATGGTGCTAATGACCTGTGAAAATCTATTCTGGTATATAAAAAGAAAGTTAGGTAGCCAAATAATATATTTTAAAATATTATTTATATTTATAAGAAGTAGTTTCAAGTAGTCAGTAGGTATTTGTTATGAATTGAGCATTCTAGAAAAAAGGGTGATACATATACTGTCTTTTACTTGACTTTAGTTCAGTTTTCATAAGAAATTACATCATTAATCTTTTTGAGTTATAGAAATAGGAAATCTTTAATAAATACTACTTCTCAATTGAATAAATGTCTCTAAACAATATGCTTGTTATCAACAAAGCTAGTCTTTTAATATCTTGTTGTTGTTACATTTAAATCTAATGATTTTCACATGCAGAGGAGGTCTATTCTTGTATGTATGGAGAAATGATTAGTGATTTCATGTATGAATGATGTTTTGGAACAGAATTTCTCCTTATAAAACCTTTACCTATTTGGACAACAGAACGACTATTAGTTACTGTTTATTAACTGCTATCATCTACACACATTTTTTTATTTATTCAAAATCTGTATTAACAATGACATATATAAACTCTGCCACAATTGCACTTCCTTTATTAATTCCTATGTGGTGTCTTTGTTGGAAAGTGTGGAGCACCATACCACATTGCTTTGTTTGCTTTTACGAATTTTAAGGAAAGACATGAATATTTCCCTCAAATTAATTTATGATAGCTATAGTTATGTTCTTTGTTATCACTTGAAATTAGTGCAGGTAATTCCAAATACTCAAAATTATGTATACAACTGTTTATAACAACCTTAAAACAACGTACCGGATATTACGATGGAATTTAGAAGTCCTGTGATAAGGACCCTTGTACAAATATGTATATTTATAAAGACTATCGGCTATAACGTCAGCATTTGGATGGTCCCTTCAATGTCATTGTAAGCAGTTTTTACTGTACTTGCATTTCATTGCATAGTATGAAAGTTGTAGTGCTAAAAAGAAAAAATTGTCAGGCATCAAAGCCCATAGGGTGTTAGTATTACATCTTACTTAAAGACTATATTAGTAACATGCAGGAACCCTAAAAAGAAAGAAAAATCAAATCAAATCACAGGAAGGTTTAACAAGCTATGTTGCCAACATGTAGCTTGGTAAACCTCCCCATTGTAGGCCCATCCAGCCTCTCTGCAAACACCCTCAGAATGCTGCTGCTGCTTCTCCCCACTCGGGATATTACTGAGGCAACTTTCTTCCGCATTATCGCAAAGTAGTCGTCAGTGTGCGCATCAGCGAACATACCTGACGCACTACAGTAAGGTGGAAGCCTCAACAGCGCCCTGAAGGCATTGTTGTACTGAATGCGCAGGGCATTGTCTGCTTTTAGGGTATGGTTATCCTAAAGACAGCTGGTGTAGAATGTTTGGCAGTAGGTCTTAAAAAGAGTTGGTTTCACGGGAACTGATCAACCATGAAACCTTCTGCATTTCATATTTCCTCTCACAGCCAGTGCCCTGCACTCCCTTTCTATATCCAAGTCGTCTTTTAATTCCTCAGTAACAATGTGGCCCAAATATTTAAAGTGGGCAACTCTCAGCAAAATTGAACCATTTAGTTTTACAGGAGGGACAAATGTTGTATTTTTATTCCTACCTAGAAACACCAACAGCTCACTTTTTGTAGGATTATATTTTAGCTGCATGCTGTTTGGCATATCCTTCACAAATTAACAGTAACTTTCTAATTCCACTGATAGTAGGGCCCTTGTAAACCCCCTGGGGTGTAAACCCTATAATGCAAAATCATGAAAAATTCACAAAGTATGACCTTATGAAACACATTTCATGTTTTTATTATCTCTTGTTGTTGACTTACAATTGCATGATAACTGTTAAGCCAGTTAGAGGCTAGGAACCTGAAGTTCAATATATCAATCCTGCTTCTAATTTTGCACTACTGTTCTGTTAGAAGAGCACCTCTTACTTCCAGTAAGATTATGAAGAGAATGCGGTTGGAGATTTGATCTAATTTATTTTCTTCCAGGAAGTTCTATTTATGGCACCACTTACGAAAGAAAAAGAGAAGAGATGCTCTTCTAGTTTGATACAAATTGTTCAATAAATTGACCGTATTTTGACCATTGTTTCAGTGAGAAGCGTGCAATATGGTTGTGGCAGAGGACGCGCGCATCATTAGCGTCTCGGTGGTCCTGGCTGCACGCACAAGTACAGGAGTTGGAGTACAGGATCAGGCAGCATACTGAACTACATAAACAGGTCAGGAAGATTCCCTACTAGATCCTATTCATACAGCAAAGTAATTCAGTTCTAATTAATTTAATTGATGAAGGTATAAAGTGGATAAAAAATTAAACCTGTGGGGAAATAAAATAGCCATAGCCTAACAGTAACCAGGTTTAACAAATGAATGCATTATAGGTTCTTCATAATAAACACATAACATATACCCAAAGAGTTAAGCAGAGGTAGTACCCACATTTTGTCAGTAGTTTTTTCATAATAAAATTGAGACAATAATGAGAATTATGGACAGTTAAAGGTAAATAATAATGAGAGAGCTACCTTATATTACTTGCATAATACAGTACCTAGCTGTTTATATCATAGTTGAAAATTTTGTAATGTTTGATTAGAACTAAAAAAAAAGGGTATCTAATCAGGAGGTCAATGACTGAAGTTTTCACATGTAACTTTGTGAGATAAGCTCCCAATTAACTGTTATTAAAAGTGATATGAGTCATTTGGCGTGCCTAGACCTTAACCTCTTTTTTATCATAAGGAAAAATTATGCTAATGTTGAAGTTTAAATATAATTTTATATGTAGAGAAAGATTATGTGCATGTATGAAAATCGTGTTTACTTTTAATATCTTATCATATGTGTAGCACAAATGTTTAGCTAAAGAAGTACTGATAATAATTTATTCAAGTTTTTATTAAAAGGGTTGTAGTCTAAAAGGATTAGTAGTAGTTTCCTACAAGGATTTTGTATTATCACTGTTCAGTTTAGTTGAAGAATAAATATTGCTTTTAGGTTTGAATTTATTTGATTAAATGATATCAAGAACAATACTGATGATTATTATTATGTAATAAATAAACACTGGATCAGTTAGGTGTGAACAGTAACAAGTTATACTCACGCGCACATGCCGTAAATCCAAGGTCACGAATTAACAGTGATGTATTGAAGCTAGTTTTTTTTTTTTTGACTTGATTTGCGATAATTTATTTTAATAAGGATTTTTTTTTTGGAATTAAAGCATGCTGATTTTTTAATGCCTTCATTTAACCACATTGAATTTAATCAGATCAGATCTTTTTATGCAGAAGGATGACTTCCTATGTTCCTTTAAAACATGTTTAGTCATACTAACCTACCAAACATAATATTAGCGCCGAATTTATTTTGTATTAGGCTTAAACCCAGAACAGGGTTTGGTAGAATAATAACAATAATTAGGTTGTTACTAAACACTTTCTGCCCTGTTCTTAATTAACCTCATTTATTTATGATTGGTGCAGTAATCCTATTTCTTCCATTATCCACATATTAACGCATACAATTCCATTGTAGATCCGCGCTGCGAAAGGCCCAGTGGAGTTCGAAGGCGAGCCGGTTGCCTACGAAGGCTCTTTGCCGGGCGCTGAACCGCCTGACGACCATCCTTCGCGGGAGACGTCCGCGCGTTTACGTCCGCTTAGAAGAGAGACCTTCAAGAAAAGGAAACTACTCCAGATGCATAATTTGCACATCGCAACGCAAAAGGCTGCGAAGCCGTCGGACATCAAGTTAGTGATTTTTCTGATTGATACGAAATATAGACCTTTCTAGAAACAGTAGGTTCAAACTAATTTACGTCTTTGTTGTTAGTTTTCTGATAATGACGTTACAAAATACGGATACTCCTCTATTTGATTTCTCGTTCTCATAGGCAGCCAGGAAACAAATCATGAGATTTGACAGCAGATTCTAATGCACTGATTAAACACTTAATTTGACTTACGATATGGTGTACTTGAAGTAATGTTGGTACATGTATAAATAACATTACGCCTGTTATGTCAGTTGATAGCATCAGGCTCGCCCTCTATTCATCTACGTAAAAAAATCGACGACAAGTCTTACCAAGGGGTATTGTGTTACCCAATAACTGGGCTGCGGAGGACAGATGGCAGTTGCTCCTTGTAAAATACTAGTATTCAGATTGATAATTCATTCACTCACTGATAGACAACGCAGAACCTTAACCACTGGGTTTGGAAGCATGAAGTTCCTTATACAGTGAGCACTAAGGATTTTGAATTCACTCTCTAAAGGGTTTAAACATGGGATGAAAATATGTATCGTCATTTTGACCGGTGGGAAATCCTATCGGACACATGGTTCGTTTCCTAATAACATCGGTAGTAACAGCGTATCGTGCACACAGATGCAGCTGCGTGCAGGGCGAGGAGAGCTGCAGCGTGTGCACGGGGCGCGCCGAGCCCACGCAGCCCGCGCCGCCGCCCTGCAGCGTGCCGCCGCGCCTGCGCCTCGCCGCCGTGGACCCGGCCTTCCATCCCGTGCTCAGCGACATCAGAGGTACAGCTAGCTATGAGCTGGAAACAATGTCTATCCCTAGCAACAGATGGCAGCCCACTTCACCTAAGTTTTCATGGTGCGATTTTCACAGAAAGGACGACGAGCTTGTTCTCAAAGATCAGCAGGAAATCTGCAAGTGTGTAAATACATTTTTGTGCATTCGTAAAAAATACTTATCCCATTTAATCAGCAAGTCTACTGGTTAAACCATAAATAAATGATGAACTTCCTAGAACTGATGATTAAAATAATGATGATAAAATAAACTTTACTATGTTTATCAATAATAATATATCTAATATATTATTTATTTCAGATTACAGAGACCACAAACAAAAATAATCAAATATTAAAACTACAAGAACACTATACACGCACGCTTTTTGCACTGTACTATACAAGTGTAAAAGAAATATACTTTATGACTAACGCTAGTATGCAGTCATATGCAATCATTAAATAATAACTATTCCTGATATATTGCAGACGTATCGCCAGCCATCCACATGGCAGCGTTAGCAAGCCGCGCGTGGTTCCGGCCGCGCTTCGGCAAGTCGTGGCGCGGCGCGCACCACGCGGCCAGCACGTCGCGCCAGCCGCACGCCGCGCACGCGTCGCACACGTCGCACACGTCGCACACGTCGCAGTCGCAGCAAAATACCTCACATCATCACACACCAAAGCCACTCAAAAGGCATCCAACACGTGAGTCGCGTTTATGTTAAAGTGTGTGGAAAATAGTTTAATGTAATTTAACGCCCGATCCAAACTTTATGGCGACTCGCTGCGCAGTAACACATTCACGTGTCAGCGGGGGTGAGGGGTCAGGTACTGCGCAGCGAGTAGCGCACTTCAGAGCCGCCATAAAGTTTAAATCGGGCTGTACTAACCTTTTACAACTTTAAGTGTTATAGCAGAAAAGAAGTATACATTTTCACTGAAAATCCTCTTAAAAAGTTCGTGTTGTTGTTGTTGTAAAATGTTTATCCCACTTTTAAATTGTCTTCATATTATAAAAAACTACATTATTTCCTTTACAGATCCCTACTGCTGAACAATCATAATTACCTCATGTAATTTTATTGTAAAAGTTGCTAAAACTGCTAGAAGTTTACAACCATGTTTCTGCCTTAATTTTCTATCATTTTCGTTGAGACGTTTGATGCTGATAAAGCGCCATATCCCTCATAAAACATGTTTGATGCATTCTATCATCGTTATTAAAATTATAATAAATACATTATTTCAGGGTTGAAAAGAGGTCGGCCGCCACTAACGAAAAAGATAAGGGAGAGAGAAAGAGATGAAGAAACTTCTACATCAGGCCATGAAAGGTGAGCTTTTTTATATATTATAAAGTTTCACTTTCATCATGAAAGTGAAAACTGGTAATTTTTGCGTAACGACTAACGGAACTTAGGCAGTTATGTTACGTCATTACAAAAACTCTTGGACCTTGACCTAACAAAAAACATAAAGGCGCTTTGTTCTCATTATAGTCTTTTGTGATCTACTCCATAGAATTTAACACATTCCTTAACAATTCATAAGTGCCTGCAAAATGTTTAAATTGTAAATGCTTTGAGATTGACACTTACATAAACATTACGCCTTTTCTCGACTGGGCGTGGCAAAATATACAGAACACAACAAGTTTTTTGTAAAGGAAAGAAGTTCAATTTAACGAATGCGTACAAGACGATCATTGGGCTTTTAGTATGTGACCAAATTCCCTTACTGTGAAACCTATTAAACACTTGAGCTAAAACGTATTCCAGATCCAGCAAAATATTTAATCGGTTGCAATAAATAGCTAATGTATTGTTGGTGGCAGGTCGCGCGGACGATCCAGCACCGAGTCGCGCTCGTGGCGGCGCCAGTCCTACGACATCGACAACATCGTGATCCCGCAGAGCGTGGCCGCCAACACGCGGCCGCAGATACTCACCTACAAGGAGATTATCACACCCAAGTTAGTATTTGTCACTATGCCGCATCTGTGGGACATCGGGTACGACTGGGTGTTGCGCGCCGACCTCCCTAGTGGCGTCAGCGTCGTTTGTTACACTGACGACCCACTGGTCCTGGCGCAGGGGAGGTCGCACCAGGCGGCGGCCGAACTAATGACACGCGAGGTTGCGACAATCGTCGAGAGGATCCGGCAATTGGGACTCGAGTTCAAGGCCTTGCACAAGTCCGAGGCCGTGTGTTTTCATTGTCCACGGAACGCGTCACCGTCGGGTTCCCAAATAACGGTAGGAGGGGTTCACATCGGCGTCGAGTCGACGATGAAGTACCTGGGACTCGTCCTCGACAGCCGGTGGAACTTCGTGGACCATTTCCGACGTTTGGCTCCGAGACTGGAGCGGGCCGGGGCTGCCTTCAAGCGGCTTCTGCCCAATCTAGGGGGCCCAATCGCCTCCTGCCGGAGGCTCTACGCGGGGGTCGTTCGGTCCATGACCCTTTACGGGGCACCGGTGTGGGCGCGTTCATTAAAGCGCCGACCAGCCCGCCGGTTGAACGCGTCCCAGAGAGTCATGGCCATCCGGCTGGTCCGGGGATACCGCACGGTCTCCTGCGAGGCGGCGAGCCTCCTTGCCGGATTGCCGCCGTGGGATTTGGAGGCAAAGATCCTCGCGCACATTTGGGAGTGGCGCGAGGAGGCGAAACGCCGGGGCGTAACTCTGCTGCCGCGAGAAATCGCGGCACAGCGGACAGAGCTCCGGCGGGATCTCATGGCGGCATGGAGAGTGCGACTGTCGCAATCCAGCGCAGGGCACGCCACAATTGCGACGGTAAGTCTCCTCTTTGAGGAGTGGCTTGAGAGGCGCCACGGCGTCCTCACCTTCGGCCTGACTCAGGTTCCCGCCGGACATGGTTGTTTTGGGAGATTCCTATTTCTCATAAGGCGGGAGGAAACGCCCGGGTGTTACCACTGTGTGAATCGCTCGGAGGTTATGATGGACGTCTGCCCGGCTTGGGTGGAGCACCACCGTGTCCTCGCGGAGGCGATCGGCGCCGGTGATCTCTCGCGTCCGGCCCTGGTCCAAAACATGGTACGGAGTGAGAGGGCATGGGAAGCTGTCACCTCCTTTTGCGAAGCAGTAATACTCGCGAAGATGAAAGTGGAGCGCGTGAGGGTGAGGCAGTCGTTGTGCCCTCACGGCCGTAGTTGCCGCAGGAGGAGACGCCCAGGGCGTCGGGAATCGATAGCCGATTCCCGGCCACCGTAGGCACGGGCTTGCGGAAGTCGAGCAATGGGTAGCTCGCCGTCCGGTAAGGACCAGGCCCGGGTCGATGGCGCGTTGTGTTCCACGCACGCCTCAGAGAGATGTGAGCACTAATTGACGGAGTCCGATAGGGCCAATGCCTGCCGGGGTCGCGGATTGTTCGAAAGAGTTACCGTGGCCCGGGCGCACAGGCAACTGAAGGAACACGGGTGGGTTTTAGTCAATAAAAGTCTGACACGAAAGAGCGGGAGAAGTTATTAGATGATTTCCCGCAATTATACGTCTAGTAGTCGCCAGATAACGCTACAATTAAAAGTCGTTAGCGCCCGCCTACCAATGTATTCCAATGTTTCAAACGATACGAAAAAAATGTAAAGGCAGTGTCGCTAACACAATCAAAACAAACGTATCGCGGTAAGGGACGTCCTAGACGCGTTCACTTGGCATGAATTACAAACCTTTTGGTCAAAACCATGTTCAGTCGTATTTATTTTGGTAGGTATAATGAAACTCATATACCAAATAATAACCTTTATTTGACAATTATTTAAAGTTGTTATAAATTCCTTTAATTTAAACGAATAATTTTAAAAAAAAGGTAGTTTATTATGTACCTACCCGACATCCGACCATGTCTTATTGACAAGAAATTTATAGTCTCGCAAGATTTATTATAATCTTACGGTGTTTGCAATAATTTGGTGATACAAGAGAACAAGTAACCAAGAAAAAGAAAAATACACCACATAAATTATTTTTGAAATATAGAAACGATAGCAATGTCATATTTCATTGTTTGTATATGTATTTCATAAACTTAAAAAAAAAAAAACATAATAATTCCCAAATTTACGTTTTTCTTACTTCTTCCGTTGGGTTAGGTTTTTCGTATTATGAAACTTGACCGAAGCAGTATTAGCGACAGTTTTGTATGAATAGCGATCTCTGTTGGAAAAGTTTTGGGACGTTTTGGTACAAGTCGGATCAATGACTTTTATTCTAGCGTTATCTGGCGGCTACTATAGTCACTATGGAGTATCTTGCCCATTCTTCTCCATACGAAACTACTTTTTGGAAGGGGCAACTAGAATCAATTGTGAAGGCAACTGTCAAAATGGCGCTGACGTAGCTAGTTCCCAACTCAAGCTAATAAAGTAAGACGTGAGGTGGTTTTATTTTATTTTTGCGAAAATGGCGTACAGTGTTCCTAAGTACTCCGAAATTAGAGTCCACTTTTCCCGAAAGATCCTAAAATTAGAAGATTGTGTTTGAAAGATATTCGTAGAGATTTAAAAAAAAAAACTGTGTTCGAGGTCCTGTCGGAATTAATTTCAAGAAAGTGATTACGAGGAAATATTTAATGTTTAAAGTTCTGACACTTTCCATGTCAAATACTTGATTTAAAATACTGAAATCACCGAAAATAACGAAATATTTAAATAAAACC
Organism: Dryobotodes eremita; assembly: GCA_917490735.1. Lineage (NCBI taxonomy): Eukaryota > Metazoa > Arthropoda > Insecta > Lepidoptera > Noctuidae > Dryobotodes > Dryobotodes eremita. The sequence continues at coordinate 20,000,830 of OU823251.1, read as the reverse complement.
AAACTCATGAATGAACCCGAAAAGGAACGAATAAAGAATGTCAAATTGATTGTAGGCCGATGGGACCTAGCTATAATCACGCCATCTACAATTAGCTTTTCCCGACCTTCCCCATTCTATTTTCTTGTAAATTTTGACATTAAAAATTGTCTTTTAATGGACTACTTGAAATAAATGATTTGACTTTATAACGACTCATCATCACCGACATTTAGCTGAAAGACGTCCACTACTGGACACATTTCACAACGACCGGTCCTGCGATTCTCGAAACCAGCGGATTCCCGTGACTTCATTGATCCATCTTGTGGGGTCTAACACGATCATAATATTATATTAAACAAATTTTGAAGCATGAGCAGACTGGCCACTGTAAGCTCCTTTTTTTACACTAGTTACTTACTAGTGGTCTAAATCGGTCGGATTATAGAATAGATTTACTAAACACAAATTGTAAGTTTTTTCGTTCATTCATTGACTGAAACTGCTGGGTCTAGAAGCTTTAAAGTTGGCACTAGAATTATTTTTATAATGAGGGAACTCAGTAAGGATTTTTGAAAATTCAACCCCTAAAGGGGTTAGATACCGATGCCGTTTGTTTCGATTTGCCGATGAGAAATCCCATCGGGCGCACGGCTTGTAGCATAATAGATACCTAGATATTATGAAATAGTATAAAACTAGCCTCTGTCCGCGCTGCGTGTTTTTTTTTTGCATTTCATCATTTTTAATGCAAATATCCAGGATGAATAGTAGCCTATTGTCCTTCTCCAAGTCCAAGATACCTTAAGGCCGTATAAAGTTCGATTTAGTGATTTAGACGTGAAAAGGTAACAGACAGACACTTTCGATGTACAATATCAGTACGGATAAAGTGTTCCTTGTTAAGCTAAGAGTCCTGTCTATCCTAAATTACATGTTGCCAACAATCAAGTTCTTGTTCAATAATATCATAAATAAAACACAAAGGAGTTCATATTGCTCACGAAACCCGCATATTTCTTCTGACGCACTGTTATATTAGTCATACGGCCTTACAATTCACTAGGTATTATTCACATAGTGTATCAAACAGGGCATTCTACTACATGTAGCACACATATTTCAAATTCAAATGATGTTATTGTTGTATATTTCACCGACGGCCCTTATTTTTTATAGTCTTTTGGAGCTGATTCAATTATTAAGTTGATGCAAACATGACTTTTTTTAGGAATAACTATTGACGGTAAATTACAATGGGGCCCACCACAGAAAAATTGTAAGGAAGGCTTAGTACGGGCCCCTGTGCTGTTAAAAAAAATGACAGATAACTGATGTAGATGTAGCCAGAATGGTTTATTTTAGTTATTTTCAGTCTTATTCCAAATGGGATTTTTCTCTGAGGAACTTTTGCGGACATTAATACTATCATTATTTTACAAGTAAGGGCTTTTCAAGCCTTTTACAACCTAGGTGCAACGGATACACTTCAAGAAAAATTCAAAGAAATAAGTATTTTAACTGTAGCCTCTCAATACATAATTATTTAAAAAACTAATTTTAGGTACACAAAAATATATACAATTTTAAGAAAATGTCTGATATTCATAGTTTAAATATCAGGAATAAACACAATCTTGCATCACACTCGCCTCTATAGACTACGCAACTCGTTCATGGGTCAATGTATGTGTAATGTTCATGGGTATATACTTTTACAACTGATTTAAAAGCTGTATTAAAACCAAACTTTGTGAAAAAAGGTACTATATAATTTTGGGATTGAGCTGCTCGCTCTGTAAGCCTTGTGATAAAACCATAAAACTTGACATTTTAAATGATTTTGTATACCATTTTACACTTAGACATTTATGAATATCCTACTAATATTATAAATGTAAAAGTTTTTGAGGATGGATGAATGTTTGTTACTCTTTCATGCAAAAACTACTAAACGGATTTGGATGGAATTTGGAACACAGATAGTTTATAACCTCAATTAACACGTAGGATACTTTTTATCCCGGTAGTACGTTCCCGTGGGATAATTTCCGACCTCCACGCGGGCGAAGCCGCGGGTAAAAACTAGTTATATATAAAATTACATGAGTATTTACTTTGAAAAGTATTATATTACTTTAATTTTTGTGAATGTGAGGATTATGTGGGTATTTTCTTTTTTCTTGTTTACTTTTAATGATAGCCTGGCAGTTTGAGTACTTTATGTGGCCTACCCAAATGTCCTTTTTTTTGTTCTCGAGATGTTGAGCTTCTTAAGTTCTGAGTTGAGCTACACCTTTACTGACAAATGCATGCACTGACTGGACTGGTCCACTCAGATCTGTGGGGTTCTTTTCTCAAAAGACCATTTCAGACGCTAATCTACATAGAAAAAAAGAAAAATAGGTCAATGGGGTGGGTAATGTTACTCACATGATTTGAACAAGATTATGTCTAGGCTTTAAAAGACAGTTACCCCTGAATTTGTTTCATCATTCCTTCTCAAGGGTAGTCGGATATGAAATGTCGACTCCAACTAGTTATTTTTTTATTTATTTTTTTCGAAACAAACGTTTCTCGTAAACGTGATTCCGATACTTATCCTATTTACAGAATAAACATTTTATTTCACTAAACGTTATTATTTAATTTCAGATGGCGAGTGCTAGAGATTCCGGATGCGCCGCTAAACAACGGTGTCGGCAAGTCCAACCGCATCTCCGTTGAAAGTCATGAGAGTGAGGTAAGACTATAATTTTAGTTTATTTCAACCAGGGACCATTTTGGTTACCCATTGAAAGGGTTTTCGGTAGGGTTTTTCTAAGCAGTTAATTAAAAACCCATACGATGTGGGTAACCCTTTTGAACGGCTTAACTAAGCCACTAAAATTATGGTTACCCATTGAAAAGGTTTTCGATAGGGTTTTTTTAAGCAGTTAATTAAAAACCCATACGATGTGGGTAACCCTTTTAAACGGCTTAATTTAAGCCATTAAAATTTTGATTACCCATTGAAAGGGTTTTCGGTAGGGTTTTTCTAAGCAGTTAATTAAAAACCCATACGATATGGATAACCCTTTTGAACGGCTTAATTTAAGTCCGTAAAATTATGGTTACCCATTGAAAGGGTTTTCGGTAGGGTTTTTTTAAGCAGTTAATTAAAAACCTATACGATGTGGGTAACCCTTTTGAAAGGCTTAAATAAGCCATTCAAAAGGGTCACACTTTCAACTCTCTTAAAAACGATAACAGCGTAACATTCCAATTCGGAACAATGTAATATGATCTCTCTATGATGTGCATAGGTTTCAAAATGGAATAGCACGCGTTAAGCGGCCGCGGCGGCGCCTTTGTGGCAACTTACCGATCGGCTTGTAAACAGGGATCTATGGTCATTATGACATGTATTATAGAGTTTATTTTAGCTTTGCTGGCCATGTATCGGAATGACATAATATTATGATTTTTTCATGTCTGTACTTGTTTATTACTTTATTGCAGCAGGGACCTTACAAATCGTACAATTGGCATATTTGCCGTTTGATTTTTGAAACCGGACCGGATTATGGTCTTTTCCGAATATTACTCCGTGCACATTTTTAACAATTTAAAATGCCAAAACCGAGACGAGATGCCGTACATCGCTATTATTTATATGATGCATCAAATAATACAACTAAATGTAATTTATGTGGAAATTTATTAAAGGTAAGGCGATACCTACTTAATTATTTGTTATAATTTGCCTCCACTGCCTTCCTTACAATAAGTAGGTAGATACGTTAATTTATCAATCACGGACTAAAAAAAAAGAAAGGAACATACACGTACGTACGTACTTACGTATACGTAAGACAATGCGCAACGATGCTGTCTTATTATACCTACCACTTGATTGTTGATTGATCATTCGTGATCTATGTCATGGATAGATTATTGGTCACTAAACGTAAAAATTGCAAAAAATATAAATTGCCAAAAGATCGAAAATAGATTGATTCCTTCTCGTGTGGCACAAATATAACGGCGTCGCCGGATGTATGAGATGGAAGTAGTGGTGGTAATTATTGTAACAACAGATAATATAATGCATTATTATTACGCAATTTATAATGAATTATTAAACTCCCAACTCATCCCGTTGACATTATTGATGTTATTATTATTGTCAACTCTGTAACTGCAAATGCGCGGTGAGATCTGGGTGAGATGACCAACCGAACGCGACGACACACGGGTGCGAATAAGCAAATTAGCAAACAAATACAGGTGTGATAGAGATGGTGCTACTCAGATATTTCACTTCAATTACGAAATCTGAAGTCGTAGAGAACGCTATCACATTTTTTAAACACTCTAGTTTAGGCATCTGAGTCGCAACACAACAACATTACGCGCACGCACACATTGAAACCGCCGTCCGTTCGAATTTATACATTAGTAACTAATCTTGGTACTTGGATTTTATTTATTTAATATTTACTATATTTGTTGAGTAAAGTAAGTAGTTACTTTATTGTATTTGGTAACAGTAACTAAGTATTATAAGCATGATCATCATTATTTTTGGAATTATTTGAAATTCGTAGGTACAAAAAATGTTAAGCCATAAAGAAAAAGAAAACCAGAGGGCTGACAGTAAAATACTATAAATATTATTTTTACCTACCATTTTTGGAGCATGACATTACACAAATATAACCGACCGATAACAGTATACTAACGGTGTGATCCTTTTAAAATACACAGGATATTAATTCTACTATCTGTCAATAATTCCAAATGAACGACATCTTTAAATTTTCAAGGTTTTGAGAGTTGATTACCAACTTCACATCAAAACAATTAAAAGGTTAAGTACAACCGTTTAGATTTACATAAAAATTCAAATTGACGTTAAATATTAATGATCATTATACCAAAACTCCCAATATTGCTACTCTTGTCGACTTTTCATCAAAAGAGTTCATCTGCCATCTTAAATAAAAAAAGTGTGATACATTTATAATCACCACACCCAAAATTTCCAAAATTGATTACTTTGATGACTATTTGTTTAAAAAAAAACATCTGCCGTGTTTGAATAAAATATGGATGACACATTCGTAATCACTATCCTAAAAATCCTTAAAAATTAAAGCAATGTCCAATTTTTTTAATAAAACAAAATACTGCTTATCTGAATTAAATAATGGATGACATGCGTAATTGCCACACCAAAAATGAATAATCATATCAATTTATCATAAAAAATTGATCCGCCATCTTGTATTCTAAAACTGCATACATATTCATAATCATCACTATCTCCAAAATCTCCAATAATGAGTACCGAAACACATTTAAAAAAAAAACTGAAGTTTTTTCCGCCATTTTGAATTTCATTTATTTATTAAACGACTTCAAAACAGGAGGAGGTTTTTAAACGACTTCAAAAGAGGTTTCTCAATTCGACCGTACACATTTTTTTTTTATCTGCGTTCGCGGATAACTTCATCGTTCAAGAACCGATTTAGATGATTCTTTTTTTGTTAGAAAGGAGATATCCTAAGGGTAGTCCCATGATAAAGAAACGAGGATCTGATGATGTCATCCTAGAGAAATCGAGGGAAACCTTCGAAAATCGTAGGGGCAACTAATGCGTTTGTTAATTTTTTCATTAAGTATTTTAAAGCACTACCATTTAATAAAGGTAATAAAGGTCTGGAGTCGATCTGAAGATGGAGCCGAAAGACAGTCGAGGGAACTACTCAACGATTTACAGCAGTTACCTTGTGTTTGGGCTTGATTAATTTGTATTGATGAGAACTTTACATCTAAATGGGTTGTGACTGTGATTAGGGGTCTGATAATGAAGACGAAGGACAGTTAAGGGAACTCCTCAACGGTTTACAGTAGCTATCTTATGTTTGGACTTTTCATTTATATTGATGAGAACTTTGCACCCATGTGGGTTATGAGTAACATTACTGGTCTGATGATGGAGACCATAGACTGTCGAGGGAATTCCTCAACAATTAACAGCAGTTACCTTTTGTTGGGCTTACTTCATACGGTTCAATATGCCAAAATGTTCAGTTCGTACAAAAATAATACCTAATTAAGATTTAAGTTTTACATAGGACAACCACTACCTACTATTCGTGATGAGGCGTCAATTTAAGACTGAATTTAAGTTGGGTAATCGCGTCATCTCTAGCAATGCTCTTTCGTCGTGTGGCCTACTCAATTATATGTTTAAATCTAAGTCAGACAACGATATTCCTTCCATGGTTTTTGTACGACTCAGAGCAACATACACCTGTCCTTTGGCGAAATTTTTCTTGCCTAGGTCTAAAACAGCTTTTTTAACAGACTTCAAAAAAGGAGGAGGTTCTCAATTCGACTGTATTGTTTTTTAGGGTTCCGTAGCCAAATGGCAAAAAACGGAATCCTTCTGGATTCGTCATATCTGTCTGTCTGTCTGTCTGTCCGTCCGTATGTCACAGCCACTTTTTTCCGAAACTATAAGAACTATGCTGTTGAAACTTAGTAAGTAGATGTATTCTGTGAACCGCTTTAAGATTTTCACACAAAAATAGAAAAAAAAGAACAATAAATTTTGGGGGTTCCCCATGCTTAGAGCTGAAACTCAAAATTTTTTTTTCATCAGACTCATACGTGTGGGGTATCTATGGATGGATAGGTCTTCAAAAATGATATTGAGGTTTCTAATATCATTTTTTTCTAAACTGAATAGTTTGCGCGAGAGACACTTCCAAATTGGTAAAATGTGTGTCCCCACCTGTAACTTCTAAAATAAGAGAAAGCTAAAACTAAAAAAAATATACGATAGTACATTACCATGTTAACTTCCACCGAAAATTGGTTTGAACGAGATCTAGTACTCGTAAGTAGTTTTCTTTTTTAATACGTCATAAATCGTAAACCGCAAGTTACCTTTCTTTCAATCAACTCAAATATAAAAATAAAATAAAACATTTAATTTCATAAACATCAACCTTATGCTTTAACCGTGAACCATTATTTTCTAATAATAAATCTGTAATAGGTGCCTAAGTAAATAATAATTATTATTCGCGCGGGGCGTGGCTTGATCGGTAGTGGATGCGGAGCGCGCGGGGGGCAGGTTCCCGACTGCGCTTACCGGAGCGGGCAGACACGTGAGGGCAGACGTCGTTGACATTCGTGCGCGCGGAGCTAGTTAGGGTTCCGTACCCAAGGGTAAAAACGGGACCCTATTACTAAGACTTCGCTGTCTGTCCGTCCGTCTGTCTGTCACCAGGCTGTATCTCAAGAACCGCGATAACTAGACAGTTGAAATTTTTACAAATTATGTATTTCTGTTGCTGCTATAACAACAAATACTAAAAACAAAATAAAATAAATATTTAAGGGGGGCTCCCATACAAACAACGCGACTTTTTTGCCCTTTTTTGCTCGATATGAATAATGGCAACAGGTAGGCACTTGAAATATTCACAAAATACTCAGTTGTATTTTTAATTTAATAATAAATATTAAAATTAAAATAAAATAAATATTTAAGGGGGCTCACATACAAAAAACGCCGTTTTTTGCCTATTTTTGCTCGATATCAATAAATGTTAACAGGTAGGCACCTAATTTGTATACCTACCGTTGTTTACCTAGTCAATGGTACGAAACCCTTCGTGCGCGAGTCCGACTTGCACTTGGCCGGTTTTAATTTTTTAAAATGTTATTAGCTTAGAAGTTTTTTCTGGATGAACCGATTTGGATGATTATTTTTTTATTTGAAAGCTGGAGCTTTTTATGTGGTCCCAAATAAATTTGAGTTATCCTTAATACTGCGTATTTTTCCACTTAGTTTATATTGGTGATGTTTTAATAATTTCCTATCACTTTTATTTACATATCGAGTGCTGGTATAGGAATTTGTGTGGGGTAGGTACCACAACTAAAAAGTGAAAAATAAAAACGTTTTTCCAAATAAATCAACCGACTTCCAAAAAAAACGCCAAAAAAGTGAAAAATAACTTTAATTTCGGAAGTCGGTGGCAAAAACGAAAATACAAAACCAAAGACACTGACTTCCGAAATTAAAGTTATTTTTAAATTTTTTAGCGTTTTTTCGGAAGTCGGTTGATTTTTTTGTAAAAATGTTTTACAAAACCAGTTTTTGGTAATAAGTTTGGTACTCGTACTTTTAGTCCGAAAAGTATCAACTTTTTCCAACCACAGTAGGTATACAGCACGGCACTCACTTTATTATTATTTTGATCGTATTTTTTTTTTTGCAAGATAGCGTTACACCCGTCCTTCCTAGGGCGCATCTTAGCCTGCGCACGGAAATCGGAATGACTAACCGCGAGTAGAAAATGTATGAAGAAAGAGAGCGTTCTTTATTTTTCTCATAAATGAAAAAGTTATTTCTTTAGGTATAAAATATACTAATACTAGCTGCCCGCCCCGGCTTCGCACGGGTTGCGGTACTTATCTACGGCGTACCCTACCTACCTACCCTACCTACCTACCCTACCTACCTACCTACCTACCCTACCTACCTACCCTACCTACCTACCCTACCTACCTACCTACCTACCTACCCTACCTACCTACCTACCTACCTACCTACCTCCCTAACTCCCTACTCTACCTACCAAAAAAAAAAAAAAAAAAATTGATGTTGGCCGATTCTCATACATACCGGATAAGCACAAAAAATTTCATCAAAATCGGTTAAGCCGTTTCGGAGGAGTATGGCAACGAAAACTGTGACACGAGAATTTTATATATTAGATATAATATACTTACTTTATAATATGTTAACTGATTGGAAAAAAGTTGATTTTAATACGATACGTTAATCGAGAACAGAAAAATTTACAACAAAATAATATTATTTACCTACTTGCACGTTGTTGCAATTGCAATGAATAATGACAACTGTCTACCCCGTAGGTATACATATATTAAACGCTTGCTACATAGTTGCCAACCACCTACTTAGCATACTTTACTGAATAACCATATGGTAACCCAAACAAAACCCTTATAATTGTATAGGTTATCACAATGAAAGGGTAACCCATTCACTGGGTTTCAAGTATAGAACCCATTCAGTGGGTTATCATGTAACCCTTTTACTGCGTTTCAAGCATAGAACCCATTCAATGGGTTATCCATATAGAAGGGCTAACCCTTTTACTGGCTTTTAGGCATAGAACCCATTCAAGGAGTTACACCATGATAAAGGTAACCTCATAAATGGCTTACCCTTTCGAAAGGCTTAACCCTTAACCGGGGTTGTACGGTCCCTGATTTCAACACAACATTTACATTATTGAGTTCTTGTTTGATAAGTATCAAGTTTTCAAGCATGCGCGTTTTATTTATACTGTAATATGTGTGTTAATCGAAAAAGTAAAATAATTGAATTGGTTTCGCCCGTTCTATTTAAAATAAATAATTCGAATCTGGAATATTAGGTACAAATTCATCTCTGATCTGGCCGAATGTATTAGCAAGCAACCGTCAAATTGGACCAGATAATCTTCCTGCCTTTTGTAGTAGGTGCAGAATGTTGTAATAGCTATCATTCCAGTAGTCACTTTCTAGCATGCGGCTAGGAAGTGACTGCTGGAATTATTGTCAAATTTATTCATTGTTTTTTTTTTTCGACTCAGGTGACTCGGCTTCGGTCGATCCGTCTAAGGTACCTTTCAAGAAGAACGTTTTACCCAATATGTATCATTTAACGAATGACCATAACCAAGCTCCCCAGTGTAATGTGTTACGTTTTATGTGGGTTTTTATAATATTATGTATGTAAGTCCACAACGCAACGAAGATCCATGTCGTTGCCTGAATTAAAGGTTTTATTAATATAATTTCTACAGGAGGAAGACGTATCAGACGCGGCGGTGTCATTACGCCACACGCGCGCTGAGAGCCGCGAGCGCGCGCGCTACGTGCGCAAGCGCCGCGCGCGCCGCTCCACGCACGACCTCGCGCACGCGCACGCCGCCGCCGAGCGCGACGCGCTGCACGACGCGCAGCCCGCGCCGCCCCCCGCGCCCCCGACACCCGCGGCCCCCCCCGCGCCCCCGACGCCTGCGCCCCCCGCGCCGCGGCTCTACGAGCCACAACATGAGGCTAGTACCTACATACTATTATGCTTACACACACGTGATATCCAAAACGACTGGCGTAATGATCGTTACAAGTACAGTTACGAGCATAAATACCTAACCCCGCGTCCGGAACGCGTGGTCACGCCGGCAGAGGGCGCCTTCCGGTTTTTCGAACAAAAAGTGACATGGACGCGACGTCCGTGTATTCGCGCGACCATCGCTTTTCGTTAGGACGCGATGTTTTGGTAACACCATAAAATGTGTATCAATACTTTCGGAGCAAACCGATTGGCTACTCGGCCCAACTCATATAACGTAATAAAATATTTTTACTTTTGCCATCGACTCGAAAAGAAAGAGAAACACGCTTTAGGATCTTACATAAGTATAAGGTATTTATGCTCGTGACTACAGTTCCCGGCTATTTTATTGGCATATCTGTCACTCGCACGCACTTGTTGGTCTCTTTCTAAAGTTTGATGTGTCATATTTACGTCTTTGTACGTTTGTAAATCCACAGTTGTTGTGCCAGTGACATAGCTCTTCCCTCTAGCCTTCATTATTTTCCAGTTTGACAAATCTGTATCTATTCCTTGCTTATTCATTCGATTTTCCTCTGCCATTTCTTGTTATTTATAAGTCTCATTTCTTATTTACTTCCCTTTCACCTGGTATCGTATTTTCGTTATTTAAAATTGCGCTTATTACTCTCATAACTAATTTCATCTGATAAGATAACGAAAACGATAATAAAAAATATAACGTTAACAATAAACGTTAATTGTTAACGTTATCTTCATGTATAATCATTTTATTGCTTCCACATTATGTAATCCGCTCACAATTTAACCCCACCCGCCTTACTAACGAGCCCGCTCAACTAACGTTAACTGTGAATGTTACTCCAGACAGTGAGACCGTACACGCCACGCCAGTTCCCGCTGCCCGACGAGACGTACCAGCACATGCTGGCGGCCATGCCCGACGGTTTCTATGCGCCGCTCGCTTCGCCCTCGCCGCGCTCACCACGCTCGCCGGCCTCGCCGCGCTCACCGCGCTCACCGCGCTCGCCGCCGCCGGGCACGCGCTCGCCGCCCAGCGACTCGTCCAGCACGCTGTCGCCCGCCGAGCTGCCCGCCTTCGACGGCGACGACCCCGACGATGTCGAATGGGACCCGTACGCTCAACGAGCCGACCGACGCAAGACCTCCTTCAGGTGAATCACTCTCCCGCACGACTGGTTATACATTGTCTCGAGGACGCGACTGATGTCCGAACACACGGTACCGAGTCCCGCCTCGGCTTCCCTGCCCTGGATCCGAGCTATCCCTAGCAGGCAGAGGAGAAAAGCTTTAAAGGGCCCATTGCCTACGTAATAATAAATGTAGTTTTAAAATCTGTCTCACTCTGTCTACAGACTCGTCTATACAGACCAGACTATGCTAAGCAGTGTTTCGTCTTTTTATTTAGTTTAGACACACGCGCAACAATTACATTTTGTGATCATTCTATTGATGTTAGCAAGCATTTTTACAGTAAAAATAATAAATAAAAATAACTTTTTTCACTTACTGTAGAGTAGTATTTTGAAACACTAAATTTGTCACAGGTGGTACTTTTATTATGCTGATTTATTGATATTAACTGGATATTACGATCCAGATCAATCGTTTATCTTTATAACATGTAAGTGATTACAAATTTAAGTTTATTATGTAATTGTAAGGTTTAAAGTTATTGAATATCGGCGTTAAATTAATAAAAATTTGGAATACTTTCAAAATTTAGTTACTAAAAGTAATTCGTGTCCACACAGCATTGCGCGTATGATACTGTAAGCTAACTACATACAATATTCTTGTAAAAATGTATAGAAATATGATGGAGTAAGTTCATTTAGGATACATATAAAATTTATATTACGCGCTACTATTGAGAGCACCCATTGTACAATATAAAAACATGTGCAAAATGCACATACTTGCAGAATAATTATTGGTGTTTTACTATACTATATGATAATCTCAAAGCGAAACAGATTTTTTAAATGTGGTATCTATTTTTCAGTTGTTGACAAGAAACATTTTTTTAAATAATAATAATGATTATTATTATTGTTGTTGAAAAAAGACAAACAATAGCTTTCTTGGTGCAGTTTTCATTTGTGAGTGAGCACCTTTACATTCCCTTCAGTTCAAACGATTTGTTTATGTGGATGTTAAATTTAATTTAACGTATGTTTGCATTGCAAGTTAAAATGTTGCTACTAACTAATAAAAAGATAAATATAAACGATAAGTATGTGTTCATCGTGAATATTTGGCTACATTTAAGTTTCAACTAAGCTTTTCTACACTAAAATAAATGCCCTATTGCCGCCAAGCGCTTGTAAATATTGAGTATTATATTAAATAGGGCACTGATTAGAAACTTATAGACTGGATATAAAGTAATTATTTGAATCTCTGTAAGAGTACGAATTTGATGTTTCAGAATAATAAGGCCCTCGTTTTTGCTTCTATGAATAATGATAATTTTAGTTTGATTTACCATTGGTAATTAAAATTCGCAATTTTTTTGTTCAGACATTTGAAGATACGTTGCTTTACATTTTAGAAGATAAATGAATTGTTTGTATCATAGATAAGTCCTTGAGACAGGAAATTGACTGAGTACTAAATTTTAATATAAGGTTTGGAAAAAAAAATCACTTAGTTTTCTGTCACCGACTATTACGAAGCTCTTGTGGTACACGTTTGTTTGAAATAATAATACTATTCTTATTTATCAGAGTGTATGTTGTTGTATAGAGACTGCTTGGCTGATTGTACACATACATATTATTGTGAAGGTGAATGTAAAATATTAATGAAGTTTGTTCAATTTTCTTGAGAAGCCAAAGTCTTCTGGTTATTTGTAATTAATTAAAATAGTTTAAGTTTTTTTTAAGGTGACTCGGTTCCAAAGAGCGAATTGAGAAATATAGAGTTAAATAAACAGTCACTCTTGTTTTATTTATTAGTGTCCGAGCGAAGGTTCGTTCGCGAGTTTCGGTTACGGCTTTCCTGAAACTGGCGTTCGTGAGCTGTCGGTTTAATAGAATACGAACGACTGACAGATAGACAGACGGTGTGTTGGACTTAATAATGGGGTCCCGTTTTCACTCTTTTTGTACAAAGCTCTAAGAAATAAAAAATAAGTCGTGTAGATTCTTAGCAGAAATGCTGCTTTTAGTATTAGCGAAAAGTGATTTGTTTGCTTTGTGGAAGATTGATACAAGCTCTAAGGCCATTAATTCGGAGCAGCGTGTAGCGGCGGGCGTTAATCGAACTGTCCATGTAAAGCCCCGTTGCATGCTGCTAGAAACGCCCTTCCGAATGTGTGGCCTAACTACAACTGCAAATGAATCTGCGACTCTTCGTTCGGTCGCAAAATCAAACTTCAGCTATTCGACGCTGCAACGCGTTATGGCGGCTCGTTCCGTTTGAGTACGATATAAAAATGGGGTTTTCTAACACTACTGAATTGTTTGGCGAAGAAATAAAGCATTGTCGCTGTATCGAGCTTCCGAAAAGTGATTAAATCGCTGATTGCTGATTCAAAAATTATGCTGTGTTTAGAGCTCAGTCGCTGTACCGAACATCTGAAAAACTGCTAAGTCACTAATGCTAACATTATCACATCTGCTAAGGCCCCTTTTTTAATGGCTGATTTTTCAATGGTAATTTTGTTTGACTGTGTTTTACGTAAAATCTGACATAAATATTTTTTCTTTGGATTTAACTTTGGAATAATTAACAATCTGATAATTTCAAAATCAAACCCTAATAAGATTGATAAAGATAATTAAAGATTAAATTTGTTAAAACCCTACGACAAACGATGGGTCTCAGAAAATAATGTCAATTTAACTAACTTTTTCTTCAATAAGTTTCGGTTTCGGCCGAAACTGGAAGAGTAGTCTAACATTCGTTTACAGTTTGAAAATCTTGTTTCGGTCGGACAGAATTATAAGAAATAATATAAAACAATTTCGAGTGTATACGTCTTTATTCTGCATTTTGCACTACATTAGCAGCATACAAATAGTAAACGTTGACTAGTATGCCTAAAATTTTTAACTACTGTGTAAAATTCATTCTACTCAACATTATACGGTTAATCTTACACAAATCGGCAGTATAATGAATGGCAATCGTATGTACTTGACATAATTTATTACAATTAGCGTGAACAGTATATAATTACGGTCAAAAAAGATCGTGTGTTTATAACGCAACATGTATAAAAATACAAAATTGTATAAACGGTAAACAACAAAAAGCTAGTGAGTAAGTATACAAAGATGAAGGGAGTTGATCCTGCATCCCTAAGTTATTATAATAGTTTATCTTCGAGATTATTTAATTGGCCAATAACCTGAGATTCTACTTACGAAAAAATGTAATAAAAGAAAATTAATAATATGGTTTTCTGTAGTTTTTGCTCCTGACATTACCATAATTAAGTACAACGTAAATAGAGTACATGACTTATTTGCTAAATAACCAAGACACAACCTAGGAGTTGTTAATACTTTACAAAATAAACATGGCACTGTTTATGCAGCCTTGCACACACTTGTGCACCAAGAATCCGGAATGTGCGTAATTAAATACATAAATGCTAATGTTTACTTAGTGTGCAAGTGTGTACAAAGCATATAATATTATTATGTTTGATACAAAACAATCATACCACTTGTTTGATATTCATTTCGCAATAACTTATTTTACAATCACAAAATCGCTAAAAATAATACTGTATAATAAATCATGAATGGTCAGAGCTACACAGCCTTCTATAAAATAAATGCAATATGGAATGTTAATAGATAAACATACTAACAATACTGGTACATCCAATAAGTCTTATCAATTTCGTTCTACCAAAACTATTGTGAGAGAAAACCATGTTTTTTTAAGAATGCAACAAAAGTTTGGCCTTTTTTGGAACAAAGTTCCTTTAACGCGGCTTGCGGTAGGAGTTGACTGATAGAATAGAAATTGTCACGTAAGGAAAAGCGTCATGCCCCCTCCATGCGACTTTCTCTCTCTCTCTTTCTATTATATAGGTGTGCGTGCGTGCGAGTTACTCGTAAGAAACTTCGTTCCTGATTATATTCCATCGAAACTTGACTAAAAGTATGGATTTCAGGGTTTTTGCTCCCAATGGTCCTTAAGTAAGAAAAAAGTGGTAAGACATGTGATGTACCAAACAATACTTTCTTAATCCTGCTTAATGGTTTCCTTACACTAAGTTTCTAACATATTTAAGTATATCGCCGATAACATTATGTACAAATTAGTTAAAATAACTGGGTGGGCTTAAATACATACTAAGCGTAACTTTGACCCAATCAATGAGCGAGGTGCATCTTTAACTGATGATATTATAATTAACTTAAAACCTAATCATCTATTCAAAAACTCGATATCTTTACCGACAATATTGTACTGTCACAAAATATTAGTTTTTCGAAAAACATCAAATGCTTGGTAAAGTTAGTTGATATTTCTGGAGAGGTCCTGTATGCGGCGCGCGTTGCATTCTCTGCAGTAGAGATGGTCGTCGAGCGGGTAGCAGCCGCGGCCTTCCTGTCTGGAACACAGCGAGGTGTCGCAGTCTTCGCAGGCGTAGCACGACACGTGGAAGCTCTTGTCGAGAGCCACGATGCGAACCGTTTCTTCCGCACCGGTCTCTGGCACTATCGGCTCACGGCAACGCGCGCAACGAGGCGCATATCTGAATTAGAAAACGGAAATATTAACAGGTCTCAAAAGGTAATACCTTCAACCATTCAGTTTACCAAAGTTGTAAGAACCCGTGTGATAGGAGTGATTACCACAAATCCTATGACTATTATTATAATCTCTTGGAATTGAGTATAATTTATTGTTGTTACAGGTGATTTAAAAATTATTATTATGCAAAATTAAAAAAAGTTTCTTTTAAACTCAGAAATATATTCCACATGGACAATATGGGTTCTAAAAGCAAGTATTTATGGAAATAGGCTATCCATTCCACAAGACATGAAGACAAAAATATAGTTTGATAACCATTATTCTATCCGCTCTTACCTTTTATGAAAATCTTCAATACAATGTATGCGGTTGACAGCATCCACTGTAAATGGAATCCCATCGAGACTCTTCTGACACACAACGCAAGTGAAGCACCGGGGGTGGTAGGGCTTGCCTGTCGCCCTCAGTATGCGGTCCAGGATAGGGTCGCCGCATACACAGCATTTCTCTAATGTATCCAAGTAGTCTGTTTCACACAGTGCCTTGCCTTGCACTGCATAGAAGGGACGGCCCTAGAATAATATGCAGAATTAAGTAAATAAATGCGAAAGCTGATTTGCTTTGAGGTTTCTGCTTAGAGAATTGATGTAGATTGTAAAATTGTATAAGAATAAATAGGTATACATTATTTGATAAGCAAACAATGCATACAAACAAAACAAAAGCAAGTAATGGGTGGAGGGGCCAGGAGACACAATTTCTTAATAATATGTATGTAATAATGGAAGTGAAGCACGTTACTAAAATAGTAGTTTTGATGCCAGTAGTGAATGGGTTAAATTAATTTTATAAATACTTGCTTGTCTCATTTTGAAGATCAGTTTTTGATTAGCAGATAATTATTTTTAAAGTTCTGTCTGGTTAACGAGTGCTTACGTTCATAAATGCATTATTTTATCTCTGCTTTATGTAGGGAAAATCATACCTTGGCACCATATCAATTATTACAACGGAATGTCTGCAATTTACTGTGATGAGTCACTGGTGCTCGGGTGAGAGTATGACTAACTATACAGATTGTAGATATTCTTTATTTGGAATTATAAGATAGAAGACTGCAAGATGTAACAAGTCTATAAATATATGTTAATGGAAAATCAAACATCCCAATATGGACATGCTTATTAATTATTAGTAATCCTGATTATAGGTAATTAAATTAGTCAAGTGTGCTATCAAGACCTGGCTATCTTCAAAACCAGTTCTAATAAAAAATTTAAAATAAACTTATAGAAAGAAATTTTATTTTATACATACTTGCAAATTAATTCCACAATGATGACAACAGAAGCATTTGATGTGATAGATCCTCTCCATGGCAGTGCAGCCCGTTGTCTCGCCCATGATCTTATCCCCACACTTGTAGCAATTGCCACAGTACAGGGCATCATCAGGCTCCGGAGTAGGCTCCACAGTAGTGCCGACATAACCACCATATAACGACGTTCCAGACAGCTGACTGCAAGGTCTAGGGTTGATAGGCTCATACAGAGACTCATAAGTAGATGATGTTTGTGATCCACCATAAGTAGAGAAGTCCTGCGCGTTAACAGACGCAGAGGACGGAGGATACGCGGAGCCAGGCCGCCGCAACTCGCTGTAATTCGACTGAGCACCTAAATCACTGATCCTAGACACTTCCGACCTCGTATCTCGATCTCCGTAAATACTGTCGCCTCCGTAAGCATTACGCTGCATCATAATATTGGAATAAACATGGTTTGTGCCCCCGGGAGGCAGTACGTTACTGTATAGCAGAACATCACCGCTCCGCACTCTGGCTGTGTTCCTCACGATGCAACTCTTCACAGGAACTAAGTTTGAGTATGTAGAACTAGTGCGGCTACCATATTCGAGTCTTGATGAGTAGGACGGCTCGCAGGCAGACTTTACCATACAACTTTGTGGGATTTGAGGCAGAGGCGGCTTATTTTTTTTAGGTGGGATAGATGGTTTCTTCATCGCTGCGTTAATATCATCTTGAAGTTTGGCCTCTAATTCGTTCGCGTATATTCGTAAGTCTGCTAACTGTTTGTCGAGTGTATTCATCTCTACGAATTATACTCTATATTAAAATAAACTTAATTATTTTATTCATAAAATGGCATAAAAACGTTACGCCCTGATTTATTGTTTGATGCGAAACCACAGAACACTTTTATCTGTGCGACGAACGAAACTGTCACCTTTTTCTTATTGTTATCTGTGATCTTGCAGGTTTTACGTTTCATTATACGTACTACGTATTAGAATAATTTGATTTATAGTTGCAGACATACAATTTTTTTTTGTAAAGTTGCATTCCATTGTGACCCTTATGTCGTCACGTATCACAAGGCTATGGTGTTTGTAAACGCACCTTAAGCATCGTGTAGCCATTTAAGAACGCACTCTTATAAAGTGGCAACACTTGAGTAAGATTCTAGGGACTCCACCGTTTTCGAGCCCTCTGCCCTCTTGCGGCTCTTGCTTGTTGCCCGTTACGAGACACGGACTAGATTTTAGTCTATATTAAAGTGTCCTTATTAATTATAACAATGTATTAACTACGTGCTACGAGTACTTGGAACTGTGAAACTGCAAATTGGACTTTCACTCTTCAATCGTCAATAGTTTTGTTCAAAAAGGCATTCTACCTGAGAACCTGTCCCGGATCGCATGTAGAATGCCTTCCACTTTGTTTCTCAGCAATGTTGTTTCGTTTTATAAGGTTCCAGCAATTTCCATAGGTACTTTTTAATTAATGACCAATCATATTTTATTACAATCGTTAAAATCGAAACTATCAATTAAGTTATCTTGTGAAAATAAAAGACCTGTAACTTGTTAGTTTCACTTTTGTTAAGAATGGCGAACTACATAGCGTTTGCTTTTGCACTAGTCCTGCAGGTATGTGTAAAAACTATGGGGCTCCGGATCCTCGCCAGTTCTGGAGCTGGGTCTGCTATCAGTTATGACTTTTCCATGAGGAAACCGTAAAAGGAGTCTCTCCTGACCCTAATGCTGTGTCTGTCACTGTCTTTGCTTTGAAGCCAGTCGGTGTACGGACTGAGCGCTCATGACCCCCCCTTTGGGGCCCTGTAACGTACTGTCTATTTGTAACGTGACGACCCTAATAAAATATATGGTTTTGCAGCTAGCTGTAGTGTATTCCAATGAGGATGAAGAAGGTGAGTGGATGGCTAGCTTTCTGCATCAAAAACTTCAAAAAGATTGCTTATAAAAGCATTGCAGCTGCAGAAACTATGAAATACTTAAATTAAAAGATTTTTTTTAGCAGATCCTTTTTTTTTGCAGACAAAATGAACGCGATGGATACACAAGAGGAAGAAGTAAGCAAATAATATGAACCTTAAAAAATCTTTTTCTTAATGAAGTGAAACTTCGTAGGCGGCGAATTTAGAGTGAAATTCGAAGGATGCGTCACGTTTAGGCACATTTCATTACATGAGAGAGAAGAAAGATGTAACTCTATTTGTCTCTCACACAAATTTTCTCCTATTCTTCTTCTTCTTCTCTCCTAAGTTTCACTTCTATCACGTGTACGGTGCTGCATGAGCATTTTTATTAATCACATTTTTTTATGTTTTACAGTGGCACATGGACTTTATGCCTGTAAGTACTCAAAATAAATATCAGAGATTTGGCAAAAATAAACCTAATGAAAAAAATTAAGATTACAGCTTTACTCATTATATAAATAATAATGTCTTCTTCAGACGGGCTACCTACCTGACAGTGTGTACAGAGAACTGGCGTGGTATGGTATTCTACAAATCCAGCCCCTGCACCACAGTTCTAAGTTTAAAGTAGCGGCTCATCTGATTTGGCAGCACACACTTGGGCGACCACACGTTATTATGGAAAACCCGCCACAGGTACGCATTTATAGTAAGAACCATAACTAACAAAATGTGGGTGTTCTATATGTAGGTACTTATATCTCTGCCGAACCCTCCAGGAATTACAGGCGTTCTGTTATGTAATTTTATTTTATCTTTTCATCTGACTGGAATGGAAACCTAAATATTATTTTATTCCCCAGTCCACCCAATCTCCAGGAAAGGTAAGTCGACAGATCCTAGCGGAGGAAGCTGCTAAGTGGTCTCGTGAACAGCGCGCGGCGCAGGAGGTGTTGATGGAGAACATTAAGAGTGGCGGCAACGGCCTCACCGTCCGGACTGTTGTCACTAACAACAAGAAATCTGTTTACATCATACAAAACGGTAAGCTTATTTTTAGTACATGTAAACGGTAGGTAGTAAATAACCACTGAAAACAGAATTTGACAAGGAAAAAACTATAAAACTGCATTTTAATTTAGACTACTATCAGGATAGCTGAAAGTATAACCACAAACCATATAATTATAACGTATAGCTTTGTAACAGGTAACTACTTTAAGTGCCCCCATGGTTCGGAGCCCGATCTCGATGCATATCGAGTACAAGCGAATATGCACGAACGAAAGTGCACCTTCGGTAAGCCGTCCATACCCGTACCTTTGGATCCCTGCATTGAAGCCGAAGTGGCCCCCATAGAGTACTCATTCCATGAAGGATGGATGTTTTGTCTCGGAAACGGTGAGAGAGAAAACAATTATTTCATGAACGGAACTTTGGATTGTGGAAATAAAACTAAAGTAAGTCATGATAAGATCATCTCATCTTCATAAATATCATAATCGGCCTTTAATGTTGCTGGGACACAGTCATCCTCTTTGTGAAAGAAAGTAAGCCGTAATCCACCTCGCGGGCCCGCCGCGGTCAGTTGTTACTCATGTTGTATTAAATATTTTTCAGGTATCTGTTGAAGAATTTCTAGATTATTGCGCAATTGATAATAATATAGTGATCACATTTGATTATTTCGGCGACGAGCCACGCAAGGACATGATGCATAATGCTACTTTGTGCACAACATGGGATCCATGTCGGTTGTCCTATTTGTACAGGCTCGAGGTAACATTAGAAGTTTACATCGTTATGTGCTGAATCCGATATTCCAAGTTTAACTGCGCAATTGACTTAAGTATTTCATTTTCAGCCGCCACCAGTAGAGTTGATGCCTTCCTTCCCCACAACAAGTGAAAATCCTTGCGAATCTACTGTTTGCCCAGAATGTTTGGAAGAAAACGCTACAGAAGGAGGATACGTTATACAGCGTAAGTTAATGCTTTTTAATCACTTTGTCGCTTATAATGCGGTTCTGAGCCCAGCAACGGAGGCCAGTAGATATGAGAGACCGTACCTACACAAAAATAGGCATTTCGTGTAATGCATTTTAGTGTGCGTGTGTGCCGGTTAACCATTAATAAATAAGTAGGTATGCGAGAAACTCTTTTTAATTCGTGTTTTCTTTATTTACAGCCGGAGAATATGAGAATCTTATTGAGAGAATTCCAACAGAGTAAAGGGACAACAAAAAAACAAAGAAAACGCAACATTTACTGTACTTACTGGAATGCTGACTAATACAAATAAAGTTTGGTTCAGACGTTCAGGGTTATTTATGTTTTATGTTAAACGAAACGACGAATTAAATATTTTCAAATTACTTCCGAATATGTTCTCTCTGACATCAGAAAAAGCAGCTGACGTCTTCGATTGGGACTTACCCACCTAAACAGCTGGTTCAAACGCGCATGCACGATATAAGTGGTGGGGTCACAAAAGTTCACATAATAAAAATGTGTGGACACATGTTTGATCGTTCGTCGACATACGGCGAAACCTTCAGGGTAGCCCGCGAAATTCAAATTTTCTTACGTTTTTTGCAATTTGCAGGTCAGTATCAGGTTGTATGTCGATCTAAATATGATTCACGGCCGTAGCGAATATTTATTTATGGAATTATATTCACAAAAACCATCAATACATCTCTAAAGTTCATATTACCCTATTGAGCGACTATTTCATGAAATCTTGACATTTGAGCCCAATCCTAACTTAAGGAGTTGTATTGCTGATTCTAATGATTACAATTCTGCAAAGCCATATTTGTTACGGCCACGAACCATATTTTAGTAAACATACAACCTGACATTGACCTGCAAATTGCAAAAAACGTAAGTAAATTTGAATTTTGCGGACTACCTTATCGCATCCCCCATAAGTCGACGTGCACGACGTATGCAGCCAAAAGACTATATATTTTTTTAAATTATGTGATATGAAACGTTTTGTGTCAACTGTCAAAGTCACCAGATTCGCAAGATCGGCAGTGGCAATGTCAAATTGTAATTATTTTGAGGTTATCATTTTATTATTATTCACACATATGGTCAACGTGAAACTGAAATAAAGATTAATTTCTTTTCAAAATGGTCGTATTACACACTATTCAAGATATTATAGATACTTTGCCACAGACAGAATCCTTTAGCTTGCCGGCATTCAAGCAAAATCCTTTGAAAGTAGAGTTTACTAAAGATGTAAGTTTATTGGGCTTTATTCCTTTGTATTTATATATTTACTCATAGTCTAAGGTTTACTTCAACAGAAATGTTAATGGCTGTTGTTGTGCGGTGTTACAGAGTGCAGAAACCACGTACAACCACTTCGGACCTCCAGTACCGTTTGCTAGTAGTGAAGTTTTCCATGCCTGTATCTTATGGTGGAGGCGCCTCACTGCTTTAGGAGATTGTAAAGCTGTTTATGAAGTAACCTTTGATGTTGAGGTAACTATTTTTGATATGGTCCAACACTTAATTGATTTCGGCCGAATACCTTGAGATTTTTGCTTCCATAAATAACACCTATTGTATTTTATCAAAACGACAGTACCCCTGGAGGTACTGATTTTAATATTTTAAAATATGTTTCCAGGGCAGCGAATTGATCTTCAAAGCTGGTGACACAATAGGTGTTATTCCCCACAATGATGAGTCAGATGTACATTTCATCATTAGTCATCTCAATTTAGATGCCACGGCAGACATGTCCTACACTTTAACTATAGATAATAGTACAAAAGGAAGTAAGATTCCTTCACATGTTCCTGTGAAGTCTACAATAAGGCATGTCTTGACAAATTGTCTGGATCTCAGGAGTCTCTTGAAAAAGGTATTTAATTATTGAATTTAAAAGCTTTACTTTTCTTTTTTCAGAATGATTATATGTTGGAGTCTGTACACATTTTTTTTAAGCTATTGCATAGCTTTTATCGCGGGCTTTGAGCGCGGCGATCGAATCAAGAAATTCAGTACTGAAAATAAAACCTAACACCCCCCACTCCGCCTACCATGTAGCTCGGCCGAGCGTTCGCTTAACGTCTATGTATATGGTACGCCTGTACTTGAATTAATATCAAAGAAAAAAAAATACTGCATAAATAAATAAATAATTATAATTGCATAAGTGGATAAAAAATGCTATGCAATAGCTTTACCGCAGCAGTCCCCGAGTGCCACACGTGTTTTTTTCTATTGTGTGGGATAACATTATCTAACAATTTTTATGTATTTTCAGGCCTTCCTCCTAGCTTTATCAAAATATACGAAGAATGACAAGGAAAGAAAGTTACTAGAATATTTATGCAGTAAAGAAGGTTCAGCGGCATATTTAACACATATTTTAGACAAAAATCTTAGCATATTGGACATATTTACTATCTTTAAATCTTGTAAGCCTCCTGTAGAGGTAATACTAGCAAATCTACCCAGATTGTTTCCAAGGCCTTATTCAATTGTAAATAGTGGCTTAAAAAACAATAAAGTAATAAAAATCTGTTTTTCTGTGATGATGACAAATAATAACCGAAAAGGACTCACAACTGGCTGGCTAGAACATCTGATTTTGAATGAAGATTTATCTTTGGAAAATGGAATCAAG
This sequence comes from Dryobotodes eremita, assembly GCA_917490735.1. Classification (NCBI taxonomy): domain Eukaryota; kingdom Metazoa; phylum Arthropoda; class Insecta; order Lepidoptera; family Noctuidae; genus Dryobotodes; species Dryobotodes eremita. The sequence continues at coordinate 19,977,055 of OU823251.1, read as the reverse complement.
AACTTGTCTATATCAAGTGATTCTTACCATACTAAGGAAAAGATTCCTATATACCTCAGAAAGAATGTTAGCATGTTTTGTTTACCAGAAAACTTAGAAACACCATTGATTCTCATTGGACCTGGCACTGGTGTAGCACCGTTCATTGGGTTTTTAGAAGAAAGAGAGAGCCTGAAGGGAAGCAACCCAGATATAAAACTAGGTAATGTTTTCTTGTTCTTTGGGTGCAGGAATCCAGAATTAGATTTCATTTATGAAGAAGAACTAAATGGGTTCTTGTCAAGAGGAACATTGCATAAACTTTTTACTGCATTTTCAAGAGTAGATGATCATGAAACGAAATATATTCAGGTTTGTATATTTCTAAAAATAGTGTCTCATGCAATATGTTATGCAGTTGGTTGTGTGATGTTTGACACAGGATGCTTGATTAATTATTAAATTATGTTGCATCAGCAGAAAACAAATTAAAAAGTTATAATTATTGTATTTTTATTGCAGGATGCAATAAACCAAAATGGGAAGGAAGTTACTCAATTAATCAAGGATGGTGCAGCTGTGTTCATTTGTGGTGACTTAAAAACTATAGCTGCCGACATAAAGGAAATACTAATTAAATGTTTTGTAGACCACGATAGCATGACTGTCCAAGAAGCCCAGAATAAGATATCTAAAATGCAGAAAGATAAAAGATACGTAGTTGACGCGTGGAGTTAATGAAAACTTGATAATTATTGTGTAACAATAGCAAAGACTTTTACAAAACAGATTCCATTTTAAAAACAAATGTTATTTATTATTGATTACTTAAAGATTTTAAGAATTACTAGATTAATTAAAAGAATTATTTACATAAAATATTAATTTTCTTTCCTTTGCTTAAATAAAATGTCTATTACTTGATAGCACCAATCAATTGATAACTTTTGGTCAATAATTACAGGAATTTCTTAGGTGCCAACCATAAGTACTAATTAAATACCTAGGTTGGTTTGGCATTACATCTTCCAGCTCTTTAACTAAAAGTAATGTCAAAGGTAATGTGAACAAATCAAAACCATAAGTGTTTTAGAAAAATAATTTAATAGGCAAATTATATTAATAAAATGTTCAAAAAGTGTCCTTTGTGTATATAAACTTACAAATATAGCGTATTAGCGTCAATACATATAGCTTTTCTATATGAGATGACTGACTATATAGATACTGGTGGTAATATCGTAAGATAGTCGCGAGAACGAGGCTCGGAAGCGTCACTTAGAGTTCGCTTGCGAGTGATCTCGATTTACAAAGTAACTCTATGTGGGCTTGATGATATAAGTGGGCTACAGTTTATAGCAAAGACGTAGGTACACTTGCTTCGGCATTGTACGTATTGTGTGCAGTCAATATCTAAAAAAAACACCCACATTGAGCACTTCCGTGCGATTGTGATTCAAAATGATATTCCAGTAACAATAAAGGCATCTTCATATAGAAGAGCATTCGCACGATTCTTCGTTGTGTCGATGAAAATACTTAAAATCTATTATATAAAAAGTACATCTAAACTATCGCTGTGTGAAGCAGGCACTTATGGCGAAGAAATATACAAACTGATATCTCCCACAAGTCTGTATGACGGTTCAAGTGATTTCCATTAAGATATATTAAAAAAAAAAAAACATAAGATACTGAAATAATACTAAAATCTCAAAATACATTTATTTAACAGCGTTTTGTAGTTTTGTATATTGCACTGTCTTACAGAAATTTCAAACAAAGTGACATGAAATTGGCTGATATGGTTCATGTTATATCACTTACAGCAGTTCAAACTGATTTATTGTCCTTATTCATAAAACCCTATAATATTCCTGAGTATAACTCAAAGATTGTTTTATAGTAAACATGAAAATGCGGTTTGGTTCCATTTTTATTATTAAAGGCATTATACTAAACTGAAAAAAATTATAATTACAGGAATTTAATGAATGTCATAAAAGCTGGAACATAAAGTAGGAATACAAGTTCATCTCTCACGAGAAGTATAAAATACGTTGGGATCACCAATTTTTTTTTTGTTACTTATTTAATTTCTACGCCTATCATACCCATTTTAAAATTCCATGGCAGTAGCAAGAAAATAGCACTGTTAGTTTGCATGCACGCCCGCATGTGGTTCCTCTAATCTAAATGCACCTGTAGCGCAAGTTGGATAAATACCTCGGCCGGGGATAATGCTATGCGGTGGACCAAAATGATAAGCCGTCCCGTCCTGGAGCGATTAGGCTGTTTGAACTGCATGTGGACATGCCGCACGAGTAAAACTTGTGGCGTGAGCTTGGATTGTACTCTAAGGCCGTTTGTCCACCACCACGTCAACGAGATGACGGCGCCGAAGTAGCGATACATACATTTAAGGGTTTATTTATAAACGTTGCTTAAAGTTAATTAATGATTAGCGACTGTTTAACAATACATTTTTGACGTTTAAACGTCTCTTAACTTTAAGCAGTCGTTTATAAATAAAGGGGTTGGGTACAGTAATGCCGCGTGTCAACCGCACGTCTATCAAAGGGACGTCACATTCGGTTCGTTTACGGTGGCGGTGGACAAACGCCCTTATACATGAATTTGCTTAAATTCTATATGGAGTATACAACTGGCCAATGGCGTATTACTATAGAGAAGAATAGCTTAAAACAATTAATTGAACACCATATAAGTAAGCAAAAACGAATTATCCTATAATATACCACATAGAAGTAGTACGACATATTATTTGCAATACACATTATTTATAGCACTAAAACATTTCCTTATTTATACCATGACCAGACTATTTTTTTCAATTCAGACACTGAATTTTAACTCACAAAGCAAAATACGCTGTAATTATAACAAAATAGAGTTCATATTTATTATTAAAAAAAAAAAAAAAACGACAGATTCCCGAATATTATATTTTGAGCACACTGCACGACACGGAAATGATTTTGCTGAAGAAAAATCACTTCGGCGCTCGCAATCTAACGTCTAAACGAAGCAATGAAACATATTATAATAACATGACCGTCAGATGGGTGAGTATATGTTTCTATGTGTTAGAGAATACGACACACTCAGAGTATACTATATACTCAGTGCTCATAACTGTATTAATTTCTAAGGAATGGCTAATACCTACAACATATTTAAAAAAATGCAGAAATGTGACACAGTCTTAATTTCTTGTCGTTGGAAGTATATGTATAAATACTAAGGTAAAATACAACATAGGTACGCAAATTTTCTTACCACGGAATTGCTTTTTCATAAGAAGTACACAAGGAATAAAGAAATCAGAAGGAATGTGAAACGGCAGCCTTCCTAAACTGTTGCATTTGGTTGAACTGTTAAAATATATAATTATAAAAAATAACTCATCTGGATTGTTATTTTTTTATATATATTACGACTAGCTAAAAAAGTTATTTCGTTTATGTACATTTTTGGTAATAGCCTATCTGTGCACCAATCACATAATGTTATCAATAAGGAATTACCTATCTAAACATTGTGGCCACCATACTGAAATATTTTTCTAAAGTTTTCAATTATAAAAAGGTTTTTATAATTGAAAACTTTAGAAAAAATATTTATACTTAATGGTCTTATTTTCATACATAACACAATTTTTTTTTTTTATTGAAAAAGGTTTCTTTTGTTCATTGATTAAGATTACCTATACAGTGGCCAGAGTAAAGAACGGCATTTTATTATAAAATTGAATAATTTTCTGAATATCAAGTTTTAGACATCAGTCCGAAACATATCCAAAATCTGATTTCTAAAAATATAAAAAAATACTTAATTTTGGACAGATTACATTCTTATTAAGTAACTAAATTCTAAGCCGAATATCCTAACTTGTATAAGTCAACTCATGTTGCATAATTATGGCATTTTCTTGTACAAAAATTACAGATTTGATTTATTCCCTCAAACATTTCATTAGGGGAATACTTTAGTGTGCTGTATATGTTTATCAGTTGTAGATACGGTATCTATACGAGTCTACAGATAAAACAAAAGCTAACACGCCTAACGTGCTGTCGAAATTAATATCTTGCGATTTTATGCTAAATGCGTACAACAAAAAATGTGGAGCTCTATCTATGAATCAACATTTATGCTATTACAAAATGCTTTCCGTCCTCCACAACTCTTCGCTTAAAATCCTGTTTAAAACTTTCTCAAATAATGCCCTGTAAAATATTGCTGAATCAATATTGTCCATTACAGTCATAACCTTGTAAAATACGTACTATGCAAAACTTGGCACCTGATTACAGTCAATACATTTATAAAGAGCATACAAAATTGTAAAAGGCTATAAAAGTGAAATACATGTGGACATGAAGAGGAATGGAACAATTACCAGTCTCAGTCGTGGCTCTTGTGGTGAATCTTCTGGGCCGCCTTGATGAGCGGCGTCAGTGTGCGCAGCTCCATCGCACAGTCGAGGAACGGATGTCTCAGTAGCTCGTCAGCCGCTGCTCGTAAATCGACGTCCACTTGTAAACATTTGTCAAGGAAATCCTGGAATTCTATTGATAACTTTTCCCATCTAGGGATTTTTGGCCGCCCGACTGCCGCGATTAGATACAGAGCTCGCAACGGAGACTCCTTCATGTAAGGCGGCTCACCTTCGATCATTTCAATCGCCATAATACCTAACGACCATACGTCAACCTTCTTACCATACTGCTTCCTGGTGACCACTTCTGGTGCCATCCAGTAGGGCGTGCCGACCATTGTCTGTCGTTTCTCATCGCCTATAATATTGGCGCAGAAACCAAAGTCTGTGACTTTGACTGTTCCATCCATAGCCAGAAGAACATTGTCAGACTTAATATCCCTGTGTATTGTACCTTTGGAGTGCAGGAATGCTATGGCTTGGAGAGTTTCGCGACAGACGGCCGCGATCTGACCTTCTTTCATGACAACTTCGGTTACGACGTAGTTCAGCGACCCTCCGTCGAGGAGCTCCATGGCGACCCACAGGTGGTCGTAGCTGAGGAACGCGTCGAGGAAATTCACCAGATTCTTGTGGTTGAATCCCTTCAACACATTGATCTCGTTGAGTATTAGTTCCTTCTTGCTCTGTTTGGTTAGGTCTATGTCCTTAATCGCCACTTTAGAGTTGTCCTTACTGTCTATTGCGACAAACACCACGCCTGTGAAAAAAAAAGAGTATACGTCATATTTTAGTGCTGCGCTTAGTTAATTAAAGTGAAATGCAATAGTTTGCTGAGTGCGCGAGGGTATGTCAAAAGGGTGTGGTGTCCGTTTTCAGTTTTTATAGCTACAGCCATTTATTTGATGGGCTAAGTATTTTTCCGACTTTTATAGTTGGAAATTTTGAACGTTAACAACATAAGCATATTGCATCAGGAAGAAATTAGGAAATATAAATAAACACAATGTATTTTGGTCAATAGCAAACAGATAGATATTGTAATCAATCCAGAAAGTAGTCAATAGATAAGATTGTTACATTCTTGGTTGTTATACTTGTTATGTAAAGATTTCGAATGAAGGTAAACGTTGCATTAATCATAGTTAAGAACTCACAAGGTCGTTTATACCTTGTTTTATAGTTGGCAGATTACGTAGCAAGATTTTGAAGTCTTGATGACCGATTTTCTACTATAGAAACTCAATATTTTTATCATGTATTGGTGTAAGTATGGCTAGTTAGTCCCAATTGAATTTCAGATCATAATGCTTCTACTTTTTAGAATTTTGGGGTAAGTGAGCAGTACGCTAATATAATTATATCAAGTCACAAAAACAAATTTAGTTTTAAAATTTAGTGAAACTCAAGCAGTGCCTTTCAAAATCAAACTGATTCTCAGTCTTCATAAGATTTTGGCTTTTATTGTTTTTTTTTTGGTATTATAATTTAATACGCACACTGCCTTGGTGGCCCATAAATAGCGAGCGCAATTGCTAAACATGGAGTGCTAAAGTTTCGATTCCCAGGTCTGGCTGTATTAGATTTAAAGGTGCTAATGGGTTTTACTATTAGGAATTTCTGAGTAGCTGTTGTAATGTATAATTGCATAGCACATGTGTGAGCACTATGTACCTACTATAAAGCTACCATTTACTAGGATCGTCTTTCATTGATTTGAATGTGCCCTGGCGGCTGAGAGTATGTCATGCTCACTCAAATGTCTCGCTCGTGGTGGCATGTGTGTTGGATCATTAAGTTCCCTTCAAAATGGTTGAGCTGAATGGTGCTGATCCATACGTCATGTTCGTGAACGCGCGCCGTCAGTAGGGGCTGGTCATCTCATTGCTGCCACGGCTTATTTTAATTTGAATTGTTTTTTTTTGTTTTTTATTATGGACGCTTTTAACGTGCACGTCTTTTTATATTGTTCTCACATGTATAATTCAACATGGATGATGTAACCAATTTTTTTTTGTAACGTTATGTTGATTTAAAAGAGTGTCCATGGAGTTTCTTGCCCGTTCTTCTTCATAGGTACCTACTACTCTTTGGAATAGGCAACTAGCTTAATTTTTCTGACTGACGGACCCCTTGACAATTCAAAAGTGCCTGTAATTGGTTTATTTGAAATAAATGCTAAGAGTTTGAGCTGCTCTGAGTCTGGGATTGTGCTTGGCAATAGGTTCTCACAAATGGACTCTCGAACTAATTGTGACTTAAAGTATAACTGAAATGTGAGTATAGAATGGAATAGAATACACCTTTGCCTAGCCTTTGGCAGAATACAGTGTGATGTTATGATTATTATGTAAACATCAAGGCCTATATTGGCCAGTTAAGCCAGCCAGTGTCTGTTGTGAGAATACTAATTACTGTCACAAACCTTGGGTATGAATTAATGGACCTTGAAGCATGACCAATGTGGTACACACACGCGTTTGCCATTTCTTTTGTTTAGAAACAGCAGAACATTACATAAAATAAAGATTTGGACATAAACATATTTCTTAACTTCTGGTATATTAGCAATATGAATACTTAGAAATTTTGTTTTGATAATTGAAATATGGTAATTATTTCTTTGTAAAACATAATGTATGTTACAATTATCACATGTTTAGATGGTACATTGACTTGTTTAGCTATATATTTCTTTGTTGTCCAGTATAAATGGTTAAATCTTCTCAATTTGCCACTTATTCTCTGCCCAATTAACACATTAGTGTCAATTGGTCACTGAAGCTGTATCCATAATGCTCTTAACCTCATTTGTGATCTGAAGGTGATGTTAGCACAGTACGAGATTGTAGCAGTTAGAATATGATCTAGCAACATAGTGGCCATTAGCATATTAAAGCTATTTACATAATCAGGATTATACATATCAGCTAATACAAGTGTTAGCCAAAAACAAGATAAGACGGGCATCAACATCTTTGTATGCTAACAACCTATATTACAAACTACAATTGGTTTGTAATGTATCGGAATTCAGGCTAAATTCATCTATATCATTTAGTATGACAGTTTACGGGATTCCCAAATTGAGTAATACACTATGGATAGATAATGAAGTCAAGTAATATACCTGAAGCACCAGCACCCAGTTGCTTGATTCTCTCAAACCGTACATAAGGATCATCCTTATTGCATATCCTCTTCAGCTCCTCGTATATTTCCTCATCGTTGAGAGTCGCATATCTAAGCTCCTTCTTCCTCAGTATGGGGCTCTCCTCAGGGTCATTACCAATAAGAGACAAGTCTTCCACCACAGCTGTCAGGTCCATAACAGCATCCTTCTTCTTCATACTGTGCTTCATAGGTGCACAAGGCATGGTCTGTCTCTGATTGTATATGTCGTTGGCACTCACTTCCTCCTCGCTGCTCTGGCCAATCGACAGGTCGGAGTCTTGACTCTGGTGCGCATTCTTATGGTCTAACAACTTCTCTATCTCCTTGTTCTCCTCAGTGATCGCCTCGGCAGTGAGGAAGGGCTTAAACGGCTCGTCAGGCGCCTTCTCCTTTTTGATTGTGTACATGTGGAACTTAACGGCCTGGATGGCCGCGTCAGGGTTCTCATTTTGTTCGGCAGGCGTAATCTGTGTGTTCAACAATCTCAACCAGGACGTTGGCAATCCTTCCAACATGCCCGTCTCTGAGTTCTTACTAACGTGAATATGTTGTTTCACATCTGTTGGCATACCAATGTCAGTCACTCGCTCTTCTCTTTCTCTGGGTTGCTTTTTAGAGAACAATTTCCCAAACACACCACGGTTCGATCGCCCACTCATTTTGATTGTTAAACTGTTTGTCTATTAACTTTTAAGCCATATCACTGTCACGTATCTAAAACACAATACCTACATTGCTTGTAAGACACTTTTTAGCAAAGGCGGAATTCAGATTTATCTACGATAGGAGTGGCTTTTACACGGACGGATCCTTGGGACGGCGGCCACTTTATCATCTGTCAAATGTCGTGAAGAAAAATGGAGAGAAAATAATCAGATGTGTTTAGTTTCGCGCATGCTAAAATACAGAAACAACACAAAATAAATTAAAAATGTTTTAGTTCATTACACAAAATCTAAGTAATTGATATTATTAATAGCACAGATAACAATAGCATATTCAAGTATTAGTTCAAGTTTGAAATCATTCGTAGTCGTGTCCGGGAAAATTAATTCCATTTTTGAGGTTAATTTATCAGCTGCGTATAAAGGAGCGTAATATTCGTGCACCTATACATTGGTAGGCCTGGCGTATCGCTGCTGATAAATAGGAATTTTGGATGATTCATTCCATTAATGATGCTCTGTGGTGTGAGGATTGAGGAGTAATATTGAATCTTTTGCGATAGGTATTTGAATAGTGTGATGACAACACGGTTGTTATTAGATGATAATTTGTAAATGAAAGAATGACTTTATAAATATTTATTTATTTTTCAATTAAGAAGTACTTAAAGTTAGTTATTTATAAATATAATTTTGGTATAAATGTGTTAATTTGACGAGTAGAAAGTAGATTAACACGGCTCTTTTACATTATTAGACACATATTTTACCTAATGTAAAAGTAGCAGGAATCGACTTTCGTTTCTAACCTTACGTATCTAGGTACTTAGATGGCATTGCACAAAAAAAGGGTTGTATTTCTGTTTTGGAAACTTGAGGAGAGTAGGTTCTTACCAGATGTATAACTTTAATGCTGCACCAGGCAAACGAGCAAAAGGTTTTCCTTTTGCGTATCTGGATTCCGCAGCTAGAATGGGAAATGATTTTATTTATGCAGAGCGGTAAAAAAATGAAACATTGCAATATCTGAGCTTTCTGATAATCGAACTGACGAATTGGTAGCTATGTATTAAGGATGTTCTAGTAACAACTCTACGTTTAGAGGATTGTAAAAAAAACACATATCAAGGTACTAAAGTTTATTAAACTCGACGGGTAATACAGTCACGTAATAAACCATAAATAAATTTTGTTTCTTCTTTTTCCTACTTTTTCATTTCACCGGAGGTACTGGAAGGCTCTTCAGGTACTTTATCTTTTTTCCGAAACGTGGTCTCCACTTCAGGACTCGTCTGCTACACCGGCCATCGTTCCTTCGAAAAACAGGGCCAGCCCACGGTCACTTCAGTTTACTTACTCTGCAAACTATGTCGGTTTTATTTTTTAAACTTGGCGGTTTTCGGGGCTACCTCAGGGCCCTCGTTTTGTGTATTGAGCTTGTTATACAATTCTGACAAGTTCTTTGGTAAACCTTCGAGACGGCCTGTTTCTGGATTCTTGGTTACATGTATGTTTTGTCTCAAATTTGTTGGGGGTCCAATGTCAACAGCTTTAATTTTATTTTCCACTCTATTACTATAATTGCATTTTCTTTGAATACAAAACATGGTGTTTTATCTTGACGTAATACTTCGTTACGTACCTATATCACTTTGAAGAGAACACTGTCTTAACTAGGTACTAACAGTTTCTTTTAGTAGGTAAATCTTGTTTGTGTTGTTAAAGAATCAATCGGCCGTTTGTTTGGCAGCCGCCACTTCAGATTTTCAGTCTTATGTAAAATGGAGAGGAATTAAGGTCGGTTCCATTTTACGGGTCTCTGCAACTAACACAGTTCATTAAATACCTCCCTGCAAATATGTTGCTATAAGTTAAAAAATATAGGTACCTAAGTAATTATCTATTTTTAAATGAATACAAGTACCTGCCCTACTTACTAAGAAATGTGTTTCTCGCATTTTAAAAAGAACAACAAAGTTTAAATATAATTAATACAAATAAATTGGTATTCGTTAAACGTGTAAAGAATCGTATGCTTATCAATATGTTTCAAAACCTTACTCATTTCATGGGTCATGTTCCTATAATTTTAATTATTGAGTTACTTTTCCTTATTTGTATTATTGTATTTAGCAATTATATGATGCCCTCATCCGCATACGTCGGTACCTACACTGGCACACATCAATATTTAATTACGGGATTACATTTTAGCAAGTCCATTCAATGGATAGGTCTACGGTTCCTACATAGGAAGGCTTTTGGCAATTTCAGGATATTCTGCTTGAGTAAGTATAAAATCTGACTGAAACTGAAGGGTCAATGGCCAGTGATAATTTCAATTTATTCTCGTCAACAAGGTGTAGGCTGTAAACTGCTTAAATTCCAATAACTGGCCACTTGTATAAATTAGAGATTTTATGTGTTATAAAACGTGGGGGCTATTGGAGCGAATCTTCTATTTCTATCGCTTTTACTATTTGTAGTCCTTAACACCAAATAAAAGGATATTTATGCAAGTTAGTCTCGTTAATGGCGGCTAGATCTATAGGTAGGTAGCTTTTCTTTAACAAAGCTATACCTACGATGAAATCCTTATTGTGAGTCGATTTACAGACACATTTATAATCTCTTTTCCACAAACAAGTTTACATGAATTAAAGAAACAGCTGAGGTTGAGAGCGGGAAATGAACCCGCTACCTGAAACGCATCCTGTCAATCGCTGAGCCTCTGCGCCAAATTGTACAATCGGCGTCAAATGCTGCCATTAGGTACTTCTACGGCAAGTGTGAAATGGGTCTCCTGTAGGTATATTTACTTCGTGGGGGCCTCTAATAGTAGACCATGCACGATGTTATTACAGTCCTAGTGATCACGAAGATTACACATTGTAAGTAAATCCTAGTTAAAACGTTGACCGTACAAAGTTAAAGGTAAATGATAAGAGTTGTTAAAAGTATAACGAAATCAACAGAAGACGTAAAGAAATGCTCAGCACATTTCAAAATGCTAATAGCACAAAAAACTCATTTGCACTTGCTTGCAGGCAGATAAGAAATTTTAAAACGTTTCCATGTATGGGCTTGGACTTTAGGTACCCACATGTACCTATCATGCCTGATTTAACTTGTATCTTCTATCTGGTTAATATCCTCTATACATACTGCCCTAATTGGTTGGTTGGAACTTTCACGGAAGTAACGTTAAAGCCCTTTGCGTACCTTATTTCTGTATTTCTATGGCATGAAAGTCTATTTTATCCTGTTTTCGATATTAGTAAAGTTAGTGTAGTAACCCTTCAGCGTTTGTTTTTGATTTCCATCGGGATTAGGAAAGAGTTATGGATACTTTATCGATACAATCTTATCGATAGTTTGGCGCATGAATTTATATCGCTTTCTTTTCTGTTATTTATATTAACATTTATTTAGCATTAAGCCTCCCTCAAATAGGCGCGACCTAACTCTAATAGAACAGTTTATATGAAAACTTCATGGACATTGTTCTACAAGAGTCGCGTCGCGCTGTCTCGTCGCGTCTGTCTGCGGGAGCCTTTAGGGTGTGTTCTAAGCATAATTCACGACATAATTTTAATTACCTACTTTTAATTGAAATAAGTACATACTTAATTCGTTACTTCAATAAAATCAAATAATGTCACGTAAGTATTAGAGATTACAGAAACCCCTTTGTTCATTTCAAAGTAGATTACCTACTACGAGTGGTACTAATATTATAATCAAACTAAGCATATTAAGGCTCCTAGAAAACAGGCGCGACACGCGACGAGCGGTGCCTTTGTATCGCGCGCGATTTATGACATATTAGAGCAGTGGTGGCCCTGTGGTAACGACCGTGACTTACCGAGTTGTAGGTCGTAAGTTCGAACCCCGACAGGCGCTGTACTCTATGTACATTATTTCATCACCACTGCTCTCAAAACGGTGAAGGAAAACATCTTGAGGAAACCGGCATGTCCTAGAACCAAAACTTCGAAAAAGAAGTCACATGTCTTGTGACATCTACCAACCCGCACTGGGCCTGCGTGGTGGATTACGGCCCACTCCCTCTCACAGAGAGGAGGCCTGTGTTTCAGCAGTAGGAACATTACAGGCTGATTATGCTGTAGCGGTATCTACATCGGCACATGCGAGCTACACGTCACGCTAACGTCACGCAAAATCCTGCATCGCGCAAGCAGGGTTTACCGCGCAACTAGCATATAAACAACGTCCCGACATCATACATCAAACGTATGAGTGAACTTTACACACTGTTCCTCATACCTCTATAATGCTATTATGCTAAGCGCATTATAAGTAGGTTAGTACGTACTTAGTACCATATATTTACATAGGTACTTACCTAAATTTGTACAAAACAGTCCTTTGTTAGCAGTAGGTAAGTATCAGTATAAATACACTAAGTAATCTTATTTCAAACACTGGTGCCGATTCTCTTGTCACAAAATTCTCTAAACTAAACTAAAAATCACTAAAATTTAGTTCATTTCTGTCAAACGACTATTTCCCATTCTGAAATAGACTAAAGTGACACAACTTAATGATATTTTAGTTTGACAGCACTAAGATGTCACTGAGTTAGTAATTTTTTGAAAATGGCAATTTAGCTATTTTGAATTTGACGTTTTCAACCTAAAATTTCGCGTGTCTAACTAAATCTGGCTATTTTTAATCGCGATTAAAAAGGTGTGGAATAAATTTAGTTGTCATAAAGTAAAATTCACCACAAAAACAGTACTGTGTCTTTTTTTATTTTGTTTATATCTCGAAAATGGTGTGTCCTATCGCAAAAATAATGAAAATTTCGACCTCCCTTTTATAAAACTCTTAAGCCCCTAAAACTCAACCTGTAGGTAATAATTTTTCATATTGTCCATACAAAAAGTGAAAAATTCCATAAAAAACACGTCGAGGCTGCACCCTTGCGCGCCTCCGGCTCTAAAAAAAATTCACGGGGTAGGGCAAACAAGTACCACGTGGAGTCGCGATTGTCAAATTAAATTTTAGTTGCGCCAAAATTATTTTTAAATTTAGAGATATTTTTTTGCAGAATAGCTTTAAGATTCTCATAGCCAAAAGTAAGGAGTTTTAGTGATAGTTTAGTTAGTTTAGTTCGGTGTACAAGAGAATCGGCACTATGGTTGGGGTGTTAAAGAAACCCAATACAAACGCTAGGCAGAGAATTAGGTATATACTTACATCATACAAGAACAAAGGTGACACGACCGCATGTTTCAATATAATGTAACAGATATCGTGTAGTAACTGATACTGCGCCATAATTACGATTAATAAACTCGGTCATTTGTAAGGGCGCGTATGCCTTTGTTTATTTTTTTGTTTTGTGCTAACTTTTGGAGGGTTTCCCATTGAAATCTACCTACATTTAGTAGGTTTAAGCAAGTTCTTATTTAGATATCTAGATACTACATAATATCTAACGATCAGTAGATAATTTTTTGATATAATCAATATTTTGCAATCTATCAATATTTTTTTTGTCAATGCGACAGAAGAACGTTTACATTTTACAAACCTTCTTTCTCACTATGAAAAAATAACGCATCATGATTCATGACCGCACCTTGATATTTATTTATCGATAAAAGTTCACATCACTGGGAAAACTTTTAAAAGTTAACAGTAAGTTTGTGTTAGTATAGTTCAAGTCAAAACTCCAGGCATGAACAGAGATGGTATAGTAAACAATTCTTTCTCTGGCTGATGCTGAGTTATTTTTAGGTCAATAGCTTTTGAATTCGCTCATCGGGCGTAGTTGGACCAATGAAAATGTACGGCGGTATGCGTGAGCGCAACAAGAACGTCAGTAATTGATTTCTCATTCGATTAGGCACGGATCTAATTGGGATTTAGTGTTTGTGTAGTTTGTTTGCGAAGACATCGAATATTGGATGTGTAAATTACATTTAATTCCCGTTTGATTTCTGCCAGGATTTAAATGTGGCGTCTGTGTATCAGTCAATCAGATGGAAAATGTGGACATTGCTCGTATTAGTGTATCGAGGTAACTGAAATGTAACACTTGGCTCTTAGGTAAGCTTAATCCTGTCTGTAATGCTCTGCCATTTCTATTTATTGCCCATAGAAAGTGCATAAGATAGTTTTATAGTGTTTCCACCAGTTGAGTGGGACTAGACTTTAACTGTGGTTTACACACTAACAGTAGGAATGTGTTTCATTTTGACAGTTCAACAACATTCATTGCGTTATTTACGTTGCTGAGCTGACAAATTTTTCGAACATATGAAGCAATGGATCAGCAATAGGCTTCAAAATGATTCAGATTGTGTTGTGATAGACAGTGTGTTACGTAATTAGGGTGCTGGTTTAGTAAAGTGAAAACTAAACTGCTAAACGAAGTTTGTTTCTGATATTTTTAAATTGACAATGTAACGTTGATTTGTTTTGACGCTACACGATATAGGTAGATATAGTGGATGGAAAGTGCAAACATTGCAAAATTTCTTTCACCAAATAAAAACATGGGCGCTGGTTATCGCAAAATTGTGTAGGTATCTGTAGATGTCCACGTACAAGAGATAAAGTGATATATCTACACAAGATTATGAATGATATATCTCAATGTTATGTATTTATACTTAGTAACTTGTTTTGCAAAGTGAACGAAAAAAAGAAAACTTCAAGAAGTCTTTATGAGAAGGAATTTGCATGGAAGCAGCAGTTTACTTTTTGTTGAACTAATCGCAATTTAAATGGATGGTGCATCTCGAAAACGTCAAAGATTTGAGGTAAGTGATTACCTACTGTACCTCTTACTCTTAGGGGTATTAAATGACAGAGGTAGACTCAATGTAAGAAACAAGATCTAGTGCAAAACGGCTGTGGTGAGAATCGTCAGATTTCTATAAAAACAAGCAACAAGTATTTAATGTACTTCATTGTGATTTCACACCTTGGTAGGTATTTCTGTGAGTCATTGATTAGTAGCACGATTTTAGACATCCACATTTTTTGTTTCCGGAAGGAAGGTCAAAGAGAAGATGGATAGACTCTGTGAGGAATAATCTGAAAGAGAAGGGAGTGAATGATAGACTGAGGGTTGACAGGGGAGAGTAGAAGAAGGAAACGTGATGCGCCAACCATCAGTGACATGGGACAAGGACAGGAAAATGATAATGATGACCATTTTTGTTTCCAATTTGGTCTGCAATATTTAAAACCAGCACCCTAATTACGTAACACACTATCTATCACAATCTGAATAATTTTGAAGCCTATTGCTAATCCATTGCTTCATATGTTCGAAAAATTTGTCTGCTCAACAACATAGATAACGCAATGAATGTTGTTGAACTGTCAAAATGAAAGGCATTCCCACTGTTAGTGTGTTGCGTAATTACCCCGCAGCACCCTAATTACGTAACACACTATCCATCACAATCTGAATCATTTTGTAGCCTATTGCTAATCCATTGCTTCATATGTTCGAAAAATTTGTCTGTTTAACAACATAAATAACGCAATGAATGTTATTGAACTGTCAAAATGAAAGCCATTCCTACTGTTAGTGTGTTACGCAATCACCCCGCTGAAGAGACCTTTGGCATTGGGAAAATATTGAAATAATATCAAAATGTAAATTGTAATTATTTACAGTAAAAAGCATAGATAAAGTTTTGTCAGGTATACTTGACGCTTGATTGTTTGATTGATACAGTTTATTGAGTACCTACCATTGAAGCCTACAATTTGTGATTAGAAACACAGTTCTATTGTCGGTAAGTGTTCAGTACTTCAGTAATCTGGACCTACTATTGCACGGATGGCGAACCAATGGCACGCGTGCCATTTGTGGCACCTAACAAAATAATTTGGGCACGGCATCGTTTCAGGAATTTAGGTACCTAAGTCATCAAAAAAAAATTACACCTACTCTCATGTACGTGCCATTTTTTACAAATAAATATTGAATATGGCCATGACGTGGCTAATAAACAATCTTGACTACTAGAAAAAAACTATATATACTTTCACAATAATACTCTTTACTTGGAACTTTAAAATATACCTATATTCTTTGCCACAGCAGAAGTCGCACTAATTTCTTCTATAATTTAAATTAATTTAAAACCGCTAATCTTAACATTACTGCACAATAATAAAGGTATTATTGTAAAAGTATATAGGTATATTTTAAAGTTCCAAGTAAAGAGTATTATTGTGAAAGTATATATAGTTTTTTTCTAGTAGTCAAGATTGTTTATTGGCACGTCATGGCCATATTCAATATTTATTTGCAAAAAATGGCACGTACATGAGAGTACGTGTCATTTTTTTTTTTCATTTTCTTCGAGAGCGTGCATTTGGTTCCTATAAGGTGCTAAAGTTCCATTGAGTATAAATGATTGCGTTTCGTTTTTTTTTAAGTCAGCATAATGCTTTGTGGGCAAATGCTGAAAATTTAGAGATCCACTTCAAAAATGTTGGCAAATATTCTTGTTATTTGTAATTTCAGTTAGGTCGAAGGAGTGTTTTTATTAGGTACAGCATTCTACCCACCGGGGCTTACCCATAAGCTTTCATTTGTCAACATTTCAGTGAAGTTCCCACCTTATTCTGTTAATACTTGTTTAGTGTGGAATTCGCCATTTTTATCAAAGTTTGTTTGTTCATAACTTCCTGAAAACATTAGTTCAGTGCTAGGATCAAGGGGAGATTGTCTCTCTTTTGCATGACGCGTGCGCCAGCGTCACTCGCCGGCTGGGCGGTGCGGCCGCCCACTGAAAACATTCGAGCCGCCAGTCTCGACGTCCACTCCGCGCGGTCCGCCTGTCGTTTCCCGCGACGGCAAACAATCCCCTATTTATAAGTATAACCATAACCAAACTTTGCACGTGATACAAAAACCGCGCCATTTTTGTTTTTTTAATTTTTTTTATTTACATTTCGAACGGGAAACGACGTAACGCGATTCGATTCGTTGATTCGATGTTCTCAATTTAAATTGTAGTGTTTCAGACTAACGGGGTGACAAATGTTTTAGTGCATTTTTGAGGATATTTTTGTGGATTCTTTTTAGAAGGTATTTTGGTTAAATTTTCTTTTTTACGTCTATTTATAAGTTAAGTAAGGATATGGAGCACAAAGTGTAAAAACCTGTAACATTTTTTATTAATTGATCATTTATTCATTAAGCACATAATCAATCAGTGGGCAAGTATAATTAGCGATGATTATTTAGTAATAGTTCATAAATTTTTCATAAGATTCGAAGAACTGAGTGGAACAGCACTTGCACATGACATTTACCTGTGTAGATAGGTAGGTAGTATGATTAGATCAACGTCTCACAGGGCAAAGACCTCGAATAAATCAACAGAGAGAAGAAATTGCTGTTAGTTATTGATTTAAAAATCATTTAAAACGGTAAACCCATTAGACCGGCAACTTAATTGTTGATCTTTACTTAATTATTCTTATTTCCGATGCAATTATTAATTACAATGATTCTAGACTTACTCCAGTGGGATGAATTTAAGTAACTGATAAGTGAATAAGCGTCGGCGTAAGCGTTAAGTGAATAAGCTTGAATGGTTTCAAGGATATGTTTTCTGTCGAGGGTTAAAGAAAAAGTAGTTGTATGATTGAATGAAAGCCTATTGGGTGATCGCGTGACGTATTATTACATTTATAACCCTGGGGTAACGACCCCACCCGAACTTCTATGTGGTCGCCCTAGCGTTTCAATAATTTACAATGTCAACAGGCTGACGTGTTTCTTTTCACGGTGATAATCAATATTATTATCGTTGAAAGGGAGGTACCTTTTTTTTGGGCTTTTTCTGCTGATTATAGTTTACTTACTGTTCCAGTAACGTACCTAAATGATGTCTCTTTCGTTATTAACGTTATTTGAACAATTAATTCGGTTTAAAAGGGTGATAAATACATAATGAAACAAGTTATCAAAAATTAAAAATTGCCCTAAAATACTTATCACAACATCAAAATAAATTCATTGATCTTTTCAGGCACTTTTCATATTTAACACTTCTGTTGTCACATGCTCCTTTTATTACTTTTCATTCTCAAAAACTTTTAGTTGAGAGTTAACAACTGGTTTTTGTTGTTGTCTTATCTAAATATAAAAAATCTGCTGTCTACGAAAATGAGATGTGACATCAGCTTGAAGTCACTGAATTTAAACAAAACCATCTGTTACATGTCTCATTTAGTATGTGAGTGAGACACAAAATTGAAAGAAGTTTAAACTAGAATGGTAGACACACCTACTTTAGAAGAAAGAAAATATCTACCAAAGCTTGAACCTAAACACATCATAACAATCAACATCACTATTAATTGATTTAATTAACATAATACATTGTCTATGTTAATTAAATATACCCCTGAAGCTGCAATATTCTCGGCCAGCATGGTCACCCTCTTTCTAAGTGTACACAATTACAAGAGGAAATTTGCATTTGCAGTTGTACTAGAGCCATCCTACTCCTGCCTGTTAAACCAATCAAATGTGATAACCTATCTATTATCCAATCGATCTGCCAAGCGTCATATCCCCTGTTTGAGCACATGAAACCTACGGAATCTTGCAACATCGAGGGTTGCATGATCCAGTACCCTAATTGCGTAACACACTATCAAACACAATCTGAATAATTTTGAAGGATATTGCTAATCCATTGCTTCATATGTTGGAAAAATTTGTCTGCTCAACAACGCAAATAACGCAATGAATGTTGTTGAACTGTCAAAATTAAAGCCATTCCTACTGACAGTGTGTTACGCAATTACCCCGACGGATTTCAGTGGGTAGGTATAATCTATTAACTATGGTGTGTTCCAAAATTATCTGATGGAAATATAAACACACCCTGTTCAGTTAAAATTCTTACGCAAGCACTCACTAAACGGAATTATTAACACATTCATCGGTATTTAGAAGGTTCACCAAATCACCACTGCCACCGACTATTCAGCGATTTTTCCAACAATTATTGTTTGAGTAGTATAATTGATAAATCATCTACGAAAATTGAGGTTATAAAATTAACCACAACTGTCAAATGAAAAATATATGATTTAAAATTTGAATTTCGGAAATATTAAAATAATCAAATCAAAACACTAAATTTATAAGCAGCTCTACAAATGACTGTAAAATAGCATCGCAGGTATGTTTTCTGATCCATTTGTTTACATTTTCATCAGATACTTTTGGAACAGAATATACTACATACATTTCTGCGTGGGCTCAGTGGGATGCAGTTGGTAGAGGCCTTGATGGTTCATGGTAGTTCAGTATCAAGGCAAGAAAAGGTAAACTGCACGTAGTACAGTGGGAGCTAGAGGCCACTACCTACACAGTGGTCCATCCCTTGTCCATGCTGATTCGAATTTCGAAGAGTAGATTACGTGCAAAAATCCGTACTAAATTACATGCGAAAGTAACTGTCTGTCTGTCCGTCCGTCTGTTACCTATTCACGCCCAACGAGGGCGCACAACGGTCCACTAGCGCCACTCCTTTAAAAAAAAATATCTCGTGACTGAGAAGGAATTATGAATTACGGCTTGTAAAGACCCCCGGTAAGTGTGTCTAGAATTTTCTAATACCTTTTATAAAGTTTCATATTGAGACACGAAGCAACAAAATACGATCTAGAGACATTTCCACCCTTGCGAAAGATTCTTTCAGACGCTTAGGATTTCATCTTTATTATATTACTACATGTTATTATATTAATGTACACCAATCTAGTTCGCAGTAAGCTGGGGACTAGTAGTTGTGTCTGGCATCCCTATACCGTGGCTCAAACGTTAATGCTCGAGAAAGAGCAGACAACTTTTCTTAGATATCTTTTTAAAAGAACTTATTTCTACCCTTACATGTACCCCACCAACTATATCCTAGGGACTTTGGGTTTCAACTCATTGGAGGTAAGAAGAGGCCTTGATCAGCTCACGATAGCATGTAAGGCCCTTAACGGTCGTATCGACTGCCCTGAGCTCCATGAACTTTTCTGTCGACTTTTTGTGCCCGACAAATACATCGGTCACCGCCAAAGTCGCCGACACAATCTGTTCGCGTAACTGCCTTGCAGAACGGTCGCCAGAGCTGAATCGCCTGTGTGCCGTACTTTAAGGATGCTCAATGCACACCTGACGGCCAACCCTTAATGTGATGTGTTTGCGGACGAATGGAGTAAAATTAAGCGCGTATGTCTGATGTTCTGCGAGAAACAGTACGCTAGCCATCCACTATTCCATGTTAGTAAGTAGCGAATAATTGTATATGACACAATTGTCTGTATTGTATAGTTTTGTTTTCTTTCTATGTTATTTAATGTAATTGGTATTGTACCGTATTAATTAACTATAAATAAATAAATTGAGGAATGTGGCCGCTTTTCTTTAGATCGAATTTTGTGGCTTCGTGTCTCAATATGAAACTTTATAAAAGGTATTAGAAAATTCTAGATATACTCACCGAGGGTCCTTACAAGCTGTTATTCATAATTGCTTCTCAGTCACGAAATAATATTTTTTTAAAGGAGTGGCGCTAGTGGACCGTTGTGCGCCCTCTTAATGTTTTATGTTAATGTAGTAGAGTGAAGCCACAAAGATGCTAAAATCAGCAACACGTGCCATTGCTACACATGTTTTTAAGATTTAAGAATTAGAAGGTATACCTACAACATGTGAACACAGTTTCCTAAAACACAATTTCATTCTAGATTCTAGAGCATTATTCTACTGGGTTGATGAAATGTGTAACACGAACGACGTCTTCGCAATTTCAGTGAAAACTTGAAAAGTGAAATTGAGTTGGAATCTTGCCATGTGCATTTCAATAAGAATTACGAAATACATTTTATGCATTTGTGTTTACAAAAACAATAAACATTCTGAAAGTGTTGGAACCCCACAGAGGGTGCACCGATATTTTTAAGGTTGCGCTGATATTTTTTGTAACATATATAAATGTAACTGGTGCTACATGAAGTTTGCCGATCGGCACGAGCCGAATGAAAACCGAATCTGTGTAGTAACTAATTGCTCCGGGTCGGCTTTGTTGTTCAACAAATACTGCCGAATCGAATGCGCCGACACGAACATGTGTTGCACCCCTTACAGGAAATAGAGTTGGTACCAACTTCCTAAATGACTAAAGGCTCCCGCAAACAGGCGCGACGCGACTCTAGTAGAACAATTTCTATGAAAACTTTATGGAAATTGTTCTACAAGAATCGCGTCGCGCCTGTTTGCGGTAGCCTTAATGGCGATGTAACTAGATCAGGTATCGGTATTAATTGACTATATAAGACCCGTTCTAGAGGTGCGCCGGCAGCCTGGTTCACACCGGAACCTATTTCAGTCCGGATCCAAGCTTTACGCTGGTCATTGACTTTGTAAGTGAGGCTTTTTTCTAGAAACTGCTGCAAAAGACCTCACAGTTGTTGGTACTTAGAAGTAATCCGGAATTATGAGTAAATAAATAACAATCCCGTTCAGTACCTGTCTCACTGCAGGGCAATGGTCTCTGCTTTAGAACCAAACAGGATGCAAAATTGGTGAGTATCAGATTTTGATCATTCCAACGAAATCTTGACTAGGTACAACTAGTTTGAAGTCCCAGGTACTATTTATAGAAATGAGTGTAGCCTATACAAATGATATGACTCTCCCTACCTGTTTTATTATAGTGATTCATTACAAAAGTTCGTGTGAAATAAATTACGCATGAAACACATTCATTTAACTATGTTCCTAGTTTATTGCATTGAATATGCTAAAAATGCAAATAAATGTCGGAAAGAGAAACAAACCTACTTAGTTGAACTTTCAACGAAATTAATTTAAAACACGAAACTCTTGTCTTTCTGGGTATCTACATGATATCTACTTGACACACTAAAAAACTTAAAGCAAATCTTTATGCTTTTAATAAGATTCAGCAAGTTTTTAACTTTATGACTTGGGAGTAGGATTATTTCAACAGAGGTCTCGGAAACTGTATGTCAAGTAAATGACAACTATGTAATATGCATGTTTGAGTGCAGTGGGAGTAGACTGCTACTTAGGGTCCTCCTACATCTACTCTTATTAGTACACGTACTTAAACTACCAAATGCCACAGCTTGAACTAATTCTGCAGCTACCTCTAATGTTGCAATAAAAGTAGAGACGAGGTTAGTTAAATACCTCCGCCCCGACCCTTGCTCGAGCCAGCCTGCGCCGCTGAGCCTGTAGCTTTAAATTCGTCCCTTTATAATAATAATAACTCCGATCCAGCGTGTTCCTTGCTGCCCTCTCCCAGCGCCACCCTAAGCCGAGGTCCGTACCCCACAGGGGGTGCCCTTAGCCTAGTTTTTAAGCCCTGGCTGGGGGCAAACAACCTCCTAGATTGACCTGCAAGAAGCCATTCCCAAAAAAAAAGCTAAATACCTACTTAGCTTTTTCCAACCGTAGAACTTTGCCAATAAACTTTTCATATCAAAATCAAAATCAAAATATTTTATTTCACATAAACCAACATGGGCACTTATGAAACGTCAGAAGCTAGGTGCACGGTTCCAATTGGTTCTTTCCTATGGAGAAGAGCCGGCAAGAAACTCCATGGTTACTCTTTTAAAAATAAGGGGCTTTTATAATGTTTCAAATTATTCTGTTGATAATCATGGGAGGACAGTGTAGGCCTGTCAACAAGTAACAGGCACTCAACAAAATATTAAAAAAATATGTATAAAACACAAATTCTTTACGGAAAGACAATTATAATATATGCTGATTAAACAAACACGACTAACATAGTCGTGAACTCGTGAACAACTGGCATCATCTTTCTGACTGACCGACTCCTTTGACAATTCAAAAGTGCCTGTAATTGGTTTAATGGAAGTAAATGCTTTTGAGTTCGAACACTGATAAATTCACAATGCTTCAATGCTTTTCCCAATACAAAGGATTCCCGCATTCACGCTAAGAAAAACAGTTTTGAAGTGGTCCACTTCTTACTAAAATAAAATACGAGCCAAGACCAATATCCGGATCTTGATTTACATTCGCCATTTTGAAAGTTCGCGCTAACGCACAAGTATTGTAATTATGCAGCCAGTTATAAAGATATGGAGACAAAATTATGCACGCGAGCAGAATTAACTGGTCACTCCTAAGTGTGTTAAGACATTACCGTGAACACGTTCAGCACTTGAATTGCAACGAGTTTTTGTGTACACAGCCACTAGCTAGCGTAAAAAGAGAGATCTACAACTGTGTTTGATTTCAATTGCCTATAGAAAGTAAGTATGAAAAATACAAGTGTTTCTTTCGAAGATGCATGTGTTAAATCACAGAAACAAAATCAAACACTAGTTTCACAGTAAATCTTGTTGAAGTAACAAACTGTCTGGACAAAGGGACAGGTTTTCCTGGCGAGTGGTGGAAAAGGGAACTAAAATAAATGTACTGATATTGACATTAAACCTTTGCAAGCAGCGCCCGCCGCCGTGAACTGGCAAGATAAACTGAGCACGATGTATGTTTAGTTTCTGTTTACGACGCCCTTGCATCATTGACGCAGAACGCGATTTGGTCTCCAGTCCAGTTGAATGTCAGATGTGAAACACACTTGGCTCGTCGCCATAAAGTATTTAGCAGAAGCCGAGGGCTTTGAAGGACGATGTAGTATTTCTGAATTAATTCGGGCGACGTGGTTTTTTTTTTTGGCAACTGTATTCAAGAATGTATGTGCGAATGATGCTGGTTTAGGCTGAAATTAAATAACATCGTGGCTTTATTGCCGGAAGCATGATGTTTTTGTAAAATAAACAAAACGAAATGTTCCATTTTCAAAATGTATGGATCAGTGTTTTATTATTCTTACAGATTTAGCACTGGAATGGTTTCGGTCTCTGTAGGTTTTATTGGAAACTTAAGTAGATCTATACTTACTCCGTGATACTTACATACTTACACACATCAACAGTGTCTAGGGGTCAAGCACGTTTTTGCTAGTTACAAAAAATTTGGTAAGGTTTGGATCGTAGCAGGTGACGTTCTGTAGTTTCTGCCTACCCCCATTGGAAGAAGGCGTGAATTTATGTATGTATGTGTATGTACAAATTAGGTTTTTTAATTATATTTTTTGTTACTCCTATGGATACCAAATTTTTTAGTAAATTACGTCATTTGAAAAGGGAATAATTATTGAATTTCGGTCAAAAGATGAAAATCCTCTGTCAAGTCGTATTCCTTTAGAATCCTGCAACGGGTTTGAGACCAAATCAGTAAAATTTCTGCCTTACTACGGAATGGAATCAATACAAAAGACCGTTATTATGGAGAGAAGAAGTCATTTGAGTCAAGAAGAAATGATCAGAGCCGAGTCGTGAGAATGTTGGAAGCTGGTTCTCGGCAACTTGCTGTGACGATCGCTCTTCGATCGACTTTGGACACATTACCGTATCACTGGCAGCGTGTTAGAGCGACATGGAGGACGAGCTCGCATCACCACACGCAGACAAGATCGTTACATACAAATTACTGCTCGACGAAATCGTAAACTGACCGCGATGATGTTGGTTACGTACGAGGCTTCATAGATCTTCAGGGATATTAATAAGCGATCAAACCATAATAAATTGCTTGCATGAAGTCAATCTCTGTATCCAAAGGCCGCTACGTGTACCACCTATTGAGCTCCGCAATCATAGAGCCCGTTTACAATGCGCTCGCCGTGAACACAGAAATTGGGCAGAAGAAGAGCGGCGTTTTGTGTGTTTTTCTGACGAATCGCTTTGGTATGAGGCGAGATACTAGACGTACACGGTATTGAAGGACCCCTGGACGCCAAGAACGTTTAAAATCATGCCAGGAAGTCCATGCATACAGTGGTGGAACAATGATATAGACGGGTATTTGGATCGGCGGAATAACCGAACTGATTTGCATCAGAGGCAATCTCAATGCACAGATTTACGTTGAAACGATTGTATCAGATGTTGTCATTCCTTTGCGCAATTTGGTACGTCATTTCTGCTTATGTGTGATAATGCCCGTCCACACACTGCCAGAGTCGTTGCAATCACACTTGCCGCAGCTAATAACAACGTCCTACCATGGCCTGCGTCGCCAGACTTGAATCCCATTGAGCACGGATGGGATATGCTTCAAAGAAGAGCTCTGCCAAATATGGATGCCGTACACACACCAGAAAACGTTTTTCGTCTGTTACAATGGACGTGGGCGGCCATTCCGCCACGTGATTTGGATGAACTCATATTGAGTATGCCGGCGATCGCTGCGATTGTGTTAAACGCTTTAGCGGCGGAAATACAGACTATTACATAATTGTTTATTTTACGCAATAAAAACTTAATTATAAAAACTTTTATTTTTATCTTTTTATCACATTTTAATGTTAGATGAGCAAAAATCGCAAAAAGTCGTTAGCAGAGAGTACTTTATCGATCTACACATACGAAAACATTTTATTCAGTCAATCTAAATAGACATTTATATTTAATTTTAAAAGGGCAATTTTTTTTTTTTTTTTTTAATTCCTTGATCCCTAGACACTTTTGGTGCGTGTATTATGACGACGCTTTTCGCATCTGTCTGTAAGACCGCTTAGTCTGTTCTTCTAAACTGCACAATCGATTTTGATATGGTTTTCATTATCATTTAGAGAACTTATTCTGGAAGGTTTATGTGTTTAAAATATTTTAACTTAGATTAAGTAGCAGAGAAATCTCGATGTTTTGACACATCGCCATTGCACCCGTCCGAAACAGGGGCGGGTAGCTACCGCTAGTTTTATATACTGTTAAGACGCTGCTGCCCAAACGTAGGACACCGTAATACGCTCAGTTTTGTATCGCACAGCGTATTGCTAAATATTACAATCCAAAAAAAAAATGAGTGTATTATCAAATGTCCAAAGAAAAGACTTATTCAAAAATATTTCATATAAATAACATATTAGGCATCATAATAAAAAAATTGTAAAATAGAGCTAAAAAAATTACGTCAAATTATTCTCAAAACTTTGAGCGTGAACTATCATAGTTTATGTAATGGTAATAAAGGGAATTTAATCAACTAAAGAAATACCTAAAAATTATTCCACTGAGCCATGCAATTTTTTTTTAATTTAATGGAAACTGCAAAATTTGGTGGTCATTCGATTCAAGTAACATCAATCAAACGCATCGCTGTTTTGAACCTTATTTGTTGCCGCGATGCGCTATTTTCAATTATCAAAAAATTTGCTTCTTACCGCGCCTTAAGTAGGTAGCATTTCCATCTATCACAGAATCTTTTATGCATCATTCAACCAACCGATCATTTACTTATCCGAAACCGTTACAAATAACGCCTCCTTTGAATCACTCGATCCAAAAATGTTTATGGAAAGGTTCAGTGACCGCACAAGATTTGCTTCAAGAAAAAAAACGTAAATATTTGTTTACTTTGTCGGTTGCTAGGCAACGGAGGAAGGGTCGAAGTTGGAAATCTTACGGGGAAACAGCTTGTTATAAAACTTCCTTGTCTCTTGAATGAGAAACATTTCTTGGTCAGTTTATTGTGCTAATGACAGATACTTTCACTGATGGTGATTATTTCTGGTTTGTGTTACTATTCTCGTCTCCGGAGAAAGAAATTAGAATGTATCGGGTCGTTATATTGTACGTATCTACTGTCAATTGTTAGAATACATAGTTGTATTACTCTATTTCTAAACCTAATAAGATCTAACAATGGGATTGTAAGATAAGGTTCGGCGTTCGAATAACTGTATCGTGTGAGTGGCGCAAATGTTTTGATAGCAAAACAATGAAATGAGAATGTATGCGCAGTAGGTACAGGCTACTGTGGACATTAGCACATTGATACAGTGAGTACCACAAGAGAGTGACCGATTTTTTTAAAATTTTCGATTATTATGTCGAAAAATTAATTATACAGGACCTATAATTTAGTGTTTAAACTCATAAAAATACACATACCGCAACTTAACGGCGAAAACGCTAGGTTGCCCGCGAAATTCAATTTTTTTGTCCTATTGATTGATATTTTATGAAATATCAATCAATAGGACAAAAAAATTTAATTATGAACTTAGAGGGTTGTGTTGATGATAATTTTAATGATTATAATTCTGTAAATACATTCTTGTTATGGTCGCGAATCATATTTCGTTCAATATACACCTGACACTGACCTGCAAATTGCCAAACGTAAGAAGATTTGAATTTTGCGGGCAACCTTGTTTTGTTCCCCCTTAAGGCTCCCACAGACAGGCGCGACGCGACAGCGCTGCACCAAGGCGCCGATCGTCGCGCGCCACGCGGTGCCTTTGTGTCGGGCGTCGCGTCGCGCCAGTGTGTACGAGTCTTTATCGTTAAGACCGATCTTTTATAGAAAAACTTACGACGATTATAATAATTATCAAGTAGATGAGTAGTTTGTTAATCACCAAAATAGGTAGACCTCAAAAACCAGTGAAATTAATTGTTAAGGCTCCCGCAGACAGGCACGACGCGGACATCAAATAACTTGAAGCTTAAAATGCCACTGCATTCCCCAACTTTCTTTGATAAATCCTTTTCTGTCGCTGCTCGTTTGTGGAATGCATTGCCAGTTCAAATTAAACGCGCTCAATCGTTAGAGACTCGTGAAGGAACATCACTTCTTGTTGTGATCTTGTTAAAAATAATCCTTAGTCGTCACTTATTTTCGTTGCTTAGATATTTAGTACGTATGTATTATTGTATCTACACCCATCAAAAAAGTCTAAGCAACACGCATCATTTACAGAAACTGCATGTTTATTAGTTGCGACTTTATTTTTTCTTAACAAAGTAGATTGGTATACAACCTTTTTGTTCTCGGAAACATATACTGGCTGATTTTAAAAATAGAAACTTCGACTGTGTTTTATTTTCATTAAAATAAAAGCGAATTATTTTTTATGTGTGTATTAAAGTGTATTGTATCTATATAGGTACAGTCACGAGCACTAATATGTGAACACTTGGCAACTTTCAATTACGATTTTTTTGTGAAATAACGAATGCAACGTTAAAATACGACATATTACATAAACCTATGGTTTCGAAATTACTATATTCGTAACAACATAAAATTTCATTAAAAAATTAAGAAGAAAATCGATTTCGAATTTAGCCAAGTGTATACATATTTATGCTCGTGACTGTACTTATTATATTATACCAATGACAACCCCATTTTTATGTCCACGCAATCACTGTCCATTCCAAGGTTGCCTGGAACAG
This sequence comes from Dryobotodes eremita, assembly GCA_917490735.1. NCBI lineage: Eukaryota > Metazoa > Arthropoda > Insecta > Lepidoptera > Noctuidae > Dryobotodes > Dryobotodes eremita. Next base: position 19,948,450 of record OU823251.1, on the reverse strand, counting down.
ATCGCACAAAGCGATACCTGCCCATTGTATGTTATGTAGTGTTAAATGTATTTTTTGTTATATATTTTCTGGTGTACAATAAAGTATATATAAATAAATAACAAATTATACTAATTTCTATGAAAACTTAATAGAAATTGTTCTATAAGAGTCGCGTCGCGTTGTCGCGTCGAGCTGTTCCGTTGCGCTTGTCTGAGGGAGCCTTAAAACAAAGTACAGTCTGATGGTAGCTTAATCTAAAGATGGAGATTTACGATACGAAAGTTCCATTCGAACAGTTGATTGGTTACGTCTGACCAAGCACAGACAAAGCACGACCCATTTCATGCATTGCTTTACAACTTCCTCCTGCAGCTGTATCATATAAATGATTATTGTCGACAGAATACGTAACGTTGTCTGTCTATATTGTGTCTCCTGTATTAACAAAGCTATTACTTGATGAGTTAATAGACTCTAAGAAGACTTGAAGTTTGTGGACACTGCCGATAATAGAACATTCGGGTTAGATAATAAGAGTAGTAAAGTTGTAAATGAAATCTGTAAGATCTTCAGCGTTCAAAAAGTCATTGGACTGGAGAGATACTAGGGTTACTCTGTTGAATCAATTTCTAACTCTAGTCACTCTAGCGAGTCTCAATGTGAGGTATGAGCCTTAGCAGCGGGGTAATTACGTAACACACTAACAGTAGGAATGGGTTTCATTTTGACAGTTTAACAACATTCACTGCGTTATTTACGTTGTTGAGCAGACAAATTTTTCGAACATATGAAGCAATGGATTAGCAACAAGCTTTAAAATGATTCAGATTGTGATAGATAGTGTGTTACGTAATTAGGGTGCAGGTTATTGTTTAATCGGCGCTTCATAGCTTTTCAGTAATTTTGACACAAAACAAACAGCTTAACATTCGGCTTTTACTGATTTCGAGATTGTCGTAATTCTAATGATCAAAAAACTATGTCCTTTGAAACGAATTGGTCTGATGTTATTTAAGAAGCTCGTAAATTTGCGCCCAGTTCTACATACTCTATTTATCCAAATCAGGTCAGGTGTAGGTGTCTGCGTTAGCATGCGTGAAAACTGTGGCCTCATTCTAGTTCTGCATAATATTTTAGCAGAAAAAATGTGTACATAATGTCATTCAGAAATGTGTACAGAGATTTCATATTCGCAAATATTTGAAGATCGTGAAGGGAAATGAAAATTGGTTAGTTTAACTCTTAGTACAAATAGGTCAAGAGGAACGATAGGGATTAAGCATAAAAAGAAAACGATAGATTTGAGGATAGAGGACAGAAAAAGGACAAACGATCTGAATTCTATGATTAGAGTAGAGATCTGATTCACGGATGAGTGAGTGTTCGTGATATTTTGAGAGAGATGACTACTCAAAATTGTATTAATACTGATGTAATCATCTCAGAAGCTTTTGCGAAATATAACGAAAAATTGATGCTTTATTCTTATGGCGTTTTTCAGTCTTCCACTCTTTAGCTTCTTATTTCTGAAGGGTGCTTTTGCTTCATGTTTAAGGGCTGCGACAGTTTCCCGCGCAACATTGTGTCTACTACTACGTCACCTATTTATTGGGTTTTCTAGACCAAACATCATATACAGAAAACATTTTCCATCAGTTTCATCATCATTGTTAATCACCATTCTCCTGCGCTTATCCTAATTTATTAGGGGTCGGTGCAACATGTCTTTTTTGTCCATACTTCTCTATTAGTCATAATCTCGGTAGTCACCCTAGTCAGTTATTGGTGCCGATTCTCTTGTACACCGAACTAAATTAATCAAACTATCACTAAACTTTATGGAATGGCTATGAAGCTATGAGAATCTTAAAGCTATTCTGAAAAAAAAAAAAACTGTAATTTTAAAAATGATATTGACACCACTAAAATCGAATTTGACAATCGCGACTCCACGTGGTACTTGTTTGCCCTACCCTGTGATTTTTTTTTAGAGCCGGAGGCGCTCATGGGGGCAGTCTCGATGTGTTTTATAATTATGGAATTTTTCACTTTTTTTATGGAAAATATGAAAAATTACTACATACATGTTGAGTTTTAGGGGTTTATGGGCTACACAAAGGGCTCGAAATTTTCATTATTTTTGAGATAGGACACCATTTTCGAGATAAAATAAAAGAAAAAAGATACAGTGGTGTTTTTGCATCAGAAGTCGAGGTGTTTGTGTGAATTTTAGTTCATGAGAACTAATTCTAATCGACACCTTTTTAATCGCGATTAAAAATAGTCAGATTTGGTTAGACAATCAAAATTTGAGGTGAAAAACGTCAAAAATTCAAAATAGCAAAATTGCCATTTTCACTAAATTAATAACTCAGTGGCATCTTAGTGCTGTCAAACTAAAATATTATAGTTAAGTTGTGTCCCTTTAGTGTATTTCAGAATGGGAAATCGTCGTTTGACAGGAACAAACAAAATGTTAGTGATTTTTAGTCTAGTTTAGACGGATTTGTGACAAGAGAATCGTCACCATTGTCCACCAGTCTCACCCCAACATTTCATCACCTACGTTCATTCATCTACTCTCTCGTCTATCTACCAAACCAACCTGTTTTTTTTGTTCCGTGAAACCAACAGTGAGCGCTCTGTTTAAATTAAACACAATTATAAGCACAATTTCTCGCATAAATTCATGCCCATACACCGTAACCGTAAACGTGCGAATCTAGTCATACATCTAAAGATGTATGATGTAGGTCATCGGGTTCAATTCATTCTGGTAATTGTAACAATTGCAAGCGTCCTTTGAGCGCGTTTCCTTATTAAATTGGACCTAATTTGCGCTGTTATGCGCCCGCGCCGTGACGCGAGCTCTGAATATATTGCATAGTGATTGTAGAGTTTGTTGACTCGTAGTAGAATAAATAGTTGTGTTGTATATTTATATAGCGCTTTACTTTTTGTTGTGAACATGTGCATGGTTTACAATTGAATCCAACAACTTGATAGTATGCTCAAACCGTACGTAGTATCTACATAATTATTAGGTTCTCCGTAATCCAACTATCTGGACTTAGGAAACATATAAGGAAAGCGTCACTAGGATTAATTGCGCGATCAGGGCGGCCAATATGCACCGTGTTTATGCCAATTATATCGTTTGCCCATACCATGTCGTTTCATTTGCAACATGTCAACAGATTAACTCTGGTTTCTTGCGTAAACAAGCGCATACCACTACCTACTGCATCTATAAAGTTTCCTAGAACGGACGACCTCTCACTTCCCGTCAGTGTCATAACGTTATATTTATTAGGCTCATCAGCAATGTCATCGTCATCAGCAATAAACACTATACCGTGGAATTATTGTCAATGGCCATCGTTGTATTCCATTCGTAGAAGCTTTTTTAGGATATTATGGAAAACAAAACTGTACACCTTATCATTAAAAGCCTTTCAAGTGAAATGCCTTTTTACCGAAATAGGCGGAATTGTTCAGTCTCGTTTCTGCAGTCATAGTTGATGTCATCCAGCTGATCGCTTCTGTCTGGCCTCGGATCTTCGTTTTCAAGGGCAGTAGGATTATTTATAATGATGGTGTCAACGTTTCCCAGTATCCCGGCTACCTGTATATTGGTTCGTGCTGTTCACCCATTAGCTAATTGTGTCATAGTGTCGAGTGACGGACTGGCCTACTTTAAATTGCCTTACTATTTTTATTTCGCTCTTATCACGCGCGCTTTCTGTCAGACAGGCGGGAAGAACATTAATTATTCGTATTAAAATGACGTCATGTCTTTTTTTTTCCGGCATGGGTCGTTATAACGGACCTGTATATGAACCATACATTTGTCACTACTTTTGAAACTCTGGTTTTTAACTTTTCTTTGAGGATTTTCTTTTATGTGAACGTCTATTAGCTGTTTCCTTTTATGTAGGTCTATTTATTGAACATTTTAGCGAACTCTATCAGATGCTGAATTCAGTGCATCAGTTTTGTTCACTATTAGGGGAGCTCAAAGTAGCACGACTTTTAATTTATTATATAAATTATTTAGTAGGTACGCTTTATAAATAATTGATATGTCATAGATTCAGTTATTCACACTCATTGAAGAATCAACGTCTCCTTTTTATCAAAATAATTTTAATACAATTCAGTTTTGTAAAAGATATTACAATGAAGACCAGTGTGCCAATTATAAAAAACATACATGTAACGTTGTTTAAACCCTAAACAAACTCGATCCCACTAATTATGTACTACACAAAGGCAGAGTTTCATTGTTTACACAGAGATTACCGGACACGCAAACGTTTAATGAGAACGTGGTGAAGATTAAAAGACTACTGTTTAATTCCTAGCTGGCCATCGTCCCACATAGTTGTTCACGCACTGCCCTACTTCCACGCAGTGTAAAGACTCTTTCACAAACTAATTAATTTCACCATGGAAACACGAGCAAATGTAATACATTTGCTATATCTAATGATATGGCCCATTTTTCATTGTTAATTATATGTAGCAGACAATAAGCAGATTCCCAGACCTGTTTAGCCGGCACGCAATAGGCCAAAACACCGAGAATTACAACTAAATATAGCATCTCACATAGTAATAATAACCTAACATAAGTTTTCAATAATAACTTCAACTTGGCATTTCTCCAACCATGAATTTTAATTTACATGTTTTGCATTTCAGAATTGGAAACACCACCCCGGCATCGAGAAACCGCACGAATCGATACGAAATACGATAACAAAGCGATCCGTACGATCATAGTACGAGGCCAAAGACCGCGGACGGTCGAGACGTAGTCCCGAATTGTGATAACGAAGCCGGGGACGTCGACATGGCGTCCACCGACACATCGACCACCAGCAGTCAGATATCCGCCGTAGCAGCAGAGGAACACAAGCGTACCGTCGACGAAGCATTCTTAAACAAGATGAAAGGCCTCGTCGAAAGGTTAAGGCTTGAGAACACGACCTTGAAGAAGTCGCTCGACATCGAGCGGAGCGAGGTCCGAGCACTTAAGGCCCGCAATGAGAGCACACTTAGAAATTTAAAGACTGAACACAGAAGGAAAGAAGAATTTCTAGAGAAACAGTTAAGAACACCTAGAACAGATAAACCATCAGAAAATGTGCAGTTTAATGAAAACAAATTAATAGAATTAAAGAAATTAACGATAGAAATTCAGTCTTTAAAGTCAACAAATAAGGGTCTTCAAGAAAAACTCAAGGTAAACAATACAAACTATTCTTTATTAATTCTATTAAGCTTGTGAAACAGAATTTCTAAGATAAATACTACGGTGCTGATAAATTCTCCGATAACCAGCACATAAAACATTTCTTGCAGATTTGTCATGTTCAAAGGCTTTCTCTCTTTATTTTCTATTGCACCGAGCCGACTGCGGTCTACGTTATATTCTTCTGTCTTGCTCCAGTATTGTAGAATACCAGCTTGGAATAGATGATGTATTATGTAGTTTAATCTGGTAAGGTATGGACTTCCATATCGCAGGCCATACACTATAAAACATGGTACAGGACAATCAGGCATAGTGTAAAAACACGGTTTTCCATCGTGCATGTTCGCTGGTTTTCTACTCACGTATTGAGAATCAGATTTTCTTAACAATATTGCGTACTGATACTCTCTTTGATCTAATACTTCCTTCATTTTCTTGTCGCCAATTGAAACAATGCGGTTCTGTACCAACGTATAGTAACTCGAGGGAAGGCTATTGATAAAAATCCCGGAATCTCGGTTATGAACTCCAAGTGTCATATTGGATGTTGCTAATTGTTTCATCGTTTCAATGTCTGGCTTATATCGTGGATACGTTATTGCAGAAGTTATAATTCCCTAGAAAGAAAACATAGTTTCAAATAAAGGCACGAGAGAGACCGGTATCGAGGAATGAATTAGTTGTGCAAGTACTTACATCAATGGCGCAGTCGATGATCAAGGAGTATATAACAATCAGTAAAACCAGGCTCCTAAATATTGGCCCCATGAAGTTAAAATCCACTGTTTGTCTTATGAAACACTTTATGAGGTCTATCAGAGTAGCTCCAGTGCTCTGTTTGTCGTCTATATTCAGGAGATTAATTTCTACTTTTCTTACCCAAATCGTTACTATGATAAAAATGACAAAGGTAAAGAAAAACAGTAAGAGCATTTCCATTGAAATCAAATTAATCGTCGTTTTGAATGTGGATTGGGTATCTGATTTCTTGACCAGGAAACATAATTCGTCTTGGTCGAGAGGATACGTAGTATCAATGTATCCGTAGTAACTATTTTTGAGGATTCGTGAATTTAGCTCAAAATCAGTGTAGCCATCTATTAGATCAGCAGTGACTCCTGTTGCTGTCCCGTTGTCTAGTAAGTCACCAACCGTGCTTCCGTCTCTGGGAGACAAAGGATAGCAAGTAGCATTTATGAATTTCATAACAGTTTTAGCGAGGTTCGAATCACAAGTTACTGGTCCTGTCTTATCGGATACATACACTTTTCTAAAGACACTCAAACGCAGTCCATATCCATACAAGTTATTATATTGCTTAGAGAGCAAGTTACTAACGTCTTGAACATCAGTTATATCTTTGACTTCTTGGAAGAAAGGATTGTATGCGTACATTTTCAATCGGTCTGTTTTCAAAATTAATACTGAGTTCGTTAAGCTGCTGCTCCATAGCAATTGAAAATGGTTATTTAGTGCGTGGTAGAAATAATTGTCCAATTCAACTGGAGTCTTAATGACAAAAATAACAGCACTCCTGGGTTTGAAAAGACCGGTCCTCTTCAGTGCAGTTATAACAGTCTCACTGACGTCAATGGACAGATCGTTCGATGTTACCAAGTAGGCAGTCTCGCCGTGTCTGTTGAACCGTGGCTTTATAAAACTGTTGTTTGAGTATGGGCAACCATTTAAGAGCATAACGTTGTATCCATAGCCGTATTGTTCCGTGTATTTTAAGACTCTGTTCTCAAAATAAGTAAACTCACAGAATGTGACGGTGAAGTACCACTGGCGGAAGGAGTTGTACATGATGTTCACAACTTCGTATGCGTATGCCGCTTTCGCATACGCGTCATTGTGATATTCCATCACTTCTTGATAGAGTACGTCAGATTGATCGAAGCAGAGGGATGGATTGCAAAGTAATAAAGTTATAAATATGACTAACATTTTGAGGAGGTTCAGCGTTCGTTGTGGAAGGTGTCTGGACACAAACTGCACAGTTTAAGGCCATTTCCATATAAACGGGCGTTTTAAATCATTAGCGGGTGTGCCATCATTCTTTGTGTGTTTAAGCATGTCAATTACTGGCTTGGAAAATATTGTTGTTTAATATTGTGTCGCTATTCCGTGTTAGTACTGCTGGGGCTGTTAACAACACCTGATCATTAACCGAAAGGAATTATGACACGAAGTGTGGAGTCTACTCTAGAGGAAAATGTGTAGTCATAATTTTAATTAGTTCAACGACTTTTATGTTTCTTGAGAAAGTCGTTGATCGTATACAGATAACTGCAAGTTATTAGTTTTACTAGGTATAAAAAATGATACTGTACCGAACAGTCTTCAGTTTTTTGTAAGGTTTTCTGTTCTATCTAAATCCCGCTGTTTGCAATGCCTCATAAATTCGTACGTCACACTGTATTAGACTAGCGGAATGGGATCTCTTATCTAATTGACCGATGTCACACCATTTTGATGCATAATTGGAAAAAAAAAAACATCAATTCATTTCTTCAGCATTACCCTTTTAATAGCCATTCCACACATTTGGACTTTTATAATTTTTACCAAGTATCCGATAAGCGTTCTCTTATGGCGGACCGTAAAGAGAATGCTCAAATCAAATGTTTACTACTCGTAGATTAATTTGTAAATTGCTTTTTATTTCTACTTACATGTCTTGAATTAATTCACATTTGTTTTTGTTTGGAAGGTTCTTATCTACGTACCGGCAAAAAGTCATCAGCTTTCTATGTTTAAGGAGGTGGTTCTGGCGATTGGTGAAGGCGACTGTTCAGTAGTGGACATCTCCGCAAGATTACGATGATGAGGTCATTAAAATGGTGGTATTAATGATGTGTTATATGTTCGCAGGTCGCGCAGGCGGCGGAGTGCGCACGTGCGGCCGAGTTGCGCGCGCAGGCGGCGAAGCACGGTGCGCTCGAGCAAGCCGCGCGGAGAGACGCACGCTCACAGTGCCACAAACTGGTCCGTATCAATCAATCTTACCAACACCACATACCTCTGCTGGAGAAAAGAGCCTGGTAAAAAGAAAGGTCGCACTTTTCCGGGTTCACAAAATATTTTTATTTTCCTTTCTGTACTTTTTTAGTTTTCAGGATATTATTTACTCCCTTTTAATGTATACAGAAATTAAATTAGCTGCCGAAACTTCACAGACGTGGTAGGTATAGAAAAATACAATTTTTTTTTTTTTGTTGAACTCATAATGTCAACTAACTATACTACCAGCGGCCGTTGACCCCGTAATAAGCTGTAGTTAAGTACTTGAAATAAGGAGTTCAAAATCTTTTTATTTTCATTTTATCGTCATTAGATATATCGATATACGCAAACGTCACTTACTCATGTGGTGGGTATCGACCCATTACGTGACGTCTGTATAGTTTCGCTAGCTAATTTAATTTGATCCTGTCTATCATCTGTCACACAAATTTACTTAGGCATCTTTACTTTGGTTTTATCTCCAAAAACATTTATCAAGTGAAGGTCGCAATCAATAAAATTTCAACGACTGACGACCTAGTTATTTGCAGTCCTTCTATTTCGTGAACTGTGAGTAGGATTGTGGGTCGTCCTAGTGTTTTTTGGTTTCCAAGGCTTCATTAGTAGCTGTACAACCTATTCCAGATCCTATTAGATGTCATATAGTAGCTATCACATTAACCTAGATAACCAGTAGGTTCTTTATCTGGACCGAAACCGTCCTGCCCATCAAAGTCAGTTTCATAAATATTCTATATCTCTATTCTATGTCTCTCAACAACCTTTATGTTATTAAAATTTAATGGGGATTCACACAAGGTCGACTTTCGCTGTGCGGCTGGTCGCTTACCAAATCGCCTTACAAGCCGAACTGCCACCCGCTACATAGGTTGATAAAGATCGAAGGTGATTAGTTCATTTTGCATCAAAATGTCGACCTTCATGCGGCGGGCGATCGCCTTCGAAATCGACTGAGCATTTTCAATTTTTCACGATCGATTTTAGTCACTCGCCGCATGCGACCAAAGCTGTCGCCGCACGACAAAAGTCGAAACCTGAGTACACTACTTTGGGACTTGCGATTTAAGTCACCTACGGCTATGCCGAATTGCCATTTAGATTTCGAAAATCGTTCGGCTATATTATAAGTCACCTGTGTAAAGCCTGCATTACGGTATGATCACATTATGTTGCTTAGTTTACTTAATATTTTCGTGATAAAAAATTGAACGAATTCATCCCCGGGAATGCCTGCAGACATTCTGCCGTGTAAAGTGCAGTGCAGCTTTACGAGCATTTACGTTAACGATCAATACCTACGTTATTAATTAATTTGAAACTATGGGCCTCTGGTTATGATAACACATTTGTTGATTGGAATAATGGTATAGCCTTAATATGTTATTACTTTCAATAGATCGCTCAGTTGGTTTAGATGTTCTGGTAGGTAAATTAGCCTCTATTTCACAATGGATTTGTCTGTTTCCCAGTTTGTCTTCTATAAAACAATATTGATCCAGTAGGCTTGTAGCGGTATCTTCATCGCTACATGCGAGCTACTTGTCACTCTGACCTCACGCAAAATCCTGCATCGCGCAAGCAGAGTTTACCGCGCAACTAGCATATATACAACGTCCCGACATCAAAGGTCGGGCAGTTGCCCACCAGACGCGACACCCGTCTGGTCGGAGGATCCTCCCTTTTCTATGGAGGTATGAGTGAACTTTACACCCTGTTCCTCAAACCTCTATAGGCTTCTAAACATATAATGGAACCCTTTCTTTTGGTTTCCGTTGTTTGATCTTGTATTAAGTACAATCTGGGACCTTCAGTGTAAGCATTCTTCGCAAGGCTTAGGCTACGCAATCAAAACACTTTAATAATACAATAATCTTAACTATTCCGATGAAACCCACAACCGATGTGTTGTTCTCTAAAGGATCAAATGACCTTTTATAATACAGTAGTACAAAGATTATTTTAATCTAGCATTTAGATTCTGAAAGCAGCAGACGATTTTGAACATTGTGCCTTGCTGATAAAATCACTTTTTGGATGTGGTTGAATAGGTTAATTCTAGTTTTGTAGGCGTTCATTTATGTCAACTCTAGTACATATTATATCTTATTTCATTTGTCCAAATTTCCGTTTTTCTAACTTATTTGCAAAGACAAATTTATTAAAACAATATATGGTTTCTAGATGGTAGATAGACTGATGCGTTAATTAATAAAATTCTCCGTATTTTGATAATACCACTTAACACTAAGTATGTCCATAGTGTAACCATACACTAACAGTGGCCTTGGTTCTCGGATAATCTAATTTAATTAACCAAATACGTGCATAATCCAATTATTTGCTGCTACATGAGTGGAAGTCAGACTGGCTTCTGCAGCGTAACCTCTGCGGTTACAACCTATTTTTTTCGAATTCGTATTTGTTTATAAATACGAATCAGAAAGATTATTTATTAATTTTATATTCATAATATTTAAAATTTTGACGTAAACAAGGCACTCATTTGATGATTGGACAAAACGTGAGTTGCTGAAAAATATGTACCGAATCTAGTCGATTTCTATAAATTTTTGACTCTTAATTTAAATCGAACAATATACATTTTCTTGATTATATTTCACCAAGTTTCGTTATTATGTTTTGTTTAGTGTACGATATTCTTCTAATTCGGTGTAGAGCCTGTTAAAAAGGTCTGCTTCCGGTACTTTTTTTCCGAGTAGGTACCGGACAATTCAACAGGCTTGCGAGCGTTTGGGTCGCTTTTACCAACCGCATAGAATCCTTGAAGTTCGAGACTAGCTAGGCCGTTCTGGTCCGCGACACATGGTCATCGTGTCGCCAGCGATTCCGTCGAGGAGAGCACTCTTCGACGGAATCGCTGGCGACACGAACACGAACACGAACACGATCACGATCACGAACTGCAACCTCAAAGCGTAGCAACGCTTTGAGGTTGCAGTTCGTGATTGACTAAGCGTGCTACGCCTTTAGGCTGCAGTTTATCAGGATGGACTTGTTACTTTAAACCATTACGCTTAGTTATTATAGTAGTAGGTATTGGTACCTCCAAGATTAACACAGGACTGTTTTTATAGGGATAACTTAGGTTCATCTATAAAATATAACATTCATGTGATAGTTTAGGTGATTTAGTGATCACGAATCAAAAACTGATTGCAATTGATTCCTTACTGCGGAAAGCAAATTCGTAACAAAGATTTACCATCCGATGTACCTTCAGTTTTTTCGTAATCTCTTTTCACTTAAGCCAAATTACGTGTAACGCAACTGTATTTAATAATATTTTACTTTAACTTACTTAATATACGTGATGCAATGAACAAAAAAATAAAAATAGGTATACGTGTTAAAGTGGTGGATTTTCATTTTTATTTCGCTACCCTTCTTACAGCGCCTTAGCTAAATGTAATAGCAACGTGCCTATTCTAAGCTGAGGTCATGCTGTTTCATCAGGCGTTAATAAAACATTTAATCGATTAGTGTTCTATTTTAATTGGTTGCTATAAATAATTGATTAATTGCTTTTTGTTCTCAGCTGGAGGAAATTAAATCGAAAGAGAGGGTGATACTACAACTGAAACGAGAGGCAGCGCGGACGGCAGTCCTTCAACAAAATGATCAGGTATGTGAATTTTCATGTATTAAAAAGGAAAAACTTGTAAATCAAACGCAATACCAACCAGCATGGCTTAATTTATAAGTAAAAAACCGGCCAAGTGCGAGTCGGCCTCGCACACGAAGGGTTCCGTACCACTATACAATAATTAACACTACTTAATTTTTTTTTAAACACGTTTCTTGTATGGGGGCCCCGTTAATTTTTAACTGTATTTTATTTTTATTATTTGCTGTTATAGCGGCCAAAGAAATACACAGTCTGTGAAAATTTCAACTGTTTACATATTACGGTTCATGAGATACAGCCCGCTGACAGACAGACGGACGGAAAACGGAGGCTTAGTAATAGGGTTCCGGTGGCACCCTTTGGGTACGGAACTCTAAAAACCAGTGCGAGTAATAATAGTCTTCAGGCAAAATATGCAAGTTATCCATTTTAAGTTTTTAGGAATTCGTATTCTGTAATGAACTAGGTAACTCTAGGGTTCTTTGCTCCTATGCTTAAACCAAATAAGCAAAAAGACTTATATTTATTTTGTTTAGGACCAGCCAAATAAACAAAAACCCGTTCCAAAGTCAAGGCGGTTACACAATAAAATAACGAAATGAGTGAGTACCTGTAAGCAATTGTTATTCATGTCTTGTGAACATTTTACGATCCCTACTAACGAGCCTGAGGGCTTTTCTTGGAACACTACTGAACTTGAAACTTTAATGACGTTGCATGTTATGATATGTAGAAAATATACCGACATGACGAAACATGCGTAGATCTTAGACAGGAAGAAAATTAAAATAATGTGTTTAAACGCCTACCAGAAAAGTACCTATTATACTACCAAAAAAAAAAAACGAAATAATCACCAAATTGCGTCCACCAGAATGGATAAATGCTCACCAAATTGTGTTTCATAAAGTATTGTAAAAATTAACCTATTTTCCTTTTTTATTTATAATAATCGACGGAGCACCGCTAAGCGGGGCTCCTACTTCTGGGTGGTTTAAAAAAAAATAACCACTAATCTAACCTAAACTGTCCGAGTCGGGGTGCCCCAAGTCCCGAGCTCGCTTCGCTCGCTCTTGCATCCTATCCCACCCTTGCAAACTTATTTTTGGTGAGCAACTAAAACAAGATTTGGTGAGCATTTATTCATTTTGGTAGGCAAAAAGAATATAAATACAACACGTACAATTATTCTGATGAGTGTATAATTATTTTGGAACTTAAAACGTTGTTCTTTAGGCACCTCGGTATAGAGTGGGTTTATTTTATTTGAAGTTAAAATATTTTACTTGGTACTTAGTCTTAGGGTCTAAAAATTATTTTGGTGAGCATTTAAATTGTAGCATTTATATTTTCTGTTCAAAATGTTCTTAATACCTACAGGTATTAAAACATTTTGAACAGAAAATATGCTGAAGCTGAAAGTACAAATTAATAATACCCAGAGTGTAACTACTTTAGGTTAATTTTTGCTGAAAGATGTTTTATGAAAACTCAGATTTGATCCGAGATGATTATTGTCCGTCAGTTTGAAATCGTAATTCCTGTATGAGAATTTAATACCTATTATAGAAATAATTTCCTCGATCGATTTGCTTTGGAATTTCAAGAGGTGTGGTAACGGAAACCCTAAATCCAACGTAACACTGCATTAATTAGTAATCTTTACGAAATATATTCGACTATCTCATATTTGAAAGTCTTATATCGGACAGAGTTCTTAAATTAACAGTTACTGATGATCAGGATTTAGAGTCATATCCCACAGTAGGTAGATACAACTTTTGAACTCAGTTGTTGATAATTAGTTCCTAAGAGCCAAATAATATTAAAAACAGAATTGTTGCTTAATTCAATATAATTATAAAACAGTATCTGAACCTGCAGATAGTCCTAAAGGTATTCCTGTGGGAAACGAATGAGTCGGTGCGAGTAGCCGCGGGGCAGTCAGAACTAAAGTACTCGTATTAGGGTTACGTTGCATCGCGTCGGCCTTTTCCGCCATACGTGCCAGTAATAATAATCATTATTTGACATTAGTAAGATGATGCCGATGGCTTGCCTCGATATATACCTTCTTGTGGAGATGGCCATATTACAATAGTTATTTGTGCAACAAGAGAGCAAAGTCGTTTTTTGCTGCGAGTGCTGATTTTGAATCCTGAGTGTGGCGAGGGATTCAAAGGCACGAGATGCAGAAAACTTTGCTCTCGTGTAACACACATAACTTTTCACTTCAGCAGCGAGAACACTTTAGGAGATAAAATAATAAACAGGAATGGATTGAAATAACTATTTATTGTGAATCAAAATAATTAAGATTGTAGGTAGAGGTACCAATTCAATAAAATTGAACATTTTAAAAGTTAAAAGTAAAATTACTGCAATTCTGCACATTAAAAGTAACCCACTCTTTTATTTAAATTAAGGCATGTTCGGAAATAGCACCCATGATATTTTATTATTCAAAATATATTACGTAACATTATGGAAACTAGAAATAAATATGTACATGTTAAATATCAGTTTTATTTGCAGTAAATACTTATTTTCGTTTAAATACAACAATAATTTAAAAATTCAATAAATTACACTAAAAGACATAATTATCTTTTTGAAAAATTTATTTAGTTAGTACGAAATTCCGAACGTGTTTGTCTTTGAGGTCGAATTCAAAATCGGAACTTCGAAAGGGCTGGTCTTTGTCTCTCTCTCTTTCTAATGGCGGGAAAGAGATAGAGTGTGAATGTTTCGAATTGTATGATTAACCCAAGGATGAATAAGATATTCGCGACTTTCTGAAAAAAAATAATTAAAAAGTTACTTGGTCTCACTCAGTGAGCAAAATCGCATTTTGCTCACTGATTTCAGACAGCAAAACCTACATGTTTGAGCTACTGAAGTGAAAAAAAAATTATCTTGTTTTGTGTGTTTGCGTTTTTTTCCCGTTTTGGTCTTAGTTGATCTTTGCTTCAATTTCTCTTTTTCATTAACAATATTTGCGACGATTATCCTTATTATTCAATATATATGATAGCAACTCAAATCAAATCAAACGTTTATATAGCTATAATGTGATTTTATTTATGATACCACGAGTTGCTCAATTGCATTATAGTGCATGGACTTAAGCCAGTCTGTCAATTTTTTTCTTAGTAAACTCCTTGTTAAAGGGAGATTTTGATTCTCCTACTTATATTATTATAAAGCTTAGAGCTTATATGGCTGAAGTGGCGACTTACCAACGCAAACCTGCCGAGTTAAGTCTTGCAGATTCTGTCAGAGCGTCGCTTTTTTATAAGGTACTGAGAGTCGTAAAACAAAAGGTGGTGTTTCTTTTAAGCACTGTGTGTAGAACAAACAGCTGGCTTACTGCGAGAATCTCATAAACTGAATACTTTAATTCAGTCCTTAGTCGGAAATCGCAAAGGTTTCTTCGCGAGTACACACTCACTCACACAGGAACACTGCACTCTGTGCCCTCTCTAAACGCAACATGATTGTCTAGTGGGTTCCCCCCACGTAGTTATGCAGTAACCGAGTACTGATTGAGCGAGAGTGAAATCAATCATTTTTAGGCACTGAAAGTCAGCAGCCCCGCGAAGTTTCTTAAATAAGTAAATCAATCTTCAGACACGAACCACGATAGAGTCAACCTGTTTTTTCTAAGTTAGAAGATTGTCCATGTCCAATATAACTCCAAGATAATTGATACAATCAGACCGTTCTATCTGAGCACAGGTACAGGTGGTGGCCGCTAGGTAAGGACAAACATGACTCCCAAATGTTGTAGGTGGTATCAGAATATGGAGAATTTGAAGAAATATCTACTTGTAATTAATTAAAAATTCAATAACGAAAGGGGTGCCCCTAGGTTGTTTCAAGATTCACATGCAGAGAAAGGTCAGTTACGTTTTAATATAAAATAATGACGAGTAATTTTCAACAGTGAAAGACAAAAGGCTGAAATTAGAGGTATGGGACACGAGCAAAACAGTAACACAAATGCTCTAGGTAGAATTATTCAAACGACGATTATTAAAACATTCTTAAAATAAAATCAAAAGTAAATGTACAACCCGAGGCACCCCAAAGCGTGAGAGAGCGCCGTAGGGCTCATGATAACCACGCTACTTGGGGAGTGCCCGACGAACGATATTATAACTCATGTCCGATGGAATGTATGAAATTTCCGAATTTTTACTTTAATAACCTGGGTCTGTAGTAATAACTGGAATTTTATATAGACTGTTTTGGAAAGTTGTTACTTATAATTCAGATTTTGGTAGCGTTGACTGTGTGAACGACTATTTTCTAAATTATTGTGTCAACGGCTGTGTTCTTTTTGATGTTGATCTTAATGCGTTTCAGGGATTTATAGAAGTAAATACAGGATCATTGGTAATTGCGCCCGAATTTAGACCCTAACTAATCTGAATCAAACTTCTTCAGACAATCTAAACAACAATAACCATAATAGCTCTAACCCATTTCAATGAATACACCCAGTCACCCTTTAGTTGTAGCGATAAGGCCTTTATTAAACACAAAAATCTGTCAGTTGGATATTTCCATATAAGTTCTCGATTGAAGTAACAACTTCTGCACAAGTGAAACATATAGTGTAACATTTTAAAATAGTGTAATATTGTTGTCCTCTAATGGTTCTGTTATGACAGAAATAACGACTGGTTTTAACATCCATCTGAGACAGTTTTCAATTATTGTGTCATTAACCGGATATTATTGCTTGCTTTAAAGTGAGCATTACTGTTAACTCCAACTGTGATATTATGTGTTATGTTACTTTTTTAAAATATCTGCTCTAAATTACGATTCCGCAAAATACTTCACCTCCAAACGTCATGAACATATACACATAACTTTATGTTTTTTTCCTTCTACAAAAAGTTTCACGTTATCCTTAAACTTGTCCTGTCTGCATATCATTTTGTTTTCTCACGGTTTTCTACTGTGTCGACGTAAATCTTATCATCTCGAGCGTTTACGAGTACCTAGTAACATAAAGTAGTGTTTTTTTCGAAAAACTAGGTACCTACTACGGTAGATTGGCTGTTTAGATAGCCTTTCTAAGTAAGATTGTTTCTGCATTTCCAGTATTCTCTTCTGAATTATTGAACCGATGAAATGTTTAGATTTATTGTTGTGGTCCCAGCTTATTGTTTTGCAACTTTGTTTGTTCAAGTCTGTCGATCTATTGCGACTGGTGGATGTAAATTTGGAATGTCATTGCGATGTTTGTAAGATACTGTTGTTACAGGATTTATTTATGCAAAATTTTGTGTTGTCGGGATTTGTAGATTTAGAATGTTCATTATTAGTATGTGTTTATTTTGTATTATGAATATTTTCATTTTATAATACTTGGGCTTAGTCTACAAGCGTACATTATGCCATTTTTTTTGATATTGCAACACTGACCCAAAGTTCCCATCGGTCAGGTGTGCCCGAGTTTGTGCCATAAACATATAACATGTGGGCTTGCCAAAATACCGTCGTTAGCAAAGCATATATTCGATATCCGTGCATATATTCAAAGATTATTAATGTTATGTGTATTAATGAGATGTGAGTTTGAAGTTCAGCACAAATGGATGTAAAAATGAAAATAGCACTTGTATATACCCAGAGTAGGTGTAGGTACGGGGTACCATCGTTCATATTTATTAATAGATACGTCAACTGTAATTTAACTTCATTTACCCATAAATACCTACATTAGCGGTGTAGACGGTGTATAAACAGTATTAGTGTTGCTAACTTACTTTTTGAAGAGGGGCTACTTACGAAGCTGAAACGGGCTAGAAATGCTTTTATCAGGACGTAAAAAAGGGCTAGAAAGGAAAACCAAAAACAATTCACAAAAAAAAACATTGAGAAGGTAAGTACTCGTACCTTTTATTAATAGATTACATGCTTGAAATTCAAAATCATCCTCAGAGGAATTTGTTTCTTCAATACTTGTAGCTGCAGCTGTGAAAGTTGAGGGTTGCGGTTGATCGTGATGTTAGTCCCTAATTTGAAGGAGTATTTAGTTTTGCATCCACTCTTTTTTATTACCTCATGAGGTAATATTGGTGACAGCAACATATTTGTTTTAAACGTTGTAATACACATCTAATATATAAAATCGATGTCATTGTTTTTAGTTGCTTTTTATTGCGATTTTTTGATTTTGTCAAGTTCATGGAACTGAAGACACGTTCCACAACAGCATTTGAATATGGCAAAGATAAAATGATTTTTGCCAAAATGCCGATCTCTTGATACGGATTATTTCCTGCTGGGTTTATGTATTTTAAAGTAGTTGTGAATCTTTATTAACAATGTATCATTTAGCATTGCCCTTTTCGGGCTAAAGGAATGAAAAACGTAAAAATAGCTCTAGCTTTTTTACGTTTTCGCTTTTCGGGCTAGATCTATCTAGCCCGAAAGGGGCTAAGGTGGCAACACTGCAGCATTGCTTGATAGTAGAACCACATCGGTAGGCTCTCTACCTATATTGTAGTTTGTGGTCAATAATGTTATTATCAATCAAACTATTGCCTTTAAGGTTTAAGACATTTATTTCTCAAAAAGAATACAATTCACTTAATATGAGAAATACAAGGTAATCTTAAAACTAAATATAAGAATTACTTATGAAGAAGGTAGGTACTCGTAAATAAATAAGTTATTTAGTAGACAAACAGTTTTACAGTGTTGTGGGTAAAAGGAAAAAAAGTGAGTGTACTATTACATATCAATTCTTGAAGGCAAGTCGATAGCAATTACTCATTGAACTATTTATATGTACTCGTACTGTAATGTTTCGAAAATACAGAGCAGGTATTATAATTATCTTTGTACTTAGCAAATTAGTAAATTATGTAATAACAATTGATACAGATGCAAATTAAATGAGGTGTGGTGGGTTAAATTTAAAACCTAGAGAAATCTTTTAAGATGTGGTGTTTTACGGTTTTTTTATATAAAGTAAAGGACTGTATCTCTTTAATATCATTGGGTAATTTATTAAACAACTCTGCTCCTTCGTATAGTATATTTTTTCTTCCGTAATTAGTTCGTGGTGGTCTTAAGCAAATGTTGTTTTTTCGTCTAGTGCTACGTTTTTGTGTTTGCCCTTTTTTTGTAAATGTTATTTTAGAGTGTATATTTTTATTTAATAGCTTATGTACTAATATGCACGTGTTATATTTATATATCTGTGATAGTGTCATCAATTTTGTTTCTTTATAAATTTTTTCTGTCGGAGTTAGGTAGTGGTAATGGAATAAGAGTTTTATTATTTTGTTTTGACATGTTTCAATTTGCTTTAAGTGTGTTTTAGCTGCAGTGCCCCACACCTCGATAAGGTATTCTACTACGTTTACTCAGTAAACGCGCAGCACTTTACCAAAGTTCATCACTAAAACGTTTCTTTTGATTTGTAATAGTATGTATTTCTTTTATTTTAAGTCCTTCTTTATCTAAGGCTTCTCTAATATATTTTTCCTTTTACTGTATTTATTTCGTGCTTTCGATACGGTACTAGAGCAGCCAGAAATTTCGTAGTAATAGTGTTGTTATTATAACAGATGGTAATTCTCAGTAATCTACACGGTATACGTTTACGCTGTTAGTCGCTCGTAAAGTTTAACTACTCGATTTACAGTTTAGATACGCGTTGTTTGAGTTCCGTTTTAAAATGGAAGAGGAAACGAATCGAAGTGATCGATTGTTGTAATTTTTCTCGTAATTATAGATGGATGTAGTACAGTTTTATTTTGGAATGTGACGTTTCAGTATGTAGTTATGGGAATGCTATGATATTGTACGCAAGTGCGCGCTCATCTTCAAGAATGTGCAAAACAAAATGCTCTTTATGCTTTGATTAAGCTTAGACAATAGCATTGTTTCAGAGTACCATTTTGGGAATATTTAGGAAGAACTTTTCGACACTGTTGGAATTAGTTTACTTTTTCTGCTATTTCTATAGATCAAATCGAGTTACTTTCTTCCTGTTTGTTGTAATTACAGTCTAGTCTTTTTTTTAAGTTTTTTTAAAGCTTTTTTCTTATGATGAACTTAAACCCACCAATACCAAGACTTGACAAACTGATGGCCTAAACTTGACCCAGAATATTATATTATAAAATTGACCCAGAATATATAATATCCGACGCTTCAATCATCTTTAACATCCGGTACCTTTGGATACAGTTAAATCTTTCATTGTCGCGTGCGTCTTTTCACATAAAAACGTTACAGTTAAAGTTAACGTGAACAGGGTCTATTACACCATTACATCTGTTATCTATTATTGCGTATCGTTCTACGATTATATTATAAACGTTGTTTTTGTATAGTACCGTTGAAAATTCCAGTTAATATTAAATATTTTTCGTAAAAGTCTTCTGTGGAGAATCTTCTGTTTTAAAGTAGAACGTGTCCCCTTTATTATGTAGTAACGAAGAAATTCTCATAGAACTGCAGTGAGGGCAAACGAAGGGAGTCTCCGAATCTATTGCTTTGGTAAACCTTAGGGTAGGTGGAGCGCTGATGGCTGGTATTAAGAAGATGGATGAAAAATGGTCGAGGATCGGGCTCAGTGGCTTGCAAAAGAAGAGCCCTGATATTTATTAGTGAAAAGTATAGACTGATGACGATGATGGGGAAAAAATTGTGTTTTCGACGGTAATATACCTGCTGTACACGGAGGAAAGTGCTGTAATTTACCTATTTGCATCGTATATTCATTGCATTTATTAATCGTTATTTGGCTTAAATATGTGTTGAATATTAATTCAATGCTATAACTAGAGCGGTACTTGTCTACTTGATGTAACTGCTTCGTCTATGTTTTGTTTTAATTTGATGATGATTGATGATGATGATTTGATACATGGGCTTCATTACTTACTGTGAATACGGAAATTGTGCTTTGTTTATCACATAATGCCTTTTCCCTCATTATTTTTTACTTCAGCCATTATGTGTTTGGAATTCCCGCAAGTCTGAAGCCCTCCACTGTAAGCAAGTATGTAAAACAAAAGCGACAAGTGAAGATATAATAAAGGGTTGAACCCTGACGGTAGGGTAACCAAGTTTATCAATGTAACATGCCACGCTGAAGAGTGTTATAAGTGAGTTGAATGATTAAGATAATAATGATGGAGATGATTGCATAGTCTTAATCGATGAGGATTATCGAAATTGATTTCAAAAGAAATTGGTTGGAATTGAGTTTTTTTTTAATTTAA
This sequence comes from Dryobotodes eremita, assembly GCA_917490735.1. Taxonomy (NCBI): domain Eukaryota; kingdom Metazoa; phylum Arthropoda; class Insecta; order Lepidoptera; family Noctuidae; genus Dryobotodes; species Dryobotodes eremita. The sequence goes on along the minus strand of OU823251.1, from coordinate 19,927,275 downwards.
GGGCTAGGATTTCTTGACGTTGAAGGTTCTTAACTTGAACACCCCTCGTGTTTAATTTGTAGTGTTCATAAACATTGGGAACTTTCATCGAATCCGTGTTATTTGGTCAACAGCACTTAAGTGCATTGTGAGTGGGCCACACACGACTCACTTTATTCCAAAGGGTTATATACCACTTAGAAGTATGCGGGATCGTCATAAAAAACCGTCTCATTATCATGGATTCGTGTGGTCGCGCATCGTAGAGCGTTAAGTGCAGACGGGGTCGCCAGACCGATCCGAGTAGCGACGGAGTGCGCACGCGTGGCGGCCATCTTGAATCTGCAACTGTCACTGGTTGTCCCGCGTTCCGTTTAAATAATAACGTTCGGTAGCGCTGTGTGCGCTTAATTTTGATATCGCCTTAAAAGTGTGTGACGTTTGTGATTAGTGCAATTTAATTTATAATTAATAACAACTCTGTGACTGTGCTACGTAGAGTCGTGATCTAACCTGTGGACTTCGTATTTCGGATTTACTTTCTATCGCTGTAAGTGACCGTTTTATTATATTTAACTCGTTATAAAGTTAGTAGGTAACCAGAGAAAGTCCATCTTTAAGAGATTCTGTTACAATTGTCTACATATCGCAATATTAGCATAGAAAATGGTCATTAACAGTAAAACGTTTGAATATGATATTTAAATCCCCTGCTTTGTTGATAGACAATATCGGTCATTGAATATGATGAATAAATTAAACGAGAATTGTAAAAGTATTTAGGATATATAGTGAATGTAAGCGCTAAATTATTTGCGGAGAACATTCGACACACATAGAGTTAATTATCAAACGGTAATAACAGCAATCATTATCGAAAGCAACGAATCAATGAAATAGCTGGAAAACACGAAGGAATCGTACCTATTTGTTATCGCGGAATACCGGTCGTACACGACAGGAAACTATGTTATTATCGAGTTTAACGGTTCCTTTTATGTATTCATGATTATAAGCTTCAAGCACTATATTACTTTTAATTATATCTTCCTGAAAATTCTATCACATAATACTTCATTTATTACCAATGTTGCTATTTTCAAGCACCAGGTGATATGGTCGCCAGTCATGTGTACCTACAGCAATTATTACAACATAAACGAAAGTTAATCTATTTTAATCTTCTGCAACATGTAATTTTTCTTCATAATTGTTATAATTTCAGTTTCCACAGTCACCTGTGGCTTTAATAAACATTAAAGTTGAGACCTTCAACGCTTGACGGCGCCATGATTGCTTATTGACACGAATGCTAATAAAATGCTGGTTATTATTTAGGTTACCTACCGCTGTATTGTTAATAACGTGTTTCGTTACCGTTAAAGTATTAATTATTATGATTATGACAAGTGCGACAGACGTCTGGTCATCCTTTAATTGGATTATGGGTTGTGTATTTGTGGGTTTTCGCTACTAACCTCTGCTTTCTAACTGTAGTCACTCCCTTAACTGTAAGTTGATGTGTAATGTTGTCAGTTGTTCTGAACTAACGGTCCTATAACTTTTATCTAATGTACTATCAAACACAGAGTTTCTGTAATGTGTAAATTCATAATTTATACTGGATTTTGCCTCGGCACTTAGATCATCGTAAACTTTATTTCAAGTCAAGTTGTATTAAGAGACAACCTTTATTAAATACACCGTATCTTATTGTTATAGCATGCAGTTAATTTTTATCTCATGTTTAATGTTTGGACAGGTGTAATGGAAAATATTTTTATTTCATGTATTGTGAAATAATTAGGTTTGCTTTTCAATTCTTCAAGGGGCAAGGAACTATGGAATAATATCTAAGTTTGTAGGGTCAGTTAGATGGAGCAAAATGTGTAATGATCTACTTACTGATTGCAGAGGAAGCTTGTGTCATTATTCAGAATAGTGACCAGAGACATACTACAGTAAAGTTATGTCCTATACATATTATGTAGCTTATAGAGCTACGTTCTGCTGCCATTAGCCACAATAGTGCTCTACTTCTTCATTTATATAACATGATAGCTTTTTTTTTTTTTTTTTTTTTTTTTGGGTGGGAAGTCATCAAATGACGTCTCCCGCTCTGGGCGGAGCGGAAGGGCGTGTCAGACTCTTACTGACTAAAACCCACCCGTGTTCCTTCAGTTGCCTGTGCGCCAGGGCCACGGTAACTCTTTCGAACAATCCGCGACCCCGGCAGGCATCGGTCCTATCGGACCCCGTCAATGGTGCTGACATCTCTTTGAGGCGCGCGTGGAACACGACGCGCCGTCGACCCGGGCCTGGTCCTTACCGGACGGCGAGCTGCCCATTGCTCGCCGTCCGCAAGCCCGCGCCTACGGTGGCCGGGAGTCGGCAATCGACTCCCGACGCCCAGGGTGTCTCCTCCTCCTGCGGCGGCTAGGGGCGCGAGGGCGTAGAGATTGCCTCTCCCTCTCGCGCTCCGCCTCCTCCTTCGCGAGCATTACTGCTTCGCAGAAGGAGGTGACGGCTTCCCATTCCCTCTCGCTCCGTACCATGGCCTGAACCAGGGCCGGACGCGAGAGGTCGCCGCCGCCGATCGCCGCCACGAGGACACGGCGGTGCTCCGCCCAAGCCGGGCAGACCTCCACCGTATGCTCCACCGTGTCCTCCGGTCGATCCACACAATGGTAACACCCGGGCGTTTCCTCCCGCCTTATCCGAAACAGGAACCTCCCGAAACAGCCATGTCCGGTGAGGACCTGCGTCAGGCGGAAGGTGAGGACGCCGTGGCGCCTCTCAAGCCACTCCTCAAAGAGGGGTCTTACCGCCGCAATTGTGGCGTGCCCTGCGCTGGGTTGCGACAGTCGCACTCTCCATGCCGCCATGAGATCCCGCCGGAGCTCTGTCCGCTGTGCCGTGATTACTCGCGGCAGCGGAGTTACGCCCCGGCGTTTCGCCTCCTCGCGCCATAACATGATAGCTGGATTGAGATATTTTGATTAATCTTAAAGGTATTCAATGAGTCTCTTTTTAGTTCTAGTAACGTATTGGAATTATCATTTTCTGAGTTTGCTTATTCTTTGTTCATTTGATTGTATCACCGGTACCTGTATCAACTTTTATTTGGCTCCCACTGACACACCATCTAGTCCTTTAAATTCCATTTGACACACTTTTGAAAATAATAATTGAGAATATTATCTGAAGTACATTAAAATCCGATCATTCAATAGTAAGAATTCGCTATCATAAATTACTGTCATTCACATCGGCTTGTAAAGAACTTTCTACTTGCGCCCGCGCATGGTACACCGACTGCCTTTAAATAATTGCTTTCATAACGTTATCGGCACACATTAAGGTGTATTCATATTTTTATTCAGGTTTTAGCTTGAGAAATTATGTCTTGATGAAGCAAATCTGTTCGTATTGTGTAAATTGACATGATACGCTTATTATTTAAACAAAATTAGTTAACGACATTGTACAATGGTGGGTAATGTTGGGCTAACTAATGTTAAAAACATTATCATAATATTTAATATTAATGCAAGCTTTATGTGCAATAACGTCCACTACCAACACAGGAGATTAAAAGTTAATAAAACTGAAACACTTGCAGACGTGAACTAGAGCATCGAAGTAATAAAAATACTGTAACCTCAATTCCAACAAAAGGGTTTAATGTAAACACAAACAATAGCTCTGCGATTAATAATAATGTAAATGCAACAAGCAAAACTAAAATGGCACAATGATTTATGAAGCATCTTAGGACGGTGATAGATCACGTTTGTCACGCACAGTACGAGTAGTGTTAAACAAAACGAACATGATTCGATGACAGACGTCCGAACAGACTGAGAAAGAAAAAAAAAAACAATATGTTCATATATGCGACATACACATTCATCATTATCGATGATACAAAAATGTATACCATCTCAATATGCAGAGTACAATCAAATTCAAATCAGGAAAACTAGCCCACATTACTATAGGAAACGTGACGTAATACTTAACTAGAAAAGGAAATGCTTTGACCACTAGTCACGGTTCCCTGACCATACATTAGTTAGTACAAGCCCAGCAACAATCGAAATGTTTGGAGTTGCTGTACTACTAGGAAATCCGTAAACGCGCCAAACCTTGTTGATATAGCTCCTAGAACTATCAAGAAGGAGGCCATAAGAATTGATGAACGTAGTAGTATTAGAGAGGAAAGATTCTTGAACGAACTGGAACTAGAAGGCATGGTAAGAAATAATCGAGATAAACAAATTTCTATCAAAACTCTTTATTACGGTTACCTATGTGACAGCATATTACGAGACGAGTTAATCAGTTTTACAGCCAACTTATAATAAAATACTCCTTACAAATACAATCACGAGCACCAAACTATTCTTATTAATTAATTCTTATTAACATTTTTCATGAGAATCGGTATGGCTGCGTTCTACATGCGAATGCTTAATTTGAGGCATACCACAGTACCGCTAAAATCACAAGGTGAAAGTCGTTAATTATAGAAGATCTTTTCGTAAGACATTGAATAACTGATAACACAAGATATCTTGCAGTAGATATAACAAAAGATAAAGTTACCGTGTACATAGTCGGCTCTGATAAAAATGCAGTGCCGGCGCCTAAAGAAGGTTGACTACAACTGGAACTCTATGGACCCACCACGTTGCGAGCTGTGGTTATTATTCATTGATTACACATTGATGTTTTCTATCATTAATAATTTTAGATACAAGCGGCGTCTGCCGGCTTTGATAATGCGGAATAATGAGCAAAGTCTTGTACGATATATAGATTTCAAATAGAATCATCATGGAATAGAAAACTTTATACGTTGCTATGAAATATGGTTTTCTTCAAATGTATCATCAGAGTGTACGGTTTTGGGAATGTCAATGACCGTGGTTAGTGCCGATATTTTGTGTTCCAAACTAAGTGACCGTTGCTTGCGGCGTCTATGTACTGTGTCTATAATTTTGTGGCTCCTGAACAATGGTAACGTGGGCAATAATTCACAGTTAAATGTATGTTGCTTGTTGTATATTTATGTATGTAGGGTGACCAAAACAGTTAATCCATTAATGTATGAAAATGTTTATGTAGAAGCAGAAATTAAAGTACTTATTTAGATAAAGTACGCTGCTGGTTGTCGAAAGATTCAGAATTTTTTGTATTTTTAGCCTTACATAGAATTTCTCAAAACACGCTAATTGTAACGAATAATGCCGAACATTTGCAGCTGTAATATCTGTATAAACAATGATAATACGAACGAGCTAGTAAAAACAGAGGTCGCAACCATTCACCGTTCGCTTCTCGCCATGCTGCGACCTCGGCTAGTTACAATTGTTCACCAAAGAACGGACGTCGAGTACAAACATGACTTTATTGTTCTTTTCATTATCATGTACCCCTTGTTTTAATTGTTTGTTTATTTTCATTCAGTAGATGCATCTCGAGTCTCGTGGAATCTTATTGATTGTTTTAAAGCATAATATTCTTATTCTGCTACTCAAATATTATTATTGCTTTGTTTATATAAAAGTTTATTCAATTGGAACGTCCTGTATTGGTGACCCCATTTGGTACTATAAGTGCTTCGTAATTGTAGGCGATTTGTTCAAGTGATAACGTAATCTTGCCCATGTTGTTGGTGCTCCAGTTTATTCCACGTATTCTTAACGGGACGATTCTGAAATTTTATGTATGTACAGATTCTTACTATTAAAAGAAAAAGTTTTACATCACATCATTTGTTTCGATATTCATTCAATTTTACAAGTTTTAGTCATTCAATTAGCACAATCCATGATAGAGGATTTATCCTCTATTCTATCATGGATCAGATAATTCTGATCACCTATCCTATCTTGCAGTGCTGTGCCTATTTTCACGTCTTTCTACACAAAATATATTGAGTATTGTAACTTCAAATTTATTCAAATTCTGGAATAGATACTCATTGATATAAGCAACTTATTTCTCCATCTTTCACCTATTTATTTTCCCATAAAGGATCTTATCAAGGGACTGTTTGCATTTTGAATGCGTGCATTATATTCCATTGGCCATTGAAATCAATGAGTTGCAAGCGCGAACGCATCTTGCGATATGCCGTTATGCGGGACCCGTCCACGAGACTTGTTAAGACGAGATGTATGTGAGTTGAATAGATTGGCGTCATATAAATAACTATATTTAATGTCAGTTGCTTAGACGAACGTCCAATTATTTTGATGAGGACTCTGTAGATGTCAATAGTTTTCTTTGGCATAATTTTAATCTAAATTTAGAACTGTTGGCGAGGTATGCTGTGAGAATGTTATCATTGGAAATCTGGAACTCATTAATGAAATTGTGCCCTTCGGAGTATTATCCGCTAACGAAATATAATGAAGTTGATAAATACTTTTGCTTGTTTTCTGTAGCTATCGAACTTTTTATCTTTACTTATTTTTGTAATTTGTATGGAACTGCAAAGATTTGAAATCGCCTTGCATCTCAGTCTGCTGAGTTTAAACAATTGAGATGAACAAATTTTCCTTAAACTTCTTTGTCACATAATTTTTCGTTGATTATTACATCAGAAACTAGGCTTTACTTAAATAATACCACCCGTGGTGTTGTTACGAGTTTCATCAGAAATTGATTATTGTTGGTATTAGTTATTTGTTATTTGAGTTTCGTTGAGAAATGCTAGCTCTTGCACGAGTAGGTGTTCATTGTAGGTCCCGTCACGTAAAAAAAAAACGCTGATCGATATGCAGGGGATGTGTTATAATATTATATACTATTACTATATTATAGGCTATTTTTTATAATATGAGTGTAATTGTTTTACTATAGACTCCTAATTTATAATAGGTACTTTACTAGCTACTTAGTACTTTGGAATAGGCTGGAATTCAATTAGTTGCTCAGTGCGCAGGTACAGGCCAGCGTTCTTTTTATGTGACGGGACATATGCAATATCGTTTATTCAAACTCATATTTTGGGGAAAATTTACTTCTTTGTCATGAAAAGTCTTTTGTGCTTTTCTAGCATCTTCAGTAATTGCACCCTTTGCTACGTCTTTCATGTTCTAATTCTTCTTCTTCTAATCATGTTTTGTAACTCCTGTTCTTCTTTCGATTCATCCTTACAACTTAAGGTCTTCTAAGCTGTTTCAAACACACAAAAAATATATCTATTCTATGTATTCTATAATCTCAGTACAGTAATCTGTTTCCCTAGTTCACAGTGTTGCGTGTCATTACGTCGCTCGTACGTTTCAGCCTTGCCTTAGTTCGCCGCTCCGGTGTAGAAATCGCCAGATATACGCAATTATGTTTATGTTTATTTTCAATTTATTGTTGTTAAACATTTTGTAGGTTTGATAGTCCGCTTGACGCTTGGCTGAACTTTGTTACAAGCATGTAAGCTATAAATTTCTTTGGCTAATTTCATTAGACCATTGCATCTAAAATTATGAGTTATTTTTGTCTTCAAAAGTGTTACCAAAATGATTATCTAATGAAGATATCATGACGAATGTGTCACTAGACCAAGTCTGCCGTCGTCCGTCAATTACGTGATCACGAGTTGATAATAAATAACTTGTGACTTGATTTAGTGATCTTATTTAACGAATTCTGATGTCATTGAATATATTTTTAGATTGGTATCTTAATTGACAGTTAATTAACTCGTTTCAAATAGAATAAGACCAAAGTGTCCATCGTTTTTTACGGATGTAGGTAATAATTTACCAGATGAATGGTTATCTATCAATACATAAATGTTTTACACTTCTTAGGATACCTAATTAAAACCGGTCTGTAAGATGAAACAAAGGGATGTTTAAAGGGCATTACATATAGGTACCGTGTTATTGATACTTAAGCTGCAGGTGCTAGTGCAGAATGACTTAGTATTAAACACGCAGGTGAATACTTGTCCTTTCTTTTTTCTCGTCATAAGTTAATACGCATTTCTTCGGACCGATATTTTAGTCTTCATAAATGTTTGATGACTTGAAGTAGTTATCTAAGAATGTATAAATTTGAATGCATTACAATACAGCACATACATTACCTACTTCCAAAAAAAAAGACTGAGGAATGAGTCAAGCTAATCGGAACTAGCTAGAATAACACCATACGGAAACATGATTAAATATTTTATTGATTTTAAAATATTATATTATTAAAATATTATATTATTAAAATATAATTTTATATATAGGCAATGAATGGAAGATCTCTTCTACTGAATCAATCTATCAAATTGTAATATTTTTAGTTTGCTAGAAGAAGTTCTCGTCTTTCCATATTTTGGAGAACTTTGAAGATCATTGTCTAGAGCTTTTACTTAATTTGTATATCGTTATGTCTGAAGGTGACGCCAATTTTGTAACTTTACTGATGCTATTCACCTTATATGCATCCTTTTATGTAGGTGTATATTTTAATGATTCATAGTTGTTTTAGCTACATATTTGTTTATATCATACAAATGATAAATAAAGCTATTTTTAAGTGAAATATTTTGTATGATTAGTTATATAAAATATTTCAGTTGTTCACACGTTTTCAAGCGTGCTGTGAATGCTTTAGATAGGGGGTAAGAAAATGCTTATCAAACTCAAATGAAAACCTCCTTTTTTTTGAAGTTGGTTAAATAGTCATGTTGTTTTGTATACTAGCGTAAGAGAATGAGTTAAAAAAAAACATTGAAATTGAAATATTATAATATAATAGTTTGTGTTCCACATTGTGTAACAAATAATGTTACACAATGTGGAACACAAACTGATTATAAAGTTGAATGTGCATGTTTGTATGCATTTGAATGAAGGTCAAAAATTATATAAATATGTAGGATAATCTAACTTTAGAATCATTTAGGTTGTTTCAAAATATTCAGTAAGTACTTGTCTATTACCGCAGCGAAAGGAAGAGTTAATGTTCTGTAATAAAACGCGAAAGGTTTCGACCCAGGCAGGTTTTGAAATAATAGGATAAGAGGCCAGAGTCTAGAACTCTGTAAACAAACGTTACTCAAACGGTGTGGAGGCAAATAAAATATAAGGTGAAATTACAACAGACCAATCACATGTTTATAGATGATTTGTAACTCACGGATTTTGAATTATCACATTATTTGCAATGGCGATACATCATTCTATTTATGATGAAATATAAAACGTCAGAATATTATTTGGTAGCTTGCCAAAACGCCAAAAGGCGAGGCCCAGCACTAATGAATTTATACTATTGTAGAAAGGCTGTTACCTTACTACATATTTTCATTAGCCGTCCCCCGACGACGTGACGATGCTTTCATCAAAATATTAGCTACAACTTATATTAAACTTAAAGGTCCAATAAATATTATTTATTTACTTTTTAGTGGTTTTCATTAGTGTCGGGGGTTTTTTAAATTTTAAATGTAACTTTTATAATTAATAAAAGTTTGAGTTCTTAAAAGAACAGCGAAAATATTTTGTAAGAATCTAGGCCAGGCTTCTCCTAATTAATGACTATTTTCATAATGTACGAGTAGTAAGGTGTGGTTCCCTCGTTTAGGAGATTAGATCAATCGATCGTGTTTTCGCAACGATTATGACAAGATAACTGCTTTCTAGTTTAATCATAATAATTGATGACAAGTGGACAGAATTAAGTCGACAGGTTAAATTGGTCAGTTTCTCAGATCATTATATTTCAAAAGACACTTTAAAAAAATCTTTTTACAAAAAATCTCTCGACTTCCAAAAAAAAAAACGTAAAAAAACGTAAAAAATTACTTTAGTGTCGGAAGTCGGTGTCTTTGGTTTTGTATTTTCGTTTTTGGCCACCGACTTCCGAAATTAAAGTTGTTTTTCAGGTTTTTTTGTGTTTTTTTTGGAAGTCGGTTGTTTTTTTGTAAAAAAGTTTTTATTTCCCATTTTTTTGTTGTGGTACCTACCCCACACACATTCATATACCGCTACTTGATATGTAAATAAACGTGAGAGGAAATTATCAAAACATCATCAAAATAAACGCAGTGGAAAAAATACGCAGTATAAAGGCTCCCACAGACAGGCGCGATGCGACAGCGCTACACAAAGGCGCGGCTCGTCGCGCGACAAGCGGTGCCTTTGTGTCCGGCGTCGCGGCGCGCCAGTGTGTACGAGCCTTTAACGATAACTCAAAAACTTCTGGTCAGAACTTGATCAAATTTAAATGGGACCACATGTAAAGTATTAGCTTTCAAATAAAAAAGAATCATCCAAATCGGTTCACCAAGAAAAAAGTTCTGAGCTAACAAACATTAAAAAAATATATAGTCGAATTGAGAACCTCCTCCTTTTTGTGAAGTCGGTTAAAAAGAATAGTCATTCAAGTTCAGCGATTTCAAAAATTAGAATAGATGCTTTCGGTAGCACTAAAAATTGTTTTGATGAATAATTAGAATTCAACTTCAAATCATAATGCAAATATAACACAACAAAATATCCAGCTATTTAAAATATATTGTTCATCAATTAGCAACAAATTAGCAGCTTTTCCCTGAATTTTCCAACAAATAAGCGGATCTTAAAACAGGATACACGGAACGTGATGAAAATGAAAATTGTGCTGCTCACTCGAGCTCAGAATACACAACATACAATACATAAACACCTTAATTGACAAAGAAAGTTAAGCGTGATGGAAACACACACTTTCCTAGCGAGTTAGCCGTGACCTACCTGAACAGACACTTGGTTACTACGACAGATGGATATCTCATGTTCGAGAGCTTGGTGACCGTAACCTGACATGTTGTGGTGTTGGCTGTCAAAATATTGGAGAAGTATTGGGTTATCAAATTGTTTTTGGTGTTCTAGTTAATATTATATCTGATGATTTAATTCATGTTAAAGATCGCTATCAAGGTAGATTCGATGATAAGTTGCTTGTAGCGAGAAGATATTAAACTAAGAACAGACAGTGTACTGTAACTTAAAAATACCAAGCAGTCAATGAAAAATGTCTGCCAATATTCCAATATTTCTGCCTAAGAAACCTTTTCTAAAACAAGAAACCTGTTAGAAAAACGTGCAAACACAATGGTAGAATTTCCATACACAGGGCGTCAAACTTAAAGCCTAATTATTGTTACAAAGAAAGTGAACTTCCCCATTCATTAGTTTGGTTAACCATTGTGGCCTGTGGCGTTGAGCCATGTCCAACAAGGTGCCACTTTTCCGGGAAATCTTGTCACATGATCAGACACGATAATGAATATGTACTGGTGAAAAGCTTACTTTAAGTGGTAGTGGTGAATTAAAGTCTTCAATTACGATATAGGAAGGAGTGGAGTGTTTGTGAGTTGAGAATTTTATGAAAATTCTTTAAGTGACAAAGGTTAGAATAAAGGAAAGGCTACCAAATAGATAAAGTTCTTTTGTATTTTGGTATAACCTTTGCGACATTGTAATCAATTTTAATTGAGTAACTTAAAGGGTTGGTTACGCCAATCTGGATGCGAGTTGGTGCAAAATAAAAACCAATACTTATACTCTGATTTCTATAACGTAAATATAAATAGATAGCCATCCCCAAAGCTGCTTTATGGGAATTTGAACCGGCTTCCACAAGTTGAATTAGATTTGATAAGACAAGAAAGAAAAGTGAATTTATCGGTTTTATTTTTGTAAATATAATATTATTTTGTTGATATATTTTCTCGCACCATTAGCGTTAATTGGAACGTAAAAGCCTATCACTGATGTAAATTTTGATTGAATTCGGAATGCAAATTGGTGTAGATTTGATTTGTGGCGTGGTGTGCGAAAGCCTGCGGTAACTTTCTTACCATTATCGAATTTCAACTTTATTAGTAACGATCGGAAACGTAAGTGAAATCGTAATCGATTCAAATTTTTCGAATTAATGGGCATGCCAGGCCCTGCAGTCTCGACATAGATAGCGACAAAAATCGGTCGTTAAGTCTAATCGATGTCAAATTTCTGTAATAGATTTTCAACCTTAAGCTTTGGAAATAAAGTTGAAAATCTATTAAAGGAATTTGACATCGATACGACTTAGCGACCGATTTTTGTCGCTATCTAATGTCGAGACTGCAGGGCCTGGAGTGTTGGTAATTTATTTGGCTTGCGTTGGGAGCCCGATGAGTTATTTGAAGTTACGTATGACGTAGGTACGTAATCATGTATTTTTTTTTAAGGTAAATGGTATTTTTAAAATGTTATTGATACTTGGCCAAGATCTACTTAAGACAGTAAAACTTACAAAGAATATATACTATTCTCTTTCGAAAAGGCTTTGAAGTTTCATGTCAAGAGTCATCGAAGTACTTGGCACAAGAACTCAAATGAGTAGCAATATCTACTATGGCCGGTACCGGATTTGTACAACAAGACAATTAATGCCAACTCGTTAGCCACTTAACCTGGAAACCAGTAACCGTTGTAATCCCATGAGTTAGCATATATTAGTAGAATACCTGCATCGATACATTAGTCTCTAGTTTTGTTTACTAAGATATTTAAGGCCTTGTCATGTGTCTTTTTCAATATTTATAAATTAATCAAGATCGTCAAAAGATTGCAATTTGTCTTCGTCAGTGAATTGTTTAGAATTGATATAGAAGTTGGAAGTCACGTAGGTATGTTTGTAGAAATGTTTATAGAGCTAGATTATGCTATAGTATTTTATCTCACGAAGCGACACGTGCTTTATTTGTGGTTACCAAGTGTACAAACACGCTTTGAATGTGTGTGTAAGCCAGGAGCTCTCGGTACCATCCGAGACAATGGCGAAGTCGGAAGTGTGTGTGTGTGTGTGTTATGTGCAGACGCTACGCATCTTCACGCACACATTCACAGCGTGTTTGTATATTTGGTTACCACAAGTGAAGTGCGCATCGCATCGTGAGATAGAAATACTGTACACCCTGAGTAAGTATGTTGTAAGTGTTCATTTTGCTGCAGTAGGTTCCTCGTAACTCTTGAACGGGCAACTATGGGCGCGCGCTGATAGCGTAGAATTATAGCCAACAAGTCAAAGAATAAGAATATAGTAGTTTGAAAGCCTGGTCTTTCAAGACATGGCGAAATTTCAGCAGTTTCTGTTTCATTCTATACAAAAAAACCTAAAATATTTTTTTCCGGGCAAACTATCAGTTTTAGAGAAAAACTTGTGTTTACAATTATTCATCGGAATAACGAGATCTTTCGACAAGAATTAAAAAAAAAAAAAACGAATGTCCCTCATATAGCAGTTTCGATTTCGATCCACTGTGCGGCGCCAGGTACGGTGCGCCGCGCCGGCTCACGGCGGCGGCGGACCCGCTCGGCAGTTGATGTTTCGCTGTCAAAAAGTTCGTACGAGTTGCAAGACTGATATATTTTGGCAGACATCTTTCCACCCTTCTGTTTTAAAATTTTTGTCCTTATAATCCTCAATTGTCTTGTCCCAGAGAACGAGACCTGCACCCTAATTATGTAACACACTATCTATCACAATCTGAATCATTTTGAAGCCTATTGCTAATCCATTGCTTCATATATTCGAAAACAAATCTGCTCAACAACGTAAATAAAGCAATGAATGTTGTTGAACTGTCAAAATGAAACCCATTCCTACTGTTAGTGTGTTACGTAATTACCCCGCCTCCACTAATGACGTACGAACTTTGCGACAGCGAAACATCAAATGCCGAGCAGGCCCTGCAGTCTCGACATGAATAGCGACAAAAATCTGTGCTAAGTCGTATCGATGCCAAATTTCTTTAATAGGTTTTTAACCTTATGCTTTGGAAATAAAGTTGAAAATCTATTAAAGGAATTTGACATCGATACGACTTAGCGACGGATTTTTGTCGCTATTCATGTCGTGACTGCCGGCCCAGGCCCTGCAGTCTCGACATTAGATAGCGACAAAAATCTCTCGCTAAATTGTATCGATGTCAAATTTCTTTAATAGATTTTCAACTTTATTTCCAAAGCATAAGGTTGAAAATCTATTAAAGAAATTTGAGATCGATACGACTTAGCGACAGATCTTTGTCGCTATTCATGTCGAGACTGCAGGGCCAGGTGCGCCGTGAGCCGGCGCAGCGCACCGTACCCGGCGCCACGGCGCGGTACAACATCGTGCCGTTTCACGGTGGCAGCGCCGTCCCGTGGTGATGTGTCCATGCCCTAAGGCTCTCGTTCGTGACTTATTTTCTTTTCATAGACTTCCTTGGTCAATAAAACTTTTGCTCTGGTCTAGACTATGTCGATTACGTGCTGCAACGATCTTGATTGATCTACTGATTACTATCTCGCAAAGTGAGATGTTTATTTGTATTAATAAATTGTTGTTACGAAACAACATACAGCTTATGTAAATATTGTGATATACTACTATACGTTGATTTTTATTGCTCGTAATTAAGGCGCAGAATAATGGTCCCAGCATCATGCATTGTGCTTTTTAAGGTCTTTATGTTTTTAGTATTGTGTTATCTCAAGTAGATACATGTACTCATTACCGAGAATTATATTTTCTCTTTAAATACCATAACAAGGTTTTATGCCTTTTAAGGTAAATGTATAATTTTATGTTAATCTCGAACTAAAATCATGTAGGTAAGTAATATGGTTTAATTATAAAAGGTATAGGTACATACTTTTTATTTTAGTCGTGAATTGTCATAAAGTGTAGGTATATTTTAGAAGCGTACAATACAAATGAAATAGACCACTGATTGATTGATTTCAGCTTCACTGACGCACGAAGGCCGACCAACGTTAAAAAGAAGAAATGTTCGACAAAAAGTCTATTTACTTTTTATTACTTTTGGCGTCTCTAAAGTTCCAATAAAATGGAGCAACCATTGATTCCTCATTTAATTAAATGTAATAGTTTAAAGTGCAACCTTATAGCGGATTGGTAAATGGATACCTTCTTTTGGAGAAATAAATTCTTGAAACCGATAACCGAAAAGTTCAAATTCAAAGTGATGGCCAATTTCCACAATGCAGTTTCTGAGATAAGCCTGAAAATAGCCAAATACAGAAGCAATCGACAACTTCATAGTATATACCAATCTATATCAATACATATTTATAAATAAACTAGCTTTGCCCGCGACTTCGTTCGCGTGGATACTGTAATGTGTAGGTACAACTCCTCCATTGAAACGGAAGAATATTTTTTCTTTAAGTATTATATTTTTTGCGAGGAACTCTAATTCTTTTTCTAAAATAAAAGTTGCCTAAGTTCCTCTTTATAACAGCAGCTATGCCAGTGAAAGTCCCTTCATAATCAGTCCAGCCGTTCCGGAGATTAGCCGGAACAAACAGACAGACAGAAAGAACCAAAAAATAAAAAGATTGTTTTTGTTATAAGTACCGTATATATGCATACCGTACCGTACTTTTATATGCATTTAGTAAAAAGCTGTTATTTTGACATTACAAACAAACACTTCAATTTTATTTAATACTCAATACTCAATATTTATTCCTCAATACTAATATGCTGTATCTGTATCGATTTTACTGTGTGTACATAAATAATAAAATATCGTATATATATATATATATAACCGTTGAGCTCCTTAAGTTTTGAGTTGAGCTGCACGATTACTGACAAATGCGTGCACTGACTGGACAGGTCCACTCATTCTGTGTGGTACTTTTTTCCTCAAAAGACCATTTCAGACTCAAATCTACATGGTCTTCACATGATCTGACCAAGATTATGTCTGGACTTTAAAAGAGACTGTGACCTCTGGTTTGTTTCGGCCTTTCTTCTCAGAGTAGTCAGATAGGAAACGCCGACCTCATCTAGTTTTAAAATATGATTGACGTGTAAAAGTGTTTGTACAAAAATACTTACAGAAATAAAATCATTTATCATTTAATAAATAAGTAAATATTTTTATTTATTTTATTTTATTTATTTGTATAGATAAAGAAATCTCGAAGTTTTGTCAAGTTGTAAAAACCATGCGCAGCAGGGGTGGCACACTAGTAATTTTATAATTTTTTTGGTCTGATTTAATTTGAATGACTTACCTTTCATGAACGGGGAATCGCCGAGGTCCAAATAACCTTGATTCAAATACTTTATATACGCTCTATTTTACTCGTTTCTGAGTAAACACTAGGAAATGATTTGCATGTTGCTTTGTTCTTGTAAGATTTCAGTTATGATGATGTTTCAAACTGTATTTCAACGCGTTCAAATGACGAAAAGGCTTTAAGGCTCCCGCAGACAGGCGCGCCGCTCGTCGCGCGACGGGCGGTACCTTTGCGTCGCGTGTCGCGTCTGTTTGTAGGAACCTTTATGAACCAATATTGACAAAGAAACAATGATACGACGACGACGTATTTTTTTCTTTCTTTCTTTAATGTTATGTAAGATGGGAATCGTGCTTAGTACATCAATTTAAAGTTTTTATCAAGTTATCGAACTAAGTATTCCCCATAAAAGTGGTTTAAGCATTCAGGAGGTAGTACAGAAAGACCAACTACAAACTTTAACAAAACACGCTCACGTAACAGCCCTAACACGGGAAATATTGATTAAAAAGCGATTCTTATCAAAACAGGTCGATGACTCGGGTTGAATAAACTTGTCAAACCGAAACTAATTCAAATGTAATAAATAGTTTTAAGCCAAGCGAGTCAAAATTTACGTTATTTGATTTCATGGTTTTGTAAATTTTAATTAGATGGCCGGTAGTTTATTATTTGCACTTAACGTAAATGACGTCAAAATAAATGTTACTCAACTAGTTAAGTATAAGTGTGGTCTCTAACTGTAAATACCTACAATAACCAATAACTTACCGATATTTATTTTAAACATTGAAACATATTGCAGTTTTCTCATAAACCCTGATAAAACAGTAGTTGACGAGTTTGACAGGCTGTTATGAGAAATCACAATGAAAATTTTACAATTTTACAAAGGAGTATGTAAGGATCGTAACAGGTGCCGTTCTGTAGTTTCTGCCTACCCCCATGGGAAGAAGGCGTGCGTTTATATATGTACTAGCATTTGCCCGCGGCTTCGCTCGCGTTAATTTAGACTTTGACTATCAATTCGGGTTATAATTCAATCATGATTCGAAAGACACGTGGCGCCATCTATTATCATAAGAACGTTATTGTTATTTTCCTCGAAAACAGTACTTTTTTGCGGGATGAAAGGTACCCTATGTCCGTTTCTGTACACCTGACTACGTATATGCAAAATTTCAGGATGATCGGATCAGTGGTTTACGCGTGAAAAGGTAACAAACAAACAAACAAACTTACTTTCGCATTTATAGGAAGAGGATTTCGCTTTTTTTATTTTTTTTATTAGTATAGTTAGGAAGTTAGGATTAGGATTTAACAATGGTTGTAGTTTCCATAATTCGGGACACTGTATTTTAAAGGCACGAGTCTACAGATGATAAAAAATATGCTCAGCAATTCCAGCAGTGTTACAAATTCGAGGATATAACGATTGCAGCGATTATCAAAGAGAAACTATTCTATGGGAAACACAAATAAAAACTTTCTCGTTTATACGCCAGCCTTTAACGTAATTAAACGGAAAACATATGGGTAAAAGTTTGCGAAATCGATTCAACAACTATTAAAAAATTCCTCTGTGCAAAGCTAACGAATAGCAATTAAAGTAAATCACCCTTTTCTCTGAGAATCGTAAAGGCTCTTACAAACAGGCGCGACACGCGACGCGAATCGCACGCGGCAGAACGGCACCGCTCGTCGCGCGACAGTCGGTGCCTTTGTGTCGTATCGCGTGTCGCGCCTGTTTGTAGAAGCTTTAATGTTGTTTTGATGTAGCATCCTAAATACCACTGGTCTTTTTAAAAGCAGGCGCGGGTTCAAGGACCAGAAATGTTAATGCTCTTTGCAACATATTAATTTATAATTAGGCATGCTTTAAGATAAAGTCCTTTGATAAAACTGCATTCATTGCATAATATTAAAATACAAAATTATTCGCATTCAATAATACCCGAAGGTTGATCCGATCTAACTAGATCTAGGTCTTAGCAATAAACTGATAAACTTTCATGTTCTATTAAAACCATTCCGATAACTAGTAATGTAAGACAAAGTAGCGTCTTAATCAGTGGTACTGCATACAAATTGCATTAAATCAACCACTTTATAAATTATACAATTATTTGATAAGTCACCTTGTAGGAGCCTTGGTCCAGTAGTTGATCTGCGCATTCCGATCTAAGTGTATAAATCCGATTGTTGTGTTGTTAAGCACTTAATAATGCTTTCACTTTCCTTAAAATGTGCGTGAAACGGAACGGAGA
Organism: Dryobotodes eremita; assembly: GCA_917490735.1. Taxonomy (NCBI): domain Eukaryota; kingdom Metazoa; phylum Arthropoda; class Insecta; order Lepidoptera; family Noctuidae; genus Dryobotodes; species Dryobotodes eremita. Next base: position 19,908,953 of record OU823251.1, on the reverse strand, counting down.
ACAATATGTCATAAACATAAGTGTTGGTGTTGTTTGTATTCTTTACATTGTCAATTAAAGTGATGTCATATGGATAATCGTTTGTATGACTTCATGTCGTAATAAACTTCATGATAACGATGACTTTAAAATAATGTAGGATAGGTCATTGCAATATCATACCTATGTAGAATTCAACGAAAGCTAATATGATAATGATTTGAAAATCGATGTAGCAATTTTATTAATGTCAGCAATTGCAGCAATACCAATAATGTAGAAGAATTCAGTTTTAAAATCAAAGCAATTTTGTACAAATGGACCTCACAAAACAACATCGCAGCGTATTGTATGTTTAGATGGACATAATGTTTATTGTCTCGCACAATGATGGCCCAAGAATGATGCAACGACAGACTCCAAATAGTTGGGTTCAAATGTAACGAAGCATATCGGCTTTCAGAGAAAGTGAACTATTTCTAAAAGACATTTCACTTTTTCTTTGTATCTCTAATGCTCCAGACGAGGTAATGGCAGGAAATGTTTATGACGATCTCATCGCTCATTAATTTATGGCATTATCATCAAAAGTGATGGGAAATTGTAACAATTTGATAAGAATATCGAGCACTTACGGTTTTCTTATTAACATTGTTGAACAAGATTTATTACCTATTATATATTTATAATTATTTAGAGGTTATTACCATTAAACGCATTTAAAATTAACGTTTCAACTAAAACATAAATTGTTAATCCAATATCCTTTTTTTCGTCTCTATAATCTTAACCAGTGGATTGAGTGGTTTACTCCTCAATGAAATCCTGAATATTATTGTTATTTAAGATCTTTTCTTAAAGTCTTTATTTTTCTCTATAAGTTATAGAAATAGTAAGAGGAAAAGACCCAAGTTTTTCCAGTTACGACTGCTCGAAGCAGTCGTAACGAAAGAAATATTAGATGAGTGAATGTCATCACCAGCATAGCGCAGTAGCCTTTATGAAGGTTAGGAAATACAAAAGCAATGATGACTCGATTGATGATGAAACAGGGACCCCACATAGTCTCCTAATGGCTGCAATGCCAAGTAACACCTGCAGAACTATTCTAATATGGCCGCGAACAATACTTGAGGCGATTACAAATGACCAGATGATATCAATCATTCACCGCACAGTTTCGCAACTTAATTGGCATTATTAATTGTTGCTGTTGCAATATCAACGTTATGGTCATGGCTTTTTCCCGTACAAATTGTATTTATTTTCGACAAGATTTTCACATGATATCTATTTTACACCGTATCTGCAAGGGGATCACTGTTGGTATGCTTGTTTAGGCTATGGTTGACGTGTTATTGGTTTTTCCGATCGCATACTATATTATTCACTATACTATTTATTACTATTATTATTATTTCAGGATTTTCTTTCCGATTAATCAGCATTCCTGCTTTTGATTTTGTTCGGTCATCGAAATTTTTCATGCTGTATTTTATACGTTGTTCTTATTTTGACAAACTGTCTTGTCACAGCTAATCGGGAATCCTGCTTAATGATTCTTATATCTGACATGTCATTAGGTACAAAGATGTATGATAGAGCCTTAATATTTACCAAAAATGTATTAGTCACAAATTTTTGACCTGCCATAGCCCGCAAGACCTTGAGTTCTATGGTGTTACAAGATTTATGAGGTAACACTCACGAACTGCTCTAAATCATCAAGTTCATTTGAATACAATACGCGTTATGTTTTAAACCTGTCCGCTAAGCTCGGGTATTTCGTCAGCTAACTCCTGTAACAATTATAAGCTGACATTATTAAAACTGGTTTCGTTGGCTTTGACGTGTGTACAACATGTAGATATTGTGATAAGTGACGTTAATCTTGATCATTCACTGTAGGATAGAATAGGTTTCATTGTAGTTAAGATGTTTTGTTTAAGTTTGATTTGAGTATCTGCATGATCTGCTTTATCAGTATTGTTAACTTCTTGTCTGCCATTTACACCCGCACCTTACTATTACTATTTCGTAGCTAAGCATAATTTCACTAGCGTAATTATGTTGTCATAATTCAATTCCCCGAAGAAATTTTAACATACACGAGTGTTCCCACACATAGGTGTGGTGTTATTTTACTCAATTCTTGCAATTATTTTTGCTTACCTACATGAAATTCTATTTACGATACAAACATGCAGTTCTGCACTGTTTTAAAACTAGTTTAGCTAGTCGACGCCGGGGTTTTATCTTGATAAAATCGTTGGCTATATCTCGGTTGACATGTTGTCAGGCAAAAAGTTAAATTCGATAGCTCTGCTTCTTGGCTGGTCTTTAGCGGGATGATAAAGAGCTATTGGATTCGTATATACATTTTTATTTTATAAATATTAAATTTTAAGCAGCTTGACTTGTGGATAAGTTAATATTTTAATCTGACCAAACACTGCAAAAATAAAAATACACGGAAGTCTAAAGATCGTTGTAGGTACACGGTTAAATGGAACAATAAACTTGTTAATTGAATTTCAGTTACGTAAATATAAAGGAAACTAAATTTATAGATGAATTTACTATAGCTATAAATTATATTACCCACAATAGTTAATAAACATCATTTTATATGTTCAAGCAACTAAGCGATCGTAACAATAGGACGGATGCGTTTCCTGCAAGTATGCAAGGAGCTCACACTTCGTAGAACGTAATATTATTTGAATACTTAAGCGTTGCTTTATACTGAGAAGTACACGCTTTTGTGTGATCAGGATAGGATGGACGTTTTGACGGCTGAATGAATATTTGTGGTTGCATTTGTTTGTTACAAACCCTTCTCGCCGGAGACTTCTCTCTCTTTACAAAAGTATTATGGGTCATTTTATTCATGACTTTCTATTGTTATGGCCTGTTTCGTCACCTTCGGAGAGGCACAATGACAACCCAGGAACATAGTTTAAACGAATTTAACCCGAGCTTGAGCTATACATTTGGCAAAACAGGCCCTAAATCTTTGTAGACACTTGACCGAATATTCTTTTCCCAACAGGCGGTTATTAACAAATTATGACTTGTAATTGAATCAATCATTGTCTGTTCTTTATCATGAGTCATGTCCTCAGTAAAGGGTCCATGATGATCTGTAATTTTTAAAGCTTCTCAATAGTTTATGTAGTGGAATATAACTAAAAAAGTATTGAGTTAAGATCGTTTACCATGTTAGAGCTTCATGTTATAGATGGTAGAGAATCACGAAATGTCTCCAATATCATTGTGGCTATTACACTGCAATCTGCAATCGATACTCTGGGCAACAATGAGTATACTGCAGTCCTTATTCACACGGGGATAGTATTATATTATTATGAGTATTGTGTACTCTTTAGGTTATGTTAGTAAATAAGTACAAGTTGTGTAATTTTGGATGAATTAATATCGATCTGTTTAAATTTAGAAAACTGTGGAACACTGTGTGCTAACATTTTGTATTCACTTATTTTGAATTTTAATTTGTAATTGTAATTTATGTTTTCATATGTTTTTATTTTTGCTAATTACGATGTTATTTTGTGGTGAATGCTGTGTATACCTATTACCTATAATAGGGATACATACCAGTACTTTTATTATGTTATTGTTCTGTTTTCATTTTTTGTATGTATTACTGTGGTGTACCAAATATATAAATAAATAACATTGCGATTACGTGAATCACCCTCCAAATGGGTAAATTATAGGCAGTTGTTTTGTGCAAGAAATTAATATAATTGGTGAAATTAATTGTTTTACAAGCTTTATTGCAAGCAGTGAGTCAATAGAAATATTGTTTTTGGACAAACTTCTCTTCGTTATAATTCGTGCTGACCACGTTCCGATTACTAAAATATTTGCGATCTCGATAGCGAAACTTGAAGTGATTGCTGCTGTTATAACTATGTTGTTGTTTTGTGTAGGCCTTCTATGTAAAATTGCGGGCAGGTGGCAATAATATGATGATCGCTTAGCCTTTTTTAGGTACTGAATTGATACAAACTAAAATGATCTTTATTATTTTTCTTTCCTAATTAACAGCTGCCGCCAGTGTAGTTCCAAGTAGGTACTTTTGTATTCTTGTATTTTGAATACTTATCCTTTGAATCATACTCAGGGCCCAATTTAGGGGAGGGCATCCGGGGTAACCGCCCCGGGGCCTCCACAAAAGAGGGGCCTCCAAAATTAGTAAACACTAGTAAACAACTTTTCCTTTGATATTTTTTTCGCTCTTTTACACCCGATGTATAGGTACAATGGTTAAGGTTCCTTGCCTTTACTGCCCTATCTAGAAAATCCACCTTGTTTAAAAATAATTGAAAAATTAGGAAAAAAAAAATCGTATGTTCCACAAAATTTTCGGAGCCTACACTTTTTGGCTGCCCCAGGGCCTCCACATGCTTTAATACGGCCCTGATCAAACTTACTATCTTATGAATCATTATTGGCATTTTCCCTCTCATCTACCTTAAATATGTTTATACGATAATAGAGAAATGATCGATGACTTGAGCAACGCCATACCAGTTTGGCTATTGTTGCTTTAATGGAGCATTCTGCCATAAATCTCAGTAACAACCAGGACCTATACGGTTATCGGACGATCAAACTTTTGATGTAAGATTGTACACTTCTGTTCAATGGTTATTAAAGGTAACCATTACAATATGATTCGAAACTTCAGTTAAAATTACAAGGTTGTAACTTCGAGAAATGTTTCTCACGACTATACCAAATTTTCAAGTCATCGTTAGCTCGAAGTTCGATTCCCAAATCATTTTTCACTTCCGTCGATATATGACTAGTAGCAGTATTATATAATATACATAGACTAGAATCGTTATGCCTTTTAATAGTATTAATAGGAGATGAGGTGATTGACCGTATACACAAAAAACTTACTACACGACTTTAGATCGACACGTTTGCTTCTCGCTCAATAATGGGTGCCAATCTAGCTGCTGCAAGTGGTCTTATTTGGTCATCTAGATTCCTAGTTACTTGAACATTGTCCGTATCCTCTATAAATAATGTTAGACATTCCGTTGCTATGACTCCTTGAGTGTCGGCTTTTGGATTTATTACAAACTGTTTTCGCGATTGTGAATTTGTTAAAGTAGGTAAATAGGCTAATGATGTATTTTTTTATCGAAGTTTACTGTTGTGCCATCATTTCTTTGTTTGAGTGGCGATTTAAAAGTGTCACAAAGGCGAGAGGTTAAGTATGAATCTACCTTTTCCTTTTGATGTTCAAGGAAGTGATTAGGATAATTGTGTGAGATAAGATGGACTATAGAATTCACAGACCACGAGTGCTTTTACAGTTTAGGAAACTGCTTTTTAACTTTATAATACTTTAAAAATAAGTGATGGAGGTAAAAACTTAAGTATACCAAGTGCACGTCTTCCGTGACTTGTAGCGAGTCAATATAGTGGAAACTGGTTGGTTTAAAGGTGCTAATAGGCGATGGGCCAGCGACTTCTCAACCTCTCTAACCTTCGACTATTTTAAATCCAATATGCTATGGGTATTTGGAACTGCATTTACATTGAAAGTTATAGTTCAGATGTCTTCTGCATTCGTTATTTTATAAGAAACTGCAATAATTTACTGCATTGGGCTCTGTACTAAGTTGAACTTAGAATTTTATACCGCAGCATGGGTTTACTTCATTCACAACTGCGCAAGTTATTTTTCGATTCCGTCATTCATTCTCCTTGCCCATGTCCCAATTTATTTGGAATCGGTAAAACGTATTATTTTTCGATTCCAAACCAAAACTTATTCATGTAACGCAACAATTGCACAAACAAAAATATGATTCTCTAATAAACCGTAATGTTTCACGACTATAATATTATGGTCCACAGATTGTTCTGTATGTGGTCGTTATTTCAATGTCGACAAAAGGTTAATGACTCAGAAAATTGATGGCATCTGCGTTCCGCTCCCATGTGCTGTAGTGCCGTTTGTTATTGTTTGATCATCTTGATGTACTGGTATATTGTTCGATTTTATTGCTTACAAGTTATTGCTTGTGGCTTTGTCCATAGGGCTTTGGTGTTGGGAAAAAATGTGTAATTTCTTAAGAGAGGGAATTTGAATTGAGTCCTATTTCGGACAAGCTCTCATTTTCAATCTTAAACATAATTGTCAGTATCATCATGATTATCAGTTTTGAGACCATTAGTAGTAACTTTATTATTTGTTTTTCACTTTGCGTCTTTGCTTTACGATTACGATTTTAGCTCTGTTATGTTTTATTTGGATGCGATTGACCCGCAATTTAGTTCACTGACCTCTTCAAAGGCGTCATTTTACTTTTACTCTCTGACCCCCTTAACGTTAATGGGGATGGTATTAGCTACGTGTGAAGGAGGCTTTTAACGGTATCATTAATATTGATTGTTTGTTGATGGGATTGTCCTAAATACATAGAAGGACATAAAGCTAGAATTTGTGGTGACTCATTAGTGTTGCTGTTGACTGCAAATTTTCAATACTTAGTTGATTTTGAATCCTTATCTATCCTCAATTTCGATCAGCAAATTGGTGATCCTAGAATGATGCAAAAACGTAGTTCTATTATTTGTTTTATACTTGCATGTTCATCATCTGTTCTCTTTTATATAGTTTTACTTTCAAGCCTATCTAAACTCATTTATAGCCGTGCCGCAGAAGTACTTTCTAAAGAATCCGGTGGAAGCAACTGCGGATGCTTGCCACTGCCAAGACGAGGTGTGTCGGACGCGCTGTGTGTGACTAAGCTTAATGCGCGGTTCCGTTAGCGCGTGCGCAGTCCGCAGTGCGGCCCTACGGGGACGATAGAAAAATGTTGGAATAGAGGTGCGACTTTTTCTAAATGACGCAGTCGGCGGGTTTTTGCTTTACGGTCGATTATGTGAAGGTGTGAAGATATTTTGTGTAGTTAGGGCTTAGATGGAGAATTCTTTGAAGTATAGTTTAGAAAGGTTTATCGGTAAAAATGATTAGCAAGTATGCAAGGCTATTAGTAGGATTACTAGAATAGAATTTTCAAGAGTGCGCACTATTTATAGGTGATCATAGGTTGACCTGACTTGTAAATCCTTGTTTACAGTAGTAAATAACAAGTCAAGTCAACAGACAAGTTGGTAGCTCCGCTCAGAGCAGGGGAAGTTATTAATTGATGATTTCCAACCCAAAAAAAAAGACAAGTTGGTCCAGCAGGCAATAATACTTTACTGCCTGCTGAACCAACTTCATAAGTGCTATTATTACGTATCAGAGGGTAACAAAAAAAAACCGGTCAAGTGAAAGCCACACGACGGCGACAGGTTCCGTACCATAAGGCAAAAAACGCTGAAAAAAACACGTTTCTTGTATGGAGATCCCCGTTAATTTTTCACTTTATTTAATTTTTATTATTTTTGGTTATAGCGGCAATAGAATACACACTCTGTGAAAATTTCAACTGTCTACCTATTACGGTTCATGAGATACAGCCCGCTGACAGTCAGACTGACGGACGGATGGACAGCGGAGGCTTAATAATAGGGTTCCGTTGGCACCCTTTGGGTACGGAACCCTACAAAGCGAAATGTGTGGACAATGATTTTCTTCCAAATATGGCGTTCTATAAAGCGGCACCGAATAGAGACACGTACGCTAAACATTTAATTTCAAGTCACGTCTGGATATCGACCGTAATAGTGAACAATTATACTCATTAGTTTCTTCTACCATGCCATCTGTTAGTGAATTACATAAATCTTTAATTAATTTTCCATTTGTAAGCTTGTGAAAAGCAGCAGTTTGTAAAATATAAACTGTTTTCTATTCCATTTAAGAGGTCATACCATCATCATTTGCTTGTTATTAAACTTTACCAGATTTATTTTGAAAATAATACAAAAATTCTTTTTTTGTGTATTCTCTTCAAATTCGATTGTTATCTATGTTTCTTTGTTTTTAAATCATTTAAATATTAGTCTGTCATTTTGTTCTGTTATTCCTTTTTCCTTGGTAATGTTCTGCATATAAGAGGTGGTCATTGTCAATTTCATATCACTCAGATCCATTTTTAGTTGTAAATTGTTCATCATTATGTGTCCACAGTCCATCAACTTTAGCTTCAGAAAGAGTTAAGTAATTGCGCAACACACTAACAGTAAGAATAGCTTTCATTTTGACAGTTCAACAGCATTCATTGCGTTATTTATGTTGTTGAGCAGACAAATTTTTCGAATATATGAAGCAATGGATCAGCAACGCTTCAAATTGATTCAGATTATGATAATATCTATTACAATCTGAATCATTTTGAAATTCAAGTGAGAAATCAATTGCTAAGTGTGTTTCGCAATTAGGGTGCAGTAGGTAAGAGTGACAAAATCGAAGTTCAACGAAGTTTCTTTTGAAACTCGAAGTGCCTTATGTATGTCTATATACTGCACAGTACATAAACAAACACATGCAAACACGTACCTATATGGAATCTCATAACAGCTAAACCAGAAAGCGAATAGCATGTGCTCACCATTTCTAATTAAATACAATTTCACACTGCACCGGGGCGTGCGCGTAGATATTCTACCACCCATACCTTTCTACTGTGCTATTATAACGCACAGACATCAATTGAATCACGTTCCATAGATAACAATTTTTTGACACTATTTCTAAGAAATTTGTAATAGTGATGTGATGTTATAGATGTTATGTTATCGTTACAAACATAAACACCATTAAAATCCTTGTTTCCAATTGATGTTATTTCCACTTCAACAAAATTATCAACTTTATGAAGAAGTAAATTGAGTTAATTTAAGAATTATTAATACTATTGAAAAAGTCATAAAATACGTTGAACTTGTAGCGCATTCCGAATTTTAAATGTGGGTTTTAAAGTTATTTTTCCAAAAACTCTTATTTGTTTACATTTTTAGAAACTAAATTGCAAACGCAGGATACATTGTTGTGACTAGAGACGAGCTCCTGCTTCGCACAGGTTCTATATACTGATGAGGCGACATGTCAAAAAATCAGGATTTTAGTGCTATATCTAACTTTAATATTAATTTATACCTAATAGGTATCTTATAGGGTAACGATGGATGGACTGTGTGAAAAATGATATGGCTAGAAAGGGATGACAACCGAGATGACGAGAGAAGTATGAAGGAAAAAGACATGAGAGAATGATGATAAGGTACATACTAGGCTTGCCTCCTAATACTTGGGACTTAATACGTAACTGATTAAATGGGCATTTACTATAGGTACACCTCTGCCGACCCTTCTGGAAAAACAGGCGTGATGTTATGTTATTTTAGATGTATTAGTACTCATAAACCTTCCGGCATACATTTTCTTTTGTTTTTGGTTGTTACTCGTATATGTGTATCATCAAATAACTTCTCTCGCTCTGGGCGGAGCGGGAGGGCGTGTCAGACTTTTACTGACTAAAACCCACCCGTGTTCCTTCAGTTGCCTGTGTGCCAGGGTCACGGTAACCCTTTTAGACAAACCCGCGAACCTGGCAGGGAATAAATTCTCTAATTGATCAGCATGTAAAAATCGCATCAAAGTCCATTGTATAGTTTAGAAGAACTAAATGCAGACCAGAAAAACTAGGTACTTTGTTTTATACTACGTATAGATTACTAAAATTGTAATAGTTTTATCAACAAATAATGGACAGTAAATATAAATAAATCCAGTTAACAAAAAAAAAAAAAGGTTTTACATCTGTTGATGACAAAGTTGTGTTAGAGCTCGATAGATGGCGTTGGGATCGAATTAGATCATGTCACAAATCACTTTCTATGATATTTTTGAAAAGATCGGGCCTTTGTTTCGATCTTGTATTGAGACTGGACAGAAGTTCTAAGTTATCTAAACTTCTAAACTAATATTATAAGGAGAAAAGATTAGATTTTTTGTATGTTTGTTTGTAACGCTTTCACGCTAAAACGGCTGATCGAATTTGGATGAAATTTGGCATGACTATGACCCGGATTAGGACATTGGATATTTAAGACATTTTGATCTGCATTCAAGAATTTAAAAAAACATGTACAGTCAGCAAGAAAACGGTTTCACAAACACTTTTGTATGCCAAACGGTCCGGTTTCTTAAAAGGATAAAAATACTCGATTGGACCAGTTGAGGTTTGAGTACTAGAAAAGTCAGAGTTCGCAATAAAAAGACTATGGAACTACATAATTATAATAATGTAGTTTTTAGAAATTGGCTCTAGATATTCTTTTTGATGTTAACATATTTGAATAAATAAAACAGTAACATGAGAGATGTTTTTTGTTAATTTTTAAATATTTTGTCGATGAACACTTAAGTACACCTACTTATACAAAAATAAAAAAGAGTAAAATAAAAGAATACTCGTATCGCGTATAAATCCTCTGAATCAATTGAGAGCATTAAGAACAGTTATGAATACAAACAAAAACAAATCTTATGTAATCAATCTAGGCCGTATTATTATTGGTACGGATTGGTAAATAAATCCCTCTCTCTTACATGTATAATAAATATACCAACACATATACTTGGGTATATGTGTGGCGTCACCCAATTATACCTTATAGATACTCCAACAACTTAAAACTAGAGCCAATCTGATAAACTAAAGACTTTATTCTTAAATTTATTGCGATACGGGACATGATAACGTGTCAAAATTACCATCCTACTTTAATAATACAATAAATGTGAAAGTTTGTGAGGATGGAGGGATGTTTGTTACTCTTTCACGAAAAAACTACTGAACGGATTTGGATGGAATTTGGAACACAGATAGTCCATAACCTGGATTAATACGTAGGGTACTTTTTATCCCGGTAGTACGTTCTCGTGGGATAATTTCCGACTACCACGCGGGCGAAGCCGCGGGAAAAAGCTAGTCTACATATATATCTGAAACAAGGTTTTCATCTCTACAATTATTTTAGGGTTGCATTTTTTCTTTCTGTTTAAAAATGATCGTATTAAATTGTAATGTGTGCCTTCTATCTATAAAGGCATCTAATCGTTCTTTCTCATAGCCAGTTAAAGTAGCGGTATGTCTCATTGGGTAAATAGAGCAGCGAGAACAATGATGCGTCTACCGCACTCTTTTTTGTCATAAAAACCGTTAATCTGGCAACACTGATGGGAAAATTAAACTCGGCCATATTGTTTCTCACTAAATATTGTTTTTTTTTGTTGCAGGTAAGTTCTGGAATTATCTGTGGCACGGGAATCTATCGATCGAGCAGAGTAAGTTGCGTCATAGATTAGTATCGTTGGAGATTGGAAAATTCCTGATTTTCATTATTGGTGCAGTGGCTAAAGGATTACACGCTTTTGGCTGCGGATATTCTTAGTCTTCTGGATGTATTATATAATTATTTGATTTTATTATATGTGATTTGTCTCTATAAATGCACCTATCATGCGGGGGTATACCTAGGCATTGCATTTTTCTGTAATACATATATTGTAGCGATATATCGTTGAGCTCTTTAAGATCTGAGTTGAGCTACACGATTATGACAAATGCTTGCACTGATTGGACGGGTCCACTCAAATCTGTGTGGTTCTTTCCTTCAAAAAACTATTTCAGACACTAATCTATATGGTCCTCAGATAATCTGACTAAGATTATGTCTGGACTTACTGTGACCTCTGAGTTTGTTTCGCCATTTCTTCTCAGAGTAGTCACATAGAAAATGCCGACTCCATCTAGCTTATTTTATATGATTTGTAAAAGTGATTCCTTAACCTGTTTACAGAGTGAACAATTTCTCTTGCTATATATATGAATGATCATGAACTTTTGGACTGATCTGGTACTGAAACTTATTTAACAGATAGAATAATAGATTTCTAATTACAATTTTCAAACTACAAAGCTAAGGTGGTACATCAAAGGTAATCCGTTTGTTGCCGAAGTCAGGACACCCACAACTATGATGGAGCAGTGTTGTAGGCCACACAATTAGTTGTGCCTACTCAAACCTAGTATGCAAATGATCAATTATTAAGTTTAACTAAGTTCTGATTTAAGGTGTAGGCTCCCCTGTCCTGCCGGGGTCGCAGATTGTTCGAAAGAGTTACCGTGGCCCTGGCGCACAGGCAACTGAAGGAACACGGGTGCGTTTTAGCCAGTAAGAGTCTGACAAGCCCTTCTTCTCCTTCTTCCCGAAACGGGTGAGGTCATTTGATGATTTTCCAAGCAAATTAAAAACAAAAGTCTCTCTCTCTGCCCAAATAAAATGTCACGGGGAACAATCTTGGCATAATAATAAGAGAGAACTTTACGATTGTCACAATAATACCAGCCTATTATTGTCCCACTGCTGGGCAAAGGTCTCGTCTCATACAGAGAAGGCGCGCATTGATCACCACACTTGCTCAAGACGGGTTGGCGATTTCATACATAATGTAAACAGTGAAGAAAATCAACGACAGGAAATCTAAACTTTATGGTTTGAAAATGGCAACACAGACACAAAGAAGGAAAACGTGTTATGAAGTGCTGGTTCCTTATTATCTGCATAAAACGAAAAGTCTTTGCCCTACAACAGAATAATCACAGGCGGATAATTATGTAAGTTGCCATTTCTAAATCCAGGTTGTACCTTACTTTACAGGGAAATGAGTATCGTTTACTGTGCTATGTTTGCTGTCATCTACTCATTAAAGTTGCCCCAAATTTGCCTAACTGGTATACCTTATAAGGTGCACATAATTAGTGATAAATCCAGTTATTTCGCTACCGTGACACGCAGTTTACCCGATCATGCGTAAGCGTCGATTTTTTGCGCAAGAAGTACCCTGTTATTACGGTGATCGTTAGTAATACATAATTAATGGTTCATGAATTTGTTAATTGATGTATTTAGTAAAGTTGTAATTAATGTGGCCGAGCTTTTTTTTGCACCAACAGTTTTGATGTAGACAGCTGGGCTGGCATCAGAAGTAAAATGGAGGCATATTGAATGAAATATTGATATAGTAATAATTTCGAGAAGGCTCCCGCAGAAAGGCGCGGCGCAACACCGCGAAGCGACTTTTGTAGAACAATTTCCATGAAGTTTTCATAGAAATTGTTCTACTACAGTCACATGGCGCTGTCGTGTCGCGCCTGTTTGTGGGAGCCCTTATTCTTTCGAGAGCAGTGGTGGCCCAGCGGTATCGGCCCCGACTTACGGTCATAAGTTCGAACCCAGGCAGGCACTTTATTTTGCTTTTCTAATTTGATTACCGCTGCTCTCAAAACGGTGAAGGAAAACATCGTGAGGAAACCGGCATGTCCTAGAACCAAAAATTTAAAGATATGTGACATCCGCCTACCCGCACTGGGCTTGCGTGGTCGATTACAGCCCACGCCCTCTCACAGAGAGGAGGCCCGTGTCCCAGCAGTGGGAACATTATAGGCTGATTATGTGTATTCTCTCTGCTCTTTCGATATTCATCAGTCACTGAGAGAAATTCGATAAATTCAACTAATCAACTATTAAAATTTTCCTATTATACGATTATAGTAGGAAAATTGTATGATAAACATGGGCATCATGTTATTTATGAGTGCGTGTTCACAGTACTCATTAGCATGAACTTTTTCTTAGAATTCTTATGTTGCCATTGAACTGAAGCTTTGACTTGACCACACTTAACGTTGTGTATAGTTTCATTTATGTCAACACATCTAAGTTTATTTCGAATTATTTCAAGGAATTCTTGATACTTAGCCTCTCTTCTGTTAATATTGTTTCCATCACAATTTTCGTTTAAGGCTAGACAGCCTGTTTGCACTATAATTTAGACAAGAATGACACTGTACAGTGTATATATATTAGAATTCGACTAACCTCCATTAAACCGATCCTCAAATTTATTGCGTTTTGCTTCTAACTTTAAAACCACCGCTATATCAAAACGGTCCTATCAATCCTTTCTACCTAGAGCAATAGTTTACATACACGAAAAATAAGTACCTAAGTACACACAGGATGTACTAATAACTTAACAAAGATACGAGTACATTGTCGGCGCGCCTCCGCTTGGATGCTGCGCCCTACGCTCCGACCCATTGTTTCGGAGGCTCCTACATAACAACAACTTTATTACCTTTACAATATTATGTAAGTTTTCCCTTAACAACAGTTTAGGATCGCCCACGGCCATGTCGTATGTAAATAGGCATGCGGTGGGCTTTCGCTTTACGTACACAATGCCTGGGGCAAGTTGGATAACATTTCTTCGTGCGTCTTCGTCAATTGGCGTTCTAAAGGCTTAGCGAAAATGGTCACTGTGTGTAATCTGTTGTTAATTATGTGATGAATCAAAGTAGCTTTCAGTTTCTTTTTTTATCTTTTACTGTTCAAAAATAAGATACGTCACATTCGGTTTAACAAAAACATACCATTGCGGATTTAAAAGCGGTATCTATATCAGACACGGTAATTCGGTGCCACATTTGAAAGATACTTAGTACCTATTTATTGTATTGCAGATTTGGGTTTTGTTTCGATAAATCAGCTACATAATGATTTGCCTCTTCTAACGGAGCTTAGTACTGGTACACCCGGGCACCCCTAAAAACAGCGGTGTGAAACTTTAATCATTTTCCTTCCTTAATACTCTCACGATATATTATAAACTTTTGATCGCACTGACAAGTGATAAATATCTATGACGCAAAATGAGATGAAAGCGCACGCTTATTTCGACGAGTAAAAAACAAGGATGCAGGCGTCAGTGCATCTCAATGTGGAGCAAAAGAAACGATAGCGATCAGTAGACATTAGGCGCGGTCTACAATGTAGGCACTAGACTAGACTAAAAATCGTATTATCTTTCTCCTAGAAAGATTATAGTTAAGTATAAGGTAGCTCTTATATTTCAAGAACCTGATTTAAAAAAAAAAATATGTGCAGGACATGCCTGCAGCATGCCGAACAAACTGTGTCCGAATAGGTTATGATCTGGCAATTGGGAACTCCTCGGGCGAAAAAAGTATTTTCGAAATCTTGAAAAACGAAGGGACTTATTTAGAAAAGTGTTAGAACTTCGAAGAGGATAGGCTGATGATAAATAAATAAGTATGTAGCTTTTAGTTCTGTTGGTCGATTACGTAGAAATGTAGGTAATAAAACTTGTCAGAATCAAAGCCTTACATATATTTATAGCAATTGACTAAAAGGTTTAAGACTTAAAAGGCTACAATTTTAATATAAAATTGCTATGCCCAACAGGTGTTGAGTTGACATTTAGAATATGGGCGCGTTTTATCACCTTTTCGTTAGATTGAACGTTTCTAAAGAAAAAGGGTTATATTTAAACGCAGTTTTGGCACTAAAGTGGTTAACTTGTTAATGCTAAGACCTGACATTTGAAAATTGGTAGTTTTACCACCAAGTGTTACGAGTTGTCTTTTTACAATAAATGGTGGTTAAATAAAAAAAAATGATCGTTGACTTATTTTATTCACCTGACGTTATGCATTGATTCGGTGAATTGATGGACTTACTCACTAATAGTGAGCTCCTAATATTGTATGTTATTTAGGAGAAACAGACGTAGAAAAAATATGATTGCTTGTTAATAGGACAGATAATAGCTAAAGAAAATCTAATTCAAATTATAAAATCACAGCAGATGACTTACGACTTTGAAGTTACTAAAATAAATAAATCAACGAACGTTAAGCTACCTTATTTTCGGCATGGGAAACTCGTTGACCGTTTTGCCCTTACATATATCTAGACTATTTCGCGCCAGATGACTAAAAATTGTTCCTTTCAAATTCTTTAACGAGGTTTTTGCCTCTCATAGGTGCAGGGCGTTGGCTAATATGGGTGCAGGAAATTAATAGGAGCAGAAACAGGTACACAAGCTAGTTCAATATTTGTAGCAGTTACGAGTATATTGAAATCTAGACAGTTGCGCTGATTACGTGGATTTCAATTTCCTTGTGGTAATCGATGGACGCATTAGTAGAAATTCATGGATGTGCTCTTTCCTTATCTTTAATGTTTCTTTTATGTAATGGGTAACATTTTCTTTATGATCTACATATATTTTGACTACTGACTTGTAGTTTTAGTTGATTATAATATTTTGCTGCTACTTTGAGTGCATCGTTTTTGGTGCTAGCAACATTTCGATCATTCAAGTTTCGAACTTCTTCTATTGCCTTTTTTGGGTCATCATTATTTATTTATTATCTATTTGTATATTCTTTAAACCTCTTTATCTCTTCTCTTTCGTTAAATTTTTCTTTTCCTTTTTATTTTTTGTCTACTATTGTGCACTCTGATTTTTTATTTGCTAGACCAAAATAACAGCTGTGATCGAATAACTTTAAGAGATACGTTTTGAGTTCAAAGATGGAAAATCTGCCAATGTGTAGAATATGTTTAGTGAAGAATGTACGAATGTATGTAGTGGTCAACAGGAACTTGCACAAACCTATGAGAAGCTGACTGATTTAAGAGGTCGATCGCAGCTGTCATTTAGGTCTAGCAAATTAAAAATCTGAGTTTAGTCATTTGCATCCAGTGTGCTCTCAAGCTTACAGTGAAATGCTCTTTGAAAAATTTCTAACAATAAATTATAGTTTTCCAATGACTTATTGTCGGAGATCGATCGGTTCCGACCTAGTTAGGCTGACGACATTGACTTCAAACATTTATTAGAGACGGTCATAATCATATCTTTTGCTATGCTATTTTTCTGGTTCTGTAGTTAGGGTTAATGTATTTCTTTTATTTTTGTTTCAGATGTTATTTACCTGGTTTGGCTTTGTAGTGTAGAGGTTTGTGGAGAAAGGTGGAAAGTTCTTTATTCTCCATAGCATAGGGACGATCCTTCGAACAGCACCCTAATTACGTAACACACTATCTATCACAATCTGAATAATTTTGAAGCCTATTGCTAATCCATTGCTCCATATTTTCGAATAATGTGTCTGCTTAACAACGTAAATAACGCAATGAATTTTGTTGAACTGTCAAAATTAAACCATTAAACCCACCCAATTAGTGTGTTATGTAATTACCCCGCAGGTTTGGTAAAGAAACTAATGAATTTAGGAAACATAATTTTGTACCTACCTATAAGTTAGTGTAAAGGCTCCCACAGACAGGCGCGTCGCGACAGCGCTACACAAAGGCGCCGCTCGTCGCGCGACACGCGGTGCCTTTGTGGCGGGCGTCGTGTCGCGCCAGTCTGTACGAGCCTTAAGACGGAGTTACTTTGATATCGTTGATTAGAGTGTATATTAACAAATTTAAGATAAAAAATCTATCATGATAACCTTTATTTGCCTACAATAAAATAAGCAAAATAACAGTATAAGCATGTCGTACGGTGACTCAAAGTACTTGGAAAGTCGCCTCACGAGGGTTGAGGCTCGCATCAGTGAAAGTGGTCATGATTGCTATCAGTCCCGGCTGATAAGCCAACTCAATGCGTTACTTATTCGGTCAAATGGCTTTTTGTTCGATACCGCTCTTGTTAGGGCGTGCTGCGAAAGGAATGCTGGACAAGCTTTCTTTTCTGTGTTACATTTAATATTATAGTTACTTATAAAATCAATAGATAACCGTTATAACTGCTATTGATGTTGTAAAAAATGTAAACTTGTAACTACGTGATGCAATTGTATAAACCCGGCGAATTTTCTCATGTCTATATTTCAGCCAATCGACTAATATATTTAAAGTTGCATAGTTTAGGTGGGTTTTCTCTTACTAATTCAACGGTCTGAACTCTTGTCTATAATCATATATAAAACTAGCGACCCGCCCCGGCTTCGGCCGGGTAGCAAAGCATAATATAATATAGCCTATGTCACCCGGAGATAGTGTAGCTTCCCAACAGTGAAAGAATTTTGGAAATCGGTTCAGTAGTTTCGAAGCCTACTCAATACAAACAAACAATCATATGTTTTCTCTTTATTAAATTGTAGCTTATATGAAACGTTTGTATTTTTAACATATCGCCATCTATTGAATACTTACTCAATCCAGTCAACAGATATCGCCATCTGTTAGAATCGTTTGGAGCTAACAGATAATTGTGACTGTCAAATAATAGACAAATAATTTGCAATAAAATAATATTGCGACTATAAATTGAGATGTAAGCTATCCTATCTTTCAAGTTGGATCAAATTGCACACGGTGTGCAAATCAAATTTAAAATCGGTTCAGTAGTTTAGGAGTCCATCGCGGACAAACAACGTGATACGTAATTTTTATATATATAAAGATTGGCGTCTAATAGTCTATTAAGAAACATTTAATTAAACACAATTCTGTCGTATAATCACGGAAGTGAATGAACACCAAACGGAATTAATCTGCGTTTTGTGGCATCATCGTTATAACATTTTCAACCATAGAATGGTAGAATGATTCAATCTCAACACTCTCGTCACACATGTTATGGCGAATGTGCATGTGGTCCGCTCATTATTGAGGACCCGTGAAAGTTCGATTTTGATTTATTACTATAAGCCTCGTCACTGTTACACAACGTGAAGATTGGACAGTCATGCGACGTTGCGTTGCCGCTGCGATTTTAGTCGCATTGTGTACGCTCCTTTATTAAGATGTGCGCGTGATTGATTCGCGATTTAACATACTGAAGTTGATATTGAAAAACTTTTTGAATATGCGGCCGTATTTTATAGGTAGTTCTACTAATAAGTGAACACTCAGTGTCAAGCAATCTTAACATTGTTTTTAAAACTATTACTTTCCATGCATAAAAATCTACTTCGCAATTTTATTATTTTCTTCACACAATAACGTTATTATGCGTTATATTGTTGCGATAAATAAAACGCTTTACACATAAAAAGAAATTACACAATTTGTAGAAACACGCGGCGTTTTCTTTAACAATTCAAGCGCGGACTGCAATAATGCTACTAACTAACCGAAAAAAGTTTGCCAATTAAAGCAGAACGGTTACGAAAGTTTCACGTGTGCACACAATTAGACGAACGGACAAACGGACCGAAACCTAATTATACAGATTATACATAATTGCGCACCCGACTGTCAACACGCGCCTTTTTAGTTCTTTTGACAGATTCAGGTTAACGCGGGAAAATGACAGTGATATACGTCATATTTGGCATTCGTGCAAAAATATTTACTTATTCAAGGAAATCTCCAAACGCCTGTTTGACACTTCCCGTGACCCAAGCGCTGGCTTTTACCTTGGCCAGAGGCTAAGCATTGCCATACAACGTGGCAATGCCGCCAGTCTCTTGGGTACATTACCAGTCGACAGCGATGCGGAGGAATTTTTTGACGCCATTTTTTAGTTAGTTAATAGTTTTAGTTAGGTTAGGTTAATTAATTAGATGTAAGTTGTTATTTATGTACCTATGGATTGATTGATTGAATTGAATAAATATTTTTTCCCTTTAATGCGTTAATTGGATTTGTAAAGGCATTAATAAATAATACGATAATAACGAACGTTTAGTTTATAATGAAGGACACTCAAAGTAAAAATTGAGGAAGAAGTCGTCATAATGACTCAAATTTTATCTTCCACCTTTCTTGATTAAAAACACTTTTATCTTTAACAACACTTACTTTCATATACTCATGACCATAATCTTTAATCAACAAAACGTCAGCCACAAATAAAAATAAACAAATGTGATTTGTGCTCACCTTACGTCGTCGTATGACATAATAAGGCCTCATACCATGTAGTCGTATCACAACAAAATGATATACTTTTATATCATAATTGTCTTAATTATTATTTTGAGACTGTTAGCTTTTAAATTATGTAAATAAAATGTTAAATTTATAGAAAAAGAAAAAAGAAGAAAACTTAATTTCTCCTGTTGTAATGTTAATTTTTGTTACAAAATGTCCCTTTGCTTGTTTCAGGTGAGAGTAATTTTCGTAAAAATGCATTGCGGTAACGCCGAGCAAATAACTTAAGGTGAGTGTGCTTTAGAGTTTATAGTTTACTTGCTTTGCATACATACGCTTTATAACTTTGTTCAAAACGAAATATTATGGTAGATATCTGTCAAAGCATAACAGGGATCAGAAAGATTAGAGAAAGGGCCATCTTTTGTGCCAATATAAAAAGAAATTGGCATAAATATCTAAAAAAAATTCATCTCAAAGCAATTACAGGCAATTATCTGCGTTTTAAAGAGCATTGAAATAATAATAGTATTCATAAAATAATGCAACGCCTACCAACAAGTTGCGTGTTTCAAAGACAATCATACTGTAATGTCTAAATAAGACCATTATGGCGTTCAATGTGAAAATGACATTCAAATTATATGTATTTTACCAACGTCTTATTTGAATGATGTTACGTGGTGTTTATCTACTGCAATCTTGTTTAATTTAAAGATTTGTTTTTCATCTACAGTGATTTTCATTTTACTTCCACTAGAATTGTTTTGCCGTCGTTCATTATAGTATTAGTTTCATGCCATCTTCTGTTGGTTTTTCTCAAGCCTTTTTATAAGTATCCGTTACTGGATATAGTCTTCATTTAACGTGTATTTTATTTGTAACAGAAAAATTATTATCATTAATTTGTTTTTCCTAAAACCATTTACGTATTCGCAACATTACAATTAGATATTCCCTTTTCCATAAAACATGAGCTTTCTGAGATAACTGTGTATTACAAAACGCATTAGGTCACGAACCTCTAATCCCCATAGAGTTACTTCAAGATCTATTATCGATCAAATAATGTAACCAGACAACAAATACTTGGCGCCAATAATGATATCTAAGTTTTCCATCAAACCGTGAGCTTGTTCAAAACATAATTATAATCTACTGTAACTTAATTATGTGTGCCAAGGACTGCCGCCTCATTTGTACCATGCATGAGCTAAACAAAGCTTGATAATAACTATGTTTTAGAATAGGACAAGGGTGGAGTTCACGTTAATTAAAAATAGTCATTTGTTCTGCTATTGTGTTGTTGGCGTGTGCGGTCGCTCTTAGCGTGTGTTTGGTTATAGAAAGGTTACAGACTGTTCATGTGTACTTTTATAATTATATATATTTAATGGCTATATCTAGTTTGTCCACGGTATATTACTTTTGGTCTCACGTTTGCAGTATAATTGTCACGTTTGTCAACTCCCAAATATTGTCTTATGTTAGGTCATTAATAATTGTAACAGCTTTTAATAATGCTATAATATGATAAAAACGACCATGTCGATACGTTTTACAAATTCAGAATGCAAACGATTTGCTTTAAGTACCTTTTGGTAGAACATCTTCGTCAAGTTGCAACGCAACCAAATAATTGTTTGATTCGTTTGGAAGAGCAGAATTTTTAATAGAAGTTTTGAAGCTTCACGAATATTATCTATTAAAATATATTTGGTGAAATGTGGGTGTACTATCTGCCTAACCCTTCGAGGATTACAGGCATGATTTTATGTGATGTGTCAAATATTGTAATATCGCTTTTTTGTCTCAAAAAAAGAACCTATTGTGATGTTTATATCACTACACAGATGCCCAAGGATTACCATGGTCTTCTAAAAATATACACAGTTTATGCAAAATTGCTACTGTTGCTGGGTAGTCTACGGTCTTGACCCGTATTTACGGGGTGATGCACTATGGCGTGTGGGTATCCACTAAGCCTATTGTCTCCTATTAATTGATGTCACTATGTCATTTATTTACTTCATAATAGAGAAGGTGGGCAGGCCAAGTTGGAGATGGCGGCACGAATCTGCCAAAACTGGAAGCAGGACGCGGGGCAAGCGAGTGCTGGAAGTAGTAGAGGGAGGCCTTTGTTCAGGAGTGGAACAGAGAAGCCTAACAAAAAAAAAATTGAATAATCAAAACTCAGATGTTAATAATTCCATACGTTGTTAAACTTAAATTATCTTGAGTGTTTTTCAATTAAAATTCAATTCAGGAGAATGATGACGTGACCGATCAAAGTCAAAGAAATTTAAAAATTCTGTAACAGACGTTGGTAATTGCCAACAGTTAGTCTAAGTAGGTATATATATAGTTTAATAAAGTTTTACATTACATTGTTAGTACCTACTAACACTGTGATCAATATTTGGTTAAATAATGGCATTTGTATGACAATGTGCAAACTTGCGGTCTTGAGGCCAAACAATGACACAAAGGGTGAACGTTTGCTTAATTACATATTTTATTTCGTCTTTTGTGTTGTTGGATTTGACACATGCTGATAATAGCGCAATTTCAACATATTACTATGTAGGTACTACGGCCTACACTGCCTACAAATCTTTTAATGACTTCACTTTGCTTCATTTGAGTAGGATGGTTAAACCTAGGATAAATATACTAACGACGTAATGATATCGAAGAGAAAAACCATGTCACGTGACTCTAAAAGTTCCTAAATTTAGTTCAAAGTAAAATTGGATCCTCTAGAAAAATCTAATTGAACATGAGCTCAAAAAACACTTCCAAAAAAACTATAATAAATGATTATCTCTTCAAAGCCAACTAACAATCAGGATGAGGCTGATCCGGTCGCCTTATAAGCTCCTGCGCTTATAAGGCAACTTGATAATATCATCTATATAAATATTGCCAGTCACTTTATGTTATTAAATGTTTGCAATTACTTCAGACATATTTACGGGAACCGTATTCTGTTTACATGATCCTTTTAAAGTATATTTTATCAGTTTGTAAAGTACGGTAGCATGATGGAGTTAATTTGATATAAAGCCTGGTCCATATTCTGGGAGTTATTTGTAAATGTTTTGATCTAATCTTAGTATAATTTGCTACTTGTATTTACACATTAGTACTCTGTGTTCAATATATTAGTCTGTTCATGTCTGCTAATCAAATAACCTTACGTTGAAGATATATTATGTTATTGGTAGTATACGATAAAATTAAATGAACGTCTTGTAATCGCCATTCACAATAATTTTTTTTTACATAGTACATTATGTTACGATATTAATTGTTGTAATAGATTTAAGCTTATTAGTAGTGGTGTAGGCGAGAGGTATCTATGCTTCGCCTTTTATGTCATCTATATTAGATCAACGTGAATCATCGGAGTCACAGTTAATAACATAAGTGAATAACATTAATAAGAAAAATATTTTAACTCAATTAGTTTAAATTGAGTTTCAATATTACTTATGTCTCATGGAGGAGTAAATATAGAAATGTCATCAGTGTGATTAATTGTGGCGCTTATAAAGTACCTAGTTACTATAATAAATCGCCTGGGAAATTTTTATAACGAAGACTGGAGTTAGAGTACTAATGTTAAGAATATAAGACGTTAATACGATTACTTATAATGTTAAACGGCTGACCAAGCTCAGCTTGATAAATGACACAAACATTTCAAATTGCTCAAACGTTAGACCAATAAGTAATTCATTTGCATTCATTCATAATGCTGTCGATGGCTTCGAGCCAGTTACTTTAGAAGGCAACGTAATTTTTCCGACCGCTAGTTTTATGAACGTTTTCTTAAGCAATCGGATTCGAAATGTCAATCGTGCGCATCTTGTACCCGTGTAACCTTTAACCGATAATTGGACACAGCTACTCGAGTGTTTTATTTGTTGTGACGCTACCTAATTGATTATTGGATTTCAATTTTGCATCATTTTATACTTAAGCTAGCTAGTTAACAAAATATTGAAGTTTGTTCTTGACTTTAAAATAAACTGCATGATAAAAGGCGTTAGAACGTATGAATATAAACTTGATTGGTAATGGATAAATTTGGATATAATAATTGGCAGTTACACAAGAAAACCGATTCAATATATTTGTAAGTAGACTAATGAAACGTTATGTAGACATTTCGGCCCACACAATTTTCACTTCAGCAAAATCTGCATTACGACCCACGGTTAGTAGCCTAATTAAATAAAATAGATTTTACAATAAAATAAGCCTAAATGATTCTATGTATTCGATCTCAGTCATGCAACAGGCAGCACCAAACATAGAAGTAAGGGGCAAGAGTACTATAAAGATTAAAGTTAAGCTAAATTAGCATGGGGCATTACATCTGTCTAGCAGATACGATCGGGCCTGCTGCTCGGTGGGTGTGCTGGCTAATCTCGTCGGCAGATAAGCTCGGATGTCCCTCAGGGCACTATGTTTGTTCACATTTTGTTTCTCTTAGATTGTTTTTCTGGATATCTGTGCCGGAATTTGTGTCGTGATGATATACTAGCAGTGTCGTCACGCTCTTGTTCCTTAAGCGGTCAGCAGTCCTCAGAATTTATCTTTGAAAACAGTGTGCTTGTTCTAATTAAATTAGAGCAACCATTTTTATAGACACCATAATTTAAAATATTCGAAAGTGTACCCTCGCACCCGAATGCTGCGCCAAGAATGGTGATGCTGAGTCGTGCACTCGTGCGCCACTGGCGATGAAAGCGGCCGCTGTCCCACATGCATTGTTGTATTAAATATGCGATAGACGACAGTAATGTTCTGTTCTGTATGGTCAAAATATGTTATTAGATTACCTTTTGTGTATGCAGGCATCGTTGGAATATTAATGAGTATTGATATATAGTTCGATTAGAAATTGATGTGACGATAGAATTGCGATTGTGTTGTGAAATTATTGATATCCGTAATTCCGTATTGTTACTAATTTGTGTTAGTTTTCCCTTTTGGCCGTAGGCTCTATTCTAGACAGCAATGGGTATACATTTTCATTCATATTCATACGTGTACGTACATGTGCTATGCATGGGTTCATGATAATAGTAATACCAGATTATTATAGTCCCACTGCTGGGCAAAAGCCTCTTCTCATACAGAGAAGGCACGCGCGTTGATCACTAAGCTAGCTCAAGACGGGTTAGCTATTTCAGACTTGTATGAACTTATAAGTCTAGGTTTCTTCACGATGTTTTCCTACACCGATGGCAATGATGTCCAAGATAAACTAATAATTATGGTAATTAATAAATAAGTTCATAATTGATAAACACATGACCTAAGGGTTAGGTAATGACTTATATCATCATGTATCAGACAAGACAAGCAACATCATCTGATGTAAGTTGGGACCTCGCAATGACCGCTAAATTAATATTGTCAAAATAATCACTACGTTAATGAAGCAGTTTGTTGTGTTGTTAGTAGACAGGAGAACGCTTCAAGAATTCAATTATAATGAAGTCAGCTTTTACGATAGCTAATAGTGAAAGGTTCGCCTATTTTATTTTTGAGTAATCATTCCGAAATCAACTGGAAATAAATCCAAATTACGTAAGATTATTTTAAGGAAGCAAACATTGATTTTTGAGTTAATTTTCAAGGCTCTAGATTAAGTCTACTCTTACATAATACTGTTGTAGCATCTGTTCAAATATTAGTACATTCCCTTACTATGCAGTTTGCAGGGCCATTTCATTTTCTTTTTAAATGATTATGTAGTTCTTAGGAATAATAATAACTACAGTTACGGAAATAGGAGCTTCGTCTTTCTCAGAGTAACAAGTTATTCTAGATTTGCTTTTTTTTATAAACACCTGAGATTTTTACACACAGCTCCGCAACCGCAACTGTCCTCGCATGACGACCACCGTGGGAAGCATCCACTTCCTCGAGAAAGAAATCAATTTACTTTTACACCGTAGTAAATCATGCACTAATAGTAATGGAAAACATGCCACAAAAACTCACCATAATCATAGAATTAATGATATTGTGAAATTCGTGCACACTATTGTATTCTTTATGTTTGCTTCAATAGGGGCCATAATTACAGCTATATTTTAAAGGATGGGACAATTTGTATTGCTTTCATGTTTTATCTCCTGATGTTTGTACTTCGTAGTCGGTCAAGGCTCGTTGCGAGGTCAGTAGCGTCTACTGCCTATTGTTGGGATCTGGTCGTGATCAGCGATGCATGAAGAGGACTTCTGAATAGGTTCTATTTATCTGCTATGAGAAATGACACGTTTGTTTCGGTTTGATCTGATGGCTGACAGAGATGTAGTTGCGATGAAATAATATTAACACGATTGTTGTCAAAGCAACTTTGTTCTTGTCAAAAAAAAAATATAGAAAGGCTCTTTAGAACACGTGTATCATCTTATCTAAGCTAATGTGTATATTGTGCTACTTTTATAAGTTTTGCATTTAGCTTATTGCCTCTAAATCGTTTCAGGTAGGATTACGTGAAATTATTAACGAATAGGATTTCACATAATCATAAAATAATTTTATCGACCTATCAATCATCACTGACATCGTTCCATTTGAAATTGCGTTTAGCGGCTTTACTATGCACATTGATGTTATGACTAGCCCAAATTTGATGCAGGTGTCTTGGCGTAGTCATATGCATATAAACATCAGTTAGGTCCCAACTATTACTTAAGTCGTTCACCTATGTATCTAGGTTGCCTTTTTAGGTGTGGGCTTTACCTCTTACGAAACCTCTAACAGGCACACATGAAATTATACCGCTGACATGTATAATTTCCTTAAATACTTGCCTTTGATCGAATTTTAGCTCCGCTTATTGTATCACTACGGGTATATGGAGTACATCATCAAAATACGATATGAAAATAATGCAGCCCGAGATATGAAAATAAAATATTTATATATTTTTACACTAAGCAGTTAAATATAAACTTAGAGAGTAGTAGGTATTATTAAAGATGTCTTACCGATTATAAATGACGTGTCAATCTTCACATTCACTATCGATTGATTCTCGATTCTTTACGTTCACATACTCGAGTGATTCATCCGCCAATTCACTCAATGGTGCTACAATGTGGTCCAAGTTAAAGCAGGGAGCGATTGGTAGTAATTTTCTTTTCTTCTTTTTATTATACTAGGCCTTTGCCCAGCAGTGGGATGATACAGGCTAATATTTTTTAAATAATTAAATATCTAGAATATTGATGAACGTGTATTAGTCAGTTTGTTACTTGCCTAGATATAATTATGTTAGAGAACTCATGGACCTAAGGAGATATTCGTCGGTGCCAACAAATAGTTATCATTATCTGTATTATTATCTAGGAAATAAAGTCGTTATTATTAAAATAGCAGTATTATGTTTATTATTAACATCGAAAACATCATCGTCACCATTATTGACAGCCTTGTTCCGTCTTGTTGCCTTGTTCTTGCTAAGTATAGGCCTTCCTCCTTTTGTGCCATGCCTGTACCCACGAAACATAATATTATTAAACTCGCTCACTTCTATTATTTGCACAACACAAAACTATTTGAATATGCATTGTTTGTCTGGTAAAGGTGGTTGTATTGTGTTAGTACAATGATAGTATAGTCAGCGTTTTGATTTGTCATCGATGCAGGTTTAATCCTGAGTATCAATAGGTTACGAAAGGTATTTTTGTATTCATGGCGCTCTGCGTCGTTCGATTGGTTGTTGGTTTCTAATGTTTCATTAGGAACCATTTGAGTCTCAATAGATTTACGCTCAACTTTGTTAGAATGCAAATTAGCAATTTTAAAGCGTCTTTGACATTATACAGGGTTATTGGTAAAACACCAGCAACCTCTTAAGGGGTCAATGTATTCATCATTATAAACAACTTTTACTACGGATCAAACTAGAAATCGCGAAAAAAATATCAGCTGTTCCCTACGTTTTGACGTGTTATGCGAATATAAATGTAAGGAAAATCTGTTTTTTTTTTTCGCGATTTCTGGTTTGGTCCATAGTAAAAGTTGTTTATAATGATGAGAACAATGACCCCTTAAGAGGTTGCTGGTGTTTTACCAATAACCCTGTATATGCTGAAAGTGGAATTAATTGAAACTAACACATCTTTCACATCAATGTGCATACCAAGCAGTATTTTGTTAAAATCAAGATAACTGCAGTAAATTCGTATAATTATTTAATATTGTGTTTTTTCTACGTCCAAATCCAAACTAAGGCTTACGTAGGATTTTTATATCAAACGTTAACATCCTGCTTTCTTTCACTATCAGCATGGAAAAACATTTGCTCTGCAACTTTGCGTAAGTATTATACATTTGCGTTGTTCACACTTATCACATAACATTATCATTTTGTTTCAGGTAAAATGAGAACAGTGTGCGAGATTTCAACATTACGTAAGTAACTAGGGTGTTGGAAACCGAAGTGCTAATATGAAAGTAGTATCACTGTACTAGTACCATTTTAGTGAAGATGGTGTGAATTTTATTACCTGTATATGTATTTGGATTGTATTGACATTTTAGTGTTGAAGCAATCGGTACTTGTTGAAGATACTCGTAACTGTGAGCTCGCTGCAAGTTTTGAAATCAATGGTGATAATTAGGTGCTAGAAATAACAATGGAAATATTTCGTTAAAGTATTAATTAGGTTAAGATATAATTAAATCAATAGAGTCAATGCTAAAGCCAAATCTGACCTAGAAGTTATTGAGAATCTGTCATCTAAAATCAATTTTATATGAAAAATTATCAGAATCGAAATTTTTAAAACAGCTTCGATTTTTTCATATCAAACTGGCCATGAAATTGTGGATTTAAGAACGTAAAAACATGTGGGTAAACCAATTGCTTATTTTGGCCGTAGGTATAAAAAATATTGATTCTCACGATGGACCATCTCACGGCCAATACTGGCGAGTTGGCATCTCACACGGCTAAGCTCATCGTGATTTTTCAAGTGTATATGGAATGTAAATGTTACAAGGCTAGCATTCAAGAGAAATTACTTATTTATACAATCTTAAGGATGTATCGTGGAGAACTCGTGAAAAGGTCAAACAATCGATGCCAAGTCTATTCACTAAGGAATTGTTCAATGGGTTTATTGCTTAATATTTGTATGGCGACTAAATATCGCTGAATCTCTCCAGTGTTAGGTAATTCTAATTCATTAGTCATAGCGTTGGGTATTTCATCTCATAGTTCCATTGTTGGTCATAGGTAGTTATTTGTTATATCTCCGTACATTCATTTCTCCGCATGTTTTATGGTGATTTTGTGATTTCCTATGTTTTTAGGTGATTCTGCTCATTTAACCGCATTCTTTTTTATCAATTTCGTCATAAACGTAGTTTTCCGTCATATTTTACTCTTCCTTAGTAATTTTATGTTATGTTTCAGTTGTGTCATGTTTGCTAGTTTTATGGTCTCCTGCTACTACCACATCAGGTGTAGTTTCATCAGGCACTTCATCTTCTACAGCCCTCTATTCCTTCCACTTTAATTTTTGTATAAATTTTCGTTTTAATCCATAATATATAATTATTATAATACTCAGTCATTTCCTATGATAGCTATTGTAAATTTTTTAATTGGATATTACTCGTTTTATCGATGTTATGTAATTTCAACTGAGTTAATATCGACGCTGTTTTAGAAATTATATGTTTTGATAGTCTTATACAGAAAAGCAAGTTAGGTAATGCGGGAATTGATTAAACGCATCTATTACCTATACTTGGGTCCTTTCAACACCTAGTGAAAACCGTATTATATGGGTATTTCTCATCTCCCGCCTATTTCAATAAGACCATATTTTTATCCATATAATTGAAGAAATGGAAGTGTTCCGGTTCTGTTAACAATGTAACTATGTAAAGCACATGCAGAAGTCATTCTTACTTAATTTAGTTCCTGTAGGAAAACATGAAACATTTACAGATTCGAACATTCACAATTTTTTAAACACGACACCGCTTTTCTAGTGACATGCAATGTGTACAGATCAATTGGTTAGGAACTAGTTATTTAAAGTCTAGCTTACCTAACAGATATTGAAAACCAACATTTTAAATGGGCCAATTATATCTGCCTTTTTATTTGAATAGGCAACCATAGACGAGTTGTGGTTTTAGGGAAAGGTTTAAAAGTTACCGCAGAAGGAAAATTGCGAAACAGACCATTTTGCCGCTTTTAGTGCTTATTTAGACCAACCCCTTTTTTTTTTTTTACTCTTGAACGAGAAAATGAAGTGAACAATGTTAAAACTGTGAATCATATTCATAATTTTAAAGTACAATATATTTAGTTTTAATATGAATTGAAACGGTTCTCAGTCACGGTATAAGTAGTCTTTTAAAGCCGTTTTTATTTAAGCAAGTGTGAAGTGTTTTTTAAATACGTTGATGGCAATTTGTATATCTGTCTTGCTAGATACAATATGTATAATATAGACGCTATCAGTATTTCACCGATATCAGTTTTACTAACTACATCGATTGGCTCAAATGAAATCTTTGTATGTTATCTTCAAAGGGTAACTGTAACAGAATTGTTTTCTCAATAGCATGATCTAGCTTCAACTGTGCTAGATTTGTACCAAGCGGCGTTGTAGACATTGCTTGATTTAAAATTTGATTGTAGTCAAATGATTCTAGTCTGAATTTCTAAATACTCTATTTAACATATCTTTCTCACGTAAGCGTGGAACTAAACTTGCGTTAACAGAGTTTTAATGCAAATTCAGTCATTTATTCTGTTGGCTTGCAAAGAAATTGACTTTGTATGATTCGAGGAAATATAAACAGTTATAGGTTACGTCAGTCTTGTCTACAAGTAAATTGATTTGGATTGCGACAAGTGTATGCTATCCACGACAGGTGTTATGAAAATGAGAACATTATAATTGACTTTTAGCTATAATACTTCATGATTATCGTTACTGAAATTACTTGGTTCTTCTTGTTCTATAAGACCTTAAAATAGTGTTTGATAAGACTCTCGATCCCTGCCTGCAGCACAATCGAGGACGAAGTTTCACAAAGTCTCGGAACCATAAATTCCAGCCTTCTACTAACTATTTAGCTCACCGAATTCCTTTGAAAGGTTTGAAAGCAATTAACAAAATCGGCTCGTGACAGAATCATGCAGAGTTAGCCGCTCGTTAAGAAGTTTCGTACGTGACCGAAAGGCGAAATACTGTTGTCAGCAGTTAGTTATCACCTTGTCTTACTTCGGCTTTAGTCGATTTATGCGTGCGTTGAGCAATGTAGGGGATCAAAATGAATGGGACATGGTAACATGCTTATCTTTATATTATTCTCAGCAACTCTTTTCAACAAATTACCATGTAAAAATAGACATTCCTTTAATAAACTTATGTTTTTGCAGAGAGTAGCATCTTAACTCGGAAACAACTTGCTGTATTTCGGTATTTTCATCATCGGTTATGGAATTTCCGTTGGCGACATGCTAGCGATTTAAATTTTAGCTTAGGTGAATCTTTATCTGTTACCGAATGTGAAACAGATGTTGTAAATGTTTTATTTGGTGTCGTAATTTGATAATTGTCTGTTATTAACCCATTTTCTTCAATTCACATTTTTAAGTCTACAAAAAATAAAACTTGTTCAAAGATCATCTCATGAGTACCATACCATAAAATGTCCCTCACGACAGTACCATGGTCTTGGTTCATTTTTATCTCACGTCCCAACAGTGTACTGGGTACATCCATTCACAGTCGAGATACCTCCATGCATAGTTCCAAGAAAGTACGCCACTGGCCGTCGGCGTCGGTCGGTCGAATAACAATGTGAACGAAAGTGTCGCGCCCACCGGAAGCTCCTGGTGAAAATCTTATAACAGACAAACAGCCATTACGATAAGTTCAATCGTATTTGTAATGTCTTGTTATGTAAGGGATTATGTAATGATTTATTTTCATATGTATTTTATTCTAGTTATATGCGGTGTCATGTTTTCATTAGAACTTTATTCATATTTTATAACCGTCGGCCGATAGCCGATAGGAGCAGCTAGAGAAACACGTATTACTTGAAAAGGTAAAAGAAACGATCGATAATAATAGTCCTCTAGACCGAATTTCGGCCATGGCGGTCAGTCTCAGCAGAGACTAGCCATCTACGCGGCAAATATTATAGTGCACAAGTGTGTGCGCGGACACAGGTGCACTCACACTTCCCTGACTCTCATATTCCGATGGGACGGCAATCCGACACGACCGGAGAGAGATCAGATCAGATCTCCTGGCCACAAGTGCGACTGCTGGGCGTGGTCCGGGGTTCGATTCCCAGGTCTGGCAAAGTGTTATTGGTTTTTTCCATTAGAAATTTATCAGAAACAGCCCGGAGTTTGGAGTTGGTAGTGTGAAACATTTGATATAAAGTAATCATTACAGAAAACCATTTTTGGGTGCAACTATATAATCAGACATTGAAGTAACCTGGTTTTTCCAACAACATAGTGATGGATGATCCATATAATTAGGCTACTTTTTACGCCTGTCTGCTTCAAATATGTAGGTGAATGATTAACGGAACAGCTATGCCTGAATACATCGCTGAATATGTATGAACTGACAATAAAATATCACTGTGTTGATAGATGTTTCCTTATGCATTTGTAAATGAACAAGTAACTTCGTACGGTTCAGTTAGCTAAGAATGTCCGTTACATGTTTCGTATCGCACAAAGTGTGACCTAATAATAGTAATTCTTGTAATGAGTATGCAGAAAACCAAAGAATCAAAAAATAAATACCATCAACTGATATCGTTCAAGCTATTCAAGTCTTAAACGATCGTAAAACAAAGGACACTTTTGTTATATGCACCTACATTATTAACGCAAAACTACTTCATCAGTTTGTTGCGAGATTCAAACCAGTAAAGAGTTGATCAACTTTCGTGGCAGCAATAACATGTTTTGCGATAATTTTGTGCAATATGTGGTTTGAATTTAATATTATCCATATAATGTATCCACCAATTTTGTGGCTACAAGTTTTTGTATCTAAAAATATTTTAATGGTTATTAAGTAGCGATGTAAAGACAAGAGGAATATATATGCACCTTTTGATGTTAGGATCCTGCGAGTGTTTTTACAAAAAACTTATGTAGATGTAGGTGTAGGGATACTAGTACTACTAGATATAATACAATGTGATACAAATGCTACACAGCCATTCCAATTATACAGGCACAAAGTCAAAGCAATACTCATTAATTAGGCAGCCAATGTAATTTTATTGTATTCGCACCTAATAATACGGTGGTGCAGTAAAAACTCGTGCGAAATTCTATTACTTTACGTGAAGTGCGCAATCTTGGTGTTTAGTGGCCTGTCATTAATATGGACAGACATGGGAGAATAGTGGGAAATACGAGGTTGAGGTGGTATTTTCGATCGCGGAAGAACATGGTCTTTCTTTCGCCTATAATGTGTAGCTATTGTTTTGCCTGTTTGCTGTAAGTTCTATAGGTTTATTAGTAGTTTGAAATCTAGGAGTGAATAATATGTTCATGCTATATATGTATTATTTACTCCATTGTATCAAGAGCCTTCTAGTGTGTTTTCGATTTCATGTATTTCCCCTTGACGGAGTGCTTTAATTTAATTGACGAAAGATCCTGTTTCATGAAGTTACTCTCCAACATATAATTATCTTGACCTTTCCAATTTAGCCTAAAACAGAAACAGCACCTCAAGCCATCAGTTATGGAGACGTAACATTGTGTGAAAACGGAACCCGTCGCAGTTCAATCGTCAGCGTTTAACGAACAACGTTGCGTAACCCTAAGCTTAATGAGAATACTTGTCGGAATTAAATATTTCCGCAAGTTTCTTTGTAATTTGTTGCCGATAACATTTTCAGTAATGGCTGCATGTGATGTAAATGTTTTTGTATTAGTGTCGTCATTTACTATAGGTTCACTATTTTAACGTGAGGGTAATTGTATTGTAGTTATGTGGGATGTCTTAGTATGGTGATATGTGCAGATGTTAGTTGGGAAGGTTTCATATAAAGGAGTTCTTTGATTCATTTGATCTTTGTTTTTTACTGGATCTTCTTTAATATCATGAGATTGGTTGATAAGGTTTTTGGTTGGTAGGTAAGCCACAAATAAAACCATTGGTAGGTTTATCTACTTTTTCTTGACAATCGGTCACTCCGAGCGAAGAAGGGTCGTGACTTTTAAATAATTATATTTCATAACAATATTTCGGTGTCGATCTACTTATGTTGTCAATGTCAACCATAAGACATAATTAGTAATTAGGCTTTTCACAAGAAACCAGGGAAAGGATAATAATATACTTAACAATGATAGCCTTGCCCAACATACAGTACAATTATTGAGACATTTCACGGTGACAAGTAAGTAACACCCAAACTTATCCTGCAGTGCGACTGATAAGACCACCCGTTATTTACAGCTGTTTGGAAACCGCAGGCGCATGTGAAATCAGAGTTACAATTACAAGGCCTGTAATTAACGTAGTATTGTGCAATTATTTGAGCACTAAAGATAATAATTCTTGTTTTATTTAATTGGATTTTCTTGTTTGCTTCATGGTCCTTGGATACGAGAACGCGGGTAACTCGGTCTTTTCCTGCATATTCTGACAAGATTAAGAACCAACCCTCCCTCTGTCCGCTTGGTGGATTACGGCCCACTCCCTTTCACAGAGAGGAGGCTTGTGTCCCAGCAGTGGGTACATTATAGGCTAATTGTGATTATAATTATGACTGATTATGAGAAGAATAAGCACTCTGGAGTACCTCGTATTCAAATATCTTTATACTTAGACAAGAATTTTGATGTAGTCACAAATACAATAGCTGGTGTGCAAATCATAACACTCACTTGACCAGCCGATCTATTCTGTAAAATTCTCACCGTGAAAACATAGGTGAAGTGAGCTGTCAGTCCACCTGATGCAAGGGCTTGCCACTATTGACAACTCACTCCACGCTCACTTCGCCTAAGTTATCACGGTGAGATTTTTACAGAATAGATCTGCAGGAACAAATATTGTGAATCAATTTAAAAACGAGAGCTTGTTATGAATGAAACAATAATAACTATTAAAGCAATCCAATGTTATCACTACATGTCCAATACAAAGCGACTATTGTGTAATTGTGGAACAACAAGTTCGTTGCCAAGTTGTGTAATGAAGCCCCAAGCCTAACACATATGTTCGATCGCTTACGATTAATATTATTTATTATACAATGGGTTCGCCCCGAGCGACGTGATATAGACCGCATTGAGGCAATTAGTTTATCATAAAAGTTTATATTTGATTTATAACACTGTTTTGCATTTTGATTGTAATGCTCTAGATTAATTTTAACTCTCTCTTGATTTCGATGCTTAAGGCCTTATAAGTAATTGTCTTCTTTTTTATTTGAGCAGCTTTAATTTAATTGTTTTGAATAGAAGTAAATCGTGAACATCAATTTCGTTTCTAAATGGCATGGCAAAGGGTTTCTACTCCACGTCTAGTATCACTATCTACGAAACACTCTTTCCTCAATTTCACTGATATCTTATTTGATATAAGTAAGACCATGTCAAACTCATTTAAAATTGAATCTACAGTAGGCAGCATCAAATCTACTACTCTGATATTATCAATAAGGTTATGTACAATTACCATTATATCATTGGTCTGCGGTTGCCGCTGTCATTCACCCGCGGCCGCTCACCGGCGCTTGCGCAAGTGGCCGCGACACCCGATCTATCTGCCGGTTAATTGCATATTGTTCACGAGATTTATGTTGGTTCATGTGTGCGGGTACCTTGTGACCACATGCGTTAGGCTATATTGATAAGCAGTTTGAAACTGGGTTGATAGGGGTTAATTTAAGATGCGGTAAAGATAATCTTGAATGCGATGTGTAATTTAGCTCTACATGTATAAATTCTATGAGCTTGTTGCTAGTGAAGAGTTGATAGCCGCTCAAGATAATAAAGATGATACCACTAAACATTATAAGACGTACCTACTTTTGAGATCTAAAGCTACTTAGAAATGTACTAGTTGTCAGACCAATATACAATATACACAGAACATCTAAAACATAA
This sequence comes from Dryobotodes eremita, assembly GCA_917490735.1. Classification (NCBI taxonomy): domain Eukaryota; kingdom Metazoa; phylum Arthropoda; class Insecta; order Lepidoptera; family Noctuidae; genus Dryobotodes; species Dryobotodes eremita. The sequence goes on along the minus strand of OU823251.1, from coordinate 19,873,096 downwards.
TTTCCTGTATACCTTTTTTTTTTCTTTTTTGGGTGGAAATCATCAAATGACCTCTCCCGCTCTAGTCGGAGCGGAAGGGCGTGTCAGACTCTTACTGACTAAAACCCACCCGTGTTCCTTCAGTTGCCTGTGCGCCAGGGCCACGGTAACTCTTTCGAACAATCCGCGATCTCGACAGATTTCCTGTACACCTGTCCTCAAACTCTCACTCGTCCTCAATGAAGGCATTTCCAAGACAATTATTACTAAAATGTTGACACTTGTATACTAAGTAGTTAGGAAGTACTTGTTTACCAGCACATTGGAATGTATTTGCCCTTCCCACGTGTGTTCCCTTTCCCATTGTGTACACACTGGCCTCTGTAGAGTCTACAACTTTTTCATGGTAGAAGTTATCAGCGAAAGTTAGTAGCCATGAATATTGAACAGTTTAAGGAAAGTAATGTTTGTGTATTTTTTTCAACAAACTATGGTTTTGGCGGACATTTTGTGGGGGCTCTGGAAAAATTTTTGCATTCGATTTGTTTAGCTTATCAACCCCTTCTTTACTCAATTCTGAACTTGTGTCTAGCATTTTTCATTTAGTTACGTCTTTTTCTCCAATGAATTCAAATTCCTTTTACAGTTTCTTTACTTCATGTTAAATGTTTAATTTTACCGTGATGTTTATTTTGCCAGAGTGGTATTTACTATATACGTAAAGTATATATTTTATTCTCACAATTTCTTAACATTTCCGTTGTTTGCCAGGATATTCAACAATGCTTGTTGAGGTCGTTTACTTTTTGCCAAAATTATGTACCTACAGGTTTTAAAATATTAGACTTTGATAAATGTAATAATTTATTCGCTACATGATTTTAAATTAAAATATATGAATTATGGAGATATTTTATTTTGATTTCGTTGTGTCGATAGGTAATATTATTTACGGTAGAACGTAACATGATTGCAGACAAGCAGATGATAAAAAATGTTGTAATGTAAGTCCACTGAAAGAAAGTAAAACCTGAGCAGAGCGTGCTTTGGGCTCAGGAAAAGTTATTAAGCTAAGAGTTAATGATGTACACAGTCACTGCGAAGAAAGTTAGCAAAGCCATAAACATTTATTGAACAAATTACACATCTTCCTACAATGACCATAATTTCATTTGACCTTCCATACGTTAAGACTTCAATGAACGTACGGAGGATACCATTAGAAACAATGAAATGATTCAAGCTAATGTGACCCTTACGTTCAATTTAAATAATGACAGAAACGTTCATTTCGCATTAGACTTAACCCAGTCAATTGTCCCAGGTACACAAGAACAATAAAATGTTATAACATGCAAAAAACATTTTCTCATACAAATAATTGCTTGAATGTAGTCTCGCAATCACGACTGTCCTAGAAAGTAAGTGACCATATTCATTGCTCGTTCATCATTGTGTTGATGTGTTTATAGTTTTCCAACTAGTGGCACTGTGACGGTTCTGACTTAAAACTATTTAGTTCAAGCGACGCAGTGTATTTTTTAATTAGTGTTGGAATGCTTTTGTTGGGTATAAGACCTGAGATTGGCTGTGTTGAATTCTTTTGAGGTGGGAAAGATGGGAATAATGAGGTGTGGCAAAATAAGGGTATTGAAAAAAACATTGATGAAGTTCCGTAAAGTAACTTTTAGAAAAATGTTGTCAAACAACCCATAACAATAAGAATTTCAGTTAATTGTTATCAACTTGGGCTTTTTCCGTGATATACGAAACGGATACTTATGTAAGCAAATTGATACAGTATCTAGAGAAAGTCAGATCTGAATCTTTCAAAATAAACTGAGTCTAATACGTCTGTCCAAATTTTGAAAACCCTGATCCGTACAAGACAGATAATTTATTTTTTGCACACGAAGCGTCAGTCCCACGTCATTCGAAAGTTTTCGCCATTCTTCGGAACCGTCAGATGCATGATTTGATAAAAATAATAAGTACTTATAAACCTCTTATTTTGTATGAATTCTTCTAGTGAGCATTAGATACACGTTTATTGGAATAAAGAGACCAGCGTGATATCTGTACTGGGACCATTTCTTTTTATCTTGCAATTATCTTTGAATTACAGAGTAGACTTTTTCTCACTTTTAATTTCAGTATCTGAATTTAATTTACAGACATTTCTGGACCATTTCCAAAGGCATTGTCAGAATCATTAGGCATGCTAGTTTTTGCCATCCATATCAGTTCATAATGGCGGTCGTGCGATCCGGCGGTGGTCGCACGGTCGCCTGCCTCTTAATTGATCCCATTGTTGTTCTTCGCCCGTTCGACGAAGTTATTAGTGCTGGCAAGTTCAAGTGATCACGTTTACTTGAGAAACGTATCACATTTGATATGTAATTACCATCTTCATTTTAGTTAAACGGATTGTCAGAAGAGGTGACTAGAATTTAAATAATATCTACCTACGCAATTCTGAAATACTTTTTGGATTATTATTAAAACATAGGTTAACCACGCTCTTGGGTTGGTGTACCTACCTAGGTACACATATACATTAATTACATATTTATAAATGAAATAGGTACGGTATTTATAATAAACTTGAGACGAGAATGACTCTTTTCATTCTTAGCATGCAGATGCAGTTATGTGCAAAAAATAACAGTCACATTAACGCATAGCTCTATAAAGTATTCTAGTTATACACCAAGTGTTCACTGCATATATAATTCTAAACATACTTTACCATTCCATCGGCATTGGTTAAAAGCACTGATAAGATTAAAAATAACTATATTCCATATTATTCATTCAAAAGGCAAAAGCTTTTAAAACATAGCATTAAACATTCAACGACCGTTTTGTAACTGTCTAGTTCTTATGAATGGCTTAATGTTTAACATTCACGGTGTCTTGTCTAATATAAAATTATTCCAAATTGCTTGTGTATCATCAGGTCTTTGTTTTTAACACGTGCTTATTGTTTATTGGTGTATGGTTGTTTATATAAAATCTGTAATGTCATTTGGACAATATAACGATATATATGATTTTACAGACATGGAATGGCCAATCACTGGATACCATGGGACGTGAACAATTACCCAGAATGTATGTTAGAAATCCGGTATAAAGAGCAGATTGAAGAAAATGACAGCCAAAAAGTCAAAAATGGAAAATGGTTGAGAGCAAACAATTTAAAAATTCAACGAAGAACGTGACACGAAAACCAATAAGTTATTCCAATACACCAAACAAAACATTCCGATTAGCTCATCCTATGAAATGTAAAACCAAAACCGTCATGGGAATCAATGTAAAAATTGCAAGGACCACGAGGGGAGCGTTCAACTCTGTCAGAACGTTGTGCTAAGGTATACATTTCCAGTATATGCTGACCTTACATTGTATAGGCCTTTTTTACAATGAGAAGTCAGCTTATACTGACTGGATATGCATAGCTTGATATAATGTCGTTGTGCGTACGAGCGTGAGCAGAAACAGAATTCAGATGTCAACACGTAGTAACGTTCACATGATGTGGATGGAATCGCTGATTGTCCATATTATGTATAGCAATATTCGCATCGTGACCGTACGGTGAATTTATGGGAATTGTTGGTTGATGAGAAGGAAATAAAGAAATGATTGCGTTTTTTAGGTACTACATAATATTTTTTTGAATAATGTAGAATTTACACTGTAGTCTCGTATTGGTTTAGATAATGATGGTGCGTTAACTATTGAGCCTATAAACGACAACCAAAAATGGCAGAATAACAACAAAATTAGTTAAATATAACTTTTAATTCCGCTAAACAGCTATTAATAACTCAATTTAAACACACTGATAATTACAATTCTAAATTAACTGATAAACTAGAATAACTTATAGATGTAGCTGACGATTAAAACTAAATAGGTTCCGATGGTATCCACGATAAATTAACCTACCGTTAATGACCGTAAAGGTACAGATATCCGAGTAAGGAAGAGACAGATGATCCGCTATCGACTGAGAATTTCCCGTAACTTAATATAGGATGATTATTACGTTATTTTGTTTCCTGCGATCAGTCAGATCTTGTAATTGAGTTGGATCATTCGTGATGTCGGCGACTGGTTAGAGTCCTGTGGGAATTATGTTTTGCCTGTTACCATGCTTTGAAGTTTTGATCTTAATTTTGATAAGGTACGATTAGCTAAAACTATTTCAGTTGAAGATACTTTAAATGAGAATTTATTAATAAAATTCAATTCACCGTTTGTCCCAAGTTGTATGACACAGCAAACCATACAAACGGTACTAGAAAATTACAGGCTTAACTTCGTTAGAAAATTGTAAGTGAGCTGTAAAGGAACTAATAAGTGGTAATAAGTGAAATGAAGTAACCCATGTTTAAACTAATGCCTCGCTGGTATCTGACTTCTAATCACCGTATTCAGCCGAGCTCGTTTGTGCCTAGAAAGTGTTTCAGCAGCACTCTCTAACTACACTTTAATGTTTCTTAGTATCGGTATCAGATGGTTTTCATCATTGAGTTTTTTCATTGCAAAATGTACTGCATCAACTTTGTCCGAAATTGATTTGTTGTTATATAAGAGAGGTATCTATACGCAGGTAATCATAAAATGTGTGCGTTTGACTATTGTAATTTTCTGAAAACATCAAGATAATATCATAAGTAGAAGACACATCTAAATTCGGAATCAGACAAGAATGAACTAGGTATTATCTGCATGCCCTACTTAACAGAGTAAGTACAAACCTCATTACGTAATTAAGTAAAACAAATGACAGACTTAGCATAGATTTTTGGAAATAAAGCCTCTTTGTCTCCGTTGCTACATTTTGCCTTGACTGATTTGGACAAAGTCTCGTCACGTTGCTTGTACACATCGGCTTTATCACCGACTTCATTTGCGAACTAAATGCAGTATACGTCATCACTTCTATGTTTGGTTATTTCATTATCATTGTCTTTATCTTTCAGAGTAACCAAGTTAGTTTTTGTCAGTGTGTCCATATAGGTGTTAATTCATATTTCATTCAGCTTAATGATTGTTTTTCAAATTATGTCCACTGTTACGAAGAAGCAGGAAAATCTGCTGTATTTAGCGGCAGCCTAGTGTTTTCTTGATATGTGTACATCTACTCTATATGTATATCTAATCTACCACGATTCCATCCGTTACACTTTAAGTACTGTGCAGGTGGTGTTGCAGTTACCTCTAAAATAAAACACAGAATTACAAAGAATGAATGAATTAAAAAACTGAACCTTCACGTAACACGCAAAAAAAATACAACAAAAAAAAAATGTGAACCTATTAGCTTAATTACCCAACAATCACGTACAAACATACTGCGTACGTACGTCTTGCGTAAGAGCATTTGCTACAACCAATTATCGGTCGAGTTGTTATTTAGAAATATTTGAAACAAAACAATACTAGACTTACCGGTTCGCTGTGGCTATCGGCAAAGGATGGTGCTTTCACCTGCTAACAATTACTCGTCAACAGCTGTCCATCTTCAGTATAAGTTTGTATCATTATGGCATATGTGGCGTCTTAAATTTTTTGACACGGTCCGTTTCTTTTGTGGCTTTAAATGTCAATTCTCTGCATCAGTCATGTTGTGCATTGCTGATATCATGTGCTTTTTTAAGTCGACTTTAATGAATTAATAAGAATTAAGTTGAAGACTTGATCTTCTCAGCTGAAACAATAGGAAGTGGTGAAGAAGGGGGGGCGTTTTGGGTGCTGTGTTTAATAAATTATGACTTTCAAAAAAGTGCTGATGCTCATTATAATGAACAGTTACTAAAACAACTAGGATTAGCATACGTATTGTCTTTAACATCATCAATAACAGTCCGTGAATCCTCAACATCTGACGTAAACATTATACAAATTATGCATATGAGTTGGTTGATAAAACAAACTGCTTCGTAATGTTACCGTTGTATTACGTAAGTATTTATTACGTACGACAGTATGCGCAACGCCCACGTTTTCGTTTCGCCCGGTGTGACTGAGGCTTCTCTCATTAAGATTGTTTTGTGATATTGCTGATAATGATTGAACTTGACATTCGGCAATATAACATAAGGAAAAGAAAATTACATCGTTGTCAAAGATAGTTACTTCAAAATAAGATGGCTCACTTTTTATTTCGTGAAAAATGTCCAAGTGTCAGAAAGATTGATTTTATTTTAAAGTTAGAGGTGAGTTACCTACGAGTTTATCGCTAGGTAGGAATAAAGTATACTGAAGAGGATGATCTGATGACAATATGTTGACAGACGATAGTGCCAGTACCGATTTGTATGGAAATGAAGACAGGTCAAGTGTTTTATTGGAACCAAATTTGCATGATAATTTTAAATTAAGTATGCCAAAGTATTTTGTATGCACAAGAATACTCATTCCCTTTAGAATCACTTTTGTATATTTAACTGGCATTCTTTATACTTATTTGAAGGCTCTTACTTGTAATATGTTAACTTTCATATATTCATTAGTAATTTTAATTTTGATTACATACGAATCATATTGTGTTCAACCAGTCATTACAAGTTTGTTATTAAATTTGCGTAAAGTTAATGAAAGTAAGATGATTTATGATCGTAATGAGAATTCTGACATTCATAGCATAATAATATTCTTCTATTGCTTTGTCAGTTAATTTATTGGTTAGTAAATTAAGTAATTTCAAACATGTTAAATACCATAGTTACGAATTTGACCATATAGTGGAAGTTGGTTATATTCCAATGGGAAATGAAAATGAGAAACCTTTTTGCTAAATTACTATCACACATGTGTGCATGTTTTGTAAGTTTGTTTCATCTTGCACCGAACAAAAACATTTTTACTTATAAATTTAATTTAAACGACCCATAAAATAGCGGTATAGATAGACTTTTATGTTAATTAAATGAAGTTTGATGTATATTGATGATATACTTTACGTAACGAAGGCGGAAGAGCATCAATAACAATTTAAATGAAAGCACCTGTTTTATGGACGTCGCGAATTGAGTATCGTGACCGAAATTATTTAGATTGAAAGTTGCCGTACACGTGGGCGCGATGCGATCGTTACGATATACGGGAAAGCAAGCAGAGACCATGAAAATGGAAAATTTTATTATGAAAAGAAACTATGTTTTCACTGGTAAAGTATGTTTAAAGCCATGTGAAAGAAGCATAGCAAAACTAATTAAAACACTAAGGTCTACCATAAGGACCGATGTAAGGAACCCCGTAGCAGTTTTAATTAAATCAATGATAGAAAACAGTTAGTTAAAAGCGAAAACATTCTACCACTTTCGAGCTTAATTGACGTCTGCCAAATTTTAATTAGAAAGAATGAATTGAACTCGACATATTTTCTCACAATTTAAAAGAGCATTGATCAACTTGATGCCAGAAATTGGGAAGAACTGATGATGAAGTAATCACGGTACCGTTTTCCTTTTTTCGTTACTGTTTTGCAATTCTTAAAGCTATAATATAAATCGTAGAAAAATAATAGATTAATATAATTCTTACTGTCAATTTATAAATTATCCATGGTACTCGTGGCTAAGTATTAACAGCCACATGGGTCGATCGATCAGGTTAAGCTGTGCTTGCAGCGGTTGGTCTGTGAATAGATGATTATCTTTACATACCGGGACTCCTCCGTGCCTCGGAAAGCACGTTAAGCCGTTGGTCCTGGCTGCCATCTGTGGATCTTTGACAGTCGTTATGGGTTGTTAGAAGTCCGAAAGTCTAACAACTAGTCTTACTAAAGGAGTATCGTATTACCCAGTAACTGGGTTGTGGAGGTCAGATAGGCGTCCATGAAAAATATTAATTCAGTCCTGGTATTCAGCTGCACCCGGTTAGACTGGAAACTGACCCCGAAGTTGGGAAAAGGCTAGGTATGGTGACGATGACGTAAGAAAAGTAACGGCAGTTAATAATTATTAATTATTCTGAACATTTATTGATCGTCGTTTACATCGAAACGACTTTAGGTGATTAATGTAGAATAAATAAAATAAATATTAGGGTTATTAACTTATGTAACATATGTTATTTGTAAACGATTAAATTCATAAATCGCTGTGAAGTTGTGGGTCAAAGAAGACTGCGATTTAGTAGCTGCAACGTGCATTTTATTCCATATAGAGATACAATATCGGAGTTTTAGTAGGTCATAATAAACATATTTTAAAAGCTCATTTGAAAAAGTGTGGCTAATCCAGTGGTGTGCAATTGCAGAAACCTATATCTAACAGTGAAATGCTATAGTCTAATGAAGATGATGACGATGACAATAAAACCAAAGCGGTTTACAACTCATTTATGTGAAAAACAAAATTATTCTTTAAGGTTTAAAATAGACGAATTCAAGTATATAGATAAAGGGATATTAAAATTGATGACCATCCATAATGTACTTTAAAACGATGAGCGATTATTTTACCACAGTATGGTATCGTCATACCATCACACGTCATCCCCCATATTAGGGAGTATTTTTAATTTCCTGTGAACTTAACAACCTGTCCAATCTTTTCAAGTGGGCGCGGCTCGCTTTCATCATTATGCAACAATTTTCACCATTACGCCATGAACGGAAGTGAATATGTTAAATTCTTTAATGATATACTTAAAGGGACTTTGTAACTTGTGATAAGGTAGGGTCAATGAATCGTTATGTAAGTGTGTGACATTGTTATGTGTTTACATTGATTCTATGTTAATATTTGTTTACGTTCTTTTTCCGTATTAGGAAAACGGCACGTGGTCTTCGTGTTGTGCTGTGACTTGTGACATGGTTTTATGATTAGATGATTCTGATCAAGTATAGTTCTCTTCATTAGTTTCCTCAGTACCTATCCTTCTTTGACATATAAAAAAAGGAGCATACAACTTTTTTATTACCTCGCGCCATAATATCAAAAGTGTTGCTAGTTATTACAAACTAGTACACACTGATTTGAAGATTACTGAAACATTGACATGAATAGAATGAATTATGCCCAGTTTGGGCATCAAAAGGGCGCGGCATGATGCCTTATGGAACTGAATACACCTTGCATACAATTATGTTAATAGTGACGACAGGAAGCTGCGATACAATTGATACAATGTTTTGTTTGGGTGCTGTGTCTTTACTGGTTAAAGTATTAGTGTAGTTAAATGGAATAACTAGATGGAAAGAAGGTGAGAGGGAGACCAAAGAAGATGGATAAATGAAGGATGATGTGAATAGAAAGGGAGTATTGATAGAGGAGGATAACGTGACAGACTGACAGCTGACAGGGGAGAATGAACAAGGAAAACAATTTACTCGGACCCCAAGTAACATGGGATAGAGCAGGCAGAAAGAAGATGGTGAAGTTAAACTTCATGAAAGCTACTATAAGTACAACTATACTATATTAGGTAGGTATGTGTGTTGTATAAAGTACGTTGTGTTGTACGTAAGTGTAAGTAAAGTACGATTGTGTAAAATCCTCCAACAGTATGTTGATCGTTGCGGCACCGCAACGATCAACATACTATTTGAGGATTTTTATTTGAGTCGAATATCGAGAGCTCCCAAGTTCGCAACTTCGCAAAAAGCGAGCAATTAGAGAAGAATGTTCAAATCCCATAACGGAATAGAAATGTCTGTTGCGTAACAACCAATTTTGAATGGATTCCATAACCACTATATCTAGGTATTTGCTAATCTTAAAATAGATGTTCAGCCAAGTTTTAATTTTGAAATATTTCAATAGTTGCGTGAGAAATAACTGTTACAACTTTGACTTTCCAATCGCAATTCGCGTTTTTACCTTTATAAGCAACGTTTTAAACAAAAAATGATTAAATTCGCTATTCATTCAGCTTAGTCTCGTTGATCTTGTTAGAAAATTGGATTTTATTTCCTTATAAAGAAAGAAAGAAAGAAAAATATTTTATTTGGGACACGCACAGGAAATACAAAGAGTAAAAACAAATAAATAAAATAAAAAGGAGCATTAAAAACTAACAAAATTAACAATAAAAACAACATTAAACAAGTAAAAAATGGAAGACGTGCGAGCCCAAAAAGGCTCCATAATCTGAGCATAATGCTGCGATATTTTAAAAAATAAGTACCGCAGCGCTTTTTTTTTGGGTGGGAAATCATCATATGACTTCTCCCGCTCTGGGCGGAGCGGGAGGGCGTGTCAGACTCTTACTGACTAAAATCCCCCCTGTTCCTTCAGTTGCCTGTGCGCCAGGGCCACGGTAACTCTTTCGAACAATCCGCGACCCCGGCAGACATCGGTTCTATTGGACCAGTCAATGAGGCGCGCGTGGAACACGACGCACCGTCGACCCACGCCTGGTCCTTACCGGACGGCGAGCTGCCCATTGCTTGCCGTCCGCAAGCCCGCGCCTACGGTGGCCGGGAGTCAGCTATCGAGTCCCGACGCCCAGGGTGTCTCCTCCTGCGGTGACTAGGGGCGTGAGGGCGCAACGATTGCCTCACCCTCACGCGCTCCGCCTTCTCCTTTGCGAGCATTACTGCTTCGCAGAAGGAGGTGACGGCTTCCCATTCCCTCTCGCTCCGTACCTTGGCCTGGACCGGGGCCGGACGCGAGAGATCGCCGCCGAAGTACCACAGCGCTGGTATTCTGATAGGGCCCGATAGGGATAGGGATTAAGGACCACTACCACCATCACACACCATCTCTTAACTGCCACGGCTTATTTTTATTATTAATCTTATATTTTGAATTGTTTCTTAATATATATATTTTTTTCCATTGTTCTCGCATATAGAAGCAATAAGAATAATGTACCCAGGATTTTGTAATATCTTGATTTAAAAAGAGTGTCCTTGGAGTTTCTTGCCCGTTCTTCTCCATAGAGATCTACGTTTTGGAATGTGCAACTAGCTTCAACTTTCTGACTAACTGACCGACTCTTTGACAATTCAAAAGTGCCTGTAAATGGTTTAATTGGAATAAATGCTTTGAGTTTGAGTATGACCTCCAAAATATCAGCTGAATGAATGTTATAATGTAGATGAAACAAACAAACGTTTTTCAGATTCCTAAACAAAATAATATCATCGTAATCACTTCCATTATTTGGTTCTCCTTTAAAATTTCACACTTTAACACTAATTTGGCAATTCTCGCTATTGTTTACAAATAAATAATAAATATTATAATTCTTAACAATGTAATGTCAAACATATTTTTTTTTTTGTTGTGTTTTGTATGTCAAGGTTTCGTTTATTACACCTTAAAATATTAAGGTCGAACCATTATCAATCTAAATATAGGTACTTGGACAGTAAAATTTTAATTAACTAAGTATCGGTTAACGACATGGCCGATAGTAGTTTTCCAATTAATCAACATTTAATAGTTTGGTGAACAAACCTCGTTAGAATGAAGTTATTTAAAAGTTGGCATATTGACAAATGTATGCAAAATTAATATTATGCATTACTTCGTGACAAGAATGAAGGTTGCACTCAGCGTAGAAGGAATCCTGCTTTGCAGAACGATTTGCAACTTAGAACTTAGTAACCTTAAGTATGCAGGGTTTAGTTCTAAGTAATTGCTTGATAGAGTATCAATATTGCTCTGTCAATAAGGACAAATCTTGGATGCCAGTAGAAGTGGGCAGTGGTGGTGGGTTTGCACTTTTAGGGATTTATAAGACTTAGACTAAGCGCGCACTACGCATTTTTATCGTTGCGGATAATAATCGCAAATCTATGAACACTACCAATATAGTAGAATCCGCGCACTGCAATAAAAATCGCTTGCAAAATTATTTTCGTTTGCGATTATATTTCGCAGTTTAAAAATCAAAACGATTAAAATCGTAGTACGCGCGTAGCCTTAGAAGTTCTAAGTTACAGCATAAAAAAAAACCTTAAAAAATGGTCCTATCGCAAGCATTTTGAACATAAACTTACGTATCGTTTACTATAATCACGCAAGCCTACTATAATTAACTAATTGAAATAAATAATTATCCATACAAAGATATAGTTACAGCAACCCATGGCGCTCGGGCTTGACGTTTATCTGTCATGCACCAGTTGGCATTGCGACTGACACACAATACTCATAAGTTATTGTATAATTCCATTTTTAAATGAATTCGATACCTACCACAGTTTATTCCGCGATTGACGAAACACTATGTTTAACCACGTAAAAGGTTTCTATAATATTACGCCATTTATATACTTGTTGGTGCTTGAGATTGCTGAACGAATTTTAATAAAACAATAGTCGCACCAAATATAGCTTCGTTCCAAGAAGTATTTTCTGTTTTTTTTAAGTCAAGATATTAATTCTACTGCGAAACCTATAATTAAAACCATTTTATAGTTCATAGAAGTTTAGCATATCAGTATTCAAAACTTAAAATAGATCAAAAAGAAGCAAAAAATCTATGACACTGAACGAGGTTGAAATGAAGAGCTTCGGCTTTTTCACTTTGAAATGTAGAATCAGATAAAAAAGAAACAATACTACTCTTTTGTATAACGATCTAGGAATTCGAAAAAAAAAAAACGACGATTGGACTATATTTCCTAGAGTTGATCGAACGTTTGATTTGCTTTTTGTAATTAATAAGCTAGAATTGGACTGTTGGTGGTTCAATAGCTTCCTTTACAATAATATTTCAAATTGATTTATATCACGCGTTTGCAAACATAACAAGCACTTTGTAATATTTGAAATAGGTATTGGAGTTCAAGATAGAATTACTTTTGACAATTTAGAGAATTATTTAGCTCATGATGTAATGCGCAATGTGAATCATGAATGGCATCTATAAACATTACAGAATGTATAACGGCATTTATATTGTTTTAGAATATGATGGCTGCATATAGCTCGAAGAGAAATTGCGTGCAATTTGTATCGCATTCATGTTTTTAACATCAATGAAATATAAATTGCATAAATTCTTTGATCTAAGTATCTTCGTTGCTACTCACTTTGATTTCAGCTTGCAAACATTAATTTGAACAAGTATAAGATATTATACTGTATAACACAAAATTAATTCTATAAAAAATGGTTATCCAACGTTAATCGAATTACAGGTTTGTTGCACCTTGATGACTAATTCTCCAAACACTGGCTGTATCTGATAGATTCCTTTGTCAGGTTTAAAACGCGAGTCGAATCACAATTAGCGGGAACAATAATCTGTTGGCGCCATTTATGGACTGTCAGTTTGACAAGGGTCAAATATTACCAACTGACAGCGCTACGGGAATGACTGTATTCTTTTGTTTGGAATATAAATCAAGAAATAATGAGAATTAAGAATAGATATAATTAACCTAGTTTCTGAGATGAAAAGTGATGAAATGATCGTACATCACAAGAAAGAAAGGAAAACAGAGTTAGTTTACGAACCGCTTTTCTTCTCACGCAACCAGTGAGAGTCAGTCAAGGTAATTAAGTCACAATAGGTAATAACATTTACTGTGCACTTGTTAATTATCAAACAGTAGCTTTATTTGTCTTTGAAGAAGATAACGGTGGTATATCATATCATTGACCTATTTAAAATAATTTCAAGACTTACCCAACGCGAATATGAATGGAATTCTGTAGCTGCAGTGATACTTCAGACGTCTGCTCTAAAATAGAATGGTAGCAAACCTTAAGTGCCCTACTATCACTCAACGGTTCTTGCTAATTTATACCTGACTGTAATTAAATAGTTCTGCTAAACACAGTTATCTTTATTATGCAGTCACGAAGTATGTCTTTTGTTGTATCCTCATGAAACTCAATCGGACCTTGGAGTCTGATTAAGCATTCCTTTGAATCCATTCTCTGACTTAGGTCTGTGTGATTTATATTGTATAACTATGGTATTTTTATATCTAATTGATTCATTCAGAACAGTTCTCGCTTACTTGTTTCAGTGTACAAGTGCCGTTGTATTTATAGTAATAACGTCTCAAAAGAACGCCTCTGGTGGAATTATCACCACGGGGCTCTTCAAAGCTATAAAAGAAACACAACAGTCATACGTTTAATGTTTCTTTATCTTTGCCTTTTGTCTTTATTTACGTCATTGGTCCAACTGGCTACAGGACTGCCAACACCACTCTGTTGTCAGAGGTTACTGTCATATTTTTAATACCACCGGAACTATAAACACGCCATTAAAAAGATAATATCACCGACGGACTGCAGATTCTCGCTCCGCCATGATTAGCAACATCCCGACACTGCTGTCATTAATCATTACCTGAGCTTTCCATCCATATACTTATCTCCTGCGTAAACACTTTTAATAACCTCTACAGCTTGCGAAATAAGAATTATAGTTCAATGTTTAAGTGAAAATATAAAGTTGTCTGCAAAATAATGATAGTGCTCATTATGAATCGTATTGCGGACTGTGTAAGTCTGAAATACTGTGGCGGATGGCACCGGATGCAGAATCGCGTAAGCTTCTTAACAACGGATGGATGCAGGCATGGCGATCGCTTTCCTGTTATCTTTGTGTTGCATATTCAAGTTCTTATTTTGATTTAAGACTCCTATAAATATGATCTGCATTGTTTAATACAAAGACAGCTTTTATAACGTAGCTGTATTTTACGATGATAGCAACAACGTCAAAATAGCATACATTTGCGAAAGCTAAAATTAAGACTGGCCGACTGACAAACTTTTTGTTATACACGGGCTTTGTTCAGTGTTTTGTTAAAGACTTCTTGTAAATTTTACTAACTTATTACTTTGTATGGCTATTAATATTTTATCTCTTTTTTGTTACAGACGCAAAGAATGGACTGCGGAGCAAATGACCTGGGCAGGAAACTGCGAGTTGATCAGGTAAATTATTATGCCTCATATTATGTACACACGAATACAAAAATAACTTGTGACATTTCAATTAACATAAACATTTCACCGTTATAATTAATCGAATAGAATGACTGTAGCAAATTGTCTTGCACTTTGATAAATGGCGGCGAAAAAAAAAAACGCGCGTAGATAATCACTCTCTCGATTGACATAAGTGTCATGTGTGTCAGCTGTCAAATTACGAGATAGTTACGTAACCGGTTTGCACACACCTGTAGGAAAAAACTAGAGTATCCGATCAGCTGTTTGTAGGTTAGTATTTATCGCTGGCAATTATAAACTTGTTGTAGTCTTATTGCTTGGCAATTACTTCGCATTTTAAACGTCCGTCTCGTTCATGAGAGTTTAATTATTTTATTGAACTTAATTAATAGTTATTAATATTTTTTATGTTTGTAACATTCATAATTCACGTAATTGGTTTTATGTCTGTTCTTTGATTTAGTTTCGAAACCATTCGCCTTGTTTTTCGTTGATATTATCGGAAGAATTTTCGTTCACTACAATAAACTCGACAAACTGGCACTTGTTCTCGAAGTCATCAAAAATTAATAGAACAAAAACGAGTATTGGAATCGATTCCATTCAGTATCGAGTCGTGAGCGGTTTATGTAACGGTCCCGT
The DNA here is from genome assembly GCA_917490735.1 of Dryobotodes eremita. Taxonomy (NCBI): domain Eukaryota; kingdom Metazoa; phylum Arthropoda; class Insecta; order Lepidoptera; family Noctuidae; genus Dryobotodes; species Dryobotodes eremita. The sequence goes on along the minus strand of OU823251.1, from coordinate 19,857,581 downwards.
CCTGCGCGTGAGATGGCCCGATATATCGGACACCGGTTACTCGATTCTTCAGTGCGTCCAAATTGTTGAACTTTAAATTGGTATCGATTAAATTGTGGTGAGTGAGAGGATTTGAAATGAGTATGGTGTTAGTAGCTGAGGGTAGGGGAAAGGGGGGTGGGGTAGTACTTATTTTCGTGTTTATGACTGTCATAAATACTAAAGTTGTTATTCAATAATAGAATTGATGTGACCTAGGTACCTATATTTTATTTAAATAAAATACAGTCTCTCATTTATTTTACAACTTGATAACATTAATAAACTTTTAAACATGAATAAAAGTTTTAGAAAGCATTTCAAGTTACAGTTAACCCTGAAAATATTTTTGAAGTTAAATTAATTTTAAGTAAGTATAAGAATATTTTGCTATTAGTCACAAAAAGGTCAACGTGACCAAAATAGGTTTTTGTGACAAATTACAAAATATGAGCAAACTAATGACCAAAACAGTTTATAAAATAACATTACTTACATTTTATTGTAATTTAATAAGCAGTAGGTAACATGGCCAAGCTTTGATATTAAAATTTGTACGAAACATTCTAAAAATAACAGTTACTCACATCTTTTTACTATTAAAAAACAGTGATAATAATTTATAGATTGATTCGATATTAGTCATCGGAGTAGTATTGACCTCCTTTCTACGTACACTCGAAGAATAGTCGATTGTTCACATAATAAGCCGAATCAACTTCAAATTCAAAATGACAAGAAAAACTAAACATTTCTAATGACGTTATGTAAGTTTACATAACGTCATTAGAAATGTTTGTTTTTTCAACCATTTCGTACGTGATCCTACTGTGTGATCGTTTGTACTTAGTCGGGTAGTTTTAATATTAATGTTTAAATTTTAAGGGGATTAAGTGGTTTTGTAAGGGGAAGAAAGTTCTCGATTCCTTTAAGAAATAAAATAAAAACAAATAGGCCTTTATGGTAACTGCCGACAGAAGTGAAAACATAAAACTATGAAATAACAGTATTTTTTTTTTGAATTTTCCATTTAATTGTATAGTACTTATAGTACTTACAAAAAATTCAAATTTCATAATTAGTAAAAAAAAAGGGGCACTCGGGGACTGCCGCGGTAAAGCTATTACGTAGCATTTTTTATCAACTTATGCAATTATAATTATTTTTTTATTTTTTTATTTATGCAGTATTTTTTTTTCTTTGATATTAATTCAAGTACAGTCGTACTATACACATACACGTTAAGCGAACGCTCGGCCGAGCTACATGGTAGGCGGAGTGGGGGGTGTTAGGTTTTATTTTCGTTACGGAATTTCTTAATTCGGTCGCCGCGCTCAAAGCCCGCGATAAAAGCTATGCAATAGCTTAAAAAAATTGTTTAGCCTATACTGTGCCACTACTGGGCAAAGTCCTCCATAAGACCTTCCAGGAAGTCTTTTTCGGCGCCACCGTGAACCAGCCCTCGCGGTACGCGTCCAGGTCAACTCAACACCAAATTAAAATTGTTAATTAAAATATATATTATACTAGCTACTGCCCGCGGCTTCACCTGCGTCGGAAATTATTCCACGGGAATGTGCTACCGGGGTAAATAGTATCCTATCATCCAAATCCATTCAGCCGTTAAAGCGTGGAAAGGTAACCGACAGACAGACACTAAATGCAGATAATCTTTTTTTATTTTTACTAAACAGTTTTTTATGATTCTAAATAATTAACTTAAAAATTTAATATTATCAACATTAATTTGAAACACTAGCACGGGTTCTGACTATATTTCCAATTCCTTATATCTCTTAAAAAGAGGTACACTTTCAATAATCCTGTGAATTTTAAATCCATCCCATAAACCCCCTTGGGGCATGATTTCACAAAAATGCTGAAATAATTTTTTTTAGTGAAGACTTCTATAACCCCGTTGTGATTTGAAACTTGATGAAACGAAAAACCGACATTGAAAAGAGACAAACACATACATAGGATTTAACGTGCTCGAGAATGAGATAGAATACATTCATTATACAGTCTCGAAGTTCACATTTTTGAAGATTTCGCTTTTATTGCGTGTGAACTGCAAGCATGTTTTTTATTTCTTACCAAAAGCGTAAATTAAAATTTTCATATCCCTAACTTAAGAAATGCGAGGTGTCCCATACAAAGTTTCATCCCCTATATCACCCCTATTTAGCATTATTTTTAAGACAAAAATTAGCCTATGTCCTTTCCTAGGATGCCATCTATCTTGTTGCCAAATTTTATCGAAATCCATTCAGTGGTTTAGGCGTGAAAAGCTAACATACAGACAGGCAGGCAGGCAGACAGACGGACAGAGTTACTTTCTAAGTTATAATATTTATTATATCTAGTATGGATGCTTTTACTGCTGGCCAAGCGCAACACGTCACACTGTCAGCTACAGAAATACTGTTAAAATTAGCATGTCGGTGACGCGAATCCATAAGGTTTAACCCTACCAAAAATCGCTCAACGCGCCTAAAGAAGTATTCACCTCAAAAGAAGACAAAACTATACTTCTACTAAATGATTAAAGATACCAAATAATCATGATCAAACTAAATCAAACGCACTAGTTAAATCGCATAAATATCTCAGATATTCTGAATACCTGAGAGCTAAGCAAGTCGCATTTCCACCATTATTTAGAAGCCATGTTTATTAATATATGTCATAGTTATCAGAACCCGTTTGGTTAGAGATGACAACAATGCTTGTAGCACATTAGAGAGCTTTCAAAGAGCTGTTTGGGGATATTTATTGCGGTATTGTGACGATAAACCATGTGCAGTATCAACAAGCGATGCTATAAAACTTGACCTAGTTTACAAAGCGATGAAAGTTTAGCTTCTTAAAACATTGTGATCTCATGGTGATTTGTTTTATCTGTAAGCTCATCTCCTTGTTTACCCTTTTGAATTTTAAATTTGTAATATTGAGGGAAAGAATTCGGTTGATAGACTGTATGTCGTGCACATGCTAATTGATAAAAGAATAATCGCAGCCAGGAAAATTCATGGTGAATTTTTATATTAGAGATATTAATAGGCTTAGGTAGGTAGATATAGATACTCGTACATACCTATGCCTATTAACATCTCTAATACAAAATAATGTTTGTAGGTATTTTTTTTGATGATTTCCTCTTACCTATTCAGCGCAAAATGGGCTTTTGTTTGACCACTTAATTTTACGCCTTCAAGTCCCAGATTGACACGGAACTAAATTCTTATATTCATAACCTCCTTAAGACAAAAGCCAGCATACCAATACATCAATATACATATCTGTCGGTACGACGCGTGCGCACGCTGATGGTACCTATAGAGACGTGGGAACAGACATACTGGCGAATCATCGTCTCGTGGGGATTCATATTTAAGTTTCTCCGGTTTGTATTAACCTACTGTCTTAGAATTTTCGACAATCAATGTAAAGTTTCTAGGAGTGTTTTGATCTGAGGGTTATTGGTCGTATTTTAAAGAACATATTCATTCTTATCTCAAAGTTTTTTTCATAATATTTGGCTGAGATGAGATTAACACTTGGTTTTGAGCAAAGATGTTTATAAGTTGTTAAATTCTAGTAAGAATGCATGTCGGCCGATTTACATACTCAATGTATATTATTCACGAGAAACGAATTGCGCTTTTCGCTTTTACAACGGACAGTCTCATCAGAAAAATCTGTGCAAAACAGACTTTAATAAAGAAAGCGGGTAAAAGCTTCATCAAGAATTCGTGCAAATACGAAACTTTTTATTCGAGAAAATTACGATTCACCCAGATTTTATACGTGTGACATTCGAACGGTGGTCCGACGTCACGACGGTGATCCATCACGGACCGGACCGTACCGTGCAGACCGGTCCTACGAACGGTACACCGGATAAGGCGAAGTTTCCACCAACAGATTTAAGCAATACTAAGAATCAACTGAAAAATTGCGAATTAATGTTGTCTTACTGGACCTTGGAAGGCCTCGTTTAAATAACTGGATAAAGAAAATAAAAAACGGAGTTACGTTGTTGTGAAATGTAAATTACAAGTAAGAAAAGATGTAGTTTTTTAGTTACAGAAATTCCCGGCGCAAATTGTGCCGAGTGCCGAAAGGAAAATAATCGTCTTTTGAACAATATTTAGCTTAGTAATCGACACCTTACCTTAATCAACTAAAACCCCTTACACCTTTAAACTATACATCTTTTGAATCTTCGACCTACAGTACAATCTTACCATTAACTGCATCGGATATCGGCGTCTGCGTTGACGTTTTTACACGTCCATACGTTTCCGCTCTTGAGTACTTACCCTTAATGACCGGGGAGTACCTGCTTGCGATCAGGTTTGACTTGTTCCGCGATGTGGACTATTGGGTTATGTCCTTTGCTTCTGAACTGCCGACGAGTAGCCCATGATTGTCACTAGAGTTGATCCGGTCTTTAGTAAAGACATGTCTTCCGGCATTCGGGCTGTCGCAGTGTTAGGTACACGATCTTTGGATATTAGATATCTAAAGATCGTAATCCATATCAAGTTAACTTTTTTTCTTTTTTTTGGGTGGGATATCATCAAATGACTTCTCCTGCTTTGGGCGGAGTGGAAGGGCGTGTCAGACTCTTACTGATTAAAACCCACCCGTGTTCCTTCAGTTGCCTGTGCGCCAGGGCCACGGTAACTCTTTCGAACAATCCGCGACACCGGCAGGCATCGGGTATCAAGTTAACTATCCGCGAATAATGTTATGTGGGACGCAACACTGGACAGTGAAATTTTTAACCACTAAACATCTTGTGACAGATTTCAGAAATATAGGAAAACCCAAAAGTAGCTTCATATCCTAAAAATATTCCTTTCCACAATAATAATCAATCCGCCTGTCAAACGTGGTATTTATGCATTATCTCCCAAGAATCTTTCGTTTGAGTTCGTGGGAGATGCAACCGTGCACATTGCACATGTTCGATGGTAAAAATGAATGAACTTGTGACGGGGTAGATTAGTGGAATGGTAATACTTTTGGGTGTATGTGTAAGTACGAGCTAGCTACAAATAGATTCAGGTTTTCAGGTAAAATTTTTGTGTGGTTTAAAATATTTGTTCGAAGCTGTAATTCCGGATTTAAGTACTTATTATGTGTGTGTAGTAACCAACAAGTCATGACATTATATTCCTCAGGTGCATCTACTCGTTTCATCGTATCTACGTAGGGTCTTTTTGTTTTTATGATCCAAGTTGTTAGTTATAACTGTAATAAATTAAAATAACCGATATCCACAGTAAATTATTTCTTTGTTGCTAACTGTAATTACGTAACAAGGTAAAACAAGCTGTGCTAGAAAACCTGTGAACATGTTGCAGCAAGCATGCAGCAATAGATTTGTGTTGGTGTTACTTGCTTCGTAGGTGTTAATTGAATGCACAATCTTGATGAATTAGGTGTTGATCGATTTGTTGGAGAATTACTTCACCTTCTTTTATTGCGTATTTCAAAACGTACTTACTAAGCCATGCGTAAGAAATATACAGAGTGCTGAACACATAATGCCTTTTCCGAACGAAACTTCTTGAATTAGTTGTCGCCTTCCTTCTCTGGTAAATAATATAATTATTACTTATGTTTACTATTATTTCGTGCCATTATTGCTCGTGTTTTCGTACTGCATATTGAAGTTAGATTATTTTCCCAGACTGAGATAGTGATCGAAGCTTTTTACGCCTTAGTGACCTGTGCAGGCGTAGCATGATGCTTTCTATTTCTTGGAAGACAAGACATAGCTATTTCTATACAAAGTGACATTTCGTTTCTCCTTTTTTGACATCGCACCGTAACAATTCTTCTACAATTCGTAATTTTGTCTTTCGTTTCTACCGATCGTTGTCTAGGTCCTTTTATATGTAGACTATTTCAGAAGAAAATTTTCTATCCCAAACGTCAAAATCACACTGACAACTGACAGTTGTCTAAGGTAGTGAAGACAATTTAATTATGTAATCGCCATGCTAAAGACAGTAGAAAACTTTTTACTCGACGGCCACAAAGTATAAAAATGCAATGCAAAAATAACATTTTTCACTTTTTTAAAACAACTTTGGAAAATGTGAAAAATTATTACCTACATGTTTAGTTTTAGGGGTTTAAGGGTGTTCTAAAGGGGGTTGAAATTTTCATTATTTTTGCGATAGGACACACCATTTTCGAGATATATGCAAAATAAAAGGAAAACGTAAATAAACTGCTGAATTTCGTAAAAGGTGCAGGTGACTCTTTCTACTTTGCTGCCGTCGTACTTTCTTCACGGAATGTCACTTTTGTCTATTCTTCCGTCGACAAAACGGTGCTCGTGCTAAGCCTGCTGAGGGGCTAATAAAATCCGGAGGATTTAAAATTGTTTGACACTTGACAAAATACTTAAAATTACGTAATATAATAATGTTTCGCTAATAAAGCATCGAAGCAAGAGATTAAAAGCTCCTTACATCCGCGCCCTCGAACGTGATTTTTCTTTGTTATGTAATAATGTAAAAGTTCTTTTCGTCTCCAGTTATTTATTGACTGACACTGATATTGTGCAATTTAACCTTTTACTGACTTTCGTACATTCTTCTGCAGACCACAGGTTTATTTTAAACCTGTACCCAAGTAGCACATTATGTATCCAATGATCAGCCTTTGTCTCTTCCTTGATAATAATGGATTTCATAGAAAAGACGTGTTGTTAGTATCAATAAGGAAATTCTGATCATATCTCATGATGATTGTTAAAATCTATTGTCCACTTTTAATATGATTGCGGAAAATACTATAAGGAAACTCATACTTGGATCGTAAATTTTACAAGTTTGATTTGTTTTATACATTGATGAGCTTCATATTTTATGTTTCTTTTGTATGTATATGTCGCAGCTGTATCGTATAAAGGCTCCCACAAACAGGCGCGACGCGGCAGCACGACACAAAGGCACCGCTCGTCGCGCGACAGGCGGTGCCTTTGTGTCGCGCTGTCGCGTCGCGCCTGTGTGTACGTGCCTTAAGAGCGGGTAGTAACCAAAATTGCTTATCTTCAATTTAATTTTTCATGAAATTCATAAGACTTAGGTATAAAATAAAAATAATATGAGTAACTACATGATATTTTGAAACTTTTTGTGGAACAGAAACACAATACGTTAAAATTTTCTCGATAAAATAACATCACGAAGTTACCCCTAATTTTCACGTTTTTTCAATTTGTACTTAATATGCTTATGACTACTAGGATAATTTTTTAATGATTATCTGTATCAAGACAAGGCGAAAAAAATTGTGCAGGCATTTTTTGAAATTCCTTTTATTTTTGGTATTATTACGACTACAAGCTTTAAGTACTTACGACGTTTTTAGTTCGTGGAAGAAGTCATCTTCCGTCGCACGTTGCGGGAACTTCAAGCATATTTTTGTTTCACAAATCAGTCGCCGTCCCTCTGTTGAGACGAGAGGACTGCGCTTGAATTTTCTGCTGCTCTGCGATTTAATTTATTTGCGTAAATAATATTTTCGTAATTTATCACATTGTTGGAATGAAACTGTGAAATACAAAACATGAAAAAATCACTAAAACCACTTCCGAAACGATTATTAATATCGTTAAGAATTGATAAACTAAACAAATACCACGGCTAAACTATAAAACAAAAATATTATAATAATTCAATGTTGATATTTGAAAACTCAAGATGACATACAATTATTTGACAGATTTTTGACTGGTATAGTACAACTAGCGCCATTGTTCTCCACTTCAGTCAATTTTCTTGCGGAGAAAATTTACAACATAGAGTTCGTGCTGGAGATTTTAGATCTTATTACTATTAAATAAAGAACCAAATTCGTTTACTCCCACTTTCGTTGACAAACTTCGTGTAAGGGTAAACTTAGACGACCCATTTCGAGCGACTTTTGACCAAAACCCCCGAATCAAGTTGAAACTCAAAATTTAACATATGGGTAGGTTATTGGTATAATAATATTATTGGAGTTTACAAAATAAATAAATCGGAAAACTAAAATAGGGTTTATTGCGGACACAAGTATGAAACGGTGTGCACGGGACATGACAGTTTTCTAACGGATAGTGTTCTCGTGACTAGATCCCTTCTTATGGTGGGGATGAGTAAAGATTGTGACGGATCACAATGTTTGGGACTGTCGGCTTGCTTTTCAATGCTAAAGTTTCAACAGTTACAAAAGAGGAACCTAATAAACTTTCGACTTTCTTTGGCACCCATATAAATAGATGCCAATTATTTTGTCGGTAAAGCCGACTAATGTACCCCAGTTATTTGTTCCGAAATTGGCCTGTTTTTCACAAAGGTTTTCGGCGAGGACTTTTTTCTACTCGCGCTCCTCGCAGGATAGGTTTTCATGACACATGCCATTTGACTTTGCACAATACAGTGCAAAATCCACCACACCAATATAATATTTTACTTGGTAACACTGTTGCTAATTGAATTTGCACGATCCTGCAATGCAATATCCACGATATACCATTATATTTTTTTACTTGGTTAACACTGGTTTCCACGAAGACGTCGTGACGTCCAACTTGTACAAGGCCCTAAATAAAATTTGGTTACATTGGAATTTGAACTTTGTCACGCCAGCATTGAGTTTCTAGTTCCAAAACATGACTATGATCTAAGATTATGAATTCGAGCTTAGCGTATAGTATAGGCAAAATAAACAGATGTTATACCTACTGAAGAATTTCATTGAAAATAAAGGGAGTGGACAATGGTCATACTTCGTTTAAATATTTTAATTGAAAAACCATTCGAGGTACCTATTTGTGCTGTGAGACCTTGCTTCTTGCCAAAAATCATGATTCTAGGTCAACGGGATGTATCATATGCATTTAAATTTATTTGCGAATGTTTATTTTCTTATCTTATTGACATTTTTGTTCAATTGATTTCATTTTCTCAAAGTAAAAAAGCGGAAGGTAAGTGATGCGATTATAGTTATACGCTTTTATATCATCAAAAAAGCAGTTTTATCGAAATTGTTTTCACCATCATGTAGGTAGTATCATGAGTATGTAGTATTATAGTACTTTGATGGAAGTGCTTTGCTGTTTAGAGTTCGGTACCTCAAAAGAAAAATCGAAACCCTTATGGGATCACTTTGTTATCCATCTATCTGACCGCTTATCTCAGGAATGCGTGGGGTTATCAAGTTGAAATTGATATCAAATACTTAGATAAACGGTCCTTTGGAGCTGTAAAAAAAAACGAGCTTCTATGACGTTAACTTAGTATCTTGGCATAAATTGCCATTCGTTTCGCATATCTTGACACTCGCAAATAAATTAAAACCCATAAGATACATGTCGTTGACCTAGAATCATGAAATTTGACAAGAAGCAAGGTACAGGAATAGGTACAGGAAAGTATCTGAAAATTGTTCAATTGTAGTTATGTTACATAATGTATGGAACAATATTTTTTCAACTGCAACGTTAGGTTTGTCTTTCAATTCGGAATCGAAAATTTATAGGCCGTATCTTGAAGTAACATTTAGTCTTTATTTCATTTAAGTCAGTCTAATCTCCAATCTAACATCCCACCAGCATCGGTAACAGATTCACGGACATACAATATTATTTAATAATATACCTACTTGTACACATAGGTAAATTGAATAAAACAGTTTCATCTGATTATTATGCGTATACACACTACACACAAAATTCAAATTCAAATGCCTAAATATACGCAGGGTGAAAAGTTTCTGCTGGCGGGAAGGGATTGTGTTTTGTTTTTGTCGTGTTTGATGAGAGGGGTAGGCCAAGAGGCGCGGGTGAAACTTGATTTTTTTCTGTCTTGCTGCGCCCTCTTAACACGCCGTATTATAAATTGGCGCACCCGATTGAAAAACGTCGCCGTTATCTAATGAGGCGGCAATATTACATAAGTTTCCATGATATTATAGCAACAAATTATTTCTTAAGTAAAAATATTAAAAAGAGAACCACCAACAATTTTCCTGCTGGTCTCACAAAACATGGACAAAATTAATCCCACCTAACATAAAATTCATTCATAAAATATTGGACATTATGCTGACAAATGCCTTTACAGCTTGTTTTTAATAAAATCGAGTCTTATCAACTACAAAATAAAGCCTACATGACCAGTAGTGGTAACTTGGTAGTATTTGAAACAGGTAACACCAAAATGATGTCGTGATCCCTTTTCGGTCGTCCATATTCATTCCTTAGAACTGGTTTTTTCTTCGGGTTCATTCAGTGAACTATGTTTTATATTTTTTCTCATGTTCGGTATCATGTTACGTTTTTTTTTTTGAATTCTTTTACTTTTTTGGGTCCATCAGCGTTTAGACGGTAAATTTTGATGAATGGTGTAGATTTTTTTTCTAACAGTTATGTAGCTGTCGGTCTATGAAACAGATGAGTAGATTTTATGCTATTTTCACATAAAGAAATAAAAATATATTGTGCTTATTAAAGTAATAATACAATAAATTAGACGAACATAGTGGCGCAAATTAGAAAAATATTCCCATTGAGTTTTATTCCTTACATGTGCAGTCAATTACATATAAGTAGGCATAATTAAATAATTTGCAAACAGTCAGCTAATGACATTAATAACTTCGGCTCATATAAGTCCAAGGCGATTCTTATCAGTCTCGTCACGCCTCACCGAGGCACACGACAAGAAGTAAATGTGCCAGCGGAAGCGCCTGCATTCTCACGTGCATCAGATTTTGCGTAATCCATCATGATCATGCTTGCAAGACTTGGAGAATTACTCTTGCGAGGCTTCTGCGGTCTTTGACAAGAGAAATTCTTGAAAGACTTACTAAATCTTATATTTTAACCGACTTGATAATTATGTGGTTTTAGTTCCCCACCTTTGTAAGGATACAACACTGTAGGCTCTCCATAACATAAAAAAGCACATCCTGTCTTCAAGAATCATGCGTCTAAAGATGCATTTTCGATTTTTTGAGAATATTAACCAAAACAAATATCATCAAATCACCCAAAGATACCCAAATGGATCAGTTTTTCAAACATTATAGTTACTGCCTATCAATATATCAGACAATATAAATTTCGTTTATAATTTCCTTTTCACTTGAGGATACAAAAATACTTAACAGATTTTAATCGAAAGTTACATCTGGTGGTATCAATTGACAGTATTACAACTTAAAGACACCACGAAGAATCCTCATCATATACTTTACAAGAACATAAATATGAGCTGACCATTTCATGTGTACATGAGGTACTGCATGTACACATGAAATGATCATGGCCAAATATTAGTCAGAATCAGACAGAACTCCAATTTTTGCTAGAAATTGCGTCTTTTTATAATGCAGTGACCTAACAGAATTAAACATCTACAAAAATGAATCAGAACACCAAACTGCTAATAGAAAGATGACACCCACCCAAACGACTTCGATCCCAAAATAAATCATCAGCCACAAAATAATACAGTTTTCATACAAATCACAATAAAAGTAGGTTCATAAACTTGTGACCCCCGCATGTAGACGCTTTGGGAAAGTGGCCATAAGTGGGACAATGGACCACTTTGCTGGTCCCGTGTGGGTGGAACACCTGTACGATGAGATGACCATTTTATGTGTACATGTAGTACCTCATGTACACATGAAATGGTGGCTGATGATTTATTTTGGGATCGAATTCGTTTGGGTGGGTGTCATCTTTCTATTAGCAGTTTGGTGTTCTGATTCATTTTTTTAGATGTTTAGTTCTGTTAGGGCACTGCATTATAAAAAGACGCAATTTCTACCAAAAATTGGAGTTTTGTCTGATTCTGACTAATATTTGGCTCAGACAATATCCACTTTAACCATCATTACTTTTAAATATCTGATCTTACAGGTTACAGAACTAGATCAGAATATTGAAAAAGTGTACTTTTTACATTTCGGAACGGCCTTTGTGTGTTATAATAAAAACGCAATAAAAAATCTTTAAGCAACCTGTTGGACAACTTACTACTACTTTGCTAACATTCAAGTATTATATGAACAGTTTAGGGAAAAATTCCTTCACAATAATGGATCGTTAAAGGAAATCGAAAAACAATGAGCATCCAATCGATTGCATAATCGATTAATGGAATAATCGATTGTAATCGATACGAAACATGGATGCAGTGGTGAAAGTCGGCCGGCCGCGCCGGTGCAGGCGCATCTCAAAATGTCAAAGGTTTCGGCGACGACCCAGCTTTTTATGAAACTTGTTATCGCGATCGTACCGTTTTGTCTGTACTCAATTAATTTTATCTACTTAATTGAGATGTCAGTCGTTTAACTTATTAATGTGTTTGATTAAGAGACAATTAACGCAATCATAAATCCTTAAGCACCTTGTTGGACAACTTGCAACTTACCACGACGAACACTTTGTTACCATTCGGGTATTACAAAAATAAAAATATTTTTTTTTTGTTAAAGTTAAGACTTAAATTTGCACTCGATATGTAGGGCGGGTTCCCTCTATCTGGCAGAATTTTGATGCTCCGAAATTTATTTGGCATAACCCACTTGGCATAATCTTCTTTAAACGAATATATATATGGCATAAAAATCATTTAATATAATTATTGTTCGGCCGAATGTTTATATGTCCGAATTTACAAAGGCATACTTTTAAGATGGCAGAATTTTATTTGGCATAATTACTTTTGGCAAAGCTTAATTTCGCATAATTTCGTTTCACATAACGTTTATTTAGAGCGACGATTATTTGGAATAATTTCACTTGGCATATTAAGAAGATGGCTGAATATCATTTGGAATAATTTTAGTAGGCATAATTATTGTCATTTCTATAAAATGTAATCATATTCTTAACCTTAAATTAAAATATTGTCTTAAAAAGTCAATATGTTGTACTACAAAAGTTAGTGAAGTGACAGAACCGAATCGCTGCAAAACCGACTGCACGTAGTCTTGTCTGCCCTACCCCTAGAGTGTAATTTAAGCCCGCGTAGGCGCGGAGGGGCGAGGCGGCCCGCGAGCTGAGGAGCAGGTGGTTTTAACGCTCGCCGCCGCGGCTGAGGCTGGCCGGCGAAGCCGGCCAGCAAGCCGAAGCCGCTGTGGTGAGCGTTACAACCATCTGCGACGAGAAGCTTGCGTGGGACCGCCGGAGCCCCGCAGCGCCGGAGCCGTGACAGAAACCATGCCTGCTGCATGCGTGTTGCATGCTTGCTTGCATGCTTGCTTGCATGCTGCATGTTTGCTTGCATGCTGCATGCTTGCTTGCATGCTGCATGCATGGTGTGTGCTTTTTGCAAGTTTGCATTCTAAATGCTTGATGCATACATGCATGGTGTGTGCTTTTTTGCATATTTGCATGCTACATGCTTGATGCATGCATGGTGTAAGCTTGTTTGCATGTTTGCATGTTTCTCTCATGCTTCATACAAAATTATTCTAACTATGAATTTTCCGTAATGTGATAGATGACTCTTTCAATTATTATGGTTATGAAAAGTATGCCAAAAGATGATTCTAACTGTAAACTTTCTGAGATATGATAGTTCTACCTTTTAATGATTATCGATATGAAATGTATGTAGGTATGCCAAAAGACGAATCTGACAGTGAACTTTCTGCAATATGATGGTTCTACTTTTTAATTATTATGGATATGAAATTTATGCCAAAAGACGATTCTGACAGTGAACTTTCTGCAATATGATGGTTCTACTTTTAATTATTATGGATATGAAATTTATGCCCAAAGGTGATTCTGACTTACAAAATTATGCGTTTTTAATGTATTATAAATGAGTGTATGCCAAACGATTTTCTGCGAAATGAAGTTTATGCTATGCTCTGTTATGCAAAATAATATTATGACATAAAAAGTTCTGCTATAAAGGGTAGACCCATGTAGGGCATTATAATACCTAGACAAAATAAATTGCTCCAAAGGTTATACGGATGCAAGAAATCACTAGGCTATTGATTAAAACTGTGCAAGTTTCTGGAACGTTCAAGAGCAATAATCGCATGCCATAAAACACGTTCAATTATTGCCATTCAAGAATTGCATGTAAGTGATGACACGCGTGCGATTTCCATAAAATGGCATACAATATTTGAATGCAAGTTTTGCCATTCAAAATTGCATGCGAATTCTGTTTACATCAAGGCAATTATTGCATGCAAGTTTTGCCACGTCTAAACACACCGTTGCACGGCCTTGTACAATTGATGCAAGTATTGCCCGTATTTGTGCTGCAAAATACGAGTATGTCATAAAATTTTATGGAACGTGGTTTCGTTCGCTCATGTTTGATGGCGAGCATTGGTACAGAGCAGTGGTGGCCCAGTGGTTATGGCCGCGACTTACAATTTTAAGGTAGTAGGTTCGAACCCAGACAGGCGCTTTACTTTGTGTTGATTATGTCATCACCACTGTTCTAAAAACGGTGAAGAAAAACATCGTGAAGAAATCGGCATGTCCTAGAACCAAATATTCGAAGACATGTGACATCTACCAAACCGCACTGCGTCCACGTGGTGGATTACGGCCCACTCCCTCTCACCGAGAGGAAGCCTGTGTCCCAGCAGTGGGAACGTTATAGGCTGATTATAATGATGTTTGAAGGATAGAAAATTTTCATGCCAAAATTGAATGCGATTTTATTGTACGTGCGATTTTATAGCACGTAGTTGCTGTTTACACCTATACCAGTTTTGAACGGCAACAAACTTGCTCGTATCGTGCAACAATTGTACGTGTTCATTAGACGGTGCCAGTCAATTGTTGCTTCAATTTTCTGATAAGCCACGGGCAATAAACTTGAACCGTGTAGACGGGGTTTTATGATTTTAAAAATGCTGCACTTGACTCGGTGGAACGCAGAGCAAAATGGCTCATATGCGACTAGGCGCTGGGGGCTTGACTTCACGGCCTGGCGCATCGGGGTAATATTGCTTGCCGGTCGGTCTTCTACGGACTGTACTTCGGAGAGTGTGTGCAGGAGCTTCACGACCTGATCCCCCCATCTCCGTTTCACTCCCGGACTATCAGACGTACTGGGGGGCCGTACCGACTAGTCGTAGTCAGCGCATCTCTTCCACATTTATTATACGCACGGCCAAAGTGTAGAACTCTCTGCCAGCGTCTTCCCTTCCACGTAAAATCCGTCAGCCTTCAAAGCAAAAGTGAATAGGCAATCTTCTGGACTTGCTCGTTCCATCGTAGACCTCATCCATCGCTTTCCACCAGGCGAGATTGAAGTCAAGAGGTAGCCCGTATCACAATAAAAAATGGCAAAATAGTACAATGAAGAGAACCAAACTATTTTCAAATAATCCGTCAAAATATTACCTACATAGCTGCCTTGATCCTAGCTAGAGGCATCACCAAAGCTCCCAGTACCAAGGCATCATACACCACGAGTAAGTATTTCCTCAGTAATGACCGTCATTACGGGCCTACAACTTGAGGGTCGGACCACAGTTAGGGTCACACTTTCCCATGTATTTGTCTTTATCTGTTTACACTACAAGTATTAGAACCTTGCTTTTGGTTTACGGTAAAAGTAATGGGCAAGATGGGGACACAAATTTTTCTTTATTGCTATTGATAACTGTGGACATTTTGTGGTGCTGGGCATTGACAAACTGTAATGCTCCTTTGTTAGCTTTCCTGCTTGCGCCTTATCATGAAGGTCGTCTAATATAATAGCCGTCACCAAAATAAAGACGCGTCGCGTCTTGAAAGTGGCCTCTGTTTAACTATTAGGTGATTGAAACAGTTGGAGAGAAATGCCAGTTAATAGGTATTCAGATGTACATAATTGGAGTTTTATGATTGTCTTAAGCACTTACAGACCAGTTGAAAAGCCCAAATTACCATTAAAACACATTAAAAACTCGTTGAATTTCTCTCAATGCGAGTACCTCTCAAGAGACAATCTGAGCCTAGGACCTGCTCACGACTAGTGCGGCGCCTGAATCGATAACTTTCGATTTATTACAAGATCGATCCCGTCGATAGTGTTGGATTTATACCGAGTTACGATAAACGTGAATTATCGTGTCTGTCTATGTTACATAGCGTTATTTACAGCATTTCGTGTTATGTGATTTATTATCGGTATGAGAACTTGTTTTGTGCAGCCTAAAGTATTAATTCGTCGATTTATTTTGTCAACTTTATGGCAGCCGGTGAAATTTTAATTTATACGGTCTGATTGAATTACGATAATGATGTAAATAGCGCGTTTGTTAACTGTGGTATTTGGTTTGACATTTATAATTTGATTTAGTAGTCTGAGATTCGTAATTAGCTATCTAGACCAGCGTAATACAATGCGATATTACTCCTTTAATGAACAGATATAATTTCATTTTGGTGTCCTGCAGTGCTATTCTCTAAGTATACAGCCTTGCGAACAGCGCTGCCGCAGCGGCGAAACAGCGGCGGAACAACTTGTTTCGTCGCTGCGGCAGCGCTGCGCGCAAGGCTGTATCCTTAGAGAATAGCACCGCTGGTCCTGTGCATCTTCTGAGAATTATTATCTTCTTCTACTTAGAATACCTTAACGTCACTAATATCTCCATGCTCAGTTTAAGTTTCTTCATTAGACACTCCAACGAGTTATATTCCTTAAACAAGTGCATTCCGAACAAAGTTGATGGTTAATGCATTTTGTTTTATAAATATTAATTTCACGTAACCTTTTTATATTTTATACCAAAAAAATATAATTTATCTCTTAACTTTATGAAGCTCCTTTTCCGCCTGTTAGGCAACCATCGTACGTTAAATTCCACACTTGTGAATACACATCACGATTCTACGTGTGCGTGACCGAAATACATAGAATTGTTTGTATGTGTGTGTAAACAAAACTCAGATTTTACGACATCCTGTTTTATGTGCTCAGGTGTTTGATAAAAGTAAGAGTTTCATTATTTTGTTTTGATTGACCTTCCTTTACGTGGATACTACTTATTAGATACATTACTACGTATATTTAATGAAGTGCCGCTATTTATCTTTATAACACAATTAACTCTTGTAATAGCAAATTGTGTAATTGTCAGATCATTTTTCAGTTCCTTCAATTTGTAACGAATAATTACTAACTGATTTTTAATCCTTTAACACGCATCGCCGACTAATGAGCCAAATCGCAGCAAATCCAATTGTAATTACTCCATAAATCCTTGAATGAACCAGCCCAGTTCTAAATACATGCTCCATTGTTCTAACAACGTCATGAAACTAACGCAAAACAAAGAAACATCTAACATAATCAATATACCGGTAAATCAGTCTATAAAATTTTCTATCGAACAGTAAGTACTTGCAGAGCATGGGAACTGGGGCAAACAAACGGGCTTCGAGCAAATAGCCCATGACTAGGGACAGTCACAATGAGCTATACAAGGACATTTTGGACTATGTAGCTAGGACATAGTAATAGGAATATTGTTTCGTAAGGTTTTGGCAGTTGAGAGACGCAAATATTGATGAATTTACAATTTTAGCTAAAACATTTGTAATGGGGTACTTCTTCAGCTGGAGTAGTTTAGAGGATGAAAGTAGGTACACGTCTCTACTTTGATTTAAAAAAAAATGTATATCTGTAGTCTACCTACAAGTGTTAAATCTTTGAGATGCATAACAATCATGACAAAACTAGATTGCAAGATCAGCGAAATGCATAATCAGCCCATGTGTTAACAACTCTTTTGACGAATGTTTCTAATTAGTATCAGTTCGCACTCGAGTAAACTAATTCCTTTCCCATTTAAGTGAGCAAATACTTTCGTTTTAATTCAATCTCTAACAAAATTGACGTAATCAGAACGAAATGATATGAACTTTGATCTGTAGTTCATCAATTTACTTTTAAAAGCGATCGAAGCCGCCTTTATCGACTGCCATATTTATCAGACTTACAGTTATGCAAAAGTTAGAAACGAGCTAAGTGGTATCTATTCCAGTAAAAAACAAGTATACAGTACTTGATGGTTAGCGTAAACGCAAGTCATACATGCGTAAATATCGATATAACAAAAAGTAACCCGGTCACGGATACCAGTTTTTCGGTATTATCGACACGCGTCATCGAGCATCGCCCATTACTATTTATTAGATTATGTTGGAGCAATATTTGACTTTCGCAGCTTTCATTACAAATTCTAATTACTAAGAACAATGTAGTGAAAGTTTTGGTCAGATTCGAAATGGTCTTAGGAATTAAATGAGTGATTCAAAGCCAGTACTGTCCAACTGATTGTCGTCATTACAGTAGGTACGTGAGCTCTGGTGGACTGAATTTTCTACTGAGTCTTATTTGTTATTCGCGTGGAGTTTGTAATGGATGACCACTTACTTAATTTGGCTAGAAATGTTGGTAAATGTAACTTTGATTTTGTTGATGTTGTAAATACAAATCTTTTTATCATGCGTGTTGTTTATCAGCATGTATCTATGTTTTGAAATCCTTGGCAAGAAGTACCTAAGTATAGAACTTAAAGCTGTCTTAAGCATTAAGGAAAATGGAAATCTTAAATAGGTAGTTGAAGTATAGATACGGCATGTCAAAGTATAAATAACCTCTTTTTCAATCAGATCATTACGGTATCACAGGTTATCGTTACAATCAATCAAATCACAGCCCTACCTTAATCAGAGCAGCATGATCTCGCAAATAAATAGAGATGATCACATGAGCTTCTACAACTTTCTATCGACTTTCGCTAATCGAATAGTAACGATCCCCAAGGGAATCGAGAAGTGTAATGGCAATTATTACTATCGCGGTATCGAATAATTGGTTACTACTCGTACTGGTGCTTGAATAATAAAAGATGTAGAGTAAGTTTCATATTTAGAATTGAGAATATTCGATTCGATTTCACCTAACTTTTATGTCTGGAATAAGTTTTATCAAAAAATATTTTTTGAACATTTTCCACTTTTTCCATAATAGAAATGATAGACGTCAATTTTATTCCACGGGTAAAAGATATTTGACTTCGGTCAAATCAGCCCTTAGAGTGGTTGGGTATGATTTCCTACATAAATAAATAATAATAAAGAAATTGGTTCTACATTCAAAAAAATTAGTTACTCTTCAGAAAGACAAGGTAAATTTCTACATTCAGGGTTTTATAGTCTACATTCAGGGCAACAAAGTATGCATCCTAGTTCCCAATAGTTCCCATGGTCAAATTGACCACACTTTCATACATGTTAGGTACTGGTGGCAAAGTGTGTGTAGCAGAAACAGTTTCCAAATACTCACATTTTCACGCGTTAACCAATAAAGCTTTTTGACGCAAATGCGTTAACATTTCGTGGTGCTGTCATGACATTGTTCGTAACCGATTTTTACGGTTTTTTGTCACGATACAACGCGTTAAATTGCCGTGTAATTGACTATGCATTCATGTAAAAAAAGTGGTTTTGGTTTTTTGGGATATTTTTATAAGATTCGCGATGGAACTTTGGGTGAGAGATGGTATCGTATCTTGTAACGCCATCTATCGGTCAACTTCGTCAAATTGAGTTCTCTCCGGTTTTATTGCAATCTTAGTAAGATGTTAAATTGCTTTGTCTAGGGAAAATTTTACAAGAAAAAGGCAGTTTGGCCATGTTAAGATCGGGTTAAACTTTCTATAAAATAAAGGGTTGCTGTCAACCGGTCGAACAGGCCACGGTGGTAAGTGCAAAAGTTCAGCTAATCTATAATGTGCCTTGTACAGCCATTTGTGGAAAATTATGCCATAACTTTATGCGGTCTCATGTTTTCGGTATCAAGTTTTATAGAAAACTTTATGTAAAAGATGAATAAAGAAAATAAATCTGTAATTTTTTTTTTTTTACATACATCATCATCATTCTCCTGCTCTTATCCCAATTTATTTGGCGTCGTCGCAAACATGTCTTTTTCGTCCATACTTCTCTATTAGTCGTCATCTCGATGGTCACCCCCTTTCTAACCATATCATCTTTCCCAGTTCATCCATTGTTTTTTTGGTCTTCCCCTACTCTTATAGCCATCGACATTCTGACTCAAAACTTTCCTCACGACATTTTCCTCATTCCTCCGTATCAACCAACAACCAACCGAACCACACAACCGATTTCCACACAACTTTTCAGTTACCGGTGCCACTTTGAGACTTCCTCTTAAGTACTCATTTTTTATTCTATCCATTCGTGTAAACTGTAACACCATACAACCCTCTTAGCATTCTCATCTCATCTGCATGCAATTGCCTTTCATTCATCCCTTTTGTGGCCCAACATTCTGATCCATAGAAGACAGCAGAACCATTGTTTTATATACCTTCCCCTCAAGTTTAAGTGGAATGCGGGAGTCGCAGATTGTTCCCGCGCCCTGCCGCCATTTTTTACATACTTGTGAATGCAAAAACTTCTTTTAAACGCCTTGCTATAATATTGTTTGGTAACGCGTGACACAAAATTTGCTGTTACAAATTATGTAGGCGTTCGGACAATCATAGGACTTCTTCGAATTTATTGAAAGAAATAGGGAGTAAGATAACCTGCACAAAATAATCAAATTACACTGCTAGACTACACAATTTAAAATAACTTTTCAGGATTTCAGCCTTCTGAAAAACTGATGCTGAATTCTTTGAAGCCTTTAAAAAGAACTAAGCACCGTCACCTGACACTTAGATGATGGTTAACATTTTGAAAGGTTACTTTATGGAAAAAATATATCTGGGATAAAACGCAATATCTACTCCACTTAAACGGCTCAGACAAAAATAACAATCTCGTTACAGTCAATACAAATCTAAGTCAAAGGCTAACTCGCTCCTTAAACATTTCGCAGTTGGCATGTCATTCAAATTACACAGTTCTGCTCCCACGATACGTATCGAAACTAAACAACTAACCACTTTTATTTTCGTTGTCGTGTCGCAATCCTATCGAGTTAACTTTACCGGTCACGACCCGGCCCGGTCAGACATGGACAACAGCTGATGTCAGCCGCGGGCGGTCGTTGGTGACTGCTGACAGATTTAAAAATGTATTTGGAACCTGTAGTGATAGATGGAAGATAGAGGGAATGTATGACTAATGTTGGTGGAAGGTTGAAGTGAAGAAATACTTGATTAGTAATTTCTGGTTACAGTTTTTGGGAAAGTTAAGATGGAAAAGCTAAAACTCCTAATTGACTTGAATTTAGTTAGGCTTAACAGGGCGAAGTTGATTCTAGAAAGTTTATTAAGAAAAGAAATATTCATAAATAAAGTGGAACGAAAAAGATTGTAGATATTGATGATTCAATTCGGATTACTTATTGTACACTTACTTAGTTCAAGCATGAATTCACAAAAACTACGGTAATTCTAATCTAAATAATCAAGTAATCAACACTATAGTAGTTTTTATGCCGGTTGCAAAATGTGAATAATGACCATTACTTAATTCATTTAAACTAATAAAGGTTTTTGCTTGTTACAGGAAAAAGGGAAGACTAACCGAGAGGATCTGAAAACAGACATACAGCATCGGAAAGAAACCTTTTATAGGGTATGTATTACTTGTAACATTTACTATAGTTTGTAATGAACTGTGAAGGCTCGCAGACAAAGTTCTAACGAATCACGCACGCTTTGAAAAAGGTTAAATTCTACATTCTACAACAACGAGTCAGTTTATTATGTATCTATGTATTGATTCATAGTTTAAGATATTGAGGTTGGTATTATATTCTTTTGATTATAATCTTTGCTTTGCTTTGTCTGAAAACGTGGCCTCATGGGCAAGCAAGACATACGTATAGAAATCGAAGTCAGGGTTTACTAGAATTCTGCTAATATGGAAAAAAGTGAACGAGAAAATTGGATTGCCGATATAATGGTCGCAACCGCGACTGCTGTTTCGATTCCCAGTGTTGTTCAGACTTTACCATCAGGATTTTCTCATTGGCTTTCAATATTCTCTGCGCGGTGGCGTCTCAATTTGTGCCTGGTGTCTGTCAATAGGCTTGCCTTCTATAACACTGGGCTTGAACATAACTGGCCTACAACTATACCTACCTGTTATGTCGTTAATAACAGTGCTTTCCAGTAAACATTGGCGTTTGTGTTACAGGAGGCTCCGTCGGACGAAGATTCGGCGGTATCTTCCGCGCCCGCCTCGCTGTCACCCCAGCCGCTTAGCGACATGTGGGTCAGTATCACACAACAAAGGCATTACATTACACATTACTTTAGTATCTACTATCTACACATGTACACACTGTGCAGTAAATAGGTGGGTCCAGACACCTGCACGTGTTAAAACAATGCTCTATAGAATAGCGATCCTGATGCTATAGTAAATAATACCCACTATAGGGAAAACGTCTCTTCTTATACAGAGAAGGCTAACTACGCTTGCGCTTGCGCTTGCCTTGTGGCAATTCAGACTTATTCAAATTCAAATTCAAATTCATTTGTTTGCCAGAATGTAGGTTTCAGTGTATGATCTTAAAATTATCATGGTCCCTTTACATTAGCATTACATATGGTGTGCAAATATTTACTTTTATCTTGCACAATGCTATTATAAGATAAATAAAAAAGACTCGATTTGTATGTATCATTATATTTAACATTTAACGTCAATGGCTTTCTTTTATGCGTTTGGAATTGGATTATTTTAGTTTTTTTTCGTCGTTAGAATTTAACCAGTGTATTATGTTGTTTATTTCTAGTTTATATGTGTCTGCGTTTTCACATTTCACAATGAGGGTTGTGTCATCAGCAAAAAAGATTGTGTAATGGCAAGTGATATTTAGGAGATCATTAATGCATGGAATAAGAAAGGTCCCACTACACTGCCCTATGGCAATCCAAAATTATTTTGTCAATAGTCATTTCTAAGAAACATATTTTTATTTCTATGGATTTTAGAGATTTCTATAGATTGTTTTCTGTCATTTAGGTAGTCTCTCGACCAGTCGTTCGTTTGTCTTTTGTACCATATTTTTCTAGTTTGTGTAAGAGCAACTTGTGGTTGACAAAATCGAAAGCCTTACTCGCGTCTAGGAAAATCGCAGCAATTGGTAAGCCATCATTTATAACCTGGGTGACAATTGTGATCAAATTGAAACATGGAGTACATAGACAAAATTCTGTAGGAAGGGATTTCTCCGCTAAATCCAAATAAATTTTAGGTATATTTACAAATAGGTCGGATTGGCCAGGTCGCACGCGAATGTACAAGTATCTTCCGGGCTCCCGACTCATGTTAGTGGTAGGAACAGTGAGGTTTTAGTCTATAGGAGTCCGACATAACCCTCCGTTCTCCTTAGACGGACGGTATCCTTGAGGATTTCTCCACAGAGAAAAAAAAATGAGGCCAAGTCATCATTATGAATACGCGTCTCGATATAAATTGTAGGTTTCCACTATGGCTTTTTCTTTTTTTTTTCTTTCTTTCTTTGTTCTAGATTACATAAGTACCACTCATTGAATAAACAATGTACAAATTAATTTAATTATACTACATACATAATCAGGTATCTGCTAGATTTATTGACATTAATCATTGCCTTTAGAACATTATTTACGCACGAAGTAGCAAATAGCTGTCGGACTGAGCAACTTGCTTTCCAAATAGATTCTTCCTTGTATCCACAATTAGGTAATTCCGATACATTTGGTTTGATAGCAAGTTAATAGATAGTAATACTGTTTTAGATCATACGGAAGTATTGAAACTGGGTCTACTTTACATGGCTTAGATTTGGACATTCGTTAAGACAATTCTGTGGATTATGTTGAACTAGCTTCTGTGTCGACAATGTCTATTGAATAATTAAAATATATCGGCCTATGCGTATAGATTGTGCAAGCTTGGCCGACGGTAGAAAGTCCCGTCGTCCTATATGAATTGTTAAGTTATTTACCTACTCGTTATTTTCGTATCGCATGGGCGTAATAAGTACCGATTGCGGTCAACGATATTATTATGTATCGATATAGGAAAGAAGTACGTACCTTCGTCAGTAAGTATTATGTTATTGCACCTACCAAGTATAATATTAATAATTATCTCGTCGCCTTAAGGCTCCTTCAAACAGGGCGGCATGCGACGCGAATTGCACGTGGCACAAAAGTACCGCTTATCGCGCGACAGGCGCGAGGCGGTGCCTTTGAGTCGCGTCGCGTGTCGCGTCTGTTTGAAGGAACCTTTAGTGTGAAAAGCTCGGGAATGGAATTTGGTCATTTTTATTTGGTAACATTTTTGGAAAGAAAACCTCGTAATCCACGCCATTGTTTCAAACAATAAAAGTTTACAGCCTGTAAGGCCATCTACGATGAGTTTGAAAAACTCACAAATGAACTTTACGAGGTTTTCGATTTACCAACACTTAGTTTTTTTTAAATGATTCATTATGTTTATGACTTTTTTGATGATTATTTGCTATACACTTCAAATGTTACTTATTATTATACGTTGTAGTTAAGTAGGCAACGAAATAAAACAAGACTCTATTATTAAGCCTCCGCTGTCCGTCCGTCTGTCCGTCCGTCTGTCTGTCAGCGGGCTGTATCTCATGAACCGTGATAGGTAGGCAGTAGAAATTTTCACCGAGTGTGTATTTCTATTGCTGGTATAACAACAAATAATAAAAATAAAATAAAGTTTAAAATGAAAGGGGGAGTCCCCCCTTTAATTTAGAACTTTATTTTATTTTTAATAAACAAGAAACGTGTTTAAAAAAAAATTGAGTGAGTATTGTACGGTAGTACGGAACCCTTCGTGAACGAGTCTGATTAAAGGGGTATTATTAATTGCACATCTAATAAATAATCACCTATCAACTTATTTCCATCATTTAAATACTGACTGCACAGCAAATTGACCAGACCGTACATACATAATACTCACACTCGGGATAGGTACAAAATGCAATATTACTGTACTCGGAGAATTTAGGATGCAAGAGCGAGCGAAGCGAGCTCGAGACTTGGGGCACCCCGACTCGGACAGGTTAAATTAAAAAAAGTTGTTTATTGGTAAAACAAGTATAGGTATAAACAATTTTTTTTGTTTGGGTCGTCCTTTTAGGCAGATAGTGCCTGTATTAGGAGAGTCTGCTCTTCTATAGCAAGACGTGTTACCTATATAAAAAGCAAAACGTATAATTTTTATGCTAAAACTACATAAATTAATATATTATGTGTATGAGTATATGTGAGTGAAGTAGGTGTGACTGAGAGTACATGAGTGTGAGGGTGTGTATGTGTCAAGGTTTCAGAAGTGTTTCGGTATCATTGTAGGTTAGGTTAGAAGGGGATGGCGGAGTCTTCCATCCCCTTCGTGGTTATTTTTTTGAAACCAACTAGAAGTAGGAGTCCCGCTTGCGGGGCTCCGTCGACTACGCCTTATTATTATTGACATTCAGAAATCGGAGGCCTCACCTAGTAGATAGCGGTGCGCCACGAATATAAATTGTTGCATATTTAGTAATATTTTGAGTTGAGTATTTTGCCGTGCAATCAGTAATTTTGATTGGAATTTGGATTATTTTTGGACACAAACAGTTTTTCATTAAAATTTAAGTTTAAATACTACCCATAATTAAATTCGATGCAATATTTCACCGACACCTCCTGTCGCGCTACTGCATAAATATTAAAACGCTAAAGGTCGGATCAAATCATTAAACTAAATAATATTTACTAGTAGCAATGTATTTATGTCAGGCCATTAAGTAAAGTACTAAAAACATCTTCTAGTCACAAAGCTATTTTGAAAGGCTCTTTATTTCTGAAAGCTGTTAAAATCACTCTAAGTCCAGCTAGACATTACCTGTGCCAATTAATCTTGCTACGATTTATAATTATTATATTTTGTATTAAATTTTTGGCTGAAATGTGCTTTAGGATCCTGAAGTCACCGAAAAATCCAACATCGAAAATCGTGTAGGTAATTCGTTCCCAGTTGGGTAATTTTGCCGCGAAAATTAACCAAACAATCTCTTACGTATCTATGGACATTCACGGAAACAAATCCACAAGCAAAAGTCATTTAGAATAACACATAAAATCATTTAGATTTATGAACATCCATAACGATGAAATCTTAGTGGCTGATCATTGTGCCTAACAAAAGGCGATTATAGAATTGACGGCCCAATAAAACCCACACAGAACCACTTCGCTAACTTGACGTGGATTGCCTTTTACGTGTTGTACAGGGGACAGCTTACACTGAGGTAACTGCAACCGGCGTCTAAAGGCTGGCATTATAGAGATGTACGGTCCCAGGAAATAAAGAGCCATTTCGTCTCTTAGCGTGGGTAAAAACGACGCACGAAGGAATTGGCAAAAGTATATGAAACATCAGGTTGTTCCTGAGTGATCATCGGCTATTGTCAAATCGTTTGCAAAGCATGGTGATTGTTATACCGGCACCCTTATTGCGTAACACACTATCAATCACAATCTGAATCATTTTGAAGCCTATTGTTAAACCATTGATTCATATGTTCGAAAAATTTGTCTGCTCAACAACGTAAATAACGCAATGAATGTTGTTGAACTGTCAAAATGAAAGCCATTCCTACTGTTAGTGTGATTGGCATGAGCTATTTCACAATGCACTATTTTTTACATAATATTCCCAAGGGATACTGGTAGGGCCCATAATTTATTGCGTGGGTGCAGGGCACGTGAAGGTGCTAATGTACTAATAACAAGTGCAACTAATTGTTGGATGCTTGTTATTTTGTGGGTGTACTACAGGTACATCTTTGCTTAAATTACCTTTGTGGGAAAACAGTCGAGCTGTGTGCGTGGTTGCACTTTGCTTGACACTTCACTTTTCATCTACTATTGACCAGTTATAACAGTAGAGTACCAACCCGCACTGGGCCCGCGTGGTGGATTACGGCCCACTCCCTCTCACAGAGAAGAGGTCTGTGTCCCAGCAGTGGGAACATTATAGGCTGGTTATGTATAAGAGTATGTAACCCACCTGGGCCATGAGAAGCAGGCGTCATCAGGCCCCATAATCCTATCGCTTTTATCAAAATTGGTTAGATGACATCATTGGTAAAAGCCTGTTATTAAATTGTTTAGATTTTGTCTCTGACTCTGAGCGTGCGTGAGTTTGTGATCTCGTAACTTATAGGCTTTATATCACTAATTTGTAGACTTACTTTCAATTTCTGAGTGGCATTATTAAGTGATTAGTCTGCACGCAACTCGGATTATATTAGAGACACAAAGATCAGGAGAATAGTAGTTATGTCGGTATCTGTTTTTCTATTGCATAAATTAAAAAGCAGGCTGGTTGATTTATGAGCTACAAGTACATGAATACCACTGATGAGGCGGTTAACGTGCCCACCTACTTATTCCCAAGTATTTCAAGCAAGTACCATCAAATCGAAAAGAAGAAGAAGAGTGAATTACCTGAGTAACCTCTTGCGCATTTGTAAAACAGTATTCTGAACGAACTTTCATGAGATTTGAACAAGAAATTCTGTACCTAGAGAATAAAAGTTTTTCAGAACACTACAAATATATGTCAAGAATAATACACAAGAGCTCAGCATTTTATAATATTCCTGAAGCCTTTCGTTCTGTGCTTTTAGTTTAATTTAACTCTAACTAAGAAAATTTACTGAAAATGTATTGGCGAAAAAAAGTTTTATTTTGAAGACGCACTATTTTTGAAAGCAGCCGCATTTGAAACTAAATTAGGAGTTCCAATTTAAACCAGTATGAATACAATACGTGAAATACAAACCAAATTGAGTACTAAGTATTTAATTCACGTACCTTATTGTTCTACTCGTAATCGTGCGAATATAAATCTCAAGTACTATTTTCCGGCGCCAATGTATGTGCGTCTCAAAGAATGCTTTTCGGCCTTGGGCCACACGAGAGGATGACTGAGCTTAGCGTATAATGTCAAATAGTATTGCAGTAAAAAACATTTTGTCACCTAGTAAACTATTTGCTTGGCTCTTGCGTCACTGTATTGTGTTTCTATGTTATGTAGGGTGACCATGCTTCTTTGCCTTACTCATACAATCTCTACTTACCGTACTACGTAATATGATACTCTGAGGTTTGAATAAAGCGACGTGTGAATAGAGATAGCCCATGAGAAACAGCCAAAAGATTTGCTTGTCTGGTTTTACCCAAAGGAACTGACTATAAAAATTTCTAAGAAGTAACCAAAGAAAGTCCTTAGAAATGTCACCCTACATAAACCTGCCCTGAATATTTCTGATGAGCAGGTACACAAACAATTATTATGTAAATAGTTGTGTAAAATATATTGCAATTTGTAGATGTAGGCAGAACAAGTTAGATGGTCATACAAGAGGCCACAGTAGGTTGATAGGTAAAAAATAATTATAATTTCAATGCTAATCAAATAATTAGGAAAACTTGTAGTAACTATTATTAGAATTGCCAACAGGTTTTAATAATTAGAAATTGATATGTTGCAATATGTAGGTTAAAAGTGTTTAATTATTTTCCGTTTCTTGAATTACAAAAGGCTGGTTTAGAATGAAATATGCTTGCAATAGTTTCAACATTATTTCATTTGTTTCACCGTATCAGTGGCATAATATGAGTTTGGCCTTTTCGGTGGTACTGCGCCTTAGACACGACCCGAGTGGGTGCACGTGTAGGCTAATAATTTGTTAATTCTATACCTACACAAAATCGCCCAAATTTGGGCAAACCGATTAAATTTAGGGTGTTTGTTTGGATATGTAGAAACATTCACCTGTCTTGCCGACATAACAGGATAGGTATAATTAATAGTTTTGTATTTGGATAACGAAATAAATTAAAAGATATTTTGTATCTTGTTTTTATCGAATTAAATTAATTTATAGCTAACAAATAAAATTATTTGATATTAATTGAGTTCAGTAGTTCAACACTTTATGAGGAACCTTAGGTTTTGAAACTGAAGAAGTTTTCATGATTAATTTCGGTGTTCGCCTGAATTTTCATTTGAAACACATAAGTACACACACTGCTACACCACGCACACTGGAGTGACGGACAGCTTTTCTCTAAAGAAAGCTATGCCGTACTCATTTACCTAAAAATATTTGCCAACCTAAATAGAAAAAAATATTCAGGATTTTTTTTGCAAATAAGGTCCCATTCTCACAAAACTAATGGTCTCTTCCGTTCCAGTCATGCGGCCAATGCCGTTCGTCGGCGGAGCGCGCGTCAGCCGCTGCGCGGGAGTGCACGCGGCTTGCAGACGCCTTGCGAGACGCGCGCGACCAACTCGAGCTCATGGAGTTCAGGCTTTTAGAGTTGGAAGACGTACATCCTGATAAGGTACATTAAAAAATCTTTATAATTTTTCTTTTTTTTACGTTTGGCCAAAGTGAGTGATTCCCGTCTTTAGAATTATAAAGTGAGGTGATTTTCATTTGTTTTCCGCTGTGACGTACGTTTTCGCGCGTGTTTCGAACGTTTTATGTACTGTTTTGTGTGTGTTTGAACGTCATGTGAAGGTGAAGGCTCTGTTAGTTTTCAATGGAGTTTAGAAGCGAAGTGATGAATGGCGCACGCGTCGATCAGGTATTTTTGTGTTCCTTTTTTGAATTATTTGTCCTGTTGTTATTCTGTGTCAATATTTATCTGCAATACTGTTATTTTCGAGGTTTTCCAATATCTTATCTCCAGTAATTTGAAAGATACGATTATGTTTTTTTTGTTATCTTTTATCTCTTTTTTCTGAGATAATACGTTTAATGCGTTTAGCTTTGTAAATTTTTGGTTACCACATAGTGCCACTCAAAGGCAAGAATTATTTTGTACTACGTAACTGTGTTAGATCTCGTTAAGTACTGGATATTTATTATTCTAGCGGCAATCCATAAATTATGTACATTTATTTACACACTACTTACATAGAATTTATTCAGACTGTTCTTTCCGAACTTGTATTACAATATATCATCAAAACATCACCGACCAACTTGAAAAAAAATGTATGAAAAGCAGGAGAAATTTTTGTAAACAAGACATTTCCTCTGATTCACTCATTCGCGACATTCCTAAAAGCTTTAAACATTAACTTACCTTTTGATTGTTGTTGAAGAAAACCCTTCAAAGTGTAAATCAATTAACCGTTATTATCCAACACCATTACGGACTAAAATACTTTCTCACGTAACATTGATTACAGATAACCTTGACCTTAGGCTACACACATTCACCATACAAGCAAAAGGTCAACTAGAAGTGGTTGTAATGTTTAGCGCAGGTCACATCGCGAGCTAAGCCAACTAAGCTAACGTAGGGCACTTTACTCTCGACCAAGAGGTAACCCAACTTTACCTACCTATGTGTGGAATGTCTACAACAACTTGACCTCAGCTAAAGTTATCTTAGCGAGCTATTGGTGCACTATGTACCTACCTAAGCTATGCATTCAAAAACATTTGGGTGCACATTCACACCGAAAGCTGAGTGACCTGGGTCTACTCGAAAGGGTGATCGGGCGTCAGAATTCGTTAAGCTTAGAATCGACGGAGTACCTGTAGGAGAAACTAGCATTCATAATTTCATATAGTTCAGCAAAGTGTGAACGAAAGTATGAAAAAACGACATAGCTTAATATGCTAAGCTGGCTGAGCTAAGTTTGCTTAGCAGGCGGTGTGGTCTGCGCCTTATGTTCTTTCAAATATAACTTAAGGTGTTAACGGAAACACCATTGATCATTATTAACGGGTTGCTTACTTATTTCTATGGTGGCCGGATACAGCTCTGTTTATGGGACACTTGGCGGTTGATTACCTCATTCAGTTAGTCACAGTCTTATATCAGGTGTTGATAAATAAAATATGAACCTACTTATGTATTTACTAAGTATACAGGTATGTATGTATGTAATGGACAGCAATGCGTAGTACTTTAAGATGTTGTTTTAGTGCCAAGAGTCAAGATCATTTTGTTATTTGTAGTCTTTTTATTTTGGAATAGAATCGGAGTTATAGGAATGAGGGCTTAAAGATTAATTATTAGAACTGCGTTCGGCGCATCATTGACGGGGTCCGAAAGGGCCGATGCCTGCCGGGGTCGCGGATTGTTCGAAAGAGTTACCGTAGCCCTGGCGCACAGGCAACTGAAGGAACACGGGTGGGTTTTAGTCAGTAAGAGTCTGACACGCTCTCCCGCTCCGCCCAGAGCGGGAGGGGTCATTTGATGAAGTCCCAACAAAAAAAAAAATTGGGCCTATAATTTCTCACGGAACGAATAATTTGTTAGAAAATAATGATCATAATATCAGAGCACGTATGACGTATATTTAGAAGAAAAGGCTTAGTTAATTAAAGATTTTTAGCAGTCATAAAAATAATTTATGCAGCTGTCACATTGTCCATCATGATTCACTGAAAACATGACCAATCTTAACCGGATGAGTTCACAAATTCTCTTTGCCAGTTAAGGTTCTACCGCGAAGAGTTTCACGCGCATACTTTGTAGTAACAGCAAGTCAAAATCCTATATCGCGTGAATCCCCGTTACCGTCCGCAACTTGATACGGTCCGCAAATTAATTTAATATCCCATCAATAACGCTAGTAAGTAAGTCACAATAAACATGTCTCGTTGGCTTCGTTAGCTCAATTATAACTACCGCAATTATGAAGTAATTTTACGCTTTGGGTAATTTAACTGCTGGGTACTCTCGCAATGTTTGAAGATAGCCAACCATCAGTAGTTATCCGAGACATGGAGCTACCGCTGAACTAATTTGTTGACATAAAGCAATATATTAATTCTTTTTTCTAGAAGACACACTGCCTTGTAATTAATTAATCGAAATTGATCAGCCTGTCTTTGAGCCAACTATTTATTGATTCGATGGTTGTTGATAAAAATTTCGAGCTCCATTGAACACTCCATTCATTTGCCCTGTTTAAAGATAATTCACCTGTTTAGGCCTAAGCACAATTACAATTCACAAAAGGTAAATACTTTTGAATATCAGGGCCAAACAAAAGGCCAGTAAAGGAGGAAGCGAAACTCGTCCCATAACTCCATGTTAGTTTATTATTCCGTGTCCACGAATGACGAACGACCGCCTATTATAGTAGCACACATTCTACAACATACTTAAACTGTATCAGAAAGAAAAAAACGTTTTTCATAGGTATATTTGTCAACGCCTACTGCAAGTCGCTCGTTAAGCCTCTGGCCGCCTAAACAAAACCACTACGGTCCAACTAATGAGAGACTACGGTCAGATTTTTGGCGTCCATTTTTTTTTTGTCTCGGTTTATAATAATAATATGTGTGTGATGTAAAGTGATTGTTGTGTTTCAACAAACTGGTAACGTAATACCGTGTAACCTTCTTTCAGACAGTTATTATATACTTTCGTGACTCTTACAAGGATTCTAATGTTCAGCGGCCTGAAAATTGTGCGGTGTTTTTTTGTCTATATTGAAATTGGTTTCGTTTCTATAGCGCCTAAGTTCCATTTCTCTGTTCCAGGGTGCTAGGGACAACCTAACCGACTCGGATTCGGGCTGCGTGTCCCCAGGCTCCCGTATTAAGGACTCCGCGTCGCCCGAACTTAAACGAATGGATTCCGGATACAAATCCCCCCACGCCCCGAGCAGCCCCTGCAACCCCCGCCGGCACCTGGGTATGCCACACGATGACTTCAAAGAAGACTTCGCCAGAGCCCAAGTGTTAGCCGACATTTTAGACAAGAACTCCGAAACCACCAGTGATTCCCTCAAAAGTAACCCAGTCAAAGAACATCTGGAACAGATGATACTAAATGCGGCGTCGGCGGAGGACAGGGCGTGCTTGGAACAAGTTCTGATGCTGCTATATAACCTTCAAGCGTTGAGCAGTTCTGTCAGTGAAGATGAATGCTTTCAGGTTAGTTACAAACTTTTTACTCCTTGACAAAAAATCAAAATGAAAAAATCAAATGACATTTGTCACCAAAACAAAACCAAAAAAAACATGTTTATCATTTTGTGATCTATATTTCCAAATTCCCGTTTGTTTTTAGGCAAAACCTCGAAAAATATATGACCTGAGATTCAAACAAGAAACTGATAAAACTCAGAAGGCCATCGCAACTGTTACACCGTATCAACAGAAAGGGTACAAATGCGAGTCCTTGGAGAGCCTTTGCAGTGAAGAACGGAAACCCAGCAATGTTCTGCAAGAGAGTGGCATCTTCGAAGGTGTCGAGACAGAGTCAAAGAGTACCCAAACAGACGTCAACGAAGGCTTTGAATGTAGTGGTGAACTAAACACCGAAATACAACGACTGAATAGTATTAGAGAGAAATTAGAGAGACAAGGAGTTAGGAATAGGACATTAAGTACTAAAGAAGATGGAGACGGCCTGGAGTGCAGGTGTGTGAAGTTGGGCAAGAAGCACAAGCAGTATTACGAGAGGAGGCTTAAGTTTTTGGAGGGAAAGATCTCGATATACGAAGCGGCACAAGAC
Organism: Dryobotodes eremita; assembly: GCA_917490735.1. Classification (NCBI taxonomy): domain Eukaryota; kingdom Metazoa; phylum Arthropoda; class Insecta; order Lepidoptera; family Noctuidae; genus Dryobotodes; species Dryobotodes eremita. Next base: position 19,824,014 of record OU823251.1, on the reverse strand, counting down.
GTTAAAGAGGCTAAGCTAGCACAGAGATTGCAGAAAGAGTTTCTTCTTGAAAATAGAATACAGGTATTGAAAAATTTCATTTAAATACTAACCTAAAAGCGAAAGTTTATTTTAGAACTTGTGTACAATAGTTTTGTTTTTGTTTTACAGGAACTCGAATCGCAACTATCCGAACTACAAGATAAATACGAGAGACTAGAGGAGGATTGCTGTGAATTAGAAGAAATCGAAAATGACACCCGTTTACATTGGCAGCAGTAAGTAGTGTGATTTCAGCAAAGTAAATTACCATAGCATTGTGTACCTAGCTTTATTGCTTTGCCTTATTGAATGAAATGCAGTCGATCTCAAGGTCAAGGTCACCATTTATAAAAAAAAAACTTTTTTATCGTTGAAATCTTAAATGTTATGTTATGTTTTATCTTAAATTGTTTATGACTCTTTCTATTTCGCGTTGTTTCTCGGCTTCCCATTTTTATAGTATAATATGAATTCAGTTTTAAACATACCTGGAATATTTTTTAGTTTTTAGGGTTTCTTATAAAAACGAGGATTCGAAATTCGGTATAATATATATCTCCGTCTACCAGACAGCAATTTTAACTCGAATGTTCACTATCATCCCTACTAGTTTAGTAGGTAGTTTATTTATTTATATTTATTTAAATTTCTAGGCTCGAGATGGACTATGAGCTCTGTTCTGCTCAACTAAGAGACATGACAGAGCAACGAGAATGCTCGCGGTCACAGGCCGAGCACCTGATGACCGAACTGACCAATAAGGAGTGCGTATTGAAGTCTAGGGAGGTGAGCTATTATTTCTTTTTATAAGATTTTTTTGCCTGAATATGTAATTAGCACCCCAGTTGCGAAAGATGCTTTCAATCACAATCTGAAGGATTTTTAAGGAAATTCACAATCCATTGCTGTATATATTTGGAAAATTCTTCAAAGTTTCGTTATAACACAATGAATATTGTTGAATTGTCAAAATGAATGATATTGCTATTGTGAGTGTGTCACGGAATTACCCCGCTTATCTCTGAAATTTAAATCAAGTCTCATAAAAAGAACGACGACCAATCACTGCAATAACCACTTCACATCAGACTTACTGATCGGTCATTTGAATCAGATTTGACAAATTGGGTAAGATACCCCTACCGAAAGAAAAGAAAAAATAATTAAAAACAATGATGATGATGATGATGAATTAATGAAACGATGAAGTTACTTATTCTTAAATCCGTGTTTGGTTTTCAGAGAGAGTTACTTACGAGGTTGGAGAAGCTTGAGAAAGCAGTGCCGGCGCTGATAGCGTGGAACGTGGTGCAAGCGATGGGCGCTGACTTGTCCTTCGGTGGAAAGGTACGATACTTCTTAACTTCCTTAATAAAAATATCAAAAATCTGCTTTCCTTCATTTTTTTTCAAAGAAAGACGGGTGAACAAGATAGGTATTCAAATATTTGCTACTGGTACTATAAAAATGTGTAAGCGATGTTTTACTAAAAAAAGTTCTTTTATAATTGTAAAAAGGTACATACCCATAGGTATGGTTTTTTGTCTTTGTTGTTTTTTTAATGGTCGTAGGTCTGCTGGACGAAAACTTTCACAGACATAGAAAAATCCTCATCTTTCAAACTCAAACTCAAAGCATTTATTTCAATTAAACTATTTACAGGCACTTTTGAATTGTCAAAGAGTCGGTCAGTTAGTCAGAAAGTTGAAGCTAGTTGCCCATTCCAAAACGTAGATCTCTATGGAGAAGAACGGGCAAGAAACTCCAAGGACACTCTTTTTAAATCATTCATTCCTTTCATTTTAACACTCTCCGTAGATCCTCATAATATCCTACTAGGTCGATGTGGTAGAGCGGTATCTTTTTCAAAATAAACACGTTAACTATAATTGCCTCACCGCGGAGGAAGTTCAAATATCTCCCTAATAATATTCCGTGCCACGGAAAGCACGTTAAGCCATTTGGTCCTGCGCCTGATCTCTGCCGAGTTGGATTGCCGTCCCATCGGACTATGACAGTGAGTGAAGAGGGAGTACACCTGTGTTTGCGCACACACTTGTGCACTAAAATAGCTCTTGCGTACTTGGTTAATCTCCGTTGAGATTGACCACCGTGACCGAAATTCGGTCGGAAGGGCATTTATTATTATTGATAATAAAAATATCTTCCTTTTAATAAACCTTTATGTGCTCGACAGCGAGTGCTTATGAGCCGCATGGGCGGCTACAGCGAGAACACGCGCATGGCCATGCAGCAGATGCGCCAGGAGAGTCACGGGTACGGCAAGCAGTGCGATGCGCTCGTCACCTTGGACAAATTTCTGTCAGGGAACACGCCCCAGGAACTGGAGCTGCAGAAGCAAGTCACTAAGTAAGTATCATGTTACCTACTAGGTAAAATTAAATTAGCCAGCGAAACTCCATAGACGTGATGAGTATAACTATAAACAAGTAGTTAACTACGAGGTCAACGTTAGTGTAGAATTACTTGAAATTTAAAGTATTTTTTTTGTTTTATCGTTCTTAGATATCGATACCCGTCACGTATGCGGGCTTTGGCTAGCTAATTTAAATTTAAACTTGTTTAGATTAAATTTCCTAAGGGCCAACGTTGATCCTCAATGATTCTCGCCATTTCCAATTAATATTTACGTGGTTTTAGCCACAGAGAACGTTAGCGCCGCACCGGCAGCGTCTAGAGACAGCAGTAGAAGAACGTTCGACTTCTATCCAAAACGCCATTCAAAGCCGTCAGTTTCTATACGTCATTTGTGTCATAATACGAGTAAGTGGTGACACACTTTCTTTGTATGGAAAGTGTTGACAATGCCGCCTCTAGCAGCGGCCGCAGAGGCGTCTCCGTGCTCTGTGGTTTTAGCCATATTGACATCTATGGTAAATTTTTCATCGTAAATTTTTGTCTGACTGTGTGTGTCAGACAGTATACTTCGAAAAAGCTTTTTCTAGTTTTTGTGAGGCTTATGTTTGACACTAATAAATTTAGTGATCAATGGTGCAAGTGGGCCTAAGTATTTAAACAACTTAAATGATCACAACATCAATAGTTTATTTTTTTTTTGCTATTCTCAGGTTATTAGTAGAGAAAAGGAATGTAGAAGATCAGACAGCAGATATAAAGAAGAAGCTCGAAGCAAAAGTGCGAGATCTAGAAGAACAATTGGAGACCGCTAAGAGACAGGTAGCAGTCACCATCTGCGGTGGAGAAGTGAAGAAAGAAAAGATTGAAGAAAAGTTAGCAAGCTTAGAGTCTAAGCTCCAAAAAGATAAAGAAAATGCAAAGGTCCGTTACGTTAACTTTATCTTTTGTAGAAGGATAATATTGGTCTGTAACTATAGCGGGTATGAAAAGACACTTAACGAAGCCGAGAATCACTTGTACTCCCCGTCATTGTAATAATTTTTTGTACTGGACCATACCTGGGAACCTTCTGGTTACGGAGATATTGAAGGTCAAAATTCCAAATTTTACTAACGTTTTTTTACGAAAACAAGTTTTTAATGTTATAACGCCACTTTAAATACCCCCACGACGCCTGTACCGTTGCATGCACCCATAAGCACAATCATTTGCGTGCGTTTCGTTGCGCACTACTATAAACAGCGATTTTTCACAACAAAAATAAAATTAATTATTAAAAAGGAATTATTTTTGTGCTATGTTACTTAGTTTGATGTACAGAATACACAGTTGACGGCTGTGTGATGGGTTTTTTTACGCCCTGTATTCACAAAGCCGACTGTGTTGACATTATCCTTAAAAGATCATTGATTGTGGTTGGAAATGTTACCAGCTGCAGCAGTCTCTAGCCAAGGTTAACCCTTGGAATCTAAACTAAACTGCTTGAAGCCTCAAATGATTAAAAAGGGCAGTTTGTTTAAATCGTTTCATTAGCTACGCTTGATAGGTTTAACTGACGTAATACAGTAATAGAAAACAACCTGAATATCAATTTACACTGATGCCTGATAACGAAGACTCGCAGAGTCACACATACTTGCGCGAAGTAGAGCGTTGTAACAATGTAACACATTAAATCCTTAACCATGAAGATTCTTTTGATGAAATCTTGATTGACTTTTGCTTTCCATAGCTGAACAGATAAGTTCTGCTGCGCTTTCTTAGCGCTTGTGCGGCAAAATTGTGTTTTCGATGGTTCGGGAAGAAGCAACTACTGCTTTTTGTATTATAATTATAGCAAGAAAATAAACATATCGGTCGATTTTCCTCCCTAAACGAATGTATCCTCTATTTTTACTAATGCACGCAAGCATCAGATTTTCCACCAAGTTTCCATTTATCACGTGCAACACCAAAGAAAATAGTCGTGGCTACAAAAATAAATGCAAGAGATGTCGTGTCAGTACAATACTTATCATAACTTATGATTCTTAACTTAAAAACGTTCCCATTCCATCCCATCGTCCCATCCAATTCCATCCCATCCATCCCATCCCATTCTCGTACCGTAACGTCACGTAACGTAACGTATCGTGGCGTCGTCGTCGCCGTACCTAAATCGCCACAATAAACCAAAAAGTACTGACTGACAAAATTCCTCAAAGCTTAATACAATAAGCAAATTTCTCGTACTACAGCAACCAGCAGACCCGACAATGGGAATGAAGATCCGAGCGTTACTGATCAGCGAACAAGACCTGAAGAACAGAGTGGCAGAGTTAGAGAGAAGAGAGGCGGCTTACCTCGAGATGTTGACGCAGGCAGACGACATGTGGGCCGAGATGGAGGGCGGCTACAAGAGGAGGATCCAAGACTCGCAGAACATGGAGTCGTCGCTCAAGGGAAAGGTGAGGACGATATGTTTAAGATTTTAATCCTATACAGTTTAGGGATGAAGTTGGTGTAGCAGATTATGTTTTGTGATCTTAATATATATAAAAATTACGTGTCACGTTGTTTGTCCGCGATGGACTCCTAAAATACTGAACCGTTTAAATTTGATTTGCACACCGTGTGCAATTTGATCCAACTTGAAAGATAGGATAGCTTACATCTCAATTTATAGTCGCAATATTATTTTATTGCAAATTATTTGTCTATTATTTGACAGTCACAATTATCTGTTAGATCTAAACGATTCTAACAGATGGCGATATCTGTTGACTGGATTGAGTAAGTATTCAATAGATGGCGCTATGTTAAAAATACAAACGTTTCATATAAGCTACAATTTAATAGCATAACCACCACGTGTTGCTGAGGCTAAGGTATAACCTAAATTTATTTTGTAATAAACGACATACAGTGAAATAATATTATAAAGAGAAAAGATATGATTGTTTGTTTGTATTAATAATAATAATAATAATAATAAACATTTATTTCAGACAAAATCCATATTTTAACACACACATTTAAACTAATTCACATAAAAAATAATACCAAACAAAACAACACACACAAAATAAAAACACTTAAGGACAGAGTTACACACATAAGGACCGGGAGGAACTTTCCACTGCTCACAGTGCAGTGTGCAAACGTATCCAGTGGCGCAGCAGTGGAGAGTCCCACCTGTCCGCGAACACGCTTATCAAACTGTTGCTACTGGACCTAACACGACTCAGCAGCGACGCACACTGCTTCCTAATAAGAGCATGAAACCCATCCGTGTGCGTTTCTGCGAACATAGTCGAAGCACTGTAGAAACGTGACAGCCCCAGCAGCACTCTAAACGCGTTGTTGTATTGAACACGTAGGGCGTTGTATGACCCAAGTGTGTAGTTAACCCACAGGCTGCACGTGTAAAGTGTTTGGCAGTAAGACTTAAAAAGAGTCACTTTCACTTGATTACTGCTACGCGCGAACCTGCGGGCCAACATATTACACCGAACAGCCAACGCCCTACGTGCCCTTAACGTATTGAATAGGCTCCGAAACTACTGAACCGATTTCAAAATTTCTTTCATTGTTGGGAAGCTATATTATCTCCGGGTGACATAGGCTGTATTATATTATGCTTTGCTACCCGGGCGAAACCGGGGCGGGTAGCTAGTATATTTAGAAAACCGAGGCCAGTGCCTCTGGTCACAAGTAGGTATCAAACACTACAAGAAAGAAAATAGTGAAAGGCACGATTTGAGATCGTGGATAAATATATGTGTTATGACTGTATTAAGTAAATTACGTTTTGTAATTTCAGGTCGAGAAACTAGAAACCGAGCGTGAACAATATAAAAGATGCTTCGAGCCACTAAAGAAGAAGTTGAGAGAAATAGAAGAGTCCGAATCAGGGTTGCGCATAGCGTTAGAGAAAGCTGAGAGAGACACCAAAATCCTCAGGGATCAGAACACATGTCTGCATAGCGAGATGAATAAGGTTGAAGTCGAAGCGAAGAAGTCTGAAACGGCGTTAAAGGCCCTCGATGCCAAGTTTAAGGTATTGTTCAGTTTGTAGTAGATACTTGGTAATACCTTTATATTAAAAAAGTCCTCAACAGGGAATAAAACAGCTATAGTCTGTTTTTTTAACAAACCAGTAGCGAAAATGTTTACTGCGTTTCTATTGGTCCACGTAATCAACATAAAGTCCGTTCCATACAAACGCTGTAGTTACATGGACATTCAGTTGAGTCATCGACTACCTGCGCGTCGCACGTGCAGTTGCATGCGCAGTGCAGAAAATATGTTAGAGCAGTTTATTATTACGTATCTGCAGAAAGTTCATCAGAAGGAAGTGATGACGATAGTTTTTAAGATTACAAGAATTGGATAATAATTATCTGATTTGTATGTGCTAGTGCATAATATAATACTATTACAATATTGTTTTATTGTTATTTATTTACGAAAATATTAAATTTAATAGAATCTATTATTAGTAGAATTAATTTATTAATAAATAAAATAATTAATTATTAATATTGAATATAAATATATTTAGTAGAATTAATTTATTAATAAATTCGAATTAACGCGAGCAGAAAATTTTGTTACGAATATAATAAGTATGCAAATTGAAATCATAAAATAATAATTTAATTTTCTCTACAGTAAATTTTAGAAGTATTCAATATGAACGAGCTTTAGCAATTTAAAAACAAGAACAAAGGCTTTGGCCCCACCCCGGCCAATGACCCATCTCACTCTGTCAATATCGGAAATGTGCGAGAGACATACTGTGCATCTCATGCATAGCTGCTTTATTCTCTGCTGAGGAGTTTTTTAAATGGCGTCTGTTTTTTATTGCCAAAAACATGGTCATAACCTTTAAAATGTAAAAGTCAATTTTTCTGCATAACTTGTACATTCATTTCTGTTTGGATTACAGAAAGAGGTAGAGAAACTGCGTAAATTAAACAAACAATTAGACACCGAGCTGAAGGTATCGAAGGAAACAGTGAAGAAGACAGAGATCAATTTCTTGGGTGATCTGGATACGATCAGGAAAGACCTTTCTCGGGCCAACAAGTGTAGCCAAGACTTAGAAGTAACAAATAGCGAATTGAAGGAGGAGGTATGTACGATAGATTTAAGAAAAGGCGGACATCTTTGTAACGTTTGTACTAGGCATTGAATTGGATTTAATAAATGATCTAATAAGGAGATGGTACCTTCACATTATTCACTGGAGAGGGATAATATCTTCTGTATTAATACTTTTAGACGTAGAGCATATTATTTGATATTTATATGTTAATTTATTTATTAAGATAATAGATGATGGCTCAGTAGTTGTACATATACTTGCTTTGGGCACGCACTTAGTAACGCTTTCAATGTTTACCGCTTTTTAAACTAACGCTAAATGCATGTCGGCTTGATACTTATCTTGATGGTTCTGATCGCTCGGCACACGATAGTGCATGCTCCATACCGCGTTGTGACGTGTAAATATGCATGGAAGCCTTCGAGGAAATTCTAAGAAGAAATGTGTTCTCAGGTCGAATCTCTGGAAAAACAACTTGCTTTGACGCAGAAAGCTTTAACGCAATGCAAAAGGAAGTGTGACGAGAAGATAAAGACTTTAAGTCACGAATTGTCCATCAAAACTGAAGAGCTAGAAGAATTGAGAAGCGAAACAATGAGACAGTCATTCCACGCGTCTCGCGTAGAATTAAAGCCGGATAGAACTGAATATATAGACGAAGGCTATTCTGTATACACTGCGGTACCAAAGAAGACAGATTACGGGAGAATGCACCACAGTATGAGTTATATAACGTCGGAGTCTCGTTGCTCGTGTCCGTCGATGCGCAGTCAGCTGGTTGGGCAGCTGATCGAGGACTTATTCGAGAGGGTGCACAACACTGTGGACGATGACCTCACCAGGCTGTGTAACGATATCAATTTGATTAATAATAGAGAAGTGACTGCTGAAACCAAAGCGAAAATTACAAATTACCTCTTAATGGCTATCTCGAAGGAGCTCGTTAGGTCTATAGGGGACGCTGATGCTAAGACTGATACAGAGGTCAGTATGGTAGTGGTTTGATTTCTTTTGTATTATTTAATATCATTTCATTGTGACTAAAGTTATAACTGCATTAGATTATGAATGTTTTGATTTTACTAATCAAGAATTTTGACAATCTAATGGTTTTGGTCGATATAATTTAATGATGTGGTAACCTGGGTAATTATTTGATATAATTATACTGTTTGATTTCTTCTTTTATTAAGTCTTCTCCTTGTCAATTTACACGAGTTTTTTTCTTCATATTAAAAAATTCAATAATAGGTGACTTTGATAATTCAAAATTTGAAATTATTTTGGTTGATTTGAAATAAATGCTTTGTGCTGATCTCTGGGTAGAAAAAAATACAGGTTTATATTTTCGAAGCAATTTTGTTAAATCATCACATTATCATTATGCTAAGGTATCCACAATATTCGCGCACCAACTGTACTGCACATATAGCGAATCTCCGACTGCAAAACTTATACAATCAAAGAAAAATATTGTTGAACGATGATAGCTCTGCAAAAGTTAAAACTGTGGCGCAGCTACCAACGTCCGACTCCTAATGAGAGGGTAGGTTGTTCCAAACGAATACATTAAAAAAGTTCTGTAAAACTTGTTGAGAAATTACTACTCTGGTCGAAATGGAAATCTTGTTCGAACACTGACCACTGTCACGCATGTGGAGTGATCACCGTTGACTGTGGAGTGGATGCGTCTCGTGATGCTCACTGCGGTAGTGGAGACGTATCTACTTACGGAGGAGTTGCGAAAGCCCAGAGCACAGTTGGTGGCTCGAACATGGTGGAAACTCAGCTTTAAAGAAATATATGGCTGTGGTGTTCTTTCAACGCTATCGGTGACGTCTGACGTCAGCGTAAACGTCACAGAGTAGTTTGTGGCCAATGGCGTTCTAAGAGACTTCATCCCGTAAGTCGTTGATCCACCTGCGAGCTTAAAAAGCCCGCGGGTCGTCCCACCTGATATACAGGTTGACACGAAAATTCGACCTATTCCTTAAAGGGTTTATACTAGAGGTCATTAGCAACAAATTAAGTCCAGTTAACTAGGGGTCAAAACTGGATGGTTACCGAGTTATGACAGTTCTTTGATTTTTTTGAAATTTTCTGACTTGTTACCAAAACTAATTAATTATGAAAAAACTGCTCCACTCTAAACCTTAAATTGATACTTTTGTGAAAGCCGAATAATTAGTGATCATTTAAAAAAAATACCTGCCCAGAACTTTCATAATCTTAGAAATAAAAGGTCTTTAGTAGCAATACTTTTTCATGTTTGTACTCTTCCCGTAAATCGACGTAAATTATTGGAAAAAACTGTATGGCAGTTAGCGTACAAATTAGTAAAATAACTAACTGGTTTCATAAGCTTTCCATAAAAATACAATTGTTATATCATCTTCCGTTAGAGTTAGAATAAAAAGTCGTTGATTCATTCCGGATAGCAAATTTCCTAGAATCGAACATTGCACAAAAAAGGTTACTGCCATTTCAGGCTGTAAAACGTGTTATTTTTTGTCTATTGTTTGTCAATGTCAATTTTGACTTCTACGCAATAACAATAACGGTCACCGCTAAACATGCGTGCCGCGAGCTGTACCTACCCACATTTTTATCAGTTTGTGTCGTTGATAACAACTAAACTACGCTAAAACGCTACGCCTGTTTCCTTGTGGAGTGGCTGCTTTTCAAAATTAAGAATATGCCGACATTTTATATTTGTATAGGTTGTGTGACGGCGACGCCACTGCAGCACGAAGAGAGTATTCTAGGAAATTTGCTATCCGGAATGCATCAACGACTTTTTATTTTAATTCTAACGGAAGTAACAATTGTGTGTGAAAGCTTATGAAACCAGTTAGTAGTCATTTTACAATTTTTTAAGCTAACTGTCATACAGTTTTTTTCCAATAATTTACGTCAATTTACGGGAAGAATACAAAAATTAAAGATTATTGCTACTAAAGACCTTTTACTTCTCAGAATATGTAAGTTTTGGGCAAGTTTTTTTTTATAGATCACTCATTTTTCAGCTTTCACAAAAGTATCAATTTAAGGTTTAGAGTGGAGTAGTTTTTTCATAATTAAGTATTTTTAGTAACAAGTCAGAAAAATTCTAAAAAATCGAAAAACCATCATAGCGCGGTAACCATCAAGTTTTGACCCCTAAATATCTGGACTTAATTTGTTGCTAATGACCTCAAGTATAACCACTTTGTTAGGAATAGGTCGAGTTTCCCTATCACCACGGGAGCCAAACAAAGTGTCGTTCTCTCTAGTTTGTGGGGTCTGGCTCGTCTTGCCAGCCAACACGACCGAACTTTAAGCTCGCTGATGGATCAATGGCTTTTTAATCATGACGGTATTATTTATCGGTGTTGATCGCTAGGAGTGGCAGCGCGCGGCGTCGTCGATGTCATATGGCACGGTGGGCGCGGCGGGCGCGGTGCGCGCGGCGGGCGCGGCGGGCAACGCGGGCGTGCTGGCGGGCGCGGCGCGCCTGGCGTCCGTCAGCTGCGCCTGCGCCGCCGCGCGCCTCGCCGCCACCCGCCCCGACCTCGCCGCCGCCGTCAAACTGTGTCAGGAGGTAACTGGTCCTGCATTACAGATTTCTGTTCCAAAACTATGTGATGAAAATATAAACAAATAAATCAGAAAACGTACCTTTGGATCAACGGCTATATTTAGATCCACTTATAAATTAAGTGCTTTTATTTGATTATTGGAATACCTAAATCCGAAAGTCTAATTTTAAATCAACCCTAATTCTTCTTTTTTTAAATCAAATTATAAGTCTTTTCATATTATGACAACTGAGGTTAATCTTATAACCTCAATGTTCGTCTATGGTTATTCAATAAAAATAAAAAAATGTTTTTTAAACAATGATTGTTGGAAAAAGAGCTGATATAGAAAGTTGAAACTGTTTTAATACAGATGAATATGTTTCTAATTTTCTTTAATGAGTGATTGCGTAAGAATTTAACCTGAACAGGGTTTGTTTACACCTTCGTCAGATACTTTTGAAACAGACCATAGTTATATTATGTACTCACACCACATTTCTAACTAACGCGAACCGAAAGGAGCAGCGTAGGTAGTCAAGGTGTGCCAATGACTTGGTGAAGGCCGCAGGAATCCGCTGGATGCGAGAAGCACAGGATCGGTCCATTTAGCGACGCTTGGGGATGGGGGGGAGCCAGCTATGTATGTTCTTGCCTGAATGGTTGATGATATCGTATCATCATCATTCAACCGAAAAACGTCCCTGTTATGCCCGATTTTTCTAAATATTCCAACAGAAATCTTGACGTCAGCACCAGTTTTAAGATGGATATTTAGTCTACACCAATGTTTGTAGTCCCTAGCTCCAGCGTAAGCTCTTGGTTGAGTATACAATAAATCTATTCTTAAAAATAATACAGTGTACAATTTGTATTGTAGGAAGTTCTGGATCATGGCGATGTAAAAATCATGGAGGAGCAATTAGCGAATGCAATCGAAAGTATTGTTGTAAGTATTAATATCGCTTAATTTCTTCTTTCAACCTTGCTCTAAATCTTCTTCTTACATAACCCGAAAAAATATATATATAAAGTTTTTGTTTCTTTTTAATTTATCTAAATTAAAAACTCTGTATTCAGAGGTTTTGTACCACAAGCATGTGCACAGTTCTCAGAACATTGTATTGACATCGATCTTATTTGTTACAAGCCCTTTGCCCGACGGGATTACCCATCAGAAAAAGTTACGAACTTTCGTACAAACTTTCATCCCCTATGAATGAATGAAGGGGATGATTCTTTTTTAATCCTTCTATAGCTGCCTTTCGTTACAAAAGGAACTCCTGCGCAAAATTTCAAGCTTCTAGGACCAGTAGTTGTGCGTTGTCTAACATTAAATTTAAGATTATTATTTAGTAGAAATCCAAATAATGAGGATCTCTTGAAAGCCGAAACAGAGAAAACTTCTTATCTTCACTGGGCAAAAGACGATGTTGATATTTGAGATGTGAAGTCAGGTATCATTGTGATGATAGTTGTTACGGCTAATGGTCTAATAAAAAAATTTTGGGGTCTCTATGGTCTAATTAATAGGTGTAAGAGCCTCAAGCACCGACCCGTGCTGGATACAGAAAATGGTACTCTTTGAAACGGCTCGTATGGTCAGGAACTCTGGAACCTAGACCTATAAGCTCGGGGTCAGTTTCCATTACGCTGGATGGTTTCGTCATGTATAGAAACATTAAATGCCCATAGGCGTGATAACGTGCTAATGGGAACAAAAGTGACTGTAATTGGTTTATTTGAAATAAATGATTTGAGTTTGAGTTTGGAAGATAAAACTTCTATTTTTTCTCGTTCAATGTGTTTCAACCGACTAATGTGTATTTTTGGTCTTTTTCAGAATTGTCCATCTTGTGCGTTGGGTACAAATGCGATAGTTTGGAGCACGGATGTCTAACAACGTCATTACGTGCGATTTTATGTGAGATAATATTGATATTCACCTATTTATTATTCTTGAAGTTAGTTTTGCAATAAGTATATAGTTGCATTTAAACGCCACAAGTCCAATTCTCGTAATCAGAAACGTTCAAAATCTAGTCGTAATCTCATCTCATCTTAGTGACAATCAATGTCAAAAATGTAAGGAAATTAGAGATATTTTTAACCCAAACGAAAAAAGTGGGGTGTTATAAGTTTGACCGCTATGTGTGTGTGTCTGTCTCTGGCACCGTAGCTCTTAAACGGGTGAACCGATTTGGATGCGGTTTTGTTTATTTGAAAGCAGATTTTCTAGCGGTGGTTTTTAGATATGTTATATCAAAATTGGTTCAGCCGTTTCAAGGTCATCAGCTCTTTTTTGTGTCAGGGGTTTTTTAATTTTACCTATTATTGACCGATGGAGACCGATCAGACTGTAGCGGTTTTAAAATTACGAGAATTGCCCTTCAGACTGTATTTTTCAAGTTTTAAGTAGGGTAAACTTTGTTAGTTATTTTTTATAAAGAAAGAAAGAAAAATAAATTGGGTCAGGTAATACTTACAAACAATAAAATTGAACATTAAAACTTTTGGGTTTACCTAAGATTAAAACTAACAAAATAGCGACAACAACAAAAAAAGAGAAGCACTTTGTGAGGCTAAAAGGCTCCTATCCCAGCATGACGCAGTGATATTTGAAAAAACAAACAAATACCACAGCGCTGCACGCTGGTATTTTGATAAGGCCGGTAATTTAAAAAGGTATATATATTATATATCATGGTTTTCTTTGTTCCAGGTGTAATGCCTCCACCGACCTCACTCTGGTGCCTTCATTAGTTAAGCCATTAGCCACTTACGAAATGTAAATATAGGTATTTGTATCATAATAATACTCCTATTTTAATGAAGTAACGTAAGCGAACCATATCGAACAAGTGTACCTACATTCAAATAAGAAAACTTTTAATACGCATGGATTTTCGACGTATTTTTGTTTTATATTTTTTTCTTTTTGTCCGTTTCTGTGCCAATTGTGTTTTGATGTAAACTTGCGTGCAATCAAACTTAAGAATAACATTATTAGGCTTCTTTTGGAACTAAAAATCTAATATTTTGTTCCAAATGTTCAGATCTGATGATTTATGTTTTAAAATACATTTTATTTACTAATTTATTTTCTGTCTTACGTTTTGTATCGAACAAATCAAAATTGTCGACGGATATTTTCCAGATGTTAAAACAAATCGAATTTAATTAGTTTCATTGCAGGCAAGTGTTGTTTGTGTAAATAATTATTACCATTCGATGACGAATCAATGTTTTGTTTTATTAACAATCGAGTCACTCACAAAATCAGATACATTAGGTATCTTTCTTATTTTCTATATTAAAAAAATATTTTATTTAGAAAATGATTCATTGATCGATTAAAAATAATATTTAAAACTGTTGTTTTATTATTACAATACCTGCTTTCAAAACCATTTTTATGTTCTATCCTACTAATATTATAAATGTGAAAGTTTGTGAGGATGGATGGATGGACGGATGGATGGATGAATTGATGGATAGATGGATGGATTAATGGACGGATGGATGGATGGCTGGATGGATGGATGGATGGATGTTTGCTACTCTTTCAGGCAAAAACTACTGAACGGATTTGGATGGAATTTGAAACTCAAGATAGTTTATAACCTGGATTAACATGTAGGATACTTTTTATCCCGGTAGTACGTTCCCGTGGGATAATTTCCGACATCCACGCGAGCGAAGCCGCGGGCAAAAGCTAGTATTAGATAAGTACAGTCAAGCGGACATCAGTGGTAAAACTACGAAAATCGCCCTTACTACTACGGCATAAAGACGCTGTCGATGTCAAATTGTTACCACTCATGCGGCGATTGACTGTAGATACTTGACTAGTTAGATAAAGTGTAGACGCTTCTAAATTTATTAGTAATTTATGTACTTAGTGACAAAGAGTAAATAGTTTTGAAAGGTAGGTAGAAGGAGGTACAATGGTCCATCTTTTTATGTAGATAGTTTATTAATCTCTATAATTTATTTTACGTGAGATTCCAAGTCATAATAACAATGTTGAATAAACAGTTTTAAGGCATTGTAGTTACCAAAGCGCATACATTTTCTGCGGGGCAATTGCGTAACACACTACCAGTAGGAATGGCTTTCATTTTGAAAGTTCAACAACATTCATTGCGTTATTTACGTCGTTGATCAGACACATTTTTCGAACATAATTATGAAGTAATACATTAGCAATAGGTTTCAAAATGATTCAGATTGTGATATACAATGTGGAGACAACAATACGACAATAAATGAAAACATTGGCAATACTAATACATAAGAATATTTTGGAACCTTCAAATAAATTCTAGCAACGAAATTAAAAGAGTGATTTTTTCAAACAAACTAAATAATAGTCATGGTCCGACTATGAGTTGTGCCAATCTTTGACTAGCTCTAGTAACTAAACTATTGAATATATTTGATAAAATTTTCGTATGTACACTGGGAACGGCATTAGAAATACCCAGTTTAATTTATTGTTGTAACGTCGTCCCCACCCTGTATAGTGTGGTACGCAATTAGGGTGCTGGTAATTTTGCCTATTTAGTGAAAAACCGTCTTGCTTGTACAAGACTCGCGCGGAATGACCTAAGATATACATACATACATACCTAGACTCCCGCCTTCTTGCTGCTACGATCCTTAACTCCTTTTACCCCGTTTACGTTCATACATCTTATCATACACGCACGCCGGTTGCGAGTACTACGCACCTGACCTTTCTGAAGAACATCACCAATAAGGTCACTATATGTCCTCCTAGGGCGTCCCCTTCCGGCATTTCCACTCACATCTGCCTTGTAAATACCTTTTGTTAGTCGTCCTTCATTTATGCTCTCAACATGACCAAACCATCTAATGACCTCAAATATTATGTTTAATGAACAAAATCTCTCGACGAATTGCATTTACAAGTCGCTAGTCCTTTTATAGTGAGAACACACTCTTGACTAAATATCAACGATCAACAACAGGAACAGAGAGGTACGTACAGTTACCGTAGGTTCCCATTAGCCTCAACAATAAAGTAAAAAATATACAGGGTGGCGGGGACATCAACGCGCAACCGTTACCATGGATTCAGTATACGATTCTGAATGTCCCGCCTGCGATGAAAATTATCGTCAGTTATAAAAAAACTTCAAATCAAATCATTTATTTTTTTGCCAACATGGGTAGGGGTATAGATGTTATACATGTTTTGATAATGTTCTCCATGCTCTGCCGTCACTTGGGCATGCAAAATTTTACACATAAATTAACAATCTACTATCAAAATACCATGCTGAAAAATAAAAATATTACAAAAATATTAAATTGGAAAATCATTTTAACCATTTTAATTTTCAATGTCAAAAAGTATCTAGTAGTCAATAATTAAATAAATGTCATGCAAATAAAAATAGTGAATAAATAAATAAATAACTTGCAGTTCCATACATTTTAACCGCGTAGGTATTGCACTTTCTATGAAACAGTAGATTTATTTTTTGATAACCGTCGAAAATTGTCTATGCTAGGGGGTCTAAAATCATGTGCTGAATTCATGGTTAGGTACAGTATGAGCGTCGGTGTCCCTGCCAACCTGTATTTTATTTAAAAGGTACACCAACGACCTCTTCACTAGAAACATTAATATAATAAAACATAATATATGCATTGAGTTATGGTGAATTAGTCACTTACAGGCGTAGAGCACTTACATAAAAAATTGCTTCTTAAATATACGTTTTAACAAGATTTTTTACTCGTAGTGAGGATAGAAAAATTAATTTGAAACCAGAACCAAGATGAACCAAGACTGTATAGTACATAGTAATTCCATGCAGTATAAATATATAAAATATGACATGTGTAATAAATAGATAAAATATTTTCTGGCATTAGGTAGGTATTCCAGAATATTAGACACGAAAAAAATGCTATATATGCCAGGCTCTATATTGAAATGTTCATAGCTCATTGTAAATAAAATAAAATAAAAATGGAATTCATTCCTTTGTTATGGCAGTGGTAATGTGTATGATTTATGCCTTAATTACATGACATATATTTTAGTAATTTTATTACTTATTACTACGGTTATACGAAAACCGAAACGGATGTTATTTTGTTACTATATCTTGTTTATTTATACCTTTTTACTTGGGATTTTTGTCGTACCTAGTTGGGCATTCGATTTTAAGTTTATTTTTTATTACAATTATTTTGGGGTTAAGGATCATTGAGGGTAGGAAGTAAATGGAACTTGATACCAATAATTTGCTAAGCAGCCGTCATAACATTTTAGAAGGATGTTGTGTTATTGAAAACATTTAGAGTGAAACTTAATTTTTTTGATCGTATTTGAGATTTATGTATAAAAATTATAGATAGCCCATATGTTTTCAGAAAATAGTCTTTAGGAACTTTTATTAGATACCAAACACGATATACCTACTAATTTAAAATAATAAAATATCGGTAACACTTCACATCTACTATAAGCAGCCTTGTTAGATTTTAAGTGTCATCAAATCGCCTCTTTACAAGAGCAACGTGACATCTCATAAAAACGTTTTTTTATTATTTCATATTGAACAGAATTATTTTTTGCTTATTTTCAGAAAGCACATTAATTACTGCAACAATTTAACTGTTTTCAACGGTAAAATTATCAATATTTTAGAATTTATCTACGCTTAAATATTTAAAATTGCTCTCCTGTGAAGTTGTCGTTTAAAAAATATCACGTTTTTCTTGTAAAGAGGCGAAATAACCCGCGGAACAACATGACGCAGGACGCTCCCAACGATACCTCATTTGTCCAAATACGACGAGTTATGAGGAAACAGATTAACATAGTTATATCTAAGGAGTGCAAAAGGGCACTTAATAAAGCCGAGAGTTACTTTTACTCCCCGTCATTGTAATATTCTTTTTGTACTGGACCATACCTGGGAACCTTCTGGTTACGGAGATATTGAAGGTCAAAATTCCAACTATTACTGACGTTTTTTTTTTACGAATATTTGTTTTAATGTTTTAAAAGAACTATACGATTTTTATTTTTAAGTTAATAACATAACTTTAAATACCCACGACCCTTTTACCGTTGCTTGCACTCATAAGCACAATGTTTTGCGTGTGTTACATTGCGCACTACCACAAACAGCAAATTTTCACATCAAAAATAAAAGTCGTTTCCCAGCAATTATTTTTGTGCAATGTTACTTAGTTTGATGTACAGAATGCGTAGTTGACGGCTATGTGATGGGTCTTTTTACATCCTGTAGGTATATATACAGGAGTTTGGAAGAACGTTGAACATACGAAAATGGTGGATAGGTGGGGTCATCTGCTACTTACTCAGCCCTAATTTATTTGGCCCTGGCCCCCTCGATATATTTTTTTTTTAGTTTTTTTGCTTTCTTCTAGTTTCACCAGTTTCTTAACTTTAAAGTGTAATTTTTATTAAAAATGGCAATATTTTAGTTATTTTTTAAAATTTTTAATGTAGGCAGATTTTTCTAAAATTATTGCTTTATTCAGATGTTAGCTAGAAAAACAGTTATGAGTCCTCAAACTTACAGAAATATGTAAAAAAAAATACTTAAATCTTAATTTCAACTTGCAGTAAAAAAAAAATCCCTGGGCCTAATAAATTGGAAAAAAAAAACTCAAAGCATTTATTTCAATTAAACCATTTACAGGCACTTTTGAATTGTCAAAGAGTAGGTCGGTTAGTCAGAAAGTTGAAGCTAGTTGCCCATTCCAAAACGTAGATCTCGATGGAGATGAAGACTGGGGCTAAATAAGTAGCAGATGACCCCACCTATCCACCATTTTCGTATATTCAACGTTCTGCCAGACTACGTTCTGCCCTGTATACATTGCCTCTTAAAATCATAACCCTCCTTTGGCTTTGCCGTAGTCGGGTAAGAACTCACCTTTTTTCACAATTCAAATGCGACTCTATTCCTTTATTGTGCTCTATTATTCGTAGTGACATTATTTGACATACTATTATGGATGTATTATGGACGTATTTAAAACCTAAAAATAATCATATATTTTGACCTATTTCTTTATATAAACGATTATTATAAGTTGTAGGTACAAAAAAACACGTTTTTTTTCTAGAAAATAGAATGATTACCCAATATTACTTTGCTAGGCGAGAATAGATTGTTGCTGGTAATGCTTTACTGAACGTGGTGAATTCGCCTCACTCATCATCATCTTGTAGCTATTAAATTCCTGTAAGATGAGTTCATTGATTGCCTTGTGCAGGTACTCCTAATGTTACAGGAACCGTTCAGTTTTGGTTTTTATAAGTATTTCTTCCTACTTTCATAAATAATTTAAATTTCGTCACGAAATAATAATAGAATAATAATGCTATATAGTTCACAGTCACAAGAATACCACACACACACACACACACACACACACACACACACACACACACACACACACACACACACACACACACACACACACTCACACATAATTGTATTAAATAATTAAATTACGTAAATATGATCGCACTGATTTGTGCCTGATTTCAAATAATACCAAACCCTTTAAATTATTATTCGTCAGACGAAAGATGTCATCAATCCGATTATGTTTGAGGAACTATAGATTCATCGTCGATGAGCCCCACCGGGCGACTGATTTATGAACGAACGAGAGTGATGAGTTGATGACATTACTTTTGATAGGCAAAAGAAGGGATAGCGATAGATAATGTGTGTGCGCTCCGAATAAAACCACGTATATGTGCCAAAACGAATTGCCGTCTTTTCTAAATAAAAAGTATTAAATTAAACTTAAACTGCTTTACTTGAGCTTTGATACAATTATACTCTTTATGTTTTAAAGTAAACTCATAACCGTTACGCCTTGCTACTCAGAAAACATCAACATCGATAGAACTTTGCAATTTTTTTGTATCGAGGAAATTTCATTGTATCGTGTATTAATTTTATAGGATGCTAGGCCATATAGTAAACAAATATACACCAAAATGTTAAATCCCTATTCCATATACTTAAAAAGGTGCAGTATAAATATCAAGCACGTTTTTTTTCAATATATCACCTTAAGGTTCTTTTCTACCATTTCGGTACAGAATGGAACCCTACAAAGGACTTATTCAAACTATTTCGGCCATAAAAAAATAGAAATAAAAAGAAGAAGAATATGTCATGTCACATGTCAAAAAAATATGAATTTTCAATAGTTATGATATAAATGTTTTTTTAATAAAAATATAAATTCAATAAAAACTAAAGAATAAAAATCATGATTACATAATTATAGAAAATAGTTTCTTGGAATGAAGATGATGGAGTAGGTACCTAAGGCAAGTACCTACTTTTATCTTCGTTTTGTGTTTTATTGCGTGCCTATCCTGTAGCCTGCAAAAGTCCATTATTGGCTTCTAATTTCTCATCTTGTGCTCAAATACATGGTAAGTTCTACGTGATAACAAATGCTTCTTCATGCGAAAACTTGTACGGAGTTGTGCTAAAGAAGCTTTTGGACAGATATATTGTAAATTCTAAGCTGCGTGCCTGTTTCCTCATGAGCTGTGTTGAGGCGAAAACGGAAAATAATGCGTTCTGTTTAGTTCGTAAACGTATTTGCAAACCCAGTGTCAAAAGTTGCACGGGTGGTGAGCTAAATAAATCAAACTTTTAGGCTCTTAGGTTTTGAAAGAAAGAAAGAAAGAAAAAGTATTTATTGGGTTTGTTTTGGGTGTACGAGCTACGAATGCTTCTTTAAAGCTCCATTTACACGATGCAAGTTTATAGCCTGTGGCATACCATAAAATTGAAGCAACTATTGACTGGCACCGTACAACACAACACGTACAATTGTTGCACGATACGGGCAAGTTAGCTGCCGTTCAAAACTGGTGTAGGTGTAAACAGCTTGTACATTAAAATTGCACGTATGTACAATAAAATCGCATCGATTTCTGGCATGTTTTTTTTTTCATTCAAACAAGAGCGAACGAAACAAGTTAAAAAAATCTTGAGATCAATAAAATTTTATGAAATATTTGGCAGCGCAAATACGGATAATACTTGAATCAATTTATTGTACAAGGACGTGCAACTCGTGTTTAGATGAAGCAAAACTTGCATGCAATAATTGTCTTGATGTAAATAGAAGTCGCATGCAATTATTGAATGGCAAGACTAGCGTTCAATGATTGATTGTATGCCATTTTATGGAAATCGCACGCGTGTAAATACTTGCATGCAATTCTTGCATGGTGAGCGTTCTAGAAAGGACCACGCACAAAGTGTTAGGAAAAAGCCGTTCGCCCAATCTGGCTGAAATTTTGGTAAAATATAGCTTCATGCTGATTGAGAGTCAAAATGAGCGCAAAAAAATTGTGCCCATTTTTTGAGATATAGCCATTTTTATTACAAGCTTTTATTTAACTTGCAATGTTTGTATGTATGTATGTTCGGGACAAATCGAGTGCGTTACCCCAGCAAAATAATGTCGAAAATAGTCATTTCAATCTTATAGTTACTTAGTTGCCCAGCTTCTGTTATTGTTGCGCAAATTTTAAATTTGTTGCACTTATAGTTTTTTAGTTATTTCACAAAAACATTTCCTGCTAGGGTAACGTTACCGTAGCCAGATATTTTCTTTTTGAATGGGAATATTGAAATAAATATTAGCTATATAATTAGTTGTCTAGATGAGGTAAATGTTGCAACTTATTTTGTATTTGTTCTATCTTCGGCTGCGAAGTTATTCGAGATCCTGCTGGAGTAACGTTTGTGGTTCTGTTGGATCTCTGAAATGGTTAAGCGGATTCTTACCCTCTTTTGTACATTGCTTCTTAAGAGTTAGTTTTAATTAGTTGTGCAACAAAAAAACAAAAATAATGCACCGTTTAAAGGTTATATAAATTAAATATAAAAACACTTCAATAGGTCCTAACACTTTGAAAAAGAGCTTTAAAGACTTACTTTAAACGTTATTTTGTAGCTTGTAACTGCCTCAAAATGTAATGTGAAGTTTCGTTAGTATCCTGTTAGTAACTAAAAAATTATGATAAAATTCAGTTCTCCACGTTCACGGTCACAATGCGCGGAGTTATTTGGCCACCGATAAACCTGTACGTGTATAAACTGAATAAAAAAAATACTATATAACTATATATATATATATAACTGAATAAATAAGTAGTTGCTTAGTTCAGTTTTATACCTTTAAAATTTCAGCGTAGTACTTACAATAATTAACGACATAATACGAGCCCCGATGCAAAATAGTTCATCTAGTATGGAATACTTTCTATATTCTATCTATTTTCTATTTCTATTTCTATATTTTACGCTTTGCACTACTGTGCAAAGCACGGATATCGAGGGATATGGCTTGGAGGCGTGGCGCATGTCGCCTCCGTTGGGTTGAACTGACCTTAAATACGCGTGACTGCAGTGAGCACCGTTTAGTCATATGTTTGCCTCGGAACGTGTAGTGTGATTTCGTATTTTTACGAAATGCCGAATTGTTCCGTCCTTGTGTGAAAATATAGCACAATTACAACAAACCTTAGTACAAGTGGTTTGTCTTACCACCGGTAACTAAAAAATCACTGCATTAATTATAATATTTAAGTATTTTACAAATTATCTAGTTGTGAAATATTTTTGACATGCGACAGCGTTTGCCTAATGACTGACGCATGTCAAAACGATGCATTAGTGGTGCGCAGCACTGAGATATGGATATCGATAATTGTTAGTTGCTCTAATAAGAAATTGTAATAAGAATCTTAAACGAGAATTAATACATTTTATATCAGTTTCCCGATAGATCCAGAAATTGAACATAAATAGGTAGATGCAAAATGCAGAGAAAATAATTGGTTGGTAATTTCAAGTGACTTCAAAGTCCATAAAGACGTTGCTAGTCCCAAAAGCTCTTAGACACTTTGTCGATACAAATATTTTCTCATCGACTGATTTTCACCAGTTTGAACAAGACCCCGATGGATAATAATATTATCCAAGTGACAAAATGTGTGATGGAATAACATATTGATATTTGCTTACATTTTTTGGCTAAGAATGTAACAACTAAATTATGAAAGCGACAGATATAATGTTCAATAAGTACCTATTTTAATTGTTCTTTTATGTGCGATAGTTGAACAGTTTTAATTTTAAGTAAGGGCAGCCCCGGATCTAGGGGGGAAAGGCAAATTTAAGCGTGGCAAACAAGTGCACCACTCAGCGCACCGCAACTCTGCGATAAGTGAGATGCGCAGCACTTATTATCTTTCTCTGCGAGTGGCACACTGACAAAATCACTACGTGATTAGCGTAGGCATAGATCGTCAAACGGTGCGAGCGGGTTGCGGGCGGAGCAGTTGAATTCTATCAGAAACTCTCTGTTTTTAAAACACATGCTCCATTTTTATTTGGCGATACAAAAAGGTTAGCTTTCCATCTCTTGCAACAGATCTATGCCGTGGCGAACCTGAGGAGGATGAGCGCTTCTGTCACCTCTGTGGCCAAAAATTTAAGGAACAAATCCTTTATTTTAGAAATTTTACATCGCCTAGCGAGGGCGCCGGGCGTCCCGCCCATTTCGCCGCCTTTATGCGGAAAGGCGACACGATTTCCTTTAAGTTTTTACCACAGAGCGCTGGCGCAGCCGTTGGATTGGAGCATTATCGATCGATAAAATTTACCTAATATGTTTCTGGCAAAATATTCGAGCTCGCTTTGCTCGTTCTTATAGCCTAGCGACTCTTAATTCTTAAATTCTTAAAACTTTTCGGACTTACAAAATCTAACTTATTTGAGGCAGTGCTAAAATTTTCGCGCTCGCTCCGCTCGCTGGTGCATTCTAGATTGCCTTAATTGGTGTTAAGCTTTTCTGCATAAGTCGGGTGTGATCTTAGCAATCAAAAATCATGACAATCAGATTAATTATGAAAATGCCATCGATTTTTTTGCAAAACAAAAGGCTCAAAGAGTAAAAATTTTATTCTAATCTTCTGCTAATAATAAAGCTAAAGAGTTTTTTTTGTTTGAACGCGCTAATCTCTGGAACAAGCAGTCGGATTTGAAAAAATCTTATTGCATTTGATAGCCCAATTCTTGAAGAAGGTAGAAACTTTACCCTAGAAACCGAGCAGTAAGAAAAAAGGTCAGAAAGAACGCTAAGCGAAAAGGAAGTAATATCATGGGCGAGTGATGCGCAACGACGCGGTGGGTCGGGGGCCGAAGTTTCACGCGGACGAAGTCGCGTACAGAAGCTAGTATGCTATAATCTCACGATTTATTTCAAATATGTCCTGTCCTATCCTAAATAATTGTTCGACATGTCCATGTATATTTAAATAAATAAGGATTCATGTAAAACGTTAAAGGATTGGCGGGGCGGGGAGAGGCAGATTGCAGTTTTTGCCCCGCCTCGAAAAAAATCTGAATCCGGGGCTAAGTAAGGCAGAAACTGAAGGAACTGAATTACTTAAATGTTATTCGCAAACGAAAATATTATATTTTTACTTGATTTGTTGTTATTGGTCTTTTAATATTCCACATGGAAAAGCAGAAAAAAAGAACGGTACCAAATACGTCCAAAAAACACCTCTTTTTGCAGTCGGTATTCATCGATATTTTTATCGATCACATATTTATACCAACCTCTCTTCCCTAGTTGATGCTAGAGTTACATGTGTGCATTCAGTGACTGTATCTATACTTTCTAGTGCCCGCCCCTTTTGAGCATATGTGCAATAAAATAGCACAAAAGTGTTACGCATATTTTTTTGTTTGTTTGCGAAGAATGCATCATGTGTGCCGTATCTATTTCTTTTGTTTATGTGAGAGTTTCAGGAGTGGGGAAAAGGTGGCGACACATAAACTTGAGCAAATATAGAGTAAAGGCATATCTCTCGGATATCTATGGTGCAAAGCGTAAAATATAGAAAGTAAATATTGGTAAAATAATTAAGAACGTTTAATAAAAAGTAAACCACAATTTGAGGAACATTTAAAAGTTTATTTTAACATAATTGAAATTCTTTAATGACTTTACATAACATAAAAATTTAAAAAAATATTCTAAAAAACATAACGCAAAAGTATTCGTCTACCCTTGTCACTCACGCAAAATAGTTCGTCTACCACTTAGTTGTGTCGCCTTTGCTCTCAATGACAGCTTTAATGCGAAGAGGCATGGTTGCAACCAACGCTGCACACTCCTCAGGCGTAATTGACTCCCAGACAGCCAAGAGTTTAGCCTTTAAGTCGCTCTTCGATCTTGATGGATTTTTACGGAGAACTTTTTTCATCTTCCACCATAGGGTTTCGATCGGCGACAAGTCTGGGCTGTTAGATGGCCATTCGATTGTAGGGATGCTTTTCGCCAGTAGCCACGTCTTTGTTGTCCTTGCAGTATGGCAGGAAGCCCATCCTGTTGAAAAATGAAGGAATCTTGATGCTTAAGTGACAGAATAGAGGGCAGTAAATTCTCTTCCAATAGGTTTTGATACCTTGCAGTATTGATAGAACCATCCACAAACTGCATACCACCAACGCCTTGTGCAGACATGCAGCCCCATATCATAAGAGACGCCGGAAACTTCACTTTGCGTTTGAGACAATCAGTATGAAATGCCTCATTTTTGTTCCGAATCACTTTTTTCCTTTCATCACCGACTTCACTTCAAATTTGGACTCGCCACTCCAAATGATACTACTCGTACGCCACTGATCGGAAGTCCAATTTAAATGATCACGAGCAAACTTCAACCTCTTTTTCTTTTGTACAGCAGTCAACAGTGGTTTCTCCTTAGCGGTGTAAAATCCGTAACCCATTCTTTTTAGGACTCTTTTGCAAGTATCAACTGAGACGGCTTTGTGAATCATGTCCTTCCATTGCACCGTGAGTTCTCCAGCTCGAGCACGACGATTATTTTTGATAATTTTCTTCAGGATTCTGTTATCTACTGCACTTGTGATGCGTGGTCGAACAGTTTTCTTCAAACAAGAAGTCGTTCTATTCTTTTTATAGTGCTGAATGATAGATTGGACTGTAGACCTGGGAAGTATCAAGTCTTTAGATATTTGGTAACTTGATTTGCCAGCATCGACCCCACAAACTATTCGCTTTCGAAGCTCTTCACACACGGGTTGGCCACGACCCATTGTTAATTGAAAACGAATGAAAAAAACTGAAATTTTCAGAATTTATACTGTCTCACTTGACAAATGACACAGAATTACTTTTACAAATTTAAATTATGCAACATAATTGTACAAAGAAAGAATAATCTTATTTAACTCACCGATAGACGAAGTCTTTTGCATCGATTAACAATTAGACGAACTATTTTGCTTATAACTTCTTCGAATTTAAAACAGGATATGCATAAATTTAAAAATCTAAAATAGTTTATTGGTTCATAATTAAAAAATGGCATAAGTAACGCGACATGTGATAGTAGAACAGCTTAATATTTTATATAGATATACAAAAATAATGAAGTTAGAAAAAATCTCACAGAGAAAATTTCACACTAGACGAACTATTTTGCATCGGGGCTCGTAAAATAAAAGTCATTAGGAAGTCCGTGGTAACCCGACCATGTTTAGGTGGTTACAAAAAAGCGACCGCGTAGTACATTATGCTATCTTCTAAAATGTTTACTGTAAGACACCTTACAAGTTCGGTACAGATACGTACTACGACTCTTTTCGACATTATTTTGCTGGGGTAACGCACACGGACAAATCTTGCAAGCTGAATTAAAATCACTTCGTCTTATCCTACGGAGTTGAAATTTCACACGTTGATTCTATTTTGAAGACAATGCATTTTTATGATGCATGACCTGGCTGCTGCACCTAGGATTGGCTCCAGTCGAGGGAACTCCTCAATGGTCAATATAGTAGAGTTAACAAAATTGTACGTATAATGATAGCTCGTTCTAAAGTTTACCATGATCTGGCTGCTACACCCAGGATTGGCTCCGTACGAGAGATCTCCTCAGCGGTCAATAGCACAGTCACGAAATCGGATCGGATGATCGCCCGTTCTAAAGTATGGCATGACTTGGATAGTGTAACTCGGATGGCTTCTTACCAAGACTTGTGTAAAGGCGTGTTTGGGTTCGTTGGATTTGTCTTTACCTGGATTTGTCTGTACCTTTCAAGAGAAGGTGATGGAACGGATATTATTTTAAAATAATTGTAATTGTAAAAAGTACAAAATAAAACTTTTAACTTTAATTTTAACTTTAATACTATTTTTTACTTTACTTTTTAACTCTAATATTTTCTTAAAATCTTGAAGCATGAACGTCCTTCTTACACTCTAAGATAAGCCAGAAAATATTTAAGTACGTAACGTAATTTTTATTTAGTACTTTTTAGTTAATTAAAACCTAGTTTAAAAAAAAAAAATAACCTAAATTTTTATGTTGAAGTCAGAAAGATGATTTTATTTATGTAAATAAAAAGCGTTCACATCAATCACAACAAGTTTCAATTAGGATTCTGTTTTAAAAACATATTCTGTGAACCCTGAAGGGGGGGTACGCAGAGATGTCTTAAATAGACTTTTATTTTAATTATTTTATTTATCTTTTATATAGATTCTTCTATATTTTGTGAATGTGAGAACGTTGTAGGCCTAACTTGTAGACTGTATATTTGTAGACCTTTTTCTATTTTGTTGAGTACCTGTTACTTGTTGACAGGCCTACACTGTCCTCTCATACCTATTAACACTGTAACTCAACACGAGTTCGAGTTCGAGTTCAGAGTTTCTTGCCGGCTCGTCTCCATAGGAAACGATCAATTGAAACCGTGCACCTAGCTTCTGACGTTTCATCAGTGCCCATGTAGGTTTATGTGCAATAAAATATTTTTTTGATTTTAATTTGACACACATTTCGCATAGAAGACTAAGTCGTCCGGCCGATTTTGCTGAAACTTTGGGATCTTATATTGAAAGACTTTTTTTCATGGGGTATCTATTTTTATTTAACGTATTGTTGTAAATAACAACAATACAAATAATATTTACAAAATATTAAAGAAATTAAACCAATACAATATAACTTAAAGTCGCTTTTCGTATGTGTCTGTGTGACCTGTGACCTACTAGCTTTTGCCCGCGGCTTCGCTCGCGTTAATTTAGACTGTGACTATCAATTCGGGTTATAATTAAATCATGATTCGAAAGACACGTGGCGCCATCTATTATCATAAGGACGTTATTGTTGTTTTCCTCGGGAACAGTACTTTTTTGCGGGATGACAGGTACCCTATGTCCGTTGCTGTACCCCTGACAGCGTATAATCAAAATTTCAGGATGATCGGTTCAGTGGTTTAGGCGTGAAAAGGTAACAAACAAACAAACAAACTTACTTTCGCATTTATAATATTAGTTAGGATATTAGTTAGGATATCGGAAGGTTTATATGTACCTACCTATAATAGGTAAATTAATATTAATTAACTTAGATACAGGATGTAAAATTACCCATCCAGTAGCTGTTATCTATGCATTCTATACATCAAACTAAGTAACATGGAGGGGACTAAAGGACCTAAACGAAAGTTTTATAATGCCTAAAAGTATATGATCCACTGCGGTACACAAAATCAGAAAAATACATGATATTTTTCAGGATATATGTTAGATTGTGTGTTGAAAAAATAATACAACGAATTTGATACGATAGAAAAAAATCACGAACATACCTCTAAAAATTTCTTTTAACGAATAAAAACCATACTATTATACATGCAATCATTCTGATTTTTTGTCAGATTATTCTACAAGCAACATATGAACGTAATAATGTTTTAATTGTTTACTCCAATCAATAGATTTTTTGTAAATAGATAATTGCTTCATATTTTGCAATAAATTACCAGCGTTGTGTCATCGCCGTACTCTTTCTTTTCTATGCAGTCCAACAGTGACTGCGCTTTAGCT
The DNA here is from genome assembly GCA_917490735.1 of Dryobotodes eremita. Taxonomy (NCBI): domain Eukaryota; kingdom Metazoa; phylum Arthropoda; class Insecta; order Lepidoptera; family Noctuidae; genus Dryobotodes; species Dryobotodes eremita. The sequence continues at coordinate 19,794,968 of OU823251.1, read as the reverse complement.
GATGTCAGCCTCTTAAGCAAACACTATTGCTGGTAAACGACTTTTGGTGTGAAACATCGCTGTTTACGGGAGCGCGCCGTCCCATGCACCCAAAAGCATAATGTTATGCGTGCACTACTTTGTGCTTGTGGGTGCATGCGCTCCAAGAGCATAAATTAAGTTATAATATTTAAAAGGGCCCTTCCCGGTCCGTCTATCGTCAACGCGAGCATGATTGAAAAGCTTTTTGTTTCATCCAACGCAATGTTTGAGAAGAGAAGCAAGAGTGAGAACGCGATAACATCGAACGAAAATTGGCGCGCAAAGACTTCACAAAACTTGTTCCAGGAAATACGTGTTTTTGAAAAAGTCTTGCAAGTTTTTGGAAAAAAATGTTTATCATTTACAATCTCCATTACCTGTGCGAGGTTTCTATGAAGATGTTTTCTTTACTTTTATAATTAATGAGTACATTATGAACGGCCAAAGTTCAGGTAAAATTTGTACAAAAAAGCAGATTGTTGGAGGCTTATACTGAATTTTTTTCTCCAAAATTTGATTTTTTACTTGCATAGAAACCTAGATAAAGTGCACAAGATACCTATTGGTTCAAAATTTTCATTGAAAGTTGTGTTACAACGCTATAATCACGTACGAGCGTTTGTATGAAAAGCATGACGGGTTGGCTGCTCTTAAACCCTGTTTTCGTTTCGAAAAAAGTAAAAGACAGTTGGAACTTTGAACTTCAATATTTCCGTGACCAGAAGGTCCCCAGGTACAGCCCAAAACAATAAAAATGGTCACAATGGCGGGGAGTACAACTTACTCTCAGCTTCGTTAAGCGTCTTTTTACACCCATTATTCGCAAAATCAATTAGGCTATTATACCATGTCTAGTAATTGTTTAAAATATAGGCTATTTTCGCGAACATAGCGCACCATTAAAGATTATCTTACTGTAGTAATTGCAATAAAAAAATTTACAAAATTACAAAAATTCGTCACTAAGGCCTTGTCGCAGCTTGCTCAGAAAGCACAAAGAGTCTTTCTTGTTTACGTAGTGAAATCCATCTTGTACTAGAATAAGATCTCAGTTATTATTAAAATCATCGACAACAACATCGCAGCGCAGTGTTACTATAGTTAATGTCCGAGAGACAGAATACCTATAGTAATCAATAGCCTATAAGCGAGTGTCCTAATAGAAAGCGATTGTCGCGTGAATACGTGATCGTCGCGATCGTAGTTCGTACGAACCCGAACAAAGATCGCGATGGCGACGATAGCCTGAGCTGGACAAACCCATAGTGCATCGACACCCTTAAATATACATGTCGGCACGTCATTCACATGTAACCTGTTGTTCAAATGTGTATACACATACAGACTGTAATTTTTTCTAAAGTTTCTTCTGTGTATACAGACAAATATATATGAATTGGAACTTGTTGTGCTCGATGTGATTGCTTTTTATTTATATTTTTCACCATAACATAATCTAAAACTAGCCATTTTTTTGCGCTCCTTTATACTTTAAATTTGCATATTATAGGCTATATTGTTCCAAAATTTCAGCCAAATTAGCCGATCGTCTTTCTCCTAACATTTTATGCGGGGTCCTTTGCACCGTGTTAATGGAGCTTAAATCACACAGGTGCTGTGTGTTATGTTAATTTCCAAATCTTTTTTTAAGTGGACATAATTACTGATAGAGTGTCATTATAATCGTCTGTATGTATACATTTTAAGCAAAATTATTATTTGTGTTATACTTATATTTATATGTATCTAATTTAACATCTCAAAAATATTTATGTGAGAAATTTTGGATTTTTAATGATACCATCTCTATAATTTTAATCTTCACTATACAACTATTACTAATACTTTACTTTTTATCCCGGTAGTGCGATCTCGTGGGATAATTTCCATCCCCCACGCGGGCGAAGTCGCAGGCAAAAGGCAAATGGTTTTCTAAAATTGTTGATAGATATTGATGTGAAATGGTCTTTTTCAGGTCTTGAAAGCACCAAGCTTGTGTTGCAGCAGTCGGGGGTCAATGTAATCAACGCGTTTATCTACACTTAACACCGAAAGAGGAGGAAAAGCACAAAATCCTGGTGTGTAGGTACAAGCTTATAGAAGTTTCAAAAGTATGGCCGAAAATGCATGTAATGTTTGTACGGCTCCGCCAGTCAATACCAAAATTGATAAGGCCACATGTTCGTGTTCAAATTGTGACATCAATAATGCTTCTGAACAGCAACAGGATCTTACCTGCTCTTGCGAAGACTGCACAGAAGCTAAAACATGTCTCTACTACACAAAAAAAAAAGGTGGCTTGAGTGAGAATCATTTGGACGCATGCTCCACGAAAATGCGGAGCAATCCACCCGCAAACCCTCCGAACATAAAAGAATTTATAAGTCCAAGCTTACCTCAATCACATAAGAAAGTTAAACAACCCACAACATCGCCCACGACCCCATCAGGGGTTTATGGAGCTATGACGGCAACACTGAAACAACAGGAATCGATTGTTGGAGAACAAAAAAGGGCTTATTTATCGGTATCCGCAACTAAACCAAAAAAAAAGGGATGTGTATTAGAAAAATGCTCATGCGTCGGAGATCAGATTTATGGAAGTATGACGGCAACACTGAAACAACAGGAATCGATTGTTGCACTACAAAAATCGGCTTATTTACCGGCATCAGAAATTAAACCAAAAAAGGGATGTGTATTAGAAAAATGCTCATGCATCGGAGATCAGGTTCATGGAAATATGACGGCAACACTGAAACAACAGGAATCGATTGTTGGACTACAAAAAAAGGCTTGTTCACCGGCATCAGAAACTAAACCAAAAAAAGAATGTGTATTAGAAAACTACTCATGCATCATTCCAGATCCTTGTTGTCCTATACAGAACAGAGATAAGAAAGAGTTACCGAATCATTGTGGTGAGAGTTTTGGTTTTAAGGTACCAAAGATTTATCATAACCAAGAGTCACCGGATCATATGAAAGGCGCTGCGGATTGTGCTTTTGACGTACCGAAGATTTGTTGTATTATGCAAGAGTCATCTGAGGTATCAAACATTTTTCATAAGCAAGAGTCACCGGATCATATGAAATGTACTGCAGGTTATGTTTTTGATGTACCAAAGGTTTATTCTGATAAGCATGAGTCACCGGATTATATGAAATGTTCTGCGGGTTATGTTTTTGATCTACCAAAGGTCAGTTGTGATAAGCAAGAGTCACCGGATCATATGAAAGATACTGCGGGTTATGTTTTTGATGTACCAAGGGCTTGTTCTGATAAGCATGAGTCATCGGAACATATGAAAGGTGCTGCGGGTTATGTTTTTGATGTACCAAGGGTTTGTTCTGATAAGCATGAGTCATCGGATCATATGAAAGGTGCTGCAGGTTATGTTTTTGATGTACCAAAGATTTGTTGGGATAAGCAAGAGTCAACGGATCTTATGAAAGGTGCTGCGGGTTATATTTTTGTCGTACCAAAGATTTGTTCTGATAAGCAAGAGTCAGCGGATCGGTTGAATGGTGCTGCGGGTTATGTTTTTGAGTTACCAAAGATTAATGAAGAACAAACACAACGCAAAGAAAATAAAACAAAAAGGCACGAAAAAAGAATATGTTATGGATGCAATAATATGTGCAATGCATCAGAAACAACATTATTATCAGAAACTAATTTAGCACAACTTGAGTCAGAGAACAGTACACAAGTATTCAATATAAGTAGAATTGGATCAAAGAGGACTATATCTGATACAATGCACACTAGGTGTAAAAAAAAAGTTGAATCAGATTCACAACCGTATAAACTAACGAAGAATGCGCAAGGATTATTCAGAAATGTACGTGAAACACCGGAAAATGGATTACAAATAAAAAATACATTATCTGGATGTGTATGTGACCTACCAAAATATTCACCCACAACGCAGAAAAATAATTGTGGTTGTCGTGAGTCAGTCAAATCTGCATCACACAATATTTCAGAATCATCACCACATGAACCAGCGAACAATACACGAAAAATCGGCATAAATAGATTTAAAGCAAAAGGGATCGCTCCTGATTCAAAGTACAAAGTAACTAAAAATAAAAGTTTTGAAGCATCTGGATATGTCTTGGTGGTACCAAAATATTCAACTAAACAATATGATCATAAGAAACTAAAGTGCGGTTGCAATGAGTTAGCAAAATATAAATCTGATAACCCAGGATATGGTTTGGAACAAAAAAATAAAATAAACAGTTTTACGTTCACTGAGCTACCGGAACTTAAACCTAAACTACCTGAATGTGCGTATGGCATACCAGTCTGTAGAGAAACAAATAATGCGGAAAGAGTATGGCAAAATAAAAAAAGTAGCGAGTTCAAATGTAAAAGAAATCTTCAAAGTGAATCATCTGGATATGCATGTCAGCAAAAACTACCATCACAGAAAAATAGTTGTTTATGTCGTGAATCAGTCAGAAACAAATTTGCATCACCTGAATATTCACAAGAGCAGTCGAAAAGTACACATAAACCACAATCACAGAAAAGGAATAGTGAGTGTCGTGAATTCGTAGGTAATGCTGGTAAAATTCCAGCGGAATTACCGGGTTATGTGTTTGTGGTACCAAAAGAAACACGGAAAAATTGTGCCTGTACTCAGTCAGCAAACAATGATTCAAAATCACCACAAGAAGCGGTTAACAATACAGAAGTATTTGGCATAAATAGACTTGAATTAAAATGTATTCAACCTGATATACAAAGTACATGTTGTAAAAGCATGGTTGGAACACAAACAAACACAATTGAACTCCTTGAAAGTTTGGTTTTACAACATCCAGCATCGAAAAATACAATTGATTTATGCAATGATATACTTAAAAAGCAGGCAGACACTATTAAAGTGCTGAAAAATATATATATGCCTGAAAAAAGTAAAGTAGTTTCTACTAGTTGCTCTCCGAGTTTTACCAAACTATCCGATGCTACAAAAAAATACAGAAATGCAGTAACACAGCCAGGAACTGCAAATCTTAGCACAGAAGTATTGGATCATAAGCCTAATGCAGAATTTAATGACTGTTTAACTGGCGGGCAATCGGAAATGTCTAATAAACAAAAAAAAATATCAAAATCTGATATAATTAAGAGATTAAAAGAAGCATACAAAGCTTGCAGTTGCAAAATCTGCGATTGCTTCAATAGTAGTAAACCGGTTAAAACCGATGTAAGCAAAATTTGTGAATGTAATAAATGTTGGAGATCAATACCATCGCTTGAAATGAAGGAACAACCACTATGTTCCTGCAAACCCTGCGATTGTGTTAAATGTACTAAAACTTTAGCGGAGCAGTGTCATTGTGATCCTTGCGAGTGTGGTGATTGTAAAACAAGCAATAAACACCAGGGCCAAAGTTGTTTGGTCGCGACTGTTTTAACAGAACAGAATGTCCCATATGTTTCATGCGCTTGTTCACCGTGCGCTTGCATCGAATGCGGACTAGTTTATCCTTTGGCTTCTACTATTGTGAACGAAACGTCAACGAGTACAAACAGACACGCACTGTGTAGGTGTGACATCTGTCTCAATGAGAGTTGTGACCTAAGTGGATTCGATTCCTGTAAATGTCAAAAGCACAACAAAGTTGTGAGTAAACCAGTTGAACATGATACACCCGAGTTTGATATACGGACAGCTAGGATTGTACACAACACGCCTATGATCCAACAGGTAGGCAGGAATGATACAATAGCTAAGTTTTCAGCTATGCCTGGTAAATATCCTACTTTTGACGATATATTAAGCAAGACGCAAACAAACAGTTGCAAGGATTGCGAATGTATCTTTTGCGTCTGTCAAAAAGGCGCTATTAACACTATAAAATCTTCTCAACTCTTCTCATCCAATAAATCGAAATCAGATTTTAACGATAGCTACAACAATTGCGAATCAAAAATGGCGTACGAATGTCAATTATATAAAAAAATACAAAGCCACGATAATTATTGTGTGTGTGATACTTGTGATTGTTTAAATTGTGAAGCATCTAATATGCTTAAGAATCTACACCGATTTGGAAGACATCAATATAGTGATGGCCCTAACGAGAGCAGTTCTAAAAAAGAGATGCCAGGAAGAGCTTTACGCCCTTTTAAAAAGGGTGATGTTTTAACCCCATCAACTCATAAACTGAAAATCCAGGACCTAATTTTGCGAAATCAACACTTAGAAGAGCCAAGTTGCTCTATACCTAAAGTAACGGAAAACACAGATTCAACTTCTAAGCTGCGGGACGTTGATATCTTCCATGAATTAACAACCGAATTCAATACATCAAACAGCAAAATAGGTTCCATTACACAGGCAAACTCATTAATTAACGATTTTAACACAAGATGTATACATAAATGCAAAACTTATAAATTGGATGCCTATATGCAAGAAATAAATAAAAGGAGGTCTTTACATAAAAATATTGCGATTGATAATGAAATTTCTGGAAGCTGTTTTTCTGATCATTCGTCCTCTAACTACAAACGTTACGGCAGTAACACCCTAATTTCACGAAATAAATCTAGGGAAAGTTCCTGTAACAGTTCAGGTTACAATTACCCGGAATATTTCATACACTTTCCAAAAGGAACTGCGGAAACAAGCTTAAAAGATTTATTGAAAAATAACGTAGATAAGATATCATATGACAATATGACGGGTAATGAAAATAGTTGCATTATTAATGAATGTAATCATTTCAGCAATAATAAAGTTATAGCTAGCCCAACTGAATCAAACAATAACAATTCCGAAAATGCTCATATTGTAAGTATGCGTTGTGATTGCAAAAATAGTTTACACGTACAGTTAAATAATCGAAATGACAAACATAACAATTTTGGAAATAATGTTTTACAAAAAAGAGAAAGAAATAAATTACAAAATTCTACGTGTTCAACAGACACTCAGTCTTCTTTCAAAATGAATAGTAAAAACCCTGAATATATGAACACAATTTATGGTTTGAACGATTTCCAAGTTGCACGTAATATGTATTATAACATCTCAGAAGAAAATACGAGTAGGCGTTTACTTCCTCTACATGATAAAAAATACACTTGGAAGTCTCCAAAACAAACAACACATTCAGACTTTGGTAATGATGCCGAAATTTTAAATGTGCTTGACTACAAAAGAGTCAGAAATACCCTAATGGAAGCTAAGAAGTTTTCTCTAGAGCTAATAAGATTATTAAAAACGTATGAAAAAGCAAATGATGATTTCGAAAGTGTTTCGGAAAATATGAAGTTATCCCAATCTATTAAGTTGTAATTTTAATGGGTGAAATGAAATTTGCACTGTTAAGAGACGATACTGTGAAGAAATGTAAGATTGTTAAAGAGAAAAACGTCAATGAAATTTAACACGATCTTCATGTAAGGTTAAAAGCTGATTCATTTTCGCAATTTTTGTCCCATAGTAAAAGTTGTTTATAATAATGAGTAGATTGACCCGTTAAGAGGTCTAAGGTTAACACAGACTAAGCTAGTATTTATCTATCATAAGAATAAATATAGGTTATTTATGAACCTTTTCAAAAATGAAATCAAAGATAAAAACACAAATATAAACGAAACCAAACCTAAGTATTGCGCAACTGTGGGATTGGGAGCATGTAATGTTGTTTCAGAGACAGATACGAAAAGAAATGAACGAGCCTAGCACCGTGTTACCAGGTCACATTGCTGTTAAACACATTCAAGAAGTGGATCAAATAAACAAAACACAGCAGTGATTTATATAAATCAAATTATGAGAGAACTAAGTACTTACCGTATTCGGAAGCGTTCAAGAAACAGCAAGGGTGACTTTGAAACCGCTGGAATACCTCATGTGAGCCAAGTCTATATTTTAAAATTGATTGAAAGCAGGGCTTGATTTAACTCAAATGTGCATTCAGTCAGTTATCCTACTATCCTAACTTCCTAACTAATATTATAAATGCGAAAGTAAGTTTGTTTGTTTGTTTGTTACCTTTTCACGCCTAAACCACTGAACTGATCATCCTGAAATTTTGCATGTACTTTGTCAGGTGTACAACAACGGACATAGGGTACCTTTCATCCCGCAAAAAAGTACTGTTCCCGTGAAAAACAACAATAACGTTCTTATGAAAATAGATGACGCCACGTGTCTTCCGATCATGATTGAATTATAACCCGAATTGATAGTCAAAGACTAAATTAACGCGAGCGAAGCCGCGGGTAAAAGCTAGTAATATTATAAATGTGAAAGTGTGGATGTTTGGATGTTTATTCAATCTCTTACTCTCTTACTAATCAATCACGCTAAAACGGCTGAACGGATTTGGATAAAATTTGGCACATGGGTAGACAATGACCTGGATTAGGACATAGGATACTTTTTATCCCGATATTCCCACGGGATCGAGATTTCTGCGGGTGAAACCGCGGGGCGCAGCTAGTACTAACTAAATGCGCACACATATTCTATAAACTCAAAATCATACAGGGTGGCAGGGACACCGACGCACCAACTTTTATAATACCATGACTGACTGACAAATGCATGTACTGACTGGACAGGTCCACTCAATCTGTGTGGTTCTTTCCTCAAAAGACCATTTCAGATACCAATCAGATCATATACAGATCTGACCAAGATTATGTCTGGACTTTAAAAGAGACTGTGACCTCTGAGTTTGTTTCGGCCTTTCTTCTCAGAGTAGTCAGATAGGAAACGCCGACCTCATCTAGTTTAAAAAATATGATTGACGTGTAAAAGTGTTTGTACAAACCTACTTACAGAAATAAAATCATTTATCATGTATTCAGTTCATGATTCTGAATGCCTCTGCGTTGAAACATATAGCAAGTTATTAAAAAAAAACATTGCTGCTCCATACATTTTGACCACGTAAGTATTGCACTTTTCTATGAAACAGCAGATTTTTTTTTGATAACCTTCGTAATATTTCTATGCAGGCCCTGCAGTCTCGACATTAGATAGCGACAAAAATCTGTCGCTAAGTCGTATCGATGTCAAATTCCTTCAATAGATTTTCAACTTTATGTCCAAAGTATAAGGTTGAAAATCTATTAAAGGCATTTGACATCGATACGACTTAGCGACAGATTTTTGTCGCTATCTAATGTCGAGACTGCAGGGCCTGGGGTGTCTAGAATCATGTGCTGAATTCATGGTTTCAGTTTACGCGTCGACGTCTCTGCCACCCTGTTTATTAAACACTATTTAAATTAACTATATTAATATTCCGCTTCATCCGGTTTAGTTAGACAGGAAGTTGACTCTAACATAGTTGGGAAAAGGTTAGTCAGACGATAATGATGAACATGTTGTATTGTGAATTCCTTCACAATGTCCCACATTATGTTGAACATCTAACAATCTTCTTTTTAAATTCCAGTTTTTAATCTGTGGACGTGCCGTAGAAGTCCATGGCTGTGGAGCCTTGCCTGCCGAACCGAGACAAAGACTTGCTGACTATATGACCAATTACTTAACTTCCTGTGTACCTACCTATCGGTGCCACCGGTAATCTAAAAATCCCGTGTTTTGTACTAATAACACGTTACAATGATGTGAAAAAAAAACTTATAAAATAGGTACCTACTTACCTAATTTCATACCGCGCCAAATAAGGTACGATTTTTGGGAATATCATCTTTCGCCCAAAAAATATATTGTCAGCTGCATGGAAGTGAGGGGAATGTATGTCAGTCGCGTACTTAAATAATCAGATTCAGATCAGATTTTTGCGATGGCACATCAGGGCTAAATATGAAACTAAGGTGGTAGGGCAAAGTGGCCAAAGGACGATGACCTCAATTTTGAAGGAAAATGGAACTGCATTTTTATTCATTGGAAAAGCTTCTGCCTGAGCCAGGAATCGAAACCGATCCTTTTTGTGTTTGAGACGGGACTCAAGCAAGGTGAATTCCGAAACTATGGCTAGATGAGGTCAAAGGAACCATGACCTCGATTTTGGAGGAAAACAACCGGCGACCCGAATTTTGAAAAAATGCATGTTTATAATTTATACAGAATTTACAAGAGCAGGTTAACGTTCTTAGACTGTCCTTAACTTTTAAGCAATAAATTGTTAACTGCATTTAAAGATTTTGTAAAAATGGTACAGTCAGCTAAAATAATGTCAATTCTTACGTTTTATTTTTGTGGTGCCAATCGACGCAGTTGTATATATAACGATTAAAATTAGATTCTAGAAAAATCACAGATAAAAAACGTTCTCCATACATTTCGTAAGAAATTAACGTGGATGATATAGATTCAAAAAGTAGTTTCAGTAAGCACTCTCACAGTTTAATACTGACCACTATGACCACCTCATAGACGCAATCTTAAGCACCTTGATTTTTAATATTTATGACTCCTTCTTGTATTTGTACATGTAAGTGTATTTGTGAACCTATAACATAATATTTACTTAACTGCACTTGATGGGCAACTGTAAGTAAAGTAAGCAACTGCTTCATAAGTACCTACATAAATAAATAATTACATTAAAACAAGTTGACTAAAGAAATGGTTTTTATTTTGAAATTCACAACTTCAATTTGTTCTGCCACTTTCACTTCGATACGAAAAAAAGCTAGGCTAGAGATGGAAACAAGTTGATTCGAAGTTCTGTTTTCAAATTTCATACCTAGTAGGCCCAAAAAAGAAACAAACAATAAAGGTATGTCCACACCAATGCGCTTTCTGATTCATCTTGCGTTTTCAACTTTCAATTCGTCTCGCGTCAAGCGTATGCAATATTGATAGCGCATCCAGCTTATCGGTTACACCTATGTGCCCTGGTCAGTCAAGATGGACACATGTGAACTTGTAGCCATTTGTGCGGCATATTTAGTTTTAACTGCAAGGAAAAAATGCAAGAAAAGGGGTATCTGGATGAAAGATTATTTGAAGAGACGGAACAACACGATATTGAAAGATTTAGAGCTAAACAATGATATCCTTTTTAAATATCCGTTTCCTTTTAGTTGTGTAATCTTTGTGCTTGTGGTTCCACAATACTTAATTTGTTCGATAATCCTCGATAAATTCCAATGATGAAAAACTTTATCTTTAGCCATTTTGTCATGTAAAATGCTCGGAATGTTGCACGTGAACCTACCGGTGACGTATCTGCGTGCGCTTCGAGCATGCGCTGTTGTTGAACTAGTTTTAGCGCATGCGTTATCGCATGCGCTATGGCGCTTCATTCATGCGTCAGACAATAATGCAAGATGAACATGAAAGCGCACTGGTGTGAACATAACTTAAAAGGTACGGATCGGATACACATAATCATAATCGTAAAATTGCAAATCATCTGTTAAGGTTTTAGTTTTTTTTAATATTGTTTGTTTTAATTTTTACCATGTTGTATTTTTTTTTTATCTTTAGGTAATATGTTCTCGCTGCTGAAGTGAAAAGTTGTATGTGTTACACGCGACCAAAGTTATTTGCATCTCGTGTTTTTTAATCCCTTGCTGCGCTCAGGATTCTAACCTAGAATTATATTCAATTATATGTAGAATCTTTCCCTTACTCGGGATTCAAAATCAACACTTGTAGCAAAAACCAACTTTGCTCTCTTGTTGCACAATAGTAGATTATACAAGTGAAAAAAAGCGAATTTAATTCGAGGGACTAAATTGGATTCCGAGAACAGCGAAGGATTCTGACTAATGGAGCATGGTAAACATTAAAAATGTGTAGTGAAATTAGAATAGTCTTCGATTTGAGTACATTTAATTGTATATAGCTTTTTGGAATAGCTCCATTAGTCAGAGGGCAAGCAAGCAAACAGCAAGTTTTATTTATTTTTTGTACATAATTTGTTCGGCACTCGACAACTGCCCGAGGAATTTGTTATAAATAAAACAAGTTGTTTCAAAGCGAGTACAACAAAAAATTATTTTGTTCCAATACTTATGATATTCGCGGAGCATCATAACACCGCGATTCAGCGAGGCACCCAAATGGTACAACGCCATCTATCGAGCATAAAGGAAGCTCGTGATCGAACATCCCGCCCACCATGGACAGAATGTCCAGAACTTAGTTTAAATATAACAAGAAAACTAAATTAACAAAAACTAAATGACCGCCCACCATGAAACAATCAAGATTCGGTGGGTAGTGCAAACACTAGTGGACTGTATGTGAACGAAAAAAATAACAACTAAATCTTGAAAACATATACCATCTTAATTGTAACTTAACCAATAGTTAATTAATCCTAACATTAATTCGAATAAACGTGAACAAGTGCATACTAGATAATTATGAAGTGATAGGAAGCACAATTAACTTTGACACAGGTCTTCTAATTGTAGAACCTTTACAGCGCAATGTAACTACTCTTGTGATTTTGTCCGAGCCAGTATGCTTTTCGGTAATGAGACCGTAGAGCCATCTTGCAGGTGGAAGATCATCTTCCATAACCAATACTATGTCACCCAAGTTCGGTTCTACGGTTTGATGCGCCCATTTGTTCCTTTGGTGGAATTGAACCAGATACTCACGCGACCACCTACGCCAGAAGTCCTGAACCATGCGTTGAGTCAACTGCCATCTTCTCAATGTATTTATATTAGAGTTCTCAAAATTAATTTCGGGTACGAGAAGCAAAGGCTCGCCTACTAGAAAATGACCCGGTGTTAATGGGCATGGATCTTCTGGGTTAGTGCTGATGGTGGAAATAGGTCTGGAGTTCAGACAGGCTTCTATTTGGGCAAGCACTGTCGTCAGTTCCTCAAAAGTGAGTGTGCTTGTACCAATTACTCGTTTAAGATGGTGTTTGGTCGACTTAACTCCAGCCTCCCAAAGCCCTCCAAAGTTTGGGGAGTGAGGTGGAATAAAGCTCCATGTTGTTCCGTTGGTTGCCAACCAATCGGCAATATCAGGTGCTATGCCGGACCTTTCGTGGTTGAACCACGCCTTCAATTCCTTGTTAGCTCCCACAAAGGTAGTGCCGTTATCGCTCCACATCTCACCACAATGGCCTCTCCTCGCTGTAAAGCGCTTGAAGGCAGCTAAAAAGGCTTGCGATGTCATGTCGCTGACGACTTCTAAATGTATGGCCCGAGTGGCCATACACACAAACAAACATATGTAGCCCTTGGTGGAATGATAACCGCGACCTTTGGTAGGCCGGATGCTAATAGGACCTGCATAGTCCACGCCACTTCTAAAGAAAGGTCGGCTTGCATTAACCCTAGCAGAGGGTAATGACCCCATTAAAGGATGTACAGACCGAGCGGAATGGCGGATGCAAATAACACATTTGCGTACGAAGTGCCTGACTGTGCTTTTTGCGTTTATTACCCAATATTTGGATCGCAAATAATTAAGAGTCAACTGAGGCCCGCCATGCAACGTGCTCTCATGAGCGTCAGCTATCAGGAGGTGGGTTAAATGTGCCTTATGAGGAAGAATCATAGGATGCTTCGAGTCTTCCTGAAGGTTAGCCCTGTGTAACCTACCGCCAACTCTCATAATCTGTTCCTGATCCAGGTAAGGATTGAGCGAGGTAAGTACCCCCTTTTTATTTATTTCTCCTTTTAACTTTAAACTATCCATCTCTAATCCAAAATGTTCCCCTTGACATAATTTTATGCAGGTAAGTAATGCCCCTTGAATTTCAGAATGTGTTAGAAAATTATCATATTTTGTAGTATAATTTTTATTTTTAAATTTTAAGAACCTTTTACAATAAGCTATTACTCTAGTAAGTTTTCTAAGAGACGAATATTTTGAAATTATGGAATCCTCACTTGTTTCTTTTACTACTGTGTTGAATGCAACTAATGATTTTCTTTCCTCTAGGTTAGTTTCTTTGATTTCCCTTCTACTGTAATTAATTTCTTTATTTTTCAGCCAACTAGGTCCCTGTGTCCACAACTCTAGGTCAGCGCACTCAGAAGGATTCACGCCACGTGACGCGCTGTCAGCGGGATTATCAGTGGATTGGACATGCGACCACTGATTATTCTCCATAACGGTAAGTATTTCAGACACTCTGTTGCCGACGAAGGTTTTCCAGCGGCTGGGGTGACTGCTCAACCAGGCGAGCACCACTGTCGAGTCAGTCCAGGCATGTATGTTTTCTTTACAGATACCCAAGGTGTCGGAAACTTCACGTAGAAGTTTTGAAAGCAGCAAGGCGCCACATAACTCCAAACGAGGTATGGATACCTGTTTGACAGGGGCCACCTTGGTCTTAGCTGCAACTAAACTAACATGAATGTGACCATTGGTGTCAATACACCGAACATAAACCGCGGCTGCGTAAGCGACATTAGAGGCGTCAGAGAATCCGTGCAACTCTAGCAGGACGTCAAGTTGACTCGTGTGAATCCATCGTGGCAGACGGAAGTCCCTAAGATGATTAAGGTTGTTTCTATAACTAAGCCATTCCTTTAACAGGTGATCTGGAAGTTCATCGTCCCATTCGGATCCTGCTAACCACAGGCGTTGAATAAACACTTTGGCTGTTACTATCACCGGCGCAAGCCAGCCGAGAGGGTCAAACAAACGAGCGATGTCAGATATCACCTTTCTCTTGGTCATAGGGGTTTCGGGTGGACGAAGTTGGACAGTATATCTAAACTCATCTAAATTTCTATCATAAGTTAACCCTAAAATCTTCGTAAGTGTATCTATTTTAAGTTCTAAATTGTCCTGCCTAATAGTATTTTCGTTTATTTTGTTTAATAATTCGTTACTGTTGCTGGACCACTTCTGAAGATTGAAGCCCCCACGACCTAATAATTCATTTAGTTGGTGATAAATTTGTTCACCTTGAGCTACAGATTGACAACCCGTTAACAGGTCGTCTACATAAAATGACGTAAGGACTCGGTCTGCCACCAGAGGAAAATCATTTCCTTCGTCTCGAGCTAGTTGCTGTAGAGACCGGACCGCTAGGTATGGCGCAGAGGATGTTCCAAAAGTAACACGCAACAATCGAATATGCTTCAATTCAGCTTCTGGATTGTGACGCCACAAAATGCGCTGATAATTTGCATCCTCATCTGCGACCTTGACCTGACGGTACATTTTAACGATATCTGCGACCAAACTTATGGGATGACAACGCCACCGCATAATAGTTTGACGTAAATCAGGTTGTAGGGTTGGGCCAACCATTAATTCCTTATTTAATGATACACCATTGTGGCCTGAACATGAAGCGTCAAAGACGACCCTAACCTTAGTGGTGCTTTTATCCTCACGCACCACCGCGTGATGTGGTAGGTAGAACGCATCATTACCTAATTCTATCTGAGGGACAACTTCAGCGTGTCCAAGTTGAATATATTCATTAATGACTGCACTATACTGTGTTCTAAATTCAGGTTCCTTCAGTAATCTATTCTCTAGGTTGATAAAGCGCCTACGGGCAATGACCTCTGACCCCCCAAACGTGCAACTGGGCGAATCGGTTTTGAATGGTAGTTTTACAACATACCTCCCGGTCGCATCGCGTTTGGTGGTTTTAGAGTAGAAATCCTCACATTTTTGTTCTTCTTCAGTCAAGATCACACTACGAACTGAGGGCTCTGACTCTAACTCCCAAAACTTTCGCAAAAGGTCATTGACATCCGCTGACTGTACTACAGTATGATAACACACTGGCCTAGAGATTGCCGACGATGGGATCTCACCAGACAAGATCCAGCCTAACTTAGTCTTCTGGGCGACTGGAGATCCTGGCGAACCCTTGACTAAACCTTCCAATAAAACTTCTCCGACCACCCGCGTACTCAACAATACATCAATTTTCCCTGGCGTATCAAAGGACGGATCAGCTAATTTTAAGGATGAGAACGAAGCCGATACCTGAACAATCTTCTTCTCAGGAAGATGAGATGTGAGTCTATTCAATACATAAGCATCGACAAATAAAATAAAGGTGGGATCTAGACGTGATTGCAATTTAAAACGAACTGTCCACTTAGAGGGCATTGAGTTTCCCTTGTCATCGCCTAGTCGCAATATGTCGGTGCGAGTAGGTGTTTTCTTCAGGCCGAGCAACTGAACTGCAGCCTCTGTTATGAAGGAGACTTGAGAGCCCTGATCCATCAGAGCTCTTAAAACAACAGCAGTACCAGTTCTTGACTCAATGTTGACCAAGGTTGTGGCTAACAGACCGTGGTTGTGAACATCCGCAAAACAACAAATGGGTTTAGTCATGCTTTGACTGGAAGAGGTAGCTGCATTAGCAGCCACCACTTTCGTTTCTGCTGAACCATCAACAATTTCAGCAGAATTGGCAGTTGATTTTGGGTGAAGTAGTGTGTGGTGCTTCTTCTTACAAAGGTGACATTTAGTATGTTGACGACAAGAATAGACGGAATGGTTTGTTCCTAGACAATTGTAACAAAGCTTACTGACTCGTGCAAACTCACGACGTTCGTCACAATCTTTCTTGGCAAATGTTTTACAATGACACAATTTATGCTCTCCAGAACATAAAACACAATTTTGAGAAGCGACATGGAAAGATTTGACATGATTATCACGAACACTATTTTTATTAGCTTTAGGATCTAAATACTCTAAGGCTCTAAACCTAGACTCCATAAAGGTTTTGAACTCATCAAATGTGGGTAAATTATCATTAGGATTAGAACTAATTCTTAGTTCCCACAATTTGCGGGACTCTGCATCTAACTTTTCAGAGCCCAAGTACACAATAATTGCATCCCAGGAGCTGACATCAATACCTAGACTGCGTAAACCATGCAAGCAATCTACAGTCGTGTCTAACAGCGTTTTAACGTTTGTTGATGATTCTTTAGTAATCGACGATTGATGGACAAGCCGTTTGAGCATACAGTTGGCTAAAAACCTTTTATTGTCAAATCGTTTGTTTAGAATCGACCAACATTCATTGTAATTAGATGCAGTCACAGGTATATGTCGAAGCAACTGTTCTGCTTCGCCTGATAGGTGGCTCTTTAAATAGTGGAGCTTTTGTACGTCATCTAGTGCATCATTTTTATGGATTAGTGACGTAAATAAATCACGGAACGTTACCCATTCAGAGTAGAGCCCCGAAAATGTAGGCAAAGAAATTTGTGGTAATTTTACGTTTGAACTATTTTGATTGGATTGTGAATTACTACTAGGATTATCTCTTTCGCACGGTCTAAGTTGAAGTAAGTGCTCTTTTAATTCAGACTTATAATTTATGTACACATCTTCGGTTAAATCGTATGTTTCTGCCTTAAAATAAACATTCTTTGTTAATTCTTCGTCGGTTGCTTTTTCTATGATGCGCCTATGCGTTTCAACAAATTGTTTCCACTGTACCTCTAATGATTCTAATCTTGTTTCAATGTAAGTTTGTGTAAGACGATCCTTGGGTGATTTTTTAAAGTTAATTCTGCCCTTCTCTATTATGGTTTTATTGTTTAATTGCAGTTTACCTAAGGATTCCATTGTGTACAACAAAGCTACAGAGTTTAAATAAAATCATTCAATATCCTAATGCGACCGACGAAAAATTACAAGTCAATGAACAAACCCGACAAACTTTTACAAATGTTTAGAACACGTTTGAATATTAGTAAAATCTAGCATAGATTTCCCGTAAAAACACCTTATCCGTAATTATTCTAAGTCCAATGCTACTACTAAAATCTTAAAAGTCTCCAACACAATAATTGTACAAGTTGATCTTTAAAATTCACTGACAAGTTTACACAATAATAACACTGAGATTGTAACTCACAGTTTTTTCTGCCAAACCTCTCCTAGCACGTCGCTGCTGCGTGTGCGTCGTCACTCTTGATACCGATACCGCTGCCAGTGTGTCGTCACACTTGATGTCATCGCTCTATGCTGATGTTGTCACCGTTGCCTCGTGTTGTAAGCTTCAATACTGGTGGCGCCCCCTGGCGGAGACGGCCGCAAACCTCGTTGCTGCGCTACTGTACACCGCTGATCCCAATACACCGGGGATTTTACAGGCACTTCAGGGCGATCCACCACTGGTTTCTATGCCTCACCACACGACACAAACTGTCACTTCACTTGCCGGCGCGATTTCAATTTCGCGATCCGGCTCGAAGGACCAAATGTTCGGCACTCGACAACTGCCCGAGGAATTTGTTATAAATAAAACAAGTTGTTTCAAAGCGAGTACAACAAAAATTTATTTTGTTCCAATACTTATGATATTCGCGGAGCATCATAACACCGCGATTCAGCGAGGCACCCAAATGGTACAACGCCATCTATCGAGCATAAAGGAAGCTCGTGATCGAACATAATTCGTATAATTCATGCTTGTACCAAATTGAAAATTTTGTGTTTTATTCACTCAGTGACCATTAAAAGTGAGTTTTATTTTCTGTTATCGATGAATCAAATGCCCCTTTTCGAATGGAAATGGTGAAAAATAACAATTTTTCTTGAGTAGGCATTCGTTAGAAAAAAATCGTAGATAAGCTAACTGATCACTACGAATGGTTTTTGGGAAAAGATTTTAGCAATTTATGACATTTCTTTTTATCCCTATGAGAAACAAGATCGATTGGCATCAATAAAACTTTGTGTAAATTGCCAATTTTCTTGATGACAATTTTTTTTGTACTTAATCCTACAATAATAATATTATCCTATTACGATTCTACCATAGCGTTCATTCAGGATAGAGTGATTCGGGATAGCGTCCATTAAGGATTAAAGTGATTCGGGATAGCGTTCATTCGGGATAAAGTGATTCGGGATTTCGAGTTTCGGGCTAACGTATAAGAGTCTTCAGAAACCGGTTATAATTATAAATTGTATAGAATGCAAGGTGTACGGTTTCCTATAAACGTGGTGAGACATAGCGTCCGCAATTTCTTCCTTGATGTTCAAAAGTGCCTTTTATGGTGTCTATCCTATCCTAACTATCCTAATCCTAACTATCCTAACTATAATATTATAAATGCGAAAGTAAGTTTGTTTGTTTGTTTGTTACCTTTTCACGCCTAAACCAGTGAACCGGTCATCCTGAAATTTTGCATATACGTTGTCAGGTGTACAGAAACGGACATAGGGTACCTTAATCGCGCAAAAAAATACTGTTCCCGAGGAAACCAACAATAACTTTCTTATAATAATAGATGGCGCCACGTGTCTTTCGAATCATGATTGAATTATAACCCAAATTGATAGTCAAAGTCTAAATTAATGCGAAGCCGCGGGCAAAAGCTAGTTTGAAATAAATGATTTGACTTGACTTTGCAATTTACCGGTTAATGACGTAACTGACACGTTGTTTATGAAAGTATAAAGTTGGTGTGTTTTCCTAGAGAGTGTTTTTGATACCGTAAACTCAAATCCGCTGCCCAAAGATTTAAATCGCTAGATTGGCCCTCACCGTATACTTAGTTACGCGAAAAAGTGTCTATACTGAGAAGAGTGAGCTCACACATTATTAAGTAGCGGTTCCATGATATCAAGTCAAGTCACTGCGTTATTGTGTGCCGTAGGCAATGAGGTTATATAATACTAGAGGAGCAACGTCCTACTAACAATTTCAAAAAAACGTAACCACTTACGAGTTTAAAGTCGTAGCTTTGAAACGGATACATATATATATCAATCTGTCAAAATAATCTATGTTTGTCTCATTTCTTCCTACCGTCAAACTAATTACGTTGGAATGAGACAAGACATTGCTATCGGAAAAATGGCCAGGGTTGCCAATGATCAACATAATTTCCCCAGAATTAATTATGGTAGTTATTGAATCAATTATTATGGAAAGTAGTATTATGGAACTACCAATAGATTAAAGTTTTATAGAAATTGACAAGGATTAGGTACTTACATAAAAGAATAAAAGAAACAAATGCGTCAACGTAAATATTATATTTCAAAACTATAAAGATCGTGTCTAATTACTTTTGTTTGAAATGGAATGATATTATAAATTAGAATTACAGGAACATACATTCGTCATTCACTAAACTCCCAACAATCTGGCAAAATCAAAATCGTTTTTACTGGTAGCACTGATGGCAAAAGCAATGTGTGATAAATTTATTTCGTCTCGTAATGTATTTTCGGATAATCTGAAGAAAATTTAGCAAATTTACTTGTGAAATGTAACACCACTTGCTTTATTGATTTTTTCAGACCGTGACATACCAATTTTAACAGCTTATTTTACCATTTTGATATTTTTTATTGCTAAGCAATTGCTCACTTGACGTCAAGCTGACAACTGAAGTCAGATATGCCTGTGGACATATACGAAGTGGTAACACGTCGGTGCCGTATACTGCTGATCTAGTCCTATAAAACATCATTGGTCGTAGGTGTCAAATCGAAACAGAAGCGCGACTATCTTTTAAATCTTTGCCGCTGTCATCATTTTCATGACAGCCGTCACTGCGGCCGTTATGTGCGGTCACCGCTTTTCTAGGAAACCATAGCTTTACATACGTCTGTGTCTATGTTTGATGACGGTGGTGCATGAAGCCAAAGACCCGAGTCCTACTTACCTACTCACTGCCAGCAGGCGCGCACGCTTCGCTGTAGTAGCAGACGTGTCAAGTAAATTATACTATTCTGCAGACCGGCTCATCCCACCGTCTCTGGGAAGATGGATTGTTGGGTGGATTTGAATTCGGGCAAGCGACTATCCAGGCATCGCATAGCCTCGGCGGTAAGACCCCTCTTTGAGGAGTGGCTTGAGAGGCGCCACGGCGTCCTCACCTTCCGCCTGACGCAGGTCCTCACCGGACATGGCTGTTTCGGGAGGTTCCTGTTTCGGATAAGGCGGGAGGAAACGCCCGGGTGTTACCATTGTGTGGATCGACCGGAGGACACGGTGGAGCATACGGTGGAGGTCTGCCCGGCTTGGGCGGAGTACCGCCGTGTCCTCGTGGCGGCGATCGGCGGCGGCGACCTTTCGCGTCCGGCCCTGGTTCAGGTCATGGTACGGAGCGAGAGGGAATGGGAAGCCGTCACCTCCTTCTGCGAAGCAGTAATGCTTGCGAAGGAAGAGGCGGAGCGTGAGAGAGAGAGGCAATCACTGCGCCCTCGCGCCCCTAGTCGCCGCAGGAGGAGACACCCTGGGCGTCGGGAGTCGATTGCCGACTCCCGGCTATCGTAGGCGTGAGCAATGGGCAGCTCGTCGTCCGGTAAGGACCAGCCCCGGGTCGACGGCGCGTCGTGTTCCACGCGCGCCTCAAAGAGATGTCAGCATAATTAACGGGGTCCGGTAGGACCGATGCCTGCCGGGGTCGCGGATTGTTCGAAAGTGTTACCGTGGCCCTGGCGCACAGGCAACTGAAGGAACACGGGTGGGTTTTATTCAGTAAGAGTCTGACACGCCCTTCCGCTCCGTCATTTGATGATTTCCCCCCCCAAATAAAAAAAAAAGGCATCGCATAGCCTCGGTGAAGCACGGCACATTAAAATTAATCAGTGTGGAGGCTAGGATTTTCCTGACTAATTTATACTTACGTGGAATAGAAGACTTCAATCCGTCAAATGTGGCAGAATCAATAGAGTATAAACCACAGATTTTAAGGATGGACCGATGACCTGTTGAAGGCCGCAAGAATCCGCTGGATGCGAGAACCACTTAACCGGTCGAAGTGGCAATGTTTGGGGGAGGCCTAGGTTAAAGTTTAGAAACGTTCTGGTCGCTTTAAAGAATATGAGACTATTTGGGGGTTCAAGAGGGTCTTCTGATCCCTCTACAGACACTGACAGACACTGGTGACCCTTTAGGGGTATTACATTATGTTCTATGGTGGTGAGTTGTCAGTGACACTCTCCGCTAAGAGTATTAGGCTACATTCCGAATTAGGTACGCCATAATCGCTCACAGCGCTCACATCAATAATTTGCGTTCCGATTTAGATATCACGATTATGAGAGCTGAGAACTGTCAACAATTCGGAACACTCGTGAACGCGCTCACAGTGCTCGCTCAACGTCAACCCCAAACCTTGTACGGGAAAGAAAGACCGACTGGATATTGTTTTGAAAATGGAAATTCTATGCATTGGCCCTTCTGTTTTGTTGGTTGAGATGTATGAGACCAAATATGCGAATCGAAACAACTCAACAGCACAACGCACAAATCTCATTTTTGATAGCGATCACGATGATATTAATATAAGGCATGGTTGGCGTTATCGTAAGATGGCATGTCATGACGTCATCTATGACGATTCACGGGACATCGTTATAGCTCTCACGCTAATTCGGAACGGGTGTAAGCACGCTCTAATCGATGACAGTGAAATTCGGAAAGCACCCTTCTTTTATACTTGACATTGACATTTGACAGACAGTGTTACATTCGGTGGCTTCTGTCTGTATCTATTCTATTGTGTATAAACTTTTTTATCTGCTTAAAATAATTGTATTTATTGTAAAAATTAATAATAAGTGGTAAAAAATGGATGAATTAAAATACTGCCGAGTATGTCTTGTGACTGATGTGAAGATGTTTTGCTTGGAAACTACGTCGAGCGATTCCATCGGTGTTGTTTACTCACATTTGGCGCAGATTCCGGTAAGCTATCGTAAAATGCGCTAATTTAAACTATTTGTTCAAAAATAGTAATATAAAATTGCTAATATGCACTGGACCACTCATTTATTTGTATTATTGACTGCTTGGATACCGTAGTGGCTCCTATTTACTAACTATTGGACTCTTGCAAGCATTACGTATGTGTAAAAGAGACGCTGCCAAATAATACAGAGCAAAAGTGCGTTTATTAAGCTGGAAGGACAAAAAAAAAGACATTGACGACTTTATAATTAAAAGAGGGAAAGGGAGGCCTCTGCCTAGCAGTGGGGCATTACGGGCTAAAATAGATAGAAAGTTAGATAAGTTAAAATAACCTTTGCTCATATCCTTTCAAGAAAAACATAATTGGTGCTTTCTTATCACCAGTATAATTATGTACATCCCATATTTACTTTACAGATATTTGATAGGAATCAACATGTGTGTTTTGAATGTGCCAGTCTCCTCCATAAGTATCAAGAGTTCAAGTCAAAATCTCTGAGAGCTCACAACATTATATCTAGAATCAAACTTGGTTCATCCCAGGCAAGTATTTTCAAATATGTTTATGCAATCAATTATACCTAATGTTATTGATTTTATACTAACTATTTCAATTAAATTACAGATAACAAGGCAAACCCTCAAAAATGTGGATAGGAAAATAAATAAATTGGAATCCACCTTGATATTATCTCCAGTAGCTATCCTTTGTGAGGAACCTATTAGTAACACAGAAGCAAAAATTAATTTTCGAGACAAAGAAAATAAACAATTTGAAGTTAATGTTAAAATAGAAGAAGTCAATAACATAGAAATAGAAAAGAAATATGATTATAATGAATCATATAGTGAAGATTACATTGATTTCACAGACGAGTCGGTCCCAGAAAAAGTTACACGATCAAAACATAAAAGTAAACCAAAAAAGGAAACAAAAAGTAAAAAAAGAAAAGTGAAAACTGTTATTAAGAGTGAGGATGATTTCAGTGATGATGAACCTTTGTCAAAAAGTGCTACGAAGACAGCAAACATAGGGCCTATAAAAAAAAAGAATGCTCTCAACATTGGTTTCTTTGATGACTATGCAACTGTTATGTTTCTGACCCCTGAAGATGCCAGAAAGGAGGTGCTGTTGAGAAAAGAGTCCAGTAACTATAAAAAGTCACCATTCAAGTGTGACTTGTGTTATAGAGGATTTGAAGCAAAAGCAGCATTTGAGAATCATGCAAAGAAACATAGCATTGTAAGCATTTGGCTTTTATTTTTATTTAACATGGTACTAGAAATGGCAATTCTGATCTGAATAATTTTATTTCGATTAGAGATATACACAAAGCATTTGTGACCTTATTATGAATACAATATGGTAAACTTTACCTAACACAGGTAGATAGAATACTCTCTATTATGTGTATGTACACCATAAAAATTACAGATATAAATGTAGCAATTTTACAAGCGGCAATGGACGGTCTTATCACTAAAAGCTGATCTTACAGATTCAGTCAAATGTTAGTTATTTGAGTTTTTTTTTATATTTTCAGGAGAATGGGGAGTATGAATGTGATCTCTGCCACCTCAGGTTTCCTCAACAAGTACACTTGTGTAAACATAGACTTTCATGCCACAAGAGAAAGTTCAGCTGTAAATTATGCTCATACATTTGTTATTGCACGTAAGTATTATTGCTACACACATTTATTTATGAGCCACCTTAGAAAAAAGAATGATTTTTTATTACTAAGCTGTTACTCGTCATTGTTAATGCGTTATCAATATCCTGATTAACATAAACCATAATTGTCAATACTAAATGAATTGAGGCATTGAAAAATTAAGGCAGATTTTTGCTAGTCTATGGAAGGTATACTCTGGATTCCTTATCTTGAATAATGCATGAAAAGTAGCTTTTGCCCGCGGCTTCGTCCGCATGGTGGTCGGAATAGAGAACATAAAAAATGAAAAAACTTTGTTCAGTTAAGAAAAAAAACACAGCACAATATAAAAAAAATTAAAAAACTAGTAACAGATTACATAGGAGCCTTATATGCTAGTTTTTTTACAAATGCCCTGGACCTCACTCTAGGATTCCCTGTGTCGTGGAGAAAAAAAAGTCCATTTTCTCCATAGAAAAATATGTATGTGTTTGGTCAATCGTTATTGGAGATTTTCAATCTCTTATATACCAACATCCATTTAAAAAAATATTATTATAGGTAAAGCATCTAGGCTCTAGCATAGTTTTTGCAGCATTAAGTAATGCTTTTACTTTCTTGTTACAGCTACCAAGCGAAAACTCATGTTTGTCTACACAAAGGAAAGAAATATCCATGTAAACTCTGTGGAGAAATATTCAGGTATATAACTGACATGGTTAACTCACAAGATTCAAACTTGCATCACCTTAAAAAAATTGCCAATATGCATTTTGCATGATATTTTATGTAGCGGACATATACACATTGCTTTAGTGTTCTCAAGCGCTACTGCTGATCATGCGTTCCAGGTGTACGATACCCCGGTCGGGAAAAATGTTATTGGACAGTATTTACTTGGGACGGAAACATAACTGGCGAAATGTGGGTTTATTAACACCTCAGCCGACCCTTACGGGGAATATAGGCATCATGTTGAATGTTATGTTTTTGTTGGCCCTGAACTGAAACTTAATGTTGACAAATTAAAAATCATTCATAAATATTTTCCAGCATGCCAAACAGCTTACTAATGCACAAACGTATGAAGCATTTGAAAGAGTCTGTACGTGAAAGTGTTTGTGAACTTTGTGGAAGTACCTTCGGCACGCCCAGGGGACTGTTCTTACATAACATGAAAGTGCACAGGCAGGTGAGATACTTCTTCAAAAAGTTACTAAAATTTTACTTTAAAGACTCCTACAGACAGCCGCTAACCGACTGTTATAGGAACAATTTCTATGAAAACTTCATGGTAATTGTTCTATCATAATCGCGTCGCACCTGTCTGCGGGATCCTTAAAGTGAAAGCGCCAGGGTATCCCGCGATAATCAAATTTTATACGTTTTTTGCAATTTGCTGACTGATTGATGATTCTTATCATAATAGAGTTATACATAATATAGTCATTAAATGTTCTATAAATAGACATTTATTACGGGCGCAAATCATATTTTGATCAACATATAACCATGCATTATGACCACTATAGAATAGAATACTCTGTCTACGATAGAAACAGAAGAAACGGAAGACAAAATTACAGATTGTAGAAAGATTTCAAGGGCGCGATGTCAAAATTCAAAAAAAGGAATGTGTTTGTTAAGAAGTCTTCTCTTCGTGGAGTAGAGATAGAAGTGGTTATGCTACGCATGCTGACACCTGCAAATTTTCTTCTGTAAGGCGTGTCCCCGTTTGTGAGAACCTTGTTAATGGCAGCAAAAAATTATGTTTCTGCAATTATTATTGCAGAAACATAATTTTTCAAAAGTTGAGTAATATTTTACTCAACTTTTGTTCTCCAAGATATGACTTAAAAGGGGTGCTCTAAAATATCCCCGCAAATTTTCTTAATTTTTTTTTAATTTACTGCAGCTCCGAGTCTTTAAAAAAAAATATGTAGAATGCTTCAATTAATGTTATTTTTTATTTATTTTAGGATAAAAATGACAAGCTTGGTCCCGAGTGTGAAGACTGCGGACTGCACTTTACATCAGAACTAGCTTGGAAGCGACACCTAGTGCTTTCAACTAAACATAAAGTCAGGTTTGTACAAGATTAGAATTAATTTCGAATCAAATTTGTTATTGTATACCTGCTTATCATTACCTTTGCAAGCCTACAGAGGGACTACAATCGATTTTAGACAGTGTTTCGTTACAGTAACGGTTGCAAATTCTGCGGAGACACATTCTCGAACGAGGACGATCTTAAGGTCCACTTGAGAGTGCACTCTCGGAAGCCAATGAACAGATGTAATAATATCAAACTACCCGCCGCCTGTGCTATTGTGAGTATTGCACTATGTCGTTCCCTCTGAGAGATTAGCACCCGTATTTATTTATTTATTAACTAATGGATGACTTACAGTTAAAACAAACAGAATAACAAATAGTATGTGATACTGACAGCCAATTAAAAGTCATCACTTCTAAAAACAGATTGGAAAGAAAGAGTGTGAATAACACAACACAATTACAAAAAAAAAACTTTTTTCAATTCAAGCTTGAAACTAAATTCACATTTCATATTCAATACAAGAATAAACACCTGACTATACAAAATCTTAATAAAATATAATATTTATTGCCTAACACAATTATTGTGAATGATAATCCCTTTCATTTTGATGTGTGTTACGCGATTAGGATGCAGGATAAGTGTAAAATTTACTAAATACTCAATATACACTTGCGTGAATAAAATCGTCTGACTCCGTGTTCTTCGATTTGAAACAATATAATTTAATAAGGTTTACTAACAATAACCTAATATATTGTATACTAAAACCTTCCTGAAAGTATGTAGATTACGTTAGTTAAAGAATTATCAAAACTGATTTATACATTTATGGGAAAAATCGCGAATTTACAAACATTTGAATTACAAACATAACGTTGAATAAAGAACCTCCTTTTTCCGTTAAAAAATCAAGTTAAATTTTCATTAAACGAACAGAAATAAACAAAATTAAACTTTTGTCAATTTGAATGGCAAAAAACAGTCATGCACTTTATCCGAGCAAAAGTGAGTGATGAGGACATCTGAAGAATCGAGTCGATCTTGTCAAGAATATTGCTTTTATCCAAATATAGTGTATGTGCGAATAGACTGTACCTTACATACCTTCACACAATATAAATTAATAAATTATATTCATTAAGATTTTTGAGATATCGTCTCTCAAATTGAGAGCACTGGGTGGGCCATTTTTTTTCACGCAAGTGGTTTTATTGCATTCCACTATATTTAGGTCGTACGCTTTACAAAGACATGATCATTGTGGACCCTGTCGGGCACAGCAAAATAGGAAAGAGGAACTTAAGAGTTATCACTATCTATTGATGTGGTTCTAACTGAATTTGAAAAAAAAGTTTAATAAATGCCTCTTGCATTCCAAAGTCATCATGAGGAAAATGGGCTTTCGAACAATAATAACTGTATGTTTGTTAGATATGTACCGACTATTCGACTAAACAAAGGTCGTGAAATTTTTAGGAATTCATATAAACCATCAATTAACTTGGAAACCGCAAGCAGAGGAGGTGTGCAAAAAGTTAAGCACTGCAGCTTATGTTCTTTCTAACCTGGCAAAAAAAGTTGACATAAAGACTGCTTTAGTAGCATACCATGGTTTGGTCGCATCGGTCTTGAGGTTTGGAATAATTTTTTGGGGTAATTGCAGTCTAAGAGATAACACATTTAAAGCCCAAAAACGTTGTGTTAGAGCTATGCGTAGTCTTAAACCTAAAGATAGTTGTGAATCTCTTTTCAAGTCTTTGAAAATTCTTACTTTTCCGTCGTTATATATTTTGGAAATGTAATGTAAA
This sequence comes from Dryobotodes eremita, assembly GCA_917490735.1. NCBI lineage: Eukaryota > Metazoa > Arthropoda > Insecta > Lepidoptera > Noctuidae > Dryobotodes > Dryobotodes eremita. The sequence continues at coordinate 19,766,839 of OU823251.1, read as the reverse complement.
TGTAAAAAGGAATAAACATTTGTTTGCTAAGGTCTCGGACACCAAGAAAGGTCCCGTGAGAAATCAATACAAAAACTTCTTAATTATCGGTGGCTATAAAACAGTACTACTTAGAAAAAGTGTTGTCTGCATGGGTTCAATAATATTTAATAAACTACCGGACAGCATAAAGGGTGACACCCTTCAACAATTTAAAAATGAACTCAAGGCTGTTTTGATACAGAAATGTTATTATTCGTTGAGTGATGTTTTGAATGACCCTATGTATGACATCTCAACAATTTAATATTATTGACATTATTTGATACACTTTTTTGCATGATCTGGACTTGTTAAAATTATTTATCTATTTCATTATTTTGATCATGAGTTTATTCATGTTCACATTATTTGTTAAATTTTGCATGCCAAAACTCAGGCAGAATGTACCCGGCTCACTATGTTTTTTATAACAACTTTATTGTACAAACTTTATTGTAAAACATTTTAAAAGAGTAACGGTGGAGTTTCTTGCCCATTCTTCTCCATACGAAACTACCTTTTGGAAGGGGCAACTAGAATCAATTCTATTTTTTTGTAAATTTTGACGTTCAAAAGTGCCTTTTGTGTGCCTAATTGAAATAAATGATTTGACTTTGACTTTGTACTATACCCACATTCTATGCGAATAAATGATTTGATTTGATTTCGAGAAAGCCGCCTATCTTTGTGGTCGGCGACTACTCGCCAAGAAGTGCTGACCAGTCGGCTCTTTATTCAAGTTTCTATGCTTAAAATTAGGGTTATTGAAATGAAAGCGTAATATTTAGTGTTTATAATTTTTATTGTAGAATCAGCTTAACAGATGTAATATAATCTAGGAATAGGAACTCTTCCTTTGGTAGTCAAGAATTTGGTTGTGGATTTTAGACAGTTGTTACGGGTCGTCAGAAGCCCGAATGTCTGTCAACCAGTCTTTCCAAGGGGTATCGTGTTACCCAATAATTGGGTGGTGGAGGTCAGATAGGCAGTCGCTCCATGTAAAATACTGGTATGGTACATCCGGTTGGACTGGAAGCCGACCCCAATTTGTTGGGAAAAGGCGGCAGATTGAATCGAACTTAAATCAAGAAAAATATATTTTAGCAATCAAATAAATTCTAAAGAGAGCTACTACAACTATGAATAAAAACGTACGTAACTTATTGTTTATTTTAAAATCACAGTTTCGGTTTTGTACACCCGAGCTCCACCGAAAGCAATAATCGGCAGTCGGCCAGTCATAGTTGGCTCATGGTCATCTGTAATGTTTGTCATATTTATTAATACTGCCCTAGTGGGATATAAAGATGTCCGTAGGTGTGTCCGTGGCATCACAGCGGGCCCTATCAGAGTACCAGCGCTGCGGTACTTATTTTTTTTTAAATATCGCAGCATTATGCTGAGATAGGAGCCTTTTTGGCCTCGCACAGGATTTTTACTTGTTTATTGTTGTTGTTTTTTATTGTTATTGTTGTTAGATTTAAATGCTCGTTTTTTATTTTTACTCTTTGTATTTCCTGTGCGTGTCCCAAATAAAATATCTTTCTTTATTTCTTATATAATTATGTGTATTTGCAGTGCGCCAAATGGCTAGTAAACCGCGTGGAGTACAAGACACACGTGACGTCAGAGCACCCTCACAGCGACGAAGCAAAGAAGTTCCACGCAGACGACCAAACACCCTTCGTGTGCGAAGTGTGTGGACAGATGTTTAAGGTACTCATTGATATTGCCTTTTTTATACTTAAAAAATATTCATCAACATTTAATTTTGGCCTTCTCTGTATGAGAAGAAGCTTGTATTATTTATTTTGCCTCTAATTTGAGGAGGTTAGGATCAAAACCACTACATCTGTAGTGGAGCTTTTTGTCAAAAGTGTTTTAAAAGCGATTTAAGAGGTCGACTATATCCATTTGAAAAATAAAATTTGAGTCGAACTCATAAGCTTTTGAAAAAGTAAAAAATACAAAAAATTGTGCTCACTATTTAACACTATTTACAAATTTTTGTATTTTTTTTATAGTATGCCATTTACGTAACTGATAAATAGGTCAATAGAACAGCGGGGTAATTACGTAACACATTAACAATAGGAATGGGTTTCATTTTGACAGTTCAACAACATCATTTGAGCAGATTTTTTTTTCGAACAAATGAAGCAATGGATTAGCAATAGGCTTAAAAATTATTCAGATTGTGATAGATAGTGTGTTACGTAATTAGGGTGCAGTTCTTTTTTTAACTAGGGTATTTTGAGGTTTTTAGCTAAACGTTAATACTAGACATAATTTTACTAAGGAAAAAAAGCTGTTTTGAAATAAACAGTTACTGCTAATGGTAGGTTTAATCATTTTGTGCAGAAATCGTGAAAAAAAAAACGAAATTGCCAAAGATATGTTGTAGTTTTGATCCTAACCTCCTCATTTATGATTTTAATATTTTTTTCAACCGTCGTAAAAGTAACATTTTACTATCCTTTCTCACATAACCATAAACATAATAAAGGCTGCTTATTTTTTCAAAAGATGAGTTCGATTCAGATTTTATTTTCTAAATAGATGTTGTATAAGTAGTCGACCTCGTAAATCGCTTTTAAAACACTGTTGACATAAAACTCCCAGTAAATTGAAACTTTACTAAGTTTGAATTTTCAGTCTCATTGGTTTTGAAAGCAAAAAATTGATCTTGTTGTTATGACATGCAAGTGTCGTTCAATTCTATTGGAAATTATATTATATTAGTGCAGTTTTTGAAACAAATATTTGTATGACCTACAAGTAGTTGTTCCGGGTCTGTCTGTTTGTGTATGTGAGTTTAAATATTTGTAAACGCACCCACAATACAGGAGAAATTCCTAGTGTGGGCCAAAGTTTAAAAAAGAAAAAAAAATCACTATCATCTGCTCGGTCGGCTTCTAATCTAAGCGGATGCAGCTGAATACCTGTATTTACATTCACTTTTCTTTATTTTTTTTATTTTTATTAAATAGGAACAACAAACAGCTACATTATGCAATATTACATAATGTAGCTGTTTGTTGTTCCTATTTAATAAAAATAAAAAAAAATAAAAATAAAGAAATGTTTTTTATTTTTTTATTTCTCTTAAATTTATTTTGTGCCAAGAGATACCTAAAGTCCTATTTCAAAACAGTATGTTCATCATTGAAATGCAATTTTTCCAGCAACAATGCTTCCTAACATACCACCAACGGAAACACACGGGAGAACGTCCCTACAAGTGCCACGAATGTGACAAAACGTTCCAACTGGCTGGAGCGCTGTCTATACACCGCAGTATCCACAATCGGAAGAGGCCGCATCAGTGCAAGTTGTGCGCACGTGTGTTTACGTTCAAGAGTGCCCTAAACAAACATATGAAGGTAATAATTTATTGTTCAGTACTGCTCGCAGAACAGGCCCTGCAGTTTCGACATTAGATAGCGACAAAAATCTGTCGCTAAGTCGTATCGATGTCAAATTCCTTTAATAGATTTTCAACTTTATTTCCAAAGTATAAGGTTGAAAATCTATTAAAGAAATTTGACATGGATACGACTTAGCGACAGATTTTTGTCGCTATTCATGTCGAGACTGCAGGGCCAGGGCCGGCAGTCTCGACATAGATAGCGACGCTGTCGCATACTACCGATCGGTAAATATTAAGGTGACAAGTCAATTGTAGCCCGCCAAATTCAAATTTTCTTTGAATTTGACGACTGATATGAAATTGATGATTATTATTCGATAAATATATAATTCCCACAGTCGAGAATCGCATTTTGATCAATATACGACGTAAAACAGAGCTGCAATTTGCAGAAAACTAAAGAAAATTCGAAATTTGCGGGCTACAACTGAGTATTCGCCTTAATATTTAGCGATCGGTAGTTTGCGACAGCGTCGATATCTAGTCGAGACAGCCGGCGAAAACCACTACCACTTAAAGTGGTACGAAAAGATACTTAATATGTTGCCCATTAGGCATCATTATTTATTTTTTATAGGCCCAAGCACCGCTTGTGCAATTCCAGAGACCTCTTGACTTCCCAATTTCCCCATTAAATATCTTATGCACAATTATTTTCCTCTCTTTCTCGCACCCAACAGTCACATAGCGCCATCACACTCCTTCATTCTTTTCTTACACTGTCAACAGGTCCACCTTGGCATCCGTCCCCACAAATGCGCGATCTGCGACAAAGGCTTCATTCACATGTGCGACTTAAAGCTTCACATCAAATATGTACACGACAAGATACCGTGGCCTAAGAAGAAGAACAAGAGGACTATTGCTGATGATGCTCCGTATTTGGAATACCACTGATGTACTGGAATAACCCGAATGTCTGACAACCAGTCTTACCAAGGGGTATCGTGTTACCCAGTAACTGGGTTGGTGAGACAGATGGGCAGTCGCTACATGTCAAATACTGGTATTCAGCTGGAGCCGGTTAGACTGGAAGCTGACCACGACATAGTTGGGGAAAATAGGCAGAAGCGTTATCAGCCTAGTCTTTTTCTAGATCAGCTATTAGAGTAAGTAAATACCTTGAATATGCAAGCATGGAGGAGTTACGATGTAAAAAGGTTACCCATCCTTAGACTGACGCTGAAAAACGCAGCTTAACCTCGAAGATCAGTTAGCATATACGCTTCAGGGCTAAACTTGCTTGAGTGGAGTTTAATCCACAATAAGATGATTGTGAAGAAATCTATGAATCTCGTAAGATATCTCGTATGAAATGTACAATCGCCAGCAGGTCAAGCTACACGAAACTGTTAAATTTCTCCAAACGATTTTAAACCTTAAAATGTTAGTGATTAAGTTCAAAATCGAATGAGAAAATCTGATAGTTTGTAGTAACTTGATGTGCTGGCGACTGTACTATAAATCTGTAAACTGTGAATTAACTAAAATATACAATTATTGTAAGAAATATATTTGTTTATTTTTATAATGCTGTAAAACTATAAAATTAGTTCTCAACCATCACCCACTGTCATCTTTCACTACGCTAAGGGCCCGTTGTTTGATACTAGTTAAAATTGACCATTAGTCAATTTAACAATTAGTCACTTGACAATAGTTAAAGTTTAACTACTCTGTCTACGCATGGTTAACTTTTATAGCAAATTGTCAATTTTTTAAACTATAGTTAGTTTAACCATTTTTCAAACAACATACTTATGTAATTTTTTACAAATTGTTAGTTTTACCAACGCATTTTAACTCTTAGGGCCCGTTGTTTGATCAGTAGTCGAACATACTAATAGTTAAAATGCGTTAGTTAAACTAACAATTTGCTAAAAATAACAGAAGTATGTTGTTTGACAAACGGTTAAGCTAACTATAGTTAAAAAAATTGTCAACTTGCTATACAAGTTAACCACGCGCAGACAGAGTAGTTAAACTGACAGCTATTGACTATTGTCAAGTGACTAATTGTTAAATTGACTAATGGTCATGTTTAACTATGTATCTAACAAAGGGCCCTTAGTATGTTTGACTACTGATCAAACAACAAGCCCTAAGAACGGTCGATCTATTCTGTAAAAATCTCACCGTCAAAACTTAGGAGAAGTAAGCTGTCAGTAGTGTCAATCCCTAGCAACCGATAGAATGACAGCTCATGCCAAGTGTTCACGGTGTGATTTTTGCGGATAGACCGGCTGTAGTGTCATCCCACCTCTAGGAATTGACAGCTAACTTCAAACTCGCTAAAGTGTTCACGCTGTATTTTTACAGAATAGAATAGAATACTCTTTATTATGTACACCATAAAAATTACAGATATAAATGTAGACATTTTACATAGAGTGACACAATGGGCGGTCTTATCGTTAAAAGCGATCTTTTACAGACAACCTTTGGATGGATTCAAGCGAGAAGGAGAGACAATAATGCAGCTAGTCAGTGGTGTACCATTTACATACATATACAACAAATACATACATACATAAAACTACTAGCACTACTGTTATCGTTTAGCTCCTCGATACTAGAGAAGAACCAAATACTTCTTGATAGGAAATAGTGTCATCACATCACGGAATGGAGACGGCGTTGTCAGCACTTTCTATACAAACCAAAGCGTGTCCCCGCTCACTCGCACAATGACACGACGATAGACGTATAGAAACTAAATTTTTGAATGGCGAAGTAAGAGAATTTGTGCGTTAAACGCACTTTTGGCTTTCACAATTTTATTATTACTGCCGTTTATAAACGCTGCCGGCGGTGCGTAGACGGCGTGGCGATTCCGTGTAAGTTTCATGGACATAGTGTAGGCACCCAGCAAAGACGGTCCAGCGAACCCGAGTCTATATAAATCGTGTCCAGTCGAATAAGTCATTTGGTACATATTTACCTCTGACAGCAGCAACCCAACCCAAAAGCAACTTTATTGTAACGAGAATAAAGATCACTGTGAATTTGACAGTGATACAAAATCAGAGCTAAAAACTAACTGAAAGGACTACAAAGTTACGTAGTACCACACATACCTATGTACTTATGCCATAAGCTTACAAGTTATTACCTACCCGCATAATAAGAGTGAATGGTATGGTAACGCAGCCAGTCTACGGACGCTAGTATATCTACATTGGGTGGACCCACACCCCCCATCCTACATGGATGTAGGGCCCGGAAAAAGCGTCCGTGAAGATCCTTACTCTGCCATACTTCCCTGCGATCATTAGTGTCAAGCACTACAGGCTTGAGCCAGTTCTCTTTAGCCAAAGAGAGTACGGGTGAGGCCCTCGTCCACCGCGACCACATCTCGATGCATCCCCTCGTCGGCTTCTAGGAAATATTCCCTGAGAATGCATATTAAGCGATTGTGGAGGGTCTTAACCTTTAAAAAGCCTCGACCTCCACACTTTCTTGAGATATACAGTCTCATTACCGATGACCGTGGGTGATGCATTCGATATGCAATCAGCAGCGTACGGACCCTCCTATACAGGACATCGAGTTAGGTTTGAGTCATCTGAGTATGCCGAAAGAGTAGGTACCTACATCAAAACCGGCATGACCCAACCGTTGACGGCGCGCACCTTGTTTTCGTATAATAGAAGACGCTTATTTAAAAGTCTTAGTAGTAGCAGTTAGTCTATTTACTTCAGGCGGCCAAAGAAGCGGTCCTTCACCGATTGCTTCATGTGAGTAACATCGATGCCCAACGCTTCCGACATACCCAAATATGTACTTATAGGTTTCGGATGCGGAGAGGGCTCTAAGCAAATTATGGAAGAGAGAGAATTATGGAGATTATGGAATCCGAGTTATATTAATATTATTATTTTTTAAATGTCTGACATATCTCGGGACCCGGGGTCCTGGACCTTTGGATATTATTAAGACGCCCCGCGTGCCCCCGTGACGGAAGCCCGCTCGGGTTCCCGCGACGGAACACTTGTTTGGAACCGCGCGGGCGTCCACTTAACGCAGTTTCAGGCCATTATAATATAAATATTTATTTATTTTCTCACCACAAGATCCTTATAAAATATTAGCAAAAAATAATATTGTCCAGTCAGGGCTTAAAGAAAAATACTGTGGGAGACTGGTGCCTAAGTTAAGTCAAAGCCTGTATTTCAGCCCACCAGGTCCTTCGCCCGAAATTCATAATTATGGTTTCCCGTAAACTAAAATTAGACAATCATTTCCATTTTACTTATAGGAAGGAGTGTTTGTGTGGAGTGTTTTGGTGTGTGAGTGTGAGTGATTAAGAAGTTGGTGCGTGTTAAACTGCTTGCTGAATGCCACAGTAGTATGTGCTCGTGGTAGAGATAAACCGACGGAACGCGGCGACTACTTTGGGATAGCAAGTAGATTTTCGGTTGTGTCATAGTCCAGATTCATAAGCCATTCATTTAATTTTTTCTTACAGAGGTATTTTGTGAGTGGAAAGATGTTGTGAACTTTGTGTATTATGTTATAGAGGTAGCCTCCTAAAAACAGAAGAATCGTTCAGAGAAACAAGTTGTAAGTGTACCAACGGGTTACCAACGGGTTGTAAGTGTACAATAGATTAACAAAGACTGACAAAGTGCGTAATAGACCGTCTTCCGAAGGCTTTCATTCGCATCGGGTATTAGGTTCTTAAATACATAAATTCATTTACGAACTCTAGAGGTAAGTGTGTTGATGTGTGGATGGAAGCCCAGACAAGGATCTAACATCACCCCAAGGTATTTTATAGAGTCTGTTCTCTCAAGGCGGGTGCACGTGCAGGTCGTGCTGTAGGGGATGGTGTATTTGTGTGCGGTGATAGAAAATAGAGGCGCTAGACTTTGAGAACTTTTTTGCATAGCAAAATTAATATATTTTGTTTTGTCTGCATTCAGGGTAAGGACTTGGTCATGCAACCATTTTGTCACTTTATTCAGGCCAGATTGAGTACTTTCGAAAACGCCTTGCCACGTGGTAGAATTAAATATTAGGGCAGTATCGTCAGCAAATGTGAAGATCCTGCCTTTGTCGAGATTGAGCGCACATAGATCGTTAATATAAATTAAAAATAGAGTAGGCGCGATCACACTGCCTTGTGGAACTCCGTGTGTAGTAAACTCGGAACTTATGCAATTGTTTATCTTAACGGTCTGTGTACGATCTTTAAGGCAGTCTTCGAAAAGCTTTAATTGCATTCCCCTTATACACATTCTCACCATCTTCTCTATAAGGATGGAAGGAGAGACGATGTCAAAAGCTTTTGCCAAATCGAGGAAAACACCCAAAACCTTCTGCCTACCATCCAAGTTCCTAACGACGTGGTCAGTTAAGTCATGGACTGTTTTGGCATAAGCTCGTGTGAACTCCTATATGTCCATGCCACTTAGACACTTCTTTACAAAGAATACTCATAACAATCACAGAACATATATAGGTACATAATAATATTATTACGGGCTTCTTTATCTCGCGACGAGAAACCGATGTAGCAAGTTATTAAAAACAAATAATTTTTATTATAGTAACATCGGCTTGAGGTTCGGTTTCATTCTTTCAATTTTACGAATGGAATTAGTATGTACTATATTGATTTTACGTCCACCTCTTTTCATTTATGTTTAGTTTCTTGTAACCGACTTTTTTTGATTAAAATTAAATGTTTTTCTTTGGCAAAATTAAAATACAAAATTACGGAAATTTAAATTAGTGGCACTTATTATACTCAAACTCAAAGCATTTATTTCAATTAAACCATTTACAGGCACTTTTGAATTGTCAAAGAGTCGGTCAGTTAGTCAGAAAGTTGAAGCTAGTTGCCCATTCCAAAACATAGATCTCTATGGAGAAGAACAGGCAAGAAACTCCAAGGACACTCTTTTTAAATCAAGATATTACAAAATCCTGGGTACATTATTCGTGTTGCTTCTATATGCGAGAACAATGAAAAAGAATATATAAAAAAACAATTCAAAATATAAGATTAATAATAAAAATAAGCCGTGGCAGTTAAGAGATGACCAGTCTCAACTGACGGCGCCCGTTCACGAACATGACGCGTGGATCAGCACCATCCAGCTCAACCATTTTGTAGGGAACCGAATGATCCAACACACGCGCCACCAACAGTGAGACATTTAAGTGAGCATGACATAGTCTCTACTGCCATGCTGTCAAGTCAACATAATTATATAATAAACGAATCCATTGTACTCACATTTACAAAATTGCAATTTGCTTCTAAATTATACAAAACTATAGTTTGCTATGTATTTGAGCAATTAATAAAATTTTACTACATAAAAGAAAATAATCATTAAAATATCTATTGAGTTATTCTATAATAAATCATATTTTATAAAAAATAAACAAACATTAAGTTCGCAATGTCAGAAAAATAAAAGGGGAAATAAGAAAGGAGTATCTCTTCCAAACATTCAAATTTTAACTAGTGCGCCCGAGTGGCTGTGGAGCAGGACCAGCATTAAGCCAAGCAATTTTATCTACTATATAGTCATTGAACTTATAATATGCTTGTCTACATAGTGTGCGTTTAATGCATGTTTTAAATTTCTTCTCATTTAGTTGAAGAATATCGAGTGGTATTTTATTATAACATTTTACACAGTACCCCATAAAAGAAGTACCTACTTTAGATAACCTGAAACGTGGTTGATCTAATTTGTTCCTATTTCTAGTGTTGAAATTATGCCTGTCACTTATCTTACTAAAAAGATGTAGATTTTTTCGAACATACATAATGTTTTCATATATATATTGACAAGGTACCGTCATGATGTTAATTTTTTTAAACAGTTCCCTTAGAGATTCGCGTTTGTGGAGGTTGTAGATGGCTCTGACAGCCCTCTTTTGCAGAATAAAGATAGAATCAATATCCGCAGCCCGTCCCCACAGCAGAATACCGTAAGACATGATGCTATGAAAGTAACTAAAATATACTAGTCTCGCGGTATCCACGTCTGTTAATTGACGGATTTTCCAAACAGCGTAAGCGGCTGACCTTAGCCGCCCTGCAAGTGATGTTAAGTGAGGACCCTTCTGTAGCTTTGAATCTAGCGTAATCCCCAGGAAAACCGTTTTTTCGACGAATTCTAGTATCTCCTTATTCAATACAACGTGACATTTACTACTTCTAACATTCGGTAACGAGAATCTTATGCATTTAGTCTTCTTCTCATTTAATACTAAATTATTTACAGTAAACCAATTATGAACCTTAAGCATGGTGTTATTTAAGTCGTCAAGCTCATGTGCATGTCTGTTTATTTCAAAAATCAGTGATGTATCATCAGCAAATAACACCATTTGAGGTCGGATTTTCAGTAAGTGAGGTAAATCATTTATATATACTAAAAAGAGGAACGGACCCAATATTGAACCTTGCGGTACACCCATTTTGACTTTTAAGCCCAATGAATTTACACCGTTTATTTGAACTTGCTGCAGTCTATCATTCAATATGATTTTACTAAGCTAAGCGCAAGTTTACCCAGTCCGTAATGCTCAAGTTTCAAGAGCAGTGTTTCGTGATTCACGCAATCAAATGCCTTGGATAGGTCGCAAAAGATGCCTATTGCATCTTGTGTCTCCTCCCATGCGTTAAAAATATGTTTTAATAATGTAACACCGGCGTCGGTTGTACAACGTCCTTTGGTGAAACCATACTGTTGATCGTGTAGGATGTTATTACGATTAAAATGATTGAGCATTTTATTTAACATTACTTTTTCAAACACCTTGCTGAAAACTGGCAAAACCGATACGGGTCTATAATTATTAGTGTCTTTGCTGTCCCCAGATTTGAAAAGTGGAATTACTTTACTATACTTCATTAAATCTGGGAATACCCCTTGATCTACACATAAATTAAATATTAAAGCTAAATAGGGTGCAATTGTCTCAATAATAGATTGACAAACTTTAGTAGACATGCCCCACAGATCTTCTGTAATTTTAATCTTAAGTTGCTTAAATGCCTTTACAACGACCACAGGGCTTTAAATTTAAATTCTATAGAACAGGCTGAAACATTGGCTCTTAATAAATCAATAGCAAGAGAGGGCGAGGAATTTAAAGTTTCTGTAGTTTTAATTGGAATATTAGTAAAGAAAGTTGCAAATTCCTGAGCAACATCGATGTTATCGCTAATGAGACCGCGGGAAGTGTCCAGTGTGTAATCAATATTATGTGTGTGTAATAATATCGATATTATTATACTCACTATATAATCGCCACAAATGACAAATGGGCCGACGATTACAATTTGACAAAGCTAAGGTTGATATTGTAACAATCACCATAAAAACCATGATATTACTATGATATAAATTAGCTGAAAGAATTCCACTTCCAAAAACAAAAAACCTTTTCGCTACCCGGTTTTCGTCGTTTTTACCCATACGACTGTTCAATGCTATAAGAAAAACTTTTACTGTACCGAAAATCTACTCCGAGATCAAAACTAAACTTAAAGAATGGTTGCTGGGCCGGACTTATGAGGAAACAGAAAGTTTACTTTGTAGCTTAAGTTAGTACCCATCACATTCTGATCAAATGCACAACTACACACACACACACCATATTTACTCAAATTAACTGTTTTTCTGATTGTTTGTGATCATTGTATGTAAATTTGCTTTTTTTTATTACTCACTTTTTTGTAAATTTTATAAATTTATTATATTAAATTATCATTAACGGTCTTGCGCTAGCAGAACTAATTAAATTACTAACTTTGTGTGATGTTTAGGTCACCAAGATACAGGCTGTGCCTAGTTTGGAACCCGCTGTTAAATATGTAATGTTTTTTCTGTTGGTTAAAATTTCATGCATAATTGTATGATTGTGAACTACACTCGGCGTCACAAAAATCGCACCTCTTTAAGAATTCCCTTCAAAGTCATTTTAACCCTATTAATCAACGGTAGACATATGACTATAAGGTATCATTGGAAAGGCAATTTATTTAAATTTCAGAATAAATCAATAGATTTGGTTTTTTGTTTACCAGGGAATAAAAAAAGCAAGCTAATGCAAATGATTAAAAAGTTTAATTTAATTTTATCAGCAAAAATTGCAACAAAGTCCATAAAAACAACTTAAAACCTAGTGTTACCCCCCCTAGCCCTGATGACTGCTTCCATGCGTTCTCTCATGGACCTAATTAATGTGACAACAGTCTCTTGAGGAATGTTGTCCCATTCTGCAACGACGGCATCTTGGAGGTCTTGGAGAGTGCTAGGGGCAGGATCACGTGCCCGTACTCGCCGTTTCAGTTCATCCCAAAGGTGCTCAGTAGGGTTCAGGTCTGGACTACGCGCCGGCCAGCGCATAACAGGGATCCCAACTTCTTGCAGGTAGTCACTTACAATTAATGCGGTGTGACAGCGGGCGTTATCGTGCATTAACGTGAACCCACTGCCAACAAAACCCGCATAAGGGACAACCTGCTCCTCTAAGATCTCTGTTATGTGCGCATGAGCAGTCAGCGACCCTTGCCCGCGATTACTTCCAGTCCGAGAAACACACACAAGGTTCGTTTTGCCGTCGATTGACATGCCGCCCCAGAACATGCACGAGCCACCCCCGTATTCCACTGTCTCTTGAATACAGGCTTGTGCGAATCGTTCCCCTTGCCTCCTGTACACTCTTCTACGCCTGTCGTTGCAGAAAAGACACACCCTCGTCTCATCCGAGAAGAGCACAGCTCTCCATTGGTCTATTGTCCAATCCACATGGTCACGGGCAAATTGCAACCAGTCTCTCCTATGCTGTGCAGTCAATTTTGGCCCTGTAGCAGCCCTGTGAGCTGCAATTTTCTTCTCCCGCATTCTTCTTCTAATCGTGGAGACGCTTACAGAAGTTCTGCGAGCTGATCGCAGTTGTTGTTGCAGCTCAACAGCATTGGAGAACCGATTACGTAAAGACGTCGAAACAATGAAGCGATCGTCTCTTTCGGATGTGCACCGTTGTCTTCCAGATCCACGTCTTCGGATATAGCCACCAGTCTCTTGGAAGCGTTGGAACACTCGTCGAACGGAAAAGCGACTTAAGTTCAGTTGCCGAGCAACATCACACTGCCGCATCCCTGATTGCAGCAATGCAATGACTTGAGCGGCTTCATCTGCAGTGGTATCCATTTTCTGGGGTATTTTCTTGCTGTAGCTGTTCACGTGCGGTCACTTCAAAGGTTGGATCGCGACTGACCCACTTTTTTTTTGGGAATGGCAGCTCGTAGTTTTGACCACTGGGGGTCGTGGCTACTTAACCGGACTGTCCTGTGGGTGCCTTTAGGATTTTACTCAAAAAAGCCTCCAGCCAGGAGCGGAATTTTTAATACTAAACTTATAATTTAAATGACCGCACGCTAAGGGCTTCCCCTGTGGGGTACGGACCTCGGCTTAGGGCGTCACTGAGAGAGGGCAGCGAGTGGGGACAGGCTGGATCGAGAGGTTTAACCCACATTTAACCCGGGTCGCCCTTTTTATACCCTTGTAGGGAGGTGCAATTAGTGGTCGTTGTAATGCGTATTTTGACAACATTTTTTTTAACGTTACGTGCTAATGAGATCTGTTGTGTTTAGGAATTCTAACTAATGTTAATTTAAAGGTCGTTAAATATCCTTTCAATTTATACTAATACTAATTAGGTTTAATGTATTCGTTGATGGCGGGACATGCTTGAAACTTATTTTCGGAGAGGTGCGATTTTTGTGACGCCGAGTGTATGTGTAAGTTTAATAAAAGAATTTAGAATTTTGATATTGCAAATATTGCACCACCCTTGAGAAATGAACTGGAAATTTTAGTAATTATGTTGCGAAGGTTTGATATTGCCATACAGCCATAACTCCCTAGATTTCGTTAAACACCATAATTGGCCAAGTAACTGGTTATTACTGCAAGTGATGTTCATCTACGTAATAGTGCTCCTCTCCGCCACAGTTTCTCTCGCGGCCGACGCGCCGAAAAGAACTTCGTTCCAATATAAATAGTAGTTTAAAACGAAGTATTTTAAGTAACGTAAGACGACTAAATGACAGAAGAATCGGATATTATCTCGTGTTGAATTGCCAACATTCGAGATAGTGCTATGTTAGGATTTGTCGAGAAACACCAATTTTGACAGAACGCGACGAGTCGAGTATTTTGTATAGCAGCGCTGTCACAAAACGAGAAAAGTGACAAAAATAGTCAAATCTCTTCGACGCGCGACGCGAGAGTGAGTGTCATATTAGCCCTGCGTATAGCCAAAGAGCGTACCAAAGAGTATAGCTCATGACTGCTCATGTCAGTTCACAGAGTACCTCGTTCTACGACCTCGTTAGAGAGTAGTGGAGAGTAGTTTCTTTGCAGAGTACATTGCATAGATAATACACTATAAATACCTGAGATAAATACAATATAATACATTGTGTCAATTATAAACGTCATCATAACATTTTCTGAATCAGTTTTTAAAACAAAAAAATAATTTAAAATGTAAAAATTGAAAAAAAATTAACAGGATGCCACGAAGAGGTAGGGTGCCTCCGGTGCCTCGTCGGAATGATAGCCTAAATAGATTCAAGCAGGCAGTTAAAATAAAAGGATCGAATGGCATACAAGTGTCGCGTTCTCCTCTCCGTAAACCACGGAGTAAAGAGAAGAGGCTTGTCAATAGATGCTGTTACGTATCACCGGTCAAGAGGGACTTCGGTCAGTATTATACTGGCTCGAGCCCTAGCGCATCTAAGGATACGGTACAGGTCACAGAACGAACCGATCACGAGCAGGTATTTTTTTATACTATTTGAAAGCTTCTAGACTACAGCAGGGTAATTGCGTAATACACTAAGGCTAAGGACACGAAACCAGCGGGCGCGGCGCGGCGGCTGCATGTTTCAATGCATAGATTTATATGGAACTGTCCTCGAAGGCAGCGGCGCGGGGAGCGGTGTTTTTGCGTACGCGGGTCTGTGATGCCGCTTCGCTCGCCGTGCCGCCGTCGCCGCAATCGCTGACTTCAAGACTGAGGCCTTACAGTAGGAATGGCTTTCTTTTTGACAGTACAACAACATTCATTGCGTTATTTACGTTGTTGAGCAGACAAACTTTTCGAACATATGAAGCAATGGATTAGCAATAGGCTTCAAAATGATTCAGATTGTGATAGATAGTGTGTTATGCAATTAGGGTGCTGGTTTAAATTATAGAACCGTTACGCTTGTTGACCGCTTATTTGCTTTCCATGCAATGATAATATTATGGCGCGGTTGAAACTTTACTCTTTTACCGTGTGCATACCGACTATCAATTTGATTTAGGTTCGGTAAGCATTTCCATCTACGCGAAAGTGGCAATCTCCCTATTTGCATGAATTGAGGAGGCCTTAGACCCGTTGTACACACAAGTTTTTTTGCCATGAAAAACTACGGTTGATTCGCCGTGTGTAGGCACGGTTCTTAGTGGATCACTATGGAAGTTCGCCGTATCGTAGCCGTACCTATACCATACAACCGGTGGTTGGTTGTGTCATATACCGTCAAGCTTACACGATTATTCTGCAGTGCGGCTAGCGTGCCGTACCGTGAAGAGACTGTGCCGTGTACAACAGGTCTTAGAAGTGGTCTTAGCCGGTAAGAGACAAAACCCTTACCATTGCCAAAAGACTCTACTATTTAACAATTTGCCTGTCCCATGCGGATTCCTAATTTTGTCATCCTAAAACATAAAAAAAACAGTTTTTCGGGTTCCGTAGTCAACGAGGAACCCTTACCTATAGTTTCGCCATGTCCCTCCGTCCGTCCGTCCGTCTTTTCGCAGCTTGGCTCAGAGACTCTTAGTACTAGAAAGCTGTAATTTGGCATAGATATACATGTGAGTCACGCTGACATAGGTAAAATAAAATCTGTTTTTTTTTCGCGTCTACCCCATTTGTGGGGTGTCGTTGGATAGGTCTTTCAAAAATATTGCGGGTTCGTGAAAACAATTTTTCGATTAAGAGATCCGTTTGTGAAGTACTAAGCTTTAAAGTAATAATTTTTGTTAGAGTCAATTAGTGTTCAACCCCTGCCAGCTAAATGGTTGTCTTTGGATACGTACCTATGTGAAAAAATTCACCTAAGTAGTATATATAACGAAGTTTTAAAGGAAAACTAACACAGCTAAGTAGGCTTTATAAGTTAACGAGTAATAGTCGACCAACTTACATTTGCAATTGGAACGTATGGGAGAACATGTTTTTCAACTGCAATGTTAAGTTTGTTCTTGGGGTACAACCATCCCAACTACGGAGGGTCATTGTGCGTGGTCCGACATGCACTTGGCCGGTTTTTTATTGTATTTCCAGCTCGCAACTCTGTTACAAGATCAATATGGTAATGACCCAGCAAATTCAAACATAACTCGTCTGAAGTTGAAAAAAGCGCCCTGCGACACACGCACTAAGGTTAAAATTGGTTCGCAACGAGCTGGCCATAGTAGTGGCAACTCGACTAAGTTTGAAGCCGCATCTGACGCATCGCATTGGCAGAAAGTGGATAGCGTTGATGAAGTTGATAAACTTATTACGAGCAGCGGTAACTATTAGGCCTTATTAAAGTAGTTATTAGCCTATAGTAATCTGCTGCTGGATATAGGCCTCTCCAATCGCTCGTCATCCAACGCCATATGCAGATAATTTTGTGTTTGTCCAGCTGCTACCAGCCACCTACGGAGATCATCGCTCTAGCTAGCCAGAGTCTGTCCTTTTTGATGGAGTTATAGGTTTCCTATTCATATTTTATCTTAAAAATGCTTTGAAATTTGGCACACCGGTAGGTAGACCATGATCTGGGTTAGGACATAGGATACTTTTCATCCCGATAGGACCTTCCCGTGGGATGATTTCTGACCTCTACGCGGGCGAAGCCGCGGGTAATAGCTTTTATTATTATAAGAGAGAAAGAGAGGACAAGCATTCTTAGGTTTATTTAAAAATTATTCCCCTTGATAGTAGGCAATAACTGTCCATTCCAAGGTTGCCTGGAAGAGATCGCAGAAATCAATAACGCCGCCTATTGTATGTTTTGTAGTGTTAAATGTTTTTTTTTAGTTATGTATTTTCTGGTGTACATAAATATAAATAAATAAATAGCGGGTGTCGTGCTACTATATCTTGAGCTGGCCTTGGTCCGTCGACTACAAAACGTTAGGCTTTCACATCGTCATACCTTTAGAAACATAGATTTCATAAAACCTAGTGATCTTTCTTGTATATAAGTGCTGCGACATTTTTGAAATCGCCCATCATTTCCAGAAAGTTCGGGCGTCGAGTTCCCTTCGAAAAACATCTTCATATCCAATGTGCCACTCGTGAAGGTCATTGCAGAGAAGTTTTCAAAATATAAGAGAGGCAGCCTGGAATTGCGTAGACTGGATGAAAAGGTGGTTTGTGTCCAGTACGACATTTTCAATCAACCAGTCAATAAAGCAGTTTTGGAGCCAGTGCAGAGGATGAGGGCTTTCTTCTCAATAAAACCTTCTCTTGATGATGACAGTGGTCATAAACAAGGTGGGTTTATTTTTTTTCGCATTCTTGAAACTTCATAGGGCCCTTTGCAAAGAATCTTCTAGACTTGGTTTTAAGAGTGTACTACGTGAGCTCAACAAATGTATGTGCTATTAACGCTTGTGCGACACACAGAATCTCGACATCACGCTAGTGCGACAAACGATTGTGCGACAGTACAGACCTATTGTAATTAGACACTACGTTGTTACTACAGTTTTACACTAGTTTGAAACTACTCAAGTGCGACAAACGCTTATGCGATACTGCGTCTATATTTTAAATTAAAAATAAAGAAAGCAATAACATCAGTTTATAAATAAAAAAATACATTTGTAAAGGCATTCCCTCACAGGTCACAGGGAGCTTTCGCCTGTAATGTAACCGTTCAGATTCGAGCATTACAATTACACCAGAGAGTGAGGAGAACCGAGCATTACAGCGCGCAACCTGTAATGATACATTACAGTAGTGAGTGGGAGCACCCGTGATACAATTGTAAAAACAACTGATTCCACTACAAGCGAATGCTCCCGGTGAGGGTAGTATGGATAACTAGGGCCACAGTTGAGAAAAAAAAAATAAACTAGTGTAATACTATACCAACGTAGTGTCTAATTACAATAGGTTTGTATTGTCGCACAATCGTTTGTCGCACTGTCGAGATTCTGTGTCTCACAAGCGTGCATTCGAACTATGGTGAGTCGCAGTACAGTTTTGTCGCACAAACGGTAATCGCACATCCATTTGTCGAGCTCGCGTAGTACACCCTGGTTTTAACATCAAGTTCAAATCAAACGGTTATAAATGCTTTTTGTGTTCTATAAACTGTTAAGGCAATAAATTAACAAAGAAGAAAATTTTAATCAACTTTTGTTACCTTCATGGCAGAGAAAAAGGCAGCTTTAGACAACAACAATAAATTTATTCTTTTCAGGGTTACCTACACTACCGCCAAAAATCAAAAATGAATTCGAAGTATTCGACGAAGATCTCCAAAAATTGACAGAGAATGAGATAGAATTTATCGACAGCAAGATAGAAGAAAACAAATCTTATCTGGAGGACTTAGGGCGTATTTTAAAACGGAAACATGTGATAAACGCCCAAAAGAATAAGACTTCCTTAGATTTGCAGTCCCTGTACAAAATGGCGAAAGAGGGCAGACGACCTTTGAACTTTGATTTCTCGGAAACAAATTTGCTGTCAAAGGCGGAGTTACAAGAAGTAAAAGATTTGATTCTTCAGCGGTGCACGTCGAGTGTACATGGTTTTAGTAGAAGAACGATTAAAAGAAAAGATAATGGGTCAGCAGTGGACCCCAGTGTTATCTCTGAAATTATTATGTCAGAGTTATCACGTTGACGTCAAACTTGAATGTCTAGCATATCAATGAAAGCGTTGTTTTCCGTTTGTAATCATATATTTCAAAAAGTATTAAAATAGGTAACAATACTTTAAAATATTAACAATACATCACTTAGGTAAGGCAACCGGCATTGAATTTTGAGGATATTGATTTAGCTTTTGTAAACATATTATGGATTATATGTTTTTATCGATAAGTATGTACAGTTTCACAGCCACCATTATAGCAACCAGCTTAGATAAAACACTTTGAATCTTATTATTATTTGGATACGTCTATTAGTGGATTAAGGCCTTATACGCACTAGCGGCTAACCGCTTTTTCATTTTCATATACAACCGCTTATGATTGTACGCACTTAACCGCCACAAAATTTCAACCGCAGCGGTTGAATAGAGGCCCGCGGCCATGAGCTGTTTAGTTTGCGGCGAGTCACCGGTGAGTTTGCAAGTTCCCGTTCGTGAGTTGCGTAGCCATTTACTTCGACACAGATAAATTGATTGTTGAAATTCAGCAACGAGAAGCTATTTGGAATTGTGAAGGAGCAGCATATAACAATTGAGATTTAAAATGGAGACAACGGGAATTTTAAATTTTTCTTTCGTTGTTTTCGGGAGTAACAAACAACCCACACACAAGCTACTTCGACGGCGTCCATTTTGTTTATGGACCGATAGTACCTACTCCGCCTTCGAGCGGTCCAACCGCTTGACGCGGTTCAATATCGAGGTTGGCAGCCATGGCAGTCAGCCGCTATTCCATGCGCATCAGGCGGCTGGCCGCTCGAACGAACCGCGGAGGCGGCCAACCGCTAGTGCGAATGAGACCTTATTGTGATCTCGACGTCACCCGTCATCACTTCGCGCCATTTGCAACGGATTCTGGGTTAAAGGCTGGATCGAGCCCTAATTTCTTCATCTCCACCGCCATTTCGAATAAGTAATCGTAGCATTCCGTCCTGTCATTAAGAAATTTCAATTAGCACCAAAACCACTGCAGAATCAAGAAAAAATATAAAATCGCTTCAGTGGAAAAAACGTGTGATGTGAATAGCACGGTTGCGAAACACGAAGAACAGAGAACAGTGAACGAGAAGAATGTCTCTGTCGCTCGCGTGAAATTAAGAAATATTGCCGTCACGCTCAGACATGAGCAAGCAAGATGGCAATAAAATAACGTTGAGCAGAGGCTATGGGTGCCAGTCTAGTTACAGCACATGAGACATTTCAGTTTTGTCTCTGGGATGCCAACGTAATTCAATACCAGAGACATTGCAGATGTCCATAGATAATAGTGACCAGGCCAGTGGCTAGCTTACCATCCAATATTTAAAAAAACTTACATAGTTTTCGCCTGCTGCCAAGAGTCTCCCCAAACGTAGACCCCATGCCTCCTGACGAGTACAGCGCTGGTACCAGGGTACTGTCGCAGGGCTTCTCCGAGAGAGCCTGCGAGGTCTTTCTCGAAAGGAGTGTTCTCTATGATCGGTACGACCAGCTTCTCGTCGTAACGGAGGTAGCGGCCTAGGGAGGCGTCTTTTATGCCCTGTAGAAGAAAAAATAAAGGATCACAATAATACCTAACGACCCGCCCCTGCTTCGATGGGTGCAATGGCGACATGTCAAAACATCGACATTTCTGTGCTGAATCTAAGTTAAAAATATTAATGTTTCATACACATAAACTTTCTAGAATAAATTATCTAAATGATAGTGTAAATCGCATTAAAATCCGTTGCTTAGTTTAGAAGAAAAACGCGGTCACACAGACAGACATGAAAATCGAATTAAATTTATAACATGTAATGGTATAGATGTATCGTCATCTGAGGCGAATGTCTACGTTCATCGCTGAACATAGGGCGTAGGCCTCCCCGAACAGCGCCACTACGACCAGTCTTGCGCTGCACGCATTCAGCGGATTCTCGCAACGTGATCACATTAAATACAAAGCAAAGTAAACTTATCTTTTTGGCTCAGAAAAGTGAAGAAGCTACAACTTCGTATACAATTTAAATTCAATTTTGGTAGCTTTTACATAATGATGACTGGGAAATGCTACTTATAAAACAAAAAAAGGACATTTGAAAAGCACAAAGAGGGTTCTAAAATTGAAATGTCATGTCTAATTGCTTTTTGCTCTATTTGTACAGTAGGTACCTAGATGTACAAGGATGTGTATGTCTTTTCGGCTGCGCTCACGTCGAATAAGTCATGGCAAGCAACAATTATAATGCTGCGTATTCATTAGAAGCAATGTTTCCAAACATTTTTGCCAGCAAAATTTGATGTTGCAAGATGATCATTAAAACTCAAAAAAAAAAAAAAACAATTACAGGCACTTTTGAATTGTCAAGGGTTCGGTCGGTCAGAAAGATGAAGCTAGTTGCCCATTCCAAATCGTAGTAGGTACCTATGGAAAAGAACGGGCAAGAAACTCCACAGACACTCTTTTAAATCAAAATATGGTTAAGTACAAAATATGGGTTACATCATTTATGTTGAAATTATGCATGTCGGAACGATGCAAAACGTTAAAAGCGACCGTACTAAAAAGACAAAAACAATTCAAATATTAAATTAAATTAAAATAAGCCGTGGCAGCTAAGAGATGACTAGTCCCTACTGACGGCGCCCATTCACGAACATGGCGGATGGATTAGCACCATTCAGCTCAACCATTTTGAAGGGAGATAAATGATTCAACTCATGCGAGACCATCAGCGAGACATTAGAGTGAGCCGCCAGGGCACATTCAAGTCAATGGAAGACGTATCCAGTAAATGGTAGCTTTATAGTATGTACATAGTACTCACACATGTGCTATGCAATTATACAATGCAAAGATAGTTTTTAAAATCCTCAGCACCTCCAACAGTAGTTTCAAATGCTATATGCATTTCTTTACATTTATATGGGACATTAACATGTTGCTGGAAACAGTGTTTTAGCAACATTAAAATATGTTGCTGAAACAATGTTGCGGTACTTTGTTCGCGGCTTTAGAGTCCTGAAGCATACCTTGATCATCTCCTGATGAGTGATAATGAACTCCTTATCGTATAGTAAAGTGCATCGCACCGCGTGTGGCGAGTGCGTGTGTATGACTGCGCCCGCGCCGCGTTCCTTGTACGCAAGCATGAACAGTGGGGTACACTGGCTTTTCTTCAGCCTGGAATGTATTATCTTAAAAAGTATTTTGTTTCAACTTGTCATGTTTTCTTTTCCTACAATTAATTTGGAAAGAGTCCGTAATTAAAAAAGGTTATGAAGCCCTTAAATGCCCGGCAGATTTTTCTCAAAGAAAATTGAGGTAAGACATTTTGTTTGGAAAAAGAGACTTACATTTTAAATCATTTTGTGAATGAATAATATGTCAGATGATTGCAAATCAGCCCTTAGTAAAGATAAACTAGGGATACTTTGATGTATAGCTTAGATAAAACTACAAAATTATATTCATATATTCATATTCATTATTAAGAATTTAAAAAAAAGATGACTGTGTTTTACCAGCAAGGACAGGCCTCTCATGTTGTGAGAGAGTAATAAATAAATAATAAATACTTTAGCTTTTTTTTTTTCAATTACTTTTTCTCAGGTGGTGGCAATTCAATATCCTCATCATTGATGGTCTGCACAAACAGATCATCAGACTTCATGCGTTCCTTTTGTACTCCTGATGGTGCTATGTAGATGTTGTACCTGTAATGTTTTTTTTTGTTATAAATTGTGAAAATTTAAAAACTTTTGAATGCAATTCAGGTTTTAATAAAAATTAAACAAGGAATGAGTAACTACTTTTTTTAACTGGCCCTTAATTGCCTATACTTTCTATGATTTCAGTGAACATCTTGAATTTTTATGTTATTTGGTAGCAAAGTTGATGGCCCACATTATTGTTAGTAGTCACTGATGCGGCCTGCCTAAAGCCAACTGTAATACCAGATGCATCACGGATTCTTAATATGTATTCATTTATTAAGCAAGGCACACAAACAGCTGGGTTTAGGACGATTCGTTTTAGGAAATCCACGATTCTGCCACGCGATCCAGTGCCGATCCACGATTTAGCTAGATTAAGTTCAGTTGAACAAACGATTGATAAATGGATTGCCCGATCGCCCGATTCACACACTACCGTCAACACCGAGCACGCAAAACAACTGAGGTACATTTGAGCATTGTCAAAAAACCGACAGTGCTCGAATCAGCCGCTCCACGGACCGCGCGCTTCACCGCGTGTGCTTGGATTGCGCGTGGCACGTCACTTACCGCGCATTCGGACCGCGCTCCTGCCGCACCTGACCGGAGCTCACTGGATCGTCTGGTGTAGACCCAGCTAAATACATTTACAAGGATAGTAACAATAGGTTACCATGAGAAATAAGTAGAAGTATTAGGACTAGAAGAGTCAAACATACCCGTCCTTTATGGAGATGCCACCACCAGTTCCTGTTACCCATCCTAAGTGGTAGAACTGATTACATAACTCTGGGATTAAGTTTCTTGGGTGTTCCTGAAAAATTTGAATGGGTAGTTGAAAAAAGATCTAGTAAAACTGTTCAACCTATGAAGAATAAAGAATAAAGAATTTGGTTAGATGGTCATCTTAAGGAATGCTACCCAAATATGTCAGTTTTTACTCTGCCTTTTAATATCCTAGGTATTGTTATTTTTATGAGCTTTGAGAAGTAAACGTTATTTTACTTTCTTCACACGATCAGTATTATGTATTTAAGTATGTCTTTATTCAATATTAAGCATTTAAAATCACCTACCATCAAACGGGGTGAATAGATATGCAGGGGTGAATCGGGACAAAACTTTAAAAGGGATTTTAACATTGAAATAACATAGTTTGTTGCCAACAAGGGCACTTAATCATTAATTATAATACAGAAAACACATAAGAGTTCTTATTGGCAATATACTATATTATTTCAATGTTAAAATCCCTTTAAAAATTTCGTCTCGATTCAACCCCGCATCCCTATTAACCATGTTTGACGGTACTTGTTATTAGAACTATTATTTTTGTCTAAGCCTTTTTACATAGATGCTAGCCTAGATACACTCTCCAACTACTTAATATGGCCCATTCCGTTCTACGTAGTATGGATCATACTGACATCATCATCCGCCTGTTATCAACTAGGTTGGATTGTTTGCCTCATAGTGTTCACAAATACCTGTGTCAATGTAGCTAGTGACTGTGTGTAGTAATGTAGTAGGTGGTACCTATATTTGTTAAGAGTTAAGTTTATTTTAATATTCTACTGTTTGTTTTCCTTTACGAAATAAAATATAATAAATAACACAGCAATATAAATACAAACAGGTACTCACTGGACCAAGTTCAGTCATATTTCGTCGTACGATCTCACAACGTACTAATGATTTAATCGATGAAGACAAAAAAGATGTTTTATCTCAATTTTATAACGTCTTACTTTATCTTATCAATACGAGACAGTCAGAAAACTTGTTACTCAAATGGGTACAAGTTCAAAATATTGACCACAGATAATGACAATTTGACATCACAATCATAAAGGTCATGTCATGTCAACAATGTCAACTCTATATCATGCGTTCGGAAATTATTAGTTGCTTTTAGTTTTCATTGCGATTTCTGTGATTACGGTAACCCAAGCGAATAAGTAAATACTTTTACTTAGAACATTTAAATTAAAATTTTAACTATAAAAAATTTAGTATTTTGTAAAGTTCGGTTCGTGATAAATAATTTGTATTTGATTTTAGTTAGGGTTCGGAACGAAACGTTTACAGGTTTATTTTCACGAACGAAACTAGGTTTTTTGACGTTTTATAACGAATGCATTTGAAAACTTTGCTAAAGCATTTAACATGCATTTTAGTTGAGTCTGTGAGTTTAGTAGTCCTTACCTTAATTATTTGTAAACTGTGGTTAACCATTATAGTTAAATAAGTATCACATGTTTAATAATTTGAATAACGGGAATTTTCCAAATTATTTATTTTATTTATTTATCTACTTACACCTACCATTATAGGATAACCCAATGCGATAAATGCGCATAATTATACTAAACATATACCTACAAACATCTACAACGAATTATAAACGATGCATTCTTTGTGAGTTCACTCAGAGAAGAACAGAATAAGTCCGTCTCACTCGCTATGAGGTTGAGCGTGCGGAGTGCACTCGCGTGTGGTTTCTGTGTCCCTGTCGGGGGTGCGATTGGGTTTCGGGCTGCATGGCCCCTTCCCCGAGAGATTTTTCTCTCGGTCCCCAAAAATTGTGAACCCATCTTTGGGTTTTCTTCCCCCTCCCACAGTAGGGCATGGGAGTGCTTTATTGCACGCCTAGTCACTGAGGGGTTTACCTCCCCTCAGCGTTCTGTTGTGTATTTTTGGGATGTGACTGTAGGAGCGCCCGAAGTGCTTCACGACGCCCGTGCGACCAGGGTCCTGCCGGGTGAGATCCCTAGTTCCCTAGCGAATGCCCGGTAAGAGCCGATCAAGCAACAAGGGCCTCGGTTTTGGTCGGTGCTCACCCAGAGTGGGGACTGTGGAGTGCACGCGTCAGCGCCGCGGCGCCTGCCTTAAAAGGTTGGTCCGAGCGTGCGGTTCCACTCTACTAGCAGTGGCGGCTGCCGCATACCGGGTGCACCACACATACTTGTCTGGAACACAAAGACTCACCTGCCCTAAAATATCTGCATTATGTACCTTTACTTTCAGTAACTTACATATTATAAGAGGTGAGTGTAAAATCCCTCCTAACCCCTTAGCTCATTGTAAAATAAATGAGGTTGGATACATTAACAAATATAAGGGATATACTCCGTAATAACGCTTGTATAAATATCTTATAAACTTATTTTGTACCCTCTCCAGCATGAGTTAGTAATAAATAAAGTAAAAACTTTATTCAGTTCAGAAAAAAATACAGTAGGTACCTACAATGAAAAAAACTAGTAACAGATTACAGAGCCTTAGGTGCTAGTTTTCTACAAATGCCCTGGACCCCATTCTAGGATTCCCTGTGTTGTGGGGTCCAGTCTCTACCCAAGTAAGGCAAACGGTTTCTTTTATTTAGGCAAAGAAAGAAAGAAAAATATTTTATTATAAATTATTCATTTATTTATTTACATACTTATTAAATACATTTTTAAATATTTAAAAAAAAAACATTTAAAAATATAAAAAATAGTGGTCTGCCGGTATCGGGAGCAGGGTCCAAGCTACCGGTGGTAAGGACTCCAGAGACAGGAGCCTCCTCACGATGTGAGCCGTATCGAGGAGTACTGCCTTCTGGATCAGGCCCTTGATCCAACCGCCTAACGAGAGCCTCAAGAGATGCTGATCGAGGCTTTCGGCCATCAGGTCATTGGCCGATACGACAATCGGCACAATGATAGCCGAGCTCACATTCCACATGTCAACAACCTCGTGTGCTAAGTCGAGATATTTAATTTGTCTCTCTTTCTCAGCTTTCACGAGGTTCTCGTCATGCGGAATGGTAATATTGATAATCATTGTGCAACGCGCTAATCGATCTATCACCACTATATCAGGCTTCTTGGCGACAATAGTCCTGTCAGTAATGATAGACCGATCCCAGTACAACGTGATATAGTCATTTTCGAGAACTGGGTCGCACATATACTTGTAGCGTACTACAATACTATAAACTAATGGATTCTGAGGTACCGTAGTACCTCAGAATCCATTAGTTTATATTTCAAAGCAAGTTGCTGATGAATTTCTTTTTTTTTTATAATTATAATTTTAAGCGTTTAGGATACTGTTGGGGCTGTCGTGGCGTTGTAGTGCGTCCACAATTTTTGCGGAGGCGCGCACAGACGATTTTTACGCCATTATAAGAAAAATAACCGCTTCCATAGCCGGACAGCCACGCGCCACCACCAACGGTCTACAAAGTGTATTCTCAGATCGGTGGGACTCCCCTCTGCTGCGCCACTGGGTAAGAATCCAAACCAGTTGATATTTTAAAGTATTATCTCCTTATTACTAACACTAGTTATTAAGTTATTTTGTTGATACTAACACTATGGATACAATCATGTCTGAAATAAAGAAATTGAATTTGAATAGTGTCAATCCCTAGCATATTATTTAACCTTCATTCGCTCAGCAGGCAGGATGCAGCTGCACATGTGTTAACTGTAAATGGTCAATTTTGACTTGAAGAACAGTCAACAACACAGTCACTTTGGTTCTAAATAAAAGTACGAATAACCTCCTGGCGTGTTCTGATATCTTAGTATCCAGTGCCGAGGACTGAAAGCTCACTTTAAGCTCACTGGACCTTAGTTATGACCGTATTTTTTTAGAAAATAGACTGGCTGTATTTCAACAGGGTTACATAAGACTTCTAGGTTTGATGACTGCTCTACGAAACTACCCATTTCCCAAATTCAATATTAACTACCCAGCTTTCAGGTTGACAATACTTTTCGTATTTACTTTCTGGAACTCCTATGATAAAAGATGCATAATCCCTTTCAGTCTTGTATTTTATTTTTTCAACTTTAACTGGTACGTCTTCTTCATGAATTTTCTTAACACGTTTTTCTAAACTTTCTACTGTTGTTCCTTTCTACAAACACCATACGTGTAAATATTTGTTGTTTTCCGCTCGCTGTATATTAATTGCACTCGTGTTTCCGCCTTTTTTTAATTCACTGTTCGAATATCTGTTTTTTTTTCTAGTTACGCTGGTCCAATTACCTTCCTTTTCAAGTTCTTTATTTTCCACGCTATGATTCTTAGATCTCTTCTATTTAGTACTTGCATCTGTTCTTCATTCGATACTGTTTTCGCCATTTTCGTGGCCACATATTCCTTCGCTGGTACATTATCAAAAGATATAAGTGTCGGTCCTTTAGAATGAGCCTTACTCTATCTGATTTGGCACTTTACCTGACTTTTCTTAAGATCTTCCAGGTTCTCATTTTTTTCCATTAGGATTTTCTAGCATATTTATCAACTTTATTGGTTTTTTTGTACTACCCTCAATATTTGTTTCAATTCTTTCCACACAGTGTCCGTGTTAGTAAATCTATTTTTCAATAAAACGTATTCTTTTCGCTGCTCCTCCAATTGTGACTTCACATCCCACCGAAACCCCCGTATCTCGTCGAGAAGTTGATTATACCTGCTATAGATATAGTAATGAGGTTGTTTTCACCGTGTGTGCAAAATAATGCTTTAGTAATGTTAGTCTTTTTTTTTTATGACGCGAAAATGTAATATTAAAATTAAAAATACTGGTACGATTATCAGGTATATCTTCTATTACCTTTCTTCATTTGACACTGACAACACAGAGTACATTTGACAATGCATTTAGTATGTCAAAATTCTAGCAACAATAACCAGTGATAATAACGTGAAAATATATGATAAAAATACATAAAATAAAATTGTTTTCTGTGGACCATGACAAAAAAAATAACATAAGTAAAAGCATTTCTTGGAAACGCGACGTAATTTAGTTTGGAATCTCCAAATAGTAAGTACCATTTAGATAATAATGGCAAAACAAAGCGTCAGTGCTGCGCTTGACCAGCGTCAACAACAGTGGCAGGTGGCAGGTGGCAGGACGAGCAAAATGCCTCGGGCCTCTAGCCGTAGGGGGCCCCCGGCCCAAGAAGGCCGTGGTCTTAAGATATTTCGAAACCACATCAGTTGTGTGAACTTTACTGTGTGATCGAGAAAAATGGAAACGGAACTCCAAAAGGCGCTTGTAATTATAAAAGTAATTTTTCTTATCTACCTTTTTTTTTTGGGTGGGAAATCATCAAATGACTTCTCCCGCTCTGGGCGGAGCGGAAGGGCGTGTCAGACTCTTACTGACTAAATCCCACCCGTGTTCCTTCAGTTGCCTGTGCGCCAGTGCCACGGTAATTCTTTCGAACAATCCGCGACCTCGGCAGGCATTCGCCCTTTCGGAACCCATCAATGATGCTGACATCTCTTTGAGGCGCGCGTGGAACACGCAGCGCCGTCGACCCGGGCCTGGTCCTTACCGGACGGCGAGCTGCCCATTGCTCGCCATCCGCAAGCCCGTGCCTATGGTGGCCGGGAGTCGGCAATCGACTTCCGACTCCTAGGGTGTCTCCTGCGGCGACTAGGGGCGTGAGCGCTAGGTTGCGCTGGGTTGCGACAGTCGCACTCTCCATGCCGTCATGATATCCCGCCGGAGCTCGTCCGCTGTGCCGCGATTTCTCGCGGCAGCAGAGTTACGCCCCGGTGTTTCACCTCCTCCCTCCACTCCCAAATGTGCGCGAGGACTTTTGCCTCCAGATCCCATGGCGGTAATCCGGCAAGGAGGCTCGCCGCCTCGCAGGAGACCGTGCGCTATCCCCGGACCAGCCGGATGGCCATGACCCTCTGGGACGCGTTCAACCGGCGGGCTGGCCGGCACCTCAATGAACGCGCCCACACCGGTGCCCCGTAAAGAGTGTTGGCCCGCACGACCCCCTCGTAAAGCCTCCGGTAGGAGGCGTTTGGACCCCCTAGATTGGGCAGGAGCCATTTCAAGGCAGCCCCGGCCAAACGTTGGAAATGCTCAACGAAGTTCCACCGGCTGTCGAGGACGAGTCTCAGGAACTTCATCGTCGACTCGACGCCGATGTGAACCCCTCCTACCGTTATTTGGGAACCCGACAGTGGCGCGTTCCCAGGACCATGAAACATATAGCCTCGGACTTGTGCAAGGCCACTTCGAGTCCCAATTGCCGGATCCTCTCGATGACTGTCGCAACCCCGCGTGTCACTATTTCGGCCGCCGCCTGGTTTCGTATCTACCTAATAAGTGGATTCTACTAAATTAACTACAATTAAGTCCAATTAGGTCAGTTTGAGATACCTAAAACATTTACAAGATTAGTCGAATAGTGTACGTAGTATAATATTACCTATTAGCTACTTATGCGCACTTGCTCAGTCAATTAAAATTAAATGTTATATGATTTTATTTCTGTAAATAGGTTTTGACAAAAAAAAAAAACACTATTTTATAAACTAGATGCGGTCGGCGTTTCCTATCTTACTACTCTGAGAAGTAAGGCCGAAACGAACTCAATGGTCACAGTCTCTTTTAAAGTTCAGACATAATCTTGTTCAGATCATGTGAAGACCATGTAGATTGATGTCTGAAATGGTCTTCTGAGGAAAGAATCACACAGATTGAGTGGACCTGTTCAGTCAGTGCACGCATTTGTCAGTAATCGTGCAGCTCAACTCAGAACTTAAGGAGCTCAACGATTCGACGAACAATATCAAGGAAAGGACATTTGGGTAGGCCGCATAAACTACTTAAACTCCCAGACTATGATTCAACTCAAAAATTAAGGAGTCTAGGGTTTCTTTTCGTAAAACTTTAAGGAGGGAATTTAATAATGTACCTACTTAAATTTAGGTGGTTTTGTACATATTTTAAATTTACATTTATCATTATTACAAGCGATAAGCTATTAAAATAAGACTAGAACGAATTATGAAGTCTACCTACGTTGGTTTATTTTTAACAAGAAAATATGGAGGCAGATATTTTAACAAAGACGCTGCTACAACCAAGGTTGTTAAATTTGTTAAAAATTATGGGAATACGAATCACTCAGACCTAAAGATCATCTTCGTGGAGTGTTATAGATAATGTGTCTATGACATCATTAAAAGAAGTGTTGTTTGTATGACTACTATATTGTCATTCTTTAGAGACGTCAACGAAAATAAAAGTTCATGTTCTTTCAATGAATATTTAATTATTAATTTATACATTTCACTCAATTTAAAATTCACTCAAATCTGTATGGTTCTTTCCTCAAAAGACTATTTCAAACACTTCGCTACGAGTACATGGTCCTCAAATGATCTGATCAATATTATATCCGGATTTTTTATGTTATCCTTAAATATATAAGAAGAAATACACCTACAGCTGGTTCAGACGCCATAGAGACATATTTTTTAATGTAAGTATGTATTTTATTTAAAAAAATAATACTTTACACACATAATAAATACTGGCTCCTTATTTTTTAACATCCATTGAGCTAGTTTCTACGTACTATTTACTGTTATTGAAGCGAGCGGCGGCATGGCGGCGCGGTAGGACGGCGCACGGCTTTTAGTAATGATCAAGAGAATAGAACGTGAGCGTGCCGCGCGCGCGCCTCGAGTCCCTCCCCCAGTCCCCCGCGTCTCTTCAGTCCCGCACGATCCGCGTATTGAACCGCACGCGCTTTTGTTAACACGCGTCGGGCTTCGCGCAACAAACGCAACCAGGAGTACTAGAATATGGTGGTGTGCTACAACAACAAGTATCATAGGGAGGCAGTAAGTATCTACCTCACGAGTGCCGATCTTGATGTGATTCCTCCGGTGCGGTTGGGCAACAACATTGAGATTTCAAAAACAGCGTGTACCTAGTAGGTATGTCCACGACTGACTATGTCTGGTAAGATTTCTGATTTTTGAATCAGCTGTGGGATACGACTGGATGCACTCCTAACCTCACAGAGGTCATTAACTTATGCGATTTCGAGTTGCACCTATCAGCTGTTTATTAGTATTTACCTAGTTTACAGATGTGTGGGTACTGTAGATTAGGATTAATATTACAGTTGACAATGCTGGTCGCATTGTCAACTGTTTCTTTGTGTCGTAACTAATTAGACCACCACCATAGTTAAAAATATGACCTGTATATGATCGGTAGTCGATAGTGCATGTCGCCCAGTCTGCGTCGGCCATGCCCGTAAGTTCCGTTAACGCTCCTGAGGGCCTCGACAAAGTGATATTAGATTAGCGATGACCCTAGTAGAAAAGCCAAAAAATTTATGGGGTTGACATAAGCTATCAAAATGTCACGTGATCATAGGTCAACGAATAGAAATTAGCTAGACAATGTTAATATTGTTGGTTTATATAAAAACAATAATAGTATAGATGATGTAAGTACATCAAGACCCATCTATTGTATACTCAACCTCTCATAATAGAGCATACTTTGTCTGTGGCCCCTCTCGATGTATAGATTCAAAAAAACTCAATGATCCACAAGTTCATGTAAAGAAAACACGCTCGTTTTATTTCTCAAGTTTTAATAAATATCATTCGATTCTATGAAACGAATTGACAGCGTCGAACAATTTCATTTGTCTAGGCCCTCTGTTTTCTTAAATCTTAATTAAACATATGTTCTTCGTTGCTTTTAGGTAACGTATAACTCTTTTTGCTGCTGGCCAGTGAGTTTGGTCATAACAGTTATTGAACTGGCTTAAGTAACTTACTGCAAACATTATGTCTGGTCTTGTTGCGACAGCTAGGGTACATTAATGAACCAATCAGTTTTTGGTATGGAACGTTGTCTTTCTCATTTTCATTCTTACTCCAGAGTTGGCTCCATTGGCGTAGACACGGGTTTTCATTCTCCCATTTTAAATCTTTCTATCAAATGATCAATATAAGTTTATTTGTATAGCGTCATCTCTACCCCTACATGGGTGAATCGTATACCCAAGTAGTGATTAAGAGAACCCATATCTCGTAAGTAAAATGCTTTTTCCAATTTGGATTTGACTTCCTTCAATAAATTTTCTGATTTATATGCCAGAATCAAATCGTCGACATAGATGTTGGCAAACAGGTTTTGGCCTTCTTTTTCAAATATGTATAAAAAAGGATCCGCTGTAGCAATTCTAAAACCAATTTTCAATATTTTTTTGTGTCATTTTAAATACTATTGCGTTGCTGCCTGTTTCAATGCGTTTATAGCTTTATTTAGTTGACATATTTAATTATTTTTGTATTTATTTATATCTATTAGCATTTCTCTTGCTTTTCTCATCAACTCTTTGTCTTTTCCGTGTGATATAATACTTTTTAAATATTTATCAAGATTTTTTGGCTTTTTCATATAAATTTGTTCGTCTATATCACCGTTTAAAAATGCTGTACAGACATCTAGCTGAGTTAGTTTCATATTATTTTCTATCACATATGCAATCAATAGTCTTATTGTACAAATTTTTGCTACTGGTGCAAAATTTTCAGTACTTATAGTCTATTCCTTTTCTCTATTTGAGCGTTGAGCCCACGAGCTACTAGTGGCGCCTTTCGTCTGTCTATTTCTCCAAGTGCATTGTATTTGTATTTTAGAGTCAGTTTATTATCTACCAAATTTTTACTTTCTTTCTTTTGTACAATTTTCCAAGTATTGTTTTTAGGTGGGATTAAATTTCGTTTATTATTGCATTTTCCCATTAATCACTATTCTCATATATATCACAGAGGCAGTGGCGACGTAGCATGGGTTGGCAATCGGGGCGGTTTTCTATTGAGCACTAACAAAATAAAAGAACAAATACTTAATAGAATAAAGACTTTATTTTGCTAAAATATTCGATCACACTATCAAAGTTTACTTTCCTGTCCATTTCAATGGACAATATGGAAGGATAAGTAAGTCGCGCTT
Source organism: Dryobotodes eremita (assembly GCA_917490735.1). Taxonomy (NCBI): domain Eukaryota; kingdom Metazoa; phylum Arthropoda; class Insecta; order Lepidoptera; family Noctuidae; genus Dryobotodes; species Dryobotodes eremita. Next base: position 19,732,943 of record OU823251.1, on the reverse strand, counting down.
GGCTCATTGTGGATCTTAAGTAAAATTTTATCAACTTTAATTTTGAGAACCTTCTTACACAAGAAGCCACCGAAACACAAATAGTTAAAAAAAATTAAGACACAGTGCTAGACTCGGAACAAACTCAAAATAGTCACATTTTACAATGAATTTCAGAAGCTTCAAGGTAGTCCATTGGACCGCTTCTTAGAAAGAAATGCTGGCGGTTTCTAAGTCGCGCCTAAGTCGTAAAATCTTCAAAATCATTTCCTCTATAGAAAATTCATCATTTATTTTCGTCAGATTTGGAATTATACCACTAAGTTCTTCTTCTGTTGTCGCAAGCAGAGGTTTAGGCTGAACAACACCCAATGTGATGAGAATGTCATCCATTGCCCTGTAACGACGGTTTAGTTTCCCTTAAAATCTATCAAGACATTGTAACATAGCTCCCTGCAGCTCTTCTGGCAATGTTAGTCCAGCGTCTTGGGCCATTTCTCCTGGCACACGTTTTCGGAATCTCCTTCTTCCTCTTCTTTCAATCGAAATATCCAAGTCCTCACATTTTTCAATTGCGTAGGAAATAGCTTTTTCCACTATTTGTATATGTTGGCATTGAAGAATTGTTTTAGAGCTTTGATTTTGATGACACACTTTTCACTTCACTTTTTAGCCCAGATGTTTGTAAATAGTTTTATGTCTGGTTAACTTCTTCTAGGACTTCACAACGAAGAGAAAGGTACCATATAAAACTGAGAGGAAGATTTTGGCGTGCCAGGAAAGGAATAACATATAAAAGGTGACTCAAAATGTCACGGCACTTCTTTTTTCTTGGTCTAACACAATTCGATGTTAACGGTGTATAGTTTTTTGTACCCTCAATCCATTTCACAAAACAAGAGAGATGGTTCTCAGAATTTTCGTGTTCAGACACCTTAGGATTTTGTTTCCACCATGAATTAAACCCGTTGGCAAAACTCTGTTTGGTTTCATCTGATGCGTAAACAGTTTGCAGCTGAAATAGTATAAACTGTTTTTGGTTGACGAACTTTTTCTCCATTTGGCAACGCTTTATAAAACCATTTTGAATTGGAATGTGGGCTCCTTCCTTTTATTTTATCTCCAGATTTGTGGTCAGTATCTAAAAATGTGCCATCTCTTTATAATTTTGATATGGTTCGCTTTCCGTTTAACATTTCAACTCTTAAATCCTCAGGCATTGATGTCGGCCAAGTAGCAACATCGAAACGATTTGTGTCATGTAGCTCTTCTGCATCATTAGTTTGCTATAATAAACGCGCCTTACAAGGCGCGTGTCGGCCATTTCTATGTAGTTATACTGCTTGTTTTACGTGTACCGACATAGCGTGATGATTATACAATTTATAATATCGACCGCAAGTTAAATTCAGACCGGCCTAAACCAATAATTTAACAAGACTGAATTTTGTGGTTCAAATCAAACTCGCCTATTGATCTCTAAGCTCTATCTACTATCCGCCAATACACAGAATACACTAACTCACTCACTCACTCCTTTATTACATTAGTACCTATTGACTTTCGACTACCGTGACGTGACGAACACTGGCTGACTGACTGTGATTGTTTTTATTGACACATGGCGCAGGTGAAAGAGGCCGGAATCACTAGCCAGATGCGCCAGTGGCTACTAAAGAGTATATTTATGTTCTGTGCTACTAAGCTACGCGACTGAGTTGTCACCGCATTGTCACCCCTTGGTGCTTGGCACCTGGGGCGGACCACCCCCACCGTCGCCCCTTTACGCCGCCACTGCACAGAGGAATGACTGTTCAGCATCCATCTCATAATCTTTCTGCCAAATTGGTGGTTTTCTCTGTCGCTTTTTATTGCTTGAAGTAGTCGCTTCAATTTTATTATCTGTACACATTTCTTGCTTGTCTTCATTGTCTATTTTGTCTTTTTCTGTAGTTGTATCTACAAATATATAATTTACGTCTAGTCCTTTGTCTGATTCATTAATTTCATGTCCATTCGAGTCTCCATTTTCTTCTTCTGGAAAAAGTACAACTTCTATTTCATTTTTATCAATTACATCTCTTTTTTGTTCTTCTTTTGTCTCATTTTCGTAGAATATTTTATCCAGTACTTTGACATCTCTACTTCTTATCACCTTGTCTGATTTTGGATTAAAGATACGATACGCTTTGTAATCGATCTGGCTTCAAATTTTCCGTTTTGTTTTCCCTTTTCTAGAAAGAAAGCCTTAGTCCCGAAAATGTGAAAATGCCTTACAAATGGAACTCTATTGACCCATATTTCAAAGCAAGTACTACGGTTTGCCAAGTAGTTAGCTGTATTAATGGCTTCGGCCGAAAAATCTTCTTTCATATTTGCGTCAATTAACATGCATCTAGCATGCATCTTTATTAAATGTTAAATAGAATTAAGTACTAACAACAATAACATAGCATGTAAGCACAGTTTGTTACTAACCACTAACTACGTATGGACTGCTTAGGTCTGAAATAAAGATATTTTATTTTATTTTTATTTTTATTAAGTAATGTTCTATTTTTTCTCTCTAGTCTTCTTTTGATGCCCTTATAGAGGTATGAGGAACACTCATACTCTATAGAAAGGGGAGGATCCTCCGACCGGACGTGTGTCGTGTCTGGTGGGCAACTGCCCGACGTTTGATATCGGGACGTTGTATATATGCTAGTTGCGCGGTAAACTCTGCTTGCGCGATGCAGAATTTTGCGTGACGTCAGTGTGACGTGTAGCTCGCATGCGGCGATGTAAATACCGCTACACCATTATCTTTTAGGTATTTGTCAAATTCATGGTTTATGTATTCCGTCCCGTTGCTGTCACTTTGTAAACAAACTATCTTTTGTTTGGCAAACTTGCCTCAAGCTCGTTTTTAAATTCTTAAAATGTTGATAGGTCTTCGTCCTTAGTTTTCATTGTATATACTCATGTATATATTGAAAAACCATCAGTAAATGTGATGAAGTATTTGGAACCCGCTTTTGATAATGGTCTCATGGGACCACATACATCTGTATGCACTATTTGTAATTTTCTATTTGTTCTTTCTTCATTTTTGGGTGTATAATGGTAGTTTTGTTGCTTACCTTTAGCACACACTTCACAATCTTTAATTGTGTCGTTTTTATATACTGAATTCCAATCCTTCCATGTTCTTTTCATCTAAAGCTATCCGCATTTTCCCCTAATTGAGACGAGCTAGGTTTTATGCCATTGCTGCTTTTTATTTGCTTCGCAGAATCTCGCTTTTTTTGTATGTTTTCTTTAACATAATATAAACCGTCTTCATTGTTTCTAATTTTTCCTACTGATATTAGGTTTATAGTTAGTGATGGTACATATAAAGCTTCGTTCAGTTGCAGATAAGGTCTTTCCTTGATGTTAAGTTTTGCTGAACCACGGCCTTCAATTTGTGCTGTTCAGTTCTCTAGTGCTAATTTTAAGGATTTGCTCTCATCCTTATCAAGATTTCGGAATCTTTCTAATTAATATGTCATATTTGACGTGCAGCCACTGTCAAGACACCACTTGTTTAGTTTTTCTTTACTATCATTTGTATTCAAACATATTTTTTCAGAACAATATAGATTTGAAATACTTTTATTACGTTGTACTACTTTTGAGCAAAATTTTCAAAAGAATGAGACAAACGTATTTATATTTTTTAGCTTATCGAAGTTGTCCATAAACTTGTTCAAGTGAGCCACTATTATTGTCGTCTTCTTTAATGTTTGAAGACTTGCCTTTCGTGCAGGATCTTTGCTGTGGTAAATACCCTCAAGTGTGTCCCAGACATCTTTGCTAGTTTGACAGTTGTTTCTTTTTTGTGTTTGTATGTTTTCTCTACGTCATGTTTGCCGCAAATAAAGTCATCTACAGTTTCGAAAGCGTATCTATAATCCAAAGAGACTTTCTTACTAGGTGATGCTCGCAAACGTATTTTCTTTCTTTTTTTTTCTTTAGTTCTTCACTTGTTTCAGTTCGCTTGGTGAGATTATCAGAAATAATTCTGCTATTGCCAAGACATCCTATTCTAAATCTTTATTTAGTTTGTTACCTTCACTAGTAGGTTTTTTATTGTTTGTTAGACGTAATTCCATAGGCCATTTTTTAATAGAAGGGCTTTTGTATGTATTCGCCATGTGTCATAATTTTCTCTTTTTAGTGTTTCAATAAGTATGTGATGAATTTTTGCTCACGTTCATCTTGGGCCCATAACCTTTTATATTGAGTGAAATGTATAACTAAATAATAAACATAAATTGAAAGAATATGAACATTTATTTTCGTTGACGTCTCTAATAGTCCGGTCAAAATAGATATTCAAAGTTACAATAATTCGCATAGAGCTGAAAATTGGTACGAATGTTGGGAACACCATTATAGAGGGATTACACTCAGGAGGACCTGCTGCAGCATCAATGGTATATTTTTTTACTTAATAAAAACTGATTTGGTTACCACTTCGAACTGTAATAATTTATAATTATATTTTATTTTTTCATAGTCTTTAAAAACGCTGTAATACAAGCTTTTATGACATTGAGGACCATATCTAGCATTGATTCAATTGAGTGCATTATCAAAACATTTTCTTTTTGTTACGACTTCGTGATTCCGTTTAGACTTTACAAAACATCGACCATTTTTAATGATAAATTGGGTACTTTTTTAGGCATAATACGATTAATAGACGCTACAATACAGAGGGCCCAAAAAAAAACTATCTCCTTTCATCTAACTAAACAAACAAATTCACTTTCGCATTTAAAATATAATAATAATAAAAAATAGTACTAGCGGATTTAGAATTTTTTGGTTTAATTTTTTAATTCACTTTTTGACAAGGCATGCTTGATTTTTAATTTTTTTAATTACTTATTTATTTTTTTATTTCATACCTTATAATGATAAAACGATATTTTTGCAAACGCACAAGCGCCACGAAAGATAACTTTTATTTTTTAGGAAATCGATACTGCGCAAAACAACGCGAAAGATTTTTTGTTGTTGGTTTTTTAATTGTGATTTAGATCTCTGAGGCGATGTAGTTCTTGCAGAGACTTTTTGTCATGAGGCTCGTGGATAAGCTTACGTGGATCGAAAACACCAATTGCCAAGCCTTCTAGCTGTCTCACGTGACTAAGTGCGACATAAGGTTGGCCCTTGGCACAAATTTTAGCGCCTGGATGCACGACGGCTCCGTCCTTTGTCATTCCTTGCAGCTTGTGCACTGCCACGGCCCAACATAGTATCAGTGGTAGCATGCGCCGCTCAAATTTACATTGACCCCGTAACGTGTCAAATTCGACAGTGCTTGGCTCAATTTTGACACCCAAACCGACTGTGTTGCCACGTATCGTTTTGTCATCGAACTCTCCGAAGACGGCTTGTGTTAACTCTCCCGGTTCAAGTTGGTCACGGACTCACGGCGTAGCGCTGCCCATACGAATTTTCGGATGACCCTCATAGCACCATTTACCAAGCCGTGTCCAACGTTAATATTTTTCCGCAACATGACTCTAGACCCGATACCAAGTTTTAAAAATGCAAAAATACGTCTGTTTAATTGGGGTCAGAAAGTATAAATTCAGGCTTAGGACGATGTCCATAGGTTTTGGCTTCCACGGATATATCTGTTGCCACCACGTCATACATCTGGCATGTTTTGGCGAGTTCGTTGGTCACTGTTTCATTGTAGTCCTCCACCTTGTCGTGGGAAATATTCGCACACAATCGCTATCTGTGAATGGTCCAATGAGTGGTACTCTATGCCGATCCTGGAGTTCAAGTTGCTGCATGGTGAGTTGACTAACCCGCAGACTATTCAAAAATTCCACAAATGTGGTGTCGTCTGCTTGCCTCATATTCTGTGGGAGTTCGCTGAAGCTAAACAACGCCCATAAGTCCACTTCAGGACTTAAATGTGGCGGTGGTTTAAAGCAGTATGCACTGCTGGCAAATTTAGCTACTGGTGGAAGGTGCGTCAGGTCCCGAAGCAGCAAGACGTTGAAACCATCAAAATAATCGTCGCCTACTTTTATTTGTTGTAGCCGGAGGTGAATGTTTCTTAAGGTTGTGTAGGGAACCATAGAAAGCTCATCTATGATAAGCCATTTTATACTATTCCACTTTTGTCTTTCTCTCTGAAGTCGATATCCGGTCAAGAGACGCATGGTCTCTATCCTGCCATTTTTTATCGAAGTAACAGCCCTTTCCCACGGCAACATCCCGCTTTATGCAGGTACGGTTTTTTTCTTAAACTAAGTTTCCAAAACTGAGGTATGGTTTCAGAAGGTGTGTAAGAAGTAACAGATTATGGAGTGGTCCAAATGTCCACCACTAACGAGAACTGTGTAACTGAAAAGTCTACTAAATAAGTAGCAACTTTTATTATAACACCCTTAAAAGAATCTGTCAGTCAAATTATTGCTCACTTATCAAATCACTCATGGGGTCAAGCCCGCAGAAGTCTACTAATGAAAATAAATACCTAGAAGCTATCACACAGCGAAAACCTTTCACGCGAAGGAGCATCGCCGCAAATTTCCTTGATACAGTTAATAAATTAGTAAACCCTATAACATTGCGTAAATGCACGAGGAGACGCCTCAAAGTGTCACGTTTTACGATACCCACCAAGCAAGCAAATGAGGTCTGGCCATTGTAGACTTAAAACACTGATTTAGGCTCCAGTACCTATCCCTATTAAGCCCATGAAAGTGACCCGATACAGCTCAACTAGTTTTGTTTTGGCGGATTAATCAAACCGGTAAGCCTTCGTACCCATAGGCGATTTTTCTATCGCGCTCTGGATTTTCAACGCACTGCTTAGTGCCGAGAGTTGAAAATCCAACAGTGTATTTTTTTGACGCGCTGGGATGTACACTGTTGGGTTCTCAATGACTCAACACCGAGAGTTGAAAATGCAGTGCGTGATAAAAAATCGCCCATGCTTACTTGGACTAAGGGACCTCGCGCACTTCACGTGGTCGTGTTCGAGTAGTAAGATGCTCTTGTTTATTTTTAGGACATCTTACATTTCACAAAATGCGTGAGGTACCCGAATGTCTGAACCGTCGCTACAAAGCGTTGAACGACTTGATTGAGGATATAACCATCGCCATGCCAGCATGCATGGGCGGGCCCGGCACTGGTGGCGGCGGCGGGCTCGGCACTGGTGGCGGCGGCGGGCAGAGCACTGGTAGTAGCGGCCCCTGTAGCTGCGGCGCCGGTGGTAGCAGCGCCGGTGGCAGTGGCTTCGGCGGCGGACGCGGGCCCAGCTCTGGTAGTAGCGGCCCCTGTACCTGCGGCGCCGGTGGTAGCAGCGCCGGTGGCAGTGGCTTCGGCGGCGGACGCGGGCCCAGCTCTGGTAGTAGCGGCCCCTGTACCTGCGGCGCCGGTGGTAGCAGCGCCGGTGGCAGTGGCTTCGGCGGCGGACGCTCATTCGCGACCGCAGCCCCAAAGCCTTGTGGGGAACCCAACGCTGAGGAAAGCGAAGTAGGCATCTCGTTAATAAGCGACTTCTGGAACAGTCAGCAGGATGATCCAGATTACATTCTAACGGTTCGTAGAACTTTCGATCGGAACCTACTACGGAGACGCATTCTTGATCAATCTTTGATGTAGGTATGTATGTACCTATCCACGCAAGCAAACCCAGTTTCATGAGGTGTCAGCGACGAAAGTCGACCTTAATTGTTACTGTAACTTTTATATTATCAATGAAGTCGACTCAAAAATTGTTGATTAATTTATTCCTTTTCAGCATTTTAATATCTTCCGAATTTTTAGTTTGGCGTAATAATTGTGGTCTAAAACGAATGTGTTATTCGACTTTCGTTGCTTACTGCTGTACCTACCCACATGAAATAGGTGGCGTGGAATTATTACTTTATTCTTTTCTGATCATTGTTTTGCATCGCGCTTTTGGGTTGCCCGCGCTTGCCTCAAGTTGCAGCTTTGGGCTTCTGGCAATACATCACAGCGGCTTCCAGGTGTATTTTTATGAAAACTAGTGCTGACCAGCTTTACATATTTACACAATCCTGAATCATGCCGGGTTAGTTAAGTATCAGATAATTGGAGAAAAGTACCTAAGTTACCTTCGGTAACTTCTTTTTCGAAAAAAAGGAGGAGGTTCTCAAGTCAATGCGTTTTTTTTTTAGCAATCTGTCCAGCACCAACTTTGCATAGAAACCTGTACTGACAAGTGCTCCTCAGTCAACTCGGAGAAGAAATCGTCTGGTAAACCATCTTCAAACAACGGCGCCGACAGCGGCGGCGGGAGCAACATTAAACAGTAATCTATTATTACTAATTACTCATTTCAATTAATGCTTGTATGACTTGGGCTATAGTTTCACATTTTGACGTATTGTCTGACTATGAAAAACAGCCAGTTCCGTGAAAGGCCTAATGCCCATTATTTCACGAAACGCTGTTGGACATTTAATAACTAACAGTGCAGAGTAAGTATGGCGAAACAGGCTTTAAACATACACACATCAAAAATAGTTTTGCGATCATTTTGAAAAATCGAAATCTTTTTTTTTTTACGGTAGACTATATTATAATTTCTTCTTCTTTTTAGATCCTTTACTTAAAAATATAGAATTAGAATATAAAACAAAAAAAGCAATTGTTTTTCCATATAAAAACAAATTCAATCCAAGCTCACGCTCATTCAGAATTAGTCAAGTCAGACTTAGTCAATTTTAACAGATTTCTAATATTTTTCAAGGACCGTTGTTATTGATAAAATGCCAAGACGATTATCAGAAGTTTTACGAGCAAGAATTGTAACTTTGAGAGAAGAAGGATATTCCACGAGAGAAATAGCACGCAGAGTTGCTGTTTCCCAATCCTGTGTCATGGCCACGTTGCAGAGGTACCACGGTATGGATAATTTAGCTGACCGATCCCGCAGTGGTCGCCTAACTGTTCTGACTGCTGCACAGAAGCGCTATATCAGATTGCTGGCAGCCCGTGACCCAACAATCAACGCCAATAAACCACCAAAAACACCAAAAGCAGAAGTGAGACCGCCTCTGGACTTCAAGTTAGCACTCAGAGCATTCGGAATTGCTTACACCAGGCTGGACTACGAGCACGGATGTCTTGGCGAGCACCTCTGAAGACACGGCAACGTCAGCGACGGAGATTGCAGTGGGCTAGGCTCCGGCAAAATGAACAAGATGAGGAGAAAAACATTTGGCAAAACTGTCTCTTCGTTGACGAATCGCGAATCAGTACTCATCCAGATAACCGACCTGGAGACTCTGAAAGGCCAAGAACTGCCACTGGAACCGTTCAGCAAGGCGGGAAATCGGTGTCCTTTTGGGGTGGAATTATGATTGGAGCTAGAACGCCTTTGATCCCGTATCGAGGCTCCATGACAGCAGATAGGTACAAAACAGTCGCTATTGATGGAATTGTAAGACCATTCCGAGTAAACTTTGGGCACCAATTCGTAATGGTCGATGACAATGCGCCCGCACATCGAGCGCAACGAGTCAATACTACTCTCTGAGAATACGACATCACAAGGTTAGACTGGCCTGCCGGCTTGCCCGACTTCAACCCAATAGAGCACGCGTGAGATGCTCTTAAGCGAGCTGATTGGAACCATCAGCCGCCTCCTCAGACTGTGCCAGAGATCAGGAAAGCCGCTATTCAAGAATGGGACAGGTTACCGCAAGAAATGCTGGATAACTTGATCCTCAGCATGCCCAGGAGGATATCCGCATGTATGCGAGCCAGGGGAGGAGTTATATTGTATTAAATAAAAACTTTCTATTAATAAATTGTTGTATAAGTTTGGCTAAACGATCTTTTTCTTTCCATCAGATTTTTGTTACAATTACATTGGGATTGAATTACTCAAATTTTGTTATTAAAAAATAAAAAATAGTTTTATATTTTAATTTCAAACAGTGTATTTCTATTTAAAAAAAAGATATAACGTAAACACTTATTCTAGACAAAATAAAATTTAAAAAATGTATCAACTTTTGCTAGTGATCATAAACTTTTTTTGATGTGTGTATATTATATTGGTCGACATGGCATCAGGGACAGTTCTTACTTCACTTGGCCTATTCTGCAAAAATCTCACCGTGAAAACTTTGGTGAAGTCGGAAGGAATTGACAGTTCACTAGACCAAAAAAAAAAGATCGACAGTTCACGACAACAAAAAAAAAAAGGATTGACAGTTCACTACACCAAAGTTTCCACGAGAGATTTTTTTGACATAAAAGCACTACAGCGCTGTGCCTACCCTTACAGGCCTGTATTGCCCGGGGGGTTCTGGAGATGGTCTACAGAGAGGACCGGGTGTTGATGGTGGCAATGGGGGAAAATCCAACACTCCCTAGTCTAGGGGACGTAGTACCTTTTTAAGGTTCCCCCAAAAACAAACAAAACCGGCGAAGTGCGAGTCGGATTCGCAGACGACGGTTCCGTACTAAAACGCCGAAAAAAACACGTTTCTTGTATGGAGATGAGAGACCCCCTTTAATTTTTTACTTTATTATTTGTTGTTATAGCGGCAATAGAAATACACACTCTGTGAAAATTTAAACTGTCTATCTATTACGATTCATGAGATACAGCCCGCTGACAGACAGACGGATGGACGGGCGGACGGACGGACAGCGGAGGCTTAGTAATAGGCTTCCGTTGATACCCTTTGGGTACAAAATCCTAAAAAAGGGCCAATTCTTAGGGCGTTATACTTCTTTTACATTTCTGCATATTTAGGATGTTTTTGGCGAAAAAAGTATCTTTACATTAATTCATGTTTAATTATTTTCCAGCACGAGCCAATCGGGTTCCGAAGATTTATCGACAAGGTATCCTAAAAAGTATGACTGCGGTGGGACTTCCAGTAAAATGGCAAAGGATGTGCCAGTGCTTAACCTGCAAGGCAACCTGAAACAGGTTAGTGTAGTTTTTATTCCTTTCTCTCCATCATCATTCTCTTTTGCCCTTATTCTAATTTATTTGGGGTCAGCACAGCATGTCTTCTTCCAAACTTCCCTATTAGTCGTTATATCAATAGTGACGCTATAAAGGTATGAGGAACAGGGAGTAAAGTTCACTCATACTTCTATGGAAAAGGTAGGATCCTCCAACCAGACGGGTGTTGTGGTGTCCGGTGAGCAACTGCCCGACGTTTGATGTCGGGACGTTGTAAATATGCTAGTTGCGCGGTAAACTCTGCTTGCGCGATGCAAGATTTTGCGTGACGTCAGTATGACGCGTAGCTCGCATGTGGCGTTTGTAGATGCCGCTACATCACTCCCCCCCAGAGACCGGAGGTCGATAGTGGGCTGAGTCTTGTATCTTACGATGATTGCCTGGGCCAGTTGAGGTTCCAGTGAGTCGGAACCGGGTGCCGCATAGTTCACGGTGAGTCGGAACTGTCTGCGGTGGTACCCCAGTGAGTCGGGGTGGCGCTGCGTTATGATTTTCTAGCCATATATTTGTTTACACAGTTCATTCATTGTTTCTTTGTTCTTCCCCTACTCTTATAGCCATCCACATTCATACTCAAAACTTTCCTCACGACCTTTTCCTCATTCCTCCGCATCTCACGCCATGACAACCGATTTCCACACAACTTTTCAATCACCGGTACAACATTCAGACTTCCTCTTGTGAACTCATTTCTTATTCTGTCTATCTATTAGTATAACACCACACATCCCTCTTATTCCTTTTTCTCCCTCTAATGCACCAGAGGATTAGTTTTGAAAAAAAAGCATTTGCTTGTGTTTTTGCAGAACACGTCAGGCTTCGTGTTCTCATAGAAACAATTTTATAACCAACAAATTAAATATATATTCAATCTAATCAGCTTATCGCAGTCCACTGCTGGACATAGGCCTCTCCCAGGCTGCGCCACTTTCATAAGGTCGTCGTCCTTCTAGCTGGGGGGCGTCCCACGCTACGCTTGCCGATACACGGTCTCCACTCCAAATATACAGGGTGACTTTTAATTTGACGTATTCCTTCCAGAACGTGATAATGTGACCCATTTCCAACAATTAAGCACCCCATGAAGCCTAGGTGAAAATTCATGGGATTTGAGTAGACACAATTTTTGTGCATACTTGATAATTTCCCAGAATTCGTCGAGAGTCTCGTCGTTCGAGATTCAATAAATCATAAAATCCTTAAAATTAACTATCTAATGAGATGTAACATTAATAAAAATATGTAGAGGTGCCAATGATACAATCGATAATGCTGGCAAATGCCGAATTTGCAAATGGTTGAAATATTTAAAGATTGTGTGATAATCTAATGAATTATCTGTTTTATTTCAAAGTTCATGTAGTTAGATGATTTTTGAAAATGTTTAATAAACTTCTCACTAACTATTTGATGTTTTATAAAATCTGGTTCCATCGGAAGGTTTGTTAAAGTATTAGGTACCCAATGGCATAACAATGATGGCTATTGAATTTGAGAGTTTAGAGAAAAGTGTTATTTAGTGACGATTTATGGGAAATTTTCAAAAATACATAAATATGGGGTTTGCTCGAATCCCATAAATTTTCGCCTAGGCTTCATGGGGTGCTTTATTGTTGCAAATGGCTCACACTATCACGTCCTGGAAGGAATACGTCAAATTACAAGTCACCCCGTATATTTAACTGTATTCTAATTATTTCACTTGACACAATGAAAGACGTTTGAAATAAGTACCTAGGGAAAGGGTTTATATATTTCAGTCTTTTATGCAGCTGGGTCGTATTTGGATTTAAAGGTACATCTATAAGACACTATCACGAAGTGTACTAAGTAGAACTAAGTAGATACAGTTTTCGAACCCGTAGTTTACGAGCACCTTACTTAGCCATTTAACTGAGTACACTTTTATGACTCAGGCGTGAGCTCCTAAAAAACTCAGAAGTTTCCCTCACTCCTTAGTTTTGTTATATTTATTTTAAACCTCACGTTTATTACTTACTTTAATCGAATCATGTTTTTGAGCGTTTTTTATATTTTGTCGAAAGGCGACTTCATTTGAAAATATATGCAACCACAGAGTGAATGAGCTCGTATCAGCTCAGAAACAGCTAACAGAAAAAATCAACAATTTGGAAGCAAAGGAAAAGAAAGGGGTTGTACTTATGAAGCAGGCTGACTGTATGTGGTCTTGTATGGAAGAATCGTACAAGAGGAAACTAGCCGAGTCTCAAAAAAGATATCAAGATTTGCAAAAGCAGGTAAGATATATTCTTTTCTAGGAAGCCAACCAATGTTTGATTACCTGGCTTATCCTTGCACCTACACTTCACTATCATTGTCTTCTTGCATTTTTCCAATTTGTTTGGGTTCGGCACAACATTTCTCAAAATAAACCTAAGTACGCTTTCCATTTGTTTTTCAGTCCTTTCAGTAATTGAGGTAGTCCCAACTGATATGGGTTTGTCGCAAAGCGTGCTTAGCGTAATACAGGGTGATTGGAAGATGGGTGCAAAGCTTTAAGGTGAAGATAGTATAGACAATTTAGAACCATTTAAGCCATGGTTGTCTTAGACGAAGTCTTACCAAATTTTTTTAACCAAATTTTTAGTTTTTTTTCGGAAATTCTCAAAATTTAATGTAAACTGCATAATTATGGCCAAATTGAATGATAAATGAATTAATTTTTTATTTATTTAATTAAAGTAATGTGTAAGCAACCAAGCAAAACATGTTTTAGGCTTCTGTGTCATTAGACATTTTTTTTACAGATATTTAAAGCTCAGAAAAAATAAAAAAATTGTACAATACGTCTTTTAAACCTTATTTAAAAAAAAAACGGAGGGTGCTTTTTTTGTTCAAACCTTTTTGAAGACATGCTTGATAATCGCTCTTTCTTTTGAGGTATCATTTATGCGGATATCTTACAAATTATTGAAATTAGGACCTACAAACCAATTCGAGGGAGAAATTTTAAATTTTAGGCAGTCTAACAAAACACAAAATTTTTGCTTAAAAGAATACTTTATGTGCTCGAAATGATAACATTGTTCAATTCTAAGAATTTTTGGCACATGCAGGAACCAATTGAGGGGAACCCATTGAGGGGATTCTCTAAACAATGGCCACCGAGCGCGGTGCGACGGCATTTCCAGGTAGAACGCCCAATGAATAGCAAAAAGCGATAAGAGTTGGTTTTTACAGCAAAATGGTCTTAGTTACTGAGGCAACAAAGTCGTTTTTCTTTAGTCAGGGTCAGTCGGTCTGTGATGAAGCCGTTACATCTTTTACTTATTAGTCAAACTACTGCCCTTGTGAGTGGACGTTGTCGTGTTGATTCACAATTTACCGTGTTCAGTTGTAGCCGTTTGCGTTCCTGCACGTGTTGTTTGCGTTAGTTTTGAACTTTTTTGTTTCACCGTGTCCAGTCGTAGCCTCGCGCTCCTGCACGTGTTGATTTTTGACTTAATTGTGTTGAGTTGACATTTAGTGCGCTCCTACGCCGTTTTTCTTAATTGTTAAGTGACTATGGCTACTTTTTCCAATCAAGAATATGCGGATATCGTATTTATGTACGGTAGAGCAGACGGCAATGGATCTTTGGCGCGACGGATGTATCAAGAGCGCTATCCGAATCGCAGGATACCGAATGTCCGAGTGTTTTACAACACGTTTCATCGTCTTGCCCAAGATGGGTTTCACCGCGTGGAACCTGGAGTCAACCCGGGCAGACACGAAACTGCCGTCGACGAAGACATTTTAACAGCATTTCAAGCGGATTCTACTACCAGTACTAGAGCAGTAGCTCGAAATTTAAACATTTCTCAATGGAAGGTGTGGCATACAATGCACCAAAATGATAAGTATCCGTTCCATGGCAGGAGTGTGCAAGGTCTAGTAGAGCAAGATCCTCAAAGAAGAATTCAGTTCTGCCGTTTCCTCCTCAACAGAGACATCGAAGATGCGTGGTTTCTGAAATCAATCTTGTGGACGGATGAAAGTAAATTTTCAAGGGAAGGTATTACAAACTTTCACAACATCCATGAATGGGCCGACGCAGACAACAATCCACATTTTAAGAAGCAGGTGTCATTTCAGATGAAATTCTCTGTGAATGTATGGGCTGGAATAATTGGCAGAACATTGATTGGGCCCCACTTTTTGCGTGATCCATTGAATTGCGAAAATTATTTGCAATTTCTGCAAATTGATTTACCACTGCTGGTAGAGGAATCAGGTGTCCCGATCTTCGAAAGAGACCGAACAGTCATCTTTCAGCAAGACGGCTGTCCAGCGCATTGGACTTTAAATGTAAGGGAACACCTCAACAATTGCTTTCCTGATAGCTGGATCGGCAGGGATGGACCCATCCCTTGGCCCGCTCGCTCCCCAGATCTGACCCCGTTGGACTTTTTCGTGTGGGGCCGGGCCAAGGAACTGGTGTATAACAACATAGAAATAAACACTAGAGAAGAATTGATACAAAGAATAAATTCAGCGTTTGAGACAATGAAGCAGGAGATGATGTTGAAAATAACGACTACAGAAGTTAGAAGACGGGGCCGTGCTTGTATTAGGAATCACGGCCGTCATTTTGAACATGAAAAATAAATAATTTTAATTCAAATGTTGTTTTAATTAGTCTGCCTAAAATAAAAAATGTCTCCCTCAAATTGGTTTGTAGGCCCTAATTTCAATAATTTGTAAGATATCCGCATAAATGATACCTCAAAAGAAAGAGCGATTATCAAGCTTGTCTTCAAAAAGGTTTGAACAAAAAAAGCACCCTCCGTTTTTTTTTTAATAAGGTTTAAAAGACGTATTGTACAAATTTTTTATTTTTTCTGAGCTTTAAATGTCTGTAAAAAAAATGTCTAATGACACAGAAGCCTAAAACATGTTTTGCTTGATTGCTTACACATTACTTTAATTAAATAAATAAAAAATTAATTCATGTATCATTCAATTTGGCCATAATTATGCAGTTTACATTAAATTTTGAGAATTTCCGAAAAAAAACTAAAAAAATTGGTTAAAAATATTTGGTAAGACTTCGTCTAAGACAACCATGGCTTAAATGGTTCTAAATTGTCTGTACTATCTTCGCCTTAAAGCTTTGCACCCATCTTCCAATCACCCTGTATAAATTTTTTATTAACGGCTTTGATTTTCCAATCTATAAAATGATAATCATCGTTGATAGGCACTTAATCTTCAATCTTTATTATAGCTTAAAGAAGTAGAAGCAAGTACAAACAAGTGGCGGAAGAACAAGAAAGATTTAGAATTTCAAATAAAAAATATAAACAAGTGCGCCCAAGATATTAATGAGAAAAAGATTCAAAAAGAGAACGATGTTAAGGTTATGGAATTGGAAATCAAAGGCTTTAAGAAAAGAATCGATAATAACCAGAAGGACCTGGACGCTGCAAAGAATTCGTATAAATCGAAGAAAAAATCTTCCGATGTAAGTAGCAACTTCACAGATAACAACATTTTAATTTAAGATTAAATGCTTTCAATTTAATATTTTGTTAAATTGTAAACATTAAAACCAGGGTCCTTGGATCGCACAGGATACAATCGACATGTTAAATAAAACCGTGAGTTAATCTTTAACTTTGGTACCTACTCACTACAGCGCATTGTAATTCGTTGTTAAGATGCTAACAGGACAAAAGTCACTGTTGAATTTCTTGGAATTTATTATCTGAACACCTAGCCACACCCCCATTTGTACCAATTACAAGAATTGTTTTGCACTGATATCAACTACTGATAAGACCATGAGGACAGTATAAAAAGAAAAGGTTAAAACATTACTTATTTAATTCATTTTTGCGCTTACCGAAGTAACATTATATATTAGTGAGTTAAATGTTAATGATGGATCTTCGAGTTATTCTAGGCTAGGTTAGGTATTTGTACTTAGCTCAGCTATCCATTCAGTACAACTGTTTGATAGCAATTCTCAATATAACATGTAAACCATCTGAATAAACCGTCCCTGATACCCACTGCAAGCAGCTTACGTAAAAGGACACCGTGGTCTATACGGCCAAATGCCTTGCTGTAATCGGTGTAGACCACATCCACTTGAGAGGGTTCAGACATGGTGGAGGACAAGTAGTCAGGTAGATACCCTAATTCTTGTAAGACCCTTAGGGGCCTAGCAAAAAGAAAAAACGTCTGACAGACTGCTAAGTGAAAACGAAATAATAGTGCGGGCAGGCGATGCGATGCGACGGGGTGGTTCGGGGAACAAGAAACTCCACGCGGACGGAATCGCGAGCAGGAGCCAGTTAAACTAATATACGCCTAGTTAGGCCTAACTTTAAACTAGATTTGTATACCTTTTTCTATTTTGTTGAGTACCTGTTACTTGTTGACAGGCCTGCACTGTCCTTCCATACCTATTAACACTGGAATTTGGAAATATTGTAAAAGTCCCTTATTTTTAAAAGAGTAACCGTGGAGTTTCTTGCCGGCTCTTCTCCATAGGAAACAACCTATTGGAACCGTGCACCTAGCTTCTGAGGTTCCATGAGTGCCCATGTAGGTTTATGTGAAATAAAATACTTTGAATTTGATTTTGACGCATTAAATAATTTAAGGCACGACTGGCAAAAATAGCAGAGGAAATTGAAAAAATCAAAAACAAGATTAGTTATGAGTGCAAATGTAAGGCTGATAAAGAAGACGAAGGTAGCAACTCTGTAAAAGAAGCAAGAGACGAATTGCAGAAGATTTGCAGGGGTCTATTACAGAAAAAACTTGAGAATGAAGATCTTCAAGCAGAGGTAACACTTATGTTGATAGCTAATGTTTTATTCCTTTTTAACGACAGATGATTTTCCACTTTTTATAAGTTGCAATCTAGTACAGTCGGTGACCCGAGATAAGTAACAAGTAAACTGCGAGGTAGGGTGAATACTTATCTCATGTCACCGACTGTACATACAAATAATAAAATAGATAACTAACTTCTTTTCCTTCTGGTTAATATCGATGGTATGGTATGCCAACTGTGTTTTTGTAATAATACAATTAAAACTACTGTTATAACTTATACTTTTAAATTTAAAAAAAACAGGACCCTCTGTTATTTATGAAATATATGCATTGTTACAATAAAATATTTACATATACACAATGATAACATAATATTTTAGAAAGAGGCGTTATTACAAGAGATTGGAATACTAAAAAATTCATATGACACTTGTTCAGCAAGATGTGCGCAAAGAGAACATAATATCGCTGATGAAACGAAAAGACTTGACAAAGAAATATCTGGGTATCAGGTTAAATGCGTTAAATGCCATAAAGGTGTAGACAGTGCAGACCTAATGGGGTTCTGCGTCGATTGTCCAAGATGTTTAATTCAACGGGAGTGTCTGAACGAAGGCGACCATTGTACTACTGACCATTCTATGGACTGTGTTTGCACGCGTGTCAAGGAGAAATTCTTAGACAATGTATTTGAAAATATGTACACTGTGCTGGAAAGACAAGTAAAGACTTGTTCTGGTAAAGAGTTGGCTGACTGTATATTTAATTGCTTGAAGAGAAGTAGGAATGGGAAACTTGATGAGGCAACTAGGGACATCTTGCAAGAGTTCATTTTGAGTACAGTGAAAAAGAATTTGAATTTAACGATAGTCGGTGGAGCGGTGAAGACAAGGTGCGAAGTAAGTAAATTGTAAAAAAGTATTTCATCAGAAATCAGAAATCAGAAATATTTTATTTGTGATACTTCGGTAGGTACAGTGGATAAATTTGCTTTCTCGATGATTTGCGATTCCATTTTGATTACAATAGAAAAGTAATTGACCCGGCACCCTAATTTCGTTTGTCAATAAAATTAAATCTATTACTTCATAATGCTTTGAAAATTCTTATGATTTACTACAAAAATAACGCAACGAAACATACAAAAAATTATTACGGAATTTGAGAACTTTTTACGTGAAGTTGAAACTAGATTGCGCTCTTTACTTATCTCTTCAAAACGATTGTCTATCGATGACCACAATCCGGCTGCCATGCACCATTGAATCGAACTGAACAGTCGAAGTCATCTATGTACTGAAAATAATCTAGTGAAACACAGCAGCTACATTAGTCAGATAAATATAAAGATGCTTTTATGTTTATCCCACTACTGCAGCAGCTGTGTTTTGTTTGCAAAAATCATTATATCTATCCAAGATTGCGCTACCAATTTTTTTGTCAACATTTATTTGTTCTTCTTATTTAGACATATTCTCTTTTTCTTTCTTTTCTTTTTTTAACATGACGATGTCTTGATCTTCTAAAGTGTTCATATTTGTACCTAGATGGAGCCAGACACATATAGGCAGCTGATGCTTTGTCTCAAAGACGTTGTCGTGACCCGCCCAGTCAAAGAAGACAAGAGTACTGTGGCTAAGAAGGTATTGTTAACTTTCCAATGATATATTAATATGCTTATGAATTACTTCTTATATCTAAAAAAAAGTAAAGTAGTAAACTAAAATTTATTTGCATATATTTTGAGAAATAAAGTTCTTAAACCATATATTATTGTAGATACCTGCTTAAAATAAGATGTTACAGTAAAATGGGTGATTCCTGTACAATCTACCTTATAATGGGCATACAAACATTATTAATGAATGAAATAATTAATAAAATGATGATGATGATTATTAAGTTACATTCAATTAAAATATTTAGTCCATAAGTCATAAAAAGTCATTCACAGCATAGCATTTTGCAATTATTAATAATGCAGTCAGTTTCTTTTAAAGTTTTGAATTGAGTAAAAAACAAAAAAAAATGGTATTTAATGGGCTTAGCATTGAATTGAACTGATAATATTGTAACTATATTCTTAAGTTTGAATATTATTTTGCTTCATTCTGTTTCACTGTCTCCGGTGAGACGAATGCACCGTAATGATATAAATTGAATAAAAAAATGAAAGTTTTTATGTTTCTTTTCTGTGGGTTCAGTTAACCGTTCTTTATACGGAGGTGGTGAAACAGGCCAGGTCCGTACCATAATAGTTTGCAGGGCAGCTTAGATGCAGGGCAGTTTAGATACAGGGCAAGTCAAGGTAACAATTATCTAATAGTTGCACTGCACAAGGTACAAAATCGCTTGTCATTTCGCATGAAGGTGGATTTTGACCTAACGAACATAAAACAAGAGTAAGAGTATGGAGACCACCAAAAGAATGCTCTGTCCCTGTTTACTCAAAAAGAATTGAATGTATGTGTATTTATAAGTTTATAACCAATTTAGGTACTTGTAAACCTATTTTATTTATAATTAATTATGTTATCATTTTTTTAAATTATTATTTACGCCTGTTAAATAGAGCATCTGCCATCTGTGCTTGACTGGTAGAGAATGTTTGAACTTGTTATGCTTTTATGTGCGAGAAGTTTAAATAAATAAATAAATTAGGTAGAGTGGGGATAGAATGTGCTTTCGCTCATTTGGTCTAAACCGAGCTTTACTTATGAGAGTGTATGTTAACCCCCAGCCGCCGTGTAGCCACTGGCCCTCAAGCAACGAGTGCAACTGTCCTAAAGGGCCTAAAAGCTGCCCCTGCGCTAAAAGGGCCCCGAAGCCGCCGACTTACCCCGGATCTTGTGTACAATCTGACACCGAAATGGTGGTGGTAAGTGACTTAAACTTAAATATTTGTAGGAATGTAGTATGTAGATACAAATTCGTCGGCTTGAACTAGCATTCCTTATCATTATGGATTTTCTGTGGATTATCTCAGGCAACAGTGTTAAGCTTTACTTAGTTCCAATAGGTTCTTAATTCTTAAGTTCTGTAAATAATCCGACAGTTACTATTTTTATATTCAGGACATCGTGTGCACACACATTTTGCTGAGATCTTGTCGGATCCCAAGGTAGAACTAACCGTGTACGTGTGCTTGTGCGTGATTGCTTCCATCCACACACGATTTAATAATATTAATAATATTCAATCCGCGCGATCTATAAAATGGGTCCGCGCGAGTATCGCAGAAAAAAATCAAAGAAATTGATATAAGTACTAACTCTGCCTTCTCTTTAAATATTAGAAAGACTTTGTATGTTGCAAAAACTTAGGACTTTTCAAAATAAGAAGCGATTGTCATAATATAAATACACGTAGTAAAAATACAATTGTGATGCCCAAAGGTAAATGCACATCAGGTATGAAAAAAAAACCAAGAGCCAACAAATACAGAATGTAGCTCAGAATTTTAGTGATATTTAATGATATCATTCTGTAAATATTTCACTATAAGATTCCATGGCTAACTGTGTGATATTGCTATTTATTTTTCATCAGGGGTGATTTTTTTTCTTTAAGATATTTTCGATTTGGGTATATCCGACGATATAAATACATACATAATCCCATAGGAGTAGGCAGAGACTGCAGATTGTCTAAATCAACTATCCACAGCCCACTTTTCGCCGCTTTTCTGCAAGACTCGGCATGATGAGTGGAGAACTCTGTCGCCGCCGTTTCATCATGGTTTCATTAAGTCTCATCTTATTCCCTTAGTCGACTTTTACGACACGTCGAGAAGAAGGCGTTGGTGCTATTCGTAACTGACACCACAAGGTTTAAATAAATAAGTACATATATATGTATACGCGATATAAATACATTATTCAATAGTGTTATTACACTTCCATTGCCATTAGGTAAAGATTAAAATAACAATACTGATAAACGACGTACTCATTGCATGTAAAAGCACAGAAATATTCTTACTAAATACACCTAACATGTATTTTGAAAACAAACATAATACAACATTTATTTATTTCTTCTAAAGACTATTGACTTAACAATAGAGACAACATAATTCTTACAGACTGGAATGACCCAGCGGTCATAGTAGATGGTCCAAATGTATTTTTGATTGATCTGTCTATTATTTCCATTATTTTCATTTTAACCTTCTAGTAACTGGGCAAAAATATTCCTGGTAATATCCTTAAGGCATTAGTAAATACCGAATCAAAATCTGTCTAGCCGTTCTCAAGTGATGCCGCTTGCAAACGAGCAGCATTTAATTTTTATTTATATCGTTTTTTTAGTTATTTAATTTGGGTCAATGGTGATTGTGGTCGTGAAAGTGTAATAATACTATTTAAAAATGTACATATATCGTGTATATAGGGTGTTTGGCGCATGTATCGACACAATTTTTTGGGGGTTGGAAGGGTCATTTGCGGGGTTTCACCCAAAGACAAGCAGTCTTATTTATAAACGTTTCTTAAATTTTAATCAATTGTTAGCAATTGATTAAAATTTAATTAATTTATAAATAAGAATTTTGCTAATCAGTTGCCTAGGCAACTGATTAGCAAAATTCTTATTTATAAACGCTATTTAGCGCTAAGAGGTCGCTAAGCAATTGATTAGTAGCTGTCAAAATTAAACACCACCGGTGCACTGTTAAGAGGATGCTGAGAGGCAAGATGGCGGATTTTATATGAATCAGCTGATGGATTTATTAGATTATTGTGGGCTTCTGGGTTATTTTGTTCCTAATATCGAGTTGTGCCTTAGCAAATATGGAATTCTACAATCTTTTACGGGATTTCAGAACGACGCAAAGAATTAAATAATTTTGAGACGCCGGCGGGAGGTAGACGGAGGAATACCTACAAACTTCGTTTATATCCACTACGAGAATGATTACCTATTACATATTCTTCATTCGAAGTTCACATAATGAAAGGATTTATAGGGAAAGCTCAGTCAGGAGGAGGCTCAGTAGGTTTGAAGAGAATGAGTTCGTAAGGAAGCTCATGGGAGATTGTGATTATCCAATGTGTTATCCCATGTGCCCCTCATCTTATGACGCCAGTTTTAATGCTCAGAACTAAAGAAAAGCCACGTCGTGGCAGTCACACACAAAAACAAGAGACAATTTGTAAAAACAATTTATTTTGATACATAATAAAGCTACATTTTGGTTATAAATTCATTATTTTTGATTTCCAATATTCTTCGTCCAAAGACATGGACCGTGCCATTCTTTCTTATGCCACTCTCATTCCTCATTTTTTTTACGTAGCATGTTTTCATCCATCGCCGTCTATGCGAATAGTTGAATAGTATTGGTGCTAGGTGCGAGTGACTTTCATAGCAGCAGTCAAACTTGTTCCTGTAAATAACCATAATAATTGTTGTTAAAAGACACTGAAACCCCGGTGCAAAAGCAATTGGAAGTAATATAAAATAGACACAAGTACCTATATACATTTCTAAAAGAGTATATTCGTGTTAAAAGGCTTATAGGACATGAAAATACATAGCTATTATCGGCTATTGCTTTAACATTCATTTGGTCAGTTTACATTAGCAAGTAGACATAAATTCAGAGATTACCTTTACCTGTTTACTCCAATTATTTGGAGCTTATTATTTTTATTGCTACCATTGCGAACATAATGAAATAAACCAAATAAATCATTTTATTCCTATTCAAATTTTCCGATAACATTTTTGACTTTTGTCTGTCAACGTCACGAGTATTCACGACAGATACAAAAATCGTGGGTTTGATTAATTTATTCTTAAAATTCTGTTTTTGAGTCGACTATTATGAATATAATCTGTGCCAAACGCATAATTTCACCTCTATTTCGTTTCGCAACTAATCACCTGCTAACTAGCGTTTATAAATAAAGAAAAGTTAATCATTGATTAAGAGCTAACTAATTAGTTAGCTAGTCAGTGGCTAATCAGTCATTAGCGAGATTTTTATAAATAAGGCTGCATATGTCCTAAGTGTCACAGTTATTAAGATATGATTTTTTGAGATTTTTTCCTAAAATTACCCGGAATTTCGCTTTTAAATCGTCATTCCTTTTTTGTTTAAGGTTGTAATTGCACAAAATAACTTTTAATGTATTCTGCAATATATTCTTATTCTAAATAAATCATTATTTGATGCAATTGATCTGTAAAAAAACACTTATGTGCTTCCAAAGTCAATTTTGTTTTTAAATGTGTGAAAATTTACAACTTCAAAATTCAGTATTAAAAAGTTTTAAATTTTAAGTTTTAAGTTTAAAATTAGTAAAAAGTAACGGTCATTTTGAACTTAGTTCGCCACTCATCATGCTGAGTCTCGTAGAAAAGCGGCAAAAAGTGGGCTGTAGATAGTTGATTTAGACAATCTGCAGTCTCTGCCTACTCCTATGGGATCATGGGCGTGAGTATATGTAAGTATTTATATTGTCGGGTATACACAAATCGAAGATATATTTAAAAAAAAATACCCCTGATGAAAAACAAATAGCACAATATCACACATTTAGCTATCGAATCTTATAGTGAAATATTTACAGAGTGATATCACAAAAATTCTGAGCTACAACTTGTATCTGTTCGCTCTGGGTATTTTTTGAGCATTCTCCTTTAGATTAACTAAAACAAGCAAGTCATTTCTTATAAACAGTATCCGCGTTTATAACAAGTTGCCAAAGTCAGTTACAGAATTTAGCGATAGAAAGTTCAACGTATCCTTATCAAAAAAGTATATTATAAGATTATAGACTACATTGAAGACAAGGAAGTTCGGCAATAATTCCTTCTGCTCATGTGGCTTTCCTGGTACTACATTAACGGCATCACTTATGTCTATTAACTGCTCCCAAATTACGAAGTCCATAAAAAAAAAAAGTTCATTTTGTTTTTTACATTCTTCTTTGACATATCTTCTCATTATTTGACATTATATACCTCCAATTCTTATTTCAATTCTTTACTAATCGCTTTTGTAAACAGGATTTTAATTCAGATTTGTTAGTTTTTTTTTTTTTTCTTTTTTGTTTTTTTTTTTTTTGGGTGGGAAATCATCAAATGACGTCTCCCGCTCTGGGCGGAGCGGAAGGGCGTGTCAGACTCTTACTGACTAAAACCCACCCGTGTTCCTTCAGTTGCCTGTGCGCCAGGGCCACGGTAACTCTTTCGAACAATCCGCAGCCCCGGCAGGCATCGGTCCTATGGGACCCCGTCAATTTTGCTGACATCTCTTTGAGGCGCACGTGGAACACGACGCGCCGTCGACCCGGGCCTAGTCCTTACCGGACGGCGAGCTGCCCATTGCCCGCCGTCCGCAAGCCCGCGCCTACGGTGGCCGGGAGTCGGCAATCGACTCCCGACGCCCAGGGTGTCTCCTCCTCCTGCGGCGGCTAGGGGCGCGAGGGCGCAGTGATTGCCTCTCCCTCTCGCGCTCCGCCTCCTCCTTCGCGAGCATTACTGCTTCGCAGAAGGAGGTGACGGCTTCCCATTCCCTCTCGCTCCGTACCATGGCCTGAACCAGGGCCGGACGCGAGAGGTCGCCGCCGCCGATCGCCGCCACGAGGACACGGCGGTGCTCCGCCCAAGCCGGACAGACCTCCACCGTATGCTCCACCGTGTCCTCCGGTCGATCCACACAATGGTAACACCCGGGCGTTTCCTCCCGCCTTATTCCAAACAGGAACCTCCCGAAACAGCCATGTCCGGTGAGGACCTGCGTCAGGCGGAAGGTGAGGACGCCGTGGCGCCTCTCAAGCCACTCCTCAAAGAGAGATTTGTTACAGTTGTAATGACAATCATGTCGTTTGGTTTTCATAGGCTTTTATTTTTCTTATTTTATTTATATTTCATTTAGATTCTTCAATATTTTGTGAATGAGAGAACGTTGTAGGTCTTTTTTTTTGTTGAGTATCTGTTACTTGATGACAGGCCTATACTGTCCTCTCAACCTATTAACACTAATTTGAAAACATAAAAAAGTCGCTTATTTTTAAAACTGTAACCGAGTAGTTTCTTGCCGGCTCTTCTCCATATGAACAACCAATTGGAACCGTGCACCTAGCGTCTGACGTTTCATAAGTGCCTTTGTAGGTTTATGTGAAATAAAATATTGCGATTTTGATTTTAATAAAAAAAATTAAAAAATAAAATCTCAAAATATTTTAAAATAGTAATTATTAAATTTCCATATGAAACTACCTTTTGGAAGGGATAACTAGAATAATTTATATCTTCTTGTAAAGTTTGACATTCCTAAGTGCCTTTTATATGCCTAATTAAAATAATTGCAGGCCTTGACCTTGACTTTACTTTTAGGACTCGAGTTTGAAGATTTGTCCCGAAGAAGCGCCAGTGGCGTTCGGAGCTGACCGCGGCATGCTGGGCCTGGCAGTCGCGGCGGAGTCGAGGCGCGAGCCGTGCAGGGGCCCAACGTGCCCCTTCGCTACCAACATGCGTGCCGCGCAGTGCGTGCTGGGGCCCGAGGTGCTGGCCGAAGTGCGCGCCGCCCAGGCCACGCCGCTCATCGTACCCGAAGTGCGCGCCGCCCAGCCCGCGCCGCCCATCGTGCCCGAAGTGCGCGCCACCCGGCCCACGCCGCCCATCGTGCCAGAAGTGCGCGCCACCCGGCCCACGCCGCCCATCGTGCCAGAAGTGCACGCCGCCCGGCCCACGTCGCCCATCGTGCCCAGCATGCCATTAGGGCAACCAGTGAGTGTACGGCCTCACTGCTTTGAAATGCGGTCAACTTCCCAAAAACCTTAAGGCGCTGAGCAAACGGTGGACAATTTTTCCGCGGACAGAAATTACCTCTATTTCTCCCACTCTATCTTTGAGTCTACTGGAGATTGTCATAGATTTCTACTGTATATTGCATAGATTTCTATACGTTCTATTGTCGCGGACAAATCGTACATCGTCTGCTCAGCGCTTAACCATCCTTAGAACCTTGTCATTTTATACGATGCAAATGGCTATGACAAAAATGTGACAAATTACATCAATAATTGACAAGTTACGAGTTTCATGTGACAAAGTTCTAAATGATGAACGTTTTTGGAAGGATCGCCTAGGTAGTCATCGACTGCTAGCCTGGCAACACCTTCGAATCTGTTGCTAAAAGCCGTGCAACAGCCGCGTTGATGATGCACTTCTTTTTCTTTTCTCATTTTGGAAAGGCAGCTCTTCCGTGCTATCAAACTCCGGGGTCTCCTATGAAACGTCATACGTGACATCTGGCGTTAGCATAAACGTCAAAGAGTATTTTTTAAGCTGCAGTGAACGTTCCAAAGAGACCGCATCAGTATCTATACTACCATAGCTATCATCCTTGATGTCGCGTTCCGCAAGACTGTCATGCGACCGATGACGTTTATAATGGAGTTCACCCAAGAGCATTATAAATAAACTTTAGCTCCTGTTTTGCGGCTTAAGTGAGATGCGCTAAGGTAGCCCGCGAAATTCAAATTTATTTACGTTATTTGCAATTTGCAGGTCACTGTCAGTTTGTATGTTGATTAAAATGTTATTCGCGGCCGTAACAAATATGGCTTTACATAATTATAATCATTAGAATCAGCAATATAACTCCATAAGTTAGAATTGGCCTCAAATGTCAATATTTCATGAAGTAGTCGTTCATTACGGTAATATGAACATATAGAGATGTATTGATGATTTTTGTGATTATAATTCTATAAATAAATATTTGTTAAGGCCGCGAATTATATTTAGATCGACATACAACCTGATACTGACCTGCAAATTGCGAAAAACGTAAGAAAATTTGAATTTCGCGGGCTACCGCGACGGTTTCGCCTTAAGCTTTGGTGTCCTAAGAAAGTGGTGAAAGGTCACACAGTAAAGGCTGTCCTAATACAGAGCGTTTTTTGACACTTTAATGTCAAATATTGGAGAAAATTACAGCTTTTTGTCACGGTTGTTATAATATGACTGAACCGCTTTCCCAGGGAACCTAAGCTTTATAGGGGCTAATTTGAAGTCATCCTCATCAGTCGCTATCGGTAGAAAAATAAAACCACCATGTATTATAAAAAAATTGCATCTCAATCTTGATATGATGATTGGAGCAGGAACATTTGTTGTTGACCGAGACTTGGTTTTGTTTACGTGAGTTTAATAGAAGTAATAGGTACCTACTTATATACAAAAAACAAGAAAATCTTAAATTAATACTCATTTAGGTAGAAGGTAAAATAATATAGTAATTTTTTTATGTTCAGGCTATTAGTGGAGGCAAAGCGGTAAAATCATGTCATACAGGTCAGTGAAATAGTAATTTATGGTTTGAAAGTTGCGTGGGAGTACAATAGTTTAGAGCTAGAGATTCATCGCCGTGACATTTAAATCTCGTAGTTTTAGATGATAGGAGTCAATCTTGACACCGAATGATCGAGAAAGTCACACGGGAGTATACCCTGTGAAGAAGAAAGTTTTACGAAAATAGACATAGAATCTCCAAATTTTAGTTAAGAATTATACAAATAGTATCCGGCTAATCAAGACTGTTACAAACATCATATTATATTAAGTATCGAATTATGTTTCATGAATTACAAATGTATCTTCCCGTCATAAAATTTAACGAAAATACATGGTGGTTTAATTTCTCGGTAGTTTTAGATAACTGGCCACCATGTTGGAGTAACAATACAATATTGAATGTTTCGTAATTCTGCCTCAGGTTCCTGTGGCTGAACATCGTGGTGTAATGTGTGCATCGAGGGCAAAGAATACAGGATGCGATTGTTCTAGGTTACCAACTCGGACCAAGAAGGAAGGATAGACAAAACCTCGTAATCGGGTCGTATTAATTGACAAAGTAATATTAATGATTTGTTGCCAACTGGTAAATATACTAATATAATTTTCGACGGGTTACAAATTCAAGAATACGTTTTATTTCAGCCTTGGTCTGTCAATTGTTATAAGAAGTAAAAAGATTTTATCTGGCAACATTCCTGTCGCTCTTAATGGCACTCACAGGGGCGAATAATAGTGCAGGAGGGTGCGGGTGCATGCACAGGCGCGTCTGGTTTAAATGTACGTAGACGCCGCCGCCGCTTGCATTGAGGACGCTTGCGCAGACGTCTACGTACATTTAAATGTACCCTTCTTCAAATAAAATCTGTTTACCGAGGCTTTGTCTATCCTTTGTTCTTGTTCTGAGGTTACCAATTAAATATTTATAAGCTCAAATACTACAGCAAAGAAAATACAAAGTGGCGCGGACCATATCACATTAAATTAGACCACGTTATACTACATGGTATATTTAGACGGTATAGAAAATTTAATGAAATACATTCACAAAAAAAATTGGCTGCTTCTTATACTTTGTTACACGTAGCTCGACAAAATGTATGGAACAGCAGATTTTTTTGTGAATGGTTCTCATTAAAAGTTTGTATATCGTCTAAGTATATCATGTAGTACACGTGGTATAATTTAATGTGATAATCTAATCGCAACTCTGTATAACCCAGTACTATGCTTGTTAGTCTAATTACATATCTCGGGAAGACAGAATATTGTTGGTAAGAAAATTTCCCAAAATAGGACTATAGACAGGGTAGGTAATAGAAATAATTGAAAACCTGAAAAGGGAAGGGGTCCTTGTACTAATCAATTTGAACAAATTTTACCATAATAGTTGTTTCTCCGAAAAAAATAGGATAATAGGAAAAATACTATTTTGAACAAAAGAAATGCTTAAAAAATGCTTTAGTAGCCACACCTACAAAAAATAAATAAAAATAAGTTATATTTATAAATCTAGTAAAATTTTATAAGCTTATATTTTAAATTTGGTATTTATAAAAAAAAATGTGATTGCAATTGAAAATTCCTTGATTAAATTGGGAATCCTAGATTTAAACACGCTTATCCACTCGTTCTGATTTTAAAGGTACCTACCTATTTAATTGTTCTTTTTCTTTTTTTATTAGACGGTACTTCATTAGGTATATACTGGACTTGCAAAGCCTCGTAACACGAGAAGAGTTTCTCGACTATCATATAAATGTTGGTGCGAGTTACCTGGAGATTCTCGCCTATGGCTCTCGCATCGGCATTCTCGCATCTCAAAGATCGAGAAACTCTCCTAATGTAAACGAGACTCTATGACATTTTTGTTAAATAACACTATATTAGATTTTCAACTTTCATTTGTTTTGTACTCCCATGTAATTTCAAACACATGATGATTTTGGAATATCTTAATTTTTAATTAATTTACATTAATAAATAATATTTGGATTCCAGATACCAAACATCTGAAAGGTGGTATGAAGGACAATTTCAATGAAAGCATGAGGGTCGACTATCAGAATACAACTAATGAAAATATTCAACTTAAATTGTCCTTGTCAGAGGCTGCACCCGCACAAACCAGATTAAAGCTAATTTCTAGCCTTCAAAAACCTATCTTGTTCACTGATGAACAACAAGAAAAAATACTCGAAGAATTGACCAAAAATAACCTTAACCAAAATAACACTAAGAGACAGTTTAAGATAGTTTTAAAAAATAATGATGGTCAGTCAAATCGTCAATTTACTGAATTGACACAAACACTATCCGGAA
Source organism: Dryobotodes eremita (assembly GCA_917490735.1). Taxonomy (NCBI): domain Eukaryota; kingdom Metazoa; phylum Arthropoda; class Insecta; order Lepidoptera; family Noctuidae; genus Dryobotodes; species Dryobotodes eremita. The sequence goes on along the minus strand of OU823251.1, from coordinate 19,702,525 downwards.
AGTTAGCTATCGAGTTAAACGAACAGACAATCAAAATGATAGAAGAGAAAAGTAAATCTGATCCTTATTTATTTATATCTATTAAAACCTCTAGCTCTGGACATGTATTAGTTGATTTTGATACGAAAGAAAATGTTCATGATAACACTCACAGGGCAACAGTTAGGCGAACGTCATCTGGAACAAAATTACTAGATATACATAAAAATATGATAAAAATACCAAATGCAGGTTCATCTAAAAGTATCAAATTGCTATCGATCCCTAAAATATCAGAGAGTTTAATTGATGCGGATACCGAACTATCACACCGACTCATGCGTGACAAAGACTTATTTTTGAAGGATATTACGGGCACTAAATGTAGTGACCCAGATTTAACGCTAAAAGGCACTCCGGGACCTACGGCCACAGATAATAACTTGGAACATATTTCGGACCCCAAACTTACAGAAATATATATGAAGGATAATAAAAAGAAAGAACTGGAGTGCACCTGTCCTAAAACCATTCCGGATTCAGATAGTTGCAAACTCATAAGTGACACAGGTTTAATGCTAAATAATAAGAAAAAAGCAATACCTGCTTACTCTTGTGATAAATCAAATACAAGAACAGTTAGAAGCAAGATGATTACAGAAGTTGATCGTCTCCAAGAGCTAATTAGTAAGTGGAAATCACCTACTTCTAGAAGTTTGGATAATTGTAACTATAAATCTGAATTCAAGCAATTATATAAACAAGGCAACGCAAACATCGCAGTAGAAATTCAAGTGAAAAATGGAGTAGTCCAGAAACTACCTGCAGTCATTACAAAGACTAAATCGGGTACTATAGCTATCTACGCTAGAGGTATGTCATCTGTACATGAAATTTGTGTTGATGTAAACGAATGCCCAGTACTTCTTTCAAAGACAGTTTCGAGGTCTTATTTTGTAAGAATTGGTAATAATGATCAAAATTTCAATGCGACTCTTACAAAAACTCCGTCTGAAGGAATCTTACTGATACCTCAATTATTTCAAGAAAAGCATCGACACGGACATGAAGTTCAAGATTTTTTCAAAGTAAAATTATCCGTTATGAGAAATCAGCTATTAGAACTCCCAGCAGTATTAAAACCAACATCATCAAAAAATTACTTAGTTGTTTTAGACAAAGAGTTTGAAACATGCTATAAAGAGACTTTAAAAGAATATTTTGGAGAAAATCTCGAGGGTAGTGTAGATTTACATACAACAAATTCAGGAAATTATATCGTTGAATGGGACAACGAAGACACAAGCAATTTCGGAAAAAGAAATGCCTTGCTGGTTAAAACTTCATCAGGGCATATTAAAATCCTAGTTCACGGACCTGAGTCTGAATCTATGAGTCAACTGAAATTAAGCATAGATTCTATTTCATCAGCACAATCGTCAGCAGAAATAAATAGCAACTTGCCTGCCTCCAGTGGAGAATTAAACAGAGAAAATCTAAGAAAATCAAAAAACCTCGACAATCAAGCAAGTAGTAAAACACAATCATTCGAAAAAGTGAAAGGAAAGCTTCAAGACAGTTTATCATTACTTTCTGAACCTTCTACTGTGCTCAAAAAGACTCCCTCTGGCCAATACGCTGTTCTGCTAAATGAGGAGTCAAAAAAATCCTTGCTTAATAACTTACAGAATAATTCTTTAATGAGTAATACAGAAGAGTGTGTACCCATAAAGCGGTTGGACTCAGGAGAAATAATTATAAATCTTGATAACAAAGACGAAGAAAAAGCACATTATGGAACTTTGAAAGTAACACCATCAGGAACTTTTTATGTGGTAGTTGATGAGGAAGTTATGAAAGAACTTACTGAAAATTCTACAACGAACGAAGTGTCATATAGCGAAATAGGAATAAGGTCTAAACACGCAACGCAACTAATTGATTCTGTGCATAAAGCAGTCGCGACAACATGTCAAACTAAATTAGACGATTGTTACTGTGACCCATCCACATGCGTATGTGCTGATCGGCTATTTGATGCAATGGATGGGTCAAACGACAAGCTGGCGCAGCTCTGTCCATGTTTATGGAAAGAGGCCGGCGCTGGTGGTGTTCCTATACCAAGCACTTCAAAGGACGAATCTGACGGAATGGTTTTTAAACCTAGTTGTGACTCGAATGCACGTAAAAACGATTCTGAATCTAAAGATCAGTGCTTTTATTCGCTTGGATCAAGTTATCCATGTCATCAACTGTGTTCTGATGGCTTATCTTCGGAATTTATCCAAGCGCACGAAAACCATCCTGAGAAAAAAGTAGAGTTTGAAGCAATTAGCGAAAAGCCTGCAGGACAAAACGCGTGTCAAGTATGGGATTCTCTAGATTATTTACCGCCACAACTTCCATATTTTTTAAAAGACGTTAGGTTTCGCTAATAAGAGCTTTTGTGTTTTATGTTTTGGTCTATGGCCAGTTATTAAGCATGTCTAAAATTAAAACTCCTTCAAATAATGTTTAACAAAAAGGAGCATTTAGGTATTTAAGTTGAAAACATGGATTGTATGTCGCCCATTTTATTTCCTAACTTTGTATGATCAATGGTCGCATACGTTTTTGTTGAGGAACTCGTAATGGTTGTATTTTGAAATGCCACACTAAAACTCTACGATTGATGATCGAAGTTCCATTACAATAGCCATTTATCAAATGCTTGTGTGCGGCCATATTTTCGTTTAAAGATAGGAAAGGTACCTAATGTCCATGTGTCATGCTCATAAAAATACAAATTGTATTTTTGTTTCAACGTTATTAAATATGCTCAACAATTTAACGTTATTTTATTTAAACATTGTGTTTTTTCGAGATTTCACGTCACCGCACATTTTATTTACAGTATATAATTCACTTTACCTAGGTACCTATTTACAATTACTTTCATTCCGAGCAATTCAGAAATGTATAGTATAGATCCAAACTCTCTCGATTCAAGAAACGACTCTCAACTTTCATTTCCTCTTTGTATGGGTCTTATTTTCTTGAATACTTCTCACAGTGCCTTCCTAATGACTTCCTCCGCAATATTTTCCGAACAGGCGTCTCACGATGTTTTCCCTTTATACGTGCGCCCGGTAAATGGATTAAGTTTGCCTGCACCCTGCAGTTTCATCTTGCACGTGTGTACCCGGTTGCGGGCCGAATACTAAACTTAATGTGTGACGCATTAGTCAAAAGGATATTATTCATTTTTATTCTTTCAGTTTCTTCGGCTGTTATTTTTGACTCTTGCTCGTGCGAGATATATGGTAATGCTTGGCTTTAAGAATAAACTTTGTGAATATGTTTTTGTTGAAATTGATTTGGTGTAGACATCTTTTCTCTCTTGAATAAATCGATTTTAAGAGGACAATATTACATTGATTTAGTCGATATTCTAATTGATTTATGTCTTTTCACAAAAACTTCCACTAAATTGAAATTTCACTAAGATTTAAACTATGTAACCGTCACATTACAGTCCATTTACAGTTATTTTAACTCTGTCAGCAGCAGCCCACTAGCAACCTTATTGTAACAGTTATAAAGATCATAGTGAATTTGACAGACTTGTCAATGGCAGAAACCCAACAGCAACCTTATTGCAACGATAATAAAGGTCACTGTGATTTTGATAGTGATACAAACTCAGAGGTAAAATTACCTGTGAACGGACTGTACAAAACAAAAACAGACCCTGACGTTTCGTGACGCGCGAGCGCCATTCAACCTTAGAGTGGTAAAACAATTTTATAATATATACATAGCACTTAGCGCTAACAACATCATTGCACTCACTTAAAAGCCCCATTTACACGGTGCAAGTTTTTGGAACGCTCAAGAGCAATAATCGCGTGCGATTTCCAGTAAACGGCATACAATAATTGAACGCAAGTTTTGCCTCGTCTAAACACAGAGTTGCACGTCCTTGTACAATGGATTCAAGTACTATCCGTATTTGTGCTGCCAAATATTTCATTCAATTTTATTGAACGTCTTCTCAAGATTTTTTAACCTTTTTTCATTAGCTCATGTTTGAATGATAGAAAATGTTCATACAATTAAATGCGATGTTATTGCACGTGTGATTTGTAAATGTACCTAAGTGCTGTTTACATCTATACCAGTTTTGAACGGCAACTAACTTGCCCGTATCGTGCAACAATTTTATGTGTTGTTTAGACGGAGCCAGTCAATTGTTCCTTCAATTTTAAGGTATGCCACAGGCTATAACCTTGCACCATGTAAATGCAGCTTTGTTCAAGTCAGTCCCAATGTTTACAGTTCACCTTCGTGAGTACTGCTGGGTAATTACGTAACACACTAACAGTAGGAATGGGTTTCATTTTTCAACAACATTTATTGCGTTATTTACGTTGTTAAGCAGACAATTTTTTCGAACATATGAAGCAATGGATTAGCAATAGGCTTCAAAATGATTCGGATTGTGATAGTGTGATACGTAATTAGGGTGCTGGTCAAAAGTCAAGGAATTAAGTTTTCTGAAACACCATTTTCATCACCGAAATATACCTTTAGAAACAATTAGTTTACCATCAACGTCGTACGTCACAGGTATTCTTTACCGATATAGCGAACATCTAGCTAGATAATTAAAATAAAACAAACAGTTACTCGAACCTGGTGATTACTTAGCCTAAACATTGAGTTTCATCTCTGCGCACTTGTAACACGTTTCAAATTACATTTTACGCACGCAAAGCCCTTTTCATAACCTACGTCGTATTCCATTTGGTAGTCAAGAAAGCTGGCGTTAGGATACTGTACCAAACACTCTAGGAGTAAAGTTGTACTGGAAATGACAAAGATAGTTTTGTTCTACTTACATGTTTTGTGTATGTATGAAATTACAGGGAAAATGTTTGTGGAACGGGTGATAATATGATATAATATCTCTATAAGTAACGCACGCCTAGGGCAAATAGACTGTCGGGATTTCCATACGTTTTATCGTCACGGACAGATTGTCCTTAATCTACTTAGCGCTTTAATATGGTCGCGTAGAACTTTGCCTGGCTCCCTGCCCTCTTCCAAATATTTTTCCAACCACGATTTTCTCACAGCGGCAGCGCGTCTTCCAGTAAACTATTTCCATGTCAATGGATGTATACGTAAAATTCGCAACGAAGCGATATTTCGGCTCGGCACTTACTCCCGTGGGTTCGCGAAGCTTATTGAATACAAATTGTTTCTTTATCAGCCAACTTTCGCGGAGAGACGCCAGAAATAATCGTGTATTGTGAACTGTTCCCACTTTTGTGAATACACTTTTACACTTAAACGTTTTATATTCGAGTTGCAACACCTTTTTACTGCTTCTGCAGTTTGTTGGTTTTATTTTACTATTTAAAACTGTCTTGGCTATTTCAATCAATTTTGATTTCAAATTGAATTATTTATACATCGCCATCATTTTGTGCGTGCTGCTGCAATCCTGCACAATCGCAAAAAGTATTAAAGCCTGGGAACTATTCTTGTTAGGCGTAATATGAAGTAATATTTTTTGTCTCTCTAATTTGCTTGCAAGGAGAACTAAGTGCCTTATCAAAGCAAGCTAAGGTAATTGTAGTAACCAGTTCCGTGTGATTGGAACGTGTTCGAGTGGAATCATGTTCATCTGCCTGTCATCCGGTGCCAGGTGGAACTGCTATTGGAACCTGTTATAGAGATCATTTGATTAGTGAAGGATGCGCAATTTGGTTGATACAAGTTGATACCTACATTTTGGGACATGATCGTTGTGGTTTAATATATTGTGAGTGTGACAGTGCGAGCTTGTTTGGTGAACTATTTGTTTGTAACCTTGGTTCGTTCGTGTATAAAAAATTAAGCATGAAATAAAAAGCATGCCCATTTCATATTGCTGTGAATTAAGATATAGGAAAGTACCGTCGTTATTAGGTACACACTTAAGGCTCGTACACACTGGCGCGACGCGACGCCCGACACAAAGGCACCGCGTGTTGCGCGACGAGCGGCGCCTTTGTGTAGCGCTGTCGCGTCGCGCCTGTCAGTGGGAGCATTTACACTTTAATATTGTTACACTTTTGTATAATTTTATAGTGCACGGATACTTTTTTGTGTTTTTTTATTTCAAGAGCTGAAAAATAGAAGCACATTCTTCCGTGTAAAAAGTCAAGTGTAATTTCCGAACATCATGGCAAGTCCGGTATGGTCTAGTGGCTAGGATACCTGGCTCTCACCCAGGAGGCTCGGGTTCGATTCCCGGTACCGGAAGAAACTTTTTGAGGTCTACTAAAGGTCTTGGTTTAAACAGAGCACTTAATTTTACGTTTTGGTTAATGTTTTAGACAACTTGTTATTGTTTTATTATGACTTTAATGCGCTGTTATATTTTGTCTTATCCATACAATTAATAGAATATATAATTCCATTAGTAATACTACTTTCCGAAACAAAAAATGCACATTAAAACGCGTTTTCCTGTTCAGCCGCAAACGCTTCGAAAAACACGCTCTTTTTTAAACAGTATACACAAAAACTATCCAGACAGTTGATATAGATAATAGCAACAGGGCAAAAAACCCTTACGCTGCCACGCCACGCTGGGGGCCTTTTCAACCGCAATTTTTCGCCACCGCATGTATACGCCGATGTTTTTTGTAACCCTCCAACGCTCGGCTGATTGATTTATGACCAGTAGTCTGATATAGTTTAGATATTTCGGATAGTGCTAGAAATGTGTGGTGTGTTAGCAAACAATGTTTCATGTTGCACTTACCTACCTACCTTTTGTTATTTCTATCTCCTCCATGAAATAAAAATGTCTTTTGATAAGATTCAGAATTACAGTGTCTACGTTAGTCTTAGAATAGACTAAATTATAGCCTATTGTTCAAGTTGATAAACGAAATATACAATTTTGTTAACAAAGGGCAGTCATTTTCTTGTTAGTCTCTCATTCATTCCTGACAGATAGGATGTTGTTCAATGTTCAATTCATTCATCATTGTGGCGGAAATTACTTGGACTAATATGTTTTCATGAAAATAATCGATGGATTAAAAATAAAAAAATCCTAACAATAACACAAGACTAAGTAAAACAAGTAAAACGATGATAGTTGCAAAAGTAAAGTAAAGTAAACAAAAAAAATAAAGTATCAAAAATACGTCTGCAGTAAAGTAAGTTCCTAAGTTCCTTAAGTTCTGAGTTTGGCTGCGCGATTACTGACAAATGCGTGCACAGACTGGACAGGTTCACTCAATCTGTTTGGTTTTACCTCAAAAGACCATTTCACACACTAATCTACATGGTCTTCGGATGATCCATGATTATGTCTGGAGTTTAAAAGAGACTGTGACCTCTGAGTTTGTTTCGGCCTTTCTTCTCAGAGTAGTCAGATAGGAAACGCCGACCTCATCTAGTTTTAAAATATGATTGACGTGTAAGTGTTTGTACAAACCTACTTATAGAAATAAAATCATTTATCATTTAGTAAAAATTTAAATTAGCATTATTTATTAACTACTAGCTTTTCCCCGCGGTTTCCCCCACGTGCATGTCAAAAAATATCCCACGGGAACGTACTTCCCAAAGAATATACTACTCTCTGCCGAGAGGTACTACCAGGATCAAAAGTATAATGTTAATCCAGGTTATAAACTATCTATGTGCCAAATTTCAACCGAATCCGTTCAACCGTTTTTGCGCCAATCCGGAACATACATACAGGCGAACATATAAACGGACAAAAATTCTAAAAACTATATTTTCGGCATTAGACTCGTTCCACACCTCGTAGCAATAACTTTTTTAATATTCAATGTACAGTTTTGACTTCGTTATTATTTTATTGTAATGTATAGATTGGTTTGCCTTTCCTCATATTCTTTACGCTATAATAATGTGTGTTACAGTTACAAATGTCAGAAGTTTCTTTGATGTAAATGCTCATAGTAAGTCAAGTCGACCCAATGGAATCTGATATTACGATTGGCGTATTTCCAAGCACATCGAAGAAAGTGGGTAATCAACTGGATCCATGTCATAAAAAGTTCGTAAAATGTCAAGTCTCGCTTTTTGTGATGCATTGGAGACATTCCTTCGTCATAAACATTCAATAATACCAACGTGGAGCTATAGGGTTAGATGTGTTCACATGTGTTTGTACGTATGAAGTATTGGTTAGGTACGGTAGAGGTTTATTTTGCTATTTATTTCCTTGAAAGGTTTTTCACGATTTTCATTCTCATCTTACCCATTTCGATCGTACAAAAGTATTGGCTATTTCGCTGCAAATTGGGCCAGTTGTAGATCTACTGAAATTATTTTGGTGCAGTTGTATTTTTTATCTGTTTAAGGTTTCTTAGGCAAGTCTGAGAGAAGGCCTTTGATATGATATTGATTCACAATTTATGTGTGCATAATCTAAAGGATGACGAAAGGAGTTGGTTTTAACAATTCGTTTATAAATTAAACACACTTGCAATACAAACACGCTGTAACCAACCCCCCACCCCATACCTCAAATGAACAGCTCAAATCAAAACGAAATAATACTGCCTATAAAGATTAAAGATCACCCAGCAGCCTACCATTCATTCTGTTCACGATTTCTCGCTTGACAAAAGAGTAGCGCGCACAATTTGTCAATCTATCCATCCGTACTGTTAAAATGGGCTGTAAAACTTTTAACACTCGACCCTAGGAGAGTGGGGCGAGACACTCAGAATTTTGTAGTTCCGCATAGGAACCACATAAAGCGAAATGGGACAAGACCGGAACGGAATAAAAAGAAAGGTCGGCCCGGATACGATGTGCCCGACAGTAAAACCAGTACTTGGATGAAAAAAAAACCTTCAGGAGAATAAGATTTGGTGCGTCTTGAAGACGTGAGAGAGGAATAAATAAAAATGGCCGGTGACTTGTGTGCCGTAATCGATAACGCTGGTGTGCTGTGAAAATGGGTGATTATTTTGTACGCATTGTTATAGATCTAAGTCAAAATACCTAGAGTGAAAACATCAGAACGATGACCACTAAATGTATGGAAGAAAATTAAGTGCCGCGCAGAGCCCAATTAAATCGAGATAAGAGACGAGCAAGAGGGCGATGATTGTCGAGCCAAAGAACTTAAAGAAAAAGAACTGGCTGGCTAAATCCATGTAATTTAGCCAAGTTTTATTACTTCTAAAACTAAGTAAAAGTGACTTCATAACTTTGATTAAGCACACAATATATGAAGCAAATAAATCAAGTTCCATATTAATATTTGATAGGATCCAATACCGAGGTCGTATTACATAATAAATTCTTATGACGAATGACTTTTTTGTTGATGGAGGGTGTACTAGACTCTAGGTATAAGGTATATGATTTGTTATGAACATAGCGATATTGGGTTTTCTTACACACTGCATATTAATAGCGATTGTCATCATATTTCATATACGTCTGTTATCATATTTCTTTTAGTTTGTGTGGTATATTCTCTGCACAGTTTTTTGACTGCACGGTTGGGGCAGTGGTTAAGCGGTTGACTGCTGTGCTGCGTGTCGCGAGTTCGATTCCCGCACGGAACAAATATTTGTATGACCTACAAGTAGTTGTTCCGGGTCTGGCTATTTGTGTATGTGAGTTTAAATGTTTGTAAAGGCACCCACAATACAGGAGAAATTCCTAGTGTGGGGCAACGTTTCTAAAAAATATATATATATTCTATTCATAATAATAACAGATAATCACCGCTGTATCTCTACGTTGACGTCGTGGTGGGGCTTGCGCGCTCCTGAAGTCTAGGTCTGCACTGGTAGAGTTTACTTTGCCGAAACAGGTCTAGGGTGAGGAACCAGACCAAGAGAGATATAGAAACCCGTAGGGCAGCATGTCGAGCTGTTGGACAGTAGCGACCCAACGGATCCTATCTCCCGGAAAAAGTCTTGTTCCTCACAGATGGCTTGCCATTATTGGCCGGCTGGAGTGAACAATGACGAGAAACAGAGCTCTCACCTCTTTCATGCCTTTATTGGCCGGATGAGTGAAAATCCGCAAGAGCAAACGTGCTCGGAGCAAGGAAGTATTCCGGTAAGATTCTGGTAGGGATCTTGACCGTACTTCCAGGATTGTTCTGATAGCAGTGGAATACCTTTCCGTTCCTCATAAGCACCTCAGGACATGTTGCCTCCTTGTCGCTACGACACCATGTTTTAGCGACCGTTTTCGGGGGCCCATTATTGAGTATGCGAGTCACCCCCTCCTATTTTATCTGTGTATTTTATATAAAACATTGGTCAGGCAGGCGCCATAATCTTTCCATAGTCTTATATAACCAGTTCACGTAAGCAACCCAAATCCATAGTCCAATGTCTTTGTTTCCATATCTTGCAATAGTCCTACACCGATCCGGGGGTTATCCTTCGTGAACTTGCATATTCCGAACAGGGATAATCGTCGGTTGGTGCCTTATTTAATTAAAAACGTCTAACAGGCATTTGCGAGGTGGCTTCGGCCCCTCGTACACCTTACAAAGGTCCTGAACCCCAGGGTCCCGAGAAATGTCAAGAGACGTAGAAATAATATCTATTTCTTCTAGATATTTCCTTTTAATTTTTTCTGTGCAGCTGAATTCATTTCAAAACATAAATAATGCAAATTAATATCTATGCTTAGAAATAAATTCAGCAGGGGGATAACAACAGGCGGGCATTCTGTTACTTTAAGTCTAACTCCGTAATGCTTATCCACCACCATTTTTGCCAACCTAGATTCCGAGGACGGAACCTCTTGTTGCATGCGAAGGTACAATTAATTCTTTAGAAGATAACACATATCCCATTGTGGGTAATTATACAATAGTACGTACACATGTATTCTTACAGTCCGCATGTTATTTCCGCGACCGCATTAAACGGACCTTTCTGCTCACACAGGAAAAGCTAATGAGCGTGAAGATAAGTGGGAACGAGTAGATAAAGGCCCAAAACCCATGTTTTTGATGTTGTATTGGTGAAACTTTTGTGTTAACATACACACTTTGTATGATCAAAGGTTGGACCTAAGTAACGTGTGGTTTTGGGTGTAGAATAGGCCGCACTTAAGTTTGTTCCACAATCTAAATTGTGGAACAAACTTAAGTAGAAATAGATACTAGAAATTTCGGTGTTAACAAATAGCCTTTGAGTTGCGCTAACTTTAGGAACCACCTATTTTGTGCTTTAGACGTTTTTTGTATTGATGTTTTGTTTTCATGATCATCTTGTCTTCATTAAGCATTTTACACTTAGGTCTAGCGTGTCGCGTGACGTTGGTGTAAACGGGTAACAGATTATATTTAGATCGTCGGTAATACGCTGCCAAAAAGGAATGTAATGTGTTTACTGTATTATAATTAACGATTAAGTGCCCTTGTTGACAACAAACTATATTATTTAAATGTTAAAATCCATTTTAAAGTTTCGTTCCGATTCACCCCTGCATCCCTATTCACTCCGTTTGACGGTACTGATAACAAAACCCCATAGAGGGGTGCTGATGGCATGTTTTAAACACGCAACATTCTCATATAACATGGGAAATACACAGCTGAAACGTTTTATTTTCCCCATTTCTTCACAATCATGGAAATAATGCAATGTGACGTTGAAAAATTGACATTTTATCCTGTTTGGCATAAACAGTGGATTGAAATAAGACTCAAATTAGCTAGCCTATGCTATGAATTTAAACACGAATAACTACTAAACGAAAAGGTGGTTGAAAAGTTTTATTTTTGTTTCACTGTTGCACATTAATTTTCCAGCTGTGGATTGATAGCTCGGTTTGAATATAATTGCCTTTAATGAGTGAATAATAATTCTGCATTTAAAGTATCATAGTAACAATTTCACATCTTATTTCCACGAACGGTTGGGCAGAGGTGTACCCATAGTACACCCGCATTTCGCCAGTTATGTTTAAGTCCCACGTAATAGGCGACGAGCATATTGCCATCAACCGGGCACAAATCCAGACTCCGGGCTGCTACTGAGAAATTCCAGACCGAGTACCATAGTGTAATCACATTTCCCCCTTACGATGGGGTGTTTCTGCTTATGAAATTTGGGACATAAAATAATCATTTGTAGTTCTTTGCCGTCCATAACAAGGGCCAAGTTTAATATTGGACATTCACAAACGGATACGACATCCACTTGAATATTCTGCGCGGGTCCTAGGCAAACAAATTTAACAATCTGGACGCATAGAAAAAAGAGAATAATCGAAGGAATTTGTATTTCCATAAAAAAAATTGTTTGTCTACCCTCTGCGGGTCCATTATGAATTGATTTGTATTCAATCGGAGTGTATTCAAATCAGTTATTGTGTTCTTTGCGCGAAAGGGGACGGCGTTATACGTATTGATATTTTGCGGTTTTGCGTGTTAGGGAATTGTGCGTATGCGGGTAAGGAATACTGTTATTTTAAATCTGGATGTATAGTTCCTAACTATTATTATGCTGGAGCAGTTTTTGCATGTCAGTTTTGACATCAATATTACAGGAGTGTGAGGTTGTGTTTGGCTCATTTGTGACGATTAACACATGACATAGCAGACGTCAAACTGAATTCTGAACCTTTGGGATCACTGAGTCATCTTTTCTCAATAACTATGCACAGTCACTGCAGGTCTCGATAGCTGCTTTCTGCAAATACTTTTCTCACTTCATTTTCAGCATCGTGATCTTAATATCCAATTGGCTCTTTTCTCTTAAATTTTACATCCATTACATTACGTATCTTCTTCCAGAAAAATTCACCACATATTCGATATCTATTGCACAATACAAAAACATTACATAACCGCCGAATAGTTTCCCGCACATCATTGTACACTAAACACCTCTTTCAGATATCAATCACCGGGATTGGTAGCACGGTCCGTGAATCAATCACGAATGCTCGCAAACGGCACGATCCTAATGTATTGGAAAATTGAACTTTCAACGTGCTCTTATTTTTGTTTGCAATCTCAAGCTGTTTGTGTCGTGGATGCCATTTTGTTTTTGTTGATGTTAAAATTGATGGGAGTTTTAAATAAAATTTGTTTAATTCTGTCTATTTTATGCAGTTTGCAAGCAGGTGTCTATGTTTAATCCTTAGTTGAGATGTGTGAAGGGTAGGCAGCAGCAGATGTGTACACTTATAATATTTTTGCAGCTGTTCAAGTCCCATGTATGACGTAGCTACCTAAAATAGGGACCGACACTAACTGAGCAAGAGACTAGGCTGGTACTTGCTGAGAATTTTCTAACGACAAAACCCAATAACCCTTTAAGGGAAGTAAAGAATGAAAATAAATTTATTTGACCCAGGTTAAGGCAATATAGGGGAGACTGAGGACTGTTGTGACAGAGGAGAGTTGTTACAAAGTCCATTTTTCGGATTCTATAATCGTTAACGAGTTGGCAACATCGTGTTATGTCTTTTTCTTGACGCGCTAGCTGATGCAGTTAGTTTGTCGCGGCGACCTACAGGGAGTGGATGTCACAGAGTGACGTCGATGGCGAAAAAAAACACGAAAGTAAGTTTTCAGTAAAATTTTAATAACTTAGGTACTCATCGGGACGTTTTTTTTTTTAGTAACCTATTTAAGCATTGAATATCTAAGTTTCAATTCTTGGTATTAACTTCATAGCTTTTCTGCACATATCGAGTTTATGTGACATTATTCTGAACCAAGCATGATTTTTGCGCCTAAGAGGATTGTGACAATCTGTAACATCTCTCCATTTTAATACTTTGTAAGGTTTCTAAATGCGTTTTGGTGTGTTTTTGCATGGGTTGTTGTTATAATGTTTCAGAATTCCAAAAATTAGAATGCCAGATAAATGTTCGGAAGACAGATAGAGGCATGTCTTCGAAGGAAACATACAAAATATCTCAATTTCCTACCAAAGTCTGATTCAAGTTATTAAAGTATTGAAATAATGTGTTTTATTGTGGATTTTTCTAATTATTGAAAGTTTATTAAAGTAGATTTTTAATAATGTTGCTTATTTACATTTATTTCTCCAATTAAATTGAATTTATTTCCTTTCCTCCAATTAAAAGCCACCTCTGTCAAAACCTACCTCGGTACTACGAGTGTTGTGATATAATGACTCATATCAGTTTATGCCGTTTTTTATAGGATCTAAATAATTTATAAGTATTATTTTTTCTATCAAAATCCTATCGATTGTATTTAAAACGAGCATATAGCTAAGATCATTTATGGTTGAGATATTATGTCTATTGGCGTGGAAATTGACACAATCTTCCTCGGTCTCCCGTACCTCTAACTATAGTCCCAAAAAAAAAAACAGAAAAGCTTAGTAACTTTACCCAAATTATACTAGCAATATCAAAGGCCGTCACACAACTTCCACAGACGGCCGTCCTTCCTCAATTTATTTTCGCAACATATCTTGTTATAAAACAAAGTCGCTTTCCGTGTCTATCTGTCGACCAGCACCCTAATTGCGTAACACACTATCAATCATGAATCATTTTGAAGCTTACTGCTAATCCATTGCTTCATATGTTCGAAAAATTTGTCTGCTCAACAACGTGAATAACGCAATGAATGTTGTTGAACTGTCAAAATAAAAACCAGTCCTACTGTTAGTGTGTTACGCAATTACCCCACCGTTGTTTTTCTAATGCGGATTTTGTTGGGTTCTCACCATCATTTAGAGCATTTCTCATCCATCATTTAATTTTCTTCGGAAGGTTTATGTGTAGTGAACGTCATTGATATTCAATTGAGATATAGAACAGATATTTCGCTCGATGTTGTGACGTCATGTAAAGATTTTCCCCGTGCGAAGCAGGGGCGGGGCGCTATTTCGCCATAAAATAATATTCGCTAGTATTTGAGTATCCGGAATTCTATAAGGCAAGGTCTACCAAGCCATGTCAGCGTTTTACGAAAGGTCGCAAACATCGAGTAGTTATGACGGATCTTGTAGCAATCTACAGAGAGGCTGAGCCAACAGTTTTGTTCCTCAGTTCTTATCGATATTTATACCTTTTGGAAGAAAATTAGGTAGGTATAGTAAATAGGTACAGTATTCCGAATACCAATATTTTTTTGAAAGTTTGTGGGAAAATTGATAATTATAATATTTACAAAAACTAGCACGTAGACCAACTTGCACCACAAATCTCTAAATGCATTAAACGCTATACGTATTGAAAACAGATAACTCTGCCTCTGTTATCTTCAACCGATTGACAGAGTCAAAGTCAAAGTCAAAGTCAAATCATTTATTTCAAATAGGCACATAAAAGGCACTTTTGAACGTCAAAATTTACAAAAAAATAGAATTGATTCTAGTTGCCCCTTCCAAAAGGTAGTTTCGTATGGAGAAGAATGGGCAAGAAACTCCACCGTTACTCTTTTAAAATATTTTACAATATTATGTAAGTTCACATTAATTATGTAATCATATGTGAAGACGATGCACCTAGAATAAAATTACTATACCACAATAGGTAAAAATAATTAAATATAATGCAAAGGCAGGTAAATTAATTATGTGATAGATACATGGTGCTCACATATTTACAAATATTTAAAAGTAGATGATGTTTCCAAAATTTTAACAAGTAATAATTTAGTGTGTGAGTTAAAGTAGTTAAGTACATAATGTAACAATCAATGTCATAAAAATTATAAATTATACAATTAAATTAGCAACCAGTTTGATTTTGTCTAGACTCTAGATTGTCCTATGGAGCAGGACCAGCATGTTTCCAAGCATTAAAAGCAGAAATAGAACAATGTCTTTTCGTTTAGCGCTAAATGATTGAATTAAGGGGACTACAGCACCTAAGCGCAAGTTTTGTAATGCCTAAAAGTATATGATCTACTGCAGTAAACAAAATCAGAAAAATATATGATATTCTTCAGGATTTATGCTAGTTAGATAGTGTGTTGAAAACATAATACAACTAATTTGATACGATAGAAAAAAATCACGAACATACTTCTAAAAATATCATTTAACAATTAAAAACCATACTAATATACATGCAATTTTGATATATTCAATACGTCTGATTTGTTGTCAGATTATTCTATAAGCAACATATTAACGTAATAGTGTTTTAATTTTTGGTTCAATCAATAGATTTTTTGTACATTGATAATTGCTTCATATTTTGCAATAAATTACCAGCGTTGTGTCATCGCGCTTCTCTTTCTTTTCTATGCAGTCCCACAGTGACCGCGCTTTAGCTGTCGTCAGCCTCTTAAATGGATTTATTGATTTGTGGTGCAAGTGGAACTTAAAGTGGGACAAAAGTAAAGAAACAACCAGTTTATTCACAAAAAATCTCACCGTGAAACCTTATGTGAAGTTCGCTGTCACACACAACACGTACATTACAACTACATACATTAAAATAACAACAACGACATGAACATTTAGAACTAGGTATAGTGTATTTATTTTATTTCTTATTTTTAATTTTCGTATACTGCACTGGTTGACGTCATCACGTCAACGCCGGCTGTCGCTGAATTTCGGCGCTGGGGCTCTTTCTCGCATAGGGTCGTAGCGTTATGCTGAGCGATTGCCGTTTTGCGTGCATGTGACGCATATTTTCCCCCACTTCGTCCCTTTTTGTATTTGTGTTTTTCTCTGCGTCATGTTTACAGCAAATAAGCGTATTTTCTTTCTTTTTCTTTTGTTTCTGTTATGCTAACAGGTGCTAGAGATTGACACTATTGACAGCTCACTTCACTTAGGTTTTCACCGTAAGATATTTTTAGAATAGGTCGGAAAATTAATTCATTAGAGAGGAAGGGAAGCTTTCTTAAATATTTTTAATAAGTTTCGTCTTAACAAATAATGTAGAGTAGTAAACATAACCATCATAATAGGAGGTTTGTTTTGACAAGACAATGCTGTGTTGGGGCGAAGGGGAGTCGTATTTAGTATGGGGCTCGCGGTGAGACACTCAATTGATGTTTCCGATTGAGTGAACAAGATATTTACATAGAGCAGATAAAACGACACAGGAAATAATTATGTAGGTACTATGCGAGATATTACTTATGCAAAATGGCTATGAAGTATGAATTAGGATAAATCTATGTAAAATAGGTAAGTATGACAACGAATTTCAAAGCGACAAAATACTGCTAACGTCGCCATAAATTTTATTTGGAAACGATTCGTAGACGGTTTTATTGGGAATCTTAAAGAGTAAGTATCTATGATATAAAACAAATCAAGTTAAAAAGGTAAAAACAAAATATTTCTTATTATGAAAACGTTAACTGTTCTATAATTTTCCTAGGTACCAAAATATAAATCTCAAAAAAAAAGGAAAAAGGTTCTTACACCTCTATAAACTTACATCAGCTGTATAGAAATCGAATCACATACTCCTTGATTTTGAGGAGATCACAACCGGAATACCAATGACGGGCCTTCAGTTCCATCTGAGGGTAGCAACACTTTACTGCCGTGCGCGCCCTCTCTAGGTCATAATCTAAAGATGTACGCAGTTTTGAACATGGAACGTGCTATCTGCTGCCTGGTTTTTATTATAATATTTGTATCTTTTAAGTCGGTTGGGGCGAGAATAGTTTAGTTGTAGTAAGAGGAATAGAGTAGGTGAAGTAAACAAACAGGAAATTAGATTAAAATTTGGTAAGATTCCTTTTCTTTCGGAAAAAGCACTCTCACTCACTCAACTTTAAAATCGTTCGATATTACGTAATGTTTACTCCGCCCATTCGTGTTAGGCTCACTGCGCTTTCGCCCTGGGTGTATCTAAAGGTAGGTTCGTTTTCTCCCGTAACAAAAAAATAAACATAATTAATAGGTAATGCTATGTCTAATATACATATTATTTGTTGATATCTGTGTGAGTTTTGTTGTATTTGAAATTCCGCTTTAAATATTTCCATCCACAGGCGACGTAACAGGGTGCCGATTCATATATCTAAACTAATCACAATAAAACAAAAAGGTTCAAGTACATAAAAATATAAAATAAAACGTTAACCTCCCGCCACAGAGGTTATGACCCAACCACAGGCTGAGTATTTCATAGAGACAGCACTTTACGACCTTCCTAAAGTTCTTCCAAATTTAAAACTATATTAAATTCTTGGGAAATGGTTACAGCCTTGTAAAGAGTTCATTTCGTCAGTCAGTCACCTATTTTCTTAGCGTAAGAAGGTATATTTTTGCGATGATCTTTGTTATATGTATTTGTAAACCGCATTATCTATTTAGAGGTTGGCCTTCTGCACTGTTAAAAATGAAAACTATCCTACAATACATTTATTTAGTCAAGTAGCAAGCCTGTTGCAAATAATCGGTTTCACGATTCCAGACAAACAAAATATTTTTGTAAACAGAAACAAATACCTTCTACTTTCCCTTTTGGTGACTTAACTAGCTACAGCTCTTGTACTGGCTAGCAGATAAATTCATTCAACTACTTTGTTAACTCATTCTGTCTAGGGTGCAATTCCTTTTATAAACTCTTCCACTGCAAAACTTTTAATTAAACTGAAAGCTCTAGTGTCACCTGAGAAATTCTGTCTAAATAATTCTTCGGTCAGCGTACTATTAAATATTTTATATTGTAATCTTGGTATACTAGCGTTCCGTCTTTTATTGACACAGCCAGACCTCCATAAAGTTGCTCCGCTTTACGACGCCAACTGAACTAAAGCTTTTTGCACCGTTGTGTATGATTAAAATTAATTATTTAATAATGAAAAGTAAGGTTCCAAGGGAATTGAGCTAGTTTTGTGTGTGGATTTTTGGGGCGGTTCAGTAACGGGATATTGTTGACAAAGGACTATGGTAGGACTTTATTTTTGTAAAGAGTAAAGTATGTAAGGATTGTGAGTGGTTAGGAAATATTTATTATATTGGATACTTTCGGAAATAATTATTCTTTTTTTGTGAAAAATCATGAACTGTAGAAGCTTTAACAAATAATATTACGATAATGTAATAAAAAAACAGACAATACAAATATGACAAAATTTATTATAGCCATCCATCTACCATTCAAAGTAATCGATGTGTGCGCAAGAGTTGACATTGCCGCAGTGTTTCCTGTCTGTGAGGGTAGGACAGTCGCGGCCGCCATCTTTCTTTTCGCGGACCACGCTCCTGTACCGAAGCTTGTCTCCGAAGCCGCAGGTCACTGAGCAAGGCGACCAGGCACTCCATTCTGACACGAGGCAGTCATTCGCTGTGGATGAAAGGGATGGTAAGAAAAGGTATTCATGAGTTATAAGTATTTTGGTTGGTGTCTGCTGCAGATACGAGAGAAGGAAATAAATAAGATTATTATTTTAAAATAGTAGATTGTTATACAAGGGTCGAAAGGAATCAATTAAAAATGGGAATTGATGACTTTCACCCGTGTTAAACACTCTACTTTTCATTTCGAATATAAGGAAAGTAAAATTAGTAGTTTTCCTAAAATATTTATTATTTATAATAACATGAGACTCATTTTTAATCAAATATTAGTCTATAAAACCGATATTTTGAATTTCGGTACAGCTTACAGAGTTAGTATCCCGCCTAATTATGTAGTCTTTTTTAAATTTTAAATATGGAAAACACCGCGTCACCGCCGCGGGCCGTCCCGCTTAAGGTGGATCCTCAGTTGTAGCCCGCCAAATTCAAATATTCTTTGGTTTTTTGCAAATTGGTGCTCTGTTTTACGTCGTATCAAGTTGTATGTTGATCAAAATGTGATTCGCGACTGTAGGAATGATATATTTACTGAACAATATTCATCAATTTCATATCAATCATCAAACTTTGGAAATTCATCCACCTAAGAATTTTTTAGAATACTTATATGAAAATGACCGCTACCGCGCGGGATACCTTAGCGCATCCCCCTTAATAGGTTTTTTTATTCACACTGGCTGTTTATACACTTTCAAAGACCCTGGTTTTTTTTTATTTCAATCGATGTTTTTCTTAATTATTTAACATTTTCCGTAGCCGACTACCTAACCAAATTTAGTTTTATTTTTTAAATTCATTCCCGCCCTAGAGAGGTAAGCAATTACTATGAGTCTTTCCCGCCCTAAGATGGGGAGCAGCGTCTTCCACCCGCTACTAGGATCAAACAAACACTACTTTCCGTGTATGAGAAATGAAAAATATATTACGCGTCGACTTGAAATCCTCCTTCTGTTTTTTCGTCGGTTAAAAATGAATATTAATCGCATTAGCTAGACTGTGAATGTATTTTGTGTTTAATTAAGGTTTGATTTTGCCACTTCTACAATGAATTACTTACTTATTTTATCATTCTTCAGTCATCTAGACACACTGTCTGTCTTTAAGTATTTCAGACCCTTTTTTACCAACGTAACTGAAAACTAATGGAGAATGAGCAGCATTAATCTAATTAATTCAGAGAGCTATTCTTGATACATGCTATCTTTAAAATATTGTTTTTAGCGATAATTAAGACCGCCCATTGTGTCACCCTATGTAAAAAAATCTTTTATATACAGGGTTTAAAAATTCCCCATCACATAGCCGTCAACTACGCATTCTGTACATCAAACTAAGTAACATTGCATAATAACGCGAAATGCGAATTGCGTTGCTGGGAAATGACTTTTATTTTTGGTGTGAAAATTTGCTGTATTCGGTAGTGCGCAATTGAATTCAAACTCTTTATATCAGACATGTCACACATATCTCAAACTTGCTTGGAAATTCGAGCATTATTTCGACAACCTTCTTCGAGATAAATCGAAAATGCTGTACCGGTCAAATACATGCGAGCAGCGGCCAGCAATGTTAGTATGAAAATCCATATCTGTCGTGTTTGGTGGCCGGCGATGTTAATATGAATTCATATTTGTCGTGTTTTGCGATCGAATAAATTACTATGAAAACTCATATCTGTCGTGTAATTTAAAAATTGAACTTTTTACTTCAACCCATGGCAGCCAAGGAGGTACCTAACTTATCAAAGATTTTATTTAAATCTCGAACTGGCATAACAGATAGAGCCGTTTAAAGTAAAAAAGAAACAAATGAACATATTGGCGCGAGAAAAGTTATCGTTGTTCGTCTGAAATTTATAATGAATTTACTTAGTTTGAATTTTCGCGCATTATTTGGGAAAAATACTATACAAGCCTGGCCGCAACCAGACATTGATGGACTCACGTATGTGTGCCTCGGCTTCGCCTCGGCCCACATTTTTACGTTCGTCCATCCATGCCTCTGTTGTTGGTCGCTGCAGTAATTAATGTATTATGGCTGTACTGTTTGTATATGGCTGGTTTTTATACCATTAAATGGACGACATTAAAAAAAAGAAAAAGTAAAGTAAAAAGGAATTCCCGCCATTTCTCAATATCGTTTTTCTGTCCGCCAAAATGTGTGAATCTAACTCCGACCAATATATTGATCGAAGGAATCTAACGAAAAATTTCATTCATTTTCAAGTTTTATTACAAAAAAGGGAATAATGCGACACGAGCCACGTAAAAATATGTGACGTTTATGGACTTAGCGCAGTGTCAGTAAGACACAGTACACAACACAACAACCAGCACAAAGTTAGTTCAAGCGTTTTCAGTCCGGAAATTTTGATGTCAAAGATGCAGTTCGCTCTGGTCGCCTTGTTACGGATAGAGTCGATGCCATTTTTGAAAAAGTGAAGCAAGATGCATATTTATTACGAATTTTAAAGGAAAATAAAGCAAGTTCTTTGCATCACGTTTTTATTTGGTGAAGAACACGATACAGAGCACAATATAATCCGCAAAAGCCATCCTAGCGAGTTCCCGAGTCATGTGACTTTGTTCTAGAACATTACAATGTTACCACTATAAAATATTATTATTGTTACCTACTCTAACAATATTCGTAGTTCCGACGTAGCTGAACTGTTAGGGGTTGACCACAAAACCGTTTTGACCCATTTGAAAAAGTCTGGGTATACATATGTAGCGGTAACTACATCACCACATGCGAGCTACACGTCACACTGACGTCACGCAAAATCCTGCATCGCGCAAGCAGAGTTTACCGCGTAATTAGCATATTTAAAACGTCCCGACATCAATCGTCGGGCAGTTGCCCACCAGACACGACACCTGTCTGGTCGGAGGATCCTCCCTTTTCCATAGAGTATGAGTGAACTTTACACCCTGTTCCTCATACCTCTATACATACAATAAAGCTCGATATTTTGGTGCCACACGAGCTCTTAGTTTTAAATTTGTATATAAAATACGAAAGACCTTTTTCCCCGACTTAATAATTATTTTAGTTTCTTACGTTGGATCTTGTTGACTGCGTGGTGTAAACGGGATCTGAAGTGCCTCGGTAGATGCTTGTGTAGGCCAAATTTTCTGCCGTGAGCAACAGCCAAGACGACGTCATCCATGTTCTTGAGCTCGCTTTCAAATTCTGCTTCTGTTGTTCTGTAAATAATGAAAAGTAAAGAAATTTTCAATTTTACAAGTTTGCATTTTTATACTAGTAAAAGAAATTTTCCTTTAACATCTACAGATACATATTATAATGAAATTGTAGCAAAGTCAAAACTGGACTTTGAATATTTTTTTAATAAACTGATTTTTATGAGGAGTAGAAATGACACTGACGGCAAAATTGTTGAAAAAAAATATAGTGTCTTCATTTCCACGATATTTAAGTCTGTATATACTCTTCCATTCTAAACCTACCAATGAAGAGTTGAATTTCCGACACAGCGTTGTTAATATGTCGAAGTATTCCAGATACACAAAGACAGTCGGTCGCGTATGTTCCCGTTTCCATTGCACTGCCGGGTTTTACAGTGTCTATTCTAAGACGAGGATATTTTATGTGTTATAACAATATTAGTTTATGTGTTTTGCACTAATATAAACTGAAACTAAACATTGTATTGAAGAAGAACATTGATGTATCTATACGGTAATAATGACAGTCAATCAGTTCCTTTAGATCTCGATGGATAAGTTCATGCAAGAAACGTCATGCTTACCAAAATCTTAAGTCATTTATTTAAACTAGGCTGAGAATTTGCAGTTTTTGAACGCCAAAATTACATAAGACAGTAGTCCCCCTGAACGCCCGCCCGCACTACTTCCTAGTGCTTTAACTGGGAGGACGAAGTGGCGCAACAAACTCCACAGCAGACCCATCTACCTATTCTTATCTTATTTCATCATGGTATAGTGGTGGTGGTTTCATGGTGGTGGTTTCGTCATGTTGGTGATGGTGGTTTCCAGCTGAACATAACCTACCCTGCTTCTTTATAATTGAGGAGATATAATATGTGACGCAATATTGATACGACGGAGAAGGTACGTCTCTCTCGATATCATCAGCCATATTTTAACTACTGTGGGCGTACTATGGGAAGTGTTGGTTATTGCAAAATAGAAAAATCGCTTGTAGTTCTATAATTTATGAACAAATTAATCACACTAGCGAATCACACACTGTTAGTACACGACACAACTATACAGAACGCGCGACAGTTTCTACACGTGTTCACTGCTTGACCGCCACCGACCAACTCTGCTTTAACTCTGGTCGAGCGTTATGTTGCAGACTCTGCCGAGCGCCGCCCGGTGGCGCTGGCGTTCTGATGGGTCAAAGTCAAACGATTGATTAAACGTATTTCCGACGGATACATATTAATACAAAAGCACTCTCACTGTGTTGCAGCAATATGTTTTAATGGCAATTATCAGTAACCAGTTTAACAGTCACATATAATGGGAACGAATCCTTATGCTAATACTAATGGAAACGTAATAAAGGTAAGTAACGATATGAAATTCCATCAATTTCATTGTAGCAGGAGTGGGTTTCTGTGTTCCGGCTTTATAAAAATATTTGTCTCTTTCTGAAAGCAATCTCTCGCGTTTCCATTAGTGGAACTTAATTTTGATGAGACAAAATATCTAGAAATTGATATTATTTAAGGGGATATTAAATTCCAAGATTTATTTTGCCAATAAATTGTTTTTGTAACTGGTTTTTAGGGTTCTGAACTCAAAGGGTGCCAATGGAACCCTATTCCTAAGCCTCCGTAGTCCGTCCGTTTGTCTGTCAGCGGACTGTATCTCATCAAACTTTCACAGAGTGTGAATTTCTATTGCCGCTATAATAACGAATAATAAAAATAAGATAAAGTTAAAAAAATTAAAGGGGGTCTCCATACAAGAAACGTGTTTTTTTCGGAGTTTTTTTGCCTTGTTGTACGGAACCATTCGTGGGTTAGTCCGACTCGCAATTGGCCGGTTTTTTTGTTGCTCTTGGGAAATATATACATATATCTATATATATTTCTACATATACCTCTGTAATTTTTATAGTGTACATAATAAAGAGTATTCTATTCTATTGCAATATATGTAGAACCCCCTTCTATCATTGGAACTAACCGACTGGTTGTGGCGTTCTGTGGTGTTTGATAATTACAACAAACTCTGAATATATAACCAATTTTTTTATTTGTTATTAAATTATACAGAACTCTGACTATTTAGAGTGATGATAATGAGCTATATGAGAGTAGCCTAGGATACGGTTAATGGAGAGGTCGTGTATGTCCTGTTAAAAGTGAATGAGGAATATTAATGTATAGATTATATTCGTATAAAAAATATTTAAAAAAAACTGGTCAGATTGAAAGCAGATCCCTACATAATTGGGAAAAGGCCGTGCAGATGATGATGATCATGATGATTTGTATCAAACTCAAACTCAAAGCGCTTATTTCAAATAAATCAATTACAGGCACTTTTGAATTGTCAAGGGGTCGGTCAGTCAGGAAGATGATGCTAGTTGCCCATTCCAAAGCGTAGTAGGTACCTATGGAGAAGAATGGGCAAAAAACTCCATGGACACTCTTTTAAATCAAAATATAGTTACAAAATATTAGTTACATCATTCGTGTTGAAATTATGCATGTGAGAACGATGCAGAACGTTAAAAGCGTCCGTAATAAAAAGACAAAAACAATTCAAATATTAAATTAAATTAAAATAAGCCGTGGCAGCTAAGAAATGACCAGTCCCTACTGACGGCGCCCGTTCACGAACATGACGCATGAATTAGCACCATTCAGCTCAACCATTTTGAAGGGAACTTAATGATCCAACACTATGTACATGCACACACTATTTATATGTTCTTGTATATACTCACGTAGTAGTAGGAGCTTTAGTCACAACGACAACATAATTTTCGGGAGCATTCGGTCTCGGAGTGCCAACGGGATCCTCTTCTAAATCTTTCAGCTTGTCAACATAGTTTCTTGTAGTCATTACATTGTGTTCTTGTAATTCTTCATTAAAATCATTATCATTGTCACTGTTTACTACTGTCATTCGTGGTAGTCCCTTGTGTTCATTTTTAGCTTTTAGCACGGACATCAGTTCTTTGCGAGCTAAGTCATTCAGCTCCTTGGTTGAGTATTCTTTAACCTGCAATTTTATTTAGTTCGTGAATACAATATTATTGTTTATAGAGTATATTTTAGCTTCTGCCTGCGGCTTCGCCGACGTGGGTGACGGAAATTATCCCACGGGAACGTGCTACTGGGACAAAATAGCCTATATTACTTCTTGCAACGTCAGCTATCTACCAGTGAAAGTCTCATCAAAATAAGTCTAGCCGTTTCGGAGATTAGCCGGAATAGATAGACAGACAATAAACAAAAAAAAAATAGTTTTTTTTCTTATAAGTACCGTATATACTTTCATATGCATTTAGTAAAAAGCTGTTATTTTGACATTTCAAACAGACATTTTAATTTTATTTATTTGTACCTATGTATAGAGTATATATTTGAACTAGATACGTAGTGGCTTTCATATTGAACGATTCAATCTCACTAAGTATTTTATTTTCTGCAATGTTTACAAGGTAAATATTATAATTTTGTATTTCGGTTATATTTCTACAACCTACTTGTATATAAATGAGCTTTCTTTCAAAAACATGTTTTTAATCTCGGTGCTACGTGTTTTTATTAAGGTGCAATAGAGAAATGCGATTATTTCACAGTGACATGCCATGGTTGTTTTATGGGTTGGGTTGGAAGAAATCTTCTTCAATATTCTACTTCGAAGAGAATTTTTCGAGCAAGACTGGTGTATCAATTCTTCAGCCAAGTCGTTGGCGAGCCACCATTACCGTATAAAATTGCAGTTACATTGTATGAAGAGGCAATTTGTGAACCCATAAATCAAGCATGGCATGTTACCGTGAAATAATCGCATTTCTGAATATACTCGTTGTATTTAAATGCACTTTTGAATATGGTTTATCTATCCCCAATATTGTATTCTATTCCTTATGACATAAACTAGTAAGGAAGGAATTATTAATTAATTTTAATAAGTGAACCCCTAAGATACTTCCATTATCTACTTATAAACGTTACTTATAGTTCGGTAACGATTAACGTCTGTTTAACAGTAATTTATTTGTTTTTTAAGGGGTTTTAATGTTACATTTATGCAACCGTAAGCATAACTCTACAATTCCCATTAATCCTCCGTATATTCCATACCTTATCACCTCTTAGGCATAAAACTTGCACGCAGCCACAGAACAGAATGATTTGATTATACACTCGAAGCACTTACCTACCAGTATAACCCGGTAGCCCGTGTAACCCGATCATGTACTTGCATTAACATAATAGATACATTACAAGTTACCACACCTCGACAGTAAAGATGCGCGGTTCAGTTTTAGACTCTGATAGGGATATGAGATTGGCGGAGTGGGTACGTTTTTGTGCTACGTCTATAACGAAATATTTATTATTTTAGTGGCTATATTGGAAAGGTAAATAGAGGGATGAGGTTGAAGCTGCAAGTCGTTGTCATTTTATGGTTTTTGGTTCTATCAGTTCACTACTCCACAGTGGATGACTTGAGAATGGGGCTTGACAGTAGGGCCAAGTTTTTTTGTAAACTACGGTACTTACTACGGTATTTTGGGCGGATGATGACTTCTTAAATGGTTAGGTTAGGTTATGGTGGTTGGTTCTTGTATTACTAATTATTGATTCTTGTGACTCTTAACTCTGTGTCATTGACTCTTCCATAAAATCCGTGAATCAAGAACTGTAGTTAAAGGATGTCAGTAACAAGGATAAAGTAAAAGAATAAGATAAATGTTACCTTTGTAATCGCTACTTTGGCGATAGCCGGAAGTTCCCTCAATTGTGGGTAGTAGAAGCCGGCGGCCGGGTGGTCGGGGAGCCTCGGCTTGTGTCTCGTCACAGGGTCGGGAGGAGTGGTCTCCCAACGAGGAGCTGTGAATGTCAGCCCACTGGCTGCCCCCGCGTCTAAAGGCTCCAGCTGGTCATAAATAGGTCAACGGTTAGACGAGGCGGGGTAAAACTGATCCGATTAGTTTGACCAGGTAAGTGCACATATACAAAGCGACCCGACTGTTTAGTTTCAATGATTTGCTTCTAATTGAAGTTTGAATTGATCAAATGACCATGCCTCAAAGAAGTAGGCTCAGAGTCCTTTTGATAGTTGTTAATGCGATACTAATATCATAGCTACTCAACTGCAGTGTATTTCAACAAGCGTCTCTATTATGAATACGAGACATGATAGGAGCGGACGAGCAAGTTGAAGTATAGATACAAGGTTTATTTTAAGCATGTTTTGGTTTATATTAGAAATAAGTAGTTAAAATAGAAGTACTTCCTTACATCAAGAGTTATCTGATCCACCCAGGAGGAGTCTACACAAAGATTCACACTATCCACGCCGATGAACCAATCAGGTGACGGAATCATGCGGCAAATGAGAGATACCTGTAACATTAAATATCAATTATTAGTAGATAAGTATTCCGATCCGTGGCCAAGAGTTTCCTTTCTTATAATGGGGCATAAGCGGTGATCAGGCACTCTTACTGGTTCTGACAAGATCTCCTTTGATAGTTATTACGGTTACTGCCATGCACGAGCAGGTCAATATTAGACGAAATTTAAAATGTCGTAATGGTATTTCGTACAATGTTCCAACTGTTAACTGTCACCTTTACTGGTCTTGCACATCACCTACCATGTATGACCATGGATAAGAGCCTGATCCACAATAGTTATGTGCTTATATTAAAGCGCCTGAAAATTATCAGCTGTATCCTTACCAAACTACGTCCACCATCAACAAACACCATATTCTCGGTGTCCCCAGTCCCAGTTCCCAAGGCTGGTGCCGAGAACTGGTCATACACCTGCTGCTCATCATCTCCTGCCTTCACCAGGTCATCGATCTTGCCGTACTGGGAGAAGGCGCGGACCGAAGGCTTGGCTACCGAGCCTATGTGGTACAGGCTGTAGTTTGTGGAGTGGGATTGGCCTGGAAAGAATAGAAAATATTGGTTTGATCATCATGTTTGGTAGGTCATGATTCAGCCAAATAGCCGTTCACTGCTGGACATAAGACTTCTTGTGCTACCCGCAGGTTATCCTCATCATCATTATCAGCCCTACTTTGTCCACAGCTGGGCATAGGCCTCTCTTTGCTGCCTTAGTTTGTGGTTATTACACGGCAACGCCAATCAAGGGTAATTAATCTTTAGCAGACCAATGGGTATCGTCTTTCTTCTTCTACCGCATAATCAACCTATAATGTTCCCACTGCTGGGGTACTGGCCTCCTCTCGGTAAGAGGGAGTGGTCTGTAATCTACCACGCGGGCCCAGTGCGGGTTGGTAGATGTCACATGTCTTCGATTTTTTTTTCCTCACGTTGTTTTCCTTCACCGTTTTGAGAGCAGTGGTGATGAAATAATTTACACAAAGTAAAGCGCCTGGCTAGGTTCGAACTTACGACCTACAACTCGTAAGTCGCAGCCGTTATCACTAGGCCACCACCACTCAACCAGTACCTTCTTCTACCGGCGGCTTGTTCTACCGGTGACGGGGTAAATACCGCCACGAGAAGCATTGCAATTTTGTCTTTGGGGTAGTAATGTATCAGTAAATTAGATGCTTCGGCAATCATAAAACGTAGCGCTTTTTATAAGAAAAGTTAGCTGTTTTCGTTCCTAATTCCAGTCTCTCGTACACAATGAATTCCCGCTTGTATTTACTCATTGAACCTCGTTTACTAATACAGACGTAACTTGCGTATATACCGGTATATACGGTATATCAAGTTAAATTCAACGTAAACGTGGTTAAAGGAAACGGTCCATCGAAGCGTCTCCGTCTGCTGAGTGATTCTCAAAGGAGTTCCGCACAATATTGATTATGGTGGGGATTTAATTATTAATATTTTGTGAGTGAAACATATTAATATGGGGTTAACGAGAAGAATAGGGTTTGTTCTATTTTGTGGTTTATTTTGTATTTTGTGTTATTGTTTTAGTTATAATAAAGGTATCTAAAGCAGTTAAACTGATTTAGAAAGGTTAGTAATGGCAGATTTATTAATATCTATCTTCTGCCAGCGGTTTCGCCCGCGTGGAGGTTGGAAATTATCCCAAGGGAACGTACTACCGGGATGAAATACTTTTCGTCCCGGTAGTTCGTTTCGCCCATCCTATCCTATGTGTTAATCCAGGATATAAACTATCTGTGTGCCAAATTTCTTCCAAATCCTTTTTGGAAGAAATTGTTGAGTAACAACCATCCAAACATACAAACTTTCACATTTACATATAATTAGGGATGGAATTATAAATGTGAAATATGTATGTTTATATGAAAATTGTAATTTTTTCCATGACAAACTTTCATCCCTAAGAGAATGAATTTTCAAAAAATCCTTCCTTAGTGCTCACTTTGTTATAAAACGAACTCTTGCGCAAAATGTCATATCTAGACTCAGCGGCTTAGAATGTGCATTGTTAGTCAGTGAATTTAATAATTTTATTAAATAGATGCTTTTTAAAAGATTATTTAAAAAAGAAACCTTTTATAACTAACCTCATTAATTCAGAGGGCAGATTTCTATTATAGACTTATTATTATTCTGAGTTCCCTGAGGAATAATGTCATTAGGCTTATAACAGTAATTTTAAAGATTAAATACTAATAATGCTCATTATGCTAACGAGATGTAACATTTATTAACGAGCATTGTGAAATAATAAAACGTGCAAAATGTAGAATTACTTATAATAAAGTTCATAGTTATGTGAAAAACACGTTGGGTTTAATGTTATTTATGATAATAATAATAATATGGTAATTTAACATTTTCTATTTTCTTTTCACTTCAAAAAACGTTTTTAAACATGAATGAATTCACCTCGAACCTATTACAATAATGGGTTAATATTCAAATAATTCAATTGAACCTTATTTGCATTTGCAGAATGGCGCTCGTAGCTACCTAAGCCTTTATCGAAGCATTTTATAGACCATTTGCTTGGAATCAAGAGGAGTGAGATATGCAAATAAAGCAGTTTTCTAAGGCCAGGCTATGTTCGTTTTATTATAATTACTTGACAGGCTTCGTCTGGGTGCTCCAAAAATATTAGTAGGCTGAACAGTGAATTATTTATGAGATTTTACTGAATTATCTTCCGAGGATTGAGAGAAGAAGTTTAGTTTTGAAATTAGTTAAAGTATTTTTAAGCTATTGCATAGCTTTTATCACGGGCTTTGAGCGCGGCTACCGAATCAAGAAATTCCGTAACGAAAATAAAACCTAACACCCCCCATTCCGCCTACCATGTAGCTCGGCCGAGCGTTCGCTTAACGTGTATGTATATGGTACGACTGTACTTGAATTAATATCAAAGAAAAAAAAATACTGCATAGATAATAAATATATAAATAATTATAATTGCATAAGTTGATAAAAAATGCTATGCAATAGCTTTCACTGTACGCGAAACAGACATAAAACTTTAATCAATCATTTTTCATTGATGTAATGACAACACAATGATGTGTGTGATGTGTGTTTGTGTGTGTTTTGTCATTTGGGTGATGTTTCTGTTATGTGTGTTTGTGTTTGTTGTTTTTCAAGTTTTGTTTTTGTTTGTTTGTTTTGTGTTTGTTGTTTATCGTTTGTCAAGATTTGTTTATGATAAAAATATGTATGTGTCGGCAAAGGGTCTGACATCTTAAATGAAATTCAGAAATATCGCAGTAATCAACTTTTATTCCAACAGCTTGTTAATTATTGATTAAATAAATACTAGAATAATTCTAAGCGCTACAACATGTGCACCGGGCCGAGCCTGCGACAAGAATGATCCCCACCTCGGTGCGCACTCGCTTATGTAGAGCGGCTTGAGTAGTGGGGAGAGTGGGGAGGCGTAAGTGACGCATACCACTGCGTAACTCGGCCCGCTGCACGTGCTGTTTACAATGGTGACGCCGTCACGGCCATACTGACGTGCGGACGTCCTCGTGCGCGTAATCTCATCAAGCAGTATCTAAAAAGACAACGATATTATTCATGTTCGTTCATCCTGACTAGCAATCTGGGCCGGTTCACCCATTCAGAGAAAGCTTTTAATTCGGGACTGCGCATTATTGAGCCTTCAGGACTTAAGCAGTGTGGTCCGGTTAACCCCTTCAGAGTAAGCTTTTCATTCTGGACCGCTCGTTATTGAGCCTTCAAGACTTTAGCATTCTGGTCCGGTTAACCCCTTTAGAATAAGCTTTTAACTCTGGACCGCTCGTTATTGAGCCTTCAGGACTTTAGCTACCTGGTCCGGTTAACCCCTTCAAAGTAAGCTTTTAATTCTGGACCGCTCGTTATTGAGCCTTCAAGACTTTAGCTATCTGGTCCGGTTAACCCCTTCAGAATAAGCTTTTAACTCTGGACCGCTCGTTATTGAGCCTTCAGGACTTCAGCTACCTGGTTCGGTTCACCCCTTCAGAGTAAGGTTTAAATTCTGGACCGCTCTTTATTGAGCCTTCAGAACTCCTCTTATTATTTTTATTTTTCTATTTATTTTTTTATCTCTTTTTTTCTTTCCTTTTTTATTTTTGATTTCTCTCTTTTTTTTATTCCTCTTTTTTTATTCCTCTCCTTTTTTTATTTTTTTTATTTCTCTCCTTTTTTTATTTTTTATTCCAACCATTTATTACTTAATGACCCTGCAAAACTATTATCCCCAAGACCAGTTATTGCTGACTCTACAGGGTCACCTCTTTTGCTAATTATTACGGCTGCTTTAGTAACAATAGTAATTGAATCTGGATTAAAAGACTGTTGATACAAAATGTTAACCAAGATGTTTAACACTTTCACTGGTAGGTGTTAAACGTGAGTCAGCAGACATTGTATCACTATCAATCGATATAGTATCACTATTCACGGACATGGTATCTCTATTTGCCAAAGTTATATTGCTGTTAGGCATGGTTCTCGTGGCTTGTTTCGTGTATCAGGGTACCGTCATCATCACTGCCCGCCGTCACGTCATCATAATTTTCCACGATATCTACCAGAACATTTTGAACATGAGATACTTCACGTAAATTTTTGTGAGAATATTTATAGACCGTATTAGCCCCATTAATGTCTCAACTCGTTTCGGTCAGTTCCTAACACGGGGGTACTAAAAAAACTCTTACAATCTGTATTATCATACGAACGCCCGTGATCAGCAATTACTCGTTTCGGCGCGTCAAACAAATGAACTGGATTTTAACTGCTTTAAGCCTTAGGGCAAAACTAATGCATGACTAAATGATAACAGCCGTACGGGTGCATCGAAGGTTAAGCTACGCTTGCGGCGGTCGGATCGTGGATGGGTGACTATCCATTACATATCGAAACCCCTCCGTGCCTCGGAATGCACGTTAAGCCGTTGGGACCGGCAGTCATTCGTAGATCTTTGACAGTCGTTACGGATAGTAAGAAGCCCAAAAGTCTGATAACCAGTCTTACCAAGGGGTATCGTGTTACCCAGTCATTGGGTTGAGGGGTCACATAGGCACTCGCTCCATGTAAAATACTGGTCTTCAGCTGAATTTGGTTAGACTGGAAGCCGACCCCAACATAGTTTGGAAAAGGCTATGCAAATGATGAGGTCAGAAACGAAATTTGTACAGCGCTTGTAACCACCAGACTAGTCTAACTTTACGGTCGATTTTATCAAAGCTATTGTATGAATGATCCCTTATGAACGCGTTTACCTTAAACAGGCACAGCATACTAACGCGACCACCAACATGAATTTAGCCAATATGATCGCTTATGGCGCCAAGTAATAGTGGTTTCATTAAATATAACCCAACCACAAATGGTGTTATTTGCTGACGAAACTTATTTAAATTAATAGACGTGCATCAAATCTTGGCGACGTAAATAACGCCCTACTGCAGATCCAAAATTGGTTCACAGCTAGTAATTTAGTATTAAATGGGAAAAAAAAAACTAATTGTATAAGATTTACTTGACTAAATGTCAAAAAGTTCTAATTGTGAGATAGTATTGAATCAAAAGAAACTAGAATTTGTCGATAAGTGTTTCATTGGGGATCACGCTCGACCCAAGGCTTCAATGGGGTCCTTATTTAACATCCCTTGCAGGACGGCTAAGTTCAGCAGCATATGCTGTGAGAAAAATCCGTCATTTTACTGAAGTAGGTACCGCGAGGCTAGTCTATTTTAGTTACTTTAATAGTATCATGTGTAGTATTTTACTCTGGAGACTCGATGCAGACGTCGAATTTTTTTTTTTTTTCTGCAGAAAAGGGCCATCAGAGTCATATATGGCCTCCGCAGGCGCGACTCTCTAAGGGAAATGTTTAAAGATAACATCATGACGGTATCTTGTCAATACATCTATGAAAACATCTTATGCGTAAGGAAAAATCTACATCTTTTTTAGTAAAAGAGGTGAAAGACACAATTAAATCACTAAAAATAGGGACCAATTATTTCAACCAGGTTTCAGGCTGGCTAAAGTAGACTCATCTTTCATGGGGTACTGTTTAAAATGTTACTGCTGTGTTATGGCTAAACTTGATGAGAAGATAAGCCAAGGAGTTTGAATTTTGAAGAATTGGAAATACATTTTCGAACGTATGTAGCTAAACCAATAATTTGTGTAACTTTAACTCAAATTCCGTGTTCTAAAATATCACGACCAAATTTGTCTACTAAGTCATTCAACCGGCCATACAGCGTGATTTATTTGAAGCAAGTGGTTATGTACCATGGTTGCACATTTAATTTGTAATATGCGCGCTACTTTTATTCACACCTATACCTTTTAGGATCACTTGTTCATGAAATTGCTCAATATGAACGAGATTTCAATTACTATACTTTACAAGGCTACTTGAGCTTCTGAGCCAGACTCAAATTATAATAAGGATATCTGTACCACTTATCTATCATACACCACGAGCTGCTCTGGAGCAGAAGTTCACGTCCTTGGTGCTGGTGCTCGGTATGGAGTCTTCCTTCTTCCAGCGCTTGGGGCAGGCGTTGGCCGTATGTCCCAGCTCACTGCGAACTGCTTTTCTGGCCAATTTATTTGGTATCTTCTCAATGAGTTGCCACAGACGAATATCCGCTTCAGCTGCAGTTTCTTTATCACGTGTTGGGAGAACTTGGAAAACAGCATGTCCTTGATTGTGGCCCATGAGATCTTGTCAGGTTATATCTCGGTAAGATACACAGCGGCACGGCCCTTCAGAGGGTATGTGTAAGCGCCAAAATCGGTCTATACCCTTTTTACTATCATTAGTGGACGGTGGATCCAATCCCACTTCTGATGTCGGCAAAGGGTCTGACATCTTAAATGAAATTCAGAAATATCGCAGTAATCAACTTTTATTCCAACAGCTTGTTAATTATTGATTAAATAAATACTAGAATAATTCTAAGCGCTACAACATGTGCACCGGGCCGAGCCTGCGACAAGAATGATCCCCACCTCGGTGCGCACTCGCTTATGTAGAGCGGCTTGAGTAGTGGGGAGAGTGGGGAGGCGTAAGTGACGCATACCACTGCGTAACTCGGCCCGCTGCACGTGCTGTTTACAATGGTGACGCCGTCATATGTATAGGTTAAGGTAGTTATCTATCGGCCTGTGTCGCCTGAAAATAAATGGATTATAATTAAATAATAATAATATTAATAGATAATTGTAAATGTGGCACAGAACTGGGAAAAGGTTACACCAAACAAAAAAACAAATTTCTCTCCAAACGTTCATTATTTTCTCTGATTAGGTACACACGGCGACATGTCAAGCTATACATTTCCAGTTTTAGCTGACCTCGCTTTTGATTGGCTATTCGTACAATGAAAGGTCAGCTTATACTGGAAGTGTTAAATAGTTTTTTTTTTCTCTTTTTGTTAACGTTTCCTCAGACAAGGATTTTCTCTTTTCTTCTGTATTGTGGTGTGTTTATAAACATTCAAACTCACATACGCAAACAGCCAGACCAGGGAACAACTACTTGTAGGTCATACAATTATTTGTTCCGTGGGTGAATCGAACCCGCGACACGCAGCGCAGCAGTCAATCGCTTAACCACTGCGCCAACCGTGCCATCAATAGCTTTATTTATGTGTCGTCGTGCGTATACGCGAAGAAATACTTTCTGAAAAAAAATTAAGTTTTAATTCAAAACAACGGAGTTCGTTGAACTGTAGTATATTTTGAATAGACGAACTTCCATAAAAAACACGGACAAAAATAGCCCGTAGATATAGTGTAAGAGAACTTTATGTAATAATATTTAGATTAGAGCCAGATTTACGATTATTATTATCAGAGCGTTGAGTAAAAAGGAGTATATTGAATATGTTCTCGACTATGTTTAGACAAATGATGTTGGTTCTTACTTTGTATGATGATGGTTATAAAAATGTAATAATTATCACTATTGACGTAACTCGAAAAGAAACAACGATGTTAATTGGATCATTTTCCCAAATGTTTCTATCAAAAGCTGAGTAGATACTAAGAAGGCAAATAAGTATTTGAGTTAAAAAATATTATCATCTGATGGCCCATAGCACCAAAACTACGACTGAATATAGAACTCATACATAATTATATGTATTGCATAGTTACCGAAAATACAAAAAAAAATGTTAATATATTTAGAAATATTATATCTTCAAAGATCTTCAACATCCATACTATTAATACTTAATATTATAAATTCGAAAGTAACTTTATCTGTATGTTACCTTTTCACGCCTAAACCACTGAACAGATTTCGATAAAATTTGGGAAGGAGATAGATGGCATCCTGAGGAAGGACATAAACTACATTTTGTTCCGGTAACACGTTCCTGTGGGATAATTTCCGACATCCACGCAGACGATGCCGCGGGCAGACGTTAGTGTTTTTATAAAAAAGAAACAAGCGCTCTAGTTTTTAATTAACCTCATTTCTTGGTATCAGCATATAAAAAACTTTATAATCAGAGCAAATAATTATGTTTTAATGGAAATAGAACTTGGATGGAGGCCAATAAGACGAATACGAAGAAATCGTATTCCCAGAAGATGAACTAAATATCCAACAATGGAATGACTACCCAGGATTAGTAAAATCGGGCTCTAGAAAAATTAATTTAGTTAATAAGTTAAAGTTAGCACCTAATCAAAAGAAAAGTGAGGTGAAAGTAGGACTCCGCGCCACGGATATCGAAAGTGAAGCACCGTACCGATCTATGTGTGTGTGTGTAAATAAGTATCTCACTTGTGATATGTTATTCCTTGACACTTTTTCTGGGATGTAGAATTATTTTTACACCATTTCACAACAGAATCTGAAGGAATTATTTTATTTTATTACTTGATGTAAACAGTACCTACAATGACGCCGTAGTGCCGCTTAGTGGCGGCCTGTCGGCACCTTATGATGTAAATGTGTGCGTGAGGCATATTTGTACAAACGGTCAGGCATACTTATAGTGCTTCACTTTCGATACGCGTGGCGCGGAGTCCTTCTTTTTTTTTCTAATCCATGGTTTTGCACGCATGTGAAGGTAGTGGTATACATTTCTTGTTTCATCCTTTGCTCATAATGTGTGTAGCCTTTCCCCATCTATGTCGTAGTTGGTTTACAGTCTCAACTGATGCTGCTAATTACCTGCAGTATTTTACATGACATCTCCAGAACCAAGTTTCATCCTTTGCTATTAACCGGTAATTAGGTTCATTACTTTTTTTACTGTGACTTCGTTTAATATGATACTATCCCCATTGAGATCACGATGTATTTTGAGGTTACCATACAATATTTGAAATAATTCGTTAACCACTTGAGTTTCAAGTTTCATTTTCCAAGTAAATGTGATTTAATTTCAATAATCCGATGGATTTAAGTTTTCATCTGCATCATATTTCATTCAGAATAAGTCCACGATCTTCTAACGAAGGAACTCCTCAAGTCATCGTCCTTTATTATAATACCAACTAACCCTACAAAAGCGTGCTTAAAATATCTAGAGCTAAGTTATCTTTAAGTGCGAAACTTGCGAACTTAAGCTCTTTGCAACGGATGGCTTCCAGTGAAGTATTCAACGTTATAAGTTTTATGAATTGTACTGAATTCAGTTTTGTTTCATTTAAATTATTTTCTAGAGTACATTCTTTGAGTTTGTTCAAGGAAAATCTTGTTTTAATATCTTCATTCTTGATTCTTTGGAGTTAAATTGTAGTTTTATAATCTAGCTCTGCGATTGTAGGTTTAAACGAAATTCTAATATGGTTTTCTACAAGAACGCAACCCTTTTCCTCTTCATTGGTGTTGTTCAGACCAGAGTCATACAACGTTTAGTTTGAGGTGCAATAATCTATACAGGATGTCCCGTAAATACAGGATGTCCCGTAAATACAGGATGTCCCGTAAATAATGGATCAAACATAATGGATAGGCAGCTCACCTGATTTCCAACAACTAATTTGAATTTTTAATATTGTAAATTTTGGTCTTTTTATGGTAAAAAAAAAACTTTCAATTCAAGATTTTTGTTTGAGGCAAATAAAACGTTATTTACAAAAATGGTATCTAATACATTAGTAAGCTAATCAGAAATGTTTCAAAATTCATACCTAAAAATGATATCATTTGCAGCGACAGCATTAACAAAAACTGAATTCTGGTAGAAATAATGGTGAAATTCGAAAAAAAAATATGTCTTCAATAAAAAATTTATGTCGTAGCAGTTTTTTTTAACTATTTAAATTAGTTGCTGGATATCAAGTAAGTTACCTATCCGTTACGTTTGATTCATTACTTACGGGACACCCTGTATAATAACAATGAAATGCTGTTCGTTGTTAAGCGCATCGCATCAGAAGGGGGGACGGATTTGACAATTTTTTATTTTAAAATATTTGTAATAGTCCGAATCAGGTTTTTACGGAATGAAAAATTTCAAAAGTTGCCAGATAATTGGAAAATTTGGGAAAATGTAAAGTGCATTTTCTATGGGGATTTTGTATGAATTATTGAAAACGTCTTTCGGGTCAACTATTATCAAAATAAAACCACTTTTCATTCTTTATTAGAACTGAAACTCGTTTTTATTAGGGTTCCGTACCCAAAGGGTAAAAACGGGACCCTATTACTAAGACTTCGCTGTCTGTCCGTCCGTCTGTCTGTCACCAGGCTGTATCTCCAGAACCGCGATAGCTAGACAGTTGAAATTTTCACAAATTATGTATTTCTGTTGCTGCTATAACAAAAAATACTAAAAACAAAATAAAATAAATATTTAAGGGAGGCTCCCATACAACAAACGCGATTTTTTCGCCGTTTTTGCTCGATATCAATAAATGGCAACAGGTAGGCACCTTATTTGTATACCTACTGTTGTTTAAATAGTCAATAGTACGGAACCCTTCGTGCGCGAGTCCCACTCGCACTTGCCTGGTTTTTTAAACATGATATTGATGTAGAAAAGATGCAGGGGCGCGCAATATAGAAGTCAGTAAAGTAGTGCAAATCTTTGTCCAAGGAAAAGTCGAATAGAATTTTTTCCTTATAAATGGTTCCTGAAAGAATTACTTTGAAAGATACGAAGAAAAGAAATATCTGGAACCCTTTTGTCAGAGTATGTAACACATTGTTTACACGCAGTACGTCAGGTAGAGGTTCGGTAGGTACCTAATGCTATTTGTATGTAACATGTTTCTTAGAGTCTATCTGATTTTGAGCGGCTGTCTCATATTGTCTCGAGATAGGGCTGCCCCAAGTTCCTTTTATTTTATAAGTGGACTAGCGACCCGCCCATGGAGACCAATGTACTGAATGGCAAATGTCAAAACATCAAAATTTACGTGCTGTACTTAAGTTAAATACTCGTGCATTCTACACAAACCTTCTGGTATTAATTCTCTAAATTATCGAAATACATGAATATCCGATGTAGTTTAAAAGAACTAAGCGGCCACACAGACAGACACTAAAAGCGTGTTTGTTTATACTATATACCTATCAAGAAGTGGATTCGTAACATTCTTGAATAGAATAGATAGATTTGCACTTCTTTCTAGAAGGAAATCTCTAGTTATGATTCAAACTACGAGGTAATTGCGTAACACACTAACAGTAGGAATGGCTTTCATTTTGACAGTTCGACAACATTCATTGCGTTATTTACGTTGTTGAGCAGACAAATTGTTCGAACATACGAAGCAATGGATTAGTAATAATTAGTAATAGGCTTCAAAATGATTCAAATTGTAATAGATAGTGGTTTACGCAATTAAGGTGCTGTAGTTGAACTCCACCATATAAATTTTAAGAAAGATGGCGTGAACTTGCAAAGGTTCTTGTAATTTCGACTATTGGTAGAAGAAAATAAACTTCATGAAAATGGAAAGTTTTAACTTTCAATGGAAAGGTCCGTCAACTGTTAGGTTACAAGAGCTATTGGGTAAAATTAATGCAACCTTTTCAGTTGCAAATAAGTACTAGTAACAAGAATAACAACATATTTTGGATGAAACTACAACTTTTTGTTTTTGTAAAAAAGCTGCACTTAAAATTCTAAACTGAGATGAGATCAAAAGATTTTTATGGGACTTAAATCGTAGTAAGCCATCAAACAGCAAGTCAATTTAAAATTTGGATTGAAAACATTCGGTATACGTCTAAAATGTTAATCAAACAGATTCCTCCACATTTTATTGACTCTTGATCGTGAAAACATAAACCCTTTTTATTTCCAATTTGTGAACTTCGAGACCTTAATACACAAACAGGCGACATTTATTTCAGTAGAAATTTTTGGGACAGATTTCAGAATTGCCAACCCTACCGCCCCTTTTTGATTGAAAAGAGACAAAAGGATTTTTTTTCGTCGCAAAAAGGACAAATGCCTTTCAAATACCGTCGTACCAGAAGATTTATACCCTCTCACGGATAATTCAATATCTTTTACTCTCATAATATAATGGAGACAACTTTGTTTTCTGGTCACGGCCTGAACCTTTGAACGGCATAGAGATGTTCTTTGAACAGTTCGCGGTTTTAATAAAAAAAAAAATACTCTGTTGCCTCAAGTTAAGAGTATGGAATCATGAAAGATGTATTATGTTAGCTTTGTACTTAATGAGGATTCAAGTAACATGAGAATGTCTCTTATCATTGTTTAAGTTACTGCCTTGTCTTTGCATACGGAAAGTATAGGATTTGATTTCGTATGTACGGAATCAAAATAAATGCTGTGGCTGCGATTAATTCAACGTTGATCATGCACTATATTGTAAAAACGGTGGTCTAATAACACACCGTCATAATGAAATTAGAGATTTATTCTGTGACTTATGTCAACATACATGGGGAAATGTAGTCAAAGATCCCATCATCTTCGAAGGAGACTGCGGACCTACTGGAGACCTTTCTTGCCGGGCGCTTGGGATGCTCAGAGGCGTTATTTGATATCCATGTCGTAGACACTGATGCTCCTTCTTATGTTTCACGCTCTGTGGCCTCTGTACTAAAATCTACCTAAGAAAAAATAAAAAGGAAATATTCAAACGCTTGTAAAATGCGACATGCGACATTTAGTCCCCTTGTTGCATCTGTTGGCGGAGTCTTCGTACCACAAGTGTCTACCTTCGTTAAACATCTTGGAGCTGCAATCGCTGATCGCTGGAAAAGGTCCTTTAACGTAGTGATGGGTTGGCTAAGATCAAGAACATCATCTCAAAAATCCGTGCCACTAGCAGGTGCATTCGCGACACAAGGCATACATTTGTAGCGGCATCTACAACGCCACATGCGAGCTACGCGTCATACTGACGTCACGCAAAATCCTGCATCGCGCAAGCAGAGTTTACCGCGCAACTAGTATATATAAAACATCCCGACATCAATCGTCGGCCCAGTCCGATGAGGCCTCAGCCCGCGCCGTAGCTGAGCCTGTAGCTTTAAATTCCCCGATTAATAATCATGATATTAACCTTTCGATCCAGCCCGTCCCCAATATCGCGCTGCCCTCTCCCGATGACGCCCTAAGCCGAGGTCCGTACCCCACAGGGGGTGCCCTTAGCGTGCGGTCATCTAACTTATAAGTTTAGTTTTAAATTTTTCCGCTCCTGGCTGGAGGCCCTTTAGAGTAAAATCCGAAAGGCAACCACAGGACAGTCCGGTTAAGCAGCCACGACCCCCAGTGGTCAAAACTGCGAGTTGCCCTACCAAAAAAAAAAAAAAAATCAATCGTCGGGCAGTTGCCCACCAGACACGACACCCGTCTGGTCGGAGGATCCTCCCTTTTCCATAGAGTATGAGTGAACTTTACACCCTGTTCCTCATACCTCTATACATTTAAACCAATAGCCAAGTTATTCGGCTTCGACGATGGAGCAGCCCTACTACCTAGACAAGACTGATGTTGTTGCGGCTGACGATCTAGAAGACGTCTATTGCAAAAATCGCTATGGATAAATAAGCCTGTTTTATTAGCTAATTAATCAATAATTTGACAGTACTGTAGGTACTTATAGAATATAAACGAAATGGTGTAATGACATGTAAATAATTGTGTAAATATTATATTAATTAGTTATTGTTATTCATATAAAATATATTGTTTTTATATTAGAAACTCATTAATTAGATAAATTACCAATTAGAAGATATTAAACAAAAAATAAATTAGTTTTAAAAAAAATTGCGCTAAAAGTTCCTATTGTCCGTTGTCATTTTATTCTCGTTTCGTCCATGCAAGGATGAATATTGCAACATTGTCTTAGAATTTTATTCTATGAAAAAATACGAGTCAAATAGCAAAAATAAGGGTAACGTATAATTTTATTCTGGTAAATTTTGATAATATGGTACAGAAAATAAGTACTCTTATTTTGTTTTTTTAATGAAACGAGTTTTCTAGTGTTACAGAGAAACAGCTACATAGGTATATCTTTCACCGCTCGTTTAGCCAAACCTTTTCCATGCATGCAAGCAATATTGATCGACGAATTTGCGCATCTTTTACGAGAATAAAATGACAATATCCATAGTAACTACCTATTATTATGCGAACTCGCAAATCACGAACATTTTTGCTATGGTTTTTATGATGACTGGCTATGGGTGATGACTTTTTG
Organism: Dryobotodes eremita; assembly: GCA_917490735.1. NCBI lineage: Eukaryota > Metazoa > Arthropoda > Insecta > Lepidoptera > Noctuidae > Dryobotodes > Dryobotodes eremita. Next base: position 19,659,977 of record OU823251.1, on the reverse strand, counting down.
GGAACTGACCCGATGTCGGCAATGCTGCCAGTATCAAGTATAAAATTGATACTCACCTACTTTAAGATGGGTAATTGGGGAAGGTCGGTCAAAGCTTATTGCGTGTCCATAGCTAAGTTCCTATGACTGACCAATAAATTTGACATTTCGTTCATTCATGAGTTCGGTTTTATTCCACTATTTCGTTATTTTCCGTAATTTCAATATTTTAAATCAATATTTATTCGACATGAAAAGAGTCAGAATTGAAAACTTTAAATATTTTTTATTCTTCAAAATGTTTCTGTTATTACCTCGAATTCTGTTTAGTTAAAATTATTATCTGCGAATAGCTTTAAGCCACACTATTCTAAGTTTAGGTCTTTCGGAAAATTGTAGACTCCAGTTTCCGAGTATTGAGGAACACAAAAACGAGTAATTTTCGCAAAATTAAATAAAAACCGCTTCACGACTTACATTATTAGCTTGTTTTGGGAACTAGCTATGTCAGCGCCATTTTGACAGTTACCTTCCCCATTTTTTTTTTTTTTTTTATAAGTATTTTTATGGCCTGGTTGCTATCTTCCACATTGATACTGGCAGAATAGTCGACATCGGCTCAGTTTCAAGCATTCTAAGAGGTGACACTTCTTTTTGAAGTCGAATTAAGTGGCATCCTATATGTTGGCGTCCTTGTCTCGTCAGATAGTTTTGGTGTTCCTTCGATGTCGCATATTTGTGCTGCAACTTGTATATGCCTTCCCCAAATGGTCACATATATTTGCCGTCATCCGTGACAGTTATTAATGGATGATTAAATGAAAGCAGATAGAATAGAATATAATAGTATACTCTTTATTATGTACATCATAAAAATTACAGATATAAATGTAGAGTCTGTGATGTCTGTATGTCGGCAGATATTATTGCCGAGCTGTTCATAGTTGTGTGTTTGTTGTTGTGTTTTGTACACGTTGTATCTGTAACCTACTAACACTAGAAGTTAAGTAAATTTGTTACTAACCCTATAGACTCCTGTCTGAAATAAAAGTTTTCTATTCTATTCTATTTTATTCTATAGTATTATATTTATGCTCATGACTGTACATCGTACGTAGATTAAATAGGACAAAACTAATGTATATTTGCATATATTGGGCGTTTTAAAGTGAGACAAAGGTGAAATATTCAGACAATACAATAATAAATATAAAAAAATGGATTAAGGGCTTGATTCAGAAGATGGTACTTCTGGCCCGCATTGTTAGGAGGTTCCTCTCTCTGGAATCCTGACCGCCGGTAGCTTGGACCCTGTTCCTGATACAAGTGGGCTACTATATTTTATATTTTTAAATGTTTTTATATTTTAATATTTAAAAATATAATTTATATGTATATAATTAAATATAGGAAACATAATAATATATAACATAATTTTGAAACATCCATTCGCTCGCCTCTGATTGAAACATCGATTTCAGTTGAAAATACCCTGTTCATTGGCTAAATTGAACGCTACATAGTCCCAATGATGAATTATAAAGATTAATTCAGTCTATATCCTTACTATCCTAACTTCTTAACTATATTATATATAATATAATATATATAATATAATTATTAATTATATATAATTATATATATATATATATTATTTAATTATAATATTATAAATGCGAAAGTAAGTTTGTTTGTTACCTTTTCACGCCTAAACTACTGAACCGATCATCCTGAAAAAAGTACTGTTCCCGAGAAAAACAACAATAACGTTCTTATGATAATAGATGGTGTCTTTCGAATCATGATTGAATTATATTATTATAGAAACTTTAGTGTTGTGTTAAGAGCTTTTTTATTTTTTCAATTAAGTACCTAATACATTTTGTGAGTCTAGAGTGTCGATAGACCGGTTTTTCATCCTCCTAACTATAATTCCCCAAACAACCCGAATTGATGGTCAAATCCTAAATTAACCCGAGCGAAGCTGCGGGCAAAAGCTAGTAATATTATAAATGCGAAAGTAAGTTTGTTTGTTACGCTGTCACGCCAAAACGGCTGAACGGATTTGGATGAAATTTGACACACAGATAGACTATACCCTGGGTAAGGGCATAGGCTACTTTTTATGCTGGATCGCAGACGAAGTGGTGGGCAATGGCTAGTATCAAATAATGCTTTAACTGGGATAGACTGGAAAATATTTTGAAACTTCTGCATTTATACGACTAGAGGCTTTTGGCTACTTTGTATTAGTATGTAATTTTAAATGCCCCATTAGTCTCGTGGTTGCAAGCGCGACTGCTGAGCGTGTGGTCCTGGGTTGGATTCCCAGGTCAGGTAAAGTGATATTGGGTTTTTCATTAGGAATTTCTTAGTAACAGCCCGGAGTTTGGAAGTTGGCGTGATACCCCCGTGCCTCGGAAAGCACATTAAGCCGTTGGTCCTGCGCCTGATCTCTCTCCGGTCGTGTCGGATTGTCGTCCCATCGGACTATGAAAGTGCGGGAAGAGAAGGTGCACCTGTGTCTGCGCACAGACTTGTGCACTATAATATCTCCCGCGCTGGAGGCTGGTTTTCCTTGAGATTGGCCGCCACGGTCGAAATACGGTCTGGAGGACTATAATAGTGTATGTATTTTATGTTCATTTTATAACGTGCGTTTTATTTGTGCAAAATAAACAAATTTTCTTACTGTTTTTTCTACCTTTATTCTTATGTGAAAAATAGTCCGTTTTATTATAATTAAATAAATAGTAACGTACTAAAGTAACTCTGGAGTTGAAAAGAACAAAGATATAAAAGAACAAACAAACACGACAATAAAGAAACAATGACACTACCTAGAGATCGGGAGAAAAGTAACATTTTCAGATAAGATCTCTCCTTTGTGTAGAGAAAGGACGGACAAATAAATAGCAAGTTATCTTGGAAGAGCAAAACCGCGACACGTCACTTAAACGTTAAGATAAAGGAAAACTTATTTTTAGTTTTCCCCTTTTGTTTTTCTTATCTTTTTGAGTAGTTTCGTTTAATTATTTTTGGGAACCATATTTAAAGGAGAAATATTTAGTGATGAGCAAAACGGAATGATTAGACATCTATTAGATTATATATCGTTCATTTACGAGAACTTGACATAATTCAAAAAGAGAATTTTTTGGGTATGATGATTTAAAAGTTCAAAAGCAGCGTTAAGAGTGTGACGAAGCATAGAGTCCCAATCTCTCTTAGCGTGTTGTTCTCTCATGTCGTTATTGTGGCAAACAGAATATTTGCCGCGTTCACCTGTATACTTTACTCAAAATTGCAGATTTTTTAGTTGTGTCACCTGTTTTGCCAATTAGCGATATCCTACTAATATTATAAATCTGAAAAGTGTGTGAGGATGGATGGATGGAGGAATGGATGGATGAATAGATGGATGGTTGTTTATTACTCTTTCACGCAAAAACTATTGAACGTATTTGGATGAAATTTGGCACACAGATAGACCATGATCTGGGTAAGAAGATAGGCTACTTTTCATCCTAGATCGCAGACGAAGTCGCGAGCAACAGCTAGTATAATATATATTAGATTAGACACCTAGCATGAATGCGCAGAGTAAACTTAACGTAAATTCGAACAATATTGAATTTGAAATTACTTTCTTCGCATATAATATTTATTTAGTTTTAAGACTTTATCCTTATCTATGGGTGTTATTAATTATATCTGCCGCATAAATTTAAATCAAAATGCTATAGGAAACTAGTATTTTGATTAAAAACTCGTTCGTGTAATTTGCCCGGTCCTACAAGATTTGCGTCTAGAAAATAAACTAACGATACTTAAATCGTTAGAACATTAAACAAGGCGAAATGGGCTGTTATTACCGATTATGATGTAAAATATTTTTGCTTATTATTTTTAGCTGCATTCGGTTATACTGGAAGCCAACCCCACATAGTTTGGAAAGGCTAGGCGGATAACAATGAATATGAAATTCTTCATAAAAAAAAATATTACGACATTTTATCTCATAGTCCGAAACAACATTTTTAACTTACGTAAAAGAAAAACATTGAGGTAATTTTTTTCACAAAATCTTCTTTTCTTATTACGGTCCCGACTTCTAAATAATAACATTCATGAGTAGGTAAGTAGGTACTATCTAAGACGGAAGAAATAATAGCAATTATAGTTAAGTCCCCTCAGGAAATAATAATAATTGTTATTATTATTGTTTCTCCTTCGAGGTAATCTTATTGTAAGTAAGATATTAGCGCTTAATCTGGTAGGCTTATTACTGTTATTTGTTCTGTAGCAAGTATGTAAGCCCTTAATGACTAATAGACTATAAATAGGGGATTTACCTTCCTAATGATAGGATTCCGTTTTATTTCATAAAGTACCTTTCTTATTGAAGCCGTAGCTATTAATGCCCCGTATCTGTGCATATTATAAATTGTAGTCGATTTTCGTGTCTATCTGTGTGACCGCGTTATTCTTCTAAACTACGCAACGCATTTTGATGCGGTTTTCACTATCATTTAGGGAATTTATTCCTGAAAGTTTATGTGTAAAATAAATTAACATTAAACTTATATACAAGAATATAATATAATACTCTTTATTATGTACACCATAAAAATTACAGATATAAATGTAGACATTTTACACAGGGTGACACGGGCGGTCTTATCGCTAAAAGCGATCTTTTACAGACAACCTTTGGGTCTTTGGTTTTACAAGGTTAGTTTCCAAAGACCTGCCAAATTTACAGAGATGATTCAAAATGGATAATAGTTTCAATTTGTTTTTTTTTACCTTTTTTTAGTACATAGTCATTTTATGATTAATGTGATTAAGTATTGTTATTAATTTATGTACCCACAAGATTAGTAGTACCTACTCAACATGCGCACCCGCCGCTGCGCCGCATACCCGGCGAGAGAGGTCATTATCCGTGTCGCGTGCGCTTAATATGAGAAAACTTTCGGAACATTTTCAATTGAATGTTTTCATTTATTTTTATTATTATTTGATTGTAATGTTTTACACACAATAACGATTTAATAAAAATATTTTGATTTTTAAATTTGGCAGGTCATTGGCAACTAACTCTGTAAAATAAAAAAATGGTGCGAAGCAGGGGCGGGTCGCAAGCTTACGATAAACAAAAGTTGTGAAACCAACACCACCAACAATGCGAATAGTCAGCAACATTCTATGTTGCCGGTCACATGTTTCCCGCAAGTCATGTTGCTACATGTTGTGCAACTTTTGTTTCTCATGAATACGGGCTTTAATAATATAAAGTTATAATAATAATATAATGGATGTCTTATTCTAGTGCAACACAAAAAAAAAAAACACTATCTTGTGGATCTGTAGTTGTGAACGTGATAGTTGAGCACGTGGTCGTGAATTCGATCAATGAAATAGGTTAGGACAACCTTTTTTATAGATACTGATTCACACAAAAATAAATTTCATGTAGGTGTAAAATTCAGGTGATATTAAAAGTTTGGTCTATGTTTTGGTGATTGAATTCACGACCACGTGCTCAGCTGTCACGAAGTCACGATCACGTGCTCAGCCGTCACGAAGTCACGACCACGTGCTCAGCTGTCACGAAGTCACGACCACGTGCTCAGCTGTCACGAAGTCAGGACCACGTGCTCAGCTGTCACGTTTACAACCACTACCTACACTCACAAGGTAGTTTTTTTTGTTAATCGCTGCATATATATTATAAAACCAAGTCCCCCGCCGCGTCTGTCTGTCTGAATGCCATAAACTCAAAAAGTACGAAAGGATTTTCATACGGTTTTCACCAATGAACGGAGTGATTCATTAAGAAGGTTTAGGTGTATAAATCATAAAGGTTTTGTGTAAATTAGCTGAAATATGACGATGATTGTTGAAGATGTTGGAAAAAATCATGCCGACTGGGGGCTTTACTGATGCGCGCCACGTGAACCAATAGAGTTATATATAAAAACAATGTATTACAGAATTATTTCTCTTAAACAGATCTATTGAACTGTAGCAACGCAATGTCTATCTTCTAAGATTAACACAATAACGAAAACATTCTAAATATATCTATAAATTAAGCGTTTTTGCTGGGTGATTATTTACGAATCTTTATTAAATTAAATTAGACCATCGTTTTCTGCATTTTATCTAGATTAAAACTGTAGTTTTGCCAAACAATTCGGACCAGTATTAAAATTTTTTCAAGTGTTTTTTTTGGTACGCTGTTAGTAATATCCTACTAATATAGGATTTGGATGAAATTTGGCACACAGATAGTTTATAACCTGGATTAACACATAGGATACTTTTTATCCCGGTAGTATGTTCCCGTGGGAAAATTTTCGACCTGCACGTAGGCGAAGCAGCGGACAAAAGCTAGTATGAAATATTTACTAACCAAAAACCTGTGACCACTGCGCCTTAGGCCGGTTCTGTGGATAGTCCTTCGGGAACCTCTCCTCACTCCATAGCATTTGCAATGACACTCTGTACACAGCCACATCATCCACGTCACATCCTACCGTTAAATCTAACAACGCTATCAGCAAAAACAATATGGCGGTCATTCGACGCGCAACCGCCATCACGAAAAGACGTGCGCGAAAAACCAGATGTTATATATTTTTTTACGATTTTTTAAACGTTTTTAAGCGAAAAGGTGTTTTAATTTGTTAAAATTCACAGTTTCCGTGTGCGTGTAACTGCGTCGGAGAGATGCGGTGGACTTTTCTATTTTGGATTCCCGTTCTCTGCGTACAGAAATAAACACATTGGCGACGATCCGTGCGCGCGAGCCGGTGACTTGTGCATCTGGTTTATTTATACGAATGAAAACAATTATTTTTCCTGTTTTGTAAGAATATATTCAGTTTGAATCTGCTGGTTACTTCGGAATTTATTAAATAAAAACTAAAAAAACTGCCCAAATGTGTACAGATTTTTAAGTTTGAATTTAATTATTTGAAATTAACGCGAATCGGTTCTTATCACAAGCATAATTTCGTTTAGGTGCAGTGGTGTTTAAGAGGAGCAGTGGTAGCTCGGTGGTATCAGCCGCGATGCGTTGTAAGTCGTGGGTTCGAACCCAGGCAGGCGCTTCACTTTGTGTAAATAATTTAATCACCACTGCTATCAAAACGTCGAAGAAAAACATCGTGAGGAAACTGGCGTGTCCTAGAACCAAAAATTCGAAGACATGTGACATCTACCATCCCGAACTGGGCCCGCGTGGTAGATTACAGCCCACTCCCTCTCGAAGAGAGGAGGCCTGTGTCCCAGCAGTGGAAAGATTATGGGCTGATTGTGTGTATGTTGTGCAATTTCGTTTAGTGAAATAGTAAAAAATATAGGGCTGCCAATTCACGATTTTCACAGGAATTCTAATCCAAATTGATGTTCAATTTTTAAAAGCGCGATTAAAACGCCAATATTTTTCTAAAGGAAAATAAAATTTCAAATACAATTTAATCCTCATTCTAATACGTAGGTAGACGTTGAAGGGTCGCAGGTGTTAGCGGTTCGGCGGGTCTTCTGAACCCGCGGGGTAAATATAGGGGGGGGGGGTTCCTTAAATCGCTAGGCTTTTAACCCGTCCCAAGTGTCCACCTGATTGATTGATAGTGGACCTGTATCATTGGATTTTCGGGTAAGGTAGTGATATATCTTAGGCGATAGATATAGACGAAATAAACCAACTGTTTACAATATTTTACTGTACTCTACTATTGGATTTCAAAGGAGGAATCAAACTCTCTCGGTCTTATTACAAAACAAAGTTTTTCTTTAGACATAGTTTAAACCATCGAGCCTGTTTTTGAAATAAGAACGTAACAGAAATCGAAATACAGTTCCTTTTACAACTTACAACTTAGTCCGGTCTTAGGTTGTCAATTTTGTATTAAGAACTTTAGTAAAGTTGCCATAAAGTTCGAAATACAAAAACTGGCTCGAAGTTATGGGCTGGGGCTAAAGTTAGATCGTGTTTTGTATTAAGACGGTCTGAATTTTTTAAACATAAAAGAAAATCATTCTATTAATGATATCTTATTTTTTTCAGAATTGCCAGTATAAGTTCTATCTACCTTTACAGCGTGGCAGGGAGATCGACGCGCAAACTAGAAACATGAATTCAGCACATGATTCTAGACCCCCTAGCGTAGAACTTTTTCGTTGGTTATCAGAACAAAAATCTGCTACTTCATGGAAACGTGCAATACCTACGCGGTCAAAATGTATGGAAGAGCGAATTTAAAAAAAATAACCGACAAATTTCAACACAGGTGGGGTCCAGAATCATGTACTGAATCCATGGTAACAGGTTGCTGGAGGATGTCCCTGCCACCCTGTTTAATATAATAAAATAATATAATACCAAGTAAAACAACAGAAGGAACAATAAAACTACAGCATTCTTTATACTAAATCCAACTTTATCCAGACAAAGTGAGTACGTCCTAGTTCTAGCGGAATAATAAAAACTTGAAAATTATGCGCTCCAAAGTTTCTCTATTGAGAGAGTTCCCTTCCAGATATTCTAGGGTTCAACCGGTATAAAGCCCCGTCTCTATGGGGATTCCATTTTACTTGTAACAATATACTTTGTTTGACAACCCTATTTACTGCCAAAAACTTGTATGACACGACGGATAAACGCTCTTACAGCACACAGATAGGGTCGAGTTTTCTTTGCAAATATTGTTGCCCAAATGTAAGAACGATATTGTGCCTATTTGAAAGGATGTGCTATAATGCTAAAACAATATTTTTTTATATATGTGGATATGAAAGACACAAAATACGAGCCCTAGTGGTTGAAACAAAATACGGAGATTGTATAAAACAAATATCAATATCAATATAAAAGGAAAATGTGAATTTTTCAATCGTTATTGTTTTGGAAAAAGTGACCCAAAATTACCTCTTTCATTATAGTTTCAAGAATGACAGATATAAAAAAACACGTGTGGCACTCGGGGACTGCCGCGGTAAAGCTATTGCATAGCATTTTTTATCAACTTAAACAATTATAATTATTTATTTATTTTTTATTTATGCAGTATTTTTTTTTTCTTTGATATTAATTCAAGTACAGTCGTACCATATACATACACGCTAAGCGAACGCTCGGCCGAGCTACATGGTAGGCGGAGTGGGGAGTGTTAGGTTTTATTTTCGTTACGGAATTTCTTGATTCGGTCGCCGCGCTCAAAGCCCGCGATAAAAGCTATGCAATAGCTTAAAACTTTGTAACGATATAAGATATTTTATAATATATAGAAAAACGTTCTCATAGTCCTGTGAGAACTTCACTATCTTTTACATCAAGTGCAAGATAAAGTTTGAAAAGTTTATATTGCAGGGTTGGATGGCATGATCGGGCAAGGCAGATTAACTCGATTCATCGCTTCTAAGAGTAAATCGAGTTCGCTTAATTCCGATGAACAGTGAAGCGATACCGATAAAGTCGTAGGAGATTATTTGCTCTGATTTGATATAAAGACATCGTCTAATCTTTGAGCAGAAGATAATCGATCACAAATAGTTTGGGAATCAACTCAATACCATCTGTGATTCGACGTAAAGTGGTTAAAAATCATGAACATTTTGGTAACTATCTTGATGATAGATTTTCTTATGTTGGTCTAGACAGATTTATGTTGAACTATAACATAGGTAAGGATAATCCATAAATTAAATACTAATTCAGGGAATTATTTTCTTTACTTTTCTCCAACGCTTGCCATAAATATGATTAAATTACATTACTTTACACAGAGATCAAAACACGCGGTTCTTTAATGATGTTTGTAATAAGTAATAACTTATTGCTTTGTCTTAAGTTACTTTTGTAACTGCCTAGATTTCGTTAAACACCAAACTTCGTGAAAGCCCATTTCTATCCTAAACTACGAGTACGCTATCGATTCCGAATCTTTACCACAAAACAAGAACAATAGGCCTTCAATTTTCTTTACAAACTTCAACATTCATGCTTAAAGAAACATCTTGCCCATTTCTAGTCCCCTAGTCCTTATAACAAAGCCGTCGTTCAAAATTCGAATAAACAAGGAGGCAAGGAGGTCGGACTTTCAACTCCCTCGATATTAAAAAAGTTTGAAGATGCTATGGAAGGCTCATGGTTTGCCTTCAGCTTTTTGTGCAGAACTAGTCATTCTTTTGGTTGGAATATGATAAATGATTTTATTTCTGTAAGTAGGTTTGTACAAACACTTCTACACGTCTATTTTAAAAACTAGATGAGTTCGGCGTTTCCTATCTGGCTACTCAGAAGAAAGGCCGACACAAACTCAAAGTCCAGACATAATCTTGGTCAGATCATGTGAAGACCATGTGAATTGGTGTCTGAAATGGTCTTTTGAGGAAAGAACCAGACAGGTTGAGCAGACCTGTCCAGCCAGTGTACGCATTTGTCAGTAATCGTGCAGCTCAACTCAGAATTTAAGGAGCTTAACAATTCGACGAACAATACCAAATAATTGACATGAACGAATGAGGATGATATTCTTTATGGTTTTGAATGGTATAGGCACACGTCTTAGGGACATTATATCATTGTATTAGCGCATACTTGATCGAGGTGAAACCTTACAAACTGCAATGAAAGATAGGCAAGGCCGATTATTGATCGCAAATATGTTAAAATCTCCTTTTATCAACTGTGACACAATTTTTAAGCTATTGCATAGTTTTTATCGCGGACTTTGAGCGCGGCGACCGAATCAAGAAATTCCGTAACGAAAATAAAACCTAACACCCCCCACTCCGCCTACCATGTAGCTCGACCGAGCATTCGCTTACCGTGTATGTATATGGTACGACTGTACTTGAATTAATATCAAAGAAAAAAAAATACTGCATAATAAAAACTAAAAAAAATAAAAAATTGCATAAGTTGATAAAAAATGCTATGCAATAGCTTTATCGCGGCAGTCCCCGAGTGCCACACGTGTTTTTTTTTCTTTTTAATGATCAGAATGTACCTACATGATAAAGGTATTGCCAGCAACTAAAATACAGTGACGTTTTAATATTTAGCGCACGTTCCTATTTTAGATGTTGCCAGCGCATACTACACTTAACCTAGTTTCTTGGATCTATTTTATGAGTTGCATGGGAAGCTTACGATAGGTATCTTATTATTTCAGTATCAACGAGGAGTATGTCGTAAAAATATGAATTCAAATGGCTTAGTGTACGTCGAACGGGCTCTGTTGACCTTTAGAGCAGTAAAGCGTTTCTGATTGGGCACTCCACTCTACTTTCTTTTTTGTTCTTTTACATTTAGTACGCTCAATATTCTTTACGCCAACATAGATAAAAGCTTTAAAAGTTGTTGGCCTGTAAATTTATTTTAGCGTTATACAGACTTGCCTTCTGCTCGTTATTAGCTAGGATTGATCAGTAAAACACCAAAGCTAAAAGAACTAACTAATTTCAGAATATGCGTATAAGAACTGCAGTAATATAAGACAACAGCACCCTAATTGCGTAACACACTATCTATCACAATCTGAATCATTTTGAAGCCTATTGTTAATCCTTTGCGTCATGTGTTCGAAAAATTTGAATGCTCAACAACGTAAATAACGCAATGAATGTTGTTGAACTATCATAATAAAAGCTGTTCCTACTGTTAGTGTGTTACGCAATTACCCCGCAGGAGCAAAAGTGTAACGAAATGCCTCAAACTAGACAGACCTATCTGATTTAGCTGTAGTTGGACTGGTCGATGAGACAGACCAAAAACTAAGTTTTGTTAAGGAGGAGCGCCGGGGTTACCCCGCGAAATTCAAATTTTCTTACGTTTTTTGCAATTTGTAGGTCGGTGTCAGGTTGTATGATTACAGGTAATATGATTCGCATCGTTCAACAGCATGTTAACCGCAAATAAACGTATTTTCTTTTCTATTTATCTTTTTTCTTTTTCATTTTAATTTTCTTTTCTTTTTCTTTTTCTTTTCTTTTTCATTTCTTTTTCTTTTATTTTTCTTTTCTTTTCGTTTCTTTTTCTTTTCTTTTTCTTTTCTTTTCTTTTCTTTTATTTTCTTTTTCTTTTCTTTTTCTTTTCTTTTCTTTTCTTTTATTTTCTTTTTCTTTCCTTTTTTTTTTCTTTTTCAAATTGCAAAAAAAGTAAGACAATTTGAATTTTTCCGCGCTTCGCCCTCAACCACGATGGCTCACTTGATCAGTCTAACTATCTCAACTATACCATCATTGAGAATAAGCAGAAGATATTCTATCTTGGTATAGGAAGTGATTGAAAACGCTATAATAAACTGTGAATAGTTCCTGAAAGTAGAACATTGCTTTCATGAACAGAATTATACTAGGTACAGGGTATAGTGATAAGTCTAAACGATTCAATTCCCAGTGAATATTTTAAACTTATCTTGAAATTGAGAACTGAACTTGATAGTTAGACCGGATTTATTTGACTTGGTCTATCGTCCGATAGAGGATCGTACGGAATTGAATTCGGTTCGGGTTTGCTCTTCGACAGTTAAAACGTTCAATGAGGTAGAATTACTTTATGTTGCTAGACTTTCTAGGAACTTTGATATTTAGATAGATGGAACTAATAGAAAGTCATAAATCGATTCCATTTCAAAGCTTATCAGAAATGTAGGTACCAAAAAAGGTAAACGCACCAAAAAACCTAAACTTACCCAATCTAATTTATATTCGGGTAATTTTTATAAGCTGGGGCTAATGAGGTAAACCATGATTTGAGTAAATTTTAATTTCGTTTTCATTCTTAAATGGCCGTCAAACGGGATAAATAGGGATGCAGGGGTGAATCAGGACAAAACTTTTAAAGGGTTTTTAACATTGAAATAATATAGTTTCTTGCCAAAAAGTACTCTAATGTGTTTACTGTATCATAATTTACGGTTAAGTGCCCTTGTTGGCAACAAATTATATTATTTCAATGTTAAAATCCCTTTTAAAGTTTCGTCCCGATTCACCCCTGCATCCCTATTCACCCCGTTTGTTAGAGTAAAACTATTAATGTAGACAGGGGTATGAAGGGTTGAAATAACGAAAATCTTGACCCCTGTTTTCTCCCCTTTAAGTAACAAAACTAAAGTTTCGGACAAAAATACGTAGGCAACGCCTGTATTATACACTTACATGTATGTCTGTTAAATTCTTATCAACCCCAACTTGCAAAAGTCACAGAAAAACTTTGTCGAACACAGGATTATGCCTTCCATGAGTTTGCTGACAATTGTCGAGTGGGGTGGGAGCACCAAAACAAGTCCATTCGGAGGGTATAAAAACATATTGCGAACATTAACTCAGTTGCAGAGTGGGGCAGTGTTCAGTTATGTGTTGGAAGCCGTAAACTTTAGCAAGTTGTACGAGAATTACAATGTATGGAATGTAGCCTGTAGGTATATAGTGTATGAGCGGTTTGTTGTTCGTGAGGTATTTTTGGGATATATTTTCAACAGAAAAATTTTTTTTGGGTGCTACTCGTAATAAAAGAAATTGGGAAAACACTATTACTGATAAAATTTATTTGGAAGTGCTGCAAGCAATATAAATACTTATTTTTAACCCCCGACGCAAAAAGAGGGGTGCTATGGTATGGGGTGTGTTAAGGTTGTTGCTAAAAATAAACGCTGTTGACGATAGGTTCGTCCGAAGTCACAGCATTTTGCTGAGCCACGACCTGTTCTTGCACAGATTATTTGTATTTGTTGTTTGTTACAAAAGTAGATCATTTTGTTTTGTTTGTGTTTGTTGTTGTCATTTGCCAGTGTCACAACGCATTACGTAATCTAAATAATATTATCTTTGGTTTTGATCTGCCCTGACATTAAGCAATTTGACAACATTGTCAAATTTTTAACGTTTTGAATACGAGGCTTTTAGCAACTTTTTATTAGTGATGTATTTTGTCTAGTTTTTTTCTAATGTGCGTCTTGTTTGTGCAGAATAAACAATACTTCTTTCTTTCTTTTTTTTTCTTATATGTTTGACCGCTATTTCTTATGTGTGTGTATCTGCCTGTGGCACCGTAGCTCTTAAATGGGTGAACGGATCTAGATGTGGTTTTTTTCATTTGAAAGCAGGTTTTCTAGCGGTGGTTCTTAGACATATTTTATCAAAATCAGTTCAGCCGTTTCAAGGTCATCAGCTATTTTTTGTGTCGGGGGTTTTTTAATTTTACCTATTATATTTTCATAAAAATAACACGCATTGTAACTTTTTATTAAATTGCTGTATTCCTATAATACCTTTCGAATTGTTATTCCCAAGTCTATCACATAACACGATGCATTCACCTTAAATGAACATCCATTTTTTTCCGTCTACCACAGCGCAGGGAGGCATTTGGATCAATTTCCGGTCTAAGGAAAAATTAATGAAGACAGGATATTGCCTGAAACCTTCCTGTAAAGCTACCGTAATCGAATATGTTATGATATTATGTATGTATGTTATGTATGTATGTGTGTATTATGTATGTTGTGACATTATTTATTGGAAGCCGAATAATTAAATCGGGTGTTTCCGTGTTTATCTTTTACTAAAATATTCAGGTTATATAGGGATACCTATGTTTATAAACTTAATATTGAGGTACTTACCTACCTTCTTTTAAAGTAAAGATGAGGTCGGCGTTTCCTACCTGACTACTCTGAGAAGAAGGGCCGAAACAAACTCAGAAGTCACAGTCTCTTTTTAAGCCCAGACATAATCTTGGTCAGTTCATGTGAAGACCATGTAGATTTGTGTCTGAAATTGTCTTTTGAGGAAAAACCACACAGATTGAGTGGACCTGTCCAGTCTGTGCACGCATTTGTCAGTAATCGTGCAGCTCAACTCGGAACTTAAGGAGCTCAGTGATATTGACAGCTCACTTCACCTAAGATTTCACGGTGAGATTTTTACAAAATAGGCCTGCATTTCTTTTTAGCCTGCCATGTTGCAGTCAAAGTGTCATCTTGTAAAACCGACGAGGTGACCGTCCGTGCCAACATGTTTTTTTTTTATTGGAGATGGGTTTGCTCTTGACTCTAGTCTAGGTCAGAGATGACAGAGACAAAGTCGACGATGGAGTACCTTACCCAAAGAAGCATTCTTACTTTGAAGAGATTTGGGTTGTATGCATTTGGAAACACAGACGAGATTTCCACTCTTTTGCTGGGCACATTATAAAAGATATTGGGAAACGCTTAGTGCGAATTGGTGAAATAGCAACTAGGTAGGGATGGTAACTTGCAGTGCGTCTAGATGTCCGATGGTAGAAGGGGGCCAGTGGAATGAGGTCGTGGAGTTCTTGGGCACATTCACCGAGGGACAATTTGTAGAAGACCGACAAGCAGGCAACCTTGCGGCGATGAGCCAAGCTGTGAAGCTTGACATCCATTACTTTTACGTCGCCAATGAGCCTCTTAGCTCTGCGGCTATGATGCGTGAAAGCAAGGATTTTAAGCACAAGAACGATGTAGTACTTACCTTCCTACTATATACAGAAGCAGTTCCTCTAGTTAGTAAATAGTAAATATTAAATAAATCAAATGTGAGACAAGATGATTGATTAATCTCGCAAAGAAACGTGAGCAGTGGTCTAGAAATGTTTTGTTTACACTTTTCCATGTAAACCCCGCAGCACTTTACTTTACATTAAAATTAGCGTAACCAATCTGTGCAATTAGCACACAGTATTTATTACTGCACTAAGTACTTAACATTCTAAACACCCAATTACACGAACAAAACATTGTGATAATTATATTACATGAAAATACTTGTTTGCAATATTTAATACTAAAAGTTAGTTGGTTCGGTGTTTCGATTGGTCAACTGATCTCTATGAAAGGGTTGTCATGGTGATGAGAATAATAAGGGTTGATTAAGTGGGAATGAAGGGGTGCACGAGCACGTACTTACCAAACATTTTCTAATGATGAATTCATTATTATAAAGTAGGTGATGGCACGGAGGTTAAAGGCCCCTACAAACAGGCGCGACACGCGACGCGAATCGCACGCAACTCAAAGGCACCGCTCGTCGCGCGACTAATAGTGCCTTTGTGTTGCGTCGCGTGTTGCGCCTGTTTATAGGAGCCCTGTTGGCTCCAGCAAACAGGCGCGACGCGACCCTGGTAGAACAATTTTTATGAAAACTTTTTCTACAAGAGCCGCGTCGCGCTGTCGCATCGCTCTGACACGTCGCTCTACCGCGTCGCTCTGTCGTGTTGCGCTGTCTTGTCGCTCAGTCACGTCGCGCTGCCGCGTCGCTCAGTCTCGTCGCGCTGTCGTTTCGCTTAGTCTCGTCACGTTGTCGCGTCGCTCAGTCGCGTTTCGCTGTCGCGTCGCTCTGTCACGTGGCGCCGTCGCGACGCTCAGTCGTCTCGCGCCGTCGCGTCTCTCCGTCGCAACGAGCTGTCGCGTCGTGCTTTCGGGTCGTGCTGTCCAGTCGCGCTATCGCGTCATGCCTGTCTGCGCGACGACATTTTTATATTACTTAAGGCTCCTCTTAAGTAATGAAAAATTATATCCAAGACTCGGTTCAGGCCCGGAACGGTTTAGAGTAAACCATCAACATTTTCCACAATTCTATTTTGGAATGAACTTCCATAAAGCACGTTATATTCGGCACACTCGGCGAATGAGATCTAGACCGAAGAAAGTATAAAATACATTTTGACCGTCACGACACATTTGTTACTATTCTATCTCGTGCTTATTCCCGAATATGGTAGTCAAACTCAAACTCAAACTCAAACTCAAAGCATTTATTTCAAATAAACTAATTACAGGCACTTTTGAATTGTCAAGGGGTCGGTCAGTCAAAAAGAAGAAGCTAGTTGCCCATTCCAAAACTTAGTATGTATGTATGGACAAGAACGAGCAAGAAACTTCATGGACACTCTTTTAAATCAAAATATGGTTACAAAATATTGGTTACATCATTCATGTTGAAATTATGCATGTGAGAACGATGCAGAACGTTAAAAGCGTCCGTAATAAAAATAAAAAACAATTCAAATATTAAATTAAAATAAGCCATGGCAGCTAAGAGGAGACCAGTCCCTACTGACTAGTTTTGAGTGAAGCCACTAAAATATATATTTAGATGTTGACTGTTTTATAGTATCTCCCAAAACCTTTAACAGTTTCGAGGGCAGTGGCTATATAGTAACTAAGGAAATAAATAATTCCAAGTGTAATTCCACATTAAGGGTACAAATTAATACGAACCGGGGTGGGCTAGGAAACACAAACAAGTCACAAAGGCTGCTTAATTGCCAATTTACTCATGTTAACAATACTATTGTTTAACGCTGGGACCGGTCAATTAATTTCTGCAATTAAAACTCTACAGTGACAGCGGCTGTCAAATAAATAAGGACTTTGCGGTGGAGTGAAGGAATTTCAAGGTAATAATTCACTTGAAATATCTTAATTGTGGACCGTGAAAATCCTATTTATGAGAGTAATATCAGCGGAATTTTAATAGTTTAGGGATGGACGGGTGAAAAAGGTACTAATTAATGGTGGCAAATTTTATATTACCTAATTTACGGGACATTTTGAATCTCATTGCATTAGGTTTTGGCTTCAGCAAAATATTTGTTGCATTTTTTTATGCGTCAAAATAGTTGCGCTCTAAGACATTCAATGATAAATGATTTTATTTCCGTAAGTAGGTTTGTACACAAACACTTTTACACGTCAATCATATTTTTTTAACTAGATGAGGTCGGCGTTTCCTGTCTGACTACTCTGAGAAGAAAGGTCGAAACAAACTCAGAGGTCACACACATTATTGTGATCTCTATCTATCTATACATATTAAAACTAAAAGTCCCTTTTCATGTCTGTCTGTGTAACCGCGTTGTTCTTTTAAACTACGCGACAGATATTGAAGCGGATTTTATCATCATTTAGAGAATTTTTCCGGATGGTTTGCATAATGCATAAGTAGCCTGTAATGTTCCCACTGCTGGGACACAGGCCTCCTCTCGGTGAGAGGGAGTGGGCTGTAATCCACCACGCGGGCCCAGTGCGGGTTGGAAGCTATATCTATTCTAATATTATAAAGAGGTAAAATTTGTTTGTTTGTTTGTCTGTAGGGGGTAATTCTCTGGGACTGCGTGTCGGATTGGAAAAAATATTTTTGCATTTGATAACCCAATTCTTGAGGCAGGTTATAGACTCTTAGGAGACGAGTAGAAAGAAAAAAGTCAGAAAGAACGCTAAGCGAAAACGAAGTAATAGCGCGGGCGGGCGATGCGATGCGATGGGGTGGGACGAGGGTACAATAAATATCACGCGGGCGAAGTCGCGGGTAGAAGCTAGTGTCTAATATGTTAATACTAATTTTACATATATTAAAGAAATCGACATGTCTTGTCAAGCTGTATAAACCGTGTGAAGCAGGGGCAGGTCGCTAGTCTATGATAAACTAAAATATATTACTAAGTAATTGTCTTAAGAATTAGCATTGCCATCCAACGTGGCAATGCTGCCAGCCTTTTGGGTACTTATCCTATAGACAGCGATGCGGACGGATTTTTTGATGTCCTATGAACTCTTCCCTTTTTTTAAATTATGTACTTGTAAATAGTAGGTATATTTATTTTAGTGTTAACTTATACAAGGTGTTTGGTGCATCGTATGCCAAATTGAAATGGTCGACTGAAGGGGACATCTGCTAGCCTTTCAGACTCCTTAGTACCTCTCATGCCCTGTGGATTTCCTTATCGACTTTTTTATGTTTAAAAAAAGACCCAAATTTTACATTCAAATACAAAATTAAAAAAAGTATTAGACGTAGACTCAGAATTTTAATTTTATTTAGATGTGTATTGTTTTAGAGTAAGGTAAACGCTCCAATCATGGTCAATAGTAGAATAATATTTAGCATTATTTAACATTTATCGAAGTAGTTATTGCTTAATCTGTCTGTTCTATTGTGGTATTTGTGAAAGACGGTACCACTTTACTGTGGAAGTTACAAATACTAATTTATCTATAATAGAATAAATAAAAAGTACTTTTTATATTTACAATTTTTTCCACTAATAATGGTCAGCTAAAAACCTAGTAATGGACACTCCATTTATAGTCACCTCCAGTAATGAACAGCCAGAAATGGTCTTAAATTATATAAATTGAATCAAATTTCACCCAGGTAAGTTTTTACAGCTTTTTATGAATAAAATTAAATATGGTGATAATTATACAAAACATTTATTAAGAAAAAATACATAAATATTCAAAAAAATAACATATTACCTATTACTCAATTATTTGAAGATTCAACATTACAAAATTTAAAGATTGTTGTTTTTTAACTTCAGTCTTTTATTGAGATCACAATCATCTTAACTCAATCAAGTAAGTATTTAATATCACTTCTTCTTTTACAGCTTCTCTCGTGTGTTTAAGTTTTGAGATACACGTTCTGATATTTCTGGATATCTTTTTAAAAATAAATCATACCATTTTCTACCAGGTCTGTCATTAAACGAATGGATTTTCTCTTTTTTCAGCTTTGATGATGAGTTGAACAAAGTCTAGAAATTGCTCTTTCCCTACCGGGCAATATCTTTTTGCCATTGCAAACAGCCATTGAATTAATAAAGTATCTTCTCCACTGGAGAGAATGGTAGATGGGCCCCATAGAACAACTAGCAGGACTTTTTCCCGTCGTCACTTTATTCCGTAAGGTCATTCGCGGAACACCATATTTCTTGGCTGTTGATGAACAGTCACCTCTTTTCACCGCTTTTATCGCAAGGCTCATCTGATGAGGCGTATAACATTTTCTAGGCGCCATTGCTTTGAAAAATCTGGAAAAATTACAATGCTGTGCATGTGCTAGTAATGGTCACGCCAGTAATGATCAGTGATGTTCATTACTAGAACCATCCCTTGTACGATTGCATAACAAATATCAAACGCATGATCGTTATATTTAGAGTCCAAATCTGATGAAAAACGGTAAAAACGCTATTGTACCAATAATGATCAGTTTGACCATAATTGGTACTCACCGTTTTGAAAGGTTCCAGTAATGAACACTTCAGTAAAAAAATATATTTATGAAGTAAATTAGTGCAATTATGTTGTTATTTGTATCCCAATCATCTTAACGTACATATCAATGATAAAGCATAAATAAAACACTATTCTTCATAGTAAAAACAACTCCGAAAAAGTACTCACCCCACTAAACGAAATCACAAGAATTTTTAACTTTGCGACAGCGTCTTCTTTACATGGCCACCATTTTGAAAATGGACGACATTTAGGCATCAAATGTAATTTTTGACAAGCTGAGTGTCTATGGTTTGTTGTTGAGTGTTTCCATGTTCCTTACAACATTTGTGATTCTTATTTGAAAGGTTTCTTTTTCCAACTGACCATTATTGGAGCGCTTACCATTACTGGTGCAGTTACCTTACTTTAAAATACAAAATTAGTGACATCAGTCATCTAGTTTTTTTTTTTATTTACTTGCAAAGGTAAAATTAAAATTAAAGCTGTACATGTTACAGCTGTTTACATGGTTACAAAAAAAAAATCGACCGGGATCTTCAAACCCCCTTATTAATTACCTAGTCTATCCTCTTGTTGCGATGTGCCACATGCCATAAAATACTTTTAACAATTTTGTGAATTCGCTAGAATTGTGAATGTGTGTGTGGGTGGGGGAGGGGGTTAACAAAATATCCTACCGAAATATCTAAAATTCTAAATGATGATCACGATTTTCTTCACGGATGCTCAACACGACATACGAAGATTATCGTGAAACGTAACAAAATATTCTGTTTTGCTATTTTCCTTATCGTACCCGTTATTCATAATTCCAATGCTATCAGGGCCCTAATTCACTATGACCATTTAACGATTCCTTACTTCGAAACCACGTCAATTCCTTATCTAACCACGACATCAGCTAATAACGTATACTCTATAATACAATAAACGAAACCGTTTCTACAAGACACGATATTGACGTGGTAAGATTACGCGGGGAATAATAATTACCATAGAGAATTGGGGCCCTGGTTGAACATGAAACCATTTTCTAAGTCTTAATAAAGTAATGAATTTACGCAAATAGACAAAACAAACGATGGAGGAACACGCGAGTTCGTTTTCAAAGATATTTGGCATGTTTATTAGTCATGAGCTTTAGAAGTTATTTAAAACAGGGATGTAATTTCTATATAAGTGTTTATTTCCCCCCCTCCTTTCTCAACAATATTTGTTTGCATTTGGACTTTCAAAGGATAATGGGTATATTTGTATGAAGCCTGGCCTTTTTTTTTGTTTTCGGGGGAAAACCTTCAAAAGGCACCCGACCTCTGGGGATGGAGGTCGTGGAGTGTGATTTTTACTTCACTAAAACCACCCCGGTGATCACTATCAGCACATAGAGGGGGTCCCGGTTCTTCTTAAAAGACCAAT
This sequence comes from Dryobotodes eremita, assembly GCA_917490735.1. Taxonomy (NCBI): domain Eukaryota; kingdom Metazoa; phylum Arthropoda; class Insecta; order Lepidoptera; family Noctuidae; genus Dryobotodes; species Dryobotodes eremita. Next base: position 19,638,513 of record OU823251.1, on the reverse strand, counting down.
TCCGGAACCCCCCCGGAATGAATGAAATGAATTTTGTATGAAGCCTGGCCTGATAACCAATAGATTTCTAATGCATGTCAACTTATTGCTTATAACCGGCAATTACTGTAACAAAACATTTTATCGACATCTAACAAAACATGTTGAGTCAATAACTATATTATTGAGAACTGCAGTGAACATTAGCGTCATAAAGTAATACGTTACATGGTTCCTACAGGTCTGATATCTCTTTACCCCGATCTTTCACAGCCTTCTGCACATTATGAAAATTTATGCATACATACATACATAACTCAAGCCTTCTTCCCATGGGGATAGGTAGGCAGAAAAACTCAAACTCAAACTCAAACTCAAACTCAAAGCATTTATTTCAATTAAACCATTTACAGGCACTTTTGAATTGTCAAAGAGTCGGTCAGTTAGTCAGAAAGTTGAAGCTAGTTGCCCATTCCAAAACGTAGATCTCTATGGAGAAGAACGGGCAAGAAACTCCAAGGACACTCTTTTTAAATCAAGATATTACAAAATCCTGGGTACATTATTCGTGTTGCTTCTATATGCGAGAACAATGAAAAAAAAAATATATAAAAAAAACAATTCAAAATATAAGATTAATAATAAAAATAAGCCGTGGCAGTTAAGAGATGACCAGTCTCAACTGACGGCGCCCGTTCACGAACATGACGCGTGGATCAGCACCATCCAGCTCAACCATTTTGTAGGGAACCGAATGATCCAACACACGCGCCACCAACAGTGAGACATTTAAGTGAGCATGACATAGAAACTACAGAATGCCACCTGCTACGATCCTTACATACTTCTTTTGCCTCGTTTACGTTTATACATCTGGTCATACACGCACGCCGGTTGCGAGTACTACACACCTGACCTTTCTGAAGAACCTCACCAATAAGGTCACTATGTATGTCGTGTAATTTATGCAAAATTATGATATAAACTTTCACTTGATGTACGAGTGGTTTTTATTGGATATAGGCGGCCAAAGTGACCCATCATTCTTTCCATAAACACAACCCTTGGCAAAAAAAATATGTCGGTGGTGGTTTTTATGCAAAAAAGAACGCATTCTATTGTATTTACTGGTCTTATCACCTCCCGACGTAGCAACATGTACGGGCCAGAGGGTCTACTCCCAAAGTACGAAGTCCGTAATTCTAGCCAAAATTATGGGCTTTTCTAATTCCGTTTCAGTTACGGACATATGATTAGGTCTGGGCCCGAAGTAAGAATGAATAACAACACGATTTGACAGTTGTCCCTACACCCAATGTGTATTTTCCCGTTCGAAAAATTTAATTATACACTTGTTTTGACGGAGCAACTGCTTTCGGACGGACCCGTATCTTCGTTGACGGATTTAGAGAGTATATAGACCCCCAGAAACAGTTGGTTTATGGGGAAAATTATGTAGGTGTATCGTGTATCATACGTAAATTGGAACGTAAGTAAACAAATAAAGGTTCTCATCGTATTTTTTTACATTGCCGCAGTTAGTCAAAATTGATATCAGAACTTCTTTTGATGTAGCGATTTTTCTATTCATAACAAAATTTAGGTGTTAGAAACGGTTTGGCTGATTTTCGCGTCAAACCGAGGGGTCGGAAATGGAATAATGGTTATCGCGCTCGCGCCGCGCTACCGGGGTCCTGAAACCTGCGGGAGGCCTAATATAAAGGGTTGGTAGGATATTGTGGGCTGGGAAGCTGACCGCTAAGGGTTAAAAGAGACATTTTAATACGGAGGAGTATTTTTGTAACTCACATTTTGGGTGACTACGTAGGTAGATCAGGATAATCGTAGTATATTATCTAATATATAATATTCTCGTGTCACAGTTTTCGTTGCCATACTCCTCCGAAACGGCTTAACCGATTTTGATGAAATTTTTTGTGCTTATCCGGTATCTATGAGAATCGGCCAAAATCTTTTTTTTTTTTTTTTTTTTTTTTTTTTTTCGTAGGTAGGGTAGGGAGTTAGGGAGGTAGGTAGGTAGGTAGGGTAGGTAGGTAGGTAGGGTAGGTAGGTAGGGTACGCCGTAGATAAGTACCGCAACCCGTGCGAAGCCGGGGCGGGCAGCTAGTAATTATATAAGGCACTGGACATTGACGTTAACCGTAACATAACATCAAGCCAGTAAACCCCCGAAGGGTTAGGCAGAGGTGTAGGTACATATAGTAGGTACATTCACATTTTGGCAGTTACGAGTATGTTTAAGTCATGTAATAGAGGGCGAGCCTATTGCCATCAATCAGGCAAAAAAACAAACTCCGGGCTGCTACTGAGAAATTCCTAAAGGAAAAACCCAATAACACTTTGCTCGACCTGGGAATCAAACCCAGGACCCCTTGCTCAGCAGTTGCGCTTGCGACTTGTAGATCACGAGGCAGTCGACTCTTGATTGATGTTAACCTTTACCGTATAAACTAAAGTAACTGTTAAAAGCCCACTTATAACAATAACAAAACAAACCCTCAACTAATTAACCAACCATAGGTCAACTTCAAAACTGTTACTACCCACGAATGACAAAATAAAGATGGCGTCCACTAATCCATCAAATTGCGCGTCACCACGGATTAAGCAGTAATGGACGTCAAACATTTGCACAGCAGAAACGTGCCCGTGGCGCGACTACAAGGATCAGAATCATTTTCTTTTTAAAGTAGACACTTGCACCCTTTCGTCTTGAAGCCTAAAATATGTTAGAAAACATTGGATGTGTCCCGTGATCGGTAATGTTTATGAAATCAAACGTAGGATTTATGTTTTACACTATGTATGAAGTATACAGTACCTGGCCTTATATAATATATACATATACAAATAGTATTTTGCTATTATACAGGCTGGCAGGGACGTCGACACGTAAACTGAAACCATGAATTCAGCACATGATTCTAAACACCCTGCGTATAAATTTTTCTTCGATTATAAAAAACTGCTGTTTCATGGAAAAGTGCATTACTTACGCGGTAAAAATGTATGGAACAGCATTTTTTTTTAAACCGATTAATAAATTCAACGCAGGGGGGTTCAAAATTATGTACTAAATCTATTCTGTAGAATCCATGGTAACAGGTTGCGCGTCGATGTCCCTGCACCCTGTTTACAGGATCAAATTAAATTAGCTAGCGAAACTCCGCAGACGTGAAAGGTATCGATACCTTAATATGACAAAAAAAAATATTTGGTAAAAAAAATTGTGGGGTCGTCGACTGCAATTACTTGAAACATCAGTTGTTTTTTTTTTCTAAACTTAATTTTTTATATTTTTTTTTGTGTGTAAGCTTCTCAAACCTGATTGGTATCGATATTTAAACATAATAAAACATATTTTCTCAACTCACTACTTCAAGTAACAACACAAAGAGAAGTCGTCGACCCCTAAAAAAAAATACCAAATCCTTATAATTTTAATTTTATCGTGTTTAGATATCGATACTCATTACGTCTGCAGAGTTTCCCTAGCTATCTTAATTTGACCCTGTATAATAATTGAGTTTGAGTAGAAATACAGTTTTGTAGGGCATCGTCTCTGTCAATCAAAACTGTGACAGTCTCTTTGTAAAGCTCTAAGTGTCATATTAACGCTCTGGTGCTGTACCTACCTATAATCATTCTGTAACCCGAAATTCTGACCAGTCTGCTCTCCTAGATTTCGTCTTCCATCAAATAAGACGAAATCTAGGAAGATTACCTACCAATCAAATGGAATGGGGGCGATCGTTTTTGTGCTCACCAGTTGGCGTCACTGCCGAGTGAGTTTTTTTTTTGTGGGTGGGATATCATCAAATGACCGCTCTGGGCGGAGCGGAAGGGCGTGTCAGACTTTTACTGACTAAAACCCACCCGTGTTCCTTCAGTTGCCTGTGCGCCAGAGCCACGGGAACTCTTTCGAACAATCCGGTTGCAGTACTTTTATTTGATGTTTTGGATATGTTTATGCACCCTTATATTCATAGTATGTTTATTTTATTACATTTTAAAACTTCTAATGAATATTTAGATTATAATGTTCCTAAAATTGGCAACCATGAAGCTGCCAAATCTTATTCTTCCTTCAAGTGCTACCAAATTAGATCCTAACTTTTTACTTAAATTCTTAAGTCATAATTAATCAAGAATGGCACAACCATTACAGCTATTATGAATCATTCGTTAAAATCCGTGATAAATAATCCCGCAAACAGTGAACGTTCACTACATAAATTTTGACACCTAGAGATCTTACTCTACACTAGCGCCTCTAGCGGCGAACTCAAGCGCGATAGCCCTCATTGTTTTAAGGTCTTTGGCTAAGAAATCTTCAACTCATTTGGTTCATTGTATGAACCAAATCATCTACTATAAAACAAAGTCTCGCTTTAAATAAAACGTGTGTAGTCACTCGTGATAGAATTTTAAGACTGTATAATGTATTCTATCTCATTCTCTCGCACGTAAAATCCTATAGATCTAAGTGTTTGTCTGTTTTTAAACCACAACGGGGCTAAAGAAGTTTTCACTTCAAATATACTCGTTTGGCAAATTGTTTTCTGACCAGTACCCTAATTGCGTAACACACTAACTATAACAATCTGAATGATGTTGAAGCCAATCCACTGCTTTATATGTTCGAAAAATGTGTCTGCTCAACAACGTAAATAACGCAATGAATCTTGTTGAACTGTCAAAATGAAAGCTATTCCTACTGTTAGTGTGTTACGCAACTACGCCGCTGGTCTAATCTTATATACCCATATTCTATACATACGTCAGTTTCTCTGTATCATCAAAAATTACGGAAATGCTGCTGCAGCTACTATTGGTGATTAAAACATTGTTAGTAAAGGCGAAGCTAATAAAACATCTCAATAAAGTTGTAACAACAAAGAGAAAGCAATAACCAATAAATATTCATCAGTTGACCCAAAACAAGCCTGTAAACCAAAATCAAACACTCCACCGGGATTAATCGATGCTCTAATCAATTCGTCCCAACAAGGCGTTGAAAACTGACGGCAACTCGAGATAACTCAAGTGTCCTCGGCCACATTACAAGATAGTTAAGCGTAGTTTACCAACTTGTGCGAGCTTTCGACCTATAAGTTGTATCGTTAACCCTCCAGTCCTTTACATGGAATGATAACGCGAAGATGTTTCCAAGGATTATGTAGGGTTGGGTGGAAGATTCTTTGGGGTTTTGTTTTGCGAATGTGAGATTAAGGTGTATTAAAACTTCCTACATGAGTGTCAAAAGGCTTGGGTCGATACGAGAAATATGGAAGAAGATTGGTTGTTGCAACAGGCAGCAGTAAAAAATGATAATACCAGCCTATTTTTGTTCCACTGCAAAGGCCTCTTCTCATACAAAAAAGGCACGAGGATTGATCACTACGATTGCTTACGACGTTTTTCACAAAAAAAAAAATGTTTATGAAAAGTAAAGTAGAACAAAATATTACGTTAATTCGTGGTACAGCCCACACATTAAAAGTAAACCCGACGTAATTTCTCACCAGACATGGCGCTGACACATGCAAAGTGACGTCACATATTTACGTAAAATGTTCTCCAAGATAATCGATATGGTCGGTCTCGTGTCGGACATTGGTCATCCACCGCATTTTGGACATCAGCCAGGAGACTCGAGGAAAAAACACGTCGTTTAGACGTAGTATTCACTGACAAACTAGCGGGCGTTCATATTGTGAAGATGTAAACAGGAATTTAGGGGTGAGGCTGCAAATTATGACATGTTTTGTTGAAGGAGTATTTTCTGTTTACAACGACACGTGAAGGGGTGAAAGGATGGGGTCAAATTGTAGCGTGGCTTATTGTAAAGGCCATAAACGCAGAGAAGCTTGTTAAGTTTGTTTGGCAGTAATTAACTTTAATAACAACAATAATACAACTTCCCAGGCCAAGTTTCCTTCTTTGGTTGTAGCTCAGATTGTCTGAGAACTTATGTATAGTCGACTCTACGTGGGTGGAAACATTTCCATCTTGAGCTGGCCTTTTTTTTTTGGGTGGGAAATCATCAAATAACCTCTCCTGCTCTGGGCGGAGCGGAAGGGCGCGTCAGACTCTTGCTGACTAAAACCCACCCGTGTTCCTTCAGTTGCCTGTGGGCCAGGGGCACGGTAACTCTTTCGAACAATCCGCAGCCCCGGCAGGCATCGGTCCTATCGGACCCCGTCAATTTTGCTGACATCTCTTTGAGGCGCGCGTGGAACACGACCCGCCGTCGACCCGGGCCTGGTCCTTACCGGACGGCGCGCTCATCTTGAGTTGGCCTAGCGTAGTATGAAGTTTCAATACTATAAGAAGGTTCATACTGGTTTTGCTGTCACTAACAAACGGTTGACTGTATTTAATTATAAAGATTGTCACATAATTTGAAAATATTGATTTACAGAGAGTTTTGTATATCGAATGACATCAATGCATGGAATTAGTATGTACAACAAAGCTTCTTTTATCAAGGTCTTCATTGCCTTAATAAATGCCTCATCTGCCGCCAGATTAGTATTTGCATGTAATTAGTTAGTTGCTTGAGGACCAACATCTACTATCTCTAAGTGACACACGGCTAAGATTAATAACAAAATAATAAGGGGAAGAAGTTCTAAACCTTAGAAGGCATGACACAGTCCATGTTTTGCTTTCTGAAACTATACATACATTATTATAAGCTGCTTTATTATAGGTATTACTCGTACTTGTAATTCAACTTCTTTTCTTGGTTTTTAGTTTAAATTTATTCTAATTGAACTAAAATTTAATTTATGTAGATTTTTTTTACTAAACCTGACCCATTAATGTTGCTGTGTCCCCAGTATAAATTAAAACTTAGCTTAAATTATCGTTAATATTTTGTTGTTTCACCAAAAATTAACCTTGTTCTTATTGCTGAATGTTCATTTTGTTGCTTAAAATAACTTGAATCTGTTTATAATGACACTAAATAGTTGTCCCCGTTTGTTACCACCGGACATGTCAGTTTTGTTTATACTATTTCTTTAAAATATAATTCTACTGAATAAATTTTTTGAGTGGCAAATGGAGTGGCACTGATTCACATTAATAAATTGGCCATTATATAAAAAAACGTCACGTGTCATTTTTTCGGCGGAGTAATTGAGTCAAGCAGCTGGCTGGACTGGAGAGAAATTGGTGTCAGGTGTGAGATATTGCAATCTATAACTTTACGACACATTTTAAATGTATGTTATATAATAGAGAAATGCCAAGTTTTATACGAACAGCTTGTTGTATGTAGTTTAACTTATTGAGAAAACTGTACCGATAATTTTTTTTTTTTTAGCTGAGGGTAGACATCATGTTATTTCGGTTTTGTTATTTCAGGTACGGTAACAAATAAATGAACCGAAGAAGTAACAAAGCCAGTACATAAAGCTAGTTAGTTACACATGGCACTTTTATCTGAGATTAAAACTTTCCATTTTAAAATTTTAAGTGAATAGTGTTAAATGAGGTTTTTCTCATAATCTTTACTTTTTATAACATTATTTTTATTTTCTCATTCCTGCTTTGACATTACGAATATATCTTTCAATATGAAATAGGTACGTGTTATATTTTCGATCCATAAAATATCTCTCAACAAATAGTTCGAATGAGCGTGCTAAAATTGTTTTTTTAAACGACTTCGGAAAAAAATACGTGGTCAATTTGACAGATTTTTTGAGTATGTATGCTAAGAAAACGACCTTACAAAAAAAAAAATGTATTCAATATTTATTAATTATGAATAAGTACCTACTATTGTAATTGGATGTAATTTTAATTAATGTGACTGTGTGTGTTCTTGTTAGTCATATTATGTGTCTATGTTACTTGAATTAAAATGATTTGAATTTGAATTTTCTCGGACGGTACCGAGAGCTCCTGCGTTTACACACACATTCACAGCGTTTTTATACACTTAGTAACCACAAGTAAAGCGCGCGTCGCTTCGTGAGATAAAAATACTGTACAGTTATTATGTAGTTCCTTCTGGCACATATTTAATCAAACTAATAGGTGACAGGTGACAGGCATTAATCCGACCATTTGACTTTCATAGTTTTCTGCTTTCATAAATAGCACCTGTCATGAAATTGAGTCAATTTTTTTTTTAAGCTATTGCATAACTTTTATCGCGGGCTTTGAGCGCGGTGACCGAATCAAGAAATTCCGTAACGAAAATAAAACCTAACACCCCCCAGTCCGCCTACCATGTAGCTCGGCCGAGCGTTCGCTTAACGTGTATGTATATGGTACGACTGTACTTGAATTAATATCAAAGAAACAAAAATACTGCATAAATAAATAATTATAATTGTATAAGTTGATAAAAAATGCTATGCAATAGCTTTACCGCGGCAGTCCCCGAGTGCCACACGTGTTTTATTTTTAAATACAGTACATAAACGTCGAACGTATCTGTGCCGGACGGGTGTGATCCTTGGACGCGAAGTGTGCAAGAAGGGTTCATGCCTATCTAGGTTTATCCCGGTGTGAGGGTAGGTCTCTCCCATTCCAAGCGGCGCTGACGTCCTGCACCGATAGGTTCCGGGTATCTTCCAGAATTCCACTGGCGGCTATGTCCCGAAGTCTCGACGGGAAGGAATTTCTTGACGTAGAAATAATTACACCGAAATGATAAATCTTCATAAGTGTTTAGGAAAGGCTTGCGGGACTCTTCATGAGTTCTATTTGAAGTATTAAAAGCTTTATTATAGTACTTTGCCGATGACTACGAATTGATCAAATTTGCATACGCGCTTAAGTTAAAAAAATCGCTTCCTGTTTTAAAATGTTATTTTTGTCAACAGGAAAAGTGCCTATAAGGCTGGCAGCATTGCCACGTTGTATTGCAATGCTGATTCTTTGGCCAAAAAATATGCGAGTCCTCTGGACACGTGAGGAGTCGACCAACCGCTTGGCAAAGTCTCATAAAACTAAGTGAGCACTCGAACCCAACGGTCCTAGAGTTATAATCTCAAACGGCTCAATAGCTTTTAAATTATGTAAATAAAAAATAATATTATCGAAAAAATAATATTTGTTCTATTTTGAATTATGTTTCCATTGCTTTTTACGTCATAACACCGTTAAAATATATACAGGTATTACAAGGCATGTTAAATATCACAGGATTTCTGATACAATTACCTATCTACTGAAGCTATACTATATTAACTGTATCTATTCCCGCTGTAAAGATATTTCAGTGTAATTGGGCAAAAAATTTTTTTTGTTATTAAAAACTGTTGTATATATTAAATTACTCGAAAAATACTGAACCGATTCTTAAGTTACACATATAAACCTCAGGCTCGTCTTTTGACCTAAAGAAATCTAATATTTAAAATGATACATCTAAGTTTTTCAACACGTGACGTGCCGCTGAATGCAGTTGGTAAAACCATATTTACAAAATTAACAAACTATGAGAATTACAACATTATAAACTCAATTAAATGGGCTTTTTTGAAGGACTAGGTATCTGAAAGTTAGGTACAGAGCTAGTTTTTGGACTAGGGTACCTGGATGCACAAAAAAATAAACTATACCTATTCCTAGTTGACATAACTTCATGTGACTGACCATTTTATATATAAATAATATATTATATCTTTTATTTTAAGTTCTATAGATATGAATTTCTTCATTATGATTAACTTAATTTCTAATATAGTAATTTAACAATGCATGCCTTAATAGGGTAGATTTTTGAGATACTATAAAATATTTATAAGATCCTGTTGTATCACGAAAAATCGCATTAATAAAAAACTTTGACTTTGACTTTGACTTTTATAAAGTACGGCTATATAGCCCACTTCATTGAGATTATAAAGGTTGTGCTAACGATTTTTACGTAAAATCTCTATTTGAGCACAATTTTGTATGCTAACTAGTATTATTATTATATACTAGCTGCTGCCCGTGGCTTCGCCCGCGTGTACGTCGGAAATTATTCTACGGAAACGAGCTACCCGGACAAATCAGCTATCTCTCAGGGAAAATCCCGTCAAAATCGGTCCAGCCGTTTCGGAGATGAGGCGAAACAAACAGACAGACAGACAAAAAATTTAAAAATTGTTTTTTTTGTTATAAGTATTTTATATACTTTCATATGCATTTAGTATTGTTATTTTGACATTACAAACGGACACTTCAATTTTATTTATTTTTATAGGTATGAATCTAAGTTAATATTAAAACACTATATAATTTTACCTGTTTGATGACGCATCGTCGCGAATAGTATCCACAAAGTGTTAGTAATGTAACGTTTTACTTGAATGCATCTAAACCAGTGGCGTATACTCTCTAAGTCCGTCAACGAAGATATGGACCCGTCCGAAAGTGAACCCTACACCCGATTAATTAAGTTTTTCGGAAAGATAAAAACAAAGTAAGTAGGGGCTGTCACATCGTGGTGGCATTCGTTCTCAGTTCGGGCCCCAAAGTAATCTTATGTCAGTAGATGATACGGAGTAGGAAACGCCCGTAACGTCGGCCGAAACTACGGAAATCGTGCTTAGAGATTAGACCCCGTGGTGGTTGTTTAGCAGCGTCTGTGAAGATAACAGTTTAATTTGAAACCTGATAGACGTAGCTAGGTAAATTGGAATGAAAGCTGTTCAGCTCTTAGAAATGGGGCAATTAGAACTTCTAGTGAACTTTATTAGATTTGAATTTCTAATATTACATGATTCCTAGATTGGTGTAAGTTGGTCTGAATTCAGCAAAGAGCAGCTCATCTAATCTTCATAATAATCCTATTATTTGAAGGAAATTGACAACCTAAGTCAATTTGCTGTTTTATAATCCTACTAATATTATAAATGTGAAAGTTTGTGAGGATGGCTGGATGGATGGATGTTTGTTACTCTTTCACGCAAAAACTACTGAACGGATTTGGATGGAATTTGGAATACATATAGTTTATAACCTGATATTTTTTATTACAGTAGTACGTTCCCGTGGGATAATTTCCAACCTCCACGCGGGCGAAGCCGCGGGCAAAAGCTAGTCATTTCATATAACCGTGAAAGAATGACAGTTGTCATTTGAATATACGGACAATTTAAGATGTGTAAATCTGAACAATTAATCTTCCTGACTTTACAATTAGATAAGGTGGTGTAAGTAGGTTATAATTTAAATGAAATGTGTATTTTTATTTTTGAACACGAGATAATAACTACATAACACCACGCCTGTGTTCCCCTAAGGACTAGGCAGACACACCTATAGTACACCCACATTTTCATTCCACAAGAAAGTTAGCTAATTAATGAAATCATAGAATTGTGTCTCGCACTGTGGCACTCCTTTCAGCATGGGTGGCTAAGTTTAAGTACTTGGGTCATTAGGTCACCGATGATCTTAAGGACAATATGGATATAGAGAGGGAGCGCAGGTCGTTGGCTGTTCGATGTAACATGCTGTTTCGAAGATTTGCACGTTGTACAAATCAAGTTAAAGTCACTCTTTTCAAAGCTTTCTGTCAGTTTTTCTACACGTGCAGTCATTGGACCCGTTTTACGCAAAGGACATACAGCTCAAACTCAAACTCAAACTCAACTCAAACTCAAACTCAAAGTATTTATTTCAATTAAACCATTTACAGGTACTTTTGAATTGTCAAAGAGTCGGTCAGTTAGTCAGAAAGTTGAAGCTAGTTGTCCATTCCGAAACGTAGATCTCTATGGAGAAGAACGGGCAAGAAACTCCAAGGACACTCTTTTTAAATCAAGATATTACAAAATCCTGGGTACATTATTTTTGTTGCTTTTATATGCGAGAACAATGAAAAAAATATATAAAGAAACAATTCAAAATATAAGATTAAAAATAAAAATAAGGCGTGGCAGTTAAGAGATGACCAGTCTCAACTGACGGCGCCTGTTCACGAACATGACGCGTGGATCAGCACCATCCAGCTCAACCATTTTGTAGGGAACCGAATGATCCAACACACGCGCCACCAACAGTGAGACATTTAAGTGAGCATGACATAGTCTCAACTGCCATGCTGTCAAGTCAACATAATCACAGCGATCTGCGTGGCCAATATAATAACGCGTTTAGGATACTGTTGGGACTGTCGTGGAGTTGTACTGCGTCCACAATTTTTATGGAGGCGCGCACAGACGATTTTTACGCGACAATAAGAAAAAGGACCGCCTCCATAGTCGGCCAGCTACGCGCCGCCACCAACAGTCTCCTGAGCGTGTTCTCAGATCGGTGGGACTCCCCTCTGCTGCGCCACTGGGTAAGAGTCCACACCAGTTGATATTTAAAGTATTATCTCCTTATTACTAACACTAGTTATTAAGTTATTTTGTGGATACTAACACTATGGACACATGTCTGAAATAAAGAATTTGAATTTGAATTGTAAATATAGTTCACGAGTCACACGTATAAAAGTAATACTTTTTTTTCTAAAACACATTGTTTAACCTTAAGAATAATATGATTTTTTTTAAATACATAGACTATTAACATTAAGAATACGAGAAGACAGAATTTACTTCAACGTAAGAATAGTTACTGTAATAAGTACTTCCTTACAAGCGAAGTAACCAGAAACCAATTATCCGAGCCGCAATTAAGGGGTAGGTACTTCAGGAACACATTGTTAAACTTTTTAAATAAAACCCGTCCCACACATACCGCATAACAAATAAAACCTCATATCGCGGACAACCGTTCCCATTGTGGTCGCTCAGTCGGTCGGACATTTTTACCTTCGTTCTGTGTTCACGAGAGTTTTGAAAAATTTATAAAATCTCGTAATTCAGGACGATATGGGACAGTTTAATTATTTAGCTTGTTTTGCTGGTGAGTGCCTCGTGGTATGAGGGTAAAAAATAATAGGGCTGGACTAGGCTGTTTAATGTCCTGGCAATGTTGTAGAGATGTGTTATAGATGTGATAGAGATGTTATAATGAGTTTCTCAAAGATAATAGTAGTCAAACTAATATGTGATTGTATTTTAATTACTTTATGTAATCCAACATTCTATCATGACATTACATCTTAATGAATTGTATTGACATACTCGTACATTTCTTTGAATTGAATTTATATTGTATAATTATTTTGAATGATATTGAATTAGATTATTATAATTAATATTAAGACTGATAATGTTGGGACCAATGTGGAATGTATTCTTTGGATTTTTTTTCCTGGCTTTGTGTTACATTTATTGTGAAAACTACTGTTCGACACAAATGTAAATTTGTTGAGAATAAATAAATAATATAATTTATTATCAATTGGCGATAAATCAATATTAATATAACGAGATGTGTGTGTAATTTGGTTAATTTGGGAATGTAGATAGGTACCTACTGTCGACTTACGAAAACCATAACCACATGTAGAATAAAACCTTATCTAATTATACTATGCAAATGGTGATGCAGTGCAATGTACGTCTAAAATGAGACGTATTCGTATTGTAGCGGCATTTACAACGCCACATGCGAGCTACGCGTCAAACTGACGTCACGCAAAATCCTGCATCGCGCAATCAGAGTTTACCGCGCAACTAGCATATATACAACATCCCGACATCAATGGTTGGGCAGTTGCCCACCAGACACGCCACCCGTCTTGTCGGAGTATCCCCCCCTCTTCAATAGAGTATGAGTGAGCTTTACACCCTGTTCCTCATACCTCTATAGTATTATGTCAATGAGAGTTTTTATGAAAATTCACGCCCCCAGTTGTCGCCACTTTGACAAGAGGTCTTCCAGTGCGACAATGAATATAAAATTATATCGTTCATTTGCGAGAAGCTTGACATAATTCAAAAAGAGCAATTTTTGGATATGATGATTTAAAAATTCAAAAGTAGTGGAAAGAGTGCGACGAATCATAAACTCACATCTTTCTAGCTCCCTCATTTTTGGGCTTTAGCGTAACGTCGTTTGTGTAGCAAAAATAATACAATTTGCTGCGTTCACCTGTATACTTAACTTAAAATTGCTGATTTTTTTAGGTATGTCACCCTTGTTGCCAATGAGCGATATGAAGAAGTTCATCATTCGTTCTATTAATTCGTTCATCATTCAGTCACGACTAAAGAAAATATAGGCGCTTTGACACTTTTGACAGCTTCTCGGATCTGACGTTTCAGTGTTGCCACCAAGTGAACGTCATTTCAGAAAACCTCAATTGACAATGACAAGTAACGAGTTAAATGTGACAATGTCAAAAAGTTATCAACGTTTTTGTAATCGTGACCGATCGTACCTATCCTTAGTACCTATTTTGGCACAAACTAAACTAATACGATAATGTTGTGTTTAAGATGACTAGATAATTATTAGAAGATGGTTTAACTGCCAGCGACAATGGGTGGTGATGCTCTCCGAATCACGGAGTGAGGTTTCGATGTGTGAAAATGGTTACAAATCCTGCCGGACTGATCACTACAGGCGCAATTTAACCTCTCGCAGTTAATTTAGATACGTTTACATAATTATTTTAATTTAGAACCCAATCCATAATAACGACTACCCTTCACCCTGCATAATGTTAGCAAAATATATATGTATTGTGTTTTAGTTCAGCAAGTTTTTCATTTTTGCCAATCGATGCAGTCGCGACAAAGCAATTAGAATGCACTCGACGACCGAGCATCGAGACTATTCGATTATTATCGATCGGATCGACGCGCCACAGTAAATAATCTGTTTGTGGAAACTTTTCAAACTTTTTGCCAGACTGTTAAAAGAGCAGTTCTTTTATTGGTAAGGGGAAGTGTCTCGATAACTGGGCTCGGGTATGGATAACGCCAGCTAAAAATAGGTACAGTATTTTTTGCTGACGATGCGACGCGCGCTTTGCTTGTGGTAACCAAGTGTTCAAACACGCTGTGAATGTGTGTGTAAGCGCAGGAGCTCTCGGTACCGTACGAGCATAGGCGAAGTCGGATGTGTGTGTGTGTGTGTGCGTGTGCGCATTATGTGCTGACGCTAGTCACTTTCACGCACACATTCATAGTGTGTTTGTACACTTTGTTAAACAACAAGTAAAGCGCGCTTTGCTTTGAGAGATAAAAATACTATAAGTTATATTATATGGAAATGCTCCGGCAGAACTTACTTGGGTTGGCTGAACTTGGAAGGGGTTTGAAGCTGTTTGACGTTAGAGATTCTTTTGCAGTATTTCTACCAAGCCATGCGCCATTCTTGTATTCTCATTAGAGACGTCGGCGTCGCGTCATAAGAAAACATAAACATAATTGACAACTTGCGGGTGCACTAATATACTGTAAGGTATCTACACACCTCTGCTTAATCCTTCGGGGAATACATGCGTGATGATATGTTTAACTACATATTTTATGTATCGGTATTCAACAACAACAAACTATGACAATATTAATAAAAGTTATTAATAAAAAAATATAAATTAAATTAATAATAACAAAAGTTATTTCAACTGGGATTCGATTACAGATTCCTACAGTCTAATATTGCAAATGGAGTTCAAATAATAATTATATGAGCATTAAAGGTCAGAGAAGTACGACGTGACAGTTGTGGAATAATTTCCATGAAGTTGTCATCGATTTTTTTTACTAGAGTCGTGTCGCGCCTGTTTGCAGAGTCTTAATAGGAAGGCTACACATTATTTTGCTACCGTAATTAGTTTTTTTTAATTAACCAGACCATTATGAAACTATTGCATTTCAATTGCTTGCTACGTTGTCTTAAATATTTAATTGAATCCGTTTTTGGTGCTCCTGAATCATTTAATATGTTGTTCAATTATTCATTTGCAGTTAATTTAATTTAAGGTAGCCCATGAGTTATTTGGGCTTTAATAAATATTTAAGCTCTTTTAAGCTTGATTTAGCTTTTATATTGGATGCACGTTTTAATAATTCAATCTTGTTTTTGATTAAACTAGAATTTGTAAGCGACTGGAAACGGTTTTTGAATAATAATTATGTCTACACTCAGAATATTTTATAGTAAGACTAGCTAGATCTTAAAAAAAATATTTTATGAAGAATTTTGATTAACATGGAAAACAGTCAAAATACATGAATCCTCAATTTCTGAAGAGTCCGTGTCGATACGAGGGATAAAGAATCAAAATTATCCTATACACACAAAAAACAATCCCCCATGATATTTCAATACTCCATAACAATTTCGATAATAGGAGTGCACTCAGCATCTGGAAGCTTGTACCAATAGCCAACATGGCTGGTCAGATAACCTTTATAGTAAAAAACGTAACGCATTCATTTGTCATTGATTTTATAGCGGTTTTACAGACAAAATGAGTTGTTTACGCTATGAAAATAATAATTCAGGTATTTTTTTGTTATTTTAAGATTATAATATCTACAGGATTTTCCTCCTACGATATCCAATCCTTCGAGTCTGGATGTTACTTACGTTTTGTCAACAACGAAAATATCTGACTCATCAAATCAAACTGCCAAAGGCATTCACACAACAACTAGCGTTTCACGTTTTTAGGGACATTGTTACAAAAATGGTTGCTTATAACCCACTATTTAACAGGATTTAGAAGAATGTTGACCACGTTGTTACAAGAATGGTTGCTTATAACTCACTATATAACGGGATTAAGAAGCATGTTGACCACGTTGTTACAACAATAGTTGCTTATAACCCACTATGTAACAGGATTTAGAAGAATGATGACCACGTTGTTACAACAATGGTTACTTGTAACCCACTCTGTTACAGGATTTAGAAGAATGTTGACGACGTTGTTACAACAATGGTTGCTTATAACCCACTATGAAACAGGATTTAGAAGAATGTTGACCACGTTGTTACAACAATGGTTGCTTATAACCCATAATGTAACAGGATTTAGAAGAATGATGACCACGTTGTAACAACAATGGTAGCTTATAACCCACTATGTAACAGGATTTAGAAGAATGTTGACCACGTTGTTTGAGTTTGAGTTGACTCAAAAGTGTTGACATAGCTGTCTGAGGTGGGAAATTCGCACAATAGGTAGGTAGGCACACCTCTGCCTAACCAGGAAAATAGACGTGATGTTATGTTGTGTTGTTATTAAACCACAGACAGACCTAATTTGCTTACCTTTTCTTGTGTTACCATTTCTTCTTCTAAGAAATAAGTATTTCTCCTAATACATCATTGTTATCCCATTAATCGCAGCAACAGCTCATTGTCTGAACCGCCTTAACCCACCGCATCTCAACACGGCTTTTATTCGTTGATCGTCGCGCAAACATTTATGCTTGAGCTCTGTTTGCGCACGGTTTCAGGGACTCACTGTTCGTCGTTCATTTACACAGACGCTTAATACTTGACTGACGGATTTTACGCACAGTTCACACTGTTCGTGTGAGTGGGTATTTTGACCGTTCTTTAGATTTTTAGTCATGAACCGCTGCCGCGGTAATAACTTGTGAGCAGCCTATTAACCTTTACATAGAGGGTATTTTGTAAATTAATTGGTGAATCTTTACAGATGTTTTGGTTATCGGTATCTCATAGGTACAGTAATCACCAAAAACAATAAACCGGTTTTTTTGTAAATTTCGATAACGACCGAGGCACGAATTGCAACTTGAAGTTGATTTCTGTGTAGGTGCATATAATATTATGTAGTTAGTATATTACAGTATCATCATCAACATCATCATTTCAGTCGAATGACGTCCACTCCTGGACATAGGCCTACCCAAGCACCGCCACTTTCTACGTGATGAAATCAGAAATGAAGAGATTCGCTGGAGAACTAAGGTAACCGACATAGCCCGAAGAATTGACAAACTTAAGTGGCAGTGGGCAGGGCACATTCCTCGCAGAACAGATGACCGATGGGGTAGAAAGGTTCTGGAATGGCGACTACGTATCGGAAGACGTAGCATTTGAAGGCCACCCACAAAGTGGACCGACGACCTTCTGAAGGCCTTAAATGCCGCTGGATGAGGGAAGCACAGAACCCGTCGAAGTGGCGGTGCTTGGGGAGGCCTATAATAGTACAGTATAGTGTTATTTATTTGATATTTGGCATCTTTATCAGGGTCATAAATGATGTGTAGTGCCTTAGTTCAGGTTGTGGTTCAACGTAACAAAGTTTACTCTTTCTTGGCCCAGAAAAAATACAATAAAATACGTGCGTAAAAAAATATCTAAAGTTACGTAGGATGTAACTAATACCCCACGATATTGTGTAAGGTCAAAACTGTAGTCCCTGGGGCGTGCCCACCAAGATTTACGATTCTACCCAACTTTGTACAGAGCAGATGGTTCAGTACCCAACACTTGTTGAGAATGTAAAACATGACTGTTATAACAGTTTCCAACTATTTTTCAACATTTTTATGTGAAGACTTTTAGTGAGAGTAAGTTATGGATCTCTTGTGTTTTGTTTCTTCGTGGTGAAAGATGAGAGTAACGGATGAGATGTGTGAGGTAACCCTACTTATTGGAAGCTAAGAATATTTTAAGTTGTGTTGTGAATATATTTTATTATTTTATTACTTCTTTGATCTGATGGTCACAAACTCGACTGTTGAGCTCCACGCTCATGTCTTCTCTTTGATTCCCTGGTCGACCAAACTGTTATTTGGTTTTCCGGCCAAAAATGTGAGTTGTAATGTTTCCGTAACAACTTTCGAGTAAGTGCAGTTTAATTCTCATACGGAATGAATTTTCTTTAAAAACATCTCAAGTAAATTTCGTAACTAAAGAAATCCGTAAAATCTACTAAACTATAGAATAATTAACTTTTAATCCACAAAGATTGTTAGCTAACTTGTGTAATATATCATTTTCGCGGTTTAATGGAAATAAACTTTCATAAAGTTAAGTTCAGACTTAACGCGGCATAGGGTGGACCGTAATTCAAGATAGCTTAAGATTTAGATACGGTTAAGTGAGGCTAAGTTGGAGTTAAGTGCTAAGTTGACGGTGGTCCGGCGACGTAAATCGAATATTCTGTAGGGAGTTTAAAATTTAGTTAGGACTTTGAAAGTCCTGAGATTAAAGTCGTTGTGACTGACCCTTGTTATGAAGAGGAGGGGGAGACACTTTTTGGAAGAGAATTCAATTTAATTCTGCTTGGAAGAACTTACAAGGCATTGAAAAAAGTTTTGTTTGTTATGACGGGATTTGCGTAATGGAGTATGAGAATTTATACTTACTTGGAGGGAATGTTGTAAAGTGCGAGGAACTCGTTCAACTTGCAACTTATTTCATGGACAACGACAGAGAAATGAATTGGAAGTCATTTTTTTGGAGTTTATTTCTAAAATAACTTGCCTAAGGCCCTTCTGTCCCAAATCTCACAATCCCTCCCCACTCCATACTACCCACATCCCCACTCCATCTCCATCTCTCCAATTTCCACTCCTAACCGCGACCCCTTTGTGACTGGGTGATAGCGGGCTCGACTATCACTAAAATCAACTTATGGGGAGTAGGAGTAAGCAGTTACCTGCACTAGGACCGGCGCAGTTGATCACCGTGAGCGGCGATGAAGGAGTCCTGGGGGGTTGAGCCGAGCGGTTCTGGTTGTAATGTACCCGTAAGACAATACACCCCCATTGGTCTAGATTTCAAGTGAAACGGTGGCCCTACCCAATAGCCTGGGGTAGGGAAATGGTCACAGTATCCCGCCAGAGGGCCACAGGCGAGGTGCATGAGGTCATCCTCGGACGGCCGAAGCGGTGGGTAAATGAAACGTAAGGGCAAGGTTAAATGCACATAACAAGCCTGTTGCTTGCACTGACCCTTTAGGTCCACCAGCTGTCTCAGAACAATGCAAGCAGAGGGACAGAGTCACGAGAAAGGAGCACCGCCAATCACGCTGGATGTCAGGTAAAGACTCCCGCAAAAAACAAGCCACTGCCGCTAGGTCGGTCAAACCGACAAGCGGCCAGCTGAACTTCTGCGCCAGAAAGCGGTCGCAAGCAGAGGCACAAGCTGACTAGCGCACAGTCAATTGCCAATCAATGTTTCGGAAAAACCGGCTGAAGGTACCAGGAAGGCACAGCGACCCGATTGGAAGGATCAGGCCGCGGCCAAGCGAACCCTCAACAAGACCTAAACACCTCGAGGGGAGCATAAGCGGCCGAGTCTTAATTAATCCAAACGGGGTGCCCAACGAAGCTACGCCCAAGCTGCCAGCGTGCGTTACTCTAGACGCCGCGATCACCTGCGACCGCACAGGGATCCTCAGCAAAGATGTATCGGACCAGGTATTAGGTGCTATTCAGAAGCAGATCATTCTCGAGGTTTGCTTCCCCAAACAAGACACTCCAGGGCCAAACCTTCAAGGCCAAGCCGCTGTTTGTTGGGGATGTCCTAAAATTGTGGTGCGGAAACGACCATATCTTAGCCTGGCTAAGAAAAACAATATCCGATCTTTCTCTCCCGACTATCACGCTAGTCGTCAAGAGTTAGTTGGAGATTCAGAAGCGAGCACGATGTGGCGTCGTGATCCCAGACGAACAGGGGGCTTCGGAGAGCCGATCAATATTGGGCGGGCTCTTAGCCACCAGAACTCCCTGGATGGACATCAAGAGGTGGGTACTTCTGCAGGCCGACAAACAGTCCACGGCATAGCTCGTGGTGGTCAGTGTCCCTGTGGACGAAATCACGACCCTGATGGAGCCCGGACGCCGTCTCTCAATAGAAGTGGGAGTGGTGTACGTGAAGTTCCAGGGTCGGAATGGTATATATACCGACGTCCCTCAGGGATGGTTCTCCACCACGAGAAGCATCTGCGGCCGAACCAGCTGCAGCAGAAATCGGCTGCCCCTGCTGCCGCCACCGAGGGTGCCGTCCCTTCATCGGGTGAAGAGCTGGACGACATCATCCTGTCCCCGGCTTCTGCCCAGGCTGGGGATGGCTTCGACGAGGACGACCTGATTGCCGGGTTCAGACTTGAGGGTGACGAGGAGGGTTCAACCAGTGATGGCATCCCTTTCGTCGACATGTAAAGTGAGAGTCATACTTTCACACAGCATGGCTGTGCAGCAAGCGGTTAATAGTCATACAATTGATTCTGTGATTCTGTGCTAATATACGAGTGCCACCAACGGCTCAACCAGGCGGGTGGCCTCAATAGCATAACCATTCAATGGAACACAGGTCAAAGCGGTTCGCTATGTATGCATCCGACGAACTTGCCAGAAAGGGGCGAGCGTGGCACCAGTGAGAACTCAAACCATCGTGCCACTCCCCTTCGGGTACTTACGCACTCTGGTATGGAAACGCACCAGGGACCAACATAACAAACTATGGGTAGACCAAAGTGAGTGCAGGCAGGGTAAGGAAGCACTCCGTACAATTGATGGCCACCTCATGAAACAGGTTCTCCGACTAACTAATCAACAGCTGCGTGCAGTTACAGCAGCTCTAACTGGTCAGAGTCATTTAATAAACACCTCTTTGTTGTAGGAGTCACAGACAGTCCGCTGTGCAGGGCTGCATGGAGGATGACGAGACAGCAGCTCATGTGTTTCTAAACTGCCTCGTGGGCGCCACGTACAGTGCAAAGTACTTTGGTATCCCAGGTACCCTACGTGAAATTGTCAGTAACACCAAGGCGTTACTGGCCTTCCTCGAGGAGCTAGGATGGATCGAATAATCGATTTTCCCACCCATACGCAAAATACGCGCATTGACGTGGATTAGTGGACACCAGCCCGTATTACCTATTAAAGCTCTCAAGCCGTGGTATTTTCTTCACAGTCATAATTATGCCTTAAACTATTTTCACGTTAAATAGGTAATTAAGTTTGGTTTATGACTCCAGCTACCTAGTGTTGTTTGGGGGTCGTGGCGAGGTCAGTCCGTGGATGTGTGACCGAGGAGGTAATGAGGAGCCCGAAAGTCTGACATCCAGTCTTACGAAGCGGTATCGGCCTAGTTACTGGCTAATAACCCAGTAACTGAACTGTGGAGGTCAGATAGAAAATCACTCCATGTAAAATACTGGTATTCAACTGCATTTGGTTAGACTGGAAGCTGAACTCAGTATAGTTGGGAAAGGCTAGGTAGATAAAGATATCTAGGGTTTTTTGCGTCGACGAGGTTTCGTTTTAAATATACTCGTAGCACAATATTTTTTGGTTCATATTTTAACTTTTAAATTCTTGTTCCATACCTAAAACGTTTGTTGAACATAATACTGCGAACAACTGAGTGAAAACTGGGAACATTCATGTTGCGGTTTAGTCTGTTGATGAAAAATTTGCACAAAAAGCTTTGGTATTCATTTATTATTTTAAGTTGCAGTGGACAGGGTCGTTGGCATGAAAGTTTTGAATAGAACTAAAAGATTCTTAATCTTGTAAAATTAAACATATAGGTCAAATTGGAATAAATATAAGCGCATAAATGCGAATTTGTCCAACTTGCTTAGTTTAAGTGATTCCATTCGAGAGCAAATTTTAATACCTTGACATGCAATGCAGACTATTTGAAAAAGAATACCAACAATCCATCATTCATTATCCTTTATCCTTAGAAGTACCACGTTAGTACATTCCCGAAGCAACACAGTCCCATTTTATCCCACCATTGTCTGCATCACTAATTAAAATCAGCGACACGTGTCCCTTATCTTAAGGTAAATAAGAATATTTACTTACTTAGTTTGCAAATAAACTTTTGACTTTGACTTTGACCATATACAAGTATAGCCTCAAGTATAGCATCGACAAGAATTCAGTTAATCGTTTATGACGGAGAAGGTACGTCTCGTTATCATGAGCCATTTATTTGAACTACTACTATGGGAAGTGTTGGTTATTGCGCAATAGAAAAACCGTTAGCAGTTCCAATCAAATTATAATTTGCGAACAAATTAATTACACACTGTAGGTACACGACCCAACTATACAGACCGCGCGACAGTTTCTAAACGTATTCACTGCTTGACCGCAACCGACAAACTCTGCTTTGACTCTGGTCGAGTGTTATGTTGTAGACTCTGTCCAGCGCCGCCTGGTGGCGCTGGCGACCCGATTTGTCAAAGTCAAACGATTGATTTAACGTATTTCCGACATATTATTATTATTGTTATTTTTGGTAAACAAATTTTGTTTCTTAGCTCTTTGGCTAGTTTAAGCTACATTAACGGGCCCAAGCCAAGTCAATATAGCGTGTGTGGTGATCACGTAGAATTAATTATAAGAGGAGTAATTTCATTTTCCTCCATTTGCATGAACTTCCTAACTATTCTGCAGGTATTTATAATTGCGGCTTTTTGGAGTGTTATATAAATTGATATTATTATTATTATTATTAATATTTGTTCAAAAATATGGTATCAATGAGTAGACACAAAACATTACACATCTAGTACCTACTTTATTATATCTATACATTGATACAGTATTATGGAACACAAATTGTAGGCAATCAAATAAATTCTTGTCGATGTATACATCTTTTTGAAGCTGACTGTACCTTCTTTGTCTCAAGACTCTTCGCATACGTAGTTTATGCAAATAAGGCGTGAAAACAAGATATTTTGTTGGAAACCACAGTTCCCTTGGCAACGGTTTAGCACTTTATGTTAGCAAAATGTATAGCTTAACTTATTCAAGCATCTTGCGCTAGAGCGAGAAGGGATGGATGTGGCATCTGTTTTAAGAAAACCTGCCCCCT
The DNA here is from genome assembly GCA_917490735.1 of Dryobotodes eremita. Taxonomy (NCBI): domain Eukaryota; kingdom Metazoa; phylum Arthropoda; class Insecta; order Lepidoptera; family Noctuidae; genus Dryobotodes; species Dryobotodes eremita. The sequence goes on along the minus strand of OU823251.1, from coordinate 19,614,816 downwards.
TATAGCGTAACACACTATCAATCACAATCTGAATCATTTTGAAGCCTATTGCTAATCCATTGCTTCATATGTTCGAATGATTTGTCTGCTCAACTACGTAAATAACGCAATGAATGTTGTTGGACTGTCAAAATGAAAGCTCTTCCTGCTGTTAGTGTGTTACCCAATCAGCCCACTGTTTTATGGAAACGAGTATTTAAATAATATTTCAGGTGTACGTAGACCGTGTAGTTTCAAAGGTACCTTCGCATGTTATGTAAAACCATAGTAGATATGGTTAATGATGTTTCTCATCGTAACTATCCTATCCTAATCCTAACTAATATTATAAATGTGAAAGTAAGTTTGTTTGTTTGTTACTTTTTCACGCCTAAATCACTAAACCGATCATCCTGAAATTTTGCATATACGTTGTCAGGTGTACAGAAACGGACATAGGGTACCTTTCATCCCGAAAAAAAGTACTGTTCCCGAGGAAAACAACAATAACGTTCTTATGATAATAGATGGCGCCACGTGTCTTTCGAATCATGATTGAATTATATTATTACAGAAACTTTAGTAGTGTGTTAAGAGTTTATTTTTATTTTTTATTTAAGTACCTAATACATATTGTGAGTCTAGAGTGTCGATAGATCGGTTTTTCATCCTCCTAACTATAATTCCCCGAACAACTCGAATTGATTGTCAAATTCTAAATTAACGCGAGCGAAGCCACGGGCAAAAGCTAGTCATACATAAAAGCAAATGTATGTGATGATATTGAACATCGTGCTGTTTTAGCACGCAATCCAGACGGGGCATTGTCATTCAAATATTTATAATTCTCATATTGTTTTTATAGAAGATATATTCCACCAATTAGTAACTGTACAACATAGTTAATAATCTATAAATTCATAATATTACCCTGCAATAACTCTTGTTTTAGCGCAGTAGGGTGAAAGGTGAGACCGGTCCTGCGCTGTCTAATTAATGCACGGGCAGATTCTCTGAGCAAAGGGGATCTCCACAATAAATTGAGTAAAGAAAGGTAGGAGGAATTGACAATAGACGTTCACCATTACTTTAATGACAAGCCCAATAGAATTTCTCATCGTCAAAAATTTCGAACTTTCGTACAAATTTCCATTCCCTTTCGGGAACGAATTTCCAAAAATCATTCCTTAGTGTTCACCTTCGTATATAATAAACCTTTAGGCAAAGTTTCATACTTCAAAACTCAGCAAGTAGGGCTGTGCGTTGTCTTTCAGTGAATGAATGAATAAATTTAAGAAATTTATTAAGTAGATCTTTTGCTGTACAGCCAGGGAAGTTTTGCACTTGGCATATTAAAACAATTGGTCATTTTAGAGCCATTTCATACGACTCTCAAATAATGTCTAAAAATATAGTCTCCATACGAAACTACCTTTTGGAAGGGGCAACTAGAATCAATTAATTTTTTTTGTAAATTTTGACGTTCAAGTGCCTTTTATGTGCCTACATGAAATTAATGATTTGACTTTGACTTTGACTGATAGTTATAATATGAATTTACGGACCAATTAAAGTTTGCTTAGCAATCGTCTTCCTTGACTCGTTTCTCCTAGTCGTAAATGATATGAAGAAACCGCCACCTCCAAATTTCCGTCAGCCCAAACCGTGCCAGGAAGTTACGGTCTATAGGATGTTAGATATTTTTAAAGCATGCACACTTCGCTGGTTATCCGAGGGTTCACTAGTCGGGTTAGAGTGGAAACTTTTAAAATAAGAACTTGCTATACAGCTAAACTCATACCAAACACGGCGCTCGTTGCGGATTGCGCGTCCTAAATATTTCAACTTTGGTGATCCCGCATTTCCAAAGTTGGCTGGTTAAACTGCCCATGGACTGACGTTGAAAAGACTAGCTAGAAAGTAGAAACTAATTCGCTTTACGCCAGGTCCATTGCGGTGTAGACATAGAAATTCGAGCGCTTAAACTGTGAACTCTAAATCCTACTTGGCTTCATCTGTTATATCCTCATTCCTGGAGTTAAATAGTAAAAGTTTTGAAGCCATAATTTCCGAGAGTTGAGAGCTTTTGTGGAGGCGGAAGAATTACTGAAAATGTTTAAGGTGTGTTAATTAATTGTATAGTGTAGAGAGGATTAACAGGACGACTATTACGAGGACTGCCACGCTGTTTTACATTTCTCGATATTTCTTAACAATGCAAAAAAGTAATTTCTCAAAACGTTCATCATTTTAAATACTGGTTTTGCCTTAAAAAATTTGAAAGGGAAGAGTGTCTACTAAAAGAGAAGTCATTTCGTTTGCATTTGCAAGTTTTCCCCATAAATCTTGAAAGCAATCTTGGATTTGCTGCAGTGTTGTCAAAAATCACGTTTTAATAAAATTTCTGGGAAAATAGTAAAATGAAAGTTGGCAAAAGTAAAGTATTTTATCGTTTTATCTGTCTTCTTTGGTCTCAGTGACGAGCGGTTCTTTTTTCTTCTTCTAAGATTGAAGTTTTATAAATAATAGTCCGTTACTGAAATTATCTAAAAGGCGAAACATTTCCACAGTGTAACAATATTTTTTGATGAAACAATGGTAAATTACTTTTACTGTGTATTGAAGGTACTTGCGTTGGTTTGGCACTGTTTTAAGATAATAAGGTTATCGATGAAGAAAAACTTAAAACAGTTTACCATGTTATTTTCTACGAATTCAGATTTTTCATTTTGGTTTCCATCACAGTGGTTGTGTTTTAAAGCTCTTGAACTCAATAATGTTCTTCTTTACACTTAATAAGAACCTAATAAGAAAACAGTAATAAAAATTTAAACATAAAAAAATAAACAAAAAATGCTTTTCTGATTCTCATGCTCAGCTTGTACCACAACTCAGGCCGACCAGGCCGCCATATTGGATTACCGTTGACGAAATTCGCTGACGTGGTGACCACGACCCGAACCCGTCACGAAATGCACGGAACGTATTTTTACGCTGAAATTCTACCCTTTATTGGTATTGTTTAGTTTTTGGTTGTAACCGAACGATTTTTGGTTTACTGCGTTTTTACTGCAAGTGTATTGGGGTGGCATGTGCTGTGGCTATTAAATTTTTATCAGCTTGGAGGCAGTTTTGTGTTGCGTAAAAAGTTATGGTACGAACATTGGTTTTTCTGAGTTGGGGTTTTTTGTTCATAGTTAGCAGGTTTGGAATTGAACGCTATTAATTTTAATTGCTTGACCTGTCTTTATTATGTTTTTTTTACTATACCTACTTACCTATATGTTTCGTGTAGGTACTTATATACATACATAGGTGCTTTTGTCTTTTGTCAATATAAAACGGATAAGTTTGTTACTATTAAAGGCACGTAAATTATGAACTAATAATTGATTTTCGGAAAACGAATGAAAATAAATCCATAAAGCGTCCTTTTTAGGGTTATTTCTAAGCCTCCGCTGTCCTTCTGTCCGTCCGTCCGTCCATCCGACCGTCCGCCCGTCATTCTGTCTATCAGGGGCTGTATCTCATAAACCTTAACAGGTAGACGGTTGAAATTTACACAGAGTGTGTATTTCTATTGCCGCTATAATAAAAATAAAAATAATAGTTTTTTTTTTTAATAATGCGGAGGAATTTTTTGACGCCATTTTTTTTGTTTGTTAATAGTTTTAGTAAGGTTAGGTTAATTAATTAGATGTAACTTGTTGTTTATGTACTTATAATTTCAATTTCTGAATATAACCTCTTAACACTAGAAAAAAACAAAGTTAATAATTAAATGGGGTATATATACAAGAAAAAAAATTGTGTTGTATATTGTAGGTAGCCCTACGTACCTATGCGAGTCCGACTCGCACTTGGCCAGTTTTTAATTCTATTCAAGTACCTACCATATCATACATGAACATAGATTTGCAGCCATTACGGGGTAGTTCAGGAAAATTAATAAAGCCAGGTATCCGAGTATACGTATGAAAATATTGCCGCGATCGTCGGCGTGTCGCAGGCAGATGCCGACCGGATATTCAAAACTGCCCTCTTTATTAACAGCCAGGTGCTTGTGACGTTTCTGATAACTACACTGTCTTATGAAAATGTTGTTGATTTGCTACAACATTTTTTAATAAATAAAAATTGATTTTTAACAAGGATTAAGCTTGCTATCTAGGTAAAATTCAGTTTTTTTTTTTGCGTGAGGTGCTGCCTTGTTTTTTATGTAGATACTGCAAATAAAATCCTCTGCCAAATATGAAGATACCGAGGTGGTTCTAAACTCGTAGATATGTCCATAATTACTGCTCTTGGCAGACGGTTTTGGCAATCTCTGCCGAATGTTGATAGTTTACGTGAGGTTGCTGCACTTTACTATAACGTACACGACATTTACAGAGAAATAGGGTGAATAAATCTTATGTCGCCTCAAATGTGCTGTTACTATAATTTTAGAGGCTGAAGAATATTTTTGTGCCCTTTACTAGCTCTTCACTACATGTAGAGCGACTGTTTGTGTTGTGAACAGGAACAAAAACTTGTTGCTTACTTTAGTATTATTTTCACCCAACCCGACACGGGATTAATTACAACCATTCCCCGCAGGTATGATCTGTCTAATCCGGTAGTTCTACCCAAAACATTTCTCCCGGTACCTATCTCTCTTGCCAACGATATTTTACCTGCAATTTCACAAAGTTCGCTCCAGCGCGTCATGATGACGTTTACGCGGTAATTCAATATGGCGGCCGACGGAGCGTCATGGCCGCGGGCGAGACATAACCTCAAAATCGCATCAACTCGCATTTGATTACTGGAAAATTAAACCGACGTGGCTTGTTATGTGCCCTGGTGTTTTGGTCAAGGATATTACCGTCTGTGGGGTGTTTGTGTAGATATATGGACGTAATGGCGGCCAGGTCCACTTTCGGGGGAGGCAAACTCAGCTAAGTGACATTAGATACATAATAAAGTTTAGGGTGGGTAGTAGGTACTTTTAGCCTGAGTGGCTTCCATTACGCTGTATTCAACATAAATAAAAACTACCTAAACTAGTATATTTTCAGGGATAAATTAATTCGCGCCCTTACCAAAGTTTATAAAGAGCTTAGGCACTCCAGTAAAAATGATCGGGGACAGCATAATTGCTCAAACAAACTAAAGCTGACCAACACCGCAAAGCCCCCGAATATAGACCGTCATAACTAACAAAGTACTTGAAAAACAGACAGGGGTTCCAAACAGGCTGAAACAAGACAAACAACTAATCAGTCTGCCAATAAAATACTATGTTCTCAAGTCCCAGGAGTGTGGCCGAGGTCGATACCACCCACAAATTGGTTCTCGTTAACATTTGGACGCGATTTCCGAATTTGTTGGCCCTTAACAAGCCGACCTCGGGAAGTTTAGCTGGCGAACAAAATGACCGGACATGCCTCAATTAGTGGACGGCGGAGCAACGAAGATCCTTATCGATTGCTGGATGTGCAATTAGTTTAATTGGCACAGCATTGTTTGTCACTTCACGTCTTTGGTGTTTATCGGGTATAGAGTTTAGTTAAATTAATTTTGCTTAGTGCTGATCTGTAATGTGGCGATGAGCTTTGGAAAATAATAATACACACAATAAAAATACACTATTGTATTGAAAGTGGCTAGTCGTATGGATCAAATAATGAAATGGTAGGCAGACCATACCACTTGAGAAAAATAAATCTTCTGAAAAGCTAGTCTTCAAGTTAAGTAGTAGTAGTAGTTTAATTTTTAAGTTATTCATTTTGTCTGTAAAAGATCGCTTTTAGCGATAAGACCGCCCATTGTGCCACCCTGTGTAAAATGTCTACATTTATATCTGTAATTTTTATGGTGTACATAATAAGGAATATTCTATTCTATTCTATTCTATTCTTTTTGTCTTCGTGAAGGTTCATGCAGATGAAAAAGTTCGAATCTTTTTCTCGCCGAGAGACATAACATACAATATTATTTCTAAAACCATATTGAGCTTGTCCAAAGTTCGGCGAGTTTTAAACTTGGATCCGTGTCGGCATCGAGCACAATTCTGGGTCTGCTCCTAAACTTTTAAGTAGATGCTCATTTTCAATTGCCCCAACTATTCATTGGTTGTCGGTTAATCAGCTGAGGAATAAGCTGAAGGGAGGGGTATTCTAACTTTAGGGTTGGGTTGAGGTAATTTTTGATGTTGTTTTGTCAGTTTATTACGTGTTGTGGGTTTTTGATTCGATTGAATTGTTTTTCTATTAGAATCAGCTACATGTCGGCATAATGCAATATTATGCCTTGATTTTATTCCTACATTTGTATTCGACAGTACAACTTTATTATTCATTGAAACGTACAAGTACTGAGGTCATCCATCTTATTATAAAACATTTAGATTACTTATCTAAGTAGAGAGGCATGATCCGTCACCACAGACACTATTACGGCTAGACTTAATTTGATAACCCGATAAAACCGACATGACATACCCAGACAACACACACACTCAAAACACACATGATTCGACGATCGCAGTCTCATTTTCAGGTCATTACATCGCATCAGGCGCGAAACGAGTTCGCCGCATGGCGCCCTAATATCCATGTTTTACATACAAATTAATATTATGACAGTCTGCAAGTGTAATAACACTTGGCGCGTTCACTTTAAATGAATTTGTTTTTGATGACTTCTTATTTGATGAGTTAGGGCTTAAAGATGCTAATTTTGTTATATTATTATTACAGTTGTTTTGTTTCTTAAGTCAAATGTTTATTAATCTCATTTAGGCCATAATTTCGTTATGACTAAACTTCCTTGCCAATTGGGCTGTCGTATAAAAGAGAATTGTTACTCCAAATGAAACGTTTACCTATATATTAAATTCATAACGTGGGAGCCTATCCTTAGGTGATAAACTAACCTAAACCCGTTTACTTTCATCGTTGGGTTACCCCAACGAAGAAAATAAAAATAGTCTGCAATACATTTTGGATCAACAGTTTCATAATATTTTCTGATAAACCAAACTTAAGAAAATTCCGGACCTACATACGTAAGTGGTTATAGCGTAATTTTGCAAATTATTAGTTGCTTATTTACCTGAATTACGACAAAAGGGAGGGAGGTCTTTTTCAAGTTATGAAACAATAACTCTAAAAAAATTCTAGAACTTCCACTTTCATCAAATTGCGTCACACACAAAGTATTCATTCAATTACGAGTTCCAAAGTATAAAACAGTGGTGATGCTCCACCGTTGCCCCGAGTCGTGGCGATGCATAAATTATACAATTGTCGGGTATTAATACTGCCCAAGAGACCCGGATGTGTTTCAATAAAATGTTTCGCTGAATTTATTAGCTCCCGCTCTTGGTTGCCAAATTGACTGGGCCAGTTTCCGCGGTTTGAGGGATGGATCGGCTCTTTTGTGTGGGTGTGTGATTTTGAACTTAATGGTCTGTGGATCCATGGTTGTATTTTGTGTAGTGTTAAACGCTAGTTATTTATTGGTGCGTTTAAATTAAAAAGTATGGTAGTTATGAATCAACATATGTTGTAAATTGTGTAAGTCTTCATAAGTACCTACCTAGTGAAAGAATACTCCGAGTTAAATCTCTGTAAGATCATTTTTATTTTATTGTATTTCACTTGTGTTTCACGATCTGCACCCTAATTACGTAACACACTATCTATCACAATCTGAATAATTTTGAAGCCTATTGCTAATCCATTGCTTCATATGTTCGAAAAATCTGTCTGCTCAACAACGTAAATAACGCAATGAATGTTGTTGAACTGTCAAAATGAAACCCATTCCTACTGTTAGTGTGTTACGTAATTACCCCGCTGTTGCCAAATTAAAGTTATTCTTTCTTTCTTTAAATATTCAAATATAAAGATCACCTTTATCTTGGATTCAAAAACCTAATATTGATGTGTTTTTAATACTTATAAACTTTATTTTAAAAGGCCCATTTATTCCTGGAACCAACGAACAAGGGTCGAAATCTTTACTTTGACGTTTCCTTTAATTATCTAATCTTCCGTAAAGTCCAAACAAAGTCCGACAAACAAGGAAAATGCCTTCTAAAATTACGCCTCCCTACATTATGCCTCCAATAGGCTTCAATTTGAACTTGTAAAAAGTTTTCAGTACTTTCTCTTAATGAACTAACAAATGGCTTCGCGATACACAATGGTTTAATCAAACCGCATTGAGATAAGGGAAACAAAAGGCCCCTTTTGAAGGGAACTGGGGCATAAGAAACAAGCTGTTTTCAGCATATTTGTTACATTTGTAGTAAGGTAGAAGAGATAACTAGTTACAATTAAGTAGGACCCTAACTAGAGAAGTGTAAAATAACTGTTGAAGAGAAATTATGTAACTTCTCTGGAAAATTATGTAACTTCTCTGGAAAATTATGCAACTTCTCTGGAAAATTATGTAACTTCTCTGGAAAATTATGTAACTTCCCTGGAATTTTTTTAAAGATGGACACAATCAGTTGTAGCCGGGATAGTGTGTTATTACCCTTATGATACCACGTTTAATTAGCTTAGTTTCTTATTATTTTCTGTATTTTATAAATATTGACATTAGTTTTTGATATTTTTGACGCGTCCATGTAAAAAATGTGTTTCTTCAAATGGGGGCTATCGTTTTTGTGCTCACAAGTTGGCGCCACTGGCGAGTAAGGTCCTGTTGCAGTACTTTTATATGATGTTTTGATTATGTTTAATTACGCATACATTCATATTATGTTTATTTTATTACATTTTAAAACTTCAAATGTATATTTAGATTATAATGTTACTAAAATTGGCAAGCATGAAGCAGACAAATCTTATTCTTCCTTCAAGTGCTACTAAATTAGATCTTAACTTTTTACTTAAAATCATAAGCCATAATTAATCAAGAATGGCACCACCATTACAAATATTATGAATCATTCGTTTAAATCCGTGATAAAAAATCCCGCAAACAGTGAACGTTCAGTACATATTTTGACATCTAGAGACCTTACTCTACACTAGCGCCTCTAGCGACGAACTCAAGCGCGATAGCCCTCATTGTTGCTAGGTAAAATCTTATGCCAGTGTTATAAAGTTTCGCTACTGAGGCCAAGGTTGGTTATTCAATTGTATTATTACTGGATGACAATCGAATGTTGTTACTGGCTGGCAATCGATTAGAAAGTTGATTGTCGAATCTTGAAATGTTCTGAAAATCTAGTAAAAAAGCTTTGCAAATCCAAAATAAAGACAGTTTATAGTCTGGAACTTACCAGCTACGATATGCCAAGCCACCAGCCCAATACGGAGTTTTGATTTCTCTAAATCCTCAAGAAGTCCTCATGCCCCAAAAAGTCCTCATGCCTCAAAAAGTCCTCCCACAGACGTAGGAGGGCACTCCTCCCGCATGCCGTAGGAGGCCAGGGCACTCCTTTTGCTCAGCGTGAGGCGCTGCAATGTGCCTCCGCTGTTTATTATCGGCATGACGTGAGACCATGCCGCCCTCTTCTGTATCCACTCCCAAACAGAGAAGCCTCTGACGTCAAGGCATTACACTCACGTGGTGTAAGACACCAACGCGGCCCTCCTGTTAGCGTGAAGTGTTATAAAGCACTACTTTGAAACCTCCTATTTACAAATACTTCTAAAGACTTTTCCTCCTCTGGACAGGGATGGTGACAACACGAGGCTCCTCCTGATCCTATTCGGTTTTAGACACCGCAGTTCCATCCTCATCCAGCTCCACTACTGGCTGTCGATCCTGCTGCACCCTGCTGCTCCTGTTGCTGACTCCAAGCGTCCTCGAACCGAACGAAATTGAAGTTGACCTGAAGCTCCTACACCCCACACCTTCACACTTTTTTATCCTTTGTGTTATCTATTATTCCCTTTTTAATACATTCATGCGACTTACAATTAGTCCTCCGGCTAATCGTAACGTTACAGTAAATATGTACATTTTTTATTTTGGTAAAATAGTGAACATTTAATTTTCACAGGCGCAAAAGAAATATTGACCGTATTTTCCTACCACGACACCAAGGACTTTATCACATCTCCGAGACAAAATCTTGATTTCTCGCCATAAAATGTAGGTAGATATAAAAATTGCCAAATCTCACGCCGAGCTTTCTATCACAACCAGCCGTTAACTTATACCACACCACAAACACCCAAAGGCCTAATAAAAAGCGACAGGATAAAATGATTTATGGGATAACTAGATAAAGAGGGTGCCAAGTTTACTGGACCCGCTTCAGGAAGATAAGACAGTAATAATAGATTTGTTACTTTTGTCATCGAAAGACAAGCAACAAAAACGCTTTGAATGTCAGTCCTAGTTGGAACTGACAGGCGGAGTATTGTCGCCCTGTTACGTTCCTAGTGGTATTGGCAGATTCAGTGGAACTGGTATACACGTTCGGGGAAGTATTTTTGTCAGTCACAGTTCCGCGTCGAGCAAAAATGCTTTGATTTGATAACTCAAACGACCCCTTGTCGAGAACACTTGCGTTCTCCGAATAGTGCTGTCATCTAGCTTTCAGAACACAAATAGTTCGAACGGGGTTTAAACTAGGGTAAAATAGAAATACTAATCTTTTTCCGTGTTTCTGCGAATTTTATGGCCGACTAGCTTTTGCCCGGGGCTTCGCTCATGTGGATGTCGGAAATTATCCCATAGAAACGTACTACCGGGATAAAAAGTACCCTACGTGTTAATCCAGGTTATAAACTATCTGTGTTCCAAATTCCATCCAAATCCGTTCAGTAGTTCTTGCGTGAAACAGTAACAAACATCCATTCATCCTTACAAACTTTCACATTTATAATATTAGTAGGATGGACATAGTCTTGCATAAAACATGGTTTTTAAACTTACTTAACTAAGACGCTGGGTCTTCGGCCGAAGAAAAAATCGTTTTTAAACTACATTCTCTTAACCGAATTACATAACGTAGGCCTCCGCTATACTATTATACAGCCCACTTTTGTACGCCCCCTTACGTAAATCAAAGCCTACCCGAACTTTACAGTAGTTTATCTATACACCCAGTTGCCTTATAATGTACAATGTCTATATGAAAAAGTAATCAATCCCACCGATTTCCAATTACGCCCACGTCATCAGCACGCGGCTTGACTAGATAATTGTATCAAATGTAAATGGATTCGTAAATCTAATCCGCTTGGTAATAATTACTGCACAATAGTGTCCACTGTCACCGCGAGGTACGCTTCAATCAGGAAACAGGTAGGTCCAGAAGGTCGGCTCCACCATACAACGAGCGAAAACGCACGCACACAAAGACACGTTTCACGTACAGCGAGAGCAAGTGCATTTGTAACTGGGTTTCAACTATTACATTGTATCTGAATATTTGCAGGATAATCTATAAAATGTTATAACGTGAAATTATTTCCCACAGCTCCCTTTACAATCAGCGAGCTTCTGGCGGGAACACCTCTCGTGTCCACTCAGCCAATAAGGTCGAGCTGAAGTTTCTCGAACATTCTAGAATATTGTAGAAGCTTCCTTAAAAAGAGACGACGCGCAGCCATCTTTTTGAAATTAGCCGTCTGACGTCCGTCAACTGGGCTGCGCACCGAAAAGGGGAATTTTTATTTGCGAAACTTCTGTCTTCGCCCCGAACCCTATGATGAGATCTCAGTTGTTTACTAATTATACGTTTAGAATTGTGTAATATATTTTTATGAATTTTGATTTTTTATGTAATTTACTGAGCACAGCATACTGTGTGTTTTCTGTTTTACCAGTAGGTAATTTGCATGCCTCAGGGCTAACTCCACCACACCAAATTCCAAATTGTATACCGTTGTACTAGTAATATGTAATAAACCAAACTTAAAAAAAAAATACTTTGGCTTTGCATTCGGTTGAGATATATTGAGATCGCCGCTCGTTAGCATCTATGTGTGCGTGCGCCTGTTTTCACTCGTTGCACGGAGCCGACTTTCTGTACTATTCTGCGATAGCGCCCACCGCTAGAAACGCTCCAATTATGCGCAATATGCGATTTCTCCACTGCCGATGTTAATTAATTGTCTGGTTGATTAATTAATCGTCATAAAGGCGAATTTGGTGATTTACGAGTTTTGGGTAGGTTTGTTTATGGCACTTTACGAAGGTTGTATAGTTCGGAGAATTTGGAGATACAACCCTTGGGTTAAAAGGGCTGTTAAATGGTGACTATGAAGTGAAAGGCGTTTGGGACAGCCCATCGCTGTGCGGAGTGGTCGCAATGAACATTTGTATTAAACATACCAAAACAGTGCAATATGACCATCCAGTAGGTATTCAGCAAGGACATTTATTTACACACAATCATACTCACTTTAAAATATTAAGTTAAATGATACACAGACCCAAAAATGGGCCATCGCATCGACCGAAGTTCCAAAGCCATCACCTAATCACAAGATCCCGCAATTGATTACCGGACCATCTCGCTGACCGTTATAAATGATTACAAGTCTTCGGCGAAATCTATTGCGAGAAAGAATCGAGTATAATATCGGCCAGTCATGACCAGTAGGATTGTTCTCATCCAATCCGCCCGTCATCCTTTTGACCGCGGATGATCGTCAAGAAACCAACCAACAAACACTTCTTGTCGGCAAAATTACATTTTTTCCTCAACAACGAAAATGGAAATACAAATAAGTGGCTTTTTGTATGATGTTTATTTGTTCTCGCCTGTTCTGTGTATATGAATATGTCTGTGGTCAAACCTTTATTATTTCTATACACGGTGGAAACATTATGGCCTGGCCCTGGACGGATCCCGAATAAGTTTTACTGAAAGCAAACATTTTTTTTTAAAGTAGCGGAACCAGTCGGTAGTACTATATTCGTTGATGAATAAATGTTACCTAATAGTTATTGTATACATATTTTTTCACACCCCAAATAGGCCGATATCAGCAGTTTTGTAAGTGAATCAGTCGGTAGTTAATATCTATTATAGTCTTCAATTATTTTCGTTGCTTATATATTTATTCATGTATCTATTATTTAGGATATATATATCTGTGTATCTATTTTAGTGAATGTATAGGTACTTGTTAAGTGCACCAACGACAGTCTCATTTTATGTGCAGGCAAATCACTGTCCGTTCCAAGTTTGCTTGGAAGAGATCGCAGAAAGTACCTATTGTATATTTTGTAGTGTTCGATTAATTTTTTGTTATGTATTTTGTGTAGAATAAAGAATATATAAATAAATATACATAGTTTTATTTATTATTATTATTTATTTATTTAAACTTCTCGCACAAAATAACATACAAAAGGCGGACTTAATGCCTTAGGCATTCTCTACCAGTTAACCGATGTGGTGTAGAGATAACATGGCAGGTGCTCTGCTGAACAGGCGTTAATAATAATAATACAAAATATTAAAAAGATAACATAATTAATTATAACTGAAATAGGTATACAAGTACCTAAATAGGTTATAAACTTATAATACACATACATACATATTTACTATAATATATACCTACATTATATATAATATATATACTATATATATACACAAAAACGGAAAGAGGTAATTGAGATGACTCTACGCTATTTATTTTGAAAATAATTCTGCAATTTTCGCTTAAATGCATTCTGACTGGTGGCCGTCCTGATATCAAGAGGAAGCGCATTCCAGAGAGCAATGGACTGAATACGAAAGGATGAATGAACAAAATCAGAAGTATGAGAAGGACAGAGTAGGAGGAGATTATTGGAAGAACGCAAATTCACACCCCAAATAGGCCTATAGTTTCGTTTTTATTCAGGCAAAAGTCAGCAGCTCTTTGCTGCAACAATTTCGTCCGCACGTTCACGCTCCGCCTGCCTGACACGCCACATTCGTACTGACCGCATGCACATTGTTTTATTGCTGAGCCGTCAGTCGTCACCGCGCTGACTGCGCCCCGTCAGCGTGACTAGGGTTAACTGAGAGACGCAAGTGGTTTGGTTGAACTAGATTCGTTGATTGATAAATGTATGCATAATGCAATTGTTCGATTTGAAACGCGAAAGGCTTCAACTGAACTCGCTGGTTTGTTTTTGATTTTAAACTAGAGCTTGGATTTTCTAAGCGATGCTGTCATAATAACGGCCGCAAAATTGCTGCTGTCGTAAAAATTACATGATGTTTTAGCCATGGAAGATGGCCGTCACATTGAGGTTGTTATATTATAATTATAAAATGGCACCGCTTTTCGACAAATACAACACACTTTAATTTTTAACAAAATAGGAGTGTATAGCGAATAAAATGGCCTCTCAGTGTTTTCTACTAACAGACCTAGGAAATATTTAGTCAAAAAAAAAAATAAGTAAACGATCCATTTTTGACCTAGAAAATACATTTTCACTGAAATTTTCAGCAGCATCCTGAATCCTGACCTAATTCAGGATGGTTGCACACTGACCGCAATTTGAACGTTATTTTATTTTCGAAGCGTCACCCCACCGACTGTGAGTCGTCAGCGCAGCGTAACTAGGATCAAATGGATGGCTTGGGGTTAACGGTTGTGTAGAATTTTAACGTAAAAGTTAACGATTTAAAAATATCAAATGTATTGTTTTTATAATGATAATGAATGGTACATATAATGTCATTATTTTCAGAATTAAAAAATATAAATTGAGATTGTAATTATGATTTAAGGCTCCTTCAAACAGGCGCGATTCGCGACGCGAATCGTATGCGACACAAAGGCACCGCTCATCGCGCGACCGGCGGCACCTTTGTGTAGCGTGCGCTTCGCGTCGCGTGTCTCGCCTGTTTGTAGGAGCCTTTATATTGTGACTTCATGCTACCTACCTATCTTCAGTTATTGTGAGGTCCCAATAACTACCAAAAATATTCAAATCCCATGTTAGAAATAAAAACCCTTTACAATACATAGGTATTTATTGTTAGGTAATTTTTTCTACAATGCCGTTTTTTCTTAAAAAAATACCGAACTTTAAAAAGCTATTTAATGTAAGGTAATTCTTTTTAACTCTGCAACATCCTACTTAACGCATATGCATTGATGGTGGTGCTAATATTTCGTGGCTCTGCTTCTATTACAGTTACGATAGGTTAGACTAACCAATTGATAAGCCCGGCTTTACGACACCTATGAGAACCAAGCAGCTTGCCTGTATCCCGAGGACAAGGCATATATTTTAAAGACTATCTCAACACTTTAAAAGCTACACAGCGATAAATATACAAAGCAAAATACTCCTTGTCGCTACACCGGGTGCTAAAGTAACTTTTAGTGCATTTTATTTAGCAAACTTGTGAGATGCATAGCCTCGCATACGGCGGAGGTGCTTTAAAAACGTGTATAAATCTCGATAAATCGCTCCAATAGACGTGTTTGCGTTTAAATGGCACTTCATCCGGGAAAATATTGCGAGGAAGCTAGATTATGGTCGGTTCTTAGGTAAGAACTTTGTGTTAAAAAAAGATGCTGTTAATTTATTTAGATGTAGTTAACACCATTTAACCGGGGACGAATTTAGACTCCGTGCTGCTACTGAAAAACTAACATAATATAACATCACACCTGTATTTCCCGAAGGGTTAGGCAGAGGTGTACCTAGGGTAGCTCGCCGTCCGGTAAGGACCAGGCCCGGGTCGACGCACACTGGTCCCGAATGATAAAAAAGTGGACATTAAGAAATTTTTGACAGAAGGTCAACGGATTCGGCTGATTTTTTTTTTGTAGACAGCTGATGCAATTACAAATCACTTTTATAGATTGAGTTTTTGCCAAATAAGCCGTATTTTCAGAGAAAAAAAATATTGAAATATTTTTTGTATGAAAGAAATCCTAATTTTGTCTTTATCTTCCAAGATTCAAACGTATTCAAAATAAAACTTAGCGCAGCTTGTAGAGGGGCTAATTTCTCACTACTTTGTCATAGACACTCAACTGCGATTTTGTGCTCCTTTTGAGTTACATGCACTTTAAATATTTTTTGTATGAAAAAATCCTAATTTTGTCTTTATCTTCCAAGATTCAAACGTATTCAAAATAAAACTTAGCGCAGCTTGTAGAGGGGCTAATTTCTCACTACTTTGTCATAGACACTCAATTGCGATTTTGTGCTCCTTTTCAGTTACAGGCACTTTAAATTTTTCGTTGTCGGATGAGCTTTACTAGTTTTTTGTAGACAGCTGATACAATTACAAGTAACTTTTAAAGATGTATTTTTTGTTAAATAAGCCGTATTTTCAGAGTTAAAAAATTAATTCAGGCGGATTAGAAATAATCTTGTTAAAGATAGACTAAGATGTAATAACATTTTCTTCATTAATAAGTAACTCTTATAAATGTCTTTCTATTAAAAAAAGTCTTATTTTAAATATATCAAATAAACAACTTGGATATCTCAAAACGTGTACAGACATGTTCAGGTACAGGTAATTTATTGTGTGACTCATATTCAGATTATAAGCATTTTTTGGTAATGAGTCATTGCTTAACGCAGTTAACAATTAACCCCTCTACAAGCTGCGCTAAGTTTTATTTTGAATACGTTTGAATCTTGGAAGATAAAGACAAAATTAGGATTTTTTCATACAAAAAATATTTAAAGTGCATGTAACTCAAAAGGAGCACAAAATCGCAGAAGAGTGTCTATGACAAAGTAGTGAGCAATTAGCATCTCTACAAGCTGCTTTAAGTTTTATTTTGAATACGTTTGAATCTTGGAAGATAAAGACAAAATTAGGATTTCTTTCATACAAAAAATATTTCAATATTTTTTTTCTCTGAAAATACGGCTTATTTGGCAAAAACTCAATCTATAAAAGTGATTTGTAATTGCATCAGCTGTCTACAAAAAAAAAATCAGCCGAATCCGTTGACCTTCTGTCAAAAATTTCTTAATGTCCACTTTTTTATCATTCGGGACCAGTGTGCGACGGCGCGTTGTCTTCCACGTGCGCCTCAAAGAGATATCAGCATAATTGACGGGGTCCGATAGGACCGATGCCTGCCACGGTCGCGGGTTTGTCCCAAAGGGTTACAGTGGCCCTGGCACACAGGTAATTGAAGGAACACGGGTGGGTTTTAGTCAGTAAGAGTCTGACACGCCCTTCCGCTCCGCCCAGAGCGGTAGAGGTCATTTGATGCGACTTAACCAAAAAAAAAAGAAAAAAAAATTATTGATGGAAAATCTCAAAAACCTGACCTTGAAATCGAATCTAGGCTCCCACATTCAGAAGTCACGCTAACGGTCACTAGACTGACGAGATGGTCTTTTGTTTAGTTATAGATTACTAAATTATCTCACAGAAAATATATATTTTATTATTCGGTCCTAATCTGTGATTCGGTCTCACACGTCTCAAAGATGTATTCCCATCCCTAGCTAATTAACAAGGCTTATAGCTTTTCGCATCCTTCCCCCATGTATTCGGTTTTTTCGGTCAGTTTATCTCCGTCGGATCACTTATGCTGTGAGTAATCCATCATTAGGAGCTGACCACGACCCCGCCATTTGCCTTGCCAATTTGCTATCGTTTATGGGTGCTTAAGACTTTTTTGGTTTCTTGAAGAGCGATTGATTACACTTTTTTACTTCTAAATCAATAGCACAGTATCTTCCTATTTTTTGGAGGAAATATTATAGGTACAAGCATAAGACTGTTTTTTTTAAGCTATTGCATAGCTTTTATCGCGGGCTTTGAGCGCGGCAACCGAATCAAGAAATTCCGTAACGAATATAAAACCTAACACCCCCCACTCCGCCTACCATGTAGTTCGGCCGAGCGTTCGCTTAACGTGTGTACTTAAATTAATATCAAAGAAAAAGAAATACTGCATAAATAAAAAATAAATAAATAATTATAATTACATGAGTTGATAAAAAATGTTATACAATACCTTTACCGCGGCAGTCCCCGAGTGCCACACGTGTTTTTTTTTTATTGCTATTTTAAATCTCTGCCATTTCTCGGGGACCCCTGGGTCCCGGACCTTTGGATGGCTCACGAGGGGCCGAAGCCAACATAAATAGGCCCGTTAGACGTTTTAGTGAAATGAAGCACCAACCGACGATTATCCCTGTATACTCTATGCAAGTGCACCCAAAGACAACCCCCAGTTGGTGAAGGACTATTGCAGAATGTGAAAAAAAATTGGATTATAGTTTTGGGTGGCTTAAGTGGGCTGGTTAACAAGAACTATGGAAGGACTATCACCTCTGCTTGATCAATGTTTGATATATATATATACGGATAAAATGTATTATTTTATAACAAGAGCTTACTTTACAAATTGGTTGGTTGGTTGATTGGTATCGGTTGGTAATTGGTATTGGTGGCTTTGGTTGGTGGTATTGGTTGGTTGGTTTTCTTATCTCTGTCACTGTCCCTGAAGCAGACTCAAAAAGTTAATTTTATTAAATCACTCGACAGTGAAAGTTTACTCAATATCACAGATTTTCTATAAATTATTCTCCACATCAAACAACTTCGATTCGTTTGCATTTGGTTCAAAAATTGAGGAATCAATGCCAGCCTCTTATTTTGATTAGTGCCTATACGTTTTCCACTCGCAAGTACCAAAATGTTTTCATTGTATTGTAGCATTTTTTCTTCTTTTTTCTGTTCTTATTTCTCCGTAACTAATTACCTAGTCCTGAGTAGGTTATATTGACGCGTATCCTTGTCGGTCAGTTCATCCCCCTATCCGATGGCGCGTGTCAGTAATCCGACTTTAGTCTCTAGGCGGATGAGGATTATGTGTTGTAGTAGTTATATCGTGGTTAAGGAGCGTGAATATACGGGGCTTTAAGGTAAACTGTTTTGTTATCTATATGAAGGAGAAGGTACTCTCTCTCGTTATCATCAGCCATATTTTAACTACTGTGGGCGTACTATGGGAAGTGTTGGTTATTGCGCAATAGAAAAACTGTTTGCAGTTTAAATCAAATTATAATTTATGATCAAATTAATCGCATTAGCGAATCATATACTGTAGGTACATGACACAACTATACAGAACGCGCGACAGTTTCTAAACGTGTTTACTGCTTGACCGCCACCAATCAACTCTGTTTTAACTCTGTTCGAGCGTTATGTTGTAGACTCTGTCGAGCGCCACCTGGTGGCGCTGGCGTCCCGGTTTGTCAAAGTCAAACGATTGATTTAACGTATATCCGACATATATAAAAACATTGGTATTAAGGTAAGGTCACCTATTTCGGCGGTATTTTACTAAAACTCGAAAGGAGACCGAAATAAAAGCATTTATTACCCTTTTTAAGGTTTGGCTATTTTTATCAGAATATATATCGTTTAATAATAATAATTAAGAATATATTAATAATATTAAGAATATATTGTTTCTACTATTGAAATAGATAATAGGTTTGGTTATTAGATCTTGATTTGTATTTTAAATTAATCAAATATGAAAAGAAGTTGAAGGCACCTTAATCCGATGTAAAAATCCTTATTCCGATGTATTTGGTTCCTAATACTGAGTGTACAAAATGCAAAGGAAAATGGTAGGAAGAACATGGTGTTAAAAAAATCAACTCTATTTATTTATCTAGGGTTTAATCGTTCGTATATCTCCGTCTTCTTACGTGAGGTTTTAATGATCTTATAAAATAATGTCACAATATTCAATTAAGATTATAAAATGCCTGTTATATTAGTTATATAAAATATTTTTAATTATAACTGTACTCGACTTCGTTTACGGACACGTTTGATTGTTTTGTATAAAATGGATATTGAATTACGTGTAACAAAAAAATGCTCTTAGGTAAGTTTTCAATATTAACTTTATGTGTAGTTTTAATCTGAAATAAAATTTTGAGACATTATTAAACACTATTAATTATTTATACAGCATTATTATTTATCTATCATATTATCATTTGTTTAATTTATTAACTAATCAGTACTGTTCATGAGTATTTATTTATTTAAAATGCAAATCAAGTATCAAAATAGAAAACATAAACAATATTGTCTCTATGTTACTTAGATTACTATTATGTAAGACAAACTCAAACTCAAAGCATTTATTTCAAATAAACCAATTATAGGCACTTTTGAATTGTCAAGTGGTCGGCCAGTCAGAAAGATGAAGCTAGTTGCCCATTCCAAAGCGTAGCAGGTACCTATGGAGAAGAACGGGCAAGAAACTCCATGGATACTCTTTTAAATCAAAATATGGTCACAAATTCATTTATATTATATATACAATATGGTTACAAGACATTTTTACAGTCAGAGAAAAGTGACATTACATATGCATAATATTCATACAGGTGAAAAAAAATTATGAAGCGTGTATTTGAACCCAGTTGCTGACGCAAAATTAACCAATTATTTTAAAACGTATATACATTACTCCAGACCTTTGGTGATATAACGACGCAAAGTTATAATTATAAATTGAATAACAGATCTAGCAGTTAAAAAATTGGACTACTCTGTACAAAATGGGTCATACATTATATATGTATATATACGCGTCGACTTGAGAACCTCCTCCTTTTTTTCGTCGGTTAAAAAGGGCTTTTAAATCGCTCGTAAACACAGTTTTTCTACATAAATACTTCGGAATAAGGTGCCAATTTTGCCTTTACCTTATTTTACTGTTTCATAATGAGTAGGGGATCATTGGGAGATTCATTTTATTATGATCAAAGTTTTTTTACATCACGATATGTTGATAATGGAAAAAATATAGTAACTGTAGGTACTTGACTAATCTACCTAAAACAGGTAATTTCCTTATCAGTCATTTTAGGATTGAGTATGAGGTTCTGATTCAAAGGACCAAGTGGTCAACTGCACTCAGCTTTGCAAACTAACATTCGAAGCTAAGTTTTGGTTTTAAACCATTGAAGAGACAACGCATATAGACAAAATGGTCTATATGCGTTGTCTCTAGAATGGTTTAAAACCAAATGGATTACATGAGTAATTAGCAGCAGCATCTTCCAATATGCTAGCGACAAACGACTACCATCACCCTCTACTCACTTGATTCCCTGCACCATAATTTAAGATCTCCTTCATTTAGGAGTCAGGGGTCAAGAAACTGCCGGCTCGCCGTCCGGTAAGGACCAGGCCCGGGTCGACGGCGCATCGTGTTCCACGCGCGCCTCAATGAGATGTCAGCACCATTGACGGGGTCCGATAGGGCCGATGCCTGCCAGGGTCGCGGATTGTTCGAAAGAGTTACCGTGGCCCTGGCGCACAGGCAACTGAAGGAACACAGGTGGGTTTTAGTCAGTAAGAGTCTGACATGCTCTTCCGCTCCGCTCAGAGCGGGAGAGGTCATTTGATGATTTCCCAGAAAAAAAAGGGGTCAAGAAACACTATTTGTTTCAGTCTTAAACTTGTATTTTCAGTATTTAATTCTCTCTTAAACGTCACAGAAGCGGTATTTAACTCGTGCTTACAGTGTTTTATTTTACATTTCTAAGTTTAATTAAGCGGTTAACTGCAGTGTATAAAGTCCACCAAGATAAACGCTCGGTGCAAGTTAGAGGAGGTAGCGATATAGGGACCGATTATATCAATCTAGGACATGGTTTGACGATTTAAGACTCCTTCAAACAGGCGCGATACGGGACGCGAATCGCACGCGACACAAAGGCACCGGTCGTCGCGCGACAGGCGGTGCCTTTGTGTCGCGTCGCGTGTCGCGCCTGTTTGCAGGAGCCTTTAAACAGAATTCTTGTGCTTGTCGCTTGTTACCTATATACAGCATTTTGTTTGGTTGCAGTAGATCGAAAATGTTATTAATGACGACGTATTATGATGAGAATGACAAAATTAAAATGGGCACAGGAGAAACAGTGTAATCATTCCCGAATTTTTCGCAATTACTCAAATTCAAAGTTTTTTATTAATGCGATTTTTGGTGATACAACAGGATCTTAAAAATATTTTATAGTAGCTCAAAAATCTACCCTATTAAGGCATGCATTGTTAAATTACAATATTAGAAATTAAGTTAAACATTACATGAAACATAATGAAGTAATAATAATATATAAAAATAAATATAGAACTTAAACTACAAGAAATTAAATTAAATTAAATTTTGTATTTTATATTGTTCGACATTATAGTAAGTGAAAATTCGGTAATGTATCAGCAGGCAATGTATTCATGAACACTTATAAAAAAATAAAAATAAATTGAAAATTTAAAACAGTTTTTTCCGTAACTGACGTTTTCATCAATCAATAAACTAAATCCCCATGGAAACCACATGCAAATTGATGCGATTCAAATGAAATAACATGTTATAAAATTCAAAGATAAGAAAGTATTACGTATCGTAATGTAATGTATAAAATATGTGTATACAATTTCCGTTCATTGTTCGTTCATTCATTTTTGGTCGGATTACATATCGGGTACAAACATTGCAATTCTATTTTATGTTTCGTCGATTGGATTACAATGTTCCCAACTCAAAAAACACTAATGTCTGGTTAACTAACCCGGTGTTACTTTTTAGTGGCGCAACGCGTAATAAGAGTTAAAATGTTAGTTAATTGTCTCCGAGTTTACAAACTCTACATTTATTCATTTAACCTGACTAAACGTGCAAGTGGGCCTTAAAGTAACAGAGGAATATACAAAAATGTATTTTATTATTTGCTCTACATAGTAATTTATCTTCCGATTTACCATCCAACAGAAAATCAATCCTTTCTATCTGACCTTTCTATATTAGCCCTTACGATCCCAGCACACCAATACACCAGTCTACCTTTGTCACCCGAAAAATACAACAGTATACGTAAAGAATTTATCGCCCGTTCCTTATTGCTTAGATAAAGGCATAGGCCTGTGGTCCCTAGCCGGATCGTTATAAATCTGCCCACCTTGGGTAGAATTTAACCGCTTATTTTGGCGAAGCTTATGGTTGCTTGCACTAGAACTGTTTTTAAACGCGGTGTTATGGATATTTTTTTTGTGTTCCAGCCAGGATTGACGCCTAGCAATTCTGATAATTCCTTGTCTAGATTTTTTTTTAAAAAACAAAGAAATATTGGTTTATTTGTCCCAGAAACACGTGCATAGAAAGCAGATGAGTTAACTCGAATAAATTATATGACAGAATGAAAACAGATGAAACAGATGAAATTTTAGTACGCGATTGTAAAAAAATAAAATATTTACCCTCCAGCTCATATCTCTAAATAAATTGAAATCAGACGAGACAGCGCCTTACACAAAGGATCGAACTTCCAAACAATTTTTGAGTATGGCTTTTGTTTCGAAACTTTCTCATGCATCAGATTTCAAAACTCAGACGCAAAACGTTTTTCAGCTGAAAAATCAAGTCACTAAAACTTTCCAGATATCTTTGAAAGACAAAAAACTTCAGAGACTATTAAGCTTGGCATACTTTTTCATTGTTCAGTTATCTTTGGGTTGAGTTGAAGCGATTACAATACCGCTTTGTCGTTCGCTTTCGACTCTTAAATGTTCTGGTGTCGAAGCGCTCCGAGGGACGCTTTTACGTCGCGACGTTGAAAGGAGTTACTACGGTACAATGAGTAGTGGTGGTCAGGGTTTAGTGTAGAGAGGTAGCGGGGGCGGAGGCGGGATTATATTTTTGTAAAAAGATTCTGTCTGGTTTAAGTTGTGTTTTTGCTCTGACACTCATAATCGTGTCTGATGATTGGTGCCCTAAGAGGAATAACTCCTTCAACATAATGTAATAATATGTAGGTGGACAATTGCGCAGCATCTGCACATTACTTAAAATACTGACTCAGTCATTTGAATAAACATAACCTTCAAGTCTGTATTTCTCGTAAGTGTATTCACAGCTGCGGGGAATACAGACAACCTAACCAAACTAGGCAGTCATGTAAATGTTAGGTTTTATTAATATAACTGTAACTAAACGGCTTAATCATATCGATCTACGGTTAAAAATTTTTGTACTGGCCATACTGACAGCGGAAATGCGTATTTAAATAAAATCGGGAGATTGAATTTATTGCACTGGCGACACTGGTGGCGACAGTCGCGGTTACTTGGCACAGATCGGGCAGATTTTGATGGGAGTACTGTGTTGATTGATTTTAAGAAATAAGTTTTGATAAAAATAAGTTGTGAACATACAAAATAAGTTTTGAAGATTAACTGTGGTTATTTTTGAGTTATCGTTTACAAAGAACACCAAAATTTTACCAGTTATGTTTAACACCCATATTAAAAGGCCCATTGTCATCAACCGGGCACAATTCTAAACAGCTGGTTATCCAGGCTGTTACTGAGAAATTCCTGACGTAAAAACCGCACAGAATCTTTATTACTGTTCCCTCTGCCTCTTGTCACTATAACTTCCCCACTAAAATCTTATGCATAGCATAGTGCAGCTCCGTTTCAGGCTGAAACAGTCCCATTCAGCTTGTAAACATGAAGAGCGAGCCGCCCGCATACGATATTGTGAACTACCCGCTTTTTACACCGAAAACTTGGCAACCCTCTTTGAAAAGTAGCTATAGTGTGGAGATGATACTCAACGTACTCTTTGTTTATGGTGTTTTGTTATGGGTCAACATACAAAGGATTGGTTTCTAATATACAGGGTTATTGGTAAAACACCAGCAACCCCTTAAGGGGTCATTGTACTCATCATTATAAACAACT
This sequence comes from Dryobotodes eremita, assembly GCA_917490735.1. Lineage (NCBI taxonomy): Eukaryota > Metazoa > Arthropoda > Insecta > Lepidoptera > Noctuidae > Dryobotodes > Dryobotodes eremita. The sequence continues at coordinate 19,590,149 of OU823251.1, read as the reverse complement.
TTTACTATGGACCAAACCTAAAAATCGCGAAAAAATAAACAGATTTTCCCTACATTTATATTCGCATAACACGTCAAAACGTAGGGAACAGCAGATATTTTTTTCGAGATTTCAGGTTTGGTTTGGTTTCAGGTCCATAGTAAAAGTTGTTTATAATGATGAGTACAATGACCCCTTAAGAAGTTGCTGGTGTTTTACCAATAACCCTGTATACACAGTATACAGGCTGGCAGTGATATCGACGCACACCCTGTTACCATGGATTCAGTACATGATTCTGAACACCTCTGCTTTGAAATTTTTCGTCAGTTATAAAAAAAATATTAGCTGTTCAGTACATTTTGACCGCGTAAGTATTGCACTTTTCTATGAAACAGCAGATTTTTTTTGTTGATAAATGACGAATGATTTCTACATTCGGGGGTCTAGGATCATGTACTGAATTCATGGTTACAGTTTGCGTCGATGTATGCCACCCTGTATTTCTACAATACTCTTTATAAGCACACTTCTTCTCCATAGAGATCTACGTTTTGGAATGGGCAACTAGCTTCAACTTTCTGACTAACTGACCGACTCTTTGACAATTCAAAAGTGCCTGTAAATGGTTTAATTGAAATAAATGCTTTGAGTTTGAGTTTGAGTATGAGTTTGAGTTTGAGTATGAGTTTGAGACACCTACTTACGTAAGCAAACGTGTATTAGTAAGTACACTCACATTCAGCCAATTATTTTATTTTATTTATTCGGGAAAACAAACAATTACACATTAAGAATTACAAAAGGAAAGGATACAGAAATTATACAAATGTGAAATCAACAACGTTCTCCACAGATACACAATGAGACAATTTGGTAAATTTTAAGACCAGCGTTGTATTGTAAACAATAACAGAAAAAACAACAGAAACTTTAAATTCCTCGCCCTCTCTTGCTATTGATTTATTAAGAGCGAATGTTTCAGCCTGTTCTATAGAATTTAAATTTAAACATATAAGCCCTGTGGTCGTTGTAAAGGCATTTAAGCAACTTAAGATTAAAATTACAGAAGATCTGTGGGGCATGTCTACTAAAGTTTGTCAATCTATTATTGAGACAATTGCACCCTATTTAGCTTTAATATTTAATTTATGTGTAGATCAAGGGGTATTCCCAGATTTAATGAAGTATAGTAAAGTAATTCCACTTTTCAAATCTGGGGACAGCAAAGACACTAATAATTATAGACCCGTATCGGTTTTGCCATTTTTCAGCAAGGTGTTTGAAAAAGTAATGTTAAATCAAATGCTCAATCATTTTAATCGTAATAACATCCTACACGATCAACAGTATTGTTTCACCAAAGGACGTTGTACAACCGACGCCGGTGTTACATTATTAAAACATATTTTTAACGCATGGGAGGAGGCACAAGATGCAATAGGCATCTCTTGCGACCTATCCAAGGCATTTGATTGCGTGAATCACGAAACACTGCTCTTGAAACTTGAGCATTACGGACTGGGTAAACTTGCGCTTAGCTTAGTAAAATCATATTTGAATGATAGACTGCAGCAAGTTCAAATAAACCGTGTAAATTCATTGGGCTTAAAAGTCAAAATGGGTGTACCGCAGGGTTCAATATTGGGTCCGTTCTTCTTTTTAGTTTATATAAATGATTTACCTTATTTACTGAAAATCCGACCTCAAATGGTGTTATTTCCGGATGATACATCACTGATTTTTGAAATAAACAGACATGCACATGAGCTTGATGACGTAAATAACGCCATAATTGGTTTGGTTCATAATTGGTTTACTGTAAATAATTTGGTATTAAATGAGAAGAAGACTAAATGCATAAGATTCTCGTTACCGAATTTTAGAAGTAGTAAATGTCACGTTGTATTGAATAAGGAGATACTAGAATTCGTCGAAAAATCGGTTTTCCTGGGGATTACGCTAGATTCAAAGCTACAGTGGGGTCCTCACTTAACATCACTTGCAGGGCGGCTAAGTTCAGCCGCTTACGCTGTTTGGAAAATCCGTCAATTAACAGACGTGGATACCGCGAGACTTGTATATTTTAGTTACTTTCATAGCATCATGTCTTACGGTATTCTGCTGTGGGGACGGGCTGCGGATATTGATTCTATCTTTATTCTGCAAAAGAGGGCTGTCAGAGCCATCTACAACCTCCACAAACGCGAATCTCTAAGGGAACTGTTTAAAAAAAATAACATCATGACGGTACCTTGTCAATATATATATGAAAACATTATGTATGTTCGAAAAAATCTACATCTTTTTAGTAAGATAAGTGACAGGCATAATTTCAACACTAGAAATAGGAACAAATTAGATCAACCACGTTTCAGGTTATCTAAAGTAGGTACTTCTTTTATGGGGTACTGTGTAAAATGTTATAATAAAATACCACTCGATATTCTTCAACTAAATGAGAAGAAATTTAAAACATGCATTAAACGCACACTATGTAGACAAGCATATTATAAGTTCAATATAGTAGTAAGACTAAGACTAAGACTATATATATAGTAGATAAAAATGCTTGGCTTAATGCTGGTCCTGCTCCACAGCCACTCGGGCGCACTAGTTAAAATTTGAATGTTTGGAAGAGATACTCCTTTCTTATTCCCCCTTTTATTTTTCTGACATTGCGAACTTAATGTTTGTTTATTTTTTATAAAATATGTTTTATTATTGAATAACTCAATAGATATTTTAATGATTATTTTCTTTTACGTAGTAAAATTTTATTCATTGCTCAAATACATAGCAAACTATAGTTTTGTAGAATTTAGAAGCATATTGCAATTTTGTAAATGTGAGTACCATGGATTCGTTTATTATATAATTATGTTGACTTGACAGCATGGCAGTAGAGACTATGTCATGCTCACTTAAATGTCTCATTGTTGGTGGCGCGTGTGTTGGATCATTCGGTTCCCTACAAAATGGTTGAGCTGGATGGTGCTAATCCACGCGTCATGTTCGTGAACGGGCGCCGTCAGTTGAGACTGGTCATCTCTTAACTGCCACGGCTTATTTTTATTATTAATCTTATATTTTGAATTGTTGTTTTATATATATTTTTTCATTATTCTCGCATATAGAAGCAACACGAATAATGTACCCAGGATGTTGTAATATCTTGATTTAAAAAGAGTGTCCTTGGAATTTCTTGCCCGTTCTTCTCCATAGAGATCTACGTTTTGGAATGGGCAACTAGCTTCAACTTTCTGACTAACTGACCGACTCTTTGACAATTCAAAGGTGCCTGTAAATGGTTTAATTGAAATAAATGCTTTGAGTTTTGAGTTTGAGTTTGATAAAAAAGAGGAATATTCATAGTAAAGTATCAACATCAAAATATAATTTTGTCAATAGTGTCGCATGAGTGGAACAACAGGGTCACATTAATTTTTCAATATCTTAAGTAACACGAGTCCAAACTTCCTATGCGGTAAAGTAAACAGATTATGTTTAAGTCCCGTAGTGTTATAGTGGATTCGAGCCTATTATCATCAAACGAGCACAGATCCATCTGGTAAGCTACTGGGAAAAATCATAATGGAAAAACCTAATAGCACTTGGTTCGCTCTAGAGATAAAAACCTGCACCCTAATTACGTAACACATTATCTATCACAATCTGAATCATTTTGAAGCCTATTGCTAATCCATTGCTTCTAAAGTTCGAAAAATTTGTCTGCTCAACAACGTAAATAACGCAATGAATGTTGTTGAACTGTCAAAATGAAACCCATTCTTACTGTTAGTGTGTTACGTAATTACCCCGCTGGACCCCATGACAGACTACCACTAGACCAATGAAGGTGAATGAAGCGAACATCAATGTTTGTTTACACTCTAACCACATAAAGTATTATCGTAAACAAACGTCAGCCACACAAGTAACATACAGTAACTAGATTCACCAATAAACAGTTTACAAAGTTACCATCAACATTAGTCCATATACAGACACTTGACACACATCATTATGTACCTCATGCAGCACAACAAATTACTGCAAGCGCCACATGTGCCATTAACGGCATTATTAACGGCCCACTGAAGGAACACTACACTAATGACACTATATCGCCCACCTGGACTTATTTATGGCCTGAATGTGGCTCTTATTTTAAACATGGAACAGGCCTCAATAAAATTGACTAAGGTGATTCTGCTCGTGGGTGCTGTTAGTGGTGACGAGGTATGGAAAGACCTGGCTTGTTGGTTCAGTGGTTGCAAGACTGCTAAGCATGAGGTTTTAGATTCCCCAGGTCGAGCAAAGTGTAATTAAAACATTTTCATTAGGAAATTCTTAGTAACAGCCCGAAGTTTGGATGTGTGGTCGTTTGATAGCAATAGGCTCTAACTGATGCTTTTACGTAAGAAAATACTCCTTTTTTTTTTGGTTGGATAATCATCAAATGACCTCTCCCGCTCTGGGCGGAGCGGAAGGGCGTGTCAGACTCTTACTGACTAAAACCCACCCGTGTTCCTTCGGTTGCCTGTGCGCCAGGGCCACGGTAACTCTTTCGAATAATCCGCGACCTCCTGCATGCTGCATACTCCTTTAGAGAATAAACGTGTGATGTTATTTTGATTGTTTTCTCCTTAATTAGTAGCTCCTAGCTAATTTCCCTAATTTATTTAGCAAGTACTGACTATGGTGGAATTATCACGATGGCCGTTACTGACGAAGCACTGGTTAGTTATGCAATCATTATTTACCAATTGGATGCATTGTCTCTATTATGTTGTGTCTTCTTAAATAAAGAGTCTTAGAATAAGTTCACGAAGGGTCAAAGAACGTTACGGTTTCACGAGCTGACCTCCACAACGTAAAGCACAAGCGGCTCGCGGGACTAGAATGTTGAAGAGTGCATTTGTTTCTTGGGTAACTAGGAACTGCACCCTGAATGCATAAAATACTGGAAATCACAATCCCTTGTATGTTGGAAGTTCAACATTATACTTTTTTGTTGCAAAGTCAGCCTATAATGTTCCCAATGCTGGGACACAGATCTCCCTCTCTGTGAGAGGAAGTGGGCCGTAATCCACCACGCGGGACCAGTGCGGGTTGTTATATGTCACATGTCTTGGATTTCATGGTTCTAGGACATGCAGGTTTTATCACAATTTTTTCCTTCCTCGTTTTGAAGCAGTGGTGATGAAATAATTTACATAAAGTAAAGCGTTTCTGAGGGTGCGAACTTACGACCTACAACTCGGTAAGTCACGGCCGTTACCAATGGGCCACCTATGTTCTCACTTATTGCTGAAGAACGAAAAAAAAAAATTCAAACATATTTTTGACGCAATGGAATTTGTAGTATTGTTAAAATGATACCTATTAAGGTATCATTTTAACAATACTACAAATTCCACTGAACTATTCCACTGTGACTATTAAGTCACTGTTGTTCCATTTACATCACCTCTTCAGTTAAAAATAAATTTAGCAGAAGAAATATATGATGGCGCGTGATGATTTAGTCAATTTATTGTAACACTTTTTAAAAGTTGTAATCGATTATAATCTGAATTTATATTTTAATTTATTTTTATATTTTTCTCTGTGGTTTAGAATTTATTTCTTCAGTGGTATTTTTAACTTAGAGCGGGTAACACCGAATGGGGTTGTAAGTGTCATGGCGGCGATAGCGAGCACTTTGTCATGCGATCATCACGCGGTGCACACGCACAAATCCATTGGCTCTTAATTTTTTTTTTTTTTTTTTTTTTTTTTTTTTTTTTTTTTTTTTTTTAAACATTGCCCCACACTAGGAATTTCTCCTGTATTGTGGGTGCGTTTACAAACATTCAAACTCACATACACAAACAGCCAGACCCGGAACAACTACTTGTAGGTCATACAAATATTTGTTCCGTGCGGGAATCGAACCCGCGACACGCAGCGCAGCAGTCAATCGCTTAACCACTGCGCCAACCATGCCGTTTAACAATTGTTGTGATTAGACTTAATCAGTGATAATCATTGTAATCATTAAATTTTATAGTAAACTTTCGTTGCGATATTGGAAAGTAAATTAAATGCGTTATTTTACGAGTATTATTTTCTAAACACCTGCACGTACACGCTCATGATGAAGGACCGACAGATGACGGATCAGCAATGACACGTGGTGTCTCAGCCGCTCGAACTTTCCATCATATATATGCCATAAACCCTTTGATGGACTACAGGCAAAACGAACAAACCTTATAAATGTCTAATAGAGTAATTAGTAATTTATTTATCTCAAAAAGGTACAATTTGGTACATAGTATCTAAATTTCAGGCAGTTTCAAACCTTTGTGAGAGCTGGAGTCTTTACTGGGTAATTTAATGTCTAATTTATGTTTTCTTTGCACTGGATTGACATAACCACTACCTCCTATGCCTTACTCCGTTGCACTTTGCAAAACAATCGTAAATATTGAATGAAGTCCTTACCTCGAGACGGACGCAGCTGCGACCGATAATATCAGATGATACGTGCGTTCGTGCAATGCTTTTAAAGCACTGACCAATTGAGAGACAACTATTAAATTGTTTGTCATAAAATGGTGGAAAATGATGTGGTGGCTTAGAGGTTAAGTTGGTATTACCAAAGAGGAGAGGAGAGATGACTGGAAGAATTAATGATTTTATTATTTTTACATCTCTTAGCTTCGCTTCCAAAATAGGAAATAACTATTGTTTATTACGAGACATCCTCATCTGCTATAGCTTAAGGTGATATTTTGAGAATGTGCTTGTTCTTTAAGGCTACAATTTAAATGCTCACCAAAATAATTTTTAGACCCTAAGACTAAGTACCAAGTAAAATATGTTAACGTCAAATAAAATAAACCCACTCTATACCGAGGTGGATAAAGAACAACGTTTTAAGTTCGAAAATAATTATACACTCATCAGGATAATTGTACGTGTTGTATTTATATTCTTTTTGCCTACCAAAATGGATAAATGCTCACCAAAATTAAGTTTGCTTCAAAATGCAAGGGTGGGATAGGATGCAAGAGCGAGCGAAGCGAGCTCCGGACTTGGGGCACTCCGACTCGGAAAGGTTAGGTTATTTTTTTTTAAACCACCCAGAAGTAGGAGCCCCGCCAAGCGGGGCTCCGTCGGCTACGCCTTATAAATTAAAAAGGAAAATAGTTTCTTTTTTACAATACTTTATGAAACACAATTTGGTGAGTTATTCATTCTGGTGGACACAATTTTGTGAGTATTTCGAATTTTTTGTAGTAAAATAGGTACTTTTCTGGTAGGCGTTTAAACACAAGCTGTTCTTTAATGTAGTCCTTTCTTAAATGTATGGAATAGGGATTTAACATTTTGGTGTATGTTTTTTGACTATATGGCCTAGCATCCTAAAAAAGGAATATATGATACAATGAAATTTTCTCGATATGAAAAATTGCCGAGTTATATATCTATGTTTATGTTTTTTTTGAGTATCAAGGCGTAACGCTTATGAGTTATTCAATGGAATTTACTTGAAAACATACAGAGTAATCGTATCAAAGTTTCAGCCTAAAAAGCTAAAGGCCCCTTTTTTCAAACTTGAGGTTGCGGGTTCAAACGTGCACAAATGTGACTTTTTCAAGTTGGTTTTTGGGTGATATTTCCAAGTATGTCGGCCTATTGGCCGCTACAAACAGAATGAAACATACCTGTTCTGATATTTCAGAACAGGTATGTTTCAGTCTGTTTGTAGCCGGATTAATAAAAATATTGAACATTGCTTTGATCCATTGATTGGTCCATTTGTACAGTCGCAGGTCAGGCTAGCAGGTCAAGCTGCATGAAACTGTCAACTTTCTCCAAACGATTTTAAACCTTAAAATGTTGAAGGCTAAGTTCAAAATCGAATAAGAAAATCTGACAGATTGTGGTAATTTGATATGCTGGCGACTGTACAATATTGTGCAGGTTGTGACAAATATATTGCAGTCCAAAAATGTGTTGCACATTTTTTAGTAATCGTTCCAACATAGAACAGTTTATTTTTGACAGCTAGAGTTGACTTTGTGTCGAAAATATAGTGCGGCGAATATTTTTGCTATTGCAAACAAGTTTAAATTGAGAGAAATCGTTACCAAAGTGAATTACACGATTCTCTTTGAGACTAATGCGTTTAATTGTTTTTTCTTCAATTACGAATAAGGTACAGTTTGGCAAAAAAGAGTATGATGCGATGATAATAGAGACTAAAAATGTATTTAACATGACGACCGTTTATTATCAAAACAGCCATCGTTGTATCGATTTGTGTTAAAAAAATAACATATATCTAAAATAAAGACTTTGAATTCATAGTATTTCGTGCCTTAAAATGACTTACACGTGCCTTAGAGGCGCCCTCAGTTTTTCCACACTCTTTTTTGCCAAGCTGTATGGCGTGGATGTGTGCAGTTTTAGCCAGCGTGATAGCCGATCCAATTATATAAGGTAGACCAGTCTACCTAGACTGAATGTTTTTTTACAGCAATTGTCACATTTTATTTCTTTCTTTTATCGGTACAGATGGCCTATTCTCAGCCTTAAATAATGTTCTATTATAGGTACTGACCCCTCTCCATACGTCTAATAGTTATTTATGCAACTCTTGTATAATAAGGTTTTAATACCTAATTATGTACAGTTGCATACAAGACTTTATCTACACACATGATTTGGATCCTCTATAAAAGGTTCTAAAACCATAGGGTGTTTTACAGCGTTGTAAGAACTATGTAAATTCATGGAAAGTTTAATTGCTGAGTATCGAATACAAACAAATATCTGGTGGTGTGTTATCAAAGCTTGTATCACTCATTTTTGTAAACAACAAAGTATTTTTTTTTGCAATACTAGTATCGAACAAAAATGGCGGAATACGACGTGAATTCGAATAACATATAAGTTCTTTTTTTATTACAGTGCTGTGGTAGTGAAGCGCGCGTACATGACAATGTTCTTTTTTTGAAAACGAGTTGCACACACTCGTTTGGATGATATTATGGTTACTATGACACTAGTTATTTTAATGTTGGCAATAAGCTAACTGTTTCAGAAACTTTTAAAGAGGATTTATAGCATGGGTGTAGATAAACATAAAGAAACATACATACATGGATCAGTTAGAGGTACTTTAGAATCCTTCCCCATTTATTTGTCCGTTGTTACCTGTTTGGTCCCACAGATCCTTTGGGACAATGTTACTGAAATGTCCTCGCCCGGGGCCAGAGAACCCCTTTGCTGAAGGGTTACTCTTATTAGGAGCAAATACGACAGCTAATTAAATAATTTAGTTACTTATTTTGGTACAAACATTTTAAATGAAATACCTAATTATGATGTTTGTGATTATAACACCTGATTTTACAATCATTTTAAATGAAATACCTCATTATGATTTTTGTGATTATCATGCACGATGCATCATAAGTATTCAATTCCTCGTATAAGAACCATTGCAGTTTTTTTCCTAAATCTTTTCTTGTGCCAGCACAAGCTATATTTACTTATTACAATAGGTCACGCTGTGCTGAAGATATTTAAGTTATCAAAGATTAAAATGACAGCAAATCTGACAGCTTAGGGTGCCTGTACATTGGGCACGCCACAATTGCGGCGGTAAGTCCCCTCTTTGAGGAGTGGCGCCACGGCGTCCTCACCTTCCGCCTGACGCAGGTCCTCACCGGACATGGTTGTTTCGGGAGGTTCCTGTTCCGTATAAGGCGGGAGAAAACGCCCGGGTGTTATCATTGTGTAGATCGCCCAGAGGACATGGTGGAGCATACGGTGGAGGTCTGCCCGGCTTGGGCGGAGCACCGCCGTGTCCTCACGGAGCTGATCGGCGGTAGCGATGGCTCGCGTCCGGCCCCAGCCCTGGTCCACACCATGGTACGGAGCGAGAGGGCATGGGAAGCCGTCACCTTCTTCTGTGAAGCAGTAATGCTCGTGAAGGAGGTGGCGGGGCGCATGAGGGAGATGCAATCGTTGCGCCCTCACGCCCCTAGTTACCGCAGGAGGAGACGCCCAGGGCGTCGGGAGTCGATAGCTGATTCCCTGCCGCCGTAGGCGCGGGGTTGCGGATGGCGAGCAATGGGTAGCTCGCCGTCCGGTAAGGACCAGGCAGGGTCGTCGGCGCGTTGTGTTCCACGCGCGCCTCAGCGAGATGTCAGCACTAATTGACGGCCGATGCCTGCCAGGGTCACAGATTGTTCGAAAGAGTTACCGTGGCCCTGGCGCACAGGCAACTGACGGATCACGGGTGGGTTTTTGTCAGTAAAAGTCTGACACGCCTTCCCGCTCCGCCCAGAGCGGGAGAAGTTATTTGACGATACCCCACCCAAAAAAAAAGGGTGCCTCTACATTACCAAGTTTCTTATGTTATAGTAACGTCACCTGGGGAGGCAATGCAATGCATCCCCAAAAAGTACGCTCTTCTATGAAAATACAACCCAAATTATTTTCATAGAAGTTGTTTCAAAATGTAGGTTACTGATGTACCTCTTTAATTAGTCTTATTCTAGCTAACATAACGAACATTACCTTAAAAGCAATCCTCCGAAAAGATAACTGCTCGACTGCAGAATTTAATTAATTCAAATTTGAGGTGTCCCTATTCTGAAAGTCGGTTCTAAGCGATGCAACACAGTTGCAAACGTTAATGGCTGACATTCAAGTTTAGTGCAATGGCTGCGTTAGTTTCTATGGCTTGACTTTACAGAATAGTCCCTCGAGGACCGCATTACCGAATGTAAAGCATTTTATCTTTTAGTGTTCGAGCAGATAATGCCACGAAATGTTGGTGATAGTTTTTGTTCGTGCATTTCGTGCTAGTTTTGCTTGGTAGTTCATATTATTATACTTTTAATATAGTTTATAATATAACATAAGTAGGTATTTATCATAGTCTAGCGATACATCTACGGAAAAATACAAGCCATTATTGGCGTGGCATATCAGGCCGCAAGTAGTTGCGGCCTGATAGGTCGCGTATATTTCCGTAGATTTATGTCGCATTACTTACGGCCCGTTGTTTCATACATAGTTAAACATGACCATTAGTCAATTTAACAATTAGTCACTTGCAATAGCTGTCAAAGTTTAACTACTCTGTCTGCGCATGGTTAACTTTTATAGCAAATGTTCATTCTTTTAACTATAGTTAGTTTAACCATTTGTTTGACTACTGATCAAACAACGGGCTCTTAGGGCTTGATCAGTAGTCAAACATACCTACTAATAGTTAAAATGCGTTAGTTAAACTAACAATTTATTAAAAATGACATAAGTATGTTGTTTTACAAATGGTTAAGCTAACTATAGTTAAAAAATTGACAATTTGCTATGAAAATTAACCATGCGTAAACAGAGTAGTTAAACTTTAACTATTGTCAAGTGACTAATTGTAAAATTTACTATTGGTCATTTTTAACTATGTATATGTATACGGGCCCTAAGGCGTAGAATGACGTCAAATGACAATTTAGTTTAGTATAAACAATTATCTCTATAATAATATAGTGTATCACTGTTAATATTGAAATGAAATGTTTATATCTATAAGTAGATGTTTTAAGACACTTTTTACGTCAATATTTTGTTGGTTAATATTTTAAAACTAGACGGCGTCGGCATTTCCTAACTGTCTGATCCCTGGGAAGTAATGCCAAAACAAACAACAACAGTTGTTATGCAAAATACAATTATTTCATTTAGAGAAATTACTCTAAAAAAACTTCAAGAACTTCACAATTTAAATCCACAAAACACAAAAATAATTCTTAGAAACCATCTTCAAACCTCGAAAATTCTCAACAATAAGATTTCATCGGCAAACACAACATTTGAAAAAGTTCCTTGGTTCCCCGGGGAAGGATGCAGCATATCCCCCACATCCGTTCCCCCTGGCTAAAGTATTTGCGAAGCGCTTCAAACCGGGGCCGAACGCGAATCGAATCCCAAACTCGAACGTTAGAATAAATAATTATTTTATACTTGCTTTATATTGATTTGTTTGGATTGTCGTCGTATTGATTTCTTTGGGCTTTCTGTGAGCCTGGTACGTAAATCTTCTGTTACTGTCACGTGGTTACATGACAGTAACAGGAGATTTACGTTAACTGAAATAGGAACAGCCGATAAGGTAACTTTATTAAAGTAGTCTTCAAGACTGGCCATAAACAATGTTATTTTCCACTCTGGGTAACTACCCAGAGTGGAAAATACTCGCTGATATTTTTCTACTAACTAGTAGAACAATATCAGCGAGTTATTGAGATAGGGCTCCACATCAAAACAAAAAATAGTCGATTCTATTATGTATTATCTGTCTATCTACTATTATATATTATCTTTGACTTGTAAAGAGTACACGAATAAAAAAAATATTATATTAAAAACAAAGGCATGTATTTAATCGAACCTTGAATAATTCCCAATTTGCTTTCCAAAAAATATTATTAAACGCTCTAATTATTTTCTTTTTGTGAACCTCAAATAATTCCTATTTTGGGACTATAAACCTATAACTGCGAACACCTTGAATGTATCGCTCGCCGGCCAATGTGGTGGTACCGCTCGCTTCGCTCGCTCGGCGTGCGTTATTGCTCACAGTTCTAACCAACCTAACCCATTTAGTCGGGGTGCCCTGGCTTGGTTATTGCGGCCAACTGTGAAAAAAAGTCAGCACGTTAAAAAGAGGCTCATTCATTTAATAAAATGTGTGCTTCATAAGAAGCCCAAGAAGTTTATAGAGATTCATTAATTTTAAGAGTTTAAATTATCAGAAGGTCAATAAGTTTTTAGAGTATGAGTTAAATATTTCTCTAAAACAAAATTACGAGTATATGTTCTGTTCTTTATACTTCTGTACCTTATACTTTGATAAGCATTGCAGAATGGCATACCTACTTGCTGTATGTCTTTGTGCAGCATCGCTAAGAACAAAACCATCAACTCTCTAAAAACTTTTAATAAAAGCTTACCTTCAAATCCCTAACACAAAAACTCAGACTAACTAAGTACCTATATACATTTTCCAGCTAACATTTTCCACTTGCACAAAAATCAAATTTGGAAAGTTCTGGAAAAGTTTGCGTTTCTTTATTTTCTCACTTAACACTTTGTTACCTTGGTACCTTATTCGAGAATTGTTCCCGCTCGCTTGAACACACGAATATATATTGGAAAAGTTAACTGGAATACGTACGTACACTTGCATCGTCCGTGTATTGAGCACAAGTGGAAAATCGTCAAAGTTAAATTGCAGATCACTATCTGGAACTCCGATTTGAATCTGAGATTTTATCCGGGAATGTATAGCCACTTCTTGTTGTTGTGTTACGGTGGGCACTTGTTGTACGTGAAGGTTGTACCTTTGTGGCGAGAGTCGCTTCGCTTTTGTTTTCGGATTTGAATTGAAGCTGGCTGACAACACATTCGAGTACATAAAGAAAAAGAAATATGAATATTGCGTTGTCAAAATAACGTATAAGTTTGTATGTAACGGAGTTAAAAACTGAATCCTCGACATAGATGGCAGCACTGTTCAACGTCTAAAAACCGTCTTTGTTTTGTTTATATAATTACTTTTGTGTCGATCACAAATTAAACGATACCTAGATAAATTAAATATGTATGAGACTTGGAGTGTAGCACTATTAAAGGACGAGCTAAGGAAAAGGGAGGCGTCTACCACGTGGAAAAGACAATAAATTATGAACGTTTTATAATTTATAGGTTATCTTGTGTTTGTTTATTTGAAGTTCATTTTTTGATGAAGACTGGAGGCGTATGACAGGAATAACCTGATCGGAGGTGAAAACCAACTCGGGGATGATCTTCCTGACTGAAAAATTTCAGAGATGTTTATTCTAGCACTGGTCTAACACATGAACACACACACACACACACACCTTTACTATAATTTACGTAATATCACACCACAAGTGCCTGTAGGTAATGAAAACGGACTAAATTCTCTTGGGAGCATCACCTGTATACGAATTTCTGCTATAAAAGTCTTCAGGTTTAAAAAGGATAGCACATAGTCTCGACGAATTATCGGGATTCCAATTTTTTTCGGAGAGCTTCCTCCCACAATTTTCGTCTTTTGACATCTTTGGCAAATACATGGGTCCACGTATTTTTGCAGTCAACAGCTGCGCAACAGGGAATATTAATTAATTATGCGTGAAAGAAGTCGGTTGGTTACAAAAAAATTATGGATAGTGTCAAATTCTTGGAAGTTGGATAGCAGCGACTTGAAGTGAGCAAGTGGCAGTTTTTATCCCCATTGCTGTCCAATTTCTTAAGTCACGATTTTTCATAACTTCGCTGAAGAATAAACACGGTGATTTGACATTTTTGCTGACATAAAACCTGTCAAGCCATCGTCATTTAGATAATAGTTAAATGACGTTCGAGTTATTGGCCTTAATCGACAGTATTCTTATTATGTAGGTAACTAGAAGAGAAAAAAAATACTTTTACTAATGTAACCAAAAAAAACAAGCATCTTTCTGAGCCAAAGTTAATGTCTCTATATAATGTGCTTTCAAATAGCACGCACATGCCCCATTTCTCTTGCATTTGTTCTCGTGGCGTCTCTTATGGGATTACGTAAATACGAGGCTAATACATTGTTTTCAATTTAAACTAGTAGATACTTCTAGTTAGTACTTTGTCCGGCTACATTTTTATCGATGTTGAAAAAAAATCTGATGTAGAACCATTACATACACAATATAAATCCAGTTCACATTGTGAGTAATTTGAACAAATCCCCCTACAAGATAAAAGTTTAATGAGGAAAACTTTAACAATGTCTTTAAAATTTCATCACAAAGCACAATTTAAAAAAATAAAATAAAGTACCATCATCATCTGAGAACCCTTAGAAAAACCAAACGAAAAATTGGCTTCTCCATCAAAACGTCATCGTTTGCAAAGGGGAGGTAGGGAGATAATTAACAATTAGTTAATGGAACGGTAGGAATGTTTGCAGAGTACTCGTGGTCGTCGAGGAGGCCCGGGGAAAATGGGATACCTCATGTTGATGTTGTCTTAAAATGGATTAGTCGTTGAGTAGAGTGCAGTTTTCTATTACAGTGAAATCAATTTAAAGTGACGCGAAGAACATGGTTTCAATTTTTTTTCTTTATGGTTAACCCCATTAGGTAACATAACAAAATCACGCCACTATTCTCCGAAGGGTAAGGCAGAGATGTTGCTATAGTACACCCACATTTTTTCGGTTACCATGTAATTCGGGGCGATCCTATTGCCACCAAACAGGCTCAAATCCAGACTCCGCGCCTCCACTGATAAATTCTTATAGGAAAAGCTCAATAACACTTTGCCCGACCGCTGGGAATCGAACTCAGAGCCTCATGCTCAGTAGTAGCACTAGTGTCTACTAGACCGACAAGCTAGTCATCAATTAGGTAATTCATGGAACTTAAACATAAATGGCGAAATGTGTGTACTAAACACCTCTGCTCAACTCTTTAACGAATACAAGCGAATTACGTAGGCTACTGCCAGAGGACAAAAAAAAAACCTAATTTATTACAAACTAATTTATTTTAATAAAAGAAATTACAATATAAGAGAAATCAAATTGACCCGATCGATGGTGGATACGAAGTGCGCGGGCTCGGTCACGTAGACGGTGTCTTCGGGCCTCGTGTTCCGTGTCAGCAGTTTCCCTACGTAGCAACTGGGTTGATGATGATGACGATGATGCACGCGGCGTGCTCCTGCCTTTGTGTCAGCGCTTGCCATAACAGTGATGCGCGTAACAACCGTGATGTCATGTTTATCTTTATCATGTTTTGTATCCCTGAATCCTTTACCCTCATTTTCTTTGAAAAACTTAAACGTACACGCATACGTTTCGGTCAGTTCATTCAGCGGCGATAGACGTTCAGTCCGAACGGTATTCATCTTTGTTACTAAGTACGGCTCAGGGGGCCTATCCTTTAGGCACGAAGTCCGTAGTTTTGGCCGAAGTTATGCATGTTTCCTATTCCAACGCCCGAACTAATAATTAATGCCAAGAATATTTCACAGTTGCCCTTACTCCCGCTGTGTTTTTGCCCGTCCGAAAAAGTTAATAAACCGGGGGTAGGCTTTACATCTAAGTATAGAAATACTTTCGGACGGACCCGTATCTTCGCTGACGAACTTAGAGAGTAAAGAAAAGAAAGAAAAAGTATTTATTGAGACTCGCACTGGATTATCAGAATCTAAACTAAACACACTCATAAAAATAAAAAACACGTGTGGCACTCGGGGACTGCCTATTTTTTTTTTTTTTTTTGGGTGGGAAATCATCAAATGACCTCTCCCGCTCTGGGCGGAGCGGAAGGGCGTGTCAGACTCTTACTGACTAAAACCCACCCGTGTTCCTTCAGTTGCCTGTGCGCCAGGGCCACGGTAACTCTTTCGAACAATCCGCGACGGGGACTGCCGCGGTAAAGCTATTGCATAGCATTTTTTATCAACTTATGCAATTATAATTATTTATTTATGCAGTATTTATGCAGTATTTTTTTCTTTGATATTAATTCAAGTACAGTCGTACCATATACATAAACGTTAAGCGAACGCTCGGCCGAGCTACATGGTAGGCGGAGTGGGGGGTGTTAGGTTTTATTTTCGTTACGGAATTTCTCGATTCGGTCGCCGCGCTCAAAGCCCGCGATAAAAGCTATGCAATAGCTTAAAAATAAAAAAATAAAAAATAAAAACAAATGTAAAACGTCCCCAGATGGGTACTATTTGTGCTACGCTTGGTACACCACGAGAATTGGATTACTGAATGACTTATTGTTCGAATACGTCCATGTATTTTTATTTTCTGTTGAAGATTTTAAATCATTGTGAAATGTCCTGCTGACACCAATATTAACCCGAACACAAACTGCACCCCAATTGCGTGGGTAGCTCATTTATTATCACAATCCCCTCCATTTTGAAAGGAATTAATATTCTATTGCCTCTTAGGATGTTTGAAAAATTCATCTGTTGTGTACATGTTAATTACATTTTTTACGATGTCCACTACGTAAAAATGTAATTAACATGTACTGTCGAACTGTCAAAATGATTGGGATTTTGATTGTGTTGTGCATTTAGGCTGCCAAACACCTAGCTTCTGACGTTTCATAAGTGCCCATGTAGGTTTACGTGAAATATTTTTTTTTGATTCGATTTGATTTGATTTGAAACTGCGGGATAATTGCGTAACACACTAACTGTAGGATTTGCTTTCATTTTGACAGTTCAAAAACATTCATTGCGTTATTTACGTTGTTGAGCAAATAAATTTTTTGTACATATGAAGCAATGTATTAGCAATATCCTTCAAAATTGTTCAGATTCCGATTAATAGTGATGTTCACAATTAGGGTGCTGGTTGGTTACAGTCGCTAAAACACTCAGGGTATATATACCTCGATAGTATACTTGTACCTATATCATTTTACTATCTAACGATATTATTTACCTAATGCATTTGATGCTATGTAAGATAGGTGATCGATTCCAAAGATTTTCCAATTAAAAGGAAACATAACAAAAGCAATGTTCAATGTCGGTTAAGATTTTACTTCTGATTACAAAATCAGCAGGTACCAGACATAATATTTCTGCAATTATAAAAGGCTTTCCATGGCCTGCAAAAATACGCCTTGTAGGTAATGGTGCATTGTCATAAGCACAAGTTCAGGCACTTGCATAGGTACATGCATCATGGAAACTGAAAACACACTGCTGTTTTAAAAACAAATGACGAATGTTCTGATATATTTTGTAATTCGTACCATTATTAATAGCTGGAACAAAGAACCAATAAAATTACAAACAATTAAAATACAAAATAATGCTATTATCGCTTTCGAGTAATTATTAATACGTGAATCAGCCGGGAGGCATATTTTGTTCATTCATAAACGAATTAATGAGTCTATCTGTATGTTTTTAACAATATCCCGGTAACAAATTAATACTCTGGGTTTGCGGTCGTCGGTCTACTTACTCATTTAATTAACTGTAATGTCGGCGGTTTAAAATTATTTTTGTAGTATAATATATCAGCATGAATTTAAATTGGATATTTGTTAAATGGGCGGATCTTTTATTATTTTTGTGTGATATGATGTGATTTATATTGTTAACGATATCGAATAACTTGCCGATGTTATTTAGTGGATTATTTTTATTTGCAAATGCAGCGTGTAATCATCAGCTAATTACACTCTCTTGAATAGCTGCAAAAATTTGATGTTCCTAAAGAAAGAAGTGCATTAGGTACCTGCACCCTACCCAAGTAGCAAAATCAGTACTTATAATGGTCTCAAGACTATTTTTTCATGCACTTATAAGATACTTGAAGTATGCTACAAACAAGGATTTGGGCGCAAATATTGGAGCATATATTTCTGTAACGATCTTACAATGAACTTGGATAAAGTCATTAACTCATATAATATACTTGACGAAAAACAATAGTTTCTATAACAATCTTAGCCTATGCAATTACAGGCACTAGTGCTTCTATAACGCTTTGACTCCAGTATCTTATGAAACCTATCAATTTTATAATGCGCTTGTAACATACTTGGTTATTTGTTATAAGTACATTATATAGGTATAAACTGTAACGTGCACGTGTTTTGTATTTGAGAAATTTGTTTCTTTTTATATTCCTTACTAATATAAATAATTCCATTAGTATTCATTCGTTTTTAATATAGCTGGTTACTTTGTGAATATAGTGTGGAAATTGGTGGGGAAGTCAAATTTACTGTGAATATGTACCGCATATTGTTTTTTTCTTAACGCCTAGAGCAAAATTGAACATTGTGAAGTTGTTGTTAAAATTTAATTTCAATGATTCTTGTGAATATTCGCCATGTTTTAAAAATGCTCTGCATTGAGTACTTTATAGAATCACTATTAGCAAATTAGTACTTATTACAGTTTTGGTAACTATCACTTCTCCTCCATTTTAAAACAAATTAGGGTTCCTCATGAATTGTTTATCAACCTCACCCGTTAAATCTGACTAAGCTTTGATTATTTTTTCGTCCGTCAACTGTTTAAGCAAGTTTACAAGATTTTTATTTGTTTTTAACAAAGTTCGTGTATCTTTGGGTAGAATGTTTTTAATTCTTTTGTATAATATTATTGATAGTTCATTTGGTGTCAAATGCATTATATTCAATTTTATAGCCCAGCTTTGTATATCTTGAAGTAATTCATGATTCTTTTCAGAGTCTGTGCTTTCTTTTATTTCTGAATCATATTCTTCCTCATGGCCTTTTCTTCCTGTTCTTCATGATTAGAATAGCACTCAACAGGTACAGCATTATTTTCGACGGAACCCTCCATTACATAATCTGTTGCACTTGACTATGAGATGACAAACTATAAGTTGACAAAATGGCTGACGTTTACTTACAAAGTACTTGGTCCAGTAGTTTGTAAGCATTTTTGCTCTCATAGCGTATTCGTAACATGCTAACAATCATATAAGAGACTTCAACAAGACGATAAGGCCAATACTTATAAGGATCTCTGATAAGTATGTTAAAAGTAAATGAATCCTATAACTGTCCTATAAGTTAATCTTGTAGTAGCTATAGGACTTAGTTATAGCAACCAATGCTCTTGAGTATATGTAGTCTTGTGAAATGCATTTATAAGTATATGAGTCTTATAACTGTTCTATAAGTTAAACTTGTATTTACTAGAAGACTAAGTTATAGAAGCAAATGCTAAATTAAGGCTTGTGAAATGCTACTATAAGTAAAATAGTCTACACCAATGCACTTATAAGAATCTTATAAGTGTTAACACACTTTTCATATTTTTTTATAAGATTACTTTGCTTGTTGGGTAATTGTGTAACACACTATCTATAACAATCTGAATCATTTTGAAGCCTATTGCTAATCCATTGCTTCATATGTTAGAAAAATTTGTCTGCTCAACAACGTAAATAACGCAATGAATGTTGTTGAACTGTCAAATTGAAAGCCATTCCTACTTTTAGTTTTTTACGTAATTATCCCGCTGGAGGGGCAATTCTCATAATTTCCAGAACAGTCGCATTCTAATCTCAGCCTGAATCTGTCAAAAATACCTATATACATCAAACCCTGACATTTTTGACAAGTTTTTGACATTGATTGCCGCTGAGATGAGATTGCAACTTGAATGTGCGCGTTTTTAAATACGGGAATTGGTCTGCTGGATCAATTCAACACAACAGGGAATATGCATGTGATTCAAATAAGGGTCAAATATATTTTTTAATAAACTGTATTACTTCTGAATTATGCATACATCAATATTTTTGAATAAAATGTCTTTTAGAGCAAAGATTTTTTTTAAAGTGCTACGTAACTGTGGTAAATTCAAATATTTGAAAAGCGACGCCAGTATTGGTCAGAACGAATGTGACGTAAAAGTCTATGACCACATTAAATGTCAATCTGTTTTATAGGATTGTTTGCGATCAGTCCGTTGTTAGTTTCATAGACTATGACGTCACACTAAGTGCGCCAAAATGCAGCGCTTTTAAGGCCCCCGTGATGGTTGGCAATTTTTAACTTTTTTAAAGTGCTTTCAATTACTTTTTGGGCGTTGAATATTTTTTTACTATTATATGGCGATGTAAACTATCAAAAGAAAATATTGAAAAAATAAACGCATATTCCCTATTATTGCCTACGTAGATAAACATAGACACAAGAAGAATAAGTATCAATTTGTGAAAACAAAAGAAAAACCTAAGCATTTAAAGCAAAACAACAATATCATCCACCCTTTTAAAATAAAATTTAATTCAATTTTGTTGCAACCTCCTTATTTATTCGTTGCGACGTGTCGGGGCGTCCGTAGGAATGCAACGTGGAGGTTTATTTCAATTTATTGCGTTTACATAGGTCGCCGTAGACAGAATAACGATTTTGTTGTGGCAATATACGAAGGTGCCAGCTTAGTTCGCATGACTGCTTTGAACGTCGCGTCGACGGCGTCTTGGAAGTGTTAATGCTAAATATTATTTTCTGTTTAAAGAACAGGCTGTTTGCTCTCCGAAGCAGACTTCTGTTTAAGAGAGGAATGGAATAGCAGAAAACGTTTTATTAATTGAAGAAGTATTGTTGTTTGGTCTTAGTAAATTCCTTCGTGTTCTTGGAAAAAATACAGGGAATCTGAATAAAGCATTGTCAGCTGCAGTTGCTAGAGTGGTCCTTGTCATTTGAATGAAAAGTCTTATTTTAATTCCATCTTTGAACCGCCCACTTTAATAATACCTACCTAAAGAAAACATTTTAAAACAATTGGTAAATAAATAGCTGGTAATAGTTATTGGGCGCCAGGCGTGCTCTGTTAGCTCAAACTCTGCAGGGTATAACCGATACACAGCTTCATAATTTTATTATGATTTTCTCATTCAGAAGAGATCCTATTTATAAAAATATCCTACGTATAATATTAAACCGACGCGGTAAAATTAACGCAGCCATAAATACGAGTATAATCATCATTCTCCTACCCTTATCTCAAATTTATTTGAGGTCAGCGCAACATGTCTATTTCTTCTATACTTCTCTAGTAGACGTCATATTTCCTTTTCTAGCCATATCATCTTTCACACAGTCCATCCATCGTTTCATAAATAAATAAATTAATAATTTCGTCTATAAATACGAGTATAAAATAAAATAAACTTAGTATTTAAACGCATTTTTGCGTTAATACAAAATGGCTGTCCACATACAAAATGGCGGCGCTTGGGCAAATGACCTCCCGTCACGATGACGTATGAACAGCTTTGCATAGATTTATAAGTGGGTTCAGAGAGATTTAAAGTTCCGGAGCGAGTATTTTCAGATTTCAACTTATGATTTCTGATTTTGAATGTTAAAGCTTAGGATTAAATAAATTCTTCTTCGTTGTGAAATAATTTAATAGCTTTATATCTTTCAAATAGCCGTATAGGCTGGCATGTCTACCTTCATGTATTCATATAATTGTTTAATTATTTAAACGGGTTTAATGACAATTTTATTTTCTACTAGTTTTTTCACAATTTTTACCCGCGTGACATCTATTCTATTCTTTGTGAAACCAACACTGAACTCTATTTTGCGTGTATCCTTCAAAGTTGAAAGGTAACCGCTGTCCTCCTTGACCCAATATTTTCTTTCAGACGTTATGATTTCGCACTAAGAGGTTAGTTTTGTTACGAAATCATAATGTTTTTTTATCATGAATAATTTTATCTTAAACTTGTATTGAACCACTGTTGGATATATCTAAAGATTCTCTCCTATGCATGTGCCCTTACTATTGGCTGTCGCATGCAAATCTTTTCTGTGATCACCAATATTGGTCAGCTTGCTATGTACTTATCAAATTTCGAAATTTAAAAACAATTTCATGACACTCTTTTAGATTTGTTTTTATTTTCATACACACATGACGGCATTTGGATGCGTATTTATATTAAAAAAAAACATTATTGAGTTGTATTTGACATGCGCTGTTTAGACGATGATCCGCGTGTGACTGAGTGCAACTGTGTCTATTGGACTTGGTTCAGAAGGACCGCGCGCTGTGTTCAAATACCGTATCTACAGCTTTAAGTTTATCTAAGACCATAACACATTTTATCTTAAACCTGTATTGGACCTCTGTTCAATGAACCTAAACCTCTCCTATGAATGTGCCTTTCCTATTGACTAGTCGCATGTAAATATTTTCTGTGATCATCAATATTGGTATTTTAACTACTTAGCAAACTTTGAAATTTAATAACGATTATTTGACACTCTTTTAGATTTGTTTTTATTTTCCTATCTTATTAGATCTCCACATTACACAAATCGCTAGTTTCATAACAAAACCGCGGCAGAGTGTAACCTTAATAACGTTTTCATGTCCTCTTCGCAATTCGCGTAGGATTTCATTCAGCTAAAAGCGAAAGGGAATGTAAAATTACGAAACGTCTTCAAGTTTATATGTTTGGGGTAAGGGCAACGATCTCGCTATCCTTTTGGGTGACAATAATGAGAGTAAGGTTATCTAATTTGGGTCGTTTTGTATTGTATGTTTCGAGCTTTTGTATCGCGTTTATATGGACGATTTTGTGTAGTTTTGAAGCTTGCAACTAACTACCTACTTATTTCTGATTTTCTGCCATCAAGCAGTGATGCCATCTTGTTCTTTGAAGGGTGGTAGTGTAAAGGGGGTCTACCCTCTAAGTCCATCAACGATGACACGGGCCCATCCGCAAGTAGTTTGAAACTTGAAACTTTATCGGACAGGTATAAATACATCGGGAGTAGGGGCAACTATCACATCGTCGCGTCATTTATTCTAAGGTCGGGTCCCAAACGAATCTTATATCTGTAGGTGATAAGAGGTAGGAAACGCCCGTAACGTTGGCCGAAACTACGGATTTCGTGCTTAGAGAGTAGACCCTCAGGCACATGAGATATCATGCTTTGCAATACTTTAACTTTCTTTCTTTCTTTGTTTCGAGATGGCAATTATGATTGATGAATTTGAAATAGGTAAGTAATATGGTATTATAGATAGATTTGTTTTGTTTTAGGTACACACTAAGGGCTAATTTCACCAATCGTTTATACCTAGAATAAGTCTTATCCCGAGAATAAATTTGTCATTTTTGACAATTTTTACATACATATATAAAAAGTTCTCTGGACATGGATAAAAGTTTTCTGACTTTGGTAAAATCAGCCCCAAAGACAAAGAATTCAGATAAGATAAGTCGAATTATAATACTTATATCTTAACTCGAGTTATCTTATCGTTGTTATTTGCACGTGATTTTGTTACAATAAAATAATGTTTATTCTTTCTTTTCCTTCAGATATGCAAAAACGTTGATAACCACATAGATGGGCTACCAGCTTGATTGCCACCCAATACATCAAATTAATTCAATACAATCGATAGGATACATCTGTATTAATATTATAAAGAGGTAAAATTTGTTTGTTTGTAAGTTTGTATGTAGGGGGTAATCTCTGGAACTATTGGTCAGATTTGTAATTTTTTTTGCATTTGATAGCCCAAATCTTGAGGAAGGCTATAGGTTATTTAACATCACGCTATGACCGTTAAGAGCTGAGCAAAAAGAAAAAAAAGCCAGAAAGAACGCTACGCGAAAACGAAGTGATAGCGCGGGCAGGTGATGCGATGCGACGGGGTGGGTCGGAGGAACAAGAAATTTCACGCGGACGAAGTCGCAGTCAGAAGCTATTTCGTAAATAATTCTAGCGAATATTCCCGTACGTAAAAGCAAAAAGATAAAGAAAAAGTTATACGGAATAATGGAATATCTTTTAAGCCAGCGCAATTCTGAAAAAGCTAATGGTCAGATGTTAAAACATTTAATCATAAAATACAACGGTCATTATATACCTCCACAACACTTTTGCATTACTACACTCAATAGTTAACGAGCAGAAGAACCATTTTCATTTAGCAGTCTTCAATCAAAACGTGTGTCTGTGCCCCAAATCTTTGACTTTACCATAACTTAACACAGTCATTTGTTTTTTTATTTTTTATTATAAGTATCCAATATCCTATCACCTCATAGACGTAGATACTAGGATTTAGCGATACTAGAAATGGTTATGCCATCCTAAACATTTTGTAATAATTATAAATATATCAATAATTTAGTTTATCGCAGTCATATTGACCTTGTGAAGGCGGCAGAAATCCGCTGGATGCGAGATGCAAAAGACCGGTCGATGTGGCGACCCGTAGGGGAGGCTTATGTCTTGCAGTGGACGGCTTTCGGCTGAAATGATGACGATGATAATAAATCAAATTCATAATTGTTTATAATCAGCCTATAATGTTCCCACTGCTGGGACACAGGCCTCCTCTCTGTGAAAGGTAGTGGGCCGTAATCCACCACGCGGGCTCAGTGTGGGTTGGTATACGTCACATGTCTTCGAATTTTTGGTTCTACGACATGCCGGTTTGAAAGAAATAGAAGAAAGAAATAAAGAAAATACGTTTATTTGCGGTAAAAATGACGCAAAGAAAAAACACACAAATACAAAATAAAGAACGAGTTGGGGGAAAATATGCGTCACATCCACGCAAAACGGCAATCGCTCAGCATAATGCTTCGATTCTATGCGAGACAGCCCCAGCGCTGACTTTCAGCGACAGCCGGCGTTGACGTGATGACGTCATCAGACATCGTCATCGTCAGTGCAGCATACGAAAATTAAAAATAAACAAAAAAATAAGAAATAAAATAAATACACAATACCTAGTTCCCTCACAATGTTTTCCTTCACCGTTATGAAAGCAGTGGTGGTGAAATAAATTATACAAAGTAAAGCGCATGCTTGGGTTCGAACCCATGACCTACAACCCGTAAGTCGGGGCTGTTACCACTAGGCCGCCACTGCTGTAGCAGATAACCATTGTTGGCTGCAATTAATTAGACATCGACTTTCTGTGCAAGAGCTTCTTAACATGGTCAGAGTGGAACTTCTGTTTTTCCTATTTATTTAATGGATTATTGCGATATCGTTGCAAAAATCGCATTCGAGCCATACTCGTGTTACTGGTAAAGAGGTCACATCTGGAATACTTTTGTCGCTAAAGGATCGGAGTGAGAACTCTTTGTCTTGCAACTGTGAAACTAATTATGATCATTGCGCTTTTATTGTTTTTGTTATACGATTACGTATGACTTAAAACAAATAAGAGAGCGATGTGTTCAGCAGTATTTATTTAGCTACTCTTAATAGTTTGATTTGGAACAATCACTCATAGAATCAATTCTACTTTTTTGTAAATTTTGGCGTTCAAAAGTGCCTTTTATGTGCCTATTTGAAATAAATGATTTGACTTTGACTTTGACATCATTAAAAAAGTGTAAGTAAAAACTTTTTTTACAAAAAAGAAAAACCACTGACTTAAAAAAAAAAGCGCTACACAGTAAATAAATTAATTTAAAAGTAATTTCGAAAGTCAGTTGGCAAAAATCGCAAATACGAAACCAAGGACAACGACTTCCGAAATAACTTAAAAGCTATTTTTCACATTGTATTAATATTTTTTTTGGAAGTCGATTGTTTTTATTTTTGGAAAAACGGATTTATTTTTCAGCTTTTTTTTGTGGTACCTACTCCACGCAAATTCGTATACCACTACTTGCTATGTAAATAACAGTGACAGAAAGTTATTGTAACATCATAAATATACACCAAGTGGAAAAAATACGTATTATTGAACCTAGCTGAAAAACTACCGAAGAAAAGTTAATAAAATTTATAGGGGACCACCTCTGGGCATACCCTATCTAATAAAAAAAAAGTGTTTTCTAAATCGATCCACAATTGAAGGAGACATCGCGTATCAAACATACAAAAAATAACATACAAACGAATTGAGAACCTCCTCCTTTTTGAAGTCAGTTAAATAGATACAATTAAAACATTATCGAACTATTCAATATTGTGAAATTATACAAATATGTTTGTGTCTCAAATAAGTAAACAGGAATTACACAAATGAGAATATATTTCGCTCACAATCTCAGTCGTAAAGCTGCAAAGCATACGACAGACAACTCAGCATTAAAACAACACGCTTTTCAACAAGGACAAGTAAATTGAAATTATTTCACAAAGAATTTTCTATTATACACTAACTGGAATATTTGTATGCGCAGCGCGATACCGGACAGGACGCGGGTGTCCAAGATTTACGACCTTCGCAGGACAGTCCCGGACAGCGGACAGCGTTCGGACAACTCCGGTAAGATTAATTGCATGGCCCCACTATTCGGCCACTGTTGATTTTTAATCCGCATTGGCGAAATACCGAAATAAAATGTGAGTTTCAATATAGGTTTCGAGTATATCACCGTTTTAATTTTCTCGCTGAATTGTTTTGGGATGGAATTTATTGGTCGGCTGTTTTCATGAAAGTAGGAATAAACAAGGCTGTGCTGGCGTAGGTACAGCGGTTTTGCGGTGGCAGTCTAGCATTTTATGTGATTTAATCCGACTTTTGGACTTTTAACTGCTAAATAGATACTGAAACTTACTTAAGTAGGTATAACTACTATATTTATAAAAGAACTGGACATCAGCGCCCAAAAATAGTTGACAAAATAAATTATCCTAATCCTAACTAATATTATAAATGCGAAAATAAGTATGTCTGTTTGTTTGTTACCTTTTCACGCCTAAACCACTGAACAGATCATGCATATGTTGTCAGGGGTACAGAAAAGGATATAGTGTACCTTTAATCTAGAAAAAAAGTACTGTTTTCGAGGGAAATAACAATAACTTTCGACTATCACAATTGCTTTAGGATGCTAGATGTCTTCTACGCTACGTGTCTTTCGAATCATGATTGAATTATAATATGTATTAGAAACTTTTAAGTGAATTCAAAACCTTTTGACCGAAAACCATGAAAGTTGGCACATAATATACGAATATATTTTGTCGATCTCCACGCGGGCGAACCCGCGGGCAAAAGCTAGAATGCCAATAATTTCCATAAACACAGTACAATTAATAAATCATTTGTCATGAGTGATTTCTGATTACGGGGCATAAAACTACCCGCGTCCCAACACATGGACGACGTCGTTAGGGTGTCCAAGATTTAGTATACGACAAATCCTGTTACAGCCAAGATTAATTTGCCCATTTAACATAAACACTGTCCGGAGCAGCTGATTCTTAAATCCGTTCCGTTTTGCATAATGTCGTCCAAGTTCTTTTTAGGACAAGCTCAGCAGAAATTAGTATATTCCATTGTTTGTTTTAATGGCTTTAGTCCGGCCGTTGACTTATTAGTTTAATCTGAATTTCAGTCTGCGGTTGGCAGCAAAAAATACGTTAAGATAAGCTTTTATTCAAAGAGGATTATTTAATTACTTTGATCAAATGCTGCTCAAGATTTAAGCTTCGATATAGTATCGTGTCAGGGTTCATAAAATGATGTTCTAAATTAAAGTTAAAAACTTCGTTACCTTCAGACTTGCAAAACAAAAATTTAATTTATTTGCACAGTCGTACGATAAGTATCTGAACATTATTATAACAATTTCAAGCATAAGACCGAGAACGTTTAACAAAAACTTTCCTATCATAAACTCCGTGATAGTTCACCATAACCCACGACCCCGCGATCATACTGCCTTGTATCACGACAGAAATCAGTTAGTGAAATATTTATGGCATCTTGTCTATCCGTCTGTGTAAATACTCATAGATAAACATCGCGAACATTCCGTGACTGAAAACTTTCACAACTTTATGGAATATTACGTTTTTATTCAACTTTTTATTGCGTTTTTTAACAAAATGGCCGCTCAATTTTTACAGTTGTAAACTTTAGCAATTAAAGGGTTATTTATTGATGTCCCTTTTTTAGAGCTACAGCGTGGCTTTTATGTTTTTGGAGCTTTTTTAAAATTGTTTATAGGACAGGCCTACACGCATACATGAAAGAACTAGATAGACATTACATACATTGCGCAGCTGCAGAATTTGATAATGAATGCTGAACAAGTAGTCTACATTACTATAATTATAAAGAGGTACATATGTAAGTTTGGATGTAGGAGGTAATCTCCGAAACTACTCATCTTATTTCAAAAATTCTTCACTGATAGGGAGCTACGTTATTGCTGAGTGCTGAAGGATATGTTTAATGTTAAAACACGCGAAACAAGTCGCGGAAAATGAAGGAATAAGCACAGGAACAAGTCTCAAATATAAGTGGTTAAGCGATTGACTGCTGCGCTGCGTGTCGCGGGTTCGATTCCCGCACGGAACAAATATTTGTATGACCTACAAGTAGTTGTTCCGGGTCTGGCTGTTTGTGTATATGAGTTTGAATGTTTGTAAACGCACCCACTATACAAGAGAAATTCCTAGTGTGGGGCAACGTTTTTTAAAAAAAGAAAAGAAAGAAGAAAGAAAGAATTAGTTACGGATAAATTCCAACAACTTAGCCACACGCTCACTGAAATCATCAAGTAGGTACTTTTAGCTACTGGCATAATAATCCATAAATACATTCGATCTAACGCCCTTCAATCTAAATCTATGATCCGACGCGATATGTAAAAGGATCAAAAGTGTCACATAATGTAGTAGGGTAGGGTGGTGACAGCGGAATTTGCAGCGCATTCCAAATTAAATTTGGAACGAATTTGTCGGGGCATTTGTGGAGCTGAATTCTGATCAGAATTTAAATTCTCTAAAATAAAAACGTCATCATTCTTTTGGCTTTGCATTTAGTTTAATAGTTGTTTGGAATTATATCTCGCTTTCAAGGGTTTTTCGTGGTTAGATGTAATTTTGGACTTAGCATAATTTACTGTTGAGTGAGAAAAGAATTATCAAATTCGGAGGTGATTTTCTATGAACGTTGATATTGGTTCTTTGAATTCATCTTAAATTATTACCTACCTGTTCATAGTACCCTTGCATTTAACATTCTTTGAAAAATCCATGATTGAAATGGCCATGCAAAACCCAATTTTCAGTCACTCCTCCAATTTTGTTCCACTCATTATTTTTGCTGGAGTCCGGTTTAATTAAAAAGGATATGCCCTGATATAGGATCAGGACACTCACATGAAATTCGAGCCACGCCCTGTGTATTTTGTACAGCAAAAGGGTTAAAACTGCCAGACAGTGCATTTCGATACGAGGGGTGGCGAGTGCGTGATTTGCGGGGGGGGCTCACCAAATTGAGTTTGATCCTAATATAATTTTCCGGACAATTGCAGGGGCGAATACTGATCGGCTACGAGCACTGATAGTAAACCATTATCTAGTCTCTTTGAAGTTCCGATGAAATTATAGGGTTAAAAACATTTTAATCCATTGCTATTTTACAAATTTTTCGAAGGTTAAATTTTCAATGAAAAATTACGATTGACTTTTTGAAATAGAACTTGGTTGAAAACTCAATTGTGAAAGATCTTTTTGAGGTGACGTGTGACGTAATACATTATTCGTAAAGGTTAAAAATAATTGTGAAAGGTCTGGTGAAGCTGCGTGTGTTAACACATTCTCGATAAAGGTCATATTGTTTTAAAGTATCGTAATTACCCGGTGTAGGATTACTTTTCTTCTCACATTAGCATTGTCCTAATGTCTAATGTTCTCGTGCAAGGGCTGAAGTCAGTAACACTCCTATTTCTAAATCTCCAGTGTATTCTTTTATCTTTTTCATCTGAAAAGCTTCAAGGTTGCGTACGTAATAGTTTTCAAACAGACAGTGCATTTCTACGACGCGGTGACTGCGCGATTTGCGGCGCGCACCAAATTGGTTTGATACGAATTCCCGGGGCGTCTGCAGTCGAGCGATCGGGCGCTACTAACGACTCCAGAATGCTGAAACAAGATAAAAACGTTATTTTTTTGTTGGGTATTCTGATATGCAGTTTCAAGAAGCATTTGAATTTTGAAGGACTCACATTTGGAGCTGAAAATGTCATATTCTTAAAAAGTACAAAGAGCAGTACCCCGCAATATTTCGCTTATGACAACATTATAAATCTCGTTGCCTCGTTGGTCTAGTGGTCGCAAGCGCTATTGCTGAGCATGAGGTCCCGGGTTCGATTCCCGGGTCGGGCAAAGTGTTATTGGGCTTTTCCATCTGGAATTTATCAGTAGCAGTCCGGATTTATGCCCGGTTGATGGATTGGCTCGCCCCCTATTACATGGGACCTAAATATAACTGGCGAAATGTGGGTGTACTATAGGTACACCTCTGCCTAACCCTTCGGGGGATACAGGCGTGATGTTATGTTACGTGTTATGTGTCTAAATCTCACTATCTGCATCTTATAACTTATCAGAATCAAGAAGAGAGTATGGACATTTTGATGACAGTTACTGTGCAGACTTATTAGGTAGGTACGTCTTTTGGAGTTAAACATAAGGCTCCCACGGACAGGAACGACGCGACAGCGCTACACAAAGGCGCGCTCGTCGCGCGACACGCGGTGCCTTTGTGTCGGGCGTCGCGTTGCGCCAGTGTGTACGAGCCTTTACTCATAATAAGTTCACTTGGAAACATTGGTGACTTCGACAATCGCTTTTTTTCAACTTTTTTCAAAATATAGAATTTTGTAAGTTCGAGAAAAGAGTCCATAGTAGCGTTAGGGTAGAAAGTGAAATTGAAAGGCCGTTACACGATGACTGGCGTTAAGTTGGAATCCTGAGCTACCATGCAGGGTGCTGGCTGCTCTGAAAGCAAACCGTGTAGATTGCGCAGATTTTTCACATTCCAAGAGTGATTGTAAAGGGATTAGTGCTTTAGAGCGCTTTCAATTTTAGTCGATGGCTTCATTGATTTCTTTTTTGGGTTAGTCTTATTGTCTTCTCAGAGTGTTGCTACTTAGGGCCCATTCACATGTACCACAACCACACCACACCACAACCACAACATGTGGTTGGGCGCAAATTTGTATGAACATTCACACGTAACCACAGCTTGACCACATTTTTTCGCTGCTATGTGCCGTGGTTGTGGTACTTGTAAATGGGCCCTTATTTACGTAGATCATTGCAGTTGGGTAAATGTGTCTGCCAAGTTACGTCATAGGTATATGTTGATTGGTTCATTAAAAAACTACTTTTAACCATGGTATAATAATATACTTCGCCAGGTATAGCACTCCGAGTCACTGTGGTCACGTGGGTGACACAAGCCTACGTCATCACTGCTGTGTTACCAGTAGTGTGTCATAATAACTCCCCAACCGCCTTTATTACCTGTGCGAATCCGATAAATCAATGAGGTTTTAACTAACAATTACGTCGGTATAAGTTTAAATTAAATTGTTTCGTTTGATTAGAAAATCAAAACGACAATTTAAATGCTTGATATATATTTTTTAACAGAATGGTGACTGAAAATGTTTCCATACTTCTTGTTTTGTTGCAATAAAGTGGCAACTGGATAGTGACGTAAGCTTGTGTCACCCTCGGAGTGCCAGACCTTGTTTTTTTAGACCATGCTTTTAACCATCATGTCAGACATTATCTTATTAATTTGTTGTTGTTGTTCGCGGTCGGAAATGTGGTTGCATTATAAGTAGGTCTCTGCCTTACACTTCGGAGAATACAGGCGTGATTATGTCATATTATATTTGTTAGCAGTCGAACATTCGGTCTTCTGACTACTTAGTTTCCTACAAACATAATAATAAATTACTTGACTCTCGAAATACCCCCAGATGTTTAATAAAAGTTGCGTCTCTTCGTTGAGAGGACTCTTGGAATAATAAACCGAAACGTAATGAAGATGTTTAAAGTCTTTGGTTTTGTACAGTAGGCCGCACGTCAGTGGTAACAATTTGACTTTGAGCTGGCCCAGCGTAGTACGGAGTTTCAATAGAAAAAATCGAATGCAGTTGCTGGCAGATATTTTAGTACAATGTCAGATTTGATGACAACAACTGGACACTGCTTGGAAAGTGAGCTTGGTATGATTTTTTTAGTTGCAGTCGGGTATTTTGATTTTTGAAAATTATTTTATACTTTCAGCCTTTTAGTGTCTCCACAAGCCCTTTATTTTAATACCCCACATGGTCATGGTACCAAAACAAAAATGTTTTCGCGGCATTACATATTGACGTTTAAAATCCGCCATTTTGATTTTATAAACCTAGCGATAGACACCTCATATGTTACAATCTATTCAGCCGTTGAAATACTTCGAAGGTATAAAGAACCCCATATACAAAGATACATAGACAAGCATGAAAAAAAAAACATAAACCTGCTATCACAATCTGAATCATTTTGAAGCCTATTACTAATCCAGTCCTTCATAAGTTCGAAAAAATTGTGTGCTCAACAACGTAAATAACGCAATGAATGTTGTTGAACTGTCAAAATGAAACCCATTCCTACTGTTACTGTGTTACGTAATTACCCCGCTGTGTTTGCTGTTGCACAGTAGGGTAATAAGAGGTCAGCTCATACCTACTGGTTTTGTAACCACTGAAGTGTGGCCTACCGTATATAATATACCGTATATACTATGTTACATATAGGTACATAGATATGTGGTTAGTAGACATGAATGGATGACTTTATTACTTTTCGAGACTTGTAGCTGAACTAAATTAAGTAGAGACGTTGCTTGTCAATTACTCTGTGACTCAGACAGAATCGAGTATCTTGTTTTCCTTTGAAGCTTTTGCAGACTAGTTAGTTATTTTATTAGTTTATTGACTAAGGCTTGTTGTATTTTGCATACAAATAACCGTCGTGTAAATGTCTGTTTCTCAACATGAACTTAACTTTTGAGTTTCAATACTCTTGGAATCTTTTGCAGCCTGACACAAATTGAAAACTATAGAGGGGTATGAGGAACAGGGTGTAAAGTTCACTCAACCTCTATAGAAAAGGGAGGATCCTCCGACCAGACGGGTGTCGTGTCTGGTGGGCAACTGCCCGACGTTAGATCTTGGGACGTTGTATATTGCTAGTTGCGCGGTAAACTCTGCTTGCGCGATGCAGGATTTTGCGTGACGTCAGTGTGACGCGTAGCTCGCATGTGGCGTTGTAGATGCCGCTACAACTGTAACACAGCATAGGCTTTTAAGACATTCTGTGTTTGATAAGTACCGTAAACAAGCCTTGATACCTCATCACCTTTCCCCTGCCCTTATTCCAATTTATTTGGGGACGGGGAAACATGTCTTTTTCTTCCATATTTCTCTATTAGTCGTCATTTCGGTAGTCCCCCCTTTCTAGCCATATCATCTTTCACACAGTCCATCCATCGTTTCTTTGGTATTCCCCTACTCTTATACCCATCCACATTTATACTCCAAACTTTCATAATATTTCCCTAATTCCTCAGCATCAGACGCTGACAAGCGACTTCCACACAACTTTTCAATTACCGGTGCCACTTTCATACTTTCTCTTATGTACTCATTTCTTATTCTATCCATCCGCGTACACATTCCTCTGCACAAGCCCAACATTCTGATCCATACAAGACAGCAGGACCAACCATTATTTTATAAATCTTCTCCTGAGTTTATGGGGAAGACTTGATACCTACTTTGAACATTTTCCGGAAGGCAATAATCATCATTAGTCAATACCAGTACACTGCTTGACGAAGGCCCTCGCAAATTGCAATGGACCGGCCATATTAGCCGGAGAACCAATGACCGTTGGGGTAGACGTGTGATAGAGTGGAGACTGCGAATTGGCAAACGTAAGGTGGGACGCCTTCAGTCTAGGTGGAGCGACGACCTTCGCAGGGTGGCTTGTAGCAGCTGAATGAGATTCGCCGAAAATCGAGCTGAATGGTGTCCAATTGGAGAGGCCTATGTCCAGCAGTGGACTGCTGTAGGCTGATGATGATGATAGATCTCGAGAAAAACCTGTCTGACGGCTAAATTTTTTCTTAAAATGTTTCGGGTTTTTTATTAGTTTGGAACCTGTAACATACCGAAATACAATACATACGCAGACGAAGTCGCGGCCAACAGCTTGTTCACTACATTTTCAGCCATTGAAACTTGATAAAAACCTTCACCAGATCTAGCCAGACGTTGCAAATGCTTTTACATAGCACCTTCCATAAAATAAAGAAAATAAAGGTGTGATACTGGCTGCAATCCGGCGATGGTCGTCACCACGGTTATGAGATTGCTTGCATTAGCATACCGTCTGCACTAGACAGCTCGAACGAATAGTCTAGTTAGCCATCCTTCCACTGGATTATTTTAGAAAATGTCGGCTCTTTGTGCTACTGGTTAGGAAATTATCTGTGAAATTCTCCATTGCAGGAACCGCTTTTGATAGTACGTTCTGTCCTGAGTGGATTATGTGGCAATTTCGTGAAAAGAAGTAGGTCTTTTGAACATAATATCAACTTTACAATTATATAAATAATTGTAAATTCGTCTAAACACTTACCCATAGATATCCGAGAGATATGCCTTTACTCTATATTTGCTCAAGTTTATGTGTCGCCACCTTTTCCCCACTCCTGAAACGCTCACATAAACAAAAGAAATAGATACGGCACACATGATGCATTCTTCGCACACAAACAAAAAAATATGCGTAACACTTTTGTGCTATTTTATTGCACATATGCTCAAAAGGGGCGGGCACTAGAAAGTATAGATACAGTCACTGAATGCACACATGTAACTGTACCCTCAACTAGGGAAGAGAGGTTGGTATAAATATGTGATCGATAAAAATATCGATGAATACCGACTGCAAAAAGAGGTGTTTTTTGGACGTATTTGGTACCGTTCTTTTTTTCTGCTTTTCCATGTGGAATATTAAAAGACCAATAACAACAAATCAAGTAAAAATATAATATTTTCGTTTGCGAATAACATTTAAGTAATTCAGTTCCTTCAGTTTCTCCCTTACTCAGCCCCGGATTTAGATTTTTTTCGAGGCGGGGCAAAAACTGCAATCTGCCGCTCCCCGCCCCGCCAATCCTTTAACGTTTTACATGAATCCTTATTTATTTAAATATACATGGACATGTCGAACAATTATTTAGGATAGGACAGGACATATTTGAAATAAATCGTGAGATTATAGCATACTAGCTTCTGTACGCGACTTCGTCCGCGTGAAACTTCGGCCCCCGACCCACCGCGTCGTTGCGCATCACTCGCCCATGATATTACTTCCTTTTCGCTTAGCGTTCTTTCTGACCTTTTTTCTTACTGCTCGGTTTCTAGGGTAAGGTTTCTACCTTCTTCAAGAATTGGGCTATCAAATGCAATAAGATTTTTTCAAATCCGACTGCTTGTTCCAGAGATTAGCGCGTTCAAACAAAAAAAACTCTTTAGCTTTATTATTAGCAGAAGATTAGAATAAAATTTTTACTCTTTGAGCCTTTTGTTTTGCAAAAAAATCGATGGCATTTTCATAATTAATCTGATTGTCATGATTTTTGATTGCAGGGATCACACCCTACTTATGCAGAAAAGCTTAACACCAATTAAGGCAATCTAGAATGCACCAGCGAGCGGAGCGAGCGCGAAAATTTTAGCACTGCCTCAAATAAGTTAGATTTTGTAAGTCCGAAAAGTTTTAAGAATTAAGAGTCGCTAGGCTATAAGAGCGAGCAAAGCGAGCTCGAATATTTTGCCAGAAACATATTAGGTAAATTTTATCGATCGATAATGCTCCAATCCAACGGCTGCGCCAGCGCTCTGTGGTAAAAACTTAAAGGAAATCGTGTCGCCTTTCCGCATAAAGGCGGCGAAATGGGCGGGACGCCCGGCGCCCTCGCTAGGCGATGTAAAATTTCTAAAATAAAGGATTTGTTCCTTAAATTTTTGGCCACAGAGGTGACAGAAGCGCTCATCCTCCTCAGGTTCGCCACGGCATAGATCTGTTGCAAGAGATGGAAAGCTAACCTTTTTGTATCGCCAAATAAAAATGGAGCATGTGTTTTAAAAACAGAGAGTTTCTGGTAGAATTCAACTGCTCCGCCCGCAACCCGCTCGCACCGTTTGACGATCTATGCCTACGCTAATCACGTAGTGATTTTGTCAGTGTGCCACCCGCAGAGAAAGATAATAAGTGCTGCGCATCTCACTTATCGCAGAGTTGCGGTGCGCTGAGTGGTGCACTTGTTTGCCACGCTTAAATTTGCCTTTCCCCCCTAGATCCGGGGCTGCCCTTACTTAAAATTAAAACTGTTCAACTATCGCACATAAAAGAACAATTAAAATAGGTACTTATTGAACATTATATCTGTCGCTTTCATAATTTAGTTGTTACATTCTTAGCCAAAAAATGTAAGCAAATATCAATATGTTATTCCATCACACATTTTGTCACTTGGATAATATTATTATCCATCGGGGTCTTGCTCAAACTGGTGAAAATCAGTCGATGAGAAAATATTTGTATCGACAAAGTGTCTAAGAGCTTTTGGGACTAGCAACGTCTTTATGGACTTTGAAGTCACTTGAAATTACCAACCAATTATTTTCTCTGCATTTTGCATCTACTTATTTATGTTCAATTTCTGGATCTATCGGGAAACTGATATAAAATTTATTAATTCTCGTTTAAGATTCTTAATACAATTTCTTATTAGAGCAACTAACAATTATCGATATCCATATCTCAGTGCTGCGCACCACTAATGCATCGTTTTGACATGCGTCAGTCATTAGGCAAAGGCTGTCGCATGTCAAAAATATTTCACAACTAGATAATTTGTAAAATACTTAAATATTATAATTAATGCAGTGATTTTTTATTTACCAGTGGTAAGACAAACCACTTGTACTAAGGTTTGTTGTAATTGTGCTATATTTTCACACAAGGACGGAACAATTCGGCATTTCGTAAAAATACGAAATCACACTACACGTTCCGAGGCAAACATATGACTAAACGGTGCTCACTGCAGTCACGCGTATTTAAGGTCAGTTCAACCCAACGGAGGCGACATGCGCCACGCCTCCAAGCCATATCCCTCGATATCCGTGCACTTACCGTACTTCAGTTTACATAAGATAAAAGTCTAAGATTAATAATATTATGTACAAATTTTTAAGAAAAACCTATAACTGGTTAAAATAATTGTTGTCTTTTTGTATTTGATCAGCAGGCGGTTGATTCACTCGGGACTTGCGACTTATGAATTATTATAGATTTTAAAATATAAATTACTTTTGTAACTACAAGTGACACAGATATTTATTGTTTTGTCCTGCACTTAATGCCATTGTTTTTGGATTGATTATTTTAATTCACAAAGCTATTTTAGTGGTTTTTGTTTACCGAAGTAGAAATGAAAAAATCAACAGACAAGAGAGCAATGTGACATTCCACGATGATAGAAAAGCTAAAAATGTATGGGACTGACATTTAGCTTTCAAAAAGTTTTTGTCAATTCTGTGGAAGGTCGTTGTGGAAATACGAAACGCTTTGAAAGCGATTGCCTCTTGTCTAGGCCCTGAGGTTGAAAAATATATTTGAATCTTGAGCCGTTTGGGGTTGAAACGCTCGGTTCATGGGGACCGAGTGTGCGTCTCTTTTTAAGGAAAATTCTCGCCGACTGGTCGACATTTCACGTGACCAGAGAGCTGGCTCGTTCTTTGGCCAAAGACTTAGCATTTTCGTTCAACGTAGCAATGCTGTCAGTCTTCTGGGCAAGTTTCCGGATGACAGCGATGCGAAGGAGTACTTCGACGTCCAGTTTCCTTTTGTTTTTGTAATTATTTGTATAGTTAGTCATTTAATTTAGTACCTAGTGCAAATTATTTATTTTAATGATTTCGTATTCTCTATGTTCGATTAGATAAAGCATATTTTACATTGTAATTTATACCTCTTTTGATCTTGTAGTACGATAGAAATTCTTAAAAAACAAATAAGTGTAGTCAACCATCAAAGTTCAAACCATCATAAACAAATAAGTATAGTCAAACATCAAAGCGATACAAAAGTAGAAAAATCTACTATTTTTGTAACAGATTTTATAATGGATTGAATCAAGAGATATTTAAGTATGGGTAAAGTTGTTCTTGGAAATAAAATGCCACAGTTGCCGGCAACAAATGAACCTACCTAATAGGATAGATAGGTACAGTTATCTAAACCAAATTGCAACCCGTATGCTCTGTATCACATTGGCAATCTGGCTCGTCGCGTCGCCTCATGCACTTGATTCTGCAGCCGGCTGCTACAGGGTTATCAAATTACCTGCAGGCATACCGTGTCCACATGGCTGCAATATGTTTGTCGCCATAAGGACTGTTCACTTTTCAGGTGTTAGTTTTTTGGTCGTGTTGTTGACGCAAAAGCTGCCTCTATGCTGTACAATTCAGGGAAATGAATTGTAAAAAAATGTACAAACTCCGTCAATTTGCCGTTTTATAGCCATTTCACACAACTGTCACAGAACGACAGTTGTGATTTAAATATACGGACAATTTAAGTTGATAGTCAATTTTCCTAACGATTAATTTCCCTGTTATTACTTTTTTGATCATTGATCTGACACAGATTCTACTATAGGTAACCTACATATTAATGAGAATATCTTAACTTGGATTGAGAATAATAATTAGGATTATGTTTTGTAAAGCATAAAGAAACAAAAACATATGGCTTTATCCGCCGCCTACTTTATTTAATTAAGAGGGCGCAGTAAGACAGAAAAAAATCAAGTTTCACCCGCGCCTCTTTCCCTACCCCTCTCATCAAACACGACAAAAACAAAACACAATCCCTTCCCGCCAGCAGAAACTTTTCGCCCGGCGTATATTTAGGCATTGAATTTGAATTTTGTGTGTAGTGTGTATACGCAAAATAATCAGATGAAACTGTTTTATTCAATTTACCAATGTGTACAAGTAGGTATATTATTAAATAATATTGTATGTCCGTGAATCTGTTACCGATGCTGGTGGAATGTTAGATTGGAGATAAGACTGACTTAAATGAAATAAAGACTAAATGTTACTTCAAGATACGGCCTATAAATTTTCGATTCCGAATTGAAAGACAAACCTAACGTTGTAGTTGAAAAAATATTGTTCCATACATTATGTAACATAACTACAATTGAACAATTTTCAGATACTTTCCTGTACCTATTCCTGTACCTTACTTCTTGTCAAATTTCATGATTCTAGGTCAACGACATGTATCTTATGGGTTTTAATTTATTTGCGAGTGGCAAGATATGCGAAATGAATGGCAATTTATGCCAAGATACTAAGTCAACGTTTTAGAAGTTCGTTTTTTTTACAGCTCCAAAGGACCGTTTATCTAAGTATTTGATATCAATTTCAACTTGATACCCCCACGCATTCCTGAGATAAGCGGTCAGATAGATGGATAACAAAGTGATCCCATAAGGGTTTCGATTTTTTCTTTTGAGGTACCGAACTCTAAAAAGCAAAGCACTTCCATCAAAGTACTATAATACTACATACTCATGATACTACCTACATGATGGTGAAAACAATTTCGATAAAATTGCTTTTTTGACGTTATAAAAGCGTATAATTATAATCGCATCACTTACCTTCCGCTTTTTTACTTTGAGAAAATGAAATCAATTGAACAAAAATGTCAATAAAATAAGAAAATAAACATTCGCAAATAAATTAAAATCCATATGATACATCCCGTTGACCTAGAATCATGATTTTTTGGCAAGAAGCAAGGTCTCACAGCACAAATTGGTACCTCGAATGGTTTTTCAATTAAAATATTTAAACGAAGTATGACCATTGTCCACGCCCTTTATTTTCAATGAAATTCTTCAGTAGGTAAAACATCTGTTTAATTTGCCTATACTATACGCTAAGCTTGAATTCATAATCTTAGATCATAGTCATGTTTTGGAACTAGAAACTCAATGCTGGCGTGACAAAGTTCAAATTCCAATGTAACCAAATTTTATTTAGGGCCTTGTACAAGTTGGACGTCACGACGTCTTCGTGGAAACCAGTGTTAACCAAGTAAAAAATGTAATGGTATATCGTGGATATTGCATTGCAGGATCGTGCAAATTCAATTAGAAACAGTGTTACCAAGTAAACAATTATATTGGTATGGTGGATTTTGCACTGTATTGTGCAAAGTCAAATGGCATGTGCCATGAAAACCTATCCTGCGCGGATCACGAGTAGACAAAAGTCCTAGCTGAAAACATTTGTGAAAAACAGGCCAATTTCGGAACAAATAACATTAGTCGGCTTTACCGACAAAATAATTGACATCCATTTATATGGGTGCCAAAGAAAGTCGAAAGTTTATTAGGTTCCTCTTTTGTAACTGTTGAAACTTTAGCTTTGAAAAGCAAGCCGACAGTCCCAAACATTGTGATCCGTCAGAATCTTTACTCATCCCCACCATAAGAAGGGATCTAGTCACGTGAACACTATCCGTATGAAAACTGTCATGTCCCGTGCACACCGTTTCGTACTTGTGTCCGCAATAAACCCTATTTTAGTTTTCCGATTTATTTATTTTGTAAACTCCAATAATATTATTACACCAATAACCTACCCATATGTTAAATTTTGAGTTTCAACTTGATTCGGGGGTTTTGGTCAAGTCGCTCGAAATGGGTCGTCTAAGGTTACCCTTACACGAAGTTTGTCAACGAAAGTGGGAGTAAACGAATTTGGTTCTTTATTTAATAGTAATAAGATCTAAAATCTCCAGCACGAACTCTATGTTGTAAATTTTCTCCGCAAGAGAATTGACTGAAGTGGAGAACAATGGCGCTAGTTGTACTATACCAGTCAAAAATCTGTCAAATAATTGTATGTCATCT
This sequence comes from Dryobotodes eremita, assembly GCA_917490735.1. Lineage (NCBI taxonomy): Eukaryota > Metazoa > Arthropoda > Insecta > Lepidoptera > Noctuidae > Dryobotodes > Dryobotodes eremita. Next base: position 19,548,746 of record OU823251.1, on the reverse strand, counting down.
TGAGTTTTCAAATATCAACATTGAATTATTATAATATTTTTATTTTTTAGTTTAGCCGCGGTATTTATTTAGTTTATCAATTCTTAACGATTTTAATAATCGTTTCGGAAGTGGTTTTAGTGATTTTTTCATGTTTTGTATTTCACAGTTTCATTCCAACAATGTGATAAATTACGAAAATATTATTTACGCAAATAAATTAAATCGCAGAGCAGCAGAAAATTCAAGCGCAGTCCTCTCGTCTCAACAGAGCGACGGCGACTGATTTGTGAAACAAAAATATGCTTGAAGTTCCCGCAACGTGCGACGGAAGATGACTTCTTCCACGAACTAAAAACGTCGTAAGTGCTTAAAGCTTCTAGTCGTAATAATACCAAAAATAAAAGGAATTTCAAAAAATGCCTGCACAATTTTTTTCGCCTTGTCTTAATACAGATAATCATCAAAAAATTATCCTATTAGTCATTAGCATATTAAGTACAAATTGAAAAAACGTAAAAATTAGGGGTAACTTCGTGATGATATTTTATCGAGAAAATTTTAACGTATTGTGTTTCTGTTCCACAAAAAGTTTCAAAATATCATGTAGTTACTCATACTATTTTTATTTTATACCTAAGTCTTATGAATTTCATGAAAAATTAAATTGAAGATAGGCAATTTTGGTTACTACCCGCTCTTAATATGAATAATTTTGTTTATTGTAATAATGCGTGGTATGACAAGACTTCTATATTAAGATTAATAATATTATTGAGGGCATTTTTTTGATATTTTAGCTAAGACCAGGTAAAATATGTTGAAGGCAAAATAAAAAAGAAAATGAAGAGCTCATACCGCCGGTCGCACTTTGGATGCGATAAGATATAAATTATTCATTATGATGATGTCACGGGTCACAGTATCTACTGGCATTTCAACGGAGAAAAATGAAACCAGTACCTATGCGCGTTTAATTCGTACGTCCAATAACGTATGTTTACGTACACCACAAATTCGTATCCAATGTGCGGCCGGCCTAAGTCACGCTTGGGACCACTATACCACCAAAGCATTTAAATGCATGGTTAACTATTACTGGTTAATCTAGGTTTAAGTAGGTACCAAAAATATTTTAAGAAAGAAAGAAAGAAAAATAGGTTTATTTGTCACAGAAACACGTGCATACAAAAATTATAGTTTTGGTAACAATGTAAAAAAAAATGTGTGTAATTTGTGTGTATATGTAATGTACTCGTAATTAGATCTATAATCACGAGCACAAAACAGAAATATTCGTAATAGTAACTTTCTGTATGGCAGAATTAGTAACTCTTCTAACCTTCCTAACCTTATCACTAGCATAGTGTAGTTAGATAAAAGGTGTAGTTAGATAAAAGGACCTGCAACAGTAAATATCTGCATTTTTTTATTTAATAATAATGAATATACTTCTAAGAATTTTATACTAAATATTACATTATTCTTATGCAATACATAAAATTAAAATAATTAATATACTAAATGATAAATGATGAATGATTTTATTTCTGTAAGTAGGTTTGTACAAACACTTTTACACGTCAATTATATTTTAAAACTAGATGAGGTCGGCGTTTCCTATCTGACTACTCTGAGAAGAAAGGCCGAAACAAACTCAGAGGTCACAGTCTCTTTTAAAGTCCAGACATAATCTTGGTCAGATAAACCTACTATACCTGTATACACAAATCTAATAAACCCACAATATATTCATAATAATTATACACCCAATTAAACCCATCTAATAATTTATAATAATATTGAATTGCTTGAATTGCTGCTTAGCCCTCTTCCTCTCTACCAATTTTGCTGTGCCCGACAGGGTCCGTATTGATCTTTTACTTTTTGACACCATCTATGTATGTAATACACATATAGAAGTATGAGAAACAGGGTATAAAGTTCACTCATACTCTATTGAAAAGGGAGGATCCTCCGACCAGACGGGTGTTGTGTCTGGTGGGCAACTGCCCAACGTTTGATGTCGGGATGTTGTATATATGCTAGTTGCGCGGTAAACTCTGATTGCGCGATGCAGGATTTTGCGTGACGTCAGTCTGACGCGTAGCTCGCATGTGGCGTTGTAGATGCCGCTACACACATATCGTTCATTTGCGAGAAGCTTGACATAATTCAAAAAGAGCAATTTTTGGATATGATGATTTAAAAATTCAAAAGTAGTGGAAAGAGTGCGAGGAATCATAAACTCACATCTTTCTATCTCCCTCATTTTTAGGCTTTAGCGTAACGTCGTTTGTGTAGCAAAAAGAATACAATTTGCTACGTTCACCTGTATACTAAACTCAAAATTGATGATTTTTTAGTTATGTCACCCTTGTTGCCAATGAGTGATATGGAATGCAAATAAATAATTGAGTATTGAGTACAAAACGACTTTTAGCAATATAAATGTACATTCATAAATTAATGCAATATAATAAAACCATGCAAGTGAATCAAGACAAAGGCTACGTGGAAATATGTAGCAATTGTTTATTCACAATGCCCCTGTACATGCAGTCAGTTCGTGTGTTGAATAAACATGTCTTTAAAGTTAAATAAGCACCTAAGTTTATTATTTTACTATTGCTGGGTGGGTGGTCCGAGATATGAAATTGCCGCGTAATTTTATTCATGGATAGCGCCTTTTTAGCGACCACTGTGCAGAGGTCGCTAAAAAGGCGCTTTTTATGTGAACTTTTACTTTTAAAAAGTCAGTAATCTTAAGCTTTCGGAGATTCAGCTTTTCGTCTAACTATACAAGTAAATAAACAACTATAACATTAGAGGGTTTATTTATAAACGTTTAAGCAACTTTTTGAATATTACAAATAATTTAAGAGACGTTAATGTGTTGTTTTATGATTAAGCAGTCGTTAATTAGAATAACAGTCATAAATAAATCCTAAAATATTGTAACCTTAATAATGGCCTCCTGCCTTTAAATATACCTCCTAATCTATAAATATATCATACTCGTACATTTATTGACACAATTAGTCAAAACACTATCTCCGAACACAATATACCTAATCATACCTACGTAATAATAAACCCAAGTAATGTAAATTAATAGTGAAGTAAAGGAAGCGTACCCTTGCCTAGCAACAGTAATTCAATGTACCGGAACTTCCTTATATACTCTGCGCGTTTGTTCTCGAACTGTTAATTCAATACAGCTTTATAGATAGCTAATGATGAGAGGCTGTGGTGTTGTCCCTGTCAGTGTGGGGTTAAATAGTACCTACTTGTGTGTAGTTTATTAAGGTTTTATTTTATGTAAATTGTTGATAATGTCGTATAGAATTTTTTGAAGTATTGTCTTCTTATTTTTAAGCTATTGCATAGCTTTTATCGCGGGCTTTGAGCGCGGCGACCGAATCAAGAAATTCCGTAACGAAAATAAAACCTAAGACCCCCCAGTCCGCCTACCACGTAGCTCGGCCGAGCGTTCGCTTAACGTGTATGTATATGGTACGACTGTACTTGAATTAATATCAAAGAAAAAAAATACGGCATAAATACTGCATAATAAATAATTATAATTGCATAAGTTGATAAAAAATGCTATGCAATAGCTTTACCGCGGCAGTCCCCGAGTGCCACACGTGTTTTTTTTTATTTAGAGTTTTCTTTTAATCTTCGATATGACATTGTATTTATTCTACTATGAGCTATGGCCTTAAATCCAATCCATACAATCACCTTTTGACTTCCACGATCTACGCGTTCTAATTTTAAAATGGGCTATGTTTTTCTGCGGTGTAATTTGAACTTTTCGAAGCTTTGAAAGTCGAACTTCAGCCTTCACAGATAGGGGCAAAAGAATACTCCAATATTTTTAATTTTGCATTGGCATTAGATAAAACAAACTACGGGTTGTTTTTTTTTTTTACTTCAGTTTTTTTTTTAGTTCCTTTTTATATCAGTCTGTTAATTAAGTTTATTCAGTCTGAATTCATACAGTCTAGACCACGAATGTAATAATGAAATTACAGTCTGTAAAAATACAAAAAAAATGTCCTTTAATGTCTGGAACTCGGAATTATTTTAACCAAAATTATTATATCGGGGGGTTTTTTAGATGCGGAGAAGTTTAAATTGAAAAAAAAAAATGTTTTTAATATCCATGAAGTTGACTTTGACTGATAATTTTATGTCATTAATGTTTGAATATGATTTCGGGCATCTAGCCGCCGCGGCTGACGCGAAGGCCTAATTTACTGGAAGCTTAACTTTTTCACTGGCTTAATTTTTCTTTCACGAAATGGACTTGTTAATTGGCCAACTGGTTCGTGCGGTTTGACGCCATTACATTATTTCCTTTGGGGATGTGTAAACTTGCAGTTTGCAGTCTAGGCCGATAAACCAGAAACAATTGAGCACATGAATGCCAACATTCGACGTATTATTGCCGAAATACAGCCTGATTTACTGCGAAGAGTGTATGAATATTTGACGTCCAGATTACGCTATGTACTTACGCGCCAGCGGCCACAAGCCCGACTTCATACTCCGACATTAATTCCATAAAATTTTCTGTCCAATAAAGCCAATTTTATGGATATTAAAAACATTTTTCTGTGTTATATTTCAATTTAAAGTTAACCGCTTCTAAAACACCCTTTATTTCATCCTTTAATGGTGACTGTATTTATTTTTCGGTAGGTAACTGACTAATAGAGTTGTGAAAATACTGCGAAACACCTACGGACGTTTAAAAATTAATGTTGTCAACAACGGTATTACACATAACGGTAAGCAACATTCTATTTTTAAATTAAATTGAATATTTTTTTTAAATATGTCACGATAACTTCATAGAGAACGTGGGTAGAATGACGTCCCTAGAGTGGCTCTATGCGCAAATTAATGTCGATATTCATTGTGTTATAAAAATACGATACCACTCCGGGAAAATAGGTTGATGGTGCACTCTGTTGCTTATGTGCTGCAACTTCTCAATTTATTTATGTAGCGTCATTTATTTACGCCTAAATGCCTATTTTGTGTACCTTCTAATTTATTAGGTATACGTCTGATAACCTGTTTAAAAAAGATGCCTTACTATAAATCTCGGTTTAGAACGGAATTTGGGTGAGTATAATATTTGAATAGAATCTGTCACTCATTCTTTATTTAAATCGAGACTCATGCATCTAAATTTAAAACTAACGGATTTTATTCTTGCTATTGAACATCGTGACGTTCAGTCATGCATCAAGATTTAAAACTGACAGGTTTCATTCAAAATCCTTTAAAACCTAATCTTATAAATCCAGATTTATGACTGCATCGTACTAAATATGGGGTTTGTTTATAAACAATGATTAAAGTTAAGTTAACGTCAAAAATGTATGGCTAAACAGTCGCTCATTATTACTTAAGTTTAAGCAGCGTTTATAAATAAACCGGCAAGACTGCACAGTACTTGCAACCTTCATTTATTTTCCAAACCAACCTGTAGGACGTTAATTCAATTTCTTAAAACAGCGCCATCTAGTTTCACTTCACGACTCATTGCTCTCGCCATTTTGTAATTAATTAGCAAATTAATTGTTTCATTTTTGGACGGTTGCAAGTAATGCGATCAAAGACTCGAAATAAGGTGTTCATTATTGTTTAAAAGGTAGGGGATCGTGACAATAGGGGTGAAATGGGAGAAGGGAGGCTTCAGGTGGCTTTTAGTGTCTGTTTAGGGGACGAACTAAGAAAGAAATCTCAAGATTTGTTCTGGTAAGTCTAATTCTTTTTCTTTATTTATCGAAGCAAGATTTTTCTTTTGGGATTGAAGGTTGTTTTGACGCATTCCTTTTTAATAATGTTGCCTTCCACTAGGATTTCTAATGTTTGTAAACCTGGTTGCTCTAAGCCAAGCTTTCAACTAATCCGATTGAAGTAAATTCCCGCAAAATTCGATATTATTTTTGCGTAAACTTTTTCAACATAGAAATGTATAAAAAGTTTACTAGAATATAATACCTATTTGTAGATATACACAGAACTGCAATTTACCTACCTAATGCAAAACAATGAACAACAAAAGTTAAATAATTTATTTTTACAATATCACACTAATAAAGTAGAAAACCAACACTAATTTTAATTTAAAATTAGCCGATTAAAGTCAGTACAGCGATTAGTTTGTGAAATAAATGTTTTTATAATGAGTCCCATGAAATTTAGATTCTTAGGGGTGGTATTTTAAAAGTCAATCATGTAAAACCTACGTGCGATTGGTTTTCTCTAGGAGAAAAAAATCTTCCCAAATTACAAAAATCAAAATATTTAAAAACGGAATTGATATTGAAGTGTTATTTAGAAGAAGTGTTATTTAACAAATTGTGAGTAGTTTTATTCTCGTCTATGATAGGTAAGTACTTTCATAAGGGTCGATTTATACTAGCGCATAGTCGAAACGCAGCGAAGCGTCTGTCGAAAACATAACTTAGCAAATTCACTCTTATCTACATATGTATGAATCGACCTGAAGAAACTAATTACACTTTAAGTTACTGATGGGACGACACTTACATAGTCTGAACTATGTAAGCAAATTACAAAAAATACCTAATGAAAGGGTCAAATGTTTATTGCTTTCCTTTTTTTTGTGGAAAATCATCAAATGACCTCTCCCGCTCTGGGCAGAGCGGAAGGGCGTGTCAGACTCTTACTAACTAAAACCCACCCGTGTTCCTTCAGTTGCCAGTGCGCCAGGGCCACGGTAACTCTTTCGAACAATCCACAACCCCGGCAGGCATCGGTCCTATCGGACCCTGTCAATTATGCTGTCATCTCTTTGAGGCGCGCGTGGAACACGACGGCCGTCGACCCGGGCCTGGTCCTTACCGGACGGTGAGCTGCCCATTGCTCGCGAGACCTGAATGTGTTGAATGTATGTATACAAGGAAAACAATAAACATAACAAATATTTCAGACGTTAGTACTTATATGTGGGGTATGTCTGTCTTCCCCACAAACTATTAAAAAACAATATACATCCACATACCATATTTCTTTGAAGCGACTGTATAAAAAAGCTATCATACTAATTCCCATATTTGTAGGGCGTCACTGGACTCGACTGTACGTATTCAACGCCAGATTTCCCCAAGGAGTCGGGTACAGTCGCCGACAAACTGCAACAACTTGTCTGGGTATATCTGCGCAACGGTTTTACAGTTCTATTTGCTTGGAAAAGCTTCATTTTGGACGTCTTTTTGTTACAATTCGTTGCAGTTTTCGTGGGATCGTGATTGGGCGTATTTTTTTTAATGGTCTAGGTATTTTGTTTTTTTTTAGAACAGAAAATAAACCAAAAGTATTTCTATAACAATGGTTTTTTACTCTCAAACGCGCCTTCAGTTCTTGGGGTCTTACGGTCCGTAGGAAAGCTTAAACTTGTTAAAGGTAATGTCCAATATCAGAGGGGCAGTTCACTTATCGTAACAACGGTCGCATACTAATCTCAGTCACAATCTGTCACAAATGCCTCTGTTTACCTTACTTTTTGACATTGATTGTCGCTGAGATTTGATATTACTAAATTAATAATCCTTGAGTTCCTTAAGTTCCGAGTGAGCTGTACGATTACTGACAAACACGTGCACTGACTGGACAGGTTCTTCATCTTTGTGGTTTTTTCCTCAAAAGACCATTTCAGACACTAATCGACATGGTCTTCACATGATCTGACCATGAATATGTCTGGACTTTAAAAGAAACTGTGACCTCTGAGTTTGTTTCGGCCATTCTTCTCAGATTAGTCAGATAAGAAACGCCGACCTCGAGTAATTTAAAAAATATGATTGACGTGTAAAAGTGTTTGTACAAACCTACTTACAGAAATCATTTATTTATCATTTACGACTAGATTTTGAACGTTTATAATTAAGGGCTTACAGATGCTATGCCCTTTTTTTGTCTTAAAAAGAAATTATCAGCAGAAAATTTTACTGATCCACATAAAACCTACTCGTGAGCAGACATCTAACTTCGATAAATTGGGACAAAGATTCTACTTGAGTCAGATATGCCATGTTCGTCCGTTTGGATTGAAGTCAAAACTATTAGCTCATCTAGGTACATAGATTCCGAACTCCTCAATTACTGGAACCGCCTACGGCATTGTGTAGGTAGCTGTAACGTAATAGTTTTAATAGTGTTACTGCCACGTGTGTGTGTGTGTGTGTGTGTGTGTGTTAGGAACATTCTGTGTACTTATAGGTACATAATAGTTGTGGAGGTTAGGATTAAAACCACTACATATTATCCACTTTTTTCTAATAAGGCAGAAATCCAAAAATACATAATAAATAGTGAGCACATATTTTTGTATGTACTATTTTTAAAGAATGCCTTTTACGTACGTGATAAATAGGTCCAAACAACAGTTTTTTTTTTAAATTAAGATATGTTGAGGTTTTGAACTAAACGTCAATATCATCATTTTATCATTCATCATTCATCATTATCATAATGATCATCATTATCATTTTTCATCATTTTACTAAAAAGAATAAGCTGTTTTGAACTAAACAGTTACTGCTAATGGTAGTAATGTGCATGAAAAAAAAAACGAAATGGCCAAAAGTGGATATGTTGCGGTTTTGATCCTAACCTGCTCAGTTTACCTCGTAATTTCTTTACCACCCTAAGTTTAAATGTCACTTGCACGTCATTAAACGACCAGATGTAGACCAGCTGGTCGTTCTGTAAAAATTTCGTTCGGTTCTATAATTTTTTACCGTGAAACCTTACTTGAAGTGATATTGAAATGAGGTGTCATTTCGCCCCTACGTTCTGCCTGGTGCCTGGGGATTGACATCGATATCGGAGGCTATAAAGAAATATAAACAGTAGTATGTGAAAACAAGTAGAGAAGAATTTGATTTTTTGACGTCTTATTAACTGATAGAATCCCGGTGGCCCTCTGTAGGGCCGCTATGTCGCCCATACCCTCAAGCCCCGCTGGCCCTCTAGAGGGTCGCGCGGCCGTGCGGTTAAATAATCATCATTATTGCTTCTAAATGAGGGCTAATATCGTCTTTTGAGCATTTCACTGTATGGGCTATTTTTTTTTTTGGGCTGACGAACTGTCTTGTTCCACGACATACCGGCCCTACAGAGTGCCACCGGGATTCTATCGGTTAAATATACATACATATAATGCAAAAAAATATCATAGGTATACTTAAATAAATACATAATGCTAAACCCTATCCCTTACTCAAGTTTTCCTGGCAGTTTTTGTCGAAAGTAGTAAAGTAATTCCAAGGTTGACTATATCTAGGTATTTGTTCATGTGTGCATGCTCAAAGCTATCTACAATGACAAACACGCATGAGATAAGGTCGTTGTGCTCCGAATTGCAATCAACAGACTATTGCGCACGAGATTATGTCTTGTTGTTCTGGAGTTAAACTTGAAAACCTGTAGTTGAAAGACGGCAGCTCTTGGACAGATTGTTGGGCCCCGACTCTTAATCGAGCCAGCCTGCGCCGCTGAGCCTGTAGCTTTAAATTCGTCCCCTAATAATAATAATTCCGATCCAGCCTGTCCCTTGCTGCCCTCCCCTAGCGACGCTCGAAGCCGAAGCTCGTACCCCACAGGGAGTGCCCTTAGCGTGTTGTCGCCTAGTTTGTAAGTTTTTTAAGCCCTGGCTGGGGGTCTTAATTTATTAAGGCAACCACAAGCATGTCTGGTTGTCACTGCGCCCTCGCGCCCCTAGTCGCCGCAGGAGGAGACACCCTGGGCGTCGGGAGTCGATTGCCGACTCCCAGCCACCGTAGGCGCGGGCTTGTGGACGGCGAGCAATGGGCAGCTCGCCGTCCGGTAAGGACCAGGCCCGGGTCGACGGCGCGTCGTGTTCCACGCGTGCCTCAAAGAGATGTCAGCACAATTGCCGGGGTCCGATAGGACCGATGCCTGCCGGGGCTGCGGATTGTTCGAAAGAGTTACCGTGGCCCTGGCGCACAGGCAACTGAAGGAACACGGGTGGGTTTTAGTCAGTAAGAGTCTGACACGCCCTTCCGCTCCGCCCAGAGCGGGAGAGGTCATTTGATGATTTCACAACCAAAAAAAAAAAAAAAAGGCATGTCCGGTTAAGCAGCCGACAACCTCCCAGGCTGTCCTGCGAGAAGCCAATCACAAAAAAATAGACTGTTGGGAAAAAGCAAGGTATTTAACAATGAAAACAGAGACAGCAGCTTCTTGACTTGTTTCGTATCAATCAAATCAGTTGCTCCATTAGTTGTCCATTTTTTTTTTATCTGTCTTAAACCTTGTAAATTTGCCCACTAGCACCGCCAATCACTAAACACGTTTAGCGATAGAATAGAATAGAATGGAATACACGTCACGTCACGTTTAGCGATAAACGAGTTTAAAACATAATTCTGTTTCTGTCAAATGTTTGAAGATGACATAGACAAAATGATGTTTAAAACTCGTTTAGCGCTAAACGTGTTTATTGATTGGCGGTGCAAGTGGGCCTAAGTCTTTTACAAATGCCATCTTCATCTCGTATGTTTCAAAGTCAAAGTCAAATAATTTATTTCAAATAAGCATACAAAAGGCACTTTTAGACCTCAAAATTTACAAGAAAATACGAATACAAATAACATTGAATTTGGAATTGGAACAAAAGAATTGAAACAAGAAAATAGAATTGATTCTAGTAGCCCCATCCAAAAGGAAGTTTCGTATGAAGAATAATGGGCAAGAAACTTCACCGTTACTCTTTTAAAATGTTTTACAATATTTTGTATACATTTATTATAGAATGATATGTGAAGACGAAGCACCTAGAATAAAATTACTATACGTAAAAGGTAAAAGGTAAAAAGGTATAGGCTATAGGTAAAACTAATTAAATATAAAGTAATGACAGGTAAATTAAGTTTAAAATTATAACTTGTTAGAAAGAATATCACAATACAACTAATTGTGTTTACAAAGCGGAACTGGCACACCCAACATGCTTCGTAATAGTTAACCAAAACATAATATCACCATACATTCATTTACTAGCAGAAGAATGCTTTACGCACGTAATGAAAAAATGCGCACACAATAAGCCTTTATAAGCATTAAACCCAAACATACCAGCGTAGTTCCATCAAGCCATTTACGTGTAAAAATGTAATGCAGGCATTCAATGGTAGTCTCGCTCACATTATTCCGACCTGCAACGCCTTTGTCCTAGAGGAATGCTCAGTTATTGTGTCCATAAATTGATTTATTGAATAAAGTCATTAACGTGGCCTTTTGTGAGAGAATCGGGAGTATAATAAAATGTTGTGTCAGTGTTGAAGGGACAGAAGTTTAATTTTGGGTGCGGGGGTTTTGTGTTGATGTTCGTGTGTCATCAGCCTAGCCTGGTCCAACTACATATGTTGGGGCCGGCTTCCAGTCTAATCGGCGGGGTAATTACGTAACACACTAACAGTAGGAATGGGTTTCATTTGACAGTTCAACAACATTCATTGCGTTATTTACGTTGTTGAGCAGACAAATTTTTCGAACATATGAAGCAAAAGATTCGCAATAGGCTTCAAAATGAATCAGATTGTGATAGATAGTGTGTTACGTAATTAGGGTGCTGGTGCAGCTGAGTACCAGTATTTTACATGGAGCGACTGCCTATCTGACCTCCACAAACCAGTTACTGGGTAATACGATACCCCTTGGTAAGACTGGTTGTCAGACTTTCGGGGTTCTGGTGACCCGTAACAACTGTCAAAGATCCACGAATGACAGCCGGGACCAACGGCTTAGCGTGCTTTCCGAGGCACGGAGGGGTCTTTTGTACTTTTACACTCAATTGCAGAAATGATTGATGTGGAAGGGCGGAGTCTCTTAACACAAGTTTTCTTTTGCTTAAAAGGTAATCTCCAAATCTTGTATGTAAATGCACTTTGTAATTGTTTTTGTTTTGTGCTAAGGTGATAAATAAATGATAAATGATAAATGATAATGATAAATGCTAAATGATAAATGTATGATAAATGAATGATAAATGATAAATGATTTTATTTCTGTAAGTAGGTTTGAACAAACACTTTTACACGTCAATCATATTGTAAAAACTAGATGAGGTCGGCGTTTTCTATCTGACTACTCTGAGAAGAAAGGCCGAAACAAACTCAGAGGTCACAGTCTCTTTTAAAGTCCAGACATAATCTTGGTCAGATCATGTGAAGACCATGTAGATTTGTGTCTGAGATGGTCTTTTGAGGAAAAACCACACAGATTGAGTGGACCTGTCCAGCCAGTGCACGCATTTGTCAGTAATCGTGTAGCTCAACTCCGAACTTAAGGAGCTCACCCATCCACGGATCAATCGCGGCAAGCATAGCTTAACCTGATCGATCAGCCCGTGTGGCTGTTATTACTTAGCCACAAATCACAAGCCTGGAGACTGGATTGGTTGATAGCAATAGGTGCGCCCGCGCCCCCTATGACATGGGGCTTAAACATACTGGTGAAATATGCCTGCCTAAACCTTTGGGAAAACCAGGATATTATTTTTTCAAGGATGAAAATATTGCCCTTTGTCAATTTCTGTGCACGCTTGAAACTAAATCCCTATCGTCAGCGTTTGCGTAGAGTTGAATTTCGGCATTACGCTTACCCAATATCCGGCCACCACGTCATGTCTGACACGATTATGATTTATCTATTGTGTAAAATGATCGAGGGCCTCCACGTTTATTGACGCTGTTCAGAATTCACATAGTTGACGCGTGTCCTTCCTGGTCAATATTTATCTTTTGAGGGTAAAAAAGGATTATGAAAACCGTTTTTATGGAAAAAATTGGCGATAAAATCAATATGGCCAGCTTTTGAGACGGGTTTAGTTAAATGCAAATTTTACCTTATTAAGTTTAATCGAAGTTGGTATAGAATAATGAAATACATTTAAATAGAACACTGTCTTCATAATTATATTGCATCTCACCGAAATAATGAATTACTATTACAGCCAAATCATTACAAAGAACTGCCAAAGTGAATAGACCATAATTTTATCATAATTGGCAAATAAATTCCCATATGTCATCCCCTTATGATATTACTGGCACGTAGATGCTACTCAACCTTTTGATGGAGTCACCAGAACTCATTTTATTGACAATAACTGCAAGTATATAACACTGGTAAAAAAGCTCCACCTCAGAAACAAAACAACGACAAACGGAAATGTTATACCATTTTGCTCTCATGCACCACACCATACAAAATATACCCATTACGAAACTTGTAAAAATTTCGCACATCGAAACCGAAATAACCTCTAACCCGCTAACCCAGCGCACGATTATAACACACACCTATAAAAAGGGATGAAATCCAAGTGTTATGAACATTGTAATTACTTTTGGGACCAAAAAAGGGCATAAATTAACATCGAAAAGGCCGAATATCACATGAACCATTTCATTTTCGTTTTGGTCATAGAATTTTGACGCACGTAATAAAAACTCGGCACGTACTGCTTCATATTAATATGTATGAATTTGTGAAGCTCACATTATTTAGTCTGTGGAAATGGTGACGCATTAAATGAATTGTATTTGTTGTAAATGGGATTTAGTTTTGGGGTAGGATTATGGGGTGATTGTAAAAAATAATGCTGGTTTAAAACCCGAGGAGCCTTCCACTGTTTTTCACAAGAATTGATCCTATATTATGGGTGCATTTAAATAATGTCCTTTACCACGCATAGTCCGTTTGTTCTATCGACTGATTCGTATACCATTTGATCTGACCAGGCCCTGCAGTCTCGACATGAATAGCGACAAAGATCTGTCGCTAAGTCGTATCGATCTCAAATTTCTTTAATAGATTTTCAACCTTATGCTTTGGAAATAAAGTTGAAAATCTATTAAAGAAATTTGACATCGATACAATTTAGCGAGAGATTTTTGTCGCTATCTAATGTCGAGACTGCCGGCCCTGGCCCTGCACTCTCGACATTAGATAGCGACAAAAATCTGTCGCTAAGTCGTATCGATGTCAAATTTCTTTATAGATTTTCAACCTTATATCTTGGAAATAAAGTTGAAAATCTATTATAGAAATTTGACATCGATACGACTTAGCGACAGATTTTTGTCGCTATTCATGTCGAGACTGCAGGGCCTGGCCCTGCAGTCTCGACATGAATATCGATATGAAATTGATGATTATTATTTGATAAATATATAATTCCCACAGTCGAGAATCGCTTTTTGATCAACATAGTCGTATGTTGATCAAAAAGCGATTCTAGTAAAACAGAGCTGCAATTTGCAAAAAACTAAAGGAAATTTGAATTTTGCGGGCTATAACTGAGGATTCACCTTAATATTTAGCGATCGGTAGTTTGCGACAGCATCGCTATCTAGTCGAGACTGCCGGCTCTGGAAGGAACGCCTCGCACACCTAGATAAAGGGTGGCATAAGTCAAAATAATCCAAAAACAGTTATTGCGATTATCGGATTCTGTATGATGTTGTATATTATTTTACTAAGATATTAATTGAACAAATTAATATCATAGTAAAATAATACATAACATCACACAACAATAATTTTAAATCGGTCAAATAGAAAAAGAGTAAAAGGTTTTTACTGTTCCTGAAAAAAGAGGTAATTATTTTGAGTTGTGCTACTACTTTATCTAGGTGTGCGGCCTGATCGATATCATACTACGGCCGGAACGGTTACTAATTTATGTATTAGCAAATCGTTGAAACTGTTGAAAGTAATTACAGTCTGATCATTCTGTGTATGTGCACTCATCCAATCAGACCGATCGATAGTATCAATTTATTGGACTATTCAGATTTATATTTCCAGCATGGGTAGCATAACTACTTCTTTATCTATTCTACGAAGGGAAGACAAGTCACTTAACAAAAAGTTATTCTTTGCTTGAATTTTGACATCGCGTCCTCGTAGAAATCTTTTTACAATCTGTAATTTTGTCTTCCGTTTCTGTAATGGCCATGCTAAGCATGCAGGTAACTAGAACATAGACATTAGATCTTACACGGTGTATCACTTAACAAGTTTAGAAGAATCAGTCTCTGAGGTAGGGGAGTGCGTGAACTAACCAATAAATAAATATTTTTTATAAATTCATGTTCATATTAAATATTAGATATCACTCACACTCATACCCTTTCACCTTCCAACTCTTGTGGTAACATTTTATCCCATTTTATTTAGTATCCTAATCCTAACTTAATATTATAAATGCGAAAGTAAGTTTGTTTGTTTGTTTGTTACCTTTTCACGACTAAACAACTGAACCGATCATCCTGAAATTTTGCATATACGTTGTCAGGTGTACAGAAACGGACATAGGGTACCTTTCATCCCGCAAAAAAGTATTGTTCCCGAGGAAAACAACAATAACGTTCCTATGATAATAGATGGCGCCACGTGTCTTTCGAATCATGATTGAATTGCAACCCGAATTGATAGTCAAAGTCTAAATTAACGCGAGCGAAGCCGCGGGCAAAAGCTAGTAGGTAATAAAAGTATCCACTTATTTTGAATGTTGTTTTCTAATTGTATTTTATGTGTTCATAAGTTATTTTACAGTGCTTTTTTCACACTTAAACAAACTTTATTGAGAATTAATTTAATTAATAGAAAACAAACAGTTAATTTATCAAATTAAATTTCATTCAAAAACATCCATCGGTTTTTTACCAAAATTTAAATGTATCCTACGACCCTGGTTACTTATTTCTTTTGGTGACTGTACCTACATAAATAACAATTTACATCTAATTAATTAACTAAAAAGTTATTAAAATAAAAATATAATAACCTATGGTTGACACTTCCAGAGGCTAAGTATTGCCATACAACGCCGCAACGTGGCAATGCCACCAGTCTCTTGGGTACATCACCAGTCGACAGCGATGCGGAGGAATTTTTCGACGCCATATTTTAGTTTTTTAATAGTTTTAGTTACGTTAGGATATTATATTTTAATTTTAATGGTTTGTTAGTTAATTAATGAGATGTAAGTTGTTAGTTATTTTTAACCGACTTCAAAAATAGGAGGAGGTTCTCAATTCGACTGTATTTTATTTTATTTTTTAATTTGTGTTAGCTCAGAACTTTTTTCTGGGTGAAACCGATTTGGATGATTCTTTTTTTATTTGATAGCTGGTGCTTCACATGTGGTCCCATTTAAATTTGATTAAGTACTGACCAGTAGTTTTTGAGTTATCCTTAATACTGCGTATTTTTTCCACTTTGTTTATATTGATGATGTTTTAATAATTTCCTGTCACTGTTATTTACATATTAAGTAGTGGTACGAGTATACGAATGTGTGTGGGGTAGGTACCACAACTAAAAAGCGAAAAGTAAAAACTTTTTTACAAGAAAACAACAGACTTCCAAAAAAAAAAACACAAAAAAAACGTGAAAAATTACTTTAATTTCGAAAATCGGTGTCTTTGGTTGTGTATTTTCGTTTTTGGGCACCGACTTTTTGTAAATAAGTTTTTGTAGTTAATTACAATGTTGTTTTGTGGTGAATGCTGTGAATATCTATAATAGGCATACATAAAAGTACTTTTATTATGTTACTGTTCTGTTTTAATTTTTATATGTACTGCTGTTGGTGTACCAAATAAATAAATCACATCACAGAGCTTGTACACCTATTTGTAGGCCATTCAAATCTTCTAAACCCGCAACCCAGACTGTAGCCAATCATGTCGTCGTTTGTAGATCCCACGATGTACCTAGAAAACCTACTTTCACAAAGTACCTACATTTGCTTTAGTTGAACTCACGAAAGTAAATTCCATTCTACATACAAATGGAGCTCCGTTGTGTCTCGTATGTGCGAGAGAATCTTCCAAAAAGCTTCTACTCTTAAACGATATTTCATGGCCAACGTTTCTATCAGGCTTGTGCTTATTTATTCCGATTTTTATGATAACTAAACAGAAAATACTGGTTTTTATTATTCTTGGTATAAAAGATATACATCTCCTTGTAAGTCGCAACTTGTTCGTATTCCATTATGTCTGACTTAAACATAGCTGGCGAAATGTATGTGTACTTAACCCTCTTCCTTTTTTTGCTTTTTTTTTTGGTGGGAAATCATCAAATGACCTCTCCCGCTCTGGACGGAGCTGAAGAGCGTGTCGACTCTTACTGACTAAAACCCACCCGTGTTCCTTCAGTTGCCGGTGCGCCAGGGCCACCGTAACTCTTTCGGACAATCCGCGACCCCGGGTACTTAACCCTCTGCCCACACTTTAGAAAATGTGGGTATTATGTCAAGAACATCAGCAGCAACATCGTCGAATCTGCTAATTCAGCTTCACATTTCAGGTTCAGTTGAAAACCAGCGTCAGGCACTAGTTGTCTGACATTTTTGCTGAACTGCGGGGTAATTACGTAACACACTAACAGTAGGAATGGGTTTCATTTTGACAGTTCATCAACATTCATAGCGTTATTTACGTTGTTGGGCCGAGAAATTTTTCGAACACATGAAGCAATGGATTAGCAATAGGCTTCAAAATGATTCAGATTGTGATAGATAGTGTGTAACGTAATTAGGGTGCTGGACCTATTTGGCGCAGCCTCGAGGCACACTTTTCTGCTAATTTCTCACAACGCACTTGTCACTTTTTATTTGTTTTTTTTTTTTTACTTGGTTATGTTGTGTTGTGTGCTTTGTAGTCTGTACTAAATAAATATAATTATTTTCTTTCTTTCTTGCTTCTAATTGCAGCTGCAATCAGCTATCTGCCCTTCAAATGAGATTATTTAGATAATTTCCAGTTTGAGTGCATGTTTAGCAATTGATATTAGTGAGCTGATGATGATGACGATCGTGAAGCTTAAAAACACGTAACACATACAAGATAACATAAAATCACGCCTGTATTTCCCCGAAGGGTTAGCAGTGGTGTAGGTACCTATAGTACACCCACATTTCGCCAGTTATGTTTTAAGTCCCATGTAATAGGGGGCGAGCCTATTACCATCAGCTGGGCACAAATCCAGACTCCGCTTTGCTATTGAGAAATTTCAGATGGAAAAACCCAATAGAAAAGATTTTGTCCGACCCGGGAATCAAACCCAGGACCTCATGCTCATGAGTAGCGTTTGCAACCAACAAGGCGTTAAAAGCTTCAAAAGTAATAAAAAAGCCTCATATACTTTTAGAAGCAAATAAGTCCTAATTACGTTCATTAATTAAACTCATGAACTCTCAACTAATTACAGCACAGACATAACCACGACCATACTTCACAATTTTATGACTACCCTCCATAACACTAGAATATTAGAACCAGCGTTTAAGAATTTACGTGCAATCAAATTAGAAGTAGGTACGGAGGTACTGCGAGCCAACGTTCCCTTGGTCACAATGGAAAGGTGATAAATTTGAGACAATTGCTCCGGGAATGGTCCTGTGACTTGATATAAGTATCCTACGTGAGATGCATTAATTACTTCATTTAGAAAGAATTTTAAGTGGAAAAACTCGAGGTGAATCTCGAAGAATGCTGAAAGATTTCTTTCAGCGCTGCTTTTGTACGAGTAATGGCGCTGTTAGGTTTGTAATGTCCAAGTTCAATTTGGTCATAATAGTACCTAGCGGAACAAATATGTAATTTGTAAAGAAAGTCGGCGTAGGTTAAATTGCATATGACGTATCTTTGTTACCAAAAAGTTTTTTTAAAGCTAAGTGCCTCCACCCTTGCCTACTTCATTATTCTGACAAATTTGCTAACTGGTTAATCTTTGCACCATGCAAAGAGGAGTTCTACTCGATAAAACTTTCATCGATAGCACGAACTATTTTCATGTCGACAAAAATAATAAAGATAAACCTTCTTAAGAAATAAGCAGTACCTACCTTTTGTACTGAAATGTTGTATGTTTTATTTCTATATATTTTGCAGTGTGTACATAAATCATAAAATAAATAAACATCTACGCCCTACAATCACATATAGTATAGGTACGCAAGCTTAATTAAGTACTTGTCATTAGTAGATAACCATGTCGGTTTGTCACAACATTCGTCACAGCATTACTTCTTCTTTTCGTATCGACGGTACATACAGGGTGTAAACGGACACATCGCACCTTTAAAGACAAACCGTTACTAAACGAAAATATCAAATTTTACACAGGAGCTTAAATAAAAAGGAATACACGGCTTTTTTGCAATAGAATTTAGGATTATGGTGCTTTGAACCATCTTTTGAGGTCATAATGATGGGTATTTATTTACACTATAACATAAGTTCTATTGCGAAAAAGTCGTGCATTTTTTTAATTTAATGTTCTGTGTAAATTTTATATTTTCGTTTGGTAACGGTTTGTCTTTAAAGGTACGACATCACTTAGCCGTCAATTGCGCATTCTGTACATCAAACTAAGTAACATAGTGTAGCGGCATCTACAACGCCACATGCGAGCTACGCGTCATACTGACGTCACGCAAAATCCTGCATCGCGCAAGCAGAGTTTACCGCGCAACTAGCATATATACAACATCCCGACATCAATCGTCGGGCAGTTGCCCACCAGATACGACACCCGTCTGGTCGGAGGATCCTCCCTTTTCAATAGAGTATGTGAGTGAGCTTTACACCCTGTTCCTCATACTTCTATACTGGTGACCCCGAACATGAACGTCAGCGCAGCTTTCGTGCAATTACATCAGCCTGACGTCATCATCACTTCCTTCAAGCTTTCGAGCGGCGAGTCACACAGCCAGCCAGCACCCACGGCTTCAACGGGTATCCTGACCACCAGCATGCCGCGACCGCGCATACCTGGTCATCACCCTCAGCCTCATCAAGCAACCTTGGCACAGCACACTGCACTTTCGGCCGGTCAACAAGAAGAGCCTGTTCCTCATACTTCTATAATAGCACAAAAATAATTGCTGGGAAACGAATTTTATTTTTGGTGTGAAAAATCTCTATATACGGTAGTGCGCAACGTAACGCACGCAAAACATTGTGCTTATGGGTGCATGCAAGGGATCGTAGGGGTATTTAAAGTTGTGTTATAACAATAAACACTTATTTCGTAAAAAAAAATTAAGTCAGGAATTTGACCTTCAATATCTCCGTAACCAGAAGTTTCCCAGGTATGGTCTAGAACAAAAAAATTAAAAAAAATACGGCGAGTACAAGTGACTCTTGGCTTCGTTAAGTGTCTTTTTACACGCGTTATATGTTGCTTATACTGTTTGGGCCCAGTAGGTAGCCCCATTAATTGCAGCGTCACAGGGGCTGTTCAGATCGTCAAGGATGTAGGGGAAAGGAAAATGTGGACACTAGCAGATGTAAAATGTTCAGGAGGTACATCCATTGCTTGCGGACGGCGAGCAATGGGTAGCTCGCCGTCCGGTAAGGACCAGGCCCAGGTCGACGGCGCGTTGTGTTCCACGCGCGCCTCAAAGAGATTTCAGCACTAATTGACGGGGTCCGATAGGGCCGATACCTGCCAGGGTCGCAGATTGTTCGAAAGAGTTACCGTGGCCCTTGCATACAGGCAACTGAAGGAACACGGGTGGGTTTTAGTCAGTAAAACTCTGACACGCCCTCCCGTTCACCCAGAGCGTGAGAAATTATTTGATGATTTCACTCACAAAAAAAAGCAGTTACATCCATTAGCTAATAAGCTCGTGTTATCAAGTATCAGTGAAAAGGTATACAAAAAATCATCACTACGGCAAACACCGTCAGCATTTCCTAGTTTTTCGTCATTCAACGTAAACGTATCCTCGCATAGTTAACCTCTATCGATCGACATGAAACTACCCCTCTCCTATAAGATATTCCACCACTCAGGAGATAACTGACCGTTTTATAGCAGATCATGGGATATTTATGCAGCTGGGGGTGTTTAACGAGCGGTGTCTTTCCTCGGACGCTGCTCTATCAATATTTATTAAGAGGCTACTTTGTTAAGTTACTATAAGTAAGTGTGGTCTAAGCAATCCTGAGTATCACTGACTAGTTAATAGGCAGAGATCGGATATTCGGATGCATATTCACCTAAAGTTGAGATGTTGGTAAATATGGAATGCGCTTTTGTATCGAAAAATATGTTTTTTTTTTGTTTTAGCTCTCACACTCCACCTCTCCTCTTACTCTCTACATACAAATATTACCATCGGGGGTAAAACATTAATTTTAAATAAATAAGCATCTGAATAGTTAGTAATCCAAGAAACCCGGGGTTTTTTTTACATATTTTTTTTTAGATGTCATTTCCATACTATACACGTGACTAGTTATATATTTCCGGTGTTCCTGGCATCCCGGGATAATAATTACAACAAAAATATTTTTAGAAGCTGCTTCCATACTTTCAAAGCTATAAATTAACTTTAGGTAAATATGCATTCGAATATCCGATCTCTGGTGATAAGACTTAGGCCGATCTAGATTTAAGACTTTCTGTCGAAATAAAGCATTTTTTTAAACAAAGCAAATCCATACAGAATGATCAGTCAGGGAAATTAATTGCTGAGTAAATTGATCATCAATTTAAATTATCCGCAGGTAAATTGAATCACGACTATCATTCTTTAACAGTGGCGTATGATATGGCTATAACGCGGCAGAATCACGAAGTGAGTGAATCTTCTAAACAATTAATTTCTCCGATTACATGAAACTCGTTTAAACTCGCTACCGAAGCCGTCTCTTAATCGCGTCACTTAATTAATATTTTCATTAATTTAGTTTCAACATTAAATAAAAGCAAAAGAATTAGGAGAAAACAAAGGCAGACAGGCCGATAAAAGGCCCTTTAGTTTTAGATAAGGAAAAAGTTTGAACTGACGGACCGTATCTGGAAAGATCTACTTATATTCCTTGCTTAATTAATCTTTTCTTCCAAATTGATTGGATCTATCAAAGGAGACAGCCTGAATTTAGCGAATTTTATTCTTCTGTAACATTAAAGCTATGATATAATTAGTGATTAAAGCTATAATATCATTCGTTTTCAGAGATCAACTAAATTCAGGACTTGCCAGCTATTAAGCAGTTAAATGGAAACATGTTTATTTTAAATTTATAATTGACAATTTATATTATATCTACATTTGTTTTTTAGGGAAAAAGCAATGTTATTAGGTATGCAATTTATTGCATTTCCTTTAATATTATTGCATTACTGACATGGGTAGACTTATGCAAAAAATATATCTATCTTTATATGTCTTATTTATTCTGATGTATGTAATTATTTTTTTTTTTTGGTATTAATTAGCTTTTTAGAAATTCTTTATTGTCTTTTTTTATGGATCATGTGGTGTGCAATAAAGATTTTTATTTATTTATTTGATTTATTTATCTTGGAGGAGACTTGCCCTTGAGTTTGCGTTTTTAAATAGTATGTAGTGTGAATTAATGTGTTCAGTAGTGACTCCTAACTATTGAACACTTTTAAGTAAGCAAACACCAAGAGTAAAAAACACGTGTGGCACTCGGGGACTGCCGCGGTAAAGTTATTGCACAGCATTTTTTATCAACTTATGCAATTATATTTTTTTTATTTTTTATTTTTATTTTATGCAGTATTTTTTTTTCTTTGATATTAATTCAAGTACAGTCGAACGCTCGGCCGAGCTACTCGTACATGGTAGGTGGAGTGGGGAGTGTTAGGTTTTATTTTCGTTACGGAATTTCTTGATCCGGTCGCCGCGCTCAAAGCCCGCGATAAAAGCTATGCAATAGCTTAAAAATATATATAGACTGCAAATAGTTCGCCAAATTACGAGTCACATCTAGCTGACCCCTAAGGCAAAAGTTGAGATAAATCACAGACAACTTACTTATGTAAATAACCTACAGTTTATTGAGTTCAACTGATAACATAACCAAACATAAACCCTAGACAATCAGAGCTTTCAAATTAGAATTTCTGAATAATTTCTGCATAACATTAACACAGAAAAGGTTAATATAGTTCTGAAACATAAGGTCGAATCTTAATGAATGTTTGGCTTTAAAATGCTGCTACAATATTTTAATATTTTAATCAGCATTTTATAGTTACCACAAAATGAGTTTTCTGACAGACGCCCTTTGTGCGTGCAACGTTTTGAAAATGTTAATTTTACCAAACCGCTGGATTTAAAATATTAAATAATTGATGTCTCTTGTTTTAGAAATAAGCTTAGATGTGCATTTTTGCTTTGGAGAGAGTGGTTTAGAATTATGATTAAACAACATTATAGTTCAATCAGCTTTTGGCCCGATTGCAAAGATGAGTTATGTTTTAGAATATTGTTGACTATTAACTTTGTATTGAGTATTTATTTTGTAACGTATTATATTATTTTAATTATTGTGAATGTGAGGACTATGTGGGTTATTGCTTTTTTTTCTCAGTTAGTTTTAATCATGATCTGGCAGTTTGAGTAATTTATGCGGCCTACCCAAATATCCTTGCTTTGATGTTGTTTGTCGAATCGTTGAGCTCCTTAAGTTATGAGTTGAACTGCACGATTACTTAAAATTGCATGCACTGACTGGACAGTTCCTCTCAACCTGTGTGATTCTTTTCTCAAAAGATCATTTCAGACACTAATCTACATGGTCTTCACATGATCTGACCAAGATTATGTCTGGACTTTAAAAGAGACTGTGACCTCTGAGTTTGTTCCGGCCTTTCTTCTCAGAGTAGTCAGATAGGAAACGCCGACCTCATCTAGTTTAAAAAAATATTGGAACATCAAAAAGTGCACGCCTCATAATCTCATTCAATTCTATAAAATATAACAAAAAGCGAACGAAATGTCGAGTCGTAATTTTATATTACTAATTACAATTAAACTACATTGAATTAGACCGTGATTTTCGAAAGTACTTAGTTTTCGATAATACTGAAGCGTTGAAAAAAAATGGATTCGATTAGTTAAGTTTTTCGGGAGGTATCGTGACCACGCCAGGATCCATACATACAGACACACGGACGTCCACAGAATATGTTTTTTAAATAGCAAAATGTCTTTTGAAAATAACATGAGTGTTGAAATTTGTGTTTTTTTTTGACGTTTATGTGTGAATATTATTCTACAAGTGCGATATGAAGTAAATAGAGACATTTTTAGCTCAAGGAATTACTTGTTCTTTGTAAGGCGAGAGTAGAGCACTACCTCACGCCCTTCGCTTATGAGGCGTGCAAAATGATTGACGTGTAAAAGTGTTGGTACAAACCTACTTATAGAAATAAAATCATTTATCATTTCATTGCAGACTTTGGCAGTATTATTTTGAGGTATCTAGATTGTAGACTTCCAATCATTTATACAATTTAATTTCTCGTAGTCATCATACTTGCAAAAGGGATTTTGTAATTAACCCACTAATTAACATAACATAACATAGCATCACACCTGTTGGCATTGAGCACTGGGCAGAGGCGTACCTATCGCACACCTACATTTCGCAAGTTATTTTTAAGTTCCATGTAATAGGGGGCGAGTCTATTGCCATCAACCGCGCTCAAATACAGACTCCGGGGTGCTACTGACCTTTGTTTTATATAAAAACCTAATAATACCTTTGTCCGACCTAGGAATTGAACCCAGAACCCCATTGCTCAGCAGTAATGCTTGGTACCAGTATATCAACAAGGCATCAGAATTCATTAATTAGTAAGCTACTAATCGAGATCATAAAATCCTAACACTCGTTTCAACCAAAACCGATCTCATGAATACCAAACATTTATTAGAATAATTAAACACACTTAACACAACACACTAATCAACAGAAGTCCCATTTAATGACGTCATATATCTGTCAATGTAATCGAAAGTTATAAAAATAAGAGACGGTTTCTTCATCCATTTATTTTATGAATTCTGATTTTGTGCCAAGTTAATTTACTGGCTTTTCTATTAAGGGTATGCGCTTACTAGCTCACGAAATTTAAATTTTCTTACGTATTTTACAAATTGTACCTAATGCGTGCTTTTTATAATTTCTAACAAGATGATATTATCGTGGACGTCGATGTCCACTTCACGACATCAGTATAAAACAGGGAAGTAAAATGTAAGGAAATTAAAAAGCGTGCACGTATTTCCACTCATTTTATGGACGTAGACGTCCACGTCCATAAAATGTGTGGAAATACGTGCACGCTTTTAAATTTCCTTACATTTTACTTCCCTGTTTTATCCTGATGCCGTGACGTGGACGTGGACGTCTATGATAATATTGTATCGTAAGAAATTATAAAAACGCACATTAAGCCATAAGATGATAACCCAATACTGAGCTGAAATTTGCAAAAAACGCACACAAAATAATAATCGCGGGCTACGTTAGCGCTTATTTGGACTACAATGTTTGGACCTCAGAACGCCATCTCAGTCACCTTTTGTATTAAAACGAATTTCTTTTTTATTGAATTTGTTGACTTAGTTCTGGTCTTTATTAAATTCGGCAGCATTGGCACCTTTTTGTTGGAATAAATTTAATCGCATCTGTAAGAGTATTTGAATTATTTGTGGTTTCGTTTCTAGATTTTAGTATTATTTTGTAAAGTTAAAATTGTGGAGCGTTGAAATGAATATAAAAGTGTCTCAAAATAAAAGCATGAAGCTTTTGATGTTGCTTTTCAATAACATTGCATTTATTAATATACTTAGTCATTTATTTAATATCTAGTGTAAATAGTTAGTTGTGTAATAATTGTATACTTAAACAACCAACAAGATAAATCAATAACATTTGTATAGGAGCTCAATATTTTGATTACTGTATGAAAAAGATAAATTAATATTCAATAATGAAGTTTTAAATAAAGTTAATTAAACTTTATTTAAAACTTTAACTAAAACTAAACTTACGTTAATTAAACGTTATTAACAAAGCTTTTAATAATTATTTATAATAAGACACGATACCGGGATAACATAACGTTATCAGCGTATCGCGGACAGGTAATCTTCAGTCTCCTACACTTGAAACTAGAAAAGCACGCACGAGCTTCTGTTATCCCATTACTAGTAGCCCAAATAAACATCTAATTCTTTCCTGCGCACCTCTGCATGCTGCTCCATCCATCTCTTTCGTACACATGATTCTGTCTCATTCCAGCTCGATTCGGGCTTGGAACACTCGGTCTGAGCTCCTAGTTTTGTCCGCGAGCTCGCGGCGCACGGACGTGTCGCTTGTAAGCCGGTCTCACACCGACACGATACAGGCGTGTTTTCACCGGGATATTAATGAAAATTTGATGAAAACTCCGTTTTGACGGCACCGTACGTCATTACACGGGCATAGACTGTGTCTCTAATTAAACTTTGTGTGGAACAAGGATCTGAGTGTGTAATGTAACCGTTGCAAACACGGTGAGTGCAACGTTTTCAGTGCCAATTTCAGGTAGATAACGTGGCTGAAAATTGTCTTTCGTCGCGATCACGTCGAAGACGATTATTCGGTTCCCTTTGTTTTGATTCATTTGCTCCGCATTGTTCTTTTCTGTTCTCTTTTATGATGTAAATATCTTTTCAGATTTGTTCGGTTTTGTTCGTGTTTTATTGTCAACCTGTTGTATGAATGTAATACAATGGTACTTTCTTTCATGATCATTGTTCTTTCTCGATGATAGTCTAGACATTTTGTTATATCTAATAATGATAAAGCTCCGCGGTTTGTTTATTTGGTGAATATGTTTTTTATACGATCGGATTTCATAAAATTACGTGTCGATGAAGAGAGCTTTTTTTTAAGTTTGTTTGATTTATCTTATCTGCTGTAAAAACAGCTTTAAAATCCGAATACAATTTTAAAGGCAATTTATTTAAATGTGAAACATTAAGTTTCCTACCGTATGAGCTTCATGTTTTGAACACGCTAAGATTATCATTAGATTTTTAGGCGGATATTACCAACGTTGAATGAAACAAATACTTGTTCGATATTCATTCGGTCAATAAAATTGAATATTGGAAAATGTGTGACATGATGCAGTTTTAGATGATAAAATGCCTGTTACAAAAACATACCATGGATATGAATTAATGGTTCGAATATAATGTTACCATTATTTTCGGATGTTGCCCGATTTTCTTAATGATGAGTCATCCAAAGATTTCTATGTCCCTAAATGTTACGGTCATTATTGAATAGTAAAGGTTTTGAATACATTTTAGTCAGATTTCAAAAAAACAACAGAATAACACTGACTCAAACTAAATAACGAAATATAATTAGGAAAGAAGATTTAAAAAAAAAAACTCTCTTTTTCTTTTCATAAATCTTCTATATATATAAAAATCAACTGCCGTGCGTTAGTCTCGCAAAAACTCGAAAACGGCTCGACTGATTGTGATAATACTTACGTAAGTTGTTGCGTGCGCGCCAGAGAAGGTTCCTAACCAAAACAAATTCAGAAATACATTGCAACGCTAGTTGCAAATAAATATACCAAATTCAAACCTGACCTTTCCGTCTATGCACTACTTTACATTTTAATTTCCAGTCTAAGGAACTCCATTGTACCCAAAAATCTTCTAAGCACTTTAACAATGTAACAATTTTATTTTTTCGTCCATGTAAATTACATTGTCAAAGGGAACAGACGAAATACAGTTTTATTAAATAAAGCGTCGCGCACCTACAAAGGCTCTTTACCTAAGCCTACAAATTTCCGTAGCACTTGTTTATTCTACGAGGCTACGCCGTAGCGCGTCGCTACGCCGAAATCTATTATTATTATAGGCCTCTACCCTTTTCGTATTGTGTCATATCTCACATTGCTACGCTTTATTTTGTTTATTATAAGCTCGTCATAATGAATGTGAATAGTTTCTTGGGAGATAGGAAATTTTAGATACATAAAGTCCGCTTTTGTACCCCATGTAAGTAGCTGAAGTGTAACCCAGTTCATACTTTTTAAGGGTATCAATATCGATAACATGAGATTACGGTAATCTGTGTAAATGTGAACAGTTTCTTGGAATATAGGAAATTGGAGATACATAAAGTCCACTTTTGTATCTCACGTAAGTAGCTGAAGCCCAGCTCATCCTTCGTAACGGCGACGATATCGATAACATTAGATTATTGTATTATATAGTTAAGTGAAATTATATGGTAATGCCTATAAGACCCTGTTACCATTTAAAAAGTCACTTTTTTCACAAAAGTCTTAAGAAACTAAAAACTAGTTTTATAAAAGACGTTTCCTCACGTTTTAGTACGGAAGTAAACAAACAAAATTCACACTCGGCGAGTGGTATTGCGGTTTTAGTGCAAACAGAGTATTATTTAAAATGGTTTGTGTTTGTATAATGCTCGTATTTTATCCACGACATCACAGAATTTGTTAATATGTGGTTCTTATGTTCCTATATAATTAGTAGGGTAATCGTTTTCGTTGTTCGCTACGCTAAGGAAATGTCTATGTTGCTCACAGTTGAGGACTTTCGAGGTCGAATCAATTTGAATTAACTTGATTTAAATTAGTGAAAAGAAGACGAAAAATGAAGAAAGTGAGAGGAGAGAGAAAGGGGAGAGGTGAAGAGTATTCTATTCTATTATATTAGTGCCAATTTGTCACTTGTTTGTAGGTATCGGATTAGAGACATGTCGAAAAGTTATTTCGCAAGATTTCTTCAGTTCTGTCACAGAATCGGGAGTAGCATACTAGTTATCTTTATATAATATAAATCAAAGTTACTTTTCGTGTCTGTCTCTGTGACCGTGTTGTTATTCTAAATTCCGCAACGGATTTTGATGCGGTTTCCATCATCATTTAGAGAATTTATTCCAGTTAATTTACGCATATAATACGTTAATATTAAACGTACATATAATAAAGAAATCTTGAATCTTGATGTTTTGTCAAGTCGTAAAAAACGTGCGAAGCGGGGGCGGTCGCTAGTAATATTATCTCACATAAATTGTTATGTGGATTTCTCTGTTATTACTTATAACATAACATAACATCACGCCCGTATTCCCCGAAGGGTTAGGCAGAGGTGCACCTATAGTACACCCATATTTCGCCAGTTATGTTTAAGCCATATGTAATAGGGGGCGAGCCTATTGCCATCAACCGGGCACAAATCCAAACTCCGGGCTGCTACTGAGAAATTCCAGATGGAAAAACTTTTTGACAAAAAAAACAACTGACTTCTATGATATGTAAATAACCTTGACAGGAAATTATTATAACATCATCAATATAAACTAAAAATAACTCAAAAACTACTAGTCGGTACTTGATCAAATTGGATAAATGGGACCACATGTGAAGCACCTGCTTTTAAATAAAAAAAGAATCATCCAAATCGGTTCACCCAGAAAAAAGTTATGAACTAACACACATTAAAAAAAAATACAGTCGAATTGAGAACCTCCTCCTTTTTTTGAAGTCGGTTAAAAATCCAATAAAACTATGCACGACCTGCGAAACGAACCCAAGAAATCAGGCTAGCGACCACTAGACCAACGCGGCAGTAAGCAGGTAGGCTCTCTGTATTAGGTCCATACAATTTCTTATCCCTTTCGAGTTTGTGTCAATTTGGCTAATATCGCTCATTGGCAACAAGGGTGACATAACTAAAAAATCTGCAATTTTGAGTTATGTATACAGGTGAACGCAGCAAATTGTATTCATTTTGCTACACAAACGACGTTATGCTAAAGCCTAAAAATGAGGGAGCTAGAAAGATGTAAGTTTATGATTCGTCGCACTCTTTCCACTACTTTTGAATTTTTAAATCATCATATCCAAAAATTGCTCTTTTTGAATTATGTCAAGCTTCTCGCAAATGAACGATATCGTTCATTTGCATTATCGTACGGTATGGATAATCTGCATGATGTCGTAACATGAAAAATAACCAGACTAATATAAATTAACAAAACAATAATCAAACCGATTCATTTCATTAACTTTATTAAGAATCGGCACGAGACAAGGTATGTGTGATGTAAGGAAAAAGTAATGTTCGATTGCTCGAAGTATTAATTCACACTGCAATTTATCAGCTCCAATACAAATGGAAAATGATGTATTCAATTTTATAATATCATTTCACATTAACTATAGTTCATTCGTTATCGGATAAAAACAATTACAAACGAGAACATTTTAAATAATTCCCGGTAATCGGCGGCAGATAATTTGAAATTTTAAAATTAATGATAAGAGTGCACTGTACAGTAAGTATCAGCATTACGCGCAAATTGCTCGCTTCCGGACAATTCGCGTAATTGCTGCAATTCTCCTTTATTACATTAAATTGTTCGCAGTGCTATAAGCTTTCTTCTTGCGGCTATCTACGTCGTAAATGACATGAAGTTATTTGAGCTTCGCTGGTTTTGTACGTATAGGTACAGAAGGAAAAGTTGACCTGTAAACATATATTAGACAGAAAGAAAGAAAAAAAATTTGGGACACGCACAGGAAATACAAAGAGTAAAAAATAAAAAATATAAAAAAGGAGCATTTAAAACTAACAAAATTAACAATAATAAAAATAAAAAATAAAAACAACAATGAACAAGTAAAAAACCTGTGCGAGGCCAAAAAGGCTCCTATCTCAGCATAATGCTGCGATATTTAAAAAAATAAGTACCGCAGCGCTGGTATTCTGATAGGGCCCTATCGATATTACGTAAATAACGACTTGCTTCTGCTTTTTGCACGGTTTTTACGACTTGACAAAACATCGAGATTTCTTTGTGTTCTAAGTAGATAAGTTTAAACAAAAACTATCATACACAGAAAACTTTTGGGAAAATAATCTCTAAATGAGAGTGAAAACCGCATCCAAATCCATTGCGTAATTTGTAAGAACAATGCGGTCACAAAGGCAGACAAGAAAAGCAATGAAATTTTTATTAAGTATAGCTAAAGCTATACAGTCAGAGAAATGTATTGTTTAGCAGGTTGACACACTACGTCAATTTAATAATATTTTTTATAATTTACCTTGGCCAGAGACTAAGCATTCACATACAGCGTGGCAATGCCGCCAGTCTCTTGGGTACATTACCAGTCGACAGCGATGCGGAAGAATTTTTCGACGCCATGTTTTAGTTTTATAATTTTTTTTGTTAGGTTATGTTATTATATTTTTATTTGAATAGTTTGTTAGTTAATTAATTAGATGCAATTTGTTATTTATGTACATACCATTTAATAGTTATTTTGTAAGATGTTATTTATCGATAGCAATTAAAAAAATAAATTATATGAACATGTCGTAAATCGAATCAGTATTCAGGACTTACCTAGGTTTATTATGTTAAGCGCTGAATAATAAAAAGAAGCTACAGTAACTCATCACAATGTAATTAATTTGTTTCATGTTTAAGATGTGTTCTCATATCTGATAGCTAAATCGAAGTGACTGTTATTATAAAGAGAATATATTGGATTTTTTGTATGTTTATTTGTTACGCTTTCACGCTAAAACGGCTGAACAGATTTCGATGAATTTTGGCACATGGGTAGACCATGACCAGCACCCTAATTACGTAACACTTAATCTGTTACAGTCTGAATCATTTTGAAGCCTATTGCTAATCCATTGCTTCATATGTTCAAAAAATTGTCTGCTCAACAACGTAAAAAACGTAATGAATGTTGTTGAACTGTCAAAATGAAACCCATTCCTACTGTTAGTGTGTTACGTAATTACACCGCTGGATTAGAACATAAGATACTTCTATCTCGATATTCCCACGGAATCGAGACTTATGCGGGTGAAAACCCGGCTCGTAGCTAGTCTTTTATGGTAGGGTCTCAAAAATAAATCGACAATCACCACACTTCGTACTTTAAATCGATAGAATTATGGGACGCTATTTTGTGCATACAAAATTTTTACATACTACTATGTTTTAACAAAAGGTTTTGGATATTTTTCCTTCTTGAAATCTCTAACGATTGGTTATTTAAAAATATCTCATAATAGCGATAAGTCTTATTGTCTGTATTAAGTACAATAAAGAGAGTATTAAAACAGATTTATTTTTGTTACTGATAAAAATCAAGATGTCACCTTTAACCTTAGTAAGTATAATTTTCTATCCTCGCCTTTTACGTCAGTCAATCTTTTAATCAGGTCGATGGATAGGGTAGACGCACCTATACATAGACGTTGATAATGCGGTATTGCAGAAGTCTGCCGTGCGAGCTGACGATTAGTCCTATTGGTTGCGTTTATTGATTACTTGGTGGAACGACGGTTTCGTTGAGTATAATTTTGTAGTATTATCACGGCTACACTCCTCGGAGGGGTTGGCAGTAGTACACCCTCATATCGCCAGTTATGTTTAACACACATACACATAACATTACGCATATAATCCCCGAAGGTTTAGGCAGAGGTGTACCTATAATAGTACACTCATATTTCGTCTGTTATGTTTAACATTTGTTTATTGTTAATTAAAACGGTAACACCAATTTAAAAGAAAAATTGTTTATTCTGCACAAACAACACGCACAATACAAAAAACTATTGTAGACAAAATACATACACTAATAAAAAGTAGCCAAAAGCCTCGTACTTAAAACGTGAAAAGTTTGAAATTCTTGTCTATTTCTTGATGTCCAAAGACCAAAGACAATAATAGACATTGCGTAATGTGTTGCGACACTGGCAAATGACAACAAAAACAAATAAAACATGGAATGATCTACTTTTTTAAACAACAAACACAAGTAAGATGAAATCGTGCAATACAAAAAAAAATATCGAATCGAATCGTGCAAATCGTGAATTACATTAATTAACATAGAGATTGAAACAGGTGCGACGCAACTCTAGTAGAACAATTTCTATGAAAACTTCATGGAAATTGTTCTACAAGATTCGCGTCGCGCCTGTCTACGAGAGCCTTTAAAACTCGATAGCAGCCGCTAGAAAAGAAGCCACTTTCATCATTATATTCTTATCAATAGATCAAATATTTAAATAAAATTTCAATATTGATTTTTTTCAGAGAAATTCAAGTTGCTCCATGCTAAATGTGTCATGATAACTCGTTCATGCATAATGCATGTAAATGTCAATGACATTGATATGATGTCGGCGCCGTTGTTTTAAAATTATCATAACATTGTGTATTTTAATCATATTCTGTTTCAATTGAATACGTAGGGTTTGTATTAAAAATCTTTGCGTGTGGCGGTTCGTTTGTTATAATCATGTGTATTTGCTCATGGTTACCTCGTTGATCTAGTGCTACTGCTGAGCCTCTGAGTCCTGGGTTCAATTCCCAGGTCGTGCAAAATGTTATTGGGTTTTTCCATCAGGAATTTCTCAGTAGAGGCTGCCTCATTGGTGTAGTGGTTGCAAGCGCTTATTCTGAGCGTGAGGTCCTGCGGTTCGATTCCCAGGTCAAGCAAAGTGTTATTGGGTTCTTGCATTAGGAATTTCTCAGTAGCAAGCCGGAGTCTGGATTTGTGGTCGCTTTTTGGCAATAGGTACGCCCCTATTACATGGGACTTAAACATAACTGGCTGAAATAAGGTGTTCTATATATACCTACAGCTCTGCTTAACCCTTCGGGAAAGCAGGCGTGATTTTGAGTTGTAAGTATTTTCTTGACAAAGACTTCGTTGAGAATAATGAAGAAACGATCATTGATAAATACATTTGCAAACTGCATATTAGCGGTTTCAGAACATGGCTTTTATAGCAACAGCAATAAATGAGATAAATGATAAATGAGATAAATGATTTTATTTCTGTAAGTAGGTTTGTACAAACACTTTTACACGTCAATCATATTTTAAAACTAGATGAGGTCGGCGTTTCCTATCTGACTACTCTGAGAAGAAAGGCCGAACCAAACTCAGAGGTCACAGTCTCTTTTAAACTCTAGACTTAATCTTGGTCAGATCGTGTGAAGATCATGTAGATTTGAGTCTGAAATGGTCTTTTGAGGAAAAACCACACAGAATGAGTGGACCTGTTCAGTCAGTGCACGCATTTGTCAGTAATAGTGCAGCTCAACTCGAAACTTGAGGAGCTCAACGATTCGACGAACAATACCAAAGAAAGGACATTTGGGTAGGCCGCATAAATTACTCAAACTGCCAGACCATGATTAAAACTAATTAAGAAAGAAAACAAAAAAGCAATGATCTACATAGTCTTTACATTCACAATAATTAAAATAATATACTATTTTACAAAGTAAATATTCATGTTAATGTATTTATAAAAATTCATCAATGTCAATAGGTATATAAAAATCCAGAAATAATCTTGGTCAGATCATTAGTTGTTTAGAATATTATATTAGTTTACTTTACCATGGAACTCAAACTTAACTGGCGAAATATGGAATAGAATACTCTTCTGGTTTCTATAAGTCTTTTACAGTTCAAGCAGTACGGTTATGGAATGCCTTGCCCGTGTCGTTAAGGCGTGCTCAATCTGTGTCCACTATTAAAATTCTGTTTCATCATTACATTTAGTTTCCTTGCTCTTGTTTCATGTTTATTATTGTATATATTATATGTAGATAAGTATATGTTTTATGTATGTATGTATTTATTGTACATGTAAATGGTACACCACTGACTACCTGCATTATTGTCTCTCCTTCTCTCTTTAATCCATCCACAGGTTTTCTGTAAAATATCGCTTTTAGCGATAAGACCGCCCATTGTGGCACTCTATGTAGAATTTCTACATTTATATCTGTAATTTTTATGGTGTACATAATAAAGAGTACTCTATTCTATTCTGTTGAATTCTCTTCGTTAGCAGTGAACACTATAGTAGAACAGTAGTATGGTGTCTAATATTGTTCGTAGAAAACAGGTGTGACGGGACTACGAGAGGAAATTGTTTCAGATTTTATGTATTACGATTTGCTATGTTCCATTTCTTGTTTAAGGGGGGAGCGCCAGGGTAGCCTGCGAAATTCCAATTTTTATACGTTTATTCTAAAATGCAGGTCAGTGTCAGGTTGTATGTTGAACAAAGTATGATTCGCGACCGTAACAAGTATGTATTGATTGATATTTCATGAAATAGTCATTCAATAGAATGATATGAACTTAGGGCTGTATTGTTTATTGAAATAATTGATGTACACAAATGTTTACAATATTAGGGCCTTAAACTAAAAGTATATTATAATTTGATTCTACCTGAACTAGGAATAAACCTGTATCTCAAGTATCTCACTCAAGGTATAAATAAAAACATATATAAAATTACTTAAACAAATACTTAATCAATTACTTATCGGACTATAAACTATGGCTTATTGATTATTTTAATGATTATAATTCTGTAATTACATACTTGTGACAGTTGCAAATCATATTTTGTTCAACATACAACCTGAAACTGACCTGCAAATTGCAAAAAAACATAAATAAAAAATAATTTTGATGCCTGCCCTGGCGCTTTCCCCTTAATAATTATTCGTCTTGAAATTCGAATCCCGTGGCTGGAATTTAGACCGTTACATGACGTTAGGCTCACTCCTTTGGGTGTCGCCTAATACCGTAATTGATAAACTGTGGGTATTACCGGTCCTTTGTTAATCCTACTGAATTTACAATAACAGTTTCTGTCCTAGTGATCCTAATTTAGGTAGAGGTTAGATACAGCCTTGAATAGGCTATTTACAGACGGTGCTGTTTCAATCCCTTTAGGTACCTAGGGTATATTCAATGTAACTAGATTGAAGTCATTTTGGATATGATTGTATTTTTGATACATTTTTCTTGTAACAGGTAGGTTGACCAATATATATATATATATTTTAAAGCTATATTTGGCGTGAGTAGTCGTTCGTCTGATTTGATTCTTTTATGCATTGAATTGATTAAACTACAAAAAAATTCTATAGTAAGTATATCTAGGCAGGTAGGTAGGTTGCTGGTGTTTGTGATAGAATAATTTTTTCATTAGTATAGACACCAACGGTACACTTCTTTCTGTAATGTTCTATTTTTACTTGGAAAATTGTTTTTGCGAACCGTAAATGTGTATTTTTTTATTTTTTTTAAACCTTTTAAACTTACTTAATAGTTAACACAGATACGCATAAAATATTGATTTAAAATATCATGGTACGTACTACATTATGAAAATGCGGTGTTCTTGAGGACATAATCATTTTATAATTCTTCCAATGCGTTCACATGACATATTCACCAAAACTTTTTAGCAAAAAGTTTTCTCACCATTAATCCTGGCAGATTGACAAGCAAACAAAAGAAAAGCGAATGATTTGAAATGACAATACAAAAACACTTTTCATTTCTACCATTTTGTCCGCGGATTTATGATGCCGAATTTTTTTCAATTGCCAACAAAATGTTTAAATTCAGCCACTTTCCATTTGCCTCTGGCATACGCTGTGATTTAGGGCTGCGACTCTTTGAATTATTATCTGCGTATTTTCTTTATGAGAGGAGTGGCGATGGTTCTAGTCGAGTGGAATTTTATTATTGGGCAGCCCTAGCTTTGATATCGTGAAGTATCAATGGACAGGATTTATTGGACAATTTTAGCTTTTTAATGCTGTAAAGTCTAATTTAAGGCGCTGAGCAGACGATGGACAACTTACCCGCGGATAAGTTGTCCCCGACTACAGAATGTATGAAATCGTCCTATGATTTCTATCGTCGCAGATAAATTATCCATCGTCTGCTCAGCCCCTAAAGCTTTTTGTAATAAATGTAGGTATTATAATGTAAAGATATGAGCAGTAAATGAAGTTACTAAAGTGTTGAAATGAATTTGTTCATTTAATTACAAGTCATGTTTACTAGATTTTCCCCTAACAACAAAGTTGGATGGGTTGGACCTATACTAAAAATATTAAAAGAAAATGGTTTGAAAAACGTTTGATTGTTCACTTTGAAAATAGTTTACCTAATGACACATCTCTACGCTGTACGCATGAGTGCACCTGCTAATATAATCTTAAATAAAACATATTTTGAAGCTCTTGGCACAAGGTTTTAAACTTTAAGCCATTATATTTTGCATTCAAAGTTTAACAGTTCACGCTTTTTTCATTTGTTAAAATTTTATTCACTTCACCATAAAAAAGTTTGATTGTAACTTTCTTTTTATTGTAACTTCAGAATGCTCAAAGTTGTAATCTTTTAACAATGGAACACCCTCGTGGCGTCGGTAAAACTCAAATCAACTGAACGTAGCGTCGCAAAGGCGTTACGCAATCTAATTTGCGAAAGTCATAAAAAATTAAACGAAAACTTTTTCTCCACGTTTACATCTAGGTAACATCTGTCCAAGTAAAAAAAATGAAATAACTTGAGAAGATTAAGGAATTTTATATTCGCACCCTCAATGTATTTTACGCTCTAATATAAAGGTGCAACGTTGAAAATCGCGTTTCATTTAGATTAGGAAATCGGAAAATCTCTCGCGGCTTCTACATAGTACTAGATAGAGACAAGTTGGGGCTTTCTCTCCAGAGATTTTATGCCTGTCACGCTTCCAGCCAGCTATAAAGCGCTTTACGTTGAAAATTGAAAGTGACTTTAGCTGTAAAACGTACCGGTGAATGTGAAGCGCACGAGAAAAATATCAATTTTAGGTTTCAGCGCCCGCAGCGCTTTTGTGTCTATTCCCTTAAGTTTTTTTTTGTAGTGAAGTTTGAAGTTATAAGTGGATTCCGATAGTAAGTGTGTAGTTTTGGGAGTCGAAATTGAAAAGGAGGATATGTAAATCTAAAACCTGCTTCGGATATTTATAAAAGTTATGTAACAAGATGAAGTTTTGGAAAATATAAATCGATTTGGAAGGGAACAAATTCACGTTTCAAAAATACCTGATCAATTTGCAACCAAACCACAACTTTAGTCGATGTAGTACCTAAACTAAATCTGCAGTTTGTGCTTTGCACCGATGTTTAATCGCTTTGCACTGCCAGTCCTCTCGGGTCCTAATTTTAATCTAGTTTGGAATAAACGTGATTTGTATTTTCTGGTTGAAATTCCGACTTTCCCGACCTCATTCTGCTGGTCGTGAAGGATTGCCTTTTATTTCATCTTGTAAGTTTTTAGTTTATATTAAATCAGTGTCAACCTTGAAGGTAATTATGCGACTAATGTAGATGTATACAAATTTTCTCGTAGCCCTACGCTCTATTTTTTTCTAGTATCCAACTGTCGGTAAGCTACAATGTTTGAAGACCAAATGTCCGAGGAGTTTTTACATTTTGAACTAGGTATAGTGTATTTATTGAATTTCATTTTTTTGTTTATTTTTAATTTTCGTATGCTGCACTGGTTGACGTCATCACGTCAGCGCCGGCTATCGCTGAAAACCAGCGCTGGGGAGAACCCCAGCGCTGGTTTTGACGACACAGACGACCCTATGCGACACAGAAGTGTCGCATAGGGTCGTAGCATTATGCTGAGCGATTGCTGTTTTGCGTTAATGTGACGCATATTTTCCCCCAATTAGTACTTTTGTGTTTTTTCTTTGCGTCATCTTTACCGCAAATAAAAGTATTTTCTTTCTGCCTTTTCTTTCTTTCTTTACAATGTGCAGTACAAATAACATTATTACAGCCGAAAATTCTATGGATAACACAACAATATCACGTCAAAAGATTTAAACGTAAATTTAGACCTTAAAGGCCTTCATGCGACATTAAACATTCCAACATTATGCCTCTTAATCCCTGAATGTCCTAAAATTCACGTTCCATGAATTCCACGACGGTTGAACGATTTTATTTTCACATAAATTACGGAACCCTTTCGGCTACCTCTACAGTATCTAGCGATTGGAGAAGCGATCTTATCGGTGACGTAATGGATTGGACGACCAGAATATTGAATATGTTCGCGAGCCTTTGGGCAATTTGAAAAGATAATCTTTTGTTGATGTACCGATAGGTACATAGTTAGGAATTGGGCTTCGTAGTGTATTCTTGAAATACGTCGTGACTAAGAAATTCAAGATAAAAAAAAAAATTGCCATACAACTTGGCAATGCCGCCAGTCTTTTGGGTACATTACCAGTCGACAGTGATGCGAAGGAATTTTTCAACGCCATATTTTAGTTTGTTAATAGTTTTAGTCAGTTTAGATTATTATGTTTTAAGTTCAAGATTGAAAATGCAGGTATTATAATCTTATCGCCGGCGACTCGCTGGCGATTTCAAAATCTCCCGTCTACTCACAGATTTGCGCTATGACAGCGGATTTGTCGCTAGCGATGTCAAAAACTTTATGTGCACGTGACATTTACGTTTTGCAGTTCTCCACTTTATGGTCTTAAGCAGTCCCTATTAAATTGTTTTTGTTAGTACTCTTTTTGTGGGAACCTGGGCTGGCGTACCTTAATACAGGTTATCATGTAACCTAGCTAGGGCGTCAGATTCAATTCCATTAATTATTACTCCCTTTAGGATTTGTCCATAAACTGCAAAATTGTATTTATTGTAACAGACTGTACCACACTTTTTTAAAATAAATAAATAATTTTTATTATTTAGAAATCGCCAGAGAATCGCCGGCGACCAAAGTCAGTGCTAACATATTAAGTACCTTACACACCTAGCATTAGTCTAAGCTAAAAATATCTACTTGTGATAAAAATGTAATGCACGTCAACAGTGCATGTCAACACTTTATAACAAATTACCTCATCAAATTGTATCAAGCAGCAACATGAATGAGTTTAAATGTAAGCTTTTTAAATTATTGAATGACAAGGCGTACCTATTATTATGTTAATGTATCATTATTGACAAATTAAAATAATAATTATACAATTTTATATCTGTCCATAATTAAAATGTTACGAGATAATGATATTCTTTATTGACATTTTTATTGTACTTATTAAAGATGAAATTGTGCCGCATATTATTAACTTTTAGGGTTTGGCGCGCAATTGTGACATATACTTACCTATTGACTTTACTTTTTGTTTTTATTTTGTTAATTGACATTATCTAATATTACATTACCTAAGTTATTTGTATGCCTTTTGGTGGGACATAGTATGGACCAACAATTTTTTATGTAATATCTGTATAATTTTTCCCAATATTCACAAAATCCTAACTAATATTATAAATGCGAAAGTAAGTTTGTTTGTTTGTTACATTTTCACGCCTAAACCACTGAACCGATCATCCTGGAATTTTGCATATACGTTGTCAGGTGTACCGAAACGGACATAGGGTACCTTTCATCCCGAAAAAAAGTACTGTTCCCGAGGAAAACAACAATAACGTTCTTATGATAATAGATGGCGCCACGTGTCTTCCGATCATGATTGAATTATAACCCGAATTGATAGTCAAAGTCTAAATTAACGCGAACATAGCCGCGGGCAAAAGTTAGTTCATAAATAAATTTGAATTTGATATTTGTCAGTTTAGGTACACTATCTGGATTTTAGCTGCTGTCACACAAGTAGCAGGCCAGATATTAAAAATATAGTCACATTTATTCTCCCACTCTCGATTTTTTTTCAAATTATGGATATTTTTTTAGGGTTGCCACTTATCGCGTTCAAACAGCCAACAGTATTATCGTGTACCTACGACAAAAAATGTACTCTCACACCCTTTGACTCGGTCAAAATATTTTTCCATACAATATTTTTGAACCGAATAATATAAATAAAAAAATCCAATTACGAATATTCAGATAGGTCAGGTACTCTCATCAAAAAAATAGTCATGCCAAAACTGCGGTACGGTTGTTAACCCATTTTCATGTGGCACTCCATATTTTTTGCAGTACTCAGGTATTCAGGTACTCAGGGGCTGCTGAATGTAAACCGTTGAAGCATAAAGGCTCCCGCAAACAGGCGCGACGCGTTAACTCGACGCGACTCTAGTAGAACAATTTCTGTGAAAACTTTATGGAAATTGTTCTACAAGAGTCGCGTCGCGCCTGTTTGTGGGAACCTTAAAAGCGCGTGCTCTGTTTTAACTAGGGCTGGGGCATAATCAAACTTTTATTCATTTTTATTTTTTACATAGCACACGCCTTTTACCCGAAGGATTAGGTAGAGGTGACCTATAGTAGGTACTCCCAAATTTCGCTAGTTATGTTTAAGTCCCATGTAATATGGGGCGAGCCTGTCGCCATCAATCGGGCACAAATCCAGACTCTGGGCTGTTACTGAGAAATTCCTAACGGAAAAACAAAAAAAAAAAAATTGCCCGACCTGGGAATCGAACACAAGACCTCATGTTCTGCTGTAGTGCTTGAGACCACTAGACCAATGAGGTAGAAACTTTTGAATTTATTGAAAACTAGCGACCGGCCCCGGCTTCGCATGGGTGCAATGTAGATAATAATGAGGTGTCAGTGTGAAGTGATTAATAATATTGGTGATTGTATGCTGAAAGTGGCTTGATCGCTACCTTTATTTATATATTTAGTAACATACTGGATTGATTTATATGCATGCTCCGCGCCTGCCGGCCGCTGCCACCCGGGATGGACGTACGGCCCGACGGCCGCTCTGCCCCCACATTTTAAATCTCTGATATCTTCTAAGATATTATTTTTAATGATATGAAATACCGGGCAGTTTTAATCTATATTAAATACAAAACGTAGCTAACGTATTTAATTGGATAAGGAATAATACTGTATTGTTTAAAATAGCTTCGTAAATAACCCATTTCTTTTTTGTAATATGTAAAAGATAAAAATGGTTACTGTGGGTTATCCGTAGGAGATAGACATATACCATCGCAGACGTTTTTTTAGATCTTTTTAAGATATACAATTCCGTAATACATTATTTGGATCTATCTCGTAAGGGTTAGCCAGCGTTTGTAATGTAAGCGCACAAAAATATGTTTTGTTACGACATAGCATTATAAATCCTTGCAATTCTCGGCTTTTCTCTGCTATAAAATGCATGTATTATACATATAAACCTTCCTCTTGAATCACTATGTCTTTTGATGAAAACCGCATTAAAATCCGTTGCGGAGTTTAAAAGATCTAAGTGTACAGACAAAAAAAGCGACATTGTTTTATACT
Source organism: Dryobotodes eremita (assembly GCA_917490735.1). Taxonomy (NCBI): domain Eukaryota; kingdom Metazoa; phylum Arthropoda; class Insecta; order Lepidoptera; family Noctuidae; genus Dryobotodes; species Dryobotodes eremita. Next base: position 19,506,701 of record OU823251.1, on the reverse strand, counting down.
ATATAGAGATACGTTTTTGTACCTTAAATTAAGTTTTAATTTACCTACTTAGAATATTTACACCATTGTTATTTGCAGGAATAGTTAGCTAACAACAAATTAAAATATGCCATCAAAAAATTCCTCGTCATCGCTGGCATCTGGTAGTGTGCCCAAAAGACTGGCGTCCTCGTTGGATAGCAATGCCAACAGAATGTCTTTAAGATTATGTTTTCATGGTGATAAGCAAATATTAGTTTAAAGTTCTAAATTGACCATGTACTTAAAACAATAATTTTGAATACATATATATTTATTTACTTATTTTCTTGTGTTTTTGGCCAACCCTTGTGCAGTGTATCTATTTAATAGATATGTAAACACTGTCTTATTTACACAAGAGCGGTCGCTGCTGTCACTAATGTCATCTGTCAGTCACGAGGAATGGCGGGAAACAACAAAGTCAACAGTGTGGGACGATAGAGCTTCGTGTGGTAGTGAGCCAGTGTTTTTTTTTTTTTGTAATTGCCTTCTCGCAGGTCAACATAGGAGGTTGTCGGCTGCTTAACCGGACATGCCTATGGTTGCCCTAATAAATTAAGGCCCCCAGCCAGGGCTTAAAAGACTTACAAACTAGGCGACAACACGCTAAGGGCACCCCCTGCGGGGTACGAGCCTCGGCTTAGGGCGACGCTGGAAGAGGGCAGCAAGGGACAGGCTGGATCAGAATTAAGTGAGCCAGTGAAGTGATATATTCAACTTAAATACGAAATAAACAGGATTCTACACATTGTTAGATACCGATCACATTTTTCACCCAGTTTGGGCCAACCTTTTTTCTTGGTCTACTGTACCGAGCATTAATTATGTATTTGTAGGTAAAGGGTTCAGCGGTTAGTCTTCTGGGATTGAAAATATATAAGCGTGTATGATTTTCGGGTAAGAATAAAGTTGAATAACACATAACATAACATCACGCTTTGTTTCTCCGAAGAGTTGGGCAGAGGTGTACCTAGTAGACCCACATTTCGCCAGTTATGTTTAAGATGCTGACAACAGCTAAAGCGCGGTCACTTTCGTACTGCATAGAAAAGAAAGAGAAGCGCGATGACACAACGCTGGTAATTTATTGCGAAATATGAAGCAATTATCTATTTACAAAAAATCGATTGGACAATTTTTTTTTAAACATTATTACGTTAATATGTTGCTTGTAGAATAATCTGACAAAAAATAAGAATGATTGCATGTATATTACTATGGTTTTTAAACGTTAAAATATATTTTTTGAGGTATTTCCGTGATTTTTTTCCATCATATCAAATTAGTTGTATTATGTTTTCAACACACTATCTAACTAGCATATATCCTGAAGAATATCATCTTTTTTTTTTTGTTTTCTGTAGTGGATCATATACTTTTAGGTATTATATAACTTACGTTTAGGTCCTGTAGTCCCCTTAAGTTCCATGTAAAACGATGCGATTGAGGTATGCATCCCTGGTGCGCAGAGTACGGGCCAACTCCAACAGTACCCGAAAAATGATCGCTAGCAGGCTCGATCGCATGAACATCAATCCCTGCAGTGCGCCGCCATGGGATGAAATAAATGTACCTAAATGAAAATAAAGTAAACTAACATAGTTCTTAAGTTTACTAACACATTGAGTCCTTTTAATTTCCATAAAGAATTTAATAATAATAAAAGACTCCAGGACCAAAGACCGCACAGGCGCGACGCAACAGTGTGATGCGACTTTTGTAGAACAGTTTCCATGATGTTTTCATAGGAATTCTTCTGTTAGAGTTGCCTCGCGCTGTCGCGTCGGCCTCTTTTCGGGAGCATTTGTAGGCGCCAGCCTATTACCATCAACCGGGCACAAAAAAGCAAAGTTGGATAAATAGGCATAAGATCTCGCTCGTCGTGTCTGAATAATTTAGGGTCGGGTTCCATTAGTTTTAATTCATGAAACTTGCCCAAGATGTTAGCTGATGGTGGACCTTTTTATGAACTTTACTTTACTGGTTGCCTAATTGCTATATTTTCAATTTTCTTTATGTAAACGAAAAAATTTGAAAATTGTATAAAAAATGCGTGAGTGTCGTGGAACACTCGTTTGGAACGAAGTTCCTTTCGTAGTATATATTTAGAACATTCATAGAACAAATTTGATTACTATAAAAAGGGTTATATTGAGACAACCTTAAAAGATAGACGTATGCTGTCGCGGATTTTTTTTTTTAACTTTTATATGGGAACAATTCTGTCATACATGATTTTCGCGTAACTTTAACCGTTTACGCAGCGCACGCAACGGAAGCAACATTTTTCATTTATGCTCCGCTCCTATTGATCGTAGCGTAATGTTATATAGCCTTACTCGATAAATGGACTATCCGAAACAAAAATATTTTTGCAATTCCAACCAGTAGTCCCTGAGATTAGCGCGTTCAACCAAACAAACAAATAAAGAAAGGGTCGTGACGGAAACTCGTGATGCAAAATCCTTACATTTTTTTTCGCCTAGTCCCCATCCGCCAAGTCCGCACCGTGCGATAAGGAACTTCGTTCCAAAAAATCGACTTTGTTTCTGTCATCTCTGACCTAGAGTTAGAATCAAGAGCAAACCCACTTCAAATAAAATTTAAAAACTCATCTTGAATTATTTCTCTTGATAAGCTTTAGTTTTAAGACGACATGCAAATGATCGTTAACTACCTTTTACAAACACGACTAATAAAATGTATTCTACCGTAAAAGCACTTTTCTTTAAGTATTTAAGTACAAGCATGTTTTCCTATGATAAAAAATACGAAGCCAATACAACTATAGGACAACAATTAACCAGTTTATTTACAATCTTTTCTTCTTGTTTACCAACTCATTATGCAACAGCACAGTGACCTACATTGGCCAGTTCTCGACTACCATCGTTCTACTAGCACACTCAAAGCCGTTGAGAGTAGTCTTTCATGGTCCACGGACCCATTACGTTTAAAATTGCAACCGTTAAAGTTAACTTCTATCTTTTATTTAGCACTTTAAGTGCTCTTTTAAAATATAGGAAGAGCAACTGTGGTAGCTTTGTAGCAAATAGCTGTAAGGCGCTATTTACTTACAATGTAAGTACATGATACCGTTTCACTTTGCCAATACGCTGAGCACACGTTGTGATCAATTTCTTGTTCGTTCTCTATAAAAGCAAAGGCCTTTTTACTGCAGTAGAACAATTTCTAGAACCACGTTGATAATTATAGAAAATGTACTAAATATCTATTGATGAAGCTACATATTTATTGCTTATGTTGGTCATACCAATTCCACACGATTCGTTGTCAACTACTGCAAATACTGATTGGCTTTGCCTTAATTGTGTGCTGTAATTGAGAAATCCTCAAATAAAAGCCACTACAAAAAAAACCATCAATTAACTTAAAGTTTTAAACTCAGCAAAAAGAAAATTTACGCAAAACTTTCGCAAGTTTGCACACGATGACATCATATAAAATTTTCTGAAGAGCATACAACATCCAAGAAAAAAACTACCGTAGTACTATTTTCATGGCAATTTGAACATGACTTTACACCTCGAAGAAAATTCGCGCGTCATTTAAAAAAAAATCGTGCCACAGATAAAAAAAAGTCTAAACATCGCGTGTGTCACCCAAGTTTTTGAGGCATAGGAAACTACGCTTACAGCCAAGTGATCTCCGCTCGATATTCGTGTCCTCACCAAAATAGACTTGAAACCAGGTCATCGAACGTTGACAACTAGCGAACACCGACGCTTCTAAACCTCAAAGATAAATTTATCAGTCGGCAAATTGAATTCCAGTCAATAATGTTTGGTGTTCCGAACTAAATAGGATTAGTGTTGATTTTATGCAACGTGCAATGTTATATTGGTCGAGAATGATCGCTTTCATTGTCTAATTGCAATGCGGCGAGTGAGAAAGAAGTTCCTAATTCGATTTGGTTCTGTTTAAGTTGTAACATGACTATTTTGAATTATATTGTGATTTAATTTAGTATCAATTTATTAATTTGATTATAAACAATGTGACGTATTTGTGTTTATAATAATTTATGGCTTTTAAAAAGCGAAAAAAAAACAAGATGGCTCCATGGAACAACAAGATTCGCTTATTCAAAATTTGCAATGACCTACAAGTAGCTCTACTTGAGCGTGTGAAATAATACTTAATATCTGCAAAAGCACGTGTCGGGGTATAAATAAATGTGGAGCAGTAATCCGTTGGTTACGTGGCACGTAATAATTATCTTTGCCGGGATATTCGCGTCTGAAATAAACGCTGGACTTTCTGTGTCACTGGGTTAAAAGTGCTCAACAAGGTCGCTAGCCAATTTTGAGGTACGCTTCATTTGTTTTATTTTTGTTATTGTTTTTATTTTAGTATTTTTGATTTCATGTGAAATAAACTCTGTATTTAGATATGCCGCCATTTTGCCTACCAACATTAAGCTAATGAACAATTATTATTAAATTAAAGCTTGTACTTACAATGCTTGTACCTATAAGAATCTTAAACACTTCGTTAGTTTAAAAAATCTAAAATACTGGCAGCTTACATATCAACTCCAAGACATAAAAATCATAAAAATATCCTTGAAAAAAAAAAATAACTCTTCATTCAAAAAAAGAATCTTATCGCACGCATCAATACGGTTTTCCCAACGTTTTGTACGCTACAGTGGAACTGGTGTAATAATTTATTCATGAGCCCACTTTACACTGAATGAATAGGTCTAAAGCGTGGGTGTGAGTGTGTCCCGTGAGTTACGTTCGTAAATAGAGGAGGGAATCGTAGTTATGTGTTTGTCTTGTCTTGTTTTGTTTAGTTAAGTCATCTTTTTGAGAGAAGATAGTGTTTTTTTGTAATGTTTTTCTTTTAGGAAAGAGATGATAACTTTTCTTAATTCTGGGCTAAGAAAATTCCGCTTGCACAACAGATAATTTAAATACCTACTTATATTTGGTGTCAAATATGTTATTTGAAACAACAATCAGTCAATATCTTTTTCAAAGATTTAACAGAAATAGAACAATTTTTTTAATTCGATAACTTCTAAAAGTGTACTACATCTTTAACAAACATAAGAACGTATCAATTCAAATATATGATAAACCTTCCAATACTTTATCAATCCCCACTCTAAGTTGAAATATATTCGCACATCACGGTTGTCACCGATCACTACATATTTGATTCGTTCCGATATATTTGAACCGGCACAAATCGATCAAAGCCAACTCTTTGATATTTCCCTTTTATCTCTGAATAAACGTCTTAAAATTATCTGTTTATATACTGCAAGTAATGAAAATAACTGGAACGGAAGACTTATTTCAATATTTTGTGTCTTTGACTTTTATTAAAAATAGATGTATATTAAATTTTTATTTGCATTTAGGCTCCCGCAGAAAGGTGCGACGCGACAGCATGATGTGACTCTAGTAAAACAATTTCTATGAAAACTTCATGGAAATTGTTCTACTAGAGTCGCGTCACGCGGTCGCGTCGCGCCTGTCTGCAAGAGCCTTACATACTCCTTTTGCCTCGTTTACGTTGATACATCTGGTCTTACACGCACGCCGATTGCGAGTACTACGCACCTGACCTTTCTGAAGAACATCACCAATAAGGTGACTATTATGTCCTCCTAGGACGTCCCCTCCCGGCGTGTTCACTCACATCTGCCTTGTAAATACCTTTTGCATTTTTTTCACGTTTTCAATAAAAAAAAAGGAAAATAATATCAATAGATTGGGTTCGCTACATAACATAACTGGCCAAATGTGGATGTACTAAATAAATCTGACTACTCCTTTGGGAAAAACGTATAGTGATGTGATTTTTATGTCATGTTCCTACAAAATTAGGATCAATGCTTTTGACAGTGTAATGGTGTCCAACGCTCACCTCATTATGTTCTAACCGGTAACCGGGTCAACAATGACGCGGGTCAGTTTCGACTGACAATTTGTAGGAGATTGTCTCTGTTATGATTATGAACGACGAATTTAGGTATGGATTAAGGCCTGAGCAGACGATGGACAATTTGACCGCGGACAATTTGTCCGCGACGATAGAACGTATGGAAATCTATGCAATACCGCCCACGTAAGACAAATAGACTCCCAAAATTTCCATACGATTCCAAAGTGTCAGCCGACAAATTATCCATCTTCTGCTCAGTCCTTTAAACAGGATTATGTTTGTTAAATTCAAATGTTAAAAATGTATGTGAGAATTGTTGATTTCATCTTTGTAGCTCATTTATTTAATAGGGCACAGTCACAAAACTATAACTGTGCCTAGAAAAACTTGTCAATCTATCCTTGGAGTTTTTTTATAATCCACAATTTATGGTCAATTCGGTCGATCGAAGGTTAAGCTACGCTGACCGCGGTCGGGTTGTGGATGGGTACCATCCATTACATTTAGAGACCCCTCAGTGCCTCGGAAAGCACGTTAAGCAGTTGGTCTCGGCTGTCATTCGTATAACTTTGACAGTCGTTATGGGTAGTCAGAACCCCAAAAGTCTAACAACCAGAATTAGGAAAGGGTATTGTGTTACCCAGTAACTGAGTTGTGTAGGTCAGATAGGCAGTCGCTCTATGAAAAATACTAGTATTCAATCTGTATCCGGTTAGACTGAAAGCCGACTCCGACTTAATTGGGAAAAGGCTAAGTAGATGATTGAATATAAGATTTTCCTTAAAAAACGAAACAGTAGTGTTTTTCCTTCCAAAAATAAGCTTGTTAGTAATTTTTCAAATAATTTCTTCTAAACGTCAAACAGACAAATTACGATTGATAATACAATAATTGCCGTCGCCTTAAGTTTAAAAAAATAAACAGAAAATCATCTGCAATTTAGACCCCGGTTGTTTATTATTAACATCTCGTCCGTCAAATGTAATAGAAATAATATTGATAAACGAATTATTGTGTAACTTAATAATTCATTCGGTAACAAAGGTCGACTACCTGCGTCCGAAGGGAAATCAAATTATCTTTCTGAAATGTACATAGCGTAGCTTTTATCATTGACAGCTTATGTACCAGGACTGATTAATCATTAAGATCGGGGAATGGTAAATAATATCTATGTTACCCTTTATCTTATTAATATTGAAGGGCCTGCTTTTAGGTCGGGTACAAAGGTACATTTTTGATCAAGGTTAGGTTCTCATTTCTATATGTAGGTACCTACCTTTCTCAAATAATTTTAAATCGCGTTAAATGTCAAAAATATAATTTTAATTTTTTAACTTTGAAAGGTGTATTGCACTGAGATTAGATCAAAACTAGACTTTGTTTAGGTAATATTGTACATTTTTTCATAGTGAATCTTTATTTAAAAAAAACCATAGCTTTTAACTAAATACATACCTAATACCCAAATACTTAACACTTAAGAACTACGTACCAAATTCTCCTTATCGACTCACAATTAACATTTTAAAGAGACCACGAGTTGACTTGAGCAAGTTAACAAGCCAACAGTTTTGGAAGACTGTGAATTATTAAAACTTCATTAGGAGTTTGGTGGCAACGTAATTTTGCAGTATAAGTTCGGGCAGCCTCTGTTTTATCTCAATGAGCTCGCCCCTTTAGCCTTCATACACACCAAAACCAGCGAAACACGGAGGATTTCTGACAACGTTGAATAATGCACTTTATTATTTCGAACATACAGTCCGAAGTTGTGCAGATATGGACATAAACATCAAACGGCTCCTCGGGTGTCCACGGGTATCCAAGAGCGCTATGGTGTAAGCTCTATCGCTCTGAGAATAAAGTTTATTATTCAACGACATGATATCGTTTGCTCTGCGCTCCATTCGGTTCGGTCTGAGCGCAGTCTTACGTCGAGTGCCAATGTTGGTTCTTGTTAGTTTGAAGCTGTTCAGTTTTAATATTCTGAATTCATGTTCAACTTAGTATAATGCGTTGCAGTTGGAGTGCTTGTAAATGGATGAGAAAATATATTGTATAAGTGGTGAAAGGGGTCAGTTTTGGGTACAGTCTTAAGAGGACTTAAATTTAAAGTTATCTAGTCAATAGTATTTCTAGGTAACTGAGTAGCAGCTGCTATTTTTCAATAGTTCGATCGGTCGCTATTACAACATTGTAAAACGTAAATTCGCCTTGATAAGGTATTGAGCCCACAACTTTATGGCCACCGTGCTTTTTGTACTGATTCAATTAAATATTTTTATTTAGATATTGGTTCCGATTCTCTTGTACACCGAACTAAACTAATTGAGTAAGTAAGTGACCTTAAGTCCTGACTTCCTGAGTCGAGCAGCACGATTACTGACAAATGCGTGCACTGACTGGACAGGTCCACTCAATCTGTGTGGTTCTTTCCTCAAAAGACTATTTCAGATACCAATCTACATGGTCTTCATATGATCTGACCAAGATTATGTCTGGACTTTAAAAGAGACTGTGACCTCTGAGTTTGTTTCGGCCTTTGTTCTCAGAGTAGTCAGATAGGAAACGCCGACCTCATCTAGTTTAAAAATATGACTGACGTGTAAAAGTTTTTGTACAAACCTACTTCAGAAATAAAATCATTTATCATTTATAACTAAACTATCACTAAAATTCCTTACTCAAACTAAAATTGTTAAGTTGTGTCACTTTAGTCTATTTCAGAATGAGAAATCGTCGTTTGACAGGAATAAACTAAATTTTGGTGATTTTTAGTCTAGTTTAGAGAATTTTGTGACAAGAGAATCGGCACCATTTTCTCTCCAACGCATAGCTAGTTTTACCACGAAGTGACTTATTTAATATGCATATCTAAACATTTACACGGAACAAAAACCCATGTTATGTAACTTCACCTCACCAGACGCCCATTGGTACCAAAACATACAATATCCAGACGATAGGACATAAAACAATAACTTAATCGAATTACGGCCCCCCGGGAGCCGTGCGATGAAAAACAACAGAAGGGAAGTTGTAACAAGTTGGACAAGAGTTCAGGGGAGGCCCGGCTAAAATGGGATTAATAATAAACTGAGGAATTACTAAAATTATGTTATTGGATCATGTAACTTGAAAAGTGGAGGTTATCGGTAGATTAGTGGTGGATATTGTTATAATTAAAGCCGGTAATTATGGGTAATTTTGTTTGGCAACTTTTGTATGTTTTTGGAATAGGAATATTACTCAAACTCAAACTCAAACTCAAAGTATTTATTTCAATTAAACCATTTACAGGCACTTTTGAATTGTCAAAGAGTCGGTCAGTTAGTCAGAAAGTTGAAGCTAGTTGCCCATTCCAAAACGTAGATCTCTATGAAGAAGAAGAAGATTATTGTTTATCTATTACTACCTTTCGCCCGCGACTTCATCCGCGTGAAATTTATAGTTTTAACATAAAAATGTATCCTATAACAATCGGCCATCCTGTAACTTCCCGTTAGTAAAAGAATTTTCGGAATCATATCGGTAGTTCCGAAAATTAACCCCTATTTTTTTTAAATATCGCAGCATTATTCTGAGATAGGAGCCTTTTTGGCCTCGCACAGGTCTTTTATTTATTTACTTGTTTATCGTTGTTTTTAAAGACAGTTTTTGTTAGTTTTAAATGCTCGTTTTTTATTTTTACTATTTGTATTTTCTGTGCGTGTCCCAAATAAAATGTTTTTCTTTTTTTCTTTACATACAAACACTCTACCTCTTTATAATATTAGTCTAGATGGGCAAAATATTTTTTTTACTATTGAATTTTTGTTTGGCTTTGACAAAATTCACCTTGACATTTATAAACAAAATATATGTAACCAGCCGTATCATTCTTATTAGTATACAAAAATAATCTAAGACACTGAAAAAAATATGAAAAGGTTCTTGTAAAATGTCACTCAGAACAGAATTAATGAAGCTCCAAAAAATGTTGTAAGTGATTCAGGAAAAAAGTTGAAGATTTCATGTTAAAAGGCAACACAAAATACAAAAGAAAATATCCTTTTAAAGACGTTTTGTAAGTATAACGACACTGCAAAGTTAATACACAATGGTCTTAAAACAATCTCGATGTTAATACTTCTTTGAAAGTTACCCCGAAATTATGGTAAAGGGTGTGGTACAGACCGAGAATATTTGTATGGAACGGTTGATATTTTTTCATGATTACAATATATTTGGTCATAAGGAGGAAATTGTTCAGTTTGATGGTCTCTTAAATATGACCACACCTTTCTGATTCATGCTGTATTTATTTATAATAAGCACAGTCACTTATTATTCGAATTAAATAACATTTAACATTGGTATTTCAGTAACCATGAAAATAACATCACCCTAATTGCGTAACAAAAATCAATCACAATCTGAATCATTTTGAAGCCTATTACTAATCCATTGCTTCATAAGTTCGAAAAATTTCTCTGCTCAACAACGTAAACAACGCAATGAATGTTGTTGAACTGTCAAAATGAAAGCCATTCCTACTGTTAGCGTGTTATGTAATTACCCCGCTGGTATGCATGACTTTGCCATATGAATATTAGAGATAAAGAAAACAAAAATAAAGTGTGTCTAGAAGACATAAATCTAGCAACTTAAAAGTCCAATTAAGTATTTAAAACGGGATGTAAAAGTTTTTAATAGTTGTATCGAGAAAATACAAAAGGAAATATCCTTAAAAGACGTTTTGTATCACGATCCTGCAAAGTTAATTCACAGTCGTCTTAAAGCTATCTCAGAGCTAATGCTTCTTTGAAAGTTACCCCGAAATTATGATAATAGTGTTTATAACAATACAGAAGTACAATTAAGTATTTAAAACTGGATATTAAAGTTCTCAGTCTTTGTATCCCGGAGGGATCAAAAGGAATTATTTTGGGGATCAAACTAATATTTTACTGAAGGTTGAATCTGTAGTAGGTAAGTTAAGTAGTATTTTCTCTTTGAAACTTTGTAAGTAAATTAGAATGATAATGTTATCTCATTTAATTTGAGTTCATCGAAAAAGTGATCCAGAAACTTGCAGAAGCTCACGAAAAGAGACTTCATCAGCATGTGAACGTCGAGGCAATCCAGCTTCTCGACCACACAAACATAGTTAGAAGACTAAAAAGAACAAAACCATTCGAACTAGTGTTTAGTGTTAGTGAATAGTGTAAAATACAAAAGTGCCAAACAAACACAAGAACAAAGTGTATTCGCCTTAATAGAGACAATAAGAAAAGTGCTATTGGACACATTCTTAGTAAAGACAATTTAATAGCTTAGGTTATAATTAAATTACTTATTAGTATATTTATGGTCTATTTAAGGCTAGATTGTAATAAGATTAGGGTCCATCCTATTTTTGAACCCTAGGAAAAGGGGAAAAAAAGAACTCATTTCATTTGTTGTTCCTACAATCAGGTTCAAGAAAATAGGTGGCTCATTTTGATGCCAATGTCATACGTTTTTATAATAAACTTCTTAGCCACATTCAAGATCTAAGCTTCAATAAATTCAAATCTTTTATAAAGCGGAAACTATGCCAGAAAGCCTACCATACTGTGTAAGATTAGGTATATTGAGGACAAAAAGGTTTGGGATTGAGCTGCTCCAATAAATTTACACAGTGAATGTTGATTTTATTTTGCTATTTTAGACATGAATATTTACTGTTATAGAGGTATGAGGAACAGGGTGTAAAGTACACTCGCACCTCCATAGAAAAGGGAGGATCCACCGACCAGCCGGGTGTCGTGTCTGGTGGGCAACTGCCCGACGTTTGATGTCGGGACGTTGTATATATCCTAGTTGCGCGGTAAACTCTGCTTGCGCGATGCAGGATTTTTTCAGATTGATTCAGGATTTGACGTATAGCTCGCATGTGGCGATGTAGATACCGCTACACTGTAAAAAGTATTATATTATTTTCATTATTGTGAATATGGGGAATATGTGGGTCATTGTTTCAGTTTTATTCTTGGTCTGGCAGTTTAAGTAGTTTAGGCGGCATACCCAAATGTCCTTTCTTTGGTATTGTTCGTCGAATCGTTGAGCTCCTTAAGTTCTGAGTTGAGCTGCACGGTTACTGACAAATGCGTGCACTGACTGGACAGGTTCACTCAATCAGTGTGGTTATTTCCTCAAAAGACCATTTCAGATACCAATCTAAATGGTCCTCACATGATGTGATCAAGATTTTGTCTGGACTTTAAAAAGACTGTGACCTCTGACTTTGTTTCGGCCTTTCTTCTCAGAGTAGTCAGATAAGAAACGCCGACCTCATCTAGTTTAAAAAATATGATTGACGTGTAAGTGTTTGTACAAACCTACTTACACAAATAAAATCAATTATCATTTATCATTTAAAGGGAGCCTTTTATCAATCCAAGACAGATTTTATTATTACCTAACCATTCTGGGTTGAGGAAACTTTGAAGGTTTCACCCTTATAGCATCTACTGTCTACAAAGGGTCTAATTAAATTAGCTGGAAAAACTTCATAGACGTGATAGGTATCGATATCAAAACACATTTTAAGAAAAGAAAAAAAATACTAAACTCATATTTCATGTAACTACACTACCTGCGGTCATTGACCCCGTAGTAACTTGAAATTAGATTTTAGAAATACAGTTTTTTATTTGTTTTCCTGTTACCTGTCACCGCTGTGAAGTTTCGCCACTAGTTTGTAAGCTCGCAATTTTACTAGCAAATACAGATGTAATCGTAGGATGCATCTGAAATATATGATTTATTATTATTATTATTATTTACTAGCTGTTGCCCGCAACTTCGTCTGCGATCCGGGATGAAAAGTAGCTTATGTTCTTACCCAGGTCATAGTCTATCTGTGTGCCAAATTTCATCCAAATCCGTTCAGTCGTTTTTGCGGGAAAGAGTAACAAGCATCCATCCATCCTCACAAACTTTCACATTTATAATATTACTAGCTGCGCCCCGCGGTTTCACCCGCAGAAATCTCGATCCCGCGGGAATATCGGGATCAAAAGTATCCTATGTCCTAATCCAGGTCATAGTCTACCCATGTGCCAAATTTTATCCAAATCCGTTCAGCCGTTTTAGCGTGATTGAGTAACAAACATCCACACTTTCACATTTATAATATTATATATATATATATATATATATATATATATATATATAATATATAATATATAGTAGGAAGTAGGATAGTAGGATATATAATATATTATATATAATATATATTATATATAATATATATATATATAATATATATATAGTAGGATAATCGGATAGGATTATTATTTTTACTCTCAACTAAACCAATTCATTGATAATCTTTCTAGACCGGGCCTGAATTTCTAAAAAAATACTGTAATTCGTAACAGAATGGCCGTCACGTACGTATACCGATCCCCAAAGGGTTGATACAATAATATCGTGGCAATATTTCATTTTGTGAAAAAAAAAATAACAGTCTGCGAATGTCACTATTAGGTCCCTTGTGATAAGCGAGCTTATCAATATATTTTTTTGTCAGACAGACTTCAATTTAAAAATATATGTCAGAGAACTGATACCACTTTTCGTCCTGGGAATTAAAAAACGTGTACAGGGTGTGGTTTCGTCATACAAGGATAACAAGTACTGCTAGGTTGGCTTCACAAGTATTGAAAGAATTTGTAAGTACATTCAGCTTAAAAAAAATATGTATTCTATAAAGGCTCCTTCAAACAGGCGCGATACGCGACGCGAATCGCAAGCGATACAAAGGCACCGTTCGTCACGCGATAGGCGGTGCCTTTGTGTCGCGTCGCATGTCGCGGCTGTTCGAAGGAGCCTTAATACTGTATCAATGAGTTTAGCAAAAAAAAGTAGATACTGTGTAATGTTTTGTAGCTACATCTTGTTACTATATTATAGAACAAATATTGTGGCCAATTAAATGAATTCTTGTCAATGTATCCACCTTTTTTTTGACCTACAAGATACAAATACATAGAGAAAGGACTATTTTTACTTTACAAATAGAAACCTAAGCTGAAAAGTCTTCTGTAATCTAGTTAGGTGCTTGAAGAGTAAACGTCTCCAGTATGTTTGGGATTTAGGTACTCTATACTTGAAAGGGCATTGCCCTCTATTAACCTCTTTCCATAATTAAATACAAAACCACAAACATTCTATTCATCCCAGTTTTGGTAAACTACCCACATAGTAAGCCCTATCATTGAATTAAAAAAACAATATTTTACAACTCTCGAATACTACGAAGACTACATTGTTGTGATAAAGCGAACTATACTTCGCGCGATCTCTGTTTACAGCGAAACGTTCATGCGGTGTGCGAGAGAGAGCGGGCGAAGTGTAGTTCGCCTTATCGCGACAATGTGGCCGCAGCATTAATGTATTCGTATCACGCGAATTAATTCCTTTGAAACTGCTAACGTTCGCTGAAAAAGACTGCAAAATATAGTGAGGTGATTACGTTTTATCGATATCGGAATTCTGGGGCCGTGATTTAATTGGAAACTTATATGAAGTGTAGGGTAATGTTACTACCTACGTTCGGACGTGGACAAATACCAATTGCCCCTTTGGTCTCGTGGTTGCAAGCGTGACTGCTGAGCGTGGGGTCCTGGGTTCGATTCCCAGATCGGGCAAAGTGTTTTTGGGTTTTTCCATTAAAAATTTCTTAGTAACAGGCCGGAGTTTGGAAGTTGGCGGTGTGATACCCCCGTGCCTCGAAAAGCACGTTAAGCCTTTAGACCTGCGCCTGATCTCTCACTGGTTGTGTCGGATTGCCGTCCCATCGGACTATGAGAGTGAGGGAAGAGAGAGTGTGCCTGTGTCTGCGCACAAATTTGTGCACTATAATATCTCCCGCGCCGAAGGCTAGTCTCCGTTGAGATTTGCCGCCATGGTCGAAATACGGTCTGAAGGGATATTCTCCGTAGTGCAACTCGATCCGTGTGCAGTAATGGTTTCTGATACTGGTATTATAAGCAAGCCTTGGTTTGTTGGTACCTATGAACACATAAACATAACTTGACGCCTGATTTCCCCGATCGGTTAGTCAGAGGTATACGTATAGTACAGCCATATTTCGCCATTTTTGATTTATTTGCTATGTCTTTTTTGACATTCACGTTTTGGACGATTTGATACAATGACATACAGATCATCTAGTTCCTTAAAGGAGTAGCATCTCTTACTAAAATCCAGTTCTTGAAGCTCGACGTAAACTCCATATTCAACGGGAGCAATTAGTCTTTAGTAAGTAGAAAGTTTTTCACATTTACAGACTTACAATACGTCACAACCTTTATTATCCTATACATTTGATAACTAAATAGTACTTCGCCCAGAGAATTCAGTAGTTTGTACGTAACTCTCAATAAAAAGTTTGTACAATATAAAGTACTTACATTGAATTTTTAGTTCCATTTAGTTCGAGCGTAGATAACTCTCGTTTCGAAGCTCGTTTGTCGATGTCATTGATTTATTTTTTTGCACTAGAATTTTACAGTTATTTTTTTTCTGAAACGTTTGCACCAGCACCAATGATGTAGATACAACATGGATTTAAAAAAGTAGTAGTTCTAAGGATACTTTTAGATATTAAAGTTCAAAATGACGTTGCTAACCCTACAAACGTACTACGTACGTACTAGCTCCCATCAACTCTTACACTGCCACTACAATACAGCACCAACCTAACCGCTCTTATTTTAAACGTGGAACGCATAACGAATAGCCTGCTCGGAATAAAGGGCCCTATGCCGACGTCACGTCACGTCAGCACATACTCTTTTGAAATATTGGCAAAATATTGGCAAAAAGAGGCTGACACACTTCACGGAGATGGTCCCACGGTCCCGAGGGCCAGCGGATATTTATGATCGCTCAATATGATAACTGAGAGATTAAAATTTTTGCCCAATTTGGGAATATTTTATGTATAGTATTTTAGGGTTGAGATATTGTTTTTTTTAGGGCTTGTTATTTGGTAGGAATTTAGGGGTCAAATACTTAGTACGGCAAAACGTTACACTGGTATTTTTTTGCCAATATCGGGTAGAGAGAAAAGGCGTTTCCTTATAATATGGAAAAAATTATCGTTGCTATAATTCATGTCTTGTTAACTAGTTAAATGAGAAGAAATCATGGCACGGGTATGACACGGTTAATCTAAGATTAAGTGGTCTATAAAATTGTGGCTGCTTAAGATTTGTTCGGTATTTTAATAGTTAGTAGTGCAACACCAACATTAAAAATGTAAATCATTATGTGATCTATGGCAACACGCTCTTTCCCACTGTAACACTGGTCCAATACACGCGTGCAAATTAACTGTCCGCCGTTTTTTTTTCACCGCTCCACAAGATGATCCCCTCAAACAAAACTTTTGTCTATCTTTCAAACTTGGAAGCTCCTTCTAATGATTTACAGAACCTCATATTAAGAGGCTTACAACAGCTAAAGCGCGGTCACTGTCGGACTGCATAGAAAAGAAAGAGAAGCGCGATGACACAACGCTGGTAATTTATTGCAAAATACGAAGCAATTATCTGTTTACAAAAAATCTATTGATTGAATAAAAAAATTAAAACACTATTACGTTAGTTTGTTGCTTGTAGAATAATCTGACAAAAATCAGAATGATTTAATGCATAGTAGTATGGTTTTTAATCGTTAAAAGAAATTTTTAGAGGTATCTTCGTGATTTTCTTCTATCGTATCAAATTAGTTGTATTATGTTTTCAACACACTATCTAATTAGCAAATATCCTGAAGAATAACATATATTTTTCTGATTTTGTTTGGTGCAGTGGATCATATACTTTTAGGCATATTTTTTTTTTTAAGTTTTTTTTTTTATATGTATTAGTTTATTATTATATAAGATTATTTCGTGTATTTTATGTATGGGCCTTTAGTTGCCTGATAATAAAATGATTATTATTATTATTATTATAAAACTTACGTTTAAGTCCTGTAGTCCCTTAAACAAAGAATGTTCTATTACCCGGTTCGGAATTCCAAAGCTACATAAAAAAATATATATTAGGTTTTAAAATAAAGCAGGCAATTAAAATAGCCGCATTCAGTAAAAATGAACTACAATACCGGTTACTACAGTTTACACCGTTACAAATGCTACAGTGACGGATATTCCTGTATTTTTTCAAAGCCGCTCCAACACGTACGTGTATCGTTTCCATTAAAATAATTTTGTGCGGGTTTGCTTTAATCAAATACGGTTTTATATGGAGCTTTCCAGTTTGTGGTTTTAACGAGAGAACTGTGGGAAAATATCGAATATTTTTTGTAGGTTCATTTATAAGCCCATGCTGTGTGGGTTTATGTGAAGGAGAAATGGATACAGGGTGGCAGGGACTGCCGGGGCTGCGGATCTGCCGGGGCTGCGGATTGTTCGAAAGAGTTACCGTGGCCCTGGCGCACAGGCAACTGAAGGAACACGGGTGGGTTTTAGTCAGTAAGAGTCTGACACGCCCTTCCGCTCCGCCCAGAGCGGGAGACGTCATTTGATGATTTCCCACCCAAAAAAAAAAAAAAAAAAAGGGTGGCAGGGACATCGAAACGCAAACTAAAATCGTGAATTCAGCACACGATCCTAGACCCCTAGCGTAGAAATTTTACATAGGCTATTAAAAAATACAGCTGTTTCCTACAAAAGTGCAATATCTACGCAGTCAAAATCTATGGAACAGCATTTTTTTTTTAAATAACCGGTGGAAAACGCAGGGGGTCAGAGTCATGTATTGAATCCTTGGTAACCGGTTGCGCGTCGATGTCCCTGCAGCCCTGTACATTGAAGTCTAGAAGTAAAAAAAAAACAAAGTGCGTAGAATACTGAAGCACTGAGTTGAAAAGGGACTGTGATTGTCATGAGAGATACCAAGGCGGAATCTTATTGTTTCTTGTTTATTAATTTTCTATAATAAAACACTTAACGTAATAAAACATTAAAATAAATGGATGTAAAAATGTTTTGCATATTAATACATTCTAAAAGCATATTGATTTGTGGAATACACTTAATTTAATCAGTAGGGTTTTCTCATGAAGGACCGTTATTGGTTAAAATTAAGACTCTTGTATCTTTACCAATAATGAGGCAAAGTCCTCATAGCTTTGCATAGTAGACCCTCCCATACGGAAGTAGCTATCACCGGTGAAATTAGCTTACGAATCTATTTATATGCCCAGTTTGGCAATAAAAAAATGCCACCATTAGTACACAAAACGATTCGTTTTTATTTATAGGAACCGAGCATCAATGATCAAGACAAAACTTTCGAGTGCTCTAATATGAAATCTTATCTAAAAATAGTACCAAAAATCTCAAATCAATACCGTTTGAACTCCGCAATTCCTGAAGCAAAATAAGACATCTTTAAGTCAAGTGCCTAATACTTGGACACGCGTCAAAAGTTCCCGAGAGATTCAACCAATATCTCACCTCAAAGGAACATAAATAGACCGGTCATTCACCTAGTCTCAGACAAGCAACTATGTCACTATACACATTCATTCATTGGCTACCTACGGTGTTATAAAATGTAGGTGTTGATGTTCATGAAAGATGAGCGGGCAATTATTAATAGATAGTACTTATATGAACATATTTTGTTCTAAAGTGAGTGACAAAATAAAATAATTATTTTACGTTATTTTAAATTCTCGGTATCGTAGTCGCGGGAGTTTAATCGAGCTTGAAAAGTCGGTCAAAGGAAAATACCGAAACCTCACAGAAAATATTCTTTCAAAACATAAAAAGATTTCAGTAAATAGTTTCTTGTACCCACTTATTAAACATAAAAATATTTCTCGTTCCTCTAATATTCTTGTTATACTAACTTTAAAATTATTTCCTTACAGGTACAAAGGTGAAATGTTGTGACATCAACCACTATGCCTTAGTGTTGTAACATTGTCGATTGCCGATATCGATATGGTGCGGTTGTTACTAGTGATGTTGCTGCCGGCGCTTGCTGCAGCGGCAGCCGGTGAAGCTGACGTGTGTAATCCGGATAAAATGACTGTGTATAAAATGGTGCTGCATACGTACTGGACGCGGGAGAAGTTCCCGAAGCATTACCCCGATTGGAGACCGCCGGCGCAGTGGTCGAAAGTTTATGGTGAGTTTAAACTTTTTAATTCTAAGTAGATAGTAGTTATTGCATGATATTTTTGGATACGTTGAGGGTATGTGGAATCCGTAAATTTGTCTAAAGAATACAACTAGTCAATACAGTACAGCAAACAATCACACAACAATAAAACAACAATAAAAAAAACAATACACAACGCAATTACAACAATACAACAACAGTACAATTTAGTCTTCAATGTTGAAATACTAAGATTAGTTGGTACCTATGTAAGGGTGTTTTGTTTTTTTATTATAAAACCAGCCATTTAAAATAATCATTAGATTACCTGGAAAGTTTTTGAGTTATTTACTAACCTGAAACTTAAACATATACAGACAATATTAAAATTTTAATATTACAAATTAATATTAAATCAACTTACCAGTGATTTTCAATTGTCATTCTGAAATTCTGTGAAATTATCGTCATTTTATTTAAAGTGTTCTCATTGACTGAAATATCGGTAATTAGTATCGAAATGTGGCGTTTAATTTCAGATCATATATTATGATACTACTTGTAATAATTCAAATTTAAAATAGGTAATTAAAGGCCAGCAGCCATTTAAATAAGTAAGAGACAAGCTGCCAAAACGTTAACCCAAAAATGCATGAAATGTAAATATCTGCTTGAAATATTTTAATTATTTTATTATGTGTACATTTCTGAAAATAAAAGTCAGTAAGGCTGTAGATCAGAAAAAAGTGTTGCTTTTCGGTGCTTTGTCTTCTGACTTAGTAATATTAATACACGAAAGCAATAAATTAATAATAAATGTTCTTTATAATATTTAAAGTCACGAATTATGTTTAAAATATCATGTGTTTGTCAGAGCTATAGCAAAAAAAAACACGTGTGGCCCTCGGGGACTGCCGCGGTAAAGCTATTGCATAGCATTTTTTATCAACGTATGCAATTACAATTCTTTGATATTAATTCAAGTACAGTCGTACCATACATACACGTTAAGCGAACGCTCGGCCGAGCTACATGGTAGGCGGTGTGGGGGTGTTAGGTTTTATTGTCGTTACGGAATTTCTTGATTCGGTCGCCGCGCTCAAAGCCCGCGATAAAAGCTATGCAATAGCTTAAAAACATTATTGTTGTCATTATAAATTAACAAATAAATTCATTTTCGAACAGATTCAGAAACTTCTAGGTATATCTTCTATATACCTATATAAATCTAAAAAAGATTTTTATATAGGAGTGCGAGCACAAACACCTCCGTTTTTGTGCTCGTACTCTCCCGAAACGGCTCGTCCGATTTTTATGTTTTTTTTAAATATATATTTGGTAGGTATGAGAATAGTTCTTAAATTATATTACATACCAAAAAAAATGCAGAACAACGTTTGCCGGGTCAGCTAGTATATATATACATGTATCTACGGAAATACGCCCTTGAACGTGGAGTTGTGGACACCAGCCCTTAATTATTGTTGTCATTATAAATTGACAAATAAATTCAATTTCAAACATATTCAGAAACTTCTAGATACACATTCTATATATATATATATATATACATCCGTATCTACGTAAATACGCGCTTGAACGTGGAGTTGCGGACACCAGCCCGTCTTACTAATACTACTATTGTACATACAAAGTCAATGATTGATTTTATCTCTAACAAACACGAATAATAAAAGAAGTGAAAACTAATTGCAATCACTTCAAGCAGTTGGCCCTCGGAGTTGTCAGACGAATAAATTACAACCATTTGTGTGAATTTGTGCAAAATAACCGACAATGAATAAATTATGCACATTCATAAATTTAAATCAGTACTGTTCTTTCTAGTTATATTAATGGCCAAACTTTTGATGTACGGTGAAAAATCTGCGGGGAGCGTTCTAAACAATGTTTTGGTAATTTAAAACATTTTCATTTTCACCCTTTATTTTTATTCATGGGATGGTGATAGCCTTGTGTTGTTTTAGGGTTGGCCATATATTTTAATCGTCTAAGAAAATCCTATCCTTAAATCGACTAGAAATTCGCAAGTTGCAAGCGCTACTGCCGACCACGAGGTCCTGGGTTCGATTCCCATGTAGGGCAAAGTGTTATTGGGTTTTTTTATGTGGAATGTAGTAGACGCCCGGAGTCTGGATTTGTGCCCGGTTGATGGCAATAGGCTCGCCCCCTATTATATGGGACTTAAACATTACTGGCTAGATGTGGGTGTACTATAGGTAGGTTCAACTCTGCCATACCCTTCGGGAAATACAGGCGTAAGGAGGTTATGTTACTTGAATTGCAGTAGTCGCTTGGTTGGTTGTATTTTTTTAAATTTTACACCCCATTTCCATCCACCTTCTCCTCCAGCTTCCCTTAAGTTTTTACGTCTTAGTATTTTCATAACTTTCCATCTTTACCTATATCCTCCCTCATACAACGACTGCTCTATTTTCTTCTACACCTGTTTTATTTAGTTAAAATAATGTGCCATCTGAAAGACAGCCCACACATTAATATGTTAGGTTGACATTTCAGAAAATGGCTTCAAAGACCTGGCGACATTTGAAATACATTGAAACTCTAGCATATTTGAGTAATGCGATTTTCTACGACGACAAACATTACGCAGTAGGACGAACGGGAATACACGAGATTGATAATGTTTATACTAATTAATCTGTTTTTTATGCTAAAAAGCACTAGTTATTACCTCAATCATGAAAAAGATTCGATGGACGTTTGGCTTGTTCAATTTTTAATTTACTTAATTACACCAGTGGGGTAAATACGTAACACACTAACAGTAGGAATGGCTTTCATTTTGACAGTTCAACATCGTTCATTGCGTTATTTACGTTGTTGAGTAGACAAATTTTTCAAACATATGAAGCAATGGATTAGCAATATCCTTCAAAATGATTCAGATTGTAATTGATAGTGGGTTTCGCAATTATGAAATGAAATGAAATTTATTTGCAAGAATTGTAGTACATACAGATGGTCGGGTTTTTTAAACAGTTTCTAAAACAATTCGCTAGAACTAGTATGAAAAATTATTGTTACATTAATTAAATAAATGAAGCTAATCAAATTTGTACATAAATATATATATGGTATATATATGGTACATAAATTAGGTTGCAGGATCGAACAACTGTTCTAACAGTTTAAAAAACCACCTCCAGAATTCTACAAAGTCTTCCATTTTCAAAAACAATTCCTCGTTTAAAAACAAACGAGTGCGGTGTCGGTTAACCTCTGGTTCGTTTTATTGTTCCTAATGGAGCTCCGTCGTTCCGATTCTCAGAACAGCTGACCACAATGTGATAGGATCGTGATTCATGCAGTTGATAATGTTAGGTACAGCACTGACTGCTAATGCATGTTGTTATTGTTTTCAAATTATTAGGTATGACTAGGCTGTATGTATTCCTTCTTTTGTTTTTTTTTCTCTTTCGGTTTCTTTATGACCAGTTTTATGCTAGCTTGGCAGGGATCAGTTTCAGTGTTGCATCAAAGTTATTTTTAGTAGAAAAAGTTAGTTGCCTTTCGGTTAGTACTCCTGTTTTTTCTTCTCTTCATTGTGGGAGAAACAACGATTTCTTATTGGTGCCTGCCAAGTTTCGCCAATGATTAATATGAAAATTCGTCCTTATTGCCCTTATTTATTATAATGATCAAATTTACACGTCTTATAGGATACAATCTGGGATTTAAACAAATAGTGGACAGTCATCGCACCCAAAAAAATAATGATTTCATCGTATAAATAATAAAATTAATAGAAACATTCTAGTAATTCATATGTGAAACATTAATCATGTCACAACACCAAACACAGTCCAAAAAAAAACCAACCCATTTACAAAAAACAGGAACTTAATTAATAGGCATACCACAGAAAGTGAAAAGAATATACTGAAGTATATAATTGACATAGAAACACGAGACGATTAATATAACTCATTTATTATATGACACAACGAGTATTATAAAAGTTACAAAGGGGCCATTTATTTTGACACGAGAATGGTCGGGTTTGGCATGTCGCCAAAAATAGCGGCTACCTATCGACAGGCACAGGAAATGTGGTATCGACAACACTATTATATTTCAGAGAGCTTATTGAGGGACGCGGAAGAAAAACTGTCTATATTTATTATTTTGTCGAAATTGAGAAGCGGTTGTGTATTTTGGCGCGTTCAGTTCAGTTGTGCAATATAAAAAAATCAGATTTAAACAATAGAAAGTTAGGAATCGCGAAAAATCATCCCAAAAAAAAAATCTTCAATAACTGTTAGAAAACAGCTGAAGTGATTAAATATTATCATTGAAAGAGAATATTAATTGGAGCCTCATCATCTGCAGGATGAGACTCGCACAGACCAGGGAAGCATGCTACAAAAGGGAGGAGGCCTATAATAATCAGCAGTAGGTGGAACAAGGCCAGCAATGATAATGATGAATATGTAGAGAGAAAGACAATACTTCTGAAACAATAAAAAAATAATTTTGTAACTTATTTTCTAAAGCCAATACAAATAATTAACACGAAACTTCCTTTCAAACATCGTCCGTTACCTAATTCATTAAACTAAAATTTAATTAAAATCAAATTAGCGAAATACTTGTTCAAACTTGCTTTACGGGATCGACATAAAAGATGGCTCAGTCATCCAGTTTGTTGGGAATCTCATAAAATCGGCTTTGATGTTCGCGACGAGATCGTCTAATTACTACTGGATTCCCCTCAGCCTCTAAACTTTACAAGGAAATTTCGCAGGTCCTTTAAAATCGAAAGCTACTGTGAACACGGTTGAGGCTTTAAGAAGATTTAAAAACATACTTGTCATGTTGGTTTCTGCCGATCCATTCTGAAAATTCTCAAAAACTTAAGGTGAATCCTCAGCTGTAGCCCGCCAAATTAAAGTTTTCTTTTGGTTTTTTGCAAATTGCAGCTCAGTTTTACATCGTATGTTGATTTAAAAGAGTGTCCATGGTGTTTCTTGCCCTTTCTTCTCCAAAGGTACCTCCTACGCTTTGGAATGGGCAACTAGCTTCATCTTTCTGAATGACCGACCCCTTGACAATTC
This sequence comes from Dryobotodes eremita, assembly GCA_917490735.1. Lineage (NCBI taxonomy): Eukaryota > Metazoa > Arthropoda > Insecta > Lepidoptera > Noctuidae > Dryobotodes > Dryobotodes eremita. The sequence goes on along the minus strand of OU823251.1, from coordinate 19,482,505 downwards.
AAAAGTACCTGTAATTGGTTTATTTGAAATAAATGCTTTGAGTTTCAGTTCTGAGTTTAGTCAAAATGCGATTTGCGACTGTAGGAATGATAATTATATTTACTGAATAATAATCATCAATTTCAAATCAATCTTCACACTTTGGAAATTCGTTCCACCTAAGAATTTTTCAGAATATTTCATGTGAAAATTCTTAGGTGGAACAAATTTCCAAAGGTTGACGATTGATATACAATTGATCGCATCGCATTTTGATCAACATACGACGTAAAACAGCTGAATTTGTAAAAAAACAAAGAAAATTTGAATTTGGCTGGCTACAGCTGAGGATTCATCTTAAGTGAAGTGAGCTGTCATTCTACCGGATACTCGGGATTGACACTATTGACAGCTAGAATAGAATATATGGGCTGGTGGTGCCGGTGATGTGAAAGACTACTTTCATGGCATTAATGCCTGCAGTCAAGCATACCACCCATCTGATGGCAAAGGGTCACCACCGCCTATGGACCTCTGCATTACCAGAGGCAAGGAATATGCTTTGCCATCCCAGTTATAACGAGCAGCCAGGACTTGTCCTAGTGCCACAAGTGCCTTTAGTAGAAATTTGTACCACGACTTGCACAACAAAGATAAATGGGTACCTAGTTCATTTAATAGTCCGTATCTTTACAACAAGGGAACTTCCACATAACTTACTCAACGTACTTGTATTAAGCAAATATATTCCTATTTCATCCAATTTCCACACCACAGTGAAAATACATTTTGTTCACATTATTCACCTCCTTTCTACACACCGGACATATTTCATTTACACTCTCTAAATAATTCATCCGAGTGTATCCTCACTTATCTATTCTTTTTGTAATTCTGTTCTTTTTGGTTGGGTGGTTGGAGTATTATTTTCTAAACTAATCCTACTAATATTATAAATGTGAAACTTTGTGAGGATGGATGGATGTTTGTTACTCTTTCACGCAAAAACTACTAAACGGATTTGGATGGAATTTGAAACAACGATCGTTTATAACCTGGATTAACACGTAGGATACTTTTTATCCGGGCGAAAAATAGTATTATAATAAAGAGAAAAGATTTGATTTTTTGTATGTTTGTATGTTTATTTGTAACGCTTTCACGCTAAAACGTCTGAACGGATTTGGATGAAATTTGGCAAATGGGTAGACCATGTACTGTACTAGGACTTTTTATCCCGATTTTCTCACGGGATCGAGACTTATGCGAGTGAAACCGCGGGGTGCAGCTAGTATCAAATAAGCTGGGTAGTTGGTCGTCCTAAGCTTGGATACCGCGACAGCATTCCAGCCTAATAAAATAATTAGGGCGACCCACATAACCCATATGAGGTTTATTCCAAATATTTTTTTTATTCGGGATAAAAGGTCGGCTCTAATAATATATGAGAACATTAAATCACAGTTTCTGACAGTTTTCTAAAATTGTTGTAATGTGGATTTTTATCGCTTAATTCGTATGAAGTTTATTACAATTTTGTTCGTTTTTTGCATGATTAGGCTGAAATAAAATATTATACTAATTCTGGTAATCTGTTGGACACTCGTTACTTTCATTGAGGTGTTCGCACTTTTTGTCGTTTTATGTACTTTACCTACGTCTTTTTCATTCCTCCATTTTCCATTAAACTATTGCCCCCTGTAATTCAAATTTTCTAATATACTTGGTTATAAATAGGTCTGTTCTCAATATTGTTACTGCTGACCTTTTTAACCGACTTCAAAAAAAGGAGGAAGTTTTCAATTCGACTGTTTTTTATGTGTGTTAGCTCAGAACTATTTTCTGGGTGAACCGATTTGGATGGTTCTTTTTTTATTTGAAAGCTGGTGCTTCACATGTGGTCTAATTTAAATTTGATCAAGTTCTGACTAGTAGTTTTTGAGTTATCCTTAATCCTGCGTATTTTTTCAACTTAGTTTATATTGATGATGTTTTAATAATTTCCTGTCACGGTTATTTACGGTTATCACGGTTATCAAGTACTGGTATACGAATGTGTGTGGGGTAGGTACCACAAATAAAAAGGGAAAAATAAAAACGTTTTTACAAAAAAGCAACCGACTTCAAAAAAACAAACACCAAAAAAACGTAAAAAATAACTTTAATTTCGGAAGTCGGTGGCCAAAAACGAAAATACAAAGCCAAAGACACCGACTTCCGAAATTAAAGTATTAATTTTCACGTTTTTTGTGTTTTTTTTGGAAGTCGGTTGTTTTTTTATGAAATAAAAATTTGTGACATTTGTTTCGACATCTAAATGTAGAAATGGGGAAATGGGGTTTATGTAGCCATGAAGAACAATAAAAGCAACTTAAAAACAAACCCTTTCAATCTACATACTTTAAAGTACAGTCGTCAGCACATCAAGCTCCCACAAACTGTCAGATTTTTTCATTCGATTTTGAACTTCAACATCACTTCTTACTCAACTTAACTTCAACCATCAACATTTTAAGGTTTAAAATCGTTTGGAGAAATTTGACAGTTTTGTGTAGCCCCTGCTGACGACTGTCCATACTTCAGGTATATTTTCCTGAACTTACTTCATAGGAACACGGGGTCGTGAACTTGTAGCACATGATATTTTTATTCTTGTCTATTTTGCACAAAGATAAATATTTACATGGTTATGTTCTAAGCAATTTGTTTTACTTGCTCGACACGTAACAAATTACATACGTTTATTTTGTTTTGTATCATGTTTTTTTAATCTTCATATTTTATTTTTATTATTAAAACGAAAACGACGATTGATTATAATCAGCCTACAACTTTCCCACTGCTGGGACACAGGCCTCCTTTCTATAAGAGGGAGTGGGCCGTAATATTTTTGTTCATATTTTATCTAATAAATATTATTTCTAGAGTTTGCTTGTATGTAAAAAATATATAATAAATACATTAAGTATAGGTTAGGTATTAAGTATAGGGCTGTGCCTAAATATATATGACGGAGAAGGTACATCTCTCTCGTTATTATCAGCCATATTTTAACTACTGTGGGCGTACTATGGGTAGTGTTGGTTATTGCGCAATAGAACAACCGTTTGCAGTTCAAATCAAATTATAATTTACGATCAAATTAATCACACTAGCGAATCACACACTGTAGGACAGTTTCTAAACGTGCTCACTGCTTAATCGCCAGCAACAAACTCTGCTTTAACTCTGGTCGAGCGTTAGCGTTGTAGACTCTGTCGAGCACCACCTGGTGGCGCTGGCGTCCCGATTAGTCAAAGTCAAACGATTGATTTAACGTATTTCCGACATATATATACATATAGTATTTATAGTAGTGTAGGAGTAGTGTTATTTTATAGTATAGCTATTTTATATATTATATTATTATTATATTTTAGTTTATTTTATAGTATATTTTATAGTATTTTTATGGTGTACGTAACAAAGAGTAGTCTATTTTACTCTGTTCTATACTTTACTTTGCAACGCATTTTATAATTTATCACAGCCATTAAATAATACTTAAGATAAAATGCGCGAACGCTTTCACAGTTATCTGAGCAAGGGATGACCAAAATCATTTTATGAAGGCGAAATAAATCGTTCACATTAGATTTATATCTTTTACACGCAATTTAATGTCCTGCTCCTGCTTAGAGCGAGATATTGACTAGAGTACCCGTAATTCTTTTGAAGAAAGAATGGTTTTTCTTTTGCATTATTAATGACTTCTAATGTCAATCCATCAGGTTAAAATATGCTTGCCGCGGTTGGTCCGTGGATGGGTGACCATCTTTACATACCAAGAACTCTCCGTGCCTCGGAAAGAAAGTTAAGCCGTTGGGCCCGACTGTCATTCGTGAGTCTTTAACAGTTGTTACGGGTTGTCAGAAGCCCTAAAGTCTGACATTCAGTCTTACCAAGGGGGAGGTCAGATAGGCCGTCGCTCTATGTAAAATACCGGTATTCAGCTGCATCCGGTTAGACTGGAAGCTGACCACCATAGTTGAGAAAAGCCTAGGCAGATGATGATTTTTAATGATTTTAGGGAAACTTTATCCGCTGTAGATCATGTAGATTTTCCACGACTGGCATTGCTAGCCTTTTTTGTGATAGAATTAGAACATTTTTGTCTTTTGTATGTCTTCAAAAAATAGTTAGATTATATTATCTGTATGTAACATTCCTATTATTACGTTTTTTGCACCAAATCCTCCTGAAAAATATTGCCTATTAATTTTACCTTACTTTTTGCGATTCGAAAGTACCGATCGGTCTATTAGTGGAATAAGTTACAGATCATTTCTAGCAAAGAAGAAACTTTACGTTCCTCTTTTACAAAACACGACATTACGAAATTCGAATTCCTTTGAAGTAAGATGTAGTGAAACAGAATTTATTACTGTACAAATGAACTAGAATCCTCTACTCATTACTTCATATTGCTCAATATTGCTCAGAGAGATATTTAAATAGAATAGCTCATGCATTGTTTGTTCACTCGCTCTGAAGAGTGATCGCGGTCTCTTTGTTATTTGAGCGGTGTCAAGTAGTTGTTTTGGGGCTAGTGACGGCTAAGCGGTGTCATTTCTCGCTTAGCTTCGCTCTGCTCGCTATTGAACTATATGTAGGAGAAGGTACGTCTCTCTCGTTATTATCAGCCATATTTTGACTACTGTGGGCGTACTATGGGAAATGTTGATTATTGCGCAATAGAACAACCGTTTACATTTCAAATCACCTTATAATTTTACGAACAAATTAATCACACTAGCGAAACACACTGTAGGTACACGACACAACTGCTTGACCGTCAACAACAAACTCTGCTTTTACTCTGATCAAGCGTAATGTTATAGATTCTGTCGAGCGCCGCCTGGTGGCGCTGGCGTCCCGATTCGTCAAAGTCAAACGATTGATGATATATTTTACATAAGTTTTAATTTGATCAATAATTACAAGCTATAATTTAAAAAAAAACCTGAATGGACTTGTTCTCGACCTCGCTCTCGACCTCGCTCTCGTCCGACGAAAAGCGATGGATGAGGTCTATGATGGACCGAGCGTGCCCAGAAGAGGCCTGCTCACACTTGCTTGAAGGAAATGTCAGTTATATTTAGTTAAGAAGAGCACAGAAGCTAAATTTTGAATAGCCAATCATTAATCAGATAGATATGTAGATACTTACTATCTCACTGCAGGGCAAACGCTTCTTCGCACACAGAGAGGGCACGAGCATTGATCATCACGCTTGCTCAAGACGGGGTGGCTATTTCAGACTTATAACCAACTACAATACAATGCAATATGCAAATTAGCTCCGTAGCAGTTGGTTTTCTGCCACATTGACTAAGCCAGCCAGTTTTTTTATGTAGCCTTCTTACGTCACTCTGCTGGCAAAAGGCCTCTCCATCTTCTTTTAATACCACTTGTGGCATATCTAGTCGTTATTTTATCATTTACTCTCATGCCACCCAAGACGCAGGCGCGTCGCTTTTTCATCTGCATACTATTGCCGTGTCTGCGTCCCGTCCTCGTCCCACGTCCCTTCTGTGATGCTGGGGCCAAGCCATACAAAACAAATGATTCGTCTAATTTTGATTTTCACCCAGTTTTCCTTACCTCGTTCATTTCTCGCTTAGCTCTCATAAGAACCATACCCTCTTCGACACTAGATACGTTGATGAGTTTCATAGATCAAAGGTCTGAAGACTCCAAGATGTTCCTTAATGGGAAACTGTAATTACTGTTTGTTTTGAAATGTCACTAAACAGTATTGTTTTAACAAGAAAGTTATTTCTGGTGTTATTTTGTTGGAATTACTGCATCTCAGTGGTTTAATCGCGAACCATTTAAAAAAAAAGTGTTCGGTACTTTAGTCTTCTTTCATACTGGTGTCTGACTGTCTGGGGTAGAATAGAATAGAATACTCTTTATTATGCACATCATGGAAAATACAGATATAAATGTAGAAATTTTATATAGGGTGACACGATGGGCGGTCTTATCGCTAAAAGCGATCTTTTACAGACAAACTTTGGATGGAATAAAGGATGAAGGAGAGACAATACTGCAGGTAGTCAGTGGTGTACTATTTACTTATATAATAAATACATACATATATAAAACATATTTATCTACAGATATATGTCGGAAATACGTTAAATCAATCGTTTGACTTTGACTAATCAGGATGCTAGAGCCACCAGGCGGCGCTCGGCAGAGTCAACAACATAACGCTCGACCAGGGTTAAAGCAGAGTTGGTTGGTGGCGGTCAAGCAGAGAACACGTTTAGAAACCGTCGCGCGTTCTTTATAGTTGTGCGTGTACCTACAGTGTGTGAGTCGCTAGTGTGATTAATTTGTTCGTAATTTATAATTAAATTTGAACTGCAAACGGTTTTTCTATTGCGCAATAAACAATACTTTCCATAGAACGGCCGCAGTAGTTAAAATATGACAGATGATATCGAGAGAGGCGTACCTTCTCTGTCACATATATATAATATATACAATAATAAACATGAAACAAGAGCAAGGAAACTATATGTAATGATCATGTTTAAAGAGAGAGGAAGTGTTTTTTAACCAGGTTAGGATAGGGTGTAGGATAGGATCCAGTTCCGGTATTTAGTTGTATGATTAAACCGAAAGCCGACAATTTTCCCAAAAAGCTGCGAAGACTACGGGGTAATACTAAAGCTATAACACTTTCCACACAAGAAGCTTCAGTTCTCCATCAAGTCATGTTTTAATGATCTATTGATAATGATTTATTCTCTCACATATATGTATAGTCAATGTAAACTGTAAGAGCGGAACCACCTAATATAAGCATATCTTTGCTTAAAAGGTGACTCCATACTTGAAAATGTAATTTACATAAGTTGATGAAATACACATTTTTATTTTTATTATTTTTTATTATTCTCTTGGTTCCCTGTGGTTTATGAAGAAGACTAAAATATACATTTGAACTGCAGTACTCCAATTAATAGACACGTTACCGGGGACATCTGACTGGTTAGAGTATTTTTAAACTGCAGTATACTTTTCGAACAGACCATGTCAATAGGTTCACAATCCACAAGCCTTTTGACGCGAACTCATATAAGATACTCCGCCTAAAGATATATCCCAGCTCCAGATCGTAAAATCTTATTAAAACTCCTCTCATAAAAACGCTGTCATCACCAAATTATCGTACGTACTATATCCGAAACTACAACAGTTTCGTAGTATATCTAAAATTACATCATATGTGTCAGCCAGTGGCGAGTGGCGCCATTATTCACAGCTTGGCACCGCCTCAGGTGAACGGCTGTGGATAATTGGAGGGAATCTCCAAGACAAATTGACAGCCGGTTTAACGGCAGGTTTCCTATTTCTGTAATGGTTGCTGTCTAATGCTACGTTTGCATGTACTAGAGTTGCGTGTCTATTGTAGTTTCTTGGTCATTTTCAGTAAAAGGTACTGTGAGTCTATTGGTGTTTCATGCTTATTGCGTTCCTTGGTGAGTTAGGTAAGATCATTATAAACCTACAGTATGCGGTCGTTAAGAAGGTAGATGGAGTTTTACGCAGAAACTGACAAAGTACATGTAATGATACGAACTTGACGCTGCCCCTGGCAGAATAGATACGTAGTATCTATATGTAGTCTGTGCAGAATAATCGACATCAGTACGATTGCCAGACTCAAAAAAGGAACCGAAAGACAGTTTTTTTTTCTCTCCTCAATTAATTTTAATCATGGTCTGGCAGTTTGAGTAATTTTTGTGGCCTATCCAAATGTCCTTTTTTTGGTATTGTTCTTCGAATCGTTGAACTCTTTAAGTTCTAAGTTGAGCTGCACGATTACTGACAAATGCGTGCACTGACTGGACAGGTCCAGGACCAAGATTATGTCTGAACTTTAAAAGAGACTGTGACCTCTGAGTTTGTTTCGGCCTTTCTTTTCAGAGTAGTCAGATAGGAAACGCCGACCACATCTAGTATTTAAAATATGATTGACGTGTAAAAGTGTTTGTTCAAACCTACTTCCAGAAATAAAATCATTTATCATTTATCATTTGAACTTTTCGTAAGACTTCATCAGCTATCCTGAACGGCCGCGTACTGTTAGTACTTGGATGAGTTTACCAATGGAGTAAGCACAGCCTCGCTATAGTATAAATAACATTACCACAACACAGAAACTGATTCTGCCTAAGATAAAGAAATACACAATTCGCCACTATAACCACAAAACGAAGACACAGTAACAGTAATAGTAAACCGCAAATGGGGTCCACATTTTTCTTTTTACCGTCTACCCACACATTCGATTGTTTGACCGCGCTTACGTCAACCGTTTCTCATTATCAGAAATGATGTTTATAGGTTAACGCGGTTTTATTCCTCGCTTCTTTTGTTTTATTATTGTAGTTTGGCTGAGTTAGTAGTTGCACTCATTTCCACACGTCCTGTCTGAGCTACGTTTTAGAAACAGAAAACATAAAACCGATTTTTCCCGAAATTTAGGCAGAGCTCATCTGTGGCAATGTAGCTAGAGTTCAGAAATCTCAACTGCTACTGAGAATTTCCTTAATGAAAAGCCCAATAACACTTTGCTTGACTTGGGAATCGAACTCAAAAACCCATGGTCAACAGCTGCACTTGCGTACGCCAGACCAACGAGTAATTTTAGCACTATGTGTAACTGAATGAACTGCATATTGTGTATAAAAGAAATATAAAAATAATCCTTCGATTTTTGTGAGCACAAACGTATAATTATATTGGCAAAAAGTTATTTTAATAATCGTTAAAGCAGTTTCGTTTAGTCTTGGATTAGGTAATTAGGATTTATAGACTACTGATTCGGGACGTTAATAGAATATTGAGCTAACGGTCATGATTTTTTTTGTATCGACATCAAAAGAAATCTTCTATAAATGAGTTTTTAAAGGCCCGTTTACACGTGTGTTTTCCGATTATATAAGAGTGTGTTTTAACTTACTTAGGTACAATTTATCACAAAGATTATGTAAATATTTAAAAATGACGAACTTTCATATAAACTTTCATTCCCTATTTAACCCCTTTCGAGGATGAATTTTCAAAAATGCTTCTTTATTTACCTTGGTCATATAAGGAATTCATATGCAAAAATGCTTCTTTAGTCACCTTAGTCATATAAGGAGCTCATGTGCAAAAGTGCTTCCTTAGTCATATTAGGAACTCACGTGCAAAAATGCTTCCTTAGGCACTTTAGTCATATAAGGAACGTCATGTGCAAAAATGCTTCTTTAGTCACCTTAGTCATAGAAGGAACTTATGTGCAAAAATGCTTCTTTAGTCACCTTAGTCATATAAGGAACTTATGTGCAAAAATGCGTCCTTAGTCACCTTAGTCATATAAGGAACTCATATGCAAAATTTCATGCTTGTAGACCCAGAGGTTTAGACTGTGCGTTGTCTGTCAGTGAATTATTTTAATTAAGTAGATTATAATTATGGTAATTAGATTATTAATAAGTTGTGGAGAGAAATGTTTTTACTTATAAAATACATCAAAGATAACACTGGCTCTGAAATTCTGAACTCTTATCTAATTAAAATTCTATCAGGATTTTAATTCAGATTTGTTACAGTTTTAATGGCCATCATGTCATTTGGTTTAAATAGGCTTTTATTTTTATTATTTATCTTTTACATACATTCTTCTATATTTTATGAATGTGAGAACGTCGTAGGCCTAACTTGTAGACTGTAGATTTGTAGACCTTTTTCTATTTTGTTAAGTACCTGGTACTTGTTGATAGGCCTACACTGTCCTCCCATACCTAGTAACACTGTAATTTGAAAACGTTGTAAAAGCCAATTATTTTCAAAAGAGTAATCGTTGAGTTTCTTGCCGGTGCTTCTCCATAGGACACGACCAATTGGAACCGTGCACCTAGCTTCTGACGTTTCATAAGTGCCCATGTAGGCTTTGTGAAATAAAATATTTCGATTTTGATCTAAATATTCTATCATCTATTTCCAGATACTAATATAACAAATATACCAAACTAATCATGATACGGTTGGCAGGTGCATTTGTGGTCGTGTGTGCGCTTATGCACCTGTGCAGTATTAATATACGAGGCGGAATCTACGTGATTTAATCCCTTGGCATCATATCTAACACATTTGTATCTGAAGATATAATGGGATAAAGTTGTATGTTGAAAATTTACTTCGTGTTGGCATTTGTAAGTTGTCTATTTATGATCTTGTTAAGGCTTGTTGACGTCTAAATTTTCGTGTTAAACAAGTTTGTCTTGTTTTTCATACTCTCTACTACCTCGTAGAAGTGGTTATTTGTAAGGCTATGTTACTTTTGATAAGGTTTTGACGGAAATTGTTCACAAAGTTCTTTATCATATCTCGCTTCCATGTCAAGAAAAGGTTGCCACATTAGCAGAGATATGAGGAGAGATGGAAAGAGAGAAATCAATAGGTAATTTTTTCGTCATTGGAATCGAGAATTACATTTTTAAAAGGACATTTTACAAAATACTTTTTCCACAGTTCCTCAGAATTTGTGTAATTGAATTAATGCACATTATGAAAGTAGTTAGGTCTGAGGGCTTAGACAAAGTAACATTCGTTTAGCGATGACGCTAGTAGAAAAACCAAAAAATGTACGGGTGACAAGCTATCGAAATAGCATTTGACATGGGTCAACGAATAGAAATTAGCTAGACAATGTTAACATCATTCGATTCTATGAAACGAGTCGACAGCGTCGAACGATTACTTCCATAGAGATGGTCTATGTGGCATTTGGCTGTGGCTTCCAAGTGGCACTTTTTGACAAGCGTTATCGCTAGTTTTCGATTCGTATGATGAAAACATTAGCGAAAGCGATAGCGATTGTAGAAATATAATTGCTCCGAAGCGAATGCCATTTGTCTAGGCCCTCTTAATCGTTTACTGAATCGATTTCTGTCATTTTTAATATATGTAATGTTTTATCTCGTAGACTGTAGATTTGAAGACCTTTTTATATTTTGTTGAGTGCCTGTTACTTGCTGACCGGCCTACACTGTCCTCCCATACCTATCAACACTGTAATTTGAAACATTGTAAAAACCCCTTATTTTTAAAAGAGTAACCGTGGAGTTTCTTGCCGGCTCTTCTCCATAGGAAACAACCAATTAGAACCGTGCACCAAGCTTCTGACGTTTCATAAGTGCCAATGTAGGTTTATGTGAAATAAAATATTTTTGTTTTGATTTTGATTTTGATCCCAAAAATAATTAAAACTACGGGAATTACAGTTACACTTTCGCTGTACAGTCAAAACAAACCAAAATGGACGAAGTACCTACTACGGTAGACCCTTATGCCGTTCTTATACGTGTGCGACTGTGTGCGTGCGTAGATTTATAATATGACCACGATTTTCTCCCACAATCAGTATAACTAAATTCTTCTCCACAGAGATCTACGTTTTGGAATGGACAACTAGCTTCAACTTTCTGACTAACTGACCGACCCTTTGACAATTCAAAAGTACCTGTAAATGGTTTAATTGAAATAAATGCTTTGAGTTTGAGTTTAATAAATAAACAATGTTTTATACATAATATTTAAAATTCTGTGTATGTATTATGAATATAAAATAATATTCTAATTGGGGTATCTGCTGGTGTGAGTTAATTCCGGACATGTTGTATAAAAATACATCGGTTTTCATTTAAAAATAGATCTAGATTAAAACTTTGAAGTACCATTATAATCGCTTGGCAAGAACCAGGCCTGCCTTTATATTTTATAAGAACTAAAGTTTATATAATAATATAATTCAATCATGATTCGAAAGACACGTGGCGCCATCTATCATCATAAGAACATTATTGTTGTTTCTCTCGGGAACAGTACTTTTCTTCGGGATAAAAGGTATCCTATGCCCGTTTCTGTACACCTGACAACGTATATGCAAAATTTCAGGATGATCGGTTCAGTGGTTTAGGCGTAAAAAGGTAACAAACAAACAAACAAACTTACTTTCGCATTTATAATATTAGTTAGGATAAAAAATATATAGTATATATATATATATATTATAGTTAGGAGTTAGGATGTAATCTGAATCTTTCACCGAAATATTAACCGAACTATAAATCAACTTTTTATACAAAAAAAACACTTTCAATACCTTCATATATTATCCCAAACCAAATTAATGCCATCATTAAATAGCTAGTATTTTTCTAAAAAATAATAATGTATTAGCTGAGAATCGTTGGGTCAGGCAAAACAAAACCATTATTTTAAGGAGCGCCTGCTCTTAATTGCTATCATTAGGTTATGTACTATACGTGTATGTAAAGAGCCTAATGTTTGGCTAGCAATGTAATTAAATATTTGATGGTGGATAAATTAATATAATAGAGTAACTAAGAATAGCCAACGTTAGGTTATTGATGTTTGATAAAAGAGCTAACTACTAGCTTCGTTATAATTATTGATAACTAGCTTAAGAGGGCGCACACCGGTCCACTCGCTAGTGGACCACCACTCCTTTAAAAAAATATTATCTCGCGACTGAGAAGGAATTTTGAATAACGGCTCAATCAACACCCTCGGTAAGTGTGTCTAGAATTTTCTAATACCTTTATAAACTTTCATATTGAGACACGAAGCAACAAAATACGATCTAGAGGAACGTGGCTGCATTCTTTAGATCAAATTGTGTTGCTTCGTGTTTCAATATGAAAGTTTATAAAAGGTATTAGAAAATTCTAGACCCACTTACCGAAGGTGCTTATTGAGCCGTTATTCAAAATTCCTTCTCAGTCACGAGATAATATTTTTTAAAGGAATGGCGCTAGTGGACCGAAGTGCGCCCTCTTAAGACAGTGACTATGTCCGCGTCAAGTTTCTGTTTTGACTACTTAACTGACCTCTGAGTTTGTTTCGGCCTTTCTTCTCAGAGTAGTCAGATAAGAAACGCCGACCTCATCTAGTTTTTAAAATATGATTGGCTTATAAAAAAGTTTTAACAAGCCTAGTTACTAATAAAAACATTTATCATTCAAACACTAAAACGAAACGTGGTTTTTCGTTAGCAGTTCGCGTGATTTTCGTCGATATGAAACAATTTTTATACTGTAAATTAGATTTTATTGTACAATTGTATACTTACCCACCTACGTATTGAGTTCAATGCCCTTTAACGTTGTGCTGGCACTTTCCATAGAATAAAATTAATATTATAGGTAGGTATCTAGTATCTACACTGTTCTGTTATGGGTTACCGAGTGTCAAGTACTTATTCATCACTAATTCATTTATGATAGAATCTCTATGTCCACGTTTCGTCATGAAGGTAGTTTACTTGTTATTTTGAATAACCACATAACATGTACCTAGCTAGCCTACCTGGTCTAGTGGTCGCAAGAGCTACTGCTGAGCAAGAGGTCCTGGGTTCGGTTCCCGAGTCGGGCAAATTGTTGTTAGGTTTTTTCATCAGGAATTTCTCAGTAGCGGCCCGGAGTCTGGATTTGTGACCGGTTGATGGCAATAGGCTCGGCCCCTGTTACATGGGACTTAAACTTAACTGGCGAAATGTGGGTGGTACAGTCAGTTTTCTGCATTACATGACCCCTCTTACAAAGAAGAATAGAGGAAGAGGGGTTGGGTAATGCAGGTCACTGACTGTACTAATAGGTACCTACACCTCTGCCTAACCCTTCTGTGAATACAGGCGTGATGTTATGTACCTCGCAGATTTTTGATCATTTGATTTTGCAGTTAAATTGGTTACTGTTTTGGTATTAGAAGGATCTATTAAGTCCTTATCTAGTCTGGCCTTATGTAACGAATGGAATATCTGGAAATGCAATATTTTAATCAGCTAGTCACAGCAGTACCTATCTAAACATGAGTTTGGCACTCTCTTGGCTAATTTTTCTATTGATTGGCCTTTTATAATCTGGATGTTAATCCAATTTTGTCGTATCTGGGCAAACAACTATGATTTTTTCTGTCAATAAGTGCAAAAATTTTCTTTTACAAAAAATACAATTTCACGCCGTCTACTCGAGCTATCGAATCCGTAAAATCCGAAATACTTTGCTGACTAACCCTCAATAGCCCAGAATACACCTGTCTCGGTCAGAACACAACAGTACATAATTATGTACTGCAGTGTTTATCAAGCGCTGTGCTGGTGCCAGTTGGCAAGTGCGCTACTCTGCTATCGCTGTATGAATCACTCGTATGAGCTTTGTAGTCGGGGTTCCGTAGTGTTTTTTTAATGTTAATGTGTAGTTTTGAGCGGTTGGAATCTTCTTTTAGAAAAATATAAAGGAAAGGTGGACGACGAAATTGATAAGACTGCATGTTGGTTTTTAACGAGAGTTCTGTAGTGATTTTTGGATATTTTATGTAAAATGGTTAACTCAACTTAAAATGGATTCTTCTTATATTACAATGAGAGCTAGATAGTTTTTTTTTTAAATATAACTTGTAGAAAAAGACACTTAACGAAGTTGAGAGTCACTTGTACTCCCCGTCATTGTAATCATTTTTCGTACTGGATCATACCTTCTGGTTACGGAGATATTGATGATCAAAATTCCAACTTTTAGGAAAACAAACTTTTCATGTTATAACATAACTTTGAATACCCCCACGTCCCCTGTACCTTTGCATGCACTCATAAGTGTGTGTTACATTGCGCACTAACTCAAACAGCAAATTTTCATATCAAAAATAAAAGTCGTTTCCCAGCAAATATTTTTGTGCAATGTTACTTAGTTCCATGTACAGAATGACGTAGAGTTGACGGCTATATGATGGGTCTTTTTACACCCTGTATTTGTCTACTTACAAGTTTGTTTATTTAGCAATTATCCACTATGTTTAATTGTAGACATACACAGATTTTTGAAATGCTTGTGATGATTGCACTCAAATCTTGTTCCTGTTAGGTATTTGTTCTCATAGTGCAATTCACTAACATCCGTGGATTGCACTCAAATGTCAATCCGGCCCATCACCACCTTGAGACCGAGAAGCTGCACTTGTTCTTTTTGACGGAGTCGAAGATAGCGACCCCGTTAGACGTGGTGTACGTCAACTACCCAGGATACTCACGTGAGCATAAGTTTAAATGGCAGGCTGGGGTCTGTGTGTACGTCCACGATGACATATGCTGTCAACGTCTCTGTTGTATGAGGTGCGGGTTTTTCCAACTCGCTGGCCGCTGGTGGACACCGACTCTCATAAAACTATGTATGTCGGTGATCACAAGTCGCACAGCGGTGATCAGGAGATCTGCCTAAATCGGTCGAGACTGCTGCTCTGCTGCAATGCCTCCTATGCTGAAGTATGGTGGAACGCTGGCTCATACCGCGCAAGAGAACCAAACCTGTTTGCTTTCTCTATCTTTGCCGAAATTTTACGTCTTGATACGGCCTCTAACATACCACCTAATATACCTCACAGCGGCCCCGCAATGCCGGAGATCTCGATTTACCTGAAAGAGGTCTCATAAGGGCCCTTGGAATCTAGACGTGAATAAAGCCAACAAACCTGACCAAATACCCGCTAGAGTCCTAAAAAGCTGTGCTCTAGATTTGTCTCTAGTCTCGACTCACTTGTATCGCCTCTCTCTTAAAACCGGAGTGGTGCCGGAATCCTGGAGGCTTGTTTATGTGCAGCCAGTACCTAAAAAGGGTAACCGTGTCGATCCTGTCAACTATAGACCAATCGCCATAACCTTCTGTGCAAAGTGATGGAAAGGGTACTTAACAATAAGCTGCTAGCATACCTGGAAGACAATGAACTCCTCAGTGATCCCCAGTATGGCTTCCATCGTGGTCGGTCTACTGGGGATCTTCTTGTGTATGCTACGCATTGCTGGGCCGAAGCCATTGAGAGACACGGCGAAGCCCTTGCTTTGTCGCTTGATTTCTCAAAGGCCTTTGACATCGTCTAGAATGCTCGTCTCTTGGGTAAGATTCCCGCATTCGGCATACCTGCTGATTTTTGCAACTGGATTTCCGACTTCCTGAGTGATCGATCGATCAGAGTGGTCATAGATGGCTGCTCTTCGGATCATAAGGCTATCGATACCGGTCTTCCTCAGGGGTCTGTTATGTTTGCAACACTATTTCTGCCGCACAACAACAATCTGCTACATTTTGGTGCTATCGGGTACGCAGATGACAGCAGTCTCAGAAAGATATCAGTCCAGTGCAAGAGCCAGCAGAGAGGAAACAGCTAATCTTGAGAGGCCATAGTGGAAGGAATGAATTTAACCTTAAATCTCGTTTCCCAGTGGGAAATTGAATGTTCTAAAAACACAGGCATGTCTTTTCACTGCTAAAAAGAGCCAGTTTCAGTGATCTCCTACTTACCGAGGAGCTTCTGTACCAGTTACCGACCGCCTAAAGCTTTTGGGAATGGAGTTGACATCTGATCTAAACTTCGGCTCAACCATCGATTCAAAAGCACAGACTGCAGCCATGAAAGAAAACTGGGCATCCTAAATAAGGTGTGGCAATACTTCACATCTGGACAGCTTTTAAGTCTGTACAAAGCACAAGTCCGTTCCTGTATGGAGTGCTGCAGTCACTTATAGGCTGGCCCGGAAAAATACCAGCTTGCTGCAATTGACTTGGTGGAATGCAGAGCAAAAAGGCTTATAGGTGACGAGACGTTGGTGGATAGGCTTCACAGCCTGGCTCATCGGCTTAATGTTGCTTGTCTGTCGGTCTTCTATAGATTGTACTTCGGAGAGTGTGCGCAGGAGCTCCACGACCTGATCCTACCATCGGCCTTTTACTACCGGACTATCTGACGTACAGCAGGGTACCATCCGCACTTGGTTGATACCCCGACTCGTCGTAATTAGAGCCTCGTCTCCACAGTTATTGTGCGTACAGTCTAAAGTGTGGAACTCTCTGCCAGCGTCTGTCTTCCCTTCCACATTTACCCCATCTGCCTTCAAAGCAAGAGTGAACAGGCATCTTTTTGGCATGCTTATTTCATTATAGACGTCATCCATCGCTTTCTATCAGGCGTGATCGAGGTAAAAAGCAGGCCCATCGACATTTTTTTTTCAAATGTATGCATTTCTAATCCACTGTCTTATATTTTGCCATAAGGCAGCGCTTCCGTTAGCATTCATTACTTAGTCTCGATTGAAGATGTCAGGATGCAGACTACAAAGCCACATTGAAGGCAATAGAGTTTCAACACAATACTACATGCACGGCAAAATTCTGTATAATTATTATCTTGGTAATACTATCGTGAAGCTTCTCTATAATTATCATGCCTGTAACTTTTCTAATCTTTGTCACAGGACAACTGTTATCGGTAACTTATAAAAACAAAGGAGCTAATAAAAAAAATGGTTCTTATTAAATTACCAACTACAGTTTTGAATCGAACTCAAGGAACCCTGAATGATGAGCGATAAGATAATAAAAGTAATAGCGCTTTCAGTTCATTTTTATAATTTGTGACGTTTGGACATCTGAAACGTCCTATTTCGTGTACGGATTATAATAAAAATATATAAAATATTGGGCGAAATTATTCAACCGACTTTACGTGAACTATATTCTGAAAATCATGTATTTCTAAATCTCAATTTAGACAACCCTTTTTACGTACATAGATAAAACTCACGCTTTCTTCCTATGGGGGTAGGCAGAAACTACGGAACGCCACCTGCTAAGATCCCTTTCAAACAACCTTTTCGAAGCGCCTATGATTGGACCCGAACACACGAACTTCCGCCACCGGCTCGCTAACGAGTCCCATTGGACCCGAGAATGTCGTATGTCGACACCCTAAATTGATTAAGTATGTTAATATTTTTAATGCTACCCATCAAATCTTATGAATGTGCGTTAATTAAGAGAATTGGACAAAAAGCTCATACATATTAACGCTATTAAATCTTTAATATTTAGCGCGCCAGTTTATTAATTTAGCTTTATAAAATCCAAGTTTGTGTGTAGGTGCTATTATCGCCATTTTGATGATGGTGGTGAACTGGTGACCGAGGCTAAAAATCATAAAACTTGCGGATTTAGAACACCCGCACTCCACTACAGGGGCAGTGAATAATAATTAATTAATATTAATTATATAATAATAATAATATTATTATAATACCTATATATTAATCTATATATCTAAAAATGAATCCCTATTTCCTTTGGTCACGCCATAACTTGAAAACGACTTTACCGATTTCATCCATCTTTTCGTAATAGTTTTCTAATACCTTGTAGAAGGTTCTACGGGAAAAAAAAAGAAAGTTGCGAGATTTATGCGGGTGAAACCGCTGGGCGCAGCTAGTAATTAATTAATGTTAATTATTTGACGAATTCATCCATTGTTCAAGTTAAATAAGTAGGTAGTAGTAATGAAGTTTTTTTGATATCCAGGGTCGAAGTATCGCGCCAATCGTGCATGTTTACATTTTTACTTTTCACAAATATCATTCACACCCATCTACGATTTAAAATGTGACAATTATCTATCATTTAAAATACTATAAACAACCTAATATTCGTTAGGTACCACTACTCAGTTTGTATTCTAAATTGCGGACCAATAATGTTTTTTTTTTTATGGTAATGATGTGCGAAAGCGATTCTGCCAAACAATTTTTAAAAAAATTCGATTGACTCGAGTAATAAATTATGAAGAAATATTAGAAAACGATACTTTGAAATTGAATTAAAAAAAATCTAAGCATTAAATACAATAAGCATTATTTATAATTGTGATTTTTACTTTTCTAATGTAAATTAAATTTCTTTCTTTTTTTCTTATTTCTTTTTCTTTTTGTTGTTTATCGGATATTTTATTAAAACCGATTCAACAGACAGGACCTTAATAGGTACCAAATTTATTGTATTTCGCGCCGAGTATTTTCTATATTCAGAATTTAAATTCGGAATGCGCTCGGTGTTTATTATTTTAATTTATTGGACAATTTACTATTGGAGTTTTCTGATAGTCTGGTACAGAATGCTCAGTTTAATTTTGTTTCGTAGGTTTAGCTAAATTTTGTATGGAATGATGATAAATCTGTATAATTATATAAAATGGTAAACTGACTGACTGGGAGATAAATTAACGCACAGCCCAAACCGCTGGACCTAGAGACTTGAAATTTTGCACATGTATACCTTATACAGTGAAGGCATCCACTAAGGAAGGATTTTCGGGAAGTCTAGGCCTAAGCGGTAAAATAGGGGATGAACGTTTGGATGAGTCTGTTAGTTTCGAAGTTAGGATCTTCAAATTTTGTGTGTTGTCTGACGATAAAAAAAATTATATGTGTCTCAGCGTTTTTGATAATTCCACCACCGAAGGGGTGAAAACGGGGATGACGTTGTGTAGGGAAGGTCCTTCATTTTCTAAGTAAAACTCACTAACTTCATTATTTAGGCTTCCGGTTCGAAGCTAACGCCACGTATATTGGTGTTGTTGTAATTTAAACCCTTAAGGGGGTAAACAGGGGGATGCAAATTTGTATTTAAGTTGTTCAATCACTAAATGTTGTATTCAAGTAAAAATAATGTGCTCGTGTATCGTGTTATTACTAAGCCTCTACTGCCGCCCGTCTATCTGTCTGTCTGTCTGCCACAAGCAAATATCTCAGCTGTCTGGAAATGGTTAAGGAAGTTGTGGTTAGGTCTCCGCCCGGCTATCCATCTGTCTGTATATCTGCCACGAGCAAATATCTCTAAATTGTGCATTGGAACTAGACTCCAAATAATAGCTCTCCGCCGCAATGTTAATGAGGCCAAAAAAAAATTACAGAATCTGCCAGAGGAGAAACAGTCTTCGTGCCGCGTATACCATTGATCCCAAACGACCTTCTGTTTGAATTTAAAGGATTGCAGTTCCCAATCAAGGTTTGTTTTCCGATGACTATTAATTAGTCACAGGGACCAACACAGAAATTTGCTGGAGTTGATTTGCAGCAGGACTGTTGCTCTCATGGCCAGTTTTAAGTGGCATGCTCACGTGTGAGCTCTCCAACTATCCTGGTCATTTAGTGCTCGCTTCCAAATTAGTGATAAACATTGTTTATAAATTACCCGACATATCCCAAAGACTAAGCAAGCTGAAGTGACAATGGGCTGGTCACATCTCTCGCAGAATCGACAATCGTTGGAGAAAACGAGTACTAGAGTGGAGACCGCGTTTAGGCAAATGTAGTATGGGACGCCGCCAGCCAGGTGGAGTGATGACTTGCGAAAGGCGGCTGGCAGAGACTGAATAAGGAGAGCCCGAGATCGGGCTCAGTGGCGTTCACTAGGAGAGGCCTACGTCCAGCAGTGGACGAATATAGGCAGATGATGATGATGATTGTTTATAAAGAAATACTGTAAAGGACGGTATCTACCTGAACTCCACACGTAGTGGCGGGCAATAGCCATAACCAAAGCTTTATATTGTTACAATAATTCATATCTAGATAAAAAAGAAATACTCTACGTGGACGAAGTCGCGGGCTAAAGCTAGCAACAACTTGCACTCTGTCTGTATGTTACCTTTTCTCGCTTAAGCCACTATATGGACTTTTACTATTTACACTACTTTTTGTCCCGGTAACATGTTCCCGTGAGATGATGTCCGAAATCCACGCGGGCGAAGCCGCGGGCAGAAGTTATCAGAAGAAAATTGAATGGATGGGCAGCACTAGGAAGTGCCCACGTCATCACCGCTGTGTTACCAGTAGTGTGTCATAATAACTCCCCAACCACCTTTACGACTTGTGCGAATCCGATAAATCAATGAGGTTTTAACCATCAATTACGTCGGTATAAGTTTAAATTGAATTGTTTCGTTTGATTAGAAAAACAAAACGACAATTTAAAGGCTTGATATTTTTTTTTTAACAGAATGGTGACTGAAAATGTTTCCATACTTCTTGTTTTGTTGCAATAAAGTGGCAACTGGATAGTGACGTAAGCTTGTGTCACTCTCGGAGTGCCAGACCTTGTTTTTTTAGACCATGGTTAAGCGTAGGTAATATAATTCCATTTTCAAAAATGAAATGTATTTCTATCTTAAAGCAGCATCGCGAAGGCAGGTAACTTTAAAACAAATACCGGTCTACTCTTGAATTTCGAACAAAAGAAAATCAATGTTTATTAGTGTTTCCACCTTCAAAATTAGAGCAAGGTTGTCGTCTCATTGTTTTTTCTTGCGAACATTGAGTCAGTATTGCTTTTTATTTTACTTTTATTCTTGTTTAATGACTCTTATGTAGGTGATTTGGATTTAAATGAATTGCAGTAATAACTCTTCTTGTACACAGATATTAAGTTCTTCGTTTTATTCATCGAATAAATTAGTCTAAATTACTGTAGGACGATTTTGGCTTCAAACAAATCACTTTATAAACGCTTGTAGGTATTGTATTTAGGCTTTCTTCTTTGTTACGAAACATTCCTTTTAAAATGTCACAAGTTCTGATAGTGGAAACTTTTTGAAATATTTTGAAAGTTTTAATTAAGTACCAAATACTTAAGAAAAGTATCTAAGTACAATAATTTACTTTTGATGTTGATTTTAACTATCTTCTCATAACTGTGATGACGTCTTAATTAAGAGAAGATAATTATAGTCGGCAACTATTTAATTAATTAAAGCCCCAACTATCTCACCTCCTATCAGTTATTAGCTCCAAGTATTTCGTATTACGTTATCTCAGTCAAAGACCAAGACGCAGTAGGTACATTTTAATTTAAGTTATCACATTCAGGAGTATCCATAGATATCCGAGGAGTATCCAAAATGTAAAGGTCTTAGACGTAAAATAAAAACTTTTTACAAAAAATACTATCGACTTCTAAAAACACTAAAAAAGTGAAATATAACTCTAATAATTTCGGAAGTTGGTGTTTTTGGTTTGGTATTTTTGTTTTTTGCCACCGACTTCCGAATTAAAAATATTTTTCACTTTTTTAGTGTTTTTAGAAGTCAGTAGTTTTTGTTTTTCTTAAGTTTTTATTTTTCACTTTTGAGTTGTGTTACCTACCCCACACAAATTCTTAGACCACTACTTGATATGTTAATAACAATGACAGGAAATTATTAAAATATCATCATTATAAAATAAGTTGAAAAATGCACATTATTATGGATAGCTCAAAAACAACTGCTCAGATCAAATGTATATGGGACCACATGAGAAATACCAGCTTCCAAATAAAAAAGAATCATCAAAATCGGAATCTTTTTTTTCAACTAGAAAAAATGTTCTGAGCAAACACACATAAAAAAAAACAAATACAGTGGAATTGAGAACCTCCTCCTTTTTTTGAAGTAGGTTAAAAAGAATTATTCTTCGGATAAAAATTGGATGACTGCGAGATGGTTTCATCCCTAGAAGTATTGTAGCTTAAATAGCTTCAGTATGACGTACTTTCACGGCTTAAATTTAACAATAGCTAATTTTTATGTTGTTTTTTCTATGTATTTTACTGTGCGTCCATAAATATTAAAATAAATAAATAAAAAGCGGTTAGGACCTGCTTTATTAGCAACACTAATTAATTGGTTTATTTTTGATACGACCTAATCGACTTACCAATACATTAGACAACAAAAGAAATCATTTCGTGAAATTTGATACGTATATTTTTTATAAAAAAAACATTAAATATGGTTGATTCAAGCAGTACATTTTAGTGCGTTGTACAGAATTGTATTATTAACCGCTGCACCTTGGTACGCACGACTACATTATCAAGCTATACATTTCCAGTATAAGCTGACTTCTCATTGTACGAAAAGCCTATACAATGTGAGGTCAGCTAAAACTGGAAATGTATTGCTTGATACGTAGCCATGTATAATATTACAATCCATATAGGTTTCTGAGATTAAAAAAATACGATATCATGGTCTCGGCTGTCATTCGCAGATCTTTGACAGTAGTTACGGGTAGTCAGAAGCCCAAAAGTCTTAGCAAGGGGTATCATGTTACCCAGTAACTGGGTTGTGGGGATCAGATAGGCGGTCGCTCCATGTAAAATATTGGTATTCACCAGCATCCGGCTAGACTGGAACCCGATACGGCGGCTTATTTTAATTTAATTTAATATTTGAATTGTTTTTGTCTTTTTATTACGGACGCTTTTAACGTTCTGCATCGTTCTCACATGCATAATTTCAACATGAATGATGTAAACAATATTTTGTAACCATATTTTTATTTAAAAGAGTGTCCATGGAGTTTCTTGCCCGTTCTTCTCCATAGGTACCTACTACGCTTTGGAATGGGCAACTAGCTTCATCTTTCTGACTGACCGACCCCTTGACAATTGAAAAGTGCCTGTAGTTGGTTTATTTGAAATAAATGCTTTGAGTTGAGTTGAGTTGAGACCCCGACATACTTGGAAAAAGGCTAGGCAGATTGATTGATTTTATCGGTTTCTGAGAAAACCTAACAATCATAACCAATACCAACCACAGACTATAGATGAATATCAAAAGAATCCTGTAAGCGATAAGTTTTTCAATTTGATCTGCGAAACCCTAAAAACGTCGAGTCAAGTTCTTAACGAAAACTTGCGAACAACTTCTCAATAATATTTTTACAAGGCGCTGTTTGCAAAGTAATTTTGTTACCCCTTTTTCTGCGGCCCTTCGTTGTTTGTCCGAGATTTAATAAGAGCTCATTAAGTATACCGTTCCGTAAAAGGAAGGCAATCGAGAATATTTTGTAAAATACATTTTTAATTTCAGGTTTTTGTACTCTTAATTTTGATGTTAACTTTCAAAAAACGTGTTCTTTTTTCGTATATTTTTCCTTATTGGTTAAATATTTTACAATAAAATAAGCAAGAACAACTTCTTTTTTAATCCATGTTATATGGAACACAATTGTTAACTAATCTACAAACGGGCTAATGAACATTCTACTGCCATTCTACCATAATATCCTTTTTATGTGACAGGGCTATTTATTTCTTTGTTGACATGTCCTTACCTTAGATCTATACTAAAATATCAAGAAAATGCAAAAAAAAACATGTTTACTGGATGACTTTGTTAGTATATTTTTTTATTAATTAAACTTTTCGATGGTCTTTCTTTTTTAAGCCCTAAGATACAAGCAATAAGTTTTGCGGACCATCGCCCACACCACACGTCGTTAGTAATTTATCAGTCACATCAAATCGTTACCCTATAATTAAAGTTGTTCATGAACATTCATGAACATCATCTCGATCTGAAATAATGTTCAGTCATCCAGTATAGATGGGTTTGTTGAACCAGAATAAGAACAAGAGTATTTTCTTGATATTTTAGTATGGATTTAAGGGATGAATAGATCAACAAAGAAATGACTGGCTCTGTTACACAAAAAGGATGTGGTAGAATGTGGGTAGAATGAGCATAAGCCCGTCTGTATCTAATAATAATGGTAATCTATAGTATGTAATGGTAATCTATAGTATGTAATGGTAATCTTGTGTGGATTGATGAAATTCCTATTTTAGATGGTTTAATAACAGTTTAGTTGGCTGAACTTGAACCAAATCATAATTATTTTCCAGAAGCGTGGGTGTCAATCCTATTGACTTCGCTTTTCCAAGAAACTTCGAAAATATTCGTCAATATTTGTAGCGTTTCGTCGAACTGAAATGTTAAATAATAATACTTACTTGAATTACTTACATAATGTTAAGTATTATCATTATGTCAGTAAAAGTCGAATATTAAAAAAGTTATAAAGCAATCTTTAATAAGGCATAGAAAATTATTTAAAAACTTTTCTTATTTATTCTCAGATTTTCTAATCTGATTAGTTGTCATAAAGATGGAATTTTTATTTAAGTAGGTTATTACTTGCCAGGACGTACTTAAGACAACGCCTGTATTCTACGAAGGGGTAGGCAGCGGTGTATTATTAGTAGTACAGCCGCATTTGGCCAGTTATGTTCAAGTCCTATGTTTTAAAGGGCGAGTCTTTGGCTATGAACTGGGCAGATATTCAGACTGCAGTTATAAAGTCCTAATAGAAAAGCCATGGAAGAATCCAATAACAACGCAAGATACTCACAGTCTCGCTTGCAATCAGTAGCAGACTTACGAGGCAGTATTTTTTTTATTAATCTGTTAATTTCCCATATCCACTTATAGGTAAAGAGTTGTCAAATTCTAATTCATACTTTCTTTTGTTCCCAGGTGTATCCCACGACCGATCGTACGTGCTCTTCCGACTGGGTCGTCGTGTTTCGACACCAGTCCGGCAGTTCGCCGAGTCTGGCCGTTCGGACGCGCTCGGGTCTGCTCCGGGAACGCTCGACGTCTTCGGCGGACCCGCAGTTGGGCAGGGCGCAGGAAGAACTGAAGCTGAGTTCTTTGTTGATGGAAATCATTCCAGGGTAAGTATCTGCATAGCTTTTTACTTTTTAGACCTTTTTATTTTTGTTTTCGGGGGAAACCTTCAAAAGGCACCTGACCTCTGGGGAGGGAGGTCGGGGAGTATGGGATTTTTACTTCACTAAAACCACCCCGGTGATCACCATCAGCACATAGAGGGGGTCCCGATTCTGATTCCTCTGGAACATCAGATCTGTAGTCCCCAAAGGGGCAGGTAAAATTAAAACCTATGCCTGGTCTAAACATTTGGCAAATTGTGTTTAAATGCCATGTTTTTTGGGACGATCCTGATGTCATTAACCAAGTACAAATCCTTCTAAGATGCTACTCAGAAATTCTTGTCAAATAAACGAGGTTTTTGATAAATAACATTGGTATATTGAATAAAAGTAAGAACACAAGAGCGACACACGCAAATTTAGCAATGGCGGACGTGCAAGAGTGGAAGCGAGATAGGACCTCAAGAAAGAGCTAGCTATATGTCTGTGACCACAGAGTATAACATTCTAATGTCATGTAATGAAAGCTACAGATTTATAAGTATTTTAACTAACAAGCCTAGTTAAATAAACTCAGTAACACTGTCTGACTAGGTTTTATTTTATTTGATTGAACTGAAATCTCTCGCCAAGCCAAAAGAGTTGGAGAGGTAGATGATGATATTTCGTCAAACAGTCGTGCTTGTGATCACTAGAACAATGAGGTAGTCGCACTGCTTCATTAACATCCATCTTCCATCTTTAACCGACTTCAAAAAAAATTGCAGGTTCTCATTTCGACTGTATTTTTTTTGTGTTACCTCAGATTTTTTTTCTAGGTAAACCGATTTTGATGATTCTTTATTTGAAAGCTGGTGCTTCTCATGTGGTCTCATATAAATTTGATCAAGATCTGAATATTAGTTTTTGAGTTATCCTTAATAATGCGTATTTTAGTAGTAAGGATGTTTTAATAACTTTCCGTCACTGTTATTTACATAATCAAGTGGTGGTGTTACCCCACACAAATTCGCATACGAATTCGTATACGAATTTTTGTGGAGTAGGTGACACAACTAAAACGTGAAAAATAAAAACATTTTTATAAAAAAAACAACCGACTACCAAAAAAATACTACAAAAGTGAAAAATTACTTTACTTTCGGAAGTCGGTGACTTTGGTTTTGTATTTTGGTATATTGCCACCGACTTCCGAAATTAAATTTATTTTTCACTTTTGTATTGTTGTTTTGGAAGTAGTTTGTTTTTTTTTTTTGTAAAAATAGTTTTATATGCTACTAAAGAAATTCTTTACCCGTAGGAAGTGTGATAAAGTTTAGCCTACTAACCACCAAGAACCTAAATCTACATGCAAAGGCGACATGCGATGACATAAATTAGCGCCCACTAATTAACAATTAGGATTAGTGACCTCATTAAATGTCATTAGCTTAGTATTAACAACTAAGCTGTCGGCTTGGCTAGCGACAAGGCGTGTGAAAGAAAAATTTGAGCGGCCAACAGGAACTATTGTAACGTGAAGCCACAAGATGATTAAAATAAAATGTATGTGGAAAGGAGATACTATAACTATCGCATCTGTGTCGCCTATCTGATCAAGTATAAAACATCCTACAACCTTAATTAAGAAAATAAACTGTTAGAAAACTTCACAAAAACACGGAAGTATTTCCACAGCACTTTGATATAACAAGAAAACCGTATGTAAATTTGACTATTCCAATTCACATATTTCCCTGCGGGTGAATTCGTCCTAACTAAATCCATACATCATGTTACTTTTAGTTTTACCGTTCCACGAAACTGAATGTCATTTTGAATGAACGCGTGTTTAAATATACTCGTACCTGAACCTTCATAAACCGTTATTGGAATATTTAATGGCACTTCATTCGGGAAACCGTCGATAAAATCTTCTACCACATCCGCCTGTTCCGAACTTACAATATGGCTATTAAAATGAATATTTCGCGAACAAATACAGCAATAACAGCATCATTACGCGTTACAACGTTTTAAATTTAATATTTATGCCGCAAACCAATTAAATATCGGGTTTATCGAAACAATTTGACACACAAATACAAATGTATCATAGCAAATTGTCTGATTTTATTGGCGCCATTATTTCCGTGGTCCGACTGCAGTCGTAATCGAATGCAATAAAGATGAGGCCTCAATAATTTTGCAATTAAAATCGGCAATGGACAGCGCAATTTTGTGATAAGGGCGCAGTTACATCCACGTTTTATTCCGCTGGACACGGGACTTTTGCATGGGTACTCAATTTTATTTAAATGTGGAGATTTCGAAAAGCTTAAGCAATTAGTGTCATAATATCGTATTTCAGCGAATGATGAATGGTTTTCAGTTTGCAAGAAGATTTTCCTCACTTTATCTGCTATACGAGTACATTCTCATTGCAGCAGACTGATTTTTGCAGTTCAAATTAATGCAAACGTAACTACGCATATGTGGCAGTTTCCGGCAGGATTTTTGCTATAGTAGTAAATGGATTGGGATATTATTACTTACTAGCTTTTGTCCACGGCTTCGCTCGCGTTAATTTAGACTTTGACTATCAATTCGGGTTATAATTCAATCATGATTCGAAAGACACGTGGCGTCATCTATTATCATAAGAACGTTATTGTTGTTTTCCTCGGGAACAGTACTTTTTTGCGGAATGAAAGGTACCCTATGTCCGTTTCTGTACACCTGAACACGTATATGCAAAATTTCAGAATGATCGGTTCAGTGGTTTAGGCGTGAAAAGGTAACAAACAAACTTACTTTCGCATTTATAATATTAGTTATAAGTTATAATTATAATTATAAGTTATATATTAGTTATAATATAATATATTATAATATAATATATATATATATATATACATATAATATAGTAAGGAATAGTTAGGAATAGGAAAGTTAGGATCAACATTGTAATCGACATGGATATTTCTTGTTTTCGCACATTATTTCAAGATAGTTTAAACATGCACCAACTTTCGTACCAGTCAACAATGTATACTATAGAAACGAATAAAAATGCCAAAATGCAAATGACATGTCGTCAATAAACATGAAATGTCACGAGCATGACATAAATTGTGCTACCCTACAAGAACTTTACCCCAACACTAGTGGAATTGCACTCACAGCCCACCCCAACAAACAATGCCCAAAAATATCGTATTTCATCACTAATTAATGCTTCCAGAGCAAACACCAATTACGGTACGGACAAATAAAAGAACCGATTCGATGCCGTAATAAAGGAGAGTTTTATTGAAACGAGAATCGCGTTTGTTGTTCGACCAGTTAAGCCTAATTTCGATTCTTTACTCGTTAATCGGTATGAGTGGGAATCGATTATCGAATGAATTTGTTTGAGGTAACTGTTGTGTGGTAATTAATCGAGGGTTGTGTGATTGGTCGGCTATTATAGCTTTATTATAGCATTAAGACCGCTTGCATAAACAAATAATTAAATATTCGTAGTATTGTTCAGACTTGCACTATGAAATAAAAGAAAGAAAAGAAGCAAGAAAAATAGTTTATTCTGCACAAACAAAACGCACCTAACAAATGAACGACATTAATTTAGAGACATACAAAATAGCAATAATGACACGGTTTTAATAATGATCTTAATAGAGGATACGAGAAAAAGTTGTTGGGTAAGGTTGAGATATAGGCAGATATAGGTAGCTCTATGCTGAGATAGGAGCCTTTTTGGCCTCGCCCAGGTCTTTTATGTTTTGCTTGTTTATTGTTGTTTTTAATGTTAATTTATTTAGTTTAAATGCTCCTTTTTTATTTGAACTGGTTGTATTTCTTGTGCGTGTTCCAAATAAAATATTTTTCTTTCTTTTCTTTTTTTCTTTCACTGGACATCTCTAATCTAAATCTTTGTAACTTGAAAATCAAGCTAAGATTCTGGCCAAAAATGTTCAATTAAGTTATTGTCGTGAATGCGACGCTAACTCTAGCAGCGCGGTGCTGTGATGTGGAAGAAACTCAACATACATAACACTAATGAAATTAAATCATTAAGGAAATGAATGTCGACGCAGTACGTAAGATAATTACGTCACTCGTGCTCAGTTCAGACCACGTCAGTACTAGCGCGAGTAGCAAGTAATAGTAGATACTAAAACAAAGTTTATTAGTGGAACAGTTATTACTGTATGAAGTTGTATGCGGCAGTGGAGGTTATAGTTATTGAAGTTTCGTTCGTGTATTGCTCTTCTTCTTCTTTCTTTTTTTTTTCTTCTTTATGGGTTCTGGTTTCCGTACTTAGTCCTTCATGTGGACTATTGTGCGTGGGCCATGGCAGCCGTCGGTGATTATTCCAATCAGTTGATAATGTCTACTGGTCTGCTGAGAGCCTCTGTGTAGAATCTGGGTGCCCCGAGGATTTGTGTCCTAATCTGGGTGACGCCTGTGCATTCAAAGAGCACATGCGAGTGTATTGCTCTTTTCTTCTGCCGTAGTGGTAAAGTTCGTTCTCAAAAGGGGAATCACTGGGGTGGTTATGGATTTTTTTTTACTCACAACTCATAACAATTTTGTTAAGGAGATATGAAATTTGACATAGTTTTAGACTATGTTTTGCTGTAATTGTATCTTTGTAACTTTGATCTAAATAATAAACAGAATTTAATCGATCATAAAGATACCATGTAACCATCTTCTCTCTTGTGACGGCATTTAACTAGTCGGTAAGGTCTGCACTTGCAGTTTTCAACTTTCTTAAGTAGGTACATTCAACCATACATCAGGGTAACTCTGGCACTACGAAAATAATCCATACTGCTACGACATACAGCCCCTGTCAATGTCAAATAGATACCACTGGTTTCCGGTTGATTATAGGTACATTTTGAAACCTGAATATTTGCTGAAACCAATGTTTCCAAAACTTACACAAAAAAAGTAGTATCTACTTCACTTTTTTTACTGACACAATGTCACAATCTGAACAAGGCATGGAGCGGAAACTCGCGAGTCCCACACCTTAAAGCGCTTCCCTGAGTAAATAACCTCGAGAATTCGTTCCCTCTTTGCCGCATCCCACCTCTACAAAACTTCGTAAAACACTACTAGCGCCATCCGGCGAACAATAATAATAATAATAATAATTATAACTAGCCAAAGAGCTAAGAAACAAAATTTGTTTACCAAAAATAATAATAATAATAAATTTATTCACAAACTTTTTTACAAGAATCCTATGAAAACCCTGACTTCTGAGCTAGGTAAAAACCTGTATTACAGAAGTCAGTGCCCTCTCCCACTTTCTACTTGATACAAATTGTGAATTAAAAATATAAAAGGAAAAAAAAAATAATAATAATAAGATGAAATAAATCAAATAAGTGATGGTTTAGGTTTACTCATGTTGTGTTTATGCATGTAGATAACGTGTTTGTGTGTACGTGTGTGTGCGTGTGTGTGGGTGTGTGTGTGTGATGGATGTTAGATGTAGGTGAGGTATATGATAGTAGGGAATATTAATCTGTGAGCAATAACATTTCAGTTTGGTCGTAGTTTAATTGAAGTAACCAGTTCTTAATTTTCATTTTTGTTTCTCGAACAGTGAATGGATGAAAATTTATTATTTTATTTATTTTATTGTATAAGTAGGATGACCTATAAGATTGCTGTCGTCTAGCCGCAGCTGTCCGACATCTGACAGGTAAGCATACGTTAGTAATAACCCGTTTTCTCTTATACACATTTACATCACAGGGAGTTTGCTTGTGTTTTTTTAATATAATTTGGGATATATATAATTGTCTAATTGTTAACAATTCGCAATTTTCATACAACTGTTTAGTCGGATATCTGAAGGGTTTAAAAGTCATTACTTTCAATAATGATCTTTGAGCCCTTTCTAATTGCATAATGTGGGTTTTACAGGCACCACCCCAGACCCCTACACAATATCCAAGTATGGATAGAGCTAAAGCATAATATATATTACGAAGAAGAGGAAATTCCGCGGCGTGCCTAAGTTTTTTGAAAACCCAGATTAGCTTCCTAGTGCGACCCGTAATAAGACTTATATGGGGTTCCCAACTTAGCCTCTCATCTAAGATAATACCTAAGTATTTGACCTGTGTAACTTTATTAATAGAAAGACAAGAACAGCTATTACTTTTAGGATAATTACAAGAATGAACTTTAATATTAACGTTTTTAAGGTTAGTTTTGGAAAATGAAAATTGTATGAATGAAGTTTTAGATATATTGAGAGTAAGGAGATTGGCACCGAGCCATTGGCCAAGTCGATGGAGGCCGTTCTCGGCAATGCGACGTACCTCGTCCCAAGTCTCTCCATGGAATATTACGGCTGTATCGTCAGCATACGTAAATATTTTACCCTTGCAGAGTGGTTGAAGACATAGGTCATTGATGTACACCAGGAAGAGACTTGGGCCAAGTATACTGCCCTGAGGAACGCCATAGACAACATTTGCATCAGAACTAACATAGTTTCCAATCTTTACCTGCTGTCTACGGTTACACAAAAAGTCCCCAAACATTTTTAGGGCAATTCCTCTTACGCCAATGACAACAACTTACAAATACACGTAAAAATCACGTACCTTAAAATGCATAGACAAGACATTCAATTTAAAAAAATAATTAAGGAAAGAAAGAAATGTTCATGAATTCATGACCAGTGTTAATACACTGGTCATGAATTCATGAAACTTACGTCCATGAATAATTTCAATTTTTATTCTAATACAAGGTATTCATGGTACTTTCTCTATATTAAAAATTGTGTGGTGTTTATTTTTTAGATTGATGGTGAGTTACCTGTTATTCAGACAGTGAAAAAAGTAGAAAAATAAAATATAAACAACAAAGTCAATTTTATCATCATTTATTATTTTAAAGTAGGTATAAATATACAAATTACTATTAATTTGACTATTTTCAAAAGTTGTCTTGACGTTTAATGAACTCGCGAAAATCTCTAAAATTAGGACACGGTCAATTAGTGACATAACAAGTTCGCAATCATAACCACAACTAACAAAAAATCAAAATCAAAATATGATAAACGTAACTATTACGCTATAATGTGTCTTATTTGTATAGAAAGAAGTAACGATGAATGGCGCTAACTAGTCTTAAAAAGTTGAGGTGATTTGCTAAAGTTGCGAATAAGCATAATTTTTACGCAATTATGTTCCTTATTTCGATAGCTATAAGCCAGCTTTTTGCTGATGAGTCTCGCCCGACCCGACCGACTCGCACGTGACCGAAGTAACTACACATTTCATTTCGTGTACTCGCCGCACTTGGGCAGCTTCGAAATACTTCGGGCACGGCCACTGAGCTCCGAATGTGCAACCAGCAACTGCCTAGTAAAATAAAGAAATATATATTTATTTAAATTATTTCTTGCTTAATGTTAATTATTAAATTGTCTATCTATTAGAGTCAGCAGCAAAACTAAAATAATACTTACTTCACGAGGAGATACATGTTATCAATCATTATTTCTCATTTCCGTGGTTTCGCTGTAAAGAGATTTCAAAAAATAATCCTATAACAAAATATACTTAACATTGTGGAATCAAGATTATGTACAATTTTTTTATTTTTTTGTTTGTTGATATTTATTTTAAATAACAAGTAGATAGCTCCAAAAAACTGCACAAAACACGGCTAGCGCGGCGTTTTGCTCGGGGACGCGCCTTAAGAAGGCTCATTAATTAAAAGCACGCGGTTCTTTTAAAAGATATTTTTTTCTGTAACCCCTTCATTATAGGCGTTCTATTTTTATGAGTATATTTTTAGATTTCGTAATGACGAACACCTGAAGCAGTTTGACCTAATTTTTATCGAAGTTTGCTCTACTTCGTTAGTATAAAATTGAGGCGGGTATCACATCTCCGCCGCGAAACCATAGCAGCGAAACCGCAGTAGTTCCGCCTGGATTTGTCCGTTCTACGACAAGTAAAACAGGCGTCTACTCTTTAAGTCCGTCAACGAAGATACGGGCCATTCCGAAAGTAGTTGACCCATCATAACAAGTGTCAAATTCAATTTTGCGGACCGGCAGAATAAGAGGTAAATTCAATTTATGGACGGGCAAAAATAAATCGGTAGAAGGGATAACTGTCAAACAGTGTTGTCATTCATTCTTAGTTCGGGTCCCAAACTAATCTTATGTCCGTATGTGATACAAAATAGGAGACGCCCTTAATTACGGCTGGAACTGCGGACGTCGTTCATAGAGAGTAGGCCCCCCGAAGTGAAACTGCCTGTCCTAACACACAGATTTGATTACGATTCTATCACTTTCCTGCGGATTTCGCTGATCTGCTTGGACACCTTCGCGCTCAACCCGCTATTTTGTTGCGGTGCCGCGTTTGTTTCGCACGTATCTGTGGCAGTCGACAAGTTTATAAGCGATACTTATTTTTTTTTCTTTGTATACTGGATGTTGATTTTACGGAAAAACTAATCTAAGAGGTCCAAAGTAGACCTATACTGTATTTACTAAATCTAAAGTGACAACATGTTGCTCCGATTGCTACAATTCAACTGACTCTCATGATGTTCCGCTACTCGGATCGCAACATAATGTAGTAATGTTTCTTAGCGGAATTCGTTAATCGATTTCCCATCATTATTTTCACGGCGGAGGTGTGCTAAGGCCCTCATGAGAATTTTCTGATGAAAATGTACGTGTATCAAATATAGACTTTTTGTAAAGTTTATCAAGTTTATAATAATTATAAACTTAATAATATATATTTTTGGAATCCATCAAAAACTAATTTAATTTGATGGTGCATG
This sequence comes from Dryobotodes eremita, assembly GCA_917490735.1. Taxonomy (NCBI): domain Eukaryota; kingdom Metazoa; phylum Arthropoda; class Insecta; order Lepidoptera; family Noctuidae; genus Dryobotodes; species Dryobotodes eremita. Next base: position 19,448,258 of record OU823251.1, on the reverse strand, counting down.
CCGCACAGGTAGGTAGGTAGGTACTGTAAGCGCGCACATTTGGAGCTACATAATAAAATAAGAAGCACTACTGAATTTTCTCTATATATTTCAAGAGGAAGTTCTATGAAAAAAATCGCCTTGAAATTAATTCTAATTGTGCTTGAGTGGTCAAATGCAATAATAGTCATTTTACTACCAGTCTGAATGCTGTAAGGTTCCCATTTGCAAGCAACCTTCACAGTACTGATTTTAATTCGTGATCTCACTTCGTAATTATCAGTAATTCAGAGATTATCGCATAATTCCGCTATGACCGGTTACGTACTAGAAAATATAAGTAAAGCTCTTGTCTTCAATGTTAGCTCGTTCACGCATCTTCGACGAATTTGAGAACAGATACTGGAAACAATTATAAAAATAATACAGAGAAGTCACAGGCATTGATCACCACACTCGCTCAAGACGGGTTAGACATTTCTGAATTATATTAACTATAAGACCAGGGTAATTGCGTAACACACTTACAGTAGGAATAGCTTTTATTTTGACAGTTCGACAACATTCATTGCGTTATCTACGTTGTTGAGCAGACAAATTTTTTGAACATATGGAGCATTGGTTTAACAATAGGGTTCAAAATGAATCAGATTGTGATTGGCAGAGTGTTACGCAATTAAGGTACTGGGTCCTCACGTGCATGACATCGACTGATTTTGATCAATTTTATTCACTTTTTGTGAGAAAGGGAACAATAATTTAAAAAAAGTATTAATGGAAAATCACTAATATTCGCAACAAGTTTTCCGAAAAATGACGCGAGACTGACGTTTGTTTTTTTTTCAGGAAACTACTAATGACTTGATCATGAAAAAATATGGTATATGGTCTACTTGCATGTGGCTGGATCACTTTTTTAACTTCGGTACAAAATATAGCAGAAAAATAATTATGAGAAAAAAACATTTTTTTTAAAGAAAGCCTGTCGATGTGTTCTTTCCAATTATATAGCAAAACTTTCAAGAAATTAAAAAATCACAATTTAGACTTCAGCTACCCTAAAAATAAAATCAAAATTTTATTTTATGAAAACACAATATCTTCATTATGTAAATCAAAGGCGAAATTAACTATATTTTCGAGAGCGATACAGAATAGAATAGAATAGGTCTTTATTTGCTTAGAATGTAGGTACATTAAATAAGTTGTTAAATTGTATAATAGGATCTATGTAAATTCTGCCTTAATATAGCAAGCAAATGTAAATTCAAAGTAGAGGATAATAAAGATATTACAAATAATTATCATTTAAGAAATCCTGCACAGAATATTAACAGGTATCTGTTATACAAGTAATTCTGTGAAACATTTTTAAATTTTTTGCAACGGTAAGTCTTTAATTTGGTCAGGTATTTTATTAAAGATTACAGGAGCCATAAAAATCACATATCTTTTTAATAAGCTAGTTTTAATTACGCCCGTGCATAATGGATTCTGCTATTGAGATCTCATAGTTGTACTTCGTTTTCTAGTTTCCATTAAAGTTGCATATAGACATCGATTTGTTACTACAAATATTGCTAATTCAAGGATATAAAGGTAATTTATGAGACTTAAATATAGGTACGCAAATATCTGTCAGTTTAACACCAAATATAGCTCTAAGGCAGCGCTTTTGAGCTTTGAAAATGCTTTCTTGTTCACTACAGTGACCCCAAAATATTACACCAAATCTTAAGATGGAAGTTAGATCATGGTAAGCCACTAATATTGTCGATAAATTTACTTTTTTTGATAGATTATGAAACATAATTGCGGCTGTGCTTAAAAGTTTACATAGGTATATCTTCTGCTTGCGGCTTCCAAGTTAACTGGGCTGTCAATTATGATTCCTAAAAATGTTACACAGGCTTTTCGTACAACGAGCCAGCTTATACTGAAAATATATAGCTTGATATGTCGTTGTGCGTACTGTGACTGACACGAACGGGTTTGTACCACGAAAACTGTACTTTTATAATCACACAGACCCTATGTTTCAATTATTTCAAGCTTTCTCACAATTAGATAAAAAAATTGAAAAAACAAAACGAAAAAGTATTTTTTCCGTGCGCGGCCTTTTAATTACTACACATTTAATTTACCAATAGAACGCGTTCAAATTCTCTAAGCATCATGACAGCAACAATACCAAAATTCTCCTCCAACATCGAGTTAAAGCTGCCCTCAGTTTATGACTATAATTTTCAAGTTAACTAAGAATTTCTTAACAAACCAACCATGAGCAACAGTAGTCGCCTTGTAGCTGTTGACAGAAAACGTCTCACTGGCTCACTGCACATTGAACTAATTGGACTGTTACACTTTACCTAACGACTTGACTGTAATGGTCGCATTCTACAATTTACTTCTCGTTATTTCATTTGTCGCTGTTAAGTTAAATGTTTTTGATGTTATTTGTTAGGGAAAAGAATGTTGAGAAAGTTCTTTTTATGAGATTATTGATATGGGTATGTTGAATTTAATTTGCAATTGGTCTCAGGCTACCTTTATCCACGTACGGTCACCAAATGCGATAAGTAACCAGGGCCGTCGGATATAGTTGAAGTTTAGTAAGAAACCGATGGATATTTTCGAATAAAATTTAACTAAATTAATAAAAAACAAACAGCTCATTTATCAAATTAAATTTCATTTGAAAACATCCATCGGTTTCTTAATAAACTTCAACTATATCCAACGACCCTGGTTACTTATCTCTTTTGGTGAATGTACATACGCCGCGTCTCATGTGAAGCCAACTTACTATCTTCGTCTTTTACTTTTAAATTCGGTGACCCAATGATTTCTGATTCCCAAGTTTATTTTATCTCCTAAAATAAAGTACTGATTTGCTAGTGGTGTCACTGGTAGTCAAAGGGTTCAACAATTTACGCCTAGAATTTCAAAATCGGACTACTAAACGACTTTACTCACAGCTTTAAAATAACATATCCAATATTCGTAAAATCAGCAATAATAATCGAAACAACGTGATCAGCATCAATCATACAATTTATGACACATGTAAACGAAAGTATATAGCATACAAGTCTCATTCCATCTCTCTTCATCTCCAACCTTTAGAGGGAGACACAGCATGACCTACATTGCAAGCAATTATTGTTTTTTGTTGTCATTGTAATTTCAACAGCAATATTTTGTCACAGGTGTCGGTAATGGCCCGGATGATCCCGTCTCCGGATTGGTTCATCGGAGTGGACAGCTTCGACCTTTGTGTGGATGGAAACTGGCTCGACAGCATTACTATTGAGGTAAGTATGGAAAAGAGGTTTTATAATAAGGAAAAATAGGCAGGTAACATAGAAAAAATTGGAGTAAGTAGAGACGACAATTTAAGTACTTTCATTATGTGTAGTATCAACCATTCTGCCACCTAATGTAGGGTCCCACTAATCATAGGCTTTGAACTTGTAACTAAGTAAAGTACTAAGCGTTTTAATCCTCTTTAGAGTTAGTCCTAAGCCTAGCCTTGAAGCAAAACTCCTGAAGAGAAACTAAGGGACGATAATAAACTGTCAAACAGTACTAACTAGTGTAGATCTGAAAGCAGTCGCTGGTAAGACAAGTGGAACATTATTTAAAGATCAACATAGAAATAAATCAACAAAGTAATTATGAGAACACGATGTCTCATAAAAAAAGACTTTCTGGGACCCAACATCTTTTAATCACGAAATATAGGTACTAATGATATAGTATAGCTAGGTAACTCTTTATTGTATACCAATTGCAAGAGAGAAAATCATAGATCAGAATAATATGTATAGTCTTATCTCTATTCTATTCTCTATATATGCACGAATATTCTTACTTTCCCATCGATTAGATTTTCAATCAATCATAACAAAATTAAATAAGTTTTAATATAATATTGAATATTCTTCATCATTTTTTTTCATTCACAGGTAGACCCACTAGATGCTGGCTCTGACAACGGGTTCACGTTCACCGCCCCCAACTGGCCGACTGCCCCGCAAGGAGTGGCATACCGCATCACGTCCAAATATCCGTCGCATCCAGCTGGATCCTTCTTCTATCCGCATCTGAGGAGGCTACCGCCGATTGCTACGTTCCAGTTTATCAAGGTATGGTTTTGTCTTGTTTCCTTGCGCTAAAACTTAAAGCTATAATTTTCTTAATAACTTACCGTTTCCTAGCCATTTCTAAACAGAAATTGCTAGGAAATAATAAGTTAGTAGGAGAATTTCGCAAGAATAATTGCACTTATTTGAATTTTGAAATGATTGATGGAATTTGAATTTTTACAATATTTTCACAAACGGTTCTTAGTTTAAAAAATAGATCAAAATGAAATTTAAAAAAATAATCAAGAACCTCAGAAACAACAAAACAAAACTTTCTATTCAATACAGTTATTTTTATTTCAATGCTTTGTAAACGAAAATAAGTTTAAATTTCATGAAGTAATTATTTTAAGAATTTTTCTACAGTTACAGCACAACCAACTTTGTTTTTTAATCAACAAAGAGAATTTTTATATACAAATAATATTCTAAAACTTAATAATATATTTTTAACTACAAAATTTTGAACTAATAAGCTTTCTATTAAACACAGTTTCGAACTTTTTGTAAAAAGAACAATTATGAATAAAGTTTTGAAGCATTTTATTTCACAATACATTTTTTATGCCAACTTAGCAACTATTTCTAAACATCTAAATGTTTGAACAGCTACGCGAATATGAACTCTCAGAAGTATTTCACCACAACACTGACGACAGGAGATACGACGTTTTACAACTCGACAAGATGAACCACAACAACATAGATGTACTGGATGGCAACAGGGCACTGTCCATTGCAGAAGAAGTGGAAAGAGCTGAGCAGGCGCCAAGGATATACTCTGAAGGATCTATGACCACTCCGGATGGGGCTTACTCGTATTATTCTATGTGAGTCTATACGTTTTTTGTTAAAGAGGTATCCCTATGTATCGCAGCTAAAAGAGCTAGACTATGTTGGTATCTACATAGGGGTTTATTTATAAATGTATGGTTAAACAGTCGCTAATCATTATTTAACTTTAAGCAACGTTTATGAATAAACCCCTCAGTCTTTAACAAAAATAATGTGTAATATTGTAAGAAAGTCATCATCATCATCATCTTCCGTTAATGCCTTTTGTACAATGACGCTTAAGTTTTGGTGTCGTAGAAAAGCGGTTCCGTTACATTAAAAAGGCCGTCATAAAAATCTGTCATTTTCACCAGTATTTGAAATTAAGGTGTCAAAAAAGGCTCTGTATTTGGACGGCCGTTATTGTGTGACCATTCAAAGCTATCTTAGGAAACCATAGACTTACTGCTGCGATTTCGTCGCGAAACGCGATCATACACTTTATTCTGCCCCCTAGTCCCCGTTGCGTCGGTGTAAAATGATTCTACGAGCAGCGCTACATTTTGGAAAAAGGGCCAATTGATTGATATATTAACACTTTTGAAAGACAAAACAGTTTTCAAACTTTTACATTTGTACAACCTCTTTATCCTACATATTTTAATGCATCTGTGTCCTCTTAACCTACGATTATCTGAACATTACCGTGCTCACTGATAACTTAGTGTTACTAAATTGTAATAATTTCTAACATAGCCCCAAACAAGTTTTTGTTTAGAAATACTGGTAGCCGAAGTTTGCAATAGGTTTTACTAACCGCAACTAGAATAATCGAGCAATTTGAGCACAGCGACGAGTTGCAGGTCAATTTGTTCTATTTACATCCATAATGAAGTTGGATGTAAAGTGTTTGAATATTTATTTTAAAATGCATTTGTTAGCTTTACGTACAATCAGTACTGTATTTTATTTTTCAATTTCATTTCCCAAATTTCCTAAATTACATTTTTGAAGGTAAGCTTTCAAAATAGAGGAAGTTCTGACGCTGTAAGGCCGTGTCCTAACCGAAACCAACTGTCACACGAGTAAGTGATGGTCGTGCTCATTTATATGAAAAATATGACATACTCACGCGATCAATCTAGTCGTTTTTTAACCGACTTCCAAAAAAGGAGGAGGTTCTCAATTCGACTGTATTTTTTTAAATTGTGTTAAAACACAATTAAAAAAAATTAAAACACAATTTAAAAATTCTGAGCTGATTCTGCTCAGAATTTTTTTCTGGGTGAAATTATTTGGATGATTTTTTTTTATTTGAAAGCTGGTGCTTTACATGTGGTCCCATTTAAATTTGATCAAATTTTGACCAGTAGTTTTTGATTTATCCTTAATACTGCGTATTTTTTCCACTTAGTTTATATTGATGATGTTTAAAAAAATTCCTGTCACTGTTATTTACATATCCAGTAGTGGTATACGAATTTATGTGGGGTAGGTATCGCAACTAAAAAGTGAAAAAATAAAAACCTTTTTACAAAAAAACAACCTTCTCCAAAAAAAAAGCACTAAAAAACGAAAAATAACTTTAATTTCGGAAGTCGATGTCTTAGATTTTGTATTTTCGTTTTTTGCCACCGACTTCCGAAATTAAATTTATTTTTCGTTTTTTAGTGCTTTTTTTGGAAGTCGGTAAATTTTTTGTAAGAATTTTTTGTCTTCCTAATTCATTTAAACGATCGCGTATTTGCGTATTCGCCCGACAGGCGTTTTCGATAAGTAGGTACCCAAAAAAAAAATATTCATCTTGTTCACAACCCAATAGACTTCAAAGTGAAATTTAAAAACTGAATGGTTACTCCATCCACTCTCGACTATCACTTCTCAAGACATCCTACTGTCAAGAATGCGTCTTCAAAAGCTCTCCGGAAAAATCTAATTGCACTTTTCCTGTAGAACGAACACGACATCGAGTACGACCGAAGAGCCTCGTTCGGCTAACGAGCTCCCGACTTCGGGACCTGCAGCCAGTGAGAGATCAGCTCTAAGAAGCCTGGCACGTAGGTACCGAGCGAGGCGACGACGCAAACTTCGTGCTGATAACACCGACCCGGCTGAACGGAGGAAGCGGAAAAGAGCTAGTGAGTCTTGTACACGTTATTTTTTTGTTTTTGGGAAACAATCCTACGGCCCAAATGATGGTAAGGAGCCTTTGTAGATGCTACATTGAAACATCACCATCACACCAACATGTCATCATAACCCCATACCCTTCAACCGAAATACAGCAAGGCTTTTTGACGGCAGAAATTTATAGGAGTTTTATAGGTAGCATTCTGGGGTTGCTAGCTTTGAACAAAGAAACTGGTAGACATGCTTATAAAAGTGGGTGCAAGAAAGCAAAGGTTTCGTGGCGGGACTGGGACATGAGATTATTGTAACCTATAAAGCCATTGTTACGTATCATACCTACGGTTATGAATAATGATGATAAAGAAACTTTACTGGATATAACATAATTAATATCAGTGAAGGTCTAAAAATTTATGAACCTGTTATTTCTAATTGCTCAGAATTTTTCAGCAGATAATTTATGTCATCAAGTTATTTAACTATATGACTTTAGGACACAATTAGCAAAAGTAATATTGGCTTAACATTCTCTATGTCCACGTAAATGCTTCTACAAGATAAATAAAAGGGAATGAAAGTAGGAAGGTCGGAATTAAACATACGCATCTTAAGTCGACCTCAGCTAAACCCAGGTCATTGGCTTCCTTAATCCTGGCTCTCGTTGACTTAATATCGTATATTTTTTCATACTAACCCAGAGAATTTCAGTGTACTTTCAGATCATTAAACATCTGAAATATGGCAGAGGTCGCTTTCTCTTACTTACAGCCATTTGTAATCCGCAAAGAGGCATGAATTTCTTGTCTTTTTCATAAAATATTCTCACTGCGTTAATGGATATAAATATATTACGTGTGTGTTCTTATTTATTTTTACTTAGCTTACTCAAGACTTTCATCTTGCTCATATTATAGGGACTTTATCATATTTTTGCCAATTATGATAATCTTGAGAATGATGCCAAAGCTTGTGTTCTTAGATATAAACGCAAGCTTTGATCATTACTTCTTTTCCTGTTTTGGCGTTAGTAATGTAGCAAATCTCATTTAATCTGTTTTTCACAGGACTGCTAGACTGCCGGGTATCAGAATGGAGTGAATGGAGCCCATGCCACAGTGATGGTGGCTGTGTGGGCTCAGCAATGCGCACTCGCCGAATAATTCGGCGCCAGCGTGCCGGCGGCGCGCCGTGCCCGCCCACCGCGCTGTCGCGCTGGTGCGCCACCAACTGCACGACGCAGCAAACGCGCGAGGACTGGCGAAATAATCTCACGTAATTCGTAATTTGAATTATATCATTTTTTTATTTGTGCCATGGTTTGGAGTTGGTTTTTGATTTTTGAAGTTGGACTCATATGTAGTGGAGTAAATCTTGTGTCTTTCAAAAAACGAAATACTGTGTTCTAATTCTCAATTTATCGACATTTTCCTAAAGACGTATATGGTGGCTCCACCAGGCAAAAGATGGACAAAAACTTGGCTCCAAAGCATGAGGTCGGTATTATAAATAAGGCACAATTATTCTTAATTAGTGGCCAGATTCTAATACATTTTTAAACTTTCCTTTAAACTATTTATCATAACTGTTTATTATTTAGCATCTGTGTCTGTCCGTCCAAGTATAATTTTGTTTCGATTCCATTTATTCATTTCGCATTTCAATTTATTTTTGGATGTAAAGTGGCGTGGCGTGTAAAAATATAATAAAATGTTGTATAAAATAAAAATAGTAAGAGATGACTGTCAATGTTGGAAAATAATAGATAGTATTCGATTCATTAACGCTGTACCTAATTAAGCTTCTTTCCATTTTGTTTGTTGGTCAATTATTGTTAAGGGTGACTAAGATTTAGGATTTATAAGGAAAGTCACGTGGCGTTACATCGTAACTGAATTATTTGAAAAAAAAATGCTTCTGCGACTTGTAAAAAATTACAAACAAATATTTCTTCCAAAATACTTTAGAATGACGCTTTCCAATCGCTTAGATCATATTACAGAATTATTTAAAAAATGTATTTATTACAGATTTTTGCTCTAGTACAAAATGATGTGGTGTCTTATGCTATTGAAGATAAATAAATAAAATAATAGATTTATAATTTTAATTTATTAACAGTTTTCCATAACCTTTTTCAATATTTCTACTCATAGATCCCTGTCAATACTTTGGGAGTTAATAATAGAAAAATACATATCGTTTACTTAAGTGTTTATCTTTGTGACAGTAATTCAATAAAAGTGTAGCAATTATTTTAGTGTAAAATGGATCCAAAGATGCAGCTTTTATTTTTCATACAAATAAGTGTAAAAACTTTTAATGAGAAATAAAAATGAACAGACTTCTTGGCACCGGGTTCCGAGAAAAGGAGTTTTTTTATTTTTATCAGTTAATAAGTATTAAAGTAAGTCTGTACTTAGGTAAGTTTATAATAGATAATCACAAAGCCTTCTGTGAGTCTATGGATTTCATTTGAGATTGTAACTAATTTTAATATAATAAACATTGGAATTACAGTGCTTGGTAGATGTTGTATAGTGCCATTCATAGAAGCGGAGCGGACATAAAAGTAAAGCGAAATTGATAAAATTTCCCATTTTCACACTGTACGGGAAAAGGTTGGTGACGATGTTGGTTGTTTGATTCCACTCCGCTTTTTTTCATAAAAATGCGATTGTAATAGCATTTTTGTTACACCAAAATAGTGAAGCTTCACATTATAGAAACTCTTTAGCAATTTGCTTTAAATGCCAAAGAACTAAGTTAGACTTAATTTTGAACTGACAGAAGTTGCTCGAAGATCGATTCACACAAAATATTTCCTATTGTTTCTAGTTATTCTCGACTCCACAAACGTTCTGATTTTTTTTAAATTTTTGCTCAATATTGTAAAACCTTAATATTCTAAACTTGTTCATGTGTGAGTTGGTCTTATAATAGGCAAAGAAAAAGTTGTCGAAACATCTAGTTAATAAAGAAAGCTATAGTATAACTGTAAAATAGAGCCAAAAAAGCTGAAAGTGTTAACCTTAGCGTAATATTCGGAGTATGTGTATTTTTTACAATGTAAATTATTCTGATTTCAGTAATAAAACATCTTGAATAAAAGAGACTTGTTTCATTTTCATTGGAACCTTAGACGGGAGAAAAGATGGCGGGTTTAAATAGGTCAATCTCTTGACTTATGGACTCGGGTTAGAGACTGCATTTTTCTGTAGCAACTGTATCAAGCTCTCGCAAAATAAAGTCGTTGTTTTGTTCAGAGAAGGTTTGTCCACGAAATAGACAGCAGCATTATGGTAGCCGTCCTTTTGTATGGATACTGTTTAGTAGGTACTGCGAAGACAGATGAATTTTGTTTTCATCGGTAATCTTTGGCCTCCGGGTAAAACATTTCTACAGAAGACGTCATCACAGCAGCCTGAGGATATCAGGACCTGCAATTTGGCTTTCTACAAAGAGTGACATTATAAGATGAAAAGGAAGGAAATCGTAGGGAAGGGTCGTATGTCAAGCAATCACTGTTGATAAACGGTGATTGCTGTGTACAGAGTATTACAGACTCAAATTAAATTAGCAGGCGAAAGTTCAAAGATTTTATATAGTCATAATTTCAAGTAACTACAGCTGATTACGGAGTCAACGGCCACTCGCGCTGGTAAAAAATATATTTTATCGTATTAGATACCCGTCACTTCTGTGAAGTTTCGCCGATTAATTTAATTTGAGTCTGTAATACTCTGTACACAGCAATCACCGTTACAACATATTACAAGTCGGGTAAACATAATGGCAAGTGGAGTAAACATTATGACAAGTGGGGTAAACATCATGATAAGTGGGGTAAACATTGACGAGTGGGGCAAACATCATGACAAGTGGGGTAAACATCATGACAAGTGGGGCAACATCATGACAAGGGGGGTAAACATCATGACAAAGGGGGTAAACATCATGACAAGTGGGGTAAACATCGTGACAAGTGGGGTAAATATCATGAGAAGTGTGGTAAATTCTTTAGCTTTCGCAGTCTTCTTAGAGGTCAGGGGCCTGCCACCGACTCTTCCAGCAGTATTATTTTAATCTTACTTCAGTGCGGGAAATAAATAGTGCTGTGCAAGACGTATTCCATACTAAATTAAGGGGTGGTAGTACGCCCCCAGGTCCTTCGTAGCCATATCATATTTCGCTCAATCAATCCACCTTTTTATTGATCTGCTCCTTACTCGAACAAAATGTTCAATTTAAAATTCCCTTTTATTGACCTACATTAATACCTACTTACCAGGAATAAATTGTCGCATCAATGCTCATAATATAACAAATGGAATAATTTTCTCTTCACAAAAGAATCAGGGTATGAATGCACTTTAAAGGAAAGATAGAAACAAGAAAATAAGAGTTGACTCTTTAGGAAATAGGTCACTGCTTATTAGGTATAGTGGACAAGCTTGTTCTTTGTTACCTGTATTTCATCTTTTATTTATATCTCAAGCGGTATTTATATATCAAGTTTTTTTAAGAAAATTCTGTAATTTTCATTTAAAACAAGTGACCCAACAGACAAAACCCGACAGTTTTGAGCAAACTAAAAAATCCCATATGAAAAAGAACGTTCTGTTTGTCCCGAATTTGATTCTTTCTGGGAAACTTTTCCAATTTTACTTTCCATGAAAACCTTATTCGGACTATTGAAAATATTTTAAAATAAAAAATAGCCAAATCGGTATCGCCATTCTCAAGTGGTGCGCCTACCAAGAACAGCATTTCCTTTTATTTATATGGACAAAAAGTAGCCTATGTCCTTTCCCAGGATACCATCTATCGCCTTGCCAAATTTTATCGAAATACATTCTGTGGTTTAGGCCTGGAAAGGTAACATACAGACAGAGTTACTTTCGAATTTTAAATATTACTAGCTGTTGCCCGCGACTTCATCTGCGATCCAGAATGAAAAGTAGCCTATGTCCTTACCCAGGTTATGGTCTATCTGTGTGCCAAATTTCATCCAAATCCGTTCAAAAGGCGTGAAAGTGTAACAAAGAAACTAACTTACTTTGGCATTCATAATATTAGTTAGGGTAGTTATAGCTAAAGTTAGTATTTAGTATAGATAGATACATGTTGGCAATATGAAGTAGGACGATTACAAGGTGCAAGTAAAAGAAACCATAAGTTGCTTGTTAACATATTCATACCCTAACTGAACGTAACTAAAAATGAATGAGTTTTAACAATATTACCCTGAATGGTACTGCCGTTTTCCAAACGTTAATTTAACTCTCTTAAATTTTTCTCTCGTAGTTCAGAGGTTTTTTTACGCTACCTAATTAAGAGAATAGAGACCTATCCCTATATTTATAAACGTGCTTAAAGTTAAGAGATATTTAAACGTCAAAAATTTATGGTTAAACAGGTGCTGATCATTACTTTAATCATAAGACCATGAGGTAAAAAAAAATTAAAGCAAATACTTGCGTTTTACTCTGACAAACTTCGCCCAAAAACTCTTATAATGTACCTTCAAGGAAAAAGCCAAAATAAAGAAACGACAGAAAAAGAAAACAAAGAAAATATGCTACCTCCTAGTCCATTCTATAAACTTCTTACATTTTAACAAACGAACCAACCTGAGCGACAAGGCTTCATGATGTGAATTACACTCATTCCTATAAAAAAAAAATGCCGCTTTAAAAAAGTATCTTCATTTGTGAAGGATAATTGCCCAATTCTAACACAACATTAGCCTTCCAACTTTTAATAGGCCTTTTACTCCGTGGAATAAAACGTAACGTATTTTGTTACGTTTTTTCCAGCCTTTTTTTGCGCGGAGGAAAATTTGTTCGCGTTTTTTATATGAAAAGTTTTTGCATATGTATAGAAATTGAGCGAAAGGTTTAATGAGGGTAGCTTGAAAAGTTTGTAATCTGTAGGAGAAAGTACAATTCTGTGAGTTTCTTGTCGTTCGTGGATCAGGGAAAAATATTACATAGGTGATATTTATGACGACGATTATAGGTACCATGATTATAATAGTATTATACTTATTTCTTACTAGTTGGTTCCTACATGGCGGTTCCCAATTTAAAACCTATCACAATAAAACAAAGCCTAGTTGTATGTAAATAATTTTCAAGAAAAGAAAAGATTCTTCTATATTTTGTGAATGTGAGAACGTTGCAGGCCTAACTTGTAGACTGTAGACTAGTAGACCGTTTTTATATATTTTTTTAAATATTTTGTTGAGTGCCTGTTACTTGTTGACAGGCCTACACTGTCCTCACATTATCAACACTGTAATTTGAAACATTGTAAAAGCCCCTTATTTTTTAAAGAGTACCTAACCGTGGAGTTTCTTGCCGGCTCTTCTCCATAAGAAACAACCAATTGGATCCGTGCACCTAGCTTCTGACGTTTCGTAAGTGCCCATGTTGGTTTATGTGAAATAAAATATTTTGATTTTGATTTTTTTGGGATTCAACTTCAGGTACAGTCCTTTCACAGTTACGTACTTAACTTCTGATTTTGCATCATTGTCAACATGATAGTGGTCTTTAAGCAGGTTGCAATAAGGTTACCGGTGACTGTCAGAGGGTAAATTACTGTAAAAGGACTTTACTGGACTGTTTTATAACCATGAAAAACCTCAAGAAAAGCGTTTAAGGGAACTTTGTCTGTGTAATGCGGTGAATCTGTTATTTATACTAATTCCAACGTGACCTCTGCGGCTATTTTTCTGATTCGAAGAACTGGTTACCATTTTCTATTCTTAATCATTTTAATTTTAATAATTTTGACGCAATTAGGGCATTCATTTGGTTATTGGACAAAAAATGTCAGTTGCTGAAAAATATGTAGGACTGAATCTAGTAGATCTCCATACATTTTTGATCCAGAATTCTAAATTGGTTTACTTTTAATATTTCTCCTAATTTGTTCTGTTTGGTGTACGATATTCGTCGAATTTGGTATGCATTTTGCCCGATCTGCTTTTTCAGCGGAAGTCTTAGCCTTTTCTCAGGTTTAATACCGTATTTTATTTGTCTTAGGTGTAGAATCAGTTAAAAAGGGCTGCTTCTGGCCATTTTCCGGGTACCTGACTAGTCAGCAGGCTTTGAAGCTCTTGCGTCGCTACCACCAGTCGCATGGAATCCTTGCGAGTTCGAGACCACCTAGGCCGTTCTGGCCAGCGACACATGAACGTCGAGTCGCCAGCTATACCATCTAGACGTGCAACGCTTTGAGGATGCGGTTCGTTAGGGTCGTCAAGGCTTTGAGGCAGCAGTTTATCGGGACCAACTTGTTACTGTAAACCATTACGCTTAACTCTTATAGTAAGACCTCTAGGGTTAACCTTTTAATTTAAGATGATTTTTTTTACCAATACTGTTTCTATCGGGATAACTGAGGTTCATCATTATATGATAATATTTTTTTAAAGATAAAGATAAATATCATTTTATTTTGCAAATATAGGTAACAGTAAATTATGACAAATAATTTATAAAAGTTCAGCCATATTTTACCACATAGGCATGCAAAAGATTTAAAACATTCAACTTATAACTAAATAATTAAATACAATTTTAAAATATTACACAATGAACTAAGTACAAAAAATAATATATATACACTAGCTTAAAAAATCTTTCTCAATTAAGAACTCCTTAATATTATAATATGCTTTCGCCACTAAAAAGCTTCGGACTCTTTTTAAATAATGAAAGCGGAAGCTCTTTCCATGTCATTGGCATTTTGTTATAAATGACTGGAGCCATGCAGTAGACACTTTTGCCCATAAGTGCCGTCTTGGCTGACTCCAGACAAAGCAGACTTTGTTTAAATCAGGTAGTACCACAGACCCCACAAACTATAGACCTATTTCAGTACTACCTACCTTTAGAAAAATATTTGAAAAATTAATTTTAAACCAATTGCAAAGATTTTTTAATAAACATAAATTATTACATACCAAACAGTTTGGTTTTACAAGGGGTCGTTCGACTACTGATGCCGGTGTTGAACTTTTAGGACATATTTATAAAGCATGGGAAGATAAATGCGATGCCTTGGGCATCTTTTGTGACTTGTCCAAGGCATTCGATTGCGTTCTTCATGAAACGTTAATCAGGAAACTCCGCCACTACGGGATCCGGAAAACCGCTCTGGATCTTCTTATTTCATATTTGAGTAATAGGATTCAGAGCGTTGACGTAAATGGAGAAAGATCTCCCGGATCTATAGTAACAATGGGAGTCCCGCAAGGCTCAATTCTTGGTCCTTTCTTGTTTCTTATTTATATTAATGACTTGCCTTACCTCATAAAGGATAATCACGATATAGTGTTATTTGCGGATGACACTTCACTTTTGTTTAAACTTAAACGTCAGCAGCTGGTTACTGACGATGTAAATATCGCGATCTCAAAAGTAGTTAACTGGTTCAATGTCAATAATTTACTTCTTAACGAAAAAAAAACCAAATGCATTAAGTTTACGCTACCTCACGTTAGACAGGTGAAAACTAATGTATTGATGAAGGGCGAAGAATTGAATCTTGAAGATAGCACAGTATTCTTGGGCTTAACCTTGGATGCTAAGCTTCAGTGGGGCCCACATATAGATAAATTGTCAAAAAAGCTAAGCTCCGCAGCATACGCTGTTAGAAAAATTCGTAATTTAACCGACATAGAGACAGCCCGTTTAGTGTACTTTAGCTATTTTCATAGTGTTATGTCGTACGGTATTCTGTTGTGGGGAAATGCCCCCGACATTCAGACTATCTTTGTTTTGCAGAAAAGAGCTGTTCGATCAATTTATAAATTAAGTCCGAGACAATCTCTCAGAGACAAATTTAAGGAGATTAATGTAATGACTGTGCCTTCTCAATATATTTTTGAAAATCTTTTATATGGCCATAAAAATATAAAATTGTTTAAAAAATACAGTGATATCCATAGTATAAATACTAGGAACAAACACAAATTTGTTGTACCTACAACAAGGCTCAAGAAAATAGGTGGCTCATTCAGATGTCAATGTATACGCTTTTATAATAAACTTCCAAGCCACGTTCAAGATCTAAGCCTTAATAAATTCAAATCATTCATTAAACGTAAGTTGTGCCAGAAAGCCTTTTATACCGTTAAAGATTATATTGAGGACAAAAAGGCTTGGGATTGAGTTGCTCCAATTTTTTGCATACTGAATGTTTTTTTTGTTATTTTTATTTTTGCTATTTTTTTAATTTGTATTTTAAATAAACTTTGACATTTGATAATTATTACATATAGAATGACATGACAATTTACTTTCTGAAGTATAACTTTATTATCAAATTATTGTGAATGTGAGGACTATGTGCGTCAGTATTTTTTTTTTTTTTTTCACTTTCTCAGGTAGTTTCAATGATGATCTGGCAGTTTGAGTGCTTTATGCGGCCTACCCAAATGTCCTTTCTTTGGTATTGTTCGTCTAATGGTTGAGCTCCTTAAGTTCTGAGTTGAGCTTCCCGATTACTGACAAATGCGTGCACTGACTGGACAGGTCCACTCAAATCTGTATGGTTCTTTCCTTAAAAGACCATTTCAGACACCAATCTTACATGGTCCTCAAATGATCTGACCAAGATTATTTCAGGATTTTTTTATATACCTGTTGACATTGATGAATTTTTATAAATATATTGACATGAATATTTACTTTGTAAAATAGTATATTATTTTAATTATTGTGAATGTGAAGACTATGTAGATCATTGTTTTTTTGTTTTCTTTCTTGATTAGTTTTAATCAAAGTCTGGCAGTTTGAGTAATTAATGCGGCCTACCCAAATGTCCTTTCTTTGGTATTGTTCGTCGAATCGTTGAGCTCCTTAAGTTTTGAGTTGAGCTGCACGATTACTGACAAATGCGTGCACTGACTGGACAGGTCCACTCATTCTGTGTGGTATTTTTTCCTCAAAATTACCATTTCAGACTCAAATCTACACGGTCTTCACATGATCTGACCAAGATTATGTCTGGACTTTAAAAGAGACTGTGACCTCTGAGTTTGTTTCGGCCTTTCTTCTCAGAGTAGTCAGATAGGAAACGCCGACCTCATCTAGTTTTAAAATATGATTGACGTGTAAAAGTGTTTGTACAAACCTACTTACAGAAATAAAATCATTTATCATTTATCATTTGACTGTTATCGCGTCTATTACGAGGTACCACATCGGATAGACGTCTAAAACGACTCGGATATTCATTTGAAAGTTTACGTAATTTAGTGATCACCAAGCAAAAACTGATTGCAATGAAGTCCCTGTTCGAGCGCCATTTTGTAGAGCGTGAGAGGAAGTCTTTGTTCGATTTGGCATAATATATATTAGTGTCCGATCGAAATTTCGATTTCGGTTACGATCAGTTTCGGCCAAAAAGTCACGGTTTCGGCCGCAGTTTCGGTTTCGGCCTAGATGTGGCCGAAACCGAAAGTGTAGTTAGTGTAGAGTGGCTGTCGGTTTTGATAGAATACAATCGACTTGATAGATAGAAAACTGTATACTCGTAGACCCAGTAATGGGGTCCCGTTGTCACCCTTTTTGTACAAAAACAAAAAAAGAGTACTTAATAATCGAAATCAATAAAATAAAATATAATAAAAATAATGTAGGAACCTACTCATTAATTACCTAGAGCTTGTTGGCATATTTTTCACAACGGCCGTATTCCAAGAAATTGGGTCGGCTAATTACTTTCACTAGCGATACTGAAAGGTTTCCAGCAGGAAATTAGGACAACGAATATAATAAACAGGGCGTTCAAAGGATGTTGGTCATGTAAAATGTGTTTAATCTGAGAGGATATGCATAAAGCGTTTTATTTCACTGCACTTAACGTAAAAACGTTTTGTATGCAATTATTTTAGAAAGTAACTATACTATGATCATGAAAATGCATTAATTGATCAATTTATGATTCTGAACCAAGATTTTAAGGTCAGTCTATGAAATCTTGACCATATTTAGACTGTTATCTTACTAAGCGATGCAAATAGGGTTGTCAAAATGATGAATCAAGGACGTAATGTACAAGTGGAAAAGAAACAGCTAGGTACAGTCAGCCAAAGAGATAAGTATCCAGGGGTCGCCGGATATAGTTGAAGTTTAGTAAGAAACCGATTAATGTTTTCGAATAAAATAAAATAAAATTAATAGAAAAGAAACTGGTAATTTATCAAATTAAATGTCATTCGAAAACATTCATCGGTCAGTCTAAGGTCTAGTTTAGTAAATGTTACTTAACCCGTGCTTTGGCTTGGAAATCTTCCCGTCTATATCTTGCGCTTGAAAAGTGATGAATGAATGATATATTTATTTACAAGAATATAGGTAGCTAACATAAGTTCTTAAGATCTATGGGTTTCACTATATTCGGCATTTCAGCCGTACAAATATTTAGATTTTACATCACGGTTGTACTTATAGCATGCAGTACAAATTTAGTAATTAGCAATGGCATAAAAATACCAATAATAATTACATAATTTAAATTCAGATTACAAAGCAAATAATAAAAACTTTTTTACAAAAAAAAAAACAACCAACTTCAAAAAAGACACTGCATAGTGAAAAATAACTTTAATTTCGGAAGTCGGTGTCCTTGGATCTGTATTTTATTTTTTTGCTACCGACTTCCGAAATTAAAGTTATTTTTCACTATGCAGTGTCTTTTTTGATGTTTGTTGTTTTTTTTTTGTAAAAAAGTTTATATTTTTCACTTTTTATTGATTCAGTTATTAATTTATCTAAGTTACAATAGCCTTATGTCAACTGCTCATCGTCTTTTACAAAAGGCTTGTGTTTAAACGCCTACCAGAAAAGTACCTATTTTACTACCAAAAAAATCGAAATACTCACCAAATTGTGTCCACCAGAATGGATAAATGCTCACCAAATTGTGTCCACCAGAATGGATAAATGCTCACCAAATTGTGTTTCATAAAGTACTGTAGAAATTAACCTATTTTCCTTTTTCATTATATATAAGGTGTAGTCGACGGAGCCCCGCTTGACGGGGCTCCTACTTCTGGGTGGTTTAAAAAAAATAACCACGAAGAGGATGGCGGGGTCTTTCAGACCCCGCCATCCCCTTCTAACCTAACCTGTCCGAGTCCGGGTGCCCCAAGTCCCGAATTCACTTCGCTCGCTCTTGCATCCTATCCCACCCTTGCATTTTGATGCAAACTTATTTTTGGTGAGCAACTTAAACAAGATTTGATGAGAATTTATCCATTTTGGCAGACAAAAAGAATATAAATACAACACGTACAATTATTCTGATGAGTGTTTCATTATTTCGGAACTTAAAACGTTGTTCTTTAGGCACTTCGGTGTAGAATGGGTTTATTTTATTTGAAGTTAACATATTTTACTTGGTACTTAGTCTTAGGGTCTAAAAATTGTTTTGGTGAGCATTTAAATTGTAGCCATTACAAAATATTATTTTTTCCGATGCGTTAATTATTGAGTTCTCCTGGAAAAGAACTGGAGTTGATGGTGGCTTCACCATCAGCTCTATTTCACCATATGCATTGTGACTAGCAAAAATTGCTTAGCAACCATATTAAAGTAATCGAATCGCAACCCGTGAAATACTTATTATTGAGTAGTTCCGGTGGCAACCTCTGGTCTTCATCATCAGTTCCACTTAACGGAATGGTGCTTTCCGAGAGCAAATGCACGAGTAACTATAATAAAAAATACCCAAATCGCTATAGGTGTGCTTATAAAATTTGAGGATTTCCCTCGATTTCCATGGGGTCCCTTCATCAGATTCTGACTTGGTGACAATGGGACCACCTCGACAGTATACCCTTTCAAACAAAAAAAGAATTTTGCAAATCCGTGTATATATGACGGAGTTATGCCCGAACATACATAAAAAAATATATATATAAACATCCGAATTGATAACCTCCTCCTTTTTGAAGTCGGTTAAAAATGAAAATTAAATACAATTCTATTCATTTAAAATAATAATTTATATTAAAAATACCGATTAATAATAATTATTTCATGTATTATCATACTTATTACAGTTTTGTATCTCATTATAAGTGGACTTTAAGTTCTTATGAGAAATAAATTTCTGTAAACCGATGTCATGTCAATAAAAAAAAACCAGGAATAAGGAAAATTTTTCAATATTATTTAAGTAGTGTCAATATGTAGATGTCATAATAATTATAATAAATAAGTTTTACATTTTACACTTAAAATATTCATTGATGGAATAAAAACATCTCACACAACCAGCACCCTAATTACGTAACACACTTTCTATCACAATCTGAATAATTTTGAAGCCCATTGCTAATCCATTGCTTCATATGCTCGAAAAATTTGTCTGCTCAATAACTAAATAACGCAATGAATTTTGTTGAACTGTCAAAATGAAACCCATTCCTACTGTTAGTGTGTTACGTAATTACTCCGCTGTTATATTGAACCTTTTCGTAAGGTGATTGTATCTAACGGATACCACCACTAGGTTAACCTACCTAAACGAATAGATACTTTAGAAGTTAGAACAGTGTGAGTACCTATCTATCAAATATTGATACCCAGCTCAATCCATATCAGAAAGTTAATAGAGCGTTAAGTCTAGATAAGTGACAGATTGAACCAATTCACTTAGTCAGCTCCGAAGTGAGTCACTTCATATCTGAGACTGTTCAACGAACGATGTCTGATTCAAAGATATTTGTTTGATTGAAGTTATAAAGGTGGAGTTTCATGGAATCTTGACCGTGAGTTCTGAAGTGTGATTTGGGAGTAAAGATTTTAACGTGTTAGGTATGTTTTTGAAGTGAAACTTCTTGGGCGACGATTCGATAATTGGACGAGAATTGAGAGTGAAATTTCAAGGTCGCGTCACGTTTAAGCATATTTCGTTACATGAGAGAGATGAAAGATATAATTCTCTCCCTCGCTCTCTGTCTCTCACACAAAATCTCGTTTATTCTTTATTTCTTAAGAAGTTTCACATCAACCAAGTGAACGGTGCTGCAAGCGTTTTGTCATTTTTGTCAATCTACATAAGGTACTCAATTCTTTAAGCTTAGTACCTAACAATTTTCTTTTTAGCTTGTTTACAGCGGGTCACAATTTAATTGCATTGTGTGTACAAGATAGAGATAATAACTGTTTAGCAACGGTCTCGTACAAAGTCGGTACAGAAATGAACACTAGTAAAACAAAAAGCTATATATTGAATCCTCCAGACCGTATTTCGGCCATGGCGGCCAATCTCAACGGAAACTAGCCTTCGGCGAGAGAGATAGTATAGAGCACAAGTGTGTGCGCAGATACAGGCGTACTCTCTCTTCCCTCACTTTCATAATCTGATGGGACGGCAATTCGACACGACTGGAATAAGATCAGGCGCAGGACCAACGAAGCTGTAATAGTGTTTCATAGCCCTGTATATTTTTATTCGTCGTAAAACTTTGTAAAGGGATATAAGTCCCTCCCCAAATCTGATGACTAAAAAAATTATATTAAAACCTGTCAATCGCGAATTAATCCACTGTCTTCCAGCAGATTGAATTTCACTCAAATCTAACGACTGTATTCCAAATGATTCACTTGCTCTGCCCCAGTTTATACAACGTTCGATCTGCGTTGGAAACCAGGAAAAATTAGAGTGGTCCGAGAGGCAAGTTACCATTGTAGCCGAGGTAAACTGTCACTCAGAAATGCAAAAAAGATAACCAGAAACACAGCCAATTATATTTTCAACTAATCACAAGAAATCACAACAAAACATTCATGATGCTGTCACACGCAGCACCACAGAGTTATAAATAAAATAGAAATCGTCAGGGCTTATTACCCGACTAACAAGAAGGGTTATGTTTTTGCTGCATGTCTCTGTGTAATGGTAGTTATACCCTATGTATGTAGGATTCTTTATTCTGTCGTAGCATCCAGACGTCAGGCTCTGCAGTCTCGACAAATATAACGACAAAAATCGGTCGTTAAGTCTAATCGATGTCAAATTTCTTTAATAGATTTTCAATATTATGCTTTCGAAATAAAGTTGAAAATCTATTAAAGGAATTTGTAAACGATACGACCGATTTAGCGACCGATTTTTGTCGTTGTCTAATGTCGAGACTTCTGGGGCTGGATGCATTTTAATGATTGACTTGTCGTTAGGTTTGTGGTGACGGCCTAGCTTAATCTACTTCACATTCAATCGCAATACGAAGGATTTTGAAAGAAATTCCTAATCCAATAGGTGAAAGTTGACGTTTTACAAAATCAACATGGCGGACTTTCGAACACAATAAGTAAGGTCGTGAAAAAAGTTTTAAGTACGTCTAAATAAAGTGATCGAGGAGAATAGTTTTATGATCTAGACGATTCATGTTTTTTTGTACATTTAACGTTCTTTTTTTATTGTTTGTATTTCCTGTGCGTGTCCCAAATATAATATTTTTCTTTCTTTCTTTCTATTACAAGAATATTCTTCTCTAGCTCTTTATTTAGACGTAAGTACTTACAACTTTAAAAAAAGAAACTAAAGACATATAAGTAAGTACTGAACTTAGAATAGAATAGAATAGAATACTCTTTATTATGTACACCATAAAAAATAACAGATATAAATGTAGACATTTTACACATGGTGACACAATGGGCGGTCTTATCGCTAAAAGCGATCTTTTACAGACAACCTTTGGATGGATTCAAGGGAGAAGGAGAGACAATAATGCAGGTAGTCAGTGGTGTACCATTTACATATACAACAAATACATACATATATAAAACATATACTTATCTACATATAATATATACAATAATAAACATAAAACAAGAGCAAGGAAACTGAATGTAATGATGATGTTTAAGGAGAGAGGAAGTGTTTTTTAACCATAATTTTAAAAGTGGACAAAGATTGAGCACGCCTTGTCGACTCGGGCAAGGCATTCCATAACCGTACTGCTTGGACTGTAAAAGACTTGTCATAAAAGCTTACTTACTCTTTCTAACACAGGATATTTCGTATAGAAAAAAGAAAATATTGCGTTGCATTGTTTATCTTTTAATATAGCTCTGTGCAAAGCTTAAACGACATATGATTGACAAATGCATGACAATGACGGGCAGTGACAATGTTTATAAATAAAAGATAAAGGTGCTGCCATTACATACTTTTAAGATTGGACTAATCTGTTAATTTATAAATGAAATTTATACATTAATCAATTATTAAATATCATGTTCATTACAGTCTAGTGATTATTCAATACACTTTAACTACAGTTTTAATGTTTTATTTTCTAAAAATACTCGTGAAATCATAACAATTCTTAAAATGAACATGAATTAATTACCATTTTATTTCCAAAACTGGCAACAATTTTCAAATATTTGTTTGTGCTGGGTCAAACTCTATCCATTTCCTTTACTACCAACTTAAATGGTCCGTATATTTGAATGGAACTTACTGTAATTCTTTGACAGTTGTATGAATTACTGTAACACGGCAAATTAACTTAGTGTGTCAATTACATAATATTGTAAAACATTTTAAAAGAGTAACGGTGGAGTTTCTTGCCCATTCTTCTCCATACGAAACTACCTTTTGGAAGGGGCAACTAGAATCAATTCAATTTTTTTATAAATTTTGACGGTGAAAAGTGCCTTTAATGTGCCTATTTGAAATAAATGATAATAATAATTATTTTTTGTTGGCTTTTTTGGGCTGGTTCACAATTTATTTTAGTGCAACGCA
This sequence comes from Dryobotodes eremita, assembly GCA_917490735.1. NCBI lineage: Eukaryota > Metazoa > Arthropoda > Insecta > Lepidoptera > Noctuidae > Dryobotodes > Dryobotodes eremita. The sequence goes on along the minus strand of OU823251.1, from coordinate 19,424,442 downwards.
ACAAGTTCCTGGTATTTGAGACAAAAAGCAGAAAAGTGGAAAGTTGTATGTTTTGTAGCGTTAAATGTATTTTTTTTGTTATGTATTTTCTGGTGTACAATAAAGTATATAAATAATTAAATAAAAGTCATCCGCAATCGTTGGTTTCTTATTGAAAAGTTTATTAAAGCAGAAGCTCAGATACGTCGCTTCGACAAGGTACAGTGGATCGGTGCTCTCACGTTTAGATATAACGACTGTTAAGAAAATACCACAGGTCTTTATAAACTACAGTTTGTCAATCTCCTGTAATTCGCCGATTTAAATTCACGGAAATTAATCGTGTATCAAATTGACTATCGACTTAAATTGTCCGTACATTCAAATCTCAACTGTCATCCTTGATTGTTGTATGAAATGGCTATAACACAGCAAATTGACGTAGTGTATCAATTTAATAGACAATTTACCTGTAGCGGCATCTACAACGCCACATGCGAGCTACGCGTCACACTGACGTCATGCAAAATCCTGCATCGCGGAAGCAGAGTTTACCGCGTAACTAGCATAATATACAACGTCCCGACATCAATCGTCGGGCAGTTGCCCACCAAACAAGACACCCGTCTGGTCAGAGGATCCTCCCTTTTTCAATAGAGGATGAGTGAACTTGACACCCTGTTCCTCATACCTGTATATACCTAATAGTATTTAAGACCAAAAGCAGAAAAATCATCCGCAGTAGTGGGTCTCGAATTGAACATTTTATTGCAGTAGAAGTCCGGATACATAGCTTCGTCAACGCACAGTGGGTAGGTGTCATCATGTTCCAAACTGATTATAGTCAAGAAAATACCATAAGTCCTTATAATCTACAGGATATCAATCTCCCATAATTCGCCAATGTACCTAAAATACAAAAGAAACCCTACGTTTAAAAATAGGCACGTCTCATCCCGTCCCGTACCAGGACCCTCTATTATAGATAGAGGGTCCTATAATAATGAAATCAAAACTCCATGAAAGAGCACCATTTCCCATCAGGAAATAAAGTCTTAATCTAGGTGAGTAGGCAGCACTAATAGCTCTGTCCAACTTTTTGCTAGCAAACGCATTCAAACAATTTATACAATCCTTCACACTGAAATTCCCACTCTACCACAGGTAGGTAGAGTTGATATTCCAGTAAAGGTGGGAATTTCAAGTTTTGTTCTGTTTAATACTATTTCCAAGAAGAGTTCGTTACGCAGATAAAATCTTTAATTTCCTACGTTAGCGCCAGTGTCAGGAGTTTTACAAAAGCTCCCTTGTATCGAATGTCGCGTCGTTTGGAATTGTGAATAAATTAGCTTTGGACGGGGTTTGCGCTTTGTTTTGAGATGAGGATTAAAAGAAATTGTATTATATGATGAAATGATTAATGGACAGATAAATTGGAACTGTTCAGGATTGTACACTGACGTTTTTTTAATAAGCCTCAATTTGTACATGACGGAGGTACGTCTCTCTCGTTAACATCAGCCATATTTTAACTACTGTGGGCGTATTATGGGAAGTGCTGGAAAAACCGCTTGCATTTCTAATCAAATTATAATTTACGAACAAATTAATCGGGGTGCGTCGCATAACGTATAAACTCATTTGGTCTAATTTCATTTTATTATCGTTCATAAGATATAATCAACGTGAGATATACTAACTGTTGATATAATTTCTTTACATATAACATTTATTTATTCTAAAACTTAATTAGTATAACGTTGTTTGATATAACGTTTAGGTAATGGAAAATCATTTGGTCTAACGTTTAATATGTACTTATATTGTTTATTTAATCGAAAATCATTAGGTCTAACGTTTAATATATATAAAAAACGTCATTATGGGTAACACCCCGACTCAGAGTAGCCTTCGTGGTTATTTTTTTTTAAACCACTCAGAAATAGGAGCCCCGCCAAGCAGGGCTCCGTCGACCTATATTAGCGCAGGTGGTAATCAGTTACTAGTTATGTTTAATATCTACTTAGATTACTATTACCTATAACTACGATAGACCTTACAAAGAATAAAACAAAGAAAAAATACTTTTAAATATTTATTAAACAAAATACAAAGTTATTGTTTTCATCATATTAGACCAAATAAGTTTTATATCTTTTGAATGGTATGTCAAACTATTTTATATTTAATGTATGTTATGCTTATAAAAATCGTTATTTTAAAATTATATCAATCGTTCATTATATTAACTAATCGCTATATTAAATAAAATTATAGGTTCCGTTGTTATATGTTGTTAATATTAGAGATTTTGTTGTTATATCATCTATTACTTACCTAATTAATCGCACTAGCGAATCACAACATTGTAGGTACACGACACAAAATATAAAAGAAAACTCCTTTAGAATTTTCTTTCATGCCGTCATCTTTTTTCTTGCAACTGTAGCTTTTGTATTCACAAAAATAAAGACCAACAAAGAACCACAAAATCGCTCACGAGTTTTAAATTTCGCGACGATCAAAAGTTCGCCGGTATTGAATGCAAAAAGATAAGGGGCGATACAGGACCGGAAGCTACTTCCTGTGGTCGATCGAACACCGAACGTTATTCATGGCCCGAGCCCAGAATGAAAACTTCCGCTGAGGAGATACATGACGAAACTTCGCAGAAATTGTCAGGACTTTGTAGGGTGGACTTGTCTTGGGATGTCGTTTTTAGGATTATCTTGGTTTAAAGGAAAAAGGGGCATATCCAGAAGAAACTACACACATGAACCAACGTAATATGATACGAAAAGGAAAAGACAAATTAAAGCAGCTCAAAGATGAGCATTGGATAGAGTGGAGTGGAGTTTGCTATATACCGACAAATGTTAAGTTTTGGATGGGTACAGTATCGATGGTTTTAGGAGAATAAAGAATTCAGCTGAGTAATATACATACATAGATTATTGAAATTAGTTTGGTGGTGAAAATACACTATGGTTACAACACTGAAAACTGAATGGTTTGCAAAGAAAAGATGATGATTACTTGCCCTATAAGGTTCGCCCCATAATATTCAGCTCCAAAAAGATGTATACATGGACAAGGAACCATTTCGTTGTCTACAACCGTTCCTCCATAACATTGTATCCACCGTGGAGGTACTAAACATAGTATACACTTTATTTTACCAAAATAAAGTAAACGTTTTGTCCCAAAATATCTATACACCATATGACTAAAATAAGGAAATCTACATAAATCTCACAAATTTGTATACTGTAATTATTCAATAACGAGATAAACAAACATTAAAGTTATTCAATTCAAAAGTTTAAGTTCGAGAGGAGCTGTAAGAAATAAGTATTTAGTTGAAAATTCAGTCAGTCAGTGCGCGTCAGACTGACATATTATTATGGTCATGACATCGATTACATCTAAAGGTAGTCACTCACTGGGAGCATTTGTGTGTAGTGGTAGTATTTCATTAATGAATGCGTCCAGGGGAGCATTACTATGCGTACTTGTAATGATACAATTCGTAACATTGCAGCAATGAATACGGAAAACTGAGTATTACATTTGAATCGATGTTACATGTACGAATACTCATAGTTCGAGCGGTTACAAAAGCAAGTACTCCTTGGTCAGTGCATCGAGCTGGCGCAGTATTGTAACGCAATGCTCAAAATCAAATAACGGAAAGTTAATTACACGCGAATACCCGGTGAGTGATCACCTTAAAAAGCCTTAATAAGCCCGACATTCGTTGTGAACATTCATGATTTACCTTTTTGTATTTCAAATCGAAAATCTAAAAACAAATGACACCTCAGTTAAGTCATGCATGAAATAAAGAGGACAAAAATAAACTTCTTGTTCTTAAATTAAACGAAGTTAAAGAAGTGTCAGTCGGTATAAGTCATATCACATTGTCAGGCTTGTTTACCTTGCCGTCCGGTAGGGACCAGGCCCGGGTCGACGGCACGTCGTGTTCGACGCGTGCCTCAAAGAGATATTAGCACCATTGACGGGGTCCGATAGGGCCGATTTCTGCCGGGGTCGCGGATTGTTCGAAAGAGTTACCGTGGCCCTGGCGCACAGGTAACTGCAGGAACACGGGTGGGTTTTAGTCAGTATGAGTCTGACACACCCTTCCGCTCCGCCCAGAGCGGGAGAGGTCATTTGATGATGTCCCACCCCAAAAAAAAGGATTGTTCTGGAACTATCACTGTGAACATTCAATTTCAATAGTAAGTTTTTATTATATATTTATTTTACAAGTTTTGGTGTATAGATGTTTTGGGATAAAATGTTTACTTAGTTTTGATCAAATAAATTGTATACTATGTTTTGTACCTATACGTTGAATACAATGTTATGGAATAAAGGTTGTTGATAATAAAATGGTTCTCTGTCCGTGTATATATCTTTTTGGGGCTGACTCTACTGTCAGTAATTATTGTAATGTTTCGATTAACTGTGAACAAAGTGAAGATAACAGAATATTTAATGTTTTGTACCTACTCCGTTAGATAGGTAGGTAGAAACCTACGCAAAACTAAAAGCATTTTGGGTTTATCTCGTTTAGAAGAAAATCGTGGTTACAGCACCAAAAAGACGAATTCATGTTACTTCAATATGGCAACTATTATTGGAATTAATTAAGAAAGGAAAGATTCCAATAAATGGATCGTTATCTTTTCTCCGTTGTCTTTAGTTGAGGATGTTATTACTAACAGGATGGAGCATCGATGCAATACAAATTATTCGCGTATTTTAAGAATGGATGATTCTTTTTTAGATTAATACTGTTTCAAATTATAACTAGAAACAAACTTTATGCGTCAGACTTAAAGTTTATTTTGCATTACCAATAGAGGTATTTATATAATGGTCTTGAAAGGGACAACTCTGGTTCGTAGCACATAAAAAATTTGATAAAGATATAAAGATATATTTATTTGTTTGTAAACATATACATGCAAATGTGGATGTAAAAGTGAAAATCTGAGAGTTTCAACATGTTTTGCCACCATTGGCGTACAAAATAAATTATAGACACTTGAAATATAACACAATTAAGAAAGAAAAATAGCATAACAAAATTAAAATATAACACAAATAGATTAGAAACTATCATTTAAAAAATCTTTAACATAGTAGTAAAAATTTTCCGTAACTTCTAAATTTCTCTTTTGAATAAGTTTGGCTGGTTTATATTTTTAATAACCTCTGGAATTTTATTATATATTAATGGTGCCATACAAAACACGCTTATGAAGGAGTGCAGTTTTCGCAGTGAGGCTGTAAGAAATTCTTATATTAAGTTCGTCTATTTCTAGTGAAATTGTCTGACAAAAGAGGAAACTAGTGAAGATCGTTTCTAACAAATAAAGCTATTTCCAAGATGTATAGTGACGGAAGTGTCATGGTATTTTATAAACAGTGGTTGACAGCTGTCGGTAGTTTTGATCCTAAACAATACACAAATAATAATAATAGTAGTATATAATAATATACTTCGCCAGGTATAGCATTCCGAGGCACATGGTGACACGAGCCTACGTCATCACCGCTGTGTTACCAGTAGTGTGTAATAATAACTCCCCAACCGCCTTTATTACCAGTGCGAATCCTATATAACAATGAGGTTTTAACCAACAATTACGTTGATATTATGTTTAAATTGAATTGTTTAATTTGATTAGAAAAACGAAACGACAATTTAAATGCTATAAATATATTTTTTAACAGAATGGTGACTGAAAATGTTTCCATAATTCGTGTTTTTTTGCAATAAAGTGGTAACTGGATAGTGACGTAAGCATGTGTCACTCCCAGAATGCCAGACCTTGTTTTTTTAGACCATGCATAACCCGAATACATTTGCATTTTAAATACCATGTTGGTGTTTGTCGAATTACCCCAAAATATTAGACCATATCTAAGCACCGATTCAATAAGTCCATAATATATCATCAATAATGCGTTTCTACTCACTGTTGGTGCCAGTTTGTACATCGCAAAAGATAAACTACTTATTTTTATACAAAGGTCTTCTATGTGACATTTCCAATTGATTCAATAGTCAATGCACCTAGCTACTGACGTTTCATAAGTGCCCATGTTGGTTTATGTGAAATAAAATATTTTGATTTTGATTTTTTGATTTTGAATTGGAAATGGAAATTGTCTAACATTAGACTGTCAAAGTAAGGTTTGAATTTTATTTTTAATACTTATTCAAAAAACTAGTTAACTAAGGTTACCGAAAATTATAATATAGTAATAAATGAAGTTTGTGTGCAGACAATACTGAAAAAAAAGCGCATATGATAGAAAAAGTATGATATCACTCGACCCGCCATGGGAGCATGTCACGTTTTGACAATCAAAATTATTTCGCTGAAATATTCATATTTTGAGCTAAATAAACCACAAGGAATATTACTAATTGTTTTTTACAAAAACCGTCAACTAGCCATTATTGTGATTTATCATAATATTACTAGCTGCGCCACGCGGTTTCACCCGCAGCGGTAAGAAATATACTTTACGACCTTTTCTCAGACCTATCAAGGAAACACAAAAAATTTCATAGAAATCGGTCAAGCCGTTTCGGAGGAGTTCAATAACAAACACTGTGACACAAGATTTTTATATATTATATTGTAAATACGCCGACAGTACAGTGCAGGGGTACCACAGTAGCCTCTATCACAGATAATATAGTATTAAGGCTCCCACAGACAGGCGCGACGCGACAGCGCTACACAAAGGCGCCGCTCGTCGCGCGACACGCGGTGTCTTTGTGTCGGGCGTCGCATCGCGCCAGTGTGTACGAGCCTTTATGTGTGGCAGGGGCTGTTGTGATACCCCTGCAACCATGGACGAACAAAAAAGTCGGACGGAACTCCGCTAAGACAAAACTGAGTCCCCTTTAAGTGTGAGTGTTGCAGTTTGCACGCTTAATGGTCGACCGGCTAATGTGTGAATGTGTGCCTATACGTACAGCGAGCGGGCCGACTTGAGTGACACAGTTTTTTGCTATAGAAAATATGTCCGGGTATTTCGTTCGTGCATGCTTGCACGTAAAGTTATTTTATAGCATTATTTTATTAGGCAAAATGTGTTTTAACACGTGGTTAAAGCCTGTCATTGCAGTACAATATACCACTTTTGATTTAAAAACAAGAACATGACGATAATTAGAATAAAGTAAAAAAAAATTACCGAGAGCGCCTAGGTAGCTAAAAAAATTTAAGCGAAAATTGAACTTATCGAAAATTACGTAAGGCATAAACCTCTATATGCAAAATATGAAGGAGACAGTGTAAGCCAGATTTTTTCAGCGCGAGCGACTCTCTTAGGCGCTGAGCAATTTGACCGCGGACAATTAGTCCGCGACGATAGAGCGTATGGAAATTTATGCAATAACGCACACGTAGGTGGTGAAATAGAGCCCCAGGATTTCCATACGATTCCAAATTGTCCACCGACAAATTGTCCCTCGTTTGAGTCCGACGAAGTGTCCTTGAACCCTAGTTTACGAATCGCCGGATCACTGTGGAATCTAGCACGCGCCATCTGAGTTTTTATAGTTGTTCATATTTTTTCAATGGTTTTGTGGACATTTTGATGAGTTCCTTTATTTTGTTTGTGGTAGCTGTGAAAGCATAGCATAAGCAGCCTATAATGTTCCCACTGCTCCTCTCTGTGAGAAGGAGTGAGTCGTAATCACTTTAGCACATAACATCACTTTATCACATCTTCATCATTTAGCACTTAATAAAGTTTCAGAGGGATAACCAATTTTATTTAATGTTAAGGCTTGGCTTTTTTTTTGGCAATTTGTTTAGTAATGCAATACTGATACCAATAGGAATACTTACCATTAAGATCAGGAGGCTTGTGCACTCCCTAAGTATGTCGATGGATCTTGCTCCTTCGTACATCGAAAGATCCACGATCCATTCGGTCCACTAAAATAATATTATAAGATGCTTAATAACACTATCGAGCTGTAACAATTGGCAAATTTACCGGTTTGTCCGAAAAAGCATGGTCGTCGTTTACCGACGCCATGCTTCAATGCTTGCCGCTATGCAAATGGCCGCCATCGCAATTCCCATGGTGAAAACATTATGGTGTATCAATATACACTACATTCTTTGATTATGGAGTATTGTTAGTATATCAAAATTAGATATAAAATAGCATAAATAGAAACACACACCGCACTATACCGACACAGCATATAGAATTGATTGCTTAGATTTTTTATTTTTCATTGTATCATGTTTGTTATGGTCTCGGTTTATGTATATTTTTTATTATAAAGTTACAGATACAGATACAGATATATATATATATATATACATTTATTGATTTATAAGTACATACTATGTTCAGCTAGAATCACACTTAATTCTGTGGAAAATTATACTTACCCGATTTATTACATCACACAGGGGGACGTCATTACGTCATCCGAGAGGTAGTTGCTGAAAATCAGCGCTGTTGACGATAGGTTCGTCCGTAGTCACAGCATTTTGCTGAGCAACGACCTGTTCTTGCACAGATGCGACGCACTGCTTAATTGTTCTTATTATTATTGTTTGTTTGTTACAAAAGTAGTCATTTTTCCACACTGCAATCGGCATTTTGTTTTTGTTTTGATCGTTTGTTTGTTGTCATTTGCCAGTGTCGCAACACAGAGCAATGTGTATTGTCTTTGGTCCCTGGCTTTAGCATCAAGCAATAGATAAAATTGTGAAACTTTTGTAACATGAATACGAGGCTTTTGGCTTTTTGTATGTCTCTAAATTAATGTCGTTAGGTGCGTTTTGTTTGTGCAGAATAAACTATTTTTCTTTCTTTCTAATCCACGACGCGGGCCCAGAGCGGTTTGGTAGATGTCACATGTCTTCGAATTTTGGTTCTAGGACATGCCGGTTTCCCCCGATGTTTTCCTTCACCATTTTTGAGAGCAGTGGTGATGATATAATTTACACAAAGTAAAGCGCCTGTCTGGGACTCTGGGTTCGAACCTAAGACCTACGACTCGTAAGTCGCGGCCGTTATCACTGGGCCACCAATGCTCTCTGATAACTATTCGTTTTAGCTTAGTGAAGTGAAGTGGTGTGAAGGTTTGTGTAAAATTGGACGCTTTTACTGTTACTTTTTATAAAAAAAAAAAATGCGTTTTGCGATTTTTGGTAGTGGCAAAAGTTATGGGTTCGCGTCACCGTAACGTCACCGACATGCTTATTAGAGGTGCTGTGTCCGACTGGCGAAACGCAGCGGCGTGTGTGCATTTTGGGATTTTCACTTGTTGGCAGTCCCCATGACTGCCTATATATTTTTTTTTTAATTTTTGGTCTACGGTACCTAATTTTTTATTTCATTATCTATGCAGACATACTTATATCAACTAAAATTAACCGCTGTTCTAGATCATAACCTCATCACCACGCTGTTAATAACTTAGTCCAGAAATAAACTAAAAAAAAAGACAAACGTTAGGAATCCGGGATTCTGGTTCTGCTATTTTTAAACGCACAAAATGTGGACCCAATAAACTGTCAGCTGTTTTTTATTCAGAATTCGGAATGCGACAGAGCTGAAGCTGTAACGTTTAAAATTCCTTTTTTATGGCCAGTATGTGTTGTGTTTTTGGGAACAATATTTACTACATGGTCATGGTAACGTACGAGTTTCATTTATTTACGACCTAGGGGCAAAAACTTTTTGGTAAAATTTTATTACAGGCTGACCAGCCAGTACTATCAGTCAAAGATTACACACACACGTTGTTTTGGTATTGTTGATTTATTGTCTGTTCAAAAACTATCTGATTGAAGGGAATTTGTAAAATATTCAACTGTATTTAGAAGGTTTCATCTAATAACATTATTAAATAGTTATTAGAATAGAATAGAATTTACTTTATTCGTGTAACCAAGACTCATCAAGATTGTTAGTATAACTTACGACTAAGTTAGTAAACAGAGACACTAAACTAAAACAATACAAGAAATAACGATTGGTCACCGTAGCAACATTCCAACCAACTTACCTTTACAACCTACCCTGCCTTCTCTAACTCTTATTTCAGAATCCATAAAGGTGGAAATCTGGTTTCATGGATGAATTTCATAAAGTTGTTTATTTAAAGGTACGTAAGCCGCTTTTGATTTGTGGGCAAGAATGACACAACGTTGTTTATGATTTCCTTAGAAATAAAGAATAATGTTTTCCACAGTGAAATGTAAAGAGTTTTAATGTTCGTTTGTTGTTGTTTCTGAAGGACACCTGTTCCTGGTACAGTGTTTATGGGGTTTGTTAAATGTATATTAGGTATTTTATGTGTTTTTACATGACTTTGATATAAGGCGGTATAGGAAAGTACAGGCTGGGGCTCGTGGCTAAATAATAACAGCCGCACGGGTCAATGTAAGGTTCATCTACGCTTGCCGCGGTCGGTTCGTGGATGGGTGACCATCAGTTAGATATCGAGACCCCTCCGTGCCTCGGAAACCAAGTTAAGTTTATTTCGGCTGTCTTTGACAGTTATTAGGGATAGTGACCGCGGACAAATTGTCCATTGTCTGCTTAAGCCTTTAAGTAGCATTATGTTTGTTAAATCCAAATGCTAAAAATTAATGTGAGAATTGTTGACTTCATGTTTGTAGCTCATTTATTTTATAGAGCCAACTGAAGCGCGGGAGCTTACTAAGATGGCGGCTAGGTGAATGTTGCTAGATCCAATAATATTGCCGCGATTTCTTGAAATTTGTAATTATTGGAATTTCCCGATTTTCGGAGTTAGCCGAATGCACCTTAAAGCCTATACCTATATCTGTGCCTAGAAAATCTTGTCAAACTTTCCTTGGAGTTTTTTTTATAATCCACATTATAAGGTCGGTTCGGTCGATCGAAGGTTAAGCTACGCTCACCGCGGTCGGGTCGTGGATGGGTACCATCCATTAAAAATCGAGACCCCTCAGTGACTCGGAAAGCACGTTAAGCCATTGATCTCGGCTGCCATGCGTATTACTTTGAAAGTCGTAACGGGTAGTCAGAAGCCCAAAAGTCTGACAACCAGTCTTACCAAGGAGTCTCGTGTACTAAGTAATTGGGTTGTGGAGGTCAGACAGTCACTCCATGTAAAATACTGGTGTTCAGCTGCATCCGGTTAGACTAGAAGACGACCCCAACATTGTTGGGTAAAAGGCAGATTAATGGTAAAGGAAAATGGTGGTGGTGGGAGTATTTTTAATTTTCGTATGCTGCACTGGTGGATGTCATCACGTCAGCGCCGGCTATCGCTGAAAACCAGCGCTGGGGCTCTGTCTCGCATAGGGTCATAGCATTATGCTGAGCGATTGCCGTTGTGCATGAATGTGACGAATATTTTCCCCCAACTCGTTCTTTTTTTTGTGTTTTTTCTTTGCGTCATGTTTACCGCAAATAAATATATTTTCTTTCTTTCTTCTTTCTTTACAAGACGCACTAAGGCCACTTGCACCACTAATCATTAAATTTGTTTAGCGCTAAATATTTAAAACATAATTCTGTCTCTGCCATCATCAAATAATTAACAGTAACAGAACGATGTTTTAAATCCATTTACCGCTAAACGTATTCAGTGATTTATGGCGCAAGTGGGCCTCAGAGCCTGTTTCAGTGTCCGGGTAGGAACCTTCTACTAGATAAATTAACTAATGGAATAGCATTTGCATTAAACAAAAACGCTACCAGCACGCGTAGTATAACCACTGACAGACGAAAGAAATGAATGGGAGCCTTTAAGAAAGATTATTTTTATTTTTTGTGCTGTGTGATGTCAAAAATTAAGACAAGAAATGCCACGTTGTCTTTGTAGAGTGGTGATGGAAGTGGTCATGCTACACGTGCAGGTAACAATGTTCTTAAGTGGTCAAACACATCATAACATTCATTACCTAATGCGCCATGTTATTTATTACCTAATCAGTATATCAAAACGACAAACCTATAGTTTTATGACAGCTGTCCGCAAGGATTTATTAAAGGCTGGCGGCGCACAAGTCGTTGCCCGGAATGTTACCATTTTGTAAATATTATATTTATAAAAACATTTAGAACTAAGTACTTATTGTGTATTTATTTTTATATCTTATTTTTATATTTTCGTATGCTGCACTGGTGACGTCATCACGTCAACACCAGCTGTTGCTGAAAACTAGCGCTGGGGCTCTGTCTCGCATAGGGTCTTAGCATTATGCTGAGCGATTGCCGTTTTGCGTGGATGTGACGCTTATTTTCCCCCAACTTGTTCTTTTTTGTGTTTGTGCGTTTTTATCTGCGTCATGTTTACCGCAAATAAACGTATTTTCTTTCTTTCTTAAACTGGCCATAAATCTTTATAATCATCACCTCACAATGACCAGGGAAGCAAGGCACAAAAGGGATTACGCTTATACTGAGCAATAGCCGCAACAAGGCTGCCAATGATTATAATATTGATGCAACTACTGAGTACTGGGTATGGTGGTGTACAATCAACTCGGGGTGCGACGGGTATTTGCACTGGTGTCGTACATGATGAAACTGCTCCGAGGCACAGAGCACACCTGAGAGTGCTGCAGCGGTTGCACTTGTACGTACGCGACCGTTATGTGTGGAGGCGACGGACCCCGCCACTGCTGGTCGTAGGTACCATCAGCCAGGACCAACTTGCTGGCCAAAACCCCTCTGACTCGAGCAATTCGCACCATCAATTATATTCAGGTCGAAATTGATACATTTACATGTCACTGGGGTGAATTCGCAAAAGTACTATTGTTTACACTATGTCACAAAGAATGATCTTTATGATCTAGAGATGTATTTTGTGCTTTAATTTTAAATTTTGTGTGTGTGACTTGGCTATCGCATTAGGTTAAGACCTGTAATGATAGTTTTAAGGTATTTAAATAAATAAATAAATAAACTTTTTCTTCACGATTCGTGCATATACCGAATAGACTCGGGAAACATATTTTTTTTTAAGTTTATTAAAACTTTATTATAAAGTCATTTAATCCTTCCAACTAAATTAGCTTCATAAAGCTTACAATGGAATATCACAGCTTCGATATAAATCTTTATAGTCAAAGAGACCGAAGCCCATGTCGTCGTCAGATTCCTCAGGTTCTTCTTCCTTCTTCTCCTCCTTGGCCTCGGCAGCGGGTGATGGGGCGGCTGACGGCGCAGCTCCCACGCCGGATTCGATGTTCGTGATCAGTGGGGTAGTTACGTAACACACTAACAGTAGGAATGGGTTTCATTTTGACAGTTCAACAACATTCATTGCGTTATTTACGTTGTTGAGCAGACAAATTTTTAGAATTTAAGAAGCAATGGATTAACAATAGGCTTCAAAATGATTCAGATTGTGATAGATAGTGTGTTACGTAATTAGGGTGCTGGTCGCGCACGCTGATGCCTTCCAGCGCCTTGACGAACAGACCCGGCCAGTATGTCTCAACATCAATGTTGGCCGCCTTCAAGATGGTGGAGATTTTCTCACTAGTTACGGCAACGTCGTCATCAACGAGGATGAGAGCCGAGTAAATGCAAGCTAATTCAGCCTTTGATGCCATTTTTAATCAAACATAATTTACCTACCGAGTTATAAATACTAATCACGAAGTAAACGAGTCTTGTTTTCTATTATCTACTAAATCCTATCCCTGTCTCGGTTGTCCTAGATTTCCCGCACACTTCGAGCGCATGAAATTCAGAGATTAGACGACGAAACGACAATCTCTTCATTACAGCACGAATTAATATTTGCTCATGTAAATGTTCATTAGTACTACATATACTCGTAGTTAGCTAAATATTTGATGCTGTATTATGCAGTGATAAAGTGCTTATAAATATAATAATTATCCCTATTTGTAATGCTAAGTGTCTGGCAAAGCTACTCTGAAATTGTTCTCAGTGGCGGATTAGCCCTAAGTCCCAGTAGGCCCGGGCCTAGGGTGGCCAATCGTGACAAAAAATTCACTGATGATAACAAGAAATAACTTAAAGTACCTAAATATTTCCAAACTTTGACGATTGATATGAAATTGATAATGATTGTTCAGTAAATATATCATGTCTACAGTCGCGAATCGCATTTTGATCAACATACGACGTAAAACAGAGCTGCAATATTCAAAAAATCAAAGAAAATTTGAATTTGGCGGGCAAAATTTCTGAATCGATTTCGATAGAGTTGGCAATAAAGTAACTTCATTATGTAGTCTGTATGATGGGTGCTGAGAAAGGGGAGGCTGGTACTTACTACATGGCCTGGGGGGCCTAAGGCGGCCAAGACTTCAAATCCGCCACTGATTGTTCTCAATATCCACTTAAATGCTAAAGCAGATCTTAAAGTATTCTCAAATTAGATCTATTCTTGCAAATGTGTTTTCGATTACGCGACACTTATAGACCCATAACAATAATATACTTTTTTCAATTGAGACGATTTCTATGTGCGGATTGGATGTTTATCATTAGGCTGATTTTGTTAAAATTGTCGTTATGAGTAGAAATCATAAGTATGAAGTAGGATCTTGAGGTCCTCTGAATGTAATTTTCAAGGAATCATCTCTCCCGAAAGGCAACAAAAATAAAACAGTAAGATCAAAACACCTATCTATAAAAACTTATATCAGCGAGGTAATTGCGTAACACACCAACAGAGGAATGTCTTTAATTTTGACAGTTCAACAACATTCATTGCGTTATTTACGTTGTTGAGCAGACAAATTTTTCGAATAAAAGAAGCAATGGTTTAGCAATAGGATTCAAAATGATTCAGATTGTGATTGATGATAGTGTGTTACACAATTAGATTGCTGATCATATGTTATTTTAAATTCAAAACAAAACAAAATGGAATTTCATATATGTATTATGAATATCGTTACAAAAGGAGAATCAAGTGAATTTTCCAACCTATAATTCTGTACTCAGTTACAAAACGCATCGAATGGTGACAACATTCAAATAATCAGCGGCTGGGAATGGATCGCTAATTAGTACGTATTGTTTGAGTTTACTCGCTAACTGGACCAGTTCCCTGAGTTTTATTTCGAAAGAAACCTAATTTATTAATTGATACTTTGGAATGTAGGATTGTAATATTAGTTGATTTGTATTAGTTAAATTATTTTCCTTAAGATGGTGTTTTTATCATCATCATGGATTCGGTACATGATTCTGGATCACCTGCGTTGAAATTATTCGTCGGTAATTTAAAAAAAAACTGCTGTATGTGTGTCCATACATTTTGACCGCGTAGGTATTGCGGTTTTTTAGGACACAGCAATTTTTTTTTTTTTTACCTACAAAAAATTTCAACGCGGCGTGGGGTCCAGAATCATATACTGAATCCAAGGTAACATGGTTGTGCGTCGATGTCCCTGCCATCCTGTTTATATAATTATGTGAGTAAAAACACCATCTTATGAAAATTAGGCGTAATTATTGCATATCGAGCTTTGGAAAAATGTTCGGCTTTGTAAAGCGTTGTCTCTGTCACTCATACCCGTGTGTCATTCTCTTTTGCACGCCTCATAAGCGAAGCGCGTAAGGTAGTGCTCTACTCTCACCTTACAAAGAACAAGTAATTCCTTGAGCTAAAAATGTCTCTATTTACTTCATATCGCACTTGTAGAATAATATTAACACACAAACGTCAAGAAAAAACACTAGCTTCAACACTCATGTTATTTTCGAAAGACATTTTGCTATTTAAAATAATGAAAACTGTTTAAAGAAAATCTTCTGTGGACGTCCGTGTGTCTATATGTATCCTGGCGTGGTCACGATAACTCCCGAAAAACTTAACTAATCGAGTCCATTTTTTTAAACGCTGCAGTATTATCGAAAACTAAGTTCTTTCAAAAATCATGGTCTAATTCAATGTAGTTTTTTTTTAATGTTACTTTTCTACTTTTTCATAAGTAAATCCGTAGAGTTATAAATTCAGAAAATTTTTGCTGAGTAGCTGGATATTACATCTCATCCTCTCTTTTAATCAATTAATTCTCTATTCTCTAACTTTTGTGTTTTTTTTTTTTTTTAATTGAATGATATTATGAGCCGTGCACTTTTGGATTTACCAATTTTTTTTTAAAGTGCTTGTACTATTTTAACGGCTATCGGCTATTTGAAAAATTCCATTGCTAGGAGTTCTTTTTTTGATTGCCTCTTTGGTCTTGAGTTGCAAGTTGCAAACGCGACAGTGCGCAAAGTGTTGTATGGATTTTCCATCAGCAAATTCTTAGTACCAACCCGGGTTTGAAATTGCACCAGGCCCACCTCTGATTATGCGGAACTTATCACATATCTGGCGAAATGATGTTTTACTACACATTCGAGGAATACAGGCGTGGTAACTGGTAATTAGTGACCGATACTTAAACACATGACTGTACTCATCATAACAAACAACTATCCCAAAGAAACGATATTTTTTTAATTAACCAAACTTTTGACCCCAATCACCTCAATAGAATATTCGGTACCTAAAAAGAATAATACATCACTGCTCAGCTATAATTTATTTTAGTTAATAATACCTTCTTACCAACAAATTTATTCTACTTTTACCATGCATTATTCGTTTTTCATTCATGTAACGTGAGACAGAACGGGGTCAAGCGACTAACAGCTGATAGCTCGCGCGCGGTACGTACGGTTGTTAAATGAATGAAACAAGAATAATGCATGGTAAAAGTGGATTAATTTTGTTTGTAATAAGGAATTAGTAACTAAATTAAATTACAGCTGATCGTGTATTATTCTTGTTAGGTACAAAATATTGTATTGGGATGATTGGGGTCAAGCACTTGATAAATTAAAAAAAATCGTTTCCTTGGAAAAGTTTTCCTTGAACCATGTGTTTAAGTATCGGTCACTAATTACCAGTCACCCTATACTATAATTATGTAGGTACCTTCTGGTGTTAATGAGTGCTTCCATTAAGAATTTCTCAGTAGTAGCCCGGAGTCTGGATTTGTACCCGGTCGATGGCAATAAGCTCGCCCCCTATTTCATGGGACTTAAGCATAACTGGCGAAATGTGGGTGTACTATAGGTACACCACTTCCTAACTTTTCGGGGAATACAGGTATGACATTATGTGTTTGTACCTTTAACATTTCATAGAATACCTCTTCCCAGCAATGTTGGAATTAGAACCGCACTATAACAGGCCGTCCACCTGCCATCTCATATCAGCGAAAAGCCTTGTGTTTGATAAGGGGTTTTCCCAAAATTAATCAGTCTCATGTCTGGGGTATATAACAGTAACCCAATTATATGGGCCCCCTTTGTACACGTCATCAGCATTCAATGGCTGTCGGGAACACTGGCATTGTATTTAGTAGCCATATACAATAGGTAGCTATGTAAATATTGTTCGATTTTCGAATGACTATTGATGTAAGTGTTCCAAGACACAAGGCAAATTGGAAGTTCGCAAAACACCATTTAGAAAAAAATATATTAGGTGTTAAGTCTTGGAAAATTTTTGATCTTAAGGCGGAACCTTCAGGGTAGCCCGCGAAATTAAATTTTTCTTACGTTTTTTGCTATTTGCAGGAAACTGTCAGGTTGTATTTTGATTAAAATATGATTTGCGACCGTAACAAATATGGCTTTACAGAATTATAATCATTAGAATCAGCAATACATCTCTCTAAGTTCATATTACTGTCTTGAATGACTATTTTATGAAATCATGACATTTGACGCCAATTCTAACTTAAGGGGTTGTATTGCTGATTCTAATGATTATAATTCTGTAAAGCCATATTTGTTACGGTCACGAATCATATTTTAATCAAAATACAACCTGACATTGACCTACGAATAGCAATAAAACGTAAAAAAAAAAATCGTGGGCTACCCTTGCGCTTCCCCTTTAACTGTATTTTTTTTATTCGTATGACATTACAACACAGCAAAATGTAGTGAGTCAATCTGCTAAATAATTAATTTCTCTTACTATATCTACAATGTACATAGGCACACAACTAAAATTCAGTCACTTTGCTTAGTTTCTTTTCTTAATAATTCCTTGCTTCCCAATTTAAGGTCTAGAAGTTATTAAGATTCTGTCCATCTCACTGTAAACTAGGGTACTAAGCTCTACTTCAGAATGCTCTTAAACCACATCATCTCGAGAATTTTCATGGAATTCCTTGTACAAGCGAATTAATCTTAGTCTGACTACACAAGCGTTCCTTACATCAAATAAGATGAAATCTGGGAAGATTACTTACCCATCAATGGAATTGCTTTAAGGTCTTTGGTTAACAAAAAGCATCTTCTTCTCATTTGGTTCATTAGAGGAACCAAATTGTCTACTGTCAAACAAAGCATCTCTCTTTAAAAAAAAACGTGTGTAGTCATTTGCCATAGAACGTCAAGACTGTATAATGTATTCTATCTCACTCTCTCGCACGATAAATCTTGTTAATGTACCTATGTGTTTGTCTCTTTTTAAATCACAACCACAACGGGGCTAAAGAAGTTTCACTTCAAATATATTCGCTTGAAAAATTCTTTGCTGTCCAGCACCCTAATTGTGTACCACACTATCTATAACAATCTGAATCATTTTGAAGGATATAGCTAATCCATTGCTTCATATGTTCGAAAAATTTGTCTGCTCAATAACGTAAATAACGCAATGAATATTGTTGAACTGTCAAAATGAAAGCCATTCCTACTGTCAGTGTGTTACGCAATTACCCCGCAGGATAAAATGTTACGTTGGTACTTGGAGATGAGGATGTAGCTACTCAGTTACGGAGATCAGGAATTATAAAGGATGTGTTTTTGTTTTTTGTAAACAGTTAATAACATACGAAATAACAGAATGCTTTCATTGTTTCCTACTTGGTTCCGTTTACATTCGTATTTTTCACTGTTTAAGATTTTATTTTTACATACTAGTTTTTGTCCGCAGCTTCGCCCGCGTAGGGGTCGGAAATAGGGATGATGAAATTTTTTTTTAATACCTACTCTATGAAATATTATTTGCAAATATTGCAAACAACGTTATAAAAAGTGTAAAAACTTAAAAAATTACCAAGTTATAAACGTTTTCAAATAACTGCTAGACAAAGACGGCACTACATAGAAGTGACGTCACTACTGTGTAACTTTATTCTAGCGCCATACATCGTCCGTACCGCGCGACAAGGACGGGAATAATCCCTTCCAAAAACTTTTAGAGCGTGTAGCTTCTCCATATTTCCATCGGTATTACAGATTTTCTCGATTATCTCATTTTACTATGCCTTCTTTGAAATTACAGAATTTTTTCGAACATTTCTAATATTAGTCATCATTCCTATTATCCCGCATGAACATACTACCGGCGGGGTAAACGGTACCTATCCTATGATGTCCTCACCCAGGTCATGTTTTACCCGAGTGGCAAAGGACATTGAGCAAAACAGACAGACAGAGTTATTTTCACATTTATTATATTAGTACGGATGGGTACCAAATAGTTCCACAAACAACATATTCGTCTCTGCCATATAATTCACATCACTCACTTACCCCTAAGATTGCTCCCTTCCGCAATATTACTGCATTAGGTTGTGCCCCTCAAATTGCCCGTAGATAACACCCCACGTATTTGTAAGAGGATTTGCATTCCTTATCTATGACGTATCCTGTGACATGCAAGGGTCTTATGGCTGCGACACACGATGGTGATATTATGGTATCCTTTGCTGCTTTTGAGTGGAAAAGGTTCGGCGTAGAGGTTGGTAGGTCGTCAATGGACGTTAAAATGTGTGTGTGCGATTAATTATGTTAATCTTAACCTGTCTGTTTGTTCCTTTGTTGTTTTATGGTGAGGAAATGGATTGTTGTTGGAATCTGTATATAGTAGGTATACAAGGTGTAAAAAGACCGATCACATAGCCGTCAATTATGCATTCTGTACATCAAACTAAGCAACATTAATAATTTCTGGGAAACGACTTTTATTGTTTTGTGTAAATTTGCTGTTTGCAGTATTGCGCAATGTAACACACGCAAAATATTGAGTACACGGTCGTGGGGGTATTTAAAGTTGTGTTATAATAATGTTCTTCTCCTTAGGTACCTACTACGCTTTGGAATGGGCAACTAGCTTCATCTTTCTGACTGACCGACCCCTTGATAATTCAAAAGTGCCTGTAAATGGTTTAATTGAAATAAATGCTTCGAGTTTGAGTTTGAATTATAACATTAAAAACTTAAGTTTTCGTAAAAAAAGTCAGTAAAAGTCGGAATTTTGACCAATACCTCCGTAACCAGAAGGTTCCCAGGTATAATCCAGTACAAGAAACAATATTACAATGACGGGGAGTACAAGTGACTCTCGGCTTCATTAAGCGCTTTTTACACCCGTTAGACAATAAAGACTAGATATTTATCTACCTTGCTATCTAATGTTATGAAAAACTTGGTGTACTGTTCGGAATTCTAGTTAGGATGGCCCGAATAAAGCCAGTACCAGATCTCTGATGACAGGTTGAATTCAGACTGTATCTTGTACCCATGGACAAACAAACAAAGTTGGATGTAACTCTGCTGAGACAAAACTGAGTCTCGTTTATATGTGAATATATTTACGTGTGAGTATTGCCGTTTGCGCGCGTAATGGCGGACCGTAGCGGCCGACTAATGTGTGAATGTGTGCGTACAAGCGGCCTGAACCAGCGAGCGGGCCAATTTGAGTGATACAGTTATTTGTTCGCGAGAATCTGTCCGACTTTTTTCGTACGTCCATGCTTGTACCTACAGAAATGCTCAACAATGTTCATATACACCCTCACACACGCACACACACACACAGAATATAATAATACACTAACCCTAGAATAAGTAAAAACCGATAATGTAATATTTTTTCCTGGTTTTATATAACTTACCGCATTTGTGTACGAGCGCATAATCTGATTTAAATGTAACTGCTTCCAAAGGGGAGGAGAACAGTACCCTAATTACGTAACACACTATCTATTACAATCTGAATCATTTTGAAGCCTATTGCTAATCCATTGCTTCATATGTTCGAAAAATTTGTTTGCTCAATAACGTAAATAACGCAATGAATTTTGTTGAACTGTCAAAATGAAACCCATTCCTACTGTTAGTGTGTTACGTAATTACCCCGCTGGTGTCCTGAAATACAGTCCTTACGCCTAGCTTAGGCACCAGTCTCCCACAGTATAATTAAAGCAATTATGTATTGTTCTTAATAATTTGAAAATGTACTTAAATATTGTGGTGAGAAATAAATCATTAACTTCTCTTTTACAACTTAAACTTCAGGCAGCTTTTATTTTGGGATCAGATTAAAACAATAGACTGAACTTAGACGAAAAAATTGTATAAAAGCACTCATTTAAGCTATAGTTATAAAGTTGTTTTAAATACACTCTATCTCTAATTCAACAAAGACGGAATCGCGGGGGTAAGCTAAGACCCTGTCCTGTTTGCGGCGCACGAATAAAGTAGGGGGAAATTATGAAAGGAAATAAGATTACCTTCCGCTCACTATCAATAATTTATCAGTTTCCTACAGGGGGCGACGTATAGGTTCCGTAGTGTTTGCTTATAGAGTGTGGCAAACGTCTGGAGGTTATTATGTATGGTCTGTTACAGAAGTATCTGATGAAAATGTAAACAAATGGATCAGAAAACGTACCTGTGGAAGTCAATTTGTAGTGCCACTTACAAATTGAGTGCATTGATTTGATTATTTTGTACTGTTTTATTTAAATCCGAAATCTTAATTTTATAGATATACGCAAAGATCGTACAGCGCTCTCCGCGTTCAATATAACGATGCGTTTAGGATACTGGTGGAGTTGCCCCGTTTCTGGAGTGCGTCAGGGATGTTTGCAGATGCGCATGTAGATTGCTTTTATGCAAGAATGCGTAAAAGGTGCACTTCCCTGGTGCGCAGGGTGCGGGGCAGCTGCAACAGTGTCTTAAGCATGGTTGCGAGTCGCCTGGACTGTGTTTACATGGGTCACTGTTGTGCCGTCTCTCATGCCCCTTTCCGGACTTACCTGCGCGTTTGTCTGTCATATATAGTTGTTTATTGACTATTGTTTTCGTGTTTGTAGTTCATGAGACATTCAATTAATGTTTGCAAAATGAAATAGGATACGATTTGTTTAAAACATGGGTGTTATTAAGTTATGGCGACACGAAATAGCTGTTTGGTTACTTTTTTATCGTACCAAAGGGCGCCTACGGGTCCTTAATACTAAGGCCCCGCTGTCCATCTGTCCGTTTGTCATAAGCTGTATCTTTTGTACCGTGAGAGGTCATTTGGTGATTTCCCAACCAAAAAAAAAAGATCACGTACGCTAAGACGTAAAAATATCGCGGCGGGGTTTTATGGCGCACTGTATTTGCGACTCTCGGTATTGAACCGAGCATTGAGAATCCAATAGAGTGCAACCCAGCGCGTCGAAAAAACACACTGTTGGATTTTCAAACTCTAGGCTCTAAGCAGTGCGTTCAAGATCCAGTGCGCGAAAAATACCGCCGCGACATTTTTACGTCCATGCGTACGTTGACTAATAGGTAGACACTTGAAAAGTCCACAGAGTGTTCACTACTATTGTCGCTGTAACAACAATTATAATAAGGCCTGATTCAGAAGGCAGTACTCCTCGATACGGCTCGCATCGTGAGGAGGTTCCTGTCTCTGGAACCCTAACCGCCGCGCCGGTAGCTTGGACCCTACTCCCGATACCGGCGGATCATAACATTTTGCATTTTTTTTTCATTTTCTTTTTCATTTTTTTACAATAACTGCGGACATTTTTTATTTTTTCTCACTACACAGAGATTGAAATTATAAGTTCACAAATAACTACTTACATCTAATTAATTAACCTAACCTAACTAAAACTATTAACAAACTAAAAAATATCTTATTATTTTATATTTTTTTATATTATCTTATCTTTAAAATGATTTTATAAAAATATTTAAAAATGTATTTAATGAGTATGAAAATAAATAAACGAAATAATAATAATATTTCGTGTCGCCATAAATGATAAATGATAAATGATTTTATTTCTGTAAGTATGTTTGTACAAACACTTTTACACGTCAATCATATTTTAAAACTAGATGAGGTCGGCGTTTCCTATCTGACTACTCTGAGAAGAAAGGCCGAAACAAACTCAGAGGTCACAGTCTCTTTTAAAGTCCAGACATAATCTTGGTCAGGTCATGCGAAGACCATGCAGATTGGTATCTGAAATGGTATTTTGAGGAAAGAACCATACAGTTTGAGTGGACCTGTCCAGTCAGTGCACGCATTTGTCAGTAAACGTGCAGCTCAACTCAAAACTTAAAGAGCTCAACGATTCGACGAACAATACCAAAGAAAGGACATTTGGGTAGGCCGCATAAATTACTCAAACTGCCAGACTATGATTAAAACTAATCAAGAAAGCAAAAAAATAAAACAATGATCTACATAGTCTTTACATTCACAATAATTAAAATAATATACTATTTTACAAAGTAAATATTCATGTCAATATATTTATAAAAATTCATCAATGTCAACAGGTATAAAAAATCCTGAAATAATCTTGGTCAGATCATTTGAGGACCATGTAAGATTGGTGTCTGAAATGGTCTTTTAAGGAAAGAACCATACAGATTTGAGTGGACCTGTCCAGTCAGTGCAAGCATTTGTCAGTAATCGTGAAGCTCAACTCAGAACTTAAGGAGCTCAACCATTACACGAACAATACCAAAGAAAGGACATTTGGGTAGGCCGCATAAAGCACTCAAACTGCCAGATCATCATTAGAACTACCTGAGAAAGCGAAAAAAAAAAACTGACGCACATAGTCCTCACATTCACAATAATTTGATAATAATGTTATACTTCAGAAAGTAAATTGTCATGTCATTCTATATGTAATAATTATCAAATGTCAAAATTTATGTAAAATACAAATTAAAAAAAATAGCAAAAATAAAAATAACAAAGAAAAACATTCAGTATGCAAAAAAAATTGGAGCAACTCAATCCCAAGCCTTTTTGTCCTCAATATAATCTTTAACGGTATAAAAGGCTTTCTGGCACAACTTACGTTTAATGAATGATTTGAATTTATTAAGGCTTAGATCTTGAACGTGGCTTGGAAGTTTATTATAAAAGCGTATACATTGACATCTGAATGAGCCACCTATTTTCTTGAGCCTTGTTGTAGGTACAACAAATTTGTTTTTGTTCTTAGTATTTATACTATGGATATGACTGTATTTTTTTTTTATAACTAACATATAACATAACTTAATAACAGCCATGTTTTAAACAAATCATATCCTACTTCATCTTTCATTGAAGCAACAAATGATTTGCATCATCTAAACACCGTTTAGACAATGCAACTTTTATTGTTGCTTCAACAAAAATGGTATGCCACAGGCAATGAAATCGCAGTGTAAATCATGCTTTATAGTGTCTTACCGGGGCAATGTCCGCTATATCATAATTGTAAAGAAAACTAAGCCTAACGCTAAACTACTGCATGATAGCCTTACCTTTTTAAGGGCACAACATTTTGTTCTACAAACCAATAACTTCCACATTTTCTCTGTTGTGTTCCACGAGTTCTTTTCTCACATTTTATGTTCTAGTAAACGCTGTAATTCATCATGTCGATAAAACGAACAATACGTATTATCACGTCATTAAATGATTGTTCATTGACTCGCCAATTACGCCGTATCATTGTCATACAAGTAATAATTAAATGAATAAACCCATTGAACTACATTTCTACAGTAATATACTAAATAGTTCAACTGTGTAAAACTGAGGTTTCATAAATAACTTCGCTAATAATGGATCGATTGACAATATTTTGCGGTCTTATTGATGAGTTGCTACTTACTCTTTATCAAGCTGTATTTTCTGTGTTTTCATAGAATATAATATTATTAATTGTTGCTAATTAAATTAAAAAAAGAGTAACTAATAAAATTGGCCAAAATTAAAAAATATCTTTATAACATACGTACCTCTAGAAATAAGATAATAAATAAAACTAATGCTATAAATTTAAAAAAAATGTTGTTTCAAATATTATAAATAGAAAATAAAAACTAAGTAATATAAGGAAATAATTGTGGTATAGTAATTTTATTCTAGGTGCATCGTCTTCACATATGATTACATAATTAATGTGAACTTACATAATATTGTAAAACATTTTAAAAGAGTAACAGTGTAGTTTCTTGCCCATTCTTCTCCACACGAAACTACCTTTTGGAAGGGGCAACTAGAATCAATTCTATTTTTTTATAAATTTTGACGTTCAAAAGTGCCTTTTATGTGCCTATTTGAAATAAATGATTTGACTTTGACATTGACTTTGAAAAGTAATTTAAGGTAGGAAATAGGTAGGAACAAATTTCAAAGTCCTTAGTCGTAGGTAACATTTTCATATACGCCGATGTTCTTGGCTAAGCAGTTGGAATGATTGCAATTTCAATTGGCTTTTATTTATTGTATTATCGAAGAACTTTCTTAAGGGGCTGACAACAGCTAAAGCGCGGTCACTGTCGGACTGCATAGAAAAGAAAGAGAAGTGCGATGACACAATGCTGGTAATTTATTGCAAAATATGAAGCAATTATCTATTTACAAAAAATCTATTGATTGGAACAAACACTATTACCTTAATATGTTGCTTGTAGAATAATCTGACTAAAACGCACAATCATTGCATGTATGTATGGTTTTTAATCGTTAAAAGAAATTTTTAGAGGTACTTTCGTGATTTTTTTCTATCGTATCAAATTAGTTCTATTATGTTTTCAACACACTATCTAACTAGCTTAGATCCTGAAGAATATCATATATTTATCTGATTTTGTTTACTGCAGTGAATCATATACTTTTAGGCATTATAAAACTTTTGTTTAGGTCCTGTAGTCGACTTAAGATTGAATTTCCCTTTCAACATTTACAGTCATAATTTTATTCACAAAATATCTTCGAACTTCATCACTCATACTTCTAACCCGAACGCAGTCGCGCCTATACCCAACCTCATGCGTAAACAAGACCGTCTCCCGTCCCCCTACGAGTCCGTTGTCCTTCTCCAAGGATTCGTGTTCATTATCATTTGTATTCACGCAGACAGCACCTGGAGTTGTGTCAGCCCGGAAAGATTTATGACGTCACAGAACAAAACTTTTCCTTTGTATGTTAATGCGTCTTTGACGGATTTTTGAGGATTTCTTGTTGTGAACAATGATTTTAGAGCGTCTAGAGGTGTTACTTTGTTTTGCGTTTAGGACACTGATGATTGTGTGGATATGTCCAAGTTCTAGCTGGCAGTAGATCAATGTTTTGGGAATCATAGATGAGAAAAATTAAGGTATATTCTATATACAGAAATGTTAAAACAGTTGCGGTTGTCTGGCTAAAACAGTAATATTTTACGGAATTATAATCATCTGAGGTTCACAACATCGATCAACAATACCTTCATAACTAAAGCACCGAGCAATTACGATTTGCCATGAGCAGATCGTTTGCCAGGCTTTTGGTCTCCTGACTATCCATGTGATCACTAATTACATAGCAGTACTGGCTGGTCGAGGTGAAACTAAAAGTTGTAGCACACAAGGTACAAAATCGCATGACACTTCACTTTGCATCTATAATGCACCTGCTACACATGTGGATGGTAGGTCAGTTTTCTTACAAAGTATTTGATTATCATGCGAAGAGCAACAATGGCTAGTAAATACATTTTCATTACGATGGCGAATTTATCCCGTTTTATTAGCGAACCCATTCTGTTTCATTGACTGTAATTGATCAACTGACAATGGCATCGACTGTAGTTGATTGATCATTCTGTCATGTACCGATATTAATACTGATTGTGTTATCGTTCAATTAAAATCTGTACGTCAACAAGCAAGTAAGGTACCAATATGTAGTTTCTCGTGTATATATATATTATAATATAATATATTATTGTAATATATTAATCTCTAGTTGTAACAGTAACAAGCATAATTAAGTTATTTTGATGGAGAGTTTTATCCCCTTATGGCAAAAGTCAAAAAGTCATTTATTTCAAATAGGCACATAAAAGGCACTTTTGAACGTCAAAATTTGCAAAAAAATAGAATTGATTCTAGTTGCCCCTTCCAAAAGGTAGTTTCGTATGGAGAAGAATGGGCAAGAAACTCCACCGTTACTCTTTTAAAATGTTTTACAATAATTCAAGTTATAAGCAAGTTCACATTAATTATGTAATCATATGTGAAGACGATGCACCTAGAATAAAATTACTATACCACAATAGGTAAAAAGAATTAAATATAATGCAAAGGCAGGTAAATTAATTATGTGATAGATACATGGTGCTCACATATTTACAAATATTGAAAAGTAGATGATGTTTCCAAAATTTTAACAAGTATTAATTTAGTGTATGAGTCAAAGTAGTTAAGTACATAATGTAACAATCAATGTCATAAAAATTATAAATTATACAATTAAATTAGCAACCAGTTTGATTTTGTCTACACTCTAGATTGTCCTATGGAGCAGGGCCAGCATGTTTCCAAGCATTCTTATCTAGGATATAATCCTCTAATTTGTAATATGCTTGATTACAAAGTGTACTTTTTATATTAGTTTTAAATTTTCTTTCATTTAATTGCAATATATCACAAGGTATTTTGTAGTAACATTTAACACAGTACCCCATAAAAGATGTATGTACTTTAGATAATCTAAAAAATGGTTGATCTATTTTATCTTTATTTCTAGTATTAAAATTATGTCTATCACTTATTTTATTAAAAAGATGTAGATTTTTTCTTACATACATAATATTTTCATAAATGACAAGGTACCGTCACAATATTAATATTTTTAAATAGTTCCCTAGGAGATTCGCGACGACATAGATTGTAAATGGCCCTGACAGCTCTCTTTTGCAAAATGAAAATGGATTCAATGTCAGCAGCCCGACCCCACAGTAAAATGCCATATGACATAATGCTGTGGAAGTAGCTAAAATAGACCAAACGCGCGGTTTCTACATCTGTTAACTGTCTTATCTTCCTAACAGCATAAGCGGCCGAGCTTAACCGCCCCGTAAGAGATGTTATATGGGGTCCCCATTGTAATTTCTCGTCTAGCGTGATTCCCAGGAAAACCGTCTGATTAATAAATTCTAGTTTTTCTCCATTCAATATGATGTCACATTCGCAACTTCTAACATTAGGTAATTTAAATCTAATGCATTTGGTTTTTTCTTCATTTAGTACCAAATTATTTACCATAAACCAATCTTGGACCTGAAGATTAGAGTTATTCACATCGTCAAGATCTTGTGACCGTCGGTCTACTTCAAAGATCAATGATGTGTCATCTGCAAATAACACCATCTTCGGTTGATTCTGCAGTAATTGGGGTAAATCATTAATGTAAACTAAAAAGAGGAATGGACCCAATATCGAACCTTGAGGAACGCCCATTGTCATTTCAGACCCTAATGAGTTCATGCCGTTTACTTGAACTTTAACCTTTCTATCATTCAGGTATGACCTTAGTAGATCAAGAGCTGTATTCCTAATCCCATAGTGCTCTAGTTTCAGCAGAAGTGTCTCATGGTTTACGCAATCATGGTTTGGCATAAACATAATGTAGTTAATATTCATATGTCATTATTTTAATAATGACAGGCCTTTTCAAGTCATTCAGAATGAGGTGGCGAGGTGACTTGGACACGTTCTGCAAGCGCTAGTCCGTGATTACACACAGTTAAAGAGTACCTTAAGGGGACTACAGGACCTAAACGTAAGTTTTATAATGCCTAAAAGTATATGATCCACTGCAGTAAACAAAATCAGAAAAATATATGTTATTATTCAGGATATTTGCTAATTAGATAGTGTGTTGAAAACATAATACAACGAAGATACTTCTAAAAATTTATTTTAACGATTAAAAACCATACTACTATGCATTAAATCATTCTGACTTTTTGTCAGATTATTCTACAAGCAACATACTAACGTAATAGTGCTTTATTTTTTTAATTTTGCAATAAAATACCAGCGTTGTGTCATCGCGCTTCTCTTTCTTTTCTATGCAGTCCGACAGTGACCGCGCTTTAGCTGTTGTAAGCCTCTTAAGGCGCTACCCCGAGCAAAACTTTGCGATAGAGCGTTATTCAGTGGCTATTAACTCATTAATTAAGAGTAATAAACTGCATCTAAAAGCACATTATTAATGTTCGATATCCTATCATAACATTGCACGTTCTTATTTGTTTTTATGTATTATAAATACATTTAAAATCTCCTTGTAAAAATGTGACTAAAATGATTGGTTACATGCATCTTTTGCTAAAGTTAACGTTCTAATAATTCGAGGATCTAAATAATTCACGTTTTATTTTATTTCAAAAGGTCGCTTGTCATTTTTTATTAACATAATTCCAAAAACAATGTGAATTCTTTTATAAATGGGCGTGCGCAGGAAGCGGGACAAAGCGAGACTCAGCGACGTGACAGAGAAGGACCGAACGCTCAAGGTTGTTTGGTCGGGGAAGCGTCTTAAAGATTTGAGGGCGGTTTTTCCCAGCAGAGACAGCCAATTCAGGAGGTCTTGTTGAAAGCCACACGAAACCATGCCGAGTGCTGCTGAGTATGCAAGAAATAAAGTCCAAAACAAAACATGCATTCTAAAAACAATTAGCTTCAATCAATTAACTCAGCCTATTGCAATCCACTGCTGGACATAGGCCTCTCCCATGCTGCGCCACAGCACCCTGTCCTGCGCCTTCCGCATCCAGTCCGTCCCAGCCACTTTTTTGAGGTCGTCGGCCCATCTAGCTGGGGGCGCGTCCCACACTACGCTTGCCGATACGCGGTCGCCACTCCAGTACTCGTCTGCTCCACCAGCCATCGGTCCTCTGCCAAACATGGCCAGCCCACTGCCACTTCAGCTTGCTTACTCTGCAAGCCATGTCGGTAACTCCGGTTCTTTTCTTACCAATTAGCTTAACAGTTTGTAAACTAGATGAATGAAATGGTGACAATAATAACAAATTCATATAAGTATGATTAGTATAGCTGTTATCGCCATATACATTGCCCTAGTTGGAAGGAACGGACGCCATCTTGAACAAGGTGTCCTAACTTCTTTTTAATCCTTCGCCGCGAAAGCACCTCTTCAGTGCTTTTACCGCTAATATATCTGGATTGCGTGATAAATCCGGGTTTTCGGGTCTATATAGCTGACCTACATACTTATCAAGTTATACTGATTGGAAGTGCTGTGAAGAAATAGGGATCGTTTTATTTGTGTAACCTCGCTGGCATGCCGCGTGGCTAACCTACACGTCGAGGACAGGAAGGCGACTTCAGACTTCTAGAAAGGTAAGGCGCTGCATCCTGTGGCCTTCTCTTATTCCTGTTTCTCCATACCATAAAATAGCCATTCTCATAGCAAGGCTTTGAATCACCGCTCTAGGCTTTTAAAGATGAAGCCTGGATAGAGCTATTTACACAGTTCTGCCCATTTAATGGTCCCGCACCCCCTCATGTTACCGTTCAAAGGTTTCCCAAAAAGCTCAAAGCGCTAACAATAGCAAAGTGTACAAATCAGTCTGATAGACTCCCATTCACTGTGCATATGAAGAGCAGACGTAATGACCTTATATTCTATTCAAACGCATCTACCAGTACAAAGCTCCCAATGATCTATAATCGTAGGTATAGAAATACGCATATAGGGCTCCCAGACCTCAATAGCACACTAATTTTAAGTGACGTTATGTAGTCATTGTCTGTCCATCATTGTAACCAGTTCCCCCCAATCAGTTGCCACAACATGCAAAAGGATAATCAAAATCTTTGTGTCGGACTCACAGCAAAATGCACATTGAAATACCACGGTATACCAACAGTTTTAATTCTTACGTATTCAACTTCCAAAGAGGCGACATCTATACGGGATGCCGAAAGGAGTTCATTATCATTTCTTTTCAACGTAAACACCTGAGATTTTGCTCCATACAGATCAACAAAAATAGATTGTAAAGTCGGCATGATACAGTCTAATATCGCTTGAATAACAGTGAGTGATGAAGTCGAAATTTTCTAGTAGTGTCAGAGGGAATAACAAATTGGTGGAGCGAGTGTGAAATCAATGGGGATTTGTGTGACCGTTCTCAGGTATTCATAGAGGCATCGTTAGGAAAGTTTCAGAGGTTTGCGAAATATTCAGAAATCTTGTAGACGTGCGAGTGAAGCGAGTTTTTTAGGTGTTATTCCTTATGCCTTAATGAAGGAGGGTCTGAAACATTTAAAATAAATGTAAGTAGGTTCACGTTCTCGTGTGGCACTGTGAATGTTCAGAAATTATTTGTCTTTTTTAAATATTTAAAATAGAAATCTCCATAATTTATGGACCCTTATTAACCAAAAAATATGTTTGGTTTTGCAACAAAGTTTTGTAACAACACCTCCGATTTCCAACAAAATCTGCTCGCAATATATCCTCCCAGAATTTAACTCAGTTTACAGTATCTTTAATGTTGTTTATTAAGAGCGTAGTTCCACAAAACAATCAACACGCGCGGTAAAGCACTTTAAATCATAATTTATACGTAATTAATTACAGCACAGCCAAGAAAGGAGGAATAATAAATTTTAATTATGACAAATGACGTCACGGAACGCGTTAAATCGCTAGGGTTGTTACCAAAGAGGTAGTAAATTACCCGAGGGATGGGTAATCGCACGTAGGAGTGGGTGACGATAGGATTTAAAGGGTGAATATTGATAGGGAAAAACAACTGCGGTATACAGCGATTAAAGCGCTTTATTTGTTTAAATATTAAGTAAGGGTCGTACCGTTCTGGTTGGCACCTACTTAAGGCTTTTAGAATGTAAGCAAGTACATAAATAATTATTCCTACGACCTGTAAGTGAGAAGATATTGTTAATTTGTTGTGTTTTGTGTAATTGATTTATTGTACCTATAGTTGCATCCGGCGCGGGCGTGCGTGTATGACCATTACCGAATTTATATATACACATTGAAATTGATAAATTTTATATATACAATGACATGAGTATTTACTTGTAAAGTATTATGTTATTTTAATTATTGTGAATGTGAAGACCTATGTGGGTAATTGCTTTCTTTTTTTTTCTGATTTAGTTTTCATGATCTGTCAGTTTGAGTGAGTTTT
Source organism: Dryobotodes eremita (assembly GCA_917490735.1). NCBI lineage: Eukaryota > Metazoa > Arthropoda > Insecta > Lepidoptera > Noctuidae > Dryobotodes > Dryobotodes eremita. The sequence goes on along the minus strand of OU823251.1, from coordinate 19,392,145 downwards.
ATGCGGCCTACCCAAATGTCCTTTCTTTGGTATTGTTCGTCGAACCGTTGAGCTTCTTAAGTCCTGACTTCCTAAGTCGAGCTGCACGATTACTGACAAATGCGTGCACTGACTGGACAGGTCCACTCAGTCTGTATGGTTCTTTCCTCAAAAGACCATTTCAGATACCAATCTGCATGGTCTTCGCATGACCTGACCAAGATTATGTCTGGACTTTAAAAGAGACTGTGACCTCTGAGTTTGTTTTGCCCTTTCTTCTCAGAGTAGTCAGATAGGAAACGCCGACCTCATCTAGTTTAAAAAATATGATTGACGTGTAAAAGTGTTTGTACAAACCTACTTACAGAAATACAATCATTTATCATTTATCATTTAGTGGGGTAATTGGTACTAATTACGTAACACGGAATGGGTTTCATTTTGACAGTCCAACAACATTCATTGCGTTATTTACGTTGTTGAGCAGACAAATTTTTCGAATATACTCGTATGAACGAATGGATTAGCAATAGGCTTCAAAATGATTCAGATTGTGATAGATAGTGTGTTACGTAATTAGAATGTATGAACGTAAGCGAGGCAAAAGGAGTATGTAAGGATCGTAGCATGTGGCGTTCTGTATTTTTGCCTACCCCCATGGGAAGAAGGCGTGAGTTTATGTATATATGTTCCTATAGATAGTTTAAACACGAAGTAGTAAGTATGTAGCTTAGCACTCAAAACTCACACTCAAAACATTTATTTCAAATAAACCAATTACAGGCACTTTCGAATTGTCAAGGGGTTGGTCAGTCAGAAAGATGAAGCTTGTTGCTCATCCCGAATTGCAGTAGGTTCCTATGGAGAAGAACGGCGAGAAACTCCACGGACACTCTTTTAAATCAAAATATTGTTAAAAAAATATTGGTTACATCATTCATGTTAAAACTATGCAATTGAGAACATGTAGAAAGACGTGCACGTTAAAAGCATCCGTGATAAAAATACTAAAAATAAAACTATTCCAAATTAAAATAAACTAAAAATAAGCCGCGGCAGCTAAAAGAAGACCAGTCCCTACTGACGGCGCCCGTTCACGAACATAACATATGGATCTGTACCATTCAGCTCAACCGTTTTGAAGGGAACTTAATGATCCAACACACGCCACCATCAGTGAGACATTTGAGTGAGCATGGCATACTCTCAGTCGCCAGGGAACTTTTTCTAGCTTTCAAGTAATGTAACATGCATAAAAAGGCAAACGAGCGAGTTTAAAAACTATTCTAAAATTAATAGTAAAATACGGGGAAATATTTGAATATGTTAGAAAACTTTGTTTATATAAGAATACAAACGATTAAAAAGCAGCTCTTGAATAACTTAAAATAAAGACGAACAAAAAATTCTAAACAATTTAAATCATAAAATATTATCAGGAGCGTACAAACGTGGGGAGAGATCACTGAACTTTATATTTTATGAAATTCAGGCATTTTCATTGGGCGTTGCTCTCTCTCCAAAATGTTTAAAGTAAGAGACTTAAGTAAATTCTGCTATTGTTTTAGAATGTGGCTTTATAATTTACTAAAAGTTACTCCTAACTTCTCGGTTTACCTAAATTATTAGCTTATTAACAATAACAACGGTTTTATTAACTTTTTCATCGACATAACAATGTGGGAACATATTTATATTGTTTGTGGGTTATTTTTTATTAGGCCGGGAACCGAACCTACCTACCTGTACTGGAAATTAACTATGTCAAGTCATTTCTCATTGGGTTTGTCGGATTTCTATTCTTAGTGATGACCTCTGAAACACAATTTCTTACACGAGTGACTGTTGTAACGCGCGGTTCGGTTATCGAGGCCAATCAGCACAGCGCGAGCGTGATGAAAAGGGGCTACATAAATTATTTTAATTATTTAAAACCCTTTGCAATATTTGTTTTAATAGCATGTTCAAAAATAATAAGCAAAATGTAAGTAAATATAAACAAATGAGGAAATTAATTGAAATATAGTTCAGAACAAACATCTCCAGGCTCACTCCGAATTATTCCATTAATAATAGTGTCTAGACCCACCCGCACGTGATAGTCTCATTAGTGTAAATATTTAATAATCTAACCTCCGTTTAGAAATAAGGGTCGACGTCAAAAACGGTACCAATGATTTATATTTTCAAAGGACGGTCATATTGAAATTATAAAACAACATAGGTAAGCTACAAGTCTAATATCAAAATAATATCGTGTTTGTTAATACTCATCATGATTTATCGTTAGTTAGTTCGTCAGCTATAGTAAAGTTTAATGGCAGCAGTTTGGCCTTAAAAACATCAAAGAAATTACTTAGACGAATTTTGCCCCAAAACCTAAGTGTGGTTTTCAAGGAAAACTATGATTCTGAGTATCTACGCCTACAAACTTCTACACCAAAAGCAAAGACGCAACATATAATATGGTAATCTATTGGAACAAAATAATCCTTAAAGCAGGATTAAAACCAGCATAATATTCTAAAGCGTCATAAAATAACCTGACTAAATGTAATATCCCATGCGGCGTTCTACGCAATATCATAGCTGTGTACATCTCAATATATCCGCGTTATCTAGTTTCAGATCGGGCCGCGTTGACTGATGGCATGCTGCACATACCGCACGTTGATAGATGTTGTACTCGCAGCGGTAGTGCGGGAGCGTGGATTGGGAATATGTAATTGATATTTAATGTGTAGTTTATCATTTCGTAAATAATACTCGCCTGTTAGGGATCCCTTCTTTTCGCATAATGTTCTTTGTCCTAATATACTTCGGCATAACGATTTTGGCACAATTTGTTTTGGCATAATAATACTTCGGCATAACTTTTTTAGGCATACATTTTATGTTGGCATAATCATCTTAAAGACTAATTTGTTTTGGCATAAATTTGATTCGCATAACGTTAGTAGGCCTAAAGACTATTAGCATAACGTTAGTAGGCCTAATGACTATTAGCATAACGTTAGTAGGCCTAATTACTATTTTAGTGACAGAACCGAATTGCTACATAACCGACTCCACGTAGTCTTGTTTGTCCTACCCCTAGAGTGTAATTTAAAATCGCGTAGGCGCGTAGGGGCGAGGCGGCCCGCGGGCTGAGGAGCAGGCGGCTGCGAGCGAAAGCCGTCGGCGACGATTAGCACGCGTGGGGCCGCCGGAGGCCCGCAGCGCCGGAGCCGTGACAGAAACCCTGCCTGCTGCATGCTGCATGCTTGCTTGCATGCTTGCTTATTTGCTTAATGCTTGCTTGCATGCTTGCTTGCATGCTGTATGCTTGCTTGCATGCTGTATGCTTTAGGATATTATGCTTAAAAAAATTATGCTTTAGAACTTTATGCTTAATAAATTTATGCTTTAGAATATTATGCTTAATCATTATTATGGTTAGAGAAATTATGCTTAAAAAAATTATGCGTAAGCTGTTATGCGTAATTATATTATGCGAAAATATAATTATGCCAAACAAAATTATGCTAAGTTATATTAGGTCTTAAAATTTTATGCAAATGGATAGGGAACCCGCCTGTTATTGTCCCTCTTCTCATACAGAGAAAGCATGAGCATTGATCACCACGCTTGCTCAAGATGGGTTGGCGATTTTAGACTTCTATCAATTATAACTCCAGGCTGCGGATTGTTGGGGTGCTAGGACAGGAAACCTCCCCGTGTGTCCGTGGGCTGGAGTTTCCCTTGGATGCGTCTGGGGGAAAGGCCAGTCTCCGGGACGGTGCACCCTGGGGTGCGGGCAATAACTCTCCATTAGGTACTCTGTGCCTAAGGGGTCTTGTTGCCCGTACGCTAATATCCTGTCGGAGGAACGCTCCAACGCGTGTATCTCTGTTAAGCAGAGACGCACAGCGGCGGAGTAAGAGCGGGCTCGGTGTGCACTTACCCTGCCGCCGGGCAGGCAGGAAGGAGTCTGCTCCTTCTGCCACCGTTAGTCTCGTAGCCCCGAAGATCGTCAACGTCATGTCTCTGACTTTTGACGGGGGTCGAGGGTCTTGGCTTAACCGCCCGGGCCGCGAGGAAGATAACCTCTATAAAAAATTCCTCTAATATCAAGTTCTGGTGCGCGGCGAGGGTATGAATGGCTGAGGAGTAGTGTCATCTACAACTTTCCAGTTGTAGGTGGCGCATCAGTCGTTAGCGCACCCCCAGCCAGAGTACCAGTGGACCCTCTGGTTGGGAAACAAATGAACACTTGCCTAGGGACAGGGGGTGAACCTGGGAATGACCTTTTAGATCCCCCATACTCGTGGGATTAAGTATGGAAAAATCTAACAAAACAACACAAAGAGAGAGCAGTGGAGAGGAGAGGAGCGATGCGGGGTCGGAGTCCGACGCCGCATCTGGCGCGAAGGGTTCTTACAAGAGCCCGGAGCGCGTAGTGGTGGGAGATGCTGAGAAGAACAGAAGGCTCTTCCAGAAGCGCCCCAAACCAGGGGATGGCCAGGGGTCGTCCTCTGATGGCGGGAGGAGTGTCGTCCGAAGAAAAATTACTCGGCGGGGTGGAGTGCACGAGCGGAGTACGGGCAAAGTGCGCACCACCGAGGAGGACGGCGAGCCGAAGCGAGTCAGCTCAGCCGAACCGGCCCAGTCAGCCGAGAGACTCGCCACGGAGGGGCACGACCCTGGAGGGGCCAGTCTCAGGGCGGAACTATCTGAGTCGTCAGTCGGTGAGCCGGACGCCGCTGGCGGCTCTAAGTCAGAGCGACTGGCCAGGCTGGAGGCGGCCGTGGTAGCTGCGCTAAAGGGTGTGGCCTTGAAGAGGATTCAGTCCTCTAAAGACAAGGCCATACCCGCTGCCGCGGCTTCCATTATGGAGGCAGTGAAGGCCATCAAATTCGGGCCTCAATCGGACGGGATGGCCGAGATGCGGGCGGAGGTCACCCGGTTGACGGCCACTATGGAGCTTCTCCGAAAGGAGAACGAGGAGCTCCGAGCGGACCTGGCCGGCCTCCGAGCAGCAGCCGCCCCCCGAGAAGTGCCGCAGGAAGGGGATAGGCAAGGCCGGGCGGTGCCAGTGCCTGCAGAGGACCGGGTTTTGGCCCTGGTGCGGCGGGAGCTGGCTGCCTTCCAGAGCCGATTTTCCGCTCTGGAGGCCGTTGTCCTGCGCCCCCCGCTAGCGGCGAGCCGGCATGTATCGTTTGCCGCCGCTGCGGCCAAGCCAGAAACGGCAGGGCGGTCTAAAGGCGGGCCAGTGTTGGAACCCGCAGGACCGCCCCCAGCGAAGACAGCGCCGCCCAAGCCCTCGAAGGGTAGAGTGGCTACGCAGGCGGCGAAGGCCCCAGCCTTGGCGGCGAGACGGCCGCCCCCCCCGCCCCCTAATGCTCCTCCGGCTCAAGCCGAATGGCAAGTAGCCGGAGAGAAGAGGAAGGCGGGGAAGGCTTCAAGGGCGGCCAAAAGGAAGGAGAGGCGGCAGCGGCGCAAAGAGCGAAGCGTCGCGGCTAGGCTCCGCGCCCCGAAGTCCGCAGCTGTAGTGATTACACTACAGCCGGCAGCGGAAAAGAAGGGCGTGTCCTACCGCGACGTGCTCACGAAGGCGAGGGCGGCGGTGAACCTGCAAGAGCTGGGCGTCACCAATGGCATCCGGGTGAGGGTCACTGCGACCGGGGCCCGGATGCTAGAGGTGCCCGTTGCGGCGAGCGGCCCGACCGCTGACGCTCTGGCCGAAAGGCTTAGGGCGTCCCTAAATGCGGACGAGGCCCGAGTGTCCAGGCCCACCAAGTGCATCGACATGCGCATTCTGGGCCTGGACGACTGTGTGACGGAGGCTGAAGTGGTGGCCGCCGTCGTCAGGACTGGGGGTTGCTCTGCCGAACAAGTGAGAGCGGGCACCATCCGTCCTGACCACAAGGGGATGCGAGCCGTTACGGTGAGCTGCCCCGTGGCGGCGGCCAGGAAAGTCGCCGGGGAGGGCCAAAGGCTCCTGGTGGGCTGGGTTTCCGCGCAGGTGAAGCTGCTTGAACCCAGACCTCTGAGGTGCTTCCGCTGCCAAGTGGGCAACCACGTGGGAGTGCAATGCACCTCGGAGGTGGACCGCAGCGATCATTGCTTCCGCTGCGGTCAGCCCGGTCACAAGGCCGGCTCGTGCAACGCCACGCCGCACTGCTTTTTATGTGCGGCAGCTGGCAAGCCGGCCGATCACCGGGCTGGGAGTAAGGCCTGCGCTCCACCCGCCAAAGCCAGGGGCAGGGGCAAGCCCTCCGCCACCGCCGTCACCGCCGCACCCGCCGCCACTGCCGCCGCCGCTGCCGCCCCTACTGTCGTAGCTGCCGCAACCACCGCGGCAGGGGCCTCACAGGGGGCTCGGGAGGGGGCTGATATGGAGTGCCAATAATGGCCCCATTACGCCTCCTCCAGGCGAACATCAACCACTGCGCCGCTGCTCAGGATCTGTTGCTCCAGAGCATGGCGCAGTGGTCGATCAACATCGCCGTGGTCGCTGAGCCGTACTTTGTCCCGCCCAGGGATGACTGGGTGGAGGACCTGAGCGGCTCAGTGACCCTCATTTCGTCGGCCGCCGCCGGTACCCCGTCGCTTGAGGCAGTCAAGAGGGGACGGGGTTGCGTGGCAGCACGGTTCGGGGAGATTGTTGTGGTAGGGGTATACTTCTCCCCGAACCGAACTCTCGCCGAGTTCCACAACTCCCTTGCGGAGTTGAGAGTCGTCGTCGTCGGGTACCATACCCTGCCCGTGCTCGTACTCGGGGACTTCAATGCCAAGAACACGGCTTGGGGTTCCCGGTACACGGACACACGGGGCGGGATGGTGGAGGACTGGGCTCTGGAGACAGGCCTGGTCGTCCTAAACCGGGGTTCTGTCCCCACGTGTGTGCGGATGCGGGGCGAGTCAGTGGTGGACATCTCGTTCGCCAGCCCCGCTCTGTCACCGCGTGTCATTGACTGGCGCGTCATGGAGGGGGTGGAGACGTACTCCGACCACCGGTACATCCGGTTTGACGTCTCCGCCCAGACCTCGAGCGCGCTGGTCCGACAGGCCCCGAGTGGTCCGCGGTAGGCGCTGAAGAAGCTGGACCGGGAGCTCCTCCTGGAAGCCTCGATCGTGCAGGCCTGGGTGTCACCACCGGACAGGCCTGCAGACATCAACGTCGAGGCGGAGTGGTTCCGGGAGGCCATGTCCGAGATTTGTGACGTGGCAATGCCCCGGGTCCAGCCCGGACGCGCCTGGCGCCAGGTGTACTGGTGGTCGCCGGAACTAACGTCTCTGCGCGAGGCGTGCGTTGCCGCGCGGCGCCTGTACACCAGGCACCGCAGGCTCCGTATCCGCCCTCCGGATACGGAAGCCATTCAGGCGGAGCTGTACGAGGGTTACAGAGCGGCGAAGACCGCCCTCCGAGCGGAGATCCTGCGGGCCAGGGGACTGGCCCGTGAGGAGTCGCTGGGGACTCTGAACAGGGATCCGTGGGGACGCCCATATAAGGTGGTGCGGGAGAAACTCCGCCCATGGGCTCCCCCGCTGACGCAGAGTCTCCGGCCCCAGCTCGTGGAGGGCGTGGTGAGCGCTTTGTTCCCTTCGCGGGGGGAGCATACTCCCCCGCCCATGGCTCCGCCTCCTGCGGTGCCAACTGCGGACCACATGACCGACGATGACGACGTTGCTCCTGAGGTGACCGAGGTAGAGTTGAGAGCGGCGGTACGTAGGCTGAGTGCCAAAAATACCGCCCCAGGACCCGACGGCTTACCGGGAAAAGCCTGGGTCCTGGCTTCGGAGGCTCTCGGGCCTCGACTAAGAGGGCTCCTAAGCGCATGCTTGGAGGAGGGCCAGTTCCCACTTCGTTGGAAGACGGGGAAACTGGTCCTCATTAAGAAACCGGGGCGCCCGGCGGACTCTCCGTCCGCTTACCGGCCCATCGTGCTGCTCGACGAGGTGGGCAAGCTCTTTGAAAGAGTCATTGCAGACCGCCTCGTCGGGCAGCTGGTGCGGGTGGGGCCGGATTTGGCGGAGAGCCAGTTTGGTTTCCGCAGGGGGCGCTCCACGGTGGATGCCATCATGCGCGTGCGAGCCCTCACGACGGGGGATGCTGTGGCCCGGGGTGGGGTCGTCTTGGCGGTGTCTCTAGACATCGCCAATGCCTTCAATACCCTGCCCTGGAGTTGCATCCGGGAGGCATTCCGGTATCACCGGATGCCGACCTATCTCTGTCGTGTAGTCGAGGCCTATTTGGCGGATAGAGCAATTATCTACCCCGGTCACCAGGGAGAATGGAACCGGCGAGAGATGTCGTGCGGTGTCCCACAGGGATCGGTCCTGGGGCCGCATCTGTGGGACATCGGTTACGACTGGGTGCTGCGCGCCGACCTCCCTAGCGGCGTCAGCGTAGTGTGCCACGCTGACGACACGCTGGTCCTGGCGCAGGGGAGGTCGCACCAGGCGGCGGCCGAACTCATGACACGAGGGGTTGCGACAGTCGTTGAGAGGATCCGGCAGTTGGGACTCGAGGTGGCCTTGCACAAGTCCGAGGCCATGTGTTTTCATGGTCCTCGGAACGCGCCACTGTCGGGTTCCCAAATAACGGTAGGAGGGGTTCACATCGGCGTCGAGTCGACGATGAAGTACCTGGGACTCGTCCTCGACAGCCGGTGGAACTTCGTCGAGCACTTCCGACGTTTGGCTCCCAGACTGCAGCGGGCCGGGGCTGCTTTGAAGCGGCTCTTGCCCAATCTGGGGGGGCCAAACGCCTCCTGCCGGAGGCTCTACGCGGGGGTCGTGCGGTCCATGGCCCTTTACGGGGCACCGGTGTGGGCGCGTTCCTTGAGGCTCCGGCCAGCCCGCCGGTTGAAAGCATCCCAAAGGGTCATGGCCATCCGGATGGTACGGGGATACCGCACGGTCTCCTGCGAAGCGGCGAGCCTCCTTGCCGGATTGCCGCCGTGGGATCTGGAGGCAAAGGTCCTCGCGCACGTCTGGGAGTGGCGCGAGGAGGCGAAACGCCGGGGCGTAACTCCGCTGCCGCGAGAAATCGCGGCACAGCGGATAGAGCTCCGGCGGGATCTCATGGCGGTATGGAGAGTGCGACTGTCGCAACCCAGCGCAGGGCACGCCACAATTGCGGCGGTAAGACCCCTCTTTGAGGAGTGGCTTGAGAGGCGCCACGGCGTCCTCACCTTCCGCCTGACGCAGGTCCTCACCGGACATGGATGTTTCGGGAGGTTCCTGTTTCGAATAAGGCGGGAGGAAACGCCCGGGTGTTACCATTGTGTGGATCGACCGGAGGACACGGTGGAGCATACGGTGGAGGTCTGCCCGGCTTGGGCAGAGCACCGCCGTGTCCTCGTGGCGGCGATCGGCGGCGGCAACCTCTCGCGTCCGGCCCTGGTTCAGGCCATGGTACGGAGCGAGAGGGAATGGGAAGCCGTCACCTCCTTCTGCGAAGCAGTAATGCTCGCGAAGGAGGAGGCGGAGCGCGAGAGGGAGAGGCAATCTCTACGCCCTCGCGCCCCTAGCCGCCGCAGGAGGAGGAGACACCCTGGGCGTCGGGAGTCGATTGCCGACTCCCGGCCACCGTAGGCGCGGGCTTGCGGACGGCGAGCAATGGGCAGCTCGCCGTCCGGTAAGGACCAGGCCCGAGTCGACGGCGCGTCGTGTTCCACGCGCGCCTCAAAGAGATGTCAGCACCATTGACGGGGTCCGATAGGACCGATGCCTGCCGGGGTCGCGGATTGTTCGAAAGAGTTACCGTGGCCCTGGCGCACAGGCAACTGAAGGAACACGGGTGGGTTTTAGTCAGTAAGAGTCTGACACGCCCTTCCGCTCCGCCCAGAGCGGGAGACGTCATTTGATGATTTCCCACCCAAAAAAAAAAAAAAAAAAAAAGGCTGCGGATTGTTCGAAAGAGTTACCGTGGCCCTGGCGCACAGGCAACTGAAGGAACACGGGTGGGTTTTAGTCAGCAAGAGTCTGACACGCCCTTCCGCTCCGCCCAGAGCGGGAGAGGTTATTTGATGATGTCCCACCCAAAAAAAAAAAAAAAAAATCTTCACCGATATCAGTATGGTCCAAGATAAACTCAGAAAGAACATATGAATTTGATAAGTATTGCGTTAGAATTTGCCCGGCTTTGAACCCATGTATGTGTGTGGATTTGTGCATGAGAGGCGAGTATATAACCACGAGGCCATCACGACGACCAGCGGAACATTACGAAAAAGGTTACGAAAAAAAATAAAATGAAAGCTTATCCTTTCAATAAAAGAAAGTTAATACGTATGACATTTTTTAGAAAGTAAAATAAACAACCGATTTTCGGAAAATCTTTAAGCCGTCCGCAAAAGTCGACGTCAAAAGCTCTTAGAGAAAATCAAGGTATTTTTTTTGTATTGTGTATGTTTATAATTTTCTGGTTCCATTTAATTTCTATTTAGGTATGTATAATAGGAGCAGAATAATATAACACTTAACACGTGTTTTCAAAACTGACAATAGGACTCAAACTAGACGTTTTGTATTGTATAGATATTAATCCTCTTATGTCCATAACATTCTGTCCCTCTGGTATTGAAATAAACTCTGAAAATGCCAGTAAGCTTATTTTATAAAAGCCTCTGTTTTGACATCACGTGATGCTTAAATATTGCGGTTCAGTACATAACATTTTTCACCGCTAAAACACTAGAACTTGGTGAAGGGTGGGTGCTCATGTAATTTCAAACGTTTAAAAAGAATTATTGCAGGTCCTAATTTGAATAACAGATTTTTGTAAAAGCTTAAATTAAAGTCACAGATTAGAAAAAAAAGGACTCCGCGCCACGCATATCGAAAGTGAAGTGAAGCACCGTACCGATCTATGTATGTGTGTGTGTGTGTGTGTAAATAAGTGTCCTACTTGTGATATGTTATTCCTTGATACGTTTATTGGGATATAGAATTATTTTTACACCATTTCACAATACAAGAAGGCATTATTTTATTTTATTACTTGACGTAAACAGTACCTACAATGATGCCGTAGTGCCGCGTAATGGCGGCCGGTCGACATCTGATGTAAATGTGTGCGTGAGGCATGTTTGTACAAACGGTCTGGCAAACTTATAGTGCTTCACTTTCGATACGCGTGGCGCGGCGTGCTTCTTTTTTTTTCTAGTCCGTGATTAAAGTATGAAACCTAAAACCACGACCCAGCTCCCGCACTGCCATCATAGGGAGGGAAACCAGCGAACTACGAAACACCCAAATGCTCATTTATCCGTAAGTGATAAATAGGCCTGTATGAATTCTGAGGAGACGCGGTGGCGCCCCCTGGCGGATAATGAATATATAATGAACAAATCTTTACCTGCCGCTAGGTGAAACCGAGTGTGGATAAAGTCTGAAGCTGATTAAGGGGGAGTTTCAATAAAAATAAAATATTGATAGGTTTTGAAATATGATGTTACGTAGTTATTAGATTTTTTCAATAATTATTCAAATTCAAATTCTTTATTTTAGACATGTGTCCATAGTGTTATGTTGTTACGAGTGAAATCTTGAATATTTCATAGAAATGTCATTGCAAAATATTATAGGTAATGGAAAAGCTGAAATTGTTAGTATAAGGTTCGGTTATCTGTACCTCTTTGTAGAGAGAGACTAGGATATTATAAAACAAAATAAAATGTTAAACGAACAGTGCACTTATTCATTTGTCATAAAAATCACAATGAAAATGAAGGTAAATAATAAAACAGATAGTGAATATACCGGAAAAACCGTCTATTATTACGTTCGTTTAATTAAAAATGAAGACTGCAGCACATTTTTTATTCAATAGCTGCTCGGATGTGCACGCTACATTATAAAAAAAACTCTTAGGAGAGATATTTTCCACTGGCAAGCATAAACTATTCTGAAAATTATTGTATTTGGAACAAATAGCAGGACAGGAAAGAAAGTATTACAAGAAAATATCGACATTATTAAATGCACACGAAAGGTATCTTCTGCGTTACAGCTTGCGTTGTTAAAACTGATTTTAAGGAATTAACAAAAAAAAACAACGGCTAATGAAATTAATATTTTAGGACTTAAAAACGAAGAAATTATGAAAGATGATGATGAACTTGACTTTGATGTCCCCTGTCAGTTTCCAACAAAAATTAAGCTGTGTAATAAAGTAAATCATTTAAATAATAAGAATATTTTGATTAATAAAAATTCAGATTAAAAAATCCCCTTAACATCATTGATCCATCCAAGTGCCTATTGAATGGAAATGAAGTCTTAATAAGATCTTGGACAATTTATACTAAGTACTATCAACTTTGAATATCAAAGACGCTGCTTTTCGATTGATTGCCTGAACCTTGAATTTTGCTAACAGATTTTATTGATTTATTCTTCACGCTAGACGGCTAGACGAGTGATAATAGAATAATATGATATCCATTTTCAATATTGGAATCTAGAACACTAGAATATTCTGTGTTTTTGTTATTCTCTTTTTATTACATTGTAGTTGAATTTTTTTGTTTTTGAACGTACTTCAAAAATGAGGGCTATCTCGCTTGAGTTCGCCGCTAGAGGCGCTAGTCAAAATATGTACTGAACGTTCACTGTTTGCGGGATTTTTTATCATGGATTTTAACGAATGATTTCATAATAGCTGTAAAGTTTGTGCCATTCTTGATTAATTATGGCTTAAGATTTAAGTAAAAAGTTAGGATCTAATTTGGTAGCACTTGAAGGAAGAATAAGGTTTGTCTGCTTCATGCTTGCCAATTTTAGGAACATTATAACCTAAATATTCATTTGAAGTTTTAAAATGTAACAAAATAAACATACTATGAATATAAGGGTACTTAAACATATCCAAAACATCAAATAAAAGTACTGCAACAGGACCTTATTCGGCAGTGGCGCTAACTGGTGAGCACAAAAACGATAGCCCCATTATGTCAATTTCAGAATTCGGTTAACTTTTTTAACCCCCGCGGCCCCGTCTGATAAAGACGGGTGTTATAAGTATAACGCGTCACGTATCTGTGTGTCGGTCTGCAGCATCGTAGCTTCCAAATGGCTGAACCTATTTTGTTTTATTTTTGTTTTATTTAAAAGGTGACTTGACCGAATGTGTTCTAAGATAATAAAAGAAAAAGGAAATAAGAAAATCTATTCAGCCGTTTTTAGAGCTTTTGTTTGAGCCGGGGTTTTTTTTTTGGTTTTCGTTTCTGTAATGGTCAGACTCACATTGTAAGAGTAAAGTACGATCAGTAACTATCTACTAATCACACTCATTGTTTCATCCCTTGCTCATCAAAACCAAACATAAAACTGGTACCTACACCTACTTAAAAAAGAAACTTAAATTCGTTCATTCACTGACAGACAACGCACTCTCTAATCCGCTGGGTTTAGAAGCATGAAATTGTGCACAAAAATTCATTATACAGGTTGTTTGGAAGCTGGGTGCAAAGCCTTAAGGGGGTGATAGTTGACACCATTTCAAGAATTTTGAGCCATACATGTCTGAGATAAAGTCTGTTTTTTATTTTTAACTGCTATACCTTTACCTAAAAAACCTAGAAATAGCAGCCTAAAATATAAATACAACCGACTTGGTCTAAGAAATGTATTGCTAAAAATTCTCTAAATGGTGTCAACAATCACCCCCTTAACGCTTTGCACCCAACTTACAAACATCCTGTATAACAAAGGTGAGTAATATGTAAGGATTTTTGGAAACTAACCCCCAAAGGAGTTAAATAGGGGATGAAAGTATGTATGAAAATTGCCTGTGGGAAATCCCATCCCACACGGCTTGTAGAAATCATAGAACCCGTGAAAAAAATCAGACTTTTTTAGTACAATCTTCAACAATTAACCGATCTTACGAAAGGACCCAACTTACCAGCGGCCGTGTAAAAAATTAACGCCCTTCGTTAGATAGTACTTGCGCACAATTTTACTCTCTTGTAACTGACTTTCAATTAACTAAACAGGCATGTGCCAGTCACGATTGTTAGCCAATTAACTAATGAAGTTGAGTCCGGACCGTACTTAAAGAAATTCAGAAGAACAAGTCTTAAGAAGACGTGTTAAAGGTAAATTGGCGCTGAGATAAAAGTTTTAGTGAAACAATTACCGCGATAATTTTTTAACAGCTCAAAGCTGCCTCTACTACCCATAGATAATATTCTCTAACTGAATTTATATTCTTGGTTTTGAATTGAGTTTCTCAGAGTTGGAAAAATAGTCGGTTTTCGGAGTTGGTAAGAATTGTTGACGAAATAAATAAATAATAGAAGTCAGTTGAGCGGCAAATATTGGTCAAAAACATCGAGTATTTTAATTTGATTCGACGACATTCTAAGACGTAAGAAGTTGAAATGTTTTCAACTTCAGGAAGAGTAGGTATATGGAGAGCTTCTAAAACGAAGTGTTAGGTTAAGTTAGGTGGTATAGGTAGGCCAAGATATGCATCATTTATTTATTTACACAGTAAAATACATAGGGATACAACATAATTATAATTTGAGTACAAAGGTACTGCTTATTTCTTAAGAACTTTTTTCGAGCAAACCTGCGAAAGGAGAAGTAAAAAAGAAATGTAGACAATAGTGTGTGTGAACAAAAAAATAAAAATGATCATGTTGCGTAAGGTGTTTTTTTAAATTATATTTTTATACAGTATTTTTCTTGCCTTTTCGATTTTAAAGAGTCGCAAAATTAAGTATTTTAGTGGCCTCAACATTAAACATAATTCCATATTGTGAAACTTCTACACACACCAACGTATTGTATGGGTTCCGAGAATGATTTCACGCCGTCGACAGATTTTTATGACGAGTCCCATCTCGCTTTAAAAAGGGGATTTAAAGTGGGACACGACGATTCATTATATTAGTGCAAATTGTAGGCTCTGGGGGATTTGGATTTTACTATAGCAGAGTGCTTTTGACGTCATATTGTGTGATCGGGGGATTGCATGCAGTTGGTGAATTAATGAAGTGAAAGATTTTGAAGTAACAGCACTTCATGATTGTCCTCCTGTCTTTTGGTAGGTATACCAATTTATATGCAGTTTGTGCACCATGTCACGTAGTAGGGGGTCTACTCCTTAAGCTGAAGTACGTAGTTTCGTCTAAAGTTACGGGCATTTCCTACTCCATATCACTTACCGACATAAGATTAGATCGGTTTCCGAACTAAGAATGAATGACACCACGATTTGACAGTTCAGACACTTCAGGTTCAGTTGGAAACCAGCGTCAGGCACTAGTTGTCTGACATGTTTGCTGAACTGGACCTATTTGGCGCAGCCGCGAGGCACACTTTCCTGCTAATTTCTCACAACGCACTTTACACTTTTTATTTGTTTTATTTTTCTTTTTTACTTGTAGGTATATGTTGTGTTGTGTGCTTTGTAGTCTATGTTAAATAAACGTATTTTCTTTCTTTTTCTTTCTATGCCCGATGTGTTTTTGCCTGTCTAAAAAACTGGATTTGACACTTGTTTTGACGGATCAACTACTTTCGGCCGTGCCGGTATCTTCTTTGACGAACTTATAGAGTAGACCCCCACAACTCGATGCTACAAAATACGTTAATTCGACGTCTTAAATGCGTGCATTGTCAACCAGCTACCGTAATTTAACATTTCTAAAGATATGATAATGAATAATGGGAAAACCACATCAGTCCATCAATTATCTAATATTCGCACACGGGTACATACATACAGCATAATTATACTTGACCGGGCATCGGCATTTTATATTACACATATAAAGAGAAACACATTACTTACGCTAACTCTACATTAGTAGTGTTTCCCTAAACGGGTCGTGGAAATCTACTACAATTCACATGGTGTGCACTTAGCGTGCACGTTTACCCCACATTCGCCACTGTGTTCGCAGCCTTAAAAGGCGTCACGGAAGTGAGACGGGTCGACATATAAGTTGCATTAGTGAGACCAGAGCTTCCATGAAAAAGTGCCTTGACCTTAACCTATTTAATCCGTAGGTAAGTCTTAAGGTCACATGGCCCTTTGCTCCACTATTTCTTCTTGAAATATTTTTGTTCTAGCCTTGACATGTGATACGTTTCTGAGAGGACTTCGTGACAAACCTTCAGTTGTTTTGTGTAGGACTTGAACCAGAGCAAAATTAAATAAATATATATATTATCTATTATATTTTTCTCGTATCGATAAAAACCAAGCGTTACAAATTAAGTACCGCGATATGGATATTAAATTACTTAATTAAACACTTTTTTTAACGTTTAAAGGCGTCAAAATTAAAAGAAAACCTTTGCTTCTTGAACCTATAGACAAAAAAAGGGGTGTGGCTGTGTCGTGGACACGGCCGTGTGTTAGGATGGACATTATGGAGATCATGGAGTTCACTGTCTCCCCATACCTATCAACACTGTAATTTGAAACATTGTAAAAGCCCCTTATTTAAAAAAAAGTAACCGTGGAGTTTCTTGCCGGCTCGTCTCCATAGGAAACAACCAATTGGAACCGTGCACCTAGCTTCTGACGTTTCATAAGTGCCCATGTTGGTTTTGTGAAATAAAATATTTTGATTTTGATTTTGATTTACGTGAATCCGTGAACGTAACGAGTAATATTTCCAGAGTTGACAGAGAAGAGATTACATCACCCACTGCATACACTCGGCCGCCCCAGCTGCAAATGTACTGGTGACGGCGTAGATCCGTTCGGACGCCTTCATTCTTTTACGTTCTCGGCACCGCGTCACTCTGTCATGTGGTATTTAACGAGACTCACTGGATTGCTCTTGAGAAGCCATTCCAACCGTATACAGTCCCTATATTTTGACTTGGCTTTTTTGACGGGTATATACTGTCAATATACTAATTAGTTTATATCTTTACGTTGATATTAAATTAAACTATTTCACACTAATGTTTTGTATACTCAATCGATAGATCTTGACGAGGGCTGACGATTATAACTCAATTGAGCATCGTAGCTTCACCAAGTCAAAATTTTTACTAAACGCAAATTATGTAACATAGCGAAATTACCTCAAAATGGCGGCGCCTCCCCCTTCACCGTGTGTCCGTGTCCGTCACAGTCCTGACATATAGTAAAAAAATCATTGATTCTTTAGCTATCGAATGGTGTAATTATATTTTGGATGCAGATGATAGATATGTAGCTGAAACACCAAACTGTGTTCCCCGTTTTGGTTATCATCCGTATT
This sequence comes from Dryobotodes eremita, assembly GCA_917490735.1. Taxonomy (NCBI): domain Eukaryota; kingdom Metazoa; phylum Arthropoda; class Insecta; order Lepidoptera; family Noctuidae; genus Dryobotodes; species Dryobotodes eremita. The sequence goes on along the minus strand of OU823251.1, from coordinate 19,374,941 downwards.
TTTTTTTTAATTTCTTCCACTATGACAGCAAATTTAAAGACGTATTCATGTCAAAAAAGGAGAAAATCCTTCTATTTATATTCCAAAAATATAATATTAACAGCTCAGCACCGACTATCAAAAACAAACGAAGTAATCAAAACGAGAAGGAAAATGAAAGAAGAATTAATTAAGTCGGGCTTTGTTCTATTGCTTATAATACTTGAGGTCCAATGGACTCCCTTAAATTAATCGCTCGTAATCAAATCAACAAGAGATCCCTGTTGGTTCCTTTAATATAAATTGGGACTGTTCTTGAGATAGTGCTTAAAGATCCCTTGACGTGAATGCAGGGACGGAATAGGTGAGTTCTTTTGTAGTCTAAGTTAGTAAATATCTAGTTAGAGCTTGTACACTCTGAAATGACGCGCCCCACTACCGCATTTACGCACTTAAGCAAAGTTCAAATATGAACGCAATACACATAATAACTCCATTGTAATTGGTCATTCACTTGCCGATTAGACTCCAACTTAGGAGCACAGGATTTGTTGCCCAACTAGTCATATTTGTCTTGAACGCGCGAGAGAGCGGACATCTTGCTCCATACAATGAGTCAGCGCTACTCCATACAGAGTGTTGTTGGATTTATCACGCGATTAGTCGACCGTGATGTTCGCATATGAACAGTCGACGATCCCACACAGATGAAGTGAAGTTATTAATATTTACGCTCACACATCTAAATCAACTAGTTAAGTAGGGGGCGCGTCATTTCAGAGTGGACAAGCTCAACATAACTTTTGCATTTAAAATAATGAAATAAAAACGTTCACCCTGGACAACTATTATATTCTTTAAAAGAGTTTGATACAGCATTCCTAGTCTACATCTTTAGAATACACACCACGTACAAGCAAATAGATGGTCGATATTTTACGAAAACTAAAAGTTTATTCAGCTATTAAAAACAAACATTTTAATCAATAATGCTTTCCATTTTGACACTTGTCAAACCCAGGTGCTAATTGTTTGCAAATTGTTAAAATGTTGATATTCCAATTTGCTGGAAATAGGCAACGAATTTCCATATTGTAAATATTGTTGTGCCGAAAATCAGCAATTTATTTTCGCATTGTATTTCGGTCTGCATTCGTTTTGTTTGGGAATCCGTCTTACAATTTGGTTTCATCAAAAGCTAAAACGCTTTAGTATGCCATTTTTGGCTGGTTTGAAAGCAATTACGAATAGGAAAGAAAATATTTTTATTTATAAATTATTATGATAGCTTCTATCGTAACAAAATATTTTATTTAACACCTTGCTTTCCATATTATGATACCTAGTTCATAATTACTAAAACATATTATTTCACATCTTGGTTATTAATTATAATTGGTTAGTTGATAATAAATTGCTTAAAAATCACAATCATAAAATAAAACAGGTTCTCGATTTAAACTCTGTCGTATCCATCAAGGTCTATAGTCTTTTTTATTCATCGACTATAGAACTGTAAGTTTGTATCCCACCGTTTTAGCTGTGGTGCATTTGATCCGGCCCTGTACAATGCCGCCCCTGGGACCCGTCTAACAATAAACTTGTGATAGGCTTTGTTAGTGTTTCGTCATCAACCGCTGTGAGCTACCCGAGGTTTCCAACTTTTTGTTGACGCAAACAATTTTCGTCAGAGCATAAGTTGGTTTATCAGAATCATATCCGAAATTCTGATAGTAGGTTTCATAAGGTAATAGTTGTTTGTTATACAAGAGTGCAAAGTTGCTTTTTAACCACGTGCTCTATTTTGATGATGAGCAAGCGAAGGTTTCTAAAACTCAAAATTCACAAATTAGAATCCTGAGCGTCAGCGAGGGAATCAAAAGAGCACGAGGTGAAAAATCTTTGCACTCGAGTGAAACACGTAACTTTTCATCCCACCTCAGCGAGGAAATGACTAAATGCAAAAAAACCATTTACAATCACAAGATACTTTTATTTCAGTTTAGGTATTAATATTTATTAGGTACTACATTATGATAGGTAAGTATTACAGAATAATCTTTAAATTATTTCAAATAATACTTAGGTTACATAATTACGAAAAATTTAAAGTAACGTTGACACAGTTACTTAAGTTGAGTGTAATATTTTTGTCAGATACTGTAATGTTGGTGTTAGTGACTTGTGTACTGTTTTTCGGTAAACTAGCTGTCATACTTCATAGTTGTACCGATTCATCGGATTCCCTTGGCGTAAATGTTGGAGAGAGAGGGCGATGGTTAGATGTTTCGTAACGGCTCATTTTTGATGTAGAAGGGCCAGTCCAAGGATCCGACTGAGGCTCTTTCAGTGTAATGGCGACTGTGATGCCTTTATATATTTTAGACGTATTTTGGATGGAATCCTCTATTTATCCCTCTACAACCGCAATGGACTTCCAGCCTCCAAGGCGCTTAAGAGACAGGAGATCAGCTCCTGAATTGGCCAAAAGTGTGGCTGAAGTTCGTCGGAAACAATGACCTGTGTACAACAGGGGTTCTGGAAGTTCAAGAAATGTTGCTTTTTCTCGTGGGATACTGCCAATTTTATTAGCAGCCATAGGCTGTGCTCGCCGGTGGAACTTCGTCGAGCATTTCCGAAGTTTGGCTCCCAGACTGCAGCGGGCTGGGGCTGCTTTGAAGCGGCTCTTGCCCAACCTGGGGGGGCCAAACGCCTCCTGCCGGAGGCTCTACGCAGGGGTCGTGCGGTGCATGGCCCTTTACGGGGCACCGGTGTGGGCGCGTTCATTGAGGCTCCGGCCAGCCCGCCGGTTGAACGCGTCCCAAAGGGTCATGGCCATCCGGATGGTACGGGGATACCGCACGGTCTCCTGCGAGGCGGCGAGCCTCCTTGCCGGATTGTCGCCGTGGGATCTGGAGGCAAAGGTCATCGCGCACGTTTGGGAGTGGCGCGAGGAGGCGAAACGCCGGGGCGTAACTCCGCTGCCGCGAGAAATCACGGCACAGCGGACAGAGCTCCGGCGGGATCTCATGGCGGCATGGAGAGTGCGACTGTCGCAACCCAGCGCAGGGCACGCCACAATTGCGGCGGTAAGACCCCTCTTTGAGGAGTGGCTTGAGAGGCGCCACGGCGTCCTCACCTTCCGCCTGACGCAGGTCCTCACCGGACATGGCTGTTTCGGGAGGTTCCTGTTTCGTATAAGGCGGGAGGAAACGCCCGGGTGTTATCATTGCGTGGATCGACCGGAGGACACGGTGGAGCATACGGTGGAGGTCTGCCCGGCTTGGGCGGAGCACCGCCATGTCCTCGTGGCGGCGATCGGCGGCGGCGACCTCTCGCGTCCGGCCCTGGTTCAGGCCATGGTACGGAGCGAGAGGGAATGGGAAGCCGTCACCTCCTTCTGCGAAGTAGTAATGCTCGCGAAGGAGGAGGCGGAGCGCGAAAGGGAGAGGCAATCTCTGCGCCCTCGCGCCCCTAGCCGCCGCAGGAGGAGAAGACACCCTGGGCGTCGGGAGTCGATTGCCGACTCCCGGCCACCGTAGGCGCGGGCTTGCGGACGGCGAGCAATGGGCAGCTCGCCGTCCGGTAAGGACCAGGCCCGGGTCGACGGCGCGTCGTGTTCCACGCGCGCCTCAAAGAGATGTCAGCAAAATTGACGGGGTCCGATAGGACCGCTGCCTGCCGGGGCTGCGGATTGTTCGAAAGAGTTACCGTGGCCCTGGCGCACAGGCAACTGAAGGAACACGGGAGGGTTTTAGTCAGTAAGAGTCTGACACGCCCTTCCGCTCCGCCCAGAGCGGGAGAGGTCATTTGATGATTTCCCAACCAAAAAAAAAAAAAAATAAGTCTGTCTGACACACTTTCCGTTGCGATATTGTAGATAAAATCGATTGATTGGAGTGTTAGGCGGGTGTAAGGCTTGATATTTCTCAACAATTGTTACGTATTCCTTGCGAATGACGAAGTTGCGGTCTCTTTTGTCTTTGTTTTAGGTAAATTAATTAGTAAGTCATCTGAATGTTTCTCAATGCTTTTGATATTAAGTTGTGTTAGTTCATTAGTTCGACATGCTCCGTTTATACCAATAATAACAACCTGTAACGTAAAGAGTATTGTAGTAGATAAATTAATAAAATTGATATGCATGCATAATTATGCCTATCAACATCTACTAAGTACGTATTTGATTATGTTAAGTAGTTGATTAATATACTTAAGTAGATACTAAATGTGCAACTAACTTACTTTTGCCGCAAAATGTACGGAATCTGGTGCTTCGTTAGGAAACTTTTCAATTTCAGATGCTGTGAAAACCTTAGATTTTTTTGGTTAATGACCAGATGAGGCTCTTTTTAAAAACGCCACTAATTTAGGATAGGTGTCGATATGTATGTCTTTTTTCATCTTTATTGTTGCTTTTAGCATTGAATACGTACTCCATAGAGTGCTTGATTTCTTGGCCTCGGATAATTCAATGAAATATGCCAGCAAAACGTTTTCTGAGAAAGTTTTGGCTCCTTTAGCTAGTCGCCACGTGTTAAACATATCGTACTGTTTCAAATACTTCTCGCGTGATTGTTGAGGGAGAAAGCTCATTTGCGCATTATTAACAGTTTCAGTCAGTTCTGTTGGCGTCAAATAAACTTCCTCGTCGCTAGAATTACTCATTTTAGGTTTTTCACTTGTTTTCAAGTTTCTTGTTTTTAACCTAAGCTTTTAACAATATGACGTGAAAAGAAAATGGTGCGCGCAAAGCAAATTAAAAAAAGTACATCAAGAAGGTTCCGAGTCTGAGTTTTTAACAAATTAAAAAAGGTTGTTTGATAAATTCGGCACCATGGAGGTAGAAGTAAATAGGTTTAATGATGTTTTGAATTCACAAACTTAGTGCACACGATGTTCTAAATTCAATTTACTTTATCCTCTAGCGGATAAAAACGGCTTTTGCACTCAGATGTCGAAGGGCAAAAATACTCTTTCCGAGATGGGGGATGAAAATTATATCAATTTTCTTTCTAGTTTCTACCATATAACATACGTCGTCCGAATCCAATAATAGGTAATAGATTCCTAACAATATTATTGACTAGAATAAAACAATATTATCTATAAGTAAATAATAATGCTAAGCTCTTTAAAGGTAGATTATCCCAAGTTGAAATTTTGAGAAAAAGGGCCGTAAAAAGAAATCCAATAAAAGTGAAATATCACAAGAAGCACAGAAATATAAACCAAATAGATAATATTTATTGGCCCAAAAAGCGTTAGAAAAGCGGATCATTTGATTAAATAGAAATAAAAATTGAACCCATAACGTTGAAATTCAGGCAAAACATTGACCATTATGATACCGAAGATATAATTTATGTTACAAAACCCAAACACAATTCACATATTCATTTAAATCACTTTAATCATAAATCATGGTTTTAAAATACGGTAGTGAACCTATGAATTCATAATTCAAATTTAGCTATATCATATTTTTAATCTTCTTTTCATATTTTACCATATTCGTATCATCGAACATATGAATTCGGAATTCAAATTAAACTGTATAATATTTTTAATCTTCTTTTCATACTTTACCATATTCGTATCATCATTAGCTGTATTGTAACTTTTACACGTTTGAGCTTTGAGGGCTCTCACGGCACTTTAGACATAAGGCCCCTTATGCACGATTATGAGAAGGGCTGGATCTCTAAAGCCCTTAAAGACTTGTTGTATTCTTCAGCCTACTTTATACCACAGATGAGGAGTTTCAAGGAGCCATTACATCTGTCTGCCTGTGCCAAAAAGCTTTTTCGTTTTTCCGGCCTTACAAATCTGAAGTCACACTCGTTAAGTTTTCTCTAAAGTCGAGTCATTAGTACACACATCAAAAGTGTCTAGGGTTCAAGCACGTTTTTGCTAGTTACAAAAAATCTGGTTTTTTATTATATTTTTTGTAACTCCTATGGATACCTTTTTAGTAAATTTCGTCCGTTTGAAAAGGGAACAGTTTTTGAATTTCGGTTAAAAGATGAAAATCTTCTTTTAAGTCATAATCTTATATAATCCTACAACGGATTCGACGCCAAATCAGTAACATTTCTGTCATATTTCTGAGTGGAAAAATACAAAAGAACGTTTTTATGATGAAAATACGACATTTGAGCCTAGAAGAAATGATCAGAGCCGTGGGAATGTTGGAACCTGGTCCTCGGCTACGTGCTGTAGCAATCGCTCGGGGCACTATACAGAGTGTTATAAGTTGACTTTGGACACGTCACCGCATCACTGGCAGCATGGCACAAAAATCATGCCAGGAAGGCCATGCATACAGTGGTGGAACAATCATGATATGGGTGGGTATTTGGATCAACGAAAGAACCGAACTGATTTGGATCAGAGGCAATCTCAATGCAAAGATTTACGCTGACACGATTGTATCAAATGTTGTCATTCCTTTGTGGACCCAATTTGGTGCTTCATTTCTGTTTATGCATGATAATGCATGTCCACACATTGCCAGAGTTGCAAAGACACTTGCCGCAGCTTATATCAACGTACTGCCATGACCTGCTCAATCGTCAGACTTGATTCCCATTGACCATGCATGGGATACGCGTCAAAGACGAGTTCTGCCAAATATGGTAGCCGTACCCACACCAGAAAATCTTTTTCGCCTGTTATAACGGACGTGGGCGTCCATTCCGCAACGTGATTTGGATGAACTCATATTGAGTATGCCGAATCGCTGCGATTGTGTTATATGCCTTAACGGCGGAAAAACAAGACTACTAATCGTTTATTTTACGCAATAAAAACCTTTAAAAATTTCAATAAAGGTAGGTTTAGGTACATAAGCAAAAATCGCAACTTCTTTATTAATGCAAAAGCAGCGAGTACTTCGTCGATCCACATATACGAAAACATTTTATTTAATCAATATAAATGGACATTTTTATTTAATTGGTCTTCGCATGATCTGACCAAGATTATGTCTGGACTTTAAAAGAGACTGTGACCTTTGAATTTGTTTCGGCCTTTCTTCTCAGAGTATTCAGATAGTAAACGCCGACCTCATCTATTTAAACAAATATGTTTGACGTGTAAAATGTTTGTAGAAACCTGCTTACAGAAATAAAATCATTTATCATTTAACTTCAATAGGGCTATAAAATATATTTTTTAAGTAGGTACTTTGATCCCTAGATACTTTTGATGTGTATATGTGACTTGTTTCAATGGCTTTTTTGAACTTTTGAAGATCAAACGGCTCCAGTTTTTTTTAAATGTCATCAAGATTATTTTAAGTCGTTGAGGAGTTCTTCTTTCGACGGTAACCTACATTTTAATGATCTGACTGTCTGATAGCATCTTTATTTACTAATAATGTATTTATTATTATTATTATTATTATTTATTTATGTCAATCAACTTTGGATCATATAATTAAACTAAATTAAAAATTATTAATCAATTACATTACATAAAATATACATTACATTATCATTATTATCATTATTTATTTTTTATTTGTCTTTCCGATATGAGTAAGTAGGGGTTTGGTAAGTAGGGGGTTAAGTAGAATGTTAAGTAGGACTGTCTAACAAGTGGTGTGTATAGTCTATACATTTTATAAGTTAAAATCACTTTTCGTGTCTGTCTGCATAACCGAGTTGTTCTTTAAATTACGCAAACTGATTTTGATGCGATTTTCACCATAATTTTGAGAATTGATTCCGAAAGATTTATGTGTACTTATAAAACATTAAAATTCAATTTACTTGTATTAAAAAGGCCTCGATGTTTTGTCAAGTTGTAAGAAGCGAGCGAAGCAGAGGCGGGTCGCTAGTAAGTAATATTACATTGTAAGTAGCTAACCCACTACAACACCAACTCCTTTGTGCCCAAAGAAAAAGTACGAAAACAATCACGCAACAGCGTTCCCAAATAACTGTGGGGAAAAAACCAATATATTCGACCTTGAAAGCGCCAATACACAACAATACCGCATGGTTCCAACACAAAACAAATATTTTCAAAGCAATACACTCAAACGAATTTTCTCAAGCAACTCCCAAACAATCGAAGATGAAATGTGAGGGTAATATTCTCTTGCCAAAGATGAGAGCAATCGAGCAAATTGTAGGGTCATGGAATGATGGAAAAGGAGTGCTTAGAAACACGTCCAAAAAATAATTTGGGTTAAAAATTATTTTGAGACGTGTTTTTTTCATTCCCGGTCCCATGAACCACCTTTGTTTCAAGCTTGATTGTTTAACTATTCTGCCCACTTTGTGGACAGTGAAAGTGTTAATAACAGTCTTGTCAGGTACCTTTTCTTTTTTTTTTCGCGTTGGAAATCACCAAATGACCTCTCCCGCTCTGGGCGGAGCGGGAGGGCGTGTCAGACTCTTACTGACTAAAACCCACCCGTGTTCCTTCAGTTGCCTGTGCGCCAGGGCCACGGTAACTCTTTCGAACAATCCGCGACCCCGGCAGGCATCGGTCCTTTCGGACCTTATCAATGATGCTGACATCTCTTTGAGGCGCGCGTGGAACACGACGCGCTGTCGACCCGGGCCTGGTCCTTAGGTACCGGACGGCGGTTTGTCCATTGCTCGCCGTCCGCAAACCCGCGTCTATGGTGGCCGGAAGTCGGCAATCGATTCCCGATGTTTGTCAGGTACCTACCTAAGAGGTAAAACGTTATATAATAGAATAGAATAATTTATTTCAGATAATTAAAATCCATATCTTGTTAGTATACCTATACATCATTCATCCATTCATTTTTTATTTTTTTGTCGTTCGTTTTGTGTTGGGTCATTATAAAATTAAGAAGACACGACCCATACGTAGAAAGCAATCATTTTCGATGGCAGCATTTGAAAGAAAGAAAGATATCACCCGCACATTAGCTCTCCATTTCGTCCTACTCCATGTCCAGGCTACATATTTATCAATTTCAACACGTTCCGGTGAAAATTTTGGAAAAAAAAAAGTTATTTGAACAAATTCAAGGACGGCGATGTGGTATAATTTGTGTAACTTTTCCAATTTGACGAGTCGAGTTCGGGATGTATTTTTTTCGTTAACCCACTTTTCCGCGGAACACGTTGATGAGTGACAGGCAGTACTTCATTTGCTTTTACGCGGCGTGTATGAATATTCAACTTTGGATTATCCAGCAGATTATTTTTGCCAAACAGAAGTTAATGAACTTCATTTGTTTCGTCGAGCAAGGAAACTGCCAGTGCCTTTGCGGTCAATAGCGGTTCAGCTAGGAAATGTAAGTAGACATACTGAGGAAAATAAATATAATAGTCCATTTTAAAATACTCGTGCAAACAGAAAAAACATAAAGTCGAAGTCAAAAGTCAAATCATATATTTCAGGTAGGTCATTAAAAGCCACTTTTGAACGTCAAAATTTACGAGAAAATAGAATTGCTTCTAGGTACCCCGTCTAAAAGGTATTTTCGTATGGAGAAGAATGAGCAAGAAACTCCATAGTTATAAATACAAAATACAAATACAAATATTTTATTGGAACAAAAACATATTACAATTTGTGTGTATGATAATACTGCGTTAAGGCTCGTACACACTGGCGCGACGCAACGCCCGATACAAAGGCACCGCGTGTCGCGCGACGAGCGGCGCCTTAGTGTAGGGTTGTCGCGTCGCGCCTGTCTGTGGGAGCCTTTAGTTTAGTAACTGTGACCCAGTTATTAGCGCCCGCCCCAGGAGCAAAAGGCAACTGAGTTCCATAACATTTTTTCGTTTTTTTTAAAATATTTTGTTACTAGCTTTTGCCCGCGGCTTCGCTCGCTTTAATTTAGACTTTGACGATCAATTCGGGTTATAATTCAATCATGATCGGAAGACACGTGGCGCCATCTATTATCATAAGAACGTTATTGTTGTTTTCCTCGGGAACAGTACTTTTTTTCGGGATGAAAGGTACCCTATGTTCGTTTCTGTACACCTGACAACGTATATGCAAAATTTTAGGATGATCGGTTCAGTGGTTTAGGCGTGAAAAGGTAACAAACAAACAAACAAACTTACTTTCGCATTTATAATATTATAGTTAGGAAGTTAGGATTAGGATAGTTAGGATGAACGGCATCTCGAAGTTGACCATGAGAGGTCGTCACTTCTTAACCGAACTATCTTGTGGCTGCCTTAAGTTAAGTCAAAGCCTCCAGCCTGGGGCGAATTTCTTATATTACTAAGTGACTTCACGCTAAGGGCACCCCCTGTGGGGTACGGACCTCGGCTTAGGGCGTCGCTGGGGGCAGGACAGCAAGGTGGGACAGGCTTCTGTTTGACTTTGACTTTGGATCGAATTTAGTTTTATAACAACAATTTAGGTTATACTTATAGGTAGAAACTAGACATAAACATTTAATAATAATAATAAAACTAGAACTAGACATTTATTAATAACAGTTGTAGCAGTATAAGTGTGAGTGTGTGAGTGTGTGTGTATATGAAGGAGGGTGGAAAGAGTGCGTGTATTTGTATACGGAGGATGTACTATTAATATACTTTAAGTTTGTATGAGGTTTTCTGTTTCCTCATGAGTCAGGTTTTGGAGCCATTTTTCAATTTTGAGTTTACACTTTCGTGACTAGAGCGGACAGATATTTAATTTCTCATTTACTAGCATTAGTTACTATTTCAAAATGTTTTACAATATTTTGTATACTAGTATCAATTTTATTTTTTTGAGGATAACTCAAATTACTTTATCAGCCTAATCTCATAAACCAACCTACCGTAGTACCGTTTCAGATGAGATAGTTAACATTAAGCACATTTCTTTCATTCACCGTCACAAAATTACTCGCACACAAAAAAGGTTTCAAAGGTTCTATTTCCGTGAACGTGTTCGACCCAAATTCAGTGCTCACGAGGCGTAGGATACCATCTTTCTCAGTGCATAATGTATCACCACGTGGCTCGTTAATTGGTCGGCGAAACGGAACAAATGCCTACGTTGAGAGAACAGAATAGATAGGAATAGGTGCAGAAGGCCGGCCTTGTATGCACGACGACCATCAAGCTATACATTTCCAGTATAAGCTGACTCTTCAGGGTACGAAAAGTCTATACAATGCGAGGTCAGGTAAGACTGGAAATGTATAGCTTGATATTATGTCGTCATGTGTACTATGAACGAAAAAAGGCACTCGCACGTCATAGGCGGAGAGTGCTGTAAGGATTTTTTGTACTTGAATGACACGGGGTGCTCTTGATAAACATATATGATATTGTTTTGTGCAATTGTATTGAAAAAAAACCGGCCAAGTGCGATTTGGACTCGCACATGAAGGGTTCCGTAGCAAAAGGCAAAAAACGCCGAAAAATACTGTTTCTTGTATGGAGACCCTTTTAATTTTTAACTTAATTTTATTTTTATATTTTTTTGTTATAGCGGCAATAGAAATACTCACTCTGAAAATTTCAACTGTCTACCTATTACGGTTCATGAGATACAACCCGCAGACAGACGGGCGGACGGACGTACGGACGGACGGACGGACAGCGGAGACTTAGTACAGGGTTCCGTGGGCATTCTTTGAGTACGGTACTCTAAAAACAAATTGTCGGTGTTTGTTTCGATATTGCTCATGTGTCAAAAGGTCCTTTTACAACTTTACTATACGTACGACAATCTCAAACTATGTCAAATGAATGCTAGTCGTGAGACTCGTGAACATACGGTCAAGGATCGAAAATGTTAGCAATTTTTAAAAACATTCCAACTAAACGAGCGCCTGTCACGTTTTCGAACGATCATTTTCATTCGCCTGTTAATAATACGTAGTCGGAAAAAAATTAGATGCACGTGAAAATGTACCTTAAGGTGCTTAACATTTGGATTATTTGACTGTACCTACACGTGTGTCTATTTGTGGACGTGCGTTTTCGGTCGTTGAATTGAGCTAACCTTCTGTACCTATTTATTCTGTGGTCGAGCCCTTTCAGGGGACCACTCTAATTGGGCCCATTCAGAATGCCCAACGTGACCAGTAAAGCCACGTTGTTGGTAATTTTTATGGTTTCATGGTTTACGAATTAATGGAGGTAATATAGGGGTTTCTGAAAAAGGTGGTTTTGTTTATGTAAGGGTATCATTTTAATGGGTGTGTGGTCTTTGCATTGAAATGGAAATTAGCTCGTGGTGTATGAAATTTTGGAAGCTATATGAGGCCTTACAAAATTGAGTGCGAGACTCAGTATACAGTAAAGAAAAGAAAGAATAACGTTTATTTGGACACAGTTCATGAAACACAAAATACAAGTAACAAAATAAAAAAGTGAAAATAATGTTTTAACAACAATAATGTGTGCTTCACGGCTGCGTCAAAAAGGTTCATTTCAGCATTAATGCCAGCATGTTTTTTATTCCACTTGGAACTCCTTCGACTAAGTGTAATCGTCCCTCAACTATAACAAAATGCTCATGGCAACTCTCTTACAAAAAGAGCACTAAAAAGAAAACACTAAGGCAAAAACTTTTAATTAAGACTATTTCCATTAAAAACGTATACAACTTTTCGTATAATTTTCCCAGAAGTGGGCATACATATATATATAAACACACGCCTTCTTCCCATGGGGGTAGGCAGAAACTACAGTACGCCACCTGCTACGATCCTTACATAACTCCTTTTGCCTCGTTTACGTTCATACATCTGGTCAAACACGCACGCCGGGTGCGACTTTTCGAGTACTACGCACCTGACCTTTCTGAAGAACATCACCAATAAGATCACTATATGTCCTTCTAGGGCTTCCCCTCCCGGCGTTTTCACTCATATCTGCCTTGTAAATACCTTTTGCTAGTCGCCTTTCATTCATCCTCTCAACATGACCAAACCATCTAAGCATACTCTTTTAAATTTGTGTCATTACATCTTCTTTTAAACCGTACTGTTACCTTAGCACATCATTCCTCAACCTATCATTCATAGTCACCACACGTTCTGCGCAAGGAACGCATTTCCACAGCATTTATTCTGCTTTCATGCTTCTTTTGCCTCACCCAACATTCACTTCCATACATAAGCGTAGGCACCAGCACACCATTACGAGCAGCCAGTCGCGCCTTTTTGGATATCAACTGGTTGGTCACAATTGCATGTGTAGCACCATTCACTTTAATTCCCGCATTTGCTCTCCTTTCCACATCTCCATCAATATTTCCATCCCTTGTAAACAGACGCCCCAAATATACGAAATCACTTACTTGCTCCACATTCTTATCATTTATTTTCACATCACACACCGATACATCCCAGAAGTGGATGACAAAGCAATTGCATTAAATAACTCAACAGTGAAACAAGTTACCTATATAGTGCTAAGCTCGACAGTCCGTAGATATTTTTATTTCCGATGACATTCTCACAAAACGACATTTTATTTTCGAGAAAGGTTTTAAAGCCATAAATCCGCGCTGTCTTCAGCTTTCCAAGCAAATGTGCGATAACTTGGATTATCGACATTCGAAAATTGCTTTTACGAGTACTCGGTATGAATTGATAGTTAGTACTCGTAATAAGAAGTTACGAAATGGAAAAGGTATTTTAGACGGAGAAAGTGATAGATTGCATAATTTAAGAAAATGTATTTTTTGCTAACTTTAGTGCTAGCAAAATTACAAAGAGGTAGATTAGAAAAAAATAAGTTCAGTTGATTTCACCAAAGCACATTTTGCTGCATAAAACGTAGATTAAGATAGCGATGAAGATGTTGCCAACGTCATGTGGACTATGGTAAAAAAAAACAAGGTCTGGCACTCCGGGAGTGACACATGCTTCCGTCACTATCCAGTTGCCACTTTATTGCAACAAAACACGAATTATGGAAACATTTTCAGTCACCATTCTGCTAAAAAATATATATAAAGCATTTTCGTTTTGCTAATCAAACGAAACAATTCAATTTAAACATACGAGTATACCAACGTATTGTTAGTAAAACCTCATTGTTTTATCGGATTCGAACAAAAATAGGTAATAAAGGCGGTTAGGGAGTTATTATTACACACTACTGGTAACACAGCGGTGATGACGTAGGCTTGTGTCTCCCACGTGACCACTGTGTCTCGGAATGTTATACCTGGCGAAGTATATTATTATACCATGATGTGGACCAAGACCTAGATGTGGCTTTTGGATACATGCGCCTATCACCCAATACAAAATACATTTTATCCATACCCTTTTCACCAAAACACTTATTGCTATTTGATGCATTTGCATTGATGTGCTTACATATAAGTGGCATAACTTATACTGGCTTAAACTAACTCAGACTATAAATTTACTCTTCCACGTGACATTACAAACATAATTCGATCCAGCCTGTCCCCATTTGCTGTCCTCCCCTCAGTGACGCCCTAAGCCGAGGCTCGTACCCCTGCCCTTAGCGTGCGGTCACTTAATATTTTAAGAAATTCGCCTCTGGCTGGAGGCTTTGAGTAAATCTTAGAGTACCCACAGGATAGTCCGGTTAACTAGCCATGACCTATAAGGGTCACAACTACGAGTTGCCATTCACAAAAAAAAAGAAAAAAAATTACATTACAAACCATTGCTTGTTGCGTCTTCAACTTTCCCGATTTCATGTAGGAGACGTAATATTTCAATGCCTAATGCTCAGTATACTTTGAAAACTTGCAAGTTACTTCCAAGTATCAACAGTGTGTAAGTTTACATTCTACTTCCTTTATTATGTCTCCGAAAGTGTTTTTGCTTTGACAATCCGCTTACTTGTGTTTTAGTTTTCAAAAGAAGGGAGCTTTATTTTCCTTTCTTCAAAGGAAATTCTCTGAAATGCCTGGTGCCTGTTTGGCTTGGAAAAATGATGTTGCGTTTTGATAACGTAACTTTATGCCCCGAAGGGGTTGACAGAGGCGTAATGTAGAACACTCACAATTCTCCAATTTGTTTAACTTCCATAAAAATAATAGAGGGCGAGCCTGTTGCCATTAACCATGTACTAATAACTCAGGCTGTTACTAAGAAAATCCTGATGAAAAAACAACCACACTGCACTGACCTAGGAATAAAACCCTGGACCCTATGCTAAGCAGTCGCATTTGCAGCCAACCTAGACCAAATAGGGCAGTACTAGAATAATAATGATAATGAAGAACCATCGCCTCTTCCCCAATATTTTATAAAGCGTTTACTCTCGTTTTTCCATCAGGATTCAGAAAAGCAGCAACAGAGAAGTCTGCAGCTAAAATAAACTCATGTTGTGCTGAGATCTTTACGGTTATAGCCGGAATGTTAGCGCTCTCAGAATTGTTGTTAATGCCGACGAAACAACGGTAGTAGCCGGAGAAGTTTCAACTTAAACTATGTTTATTGCACCGCATAACACGAACGTATATTCCGAATAAGATTTTTAAAGTTCCGAACCACGGGTCCCAGTTCTGTTTGCGTACTACTAAAGTTTCGTTATTTTTATTAAACGAGTTATTTGAAAATGTTGCGTCGGATAAAGTTGAGGATTATTTTGTTCCGTTTTTGTTTGTAGCGGTTGTGGTTGGAGGTTATTGTGATGAATGTGGATTGTGAAAGCAAAATTGTGGTAGGAGTGTTAAATATTGTCATTACCAACAAGCATGTTGGCTTTATTTTGAGCCCTATTAGTATTCGTTTTTTATTTTTTATTTATCATTAAACACAATAATGCAGTTAAGAGGCTGACGATAGCTAAAGCGCGGTCACTGTCGGACTGCATAGGAAAGAAAGAGAAGCACGATGACACAACGCTGGTAATTTATTGAAAAATATGAAGCAATTAATCTATTTACAAAAAATCTATTGATTATACAAACAAAATAAAACACGTTAATAATTATGTAAAAATCAAAATGATTGCATGTATATTAGTATGGTTTTTAATTGTAAAAAGTAATTTTTAGAAGTATCTTCGTGATTTTTTTCTATCATATCAAATTAGTTGTATTATGTTTTCAACACACTATCTAACTAGCACCTATCCTGAAGAATATCATATATTTCTATCATTTTGTATTACAAAACTTGCGTTTAGGTCCAGTAGTCCCATAAAAATCAAAATAAATTACGAAATATTGTTTTGGACTACGAGTTACGTAACCAATCAAAAGTTGTCCAATGGGGTACGTTTTCCTTGTTGTTATGTTTCTTTAGTTTGAGTAGAATCAAAAACTAGATCTATATTATATAATAATAATATTATAATCGAACAACGCTAGTAACAGCAATCACTTATTTCTATATTTTTTATATTTTATAAACCCTTGCCTAAATTCTTGTCCAAGAATCTTCAATCAAGAATCAAGAATTGTTCTTGTTTCTTGAACAAGTCGCAGCAGCACTCTATTTGCGTAACACACTTTCAATCATAGTCTGAATGACTTTGAAGGATATTGCAAATACATTGCTTCATGAATATGCTCGATACCTGCTTTATAACGTAAATAACGCAATGGATGTTGTTGAACTGTCAAAATGAAAGCCATTGCTACTGTTAGTGTGTTAAGCAATTACCCCAATTAATAATATTTAAACTCAAACTCAAAACATTTATTTCAAATAAATAAATTACAGGCAATTTTTGAATTGTCAAGGGGTCGGTCAGTCAGAAAAATGAAGCTAGTTGCCCATTCCAAAGCGTAGTAGGTACCTATGGAGCAGAACGGGCAAGAAACTCCACGGACATTTTTTTTCTTTATTAATATTATATATTATCTATCTATATTCATAATTGAGCACAATCAGGCGTCTAGCTAGTTAATCAGAAAGTAAATCTAAATATTATTTAACAATTGATTGTACAATCATCTTCATAAACAGCTCTTCTCTTATTTATCTCAGGAGGAAATCAGAAAGCCCTTGTGAATTGAAATATTTATATATATTTTAGTGCCCCCTTACCTTCGTTTATGGCTGCCGGGAACACGTGACCCACGTTATCTTCAACGTGATCATGTTAAGGAAGAATGAGGAAAGGTGTTCTTGTAAAAACAAATATTTTATGCATAATTTAGATATGGCAAGGAAGGTACAATAAAAAAGAAAGCAAAGAGTTTATTTTAGGAGTTAAATCAATCACTTTTCGAAATTCATGTATTGCATTCCACGTTATGGAACTACATAATGTTATTACATAAATAATGAGATCATTGTTACAGTGTCGGGCACAACAAATGAGTTGGCGAGAGGATTTTCTTTGGTATTGTTCGTCGAATCGTTGAGCTCCTTAAGTTCTGAGTTGAGCTACACGATTACTGACAAATGCGTGCACTGACTGGACAGGTCCACTCAATCTGTGTGGTTTTCCTCAAAGGACCATCTCAGACACAAATCTACATGGTCTTCACATGATCTGACCAAGATTATGTCTGGACTTTAAAAGAGACTGTGACCTCTGAGTTTGTTTCGGCCTTTCTTCTCAGAGTAGTCAGATAGGAAACGCCGACCTCATCTAGTTTTTAAAATATGATTGACGTGTAAAAGTGTTTGTTCAAACCTACTTACAGAAATAAAATCATTTATCATCATTTATCATTTATCATTTGATGCCTTGACTTGTTATTTCTATTATTACTCTATTTTTAGTGAAAAAACAAAAAAAAAATCATTGTTTCATTCAATATCACAGACAATGTTCATTACAAATACATTGAATACATTCATACTAATAATATGTATATACTTAGCATAAAACTGACCATGCAGCCTTAAAACTTACATTCGTAACTCCAAACATGACTTAAAATAAGTACGACATTAGGAATGCACCCCAAACCTTTCGACTTCCAGAATTAGGAGACATTTGTAAGGGTGATGTACCACTGAATTTTACACTAGATAGTGCAATCAGGTAAGT
Source organism: Dryobotodes eremita (assembly GCA_917490735.1). Taxonomy (NCBI): domain Eukaryota; kingdom Metazoa; phylum Arthropoda; class Insecta; order Lepidoptera; family Noctuidae; genus Dryobotodes; species Dryobotodes eremita. The sequence goes on along the minus strand of OU823251.1, from coordinate 19,357,065 downwards.
GACACGGACTTACTAAAGTTAGTGACTTACAAACGCGTGGTTTCGTTTGAGAAGATTCAAGTTTGAAGTTTTTGAATGAATATTAGATTTTCTATCCCTGGGTGCACTGTTTAAAATTACTGTGACGTGTAAAGTACCTAGAAATTTTGGAAAACCTGACTATTTATGAAGGCGTAGATCGTAGCACTTCGTATAGATATTTTGGTAATTTCACCTCATAAATAAAATTTGTTTGCCTTGTGGAGTTGGGACCTTAGATAAAGAGTTGGTCCAGCAATGGACTGGATTAAGCTGTAGGTATTCGAAGCACGAGTCATTATCATCATCTTCCCAACCCCTTCCCAACTATGTTGAGGTTAGCGCTCAGACTAACCAAATGCAGCTGAATACCAGTATTTTACCTGGAGTGACTGCCAATCTGATCTCCACATCCCAATCACTGGGTAACACGATACTCCTTGTTATGACTGGTTGTCAGACTTTCGGTCTTCTGACACCCGTAACGACTGTCAAAGATACACGAATTTCAGCCGGTACCAACACGCAAACGAGTATATACATGTTAGTAGACAAATATTTTCTATATCTTCTTTAGTAGATAACTGTTGAAGAGTCCAATTTGTCGATGCACCTGCACTTCCGAGGACCTTAAAAACGTCACTGGTGCTGCTATTGGCGTGACCACCTACTGGGTTCAAGTAATCTAACATAATATAATATTTTTACTTATACCATCAACTCGAAAAGAAGAAGTAGGTAACTCAACTTTTAATATTAATGCCTAAGACTCCAAAAATCGTGACATCTATTTTTGTGCAAATCGATACCAAGAATTCAATAGCTAAGCTTGCCAAGAGGGGTACATTTTAGGGGTTTTCTTCGATATTTTCACGGCGACCTATGAAGACGATGAAATCATTTTGGAAGATCAAAGATCCTTTGCCTAAGCCATAATTAATAACTTTATGTCTTGGTATCGCTCGGATATGACTTCTAAGTGTTTCTTTTATTTTTGCTTCCTTTATTAGTATTCGTAGTAACTTCGTTTTAGGAAGGAAGTCATTGTCTTTTTCTACATTTAATAAGAGAGATATTGATATATTAAGATATTGAGATTTTTGGCATTGATGTTTGCACTCCTCAAAACTTTTTTGACGTGCTAACAGCGAGCATAACTACTACGGATATTTGTCATCCAAGAGATAGTTTTTGCGATTAGCTTGCTAAGGTGGTGTTCTTTTGTTGGTATTGTGCATTATGTTTGTAAATGTTGGAATGCTATATGGTATATAAGGTGTATTCATACACGAAATATTTTAAGAGATACTCCTATAGCTGGTACAGAGCCTACAGACACAAAAAAAAACGAATTGTTTTTTATTTTAGAATAGAATAGAATAGAATAGAATACTCTTTATTACTTACACCATAAAAAATAACAGATATAAATGTAGACATTTTACACAGGGTGACACAATGGGCGGTCTTATCGCTAAAAGCGATCTTTTACAGACAACCTTTTTTTTACGTAATTATTATTAAATAATTTTTAAATTGCTTGAGATATTTTGCATAAAACCTTTACTCCCTATTCTATGAATGACCCGCCCGATGCGCGACGCGGCGGCAGGCGGCGCGGGCGGCGCCGGCGTGTACTGGCGTCTCAAGTATTCCGTGTCGAGCAGCGTGTAGGTGAGGTTGTGTTTGCATTCATCACTCCGCGCGACCGCGCAAGCTTGGTAGTCATTTCGCGTCCTGACGGTTACCGCACTCCGCAGTCTGTGTGCTACCGGACGCAAACACCTGCCCTCACCTCCTAATTACATGGGACCTAACAATATCACATGTATGAAAATACACCACTGCCTATCTCTACGGGAAATGCAGCCGTGATGATGTTAAAAAAAAAACCAACGTAGGTAGACTTCGTAATTAGATCTAGTTATATTTTAATAGCTTATCACTTACAATAATAATTAATGTGAATTTAAAATACAAAACCACTTAGACCTAAGTAGGTAGGTAAATTATTAAATTACCTCCTTAAAATTTTACGAAAAGGAACCTAGATTCGATTAAAACAAATCCTAATCCACAGTACCTACACAACTGTAAACAAGGTAAATACTAATAAACAACTGATAGGTGCAAATCGAATTCGCATAAGTTAATGACCTCTATGAGGTTACGAGTCGGTTATTTATTTCAGTGCATCGAGTCGTATCCGTCAGCTGATTGTCGATTGTCTACCTACTCGTGCAGATGTGAACTGTACATGTACTGTACTGTACTGGCTCCTAAGGGAAATCTAAGTGCGTAGTGCGAATTCATTTGATCAAAAATCTTACCAGAGATAGGCAGTCATGGACATACCTACTATTATAGGCATACGCTGTTTTGGAGAATTTCCTTTCCTACAGAAAACCCAATGTCGTTGCCCAAACGAACCGGAGGAATCACATCACGATCGGCACTCGCAAGGTAGGTACTTAGTGCTTATGATACTTGTTATTGTACCATACCATCATGTTCTGGTACTTCTGGTTGGTATACCTATAGTTTGGCATTGTTGCCTGAAGCGGTCTTCGGCCAACAAACGCAACAATGCGACGCGTGTTAGCAAATGCGCGTGCGGTACAACGTGCGGATCGTGCGGGACTGAAGAGGCGCGGGGTAGGGAGCCGTACGCGCGGCGCTCTCGCATTATAGGTACAGTCAGGGGCCATAAGTCCAGTAGCACATCAACGATCGTATTCGCCTGCACGTTACTGCGCGTATAAATACATGTGTGAGTGATTTCAACGCAAACATTTACCTGTCATACAGGTATAACTTCGAGGTGATAGTGTGTGGGGTCAATACTAGACAAAGATAACAATATACTTTTGTTTTCTTCACATTAGTGTTTGCACCGAGTCAATCCGAAACTAAAGCGAAAATTTAAACTCAATATAACCAGTTCATGTAATTAAGTGCAGTAATGTATGACTTGGATACGAGTGCCTGTCAGTTCGAACCCCGCTCGGTTGGCTAGATCGATTTTGTTATTATTCTTTACTTTTTGATTATAAACAACAAATATATATATTTTTAATATTTAAATGAATGTTTTATATAGTTATTATAATAAGTAATATTTATATACTTTATATATATGAATATTGTTTATATTATTTTATATAAGTAATCTTATATACTTACTTTATATGTGATATTAATATTATTTATATATTTCGTTATATATAGTTAAAATTGATACGATAAGAATTAAGAAGAACGAAGAAAATTACAAAAGTGAATAATATTTTAGGTTGAAATAAAATAATAGTAGGTAGGTAATTTGAAGAAACATTTATTTATATTATTATAATAAGTTGAAAAACCAAAATTTGTATCAAGTTTGTTGATATGAAAATACAATTATTCTTATGCTTTTAACTTTAAGTATTGAGATTATAGCTTAATTATTCATTTTCTCAAAGAGAAAAGAAGATTGAAGCTTAACCCCAATCTTACAATCATAAACTAACTTACGTATGCGTATTTGCGTGCGACCAGCACATCCCCTGTAAAAAACAACGTATCAATATTTGGTATGACCTCCATTATTGTCAATGCAGCTAAGCAGACGTCGACGCATGGAGGCCACAATGTTTGCACATATATTTGTGCCACGTAAATCATCCCACAATTGAATGCAATGGGATTTAAGCTGCTCAGGACACCTCTCATCTCGTGCTTCCCATCTTTGAACCATTAAACCCCACTGTTCAACCGTGAACATGCAACAACAGCATCGCACCGTCAGCGCTAAGAAGTGACCTACTGAGATCTTCGCCTCATCGGCTCGATACATATAAACACACATCTAAATAAGTATCGATGTGTATGGACCATAAAATTAGTATATAATTAAGTTAATTACTGTAATAAACGAGTCATCAAGCTGGAGTCGAGTGTGATTTATCTCCTTTACTTCCTCTTACTGTGGCCAAGACACCTTTAGCCGTCATCGATCCTATGAGTCTGTGGGATCGGCAGTAAGAAAACCATTTCCTGTGTACATTGCACGACGTACACAAACCCCTATTCCTTCCCAAATTCCGTCTGTTACCGTAGGTCTCCTCGTAACAGACTTCCCGCACGTATAACCAACGTAACTCACGTTTGGTATGGTTTGTATGGTAAGGGTAAGGGTGTTAGGATAACTAGGGTGCTAGGTCAATTTATACGGCTAGGTTTTTAGTCATTAGGGTCGTAGGTAGCTATTCGGTACCAGGCTCGATTGCCTTAAACATAGCCACACTGTACGCATTTGGGGTAAGGCCGTATTAAGTTAGGTCCTGGTGCGTACATTTGGTCCTTCGAGCAATTTTTTAGGGAAACCAGGGTAAGGTTACTAATCGGTATTTTAACATTGTAACATTTAAATAATAATATTAAAAAAGTTCTTCTTTTTGACTTGCGCTAATACTGACTGACTGACGTTTAGACGTACTTCAAACTAGCGTACACAACAAGCGCTTGGTTGTTGTATGTAAAAAGACTGACATACTTGCACGCCATTTGTACGATAGCGGATCGGAAATCGGCACCGACAATTGGGTTCACTAATATTCAGAGAAATCGCACTTATTGTATCAAAGGGCAATTAGGTCACGGTTTTAACAAACAATACTATTAGGGACAGTTAGGGAAAATGGACATACAAGAAATAAACGAAGTCATAAAAAGCCAAGAAGCAGATTACAATGAACTAAGACAAATATTCACCAACATCAAGAAAGACTCAGCATCAAGGAAAACTCTAAAATATATCACGGAGAGAAGAACTCGACTCACAGAAATATATACTAGAACGTCAAAAAACCACTCACGACTAGAAAACCAAGATGTGTTGTGTGATCACAAATACATCACGACCAATTATTTTGGTTCTATCACTACACATTATACGCAGGCTATTGAATATCTGTTGAAGTGTGAGAAAAGACTACAGGTGGTAAACCAACTGTATGAACCAGAAGATATAGAACCAGAAGAGGAAGAAGGCGTCAGCTCACCGAAACTATTTATTCAATTATTTCGGATTAACCAGATGCAGAAAAAGTTACACTCGGCTACTCAATCGATGACTGGAGAGAAAGCGAGTTGGTATTTAGAATCTGTAATGACGAATTTACAGAAACAGTGGCAAGAAATTGAAGAAACACATGTACTCATTCTAATGGAAGATAGTACGTTGGAACATAGCTATTTTCAAGAAAAGATGTTTGAACAAACACAAACGGAATTCGATCTTGTGATGGAAAAGTTAGTTGCAATAGTAGGTCGGAAATCGACACACAACAACCATAATACCTCGGTTAAGTTACCAAAAATAATAATACCAACATTTAGTGGAAGTTATGAGTCATGGAATTCTTTTTATGATTTATTCTTGAAAATAGTACACGAAGAAAAATATTTAAGTGACACAGAAAAAATGCAGTATTTAAAAACGCATGTTCAAGGTGACGCCGCTAAGCTGATCAAGCATTTAACAGTTTGTGATGCTAATTACATAACTGCATGGAATCTGTTAACAAGACGATACAAAAATGAAAGAATAATCATTACTAAGCATATCGACATCATTCTAAGTATGTCGAAAATAAAGAAAAGTAATGCCTCGAACTTAAGAAATCTGCATGATACATTCAACGAAAACCTGGAAGCATTGAAAAATCAGAACATCAACATTTCATCTTGGGACCCTATTTTGACAAGAATACTTAGTAGAATATGGGACTCCGAAACTGATGAAAAATACGAACATCAGTTAAAAGAGCCTAATAAATTACAAGAATTGTCAGCAATGATGCAATTCTTAGAAAAAAGATTTAAGTGTCTGGAAACTTCAAGCTCGTTGAGGGAAGAATCTGTAGCTCACAAATGGCGCCATGAGTCACCAAGTTCGATAACCAAACAATTAGATAAACGCGTATGCTGGTTTTGCCAAAATCACGAACACAGCATTTACCAATGTACTAGTTTTAAAATGCTGTCAGTGCAAGATCGCAATAAAATCGTACACGAAAAACAGATGTGTAAAAATTGTTTGACTCATGAAACGTCAATACCATGTTACAGCAATAAAAGTTGCGGATACTGTGGGAAAAGAGGTCATCATTCCTATTTACACCAAAACAACAATAATATTACCATAAAACACGCAAATAATGAACCAAAAAAGTTCGGCTTGTCGACCCCATCGACAAGTAAATCCATGACGAGAACTGTATCTAACGTGTCTACTATTAACAAAACTAATATACCAAAAACTACACTACTAGCAACGGCCCTAATAAAAACTCACTCGTCGGATGGGACATCACATTTACTAAGGGTGCTATGTGATCAAGGTTCAGAGGCATCATTCTGCACAGAAGAGGTTGCCCAACTATTGTCATACCCACGTGTGAAGATACACACCGAAGTGGTCGGGATTGCTGACGAGAAACCTAAGACATCGAAAAACTCCATCAATGTCATGCTACAGCCTAGATTTCCGAGTGAATATAGGTTACCTGTCTCACTTATAATACTACCAAAACTAACTGGTTGTTTACCAGAGAAAAATTTACCAGAACTAGAATCAGATTGTTTACAACACAAACTATTTGCCGATCCTACGTACTACAAAAGAGGACCAATAGATATGATATTGGGGGCACAAGAATATAGTAACTTACTACTAAATGGGTTACACAAGGTGCAAGACGGAATAATCGCTCAAAATACCGAATTTGGGTGGATTCTATCCGGTATTTGCGGCGCTACTACCAATACTAACACAGTTATTAGTATGATGACACGTACTGCAGAAGTTCAACAACTAAACAGATTTTGGGAATTAGAAGAAATTCCTGAAAAGTACCAATTATCCAACGAGGATCAGATTTGTGAAAATTACTACCGAGAAACTACTATAAGAAATCCAGATGGAACATACACAGTGAAACTCCCATTCAAGAATTCCGACTTAGATTACGGGAATTCACGCAAAAAAGCTATTGCAAGACTATTACAATTAGAACGCAAGTTTGATAAAAACGATAATTTACGAAAAAAATACCAAGACTTCCTCAATGAGTACTTAGAAATGGGCCATATGAGGAAAGTTACTAGAACTGACTATGACCAAGGTAAATACTACATACCACATCAACCAGTAATCAGGGAAGATTCACTAACTACTAAGCTACGAGTAGTATTTGATGCGTCAAGCAAGTCAAGTACTAATATGAGTCTAAACGATAATATGTTTACGGGACCAAGACTACAGCAAGATTTGGCAGTTATACTATTACGTTGGCGTAAACACAAAATAGCATTTATGGCGGACATCGAAAAAATGTACCGATACATAAATGTTAACGAACAAGACTGCACATACCAACGAATAGTATGGAGGAAGTCTCCGAAACATGCTATCGACGAATACGAATTAACTACTGTAACGTATGGAACTGCAGCTGCCCCATACTTAGCGATTAAGACACTGCAACAACTCGCTATTGATGAGAAGGCGAACTACCCAATAGCCAGCCAAAAAACTCTCCAGGATTTCTACGTGGACGATGTATTGTCAGGAGATGCTAGTGTTGAGTCAGCAAAAATGTTACAAGAAAGCTTAATAAAAATGCTACGGAAAGGCGGATTTAATTTACGAAAATGGTCGTCAAACAGTACTGAATTGTTAGAAAATATACCTAATGAAAGCAAGGACGACCAAGTGATGAAGATACCGTTAGATGAAGCTAGAAAATCATTAGGGGTATTATGGTCACCATTAGAGGATAGGTTCGGTTTTCAGATTACTATTAATCACAATGAAAAACCAACAAAACGTTTTATTTTATCGGAAATCGCTAAGATATTTGATCCTCTGGGATGGTTAGCACCTGTCATCATAAATATGAAACTCATGATTCAGGAACTTTGGACAAATGGCTTAGAGTGGGATCAGCCCGTAGAGGAAACTATTAAAACAAGATGGATTGAACTACAAAAACAACTAAAAACAATTGAGAAGATTTCCATCCCAAGATGGTGTCATTTTTCAAATAATTCGAAAGTCGAGCTGTATGGGTACAGTGATGCTTCTGAAAAAGCCTACGGTGCAGTGATTTACTGTCGGATACAAAATAATAATATATTTAACGTAACCCTTCTACAAGCTAAATCAAAGGTAGCGCCAAAAAAGCAAAAAACTACATTACCAAAATTAGAGTTATGTGCTGCAGTATTATTAGCCCAACTGATGGAAAAAGTTGTCACGGGAATGGAAATGCCAATCGCGAATATCTATTGTTGGACGGATTCAATGATTACTCTCGGCTGGATCAAAGGTGAAGCTGAGCGATGGAAGACGTTCGTAGCTAACAGGGTATCCGAAATACAAAGAATATTACCACAAGCTAAATGGAATTATGTGAATACATTACAAAATCCAGCAGACCTAATTACAAGAGGAGTTTCGCCAAATAAATTACAAGATTTATCTCTGTGGTGGAATGGACCAGAATGGTTAAAAAGTGATAACATTCCTAGTACAAAAACTGTACCAGAGATATGTGAGGAGATTAAACGATGTTATCATATAACTATTATACCAAAGAACGAAATCTGGATAAGGTTTTCAAGCTTCCAAAGGATGATACGAGTATTATCTTATTGCTACAGATTCGTAAATAAACAAGAACACACAAAACCATTAAGTTGGTTGGAAATTAATTTAACAACTAAAAAAGTCTTTTTTCTAGTACAACAAGAGGTATTTTCTGAGGAGTACAAAACCATTAAAGTTGGACAATCATTGAAGAAAGGAAACAGGTTATCATGCCTTGATCCGTTCATTGATGATGAGGGTTTACTGCGAGTGGGAGGAAGACTTCAAAACTCCAGTCTACCATATGATCAAAAACACCCAATTCTGTTATCTCATGACCATCATGTAACACTAATTATAGTTCGTGATGCCCATTTAACCACATTACATGGAAGTAATAGTTTGACCTTAGCGTACATACGACAGAAATATTGGATACTTGGAGGAAAGCGAACAGTGAAGAGTAGCATTAGAAAATGTGTAAAGTGTACTAGATACAAATCATCTACCGCCTCACAAAAAATGGGCTCATTACCAAAACCAAGAGTGACGGAATCGTACCCATTCAGTCACACAGGCGTGGATTATGCTGGACCAATATCAGTGAGAACCATGAGAAGTAGGGGCCACAAATCATACAAAGGCTACATTGCGATATTTGTTTGCCTATCCACGAAAGCGGTACATTTGGAGCTGGTAGGCGACTTATCAACAGAAACGTTTATAGCAGCACTACGAAGGTTTATGGCACGCAGAGGTCCAGTATCACACATGTACAGTGACAACGCGACGAATTTCGTAGGCACTGCCAATTACTTGTATAAAGAAATGTTAGACATAACCCAGTCTGACGACTTTCAAAATACGTTGACGAACATTGGAACACAATGGCACTTTATTCCTCCATTATCTCCCCACTTCGGAGGGATTTGGGAAGCAGGAGTAAAATCTATGAAACACCATTTGCGTAGAGTGATAGGAGAGCAAACACTCACTTATGAAGAAATGAGCACATTTTTACAACAAACTGAAGCATGTTTAAACTCAAGACCATTATGTGCACTAAGTGAAGATATAAACGACAACATCGTGTTAACACCTAGTCATTTCTTAATAGGAAGAGAAGCAGTAGGGGTACCAGACCCGCTGTCGGAAACTAATACAGACCACATAAACAGATGGAAACAGATCCAAAAAATGAAAAAGGATTTCTGGAAAAGCTGGACTACAGATTATTTACACCAACTACAACAGAGGTACAAATGGAAAACTAATCAAGGAAACTTGTCAATTGGAACTCTAGTAATTATAAAAGACGAAAAAGTTTCTCTTAGCAAATGGCCGCTTGCAAAAATAAAGGAAATACATACGGGTAACGACGATTTAACCCGAGTGGTGACACTACAAAAATCGACAGGAACAATTCAAAAACGGTCAATCCACACATTAATACCATTGCCAATCGGTACGAATATGTGTAGTGATAGTAATAGTAATGAACCTGTGCATGCAATACTAACTAATACCGCTACAATCCGAAGAAATAATAAAACTAATCAACCCAAACGATGTAATAAAATATCCAAATGGTTCACGTTGCAATTACATCACCATTTGTTAGAAGAAGAATCCAAATTTGAACGAACAAAAGAATATTTGACAGAAGTGAACCAAACTAGAAAGAAAAGGGGTATATTGGGACAGTTACTCACGTCGATCTTCGGAGTGAATGATGAGGCATACCGAGATATAGAGTCTTTAAATTCAAACCAAAAACAATTAATTGAAGCTGCCAATCATCAAACCAAATTTATGATATCAACAATCTCACAAGTCAACAAAACTGAAGAAAGAATAAAACAGAAACTCATAGGATTTCAGAATAAACTAAACCAAGTTATAGGTTACATGGAAAGTTACAACCATTGGTTCAGTACAGTCGATCACAACAGTGTAAACATACGCATTATGCAGACTTACCAATTAGCATGTAATTACATGGAAGAAATCATGGATTACTATAACGGATTGTTAAAAATATACTTAACCAAGGCAACAGTATATAGTGTTTTAACACCAAAGAACGTCAGTGACCTAATATCATCAGCAAACAAAAAGCTACCTCCTAATTTAAAAATCGTTCAACAACAGTTACTGGACACCAAGATATCTGAAAACCATACTCATATAAAAGTCTACTCCTATTTTCCTATACAAGAGATAACCAAATATACATTAATGTATATTACACCAGTTCCAAAGATACACTCTGATAAGTCTGCTCAAAGTCTAGAAGTACCTAAATCTTACATAGGGTTAGATTACAACAACGAACTATATTTTGACTTAAACTATGAGGAGTTCAAACGCTGTTTAGAATGGACCAACCATTTTATTTGCTTTCCTGGGGCCGTGAAAAACATGCAATTAAATGAAAATTGCATTGTTGATCAATTGTTTAAAAACCAAACACATACGAAATGTCCTACCAAAACGTTCTATTTATCAAATGAAATAATATGGAAACAACTTCACATGCCAAACACTTGGTTATTCATTGTAAGAGATCGGGTTACCACTTCAATACTTTGTGATGGACAAAGAGAAGAGCTTGAACTTCAAAATGTTGGTGTAATACGAATCGCAGATAACTGCGTCATTAAAACAACAAATAACATACTAACTGCCAAAAGAGTTGTTTCAGTACCGATTGTAACATCATACTCAAAACAAATAGATTTTCCCATTAACACGCATGTGATGACCAAATCCATGCTAAACATTACGAAAGAAGAAGTTATAGATAACTCAAAAGAGATTTTTCAACATTTAATTAATAAAGAAAGTGCCTTACAAACCGAATTAGATAGTACTGTTTGGAGTCAAATTACGTCTCACACATACTTAACAACTACATTATCTTGTGTAATCATGTTTTTAATCTTTATATTTTTAGTGTGCTACGGTCCAGCAATACTGAGATGGATTGGAGCCACAATGCAGCACAAGACCACAAGAACAGGTACCGAGCCAGCTAAGCAACCAGCAAGAGAACCAAACCTGCTCGCTATCAACGGAACATCTACCCAACGAACAACAGGCCAACCACCTATCACAACGGAACCGATATACAGTTTACCACACCAACACGAAACTATCGAGCTATACCAACTGGAGTCCAGGTCCTGAGAGGCGCCAGAATGTTCAACCGTGAACATGCAACAACAGCATCGCACCGTCAGCGCTAAGAAGTGACCTACTGAGATCTTCGCCTCATCGGCTCGATACATATAAACACACATCTAAATAAGTATCGATGTGTATGGACCATAAAATTAGTATATAATTAAGTTAATTACTGTAATAAACGAGTCATCAAGCTGGAGTCGAGTGTGATTTATCTCCTGTACTTCCTCTTACTGTGGCCAAGACACCTTTAGCCGTCATCGATCCTATGAGTCTGTGGGATCGGCAGTAAGAAAACCATTTCCTGTGTACATTGCACGACGTACACAAACCCCTATTCCTTCCCAAATTCCGTCTGTTACCGTAGGTCTCCTCGTAACAGACTTCCCGCACGTATAACCAACGTAACTCACGTTTGGTATGGTTTGTATGGTAAGGGTAAGGGTGTTAGGATAACTAGGGTGCTAGGTCAATTTATACGGCTAGGTTTTTAGTCATTAGGGTCGTAGGTAGCTATTCGGTACCAGGCTCGATTGCCTTAAACATAGCCACACTGTACGCATTTGGGGTAAGGCCGTATTAAGTTAGGTCCTGGTGCGTACACCCACATATTTTCGATGGGGTTTAGATCAGGGGATCGTGCTGGCCACGGAATAACTTTAATATCAGCATGCTGACTAAATCACTCTTTTACAACACTGGCACGATGTATTGGACAATTATCTTGAACAAAATGTAGTTCACTAAAGTCTTCCGATGGGTAAACATTACGCACAGTAGGTAGCATTATGTCACTTAAAACTTCGACGTAATTAGAGCTGTTGGCACGCGTAGGTATGAATTTCAACTCGCCCGGCCCTTGTGCACTAATCCACCCCCACATATTCACACTTATTCTACCTGACTGTGTATTCGGAATAATGTTTTTCTCAGACCAGCGAGTATTGTCTTTTCGCCTTAAATGAAGTCTTCCTTTTTGGCATGATTTGAAAGTCTTCTCGTCAGAAAATATGGTCGTCTCCCAGTTAAAATCTAAATATTCTCGAGCAAAACGTAGTCGTTCCTCCTTGTGTTTTTGTGTCAAAAATGGTTTTTTAGCTGGTTTCCGATGATGTAAGCCTTCAGCATGGAGTGCACGGCAAACAGTTTGCAACAATGTATCAAATTGATCTGCAAACATTCTAGTTGGAATGAAACCATTTTTTTCATATTCTTCCACCATGAAACGTCGCTGAATCGAGTTAATAAGCGGTGGCCTTCCACTTCTTACACGACTCTTCAGACTATCTTCTTCCTCAAACCTCTTTATCCAACGGCTCACAGTATTTCTCTAAAAAAAGAAAATATAATTTTTATTACACACTTGCAACTAGCGATTTATTTAATAAGAAAATCATACACCACAACTATCGTCATAATTATAATCTTTAAAAATAACTTACACATAAGCCGGTTTCAGTTGAAATTTGAGAAATATTAAGCCCATTTTTACGCAAAGCTACAATATTTGCCCTGGCATCAATACTAATATTTGCTTGCATCTTGATTAAAGATATTCAAACAACACGCTAATCGCAATAATAACACAAACGCTCGTAACAAAGTTCACCTACCAACAACGTCGTTACTTTATTCAATCAAGTAGTTTATTTTGTTTCACATTCACCCTCATTTTTTTCTTTTTTGTTAATAATAAGTTCAACTAATACACATCTCACCGTGTCTAACTTATCGTAGACGTTCAGAAATCATAATTAAAACACAAAAAGTGTAATATCACTGGGGTTCGAACGCAGGCTACAACGTGCGGACTATGTCAAAACGTTAACCGCTATGCCACACAGACACATATTCTTCTAATTGAAATTAAATAGCAGTATCTTAATACGTCGTCGTGACATGATAGGCTTGTCACTAAGGCAAATGATCATTATGTTGCACTCTTTCTGACTAGATAATAATGAAAGAGTGCGATATACGAGATCGTGTATGTGTGCAAAATGTTTGTTGAAGAAAAAGGTCGTAAGTACGACTTGTTTTGATGCGATAGATTTTTGTAACTGCTACTGGACTTATGGCCGCTACTGTACTTTTGATAATTCATAAAAACCGCGCGCTGCGCTATCCTTCCTACGGCGCTGCCTTGCCGCCGTCCACTTAAATAACGGTAAATAGGTACTACGTAGAAAATAGCGTAAAGGATGTTAAAAATAAAAAGGAGCCAGTATTTACTATGTGTGTCAAGTAATTTTAAATGTTTTTTATTTTTTTTGAATATTTAGATAAAAAAGTATGTTTTGTTTCTATAGCTTCTTTACCAGCTATAAGTAGATCTCTTAAAATATTTCGTGTATGAGTAGATATACCTTATATTGCTCCTTTAAAGGCCACATTTTTAGATAAAGTAATTTAAAAAAATCTCTTAAACAGATTTTTTATTATAGAAAATACATATAAACTTTTGACACAAAAGCACCTACTTAAGTTTCACAGACTTTCAGACAATAATAATTGTGAAATCTCGGACTCGTTTTTTCAAGAACAGGAGACAATAAACAAAAAATATTCGCCATTTACAAAAGACGTTTGAGGTCAAACGCGAGCCACAAATCAGCGACGACAGACTTATGGATTATAATTCAAGGATAAGTGTCGCTTTAAGCTCTTTATTTTGCGGCCATTTTATTTGAAATTCTGCCTTTTTCATGTTGCCAAGTACGGAAACAAAAACAGAACCAGCTGTAAATAGGTACTAACGACTTGGTGAAGGTCGCGAGAATCTGCTGGATGTGGGAAGCACAGTTTCGGTCAATGTGGCAACGCTTGGGGGAGGACTAAGTCCTATCGTGCAGTCAGAATACCACAGCACTCGTTTTTCAATAGCGGTCCATACACGACGCGACTTACACACGAGGGACCTAAGTCCAGCACATTCGGCTACAAATTAACTAATATTTTTATTAAATACATACTAGTGGCTCTGTGAGCTGTAGACCTCGCGAGACTGTCTTTGGATAGCTTAAAAGTGTATGAATGTCCACCGCGCACTTTAAAGAAGAAGCGCGCGCAAAGAGCGCGAACTGGCTGAAATATGTTTTTTTTTTACGTTTTCAACCTCATATTTCGGCCATTTTGAAAAATTACGAAAAACTAAATTGACTAAAATAAAATCCATATAATTATCGAACCTGCTCACAAATTTCACGAGAATCGGTTGAGGAATGCGACCTGTAGAGGAAAACAGCCGGACATCCGGACATACGAGAGCATATTTGCCCAAGCTGAAACGGAGACGCTTCACGCTCGCTCGGTCAATTAGATTATGAATGATAAATGTTGAATATATTTCAGTGAGTTGGTTACTTACAAATACATCTTGATTGAGACAAAAAAGCAGAAATAAACTATACAATTTTTGCAGACTTTCGAAAGGTATCCAATTAAAATTAGCTAAGTACAGTAAAGTACAGTATATTGAACGTAAACATCTTTTAAAAAACAATCTTAATTTCAGTGATGTTTTAAAATAAATGTAAAATCTTTTTCTTTTTACCAGAGCTCTCATAACATAAATTACAAGAATCCAGCGCTTTTTTTTTGCTCTCCTAAATACTAATCTTCTTATTGGTAGACTTTGTGACATAAATAAAAATTGTTTGCAAATATTTTCTATTATTTGCACAATTTAAGATGTATTGGATTCACAAATAAATATTATTACAGAGCTTAGTGTTTTGATTTGAAAGCCTACTCTGTCCTGACCTTTGGACAACTGTGATACAAAGTCAAATGTTATAATACTTTTGTATCATTTGGCCCGGTCTTTCGAGGTTAAAAATAATGTACCTACCAATGTGTGACTATGAGAAGACCACGTGGTCTACACGTTATTCGAAATTGGTGACATTTCTCCGAACAAAAGTAGGTACGTATTTTTCTTTACAATATTCCAAATTGTAAAGAAAAATATAGGTACAAGCAGCCTCGCTTTTAAATGTATAAACTCGCCATCATATTAAATTAGCAAAAATCTATTAGCCCACATATTTAAGTTTATTTATATAAAATCGGAAATCTAGAAAAGATTGATGTTGTTACAAAGACCTTTGTAGGAAAAGTCAAGGACGAAGTTCTTTAATTAAAGATATTTTTCTCCAATAGCACGTCCAAATTCCGTTCATCAGGAATGAATTACATATTTGAAGGTTCTTCCACGTATATACCATTCAAAGAACATAAAATAATGCGTAGAAATGTAACACAATATTCGTACTGTACAAATCTCAGAGTTTGACTGATTAAATCAAGGGAGTAACTCCTAGAGGGTGACGTCTTCACTTTCCTGACGTTCAGGGTTGACAGCTAAAATGAAAAATAAAAAACTTTTTTATAAAAATAAACAACCGACTTCCAAGAAATACACTACAAAGTGAAAAATAACTTTCATTTCGGAAGTCGGCAGGAAGTTATTATAACATCCTCTCAATACACTATGTGGAAAAAATACGTATTATTGAAGCTAACCGAAAAACTACCATTTCAGACTCAAATCTACATGGTCTTCACATGATCTGACCAAGATTATGTCTGGACTTTAAAAGAGACTGTGACCTCTGAGTTTTTTTCGGCTTTTCTTCTCAGAGTAGTCAGATAGGAAACGCCGACCTCATCTAGTTTTCAAATAATAGATTGACGTGTAAAAGTGTTTGTACAAACCTATTTACAAAAATAAAATCATGTATCATTTATCATTACCCAAGCAAAGTTAGTAAAATTTATATCATGCGACCACCCCCGAGGCATACCCTATCATTTAAAAAAGAGAATTTGCGAAATGGAGCCACAATTGCCAAAAATATCGCGTAAAGACATAGAAAAAAAAAATACACGTATTGAGACACTATTCCTTTTTTAAATCCGTTAAAAACGTTTCTTTTTTTTTTATTGTTTATTAAATTTTCGAGAGAATTAATTAAATGGAATCGATTGTCTTGAGTGCATTGCAGATACCTACGTAACTGCTGTAATTACATAAGACCAACTACTACACCACTACTTTTCAGCTAAGCGGTCTATAAAAGGATACTCCCGAAGGATATTGGTAAAGGCCGTTTACTTTTATGGTAAATTTGTGATGGGTGCTTCATATTTAGATTCCCGTACCTATCCCAAAATTGGTTTCGTTACGCTCAAAAGGTGGAAGCCTTGATTCGAATATTATAGCGTACGAATAAGCTGAAGAAGAATTCTGTAGTTAGATAGCTAGAATTCACAGCTTACACAGAATTTCTAACAATTTAAGCCATTGTTGCACTCAATTACGAGCACTTAAAGCTGCAGTCTTATTACACGACAAGGTTGTTCTTTCGACATGGTTAATACCAGGCAGTTAAAAAAAATAAGAACCTAACAGGAACTGAAAATAATACTATTTTTAACAAATGACCGACAAATTAGTACCGGACTAAGTTAGAAGAACTTTACTTAAGTCGGAATAAAGTTCGAAATACAAAAACAGGCCCGAAGATTTGTCTAGAAGATTTCGTTTTGAAATCAGAAGGAAAGAGATCTAGGCAGTCGAAAAAAAACAAAGATCATTTACACGCACGACCCTGGTAGCCCTAGCATCTTAAAGTAATTACATTTGCCTACGTATTTAAGCACGCTCCAGGAAAACGTGCAAACGTCTCCTCTAATTTTATACCCACTCCTCAGGGAGGACTATTTAAATAACCTAAAATTGGATTCCGAATCAACCGGGGACTCACTGAATAAATTCATTGGCTGAATATTAATTTGTTGATCTTTGTAACGTAACGTCGTATTGATCAGATTGGCGTGTTGGCTTAAGATAAAATACTTTTTTTGAGCTTTCTTTTTCGACGAATTGTTATATTCTTCTTCTTAGAGTGTCGATGGCAATTTAGGTGGACTCGGCCCTGAATTCGGCTACGTGTTTGGCGCCATCACTAACGTCCATCAGTTCCTGTAAAGTGTAACAGGACTTGCGGGACACGATATTAAGCGTCTCATCGTTTGTGGAACAGCACCATATTTACACACCAAGGCGAAGTCGTCTCCCGGGTCGACGGCGCGTCGTGTTCCACGCGCGCCTCAAAGAGATGTCAGCACAATTGACGGGGTCCGATAGGACCGATGCCTGCCGGGGCTACGGATTGTTCGAAAGAGTTACCGTGGCCCTGGCGCACAGGCAACTTAAGGAACACGGGTGGGTTTTAGTCAGTAAGAGTCTGACACGCACTTCCGCGCCGCCCAGAGCGGTCATTTGATGATTTCCCACACAAAAAAAAAAAAAGGCGAAGTCGTCTATGAATCTCCACCTGAACAGGTTTTCCTTGCTTCGGAAAACCTGGGTCCGGAGTCTGTATAAAGACTTCCAGGTTATTGTTAAATTGAAGTAGTGTTGTAACGTCTTATATGAACGTTTCTGAATGTAGTTGTTTTTACGTGGCCAAATGCTAACCTAAAACCTACCTACCTAAGCTGTAATTAGGTGCCTAACCCCACAATTCGAGATGAGATTGACAACCGATTAAAGATTGCAGAGTCTTCCAGAAACGGTGGAAAATATTCACTGCTATCTATACACATTATAAACATGACCCACTAACACAAGCAAACTACAAAAAACGAATACATACATTAACATAAATCCATTATGTGTACCATTTCAGCATCACAAACTCCGCAAAGGCTCGTGACGTCACTCCATCTAGAAAATGCGTACGTGACGCCTCTCCACTGCACGAAGAGAGCAAACTACGTAATTACAAGACAAGCAAAGCGCAAGAAACTCTGCTCTCCGCTGCTCTCTGTCTGTGTGTATAAATTAGTTGTATAAAGCAGGCGTTTAGAATAAGTACTGCTTGAACTAAAATATGTGAAAATATTAGTATTTCAGAAATGTGGGCGAATAGACAAACGGTCCGTAATTTTGCGAGTTAATTAAAAAAAATACTGCTTTTTAAGTCGCAATTTCGACTGCTGAACATTTGAGCATAAGGTTTTGGATCCGATCCTAAGGTCGGGGTTGGGTTTTCTAAATGAAATTTCTCATTAGCAGCCCGTTCTTTATTTGTGCCCAGTTAATGGAAATAGATTCGCCCGCTTCTACATGGGAATTCAACATAACTGGCGAAATGTGGGTGTACTACACCACCGTCTAGCCTCAAAGGGAATACAGGAGTGACGTTATGTAGTAATTAAGTACTAATTATGACCACTTTTTGCATTCCTTGGGTTATTAACTAATGACGTCACCCGCCAACTGAAGCTATTTTCTCGTCTCAATTTCTAAACCATTGAAATGTCTGTTACTATAAATCAGTGTCTAGCCGTTGAACCTAACAAGACAGCCGTATAATTGTATACTAGAACCAATTAAAACTATCAATTCAACTTAGTACTGTATTTTACAGCAAGTACAATGTTGTATGGCAAACAAAGACAAAGGTATTATAATAATGACACGTTATTACTACAATTAAGGCATAATAGTACCCATTAGCGGTCCCGAATTAAGCTTTTGAATATAATAACATCTTTTATAACGAAGCCTTTTCATAATTAACTGAGTACTTAGTTTCCATTGAAACCTGTTGAATAATGAGTGAATAATTGAGCATGGAGATAGCAATAACACAGAATAGATAGAAACAGAAGGTTGCTCCTTTAAAAAGAGCGAAGATGCACGCAAACATAGACACGCTTCATGTACAGCAAGTGCAAGCGCACTCGTGACTGGCAATTCGTTTGGATTTCTTAAGACGCAAATACATAAATTCTTGTACGGATTTCAGCCTGCATGTCATTATAATACGAGTATGCTAATACCTACATGCAATACTTTTTGCAAGTTACAAGCATTTATATTACGCACGCATCTACAATTATGAGTCGAGAAGTTCCTTCAAACGGACTAAAAATATCAGTGTAAGGCCTAATTTACACCGATATTTGAAGTCCTATCATAAATGAATTCACGATCGTCGCAAAACCATTAGTAAGTCACTGCAATGAAACTTATCTCATTGTTATAAAGTATACATTAGAATGTTTACCGCGAGTTTGATAAAACCTTATCACAATGAGATAAGACTTTCATTGCAATGACTTACTAGTGGTTTAACGCCATTCAAATTTGATTGTGAATGCGCAACTTAAGTGTGCGTGCGCCTGTTTTCGCTTGTTGTATGGAGCCGACCTGAATACTTATCTATTCTGTGGTAATAGAATGTCTGAGGATTGTTTCGCGTGTTCTATCTGTGGGACTATTAATTTTGAATGGTCGAATTAGGGGTGAAGTAAATTGTTTTATTGAAGAGGAAAGGTGGTTGGGAAGTTTTTGTTCTCTAGGACCATTAATTGCTAATTAGAGCTGTTTCATGAGTGGTTATTGATTATGGTGATAATTTTATTGTTTTGGCCATTTTCTATTTTGTCGAGTACCTACCTGGTACTTGTTGACAGGCCTACATTCTCCACTGACTGAACTTACAACACTATAACTGATAACTTAAAAAAATTACATAACATCGCGCCAATAATCCCACGAAGTGGTAGGCACAGTTATACTTCCGCAAAAGGAATAGATAAATATTGTTACTACATAGGTACACCTTTGTATGTAGTAGCAATTGTTAATGCATTCCTTTATCTCTCAAGAATCTACATTAATTGGGAACCGTGTAATAATACACAATTAATTAGTTGTATACAAACTAACAAAAAAAAAACAACGTACTGTCCTAACAAATAATAATAATACTTCCTCCTAAAAATAATACAATCACAAAACCAATTATTTCAGACCAACATTGTTAAAAACTAATTCCAGAAATGAGTGCCACCTAATTCCCTCTAGCGAATCCAAAGAATTCCGTCCTAGGAATAAATCCCAAGAGCTTTCAACTCCCATACGTAACTTAGGAACGTTCCTTTGTAAGTTCCAAATCTATAAAATAAGGCATGTCTAACAAATCGTCGAAGTTTGGAAACGAAACCTCGACTCTTTTGTTGGCATTAAATTCTACTAATTTAGGGTAGATCGACGGTCGCTTGGCAATAGAAACTCATTGAGTGTGTATAACGGCAAAAGGTATAGGGACCCTACAATTTTTGTTTTCTAAATAATTTTCTATTGTTTTATTTTCTTATAATATTTTTTTATTTATTTATTAATAATCCCCTAGTGGGATATAAAGATGCCCGTAGGTGTGACCGTGGCATCACAGCGGGCCCTATTAGAATACCAGCGCTGCGGTACTTATTTTTTTTTTAAATATCGCAGCATTGTGCTGAGATAGGAGCCTTTTTGGCCTCGCACAGGTTTTTTACTTGTTTATTGTCGTTTTTTGTTATTGTTAATTTTGTTAGTTTTAAATGGTGCTTTTTTATTTTTACTCTTTGTATTTCCTGTGCGTGTCTCAAATAAAATATTATCTTTCTTCTTTTTTTCTTACAAACATAAATATGTTGTAATTTTTCTGTTATGGTTTTGGTATCTATGTAAATACGTAAAGTAGGTACTAAATGTCTACCGATCGAAATAAATCCATTCACATTATAGGTACCTTCCCACCTACTCTCTATACCTACCTATTCAATTTAATGTGTTTCGAAAACGGTTTGTATTTAACGTTAAACTTTTTTTCTTTCAGTGTTAATGAAGATGCACTGCCCATGTCTTGAAATATTTAGCTATGACCTAATGAAAAGAAAAAGTTTTAATTTTTGTATATTATATGATACCTAATGATTTCCTGTGATTGTGAATGTTCAAGGCTTCTGGTGTTCTTAAGCTCTTAAGGGAATTTCTCTCTCGGTAGGTAAACACGACATAAGTAAATTACATGCTCCTAGCACTTTGTCTACTATTGCGGTACTATTGCTTGTAGCTAACGACGCATGCACTGCAGTCGAGCATGCTTCATCAACTATGAAGATAATCTAAGTACACAATCCCGTGAAAGCTCATCGGATGTATCTATAGGGATATTCCTTAAATGCATAAGTTTTATATCATCATCATCATCATCATCATTTTAGCCGAAAGACGTCCACTGATGGACATAGACCTCCCCTAAGAACCGCCATTTCGATCGCTTCTGTGCTTCCCGCAGCCAGCGGATTCCAGCGGCTTTCACAAGGTCATCGGTCCACCTTGTGGGAGGCCTTCCAACGCTATGTCTTCCGGTACGCGGTAGTCACTCCAAAACCTTTCGGCCCCATCGGCCATTTGTTCTGCGAGCAATATGCCCTGCCCACTGCCACTTAAGTTTGGCAATTCTTCTGGATATGTCGGTTACCTTGGTTCTCCTCCAGATCTCTTCATTTCTGATTCGATCACGTAGGGAAACTCCCAGCATAGCCCTCTTCATTGCCCTTTGGGTGATTTTTTTCCTTCTAATAAGGCCCATTATTAGCGACCCCATTTCAGTGCCATAGGTCATCATTGGCAACAAGCACTGATCAAAGACTTTCTTCTTGAGACACTGCGGTATGTGGGACAGGGGGATATTGCGTAGTTTCCCGAGCGGAACTTCTTTCCCTCCCGGAAATACAGCAAATTTCCGGATTTGAGGATTATCGAGTCCTCCCCCTCTCTTCGGACTTCAAATAACCCTACTATAAACCATCGTAACCTGCTCAATTCTTTCTTGAGTTCGGTGATCTTCTCGTTGGTCCCGGAGTGTACGCGTGTTGTATGTTGCCCGGTCCAGTTTTCGGTGATTGTAGTAGCCGGATCTCTTCCGGGGATTCTTAGCACCCCTTGTCTTACCGTGGCCTTGACCGCTACCATTACCAAGGGTAGCCGGGCCACTGGGCACTAGCAGCCATTTGTTTTTGGTGCTTGTCATTTTTGGGAGGGAGGGAGGGGTTGCCATATTTGTCATGCAGGCAGGTGGGTTGGCAATCGCAGTATGGTTTTAAAAATGCATGCAAGTTTTACATACATATCTACAAGTTTAAAAAAATTGCCTCAGTTAAAATGTGATTGTATTAAGACGTAAATTTATTATTTACGATTAATTATTTTGCTACATTTCAATGTCCTATGAGTATTTGTAACACTGTCTGACTGTTCTTGGATAAAAATGCATGGCTATAAAAAAAAGAAACCTCGCCTCCCTTAATTTAACCTAACCATTCAAAATACAAACCGACCGTGACCCTAAAATGATTTTTCATAACGCTCACTTGCCAACCCTAAGTAGCGGCAATAAATTTTATAAGCGATCAAATACGGACCTTTTTGAGCCACCAACCGTCTTAGGGATGTCCCAAGCAAACATCAAAGGGGCGAACAAATATCGACCTCAATAGGACAAGCCGAGCATTTAATGAACAAATGTTTTCACCATCTTACAATCAATGCTTAGGAAAACGTCGTCGGTAATTTTTTTCGCCATAAAAATGAAGCGAAGCATGCCCTAGGGGTACTTTTTATTGCGGGTCTCACAAACCGGGGACAGACAAAGTTTGACTGCTCGTTATGCAGCTAGGCCTTTGAGCTCTGTGATGTTCTGCGAAAAAGGTACCGTGGCAATTTTTATTTGGTGAATTATTTCAATACAAGTTTGTTTGAGAGAACTTAAAATAAATAAAGGATGAAGTTTTGCTCGTAAGTTTTACAAATATTGTGCTGAAACTAAAACTAGATAATTGCTTCAGACAAGTAGCGAATGACACTACAAATTAGTGCAGCTGTGATGTTTTTGGCAGCGTCTCTTTTAATTTTCGTTAATAAATATACTCGCAAAAGTAAAACGTGCCAATTTCGTAGGTATAAATTTTCAAATAATCAACAAATACGCCCTTCACCTAAGCACACATTTCTGCGGTCCAATTAAAGGACTTATCGCGTGAATTAATGTCGGTTACCAGTTCCCGGGCCACAGCAGTGCTACCCTCATCTTTCGTAGGGCCCATTTTATTTAAAGAAGCGAAAGTTCGAAGCGGACGCGGCCACGCGTAAACATTTACTTGAAAGGTTTATTGATGTTGGTGACCGCAGTTTGGTTTTACAACCAAAGAAAGACTCCCCTTTATAGAATTTGCGAGTTTCTAGCCGGATTATTTTGATAAGGCTTCCCCAGATGCACTGTTTGGGGTATTATTTTATATTGAAAATGGTTAGCCAGCTCCGAGGGGTGAAGGTAAAAGCAAAGGGTCGTATAATAAACTAGCTTTTGCCCACGGCTCCGCCTGCGTGGAGGTCGAAAAATATCCTGTAAATCCTTCTCCATTAAAGTACATATATACTTACCTATGTGCCAACTTTCATGGTGTTCGGCCAGACAGTGTAGGAGTTCACTCTAAACTCACAAAATGTATTACTTATATTTATAGAAAAATAACTCTTAACACGCTAGGTACTAATAATGTAATTCACATAGCGTCATCTAGGGTCCTAAAGCATTTGTGACCGTAGAAAGTTATTGTTCTTTCCCACGGGAACAGTACTTTTTTTCTGGATTATATACATTTAATCCAGAAAAGATCCCTGTGTCCTTTTCTGTATCCCTGGCAACGTATATGCAAAGTTTCATGATGATCGGTTCGGCGTGAAAAGGAGGTAACAAACAAACAAACTTACTTTCGCATTTATAATATAAGTTATAATATTTATTATAGGATATATTTATAGGATTAGGATACCACTATCTACTTAACTGTACTTACAAACCTAATTCTGGCCCCAGCTTTGGCAAATAAAAACTGTAATCGAATAAATTCTATAAAATATAGACTCAATATCCTAGACTTTTCCCCCAAGAGTAGGACTCTTCCGAAGTTAATACTTCAAGTACTAAAGCTTGAGTTAACTTCAGTAATTTGGCAGCGGAACCAGTTACAACACCCAAAAGTGACTCTCTGACAATATTCGTGAATTCTCAAAATGGCGCCGAATTCTTCTGTCGACCTTCTTTAAAAACCACATTGAGAGTGTTAGGAACATGAATTTGGAGACCTCGTACATTGGTACGAATCGTAGATGCTTGCGAAACACAATATTTCTAGACTTTTTCGACTTTTCGAAATGTCTCGTGTTATTTTCTTAATTTTAATTAGACCGTAAGAAGAGAGATGAAGTCATAAGGACAATCCTTAGAAGCCTCTTTAGGTATGTAGGTAGATGCTAAATAATTATATTAACATCCACATCACCAACATCATTCAATTTATTTTCACGTTTCTGAGTTGTACCCATTTAGTTTCTCTCAGATGTTTTAATACTGTTTGACTTATCGACTCACAGGCGACAACAACTTCAGTACAACGTAAGTCACGTACACACACGTGTCATGGAGCTATTCTTAATAATATTTACGTCACATCAAAGCCATCACGTTTTTCAATAAAACTCAGATCATTCACTCGTAATATTCCCTTAGCATCATTGACATCGTTGCTTCCAAAACATTAATCATGCAAATAATAATTTTGGGCGTCATAAGAGCCTGTTTCCTCCGAGACATCCTCACATTTACATTCATTGCATGCCGTTAGCCGTGTTCCCGTGTGACTCTCAATTTGCATGCATAGCCGTCGTCTGCAGCATGAGAATCTGAATACAACAAGTGTATTAATATTGTATTTTTTAATCAAAAATATGCACGGCTTCTGTGGAATTTTAAAATTTGTTGTTTTTTGTGTTGGGATGTTCTTAGTGTGGTTTGTGGTCTTCTACTACCGTGTGTTGGTTTTCGTGTCGACTTATTTTTGTTATAATAAAGTATGATTTTAATGCAGATACCTTCAGGATGCTCATACATGTGGGTGTACTATGCATGTTTATACCTCTGCCTGATGCTTCGAGAAATACAGCCGTCATGATATGTTCTTGAAATCTTTATGTATCAAGTAACATATTTTTTCAAACTCATAAAATCAACCCTATGTATCCTCAACATTAAAGACTCATATTGGTATTTCCATACAAAACACAACACGGAATCTAATAATAACGTATTAATTAAACCAACCTTTTTCGTAAAAAGAGGAAAAATAAAACCTTTTACAGCCTGAAATTTTCACGACACGTGAATTTTGCAGAGGGGAGAAAAGCATACGGCCCTAATTCTGTTCGGAAGAGCTGCCTTCATTTACAAGCATTGTGTTCCCCGGATTATTTCCCCCATTCCCCCATTCACAATAGCCGATCCCTCTTTGTAATGAGTGGAATTATGACTTTTTTTCGTCCGAATCATTCTTGAGCCGTGTTTAGGGAACTTTTGAGCCGTAGTTTCTTGTTGATTGGGGGATTAAGGTTTGTAAGTTTAGGGAAAAAGTAATGAGACGCGTAAGGACTTAGTAGGATTAGATTGGAAGTGGATGTTTTCCATTAAAAATATTGGAGGAAAAACATACACAAGTAGATATCAGGTTCAGTTGAAAACCAGCGTCAGTCAGTAGTTGTCTGACATGTTTGCTGAACTGGACCTATTTGGTGTGGCCGCGAGGCACACTTTCCTGCTAATTTCTCACAATGCACTTTACACTTTTTATTTGTTTTATTTATCTTTTTTACTTGTAGGTATATGGATGTTGTGTGCTTTGTAGTCTGTGCTAAATAAATGTATTTTTTTTCTTTCTTTATTTTAATTAATTGCAACTAAACAAATTCAATTATTATGTTTGACAAAAAAAGTACACGACGGTTTCCAAAAAAATAATAATATGAATGAAAAAATGCAATAAAAATATAAAATAACAATATTATATAACTGTTAGCAGGTATATGTTTAGTTTATTTAAATACCTAGGATTCGAATCCATTATATTCAGTCATATTGTCATATACAACATTAGTATATGCAACACTCGTTCAAACAATTTTATGGAACTGTGTTAAAGTTATAAAAAATCACAAAGGACACTATAAAATTAAATCTATTAGAACCAAATAAAAACCCACCAAAAACACTCCATTTTAATCGTAACCGAGAGATTGAAAGATGTCCACTAAGTTTGTAGGAACTTTGTCATTTCTTTCATGCAAAATTACATTTGAGGAGCCCCCTCACGAGTGGGGAATTTTTAGGGTCGAGATCACATTGAGCGTAGCGAATATTAAAAAAGTTTTCGTCGTCAAACTTGGATTGTCTTTTTCAAAGGCTGTTTACTTCTTAAGGCTTTATTTACTTAGTTTGGCAACTTTGGTTTCGGCCTAGTTTAGACGTTATTGTATTTGTGTTTACATAGTCGCGTCCGGATTAAGGAGGTAAAGTGACTTCTTCAGCGAGGAGGTCCCCAATATTGATATTGTTTTGAGTTTTATTTGTATTATATTCTCTGAGTCAGTCAAGAATGTAGGTTTTGGTAGCAGTTACGAAAGTTAAAGCGATGGCTTTATACTGTTTTGTTGTAGTTGCTAGCGTGATTCAAAGTTTAGGTCAAAATAGATTATTTTTTATTTAGGCTCCCACTGACAAGCGCGACGCAACAGCGCGACGCAACTGCGCGACGCGACATTTGTAGAACCATTTCCATTTATTTTTTCATACAAATTGTTCTACTAAAGTCGCGTTGAACCTGTTTATGGGGGCCTTTAAACGTTTATGTAGCGAATTTTACTTTTAAATCTTTTGTTTCAAAGAGGCTTTGCAAGTTCCGATGTTAAGAAAAATCTAAATACGAGTACCTAGTCCGCCCAGAATTTTAATAGATTATAGATTTTGTAACACTGTTTTGGCATTAGCCTGTCTAAAACTACTTAATAATTATGTTAAAAATATTAGTTTTTACATAGGTACATACATAAACTCACGCCTTTTCGCCATGGAGATAGGTAGAAACTAAAGAACTCCATCTGCTGCTATTCTTACATATCTACTCCATATCCGTTTTAAGTCCAAAAAAATGAAATTATTTTGTTAAGTACATAATAACGCTTAAAATAAACTATCTTATAAAAGTAATTAAGTTCTCCACATTGAATTTAATTGTGTAATCTTAAGCTACGGAGCAAAGTCCAGCCTTGCTTTATTCGACTTTAAAATTCAATTCAAATCTCAGAGATAAGTGCTTAAGCTTTTAGAGTTGGGTAAGTTATAAGATATTTATTAGGTAGGTACTCTTTGGGCACCTTTTCACTTTTAACCTCATATTAAGAAAGTTAAGGTTAATTGTGGTACAAAGGATGAGCAGAATTATTTGGTTTTCATGGATTCATTTGGTAGTCTATAGACTTTTTCCAAACTTTTTACTCAAACTCAAAGCATTTATTTCAATTAAACCATTTACAGGCACTTTTGAATTGTCAAAGAGTCGGTCAATTAGTCAGAAAGTTGAAGTTAGTTGCCCATTCCAAGACGTAGATGTCTATGGAGAAGAACGGGCAATAAACTCCAAGGACACTATTTTTAAATCAAGATATTACAAAATCCTGGGTACATTATTGTTGTTGCTTCGTTATGTGAGAACAATGTAAAAAAATATTATGAAACAATTAAAAATATAAATATTAAAAGTAAAAATAAGCCGTGGCAGTAAAGGGATTACCAGTCTCAACCGACGGCGCCCGTTCACGAAAATGACGCGTGGATCAGCACCATCCAGCTCAACCATTTTGTAGGGAACCGAATGATCCAAAACATGCGCCACCTTGAGTGAGACATTTAAGTGAGCATGATATTAGCATATACTTTGTCTATAACTGATGGAAGTCAATTACCCAGTATAGAGGCTGTGGAGGTCAGATAGGTGGTGTCAGTCCAAGTAAAATATGTACTGGTATTCAGCTCTGCAAGCGGTTTGACTGAAAGCTGACCCCAAAATTGTTGGGGAACGGCTAGGCAGGTGACATAATTGATGGACAATAATCTAAAACACAAGGTTTGAAATCCAAATGATCATTTACTAGCCAATAGTCCAAAAAGGAAACCTTTGATGAAACTAGTTCAACTTAAATCTAAATCAAAATATTTTTCGTTCCATGAAGTGGTTGTACACTTAAGTACCATAGTTTTAGTTTAAGACTATCATTAAGGGGATCCTTAGTTGTAGCCCGCCAAATTCAAATTTTTATTTTGGTTTTTTGCAAATTGCAGTTCTGTTTTACGTGTTATGTTGACCAAAATGCGATTCGCGACTGTAGGAATGATATATTTATAACAATAATCATCAATTTCATATGAATCGTCAAACATTGGAAATTTGTTCCACCTAAGAATTTTTCAGAATATTTCATATGAAAATTCTTAGGTGTAACAATCGCATTTTGATCAACATACGACGCGACGTAAAACAAAGCTGCAATTTGCAAAAAAGCCGATGAAAATTTGAATTTGGCGGACTACAACTGAGAATTCACGAAAAGAATAGAAATAGAATAGAATATAAAAAATATAGAATATAAATTCTGAGAATTCGGAATACGACGGGTTAGGTTTTCCAAGACTTCACCCTTCTTACAGCTACAGCCTTTTCTATCACTTCTTTCTATTAAACCAAAAGATTTCTGATCTTGATTCAATAGCCAATGATCACCTATTTATAATCAAAGGCTCTTGTTTCAAAAAACTGCTGCTACACTGGCGTGGCTTTTTGTGCCTCCCCAAGGGATTAACTGTAATTATGTTGGCCTTTATGTTAATTTTGGAACTACAGTTTATTCTGTGGTCCTTGTTAATAAAAGTTGTGGTGACAGTACGAAGTTGTGTTTGTTTTTGAGATAATTCTGTGATAGTAAGCATGTTGAATGAACTTTGAGGTTAAACACAACCTTAGGTTCCTCGTATATATTAGTTTAAATACGCTGTTAAATAAAAATTTAGCTACAAAAATATCTTGAAATAATATAGAACCCAAAAACAAAACTTATTTTAATACATTTTAGAATAAACATCTAAATATCTAAAAATATGGCTACTAAAAAGATAAGTTTTATTTTACTCTTTTTAATTTGCAGCAAAAAAATCGGATTTGTCAGCTTTCTGGTTCGTTGCGATGGATACGTGCGATTGGAGAGAATATTTTTAGGGTTCTTAGTACGGTCGTTCAAAGGGCCGTCATATGATTTTGTAGTAGTTTTTGCAAAATTAGTTCGGAAAATCTTTCTCGTTTTTGTTCCCACGCACACAATCAATACGATTACAATTAGTAGTCAGTTCCAAATCAAGCAGAGGTTTAGAAAGATCAGTATTTGTAAGTAATTCATAGAACCAGTTCCAGCTGGTTGCTGTTGATTAAACCAATTCGAACATAACTATAAGGCCCACTACTAACAAATAAGCAAGCAAGTCTTGTTCTCGTTCCATCACGAACTAAAATGCATATTAATCTACAAATGTACAAGAAATATTAACAGGCAGTAGTTGAGCTCCTTAAGTTCTGAGTTGAGCTTCACGATTACTGACAAATGCGTGCACTGACTGCACAGGCCCACACAAATCTGTATGGTTCTTTCCTCAAAAGACCATTTCAGACACCAATCTAACATGGTCCTCAAATGATCTGACTAAGATTATTTCCTGATTTTTATGTACCTACACATTGACATTGATAAATTTTATAAATATATTGACATGAATATTTACTTTGTAAAATAGTTTAGGCTATTTTAATTATGTTGAATGTAAAGACTGTGGGTCATTGCTTTTTTTTTTCTTCTCAATTAGTTTTAATCATGGTCTGGCACTTTGAGTAATTTATGCGGCCTACCCAAATATCCTTTCTTTGGTATTGTTCATCGAATGGTTGAGCTCCTTAAGTTTTGATTTGAGCTACACGATTACTGACAAATGTGTGCACTGACTAGATAGGTCCACTCATTCTGTGTGGTTTTTCCTCAAAAGACCATTTTAGACACAAATCTACATAGTCTTCACATGATCTGACAAAGATTATGTCTGGACTTGAAAAGAGACTGTGACCTCTGAGTTTTTTTCGGCCTTTCTTCTTAGAGTAGTCAGATGGAAAACGCCGACCTCATCTAGTTTTTAAAATATGATTGACGTGTAAAAGTGTTCGTACAACCTATTTACAGAAATAAAATCATTTATCATTTATCAGTACCTAAAGGTACATAATTAATTTACCTACTCCAACAAAAAACTTACGCTGTTACGATAACAAGGAACCATTAATATCACGTACCTACGCAATAATACATACCTACATACTTATAATAGCTATGTACATTGTACAAGCTTTCACCAAAATAAACGCGGATTGTTAATTACTCTGAAAACCTGAAAGAGGAGACTGGAAATCCACTCCACGCAATTTGAATTGAAATTGGCTAACGCCACGCCAAGTACGAATACCCCACCACGAATTTAGCCCTACTGGAAATGGCAATAAAAACCTATGATGCGGTTTTTTTTGTAGAGCAGAAAGATCAAAAGGAATTAGAAATATAAGGTTATTTGTTCAAACAAAATCTGTACAAATAAATAAAATTGAAGTGTCTATTTGTAATGTCAAAATAACAGCTTTACACTAAATGTATATGAAAGTATATACGGTAGGTACTTATACCAAAAAAAAAACAATTTCTATATTTTTTGTCTGTCTGTCTTTTTGTTCCAGGTAATCTCCAAAACGGCTGGACCTATTTTGACAGGACTTACACTGGCAGATAGCTGATGTTATAAGGAGTAACATAGACTACTTTTTGTCCAGGTAACACGTTCCCGTGGGATAATTTCTGACATCCACACAGACGAAACCGCGGGCAGCAGCTAGTGCCAAATAAGAATAGAATAGAATACTCTTTATTATGTACACCATATAAATTTAGGCACGATACCTGGAGTCCATTTCTACTCCCAGTACAATCTAACTGGAGTCAATAAATTAAAATAAATTATATCTTGTTATTAATAATTGTATCCCAATTCTATCTAATTTTGTCTTATTTTATCTTATTTTATATAATGTTATCAAATTTTACTTAACTTTACCTACTTCTATCTCATCTTATCTAATTTTGTCTCATTTTGTTTAGTTTTATCTAATTTTATGTAGTTGTATGTAATTTAACCAAATTTTATGATTGTATGAGTAATTACTAGTAATGACCGATAACTTGTATGTGTGGTGCAAACGGTAAATATAAGTTGGTAATTAATAAATAAATAATAAAAAAAATATGTAAGTATAAATGTAGTAATTTTACATAAGGTGACTTCATGGGCGGTCTTATTACATTATACATTTTTTTAGATTAATTGTTAAGTGTACGTGTGAACACAATTTATGATAGCTCTAACTTTGATCGTGAATGAAGCTTGGTTTCATTTCAGGATCCGGGAATACAAAGATAGTTTAACTTGCTTTACTAATCAAAAAATATCACCACACAAGGGCTGACTGTTAAAAAATGCCTGTGGCATTAAATCCGCCGCTATACATTTGTGTCCTTAAAGTATTTAATAAATACATATCGTTTCAAGTAGTCGTGTCGATGAGAAAAAATACAGTCGAAGTTTACATTTTAACTAGGTAGGCACAGCTAAAACAACCATTGTAGTAAAACTCTGTAAAACAAACAGAGCCAGCACCCTAATTACGTAACAAACTATCTATCACAATCTGAATCATTTTGAAGCCTATTGCTAATCCATTGCTTCACATGTTAGAAAAATTTGTCTGCTCGACAACGTAAATAACGCAATGAATGTTGTTGAACTGTCAAAAAGAAACCCATTCCTACTGTTAGTGAGTTACGTAATTACCCCGCTGGTTTCATGTAAAGTTATCGTAAGCGCAACCCTAAATACTCACTACGCCTGTTATTTTTTACTAGCATCCATATAACGATCGTCCAATTCCATTCCTCTTACATCCGAATTCCCCCGATGTGATCGACGTCCACAAATTAGCCACGACACCCACCGCCGCGAGACCGGTGATTTTTCACGCCCAACTTTTAAAAGGTTTCGTGTAGCTAAGCATTTATCATTGTGCTATGTGTTTGTGTCCAAATCAGATGTATTAAATGTTTCAAATGTCGGTTCAGAAGTAGAAATGCCATGATTTTTATGAGTTTTTTTTTATTGGCGAAATGTGGGTGGATTATAGATACATCTCTACCTTCCCTTTGGGAATGTCAGGCGTGATTTTATGTTTTTAAGCTATTGCATAGCTTTTATCGCGGGCTTTGAGTGCGGCGACCAAATCAAGAAATTCCGTAACGAAAATAAAACCTAACACCCCCCACTCCGCCTACCATGTAGCTCGGCCGAGCGTTCGTTTAACGTGTATGTATATGGTACGACTGTACTTGAATTAATATCAAAGAAAAAAAAATACTGCATAAATAAAAAATAAATAAATAATTATAATTGCATAAGTTGATAAAAAATGCTATGCAATAGCTTTACCGCGGCAGTCCCCGAGTGCCACATGTGTTTTCTTTTTTATTTATTAGTATACAGGTCGGCAAAACCTTGCTACTTAGTTGATGTCCTTGCGATTATTTCTCGATCAACCACTACTTGGAGAAAATCGTACTAATTGATGTGACTGTTAGATAATTGCTAGGATTTTAGTAAACTCATTACACAATAATTGTACCTTGTAGATCTAATAAATGCGTTTTACATTTAAGATAAACGCATTTTTTTATCAATTACCGCCTTCTTGTTCGAATCACGTAACGGTCGGCGGGCGACACGTGACTGCGCGCGCGCCACTTGGTTTGGAACGGCCGTGAGCACCTCAGTTCTATCTGCGACGCCGAAGTGTAAAGACCATAAAGTAATAGCGTGTCACTCAGTGTAGAAGTAATGCTATTCGTTAGAGCAAGACCCGGTCATTTAAGTCTGTCTTTAATATTTAGATATCTGATTGGTTGTGCATATTTCTAAATTACTTAAAATAATCAGTCGTGTAACGTTCTTTAAACCTAAGATTTATTGTTATTTCTGCTGTTAATAATATTCTGTTGAATAAAGTGTTTTAGTTCCCGTTAAATGCTATGAGATTATTCAAGCTGTCATTTCATGCACTACATTACATAACCTAAAGCTAATTAATAGTTCAGTACTTACTTAATGATGTGCACGCATCCAGTCGGGCCGAAGTTATGCGGTTCCAAATGTTCAGATAGACTCTCTATATAAGGCCTTGTCATCACAAAATCTTTTGTTTTAAGCATAAACTTATCCAGTATTTTAATATCCACATGCCATGTATTAAATGTCGTAAGTAATCTAAAGTTTAAATCTCTACGTTTAAGTAACATTTTGGTAATTAATGGTAAGAACAATATTCGTAAGGATTCTGTGAATACCTAGGATTGCTGCTATAAATATAATAAGACGGGTTGTTCCACAATTCTCGGGCTCATGGCTAAATAATAACAGCCTCACGGGTCGATCAAAGGTTAAGCTACGCTTGCCGCGGTCGGTTCGTGGATGGGTGACCATTCATTACATATTGAGATCCTTACGTGCCGCTTACGTGCTGTCATTCGTAGATCTTTGACAATTCGTTACGGGTACTCCAAAAGTCTGACAACCAGTATTACAAAGAGTTATCGTGTTATCCAGTAACTGGGTTTTGGTGGTCAGATAAAGAAAAGAAAGAAAGAAAAATATTTTATTTGGGACACGCACAGGAAATTCAAAACATGAAATAAAATAAAAAAATATAAAAAAGGAGCATTTAAAACTAACGATAAAACATACAAAATAATAAAATTAAAAGTAGTAGTCGCACCGTGTAAAATACTGTACTAAGTATTCAGTTGCTTTCGGTTAGACTAGAAGTTGACCCCGACATAGAAAAAGGATACCTTTAAAAACCTAACCTATATTATATTGTTATGTATTATTATAGATACATATGTTTTAACCTTTAAAATTAAAAATAAAACGATAGGTAGGCAGATTGATTTAATTGGTTACCACAATTCAGTCGTCAGTCGTTTCACAGTTAGGTATCACCCGACCGCGTGACGTTGCTGTCACAGGGTTTCAATCTCATATATAATGCCACCAACTATATGAGACTGCTTGCTTGTTGTAAGGACGGACGGTCAGATTGGTCACCGATGTTCGCTCGTTGATATTAGATAAAATTTTGCTTAAATACCCGTTATAATGTTATTTGTTATTTCTTTTTTTACTAAGTACCTTTTTAGGTGGTTTGCTGCTCTAAATTATGTAGTCGATGACTTTGGTGCACGGTAAAACTCTAATGAGTTAATGTTGGCACCAACTTAAATATATAAAATGTATGTGTACTGCAGAATAAACAAGTAAAAAAAAAGTGATTTTCTTCAAAACTTTTCAGTAGCAGTCGGGATTTTAGAATGTTTGTCATTTAACTTTTTTACCTCCGATTTTGCATCACAGTGATTTTATTCTCGTTGCTACTAGGTTGCTGTCAGAGGTAAAAAACGGTGAAAAGCCTGTAGTTGAATTCGATGAACAGCTATGTAAGGAATATACACAGGATGAATTGAATAGGTCCGTCAAATTAAAAATTATAGTACAATGTGTTCTGTTCAAAGAAAATTTAGAACATGTCATTCGGCTGAGAGAAAGGAAAGGGATGCACTATCATACTTGCGCGTAGGCAAGCGATTTGGCAACGTCGTCACGCGCCCTTTTATTCGTAGAGACGGTCAAAATTAGGTAAATGAACGCTAGCTTAATGCGTTGCCAACTTGCTTCATGTTGTGTGGCGATAGGTAAGTACTTTAATTTTCATATTTGTTTTCTTTTTTAGGCTACCGTACGTCCTAATGAAAAAACGGAACCCTTATAGGATCACTCGCGTGTCTGTCTGTCTGTCTGTCCGTCTGTCACAGTCAATTTGCTCCGAATCTACTGGACTAATTAAGTTGAAATTTGGTACACATTTGAATTCCTATGACCCGACACGGACGTGTAACGTAAATAAATGAATTTTGAATATGGAGGTCACTTTTGGGGGGCAAACTGGAAAATTAAAAATAAACGTTTTGCTAACTGGACCGAGGGACATCAAATGAATGTGCTTGTGAGAGTCTCATATATATCTTTCGAATAATTTTAAATTAACCAGTATTGAAGTTATTTAAGAAAATAAGTGAAAATTTCATTGTGTTTGAAAGTATGTTACGCTATGAGAGTGCTGATAACTTTTTAACAGTGAAAGCATTATGTAGGTCTTGGCAACCAACTTTACATGAAATGTTTTTGCTGGGTCACATATTCATCGTATCTGTAGGCCGGATCTACAACGCCACAGCTCCGCGTCACACTGACGTCACGCAAAATCCTGCATCGCGCAAGCAGAGTTTACCACGCTACTAGCATATATACAACGGCCCGACGTCAATCAACGGGCAGTTGCCCACCAGACACGACACCCGTCTGGTCGGAGGATCCTGCCTTTTCTATGGAGGTATGAGTGAACTTTACACCCTGTTCCTTATACCTCTATGTATCTCTCCACGCGAGTTCAACTCGCACTTGTCCGGTTTTAGTTTTTTACTGGAACTACGATAATTCGTGTCTACTTGAAGGTAATAACTTTGTTTACTCTATCTAAGATGATAATTATACGATTTGTTTAATGACTTTAGATTTGGGAAACGATAATTAATAATGATCATATAACGGTTACTGAACCTTCTATTTCGAGTTGGCGCAAGTTTTCAATTTCATCCTGTAGTTTGCCAAAAGATGAACTGAAATAATGAAGTATTATAATTTATTGTATACTTGCTACAAGCAAGACGTCCTTTAATAAAACAATAAAGTTTTTACAACGAAGCCCTTGATTAAGAGATAATCTTGTTTCCCGAGATATTCAAAGCAATGAACCAATAAAATTAATATTTTTCCCTTATTTACCTACAGGCACTTCAATACTTTAAGTGATAGATGTCAGACCTAACATAAAAACGGTTCTTTCCTCTCGATTCAAGTCCAAAAATAAAACACCAACCCACTGAAGCGAACTACAGAAATAAAAAGCGAAAGTACATAGCAATCTCCACTTGCACCTTGGAACATAAAGGATGAACTTTCCATCAGTCACCGCTTGTTGAGAGACATGAATAAACACAGGCCTCGGGGATTCAAGCAACCTCTGTGTTATGGAGTAGATAGGTACAGAAGGAAAGCTCCATGAAAAGAGGCGCACGCAGGCATAGACGCGTGCGTACGGAGATGTCAAACGAATGCCAGTCGCTCTTGCGATTAAGGGTTTATTCCATTTGGTTACTCATCTAAATAATAATAGGCCTCCAGATGAGTTTCGGCCATTGCGGCCAATCTCAGCGAAGACTACCCATCGACGCGGGACATAATTATAGTACACAAGTCTGTGCGCAGACATTCTTTTCCTTCACTCTCATGGCTCGATGGGACGGCAATCCGACACGACCGGACAGAGATATCAGGCGAAAAGATGAAAAAATATTGACGACTCAGTTCTGTCAACTTGAATAGCCCGAATAGTTTAAGTTTATCTACGTGTCTATAGGGGTGCGTGGGCCTGTTTTCGCTCCTTGTATGAAGCCGATCTTCTGGTGCTTATTTATTTTGTGGCGCAAGCGATCTTTTTGTTTCTTTTATAGCCTTTCATACTTCGGTTGCAGCCTTACAAGTTATTAAGAGGAAAATTGTCACGTCATTTTGGACTGAATGTATCCTGAATTAAGGCGTTTTGTTCTTGGTTTTGGCGTTACTTTGACTGGGGATTGATGCTTTAAATGTTGCGTGTAGAAATCACTAATGACGGGATAAATGTTTCATTTAGTGTTTGGACTCTATGAACCTTATATTCTGTGTATTCAACTTCAAAAAAAGGTTTATGAATTTAATCGCAAAACACTCGTACGGTACTTATTTATTTGAAACTTTTCAGACTTGTTTAAAGTTTGACAATAATTATTTTTGTACAGACTTTGAAAGGCTGCGGGTTAGGCTTTCGCGGAATCTTATATGTAGACACATAGTTCAATTATATTAGTACGACGTAGGTATAAACGACATAATGTTTTCTGCCCCTTACGAGATTCGAAATCTTTTGAGATTACGTCAAATTCACTTATTGCAAATAATGCCATAATCCCGATTTACATGATGCAAGTTTCTTGCATATGGCATACAATAGAATTATAGCAACAAGACTGGCATCGTATAAACGATATTTAAACGGTGCATTTCTATTGTCGTTTCAACTTATGGTATACCACAGGCAACTAAAACGCACCGTGTAAATCAGGCTTTAGTTTGTATCAACATACTTTCATACACGCACCGTGTAAATCAGGCTTTAGTTTGTATCAACCTACTTTCATACATTTATTTTACAATTCATTTGAACGGGTGAACACAGGATTTCAGAACCGGTGTAGCAATTTGTGTCCCAACGTAAACGTGGCCCACGGTCGGACATTAGGAATTGGTCGAAAGTTACACGTAGTTAGCGGCCGTCCAAAACGGGTGGGCGGGACTTCAATTTCTTGCGCGCCCGTCAGCCGCCTGTTGCTGTAAGTTAGAAAAGAGTAGCGAATGAAATTGGAATATTTTAAATAAAATTTTTGACATCTATATTATCATATCTCAATCCAATTTTGGATTAAAACTCTGAACACCCTGAATATACTTGAAGTACCGCGCGAGACGCGGGACACGACAGCGCGCGTCTATTGTTTTAATGAATAGGAAGTTACGCGACTATTCGAGCCAGTTTCAACACCTCCATACAAGTTAGCTGACACAATCGGCGCAAGCGAATTTCGTGCCGCATCCCGCGTGGAATTGACTTCACTTTGGCCAGGCCCTGCAGTCTCGACATGAATAGCGACAAAAATCTGTCGTTAAGTCGTATCGATCTCAAATTTCTTTAATAGATTTTCAACCTTATGCTTTGGAAATAAAGTTGAAAATCTATTAAAGAAATTTGACATCGATACGACTTTGCGACAGATTTTTGTCGCTATCTAATGTCGAGACTGCAGGCCCAGAGCTAACCTTACCATAATAACAATCCGTAGATTAGGTTTTCAATCAGTCTACTTTTGAGATGAGTGATCGCAAATAAAATAATTATTGCTCTCTGTCCAGAATATCACAACGCGCCGGGCGACAGCGGACGGGAAGTTGCGGTTGCGGAGGGGGCGCTCGGGCAGCGGGCGCGCATCGGCCGCCACCGACACTGCATCATCGTCCGCGCTACTGAGCGATTGCGTATTCACTCGTCAATTTAAATCTTGTTGACCGTTTGTCTTTTCCTTTGTGCAATATTGTAATACAGTCCATTTTTATCAAGTAACCATGTTTTAGTCCATACCACCGTACCACCTGGAGGATATTACCCATTCATGTCTACCTCTGTTCGAAAATGACAGATTCTGATTACCAGATTAGATGCAAATCTGAAGACACGATATATCCGACTGTTTAGTTTCATCGATTTGCAAATCGATGAAACTAAACAGTCGGATATATCGTGTATGTACACGGTCAAACCGATCTGATGAAGATTCGTCGGTGACAGATTTGTCTTTCCATAAGGCCCGTCTATCTCTCATAACTTGTAAATAAGTACCGTCGAGCACAACGGAAGTGAAGCGCCGAGCCGCGGAAATTGGCCGACTTGGCGAATTAAACCGATACACGGCTACCAGCTATTTTACAATTACCCACATTTGTTGGAACACCCCACGAATTCTGATGATGAAGTTATTTTAAGCCGTAATGTTGTTCTGTTCTGTAGGTTGAGCAATCACTAAGTTTTAAACAGTTCTGCCTATGTATCTAACAGGCGGTCGTAAAAGATTAACAAAGTACTAGTAGGTATGCAAGTAACGTGTCCCGATTGTTGAAAGTAGCATTTTACTGAATGCAATATCTATTTGGTGGATCTTTTCGATAATCCTAACTAATATTATAAAGGGTAAGTTTGTTTACCCTTTCACGCTAAACCAGCTGAACGGATTTTGATGAAGTTTGGCACCTGAGTAGACCATGACCTGGAGAAAGACATAGGATACTTTTCATACCAATATTCCCACGGGATCGAGACTTATGCGGGTGAAATCGCGGGGTGCAACTAGGTACTAACAATTTTATTTAATTTTGATGAGAGATGTGTGGTGTTACGCGGTTGGATAGAATAAGAAATTAATATAAAATAGGAAGTCTGAAAGTGACACCAGTGCACGGTGACTGAAAAGTTGTGTGGAAACCGGTTGTTGTGGTATGGGCATGAGATGCGGAGGAATGAGTAAAATGTCGTCAGAAAAGTTTTGAAAGTCAAAATCAAATAATTTATTTTAAAAAGGCACATAAAAGGCACTTTTGAACGTCAAAATTTACAAGAAAATAGAATTGATTCTTGCCCCTTCCAAAAGGTATTTTCGTAGGAAGAAGAATGGGCAAGAAACTCCACACCGTCACTCTTTTAAAATGCTTTACAATATTTTGTGTACATCAATAATTATATGTGAAGACGATGCACCTAGAATGAATGAGTTGAATTGAGTATGAATGATAGCTATACGAGTAGGGAAAAACCAAATAAACGATGAATGGACTATGTGAATGAAGATATGGCTAGAAAGGGATAGACTACCGAGATGTCGACTAATGTCGACGACGTAGGGAAGAAAAAGACATGATCCGCCGATCAATCAGGATAATGGCAGGAGTATGAATATTTGTTTAATTTTGTTAGTCCGCGCAAGTTTTGAACTCCTTTTTTTTGGGTGGGAAATCATCAAATAACTTCTCCCGCTCTGGATGAAGCGAGAGGGCGTGTCCGAGTCTTACTAACTAAAACCCACCCGTGTTCCTTCAGTTGCCTGTGTGCCATGGCCACGGTAACCCTTTCGGACAAACCCACGATCCTGGCAGGCGTTGGCCCTAGCAGACCCCGTTGGTGTGTGCTGACATCTCTTTGAGGCGCGCGTGGAACAAAACGCGCCGTTGACCCGGACGTGGTCCTTACCAGACGGCGAGCTACCCATTGCTCACCGTCCGCATGCCCGCGCCTACTGTGGCCGGAAAACCCTTTTTGTTTTGGGTAGGAAATCATCAAATGACTTCTCCCGCTCTGGGCGGAGTGAGAGGGCCTGTCAGACTCTTACTGACTAGAACCCACCCGTGTTCCTTCAGTTGCCTGTGTGCCATGGCCATGTTAACCCTTTCGGACAAACCCACGACCCTGGCAGGGGTCGGCCCTAGCGGACCCCGTCGGTGTGAGCTGACATCTCTATGAGGCGCGCGTGGGACAAAACGCGCCGTTGACCCGGACGTGGTCCTTACCGGACGGCGAGCTACCCATTGCTCACCGTCCGCAAGCCCGCGCCTACGGTGGCTAGGAACCCCTGAGTTACCTACCGATCTATTTATTCTGTAAAAATGAAAGAAAGAAAGAAAAATTCGTTTATTTGTCACAGATACACGTGCATACATAAAAGATAATTAGCTCTGGTAACAATGTAAAAATAAAAACAAACAAAATAGATCTATAATCACGAGCACAAAACAGAAATAGTCGACAGCTGCACGTCATGACTGTGACAAGAAGACTTGCACTCAGCATGATGCTGTGCTATGGGGGACCCACAGCACAGCGCTGATTTTCAGTCACACTGAAACTGACACACAAAATCACACTGTGACCACACCGTGACACCAAAACTTACGTGAAGTGAGCTGATATTCCATCTGATGCCAGGGTTTGACATTATTGACAGCTCTCTTCCAACAGACTTCACCCAAGTTTATACGGTTAGATTTTCACAGGATAGACCAGCTGTACTTAGCGTAAAGTTTAACCACTTCATTTTTATCCATGTGATCTGATATAATATAGAACAAAAAAAATATTTCTGCCAATCATAATGTCCTAGTCTACGATACAGGTACCTCTATATATCACAACAACCTCAAACAACCTGTTTCTGTGGAGTGAATTTTCAAATCACCATTTTACGCACGCAAGAAAGAAATAAAGATTTAGCGATGGTTATGCGAATACGAAAATTCAATAAAGTATATCGTTATTGGGCTCCCACAGACTGGCGCGACGCGACGGTGCGATGCGATTCTGGTATAACCGTTACCATGAAGTTTTCATAGAAATTGTTCTACTAGAGTCGCGTCGCGCCTATTTGTAGGTGCCTTTAAACGGATATACAAATATGGAAATTTATCTACTTACCTTTGTAAAAAGATAATGTGGAAACAACACAGATTAATATCGTTGTCGTCAGATGGCGGACGTGATGTCATGAAATTTTATCCAATTAAATAAAACGCGTCGATAACAATAAGCTACTTTAACTATTTATGTATTTGTTGAAAAATACTTTAATATTAAAATATGACCGACATAGTTGGTATTATATTATGCTATTGGGTTATATTATGCTGTATTATTTTTAGTGTAGTAACATCATGGTATAATAATATACTTCGCCAGGTATAGCATTCCGAGACACAGTGGTCACGTGGGAGACACAAGCCTACGTCATCACCGCTGTGTTACCAGTAGTGTGTAATAATAAGTCCCCAACCGCCTTTATTGCCTGTGCGAATAAGATGAGAAAGCAATGAGGTTTTAACTAACAATTAGTAGTTTATAAGTATTATTAATGTGTTGTTGTATCCAAATAAAAAGTCAAATATTGATCGAATATTGTAGATGTCTGCCTACAGAATTAGCAGTAGAGAAAGATATTGACAAATTCACTTTTCTAGAAAGTGCCAATTTGTCTTTAAACTGTATATTTTAAAGACAAATTGGCACTCTTTAGAAAAGTGTTTTTTTTTTGTTTTTTTTTTTACGTTCTGTTCCTACTTACTGTGTTTATTTGAATACTACAAAAATCATCAACAACGCTTCATTACCTTCACAAAATTAACGCGTATTTCTAAGAACCTAACTAACCTAGAATTTACGAATTCCAAACCAATCCATTACAATATTTTAAAATCAATACAAAGGCCTCTCTAAAATCCCTGGCAAACAAAAGTGCGACTTAAATTACCCTTCTATTAAATCGAAAGACAAATATCCAGTCATCAATCAAGTTCGCCAAGGCTTTGTAGGATCACTAAGAAACGACTCGGATCACTAAGATTTTCTAGTCAGCTCACTAAGTTCTTCGAGTCGGCTCACTCAGATTTTCGAGTCGGCTCACGAGAAAGGAGATTGACCGAAATCATAATCACTTTATAATGAAAGAGTATGGCCATAAAAATAACTCACAAATTATAAAATATTTTTTTAACTTTTCTTAGTTAATTTGATTAAAATCGTATGTGGGGTTAATATTTTGTATTTAATTAGTTATTTATTGAATATTATTGCATACGTTTCTAGTGGCGTATCTTAGTGAAAGCAGTGTTGTCAATTTTAAGAACCTTCCCATACTCGGTCATAACGAAAGTATAAGGGCAGACGCTGAGTTTAAAAAATAATTTAAACAATGACATTTTTCCTCGTTATTAATATTTTTATTACTAATAAAGATAATTACAATAATATCATTTTTAATTAAAATCTTT
Source organism: Dryobotodes eremita (assembly GCA_917490735.1). NCBI lineage: Eukaryota > Metazoa > Arthropoda > Insecta > Lepidoptera > Noctuidae > Dryobotodes > Dryobotodes eremita. The sequence continues at coordinate 19,313,733 of OU823251.1, read as the reverse complement.
AAAATAATATTATTTTACTAATTAAAAATCTTTCTGTAGTTGACTAATCACTCATGGTCAGGGTGACTTAGATTAACTGTTGGTAACACTATCACGGTCAATGTGAAAGGTGGACTGTCAAAAGTGTCACTGTGTCAATTTGTCAATCAAAGCATCGTGTCACTTGGCAGCGACCTTTTGTCTTTACCTATGCATTGATAGTTGTTGAGTTTGTTGTGCTAATAATTATATTATCATTGCGTTAAGTTCGTGTTCACTCGAGTCTTCAGATTCCTCCACGATCAAGAACTCTTTTGAAGACCATTTGTACTGTTTCTGTGCTGGTGGTGTGGATTGTGTAGAACGTTTTTACGACTACGGTCCGTGTCCTCTGTGCAGTAAATCACCAACGATTTCGTAAAAAATGTCACGCTGTGTGAATTGTTCCCTTTCTATGGTACATCCCCTACCCCGTCGTCAAGTCGGGGAGGCAACGGATGTAATGTTAAGAATTTTACGATCCCGGATTACTCCAGCAACGGTTAGTATCTCTTAATTATTCAGTTATGTATTATTGTAATTGTTTTTCACTTTTTCAAAGCACACACTTTTTAGACGTATGTGCAAAGGTAGATAGGTGCATTATGTTATATTAGCAATAATATTGTATTGATAATATAGATAATATGAATACTTAGAAGCTGTGCCACAAGTCTTTCAGCACTATTTGTATTTTTTTGTTTACAGTTAAGTTTTACAGCTCATAATAGAAACTGTTTAACTGTGTTCAAATATATATGTAAATGCATCATGATGAGAGGAGAACCACCAGTTATACTTTTCTTAGTTTGTGAGGTTGTTTATTTTGTTTTGCTTTGGCCTGTCTGTGAAAAATAATGTATATTTTCTATAAAACTAAGGCTAAGATTAATATCTTAACAGATTATATTATTTATATTTATTATTTTTATTTTTAGATGTCAGTAGAGGATGTCCTTTGTCAAGAATGTTTTACAATACTAGAAAGAGCATCTCAAAACTTGTCAAGTGGATCAACTGTTGTAAGAGCTTATGGACTCAACAAGTATGCTTTGTTTGTGGATCTTCCATATTAAGAGCTAAGACACTCAAAGTATCAATTGATAGCCCTGAAGGAAATGTCATCATGTCGTGCATACCTACTCAGCAGGTATCTATACTTTTAATAATACTTGCTGCATTAAAATAGTGTAATAGTTCTCGAATTGTACACAAACACCTCATGAAATATGGAGCATGCTATTTCCAAGTTGTTTGGTGGGTAATCGGACAGTGGGATGCTGTGCTCAAGTTATGACCATTTTGTGGTATCTTAGTTGGGTTCGATTTAGGTCTGTTGAGCCACCGGCTCCGTTTTTAGACGACATATTTTATGAATATGATGATAACTAGCGACCCGCCCCGGCTTCGCACGGGTGCAATTTAAATACTAATGTGGTGTCAGTGTGGAGTGATTAATATTATGTTTCTAAATATATAAATAAAGGTAGATAACATATTAGATTGATTTATATGCACGCGCCGCACCCGCTGGCCGCTGCCGCCCGGGACGGACGTACGACACGACGACCGCTTTGCCCCATTTTAATTCTCTGATATCTTTAAGATATTTATTTTAATGATATGCTGTAAAGTGCAATTTTGATCTACATGAAATGTACAACGTATCTCACGTATTTATTTGGATAAGGAATAACACTGTATTGTTTAAAATAGCTTCGTAAATAACCCATTTTTTTTAGTGATATGTTAAAGATAGAAATGGTTACCGTGGGTTATCCTTAGAAGATAGACATATAACATTGAGGATTTTTTTGTAAATCTTTTTAAGATATTCAATTCTGTAGTACATTATTTTGATCTATCTCGTAAGGTTTAGCCAGCGTTGCCAATGTAAGTGCACAAAAATATGTTTTTTACGACATCACATTACAAATCTTTGAAATTCTCGGCTTTTTGTCTACTATAATATGCATGTATTTCTACATATAAACCATCCTCTTGAATCACTCTGTCTATTAATGAAAACCGCATTAAAATCCGTTGCGAAGTTTAAAAGATCTAAGCGTACAGACAGCGGGAACGACTTTTTTGTATACTATGTAGAGATAAGGACCAATAAAACTATTTCATTCTTTCATCAAGCATTTTTATTTTCTACCTTTACAAACCTACATTTAGTATGACTTACCGATGTAATATTTTTTATTTGGGATCATACATTGGTTCGTTGAACTATTTTCTGTTGTCTTATGTGAATTCAAATCATATTGTTATAAAGGACTGCTTTTTTTGGTGGAAGCCATGTTACAACACTAACCTCAAAACTGAACAGAAAATCAAAGACCAACATAAATCCCACAAAATAAATGGATCATTTTTATTTCCTTTGACAATACGACATCACCCCTCTTTTTTCTATCCAATTTATGGCTTCATACAAAAAAATAAATGCGCAACGACGGTCAGTAGAAAACTGGGCATTTTCCTTTCGGTATCATTAGAATCGGCGATTGTATCGCGAAACTGATCAATTGCTCGAATTGAGCCATTTTCAAATTACGGCAGAGAGCGATAAGTTTAACTACAAATTTTATTACGGAGCGCTAAAATGGTGCTTGGCGGCAAGCAAATATTCATTTGTTTTGATCACGGACTAGAAAAAAAGAAGGACTCCGTGCCACGCGTATCGAAAGTGAAGAACTATAACTATAAGTATTGTACAAACATGCCTCACGCACACATATACATCATAAGGAGTCGACCGGCCGCCATTACGGCGTCATTGTAGGTACTGTTTACGTCAAGCAATAAAATAAAATAATGCCTTCTTGTGTTGTGAAATGGTGTAAAAATAATTCTACATCCCAGAAAAAGTGTCAAGGAATAACATATCACAAGTAAGACATTTATACACACACACGTAGATCGGTACGGTGCTTCATTTGGTGCTTCATTAGAAAACCAAAGACACCGACTTCCGAAATTAAAGTTATTTTTCACTTTGTAGTGTTTTGGAAGACGGTTGTTTTTTTCTTTACAGTTTTTATAATAACTGTTGTCGAACTTTAACATTGCTTAGCGAGTAAATAAAAACCGGCCAAGTGCGTGTCAGACCACGGAGAAGGAATAGGTTTTCTGTAGCTGGGGTGAATTTATCCCAAGAACAAACTTAACATTGCAGTTGGAAAAGATGTTCACCCATACGTTACAACTTCAAATTTAAGTTTGTACGTACAATATTGAATGATTTACCATTTTATTTTAAAACCATAGACTTCTTACAGGTTTTCCTGTAATCTATAAATAAAGAACTGTTCTCGGTAATATTTAAAAAAAAATAGCTTCAACAGTTTCGGAGATGTGTAGGGAATGGTCAATTTTCATCCATTTTCTTTAATAACTACTCGTATACAAATGTTTATATTTAAGTAATAAAAAAAAATAAGATTGAGAACCTCTTATCAAGCCCTTTCATTTGATATGTCACACGGTACTGTATGCAAAACAATTTTTTTCTAATTTGCCTCCCAAATGTGAGGTATTTCCCCCCCATTAATGGCTAATTTTCCCCCCATACTCAAAATTAATTTATGTACCAAATTTCGGCCTAATCGGTCAAGTAGATTCGGATCAAATTGGTTGTGACGGACGGACAAACAGACAGACAGACACACGAATGATCCTATAAGAATTAAGTTTTTTCATTTGCCCGTACGGAATCTTAAAAACAGACATAGGTACCTATATACTTAAGTACGTAAGTACTTACGTATATCCTATACTTTAATTGTTTTATTTATTCACATAAGACAATTCCGTGCATGCTTTGTGCTACATAATAATAATATGTGTGTATATTATCATGAACAATTTAAATAAAACGCCTTCAACGCAACCAACACCATTTTAGCCCATCAAACATCGTAAAACGAAATCAAGTCTTGAACAGAGAAGCTCTCATTGTTATGTATCAGATAGACGCGTCATACCCGACGGCTGAGCCCTCTCACGTATCTATCACCCCTCACTCAGCCCCTCAAGGGGTTTTGGATTGAAAATTCAGAATGGTTATCTTTTAATTCGTGTGTCGCTCAAGTTTGTGTGAGAGGTGCAAATGAGATTAAGCAATAGACTGATTCATAAGTGAATGTTCACGATTGCAATACGTTTCACAGAGAATTCCCGTAATCATTTAAGAAACAAGTACAATATGTGCAATAGGAATTCTTCGATTTTGTTTTTTTCTTCAACTTAATGTAGGTTTGGGATCCTAAAAAACAATATCAATGTCTCAATTTGTCTGTAATGTACCTATACCTTACGTGACAGGTCGAGTGACTGTCCACGTTTCGGGAATACCCAACCAAATCAATATGACTGGGTTTTCCCAAAGTGATATCGTGTTTTCAGTGTTATTCTAAAAAGTTCGCTTCGAAGCTTATTCAAGTAACCAAAATCCAAAACGAATTATTATTCATCAGTTGTTGCTATTATAAATCAACGCGAGTTTCTTTTTTTTTTTGGGTGGGAAATCATCAAATAACTTTTCCCGCTCTGGGCGGAGCGGGAGAGCGTGTCAGACTTTTACTGACTAAAACCCACCCGTGTTTCTTCAGTTGCCTATGCGCCAGGGCCACGGTAACTGTTTCGAACAATCCGCGACCCCGGCAGGCATCGGCCCTATCGGACCCCGTCAATGATGCTGACATCTCTTTGAGGCGCGCGTGGAACACAACGCGCCGTCGACCCGGACCTGCCGGTCTATTCTGTAGAAATCTCACCGTGAAAATTTAAGTGAAGTGAGCTCGTGGTGAATTGTGAACAGTGTCAATCGTTTTACATTAGTGGAATAACAGCTCACTTCGCCTAAGTTTTCACGGTGAGATTTTTACAGAATAGACCGGCTGGTCCTTACCGGACGGCGAGCTACCCATTGCTCGCCGTCCGCAAGCCCGTGCCTACGGTGGCCGGGAATCGGCTGTCGACTCCCGATGCCCAAGGTGTCTCCTCCTCCGGCGATTAGGGGCGTGAGGGCGCAACGATTGCCTCACCCTCACGTGCTCCGCGTCCTCCTTCGAGAGCATTACTGCTTCGCAGAAGGAGGTGACGGCTTCCCATGCCCTCTCGCTCCGTACCATGGCCTGGACCAGGGCCGGACGCAAGAGATCGCCGCCGCCGAGCGCCCCTGCGAGGACACGGCGGTGCTCCACCCAAGTCGGGCAGACCGCCACCGTTTGCTCCACAGTGTCCTCCAGTCGATCCACGCAATAGTAACACCCAGGCGTTTCCTCCCGGCTTATCCGGAACAGGGACCTCCGGAAACAGGCATGTCCGGTGGGGACTTGCATCAGGTGGAAGGTGAGGACGCCGTGGCGCCTCCCAAGCCACTTCTCAAAGAGGGGACTTACCGCCGCAATTGTGGCGTGCCCAAACGCTGGTTCACATCTCAAAACAGACCCAAGACCGATTTAACAAAAATTGATGTTTAGATAATAACAATTTCCACATTAGTCTATTAAAAAAATGTGTAAGATCAGCGGACCTCCGTCAGGAACGAAGTTTCGCACGCACGCACACACTCGTATATAAAAGAAAGAAAAAGAGTCGTAGAAAGAAACAGAGGGAGAGAGAGCCGCATGTAGGGGGCATAACGCTTTTCCCTTACGTGATGATTTTTACCAGTCAACTCCTACTGCAAGCGGCGGCATTAAGAAACTTCGTTCCATAAAATCAAATGATCCACTCTTTTGCAACTTTATTCAAGGAGCTTTTAAACAAATAAAAGTCCATAGGTAGGTAATACAATATTGCATCATCATATTTCATATTAATGTTCAGGTGCTTGACCATAGCAGGAGAAATATAGCCCTTAGGTATATTGCGACAGAAAATAATATGAAACTTGTCGACTCTATTCATCCGTAGGGATGCTTTGTGCCGCTTTGTACTTGCTTAGATAGTCAATTTCTGGATAATATTGTCTATTTTATTTTATAAGGTACTTTGAGAGTTCTAGTTTTTGTGCGTGGATATTAATCTTAAAAAATGTGTTTAAATTTTTATTGAAAACACAATCTTAGCATTTTCTTTTTGTAGCTGTGAAAAGTTGTTGGCGCATTATTATGCCTTGGTTTTGTGTGGCAAACCAGAAAAATTATGTTCAAAATAAGATCTAGGTTTCGTTAGGTATTATAATTGGGTATTATTAGGTATTATACTTAGGTATTATACTTATAATTAGGTATTATACTTGTAACAAAGTTATTTGGGGTGAGAGGGATTTAGAACAGATAAATAAGTATTATGATTACTGTAATAGCAACTTAAAACAAATAGATTTTCCTCCAGAATTTTGTAAATGTGCTGATAATATGTGTCACAAACTTGAGCATCGGTTGGTGATAGATAGGTTGTATAATGAGTTGATTTGTATTTTGAGAAGAGGAGCTGAACTCACTCATGCAGGATCGGTTAAAAAGCATCATAAAGGAAATTATGTAGTAGGGTGGAACAAACACGTTCGCGAGGCTCACCGTGATGCCCGACTGTGTTATCAAATGTGGCTGTTATACAACAAACCTACTTCTGGACGTATTTATGAAAATATGTGTACATCGCGCAATCTTTTTAAAACCAAATTAAAATATTGTCAAAACAATCAAGAGAAAATTAAAATGGATATGTTAGCATCTTGTCATGAAAGTAAACAATTTAATAAGTTTTGGAAATTCACTAATAAATTAAAACATAGGTCGGGGATGCCGGTGAGCGTCGCGGGCGTGAGCGACCCCACTGATATAGCTAATGCTTTTCAAAAACATTTTAATGTAAACTCGCGTTTGTGTGGGTTTAGCGAGCCGTCAAATTGTGACGCTGGGGCGGCCGTGACCGTGGCTCCCCCTGTCAGGTTCTCCGCTAAAGAGATCGCGAGTACGATACAGAATATGGTGAGGGGAAAGTCCCCCGGTCACGACGGTCTCAGCGTAGAACATCTTAAATACGCTGGGGTACACTTACCGCGAGTACTTGCTATGATTTTTAACCTTTGTCTAAGTCATAGTTACTTACCTGTGGAACTTAGTAATACGATCGTTGTGCCAGTAATAAAAAATAAGACGGGTGACGCCTCCGATATCTCCAACTATAGGCCGATATCGCTTGCCACTGTCTGTGCTAAGGTATTGGACAGTCTGCTAGATAAGATTCTAGCTAAAAATATCGTTCTCGAGGATGGTCAGTTTGGATTTAGACCGAACTTGTCAACGGAGAGTGCAATTTTATGCTTTAAGCAGACTGTCCAATATTATACAGACAGAAAGACTCCTGTAATAGCATGTTTCTTGGATTTATCGAGGGCTTTTGACCTGGTCAATTATGACCTGCTCTGGCATAAGCTCACTCATGACACTTCTGTCCCGGCTGATGTGATATCACTGTTCAGATATTGGTACAGTAGTCAAAAGAATACAGTTAAGTGGTCAGGCTCATATTCTGATATGTATGGGCTGGATTGTGGGGTGAGACAGGGGGGTCTGAGCTCCCCCCGTCTTTTTAACCTATACATAAACAAACTGATGGGTAGGCTCGGTAGCACTAAAATCGGTTGTCACGTGGACGGTGTTTGCGTAAACAACATCAGTTACGCTGATGATATGGTGCTGCTGAGCCCATCTATCGGTGCAATGAGAAGGCTTCTGAGAATTTGTGAAGGTTATGCAGTGGCTCACGGGCTCAAATACAATACAGATAAGAGTGAATGGCTGGTTTTTAAATCGGGTACTTTAACCTACGAACAGCTGCCTGAACTCTCACTCTCTGGGTCTCCTTTAGGTCGGGTTTCGAAATTTAAGTATTTGGGTCACTGGGTCACTGATGACCTAAAAGACAATGTAGACTTAGACAGGGAGCGCAGGTCGCTGGCTGTCCGTGGCAACATGCTGGCCCGCAGGTTTGCGCGCTGTACCGATTCTGTAAAGATAACGCTTTTTAAGGCCTTCTGCCAGTCGTTTTACACGTGCAGCCTGTGGACCAAGTATACCCAGCGGGCCCTTAGCGACCTGCGCGTCCAGTACAATAACGCTTTCAGGGTGCTTTTGGGGTTGCCGTGGCGATGTAGCGCGTCAGGGATGTTTGCGGAGGCGCGCGTCGACGGGTTCGCCGCGATCATGCGGAAGCGATGCGCATCCATGATGGCGCGCTTGCGCTCCTGCTCCAATGGCATCCTGAATGTGTTTTCAGACCGGTGGGATTCTCCCCTCTTACAGCGGTGGATATGTATTCAGACACATTAGTGTACCATTGAACGAACTGTTCAATGGTACATTGGTTGTTTATTATTATTAATTTAATTTATTACTAACATTAGGCTACGCTATACTGCTACTAACACTATATGGATGTTTATCTGAAATAAATATTTGAATTGAATTGAATTGAATAATGTCTCAGTATTAAATAGCAATCGAGTGGAGCCCTGTAAGCCTCTGAAAATAAACAGCCTGAAACTGCAACTGACAGGCTTTTGAAGCGTCTAAACCATAGGTTCCCAACCTTTTATGGACTTCCGCCCCCTTTACAAGAAAAAATAATTTTAACGCCCCCCTTTATATAATAGGTAATTATACAATTTTTATGTCTGTCTATTATCTATGAATAATAACAAATTAAAAATAAATTCTCTCTCTCTCTCTATCTCCCACCAAAAGCTCCAGCGCCCACTAGGGGGCGGTACCGCCCCCGTTGGAAACCTATGGTTTAAACGTTCTAAAATTAACCAGCCACGCTTTTAATTGCACAGTCCCATCTTACACGCGAAAAAGAAGATAATACCGTCAAACGGGGTGAATAGGAACGCAGGGATGAATCGGAACGAAACTTTAAAAGGGATTTTAAGATTTAAATAATATAGTTTGTTGCCAAAATAAACTTGAATGTGTTTACTGTATTATAATCAACGATTTAGTGCCCTTTTTGGCATCAAATTATATTATTTCAATGTTAAAATCTCTTTTAAAGTTTCGTTCCGATTCACTTCTGCATCCCTATTCATCCCGTTCGACGGTACCAACTAAAATACTTATTCAAAGACAATCAATTACCTCTGAGACCTTACGAGTAAGTAAAGTTCTACAGAGAAGTCGCCAAGTTAGTTCAGAAGTTGGTAGCGGAACAAACCACACCGGTCCGTTGCACCCACGTAAAATATTGACTGGAAACAAGATTCAGGACTACGGCCTGTCTAGTGAGCCGTGGTTGTGTTTCTAATGATATTGAGTTTGTATGAAAACTATTGGTTGAATTATGCTCTGTTGCACTGTTTGTTTTTGAAAAATGAAACGAACATGGGTGAAGGAAGGAAAATAAAAATAAAGTTCTATTTATTTCAAACTAGCTTTTACTCGCGACTTCGCCTGCGTGGAGGTCGTAAAGTATCCCCCAGGAACGTGTCTACTACCGGAATAAAAAGTATCCTATATCCTAAGCCAAGACATGGCTACTTGTGTGCCAAATTTTATCGAAACTCGTTCAGCCGTTAATGCGTGAAAAGGTTACAGACTTCTGTTTGTTACCTTTTCTCGCATTAACACGAGACGATTTACATACGAAAGAAAGAAAAAAGAAAAATACATTTTTTGGCACACGCACAGGAAATACAAACGTTAAAAATAAAAAGGAGCATTTAAAACTAATAAAATTAACAATAGATAAATAAAAAATAAAAGACCTATGCGAGGTATGATGCTGCGATATTTAAAAAAAAAAACACGTGTGGCACTCGGGGACTGCCGAGGTAAAACTATTGCATAGCATTTTTTATCAACTTATGCAATTATAATTATTTATTTATGCAGTATTTTTTTTTCTTTGATATTAATTCAAGTACAGTCGTACCATATACATACACGTTAAGCGAACGCTCAGCCGAGCTACATGGTAGGCGGAGTGGGGGGTGTTAGGTTTTATTTTCGTTACGGAATTTCTTGATTCGGTCGCCGCGCTCAAAGCCCGCGATAAAAGCTATGCAATAGCTTAAAAAAGTCTGATAGGACCCGCTGCGATGCCAAGGACACACCTACGAACATCTATAAATCGCACTAAGGGATTAAACAAAATATTAAGAGAGAGATATTAATAGTAGATAAAAGATATACGATAGTTTTAAAGATAGACACGAGTTACTTTCGCAATTATAATTGAAGTATGCATGGAACTTTGAAACGAACGTCTTACCTATCGGGGTAGGCAAAAGCTAAAAATCTCGAACGTCACAGGCGGGGATTTTTAAATAATTCCTTTTGCTTCAACTACGTTCATATCACACATACGCGCGCGCCGGTTGCCAGTACTATTTTGACCATTTAATTCTAAAATCATTTTTCAATTTCCCAAGCAAGTTTCGATTTATTATATATTTTCGATACAGCTGAAGACGAAAACGGTTAGTATGAACAAAGAAGACTTTTTACATAGTACACCTAACATTACATCACGCCTGCAATCCCCAAAGGATTAGTTAGAGGTGTATCTATAATAACACCCACATTTCGCCAGTTATGTTTAAGTCCCATGTAATAGGGGGCGAGCTTATTGACATCAACCGGGCACAAATCCAGACTCCGGGCTACTACTGAGAAATTCCGGATGGAAAAACCCAATAACACTCTCCCGTATCTTTTACAGAGTATTTAAAAAGTATCCCAACAAACAGTCATGATAATAATGTCTGCCAACCTCCGTCCCTTTTTTAATCCTCCGTAAAACCCAAAACTTATTTTGGCCCTTTTTTTAATTCTCAATCTTTTGAACAACCTCTACAATTACTTTAAGGGCTGATTTACACTGACCTTCTCCCATTACGTTTGGTGTTAATACTTGCCCTTATCCGTCTCGTTCGAAGACGTACTTTTTCATTTTTTTTCTTGTAGCGAACTTTTCTAGTTATCGCGAAGCTTGTGTAAATTACATGGAAAGAAAATGTTCTCCGTTGAATTTGTACAACAAGTCTGGAAAATAAAGTTGGCAATCTAGTTGAATCTGATTAGATGGCTGAATGTATACCTATAGGTATTGTGTGTACAGTACTTTCTATGGAACCTTTAAGGAAATGAGTTTGTTTTGTTTTTTCTTTCTGAAGACTTAAGTTACAAGGCATACAATACGGCGCCGGCGTAGGTGTCAAACGGATATTTTGTTATTTGTGTATTTAGACTATAAACTTTCGTGTGTTGTTTGTTAATAGACATGGAAAAAAAAAAAACGTGTGGCACTCGGGGACTGCCGCGGTAAAGCTATTGCATAGCATTTTTTATCAACTTATGGAATATTTTTTTATTTTATTTATGCAGTATTTTTTTTCTTTGATATTAATTAAAGTACAGTCGTACCATATACATACACGTTAAGCGAACGCTCGGCCGAGCTACATGGTAGGCGGAGTGGGGGGTTTTAGGTTTTATTTTCGATACGGAATTACTTGAGTCGGTCGCCGCGCTCAAAGCCCGCGATAAAAGCTATGCAATAGCTTAAAAACAGGTTTTCTCTGTAATTAACATACTCATAACTTCACGCCTGTTATCATCCCAAAGGGATAGGCAGAGGAGTACCATAGTCTCAGTAATTTGTTTTCTCTTAATCGTAAACGCAGTAGGCCATATTTGTTAACTAAATAAGATAAACAAATTCGAATACATACTTACAAAAATTGATATTTGAAAACTTACAAGAGAAAAGTTTTTCTATTTCTATCAAATCCATCAAGGAAAAGACCGTCTTACAAGTTTATAAAGCCCGCATTATTCACAAAGTTATTCCACATCAATATTTGGTCTGCTTTTGATTTCTCCCTCAATTGGACCACTTTATTTGTTTTGCGGTTGCAATGTTTGGCAGAGTCAACCACTCGTGAACCACTTTCATGTGATTTTATTCACTTTCTAGGGTTCCGTATCCAAAGGGTAAAAACGGGACCCTATTAGTAAGACTTCGCTGTCTGTCCGTCCGTCTGTCCGTCCGTCTGTCTGTCACCAGGCTGTATCTTAAGAACCGCGATAGCTAGACAGTTGAAATTTTCACAAATTATGTATTTCTGTTGCTGCTATAACAACAAATACTATAAACAAAACAAAATAAATATTTAAGGGGAGCTCCCATACAACAAATGCGAATTTTTTGCCCGTTTTTGCTCGATATCAATAATGGCAACAGGTAGGCACTTGAAATATTCACAAAATACTCAGTTGTATTTTTACTTTAATAACTGCACGTTGTACTGCAAAGGTAAAAATAACTTTATTCAAGGCGTACTGTCTGTCTTTTTATACGTGCAGCCTATGGGTGAGGCATACGCAGAAGACTTACAGTGCCCTGCGTGTCCAATACAATAATGCGTTCAGGATGTTGATGCGGTTGCCACGCTTTTGTAGCGCATCAGGTACGAGTATGTTTGCAGACGCTCAAGTGGATGGCTTTCAAGCGATACATCGCAAAAGAATAGCGTCTCTGATGCGCCGCATACGGGGCAGCCGCAACAGCTTCCTGCAGCTTATCGCAGAGAGAATGGATGTGGATTGCTCGTTCATGGAGCTTTGGACAAAACTACATGTGCGAGTAGTGCGGTCCTGATCCAATGTTTCCATACGGGAAGTAGACACACAACAATGCATTGTTGTGTGTCTATTTCTTGTATTCTTATTCTTATTATATTATATTTAAAATATAACATGTATGGATTTATAACTAAAGATTGTAATTTATCTGACATAAATGAATTGAATTGAATTGAATAATAAAATTAAAATAAAATAAATATTTAAGGGGGCTCCCATACAAAAAACGCAATTTTTTTGCCTATTTTTGCTCGATATCAATAAATGGTAACAGGTAGGCACCTAATTTGTGTACCTACTGTTGTTTACCTAGTCAATGGTACGGAACTCTTCGTGCGCGAGTCCGACTCGCACTTAGCCGGTTTTTTATTTATTATTTTACCAATTTAAGTAACTTCTTTAATACACATACAGTCATACCCAATACACACACATGAACTCGCGCCTTCTTCCCATGAGGCAGAAACTACAGAACGCCACCTGCTAAGATCCTTACCATGTCCTTACATACTCCTTGTGCTTCATTTACGTTCGTACCTCTGGTCATACACGCATGCCGGTTGAGAGTACTACGCACCTGACCTTTCAGAAGAACATCACCGATAAAGTCACTATATTCATTGACTCACTATATATTTGTTAATTTGGAGAAACATCGAAGTAAACGTAATTTTTCCCAAAAATGAGTTGTTAATATTTATGCTCGAACAAATATGAACGAAATAATTAATATGTATTGAGATCTATCAACATTTCAGAACGAGACGGTTACAAAAAAGAAATCACTTTAAATCACTCTCCTGCAAAATTTGAAAAGCACTAGTTACGTCGATGTTTCTCCAAATAAGCGTTATGTCTTTTTAGGGGGTCCCCTCCCAGCGCTGCGGGGCATCTATCGGTGCTCTGCAATCACCCGAACTTTTATGTAATTTAATAATGTGTTTTATTTGACTTCTAACTGATAATCCTCCTGACGCATATTTTCCTCCAAGTCGTTCTTTTTTGTGTTTGTGTGTTTTTTCTTTGCGTCATGTTTACCGCAAATAAACGTATTTTCTTTCTTCTTTCTTTCTGTCCTTTCTCCAATTTATCTGTGGTTGGCGCAGCATGACTTAGATATCTATCAGCCTCTATCTCAGTAGTCACTTCTTTTCCTAGTATATCTTTAAAAAAAAAATTCGTTATTTAAAATCAAAATCATAATATTTTATGTCACATAAACCTACATGGGCACTTATGAAATGTCAGAACTTAGGTGCACGGTTCCATTTGGTCGTTTCCTATAGAAAAGAGCCAGCCAGAAATTCCATGATTACTGTTTAAAAAATAATTGGCTTTGACAATGTTTTCAAATGACAGTGTTAGTAGGTATGGGAGGATAGTGTAGGCCTGTCAAACAAGTACCAGGTACTTAACAAAATAGAAAATAGTCTACAAATCTACAGTACAAGTTAGGCCTACAATGTTTTCACATTCACAAAATATAAAATAGTCTATATGTCGGAAATACGTTAAATCAATCGTTTGACTTTGAATAACCGGGACGCCAGCGCCACCAGGTGACGCTCGACAGAGTCTATAACATAACCCTTGACCAGAGTAAAAGCAGAGTTTGCGGTTGGCGGTTAAGCAGTGAACACGTTTAGAAACTTTCGCGCGGTCCGTACAGTTTGTGTCGTGTACCTACAGTTTGTGATTCGCTAGTGTGATTAATTTGATCGTAAATTATAATTTGATTTGAACTGAAAACGGTTTTTCTATTACGCAATAACCAACACTACCCATAGTACGCCCACAGTAGTTAAAATATGGCTGATAATAACGAGAGCGACGTATCTTCTCCGTCATATATATTAAGAGATAAATAAAATTTTAAAAATCAAAGGATAGGGTTTGTCAGGATATTAATTTATATTTGTTACAGTCGTAATCAACTGTAACAAATCTGAATTAATATCCGGTTTACAAAAGCCATTAGTGAAAAGTTGAAATTCGAATTGTATATACAATATTATATTGTCAATGAATGAGAAGACTACCTCAAAAAAGTATGTCAAAAAAAACCCTCGTAATTTGTGAGCATTGAATAGACGTTTACATAATGATGCCGTTAATGAGGTACTAGGGAAGCCACATGTGCAGAAGGAATTATTGCCAACCATCCTTGTCTTCAACGTAGTTTTTAATCTTATAATATGCTTTTTTGATATGGATACATTTGATGTGGGTTTTGAACTTTCCATATTGTATTCATAGGTACTTATATTACTATTGTAACGTTGTAACGTTCCTTTTTTTAAATTAATTATATATTACATAGATTAACGATTAAAACCGTTAAAATCGGCTTCTTTTAAGCATTTGTTTACTTTTTAATAAAAACCAAATTGCCAACATCTATGTTCATCGGAATGCGTGTGACCTTGGGATTGCCACTGGAGATCGTGTTTAGATAGCGGTCCCCTGTTCCCTCTCCCCGTCACCGCCCCGGCAGACCTGGCAGGCCCGGCCGTCAATTGTGCGCGCCGAGTCGTCAGACCGTCATATGCTGGCCTCGGGGGCACGCGTTCGCGTCGCTCATTCTCAGCGGCGCGACCTTCATACGTGTGCCCTCCGAAACAGCCACGGTGGTCGCCGTTTGTTTTTTAGTAGACTCATAATTATGAGTCTACTAAATTCAGTTTAAACCCCATATTGGGTAAGTGTTGAACAATGTCGCTTGTATATTTTGTGTACCTACCTATCTAGGTCATCATATGGCGTGTAACTTTTTGCTCACAACCTCTGTTGATATTAATTAGTATGCCTTCAGCTTAAATATTTGCTTAAAAATCTATTTGCCTATAACGCTGTGCATTTTATGGAATGTTCCATACCTTGAACAATGTGCAAGTCATCGTGTGCTTCTCATCTATAACTATCCACCTATATCTTATAATTGTAAACTCCGTACTGATTGTGACAACCACACATCACCTTCATTAGCGCATAGTACATCTCGCTTTGCTCATGCCTTGGTGTCACAATCAGCGGAGATAAACCATTGGCCATCTTTGTGACACGCTGGACGTTGAATTCCAGGGTCTAAAGTTTCGGCTACCAACTGCAACTTCATTCGGACTAATCGGAAGAATCCGGGCACGAAGCGCCGGTCCACCACCTTCCGGCGTACCTGCGCAGGAACGAGCTCCGCGCCGGGTACTTATATACCCGCGTGGCCGCGTCGAGCAAGCTCCGAGGGTCTGGCAAGACCAACCGCCGACCGTCACCTTCCCTGGCGTCTGCAGCGTGCACACCGCTGCGGGTTGCATCACACCAGGCTGAGCCAGGAGAGTACTGCGCTACTCCCAAGGGAACTTAGGAAAAACTTGTGACCATAGACTTACCTACGCCCTTTTCTCAATTTTATTTTATTAAATATACTTTTATGTTGACAAAGGTACGTGGTTTCATTTAATATAGACCACGTAAACCTCATCCGTCACACTATCCAAATCTTTTAATTTGATTTGCAATTATTTAATTTAGTTTGTTGGCTGATTTACATATGTTAATTGGTACCTAACTAAAGAAATAAAGATTTTCCTTTTTTTGTTGTTTCAACCTTCTCTCAATATCCAACCTTCGATTTTCTTATCTTTTTAACTTTTCGCTATAAGTCACGTCTAAATGTTTTCCAACTTGAAACATGGTAGAAATATTGCAGATACTCCTACAACTTTATTCGAGATATCTTTAGAGTACCTAAATCAATTGTATTATTGTAATGTAAATGGTACACCACCGACTACCTGCATTATTGTCTCTCGTTCTCCCTTTAATCCATCCAAAGGTTGTCTGTAAAAGATCGATTTTAGTGATAAGACCGCTCATTGTGTCACCCTTTGTAAAATTTCTACATTTATATCTGTCATTTTTATGGTGTACATGTACATAATAAAGAGTATTCTGTATTATTCTATCAACACGACGGTATGGATCGCCACTTTCAAGGCGCCGGCAAATTTCGGAATTACTATTGCGAGAAGTAATTTATCTGAGGAGACAAAGTAAGACAAAGTCACCTGTTGAATATTACTTTGAACTTTCTGAATAAAGCTTTCTGGTTTTTGGACTAAGTTATTTTCGTTGGAAGCATGCTGGGTTCTAGCCTCATTAAAAAACTTAATACCAATAGGTTTTTTTATTATTTCAGACTAATAATTCCAAGCGGGATGTTATGTCGTGATAGCCCAGTAGGGCCTCGCCTCTTATGCATAAGGTTGTGAGTTCAAATCCGGGCAATTACCAATGTGACTTTTCAATTCATATGTACTTCTGAGTTTATCATGGCTATCACTGAAATCGGTGATTAAAATATCTTGAGAAAATCTGGACGTTTCGATTAATGTTCATGCCTTCTCAGTATAAGAAGAGGCCTCTACTCAGCAGTAGGACGATAATAGGCTGGTAGTATTATGCTCCGTAAGGTGGCATCAAAATCAAAATCAATATATTTTATTTCACATAAACCTACATGGGCACTTATGAAACGTCAGAAGCTAGGTGCACGGTTCTAATTGGTTGTTTCCTATGGAGAAGAGCTGGTAAGAAACTCCACGGTTACTCTTTTAAAAATAAGGGGCTTTTACAATGTTTCAAATTACAGTGTTGATAGGTATGGGAGGACAGTAAAGGCCTGTCAACAAGAAACAGGTACTCCACAAAATCATATAACACATCGAAAATGATCTTGTTATTGAGAGCAGTGAACATGAACTTGCAACTGAAATGCGAGTAAGCCACCCATTAGATTGACCAATATCGACTATATTCGGATCGAGGGGCCTGTTGAAATAAAGACTCTTATTTTAATACTGACGGTGACTTATATTTACTCAATCTATTTAGAAATAGACATTCAATCCAAACATTGTTAACTCCCAAACATTAGCCAAATAAAAAATCTAGTTCATGATTTAGTAAATCCTTAGAATGCTGAAGTTGAATCCAATCAAGTAAAATTAAATTAAGTTAAAATTGTTTTCTTATCGGAACAGCAAGTACTTTCCCATCAAAAGCAGAATTAGTGAAGTTTCGGCAGCAAATTAATATTTACAACTGGCATTCAATCGGCCGTAAAGAGCTAGTTTATATCTTATATTCAGAAATACGATTTTGTTTGGCTCTGTGGAAGCAAATAGCCTTTTTATTATTTCCCTGTTTTTACGCACTTCCATCTTGTTTTTTGAAAAATTAAACAGAGACTTGTTTTTCATGCAGGTTTATCGCTGTATTGTGCTGAATTACATGGTTTATTCAGAGAGTTAAATGAGAAACAGAATTAATTTTGTTTAAGAGCTTCTTTGTTCTACAGAGACGACGAAATAAAAATCAAAGAAGACCTACTATTTGTAGGTATGTAGTATCTTTATCTTTATGTTTGTATGTAGTATCAAACACGTTGTTTTTGTTTTGTTGAAAATATTTACTAGTGAGTGGATAGGCATGAGTGAAGGTCAGTCAATCGGATAGAAAAATGTGACGTCAGCTTACTCAAAATTGCAAAAAAATATGTATAGGTAATATGAAATTGATATTATGTACAACGTTAAAGATAGCAATGAGAATATATAAAATGATGTTGTCGTTTATATCGAGCAAGATAAAATATGAAATGGCAATAATTAAAACCAAACAGTATTATCATCAGCAAGTGTCATCTTGAAACAGACCGGAACGGCCGCTAGGCAATCCCACGACGGATTATAAGCGGTACGGGTATTTGATGTTAGCTTACTCGAGATGTATGATAATGACCATCTAAGCACTCTGAATCATAGAATATCACGAAGTTGAAGAACTCCATAAGTTCATAATTATATAGAAAGTAAAAAAGTAATCAAGTGACTGATTACAATATAACACAATAGAAGCAACGACATATTGTCTTAACAGGGGTTATCACGAGGGCCTAGGAAAAGTGTCACTCTATCAGTGATCAAGGATAATGGAAAAGTCAAAAATATATTGGATTGACATATTATTAAGGTATTATTAAAACCCTGTGATATCCCACTGCAGGGCAAAGACTTCCTTTCTCTCTTGCCACTTGTCATAAGCTACCGAAAAGCTTATGTCAAACGAAATGTATATTGAAAGTCTTTGCTAAGATATCCGATGTTGGCAAAGGTCAAAGGAAAAAGAAATAGGTGCAGGTTATAGTGATATAGTATGAAGATCGCCATAATAACGAAAATAAAATCGGCGTTAGGAACCATATAAAGACAACAATGAAAATATTATAACTAGTGTAGTTGGTAGTAAAGCAAAACACAAAACAGTATTATCAGCAGCATGTTTTGGTTGTGAAACAGGCCCGGGAGGCTACCAGTCAATCTCGTGTCGGATTATATGCTATGCAGATACGTGACGTCAGCTCACTAGATACGCCTGAGTGTCAACGGATGTACGTTAAACATGATACCGTTTGGTTCAATATCTCTTTGAGTGGAGGCTTGTACTTGTATTTTGGATATCTGTGAATTTCGTTTTTGTTTCTTCGTATATCGGATGAGGTAAATTAAGTGTTGTGGGAGATGTCTTGGTTACGGTTTTGCTTCAAATATTTACAACATACATGATCCCCATGGTTATGAATCTCGTCATTCTCTTGCCCTTATCCCAATTTATTAGTGGTCGGAGCAGCATGTCTTCGTCTTCCATACTTCTCAATGAGATTTCCTCTCAGTAGTCATGCCCTTTTTAGACAAATCATCTCTCATACAGTCCATCCATCGTTTCTTTGATCTCTCCCTACCGTTCTTTGTCTTCCAAATTCCTTCCTTTCCTCCCTACATTTTGTTTGTTGTTACTATTCTAATCGTAGCAAATGATCACCAACATGGAACAACGTAGGAAAAGCTTACTGGCTCGTTGCCTTTCCAATTAATATCTTTTATGATAATATTGTGTTCTATGTTTTATGCAGGAGCATCACTGTGAAAGTAATAATCATAATGTAGCTTCCTATCTAAAAACACCTTACAGTTGAAAGAATCCGACGTATCTTGTGGGGATGATCCGTTTACTTTTTCATATACAACCAGCATTTCCTTGAACGCAGGGAGGAAATGAGTAAAAGAAAAAACACGGCGCATCACCGGGGTAATGATGTGAAATATCAGTAGTTTACGTACCAGCTCCAGTCGTCAAGGTATGCGGCGGATTTGTTCACGTGTATAGGTTCATGCGTAAATATATTTATTTATCTAAGTGTATTCTTCATGTGGGGTGAAGGTTCTGTAAACGAATATTATGTTATCTCGCTTTGCATTACGGTGACACACCCCCAGTTAAAGACGAACGATTTCACGGCGTCATTTTAACTGTTCGCGGTATTACGTCTTTAACCAAATAGCAATTTTTTTATGGCTTTCTTATAAAATATATTTTTTAAGGTGCCTTTTAAGTAAAACATAATCTTAATGAGCAAACAACCTTGCTCTTCTACTGTCTTTTTTATCTTAAAGCCATCTCATTTTAATAACAGAACCTGAACGGTATTTCGACTCAAAACTTTAAACAAGTCCGTTACCCACTAGGAAATCCGAACTCGCTCGTAAAAGACAAACAACGCAGGTCCCAAAGTTTCAAAGTCGTCACCTCCGCGAAAGTTTTTCACTAAAGTTTACGTGTTTACTTGGCAAAGTGGGCCGTTTTGGAGTCAGGAGCCACGGATGCTCTTTACAGTCCTCCCTTACTGCTTTCCGATATTTTGTTCGATTTACAGAATGGTATACCGAAACTTTGGAAAGCTTTCCTCGTTAAAAATCTTGGGCTGAATATTTTATGGTGTTTATTTTTTTTTCGGTAGGATTTTTTTGCGTCTAACGTAAAATATATTTTCTGCACTCTAAATTCGAGTCTTGAACTTCGAAAACTTATGCCTAAGTAAATAAACAAGGTGATAAACGAATTCAAAATACGGATTATTAACTGCATGAACATTAAATTTATCTTTCAAAGCACAGTCATTGAAATTCAAACGAATTAATCTTACTTTTGTTCCCCTGATCACTTGTCTACCTCTCCATACATTCGAATTAAATTAATACGTATTATTCCTTTGTCATGGATCCCTTGTAATTGAGAAGGGCCGACAACGCTAAATAAACCAGATAGTGTCTATTTAGGCGGCCTGACGATTGTAAATTAATTTATGTAACTGATGAAGTTTTAGTCCTAACCGCTTGTATTTCGCCTTAAGGATAATACTTAGACATAACATGTGGTATAGAATGATAACATCGGCTGAATGGAGCAGCTGGAATAGTTATTTGTTATGCCAGGGCCTGCAGTCTCGACATTAGATAGCGACAAAAATCTGTCGCTAAGTCGTATCGATGTCAAATTCCTTTAATAGATTTTCAACCTTATTTCCAAAGCATAAGGTTGAAAATCTATTAAATAAATTTGACAACGATTGGACTTAACGACCGATTTTTGTCGCTATTCATGTCGAGACTGCCGGCCCAGGCTGCAAAGTTGTTACTACTGTTGTAATTGTATTGAAACCTGAACGTAGCAAAGGTTTCAAAGATACGAGACACAGAATAACTGTATTGCCTAGCGAAACACACAACTTTTTACCTCACTACAGCGAGGAAAATGCTAGGTGCAAGAAAAACAGCTTAAATTAATAATATATTAAATTAGTGTTTATTTATTTTCAAAATTAAAAGAAAAACTACTACAATTGGTAATATTTTATGATTTCTTAAGATTTTATCAAAAAACAATCCAAAATGATGGAAAGTCAATTGAAGCGAGAAGAAAATGAAAAAAAATACACTGGCTGGCGTCGTGCTGGCCAGTGCGATTATTCTACTTCATTGACGTGTAAAAGTATTTGTACAAACCTACTTACAGAAATAAAATCATTTATCATTTATCTAAAAATGATAAATGATAAATTATTTTATTTCTGTAAGTAGGTTTGGTTGGATGATTGGAAGAATGTTGGCGCACTGACATGAAATAAGTATTAATGCATTTTCAGTGGACTGGCGCTATAGAAAATTATTGAATAAAAAAGTTCGATTTAAAAAAAAAAACCACGCTTGCGGATACAATGCACTTTTGCACTCAGATTTCGAATGATAAACAGAATTGTTCCGAGGTTGTGAGGTGAAAATTGTATTTATTAATAATTTGCATAACAATAACGTTTAATAAATGCAAGTTTAGTATGATAATTATGTAAGAAGTTTACTTATTTATATACAGGGACATCGACGCACAACCTTTTAGTTACCATGAAATCAGTACATGAATCTAAGCCACCCTACCTTGAAATTTTTCGTTGGTTATTTTAAATAAAACATTGGTGTTCAGTACATTTTGACCGCGTAGGTATTGAACGAAATGAAATTTTCAATGAAACAGCAGATTTATTTTTTGATAACTTACCAAATATTTCTACGCTAGGTCAAAGTCAAAGTCAAAGTCAAATCATTTATTTCAAATAGGCACATAAATGACACATTTGAACGTCAAAATTTACAAAAAAAATAAAATTGATTCTAGTTGCCCCTTCCAAAAGGTAGTTTCGTATGGAGAAGAATGGGCAAGAAACTCCACCGTTACTCTTTTAAAATGTTTTACAATATTATGTAAATTCACATGAATTATGAAATTATATGTGAAGACGATGCACCTAGAATAAAATTACTATACCACAATAGGTAAAAAGAATTAAATATAATGCAAAGACAGGTAAATTAATTATGTGATAGATACGAGTACATCACACTAACTAAAGTTTTAATTTTAATGTGTAATATTTAATTTTTTTATATAATGTGTTTTATTTTGAGTGCAACGTTTTTATATTTTTTATATTTCTACGTAGTTTGTATTTTGTTGTGATTAATATGGGAATAATTTCCTGAAATAAAATGATTATTATTATTATATTATTATTCATTTATTTATTTATATCCTTATTAAATACATTTTTAAATATTTTTATAAAAAACTTAAAAAAAACATTTAAAAATATAAAAAATAGTGGTCCGCCGGTATCGGGAGCAGGGTCCAAGCTACCGGTGGTTAGGACTCCAGAGACAGGAACCTCCTCACAATGCGAGCCGTATCGAGGAGTACTGCCTTCTGGATCAGGCCCTTGATCCAACCGCCTAACGAGAGCCTCGAGAGATGCTGGTCGAGGCTTTCGGCCATCAGGCCATTGGCCGATACGACAATCGGCACAATGATAGCCGAGCTCACATTCCACATGTCAACAACCTCGTGTGCTAAGTCGAGATATTTAATTTGTTTCTCTTTCTCAGCTTTCACGAGGTTCTCGTCATGCGGAATGGTAATATCGATAATCATTGTGCGACGCGCTAATCGATCTATCATCACTATATCAGGTTTATTGGCGACAATAGTCCTGTCAGTAAAGATAGACCGATCCCAGTACAACGTGATATGGCCATTTTCAAGAACTGGGTCGGGCACATACTTGTAGTACGGTACCTCAGAATCCACCAGTTTATATTTCAAAGCAAGTTGCTGGTGAATAATCCTGGCTACTTGGTTATGCCTGTGCAAGTACTCGCCGTTAGCTAGACGAGAACAACCAGAGATAATATGTCTGATGGACTCACCCGGACGATGGCATGCCCGACACACGTCAACCGTCCCATCTTTCATAATATGTCTCCGGTAGTTATTCGTCAAGATAACTTCGTCCATAATTGCACAGACGAAACCTTCTGTTTCCCCGAAAAGGTCACCAAAACGTAGCCAGGATACGGACGCTAAGAAATCTACACCGGGCTCATGAAGAGCCCGGTAGAAGCGTCCGTGAAGCTCCTTGCTTTGCCATATTTCCTTGCGGTCATCTGTAGTAAGTACCACAGGTTTGCGCCAGTTCTCTTTAGCCATGGAGAGCGGGGTGAGTCCCTTGTCCACTGCTACCACATCACGGTGCATACCCACTTCGGTTTTTAAAAAATATTCCCTGAGACTGCACACTTCACGGTTGTGGAGGGTCTTTGCATTTAAAAAGCCTCGACCCCCGCACTTCCGCGGTATGTACAGTCTCATCACCGATGATCGTGGGTGATGCATCCGGTTTGCGGTCAGCAGTGTACGGACCCTCCTATCTAGGGCGTCGAGTTCAGTCTGAGTCCATTTGAGTATGCCGAAAGAGTACATCAAAACCGGCATGACCCAACCGTTGAAGGCCCGCACCTTGTTTCCGCCTGAAAGAAGACTAATTAATACTTTCTTCAAGCGACCAAAGAAGCGCTCCTTCAACGATTGCTTCATGTCAGTAACGTTGATGCCTAACGCTTCCGACATACCTAAATACTTATAGCTTTCGGATAAGGAGAGGGATCTAAAGTGTATGGAATCCGAAAGTTGAATTCCCTCGGATTCCATAATCTCACCTCGCTTTACATGCATGACTGCACATTTGTCCACACCAAATTCCATCCTGATGGTGCTACTGAAAGTTTCAGTTACCTTCAGTAGCTCCATCAGTTGCAATTTGTTGGGTGCAAAGAGTTTCAAGTCATCCATGTAGAGGAGATGAGATATGACTTGACCACCTCTCCTCAACCGATAGCCTAGTCCTGAATCCTCAAGTAGTGAGCTTAAAGGATTCAGGGCTAAGCAGAACCAAAGTGGACTCAAACTGTCGCCCTGAAATATTCCCCGTTTAATCCATACAGGCTCATCGCTCCCCTGGATCTGTCGACACCCTGGATAGCGAAGAACCGTTCTCCATTGCCCCATACATGACCTAAGGAAGGTGCGTAGAGTTGCATCTATCTTGTACAACTCCAGCACCCTCATGAGCCATGTATGTGGCACCGAGTCATAGGCCTTCTTATAATCAATCCAGCATGTCGACAGATCCTTGCGGGATCGACGAACCTGTTGGCTTATGGCCATATCGATGAGGAGTAGCTCCTTAGTACCGCGGGACCCGTTCCGACATCCATTTTGAGAGGTTGACATAATCGAGTTACTTTCAATGTGCGTATTAATTTTCGCTCTCAAAATGGATGTAAGAAGTTTATAGACCGTCGACAAACACGTGATCGGTCTATAATTCTTGGGATCCGTGGGACTACCTGACTTGTGGAGCAGGTGGGTAACGCCTGTTGTTAGAAACTGCGGAAGCGACCCAGACTCTAAAGATGACTGGAACTGAGATGCCAGGCGGGCGTGTGAACTAATTAGCCATTTCAACCAAAAGTTGTGCAATCCGTCCGGTCCCGGTGATTTCCAATTCGGTAACGGACGGACTGCTCTGGCGACATCTAATGGCGTAATTAAAACTGCTTCCATTTCTGGTACAGTTTCACACGCTCCCCCGACATCCAGTATCCAGCTAGCCTCAGAGTGACAGACGGGCACTGACCAGATGCTGCGCCAGAATATACTCGTGGCGGCATCATCCGGGCGGCACTCGTCTGTCACATTTTGTTCAGATCGCTCCCAAGTTCTATACACCCATCTCTCATCGCTCTGGAACATGCGATTCTGTGTGTACCGATCAACCCGCCGCTTATACCGCCGAATACGACTCGCCCATGCACAAACTTTCTGCTTCAGGAAGTCGATGCGCTCTGTGACACGGGACATGTATTCTCGAGGGCTGATTCCAGTCCCCGAGAATGCCCGCCTTACAAAGCGCATCACTCGTGGTCGTGTATTGCCTTCCCTGAAGCAGTATAGTTTACCGATGAGTACCCTGGCCTCATCGATACGACGCTCGATCCTGCACTGCCAGGCTGGTACGGCTGGTTATGGTCGAGTAGCCCCGTCACAGTTTGGAAACCTGACGTTAGCTAAACGACATGCCGCAACAGCCGCGCAATACAGGATCGAATGTGTATCAACGAGATCCTTGCTGCTCTCGAACACATTCCTAAGCTGCGAGTCCAGGGCACACACCAGCGCCCTATTTTTGTTGTGCATAGGTAGGCGTGGTAATCGGGGTCTAAGTTCGGTCGGAGTGGATCTGTACTCACGAAATGCATCCTCCAGTGCGCTCCTCAATCGGGCGTTGCACTGGCTACTTACTGACGCAACCATATCATCTTCTAATTATACACCATGATTAGACCGCGACGGTATTTCATCAATGGTTGATACGTGTATCGCGGTTTGTGCTGGACTTGAGACGATATAGTTGCTCAGCTCTGAGCGCAGCCTATCAAGTGCGGCATCGTCCAACCTATGGTTGCGTTGGATGACCCGCACCTGATCCGACAGTCGTTGGGCCGAGACGTTGACGGTTGGTTCTAGTTCCCGAAACAGAGACAGCATCCTATCACGGTACGCAATGAGGTTAGTTCCCCCCTCTGTAGACCTGTAATATGCGCGCATGACGTTCTCGTTCATAGACTGAGTCCATTTCATACGCTGCACACAACCACCGGAAGCGGGGACCCGGCTCGGGGCCGGATGGCCCCTAAGTCCCAAGCTCCTCGGTGGCCGGCCTCTCCCCTGCCGACGTACAGGTGTTGGCGACGTTGGTGGAGAAAAATACTCGTCGCTCGAGCTCGACGCAACTACCGCGGCCGGTGTCATCACAGCGCTCACGGAGGGGCTGGATACCGGCGGCGGCGAGGCGGAGCTGAGCGAAGAGTCCGGAGGTGGTGGGCGTGCTCGTCTCGTAGCAGATCTCGTCAACATAATTTAATTATTCATTGGTTTTTTGGTGTTGTTTGTTTTATCGGAGGTAGCATGACAGATGTCACCTCCGATTCGGCAGTTTTTGATGGAAACGTTTAAAATTCTCGTTCATTTTACTTTCTTAAAAATATTTTGTATTTATTTGGATTTTGGGATTGTAAGTTTTCACATAAAATATATAAACTGTGTCTAAAATTAGTAAAACTGTGTGAAAATTATGAATAAAAATTTAAAATATTATTATTATATTTACAAATATTGAAAAGTAGATGATGTTTCCAAAATTTTAACAAGTATTAATTTAGTGTGTGAGTTAAAGTAGTTAAGTACATAATGTAACAATCAATGTCATAAAAATTATAAATTATACAATTAAATTAGCAACCAGTTTTGTCTTCAATCTAGATTGTCCTATGGAGCAGGGGGTCTAAACTCATGATTGTGCTGAATCCATGGTAACAGTTTGCACATCAATGGCCCTGCCACCTTGTATACCCTTGCCCCAGTAGTCATCTGAATTTGTTGTATGAAGCTGGATCAGTTTTTCTATCTGCTCATGAACCGCTCAGCTGTCTTCGGATTTATTACTTCCTTTATTTCGATTTATTTATTTAATCATTAATTGACACTAAGAAGAACGAGTTTTCTCGAAAGGGTTCACTAAAGAGCATTGTGCGACCTCTTTGCGGCGCAAGCAAGGGTGGTTCAGTTGCAAATGATTTCTCTAAGTACCTAACATAAATAATTGTTTAATATAAGATAGGTAATCCTAACTTCCTAACTTCCTATCCTAACTCCTAACTAATATTATAAATGCGAAAGTAAGTTTGTTTGTTTGTTACCTCTTCACGCCTAAACCACTGAACCGATTATCCTGAAATTTTGCATATACGTTGTCAGGGATATAGAAACGGACATAGGGTACCTTTTATCCCGCATAAAAGTACTGTTCCCTAGGAAAACAACAATAACGTTCCAAAGATAATAGATGGCGCCACGTGTCTTTCGAATCATCATTGAATTATAACCCTAATTGATAGTCAGTCTAAATTAACGCGAGCGAAGCCGCGGGCAAAAGCTAGTAATATTATAAATGCGAAAGTAAGTTTGTTTGTTTGTTTGTTTGTTACCTTTTCACGTCAAAACTACTAAACCGATCATACTGAAATTTTGCATATACGTTGTCAGGTGTACAGAAACGGACATAGAGTACCTTTCATTTCGCAAAAAAGTACTGTTCCCGTGAAAAAAACAATAACGTTCTTATGATAATAGATGGCGCCACGTGTCTTTCAAATCATGATTAAATTATAACCTGAATTGATAGTCAAAGTCTAAATTAACGCGAGCGAAGCCGCGGGCAAAAGCTAGTTAATTATAATAATCACGGCTAAAACTGAGATCAAAATCGTTCTTTTTAAAAAAGAAAAGTGTTATTTATGGGTATTTATGGCAAAACTCAATAATTTTATCAAAAAGTAATTCCTAACTTCCTAACTACATTATAAATGCGAAAGTAAGTTTGTTTGTTTGTTTGTTACCTTTTCACGCCTAAACCACAGAACCGATCACCCTGAAATTTTGCATATACGTTGTCATGTGTACACAAACTGGGGTACCTTTCATCCCGCAAAAAAGTACTGTTCCCGAGGAAAACAACAATAACGTTTTTATGATAATAGGTGGCGCCACGTGTCTTTCGAATCATGATTGAATTATAACCCGAATTGATAGTCAAAGTCTAAATTAATGCGAGCGAAGCCGCGGGCAAAAGCTAGTAACACATAAATTAGTATCAATAAAGTGCATTTTTAGGGCAACAAACTTCATCAAGGCTAATAAAAAGCTGATTAAATAAAAACAGGTAATGAATGAAACACATTTACAACAATGAAATAAATTTATAATACTTCAGTCAAATAAAACAACAATAACGTTCTTATGTTAATAGATGGCGCCACGTGTCTTTCGAATCATGATTGAATTATATTATTATAGAAACTTTATAAGTGTGTTAAGAGACTTTTATTGTCGATAGACCGGTTTTTCATCCCCCTAACTATAATTCCCCGAAAAACCCGAATTGATTGTCAAATTCTAAATTAACGCGAGCGAAGCCGCGGGCAAAAGCTAGTAACACATAAAATAGTATCAATAAAATGCATTTTTAGGGCAACAAACTTCATCAAGGCTAATAAAAAGCTGAGTGAATAAAAACAGGTAATGAATGAAACACATTTACAACAATGAAATAAATTTATAATACTTCGGTCAAATAAATCAACAATAACGTTCTTATGATAATAGATGGCGCCACGTGTCTTTCGAATCATGATTGAATTATATTATTATAGAAACTTTATTAGTGTGTTAAGAGACTTTTATTGTCGATAGACCGGTTTTTCATCCTCCTAACTATAATTCCCCGAAAAACCCGAATTGATTGTCAAATTCTAAATTAATGCGAGTGAAGTCGCGGGCAAAAGCTAGTAACACATAAAATAGTATCAATAAAATGCATTTTTAGGGCAACAAACTTCATCAAGGCTAATAAAAAGCTGAGTAAATAAAAACAGGTAATGAATGAAACACATTTACAACAATGAAATAAATTTATAATACTTCAGTCAAATAAAACAAATAAACGCATACATTATACAAAACAACATCTGGTTTGCTTACACTTGTCATAATATTTACCATAGTCACAACAGTAATAATTACATTGAACCTATTTGTTATAGTATGACTTTCAGCCGTGATTGCACTACCAACCACTAAGGCCACGGTGTCCTAGAAGTGCAGTGGCCGCCACATAATGGCCGCTGTGTCGGCTGTCATGAGTATGATGCGACCGGGATTTGACTTTACGGTGTCAAAAAATGTTCTGTTGGAAAGTACACCAACTCACTTTGATACATAACGTTTCAGTGACGTCATTCGCCGGTAAATTGCCGACGATATGTGGCAGCCACCACTCTTCTTGGAAACCTAAGCAAAATCCCTAAAAGAATTTAAGACATCGTTCTATTTCTATCATTTGTTTGAAGTAAACAGGGACATAATGATGATTAAAAGACGTCTAGCGCTAAACGTATTGAATGAAGCAACAAAATTCGATCTAAAGAAAAGCGGCCACATTCCTCTAGATCGTATTTTGTTGCTTCGTGTCTCAATATGAAACTTTATAAAAGGTATTAGAAAATTCTGGACACACTTACCGAGGGTCCTTACAAGCCGTTATTCATAATTCCTTCTCAGTGACGAGATAATATTTTTTTAAAGGAGTGGCGCTAGTGGACCGTTGTGCGCCCTCTTAATTAGGTAGTTATTGTTTTTCTTTATAACAAATCATTTACCTCAATTACATTTAATTTCTTACGCAAATAGCATTAAAGAACACAAAAAAAAAAAAATTTTATTCCATCCGCAAAATCAATAATTAGCAAGCGTGGTCGCTTCTGGTCATTATACACTCGAGAGCAATGAATCCGGGTCACTTAAAGAATGTTAAAAATCTCGGAAACTAAAACTGATAGGTTAATGCAATAAATTGTATTTAATAGACAATGTAATACTCCTTAAATGAAAGTAAAAAAAATATGAGTCACCATACATTTTATTAACACAAAATTACATAAAGAAAAAAACTGCTGATCTCTCCTTAAAACAAAAATAGGAAACATGAAATTTTTGAACTTTATTACGATTTTCTTGAATTTTAATACTTCGTATTGCCTCCTCGTGCTTCCATTACTGCGTTTACGCGGTTTGGCATGCTGTACACCAAGTTCCTTATACGATTTTGGGGAATATTCTCCCATTCCTCTGTGAGAGCAATATTGAGCTCACGAAGCGTGATTGGGGGAGGGTTTCGTTGTTTTACGCATCTGCCTAGCTCGTCCCAAGCATGCTCGATCGGGTTGATATCCGGGCTGCGCGCTGGCCACTCCATACGAGTAATGTTCATCTCTTGAAGGTAGTCATTCACAATCCTACCTGTATGAGGTCGGGCATTGTCATGCATAAATATAGCATCCTCACCTAAATTGACCATAAATGGACCAACGTGATCATTGAGGATTTCTTCCACATATCTTACGCTAGTTAAAGAGCCGTTTTCTATGATCACCAGCTCTGTGCGACTTTCAGAAGAAATTCCGGCCCACACAAGTACAGACCCACCACCGTAGGCTACTTTTTCTTCGATGCATGCTTGCTTGAATCTTTCCCCTGGTCTTCGATACACTCTGTGTCTTCCATCGTGCTTGTAGAGCATAAATTTTGATTCGTCGGAGAACATAACTTTTGACCAATCTTCAATACTCCAATTTACGTGGCTCTGGGCATATCTTAGTCTTGAAATACGATGCCCACGCTCCAGTTTAGGGCCGTTTGCATGTCTAAGGGGTTTTAAGTTAGATTCAGCAAGCCGACGTCTTACTGTCCATGCACTTGGGTTACTTCCTCCGAGGCGTCGAAACTGATTTGTGAGTTCAGTTCCTGTGAGAAAGCGATTTCGAAGCATGGTGTTCACCAAGTATCGGTCTTCTCGTGCTGTGGTACACCTGGTTCTGCCCGTTCCTGGTCTGCGTAGGTTAGAACCAGTTTCTTCGTAACGTCGGAGAACTCTTTGTACTGTTGACAGCGACACACCGACAGTCCTGGCTGTATCGCGCTGACTCCGGCCGGTTTCCAGCATTGTAAGTATTCTGGTGCATTCTTCAGGCGTAAGCGACATAATTTCAGCTTGAATAATGAATATAGAGCACTATCAACATGGTTTATGTACCCACATAAATGACAGATTACAAACAAAAGCAAAACCAAATGCTGTAATTTCGTAGTTCCATCTTCGAAAGTGGCCCTTTTTCAAATTTGATTTTTTTATGATATAACTTTACAATAACTAAGAAGTTTTAATACCTTCATTTAAGGAGTATTACATTGTCTATTAAATACAATTTATTGCATTAACCTAGCATTTTTAGCTTCCGAGATTTTTAGGATTCTTTAAGTGACCCGGATTCATTGCTCTCGAGTGTAGATAAGGAATGCGAACCCCGTATTACAACAAAGCAACGTGCATTAAGGCAAGTCTATGTTACGGTAACAGTATTTGGTAATTTAGAATGTGATTTTTAGTTAAGGTTTAAAAATATCAAGCATATTTGCATTCCATAATCATTTTATACCGGTAAATTATTATATTTTTGAACACCCAAAATAATAATTGTTCTCTCACCGTCGAGTCTTTGCACTCGCGGTAATAAAATGTGCTCCTTTCTACGGCTGCTACGATTATGTACACGCTGCTTTTAACATGGGCGATCAATAAAAAATGATTTATCATTAGTTTAATTGATTTGAACGACTATTATGAACTCAAAGACCTTAGAAGGTATTTAGGCCAAGTGTGGGCATAAACGAGAGTAGCAAAATTTAAGAATGAATGAATGAAATTAATGATTGAAGTGGAAGTGGAAGAAGACGGCTCTGTCGATGTTGAAGTGGAAGTGGAAGTAGATGGATTTCTTGGAGTGGAAGTAATGGCTCCGTTATTGTGGTAGTAGATGGCTCTGTCGTTGTTGAAGTGGAAGTAGAAGTAGACGGCTCTGTCGATGTTGAAGTGGAAGTGGAAGTAGATGGCTCTCTTGGAGTGGAAGTATACGGCTCCGTTGTAGCGGTAGTAGACGGCTCTGTCGTTGTTGAAGTGGAAGTAGAAGTAGACGGCTCTGTCGAAGTTGTAGTGGAAGTGGAAGTAGACGGCTCCATCGTAGTTGTGGTGGAAGTGGAAGGCTCTGTTGTAGTAGAAGTAGACGGCACTGTCGAAGTTGTAGTGGAAGTGGAAGTAGACGGCTGTGTTGTAGTAGAAGTAGACGGCTCTATCGTAGTTGTGGTGGAAGTGGACGGCTCTGTTGTTATTAAAGTAGATGGCTCTGTCGTTGTTGAAGTGGAAGTAGAAGTAGACGGCGCTGTCGAAGTTGTAGTGGAAGTGGAAGTAGACAGCAACAGTGTATTATTGGGGGTTCTGCGTCACTTGATCTCGCTTTGCTCGAGCGCTTTATGCAGAACGCCCCAATCAACGGTGCGATGTATACTTAAAGTTTATAAACAACAATATCAAGTTCGACTCGTTTGATCAATTTATGACCCTTTATTTTATTACTTGACAAAAGTGTAATGTCCATAGGTAGAACAATGCAGAGTGCATCAATTAGTAGTTCAACAATTTATTTGCATAAGTGTTTTATTCTTTGGTCTAGCGATTTCAATTTTTTACTTATATTACAAACATTACTTCTCAAACAAATGTAATCCTTATGATATGCGTTACTTTCTCTATGATATACGATATTTACCTGCGTTCAATGTCATCAGTCGACAGCAGTAATAAACGTAGGCGCAATCGACTCTTTCCGCGAGCGCGGCCAACATGCTGTTGAAGCTCCCCCGCAGTCGCCGAACCAACGAGGTGCCTCTCTTGCGCATCGTTCTATAAAAATAATCTACGCGCACCTCCGCAAACATTGTCGAAGCGCTGCAGTAACTGGAGAGACCCAACAACATCCTGATAAATAGGCAAGATGAAGTAGATCAAACAACTCATATCCCTGAACGTGAATAATATCAATTTCAATGACTCTGTTCATCAGATTAGACGGTACTTTATTGCCTAATACGATTCGTTGCATAATATGTCGACCCTCGAACTGCGGCAAAACAAACGTTATGATTAGTTTATTGTTGCATGAAAATGGTCTTAAATTTCAAAATCTTTATCTTTACTCGAAAACTACTTTCCAACCAAAATATCGTTTCTTAAGTGAAGTATCAAAAAGTGTGCCTGAAATTAACTTCAATGAGTTCAATGACAATAAAGAAGTCATATCTCCCAGTGTAGCTTAACCAATTTCATTATTTATATTTGGTGACGTTGCGTGTGAAAAATAAATAAATATCCGTAATTATTTCTCTATGGGTAGGCATAAACAAATTGCTTGCTTTTACTTATCGCAGACCTACTCAAAAATACCGAAACAGTTGTTACGTGATACTTCAATTTTCTTATAATATTTAAACAAGATGATGCAAACTTAACGCTTATCTATGGAGAACATGTCAACTCCAATCTACCATGGAATCAGTTCAAAGATATTTGTAAAACTGTTTGGAGTAATCCATATCAATTTCTTCTTATTAACAAAGAGTCACCATTAAATAATGGAAGGTACCGAAATAATTTTTATTTTTTTTATTTGTCTGGAGGTATATAAGTAAATATCACACAAAAACTAAATTAGTATTATTTGTTCTTCAGCTGTGTTCAACAGTTGTAACAACATGGAGAAAAATATTAAAATAGAATTAATGAAGTCTGTAGACTCTAGAATATAACTCGACTCAACTAGAATAGAACTCTAGAATAAAACAAAACAAATGAAGAACCAGGAACACACAATGAACTTGTCACTCGATAAAATGATAACCTGTCACAGATCCACTTAAAACCCTAGTTGATTCGAATATATCTATGGAAAAAATGAAATATTTAGAAAATACTACGCTCCCTATTCTGAAGACATTGACTTGGACGAAACCAATACTAGCTCATCTACAAAGTTTGAAGACTGCCGTAGCAGTCTTGAGTCAGAATTTAGTTTTGGATCGTAATCCAAAACTAAATTCTGCCAAAACACCTACTAAGTCTATTATAATGGAATTACCAGTTGATTTAGAAATTTCATTAGAAGGTGATGATATCTTTGGTATTTATGATGGTGTTAGTATACCGCTTGGAATTAGAAGTGCAAATAAAACTTTATTGATGGGTAATACAGATTGAATAAAATCTGATTTAAAGTTAATATCGCGCGAAGATAAATTTGTCTATAAGGATATGTTATCCTTGTCGTTGTGTTGTTGTCTTGTTGTTGTGTGTGTGTATCTCTGTTATGTGCATTTGTCCTTGTTTGTACCTTTGTTTCCTCTTATTTGACCTTTAGGATCAATTAAGAGGTGACAAAGGTATAAAATGTTGTAAAATAATCAAACCCCTATTTTCCGAATCGTCAAACGATAATAAACTGGCTTACACTAAACTTGGAGAAAACTTACCAACGCTAAAAAAATACGAAAATAACACCGACTTGGTATATTGGGATAATTCTAATCAATTAGTCAAGAGATTGCAACTATTAGCAGCTTCAAGGGATGCTGGCAATACAAACTAGGATAGTGAAATTCTATCTATAATTGAAGAATTAAAAGAAGCTGATATAATTAAGGAATAAATAGTCGTAATAATATGCTTACCATTCAGTATTATACATGGATTCAAGACAAATATACTAAATTCTGAACATGAGCAAAGCCGATGTGGTAAAAGAAATTCATAAAAAATGCGAGGGTAAACTTTCCCCGAGGACATGTTTTTATGAAATATTTTAATTGATATGCAATACATTTCAAAAGAAAATAAAAATTACAGATTTATTCTTACCGTTATCGATACATTTTCGAAATATGAAAAAAACCTTCCTCTGAAAAGTAAAACCAAAGATAATGTATGTAACTCAAATATATTCAAAGTTCTGTTGGCTACAGGGCGTGTTTCAAAAAAATCTCGAAACTGATAATGGAACAGAATTTTATAATAATCAATTTCTAAAGCTTCATAAGCTTTTGAAATTGATTATTATAAAATTATAATAATTTAATCATAATAACCACTATTTAACCTTTTCAACGAAAAAGGTCTCAATAGTTGAACGATTTATCAGAACATTGAAATCTAAACTGTATATGGAATTTAGTTTAAAAGGCAACAATAATTAGCTAGATAGTACCCTTAATAATGTTATTTTTATATACAATCAAACTTACCATCGGACAATTCATGAAATTCCTGCTAATGTGGATAACATTAATAAAAAATGTATATTAAAAAGGTATTGAAGGTTGGTAATAAGTGAAACAATAAAAAGCAAGTATAAAGTGGGTGATTATGTACGTATCAATAAGTACAAAGGAACATTTGAAAAAGGATATACCCCCAACTTGGTCGACAGAAATATTTAAAATTCGAAAAATACAAAATACAACTCCTGTTACCTACTTAATTGAAGATACAATCAGAGGTCAACCTATTTTAGAGGCATTTTACTTACAAGAGCTTCAAAAGACAAAACATCCCAATGTGTATCTAGTCGAGAAAGTTCTTAGAAGAAAAGGAAACAGGGTTGTAGTAAAATGGTTAAGTTTTTTTCTGCTGAAAACAGTTGGATTGATAAATCAAATGTATTATTATACTTAAAAATAACTTTAATAACGCAAAAAAGTCATTGATGAATCGAATAAGCATTTTTTTTATTTTATTTATTCAAGTACTATTGAGTTATCCCTTATAATGGAATACTTCAGCAAAGGGGGCTGAAGACGGAATACTCCCTTAAAAATCTTTTAATTCTGTCGTCTTCTCCTATATTATTGCCCATCAATAGCGCTCGCGCAGATCGACAAGAGTTTAAAGTTCCATATTGGAATCCCTCTTCATAAAGTTTGTTAAGAAAATAAATAATTTGTGGGACCGTGCTTTAAACAAATCAAAATTATTATTGTTACTAAAGTGGAACCAATGTTTTAGGTAAACATCACATTGTTTAAATGAGTTGTCGGACAGAAGCTCTCATAATTGCGGACGGGAGTACACTTCTCCTTAACAAAGCTGTCCGCACAAAATCCCTGCCACCTAATCTTGGTATGCATGTTGGAATTGCTAGAATGGAAAGAAAAACACTCAGCATGCGAGGATTTTTGAGCTGCAGTACTCACCATCCTCCTGCATATTTCCCGGTTGGACCCACAGATATCGAAAGAGAAGGAGCTAAGGTCAAATCAGTACTGATGGAAGGACGCTGAAGCTGTCGCGGATGAAGTCCGGCAGTACCTACTACAAATTTTAAGTCCTATATCCTCGAAGCTCCCGCGCTGCAAAAAGCTGTTGTTATTAGCCCACAATTTTGCCCGGCAGGAATTGCGTGTAGATGTTACAGGGAAGCATGACCCAAGCTCAAGTGTGGTGTGATAATAATTAAGTTTTCCGTGGTTTATACTTAATTTATGTATCTCTCTGTGATGTATTTATCTAAAGGGTCTTTTGTAACCAGAATTATGATATACCTATGATTATTGTATTACAACAGGGCCATCAACATGATGCAGAATTTTAAAAGCATTTCAAACCAATGAGGTTATATAATACTAGAGGAGCAACGTCTTACTAACAATTTCAGAAAAACGTAACCACTTACGAGTTTAAAGTCGTAGCTTTGAAACGGTTACATAAATATATCCATCTGTCAAAATAATCTATATTTGTCTCATTTCTTCTACCGTCAAATTAATTAAGTTAGAATGAGACAAGACATTGTTATAGGAAAAATGGGCAGGGTTGCCAATGATCAACTTAATGTCCCCAGAATTAATTATGGTAGTTATTGAATCAATTATTATGAAAGGTTGTATTATGGAACTATCAATAGATTAAATATTTATAGAAATTGACAGGGATAGGGACCTACATAAAGGAAGAAAAGAAACAAATGCGTAAACGTAAATATTATATTTAAAAACTATAAAGATGGTGTCCAATGACTTTTGTTTGAAATGGAATGATATTATAAATTAGAATTACAGGAACATAAATTCGTCGTTCACTAAACTCCCAACAATCTGACAAAATCAAAATCGGTTTTACTGGTAGCACTGATGGCAAAAACAATGTTTGGTAAATTTATTTCGTCTCGTAATGTTTTTGGATAATCTGAAGAAAATTGAGCAAATTTACTTGTGAAATATAACACCACTTGCTTTATTGATTTTTTCAGACCGTGACATACAAATTTTAACCGCTCATTTTACCATTTTGATATTTTTTATTGCTAAGCAATTGCTCACTTGACGTCAAGCTGACAACTGAAGTCAGATATGCCTGCGGACATATACGAAGTAGTAACACGTCGGCGCCGTACACTGCTGAACTAGTCCTATAAAACATCATTGTTTCAAACAATAAAGATTTCAAATATGTTTTAATTTTTTTCTATATGAAACTTATAACTAACAAAAATACTGTGCTTATACAATACATTGTAACAATCACTAGTTTAAATAATTATACGGCGTCACGTGTGGCGCTGATCAGTAATAGCCAGATTAAGAATCGCCCGTACCATTACACCTCTTGCCCAAAATCTTCATGAATTTCGACAGATGTTCGTCAAGCACTTTCATCACAAATATAAATTCGTGTTGTAACGAGACTCCTACCGCTTGACTCTTAGGGAGGAAATTTGTATTCGCGAGGATTAACAATCTTTAAAGACTTTTTAGAGTAATGTAGCCGGAACACGTAGATACAGCTGCGTCATTGGAACGGTAGGACGCAGCAGCCATTTTAAGAGCATTCTGAGAGCCGGTCTCTCGGTCCGGTCGTTACGACAATTATGCTTCCTCTTCTCCATCTTTACAAGCCTTAATGTTATTTCGGTAGTCATCAGTTTACTTATAATTATCATTAGCAGACATTCTGTATTTATATAATTATGTTGGTAACCAATGTAAACAAACAATAAAATATGACTTTAATTTGACGTGACAAAAATCGTTGACATTGACAAATCAGTATCAGCCATGCATTCCGTTGTAACAAAGAGAACTTATTTAAATCTATACTAATAATAAAGCTGAAGAGTTTGTTTGTCTGTTTGAACGCGCTAATCTTTGAAACTTTGGATTTGAAAAATTCTTATAACATTTAATTTCAATTCTTGAGTAAGGCTATAGGCTATTTAACATAACGCTAGGACCCTTAGGAGCCGTGCAAAAAGAAAAAGATTCAGAAAGAAACGCGAAGCGTAAACGAAGTTATAGCGCGGGAGGCGATGCGATGCGACGAGGGTGGTCGGGGGAGCAAGAAATTTCGTACGCGGTCGAAGTAGAGAAGAGAAGCTAAGGTTAATAACAAACTACAAATTGAGTTACGAAATCAAAAATGTATTATTTGATAAACATTTATGAGATAGGTATACAATGGTGCTCAAAACATTTTTTTGACTTAGAAATCATTTTTAAAGATTGTTGTTGATTTCTAAACCAGTCAAGTGGAGGAGGAGGGTTTTACTCTGGTTATGGGCAAGAAGAGTCAATCGTGACGCAATCGCAACAAACGCGGTACCGCTTCTGGAAGCGAGGATTTTCGAGTAGTAGTGCCCACCTTGCTCCTGTACATTTCCTGGTTGGATCGACAGACATCAAGAGAGAAGGAGCCAAGGTCTAATCCGGGCCGAAGGAGGGACGATGTAATCGAGCCAGACTACAAATTTTAATTCCTACATCCTCCAGGTTCACGCGCTGCAAAAGGATGTCGTCCTCAACCCAGAATTTTGGCCGGCTGGAGTTGTGTATACATATTACAGAGAAGCATGACCAAAATTAAACTCCCAGGTGTGGTGAATACCTTTTTGTGGTTTATACTTGGGTGTATACTGGATTTATTAATGAGTCTGTAAGGTATTTATATAAAGGTTCTTTTGTCACTAGAAGTAAATGATATACCTACTCCTATGGTACCACCTACTGTACCACCAACATAATAAATAGTGTTTCAAATGCATTTCAAACAATATAGATTTCAAATGTTGTTATTTTATTATTTTCAATGTAAAACTGATATATAACCTGCTACATATATATAACAAAAATACTATACGTTGTTTACGTATAGTATTTTTTTTTACATTATAATAATCACAAGTTTACACGAATAGTCGGCGTCATGAGCAGCGCCGAGTCGCGTGCTGTCCGCGAACTTAGGGATCGCTGGATCATTTCACCTCCCGCCCAAAGTCTTCATGAATTTCGACAGATATTTGTGCGGCACTTTGACCACAAAGAAATTTGAATTCCTGCTATGACGAGACCCCTAACGCAACCCTTAGGGCGAAATTTGTTTTCGCAAGGATTTCCCAACAATCTTTTGGGCCTTTGTAAAGTAATGTAGCCGGGACACGTAGGTACACCAGCGTCGTTGGAACAGCAGGACGGTCCGATTGGTGCAGTACCGTACTCTTTACGACAACCACACTTCCTCTTCTTCTTCTCCATCGTAATAAGCCTTGATGTTATTGTGTCATCAGTTTACTTAAAATATCATTGGCAGTAATTCTGTTTTTATTTAATTAATTAATTTATATGTAGATAACCAATGTAAACAAACAATAAAGTTATGACTTTAATTTGACGTGACAAATATCGATGACAAATCAGCATTCCATTGTAGCAAATACTAAGGAAAACTTATTTTAATTTTAATGATAAAATAAAAATGGAGTTACGAAATCAATAATGATGATGATATTGATAAATTTTTATGACATACGGATATAATGCTGCTCAAACCATGTTTTTGACTTAAAAATTATTTATAAAGATGGTCAAAAGTGTACTAACGATTGCGTCAAAAAAGTAGCATCGTTGTGTGGAATGGATAACTTCGTACGACGCATAATGGCAACATTTTTGTCCCTAGACTCCTGATTTACGATCGACTTGTAGTGAGAATACAAGAAAAGGGATAATGTCATCATTTTATCAGCGACATAGAGAGACGAGCGACAAAGACGAATGTGTCATCAACGAGTGTAAATGCGAGAATTGCCTGCCAAGCGGTGCAGCTGGTATTGCCAAAACCATAAATGAATTCAAGTTGGCTAGAAAGCCATGTCTGAGTCGAAGAGACAATGAAAAAATGGAAGCTCTCTGTATTAGGAAAGAACTACACCTTAAACCACATAAAAATGGGCTTGGAATTTTTGTATCGAATGAAAAAACTAAGATGTCGGCTACCCAAACGAGTCTTAACTATCTTTGACATTTTGAAGTATGGAAATAGTATTCCCTATTTTAGAGGAGTCTTTATGAAAGATGAGCTTCCTGAATGCCCGTTTATAAAAGAATGTGGAGTTATTAATTTAGATAGTTCTCAAGATCCTGGTTCTCATTGGGTAGCCTATGCAAAATAAAATGATTATTTTGACTGTTACGGAAATCTTAGGCCTCCAAAATTTTTATTAAATATGGAGGTACTAAGGTCCACTCTAATTATGATAATATACAACACGATCATCCTTTCAATAGCGGACATCTCTGTTTATTTTTTTTAATGGATTTTGGTGTAGTCTAGGAATAAAATAAACAGGATCTTCTGAAACAGTCCAGTGCGCAAGCATGTCTACCACGGTTACCATCTCTGGAAATAAATCTGAATTAGTGTCATACTTTCAACCTCCACTGCATTTATCCGATCAATACGAATGCGGTTTTTTATACTTTTCAGTGTTAAATCCAAGACCAAAGGTGTACTTCATTAACAGTAGTCTATCTGTAATCAGAATTGAATGTGATCTTGAGCACAGTTCGTACTGCAACGGATTGCCAACTCATTTCATTCATGAATTTGTATTTGATACTGTTTCGGGTCATCAGTACACAGAAATACCACGAAACATTATTTACTTTCCAGTGAATAAAAATATAATTTCATCCATACCTGTTAGGATTGTTGATCGATTTGGTTATTGTATTAACTTTGGTGACGAATTTAATATTCAACCACGTCTTCATTTAAGAAAAACAAAATGATGCTATAATAAAAAAAACACTCCTGTGAAAATAAAACGTCTTATTCCTTCAACGACCACTAAGGTGCATTGACGTAAGAAAAAAGTTAAGAAATTGACTGAAGCAAATATAGGTTTTCTTAGAGCCCTAGGTTTTAAAGTATTAATATACTACAGATTACTGAATTACCTCACTTCGATAGTTCGATCGAAAATTATGAAATCCATTCATATAATCCCTACAATAACAGCTTTAGATAAAACGATGAAATCAGAATCCCCATACATCATCAAGATCATCATCAAGTGCTACCATCACCCAGTTCAATTTACATCGAAGGCCAAGCAAAGCTGTTCGATAAAGATTGGAATCCGATCAAGAAAACTTTTACGTTCACTAATAACCCTGTAATGTCTTTGTTTTAAGATATCAGGTATGAAATTAATGGTATTGAAATAGATCGTATAAAAATTCTGGAGTAAAGTCAACAATAAAATCATACATCTCATTAAATGAAGCTGAAAATAAAGTTGCTGCATTATGGAGTTGTAATTTAAACGGATTCCAAAGTGATGGGCATTTTAGTTTTGTGATACCGTTAAATAAGATTTTAGGGTTTGCAGAGGATTACAATAAAATCGTTATAAATTGTAAACACGAACTTATATTGAATAAAAGTAACTCTAACTTAAACAGCGTTATTCTAATGATGTTGCTTATTTTCAAATAGATATGCAAACACTTCAATGGAGGATGCCAAACATAAAAGTGTCAGATCGAGAACGATTGACACTTTTAAAGCATTTAGAAAGAGATAAACCCATTCAGATGGCTTTTGGAAATTGGGATTTATATGAATATCCTTTACTACCTAAAACCACAAAACATTCTTGGTCAGTTAAGACTGCTTCACAACTGGAAAAGCCCAGATATGTAATGTTTTGCTTACAAACTAACAAAAAAATAATAAAACTAAAGACAGTTCACTATTCAATCATTGCGAGGTGACAAACGTTACGCTCTTCTTAAATTCTCAATATTATCCTTATGAGCCTTTCTTTGGGTTTAAAGTTTTCTGAAACAAATACAGTATATTATACGAAATGTATGTGAAATTTCGTCAGTCGTATTACAACTGTCCAGTAGACCCGTTGCTCGACCTAAAGGACTTCAAAGAAAAAGCTCCCCTCTTTATCTTAGACCGCTCAAGGCAAAACGATAGTCTAAAATCAGGTCCAGTAGACGTACGGATAGAAATTGAATATTCAATGCCAATACCAGATAAGACAGTTGCATATTGTTTGATTATAAACGATCGACTTGTTGAATACAAACCTCCCAGCAACACTGTACGCAGGTTATCATGATTGCTATTGTAGATATTCAAGGTTTTCGATCAGAAACAAATGAATTTATAATAAAAGAAATCGCTATATTGTACAAAAAAATTGAATTGTTTTTAATTAAGCCACCATTTTCATTTTACAATTTGACGAAAGCAGAAAGAAAGCAAGTTAGTTGGATCGAACGTAACGGAAAGAGAAATTGGCGTGAAGGATTTGTACTATATTCCAATTACCAGAATTTTATTGCTGATATTTTAAGAGATAAATGTGTCTATGTTAAATGTTCAGAAAAAGTCTTAAAAATATATTAGAAAACAGTAATAGTAACATATTTGATTTAGAAGACAAAGGTTGTTCTAGATTGTTAAGTCTGCACAATCAATATAAATATTCTCAAGATTCTCTCTCTCTCTCTCTCTTCTTTTTCTCTTTTTAAAAAACGTTGCCCCACACTTAACTAGATTAGTATAGTTGTATTTATCATAACTCTGTATGTGCTTTAAAAAATGTATTGTGTTTAAATAAATGGTGCTATGATAATAAAATAAAATAAAATATATATTCTTGTTTAATTTCTTTTAAAAAACTTTGTAAAACGTTTCCTATCTCTCCCTTATTTTAATTTAATTTAATATTTGAATTGTTTTTTTTTTTTATTATGGATCTTATAACGTTCTGCATTGTTCTCACATGCATAATTTCAACATGAATGATGTAACCAATATTTTGTAACCATATTTTAATATAAAAGAGTGTCCATGGAGTTTCTTGCCCGTTCTTCTCCATAGGTACCTACTACGCTTTGGAATGGACAACTAGCTTCATCTGTCTGATTGATCGACCCCTTAACAATTCAAAAGTGCCTGTAATTGGTTTATTTGAAATAAATGCTTTGAGTTTGAGTTCCCAATCTCGTCAACGTCGTCAAATTGTTATAAGCGGCTGACTGTAGGTAGACGGTGTCACTATGCAGTAATATGTAAAACGGGAGAGCATGTCTCAAAATAAATACAAACCTCGATATGACATGTATAATACTTGTCGGAAATACGTTAAATCAATCGTTTGACTTTGACAAATCGAGACGCCAGCGCCACCAGGTGGCGCTGGACAGAGTCTATAACTTGGCTTGGCCAGATAAAGCAGGAGTTTGTTATTGGCGGTTAAGCAGTGAACACGTTTAGAAACTGTCGCGCGTTCCGCATAGTTATGTCATGTACCTACAGTAATTCGCTAGTGTGATTAAATTGTTCGTGAATTATAATTTGATTTGAACTGCAAACGGTTTTTCTATTGTGCAATAACCAACACTGCCCATAGTACGCCCACAGTAGTTAAAATATGCCTAAGGCTAATATGGCTATAAGAAAAGATTAGTGATGGAAATGGCTGACGCTGGATTCTTTTACTGTGGAAATAGTATACATGATAAAGCAGCATGTTTTTCATGTGGAGGTGTTATAGAAGATTGGGAGATTTATGACGATCCTTGGATGCAACATGCTATACATTTTCCTCAATGTTTTTATTTGATCGCTGTGAAAGGATGAGAGTATATATTTAATACGCAGATCTCCATCGCAGCATTAGACTCTTAGCATTGCAGTGTAATAGATCAATCTTAATTATATAACTAAGTAATAATAATAATGGCAACACCGTGTCAACAAAACGTCGAATTTTAAAATTTTTCCTAAATATCAATAGTGAAAATAATTTTGACCCATCCTTGCAATAGTTTTCCATTTTAAACCTAATATAAAACCTGAAAATCAATTTTACACCAAAAAAGAGTATATATAAACCATAATGAAATAGTTTTGATCAAAAACTGCGGAATCGGAGGTGACATGACAGTTGTCACCTCCGATAAACAATCATAAGGACAAAACAGAAAAATGATATGATATGTTGACAAGATCGGCCGCACTACGAGCACGCCCACCACCTCCGGACTCTTCGCTCAGCTCCGCCTCGCCGCCGCCGGTACCCAGCCTCACTGTGAGTGCTGTGACGACACCGGCTGCGGTAGTTGCGTCGAGCTCGAGCAACGAGTATTTCTCCCCGCCCACGACGCCACCACCTGTTCGTCGACGTGGAGGACACCGGCCGCCGGACGGCTTAGGACCTCGAGGCCCACTGGCCTCTGACAGGGTCCCAGCTCCCGGCGGAAGTGTGCAGCGCATGAGATGGACACGATCCATCAATGAAAACGTCATGCGCTCATACTATGGGGCTACAGAGGGGGGAAACAATCTGACCGCGTACCGTGTCCGGATGCTCTCTCTTTTTCAGGTGCTTGAGCCAGCTATCAACGTTTCGGCACAACGACTGTCGGATCAGGTGCGGGTCATCCAACGTAATCATATGTTGGATGACACTGTACTTGATCGCCTGCGAAATGAAATGCAGAGTAGTCATGTTATCGCCCCCTCGTCTCAGACTGTTGTGATACTACCACAGTCTAACACGAATCAAGTAGACGAGGAGAGTGATGACAGGGCTACAAACGTAAGTACCCAGTGCAATGAGGAATTGAGGAGTGCTTTGGAGGATGCGATTCGAGAATATCGGTTCATATCGCCCGAACTTAGACCACGCTTACCTCGTTTGCCCATGCAT
This sequence comes from Dryobotodes eremita, assembly GCA_917490735.1. Classification (NCBI taxonomy): domain Eukaryota; kingdom Metazoa; phylum Arthropoda; class Insecta; order Lepidoptera; family Noctuidae; genus Dryobotodes; species Dryobotodes eremita. The sequence goes on along the minus strand of OU823251.1, from coordinate 19,268,756 downwards.
AATAAAAATAGGGCGCTGGTGGCGGTCCTGGATGCGCAGTTATCAAATTATTTTGATGACTGCGTAGACCTCACCGATACTCATTCGATTCTGTACTGCGCGGCTGTAGCGGCATGTCGTGTAGCTCACGTCAAATTTGCTACTGATTCTAGAGCTACACGACCGAAACCAGCCGTACCAGCTTGGCAGTGCAGAATTGAACGCCGTATTGGTGGGGCCAGAGCACTCATCGGCAAACTAATCTGCTTCAGGGAGGGCAATACTCGCCCTAGAGTGATGCGCTTTGTGAGACGCGCGTTCGCAGGGACTGATATCAGCCCTCAGGATTATATGTCCTGTGTCACAGAGCGCATCGACTTCCTGAAGCAGAAAGTGTATGCATGGGTGAACTGTATTCGGAGGTATAAGCGGCGAGTGGAGCGATACACTCAGAATCGCACCTTCCAACGCGATCAAAGGTGGGTTTATAGGGGTTGGGAGCGACCGGATCAAGATGTGGCTGACACGTGCCTACCACATGATGACGCCATGTGTTCTTTCTGGCGCAATATCTGGTCGGTGCCTGTCAGTCACACCGAAGGCGATTGGGTACAGAGAGTCGAGCGAGCCTGCGATCCAATACCAGAAATGGGGGCTATTACCATCTGCCCCCAAGATGTAACTCGTGCAGTCCGTCCGCTGCCTAACTGGAAGTCTCCAGGACCGGACGGACTGCAAAACTTTTGGATCAAATGGTTCGTTGGGTCACACGCTCGCTTGGCGGCTCAGTACCAGACTGCTTTGGAGTCTGGTTCGCTACCCCAGTTTCTAACAACAGGAGTTACCCACTTGCTCCATAAGTCAGGTAGCACTGCGGAGCCCAAAAATTATAGACCGATCACGTGTTTACCGACGGTCTATAAAGTTCTTACATCCATTTTGAGAGCGAAAATTAACAAACATATAGACACCAACTCTATCATGTCTCCTTCTCAAAATGGATGTAGGAACGGGTCCCGTGGTACTAAGGAGCTACTCCTCATTGATATGGCCATTAGCCAACAAGTTCGTCGTTCCCGAAAGGATCTGTCGACATGTTGGATAGATTACAAGAAGGCCTATGACTCGGTGCCACATACATGGCTTATGAGGGTGCTGGAGTTGTATAAAGTAGATGCAACTCTGCGCACCTTCCTGATGTCATGTATGGGGCAATGGAGAACGGTCCTTCACTATCCAGGATGTCGAAATGTCCAGAGGAATAGCGAACCGATAAGGATCGAGCGAGGCATATTTCAGGGGGCTATCGGCTGAGGAGAGGTGGTCAGGTTATATCTCACCTCCTTTACATGGATGACCTAAAACTCTTTGCCCCCAACAATTTGCAACTGATGGAGCTACTGAAAGTAACTGAAATGTTCAGTAGTGCCATCAGAATGGAATTTGGTGTGGACAAATGTGCGGTCATGCATGTAAAGCGAGGGGAGATTGTGGAATCCGTCGGAACCCAACTCTCGGATTCCATAAACGTTAGAACCCTCTCTGCATCCGAAACCTATAAGTATTTGGGTATGTCGGAAGCATTGGGCATCAATGGTACTGACATGAAGCAATCGTTAAAGGTACGCTTCTTTGGCCGCCTGAAAAAAGTATTTAATAGTCTTCTATCAGGCGGAAACAAGGTACGCGCCTTTAACGGTTGGGTCATGCTGGTTTTGATGTACTCTTTTGGCATACTCAAATGGACTCAGACCGAACTCGACGCCCTGGATAGGAAGGTCCGTACACTGCTGACTGCAAATCGAATGCATCACCCACGGTCATCGGTAATGAGGCTGTATATCCCGCGAAAATGTGGAGGTCGAGGCTTTTTAAATGCTAAGACCCTCCACAATCGCGAGATATGTGGTCTCAGGGAATATTTCTTAGAGGCCGACGTGGGGATGCATCGAGATGTGGTCAAAGTGGACAAGGGCCTCACCCCGCTCTCCTTGGCTAAAGAGAACTGGCGCAAGCCAGTAGTGCTTGACACTAATGATCGCATGGAAGTATGGCAGAGTAAGGAGCTTCACGGACGCTTTTTTCGGGCCCTACATGGACCCGATATAGATCAACTAGCGTCCGTAGCCTGGCTACGTTTCGGTGACCTCTTTGGAGAAACTGAAGGTTTTGTCTGTGCAATTATGGACGAAGTTATGATGACAAACAACTACCGGAGATTTATTGTGAAAGACGGCACGGTTGACATTTGTCGGGCATGCCACCGTCCGGGTGAATCAATCAGACACATTATCTCCGGATGTTCTAGTCTAGCTAACGAAGAATACTTGCATAGACACAACCTTGTAGCCAGGATTATCCATCAGCAACTTGCTCTCAAATACAGCCTTGTAGAATCGGAAGTGCCGTACTACAGGTATGTGCCCGACCCAGTTCTCGAAAATGGAAATATCACATTGTACTGGGATCGATCCATCATCACTGACAGGACTATTGTTGCCAATAAGCCTGATATAGTGGTGGTGGATCGATTAGAGCGGCGTACAATGATTGTTGACATAACGGTCCGACATGACGGGAACCTCGTGAAAGCCGAGAAAGATAAACAAAATAAATATCTTAACTTGGCTCGCGAGGTTGTCGACATGTGGGATGTGGACTCAGCGATCATTGTACCGATAGTCGTGACAGCCAATGGATTAATAGCCAAGAGCCTCGACCAACACCTGAGGAGGCTCTCGTTGGGCAGCTGGATCAAGGGCTTGATTCAGAAAGCGGTACTTTTGGACACGGCCCGCATTGTTAGGAGGTTTCTCTCTCTGGAGCCCTGACCGCCGGTAGCTTGGACCCTGTTCCCGATACCGGTGGGCCACTATTTTTTATATTTTTAAATGTTTTTATATTTTTATATTCTAATATTTAAAAATATAATTTATATGTATATATATACGAAATAAAGGAAATAATAATAATAACCCCACCGCCGTATCTCTACGTTGACGTCGTGGTGGGGCTTGCGCGCTCTTGAACTCTAGGTCTGTACCGGTAGAGTTTACTTTGCTGAAACAGGTCTAGGGTGAGGAGCCAGACCAAGAGAGATACAGGAACCCACAGGGCAGCATGTGGCGAGCTGTTGGGCAGTAGCGACCCCACGGACCCTGTCTCCCGGGAGAAGTCTTGTTCCTCACCTCTGGCTTGCCTTTATTGGCCGGCTGGAGTGAACAATGACGAGGAACAGAGCTCCCACCTCTTTCTTGCCTTTATTGGCTGGCTTGAGTGGAGATTCGCAAGAGCAAACGTGCTCGGAGGAAGGAAGTATTTCAGTAAGTGCTGGTAGGGATCTTGACCATCTTCCGGGCTCTGGGATTGTTCTGATAGCCGTGGAATACCTCTCCACTCCTCAAGCACCTCAGGAAGTGTTGCCTCCTTGTCGCTACATCACTATGTGCTAGCGACGGTTTCCGGGGGCCCATTATTGAGTGTGCAAGTCAACCCCTGCCATTTTATCCGTGTATTTTATATATAAAACATTGGTCAGGCAGGGGCCATAGCCGTTCCATAGTTCTTGGTAACCAGTCCATCTTAGCCACAGAAACCCATAGTTTAATAATTATTATTGTTTCCATATCCTGCAATAGTCCAACACCAACCGGGGATTGTCCTTGGGTGTACTTGCACAGTGCATACAGGGATAATCGTCGGTTGGTGCCTCATTCCATTTAAAATTGTCTAAGGGGCCTCTGCGAGTTGGCTTCGGCCCCTCGTACGCCTTCCAAAGGACCGGGATCTCATGACCCCGAGCTATGTTAACATATAAAAATAATAATAATAATAAAATTTATTTCAGACTTGGTCCATAAATTTGTTAGTAACAATGTCCTTAACCTAGTGTTAGTAACAATACAAATCTAAAGTGGTTAGTAACATTGTTCTTAGCCTAGTGTTAGTAAAGGTACAAAGTAGTCAGGCGCTTGGTCTCGCGTGAAGGCTCATCCAATGTGCCATCAGTACCGAGTCCCAGCGGCCGGCACATACGGCCAGAATGGCGCTGGGGCTGCCACGCACCCGCGCCAGCATCGATGCGCAGCGCTTACGCATGATGGCATGGAAGCCGTCCACGTGCGCTTCTGCGAACATGCCACTCGCGCTACAGTAGCGCGGCAGCCCCATCAACACCCTGAACGCGTTATTATACTGTACACGCAGGGCGTTGTACGTCCCCTGCGTGTATTTAGCCCACAAACTGCACGTGTAGAAGGTCTGACAGAATGCCCTAAATAGTGTGACCTTCACTTGTTCAGTACAACGAGCGAATCTGCGAGCCAACATGTTACAGCGAATGCACAACGCCCTACGTTCTCTCTCCACATCCATGTTGTCTTTGAGGTCTTCGGTGACCCAGTGGCCCAGATACTTGAAATGAGTGACTCTGTTTAAAGGTGTGCCATAGAGTGAGACGGGTGGTACGTCTGAGAAATCTTTTTTGGGTGCTTTAAAAACCATAACCTCACTTTTCTTCACATTGTATCTGAGCCCATGGGCCTCCGCATACCCTTCACAGATACGAAGCAGCTTACGCAACGCGCCGATTGAAGGGCTGAGCAGCACGATGTCATCCGCGTAGCTAATATTATTAACGCAAATCCCATCTATATGACATCCGATTCCTGTGCTGCTCAGCTCTCCAATCAGGCGGTCCATATACAAATTAAAATGTTTCGGTGAGGTCAACCCCCCATGCCTCACCCCACACTCTAACCTGTACTCGTCCGATCTACTTTCCGCCCACCTAACAGCATTTTTCTGATTGTTGTACCAGTACTCAAATATCGATACAATCTCAGGGAGCAGACTGGTGTCTTGACGCATTTTTGTCCACATTTGGTCGTATGAGACCATATCAAATGCCCGGGACAGGTCCAGGAAATAAATAACGCAAACATTTACTTCACCACGAGAGATAATAAATTGATATTACCTATCTACATCACGTTTCGCTCAGAGAAATTTGATTTGGAAGGCATTTCTAAACTTAATTTCAAGAATACCAGCAGGACAATCTCAATCTGTTCCTGACATAGCATCGGCTTCTAGTTGCAAGGAGCCTGAAGATAATGTTACATTCAGGGGCAAGCGGCCACGCATCGACGACTCGCCAAACAACCCCCCTATCCACAACTCATGTGCATGTCGTGAATTGAATAGCGAAATACTGGAAATGTTGGCTTCCTGGAAGACCGACTTCGATCTTAAGTTGTTGGCATGGAAAACTGAGCAGGACGAAATGCTATCCGCCCTGGTTAAGGATGTCTCTGAAATTAAAAACCAATGTGTGACAATCCGAAAATCCACAACGGAGCTCGGGGCTAAAACTAGCATAGCTACTCCCCAAGTGAAAACGAGTGGGACAGATGCGATTAAACATGGGAAACAAAAATATCCCCGCTCGTACACTGAAGTTACTCAACGTCGGACGGCTACACCAAAAGTAGGCGGAAAGGTCACCGCTCCCTTGGAGATGGCGTCTAAAGGGGCGGAGGATGTTGAACGGGAAAATCCCGAGGCAAGTCTGCGGGATTGTTCGAAAACCCGTGTTGTCGTGCCGGTGGCTGCCGCTGTTGTTGATATCTCGATGGACGACACAGAAAAAGTTGGTTGGACGGAAGTTCGACACAGACGCTCCCAACGTTCATTCAGTAATGTGTTGCGTGGAACAGCGGCGCCCGGCACCACCAATCTAGAAGCCTCTGAAAGATGGAGATACCTGCACCTCCTGTCCTGTAGTTCCAGCGTATTTCTGCCGGACACACCAGAATTGGACCCGAAATCAATCACGGTGAATAGTGAGGGAGGTAATTTTCCCCTACCCGTTTTAGTCCCTCCGGACGTGGTTAGGGGTATTTCCAAACTCAAACCCTGCTGTTCGATTGGCCCAGATAACATCCCTGCATATATCGTTAAAGGATGTAGCAGTATATTAGCAGCCCCTTTATGTCATGTTTTTAATCTAGCTCTTAAGTCGGGCGTGTATCCGGAGCCGTGGAAGACTTCACGTGTTACTCCCATCCCTAAAACCAGTGACAAGACATATGTCGAGGAACACAGACCCATCGCTATTTTATCAACCATTGCAAAGGTCTTTGAACATATACTTCACACTGTTATCTGTAAACAAACCAATATGTATCTTTCTGATGCTCAACATGGTTTTCGACCTGGTCGCTCCGTGAACTCAAATCTGCTGATTCATGTTGACTTCATATCCAGTAGCCTGGAATCCGGTAGGCAGGTCGACACTCTGTATTTTGATTTCCAGAAGGCGTTTGACAAAGTGGACAACGATGTGCTTTTGGCAAAGTTAGGGGCTACGGGCTTCTCATCCGGCCTTCTTAACTTCTTCGCCGACTACCTACGGGATCGCAAACAGTTCGTCCGCCATGGCTGCTTTGAGTCGAAGTCTTATTACACTCGCTCGGGCGTGAGCCAGGGATCCGTGTTGGGGCCGCCTCTGTTTCTGATCATGATCAACGACCTAATTTGTAAGATTCGATTCGCAAAATGTCTAATATATGCCGACGATCTAAAACTAGCTGCGCAAATCAGAACAGAGGTGGATTGCGAACTCCTACAAAAAGATATCGATACCTATGAGTGGAGCATGGCGAACAAGTTGTTGTTTAATATTAGTAAATGCAGCGTTATGACTTATGGTCGTGGGTTGAGACCAATAAAATATGATTATAGTTTGGGGGGTTTAGTGATCGCTCGTGTCACCAGCGTTAAGGACTTAGGAGTGACTTTCGACCGCAGTCTGACATTTAGAGACCACGTGTCTGCCCTTGCAAAGGAATCCTTCAGGTGTCTGGGATTTGTCTTGAGGAACGCTCGTGACTTTCGCAATCCCAGTATTATTAAACTTCTTTACACCACTTTGGTTCGGAGTAAACTCGAGTCCAGCGCCTGTGTCTGGCATCCGCATACTGCGTCTCAGACACTGATGCTTGAGAAAGTTCAGAAGACCTTCCTGAGATTTTAGTATCAAAGGCTGTACCATTACTTCCCATTCATGTACCCAACGAATTATCTTCTAGGGGTGTTGGGTTTAAATTCGTTGGAGGTAAGAAGGGGCTTTGATCAGCTCACGATTGCCTGTAAAACCCTAAGCGGTCGTGTTGACTGCCCTGAACTCCACGGACTTTTCTGCCGCCTATTTGTGCCCGACAAATACCTTGGGCACCGTCAAAGCCGCCGTCATAACCTGTTCGCACTACCGCTGTCTAGATCTGTTGCTAGAGCCGAATCCCCAGTTTGTCGAACCCTAAGGATGCTAAACGCCCTCCTGACTGCCGACCCTGAATGTGATGTGTTTGCCGATGAATGGAAGAAAATAATGCGTGCTTGTCTGTTGTTTTGTGAGGGACAATATGCGAGGGTGTCCACTGTTGCATGTTAGTTTATTGATGTATCTAATTTATTGAACCATTTACTCAAATAATTATTAATAATTTTATCCACGAATTGTATATCTTTGAATTTAATTTTTTGTATTGTATGTTATTTGAATGCTTATTTTATTTTAATTTTTATAATTCTATGTTAATTAATGTAATTGGACCTGTGCCGTTTTAATTAACTATAAATAATAAAAATAAAATAAAATAAAAAGAATGGTAGGGGTGAGATAATATACATATATTTAAGTAATGCACCCTAGAAAAAAATATCCAACGGAGGTGAATCTTTAAAAATAGGAATTCTTTATAAGGTTTATTTTTCCAGAAGTTGAAAGATTCAGTGAAATGTAACTTAAAAATACTCACTACCTTAAACTAAAAAGCGAACCTGTTGAACTTTTACGCACATTCGTTAAAGCTAGCAACAAACAGGCTGATCATGAAAAATCTATGGTGAGTCCGTCAGACTAGTGGGAGTAGTATATCGACAGCAACAGCAGATTTATTCCATCAGGAGAGTGATACCGCACATGAGTTAGTTTTACGCAAATTATAAACCAAGCTCAGATTCATCAAAAACTCAGGTCAGCGATACAGCGGAAGAAGGTTTCATTTCTAATTTATCAAAATAGAATTGGTAGACCAAATAATAAAATACATATGCAAGTAAATTGATGAACTACTAATTGTTGCATTCTGCATTGTTCTCCGTTGATCGGGGCGTTCTGCATAACGCGCTCGAGCGAAGCGAGAGCAAGTGTTGCAGAACCCCTAATAATACACTACTCACATATAAGTTTGTTATTTAAATTAAATGGCAGTTCAGAAAAAACTGTTACCGGACGCACCGTTTAGATCCTTTGAACTAACTACCTAATAGATTTAGGGTGTGATTTTTGCCATCATTTGGAGCATTTGTTCAATTTAACTTCGTGAATAAGCTTTATTATATTTGATATAAATTTGAAAATAAAAGCTAACAGACATAAAATAATGTTAATGGTATGTACAGTCACCAAAAGAGATAAGTAACCAGGGTCGCCTCTATAGTTCAAGTTTAATAAGAAACCGATGGATGTTTTCGAATGCAATTTAATTTAATTAATATAAAACAAACAGTTCTTTTATCAAATTAAATTTCATTCAAAAACATCCATCGGTTTTGTGCTAACCTGCAACTATATCCAACGACCCTGGTTACATATTTCTTTTGGTGACTGTACATGGAAATAATAAATATATTAAAAAAAGTTGGAAAACAATCATAGGGCATCAAATAATTAGTCAGCATCGCTGTCGACAGGAAAAGTGCCCAAAAAGCTGGCAGCATTGCCACGTTGTATGGCGATGCTGATTCGTTGTTTGTTTTTATTTTTTCCATTTCATTTGTTTACTACTAGTAGAATATATAATATTATTTTCCATGGTTAAAGTTCAGGTGTTAAACATGAACAAACTACTGAAAAACTGTAACTGGCCTTTGTATAAATTAGGTCAATCTATCTATATTCATAAATTGTACTAGAATATCTAGACATTGAAAATCTTGCTGATTGTACTACAAAGGCTCACCAGCTTAATTTTTCGCTATGACATGTTGTGGTGGCAAGGATCACAACTGGGTACGTACCTTTTGTGGTACGTATTACTGGGCTTACCCAAATGAAAAAAAAAGAATCAAAATAATATATTATATTGTAATAAATGAAGTACCTAAATAATGACCAAATGAAAATATTACTGAAAACTTTAGAGTCGCATCTAAATAATAATTTGGTCTTATGTCATAACAATTATGCAATTGGTTTTCAAGAATCATCAAAATCTGAATTTGATAAAAAGGGAGAGATCTTAAGTAGCGACATAATAAATAAGCGTAGCGGCGCCCACCCGCAGAGTGGTCACTTGCTTGCTGGCGCTCGAACGATGCGGACGTGCGACCTCTGCTGTTATAAAATGGATTGTTGTTTAATTTACCTACCCGAATACTTCCTATAAAAAGGTATCACCACTGTTCTGTTGTAGTGGAAGTAGGCGAATCTGTCGCAGTTGAAATTGACGCCTTAGTCGTAGTTGTAGAAGAAGTGGAAGTAGATTGCTCTGTCGTAGTTGAAGAACATGGCTCTGTTAAACAAGTAGAAGAAGCCTCCGTCGTAGGTGTGGTGGAAATGAAAGAAGATGGTTCTGTCGAAGTTGAAGTACATAGCTCTGTTTTAACAGGTAGTAGACGACTCCGTCGTAGTTATTGTGGAAATGGAAGTAGACGGCTCTGTTGTAGTGCAAGTACACGGCTCTGTTGTAGTGGAAGTAGGTGGCTCTGTAGAAGTGGAAGTAGATGTCTCATGTGTAGTTGAAGTAGATGGCTCAATTGTAGTGGAAGTAGACGGTTCTGTTGTAGTAGAAGTAGACGGCTCTGTCGTAGTGGAAGTAGATGGCTCTGTAGAAGTGGAAGTAGATGGCTCATGTGTAGTTGAAGTAGATGGCTCAATTGTAGTGGAAGTAGATGGTTCTGTTGTAGTAGAAGTAGACGGCTCTGTCGTAGTGGAAGTAGATGGCTCTGTCGTTGTTAACGTAGACGGATCTAGTGTAGTGGAAATTGACGGCTCTGTTGTAGTGCAAGTATACGCCTCAGTTGTAGTGGAAGTAGATGGCTCATGTGTAGTCGAAGTAGATGGCTCTGTTGTAGTTGAAGTAGACGGCTCTATCGTAGTGGAAGTAGATGGCTCATGTGTAGTGGAAGTAGACGGTTCATTTGTAGTCGAAGTAGATGGCTCTGTTGTAGTGCAAGTACACGGCTCTGTTGTAGTGGATGTAGATGGCTCTGTTGTAGTAGAAGTAGACTTCTCTGTCGTAGTCGAAGTAGATGCCTTTGTTGTAGTGGAAGTAGACGGCTTTGTTGTAGTTGTTGTGGAAGTCGATGTAGACGGCTCAGTCGTAGTGGAAGTATATGGCTCAAGTGTAGTTGAAGTAGATGGCTGTAGTGTAGTGGAAGTAGACGGCTCTGTTGGAGTGCAAGTACACGGCTCTGTTGTAGTGGAAGTAGGTGGCTCTGTAGAAGTGGAAGTAGATGGCTCATGTGTAGTTGAAGTAGATGGCTCAAGTGTAGTTGAAGTAGACGGTTCTAGTGTAGTGGAAGTAGGCGGCTCTGTTGTACTCGACGTAGATTGCTCTGTCGTAGTGGTTGTGGAAGTGGACGTAGAAGGATTAGTCGTAGTTAAAGTTGGCGGCTCTGTTGTAGTGGAAGTAGATGGCTCAAGTGAAGTTGAAGTAGATGGCTCTGTTGTAGTGGAAGTAGATGGCTCATTTGTAGTCGAAGTAGATGGCTCTGTTGTTGTGGAAGTAGATGGCTCAAGTGTAGTTGAAGTAGATGGCTCAATTGTAGTGGAAGTAGACGGTTCTGTTGTAGTAGAAGTAGACGGCTCTGTCGTAGTGGAAGTAGATGGCTCTGTCGTTGTTGACGTAGACGGCTCTAGTGTAGTGGAAATTGACGGCTCTGTTGTAGTGCAAGTACACGGTTCTAGTGTAGTAGAAGGAGGCGGCTCATGTGTAGTTGAAGTAGATGGCTCTGTTGTCGTGGAAGTAGATGGCTCTGTCGTTGTTGAAGTAGACGCTTCTGTCCTAGTTGTAGTGGTAGTTGATGTAGATGGCTCTGTTGTTGTGGAAGTAGATGGCTCTGAAGTCGTCGAAGTAGATGGCTCTGTCGTAGTGGAAGTAGATGGCTCTGTTGTAGTGGAAGTAGATGGCTCATGTGTAGTGGAAGTAGACGGTTCATTTGTAGTCGAAGTAGATGGCTCTGTTGTAGTGGAAGTAGATGGCTCATGTGTAATTGAAGTAGTTGGCTCAGTTGTCGTCGAAGTAGGCGGCTCTGTCGTAGTGGAAGTAGATGGCTCAAGTGTAGTTGAAGTAGATGGCTCAAGTGTAGTGGAAGTAGACGGTTCTGTTGTAGTCAAAGTAGACGGCTCTGTCGTAGTGGAAGTAGATGGCTCAAGTGTAGTTGAAGTAGATGGCTCAATTGTAGTGGAAGTAGACGGTTCTGTTGTAGTAGAAGTAGACGGCTCTGTCGTAGTGGAAGTAGATGGCTCTGTCGTTGTTGACGTAGACGGCTCTAGTGTAGTGGAAATTGACGGCTCTGTTGTAGTGCAAGTACACGGTTCTAGTGTAGTAGAAGGAGGCGGCTCATGTGTAGTTGAAGTAGATGGCTCTGTTGTCGTGGAAGTAGATGGCTCTGTCGTTGTTGAAGTAGACGCTTCTGTCCTAGTTGTAGTGGTAGTTGATGTAGATGGCTCTGTTGTTGTGGAAGTAGATGGCTCTGAAGTCGTCGAAGTAGATGGCTCTGTCGTAGTGGAAGTAGATGGCTCTGTTGTAGTGGAAGTAGATGGCTCATGTGTAGTGGAAGTAGACGGTTCATTTGTAGTCGAAGTAGATGGCTCTGTTGTAGTGGAAGTAGATGGCTCATGTGTAATTGAAGTAGTTGGCTCAGTTGTCGTCGAAGTAGGCGGCTCTGTCGTAGTGGAAGTAGATGGCTCAAGTGTAGTTGAAGTAGATGGCTCAAGTGTAGTGGAAGTAGACGGTTCTGTTGTAGTCGAAGTAGACGGCTCTGTCGTAGTGGAAGTAGATGGCTCAAGTGTAGTATAAGTAGGCAGCTCTGTTGTAGTGGAAGTAGAGGCCTCTGTTGTAGTCGAAGTAGATTGCTCAGTCGTAGTTGTTGTGGAAGTAGGAGGCTCTGTTGTAGTGCAAGTAAACGGCTCTGTTGTAGTGGAAGTAGGTGGCTCTGTAGAAGTGGAAGTAGATGGCTCAAGTGTAGTTGAAGTAGATGACTCTGTTGTAGTGCAAGTACACGGCTCTGTTGGAGTGGAAGTAGGTGGCTCTGTGGAAGTGGAAGTAGATGGCTCAAGTGTAGTTGAAGTCGATGGTTCTAATGTAGTGGAAGTAGGCGGCTCTGTTGTAATCGAAGTAGATTGCTCTGTCGTAGTGGTCGTGGAAGTGGACGTAGAAGGATTTGTCGTAGTCGAAGTAGGTGGCTCTGTAGAAGTGGAAGTAGATGGCTCTGTTGGAGTGGAAGTAGGTGGCTCTGTTGTAGTGGAAGTAGATGGCTCAAGTGAAGTTGAAGTAGATGGCTCTGTTGTAGTGGAAGTAGATGGCTCATTTGTAGTCGAAGTAGATGGCTCTGTTGTTGTGGAAGTAGATGGCTCAAGTGTAGTTGAAGTAGATGGCTCAATTGTAGTGGAAGTAGACGGTTCTGTTGTAGTAGAAGTAGACGGCTCTGTCGTAGTGGAAGTAGATGGCTCTGTCGTTGTTGACGTAGACGGCTCTAGTGTAGTGGAAATTGACGGCTCTGTTGTAGTGCAAGTACACGGTTCTAGTGTAGTAGAAGGAGGCGGCTCATGTGTAGTTGAAGTAGATGGCTCTGTTGTCGTGGAAGTAGATGGCTCTGTCGTTGTTGAAGTAGACGCTTCTGTCCTAGTTGTAGTGGTAGTTGATGTAGATGGCTCTGTTGTTGTGGAAATAGATGGCTCTGAAGTCGTCGAAGTAGATGGCTCTGTCGTAGTGGAAGTAGATGGCTCTGTTGTAGTGGAAGTAGATGGCTCATGTGTAGTGGAAGTAGACGGTTCATTTGTAGTCGAAGTAGATGGCTCTGTTGTAGTGGAAGTAGATGGCTCATGTGTAATTGAAGTAGTTGGCTCAGTTGTCGTCGAAGTAGGCGGCTCTGTCGTAGTGGAAGTAGATGGCTCAAGTGTAGTTGAAGTAGATGGCTCAAGTGTAGTGGAAGTAGACGGTTCTGTTGTAGTCAAAGTAGACGGCTCTGTCGTAGTGGAAGTAGATGGCTCAAGTGTAGTTGAAGTAGATGGCTCAATTGTAGTGGAAGTAGACGGTTCTGTTGTAGTAGAAGTAGACGGCTCTGTCGTAGTGGAAGTAGATGGCTCTGTCGTTGTTGACGTAGACGGCTCTAGTGTAGTGGAAATTGACGGCTCTGTTGTAGTGCAAGTACACGGTTCTAGTGTAGTAGAAGGAGGCGGCTCATGTGTAGTTGAAGTAGATGGCTCTGTTGTCGTGGAAGTAGATGGCTCTGTCGTTGTTGAAGTAGACGCTTCTGTCCTAGTTGTAGTGGTAGTTGATGTAGATGGCTCTGTTGTTGTGGAAGTAGATGGCTCTGAAGTCGTCGAAGTAGATGGCTCTGTCGTAGTGGAAGTAGATGGCTCTGTTGTAGTGGAAGTAGATGGCTCAAGTGTAGTGGAAGTAGACGGTTCATTTGTAGTCGAAGTAGATGGCTCTGTTGTAGTGGAAGTAGATGGCTCATGTGTAATTGAAGTAGTTGGCTCAGTTGTCGTCGAAGTAGGCGGCTCTGTCGTAGTGGAAGTAGATGGCTCAATTGTAGTTGAAGTAGATGGCTCAAGTGTAGTGGAAGTAGACGGTTCTGTTGTAGTCGAAGTAGACGGCTCTGTCGTAGTGGAAGTAGATGGCTCAAGTGTAGTGGAAGTAGGCAGCTCTGTTGTAGTGGAAGTAGAGGCCTCTGTTGTAGTCGAAGTAGATTGCTCAGTCGTAGTTGTTGTGGAAGTAGACGTAGATAACTCTGTTGTAGTTGAAGTAGACGGCTCTGTTGTAGTCGAAGTAGATGGCTCTGTTGTAGTTGAAGTAGACTGCTCTATCGTAGTGGAAGTAGATGGCTCATGTGTAGTTGAAGTAGATGGTTCTAGTGTAGTGGAAGTAGGAGGCTCTGTTGTAGTGCAAGTAAACGGCTCTGTTGTAGTGGAAGTAGGTGGCTCTGTAGAAGTGGAAGTAGATGGCTCAAGTGTAGTTGAAGTAGATGACTCTGTTGTAGTGCAAGTACACGGCTCTGTTGGAGTGGAAGTAGGTGGCTCTGTGGAAGTGGAAGTAGATGGCTCAAGTGTAGTTGAAGTCGATGGTTCTAATGTAGTGGAAGTAGGCGGCTCTGTTGTAGTCGAAGTAGATTGCTCTGTCGTAGTGGTCGTGGAAGTGGACGTAGAAGGATTTGTCGTAGTCGAAGTAGGTGGCTCTGTAGAAGTGGAAGTAGATGGCTCTGTTGGAGTGGAAGTAGGTGGCTCTGTGGAAGTGGAAGTAGATGGCTCAAGTGTAGTTGAAGTCGATGGTTCTAATGTAGTGGAAGTAGGTGGCTCTGTTGTAGTCGAAGTAGATTGCTCTGTCGTAGTGGTCGTGGAAGTGGACGTAGAAGGATTTGTCGTAGTCGAAGTAGGCGGCTCTGTTGTAGTGGAAGTAGATGGCTCAAGTGTAGTGTAAGTAGGTGGTTCTGTTGTAGTGGAAGTAGAGGCCTCTGTTGTATTCAAAGTAGATTGCTCTGTCGTAGTTGTTGTGGAAGTGGACGTAGAAAACTCTGTCGTAGTCGAAGTAGACGGCCCTGTTGTAGTCGAAGTAGATGGCTCTGTTGTAGTTGAAGTAGACGGCTCTATAGTAGTGGATGTAGATGGCTCATGTGTTGTTGAAGTAGATGGTTCTAGTGTAGTGGAAGTAGGCGGCTCTGTTGTAGTGCAAGTACACGGCTCTGTTGTAGTGGAAGTAGAAGGCTCTGTTGTAGTGGAAGTAGATGGCTCTGTTGTGGTAGAAATAGACTTCTCTGTTGTAGTGGAAGTAGATGGCTCTGTGGTAGTGGAAGAAGATGGCTCAAGTGTAGTTGATGTAGATGGTTCTAGTGTAGTAGAAGGAGGCGGCTCTGTTGTAGTGCAAGTACACGACTCTGTTGTCGTGGAAGTAGATGGCTCTGTCGTTGTTGAAGTAGACGCTTCTGTCCTAGTTGTAGTGGTAGTTGATGTAGATGGCTCTGTTGTTGTGGAAGTAGATGGCTCTGAAGTCGTCGAAGTAGATGGCTCTGTCGTAGTGGAAGTAGATGGCTCTGTTGTAGTGGAAGTAGATTGCTCATGTGTAGTGGAAGTAGACGGTTCATTTGTAGTCGAAGTAGATGGCTCTGTTGTAGTGGAAGTAAATGGCTCATGTGTAATTGAAGTAGTTGGCTCAGTTGTCGTCGAAGTAGGCAGCTCTGTCGTAGTGGAAGTAGATGGCTCAAGTGTAGTTGAAGTAGATGGCTCAAGTGTAGTGGAAGTAGACGGTTCTGTTGTAGTCGAAGTAGACGGCTCTGTCGTAGTGGAAGTAGATGGCTCAAGTGTAGTGTAAGTAGGCAGCTCTGTTGTAGCGGAAGTAGAGGCCTCTGTTGTAGTCGAAGTAGATTGCTCTGTCGTAGTTGTTGTGGAAGTAGACGTAGATAACTCTGTCGTAGTTGAAGTAGACGGCTCTGTTGTAGTCGAAGTAGACGGCTCTGTCGTAGTGGAAGTAGATGGCTCAAGTGTAGTGTAAGTAGGCAGCTCTGTTGTAGCGGAAGTAGAGGCCTCTGTTGTAGTCGAAGTAGATTGCTCTGTCGTAGTTGTTGTGGAAGTAGACGTAGATAACTCTGTCGTAGTTGAAGTAGACGGCTCTGTTGTAGTCGAAGTAGATGGCTCTGTTGTAGTTGAAGTAGACTGCTCTATCGCAGTGGAAGTAGATGGCTCATGTGTAGTTGAAATAGATGGTTCTAGTGTAGTGGAAGTAGGCGGCTCTGTTGTAGTGGAAGTAGGTGGCTCTGTAGAAGTGGAAGTAGATGGCTCTGTAGAAGTGGAAGTAGATGGCTCAAGTGTAGTTGAAGTAGATGACTCTGTTGTAGTGCAAGTACACGGCTCTGTTGGAGTGGAAGTAGGTGGCTCTGTGGAAGTGGAAGTAGATGGCTCAAGTGTAGTTGAAGTCGATGGTTCTAATGTAGTGGAAGTAGGCGGCTCTGTTGTAATCGAAGTAGATTGCTCTGTCGTAGTGGTCGTGGAAGTGGACGTAGAAGGATTTGTCGTAGTCGAAGTAGGTGGCTCTGTAGAAGTGGAAGTAGATGGCTCTGTTGGAGTGGAAGTAGGTGGCTCTGTTGTAGTGGAAGTAGATGGCTCAAGTGAAGTTGAAGTAGATGGCTCTGTTGTAGTGGAAGTAGATGGCTCATTTGTAGTCGAAGTAGATGGCTCTGTTGTTGTGGAAGTAGATGGCTCAAGTGTAGTTGAAGTAGATGGCTCAATTGTAGTGGAAGTAGACGGTTCTGTTGTAGTAGAAGTAGACGGCTCTGTCGTAGTGGAAGTAGATGGCTCTGTCGTTGTTGACGTAGACGGCTCTAGTGTAGTGGAAATTGACGGCTCTGTTGTAGTGCAAGTACACGGTTCTAGTGTAGTAGAAGGAGGCGGCTCATGTGTAGTTGAAGTAGATGGCTCTGTTGTCGTGGAAGTAGATGGCTCTGTCGTTGTTGAAGTAGACGCTTCTGTCCTAGTTGTAGTGGTAGTTGATGTAGATGGCTCTGTTGTTGTGGAAATAGATGGCTCTGAAGTCGTCGAAGTAGATGGCTCTGTCGTAGTGGAAGTAGATGGCTCTGTTGTAGTGGAAGTAGATGGCTCATGTGTAGTGGAAGTAGACGGTTCATTTGTAGTCGAAGTAGATGGCTCTGTTGTAGTGGAAGTAGATGGCTCATGTGTAATTGAAGTAGTTGGCTCAGTTGTCGTCGAAGTAGGCGGCTCTGTCGTAGTGGAAGTAGATGGCTCAAGTGTAGTTGAAGTAGATGGCTCAAGTGTAGTGGAAGTAGACGGTTCTGTTGTAGTCAAAGTAGACGGCTCTGTCGTAGTGGAAGTAGATGGCTCAAGTGTAGTTGAAGTAGATGGCTCAATTGTAGTGGAAGTAGACGGTTCTGTTGTAGTAGAAGTAGACGGCTCTGTCGTAGTGGAAGTAGATGGCTCTGTCGTTGTTGACGTAGACGGCTCTAGTGTAGTGGAAATTGACGGCTCTGTTGTAGTGCAAGTACACGGTTCTAGTGTAGTAGAAGGAGGCGGCTCATGTGTAGTTGAAGTAGATGGCTCTGTTGTCGTGGAAGTAGATGGCTCTGTCGTTGTTGAAGTAGACGCTTCTGTCCTAGTTGTAGTGGTAGTTGATGTAGATGGCTCTGTTGTTGTGGAAATAGATGGCTCTGAAGTCGTCGAAGTAGATGGCTCTGTCGTAGTGGAAGTAGATGGCTCTGTTGTAGTGGAAGTAGATGGCTCATGTGTAGTGGAAGTAGACGGCTCTTTTGTAGTCGAAGTAGATGGCTCTGTTGTAGTGGAAGTAGATGGCTCATGTGTAATTGAAGTAGTTGGCTCAGTTGTCGTCGAAGTAGGCGGCTCTGTCGTAGTGGAAGTAGATGGCTCAAGTGTAGTTGAAGTAGATGGTTCAAGTGTAGTGGAAGTAGACGGCTCTGTTGTAGTCGAAGTAGACGGCTCTGTTGTAGTTGAAGTAGATGGCTCAAGTGTAGTATAAGTAGGCGGCTCTGTTGTAGTGGAAGTAGAGGCCTCTGTTGTAGTCGAAGTAGATTGCTCAGTCGTAGTTGTTGTGGAAGTAGACGTAGATAACTCTGTTGTAGTTGAAGTAGACGGCTCTGTTGTAGTCGAAGTAGATGGCTCTGTTGTAGTTGAAGTAGACTGCTCTATCGTAGTGGAAGTAGATGGCTCATGTGTAGTTGAAATAGATGGTTCTAGTGTAGTGGAAGTAGACGGTTCTGTTGTAGTGGAAGTAGACGGCTCTGTCGTAGTGGAAGTAGGTGGCTCTGTAGAAGTGGAAGTAGATGGCTCAAGTGTAGTTGAAGTAGATGACTCTGTTGTAGTCGAAGTAGATGGCTCTGTTGGAGTGGAAGTAGGTGGCTCTGTGGAAGTGGAAGTAGATGGCTCAAGTGTAGTTGAAGTCGATGGTTCTAATGTAGTGGAAGTAGGCGGCTCTGTTGTAATCGAAGTAGATTGCTCTGTCGTAGTGGTCGTGGAAGTGGACGTAGAAGGATTTGTCGTAGTCGAAGTAGGTGGCTCTGTAGAAGTGGAAGTAGATGGCTCTGTTGGAGTGGAAGTAGGTGGCTCTGTGGAAGTGGAAGTAGATGGCTCAAGTGTAGTTGAAGTCGATGGTTCTAATGTAGTGGAAGTAGGTGGCTCTGTTGTAGTCGAAGTAGATTGCTCTGTCGTAGTGGTCGTGGAAGTGGACGTAGAAGGATTTGTCGTAGTCGAAGTAGGCGGCTCTGTTGTAGTGGAAGTAGATGGCTCAAGTGTAGTGTAAGTAGGTGGTTCTGTTGTAGTGGAAGTAGAGGCCTCTGTTGTATTCAAAGTAGATTGCTCTGTCGTAGTTGTTGTGGAAGTGGACGTAGAAAACTCTGTCGTAGTCGAAGTAGACGGCCCTGTTGTAGTCGAAGTAGATGGCTCTGTTGTAGTTGAAGTAGACGGCTCTATAGTAGTGGATGTAGATGGCTCATGTGTTGTTGAAGTAGATGGTTCTAGTGTAGTGGAAGTAGGCGGCTCTGTTGTAGTGCAAGTACACGGCTCTGTTGTAGTGGAAGTAGAAGGCTCTGTTGTAGTGGAAGTAGATGGCTCTGTTGTGGTAGAAATAGACTTCTCTGTTGTAGTGGAAGTAGATGGCTCTGTGGTAGTGGAAGTAGATGGCTCTGAAGTCGTCGAAGTAGATGGCTCTGTCGTAGTGGAAGTAGATGGCTCTGTTGTAGTGGAAGTAGATTGCTCATGTGTAGTGGAAGTAGACGGTTCATTTGTAGTCGAAGTAGATGGCTCTGTTGTAGTGGAAGTAAATGGCTCATGTGTAATTGAAGTAGTTGGCTCAGTTGTCGTCGAAGTAGGCAGCTCTGTCGTAGTGGAAGTAGATGGCTCAAGTGTAGTTGAAGTAGATGGCTCAAGTGTAGTGGAAGTAGACGGTTCTGTTGTAGTCGAAGTAGACGGCTCTGTCGTAGTGGAAGTAGATGGCTCAAGTGTAGTGTAAGTAGGCAGCTCTGTTGTAGCGGAAGTAGAGGCCTCTGTTGTAGTCGAAGTAGATTGCTCTGTCGTAGTTGTTGTGGAAGTAGACGTAGATAACTCTGTCGTAGTTGAAGTAGACGGCTCTGTTGTAGTCGAAGTAGATGGCTCTGTTGTAGTTGAAGTAGACTGCTCTATCGCAGTGGAAGTAGATGGCTCATGTGTAGTTGAAATAGATGGTTCTAGTGTAGTGGAAGTAGGCGGCTCTGTTGTAGTGGAAGTAGGTGGCTCTGTAGAAGTGGAAGTAGATGGCTCATGTGTAGTTGAAGTAGATGGCTCAAGTGTAGTTGAAGTAGATGGCTCTGTTGTAGTGAAAGTACACGGCTCTGTTGGAGTGGAAGTAGGTGGCTCTGTGGAAGTGGAAGTAGATGGCTCAAGTGTAGTTGAAGTCGATGGTTCTAATGTAGTGGAAGTAGGCGGCTCTGTTGTAGTCGAAGTAGATTGCTCTGTCGTAGTGGTCGTGGAAGTGGACGTAGAAGGATTTGTCGTAGTCGAAGTAGGCGGCTCTGTTGTAGTGGAAGTAGATGGCTCAAGTGTAGTTGAAGTAGACGGTTCTAGTGTAGTGGAAGTAGGTGGCTCTGTTGTAGTCGAAGTAGATTGCTCTGTCGTAGTGGTTGTAGAAGTGGACGTAGAAGCATTTGTCGTAGTCGAAGTAGGCGGCTCTGTTGTAGTGGATGTAGATGACTCTGTTGTAGTAGAAGTAGACTTCTCTGTCGTAGTCGAAGTAGATGTCTTTGTTGTAGTGGAAGTAGACGGCTTTGTCGTAGTTGTTGTGGAGGTCGATGTAGACGGCTCAGTCGTAGTGGAAGTACATGGCTCAAGTGTAGTTGAAGTAGATGGCTCTAGTGTAGTGGAAGTAGACGGCTCTGTTGTAGTGCAAGTACACGGCTCTGTTGTAGTGGAAGTAGGTGGCTCTGTAGAAGTGGAAGTAGATGGCTCATGTGTAGTTGAAGTAGATGGCTCAAGTGTAGTTGAAGTAGACGGTTCTAGTGTAGTGGAAGTAGGCGGCTCTGTTGTAGTCGACGTAGATTGCTCTGTCGTAGTGGTTGTGGAAGTGGACGTAGAAGGATTAGTCGTAGTCGAAGTAGGCGGCTCTGTTGTAGTGGAAGTAGATGGCTCAAGTGTAGTTGAAGTAGATGGCTGTAGTGTAGTTGTAGTAGATGGCTCTAGTGTAGTGGAAGTAGACGGCTCTGTTGTAGTGCAAGTACACGGCTCTGTTGTAGTGGAAGTAGGTGGCTCTGTAGAAGTGGAAGTAGATGGCTCATGTGTAGTTGAAGTAGATGGCTCAAGTGTAGTGGAAGTAGGCGGCTCTGTTGTAGTCGACGTAGATTGCTCTGTCGTAGTGGTTGTGGAAGTGGACGTAGAAGGATTAGTCGTAGTCGAAGTAGGCGGCTCTGTTGTAGTGGAAGTAGATGGCTCAAGTGTAGTTGAAGTAGATGGCTCTGTTGTAGTGGAAGTAGATGGCTCATGTGTAGTGGAAGTAGACGGTTCATTTGTAGTCGAAGTAGATGGCTCTGTTGTTGTGGAAGTAGATGGCTCAAGTGAAGTTGAAGTAGATGGCTCAATTGTAGTGGAAGTAGACGGTTCTTTTGTAGTAGATGTAGACGGCTCTGTCGTAGTGGAAGTAGATGGCTCTGTCGTTGTTGACGTAGATGGCTCTAGTGTAGTGGAAATTGACGGCTCTGTTGTAGTGCAAGTATACGCCTCAGTTGTAGTGGAAGTAGATGGCTCATGTGTTGTTGAAGTAGATGGCTCTGTTGTCGTGGAAGTAGATGGCTCTGTCGTTGTTAAAGTAGACGCTTCTGTCCTAGTTGTAGTGGTAGTTGATGTAGATGGCTCTGTTGTTGTGGAAGTAGATGGCTCTGAAGTCGTCGAAGTAGATGGCTCTGTCGTAGTGGAAGTAGATGGCTCATGTGTAGTGGAAGTAGACGGTTCATTTGTAGTCGAAGTAGATGGCTCTGTTGTAGTGGAAGTAGATGGCTCATGAGTAATTGAAGTAGTTGGCTCAGTTGTCGTCGAAGTAGGCACCTCTGTCGTAGTGGAAGTAGATGGCTCAAGTGAAGTTGAAGTAGTTGGCTCAGTTGTCGTCGAAGTAGGCGGCTCTGTCGTAGTGGAAGTAGATGGCTCAAGTGTAGTTGAAGTAGATGGCTCAAGTGTAGTGGAAGTAGACGGTTCTGTTGTAGTCGAAGTAGACGGCTCTGTCGTAGTGGAAGTAGATGGCTCAAGTGTAGTGTAAGTAGGCGGCTCTGTTGTAGTGGAAGTAGAGGCCTCTGTTGTAGTCGAAGTAGATTGCACTGTCGTAGTGGTCGTGGAAGTGGACGTAGAAGGATTTGTCGTAGTCGAAGTAGGCGGCTCTGTTGTAGTGGAAGTAGATGGCTCAAGTGTAGTTGAAGTAGACGGTTCTAGTGTAGTGGAAGTAGGCGGCTCTGTTGTAGTCGAAGTAGATTGCTCTGTCGTAGTGGTTGTAGAAGTGGACGTAGAAGGATTTGTCGTAGTCGAAGTAGGCGGCTCTGTTGTAGTGGATGTAGATGACTCTGTTGTAGTAGAAGTAGACTTCTCTGTCGTAGTCGAAGTAGATGTCTTTGTTGTAGTGGAAGTAGACGGCTTTGTTGTAGTTGTTGTGGAGGTCGATGTAGACGGCTCAGTCGTAGTGGAAGTACATGGCTCAAGTGTAATTGAAATAGATGGCTGTAGTGTAGTTGGAGTAGATGGCTCTAGTGTAGTGGAAGTAGACGGCTCTGTTGTAGTTCAAGTACACGGCTCTGTTGTAGTGGAAGTAGGTGGCTCTGTAGAAGTGGAAGTAGATGGCTCATGTGTAGTTGAAGTAGATGGCTCAAGTGTAGTTGAAGTAGATGGCTCTAGTGTAGTGGAAGTAGATGGCTCTGTTGTAGTGCAAGTACACGGCTCTGTTGTAGTGGAAGTAGGTGGCTCTGTAGAAGTGGAAGTAGATGGCTCATGTGTAGTTGAAGTAGATGGCTCAAGTGTAGTTGAAGTAGACGGTTCTAGTGTAGTGGAAGTAGGCGGCTCTGTTGTATTCGACGTAGATTGCTCTGTCGTAGTTGTTGTGGAAGTGGACGTAGAAGGATTAGTCGTAGTCGAAGTTGGCGGCTCTGTTGTAGTGGAAGTAGATGGCTCATGTGTAGTTGAAGTAGATGGTTCTAGTGTAGTGGAAGTAGGTGGCTCTGTTGTAGTGCAAGTACACAGCTCTGTTGTAGTGGAAGTAGAAGGCTCTGTTGTGGTAGAAATAGACTTCTCTGTTGTAGTGGAAGTAGATGGCTCTGTGGTAGTGGAAGAAGATGGCTCAAATGTAGTTGATGTAGATGGTTCTAGTGTAGTGGAAGTAGGCGGCTCTGTTGTACTCGACGTAGATTGCTCTGTCGTAGTGGTTGTGGAAGTGGACGTAGAAGGATTAGTCGTAGTTAAAGTTGGCGGCTCTGTTGTAGTGGAAGTAGATGGCTCAAGTGAAGTTGAAGTAGATGGCTCTGTTGTAGTGGAAGTAGATGGCTCATTTGTAGTCGAAGTAGATGGCTCTGTTGTTGTGGAAGTAGATGGCTCAAGTGTAGTTGAAGTAGATGGCTCAATTGTAGTGGAAGTAGACGGTTCTGTTGTAGTAGAAGTAGACGGCTCTGTCGTAGTGGAAGTAGATGGCTCTGTCGTTGTTGACGTAGACGGCTCTAGTGTAGTGGAAATTGACGGCTCTGTTGTAGTGCAAGTACACGGTTCTAGTGTAGTAGAAGGAGGCGGCTCATGTGTAGTTGAAGTAGATGGCTCTGTTGTCGTGGAAGTAGATGGCTCTGTCGTTGTTGAAGTAGACGCTTCTGTCCTAGTTGTAGTGGTAGTTGATGTAGATGGCTCTGTTGTTGTGGAAGTAGATGGCTCTGAAGTCGTCGAAGTAGATGGCTCTGTCGTAGTGGAAGTAGATGGCTCTGTTGTAGTGGAAGTAGATGGCTCATGTGTAGTGGAAGTAGACGGTTCATTTGTAGTCGAAGTAGATGGCTCTGTTGTAGTGGAAGTAGATGGCTCATGTGTAATTGAAGTAGTTGGCTCAGTTGTCGTCGAAGTAGGCGGCTCTGTCGTAGTGGAAGTAGATGGCTCAAGTGTAGTTGAAGTAGATGGCTCAAGTGTAGTGGAAGTAGACGGTTCTGTTGTAGTCAAAGTAGACGGCTCTGTCGTAGTGGAAGTAGATGGCTCAAGTGTAGTTGAAGTAGATGGCTCAATTGTAGTGGAAGTAGACGGTTCTGTTGTAGTAGAAGTAGACGGCTCTGTCGTAGTGGAAGTAGATGGCTCTGTCGTTGTTGACGTAGACGGCTCTAGTGTAGTGGAAATTGACGGCTCTGTTGTAGTGCAAGTACACGGTTCTAGTGTAGTAGAAGGAGGCGGCTCATGTGTAGTTGAAGTAGATGGCTCTGTTGTCGTGGAAGTAGATGGCTCTGTCGTTGTTGAAGTAGACGCTTCTGTCCTAGTTGTAGTGGTAGTTGATGTAGATGGCTCTGTTGTTGTGGAAGTAGATGGCTCTGAAGTCGTCGAAGTAGATGGCTCTGTCGTAGTGGAAGTAGATGGCTCTGTTGTAGTGGAAGTAGATGGCTCATGTGTAGTGGAAGTAGACGGTTCAGTTGTAGTCGAAGTAGATGGCTCTGTTGTAGTGGAAGTAGATGGCTCATGTGTAGTTGAAGTAGTTGGCTCAGTTGTCGTCGAAGTAGGCGGCTCTGTCGTAGTGGAAGTAGATGGCTCAAGTGTAGTTGAAGTAGATGGCTCAAGTGTAGTGGAAGTAGACGGTTCTGTTGTAGTCGAAGTAGACGGCTCTGTCGTAGTGGAAGTAGATGGCTCAAGTGTAGTATAAGTAGGCAGCTCTGTTGTAGTGGAAGTAGAGGCCTCTGTTGTAGTCGAAGTAGATTGCTCAGTCGTAGTTGTTGTGGAAGTAGACGTAGATAACTCTGTTGTAGTTGAAGTAGACGGCTCTGTTGTAGTCGAAGTAGATGGCTCTGTTGTAGTTGAAGTAGACTGCTCTATCGTAGTGGAAGTAGATGGCTCATGTGTAGTGGAAGTAGATGGTTCTAGTGTAGTGGAAGTAGGAGGCTCTGTTGTAGTGCAAGTAAACGGCTCTGTTGTAGTGGAAGTAGGTGGCTCTGTAGAAGTGGAAGTAGATGGCTCAAGTGTAGTTGAAGTAGATGACTCTGTTGTAGTGCAAGTACACGGCTCTGTTGGAGTGGAAGTAGGTGGCTCTGTGGAAGTGGAAGTAGATGGCTCAAGTGTAGTTGAAGTCGATGGTTCTAATGTAGTGGAAGTAGGCGGCTCTGTTGTAATCGAAGTAGATTGCTCTGTCGTAGTGGTCGTGGAAGTGGACGTAGAAGGATTTGTCGTAGTCGAAGTAGGTGGCTCTGTAGAAGTGGAAGTAGATGGCTCTGTTGGAGTGGAAGTAGGTGGCTCTGTTGTAGTGGAAGTAGATGGCTCAAGTGAAGTTGAAGTAGATGGCTCTGTTGTAGTGGAAGTAGATGGCTCATTTGTAGTCGAAGTAGATGGCTCTGTTGTTGTGGAAGTAGATGGCTCAAGTGTAGTTGAAGTAGATGGCTCAATTGTAGTGGAAGTAGACGGTTCTGTTGTAGTAGAAGTAGACGGCTCTGTCGTAGTGGAAGTAGATGGCTCTGTCGTTGTTGACGTAGACGGCTCTAGTGTAGTGGAAATTGACGGCTCTGTTGTAGTGCAAGTACACGGTTCTAGTGTAGTAGAAGGAGGCGGCTCATGTGTAGTTGAAGTAGATGGCTCTGTTGTCGTGGAAGTAGATGGCTCTGTCGTTGTTGAAGTAGACGCTTCTGTCCTAGTTGTAGTGGTAGTTGATGTAGATGGCTCTGTTGTAGTGGAAGTAGATGGCTCATTTGTAGTCGAAGTAGATGGCTCTGTTGTTGTGGAAGTAGATGGCTCAAGTGTAGTTGAAGTAGATGGCTCAATTGTAGTGGAAGTAGACGGTTCTGTTGTAGTAGAAGTAGACGGCTCTGTCGTAGTGGAAGTAGATGGCTCTGTCGTTGTTGACGTAGACGGCTCTAGTGTAGTGGAAATTGACGGCTCTGTTGTAGTGCAAGTACACGGTTCTAGTGTAGTAGAAGGAGGCGGCTCATGTGTAGTTGAAGTAGATGGCTCTGTTGTCGTGGAAGTAGATGGCTCTGTCGTTGTTGAAGTAGACGCTTCTGTCCTAGTTGTAGTGGTAGTTGATGTAGATGGCTCTGTTGTTGTGGAAGTAGATGGCTCTGAAGTCGTCGAAGTAGATGGCTCTGTCGTAGTGGAAGTAGATGGCTCTGTTGTAGTGGAAGTAGATGGCTCATGTGTAGTGGAAGTAGACGGTTCATTTGTAGTCGAAGTAGATGGCTCTGTTGTAGTGGAAGTAGATGGCTCATGTGTAATTGAAGTAGTTGGCTCAGTTGTCGTCGAAGTAGGCGGCTCTGTCGTAGTGGAAGTAGATGGCTCAAGTGTAGTTGAAGTAGATGGCTCAAGTGTAGTGGAAGTAGACGGTTCTGTTGTAGTCAAAGTAGACGGCTCTGTCGTAGTGGAAGTAGATGGCTCAAGTGTAGTTGAAGTAGATGGCTCAATTGTAGTGGAAGTAGACGGTTCTGTTGTAGTAGAAGTAGACGGCTCTGTCGTAGTGGAAGTAGATGGCTCTGTCGTTGTTGACGTAGACGGCTCTAGTGTAGTGGAAATTGACGGCTCTGTTGTAGTGCAAGTACACGGTTCTAGTGTAGTAGAAGGAGGCGGCTCATGTGTAGTTGAAGTAGATGGCTCTGTTGTCGTGGAAGTAGATGGCTCTGTCGTTGTTGAAGTAGACGCTTCTGTCCTAGTTGTAGTGGTAGTTGATGTAGATGGCTCTGTTGTTGTGGAAGTAGATGGCTCTGAAGTCGTCGAAGTAGATGGCTCTGTCGTAGTGGAAGTAGATGGCTCTGTTGTAGTGGAAGTAGATGGCTCATGTGTAGTGGAAGTAGACGGTTCATTTGTAGTCGAAGTAGATGGCTCTGTTGTAGTGGAAGTAGATGGCTCATGTGTAATTGAAGTAGTTGGCTCAGTTGTCGTCGAAGTAGGCGGCTCTGTCGTAGTGGAAGTAGATGGCTCAAGTGTAGTTGAAGTAGATGGCTCAAGTGTAGTGGAAGTAGACGGTTCTGTTGTAGTGGAAGTAGATGGCTCTGTTGTAGTGGAAGTAGATGGCTCATTTGTAGTATAAGTAGGCGGCTCTGTTGTAGTGGAAGTAGAGGCCTCTGTTGTAGTCGAAGTAGATTGCTCAGTCGTAGTTGTTGTGGAAGTAGACGTAGATAACTCTGTTGTAGTTGAAGTAGACGGCTCTGTTGTAGTCGAAGTAGATGGCTCTGTTGTAGTGGAAGTAGACTGCTCTATCGTAGTGGAAGTAGATGGCTCATGTGTAGTTGAAGTAGATGGTTCTAGTGTAGTGGAAGTAGGAGGCTCTGTTGTAGTGCAAGTAAACGGCTCTGTTGTAGTGGAAGTAGGTGGCTCTGTAGTAGTGGAAGTAGATGGCTCAAGTGTAGTTGAAGTAGATGACTCTGTTGTAGTGCAAGTACACGGCTCTGTTGGAGTGGAAGTAGGTGGCTCTGTGGAAGTGGAAGTAGATGGCTCAAGTGTAGTTGAAGTCGATGGTTCTAATGTAGTGGAAGTAGGCGGCTCTGTTGTAATCGAAGTAGATTGCTCTGTCGTAGTGGTCGTGGAAGTGGACGTAGAAGGATTTGTCGTAGTCGAAGTAGGTGGCTCTGTAGAAGTGGAAGTAGATGGCTCTGTTGGAGTGGAAGTAGGTGGCTCTGTTGTAGTGGAAGTAGATGGCTCAAGTGAAGTTGAAGTAGATGGCTCTGTTGTAGTGGAAGTAGATGGCTCATTTGTAGTCGAAGTAGATGGCTCTGTTGTTGTGGAAGTAGATGGCTCAAGTGTAGTTGAAGTAGATGGCTCAATTGTAGTGGAAGTAGACGGCTCTGTTGTAGTAGAAGTAGACGGCTCTGTCGTAGTGGAAGTAGATGGCTCTGTCGTTGTTGACGTAGACGGCTCTAGTGTAGTGGAAATTGACGGCTCTGTTGTAGTGCAAGTACACGGTTCTAGTGTAGTAGAAGGAGGCGGCTCATGTGTAGTTGAAGTAGATGGCTCTGTTGTCGTGGAAGTAGATGGCTCTGTCGTTGTTGAAGTAGACGCTTCTGTCCTAGTTGTAGTGGTAGTTGATGTAGATGGCTCTGTTGTTGTGGAAGTAGATGGCTCTGAAGTCGTCGAAGTAGATGGCTCTGTCGTAGTGGAAGTAGATGGCTCTGTTGTAGTGGAAGTAGATGGCTCATGTGTAGTGGAAGTAGACGGTTCATTTGTAGTCGAAGTAGATGGCTCTGTTGTAGTGGAAGTAGATGGCTCATGTGTAGTTGAAGTAGATGGCTCTGTTGTCGTCGAAGTAGGCGGCTCTGTCGTAGTGGAAGTAGATGGCTCAAGTGTAGTTGAAGTAGATGGCTCAAGTGTAGTGGAAGTAGACGGTTCTGTTGTAGTCGAAGTAGACGGCTCTGTCGTAGTGGAAGTAGATGGCTCAAGTGTAGTTGAAGTAGATGGCTCAATTGTAGTGGAAGTAGACGGTTCTGTTGTAGTAGAAGTAGACGGCTCTGTCGTAGTGGAAGTAGATGGCTCTGTCGTTGTTGACGTAGACGGCTCTAGTGTAGTGGAAATTGACGGCTCTGTTGTAGTGCAAGTACACGGTTCTAGTGTAGTAGAAGGAGGCGGCTCATGTGTAGTTGAAGTAGATGGCTCTGTTGTCGTGGAAGTAGATGGCTCTGTCGTTGTTGAAGTAGACGCTTCTGTCCTAGTTGTAGTGGTAGTTGATGTAGGTGGCTCTGTTGTTGTGGAAGTAGATGGCTCTGAAGTCGTCGAAGTAGATGGCTCTGTCGTAGTGGAAGTAGATGGCTCTGTTGTAGTGGAAGTAGATGGCTCATGTGTAGTGGAAGTAGACGGTTCATTTGTAGTCGAAGTAGATGGCTCTGTTGTAGTGGAAGTAGATGGCTCATGTGTAATTGAAGTAGTTGGCTCAGTTGTCGTCGAAGTAGGCGGCTCTGTCGTAGTGGAAGTAGATGGCTCAAGTGTAGTTGAAGTAGATGGCTCAAGTGTAGTGGAAGTAGACGGTTCTGTTGTAGTCGAAGTAGACGGCTCTGTCGTAGTGGAAGTAGATGGCTCAAGTGTAGTATAAGTAGGCAGCTCTGTTGTAGTGGAAGTAGAGGCCTCTGTTGTAGTCGAAGTAGATTGCTCAGTCGTAGTTGTTGTGGAAGTAGACGTAGATAACTCTGTTGTAGTTGAAGTAGACGGCTCTGTTGTAGTCGAAGTAGATGGCTCTGTTGTAGTTGAAGTAGACTGCTCTATCGTAGTGGAAGTAGGCGGCTCTGTTGTAGTGGAAGTAGGTGGCTCTGTAGAAGTGGAAGTAGATGGCTCATGTGTAGTTGAAGTAGATGGCTCAAGTGTAGTTGAAGTAGATGGCTCTGTTGTAGTGAAAGTACACGGCTCTGTTGGAGTGGAAGTAGGTGGCTCTGTGGAAGTGGAAGTAGATGGCTCAAGTGTAGTTGAAGTCGATGGTTCTAATGTAGTGGAAGTAGGCGGCTCTGTTGTAGTCGAAGTAGATTGCTCTGTCGTAGTGGTCGTGGAAGTGGACGTAGAAGGATTTGTCGTAGTCGAAGTAGGCGGCTCTGTTGTAGTGGAAGTAGATGGCTCAAGTGTAGTTGAAGTAGACGGTTCTAGTGTAGTGGAAGTAGGTGGCTCTGTTGTAGTCGAAGTAGATTGCTCTGTCGTAGTGGTTGTAGAAGTGGACGTAGAAGCATTTGTCGTAGTCGAAGTAGGCGGCTCTGTTGTAGTGGATGTAGATGACTCTGTTGTAGTAGAAGTAGACTTCTCTGTCGTAGTCGAAGTAGATGTCTTTGTTGTAGTGGAAGTAGACGGCTTTGTCGTAGTTGTTGTGGAGGTCGATGTAGACGGCTCAGTCGTAGTGGAAGTACATGGCTCAAGTGTAGTTGAAGTAGATGGCTCTAGTGTAGTGGAAGTAGACGGCTCTGTTGTAGTGCAAGTACACGGCTCTGTTGTAGTGGAAGTAGGTGGCTCTGTAGAAGTGGAAGTAGATGGCTCATGTGTAGTTGAAGTAGATGGCTCAAGTGTAGTTGAAGTAGACGGTTCTAGTGTAGTGGAAGTAGGCGGCTCTGTTGTAGTCGACGTAGATTGCTCTGTCGTAGTGGTTGTGGAAGTGGACGTAGAAGGATTAGTCGTAGTCGAAGTAGGCGGCTCTGTTGTAGTGGAAGTAGATGGCTCAAGTGTAGTTGAAGTAGATGGCTGTAGTGTAGTTGTAGTAGATGGCTCTAGTGTAGTGGAAGTAGACGGCTCTGTTGTAGTGCAAGTACACGGCTCTGTTGTAGTGGAAGTAGGTGGCTCTGTAGAAGTGGAAGTAGATGGCTCATGTGTAGTTGAAGTAGATGGCTCAAGTGTAGTGGAAGTAGGCGGCTCTGTTGTAGTCGACGTAGATTGCTCTGTCGTAGTGGTTGTGGAAGTGGACGTAGAAGGATTAGTCGTAGTCGAAGTAGGCGGCTCTGTTGTAGTGGAAGTAGATGGCTCAAGTGAAGTTGAAGTAGATGGCTCTGTTGTAGTGGAAGTAGATGGCTCATGTGTAGTGGAAGTAGACGGTTCATTTGTAGTCGAAGTAGATGGCTCTGTTGTTGTGGAAGTAGATGGCTCAAGTGAAGTTGAAGTAGATGGCTCAATTGTAGTGGAAGTAGACGGTTCTTTTGTAGTAGATGTAGACGGCTCTGTCGTAGTGGAAGTAGATGGCTCTGTCGTTGTTGACGTAGATGGCTCTAGTGTAGTGGAAATTGACGGCTCTGTTGTAGTGCAAGTATACGCCTCAGTTGTAGTGGAAGTAGATGGCTCATGTGTTGTTGAAGTAGATGGCTCTGTTGTCGTGGAAGTAGATGGCTCTGTCGTTGTTAAAGTAGACGCTTCTGTCCTAGTTGTAGTGGTAGTTGATGTAGATGGCTCTGTTGTTGTGGAAGTAGATGGCTCTGAAGTCGTCGAAGTAGATGGCTCTGTCGTAGTGGAAGTAGATGGCTCATGTGTAGTGGAAGTAGACGGTTCATTTGTAGTCGAAGTAGATGGCTCTGTTGTAGTGGAAGTAGATGGCTCATGAGTAATTGAAGTAGTTGGCTCAGTTGTCGTCGAAGTAGGCACCTCTGTCGTAGTGGAAGTAGATGGCTCAAGTGAAGTTGAAGTAGTTGGCTCAGTTGTCGTCGAAGTAGGCGGCTCTGTCGTAGTGGAAGTAGATGGCTCAAGTGTAGTTGAAGTAGATGGCTCAAGTGTAGTGGAAGTAGACGGTTCTGTTGTAGTCGAAGTAGACGGCTCTGTCGTAGTGGAAGTAGATGGCTCAAGTGTAGTGTAAGTAGGCGGCTCTGTTGTAGTGGAAGTAGAGGCCTCTGTTGTAGTCGAAGTAGATTGCACTGTCGTAGTGGTCGTGGAAGTGGACGTAGAAGGATTTGTCGTAGTCGAAGTAGGCGGCTCTGTTGTAGTGGAAGTAGATGGCTCAAGTGTAGTTGAAGTAGACGGTTCTAGTGTAGTGGAAGTAGGCGGCTCTGTTGTAGTCGAAGTAGATTGCTCTGTCGTAGTGGTTGTAGAAGTGGACGTAGAAGGATTTGTCGTAGTCGAAGTAGGCGGCTCTGTTGTAGTGGATGTAGATGACTCTGTTGTAGTAGAAGTAGACTTCTCTGTCGTAGTCGAAGTAGATGTCTTTGTTGTAGTGGAAGTAGACGGCTTTGTTGTAGTTGTTGTGGAGGTCGATGTAGACGGCTCAGTCGTAGTGGAAGTACATGGCTCAAGTGTAATTGAAATAGATGGCTGTAGTGTAGTTGGAGTAGATGGCTCTAGTGTAGTGGAAGTAGACGGCTCTGTTGTAGTGCAAGTACACGGCTCTGTTGTAGTGGAAGTAGGTGGCTCTGTAGAAGTGGAAGTAGATGGCTCATGTGTAGTTGAAGTAGATGGCTCAAGTGTAGTTGAAGTAGATGGCTCTAGTGTAGTGGAAGTAGATGGCTCTGTTGTAGTGCAAGTACACGGCTCTGTTGTAGTGGAAGTAGGTGGCTCTGTAGAAGTGGAAGTAGATGGCTCATGTGTAGTTGAAGTAGATGGCTCAAGTGTAGTTGAAGTAGACGGTTCTAGTGTAGTGGAAGTAGGCGGCTCTGTTGTATTCGACGTAGATTGCTCTGTCGTAGTTGTTGTGGAAGTGGACGTAGAAGGATTAGTCGTAGTCGAAGTTGGCGGCTCTGTTGTAGTGGAAGTAGATGGCTCATGTGTAGTTGAAGTAGATGGTTCTAGTGTAGTGGAAGTAGGTGGCTCTGTTGTAGTGCAAGTACACAGCTCTGTTGTAGTGGAAGTAGAAGGCTCTGTTGTGGTAGAAATAGACTTCTCTGTTGTAGTGGAAGTAGATGGCTCTGTGGTAGTGGAAGAAGATGGCTCAAATGTAGTTGATGTAGATGGTTCTAGTGTAGTGGAAGTAGGCGGCTCTGTTGTACTCGACGTAGATTGCTCTGTCGTAGTGGTTGTGGAAGTGGACGTAGAAGGATTAGTCGTAGTTAAAGTTGGCGGCTCTGTTGTAGTGGAAGTAGATGGCTCAAGTGAAGTTGAAGTAGATGGCTCTGTTGTAGTGGAAGTAGATGGCTCATTTGTAGTCGAAGTAGATGGCTCTGTTGTTGTGGAAGTAGATGGCTCAAGTGTAGTTGAAGTAGATGGCTCAATTGTAGTGGAAGTAGACGGTTCTGTTGTAGTAGAAGTAGACGGCTCTGTCGTAGTGGAAGTAGATGGCTCTGTCGTTGTTGACGTAGACGGCTCTAGTGTAGTGGAAATTGACGGCTCTGTTGTAGTGCAAGTACACGGTTCTAGTGTAGTAGAAGGAGGCGGCTCATGTGTAGTTGAAGTAGATGGCTCTGTTGTCGTGGAAGTAGATGGCTCTGTCGTTGTTGAAGTAGACGCTTCTGTCCTAGTTGTAGTGGTAGTTGATGTAGATGGCTCTGTTGTTGTGGAAGTAGATGGCTCTGAAGTCGTCGAAGTAGATGGCTCTGTCGTAGTGGAAGTAGATGGCTCTGTTGTAGTGGAAGTAGATGGCTCATGTGTAGTGGAAGTAGACGGTTCATTTGTAGTCGAAGTAGATGGCTCTGTTGTAGTGGAAGTAGATGGCTCATGTGTAATTGAAGTAGTTGGCTCAGTTGTCGTCGAAGTAGGCGGCTCTGTCGTAGTGGAAGTAGATGGCTCAAGTGTAGTTGAAGTAGATGGCTCAAGTGTAGTGGAAGTAGACGGTTCTGTTGTAGTCAAAGTAGACGGCTCTGTCGTAGTGGAAGTAGATGGCTCAAGTGTAGTTGAAGTAGATGGCTCAATTGTAGTGGAAGTAGACGGTTCTTTTGTAGTAGAAGTAGACGGCTCTGTCGTAGTGGAAGTAGATGGCTCTGTCGTTGTTGACGTAGACGGCTCTAGTGTAGTGGAAATTGACGGCTCTGTTGTAGTGCAAGTACACGGTTCTAGTGTAGTAGAAGGAGGCGGCTCATGTGTTGTTGAAGTAGATGGCTCTGTTGTCGTGGAAGTAGATGGCTCTGTCGTTGTTGAAGTAGACGCTTCTGTCCTAGTTGTAGTGGTAGTTGATGTAGATGGCTCTGTTGTTGTGGAAGTAGATGGCTCTGAAGTAGTCGAAGTAGATGGCTCTGTCGTAGTTGAAGTAGATGGCTCTGTTGTAGTGGAAGTAGATGGCTCATGTGTAGTGGAAGTAGACGGTTCATTTGTAGTCGAAGTAGATGGCTCTGTTGTAGTGGAAGTAGATGGCTCATGTGTAATTGAAGTAGTTGGCTCAGTTGTCGTCGAAGTAGGCGGCTCTGTCGTAGTGGAAGTAGATGGCTCAAGTGTAGTTGAAGTAGATGGCTCAAGTGTAGTGGAAGTAGACGGTTCTGTTGTAGTCGAAGTAGACGGCTCTGTCGTAGTGGAAGTAGATGGCTCAAGTGTAGTATAAGTAGGCAGCTCTGTTGTAGTGGAAGTAGAGGCCTCTGTTGTAGTCGAAGTAGATTGCTCAGTCGTAGTTGTTGTGGAAGTAGACGTAGATAACTCTGTTGTAGTTGAAGTAGACGGCTCTGTTGTAGTCGAAGTAGATGGCTCTGTTGTAGTTGAAGTAGACTGCTCTATCGTAGTGGAAGTAGATGGCTCATGTGTAGTTGAAATAGATGGTTCTAGTGTAGTGGAAGTAGGAGGCTCTGTTGTAGTGCAAGTAAACGGCTCTGTTGTAGTGGAAGTAGGTGGCTCTGTAGAAGTGGAAGTAGATGGCTCAAGTGTAGTTGAAGTAGATGACTCTGTTGTAGTGCAAGTACACGGCTCTGTTGGAGTGGAAGTAGGTGGCTCTGTGGAAGTGGAAGTAGATGGCTCAAGTGTAGTTGAAGTCGATGGTTCTAATGTAGTGGAAGTAGGCGGCTCTGTTGTAATCGAAGTAGATTGCTCTGTCGTAGTGGTCGTGGAAGTGGACGTAGAAGGATTTGTCGTAGTCGAAGTAGGTGGCTCTGTAGAAGTGGAAGTAGATGGCTCTGTTGGAGTGGAAGAAGGTGGCTCTGTTGTAGTGGAAGTAGATGGCTCAAGTGAAGTTGAAGTAGATGGCTCTGTTGTAGTGGAAGTAGATGGCTCATTTGTAGTCGAAGTAGATGGCTCTGTTGTTGTGGAAGTAGATGGCTCAAGTGTAGTTGAAGTAGATGGCTCAATTGTAGTGGAAGTAGACGGTTCTGTTGTAGTAGAAGTAGACGGCTCTGTCGTAGTGGAAGTAGATGGCTCTGTCGTTGTTGACGTAGACGGCTCTAGTGTAGTGGAAATTGACGGCTCTGTTGTAGTGCAAGTACACGGTTCTAGTGTAGTAGAAGGAGGCGGCTCATGTGTAGTTGAAGTAGATGGCTCTGTTGTCGTGGAAGTAGATGGCTCTGTCGTTGTTGAAGTAGACGCTTCTGTCCTAGTTGTAGTGGTAGTTGATGTAGATGGCTCTGTTGTTGTGGAAGTAGATGGCTCTGAAGTCGTCGAAGTAGATGGCTCTGTCGTAGTGGAAGTAGATGGCTCTGTTGTAGTGGAAGTAGATGGCTCATGTGTAGTGGAAGTAGACGGTTCATTTGTAGTCGAAGTAGATGGCTCTGTTGTAGTGGAAGTAGATGGCTCATGTGTAATTGAAGTAGTTGGCTCAGTTGTCGTCGAAGTAGGCGGCTCTGTCGTAGTGGAAGTAGATGGCTCAAGTGTAGTTGAAGTAGATGGCTCAAGTGTAGTGGAAGTAGACGGTTCTGTTGTCGTGGAAGTAGACGGCTCTGTCGTAGTGGAAGTAGATGGCTCAAGTGTAGTTGAAGTAGATGGCTCAATTGTAGTGGAAGTAGACGGTTCTGTTGTAGTAGAAGTAGACGGCTCTGTCGTAGTGGAAGTAGATGGCTCTGTCGTTGTTGACGTAGACGGCTCTAGTGTAGTGGAAATTGACGGCTCTGTTGTAGTGCAAGTACACGGTTCTAGTGTAGTAGAAGGAGGCGGCTCATGTGTAGTTGAAGTAGATGGCTCTGTTGTCGTGGAAGTAGATGGCTCTGTCGTTGTTGAAGTAGACGCTTCTGTCCTAGTTGTAGTGGTAGTTGATGTAGGTGGCTCTGTTGTTGTGGAAGTAGATGGCTCTGAAGTCGTCGAAGTAGATGGCTCTGTCGTAGTGGAAGTAGATGGCTCTGTTGTAGTGGAAGTAGATGGCTCATGTGTAGTGGAAGTAGACGGTTCATTTGTAGTCGAAGTAGATGGCTCTGTTGTAGTGGAAGTAGATGGCTCATGTGTAATTGAAGTAGTTGGCTCAGTTGTCGTCGAAGTAGGCGGCTCTGTCGTAGTGGAAGTAGATGGCTCAAGTGTAGTTGAAGTAGATGGCTCAAGTGTAGTGGAAGTAGACGGTTCTGTTGTAGTCGAAGTAGACGGCTCTGTCGTAGTGGAAGTAGATGGCTCAAGTGTAGTATAAGTAGGCAGCTCTGTTGTAGTGGAAGTAGAGGCCTCTGTTGTAGTCGAAGTAGATTGCTCAGTCGTAGTTGTTGTGGAAGTAGGCGGCTCTGTTGTAGTTGAAGTAGACGGCTCTGTTGTAGTCGAAGTAGATGGCTCTGTTGTAGTTGAAGTAGACTGCTCTATCGTAGTGGAAGTAGATGGCTCATGTGTAGTTGAAATAGATGGTTCTAGTGTAGTGGAAGTAGGAGGCTCTGTTGTAGTGCAAGTAAACGGCTCTGTTGTAGTGGAAGTAGATGGCTCTGTAGAAGTGGAAGTAGATGGCTCAAGTGTAGTTGAAGTAGATGACTCTGTTGTAGTGCAAGTACACGGCTCTGTTGGAGTGGAAGTAGGTGGCTCTGTGGAAGTGGAAGTAGATGGCTCAAGTGTAGTTGAAGTCGATGGTTCTAATGTAGTGGAAGTAGGCGGCTCTGTTGTAATCGAAGTAGATTGCTCTGTCGTAGTGGTCGTGGAAGTGGACGTAGAAGGATTTGTCGTAGTCGAAGTAGGTGGCTCTGTAGAAGTGGAAGTAGATGGCTCTGTTGGAGTGGAAGTAGGTGGCTCTGTGGAAGTGGAAGTAGATGGCTCAAGTGTAGTTGAAGTCGATGGTTCTAATGTAGTGGAAGTAGGTGGCTCTGTTGTAGTCGAAGTAGATTGCTCTGTCGTAGTGGTCGTGGAAGTGGACGTAGAAGGATTTGTCGTAGTCGAAGTAGGCGGCTCTGTTGTAGTGGAAGTAGATGGCTCAAGTGTAGTGTAAGTAGGTGGTTCTGTTGTAGTGGAAGTAGAGGCCTCTGTTGTATTCAAAGTAGATTGCTCTGTCGTAGTTGTTGTGGAAGTGGACGTAGAAAACTCTGTCGTAGTCGAAGTAGACGGCCCTGTTGTAGTCGAAGTAGATGGCTCTGTTGTAGTTGAAGTAGACGGCTCTATAGTAGTGGATGTAGATGGCTCATGTGTTGTTGAAGTAGATGGTTCTAGTGTAGTGGAAGTAGGCGGCTCTGTTGTAGTGCAAGTACACGGCTCTGTTGTAGTGGAAGTAGAAGGCTCTGTTGTAGTGGAAGTAGATGGCTCTGTTGTGGTAGAAATAGACTTCTCTGTTGTAGTGGAAGTAGATGGCTCTGTGGTAGTGGAAGAAGATGGCTCAAGTGTAGTTGATGTAGATGGTTCTAGTGTAGTAGAAGGAGGCGGCTCTGTTGTAGTGCAAGTACACGACTCTGTTGTCGTGGAAGTAGATGGCTCTGTCGTTGTTGAAGTAGACGCTTCTGTCCTAGTTGTAGTGGTAGTTGATGTAGATGGCTCTGTTGTTGTGGAAGTAGATGGCTCTGAAGTCGTCGAAGTAGATGGCTCTGTCGTAGTGGAAGTAGATGGCTCTGTTGTAGTGGAAGTAGATTGCTCATGTGTAGTGGAAGTAGACGGTTCATTTGTAGTCGAAGTAGATGGCTCTGTTGTAGTGGAAGTAGATGGCTCATGTGTAATTGAAGTAGTTGGCTCAGTTGTCGTCGAAGTAGGCAGCTCTGTCGTAGTGGAAGTAGATGGCTCAAGTGTAGTTGAAGTAGATGGCTCAAGTGTAGTGGAAGTAGACGGTTCTGTTGTAGTCGAAGTAGACGGCTCTGTCGTAGTGGAAGTAGATGGCTCAAGTGTAGTGTAAGTAGGCAGCTCTGTTGTAGCGGAAGTAGAGGCCTCTGTTGTAGTCGAAGTAGATTGCTCTGTCGTAGTTGTTGTGGAAGTAGACGTAGATAACTCTGTCGTAGTTGAAGTAGACGGCTCTGTTGTAGTCGAAGTAGATGGCTCTGTTGTAGTTGAAGTAGACTGCTCTATCGCAGTGGAAGTAGATGGCTCATGTGTAGTTGAAATAGATGGTTCTAGTGTAGTGGAAGTAGGCGGCTCTGTTGTAGTGGAAGTAGGTGGCTCTGTAGAAGTGGAAGTAGATGGCTCATGTGTAGTTGAAGTAGATGGCTCAAGTGTAGTTGAAGTAGATGGCTCTGTTGTAGTGAAAGTACACGGCTCTGTTGGAGTGGAAGTAGGTGGCTCTGTGGAAGTGGAAGTAGATGGCTCAAGTGTAGTTGAAGTCGATGGTTCTAATGTAGTGGAAGTAGGCGGCTCTGTTGTAGTCGAAGTAGATTGCTCTGTCGTAGTGGTCGTGGAAGTGGACGTAGAAGGATTTGTCGTAGTCGAAGTAGGCGGCTCTGTTGTAGTGGAAGTAGATGGCTCAAGTGTAGTTGAAGTAGACGGTTCTAGTGTAGTGGAAGTAGGTGGCTCTGTTGTAGTCGAAGTAGATTGCTCTGTCGTAGTGGTTGTAGAAGTGGACGTAGAAGCATTTGTCGTAGTCGAAGTAGGCGGCTCTGTTGTAGTGGATGTAGATGACTCTGTTGTAGTAGAAGTAGACTTCTCTGTCGTAGTCGAAGTAGATGTCTTTGTTGTAGTGGAAGTAGACGGCTTTGTCGTAGTTGTTGTGGAGGTCGATGTAGACGGCTCAGTCGTAGTGGAAGTACATGGCTCAAGTGTAGTTGAAGTAGATGGCTCTAGTGTAGTGGAAGTAGACGGCTCTGTTGTAGTGCAAGTACACGGCTCTGTTGTAGTGGAAGTAGGTGGCTCTGTAGAAGTGGAAGTAGATGGCTCATGTGTAGTTGAAGTAGATGGCTCAAGTGTAGTTGAAGTAGACGGTTCTAGTGTAGTGGAAGTAGGCGGCTCTGTTGTAGTCGACGTAGATTGCTCTGTCGTAGTGGTTGTGGAAGTGGACGTAGAAGGATTAGTCGTAGTCGAAGTAGGCGGCTCTGTTGTAGTGGAAGTAGATGGCTCAAGTGTAGTTGAAGTAGATGGCTGTAGTGTAGTTGTAGTAGATGGCTCTAGTGTAGTGGAAGTAGACGGCTCTGTTGTAGTGCAAGTACACGGCTCTGTTGTAGTGGAAGTAGGTGGCTCTGTAGAAGTGGAAGTAGATGGCTCATGTGTAGTTGAAGTAGATGGCTCAAGTGTAGTGGAAGTAGGCGGCTCTGTTGTAGTCGACGTAGATTGCTCTGTCGTAGTGGTTGTGGAAGTGGACGTAGAAGGATTAGTCGTAGTCGAAGTAGGCGGCTCTGTTGTAGTGGAAGTAGATGGCTCAAGTGAAGTTGAAGTAGATGGCTCTGTTGTAGTGGAAGTAGATGGCTCATGTGTAGTGGAAGTAGACGGTTCATTTGTAGTCGAAGTAGATGGCTCTGTTGTTGTGGAAGTAGATGGCTCAAGTGAAGTTGAAGTAGATGGCTCAATTGTAGTGGAAGTAGACGGTTCTTTTGTAGTAGAAGTAGACGGCTCTGTCGTAGTGGAAGTAGATGGCTCTGTCGTTGTTGACGTAGATGGCTCTAGTGTAGTGGAAATTGACGGCTCTGTTGTAGTGCAAGTATACGCCTCAGTTGTAGTGGAAGTAGATGGCTCATGTGTTGTTGAAGTAGATGGCTCTGTTGTCGTGGAAGTAGATGGCTCTGTCGTTGTTAAAGTAGACGCTTCTGATCTAGTTGTAGTGGTAGTTGATGTAGATGGCTCTGTTGTTGTGGAAGTAGATGGCTCTGAAGTCGTCGAAGTAGATGGCTCTGTCGTAGTGGAAGTAGATGGCTCATGTGTAGTGGAAGTAGACGGTTCATTTGTAGTCGAAGTAGATGGCTCTGTTGTAGTGGAAGTAGATGGCTCATGAGTAATTGAAGTAGTTGGCTCAGTTGTCGTCGAAGTAGGCACCTCTGTCGTAGTGGAAGTAGATGGCTCAAGTGAAGTTGAAGTAGTTGGCTCAGTTGTCGTCGAAGTAGGCGGCTCTGTCGTAGTGGAAGTAGATGGCTCAAGTGTAGTTGAAGTAGATGGCTCAAGTGTAGTGGAAGTAGACGGTTCTGTTGTAGTCGAAGTAGACGGCTCTGTCGTAGTGGAAGTAGATGGCTCAAGTGTAGTGTAAGTAGGCGGCTCTGTTGTAGTGGAAGTAGAGGCCTCTGTTGTAGTCGAAGTAGATTGCACTGTCGTAGTGGTCGTGGAAGTGGACGTAGAAGGATTTGTCGTAGTCGAAGTAGGCGGCTCTGTTGTAGTGGAAGTAGATGGCTCAAGTGTAGTTGAAGTAGACGGTTCTAGTGTAGTGGAAGTAGGCGGCTCTGTTGTAGTCGAAGTAGATTGCTCTGTCGTAGTGGTTGTAGAAGTGGACGTAGAAGGATTTGTCGTAGTCGAAGTAGGCGGCTCTGTTGTAGTGGATGTAGATGACTCTGTTGTAGTAGAAGTAGACTTCTCTGTCGTAGTCGAAGTAGATGTCTTTGTTGTAGTGGAAGTAGACGGCTTTGTTGTAGTTGTTGTGGAGGTCGATGTAGACGGCTCAGTCGTAGTGGAAGTACATGGCTCAAGTGTAATTGAAATAGATGGCTGTAGTGTAGTTGGAGTAGATGGCTCTAGTGTAGTGGAAGTAGACGGCTCTGTTGTAGTGCAAGTACACGGCTCTGTTGTAGTGGAAGTAGGTGGCTCTGTAGAAGTGGAAGTAGATGGCTCATGTGTAGTTGAAGTAGATGGCTCAAGTGTAGTTGAAGTAGATGGCTCTAGTGTAGTGGAAGTAGATGGCTCTGTTGTAGTGCAAGTACACGGCTCTGTTGTAGTGGAAGTAGGTGGCTCTGTAGAAGTGGAAGTAGATGGCTCATGTGTAGTTGAAGTAGATGGCTCAAGTGTAGTTGAAGTAGACGGTTCTAGTGTAGTGGAAGTAGGCGGCTCTGTTGTAGTCGACGTAGATTGCTCTGTCGTAGTTGTTGTGGAAGTGGACGTAGAAGGATTAGTCGTAGTCGAAGTTGGCGGCTCTGTTGTAGTGGAAGTAGATGGCTCATGTGTAGTTGAAGTAGATGGTTCTAGTGTAGTGGAAGTAGGTGGCTCTGTTGTAGTGCAAGTACACAGCTCTGTTGTAGTGGAAGTAGAAGGCTCTGTTGTGGTAGAAATAGACTTCTCTGTTGTAGTGGAAGTAGATGGCTCTGTGGTAGTGGAAGAAGATGGCTCAAATGTAGTTGATGTAGATGGTTCTAGTGTAGTGGAAGTAGGCGGCTCTGTTGTAGTGCAAGTACACGGTTCTAGTGTAGTAGAAGGAGGCGGCTCTGTTGTAGTGCAAGTACACGACTCTGTTGTAGTAGAAGTAGATGTCTCTGTTGTGTTAGAAATAGACTTCTCTGTTGTAGTGGAAGTAAACGGCATTTTTGTAGTTGTTGTTGTAGTGGAAGTTGTCCGCTTTGACTTTGTTGTATTGGTAGGACACCTAGATGGTACTGTCCTTTTAATAGGGAGAGTTGGTCTGGTTTTAGTTGGTTTCTTTGAATGTGTTGTGTTCGTTGGTTGATTAGTATACGTTGATAGCTTTCCGGTTGTTGTTTTCCTCACTGTTGTTGTGATATTTAGATTTGGGTACTTCTGTGTGCCAGATGTTGTTCCCGGAGAACAAATAAGATCCAGGGACCCTATGAAAAATAATTGACTATATAATAAAACATTTACTGCAGCCCGATGTCTGGAATTGTGCCCGGTTGATGGCAATATGCTCGCTTCTAAATTGTACTTCTGGTGAAATGTAGGTGTACCACTATAGGTGCACTTCTGCCAAACCCTTCGCGGAATACAGGCGTTATTTTCATAATGTGTTTGTATTACGTGTCGTGTTATGCTGCTTATGCCTACTTTAAGCGGTACTTTAAGTACTGATACTAAGAGAGACCATTTCTGGATGATTCGTGTATTCTCTCGTAAAGACATTTTGTGAAAGTTTTTCTTTCAAACAAAAATTATTCATTCCGCAGCACGATATTGCAATATAAAAATACTTACGCCGTATAAGGTCCGTCCATGAATCTGTATGAATAAAAAAATATTAATTAGAATTTCATATCACTTACTTAGTAGGTAAGTTAAGTACATTATATTTATAATGATAATGTTTGTATAGTTAATCTTTATGTAAAATACATACCCATGATTGGGACTGCTTGTGTGACGTAACATGTCTAAAACAAACAATAACATAAAATTAGAGTATCATTATTATTTTTGCTAGTCTCCTTGACAATATTTATTTATTTTTACAGAAAGCTTACAGACTAATAACAATCTTGAATATTATGCATAACTTTTGACCTTTGCTAATTGCAAGCTTCCACATATATTATATATACTTAGTTATGCGTTATTTGCGTTGACCAGTTACAGCGATTTGATTATGTAACAAATTACAATGTAACCATGTTTGTCAAGATAATACATTAGGTATGTCAAAATCGGAATTAAAGTTATCTATGGTTGTCACCAAAATATTCCTTGTTTAAAATCTTTTTAATTTTATGTGCGCTGGTGGAAAATAAATCAATTTCCAGGTGTGATGGTAGACTATTGTAAGCTATAACACTACGTATGCAGAAGGCGTTGCGCCTGTACTTAGTCGATGCGAATGGCACATGGAGTAGCGACCGTTTTCTTAGGTTGTTTAAATTAGTGCGAAGAAGTATTTTGCTGAGTATTTCGGGACAATCGACGGAGCCGTTTGCGATGTTCACTAAAAAACAAATATCACTGATGTTACGTCTGACTTCCAACGGTAAGAAATGATATTGCTTACAACGGTGCTCATAGTCTACTGACATGAAGTCCAAGTACCGCAAAAATTTCCTTTGAACAGACTCTATGCGAGATTTGTAGATCTCATATTGAGGGTTCCATACTTGAGAGACGTACTCAAGGTGGCTACGCACTAGAGAACAGTAAAGAACTTGCAATGGTTTTAGGGAAAGAAAGCTAGCACAAGCTCTAATAATGAAGCCCAAGGCTTTGAACGCCTTGTTGACAACAATTTCTACATGATTATCAAAAAGCAGCTCGCTGTCGTGTTCCA
The DNA here is from genome assembly GCA_917490735.1 of Dryobotodes eremita. Classification (NCBI taxonomy): domain Eukaryota; kingdom Metazoa; phylum Arthropoda; class Insecta; order Lepidoptera; family Noctuidae; genus Dryobotodes; species Dryobotodes eremita. Next base: position 19,226,604 of record OU823251.1, on the reverse strand, counting down.
CACCAAGATCCCTGATACTGGTTTCTTTACTTATGTAAGTACCATTCAGTGTATACCCTGGGCCAATGATAGATTAGCGGCGAGTGAATATTACGTGAAAACATTTAGAAACATTTAGTTTTTTGGTTTTGCAATATTGTACGAATTTGTCAAGGTCTGACTGAAGTAGTTCAGTATCAGACAATGTGCGTATGGACTTTAGGACCTTCATGTCATCTGCGTATAGTAGGATATGTGAGTTTCTAAAGCAGTTTTTGATATCCAAAATAGATATTGTAAATAATAACAACGGTTCTAGGATTGAGCCCTGGGGCACTACTGATGGGACAGATTTCCATCCAGACGTGTACCCACGCAAAACCACAGCCTGCGTTCGATTATCTATGTATGACGAAAACCACCGGAGTAGATCACCGTGAATTCCTGCGGAAAATAACTTCTGAAAAAGCACCCGATGATCTATACGGTCAAAACATTTACTGTAGTCCGTGTATACCGCGTCGACTTGGCATCGTTCTTCCATCCCAGTGGTTATAATTTCATTGGATAGTATCCGGTTGGAGGCAGTTGACCGTTTTCTGAGGAAACCATGTTGTTCGTCACCGAAATGACGTTGCATAACTGAGTAAACTTCAGTGTGTACTACTCGTTCAAGGACTTTCGAAAAAGACACAATTTAGATATGGGGCAGTAGTTTTCTATTTTAGATTTATCCCCCTTCTTAAAAATCGGTGTAATAAATGCCGATTTCCACATCTTTGGGACGATACCCTCTCTCAACGACCGCTCAAACAGCACACAGAACGGCGCAATAGAGCTCTTTGCACAATTAATTATAAAAACAGGGGGTATCAAATCTGGCCCACCTGATTTAGATGGGTCCAAACCTTTAAGTAGCTTGAGTACCGTCTCCGGACACACGCTGACTGTACTCAGATTCACCGAGCTAGCAGAATGAATGTCTATATTAACATCCAGATCATTAGATTCTGAGTCAGGTTCTTGAAAGGTAGACTGGAAGTAAGAGGAAAAAAGCTCAGTGATACCCTCACCAGTGTCTGCGGACGAGTCCATGTAGTGTAATACGTTAGGTAATGTATTACCACTTCTTTTGCTTTTGATATACGACCAGACACATTTAGGATTTTTGGCGATTGAGGATTCAATTTTGTCCATATAAGCATCAAAACACACCGCCTCTAATTCCTTAGCTCGGTTACGCAAGAGGGAAAAAGAGTACAATATCAAACTAGGTACTATATATTTGACCTTGGCCTAGGCCTTGTAGACTCATAGATGTTTTGATTTTTTGTCCATTTCCTAAATGTTGACAGGTCTATACTAAACGTGCCCTGGCGGCTGATAGTGGCGCGTGTGTTGGATCATTTAGCTCCCTTTAAAATGTTTGAGCTGAACGGTGCTGATCCATGCGTCATGTTCGTGAACGGGCGCCGTCAGTCGGGACTGGTCATCTCTTAGCTGCTACGGCTTATTTTAATTATTTTATGTTTGGATTTTTTATTTTTTATTTTTAGTATATTATTTGCTTTGCTCTGGACGCTTTTAATGTATACGTATTTTTTTACATAATTCTCACATAGAATTAATTATAAGTTCAACATTAATGATGTAACTAATATTTTTGTAACAATATGTGGGCGGCCGAGCAAAAGGGTCCATTTCTCGGCATTTAGTTTCCGAAATATAGGTACAAAATTTTGTAAAGTGGGGTGAAAAAATTGCATCTCGCGATTTAATTTTTTTATTAACTAGCTGCGCCCCGCGGTTTCACCCGCAGAAATCTCGATTCCGTGGGAATATCGGGATAAAAAGTATCCTATGTCCTAATCCAGGTCATAGTCTACCCATGTGCCAAATTTTATCCAAATCCGTTTAGCCGTTTTAGCGTGATTGAGTAACAAACATCCAAACATCCACACTTTCACATTTATGATATTAGTAGGATTCATGCTCAATTATCTACAGTTCATATAGTAAATGACTTTATAATATAATAATAATAATAATAATAATTTTTTATTTCTTACCACAAATTACAGAGATAGTAATACATAGTCTTCAGACACAATTTCATAATTAATTTGTGGAAGACTGGTGCCTAAACTAAGTTTTTTACAAAACCTGTATGTCAGGTCACCAGGCCCCCAAATCAAAGTCGTACATTATTTTTGTTGCACTGGAGACCATCGGGTTCATATATCATATTTACATAAAAATCTCCCACATTATAATATTGCAATAGTGCTCATTTAGCTTGGTTTATAAAAATAGTGAAAAGAGGTAATTTATTAAGAATACATGCAAGAGAGGATGTATGTGAATGTATATGAAAGCGTGTGGGGTGAGTTTGTGTGATGTGGAGTGAGTGTGTGTGTGTGGTTTGGGAATGCTTGTGTATGCGTTGCAAAGGGAATTTTGTGTCATGAAATAGTTTTGAAAAGATCTTCAATTTGTGTATAATCTAATGTAATAAGCCATTCAGTTATTTTCCTTTTAAAAGCTATTTTGTTTAGGTTATGAACAGAGAGTAAATCATTTAGTCTGTTGTATAGAAAAGGGCCAAGAAAAGAAAATAAATTTCGGGCAAATTTGGATTTTACTGATCTAGGTTGGCATATATTTCTTCTTCTTCTTCTCATGTCAGAATCTTGATCGGTATTTATAAAAGGAATAAGAGATCGTTGTTTCAAAGCAACATGGAGAACAAAAAGCTGCCGAATTGAGAGGACTTTAGGCAGACCTATAAACTTCTACAGTGGGATGACGGAAAGGAAGGAATAGTGCAACTTTAGGGACTGCCCTTTGAGCCCTCTCAAGTGCTAAGAGGTTAGTTTTATACGTTCCACCCCATGAAGTAATGCAGTATGTCAGGAGGGATTGGCACAAAGCACAATAAACAGATTGTAGTTGCTTGGAGTTAAGGATTGACCGAAGATTTTTAACCACAAAGATAAATTTCCGTATTCTGCTAGTCAGACAATTTATATGTTCGGCAAAGTTTAATTTAGAATCCAAAGTGACCCCCAAATACTTAATCTGGTCCACTTTCTGCAATTTGGAACAAGAACAATCACCGTTATGAGGGAATGAACAGGTGTGAGCAAGAATGGAGAATGTTTGGAGAGATGACTGCGGACTAGTCCTTAATGAAAATGCAATATATTTGGTTTTAGTGGAATTTAAGGTGAGTATGTTAGTTCTTAACCAATCATTTACAGTATTAAACCCAACTTGTGCGTACTTATGCACCTCTTCCCATGAGTCAGCACTGAAAAGAAGCACAGTGTCATCCGCAAAGGTAATAATACGACCATTTTGAAGACAGAGATTGCAGAGGTCGTTTATATACACCAGAAATAATGTGGGCCCCAGGATGCTACCCTGAGGAACTCCAAAAGCTACGGGAAAAGTGTCACTAAAGTGGTTATCAATTTTAACAATTTGCGTGCGGTTATTTAAGTAATCTTTGAAGAGTGACAATTGATTTTCACGTATACCGAGGTTTTCAAGCTTACGAAGCAAGATCGGGACCGACACTGTATCAAAGGCTTTAGCTAGGTCTAAAAAGATGGCTAACGACTTCTTTCGATCATCCATGTTAGAAACAATAGAGTTTGTTAATTCGTGCACTGCCATGGCTGTCGATTTCCCTGCACGAAAACCGAACTGAAACTGGGACAGCAGGTTGTTTGATTCTAGATATTTCACTAACCTGTTGTTCAATAGCCGTTCCAGAATTTTTGATAAGGCAGGCAGAATTGCTATTGGTCTATAATTATTAACACAGTGTCGGTCCCCACTCTTGTGAATCGGATGGATAAGCGCCTTTTTAAACGCAAGAGGAAAGGTACCAGTTTCTATCGCCAAGTTGCAGATATGTGTAATCGAGGGTACCAAAAGATTCTTATGAGCAATGAGAAGGTTTGAAGAAATATTGTCGCAGCCCACGGCGCAGTCGCGCTTGAGAGAGGTAATAATGGCAGCTACCTCATGCTCATCAGCGGGCAGGATAACCATGGAATGTGAAAAAGTTGGTGGGTGGGTAATAGCAGGGGGGTCATCATAACCCTGCTGTTGGGCGGTTATTTTACCAGCCAGGGTTGAGCCAATATTGGCAAAAAAATTATTTACATTGTTTAAGCAATTAACTGGTTGATCCTGCGGGCTTATTAACTCAGTCGGTGATGTTTTGGGTCTTGATCTATTTGAAACTTTATTTATTATTTTCCAGAGGCGGCGGTTGTCCTTTCCCGCCTTTTTTACTTCTTCTCTTTCAAATTCCCTTTTAACTTTTTTCAAAATTTTGTTGCAATAATTTCGATACCTTGTGTATGTTGTCTTTAGTATTACATTGTCAGGATGTTTTTTTAATTTTTTATTTAGATTGTCTCTGTTCTTTATACATCTTAAGAGACCTGGAGTTATCCAGGGTTTAATAATTGTTTTCCGCGAGGAGACGGTAATTATTTTAGTGTTTGACTCCACTACAGTTTTAAGAATGCTAACCAGTTTGTCCGCTGCTACGTTTGCATCATTTGCCTCGAGAACTGGTTGAAAGTTTGCCCCATTTAAGTCGGAAAGTAATCCAACTGAATCTATCCGTGAGGTCTTGTGCTTCATGTGTCTAGGAAAACATTGATTCAACGAAATGATGACAGTATAATGATCTGTGAGGGTTGTTTGAGCTATAAAAACTTTTGCGGGCAATTTTGTTTTCAGAATGACGTGATCTAGACATGTTTTTCCGTGTGTAGGGATAACGTGAGCTGGTAGCAAGCCGTGATACGATGTCAGATCGAGGTAAGCTGAAGCATTTCGATCATGATTTGAAGTACTGATATCTAAATTTATGTCACCGGTGAGAATAATGTTTCTACAAGAAGAATAGTTTATTAATATTTCATTTAGGGATTGTAGGAAGTTTGATATATTTTTATATGATGGTGGGCGATAAATAGCTAAAACAACGGTGTCATTATTAATTTGTATTGTTAGGCAATTTGCATCATGAAAGTCAGGTTCGAGAACATTACCATGTATGCCATTTTTTATGTAAACAACTACACCCTCGTTTTGTGTTTTGTTTTTGTTAGTTGAGTAATATTTATAGCCATTTAATAACGGAAGATTTGAGGCAACCGGTAACCAGCATTCCGTGAGAATTATCAGGTCCCACGAAATTCTCGATTGTGCCAATAGGACATTAAAACCTGACATGTTGCAATTTATGCTTCTTATGTTTTGATTGATAATTTTGAGACGTTTTTCGTTATTCGGGATGAAGTCCAAGCAATCGGCCAGGTCACATATAGTGGAGTCCGCGACTGTAAGGTGGTCAATGTCATTGTTTATTAAAATAGAATTATCGAAGAGTACGGTTTAAATGACAGAGGCAGAGAATAATGTGCATAGCCGTATAAATCAGAGAGACAAGGCATGAGCGATCTCTCTCCCACCGAATCTCTCCTGAACTGACAAGAGATTTCAGTAGGCAAGCAATCGGTATGATAAGGACACTGACAAAAAACTTTTCTTGTTTAGATCTCGTATCATAGAATTCCCAAAAATGAAGTGACAAAACTGTGAAATTGTGTGTAAAATTGATGATGTGTAATTGTTTGCTTGTATACGTAAATGTTTTATAGATAGAAAAACTTAACTGAAACATATAAAATGATAATCCAAAAAAGTTATAAAAGTACATGCAGGGCTTTAATGTTATGGAATAATGACCAGATAGTCATTTTTCAATTATTTTAGCAAAATCCATTTCAGAGTTAACAGTGATGCGTTGAGCGCCGTCCTCCTTGCGAAGGTAAACTTTACCAAATGCTGACCAACAATGTTTGTATTTATGTTGGGAGGCGAATTCTCTTGCCAGGAAGAACAACTTTCGAGCTTTTGCAGGGAGATTGTCTGATATGTAAACGGGTACCTTTGGGCCGGAGACTCGTAGATGTGTTGTATTCAACTTACAGCTTTTATTATTTTTATTAAAAGTTCTTACTGATTGCAGTATCTTGGTTTTAAGTAACACTGTAGTGAAGTCAACTATGATGGTGTTATTCATAGAATTGCTTGAGTTAATCCTGTATACGTCCTTAATATCTGATTCTGCAACTGTGGTGTCTCGAGTGGTACCAACATTTGAGATCACATTTATCAGATCCAATTTTGATTCATTCTCAATTTTAGGGATGTTTTTTATTTCTACAGTGGTAATTTTCGATTGCTTTTCAAGCTTATCTACCCTGTCTTCCAGTTTCCTGATATAGTCTCGATTTTCCTTCTTTTCGACTTCGTACTGTTTCATTTTGTTAAGCATCTCATCATATTTTTTAGCAGTAAAGTCGACTGAGTCTTGAAGTTTACTGTACTGGCTTTTTACCTCCAACATCGTCGCCTCCATGTTAGAGTAGAATACCTTTTGCTCTTTTTTAAGATCTTTGATTACACCAGATAGTTCATCTTTGAAATCATTGAAATCTAGTAGATAGTCTTGGTCATCGCGTTTCCTTTTATTACGACAGGTAACGTTTGAGGCATCCATGGAGACTTCATTTAATCCCGCAGATGCACTTATGTTTGGCTCAGATTGGTGGTGGACTGGAGGTAACTGACTTAATACAGCAGGTGACTTTGGCGGTGTTCGGTTTAGCGGCATTTTTCTAAGTAGTTTAGAATTGTGATTTAAATAAAATCCAAGATACCGAAAAAATATGTTGGACTGCGGGGTTTGAACTTGCGACTCGTTACGCACGAACCGGAGTCTTGCACAGCGGCGCTAAGTTGACACTTAAGCTTGCGGTTTAAATTGGTAGCCGGTATTGTCTTGCGCGAACTATTATGGAAGGTACTCGGATGTACGTGATTAGCGTTTGAGCAGTTTCTTTTGTGTTCACTGTTGAGTCCAAAGTCCAAAATAGATAAAATGTTTGAATTTCGTGGCCGTTTTGATGTTAATTTTGATTTTTGAAGATGATGCACTTGGTATTTCACAATAGTTTTTTCACAGATTGACACTGGTACACTGAAGTTTAATATTGTAGGTTTATATTTTATTATAAAGCACTTTTTTGTCGTATTATGATTTAATTATTCGGAGAGTTCTGGTAGCACGTCTGCATTACAACAGCGTCGCGGCGGGGGGGTGAATATGAATATGGGGAGAAATATGGGGGAGAATATGTTTCTAAGTACCAGAAATTTTAAGAGAAAAGTTTTGTAAAAAGGTACCAGTAGTCGGCATGACATTTTTTTTGGTAAAAATACGTTTTAATACATTTAAACTATGTATCAAATTAAACTAAATAATAGAGGGCACATTAAGTTATGAAAAAAATACTGACAGTCAACCAGCAGGCTGTAGCAAAGGTTTTGAACCCGAATCAGGTATACGGTTTTCCTTCAGAAAAATGCCCTGCAGGCATGTACAGTCGAGTTCTTTAATATGTGAGCATTTACATGAATCAAAATTATATAGGTAACGGTAAGTTTCATAAAAATCCAAATAGCTTTGCCCTACAATAAATTGTAAACAATCTGTGACATCATAAATATTTGACTACATTATATCAATAATATTGCTACAGACAAAGACTCAAAAAATTGTGCGCAATCCCTTGTTCATTTTATTAAGCGCAAAGTTAGGTTCACAAATATCTATGCAATTTCTCTATGAAAAATTAAATGAAAGGAATGATTGAAGATGGGCGTGTATCTCTATATCGTACTAACAACACTAGATACCATGAAGAAAACATTCTTCCGAACAGATGAAGTGGGCGTATCTCATGCGGATTTTTGGGGGCTGGATGAATGCCGCTGGGCCCATGGATATATTCGAAGTCATTGGTCGTATGACAGGTGTCGATTACGCGGACATCTTTAAAAAAATGTCTTACTTCCGACCGGTAAAATTGTTTATCCCGATGGCCATCGAATCGAATTTGCACAGGACGGATGTTCCGTCCACAATGCGAGAAGGGTCCAGCGGGGTACTTACTTAACGCACTAACAATAGGAATGGGTTTCATTTTGACAGCTCAACAACATTCATTGCGTTATTTACGTCGTTGAACAGACAAATTTTTCGAACATAAGAAGCTATGGATTGATTCAAAATGATTCAGATTGTGATAGATAGTGTGTTATGTAATAAGGGGTGCAGGAGTGGATAGCTCAACAAAAAGATTTACATTTAATTAAACTCCCGCCAAGAAGCCCTGACCCCATAGAAAATGTATGGGGTTTAATGGTTCAAAATTGGGACTCGACGCGAGTTAGATCAGTCAACAACTTAAGGGCCCACGTACATGAGATTTGGGAAGACTTTAGAAGTAGCGCCGCCTGTTCAAACATGATTGCATCAGTGCGTGACGTTTGCAAGATGTTATTGATGTCAATGGTGGATACATATACCTGATTCTAAAACTGGCAGCACCGTCGGAAAAACCTTGCCTGGAAATTGCCTACCTTATTTTAAATGTTAGGTTATCAGAAGAACAAAATAAGAATGTAGGTATTATGAATTACAAATTAAATACTAATGTGCATAAGTAAATGTTATTTTAATTTTTTAAACCGTATGCAAAGTTTTAAACAAATAGGCAGGTATAGTCTGCGTTGACCCTAGGATTTCCTAAAACTTAATAAATCATATAATACAGCTCCTACGCAACGTTGTCAGATTGATACAGTCCTACTCGTATTATTAACGGCAACATTACCTCCTCTCCGGCGCGGCGTACTTCTGCTCCGGCACGCAAAAATAAATTTAATGGTAGAGGCCATTTAGTTGAATATTCAAAGCTGTATGGATATTTATGAATCCTAGGTTTCCCAAAATATATTGAAAACTATAGAGTACTTAGATATTTATGTACCGAAGAGTAGTCAGATATTTTTGACTGCACTACCGTAACATACTTATGAACAGTTTATATGATAATATTTTATTGATGTCTAAATTTGTGTAGAATTTTATCATCATTTTAACGCTTACAATATTTTGAAACATTGGCACTGCCAATTTATTAATGAACTCGACTGTAGGAAAGAAAATCGTATCTTTATAATAAAATTCGGGAATTCGCTAGTGAAGAATCTAAGTATATTTAATGTCCGAAACCTATTCCAAATGTTAACGAACCCAGTTCCTCTAGCATTCCTAAAGATCACAATTCCGTGCCATCAAAATCTGTTCAGAAACAAACTTTTGAAAAGAGTACTCGACAAAAACCAACATGTTCGTATTGCAAACAAGTTGGTCATAGGAATCAATTACGAAAAGGAATTTGTTTTTGTCCAAAACGTAAGGTTTTAAGTAAGATTCTCAGCTAGAACAATTTTTGTGTTTCATTTTGGTTACTGGTTATATAATTTCATAAAAGTACCAGTAGCCAAAATAATCAATGTTCTATTCAGTAAATTAAAATACATTGGACTTGTCCAAAGGCCTTGTCGCCTACCACAAAAGTACCTATTTTACTACCAAAAAATTCGAAATACTCACCAAATTGTGCCCACCAGAATGGATAAATGCTCACCAAATTGTGTTTCATAAAGTATTGTAGAAATGAACCTGTATTCCTTTTTTATTTATAAGGCGTAGTCGACGGAGCCCCGCACGGCGGGGCTCCTATTACCGGGTGGTTTAAAAAAAAAAACCACCACCCCTTCTAACCTAACCTGTCCGAGTCGGGGTGCCCCAAGTCTCGAGCTCACTTCACTCGGTCTTGCATCTTATCCCACCCTTGCATTTTGAGGCAAACTTATTTTTGATGAGCAACTTAAACAAGATTTGGTAAGCATTTATCCATAATGGTATTAAAAAGAATATAAATACAACACGTACAATTATTCTGATGAGTGTATAATTATTTTGGAACTTAAAACGTTGTTCTTTACGCACCTCGGTAGGGAGTGGCTTTATTTTTATTGAACTTAACATATGTTACTTGGTACTTAGTCTTAGGGTCTAAAAATTATTTTGGTGAGCATTTAAATTGTAGCCATTCAAAAGTGCCTGTAATTGGTTAATTTCAAATAAACGCTTTGAGTTTGAGTAAGATTCAAATAGTTATATTAAAATACTCACTGCCAGCAGCACCAAAACCAATGTCACAGTATTCGCCCCCATTCTCCACGTCGATACACACGGGAATAATCGAACGCATAGTTACACTTCCTATTTATATCAAATATTAAACAAATTAACGTCATAAAGATGGCTTTCTCCTATTGATAATTTCTTTACAAGTGAAGTACATAAACATGTTATCAATAAAATGCTGACAAAGGACTTTTGTTTTGATCTAGATAATAATTATGACAGTTTCCATAGAAATATTTACTGACGTAGGTATTTTGCAGTAATAAACAGTGGAATTATTTGAAAAATTGTTTATTGACTAGGTTGTGTGCTTCATTAAAACAACTAAGATGGCAGTGTAGCCCTTTTTGTTTTTTTAATTGTGTGTTACGCTGACAGCTGAAGCTGGCCCCGACTTACGAGTTGTAGGTCGTGCGTTCGAACCCAGGTAGGCGCTCTAATTCACCACTATCACCACTGTTCTCAAACGGTGAAGGAAAACTTCGTGAGGAAACCAACATATCCTAGAACCAAAAATTCAAAGACATGTGACATATGACCCGCTCTAGGCCCACGTGGCGGATTACGGCCCATTCCCTCTCACAGAGAGGAGGCCTGTGTCCCAGCAGTGGGAACGTTATAGGCTGATTATGCTAAGCTGAAATTTGAGCATTATTTTCCTTTTACTGAAGTAACTATAAAGCAAGCTTGAGTACGAAAGATTATTATTTCATCGACAACTCAGCTGAATAGGTTGATTCGAAACTGAGGCCGGAATTACAAAACCTCACTCAAGACTTTCAGCGTTTGTCCGCCGCCACCGTCAACGGGACGTCAACGAGAAACGTGATTATTTGAACCGAACGTGACCTCCCGTTGGTACATTTGCAGTGGGCACGCGGCCATAGTAAATGTGTGTATCGCTACTTCGGCGCTATCATCTCGATCTCGTAGGTGTCCCGTTGACGTGGCGGTGGACAAACGGCCTTAAGCCGAATTTTCATTCTGAAACTAGTTGCGAAAACTTACTTATTCAGAGATAGTTTCACGTGTAAATAATTATCAATTTACACTTGAAACTATCAATGAATAACTTAGTTTGCGCAACTAATTTTGTAATGAAAAACCGTCCTAAGAGGCCGTGCACGAAATCGCCTGATTTTGATCAATTTTGTTCATTGTTTGTGAGAAGGGAAAAACAATTCGTACAAAATTATTTGTGATTTGAAAAGTCAAGTTTTTCATTTTGCATGTAGCTGAAAGCGATTTTTCAAATAAATTGAATATTCATGGAAAATCACTAATATTCGCAACAAGTTTTTCAAAAAATTACGCGATTCTACCTTTTGATCACCTTTTTACTAGAAATTGCTTTTGATTTTGAACATTAAAAATATTATCGACATTACTTTAGGGTCTACTTGCATGTGGCTGGACCACTTTTTTCAACTTCGATACAAAATTAAGGAGAAAAATTATGTTTAAAACACCCATTTTTCTATAAAAAAACCCAGTCAATAATGTACTTTTGTCCTATTATTTGGCCAAACGTTTCAAGAAATTTTAAAGTTATATATTAGTATTTAGTTATCCTTAAAATAAAATCAAAATTTTATTTTATGATAATGCAATATCTTCATTAAGTAAATCAACGGCGAAATAAACTATACTTTCGAGAATACAAAAGTGACGAAACTATTAACAGGTGCTGTGACCGACACGAATAGTTTAGCGCCCCGAAACCTGTACTTTGAGGCCACACAGACTTAATGTTTCAGAAATTTCATGATTTCTCACAATTAGATTTAGACACGTAGTAAAAATGAAATTGTGATACTCAAATTTAGATTAACTAAAACAAGCAAGTCATTTCTTATAAACAGTATCCGCTTTTATAACAAGTTGCCAAAGTCAATTACAGAACTTAGCGATGGAAACTTCAAAACCCACATCAAACGTATCCTTATCAAAAATGCATATTATAAGATTAAAGACTACGTTGAAGACGAGGAAGTTTAGCGATAATTCCTTCTGCACATGTGGCTTCCCTGGTACCTCATTAAAGCCATCACTATATAAATGTCTATTAACTGCTCCCAAATTACGCAGGTTATTAAAAAAAAAGTTTATTTGGTTTTTTACCTTCTTCTTTGACATAATCTTCTCATCATTAGACATTATTACCTCCAATTCTTATTTCAACTCTTTACTTACGGCTTTTGTAGACAGGATTTTAATTCAGATTTGTTATAGTTGTAATGGCAATCATGTCATTTGGTTTAATAGGCTTTTATTAGTATATAGATTCTTATATATTTTGTGAATGTCAGACGTTGTAGGCCTAACTTGTAGAATGTAGATTTATAGACTTTTTTATATTTTGTTGAGTACCTGTTACTTGTTGAGAGGCCTAAGCATTACCTAAAACACCACGTCATATTAATGATTCTGCTTTATTGGCGAAAAGATTAAATTATAAAGAATAGTCAAAATATTAATCAATAACAATAGTAATGTCAAATTATTGATTAATTAACTAATAAAACAGGCTCATTTATCCATAGCGATTTTTTGCAATCGACGTCTTCTAGATCGTCAGCCGCAACCACATCAGTCTTGTCTAGGTAGGGCTGCTCCATCGTCGAAGCCGAATAACTTGGCTATTGGTTTTTTATGCCTTGTGCCGGGAATGCACATGCTAGTGGTACGGATTATTGAGACGTTGATTCTTGATCTTAGCCAACCCATCACTGCGCTAAAGGACCTATTCTAGCGGTCAGCAATTGCAGCTCCGAGGTTTTTTACTCAAGCTTTTTTTTTTAAACTAGTTTCAACCAAACAAATTTCTTTAGAAATTTCTTTAGTTTCTTTCTTTCTTTTTTTTTTTTCATAGAAGTAATGCTCGAGTCATAAGTCAGGTTGTGTTATACGGGCGTAAGATTGTCTTACGATACAACTTTGAGGGTCTTTACTCAAAATGAATCAATCATTAAGTACTTTATGTATTGAGTGCTATAAACATATTTGTTTAGTTTATATTTAAATAAGTATGTAAATGAAATTTTTGGTTATTGTGCACTTATTTATGTACTGTCCTTATTATATTGTTACAAGGATTTATAATAAGTCCGTACTAGGAAGCCAATATTAAAAAACAACAAAAACTGCTCGCACCCGCATGTTGGCCGCCGCCACTTCTTCCAGACGGTCCAGATTGACAACCAATGAATAATGTGACAACTCTTGTTGAATCACATTATCAACGTTTCAAATAGACCGTGCAAGACATCTCACTCACGGTTTAAAAAAAAAACATAACATACCTTTTGTGTGTACCGGCACCCTAATTACGTAACACACTATCTATCAAAATCTGAATAATTTTGAAGCCTATTGCTAATCCATTGCTTCATATGTTCGAAAAATTTGTCTGCTCAACAACGTAAATAACGCAATGAATGTTGTTGAACTGTCAAAATGACACCCATTCCTACTGTTAGTGTGTTACGTAATCACCCCGCGGGTTGTGGAGGTCAGATAGGCAGTCGCTCCATGTAAAATACTGCCGATTCCAACGTAATTGGGAAAAGGCTAAGTAAAGAAAAAGAGCAAGTAGGTGTGTAAAACACTCTGCGCTGTCGATTTTTTTCTTCAAATCTTTCCTAAGATTTACTTACCGAATCATTATAATGCTTCTCTAATAATTCTTTGTACTACAAATATAATTTTTGACTCCCTGTTGCAATTTATTTTGGAATCGATTTAATGCTTTTGTTTTTAACTGGTTTGCACGGTACTCAGTGTACCTTAAAACTTACTATTATTACTTGCAAATGCTAGCAGAATTCTGGTACTTACTTTGGAGTCAATGGTTAAAGGACCATGGGCAAAAATGTATGGACCCTGGTCTAATAGATCTAACGTGTCGAGATTGTACTCATCCCCTGAGTAGCCATACGTTAGTTTGCATAATATTACATTGCTGCAAGTCGTGCAAGTTACTCTGCCGATATATTTCTATGGTATAGAGACCGCTTTCACGCAAGTGTTCGCTAGCGTACGATCGTGCAAGCTTAAGCTGATAAGTGCCAAGAGCAATGAGAATCAAATCATCTATGGTTAATACGGGAAAGTCTTGCAACTGGGGAAGATTTGCTTCCATTGTTTCAAACGCAACTCGCTGTCTATTAAGATTTTTTTATGTTACGTACTCATATAAAAGGTTTGGAGTGTTCATCTTTATGTTTATTATGCTCAAAATGTCACGAGCAAGTCTATTATCAGTAGCTACTTTATAAAACGCATTAATAAGCGCAGCTGCAATTTTAAAATCAACAAACATATGAGGCAACGCTCTATTAAAATAATCTTGCCGTAACAATTTGAATCGGTTCTTAAACTTGCCATTAACCACTTCCACCACCCAACGAATGATAGTCAGTAATCTAGATTTATTGGCCTGCTCTGTCGTCAATTGGCTTTCATTCCTATCCTTTGTTGGAGGAAAATGTGTTTCATATCCTAGCGATTCCAGGTCCATGATACAGTCTCTGAAGCCTCGATCCAAAATGAATACATCATTTGGTTCAAAGAACATATGAAATGCATGAGTCTCGTCTACACACAAGTTGGTTATAATCGTTGCATCACTGGTTGTTGCGGCGTATGGACCAAGGACATCTATTATGTAACCATCACTGCAAACAAGTAAAAAGGGTTTCAACAAGTTTTGAAACTTGTGGTGAATGTTAACTTTTGAAAAAGAAAGTTGCTACTTTTTTCAATGTAGACATATGTTCCATCACAAATGACTATGGCTGTTGTGTTGTTGTCATTACCAAAAATACTCCTCGGTAAAAACAAATTCCTATCCAACATATTCTGTCTCGAAATATTGATCATGCCTAAGTGAGTACTTACAAAATCGGCCGTTAAATGTTGTCTGGTTAGTGCTAGTTTCCTTTCCAGGGTTCTGCGTGACATATTAAACAGGCTTGATAGCCTTTCATTAGACTCACCTGTACGCAATTTCGATAAATATACGCCAATTATAGTACGAGGATGATTAGTCACTGGTGTCAATGAAGGAGTTTCTTGTAAAAGCACATCGAATTGCCCAGTAGTGAGTCCAGTCCAAAAGACCATATCATTGACACTTAACGATCCCAACAATTCAAATTCGATCCTAGCTCCTTGATTAGGAGCTGATATTAACATATTAGACATATCTGTGAAAAAGTCAACCGAAAAATCGTGCGACACGTTACAGTGCTCAAGTAATGAATCCCACACGTTACCTTCCAAATGCTCTTGACAGACTCTTGCACTAATCGGAATGTACAAACGCTGTGTACGTAGAACATATAATTTAATTGTGGTGGGTATTCTTTTTCGTTCAATGTTGTGACAATAGTTGAAAATGCAATGATTTGCTGTGTTTGGTGCTCTAATATATTCGGGGGAATAAAACATTTGTTCAACAGAAATGTTCTCCGCCGCAGGTTCCACGTCAGCCACCGCAGGTTCCACGTCCTCCACCGCAGGCTCTTCAAAGTTTTCTTCTGCATTTTGCATTGCTGCAAAAGCAGCATTAATTCTTTGCCAGCAACGATGGCATACACTTTGTGTATTATTTATTATACACAACTTGAAAATAAATATGCCAATATGAGAATAGTTAAAGGCTGCTGAAATATGACATTTATCCCACTGTGGTTTTTGTTTAATAGGCTTGCTTAAACGGATAGTAGTTAGAGCGTAGTATTCTTATTATAACATAACATAGTGGATAGTGTTTTCTTTCATTATAAAGACAATATGCTATATGGCATAGTAGTCAATTTGCTCCTGACTGAATAAGAGTGTGTTTCTATGTTTTATGACAGCAATGACATATAAAAAATACACAGATTTTTAATATAATATCTAAAAATATATAAATAAGCCCATACCTCGATCAAGGCCTTTTGTCGCACATATTCTGCAAACTGAGGTCGAGGTTGTGGAATATTTGCTCCTAAAATATGCCTTCTTGTTCGTACTACGCACGAGCGCAGACATAATACACAGCGGCTATCTGCAATTACACTATTCACCAAGAGCGTTTGCTAAAATCGTGTTCAATTAGAAGTCCGATAGTCACATGTACGTAAGCAATATCGAAGTCAAATAAAACGGGCCGGGGTCAGAAAGTCGCAAAACAAGCCGATAGTAACACAAAAACAAGGTGCGAGTAAGGACTGACTTCACATTGCTTTGTTCGGACCGCACAAATTGCGGGCGGGCGTGGGGTATGAGAGAGGGGAAATGTGTGCATACCGACGCGACGTACGCGCAGGTACAGAAATAATAGAACAAAAAGCTTTTGTATAGTTTATGATGCTAAGAATTTTTATGCTTTTTTGTTTACAAAATGTATCAAAACACCATGTTCGCGTCGGATATTGACTTAGGCGTCATAGTATAAAATAAAGTGTACACCAAAACCGTTCATTTGGTATCACATTCAACGTTGTTGAGGGATTGGACCAAAATTACTCAATGTCCTTTACTCAATTATTTTAAGGATATCGTGACCCGCAGTGGGTTAATGGTACAGCAGGTACAGTCAGTTCACAGTTAATTTACCTCTGATTTTGCATCACTGTCAAAATCGCAGTGGTCTTTATAGGCGTTACAATAAGGTTGCTGCTGCCAGAGGTAAATAGCTGTGAAAAGTCTGTTCGTGCATAAAAGGTAAGGAATAAAAATCAACAAATGAATAACAACCCAATAAATTTTTATAATCAATGAAATTCCCGATTATAAAGAAAACATAAACTTCCATTTCCATAATAATGTAAATATATAATATATTTTATTTTTCAATATAAAATTGACTTCTTATGAAATAAAAAATTACAAATAAAATCCCAAAATCAAAATCTTATCTCATCTAATCATTAAATCTTATCCTATCTTTTCTTCTTTTCTAAACCATCTTCCAAATTGCGTAACACTCTCACAATCCCTTTCAATAACATCAAAGAGATAAAAAATAAAATCTAAATAAATGAAAACATCAGCATAAATAATAATATTAATAATAATGTTAACTCATATTGTATGCTAAAACCGAATAATAGTAACAATAATACCCATTTACACGATGCAAGTTTCTTGATTGTGACATACAATAAAATTTTAGTAACAAAAGACTTGCATCATCTTACAACTTTTAAGTCAATCAGGCTGAGGTTGTGTTATTTCCGAGATAAATGTTTGTCACATGATTTTAGCAATTTGTGGTGATTAATATACAAACTGTTGTTGTAGTTGTTGAGGAGCTTCTCGTGCACTAACAATGTCTTGTTGTAGTGGTGCTACATTTGTGTGTGGTAGTTACTGCTGGACACGGTTTTGTTGTAGTGGTACTACATTTATGTGTGGTAGTTACTGTTGGACACGGTTTCATTAAAGTTGTATTGAGATTAGGTTAATAAACAAGACTTCTTTGAGTTTGAACGTTTATAATAACTAGTTCAGACAGTGCACAGTAAAAGTTTTACAACGATATGACAGAAAGAAAAAACGCATACCAAGTGGCTCCATCTGCCGTTACAATATAAAAGTAAACAGGCAAACAATAAGTGGCATACAGCCTAGAATTAATTATAAAATTTTATCCAATAAGTTGTGCTATAATTATTAGTGGTAGTTACTGTTGGACACGGTTTCATTGTAGTTGTGCTACATTTATGTGTAGTAGTTACTGTTGGACACGTGTTCGTTGTAGTGGTGCTACATTTATGAGTGGTAGTTACTGTTGGACACGTGTTCGTTGTAGTGGTGCTACATTTATGAGTGGTAGTTACTGTTGGACACGTGTTCGTTGTAGTAGTGCTACATTTATGAGTGGTATTTACTGTTGGACACGGTTTCATTAAAGCTGTGCTACAATTATTAGTGGTAGTTACTGTTGGACACAGTTTCATTTTAGTTGTGCTACATTTATGTGTAGTAGTTACTGTTAGACAAAATGGTTAGTAAGTTTTTCGTTTCTCAGCTGTATCTTCGGATATTTGTTTCTTCTCAAATTAATTAGAATGGACTGAGCAACGTACAGCATGTGCTAAATTGCTAGTATAACAAAGTGCTTACTAATATAATAGCTTAACGATCAAGTAATGCTTAAGTAATCCTTAAGCCGATTAGCTACATTGAATGTTGCACAAGTATGGACTTATCCATAAACCATCATTCATCGCTAGTAAAACTCATAACATGGTTGCAGTGCTAACTTATTTATCTCACGTCGGTACGAGATTCACTAGTTTATCTCGTGTCGTAGTAAAAGAGACTGCATAAATAGGACATTCTGTCGTTTGTACTCAATAAGATTAATTTTGAAATAATTGTTTGTTTACATCGTGTTCAGTCATTAAATTGCAACCAATAAAAGTAGATTCTGTTTCTATGTTTAGAAAGCCAGTAGAAGATTTATTTTGTTACATCAAACACAAACACAGCTTCACACTAACAATGACGGTCACACGAAATCGCATCATAAAGGTTTATTGGTGCGATTTTGCCTGTCCGTCCTTTTTTAGCATTTTGGTACGGAACCCTAAAAATTTAAGAATTGACTGCAATTTCAATTAAAACAAAGAATATTTGCGTCATAATGATTTAATCTATACTAATAATAAAGCTGAAGAGTTTGTTTGTTTGTTTGTTTGTTTGCTTGAACGCGCTAATCTCAGGAACTGCTCGTCCGATTTGAAAAATTATTTCAGTGTTGGATAGCTCATTTATCGAGGAAGGCTATAGGCTATATATCATCACGCTAAAACCAATAGGGACGGAGCACCAATGAGCAATGTTTCAAAATCGTAGGTTGCTTTTTCCTTTTGAGAGCTTCCGCTGCGTGCGCTGCGTAAACGGTTAAAGTTTCACAAAAATCATGAATTAAAGAATTGTTCCCCTTTAAAAGTTCTAAAAAAAAGTCCGCGACAGCTTATGTCTATCTTTTAAGGTTAGCTCACTATGAACTTTTTTATGCTAACCAAATTTGTTCTAAAATAATGCATTATTTGCGAAGGTGTTTTTATAAACATGATATTAATCCTTATCCAAATAAATACGTTATTCATCACAAGTATTTAATTTAAAACAAAATTGCCCTTTACATCATTTGATTTCAATGAATATCTTAGGAGATATCGCAGTATTAAAATAACATCGTAGCAAAATAATGGTGCAAGGCCGGCGGCGAGTGGTCATGACGGGGAAGGGCGGTGGCCCCAGTTATCTCTGCGAGATACCAAAAATGACGTTCAGTACCCCAGTAAAAATTGAATCGGTAACCCAGTAAAATTTCTAAAACCTTAAAAAAGAATTGTCCTAGAATTTGTATTGGGTAACCCGGTAAATTTTCTTGGGTTTGCGCATATTATTGTCCCGCGTTACTGCAGAGCCCAAGTAAAAATTCATAAACTCCCCAGAAATATTTTAAGAAATTATTTCTCCGTGTACTGATAAAAGCGTGATGATGTAGGTACCTAAAACAGCTCCTTAACGTACGTACGTGTTATTAAAAAATATTTTCACCCTCTACGTAAACGAAGTCGCGGGTTAAAGTTAGCGTTAGCCCACTATTCCACGCGGACGAAGTCGCGGGCAGAAGCTAGTAATATTATACTAAGGCACACAATAATTGTTTTTCAAATACATATTTTTTTATCAGTTTTTATTTATTTATATACATAATTATGTTTTCGTTGTCTGACGAGTCTGGTGGTGCATCTTCTTTGGAACGACTCTAAATTGGTACTTATATTGAGGCTTAGTCGGGATGACTCAATCAATCTAGTCTGTCTTTCCATTGTTCGCCATGCATTGGCGACAAAGTAAATACGTAATTAATTTAATTATTTAACTAGCATACGTTTCTCAGTGCTAACATTTTTAAACCTTTCCCATTTCACGGTTTAATGTTTCTCAACTCTGATCAAAACTTGAATCTCTTTATTTATTGGACTTTTGAAATGAAAAAATTACATTGTTAACAATGTCATATCCAATAATTTGTCTCCATGCTTATGATTATTTATTCAAACATTTTTTTATTCTGATTATTTTAACAAACCAGCAAACCAGCAGCTTATCATGAAACGAAAACGAAAACTAACGTTGTGGTAACTACTAATACTACTCCATATGAACGAAACTAAAAAATCGTGTATAAAACGGACACTATGCAGCCAAGCATAATATAAGTTGGGGGATTACATCGCTGACAAAAATGCTTGACTCAACACTGGTCCTGCTCCACAAGGGCGCATAAATACACTGATTGATTTAGTGGAAAGAGATGGCTCTGTTGTAGTCGAAGAAGATGGCTCTGTCATAGTTGTGGTGGAAGTGGAAGTAGATGGCTCTGTTTAACAGGTAGTAGACGACTCCGTCGTTGTTGAGGTGGAAGTAGAAGTAGACGGTACTGTTGTAGTGGAAGTTGAGGGCTCTGTTATAGTGGAAGTAGATAGCTCAATTGCAGTGGAAGTAGACACTCTATTGTAGTGGAAGTAGACGCCTCTGTCGTAGTGGAAGTAGAAGGTTCTGTTGTAGTGGAAATTGAGGGCTCTGATGTACTGGAAGTAGACGGCTCTGTTGTAGTGGAAGTATATGGCTCAAGTGTAGTGGAAGTAGGCGCCTCTGTCGAAATCGAAGTAGACGGTTCTGTCGTAGTAGAAGTTGAAGGCTCTGTCGTAGTGGAAGAAGAAGGTTCTGTTGTAGTGTAAGGACACGGCTCTATTGTAGTGGAAGTAGGTGCCTCTGTCGTAGTCGAAGTAGATGGCTCTGTTGTAGTTGAAGTAGTCGGCTCTGTTGTAGTGGAAGTAGATGGTTCTGTTGTAGTGGAAGTTGAGGGCTTTGTTGTACTGGAAGTAGACGACTCTGTTGTAGTGGAAGTAGATGGCTCAAGTGTAGTGGAAGTAGACGGCTCAGTTGTAGTCGACGTAGACGGCTCTATTGTAGTGGAAGTAGATGGTTCTGTTGGAGTGGAAGTAGACGCCTCAGTCGTAGTTGAAGTAGACGGCTCTGTTGTAGTGGAAGTTGAGGGCTCTGTTGTAGTGGAAGTAGATGGCTCAAGTGTAGTGGAAGTAGACAGCTCTGTTGTAAATGAAGTAGACGGCTCTTTAGCAGTTGAAGTGGACGGCTCTGTTGTAGTGGAAGTAGAAGGCTCTGTTGTAGTGGAAGTAGGCGCCTCTGTCGTAGTGGAAGTTGAGGGCTCTGTCGTAGTCGACGTAGATGGTACTGTCGTAGTGGAAGTAGACGGCTCTGTTGTAGTCGAAGTAGACGCTTCTGTTGTAGTGGAAGTAGATGGCTCTGTTGTAGTGGAAGTAGACGGCTCAGTTGTAGTCGACGTAGATGGCACTGTTGTAGTGGAAGTAGGCGCCTCTGTCGTAGTGGAAGTTGAGGGCTCTGTCGTAGTCGACGTAGATGGTACTGTCGTAGTGGAAGTAGATGGCTCTGTTGTAGTGGAAGTAGACGGCTCAGTTGTAGTCGACGTAGATGGCACTGTTGTATCGGAAGTAGGCGCCTCGGTCGTAGTGGAAGTTGAGGGCTCTGTTGTAGTCGACGTAGATGGCTCTGTTGTAGTGGAAGTAGATGCCTCTGTCGTAGTGTAGGTACACACCTCTGTCGTAGTGAAAAATAATTGACTATATAATAAACCATTAACTGCAGCCCGATGTCTGGAATTGTGCCCGGTTGATGGCAATATGCTCGCTCCTAAATTGTACTCCTGGTGAAATGTAGGTGTACCACTATAGGTGCACTTCTGCCAAACCCTTCGCGGAATATAGGGGTTATTTTCGTAACGTGTTTGTATTACGTGTCGTGTTATGCTGCTTATGCCTAATTTAAGCGGTATTTTAAGTACTAAGTGTTTTAAGTATACTAAGAGAGACCATTTCCGGATGATTCGTGTATTCTCTCGTAAAGACATTTTGTGAAAGTTTTTCTTTCAAACAAAAATTATTCATTCCGCAGCACGATATTGCAATTTAAAAATACTTACGCCGTATAAAGTCCGTCAATAACCTGTATGAATAAAAAAATATTAATTAGAATTTCATATCACTTACTTAGTAGGTAAGTTAAGTACATTATATTTATAATGATAATGTTTGTATATTTAATCTTTATGTAAAATACATACCCATGATTGGGACTGCTTGTGTGACGTAACATGTCTAAAACAAACAATAACATAAAATTAGAGTATCATTATTATTTTTGCTAGTCTCCTTGACAATATTTATTTATTTATTTATTTTTACAGAAAGCTTACAGACTAATAACAATCTTGAATATCATGCATAAGTTTTGACATTTGCTAATTACAAGCTTCCACATATATTATATTTACTTAGTTATGCGTTATTTGCGTTGACCAGTTACAGCGATTTGATTATGTAACAAATTACAATGTAACCATATATGTCAAGATGATACATTAGGTATGTCAAAATCGGAATTAAAGTTATTTTTGGTTGTCACCAAAATATTCCTTGTTTAAAATCTTTTTAAATTTATGTGCGCTGGTGCAAAATAAATCAATTTCCAGGTGTGATGGTAGACTATTGAAAGCTATAACACTACGTGTGCAGAAGGCGTTGCGCCTGTACTTAGTCGATGCGAATGGCACATGGAGTAGCGACCGTTTTCTTAGGTTGTTTAAATTAGTGCGAAGAAGTATTTAGCTGAGTATTTCGGGACAATCGACGGAGCCGTTTGCGATGTTCACTAAAAAACAGATATCACTGACGTTACGTCTTACATCCAACGGTAAGAAATGATATCGCTTACAACGGTGCTCATAGTCTACTGATAATTGCCTAGCCTTGAAGTCCAAGTACCGCAAAAATTTCCTTTGAACAGAATGTATGCGAGATTTGTAGATCTCATATTGAGGGTTCCATACTTGAGAGACGTACTCAAGGTGGCTACGCACTAGAGAACAGTAAAGAACTTGCAATGGTTTTAGGGAACGAAAGCTAGCACAAGCTCTAATAATGAAGCCCAAGGCTGTGATCGCCTTGTTGACAACAATTTCTACATGATTATCAAAAAGCAGCTCGCTATCGTGTACCACACCAAGATCCCTGATACTGGTTTCTTTACTTATGTAAGTACCATTCAGTGTATACCCTGGGCCAATGATAGATTAGCGGCGAGTGAATATTACGTGAAAACATTTAGAAACATTTAGTTGTAGTTTTTTGGTTTTGCAATATTGTACGAATCTGTCAAGGTCTAACTGAAGTAGCTCAGTATCAGACAATGTGCGTATGGACTTTAGGACCTTCATGTCATCTGCGTATAGTAGGATATGTGAGTTTTTAAAGCAGTTTTTGATATACAAAATAAATATTGTAAATAATAACGGTCCTAGGATTGAGCACTGGGGCACTACTGATGGGACAGATTTCCATCCAGACGTGTACCCACGCAAAACCGCAGCCTGCATTCGATTATCTATGTATGACGAAAACCACCGGAATAGATCACCGTGAATTCCTGCGGAAAATAACTTCTGAAGAAGCACCCGATGATCTATACGGTCAAAACATTTACTGTAATCCGTGTATACCGCGTCGACATGACATCGTTCTTCCATCCCAGTGGTTATAATTTCATTGGATAGTATCCGGTTGGAGGCAGTTGACCGTTTTCTTAGGAAACCATGTTGTTCGTCACCGAAATGGCGTTGCATAACTGAGTAAACTTCAGTGTGTACTACTCGTTCAAGGACTTTCGAAAAAAGACACAATTTAGATATGGGGCGGTAGTTTTCTATTTTAGATTTATCCCCCTTCTTAAAAATCGGTGTAATAAATGCCGATTTCCACATCTTTGGGACGATACCCTCTCTCAACGACCGCTCAAACAGCACACAGAACGGCGCAACAGAGCTCTTTGCACAATTAATTATAAAAACAGGGGGTATCAAATCTGGCCCACCTGATTTAGATAGGTCCAAACCTTTAAGTAGCTAGTACCGTCTCCGGACACACGCTGACTGTACTCAGATTCACCGAGCTAGCAGAATGAATGTCTATATTAACATCCAGATCATTAGATTCTGAGTCAGGTTCTTGAAAGGTAGACTGGAAGTAAGAGGAAAAAAGCTCAGTGATACCCTCACCAGTGTCTGCGGACGAGTCCATGTAGTGTAATACGTTAGGTAATGTATTACCACTTCTTTTGTTTTTGATATACGACCAGACACATTTAGGATTTTTGGCGATTGAGGATTCAATTTTGTCAATATAAGCATCAAAACACACCGCCTCTAATTCCTTAGCTCGGTTACGCAAGAGGGAAAAAGAGTACAATATCAAACTAGGTACTATATATTTGACCTTGGCCTAGGCCTTGTAGACTCATAGATGTTTTGATTTTTTGTCCATTTCCTAAATGTTGACAGGTCTATACTAAACGTGCCCTGGCGGCTGATAGTGGCGCGTGTGTTGGATCATTTAGCTCCCTTCAAAATGTTTGAGCTGAATGGTGCTGATCCATGCGTCATGTTCGTGAACGGGCGCAGTCAGTCGGGACTGGTCATCTCTTAGCTGCTACGGCTTATTTAAATTATTTTAAGTTTCGATTGTTTTTTTTATTTTTATTATATTATTTGCTTTGCTCTGGACGCTTTTAATGTGTACGTATTTTTTACATAATTCTCACATAGAATTAATTATAAGTTCAACATTAATGATGTAACTAATATTTTTGTAACAATATGTGGGCGGCCGAGCAAAAGGGTCCATTTCTCGGCATTTAGTTTCCGAAATATAGGTACAGAATTTTGTAAAGCGAGGTGAAAAAATTGCATCTCGCGATTTAAATTTATTATTAATTAATGCTCAATTATCTACAGTTCATATAGTAAATGACTTTATAATATGTTTCTAAGTACCAGAAATTTTAAGAGAAAAGTTTTGTAAAAGGTACCAGTAGTCGGCATGACATTTTTTTTTGGTAAAAATACGATTTAATACATTTAAACTATGTATCAAATTAAACTAAATAATAGAGGGCACATTAAGTTATGAAAAAAATACTGACAGCAGGCTGTAGCAAAGGTTTTGAACCCGAATCAGGTATACGGTTTTCCTTCAGAAAAATGCCCTGCAGGCAAGTACAGTCGAGTTCTTTAATATGTGAGCATTTTAATGAATCAAAATTATAAAGGTAACGGTAAGTTTCATAAAACTCTAAATAGCTTTGCCCTACAATAAATTGTACACAATCTGTGACGTCATAAATATTTGACTACATTATATCAATAATATTGCTACAGACAAAGACTCAAAAAATTGTGCGCAATCCCTTGTTCATATTATTAAGCGCAAAGTTAGGTTCACAAATATCTATGCAACTGCTTTAAATTTTTCATAGAGAAATTTCTGTATGAAAAATTAAATGAAAGGAATGATTGAAGATGGACGTTTATCTCTCTATCGTACTAACAACACTAGACACAATGAAGAAAACATTCTGCCGAACAGATGAAGTGGGCGTATCTCATGCGGATTTTTGGGAGGTGAATGAACGCCGCTGGGCCCATGGAAATATTCGAAGTCATTGGACGTATGACAGGTGTCGATTACGCGGACATCTTTAAAAAAATGTCTTTCGTCCGACCGGTAAAATTGTTTATCCCGATGGCCATCGAATCGAATTTGCACAAGACGGAAGTTCCGTCCACAATGCGAGAAAGGTCCAGCGGGGTACTTACTTAACACACTAACAGTAGGAATGGGTTTCATTTTGACAGTTCAACAACATTCATTGCGTTATTTACGTCGTTGAACAGACAAATTTTTCGAACATAAGAAGCTATGGATTGATTCAAATGATTCTGTTTGTGATAGATAGTGTGTTACGTAATAAGGGGTGCAGGAGTGGATAGCTCAACAAGAAGATTTACATTTAATTAAACTCCCGCCAAGAACCCTGACCCCATAGAAAATGTATGGGGTTTAATGGTTCAAAATTGTGACTCGACGCGAGTTAGATCAGTCAACAACTTAAGGGCCCACGTACATGAGATTTGGGAAAGCTTTAGAAGTAGCGCCGCCTGTTCAAACATGATTGCATCAATGCGTGACGTTTGCAAGATGTTATTGATGTCAATGGTGGATACATATACCAGATTCTAAAACTGGCAGCACCGTTGGAAAAACCTTGCCTGGAAATAGCCTACCTTATTTTAAATGTTAGGTTATCAGAAGAACAAAATAAGAATGTAGGTATTATGAATTACAAATTAAAAACTAATGTGCATAAGTAAATGTTATTTTAATTTTTTAAACCGTATGCAAAGTTTTAAACAAATAGGCAGGTATAGTCTGCGTTGACCCTAGGATTTCCTAAAACTTAATAAATCATATAATACAGCTACTACGCAACGTTGTCAGATTGATACAGTCCTACTCGTATTATTAACGGCAACATTACCTCCTCTCCGGCGCGGCGTACTTCTGCTCCGGCACGCAAAAATAAATTTAATGGTAGAGGCCATTTAGTTGAATATTCAAAGCTGTATGGATATTTATGAATCCTAGGTTTCCCCAAATATATTGAAAACTATAGAGTACTTAGATATTTATGCACTGAAGAGTAGTCAGATATTTTTGACTGCACTACCGTAACATACTTATGAACAGTTTATATGATAATATTTTATTGATGTCTAAATTTGTATAGAATTTTATCATCATTTTAACGCTTACAATATTTTGAAACATTGTCACTGGCAATTTATTAATGAACTCGACTGTAGGAAAGAAAATCGTATCTTTATAATAAAATTCGTGAATTCGTTAGTGAAGAATCTAAATAAATTTAATGCCCGAAACTCATTCCAAATGTTAACGAACCCAGTTCCTCTAGCATTCCTAAAGCTCACAATTCCGCGCCATCAAAATCTGTTCAGAAACAAACTTTTGAAAAGAGTACTCGACAAAAACCAACATGTTCGTATTGCAAAGAAGTTGGTCATAGGAATCAATTACGAGAAGGAATTTATTTTTGTCCAAAACGTAAGGTTTTAAGTAAGAATCTCAGCCAGAACAATTTTTGTGTTTCATTTTGGCTACTGTTTATATAATTTCATAAAAGTACCAGTAGCCAAAATAATCAATGTTTTATTTATTCAGTAAAATAAAATACACTGGACTTGTCAAAAGGCCTTGTCGCCTACCAGAAAAGTACCTATTTTACTACCAAAAAATTCGAAATACTCACCAAATTGTGTCCACCAGAATGGATAAATGCTCACCAAATTGTGTTTCATAAAGTACTGTAGAAATGAACCTATTTTCCTTTTTTATTTATAAGGCGTAGTCAACGGAGCCCCGCTCGGCGGGGCTCCTATGACTGGGTAGTTTACAAAAAATAACCACTAACCTAACCTGTCTGAGTCGGGGTGCCCCAAGTCTCGAGCTCACTTCACTCGCTCTTGCATCTCATCCCAACCTTGCATTTTGAAGCAAACTTATTTTTGATGAGCAACTTAAACAAGATTTGGTAAGCATTTATCCATAATGGTAGGGAAAAAGAATATAAGTACAACACGTACAATTATTCTGATGAGTGTATAACTATTTTGGAACTTAAAACGTTGTTCTTTCGGCACCTCGGTATAGAGTGGCTTTATTTTGTTTGAAGTTAACATATTTTACATGGTACTTAGTCTTCGGGTCTAAAAATTATTTTGGTGAGCATTTAAATTGTAGCCATTAAAAAGTGCCTGTAATTGGTTTATTTCAAATAAACGCTTTGAGTTTGAGTAAGATTCAAATAGTTATATTAAAATACTCACTGCCAGCAGCACCAAAACCAATGTCACAGTATTCGCCCCCATTCTCCACTTCGATGCACAAGGGAATAATCAGACGAACAGTTACACCTCCCTATTTATACCAAATATTAAACAAATTAACGTCATACAGATGGCTTTCTCCTATTGATAATTTCTTAACAAGTGAAGTACATAAACATGTTATCAATAAAATGCTGACAAAGGACTTTTGTTTTGATCTAGATAATAATTATGACAGTTTCCATAGAAATATTTCCTTACGTAGGTATTTTGCAGTAATAAACAGTGTTCAATTATTTGAAAAAATGTTTATTGACTAGGTTGTGTGCTTCATTAAAACAACTAAGATGGCAGTGTAGCCCTTTTTGTTTTTTTAATTGTGTGTTACGCTGACAGCTGAAGCTGGCCCCGACTTACGAGTTGTAGGTCGTGCGTTCGAACCCAGGTAGGCGCTCTAATTCACCACTATCACCACTGTTCTCAAACGGTAAGGAAAACTTCGTGAGGAAACCAACATATCCTAGAACCAAACATTCAAAGACATGTGACATATGACCCGCTCTAGGCCCACGTGGTGGATTACGGCCCATTCCCTCTCACAGAGAGGAGGCCTGTGTCCCAGCAGTGGGAACGTTATAGGCTGATTATGCTAAGTTGACATTTGAGCATTATTTTCTTTTTACTGAAGTAACTATAAAGCAAGCTTGAGTACGAAAGATTATTATTTCATCGACAACTCGGCTGAATAGGTTGATTCGAAACTGAGGCCGGAATTACAGAACCTCACACAAGACTTTCAGCGTTTGTCCGCCGCCACCGTGAACGGGACGTCAACGAGAAACGTGATTATTTGAACCGAACGTGACCTCCCGTTGGTACATTTGCAGTGGGCACGGGAAAAACAATTCGTACAAAATTATTTGTGATTTGAAAAGTCAAGTTTTTCATTTTGCATGTAGCTGAAAGCGATTTTTCAAATAAATTGAATATTCATGGAAAATCACTAATATTCGCAATAAGTTTTTCAAAAAATTACGCGATTCTACCTTTTGATCACCTTTTTACTAGAAATTGCTTTTGATTTTGAACATTAAAAATATTATCGACATTACTTTAGGGTCTACTTGCATGTGGCTGGACCACTTTTTTCAACTTCGATACAAAATTAAGGAGAAAAATTATGTTTAAAATACCCATTTTTCTATAAAAAAACCCAGTCAATAATGTACTTTTGTCCTATTATTTGGCCAAACGTTTCAAGAAATTTTAAAATTATATATTAGTCTTTGGTTATCCTTAAAATAAAATCAAAATTTTATTTTATGATAATGCAATATCTTCATTAAGTAAATCAACGGCGAAATAAACTATACTTTCGAGAATGCAAAAGTGACGAAACTATTAACAGGTATTGTGACCGACACGAATAGTTTAGCGCCCCGAAACCTATACTTTGAGGCCACACAGACTTAATGTTTCAGAAATTTCATGATTTGTCACAATTAGATTTAGACACGTAGTAAAAATGAAATTGTGATACCCAAATTTAGATTAACTAAAACAAGCAAGTCATTTCCTATAAACAGTATCCGCTTTTATAACAAGTTGCCAAAGTCAGTTACGGAACTTAGCGATGGAAACTTCAAAACCCACATCAAACGTATCCTTATCAAAAATGCATATTATAAGATTAAAGACTACGTTGAAGACAAGGAAGTTTGGCGATAATTCCTTCTGCACATGTGGCTTCCCTGGTACCTCATTAATGCCATCACTATATAAATGTCTATTAACTGCTCCCAAATTACGAAGGTTATTTAAAAAAAAACAGATTTTTATGGTTTTTTACTTTCTTCTTTGACATTATCTTCTCATCATTAGACATTATTACCTCCAATTCTTATTTCAACTCTTTACTTACGGCTTTTGTAGACAGGATTTTAATTCAGATTTGTTATAGTTGTAATGGCAATCATGTCATTTGGTTTAAATAGGCTTTTATTTTTATATAGATTCTTATATATTTTGTGAATGTGAGACGTTGTAGGCCTAACTTGTAGACTGTAGATTTATAGACTTTTTATATTTTGTTGAGTACCTGTTACTTGTTGACAGGCCTAAGCATTACCTAAAACACCACGTCATATTAATGATTCTGCTTTATTGGCGAAAAGATTAAATTATAAATAATAATCATCGCATAAATATTAAACAATAACAACAGTACTGTCAAATTATTGATTAATCAACTAATAAATCAGGCTCATTTACCCATAGCGATTTTTTGCAATCGACGTCTTCTAGATCGTCGGCCGCAACCACATCAGTCTTGTCTAGGTAGGGCTGCTCCATCGTCGAAGCCGAATAACTTGGCTATTGGTTTTTTATGCCTTGTGGCGGGAATGCACATGCTAGTGGTACGGATTATTGAGATGTTGATTCTTGATCTTAGCCAACCCATCACTGCGCTAACGGACCTATTCTAGCGGTCAGCAATTGCAGCTCCGAGGTTTTTTACTCAAGCTTTTTTTTTAAACTAGTTTCAACCAAACAAATTTCTTTAGAAATTTCTTTAGTTTCTTTCTTTCTTTCTTTTTTTCATAGAAGTAATGCTCGAGTCATAAGTGAGGTTCTGTTATACGGGCGTAAGATTGCCTTACGATACAACTTTGAGGGTCTTTACTAAAAATGAATCAATCATTAAGTACTTTATATATTGAGTGCTATAAACATATTTGTTTAGTTTATATTTAAATAAGTATGTAAATAAAATTTTTGGTTATTGTGCACTTATTTATGTATTGTCCTTATTATATTGTTACAAGGATTTATAATAAGGTCCGTACTAGGACGCCAATATTAAAAAACATCAAAAACTGCTCGCACCCGCATGTTGGCCGCCGCCACTTCTTCCAGACGGTCCAGATTGACAACCAATGAATAATGTGACAACTCTTGTTGAATCACATTATCAACGTTTCAAATAAACCGTACAAGACATCTCACTCACGGTTTAAAAAAAAACATAACATACCTTTTGTGTGTACCGGCACCCTAATTACGTAACACACTATCTATCAAAATCTGAATAATTTTGAAGCCTATTGCTAATCCATTGCTTCATATGTTCGAAAAATTTGTCTGGTCAACAACGTAAATAACGCAATGAATGTTGTTGAACTGTCAAAATGACACCCATTCCTACTGTTAGTGTGTTACGTAATCACCCCGCGGGTTGTGGAGGTCAGATAGGCAGTCGCTCCATGTAAAATACTGCCGATTCCAACGTAATTGGGAAAAGGCTAAGTAAAGAAAAAGAGAAAGTAGGTGTGTAAAACACTCTGCGCTGTCGATTTTTTTCTTCAAATCTTTCCTAAGATTTACTTACCGAATCATTATAATGCTTCTCTAATAATTCTTTTACTACAAATATAATTTTTGACTCCCTGTTGCAATTTATTTTGGAATAGGTTTAATGCTCTTGTTTTTAACTGGTTTGCATGGTATTTAGTGTACCTTAAAACTTACTATTATTAATTGCAAATGCTAGCAGAATCTGGCACTTACTTTGGAGTCAATGGTTAAATTTACTCAATTATTTTAAGGATATCGTGACCCCCTGAACAGCTTTTTGCGATCATCTTTAATGGCAGTGGGTAAATGGTACAGCAGGTACAGTCAGTTCACAGTTAATTTACTTCTGATTTTGCATCACTGTCAAAATCGCAGTGATCTTTATAGGCGTTACAATAAGGTTGCTGCTGCCAGAGGTAAATAGTTGTGAAAGGTCTGTTCGTGCATAAAAGGTAAAGAATAAAAATCAACAAATGAATAACAACCCAATCAATTTTAATAATCAATGAAATTCCCGATTATAAAGAAAACATAAACTTCCATTTCCATAATAATGTAAATATATATAACGGAGCACCGGGACCATTCAATTTTTAGAAATCGTGACGTCAGCAGAGCTGACGTCACCATCTCCACCGCCAGGCTCACTCATTGCAAAAATGAATACACCCAATTGATCTTCTCACGTTTTATTCTTATTACTAATCAAACACAATTAAAATAGCCTTAAAATTTAAATGAATAATAGAAAAATCGTACTCACAAGATATTTTAGTAAAACACGTGTCTTCACAACATTCTCCTTGACAATGTGGCCTCGCAGCGGCTCGCCCTATCCAATACCAATATGGCGTCGTCGTTGCGAAGTCATTACACTTGTTTTTTTACAAATTTCAGTTAACATTGATTTAAGTAACAAACTATGATTTGTTAATTCGTTTTACTATTTTTAGCACTCGATTTTAACGTTGAATTAATTCTTTATTGCTTAAAACATTTTAAACAGTTTTAAACGCGCGCCATGTTTTTTATTTGCTTAACCAATTTATAGTAGTTTAATCAAGTAAGTTTGAATAAGCAAAAATTAACCAAAAATCATTTTTAATCTAACGCATACCGCTTATTAATCAAGAAACGAATTTAGAAATAGATAGCTTGTTTTTAAACCTAAGTTTGAATAAACCTTCAGTTATAGTTTGCTGTTAAGTAACCGCAAATCATAACACGACTTTTTACATTGAAAAATATCAAACTGACTACAATAATCAAATCTAAACTAATTTAAACCTATCCAGTCATATTTAACTGTTAAATTTTAACTTAAAGTTTACATTAGCCCTGCGTCGACATATAATATATTTTATTTTTCAATATAAAATTGACTTCTTATGAAAAAATAAATTACAAATAAAGAATAGAATTCCAAAATCAAAATCTTATCTCATCTAATCATTAAATCTTATCCTATCTTTTCTTCTTTTCTAAATAATCTTCCAAATTGCGTAACACACTCACAATCCCTTTCAATAAAATCAAAGAGATAAAAAATAAAATCTAAATAAATGAAAACATCAGCATAAATAATCATATTAATAACAATGTAAACATATATTGTATCCTAAAACCGAATAATAATAACAATAATACCCATTTACACGATGCAAGTTTCTGGATTGTGACATACAATAAAATTTAAGTAACAAAAGACTTGCATCATCTTACAACTTTTAAATCAATCAGGCTGAGGTTGTGTTATTGCCGAGATAAATGTTTGTCACATGATTTTGGCAATTTGTGGTGATTAATATACAAACTGCTGGTGTAGTTCTTGAGGAGCTTCTCGTGCACTAACAATGTCTTGTTGTAGAGGTGCTACATGTATGAGTGGTAGTTACTGTTGGACACGGTTTCGTTGTAGTGGTGCTACATGTATGAGTGGTAGTTACTGTTCGACAAAATGGTTAGTAAGTTTTTCGTTTTTCAGCTGTATCTTCGTATATTTGTATCTTTTGAAATTAATTAGAATGGACTCGGCAACGTACAGCATGTGCTACATTGTTAGTATAACAAAGTACTTACTAATATAATAGCTTAATGATCAAGTAATGCTTAAGTAATCCTTTAGCCGATTAGCTACACTGAATGTTGCACAAATATGGAGTTATTTATCCATAAACCATCATTCATCGTTAGTAAAACTCATAACACCACCATACCATACGTACACAATCACCCAATACAAATACATCCTTGGTGTTTAATAAAATTCTATCATAACATTCATTACTTAATGCGCCATATTTTATAATATTTATTACTTAATCAATAAGTCAAAATGTCAAACCTACAGTTTTATGACAGCTGCGCAAACAGATCATTAAATTTTGGCATGGCGCATGAGTCGTTGCCCCGGAATGTTACGACGTTATAAATATTTTGTTTATATACTTTTTGAACTAGGTTATAGTGTATTTATTTTATTTCTTATTTTAATGTTTGTTTTTAAGTTTCGTATGCTGCACTGGTTGACGTCATCACGTCAGCGCCGGCTATCGCTGAAAAGCAGCGCTGGGGCTCTGTCTCGCATAGGGTCGTAGCATTATGCTGAGCGATTGCTGTTTTGCGTGAACGTGACGCATATTTTTCCCCAACTCGTCATTTTTTGTATTTGTGTGTTTTTTCTTTGCGTCTTGTTTACCGCAAATAAATGTTTTGTTTTTGTTTTCTTTTTTTTTCTTTAACATGGTTACAGTGCTAACTTCTTTATCTCACGTCGGTACGAGATTCACGAGTTTATCTCGTGTCGTAGTAAAAGAGAATGCATAAATAGGACATTCTGTCATTTGTATTCAAAAAGATTACTTTTGAAATAATTGTTTGTTTACATCGTGTTCAGTCATTGAATTGCAACCAATAAAAGTAGACTCTGTTTCTCTATTTAGAAAGCCCGTAGAAAAATTATTTTGTTACATCAAACACAAATCAGCTTCAAACTAACAATGACGGTCAGACGAAATCGCATCATAAAGGTGCGATTTTGCCTGTCCGTCGTTTTTAAGCATTTTGGTCCAGAACCCTAAAAATTGAATAATTGACTGCAATTTCAATTAAAACGAAGAATATTTGCGTCATAATGGTTTTATTATAATATTATACTAAGGCACACAATAATCGTTTTTCAAATACATATTTTTTTATCAGTTTTTAATTATTTATATACATAATTATGTTTTCGTTGTCTGACGAGTCCGGTGGTGCATCTTCTTTGGAACGACTGTAAACTGGTACTTATATTGAGGCTTAGTCGGGATGAATCAATCAATCTAGCCTGGCTTTCCATTGCTCGACATGCATTGGCGACAAAGTAAATACGTAATTAATTTAATTATTTAACTAGCATACGTTTCTCAGTGCTAACATTT
This sequence comes from Dryobotodes eremita, assembly GCA_917490735.1. Lineage (NCBI taxonomy): Eukaryota > Metazoa > Arthropoda > Insecta > Lepidoptera > Noctuidae > Dryobotodes > Dryobotodes eremita. Next base: position 19,191,842 of record OU823251.1, on the reverse strand, counting down.
TTAAACCTTTCCCATTTCACGGTTTAATGTTCCTCAACTCTGATCAAAACTTGAATCTCTTTATTTTTTGGCCTTTTGAAATGAAAAAAAGTACATTGTCAACAATCTCAATATCCAATAATTTATCTCCATGCTTATGATTATTTATTATACCTTCTACAACAAACCAGCGAACCAGCAGCTTATCACGTCCCCTCTGAAAAAGAACCGGTATCAAGTTCAGGTACCCAGTTCCGTCCCACTTTAGCGCTAGTTAAAACTTTCCTGTATCATTTTGCGTGAACAAACTTCCCTCCCCACTTTATGGAGGGGAAGTGCAATTATTTACTGAGATTGCACGCCGCACAACATTTTAGGGTTTCACGGGGGCGATCCGAGAATTTGTTTGTGTTAGATATTCATGTGGATTTGGAGTCACGGTTATAAATTGATCGTGGAGGGTGGATTGCAAGTAGTTTACTGGACAGATGTATTTTCTTTTTTTTCTTGTTTTAAGTATTCGTCTTTTATTTTTGTGTTAGGTACTTAACCCGTGTTTTGCACCAAGATATAAAACATGTTTTCTATATTTTGTGTCTACTGGTTTCGTTTATCATTTACACCTAAAACAGGTAGTAAGAAGTACTTGTTTACACAATTTGCGTGAAGCTTGTCAAAAATTTAAAATTAAGGCATGTCTGAAAATACCTTAAATAAATATTATGTATTATATATATTTTGACACAAATTGTATACGGGTGTAAACTCGAGTTACAACGGCTGGTTCAAAATAAGTCATTGTTCTTCCAACGTATGTAATCGTATGTTAAGTTACAGACTGAAAGGTAGACGCGGTTAGCACTACTAACTTATGATAGCAGAATAATGTATATATATATATATATATTTTTTTTTATGTATATATATTTTAGTCTACCTAACGTTGTGGTAACCACTAATACTTCTCCAAATGAATGAAGCTGAAAAATCTTGTATAAAACGGACACTATGCAGCCAAGCATATTATAAGTTGGGGGATTACATCGCTGACAAATATGCTTGACTCAGCACTGGTCCTGCTCCACAAGGGCGCATAGATACACTGATTGTTTTATTGGAAAGAGATGGCTCTGTTGTAGTCGAAGAAGATGGCTCTGTCGTAGTTGTGGTGGATGTGGAAGTAGATAGCTCTGTTTAACAGGTAGTAGACGACTCCGTCATGGTTGTGGTGGAAGTGGAAGTAGACGGTACTGTTGTAGTGGAAGTAGAAGATTCTGTTGTAGTGGAAGTATATGGCTCAAGTGTAGTGGAAGTAGACAGCTCAGTTGTAGTCGACGTAGATGGCTCTGTTGTAGTGGAAGTAGGCGCCTCTGTCGAAGTCGAAGTAGACGGTTCTGTCGTAGTAGAAGTTGAAGGCTCTAGTGTAGTGGAAGTAGACGACTCTGTTGTGGTAGAAATAGATTTCTCTGTTGTAGTGTAAGTACACGGCTCTGTTGTAGTTGAAGTAGACGGCTCTGTTGTAGTGGAAGTAGACGGCTCTGTTGTAGTCGACGTAGATGGCTCTGTTGTAGTGGAAGTAGGCGCCTCTGTCGTAGTGGAAGTTGAAGGCTCTGTTGTAGTGGAAATAGACGGTTCTGTTGTAGTGGAAGCTGACGGCTCTGTTGTAGTCGAAGTAGACGGTTCTGTCGTAGTAGAAGTTGAAGGCTCTAGTGTAGTGGAAGTAGACGACTCTGTTGTGGTAGAAATAGATTTCTCTGTTGTAGTGTAAGTACACGGCTCTGTTGTAGTTGAAGTAGACGGCTCTGTTGTAGTGGAAGTAGACGGCTCAGTTGTAGTCGACGTAGATGGCTCTGTTGTAGTGGAAGTAGGCGCCTCTGTCGTAGTGGAAGCTGACGGCTCTGTTGTAGTGGAAGTAGACGCCTCTGTCGTAGTTGAAGTAGACGGCTCTGTTGTAGTGGAAGTTAAGGGCTCTGTTGTTGTGGAAGTAGACAGCTCAGTTGTAGTCGACGTAGATGGCTCTGTTGCAGTGGAAGTAGGCACCTCTGTCGTAGTCGAAGTAGATGGCTCTGTTGTACTTGAAGTAGACGGCTCTGTTGTAGTGGAAGTAGATGGCTCTGTTGTAGTTGAACTAGACGGCTCTGTTGTAGTGGAAGTAGACGGCTCAGTTGTAGTCGACGTAGATGGCTCTGTTGTAGTGGAAGTAGGCGCCTCTGTCGTAGTGGAAGTAGATGGCTCTGTTGTAGTTGAAGTAGACGGCTCTGTTGTAGTGGAAGTAGACGGCTCAGTTGTAGTCGACGTAGATGGCTCTGTTGTAGTGGAAGTAGGCGCCTCTGTCGTAGTGGAAGTTGAGGGCTCTGTTGTAGTGGAAATAGACGGTTCTGTTGTAGTGGAAGTTGAGGGCTCTGTTGTTGTGGAAGTAGACGGCTCAGTTGTAGTGGAAATAGACGGCTCTGTTGTAGTCGAAGTAGACGCTTCTGTTGTAGTGAAAGTAGATGGCTCTGTTGTAGTGGAAATAGATGGCTCTGTTGTAGTTGAAGTAGACGGCTCTGTTGTAGTGGAAGTAGACAGCTCAGTTGTAGTCGACGTAGATGGCTCTGTTGTAGTGGAAGTAGGCGCCTCTGTCGTAGTGGAAGTAGATGGCTCTGTTGTAGTTGAAGTAGACGGCTCTGTTGTAGTGGAAGTAGACGGCTCAGTTGTAGTCGACGTAGATGGCTCTGTTGTAGTGGAAGTAGGCGCCTCTGTCGTAGTGGAAGTTGAAGGCTCTGTTGTAGTGGAAATAGACGGTTCTGTTGTAGTGGAAGTAGATGGCTCTGTTGTAGTGGAAGTAGACGGCTCAGTTGTAGTCGACGAAGATGGCACCGTTGTATCGGAAGTAGGTGCCTCGGTCGTAGTGGAAGTAGACGGCTCTGTTGTAGTGGAAGTAGACGCCTCTGTCGTAGTCGAAGTAGATGGCCCTGTCGTAGTGGAAGTAGACGCCTCTGTCGTAGTGTAGGTACACGCCTCTGTCGTACTCGAAGTAGATGGCTCTGTTGTAGTGGAAGTAGACGCCTCTGTCGTAGTCGAAGTAGATGGCCCTGTCGTAGTGGAAGTAGGCGCCTCTGTCGTACTGGAAGTTGAGGGCTCTGTTGTAGTCGACGTAGATGGCTCTGTCGTAGTGGAAGTAGACAATTCTGTTGTAGTGGAAGTAGACGCCTCTGTCGTAGTCGAAGTAGATGGCTCTGTTGTACTCGACGAAGATGGCTCTGTTGTAGTGGAAGTAGACGCCTCTGTCGTAGTGGAAGTTGAGGGCTCTGTTGTAGTCGACGTAGATGGCTCTGTCGTAGTGGAAGTAGACAATTCTGTTGTAGTGGAAGTAGACGCCTCTGTCGTAGTCGAAGTAGATGGCTCTGTTGTACTCGAAATAGACGGCTCTGTTGTAGTGGAAGTAGACGCCTCTGTTGTTGTTGAAGTAGACGGCTCTGTTGTAGTGGAAGTTGAGGGCTCTGTTGTTGTGGAAGTAGACAGCTCAGTTGTAGTCGACGTAGATGCCTCTGTTGTAGTGGAAGTAGGCGCCTCTGTCGAAGTCGAAGTAGACGGTTCTGTCGTAGTAGAAGTTGAAGGCTCTAGTGTAGTGGAAGTAGACGACTCTGTTGTGGTAGAAATAGATTTCTCTGTTGTAGTGTAAGTACACGGCTCTGTTGTAGTTAAAGTAGACGGCTCTGTTGTAGTGGAAGTAGACGGCTCAGTTGTAGTCGACGTAGATGGCTCTGTTGTAGTGGAAGTAGGCGCCTCTGTCGTAGTGGAAGTTGAAGGCTCTGTTGTAGTGGAAATAGACGGTTCTGTTGTAGTGGAAGTAGACGCCTCTGTCGTAGTTGAAGTAGACGGCTCTGTTGTAGTGGAAGTTAAGGGCTCTGTTGTTGTGGAAGTAGACAGCTCAGTTGTAGTCGACGTAGATGGCTCTGTTGTAGTGGAAGTAGACGCCTCTGTCGTAGTCGAAGTAGATGGCCCTGTCGTAGTGGAAGTAGGCGCCTCTGTCGTACTGGAAGTTGAGGGCTCTGTTGTAGTCGACGTAGATGGCTCTGTCGTAGTGGAAGTAGACAATTCTGTTGTAGTGGAAGTAGACGCCTCTGTCGTAGTCGAAGTAGATGGCTCTGTTGTACTCGACGAAGATGGCTCTGTTGTAGTGGAAGTAGACGCCTCTGTCGTAGTGGAAGTTGAGGGCTCTGTTGTAGTCGACGTAGATGGCTCTGTTGTAGTGGAAGTAGGCGCCTCTGTCGTAGTGGAAGTAGATGGCTCTGTTGTAGTTGAAGTAGACGGCTCTGTTGTAGTGGAAGTAGACGGCTCAGTTGTAGTCGACGTAGATGGCTCTGTTGTAGTGGAAGTAGGCGCCTCTGTCGTAGTGGAAGTTGAGGGCTCTGTTGTAGTGGAAATAGACGGTTCTGTTGTAGTGGAAGTTGAGGGCTCTGTTGTTGTGGAAGTAGACGGCTCAGTTGTAGTGGAAATAGACGGCTCTGTTGTAGTCGAAGTAGACGCTTCTGTTGTAGTGAAAGTAGATGGCTCTGTTGTAGTGGAAATAGATGGCTCTGTTGTAGTTGAAGTAGACGGCTCTGTTGTAGTGGAAGTAGACAGCTCAGTTGTAGTCGACGTAGATGGCTCTGTTGTAGTGGAAGTAGGCGCCTCTGTCGTAGTGGAAGTAGATGGCTCTGTTGTAGTTGAAGTAGACGGCTCTGTTGTAGTGGAAGTAGACGGCTCAGTTGTAGTCGACGTAGATGGCTCTGTTGTAGTGGAAGTAGGCGCCTCTGTCGTAGTGGAAGTTGAAGGCTCTGTTGTAGTGGAAATAGACGGTTCTGTTGTAGTGGAAGTAGATGGCTCTGTTGTAGTGGAAGTAGACGGCTCAGTTGTAGTCGACGAAGATGGCACCGTTGTATCGGAAGTAGGTGCCTCGGTCGTAGTGGAAGTAGACGGCTCTGTTGTAGTGGAAGTAGACGCCTCTGTCGTAGTCGAAGTAGATGGCCCTGTCGTAGTGGAAGTAGACGCCTCTGTCGTAGTGTAGGTACACGCCTCTGTCGTACTCGAAGTAGATGGCTCTGTTGTAGTGGAAGTAGACGCCTCTGTCGTAGTCGAAGTAGATGGCCCTGTCGTAGTGGAAGTAGGCGCCTCTGTCGTACTGGAAGTTGAGGGCTCTGTTGTAGTCGACGTAGATGGCTCTGTCGTAGTGGAAGTAGACAATTCTGTTGTAGTGGAAGTAGACGCCTCTGTCGTAGTCGAAGTAGATGGCTCTGTTGTACTCGACGAAGATGGCTCTGTTGTAGTGGAAGTAGACGCCTCTGTCGTAGTGGAAGTTGAGGGCTCTGTTGTAGTCGACGTAGATGGCTCTGTCGTAGTGGAAGTAGACAATTCTGTTGTAGTGGAAGTAGACGCCTCTGTCGTAGTCGAAGTAGATGGCTCTGTTGTACTCGAAATAGACGGCTCTGTTGTAGTGGAAGTAGACGCCTCTGTTGTTGTTGAAGTAGACGGCTCTGTTGTAGTGGAAGTTGAGGGCTCTGTTGTTGTGGAAGTAGACAGCTCAGTTGTAGTCGACGTAGATGCCTCTGTTGTAGTGGAAGTAGGCGCCTCTGTCGAAGTCGAAGTAGACGGTTCTGTCGTAGTAGAAGTTGAAGGCTCTAGTGTAGTGGAAGTAGACGACTCTGTTGTGGTAGAAATAGATTTCTCTGTTGTAGTGTAAGTACACGGCTCTGTTGTAGTTAAAGTAGACGGCTCTGTTGTAGTGGAAGTAGACGGCTCAGTTGTAGTCGACGTAGATGGCTCTGTTGTAGTGGAAGTAGGCGCCTCTGTCGTAGTGGAAGTTGAAGGCTCTGTTGTAGTGGAAATAGACGGTTCTGTTGTAGTGGAAGTAGACGCCTCTGTCGTAGTTGAAGTAGACGGCTCTGTTGTAGTGGAAGTTAAGGGCTCTGTTGTTGTGGAAGTAGACAGCTCAGTTGTAGTCGACGTAGATGGCTCTGTTGTAGTGGAAGTAGACGCCTCTGTCGTAGTCGAAGTAGATGGCCCTGTCGTAGTGGAAGTAGGCGCCTCTGTCGTACTGGAAGTTGAGGGCTCTGTTGTAGTCGACGTAGATGGCTCTGTCGTAGTGGAAGTAGACAATTCTGTTGTAGTGGAAGTAGACGCCTCTGTCGTAGTCGAAGTAGATGGCTCTGTTGTACTCGACGAAGATGGCTCTGTTGTAGTGGAAGTAGACGCCTCTGTCGTAGTGGAAGTTGAGGGCTCTGTTGTAGTCGACGTAGATGGCTCTGTCGTAGTGGAAGTAGACAATTCTGTTGTAGTGGAAGTAGACGCCTCTGTCGTAGTCGAAGTAGATGGCTCTGTTGTACTCGAAATAGACGGCTCTGTTGTAGTGGAAGTAGACGCCTCTGTTGTTGTTGAAGTAGACGGCTCTGTTGTAGTGGAAGTTGAGGGCTCTGTTGTTGTGGAAGTAGACAGCTCAGTTGTAGTCGACGTAGATGGCTCTGTTGTAGTGGAAGTAGGCGCCTCTGTCGAAGTCGAAGTAGACGGTTCTGTCGTAGTAGAAGTTGAAGGCTCTAGTGTAGTGGAAGTAGACGACTCTGTTGTGGTAGAAATAGATTTCTCTGTTGTAGTGTAAGTACACGGCTCTGTTGTAGTTGAAGTAGACGGCTCTGTTGTAGTGGAAGTAGACGGCTCAGTTGTAGTCGACGTAGATGGCTCTGTTGTAGTGGAAGTAGGCGCCTCTGTCGTAGTGGAAGTTGAAGGCTCTGTTGTAGTGGAAATAGACGGTTCTGTTGTAGTGGAAGCTGACGGCTCTGTTGTAGTGGAAGTAGACGCCTCTGTCGTAGTTGAAGTAGACGGCTCTGTTGTAGTGGAAGTTAAGGGCTCTGTTGTTGTGGAAGTAGACAGCTCAGTTGTAGTCGACGTAGATGGCTCTGTTGTAGTGGAAGTAGGCACCTCTGTCGTGGTCGAAGTAGATGGCTCTGTTGTACTTGAAGTAGACGGCTCTGTTGTAGTGGAAGTAGATGGCTCTGTTGTAGTTGAACTAGACGGCTCTGTTGTAGTGGAAGTAGACGGCTCAGTTGTAGTCGACGTAGATGGCTCTGTTGTAGTGGAAGTAGGCGCCTCTGTCGTAGTGGAAGTAGATGGCTCTGTTGTAGTTGAAGTAGACGGCTCTGTTGTAGTGGAAGTAGACGGCTCAGTTGTAGTCGACGTAGATGGCTCTGTTGTAGTGGAAGTAGGCGCCTCTGTCGTAGTGGAAGTTGAGGGCTCTGTTGTAGTGGAAATAGACGGTTCTGTTGTAGTGGAAGTTGAGGGCTCTGTTGTTGTGGAAGTAGACGGCTCAGTTGTAGTGGAAATAGACGGCTCTGTTGTAGTCGAAGTAGACGCTTCTGTTGTAGTGGAAGTAGATGGCTCTGTTGTAGTGGAAATAGATGGCTCTGTTGTAGTTGAAGTAGACGGCTCTGTTGTAGTGGAAGTAGACAGCTCAGTTGTAGTCGACGTAGATGGCTCTGTTGTAGTGGAAGTAGGCGCCTCTGTCGAAATGGAAGTAGATGGCTCTGTTGTAGTTGAAGTAGACGGCTCTGTTGTAGTGGAAGTAGACGGCTCAGTTGTAGTCGACGTAGATGGCTCTGTTGTAGTGGAAGTAGGCGCCTCTGTCGTAGTGGAAGTTGAAGGCTCTGTTGTAGTGGAAATAGACGGTTCTGTTGTAGTGGAAGCTGAGGGCTCTGTTGTTGTGGAAGTAGACGGCTCAGTTGTAGTGGAAGTAGCCGGCTCTGTTGTAGTCGAAGTAGACGCTTCTGTTGTAGTGGAAGTAGATGGCTCTGTTGTAGTGGAAGTAGACGGCTCAGTTGTAGTCGACGTAGATGGCACTGTTGTATCGGAAGTAGGTGCCTCGGTCGTAGTGGAAGTAGACGGTTCTGTTGTAGTGGAAGTAGACGGCTCTGTTGTAGTGGAAGTAGATGGCTCAAGTGTAGTGGAAGTAGAAGGCTCAGTTGTACTCGACGAAGACGGCTCTGTTGTAGTGGAAGTAGACGCCTCTGTCGTAGTCGAAGTAGATGGCCCTGTCGTAGTGGAAGTAGACGCCTCTGTCGTAGTGTAGGTACACGCCTCTGTCGTACTCGAAGTAGATGGCTCTGTTGTAGTGGAAGTAGACGCCTCTGTCGTAGTCGAAGTAGATGGCCCTGTCGTAATGGAAGTAGGCGCCTCTGTCGTAGTGGAAGTTGAGGGCTCTGTTGTAGTCGACGTAGATGGCTCTGTCATAGTGGAAGTAGACAATTCTGTTGTAGTGGAAGTAGACGCCTCTGTCGTAGTCGAAGTAGATGACTCTGTTGTACTCGACGAAGATGGCTCTGTTGTAGTGGAAGTAGACGCCTCTGTCGTAGTCGAAGTAGATGGCCCTGTCGTAGTGGAAGTAGGCACCTCTGTCGTAGTGGAAGTTGAGGGCTCTGTTGTAGTCGACGTAGATGGATCTGTCGTAGTGGAAGTAGACAATTCTGTTGTAGTGGAAGTAGACGCCTCTGTCGTAGTCGAAGTAGATGGCTCTGTTGTACTCGAAATAGACGGCTCTGTTGTAGTGGAAGTAGACGCCTCTGTTGTTGTTGAAGTAGACGGCTCTGTTGTAGTGGAAGTTGAGGGCTCTGTTGTTGTGGAAGTAGACAGCTCAGTTGTAGTCGACGTAGATGGCTCTGTTGTAGTGGAAGTAGGCACCTCTGTCGTGGTCGAAGTAGATGGCTCTGTTGTACTTGAAGTAGACGGCTCTGTTGTAGTGGAAGTAGATGGCTCTGTTGTAGTTGAACTAGACGGCTCTGTTGTAGTGGAAGTAGACGGCTCAGTTGTAGTCGACGTAGATGGCTCTGTTGTAGTGGAAGTAGGCGCCTCTGTCGTAGTGGAAGTTGAAGGCTCTGTTGTAGTGGAAATAGACGGTTCTGTTGTAGTGGAAGCTGACGGCTCTGTTGTAGTGGAAGTAGACGCCTCTGTCGTAGTTGAAGTAGACGGCTCTGTTGTAGTGGAAGTTAAGGGCTCTGTTGTTGTGGAAGTAGACAGCTCAGTTGTAGTCGACGTAGATGGCTCTGTTGTAGTGGAAGTAGGCACCTCTGTCGTGGTCGAAGTAGATGGCTCTGTTGTACTTGAAGTAGACGGCTCTGTTGTAGTGGAAGTAGATGGCTCTGTTGTAGTTGAACTAGACGGCTCTGTTGTAGTGGAAGTAGACGGCTCAGTTGTAGTCGACGTAGATGGCTCTGTTGTAGTGGAAGTAGGCGCCTCTGTCGTAGTGGAAGTAGATGGCTCTGTTGTAGTTGAAGTAGACGGCTCTGTTGTAGTGGAAGTAGACGGCTCAGTTGTAGTCGACGTAGATGGCTCTGTTGTAGTGGAAGTAGGCGCCTCTGTCGTAGTGGAAGTTGAGGGCTCTGTTGTAGTGGAAATAGACGGTTCTGTTGTAGTGGAAGTTGAGGGCTCTGTTGTTGTGGAAGTAGACGGCTCAGTTGTAGTGGAAATAGACGGCTCTGTTGTAGTCGAAGTAGACGCTTCTGTTGTAGTGGAAGTAGATGGCTCTGTTGTAGTGGAAATAGATGGCTCTGTTGTAGTTGAAGTAGACGGCTCTGTTGTAGTGGAAGTAGACAGCTCAGTTGTAGTCGACGTAGATGGCTCTGTTGTAGTGGAAGTAGGCGCCTCTGTCGAAATGGAAGTAGATGGCTCTGTTGTAGTTGAAGTAGACGGCTCTGTTGTAGTGGAAGTAGACGGCTCAGTTGTAGTCGACGTAGATGGCTCTGTTGTAGTGGAAGTAGGCGCCTCTGTCGTAGTGGAAGTTGAAGGCTCTGTTGTAGTGGAAATAGACGGTTCTGTTGTAGTGGAAGCTGAGGGCTCTGTTGTTGTGGAAGTAGACGGCTCAGTTGTAGTGGAAGTAGCCGGCTCTGTTGTAGTCGAAGTAGACGCTTCTGTTGTAGTGGAAGTAGATGGCTCTGTTGTAGTGGAAGTAGACGGCTCAGTTGTAGTCGACGTAGATGGCACTGTTGTATCGGAAGTAGGTGCCTCGGTCGTAGTGGAAGTAGACGGTTCTGTTGTAGTGGAAGTAGACGGCTCTGTTGTAGTGGAAGTAGATGGCTCAAGTGTAGTGGAAGTAGAAGGCTCAGTTGTACTCGACGAAGACGGCTCTGTTGTAGTGGAAGTAGACGCCTCTGTCGTAGTCGAAGTAGATGGCCCTGTCGTAGTGGAAGTAGACGCCTCTGTCGTAGTGTAGGTACACGCCTCTGTCGTACTCGAAGTAGATGGCTCTGTTGTAGTGGAAGTAGACGCCTCTGTCGTAGTCGAAGTAGATGGCCCTGTCGTAATGGAAGTAGGCGCCTCTGTCGTAGTGGAAGTTGAGGGCTCTGTTGTAGTCGACGTAGATGGCTCTGTCATAGTGGAAGTAGACAATTCTGTTGTAGTGGAAGTAGACGCCTCTGTCGTAGTCGAAGTAGATGACTCTGTTGTACTCGACGAAGATGGCTCTGTTGTAGTGGAAGTAGACGCCTCTGTCGTAGTCGAAGTAGATGGCCCTGTCGTAGTGGAAGTAGGCACCTCTGTCGTAGTGGAAGTTGAGGGCTCTGTTGTAGTCGACGTAGATGGATCTGTCGTAGTGGAAGTAGACAATTCTGTTGTAGTGGAAGTAGACGCCTCTGTCGTAGTCGAAGTAGATGGCTCTGTTGTACTCGAAATAGACGGCTCTGTTGTAGTGGAAGTAGACGCCTCTGTTGTTGTTGAAGTAGACGGCTCTGTTGTAGTGGAAGTTGAGGGCTCTGTTGTTGTGGAAGTAGACAGCTCAGTTGTAGTCGACGTAGATGGCTCTGTTGTAGTGGAAGTAGGCGCCTCTGTCGTAGTCGAAGTAGATGGCTCTGTTGTACTTGAAGTAGACGGTTCTGTTGTAGTGGAAGTAGACGGCTCTGTTGTTGTGGAAGTAGATGGCTCAAGTGTAGTGGAAGTAGAAGGCTCAGTTGTACTCGACGTAGATGGCTCTGTTGTAGTGGAAGTAGACGCCTCTGTCGTAGTCGAAGTAGATGGCAATGTCGTAGTGGAAGTAGACGCCTCTGTCGTAGTGTAGGTACACGCCTCTGTCGTACTCGAAGTAGATGGCTCTGTTGTAGTGGAAGTAGGCGCCTCTGTCGTAGTGGAAGTTGAGGGCTCTGTTGTAGTCGACGTAGATGGCTCTGTCGTAGTGGAAGTAGACGGCTCTGTTGTAGTTGTTGTTGTAGTGGAAGTTGTATGCTTTGGCCTTGTTGTTTTCGTAGTATACTTAGATGGTGCTGTCCTTTTTATAGGGAGAGTTGGTCTGGTTTTAGTTGGTTTCTTTGAATGTGTTGTGTTCTTTGGTTGATTAGTAGACGTTGATAGCTTTCCGGTTGTTGTTTTCCTCACTGTTGTTGTGATATTTAGATTTGGGTACTTCTGTGTAGAGGAAGTAGATGGCTCTATTGTAGTGGGAGTAGATGGCTCAGTTGTGGTAGAAATAGACTTATCTGTTGTAGTGTAAGTACACGGCATTGTTGTAGTGGAAGTAGACGCGTCCGTTGTAGTGGAAGTAGACGGCTCAGTTGTAGTCGACGTAGATGGCTCAGTTGTAGTGGAAGTAGATGGCTCTGTTGTAGTTGAAATAGACGGCTCTGTTGTAGTGGAAGTTGAGGGCTCTGTTGTAGTGGAAGTCGATGGCTCAAGTGTAGTGGAAGTAGACAGCTCTGTTGTAGATGAAGTAGACGGCTCCTTAGCAGTTGAAGTGAACGGCTCTGTTGTAGTGGAAGTAGACGGCTCAGTTGTAGTTGACGTAGAAGGCTCTGTTGTAGTGGAAGTAGGCGCCTCTGTCGTAGTGGAAGTTGAGGGCTCTGTTGTAGTCGACGTAGATGGTACTGTCGTAGTGGAAGTAGACGGCTCTGTTGTAGTCGAAGTAGACGCTTCTGTTGTAGTGGAAGTAGATGGCTCTGTTGTAGTGGAAGTAGACGGCTCAGTTGTAGTCGACGTAGATGGCTCTGTTGTAGTGGAAGTAGACGCCTCTGTCGTAGTGGAAGTTGAGGTCTCTGTTGTAGTCGACGTAGATGGCTCTGTTGTAGTGGATGTAGATGCCTCTGTCGTAGTGTAGGTACACACCTCTGTCGTAGTGAAAAATAATTGACTATATAATAAACTATTTACTGCAGCCCGATGTCTGGAATTGTGCCCGGTTAATGGCAATATGCTAGCTCCTAAATTGTACTCCTGGTGAAATGTAGGTGTACCACTATAGGTGCACTTCTGCCAAACTCTTCGCGGAATACAGGCGTTATTTTCGTAACGTGTTTGTATTACGTGTCGTGTTATGGTGCTTATGCCTACTTTAAGCGGTATTTTAAGTACTGATACTAAGATAGACCATTTCCGGATGATTCGTGTATTCTCTCGTAAAGACATTTTGTGAAAGTTTTTCTTTCAAACAAAAATTATTCATTCCGCAGCACGATATTGCAATTTAAAAATACTTACGCCGTATAAAGTCCGTCAATGAACCTGTATGAATAAAAAAATATTAATTAGAATTTCATATCACTTACTTAGTAGGTAAGTTAAGTACATTATATTTATAATGATAATGTTTGTATAGTTAATCTTTATGTAAAATACATACCCATGATTGGGACTGCTTGTGTGACGTAACATGTCTAAAACAAACAATAACATAAAATTAGAGTATCATTATTATTTTTGCTAGTCTCCTTGACAATATTTATTTATTTATTTATTTTTACAGAAAGCTTACAGACTAATAACAATCTTGAATATCATGCATAAGTTTTGACATTTGCTAATTACAAGCTTCCACGTATATTATATTTACTTAGTTACGCGTTATTTGCGTTGACCAGTTACAGCGATTTGATTATGTAACAAATTACAATGTAACCATGTATGTCAAGATGATACATTAGGTATGTCAAAATCGGAATTACAGTTATTTATGGTTGTCACCAAAATATTCCTTGTTTAAAATCTTTTTAATTTTATGTGCGCTGGTGCAAAATAAATCAATTTCCAGGTGTGATGGTAGACTATTGAAAGCTATAACACTACGTGTGCAGAAGGCGTTGCGCCTGTACTTAGTCGATGCGAATGGCACATGGAGTAGCGACCGTTTTCTTAGGTTGTTTAAATTAGTGCGAAGAAGTATTTAGCTGAGTATTTCGGGACAATCGACGGAGCCGTTTGCGATGTTCACTAAAAAACAGATATCACTGATGTTACGTCTTACTTCCAACGGTAAGAAATCATATCGCTTACAACGGTGCTCATAGTCTACTGATAATTGCCTAGCCTTGAAGTCCAAGTACCGCAAAAATTTCCTTTGAACAGACTCTATGCGAGATTTGTAGATCTCATATTGAGGGTTCCATACTTGAGAGACGTACTCAAGGTGGCTACGCACTAGAGAACAGTAAAGAACTTGCAATGGTTTTAGGGAACGAAAGCTAGCACAAGCTCTAATAATGAAGCCCAAGGCTTTGAATGCCTTGTTGACAACAATTTCTACATGATTATCAAAAAGCAGCTCGCTATCGTGTACCACACCAAGATCCCTGATACTGGTTTCTTTACTTATGTAAGTACCATTCAGTGTATACCCTGGGCCAATGATAGATTTGCGGCGAGTGAATATTACGTGAAAACATTTAGAAACATTTAGTTGTAGTTTTTTGGTTTTGCAATATTGTACGAATCTTTCAAGGTCTGACTGAAGTAGCTCAGTATCAGACAATGTGCGTATGGACTTTAGGACCTTCTTGTCATCTGCGTATAGTAGGATATGTGAGTTTCTAAAGCAGTTTTTGATATCCAAAATAAATATTGTAAATAATAACGGTCCTAGGATTGAGCCCTGGGGCACTACTGGTGGGACAGATTTCCATCCAGACGTGTACCCACGCAAAACCACAGCCTGCATTCGATTATCTATGTATGACGAAAACCACCGGAATAGATCACCGTGAATTCCTGCGGAAAATAACTTCTGAAGAAGCACCCGATGATCTATACGGTCAAAACATTTACTGTAATCCGTGTATACCGCGTCGACTTGGCATCGTTCTTCCATCCCAGTGGTTATAATTTCATTGGATAGTATCCGGTTGGAGGCAGTTGACCGTTTTCTGAGGAAACCATGTTGTTCGTCACCGAAATGGCGTTGCATAACTGAGTAAACTTCAGTGTGTACTACTCGTTCAAGGACTTTCGAAAAAAGACACAATTTAGATATGGGGCGGTAGTTTTCTATTTTAGATTTATCCCCCTTCTTAAAAATCGGTGTAATAAATGCCGATTTCCACATCTTTGGGACGATACCCTCTCTCAACGACCGCTCAAACAGCACACAGAACGGCGCAACAGAGCTCTTTGCACAATTTATTATAAAAACAGGGGGTATCAAATCTGGCCCACCTGATTTAGATGGGTCCAAACCTTTAAGTAGCTTGAGTACCGTCTCCGGACATACGCTGACTGTACTCAGATTCACCGAGCTAGCAGAATGAATGTCTATATTAACATCCAGATCATTAGATTCTGAGTCAGGTTCTTGAAAGGTAGACTGGAAGTAAGAGGAAAAAAGCTCAGTGATACCCTCACCAGTGTCTGCGGACGAGTCCATGTAGTGTAATACGTTAGGTAATGCATTACCACTTCTTTTGCTTTTGATATACGACCAGACATATTTAGGACCAGACGCATTTTGAGGATTCAATTTTGTCCATATAAGCATCAAAACACACCGCCTCTAATTCCTTAGCTCGGTAACGCAAGAGGGAAAAAGAGTACAATATCAAACTAGGTACTATATATTTGGCCTTGGCCTAGGCCTTGTAGACTCATAGATGTTTTGATTTGTTGTCCATTTCCTAAATGTTGACAGGTCTATACTAAACGTGTCCTGCCGGCTGATAGTGGCGCGTGTGTTGGATTATTTAGCTCCCTTCAAAATGTTTGAGCTGAATGGTGCTGATCCATGCGTCATGTTCGTGAACGGGCGCCGTCAGTCGGGACTGGTCATCTCTTAGCTGCTACGGCTTATTTTAATTATTTTATGTTTGGATTGTTTTTTTTATTTTTATTATATTATTTGCTTTGCTCTGGACGCTTTAAATGTATACGTATTGTTTTACATAATTCTGACATAGAATTAATTATAAGTTCAACATTAATGATGTAACTAATATTTTTGTAACAATATGTGGGCGGCCAAGCAAAAGGGTCCATTTCTCGGCATTTAGTTTCCGAAATATAGGTACAAAATTTTGTAAAGTGGGGTGAAAAAATTGCATCACGCGATTTAAATTTATTATTAATTAATGCTCAATTATCTACAGTTCATATAGGAAATGACTTTATAATATGTTTCTAAGTACCAGAAATTTTAAGAGAAAAGTTTTGTAAAAAGGTACCAGTAGTCGGCATGACATTTTTTTTTTTGGTAAAAATACGTTTTAATACATTTAAACTATGTATCAAATTAAACTAAATCATAGAGGGCACATTAAGTTATGAAAAAAATACTGACAGTCAACCAGCAGGCTGTAGCAAAGGTTTTGAACCCGAATCAGGTATACGGTTTTCCTTCAGAAAAATGCCCTGCAGGCATGTACAGTCGAGTTCTTTAATATGTGAGCATTTTCATGAATCAAAATTATATAGGTAACAGTAAGTTTCATAAAACTCTAAATAGCTTTGCCCTACAATAAATTGTAAACAATCTGTGACATCATAAATATTTGACTACATTATATCAATAATATTGCTACAGACAAAGACTCAAAAAATTGTGCGCAATCCCTTGTTCATTTTATTAAGCGCAAAGTTAGGTTCACAAATATCTATGCAATTTCTCTATGAAAAATTAAATGAAAGGAATTATTGAAGATGGGCGTGTATCTCTTTATCGTAATAACAACACTAGATACCATGAAGAAAACATTCTTCCGAACAGATGAAGTGGGCGTATCTCATGCGGATTTTTGGGGGGTGGATGAATGCCGCTGGGCCCATGGAAATATTCGAAGTCATTGGTCGTATGACAGGTGTCGATGACGCGGACATCTTTAAAAAAATGTCTTTCTTCCGACCGGTAAAATTGGTTATCCCGATGGCCATCGAATCGAATTTGCACAGGACGGAAGTTCCGTCCACAATGCGAGAAGGGCCCAGCGGGGTACTTACTTAACACACTAACAGTAGGAATGGGTTTCATTTTGACAGCTCAACAACATTCATTGCGTTATTTCCGTCGTTGAACAGACAAATTTTTCGAACATAAGAAGCTATGGATTGATTCAAAATGATTCAGATTGTGATAGATAGTGTGTTACGTAATAAGGGGTGCAGGAGTGGATAGCTCAACAAGAAGATTTACATTTAATTAAACTCCCGCCAAGAAGCCCTGACCCCATAGAAAATGTATGGGGTTTAATGGTTCAAAATTGGGACTCGACGCGAGTTAGATCAGTCAACAATTTAAGGGCCCACGTACGAGATTTGAGAAGGCTTTAGAAGTAGCGCCGCCTGTTCAAACATGATTGCATCAGTGCGTGACGTTTGCAAGATGTTATTGATGTCCATGGTGGATACATATACCTGATTCTAAAACTGGCAGCACCGTCTGAAAAACCTTGCCTGGAAATTGCCTACCTTATTTTAAATGTTAGGTTTTCAGAAGAACAAAATAAGAATGTAGGTATTATCCAATACAAATTAAATACTAATGTGCATAAGTAAATGTTATTTTATTTTTTTAAACCGACTGCAAAGTTTTAAACAAATAGGCAGGTATAGTCTGCGTTGACCCTAAGATTTCCTAAAACTTAATAAATCATATAATACAGCTCCTACGCAACGTTGTCAGATTGATACAGTCCTACTCGTATTATTAACGGCAACATTACCTCCGCTCCGGCGCGGCGTACTTCTGCTCCGGCACGCAAAAATAAATTTAATGGTAGAGGCCATTTAGTTGAATATTCAAAGCTGTATGGATATTTATGAATCCTAGGTTTCCCCAAATATATTGAAAACTATAGAGTACTTAGATATTTATGTACCGAAGAGTAGTCAGATATTTTCGACTGCACTACCGTAACATACTTATGAACAGTTTATATGATAATATTTTATTGATGTCTAAATTTGTGTAGAATTTTATCATCATTTTAACGCTTACAATATTTTGAAAGATTGGCACTGCCAATTTATTAATGAAGTCGACTGTAGGAAAGAAAATCGTATCTTTATAATAAAATTCGGGAATTCGCTAGTGAAGAATCTAAGTATATTTAATGTCCGAAACCCATTCCAAATTTTAACGAACCCAGTTCCTCTAGCATTCCTAAAGATCACAATTCCGTGCCATCAAAATCTGTTCAGAAACAAACTTTTGAAAAGAGTACTCGACAAAAACCAACATGTTCGTATTGCAAACAAGTTGGTCATAGGAATCAATTACGAGAAGGAATTTATTTTTGTCCAAAACGTAAGGTTTTAAGTAAGATTCTCAGCCAGAACAATTTTTGTGTTTCATTTTGGCTACTGGTTATATAATTTCATAAAAGTACCAGTAGCCAAAATAATCAATGTTCTATTCAGTAAAATAAAATACACTGGACTTGTCAAAAGGCCTTGTCGCCTACCAGAAAAGTACCTATTTTACTAATAAAAAATTCGAAATACTCACCAAATTGTGTCCACCAGAATGGATAAATGCTCACCAAATTGTGTTTCATAAAGTACTGTAGAAATGAACCTATTTTCCTTTTTTATTTATAAGGCGTAGTCAACGGAGCCCCGCTCGGCGGGGCTCCTATGACTGGGTAGTTTACAAAAAATAACCACTAACCTAACCTGTCCGAGTCGGGGTGCCCCAAGTCTCGAGCTCACTTCACTCGCTCTTGCATCTCATCCCAACCTTGCATTTTGAAGCAAACTTATTTTTGATGAGCAACTTAAACAAGATTTGGTAAGCATTTATCCATAATGGTAGGGAAAAAGAATATAAGTACAACACGTACAATTATTCTGATGAGTGTATAACTATTTTGGAACTTAAAACGTTGTTCTTTCGGCACCTCGGTATAGAGTGGCTTTATTTTGTTTGAAGTTAACATATTTTACATGGTACTTAGTCTTCGGGTCTAAAAATTATTTTGGTGAGCATTTAAATTGTAGCCATTCAAAAGTGCCTGTAATTGGATTATTTCAAATAAACGCTTTGAGTTTGAGTAAGATTCAAATAGTTATATTAAAATACTCACTGCCAGCAGCACCAAAACCAATGTCACAGTATTCGCCCCCATTCTCCACGTCGATGCACAAGGGAATAATCAGACGAACAGTTACACCTCGCTATTTATACCAAATATTAAACAAATTAACGTCATACAGATGGCTTACTCCTATTGATCATTTCTTAACAAGTGAAGAACATAAACATGTTATCAATAAAATGCTGACAAAGGACTTTTGTTTTGATCTAGATAATAATTATGACAGTTTCCATAGAAATATTTACTTACGTAGGTATTTTGCAGTAATAAACAGTGTTCAATTATTTGAAAAAATGTTTATTGACTAGATTGTGTGCTTCATTAAAACAACTAAGATGGCAGTGTAGCCCTTTTTGTTTTTTTAATTGTGTGTTACGCTGACAGCTGAAGTTGGCCCCGACTTACGAGTTGTAGGTCGTGCGTTCGAACCCAGGTAGGCGCTCTAATTCACCACTGTCACCACTGTTCTCAAACGGTAAGGAAAACTTCGTGAGGAAACCAACATATCCTAGAACCAAACATTCAAAGACATGTGACATATGACCCGCTCTAGGCCCACGTGGTGGATTACGGCCCATTCCCTCTCACAGAGAGGAGGCCTGTGTCCCAGCAGTGGGAACGTTATAGGCTGATTATGCTAAGCTGACATTTGAGCATTATTTTCTTTTTACTGAAGTAACTATAAAGCAAGCTTGTGTACGAAAGATTATTATTTCATCGACAACTCAGCTGAATAGGTTGATTCGAAACTGAGGCCGGAATTACAGAACCTCACACAAGACTTTCAGCGTTTGTCCGCCGCCACCGTGAACGGGACGTCAACGAGAAACGTGATTATTTGAACCGAACGTGACCTCCCGTTGGTACATTTGCAGTGGGCACGCGGCCATAGTAAATGTGTGTATCGCTACTTCGGCGCTATCATCTCGATCTCGTAGGTGTCCCGTTGACGTGGCGGTGGACAAACGGCCTTAAGCCGAATTTTCATTCTGAAACTAGTTGCCAAAACTTACTTATTCAGAGATAGTTTCACGTGTAAATAATTATCAATTTACACTTGAAACTATCAATGAATAACTTAGTTTGCGCAACTAATTTTGTAATGAAAAACCGTCGTAAGAGGCCGTGCACGAAATCGCCTGATTTTGATCAATTTTGTTCATTGTTTGTGAGAAGGGAAAAACAATTCGTACAAAATTATTTGTGATTTGAAAAGTCAAGTTTTTCATTTTGCATGTAGCTGAAAGCGATTTTTCAAATAAATTGAATATTCATGGAAAATCACTAATATTCGCAACAAGTTTTTCAAAAAATTACGCGATTCTACCTTTTGATCACCTTTTTACTAGAAATTGCTTTTGATTTTGAACATTAAAAATATTATCGACATTACTTTAGGGTCTACTTGCATGTGGCTGGACCACTTTTTTCAACTTCGATACAAAATTAAGGAGAAAAACTATGTTTAAAACACCCATTTTTCTATAAAAAAACCCAGTCAATAATGTACTTTTGTCCTATTATTTGGCCAAACGTTTCAAGAAATTTTAAAATTATATATTAGTCTTTAGTTATCCTTAAAATAAAATCAAAATTTTATTTTATGATAACGCAATATCTTCATTAAGTAAATCAACGGCGAAATAAACTATACTTTCGAGAATGCAAAAGTGACGAAACTATTAACAGGTGCTGTGACCGACACGAATAGTTGAGCGCCCCGAAACCTGTACTTTGAGGCCACACAGACTTAATGTTTCAGAAATTTCATGATTTCTCACAATTAGATTTAGACACGTAGTAAAAATGAAATTGTGATACCCAAATTTAAATTAACTAAAACAAGCAAATCATTTCTTATAAACAGTATCCGCTTTTATAACAAGTTGCCAAAGTCAGTTACAGAACTTAACGATGGAAACTTCAAAACCCACATCAAACGTATCCTTATCAAAAATGCATATTATAAGATTAAAGACTACGTTGAAGACGAGGAAGTTTGGCGATAATTCCTTCTGCACATGTGGCTTCCCTGGTACCTCATTAATGCCATCACTATATAAATGTCTATTAACTGCTCCCAAATTACGCAGGTTATTAAAAAAGAAGTTTATTTGGTTATTTACTTTCTTCTTTGACATAATCTTCTCATCATTAGTTACATTATTACCTCCAATTCTTATTTCAACTCTTTACTTACGTCTTTTGTAGACAGGATTTTAATTCAGATTTGTTATAGTTGTAATGGCAATCATGTCATTTGGTTTAATAGCCTTTTATTTTTATGTAGATTCTCATATATTTTGTGAATGTCAGACGTTGTAGGCCTAACTTGTAGAATGTAGATTTATAGAATTTTTTATATTTTGTTGAGTACCTGTTACATGTTGAGAGGCCTAAGCATTACCTAAAACACCACGTCATATTAATGATTCTGCTTTATTGGCGAAAAGATTAAATTATAAATAATAGTCAAAATATTAATCAATAACAACAGTACTGTTAAATTATTGATTAATTAACTAATAAAACAGGCTCATTTATCCATAGCGATTTTTTGCAATCGACGTCTTCTAGATCGTCAGCCGCAACCACATCAGTCTTGTCTAGGTAGGGCTGCTCCATAGTCGAAGCCGAATAACTTGGCTATTGGTTTTTTATGCCTTGTGCCGGGAATGCACATGCTAGTGGTACGGATTATTGAGATGTTGATTCTTGATCTTAGCCAACCCATCACTGCGCTAAAGGACCTATTCTAGCGGTCAGCTATTGCAGCTCCGAGGTTTTTTACTCAAGCTTTTTTTTTAAACTAGTTTCAACCAAACAAATTTCTTTAGAAATTTCTTTAGTTTCTTTCTTTCTTTTTTTTTATAGAAGTAATGCTCGAGTCATAAGTCAGGTTCTGTTATACGGGCGTAAGATTGTCTTACGATACAACTTTGAGGGTCTTTACTCAAAATGAATCAAGCACTAAGTACTTTATGTATTGAGTGCTATAAACATATTTGTTTAGTTTATATTTAAATAAGTATGTAAATGAAATTTTTGGTTATTGTGCACTTATTTATGTACTGTCCTTATTATATTGTTACAAGGATTTATAATAAGATCCGTACTAGGACGCCAATATTAAAAAACAACAAAAACTGCTCGCACCCGCATGTTGGCCGCCGCCACTTCTTCCAGACGGTCCAGATTGACAACCAATGAATAATGTGACAACTCTTGTTGAATCACATTATCAACGTTTCAAATAAACCGTGCAAGACATCTCACTCACGGTTTAAAAAAAAACATAACATACCTTTTGTGTGTACCGGCACCCTAATTATGTAACACACTATCTATCAAAATCTGAATAACTTTGAAGCCTATTGCTAATCCATTGCTTCATATGTTCGAAAAATTTGTCTGCTCAACAACGTAAATAACGCAATGAATGTTGTTGAACTGTCAAAATGACACCCATTCCTACTGTTAGTGTGTTACGTAATCACCCCGCGGGTTGTGGAGGTCAGATAGGCAGTCGCTCCATGTAAAATACTGCCGATTCCAACGTAATTGGGAAAAGGCTAAGTAAAGAAAAAGAGAAAGTCGGTGTGTAAAACACTCTGCGCTGGCGATTTTTTTCTTCAAATCTTTCCTAAGATTTACTTACCGAATCATTATAATGCTTCTCTAATAATTATTTGTACTACAAATAACTAACTAATAATTAACTCCCTGTTGCAATTTAGTTTGGAATCGGTTTAATGCTTTTGTTTTTAACTGGTTTGCACGGTACTCAGTGTACCTTAAAACTTACTATTATTACTTGCAAATGCTAGCAGAATTCTGGTACTTACTTTGGAGTCATTGGTTAAATTTACTCAATTATTTTCCCCCGTGTACCGTGACCCCCTGAACAGCTTTCTGCGATCATCTTTAATAGCAGTGGGTTAATGGTACAGCAGGTACAGTCAGATCACAGTTAATTTACCTCTAATTTTGCATCACTGTCAAAATCGCAGTGATCTTTATAGGCGTTACAATAAGGTTGCTGCTGCCAAAGGTAAATAGTTGTGAAGGGTCTGTTCGTGCATAAAAGGTAAATAATAAAAATCAACAAATGAATAACAACCTAATCAATTTTAATAATCAATGAAATTCCCGATTAAAAAGAAAACATAAATTTCCATTTCCATAATAATGTAAATATATAATATATTTTATTTTTCAATATAAAATTGACTTCTTATGAAATAAAAAATTACAAACAAAAATAAAATCCCAAAATCAAAATCTTATCTCATCTAATCATTAAATCTTATCATATATTTTCTTCTTTTCTAAATCATTTTCCAAATTGCGTAACACACTCACAATCCCTTTCAATAACATCAAAGAGATAAAAAATAAAATCTAAATAAATGAAAACATCAGCATAAATAATAATATTAATAATAATAATGTAAACATATATTGTATCCTAAAACCGAATAATAACAACAATAATACCCATTTATGCAAGTTTCTTGATTGTGACATACAATACAATTGAAGTAACAAAAGACTTGCATCATCTTACAACTTTTAAATCAATCAGGCTGAGGTTGTGTTATTTCCGAGATAAATGTTTGTCACGTGATTTTGGCAATTTGTGGTGATTAATATACAAATTGTTGTTGTAGTTGTTGAGGAGCTTCTCGTGCACTAACAATGTCTTGTTGTAGTGGTGCTACATTTGTGTGTGGTAGCTACTGCTGGACATGGTTTTGTTGACAGTAGTGGTACTACGTTTGTGTGTGTTAGTTACTGTTGCACACGGTTTCATTATAGCGGTATTAAATTTATCTGTGGTAGTTACTGTTGGACATGGTTTCGTTGTAGTGGTACTATATTTGTGAATGGTAGGTACTATTGCACACGGTTTCGTTGTAGTGGTATTAAATTTATGTGTGGTAGTTACTGTTGGACACGGTTTCGTTTTAGTGGTACTACATTTATGTGTGGTAGTTACTGTTGGACATAGTTTCATTGGAGTGGTATTACATTTATGTGTGGTAGTTACTGTTGGACATGGTTTCGTTGTAGTGGTGCTACATTTATGAGTGGTAGTCACTTTTAAACACAGTTTCGTTTTAGTGGTGCTACATTTATGTGTGGTAGTTACTGTTGGGCATGGTTTCATTTTCGTGTTATTACATTTATGAGTGGTAGTTACTGTTAGACTTGGTTTCGTTGTAGTGGTGCTACATTTGTTTGTGGTAGTTTCTGTTGGACATGGTTTCGTTGCAGTAGTATTACATTTATGTGTGGCAGTTACTGTTGGACACGGTTTCGTTATAGTGGTGCTACATTTACGTGTGGCAGTTACTGTTGGACACGGTTTCGTTGTAGTGGTGCTACATTTATGTGTGGTAGTTACTGTTGGACACGGTTTCGTTGTAGTAGTATTACATTTACGTGTGGTAGTTATTGTTGGACATGGTTTCGTTGTAGTGGTGCTACATTTATGAGTGGTAGTTACTGTTGGACACGGTTTCGTTGTACTGGTGATACATTTATGTGTGGTAGTTACTGTTGGACACGGTTTCATTGTAGTTTTGCTACATTTGTGTGTGGTAGCTACTGCTGGACATGGTTTTGTTGTAGTGGTACTACGTTTGTGTGTGTTAGTTACTGTTGCACACGGTTTCATTGTAGCGGTATTAAATTTTTTGTGTGGTAGTTACTGTTGGACATGGTTTCGTTGTAGTGGTACTATATTTGTGAATGGTAGGTACTATTGCACACGGTTTCGTTGTAGTGGTATTAAATTTATGTGTGGTAGTTACTGTTGGACACGGTTTCGTTTTAGTGGTGCTACATTTATGAGTGGTAGTCACTTTTGAACACAGTTTCGTTTTAGTGGTGCTACATTTATGTGTGGTAGTTACTGTTGGGCATGGTTTCATTTTCGTGTTATTACATTTATGAGTGGTAGTTACTGTTAGACTTGGTTTCGTTGTAGTGGTGCTACATTTGTTTGTGGTAGTTTCTGTTGGACATGGTTTTGTTGTAGTAGTATTACATTTATGTGTGGCAGTTACTGTTGGACACGGTTTCGTTATAGTGGTGCTACATTTACGTGTGGCAGTTACTGTTGGACACGGTTTCGTTGTAGTGGTGCTACATTTATGTGTGGTAGTTACTGTTGGACACGGTTTCGTTGTAGTAGTATTACATTTACGTGTGGTAGTTATTGTTGGACATGGTTTCGTTGTAGTGGTGCTACATTTACGTGTGGCAGTTACTGTTGGACACGGTTTCGTTGTAGTGGTGCTACATTTATGTGTGGTAGTTACTGTTGGACACGGTTTCGTTGTAGTAGTATTACATTTACGTGTGGTAGTTATTGTTGGACATGGTTTCGTTGTAGTGGTGCTACATTTATGAGTGGTAGTTACTGTTGGACACGGCTTCGTTGTACTGGTGATACATTTATGTGTGGTAGTTACTGTTGGACACGGTTTCATTGTAGTTTTGGTACATTTATGTGTGGTAGTTACTGTTGGACACGTGTTCGTTGTAGTGGTGCTACATTTATGTGTGGTAGTTACTTTTGGGCACGGTTTCATTGTAGTTGTGCTACATTTATGCATGGTAGTTTCTGTTGGACACGGTTTTATTGTAGTTGTGCTACATTTATGTGTGGTAGTTACTGTTGGACACGTGTTCGTTGTAGTTGTGCTACATTTATGAGTGGTATTTACTGTCGGACACGGTTCATTGTAATTGTGCTACATTTATGTGTGGTAGTTACTGTTGGACAAAATGGTTAGTAAGTTTTTAGTTTTTCAGCTGTATCTTCGTATATTTGTATGTTCTCAAATTAATTAGAATGGACTCAGCAACGTACTCGTACAGCATGTGCAAAATTGTTAGTAGAACAAAGTGCTTACTTATATAATAGCTTAACCATCAAGTAATGCTTAAGTAACCCTTAAGCCGATTAGCTAAACTGAATGTTGCACAAGTATGGAGTTATCCATAAACCATCATTCATCGTTAGTAAAACTCATAACATGGTTGCACTGCTAACTCCTTTATCTCACGTCGGTACGAGATTCACGAGTTTATCTCGTGTCGTAGTAAAAGAGACTGCATAAATAGGACATTCTGTCGTTTGTATTCAAGAAGATTAATTTTGAAATAATTGTTTGTTTACATCGTGCTCAGTCATTGAATTGCAACCAATAAAAGTAGACACTGTTTCTCTATTTAGAAAGCCAGTAGATATTTTTTTGTTACATCAAACACAAACACAGCTTCACACTAACAATGACGGTCAGACGAAATCGTATCATAAAGGTTTATTGGAGCAACTTTGCCTGTACGTCCTTTTTTAGCATTTTGGTACGGAACCCTAAAATTTTAAGGTTTGACTGCAATTTCAATTAAAACGAAGAAAATTTGCGTCATAATGGTTTTATTATAATACACACAATAATTGTTTTTGAAATACATATCTTTTTATCAGTTTTTATTTATTTATATACATAATTATGTTTTCGTTGTCTGACGAGTCCGGTGGTGCATCTTCTTTGGAACGACTGTAAACTGGTACTTATATTGAGGCTTAGTCGGGATGACTCAATAAATCTAGCCTGGCTTTCCATTGCTGGACATGCATTGGCGACAAAGTAAATACGTAATTAATTTAATTATTTAACTAGCATACGTTTCTCAGTGCCCACATTTTAAAACCTTTCCCATTTCACGGTTTAACGTTCCCCAACTCTGATCAAAACCTGAATCTCATTATTTTTGGCCTTTTGAAATGAAAAAATTACATTGTCAACAATCTCATATCCAATAATTTGTCTCCATGCTTATGATTATTCATTATACCTTCCACAACAAACCAGCGAACCAGCAGCTTATCACGTCCCCTCTGAAAAAAGAACCGGTATCAAGTTCAGGTACCCAGTTCCGTCCCACTTTACCGCTAGTTAAAACGTTCTTGTATCATTTTACGTGAACAAACTTCCCTCCCCACTTTATGGAGGGGAAGTGCAATTATTTACTGAGATTGCACGCCGCACAACATTTTAGGGTTTCACGGGGGTGATCCGAGAATTTGTTTATGTTAGATATTCATGTGGATTTGGAGTCATGGTTATAAATTGATCGTGGAGGGTAGAATTTGCAAGTAGTTTACTGGACAGATGTATTTTCTTTTTTTTTTCTTGTTTTAAGTATTCGTCTTTTATTTTTGTGTTAGGTACTTAACCCGTGTTTTGCACCAAGATATAAAACATGAATTCTATATTTTGTGTCTACTGGTTTCGTTTATCATTTACACCTAAAACAGGTAGTAAGAAGTACTTGTTTACACAAATTGCGTAAAGCTTGTCAAAAATGTAAAATTAAGGCATGTCTGAAACAACGTCAATATATATTCTGTAATATACATATTTTGGCACAAATTGTATACGGGTGTAAGCTCGAGGTTACAACGGCTGGTTCAAAATAAGTCATTGTTCTTCCAACGTATGTAATCGTATGTTAAGTTACAGACTAAAAGGTAGAACCTGTTAGCATTATCTAACTTATGATAGCCGACTAATCTATTAATAATTTTCGTCTACCTAACGTTGTGGTAACTACTAATACTACTCCAACTGAATGAAACTAAAAAATCTTGTATAAAACGGAAACTATGCAGCCAAGCATAATATAAGTTTGGGGACTACA
Source organism: Dryobotodes eremita (assembly GCA_917490735.1). Taxonomy (NCBI): domain Eukaryota; kingdom Metazoa; phylum Arthropoda; class Insecta; order Lepidoptera; family Noctuidae; genus Dryobotodes; species Dryobotodes eremita. The sequence goes on along the minus strand of OU823251.1, from coordinate 19,164,867 downwards.
TCGCTGGCATAAATGCTTGACTCAACACTGGTCCTCCTCCACAAGGATGCATAAACACAGTGATTGTTGTAGCGGAAGTATATGGCACTTTTGTAGTCGAAGAAGATGGCTCTGTTGTAGAGAAAGTAGATGGCTCAAGTGAAGTGAAAGTAGACAGCTCTATTGTAGTCGAAGTAGATGGCTCTGTTTAACAGGTAGTAGACGACTCCGTCGTTGTTGTAGTGGAAGTGGAAGTAGACGGTACTGTTGTAGTGGAAGTACACGGCTCTGTCGTAGTTGAAGAAGATGGTTCTGTTGTAGTTGAAGTAGACGGCTCTGTTGTAGTGGAAGAAGATGGCTCAATTGAAGTGGAAGTAGACGGCTCAATGTAGTCGACGTAGATGACACTGTTGTAGTGGAAGTAGGCGCCTCTGTCGTAGTAGAAGTTGAGGACTCTGTTGTAGTCGACGTAGATTGCTCTGTCGTAGTGGAAGTAGACGCCTCTGTCGTAGTGTAGGTACACGCCTCTGTCGTAGTGGAAGTAGACGCCTCTGTCGTAGTGGAAGTTGAGGGCTCTGTTGTAGTCGACGTAGATGGCTTTGTCGTAGTTGAAGTAGAAGCCTCTGTCGTAGTGGAAGTAGAAGCCTCTATCGTAGTGCAAGTTGAGGGCTCTGTTGTAGTGGAAGAAGAAGCTTCTGTCGTAGTGGAAATAGAAGGTTCTGTTGTAGTCGAAGTAGATGGCTCTGTTGTAGTTGAAGTTGACGGCTCTGTTGTAGTGGAAGTAGACGCCTCTGTCGTAGTGGAAGTAGAAGGTTCTGTTGTAGTCGACGTAGATGGCTCTGTCGTAGTTGAAGAAGACGGCTTTGTTGTAGTGGAAGTAGAAGGTTCTGGTGTAGTGGATGTTGAGGGCTCTGTTGTAGTGGAAGTAGACGCCTCTGTCGTAGTGGAAGTTGAGGGCTCTGTTGTAGTCGACGTAGATTGCTCTGTCGTAGTGGAAGTAGACGCCTCTGTCGTAGTGTAGGTACACGCCTCTGTCGTAGTTGAAGTAGAAGCCTCTGTCGTAGTGGAAGTAGACGCCTCTATCGTAGTGGAAGTTGAGGGCTCTGTTGTAGTGGAAGAAGATGCCTCTGTTGTAGTGGAAGAAGAAGCCTCTGTCGTAGTGGAAATAGAAGGTTCTGTTGTAGTCGAAGTAGATGGCTCTGTTGTAGTTGAAGTAGACGGCTCTGTTGTAGTAGAAGTAGACGCCCCTGTCGTAGTGGAAGTAGAAGGTTCTGTTGTAGTCGACGTAGATGGCTCTGTCGTAGTTGAAGTAGACGGCTGTGTTGTAGTGGAAGTAGCAGGTTCTGTTGTAGTGGATGTTGAGGGCTCTGTTGTAGTGGAAGTAGACGCCTCTGTCGTAGTGGAAGTAGACGGCTCAGTTGTAGTCGACGTAGATGGCACTGTTGTAGTGGAAGTAGGTGCCTCTGTCGTAGTGGAAGTTGAGTACTCTGTTGTAGTCGACGTAGATTGCTCTGTCGTAGTGGAAGTAGACGCCTCTTTCGTAGTGTAGGTACACGCCTCTGTCGTAGTGGAAGTAGACGCCTCTGTCGTAGTGGAAGTTGAGGGCTCTGTTGTAGTGGAAGTAGATGCCTCTGTTGTAGTAGAAGTAGAAGGTTCTGTTGTAGTGGAAGTTGAGGGCTCTGTTGTAGTGGAATTAGATGCCTCAGTCGTAGTGGAAGTTGAGGGCTCTGTTGCAGTCGATGTAGATGGCTCTGTTGTAGTGGAAGTAGGCGCCTCTGTCGTAGTAGAAGTTGAAGCCTCTGTCGTAGTGGAAGTTGAGGGCTCTGTTGTAGTGGATGTTGATGGTTCTGTTGTAGTTGAAGTAGACGGCTCTGTTGTAGTGGAAGTAGACGCCTCTGTCGTAGTGGAAGTTGAGGGCTCTGTTGTAGTGGAAGTAGATGCCTCTGTTGTAGTGGAAGTAGAAGCCTCTGTCGTAGTGGAAGTAGACGCCTCTGTCGTAGTGGAAGTTGAGGGCTCTGTTGTAGTGGAAGTAGACGCCTCTGTCGTAGTGGAAGTAGAAGGTTCTGTTGTAGTCGAAGTAGATGGCTCGGTTGTAGTTGAAGTAGATGGCTCTGTTATAGTGGAAGTAGACGCCTCTGTCGTAGTGGAAGTTGAGGGCTCTGTTGTAGTGGAAGTAGAAGGTTCTGTTGTAGTCGAAGTAGACGGCTCAGTTGTAGTCGACGTAGATGGCACTGTTGTAGTGGAAGTAGGCGCCTCTGTCGTAGTGGAAGTTGAGGGCTCTGTTGTAGTCGACGTAGATTGCTCTGTCGTAGTGGAAGTAGACGCCTCTGTCGTAGTGTAGGTACACGCCTCTGTCGTAGTGGAAGTAGACGCCTCTGTCGTAGTGGAAGTAGATGCCTCTGTTGTAGTAGAAGTAGAAGTTTCTGTTGTAGTGGAAGTTGAGGGCTCTGTTGTAGTGGAATTAGATGCCTCAGTCGTAGTGGAAGTTGAGGGCTCTGTTGTAGTCGACGTAGATGGCTCTGTTGTAGTGGAAGAAGGCGCCTCTGTCGTAGTAGAAGTTGAAGCCTCTGTCGTAGTGGAAGTTGAGGGCTCTGTTGTAGTGGAAGTAGATGCCTCTGTTGTAGTGGAAGTGGAAGCCTCTGTCGTAGTGGAAGTAGACGCCTCTGTCGTAGTGGAAGTTGATGGCTCTGTTGTAGTGGATGTTGATGGTTCTGTTGTAGTTGAAGTAGACGGCTCTGTTGTAGTGGAAGTAGACGCCTCTGTCGTAGTGGAAGTTGAGGGCTCTGTTGTAGTTGAAGTAGATGCGTCTGTTGTAGTGGAAGTAGAAGGTTCTGTTGCAGTCGAAGTAGATGGCTGTGTTGTAGTTGAAGTAGACAGTTCTGTTGTTGTGGAAGTAGACGCCTCTGTCGTAGTGGAAGTAGAAGTTTCTGTTGTAGTCGACGGAGATGGCTCAGTTGTAGTCGACGTAGATGGCACTGTTGTAGTGGAAGTAGGCGCCTTTGTCGTAGTAAAAGTTGAGGGCTCTCTTGTAGTTGACGTAGATTGCTCTGTCGTAGTGGAAGTAGACGCCTCTGTCGTAGTGTAGGTACACGCCTCTGTCATAGTGGAAGTAGACGCCTCTGTCGTAGTGGAAGTAGACGCTTCTGTCGTAGTGGAAGTTGATGGCTGAGTTGTAGTCGACTTAGATGGCTCTGTTGTAGTTGAAGTAGACGGCTCTGTTGTAGTGGAAGTAGACGGCTCTGTTGTAGTGGAAGTAGATGGCTCAAGTGTAGTGGAAGTATACGGCTCAGTTGTAGTCGACGTAGATTGCTCTGTTGTAGTTGAAGTAGATGCGTCTGTTGTAGTAGAAGTTGAAGCCTCTGTCGTAGTGGAAGTTGAGGGCTCTGTTGTAGTGGATGTTGATGGTTCTGTTGTAGTTGAAGTAGACGGCTCTGTTGTAGTGGAAGTAGATGGCTCAATTGTAGTGGAAGTAGACGGCTCAGTTGTAGTCGACGTAGATGGCACTGTTGTAGTGGAAGTAGGCGCCTTTGTCGTAGTGGAAGTTGAGGGCTCTGTTGTAGTTGACGTAGATTGCTCTGTCGTAGTGGAAGTAGAAGCCTCTGTCGTAGTGTAGGTACACGCCTCTGTCGTAGTGGAAGTAGACGCCTCTGTCGTAGTGGAAGTAGATGCCTCTGTTGTAGTAGAAGTTGAAGGCCCTGTTGTTGTCGACGTAGATGGCTCTGTCGTAGTGGAAGTAGACGCCTCTGTCGTAGTGGAAGTTGATGGCTCTGTTGTAGTCGACGTAGAAGCCTCTGTCGTAGTAGAAGTTGAAGGTTCTGTTGTAGTGGAAGTTGAGGGCTCTGTTGTAGTGGAAGTAGATGCCTCTGTCGTAGTAGAAGTTGAAGGCTCTGTTGTAGTCGACGTATATGGCTCTGTCGTAGTGGAAGTAGACGCCTCTGTCGTAGTGGAAGTTGATGGCTCAGTTGTAGTCGACGTAGAAGCCTCTGTCGTAGTGGAAGTGGACGCCTCTGTCGTAGTGGAAGTTGATGGCTGAGTTGTAGTCGACGTAGATGGCTCTGTCGTAGTGGAAGTTGAGGGCTCTGTTGTAGTGGAAGTTGAGGATTCTGTTGTAGTGGAAGTAGAAGTTTCTGTTGTAGTCGACGGAGATGGCTCAGTTGTAGTCGACGTAGATGGCACTGTTGTAGTGGAAGTAGGCGCCTTTGTCGTAGTGGAAGTTGAGGGCTCTCTTGTAGTTGACGTAGATTGCTCTGTCGTAGTGGAAGTAGACGCCTCTGTCGTAGTGTAGGTACACGCCTCTGTCGTAGTGGAAGTAGACGCCTCTGTCGTAGTGGAAGTAGAAGCCTCTGTCGTAGTGGAAGTAGACGCCTCTGTCGTAGTGGAAGTTGATGGCTGAGTTGTAGTTGACTTAGATGGCTCTGTTGTAGTTGAAGTAGACGGCTCTGTTGTAGTGGAAGTAGACGGCTCTGTTGTAGTTGAAGTAGATGCGTCTGTTGTAGTAGAAGTTGAAGCCTCTGTCGTAGTGGAAGTTGAGGGCTCTGTTGTAGTGGATGTTGATGGTTCTGTTGTAGTTGAAGTAGACGGCTCTGTTGTAGTGGAAGTAGATGGCTCAATTGTAGTGGAAGTAGACGGCTCAGTTGTAGTCGACGTAGATGGCACTGTTGTAGTGGAAGTAGGCGCCTTTGTCGTAGTGGAAGTTGAGGGCTCTGTTGTAGTTGACGTAGATTGCTCTGTTGTAGTGGAAGTAGACGCCTCTGTCGTAGTGGAAGTAGAAGGTTCTGTTGTAGTCGACGTAGATGGCTCTGTCGTAGTTGAAGAAGACGGCTTTGTTGTAGTGGAAGTAGAAGGTTCTGGTGTAGTGGATGTTGAGGGCTCTGTTGTAGTGGAAGTAGACGCCTCTGTCGTAGTGGAAGTTGAGGGCTCTGTTGTAGTCGACGTAGATTGCTCTGTCGTAGTGGAAGTAGACGCCTCTGTCGTAGTGTAGGTACACGCCTCTGTCGTAGTTGAAGTAGAAGCCTCTGTCGTAGTGGAAGTAGACGCCTCTATCGTAGTGGAAGTTGAGGGCTCTGTTGTAGTGGAAGAAGATGCCTCTGTTGTAGTGGAAGAAGAAGCCTCTGTCGTAGTGGAAATAGAAGGTTCTGTTGTAGTCGAAGTAGATGGCTCTGTTGTAGTTGAAGTAGACGGCTCTGTTGTAGTAGAAGTAGACGCCCCTGTCGTAGTGGAAGTAGAAGGTTCTGTTGTAGTCGACGTAGATGGCTCTGTCGTAGTTGAAGTAGACGGCTGTGTTGTAGTGGAAGTAGCAGGTTCTGTTGTAGTGGATGTTGAGGGCTCTGTTGTAGTGGAAGTAAACGCCTCTGTCGTAGTGGAAGTAGACGGCTCAGTTGTAGTCGACGTAGATGGCACTGTTGTAGTGGAAGTAGGTGCCTCTGTCGTAGTGGAAGTTGAGTACTCTGTTGTAGTCGACGTAGATTGCTCTGTCGTAGTGGAAGTAGACGCCTCTTTCGTAGTGTAGGTACACGCCTCTGTCGTAGTGGAAGTAGACGCCTCTGTCGTAGTGGAAGTTGAGGGCTCTGTTGTAGTGGAAGTAGATGCCTCTGTTGTAGTAGAAGTAGAAGGTTCTGTTGTAGTGGAAGTTGAGGGCTCTGTTGTAGTGGAATTAGATGCCTCAGTCGTAGTGGAAGTTGAGGGCTCTGTTGCAGTCGATGTAGATGGCTCTGTTGTAGTGGAAGTAGGCGCCTCTGTCGTAGTAGAAGTTGAAGCCTCTGTCGTAGTGGAAGTTGAGGGCTCTGTTGTAGTGGATGTTGATGGTTCTGTTGTAGTTGAAGTAGACGGCTCTGTTGTAGTGGAAGTAGACGCCTCTGTCGTAGTGGAAGTTGAGGGCTCTGTTGTAGTGGAAGTAGATGCCTCTGTTGTAGTGGAAGTAGAAGCCTCTGTCGTAGTGGAAGTAGACGCCTCTGTCGTAGTGGAAGTTGAGGGCTCTGTTGTAGTGGAAGTAGACGCCTCTGTCGTAGTGGAAGTAGAAGGTTCTGTTGTAGTCGAAGTAGATGGCTCGGTTGTAGTTGAAGTAGATGGCTCTGTTATAGTGGAAGTAGACGCCTCTGTCGTAGTGGAAGTTGAGGGCTCTGTTGTAGTGGAAGTAGAAGGTTCTGTTGTAGTCGAAGTAGACGGCTCAGTTGTAGTCGACGTAGATGGCACTGTTGTAGTGGAAGTAGGCGCCTCTGTCGTAGTGGAAGTTGAGGGCTCTGTTGTAGTCGACGTAGATTGCTCTGTCGTAGTGGAAGTAGACGCCTCTGTCGTAGTGTAGGTACACGCCTCTGTCGTAGTTGAAGTAGAAGCCTCTGTCGTAGTGGAAGTAGACGCCTCTATCGTAGTGGAAGTTGAGGGCTCTGTTGTAGTGGAAGAAGATGCCTCTGTTGTAGTGGAAGAAGAAGCCTCTGTCGTAGTGGAAATAGAAGGTTCTGTTGTAGTCGAAGTAGATGGCTCTGTTGTAGTTGAAGTAGACGGCTCTGTTGTAGTAGAAGTAGACGCCCCTGTCGTAGTGGAAGTAGAAGGTTCTGTTGTAGTCGACGTAGATGGCTCTGTCGTAGTTGAAGTAGACGGCTGTGTTGTAGTGGAAGTAGCAGGTTCTGTTGTAGTGGATGTTGAGGGCTCTGTTGTAGTGGAAGTAAACGCCTCTGTCGTAGTGGAAGTAGACGGCTCAGTTGTAGTCGACGTAGATGGCACTGTTGTAGTGGAAGTAGGTGCCTCTGTCGTAGTGGAAGTTGAGTACTCTGTTGTAGTCGACGTAGATTGCTCTGTCGTAGTGGAAGTAGACGCCTCTTTCGTAGTGTAGGTACACGCCTCTGTCGTAGTGGAAGTAGACGCCTCTGTCGTAGTGGAAGTTGAGGGCTCTGTTGTAGTGGAAGTAGATGCCTCTGTTGTAGTAGAAGTAGAAGGTTCTGTTGTAGTGGAAGTTGAGGGCTCTGTTGTAGTGGAATTAGATGCCTCAGTCGTAGTGGAAGTTGAGGGCTCTGTTGCAGTCGATGTAGATGGCTCTGTTGTAGTGGAAGTAGGCGCCTCTGTCGTAGTAGAAGTTGAAGCCTCTGTCGTAGTGGAAGTTGAGGGCTCTGTTGTAGTGGATGTTGATGGTTCTGTTGTAGTTGAAGTAGACGGCTCTGTTGTAGTGGAAGTAGACGCCTCTGTCGTAGTGGAAGTTGAGGGCTCTGTTGTAGTGGAAGTAGATGCCTCTGTTGTAGTGGAAGTAGAAGCCTCTGTCGTAGTGGAAGTAGACGCCTCTGTCGTAGTGGAAGTTGAGGGCTCTGTTGTAGTGGAAGTAGACGCCTCTGTCGTAGTGGAAGTAGAAGGTTCTGTTGTAGTCGAAGTAGATGGCTCGGTTGTAGTTGAAGTAGATGGCTCTGTTATAGTGGAAGTAGACGCCTCTGTCGTAGTGGAAGTTGAGGGCTCTGTTGTAGTGGAAGTAGAAGGTTCTGTTGTAGTCGAAGTAGACGGCTCAGTTGTAGTCGACGTAGATGGCACTGTTGTAGTGGAAGTAGGCGCCTCTGTCGTAGTGGAAGTTGAGGGCTCTGTTGTAGTCGACGTAGATTGCTCTGTCGTAGTGGAAGTAGACGCCTCTGTCGTAGTGTAGGTACACGCCTCTGTCGTAGTGGAAGTAGACGCCTCTGTCGTAGTGGAAGTAGATGCCTCTGTTGTAGTAGAAGTAGAAGTTTCTGTTGTAGTGGAAGTTGAGGGCTCTGTTGTAGTGGAATTAGATGCCTCAGTCGTAGTGGAAGTTGAGGGCTCTGTTGTAGTCGACGTAGATGGCTCTGTTGTAGTGGAAGAAGGCGCCTCTGTCGTAGTAGAAGTTGAAGCCTCTGTCGTAGTGGAAGTTGAGGGCTCTGTTGTAGTGGAAGTAGATGCCTCTGTTGTAGTGGAAGTGGAAGCCTCTGTCGTAGTGGAAGTAGACGCCTCTGTCGTAGTGGAAGTTGATGGCTCTGTTGTAGTGGATGTTGATGGTTCTGTTGTAGTTGAAGTAGACGGCTCTGTTGTAGTGGAAGTAGACGCCTCTGTCGTAGTGGAAGTTGAGGGCTCTGTTGTAGTTGAAGTAGATGCGTCTGTTGTAGTGGAAGTAGAAGGTTCTGTTGCAGTCGAAGTAGATGGCTGTGTTGTAGTTGAAGTAGACAGTTCTGTTGTTGTGGAAGTAGACGCCTCTGTCGTAGTGGAAGTAGAAGTTTCTGTTGTAGTCGACGGAGATGGCTCAGTTGTAGTCGACGTAGATGGCACTGTTGTAGTGGAAGTAGGCGCCTTTGTCGTAGTAAAAGTTGAGGGCTCTCTTGTAGTTGACGTAGATTGCTCTGTCGTAGTGGAAGTAGACGCCTCTGTCGTAGTGTAGGTACACGCCTCTGTCATAGTGGAAGTAGACGCCTCTGTCGTAGTGGAAGTAGACGCTTCTGTCGTAGTGGAAGTTGATGGCTGAGTTGTAGTCGACTTAGATGGCTCTGTTGTAGTTGAAGTAGACGGCTCTGTTGTAGTGGAAGTAGACGGCTCTGTTGTAGTGGAAGTAGATGGCTCAAGTGTAGTGGAAGTATACGGCTCAGTTGTAGTCGACGTAGATTGCTCTGTTGTAGTTGAAGTAGATGCGTCTGTTGTAGTAGAAGTTGAAGCCTCTGTCGTAGTGGAAGTTGAGGGCTCTGTTGTAGTGGATGTTGATGGTTCTGTTGTAGTTGAAGTAGACGGCTCTGTTGTAGTGGAAGTAGATGGCTCAATTGTAGTGGAAGTAGACGGCTCAGTTGTAGTCGACGTAGATGGCACTGTTGTAGTGGAAGTAGGCGCCTTTGTCGTAGTGGAAGTTGAGGGCTCTGTTGTAGTTGACGTAGATTGCTCTGTCGTAGTGGAAGTAGAAGCCTCTGTCGTAGTGTAGGTACACGCCTCTGTCGTAGTGGAAGTAGACGCCTCTGTCGTAGTGGAAGTAGATGCCTCTGTTGTAGTAGAAGTTGAAGGCCCTGTTGTTGTCGACGTAGATGGCTCTGTCGTAGTGGAAGTAGACGCCTCTGTCGTAGTGGAAGTTGATGGCTCTGTTGTAGTCGACGTAGAAGCCTCTGTCGTAGTAGAAGTTGAAGGTTCTGTTGTAGTGGAAGTTGAGGGCTCTGTTGTAGTGGAAGTAGATGCCTCTGTCGTAGTAGAAGTTGAAGGCTCTGTTGTAGTCGACGTATATGGCTCTGTCGTAGTGGAAGTAGACGCCTCTGTCGTAGTGGAAGTTGATGGCTCAGTTGTAGTCGACGTAGAAGCCTCTGTCGTAGTGGAAGTGGACGCCTCTGTCGTAGTGGAAGTTGATGGCTGAGTTGTAGTCGACGTAGATGGCTCTGTCGTAGTGGAAGTTGAGGGCTCTGTTGTAGTGGAAGTTGAGGATTCTGTTGTAGTGGAAGTAGAAGTTTCTGTTGTAGTCGACGGAGATGGCTCAGTTGTAGTCGACGTAGATGGCACTGTTGTAGTGGAAGTAGGCGCCTTTGTCGTAGTGGAAGTTGAGGGCTCTCTTGTAGTTGACGTAGATTGCTCTGTCGTAGTGGAAGTAGACGCCTCTGTCGTAGTGTAGGTACACGCCTCTGTCGTAGTGGAAGTAGACGCCTCTGTCGTAGTGGAAGTAGAAGCCTCTGTCGTAGTGGAAGTAGACGCCTCTGTCGTAGTGGAAGTTGATGGCTGAGTTGTAGTTGACTTAGATGGCTCTGTTGTAGTTGAAGTAGACGGCTCTGTTGTAGTGGAAGTAGACGGCTCTGTTGTAGTTGAAGTAGATGCGTCTGTTGTAGTAGAAGTTGAAGCCTCTGTCGTAGTGGAAGTTGAGGGCTCTGTTGTAGTGGATGTTGATGGTTCTGTTGTAGTTGAAGTAGACGGCTCTGTTGTAGTGGAAGTAGATGGCTCAATTGTAGTGGAAGTAGACGGCTCAGTTGTAGTCGACGTAGATGGCACTGTTGTAGTGGAAGTAGGCGCCTTTGTCGTAGTGGAAGTTGAGGGCTCTGTTGTAGTTGACGTAGATTGCTCTGTTGTAGTGGAAGTAGACGCCTCTGTCGTAGTGGAAGTAGAAGGTTCTGTTGTAGTCGACGTAGATGGCTCTGTCGTAGTTGAAGAAGACGGCTTTGTTGTAGTGGAAGTAGAAGGTTCTGGTGTAGTGGATGTTGAGGGCTCTGTTGTAGTGGAAGTAGACGCCTCTGTCGTAGTGGAAGTTGAGGGCTCTGTTGTAGTCGACGTAGATTGCTCTGTCGTAGTGGAAGTAGACGCCTCTGTCGTAGTGTAGGTACACGCCTCTGTCGTAGTTGAAGTAGAAGCCTCTGTCGTAGTGGAAGTAGACGCCTCTGTCGTAGTGGAAGTTGAGGGCTCTGTTGTAGTGGAAGAAGATGCCTCTGTTGTAGTGGAAGAAGAAGCCTCTGTCGTAGTGGAAATAGAAGGTTCTGTTGTAGTCGAAGTAGATGGCTCTGTTGTAGTTGAAGTAGACGGCTCTGTTGTAGTAGAAGTAGACGCCTCTGTCGTAGTGGAAGTAGAAGGTTCTGTTGTAGTCGACGTAGATGGCTCTGTCGTAGTTGAAGTAGACGGCTGTGTTGTAGTGGAAGTAGCAGGTTCTGTTGTAGTGGATGTTGAGGGCTCTGTTGTAGTGGAAGTAAACGCCTCTGTCGTAGTGGAAGTAGACGGCTCAGTTGTAGTCGACGTAGATGGCACTGTTGTAGTGGAAGTAGGTGCCTCTGTCGTAGTGGAAGTTGAGTACTCTGTTGTAGTCGACGTAGATTGCTCTGTCGTAGTGGAAGTAGACGCCTCTTTCGTAGTGTAGGTACACGCCTCTGTCGTAGTGGAAGTAGACGCCTCTGTCGTAGTGGAAGTTGAGGGCTCTGTTGTAGTGGAAGTAGATGCCTCTGTTGTAGTAGAAGTAGAAGGTTCTGTTGTAGTGGAAGTTGAGGGCTCTGTTGTAGTGGAATTAGATGCCTCAGTCGTAGTGGAAGTTGAGGGCTCTGTTGCAGTCGATGTAGATGGCTCTGTTGTAGTGGAAGTAGGCGCCTCTGTCGTAGTAGAAGTTGAAGCCTCTGTCGTAGTGGAAGTTGAGGGCTCTGTTGTAGTGGATGTTGATGGTTCTGTTGTAGTTGAAGTAGACGGCTCTGTTGTAGTGGAAGTAGACGCCTCTGTCGTAGTGGAAGTTGAGGGCTCTGTTGTAGTGGAAGTAGATGCCTCTGTTGTAGTGGAAGTAGAAGCCTCTGTCGTAGTGGAAGTAGACGCCTCTGTCGTAGTGGAAGTTGAGGGCTCTGTTGTAGTGGAAGTAGACGCCTCTGTCGTAGTGGAAGTAGAAGGTTCTGTTGTAGTCGAAGTAGATGGCTCGGTTGTAGTTGAAGTAGATGGCTCTGTTATAGTGGAAGTAGACGCCTCTGTCGTAGTGGAAGTTGAGGGCTCTGTTGTAGTGGAAGTAGAAGGTTCTGTTGTAGTCGAAGTAGACGGCTCAGTTGTAGTCGACGTAGATGGCACTGTTGTAGTGGAAGTAGGCGCCTCTGTCGTAGTGGAAGTTGAGGGCTCTGTTGTAGTCGACGTAGATTGCTCTGTCGTAGTGGAAGTAGACGCCTCTGTCGTAGTGTAGGTACACGCCTCTGTCGTAGTGGAAGTAGACGCCTCTGTCGTAGTGGAAGTAGAAGCCTCTGTCGTAGTGGAAGTAGACGCCTCTGTCGTAGTGGAAGTTGATGGCTGAGTTGTAGTTGACTTAGATGGCTCTGTTGTAGTTGAAGTAGACGGCTCTGTTGTAGTGGAAGTAGACGGCTCTGTTGTAGTTGAAGTAGATGCGTCTGTTGTAGTAGAAGTTGAAGCCTCTGTCGTAGTGGAAGTTGAGGGCTCTGTTGTAGTGGATGTTGATGGTTCTGTTGTAGTTGAAGTAGACGGCTCTGTTGTAGTGGAAGTAGATGGCTCAATTGTAGTGGAAGTAGACGGCTCAGTTGTAGTCGACGTAGATGGCACTGTTGTAGTGGAAGTAGGCGCCTTTGTCGTAGTGGAAGTTGAGGGCTCTGTTGTAGTTGACGTAGATTGCTCTGTCGTAGTGGAAGTAGACGCCTCTGTCGTAGTGTAGGTACACGCCTCTGTCGTAGTGGAAGTAGACGCCTCTGTCGTAGTGGAAGTAGATGCCTCTGTTGTAGTAGAAGTTAAAGGCCCTGTTGTTGTCGACGTAGATGGCTCTGTCGTAGTGGAAGTAGACGCCTCTGTCGTAGTGGAAGTTGATGGCTCTGTTGTAGTCGACGTAGAAGCCTCTGTCGTAGTAGAAGTTGAAGGTTCTGTTGTAGTGGAAGTTGAGGGCTCTGTTGTAGTGGAAGTAGATGCCTCTGTCGTAGTAGAAGTTGAAGGCTCTGTTGTAGTCGACGTATATGGCTCTGTCGTAGTGGAAGTAGACGCCTCTGTCGTAGTGGAAGTTGATGGCTCAGTTGTAGTCGACGTAGAAGCCTCTGTCGTAGTGGAAGTGGACGCCTCTGTCGTAGTGGAAGTTGATGGCTGAGTTGTAGTCGAAGTAGATGGCTCTGTTGTAGTGGAAGTATACGGCTCAGTTGTAGTCGACGTAGATTGCTCTGTTGTCGTTGAAGTAGATGCGTCTGTTGTAGTGGAAGTAGAAGGTTCTGTTGTAGTCGAAGTAGATGGCTCTGTTGTAGTTGAAGTAGACAGTTCTGTTGTAGTCGACGTAGATGGCTCTGTCGTAGTGGAAGTTGAGGGCTCTGTTGTAGTGGAAGTAGACGGCTCTGTTGTAGTGGAAGTAGACGGCTCTGTTGTAGTGGAAGTAGATGGCTCAAGTGTAGTGGAAGTATACGGCTCAGTTGTAGTCGACGTAGATTGCTCTGTTGTAGTTGAAGTAGATGCGTCTGTTGTAGTAGAAGTTGAAGCCTCTGTCGTAGTGGAAGTTGAGGGCTCTGTTGTAGTTGACGTAGATTGCTCTGTCGTAGTGGAAGTAGACGCCTCTGTCGTAGTGTAGGTACACGCCTCTGTCGTAGTGGAAGTAGACGCCTCTGTCGTAGTGGAAGTAGATGCTTCTGTTGTAGTAGAAGTTGAAGGCCCTGTTGTTGTCGACGTAGATGGCTCTGTCGTAGTGGAAGTAGACGCTTCTGTCGTAGTGGAAGTTGATGGCTCTGTTGTAGTCGACGTAGAAGCCTCTGTCGTAGTAGAAGTTGAAGGTTCTGTTGTAGTGGAAGTTGAGGGCTCTGTTGTAGTGGAAGTAGATGCCTCTGTCGTAGTAGAAGTTGAAGGCTCTGTTGTAGTCGACGTATATGGCTCTGTCGTAGTGGAAGTAGACGCCTCTGTCGTAGTGGAAGTTGATGGCTCAGTTGTAGTCGACGTAGAAGCCTCTGTCGTAGTGGAAGTGGATGCCTCTGTCGTAGTGGAAGTTGATGGCTGAGTTGTAGTCGAAGTAGATGGCTCTGTTGTAGTGGAAGTATACGGCTCAGTTGTAGTCGACGTAGATTGCTCTGTTGTCGTTGAAGTAGATGCGTCTGTTGTAGTGGAAGTAGAAGGTTCTGTTGTAGTCGAAGTAGATGGCTCTGTTGTAGTTGAAGTAGACAGTTCTGTTGTAGTCGACGTAGATGGCTCTGTCGTAGTGGAAGTTGAGGGCTCTGTTGTAGTGGAAGTTGAGGATTCTGTTGTAGTGGAAGTAGAAGTTTCTGTTGTAGTCGACGGAGATGGCTCAGTTGTAGTCGACGTAGATGGCACTGTTGTAGTGGAAGTAGGCGCCTTTGTCGTAGTGGAAGTTGAGGGCTCTCTTGTAGTTGACGTAGATTGCTCTGTCGTAGTGGAAGTAGACGCCTCTGTCGTAGTGTAGGTACACGCCTCTGTCGTAGTGGAAGTAGACGCCTCTGTCGTAGTGGAAGTAGAAGCCTCTGTCGTAGTGGAAGTAGACGCCTCTGTCGTAGTGGAAGTTGATGGCTGAGTTGTAGTCGACTTAGATGGCTCTGTTGTAGTTGAAATAGACGGCTCTGTTGTAGTGGAAGTAGACGGCTCTGTTGTAGTGGAAGTAGATGGCTCAATTGTAGTGGAAGTAGACGGCTCAGTTGTAGTCGACGTAGATGGCACTGTTGTAGTGGAAGTAGGCGCCTTTGTCGTAGTGGAAGTTGAGGGCTCTGTTGTAGTGGACGTAGATTGCTCTGTCGTAGTGGAAGTAGACGCCTCTGTCGTAGTGTAGGTACACGCCTCTGTCGTAGTGGAAGTAGACGCCTCTGTCGTAGTGGAAGTAGATGCCTCTGTTGTAGTAGAAGTTGAAGGCCCTGTTGTTGTCGACGTAGATGGCTCTGTCGTAGTGAATGTAGACGCCTCTGTCGTAGTGGAAGTTGATGGCTCTGTTGTAGTCGACGTAGAAGCCTCTGTCGTAGTAGAAGTTGAAGGTTCTGTTGTAGTGGAAGTTGAGGGCTCTGTTGTAGTGGAAGTAGATGCCTCTGTCGTAGTAGAAGTTGAAGGCTCTGTTGTAGTCGACGTATATGGCTCTGTCGTAGTGGAAGTAGACGCCTCTGTCGTAGTGGAAGTTGATGGCTTAGTTGTAGTCGACGTAGAAGCCTCTGTCGTAGTGGAAGTGGACGCCTCTGTCGTAGTGGAAGTTGATGGCTGAGTTGTAGTCGAAGTAGATGGCTCTGTTGTAGTTGAAGTATACGGCTCAGTTGTAGTCGACGTAGATTGCTCTGTTGTCGTTGAAGTAGATGCGTCTGTTGTAGTGGAAGTAGAAGGTTCTGTTGTAGTCGAAGTAGATGGCTCTGTTGTAGTTGAAGTAGACAGTTCTGTTGTAGTCGACGTAGATGGCTCTGTCGTAGTGGAAGTTGAGGGCTCTGTTGTAGTGGAAGTTGAGAATTCTGTTGTAGTGGAAGTAGATGCCTCTGTTGTAGTGGAAATAGAAGCCTCTGTCGTAGTGGAAGTAGACGCCACTGTCGTAGTGGAAGTTGAGGGCTCTGTTGTAGTCGACGTAGATTGCTCTGTCGTAGTGGAAGTAGACGCCTCTGTCGTAGTGGAAGTTGAGGGCTCTGTTGTAGTGGAAGTAGACGCCTCTGTCGTAGTGGAAGTAGATGCCTCTGTTGTAGTAGAAGTAGAAGGTTCTGTTGTAGTGGAAGTTGAGAGCTCTGTTGTAGTGGAAGTAGATGCCTCTGTCGTAGTAGAAGTTGAAGGCTCTGTTGTAGTCGACGTATATGGCTCTGTCGTAGTGGAAGTAGACGCCTCTGTCGTAGTGGAAGTTGATGGCTCAGTTGTAGTCGACGTAGAAGCCTCTGTCGTAGTGGAAGTCGACGCCTCTGTCGTAGTGGAAGTTGATGGCTGAGTTGTAGTCGAAGTAGATGGCTCTGTTGTAGTGGAAGTATACGGCTCAGTTGTAGTCGACGTAGATTGCTCTGTTGTCGTTGAAGTAGATGCGTCTGTTGTAGTGGAAGTAGAAGGTTCTGTTGTAGTCGAAGTAGATGGCTCTGTTGTAGTTGAAGTAGACAGTTCTGTTGTAGTCGAAGTAGATGGCTTTGTTGTTGTTGGAGTAGACGGCTCTGTTGTAGTTGAAGTAGACGGCTCTGTCGTAGTGGAAGTAGACGCCTCTGTCGTAGTGGAAGTAGAAGTTTCTGTTGTAGTCGACGTAGATGGCTCTGTCGTAGTTGAAGTAGACAGCTGTGTTGTAGTGGAAGGAGAAGGTTCTGTTGTAGTGGATGTTGAGGGCTCTGTTGTAGTGGAAGTAGACGCCTCTGTCGTAGTGCAAGTTGAGGGCTCTGTTGTAGTGGAAGTAGATGCCTCTGTTGTAGTGGACGTAGAAGCCTCTGTCGTAGTGGAAGTAGACGCCTCTGTCGTAGTGGAAGTTGAGGGCTCTTTTGTAGTCGACGTAGATGGCTCTGTTGTAGTTGAAGAAGACGGCTCTGTTGTAGTGGAAGTAGATGGCTCAAGTGTAGTTGAAGTAGATGGCTCAAGTGTAGTGGAAGTAGATGGTTCTAGTGTAGTGGAAGTAGGTGGCTCTGTTGTAGTGCAAGTACACGGTTCTAGTGTAGTGGAAGGAGGCGGCTCTGTTGTAGTGCTAGTACATGGCTCTGTTGTAGTGGAAGTAGATGGCTCTGTTGTGGTAGAAATAGACTTCTTTGTTGTAGTGGAAGTAAACGGCATTTTTGTAGTTGTGATGGAAGTGGAAGTGGAAGTAGACGGCTTTGTTGTAGTTGTTGTAGTGGAAGTTGTCCGCTTTGACCTTGTTGTTTTCGTAGTACACGTAGATGGTTCTGTCCTTTTTATAGGGTGAGTTGGTCTGGTTTTAGTTGGTTTCTTTGAATGCGTTGTGCTCGTTGGTGGATCAGTAGACGTTGATAGCTTTCCGGTTGTTGTTTTCCTCACTGTTGTTGTGATATTTAGATTTGGGTACTTCTGTGTGCCAGATGTTGTTCCCGGAGAACAAATAAGATCCAGGGACCCTATGAAAAATAATTGACTATATAATAAACCATTTACTGCAGCCCGATGTCTGGAATTGTGCCCGGTTGATGGCAATATGCTCGCTCCTAAATTGTCCTCCTGGTGAAATGTAGGTGTACCAGTATAGGTGCACTTCTGCCAAACCCTTCGCGGAATACAGGCGTTATTTTCGTAACGTGTTTGTATAACGTGTCGTGTTATGCTGCTTATGCCTACTTTAAGCGGTATTTTAAGTACTGATACTAAGATAGACCATTTCCGGATGATTCGTGTATTCTCTCGTAAAGACATTTTGTGAAAGTTTTTCTTTCAAACAAAAGTTATTCATTCCGCAGCACGATATTGCAATATAAAAATACTTACGCCATATAAAGTCCGTCCAGGAACCTGTATGAATAAAAAAATATTAATTAGAATTTCATATCACTTACTAAGTAGGTAAGTTAAGTACATTATATTTATAATGATAATGTTTGTATAGTTAATCTTTATGTAAAATACATACCCATGATTGGGACTGCTTGTGTGACGTAACATGTCTAAAACAAACAATAACATAAAATTAGAGTATCATTATTATTTTTGCTAGTCTCCTTGACAATATTTATTTATTTATTTTTACAGAAAGCTTACAGACTAATAACAATCTTAAATATCATGCATAAGTTTTGACATTTGCTAATTACAAGCTTCCACATATATTATATCTACTTAGTTACGCGTTATTTGCGTTGACCAGTTACAGCGATTTGATTATGTAACAAATTACAATGTAACCATATATGTCAAGATAATACATTAGGTATGTCAAAATCGGAATTAAAGTTATTTATGGTTGTCACCAAAATATTCCTTGTTTAAAATCTTTTTAATTTTATGTGCGCTGGTGCAAAACAAATCAATTTCCAGGTGTGATGGTAGACTATTGAAAGCTATAACACTACGTATGCAGAAGGCGTTGCGCCTGTACTTAGTCGATGCGAATGGCACATGGATTAGCGACCGTTTTCTTAGGTTGTTTAAATTAGTGCGAAGAAGTATTGTGCTGAGTATTTCGGGACAATCGACGGAGCCGTTTGCGATGTTCACTATAAAACAGATATCACTGATGTTACGTCTTACTTCCAACGGTAAGAAATGATATCGCTTACAACGGTGCTCATAGTCTACTGATAATTGCCTAGCCTTGAAGTCCAAGTACCGCAAAAATTTCCTTTGAACAGACTCTATGCGAGATTTGTAGATCTCATATTGAGGGTTCCATACTTGAGAGACGTACTCAAGGTGGCTACGCACTATAGAACAGTAAAGAACTTGCAATGGTTTAAGAGAACGAAAGCTAGCACAAGCTCTAATAATGAAGCCCAAGGCTTTGAACGCCTTGTTGACAACAATTTCTACATGATTATCAAAAAGCAGCTCGCTATCGTGTACCACACCAAGATCCCTGATACTGGTTTCTTTACTTATGTAAGTACCATTCAGTGTATACCCTGGGCCAATGATAGATTTGCGGCGAGTGAATATTACGTGAAAACATTTAGAAACATTTAGTTGTAGTTTTTTGGTTTTGCAATATTGTACGAATCTTTCAAGGTCTGACTGAAGTAGCTCAGTATCAGACAATGTGCGTATGGACTTTAGGACCTTCTTGTCATCTGCGTATAGTAGGATATGTGAGTTTCTAAAGCAGTTTTTGATATCCAAAATACATATTGTTAATAATAACGGTCCTAGGATTGAGCCCTGGGGCACTACTGGTGGGACAGATTTCCATCCAGACGTGTACCCACGCAAAACCACAGCCTGCATTCGATTATGTATGTATGACGAAAACCACCGGAATAGATCACCGTGAATTCCTGCGGAAAATAACTTCTGAAGAAGCACCCGATGATCTATACGGTCAAAACATTTACTGTAATCCGTGTATACCGCGTCGACTTGGCATCGTTCTTCCATCCCAGTGGTTATAATTTCATTGGATAGTATCCGGTTGGAGGCAGTTGACCGTTTTCTGAGGAAACCATGTTGTTCGTCACCGAAATGGCGTTGCATAACTGAGTAAACTTCAGTGTGTACTACTCGTTCAAGGACTTTCGAAAAAAGACACAATTTAGATATGGGGCGGTAGTTTTCTATTTTAGATTTATCCCCCTTCTTAAAAATGGGTGTAATAAATGCCGATTTCCACATCTTTGGGACGATACCCTCTCTCAACGACCGCTCAAACAGCACACAGAACGGCGCAACAGAGCTCTTTGCACAATTAATTATAAAAACAGGGGGTATCAAATCTGGCCCACCTGATTTAGATGGGTCCAAACCTTTATGTAGCTTGAGTACCGTCTCCGGACACACGCTGACTGTACTCAGATTCACCGAGCTAGCAGCATGAATGTCTATATTAACATCCAGATCATTAGATTCTGAGTCAGGTTCTTGAAAGGTAGACTGGAAGTAAGAGGAAAAAAGCTCAGTGATACCCTCACCAGTGTCTGCGGACGAGTCCATGTAGTGTAATACGTTAGGTAATGTATTACCACTTCTTTTGCTTTTGATATACGACCTAACACATTTAGGACCAGACGCATTTTGAGGATTCAATTTTGTCCATATAAGCATCAAAACACACCGCCTCTAATTCCTTAGCTCGGTAACGCAAGAGGGAAAAAGAGTACAATATCAAACTTAGTACTATATATTTGGCCTTGGCCTAGGCCTTGTAGACTCATAGATGTTTTGATTTGTTGTCCATTTCCTAAATGTTGACAGGTCTATACTAAACGTGCCCTGCCGGCTGATAGTGGCGCGTGTGTTGGATCATTTAGCTCCCTTCAAAATGTTTGAGCTGAATGGTGCTGATCCATGCGTCATGTTCGTGAACGGGCGCCGTCAGTCGGGACTGGTCATCTCTTAGCTGCTACGGCTTATTTTAATTATTTTATGTTTGGATTGTTTTTTTTATTTTTATTATATTATTTGCTTTGCTCTGGACGCTTTAAATGTATACGTATTGTTTTACATAATTCTCACATAGAATTAATTATAAGTTCAACATTAATGATATAACTAATATTTTTGTAACAATATGTAGGCGGCCAAGCAAAAGGGTCCATTTCTCGGCATTTAGTTTCCGAAATATAGGTACAAAATTTTGTAAAGTGGGGTGGAAATATTGCATCTCGCGATTTAAATTTATTATTAATTAATGCTCAATTATCTACAGTTCATATAGTAAATGACTTTATAATATGTTTCTAAGTACCAGCAATTTTAAGAGAAAAGTTTTGTAAAAAGGTACCAGTAGTCGGCATGACATTTTTTTTTTGGTAAAAATACTTTTTAATACATTTAAACTATGTATCAAATTAAACTAAATAATAGAGGGCACATTAAGTTATGAAAAAAATACTGACAGTCAACCAGCAGGCTGTAGCAAAGGTTTTGAACCCGAATCAGGTATACGGTTTTCCTTCAGAAAAATGCCCTGCAGGCATGTACAGTCGAGTTCTTTAATATGTGAGCATTTTCATGAATCAAAATTATATAGGTAACAGTAAGTTTCATAAAACTCTAAATAGCTTTGCCCTACAATAAATTGTAAACAATCTGTGACATCATAAATATTTGACTACATTATATCAATAATATTGCTACAGACAAAGACTCAAAAAATTGTGCGCAATCCCTTGTTCATTTTATTAAGCGCAAAGTTAGGTTCACAAATATCTATGCAATTTCTCTATGTAAAATTAAATGAAAGGAATTATTGAAGATGGGCGTGTATCTCTATATCGTACTAACAACACTAGATACCATGAAGAAAACATTCTTCCGAACAGATGAAGTGGGCGTATCTCATGCGGATTTTTGGGGGGTGGATGAATGCCGCTGGGCCCATGGAAATATTCGAAGTCATTGGTCGTATGACAGGTGTCGATGACGCGGACATCTTTAAAAAAATGCCTTTCTTCCGACCGGTAAAATTGTTTATCCCGATGGCCATCGAATGGAATTTGCACAGGACGGAAGTTCCGTCCACAATGCGAGAAGGGTCCAGCGGGGTACTTACTTAACACACTAACAGTAGGAATGGGTTTCATTTTGACAGCTCAACAACATTCATTGCGTTATTTACGACGTTGAACAGACAAATTTTTCGACCATAAGAAGCTATGGATTGATTCAAAATGATTCAGATTGTGATAGATAGTGTGTTACGTAATAAGGGGTGCAGGAGTGGATAGCTCAACAAGAAGATTTACATTTAATTAAACTCCCGCCAAGAAGCCCTGACCCCATAGAAAATGTATGGGGTTTAATGGTCCAAAATTGGGACTCGACGCGAGTTAGATCAGTCAACAATTTAAGGGCCCACGTACGAGATTTGGGAAGGCTTTAGAAGTAGCGCCGCCTGTTCAAACATGATTGCATCAGTGCGTGACGTTTGCAAGATGTTATTGATGTCCATGGTGGATACATACCTGATTCTAAAACTGGCAGCACCGTCGGAAAAACCTTGCCTGGAAATTGCCTACCTTATTTTAAATGTTAGGTTTTCAGAAGAACAAAATAAGAATGTAGGTATTATCCAATACAAATTAAATACTAATGTGCATAAGTAAATGTTATTTTATTTTTTTAAACCGACTGCAAAGTTTTAAACAAATAGGCAGGTATAGTCTGCGTTGACCCTAAGATTTCCTAAAACTTAATAAATCATATAATACAGCTCCTACGCAACGTTGTCAGATTGATACAGTCCTACTCGTATTATTAACGGCAACATTACCTCCGCTCCGGCGCGGCGTACTTCTGCTCCGGCACGCAAAAATAAATTTAATGGTAGAGGCCATTTAGTTGAATATTCAAAGCTATATGGATATTTATGAATCCTAGGTTTCCCCAAATATATTGAAAACTATAGAGTACTTAGATATTTATGTACCGAAGAGTAGTCAGATATTTTTGACTGCACTACCGTAACATACTTATGAACAGTTTATATGATAATATTTTATTGATGTCTAAATTTGCATAGAATTTTATCATTATTTTAACGCTTACAATATTTTGAAACATTGTCACTGCCAATTTATTAATGAACTCGACTGTAGGAAAGAAAATCGTATCTTTATAATAAAATTCGTGAATTCGCTAGTGAAGAATCTAAGTATATTTAATGTCCGAAACCCATTCCAAATGTTAACGAACCCAGTTCCTCTAGCATTCCTAAAGCTCACAATTCCGTGCCATCAAAATCTGTTCAGAAACAAACTTTTGAAAAGAGTACTCGACAAAAAACAACATGTTCGTATTGCAAACAAGTTGGTCATAGGAATCAATTACGAGAAGGAATTTATTTTTGTCCAAAACGTAAGGTTTTAAGTAAGATTCTCAGCTAGAACAATTTTTGTGTTTCATTTTGGCTACTGGTTATATAATTTCATAAAAGTACCAGTAGCCAAAATAATCAATGTTCTATTCAATAAAATAAAAATAAACTGGACTTGTTATTTTGTCAGTTCCTAAATAGAGTAAGAATACTTAATTTTAGTGTTTTTATTGCATTATGCTGTCGTATTTACTCACATTTTTCTAAATACCGACAAGTGGACCTATTTACTAAAATATCTATCACTCATTTATTTCGATTGTAATGTTACAAATATAATTATTAGTTGATTTCATGGAGACTATCTCAATCTACAATAATAAATCCAAATCTATGTAAGAAGCAAGTAGAAGTGTATATTCTTTTTCAATCAAACTTTGCAAAGGCTTTTTCTCAAATCAGGCTTTTTCAATTTCTGATATATGATTAATTAAAAATATGCCAGTTTTTGTATATTTTTTTAATCCTTACTATCAATTGAATATTCTTGATACCGAATCTAATCTTACATTAATACCCCACTACTGGACACTCGGGGGTCTGGGGCTCCTACTACTGCGTGGTTTGAAAAAAAATAACCTAACCTGACCTAACTTCTAACCTAACCTGTCCGAGTCGGGGTGCCCCAAGTCCCGAACTCGCTGCACTGGCTCTTGTATCCTATCCCACCCTTGCATTTTGAAGTAAACTTATTTTTTCATGAGCAACTTAAACAAGATTTGGTGAGCCTTTATCCATTTTGGTAGGCAAAAAGAATATAAATACAACACGTACAATTATTCTGATGAGTGTATAATTATTTTGGAACTTAAAACGTTGTTCTTTCGGCACCTCGGTATAGAGTGGCTTTATTTTATTTGAAGGTAACATATTTTACTTGGTACTTAGTCTTAGGGTCTAAAAAATATTTTGGTGAGCATTTAAATTGTAGCCATTCAAAAGTGCCTATAATTGGTTTATTTGAAATAAACGCTTTGAGTCTGAGTACGATTCAAATAGTTATATTAAAATACTCACTGCCAGCAGCACCAAAACTAATGTCACAGTATTCGCCCCCATTCTCCACTTCGATGCACAGGACAGTTCGATGGAATAATTGTACGAACAGTTACACCTCCCTATTTATATCAAATATTAAACAAATTAACGTCATACAGATGGCTTTCTCCTATTGATCATTTCTTAACAAGTGAAGTACATAAACATGTTATCAATAAAATGCTGACAAAGGACTTTTGTTTTGATCTAGATAATAATTATGACAGTTTCCATAGAAATATTTACTGACGTAGGTATTTTGCAGTAATAAACAGTGTTCAATTATTTGAAAAATTGTTTATTGACTAGGTTGTGTGCTTCATTAAAACAACTTCTTAAGATGGCAGTGTAGCCCTTTTTGTTTTTTTAATCGTGTGTTATGCTGACAGCTGAAGTTGGCCCCGACTTACGAGTTGTAGGTCGTGCGTTCGAACCCAGGTAGGCGCTCTAATTCACCACTATCACCACTGTTCTCAAACGGTGAAGGAAAACTTCGTGAGGAAACCAACATATCCTAGAACCAAACATTCAAAGACATGTGACATATGACCCGCTCTAGGCTCACGTGGTGGATTACGGCCCATTCCCTCTCACAGAGAGGAGGCCTGTGTCCCAGCAGTGGGAACGTTATAGGCTGATTATGCTAAGCTGACATTTGAGCATTATTTTCCTTTTACTGAAGTAACTATAAAGCAAGCTTGAGTACGAAAGATTATTATTTCATCGACAACTCAGCTTAATAGGTTGATTCGAAACTGAGGCCGGAATTACAGAACCTCACTCAAGACTTTCAGCGTTTGTCCGCCGCCACCGTCAACGCCGGCCTTAAGCCGAATTTACATTCTGAAACTTGTTGCGAAAACTTACTTATTCAGAGATAGTTTCACGTGTAAATAATTATCTATTTACACTTGAAACTATCAATGAATAACTTAGTTTGCGCAACTAATTTTGTAATGAAAAACTGGCGTAAGCGGCCGTGCACGAAATCGCCTGATTTTGATCAATTTTGTTCATTGTTTGTGAGAAGGGAAAATCAATTCGAACAAAATTATTTGTGATTTGAAAAGTCAAGTTTTTCATTTTGCATGTGGCTGAAAGCGATTTTTCAAATAAATCAAATATTTATGGAAAATCACTAATAAATTCGCAACAAGTTTTTCAAAAAATTACACGATTCTACCGTTTGATCACCTTTTTACTAGAAACTACTTTTGATTTTGAACATTAAAAATATTATCAACATTACTTTAGGGTCTACATGCACGTGGCTGGACCACTTTTTTCAACTTCGATACAAAATTAAGGAGAAAAATTATGTTTAAAACACCCATTTTTCTATAAAAAAACCCAGTCAATAGTGTATTTTTGTCCTATTAGTTAGCCAAACATTTCAAGAAATTTTAAAATTATATATTAGTCTTTAGTTATCCTTAAAATAAAATCAAAATTTTATTTTATGATAATGCAATATCTTCATTAAGTAAATCAATGGCGAAATAAACTATACTTTCGAGAATGCAAAAGTGACGAAACTATTAACAGGTGCTGTGACCGACACGAATGGTTTAGCGCCCCGAAACCTGTACTTTGAGGCCACACAGACTTAATGTTTCAGAATTTTCATGATTTCTCACAATTAGATTTAGACGCGTAGTAAAAATGAAATTGTGATACCCAAATTTAGATTAACTAAAACAAGCAAGTCATTTCTAATAAACAGTATCCACCTTTATAACAAGTTGCCAAAGTCAGTTATAGAACTTAGCGATGGAAACTTCAAAACCCACATCAAACGTATCCTTATCAAAAATGCATATTATAAGATTAAAGACTACGTTGAAGACAAGGAAGTTTGGCGATAATTCCTTCTGCACATGTAGCTTCCCTGGTACCTCATTAATGCCATCACTATATAAATGTCTATTAACTGCTCCCAAATTACGAAGGTTATTTAAAAAAAAAAAAGATTTTTATGGTTTTTTACTTTCTTGTTTGACATAATCTTCTTATCATTAAACATTATTACCTCCAATTCTTATTTCAACTGTTTACTTACGGCTTTTGTAGACAGGATTTTAATTCAGATTTGTTATAGTTGTAATGGCAATCATGTCATTTGGTTTAAATAGGCCTTTATTTTTATATAGATTCTTATATATTTTGTGAATGTCAGACGTTGTAGGCCTGGCCTGGTTCACCGCCGCCCTCGCCTTGGTGAGCACGTCGCGGTAGGACACGCCCTTCTTCTCCGCTTCCGGCTGTAGTGTAATCAATACAGCTGCGGACTTCGGGGCGCGGAGCCTAGCCGCGACGCTTCGCTCCTTGCGCCGCTGCCGCCTCTCCTTCCTTTTGGCCGCCCTAGATGCCTTACCCGCCTTCCTCTTCTCTCCGGCCACTTGCCATTCGGCGTCGGCCGGAGGAGCATTAGGAGGCGGGGGGGGGCGGCCGTCTCGCCGCCGGGGCTGGAGCCTTCGCCGCCTGCGAAGCCACTCCACCCTTCTTGGACTTGGGCGGCGCTGACTTCGCTGGGGGCGGTCCCGCGGGTTCCGGCACGGGCCCGCCTTTAGACCGCCCCGCCGGTCCCTGCTTGGCCGCAGCAGCCGTGGCGGCGGCAAACAAGACCTGCCGGCTGCTCGTCGCTAGCGGGGGGCGCAGGACAATGGCCTCCAGAGTCGAAAACCGACTCTGGAAGGCAGCCAGCTCCCGCCGCACCAGGGTCAGAACCCGGTCCTCCGCAGGCACCGGCACCGGCCAGCCCTGCCCATGCTGCGCCCCCGCCTGTGCCACTTCCCGGGGGCCGACTGCCCGGAGGCCGGCCAGGTCCGCTCGGAGCTCCTCGTTCTCCTTTCGGAGAAGCTCCATGGCGGCTGTCAAGCGGGTGATCTCCGCCCGCATCTCGGACATCCCATCCGGTGGAGGCCCGAATGTAATGGCCTCCACTGCCTCCATAATGGAAGCCGCGGCCGCGGGTATGGCCTTGTCTTTGGAGGACTGAATCCTCTTCAAGGCCACACCCTTTAGCGCAGCTACCACGGCCGCCTCTAGCTTGGCCAATCGCTCCGCCTTGGGGCCGCCAGCGGCGTCCGGCTCACCGTCTGACGACTCAGACAGTTCCGCCCCGCGTGGCGCGCCCTCCGTAGTGAGCCTACCGGCTCGCTGGTCCGGCTCGACTGGGCTGGCACAACTCGGCTCGCTAGCCTCCGGAGTGGCGAGCCCTGTACCCTTTTCACGACCTCCACCCCGCTGACAGGTCTTTCCAATTTTTCGGGCAGAGCTTCTCCCGCCATCAGAGGACGACCACTGGCCATCCCCTGGTTTGGGGCGCTTCTGGAAGAGCCTACGGTTCTTCCCAGCATCCCCCGTAATCACGCGCTCCGGGCTCTTGACAGAGCTCCTCGCGCCCGACGCGGCATCGGACTCCGACCCCGCATCGCTCCTCTCCTCTCCACTACTCTTCTCCGTTGTTGTTTTTTTGTTGTTAATAAATTTTTCCATACTTAATCCCACGAGTATGGGGGATATACAATGTCATTCCCAGGTTCACCCCCTGTCCCTAGGTAAGTGTACATTTTTTAACCCAACCAGAGGGTCCACTAGTACTCTGGCTGGGGGTGCGCTAGCGACTGATGCGCCACCTACAACTGGAAAGTTGTAGATGACACTACTCCTCAGCCATTCATACCCTCGCCGCGCACCAGAACTTGATATTAGAGGAATTTTTTATAGAGGTTATCTTCCTCGCGGCCCGGGCGGTTAAGCCAAGACCCTCGACCCCCGTCAAAAGTCAGAGACATGACGTTGACGATCTTCGGGGCTACGAGACTAACGGTGGCAGAAGGAGCAGACTCCTTCCTGCCTGCCCGGCGGCAGGGTTAGTGCACGCCGAGCCCGCTCTTCCTCCGCCGCTGTGCGTCTCTGCTTAACAGAGAGACACACGTCGGAGCGTTCCTCCGACAGGATATTAGCGTACGGGCAACAAGACCCCTTAGGCACATAGTACCTAATGGAGAGTTATCGCCCGCACCCCAGGGTGCACCGTCCCGAAGACTGGCCCTTCCCCCAGACGCATCCAAGGGAAACTCCAGCCCACGGACACACGGGGAGGTTTCCTGTCCTAGCACCCCAGACGTTGTCGGCCTAACTTGTAGAATGTAGATTTATAGACTTTTTATATTTTGTTGAGTACCTGTTACTTGTTGAGAGGCCTAAGCATTACCTAAAACACCACGCCATATTAATGATTCTGCTTTATTGGCGAAAACATTAAATTATAAATAATAGTCAAAATATTAATCAATAACAATAGCAATGTCAAATTTTTGATTAATTAACTAATAAAACAGGCTCATTTATCCATAGCGATTTTTTGCAATCGACGTCTTCTAGATCGTCAGCCGCAACCACATCAGTCTTGTCTAGGTAGGGCTGCTCCATCGTCGAAGCCGAATAACTTGGCTATTGGTTTTTTATTATTATTATTATTATTTATTTATGTCAATCAACTTTGGATCATATAATTAAACTAAATTAAAAATTATTAATCAATTACATTACATAAAATATACATTACTATAAACAAAATTAAAATAATATCTTAACTTTTGTCAGTACATGAACCATGCAGCAGTGGTTCACGTATTGACAGTCAAAACGTTCAGCAAAAGCGTTCAGGATACTGTTGCGGCTGACCCGCACCGTACTCACCAGAGATGTGCACCGCTTGCGCATGATTGTGCGGAAACAATCCACACGCGCCTCCGCAAACATCCCCGACGCACTGCAGAAGCGAGGCAGCCCCAAAAGCACCCTGAACGCGTTGTTGTATTGGACGCGTAGAGCGCTGTACTGTTTCTGCGTATAATCCATCCACAGACTGCCAGTATAAAAGGACGTACAAAATGCCCTAAATAGGGCTATTTTGACGCCCCTCGAACACCAAACAAATCTGCGGGCTACCATATTCGCACGAACAGACAGCGCCCTACGTTCCCTTTCAATGTCTGCATTATCTTCCAGGCCAGAGGTTAAAAAATGTCCAAGATACTTAAACGTATCAACTTTATTAAGTGGGTATCCGTTGAGCTTAATTGCCGGTAAGTAATCAGGACCCCCCCCCCCCCCCCCCCCCGGCCCGAAAGACCATGCACTTGCTCTTGTTCGAGTTATAAAACAAACCATGCTCTTCAGCATACTTTTCACAGATGCCAATCAGCCTTGACAAACCACAGATAGAGGCGCTCAGCAGCACCATGTCGTCAGCGTAACTGATATTGTTTAGGCACGCACCTCCAATATGGCAACCAACATGCGTGCTGCTGAGCCTCTCTATCAGTGCATTTACATACAGGTTGAAGAGCTTCGGTGAGGTTAGCCCCCCCTGCCTCACGCCACACTCCAACCTATATGGGGTCGAATAAGCCCCCGACCATCGAACAACATTGACCTGATTGTTGTACCAGTATTGAAAGATACGGATCAGTTCGTCAGGTACTGACGCTTGCTGCAGATTTTTCCACAGTAGATCATAGCAAACCAAGGCAAATGCCTTCGACAAGTCGAGGAAGCAAGCAAAGACAGGTGTATTTCTATCAGTGTAGTACCTGACAGTCTGCTTTAAACACAATATAGCTGTTTCTGTAGAGAGACCGGCTTTGAAACCAAACTGGTTATCATGTATATTCAAGTATTCATCCAGCCGAGTGTTAAGCAAACCATCAAGCACTTTCGAAATAACAGTGGCCAATGAAATGAGCCTATAGTTGTTCTTATCGCTAACATCACCGGTTTTATTCTTAATAATTGGCACCACCACAGTTTCCATCATCCGCTCAGGCAGATACGAATGCCCTATACACAAGGAGTAGAACATCGCTAAGACTCTGGACAGATTATGACCAGCATGCTTAAGGTGTTCAATACTTAGATCATCTTGGCCTGGAGACTTGCCCCTCGACATAGACATAATGACATGTCTTACCTCCTTTGCCGTAAACCGAGCACTGACCTCCTGACCACTACAACCAGTACTGCCTGCAAACTGTGACGGTCCCAATGGTGACGAAACAGCAAAGTGCTGCTTAAATAGCTCGGCAATCCCTGTGACATCAGCAGCGCCGCTGACACTCACCGGCAGGCCCGGCCTACTGTTGAGTTTATCAGTGGACTTCCAAAAACTGCGGAAGTCGCCCTTAGAATGATGCGACGCCAACATGTCCATTTTAATTTGATCATTGTTGTCCTGGCACCATCGTAATCGCGACTTAAATTTTTTTCGACTTGTTTGCACCTCAATCCAAACACGACCCTCACGCGGTCTACCATATGACACCCACTGCTCAAACTTTAGCCTAGCCTGCCTGTGAGCATCACTCACGTGCTTATTCCATCCCATTACTGGTTTCCTATTAACAATGTCATTATACATTTTATCAATAATAATTTTGTGGTCCAAATTAATACAAACATAGTCACAACATGCACTAAATTCAATTGGAAAGTCAATATATTTTAAATTATCATTACAAAAATTATTATCATTTATTTTATTTTTATGCCTTGTGCCGGGAATGCACATGCTAGAGGTACGGATTATTGAGATGTTGATTCTTGATCTTAGCCAACCCATCACTACGCTAAAGGACCTATTCCAGCAGTCAGCAATTGCAGCTACGAGGTTTTTTACTCAAGCATTATTTAAAACTAGTTTCAACCAAACAATTTTATTTAGAAATTTCTTTAGTTTCTTTATTTCTTTTTTTTTTTCACAGAAGTAATGCTCGAGTCATAAGTGAGGTTCTGTTATACGGGCGTAAGATTGTCTTACGATACAACTTTGAAGGTCTTTACTCAAAATGAATCAATCATTAAGTACTTTATGTATTGAATGCTAAAAACATATTTGTTTAGTTTATATTTAAATAAGTATGTAAATGAAATTTTTGGTTATTGTGCACTTATTTATGTACTGTCCTTATTATATTGTTACAAGGATTTATAATAAGGTCCGTACTAGAACGCCAATATTAAAAAACAACAAAAACTGCTCGCACCCGCATGTTGGCCGCCGCCACTTCTTCCAGACGGTCCAGATTGACAACCAATTAATAATGTGACAACTCTTGTTGAATCACATTATCAACGTTTCAAATAAACCGTGCAAGACATCTCACTCACGGTTTAAAAAAAAACATAACATACCTTTTGTGTGTACCGACACCCTAATTACGTAACACACTATCTATCAAAATCTGAATAATTTTGAAGCCTATTGCTAATCCATTGCTTCATATGTTCGAAAAATTTGTCTGGTCAACAACGTAAAGAACGCAATGAATGTTGTTGAACTGTCAAAATGACACCCATTCCTACTGTTAGTGTGTTACGTAATCACCCCGCGGGTTGTGGAGGTCAGATAGGCAGTCGCTCCATGTAAAATACTGCCGATTCCAACGTAATTGGGAAAAGGCTAAGTAAAGAAAAAGAGAAAGTAGGTGTGTAAAACACTCTGCGCTGTCGATTTTTTTCTTCAAATCTTTCCTAAGATTTACTTACCGAATCATTATAATGCTTCTCTAATAATTCTTTATACTACAAATATAATTATTGACTCCCTGTTGCAATTTATTTTGGAATCGGTTTAATGCTTTTGTTTTTAACTGGTTTGCACGGTACTCAGTGTACCTTAAAACTTACTATTATTACTTGCAAATGCTAGCAAAATTCTGGTACTTACTTTGGAGTCATTGGTTAAATTTACTCAATTATTTTAAGGATATCGTGACCCCCTGAACAGCTTTCTGCGATCATCTTTAATGGCAGTGGGTTAATGGTACAGCAGGTACAGTCAGTTCACAGTTAATTTACCTCTAATTTTGCATCACTGTCAAAATCGCAGTGATCTTTATAGGCGTTACAATAAGGTTGCTGCTGCCAGAGGTAAATAGTTGTGAAGGGTCTGTTCGTGCATAAAAGGTAAAGAATAAAAATCAACAAATGAATAATAACCCAATCAATTTTAATAATCAATGAAATTCCCGATTATAAAGAAAATATAAACTTCCATTTCCATAGTAATGTAAATACATAATATACTTTATTTTTCAATATAAAATTGACTTCTTATGAAATAAAAATATACAAATAAAAAATAAAATCCCAAAATCAAAATCTTATCTCATCTATTCATTAAATCTTATCCTATCTTTTCTTCTTTCCTAATTCATCTTCCAAATTGCGTAACACACTCACAATCCCTATCAATAACATCAAAGAGATAAAAAATAAAATCTAAATAAATGAAAACATCAGCACAAATAATAATATTAATAATAATGCAAACATATATTGTATCCTAAAACCGAATAATAATAACAAAAATACCTATTTACACGATGCAAGTTTCTTGATTGTGACATACAATAAAATTTAAGTAACAAAAGATTTGCATCATCTTACAACTTTTAAATCAATCAGGCTGAGGTTGTGTTATTGCCGAGATAAATGTTTGTCACATGATTTTGGCAATTTGTGGTGATTAATATACAAACTGCTGGTGTAGTTGTTGAGGAGCTTCTCGTGCACTAACAATGTCTTGTTGTAGTGGTGCTACATGTATGAGTGGTAGTTACTGTTCGACAAAATGGTTAGTAAGTTTTTCGTTTTTCAGCTGTATCTTCGTATATTTGTATCTTTTGAAATTAATTAGAATGGACTCGGCAACGTACAGCATGTGCTACATTGTTAGTATAACAAAGTACTTACTAATATAATAGGTTAATGATCAAGTAATGCTTAAGTAATCCTTTAGCCGATTAGCTACACTGAATGTTGCACAAATATGGAGTTATTTATCCATAAACCATCATTCATCGTTAGTAAAACTCATAACACCACCATACCATACGTACACAATCACCCAATACAAATACATCCTTGGTGTTTAATAAAATTCTATCATAACATTCATTACATAATGCGCCATATTTTATAATATTTATTACTTAATCAATAAGTCAAAATGTCAAACCTACAGTTTTATGACAGCTGCGCAAACAGATCATTAAATTTTGGCATCGCGCATGAGTCGTTGCCCCGGAATGTTACGACGTTATAAATATTTTGTTTATATACTTTTTGAACTAGTTTATAGTGTATTTATTTTATTTCTTATTTTAATGTTTATTTTTAAGTTTCGTATGCTGCACTGGTTGACGTCATCACGTCAGCGCCGGCTATCACTGAAAAGCAGCGCTGGGGCTCTGTCTCGCATAGGGTCGTAGCATTATGCTGAGCGATTGCTGTTTTGCGTGAACGTGACGCATATTTTTCCCCAACTCGTCATTTTTTGTATTTGTGTGTTTTTTCTTTGCGTCTTGTTTACCGCAAATAAATGTTTTGTTTTTGTTTTCTTTTTTTTCTTTAACATGGTTACAGTGCTAACTTCTTTATCTCACATCGGTACGAGATTCACGAGTTTATCTCGTGTCGTAGTAAAAGAGAATGCATAAATAGGACATTCTGTCATTTGTATTCAAAAAGATTACGTTTGAAATAATTGTTTGTTTACATCGTGTTCAGTCATTGAATTGCAACCAATAAAAGTAGACTCTGTTTCTCTATTTAGAAAGCCAGTAGAAAATTTATTTTGTAACATCAAACACAAATCAGCTTCAAACTAACAATGACGGTCAGACGAAATCGCATCATAAAGGTGCGATTTTGCCTGTCCGTCGTTTTTTAGCATTTTGGTCCGGAACCCTAAAAATTGAAGAATTGACTGCAATTTCAATTAAAACGAAGAATATTTGCGTCATAAAGGTTTTATTATAATAATATACTAAGGCACACAATAATCGTTTTTCAAATACATATTTTTTTATCAGTTTTTAATTATTTATAATTATACATAATTATGTTTTCGTTGTCTGACGAGTCCGGTGGTGCATCTTCTTTGGAACGACTGTAAACTGGTACTTATATTGAGGCTTAGTCGGGATGAATCAATCAATCTAGCCTGGCTTTCCATTGCTCGACATGCATTGGCGACAAAGTAAATACGTAATTAATTTAATTATTTAACTAGCATACGTTTCTCAGTGCTAACATTTTTAAACCTTTCCCATTTCATGGTTTAATGTTCCTCAACTCTGATCAAAACTTGAATCTCTTTATTTTTTGGCCTTTTGAAATGAAAAAAAGTACATTGTCAACAATCTCAATATCCAATAATTTATCTCCATGCTTATGATTATTTATTATACCTTCTACAACAAACCAGCGAACCAGCAGCTTATCACGTCCCCTCTGAAAAAGAACCGGTATCAAGTTCAGGTACCCAGTTCCGTCCCACTTTAGCGCTAGTTAAAACTTTCCTGTATCATTTTGCGTGAACAAACTCCCCTCCCCACTTTATGGAGGGGAAGTGCAATTATTTACTGAGATTGCACGCCGCACAACATTTTAGGGTTTTACGGGGGCGATCCGAGAATTTGTTTGTGTTAGATATTCATGTGGATTTGGAGTCACGGTTATAAATTGATCGTGGAGGGTGGATTGCAAGTAGTTTACTGGACAGATGTATTTTCTTTTTTTTCTTGTTTTAAGTATTCGTCTTTTATTTTTGTATTAGGTACTTAACCCGTGTTTTGCACCATGATATAAAACATGTTTTCTATATTTTGAGTCTACTGGTTTCGTTTATCATTTACACCTAAAACAGGTAGTAAGAAGTACTTGTTTACACAATTTGCGTGAAGCTTGTCAAAAATGTAAAACTAAGGCATGTCTGAAAATACCTTAAATAAATATTATGTATTATATATATTTTGACACAAATTGTATACGGGTGTAAACTCGAGGTTACAACGGCTGGTTCAAAATAAGTCATTGTTCTTCCAACGTATGTAATCGTATGTTAAGTTACAGACTGAAAGGTAGACGCGGTTAGCACTATCTAACTTATGATAGCAGAATAATGTATATATACATATATTTTTTTTTTTTATGTATATATATTTTCGTCTACCTAACGTTGTGGTAACCAATAATACTTCTCCAAATGAATGAAGCTGAAAAATCTTGTATAAAACGGACACTATGCAGCCAAGCATATTATAAGTTGGGGGATTACATCGCTGACAAATATGCTTGACTCAACACTGGTCCTGCTCCACAAGGGCGCATAGATACACTGATTGTTTTAGTGGAAAGAGATGGCTCTGTTGTAGTCGAAGAAGATGGCTCTATTGTAGTGGAAGTAGATGACTCAAGTGTAGTGAAAGTAAACGGCTCTGTTGTAGTCGAAGAAGATGGCTCTGTCGTAGTTGTGGCGGATGTGGAAGTAGATAGCTCTGTTTAACAGGTAGTAGACGACTCCATCATGGTTGTGGTGGAAGTGGAAGTAGACGGTACTGTTGTAGTGGAAGTTGAGGGCTCTGTTATAGTGGAAGTAGATAGCTCAATTATAGTGGAAGTAGACACTCTGTTGTAGGGGAAGTAGAAGATTCTGTTGTAGTGGAAGTATATGGCTCAAGTGTAGTGGAAGTAGACAGCTCAGTTGTAGTCGACGTAGATGGCTCTGTTGTAGTGGAAGTAGGCGCCTCTGTTGTGGTAGAAATAGATTTCTCTGTTGTAGTGTAAGTACACGGCTCTGTTGTAGTGGAAGTAGACTGTTCTGTTGTAGTGGAAGTAGATGGCTCAAGTGTAGTGGAAGTAGACGGCTCAGTTGTAGTCGACGTAGATGGCTCTGTCGTAGTGGTAGTAGACGGTTCTGTCGTAGTGGAAGTTGAAGGCTCTAGTGTAGTGGAAATAGACGACTCTGTTGTGGTAGAAATAGATTTCTCTGTTGTAGTGTAAGTACACGACTCTGTTGTAGTGGAAGTAGACTGTTCTGTTGTAGTGGAAGTAAATGGCTCAGTTGTAGTCGACGTAGATGGCTCTGTCGTAGTGGTAGTAGACGGTTCTGTCGTAGTGGAAGTTGAAGGCTCAAGTGTAGTGGAAGTAGACGGCTCAGTTGTAGTCGACGTAGATGGCTCTGTCGTAGTGGTAGTAGACGGTTCTGTCGTAGTGGAAGTTGAAGGCTCTAGTGTAGTGGAAGTAGACGACTCTGTTGTGGTAGAAATAGATTTCTCTGTTGTAGTGTAAGTACACGGCTCTGTTGTAGTGGAAGTAGACTGTTCTGTTGTAGTGGAAGTAGACGGCTCAGTTGTAGTCGACGTAGATGGCTCTGTCGTAGTGGTAGTAGACGATTCTGTTGTAGTGGAAGTTGAAGGCTCAAGTGTAGTGGAAGTAGACGGCTCAGTTGTAGTCGACGTAGATGGCTCTGTCGTAGTGGTAGTAGACGGTTCTGTCGTAGTGGAAGTTGAAGGCTCTAGTGTAGTGGAAGTAGACGACTCTGTTGTGGTAGAAATAGATTTCTCTGTTGAAGTGTAAGTACACGACTCTGTTGTAGTGGAAGTAGACTGTTCTGTTGTAGTGGAAGTAGATGGCTCAGTTGTAGTCGACGTAGATGGCTCTGTCGTAGTGGTAGTAGACGGTTCTGTCGTAGTGGAAGTTGAAGGCTCAAGTGTAGTGGAAGTAGACGGCTCAGTTGTAGTCGACGTAGATGGCTCTGTCGTAGTGGTAGTAGACGGTTCTGTCGTAGTGGTAGTTGAAGGCTCTAGTGTAGTGGAAGTAGACGACTCTGTTGTGGTAGAAATAGATTTCTCTGTTGTAGTGTAAGTACACGGCTCTGTTGTAGTGGAAGTAGACTGTTCTGTTGTAGTGGAAGTAGACGGCTCAGTTGTAGTCGACGTAGATGGCTCTGTCGTAGTGGTAGTAGACGATTCTGTTGTAGTGGAAGTTGAAGGCTCAAGTGTAGTGGAAGTAGACGGCTCAGTTGTAGTCGACGTAGATGGCTCTGTCGTAGTGGTAGTAGACGGTTCTGTCGTAGTGGAAGTTGAAGGCTCTAGTGTAGTGGAAGTAGACGACTCTGTTGTGGTAGAAATAGATTTCTCTGTTGTAGTGTAAGTACACGGCTCGGTTGAAGTGGAAGTAGACTGTTCTGTTGTAGTGGAAGTAGACGGCTCAGTTGTAGTCGACGTAGATGGCTCTGTCGTAGTGGTAGTAGACGATTCTGTTGTAGTGGAAGTAGACGCCTCTGTCGTAGTCGAAGTAGATGGCTCTGTTGTACTGGAAATAGCCGGCTCTGTTGTAGTGGAAGTAGACGCCTCTGTCGTAGTTGAAGTAGACGGCTCTGTTGTAGTGGAAGTTGAGGGCTCTGTTGTTGTGGAAGTAGACGGTTCTGTTGTAGTGGAAGTTGAGGGCTCTGTTGTAGTGGAAGTAGGCGTCTCTGTCGTAGTCGAAGTAGATAGCTCTGTTGTACTTGAAGTAGACGGCTCTGTTGTAGTGGAAGTAGATGGCTCTGTTGTAGTTGAAGTAGACGGCTCTGTTGTAGTGGAAGTAGACGGCTCAGTTGTAGTCGACGTAGATGGCTCTGTTGTAGTGGAAGTAGGCGCCTCTGTCGTAGTGGAAGTAGATGGCTCTGTTGTAGTTGAAGTAGACGGCTCTGTTGTAGTGGAAGTAGACGGCTCAGTTGTAGTCGACGTAGATGGCTCTGTTGTAGTGGAAGTAGGCGTCTCTGTCGTAGTCGAAGTAGATGGCTCTGTTGTAGTGGAAATAGACGGTTCTGTTGTAGTGGAAGTTGAGGGCTCTGTTGTTGTGGAAGTAGACTGCTCAGTTGTAGTGGAAGTAGACGGCTCTGTTGTAGTCGAAGTAGGCGTCTCTGTCGTAGTCGAAGTAGATGGCTCAGTTGTAGTCGACGTAGATGGCTCTGTTGTAGTGGAAGTAGGCGCCTCTGTTGTGGTAGAAATAGATTTCTCTGTTGTAGTGTAAGTACACGGCTCTGTTGTAGTGGAAGTAGACTGTTCTGTTGTAGTGGAAGTAGATGGCTCAAGTGTAGTGGAAGTAGACGGCTCAGTTGTAGTCGACGTAGATGGCTCTGTCGTAGTGGTAGTAGACGGTTCTGTCGTAGTGGAAGTTGAAGGCTCTAGTGTAGTGGAAATAGACGACTCTGTTGTGGTAGAAATAGATTTCTCTGTTGTAGTGTAAGTACACGACTCTGTTGTAGTGGAAGTAGACTGTTCTGTTGTAGTGGAAGTAAATGGCTCAGTTGTAGTCGACGTAGATGGCTCTGTCGTAGTGGTAGTAGACGGTTCTGTCGTAGTGGAAGTTGAAGGCTCAAGTGTAGTGGAAGTAGACGGCTCAGTTGTAGTCGACGTAGATGGCTCTGTCGTAGTGGTAGTAGACGGTTCTGTCGTAGTGGAAGTTGAAGGCTCTAGTGTAGTGGAAGTAGACGACTCTGTTGTGGTAGAAATAGATTTCTCTGTTGTAGTGTAAGTACACGGCTCTGTTGTAGTGGAAGTAGACTGTTCTGTTGTAGTGGAAGTAGACGGCTCAGTTGTAGTCGACGTAGATGGCTCTGTCGTAGTGGTAGTAGACGATTCTGTTGTAGTGGAAGTTGAAGGCTCAAGTGTAGTGGAAGTAGACGGCTCAGTTGTAGTCGACGTAGATGGCTCTGTCGTAGTGGTAGTAGACGGTTCTGTCGTAGTGGAAGTTGAAGGCTCTAGTGTAGTGGAAGTAGACGACTCTGTTGTGGTAGAAATAGATTTCTCTGTTGAAGTGTAAGTACACGACTCTGTTGTAGTGGAAGTAGACTGTTCTGTTGTAGTGGAAGTAGATGGCTCAGTTGTAGTCGACGTAGATGGCTCTGTCGTAGTGGTAGTAGACGGTTCTGTCGTAGTGGAAGTTGAAGGCTCAAGTGTAGTGGAAGTAGACGGCTCAGTTGTAGTCGACGTAGATGGCTCTGTCGTAGTGGTAGTAGACGGTTCTGTCGTAGTGGTAGTTGAAGGCTCTAGTGTAGTGGAAGTAGACGACTCTGTTGTGGTAGAAATAGATTTCTCTGTTGTAGTGTAAGTACACGGCTCTGTTGTAGTGGAAGTAGACTGTTCTGTTGTAGTGGAAGTAGACGGCTCAGTTGTAGTCGACGTAGATGGCTCTGTCGTAGTGGTAGTAGACGATTCTGTTGTAGTGGAAGTTGAAGGCTCAAGTGTAGTGGAAGTAGACGGCTCAGTTGTAGTCGACGTAGATGGCTCTGTCGTAGTGGTAGTAGACGGTTCTGTCGTAGTGGAAGTTGAAGGCTCTAGTGTAGTGGAAGTAGACGACTCTGTTGTGGTAGAAATAGATTTCTCTGTTGTAGTGTAAGTACACGGCTCGGTTGAAGTGGAAGTAGACTGTTCTGTTGTAGTGGAAGTAGACGGCTCAGTTGTAGTCGACGTAGATGGCTCTGTCGTAGTGGTAGTAGACGATTCTGTTGTAGTGGAAGTAGACGCCTCTGTCGTAGTCGAAGTAGATGGCTCTGTTGTACTGGAAATAGCCGGCTCTGTTGTAGTGGAAGTAGACGCCTCTGTCGTAGTTGAAGTAGACGGCTCTGTTGTAGTGGAAGTTGAGGGCTCTGTTGTTGTGGAAGTAGACGGTTCTGTTGTAGTGGAAGTTGAGGGCTCTGTTGTAGTGGAAGTAGGCGTCTCTGTCGTAGTCGAAGTAGATAGCTCTGTTGTACTTGAAGTAGACGGCTCTGTTGTAGTGGAAGTAGATGGCTCTGTTGTAGTTGAAGTAGACGGCTCTGTTGTAGTGGAAGTAGACGGCTCAGTTGTAGTCGACGTAGATGGCTCTGTTGTAGTGGAAGTAGGCGCCTCTGTCGTAGTGGAAGTAGATGGCTCTGTTGTAGTTGAAGTAGACGGCTCTGTTGTAGTGGAAGTAGACGGCTCAGTTGTAGTCGACGTAGATGGCTCTGTTGTAGTGGAAGTAGGCGTCTCTGTCGTAGTCGAAGTAGATGGCTCTGTTGTAGTGGAAATAGACGGTTCTGTTGTAGTGGAAGTTGAGGGCTCTGTTGTTGTGGAAGTAGACTGCTCAGTTGTAGTGGAAGTAGACGGCTCTGTTGTAGTCGAAGTAGGCGTCTCTGTCGTAGTCGAAGTAGATGGCTCTGTTGTAGTGGAAATAGACGGTTCTGTTGTAGTGGAAGTTGAGGGCTCTGTTGTTGTGGAAGTAGACGGCTCAGTTGTAGTGGAAGTAGACGGCTCTGTTGTAGTCGAAGTAGACGCTTCTGTTGTAGTGGAAGTAGATGGCTCTGTTGTAGTGGAAGTAGATGGCTCTGTTGTAGTTGAAGTAGACGGCTCTGTTGTAGTGGAAGTAGACGGCTCAGTTGTAGTCGACGTAGATGGCTCTGTTGTAGTGTAAGTACACGGCTCTGTTGTAGTGGAAGTAGACTGTTCTGTTGTAGTGGAAGTAGACGGCTCAGTTGTAGTCGACGTAGATGGCTCTGTCGTAGTGGTAGTAGACGATTCTGTTGTAGTGGAAGTTGAAGGCTCAAGTGTAGTGGAAGTAGACGGCTCAGTTGTAGTCGACGTAGATGGCTCTGTCGTAGTGGTAGTAGACGGTTCTGTCGTAGTGGAAGTTGAAGGCTCTAGTGTAGTGGAAGTAGACGACTCTGTTGTGGTAGAAATAGATTTCTCTGTTGTAGTGTAAGTACACGGCTCTGTTGAAGTGGAAGTAGACTGTTCTGTTGTAGTGGAAGTAGACGGCTCAGTTGTAGTCGACGTAGATGGCTCTGTCGTAGTGGTAGTAGACGATTCTGTTGTAGTGGAAGTAGACGCCTCTGTCGTAGTCGAAGTAGATGGCTCTGTTGTACTGGAAATAGCCGGCTCTGTTGTAGTGGAAGTAGACGCCTCTGTCGTAGTTGAAGTAGACGGCTCTGTTGTAGTGGAAGTTGAGGGCTCTGTTGTTGTGGAAGTAGACGGTTCTGTTGTAGTGGAAGTTGAGGGCTCTGTTGTAGTGGAAGTAGGCGTCTCTGTCGTAGTCGAAGTAGATAGCTCTGTTGTACTTGAAGTAGACGGCTCTGTTGTAGTGGAAGTAGATGGCTCTGTTGTAGTTGAAGTAGACGGCTCTGTTGTAGTGGAAGTAGACGGCTCAGTTGTAGTCGACGTAGATGGCTCTGTTGTAGTGGAAGTAGGCGCCTCTGTCGTAGTGGAAGTAGATGGCTCTGTTGTAGTTGAAGTAGACGGCTCTGTTGTAGTGGAAGTAGACGGCTCAGTTGTAGTCGACGTAGATGGCTCTGTTGTAGTGGAAGTAGGCGTCTCTGTCGTAGTCGAAGTAGATGGCTCTGTTGTAGTGGAAATAGACGGTTCTGTTGTAGTGGAAGTTGAGGGCTCTGTTGTTGTGGAAGTAGACTGCTCAGTTGTAGTGGAAGTAGACGGCTCTGTTGTAGTCGAAGTAGGCGTCTCTGTCGTAGTCGAAGTAGATGGCTCTGTTGTAGTGGAAATAGACGGTTCTGTTGTAGTGGAAGTTGAGGGCTCTGTTGTTGTGGAAGTAGACGGCTCTGTTGTTGTGGAAGTAGACGGCTCAGTTGTAGTGGAAGTAGACGGCTCTGTTGTAGTCGAAGTAGACGCTTCTGTTGTAGTGGAAGTAGATGGCTCTGTTGTAGTGGAAGTAGATGGCTCTGTTATAGTTGAAGTAGACGGCTCTGTTGTAGTGGAAGTAGACGGCTCAGTCGTAGTGGAAGTAGATGACTCTGTTGTTGTGGAAATAGACGCTTCTGTTGTAGTGGAAGTAGATGGCTCTGTTGTAGTGGTAGTAGATGGCTCTGTTGTAGTTGAAGTAGACGGCTCTGTTGTAGTGGAAGTAGACGGCTCAGTTGTAGTCGACGTAGATGGCTCTGTTGTAGTGGAAGTAGGCGCCTCTGTCGTAGTGGAAGTTGAGGGCTCTGTTGTAGTGGAAATAGACGGTTCTGTTGTAGTGGAAGTTGAGGGCTCTGTTGTTGTGGAAGTAGACGGCTCAGTTGTAGTGGAAGTAGATGGCTCTGTTGTAGTCGAAGTAGACGCTTCTGTTGTAGTGGAAGTAGATGGCTCTGTTGTAGTGGAAGTAGACGGCTCAGTTGTAGTCGACGTAGATGGCACTGTTGTATCGGAAGTAGGCGCCTCGGTCGTAGTGGAAGTAGACGGTTCTGTTGTAGTGGAAGTAGACGGCTCTGTTGTAGTCGAAGTAGATGGCTCAAGTGTAGTGGAAGTAGAAGGCTCAGTTGTACTCGACGTAGATGGCTCTGTTGTAGTGGAAGTAGACGCCTCTGTCGTAGTCGAAGTAGATGGCTCTGTCGTAGTGGAAGTAGACGGCTCTGTTGTAGTTGTTGTTGTAGTGGAAGTTGTCCGCTTTGACCTTGTTGTTTTCGTAGTACACTTAGATGGTGCTGTCCTTTTTATAGGGAGAGTTGGTCTGGTTTTAGTTGGTTTCTTTGAATGTGTTGTGTTCGTTGGTTGATAAGTAGACGTTGATAGCTTTCCGGTTGTTGTTTTCCTCACTGTTGTTGTGATATTTAGATTTGGGTACTTCTGTGTAGAGGAAGTAGATGGCTCTATTGTAGTGGGAGTAGATGGCTCTGTTGTGGTAGAAATAGACTTATCTGTTGTAGTGTAAGTACACGGCATTGTTGTAGTGGAAGTAGACGCCTCCGTTGTAGTGGAAGTAGACGGCTCAGTTGTAGTCGACGTAGATGGCTCTGTTGTAGTGGAAGTAGATGGCTCTGTTGTAGTTGAAGTAGACGGCTCTGTTGTAGTGGAAGTAGACGGCTCAGTTGTAGTCGACGTAGATGGCTCTGTTGTAGTGGAAGTAGGCGCCTCTGTCGTAGTGGAAGTTGAGGGCTCTGTTGTTGTGGAAGTAGACGGCTTAGTTGTAGTGGAAGTAGACGGCTCTGTTGTAGTCGAAGTAGACGCTTCTGTTGTAGTGGAAGTAGATGGCTCTGTTGTAGTGGAAGTAGACGGCTCAGTTGTACTCGACGTAGATGGCTCTGTTGTAGTGGAAGTAGACGCCTCTGTCGTAGTCGAAGTAGATGGCTCTGTCGTAGTGTAAGTAGACGCCTCTGTTGTAGTGCAGGTACTCGCCTCTGTCGTACTCGAAGTAGATGGCTCTGTTGTAGTGGAAGTAGACGCCTCTGTCGTAGTAGAAGTAGATGGCTCTGTTGTAGTGGAAGTAGGCGCCTCGGTCGTAGTGGAAGTAGACGGTTCTGTTGTAGTGGAAGTAGACGGCTCTGTTGTAGTGGAAGTAGATGGCTCAAGTGTAGTGGAAGTAGAAGGCTCAGTTGTACTCGACGTAGATGGCTCTGTTGTAGTGGAAGTAGACGCCTCTGTCGTAGTCGAAGTAGATGGCTCTGTCGTAGTGTAAGTAGACGCCTCTGTTGTAGTGCAGGTACACGCCTCTGTCGTACTCGAAGTAGATGGCTCTGTTGTAGTGGAAGTAGACGCCTCTGTCGTAGTAGAAGTAGATGGCTCTGTTGTAGTGGAAGTAGGCGCCTCTGTCGTAGTGGAAGTTGAGGGCTCTGTTGTAGTCGACGTAGATGGCTCTGTCGTAGTGGAAGTAGACGGCTCTGTTGTAGTGGAAGTAGATGGCTCAAGTGTAGTGGAAGTAGAAGGCTCAGTTGTACTCGACGTAGATGGCTTTGTTGTAGTGGAAATAGACGCCTCTGTCGTAGTGTAGGTACACGCCTCTGTCGTACTCGAAGTAGATGGCTCTGTTGTAGTGGAAGTAGGCGCCTCTGTCGTAGTGGAAGTTGAGGGCTCTGTTGTAGTCGACGTAGATGGCTCTGTCGTAGTCGAAGTAGACGGCTCTGTTGTAGTCGAAGTAGACGCTTCTGTTGTAGTGGAAGTAGATGGCTCTGTTGTAGAGGAAGTAGATGGCTCTAGTGTAGTGGAAGTAGACGCCTCTGTCGTAGTGGAAGTAGACGCCTCAGTCGTAGTGGAA
The DNA here is from genome assembly GCA_917490735.1 of Dryobotodes eremita. NCBI lineage: Eukaryota > Metazoa > Arthropoda > Insecta > Lepidoptera > Noctuidae > Dryobotodes > Dryobotodes eremita. The sequence goes on along the minus strand of OU823251.1, from coordinate 19,122,251 downwards.
GTTGAGGGCTCTGTTGTAGTCGACGTAGATGACTCTGTTGTAGTTGAAGTAGATGCCTCTGTTGTAGTGGATGTACATGGCTCTGTTGTAGAGGAAGTAGATGGCTCTAGTGTAGTGGAAGTAGATGACTCTGTTGTAGTACACGTAGAATGTTCTGTTTTTTTTATAGGGTGAGTTGGTCTGGTTTTAGTTGGTTTCTTTGAATGTGTTGTGTTCGTTGGTGGATCAGTAGACGTTGATAGCTTTCCGGTTGTTGTTTTCCTCACTGTTGTTGTGATATTTAGATTTGGGTACTTCTGTGTGCCAGATGTTGTTCCCGGAGAACAAATAAGATCCAGGGACCCTATGAAAAATAATTGACTATATAATAAACCATTTACTATAGCCCGATGTCTGGAATTGTGCCCGGTTGATGGCAATATGGTCGCTCCTAAATTGTCCTCCTGGTGAAATGTAGGTGTACCACTATAGGTGCACTTCTGCCAAACCCTTCGCGGAATACAGGCGTTATTTTCGTAACGTGTTTGTATTACGTGTCGTGTTATGCTGCTTATGCCTACTTTAAGCGATAATTTAAGTACTGATGCTAAGAGAGACCATTTCCGGATGATTCGTGTATTCTCTCGTAAAGACATTTTGTGAAAGTTTTTCTTTCAAACAAAAATTATTCATTCCGCAGCACGATATTGCAATTTAAAAATACTTACGCCGTATAAAGTCCGCCCATGAACCTGTATGAATAAAAAAATATTAATTAGAATTTCATATCACTTACTTAGTAGGTAAGTTAAGTACATTATATTTATAATGATAATGTTTGTATAGTTAATCTTTATGTAAAATACATACCCATGATTGGGACTGCTTGTGTGACGTAACATGTCTAAAACAAACAATAACATAAAATTAGAGTATCATTATTATTTTTGCTAGTCTCCTTGACAATATTTATTTATTTATTTTTACAGAAAGCTTACAGACTATTAACAATCTTGAATATCATGCATAAGTTTTGACATTTGCTAATTACAAGCTTCCACATATATTATATTTACTTAGTTACGCGTTATTTGCGTTGACCAGTTACAGCGATTTGATTATGTAACAAATTACAATGTAACCATGTATGTCAAGATAATACATTAGGTATGTCAAAATCGGAATTAAAGTTATTTATGGTTGTCACCAAAATATTCCTTGTTTAAAATCTTTTTAATTTTATGTGCGCTGGTGCAAAACAAATCAATTTCCAGGTGTGATGGTAGACTATTGAAAGCTATAACACTACGTATGCAGAAGGCGTTGCGCCTGTACTTAGTCGATGCGAATGGCACATGGATTAGCGACCGTTTTCTTAGGTTGTTTAAATTAGTGCGAAGAAGTATTGTGCTGAGTATTTCGGGACAATCGACGGAGCCGTTTGCGATGTTCACTAAAAAACAGATATCACTGATGTTACGTCTTAGTTCCAACGGTAAGAAATGATATCGCTTACAACTGTGCTCATAGTCTACTGATAATTGCCTAGCCTTGAAGTCCAAGTACCGCAAAAATGTCCTCTGAACAGACTCTATGCGAGATTTGTAGATCTCATATTGAGGGTTCCATACTTGAGAGACGTACTCAAGGTGGCTACGCACTAGAGAACAGTAAAGAACTTGCAATGGTTTTAGGGAACGAAAGCTAGCACAAGCTCTAATAATGAAGCCCAAGGCTTTGAACGCCTTGTTGACAACAATTTCTACATGATTATCAAAAAGCAGCTCGCTGTCGTGTACCACACCAAGATCCCTGATACTGGTTTCTTTACTTATGTAAGTACCATTCAGTGTATACCCTGGGCCAATGATAGATAAGCGGCGAGTGAATATTACGTGAAAATATTTGGAAACATTTAGTTGTAGTTTTTTGGTTTTGCAATATTGTACGAATCTGTCAAGGTCTGACTGAAGTAGCTCAGTATCAGACAATGTGCGTATGGACTTTAGGACCTTCATGTCATCTGCGTATAGTAGGATATATGAGTTTCTAAAGCAGTTTTTGATATCCAAAATAAAATTGTAAATAATAACGGTCCTAGGATTGAGCCCTGGGGCACTACTGATGGGACAGATTTCCATCCAGACGTGTACCCACGCAAAACCACAGCCTGCGTTCGATTATGTATGTATGACGAAAACCACCGGAATAGATCACCGTGAATTCCTGCGGAAAATAACTTCTGAAGAAGCACCCGATGATCTATACGGTCAAAACATTTACTGTAATCCGTGTATACCGCGTCGACTTGGCATCGTTCTTCCATCCCAGTGGTTATAATTTCATTGGATACTATCCGGTTGGAGGCAGTTGACCGTTTTCTGAGGAAACCATGTTGTTCGTCACCGAAATGGCGTTGCATAACTGAGTAAACTTCAGTGTGTACTACTCGTTCAAGGACTTTCGAAAAAAGACACAATTTAGATATGGGGCGGTAGTTTTCTATTTTAGATTTATCCCCCTTCTTAAAAATGGGTGTAATAAATGCCGATTTCCACATCTTTGGGACGATACCCTCTCTCAACGACCGCTCAAACAGCACACAGAACGGCGCAACAGAGCTCTTTGCACAATTAATTATAAAAACAGGGGGTATCAAATCTGGCCCACCTGATTTAGATGGGTCCAAACCTTTAAGTAGCTTGAGTACCGTCTCCGGACACACGCTGACTGTACTCAGATTCACCGAGCTAGCAGAATGAATGTCTATATTAACATCCAGATCATTAGATTCTGAGTCAGGTTCTTGAAAGGTAGACTGGAAGTAAGAGGAAAAAAGCTCAGTGATACCCTCACCAGTGTCTGCGGACGAGTCCATGTAGTGTAATACGTTAGGTAATGCATTACCACTTCTTTTGCTTTTGATATACGACCAGACACATTTAGGACCAGACGCATTTTGAGGATTCAATTTTGTCCATATAAGCATCAAAACACACCGCCTCTAATTCCTTAGCTCGGTAACGCAAGAGGGAAAAAGAGTACAATATCAAACTAGGTACTATATATTTGGCCTTGGCCTAGGCCTTGTAGACTCATAGATGTTTTGATTTGTTGTCCATTTCCTAAATGTTGACAGGTCTATACTAAACGTGCCCTGGCGGCTGATAGTGGCGCGTGTGTTGGATCATTTAGCTCCCTTCAAAATGTTTGAGCTGAATGGTGCTGATCCATGCGTCATGTTCGTGAACGGGCGCCGTCAGTTGGGACTGGTCATCTCTTAGCTGCTACGGCTTATTTTAATTATTTTATGTTTGGATTGTTTTTTTATTTTTATTATATTATTTGCTTTGCTCTGGACGCTTTAAATGTATACGTATTTTTTTACATAATTCTCACATAGAATTAATTATAAGTTCAACATTAATGATGTAACTAATATTTTTGTAACAATATGTGGGCGGCCAAGCAAAAGGGTCTATTTCTCGGCATTTAGTTTCCGAAATATAGGTACAAAATTTTGTAAAGTGGGGTGGAAATATTGCATCTCGCGATTTAAATTTATTATTAATTAATGCTCAATTATCTACAGTTCATATAGTAAATGACTTTATAATATGTTTCTAAGTACCAGAAATTTTAAGAGAAAAGTTTTGTAAAAAGGTACCAGTAGTCGGCATGACATTTTTTTTTTGGTAAAAATACTTTTTAATACATTTAAACTATGTATCAAATTAAACTAAATAATAGAGGGCACATTAAGTTATGAAAAAAATACTGACAGTCAACCAGCAGGCTGTAGCAAAGGTTTCGAACCCGAATCAGGTATACGGTTTTCCTTCAGAAAAATACCCTGCAGGCATGTACAGTCGAGTTCTTTAATATGTGAGCATTTTCATGAATCAAAATTATATAGGTAACAGTAAGTTTCATAAAACTCTAAATAGCTTTGCCCTACAATAAATTGTAAACAATCTGTGACATCATAAATATTTGACTACATTATATCAATAATATTGCTACAGACAAAGACTCAAAAAATTGTGCGCAATCCCTTGTTCATTTTATTAAGCGCAAAGTTAGGTTCACAAATATCTATGCAATTTCTCTATGAAAAATTAAATGAAAGGAATTATTGAAGATGGGCGTGTATCTCTATATCGTACTAACAACACTAGATACCATGAAGAAAACATTCTTCCGAACAGATGAAGTGGGCGTATCTCATGCGGATTTTTGAGGGGTGGATGAATGCCGCTGGGCCCATGGAAATATTCGAAGTCATTGGTCGTATGACAGGTGTCGATGACGCGGACATCTTTAAAAAAATGCCTTTCTTCCGACCGGTAAAATTGTTTATCCCGATGGCCATCAAATCGAATTTGCACAGGACGGAAGTTCCGTCCACAATGCGAGAAGGGTCCAGCGGGGTACTTACTTAACACACTAACAGTAGGAATGGGTTTCATTTTGACAGCTCAACAACATTCATTGCGTTATTTACGACGTTGAACAGACAAATTTTTCGACCATAAGAAGCTATGGATTGATTCAAAATGATTCAGAATGTGATAGATAGTGTGTTACGTAATAAGGGGTGCAGGAGTGGATAGCTCAACAAGAAGATTTACATTTAATTAAACTCCCGCCAAGAAGCCCTGACCCCATAGAAAATTTATGAGGTTTAATGGTTCAAAATTGGGACTCGACGCGAGTTAGATCAGTCAACAATTTAAGGGCCCACGTACATGAGATTTGGGAAGGCTTTAGAAGTAGCGCCGCCTGTTCAAACATGATTGCATCAATGCGTGACGTTTGCAAGATGTTATTGTTGTCAATGGAGGATACATATACCAGATTCTAGAACTGGCAACACCGTTGGAAAAACCTTGCCTGGAAATAGCCTACCTTATTTTAAATGTTAGGTTATCAGAAGAACAAAATAAGAATGTAGGTATTATGAATTACAAATTAAATACTAATGTGCATAAGTAAATATTATTTTATTTTTTTAAACCGTATGCAAAGTTTTAAACAAATAGGCAGGTATAGTCTGCGTTGACCCTAAGATTTCCTAAAACCGAATAAACCATATAATACAGCTACTACGCAACGTTGTCAGATTGATACAGTCCTATTATGAACGGCAACATTACCTCCGCTCCGGCGCGGCGTACTTCTGCTCCGGCACGCAAAAATCAATTTAATGGTAGAGGCCATTTAGTTGAATATTCAAAGCTATATGGATATTTATGAATCCTAGGTTTCCCCAAATATATTGAAAACTATAGAGTACTTAGATATTTATGTACCGAAGAGTAGTCAGATATTTTTGACTGCACTACCGTAACATACTTATGAACAGTTTACATGATAATATTTTATTGATGTCTAAATTTGTATAGAATTTTATCATCATTTTAACGCTTACAATATTTTGAAACATTGTCACTGCCAATTTATTAATGAACTCGACTGTAGGAAAAAAAATAGTATCTTTATAATAAAATTCGTGAATTCGCTAGTGAAGAATCTAAGTATATTTAATGTCCGAAACCCATTCCAAATGTTAACGAACCCAGTTCCTCTAGCATTCCTAAAGATCACAATTCCGTGCCATCAAAATCTGTTCAGAAACAAGCTTTTGAAAAGAGTACGCGACAAAAACCAACATGTTCGTATTGCAAACAAGTTGGTCATAGGAATCAATTACGAGAAGGATTTTTTTTTGTCCAAAACGTAAGGTTTTAAGTAAGATTCTCAGCTAGAACAATTTTTGTGTTTCATTTTGGCTACTGGTTATATAATTTCATAAAAGTACCAGTAGCCAAAATAATCAATGTTCTATTCAATAAAATAAAAAAAAACTGGACTTGTTATTTTGTTAGTTCCTAAATAGAGTAAGATCACTTAATTTTAGTTTTTTTATTGCATTATGCTGTCGTATTTACTCACATTTTTCTAAATACCGACAAGTGGACCTTTTTACTAAAATATCTATCAATAATTTATTTCGATTGTAATTGTTTATTTTGTAATGTTACAAATATAATTATAAAGTTGCTTTCATGGAGACTATCTCAATCTACAATAATAAATCCAAATCTATGTAACCAGCAAGTAGAAGTGTATATTTTTTTGTTTTCAATCAAACTTTGCAAAGGCTTTTTCTCAAATCAGGCTTTTTCAATTTCTGATATATGATTTTAAAAAAATATGCCAGTTTTTGTACATTTTTTTAATCCTTACTATCAATTGAATATTCTTGATACCGAATCTAATCTTAAATTAATACCCCACTACTGGACACTCGGGGGTCTGGGGCTCCTACTACTGGGTGGTTTGAAAAAAAATAACCTAACCTGGCCTAACTTCTAACCTAACCTGTCCGAGTCGGGGTGCCCCAAGTCCCGAACTCGCTGCACTTGCTCTTGCATCCTATCCCACCCTTGCATTTTGAAGTAAACTTATTTTTTTATGAGCAACTTAAACAAGATTTGGTGAGCCTTTATCCATTTTGGTAGGCAAAAAGAATATAAATACAACACGTACAATTATTCTGATGAGTGTATAATTATTTTGGAACTTAAAACGTTGTTCTTTAGGCACCTCGGTATAGAGTGGCTTTATTTTATTTGAAGGTAACACATTTTACTTGGTACTTAGTCTTAGGGTCTAAAAAATATTTTGGTGAGCATTTAAATTGTAGCCATTCAAAAGTGCCTATAATTGGTTTATTTGAAATAAACGCTTTGAGTCTGAGTAAGATTCAAATAGTTATATTAAAATACTCACTGCCAGCAGCACCAAAACTAATGTCACAGTATTCGCCCCCATTCTCCACTTCGATGCACAGGACAGTTCGATGGAATAATTGTACGAACAGTTACACCTCCCTATTTATATCAAATATTAAACAAATTAACGTCATACAGATGGCTTTCTCCTATTGATCATTTCTTAATAAGTACATAAACATGTTATCAATAAAATGCTGACAAAGGACTTTTGTTTCGATCTAGATAATAATTATGACAGTTTCCATAGAAATATTTACTTACGTAGGTATTTTGCAGTAATAAACAGGGTTAAATTATTTGAAAAAATGTTTATTGACTAGGTACACAACTTAGTCAATAAACATTTTTTTAAATTTTTTCTTCATTAAAACTAGTAAGATGGCAGTGTAGCCCTTTTAAATGTCTTTTTTTTAAATTGTGTGTTAAGCTAACAGCTGAAGCTGGCTAAGCACAGTGGTGGCAGTGATAAAGGCCCCGACTTACGAGTTGTAGGTCGTGGGTTCGAACCCAGGTAGGCGCTTTACTTCACCACTATCACCACTGTTCTCAAAACGATACAGGAAAACATCGTGAGTTTATTGGTGCGATTTTGTCTGTCCGTCCTTTTTTAGCATTTTGGTACGGAACCCTAAAAATTGTAGAATTGACTGCAATTTCTATTTAAACGAGGACTATTTGCATCATAATGCTTTTATTATGATATTATACTATGGCACACAATAATTGTTTTTGAAATACAATATCACCTTCACACCTTCGTATGCAGTTTGTTTATAATAATATTTTTTTATCAGATTAATTTATTTATTTACATAATTATGTTTTCGTTGTCTGACTAGTCCGGTGGTGCATCTTCTTTGTGACGACTGTAAATTGGTACTTATATCGAGGCTTAGTCGGGATGACTCAATCAATCTACTCTGGCTTTCCATTGCTCGACATGCATTGGCGACAAAATAAATACATAACCAATTTAATTAATTATTTAACTAGCATACGTTTCTCAGTGCTAGCATTTATAAGCCTTTCCTATTTCACGGTTTAACGTTCCTCAACTCTGATCAAAACTTTAATCATTCTCTTTATTTTTTGGCCTTTTTAAATGAAAAAATTACATTGTCAACAATCTCAATATCCAATAATTTATCTCCATGCTTGTTATTTTTTTATTATAACTTCCACAAAACCTTTTCTACAACGAAACAGCAAACCAGCTGCTTATCACGTCCCCTCTGAAAAAAAGAACCGGTATCAAGTTCAGGTATACAGTTCCGTCCCACTTTACCGCTAGTTAAGACGTTCTTGTATCATTTTACGTGAACAAACTTCCCTCCGGACTTTAAGGAGGGGAAGTGCAATTATTTACTGAGATTGCACGCCGCACAACATTTTAGGGTTTCACGGGGGCGATCCGAGAATTTGTTTATGTTAGATATTAATGTGGATTTGGAGTCATGGTTATAAATTGATCGTGGAGGGTGGAATTTGCAAGTATTTAATTGGACCGATGTATTTTGTTTTTTTTTTCACTTTTAAGTTTTCGCCTTTTCTTTTGTGTTAGGTACTTAACCCGTGTTTTGCACCAAGATATAAAACATGTATTCTATATTTTGTGTCTACTGGTTTTGTTTATCATTTACACCTAAAACAGGTAGCAAGAAGTACTTGTTTACACAATTTGCGTGAACCTTGTCAAAAAGGTAAAGTTAAGGTCTGTCTGAAACAACGTGAATATTATGTATTATACATATTTTTACACAACTTGTATAAGGGTGATAAATGACGTCTACGTATTTTCGTCTACCTAACGTTGTGGTAACTAATTTTGATCTTGTCCCAACAGGGCTATTCATATTGGTAGCAAATTTTGATCGGGCTATCTTGGTGGAACTAATATGATCATATGAAGAATCCTATTGACCATAACATAACATAATGCTTGTATTTACCGAAAGGTTGGGCAGAGGTGTTCCTATAGTACACCTACATTCCGCCTGTTATATTAACACTATTGAATTGTTAGCAATTTTTTGTTAACAGAAATTAGTTAGTTGATTTGGTAGGTAATAACAACATAAATCTAACATCAAACAAACTAAAAACTACCCGCATCTGAACTTCAATACCACATGAAATTTAATGTAAAAAGGTTTATTGGAATCAACAAGTTTTCATCTTACATCAGTGATTGGAGCCTCCTTTTAAGCGTATAAAGCCTGTATTAGGAGACTCCGCTCTTCCATGCATTTGTAGTACTTGTAGTGGTAACTACATCGCCACATGCGAGCTACGCGTCACACTGACGTCACGCAAAATCCTGCATCGCGCAAGCAGAGTTTACCGCGCAACTAGCATATATACAACGTCCCGATATCACATCACAACAGTCGTAAGAGTGAACTTTACACCCTGTTCCTCATACCTCTATACTGGTGACCCCGAGTATGAACGTCAGCGCAGCCTTCGTGCAACTACTTCAGCGTGACGTATCATCATCACGTCCGCAAGCTCCTTCCAAGAATCCTTCCTTTTCTATCGAGGTATGAGTGAACTTTACACCCTGTTCCCCATACCTCTTTATACTTATAAAATACTTGTTTATTTCTATTTTACCATTTTTATACAAATAAAAAACTTAAAACTATAATGCTATATACCCACATACTTCAAACGCGAGGAATTTATATTAGAGGAGCCTTAGATTCAAATACCGGTAGCCGAAGGAAACCATAACCCGGTTTTATGGGTACACCAAACATTCCAGTTCCGAGATTTATTGACTGCCTCCACGTGACGTCGCCCGGTCCATTTTATTTGAATTCGAGATATTTTGGGATTTTCGTTTGTCGAGTTAGGAAAGAGGATGCAGGCCATAAAATCCTTTACGTTGAAAATGCTTTGTGATCTCGGGTATACTACTGCCTGTATCGTGAGCTCCGAATTCGGGTTTATTTGTCAGATGGATTGGAATGCCTCTTTGTTAAAATGTTAGTACATTGGGATAAAATCTCGTAGTGTGAAGCAGTGTTTGAGTTTGAAGTAGCATATTATGTTTTCTACTGGCTTTTTAAACACTCCAACCCGATTTGAGCAGGCCTGGTATCAATGCTCATAATTTGTTTGCATGAGAAGAGGCCTTTGCCCTACAGTGAGACAATAATAGTGCTGGTATTATTATTTCTAAATACTGAGTAAGTCCACTTTTATTGGTTGCAGTTTTAAGGCCCGCACACGATTTAAACAAACATACTTCAACAGTAATCTTCTTGAATACAAACGACAGTGTCCTGTTCAAGCAGTCAGTCTCTTTTACTACGACACGAGATAAACTTGTGCAGCTCGTACCGACGCAAGATAAAACTACCTCTCTGCCCCCCGCAGGGAAGAACGATTCTAGGCGCCCCCCTATGCAAGGTTATACAAGTTCGTAAATAGCTGCAGTGATTAAATCGATGTGCACTTTGAAAGTAATAAAGGGCAAATATAAAGTCAAGTTTCTTAAATACCTTCCTAAATAGATGTGTGTTTACATATAATAAGTACCTTATATTTATAAATTATATCGTTATTGTCATTACTAACACTTCTAAATATATACTTAAGTAATAAAAAATTAGATTAATCATATTTTTTTGTATAACTTCTTTATACATGCGTAGTTTTCCTGTAAATGATTGTTGCACTGTTGCATACACACTTTTGCATAGAAACTGTGTGAACAATGGATGGTGACAAACCAATAAAATAAAAAAAATTAGCACTGCATCCATGTTATGAATTTTACTTCTTGGGTCCTACAACGCTAAATTGACGGAAGATGGTTTATGGATGAGTCCACACTTGTGCAACACACAATGTAGCTAATCGGATTAATGATTACATATGCATTACATGATCGTTAAGCTATTCAGATTTGCAAGCGATATGTTATACCAACAACTTAGCACATGTTGCATATTGTGTTGTATGTTGTTGTATTTTATGTTGTGTATTGTTGCTAATTAATTTGCGAAGATACATGTATCATCAGCATAATATAAATTATCAGCTAAGAAAAGAACTCTGGGGGCTGAGATAAGTGGTAACCGTTTTTAAAAGTATTTCATATTTTTTCTACAACGACTTTAAACAGTATTGACATAAAGCTTTTGTAGCAGATTTTGATACAGCAAATACGGATATTTGTTTACACTACCAATGTTCATTGCCTCAATCATGGCAAATGAACCAAAACTCAACAAAAAACTGTCTTGTCGTTTCAGATACTAACATTTATCTACCACAACGTGCATAGATCAACGACTCACCTCGCTGCACTGCCGTCACTACATGACAGAGATACATACACAGGCTGACAACAGCTAAAGCGCGGTCACTGTCGGACTGCATAGAAAAGAAAGAGAAGCGCGATGACACAACGCTGGTAATTTCTTGCAAAATATGAAGCAATTATCTATTTACAAAAAATCTATTGGTTGAACTAATAAATTAAAACACTATTACGTTAATATGTTGCTTGTAGAATAATCTGACAAAAAATCAGAATAATTACATGTATATGTAGTATGGTTTATAATAGTTAAAATAATTTTTTAGAGGTATATTCGTGATTTTTTCCTATAGTATCAAATTAGTTGTATTATGTTTTCAACACACTATCTAACTAGCAGATATCCTGAAGAATTTCATATATTTTTCTGATTTTGTTTACTGCCGTGGATTTAGTACTTTTAGGCATTATAAAACTTGCGTTAAAGTCCTGTAGTCCCCTTAACATAGAGGGAAAAAAAATGGGTACCTAACCCAAACAAGAAATACACAAAAAGGGTTTAACTTGATCTGGCTATAATGCATATAGGCTATTGTTTAAAAATCAAACATATAATAAAGATAATGAGAACTGTAATTATTGTGCTGATACGGAATCCTTAGTGAGCAAGTCTATGTAGCACTATGCAAAATATTTCTGGTTTTACAATCTGCTAAGATTCGTTTTCCTAATATTTGCTTTACTTGTCTTCACTTTTACAGATGCAGTTATTCCTGAAGTTACTAGTCTCAAGAACAGAAGACCGAAGAAGAAGAAGTAGTCTGAACAAGGCATGTTGTTTTAATCGAACAAAAAGCCTGTCAGGAAATTATGCCACGTTATTTTTTTTTTTTAATCTTGGAAACAATTTTTAATCAGTCATAAAGCTTGAACAGAATTCAATTATTTTTGTTTAAAACTAATTTGTTAACTTAATTTGTTTTAAAACTATATAAAAGTAAAAATTACACTAGTTTACAAAATTGAACTTTTGGTCTGTTGCCGCGAAAGTGGTTGATAATGTTCACTTATGACTTGTTTTTGTCAAATCTACCCTCAAATTGAGCAGCTCGAGTTACTTTGTTTTTGATTTTTATCATTTAAACCGTAGTCTAAAAAAACAAGGTCTGGCATTCCGAGAGTGACACGAGGTTACGTCACTATCCAGTTGCCGCTTAATTACAACAAAACAAGAAGTATGGAAACATTTTCAGTCACCATTCTCTTAAAAATTATTATATGTACAGCATTTAAATTGTCGTTTCGTTTTTCTAATCAAAAGAAACAATCCAATTTAAACATATACCAACGTAATTGATAGTTAAAACCTCATTGATTTATCGGATTCGCACAGGTAATAAAGGCGGCTGGGGAGTTATTATTACACACTACTGGTAACACAGCGGTGATGACGTAGGCTTGTGTCACCCACGTGACCACTGTGTCTCGGAATGCTATACCTGGCGAAGTATATTATTATACCATGCTATACTCTATGTGATACTCTATGACCATGGTCTAAAAAAGCAAGGTCTGGCATTCCTAGAGTGACACAAACTTACGTCACTATACAGTTGCCACTTTATTGCAACAAAACAAAAAGTATGGAAACATTTTCAGTCACCATTCTGTTAATAAATATATAAAAAGCATTTAAATTGTCGTTTTGTTTTTCTAATCAAACGAAACAATCCAATTTAAACATATACCAACGTAATTGATAGTTAAAACCTCATTGATTTATCGGATTCGCACAGGTAATAAAGGCGGCTGGGGAGTTATTATTACACACTACTGGTAACACAGCGGTGATGACGTAGGCTTGTGTCACCCACGTGACCACTGTGTCTCGGAATGCTATACCTGGCGAAGTATATTATTATACCATGATTTAAACTATATATTGATCAATAACAGGCGTTTTTTACTGTGTTAAGATTAGTATCTGAAGTTTTTGCGTCATGAGTAGTTCATGGAGACGTTGTTTAATCAATCCAGAAAATTTTTGCTATATATGCGGAGAATATGTGCTTAAAGATTGTAGAAAAGTTATATCAGAGCTGGTGAAAAATACTTATTTTGAGTATTTTGGGATGTTCTTGGATAAAAATGAAGTCTGGGGCTCCCAATTGTGTTTCTAAATCGTGTGTGTAATATTTAAGATTATGGAAAAGTGGTAAAAGAAGTGCCTTTAAATTTGGAACACCGATTATTTGGCGAGAACCACGAAATCATCTCGAAGACTGTTATTTTTGTAGCGTGAACGTAAACGGTTTAAACACTAAAAATCGAGCTAAATGGCAGTACCCAAGTACTAGTTGTGTTGAACGTCCAGTGCAGCGTTCACCTGGCTCTTCAGTGCCTAAAGATATATCTGAACCATTAGAACAAGACATTGAAGGATCAAGCTCATCACAAAATGATGCTGATTTTGAAGGTATGTCAAATGAGCCAAAATGCTTTTCCCAAAATGAGTTAGATGATCTTGTAAGAGATTTGTAAGAGAATAAATCTTAAATCTTTCTAAATTTAGGAGATATGAGCGAATAGCAGGGAGACCGTATGCATCAGGACTTACGCGTCATGGAAGAGCGCTATCAGGGTTTCTGGGATACGAATATGATGTCTGACTTTTGTTAGTCTCTGACACGTCATTTTCCAAAGTCATCCAGTCGCCATCAGAGAAGAGCTTTAAAACGAAGTTTTTTAGAACTCAGTGATTAACTATTTTTTAGTAAAGTTTTTCTTAGTGCATATATGTTTTTTTCTGTTTTATACCTACATGGCTGAAACTCAGAAACTAGAGCTGACAAAAATATTCTAATTATATTTTTGAAAATAGCATATCATATTATGTAGTCAGCAACAGCTAAAATTTCTTCGACAACAGATGTACTGTAAACTAGTGTTATTGATCATACCAAATGCAATTTATTCATTACGACTTCCAATTATTCTAATGGTCGTGGGTTAAATACAAAACCATTTTTTTCACAGTCGGCTATGTTGCTTAAAAGGCTAGTATTCAAAGTATTCTGGGATCGACAAACCTCAGCAAAAAGACTCGGTTTCATAAGAATACGAGAGATAAAACAGTGGTGACAAAAAATAACATCGCGATCAATGTTTGCAGATTCCTATAGCGATTTCTCTTCAATAGGAGATTACCGTCTGAGTACCTTTGACCCTTTTACCTTTTTTTTTTTAATAGCAACCTAATAAGGTTGCTATTGTATCTTTGGGTCTGTATTTCAGTTTTTTGCCACCGACTTGCGAAATTAAAGTTATTTTTCACTATGTAGTGTTTGTATTTAAAACTCTTTATTGAGTCAGTTATTAATTTATCTAAGTTACAATAGCCTAATGTCAACTGCTCATCACCTTTTACAAAATATTGCTTTTCCCGATGCAGGGTCATTAATTGTTGAGGAGTTCTCCTGTAAAAGTAAAAAACCAGAAGATTTCACCATATGCATTGTGACTAGCATAAATTGCTTAGCAACTATAAATCATAAAAGTTTACTTGTGAAACATAAGTATACAACAAGGTCATACATATAAAATAGCACTCTATGTTTTGTCTTAAGACATACAAATATGGTAACATGCAAAGTAAATATGCTAAAATAAATGAAAAATGTCATTAATAAAAACAAACATTTCAATAGTAATTTTAAAAAAAAAACCCCGGGGGCACTCGGGGACTGCCGCGGTAAAGCTATTGCATAGCATTTTTTATCAACTTATGCAATTATAATTATTTATTTATTTTTATTTATGCAGTATTTCTTTTTCTTTGATATTAATTCAAGTACAGTCGTACCATATACATACACGTTAAGCGAACGCTCGGCCGAGCTACATGGTAGGCGGAGTGGGGGGTGTTAGGTTTTATTTTCGTTACGGAATTTCTTGATTCGGTCGCCGCGCTCAAAGCCCGCGATAAAAGCTATGCAATAGCTTAAAAAATACAGATGTGAAAATTTTAAATGTAGCATTAATAACCATAACCATATTTATGTTAGCGAATCGCAACCCGTGAAAAGCTTATTATTGAGTAGTTCCGGTGGCCATCTCTGGTCTTCATCATCCGTGCCACTTCACCGAGTGGTGCTTTCCGGATGTAAATGCACGAGTTACTATAAAATTTGTGGATTTTTCTCGATTTCCTTGGGATCCACTCATCAGATTTCCTTGGGATCCCCTCATCAGATTCTGACTCGGTGACAATGGAACCACCTCGCGAGCATACCCTTTCAAACAAGAAAAAAAATTGCAAAATCGGTCCACAATTGACGGAGAAATCGGTGAACATACGTAAACAAAAAACATGCATACAGACGAACATAAATAACCTCCTCCTTTTAAGAAGTCGGTTAAAAAGATAAAACAATTATTAAAATAAAAGCCTATTTAAACCAAATGACATGATTGCCATTACAACTGTAACAAATCTGAATTAAAATCCTGTCTACAAAGCCATTAGTAAAGAATTGAAATAAGAATTGAAGGTATATAATGTCAAATAATGAGAAGATTATTTCAAAGAAGAATGAAAACAAACAATATTTTTTAAGTCTTCGTAATTTGGGAGCAGTTAATAGAAATTAACATAGTGATGCCGTTAATGAGGTACCAGGGAAGCCACATGTGCAGAAGGAATTATTGCCAAACGTCCTTCTCTTCAACATAGATATGCAGTTCTGTAACTAACTTTGGCAACTTGTTCTAGAATCATAAAGTCTTTAATTATAAAGTAGGTAGAACTTACTGGATGCAAACAAAAGAATAAAACTTTTACAATAACCTCAAATATTCTATACTTCTCTCCTAGGTGAAGAATTTAACAAAGAGCTTATCTTTAAACTTAGCTACGTCCTGATCATCAGTAAAAATGCTTCCATCAAGCGAAATAACTTATTTCCCCTACTTACAAGCGTAGTACAAATATTTGAAGATTAGAGAAACATGTGAAGTATGTCGTGTGAAGGGCCGCGGTCACCGTCGCCGGCGCAATGTTCTTTGATGAGGAAAGTATGCCCGCCGGATGCCGGGAGGACGACGAACTGTAATGGTATTCGCGAAGTATGCGTTATTTTTCAAAACAGGAGATATTCTTGGGTTTATCTACCACTAGCGATCAGCCCCTACTTCGCACAGTTTTTACGAAATGACAGCAAAATACTTTATAATTATGTCGTTTTTATTGTTAGTATTCTGCACATAAACCTTTTGGAATAAATTCTCTAAATGTTGGCGGGGACCACATCAAAATCCGTTGCGTATTTTAGAAGAACAACGCGGTGGTCAGGGTCACACAGACAGACACGAAACACGAATTTAACATTTAATATGCGTGTCGCTGGTTCGATTTCCGCACGGAACCAATATTTGTATGACCTACAAGTAGTTGTTCCGGGTCTGGCTATTTGTGTATGTGAGTTTGAAGTGACTGTACAGATTAGGAAACCCTAAGTCTGGATTTTTACCAAATTGATATCAATAGACTCGCCACCACTTACTTACATACCTTACCGTCAAAATGTAGGTGAGCTTACACTTCTACCAACACTCCGTATACAGACGAACCAGGCAGAGCAACAATAAAAAACGAAAGGTGAAGTATCATGCAAAATTTCATGTGATTTTGTACCAACATAATTAATGTGATCTTGACCTGTCCTGTGCATCGAAATGCAAATGATAATGGTGGGCCCTGACGATATCGAGTGCTCACAAAATTATCTACTACCGCAAAAATAAGCCCCCGCAGGAATATTCCGGAATGCCCCTCTTATGTCGGCGTCATTTGAAATTACATCCGCGATTAACTATCAACACATATTTTAAGTGGCTGGTTCAACTAAATGGCACATTGCGACGATTAGGCGAAATATGTGCCGCGAATTGTTGCGACTTTTTGCTCGTTGACGCCAATTAGTACACGTGACGAAGGAACGGGGAATAATTTTTTAATGTCTCATTCAAGAAATATGTAGGAGACAGTTGGTTATTATTTTTCTAGTTTCATTTAATGAGCGAATGTTTTCTTTTTTGTTTTCGATAACAGTTGTTGTTTTGCTTTGTAGTTTATGTTATTAAGTTTACTGCCATACTAAAGAAATGTAGTCTAGCGTTATTTACGCCGCAAAAAGTTGGTCGCTGTAATTTACGTTGCATTCGGTTTCTTACAATAATGCGGTTCGCGACAAATCGCACCCAATCACGCTCCACCCAACGCAAAATGAGTTCATTTTTGGGATTTTTGTTATAACAGTTTACATATAAAATTGTTAATTAATAATGTATTTATGTAGGTATGTCTGCAAAATAATAAAAGCACCCTATATGGTTTCAACACGGTCACTCTATCTCAAGATTACTCGTTCATATTCGGTACAAATCGAGTAAGTTCAACATAAAATCGATTGCAAATTATTCGATCGAGTTTCCACAGAGTTTAATATCATGGACCTGGTTTCTAACTGGTTGAACGAAATTTTTCATCGGTAGAGGAAGTTATTACTTAACTAAATCTATGGTTGATGCAGTTTTGTTGTTTCGGAAGTTAGTACGGACTATACGGAAAACTGTATTAATTAGTCACCTCCATTTCTATTGTTTACCGTAGATCCTGTGTTTGTACACACGGCTACATATCAAGCTAAACATTTCCAGTATAAGAATAGAATAGAATAGAATACTCTTTATTATGTACACCATAAAAAATACGGATTTAAATGTAGACATTTTACACAGGGTGACACAATGGGCGGTCTTATCGCTAAAAGCGATCTTTTACTGTCAACCTTTGGATGGATTCAAGGGAGAAGGAGAGACAATAGTCAAAGTCAAAGTCAAATCATTTATTTCAAATAGGCACATAAAAGGCACTTTTGAACGTCAAAATTTACAAAAAAATAGAATTGATTCTAGTTGCCCCTTCCAAAAGGTAGTTTCGTATGGAGAAGAATGGGCAAGAAACTCCACCGTTACTCTTTTAAAATATTTTACAATATTATGTAAGTTCACATTAATTATGTAATCATATGTGAAGACGATGCACCTAGAATAAAATTAGTATACCACAATAGGTAAAAAGAATTAAATATAATGCAAAGGCAGGTAAATTAATTATGTGATAGATACATGGTGCTCACATATTTACAAATATTGAAAAGTAGATGATGTTTACAAAATTTTAACAAGTAATAATTTAGTGTGTGAGTTAAAGTAGTTAAGTACATAATGTAACAATCAATGTCATAAAAATTATAAATTATACAATTAAATTAGCAACCAGTTTGATTTTGTCTAGACTCTAGATTGTCCTATGGAGCAGGACCAGCATGTTTCCAAGCATTCTTATCTAGGATATAATCCTCTAATTTGTAATATGCTTGTTTACAAAGTGTACTTTTTATATGAGTTTTAAATTTTCTTTCATTTAATTGCAATATGTCACAAGGTATTTTAACACAGTACCCCATAAAAGATGTATGTACTTTAGATAATCTAAAAAATGGTTGATCTATTTTATCTTTATGTCTAGTATTAAAATTATGTCTTTTTTTTTTTTTTTTTTTTTTTTTGGGTGGGAAATCATCAAATGACGTCTCCCGCTCTGGGCGGAGCGGAAGGGCGTGTCAGACTCTTACTGACTAAAACCCACCCGTGTTCCTTCAGTTGCCTGTGCGCCAGGGCCACGGTAACTCTTTCGAACAATCCGCAGCCCCGGCAGGCATCGGTCCTATCGGACCCCGTCAATTTTGCTGACATCTCTTTGAGGCGCGCGTGGAACACGACGCGCCGTCGACCCGGGCCTGGTCCTTACCGGACGGCGAGCTGCCCATTGCTCGCCGTCCGCAAGCCCGCGCCTACGGTGGCCGGGAGTCGGCAATCGACTCCCGACGCCCAGGGTGTCTCCTCCTCCTGCGGCGGCTAGGGGCGCGAGGGCGCAGTGATTGCCTCTCCCTCTCGCGCTCCGCCTCCTCCTTCGCGAGCATTACTGCTTCGCAGAAGGAGGTGACGGCTTCCCATTCCCTCTCGCTCCGTACCATGGCCTGAACCAGGGCCGGACGCGAGAGGTCGCCGCCGCCGATCGCCGCCACGAGGACACGGCGGTGCTCCGCCCAAGCCGGGCAGACCTCCACCGTATGCTCCACCGTGTCCTCCGGTCGATCCACGCAATGATAACACCCGGGCGTTTCCTCCCGCCTTATACGAAACAGGAACCTCCCGAAACAGCCATGTCCGGTGAGGACCTGCGTCAGGCGGAAGGTGAGGACGCCGTGGCGCCTCTCAAGCCACTCCTCAAAGAGGGGTCTTACCGCCGCAATTGTGGCGTGCCCTATTAAAATTATGTCTATCACTTATTTTATTAAAAAGATGTAGATTTTTTCTTACATACATAATATTTTCATAAATGAATTGACAAGGTACCGTCATAATATTAATCTTTTTAAATAGTTCCCTAAGAGATTCGCGACGACATAGATTGTAAATGGCCCTGACAGCTCTCTTTTGCAAAATGAAAATGGATTCAATGTCAGCAGCCCGACCCCACAGTAAAATGCCATATGACATAATGCTGTGGAAGTAGCTAAAATAAACCAAACGTGCGGTTTCTACATCTGTTAACTGTCTTATCTTCCTAACAGCATAAGCGGCCGAGCTTAACCGCCCCGCAAGAGATGTTATATGGGGTCCCCATTGCAATTTCTCGTCTAGCGTGATTCCCAGGAAAACCGTCTGATTAATAAATTCTAGTTTTTCTCCATTCAATATGATGTCACATTCGCAACTTCTAACATTAGGTAATAAAATAAAATAAATAATAATAATGCAGGTAGTCAGTGGTGTACCATTTACATATACAACAAATACATACATACATAAAACATATGGAATTAAGGGTTTATGGAATAAAATAAAACTAAAGCTAACCGTGATAGTAGGATTTTAGTGGAAAATATACTTAACATAAATTGCAAACACAACCAAACCTTTTGACAGATACAAGACAAGCACAAAAAAAGAAAAGAATAACATTCAAATAAAAAATATAAAAGTGTTCTAAAAAGTTTATTACAGCCAAGGAGTTTGCAACACACCCCTAGCGATATCCGTCGGTAGTGAAGCTGTAGCGGCAGCCAATTAAGTTGATCCCTAACTATTTCATATTTCTGAGTGCATGCGGCAGGACGCCCCACTGTTGGTTCAAGGAACACAGCTTCTTGGAAAAGAGATGTTTTATAATGGTGTGTGCTAGCTGACATTGGCAAATAATTTCATTTAATGTTTTGTGTTTTTGATGTTAATTACTTTGCATACTATTGTATAGATTCAAGTTTTTCTAATTAAACAGACTGTGCTGTTGGGGAGTTAATTGCGCCTTTTCTTCTTCCCAGCTAAAGTACTAGGAAGTGGTGAAGGGCGAGCGTTTTGGGGAATTGTCTAATATGTTCTTTTGACGTTCGAAAAGTGCTGATTCTCAGCCTAGTTTGAATAAATGACTTTTGATTTTTATATTTAAAGAAAATCTAAAAAAGAAAACGATTTTCTCTATGTATTTTTCCTTTTATGCGAATCCGCAGTTTTACAGGAAAATACTTTAGAGGTCAAAGTCGTACACTTTCGTAGAGTCGTTTGTAACTTTTTTAAACTGAGGTTACAAAAAACGTTTATCTTCAGATCCAGATTCCCATGACGCCATTTTTTGAATTTCTAATTTTATTTCGAAATAAATAAAGTTAAAATTCTAATTACAAAAACTGGCGTTACACCCGAGTCTATTGTACACAACTGTCGAAATATAGTTCAAAATAGTTGACTGGCTGGTGCAAGGTCATAGCACGGATATCGACTCGAAAAGCGATCGTCATCGTATCGCCTTTTGTCTCGCTGTCAAACAGGCATCAACCTAACGTAAGCACGTAACCAAAGCGGATCAGCAGCTCTGATACGTCGACTCGGTTACGGCAAGGCAACACCGCGCTTACGGCTCGGCTCGCCGACCGAATGACAGCACGTGTGGCAACAGTAGTGCGCTGCAGGCAGGCCGCGGGTAGGGTGAAAGGGGCAAGGGTGGACAAAGAGACGTAAGCTCGGGTATGGAGAGACGTAAGCGCGGGGCGATGAGCCGTAAGCGCGAGAAATGCAAGTTGACCACGCACTGCACCGCAGTTCGTGAGCTTGTCCCGAGGCGAGGCGATTAAGTTACGATTCCGATTAGTGTGCGTTGCAGTAGGGAGTTTCATACAAAGAATACTGAATGGCTCGAGTTGATACGGTGACGATCCCTTTCCGATTTAATATGTCTGCTTTACCTTTACCTTTACCTTTAAACAATTTTCCGTCCACGATAACGTTATAACATGAACGTATTTCCATATATTTTATAGACGTTTTCTTAGTTCTACATGAGGTAGAAGCGTCATTGTAAGTTTAATCATAGAAAGGGTAGGTTCATTATATTTGTAAGTGTATGTAAATACACCTATATAGAACTGGAAGCCGACCCAAATGAAGTTGGGTCAAAGTCAAAGTCAAATCATTTATTTCAAATAGGCACATAAAAGGCACTTTTGAACGTCAAAATTTACATTAAATTGAATTGATTCTAGTTGCCCCTTCCAAAAGGTAGTTTCGTATGGAGAAAGCGTAGGCAAATGATGATGGTGATGACGTGGGTAGACCTATAGGTAGGCGGATATTTTTTAGTTTTTGAAGCCTGTACCCTAATTGAAAGAAGACAAGAAAGAAAAAAAGAAAGAAAAGTAGGTTTATTTGTCACAGAAACACGTGCATAAAAAAAAGATAATTAGCTGTAGTAATATTGTAAAATAAAAACAAACAAAATAAATATATAATCACAATCACAAAACAGAAATATTCGACAGCGAAACACACAAAAAGTGTGTTACCCGAATTACGTAACACTCTTTCAATCACAATTTGAATTATTTTGAAGGATATCGCTAATCCATTGCTTTATGAATACGTTTGAAAAAAAATCTGCCTAATAACGTAAATAAAGCATTGAATGTTGTTGAACTGTCAAAATGAAAGACATTGCTAATATTAGAGTGTTACGCAATTACCCCACCGATCAAATAAGTGAGTATTTTTTTCTAAATTGTGCTCATACTACTATTCTCTAGTTCTAATAGTTTCATAGTTCGCATCCTATCTCAAAAACTCAACTTAGTTTATTTAGTACATTATTTTTCTCTCACGAAGCGACGCGCGCTTTACTTGTGGTAACCAAGTGTACAAACACGCTTTGAATGTTTGTGTGAAAACGAGTAGCGTCACCACATAACACACTCACTGCCGACTTCGCCATTGTTTTGTACGGTACCTACCGAGAGCTCCTGCGCTTACACACATATTCACAGCGAGTTTGTACACTTGGTAACCAAAAGTAAAGCGCGCGTCGCTTCGTTACATAATAATACTATAGGTATTTTATATTTCTTAAAATTGAAGCCGACAGAGTGCAGACTTCTTCAAACTGTTGATTCAAGAAACACAATCTTTGTAACGCGATATTTTGAGGGGAACTTCTTTTTGTGCGGGCCACTTGAAGGGTTTGGTTTCCTTACGATTTATTTGTTTTTTTTTGCGAAAAATTGTTATACGGGTTTGTAATAAGCTTCTGGGATGTCACTGCCAGTAGCTGTTAAATTGTGATAGTTAAATAGTATTTATTTATTACTAGCTTTTGCTCGCGGCTTCGCCCACGTGGAGGTCTGAAAATATCCCACGGGATCGTACTCCTGGGATCAAAAGTACCCTATGTGTTAATCCAGGTTATGAACTATCTGTGTGCTAAATTTTATCTAAATTTGTTTAGCCGTTTTGCGCCAATCCGGAACATACATCCAATCAAACAAACTAATTGCAAAAGTTCTACGTTACAATTTTATTATATGACGTGTGTTACTAGCGACCCGCCTCTGTGTTGAATATTAATATTTAATTCACATAAACCTTTTAGAATAAATTTTCTAAATGATGCTGTAAACCGCATCAAGATCCGTTGCACAGTTTAGAAGAACAACGCAGTCACACAAACAGGGGGTCTATAATCTCGAAGCACGAAGTCCGTAATTTCGGCCATCGTTACGGGTTTTTCCTAGTCCGTATCACCTACGGACATAAGATTAGTTTGGTGCCCGACCTAAGAATTAATGACGCTACGAAATGACAGTTGTCCCTGCTCCCGATGTGTTGTTACCTGTCCGAAAAAGTTAATTCATCGGGTGTAGGGTTCACTCCAAAGTTGCAATCTGCTTTCGGACGGGTCTGTATCTTCGTTGACAGACTTAGATAGTAGCCCCCAGACACGAACAGTGACTTAAATTTATAATATGTATGATACCTATTAGTAAACTATCCACTTTGCTACTGGGGAACTTCTTTGCTGTATCTTCATAGGCACAGCAGCAGTTAGAAGTTTGGAAGTTGGTGGTTGGTCTTTTCCATAGGTACCTACTACGCTTTGGAATGGGCAACTAGCTTCATCTTTCTGAGTGACCGATCCCTTGACAATTCAAAAGTGCCTGTAATTGGTTTATTTGAAATAAATGCTTTGATTTTTGAGTTTGAGTTTGGTGGAGTGGCACTCACGTGCCTCTGAAAGCACGTCAAGCCGTTGGCCCTGCGCCTGATCCCTGCGATCTTGGTCGGATTGCCGTCCCATCGAACTATGAGAGTGTGGGAAGAAAGAGTGCACCTGTGTTTGCACACTCTTACACAAATATCTCCTATGTACTTGGATTACTCGGCTAGTCCCAGTTGAGACCGGCCGCCGTGACCGAAATTTGGTGGGCAGAATATTATTGCAACACCTACACTACCTACACTGGAATTTTGAAAAAATCTAAATATTTTATTTCACATAAACCTACATGGCCACTTATGAAACGTCAGAAGCTAGGTGCACGGTTCCAATTGGTCGTTTCCTATGGAAAAGAGCAGGCAATTAACTCCACGGTTACTCTTTTTAAAAATAAATGGCTTTTACAATGTTTTCAAATTACAGTGTTAATAGGTATGGGAGGACAGTGTAGGCTTGTCAACAAGTACCAGGTACTCAAAAAAATATGAAAAGGTCTACAAATCTACAGTCTTCCAACGTTCTTACACACACAAAATATAGAAGAAAAAAAAAAAAAAAAAAAAAAAAAAGAATAGTAAATAAAATAATAAAAATAAAAGCCTATTTAAACGAAATGACATGATTGCTATTACAACTGTCTTCTTCTTCTTCGTGTCGCTGGCACGACTTTTCTCATATTTTGTTGACCCAAAACTTCGCCACTTCTACGGCGTCATCGGTGGCAGCGCAGAGGTCACTTTGACTGCAAGTTTTGGGACACAAGAGGGCAAGATAGAAGGTGGAGCATAGTTTGCGACATAGCTCCACATCCACATCCAACTGCCATTCCATCGAGGTAGCCCCACTTTACCAGGTTGGAGTTACATCTTCCTACTTATGTCCGGAGACGGTTCAGGGACTTCCAAGTGGACCACGAAAGGTTACACCCTGCAGGAAGATGCTCCTTTGATGGTAGATAGTAAGTGAGAGGGGGAATAGTGTCTTGCCACAGTTTGCAACGGGTGTCGGCCGGATTTCCTGGTAGAGACGCTGTCGATTTCAGGAAGCTGTGCCTGCTTTTTAGCCGTTGCGTTGGTAGTTGTGCGCCAGATAGTGGGTGTCTAGTATCAGATTCCTGTTTGTGTTTCTCCAGTGCGCTCGCAACTTCTCTTCGGACTTGTGGTGGTGCTATGCCAGCTGTGGGATATAGTGCGCTGACTGGGGTCGGTTTCAGGCCGCCGGTAATCGTTCGGCAAGTTTCATTTAGGGCAACATCTACTTCCTTGGCGTGTGCGGAGCGATCCCACACTGGGCACGCATGTTCTCCCGCAGAGAAGCAGAGTGCTAGGCCAATAGCCCGGAGTACCTGAGCTGAAGCACCCCAGGAATTTGAGGTTAGGCGCCTGAGCAAGTTGTTATGGGAGCAGACTTTTTTCTTAGTTTTGAGGCAATGATTCTTAAATGTCAGCGCTCTATCAAGGGCGACACCCAAGTAGGTAGGGTCACTGTAACACATCTGAATTAAAATCCTGTTAACTAAAGCCATTAATTAGTAAAGAGTTTACATAAGAATTGGAGGCATATAATTTCAATAGATTTATCTTTCACTGGGTCGTTAGGGGGTGTCTGGGTTTCAGTCTTACCAAAGGGTATATCGTGTTACACAGTTACTGGGTTGTAGAGGTCAGATAGGCACGCAGTCGCTCCATGCAAAATACTGTTATTCAGCTGCATCCGGCAAACCGACCCAACATAGTTGGAAAAGGCTAAGCAGATTGCTTACTATTTCTTTGATATTACATAGAGGAGATCGAACCAAAGGGCCCGATCTTTTCAAAAAAGTCCTTAATTCCTTATAAATTGGTGGAGGCCGCCGTTTCCAGGTGAAAAAAATTCACCCCGACAGTTGCAATTATATGACCCGTTGTAACGAAACCATAGCGAGATCTAATTCGATCCCAACGCCATCTATCGAGTTCAAAAACAACTCGGTCATCATTTCATCTGCGGGAGATGTGAAAACCATTTTTTTTACCAGATTTGTTTATGTTCCTTTATTTGTAAATGAATGTATTTAATCCATTTTTTTTAAATTATAACATCCATTATGTATTCAGAATTAAAATTAAATCTACTTAATTAACAAATAGGCTCTGATGTGGTTTCCAGCACCCTTTAGACCTTTTTTTTCGGGAAGGTCTATGTATATAATACATTAATAGCACTCAAAACCTGATTTTCTGACATGTCGCTACATAGGTAAGCAATCCATCTGCGTGAAGCCGGGGCTGGTCGTTTGTTGACAATATATTCATAGGGGGTAGGTAATAGACGCAGCAGAGTCCAAAATTCTTTTGTACAAACATAATTTAAAGTAGACGTACCAACGTGCGATGGAGCGCAGTATTCTAGGCGTCCAATTAACAGACCATATTCGCAACACCACACTGCGCTCCACAAGACAGATTACCGACGTTCGTCAAAAATGGGACTAGGCTGGCCCGGTTTGCCGCGTGTCCAATGAGCTGTGGGCCTAAATATCCACTATGAGGAGACCTAACACAGCCCATAAGCGTCGCTGCAGACCCCGTAGAGGACGACCAGTGGTCTACCTTAGCCCTGGATCGCAAGAACTACATGTCATGGAGAGAGGAATTTGCCCAGTAGTGCGATGATAGAAGCTGTCAGTAACAAGAAAGTAGGGAATGTGAATTGTCTTCAGTAAAGTCAGTAAGCTAAAAGGAAGCTCTTAATTCCCTTCTATGCCTTTCTTTATCAGCTCCATTACTGAATCAAGACACCAACAAACTGTAACACGAACATATTATAATATCATAACAAAGATGATTAAAAAGGTAATGTCTTGCAGTACCCCACTCCCCCCTTCACCCCTCAAACATGTGTTGTTATCATCTAAAGACATCACAACAATAGGGGGTGGGTAGTGGGGGAGTTTATAATAGCAGATATCACCCCACGGGTTTCCTATATCAAAAGGATTGTTTTAACTTCGGTTACAAAGGGGAGTTTCTTCGGGTAATGTAAAGCAGGTTGTATGACTTGTATGGAAAGTTATTTAGGTAAGTGGTTCTTAGGACGATTAAAAAATAAATAAACATCATTTATTATTTTATGGTTACGTAAAATAAAAAAAGTTGAGATTAAATATTCGAGAAATCCTTGAATTACCATTCACACAGGTCATGGGATTAGTCATCTTGTATACAGTATAAAACTTAAAACTTGCATAGAGATAGTTATACAGCTTATTACATTGACCCCACCAAAATAACGGTAAACAGGACGGCAGAACCCTGCCAGGTATTTACTCAATTTCCGCGTCAAAAAATCCACCATTCCAAATAACCTAGCAATAAAAAGAACTGAAGGCTCCAACTTCAAACATCACACAAAAGGTAGTTTTATTTTTTCAGCTCCGATTTTCCAATTTCAATGGGGAATACTGAAAACACCCACATATGTAGTCACGCTCTAGTTTATTTGAACAGCTGATTCTTGCAATCAACACGAAAGCATACAATTGATGTAAGTCAATGTAAATGAATCAATTTATGTTTGTAATTATTACCATACTTTACAATATGTTCAAATATTATTATGAAGTAAACAATAAGTGTAGGTACAGACTTTTTAGATAAAATAAATAAATTAATAAAACATGGAGTTCATAGACATTGTTGGTAAACACATGGTATTTATTGATACAACAATTAAGTCAATAGCATTGAATGTATATTAGAAAAAATAAGTGAACGCTTCAAAAGTATGTTTTATAGTCGATGGCCAATACAACGATGGAAAGTAACCAAACATACACGAAAGAAAATTCTGTTTTCTCCCTTTGCATGCTCCAAAGGCTTCTTAAGCTTCATTTGACCAGCTGATCTTGGTTCTGTCCCGTTTTTTTTGAGTTGTGAAGAAATGCGTTCAGAGTTGCTTGAATACTTGCAGCATTTGGTAAACTATCACGATAAAAGTTCAATATGCCAAGGACACGCCTTAGTTCTTGAATGTTTTGTGGCTTTGGGTAATCAGTGATAGCCTTGACTTTGTCAAGTGGTGGATTGATTCCTTCTTCTGACACATCATAGCCGAGGAACTTGATAGTCTGCTTTCCAAAAACGTACTTCGACGGGTATATGTTAATCCCGAAATCGTCTAATCTTTGTAGGACAGCACGTAGGTCATCATGGTGGTCGTCCCTGTCTTCTAGAGCTACGATGACGTCATCGATGAATTCAAAAGTGTGGTCGCATCCGCTGAGCACTTGATGGATGAACCGCTGAAACCTTTGTCCACCGTCCATCAGTCCGGAACACATGCGAGGAGGTTCATATAACCCAAACGATGTTTTAATTGAAGTCTTCTCAATATCGGGTCCATACACGGGCAATTGTTGATATGAACGGCAGAGGTCTAATGTGGTGAAGATCTTTTTACCGTGGAGAAGGTATTTAAAATCTTTAAGACGTGGAACTGGCGGTCGGGTTCCGTAACCGCGTTCAATCTTCTATCTTCTTCCAACGCATATGTCACCAGTTTTCCTTTGAGCTCCTTAAGTCTTGACTTTCTGAGTCGAGCTGCACGATTACTGACAAATGCGTACACTGACTGGACAGGTCCACTCAATCTGTGTGGTTCTTTCCTCAAAAGATCATTTCAGATACCAATCTACATGGTCTTCACATGATCTGACCAAGATTAAGTCTGGAGTTTAAAAGAAACAGACCTCTGAGTGTGTTTAGGCCTTTCTTCTCAGAGTAGTCAGATAGGAAACGCCGACCTCATTTAGTTTAAAAAATATGATTGAAGTGTAAAACTGTTTGTACAAACCTACTTACAAAAACAAAATCATTTATCATTTCTTGGGAACTATATGTAGCGGGCTTGACCACGGGCTCTTGCTTGATCGGCACAGACCCTGTTGCATCATGGTGTCGATTCTTTCTCCACAGCTGGGTAGAGGTCCGGTGCTAATAATCGAGTCTTGTAGTGCTTCAATGTGATGTTTGACGCGATGCTATGGTATTTCTTTAATTGATGATGGCCGAGCGATTTTTCTTTCATTCTTTCACTTCTCTATTAGTCGTAATCTCGGTAGTCACCCCCTTTGTAGCCAATTGCTATCCCGAATAAAGACAATAATACATTATAAGAACATACTTAGGTCCTATAAAACCATCATCATCCGCCTAGCTGTTTTCTCAACTACATTGGGATTGGCTTCTAGTCTAACCGGATGCAGCTAAACACCAGTATTTTAAGGGGACTACAGGACCTAAATGTAAGTTTTATAATGCCTAAAAGTATATGATCCACTGCAGTAAACAAAATCAGAAAAATATATGATATTCTTCAGGATATTTGCTAATTAGATAGTGTGTTGAAAACATAATACAACTAATTTGATACGATAGAAAAAAATCACGAAGATACCTCTAAAAATTTCTTATAACGATTAAAAACCATACTACTATGCATTAAATCATTCTGATTTTTTGTCAGATTATTCTACAAGCAACATACTAACGTAATAGTGCAGTTTTAATTTTTTAATCCAATCAATAGATTTTTCGTAAATTGATAATTGCTTCATATTTTGCAATAAATTACCAGCGTTGTGTCATCGCGCATCTCTTTCTTTTCTATGCCTTCCGACAGTGACCGCGTTTTAGCTGTTGTAAGCCTCTTAAATGAAGTAACTGCCTATTTTACCTCCACAAGCCACTGACTGGGTAATAAGATACCACTTGATAAGACTGGTTGTCAGACTTTCGGGCTTCTGACGTCTCGATCTATGAATGACAACCGGGACCAACGGCTTAAGGTGTTTTCCGAGGTACGGAGGGACCTTGGTATGTAAAAATGGTCACCGGTCACGGACCGACCGCGGCAAGTGTAGCTTAACCTGATCGATCGACCGTGCGGCTGTTATTACTTAGCCAAGAGGCACTTGCTATAAACATAACGCGTTAAAATTCAAAAGATAATTATAATTTATTATTTATCCACTTATACTAAAATGGAAAAGTCTTTCCCAAGCTCATGTTATTATCCCTTCAAATGGTCCGTGCACACAGACGAACATTACTACTTACCTCCAATCTTCTAATACACCTTTACTCAGCACTCATGTTTGTTCACACAAAGGGAATGAAAGGAAAATATTAATAAAACCTCCACCTATATATCAAATAAACGGACAGACGGGGAAAGGGGAATCAACATTAAGTATAACAAACATCAAACAAAAATGTTTTTGTATTACGAGTTAATACGACGCGGTTTGGTATGGGGATGCACTGAGTATCTACTCATATTTTATTTTATTATTTTAAGCTATTGCATAGCTTTTATCGCGGGCTTTGAGCGCGGCGACCGAATCAAGAAATTCCGTAACGAAAATAAAACCTAACACCCCCCACTCCGCCTACCATGTAGCTCGGCCGAGCGTTCGCTTAATGTGTATGTATATGGTACGACTGTACTTGAATTAATATCAAAGAAAAAAAAATACTGCATACATAAAAAATAAATAAATAATTATAATTGCATAAGTTGATAAAAATGCTATGCAATAGCTTTACCGCGGCAGTCCCCGAGTGCCACACGTGTTTTTATTTTATTAATACATGTATTAAAGCCAAGTGACATCTACGGTACACCACACGTCAGTATGGTCAGTTCCGAAAGTATCTAATGATAATGTAAACAAATGTTTCAGTAATCGTACCTCCATAGGTACGATTACTGAAACATTTGTTTACATTACCATATGCATATTGCATCCATATGCCAATGTGTTGTGCCACTTACAAATTGAGTGCTTTAATTTGTTTATTTGAATACTTAAACTCGAAATTGTAAAATTTCTAATCACCTAAAGACGTTTTTCATTTGAAAATTGAGGTTAATTGTTTAATCTCAATTTTCGTTGATGATTTTTCAATCATAATTTAATAATGTTATTCAAACAATATTTTATAGAAATACTGTTGAGATATAAAGTTGAAACCTTATAAATACAGATGAATGTCTTACTAATTCCCTTTAGTGAGTGATTGCGTAATAATTTAAACTGAACAGGGTTTCGTAACATTTTCATCAGGTACTTTTGGAACAGACTATAGTAACACCATGGTATAATAATATACTTCGCCAGGTATGGCATTCCGAGACACAGTGGTCACGTGGGTGACACAACCCTACGTCATCCCCGCTGTGTTAGCAGTAGTGTGTCTAATAATAACTCCCCAACCGCCTTTATTACCTGTGCGAATCCGATAAAACAATGGTTCGGTACTAAATATCGTTCATTTTAATAGTTTGTGAAGTCATGTTAATGATGATTATTACTTAATGAGCATGTTATTGAAATGAAAAAATTCTTAATGCAAAGGCATTTCGGTTGAAATGAATTGTCGTCTGTCATAATGAGAACTATAATGAGTTTGTTTGTGTATTGAACATGCAATTAATAGATGTTTTTTTTTAAATAAAATTTTGTGAAAATGGTTTGAATGAAAGACCGAGGGGACGCCCAGGACATATAGTGATCTTATTAGTGACGTTCTTCAAAAAGGTCAAGTGCGTAGTACTCGCAACTGGCGTGCGTGTATGACCAGATGTATGAACGTGAACCTGAATATGTAAGGATCGTAGCAGGTGGCGTTCTGTAGTTTCTGCCTACCCCCATGGGAAGAAAGCGTGAGTTTATGTATGTATTTATAATTTTATACGAAAGAGACGCTAAATATTATATTCTTAGACAAGCAAGCTCAGTGTGTTACCATCTTTTTAAATTTTCAAGGAACGCATATCTTTCGTTTGTGAGGAAAAGAAATTAGGTGGATACTCCAGCCGCATCTCAGTCAGGTAAGCCATGCTAACAAAGTACTGATTCAGCATATTGTGACAAAGAAATAAACTGTGCTTGTCTTTTATTTTTATTCAATTTAAGTAATTGTTGCCGAAAAATTATAAAACACAAAGTTTCGTAGGAAATAAGAATTAAAAAAAAAATACCAACCAATTCGTAATTTTTTTTTTTTGTGTGGGAAATCATCAAATGACCTCTCCCGCTCTGGGCGGAGCGAAAGGGCGTGTCAGACTCTTACTGACTAAAACCCACCCGTGTTCCTTCAGTTGCCTGTGCGCCAGGGCCACGGTATCTCTTTCGAACAATCCGCAGCCCCGGCAGGCATCGGTCCTATCGGACCCCGTCAATGGTGCTGACATCTCTTTGAGGCGCGCGTGAAACACGACGCGCCGTCGACCCGGGCCTGGTCCTTACCGGACGGCGAGCTGCCCATTGCTCGCCGTCCGCAAGCCCCCGCCTACGGTGGCCGGGAGTCGGCAATCGACTCCCGACGCCCAGGGTGTCTCCTCCTCCTGCGGCGGCTAGGGGCGCGAGGGCGCAGAGATTGCCTCTCTCTTTCGCGCTCCGCCTCCTCCTTCGCGAGCATTACTGCTTCGCAGAAGGAGGTGACGGCTTCCCATTCCCTCTCGCTCCGTACCATGGCCTGAACCAGGGCCGGACGAGAGAGGTCGCCGCCGCCGATCGCCGCCACGAGGACACGGCGGTGCTCCGCCCAAGCCGGGCAGATCTCCACCGTATGCTCCACCGTGTCCTCCGGTCGATCCACACAATGGTAACACCCGGGCGTTTCCTCCCGCCTTATTCGAAACAGGAACCTCCCGAAACAGCCATGTCCGGTGAGGACCTGCTTCAGGCGGAAGGTGAGGAAGCCGTGGCGCCTCTCAAGCCACTCCTCAAAGAGGGGTCTTACCGCCGCAATCGTGGCGTGCCCTAATCAATTCGTACTGTGAGATGGATACTTAAATAACTACAATAAAAATAATCGTATGGCATAAACATTTTCTATAAATTTCCCATGATACGAGGTTTTTGAAAAACTTACTGTTTGATAAACGCTTATTAACTATAATGCCATTATTTTTTAAAAGCAAACGAAAAGAAAACCGCGAAACTACCAAAATTAATCGGCAGCAAAATTCAAAATTCATAGTCAATTAAAACACACACATTACGCGGACAAAGTATACAGCAGCAATGAACGAAAATGGTCATAACGTGAAACGAGCGCTTGTTATTAAAAATTCCATCATACGGAATTGCCTGCAGCACAGTTTGACGTGGCCAAGGTCATACAAAGCGGTTGCTCAGCTATTCAGTAAGTGTATTGAGCTGAACGTGGGAGTTGATGAAAGCGCTGTTTGGTGAAAGTGCATGTTTTATGAATGTTCATGATTAAGGTGTCTGGAGGGGTATGTGGCTATTGTAAGAACCGAACTTGTAAATTGTTTATTCGTTAGGTCGCTCTTTAGTGCACTTTTTATGTAGTTTCTTCTACCCTTTTCTATTGAGTCATTTCTTTGAACCCATGGTATAATAATATACTTCGCCAGGTATAGCATTCCGAGACACAGTGGTCACGTGGGTGACACAAGCCTACGTCATCACCGCTGTGTTACCAGTAGTGTATCATAATAACTCCCCAACCGCCTTTATTACCTGTGCGAATCCGATAAATCAATGAGGTTTTAACTAACAATTACGTCGGTATAAGTTTAAATTGAATTGTTTCGTTTGATTAGAAAAACAAAACGACGATTTAAATGCTTGATGTATATTTTTTAACAGAATGGTGACAGAAAATGTTTCCATACTTCTTGTTTTGTTGCAATAAAGTGGAAACTGGATAGTGACGTAATCTTGTGTTACTCTCGGAGTGCCAGACGTTGTTTTTTTAGACCATGTTTGAACCTAATTAGTACCTACGTCATAACTCAAAAGCACAAACTTCACGTCTTCTCAATCTGTGTTATGTCTAGCCCTGCATCTGTTTACCCTTCCCAATTTTGTCTTCATTTTTAGGGTTTTGTAGTCAACAAGAAAC
The DNA here is from genome assembly GCA_917490735.1 of Dryobotodes eremita. Lineage (NCBI taxonomy): Eukaryota > Metazoa > Arthropoda > Insecta > Lepidoptera > Noctuidae > Dryobotodes > Dryobotodes eremita. The sequence continues at coordinate 19,088,618 of OU823251.1, read as the reverse complement.
CCTTATAGTTTCGCCACGTCCATCTGTCCATCCGCAGCTTAGCTCAGAGAGTCTTAGTACTAGAAAGCTATAATTTGGCATGGATATACATATTAATTACGTCGACAAAGTGGTAAAATAAAATCATGAAAAACATATACTTTTTTAGGGTACCTCCTGTACACGTAAAGTGGGGATGTTTTTTTTTCTCGTCTATCCCATGGTGTGGGATATCCTTGGATAGGTCTTTCAAAAATATTACGGGTTTGTGAAAACCATTTTTCGATTCAGGGATCCGTTTGCGTAAAATTAAGAATTGATTTAACAATTGCTAATTTTTGTTAAGAGTCAAGATTCCCCCCCCCCCCCCCTGCCAGCTAAATGATTGCTTTTGGATACGTGAAAAAATTCACGGCAGTTGTATATATAACGAAATTATATGAAAAGCTATCACAGCTAAATAGGCTTTACAATTTTACGAATAATAGTCGACCAACTTACATTTGCAGTTGGAACATGTTTTACAACTACAATGTTAAGTTTGATCTTGGGATAAAGTCGTTCCAACTACGGAACCCTTCATTGTACGTGGTCCGACACACATTTGGTCGGTTTTTTACTGTTTACGATTTACTTTACGAATTCTTGGCTAGTAAAATGGTCTTTTAAACAGTATGTAGCGGCATACTGCTGTACTACTGTAAAGTTCACTCACACCTCCATAGAAAAGGGAAGATCCTCCGACCAGACGGGTGTTGTGTCTGGTGGGCAACTGCCCGACGGTTGATGTCGGGATGTTGTATATATGCTAGTAGCGCGGTAAACTCTGCTTGCGCGATGCAGCATTTTGCGTGACGTCAGTATGACGCGTAGCTCGCATGTGGCGTTTGTAGATGCCGCTACAGTATGTAAGACGCGCCAACTGTTACCAGGAATTTCTTAGCTACATGAGTTCCGACCCCCAGCGTAGTAATTGTTCGCCAGTTATTAAACATACACTCTGTATTAGGTTTCAAGCTGACATATATAAAAAACTCTTAGATACTCAGCTATTCTGAGTTTCGAGGTGAATTTGAATGTCTAATGAAAACCTCTGTAAGAAAGTACTTACATCCATGATTTAGATGTCTGGCGCGCCCATCTAGGGTCATGTCAGGTCCTTGTATTGTAAGACCCGTACTGATAAATTGCTCAAATGTTTGAAAATGGCCTTATTGCACTTTCAACATTGAATAACGGGGTCGGTAGACCTAAATGGTAAGGGTTTTTCTTTTTCTTTTTTAGGTGGGATATTATCAAATGATTTCTACTGCTCTGGGCGGAGCGGGAGGGCGTGTCAGACTCTTACTGATTAAAAACCATCCGTGTTCCTTCAGTTGCCTGTGCGCCAGGGAGGGGTAACTCTTTCGAACAATCCGCGAACCCGAGAGGCATCGGCCCTATCAGACACCGTCAATGGTGCTGGCATCTCTTTGAGGCGCACGTGGAACACGACGCCCGACGCACGACGTCCTTACCGGACAGCAAGCTACCCATTGCTCGCTGTCCGCAAGCCCGCGCCTACTGTGGAAATGGTAAGAATATACGGGCAGTTTGCAATTGTTCTCTAACAAGGTTTAATTCGTCAAACCTCGCAACTCGCAACTTTTAAGAACTGTACTTGAGAACCTACGGTTTTTAAAAGTTGCGACTTAATGTTGTATTCTAACCTCCATGGTGATAGCACAGTAAAAACTCTTATTCAAAGTAACTACTCCATTTATTTATTTCTTCTTTTTACTCCACGACCTCATTCCACCGGCCCCCTTCTACCATCGGACATCTAGACGCACTGCAAGTTACCATCCCTACCTAGTTGCTATTCCACCAATTCGCACTAAGCGTTTCCAAACATCTTTTATAAAGTGCACAGCAAAAGAGTGGAACCTCTCTACTTGCGTCTGTGTTTCCGAACGCATACAACCCAAATCTCTTTAAAGTGAGAGTGAACAGGCTACTTCTGGGTAAGCTCACTCCATCGTCGACTTTTTCTGTGTCATCTCTGACCTAGACTAGAGTCAAGATCAAACCCATGTCTTATAAAAAATAAAAATTCATGATCAATAATACGAAGAACCATAGAATAGAAACTGTAAATATTGAAATAACTTCAATCTCATTCAATCCTTTGAAGAGTTTAATCAATGAAAGATTAAAATTATTCCAAAATCCTGTTAGATTTTTCTTAAACAATGTTAGAAATGAGACCCGTTCGTTTGTTAAAGTTGTATATAAAGTTAACCTTTGAAATCCTATTACCCTTTGTTAGAGGTTAAAACTTTACAAACTAAGACTGTTGAAGTCGGATTAATTGGGGCTCTGATTATAGAGCTTCTAAAAATTGGTATCAAGTTTTGAGCCGTAGGCCTAGCTTCTAGAAGTCTAGGTTTATACAAAGATATGAGGTCAAATGTATCCCTTTCGATGAATTAAATAACTCTTCAATAATGAACCCATTTATTTTTCATGGGATAAAGGTTTTCACAGCTTAGAACTTAACTAAAACACAAAAAATAATTCCGAAGGAAATGGAATTGGTATTTTTAACTTGTATCCGCCATTCATTTTGCAATTTGGCCATAATACTTATGGTATCTTTAAAAAGCACTATCTCGGTCATTTCTTTTTCACACAAGTCATTGAAATCCAGGCATAATTTGAATCCATATTTACCTGCGTTTGCACCCATAAACAACTTGTGATACTTGTTTTCGACAAGTCTTGTAAAAGACTCCCGCAGATAGACGAAACGCGACAGCGCGACGCTACTCTAGTAGAACAATTTCTATGAAAACTTCATAGAAATTGTTCTACCAGAATCGCGTCGCACCGTAGCGTCGCGCCTGTCTGCGGGAGCTGAGAGACTTATCAAAAACAAATTATGTATAAAGCATGTATCATACATGTATTGATGTTATTTCAGACCTATTTTGTTCACTTTTTGACTACAACTTGTTTTAAATGTAAACAATAAACGAAACTAGTGAACACAATATCTAGAATGTACACGTTTTATACCTTGGTGTAAACGCAAGAGTTTCAAATTGTTATGCAATAAAAAGTATCACACGACTTTAATGACGACGATAATATAGGACAATCCCTTGTGTACCATCGGACAAAAAATGAGATGACCCGACAGAGAATGACGTCACATTTTATCAACGGAACGTGACCAATATTGAGAGGAACATGTTTACAGCCGACCGCGTGGCGAATCGATACGTTTATGAGAACCGACTTCCCGAGTAATTACTTAGCTTGTCTGTCTATATTAATATTGGCGGGAACAATCGTATCAATCATGGACTTAATGAGATAATGAGGCATTATGTTGTCTGTGCTAAAGTTTGTGGTTTTTTTTTACTTAAATTTACACATATTAGGACTATTAGAACCAATTAGTCACTGTATTGGATCGCCATTTTGAAAACCTCTAGGAATTTTAGGCACTCCAGAAATCAAACGTAACTTTAGTAGATAAGTATACTAATAAATAACCCGATGTTATTATTATTATTAATTATTTCTGTCAAATATAGTTTTATTGAGGGACAATTAAATTGAAAGAAATAATATTGATTTGGCATATGTCACACGTACCTACACACAGTATGAAAAATAACGAAAAATAACTTAAATCTAAGCAAAATAATATTATGTGCCTCACGGCTGCGCTAAATGGAACTGGGCCCAGTTCAATAAAATAAAATAAAATAAAAATAGTCTCTTTGCTCCTTCAAGTAAACAATAAAGTTTACAAAAGAAATAGGTCTAAGGTAAGTAAAGTTGTATGTCAAAGCTAAGACAACTTAATACCTTGTAATTATTGGTATCAGCCCCCAGCCTAGTTGTTATCATTATAGCTAATGGTCAATAAGGTATAAAATTACAGGAATGAAAATGCCAGACAACTAATGCCTGACGCTGGTTTTTAACTGAACCATACGTCGAGTATAACGGATTTATATCGTTTAAGGAAGTGTACTTTTATTTTATTGTAACGAAACTTATTTATATAAGTTTCGTTATAATAAAACAAAAATACACTTCTTTAAACTATATGTCTGTATGTGTAGAAAATGATAATAATTAGAAGGAAATATGATAATAATATTGTGTTCTTATTGTTATAAGAAAGAAAAAAAAAAGATCAATAGTGCTTTTTTAGTCTAGTTCTCGTTACGTATCGAAAAATCACATAAAATATTCGCACTACGGGAACTGAAATTGTGAAATACGAGTATCCTACAAGAAGCTTATCCTCGTAAACATCATAAACTATGAAAGTAGTTCGCATTAATACGCCAAGTCTTAGCGAGTGGAAGCACGCGCGACAGTATACATCGAGGCACTGATAACGTTACCTGCAGCGGCTGCAACGCTTCGCTACAAATTGTCTGGACACAGCGACATGTAGCTATTGAAATGTATTGTAGAGTAAGGCGACAACAGAGGTCGTTTTGAGGTTCACATTACAAATAATACATCTGTATTCGCAGCAAGGTTAAGAATATGTGTATCTATAGTACACCCATATTTCATAAGTTACTTAAGTCACGTGTAATAGGGGGTGAGGTGTTTATCCTCATCATCATTGGTAGCCTTGTTCCACCCACCTAGTAAAGGTCTCCCTTTTGTGCCATTAACCAGTCACAAATTCAGACTCTAGGCTGCTACTAAGAAATTCCTGAACGGAAAACCTCCGACCTTAAACTCGAATCTCACGTTTAGCAGTTGAGCTTACAACCACTAGACCACTGAAGCAGTCCGTTAGTTTTCAGCTTTGCGTTCTGAATCTACTAAAACAATAGAAAAATATCTACACCTCTATTCTTTTAACATTCTCTGTACAGTGTCGTGCTTGTAAGTGCTATGTAAGTCAATTTGTCGTAATAGCAACGTGGCCATCGCATCGTGGTAATCCAGTTCAAACGAGATCGATCTAGTTAGGTGTTAGCTTGTTTACCGGATTAGACCGCCTTTAACCACCTCGAACCACCTCAAACTGGTTAATACCGGTGCCCAGGTGTATAGAAAGACTTCTGAAAGTGGGCCACTAGGTACGTCTTTGCAGTTTTCTAACAATTTTCTCTTGAAGAGGTTTCTGTACAAGTTCTGTTAGAAATAATATTATTATTTGTTCTGGAATTAGTTTTTGAGGTATTTATTGTTGTATTGTTCTTAGTTTCGTATTGTTTAACGGGTTTCTGAGTTCTTCATTGTAAGAGTTACCTATTGATAACTTATAAATGCTATTTGTGGGTCTAACATTAATCAATATTGGCACGTGTATAATCTATGTATCTATCTATATAATAAAAATGAAATGCTGTTCGTTGGTAAGCGTATCACTTCAGAACGGCTGGACCGATTTAGTAAATCTTTGTTTTAAAACGTTCGTAATAGTCCGAATCAGGTTTGGGTTTAAAGATTCTTTATTTATTCAAAAGAACATACATTGTTCACTTATCGAATAAATACATAACTAAGGTAAGTGTAGTCCAGTAGTTTTGTTTTATTTTTTAAAGTAGGTAGGTACGATGTCGCATTTTGTGTGCAAGACTAGCTTAATAGTTTTGTGTTGCTAGTGACGTACTGCTTGAGTTTAGCTTTAAATATGTTATGAGAGGATGTGGTCCTTATATCTGCCGGTAAATTATTATAAAGTAGTACACCTTCGTATTTTATATTTCTCCTGCCATATTGCGTCCGCGGGGGGCGCGTCTGTATTTGGTTGGGGTTTCTTTGGCTGTATTTGGATGTTTTTATGTTAAAGGATAATTGTGTGTGTATTGTTTTGTTAAGAATTTTTCTAATGAGAATGCAGGAATTGAATGTGTAAAGTTGATGAATGCTCATTAGTTTGGTATGTTTATATAGTTCGGATGTAGGTGTGTGATAATCGTAGTTGAATAGAAGTTTAATTATTTTATTTTGTGCTATTTGTAGATCTTTAATAGTCGATTTGGTGGCGCATCCCCAGATTTCGATTAGGTAATTTATGTGTGAGCGAACTAATGAGTTGTAAATATTGTAGCGGATTTTTTTTGGAATGTTATTTATGTACCCGCGCATTGATCCCATTAGCGACGTTATTTTTGTTTTTATGTAATCAATATGTTCTTGAAAAGTGAGTTTGTTGTCTAACCTGAGTCCGAGATATTTTTCGCAGTTACTTTTGATGATTTTAGTGTTGTTTATGTGTAAGGCTGGGTGGTCAAGATTTTTTTTATTTTTAGCTGAGAATATTATGTACGATGTTTTTGATGCGTTTATGGTGAGTAAATTAGAGCTAAACCAGTTGTATAATATGTCCAAATCTTTTTGCGCGTCAGCTACAATGTTGTTTATATTGTTGCCGAAATAGAAAAGGCAAGTATCATCGGCGTACAAAGTTAGTTGTCCAGTTAAGCCTAAGTCTTTAATATTATTTATGTAAATAGCGAATAAAAGGGGGGATACCAAAGATCCCTGGGGAACACCGAATTCTATGGGAGATGGTTTACTCATCGTGTTACCTATTTTAACAATTTGTTTTCTATTGTCAAGGTATGAGGAGAGGATATTATACATTTCTCCGGTGATGCCAATGCTTTTTAGTTTTAATAATAGGATTTTATGGGATACCGTGTCAAACGCCTTTTTTAAGTCAATAAAAATACCGAGTGCAATGTTTTTTTTGTCAATATTTGTTTTAATGGTGGTGACTAAATCAATTGTGGCGCATAAAGTGTTTGATTTGGGTCGGAAACCGAACTGCCGATCATAAATACAATTAATGTCGTTTAGGTATTTTTCTAGTCTAGTGTAAATTAAACGTTCAAAAATTTTTGATAGTACCGGTAATACCGATATGGGTCGATAATTTCCGGGATCTGTCTTTGTGCCGGATTTGTATATAGGGTTGACTTTCGCAATTTTGAGAGTATTTGGGAATGTACCACTCTTAAAACAGTCATTGATACAATTTGTTAGGTTGGCCACTATTAGGTTTTTTATGCATTTAATAGTTTTGGTGGTGATGCCATCAATTCCTGAGCTGCAACTGGGGTCCAAATTATCGATTATTTTTATGATTTCAGTGCTAGTACAAGGCGTTAGGGTATCTAATTGGTTAACTGTATTAGGGTTATTATTAATTGTGGTGTATGTTAGGTTATTGTGGAATTTGTGTGGTATTTGACTGGCTAGGAGCTTCCCTACGGACGCAAAAAAGTTGTTAAAAGTTTCGCATACCTCGATAGGGTCGCTAATGGTTTTGTTGTTTACGTTTAGCTTAGGTATGTTGCAGGCGGTGACCGGATTGTTATTAGATAGATAGTTGATTAAGGACCACATCTTCTTTGGATTTGATTTGCATTTAGAGAATTTGTTAAAAAAATATTGTCTTTTTTCTTTCTTCATAAAGTGTTGCACTTCGTTTCTCTTTGTTATAAAATCTGTTCTGAAGTCGTCATTGTTTTGATCATTTTTAGATTTCCTCCATAGCTTAGCATTTCGCTTGTCAATTTCCCTCGTAATTTTCCTGTTGATCCAATCGTCTCTGGGTAGGTTTAGGATTTTAGTTTTATTTTTTGTGTTTGTTTTTACTTTATCCTGAATAAAGCTCTCTAGAGCATGGTAGTCGTTGTTTGTTGTTATGTAGTTGGCATTAGAGACATCTTTGTATAGATTTGTGTAGTCAATGGCTGTGTAGTGATGTATTTTTTTGGGTGGTCGTTGATATTTCTTTAGTTCCAGGTATATATGGTTGTGATCAGATAAGGATGATTCAATGACAGCCATGTGAAAGTTGTCTTTGTAGAGGTTTGAGCAGACATGGTCTAATATTGTTTTGGTGGTACTGGTAGTTCGAGTTGAATATTTTTTGTTTGTTTTGTTCAGTATTTTGTATCCAGTCTCCTTGATCATATTTGTGTAGGTTATCGTAGTCCTGTCCGGTTTTAATAAGTCGAGGTTGAAGTCGCCGAAAACAATGCATCGTCGTTTCTGTCGGAGTTGTGAAGAATAGTACTCTATAAAGTTTTTGCAATTCGTATCTGGAGGTTTGTATATAATGCCGACGTTCAGCGCATATTTTTCCAGGAAAATCCAAAGATAATTGTTGCCATCAATGTAGTTTTGTTGAATATCTTTGTGTTCAAGGTCATTGTGGACGAAAATTGATACACCTCCGCCACGCCGATCAGTGCGGTAGTTGTAATGATGAGTATAGTTTGGTATGTATAGTGATGAACCTTCGGAGTCAGATTGAATCCATGTTTCACTCAATAAAATCAGGTGAAGTACGTGTGGTGTGCTTTTCAAGATGCATTGAAGTTCATCCATTTTCCCTTGTTTTGATAGGCTTCGTATGTTGATATACAAGAATTTAAGGGCTTGCGCGTCGGTGTTAAGTTGGGAGTAATTGTCTATTGCTTGATATGTTGCTATGTTTGGATTTGGACAGGTTATTGTTGAGGTTGCTGTGGATATTAGTTTTTTGGAGGTATGATGCTCATGATTTTAGGTAGGCCTTTAATATATTTTATGATTATATTGGTTTCTCCCTTTTCTTGACGACGCTGTAGCTCTGCCCTTAAGTCGTTCAGGTATTTTTGTTGGTTGGGTGTTTGGTCTGAGAATATTTTTATATTTGACTTACTGAGCTTGTCCTTATTGCGTAGTATGTGTTGAGCTATTTCGCAGGATTCCAGGCATATTTTGATGAGCCTATTTTTATCGGCATTGTATTTTCCGAGGCGCAGGCATTTGGTGATGTTAGGGCACTTATTGTCGCCGTAAAGAGATTTAAATATTGTTTGTATCTGTTGCTTTTCGAGATGTTCTTGATCTGCCTTGTTTGGGTCTAGTTCCAAAACTCCCGCTATAATTATATTTTTTTGTCGGTCGTGTCGTTCGCGCATTTCGTGAAGTAGTTCTTCTTGTTTGAACATGAATGTCGGTTCTGCTTTCAGGGAAGACATTTGGGATTCGATTTGTTGTAGCTTTTGTTCGGTTATGTCACTTTTACATGCTAGTTGTGATAAATCAGACTTTAATACTTGTTGCTCAGTTGCCAACTTATCCGTACGCTGATTAATGCTCGATAAGTCCGTTTTAAGATCACTCAAGTCTTGTCGTATTTGTGACATATTGTCTGACTGCGTTTTTGAAAACTTTTCTAAGGAATCAAAGATATCCTTACGAAAATTGGTTATTAAATCCGTGAATTGAGTATTCATGGTATTTATTTCCGTATGTATTTTGGTTATCTCCTCTTTGAATTCATGGTCAAGCTCAGGCCTTTTTCTTTTGCGTAAAGTAATAGATTGTAAATCGTCATTCTGATCTAATTTACGTAAATCCGGGTACGACGACGATGTAGATGCAGCTACCGTCGGCGTGTTCGTTTTTTCGCTAGGCGATCGTACCACATTCATTGTTATGAGTAAGTAAAAAGATGCTATAATTGAATGTTACTTGCTTTCGTTACTGCAGCGGCACCGGTGTTGGAGAGTGCGAGCGGGATCAAAAATGTGGTTTGTCTCTTTTACCCGCGGGGGTGAAGAGCGCCGCTTGTTGACCACGCACCGCGTCGTCACCGTAGGAACTATGCGTACAGTCCTTTTTTGCACAATAATTAGCACTATAATTGGCACTGTCACTTCTCAGTTTTAAGGTCCAAACTAGGGTGGTCGTTATTTGTATTTAATAAACTACTTTTTTATGAGAGTTTGGCACACGTCTGGCTGCGCTGGCTACTGGACGTATTTTTCTTGTTTTGTATTATTTTTTTTGTTTGTATGGAAATAAAAATTTGAATATTTGCAAGGAAATTTGTAAAATTCGGGAAAAACAGGAAATTATTTTTATCTATTATTAGATTGAAATTTTGGACAGGACAACGTCTGCCGGGAGCAGCTAGCTAGTATGGGATAAATGTTATTATTGTAGCCATATTGTGCCTTAGTGCCAAGACATTTTCATTCATTGGGCAGCGACATTTTTCAGAAAATATACGTCTTTTAACTATTATTATCCATCCATCACTATATTACATACACACATAATACATAGTCATTTCACCGTCTCTTACTTACTTCAGCACAAGAACTATGAACACAAATCTGTTGCACCATAAGTTTTAATAACCCACTGGGATCTCTAAAGCATATTTATAGCTATCACATAATAGTTTCAGGGACATAAAACTCAAAATCGCTTGGCACGTTCTCAACTAAATACGTGTGTGTAGGTAATAACAAAAATCCACTTTCAGTTATGTTTTATACCACTCGGTAACACTCCATAACGTTTGCACTGAATCCTTACAAACTTATCATTTGCACCTCTTCAAATAAACCAATTTGAAAAATGTGCTTCATTTGCTTTATAATAAGGATCATGATAAAGATTTCGTGGTTTTTATCGACGGTAAATATAAGGTGGTGGAAGGTATCGCAAATTACTTCCTCAGGCTCTTCGAAGGTGACTGTTGACCGGCCCTTATGCTCGAACGTTATTCTTTACTATTTAAGGAAAACGCATTTTATTTTGATGTTACAATATGAAGGTACTGATAAGTGTTGTTTTGTTTTCCTTCCCGTTTTTTTTTTTTTTGTTTGTGCGAAATCATTAAATGACTTCTACCGCTCAGGGCGGAGCAGGAGGGTGTGTCAGACTTTTACTGACTAAAACCCACCCATGTTCCTTCAGTTGCCTGTGCGCCAGGGCCACGGTAACTCTTTCGAACAATCCGCGACCCCGGCAGGCATCAGCCCTATCGGACCCCGTCAATTATGCTGACATCTCTTTGAGGCGCACGTGGTACACAACGCGCCGTCGACCCGGGCCCGGTCCTTACCGGACGGCGGGATTGGAGATTATACCTATGGGTGCAGATGCTCCTCTTTCATTCACGATCTCATGTCTTGTCTTGCTTGATGTGTGATCGCTTTTGCAAAGGAGGCACTACATTCATGTGATCATCATCATCTTGCCCTCATTCTAATGAATGTGGGGTCAGCGCAAGACCTGTTCTTCTTCCATACTTTTCTATTAGTATCATCCAGTAGTCACTACATTCAGGCCATACCTTATAAAGATTACAAGTAACCTAGAAGTACAATCGACATTAAGGTCTGAATAAAATTGCCAAATCCTCTAAAATTCACTTTTAAATAGAGGCCTGCAATTGTTTCATTGTAGGGCTAAAGCTTCTTGTCATACAAACAATGTTATTATATTTAGTATAACAAATTAGTCATTAATACTAAATTAAGTTAATCCTATCACCATGTCTTCTCACAGAACCGTTAACCTATCATTATCTTCCATTCATCAGCAAACAAGTCCAATCCAGGGTTGGTGGTCCTCAACAATCTAAGACCTCGTCAAATCCTCCACTTGCGCGATGAGCATGGTCAACAATCGGATCCAAATGATCTGATGATGATGAATGAGGAACAATGGATCGAAATGGGACATTAAATAACCATGTAGGTTTAGTTTTCATTACAATGTTTACTTTCTTCGCTAACATTATCTTGTTGTTATCCATTGTTAAAAAGAACCAGGTTCTTAATATTTAATTACAATCTAGCCTAACAGACTAATATGCAATTTTAATCTAACTAAATTTTGTACATGACAATCATTTGAAATATAATGGCAGGTCGTCTGCAAAGGTTGCAATAGTATTATTTGCCAGCTCTGGTATATCATACTTGTACAACAGGACTGGACCCAGCACACTACCTTGAGGTATGCCAATTTAATATTTTTTAACTCGGAAAAGTCATCCTCGTGCCTTACTCATTAGTCAATGATGTCAATACAAAAAAATCCGCAGAATCCGGTAAATATGTACCCGATCCGAAACCGCAACCAACAGCTCGACAAAAGGGAATCTAAACTTTGGACGATTACAATACACATGCAGATGCTAACAAAACATCCAATGAACTCAAAGCGAATCCATCACGAACAAAAACTCAACAAGTGATCAATAAAAAAATAATCTAGAGAAGTGTTTGTTCATCCCTCGGTTTGAACCGCTCGTCAATAGTATTGATGCATCGGAAATTCTATGGTAATGTTCCTATGTTTGTGTGTGCCTCTGTTTTTATGAAGGGAAATATTTTTTTACGTTTGATATGGTTTGAGCTGGTTTTTGTATGGATATTTGTGTAACAAACATGATTTGTTTTAGCAACTTCAAATCTGATAAATTTGTGAAAATGGACTTGGTACTAAGTATAAATTAATAAATGAAGGACTCAGTACTAAGTATAAATTAATAAATGAAGGAATATTCTGCCTATCTCGTTAGTCTATTGGTTGCAAGCTCTGCTGCTGTGCATGAGGTCCTTGGTTCGATTCCCTGGTCGGGGAAAGGGTTAGTTATTGGGTTATTCTAGTAGGAATTAATTTCTCAGTTCCGTTTGTTACATGACATCTAAATATTTAATTGGCAAAATGTGGATGTAGGTGCCTACTATAGGTACACCTCTGCCTAACTCTTCAGGTCAAACAGGCGTGAGGTAATGTTATCTGCAAGATTATTTTTTTACATTTAGTGCTTTTCAGTCGAACCGCCATCGATCACTAATTCTGTGAAACACATAACATAAAGTAACAAATGTGGTACTTAAAAACTCAAAGACTAATACGTTACAACCATTTTCTATTAATCCTATTAGGAGGGCCTAACAGTGTAACAGCCCTCTATATTTAGAGGCGGCCATTCTCAGAGGCGCCTAAAACAAGAGTATAAAGGTAGTTACAGTAAGAACTCGATTACTCGATCGTCACAACAGAGTTGATACAGAAGAATTACTTAAGCCATGTCCATATTTGGAGACCGACATAGATATGGCCATCACGACTTAGTAGGGTCTCACCTCTTATGCACGAGGTTGTGCGTTAAAATCCGGGCAAGTACCAATGTGAACTTTTCAAATTCCTATGTACTTTTTTAGCTCATCTTGGACATTACTGACATCGATCGGTAAAGAAAAACACCGTGAGGAAACCTATAAGTCTGAAATCGCCTATCTATCTTGAGCAATCGTGGTGATCAATGCTCACACATTTGTATGAGAAGACGCCTTTGCCCTGCAGTGGGACAACAATAGGCTGGTATTATTTTTATATTATAATGGCGGGAAGTATCCAATTTCGCCAGTGGGGCAATCTGTTGGGTGACACTTCGTTAAAATCCTTCTTTTATGTTCCAGTAATTATTTAGCTAGATGAAGTCAAATTAAACCAAATGTAGTAGTACATTCTGCAACCAAGCCGAATTCCTGATGTTAAAATTGAAAAAATAAAAATGTAACGTCAGCAGGTATTTCTGGGGGTAGAAATAAGAAGATAAAACTGCTTTTAGCTATCGATCGCCAATTTACAAACTTATTGCATAAAATGTGCTAAACCAATGAAAGAAAAAAATAATAAGTAAAAACCTTTTTAAAAACAACTAAGTAATAGAACGCAAATAACAAGGATATGTCCACATTCGAAAAAAGGATACATTATTCATCCTCATGTAGACAGGTTACATCTGGCGTTCCACAAGGAAGTGTGTTAGGTCCGCCTCTTTTTATAATATACATCAATGACCTTCCAAAAGTGACAAAACACAACACTATTCTATTTGCTGATGATAGTATAATACTGTTCACAGGAGATAATAAATTACAAATGGAACCTGAGATAAATATGACTATAGATAGCATTATAAATTGGTTGACATCAAACAACTTACACGTAAATCTCGACAAAACAAATTTGATGACATTCAGAAATAAAGTAAGTAAAATAGCAAACATGCACATAAATTAGCGAAATAATAAGATCCAGGAGGTAGATGTTACGAGATTTCTGGGTATAAAGATAGATAATAATTTAAATTTTAAAGAACATATTCATACATTATGCACTAGAAAAAATACCTTTTCTTATGCTTTGTTTAAACTTAAAACGGTCAGTACTTCTACAGTCCTTACAGCCTACAATGGCTATGTTGCACCTATTCTAAAGTATTGTGTTATTTTTTGGGCTAATTCTACTAATAAAGAAGCGGTATTTAAAGCCCAGAAGAAATGTATACGAGCTTTAACTGGTATAAAAGTAACAGACAGCTGCAGACCATCATTTTTAAAATTTAATATTCTTACGTTACCATGTTTAGATATATATATTAGAGGTATATAATGTTCATTAGAAAAATACAAACCTCTTTAATAAGTTACACAGCAAAAGATACAAATTCAATATATGTTTACCTTTTAATAAAACAGCGTTGTTAAATAAAAGTATATTATGTATGGCTCCACGCATATATAACAATTTACCAAACTCATTCCTGAAGAGTGTTATAATTCAACTTTGGACACGTTACCGCAACACTGGCAGCGTGGCAGAGTGACATGGAAGACCAGCTCTACGCGGACAAGATCGTACAGACAAATTACTGCTGGAAAAAAATCGTACAATGACCGCGATGAGGCTTCATAGCTCTTCAAGGATGTTAATAAGCGATTAAACCATAAGAAATCGCTTGCATGAAGTCAATCTTCATTCTCGAAGGCCGCTACTTGTACCACCTATTGAGCCCTGCAATCGCAGAGCCCATTTACAATGGCTTGTGAACACAGAAATTGAACAGGGGAAAAGTAGCGTTTTTTGTGTTTTTCTGACGAATCTCGCTTTGGTATGAGGCCAGATACTAAACATACAAGGTATTGGAGAAACCCCGGATGCCAAGAACATTTAAAATCATGCCAGAAAGTCCATGCATACAGTGGTGGAACAATCATGATATGGGCGGGTATTTAGATCGGCGGAAGTACCGAACTGATTTGGGTTAGAGGTAATCTCAAATCAGATGTTATCATTCCTTTGCGGACCCAATCTGGTGTTCCATTTCTGCTTATGCATGATAATGCACGTCCACACACTGCCAGAGTCGTTGCAAACATACTTGCCGCAGCTAATATTAACGTCCTACTGGCCTGCTCAATCACCAGAATTCCCATTGAGCACGCATGGAATATGATTCAAAGAAGAGCTCTGTCAAATATGGATGCCGTACACAAACCAGAAAATCTGTTTCGCCTGTTACGACGGACGTGGGCAGTCATTCCGCAAAGTGATTTGAATGAAATCATATTGAGTACGCCGAATCGCCGTAATTGTGTTATACGTGTTAACACCGGAAATACAGACTACTATTGTTTATTTTTATTTTATATCATTTATTTATTTACATCCTTATTAAATACATTTTTAAATACATTTTTAAATATTTTTATAAAAACATTTTTAAAAAACATTTAAAAATATAAAAAATAGTGGTCCGCCGGTATCGGGAGCAGGGTCCAAGCTACCGGTGGTTAGAACCTCCTCACAATGCGAGCCGTATCGAGGAGTACTGCCTTCTGGATCAGGCCCTTGATCCAACCGCCTAACGAGAGCCTCGAGAGATGCTGGTCGAAGCTTTCGGCCATCAGGCCATTGGCCGATACGACAATCGGCACAACGATAGCCGAGCTAACATTCCACATGTCAACAACCTCGTGTGCTAAGTCGAGATATTTAATTTGGTTCTCTTTCTCAGCTTTCACGAGGTTCTCGTCATGCGGAATGGTAATATCGATAATCATTGTGCGACGCGCTAATTGATCTATCACCACTATATCAGGCTTATTGGCGACAATAGTCCTGTCAGTAATGATAGACCGATCCCAGTACAACGTGATATGGTCATTTTCAAGAACTGGGTCGGGCACAAAAATGTATTATTATTATTATTTTACGCAATAAAAAGCTTAAAAAACTAATAAGGTGAAAAATCCAGCACAAGCAAAAATCGCGAAGCAGAGAGTACTTCGTCCATCTACACATACGAAAACATTTAATATTTAATCAATCTAAATAGACAGTTTTATTTCATTTCAATAGGGCAATAAAATATTTTTTTTAGTACCTTGATCCATAGATACTATTAATGTGTGTATAATCACGAGCAGAAAACAGGAGGACGACAGAATGTTCCAACAAACAAACAATTAAAAAAAAAAAAATACTACTGGAAATATTCACCTACTCAAATTAATCTTAGATCGCGTTTTACCTTGTTGACCACACACACTCTCGGGCAAGTAGTTGCTCACGCCCAGTGCCCTTCGTGGACGCTGGGCGTGAGGACTTATTGCACTCACGGACACACAACACTCTCCAAAGACACACATAGCAAATCTCCTTTTGTTTTTATAGTAATACTCTTCCTCTAAGTACTTGGAGCTTTTATAATGTTGTAGTACGTAAGTGCAATTTAATATTGTAATTTTAAAGGTGTGAGCCTGGAGATCTGTCATACAGGTCCCGAACCCAGTATAGACTCCAGCTCTCACAAAGGTTTGAATCTGCCTGTAACTTAGATACTATATACCAAAATTGTACCCTTTTGAGAGAAATAAATTACTATTATTATTATTTATTATTATTATTCATTTGTGAAAAGTGGCAATTACGTTTATGTAAAAAAAAAATAAACGCACGAATCGTTAGTAAGCAAACTTTATTCAGCAACGGATATTTTAGAATTTAATATTATTTTAACTACTAACAAAAGGTATTTACAAGGCAGATGTGAGTGGAAACGCCGGGAGGGGACGCCCTAGGAAGATATATAGTGACCTTATTAGTCATGTTCTTCAGAAGGGTCGGGTACGTAGTACTCGCAACCGGCGTGCGTGTATGACCATATGTATGAACGTAAACTAAGCAAAAGGACGTAAGGATCGTAGCAGGTGGCGTTCTGTATTTTCTGCCTACCTCCATGGGAAGAAGGCGTGAGTTTATGTATGTATGTAATATTATTTTCTATATTGGAACTTCTGCCCATACTTCTTTCCTATGACGCAGTAATAGCTTTTCTTTATGACTATCGTAAAGTTCTCTGCGCGAATATTTTGTCTGAGAACAATAATAGATATGAAATACGAAGGGAATGTTATAGTAACTCAGTAAGTGTTGATAAACTCACCCATTGTTGGTAATGTCATAAAAATAGTCATAACCAAGTTAATTTTCATGATGAACTGACTCGTATTGGAGACTTTCTTTTGTTCAGATACTATTGTTGAAGTGTTCTAGTGATTTATTTTAGTTTTATGTTTAGTATAGTACGATTCTAACTTAATGGCAGCTCTGAACATGAGGCGAGTCGCTGTGCAGTAACCAATTCACATGTCAGCGGGGGTGAGGGGTGAGGTACTGCGCAGCAAATAGCGCACTTCACAGCTGCCATTAAGTTTGAATCGTATTGTAATGTCTTTCAAGTAGAAAGAAAAGAAAATATGGAGACTTTATTTTGTAGGCCACACAAATATTTGTAACGTAAAGTTAAGGAATTAAGCAGTTTTAAGTCTCATACAGAAGCCATTGCTTAGCCAATGCCCAAACTGTATCAATAAAATATAAATGTAAAGGTAAAAAAAAAATCCGGCTCAAATTCAGAACGAAGCAAATAGTGCCATGTACCTAAAACCTGATCAAAATAAATCGAATCAGCGAAAATTGAACCGATACTTTCAAATTATAATCAGAGCCACCTCAATCAAATTCAACGTCGAAATATAATTTACGTCGAATAAAAAAATGGCAAGCGAGAGTCGCGAACGAAAATATTTTGCCCAGAACACCAATTTATTTGACAAGTCAACATTATGACACTGAGTTTAGGGTAATAATGTTTTGTAATGTTACTTTTTTTTTTAATGTCACGTTGTGTGTCACGTTGTCGATTCCCGCACGGTGCAAATATTTGTATGACCTACAAGTAGTTGTTCCGGGTCTGGCTGTTTGTGTATGTGAGTTTAAATGTTTGTAAACGCACCCACAATACCGGAGAATATCCTAGAGTGGGGCAACGTTTTAAAAAAAAAAATAGAAAATATAGAAATAACGCACGCACGCACTATTTACTTACTGAAAGTCGACATATCAGACAGTCAACAAAATGGCCGCCCTTCACCACTTCCCAGTATTGCAAGCCGAGAAGAGCGCAACAAACTCCTAACATTACTTTTTATTAGCAGGAAACATGTCCATTCAAATGTCATCGTCGACCCCAATATAGTGACTATACAGCATGTGTCAGAAAGGTGTGGTCAAATTTAAGGGTGTGACCAGACTATCAAACTAAACAACTTTCTCCATCAGACCAACATCGTAATCAGGAAAAGATAATCAGCCGTCCCATACATACCGGACGGCTGTTTATCTGACCCAAATGGGTCGAGTAGGTATTGAAGTTTTGTTTGGGACAGTTATTATTTTTATGATGTGAAACATCTATATTTTTTATTATTAACTAACGAATTCTAAATTAACTATATTAACTTTACTTATTAAGCACTTTTGCATGGAACATCATTCCATTCTGTATCTGGAGAAGGGCGTTGTTAGCTGCGCTACAGTTTATACTTTTGCAGCTATCATCGTTTTACTTTTGTACCTATTCGTGTGTTCATTGTTCCAATTTTTTAAATTTATTATTATAGCCCCGGGTAAAACCGATTGTTGGCGTGGCGACGCATGCCGTGGCGACACGGCGACACGCTATATTTTCTATACAAAATAATTTCGTTGTTTCACATCTGCCAGGCGTCCCATGACGGTTCAATTTTTTCGTGATAACGATGTTCGTCCCATCGAGAAATTTGTTCAACTTGATGGTCTGTACCACACCCTTAAATATTACCACAAGTTTCTGTTACATGCTGTATACTGACAGAATCTTCCGGTAGAGGTGTCAATAATGTGTCACTTCCAAGTGAAAAAAGTAAACTACTATACACCCTGAGAAAACCGTACAATTGCAACATATCTACCCGACATGTCCCGGTTTTCATAACAAGGGTGTGTCTAAGTTGTCACATGTCACACCTGTCTCTGTTGGACATGGACGTGAGATATACAATGCAGATAGCGGGTGAAGTTTGCATGACGTGGTTATATTTTAATGGTATTAGTATATTCACGATGTCCTAGGTTTTTTCTATGGGGGTGGGTAGACACTGCATAACGCCAAGACGCCATTTGCGACCACGTTCACATGTCAAAGATACAGGTGTAAAGTCAAGGAAATATTTTTTTTAGCTAATTAATTTACTACCAATTTAAATTGACCGTAAATTAAAAACACAACTGTCATTCTTGAAATGGCTATATATGGCGTGTTGTATCAATTCGAAACTCATCTAATTTCCCGGACTGTTTCAAAATTTTAAGTCCGCCATAGCATTATACCTATAAGTTTTTTTTTTTTACATTTATATCTGTCATTCATATGTATATGGTATAGGAAGGGTATTCTATTATATTTTAATATTCTCACGATGAAAGAAAGAAAGAAAAATATTTTATTTGGGACACGCACAGGAAATACAAAAAGTAAAAATAACAATAAAAAGGAGCATTTAAAACTAACAAAATTAACAATAAAAACAACAATAAACAAGTAAAAAACCTGTGCGAGGCCAATAAGGCTCATATCTCAGCATAATGCTGCGATATTTAAAAAAATAAGTACCGCAGCTCTGGTACTCTGATAGGGCGCCCCGCTGTGATGCACACTGTGGGACACACCTAAGGACATCTTTATATCCCATTATTATTAATAAATAAATTAAAAAACAAATACTAATAAAATTAATTTATAAATTGGGGATTATATATAATAAAATTAAAAAAAAAATACTTATAAAATATTATAAGAAAATGAAGCAATAGAAAATTGTTTAGAAAACAAGAATACAATTTTCTGTTGCTTTATTTTCTTATAATATTTTAATAGGTTTTTTGTAAAGAAATACGATGTATGTTATTCAATGCCCATTGCCGAGCAATTAAGCTCAATGGGATCAAATTGGTTCGATGTTGACTTGATGTTGCTGACTATCCCAAGATTTGCTCTCACTAGTCAAGTTCCTAAATTGGACATTATTTGTTCAAGTTTGTTTAATGTATTAGGTTCACGGTCATCAGTGGTTTACTAGTACTTTATGTATAATATGATTATAATTTAATGTAAAATATGCCCAACGTGAAACGGTATTATAATTTACATTTTAATAATAATGCGTAAAATAATCTGAGACAGACAGCTACTTACTCACATTTACATAATTCCCAGAAATGTGAAGCGCTGAAAAAATATTAAAACTCATTATGGCGCTATTTTTAGAGAAAAAACAATTTTGTTTTATTAAGTTTGTCATGTCTAAAGTTGATGTTTTTCGGAAAGGTCAGGTGCGTAATACTCGTAACTGGCGCGATGGCGTGCGTGTATCACCAGATGTATGAACGTGTACGAGTACGAAGCAAAGGCAGGAGTACGATAAGAATATCTATCTATCTAAAGATATCTATAGCAGGTGGCGTTCTGTACTTTCTGCCTACCCCATGAGAAGAAGGCGTGAGTTTATGTATGTCAAAAGTTGTCTCAAAATCTTTCCAAACCTTACATTCTTCAAACAAAGTGTCATAAAAGCAACAATTTCATTATTCACATAAAACATCTCATCTCCGTTCACCTACGCTACGACGGAACACTAAAAAATCACACTGTAAAATATCAAACGATTCTATATTCTTTAAAAATCGTCGTCTCCCGCCAGGGTTAACTTAATTTGCGCCTCTGATCCAATTTCCGTCTGGAACGCTACCCCCTGATTATTGGAAAGATATACATCACCATCTTTCTTTCACTAGACGTCGGGCTGACAGTGAAAATGCCTGCTAAAATATTTTTCACTTGGCAACATTTATTATTCGAATTGAGAAGGATTAGTACGTGGATGTTTTTGATTGGTTCGTTTGGAGTGTTAGCTTTTAGGTAGTGCTTTTTTTTAGAAATTATATCTAAATCAGATATTTTTATTTGAGAGTCAAAGTAAAATCATTTATTTCAAATAGGCACATAAAAGGCACTTTTGAAGTTCAAAATTTACAAGAAAATAGAATTGATTCTAGTTTTCCAAAAGGTAGTTTCGTATGAAGAAGAATGGGCAAGAAACTCCTCCGTTACTCTTTTAAAATGTTTCGCAATATTTTGTATACATTAATTACATAATTATATATGAAGACGATGCACCTAGAATAAAATTACTATACCACGATTGGTAAAAAGAATTAAATACAAAGCAATGACAGGTACATTAACTATTTGATATATACATGTTGCTCACATATTTACAAATATTGAAAAGTACATAATTTTTCTAAAATTTTAACTAGTAATAATTTTGTGTGTAAGTTAAAGTAGTTATAGAATGTAAAATGAATGTCATAAAAATTATAAATTATACAATTAATTTAGCAACAATATAAAGAGAAGTGATACATAGTGCGGCGTAGAGCTGGCTGCTAACACGCCGGGGACTCGAACCCCGACGTGAGCTAGCTAAAAAATCAAACTCACGCAGCTGGTACACGTAAAATTTATTAATAAAAAGAACAACCGAAATAATTAAGAAATAAGTCAAAACATTTAAATATTTAGTCGTTGGAAATTGTATAAGGCTACCAAAAAAAAATATCACAAGAAGATTTTTGGAGAAAAAACTTATGGATGTTTCCAAATTTTTAGGAATTTAAGTATATAGACGAATTTAAATTCGATTGCAATCGTACGAAATTCGTGCCGCTCTATAAATTATTTAACACAAATAAGCTCAAGATAAAGGTTTTTCTTTACATAATTTCGTTAATATAAATTTGAAAGAGAATAAGATCTGATATTAAGAATTTAGGAAAGCAACTTAAAATTAAAATGTCACACGACGGTATAACACAGAACACTTCTATTATATGATGGTTGGGCGTTATTGCGCCACACAAATGTCTTATTTAGCACCTGATGTGTCCGTTAGGCACCTGTGTCGTCGACCTTGCTCGGCAACGATCCTGCGCTTCTCTCCGCAAGCTCGCTCGGACTTCTGCGGCCGGCAGACGAAGGAAGAAGACAGGCGAACAATAAATGGCAGGGTAAGGCCAAAAAAAGGTGGCCTTTCAAACAATCTAAGAAAAAGGAAATCTTCTTAGATTAAAGAAGAAGGCACAAGTAACAAGAATACGGAACCTATAAAGGGATTACTCACCAAAGAAAAAAGGGACGAGAAATTCCAGGGAACGTATCCGCTGGCTACTCACATATAGTGGTGGTTAAAATTTGAAACTAACTTTCGAAGAAAGATTAAATATTATTGAATAAAATATCCACACAATAGGAATTCCAACGACAGAATGCGTTGCATTTTTTTCTTCTTGACAATGTACAGAACAATTGTCAATTTTTTGAATATTTCAAAAAAAACGAAAAAGTAAAAAAACTGACCGAATGACTCGTAAAAAGAATTTAATCGAAATGACAACAAAAAGTATCTACTTGCAGGAATTATACTGCATCACACCCATTCCAGCAAAAAAAAAAAAAAAATATATGTCGATAAAGGAACAACAACTCAATATGAGTCGCATCACTAAAATTAGGAACAACACCAAAGGATTGTTATTATGAAAAAAATAGGACAATACAAGAAAGAAGAAGAGTGACAATACCATAGAAGAATGTGTACGAAGTATGTGAAAGAGGGAAGAAAAGAAAAAGAAAAAAAATAAGGAATTAAATATGTCTAGTAGATAAGTTACATAAACCTAATAAGCAGCATCGAAGTGCAGCAGATAAAGAATAAATTTGAAGCGCCTCCAATCTAAACGTTACCAATGCGAGCTCCTGACGTGTCCTCTAAACCTATGAATAACCTAAAAACTAACGACTTAGGAACTAAAGGATATAAATTAATCTAGAAGTACCTAACTAGCCTAATTAAATCATAGTATCCCTTAGATAAATTCAAAAACAAAGAATAAAATACGACCTCAGTCATAATATCCACCAAACACAAATTAACAACATCAGTCAAAGAACTAATAATAAATTATGAAAAAAAACTTCAGACGAAATAAGAAAATAACAGGATGATAAAGAGTGTATGATAAGTTGATAAGTTTTGATGATAAAAGATGAAAGGTTTAGTAAGACAACATTTTGTTAAACAATTTAAATTTATCGACAAAAAAATTATCGACATTGTCCCAACACTAAACACTTTGTTATAGAAATCCAAATCATCGACAAAAATCTATCGACAATGTTCCAACACTAAACACTAAAAGTAACGCCTTATGTGGACGTGGTCAAAATAGTGACAGTAAACAAAAAGTTGTCAACAAAAAGATTATTTTAACAACTAGATGTCGCTGTCTATGTTTAGTCTTAAAAGTAACAACTTAAGTTGAAGTGATAACTCCAGTAGGATACGGCTTCAGACACAAAAGAGACTGGAAATCAAAGGGTCAAACAAAGGACTTGAGTCAAAGATAGGACTTGAGTCAAAGATAGGACTTGAGTCAAAGATAGGACTTGAGTCAAAGATAGGACTTGAGTCAAAGATAGGACTTGAGTCAAAGATAGGACTTGAGTCAAAGATAGGACTTGAGTCAAAGATAGGACTTGAGTCAAAGATAGGACTTGAGTCAAAGATAGGACTTGAGTCAAAGATAGGACATCAGTCAAAGATAGGACATCAGTCAAAAATAGGACATCAGTCAAAAATAGGACATCAGTCAAAAATAGGACATCAGTCAAAAATAGGACATCAGTCAGACGACTCAAGTCGACTCAAGTCAAAGGAACCTTAGATTGACATAAACCATAACCGAAACCCTAGAGGAAATAATATGTGGGTGGAGCTAAAGAAAACTAGTCAAGATACGGTTTTTAATAAAGCGAGGAGCCAGCTTGCCAACCAAAAAATAACATGTGGCAAAAAATCTAGAAAAAAAAAATACGTCTCCATAGAATACCATTAACCTAGATGTAGAGTGATGGAGAAGAATAAAAAATCTACGCATGCCGAGTCCAACTTTCAGCTAAATTATCGCTTAGAGTCTGACTATTAGCATGAGTAGAATCTATAAAAAATTCTTACCAAACATAAGAAAGTGTGGTGTAAAACCGGTGGCAAAGTTAATGCATGAATTGAGATAAAGTAGGTAAAAATTTTTGACCATTATCCTTTATAGAAAGGATTTACGAAAATGGGCGTTATCCTTTGTAAAAAATTTTGATTACTGTTGGAAGAAGAATATTTACGTAAATAGAAAATGAAAATGAAAATTTTATTTACGTAAGTATTGAGATAATTTTGGAATCCCGGTTTAGAATTATATGTAAAACTAATATTCCGATTAAATACGGATAATTAGGTAAGTGCTAAACGCATAAAAAGGGATAAGATTAATAGAAGGGAAATTGGGGGGTAAAACAAGCTCTAAATATGCGAACCTCCGTGAAACAATGTGGACAAATATAAAAGACATGTTATTTGTTGATACTGGATCAGGCACAGAACAGACGTGGAAAAAAATGGGCAAAAAAAGAAGCCATAGTCTGCCCTGTTAGATCACAAAAAGACGCAACAAACAAAATAGAGCAATCTCCTTGTACGAAGCTGGAAAGTGACCATGTTGAGGTTTATGGCTGATGAAGGAATGTTATGGCCACACAACAACAAAGAAAACAGTTGGGCTAGTAATCAAAAGACAAATAGATAATAGCAAACAACCGCCAAAGAAAAAGGTATGCTAGCATCAAAAAATAAATAGACACTAGCAAAAAAAATATCAATGGACAGCTGGACTAGAATCAAAAATTGAAATAGATAAAAGCAAACAACCGAGCATAAAAAGCTTACCTTTGGTCACGAGGCCTAAAACATTCACACTTCAGACACACACTACGGGAAACTAACTACAGCTAAGTTACAGGGGAGAAATTAAACTCAGGATAAAAATATATTTGTGGGGAGAGTAATAAATAGTCAGCTATGTGATATAGTTACAGGGTTATTTTATAGAAATAACACTTAAAAAATAAACAGGTAATGCAAACTGGTCGAAGTATTGTCCACAACACAGCGCAGCGCAAAGTTCACGGAGCATCCACTTTCTGCTGAGCGAACGCAAGGCGTGTGCCGATTCGAATGAAAGAAACAGTATACAAGCTAGTCGGATTCCAGAATCTGTAAATAACAATGGTGACACGGGGATTAAAAGATTTTTTGCTCAGAGGGAGCACCACACACGATATAACGAAAAAAAAATGTAAATAGTACTTACTTTTAAAAATCGGGCGCCATATTGCAGCGTAGAGCTAACTGCTAACACGCCGGGGACTCGAACCCCGACGTGAGCTAGCTAAAAAATCAAACTCACGCAGCTGGTACACGTAAAATTTATTAATAAAAAGAACAACCGAAATAATTAAGAAATAAGTCAAAACATTTAAATATTTAGTCGTTGGAAATTGTATAAGGCTACCAAAAAAAAATATCACAAGAAGATTTTTGGAGAAAAAACTTATGGATGTTTCCAAATTTTTAGGAATTTAAGTATATAGACGAATTTAAATTCGATTGCAATCGTACGAAATTCGTGCCGCTCTATAAATTATTTAACACAAATAAGCTCAAGATAAAGGTTTTTCTTTACATAATTTCGTTAATATAAATTTGAAAGAGAATAAGATCTGATATTAAGAATTTAGGAAAGCAACTTAAAATTAAAATGTCACACGACGGTATAACACAGAACACTTCTATTATATGATGGTTGGGCGTTATTGCGCCACACAAATGTCTTATTTAGCACCTGATGTGTCCGTTAGGCACCTGTGTCGTCGACCTTGCTCGGCAACGATCCTGCGCTTCTCTCCGCAAGCTCGCTCGGACTTCTGCGGCCGGCAGACGAAGGAAGAAGACAGGCGAACAATAAATGGCAGGGTAAAGGCCAAAAAAAGGTGGCCTTTCAAACAATCTAAGAAAAAGGAAATCTTCTTAGATTAAAGAAGAAGGCACAAGTAACAAGAATACGGAACCTATAAAGGGATTACTCACCAAAGAAAAAAGGGACGAGAAATTCCAGGGAACGTATCCGCTGGCTACTCACATATAGTGGTGGTTAAAATTTGAAACTAACTTTCGAAGAAAGATTAAATATTATTGAATAAAATATCCACACAATAGGAATTCCAACGACAGAATGCGTTGCATTTTTTTCTTCTTGACAATGTACAGAACAATTGTCAATTTTTTGAATATTTCAAAAAAAACGAAAAAGTAAAAAAACTGACCGAATGACTCGTAAAAAGAATTTAATCGAAATGACAACAAAAAGTATCTACTTGCAGGAATTATACTGCAATAGGTACAATGGTTAGCCAAGTTTTTAGTTTACGGCATACAAAAATAATGCATTACACCATTATACATATAAATTTTACAATATTACACAATATATTAGTTAGCCAATAAGGTACAACATAGACTAATTTCAAGGTAAATGTCTCCCCCATACTTTTCCAATTTTTTTTGTGTTTGGTCTTCTCGGGCCAAGCTGTCAGGAACGAGTCTAAGTCGTCGTCGTGCCAGCGTTTCTTGGTTACCTGAGTAATATTAGGTCTTTACCTATGAAATTGCCGTTCTGCAGTACTGGCCATTTCAAATCAAAATAATTTTTGTTTGGCTATGAATTCTAATTTCAAATTAATTTTATTTTAAAAACATGGATTTTTTTTTCTAAAAGTAGTCATTTCTTTATTGATTAGTGTTACATTTTCATCGCATTTCAATCTTTTTCGTCATCATGGATACGTTAAAAATTCGAGTAATTATGGAATATGAGTACCGTCGTGGCAGCAACGCGGCACAAGCGGCACGCAACATCAACGACGTTTACGGAGCTAACTCTACAAACCAACGCACCACCTGTTATTGGTTTGCTCGCTTCCGTTCTGGAAATTTCGACCTGAAAAATGAACCTCGCGGTCGTCCAAAGACTTTGGTCGACAATGACGAATTAAAGGCGATTGTGGAAGCTGATGATACACAATCTACGGCTGAATTAGCAGCAGCTTTCGACGTTAGCGTCAAAACAATATTGGTCCATTTGCGTCAAATTGGCAAGGTAAAAAAGCTTGACAAATGGGTGCCCCACGAACTCAATGATCGCCAGCGCGAAGTACGCGTCGAGACGTGCCTTGCACTGCTCAACAGACACACAAATGAAGGAATTTTGAACCGCATTGTTACCTGCGATGAAAAATGGATTCTGTTTGATAACCGTAAGCGCTCAGCAAGTTGGTTGGATCCTGGTTCAGCACCTAAACAATGCCCTAAACGAAAACTTACCCCTAGAAAAGTGATGGTCACTGTTTGGTGGTCTAGCGCCGGTGTGATTCATCACAGCTTCTTACCAAACGGGGTGAGCATTACTGCAGATGTGTACTGTGAAGAACTGAACACAATGATGGAGAAGCTGGCGCATCTCCAACCAGCATTGGTCAATCGCTCGTCTCCGCTGCTCCTGCACGACAACGCGCGACCTCATACTGCACAGCAGACGGTCTCCAAGTTGCAAGAACTGGGGTTGGAAGCTCTCCGTCATCCGCCCTACTCACCAGACCTTGCGCCTACAGACTACTACTTTTTCCAGAATTTGGATAACTTCTTGGCGGGAAAAAAATTTAATACCCGAGAGGCAGTACAAAATGCCTTTGAAGAATTTGTTGCCTCCCGTCCAGCTGATTTCTTTAAGAAGGGCATCAATAAACTGCCACTGCGATGGCAAAGATGCATTGATTGCATGGGTGATTACTTCGATTAATACAAATAAAAAATTCATGAAAAAAATTCGTTTAAATTTTTTCATACAAAACGGCAATTTCATAGGTAAAGACCTATTATTAAGATGTTAATAATATCCTTTTCGATAACTGGTCGTGCAAGGATAAAGAGATGAAAGTTGACTCAGATGAAAAGTTTTTGTTGGTACTAGATAGGTTTTTAGTTCCACTTTAATACTTCAGTAAAAGTCTGAAAGAAAATCATTCGGAACACAATGCTGAAGAATAATACACACAGAAAAGGCACTATCAACTTTGTTTACACAGTAAATAGGTTTCCAACTTACTTTCACACGATAGCTTACAAAATATTTACCACTAGCTGCGCCCCGCGGTTTCACCCGCAGAAATCTCGATCCCGTGGGAATATCGGGATAAAAAGTATCTTATGTCCTAATCCAGGTCATAGTCTACCCATGTGCCAAATTTTATCCAAATCCGTTCAGCCGTTTTAGCGTGATTGAGTAACAAACATCCAAACATCCACACTTTCACATTTATAATATTATATATATATATTATTATATATATATATATTATAGTAGGAAGTAGGATAACTAATATATAAACATTTATATTTCAACTGATCTTGTTTCCCAAAAAAAATACTTAAACGGGGAAAATTTTATTTCCCACATCGACTTTTTGAAGGGTTCCGTGATCAATGGTGTGTAAACATTTGTTTGAAAGGCTCGGGAAACGGTACGGTTTTTATGAAAATTTATAGTCAGTAGTTCCCCCTGTAAATTGCGTAAAAGTTTACGTAAACAAGCGTTTGTGTATTACATTGTTAGGAGTTACTTACGTGCAATTTGTTTGACAAGAAAGATGGGTAACATGTCTGGTTGGTTCGGCGTTTGGTTATTTTGAAGTTGATTTGTGTATTGTTGTGTTGTTGTATGGTTAATTGGTTTCTCTTTTGTTATTATTCTTTGCTGCCAATTCAGATTTAGAGTAATTGTTTTCCATCTTGCTAATAAAGTTTGGTATTGGAGACGGAGTGACGTGAAGTTATAACAAGATTTTTGCTTAATCAGTCTATAATGTTCCCACTGCTGGGACACAGGCCTCCTCTTTTCAAGAGGGATCGGGCTGTAATCTACCACGCACCAATAATTGTGTTTAAATCTAAAGAAATCATCAGAATACAGCTTCGATTATACAACTCTGATATTACATAGATTACACCTTCAATGAAGTCTTCACCTTCATCAGGATTTAGTGTTGACTTGAGAAAAACGATCACAGACTATATATACTGCAGTATAATTCCTGCAAGTAGATACTTTTTGTTGTCATTTCGATTAAATTCTTTTTACGAGTCATTCGGTCAGCTTTTTTACTTTTTCGTTTTTTTTGAAATATTCAAAAAATTGACAATTGTTCTGTACATTGTCAAGAAGAAAAAAATGCAACGCATTCTGTCGTTGGAATTCCTATTGTGTGGATATTTTATTCAATAATATTTAATCTTTCTTCGAAAGTTAGTTTCAAATTTTAACCACCACTATATGTGAGTAGCCAGCGGATACGTTCCCTGGAATTTCTCGTCCCTTTTTTCTTTGGTGAGTAATCCCTTTATAGGTTCCGTATTCTTGTTACTTGTGCCTTCTTCTTTAATCTAAGAAGATTTCCTTTTTCTTAGATTGTTTGAAAGGCCACCTTTTTTTGGCCTTACCCTGCCGTTTATTGTTCGCCTGTCTTCTTCCTTCGTCTGCCGGCCGCAGAAGTCCGAGCGAGCTTGCGGAGAGAAGCGCAGGATCGTTGCCGAGCAAGGTCGACGACACAGGTGCCTAACGGACACATCAGGTGCTAAATAAGACATTTGTGTGGCGCAATAACGCCCAACCATCATATAATAGAAGTGTTCTGTGTTATACCGTCGTGTGACATTTTAATTTTAAGTTGCTTTCCTAAATTCTTAATATCAGATCTTATTAAATTTATATTAACGAAATTATGTAAAGAAAAACCTTAATTTTGAGCTTATTTGTGTTAAATAATTTATAGAGCGGCACGAATTTCGTACGATTGCAATCGAATTTAAATTCGTCTATATACTTAAATTCCTAAAATTTGGAAACATCCATAAGTTTTTTCTCCAAAAATCTTCTTGTGATATATTTTTTTTGGTAGCCTTATACAATTTCCAACGACTAAATATTTTCATTTTTTGACTTATTTCTTAATTATTTCGGTTGTTCTTTTTATTAATAAATTTTACGTGTACCAGCTGCGTGAGTTTGATTTTTTAGCTAGCTCACGTCGGGGTTCGAGTCCCCGGCGTGTTAGCAGCCAGCTCTATGCTGCAATATGGCGCCCGATTTTTAAAAGTAAGTACTATTTACATATTTTTTTTTGTTATATCGTGTGTGGTGCTCCCTCTGAGCCAAAAAATATTTTAATCCCCGTGTCACCATTGTTATTTACAGATTCTGGAATCCGACTAGCTTGTATACTGTTTCTTTCATTCGAATCGGCACACGCCTTGCGTTCGCTCAGCAGAAAGTGGATGCTCCGTGAACTTTGCGCTGCGCTGCGCTGTGTTGTGGACAATACTTCGCCCAGTTTGCATTACCTGTTTATTTTTGATGTGTTATTTCTATAAAATACCCTGTAACTATATCACATAGCTGACTATTTATTACTCTCCCCACAAATATATTTTTATCCTGAGTTTAATTTCTCTCCTGTAACTTAGCTGTAGTTTCCCGTAGTGTGTGTCTGAAGTGTGAATGTTTTAGGCCTCGTGACCGAAGGTAAGCTTTTTATGCTCGGTTGTTTGCTTGTATCTATTTCATTTTTTGATTCTAGTCCAGCTGTCCATTGATATCTTTTTTGCTTGTGTCTATTTATTTTTTGATGCTAGCATACCTTTTTCTTTGGCGGTTGTTTGCTATTATCTATTTGTCTTTTGATTACTAGCCCAACTGTTTTCTTTGTTGTTGTGTGGCCATAACATTCCTTCATCAGCCATAAACCTCAACATGGTCACTTTCCAGCTTCGTACAAGGAGATTGCTCTATTTTGTTTGTTGTCTTTTTGTGATCTAACAGGGCAGACTTTGGCTTCTTTTTTTGCCCATTTTTTCGACGTCTGTTCTGTGCCTGATCCAGTATCAACAAATAACACGCCTTTCATATTTGTCCACATCGTTTCACGGAGGTTCGCATATTTTGACCTTGTTTTACCTACCAATTTCCCTTCTAATAATCTTATCCCTTTTTATGCGTTTAGCACTTACCTAATTATCCGTATTTAATCGGAATATTAGATTTACATATAATTCTAATCCGGGATACCAAAATTATCTAAATACTTACGTAAATAAAATTTTCATTTTCATTTTCAACTTACGTAAACATTCTTCATCCAACTGTAATAAAAAATTACAAAGGATAATGCCCATTTTCTTAAACCCTTTTTATAAAGGATAATGGTCACTTTAGAACTTCTTCTTTCTTTATAAAGGAGTTTTTCCCATTTTCATTTATTCTTTTGATCTTGTTTTAATTTTCCGTCATGGCTGATCAAGATCGTTCTATATGTGAGACGCCACGACGTGAAAGTCCAATAATTTCAAGACCACCACCTGTTCCACCTAGGTTATCAAGAACTTCAATATCATCGGTTATCCCATCCCCAATGAAATCCGATGAATATCCACATTATTCACACAAACAAATCTCTCTCTCAAAGTGGAAAATCGATTATTCTGGTAATTCTTGCGTCCGCGAATTTTTCGTGTCTATTGATGAACGCAAAGAAGCTGATGATATTTCTGACCATTATTTAATCAAACGGTTCCATGAAGTCTGTTCTGGGGCTGCGCTGAAATATTTTAGATCTATTCGTCACCCCGATCTTTCATATACGGAACTTAAAGAATCCTTTATAAAGACGTTCGGACCCACTGATTTTGAGTTTAAAACCGAACAACAGGTCAGAAATTTGAGACAGAGACCTGACCAGTCTGTAAGGGATTTCATCATCCAAGTTTCATATTTGAATGATCGTTTAGCCAATCCCATCCTTGAACAAAATTTACTACAGATTATAACTCACAATATGCACCCAAAATACTTTCCATGCCTATCTATTCATAAGTTTAGTGATTTAAGTTCGCTTATCGATATGGCTTCTCATTTTGAGAGTTTTTTGCCTGGAACTTCCAAGTCAGTATCAGTTGTGACTCACGAAGTTCATCAATGCCCCAAATGTAATGAACCTGGCCATTCTTATCGTTCGTGCCCAAATTACCCTGGATTGCTCTGCTTCAAATGTCGTACACCAGGTGTTATAACACGTAACTGTCCCAAATGTAATCCAAAAAATTTGTAAGCCACCGGCGGCACGTTTCGTCTCGTATAGTGTCACCGGTGATAACTTCTTTTTCCCCTGATAACCGTCCATTTATTGAGATATGGTTGTGTGACCGTTTAGTTAAGGCTTTATTGGACTCAGGCGCACAGATGTCCCTTATTAGTGAGAGTTTGATTCTTGAACTAGGAATTTCTTTAAAGAGAGACGATACGTGTCCTCGTGTTATTTCTGCGAATAATTCGCCCATTGATATTTTAGGAACCGTTTATCTACCGGTTAAGTTCAATAGAACAACTTTTACCCACGAGTTTTTAGTAGCACGTCATATGTCGTCTTCAGTTATCCTAGGTATCGAATTTTGGAACAAATTTGGTCTGACTTCTGTTTTTAGTCAAGCTTTCGATAAAAATATCAAAGGTAATATGTATATTTCAGCTGTCAACCATCCTCCTGTCCAACCTCCCTCTGCAAATGAGGTCCGTTATTTACACCCGCGTAACATATTACTCCCTGATCAAGAACTGAATTTACAGAGAGTAATTAACGAGTTTGAAGATATTTCATCCGATTCTGTCGGTCTTGGTAAGACGACTTGGCTCTCCCACAAGATAAATACGATAGGACAACCAATCAGACAGAGATATTATCCTCTTTCACCTGTCAAGTTAAACATTTTAAACGCAGAGATTGATAAGATGCTTGAGATTGGAGTTATTCGTCCATCTCGTTCACCATGGGCTAGTCCTGTTGTAATGGTCACAAAGAAAGACGGATCTGTTCGTTTCTGTGTTGATAGTAGGAAACTTAATAGCGTTACCATCAGAGATTCCTATCCCCTCCCTCGTATACAAGATATTCTAGATAACCTTCGCGGAGCCAAATATATAAGTTCACTTGATTTTAGAAGTGCATTTTGGCAGATTCCTCTTGCTGATAAAGATAGCTGCGAGAAAACGGCTTTCATTGTTCCTCAGCGTGGTTTATTTGAGTTCGTCAGGATGCCGTTTGGTCTTACTAATGCTGCTTCAGAGATGCAACGTCTTACCGATATGATTGTTAATTTTGAATATACCTCGACCAGTGATGATTGTGTTTTTGGTTACGTCGATGATTTAATTCTAATTTCGAAAGACTTTAATAGTCATCTCGCTCTCCTTAGAAAGATACGAAATCGACTCAAGGAGGCTGGTCTCTCCATCAACCTCAAGAAATGCGAATTCTGTAAAAGCGAATTGAAGTATTTGGGATACATCTTAAATGAAAAAGGTCTGCAGACCGATCCTGGTAAACTTGAATCTATCAGGGATTATCCGACTCCTACCACCGCTAAGTCTTTACGTGGTTTCATTGGTATGTGTTCATACTATAGGCGTTTTGTGAATGGTTTTTCTTCTATAATTGCCCCTCTTACCGCTCTCTTGGGAAAAAGAAAAGGTCGCGATCGAATCAACTGGGATGATTCCGCCGAACAGGCTTTTATTAAGCTAAAAGAAGCATTAATTAACACACCTGTGATGGCATGCCCAGATTTTTCCAAGCCATTCATTTTACAGTGCGATGCGTCTTCTGTTGGACTCGGTTCGGTACTGTCACAAAAAATCGATAATGTAGAACATCCCGTTGCCTATTATTCCCGACTATTCTCCAAAGCAGAACGTAATTATAGTACTACCGAACGCGAACTTTTAGCTGTTTTAGATTCAATAAAACACTTTCGTTGTTATTTAGACGGCACGAGGTTTACCGTCATAACGGACCACATGGCTTTGAAATGGCTTCTTACTCTTAACAACCCTTCTGGACGTTTAGCTCGATGGGCTACCATTATCTCACAATATACGTTTGATATTGTTCACCGCAAGGGTTCGCAACATGTCGTTCCTGATGCTTTATCTAGGATCTACGCTAGCCCAGTTACATTTGATCAAGGACCTGACCAAACTAATGATCGATGGTATAAAAAGGTATATTTAGGTGCTCGCGATACACCTCAAATGTTTCCTGCATACACTATTCGTAACGGTGTTCTTCTAAGACGCATGCCCATTATTAGTCCTTTGTCTTCTGACCCATGGCGAGTTGTCTTACCGTCTGAAAAGGTTCCACTCGCGATTCAGGAAGTTCATAACGATTTTCCTTCTATACATCCTGGTGTCATGAAATCTTACCTTAAAATCAAAGAACTATTTTACTGGCCGAACATGTTTCGGGATGTTTCCGAAAAGTTAAGACAATGTGAATTGTGTAAAGCCTACAAAATCGCTAACAGCCAACCACGTGGTCAGATGTGCTATCCAAAAGACGTTACGTTACCTCTACAACTTATTTCTATAGACGTCATTGGTCCATTGCCTATCGCTTATTACGGTAATAGGTATATTTTATCTATGGTTGATGTGTTCTCTAAGTATGTCTGGCTTGTTCCCTTAAAAAAGGTAGATGCCAGTTCTATAACTAAAGCCCTTGAATCTGAAATATTTTTCAATTTTGGAGTTCCACGGGCTATTCTCTGCGATAACGCTACAGTTTTTCGTAGTAATCAATTTTTAAACTTTCTCAGATCCTTTCACATAGATTCTCCAATATATACGCCCTATTATACTCCACAGGCCAACACTGTTGAGCGATATAACCAAAGTGTCGTTACGTGTTTGAGCATATTAGTCGGAGAAAACCAAAGAAGTTGGTCAAAATTGTTACCTAAGGTCAAACTATATCTCAATTCATGTATTAACTTAGCCACTGGTTTTACACCAAACTTTCTAATGTTTGGTAGGGAAATTTTTATAGATTCTACTCATGCTAATAGGCAGACTCGAGGCATCAATTTAGCCGAAAGTCGGTCTCAACATGCGTCTAATCTTTCTTCCCTTGCTGAGATTTATGCGAAGGTTGCCGATAACCTTTCTATGGCTTTCCTCCGAAATTCTCAGACATACAATAAAAACCGTTCGGCTATCACTCTCAACGTTGGTGACATTGTATGGAGGCGAAACTTTTCCAGATCGTCTGGTATGGATTACTTTTCCGGTAAACTTGCTCCACGTTTTGTTAAATGTCGTGTTGTAAGGGTCATTTCCAGAACCACGTATGTCTTGCATGATTGTGATTCGGTACATTCCGGACGATATCACATCAAGGACATTCTTAAATGAATTCCCCACATGATTTTTATCTTTGACTCAAGTCCTATCTTTTATTTCCAGTCTTTTGTGTCTGAAGCCGTATCCTACTGGAGTTATCACTTCAACTTAAGTTGTTACTTTTAAGACTAAACATAGACAGCGACATCTAGTTGTTAAAATAAACTTTTTGTTGACAACTTTTTGTTTACTGCCACTATTTTGACCACGCCCACATAAGGCGTTACTTTTAGTGTTTAGTGTTGGGACACTGTCGATAGATTTTTGTCGATGATTTGAATTTCTATAACAAAGTGTTTAGTGTTGGGACAATGTCGATATTTTTTTGTCGATAATTTTAAATTGCTTAACGAAATGTTTTCTTACTAAATCTTTCATCTTTTATCATCAAAACTTATCATACACTCTTTATCATCCTGTTATTTTCTTATTTCGTCTGAAGAAGTTTTTTTCATAATTTATTATTAGTTCTTTGACTGATGTTGTTAATTTGTGTTTGGTGGATATTATGACTGAGGTCGTATTTTATTCTTTGTTTTTGAATTTATCTAAGGGATACTATGATTTAATTAGGCTAGTTAGGTACTTCTAGATTAATTTATATCCTTTAGTTCCTAAGTCGTTAGTTTTTAGGTTATTCATAGGTTTAGACGACACGTCAGGAGCTCGCATTGGTAACGTTTAGATTGGAGGCGCTTCAAATTTATTCTTTATTTGCTGCACTTCGATGCTGCTTATTAGGTTTATGTAACTTATCTACTAGACATATTTAATTCCTTATTTTTTTTCTTTTTCTTTTCTTCCCTCTTTCACATACTTCGTACACATTCTTCTATGGTATTGTCACTCTTATAGTGATATTCCTATTTTTTTCATAATAACAATCCTTTGGTGTTGTTCCTAATTTTAGTGATGCGACTCATATTGAGTTGTTGTTCCTTTATCGACATATTTTTTTTTTTGCTGGAATGGGTGTGATGCAGTATAATTCCTGCAAGTAGATACTTTTTGTTGTCATTTCGATTAAATTCTTTTTACGAGTCATTCGGTCAGCTTTTTTACTTTTTCGTTTTTTTTGAAATATTCAAAAAATTGACAATTGTTCTGTACATTGTCAAGAAGAAAAAAATGCAACGCATTCTGTCGTTGGAATTCCTATTGTGTGGATATTTTATTCAATAATATTTAATCTTTCTTCGAAAGTTAGTTTCAAATTTTAACCACCACTATATGTGAGTAGCCAGCGGATACGTTCCCTGGAATTTCTCGTCCCTTTTTTCTTTGGTGAGTAATCCCTTTATAGGTTCCGTATTCTTGTTACTTGTGCCTTCTTCTTTAATCTAAGAAGATTTCCTTTTTCTTAGATTGTTTGAAAGGCCACCTTTTTTTGGCCTTACCCTGCCGTTTATTGTTCGCCTGTCTTCTTCCTTCGTCTGCCGGCCGCAGAAGTCCGAGCGAGCTTGCGGAGAGAAGCGCAGGATCGTTGCCGAGCAAGGTCGACGACACAGGTGCCTAACGGACACATCAGGTGCTAAATAAGACATTTGTGTGGCGCAATAACGCCCAACCATCATATAATAGAAGTGTTCTGTGTTATACCGTCGTGTGACATTTTAATTTTAAGTTGCTTTCCTAAATTCTTAATATCAGATCTTATTAAATTTATATTAACGAAATTATGTAAAGAAAAACCTTAATTTTGAGCTTATTTGTGTTAAATAATTTATAGAGCGGCACGAATTTCGTACGATTGCAATCGAATTTAAATTCGTCTATATACTTAAATTCCTAAAATTTGGAAACATCCATAAGTTTTTTCTCCAAAAATCTTCTTGTGATATATTTTTTTTGGTAGCCTTATACAATTTCCAACGACTAAATATTTTCATTTTTTGACTTATTTCTTAATTATTTCGGTTGTTCTTTTTATTAATAAATTTTACGTGTACCAGCTGCGTGAGTTTGATTTTTTAGCTAGCTCACGTCGGGGTTCGAGTCCCCGGCGTGTTAGCAGCCAGCTCTATGCTGCAATACGTAGCTAAGTATCTATCTGCGCTGTCAATAGAGGGCATCGGATTACTATGGTGCCGTACGATTCATTTAACAAAGCACCCTGTACTTCATGGCAAGCACCACGGGGTATTTACACCCTACGTATACCTACTTAAGGTGAATTTCACCAAAGTTTTATACCCAGGATAAAAGTTCATTCTGCGAATTCACTCTTTTTTTTTGTGTGGGTATTCATCAAATGACCTCTCCCGCTCTGGGTGGAGCGGAAGGGCGTGTCAGACTCTTACTGACTAAACCCCACCGGTGTTCCTTCAGTTGCCTATGCGCCAGGCCCACGGTAACTCTTTCGAACAATCTGCGACCCCGGCAGGTGAGAATTCACATTGAGAATGAATTTTGAATTTTTGACAGCTTTTCCATACTAGAACTGACAGACGTCAATTTTATTCCACGGATAAAAGATATCTGACGTTGGTAAAATCAGCCCTTGGAAATTTATCTTATAGCTTACAATATTGGAAAAAAAATATCTTTAGTTAGATTGAGAAAAAACGAATACATTAACAACCGGTTTGTGGAAGGCTAATCAAAACAAAAATCACCTGAAGGATCAGAATCAGATTGTATTTATTTGTCAGAATGTAGTGTGTGTGTGTGTGTGTGTGTGTGTGTGTGTGTGTGTGTGTGTGTGTGTGTGTGTGTGTGTGTGTGTATGTGTGTGTGTGTGTGACAGCGTGCTGTGTAAGATAGTTAAAATCATACCAAGTGATTTGATCGCATGTTGTTATTTTCGTCAGCACTATTTTTTATATTACAATTACATTAATTCCATTGACTATGAAGGCGCCTAGGAGCGCCGCCGACTACCTAGTTAATTAAGCACATAGATAGTAGGTTAACTTCTACATATAATTATTGTTATGGCCAATCAGCTAATCTGTGATCTAGATGGGTTTTCCGTGTCTGAAGCTAAAATCTGTAATGTTGAGGAGTGCAAAAAGTTAGTCTATACTGGGGATAAAACATTGACTTTACTTACACAAAATATACGCAGTATAACCCGTAATTTTAACGGTTTCCAAGTTTTGCTGCAAAACTTTGATGTATGCTGCGACATTATCGTTCTAACAGAATGTTGGTTATCCAAACAAACGGCTAATATACCATCTCTCGATGGCTTTAATCTTCACAAAAGCGATATAACATTCAACCAGAATGATGGCATAGTGGTTTATATTAAAAATAATTTAAGAGCATTAGTAGATGAACCCCATTTTCTAGACTGCAACTGCTTAGTAATTAAAATTATTCCCGATACAGTAATTATGGCTATTTATAGGCCTCCATCCCAAAGTATTGATAGGTTTTTGGATTCACTTAACAGTAAGTTAGAAAAATTATCTTCGTTTAAAAATATCATACTGGTAGGTGATATCAACATAAACATTGCTGCCGAAAAAATCGATACTCATTCACATAATTACCTTAACATTTGCTCATTTCATGGACTACTACCAGCTCATTATCACCCAACCCACCAGAGCGGCTCTTGTCTAGACCATATCCTTATAAAATCGAAAAGTCCATCCAAAACATTAGTTACTAATTCGTCCCTTACCGATCATCAAGCTGTTTTACTAACATTACAAATGTCTTCACCTAGAAATAACTGCATGCGTAGCTATACTAAACTCAATATGACGAGTCTTGAAATTGACTTACGCGGTATTAATTTTGACCCAGTTTACAATTCACATGATCCAAATGTTTCACTACAATATTTTGTCGATTTATTACAATCTACGATAAAGAAAAATACATTTACTAAAGTAATACCTAGAAAGTATAGTAACATAAAACCATGGATTACTCCCGGACTTGTTCGATGTATCAGACATAGAGATAAACTTCACCAACAATCGAAAAATGCTCCGGATAATGAATTACTATCAGTTATTTACAAACGGTATAGGAATTTCTGTAATAATCTGTTGAAAAAGCTAAAAAATCAATATGATCAAAGTCAGCTACAGAAAGCAGGTAAAAACAGTAAACTTATATGGAAATTCATAAAAACAAACACTATTAGGTCAAAAAATCCCGAACCTGCGCTTGATCTTTTATCTTCTGAGCTAAGCCCTACCGTAGCAGCAAACAAAGCTAACAAATTCTTTATTAACGTAGGAAAAAACTTAGCAGAAAAAGCTTTATTATCTAATAGATGTTTTTCCATACAAAGCGAAACTAAGACTTATGCAACACGAAACTCTTTTGTCTTATTAGATACTGATGTTAATGAGGTAGAAAGTATAATAGATGGATTAAAGGAATTTTGTGCCGTAGGATGTGACGACATACCTAATAGCATACTCAAAAGATTTAAATACGTAATTGCCCCTCCCTTGACTCACATTTTTCAGTTATGTTTAACAAAAGGAATATTTCCAAAATTGCTTAAAAAAGCCGTAGTCACCCCTGTGTTTAAAGCTGGAGACAAACATTGTGTAAATAACTACAGGCCAATTTCAGTTTTAACAGGTCTCTCAAAGATTTTGGAAAAAATTATTAACAGTAGATTAGTAAAATATCTTGAAAGTAATAAATCACTCTCTGATCATCAATTTGGTTTTAGGCCTAAAAGATCAACAAGCCAAGCTGTTCACCAGCTGACAAATTTTATAAGCACAAACCTGGATAACGGCATGCACACCATAGGGATATTTTTAGACCTTGCCAAGGCTTTTGATACAATTTCTTGTACTTTGCTTTTGCACAAGCTGGAAATGCTCGGAATACGGGGAGTACAATTGGAACTGTTATCTGATTACCTCAGCGACCGCCATCAGAGAGTAAAAATAGGTCAGTCCATGAGTTTTGAACTTAAGAATAGCTGTTATGGAATCCCACAAGGCAGTATTTTGGGTCCCACTTTATTTTTAATCTACATAAATGACCTGTGCAATTTGACACTCCAAAAGGGTGACATTATTTCATATGCGGATGACACAGCTCTACTGTTCGCAGCTAAATCAAAGGCCGAGGTCTATGAGGTAGCACAGAATGGTTTTAATACTGTGTCTAATTGGCTTCATAACAATCTCTTAACATTAAATACAGATAAAACCAAGTACCTATTATTTACAATGAGAAACACTAACCCAACGCTTACTAATCTAGACATTCAAGCGCATAACAATAGTAATTTACATTATGCTGACATTGCATGCACTTGTCCCACTTTAGCTAAAGCCGACCATATTAAATATCTAGGCGTCACGATTGACACAAACCTGAACTTCCGCAAACACATCGATTTATTATGCACCAGAGTACGTAAACTAATATATATTTTTAAAAATTTACGTAACATTGCCGACTTTAAATTAATTAGACAGGTTTATTTGGCTTTGTGTCAATCTATTATTACGAACTGCATAACGTCCTGGGGTGGTGCCGCTAAATCAACTTTACTGCACCTTGAACGTGCCCAAAGAGCAGTTTTAAAGGTTGCTACTTTTCGTCCATTTACATTTCCTACACACCAGCTTTATATGGCATGTAAGGTGCTAACAGTACGTCAATTATTTGTTTTGAATGTAGTTTTATTCCAACACACTGAACTTTATTTTAACCCAGTACCTTCAGATAGGAGAAGAAAAGATTTGGTTTGTGCTAACTCTCAGACTAAACATGCTTTTGCTAGTCGATTTTATTTATTTTTAGGACCCTACTTGTATAACCAGTTTAACAGAGTGCTAAAGATTTATAGTTTAACTTATAATAGGTGTAATTTACTAGTACAGGAATATTTGGCAAAACTTAATTATGCAGACACGGAAAAACTACTAGAGATTTTAAAATAAAATTTCTATCTACCTACTCAAATATAAGTCTCTTATTTTACCTAATTTATAATAGTCTCCATTTTATCTACTTTAATATTATTTGCTAATTTATTTAAACATAAATATATCTTACATAATCTAGTTTTATAATAATATAATCAATTAGTTACTCTTTAAGTCATTGAAAATATTATGTCTACTTTCAATTAAGCTTTTAATAAATTTATTGTTGTCATCTTTTTAAATGCTTGATATAAATTGATGGCCTGAAACACAGGTTTTATAAACCTAGATCAGGCAGGTCTACATTACAGTTAGAATTAAAATTTTCCTCGATTGTAATTAATGTAAATCATAATTTTATTTTATACTTGAATAAAAATTTATTATTATTATTATTATTATTATAAGTTGGCCTTTTTGAAACCGGGTGTTACACAGGCAAGGTGATACTTTATATTACAATATTATACAAGACCTAAAATAATTTCTGACACCGTAGAATATTAAGAGATTTATTTGTCACCAACAAAAATGTATTCATGTACAAAATGAATTTCACTTCAAACTCACCCCGTAGTTGAGGGCTTCCCAAATATGAAGGACATACTATTCAGTACAATGCGGTATATTAAAAACTTTCTCGTCGCTCCGTCGCTTGCTCGTCACTCCATGTTTAACTTTTCGGCTTACACTCTCTGTTCAATGATTTACACGAATTGGGGTTCCAAGTTGTCGTAACTTTTTTCAGCTACAAATAAAA
Source organism: Dryobotodes eremita (assembly GCA_917490735.1). NCBI lineage: Eukaryota > Metazoa > Arthropoda > Insecta > Lepidoptera > Noctuidae > Dryobotodes > Dryobotodes eremita. Next base: position 19,046,711 of record OU823251.1, on the reverse strand, counting down.
ATGAGGAAACAACATTGTCAGTGGGTTCGTCCATTCTTGCTCGCGAACACCAATTAGTACTTTGGAGTGAATTTTGCCGTTAGTACATCGTTTGGCAAACGATTTTTCTTCCTAATCCCTGCGAAAATCGTCGCTCGATCGTCGACCTGGCCTGAGGGCGTTCTACCTTGTTTTCTACGTTTGCCAATTTACGGTCTAACCGAAAGGTCATCGATTCTCCGGCTAATATCCATGGTCTATTACCACTAGGGCTTACTTTTGCCTGAATTCTTGGATAATTCCTATTGTCCTATTTTCTATCGCCAACCAAAGACAAAATAGTTCAAGTACATGCCTAGTTGCCTACGCACGTTTAGCTAAATCGGAGAAATCAAGCGATATTATTCTCATCACGTTTATAATAATGGGACATTTCGGCACCAAATATATACGTAGAGAAGATCTTTGCGACACAATCAGAGCAATAAAAACTATAGGCAGTGTTCAGTCTCGCCTTTAGAGAATCCGAACTGAATATCATCTATCGTAACGCCCTAAGGAAATTAAAGATTCTATCCGTGGCTAGAACTTAATCCCTCAGTAATAGTAAGCCAGAAAATTGCAAATTAAAAGGAGGGAACTGCTCTTGAAAATCCATCCCTAAATTCTCTGAGTTAAAGTTGGATTTTGTTTGTAAGGTAATGTTGAGGATGCAAAGAAAAAGCGTGATTTCCCAACGAAGGGTCTAGATAGGTTCAATTAATTAAGGATGCCTACATCGATGGCTTTATCGAGGGGTTATTATTCAGAAGTTCTCTTGACACGTTAGAAGATATAAAAGCATAGTAGTATTTATCATTGTATAGACAACACCCAGAACTATATGTCGAGGTGTGCGCGCACGACCGCTGTTTGCTGTAACTTCTTGTCGATCAAAAGCAGGCTTGCAACTCTACGGCGTGTTACCACTCAGTTCAATAAGATTTTCCAGGATATCGAGTTCTTTGCTGTTTCTGCTGGAAAATTTAGAAGTATTGCGCTTAAAATTATAACAGAATTAAGCACACAACAATCCTAAAATCATAATTTCTATTATAAATATTCTATTATATCTTCTTTCTCTTTTTATTGTTTTACTTGTACGAGTTTCAGTTTAGTTTTATTTTTATTTTTAATCATACTCTCTATTCAATGTAATTTATATCGCACGTCTTTTGTGTTTGATTGACTTTTTTATATTATGTGGAAAACGTTGTTAGTTATACATTTATACTCCCTTTTTAGTGTTAAGTTCTATACCATAACATTGTAATGTGTAACCGTTTACGTTCCCAAATAAAATAAAAGTAGCGGATGCATGAAATGGAGGAAGGAAACAGCTTTTTAATTGCTTTGACGTAGAACACTCATCGATTTTTTTCACTGCAATATTTGATGTAACGTCATAACCTTGCTTTCAGTCTAAGAGAAAAAAGGATTCTGATAACTAATTACCTCGTATTTTACTCCTGGGAAAGGGCGTCTATTTTGCAGGGAAAGCCCGTGTCTTGGGGAAGACAAAATCAGGGTTATTTTTTTAGGAATAATATTAAATAGTTATATGTGTTATACAGGGTAGCAGGGACATTACTGCACAAACTGAAACAATGAATTCAGCACATGATTCTAGACCCCCAAGCGTAGAAATTTTTCGAAAAATCTGCGGTTTCATAGAAATGTGCAATACCTACGCGGTCAAAATGTATGGAACAGCAAATTGTTTTTTTTTATAACTGACAAAGAATAAAAACACGGGGGGGTTCAGAATTATGTAAAAAATCCATGGTAACAAGTTGCGCGTCGATGTACCTGCCACCGTGTATATTGTATATAAGAATTTGAATGTATAGAAATACAAAAATTAGCTATTCAAAAGATCTAAAATATAGCGCTCGTTAGGAGGACCATCTTCAGCCATATGCGTTTATGACTGACTGTGAAAGAGTATCTTATCAAAATAGAGAGCATCCAGTGAAAAAAAAACAAATTATACTTCTTTTCACCTAACGTTTTCAATCTGTGTTCAAATTACATAAAATTTATTTTAATAACTAAACAAATAATTGGATTTAAGGCACCTTTGAGCGCTGGAAAACGGATTAATTTATTTTTCAAATTGAAATCGATTTGAAATCTTAATTTCGTGAAGCACGTAGTTTGAATTGAAATAACTTTCATTACATTCCAGTCTACTGCTGTTTATAATTCAAAAAACGGACTCCCCCTTCCTCTACTATACTAAACTTGGAGGGATTGTCGGCATAAACTTTAATAGAAAAATATCTTACTGGACCACTTCTTTTACACAGGAATTTTCTTTGAACGCTTAATAATGCTGTCAAGGAGTTGCACTGAATATTTTATACAAACCATATGCCTTTCATCTTGCCACGTTACTGTATGTGTGCATACCTATTTTGTCTGACCAGATACAAAGTGACGGAAAAGCGTTTCTTCTGGGGGAAGAACCAGTATTTTTTATTTGAGATGGGTTTGCTCTTGACTCTAGTCTAGGTCAGAGGTGACAGAGACAAAGTCGACGATGGAGTGAGCTTACCCAGAAGAAGCCTGTTCTTTCTTACTTCGAAGAGAAATCTAAAAAGTCCATTTTCCATTTGAAAAGTCATTGGCATTACTGCACCATTTTGTAAGTAATCACTGCCCGTTTTGTCATCGTCATTCGGCTGATTAACCTCCATTTGTGGACATAGGACTTATGCAAGCATTTCAACAACAACACATTCTGTGCTTTCCGCCTGCAGTCGTTTCCCGCGACCTTCACCAGGTCATCGTTACATGTAATACTAAGTTAAGTAGAAACCTATCCTGATTATTATCAGGCTACGACTTCCTTACAACAATGGCCCAGTGCTGCAGCGCAGTGTCCGATATTCCATTCACAGACTGATGCAATGAACCGCGGCATAATCTACAATCCTATTTATTACATACATTAAATTGTTCCTGTAGCTTTACGAGCTTGTTATTGCATTTGGGCATATATTTAGCATGGTATAACTCACGTCTCCCAAGTTTGGTCATAAACCTAACCGGTTGACGGCGATGATGGCCCTATAGGGAGTTCCAAACTCATGTGCTTTAGTAAGGACATAACATAGTTTGTGGGCCGTAGAGTTTAAGAAAAAGCAGTCATAGAAGTTTTAATGGCGCCCAACTTGGGACTTGACCTCAAGATCTCAGAACGTAAGGAAGTTTTTGAGAGTAACGTTGTTAGTTAGTATTAAAGCACAAACATAACAATCTAGCAAAAAAGGCAACATCTACTTAATTATAAAATCTATTTTTTTTTAATTACATGTTCTAGATTAAACTCACGCCTTCTGCCCATGGCGGTAGGCAGTAACTATAGAACGATGTACCCATCTGCTACGATTCTTACATACTCGTTTTGCTTCGTTTAATTAAAAGAAAATAATTCACTTTACTCTCGATCACTTTCCAATAATATTATCACGTTTTCTAGGGATCTAATAAGGAGGGAATAGCATTGTGAAGCACATCAAACAAAAAAAAAACCACTTTTCCCAACTATACACTTCAACAATTTATGCAAACTGTTATACTGGATTCTGCGTACATTTTCTAAAATTTAATTAAATTTTTCGACTCTAGCGCTGGCTACTACGGCCATATCGACCAGCTGTGGTCGGTTGCTGTAATTCTAGTACTAACATTACACTGTTCACAGTTGAATGTTCAACGAGAGATGCAAAAATAGAACTTAAATATTCTTTGATTCTTTCTTTTAGATGTGAACTGAAGAACTGTTAAAGTGAAGACTTTCAAGCAACAAAGTGGCTTTGAAACGAGGTTGTTGGGTACAGTAGGCCGCTATCAGTGGTAAAAAAACTAGTATAAGTTAGCCTCTTATTCTGTTTATAGTCCACAGGGGCGCCGACTCCGTGAGTGCTCGGGGGCGCCAGCATCCACGAGAGGTAAATAGTAGGTGCGGAGAATCCGTGAGCATAGGCATCAAAACTGATGAATGAATCGGCTTTCACCGATATCTCTTTAACATCACTTGCCGTGCGGCAAGACGTATCACTAAATACTGACGTTACTACGTTGTTTGCATTATAACCGTATAACCTTTTAAAGCGGGGTGCAAAACATTTCGAGCTCGCTATCGCTCGCACTTGCATCGTGGGTTTTCTTAATCCTAAAGCTTTTCTGCATAAGTCATCAGAGTAACTCCTGTTCCTGTAAGAATGGTTAGACAAAAACTTAACCTATCCGAGGTGCTAACATTATCGAGCTCGCTTGGCTCGCAGTTCAGTTTTCGGATTCGCCAGCACAAACTACTTTCAGTGAAACACTAATAAGAAATATGTTGGTCGGTGATGTACTTAAAAACAGTGTACAGCATAAAACTAAGAATAATGTTAATCCTAACTATTATTATTTATTATTTATATTTATATATTTATATTTATTTATCCTAACTTCCTAATCCTTCCTAACTTAATATTATAAATGCGAAAGTAAGTTTGTTTGTTTGTTACCTTTTCACGCCTAAACCACTGAACCGATCATCCTGAAATTTTGCATATACGTTGTCAGGGTTACAGAAACGGACATAGGGTACCTTTCATCCCGCAAAAAAGTACTGTTCCCGAGGAAAACAACAATAACGTTCTTATGATAATAGATGGCGCCACGAATTATTCGAATCATGATTGAATTGTAACCCGAATTTATAGTTAAACTCTAAATCAACGCGAGCGAAGCCGCGGGCAAAAGCTAGTAATTAATAAAACTAATGATATAAACTATTTTAGGAAAACTTGGGGTAGTTTTATTAGATATTTTTCATATATTTTGTTGAACTCATTTAATTAGTGTAGGACATAAACATTAAAAAAATACAGATATTGCGTTATTTATCAATCTATCATTGTTTTACCTATCTTACCTTAATTAAATTCATAAAAATGCAACATCTTCCTTACCCTGCTGCCTGTCTGTTTGCTTAACATGAATACTATGGACGCATTTAGTTGCGATTGTCAGGATTAAGAAGAAGGCAAGTCAAGGAAGTAGGCTATGAAAAAAGACCCCCTCTCCTCACATAAGTATGATTATGAGCACCCACGAGGTTTTCTATAAGTTGGTGCTCATGATGCTCCGTACTACCCCAGGCCAGCTCAAAGGCAAAATGTTACGACGAACGTGTGGTCGACTGTACATTAAAGTAGCCGTTACCTAAATATTAGTCCAACACAGCTGAATCGAGTCCGACTGTCCAGGCTAAAGCTTGGGTATCCTAAAAAAACGGTACCATCATATCATAACGGCTGCCATGAAAATCTGTCATTTTCCATAGTATTTGACATTAAGATGTCAAAAACGCTCTGTATTTGGACAGTATTGTGTGACCGTTCGCCGTTTTCTTATGAAACCAAAGCTTAACTGGCGAATATTTTAACAACGACATGAGATTTTTATGTAGCTCGTGCCAAAATGAGAGAAGAATCTCTACCCATGTTACTTCACGTTAAATATCCCAAAATTATCCATACAATATCATGCCTCTATAAAACCCAGCACGCACGTTTTCACCGAGCACGTTACTTGGTTATACCACATAATAAAGGGCTCATAAAATCTCCGAGTGTTGAACAATGTTATCAATGTAAAGTATCATGTAACGGGCGCCATCCTAAATTTTCGTGCTGTCGGTACTGGCGGTGGTACACTGAACGCGATTTCTTAACACGAATTAATTCGATTTAAAAAAACATCGATATGGAAAATCGAGTTATGCGGAATCGGTTTGAATCTATACGCCACAGTAATATTGTACTTTAAATAAAATTTTCTGACAGTTTCATCGAAGTGGTAAGACAAGGTGAAACTGAAAAATAGTTAATACATAGTTTTTAACCTCGCGCATTTTGTAAATCATGCTTTTATAAATTATTTAATTTATTTCAGGCTACTTTTTAGTCCATAATTGTTAGTTACAAAGGACTTAAAACTATCTTAGTCAATACTAAATTCAAAATCAAATCAAATCATCCTTCATAAAATTCAAAATAAAATCATTAATTCACTCATGTCAAAAAATCATAGTCTCATCTAGTCACATGACGCTGGGTGAATCTCACCACTGCAGACTCTGGCCTCTCAGAGATCATCCTTAGGAAAATTATACTTAGAAAAGTATTCCACGGCCGTCCATTTAAACTATATCTACCAGTCGATCATTATTTTCAGCTTGGTATTACTTTTCCCAAAAGGATATTAAAGAGGAAATAAATACAGATTTGACCTTTTTGTTACTTGTTCAATTTCCCCAAGAATTACAGGAGGGACTAGAAATAATAGGTCTTTACCTATGAAATTGCCGTTTTGTATGAAAAAATTTAAACGAATTTTTTTCATGAATTTTTTATTTGTATTAATCGAAGTAATCACCCATGCAATCAATGCATCTTTGCCATCGCAGTGGCAGTTTATTGATGCCCTTCTTAAAGAAATCAGCTGGACGGGAGGCAACAAATTCTTCAAAGGCATTTTGTACTGCCTCTCGGGTATTAAATTTTTTTCCCGCCAAGAAGTTATCCAAATTCTGGAAAAAGTAGTAGTCTGTAGGCGCAAGGTCTGGTGAGTAGGGCGGATGACGGAGAGCTTCCAACCCCAGTTCTTGCAACTTGGAGACCGTCTGCTGTGCAGTATGAGGTCGCGCGTTGTCGTGCAGGAGCAGCGGAGACGAGCGATTGACCAATGCTGGTTGGAGATGCGCCAGCTTCTCCATCATTGTGTTCAGTTCTTCACAGTACACATCTGCAGTAATGCTCACCCCGTTTGGTAAGAAGCTGTGATGAATCACACCGGCGCTAGACCACCAAACAGTGACCATCACTTTTCTAGGGGTAAGTTTTCGTTTAGGGCATTGTTTAGGTGCTGAACCAGGATCCAACCAACTTGCTGAGCGCTTACGGTTATCAAACAGAATCCATTTTTCATCGCAGGTAACAATGCGGGTCAAAATTCCTTCATTTGTGTGTCTGTTGAGCAGTGCAAGGCACGTCTCGACGCTTACTTCGCGCTGGCGATCATTGAGTTCGTGGGGCACCCATTTGTCAAGCTTTTTTACCTTGCCAATTTGACGCAAATGGACCAATATTGTTTTGACGCTAACGTCGAAAGCTGCTGCTAATTCAGCCGTAGATTGTGTATCATCAGCTTCCACAATCGCCTTTAATTCGTCATTGTCGACCAAAGTCTTCGGACGACCGCGAGGTTCATTTTTCAGGTCGAAATTTCCAGAACGGAAGCGAGCAAACCAATAACAGGTGGTGCGTTGGTTTGTAGAGTTAGCTCCGTAAACGTCGTTGATGTTGCGTGCCGCCTTTGCCGCGTTGCTGCCACGACGGTACTCATATTCCATAATTACTCGAATTTTTAACGTATCCATGATGACGAAAAAGATTGAAATGCGATGAAAATGTAACACTAATCAATAAAGAAATGACTACTTTTAGAAAAAAAAATCCATGTTTTTAAAATAAAATTAATTTGAAATTAGAATTCATAGCCAAACAAAAATTATTTTGATTTGAAATGGCCAGTACTGCAGAACGGCAATTTCATAGGTAAAGACCTAATATTACCAACAGCAGTTAAAGAATAACAAAGTAAATATAAACTTGCAATTATTGTTTTTGTTTACTTCGTCAGATGAACAATTCATCTCATAACAAAGTTGTTTTTATTGTACTTTAACGTAATATTCGACAGCTTAATTACCGTCTTAAATATAACGTAGCCTATAAAATCCTTGTTATTGTATTCTTGTTTTACTATAGGTACACCTCTGTCTAACCCTTCGGGGATTACATGCCTGATGTTATGTAGAACTGGGTCTTGTTTCTGACCTAAAAATGTAGTTTTGTTGAGTACTCAAATAGATACGATTTCTGAACCTCTTTCCAGACCATAAGAAAATTATTAAAAAAAAACAAATAGCATTTTTTTCCAATGATTATAATCAATACTTATATTATAAATTCTAAAGGAACTCTGTGTGTATGTTTCCTTTTCACGCCTAAACCACTGAACAGATTCCGATAAAATTTGACAATGAGACAGATGGCATCCTGAGTAAGGACATTTATGCTACTTTTTGTCTCATACATAATACTAAAGGGGGTGATACAGGGGTGAAAATTTTATGGGAAACCCAGAAGAATATTAAAATCCAAATTTATGCTTCTGATAAGAATTAAAGAATTACGTAACTTAGCTTTCTTGTAAAATCATACCCCAAGGGAGTAAAATATAGGGATCGATTTTAAAATTCACATGTGGAATTGAATTTTTTGTGTACTTCTTTTTAAACGATTTAAGGGATTGGAAATATATTCTGTCTGTTATCTTTTCATGCCATAACGGCTAAACGGAATTGGATGAAAGGCATAAGCTATGACCTGGGTTAGAACATAGGATACTTTTTATCCCGGTTTTGAATTTCCGCGGGCAAAAGCTAGTAGGAAAATAAAATTAAGTTTTACGCCTTCCACACAACCCACACATTATTTTCCTAACAACCCTCCAATTGTGTCGCTACCCTAGAACTGCCAACACGAACTTTAGGGGCGGTTAACGTTACACTTAATTGTTCGTAAACCAAAAGTTTCCGATGCGATAACGTGGAGGGGCACACAAATAACTTACAACTTGTCTAGTGGCGGTAATGCTGAATTTTGCCTGTCGAACACACTTACTGGGGACTGGGTGTCGGGGTGTAAGGAGTAAAGTTTGAGAATCAATATTTTATTCCATCTATATATTGGGTGAGTTTTTGTGTAAGTGTTATGTTAGACCGGTGTATCTCATACAGCGGGGCGAGCTCGGCCACTGTGACATGACTCGAGTCACACATTTTGTCACAGGTTGGGCGATAAAACTTTCTGTACCGTCACCGTATGTCTTGTAGTCACAAAAGTCTTAGGTACACCCATGATCGCTCCGCGGAAATGTTTTCGACGTCATTCTGCGTATTTGACTGATTTTAAGATTACCTAAAAGTGTATGGAAAACCATGAACAAAATCATGTCTTGATTGCTTGAAATAAGTCAGTACAGTGTTCTGCAAATCCGATACAATTTCAGAATTCATATATTTTCATTTTTGATATATTTTTATTATACACGATTTTAATGTGCACGTCTTTCTATATCGTTCTCACATGTATAATTTCAACATGAATGATGTAACCAATATGTTTGTAACAATATTTTAATTTAAAAGAGTTTCCGTAGAGTTTCTTGCCCGTTCTTCTCGTTAAGAACGTAATACGCTTTGGAATGGGCAACTAGCATCATCTTACTGACTGACCGACTCCTTGACAATTCAAAAGTGCCTGTAATTGATTTAATTGAAATAAATGCTTTGAGTTTGAATGTGGCTGTGTGTTGGAACGGCTTTGCACTAGGCCAAAACGCTCTTAGCCTCGTGGAGTTTTCTGGCACCTTGAATGCCAAAATATTTTGACTCCTCTTCACTATTACTTGCGCAATATTTTCCTAGAAAAGTGTTATAAATATGTGTAGCCATTTGTTTTATCCGAAAGCAATAATACACAAACAATGAAGCTTAGCGGCGGTAGTTTACGACGTCATATATCCTCGCAGCGAGTGTCCCGCTATCAACTGATGGGTACGCGTGAGGTGTAAACGATAAGCGATTTTTTTGTAGCCTTAGCGAAGCGTATGTCGCATTAATTTTGTTCGGCGAGTTAGAACGCGTCCGAGAGCGCCTTCCGGGTTTGCCGAACAAATGATTGCGATGACAAATCATAGATTCATAAAAAGAAGAAAAAGAAGGAGAAGGACAAGGAGATAGATTGATTGAATCATAGATTGTGATTGTTGATTAGGACATCGCGTGAGACCCGCGTTCAAATCGTAAGCGACCGTCGCGTGATTACGCGATGTGATCGTTTGTATGAATGACGTACAACCGCGACTCAATTGATCGCCCAAGTACATCATAATTATATACAGGGTGTTTGGCAGAACGTTGGACTTACGAAAATGGTGGATAGGTTGGGTTATCTGCTACTTACTCAGCCCTAATTTTTTTGCCCTGGGCTCCTGGATATTTAAAAAAAAAAATCTTCTAGTTTTACCACTTTCTTAACTTTAAAGTGTAATTTTTATTAAAAATGGGTAAAACAGGCAATTTTTTTTAAATCTTTAATTTTGGCAGATTCTTATAAAATTATTGCTTTATTCAGATGTTAGCTGGAAAAAAAGTTATGAGTCCTCAAACTTACAGAAAGATGTAAAAAATACTTAAATCTTAATTTCAACTTGCATTAAAAAAAAAAAACCAGGGGCCAAGGCCAAATAAATTAGCGCTGAGTAAGTAGCAGATGACCCCACCTATTTTCGTATGTTCAACGTTCTGCCAAACACCCTTTATAAAAGAGAACGACGCAGGATGCACGTTAGGACGCGGCCGAACGCAGGGCGTCCGAGGGCCGAGGGAGGGGACCTTACGGTTTCTCTGAACAAATGAGATAGCTTACATTAAGACAACGCCTGAAGCAAATATAGGTTATTGATACGTGATATTTCAAATCTGAAAATATCGAGAAACACACCACTACTAACTACTGTTATAGTCCTTCAGATCGTAATTCGACCATGGCGGCCAATCTCAACGGAAACTAGCTTTTGGCGCGGGAGATATTATAGTGCACAAGTGTGTGCCCAGACACAGGTGCACTCTCTCACTTTCATAGTCCGATGGGACGGCAATCCGACACGATCGGAGAGAGATCAGGTGCGGCACCAACGACTTAACGTGCTTTATGAGGCACAGGGGTATCACATCGCCAACTTCTAAACTCCGGGCTGTTACTAAGAAATTCCTAATGGAAAAATTAACCAACCACTTTGCCCAACCTGCGAATCGAACCCAGGACCCCACGTTCAGCAGTCGCGCTTGCAACCACAAGACCAACGTGACATTTTAACTACTGATAACTACTTGTTAAAATAGGTATTCTATGTTTCAGTTGTCCAAACAAATAATATATTTTTCTCTTCTAGATAATATATCGTCTATCTACTTGTTTTTTTATTTACAAGTTATTATTATTTATTTCTGTATCTGTCCGTGACATCACAGCAGCGGGCCCTATCAGAATACCAACGCTGCGACACTTATTTTTAAATGACGCAGCATCATGCTAAGATAAGGGCCTTTTGGCCTCGTACAGGACTTTCTGTTGTTAATTGCATTTTACTTTTGTTTTATTTTTTATTTAATTGTTTGTTTTTATGAGTGTGTTTAGCTTAGTTTGTGATAATTCTGTGCGAGTCCCAATAAATACTTTTACTTTCTTTCTTTCTTTATTATTGGTTATTCTATTTTTATAGTGTGGATTTATTTTTACATTGAAAACAGTCCAACAGAGGCTTAGTATTACTTCGTAGTTTAGTTTCAGATAGGTACTGAAAGTCAATAAATTTCAGCAATGCAGAGCCACTGCTCTGCATTGCTGAAATTTATTGACTTTTTGGGGTGGCCCAGTGGTAACGGCCGTGACTTACGAGTTGTAAGCTGTAGGTTCGAACCCAGACAGGCGCTTTACTTTGTGTAAATTGTTTCATCACCACTGCTCTCAAAACGGGGAACAAAAACATCGTGAAGAAACCGGCATGTCCAAGAAACAAAAAAATCGAAGACATTTGCCATCTACCAACCCGCACTAGGCCCGCGTGGTGGATTACGAACCACTCCCTCTCACCGAGAGGAGGCCTGTGTCTCAGCAGTGGGAACATTGTAGGTTGATTATGCTATATCATTTTATCGCTCGCTCTATCTTATATCTTGCACCAAAAAAATAAATGTGAAAAACAATTTAATGTGTTTTACAACTATCCTCCCCAGTTGTAACATGATTTTTCATTACTACCGAATACCTTTCCCGTTTCATAATTTTATGAGACTCGATCATAGCCTCCCACAGCATTTTATGTTACTTTTTTATGGGTTTTGTTGAAAATTTACTTCTTTAATAATTTTTGGCAATATTTTTTTTGTTTATGTCTTCATCAATATTTTTTAATGAATATTGTTTATGGATGGCAGATTGTTCCTGACGTCACATCGAGCCACACACCCCATCGCGATCGCGGGCTTTCTTCTGTCTTTCACTCGCTCGCCGATACCTTAAGCGTGCTCACACATCGGTCGTCAATAAAAAAATATAATCGGTACCTACCCAAAAACACAGTCATCATCGAAATCAAGTAGTTTTATTAATTCGAGACCACCAGCAGCACATCTTTTTTTTTTTTTTTTTGGTTGGGAAATCATCAAATGACGTCTCCCGCTCTGGGCGGAGCGGAAGGGCGTGTCAGACTCTTACTGACTAAAACCCACCCGTGTTCCTTCAGTTGCCTGTGCGCCAGGGCCACGGTAACTCTTTCGAACAATCCGCGACCCCGGCAGGCATCGGTCCTATCGGACCCCGTCAATGGTGCTGACATCTCTTTGAGGCGCACGTGGAACACGACGCGCCGTCGACCCGGGCCTGGTCCTTACCGGACGGCGAGCTGCCCATTGCTCGCCGTCCGCAAGCCCGCGCCTACGGTGGCCGGGAGTCGGCAATCGACTCCCGACGCCCAGGGTGTCTCCTCCTCCTGCGGCGGCTAGGGGCGCGAGGGCGCAGAGATTGCCTCTCCCTTTCGCGCTCCGCCTCCTCCTTCGCGAGCATTACTGCTTCGCAGAAGGAGGTGACGGCTTCCCATTCCCTCTCGCTCCGTACCATGGCCTGAACCAGGGCCGGACGCGAGAGGTCGCCGCCGCCGATCGCCGCCACGAGGACACGGCGGTGCTCCGCCCAAGCCGGGCAGACCTCCACCGTATGCTCCACCGTGTCCTCCGGTCGATCCACACAATGGTAACACCCGGGCGTTTCCTCCCGCCTTATCCGAAACAGGAACCTCCCGAAACAGCCATGTCCGGTGAGGACCTGCGTCAGGCGGAAGGTGAGGACGCCGTGGCGCCTCTCAAGCCACTCCTCAAAGAGGGGTCTTACCGCCGCAATTGTGGCGTGCCCTGCGCTGGGTTGCAACAGTCGCACTCTCCATGCCGCCATGAGAACCAGCAGCACATCTGGAGCTAGATACTCAACACAAATTAGAAAAATAATGAGGAAAAATAATATATCAATAATTTCGAATACACACAGACTAAACTTGTAATGGCGGTCAATCTAGATACATCACGCAGTATTCTCCGAAGGGTTAGACAGAGGTGCACCTACAGTACACCCACATTTCACCAGTTATGTTTAAGTTCCATGTAACAGGGCAAAAATGGGTGTAAATCCAGGCTCCGGACTGCTACTGAGAAATTCCAGATGTAAAAACCGAATAACATTCGAATTCCTGAGGAATCGAACCGACCTCTTACGCACCGGTACCACTTGGAATCACTAGACCAAAAATTTGTAATGATGTCATAAAAAACATATTTTTGGGCGCTTACTAACGCTGACTAAACCTTACGAGATAGATCAAAATAATGTACTACAAAATTTTATATCTTAAAAAGGTCTACAGAGAAGTTCACGATGGTATATGTCTATCTCCTAAGGATAACCCACAGTAAACATTTTAATCTTTTACATAGTACTAAAAAAATATGGGTTATTTACGAAGCTATTTTAAACAATACAATATTAATCCTTATCCACTTAAATACGTTAGATACGTTGTGCATTTAATGTAGATCAAAAATTCCCTTCACAGCATATCATTAAAATGAATATCTTAGAAGATATTACAGATTTAAAAGTGTAATATCTAACAATGGGGGTCGATATAGACCAATTTGGGTATCATTGCACTATACTAACGATGCAGGCAATTTAGTTACCTTACCAATCAATAATTCAAAACTAGAAAGTCTTACTAGAACATGTTATAGAACATGTTACTAGAATATGTCTAGAACATGTTATAGAACATGTTACTCGTCGGTAGAAAATATGTTGTTCTGACAACCCTAAAAAAACACGAACCGCTTACGAAAACAATATAAATTAACATTGAACCATTAAATAGTTGCTTCAACAGGGTTTCCAGTAATTACCAAAGTTTAGCTTGGAAAATATTTTCATAAAACAATTTCTTTTCATTGAACGCTATAAACGAAGCTGTTCGGAGTTTCCCGTCGGACGGACGACTCATGCTGTAATTAAGTTTGAGGTTTGTAAGTAATAATTGTTCTTGTAATTAATAGTTGAGTAATAAATAAAGAAAAGCAGGTTAATTAGTTGTTTGTGTGGTGTTGTCGAACCTTCGATAAAGAAATGTTGAGGTGAATAAAAAATTGTCTGGATTTTCTTTTGTTTTCTTTCGGACTGGCGAACATATGGGTCAGTTAGCCCCTTAGCCCCATGGCAAAGTGACCCATGTTCTGCAGAGGGCATTTACGGGTTGATGAGTTTTAGAGGGACTTTATTTTTTATTATTCGGGTTGTAAGCAAATCGGGTCGTTATAACCCTTTTTTCACATCATGGCTTGTTCGTTTACAAAGATTTTATATTTATTTCCAGCTGTTGCTGTGAATCTGGAGGCTTTGTTGGACATTTCTCACGAAGAAGATGGATTATATTGTTTATTCATTTACTACTTTTGTGGTTGCATTTAACTGTTAACCTCGTAAGACCCAACCAAAATTTAGGTAGATATACATTACGACCCAATGTACAAAAAATAAGTGCAAGTAGTTGCAATGAGAGATGAAAAGAGATGCGTTCAAGATTAATAATTTGTTGATGGCAGATTTAAATTGGCGGGATTATTTAAACCACAAAATACGTTTAAATATCATGTCATAATTTTAGGTCCCTGGGCCGTAATTTAATGATTTTAAAAAGTGCCTTGGGCCGGAATGCAACGTTTTTTGTCATTAAATTAGGTCGTTGGGCCTTACGAGGTTAAGCTAAGATTTCCTAGAAGAGGGGTAGCCGTTATAACGTCATGAAAATCTGTCATTTTCAACAGTATTTGACATTACGGTGTCAAAAAACGCTCAGTATTGGACTGCCGTTAAAGTCAAAGTCAAAGTTGTTTATTAATCAGATTATGGTTATACAACAGGATCTTAAAAATATTTTATAGTAGCCAAAAATCTACCCTATAAGGCATGCATTGTTAAATTACAATATTAGAAATTAAGTTTTGCATTACATGAAACATAATGAAGTAATTAATGTATATAGGTACTCAAATACAAGATATAATGTATTGTAATAAATTAATAGACATAATTATATTTATGAATATTACATTAAAACATAAATACATCAAATGGTCAGTCACATGAAATTTTGACAACTAGGAAATCATCAATGGTATGTATATTAGCATTGTCTTATAAAAATGTATTTAGTTTACATTTAAATTGTGTCAAGTTTAAATCTTTTATGTCATTTGGTATCTAGCTTATTAAAAAAAAATTGAGCCATGCAAAGTATGCTCTTGTGCATAAGGGCGGTTTTAGAACTTATAAGGCATAATTCATGTCGATATGTTAGTCTTATGGATCGATAGCTTTGTTCTAAACCCCTTTTAAATAAATCACCGTTTTTCTTTACGAACAGTTATTGTTCACCGCTTTCTTAGAAAACTAAATCTTTAATCAATTTAGCGTCTTTATTACTTGCTACCTACACCTTTTGAACTTCTGTCGCATATTCCCAATATCTTATCTCCCTAGATGCCTACCTACTTTACCTCACAAGATCACAGTACACACTGCCAATATTTTGGTATTTCTTCTCAGAGTAATCGGATAGGAAAGGAATCACCGACCTCATCCAGTTTCTAAAATGTTATTGACGTGTAAAAGTGTTTTTATAAACCTACTTACAGAAATAAACACCATTTATCATTTATCTATGTAGGTACAATCGAAACAGCCATTTAGTATACAGGCAAAAATATTGTTTTTTCCACTAAACACTTCTGCCATTTTTTTTATTGTATGTGTTATAATTATAACTTATTAAGCTTATGGCATACATAAAAGGGTAGTTTAAAATAATTGACTACCCAGCACACTCACAAAATTGTTTAAAAGTGAAGTAGTAATCTATTTTTCTTTCTTTTATTTCTTTTCTTTTTCTTTCTAGTATACCAAATAGCTTGTTTAGCCGTACCTTTATCATAATTTCGACCAAAACTAAGGCAAACTTAGTGAGACGTATTATATAGTTCTGTTGGAGTTATTTGTAGTGTTAAACTAGGTTTAGGGATTAACTTTGTCGTTCTCAAGGGGAATAAGGCATTAGGTTTTGAGTATCGCCATGGCATCGTAGTAAGCTAAAGTAATTGAAGTAAGTTAGTCGAGCGTTTTGACTCGCTACCGTCTTGATCCACAACCGTCTTGACCCGCTACCGTCTTGACCCGCTACCGTCTTGACCCGCCACCGTCTTGACACGCTACCGTTTTGAACCACTACCGCCTTGACCCGCTACCGTCTTGACCCACTACCGTTTTGACCCGCTACCGTCTTGACCCGCTACCGTCTTGACCCGCTACCGTATTGACCCACAACCATCTTGACCCGCTACCGTCTTGGACCCACTACTGTCTTGACCCGCTACAGTCTTAACCCCCTACCGTCTTGACCCGCTACTGTCTTCACTCGTTACCATCTTGACCCGCTACCGTCTTGATCCACTACCGTCTTGCTGGCTACTTCTTCGTATCGCTGGCACGAAAGTACTTCAAATCTTGCTGACCCAAAACGTCGCCATTTCCACGGCGTCGTCGGCGAGGTCACAATGGCTGCATGTTTTAGGAAACACAGGGCAGGATAGGACACCTATTCTGCTCATCCGGCAGCATGGTTTGCGTCACAGCTCCACATCTACTGGCTTCTAGAAATAGAGAACTTCTAGTGCAACAATTCGTCGATTGTAACACCATTTCTGTATCTGTCTGGTATCTACCGGTTTAAAGGGTAAATTCCGGAGAAATTCTTCTGACACGTAAGACTATTAAATTTTATTGACTTGATTGCTAAGTAGTCGATAATTATTACGACATCGCTAAGTAATGGATATATCTCCCGTATTATTAGTAACTAGATAAACCCTAGTGGTATTTACATCATTATCGGGACGCCTGTTTACAAAAAAAAAACCAAGATAAACCTTACCGACATAATTTCTCACTCCCTTTATTATTAGACCCCCAAAAAGTTTTCAACTTTCGCCAATCCTCTCTAAAAATATAAGCAACCTTTACATATTTACGCCCTTAAATTAGCTAGGGGCGACAAACAAAGGGTCCCAAACAAAAAAATAGGTAGGTACCTACATACCTACCTACCCACTTCAAACTTGAAAGTCGCGCTTTGAATCGCAAATGACGAACTGGCACAAGACGGTTTAATTTGACGGAAACAACTCTTAATTAAATGGAAAATAATTTGGGTGCTCAGACATTCAGCTCTGATTGGATTTCACTGCATAGCTTATGACATATTTGAATTTCAAAATTTATTTTATGGTAATATTTGAATGAAATCAATAGGCGGTAATTACGATTTGAGCTGCTAGCTAGCTATGTAGGTACATACAATATTTGGAAAAACTAATTTATAATATTGGTTTCGAATATCTAAGTTGAATTTAAGCTAGTTTTTATTGAAGGATTATTTTACATCTAGCTGCTGCCCGCCGCTTCGCCCGCGTGGATGTCGGAAATTATCCAACGGGACCGTGCTGCCGGTACAAAAAGTAACCTATGTTACTCCTTATAACATCAGCTATATGCCAGTGAAAGTCTCGTCAAAATCGGTCCAGCCGTTTCGGAGATTACCCGGAACAAATAGACAGACAGACATAAGACAGACAGATAAAAATGTAAAAATCTGGTATTTTGTTATATGCCCCGTATATACTTTCATATGCATTTAGTAAAAAACTGTTATTTTGACATTACAAACAGATACTTCAATTTTATTTATTTGTATAGAAGATCTATAAATGGTTAGATAGCGAAGCAAGCAGTGATGGTCCAGTGGTATCGGCCCTGACTTACGAGTTGTAAGTCATGAGTTCGAACCCAGCCAGGCCCTTTACTTTGTGTATTTAATTTCATCACCACTGCTCTCAAAACGGTGAAGGAAAACATCGTGAGGAAAACCGGCATGTTCTAGAACCAAAAATTCAAAAACATGTGACATCTACCAACCCGCACTGGGCCCGCGTGGTGGATTACGACCCACTCTCTCTCACAGAGAGATGACCTGTGTCCCAGCAGTGGGAACATTGTAAGCTGGATATGTGATGAAGAGTTGTTAGAGTGAATATCGCATGTAAATAAGATCGTTGGAAAAAGTTATCGCAATATCGCATTTAACGACACTGGTCATAGTTGAGGCCATGAGAGCCAGAGTAATATACTTATACAATACTTTTATTTCTTAAATAGTTTTTAGTAGTAAGGAAAAAACAGAAGCCCTGATTTCAAATAATTTAAATTAAACTAATTTATAAATTAACTAATATAAATACAAAATTCATTAAAAAAAATACTAATTTGTGGGCCACTGTGGCGCTCGCGCTGTTGAAATAATGACTGTTGGCCACTCTGGCTCTCATGGCCTCAGTTATGATGTTGTAAAGTTTATTTTGGCTCGACGTGGTAAGTTTTCCGAGTTAGCTGATAAAAGAATGACTATAGTGTCCATAAATTATTTTCATGATGGTTAGAATATAAACCCCGAGGACAAAGTCTGTAATGAATTCAAATGAGCGAAATGTCTGCGAAGCGCCGATAGCATGAAGTTGTCTGGTTCCGTTAGTCTCCAGGCTATATACATTATAGAGGTATGAGGAACAGGGCGTAAAGTTAAAAGAAAAGAAAGAAAGAAAATACATTTATTTGCGGTAAACATGACGCAAAGAAAAAACACAAAAATACAAAAAATAACGAGTTGGGGAAAAATATGCGTCACATTCAAGTTCGTCACAAGTGCGTTGCGTGCGTTCGTGCGTCAAGTTCACTCACACCTCCATAGAAAAGGGAGGATCCTCCGACCAGACGGGTGTCGTGTCTGGTGGGCAACTGCCCGACGATTGATGTCTGGATGTTGTATATATGCTAGTTGCGCGGTAAACTCTGATTGCGCGATGCAGGATTTTGCGTGACGTCAGTCTGACGCGTAGCTCGCATGTGGCGTTGTAGATGCCGCTACAACATGCACTGCGAAGTAAGAGGTAATACTTTGACTGTAATATTAAAAATATCAAACAATAATTCTATTTATTGCCGGATTAATAGATATGATTATGTTAGACTCTATAGTTTGAGTTGGAGGGACACCGGCGTTTTTCTTTCAGGAGTTCGACAATTATAGGCTTGTAGCCTGTAATATTAGACTTAACTTTAGAAATTGTGAGTGTACATAATCCACATATGTATATAAATAACAACGACGATGACTATTTGTATAATATGACCAGCACCCTAATTTATGTAACAGACTATCTATTACAATCTGAATCATTTTGAAGCCTATAGCTAATCCATTGATGTTCGAAAAATGTGTCTGCTCAACAACGTAAACAACGCAATGAATGTTGTTGAACTGTCAAAATAAAGCCCATTGCTACTGTTAGTGTGTTACGTAATTACCCCGCAGATGTATGACCGTAAACGAGGCAAAATGAGTATGTAAGAATCGTAATTCGTAGATCGTTCTGTAGTTTCTGCCTACCCCCACGGGAAGAAAGCGTGAGTTATGTATGCATATAAATACTATCTATAAATTAATATAGCACACCTCTCCTTCCCTGCCCTTGTAGAATTTAGGATTATAAAAGTATTTTATTGATTACCTATTTTATTTATTTATTATTTATTTATTTAAACTTCTCGCACACAATAACATACAAAGGCGGACTTAATGCCTTAGGCATTCTCTACCAGTCAACCAAGGGTGGTGTAGAGATAAGATGGCAGGTGCTCTGCTTAACAGGCGTTAATAATAATAAAAAAAATATTAAAAAGATAACATAATTAGTTATACATGAAATAGGTATACAAGTACCTAAATAGGTTATAAACTTATAATACACATACATATATATTTACTATAATATATACCTACATTATATAATATATATATACTATATATATACACTAAAAGGGAAGGAGGTAATTGAGATGACTCTACACTATTTATTTTGAAAATAACTCTGCAATTTATTATTTATTTATTTTATTTTATCTATCTCTGAGTGTTTGGCCCGCATTCAGTTAAGGTTTGACGAGCCGATATGATGCCACAATGAGCGAATAAGGATGACACAGTATTAATATTCAGGACCATTACTTTTATCCCCTCAATTCTTTGTTTCGCATATATAAAAGATTAATTATTCCCGTGTCTAAAATTTCTCCAATATTTTTTATACGAATATTTTTTTAACAAATACTTTGATTGGCACGTACACAACGGGGTCGGTATTATTTTAATATTCAAGTTATTAAATAACGTTCCTTTTTTCTTTTTTTTTTATCGAGATTGTGTGATTTATTTTATTTAGGTACTTACTTACGTTCACAATTTTGACGCAAGTGTAATTTGATTTATAAATGTGTCTACGGTTGATATTGGTGCCGATTCTCTAAACTAGACTAAGAATCACTAAAATTTAGTTTATTCCTGTCAAACAAAGATTTCCCATTCTGAAGTAGACTAAACTGACACAACTTAACTATTTTAGTTTGACAGGACCAGATGGCACTGAGTCAGTAATTTAGTGAAAATTGCAATTTTGCTATTCTGAATTTGACATTTTTCACCAAAAATATTGGTTGTCTAACTAAATCTGGCTATTTTTAATCGCGACTAAAAAGGAGTGGAATAAAATTAGTTTTCATGAACTGAAATTCACCACAACACCTCGACTTCAGGTGCAAAAGCAGTACTGTATCTCTTTGTTGCTTATATCTCGAAAATGGTGTTTCATATCGCAAAAATAATGAAAATTTCGACCGCCTTTATAGAAACCATAAACCTCTAAAACTCTAAATGTAGGTAATTATTTTTCATATTTTCCATACAAAAAGTGAAAAATTTCATATAAAACAAGTTGAGGCTGCCCCATGCACTTCTCTGGCTCTAAAAAAAAAATCACGGGGTAGGGCAAACAAATACCACGTGGAGTCGTGATTGTCAAATTAAATTTTAGTTGCGTCAAAATTATTTTTGAATTTAGAGATACTTTTTTGCAAAATAGCTTTAAGATTCTCATAGCCTAAAGTAAGGAATTTTAGTGATAGTTTAGTTAGTTTAGTTCGGTGTACAAGAGAATCTGCACCAATAGCAAGCATTAGAGCCAAATAATTTGCTAGTTTAGAGCTTAGTATTAAGAGTGAATAATGCTTGCCCAAAAACTAAATTTTGAACCTGGTAAAAATGATGAGATGAATGAGTAATCTCAAAAAAAAACTATTTAGAAAAGTCATCTACAAGAACGATAAAAAACCAAAATGTCTAAATTTAAGACCTCTTGTTAATGAAATTCTGAACTAATATTTCAAGTTAACTAATTTACACAAAAAATGAAAGAGTTAATCAACGTGTACTTGTTCTGGAGGTAAAAGGGAACCTTAAGAAGAAATCTCGGTAGACATGCAAGATTTAACGGTAGGTACCTCACTTTTGGGTTAAATTAAGAAAAGTTGAACTTTTGTTAGGGTCACCATGACCTGAGGCAGATTTAGATGAAACATAAATTATAATAAGAAAACTTTTGGGCCCAACAGTGAGTGTTGTTGTTTACAAAGTTATTTTGACATTTGGTTTGCTTTTAATGAAATAGAAATCCATCATTATTATGCTTGATTTGACATCTTGCATTTGACGGAAAAATTATAAAAAATAAAACATTCTCAACCTGTGTCACGTCAATTTAGATAAATACAACATAAAAATATAGTATACACTTTGCAGCGTGACCTCTGCGGTTACAAACAATTTTTAAGCTATTGCATAGCTTTTATCGCGGACTTTGAGCGCGGCGACCGAATCAAGAAATTCCGTAACAAAAATAAAACCTAACACCCCCCACACCGCCTACCATGTAGCTCGACCGAGCGTTCGCTTAACGTGTATGTATATGGTACGACTGTACTTGAATTAATATCAAAGAAAAAAAAAATACTGCATAAATAAAAAATTAATAAATAATTATAATTGCATAAGTTGATAAAAATGCTATGCAATACCTTTACCGCGGCAGTCCACGAGTGCCACACGTGTTTTTTTTTTAAATTCATGTTATTGGTCATCATTTATATTCTTAATATTTCAAATTTTGACGTAAACAAGTCCCTCATTTGATTATTGGAAAAAAACATAAACACATAGGTATTGTATCCAGTCGATTTCTATAAATTTTCGACTTTTCTAAAACGAACCTTGAAATTTTAATGATAATATTTCACCATGTTTTGTTATTATGTCCTGTGTCGTGTACGATATTCTTCGAATTTGGTATGTATTTTTCCTGATTTGCCCCCTCAGCGGAAGTCTTAGCCTTTTCTCTGGAGTAATACCCTATTTTATTTGTCGTAGGTGTAGAACCAATAATAAAGGGCTGCTTTTGTCCCTTTTTCCGGGAACTGGACAATTCACCAGGCCTGTGATATCCTGGGTCGCTTCTACCAGCCGCATAGAATTCTTGGAGTTCGAGACCAGCTAGGCTGTTCTGGTCCGCGATACATGATCATCGTATCGCCAGCGATTACGTCGAGACGTGCTACGCTTTGAAGTTGCGGATCGTCAGGATCACCTAGGCGTGCTACGTTTTGAGGCTGCGGATTGTCAGGATCACCTAAGCGTGCTACGCTTTGAGGTTGCGGATCATAAGGATCACCTAGGCGTGCTATGCTTTGAGGCTGCGGATCGTCAGGATCACCTAGGCGTGCTACGTTTTGAGGCTGCGGATTGTCAGGATCACCTAAGCGTTCTACGCTTTGAGGTTGCGGATCATAAGGATCACCTAGGCGTGCTATGCTTTGAGGTTGCGGATCATAAGGATCACCTAGGCGTGCTATGCTTTGAGGCTGCGGATCGTCAGGATCACCTAGGCGTGCTACGCCTGGAGCCTGCAGTTTATCAGAATCGTCTCGTTACTTTAAACCATTACGCATAACTATTAAAGTAGTATTAGTACCTCCAGGTTTAACATTTTAATACTAGATGATTTTTAACCGGGATAGTTTTTATCAGAATAACTCAGGTTCATCTTTATAAGATAATACTAATTTGAAAGTTTACGTAATTTAGTGATTATGAACCAAAAACCGATTGCAATCGATTCCCTAGTTCAGAAAACAAATACGTAACAAATATTTACTATCCGCTGTACCTTAGGTTTTCTCGTATTTTCTTATCATTTAAGCAACATTACGTGTTCCGCAACTGTTTTTAATAATATTTAACTTAAACTTAAATCATATTTTGACGCAATTTAAAAATGATATGTACGTGTTAAAGTGGTGAATTTTCATTTATATTTCGCTACAATATCTCATCGCATCTCAGCATGAAAAAACTGTGATGACGAAAACAGGTTTGTTTTCGTCCCCGTATCACAAACTAGTAGGCGATATTAATTCTATACAGTCTAGGACAAATAAACTAACTACAGTTCGTTCGCGTTAACAATGCAGTGATTCATCACTATCCGTCGGCCTAGCCCCGCCCCCTAACCAATCAAATCTTTTCAAATTACAAAGTCAAGTTCACAATGACAGTTGAAGGTATTGCTTCGAACGCAATGGTTGTGTCCGGTCATTTGTGTTAACTGATTTAATTTTTTTTTAAATGGTCACTGCATTCTTAACGCGAACGAACTATACTTATATCATATTAAACATTAATAAGGGCGATATTTCCATGTATCACGTTCAAGATAAGAGCAGATTACTAGATAAACCATTAAAATTTCACCCAAGAAAAAATGAAAAAATGATCCTAAAATAAACATCCTCATTTTCTAATTTCCCTAAAATTCTGGCAACCCTACACCGCTGTACACCTTGCGGGCTCGCCTAGAATTTAATTAGGAATTTTTCGCGTTGATTAAACAGTGAAGGCCTCTTAATAAACAAGCAGCTGTATGATTGGCGGGTTTCCCCGTCTTAAGCTACAACTTAATCCCCCTTGCCTTTACAAACGATTCTCTCTGGTTGTACGGTGCTCGAAATTATTTGGGAGACTATTTTTTTCTTCTCTAAGGACCCTTTTATAAGGGATGAAATTATGCACGTTACATTTTCAATTGCACTTCACCTTTCGCAATTTATTTCATCACCGCTTCTCTTAAACGGAGAAGGAAACATTGTGGAAACCGGCATGTCCCAGAACCAAACATTAAAACACATATTGTGTCCCTTACTAACCTGCAATGGGCCCACGTGGTGGACCTTCCCTCTCACGGAGAAGGGGCCTGCTGAATCCTAGCAGACGGAACTTGATAGGGTGATTATATTAAAGAGTAACGGCCTCGCCGAATGATCGGCGGGTTTTTGTTCTAAGTTACAACTCAAACTCAAAGCATTTATTTCAAATCAACCAATTACAGGCACTTTTGAATTTTCAGACATAATCTTGGTCAGATTATGCGAAGAGCATGTAGATTTGTGTCTGAAATGGTCTTTTGAGAAAAAAACCAAAAAGATTAAGTGAACCTGTCCAGTCAGTCCACGCATTTGTCAGTAATCGTGGAGCTCAACTCAGAACTTAAGGAGCTACACGATGCAGTTTCGATACCGTCACCTACTGGTCAAAGCTTGTGCGATTAAGGGCTTCAGAGCATAAGCTTAAGCTGTGTCAATTAGAGTACTACCGAGAGGCTGATTTAAATAAATAACCCTTTTTCAAATCATTTTTACGACGTTAATATTTAGGCAGCTCTGTATTTTGCTGTCAGGCGCGATCACGAGTACCTAAATACGGGTATAAAAGGTATATAGTTAACATATAAATTCCCAGCTTTATTCAGCGACAAGTTTTATTGGAATGGTGTGCATTTTATCGAAGTATTCTGTTTTTTTTCAATTTCTCTTCACCGTTTTTACACCGGCCTAGGGAGCGATATAAAAATGGTCAAGACTTAGCCACCCTTTCTTTCCCATGAGTGTTGTTATGTGCACATTCAATATCTATCCGGATAAAAGTTGTTTTTGGATCAACATCAGTGGTTCTGTTATTGGAAGAGGGAAATACGAGGTCAATAACATGTATTTTTATACTAAAAAAAAGAAAAAAAAAGAAAGAAAACCACCACCCAACCAACCAACCAACCAACCAACCAACCAACCATACCCAACCAACCCAACCAACCCAACCAACCATTTTTTTTTTTTTGTTCCGGGGTGGAAAATCCTCATGGATGTCCCCCGCCCTGGGGGGGCGGAGGGGTCTGTCAGACTCTTACTGACTAAAAACCACCCCGGTGTTCCGTCTCACACCTACGCCGGGAGTCGCGGGAACGTACAAATCTTCCGCAACCCCCGGCCGGTGCCGGCCCGCCTCTGCGGGCCCCGTCCGGTCCAGCGGGGGGAGTGAGGTGAGGGGGCGACGGACGTCCCCGAGTCCGTCGCCCCTGGACCCATTTAGGGGGGCTGGAAGAGGGCGTTGTCCGCCCTCCGCCGACGCCCGGTGCGCCTGCTGCGGGCCGGGTGAGAGGATGAGATCTCTCGCTCCCTTTCCGCAGCCTCCTTCTGCGAGATGACTGTTTCGCAGAACGATACCACCGCGTCCCAGGACTCCTCGCCGCCGACCATCGCATTCACAACGGCCGGCAGCGAGAGATCACTGCCTACTCCTGAGATGAGGGCACGGCGCGGCTCCTCCCAAGCGGCACACTCTGCCAGCGTATGCCGCGCCGTGTCCTCCCGGCAGTCGACGCAGTGGTGACACCGGGCGTCCGGCTCCCTGTTTATGCAACACAGGTACTTCCCGAAGCAACCGTGCCCCGAGAGCACCTGCGTCACCCGAAACGACAGGGAGCCGTGCCTCCTCCCGAGCCAGTGGTCGAGCACCGGCCGGACCGCCTCGATGGTGACGAGGCCGGCGGTAGGGCGTGAGAGCCTGTCCCGCCATTCCGCCACCAGGACCTCGCGGAGCTGCGACCGACGCTGCTCCATTTGTCGCTGCATCGGTCGCTCGCCCCGCGCCCGCGCTTCCTCGCGCCACCGATACAGTGACGCGAGCACCTTCGCCTCCAGGTCCCAGGGCGGGGATCCGGCCAGTGCACAAGCCGCCTCGTAGGAGATCGTGCGGTATCCCCTTATGACTCTGACGGCCATTGCTCTCTGCGGCTTTCGCAATACAGCAATGCTGCCGGCCGTCAGGTCAGCCGCCCAAACCCAACCAACCATACCCAACCAACCAACCAACCATAGGTACCTAAAGATATTTTTTCTTGGTAAAAAGATGGGCAAGCCAGTTTGTTTTCGTCTCAGTAAAAAATTTGGTTGAATTATTTCATAAAAACACCCTCACCCCTCTAAAATAATTAATACAATTTTCTAAAGTGGGTCATTAAAAATCGCTACTGGAGCTGTTAATCGATTGCATTTCTGGCCAAACTGAGACGATGAAAACAATACCCTCCTTTTGGGTTTCGCCGCAGTCGGATGAAAAGAAGGATATGTAACAATATCAAAACTTATACGTACCTACTTTTAGAAAAGTATCTAACAATGGTTTATTGAACCGATTATTATCTTTCGGTAGAAGATAAGAAAATTATCTAAATGAATAGAATTTGTCGGTAAGGATAAAACTATTTTTAACCGACTTCAAAAAAAGGAGGAGGTTCTCAATTTGACTGTATTTTTTTTTATGTGTGTTAGCTCAGACCTTTTTTCTGGGTGAACCGATTTGGATGTTTTTTTTTATTTATTTGAAACCTGATGCTTCACATGTGGTCCCATTTAAATTTGATCAAGTACTGACCAGTAGTTTTGAGTTATCCTTAATAATGCCTATTTTTTTTCCACTTAGTTTATATTGATGATTTTATAATAATTTCCTGTCACGGTTCTTTATACATCAAGTAGTGGTATACGAATGTGTGTGGGGGGTAGGTACCACAACTAAAAAATGTGTGTTTTTTGTAAAATAGTTTTTATTTTTTACTTATTGTGTCCGTCTGTCCGTTCTGCTTTCCCGTTCCTGGGGGCCTACCCTCTAAGCCTGTCAACAAAGATACAGGCCAATCCGAAAGTAGTTCGACACTGAAAAGTGAAACCTGCTCCCGGTTAATTAACTTTTTCGAACGGGCACAAATATATCTGGAGTAAGGACAACTGTCAAATCGTTTTGTCATGTATTTTTAGTTCGGGCCACGGACTAGTGTTATGTCCGAAAGAGATATCAAATCAAGCATTTATTGATTGTTCGTTAATTGATTAATATTTAACATTTAAATGTATTTTAAATATTATCAGAATTTTAACATTATACATTGAAATAATTGTCACCCAAAATCCCTATTTTTATAAAAGTATCAAATAAATCTTATTAATTTTAAAATGTACCATGGGCAGGTTATGGTGCCAAATCAACAAGTATTCTGCGTTATTTGGCAGGAGTCTGTTACGTTTTTGTTCGTATTTTTTTTCTACCTCTGAAGTACCTCTGTAGTGATATGGAGTCGGTAACTTCCGTAACTTCGGCCGTAACTACAGACATCTTGCTTAGGGTTTAGGCCCCCGTAGTTTCGGATATACAAATACAACTGAAGCAAAACAAAGTACCTTTGTACTCAATACAAATATGGCGTATCTGTATCTATTTTACTGTGTGTACATAAAAAAGAAAATAATTTTTAAAACATACTCGGGAGGTGTCGTGGGACACTCGGTTGGAACTGAGTGCCTTTCGCTGTATATTTTCTATTAAATAACAGGCACAGTTCAATAAATTAACAACGTTTGAGAGAAGCTAAATGAAAAAAAAACACACAAAACACACATACCGAAAAAAAAATCATAAAAGGGTCTTATAGTCAAAATGCTTTACATTTTTCAGAGTATAATGTGTGATAAGGAACTTCGTCCCAAAATATGACTCATGCGACAAGTTAATCCGGTAGCTTTATTTTACACACTTCTATAATAAAAAAAAACCGGCCGAGTGCGAGTCGGACTCGCGCACGAATGGTTCCGTACCATTATCTACAAAAATGCAAAAAAATTATGTCTGTTGTATGGGAGACCTCCCATACAACAGACATAATTTTTTTGCATTTAAATATTTATTTTATTCTGTTTTTATTTTTTGGTATAGCGGCAACAGAAATACATCATCTGTGAAAATTTCAACTGTCTAGCTATCACGGTTCATGAGATACAGCCTGGTGACGGACGGACAGCGGAATCTTAGTAATAGGGTCCCGTTTTACCCTTTGGGCACGGAACCCTAAAAACACCTTTCTGTTACCTCTACTTTATAACGACACTCTTTTTTATTAAAAGTCATAAAACATGGAACTGCTCTCACACAACAACAATCAAAAGACAAATGAAAATAAAAACGTTTGCGATTATACAGATGTTATTCTCAGTTTCATATGTTTTAGAAGTTAAATATCCTGTTATTACCGTGCCTTGTAGAAATAGTTCTTTTGTGTGAGCGAAAATATTAGGTAGATTTCACGTTTTTCTCTACTTTTCGTGAGTTTTCATGCTGGAAATAAGCCTTTATTCTTGAATAGATGCCGACAGTTACTGATTTGGATTTCCCGTACCTAACCAAAAATTAAATATTAATAACTAATTGATAATAATATATTTTTTTCTTTTAATATTTTTATTATTAAGTATTAGTATTCATAAGTATTAGTATTAATAAGTATTAGTATTAATAAGTATTAGTATTAATAAGTATTAGTATTAATAAGTATTAGTGTTAATAAGTATTAGTATTAATAAGTATTAGTATTAATAAGTATTAGTATTAATAAGTATTAGTATTAATAAGTATTAGTATTAATAAGTATTAGTATTAATAAGTATTAGTATTAATAAGTATTAGTAGAGATTTCTCCCGTAGTTGTCATGACAAATAAAGAAATGACTTATATACTATGAGTTGTAGTATTGTTTCCTACCCAGAATAAGTCGATACTTAGTGAAGAGTTCGTCTTTAACCAGTACCTAACCTAGTGGAGGTCAGATAGGCAGTCGCTCCAATACTATACACGGAGGCAGGGACAACGACGCACAACCTGTTACCAAGGATTCAGTACAAAATTCTGAACATCCCGGCGTTGAAATTGCTCGAAGGTTATTAAAAAAAAATTACTGTTCAATACATTTTGACCGCGTAAGTATCGCACTTTTCTATGGGACAGCAGTTTTTTTTTTTTGATAACTGCTGCAAAATTTCTACTCTAAGCCCGGGTTGACGGCGCGTTGTGTTCCACGCGCGCCTCAAAGAGATGCCAGCACACACTGACGGGGTCCGCTAGGACCGACGCCTGCCACGGTCGCGGGATGGTCCGAAAGGGTTACCGTGGCCCTGGCACACAGGCAACTGAAGGAACACGGGTGGGTTTTAGTCAGTAAAACTCTGACACCCCCTCCCGCTCCGCCCAGAGCAGGAGAAGTTATTTGATGATGTCTCACCCAAAAAAACAGGGGTGCAGAATCATGTGCTGAATTCATGGTTATGGTTTGCGCGTCGATGTCCCTGCAACCCTGTATTAAACAGCATCCGGTAAGACTGGAAGCCGACCAACATAGTTGGGAAAGGGCTAAGAAGATGATGATGAGTTGTGTTTGTTTTTGTCTATATCTGTACTAATATATTAAAGAGGGTTTTTTTCTAAGTTTGTATGTAGGGGGAAATCTTCGGAATGAACGATCCGAGTCCGAAAATTCTTTCACTAATCAATCAATTATAATATTTTATTTCCCATAAACTTACATGGGCACTTATGAAATGTCAGAAGCTAGGTGCACGGTTCCAAATGGTCGTTTCCTATGGAGAAGAGCCGGTAAGAAACTTCACGGTTACTCTTTTAAAAATAATTGACTTTCACAATGATAGAAAATGGTCTACAAATCTACAGTCTACAAGGCCTACCAAGGTCACACATTACAAAATGTAAAAGAATCTATATAAAATACACAATAAAAAAAAATCTATAAAAAACCTATTTAAACCAAATGACGTGATTGTCATTACCACTGTAACAAATCTGAATTAATATCCTGTCCATAAAAGCCACTAAGAAAGAGATGAAATTAGAATAGTAGGTATATTATAATATCAAATAATTAGAAGATTATGTCAAAAATATACGTAAAAAATACAGCGTAATTTGGGAGCAATTAATAGACATAGTGATGCCGATAATAAGGTACCAGGGAAGCCATATGCGCAGAAGGAATGATTGCCAAACTTCCTTGTCTTCAACGTAGTCTTTAATCTTATAATATGCTTTTTTGATAATGAGAAGCTACATTATTCCTAAATGTCATAGGATAATATTTCGAAAAAACGAGAAACTTCACGCGATCGGAATCGCGGGCAGAAGCTAGTATAACGCACTCAAGATACATTCAAGACTAAGGCTCAATTTACACCGCCGCGGAATGAAATGGAAGCGACTTTTTTTTTACAAAGCGTAATGAACTTGTATGTCAAAAGTGTGACGTACAAACTATATACGACCCAAATAAAAGGTCGCGCGTCTTCTGGAGAATTCTCGCGCATTCTCAGAAATTCCCGCATACAATTTCGTTGCAAAAAGTCGCATCCATTCCATTCGATCTATTCCCATCCAATACCAAGAGCTAATACCATTTGGTATTAGTTTATTTCGAATTTATTTTCTATTCCCAACGAGTACCACATTTTTTTTTATAAAAAATCTATTACTAACGAATACCAAAGCGTGACTTTTTGTACACTCAGCTACACAAAGTTTTATTTAAATTGCGTTTTACCGAAATCTAGGGTAATCTAAATATAGGGTTAGGGTTAATAAGCTGGTCGACGGAGCCCCGCTTCGCGCTTCGCTTTGCGGGGCTCCTATTTCTGTCTAAAGGGTTTAAAGGAACCTAACCAACCAAACCTCGGGATGCCACTGACGTCGACCGTCTAGGGTTAGGATTTTCGGGAACATTTATTATGTTTTCGGAAACTTAGTTCGTCACTCAAAGCATTTTAATTTTACTGAACCTGACTGTATCTGATTTCTTCAAACTTGTTTTGGTATTGGTTTTAAAATGTGGTACTCGTTGGGAATAGAAAATAAATTCGGAAATAAACTAATACCAAATGGTTTTAGCTCTTGGTATTGGATGGGAATAGAGCTTCCATTCCGCGGCGATGTAAATTGAGCCTACGATACCACCCAAAAACCCAGTTTTACCCGACACTCGCGAAATGAAATGAAATGGTTTTGACACAGTCATCCCGTCAAACACAATTATAAAACGAAAACGTCAGTCCCGTTTACGATTCCGTTTTACGGTTTTAATCTAAGCACCAAATACCATTGAGTTACGATTTATTTTACGCATGAAAGCGAACGACGAACGATTAATTGTGTAAAATGTCTTTTACGATTCGCTGTAAAATACGTCTGCGTGAATAGAACGCGCGTCCGTATTACGTTTTATTTCTTAGATTTTGAAAGTAATTTTATATTGGGTCCTGCCTTTTTGATAAAGGGGATAGTGAGTGGGCTTTATATCTGTAATTTTGATGGTGACAATTCTTTTTTCTTTTTATTTGTTTAGGGATTTTTATCTAAACAGATACGCCAACCCCATCGTGCCTTTTAACATTACACAGCATTAACACTTATAATTACATTACATATAAACACCCAACATATCTAATATATAAGAATCTCGTGTCACAGTGTTTGTTATCGAACTCCTCCGAAACGGCTTGACCGATTTTTATGTGTTTTTTTTTTTATATAAAAATACACAAAACATTACCAAACCAACCAAACCAAACCTACCAAATGGTAGGTCTGAGAATAGGTCGTATAGTATATTTCATACCGCTGTGGGTGAAACCGCGGGGCGCAGCTAGTAATTATATAAAACAGTTAGTGATAAAGATGGAAGTCACAGATGAAGGACTGTTATTAAACGACATAACTTTTTGGCACCATCTAACGTTGCGTTGGTTAAGATAAAATTGATTGAATTAATCCCATGTTAAGTTTGTTTATGTCAAATTCCCTCAAAAAATACTCCTTCTCGCGCCTGTTCCGGACACAATACATCAGCAAATGTTGCACATAATTGTTTATGGTGTACGTAATATTGAGTATTCTATTCTATAGTGATAAGGCTGGATATGTGCATGATTTATGTGCTTGGTGTTATGTTTTTCTTTGTTCCAGTGTATTTTGGGCTTTATGCTGTTAATAGGGAGACATACTGCTCGATGATAAAAACGTTTTACAAAAAAAAAAACAACTTCCAAAAAACACAAAAAGAAGTGAAAAATAACTTTAATTTCGGAAGTCGGTGTCTTCGGTTTTGGATTTTCGTTTTTTGCCACCGACTTCCGAAAACAAAATTATTTATTACTTTTTTTTGTGTATTTTGGGAAGTCAGTTGTTTTTTTTTTTGTAAGAAAGTTTTTTTTTTACTTTTTTACTTGTGGTACACAAATTCGTATACCACTACTTAATATGTAAATAACAGTGACAGGAAATTATTAAAACATCATCAATATAAACTAAGTGAAAAAAATACGCAATATTAAGGATAAGTCAAAAACTGCTAGTCAGAACTTGATCTAATTTATATGGGACGATATGAGAAACACCAGCTTTCGAATAAAAGAATAATCATCCCAATCCGTTCACCTAGAAAATAGTTTTGAGCTAACACACATAAATAAAAAATAAATAAAAATTCAGTCGAAATGAGAACCTCCTCCTTTTTTTAAGTCGGTAAAAAAATAGCTCTCGCCGCTAATAGACGCAGAAGTTTATCAATGCACCACCGAGCAGAAGATGGCAAGCTTCTTTTTAACCGACGGCAAAGCCAAAGGGAAGGATTATATTTTTATTCAATAAATATGTACTACGCTTATAATTATTCATTTTGGTAACTCCGTACACGTGTTTAATATTAATTTTCAAACTCAAAGCATTTATTTCAATTAAACCATTTACAGGCACTTTTGAATTGTCAAAGAGTCGGTCAGTTAGTCAGAAAGTTGAAGCTAGTTGCCCATTCCAAAACGTAGATCTCTAATCATTTGCAATTATAGCACACTGCTCTCAATAAACTCTTCGATAAATAGTACGCTAAGAAAACAGAAGAACCAAAACAGGACGTCTGCATGCTAGATCGTTACATAATCCAGGAATAAACATGTCACCAGCTGTGAAACGTCGCGCTGAAACTTAAGCCATGTGCAGCTGTAACTAGCGGGTTTAATGTTGCCATTGCAGAAATAAGTAGCAGCCTTAAGGGTATGAGACAAATATACGTGGACGTAGGGAGGTACTGACTAGCACGCAAGTGCGGAGAAAACGTAGTGTAGAACGATCTAAGAAAAAACATTTTACAAAAAAAAAAAACACTACAAAGTGAAATATAAGTTTAATTTTGGAAGTCTATGTCTGTGATTTTGTGTTTTCGTTTATTGCCACCGACTTCCGAAATTAAAGTTATTTTTCATTTTGTAGTGTTTTATTTTTTGAAGAAGTTTATTTTTAATGTGTAATAGTTTTTATTTTTAACTTTTTAGTTGTAGTACTTACCACACACAAATTCGTATACCACTACTTGATACGTAAATAATAGTGACAGGAAGTTATTAAAACAACATCAACA
This sequence comes from Dryobotodes eremita, assembly GCA_917490735.1. NCBI lineage: Eukaryota > Metazoa > Arthropoda > Insecta > Lepidoptera > Noctuidae > Dryobotodes > Dryobotodes eremita. Next base: position 19,012,773 of record OU823251.1, on the reverse strand, counting down.
TATACAAAGTGGAAAAAATACGCATTATAAAGGATAACTCAAAAACTACTAGTCAGATCTTGATAAAGTTTATATGGGACCACACGAAAAGCACCAGCTTTCAAATAAAAAAAGAATCATCAAAATCGGTTCACCTAGAAAAATGTTCTGAGGTAACACACATAAAAAAAATACAGTCGAATTGAAAACCTCCTCCGTTTTTTGAAGTCGGTTAAAAAGAAACGCACTTCTCAACTCATTGAAATTGTCGGCAATGGATGTTGGAATGTTCCATGGTATTTTATCTAAGCCTGCTTCTAAAGGCTCTTACACATTGGCGCGACGCGACGCCCGACACAAAGGCACCGCCTTTGTGTAGCGCTATCGCGTCGCGCATGCCATGTCTGTGGGAGCCTTAAAGCAACAAAAATATTTTTTTTTTTATTATATAAGAAATTACAAAGTTACTTTCTTTTATGTGTGACTATTAGTTCATTTACTTTAAGAGTAAGTTTTTGTAAAAGCATGATGTGATGGACATGGACAAAAAAAAAACAAAAATAGTATAGAGGTATGAGGAACAGGGTGTAAAGTTCACTCATACTCTATAGAAAAGGGAGGATCCTCCGACCAGACGGGTGTTGTGTCTGGTGGGCAACTGCCCGACGATTGATGTCGGGATGTTGTATATATGCTAGTTGCGCGGTAAACTCTGATTGCGCGATGCAGGATTTTGCGTGACGTCAGTCTGACGCGTAGTTCGCATGTGGCGTTGTAGATGCCGCTACAATAGAAAGATTTTTGAATCGAAAGCATAACTATCGTGAAGCATTATGTATCACCCATATGGTAGATATGAATAAAGTCTTCAAACTCGTTAAGACTCCCGTAGACAGACGATGACGATGCGACGAGATTCTGGTAGAACAATTTCCATGAAGTTTTAATAGAAATTGTTCTACACGAATCGCAACTTGCTGTCGCGTCCGCGTCGCGCCGTTCTGCGGGAGCCTTTATAAGTTTGCTTCTTGGGATCGTGCTGGGCCCTCTGCAATGTGATCAACCTTAGATTAGAAGCAAGTGACGTGTAACTCGTCTTTAGGTAAGTTATGCAAGATGTAAATTATGCAAGATGGAAGTTACCTATGCAAGATGTAAGTTATGAAAGACATAAGTTATGCAAGATGTAAAAAGTTATGTATGAAAGTAATGTATTAGTAGTGACTCCCTCGTTGATCTCACGGTCGCAAACGCTACTGCGGAGCATAAATAAGGTCCTGACTTCGATTCCCGGGTCGGGAAAGTGTTATTAGGTTTTTCTATCTGGGATTTCTCAGTATCAACCCGGAGTCTGGAATTGAGCCCAGTTGATGGCAACAGGCTCGCCCCCTGTTACATGGGACTTAAACATAACTGGCGAAATGTGGGTGTACTATAGGTACACCTCTGCCCAACCCTTCGACAAACAAAGCGTGATGTTATGTTATGTGTGTAAAAAGTAATGAATGAAAATAATGAATTAAGTAGTGATGTCGATACCGTTGGCTTATGATCTCAAGAGCAACTGCTTGGGGTATTAGTTCTATGCCCAGGTCGGACAAAGTGTAAATGGATTTTGTCAATCATGAATTTCTCATTAGCAGCAGGAGTCAGGATTTATGGCCTAGGTGTGCCCGATTTATGTCAATGGGCATTCTTATTGAAAAAACGCAATAACTCTGCCTGACCTGGGGCTCGAACCCATGACAGGGACGTTCAGCTGCCTCTGGCCAATAGACCAACAAAAACATCTTAATAATTAAAACACCGCAATTTTTATACACACTTGTAAACGAGAACAGTAACAAAAACCTAATTAACATTTAACACGAAATTAGCATTTGAAATGTAACAAATGATGAGAACTAAATTCAAATCATTAGCGTTCATAATCAAATGGATACCTACTAATTACTGTGAATCCATTAATAACGTGTAAACAGGCTACTAACAGGAATAATTTAATCAATTCTACTGTTAGATTGTGGATTAATAATGATTTACAAGTAAAATGGCGTGTAATACATGTCATGTTAGTTTAAATTATGTATTGTTGTTGGTAGATTTAAAAAGCTTGGATGCTGAGATCCAAGCCAAAAAGAAAATACGTAACATCAGGGCTGTATATCTGAAGAGTTGGACAGAGGTGTACCTATAGTAACATCCACTTTTCGCCAGTTATGTTAAGTCCCATGTAATAGGGGGCGGACTATTGTCATCAACCGGGCACAAATCCACATTACGGGCTGCTTTTAGGAAAATTCCTAATGGAAAAACCAAATACCGCTTTGCCCAACTTTTTGTTTTTTTTTTTTAGGTTGGAAGTCATCAAATGCCCTCTCCCGCTCTGGACGGAGCGGAAGGGCGTGTCTGACTATTACTGACTAAAACCCACCCGTGTTCCTTCAGTTGCCTGTGCGCCAAGGCTATGGTAACTCTTGCGATCCATCCGCGACCCAGGCAGGCATCGACCCTTTCGGACCCCGTGCTATGAAAAATGCCGTGCCGTGTGTGCCGTGGAATGATGCTGACATCTCTTTGAGGCGCGCGTGGAACACGACGCGCCGTGCTTTGACCGACCTGGGAATCAAACTTAGGACTTTACGCTCAGCAGACGCGCTTTCGACCACTAAACCAAAGAGGCAGTCAAAGTCAGAATGAAAATATTGATGTATAAACATTGAATATCTGTCAACAGGGTAGAAAAATCCTACCCTACTTTCCTACTAATATTATAAATGTGAAAGTTTGAGAGGATAGATTGATGGATGGATAGATGGATGTTTGTTACTCTTTCACGCAAAAACGAATGAACGGATTTTGATGGAATTTAGAACACAGATATTTTATTACCTGGATTAACACGTAGGATACTTTTTATCCCGGTAGTACGTTCCCGTGGGATAATTTCCGACCTCCACGCGGGCGAAGCTGCGGTCAAAAGCTAGTAAAAAAATAAACCTATTACCTATAAACTTGTATATGGTAGCAAGCAGGCTAGATTGTGCGTTTGTGAACCACTGCTGCAAGGTGTCAGCGGAGCCTGTCACCTTGCATCAGTGAAGTCAAAAATGGTTTCAGTGATGTTGTTTTCCTAACATAGTTTGTAAGTATATTGTTACTAACACTATGAGTCTTGTTACTTCAATTAAATGATTATTATTACTAACCCATATGGCACGACGATATGCGAAACGTTCAAATCAATCAAGTGAAAATCACGCTGTTTAACGCAGACCACCGGAACCTCTACACCTGTGGCCTAGGGTACAAATATATGCAGCATGCTACAACACTCTGCGTGTTCAATATTATAACGCATTCAGTTGCATACTGGGTCTGCCTTGGCGGTGTAGTGTGTCCGGCATGTTTTCCGAAAGCAAGGGTAGATGACTTTTACGCAGTCATGAGAAAGTAGCAGGCTTCCTTTATGAACTGAATACATAAATCTGACAATGGAATATTGAGGGCCATAAACGAGGTAACCTGCCATGTTTAGTCTCTGCATCACCCTAAGGTTGACTGGTAGAAAATGCCTCAGGCATTAAGTCCGCCTTTGTACAGTATTTTTTTACTTGTGCATGAAGTTTTAATAAATAAATAAACTATTTCTTTGTATATGGCAAAATTAATATTCCAGCTAAAATAATAGTTATCAATTGTTGTTGTAATGTAATGTAATATTTTAATTTATTTTATTTTTTTGTAAAAATGTAAGATAAAAAATATTCAAAAAAAAATAATCTGGTGTCAATTCTATAAGGGTGTATTCCTGAAATAAAAAGATTGGATTTGATTAAAACTAAATATCATACAATACTAAAGCCCCTAGTACATTTTTATATCCCAGAAAAAAATAAAACTGTCCTTCAGAAAAACCCTGTACAATATTTTCAAAAAAAGAACCTATTCTAATCTTCCTTTCATCTATTCGACGCACGGTTAAACGCAAAAGATGTTCGTCCATTAAAATAGCCTTCAGGGGTTTTTCTCCACGGTAGAGTGGGGCACAGATACCCTACGATAGAGCCTAACGCTTCGGTTGGTTGGATGGCCCTAATCGCGTCACACATGGTTAATTATGCATATCCTTTAAACTGCGGTACAAGATAAAAGCTGAGCGAGGGTGAGGATTTTGTTAAAAGATTGGTGTGTTTTTGTTTAATTTTAGCTGAGACTGGTTCATTCCATTTTTTTTTCTTAGGGTATGTTTATTTCACCACAACTGCACTGGATATACAAGGACCAAAAAATCGAAGATGCCCGCGTGGTGGATTACGGCCCACTCCTTCTCAGAGAGAGGAGGCCTAAGTCCCAGCAATGCCAGCAATGGCAGAATTATAGGCTGTCATGTATGGCAGTTCACAGCTTTTTCTTTTTTTTTTTTTTTTTGGACAGGACTTTGCCAAATTGCGGCTCAGTACCCGGCTAATTATAAAAAAGCAAAATATTCAATATAGGCTGTATCGTTGGTCTAGTGGCTACCTCGTTGGTCTAGTGGTCGCAAGCGCTACTGCTGACCTTGAGATCGTGGGTTCGATTTCCGGGTCGGGAAAGTGTTATTTGGTTTTTCAATCTGGAATTTCTCAGTAGCAGCCCGGAGTTTGAATTTGTGCCCGGTTGATGGCAATAAGCTCGCCCCCTATTACATGGGACTAAAACATAACTGGCAAAATGTGGGTGTACTATAGGTGCACCTCTGCCTAACCCTTCGGGGAATGCAGGCGTGATGTTATGTTATGTAAAATATTCAATGCAAGCGACTGGAACTTTTTATATCTAAGTACCTTGAAAACCCAAGTGAACTTGCGATAACTGTGTAACTTACTGCAGATAGGCATTCAGGTGCTAAGAGGTCTCTGGTTAAGAATTTTCTCTTCAATTTCGATCCTACGGGGTAATTGCGTAACACACTACCAGTAGCAATGATGATGATTTGAAATGATTGATTGATGATTGATGATGACAACGATTTTCAATTTGACAGTTCAACACTGTTCATTGGCTTATTTACGTTGTTGAGCAGACAATTTTTTCGAACATATCAAGCAATGAATTAGCAATATCCTTCAAAATGATCAAGATTGTTATTTATAGTGTGTTACGCAATTAAGGTACCTGAACACTTTCTTAAAGAAAAATATTTCGAACACTATACACTAGCTTTTAACCCCCGATTACTGTTACCATCACGACGGTGGCTCAGGCTCCAGGTGGTCTGCTAGAGGGCCCTAAAAATAGATAATCAATTGTTTCTCATTAGCGATGCTTGACTAGTTAAAAGAGAATATTAAGGGATATATTACATCGCTCCCTGATTACTTCCTGTACCACACACCCAACCGGTACGTAGAGATTATCAAGGGCCACCCATGTGGAATCAGGAAATTAATTATGAGAAAAACGTCGACTAGATTAAAGGGTTTACAGTATTTATAGGAGCTTCAGGTTCCGGTAAATAGTTTATACAGGGAGGTAAAGGTGTTCCTAATGTTTATTTGGAGGTTTATTAGCGGGCCTTACTGATGTGGGATAGGTTTGTATTTATATTTGTTATGTTGCTTTGGTAAAGTATTTAATTTACTTAAACATGACAGTTGTTTAGCTGAAGGATAAGATTTTTTTAAATGATTTGTTAGCTTTGATACTTTCTGCCGGGGTCGCGGATTGTTCGAAAGAGTTACCGTGGCCCTGGCGTACAGGCAACTGAAGGAACACGGGTGGGTTTTAGTCAGTAAGAGTCTGTCACACCCTCACGATCCGCCCAGAGTGGGAGAAGTCATCTGATGGTTTCCCAGCCAAAACAAAAGCCTTGATACTTTGATAGGCTTTATAGTGATACGATATCAATATTTTTGAGAAATAGCATATTGCCGTGCTAACCGCCCAGACCGCCCATTGTGTCAGCCTATATAAAATGTCTACATTTATACCTATATTTTTTATGGTGTACATAATAAAGAATATTCTATTCTATTTTATTATATTCTAAGAAACTTAAAACCGGTATCTCAAAAAAAATACCTAAAGTTGATTTTTATGACATCGGATAGCTTAAAGAAATACGTATCCAATAAACTAATCCAAATAGATAAATCTTATTTAAAACATATAAAAAACACTTTTTTATGTTATCTAAAATCACTAAGAGGATAAGAGGTATATCAATATTACGTAGGCATAGAGCCGAATATTTGAATACCGCCAAAACTCCAAAAAACGACGGATTTTCATTACAATTTTTCTAAGCCGATAAGCGGCAAGTATGATTCGTGAGGCGAATACTGAGTTACCGCTATGACGCTTAGTAGATTTGTACATTATTGGTCACCAAATCGCTTTGACTAATTGAGATACCGCTGCAGCGGCCAACCGAATTGATCCTTGAGGTTTGATTGTTACGATCGGATTTCTAGTACATTTTACAGTGTGTTATCCTTTACTGTTGAAAGTTCATGTTATTACTTGTTTGTTTTCACTAGAAAGAGGTTATATCTACAAGACTACTATTATTACTGTGTAAATTAATAAAAATCCAGTGAATTGTGTTGTTTGTAAGTGTTTAGTGATTTAATTTCGTGTTTTATTATACAAGTAAGTCATATTACGGTATAATTTTGCATTACAAAACTACTAATTTTGCCCACAGGATAGTGGTACACAACGAAAGTTTTGTACCAACTGCTAAAGGCTGAAAACACTGATGTGTTGCTCCTGTACTGTGGCATAAAGGATTATTACGTCGCTCTAAAGATGAAATCATTAGTACATATTACCACTTCTTTATTTTTCACCGAAATAAAACAAAATCCACATATACATATAATTATATACTGCCTCGTCGATCTAGTGGTCGCAAGCGCTACTGCTAACCATGAGGTCCTGGGTTTGATTCCCGAGTCGGGCAAAGTGTTATTGGGTTTTACATCTGGAATTTCTCAGTAGCAGCCTGGAGTCTGGATTTGTGCCCGGTTGATGGCAATAGACTCGCCCCCTATTACATGGGACTAAACATAGCGGGCAAAATGTGGATGGTACACCTCTGCCTAACCCTTCGGGGAAGACAGGCGTGATGTTATGTGTATGTGTGTGTGTATAAAAAAAACATCATAATGTGTGTTGACAATTGTTCATCACAGAACAAGAAATAGATTCTTTTTTCATTCTTAGTCTACGTTGTCAATTGGAATGATATTAATGCCAACAAGATTGTGATAAAATACTTTGAACCAGGCCACACCTTCATGTCGGTTGACAGCTTCCACCATAGGATCGAGTTGTCAATGAAGCGCAAGAAAAATAAAATGAAAAATTGAAAAAAAGAAAAATTTAAATTAATAAAATGAAAAAATTTGCAGACTTTTCTCAAGCAGTTAGTACTGCAGGAAAAAACGAGAAGCCCAAGGATATGACTGTAGAAGATTTTATGACTGGGAAATGATACGACATAGTAAAAACTTTCACGAATTAGCCCAAATCCAAACATTAGTGAAAGGGTCCAAGTAAAAGTCAATAGAGACAGTCTTGATTTGACGTACAGAACTGGATTCGATAAAGACTATTACTGCGAGCATAATTGGAAATAAAATCCTGAAAACTAAAGTGTTACTGCCACCGAAGAAGAGAACTTCACCACACGGCATTTCCAAAGACATAAAAATAGAAAATACAGGGTGTCCCGTAAATAATGGATCAAACGTAACGGGTAGTCAGCTCACCTGATTTCCAACAACTAATTTGAAAAGTTTTTTATTATTTTCAATTTTGGTCTTTTCACGGTGAAAAAAAATCTTTTCCATTTAAGTTTTATTTTTCTAAGGCAAATTAAACTTTATTTATAAAAATGGTATCCTATTACATTATTAAGCTATTCAGAAATGTTTAACAAAAATCATACCTAAAAATGTTATCATTTGCAGCGATAGCATTAAAAAAACGGAATTCTGGTAAAAAAAATGGTGAAATTCGAGAAAAATTATGTCTTCAATAAAAAAAATATATTATTGCGGTTTTTTTTAAACTATTCAAATTAGTTGTTGGCAATCAAGTGAGCTAGCTTCCTGTTACGTTTGATCCATTATTTACGGGACACCCTGTATATTGAGATCTCTTCATAATATTATACCACAAAAAAGAATGTCCTTTTGGAAATAATTCCCTACTTTTAACTAATAAGAAGAAAATATTAAGCAAAATAAAAGATTTAAAAAAAATATTTTAATTAATTTTTTTCTTTAATATACTATGTATTTTTTTTTCATAACAAATTCATAATGTTTTATATGGATGGAAACATTTACGAGAAGAGCTAATTTAAAAGCGGTAACTCAATTCTTAATTCTACGAACACTAAGCGCGGTGGCAGTATCTCATGAAAAAGGCATTTTTTTATATTTCGACCATAAGACAAAAAATAATACCCAATATAATATATGAAAACCATTTAATAAGCAAAAAAAACTATCTTTACAAAACTTAAATTTTCTGAGATACCGCTTTTGCGTTTACCACGGCACACGGTGGATCGAAAATCGGCTGTAGAAGACATAGGATCTCGATTTCTTAAATGTTATTTTTTTTGCTGGAAATGACTTCTGCTGATCATTACTATGTACAAAAATGACACCCGAGTTAATTCTGCCCAAAAACGAAGGAAATATATTTTTTTTACGAAAAATTTGTATGAAGCTAGTATGAAAAATCGAATTATCTCCTAAACGGCATGTTTAACCGTAATATCCTTGGAGGTGGTCATAGTGCTAATTATTTATGATTTTTTGGTTGCCGATTTGACGAAAAATTTAATGCCGTTTTTTTTTTAAAAATCGTCAAAATATTTTTATTTATTTTTACCTGTAAAACGATCCCTTTTAGTGTCCAAGTTAAAAAGTTCGATATGTTATTAACCCAAATATTAAGAACACACAAAACAAGAAAAATTAAATAAAAAAATTGCTGTTTTTTGACACATTTTTATTAATTTAAATAAAAAAAGATTATCAAACTCTTATTTAAGTAACATATAAAGTTATATTATATACAAAATAATTTAATTTAAGGAATTAATACTAAGCATTTGTAAAATAAAGTAAAATAAATAAAAAAAAGACAAAATATCATTAAATATTACAAAAAAAAACCCAAACAGACTCAAATACAAATTTACAAATAAGTACATATATAATTTTTTTACAAATTTTCCTTATCACTCTCGTTGTCAGACTCCAATTCTGAGTCAGCATCCAGATTGGATATATCCAAAAACTCGAACTCAGTTTCCTGAAATTGAATTAAGTCGAGAGTTTCAGCAAAAAAGCTCTGCTTTTTCTTGGCATCTAACTTAGGCCTTTGTGCACTTAGCAAAGGATCCGAAGAAACAACAAGCATATTTAAAATTTCTTGATTGGAATCCTGCCTGCTTCTTTTCCGCGAATGATGTTCTCGAAACCTCCTAAAATCTTTGTTTCGAGACTCTGTGGCTTCTTCCGAGAGAGTCCCAATCGGCACAATATTATTTTTCTCAATTATGTCAGCCCCATGGATTAATAATTTATGAACGGTTGACGACATGTAGTACCAGTCGTATAATAATACGTACTTTTCTGCTGTTTTGCGGGCATAATCTCTAAATTTTATTATATCGACCTGCTCTCCAGATGTAATTGCTTGTAAAATTACAGCAAATCTTTTGATGAGGTCTTCATCCAAACCGGTTATAGCTGCGGTTTTATTAGGAAACTCAAAGAATTTTCTTGCAGTATTCCCGTCATTGGTGGTTCCCGAGCCTTATTTTACTATATCAATCAACAGATTGAGCTCATCTTTGAATTTATTTTGAATTATTTTCTTCCTTGTCTGTAGCATTTCTTTGTGCTCATCACTTCTCGCTACCCACCGTTTGAAGTCGAGCCTGTATGCAATGTGTAACAGACATTCCATACAATTTATACGGGCGTGTAGGGATGACAAGCCAAATTCATACAGGTCAGAACACACAATTTTTGATGTTACAGCATCTAAGCGGTTCATTTCTGTAGGCTTTGCTAAGCACAGGTAGCACGATGCATTTGATCTAGCTTCAGAAAGGTAAGTGCAAACTTTAGCGTCGATCATCGTCATCATTGGTTCATGAGTCACCCTATTATTATTATTGCACTCTGTGGGGATAAGGGCCTCAATTTCTTCATCCATTTGTTTTTTCAGCTCAAGGACAACTGCTTCACTCTCCTTTACAAAAGTAAACTGAACTGGACGACAATACAAAACTGAGCATGGTTTTGGGTTCGTCCATAAGATGTTGTCTCCATCTGTCAGTTTAAGTGGCACCAAGGAGGTCATGAAAATGCTCGAGTCATCTTCCTCACCCTCCATTTTCTGCTTGTATCGGCTTTGGTTAGAAGCACCATCAAATCCCCACTTGGATATCAGCTTCAACTGCTTGTTATGCTCTTCCTTAGAAAGGCTTTGAAGGATTCTTGTAACTGTGATATCAAGTAAAGCTTGAAGTGTAATCCTAGCCGATGAATCAGTAACTGTCACTGATTGCTTCGGAGGGTAGCAATCAAGCTTAGTTTGTTGCACTTTATAGTAAGATGGATAAATATCCTTAGCACCTTCCCGAATGGCAGCCTCTCGCAACGTAATATATTGCCACTTTGAGAGTTTTAGCGAAAGAAGCAATCCAAGCGCCTTTTCTGACGTAAATATGATTGTTTTCGCTGGTTTCTTAAGCGTTTCATTTAATTTAGCGGCTGCTTCAGGATTTTTCATCATGTATTCGATGACAGAGTTTTGTCTATTTTTTTATTTATTTTACTTTATTTTACAAATGCTTAGTATTAATTCCTTAAATTAAATTATTTTGTATATAATATAACTTTATATGTTACTTAAATAAGAGTTTGATAATCTTTTTTTATTTAAATTAATAAAAATGTGTCAAAAAACAGCAATTTTTTTATTTAATTTTTCTTGTTTTGTGTGTTCTTAATATTTGGGTTAATAACATATCGAACTTTTTAACTTGGACACTAAAAGGGATCGTTTTACAGGTAAAAATAAATAAAAATATTTTGACGATTTTTTAAAAAAAAACGGCATTAAATTTTTCGTCAAATCGGCAACCAAAAAATCATAAATAATTAGCACTATGACCACCTCCAAGGATATTACGGTTAAACATGCCGTTTAGGAGATAATTCGATTTTTCATACTAGCTTCATACAAATTTTTCGTAAAAAAAATATATTTCCTTCGTTTTTGGGCAGAATTAACTCGGGTGTCATTTTTGTACATAGTAATGATCAGCAGAAGCCATTTCCAGCAAAAAAAATAACATTTAAGAAATCGAGATCCTATGTCTTCTACAGCCGATTTTCGATCCACCGTGCGGCACCATACGTGTCTAAACAACATATTTTTTACAAATAAATTAGTACGAATTTCATGTGAAAGTTAGTAGAGCTGGTACATTATTACCTATGAGCCTATTTGGAGGGCTCAGTAGGTAATAAGGAAAAGATTTTTATTATTTTGGGCGGGTTTTATCTAATATAACATAAATGTCTATTAACTGCTCCCAAATTACTATGTTTACTAACTTTTTTTTTACGTACTACTTCGACATAATCTTCTCATTATTTGACATTATACCTATATATACCTACAATTTTAATTTTATCTCTTTTCTTTTGTCTTTTGTCGACAGGATATTAATTCAGATTTGTTACAGTTGTAATGGCAACCATGTCATTTGGTTTAAATAGACTTTTATTTTTATTATTTTATTTGTCTTTTATACATATAGATTCTTTTATATTTTGTGAATGTGAGAACGCTGTAGACCTAACTTCTAGACTGTAGATTTGTAGACAATTTTCTATTTTGTAAAGTTCTTGGTATTTGTTGACAGGCCTACACTGTTCTCCCATACCTATCTACCTACCTTTCTTGCCCGTTCTTCTCCATAGAGATCTACGTTTTGGAATGAGCAACTAGCTTCAACTTTCTGACTAACTGACCGACTCTTTGACAATTCAAAAGTGCCTGTAAATGGTTTAATTGAAATAAATGCTTTGAGTTTGAGTTTGAGTTCTATTAACACTGTAATTTGAAAACTGTTTATCTGAATGTATGTTCCAGCATCACACAAATACTACGGGATAGATTCTGTTATATTTTTTTATAGATATTTTATTTAAATCTGTTCAGTCTGTAGACTATAAATTATAACGCTATTTGCTATGGGATATTAGTAATATAGCATTATCTTCGTATACTTCTACGCAAATTATAAAAAGACGCGCCAAAAGGTTAGTATATTGCCGATAGTTACCGATTTAACTTTTTAAATGATCATCATCACGCTACAACTTTATGGAGCTAAGCAGTCAGTCATGACATATGCAGGGTGGATTTTTGAAATGGGGCAGTAGGGCAGGTCTACCTTAAATGTTGTCGCTACAAGAAAACGGACTTACGAGACTGTACTTAACTTTTTGAAATATTTTGAACTTCATTCACAGACGTTGACAAAATGTCAGTCAGCAGGAAAATAGCCAATTTAAAAAAATACTATTTTTGATGCCAATCGATCCTGTTTCTTATAAGGATTAAAAACTCTATTTTATTTACGTAATTTAAAAGCTAACAGTCTTCAAATAATAATTCAATTCAATTTAACTAAATTTATTTATATCGGAAAAATAAACATCCATATTGTATTACCATAAAAAAAAACTTAGAAAAATATGTTAGTAGCATTAAAATCACCGAAAAATTATAATTACAATCAAAACCAGAAATTAAATTACAATCAAAATCAAATTTTTATACAAAATTTAAATTACAATAACAATCAATCAAAATTATAATCATAATCAAAAATAAAATTAAAGTCAATATTACATTAGAATTAAATCAAAAAATTTAATAAATTACAAACAAAACAAAATTAAATCAATATCAAATCAAATTAAAATTAAATCAAAATTATGTCCAATCAAATTAAAATTAAACTAAACATGACCATAACTTAACTTCTGTACCAAAATTCAATTTAAATATCTTTCTTCAGCACCAGGCCCACAGCTATGTCTACTGGACCAGTGCATCAGAAAATGGCAGTCTGGTCAGTCATAATATTTACAAGTAAATAAAAAATCACTATTGGACCAACTGAGGTTTGAGTACTAGAGAAGTCAGAAATCGCAAAAAAACTGCCCTTACATTTCGTTAGAAATGAGACAGATGAGAGAACACAATATACCAGCTCGTACAACAGTCGAATTATTCCATTACTTTACGGCTGAATAGGGAACGAATATAGCAGAAAGCTACAGATTTATCCTAACAAATGATTATCATCCTGCTATACCTTTACGTAGTCAATCATGACATTATAAGAACGACTATTTTAGTCAACTTTCAACAAAGCAAATAGCTTAAAGGTTCGACGACTGCTTGGCAAACCTAAGTTCGATTCCTAACAATAAATTGATATTTTTGTGTTTTTTTTTTTTTAACATTTTGTTATACTATTATTATGATAGTTCGTAGAACGTACACAGAAAAACATAAAGTTTAGTTAAGTTAAGTTGAGCAATGGGTAGCTCGCCGTCCAGTAAGGACCAGGCCCGGGTCGACGACGCGTTGTGTTCCACGCGCGCCTCAAAGAGATGTCAGCAGCAATTAACGGGGTCCGCTAGGGCCGATGCCTGCCAGGGTCGCGGATTGTTCCAAAGAGTTACCGTGGCCCTGGCGCACAGGCAACTGAAGGAACACGGGTGGGTTTTAGTCAGTAAAAGTCTGACACGCACTCCCGCACCACCTAGAGGGAGAGAAGTAATTTGATGATTTCCCAAGCAAAAAAAAAGCCCTCTTCTTCACATCTTTAGTTATAAAAAAAATAAATAGATATCTATGGTTAGGTGACTGTTAATAAGAAATCCAATGTGTTTACAACCTACTGCGATATTATTTTAGTGATAGCTGTTCGTCAGAAAAAATCTATAAGAATGCATCAGGCAGTGTATCAGAGTTGTGCCATTACGCAGGCGTTCATTAATTTACTAAAAACGTAAAACTTCGCCAGCAATGGTAAATCGCTACTGAAGACTGCGGGTGTCGACCTCAGTACGAGCTGCTGCTCACACGAACAACTGCCGAACCGTTCAGTAAAAATCTCACCGCGAAAACCTAGGTGAAGTGAGCTTCAAGTTAGCTGTCAACAGTGCCAATCTCTAGCATCAGGTCGAATGTCAGCGCACTTCACGTAGGTTTTCACGATGAGATTTTTACAGAATAGCACTACTGAACGGCGCTTGTTCCCGCGTCAGCAATCCTGACTTTCTGTATATTTTGGCTACTGAGAACAAAACTACAAACATAGTATACAGGAAAGTTTTATAAAAATGTGGCTGTTATTTTAGTATAATTATTGTGTTGTCTTACGACTTCCAAGCGAACGAAGTCGCGGGCAGACGCTAATATTACTTATTTACCTAATGATATTGCGGTAAAACCTACAGTAAAACTGTTTTTGCAGATTGTCTTTCAAAAGCTTCTTTTAATTATCAGTCGATTGTTAAAAAGAAAGAAAAGAAAGAAAGAAAAGAAAGGAAGAAAAGAAAAGAAAGAAAGAAAAGAGGGAAAAGAAAAAGAAAAGAAAGAAAGAAAATGCGTTTATTGGCATTACAGCAACAAAACTACACGTTAAAACTAAAAAAACGGAAAACAATGATTATAATGCCAAAGGGACATCAGCTCAGCATAATGTCAGATGACAACACAAGGTGTACCACCTGACGCTGATTTTCAGCTGCAACCCTCGAGTGCCTTACGCTATTATAATAAACAAATAGGGAAGTGTGTGTCCGTTCTAATAAATTAAAAGTGTTGTGACATGGGTGTGTGTGTTGAGTTGTGATTAATGAAAAACTAAAATAAATACCCAATATCTGCATACATTAAAATAATAAGTCTATGAAATAGAAAGTCCGTATACATATAAGCCAAAATTGTATGACTGCGTTGTTTTTCTTAACTTCTTAAAAAAAAGGTTTAACATTTTGTATACCCTATCTACATAAGACTACCGGAAATAAACTGTCCAATGACGTTGACAGTGGCTATCACCCGGCTATGTGTCGGGATGCTCTTCAGGGGGGCCTACTCTCTGAGTCCGTCAACGAAGATACGGGTCCGTCCGAAAGTAGTTTCAAACTTAGGAGTGTACTTTATACACGATTAATTAACCACTTCGGACAAATAAAAAAAAGCAAATTAGGAGTAGGGACAGCTGTCATATCGTGGTGTCATTCATTCTTAGGTCGGGCCCCAAACTAATCTTATGTCCGTTAGTGATACGGAGTAGAAAACGCCCGTAACGTTAGCCGAAACTACGGATTTTGTGCTCAGAGAGTAGACCCCTTGTTTCGCGCAACAAAGCTGACATGTCCAATGTATTACGTGCCGTCAGACATGCCTTATTCTGGCGATAATACATGCGAGCACAAACAGTAGACAGATTACCTATGTACGTTTGTTTGTTAATACGTACATACATATATAATATCACGCCTGCATTTTTCGAAAGAGTAGGCATAAGTGTTTATATAACACATCAATGATAAGATAATATACCCACTTTTGGTCAGTTATGATTGAGTTCAATATATCCATATAGGCAATAGTGACGAGTCTATCTGCTTCCTACTGAGAAAAACCCAATCACACTTTGCCTGACCTTTTTTTTTTTGGGTGGGAAATCATCAAATGACCTCTCCCGCTCTGGGCGGAGCGGAAGAGCGTGTCAGACTCTTACTGACTAAAACCCACCCGTGTTCCTTCAGTTGCCTATGCACCAGGGCCACAGTAACTCTTTCGAACAATCCGCGACCCTCGCAGGCATCGGCCCTATCGGACCCCGTCAATGGTGCTGACATCTCTTTGAGGCGCGCGTGGAACACGACGGGCCATCGACCCGGGCCTGGTCCTTACCGGACGGCGAGCTGCTACCGGACGGTGAGCTGCACTTTGCCTGACCTGGAGATAATGTTAATTACCTGGGGATATATCCACAGGTATGACTCGGGAGCTCCTGTTCAGAAGTCGCGGTTGAGAGCACTAGAACCAACAAGTTAATAAAGCGGAGCTCAGCTCTGATATAGTATTTTGACGAACTTCAAAAAAGGAGGAAGTTCTCAATTCGACTATATATTTTTTAAATGTGTTACCTCAGAACTTTTTTCTATGGAAACCGATTTTGATGATTTTTTTTTTATTTAAAAGCTGGTGCTTCTCATGTGGTCTCATATAAATTTTATCAAGATCTAACTAGTGTTTTTTGTGTTATTTTATCATGCGTTTTTTTTATTTATTGTGTACATAATAAAGATATATATAAAGATATATTCTATTTTTTTGTTCTTTATTTTTTACTTTCAGAACTCCGTCATTTATAAACCGATTTTAAAAATTCAACTTTTTTTTAAAGGGTATACTTATAGGGCGGTCCCATATAAAAGCCAAGTTCTGATGAATAGTTTTTGAGTTAGCTTGAATAATACGTATTTTTTTCCACGTAGTGTATGTTGATTTTATTTTTAATGTCCCATGAAGCGACGGCGACGGTCGCTTTACTTGTTGTTACCAATATCAATAGCAATGAATATGACCAGAACACGTTTAGGATCTACATAGAAGCGCTTTGCAGCATAATACAGCGCTGTCGACGCAGCTAAACAAAGCTGCTAACACACATGAGCAGCTTAGCTGACGTATCCATGTATTACGTGACGTCACTGCTTACATAAAATAACAAGTTATGCCAGCAGTTTAGAATAGCATAGAAATTCTTGTGCAAAAAATGTCTTTATAATAAGAGACTAAGGGCCCGTTGTTTGATACATAGTTAAACATGATCAATAGTCAATTTAACAATTAGTCACTTGACAATAGTCAATAGCTGTCAAATTTTAACTACTCTGTCTGCGTATGGTTAATTTTTATAGATTGTATTTTTTTCTAACTTTAGTTAGCTTAACCATTTGTCAAACAACATACTTATGTCATTTTTAACAAATTGTTAGTTTAACTAACGCATTTTAACTAGTATGTTTGACTACGGATCAAACAACGGGCCCTAAGAAATGAAAAAACTGAAAATTTAAGTTACATTAATTCTAGTTTACGCATTCTGTCTGTTCTATATAAATAAAGAGACCTTACAAATCAATAAACAAAATCATTATGTTTTTTTTACGAGACAACTTACTTTAACTTTTTTTTACAAAAAAAAAATATAGTTGCAAACCATCCCAAAACAACTTTTGCCAAAATAGAATTCCGCAGTTCAAATGCGTAAATATCAACAAACGTTTCCCTTAGGAGCAGTTTCATTAATGAAACCAATTCCATTTAAACAGGAGCCACTGAAAACAGTCCAAATAGCTGAACAATAAAAATCCTGCAACTTAAACCTGACATTCCAATTTTGAATTCCGAAATCCTAAAAGAGGATGAAAAAAAATAAAACCTCTGTAGTTAAAATTCTTTGTAATCTCGCCAGGAGTAATTGATTTTACGAAATCAAATTCCGAAGCTCGGTTTCGATAGCATTCGACAGGTGAATTCAAACTAAGAACGGACTTATTTACTCACAATACCCTCCAACTAATCTAGATTTCGATCAGGACAATACGGCTTCCAAGCTAGTGAAATTGAGATGGAACGGAATTTTAGCTTTGTTTAGCAAGTCAAAGGGAAAATCAGGAAGCTTTGTTTTTAATTAATGTGAAATGACAAAGCATATTGTGTAGATTGCCTTTTGTATTTCAGCTAGCAAAACATCAAATTTTTTTGTCAATTCATGGAATTCAAGCAGAATGCCGTCAATAAAAATTAGTGAGGTCAAAAGCAGACCTAGCTTATTAAAATGCTAAAATCATAAATTTGAAAATACTCATCAAACATCGCTAATGAATGAGACACAATTGATTATCTATTGTTATGGCCCTCTCGCGGGCTACCTTGGAACTCCCCCTGGCCTGGCATTGGGCTTGACCTTCCTTGCCTGTGAATGAAAATCAAGATTATCCCTAGATCGGAATCTTTCCCTAGCAACCCTTGGACTCAATCTATTATGTAATTTGTATGATAAGTGATTCTCAAACTGGAAGAAAAATATCTGCAAGCTTATGTAAATTACATTTCGTAGGAAACATTATTTAATTTCGCCGATATTATAATAAATAAATACTAATAAATTCATTTATTTCAGAACCAGTCCATATGCATACATGTGAAACTAAAAATATTAGATACATTAAGAATTAATTAAAAGATTACAATTAGATAAACATTACAAATGTCATGCATAAAAACGGTTCCCTATCCATTTGCATAAAATGTTAAGACCTAATATAACTTAGCATAATTTTGTTTGGCATAATTATATTTTCGCATAATATAATTACGCATAACAGCTTACGCATAATTTTTTTAAGCATAATTTCTCTAACCATAATAATGATTAAGCATAATATTCTAAAGTATAAATTTATTAAGCATAAAGTTCTAAAGCATAACTTTTTTATGAACATATTTGTGGGTTTTTTTTTTCGCTGTAGGAAGCATGAAGCAAGCAAGCATACAGCATGCAAGCAAGCATACAGCATGCAAGCAAGCATACAGCATGCAAGCAAGCATGCAAGCAAGCATGCAAGCAAGCATGCAGCAAACAAGCAAGCATGCAGCAGACAGGGTTTCTGTCACGGCTCCGGCGCTGCGGGCCTCCGGCGGCCCCACGCGTGCTAATCGTCGCAGACGGCTTCCGCTCACCACCGCAGCTTCGGCTTGTTGGCCGGCTTTGCCGGCCAACCTCAGCCGCAGCGGCTCGCTCGCAGCCGCCTGCTCCTCAGCCCGCGGGCCGCCTCGCCCCTCCGTGCCTACGCGATTTTAAATTACACTCTAGGGGTAGGACAAACAAGACTACGTGGAGTCGGTTTTGCAGCAATTCGGTTCTGTCACTAACTTTCGTTGCACAGCATATTCAATTTTTAACCAACATTATTATGCTAATAGTCATTAGGCCTACTAACGTTATGCGAATCAAATTTATGCCAAAACAAATTAGTCTTTAAGATGATTATGCCAACATAAAATGTATGCCTAAAAAAATTATGCCGTAGTATTATTATGCCAAAACAAATTGTGCCAAAATCGTTATGCCGAAGTATATTAGGACAAAGGACATTATGCGAAAAGAAGGGATCCCCATAAAAACATTACAAATTACAATTTTACAATACAAAAAATATTTAAATAAACTAATTATGTTTCATCTTAGTCTAAATTTAGGTTTGGATCCAAAATGCTCAATATGCAGCCTGGTCCAGTAACTTATTATTGGGCAATCCAGATTCAGGTACATCCTCCATGCGAACAGCTGAAGATATTACCCGAAAAATAATACTGAAAAAAATCCTATGAAATTATAAAACAAAAGTTGTAAATATTATCTTGTATAATGTATAGTATCAAAGGCATTGACTACCTCGTCACAGTAGTCGCAAACACTACAGCTGAACGTGAGGTTCTGGGTTCGATTTCCGGGCCGGGCAAAGTGTTATAGGGATTTCCAACATGGGATTTCTCAGTAGCAACCCGGAGTCTGGATTGGTGCCCAACGATGGCAATAGGCTTGCCCCCTATCACATGGGACTTATACATATAGAGGTATGAGGAACAAGGTGTCAAGGTCACTCATACCTCCATAGAAAAGGGAGGATCCTCCGATCGGACGGGTGTCGTGTCTGGTGGGCAACAGCCCGACGATTTGCCAGTATACTATTGTAGTCTTTGCCGACGATTGATGTCGGGGATGTCGGGGCGTTATATATATGCTAGTTGCGCGGTAAACTCTGCTTGCGCGATGCAGGATTATACGTGACGTCAGTGTGACGCGTAGCTCACGTGTGGCGTTGTAGATGCCGCTAAATCACTCCCCTCCGGAGTCATACAAACATTACTGGTCAAATGTGGATGTACTGTAAGTACACCCTAAGTCAAAGTCAAAGTCAAATCATTTATTTCAAATAGGCACATAAAAAGCACTTTTGAAGTTCAAAATTTACAATAAAATAGAATTGATTCTAGTTGCCCCTTCGAAAATGTAATTTCGTATGGAGAAGAATGGGCAAGAAACTCCACCGTTACTCTTTTTAAATGTTTTACAATATTAGGTATACATTAATTATATAATTATATGTGAAGACGATGCACCTAGAATAAAATTTATATACCACAATAGGTAAAAAGAATTAAATATAAAGCAATGACAGGTAAATTAATTACGTGATAGATACATGGTGCACACGTATTTACAAATATTCAAAACTAGATGATTTTTCCAAAATTTTTACAATTAGTCATTTTGTGTGTGCGTTAAAGTGGTTACATAATGTAAAAAACAATGTCATAAACATTATAAATTTTACAATTAAATTAGCAACCAGTTTGATTTTCTCAGTATTTTTTCAGTTTTTGGCTCTAGATTGTCCTATGGAGCAGGACCAGCATGTTTCAAAGCATTCTTATCTACGATATAATACTCTAATTTGTTATGCTTGTTTACAAAGTGTACTTTTAATATGAGTTTTAAATTTTCTTTCGTTTAATTGCAATACATCACAAGGTATTTTGTTGTAACATTTAACACAGCATCCCGTAAAAGATGTATGTACTTTAGATAATTTAATAAATGGTTGATCTATTTTATCTTTATTTCTAGTATTAAAATGATGTCTATCACTTATTTTATTAAAAGGATGTAGATTTTTTCTTACATACATAATATTTTCATAAATGAATTGGCAAGGTACCATCATAATATTAATCTTTTTAAATAGTTCTCTAAGAGATTCGCGACGACTTAGATTATAAATGGCATTGATAGCTCTCTTTTGCAAAATTAAAATGAATTCAATGTCAGCAGCCCGACCCCACAGTAAATGCCATATAACATAATGCTGTGGAAGTAGCTAAAATAGACCAAACGCGCGGTTTCTACATCTGTTAACTGTCTTATCTTCCTAACAGCATAAGCGGCCGAGCTTAACTCAAACTCATACTCAAAGCATTTATTTCAAATAAACCAATAACAGGCATTTTTGAATTGTCAAGGGGTCGGTCAGTCAGAAAGATGAAGCTAGTTGCCCATTCCAAAGCGTAGTAGGTACCTATGGAGAAAAACGGGCATGAAACTCCATGGATACTCTTTTAAATCAAAATATGGTTACAAAAAACCGCCCCGCAAGAGATGTTATATGGGGTCCCTATTGTAATTTCTCCTCTAGCGTGATTCCTACACCTCTGCCTACCTCTTCGGGGAATACACGCGTGATATTATGTTATGTATCCATCCACCCATGTAAGGATTCATTGTCTTGTCTGCTAATCAATATTTTTGATTTTACTTTATTTTTACAAAATAACTTTTGAAAGATATCGTAATTAGATTTATATTGGACACATAATTCTTTTGTAAAACTATATTCACAGAAATTGTATGAATTAATATCCATATTAGTCTGGGAATTTGATTAATATGGTAGTTACTTTTTAGTGCCCGAATATCATAAAATTCAACTCTAAGAATGATGGAATACTTTCTGTTATTAAGTAGAAAAGAACAAATGAGTGACCGACTAACTGACTATAAAGATATCGATGGCTATCAAGTCCTTGTTTTTAGACCAAGATTTATTTACGATGTATCCAACATAAAATACGAAGACATATAACTTAAAATACCCCTAAATAGTCAATCAGTCGATCCAATCAGTTCCTGCGCGGTATTAATGCTAGCCATCAGTCTTCGAATCTGATTAGATCAGAGCGATGCAGCCAAACGACCCACTTGAGGCGAAAACGTCCTAACTTACACCAAAACCTCTTACAAATACAACCTTTTCAAACTGAACACAGAAGTTCCGAACGAGAAAACACTCAGTGAGAAAAGGTTCTAAAGTTCCTTAGCTCAGGGAGTAGTTAGAACCTTTTCGAATTAAAGCGGGAAACTTATTAATGATCCTAGAGCAACTCCTTGGCAACTCGTTACTGGGGCAATAAATAACGTAGCAACTGCTTTTAGAAGTTTCGCCTCTTTCAATCTTTTGATCACTATTAGTTTTCGTATTTTCATATATATTGTTTATTTGTGACATTATTTTTAGTTTAGGTTATAAAAGTTATTCAGTGGCGGTTGTTAGGAATCTCTTGATGTTTTTCTGTCTGGAAAAACTGGAGTAATACTCTTTCGAGACATATTTTGAGCTATTGAGTTTTTTTGTTACTGTACCTACTAAAGTTTCGTTCGAGTATAAAAGAGAATTTGATAGCTTAGTCTAATATTGACTGGATATTGACATGAATATTTACTTTGTAAAATAGTAAATTATTTTAATTATTGTGAATGTAAAGACTACGTAGATCATTGTTTTTTTTTCTTTCTTAATTAGTTTTAATCATAGTCTGGCAGTTTGAGTAATTTATGCGGTCTACCCAAATGTCCTTTCTTTGGTATTGTTCGTCGAATTGTTGAGCTCCTTAAGTTTTGAGTTGAGCTGCACGATTACTGACAAATGCGTGCACTGACTGGACAGGTCCACTCATTCTGTGTGGTTTTTTTCCTCAAAATACCATTTCAGACTCAAATCTACATGGTCTTCACGTGATCTGACCAAGATTATGTCTGGACTTTAAAAGAGACTGTGACCTCTGAGTTTGTTTCGGCCTTTCTTCTCAGAGTAGTCAGATAGGAAACGCCGACCTCATCTAGTTTTAAAATATGATTGACGTGTAAAAGTGTTTGTACACTTATAGAAATAAAATCATTTATCATTAATGTTTTTCAAAATGGCTGCCGACGTTATTATTACATTTTGTCTTTACTACATAACTCTAAAGATGTTCCTTTAAGGCGCTGCAGCGCTGCCCAAACGTAGGACACCATAAAACGATTAGTTTTTTGTCGCTCAGTTAGGCGTATTGGTACCTACAAAATAACAAGCCAGATTTTTTTGTGTATTGCTAAATGTAATGTAAATGTAAACGAGACTTATTAAAACACAATACAGATGAATTGAAAACTTCCTCCTTTTTGAAGTAGGTTAAAAATATTGCATAAAAAAAATAGTTTCATGACAAAAAATCGTAAATCAGAGCTCTTTTTTTTCGTAGCATTATTCTCAAAAGGAGATGGAAAACGGTGGGCCCAAATGTAATAAGTTTAGATATGATCTAAAAAAATTGTCATCTTTTTTTATCTTAGAATATCAAAAATCACCTCAATTCTCAATCTGGAAGCGGAAAAATATGAGAAAGATAGTTTTCGTGAGATTATCGATTGAGTAATCGATTACACAGTTAAGAAAATAAAACCTTTGCACTAAAGAATTAACTCAAAGTAATTAAATGCACTACATATACTTATATGCAATATAATTACAGTCATATTAATAAATAAAATATCAATTAATTATTGGAAAACCAATATTAATGATTATCGATTTCAAATCGATTAAAATCAGTCTTCTATTTTTAGTCAATGTCACTGAAATGACAGCTGACTGACATTGACACTAGACAATTGCCGACTGCTCATGTTTGCTCACTCGTCTTGTATTTTCCGATGCGTTTTGAGTGCTTTCCCGATTATTCTTCATTTTTCACGACCACTGGTTTGTATTTACGTATTCCGACCCTGCCTACCTTATACGACCCTTGCTTTCACACTGGACACCGAAGATCACACACACGTTTGATTTGGATTTGTTATTTTGGATTTTACCGCCAGCTTGTGGATTGGATATTCAAACTATGGGTTGCTGTGTGAATTATGGGATAACAACTGGTCACTGCAAGACTCTGTCAATACATTTTCTACTAAATATAATAACTATTAGTGCAAAAGAACATAATTTGTACTTCGGGAATCAGCTGTTAGTTAATGATTGTAACATAACCTCACTTTAATTAATCTCTTATATCGCTGTAATTGACACCACTTTCATCTTTTTACATCCAGGCCCAAGATTGTATGTAATCGTTTCAGTCTCCTTTTGGGCTTAAACTATCATATTTTATGTAATCATAATAAAGGTACTTTAGTCAACTACGTAAATACCAAAAAATTATTCCACTGAGCCGTGCATTTATTTTTTAATTCAATTAAAACTGCAAAATTTTGATTATTCAATTCAACTAACATCAAACGCATAGCTGTTTTAAACCTTATTTATTGCCGCGATGCGCTATTGTCAATTACCAAAAAATTTGCTTCTTCCCGCGCCTTAATGGGTAAAATAATTTATTACAGTCCAGTTAAAAATTAAAAAAATACAGCTTTTTCCTCAAGAGGCAAGAATTTTAAAGCCTATCGCTTCAAGCGCATTATAACATCCAATTCAAAAAATTACCTATAAAAAAACATAAAACACTAAAATGAGCATTAAAAAAACATAACCCTAAAATGTACAAGCTATTTCATTTCACCCTCAACCCAAGAATGCAAGCACACTTTTAACCTTAACATTAACATAAAATGATGGTGGTAAAATAAAAACACGGATAATGCATTAGATTAATGGTGTTTTAATGTCCGTAAGTAAAGTGACGTCACGATAAGTCCCATGGGTAGCGTTTGTTACCGCTTAAGGTGGTTTCTTCCCCTAGTGTATACGTACTATGATTGATTAGGTTAATTACGTGTCTATGTATGTTATGGTGATTTACATGCGTAATCTGAATAGGGGGATTTAATTTTTGTATGCGATTACTGATGATAAGTCTTGTGTACGATTTTTAAGTAGTTACATATGTATACACCTATACATCTATAAAAATAAATAAAATTGAAATGGCTGTTTGTAATGTCAAAATAACAGCTTTTTACTAAATGCATATGAAAGTATATATGGGACTTACAACAAAATGCCAATTTAAAAAAAAAACTGTCTGTCTGTTTGTTCGGGGTAATCTCAGAAACGGCCGGACCGATTTTAACGGAACTTTCACTGGCATATAGCTGATGTTATAAGGTGTAACATAGGCCACTTTCTGTACCGACAGCACGGTCCCGTTGGATAGTTTCCGAAATCCACGTGGGCGAAGCCGCGGGCTGCAGCTAGTTGTATACATTCCTCCCATGTGGGTAGGCAGAAACTACAGACTATAATGAATAATATAATGGCCAACGACTGGACGACAATGGACGACAGAAGAATATACTCGTAATGGCCAACCATATGATTCCAGAGATAGCCCCATTTTTTATGTCGGCATATAACTCCTTCATTTGTACACGCAATGGCCTCATACGAAATTTTATAGTATAGTAACGATCAGCAGAATCCATTTGTAACCAAAAAAGGACCCTTCAAAATTCAAGTCAAAATGTCTATGAAAAGCAATTTTCAGCCCACCACCGTGCGCCGCCTGCTACGATCCTCCTTTTGCTTCGTTTACGTTCATACATCTGCACCCTAATTACGTTACAACGTAATTGCATATAATTTTGAAGGATATTGGTAATTCATTGCTTCATATGCTCTAAAAAAAATTTCTCAACAACGTAAATAACGTAATGAATGTTGTTGAACTGTCAAAATGAAAGCCATTCCTACTGTTAGTGTGTTTCGCAATTACCCCGCTGGTCATACACGTAATTCGGTTGCGAGTACTACGCACCTGACCTTTAAGTATTAACCTAATTATTATATTTTTGTTCTCAATCAGTATCTAAAAAAAACTGTTTCCACCCAACACTATACTTACAAAACCACCTTAGAGATTACAACTGTTAAGTGATCAATCATCATTACGCAGTCCCATCCATTCTTCTTTAGCTAACTTCCGTAGCTCGACTTAGATTGGTGACCTTCTTATCATATTAGTCAGATCTTTACCTCATTTCAGCTTTGCACATAAAAATCGCACGTAATAGACATTATTTGACAATAAAAAAAAAAACAAAACTATTATATCAAAATCAAAAATTTCTAAATATTTTATTTCACATAAACCAACATGGGCACTTATGAAACGTCAGAAGCTAGGTGCACGGTTCCAATTGGTCGTTTCCTATGGAGAAGAGCCGGCAAGAAACTCCACGGTTACTCTTCTACAGTGTTAATAGGTATGGAAGGACAGTGTAGGCCTATCAACAAGTAACAGGTACTCAAAAAAATACAAAAAGGTCTAGAAATCTACGTCTCTCTATTTGCTTGAATATGGGTAAGTACATGAAGTGATACATCATTACAACAAAAGTCCTTTAAACCATATCCTACCTTAATAGTTGTGTAAATATCTATTATAATAAAAATATACACATACATAACCTCGCGCCTCCCTCCCATGGGGGTAGGCAGTAACTACAGAACGCCACCTGCCCCGATCCGTTATTTGCCGATATCTGCCGAAAATAAACACAGATTATGTCTCTGAAAGAAAAGTTTCCATAGAAAACTTCTGATATACTTACCCATCCCCTCACTAGGTCGACGAAAACTTTTGTCAAAAAAACATTAATTATACGTATACGTGTGATAACAATTTGAGAACCTGACTGCTACATTAGGCGTGTTAACAAAAGAGGCATTTACGATTCGCAAAGTGAAAAGCCGTGTAGCGTCGGGAAAGCGGGCTCATGTTGGGTTCGCCATTTTCGTGGCCCCAGGGATTTTTATGGCCACACACTGTGATGTCTTTTTTTGTCGGAAATTATGAACGACGTGACTGAGATGCTATTTTGTAGATAGAAAGGTCATAGGTCTAGGGGTCTATGGTTATTTATGCTCTCGGGAAAGGTAAATTCTCATGGGGAATTGAGTCAAATAACCACCTTCAGCATTCATAAACGAAAGAGTGAACGAACTATCTATCAAAAATAAATCGAAACCCGTACATTTTTATTCACATGAAATTGAATATTTTAAAACTTGAGTCCCGAAAGAGAAAACAGGCTTTTAAAAACTGTAATAAAATACGTTGGCACAACATAGGTGCTATATGCACAGAATTCTATTTAAAGCTCTTTGTGATTCTACAATTTCGTTACAGCAGAAACTGCAAGTAAAACGATCACACACTATCAAAGATAGTCCAAACGAGCGTTATTATTAACTCATTTGAAAGCATTGAACCGAACTATTTATCATCTACAGAGAAACTTCAGCTTACTTTATAGTCGCCTGCATTCTAACTCCGAACACACATGACACTGCGTCTCAATGTGTAATACATTGCACAGATTTTGTTCAGAAAAAGGACACAGTAACACGTAATTGGAAGAGGGCTGTGTTTTGAAAACCACGTTTTCCAATAAATTGTGGCGTGTCATAAAGGCGTCGTCACGTATACTCATTGCGAAGGTTAAGCAGGGTATACAAATGTTGTAGGACAGTCGCTAAATTGGTGTTTTAAAATTAATTCAATAAAAATAAAAGCAAACGTGTGTGGGGGTCGGGGGACTCCTGTCAGAAACGAGGTTCATTAAGCTTTTTCTTCAACTTGACGAATTTGTAAATTTACGTAGCCGCCATTTTGGATTTTAATTTTGACCTCACTATCGGCTTGAGCACCCTCGGAAACCATGCAAACGACACCCATGATTTTTTGTTTTAATAAATCACGGTCATCATCTTGCTTTTTATTTTGCCCTCCCTGTCTCCTCCAACACCCTCGGAAACCATGAAAACTATCTCTCTCTGTCTGCCTCTTTCTATTATAAAAATTCGCATGAAGGGCATAGCGCTTTTTTGTTACGTGACGATTCATAAAAAAATCTTAAATTTTACTCCTACCACAAGCTGCATTAAAGAACTTCATTGCAAAAATGTATGCAATTAGTTTTAAGATGTAATTTGTTACATCTTAAAACTAATCGCATACGTTTTTTTTGCTTTGGCAACAAATTGCAAGTATAAAAGAAACAACCCGTGCTGGGACAGAATACGGTGTTCACCAAGGAGACCTGAATCCCAACAGTGGGGAGAAAATAAGCTGGAAATAATGTTAAGCAAAAGTGATACTACCTACCGTCATGGAAATCACTGGAAATCTTAATAAGTTGCAGACGAAATTCCCAGTGGATTAAGATTTCTTTTTATTAGTAAAGAACCAGCAATTTCTGAGCCATTCCTAACTAACGTTGCTTTAATTGTTTGTCCTAGGAGTACGGCTTGATTGGTCCGGGTAGGCATCCATAAATCAGGCAACGCGGAGCTGTTTCATGGGAATCAGAACAGTGGAACTTGAGAAGTGTTAGGTGTAAAATTTTAATTTTAAACTTAGTGAAGAGAATATTTTTAAAAAACTGAAAGATTTTTTGTACACCTTGTAGTCAGAATTTAGTAGTGTGTGAAAGGTTACAATATTAGTTTAGTCCTCTAGTTCACATGATTTAATTAAGCTATCTTTATTAATACAAACACATTTCTTTGATGTTTGTTGTATTTAAATAGTATCGAAACACAACAATTCAAAATATCTTCTATGTGCACATGCGAAACACAAGTTTTAGTTTTAGTTTTTTCTCTAAATCCTGACTACTCATATTCCAGCGACACGGCTACATACAGGACCCTCGGTACGACAAATAAGTGTTGGAAATTGGCTCGTGCGCCGACCGTTCGTTCAAATTTACGACTTAATATAAAGTAGGTTTTCCGGGGGAAATTCCGTATCGTTTACGTGTCGTATCGGTATGTGTAATAACGGGCCCGTTCACTGTATATACGTAATTATTATTTTTTGTACTAGTTTATATGCGTGTACGCTAAATTGTTTGTTGCAGTTAAGTGGCGGCCATTTTTTTTCGCAGCGGCAGGCTTGTAACGTTTGTTGCTGTTGATAAAGGATTTATTTTGTGGGTAAAGAAGGTATCTTGAATTTAACTCAAATTTACAGTGTGAGTATTTTGAATGAATTTGTGTCTTCATTCAGTTTGATCGCTCACTGTGAGAGAGTCGTATAAATTTAACGAATATTACGTTGCATTATGCATTTTAATAAGTGAAATGTTTAGGTACGATGATTAAATTAGCATGCTACCGTACCTACTTTTAAAACTAAATGGGTTAATAACCTCGCACAGGTCTAGTGAACGAGACTTCTGTAAGAAACAACTGATGCTTGCATGTATAAAACACTCTTCTCACTCTGACACTAAAAATCCTCTTCATATCAGTAAAAGTTACAACTTATTATATTTCAACTTATTTAAATTTTTATTACTTATTTCTTTTATTTTTTTTTTCTTATTTTATTTTATATTTCTTCTTTTCTCTCAAATGCTGGCTGAATACAGTTTCAGCTTATAACTAACCTGCAGTAGTTATCCAGCCTATCGATTTCCTTTCACAGTTGACCTTAGTCTTACCCTAGTCTTACCTTAGCCTAGATTCAAAACGATATGACAAATATTAATGTTTGTCTGTGACATTTATTTAAATAGCTTGTAGGTGAACAATTATTGGGTTGGAGCACTCTGGATACGGGAATAAAGGATAAGCGTAGCAACAAGCATAATGACTGGCTAAATTCTTAGAACAACTAGACTACCTTCAATGCTTTATATGAATAATATCAATTTACCCACAATAACTTATAACTACATACATTACAGTACGAATGAATGTATTAAAAATTCAAATAAAGTTTAATACTTGCCTAATTATTTTATGTTGTAATTGAACATGTTAGGTTAGGTTAGGCGCCTTGTCAAGGTTTCCGTAAAAAAAAAACAAGGCAAATACGGCCATGTTTAGCTTGAAAATGTATTATCGAGGTAATAAATATAAATACCAAAATTAGTAGTAATTATTAATTAGTAGGTACATACACATAAAGTCACGCCTTGTTCCCATGGGGGTAGGCAGAAATTACAGAACGCCATCTGCTACGATCCTTACATATGCATTTTACCTCGTAATTAATAGGTATTGTTCAAAAAACTGTAGGTACTTAATCACTCTGTGGAAGTGTCTGCAAATTCGTGCGGAAAAGCTACCATAGTCAGCCTATAGTGTTCCCATTGCTGGGACACAAGCCTCGTCTCTGTGAGAGGGAATGGGCCGTAATCCACCACGCGGGCCGAGTGCGGGTTGATAGATGTCACATGTCGTCGAATTTTTAGTTCTTGGGTATGGTTTCCTCACGATGTCTTCCTTCACCGTTTGGAGAGCAGTGGTGATAAAATAATTTACACTAAGTAAAATGCCTGTCTGGGTTCAAACCTACGACCTACAACTCGTATGTCGCGGCCGTTACCACTGGGCCACCACTGCTCCTATTAAAGACATTACCTTATATTATATTATATTATCTCTTAGAATAACTAGACTATTTTAAACCCAAAATAGTTTCCTATCAATACTTATATCCACCACTGCTCAGGAAAAGCTAGTCTGGCATCAACTCTACAAATAAATGGGGATTTTCTAATTTATTTGCGCGCCTCGGAATGTTCTTGGGCAAAGAAAATCTCACAAATTGATGAGTTCCTAGAATACCTCGAGACTAATTTCAGTAAACATTTTTAAAGATATATTTTTCTTCTTGCTTTTTGTTTATTTAGAAAAAAAATGAAGTCCCAAATTGTAGGTATATTTATTGGAAATCTGCCCACCAAAAACTGTGAAGAAAACTTACGAAATTAATGTTATTTTGTTCCTTATATGGTTCGATTACAATAATATTAATTGCTACACCTTGTTTAACCAGAATATTGAAGAATATCTCATCTTCATCATTTCAGCCGAAAGACATCCACTGCTGGGAGCAGGCCTCCCCCAAGCACCGCCACTTCAACCGGTTCTGTGCTTTTCGCATCCAGCAGATTCCCGCAGCCTTCACAATGTCATCGGTCCACCTTGTGGGAGGCCTTCCAACGCTAAGTCTTCCGATACGCGTCGCCACAACAGAACCTTGCGGCCCCATCGGCCATCTGTTCTGCGAGCAATGTGCCCTGCCCACTGCTACTTAAGTTTGGCAATTCTTCGGGCAATGTCGGTTACTTCAGTTCTCCAGCGAATCTCTTCATTTCTGATTCGATCACGTAGGGAAACTTCAAGCAGAGCTACGAAAATCTAAAATCTCGCCCAGAGCGGGAGAGGTCATCTCAATTCCCAAAAAAAAAAAAAAAATTAAGAGCTACGAAAATCTATGACTTAAAAAGTCTGTGGATGACTCAATCCACGTGGACTGCTTACTGCTTGCTTGAAACTAAGAAGTTTTAATTATTTTGTAATTTAGTGAATTGTCAAGCATAATTGAAACATCATGGCACACAAACCTACCAAAAGCAAAATTAAATAACAGCAAGAAGGAACTGTAACAGGACCCAGATCCTTTATTTTATCAAAACAAAGCACATTTCTGTTGGCATGCCCGACGCCCGAGCCTGCGTCTTAATTAATTACATTCAGTTGTCAACCGTTGAGTTGTCTTCGGTGGTGTGTCCTCATAAATTTAGTTTTTGTCACAGACTGTAGAAGGATTAGATACGGGTAAATACTGGTTCAAATACTTACTGGTATTTAGCTGCATCCGGTTAGACTGGAAGCCAACCCTAATATAGTTGGGAAAAGCTAGGCAGATGATACATACAAAAAATTAAATCCAAACTTTCCAAATTTCTGTACACTTTTCGTGAATTAAAAAAAAAACCACAAACTTGCAAACTACTCTGGTCACCTACTATGCCTATGCTCATGCATGGCTTAGCTACGGCGTAATAATGTAGGGAAATAGCACAGACGCACCGGCACTGTTCACAACTCAAAAAAAGTTACTTCGGATTTTATTTAATTTAAAACAAACGGATAGCTGTACACCCCATTTCAAAAAACTTAACATTCTGACACTTCCGTCTTTATACATACTGGAAATCTGTAAATTCGCACACACACACCAAGATTTTTATACTAAACGTGAAGATATACAAACTAGATACACACTCCGTCACAAAACACGATTAAACCTACCGAAATCCCGTTTAAAAATGCACTCATCTAGTCCACTGGTTATGTCTATAAAAATCTATAATAAACTACCTGAGGTGCTCAGACATGAGGGAAAAATTGCTATTTTTACCAATAAATAAAAAAAATTACTAAATAAATGTTATTACAATATAAATAAATATTTAATTGAAAAATCCATAGAACTGGTACAATAATATAAATGAATAATAAATATTTAGATTTAATTAATTTAATTAACAAAATGTTATCTTTAATTTTAAATAGAACAACTTTTTTTTTTTTTGTTTTGCATGTATAAATAAGTCCTCTTCCTTCAAATTTTTATTTTGTTGTGCCCGACAGGGTCCACGATTGGTACAACTAATGTTTAGTTACCACCTAAGCACATTGTGGAATCCAATAAATGATTGAGTATTGAGTATTGAGTATTGATAACTGTAGAGGGTTTAGTGCTCATATATACGAACGGCACGCGTCGCGACGCGTCAGCGGCTGCCCTTAATGAGTGTCGACGACTGCAGTAGCCTCTGCCGTTGGCAACGTGCCGCACGTGTATTTGGGCACGTACTCATATACACGAGCGGCGACGCGTCTGCGACAACCGCCTATGTGTGTTGACGGCTGCAGTTGCCTCTGCCATTAGCAACGTGCGGCTCGTTTTTGAGCATGTACTCATATACATGAGCGGCGACGCGTCTACGGCAGCCGTCGATGAGTGTTGACGGCTGCAGTTGCCTCTGCCGTTGGCAACGTGCCGCTCGTGTATTTGGGCACGTACTCATATACACGAGTGGCGCCGTGTCTGCGGCAGCCGCCGATGTGTGTTGACAGCTACAGTTGCCTCCGCTGTTAGTAACGTGCGGCTCGTGTATTTCAGCACGTACCGATATACACGAGTGGCGATGGTCTACGGCTGCCATCGATTAGTGTCGACGGCTGCAGTTTGCTTTCCCCGTTAGCTATGTACAGCTTGTATATTTTAGCACGTACCCATATACACGAGCGGCGATGCGTCTACAGCTGCCGCCGATTGGTGTCGACCGCTGCAATTGCCTCTGCCGTTAGCAACATGCCGCTCGTGTATTTAACCACTCAGATTTAGATTTTTTTCAATAAGTGACCGTTTATAAGGCACATTGAATTGTAGAAAAAATGTCGATACTGCGTCTCTGTTTCTCATACTTTTGCGACTGTGTCTTTGTTAAACTCATTGTGCCATAAAAACGCCAGGGTATTGTAGCACCTCCGGATTTTGATGTGAACCAAATAATCTTAATACAGGCTATTGACGTCTTTTTCTGCAAATGAAACAAGAAAGAGACAGAACTAATTAGACATTAATTTAAAACAAAACATTTTTAAACTAAAATATTGTTTTTAACGTGTTTTTATCAAGACTCTAGCGCTAGCCCGAGCTATTAAATTTTTAAAACTCCCTTAGTCACTATCAAACTCTCATTTAAAACGTACATTTTCCTGTTATAAATCCTACACTCGACAAAGACAAGTGCTATAAAAAGCCTCCATTAAATTCTCTTTATGTTCAAAGCACATCTAACAATACTTAGCTCTGTCGAAGCAAAACGTAAATTATAAGGCTACAGCTTCGCATTAAAGCGTCGCACAAAATTCATGAAAATAGGTTTATTTGTTAAAGAAAACCTGAGTTTTCAAATTATTTTGTGCCGAATACAAAAGTGTTATAGGTACTTTCACTTATTGTGCAATTTATTTTGAAAGATTGCAGAGTATTTCAAACACATTGAAGTCTGGGTATGTTAGCATTAAACTTATAACAATTAGCATGTCTGCTTCGTTGTAGATCAGCCTTGAGAGTGTGAAAATTTTGTTTTCCAATCAAACATACATTATTGATGTAATACGCTTTTTTTATTTTCATAAACCTTTTATTTTACAAAAGCGTATGGAAATTATGAAAACGGGTTAATTTTCGGGACTTGATTGACGGGACGATGTGTTTTCTTCTTGATTATTTACAAGTCATGACAATTTAAATTCACAATTAATTTAAGATATCCTTTTGTTTTCTTTTTATCTTTTCAATAGCTGCCTTATGTATAGCGATCTGCTTATCGTGAAATTCTATTTGGTCTTTCATTTCACCCCTTAGATTCTCAATGAGTTCTCTTTCTTTTTTATAGAAGTATTGAGCTTCTCTGGCAGTTCCCATTTTTTTGAAAATACCGCCGGCATCTTGGACTGAGCCTGCTCCTCTACCGCCGGAGCCGGCGCCATGACCTGCAAGATTAATAATTGTTTTTTTTTTAAACACATGCTTTTATTTCTAACTTTGTCAATACCTACTTCTACCTATGCCATTTACTGAATGATACTGATATTAATTGTTATTTAATCAGACCAAGAAAACTATGTTTTTCACAATTGAATCGCCTCATAACCACACCCTCATTATACTTGAGATGGTTAGGATCAAAACGACTACATATTATCCAATTTTTTTAATAACGCAGAAATCGAAAAAAACATAATAAATAGTGAGCATATATATTTTTTTTAAAGAATGCCTTTTACGCACGTGATAAATAGGTCATTAAAACAGTTTTTTTTTAACAAGGATATTTTGAGGTTTTGAACAAAACGTTAATATTAGACATAATTTTACGAACGAGAATAAGCTGTTTTAAACTAAACAGTTATTGCTAATGGTAGGTTTTATTATTTTGAGCAGAAATCGTGAAAAAATTTTTTGTCAAAAGTGAATATTTGTTGTGGTTTTTATCCTAACCTCCTCACTTGCTATACCATGGTTGATAAAGATGCACGATGGCATGCAAAGGACGAAGAAGAGCTCTAGATCAGATACTAAAGTCTTAGCCAGCATGTCTAGGTCTGCGTAGAAGGTCTACTTTGCAGCTTTAGACTACACCTAAAGCAATGCGTTAGGGGCAACTCACATCCCGATACGCGCGAATGCGCGGCGTGGTACGTAATGGCACTGTGTCACGGAGCGATGCCGTGAAAACGACTACGGTCCGTGAAAATGCAGCAAGCATCCTTCAACGAAATAGTGGCAGTTTTAGCTAACTTCCCTTGCTCCTTCATAATTGTTTGCCTTTTTAGCTGAATGGCAAACCAGACAGATGGTGAGGCGGCTGAAGGCTTCTTCTTTGGCATAAAATGAGCGACCGAAACGGAATATTGCCATAGTCAATACGCTTAGAAAACTCATTGAGGATTATACCATGCTATATCTAGCGAATTGAGGAGAACTAGTGCCACCCTAATTAATTCGAATGGTTTTTGTAAGTAGTGTTACTATGTAGCGTGTGCATGTTCAGATAACTTTAACTCCTTAAATTCTGAGTTGAGCTTCACTATTACTGACAAATGCGTGCACTGAATGGACAGGTCCATTCAAATCTGTATGGTTCTTTCCTTAAAAGACCATTTCATATACCAATCTAACAAGGTCCTCAAATGATCTGACCAAGATTATTTCCGGATTTTTATATACCTACACATTGACATTGATCAATTCTATAAATACAATGACATGAATATTTACTTCGTAAAATAGTATATTGTTTTAATTATTGTGAATGTAAAGACTATGTGCGTCATTGTTTTTATTTCTTCTCAATTAGTTTTAATCGTGGTCTGGCAGTTTGAGTAATCTATGCGGCCTGCACAAATGTCCTTTCTTTTGTATTGTTCGTCGAATCGTTAAGATCCTTAAGTTTTGAGTTAAGCTGTACGATTACTGACAAATGCGTGCGCTGATTAGACAGGTCCACTCATTCTGTGTGGTTTATCCCTCAAAAGACCATTTCGGACACAAATCTACATGGTCTTCACATGATTTGACAAGATTACGTCTGGACTTTAAAAGAGACTGACCTCTGAGTTTGTTTCGGCCTTTCTTCTCAGAGTAGTCAGATAGGAAACGCCGACCTCATATAGTTTTTTAAAATATGACTGACGTGTAAACGTTTTTGTACACACTTACAGAAATCCAATCATTTAATTTTTTACATTTTTAGAAGGCTGTTATTAGTACTTACAGAAAACTACTAAAATAACTACGTAGGTAGGTACTATTAATAATATCTGCCTACTATTGTTCCACTGCAGGGCAAAGGTCTCTTCTCATACAGAGAAGCCACGAACATTGATCACCACGCAAGCTCAAGGCGGATTGGCGATTTAAGACTTTTATTATATACTAGCTGCGCCCCGCGGTTTCACCCGCAGAAATCTCGATCCCGTGGGAATATCGGGATAAAAAGTATCCTATGTCCTAATCCAGGTCATAGTCTACCCATGTGCCAAATTTCATCAAAATCCGTTCAGCCGTTTTAGCGTGATTGCGTAACAAACATCCAAACATCCACACTTTCACATTTATAATATTAGTAGGATTAGTATTACTGAAAACCTAAATTAAGTAAGGCTATACCTTAAAAACTGATTTCACTCACCCGAATATAAACGTAAAACATCAACAATTACTTCCTTGCAGCTAGCTTTCAACCCTCCATTGAATTTAGCAACTATCGATTTCATGATTTTACTGACTAAAAAACTAAAAATATTTTGCTGTAGAAAAATATTAATAGAAACACATCATTTCTACAAGATTTACAATTAGATATTAACACAAAAAAAATATATGTTTATTTATATTTTGATAGTTTCCATGATGTTTATGCAACACTATATTTGCGGAAATCTAGTTGGGCATGGCTGGGTCTAGTTGTACAGTCACCAAACGAGGGTAACCAGGGTCGTCGATATAGTTGAAGTTTAGTAAGGAATCGATGATTTTTTTTCGAATAAAATTTCATTTAATTAAAATAAAACAAACAGGTTATTTATCAAATTAAATTTAATTCGATAACATCCATCAGTTTCTTACTAAACTTCAACTATATCCGAAACTCTGGTTACTTATCACATTTGGTAACCGTACCATGGTGGCGCCTTCATTGGGCAGTATACAGAGCATACAATAATGCGTAATGCATCGTTCAGACAGAGGCGGTGGCGGTGGCGGACAGTTATATGTAATGTAAACAAGTTGTAATTTACACAATTTTAATATACACAGTTGTAATGTAAACAGTTGTAATGCACACAGTTGTAATGCTAACAGTTGTAATGCAAACAGTTGTAATGTAAACAGTTGTAACGTAAACAGTTGTAATGCACACAGTTGTAATGATATTGTCACCGCGCCCGCCATTGTTATTCCACAAATCCCTTTCGGTGTTTCGTAAAGCTTGCTTCTCACGGTGCCTGACATCACAAGTTGCGCTCAAAACGAAAATTAAAGAAATAAGAAGAAAAGATAGAAAATGAAAGCTCTAAATAGTAATGTTTAGTTGGTGAACAAGAGAATCGGCACCGTTGTGTCCTAAACCCGTTTTCCAGTAACTACAACTGAACGGATTGATAAGGATAGTTCTTGTACCATCTCAAATTATCTACTATTAAATTTAAAAAAAAACAATATTGTATTTGTATCTGGCTACGGTATGAGGGCAAACACAAAAATAGAAGCGCGTTAAAATTTCACGGACTATTTATTTGTATTTCTTGAGGAAAATAATCGAAATGTGTAAACCAGATTTCATTTTGGAATATTTTTTTGCTTCTGTTTGAGCTTTTTTATAACAGCCTGATGTATAGCGATCTGTTCTTCGTGAAATGATATTTGGTCTTTCATGTCATTCTTTATATCCTGAAGAAGTTCTTTTTCTTTTTTATGGAAGAATTGAGCTTCTTTTGCAGTTCCCAGGGACTTGAAAGTATCGCCAGATGAGCCACCGCTACCAGTGTGACCGCCAACTACAAAAGTAAATCCAAAAAATATTAAATAAATAAAAAATATAAAATAAATTAAGTTTTACAGGCTGATCACTTGCTAGGGTCCTATTTCACTACTTTTGTAATCGTCATGAATTGTGGTGGGACTTTCGGACACCTCACTTCCCTACCCTAATAACCTGGACTGTAGAATATCAATATTCGTGGAAGCTTCTTACGTCTGCGTCGTTGGTGTAGTAGTTTCAAGCACTACTGCTGAGCATAAGATCCTGGGTTCGATGCCCAGATCGGGCAAATTGTTATTGGGTTTTTGCATTAGAAATTCTGAAGAGCCGCACGAAGTCAGGATGTGTGCCCAGTTGATGGCAATAGGCTTGCCCTCGTTTGATGCCATGTTATGTTATTACGACCTCGGGGCCCGCAGTCTAAGCTCGCCGTCCGGTAAGGACCAGGCCCGGGTCGATGGCGCGTCGTGTTCCACCCGCGCCTCAAAGAGATGTCAGCACCATTGACGGGCGGGAGTCGATTGCCGACTCCCGGCCACCGTAGGCGCGGGCTTGCGGACGGCGAGCAATGGGCAGCTCACCGTCCGGTAAGGACCAGGCCCGGGTCGACGGCGCGTCGTGTTCCACGCGCGCCTCAAAGAGATGTCTGCAAAATTGACGGGGTCCGATAGGACCGATGCCTGCCGGGGCTGCGGATTGTTCGAAAGAGTTACCGTGGCCCTGGCGCACAGGCAACCGAAGGAACACGGGTGGGTTTTAGTCAGTAAGAGTCTGACACGCCCTTCTGCTCCGCCCAGAGCGGGAGAGGTCATTTGATGATATCCCACCCAAAAAAAAAAAAAGGGGCCCGCAGTCTGCCTGTCAATCCTACGTTAGCTGAATGATGCTCAGACCCTGTGCATGTGACATGAATAAGTTCAGTCAGCTATGTCAATGATTGTGCAGGTCGCTGCATAATGTCGCCGCACCTTCACATGCTCGAATCACTTCCATAATTTAGAGACAAGCAACCTAAAGACTGGTGCACTTACCTGCGTGTACGATGTTAAAATTGAATTTCGGAGAGACTAACAAAGTCTTCATTGGATTGAATAAGGAAGCCGAAGCACCTGGTCGAGGCATAATAATGGTTATGTACCTATTTCAAGTTGCACTCTTGAATTTATTGCTTTTTTTTTAATTTACATCAAAGCTAAACATCAAAAATAAACAAAAACAAATAATAAAATAATCATCAATAATAATCAAAATATTATCTAATCATTTTCTCGCATCATTTAAACACATTGTTTTGACTGTTCATCTGACGACTCTGTTCAAACATGTCACAATGTTTTTTTTTAATTACCAAATCGGCTTGCTCTTAACCTCTTGTTTTTTAAATTAAATAGGTCTAGTTCCATAGAAGCAGGTTTGTTGACCACTAAATACTCATTTGTCGCAAATGCTGAATTACCGAACCTCACAGCAGAGTGCAATAGGTGATCTCGAATATGCTTCGGTGGCCACAGCTGAGACGGCATCACAGAGTACTTTTATAGGCGGCATTATCAATACTTTCCAAACAAACCAAACATGTCTTCGTTTACTCGTACTACGACTCAAATTACGTAAGTATAGAAACTGATCGCTTTGAATGGCGTCCGTGACAGAAGTTGTGCGCTCAACGCACTTTCAGCGTCACGAATTTTATTAGTAGGTACTGCCGCTTCTAGACGCTGCCGGAGCGGCGATTATGTGCTCTGAGGAAACAAGTGAAGAATATCAATCGGTCAGCTGGCAGGTCGCCACATCAGTTAATGGGCTAATTCCCCTAACCGTCAATGCAGCAGAGCTTTACATCTTAGTTATGACGGTGGTAATGTAAAGGACCCGGCTGTGATTACAGTTTTTTTGTCTCACGAATCGACGCACACTTTATTGTGGTAACCAAGTATACAAACTCGAATGTGTGTGAATGTGTGCATGAAGACGAGTAGCGTCAGCGCATAACATTCACAGACTCACAAACGCACGCACTTCCGACTTCACCCGTGTCTCAGACGGTGCTGAGAGCTCCTGCGCTTACACACACATTCACAGCGTGCTTGTACACTTGGTAGCCACAAGTAAAGCGCGCGTCGCTTCGTGAGATAAAACTGTATTAATACTATACGATTCTATTGTTAAGACAAAAGCAGTATTAACAGACCAAAACCAAGAAGATTTCTGACCTGGAAAAAATCAACAGTTCCATAATTTTATTCGATTAGTGGGAACATAAATGTATACAACAGCTGCTTTTATCCGCGAATTCAGAGTTGTTCTCATCAAAGTTTAAATAGTAAAAGTTTATCATAATTATGAGTATTTAAAGTGATTTTGGTTTAGAGTGAACAAAAAATAATTTTGTTTAGCATTTTACCAAAATTATACACTACTGTTATATTAAAACTGTTAGTAATTGTTGATAGTGTTATATTACATTTATAACAAATTATTCTAAAGCACATTATGGTCTATCATTTCAACAAATCTCTTTAGCTTAGTAAGGTAGGTACTACTCGGACTGTTTCTACTAATAAGCAAGTACGCGTGTTGAACGAATCAGTAAAAAAGTATTATTTTATGGCAGATGCAATGAACATTATAATAGCCACTGTTCTAGCGACACTTTTTATAAACTGCAAACTTCTTTAATGAATCCTGTATGGGAGCGTTTCCACATTCATTTAAGCGGTCATGGTGGAGCCAAGATGTGAAGGAATCGTCCAATCGTATTGTTTGTAATCCACATCGCGTTTCTTATCTCATCTCTGATTGATCAACTCCTGCACATCTGTGCTCATCTCCGTTTTAGTGTAAATGCATCCTATATACGTCAACGACTTAAAATCACAAATATTTTTCAGTTTTCTTCTTTCTCAATGTCAGATTGGTCCTGTTTTATTTTTTTTATAGCAGCCTCATGTTCCTTGATCGCATCTTCATGATATTCTAAATCCTCGGTATATCTTTCCTTCAATTTGTCAAGAACTTGTCGATTTTTTTTGTGGAAGTATTGTTCTTCTCTGGCAACACCCATACGTTTGAAAGCACCGCCGCCTTGTTTGATAGCGCCGCCTCCACCACCGCTACCGGGCCCTACAATGACATACAATTGCTACAAATTATAAAAAAATTATACAAACAGGAATTAAAATAAATCCAGACCGAAAATTCCAATACTAAATCTTTAACCGTAAAAGAAGCGTATCTTGCGAGTGTGATGCTCGTTTTCACAGACATAACGGTCTATGGCATTGTATCATTACTACACCATCAAAATGCCATTATATTCAGCCCCAACATTCCACAGCTGCTCAGGGGCCTACGTGCATGCCATCTACTTTGGTCTTGTGTTAGTCACATCCAGGTGCAGGGCTGGATTTAGGGGAAGGCATCCGGGGCTACAGCCCCGGGGCCTCCACAATACAGACTTCGGAAAACAAAAATCTTTCAAATTCCGACGAGTAAACACTAGTAAACGACTTTTCCTTAGATATTTTTTTTCGCTGTACCTTTACCTATAGTACTTGGTACAAACATGATTATATTGTTCTTAAATGTGAAAACAAATACGATTCGAAATGCCGAAATTGCAGTGTGGTTCAAAGTGCCGAAATTGGGTCCTGAACAGCGCTCTCTAGTTTATTTATTTTGAATTTTTTTAACGCAGCTACAGCTATCGTACTTGTACTGTCAGAAAGCCCTTGAAATTCCTTAAATTTTAGATAGAAGGCGAAATTTCAGCGAAGTCATCAACAATTTTTCATCGAAAAAAGCACAGAAAGTTCCGTTCGTTAACCCTAAAATTTTATTTCAGATAATTCTTGTGTTCGATTATATTTATATATGTTTGTTAAATGCTTATTGAAAAACTCGAGTGAAAATTATTGTTCTTTTTATTTGGAAAATAATTTGGGAGGGCGGGGGGGCTCCACTCCTTTGCTGCCCCAAGGCCTCCAGACCTCTAAATCCGGCCCTGTCCAGGTGTTAATGAAATGAGGCACCAACCGACGATTATCCCCGTATGCAATATGCAAGTGCACTCAAAGACAATCCTCGATTGGTGCAGGACTATTGCAGGATATGGAAACAAAGATATTGCAGTATGGGTTTTGGGTGCTAAAGTGATTTGGTTATCTAGAACTATGAAAATACTATGGCCCCTACCTGACCAATGTTTTATATTTAGCATAATCAGCCTATAATGTTCTCACTGCTGGGACAC
Organism: Dryobotodes eremita; assembly: GCA_917490735.1. Classification (NCBI taxonomy): domain Eukaryota; kingdom Metazoa; phylum Arthropoda; class Insecta; order Lepidoptera; family Noctuidae; genus Dryobotodes; species Dryobotodes eremita. Next base: position 18,970,642 of record OU823251.1, on the reverse strand, counting down.
AGGTCACCTCTCTTTGAGAGGGAGTCGGCTATAATCTACCACGCGGGCTCAGTGCGAATTGTTACATGTCACATGTCTTTGAATCTTTGGTTCTAGGACATGCCAGTTTTCTGATGTTTTTCTTCGCCGTTTTGAGAGCAGTGGTGATGAAATATTAAATTATATAAAGTAAGGTGCCTGTCTGGGTTTGAACCACCGACCTACAACTCGTAAGTCGGGGCCGTCACGTAGCGGCAAGGAGGCATAATATCCTAGGGTACTTGAAGAATGGAGAGGTATTCCACGGCTATCAGGAGAAAGCCGGAAGTATGGTAAAGATAGACCAGCATCTTACATCTTACATCCTTCCTCAGAATACGTTTGCTCTTGCGAATCTCCACTCAAACCGACCAACAAAGGCAAGAAAGAGGTAGGATTCCTATTCATGGTCAGTGTTCACTCTGGCCGGTCAATAAAGGCAAGCCAGAGATGAGGAACAAGACTTCTCCCGGGAGATCGGGTCTGTGGAGTCGTTATTGCTCAAAAACTAGCCACATACTGACTTGCGGGTTTATTATCATTCTTATTTAACTTTGCTAGTAGGGAAACACTGAATTATCCACCTCTATTGTTAAGGCATATACCTAACAAAGCACATTTAGATTTACAACTTCTACTATGTACTAATAGGCAAGTTTAAGACTGGGGGACTTACCTGGTGAATATCCACGTATAAAGTTTAAAATGACTTTCTGAAAATTCAAGAATCTCATGATTTTATTATAATAATAAAGGAAGGCAATATCTTTTCAAATGTATAATAGTGTCAAAACGCATTCTTAAATTTAACGTTAATTACACATTTTTTTTATGTATTTGACTTTTACAAATATGTTTTATGATCACAGAACACTATTACTCCTAGCGGAGTTTATGATCCATGTCATAGATAATACACTATAAGATTCATGTTTTGAAACTAAAGTGCGTTTCAACAAATAGTTCCTATGTTATAATGTTGGCTCCCCTGTCTGTCAAGATAGTAGATCTGGGAAGACGATTCTGCAGATTTTTGAAGTTTTTAAAGGTTTCTGTGTTAGAATCATGCCGAAAACATTAAGAAGTGGTGAAAGACAGATGGTATTGAAAGTGAAAAACTTTTGTGAACGTGAAAAACGTAACGAGGCCCCACTTATTCCATTAAGATGTGTACAGGCTCGTGTTGCCGCCATTACAGGTTAGTGAAATAGGGTTACCAGTGGTAGTCTCATAAGTCCCCGACCCTCCACAGCCAAAATGTGAGACTAGTTTGAAATATGTACTTGTATTTATAATTAACTATTTACCTTACATATTGTAAGAATAGATATTCATATTTTTTTAAGAAATGTTGGAAGTACCTATCTAAAATCTATCTAACTAAGATAGATTTTAGATAGGTTCTTCACGATTAATACTGAGTAAACCTTGGTTTTTATTTTAGGTGTATCTGAAAAAACAGTGACAAAGATAACCAAAGAAGGCGAGGTAACAGCTAGCATGTCGACAAAAATTTCGACTCCGCGCAAAAGTGGTCCTAGACATAAGACTATCGAATTGGATGATTTCGAGCGATGTGTTATAAGGCATAAAATACATGAATTTTATTCTGTCAGAAAAGAATTGCCTACTATGACTAAGTTATTGCATGAAATGCGACGTGAGATAGATTTCAAAGGGAGTCGCACAACTTTGTGGAGAATCATCAAAGAGATGGGGTTTTATTTTAAAAAGTGCAGATCCAAAAGAAAGGAAAGATGGGATGGAATGGAGAGATTTGATATTGTTGCCTTTCTTCTTTGACATAATCCTCACATTATTTGACATTATATACCTCTAATTCTTATTTCAACTCTTTACTTTTGGCTTTTGTAAACAGGATTTTAATACAGATTTGTTACAGTTGTAATGACAATCATGTCATTTGTTTTAAATAGGCTTTTATTTTATATAGATTCTTCTATATTTTGTGAATGTGAGAACGTTGTAGGCCTAACTTGTAGACTCGATTAGTAGAGCTTTTTTTTTTTTTTTTTTTTTTATATTTTGTTGAGTGCCTGTTACTTGTTGTCAGGCCTACACTGTCCGCCCATTATCAACTCTGTAATTTGAAACATTGTAAAAGCCCTTTATTTTTAAAAGAGTAACCGTGGAGTTTCTTGCCGGCTCTTCTCCATAGGAAACAACCAATTGGAACCGTGCACCTAGCTTCTGACGTTTCATAAGTGCTCATGTTAGTTTATGTGAAATAAAATATTTTGATTTTGATTGAATCATTTTTGTTTTTTTTATTAAAATCCTAATTTCACAAAATTAGAGTTTTCAAGATGACTGTAAAAATGGTTAAACATCCTACTATCACCATTAATATGCTACATTATGCATGTTGAAATTATATGTTATGGTCTTATATACATAGATGTTATGAAAATCTGCCTTCACTGTCATAATGAAAACATCACATTCAATAACTTCCCTAATTTCAAGGAAACACATTCTGTGTGTAATGTAGTAACACAGGTATACATTGCAGCCAACATAACGGCAATGGAACTATTTGTTGAAACGCACTCTAAGGAACATATTATATTCACCTACGGCGAGTTAGAAAAAATTTAAATGTTGGAGCCACACCAAAGAATATAATAACCATACAGACTAAGCAGCTCGAACCATAGATAATACACTATAATACTTACTAGCTCGAACACTGCGGCTTACCATATTGGCATGATGCGGGTCAGCGGGAAATGCTCATGGTACAAATACAAAACCTGTCAGGTTAACATGCTGAGATGAACTGCCCTGCACTTGGCAAATATTTTAAAAGTGTATGGTAGGGGCCCTGAGCGGATATACGGTGGGTATATATTTATATTCTGTGGCTCTGCTAGAGCAGCTGATTTTTCATGTTCATTGTTCAAACTGTCAATGTCAAAAATGTGAAACTCTCCTATCAGCCTATAATAGGAGCTTGTTGGTTTCGTTGGCTTTGGATTTATTGTTGGTTGGTTGGCTAGTTGGCCATAATGCCGGATCTACATTTTATCCTGCGGTATATTATGAGTGTCGTGTCCCTTCATTATACCATCAATGGTGTAATCATCATTGGACACTTTTATACTTTACCGTAGCACGGTCATTGAGCACAGCAGCTCCTATCGCAAGTATGCTGGAAGAGATTTCTTTAGAAATAAGCATCACCTTTCTACGTATTTTTCTGTTCCTTTCTTCTTGTCTGTTTATATATGTGTATACATGAATGGTTAAATAAATAATTAATTATCATCGACAGTAAATTTATGGAAAGTGGTTTGTTATTGTTAAGCGGCATACCATTCGTCGACGTCGGGATAACAAACGTCAGGCCGTTTGGGGTGCAGGTCCTCACCGGACATGGCTGTTTCGGGAGGTTCCTGTTTCGGATAAGGCGGGAGGAAACGCCCGGGTGTTATCATTGTGCGGATCGACCGGAGGACACGGTGGAGCATACGGTGGAGGTCTGCCCGGCTTGGGCGGAGCACCGCCGTGTCCTCGTGGCGGCGATCGGCGGCGGCGACCTCTCGCGTCCGGCCCTGGTTCAGGCCATGGTACGGAGCGAGAGGGAATGGGAAGCCGTCACCTCCTTCTGCGAAGCAGTAATGCTCGCGAAGGAGGAGGCGGAGCGCGAAAGGGAGAGGCATTCTCTGCGCCCTCGCGCCCCTACCCGCAGCAGGAGGAGGAGACACCCTGGGCGTCGGGAGTCGATTGCCGACTCCCGGCCACCGTAGGCGCGGCCTTGCGGACGGCGGGCAATGGGCAGCTCGCCGTCCGGTAAGGACCAGGCCCGGGTCGACGGCGCGTCGTGTTCCACGCGCGCCTCAAAGAGATGTCAGCATAATTGACGGGGTCCGAGAGGACCGATGCCTGCCGGGGCTGCGGATTGTTCGAAAGAGTTACCGTGGCCCTGGCGCACAGGCAACTGAAGAAACACGGGTGGGTTTTAGTCAGTAAGAGTCTGACACGCCCTTCCGCTCCGCCCAGAGCGGGAGAGGTCATTTGATGATTTACCACACAAAAAAAAAAAAAAAAGGCCGTTTGGGGTTTGTTTGAGACACTATTTCAGATCGCCTTACCGCAAATACCCGCTGCGTGCCGCACTCCTTTACACCGTACCATACCATGACTGTGCTATGAACGTATTAGAAATGACGTACAAATGTCTCATTTGTTGGCTAGTGACGGAACGGTCTAGTGGACGGCCATTATGAATATAAATCCATGCAAATATAATATGTTCACGTGAGCACACACCCTGATTGTAACTGAATGCCCACCTTCACACGGCGCTGCAAATTACGTTAAAGTTGCTGTAGAATTTTGAAATTAATCACACGAGATTTTTGTACAGCACTAAATACAGCTTCTGTCCGCGGTCACGCCAGGGTGCAGTTGGAAACTATGCCAGGAGAACATACTATCGGGATAAAGAGTATAGTATGTACTAATCCAGGTCATGTTCTACCTGTGTGCCAAATTTCATTGAAATCTGTTCAGCCTTTAACGAGTGAAAGAGTAACAGACAAAGAGTTACTTTCGTATTTATAATATAAAAGTTAAGTTTAAAATAACATAAACCCCCGACACAAAAAACAACCTTTAAAAACGGCAGAGCGGCTTTTCAATTTTTTTGTCTGTTTTTTAGCTAAGAATTCTTTTTATTTTTCCTTTTCTTTGTTTGAAAGGTCATTTGATCGAGAGTGCTCGATCAAATGACCTTTCAAACAAACAATAACAAAATCGGTTCAGCGGTTTGGGAGTTACGATGCCGCAGACAGACACACAGATACACACATTAAACTTATAACACCCCTCTTTTTCCGTCGGGGGTTAATAAAATTATAAATAGCTAGTACCCGACAGCGGCGCGTTGTTACCGCAGAAGAAATAATTGGAGAAATATTAATTGTACCATGCATATAACCTTCGCACAAGGGCAAGCAATAAGTTGACAAAGTTTTATCGCAATCGGATTAATGGTATGGCAGCGCATACAATACGAACAAAGAAACATTGATTTTTGTATATTAGAAGATATATATACAAAATATGGATTTGTTTTTAACCGTAAGAGATTTACACGCTGACACGGTTGCGGCTGTGGTACCTTGTAGTTAATGGAGACTTAATATTATAGTATAATTCAGCGTAAGTATCATTAAGTATCATTTTAGCGCTATCCACACATTTCCGGGTACCCGGCCCTGCCGTGTTCCGTCAGAGACAGGGAAAAATTCGGTTACGTACAACTTGTACGAACTTGTTCACATAGCTTCGTGTCAGGCGCATCCAGATCGTTAGTGTCCCGGAGTATGCTCGGACGCACGGACGCTCTGACAGTGCTATCCGATTTGTATCTAGGTACGTTAATGACAACATGAACACAGAAAGGTTGATAGAACTTGTACGACAGAATAATATAATTTACGATCTTTCTAATCCACATTATTTGAATTCTAAGAAGAAAAATTAAGGATAATAAAGGAAAACAATTAAAATGTGATGGTGGATTACACTTATACCGATTTCCCTGATAGGTATGTGTGAACACGGGTGACGGATGGCACGTCCCTGACGGGAACACCGAAACGAACAACTCGGAACACGGATAGCCCTGACCCGGAAATGTGTGGATAGCGCTTTATACACATGTCTGTAACTGCCACAAAAATAAGCAAGGAGCTTGCATGCCATTGTGACATTTACCAATCAGAAATTGTTATCGCTCCGTGGCACGCAAGCTAATCGCATACCATACCATTGTGCAAGTTACAGGCATGTGTATTTCCGGCTTCAAGAAGGCAAGGTTTTAAGTTACAATAATAATACACATCATGGGAAACATGAAACCACGTTTAATCAAAAATGCTTTTCACAAAATTTTAGCCAATCTCTTCTGAGTTTTTTAATTCGCTTCATAGCAACTTTATTGACTTTCGCAATGTTCTTAAAGTATTTTACCTGGTCACCGTAGTAACGTGTTAAGAATTCGCCTGCTTCCTTGCCAGAGCCTTCTGGCTTCGTAGTTGTTTTTGCGTTAATCGGCATGCCTGGGTTGCCCTCTGACGTAGGCAACGCTGCAATTAAAAAAAGTTGGAAACAACCAGCTTTCGATAATCAAGTCTTGGGTCAGTTAATCTGCCGTATCTCATATGAGGTGTTAGGCCGAAGCCGCACAGAGAGGAATTTCGCTTGGTGCCATTAAATAGCATAGGTACATTATCCAAGTGTTAAGCTACTGTACTGACACACTTGCTCATTAAAAGCGTGCTTGTGAGCATACTTAAGTATGCTTTAAACTAGCAGACACATGCTACTAAGTAGTAAATTATTGCTCAATAATAGTATGTTTTGTGCTAGTAATGACCATGTGAGTCAGTACCTTCAAGATACAACTCCGAAGGCGACCACAGACCGCAAACGGCAGCGGCAAAGCCGCCCAACCGTAAAGACAGACCGCAGCGACACTACTGGTTTTCATACAACTCAATAAAAACGCTTCTGTAGATGGCGACATTGCGGTTTTCGGTCGGCGGTCGCCTTCAGATTTGTACCTTAAAGCCAAGCGCACATTACATCTGCAACGGGCCGCAGCGCAACGCATTTTCAAACAAAAAAGTGCGGTGCGTCCCGCCATTACGTGCCACGTTATTTCATGGAAAATGTAGGAAAGTGATGAACACTCCGCTCCTATCAGCGCTAGCCTTGATACTTACCATGTGGCGAAACGTATGCCATGTTCTCAATAACCTTCTCTTTGCTATCAACTGGCTTCTTTATAGAATCAATCGGAGGACAGCCGGATGATGCGACAGACCCATCGGATCCAGTGGACCAGTTCGGCCCTGTGGTGCTTATCATTCTCACAACTTGTACACCCTTTATTACCCATAGATTTCTCTTAGGAAGCAAATTCATTATGACTTAAATTAAACCAAAAATGAGTTAAGTAGTTTTTAAACTGCAAATATTGTAAAATTTAATTTTCTAAAAAGCTCAGACCATTTTCAACAAATTGCAAAAGACAACCAGATTTTTTTAGAATGTCAATCTTATGTCAATTGACTTTAAAAACAATTTGTTTATGATTGGAACCATAACTGTCCTCCTTGTTGCATGCGGGAAGCCGGTTCATGATAATGGCCACGAAGTGACCGCATCAGTGCACGTTTAGCCTTTTTAGAATAGTTACATGTTTGAATACAACGCTACAAGGTTATTGTGGCGCGTGGCCAAATTCGGAACTAACGCCGCCATCTTGTTTTGTCAATACAATTTCTATGACACGATCATGACACGATTTCACAAATGTCTACAAACAACGCCCCCCTGTCAATGTCATTCAGGCGCCAAAATATCCTTGCAGCTGTTATCATAATTTTATTATGGTGTTGGTGCACAGCCGCTGGGCTCGCGGGCTGTAGATCGATCACTGTGTCAGTAAGATCGATAGATCTGTGAGGTTTAGTTGCAATTGCCGACGCTTTCTTATGCTCCTCTATATGTTGGCCCAACATGCGCCAATATAAGCCACAGAATGTCTATATTACATACAACGATAAGTTTACGCAAATGACGATAGTTCAATGTTCTGATAATAAGTATACTGTGGCGTACATTAGCTTACGTTGGCCCAAAGTGTAGAGGAAGCTTGATATCGAGAAAGAGAGAGAGTGTGAATGAGTGTGAGAAGAGAGTGCACCCGTCTCTGCACACACACTTGTGCACTATAATACCTCCTGTGTAATTGTCTAATCTCTGTTGTGATTGGCCGCCGTGACCGTCACTCTGGAGATCACTCACATCACTCTCAAGTATCATCTGCCCATCATTTTCCCAACTACTACGTTAGGGTCGGCTTCAAACTAACCAGATGTAGCTGTATCATTTTACAGGATGGAGCAACTGCCTATCTGAGCTCCACAACCCAGTCTGGGTAACACGATTCCCCTTGGTAGAACTGGTTATCACACAGCTTCTGGCTGCCCGTATCTAACGACTGACAAAGATCCTACAAATGGCAGCCGGACCCCAACGGCTTTACTTTCAGAGGGACGAAATGGTTAGTCACCCACCTACCCACGGATTGACCTCAGCATGCGCAGCATAACCTTCGACCAACTCGAACAGCCAGGAGCCCGTGTGCAATTGTGTTTGGAGTAAATTAATATAAGAAGTCAAGGTTACATCAAAACAATACACTTCATGGAGATTTGAAACCACAATTTATTCAATCAAGCATTTTGGTCCAGTTTTTTTTAATTCTTTTTATTCGCTTCATGGCTGATTTGTTGTAATTTGCCATAGTCTTATAGTATACTATCTGGTCATCAAAATAACTTTTTAAGTGTTCGATTATGTCCTTGTTAACCACAACTCTTGGGTCATTGGGAGCCTTTTTCTCATGCATCGTATAAAGTGGGTCGCTTGCTGGCACTTCCAAAGTTGGTGGATCATCTGCAACATAAAAAAAAATTTAGGCGTGATACTCATTTGTTCGGATCGGCATGATTCGGCACGATTTGGCACAGCCGGGCGGCAAAATATATGTTTGATTTTATCTTTGGATTTTATCGAATCAAGCCGACCGCACAAGGCTAGCACCCTTATAACACAGTCCCTCAAGGCTCTCAAATTGTAGCCAGTAAATATTCCGTTTTGGCCGTCATATCTCATCTACCTACACGATTAAATTATTTTATTCAATACCCATTGTCCCCACGGGTTGCACACATTGGCGGTGGGGACAACGGGCTTACACTGTAGTAACTGTATGCTACTAAAGTAACATCTGACCTGGATGAGACTCGCAAATACCAGGGAGGCATGGCACAAAAGGGTGAGGCCTCTAGCAGTTGGTGGAAACATGGTTGCCAATGATAATGATGAAAGTAAAATCTAATAGAAATTAGCATGCTTTTTTTCTAATAAAAAGCATGCATATTCCAGGTTTTATACTTACTAGTATAGGGCGAAAAGCTTTTTGGGGCTGCATTGGGCTCATCGTCCTTGCGGGAGTCACCATTCTTTTTTAATTCAACTGGCTTCTGTTCTAAGGTGCCACCTGTATGAATGGGCCCGCTCGCCCCAGCGCTGCTCATTCTCATCACTTGCACACTCTTCGATACCCATAGATTTGCCTTAGAAATCAAATTCATTTTTATACTTTTAAAATAAAGAAATACTTATGTACGGCACATATAGTTCATAGATTACGAATTTTGTAAAGAATCTGTTAAAAATATATATAGAATATTATCAAAAATTCATTGCATTGAAAAAATGATGAATTTGAATTTCCGAATATCTGAATAAATGACAAGCAGATTTTTTTTCAACAATTGACTTAATTCTTAATTCAAAAATGTGATTTTCTCTGGAAATATTTATATCCTCTTTGGTTTAAGAAAGTACTTATATTATTTAACTAGCGACCCGCCCCTGCCAGTTCCTGCCTGTAAGTGCCTGCTTCGCTAGTTTTTATGACTTGACTAAACATCGAAATTTCTTTATACGTAAGTTACACATAAACCTTCCGAAAGAAATTCTCCAATTGATGGTGAAAACCGCGTCAAAATCTGTTGCGCAGTTTAAATGAACAATGGGGTCACACAGACAGACACGAAAAACGACTTAAATTTATGATACGTCATCATCATCATTTCAGCCGAAAGACGTCTATTGCAGGACATAGGCCTGCCCCAAGCACCGCCACTTCGACCGATTCTCTGCTTCCCGCATCCAGCGGATTCGCGAGGCCTTCACAAGGTCATCGGTCCACCTTGTGGGAGGCTTTCTAACGTTACGTCCTCTGGAACGCGGTCGCCACTCCAGTACCTTTCGGGCCCATCGGCCATCTGTTCTGCGAGCAATGTGCCCTGCCCATTGCCACTTAAGATTGGCTATTCGTTGGGCTAGGTCGGTTACCTTGGTTCTCTTGCGGATCTCTTCATTTCTGATTCGATCACGTAAGGCAACTCCAAGCATAGCCCTCTCCATTGCCCTTTGGATGACTTTTAGTCTTCTCATAAGGCCCGTATATGTATTGATATTTTTCGCGAATCTGTTTTGCAAATATTAATTACGTGAGCTTTTGCACAACGAACATTTTTTCGCGAAATTTTACAGTTTCGTGAGTACGTGATGCTGAATCCAAAAACGAAAAACTGTTTTAATAGCTGTCCTCGTGAACGAATGTTTTTTTCGCGAATGGATGTTCGCCGCGTAAGAAACGTGCACTTAACAACTATTTGCTAAATAAATTAGAGATCGATAGATCTACAAGGTTAGGTTGCGTTTGCCGACGTTTTCTTAAATCGAGAAACAGAGAGAGATTGAATGAGAGTGCACTCGTGTCTGCACACTTGTGTACTATAATATCTCCTGTGTAATTGTCTAATCTCTGTTGCGATTGACCACTGTAACCGTCACTCTGGAGACCAATATTATTATAAGCACCCTCTGCCTAGAATCTTCCCAACTGGGTACGTTACTACGTTCGTTGGCAATGCTTGACTGAACTGTGATCGGTGCTTTACTATTTAAAACTCGGCATCAAAGCGGTGTACATGCGGTCCGGCGCCGCCGCCGGTGCGGCTCCGGCGTCATGTACAGGAAGCCTTACAGTGGGACATAAGAGATACTTACAAAAAAAACCATTTTGAAAAATAGATATTGACATGACATTATGTTAGAGTTTGTATGTCAAAACTCTTTGAAGATGAAGTTATGGAACCTACATAGATAAATGGAATAACTATTGACATCCTTCAAAACAATAAAAAATCATGGTGTCACTTCTTGACACAAACTACACAGAGGTACTACGTATCTTCTGTGTATTTTTCCTTGTAAAATGTCTTGGTCTTACATATAATTAACCTTATATTATGATATTTATGCCTCTATTTCTCTTACTTTAATGTGATAGCAGAGCGTTGAGTTGCCTGAGGCTAAGTTATATGGGTGGATAGCAAAATAAAAGTAAGTTGAGCTCCTTAAGTTTTGAGTTGAGCTGCACGATTACTGACAAATGCGTGCACTGACTGGACAGGTCCACTCATTATGTGTGTTTTTTTCCTCAAAAGACCATTTCAGATCAAATCCACATGGTGTTCACTTGATCAGACCAAGATTATGTCTGGACTTTAAAAGAGACTGACCTCTGAGTTTGTTTCGGCCTGTCTTCTCAGAGTAGTCAGATAGGAAACGCCGACCTCATCTAATTTTAAAATATGACTGACATGTAAAAGTGTTTGTACAAACCTACTTACAGAAATAAAATCATTTATCATTTAAGAAACTTGAATTTTACATGAAAGTTGAACTGTACCAGTAAAATTTACAATTATCATCGTGCAGTCTGTAGCTGGTACAAAGATCGAAATAAACAAATTGGCTGGACAAAGTTGGCAAACGTGGAAATTCATGATTACTCGGTTACCTACTTAAAAGTTATCCAGGTACAATAGATGTTATAAAGGGTACAATTAAAATGCCTACTCATCTAAGAGCATTGGCCACAGCCGAAATAATGGACTAATTCAAACAGGAGTCATAGATATTTAAAATGTTAGATAACACTGCACAATTAGTACTTTCATCAAATATGACAGGATATGCTGCACAAGTTGATGAGATTCAGCACAGCAAAGGACATGTGGGATGAAGTTGCCAGGCTATACGACGAAGCTACAGAAGATAGCTATGACTTATGCATAAAGTTCTTCAGCTACCCAAAAGATCCTGAGCATGATATGACAACACATATATCTGAAGAAAAATCTTTGTTCTACGACCTGAATACTGAATTAGAAGGAAACGATTTACCAATAATCATAGTAATTTGCAAGATACTAGATATGCTTCCGGAACAGTTTTTTGCATTTAAGTCAAGTTGGCTTTTGATGGCAAACAGGATAGAAACATAGTGAATCTGACGATTCAGTTATAGGCCTATGAAAGAGCGCTAATAAATAAAGCAGAGTATATTACTAATGTGAAAGCTCTTGACGTAAAATCTGAGAAGAGTAAGACCACCAAAGAATTCGACCAGAAAGTGTGAGCAACATGAATTTAACGGTTCCGTCAGTTGAAGATACAACAGAAGCAGATAAAAATACTTGGGACGTAGACAATGGCGCAACTGGTCGTGTTACAAATAGATCTGACATATTTGAAAGCTTTGAATATTTTCAAAATAATCACACTGTCACTACAACATCTAGACAGACAAGCAATGCTATTGGCAAAGGCACTATACGCATCGATGCTGATGTAAATGAACGAGCCAAACCGCTTCTTTTAAAAGATGTATGGTATATTTCAGCATTACAAAGAAATTTGTTTTACATTTTTGCTACTCAAGACAAACTATAGAATAGTATATTTGAATCTCGCACAGAATCATGTGCATTGAAGGTAAACGGTAAAGAAATAGTGATCGGGATGTGAAAAAAGCTCAGTGGGCACTATATACCTAATGTTAAGATTGTCACACCAAAGCAAGAAGTAAATTTTGTCATAAATTCACAATCGTTACAATTGTATCATGAACGTTTAGGACATTAAAACAAAAAACATGTAAAAAAAATAGTAGAAAAGGAATTTGACTCACGATTGAACTGTAATACAGAATTATGTGAAGGTTGTATCAACGGCAAAGTACACAGGTTGAAGTTCGGGACACGAGAACGAGCAACGCAGCCTGGAGAGCTTATTCACTCTGATGTTTGTGGACCTTTTATGAACTCAATTTTCAAATTTCGATACTTTGTTATTTTCAAAAACGACTACTCTCAGTATCGTAATGTCTACTTCATGAAACACAAAAGTGAAATTCACAGCCAACTAGAACAGTTTCTAGCTGAGATAAGAACCGCTAGCCACATTGTACTAGAGTTCCTAAGCGATAACGGAGGAAAATCGATAATGAGCAGGTATGCAATATATTTCGACAGAATAGTATAAAAGAGCATTTCACTATGCCCTATACGCCACAACAAAATGGATGCTCGGATCGAAATAATAGGACTATAGCAGAAACTGCTAGGGCAATGATGCATGCTCATGATGAATTACCACAAGGTCTTGGGGCGGAATTAATTAGTACTTCTGTCCACATACTTAATCGAACTGAACCGATAAAAGTTAAGAGAAAGTCACCTTTCGAGTTATTTTATGGAAAGAAACGAGGCATTAAACACTTGAGAATAATTGGATCGACGTGTTATGCGCATGTACCGAAATAAAGGCAAAAAAATACTTTATATGAAAGCCGAAAAAGACGTACTTATTGGATATGATGGAGATGATGGCTATCGATTATGGTCTAAAGAAAATTATAGGCTTATCAGATCGAGAAACGTGATTTTTGATGAACGCTCTCTCATAGAAAACCCTATAGATCAGACAGCAGTGGAAGCACCTAAGGTAGACAAAAACAGCTTTGATATATCAATACCCTCAATCGAACCAGAGACACAGCCTATCATACCAGAGGAAGATTCACAGATGACACACGATCAAGGAACTGTTGAACCAAATGTACTGATTTATCCAATTAATGACTCTGTTAATTTTGATAGTTACGATTAAACGAAACTCGAATGGAAATATCGAGAAGTATAAAGACAGACTGGCTGACAGGCTGTTGGTAATTCTCAAAAGAAAGGCGTTGACTATGAGAAAACATTTAGTCCAGTCGCAAAAATGAGCTCAATCAGGACGCTACTAAGTATTGGTGCTCGAGATAGTATGATCCTTGCGCAATTTGATTTACCTACCGCATTTCTTTACGGAAGTTTAAATGAAAAAAAATATGTCAAACAGCCAGAAGGAAATAACAATGGAACAAGCGAAGTACGCAAATTATAACGCAGTCTATACGGACTTAAACAAGCACCGTTGTGTTGAAACAATTGCGTCAAAGGCTTTCTTCTAGAACAAGAGTTCAAACCTGGTGAAGATTCTTGTATGTTCTCTATGAAAAAGGGAGAAAGCAGACTACTTCTAGCCCTATAAGTTGACGATCGTATGATTGCTGGAATTTAAAGAAGCGATTTATAATAAAGGCCCAAAGTAACAAACAATCCTATTACTTCCTAGTATTGTATGCAGAATTATTATTATTGAGTATTGTATGAGTATTGTTGTGGCTGCCGCTATACATGTAGTTAAAGACTCCAAATTGAGTAGATACTGGAGGAGACAATTCGTTTACTTATGGAGAAGCGGTTATAGCCCTTGCATATCTGATGGTGGGGACAAGGCCTGATATAGCTTACACTCTTATTGTTGCATCCAGACACTTAGAAGCTCCTACAACAAGAGATATCACAAAAGTGAAAAGAATAATTCGGTATTTGAATGATACTCGAGATTAGTGCATTACGTACAGAAAAAGCATGCAGAAAGAACCGGTCTGTTACAGCGATGCGGATCATGGTGGTTTTCCTGACACTGGAAGGTCGACTTCAGGATTTGTATGTGTTTCCAGAGGTCCAATATCATGGAAAAGTCAATTAGAGACATCAGTCACGATCTCTAACACAGAAGCCGAAATTGAAGCTGCTAGTGAAGCTGCAAAAGAAATAATATGGCCTAAACGATTGATTGAAAACATAGAAAATCAACGATGACTCCTATTTTCCATGTGGATAACGAGTCTGCCATAAAGCTTGCACTGAATCCGCCATATGAGTTCCACAATAGAACCAAACATCAAGCTACGATATTTCTTTATACGAGAAACCATAGCTGATAGGACGTATGTTGGTTGCAAAGATTGGTACAGAAAACCAAATTGCTGACATGTTTACGAAGGCAGTGTATAAACCAAGACTGGCTATGCTTTGTCGTCAGATTGACGTGCAAGTTTAAAAACTATGTTGTTCCCTAGCATCAAGGGAAGATATTTTTTGAGTTTGTATGTCAAAACTCTTTGAAAATGAAGCTATGGAATCTCCATAGATAAGTGGAATAACTACTATATAATAATATAAGTTTAATTATATCTAAGACATTTTACAAGGAAGGTTTTTCATCAAGAAGTGAAACCATGGAATTTATCGTTTTGAAGTATGTAGCTACATACTTGTTAAACCATGGAATATATTGTTTTGAAGTATGTAGTTACATACTTCAAAACAATAAATTCCATGGTTTCACTTCTTGATGTATATTTTTCCTTGTAAAATGTCTTAGATATAATTAAACTTATATTATGATATTTATGCCTCTATTTCTCTTACATTAATATATTAATATTTTTATACAAAATGCACCAAAAAATGTTCCAAAAACACAGCAATAGTCATAAAATAGAAATGATTTATAAAATGTTATTTTGTTCATGTTTACAACGTTCTTATGGTCATGGAAACAGCATCGAAAATATTCGGAAAAATAAATGTTGCTTGAACACGAAACATTAGGGATGATTTATATTAGACCGGGCCGTGCCCGGGGCCTACCGTGTACGTGGCTCAGACGGGGCACGGACGACACGGATCTTGCACTGTGTAACATAAACTGCTTCATACAAAATGTATGTAACGTTTCAAATCCGTGCCCCGTCCGGGCCACGTACACGGTATGCCCCGAGCACTGCCCGGTCTAATATTATCCCTTATTCTGTGCCGCAAAACCAAATAATTTTTGTTGTATATTGGGTATTCGTTTTAGAATATTTTATTCTACATTTTTAAACATTTCTTTAAATAAAAAACCATTAAAACACTAGCTGTTCCCCGTGACTTCTTCTGCGTGTATTTTGAATTTAATCATTTTTATTATTAATATCCAAAATTAAAAGTAGCCTATGTCCTTCTCCAGGTCCCATGCAGACATGTCTGCCCACAGTAACGATCGGCTCAGTGGTTTAAGCGTAAAAATCGGCGTTTAAACACGTTTTGTTGTATTGACCCACTTTAATTTTTACTTTATTTTATTTTTATTATTTGTTGTTATAGCGGCAATGGAAATACACACTCTATGAAAATTTCAACTGTCTACCTATTACGGTTCATGATATACAGCCTGCTGACAGACAGACGGACGGACAGCGGAGCCTCAGTACCTAATAGATTGGCACCCTTTGGGTACGGAACCCTAAAAAGTGGACAGAGAGACAGACAAAGTTACTTTTACACTTATAATTAGGTAAGTATGGATTAAAAAATTAAATATAGATCCACCAATGTTTTCGATGAATCAAAATATACGACCATCTCTAAATCCTCCCACATTAGTTTGCAGTGTCCCAGAATCGCCAGCCGGTCTATCTCAAAAAACTGCACAACATTTATATTTCTTCAACATTTTTGTACAACAAATAACAGACCACAAACAACCTTCCATATCTAATACACAGCATTGAATGTGGTCGATTGCCGCTCATATAAGCGAAAATCTACAATTTCTATTCACACACGATCGTCGACCGTCTGCGAGATATCTATTGGTATAAAATGCTCTTTGAATTGCGACACATATGGGCTTCTTCCTATACTTCGTTTTTATTTTTTTTGTTGTGTTTTGGAATAATGAATGGGTTTATGTCGCGAGAAAACACGGATTTTTGTTGATATAAATTATAAGAAAATAATTAAAGATGGAATTTTGATCGTAAGAAACCACGTCATGACTGTAGAGGTATGAAGAACAAGGTGTAAAGTTCACTCATACTCTATAGAAAAGGGAGGATCCTCCGACCAGACGGGTGTCGTGTCTGGTGGGCAACTGCCCGACGATTTGATGTCGGGACGTTGTATATATGCTAGTTGCGCGGTAAAATGTGCTTGCGCGATACAGGATTTCGCGTGACGTCAGTGTGACGTGTAGCTCGCATGTGGCGATATAGATACCGCTACATGACTATTACGTATGGTTTGTTGAATTTGGCCATTGCCACTATTAAAAAGGGATTCAGTCTTCTTAACACCTATAGAAAAACCCAATAACCAAGGAATCGAAAAGGATCTAAAAACCGTTTGACAAACTCTAATCACTACGTACTCAACACTTTTTCACTTAACACGGACTCCCTCAACACTTTATAAACAAGGAAAACAAAAGAAAAGCGCCCTGCAGTGCAACAAAAAACTAAAACAGCGCTTTGTAAATCAGTAAGGTTGACGTGAATTACTATCGCCAAGTGTGAATTTATAGGGGCCAAGTGCCTTTCCGTGCAGTAATTCAATACAAGGGGCAGCGTGAAACAATGGACTTAGTAACTAAGTGTGTACCTTGCTTTATGTTAGTTATATTGAAAATGCGCAAAGAGGTTTTGACTTTATGAAGGTATTTTTATGACGGTACCCTAGCCTTTTTCCATGGAAGTGCAAAACAAGAATCTTTTAGCGCCTGAATGACATTAACAGAGAGGCGTTGTTGGTAAACATTTGTAAAATTGTCACTGTCATTGTGTACTGACAAAACAATATGGCGGCGTTAGTTCCGATTTTGGCCACACGCAAAAATAAGCTAGTAGCGTTTTACTTCTTCTTTCTTTAATAAATAGTCTTTGACCCTTGCGTTTGACTAATGTGGCCTAAATTCTGACTCCATTTGGCTGATGCAAAGGTATATGTTGTTTTTATGTTATGAACAACTAGACTAGCTTGAGAAGCTTGTCTTGTACCAATTTTTTCACGCAATCTTGTCACTTAGTTAGCCTACAATGAGGTAATTTTACTGAATCTAAAAATAACATATTTTCGTCTCCATTTTCTCAAATTGAAATCACCAGAAAAACAAAACATCCAACCAAAATAATCCGAAAATAAAATGTTGTTCATTATGACGGCTAAGTGTGCATCGGGATAGCATTAACTTAAGTCAAGGAAAACAAATGTCAGTGGCGTAGCGTAAGTTTTAATTGCCTTGGAGGACGCAGACGGGCCTTAATTAAAATATTACTTTGGAGACAAAGAGGAATGCCGAAAAGATTAGCGGTTTGTTCAGGGGAGCTCGGAGTACGAACGAGGAATTCGACTGTTGTGTGCTTTGAGGTTATGTTTAATTAGCTGCTCTTTTGACAGCTGAACGAACGGAAGTTACCGGATTGCTCATCTTTGTGGATTTAGACATGCTTATTTTGGAGTTCGTCGTATGCATTCTGTTAAAATTATAGGTGGTAGATATAACCATTTTCATCTTAAAAATTAAAAAACCTAAAGGGTCAAGACATTCTTTATTTGTTACTGGAAAGACACATACAACAAATAAAGAGTTAACAATTCAAAACCTATCTTCCTTGATCCCAACTAGCCTTATTAAAGTATTAAAAATATTTATTTTTAGACCCAGGACCATCGAGCTATTTTTGAAATTTCCGACTTTTTACAGACAACAGAAACTGATACTTACCTGATACTGATACTGAGACTTTTTTGAGAAACTGATTTTAAACCCCAGTCTAAATTGTCAATTTTATACTAAGAACTTTATATAAGTCAGAATAAGGTTCGAATTACAGTAGCTGGTTGAAAGGTTTGAGCTTGGACCAAGTTAGAACTCGATTTGTGATAGGACGGAATGTGATGAGGTCCTGTCTCTGAAGCCTAGCTATCACGATAGCTTCAACCGTTGCTCAAACAAGTGATACCTATTTTTATGATTTCATGTTAGAGTTCTATTAAGTAAAACTCATAACAAAATTAAGTATAAACATGTATTGCTAAGTTCAATAAAAAATAAAAATACAAACAAAATAACAAGAACGGGAGTACCAATCTAAGCTGTCAGACAAGGAAAAATGTTTGCACAGAAACAACTTTACGCAATTCTCGGCTTCACTTGTAACGTGTTTTCATTTTATCTTTCTCACCGCACTGCGCTAGCATTGACGTATTTATTAAATATCTAGATATTTTCAGGGCCTACCTTTAGGCCTGATCTATATTTCTGACTAGCTGTCGAATGGGAAGCACGGCTACAAATCCTGTAGAGTTTCTAACTCAATACCTAGGTACAGGTCAGAAAAAACGGATGAGACGATGATTACACTATCGCGCTAAGAAAGCGTTAATTTTGGCCAGCGGCCAAATTTCGTAACGCACCTAAAGTGGCAATGCCTTTCATTTTGAAATTTCAACGACATTTATTGCGCTGTTGCTAAGCAGACGAGTTTTTTAAACACTATGAAACAATGGATTAGCAATTTCGTTCCAAATATTTCAGTTTGTGATTGAAAATGTGTTACGCAAGTAGGGTGCAGGACTTAAAATTAAGGGAATTCTAGCAAACGAATCAATAATTGGACATTGTGATGTGAGGAGAGTATTTGCAAAAAATATATATTCAAACGTAATTCGTGGTAGTACAAGAGTGGAAAGCGAAAAGGAAGTCGATGAAATTAATGTAGTATTGATTAGGAGATGGTTTATAGAACTTAGGTCATAGAGCAACAATGACAGATGATCTTCGACTTAAGGTGAATCCTTATCTGTAGCCGGCCAAATTCAAACTTTCTTTATTTTCTTGCAAATTGCAGCTCTGTTTTACGTCGTATGTTGATCAAAATGCGATTCGCGACTGTAGGAATGATATACTTACTTAAAAATAGATAAGAATATTTCACATGAAATTTTTTAGGTGGAACAAATTTCCAAAGTTTGACGGTTTATATGAAATTGATGATTATTATTCAGTATCTAAATATATCATTGCCACAGTCACGAATCGCATTTTGATCAACATACGACGTAAAACAGAGTTGCAATTTGCAAAAAAAATTAAAAAAAATTGAATTTGGCGGGCTGCAGCTGAGGATTCACCTTAATACAAATATTAAATTCACTCATTCATAAATTCACTGACAGATGATAGACAACCTAAACCGCTGGGTCTAGAAGCATGCAATTTTCCACAACAGTTCCTTACATAACGAAGGTGAGCACTAAGGAAGGATTTTGGAAAATTCATCCCTTAAAGGGGTTAAATAGCGGATTAAAGTTTATATGAAAGTTCGTCAGTTTTGCCGATGGGTAATCCTATTGGGCACACGTTTAAGCTTTAGAATCTCATTGAAGCTTAAAAAAATCCATAGGCAAGAAATACCTATTATTTAAGAACTGAATGATAATTTCGAAGCAGTAACAGGAAAAGATGAAACCACCATAAAATCTAGTTTCTTTATTCTCACCAATAAACATCAGAATTACGCAATTTGCAATTCAGTTCTTATTCCTTAACAACCGAATTGTGTCATTCAGAAAAATGCACTAAACTGAGTACTTATGAGAAATACACTTGCGTGCCAAAAACTTGGTCCACCCCGTTTTCTTCGATTTGTAACAAGTTTAATTAACAACAACAACCTAATACGAGTATATTGTGTACTAAAATCTTGCTGAATGTATGTAGATTACGTCTATGACATTTTTTTCAAAACAGATTAATCAAATTTTTAAGAAAATTGCGAACTTAAAAACATACGGATCGAATAAAGAACGTCCTTTTTTTTAAGTCGGTTAAAATTTTAAGTTCAATAATCAATAATCGATCAGTAATAAACAAAATTAAGCTTTAATCAACTTCACTGCAAAAAAAGTCACGCAGTTTTACGAAACATTAGTGAGTGATGAAAACTTCTGAAGAACGAGTCGATCCTGTCAAAAATATTCCTTTTATCAAAGTATAGGACATGTGTAAATAAACTTTATCTTACCTACCTACGTTTACATAATATATAATAATTAAATTATAAATTATTATTTTTTAGATATATCGTCTTCCAAGTACAGAGCTTAGTGTGGGCCAATTTTTTTGCACGCAAGTGTAGTTCCGAATGAAGTCCTAATTTTATACTCAAAGTTAGCTTCACCTAAACTGAAAACGACTGAACACTGATGAAATTATGCGAGCTCTAAATTATGGGGATTTTGAACACACATTGGATTTATGTTTATCAGTAAGTATTAAAAGTGGAACAAGTTGTTAGAATCATTTGGTACATAAAATTTTGTGCATTGGAAAGCCATAAGTTTTATTTTCCGCAGTTGCTGCCTAACTCCATTGAAAAGGCGTGAGTTAATAGTATTCGAAAGTCCAAAACAATTACTTACCTAGTTATGCATCTCGCCCTTGTGCTAGCAATAATTCATGTTTGGTTGTGTTAAAAGGGCCCACTTGTACTGAAGTGCCGTCGCCACCATAGTGATTGCACTATTTCGTTCCCATGGCACTTCACGAGTTTTTAAGGGTCTGCCAATTAGTTTGGACAGACATAGGTTAAGAATTATTAGCTATAAGTAAACTAGTGTAAGAAATATGTTTTAGGAAGTTAGTCTATAATAAACCACCATCTGAGTAAGATTCCTCGTTTTACTTCCAAATTCCTCCGCCAACGCTCCCAAAGGTTAACTACCTACCTACTAAAACGATTATAAAATTCTAAAAAACAGCATTTGAGAAATTAAAAAGCCAGAAGGCGTCGCGGCAGACCTCGTCGAAGATGGTGGGACGAGCTAGAGAAAACAATCGACCAGTGGTCCACATGAGCACTTTTTTTTTTTTTTTTTTGGGTGGGAAATCATCAAATGACCTCTCCCGCTCTGGGCGGAGCGGAAGGGCGTGTCAGACTCTTACTGACTAAAACCCACCCGTGTTCCTTCAGTTGTCTGTGCGCCAGGGCCACGGTAACTCTTTCGAACAATCCGCAGCCCCGGCAGGCATCGGTCCTCTCGGACCCCGTCAATTTTGCTGACATCTCGTTGAGGCGCGCGTGGAACACGACGCGCCGTCGACCCGGGCCTGGTCCTTACCGGACGGCGAACTGCCCATTGCCCGCCGTCCGCAAGCCCGCGCCTACGGTGGCCGGGAGTCGGCAATCGACTCCCGACGCCCAGGGTGTCTCCTCCTCCTGCGGCGGCTAGGGGCGCGAGGGCGCAGAGAATGCCTCTCCCTTTCGCGCTCCGCCTCCTCCTTCGCGAGCATTACTGCTTCGCAGAAGGAGGTGACGGCTTCCCATTCCCTCTCGCTCCGTACCATGGCCTGAACCAGGGCCGGACGCGAGAGGTCGCCGCCGCCGATCGCCGCCACGAGTCCACTTTAGCCCTGGATCAAAAGAGCTGGAAGTCATGGGGAGAGGCCTTTTTGCCCAGCAGTGGGATGATGCAGGCTAATAGTAACAGTATTAGTAGTAGCATATAGGGAATGTACCGTTGCCGTGCATTGAAAATCTGTTAAAGAAAAAATCATTGTTTTTTTTTATTTGCTGGATAAAAAAACCCCCGAATGCATATTTAGAACAAATGTGCACAGTTCTAAGATGCTTCTAAAGTCATCTGTTGATGATAATGATGTTAGGAGCCGTCATTGACGCCATTTTTAACCCCCGACGGAAAAAGAGGGTATAAGTTTAACGTGTGTATCTGTGTGTTTGCGGTATCATAGCTCCCAAACGGCTTAACCGATTTTGTTATGTTTGAAAGGTGAAAGGTGACATGATTGAGAGTGTCCTTAGCTAAAAAAAAAAAAAAACAAGAAGAAAATCTTTTCAGCAGTTTTAGAGGTTTTTGTTTCTGTCGGGGTTTTTTTTATTTAATATAAATATTAGCCTTTGTCTTGTTTACACAGTTTTTATATTCTCCTGTAAAATAACGTTTATTGCAATCACGAGGTTTTCACTGCACGATGACGGTATATAGTTTTTTACATGTGACGAAACAACAAAGCGAACACAAAAATACCGTCATTCGGAAAATGCCAAACACTTTTCCTTGTTGGGGCGCCAATAAATGATTTTCTATATAAAATCACATATGCTTACCATCGTATAAATACATAGCACATATATTAGATCCCGTAACACACCCAATTTACCAGTTATCCGAGCGAACGGTCCCTAAAAACATCGTAATGACAGAATAAGGCTGAGGTCATAAAGTAATACGGTTTGCGAAAAAATATTTTTCTTGTTAGCGAAAGTAGATGTAATAGAGTATTTGTTAGGTTTGATTTTCATATGCCTTTTTTGTCAGCTATCAAAATGGTGAAGGAAAACATCGTGAGGAAACCGGCTAAATATATACAGGGTCAAATTAAATTAGCTAGCGAAACTCCGCAGAGGAGATGGGTATCGAGATCTAAACATGATAAAAAAAGAAACTAATTTAATGACTTTTTTGTGGAGTCATCGAGCGCAGCACTTGAAACATCAGTTTTGTTTTTTTTTTTTTTTTGTATACTTCACAGATGTATCGATATCTAAACACGATAAAACAATAGAAAACAGATTTTCTCAAATCATAATTCAAGTAACAACACTCCAAAAAAAGAAAATCATTTATTTTATATTTTTATTTTATCGTGTAAGACACAGTATAAGCACGTGCACGTGTTTCTGTGACAAATAAACCTATTTTTCTTTCTTTCTAAAGTAAGCAGTATTACGTCTCGACAGTGTCCTTGAAATAATTACCTACGGCCGCTCGGTAGATAAACACGCACTAGGGTCGCCCACTGACTGTGTCTCTTGGGTTCTAACTGTACTTTATAAGTCCGACAAAAATTATGAGAAAGCATTATTTTTGAAACCTTGCGATTTGTTGAAGCTATATAGTATGTCCTGTACATTCAAATGTTTTTCACAAATCCTATAACATGTGGTATAAAGTTTGTTTGCTAAATCATCTCGGCATATCAGCCGAAGCCATTCGGATAGTCTGTTTTTTTTTAGGTAATATTGCTTATCCATTTATTCGGGTTCAATAATAAAATACTTTCCGTTGAAAAGTTACATAAAAACGCCTATAAAAAAGTCCGCGATGATATATATCTATAATCTCAGGATAATTCACAAATTGATAAAATATGACAGAGTTGTATAAAACGAATTATGTTATTTTTCTAGAGAAATTTAAATAATGTTAAATCCCTATCGAAATACGTTTGCTTATCGTCAGGGGAATTTTGTGTAGATATAAATTATATTTTACTGAATGTGGGATGAATAGATTAGATTTCACGAACTGTTTTTGATCGCGGGACTCACGATAAAGACTTTCTGTGACAGACTGATATCCACGCGGGCGAAGCCGCGAGCAGAAGCTAGTATAGGTACATTTTGTTTTTTTCATTCAATCAAGGATTGATCGCATGGAAAAAGCGAGATACTTACCTACTAAGTACCTGTCACGGAAGTTATGCTCGCTACGCTTTTATAAAAATAGATTACTTACATAACATTAATAAATAAAAACCAACAATAATGTGCTTTTTATAGGCTTGCCAACTAAATTGGTAACATAAAAAAAATGGTTTTGATATTGTAGAATTCAAACATCCATACACTGAGCAATACAGTCGATAACTTCGTGCAATATTTCACGTAAATAATTATGCGGGAGCGACTCGCACCGTCCGCGCCCTTACGCAATTGCAGAGCAAGCACGACCGGTACACCGAGATGTCGAAGCGCGTCGTTTCGGCCGATTTGTATGAAGACGTAATACGGCTTACTTTATTATACTGTGCCAAAGACCAGCACGCGTAGCATGACCATTATAGAAACGGGTTTTGTCGACGGAAGAATAGACAAAAATGACGTACCGCGAAGACAGTACGACGGCAGCAAAATAGAAAGAGTCAACTGCACTTTTTAGGAAATTCAGTAGTTTGTTCACGTTTTTCTTTTATTTTGCTTATATCTCGACAATGGTGTGTCTGATCGCAAAAATAATGAAAATTTCGACCCCCTTTATGGAAACCTTAAACCCCTAAATCTAAACATGTAGGTAATACTTTTTCACATTTTCCATACAAAAAGTGAAAAATTAAATTTTTCCATTCCATTTTTATACTTTGCGGCCGTTGAGTAAAAAGTTTTCTACTGTCTTTAGCATGGCAATTACAAAATCAAATTGTGTTCACTATCTTAGACAACTGACAGTTTCAGTGTGATTTTGACGTTTGGGATAGAAAACTTTCTTCTGAAATAGTCTACATATAAAAAGACCTAGACAACAATCGGTAAAACGAAAGACAAAATTACGGATTTCAGAAGGAATTTTACGGTGCGATGTCAAAAATAGAGAAACGAAATGTCACTTTGTATGGAAATAGCTATGTCTTGTCTTCCAAGAAATAGAAAGCGTCATGCTACGCCTGCAGCAGTAGACATCTTTCGACTGAATGGTGATGACAGTGCGTTTGGATGCCAAGAAGGCACATAGTTTGTCACAGATACATGGTACAGAATCAACATAAATATGACACTTCGAGCTTTAGAAAGAGACTGTGGCCATAGGTATGAGAGACAGACGTC
This sequence comes from Dryobotodes eremita, assembly GCA_917490735.1. NCBI lineage: Eukaryota > Metazoa > Arthropoda > Insecta > Lepidoptera > Noctuidae > Dryobotodes > Dryobotodes eremita. The sequence goes on along the minus strand of OU823251.1, from coordinate 18,945,315 downwards.
CGTGCAATATAATATATATAGCTAGGTACTTCTTCTTCTTCTTCGACGTATCGATGTTTCCAAATTACATGAGTTTTGACTAGAATTCAGTCTCGTTAGCATTGTCCTCGCAAAGGTCTTTTACAGTTCAGCGGGGTTATTACGTAACGCACAAACAGTAGGAATGGGTTTAATTTTGACAGTTCAACAACCTTGACATTGACAGGCCTACATTGTCCTCCCATACCTATCAACACTGTAATTTGAAACATTGTAAAAGCCCCTTATTTTTAAAAGAGTAATCGTGGAGTTTCTTGCCGGCTCTTCTCCATAGGAAACAACCAATTGGAACCGTGCACCTAGCTTCTGACGTTTCATAAGTGCCCATGTAGGTTTATGTGAAATTAAATATTTTGATTTGATATTAATTTGATTTGATTTGACATTCATTGCGTTATTTACGTTGTTGAGCAGACTAATTTTTCGAACATATGAAGCAATGGATTAGCAATAGGCTTCAAAATGAATCAGATTGTGATAGGTAGTGTGTTACGTAATTAGGGAGCCGGTGTTACAGCACAGAGAGCAAGAGGTGGGACATCGTTTGATGTTTATTTTTAATTTTCGTATGCTGCACTGGTTGACGTCATCACGTCAGCGACGGCTATCGCTGAAAACCAGCGCTGGGGCTCTGTCTCGCATTATGCTGAGCGATTGCCGTTTTGCGTGAATGTGACGCATATTTTTCCCCAACTCGTTATTTTTTGTATTATTTTGTGTTTTTTCTTTGCGTCATGTTTACCGCAAATAAATGTATTTTCTTTCTTTCTTTTCTTTCTTTAGCTGTAGCTCCACAATCGTATTGTGGCTTATTGGAGGACCCCCTTCTGACTAAGTGGTGCCAGCAGCCGCCCAGCTGGGTACTGTAATTGTTATTCTTCGAGTAAGGTCAACGTTCGACACTGGAACTTCACTGGGCCATCCATGTGATATAACTCCCCTAGCCATTCGTTAAGACTCCCAGGGGAAGTAATATACAGCCGTGACTACACGACACACTCATGTCCATGTTTATTACACCTAATCTTAATTATAAACTCGTACATGGGTACCTACGGACAATGCGTATTTTGATAATGGCTGCAAAAGGGACCGCGGATTTTGCTTCCTTTTGCATAATAATAGAAATAATTTTCATGTTTTGGAACTAGCGCAAAACCCAATATTTAAATGAATGCCTGATAAATAAAGTGTGAAAAATAGGATAGTTTTAAAATGAGGTACAGAGACTAGGGTGGCCAAAACACATCTATCATCATATACCTTTTGGCAACTATGTCGGGGTCGGCTTCCAGTCTGACCGGATGCAGATGATTATCAGTATTTTACATGGAGCGGCTGCCTATCTGATCTCCACAACCCAGTTACTGGATAATACGATAACCCTTGGTAAGACTGGTTGTCAGAGTTTCATTGGGCTTCTGACGACCCGTATCGACTGTCAAAGATGCATGAACGACAGCCGGGACCAAGGTTTTAACGTGCTTTCTTAGGCACGGAGAGGTCTTGGTATGTAAAGATGGTCACCCATTCCGCGACCAGCGTAGCTCCGTACAAAAAAAAAAGTTTTATTTGTCTGGCAACATCGCGTCTAATAAATCCCTTGAGTTTTATTAGTCACTACGAGACCAACACATGATGCGGCAAAATATTTTCAGTTTAATATCCTCTGCCTACTCTTTCGGGATACAGGCGTGACGTTAGGCTATTTTTTATTGATCATGAATTATTTTCTATGATAACGAGTCCACATTTGTTCCTATAAAGCTATTTACAAAACAATAACAAACACCCAATAAAGGTAGTAGCATATTTACTAATACCCAAATCTCTCTAGCGTATTGTTGCCGCGGGCTTGCCAGCCAAAACACGTCGAATATGTTTTATGTGTCTGGCAATACCGCGTAAATCTAATCTCTTGGAAATTATACGCGCGCTGGACGTATGACCCTTGTTTTTAGTAGACTACATTACGTATACAATACAGGGTGGATTTTTGTAACAATGTTTTTGTGACAGTAAGGATTGGTACCTTAACCGTTGAAGCTACAAGAATACCTTCTTAGGAGACTGTCCTTAACGTTTTGAGTAATTGCTAACTGCTTTTACAGAATTTGGATAAATGCTAAGTACAGTCACCAAAAGAGATAAGTAACCAGGCTCGTCGGATGTAGCTGAAGTTTAATAAGAAACCGATGGATGTTTTCGAATGAAATTGTATTTAATAACCGAACACTTTGTTTTCTAATAATTAAATTAAATTTTATTCGAAAATATCCATCGGCTTCTTACTAAACTTCAACTATATCCGACGACTCTGGTTACTTATCACTTTTGGTGACCGTACATTCAGCTAGAAAAACGGCATATCTCACATTTCTTTTTTATGATGCCAGTCGATAAAGTCTCACATATTGATTAAAAGACTCTTCTAAACCAAATAAGGTTAGAGTAATAATAACGAAGTCTTAAGAACGTTTTCCTGTAGTTACAACCATTAAAAAAAACTGTAGGGGACGTTTTTTAGTGATGCGGTCTTCTTCTTTTCGTGTCGACGATAATCTAATTATGTGGTATGATTTTAAGGTTAGCACGAGTGACGAACTTGTCGATTGGTGCTGCTGAAACCCACAATTCTGAAATAGCTATAACAACACTCACTAGAAAGCATGGGCTTTTCCAGCAGGCTTAGCACGAGCACCGTTTTGTCTACGGAAGAATAGACAAAAATGACGTTCCGTGAAGACAGTACGACGGCAGCAAAGTAGAAAGAGTCAACTGCACTTTTTACGAAATTCAGTAGTTTCACGTTTTTATTTTATTTTGCTTATATCTCGAAAATGGTGTGTCCTATCGCAAAAATAATGAAAATTTCGACCCCCTTGAACCCGAAACCCTTAAACCCCTAAAACTAAACATGTAGGTAATAATTTTTCACATTTTCCATACAAAAAGTGAAAAATTCCGTTTTTCCATTCCATTTTTATACTTTGTAGCCGTCGAGTAAAAAGTTTTCTACTGTCTTTAGCATGGCGATTACAAAATCAAATTGTCTTCACTACCTTAGACAACTATCAGCTGTCATGTCATGTATGATTTTGACGTTTGGCGTAGAAAGATTTCTTCTGAAATAGTCTACATATAAAAGGACCTAGACAACGATCGGTAGAAACGAAAGACCAAATGACGGGTTGTAGAAGGATTTTTACGGTGCGATGTCAAAAATGGAGAAACGAAATGTCACTTTGTATAGAACTAGCTATGCCTTGTCTTCCAAGAAATAGAAAGCGTCATGCTACGCCTGCCGAATTTTCTTAGTTTCTTGCCACCAAAGGTACCTATTTATTCTTTTTGAAAAAACTATGGAATTATAAGCGCAATATATGTATGTCTTTATCAATTGTACCTGCACGCAAACTTGGTATCCGAATCCGAAGTTTTCCGGGTTTCGAAGGAAATTGCTAATCCAATGCTTCATAATTATGTTCGAAAAATTCGTCTGCTCGACATGACAGCGTAAATTACGCAATGAATGTCGTTAAATTGTCAAAAGGATAGACATTGCCATTGTAAGTGTGTCACGCTATTACCCCACAAGTCACATAGACGATATTCGTTTTAAATTTACCAACAACATAGCACCACGCCAGTGTCACATGAAGGGTTATGCAGAGGTAGAGGTGTATCTATAGTATACCCAGTTACCCACATTTCGCCAGTTATGAACGAACAACGAACGAATACTTAACTAGCAATAATATAAATAATAACAAAGCCATAATATTCAGCAATATTCCACAGTGTCTAGTGGTCTAGCCAGCAAAAATCCCAATTTGGCGAACGCCCAGGCGAAGTACGACCAGGGTGTATTCGAACCCAAGCAAGCTTATACGGGGTCGTTTATATTAGCTGATTTTATACCTAATAAAATAAAAAGGAATTCTATGAGGAACCTCATTACAATATTGAACGATTGTTGGTATTTTTATGTCAGGCATAATTTTCCAAAGTTCTGTTTTAAGTTCAGATCTCAGTTTAAGTACCTTATGCAAAATAAATAGTTGAAGCATATCAACAGTTATGAAAAGAAGACCTTGTTATTCAAAAAATAGTCTAAGTAACGCGGAGAAAAGAAAAGGTAAAACGGGACCCTATTACTAAGACTCCGCTGTCCGTCCGTCTATCTGTCCGTCTGTCACCAGGCTGTATCTCATGAACTGTAATAGTTAGACAGTTGAAATTTTCACAGATTATGTATTTCTATTGCCGCTATAACAACAAATACTATAAAACAGAATAAAATAAATATTTAAGGGGGCTCCCATAAAACAGACATGATTATTTTGCCGTGTTTATAGATAATGATACGAAACCCTTCGTGCGCGAGTCCGACTCGCACTTGGCCGGCTTTTTTTAGAATAAAACTGAACTTTACTTTGGTATCAATTACTTCGACGGACAAAATTAAGAACAGAATTTAGAGAGAATCACTTTTCTCGGTTCTAGACAGTCATTTTATGCTATAACTATTCATAGTATGTATTGTATATATTAATATAATTTAATTAATTAAAGCTTCACAAACAGAAACCACTTCCTGTCAACTTGGCTTCAAATGTACACCATGTACCATATTTTATATGTCTAACAATGCTTGTCAAACTAATCCCAAGACCCGTTGTACACAGCATGAATTCTTTACAGTACGGCGCGCTAGCCGCATTGTAAAATAATCGTGTGAGCTTGTATATGACACAGTAAACCACCGGACCGGCAAAAACAACGTGTATTCAAAGGGCGTTAGGACCTTTGTACACAGCACGGTATCTTTACCGTACGGCGTGTTAACCGCGCCGTAGAAAAATCGTGTGACCTTGTATATACAAGGTCACACGATTTTTCTCGGTTCTATGGTATACGGCGACGGTGCCGTACCGTAGTACTGCCGTGTCATCAACAAACTTCCATAGTCATCCATACAAACACGGCGAATAAACCGTAGTTTTTCACGATAAGAAAAACATTTTTCTTGCCGTGAAAAACTACGGTTCAATCACTATGGAAGTTTGTTGAAAGACGTGTTTTTTCTACGACACGGATTATACACCATACCGTAGAGACACCGTGTTGTGTACAAAGAGCCTTATAGTACCTTCACACTACCTTCGTTGCAAACTATGTTCAGACAAAGGCTAAATAGTTTCTACGTAGGGAAATACCTATGTAAATATGTATGTAATGCCTTCAACGTTACCTGGCGGAGTTAACTAAGTTACAATTAATGCCAAGTCACTGTTTAACTTTAAGGGTTCACTAAGCAAATTCGTAGTGACGGCTTAAAATAGACCGAATTCTATTGTATAGCGAATCATTTTATCTTATGACTTGTGGAGAAGATCAGAAAATGTGCGCAGAAGAAATTTAAATAGCATCACTCATAAAGGAAGTAAATCAATAGGACGTTAAAAGAAAGAAAGAAAGAAAATAAATTTATTTGACCCAGGTTAAGGCACACAACATTCACACAAAACAAAAAACAAAAATGTACATGTACATGTATGTGTAAATGTAATGTACTATAAATTACTAATACATATTTATTTACAACACCAGTTTACACGGAACGTGTGTCGCTTGGTAATCCTAGGAAAAGAACCCTTGCATTATTTTGAGTTAATGAGTTAATAAACAAATTATATTGGAATTGGGATTTCTGAGTAGTAGCGGATTTGTTTGAACTTATGTCAAACTGAAACTCAAAGCATTTATTTCAAATAAACCAATTACAGGCAATTTTGAATAAAATTGTCAAGGGGTCGGTCAGTCAGAAAGCTGAAGCTAGTTGCCCATTCCAAAGCGTAGAAGGTACCTATGGAAAAGAACGGACAAGAAACTCTATGGACACTCTTTTAAATCAAAAAATGGTTACAAAAAATTGGTTACATCATCGTCCGCTTGGCAATAGTCTCGTCACCTATTCAAATATCTCGAAATGTGGTTGTACCTACTTTACTCCCCTGCCTTACTCCTTACTCCTTACTCCTTACTCCTTGCTTTACTCCTTAGGGAAGGTATTCAGGCGTGAAGTTATGTTATATACCGTTAGTTTCGGTAAGTACGCACGGCCAGATATCAAGCTGTACATTTCCAGTATAAGCTGACTCCTCATCGTACGAAAAGTCTATACAATAAGAGGTCAGCTAAAACTGGCAATGTATAGCTTGATATGTAGCCGTATGTACCTCTAGTTGCTTACAATTTTCTTTTAGTACAAGTCGTGTGCCTAATGAGATTTCCCGTCGACAACTAACTTTCATACACACTTTCATCCTCTATTTAACCCCTGTAGGGGATGAATTTTCTGTATTTTGTTTTCTCTGCTCACCTTCCTTACATAAGGAAATCTTGTGCAACATTTCATGCCGCTGGACCCATCGGCTTAGGCTGTGCGTTGTCTGTCAGCGAATTTAAGATTTTTATTCACACCTCCCCCCCGCACCGTCACATTTTAACACCGCACCGCCATTTTTGCTGAACTGGACTATTTGGCACAGCCGCGAGGCACACTTTCCTGCTAATTTCTCACAACGCACTTTATACTTTTTATTTGCTTTATATTTATTTTTTACTTGTATATGTTGTGTTGTGCGCTTTGTAGTCTGTGCTAAATAAATATATTTATTTATTAATTAGATAATAATTACCAAAAACAATACACCCTTAATCAACAGCCAATTAACAGACACACCTAGATCATCCTCTTGTCCATCATTACATTGAAACAGTAACAATTACCAAACAGGATGTGCACAAACAGCCGCGGGGTACAGCGTGCGTCCGACTCGACCCCCACAAATTAGATGCCTGCGGGCGCGGATATGGACAGGCAAGCCTGAGCGTTGGACGTACCCTTTTATGTTCGAATGTGTACCTGTGTGTGTGGTGTAATTTTTATATTATTATGGTAGGTATTTGCTTTTAAACATTGCTGTATTTTTTTAAAGAACAGCTGCAGCTTTTTTTTTTGAATGCCGTAAGGCTGGAGTAACCTATTAGGGTGAAGCCTCCTCTATAACGTCATTACTGATAGCGTTCCATAGGAAACTAACTTTAAAAGCGAAAAGAGTAATGAAAACCTCCAATGGGAGCGTTATTTTTATCGTGAATGCATGAAACATGGTCTGATTCCTCTTAATAACACAATAACCTCCCTTATCTCCCCTCAGAGGTCAAATAATGTTCAATCAACAACTTATAACTTATCAGTGCACTATTTACCAAACAACTATTTACCGCCAACCTAAGTAATCCAACTGATTAACCAACCTCCACGCTACAACACCATAAATCTCCAACAATATTGCTCCATTCCTAAGCTCTTATACCGTATAAATTGAAACACTAAACAGCCTCCGATGCACTTCGATATTGCATCGCAAAGGTTCTCGAACTATAAACTAGCAGACACATTCGGCCACAATTGGCAGAAGAAGCAGACGGGTATGTTTGGAAACGCGCCAGACCGTCAGAACATCAGACCAGAACTGTACTTTAGTACTAATTGCGTGCTGTTTGTACGTTAATTTATTTTGACCGGGATTTTTGGAACTTTCATTGACTTTATATGAAGATGTATAGAATTAATTGTTGATAGCTTAGTGTTTTTTTTTTAATACAATGAAAACAGCTATGTTTATAATTATCACTTTTCTCTTAAAAAATGGTAGACAATAGATATCGCTTTTAAACGAAACGAACCTATTGTAGGTGCTACAACCTTCAAAAACAACCTTCAGTGCACCTATAAAAAATAGAATCCAACAAAGAAAAGATAAAGTAAAAACAAAACTATCAGATAGGTACCTATTATAATGTAAGCAACATTTTTTTCCTAAAAATACATTTAATATTGTACTCAAACAGCAATATATTTATAAGAGTTTGTCTAAGGCATAAGAACATCAAACACGTCTACTGAAGTCTTAAAAATTTGTTTGCTTACTTCAAGCACTTAATATTTTATAAAAATATTGATGAGACCTTTTGGAACAGACCATACATACATCATTTTATCAAATAACCGCACGAGCGTAGCACTCAATGAACTGAAACGTAATCCTAATTAATCTGATTATCTGTAGAAAATTACAGTATTTTTATTGTAAGTCTACATTTTCTCTCTATTTTTATTATACACTGACGAGCAATATAAAAAACCCACTAACTTATCATGAAATATTTCCGAAACCACGCAAGATAGCTTCTTGAATAGAAAAGCAACATTCAAATGTATTTAATAACGAATTAAAAAAACACAAATTGAAACAATTTAATTAAATTACAATTGAATTTACAATTAAAATATAATAACCTTACGTAACTAAAACTATTAACAAACTAAAAAATGGCGTCGAAAAATTCTTCCGAATCACTGTCGACTGGTAATGTACCCAAGAGACTGGCGGTATTGCCACGTTGTAGGGCAATGCTTAGCATCTGGCCAAGGTAAAAGCCAGCCCTTGGGTCACGGGAAGTGTCAAATAGGCGTTTGGAGATTTCCTTTAACAACGTGGCAATGCCGCCAGTCTCTTGGGTACATTACCAGTCGACAGCCATGAGGGGGAATATTTTGACGCCATTTTTTAGTTTGTTAATAGTTTTAGTTAGGTTAGGATGTTATATTTTAATTGTAAATTCAATTGAAACAATTGAAAAAAAAATGTGTTAAAGAAGGAAAAAACCAAAATAGGGCCATTTGGACAAAAAACAATTAACTCGGGTTTACGAAATTGAAACTAAATTTTTTTATCATTCGTTATTTCGTATTGCCTCCTCGTATTCTCAATACGGCTTCTACATGATTTGGCATGCTGAGTACCAGATTCCTCAGCATATGCTAAGGAATATTCGCCCAGACATCAATAAGTGCATTTTTCAGGGCATGAAGGGTGACTGGAGGTGGATTTCGGTTTCTAACACGTGTGCCAAGCTCGTCCCAGGCATGTTAGATAGGATTTAGGTTAGGGTTTCTCGCTGGCCACTCCATTTGATGGATTCCCACGTCTTGAAGGTACTCATTTAGCACCTGAGCTGTGAGGGGCCGGGCATTATCACGCATAATCAAATCATTGTCGCCCATATTAACAAAAAAAACGGACGTTCATTGATAATCTGGTTTACGGATACTCACAGCTGTCAGATTGCCTTTTTCTATCGGCACTAGTGCCGTGCGACCATCTGATGAAATACCAGCCCACACCTGTACAAAACCTTCCCGTATGGGACTTTTTCTTCGAAACATGCTTGTGTAAAACGTTCTCCTGGCGGTTTGTACACTCAACGTCTCCCGTCATAATTATACATCACGAATTTCGATTCATCAGAGAACATTACGCTGCCCCATTCGTCCTCACCCCATTCGATGTGCTCAAGGCATATCTTAATCTTGCAATTGTATGATGCCGTTCGGGTTTTGGGCCATTTGCTGGCCGGGTAGGCTTTAAATTTGCTTCTGCAAGACGTCTCCTGACTGTCCACTCACTGATTGGGTCCCTTTGGGTCTGCAAAAGTTGTTGCTAGATCGCAACTCCGGTCTTATGTCGATTTTCTAACATCGTTGACACAATGAATCGATCTACTCGGGCTGTTGTGCACCATGGCTTGCCATAGCTTGGTCTTCTTTCATAGGTTAAATCCAGTCTCCCTAAATCTCCGAAACACTTGTTGGAAAGTAGAATGTCTCACACCCATTGTCTTGGCCGTTTGTCTTTGGGATCTCCCCAATTGCACCATAGTGATGATCCTGGTACATTCTTCGGGTGTGAGAGGCATAATGATACCTTTATTTACAAGTCAACGACTGCCGTAAACACTTTTTTAGTTAAAACATCGATACGCAAAAGTAAAAACAATAATTAAATCTACGTGAAAAAGAAGTATTCAAATGTAATCCAAAATTATGAAAGGTAACAATTTTTTTTTTCCTTTTTTCTACCCATGACTTCGCACAGGCCAGTATGTAAAAAGGTTTCAATGTGCAATATAATACTGTTTTAATTTTTTTTTACTTCATGAAAATAACTTGTGTGGTTTAGGAGATATTTTGATTAATTGTGACAGTTTGTAAGTGGCTTATTTATATTGCTCGTCAGTGTATTTGGTATGTATTGACACAGCAGTGGTGGCCCTGGGTTCGGACCCAGGCAGGCACTTTATTTTGTGTTATTTATTTCAACACTGTTTCGCGCAAGTGTCCTTCGCGCAAGTGTCTTTCGCGCAAAAGTCCATTGGCCCAAAAATCCATTCCCAGTAATGTCTTTTCGCGAAAGTGGGTTCACGCAAGTGTCTTTCGCGGAAATGTCTTTCGCGCAAGTGTCCTGCAACCCATTGATAGGTAGGTACTTGCCAGGTTTTCAACCGCATCCAATAATTAAAATGCGGTCTTCCTAACTTCTGAACCATCACAACTTTTTACATGATTCTTTAAGCTCTTAAAGCTTGAAAAATAACTCAAAGAGATGACGTCAAAGGGACATATTTACCTTTCCAAAGCTTTATTATAAACCCCTCCTCCCCACTAGATCCCAATGTCCCTTTATCTACAAACGTCACAGCAATGTGCGCATGTGAAGCAATGCATCGAAGTTACTCCAACTTATTGAACTTAGTCGGCAACTTAATGCCACAGACCAGTCATAAAGTACGCTAAGAACACAAGTTGCATCGTAGATTCGTGGTCAAACATCCAACTAGTGAGAAACTTAGATCCGCTTATTTTGCTCAATAGTCGGAGTTGGATGAGAATGATGTTCATGAAAATACCTTATTGATTTAATGGGAGACTGCAGTTTCAGTACTAGTAGTGCTTTTCTGTAAAGTTCGATTCGAAGTTCACTCCATCACACCGAACTCACTTGTTTTCAAAATAAATCGTCTGATTCACAGTGAAGTGATGAGCAACACTACAGTGAAGTGCGGGCGTTTTGGGAGGCTGTCATATGTAATTTTGACGTTCAAAAAGTGCTGATTCCCAGCCTAGTTTGAATAGATGACTTTAAATATTTATTTTTGATTTTACAGATGATCTATTCTGTAAAAATCACACCGTGAAAAAAGATCGGCAGTGGGCCCCTAGCACGAACACGCGCAGTGTTTACTCCGCGCGTCTGTGCTAGGGGCCCCTGTGGATCTTTTTCGAATTTACGTTGTGTTTATAAAGTAAATTCGAAACACATAAAAAATAAAATACCTATATTCCATCTGAAATAAGATTAGAAAATTAAATAAACCTTTTTTACAGTCCGTTCAACCGATTTTGACTTCTATAACGTAGGCGTAAGGATGGCGTTAAAAGCAAAAACGTGGTTACAATACCAAATGATTACTGCAGCTGCCATTTGTCACGCCACCAACGCAATATAAGTCAAAATCGGTTGATCGGACTGTAAAAAAGGTTTATTTAAATTTCTAATCTTATTTCAAATGGAGTATAGGTACTCGTTTTGCACATAATAATAACTTAATTTAAGACTTTATTCATATCTATGGGTGATACCAGTTGCGTTTGTCGCAAAAAATTAAATCAAAATGTTATAGGATAGTAGTATTATCGATAAATAATCACACGTTCGTGCTAAAGCCTGAGGTTCGGCTTCCTTCTAGCTAGCATAATTTCTACCCTTCGAGCAACTAACGTCGCGTGGTGAGATTTATATCGTTTTATAAGTTTTAAATTCAATTTATTCATGCACCCCTTAGAAGTGCAATTTGTTGGTGAAATCGAGTGTTAAAAACGATTTTTCCAGTTGATTTGTGCAAACATTATTACCTACTAAGTTTGCGAGTTTTATTTATTTTTATTATATCTTGTATCATTTTGTATATCTAGGTACAGTTAGCTCCAATCCAAACTCCGAGCTGCTACGGAGCAATTCCTAACGACCAAACTCAATAACAACAACAAATACAAACTGCATCACTATTGAACTAACTACATCTTTCATACCTCCCCTATACGACCCTTTACAACTCTATCAAAGCTGTCATGTACCCTCCATGTTACGTGTTACATACAGCGACAATGCTGGACAATGTCGCCACTACCACCAACGTACGAGTAAATTGTCCATGAAACATCAATGAGGCTGCGATCGATGCGATGGTACAGAGTAGTGTGAGTTCAGAGGCGGCGAATGAATGAGAAGTGTCTGGTACAGCGAGTGATAAAACACACGAGAATGAGCCTCCTTTCAATATACTGTGTTATCTAGAGTAATGACCTGTTACTCACAAACCAAAACCACGATAAATATGTATTTGGTTTCCGTAGTAATGGTCGTGTGGCGTTCATACTTTCGTTTGGGTCTGTATGCATGTTTATATGAGATTAAAAAGGATTAGTAGATTTTGTAAGTGCGCCCTCGATTTAGCAAATATCATAAATTAAAACAGCAACGCACAGAGCATTTATTTACAAGGAACGAAAATTAAGTACATATTCCATAAAACTTACTTTTCTATTGCACTACACTATATCATACCCATCAGGCCGAACAATAGTACATACTTCCCAAATACTGCTTCATTACCGCTCCGTCAGAGCCATCAAGAACCCTTTCACGTCCCATTCAACCCGTCAAAGCCGTCACCATGAGCACAAACACCAACTGAATTGTACGTGAAACATCAATGCACTCATAATCGATGCGACGTGCACAGAGTAGTGCGCGCACAGATGCAACGAACGAATGATACAAGAATCCAAGATGAACACGATATCTTGAATGATATATCTAGCTCGTGAATAGAACATTGTGAATGAGTCGTCTTTAGGAGGAGCTCTATTTAAATTTTCCATTTTGTGTAGTTATGGAGCGAATGTAAAGAATGAAAGAACGACGATGAATTATGAATGTCGCGTAATTAGTGCTGAAAATGAGGCATAAATAGGTCTTAAGTGCAAGTTTTACACAAAAAAAAACTTTTACTTGTCGTTTTATTACAGAAGTAGGTACTATTATTAATATAACTCCATCTTTATATTTTGGTTGTACTCCTCAAATTATGTATGTGCTTAGCTACACCCTAAATCCTACTAGAAACCGATAAAATATAACAAACTATCCGACGCTTAACCACAACTATATGTACCGATAACAATTGAATTGTATCCAAAAGACGCAATAGGCAAAAAAAGATCCCAAGAATATTTTCGACAAAAATATTTTAAATCGTATTACATACCCACAAGGTTTTTATCATAAAATATGTAAATATTAAAAGCACCCAAATAATCTCGACGTTGTGTTGATCCCTTAAAGCAGCACAGTAAAGTAAAATATTTTACTAGACACGTCTTTTATAGAAAGGTTTTCTGATCAAATATTCAAAAGGGGGGATTTTCATGGCGAAAATAAGTTCAAATATTTACTCCGATTGAGTTAAAAAGGTTTCTGTTTACGTCAAAAATGTTCTTTTTGGAAATAATTGTGTAAAAAGGACTTTTTAATGAGATAAAGTTTATTAGGGCCTTTTTGAAAATCCGTTTAATTAAAACCTAGGATCTTTCAAATAGCTTCCAATTTTCGCAAATAGGACGGCTAAAAGCAATAAATAAACGAGACTTACTAAAATCCAATTAGGGCTCAATCTCAAAATCTGAACTAAAATTGTAGGATTTTGATTTCGTAATCGTAAATTTAGCCAGGCGTAAAATAACAAACACATTGACATCAAAATACATAGTTCGTTTCTAAATATTTCAAACTTTAGGTAACTTATTATTTCTTATTTATATTAACCTATACAATGTAAATTAAATCGCTCAAGTTATTAGCTGTCCTTCAAAACTGTTCAAAGAAACACAAGAAAAATCTGAGCCCAGCAACCGATAAAATCCCATATTTATGGATTTAACCACTCGCTATGCACTCAACACCTCTATACACCCCACTACTTCCACCCTAGAGTCCGTTATCTTAAGAACGTCACCCCGAAAAATCTGTCCCTGATTTACTGACGTACTCTCTTTTGAGAATACTATAAAACAGTCCCATGTCACGGACAGGCGACGAAATCGACTGGTAACGCTTTACAAATATTTGGCAAGGCTACTGATCTGGGCATTTCTATAGATTTATGAAGCGCTTTATTGGCGATGAGTGGTGATAAACATCTTTGATGGTATGCGTTCCTGGTAGATGCAGTTAATGGGGCTTTACAGTGATATTTTTGTTGTTAAGAGGTAAACGTGCTCTCTCTTCTGTTTTATTTAGGAGATATTGAGCATTATGAATAATTATGTAAAGGTGAGAGGCAGAATTAACATTTAGCATTTAAGGATAACATTATGTATATAAGAATTATTGAGAAGAAGAATAACCAGTTGGCAAGGTTAAACACGGTAGACGAAGCATGTAAACATGACCTGAATGCTCGAACAAACGTAAGCGAGACCGAATCATTGAACAAATATTTTGAAATATTCAGTGTATGTTTCAAAACAAAACAAATATCATCCAGCAGAACTGTTCAAAATCCTCTGCAAAACTACATATTCTGGGAAAACCGAATCAAACATAGAAGTGCAGCCCGTTTATATTCCTACAGCCGATATATGGATAGATTTAGACGATTTATTCGAGTTCTATTGACGTAAACGAATTGTGATTACATACTCATACCGCTGACGAATAAATAAGGCTAGGACAGAACAGACAGAAGCCGATTAGATCAACCCAACGCGGGCACGTACTATATTGGATAAACGTCAAACCTGACGTACGGCTTGCGTATAATGCTGCGTCTCCCGATACGTTACGTCTGGGATAAGTTAACGGGTAGATTCTAATCGATTCAATCGGTATCGAATTCGAATCGATGATTGATTTATCATAATTACGTTTTTATTAAGATTTCGGTTAAGATTACTCATCTCTCCTACCATTTGGTGCTGTAAGTACTAAGATGACAAACAAGACGTGACAATGAAGTGATTTGGTTGAAAATATTCGCTTTTGCGTTAAAAGTTCCTTATTTCTATTATTTTAGGCGCAGAACCCCAATAACGATTTCTCTTCAGTGCTCAAATAATAACTAATCGCCATTTCATTTGAAAAGCATAGTTTTTACGACCTCATTTCCCAATGAAACATAATCGTGTATGACTCAACCATAGATCAGCACAATTTTTTTTTTAAACTCCATTAATAGAACAATGATTCCAATTTGAAATCGGATTCAAATAGACTTGCGTTGCGTTTTCTATTTGAATTTATGAAGCAATATCAATATTGACTTGTTTTCACAGAACAATGTACTAACTGGACTTTAATAACTGTTTTAGGTTCTAACAACGCAATTTTGAATGTTCCAGTGTTATTAGATTTAGTTGCTATTTCGAGAACGTGTGGAAATCTGGTTAGAGAACATAATTTCAGAAGTAAATTGTTTTAATCAGTTCGCCTAGATTTTGTTCTACATTGTGACATTAATTTATGGAACGTAAAATGTTTCACAGAGATAAAATTAATTTTCCAACTATTCATATGAATTCTAAAGCATTGTGTGGTTTGGTGCACAAAATTACGTCAGTGATAATGACTATACTTTCGTTAATTAAAACTCTAAGTACTCACTAGGCAACTTCTATTTAATTTAAAAAAGACAAAATACAACTTTATCAGTAAATGTAGGCAACTAATGGCCGTTAACTCCATCACGCTCGAGCAAACGGGCAACACTTGCCCACATTTAGAGCAAATGGACATTTACTCGACAATACGTTATTATCTCCTTTAACTTAAGCCACACTGGTTCCCATCAGTACAGTGACAATTAGAGAACGTTATTATGTCGGTCATATAACACATTAACCACCTCTCGATTCCCCATTGGCCACGACAATTACTATTCGAAACGTAAACAGAATCGACTAATGGAAACATTAATCGAGTTCTTTATTGTCAGCTGTGTTTGCGTTTTGTTTTCTATGCTTTTAGTGGTATTGTAGGATGTTTTTCCGTTTTATTGTCAGTGCAATAAATCCGGCAGTAATGTAGAGGCAATGATATATTAAATTGGCTAAATGAATGCGAAAATTGAAATGATGCTGATGAAGTTTGGGTCAATAAATGGAATGGATTCAGGGGTAAATTATACGGCTAACTTTATTATTATTATTTTTTTATTTATTTCTAAAAAACTTAACCTATTACAATTTTGGTTTTAGCCACATTCTTTATTAAATACGATTTTTTTAAGGGTTAGCTCAAGAAATCCAACTGTGGATGTTTTTTATAACCATATTCGTAACTACTGCGATACCAAATTAAACAGTGCTTACATTGGAAAATCACTATGCAAATGCTTTTAATGTAAAGTCAAAAACAAATCTTAAATTTAAAAAAAAAACTATATCCCAAAATTAAACTCTATGGAGCAATTCCAAACAATCAACATTTAAACTCAAACTCAATGCCTAAAATAAAAACATTACCAATCAGATTGAATTTGGATCTAATCAACGTTACAAGCAAGTATCTCTCAACTGCTCCGTTTACGTACACTATCCTAACTGGATCCGATTAACATCGTATACTCCGGCCGTCTGTCCGGCATTATAGCCGGTCTTGTCCTTTTTTTCAATTGGCCAAAGCTGGACGGTTCTATCCAATGTGAAAAGAGACTAAATCGTGTAAACTAGGAAAAGGTTTCTGATGTAACGTTAGGGATAAAAAGGCAGACAGTCAAAAATGGGTTTAGAGTTGGCTGTAATGTGTGAATAAGGATTTTGTATTATCAGATGGGAAGATTGATTTGGATGACTAGTAACAACACAATTTAGATACGAAGTTAAAAAGGGATATTTCTTATTTACCTAAAAAGTGTTACCATCGGAAAAATTCAAGGTGTTAGGAAGAACTATAAGTAAACATAAAGCATTCCTAACTAAATATTTACTTCGTACTAAACACAGTAAAGCGTAACTCAATAGTAAAACTATGGCACTACCTGCGCGTGAGACCCTCTGTGCTACGCGTGAGACCCTCTATGCTACGCCTAGCCTAGCTACGGCCTAGCTCGCATTTTGCTACGTCGTAGCTCTCATTTTGCTACAGCATAGCATGTACTTTACTACGATTGTGCTGTCTTCACGCCACGACACCTTATAGGAAACTTTCTTTGTGTAATAAATTCAAGCATCATTATAATATTATAATTTTATTTTAATATTATTAGTATTTTTAATGAAAATACTAAATACCGCTACCCTAAATCCATCGGAATTTCCTTAAGATTCAAAGAGAAATTACATAACTAATTGACTTTTGCTTCAAAGAAAAAAATACCTAACTAAATTCACTTTGTCGGAGTATAATCCCTCATAGTTGCAGACAATGGTATTAAAAATATTGAATTTCATCCACAGTGAATTAAATTGAGAACAAAAAAAAAATATCTTATCCGCCGCTAGGAAAAGTAATTTACTTTACTGGAAGCATTGTACTGTCAGCGAAATAGGTCAGTATTTCACGTTCTTTGTATTGCCATACTAACTTAAAAAACTCGGATTTTAATTTGTGTAAAATATTCCGGTACAACTATGCTGGAGTTTTGTTGGGCTGGAAAAATATTTGCTTATTTTTCGCTCCGTCGGTGACTGAATGTGGAATGCTGGCACGTAAGTTAAATAAATATTGTGGTAAAAAAAGTATATTACTACATCTGTGAATGGCATAAATACTATCTAACTTGACTAATAAAACAAACACCTTCATGAGAGTAAAAAAACAATTTTTCAAAAAAACAACCGACTTTCAAAAAAATCACTAAGAAACGTGAAAAATTACTTTAATTTCGGAAGTCGGTGTCTTTGGTTGTGTATTTTCGTTTTTAGCCACTGACTTCCGAAATTAAAGTTATTTTCACGTTTTTTAGTGATTTTTTTGGAAGTGGGTAATTTTTTTTTTTTAAAGTTCTTATTTTTCACTTTTTAGCTGTGGTACCTACCCCACACACATTCGTATACCACTACTTGATATGTAAATAACCGTGATAGGAAATTATTATAATATCAGCAATATAAACTAAGTGGAAAAAATACGCATTATAAGGATCACTGAAAAACTACTGGTCAGTACTTGATCAAATTTAAATGGGACCACATGTGAAGCACCAGCTTTCAAATAAATAAAGAATCATCCAAATCGGGTCACCCAGAAAAAAGTTCTGAGCTAACACACATAAAAATAAAAAAATACTGTCGAATTGAGATTCACCTCCTTTTTTTGAAGTCGATTAAAAAAACTTGCATGATACAAAAAAGTAAAATAAAATCTAATGAATGCTTTTAGTTGTACGCGTTCTGTTCTATGATTTAAAACGGGTTTCATTCCAATTTACCAGATAAGTGTTAACCGACAAAGCCCAAAGACTAAGCATGCTGCAGTGGCAATGGGCTGGTCACATCTCTCGCAGAATAGACAACTGTTGGGGAAAATGAGTTCTAGAGTGGAGACCGCGTTTAGGCAAACGTAGTGTGGGACGCGCGCCAGCCAGGTGGAGTGACGAATTGCGAAAGGCGGCTGGCAGAGACTGGATGAGGAGAGCCGAGGGTCGGGCTCAGTGGCGTTCACTAGGAGAGGCCTACGTCCAGCAGTGGACGAATATAGGCTAATGATGATGATGCTAAGTGTTCTCATAATTGGCGAAATAAGGGTGTACAGACTTGGTTGATAAATTAGTATTACGGTTTTCAACTTCAAACACAAGCTATGCTAAATCCAATAAATAAATTAACTTTATAATTAAACAGTGCCTCTTAAATTTAATTTAAAAAACAAAACATTTCTATTCCAATAAATCCGAGTGGATTACCTCAAAATTAAAATTCTAAGTTAAACTAATTCAAAGCAAATTAAATTAAAAAGCAATAACTTCAAAAGAAGGCTTCATTACACTCAATCGGTATAATTTAAAATGTAAAAAACTACTATGAAACTTATCTTAGCCTTTAAAAAAAAAACTGCGGTGTTTTCGTTCTCACAAATCCCATTTAATTATCCTTCTTCTCATTAATTACAGGGTAGATTGTGCTCGCCTTACTGCCACTGAATAGTTCGATAAAGTAGATCGACTCCGTTCAAACCGTGATGACAAACGGATTTGACGGCTCGGTTGGCGCAGTGGTTAAGCAATAGACTGCTGCGCTGCGTGTCGCGGGTCCGAATCTCGCACGCAACAAATATTTGTATGACCTATAAGTAATTGTTCCGGGTCTGACTGTTTGTGTATGTGAGTTTAAATGTTTGTAACCGCACCAATACAGGAGAAATTCCCAGAGAGGGTAGACGATTTTTATTTAAAAAAAAAATTACATGGCGATGAGAAAAAGAAAAGATCAACTTGTGACGTAAATTTAATATGGTAATCAAATCGACACCTGCAAACATTGGAAAGGAATAACATTGTATCTAATATTTAGTAACTTTACAGGAGAGCGCGTCAAAGATTTAAAAAATTCTCGCAGATTTCGGTTAAGTCTTAATGCCAACCATCCTTGAAAATATGAGTCCAGGAGGGAATAGCTTTTTTTTTTTTTTTTTTTTTTTGGGTGGGAAATCATCAAATGACGTCTCCCGCTCTGGGCGGAGCGGAAGGGCGTGTCAGACTCTTACTGACTAAAACCCACCCGTGTTCCTTCAGTTGCCTGTGCGCCAGGGCCACGGTAACTCTTTCGAACCACCCAGGGTGTCTCCTCCTCCTGCGGCGGCTAGGGGCGCGAGGGCGCAGAGAATGCCTCTCCCTTTCGCGCAAGAGGGAATAGCTGGACTCATATTTTCAAGGTTGTTTTAAATCTGGGAGAATTTTTTAAATCTTTGACGCGCTCTCCTGTAAAGTTACTAAATATTACATACATTGTTATTCCTTGCAGGTGTCGAAATTATAGTAATGATTCCATTATTGAGCAACAGTCTCTTTGAAGGTTAGGCATAGCAACATAAATATTATTGACATTATTTTATAAATTTGAACTCGAGAAAAAATTTTGCCCAGGTATGCGCGGGCGCTTATTTATTGCGCACTGGATTTTCAACGCACTGCTTAGCGTTGAGAGTTGAAAACCCAAGAGTTTTTAAGGTATTGCATAGCTTTTATCGCGAGCTTTGAGCGCGGCGACCGAATCAAGAAATTCCGTAACGAAAATAAAACCTAACACCCCCCACTCCGCCTACCATGTAGCTCGGCCGAGCGTTCGCTTAACGTGTATGTATATGGTACGACTGTACTTGAATTAATATAAAAGAAAAAAAATACTGCACAAATAAAAAATTAATAAATAATTATAATTGCATAAGTTGATAAAAAATGCTATGTAATAGCTTTACCGCGGCAGTCCCCGAGTGCCACACGTGTTTTTTTTTATTTTTATTTACTTGGTTTCACTCTGTTGGATTCTCAATGCTCGGCTTAACACCGCGAGTAAAAAATCCAGTGGGCGATAATTAATCGTCGCGTTTAAAATGTCGCCCGTGCGTACAATGGGCTTATTCTTCTCTCGAGTGCAAGTACCTACTAGCGTATAATGATTGAGACATAATTAAAACGTCTTAATAAAATAAAGAGTTAGGAGACCTACATTCTACAATGGTCCTTAAAGTAATGTAAGTTAGGTCTCATCTAGTAAAAAGCTAACCTTCGGTACTCACCTACTTTACGCCTAGTTCGTATTAGAAATGTAAAACAGACGGTGAAATGAGTTTTTGGCGCCGCAAAATCCATCTGCTTCTACAAAGCATTAATTAGCTTCAGTGGCAATCTTAGCCTCTATTTGTTAAGTGAGAATTGCTGTTGACTTCGACTTCGTGTATAGTGCTCTGAACTTTAATTATTCAAGGGCTCTTAATTTTCGGAGCACTCAATAGGAGTTTTATCGAACAGCGCGTTTTGTTTTACCCCTGAAAGTCGGTTAGATCTGACTTTAGTTTTAGTGTCTACATAAATATAGGTATTTATGTAGACGCTAAGAAGGGGGGGGGGGGCAGGGGAGTGTGGGTGTGTATTTAGTAATTCAAGAGCTTTTATTAAATCTCTAAAATGCCGATGCAGACAAAGGTTTGTCCCAATTGTGAGCATTAATTTACGGGAATTCGTTCGCAAGTGTTTATATGGTTGTGAATTGCCACCAAATCATTTGTTTGCATAAAAATAATGTGCTACGTGTACAAGGATCTTTAAGCGCCTGAATGACATTAACAGAGGGGCGTCGTACATATGTAAGCATTTTTTATTTTTTTGCATTTGTGGAATTGTCGCACATATTTTATTGCAAAAACAAGATGGCGGTGTTAGTTCAAATTCTGGCCACGCGCTAAAACATTTCATTTCCCTTTTTTTGTAAACGTTGCGCTACATTAGGAATTTCTCCTGTATCGTGGGTGCGTTTACAAACATTTAAACTCACATACACAAACAGCCAGACCCGGAACAACTACTCGTAGGTCATACAAATATTTTTTCCGTGCGGGAATCGAACTCGCGACACGCAGCGCAGCAGTCAATCGCTTAACCACTGCGCCAACCGTGCCGTTATTATACCGTTGTATAGAGCCTTGAACGGGCTGCGCTCGTTCTAACACAACTTCACGCTTGGAAACCATAACTCACAAATGAACGTTCGCGATGTGGCGTATCCCGGCCTAGAACTAACACAATAGCTATAAACCTATCGCTTACAAGTGTATGAATAGAACCCAGGACTACGGACTTAGGTGCTTCAATGATTGTATAACGAACCCGAAGCATGGATGCATTCGAGAGACGCATTTAAATACGATTGCGATATCTGGTTCTCGGGTTTGTGGACACACTTTCGCCGAGATAGGTGAGCGTCATTAGGTGTTGAAAGCCTGGTTTACGAGATGCAAGTATACAATAAAATTGAAGCAATAAATGAATTTCATCTATGGAGGTATGAGGAACAGGGTGTAAAGCTCACTCATACTCTATGGAAAAGGGAGAATCCTCCGACCAGACGAGTGTCATGTCTGGTGGGCAACTGTCCGACGATTAATGTCGGGACGTTGTATTTATGCTAGTTGCGCGGTAAATTCTGCTTGCGCGATGCAAGATTTTGCGTGACGTCATTGTGACGTGTAGCTCGTATGTGGCGATGTAGATACCGCTACACATCTTCTAAGCAGTATTTAGACGGCGCAACTTTTATTGTTGCTTCAATTTATAAATAAATAAAATAAAAATTATATTCAAAAATATAAGGTATAACGTTCATGGTATGCTACAGGCAATTTAGTCGCACAGTGTAAATCAGGCTTTATAGTTGTAACAGGATAAATGGCATGCTCATCAGCGTTCACGTAGTTGTGAAAGAAAAAGAAATCGAACGACCTTCAACATGTTTACCGAAAGTTCTCGCTTGACTAAACATTGAAATAATTGCAAAACTATTTTCATTAAAATGAAAATAAGTTTTAGTTAGTCTAATTGCTTTAGCGTTGAAGAAAAATTATACCGTATGTCTTGCGCTGATTCTATCAATAATTTTTAGCGGCAGAAACAGCGGGGGACATACGGGTATAATTTTTATTATTAATTGTTTTTTTTTTTTAACGGGGAAAAGTGTTTGGCATAAACCAATTTACAGAATAAACATTATTTATCAATTCAATGACCACGTCCACCAATTCTGTCGCCCTTATATCCCCCGCTTATGACCACGTTCACCAACTCCGTTGCCCGTGTATCCCCCGCTTCTGACCACGTTCACCAACTCTGTCGCCCATGTGTCCCCCGCTTATGACCACGTTCACCAACTCCATTGCCCGTGGATCCCCCGCTTCTGACCACGTTCACCAACTCTGTCGCCCATGTGTCCCCCGCTTATGACCACGTTCACCAACTCCGTCGCCCGTGTTTCCCCCGCTTATGAACACGTTCACCAACTCTGTCGCCCGTATGTCCCCCGTGTATGACCACTGCGTCGAATAAACTTCAGTATCGAGTTTAAAGTTCTCGGACGCGTTTAACTAAATTAAACACTTGCAACGTTCCTCTCTTATTGTTCCTTTTTATGTGACCTACGAATATTACGGGCTCTTGTTTTATGAGGAACTAGGTTTTTCCCGCGGCTGCGCCCACGTGGATGTCGGTAATTATACCACAGGAACGTACTACTGGAACAAAACCCTACGTGTTAATCCAGGTAATAAACTATCTGTGTTCCAAATTCCATCCAAATCCATTCAGTAGTTTTTGCGTGAAAGAGTAACAAACATACATCCATCCATCCATTCATGCATCCATTCATCCATCCATCCAACTAACCATCTATCCATCCAGCCATGCATCCATCCATCCATCCATCCATCCATCCATCCATCCATCCATCCATCCATCCATCCATGCATCCATCCATCCATCCATCCATCCATCCATCCATCCAACCAACCATCCATCCATCCATCCATACATCCATCCATCTATCCATCCATCCATCCATCCATCCATCCATCCATCCATCCATCCATCCATCCATCCATCCATCCAACCAACCATCCATCCATCCATCCATCCATACATCCATCCATCCATCCATCCATCCATCCATCCATCCATCCATCCATCCATCCATCCATCCATCCATCTATCCACCCAGCCTCACAAACTTTCACATTTATAATATTAGTAGAATTTTGATAATGACATTTTAACAGTTTTTGTACGTAGTTTTTCCATTGTCTTCTATGCTTGTTATTCCGTCGCAAGCTAGGAAGTACAGTTAAACGCACATTAGTGGTAACACTTACACTACGAAACCCCCCCTTACTTGTACGACATAAATGCGTCAATGCCAATGTCAAATTCTGACCACTTATGTGCTTTTAAATTGCGGATAAGTACGCACGTGGTTTTTTCCCGCCTTTTGTAAAATTTACGAAGAATAACAAGCATGATTCCTAGAAGGAGCTATTATTATACGTATTTAAACACCGTAAGTTATTATTAAGGAAGTACCTAAATCTTGAGAGTTTTCTCCTTTTATTAATTAAGACTTTTAATGAGGGAAACTCGATATGTAATGGTCGGTCTACAACTATATTGTTCTTAGTTCAATGTTTTTTTTTACTTAAGTCATCTTTTTAAACTAATATTTCTATACGAAACTAAATCAAAAGAAGCATCGTTTTAAAAACTAACCAAAAAAAATTAATGAACACTCAATACTGATCTCTAAAGCAATATAAACTTTATTTATTTATTTATTTAAAGACTTTGGAAGACTTGCAGCTAAAT
Organism: Dryobotodes eremita; assembly: GCA_917490735.1. NCBI lineage: Eukaryota > Metazoa > Arthropoda > Insecta > Lepidoptera > Noctuidae > Dryobotodes > Dryobotodes eremita. Next base: position 18,920,964 of record OU823251.1, on the reverse strand, counting down.
ACAATGGTGATAAATAACAGTATGATAATCTGACAGCCAATTACAGGTCTTCACGTTTAGAGCTTGTCTTGTATAAAAGTAAAATATAAAAGGCAAATATTGCCAAAAGAAAAAGAAAAAACAAAAATAAATTATAAAAAGAAAAATTTGTAGGTAGATCATCACCTAAAAGATGTAAAAATCTAACATAATTGCGACAGGTTATTTCCTATGAGAACCAAGAGGTTAAAAATTCAATTTAGAGAATAAAATTAAAAAGAAAACGTAAAAAGTAAAGTCAAAATAATTTAAGCCTTAAAGAAATTCATTGCTAAACACTTTTTTGCCGAGGTCACACTTGTTTTAAAAAGATCAAAGTCGAACTGTTTGCACACCTTATTAAAATATCTACTTACACGCACAACGTACGAATTTTGTCTGTAGTTAGTAGTTGCAAATGGCATCCGTAATGGTGGATTGAACCGTTTTAACAGAACTAAGCCCAATCAAAGAAGCGTAGCACACACTACAAAAAATCGTAGTTGCGTAGTAAAGTCTCCAGCGCATAGCGTAGTCTAAAATTCGTAGCGCAGCGTTAGATTCTCTTGCGTAGCAATTCATTAGGTATTGAATTAATCATTTTCATAGAGTACTTAGTCAATTCTATATCCAGTTACAACTTCACAAAGTTTGCTTATTTAGCAAAACAATTCGACTGTTTTTGATTCGACATTGTAATTACGGACGGCGTAATTTTCTGCTTACCATCAATGTCTTCTGCCAAACCCATAACAACATTGTTAATAGGGGAAACTTTGCCTTTTGTTAATCTATCAGTAATTGGAGAGCATCAATACCAATACCTAAAAAGCAAGCGATTGTACTTGAACAATACTCGCTCGCAACCCGTACTTTGAATCAAAAACTTTCATCCAATTATAGCAAGGGGTTTTGAACCCTATCGTGTAAGAAATAAAGTTGGATGTGTACAATGAATATATATGGTATTTGTCAGTCTGTGAACGTCAACAATGGGGGATTCCTAACATGTCGAGGCATTGTCATATTGTGCCCGTCACATGGCCTCTTGATATTAAAAATTCCTACCATTACCCGACTTTATATATTATGTTAGTATTAAAACTGTAAGTACATGTTATGTTTACGTTAAAATGTTATTGAACATTCTGGGAGAACAATTCAGTTTAGTGTTGCTATTAACAAATTCTGGGAGAAGGGTCTGTTAAGGATTTAAGCAAGGGTTTATTATGTACTTGTACGGTTTGTTCTTGGAATTTTCTGACATAAATAAGATATTATTTTATGAGTGGATTTTAAAGTATTATTCGGCAGAAATTTGAAGCCACTTTCAGGCCACACTTATCTAATCACGAATACCACAAGTTGGACGAAAAAATTAAATATACAAGCTTCAACAAAAATTGTAAGTACATAAGTAATAATTTTTTTTCATCCATCATTTTACAACTCCACAAATATAACTACTGAATTATTTCAGCATTTTGAAAATAACTGAATAATACAGAAAATCTTCGTCAAAATACGACAATTCTCTCAAGCAATTTAAAAATACTGGCACAGACGGACACAAATTTAAAAACTCCACAAAAGAAAAAAAAGCTTGTCAAAATAAAATAAAAGTCTAAACAGCCGAGAATGACGGCTAACAATCGCAACAAGTCGTATGAAAGTAATCTGCGAAAAAGATTTCGCAAACTTAGCAGCTGCGAAACTTTCAGACGCTTGACAGTCGAAACGTTGCTCAGCAAAAGAATTGGATGTCTGTTTATTTTTTTATTTTCTGCAAAGTTTCGACTGTTTTTAAAGTAGGATGTCCTTTTTTCCTTTTAAACTTCCTTGAAATGAAAAAGCCAGATGTGGTCAAAATAATATAGAGTTAGAGTAAAAAGCATCACCATCATTCGAAAATAGCATCGCCATATGGGGTCGGCGCAACATGTCTTCGAGCAAAAAAATAGCACACTAATATAAAAAAAAAAAAAAAAAAAAAAAGTTATTTTTTTGCTAAACTAACAACGACAGCAAACATTCTTTATTACAAACAAACAATAAATAAATACTAGAATCTATTAATAATCTTGCCATCAGTAAAAACTTGCAAGAATAAACTTGAATGAAAACGGGTACGACCTCAACCGTAACTTTTTGTCAGTCCCCAATAAAAACAAAAGGGCAATATCGTTCTTCACCGTGAAAGTATGTTTAGTATGCACCGATAAAGTCTAGCCGCGGAAAAGCGGTTGAAAAGCAGTTTAATATTAAATCCCGCGATCGTCGATATAAAATAGTCGACTACATAAAATAACCCGCGGTACGGTCGGGGAAATATAAATAACGACCGCCACTGACCCCGGTTCAGACGGGGAACATTTACACCGTATGGGAGAATCATTTTGAGTCGATTTAATTTTAATTTAATCTCGGTCTACTTTAAGGCCAACTTGCACCACAAATGATTGAGTACATTTATAGCGACGAAATGAACTTAAAACATCGTTCTAAGTGTGTCATTCGTTGGTAGATTAATAATATAATATATCTTTATTTTTTTCTCTTCACAAAGGTTCACAGAGTTATAAACATAGAGACAAGCATTTCGACTACAATGCACATAATATGATCCTTTGTGAGAGACTGGCGTCCATACTAGGATACCCTGCGTGACGGATCACCAGCGGGGTGATTACGTAACACACTAACAATAAGAATGGGTTTCATTTTGACAGTTCATCAACATTCATTGCGTTATTTACGTTGTTGAGCTGACAAATTTTTCGAAAATATGAAGTAATGGATTAGAAAAAAATGATTGATTGGATTAAATGATTCAGATTGTGATAGATAGTGTTTTACGTAATTAGGGTGCAGGCTCTCACCCCGAATTGACACAATTAGAACGATGTTTAGCGTTAAATGGATTTGTGATGCAAGTGCTATTACTGACGTCACAGAGTGATGTTTACTTTATCTATAGCGTAAATTATATATAACGGAGAAGGTACGTCGCCTTCGTTATCATCAGCCATATTTTAATTACTGCGAGCGTACTATGGGTAGGGTTGGTTATAGCGCAATAGAAAAACCGTTTGCAGTTCAAATCAAGTTACAATTTACGATCAAACAATTCACACTAGCAATTCGCACACTGTAGATACACGATACAACTATACGGAACGCGCGACAGTTTCTAAACGTGTTCACTGCTTAGCCACCAACAATAAACTCTGCTTTTACTCTGGTCAAGCGTTATGTTATAGACTGTGTCGAGCGCCACCTGATGGCGCTGGCGTCCTAATTAGTCAAAGTCAAACGATTGATATAACATATTTCCGACATATATAAGATAGTGGTTACATAAATGGACCTTAGCTGTCGTGCAATCGGGCTTTCAACAGGAAATGTTATGGTTTCTCTTTGTGCAGTGCTATTGTGAGTCTACAAAGATCAATCAAAATAGATATTGCACTTAAACTGGAACAATGCACCGTGCATGACAGATGGATTAATGATCCCAATATGTTACTATTAGCAGAAAGATACTGTGCCAACACTGTGTGACTGTGTTGCTATTAATGGAAAACTCTAACATCGGGCTAAAATAAATATCTAAAGGAAAAACAAGGAAGACGCGAACGGAAGACATCATTAGAGACGGACATTACCGGCTGTTAATGAAGCTTTATTTATAAACACAATGTTATTGTTTAAGGAAATAAGTATTTTTCTTTTGCCATGTTTTTTTCTTTGTGTTTTTATTTTTAGAGATGGTTCATGGCAAAATTTATCTGTGTGTTTGAAAACTAACTGCTAACTTTGGAGGCCTGTATATTTTCGTAGTGCACTGTAGTCAGATTTTATTTTTTAAAACAGTCCGTTATGGGAAATGGAGCACATTCACAATATTCAGCATGTTTCAATAACAAAACTATGAAACTCAGATTAGACTCTTACTTTTCGATACCATTTTTTTTTTTAAATTGCTAGTGTAGCCTACATAAACTATACAGTTTGTTGAGGCACTTATAACAATAGCTAAAACACTAAAAAAGTATCTTATCACGTTCAAAAATGCTGATTCTCAGCCTAATTTGTATCCTACTAACATTATAAATGTAAAAGTTTGTGAGGACGGATGGATGTTTGTTACTCTTTCACGCAAAAACTCTTGAACGGGTCTGGCTGGAATTTGGAACACAGATAGTTTTTAACCTGGATTAACATGTAGGATACTTTTTATCGCGGTAGTACGTTCCCGTGGGATAATTTCCGACCCCCACGCGGGCGAAGCCGCTGGCAAAAGCTAGTCTTATGTATTTTGCTTTTGCATAAAAACCCCGCTCGCCGAACCTCAACGGTGTAACAAAGTCCTAACCCGATCACATAGACCACGTACAGCCGCTTTACATTCCGCAGTACATACTCCAACTTTCAGTTTTACTGATGCATACCGTCCTCATTCAACCAGGATATGAAATACTTATCTATTGAGTGCAGTACATTCAATAGAGTGCTCTTTTAGGGGACTCCACAATACGACTGGATGAAAAAATGTTTTTGACTTTTTTCTTTCCTATATGTCATCTCTGTTAGAGAACGAATGGTACTAGTTTTGTAATACGTCCAGTACATGTATGGGGGAGTTTGCTTTGTTCACTAAATGTAAAGGGAGCGGTCGTGTAGGTATCCACAGGGGCCATGTTTGTTTATTATTATGGTGAAATGTGAATGGAACTTTTTGAAAATGGAAAAGGGCCTGGTTTATATCATGGTATAATAATATACTTCGCCAGGTATAGCATTCCGAGACACAGTGGTCACGTGGATGACACAAGCCTACGTCATCACCGCTGTGTTACCAGTAGTGTGTAATAATAACTCCCCAACCGCCTTTATTACCTGTGCGAATCCGATAAAACGATGAGGATTTAAATAACAATTACGTTGGTATATGTTTAAATTGAATTGTTTCGTTTGATTAGAAAAACGAAACGACAATTTAAATTGCTTTATATATATTTTTCAACAGAATGGTGACTGAAAATGTTTCCATAATTCATGTTTTGTGGCAATAGAGTGGCAACTGGATAGTGACGTAAGCATGTGTCACTCCCGGAGTGCCAGACCTTGTTTTTTTAGACCATGGTTTATATTATGTTCCAGTATTTGAATGTTCTTTTCAGGGTTCCGTACCCAAAAGGTAAAAACAGGACCCTATTACTAAGACTTCGCTGTCTGTCTGTCTGTCACCAGGCTGTATCTCAAGAACCGCGATAGCTAGACAGTTGAAATTTTCACAAATTATGTATTTCTGTTGCCGCTATAACAACAAATACTAAAAACAAAATAAAATAAATATTTAAGGTGGGCTCCCATACAACAAACGCGATTTTTTTGCCCTTTTTGCTCGATATCAATAATGGCAACAGGTAGGCACTTGAAATATTCACAAAATACTCAGTTGTATTTTACTTTAATAATAAATAATAAAATTAAAATAAAATAAATATTTAAGGGGGGGCTCCCATACAAAAAACGCATTTTTTTGCCTATTTTTGCTCGATATCAATAAACGGTAACACATAGGTACCTAATTTGTGTACCCACTGTTATTTACCTAGTCAATGGTACGGAACCCTTCATGCGCGAGTCCGACTCGCACTGGGCCGGTTTTTTATATATATTTTTTTAATTTTGAGATGTTTCTGGCACAGAAAAGGACCTTACATATTTAACTTTCTGTAAACGTACATAACTAATAACTATATCTGTTTTTTTTTTAAATATACAATTCTGTACCTACCATATCGCCAAGCTCAGCACAATAAAAAAATACATATTGCAGTGTCATCGAACTGTATATTCAGTTAAACGAAATATGTCTAAAGCTATAAATTCATACGGGAAAATAAATTCCATTTGAGATGCGAAATAACTTTGTATCAGTCCCATGGGTCCTCACACCAGTAGTTTTGTGACACTAAGGGATGAGAATATTATGGAGATATACCAGCACCGAAATTGCGTAACACACTATCAATCACAATCTGAATCATTTTGAAGGATATTGCTAATCCTTGCTTCATGTGTTCGAAAAATGTGTCTGCTCAACAACGTAAATAACACAATGAATGTTGTTGAACTGTCAAAATGAAAGCCATTGCTACTGTTAGTGTGTTACGCAATTACCCCTCAGACCTATTTACGGGTCTCTATCGGGGGAAGAAATTTTATCCGTTTCGTGTCCTGTAGTTGGATTGTGGAGGTCAGATAGGCAGTCACTCTATGTAAAATACTGGTATTCAGCTGCATCCGGTTAGATTGGAGGCTGACCCCAACATAGTTGGGGAAAAGCTAGGCAGATGATATGTCCTGTAGTTGGTTATTATTAGAAAGAAGAAAGAAAGAAAATACATTTATTTGCGATAAACATGACGCAAAGAAAAAACATACAAACTCAAAAAAGAACAAGTTGGGGGTAGACTTTTTCCATCAGGAACTTGTCAGTTTCCCAGTAACAGAATAGAATAGAATAATCTTTATTATGTACACATTAAAAAATACAGATAAAAATGTAGAAATTTTAAATAGTTCGATACAATGGGGGGTCTTATCGCTAAAAGTGATCCTTTTTAGATAACCTTTGGATGAATTAAAGGGAGAAAGAAGAGACAATACAGCCCAGAGTCCAGATTTTGTACTGGTTAATTGAAATAGGATCGCCCCCAATTATACGGGATTAACATAGCTGGCGAAATGTGGATTTAGGAGCAGTTTCTCGAACGAAAATTATCGCAAAATTGTGCGCGTAAACTGCTGCGATAGGTTGTTGATAAATTATTCAACCAATCAAAGCAGCGTGCTTGACAGTTTACCACATTAATTTTGTGATAATTTTTGTTTATAATACACCTTTACCTACCTCATCAGGCAGTACCGGCGTGATGTTATATTAAATCCGCAGCAGAATTTCTCAAAAACTCTTTCACAATACACTCTATTACCACTTTTCTTTTGACTTCATATTATTCTTTGTAAAAATGAAAAAAAAATAAAGCAAAGTTTGCAAGAAAACTGTATCTTTTTTTAACTGAAAGGCAACAACAAAGTACTCTTTGTACCTGCACAGATTTCAGTATCTTTAAACATAGCTTTCTTCGTACTAAATAAAGTAAACAGCCATTAGTCTGTTCACAAAGACTACATTAGGATCTCTTTAATATTATTGTTTAACTTTACTTAGAATTTTGTCTAGAAATAAATTGTATGAAGCATGTAGTACTAATTGCAATAAGCTCATGTTGAGACGTGTTTTTATTGAGAACGAAATGTTCTTATTTGAAGCTAATTAATGAATGTATTCAACCTTTTGTTGATGAAGTTGTTACATGTTTTTATTTTTATTGTGATAATATAGTAACTTTTATTAGGCATAATTGATTGCACCATATTATTACATACATACACAAACATCATCTCACGCCTTCTTCCCATGGGGGTAGGCAGAAACTACAGAACGCCACCTGCTACGATCCTAACATACTCCTTTTGCTTCGTTTACGTTCATACATCTGAGGGTCCAGACAAACTGACATTATATCAGTGATAACGATGATGGAAAAGTTAAAATGTATGGGACTGACAGGAGCTACCGAAAAACTTATGTTAATCCCGTCGAAAAGTGCTGTAGAAATACGAAACGCTTTCAAAGACAAAGTCAAAGATTTTTGGTGGAACAACAAGACCTTGAAAACATTTTATAGTAGCTCAAAAATCTACCCTATTAAGGCATGCATTGTTAGATTACAATATAAGAAATCAAGTTAAACATTACATGAAACATAATGAAGTAATTCATATCTATAGAAATTAAAATACAAGATATAATATATTATAATAGATTAATAGACATATGTATATGAATATTACATTAAAACAAATACTACTAATACAAATGGTCAGTCACATGAAATGTTGACAACTAGGAATTCATCAATGGTATAGTAGCATTTAAAGCGATTGCTACTTGTCTAGGGCCTCTGGTCATACATGCACTCCAGTTGCGAGTACTACGCACCTTTCTGAAGAAGATCACCAATAAGTTCCTTCTAAGGAGTCTTGGCGTTTCCACTCACATCTGCCTTGCCTTACGTTTTGTTAGTCGCCTTTCATTCAGCCCCTCAACATAACCAAACAACCACCATCTCCAAATTATCATTTATTAGCTTATACCCGCGACTTCGTCTGCGTGAAATTTCTTGTCCCCGCGACCCACCGCATCACATCGCGGCGCCCGGCTGCTCTATTACTTCGTTTTCGGTCAGCATGCTTTCCGATTTTTTTTTTTGCTCGGCTCCTAAGGTTAGTAGCGTGATGTTTAATAGTAGGCTTTTAGACATCTCGCTACGACCCTTTCTTATAGGTAACCTTGCTCAAAATTGGGCTATCAAATGCAAAAAGAATTTTTCAAATCCAAATGGCAGTTCTAGAGATCAGCGCGTTCAAACAAGCAAACAAATAAACTCTTCGTATTTATTAGAGATTAAACAAAAAGGTCTCTTCGTCTACTGGTCCTAATCGATTGCTGAGTATCCACGCCTGAGTTACGATTCCAGGGCAGTTTTAGTGAGTTTTACCATTACAAAATTCTAAGTAAAACATCTTTCGATGATTTCATCATCTACGGGAAGAAAGAATAGTATCTACGTACCCTATCTACCAAATAGGTATTTATTTAACTTTACCAAATTGTTAGCCCAGTTTTGCCCTTGTAGTCAGAGACTGACCTCTTATAATCAATTTATCCTCCTTAATCGAAGGTTCGTGAGCAAAATCACGAAATAATCAAAAAGTTTTAACTTCGTTTTAATTTTCTTGCGAACGCCTCCCGCCTTTGTGTGCTGGCAAAAATTCTAACTGAATTTGGACGAAAGCCTTAAAGTTGTCAGTTATGAAAAAAAAATACAAAGGCAAATTAAAAATATAAATCTTGTTGAAAAATAAGAGTTTTATGATTACGTACTCGAGTTAACGAAATAAAATGTTTTATTATAAGTTTTCGTTTTACGGGTCGTCAGAAGCCCGAAAGTCTGACAACCAGTCTTACCAAGGCGTATCGTATTACCCAGTAACTGGGTTGTAGAGGTCAGATTGGCAGTCGGCACATGTAAAATACTGGTATTCAGCTGCATCTGGTTAGACTGGAAGCTGACCCCAACATAGTTGGGAAAAGGCTAGGCAGATGATCATAAGATTTCGTGTTGAAAAAAAAAATTAAAAAAAAATGAAATTTGATTACCTTTGCTAGACCAGAAAAAAAGTAGAGGTCGATACCCTAACGTTTAGCTAATCTATATGTTGATCTACCTCTAATATATGTCGGGTATACGCCCAATCATGGTATAATAATATACTTCGCCAGGTATAGCATTCCGAGACACAGTGGTCACGTGGGCGACACAAGCCTACGTCATCACCGCTGTGTTACCAGTAGTGTGTAATAATAACTCCCCAACCGCCTTTATTATCTGTGCGAATCCGATAAAACAATGAGGTTTTAACTAACAATTACGTTGGTATAAGTTTAAATTGAATTGTTTCGTTTGATTAGAAAAACGAAACGACAAATTTAAATGCTTTATATATATTTTTTAACAGAATGGTGACAGAAAATGTGTCCATAATTCGTGTTTTGTTGCAATAAAGTGGCAACTGGATAGTGACGTAAGCATGTGTCACTCCCGGAATGCCAGACCTTGTTTTTTTAGACCATGCGCCCAATATATGTATGTCACTGCAGGGATCCAGCAGAATATCAGCGTCAGGTATATCTGCCTGACACATGTTGAGCTGGACTCCCATTTGGTGCATCCTTGAGATGCACACCCGCACCTTCAATATTCGTCATTTGTTTTGCAGTATATGTCATAGTGTCAGTGTATTTCTTTTTTTAAGTATGTTTTTCTTTTTGTATATTGGCACCTTGTTTTTATATTTATGAAGTGTATAATATGTATGCTCTTTTTTACTTTAGTAAGTAAGTACACTCACTTATAACTAACCATGTATGCTGAGTGTGCACTTTACCTCTTAAGCGTTTATTCTATAATTATTTCATTCAGTTAATAATAGGTCTTTACCTATGAAATTGCCGTTTTGTATGAAAAAATTTAAACGAATTTTTTTCATGAATTTTTTATTTGTATTAATCGAAGTAATCACCCATGCAATCAATGCATCTTTGCCATCGCAGTGGCAGTTTATTGATGCCCTTCTTAAAGAAATCAGCTGGACGGGAGGCAACAAATTCTTCAAAGGCATTTTGTACTGCCTCTCGGGTATTAAATTTTTTTCCCGCCAAGAAGTTATCCAAATTCTGGAAAAAGTAGTAGTCTGTAGGCGCAAGGTCTGGTGAGTAGGGCGGATGACGGAGAGCTTCCAACCCCAGTTCTTGCAACTTGGAGACCGTCTGCTGTGCAGTATGAGGTCGCGCGTTGTCGTGCAGGAGCAGCGGAGACGAGCGATTGACCAATGCTGGTTGGAGATGCGCCAGCTTCTCCATCATTGTGTTCAGTTCTTCACAGTACACATCTGCAGTAATGCTCACCCCGTTTGGTAAGAAGCTGTGATGAATCACACCGGCGCTAGACCACCAAACAGTGACCATCACTTTTCTAGGGGTAAGTTTTCGTTTAGGGCATTGTTTAGGTGCTGAACCAGGATCCAACCAACTTGCTGAGCGCTTACGGTTATCAAACAGAATCCATTTTTCATCGCAGGTAACAATGCGGTTCAAAATTCCTTCATTTGTGTGTCTGTTGAGCAGTGCAAGGCACGTCTCGACGCGTACTTCGCGCTGGCGATCATTGAGTTCGTGGGGCACCCATTTGTCAAGCTTTTTTACCTTGCCAATTTGACGCAAATGGACCAATATTGTTTTGACGCTAACGTCGAAAGCTGCTGCTAATTCAGCCGTAGATTGTGTATCATCAGCTTCCACAATCGCCTTTAATTCGTCATTGTCGACCAAAGTCTTCGGACGACCGCGAGGTTCATTTTTCAGGTCGAAATTTCCAGAACGGAAGCGAGCAAACCAATAACAGGTGGTGCGTTGGTTTGTAGAGTTAGCTCCGTAAACGTCGTTGATGTTGCGTGCCGCTTGTGCCGCGTTGCTGCCACGACGGTACTCATATTCCATAATTACTCGAATTTTTAACGTATCCATGATGACGAAAAAGATTGAAATGCGATGAAAATGTAACACTAATCAATAAAGAAATGACTACTTTTAGAAAAAAAAATCCATGTTTTTAAAATAAAATTAATTTGAAATTAGAATTCATAGCCAAACAAAAATTATTTTGATTTGAAATGGCCAGTACTGCAGAACGGCAATTTCATAGGTAAAGACCTAATGAATAGTACTTAACAAATGTGGTTGTTTCCTTGAAACTCAAACTCAAACTCAAACTCAAAGCATTTATTTCAATTAAACCATTTACAGGCACTTTTGAATTGTCAAAGAGTCGGTCAGTTAGTCAGAAAGTTGAAGCTAGTTGCCCATTCCAAAACGTAGATCTTTATGGAGAAGAACGGGCAAGAAACTCCAAGGACACTCTTTTTAAATCAAGATATTACAAAATCCTGGGTACATTATTCTTGTTGCTTCTATATGCGAGAACAATGAAAAAAAATATAAAGAAACAATTCAAAATATAAGATTAATAATAAAAATAAGCCGTGGCAGTTAAGAGATGACGACCAGTCTCAACTGACGGCGCCCCATCACGAACATGACGCGAAACCACCTTTTAGGAACGCCAACATTACATGGCGACCCTGCTTCGGGACTCTGCCAAGGGGATTGTTAGTTTAGAGTTTCAGTTTTTAGTATAACGACCTCAATAATACATAGTAATGTGTCGGTCGACTGTTGAAAAGGAAGAAGTTTTCCTCAGCCAAAACGCGGCTGGAGGCAACAATGACGCTGACAATGATGATAATGATGATATTCATTTAATTGTCCTCTTGGGTGTTGTGCTATATCTTTTGTGTACACTGAATAAATGATTTATTTATCTATCTTATATACAATAAATAAAATTCCCAATTTGTAACGTATTTAAATTTTTAGATTAGCACACTGTAGATGACCTAAGCCATGAACGCTCTAGTCAGAATGAAATGGAAGAATGCAAGACCAAGAATTGCCACCCCGCATACAAAAGAAAAGCCATTCTTTATACAAAAACAACTTAAACGACACCCATAACATTTTATAACAGCGCAAATGTCTATAATATTAACGTATTTCTTTTTTTAATTGTAAGGTTACATTCCAACGCTAGGAGGCGTCTTAACAAAGACGAAAGTGCGAGTTTTCGAAAGAGAATTTTAATAACGCCCTTAAAGCCGCGGCGCGCCTTTAGTGGTTAATTTTCCTTTTAAAGGTTTAAAAAAAGAACGTATTAGGAACGACTGGCTGCATTTTTATTGTTTTGTTTGTATTGTTTTATTGTTTTTGTATTGTTGTTTTATTGTTTGGGTGTAAGTTTGTAGTGTTACCATGATAACTGATTTGGTTGCTTTTGCGTGATTTATTCAGAATTAAAATTAAATATTTATAAATAACCACTTATAACTAATTATTTAATAAAATAAAAATATAAGATCCTAACCTAACTAAAACTATGTATTAACAAACTAAAATATGGCGTCGAAAAATTCCTCCGCATCGCTGTCGACCGGAAAAGTACCCAAGAGACTGGCGGCATTGCCACGTTGTATGTCAATGCTTAGCCTCTAAGCCTCTTGCGTTTGTTTATTTAAAAGCCGCCAAGAGAGACGATGGAAATGATTGTACAAGCAATGTTTCCAACCCAAATAGGGACTGTTTATTAATGAAAAGACTGTCGTGATCTCAATATCACAAAACTTTAAAATCGAGAATCTCAAAATTTGTATTTTATTACGCAAAACATAACATAAAATCACGCCAGTTTTCCTCGAAGAGTCAAGCAGATGTGTATCTGCATTTTATTAGTTAAAAAGAAAAGAAGAAAGTTAAAGAAGAAGAAGAAGAGACGAGAAGTTCTCCAAAAGATGGAACTCTCTACCTGCGTCTGTGTTTCCGAACGCATACAACCCAAATTCCTTAAAAGTGAGAGTGAACAGGCTTCTTCTGGGTAAGCTCACTCCATCGTCGACTTTGTCTCTGTCATCTCTGACCTAGACTAGAGTCAAGAGCAAACACATCTAAAATAAAAATAAATATTGGTTTTAGCGATCAGACCGCCCATTGTTTCACCCTTTGTAAAATTTCCACATTCATATCTGTAATTTTTATGCTGTTTATAATAAAGAGTATTTATATATCTATCTATCTACCACTTACAATCCCAACCTTTAAGCAAGAGCCTGAACAAACAAAGGCAGGAGTCTCATTAATTCAAAATTGCATTGTCACTTTATTCATTACAGAGCAAAGAATACGAAATATTCGCCTAAGCCTCTTATTTGTTGTTTCTATAAAATGTATGATGGGGGACACGATTTTAATGAAAATACTCAAGCAATGGCCCTCTAATCTCCCTTTGTGTAGGGATATCAAAAAGTAGGTTTTTCTTTTTGATCTCCGTAAATTGTTTACCTACTTAACATTTAAGAATTCTCTTTAGCACGATGAAAATATGTCCCTCGGGTCGGTTTAGAGAAATAATAGGCTTGTTTCGGATTAATTGAATTACTTATTACTCTGTTATCTCTGGCCTAGAGTCAAGAGCAAACCCATCTCAAATTAAAATAAAATAAAATAAACTTATGAATATTAATAATGCATATTTGTACGTAGCATGTTTCCTTAGCAATTTTATTTTTTGGTTTAAATTTCTCAGAAGCTGCCCGGACTACTCCTGAGAAATTCTAGATGGAAAAACCCAATAACACTTTGCTCGAACCGGGAATTGAATCCAAGACCTCATGCCCAGCAGTACCGTAGTAATTATGGTTAAAAAACACTTCCTCTCTCCTTAAACATCATCATTACATTTAGTTTCTTTGCTCTTGTTTCATGTTTGTTTATATTATATGTAGATAAGTATATGTTTTATGTATGTATGTATTTGTTGTATATGTAAATGGTACACCACTGACTACCTGCATTATTGTCTCTCTTTCTCCCTTGAATCCATCCAAGTGTTGTCTGTAAAAGATCGCTTTTAGCGATAAGACCGCCCATTGTGTCACCCTGTGTAAAATGTCTACATTTATATCTGTTATTTTTTATGGTGTACATAATAAAGAGTATTCTATTCTATTCTTCTATTCTACCGTTTGCGACCACTAGACCAACGAGGTGATAAAAATATTTCAATAATCTCAACATCCCAATTTCACATGTTGCCGTTTTTAGTCATAAAAATATCATCGTAAAACATCCTTATTTAAAATTAACCTTTTTGTCCTGGTAACATTTTATAACTTCGCAACAAAATTCTATTTTCAAAGCATTTTTTTGTTACGTAATATTTTCTTTTACAAAAGAAAAACGTCCTGAAACTGAGACCATACGAGATTTAAATTTGGAAAACACACTTTATACGAAAGTCTATTAATGGAGGTAACTTCAAAGCGGGCGGTCGTATATTAATATTTCATCTGGCAACATTGCCGGCGAGGTTAACGACTTACTGAATTCTGCAATCTAATCGTCTGGTCTCTGGTATAAAAATTTGCTTTTTAATTTGTGTGCGACCGTTAGGTTTAAATTAGCTGCATTTTTAGTTAACTTATTTAGAGCAACTTGGTTACTAACGTTAAGTTCACAGGACTCTTGCTGAATCTACATAGATTCAAGGATACCTACATACTAGTTTTTGGGAGGCCGTCATTAGTATATGCTGTGTATCTCCGAATATTTAAATCTACATATAATATACATAAGATAAAAAATAGTAAACCTATTAGATATCTATGGGAATGCCTAGGTACTGTAGAGGTTATCTGCATGTGTCAACCTTATGTTGACTGGCTGGTAATATATTATCGATGGTTACTCTCGAACAGTCAAGCAAGTTTGAAATAAGCTTTGGAAGGAAAAGTGATGGTAGTTTGTTTAGAGTAGTAGATAGGCAGGGCTAAGGCCTGCCGGTGTATTAGGAAAATTCCTTGAAAAAATATAATAATCTAGTTAAACATTAAATATAGTTTCCTTTCTCTTACGCCCCCACTTTCATATATTGAGAAAAGTATAACAGTACTGTAACTAGAGGTTTTAACCTAGATGGCTTTCTGATCTCACCTGAACGAATATTTTGGAAGTGAATGGCATATATTTGGAGATAAACGCTTTTTTTTACGGGGTAGCAGGAACATCGACGCATAACCTGTTTTAGTACATGATTCTGGACCGCCCTGTAATGAAATTTTTCGTCGTTGATTTATAACACAAATTGCTGTTTCATGCATTTTGACTGCATTGGTATTGCACTTTTGTAGGAAAAAGCTGGTTTATTTAAATGATAAATGATTTTATTTCTGTAAGTAGGTTTGTACAAACACTTTTACACGTCGATCATGTTTTTTAAACTAGATGAGGTCGGCGTTTCCTATCTGACTACTCTGAGAAGAAAGGCCGAAACAAAGTCAGAGGTCACAGTCTCTTTTAAAGTCCAGACATAATCTTGGTCAGGTCATGCGAGACCATGCAGATTGGTATCTGAAATGGTCTTTTGAGGAAAGAACCACACAGACTGAGTGGACCTGTCCAGTCAGTGCACGCATTTGTCAGTATATTTTATAAATAACTGAAGAAAAATTTCAATGCACTTGTGTCCAGATTAATGTACTGAATCCATGGTAACAGGTTGTGCGTCAATGTCCCTGCCACCCTGTATTTAGAAGAATAGAAAAAGAGTCGACAGTCAGCTCGGGTAGCTGACAGCCTCTTTTTGGATGTAAACTAAGTAGTTTTATCTCTAGGAATACTTCATTCAAATTCAAAATCTTTAATCCGAGTGAAAACTCATTATAGGTTTAGTAACATTGTCCTTAAAACTAAGTGTTAGTAAATAACACGATAACAAGTAATTGACAGCAGTGAATTAGATACGGACAGTCTACCCAGTCAGCAATCATTTTCAGAACCCTGTTAGAGCACACCCTTGTCTCGAGCCACTATCGATGTTGCGCGTTTGCGCATTATTGTGTAAAACAATCTACACGCGCAACACACTAACACACACACGCACTTATGTTAGTGCGTGTGTGTGTTAGTGTGTGTTACATACATAACACTAAATATGTCATTTGGTTTAAATAGGCTTTTATTTTTATAAACATTCTTCTATATTTTGTGAATGTGAGAACGTTGTAGGCCTAACTTGTAGACTGTAGATTTGTAGACGTTTTTATATTTTTTTAGTACCTGTTACTTGTTGACAGGCCTACACTGTCCTACCTATTTACACTGTAATTTGAAAACATTATAAAGCTAATTATTTTTAAAGAATAACCGTGGAGTTAATTGCCTGCTCTTCTCCATAAGAAACAACCACTTGGAACCGTGCACTTAACTTCTGACGTTTCATAAGTCCCCATGTAGATTTATATTAAATAAAATATTTAGATTTTTTATTTTGATTGACCAACATTGTACTCTTAGTTCACAATAAACGCTTTGACTTTGACAATAATAATGTATGTACGATAATCCAAAGTTTTATTTAAAATAAAAGTCAAAGTCAAAGTCAAATCATTTATTTCAAATAGGCACATAAAAGGCACTATCTAACCTCAAAATTTACAAAAAGATTGAATTGATTCTAGTTGCCCCTTCCAAAAGGTAGTTTCGTATGGAGAAGAATGGGCAAGAAACTCCACCTTTACTCTTTTAAAATGTTTTACCATATTATGTAGGTTCACATTAATTATATAATTATATGTGAAGACGATGCACCTATATATTGAATATTTTAAAACAGTGAGTATTTATTTATTCAGAATTGAAATTATATGTACATCAAATTAATTAATTACGATGCACCTAGAATAAAATTACTATACCACAATAGGTAAAAAGAATTAAATATAATGCAAAGACAGGTAAATTAGATATGTGATAGATACATGGTGCTCTCAATATGCCTTTTACGCTTTTTAGCAAAAACGCTAAGCTATTGCAGTGCCATTCACATCGTTTTGGTAACACGGAGACTCACAGGCCCCAACCTCCTTCTCCTACTTCCACAATGGACGTCTGTTCGAGACAGCTCCCCCGGCATTATTTTAACCCGATAGAACCAACAGCGCGTACCTACCCTTGAAATAACAATTACCTTTTTCGAATTTTTGCTTCAAGTTATTAACCTAATACATAGATATAGAGCCAGATAATATTTGATATTTTATATGGAGCGACTGCCTGCCTGACCTCCACAACCCAGTTACTGGGTAATACGATACCCCTGGGTAAGACCGGTTTTCAGACTTTCGGGTTTCTGCCAACCCGTCACGTTTGTCATAAATCCACGAATGTCAGCCGGGGCCAATGGCTTAACGTGCTTTCCGAGGCACGGGAGGTCTTGGTATGTAAAGATCCATCCACGGACCAACCGCGGCTGATTGATCAACCCGTGCGGCTGTTATTAGTTAGTCACAAGCCATGTAAACACTAGGGTAATTATTACATTAATTTTTATTACACACACACGCACACCACGCCCAATTTTTTACGCATTATTTTACACACATACACACGTCACGGACACACACACACACACATCACACAAACACACACATACACACACATACACAAACACACCTACACAAACACACACACTATTTTTTCTCAATCAATTTTTATATTTGGGTATTCGTACGTAACGTAAATAGACTACAATCCCAAATGGTTATAATTGCTTACGGTTTTCGGAATTGCCTGACTAGATATTATAGACTTGAGAGTCGGAAAAGGCACTTTTCTACGAGCTTATCGCGCAACGCGTAATTTTGTCTAATCTAAAATAGTCTGTAAAAAGTAACAGGTTCTTTAAAAAATACCAAAAAATTATAACAGTAGCTAAACGTAAAATAATTTAAATTAAGTTAAAACATTTCTTAACGAGCGATGTAAGTGATAAAATTCTCTACTTACGTCTTAAAGAAGATTTACGATGACTGTCGTAAATCTTCTTTAAGACTTTATATTATAATCATCTCTGAAAGCGTACGCAAAAGAAGTTTTCGCAAAAATGTTTAATGTTTGTTAATTTTTTAACAGTCATTATCTTCTACTTTTTTTTTTTACTTTATTTAGCCTTTATTTACCTTTTCACCGCATCTGCTAATAGTAATGCCAATTTAGTCATTAATATATATATATATATATAGATGCCAATGACACATAACAACTGTTATCCAGTAAGCAAAGCTATTGGTAGGTACTGCAAATAATAAAATAACATAAAGGGTAAAGGAAACGCCCAAAATGTGTACGGTATTTAAATTAGAAAGACCATAACTTATTACAGCAATATTACGTTACAACATATTTTATTTATAATAAAAATATAAACTACAATGAACGCTCTTCCTCTGACTTATCCATCAAATCAACAAGCTACTTGATAAATAATCAAATTCACTCGCTGACACACAATGCAGCCTACACCGCTGGGTTTAGAAGTATGTGCCAAGAGTTCTTATAACGAAAGTGAGCACTAAGGAAGGACTTTTGAAAACCCATCCCCTAAAGGGGTAATATAGGGGATGAAAGTTATTATGGAAGTTCGTCATTTTTCCCGATGGGATATCCCAACGGAAGCGCGCCTAGTAAAAAATAGAACCAAATAAAAATAGCACAAGAATTTTGTTTATGCCTCTTGAATCTAAAAACACAGGCATAAGATAAACCCACGCTTCTGTCAACTCGAAATGAGAACAAAATTATAGTGGAATTACGTCAAGAATTTAGAAAACGAAATTGGGAATTATCTTGACAAGGAACTGAGTATAATAGGGATAAAGGGATGTCAAATGAAGAACAGAAACAGACCTTTTACTCATAAAAAACATATAACTGTGTGTACTAAATCAGGAATATATAGATATTATTTATGAAATTGTCACACCACATCAGTTTGCCGTGTTATCTGCATTTCATACAACAATGCGATGGATGACAGTTGTGAGTTGAATAGACGGACAATTTAAGGTGGTAGTCACTTGACTACCAACTTAAAACAATCGGGAATAATTAAGTGTGTATCCACTTGGATACACACTTAATTTTCCCGATTATTTACATTTATATTTCGCCATTACCTATGTTATATAGGGTCCATATTATCGGAAGAGAGCCTATTGTGCTTAACCAGGCACACGTGTATAATCCGGACTGTTACTAAGACTTTTCTAATGGAGCACCCAAAAACCTTGCCTAACCCGGGGATCGCATCCGGGATCCCACAACCGACTAATTTGACAGATTTAATCTTGCCTGCCTATCACAAGTCAAAATGCACCATTATTTCTCAGTTTCTTTTTAATAAAGCCACAAAGATGCGGGGGCAATAAGGTTACCTTCCACATACATACCTACGCGTATAATCCGTAAAGTTGGGCGCCCTTACAAGGAGCCTCCCTCGACAAACATCAAACTGCGTTACCACTACCGTCGGTGCGAAAATAGAAATTACATTTATTTTCTTTTTTTTAAGATTATTTATTTAAATAAATTTAAATAAAGAAGGGAAAAACTGCATCATTTAACGGCCTATAAAATAATTTACTACATCCCAAAGGGGAATGGGGCGCACTATGCTTAATATAAAAAATAGTATAGAGTTGGTCACTCAAAAATTTGATCTACATAAAAAGCAATCGATGCCCTTACAAACACACTCAAACTTAAGTGGAAATGGGCAGGCCATGTTGCAAGACTGCATGACTATAGATGGGCCATAAAGATGACTTCTTGGATGGGACCGGTTGGCAAACTTAAACGAGGAAGACCACACACTCGTTGGGAGGACGAGATCGTGCGTATAGCTGGGTCACGTTGGATGGACGTAGCGAAAGACAGAGAAAGCTGGCATTCTTTGGAGCAGGCCTTCACCTCAGGGTTTCTCAAATAAAATCATTTTTTTTTTTTATTACCCGCAATAAAATATCTGCGCTGGGGGTCGAGAATCATGTACGGAATTCATGGTTCAGTTTGCGCGTCCAAAAACCTGCCACCTTATATTAAAATCCAATTGGTTTCGTTTTTTCTTCAAGGAACGTTTTTTGTCTCACACGATACAGAACCTGTAAAACTGTATGAATTCTTAAAATAATTATATCAAATGAGTTAAGGACACGTGAAAATTGAAGACAGAAAAACTATCGTCACGGTCTTGAATGTGTTATGACTTTATTTTGTAACTAGCTTTTGCCCGCGGCTTCGCTCGCGTTAATTTAGACTTTGACTATCAATTCGGGTTAAATAATTCAATCATGATTCGAAAGACACGTGGCGCCATCTATTATCATAAGAACGTTATTGTTGTTTTTCTCGGGAACAGTACTCTTTTGCGGGATGAAAGGTACCCTATGTCCGTTGCTGTACACCTGACAACGTATATGCAAAATTTCAGGATGATCGGTTCAGTGGTTTAGGCGTGAAAAGGTAACAAACAAACAAACAAACTTACTTTCGCATTTATAATATTAGTTAGGATAGGATAGTTAGGATTAGGATATCAGGAATAATCTTTGGGCGTCCGGCACAATTTTATATTATGTACCTACTCTGTTTTTACTCTGTGATTCCCACAAAAACAAAAAAAAAACTTAAACAAATTTTCATAATAAAATTCTTGCAACAAACAGTAGGAGCAACGTCAAAAGCAGAAGAGGCCTAATTGTGCGTCTAAAAAAGTGTACATGCGGTCGGACAAACACACATGCCTACATACATATATTATGTGGCGACGTCGAAACTCCTTTTGATGTACCGCGGCCAACGACCCCTGTTTATTTGGTACAAGGCTTTCATACATATATAGGCTGACTGGTTAAACTAGGGACATATTGAAGGAGGGTTTTCAATGCCTGTGTATGTACAAATTGCAACTTACTATTTGATCTTATAGGTAATCCATGGTCTAAAAAAACAAGGTCTGGCATTCCGAGAGTAACACAAGCTTACGTCACTATCCAGTTGCCACTTTATTGCAACAAAACAAGAAGTATGGAAACATTTCGAGTCACCATTCTGTTAAAACATATATATAAAGCATTAAAATTGTCGTTTCGTTTTTCTAATCAAACGAAACAATTCAATTTAAACTTATACCAACGTAATTGTTAGTAAAGCCTCATTGATTTATCGGATTCGCACAGGTAATAAAGGCGGTTGGGGAGTTATTATTACATACTACTGGTAACACAGCGGTGACGACGTAGGCTTGTGTCACCCACGTGACCACTGTGTCTCGGAATGCTATACCTATACCTGGCGATGTATATTATTATACCATGAGGTAATTCAACTAAATTACCAATTATGTGAATATTCGCATTTTTACCTATTATATTAAAACAGTTTGATGTTCAGCCGATTTATGAGCTGTTCCCAGGGGCGCTGACTTTTAAAAAACGTTGTGGGTGCTCATTCTCATGCCCGACCTGGGGTTCTTTTTTATGGCCTTCGTAATCCCTAAAATCGCATCTTAATCCGTCCAGTAAAACTCATGTAAAGCGAATAAACAGGCACCGTCTTCATCGTTAAGAACTTACTAATTAATTAAGTTTATAAAATATGGATTAAAGAACGATCTACGATGCAAGAGCGAGCGAAGCGAGCTCCACAATATTAGCACCTCGGTTTAAAAAGCGAGGCGAGGGTACGACGTGACGTGATTTTAAAGAGAGATCGGACAAAGTCGATAGACTGATTAGTTTTAATGTATATGCTCATGGGTGCTCCAGCCTCACTATTGACCTGTCGTGGGTGCTGGAGCCCCCAAGTACCCACGAAGTCAACGTCCCTGGCTGTGCCAATCCCTAGCATCAGTTGGAACGACAGCTCACTTGAAGCTCACTTGACCTAAGTTTTCACAGCGATTTTTTTACAGAATAGATATAGGCTGATCATACCTTATCAAAACTAACTCACATTTATTTAAGCCCGGTGCAGTCGTTTGCGTAAGTGTGCACTTTAAGAATGTTATAACAATCATTTCAATAAAGTATTTTTTTTCCATTTTCACTTTCGTCTTTCTTATTTATTACATTGTAGAATAAAATTATCGTTTCCTAGAATATGTCCCTCGTTCAACCAGACATAGGTACGGTATATTTATGTATTTCGCTGTATCCAAAGGACGTCTGTGACGTTGTGTGCAATTTTTCGAATAGAAAGGGTTGGACAAAGGAGTTCAGAGAACGATACAGGTAATTTTGTACGTGGAAGTTTTGTAGAAGCGACATTCCCTTCCGTGATCACAATTCCGTGGATGTGAACGTTCCAGTAACGTTTGATGTTTCACAATGGCTTGGAGATCTTATTGTTCTAGATACTTATTGGAACATTTTTATAGATACTTATTTTAACTGGCGAAATGTGGGTATACTATAAGTCACCTCTGACGCGTGTGTGTGTGTGTGTGTGTGTGTGTTATGTATATTATTTAAACATTTTGAAAACATTTTTAATTGATTATTCTTCCTGGCATACATTATTATAATATTTTTATCACCACCATCGGCATTCAGCGTATATTATTATATGGATATTTCAATAAAGCAATAATAATAAACCAAGTAAGTTTCAATAGGGCACGCCACAATTGCGGCGGTAAGACCCCTCTTTGAGGAGTGGCTTGAGAGGCGCCACGGCGTCCTCACCTTCCGCCTGACGCAGGTCCTCACCGGACATGGCTGTTTCGGGAGGTTCCTGTTTCGGATAAGGCGGTAGGAAACGCCCGGGTGTTATCATTGTGTGGATCGACCGGAGGACACGGTGGAGCATACGGTGGAGGTCTGCCCGGCTTGGGCGGAGCACCGCCGTGTCCTCGTGGCGGCGATCGGCGGCGGCGACCTCTCGCGTCCGGCCCTGGTTCAGGCCATGGTACGGAGCGAGAGGTAATGGGAAGCCGTCACCTCCTTCTGCGAAGCAGTAATGCTCGCGAAGGAGGAGGCGGAGCGCGAGAGGGAGAGGCAATCACTGCGCCCTCGCGCCCCTAGTCGCCGCAGGAGGAGACACCCTAGGCGTCGGGAGTCGATTGCCGACTCCCGGCCACCGTAGGCGCGGGCTTGCGGACGGCGAGCAATGGGCAGCTCGCCGTCCGGTAAGGACCAGGCCCGGGTCGACGGCGCGTCGTGTTCCACGCGCGCCTCAAAGAGATGTCAGCAAAATTGACGGGGTCCGATAGGACCGATGCCTGCCGGGGTCGCGGATTGTTCGAAAGAGTTACCGTGGCCCTGGCGCACAGGCAACTGAAGGAACACGGGTGGGTTTTAGTCAGTAAAAGTCTGACACGCCCTTCCGCTCCGCCCAGAGCGGGAGACGTCATTTGATGATTTCCCAACCAAAAAAAAAAAAAAAAAGTAAGTTTCAATACGACTGTATTACTGAACCTCGAAGTTTAAAATATCGATGTATTTAATTGAGAATGTTCATAACCGCGATGTACGGAACTTCGAAAGAATGTCATACTGAACTTCGAAGTTTGAATAGATATTCTTTCGAAGTTCCGTACATCGCGATTAAGAACATTCTCAATTAAATACATCGATATTTTAGACTTCTAAGTTCAGTAATACAGTCTTTCAATACCTACTAAAGTATGTGTAAAAATTAACCTGAGAGACGCATTGTCAAATATTAATTGAAAGACACCTTTAAAAAGTAAGCTACACAAAGAAATCGCCAGCATTAAAAATAAAACCACAATAATAAAAGAAAAGCGTCCCCTTTATGAGTAATACGACTCATAACACCCACTTTACGACATCAGAATAGAACAAAACAAAAATATCAAATCCGCAAATACATGGCTTTACCGGGGGAGGTAGGGGCGAAGCGTACGATAACAATTTCGAATTTCAAACACCCCGAAACCGAAGGCTCAAGTTCTCATGCCTTCGTAAGTAGGCTTTCGTGACGTGGGCCCCGACTGTATTGAAAAAATCTACTACGAATATACAGCATGTATCAGAAAGGTGAGGTAAAATTTAAGGGTATGGTATAAACAGCACCCTAATTACGTAAGACAATTTCAATCGCAATCTAAATAATTTTGAAGGAATTTTTTCGAATATATGAAGCAATGGATCCGCAATATGGTAATCCTTTGCTTCATATATTCGAAAAATGCAATATATAAAATGCAATGTAACTTAAATAACGCAATGAATGTTGTTAAACTGTCCAAATGAAAGCCATTGCTACTGTTAGTGTGTTACGCAATTACCCCGCTGAACAATTTTCTCTATGGGACAAATATTGTAATCACGAAAAAACAAAACATTTAATTCTGGCAAAAAAACACACATAAAATAAAAAACGTTCTTTTTTATATTTTATATTTAATTTTAATTCTATGACCTACCTACTCGACCGAAATGTATGACGCGGCTTAAACGAATTAAGCCGCGTCATACATTTCGGTCGAGTAGGTTTTGTATGGGACAGTTGTTAATTTTTTCGCGATTACCTATATACTATGTTGGCCGCATGGAGAAAGTAGTTCAGTTTGATAGTCTGTACCACACCCTTTGACCACACCTTTCTGACACACACTGTACAGCGAGAATCATTTCGATGTATCGAGCTATCAACTTTTACGATTTTATTTGCGAAAACCCGTGTAATTTCCTATTTTCGTGTTTGAAATCTTTTCCAGCGTTTTTATGTTCGTGTCGTATGTCAAATCGAATAGAAT
Organism: Dryobotodes eremita; assembly: GCA_917490735.1. NCBI lineage: Eukaryota > Metazoa > Arthropoda > Insecta > Lepidoptera > Noctuidae > Dryobotodes > Dryobotodes eremita. Next base: position 18,896,020 of record OU823251.1, on the reverse strand, counting down.
AGTTAGAATTAAAATTAAACATCAAATGCAAAAAAAAATACGAATGAATAATCAGTCGTCCCGTACATTTGAGTCGAGTAGGTATTGAACTTTTGTATGGGATAGTTGTTAATTTTTTCGCGATTACTTACGATGTTGGTCGCATGGAGAAAGTTGTTCAGTTTGATAGTCTGTACCAAACCCTTTGACCACACCTTTCTGATACACACTGTATAGCGGGAATCATTTCGATGTATCGAGCTACCAACTTTTACGATTTTATTTGCAAAAGCCCGTGTAATTTCCTATTATCGTGTTTGAAATCTTTTCCAGCGTTTTTATTATGTTCGTTTCGTATGTCAAATCGTAACATTCTAAATGAGAGTTTTGACGGCTGAATTTGTATGATACATATATCAGAATGAGCCGTATACCTAAATATGTCACGATGACATTACACGATATGGTAATAGCCCAAACATTCCGACTTCAAATTGAAAACACGAACAATATATGTCTAAAAGCTTAAAATTTACATCTTTTGAAAGGCATTATAATAATTTGGAAAATAATATTTTCTTTTGAATACTTTCAATAGTTGCACGTGAGATCAACAGATTACTTAATTTTTTTATTTAGAATTTTAAGTCCAACGTAATAAAATAAACAAGGTGTAATCTTAGTAAGAAAATAGATTTTGCAAAAGATTACCCAGGTTTTATGGTTTTTTTTTTTTAGAATTATTGTAGCTTTATATTATAGTAAATATGTATGTATGTGTATTATAAGTTTATAACCTATTTAAGTACTTGTATACCTATTTTATTTATAATTAATTATGTTATCTTTTTAATATTTGTTATTATTATTAACGCCTGTTAAGCAGAGCACCTGCCATCTTATCTCTACACCACCCTTGGTTGACTGGTAGAGAATGCCTAAGGCATTAAATCCGCCTGTGTAAGTTATTGTGTGCGAGAAGTTTAAATAAATAAACAATAAATAAATTACCCACTTAAGATTCTGTATTCCCATTCTACCCTATTAAAACGCAGATCTTGGTAATAAAAGATCTCATAACTTTAGATGTGATACATATTATATTAATGTGTTATTTAATAATATTTATTCATATAATTGGTTGAGTATGTGGTTGCTTTGTATTCTTAGGCCCGTAGTACAGAACGTCACTCAATACTCAAGCATTACTTAAAACTAGATTCAAGCCATTTGATTGGTTGAAACTAGTTTTAAATAATGCTTGAGTATTGAGTGACGTGCTGTAATACGGGACTTAGTGCTTAGTGTTTAGTGATTATTTTATTTTACTTTGTTACCTATACCTAGTACCAATCATTAAACCTGACTTGGTTTCCGTACGTCCTTTTCGGGTAACCACTGAAAATCAGCGCAGTGCTGTGGGTCCCCCATAGCACAGCGTCATGCTGAGTGGAAGCCTTCTTGTCACAGTCATGACGTGCAGCTGTCGACACTTCTGTTTTGTGCTCGTGATTATAGATCTATTTTGTTGTTATATTTCTTTATTATTAGAGCTAATTATCTTTTATAAACCTATTTTTCTTTCTTTCTTTCATATTACTTTTAGGGATCAACAGAGAGATAAAATTACATGGCTGTACCATACCGACTGTATAATTTTCATTATCTGCTATCACTGAATACATATTTACATTCCTGCAAAGATACCAATTAGGAGATCATATTTTCAGAAATTATTTGTTGTTAAATGCGCCCGAGTTTCATATTGGTGCTTTCACCGTTCTATACATATTTAAAATATAAATACGACACACACTTTACAGCCTAATAATGAAATCTTTTTGGTATTAATTCATCACTTTCCCGTATTTTCCTCATTGCTCCTTCCTTCCCGGAAAAACAACTAACAAGTACATCTTATCCTGTCATTTACAAAGACAAATATATTGTTTTGTTGAGGTAAAAAGACTATGTAAGGATCGTAGAAGGTGGCGTTCTGTAGTTTCTGCTTACCCTCATGGGAAGAAGGCGTGAGTTTATGTATCCATGTAATATTGTTTAGTAAATGAACAGGAAACAACATCATAATTCCTCCTCGTAGTCAGTTATTTCCTTACATAATCCTGTTTAGTTGATCACTCTATTTTTAGTAATTATTACAGGAATAAATTACGTAGTTACGTATCTCAATCAAGAAGAAAAATAAAGAATAATATAAGGCTACGTATACCTAAATCCATAAGAACATAAAAATACAAGGTCCTAATTCATGGTCCTTGGGTACATTATGGGATGAATGGGTGAAAAAAATAATCCGCTAACTAATTAAACGTAATATAATGTTTTTTATTGTTACTTATCATTATCATGTTTATTTTGAACCACATCTCGAAATGACATTTAAGTCTCTAACTTAAAAAATAATAATCAAAACACAATTTAAACATCCATACACTACAGACTCATCCCCAGCGGAACAAATTAAAATTTTCCGGCCGACCAAATTATAAAGAGAACAACCCACGTTTAGACAAAGTAGAAACGGTCCCTATTCCCCTACACCTTTATCTGGCAGATATAGGCGTCTCCCCTGTTGCAGGGGATTCAGTTAAGCCGCCTTAAGCAGAGGTAGGTACGGCCAATCTAGTAAGATCTACCCTATCCCCCGAAGATATGGAACGATGCTAAATTCTGAATGTTTAAGTGTACTGGTACATTTGTATAGCAGGTATTTTTGAAATTAAGGTAGTTGAAGATTCCATGATTTTCATAAAATATTCAGAATAATGTTCTTTACAGAGAAAGATGTATATTAATTTGAGAACATTTTATTCCATATATGCATAGAGTGGACAACTCGTCTATTGTATCCATCACTTCTTGTGGCTTACCACGCTAGGACTTGCTAAAACATTAAACTTATAAGTCAAAGTCAAAATCAAAGATTTATTTGCAGATAAATATGTTTACAAAAGTTCTTACAATGGTAGTATAACAGTAACTTAACATATGTAATCATAACATAATGACATGCAATTATACAATTAGATCATTTTAATTTAAACTAAAGGATTTTTCTTTATTGTATAGAAGGAATAAGGACAAGAAATGTATTAACATTTCTTGATTTTATAAGTTTAATGTTTTAAACGAGTGACCATTTTCCATTTTCGAACTTGAGCTGTGTTGCCACCACATAACTTGACCTTTTGGGAAAAATGTTGGGTCTTTTGACTTAAATAGTCTCCAACAATTTTATTGTTATTTTCTTGGCTATCAGGCTAGGATGCTCTCACGAGAGGAGGCCTGTGTCCCAATGGGAACATTATAGGCTGATTATGTTATCTTGTAGGCTAGAATGAGAGATGACACAGTAAACATGTTTTTATTTTATGAGAAAATTATTAATTTCTTTCACTCGTTTACAGACCAAAGCAATAATGATTTACTATTATCCGAGAATAATTTCTGTAAGGAAAGACCGAGGTTATTTGGATGAAGATGTAACCCCCGCTGTTTTCATTCCTTGTGAACGACACAAATAACGTATACAGGTTGGCACCAAAACGAAATACAACAAAACACGTGTGGCACTCGGGGACTGCCGCGTTAAAGCTATTTATTGCATAGCATTTTTTATCAACTTATGCAATTATAATTATTTATTTATGCAGTATTTATGCAGTATTTTTTTTCGTTGATATTAATTCAAGTACAGTCGTACCATATACATACACGTTAAGCGAACGCGCGGCCGAGCTACATGGTAGGCGGAGTGGGGGGTGTTAGGTTTTATTTTCGTTACGGAATTTCTTGATTCCGTCGCCGCGCTCAAAGCCCGCGATAAAAGCTATGCAATAACTTAAAAAAAAATTTGAAAGCTAAAATGTAATAATGGTTCATAGATATATTATTTGTGACGCAATAAAAAATAAATTTAAAATTAAGTAATGTCGCAATAAAAATTAAATGTTACTGACATATTTTCCGTTTGGCTTATTACAAAAAAATCTTTATTGTTTCTTGTTGCAGTGTGGCATTAAAAGGATTTCTAGACTCTAGTCGACGCATAAGAAAATGGTTGTATGATGAAATTAGCTAAAATTACGGAAAACGGAAAACTAAAACTTCCAAAACTTCATTGCAATGTGAAAACTTCAACAGTGAAAACTTTCATCGTCTCTGAAAACTCTCTCCGAATACCAACCCTAAAAATAAACAAATTATTTTATCTTTGATTGCTTCATCCACCCTGTATACAAATACCTACATTAACTAATTGTTTATCAGTGCCAAACGCATAATATTTTGCTTGGATCAAAGGCACATCCAGTGGTATCCAAATAGGGGAGTTTATAATTATTATATTTATATTATTTCCCCTCTCCGTTTAAAAGGCAATCGATGTTATTCAAGCGTTATTTATTTCTCAATTTGTGTCTCTGTACTTACTCAAGTGGATGAATATTTGAAAAATTCATACGTAATGCATGTAATTTTAATGTGTAGTGTGTCTGGATTTTGGTGCTATTTTTGAAGCTAGCATCTAGCAGGTAGAGTGGGTAGGCAGGAGCTAGGGTAGGTAGCAGTAAGTCATTAAGGAGTGATAGAAAGATATAAAAAATAAAATAAAAATGCTTTCTTGGCTTAAATGAATTACAGTTTACAAGCGCAAAAATCTCATTGTCTTGATTATACGGGGACGATACGGGGTATAACTAGGTAGGTACTTGAGAGCAGCTTTTACCAATTTTTTTTTTTTTTGCATAAACAGCTGGACCAGGTTAAGGTTGCCATTTTACTAATTTAATGACCTAATTACTTATTTTTGCTTAAAATGGGTAACGCTATCAAGGTTTTGGCATTGGGTAGTCGCGAGTCTAACTCTGAGTAATTAAACTCATTAAATATCAAACCTTATTCCGTATACACTCCTTCGTCGTCAAATCATAAAACATTTATAAGCAAGTATGTATGCAATGTATGTATGTAGATGCTAAGCCGGGCCAAGTTTCGTGTGGCTTGCAACTTGTACACGTGTTGTTGCAGACACCTTATTGCATACTAAGGATTGTTTTGAATTTAAAGCGCTTATATTTCGTGAGAGTGGAAGAATTTGGTTATTGAAAGCGTAATTCCTGTTGTTATTGTAACGGTGGTGGATAGCCCCTTTTGATAGAACAGAATAGAATGTAAATAAAATGAACGCAATCACAAACAATAAAAAGAACAGAAAAAAAAAAAAAATTTAAAAAAAAAAACCCGTGTGGCACTCGGGGACTGCCGCGGTAAAGCTATTGCATAGCATTTTTTATCAACTTATGCAATTATAATTTTTTATTTATGCAGTATTTTTTTTCTTTGATATTAATTCAAGTACAGTCGTACCATATACATACACGTTAAGCGAACGCTCGGCCGAGCTACATGGTAGGCGGAGTGGGGGGTGTTAGGTTTTATTTTCGTTACGGAATTTCGTGATTCGGTCGCCGCGCTCAAAGCCCGCGATAAAAGCTATGCAATAGCTTAAAAAAAAAATTACAGATATAAATGAATAACACACAACATAGGATCACGGCTGTAATCCCAGAAGGGTTAGGCAGAGGTGTACATATTATACAGAACCGCACAGAATAGAGTACAGAATAGTAAAATATTCATGGAATTGGGTAAACCATACTTATTAGAAATTGCGGAACTTTGAACCTTGGAAGGCATTGAATCTGGATGCAAGCTCTCGCACCCACAAAAAATTACACTAATGATAATTTCCCTAAACGCCGTTGATTTCACAGAAGCATTCTTTCTAAATTTCGGTAAAGAAGATTGCAATTTTGCAAATATATATCGAGATTTCTTACGCAGTTTACACTCGATTGAAAAAATATCACTAACGGACCAGCACCCTAATTACGTAACCCACTATATATCACAATCTGAATCATTTTGAAGCCTATTGCTAATCCATTGCTTCATATGTTCGAAAAATTTGTCAGCTCTAAAACGTAAATAACGCAATGAATGTTGTTGAACTGTCAAAATGAAACCCATTCCTACTGTTAGTGTGTTACGTAACTACCCCTCAACATTGTCAGTTTACATGAAAAATTTAAACGAAAGTCGAAATTACTTCGTGTGTTCGTATCCTTATCCAAACACCGTGTCATAATAATGACATGATTAATATGATCACATCCACATCAGCTTCGGTTAATATGAGCGCATCGCGTCGAGAGAGTTTCAAGTTCATACATAAATTAGACTGTAGAGTGTGCAGCTAGTGAGCTGTGGGAGCCGTGTCATTGAACATCTAATATATAAAATTCTCGTGTCACAGTTTTCGTTGCCATACTCCTCCGAAACGGCTTAACCGATTTTGATGAAATTTTTGTGCTTATCCGGTATCTATGAGAATCGGCCAACATCTATTTTTTATACCGGTAGGTAGGTATGGTAGGGAGGTAGGTAGGGTAGGGAGTTAGGTAGGTAGGGTAGGTAGGTAGGTAGGGTAGGTAGGTAGGTAGGGTAGGTAGGTAGGTAGAGTAGGTAGGTAGGGTAGGTAGGTAGGGTAGGTAGGGTAGGTAGGTAGGTAGGGTAGGGTAGGTAGGTAGGGTAGGTAGGGTAGGTAGGTAGGGTAGGTAGGTAGGGTAGGTAGGTAGGGTAGGGTAGGTAGGTAGGTTAGGTAGGGTAGGTAGGTAGGGTAGGTAGGTAGGGTAGGTAGGTAGGGTAGGTAGGTAGGTAGGGTAGGTAGGTAGGGTAGGTAGGTAGGGTAGGTAGGTAGGTAGGGTAGGTAGGTAGGGTAGGTAGGTAGGGTACGCCGTAGATAAGTACCGCAACCCGTGCGAAGCCGGGGCGGGCAGCTAGTGAGTTATATAATCCTGTTTGTATAGACACATTCAGTACAACTATTTTCTTAATGTCCCTCGGGAATCATCGCATTTCCGGATACAAACGAATGCTAATTTCCATGTTCCAGTACTTTATTGTTGTTTTTGTAAAAACAAAAATAAAGTACTTAGTTCACGACAAATCTAATAATTGATGGACATGGAAATTAGCATTCGTTTGTATTCGGAAATGCAATGATTCCCGAGGGACATTAAAAAAATAGTTGTACTGTAAGTAGGTACGGTAGAAGCGAAATACGAAATGACACATTGTTGAGTCTATCTACAACGCTACATGAATCTTTTGGCGCCTGCATGACATAGACGGGAGCTTAGTTGATAAAAACATGTGAAATAATTGTCTAGAGTAACGGTGGAGTTTCTTGCCCATTCTTCTCCATACGAAACTCCCTTTTGGACGGAGCTACTAAAATCAATTCTATTTTCTTGTAAATTTTGACGTTCAAAAGTGCCTTTTATGCGCCTAATTGAAATAAATAATTTGACTTTGACTTATTTAGTGGTTGGAAGCGCGACTGCTGAGCATAGGGTTTGAACCCCAGGTCGGACAATGTTATTAAGTTTTCCAAATGGAATTTTTCAGTCGGAAATCTAGATTGTGCCCAGTTGGTGGTAATAGGCTCGTCCCCATTCAACGGGACTTAAATTAAACTGGCGAAATATGAGCGCACTTATAAACATTTTCTGCCTAGCCCCCAGGAGACTACAGTCGTAATGTTATATAAAATAGCATTTAAATAACTTCTAAAACATACCGCTCAAAAACCAGACAGCATTAAATATTCCATTCCTCTTCAAAGACACGAGCATCCTGCTTATACTCGTACGCCACACAACACACGGAACGTACAGAGACAACGTTATATAATCCTTCCCCATTCACAGACCCCTGCAGCTTAAGTAAGACCTGTGTCTTAGGTACTGGTGACACTCAAAGTACCTACCTACGTACTATTCCAGTATAACATCGTATGCCGTCTAATTGCTGGCAAGGAATTGCAGGCTTTTTCTATTTCTCTGGGTCTGGGAGAATATAATGTATAAAGACTGTTTATCGGCTTCCTCATTTATGGGTGTTCATTTTTCAAGTAATAGGCAAATTAGGTTTTCTTCGTTAATTTTCTCATATAAAGGATAACTACTGATGCAATTCCGAAAATTCTTTCACTAATGCGAAACTACAGTATTGATGAGTGTCAAGCCGAGATATTTTTATGTTAAAACAAGAAAATTGACGCATATGAATCGCGGGCAGAAGCTAATGTGACATAAATTATGAAGCCGGATACAGTAAAACATTGTTAAAAGCGCCAGTATGAAAAAAAAACAAAAATTAACTACTACCGGGTGGCTTGATAAATAACAGAATACGTTCACGGTTAAATGATAAATGATTTTTATTTCTGTAAGTAAGTTTGTATAAACTCTTTAAAAACTAGATGAGGTCGGCGTTTCCTATCTGAGTACTCTGAGAAGAAAGGCCGAAACAAACTCAGAGGTCACAGTCTCTTTTAAAGTCCAGACTTAATCTTGGTCAGATCATGTGAAGACCCTGTAGATTTGTGTCTGAAGAAAAACCACACAGATAGTTGGGGTAGTTCCCCAACCTCATAACAATTTGCGAAGAGATTACCACTCAGAAATGAAAGCCAAACATCACTCGTTGGAAGAGGCATACACTCACACTCAGCATGCATATTTATTTCGCCCGCATTTGAAAATAGCCAGACAGCTTTAAAACGTAGCGATGTATCACATTTCAACGCTTAACATTGATCTTACTTGAGAGTATGAATTAGATAAACTCATATCGTTTTAGCTCTTCTTAAACTTTATGTTCGTGAACGGGCGCCGTCAGTAGGGACTGGTCATCTCTTAGCTGCCACGGCTTATTTTAATTTAATTTAATATTTGAATTGTTTTTGTCTTTTTATTACGGACGCTTTTTATAACGTTCTGCATCGTTCTCACATGCATAATTTCAACATGAATGATGTAACCAATATTCTGTAACCATATTTTGATTTAAAAGAGTGTCCGTGGAGTTTCTTGTCCATTCTTCTCCATAGGTACCTACTACACTTTGGAATGGGCAACTAGCTTCATATTTCTGACTGACCGACCCCTTGACAATTCAAAAGTGCCTGTAATTGGTTTATTCGAAATAAATGCTTTGAGTTTGAGTTAACTTAGCACGGGTTGCTTTTCAGTACAGAACTACAGACCACGGCCCGGACTAATTTTGCTTTATTATCTAACATCGAATATCGGCTGAGCATCGCTAATAGACAAAAGTGCACAGCTGTCAGAGTTGTGACTGTCCGTGACATATCTAAGCAGCCAATAATTTATATGGCAAAGTTCATGGATACGGTGATTTTTACTGTTTACGTATTAATAACAGTAATTTATTTTCGCTCAAAAAGGTACAATGTCGGTACATAGTATCTAAGTTACAGGCAGATTCAAACCTTTGTGAGAGCTGGAGTCTATACTGGGTTCGGGACCTGAATGACAGATCTCCAGGCTCACACCCTTAAAATTACAATATTAAATTGCAGTTATGTACTACAACATTATAAAAAGTTCCAAGTACTGAGAGGAAGAGTATTACTATAAAAACAAAAGCATATTGTCACCGAACACCGAACACGTAGTGTACCGTGTTGTCACCGAATATTCAACAACTTGACTGCAACATCAGTGTAAAAGTCAGACAGTCTCTTTCATCAGTGGAACCTTATTATCCTTTAAGGATAATAAGGCACTGTTCATTAGTGGTTCAGTGTTTGTGACCTTTGCACCTTTTCATATTCATACTCAAAGTCCTCAACTATGAAAACTGCAGGATACTCCGACGTTACCTGACGCCAACTAAATGGCCTTTGTTTTCAGCATAAATTCCATTTTACATGTTTAGTTTTGCAACTTTCAGTGTAAATTCCTCGCAATGACACAGATTAAATGTTTTCCGAATAAAGTTTTGGCGTACTGCAGATTTCGCGAGTCAATCCGAGAGGGTTAACTTTGCTAGTGTGCTGAGCGATTAAAAGTTGTTGCTACTGTTCTTTTTGCCTTCATTAAAGATAATATATTTTATGCTTTTCGTGTGCGACGAGAAACACATTCAATCTGCCTAACTGTTTAAAGATTTGTTAGGAATATACTTTATATAGTCAAATATCATACATAAGTAGGTATACACACGATCTTTGGGGTTGCGTATAAAGTGGCCTATATGAATAAGAAAGAATAATAAGAACAAGAATATTTTTATTGTATAAGAAATTACAATCGAATGCGTTGATTCCTGGAACTCACACTAGGATTCCCTGTGTCGTGAGATCCAGGCTCCTTCGTTCCGTTTACATTTATAAGTTTAATAGGTGTTCGTTACAGTGAATTTCAATTTCATACACATACAATAAAAACTAATTGACAAAAGAAAAATAATTAAGACTAATGCTAATCACAACCAAGTATGTATGTATGTTGTGTGTGATTGTGATGATGTGAGTGTATGTGTGATATGGTATATATCCAGTCTCCCTCAATATTAGTATTCTTTTGAAATCGAGTATAAACTTTCAAACAAACAGAAATCTAGCAATATCATTTTGAACGGCATTATTTATTAAAATTGTATTTTATAATCCAAAATTCCAAACGGTATTTTATGTTGAAATGTGAAAATCATCATGTCCGAAGCCGGCTATAAATAACACTTCACAAAAGCCTTTATTTATTCCCCAAATAAATACAAACGCATTTAATTAAAAGCTAATCAATAAAACAGTTTATCAAAACAGTGTTTCATCCTTTAATTCTATGCAATCTGAATAGCACTGGTCCGCAATGAGAGCAATTAAATAAATGTGCTCCGAGCTAGTTACATTGAACGGAGCGTGCTGAGCCGACCAAATAGCCTATAAAATTCATGACCCGTTTAGATTTAAGCGAGTGGACGGGATAGTTACTAGAACGTATGGTTCCATTGCCGCACCATGATTTGTGTTTGGTTCTTCGATTACTGATTGCGTTAGTTCGTGGTTTAGTAGGTTTCGTCTGAATTCTGAAATAAGCTGCAATAGTAACATGCCTGAAATTAAAGTACCTACTTTCGTTTTTTAATGGAATGAAATTCTTCAAGGAGCTTGCGGTGAGAGATTTTTTAAAATAAAATTTTAGAAATCGTCACGTAACGAAAAAGCGTTATGCCTGTTCCATGCGACTTTTTATTAAAAATAATAGAAGGAGACAGAGAGAGAGATAGTTTTCATGGTTTTTGAAGGTGCTAAAGCCGATAGTGAGGTCTAAATGTAAATCCAAAATAGCGGCTACGCAAAATTTTAAACATATTCTCCATGATTGTCGTTTTCATGGTTTTTGAGGGTGCTGAAGCCAATAATGAGGTCAAAATGAAAATCCATTTAATTATTCATCATATAATCTAAATCTCCATATCGAATTACACTCGGAGTTAAATAAAAAGCGTAAGGAACTTCTGACGGGTTACCCCCCACACGTTTTTTTCTTGTCTAAAGGTAAGGCAATGTTATTTAAGTAGCTAACTAATTGTTTAAAAGCAAGCACATGTCTTATTTTGATATGATAGGATGATTGACTTCTGACTCCTATCGTCTACCTAGCTATTTGCTACCAAAAAATGTACCTAGGAATTCTATACGTCTTAATCATAAGTAGAAACCTTGTAGGTATTTTCATAATCACCGAACTTTCTGCGAAAACTAATTTACAGTATGTTGATATTGCTGCTCCACATCTTTTTGACGTAAATCCGTACCCACAATATGATAGGTGACTATTTCACACAGCAAAACAGTCCAGAACATGCATCACTGTCCTGCCGAAAAAGCAAATGTAAACACAGCACAAGTTATTTAAGAACGCAAGCAATGAAATTACTAAACGTAATTGGTTCGGAGTTTTTATCTGTGTTTATGTTGCACTAATCTAGAAAATTGTAATCGGATACTCAAGTAGAAACGGATCGTAATCCTCTCGAGTACTATTTATTTTCTTACATAAGAGGACTTATTCGATCGAGAGCTAACGATCTTTTATTGCTATTTTGGCCCACTTGCACCGCCAATCACTCAACAAGTTTAGCGCTAAAAGAGTTTAAAACATAATTCTGTTTCTGTCAAATGTTTGAAGATGACAGAGACAGAATGATGTTTAAAACTCGTTTAGCGCTAAACGTGTTTAGTGATTAGCGGTGCAAGTGGGTCTTAGAGTTTGTGTAATTCGTGTTAGTCAAATTGGGAGTCCACGAATAAGTTTATCTACTATTTCATTCCGGAATATTTAGTGCTATTGATAGACTGTACACTAATTAGTGATGGTTGATTGAGTGACGTTTTATGTCCTAAAGGGTTGGCATTTAATGTCAAACTTCAATCAGTTGAAAAAAAAAAACACGTGTTGCACTCGGAGACTGCCGCGGTAAAGCTATTGCATAGCATTTTTTATCAACTTATGCAATTATAATTATTTATTTATTTTTTATTTATGCAGTATTTTTTTTTCTTTGATATTAATTCAAGTACAGTCGTACCATATACATACACGTTAAGCGAACGCTCGGCCGAGCTACATGGTAGGCGGAGTGGGGGCTGTTAGGTTTTATTTTCGTTACGGAATTTCTTAATTCGGTCGCTGCGCTCAAAGCCCGCGATAAAAGCTATGCAATCGCTTAAAAACAAAGACGGCCTTTTCTAAATACATGCATCACCACGACAAGCGGTTTGTCAATTCAACGGCTACCCTAAATTGCACAAAGTTAATCTGTCTCAATTTTATATTCATCAATATACACTAAACACAGCGAATCTCCTGCACCCTAATTACGTAACACACTATCAATCTCAATCTGAATCATTTTGAAGCCAATTGATAATCCATTGCTTCATATGTTCGAAAAATTTGTCGGCTCAACAACGTAAACAGCGCAATGAAAGTTGTTGATCTGTCAAAATGAAAGCCATTCCTACTGATGGGTTACGCAATTACCCTGCTGTATGAGGTTAGGATCGCTACGAACACAGTTAAAAAAAAGAGATCTGTAACTGCACTAAAGTGTCTATTAATTATTAAAATGCCAATATATCGACTTATCTAAGTTAAATATTAATTGGCAATAGTTCATTAGTACCGTCTTAATGAATGCGCATCTGTACCAAACTTTTCAGACGTTAAGTACTTAGAAAATACTTTCGTATCTAACTTTGTACAACGAACTACATTCTTATCGCAAAAACATCTTTTCGTTCAGACTTTCAATACAAGCAGAGTAGCTATCTACATAGCGAACTGCAGTTCAAAAAACAAAATACACATTTAATTCCAGGAAAATCGTCTATTATTGAGAGTTCCTTCTTTCAGTCTTTTCAACGTACCTTATGACATTTTAAATCCCAACTAATTACAAATAATATCGTCTGAGAACACTGTAATGCATATTAATTACATTTTTAAGATAGGCGTGATCTTCGGTCCTACATACAAAGGTGTAATAATTAAAATGCTTGTTGTCTCTTTCGTGTGGAACATTTTAGTGGTGTTAGGAACGTAGTTAGAATTTTCATATACAGGGTTATTGGTTATATGTCGACAATACGGTATGGGAATGTAGGAGAGGTCATTTGCAACCGAATAACCCCGATGACCCCTATGCAAATGTCAACCATTTTCGAGTAATTTTATATTTTTTGTAGATATCTGGTATCTTATTGTATCTCGTTGGATAACTGAGAAATTGTACATGTTTTTGGAATGTTCTGCTAATAAAGTACTTCCATGTTTTTTTTGCAAAAATTGACCATTTTAGTCAAATAACCTGCTCTAAATGATAGAAAATTGTAACGATTTGTAATACTACTAAAGATAATTGATATTTTATGCTTGATTATTATGTTTTGAAGTAGACCGAAATAATAAGAATGTTGTGCACCTAGCTTCTGACGTTTCATAAGTGCCCATGTTGGTTTATGTGAAATAAAATATTTAAAAAATCATGCATTGTTTTTTTTTAATAAATTTTCAAAGTTGTGTACCGCTAAAAAAAAAACACGTGTGGCACTCGGGGACTGCCGCGGTAAAGCTATATCATAGAACTTTTTATCAACTTATGCAATTATAATTATTTATTTATGCAGTATTTATGCAGTATTTTTTTTCTTTGATATTAATTCAAATACAGTCGTATCATATACATACACGTTAAGCGAACGCTCGGCTGAGCTACATGTTAGGCGGAATGGGGGGTGTTAGGTTTTATTTTCGTTACGGAATTTCTTGATTCGGTCGCCGCGCTCAAAGCCCGCGATAAAAGCTATGCAATAGCTTAATATTAAATATCAAACTACTCGAAAATGGTTGAGATTTGCATAGGGGTCATCAGGGGTAATTTTGTTGCAAATGACCTCTCCTACAGCCCCTAATGGATCGCCGACATATAACCAATAACCCTGTATATCTTCGTGTAGGGAGACAATTTTCTCTAATGGTTTGTAAGTCTAGCTTGCAGACGTGATTAAATATAATTGTCTTGGTAGTCTGAATCAGTACTACGTACATAGAGGTTTAATGAGCCCGTGGACACCATTGTCTTTGGCAAGTATACGATAAAAATACATGAATGGAGAAAAACCAGGCCACGAACTCCAATACCATATTCAAATATTTCACCGATGCCAGCAAAATATGTCACAAATAGACGGAGAATAGCTTACATTGATATTCAAAATAAAAATATATATCTGTGATGTGTTGTGTCCCTTGCGGTGTGAAAATATTTCATACTAGCTTCTGCCCACGATTTCGTCTACGTAAAATTTCTTGTTCCCCCGACCCACCCCGTTGCATCGCATCGCCTGCCCGCGCTATAACTTAGTTTTCGCTGAGCGTTCTTTCTGACTTTTTTTCTTTTTGCTCGGCTCCTAAAGTTTATAGCATGATGTTAAGTAGCCTTAAAACAAAAACCGTGCGCAAAGGGCGCGAAATGGTCGAAATATGTTTTTTTTTACGTTTTCAACCTCCATATCTCTGCCATTTTTAAATATTTCTAAAAACTGAATCGACAAAAAAAATCCATGTAATTATCGAACCTACTCACAAAATTTCACGAAAATCGGTTGAGGATAGCCTTCCTCAAGAATTGACCTATCAAATGCAGAAAGATTTTTTTAAATCCAACCGGCGGCGGGTAACACATTGACAGTAGGAATAACTATCATTTTGACAGTTCAACAACATTCATTGCGTTATTTACATTGTTAAGCAGACACATTTTTCGAACATATGAAGCAATAAATTAGCAATTGGCTTCAAAATGATTTAGATTGAGATTGATAATGTGGTTCGCAATTAGGGTGCTGCAGTTCCAGAGATTACCCCTACATACAAACTTACAAACAAAGAAACCTTTTTATAATATTATTATATGTAGTATAGATAAATGGAAATCACTGGAATAAATAAATATGTCGAAAGCTCGAATATAAAGTTATGTACTGCCTATTCCGACAAATGTAAGTACTATTTACTGGCAGAAAAACACTATTTATCTTTCTCAAGGCTAAGAAAAGATACATTACGAATAGATGAAGCTGGAATGGAGCGCTACTGCTGAGCAGGAGGTCCAGGGTTCGATTCCCGGGTTGGACAAAGTATTATTGGGTTTTTCAATTAGGAATTTCTCAGTAGCAGCTCGGAGTCTGGATTCTATGCCCGGTTGATGACAATAACTCGCGGGTATTACATGGGAATCAATATATATATAGAACACAAAAAATTATACTATCTATGTCCGTTATAGACTTTAAAACCATCCCACTGATGTGCCCCAAACCGGTTTCATTAGAAAAACAATAATGCGATGATGGTTTTAGCCCAGAATTTTTCTTTTAATCTTTTTTTTAGTGTAGTAGCACACGCCGGGTATCCGCTAGTTACACATAATTGGGACTTAAATGGAATGTGGGTGTTTGTTTGTGAAAATTGAAATATTTTTTTGGATGCAGTTTCAAAACCATAAGTCTGTAATCGTGTGATATTGAACAAGATAGAGCTATGGCGAAAGGTAATAGCGAAAGACTACCTACAGGTAACCATTCAGTCATCATAAGTTTCAGTAATCACCGTTCTTGGCAAACTGATGGTAAAGGCTCCTTCAAGAACAGGCGCAACACGCGACGCGAATCGCACGCGACACAGAGGAACCGCATGTCGCGTGATCAGCGGTGCCTCTGTGTCGCGTGCGATTCGCGTCGTGTGTCGCACCTGTTTGAAGGAGCCTCAAAGTGGACATCCTTATCAATATTAATTTATGTATTTAGATATTTTCTTTATTATCTTCTTTACATATCGTGTCAAAAACCTTTACAATTCATGATACGTTGTTAAAATTGGAGCATCCAAGACAGTACTACAAACTGGATACTTTTACTACTCTTTTATTTGCCGCAGACATGAAAGATGACGAAAAAAGCATCTTTCGAAGGAAAAAAAAAGTATTACGGATTTACTCCATAACATACCCGCAATATTGGTACCTATGTATCTATCCCTACTTAAGGGGGAAGCGCCAGGTTGCCGGCGAATTTCAAATTTCCTTACGTTTTTTGCAATTTTCAGGTCAGTGTCAGGTTGCATGTTGAACAAAATATGATTCGTGACCGTAGCAAGTATGTCTTTAGAGAATTATAATCATTAAAATCATTAATCTAAGCCTCCAAGCTCATATTAACCTATTGATTGATATTTTATGAAATTGCAATCATATTTTGTTCAATATACAACCTGAGACTGACCCAAAAATTGGAAAAATCGTATGAAAATTTGAATTTCGCGGGCAACCTGGCGCTTCCCCCTTAATAATATGCTTATCCAAACCACGGCGTCATTGTATGGAAAAATATTCTAAGGTGTGCAAAAAAATCGGAATAGAATGTAAGTCATCATTATGATAATGTATTCATAGCTTTCGGAAGCAATCCAGATTTATCCGTTTTGTGGGACACCCCGAAATTAAGGTCGCCCCCTATCTGCGGCCCGAAGTGCTCGATTTATGGCGCACCCGAGTGCCAATGTGTGATATCTTAATTATTTTACAATCCCTTTAATCTGGGACTATTATAATTTCAATACAGGATTTTAGTTCTGGGGTGTAGTTACAAGTTTCCTAGTTCGGTGGTTGAAATGTACCTACCTACATGTTGGTTGTGGTATTGACGTGGGAATATGCTAAATAGCCCGCAGCGTTGAATTGGTGGTAAGATGTATGTAGGTGTTTGGTAACCGTAATTACCTATAGTTCTATTGGTTAGATTGCCAGATCGTGGATTTTTTGCAATTTCCACTGTGCTTATATTTTTAGGCTAAAGAATCGACATTGCCATTCGACGTGGCAAAGCCGCCAGCCTTCTGGGCGCTTTTCCTATTGACAGCGATTCGGACGAATTAATTTTTTTGATGCCCACTGATTCCCCCCATTTTTATACAGGTACATTTTTTTATTATTATTTTAAGACTATTCGTTTATAAATATATTATAATCCAAATAGATTTCGCTGTAAAATATAGGATGATCATGAATAACATATTTTGCAACAGACTATATAGGGTTGCAGGGACATCGACCCGCAGCCTGATACCTTGGATTCAGTACATGATTCTGAATACCCTGCGTTGAAATACTCCGCCGGCAATTTAAAAAAAAAATTGTCCGCGTAGGTTTCGTACTTTTCTATGAAACAGCAGATTTTTTTATGATAACCGACGAAAATCTTCAACGCAGGGGTATTCAGAATCATGTATTGAATCTGTAGCGGCATCTACAAACGCTACATGCGAGCTACGCGTCATACTGACGTCACGCAAAATCCTGCATCGCGCAAGCAGAGTTTACCGCGCAACTAGCATATATACAACATCCCGACATCAACCGTCGGGCAGTTGCCCACCAGACACAACACCCGTCTGGTCGGAGGATCCTCCCTTTTCTATGGAGGTTTGAGTGAACTTTACACCCTGTTCCTCATACCTCTATAAATCCATGGTTTCAGTTTGCGCGTCCCTGCCAACCTGTATTCCTCAAAACCCGGAACACACTTCACTCAAAAACAAACAACTGCCCCCGCCCCAATAAATCAATAAAGCTTCGTTTACACACCCCACATCATCTGCTACTGAAATATTTCCCATTAAATCTAATTTCCCGACCATTAATAAGTTCCTGGTCGAAAATCAACAGGGCAACAATGGAACGGGCACACAATGGACGAATGTTCGCGTGATTTATCTCGAGTTATTGCTGAAGATACGGGCGCGACCATGAGTTACGATGCTCGTCTCGCAGTCGACGCCATGTGTTGGGGGCGTTAAGATGTTGCATTGAAGTCAGAGGATACAAATAAAAAAATAAAAAAATAATTTTCTGTGTATCAAGTATGATAAAGGAGGAAAATTCTGATTCCAACTGGTCTTACCTTTATTTATAAGGAAACCATAGCCAAAATGACAACATTATATAATAATATGCAGTTTTTAGAACGTTAGATTTTCAACACTTACACGAACCCTCTGAAAAAAAAATTATATTGCAATAACTTTGGATTGCTAGGTAAATTGATCATTATAACGTTTAATAAATATAACATATTTATTTAAAATGCTGTTTACTTAGTTCGCATTAATATTAATTAGTTTCAATCGTAATTACTCAATGACTTTATACACAGTTTAAATCATAAGCATTTTCGAAAACATAAAACTTGAAGTCCAATCAACAACTTTTGTTTCAACGAGTTTACGGTCTTTGTTCATATCACTATATTTTTTATGGTTATGGAAAGCTATCACTTTTAATTATAACTATAAAAAAGTTTGAGCATTTTTGATTACCTTCTCTCGTCATTTTTAATATGCACTTGAGTCAAAATTTCGCAATGGATACCCAAGTGCCAAACTTTTTATTTCACATAAACCGCTTACAGTAAACGCCCGCTGTAGGTAAAAGGTAAGCATTACACACAACTGCCTATTACGAAGATGACTTTTTCGATCACTTCTTCATTTTTTTTTATTGTTTGTGTTCTGTACCTAAATCGCAAAAACGGAACCCTTATAATTTTGTCATGTCCGTCCGTTCATCCGTCCGTTCGTCCGTCTGTCCGTCCGTCCGGATGTTACCAGCTATTTTACTTTACTCGAAGACTATTTGCACCGACTACTTTGTTCTGTGCGCCTTTAAACAACGGTATAGTGAAATTACTTTAAAAAATATACTTTTTTTGCCAAATAATATAACAACCTTGCACAATCAAAGTTAGTATCAAAGCAGTAAAGGTAGGTAATTTTTTTGTTTGGTATGTATCGGTACTTATTATGTTTGTTAGCACGGAACTGATTCACTCTGTTCCCTGTACTAGTATAAACAGTACTACAATAAGGGGTAGAGCTCCCCATACATTTAACCGAGGCATGAAAAAAATAATCAATGCATGTATAAGCGTGTGGGGTATCGTTGGATCCCATTATTTAAGTCAACAGTTTTTGAAACAAGGGATATATTCAGTTACAACCACAGAATAACGTTGTTTTTCATAGTTCTTTCGAGAAATACTATGAAATACAAACTTAAGTTTGCGGTCTACAGAATTAACACTGTGCATGCGTAAATATTCATCCCAACTACGGCACCCTTCACTGCGTATGGTCCGACACCCACGTGTCCATTTATTTTTCTTTTTTTTTCTTTTCAGGAACATCATTTGTAAGTATTTTCTTATTTCATTCATTATCTTCCAGCTTTAGATTCAGATAATTCACTGACGTACGCATCCGTTCTAAGCTATTTTCGAACTCACCTATAATTTCTCGCCATCGAATTAATATTTTAATTATTGTATAAAAAGCATTTACAAAAAAAAAAAACATTTTAAATTCTAGGAATAATTTCCTAATGAAATTGATTGCTTACACAACAAAGTAGGAAAAGCTTTTAAAAAAACTTTTTTACAAAAAACAACCGACTTCCAAAAAAAACACTAAAAAACGTGAAAAATAACTTTAATTTCTGAAGTTGGTTTCTTTAGTTTCGTATTTTTGTTTTAAATTTTAAAATTAAATTAAACTTATTTTTCACGTTTTTAGTGTTTTTTTTTGGAAGTCGGTTGTTTTTTTGTAAAAATGTTTTTATTTTTCACTTTTTAGTTGTGGTACCTACCCCAACACACACATTCGTATACCACTAATTGATATGTAAATAACCGTGACAGGAAATTATTATAACATCATCAATATAAACTAAGTGCAAAAAATACGCATTATTAAGGATAACTCAAAAACTACTGGTCAGTATTTGACCAAATTTAAATGGAACCACGTGTGAAGCACCAGCTTTCAAATAAAAAAAGAATCATCCAAATCGGTTCACCCAGAAAAAAGTTCTGAGCTAACACACATAAAAAAAAACATACAGTCGAATTGAGAACCTCCTCCTTTTTTTGAAGTTGGTTAAAAATAAAACCAAAGCGTCATTTTACAGCCCCGTGGGTGCATGGCACGTGTGTGCAGTCTTTATTAGCGCCGCCGACAAATAAGCGAGTTTCAACCTTACTATGTTAACCAATCTCATTTCAAAATGCGTCGGATTTCTCATGAACGAAACGTGGAAATGCTTTCCAACTAAGTAGACTTCGCTCGGGTGTGGCTCGGGTGAAACATTTTTAAATTACATGCTTTTGCTGTTTAGGGGGTTTGAGTTTTGCGTGGCAATCCCGTAATATAAGGAACGCGAAACGCTCTTTTGGCTTATGAGCTAAAGCTACAGTTTCCTAAGAAAACGGTGAACGGTCACACGTATCGTCGCTCGCATGACTAAAAGTCCTATCTAGTAGTCTAGTTTTATGACAGCTTCGCGCACAGATTATTACTGCCCGGCGGCGCATGAGTCGTTGCCCGGAATCGGAATATTACCACTTTATAAATATTATGTTTATATATACATTTAGAACCAGGTATAGTGTATTTATTTTAATTCTTATTTTTTTGTTTATTTTTAGCTTTCGTATGCTGCACTGATTGACGTCATCACATCAACGCCGGCTACCTCTGAAAACCAGCGCTGGGGCTCGGTTTCGCATAGGGTCGTAGCATTATGCTGAGCGATTGCCGTTTTGTGTGGACGTGACGCATATTTTTCCCGAACTCCTTCTTTTTTGAATTTGTGTTTTTTCTTTGCGTCATGTTTACCGCAAATAAACGTATTTTCTTTCTTTCTATCTCATTTTTATCACAACTACATTTTTCTATTCGTGATTCTTTACAATTTTCCCTAACCGTCGTTTCTCTATGTTGTTTGGATGTCAGAATATAAAAATTATGAAAGGCAACGTATCTCATATTAACTTAAAAAAAATCTTGAAGAATGTAAAGAATCACGAATAGAAAAATGTAGTAGTCAACAAAAAAATGAAATAGGACTTTTAGTCATGCGAGCGACCATATCGGCTATGAAAATACTGAACGGTTTTTGACACCTTAATGTCAAATAGTGGTAAAAATTACAGATGTTCTTGACGGCCGTTATGACATGACGGAACCGGTCTAGTAGGAAACCGTAGCTGAAGTTAGTTTGTATGAAACCTGAACCTGAGTCGCCTAAACTAAGCCGTCGGTTTTAATTTATAGTTAGACTAGTGACCCACCCCTGCTTCACACGGTTTTTACGACTTGACAAAACATCGAAATTTCTTTATTATATGTGTCAGAAATACGTTAAATCAATCGTTTGACTATGACTAATCGGGACGCCAGCGCCACCAGGTGGTGCTCGGTCTATAACATAGCGCTTGACCAGAGTTAAAGCAGAGTTGGTTGTTGGCGGCTAAGCAGTGAACACGTTTAAAAACTGTCGCGCGTTCCGTATAGTTGTGTCGTGTACCTACGGTGTGTGATTCGCTAGTGTGATTAATTTGATCGGATATTATAATTTGATTTGAACTGCAAACGATTTTTCTATTGCGCAATAACCAACACTTCCCATAGTATGCCCACAGTAGTTTAAATATGGCTGATAATTACGAGAGAGACGTCCCTTCTCCATCATGTGAAAGTACTAAGTTATAAAGTAATCGTTGAGCTCCTTATGTCCTGAGTTGAGCTGCACGATTACTGACAAATAGGTGCACTGACTGGACAGGTCCACTCAGTCTGTGTGGTTCTTTCCTTAAAAGTCAGATACCAATTTACATGGTCTTCACATGATCTGACCAGGATTTCCTCTGGACTTTATTAGAGACTGTGACTTCTGAGTTTGTTTCGGCCTTTCTTCTCAGAGTAGTCAGATTCAGATAGGAAACGCCGACCTCATCTAGTTTAAGAAATATGATTGACGTGTAAAAGTGTTTGTACAAACCTACTTACGAAAATAAAATCATTAAAACATAAAACTCAACAAACTCATAAAACTTCCGGAATAAATTTTGTAAATTATGGTGAAAACCGCATCAAAATCCGTTGCATAGTTTACAAGAACAACGCGGCCACACATATAGAGACGAAACGCGACATTAATTTATAATATGTATATAGAATACAGGTGTATAGTAGAAAAAAAAAAGAAGAAATTCCTTAGCTACTTAAGACGAAATTGTACAAAAATCCTGTAAAAAAATAACTTCAAAAGAATAGGTACATATAATTCATTCTCCAATTAATGCACCTATATTACACGATTAATTAGGTTCTTCTATTAAATCACCGAACAGACTTGCAAATTGCAATCGATTAGAAAATTATAATCTACAAGCAATTTAAACCACTATCGCTCATAGAATAAGGGTGAATATATCGTGAGTTACCCTAGTACCCAATCATTAGGAATTATGATGTGCATCGTGCGGGTTCAGTCCATTGTTTATGCACTAAATGAAGTTTTGCGTTAATTCGCACATAAACCTCACGTTATGGCTTATCATAGTTTGTTTGCTTGGTATAATAATTATTGTTGGAAATTCAGAAAGAGTTTATTTTGAAGTTTAGAACTTTGTTTGCAAAAGTAGACGAGTAGTTTAGATACGTTAAAATATTCGGTCGGGGAAAAATTTATTTCTACAAATTTAAGACTAAGAGCTCGTGAGGCACCCAAATATAGAGCTTTTTTGCATATCCAGACTTTTTCAAATGGGTCAAAACTGTTTTGTGGTCAACCCCTAACTCTTCAGCTATGTCGTAACTACTAATATGCCGATCTAGCTCCACTTTTTCAAAAATGGCATCGACTTTATCCTTAACAGGGCGACCAGAGCGAACTGCATCTTTGACATCAAAATTCCCGGACTGAATACTCTTGAACCAACTTTGTGCTACTCCTATTGATACTGCATTAAGTCCATAAAATTCACATATTTTTTTCGCGCCTTGTTCGCATTTGTCCCTTTTTTGTAATAAAACTTTAAAATGTATAGAATTTCTTCGTTATAATCACTAATTTTGACGGACAGACAATTGAAGAATGTTGAGGAAGAATGCAAAAAAAAAAGTTAAGTCTGATAAAGATTCAAAAGTTCAAAGGGGTATTTCCCTTTGAACTTTTGAATCTTCATCAGAATTAACTTTTGAAAACATTAAAAGAAGTTCCTCAAAAATACTTAGTATCTACACGACAATGATAATGAAATCATAAAACTTTACCCAAGTAAGGAATCTGCAAAACGACTTTACCCTCCAACTGATTAAAACTCAACCCAGCACAAACAGAAACAAAAATTATCCACATCAGTAGTAAAACAAGAACGCAGTAATACCCGTCTATTATGGGTATTATCACGTACGCGTAATTTCAGTTAGAAATGGGCCAACCTCGTTAGTGACGTTTGTCATCGCACATCGGCCATTTTGTTAATGCATTCCTCAAGGAGGGAACGTAGGATCCTTTTGTTTGTAAAATGACAGCTATTCAAGGAATCTAGGGTTGTTGTACGACAGGAATTTAGCCAAGTTTTGTGTTTAGTTTCGTTATTTGTGCGGTGTTTTTGGGTAATGTTTTGAACTTAACTCGTTCTTGTGAGAATTTGTGAAATTATAAGAGCGAAGTGTTATTAAAAGGCTGATAAGACCTTATAATTGTGGGAGAGAAATACATGTTTATTTATTACTAGCTGATGCCCGGCATGCGTTTGCCTTTGAATTTTTTCAAACCACCCCTGTATTAGAGCGAAAAAAATAAAACAAAAATAACGATTGGCTAAGCCGTTTTCGAGTTTTAGCGAGACTAACGAACAGCAATTAGTTTTTATATACATATAAAGAATAAGAAGAAAAAAGATAATTTGATTTCTTTCTCGCTGTCATTAACGACATTAACCTTAAACTTAAATGTTTTCTTAGAACAAACAGACTATTTAAAACTTAAAAGAGGTTCCTATCGATACGTATGTTTTCCGGTTTCAAGATCCGACGACTCTTTTATGGTTTTCCATTTTTCCATTTCCCTTTTTGTTTTACACCAATTTGTTGATATATGTACAAAAATATCCTACACAATGTTTTCAACAAAAATGTCGTGATAGTCCAGTGATTAAGGCCTGGCATCTCATACACGAGTTTGTGGGTTCAAATCTGGATAAATACCAATTAATATGTACTTTCTGAGTTTATCTTGGACATTACTGACATCGGTGAAGGAAAACATCGTGAGGAAACCCGGACTTACAGTTAATTGAAGTCTGTAATCGCTAACCCGTCTCGAGCAAGCGTGGTTGATCAAATACTCGTGCCTTCCTGTATGAGAAGAGGCCTTTGCCCTGCAGTGGGACAGTATTAGGCTGGTATATTATAATAGCACAAATTCATATTACGACCCGAACCCGTAGTATCCGTAAACTCAAACTCAAAGCATTTATTTCAAATAAACCAATTACAGGCACTTTTGAATTGTCAAGGGGTCGGTCAGTCAGAAAGATGAAGCTAGTTGCCCATTCCAAAGCGTAGTAGGTACCTATGGAAAAGAACGGGCAAAAAACTCCATGGATACTCTTTTAAATCAAAATATGGTTACAAAATATTGGTTACATCATTCATGTTGAAATTATGCAGGTGAGAACGATGCAGAACGTTAAAAGCGTCCGTAATACAAAGACAAAAACAATTCAAATATTAAATTCAATTAAAATAAGCCGTGGCACCTAAGAGATGACCAGTCCCTACTGACGGCCGCCCGTTCACGAACATGACGTATGGATCAGCACCATTCAGCTCAACTATTTTGAGGGGAACTTAATGATCCAACACGTAGGATTAAAATCCTACACAGTAAAATGTTCAACTATTTCTAATGTAAGCAATGTGCAGTCACATGTCCTACATAATTGTAATTCTTGGCAGCGATGCTTGCGTTATTGCAAAATGCTGGCTGGAATTGTACCGCCTAATGTGTTCTGTTAGCGTACATGAGATGTGGACTTTATGACGTTAATATTTGGGGTTATTTTAAAACTGTAGTGCTTATTTTTTATGTCAACTTTCTGTTAACAATATGAACATTGTTTTACTAATGTAGACGGGTTTTATCGTTGGACACGCATGCTTTACAAATGTTTGTAGGTAGTTTTATATTTCGTGTTCATTTCGGGTTAACTCCACTAGTTTCGAAGTCTAACGGCGGTTCCAGCTTACGGGGCTTTGTTCGTGTTCATTATTACTTAAAAATATCACGCCTTTATTCATTTTAAATACAGGCAGAGTTCCGTTGTTAGAACCCAAATCTAACCTAAAACATTTATCAGTTCTATAGGAATCGAAAAAAGAATATTCACCTGACCCGTTTTTAAGCCCTGGATTATTAACATGATTTTCTAACACATAACAAACAAAAAACATGTTTCTATCAACGTTTTCATAATACCTACAGGTAAACTCAATCTCTTAAAATAATCAGTCCAGTGAGCTACGCGGGCTACGAAATGTTTTCCGTAGCCCGCGTAGCTTGTTCTCGTAGCAAAGCTCTACGGCAGCTACTCGTATGTAGCCGTAGCAAATTCATTGTACTCTCCTGTTTCCTTTATGCGTATTGTATGGGAGTAGAAAGCATTTTCTGAGTTTAAATTCTTTAGTTCTCAGAGTTCTACATTTTTAAAGTACCTATTTCTAGGATTAGAAAATCTTTGCTTTTTTAGTGTTGAAAAAGTAAATGCATGATTAAATGAAGCATTGTTAGTATGCAAGCAGTTACGTAATCGGTTTGAGATAACTAAGTAAGTAAATGGAACTTTTGATAGGATACCTAGGTAATTGCTGGACAGGCAAATTATCTACCAACCCGCACTGGGCCCGCGTGGTAGATTACAGCCCAATCCCACTCGAAGAGAGGAAGCCTGTGTCCCAGCAGTTCATTGTAGGCTTATTTTGCAAGTTATCTATTTATATTTCGACAGCCATCCTAATTTATACCTATATTTTTTAAGCCTTTGTTCCTTTTTTATCCTCTGTTGAAAATTTCAAATATCTTTCACCCGCTACCTCTTAGCTATAGGGCACACCTCTAAAACATTCTATCCGCACACAATAATACACACACATACGCAAAACAAAATAACATCTGAACGCCAGCGAATCCCATCGACACACATCGTACTTACACGCGGCAAACGAACCGGACTTAATCTGGGCACTAACCGTACAGCCGTACAGCCTCCGCGATGCCGTACGCTGCTAAGAGATACGCAGATTACACACAAACCGGATTAGGGCCGTGCGTACCGATACGTACCGGTTATGGGGATATGGGAACGTTGGGAACGTTTAAGTGTAGGCTATGGCAAATTTTGGTGCTATCATGCATGGCGGATTATTTTGAGAGAGGACTGTTGGTGTTTGGTAATAATTTTGATATTGAATAGTTATTAAAGTGTGCACTGCAACATAGAATAACATCACACCTGTAATCCCGAAGGGTTAGGCAGAGGTGTACCTATAATACACCCATATTTCGCGAGTTATGTTTAAGTCCTATGTAATAGGGGGCGAGCTTATTGCCATCAACCGTGCATAAATCCAGACTTCGGGCTGCTACTGAGAAATTCCTGATAGAAAAACCCGATAACACTTTGCCTGACCTGGGAATCGAACTCAGGACCTCATGCTCTGCTGTAGCGCTTGCGAAAACGAGACCAACGACGCAGTCCCACTGCAAAATAAGAATATTTAGAGTGACGATAATATTTAGTGTGACGACAATATTTAGAGTGACGATAATATTTAGAGTGACGATAATATTTAGAGTAACGACAATATTTAGAGTGGTGATAATATTTTGAGTGACGATAATATTTAGAGTGACGATCATATTTAGAGTGACGACAATATTTAGAGTGACGATAATATTTAGAGTGACGACAATATTTAGAGTGACGATAATATTGAGAGTGACGGCAATATTTAGAGTGACGATAATATTTAGAGTGACGACAATATTTAGAGTGACGATAATATTTAGAGTGACGGCAATAATTAGAGTGACGGCAATATTTAGAGTGACGACAATATTTAGAGTGACGATAATATTTAGAGTGACGACAATATTTAGAGTGACGATAATATTTAGAGTGACGACAATATTTAGAGTGACGATAATATTTAGAGTGAAGGCAATATTTAGAGTGACGATAATATTTAGAGTGACGATAATATTTAGAGTGACGATAATATTTAGAGTGACGATAATATTTTGAGTGACGACAATATTTAGAGTGACGATAATATTTAGAGTGACGACAATATTTAGAGTGACGATAATATTTAGAGTGACGACAATATTTAGAGTGACGACAATATTTAGAGTGACGATAATACTTAGAGTGACGACAATATTTAGAGTGACGACAATATTTAGAGTGACGATAATATTTTGAGTGACGATAATATTTAGAGTGACGACGATAATAAGAACAGCCAGTCAAATCACTTCACATGAGTTCGACAGTCTGTTAGCAAAGAATTATGGGCATTTTTGTATGAAGCCTGGCCTGATGACCAATAGAGTTCTAATGCATGTCAACTTATTGCTTATAACCGGCAATTACTGTAACAACATCTAACAAAATATGTTATGAGTCAATAACTATATTATTGAGAACTGCAGTGAACATTAGCGTCATGAACTAATACGTGTACATGGTACTTGCAGGTCTGATATCTCTTTACTCCGGCATTACACAGCCTTCTGCACAGTGTGAAAATTGATGCTTATAATATAAACCTTCATTTGATGTATAAGTGGTTTTTATTGGATGTGATCCATCCAAAGTGACCCATCATTCTTTAATTTCAGAAACTGGGTCGATAAAAGTCTCGGAAATCATGACTTAAACGCAAATTCGCGGCTCCTATTATGTTAATAGAAACAACGCATGAAAAAAGACGGGGGTCATTTCGTCAGGGATCGCACACTGCGATATGACCTTGAAAAGCTTGATAAAAGAACATTAACTACCTCTATACTGCATTTATTTTAGTAGTATACAATATTGGAACCCCGACAATACGAGTAAGAACGATAGGTATATATCTATCGGACGCCGGCAGCCAATGGCCATGCGAACTGAGAGCTGCACGCAACGCCTCGTACGATATCATTCAGAATATTCACTGGAGCTGTCTTCGAAGGTTGTTTTATTTTGTAAGTGTAGCACACACAGGTGTAAATATAGCACATCGAACTTCAGAAAAAGATTGACACACAGGAGTAGTAAGTGAGAGAGACGACGGTCATTTTTAGTAGTGAAAACGTTTGTGAAAACTTCTTTAGCCGCTTTGAGCGATTTTTGATAGGGGCAAAACTTATGGGTTCGCGTCACCGACATGATAATGCGACGTATTACGCCGGACTGGCGACGCGCAGCAGCCTGTATATATTTTGGAGGGTTCACTCCTGTCGGCATTCCCCATAACTACCAATTTGTTTTAAACTCATTCTACTCCTTACGTACGCAAATATTTGTGTTTGCCCGATTAACTTATTTCCATATTCATACTTAGATACTAAGTTTTTCGCTACATCTTCTTTGGCAGGAAAAAGAAACCCAGAACGAACGAAACACGTATTTTCTCTCAAATAAGATATTGTAAAAAGTTAGCTTCTCACACATTGATTTGGAACGTAGCGTTTTGTATTGCAAAAATAAAACTAATCTTGCTTTTACACCTGCCTATGTAATTCTTCTGACAGCTAATTTCAACATGCCATATTTACCATTGAATTCACTTAAACCCTACCTCTTGCATCATGAATATATACAACTAAATACTGTAACTTTTAATTAACAGCGCAACGGAGACAAGCGCCGGAGTCTGCGCCAAACATTAACGATATTGCGTGCCGGCAGACGCATAAAGAACAATGAAAAGGGGATTTTATTTATTACACGGGCCAGCCCTGCCCGTACCGTCCATATTTAGTGGACGGCGGGAAAAAGTAGTTGGAGCTATATTAGGGCTGCTACCGCTTGCGAATATTAAAAGTGTTAGGTCATAAAATAATGGAGATGATGAGTGTTCTTTTTTGGTGTTAAATGGAAATGTTATTTTATTCTCGAATAAAGAAAGTAACCTTACTTCCTGGCTGACATGTTTTTGGAATAAAACATGTACTCATAGCAACCATCTCGACTTAAAACAATTTAAAAAAATATATGGTTTTACATCCCAACTTACCTATATATCCTACTATCCTACTATATATAATATATATATAATATTATAAATGTAAAAGTGGGGATGTTTGGATGTTTGTTACTCAATCACGCTAAAACGGCTGAACAGATTTGGATAAAATTTGGCACATGGGTAGACTATGACCTGGATTAGGACATAGGATACTTTTATCCCGATATTCCCAGGGATCGAGATTTCTGCGGGTGAAACCGCGGGGTGCAGCTAGTATAGGTATATATATATATATATATAAATAAATAAATAATATTATAAACGCGAAAGTAAGTTTGTTTGTTTGTTTGTTACCTTTTCACACCTAAACCACTGAACCGATCATCCTGAAATTTTGCATATACGTTGTCAGGTGTACAGAAACGGACATAGGGTACCTTTCATCCCGCAAAAATGTACTGTTCCCGAGGAAAACAACAATAACGTTCTTATGATAATAGATGGCGCCACGTGTCTTTCGAATCATGATTGAATTATAACCCGAATTAATAGTCAAGTCTAAATTAACGCGAGCGAAGCCGCGGGCAAAAGCTAGTACTTCATAAATCTGCGCACAAACTAATGTCTACAGCTATTATTACTAGACAAAGGTTTGTTGGTCCTGGCGCATTGATTACCGGTCCTGGCTTGGATACGGCACTTGCATAATTAGGTACCCCTCTTGGCAATAGCAATTGTGATCGCATAGAAGCTATTCTGTTGCTCATTCTCTTTGCAATACTGCCAGTCCCATTTCTTAACTATGCTTGCTATTTTTTCCGTCTTTATTTTTGGTGGAATCGAAAATATATACTCGAAAACAGCTGTTTTCTCATTTTCATCAAAATTGGCTTGAGAGTTTCAATAGAAATAAAGACGTCGCCAAGGGTAGGGCAGCCGTCCCCCCTAGAGATTCAAATAAAATTTAAGTATAAAGTTTATTTTAAACAAGCTACTACAACTAAATAGTCTAAATAAAACTTACATAGGAAAACATAGAACTTTCTTAAAGTGTACGAAGGACGTTAACGCTTAAAGCGTTTAAGAAAATAAAAAGGTGGTTTTTATAAAAGGTTTTTATTTTGCACTTTTTAGAATTTGTTTAAATATCTGTTTTACCTATCACCTTCACTTGAAAGGTACTTGTAAAGAACAATCCAAACGAACCCAAGCACGCCTTTGCACAAGTCATGGTGTGAAGCCAACCGAGTTTCACTATCCAAGTCATGCCATACTTTAGAACGAGCTATCTCAATAGAATGCGTTTACAAAAATTCGTGCCTGTGCTGTCGACCGCTGAGGAGATTTCTCGTATGGAGCCAAACCTGAGTCAGCCGATAAGTCATGGTGTATGAATGCGTATATACAATTTTGTGTCAGTGCTGTTGACTGTTTAGGAGTTCCCTCATCTGGAGCCATCCCTGGGTGCAGCAGCCAGGACATGGTGAACTTTAAAACGGACAATAATAATTAAATGCGTATCTAATATGTCTCGTCTGGAGCCAATCCTGGGTGTAGAATCAGGTCATGCATCATAAAAATGCATTGTCTTCGAAGCTGAACCTATACCTATGTACATTTTCTACTAGAGAAGAGAACAGGTGGATAAGAGACAATGGTTTTAATTCAGCTTGCAAGATATTTTCACACAGACTAACTTACTAACAAGGCCAATTAATTTAAAAAAATCTTCGACCATTTTATTATTAAAATCTTGTAATTTTCAAAAAATAAGCTCATTCATCACGGCCAGACATTTGAGGCTATTATTTTTGTCCTAAATTCTTTTACAAGATTTTTTTAGTATATTTTTCTAATTAATATAATAATAACTTTGTTTACTATTTATACAGCATTGGTAGTGTTGTGTGTTACACGCATGCACACACACACACAACACACATTTCTTTTATCTTATATTTTCCAAATGCCTTGTAAAGTAGTTAATAAGTAACCTTAACTATAAAAAATAAATCTATTGGTGTATCGATGCAGTTTATGTTAGCATAAATTTTGGAATCACTGACACCCAAGTCACAGGCAATAAAACTAGTTGGGAGCCAGGAGATTAATTAGTCTCACATCTCTGTACCAAATTATTGTACAATTGTTTTTTTCACCAAGTTATAGATACATAAAGAATGATTATTATTATTATTTATTGTATAGTCAAGAGCTCGTAGAGCTTTACACATTGAACTTCGTACCGTTCCAATTACGAGTACAATCGCCGTATAAGACTCGCACTAAAAGTGTAAAAGCATCACGTGCTCGTGACTTTACCTACAATTCATACTTTGCCCATCCTCCATACACCAACTTGCCCCCCCAACCCCCCCACCCCTACCTTGGCCATCGGCGGTCGACGCCCTTGAATAGAAATATGTACCTTCGCATTAAAAATTATTATAGGCTACATAGATGTGTCTATTGTTTTATCTAAACCGTTACACCATCATTAGGTATGTAGTCTCATTACCTACCTTGTAATAATTATGTTAATAGCATAATATTAGATACATAAACGTACCATCTAAGGCTATTATTACCCTTAAACGGACTAACCCTTTTAGGGTAATAATAGTCAGCTTTACGTGGGTTTACAACGGAACTAAAAATACCTATATTTATTTCTTAATGTAGGTAATGTTTTACTTTCAAGCATTTTTATCTAACTTGATATTTTGGGATGAAAACGTGTACCTACACCTAGGCAATTCTCGACAGCTGTTCAGTTCTATATCACAATATTTTATTCTTATTTTATTAGAAAGCAAATCACACATTAATCTAGGTAAATGACAGCCTTAACGTTTCTTAAATCTATGACCGGCACACTCTGGGCGGTCAAGACAGCAACCTTCTCTCCGAATCAATGCAATATCTATTCTGAACTAAGCCACTCTCGGAATTTGGGACACGCACACCACTCAGTTTTCGTTAGTCAGTCGCTTTTAAGCCAACACACGTCAACTACGTCAAGCTTTATTAAGCACGCTAATGAAATTATTACTCTGCAGTTCCACATACGAACTTCCCTAACAACAATACGGTCCTGTCCTCCGAGTCCTCCCCTAACCCGCTGACTAAGCAAAAATTAAACTAACCGAGCAAGTAACCGTTGAATATAGACGCAGATTTAACCGCTGCTACGAGACAGATAAGCACAGAAGGTCGACACTAATCACGGGCGAAAATACACGCACCCTAAGGCCGCGTCCTAACTGAAAGCGACTGTCGCGCGAGTATGCGATCGTCACGCTAGTTCATATGAATAAGACATAATCGCGCGCACAATCAAGTCGCGTATGCACATCATTATTCAGGTAAACGATCGCGGAATCGCGTATTCGCGTGACAGTCGCTTTCAATTGGGCCGCCGCGCCGGGTTAGCGTCAACGTACCCACAGCGAGTCAAACTCAAACTCCGATAAAACCATTAACTAGCACTTTTGAAGTTTTCTAGGAGTTTGTCAGTCAAAAAGATGAAGCTAGTTGCACATTCCGAAGCGTAGTAGGTTCCTATAGACAGCATATAGTAGGCTAGATGAAGCGGCGATTTACGCAGAGTGGAATCTGGCGAGAGTAGCCAAAGATCAAGTTAAGTGGCTTGTGATTGAACAGATTTATGTCCAGCAGTGGACTACTGTAGGCTGATTAAGTAGGTACCTACTGTTGGAGCTCTTGAACCCGTGGTACCCCTTTTGCAGACAATCTTTACTGCGTGTGTGGGTCTCTTTTCGATTGTTGTTTGCAGCTGACGGTCTGTACCTTTCTATTTTGTGTCACTCTGCTCACTGGCCCGGCAAAAGTATGTCCCTGGATTAGTGGGTTAGCTTAGCGAAATATACTAGTTTGAAAGCGTTACATAAGTTGCTTTTAACTATGCAGTGGGGGATTATGTTATTATGCGAGTTTTGGAAGGTAAAGACGAAATATGGCACTAGAAGGAAAATAGCCGAATAGGATATACCCACGGTTTTGCATGTAAATATTCTAATCAGGAGAAGGTTTTTGTGAAGTGCCGTGATATCCGTGCCTACGACCTTTTTCAGGCCCCGTTCACGGCTTCGAGCAATGCGACTTCCGCAGCGACATGTGTCAAGCGACACGCGCGCGCTTGTCTCCTGCTTCCGTCCGTCGCTACACAAGACGCATCGCGGTGACTCGTAGCATGTTCTAAACACCTTTCATTTGTTTTCTCCGCAGTCTCTGGAGCGTATAGTTCGTGACGTGGTTAGGTATAGGTTCTAGACGGAACACTGTCAAATATAACACCCCATTTTTCCCAGAACGCCGGTACGATTAACAGTACAGTGTTTTGAGGAAAGTCACCTTCATCGTTCATGACCTGATTATTATTTCCACGGAAAGTCCCACGGTAGAAATTCTCGTTTATTTATCATTTGCGTGTTTTCTGAAACAAGGCTTACATGCACAAAACTCCCAGAACCTGAACAATTCCACCTAACCGTTGATATTACGCATGTGTTAATGACACCAGTTCAAACTAAACACTATGCTAACTAACATACTGTCCCAAAACCAACTAATTATCCCGTGACGTCATCATACACTAAACATAAGCACCGTAGCACAGAATAGGTAGGTGCAGAAGGTCAACTACATACAATGAACGAAAACAGGCGGACGCCAAACACGTTAGTCCAGGTATAGTCCTGTTCAAACTTTGTGGCGGCTGTAAAGTGCGTTACTCGGTGCGCAGTACCTCACCCCTCACCCCCGCTGACATGTGAATTTTTGTTACTGCATAGAGACTCGCCTCATGTTCCGAGTCGCTATAGAGTTTGAATTGGATTGTACGCACGGGCGATTTTTCAACGCGATGATTTTTTACGACGCTCTGGATTTTCAACTCTCGGTTTTGAGACGAGCATTGAGAACCCAACAGAGTACATCGCAACGCGTCAAAAAAACGCACAGTTGTGACTGTTGGATTTCCTACTCCCTGTTTTAAACGGAAACGCCGACCTCATCTAGTTTAAAAAACATAATTGACGTGTAAAAGTGTTTGTACAAACCTACTTACAGAAATAAAATCATTTATCATTTATCATTAAAAACCCCGTGGGTACGAGGCCACGAGAGCTTACGCGCACATATAGCAATCTTAAACTATGTCATACGAATGCCAGTCGAAAATAGGCTTACCTACTGTCCGGATTTGTCAGGACATGTCGAACTTACTGGTCTACTGTCCGACTTTTAGATTTCTAAATGGTAACCTGAGTGAGCTTGCAGACTTGCACGCAATACAGACGCGTGTCTATGTGGATATGTTTTCGCTTGTAGAATAGAGCCAGCCTTCTGTAGTATGTCTATTTTGTGACCATAGTGCGGGGACATCAAAGTGCCATCATTTATATATTAGTGCCGTGCTCCGGTAATTAAGAGCAACTAATGAGAATACGAACAGCCGTGTCATGTTGACTATTAATTATGATTAACTTGTACAACGTTATGACAGCCTAGTATCTTGGGTTAGGCAAGCATGTAAAACTTTCGACATATTTATAAGTTTTTCTTCATGTAAGTAACGTATGAAAGGTTCAAATAGAGCCCCAAATCTGATAAGTTTGATAAGATTTTCTTAGAGATTTGGGTACCTTATCAAAGTTACGGCTGAATCACTCTGAAAGATTTACCTACTGATATTGTAAGTTAACAAATCTGTATCTTCTTTCGTGAGAGGGATAACTTGCGAAGTTGGTACCTACTTACCGCCTGATACCTCAGGGGTAAAGAATCAAAACTGATTACTAATGACTGACTACCAATTTTCAAAAACGTGTTTTTAATAGCAACATTTAAATTTTGGGACTACAATTTAGGTACCTCAAAAAATCTATTAGCATCAAACATTGCTCAGCTGCTAGTTATTTTAAATAAAGTCAAAGTCAAAGTCATCATTTATTTCAAATTGGCACATACAAGGCACTTTAGAACGTCAAAATTTACAAAAAAAATAGTATTAATTCTAGTTGCCCCTTCCAAAAGGTAGTTTCGTATGGAGAAGAATGGGCAAGAAACTCCACCGTTACTCTTTTAAAATGTTTTAGAATATTATATAGGTACACATTAATTATATAATTATATGTGAAGACGATGCACCTAGAATAAAAAATAGGTTTAGAATCAAACTTGGCTACGTTCAAGTTAAACCAATAGGAATGCTCCATTTGAAACAAAACAGTAATGGCCGGTCTCACGATTTTTTTGTAAAGGGCTCGTTGTTTTCATCTAATTTTAAATATATAGTACTTAGATATATTCAGTGCTTGGGAACAAAACTGATTACTTTCAACAGTTATTTACGTTTTTATATTATGATATCATTGTAATGAGGCAGTTATTTCAAATTCCATGGCAGAAAAGCAATTTTTAAAGTACGTGTTAGTAAAAAAACTTATTAATTTTGTACCCAACGATACATCGTTGGGTACAAAATTAATAAGTTTTTTATTTCCAAGGATATAACCAGTTTTGATTCTATACCCCTGACTTATGACACTAAAACCTGAATTTAGTATTGAAGCAACACAACCTGATATGCACGGACCAGACCACAATATTCAGATACCTAGATCTTCTGAGAAATTCTTAATGAAAAAACCCCAACACCGTAATTGCGTAACACATGTTCGATAACAATCCGTGTTTTTTGTAGGAAATTCGTAATACATTGCTTCATAGGTTTCAAAAATTCGTCTGTTCAACATCATTAACATCGTGATCCTTTCCAATGTAATTGAGGTCGACGCAACATGTCTTTTTTTTCCCACTCCTCTATTAGCCGATATCTCGGTAGTCACCCTCTTCCTGGCCTATCATCTTCCACACAGTCCATCCATCATTTTTTTGGTCTTCCCCTACTCATATAGCCATCCAAATTCATACTCAAAACTTTCCTCACGACATTTTCCTCATTCCTCCGCATCACATACCCATACCATGGCAACCGATTTCCACACAAATTTTCAGTCACCGGTGCCACTTTCAGACTTTCTTTTATGTACTCATTTCTTATTATATCTATTCGCGTAACACCAAACATCCCTCTTAACATTCCTTCTGAACAATATGCCTAAATAACGCAATGAACGTGGAGGAACTGTCATAGTAAAAGGCATTGCCATCGATCGCCATTGTATATGTGTTCCGCAGCACCCCATGCTCTGCTGTCACACTTACGACCACTAGGCCATAGAGACATTCAACAAGAAGGAACACCGTACCTAGGTTATCTAATTAGTTAAATTAAAGCCCTCTTCAGCCTTTGCTGTGCTCAACTGGATCCACAAGGATCATGTCTTTGTAAAACTGACCACATAAGTTCACATTCTATAATGCAATAAATATATTGAGTATTGAGTACCTCCAAAGGTCCTCCTCCTCCTCTTGTATCCATCCAAAGGTTGTCTGTAAAAGATCGATTTTAGCGATAAGACCGCCCATTGTGTCACCCTGTGTAAAATGTCTACATTTATATCTGTAATTTTTATGGTGTACATAATAAAGAGTATTCTATTCTATTCTATTCTATTCTACCTGCGACCAAAAAAAAACAAAACATTACATTACAAAACCCCCCTTTTTATCTAAACAAAGATCAATCTTATGTTCGTAAACGGGCGGCAGACTATGCAAATTTAAATTGAATCATCAGCGAACGGATTTGTT
Source organism: Dryobotodes eremita (assembly GCA_917490735.1). Classification (NCBI taxonomy): domain Eukaryota; kingdom Metazoa; phylum Arthropoda; class Insecta; order Lepidoptera; family Noctuidae; genus Dryobotodes; species Dryobotodes eremita. The sequence continues at coordinate 18,858,704 of OU823251.1, read as the reverse complement.
CGCTTAATCCCTTTAAAGGTCCGCTGGTCCAACATTCGTAGTAATTCGTACATTCCGCTGTATTATCTGTCGAGGGGCTCATCTTCGGACTAACGCCTCCCGGTTTGAATACAAATCGTGTGTAACTAGCTTAGCCAACTGTAGTGGAAGAAATTAGACTAGCTCAGGTTTAGTATCGTTCGTAATAGGATTTGTCTGGGCCGAGTTTGAATGGGAAGTTTTGGGATTAGGGGCAAGTGTCTAGCTAGATTTTTAAGCTATTGCATAGCTTTTATCGCGGGCTTTGAGCGCGGCGACCGAATCAAGAAATTCCGTAACGAAAATAAAACCTAACACCCCCCACTCCGCCTACCATGTAACTCGGCCGAGCGTTCGCTTAACGTGTATGTATATGGTACGACTGTACTTGAATTAATATCAAATAAAAAAAAATACTGCATAAATAAAAAATAAAAAAAAATATTATAATTGCATAAGTTGATAAAAAAGGGTAGTATTTAAACGCAAATCAAAAAAAAAACTTTCTGTATCCAAAAATAAACCGAATTCCCATCAAAATTACTAATTGCACAGTAAAATACTCAACTCAAAATATAACGAAATAAGCAACAATTTATATTCGTGGGGCACCGCTATCTACTAGGAGAGGCCTCCTATTTCTGAATGGCGATAGTAACGATAAGGCGTAGTCGACGGAGCCCCGCCTGGCGGGGCTCCTACTTCTGGGTGGTTTGAAAAAAAATAACCACGAAGGGGATGGCGGGGTCTTTCAGACCCCGCCATCCCCTTCTAACCTAACCTGTCCGAGTCGGAGTCCTCCAAGTGCGGAACTCGCTTCGCTCTCTCTTGCATCCTAAATTCTCCTAGTGCAGTAATATTGCGTTTTGTACCGATCACGAGTGTGAGTATTATGTATGTACGCTCTGGTTAATTTGCTGTGCAGTCAGTATTTAAATGGTGGAAATAAATTGATAGGTAATTATTTATTTGATGTGCGATTAATAATATCCCGATAAAAAATGCTATGCAATAGCTTTACCGCGGCAGTCCCCGAGTGCCACCCATGTTTTTTTTTTTTGATGGATGTATAAGTTTACCAAGTAGGCGTATGAAAAATGTATTAGCATGGACACACTAATATCCGTACCAGTAAGTAGGTACCTAATACCTACCTACTATCGCTAGCTACCAATGAAGGATAGTAGCATAATCAGCCTATAACGTCACCCAGTCACTACTGGGAGACAGGCCTCCTCTTTGTGAGAGGGATTGGGCCATAATCCACCACACGGGCCCAGTGCGGATTGGCGGATGTCACGTGTCTTCGAATTCTTGGTTTTAGGACATGCCGGTTTCCTCACGATGTTTTCCTTCACCGTTTAGAAAGCAGTGGTGATGAAATTATATACACAAAGTAAAGTGCCTGCCTGAATTCGAACTCACGACTCGTTAGTCTGGGCCGATACCACTGGGCCACCACTGCTCTAGTCGGGGCCGATACCACTGGGCCACCACTGGTCTAGTCGGGGCCGCTAACACTGGACACCACTGCTCTCGTCGGGGCCGAGACCACTGGACACCACTGCTTTAGTCGGGGCCGATACCACTGAGCCACCACTGCTCTAGTCGGGGCCGATACCACTGGGCACCACTGCTCTAGTCGGGGCCGTTACCACTGGACACCACTGCTCTAGTCGGGGCCGATACCACTGGGCACCACTGCTCTAGTCGGGGCCGATACCACTGGGCACCACTGCTCTAGTCGGGGCCGTTACCACTGGACACCACTGCTCTAGTCGGGGCCGATACCACTGTGCCACCACTGCTCTAGTCGGGGCCGATATCACTGGGCACCACTGCTCTAGTCGGGGCCGATACCACTGGGCCACCACTGGTCTAGTCGGGGCCGCTAACACTGGACACCACTGCTCTCGTCGGAGCCGAGACCACTGGACACCACTGCTTTAGTCGGGGCCGATACCACTGGGCCACCACTGGTCTAGTCGGGGCCGCTAACACTGGACACCACTGCTCTCGTCGGGGCCGATACCACTGGGCCACCACTGGTCTAGTCGGGGCCGCTAACACTGGACACCACTGCTCTCGTCGGGGCCGAGACCACTGGACACCACTGCTTTAGTCGGGGCCGATACCACTGGGCCACCACTGGTCTAGTCGGGGCCGGTAACACTGGACACCACTGCTCTCGTCGGGGCCGATACCACTGGGCCACCACTGGTCTAGTCGGGGCCGCTAACACTGGACACCACTGCTCTCGTCGGGGCCGATACCACTGGGCCACCACTGGTCTAGTCGGGGCCGCTAACACTGGACACCACTGCTCTCGTCGGGGCCGATACCACTGGACACCACTGCTCTCGTCGGGGCCGAGACCACTGGACACCACTGCTTTAGTCGGGGCCGATACCACTGGGCCACCACTGGTCTAGTCGGGGCCGCTAACACTGGACACCACTGCTCTCGTCGGGGCTGATACCACTGGGCCACCACTGGTCTAGTCGGGGCCGCTAACACTGGACACCACTGCTCTAGTCGGGGCCGCTAACACTGGACACCACTGCTCTCGTCGGGGCCAAGACCACTGGACACCACTGCTTTAGTCGGAGCCGATACCACTGAGCCACCACTGCTCTAGTCGGGGCCGATACCACTAGACACCACTGATCTCCTCGGGGCCGATACCACTGGACACCACTGCTTTAGTCAGGGCCGATACCACTGGGCCACCACTGCTCTAGTCGGGGCCGATATCACTGGTCATCACTGCTCATAAAGGGTAGTATTTTTTTGCACGTACATTGGTTTCACTTCCTGGCTAAATGTAGAACTACATTTTCAAAAATCTAATATTGCTATTTTATGTTTGTCTAAAATCGAGCTCGTGACTGCTGTAACACTTCTCCATCTAACACTGTTTCGATGTTTCCGACAGTTTCCGTTAAAAACTCATCTGTAAGACCTTTAATTAAGGGCAGTTCACGCCTCATAAACTGTAACCACTTAATGTAAAAATTACTTAAGCGTAACAAAAACATCGATTCAAAACTTAATAATTCAGCCGTATAACACATAGCGTATAGCCGCAGTAGACCGTTCAAAAACTCCAGTTCAGGGCGACAAACCCTTCATTACCATTTAAAGTGGTGCAAACGCTCGCAATGCGATAAGAGATTATGCAAATTCAGATCAAATTGTTAGTGTCTCAGATTTGTTCGACTAATCCTAGGTGCTTATGGGGGACGCCGAGGCGCCGGGACGACTGTAGGTATCTACGAATGTATTTTTACATTTTTAATGGAAGGTTCCTTTGTTGTTTTTCGTTGTAATGAGACCACGGGGGTTTCAGCAAATGCAGCCCAGTCGGTTAGACTTGAAGCCGACCCTAACATAGGTGGCAAAAGGCTAAGGAAATGTTGAGGATAGGCGACTTGGAAAAAAGTTTTTTTCGTATCATGATTATCATCAACAGTCCGACTTTCCTAACAATATGACTATAGATAGTAGACTTGAGTGCACCTCGAATGAACGCAGTTCCTCCACTTGGGTTTTTGATTCCGAAAATAATCTACCCCTGTCTACACCTACTTACTAGTGCTAGGCTATGAATGGACTACAGAAAACGATCTAAACTCTAAATCAATGGATCGATTGCTATAGTAATTTTTACCGAAAACCTTTTTTTGAGTTCTTTGCAAACAAATTGGTGTTTTTTTTTTCCTATTGCAGTTAGTAACCCACCCCATCATTTCCATCAAATTAATTGAAGCTTTTTAATTAGAAGTTTCAAAGCGCAAACAAATTGCAAAAAGGGATTAAATCGGGTACAAAAAGTGCAGACGAAACATTTTAGATGCACCCCTCTAAACGAGTAGCAACTCTTTAATATGCATCGAATTTGACGTTCATTATTTTTGATTATGAATTTATTCATACCATACTGGCGGGCGAAGAGATTTCAATCTCCAGGGAACAAATTAAAATCATATTTTACCCTTTTATTTTGGGTAGAAAATCATCAAATGACCTCTCCCGCTCTGGGCGGATCGATAGGGCGTGTTAGACTCTTACTGACTAAAACCCACCCGTGTTCCTTCAGTTGCCTGTGCGCCAGCGCCACGGTAACTCTTTCGAACAATCCGCGACTCCGGAAGGCATCGGCCCTATCGGACCCCGTCAATTATGCTGACATCTCTTAGAGGCGCGCGTGGAACACAACGCGCCGTCGACCCGGGCCTGGTCCTTATCGGACGGCGAGCTGCCCACCGCTCGCCGTCCGCAAGCCCGCGCCTACGGTGGCCGGGAGTCGGCTATCGACTCCCGACGCCCAGGGTGTCTCCTTCTGCGGCGGCTAGGGGCGTGAGGGCGCAACGATTGCCTCACCCTCACGCGCTCCGCCTCCTCCTATTAGATATTTTACCCTAGGAGTAAAACAAATTGGTCTGTAAAATAAAACATTTTTTTTTAATTAAAATCCTCATATTTTTGCAAAACAGTTTCATTGTTAACAAGGATAGCAATATTACATATGTTTATATTTAAGTTATTACATTTCTTTTCAGATCTCGAATAGATTTCGACTATTCATTAAATTAAATAGTTTACTAACAATCTCTTTAGTAAAATACTCTGCGTTTACTTATTTATTTTTCAAATATAACTGCCAGGGTCTTAAATATTAACAATAGATTTAAATCCAACAAAAAAAAACAACATTTATTGCTAATTTAAAACTATAAGCAGTGCGTTTTCCATTACATTAGTCAAATTGAAACAACACAGTTTGAAAAAGCTACGTTTACTTTTTCAAATAGCTAACTTCCTATTGGTCTAGTTATCTTTATCCTCGCCAGGAGCGCCAACGAAGAACCAACGGGAACGCGCGCGAACGGCGACACTTCTCACTAGTCTCTTCTTGTCGTCAAGAGATGGCGCTAAATCTAATAGAATATCTTGCTTGTATGGAAGTAAAATCGAAGTTCGGAAAGTATTTGCTATGTCGTAAAGACACTCCAGGCTTTTTATTCTGACGTCCTGGAAGAAAATAAATAAGAATTAATATAGGTATACCGAGCGGAATAAATATCTCCAAGCTATTTAAAACACACATCAGCTAATTAGCTGCTAGTGTGTCTTAAGAATACAATAATAATCTAATACAGTACAATCTCGCTAATCCAACGAATCCCAAATATTATTTAAATTTGTCAATCCAGCCATCACTTGCCCGGAAGTCATCCTTTTTTGTAATTTTTGTACAATTCTATTGCTTTAATTTTTTATATTTCTCCAGAAATTGTCGTGTGCCTCGCGCATTCCTGTAGAAACCATGTGTAAAGAACAGTTTCCATCTTCAAACAATCACCAACTTTTAATGTCTTACGTTTGTCTAGCCCTCTTTCCAGGGTCTTAACATGCTCCACTATCTTCAACTTCTTCTTTTTAATATCGTGCACAGTAGCACACCCAACGTCGTATTCCTTCGAAAGTTTACACATGTTTCCGACTTTTCCTAATCTCTTTAAAATTTCGATCTTCTCACCCAAGGTCAAAGTCTTGTTTTCTCTTAATACATGTACTAGTAGAAGCCATAATGACAGATTAAGCGTACGAAACTAATTTATCAGCGAAAATCAATCTAAATCAATCTCGTGTTTAGGGTTTTGGTGAGCACTCGCGAAGCGATGACGTAAAAAAAACACACAGAAATGCGAGCGAATACTGTGCCGAATTACTGGACGTGCCGTTGTATTGAAGTGCCGGATTACCGAGATTGTACTGTACTACCAATTTCTTTTTATTTACGCGATTACTAAAAAAATTGGTATATCAGGTATTAGTATAGTAGTATTTAGTAAAGTGCGTAGCGGCTGAGCGACCAATCCGAAAACAATCAAACCTGAACTTAAGTGCCTTATGAATAAGGTTGAAATCACAAATAAAATATTTCTGATTTCTGATTTCTGAAAATAGAATGACAAACTTTTGAAATATTTCAAAATTTACTGTTTAGCGTGCTATGTAGTACATTTTAGGCTCTAAATTACTAACTACGGGCCAATAAAAGCCGTAGGCCCAGGAGCCACTTCTGCAACTAATAACTAGACCAAATTCATATTGGCACTAAATGAATGTAAAATCACATAGTTACAGACTCTCAAGCCGTAGATAAGTCTCCGGGAAACAAGGAGACTCATTGATATTTTACTTCATGTTGCAGATAAAACGTATACTACAAAAACCTTACCATAGACTTCATATATGTAGTCAAACTAATCAACCTAGGTAGAATCGTCTGTAAACTGCCTGACACAGTGTTCGGGCTCGAGTGTACGAACTGACATAACACATCCAGCGAAACTTGCAGCATATCCTTATTTTCGTATTCCAGGGAATCTATTACTATTGGTGCTACCTGAAATAAAAGAATTACACATTATTTCTTAGTTTCCTAAAAATATTACATCTCGATTCACGCCTGTATTCTCAAAAAGCGTATGCGGAGATGTCAATTGAATGAACCCACATTTCTAGCCCCACATATCAGGGGGCCAGCATAATTCGATTAACCGGGCACGAATCACAAGTTCAAGAGATTCTGGGACTAAGAATTTTTGAAAGGAAGAAATGTTGTACTGTATAAAGGGATGGTGTCCGCAACTCTACGTTCAAGGGCGTATTTTGCGTACTAGAAATAAGTTTTGTACATAGATAGAAAGTGCTTTAGGCCTGCAACTGCATTAAGCGGGCGCCCGAAACGGGCACCCGTCGCGTGTCTACGCGCGTGGACACGCTGGTGGGGTCCGTGGGAAGAATAAAGAAACACAAGGTGGTGGGGATATTATTATTATTAATAGGGCCCCGCGCGTGCCCCCGAAATGGATTTCCATCACACGGAGTCGGGCCCTGTTGCGCTGGCGCGGGGCCTGCCTCCCCGCGACGGACGCCCGCAAGGGTCCCCGCGACTGAGCACTTTTGTATGGAACCGCGCGGGCGTCCGCTTAACACAGTTTCAGGCCTTATTCTACACAAAGCTTATTTACAAAACCATACATTTTCAGGGTAAAACGGTGGTTTTATTCTTGTTCCAACAAACCCAGAAGGATCAGAAGTCCGAAGCGGATATCCCAAGTGTCTTAAAGACGAATGCGCAAGTTAGCAAGCGATATTTAAATTTTCTTACGTTCTTTACAATTTGCAGGTCAGTGTCAGGTTGTATATGATTCGTAACAAATATGTATTTACAGAATTATAATCACTGAATTTTGGCGCTTTCAGCTTAAGGGCACAAGTTGTCTCAACATCTAATCGAAATACAAACAAAAACTTACCTTAAATGCCTCATTTTTAAGTACAGTTTTCGGTGCCTTTGCCAACACGTAGGCCCAACTAAGTAAATAACACTCCTTAGTAGCAGGAGTCAGGGTTAACTTAAGTTTTTCAGAAGATAAACCGGAGAACGTTTCAAACATTCTCTGTTTGTATAGAAAGCTTATCCTACAATGTTGTTTGGAGTTCAAGTATTCTGGGCTCTCTGACATTATTAGTTTGATCGCTTCGGCACCGTCTCTGCAGTATTGGTCTGTTGACAGGATTCCTATGATCTGGAAAATTATTAAAATATTTGTTATATTTATTTTTTTTATACCAGAATTCAGAATCTTAGATAATTTACATTTATTGCCACTTACTAGTTCCTCAACTGTTATTAAAAAATTTTGGTTGCAAAGGAATTTGAACTATGTCTAAGTATTGTTAAGTTTGAGATTCTGAATTTCATATAAGTTGTTACACTTACAATATATGACAACTTTTTTCTTTTTACAGTTCTAGCTTCTGGACAAAAGCTTTGGGTCTCAGGAAAGACCATTCAAAAGAGAAATGAGCACACTCATTCAAGATAAAAATAATAAATAAATAAAATTGTAGTAGCTCACCTTCTGCAACCAAAACAAGAACACATCGCTGCCTCTCATAAGCAGCGCCTTAGTGATCCACCCGTACAACCGTATCAACCTCGTACACAGCTTTTCATCCTCTCTATTACACGCCGACAACCGATTCTTCAACAGCTCATACAGTAACTCAAACTTCTGTCCATGTTCCGCCTTGTTCAACAAATGTGCTATCAACACACAACCTTTAGATCTCACCACCTCGCAATTACTGCCCAAAGCCACCTTCAGAGCAACCGTCATGATTTCCTCGAACTTAGAATGGTACACACTCGAGTGCAATGAAGTATACAAACACTCTACCACAGAAAAGTAAATGTCGTCTTGGGCACATTTCTCTAAAGCCTGAGGCGTATGCTTCGACAATATTTTCAATTGCTTCTCAGGAGGCAAACTTCCTACCGTATTTGCTATTAGAGTAAATCCGTGAGCCAAACCGTCTGGATTACTCGCAGATATCTCTCTGTACAACCAGGCCAACACAGGGTCTATAAGACCGTGGTCACTTTCGATTTGTGTCAGTTTCTCATTACTAAACACACTAGTCGTAGATATCGACGCACTCAACGCCTCCACCACATGCGAAGCTTCTAGATCGTTATCAGATATTATTTTCAACATCTCTTCTATTATCACTTTGGTGAAGTCTTCTATACTTGCCAAGTTTGTTAGTAAGTTCAAACGTTTCTGAATGGCTATTTTGTCTTGCGTCATGTTACCTAAGCTACATTTTCCTTTGACGACTATGTTCATGATCAGTTCTGGATACTTTCTCGCGATCATGTGTATAGTTTCGACACTGGTACCGAGCAGATCAGGATCTAGTGCGTGTTGGACATTGTAAATGAGGACCTCAACGAAAGGCAGCACCAGATCTTCGCCCAAACAGTCCTGCACTCTAATCAGAGTTCTGAATCCAGCCATTTGGAAGTCCTTGGACGGACGGCTGACAGCTTCTAGACACACTTGTGGCACATTTGACACCTGAGCCTTTATTTCATTAATCAAGCCTCGATTTTTGGCGCATTCATACAAATCTCCTATGAAATCTAAACTAGCTATTTGCAATTTCGGCGCTGATTTCAATTCGTAATAAGCTACTGTGGCAGGAACCATGGCTCTTGTGATGACCTCACATGATTGGTTGGAAGCATTTGCGGTAGTCAGGAGTACTTTCGTGGCTTTGACGAACTGTGCAACTGTGGTTGCTTCGGCTATATTAGTTTGCCCAGAAATAAGTATTCCTTTTATAAAATTCTCGAATGCTTGGTCTGTGTTGGCAGTAGTCGCCATTTTTCCAACCAAGGCTGCTAATGCTTCGTGAGCTGTTAATTTAAGTTCGTCATCAGTTTTGTTGGACATTTCCCTGTTGAGTGAGGACCATAGGGCTCTCAGGAAAGGGCTATAAGTCTGTGCTTTGAATGTTTTGCAGCTTTCAATCTGAAAATGATACATGTGTAGTTTGTAGTAAGATGATTGGCAAGGACAGTAGTACAAGCTAACTACTAATTATGACAATTAGAAATGTGTATTCATTATCAATTATTATCACTTCACTCCATTAGCCAATCTATATTTAAATTTATAAGTACTAATAATAAAGCTGAAGATTTTGAACGCGCCAGTTGGATTTCAAAAAAAAATTTTTCTCTCCTCTTGCTCAAAAAGTCCGTCATTGCAGCGTACCAGAGCGGGGATAAAATAGCGTATTTTCCTCTAGGGCAAAACGTATTTTTTTGTCTGTTACCAACTAGCCTATAGAAACGATAAAGTCTAAATAAATTAGATAATAACCTAGATAAATTCATGAGTAGAATAATCATGAATAAATACTCGACTTATTACTGTTTAATAAAAAAAGAACATTTAATTTTTGAACATGGAACTAAATGCGGCGAACTCTTCGGTAGAATGCGTGCATTGCGTTGCGGCTACAGAAGAAAAAAAAAACAGGCATTCAAGCGAAATCTTTAGAATTTTTCTCTAATTACAAATTGAATGGGTGACCGTAAGGCTGATTTCACAGCTGTCCGGGAGACCCGTACGGGCCGACCGTACGGACTAAGACACGTGAGGCACTAGAACATTGTTTCACAGCGACGCGGATTGATCCGTACGCGACCATCATATTACATCTCCCGTGTACGGTCGGCCCTTACGGGTCTCCCGGACAGCTGTGAAACCAGCCTAAGTTATTTTCAATATTGTATTGGATTAATTTATTTTCTCGCAATTGTAGTGAAAAGTAGAGTGTAACACACGGCGCTAAAAACCCATTATAACTCGGTTTCTATTTACTCCCTCCCTCGCTAAAGCTCGGGAGTAAATCTACCTCGTATATAATGGGTTATTTTAGCCCCTTGTACAACAATCTACTATTCGCATTTGATAGCCCAATTCTTGAGGAAGATTATAGGCTATTTCACATCACGCTAGGACTCTTAGGAGCCGAGCAAAAAGAAAAAAGTTAGAAAGAACGGTTAACGAAAACGAAGTAATAGCGCGGGCAGGCGATGCGATGCGACTCGGTGGGTCGGGGGGCACAAGAAATTTCACGCGGACGAAGTCGTGGGCAGAAGCTAGTGATAAATAAATCCATGTGATATTTTCTAGTATTTTTAACTCTAGTAAACAACTACAAGTTTTACACGCTTTTGTAGGTACTGATGGAATTAATTATGAATAATGCTTTTCTATCATTTTTTTAAAGTAAAATAAGTACCCACTTGTAAAAATATTGTCCACAAAAACAAAATAGCAATATAGTATAAAAGAGCTTACCAACAATTTCAACGAATCAATTTTCGCCAATCTCAAATTCGAATCCAGTTTCTCTATCAAAAGAATTATACATGAATCTCCGAACTCTGGAATGGCACAGAGACAAGGGCATAAAGCTTTTGCGAGATTTTCTCTTGTGACAGCTGCTGGATCATCTTTCGATGGGTAGAAGTCAATGGGGAAGTAACAGGATATTACATCGAACATTTCGTCAACTAAATGCCCAAGTGGTACCGTCTTTAAAAAGTTACTTAGGAAATCAAAGAGGAATACTAGATTCCTTGGGTCTCGTTCACCGTCCATTGCTGATATTACTCCGTATACAAAGTCTGAGCCAAGAGTTTTCATGACTGAAACAAAAGGAAGTATTTATTTATTTATTTGTGCACAATTTATTACCTTATACATACCATTACAAATATAAGGCTGCCAGTAAGTCACAATACCCTCCATACTAGTTGATACTGTACAGTATGTTTTATTAAAAAGTTTTTAAGTTGATTTTTCTCCAGATAAACAAGTAATAATCATGGTCTAAAAAAACAAGGTCTGGCACTCCGGGAGTGACACATGCTTACGTCACTATCCAGTTGCCACTTTATTGCTACAAAACGCGAAATTATGGAAACATTTTCAGTCACCTTTCTATTAAAAAATACATATAAAGCATTTAAATTGCCGTTTCGTTTGTATAGTCAAACGAAACAATTAAATTTAACCATACCAACGTAATTCTTAATTAAAAACTCAATTTTTTAACGGGTTCGCACAGGTGGTTAGGGAGTTATTATTACACACTACTGGTAACACAGAAACTGGCTGTCTCATTGAAATTCCGCCATTTTGTCGTGTATTGCTATTCTTGTTTAACGCGTATGCCGGTCTCGCTCTCGCCAGTGTAAACAGTGATTCTCAAACATTTATTTGTGGACGTCTAACAAGTTTGTTTTTTTCTTTGACTACAAAATTAATTAAAATGGTTGGTTGTTCTATTCGGAACTGTAAGAGTAGAAGTTTAAAAGGCGGTACAATGATTTATCCATGTCAAGAGCTCATAAGCGTTGCTCAAATAATGGAGACAGAGTTTGAAAAATTTCATGGGAAATCGCTATCCGCAGATAAATTTATTTTCAAAACCTTGACTGATATTGTGCACAATTATGTAAAAGATAGACACCCTCAAATAGATTACTCCGTAATACTTTGCTTAGTAAGAACAAGAACCTACATAAGACTGAAAGAGTTAAATATAAATATTGTGTGTAATCAACTGGAAAAGAAGCGCAAAAGAAAATTATATAAAGTATCAAACACTATCTAGTGAATACAACAATAAAAACTTCTTATGGCGACTTGTTTTACAATGTGTTTGAATATTATTTTAATAATCCCTAGAATCCACTACTAATATTATGAATGCTATAGTAGATTTGTCTATGAGGTACCTTTGTTCTCACAAATAAACTACCGGCACCTTGGCTTGGAAGTTATTTTTATTTATTTATTTAATTACCTTAAAACTATCGTTTCAGGTCTTAACCTAAAGCTTTGAACCCTAGGATAGACATAGGATGCTTTTTGTCACCGAAAACCTAAAACGCGGGCGGAGTCACAGGCAACAGCTAGTAGGAATTTAATAAGTTTAACGTTTTATTAAATTGATTTTCCCCATGAATTTCCCCAAATATAAAGTTTGAGAATCATCGATAGGGGTGATGAGACGTAGGCTTGTGTCACCCACGTGACCACTGTGTCTCGGAGTGCTATACCTTATATTATTATACCATGGTAATAATCATAACATAATATAATATAGCTATCCTAAAAATACCTTAAACCTAATAATGTACCTAATAACTCTCAAGAAATCTGCTTAATACTAAAAATGTATTCAGTGGTGTTGATTTGGTCGGTTTCTGCCTACCTCCATGGGAAGCTGACGTGAGTTTGTGTTGTGTGCACTTATATGATTCGAGATAAAATCATAAAATCGAATGTCACAGCATGTATAAAATAGTAAACATGTGTAAGCCAAGATATTATCTTTTTATTTCTTCGATCAACACTACCAACTAGATAACGGGTCACGTACACACGGCTACATATCAAGCTATACATTTCCAGTATAAGCTGACCTCTCATTGTATAGGATTTCCGTACAATGAGAGGTGAGTATTTTGTAAACTGCATGATACATACACGGACTAGAAAAAAAAGAAGGACTCTGCGCCACGCGTATCGCAAGTGACACAAATGTTTCAACACCTAGTTACACATAACTGCACACAGTTTCATACACTACTTTATCTACTCTTATACATTGGGATTGAACCTAGACCTACTAAATTAAAAGATCATAGTTTTGCACGAAATTCATTTCAGTACAACGAAAGGAATATGGTGCCAAAACCCAGCTCATCACCGCACATGCACTAGAGCGGGCGCTGCCACAGACAACAAAAAATTGGAATCAAAACTTTTTTGTAATACTATAAAAATGGCGCGCCCCGCATATGTGTTCCATTAGAAAAAAAAAATATGGAAACTTCTTGGTAATATTAACTTCTTGGCTTTGCCCTGTATCGTATTGGTAAAAATATTTATTTATAACACTATTTTGTTAGAAAAAGAGTGTTATAATATGATTCTATTTTTAAATTTTGGTAGGTGTTGTTTACAAAGTATGTCAATATAAACTCGTTTTAAAGTTTATAATTAAGAGATAATTAAGAATTAATTAACTGCATCAAATACTCACATTCTAAATCCTTGTTACACAGTTTTTGCATTATTAGGTAAATGTTATATCTGTCTTGTCTCTTCTGTGACTGACACGCCACTTCTCGGAACAGTACGGTCAGAAAATCGGTACAGTTTTGTACTTTATATTCAACCATATCAATCAAAATGGAGTACCCTTCTATGACAGGTGGTACAACACGGTGATGGTCTTTCAACCTGTCTATATAGAATTTAGATATGAATTTCACTTGCATTTCATTCAGATAAGTTCTTGGGAGTTCTTCCAATATTTTTGTGTAGAAACGCATTCCTTTCTCTCTGTGTTCAGGATCTGTACTGGTTAGGACTCCTGCCATGTTTTCTACAAGATCTGATATGTCAAGGTGTCCTGATACAATATCTGAAATTAAAATAAAGTATTTATAGATATTTTATTTGCTTGTTTTGTAATCATTTAAAATATTATTTAATCATTTTAGTTTAGTTGTAAACTATGAGCTAACACATTGAAAATAAGAAGCTGAAATCTGGTATATGACATAACTTTAGGAAAATCTATCAAGAATCTAGTTTGCAGTTAGTACCTATAAAGTAAATATTGATGTAGTTATTAGGTCTTAGTAATGAATTTACAAGTTCCTATAAAGTCAGAATCTTTGTCTAAATATTATTTTAGATCAACATACTACAAAAACAAGTACTTAAACTTTGGAACTGTTAATACTCAGTCATGTTATGATATGAATACTTGGAAATACTCAAGAAAATGGTAATATTGAGCAAGGCCCATTAACAAACAGATCCACTTGTACTAAGTTCTTGGCACAAATTCACGAACTTACCGGTGATAATACTGAGTGTTTCAGTAAATATATCACTATGGAGCATTATATGCTCCGCCAACTCAGGCCTATACCACACAGACGTCATCTTGATGAATATATGTTTCTACAATTTTATTGAACAACAATTTAGGTATTTATGATTCAAAAATTATTCATATTTTTATTATAGCGTGCGTTGATTGCAGTCCTGAATTGTATTGTTGTATAATAACTTTATTTTTGGTCTGGTTACACGCGACTAAACTAAAGAATTTATTGTGTAAAACTTTGTTTTATTATTTTTAGGTTATTTTCCGTGTTTTTAAATTAATTGATTCAATGTAGACGCAAGTACTTTACTCATACAGTCTTGAATGTCAATAATTCAAAGATTGCCAGATTGAAATAAAATCTTTTGCTTCCCTTCGCTTCAGTTTCATTTGTTCTAAATGATAGCATTTTATTTTTAAATCGGTGTAATTTAGATAGTAAAATCGCAAGTTCGCAACTTAATAATTAACAACAATCAAATCATTGACTAGATAAAAATATTCAAATAATATTAAGGATGCATGGTGTCAACTTTTGGAGGTTATGTTATTATTTTCTTTTCTTGTCAGATGGATGATGTTAGGTCGTCAAGTCGTTTCAGCGCGATTATGAAAAGTGATGCAATAAAATTCATAGTGCGCTCGAATAATTCTCAAAATTGTGAACTTGTAAGTGGTCGCTGACTTTAAATTGTATTATACACGCGTGTGAAAGATGTCTCATAAAACATTGATAGACTTCGTGGTCAAATACCACACACCACGTTTGTTGAATAGCGTTGTGTTTTTTCCGAGTAATGGAAACTCATATTTTGGCCGAAGATTAATGGCCCCAGTGCCTGTTTCTACTTCAACACCAAAGATCCAATCGCCCAGAAACTTCAGTACATCAACTCCAAGAATCAACGAAGTTCAGCTTACTCAGAAACCGAAACAAACTGAAGGAAAATTTCAACTGATGTTCACATGCAAGAAGTGCAACACTAGAAACGCGAAATTCATTTCAAAATTAGCGTACTACAAAGGCGTTGTTATTGTTATTTGTGTTGGCTGTGAGAATAAACATTTAATAGCTGATAACCTGAACTGGTTCACAGATATGGAGGGAAAGAAAAATATCGAAGATATCATGGCCGAAAAGGGAGAAACTGTTCAGAAAATGATGTCCTCAGACCTGGAATTTATTGCTATGGAAATGGCAAAGAGTAATGGAAGAGAGAATGAAGAAAAATTGTTGATAAAAGACTAGGGGTAATAGGACAGTACCATATTATTATTGTATAGTTAAGTACTTAGATTCATCCTAGATATTTATTTTAAATTCCTAAAGAATATGTCTTCAAGAAAAACTCGTAACGAGGGCTGCACAAATTGACATTTACTTACTATGCCATCCCAACAATTTTTTTTTTAAATAAGTCCAGTTAAGATGTTTTCCTGTATTTTTCAAAATTATATTTATTCGATTTTTATCATTGCAGCAAATCCCAGTTCTTAATTTAAGCCTAAAACCATTTAAAGAGTGGTTCAACAGTACTTGGGAGTAGTAGCAAAATTTACTAAACAGTATTGTGTACCTAGTTTTGAATTTTCTGTGCAATAGCCATGGTATATGATGCAATATTCCATAATTAATACGAGTAGCAAACCACAATGTTGTGATATACTTAGAATATAATATTAATAAAACAATTAAATAAAAGATTATAATGATTTATTCTCAATCCATATTACAAGAGATTACACATAAAAAATATGGCCAACCTAAAAATACAAAATCGAAACAGATTTTTATCCACAGTAAAGCTGCATTCATATCATTTCACTTTACCTACTAATACATTTTCACATAATTTAGACGAGTCTCTCCCTGTAAAACCAGAAATTTGACAAATATAAAAGTTTCAATGAGAACTATTTCTACAGTCTGGCCGTCTAGAGAATGCATTCTTGACAACCGTCAGCTTCTTACACGTATAGGTGTTTTGCGAATTTTATCATTATTAGTTACTAGAATCGTCGCACTGACAAGTGTCAGGAACGCATTCTCTCGTAGGACTGTAGCAATAAACGTAAGTAAGTGGAGAAAGTCTTTGACATTTTCTACCACAAATCCATAAAAAAGAAATTACGAATGCTGCTCTACTTCTTAAATTACAGATAGGTACTTGTTACACTACTACACACTTAATACTTTATTACCATTTCAGCAAAGCTACATAAAAAAAAATTGGCACCAGTTGGTAATCATTTCTGAAAATACTCTATAAAAATAAGGCACAATATAATCACATTATGTAATACATTTTATAATCTCTTATAATTAATATACTACGTATTATTTGTGCGATAATTACATAATATAAAATTAATGTACATTTATCTTAACATTATAAAAAGAATGTAATAAGGAATGCAGTAATTCTCATTTTGAGTTTTGTCTTACAGAGAATGGATGTGGCCTTAAATAAATATGGAACCCTAAAAATAGGTATTTAAACTTTTAAACTGTACTTCAATGATCTCACGTCATTACTGGGTGGACGTATGTACTTAATAATTATAATATCTTGTTTACATGGACAGTAGATAGCAAATACATGCAGATACTCAATAAACTAAGTGTAGGACAACATCTATTCCTCTGTCTGAACAGATTTTTACAACTTTAGTGAATAATAACAGTACATCTTGCCAAAAATACCTTCACTATAATATAAAAAGTAATTGAGTAAACAATCACTGATAAAATTTCAGTCTTAAAAATTATATTCTTCTTAGATATAGTGTTACACTCTTTTTGGACGGCTTACAATAGCATAGTCTGTACCATTGCACATATTATGAGAGATATCCTCCAAACCAACTTGGTTTTGTAGAGCTTGGACTTGAGCAGCAGTGGGTACTTGAGGCCCTGGGGTGTTGGGCTTTCTTATCATACCATAACCCAAATGGGAGTCATCTGCTAATCTTGCTGTCTGCATTACATTCTCAACCTCATCATAATCATTCCAAGTGTCTTTATTCTTTGGCTCACCAAGAGCCAAAGTCGTAGGACGTGCTTCAATTTTTTTGTAACGAGAAGATTTGTTCAATTTGCTTGTTGATCCAAAATAAGCCAACCTATCATAATTTTCATCTTCTGGATCAACTACTGGACTTGGCAGCAGAATAATTCTTGAAGAGTCCGGACCAGTAGTATTTAAATTATCCTGAGATCGAGAAATAAGTTTGATACAGTGTGGATTGTCTCCCAAATTTGGGGTAAACTCTGTGTGCTCAGGTTCATCTATCCCTAATGTCTTCCATGCTTCAGATCTTACTTCAACTTTATCATATGGCACTGTCTGGTTAGGAGGACTATGTTCCCTTTTCACTTGGTCAATTGGTTCATAGTTATCAAGTTTCTTAAACCTTGCAAAGTCTGAGGTCTCCTCAGATGAAATTGGAATGTCTTTACTTTTAGGTAGGTTGATGATTTTACGAGGGGGCTTCTGTGGCTTGGGTTTTAGTGCTGGTTTTGGCATCAGTAAAGGTGCAGTGTCTCTTTCTGAGCATGAACTTAGTTGGCTAGAAACAGAAGCAGTCTTAAATGACAGTGAACTCAAGTTCAAATCATCAGGCCTTGCAGCAACTAGGGGACTTCTAGAGCCAGGGAACAAATTGGCACTAGACTGAATATTAAATTCACTGTGCTCAGGACTGTTAAGATTGTCATTCCCAATCATTTGCTTCATTGTTTTCATTTTTAGAGACAAGCACTTAAAAATTTCTGATTGGTTTGGGTGTTCCAAATGGAAGATACCTTCACCTGTATCACATTTGCGACCTGCTTCAAATGTAAATTTACCCTGTCTGTAACCATAACGTCTTATGAACCTGTAAGGCCAAGTGGCATATACTTTATCATCATTTTGAGCTCTTAATTCTATGGCAGTAGATGTGAGCAAAAGGATATATCGGATTGGTTCAAAACCACATCTTATTGAGGCTTCAGAGGGGCACATTTTGACTGAGAATACACCCTCTCCAGATGAGCAGTACAGATCATTGTCTTCGTCACAGCTGAATGGATTTGAGTCTCTATCTTTGAAAGCCACTGATTGTAAGGCTGTCACCCATTCTAAGGTTTCCGCCTCTGACTGTGTGCTCAGCTGTTGAGTGTGTGACTTAGTAAGTATTGTAATAGTGTTTGGACTAGAATGTGTTATTTTTATACAATTTTCGAGTGTAATAATTTTAGGTATAGCACCAGTAGTGACATCATCTTTGTTGTCAAATATTTCAAGACGCTCAATTCCTTGTTTACTGGCAGTGAACAGGATACAATGTTTCTGTTGCCAATTTTTCTGTGAATAAGAAAAAGATGACATTATTATTAAATACACATAAATAATTATATTATTATTATTTCTCTGTATTGGCA
The DNA here is from genome assembly GCA_917490735.1 of Dryobotodes eremita. NCBI lineage: Eukaryota > Metazoa > Arthropoda > Insecta > Lepidoptera > Noctuidae > Dryobotodes > Dryobotodes eremita. The sequence goes on along the minus strand of OU823251.1, from coordinate 18,839,908 downwards.
TTAAAATGTATACAAACAGAGTGAGGCCCTGAGAGTTGTTACAGGAGTCAGGGACTACCAATCCATAGGTTCTGGATTTTATGGCATGTTTATAAGTATAGATAAATTGACATTTAAATATAGATATTACATACCTACAACATGTAACTATTTTCCTGCAAATATGGTTTTAAGTAGGTAAATTAATATTAAATATTAAGTATATATTATTGTTATTTATTATTTGTACATATTTTTTATTAAGTATTATTTAAAAAAAAATTGGTAAAGTTTCAGGTGGATTTCTTTTGGCATGGTTTGTAATGCATAGTAATGAGGAAGATGATTTTTTAACTGTGTTATATAATAAATAATGATGTGAGGCATGTTTTGAGGACTATAAAAGTTGGGGAAGAGCAAAGAAACAACTGGATTGTGTAATATGGTTAGAAAGGGGGGGATTACTGAGGTAAAGGTTAGTAAAGTTCTAGGGAACAAGACATGCTGTACCAACCTCAAATAAATAGGGATAAGGTTTAGAGATGATGATAATATCTGATGTCTAATTAAAAGTATTTTGCATTAAAAAAAGACAAGTTTTGGTCATACATTTTGCAGTATGTAGGTAGTGGTTTCCTGCAACTGGGCACAAATGAATTTAATTCAAATAATAGATTCGGACAATAAACAAGTGAGTGATGATAATATTATGATTAGGTACCTACACTAATTTTAAATTATCCTATTATTAACTATTATTTTCGTTTGAAATTGACAAAAGAAGTATTGTAACAAGTTCTGCTACGAGCGATAACAATCTATGGAAAAGTTACCGAAATGGCAATCAACAACACGGCAACTACCTTTCCATTGAGTCACTACTTGATTACAATAATGCTATAACCACGCAGATTACATGATGGTGCATGAATCACATGCTCTAATAATTTCTTACTGTAACTTAAGGTAAACATGTTTGATTTATACCTTTTTAGGGAATTTACTAAACATATTCCCTCCGGCAGGCGGAAATAATAAACAACCGGATTTGATCTCGTCGTCTTGTTCCATTTTCCGCGTTTGATTTTTCTAAATGTAAAAACGCCTCTTGAATTCGAGTAACACTAAGAAACATAGCACAAACAATACTTCGTTGTTGGTTTCACGCTTAAAGTTAATTCATGGGTGCAATAAAATAGTTCGTATGAAATGAAATGTGAATGCAATGCACTATTGCTTCAACTTCAATGACAGAAAAAGAGTGGATTAAGGACGGGCAAGTCGTGTCATGGATACATTGGAAACCACAGATTAGAAAACTTTACAATATATTAGGCGATTAATATTCGGGGCTTCAATTTGATACTATTTAGTTATAGTACGCACAACAATGCAAGGTGAGAATTTGACATTGACAGCACCTTTATATTATAGTAGCAAGAGCGATTTTCGTAGTTCAATCGTTACCAATGATGTATAATTGACTGTACTGTCAACTGTTTTGGTTGTACGACAACCAAAACAAAAGCCACTCCGAGTGGTGAAAGGATTAGTCACCTGTGTTACCGAGTGCTAAGTGTTCAGGGTGCGCCGGACGTTTGGGGGTGGGTACCAATTTCTAACTTTGCTCGGGAGGCTCCTTTCTTGCACTTACACCAAAGAATAAGACACTTGTTATTTTAAAAATAAACACTGCAAGTATCTAAAAAATATGTCTATGTGATTTAGTAAAGGAAGTTAAACTTTAAAAATTTAGTTTTTATGTGAAAAAATATGGCAAAAAAAGATTTTAGAGGAAATTAATCAATACGTGATCTTCTGAAAAAATAAATCAAATTATAAGTACTTCTTATAAACCACATCTGATTTGCCAATCTATTCACTATTGAGAATCTTCACTCTACCGATCGGTATCACATTCAAGTTTGTACAACTAATAAAAGTATTAATTCATTTACTATTTTCATACAAGATGAGTATGTAAGGATCGTAGGTGGTGGCGTTGTGTAGTTTCTGCCTAGCCACATGGGAAGCAGGCGTGAGTTTATGTATATATCTATGTTACTATTTCCGTCGTTTCTGAGCTCTCAATAGTCCAACCCTATTTATGTCCGCCCGGCAGCTGTCAAATCAATAATATCAATAATGTCAATGAATATCAAACCTCTGTCATTTGGCTATCCATGAGAAGTTTGTTTAGTTTCCGAAAACAAATTCAAATAATAATTAATTGGGAAGCCGAAATTTGTAAAATAATCTAACGCAATGTCTGGCAATATGAACCCTTTAGCCGGCACGGCCCATTTACTCGATGAACTAGACAGTACGTGTCATAAAATTTGGTTTTTGTCTTCATAAAATTCATGTATTTATTTTTATCAAAACAATTCTTGTTTTACAAAGAGAAACTTATGGTGCTGCTGCGGGATGGAAGAACATTGATCGGATACCTTCGCTGCGTCGATCAATTTGCCAACTTAGTTCTGCACAAGACGATAGAACGGATTCATGTCGGCCGAGAATACGGAGACATTCCGAGAGGCATATTCATCGTTAGAGGAGAAAATGTCGTTCTTCTTGGTGAAATAGTAAGTTGAAATATTTTTTACAATTAAAATAAATAAGTACTTAAATAATCTCTCATGTATCAAAGCTTAAGACAGTAATCCTTGACATGCTCCCTTGGACATCAATTTCTTTTTCCTCCATAAATTATAATTGCATGCAATAATGTTATACACTGGTTGTATCTACTCTTTCTGTTTTGAAATCGCTCAATTTAATAAAATTCTACATCTAGATATGTATTAAAATTCTTGGGGTTCAAATGAAATAATACGGTCAAACCTTTACTAACATACAGACAAAAACAAAAAACAATCTTTGGTTTACTTTACAAATATATGAATAAGAATCAGTGATTTCTTGGACTTCATATCAGTCGCTTCCTAATAAGTAAAGGATGTGACAATAATGGGCAATCCTTGGAGTTGTTTAATCCAAGTCTTGGACTTTACACAAACTTAGAACAAAAGCACACCTAGGTCAGACATGTCAAACACGCGGCCTTCTACTCATTTGCATGCAGCTCTAACCAATTTTTTTTCAACCTATTGATGTGACCCCCATGTGTGGCAAAGTTTCTACACTCTTGCAGATGGATGTCATAGAAATTTAATGTCAGACCCATTTGAAACAAAAATTTGACAAGTGTTGGTGCACTCTACTTTTACAAGTACTATTCAATGCCTAGAAATACAGCAATTTGCTAGAAAATAATATTAATATTTGGAAGCACCTACAAGTGTGAGCAATTATTTACCCCTGCAAGATCGCAACTGACCGACGTACATTTGGATGCAGTTTTAAAACTAATTTCTGCAGATAAAATAACCCCTCAAATAGGTAATTTAGTTAAAGACAAAAGATGTCAAATTTCCAGGAAAAGATTGTAATATATTTTTCTACTATTTTACTGTTAATTATTAATTGCTATGCAATGAGTTTTTTTTCTTAATGGTTGGGTTTTGCAGCCTACTAATTCTATGGTCTGGTCAAGGACCAGACCATTTGGCCCACCAACGAATTTGAGTTTCACATGCATGCCCTAGAATTTAGATTCTTGGTTGTAGAATTAACATTAAATCAATTACCTATGAGATCAACTTTTTAACTGTTTATATTTTATAAATTTTCAGGATAAGGACAAAGAAGATAATTTGCCTCTGACAGAAGTGTCTGTAGATGACATTCTTGACGCTCAAAGGAGAGAACAAGATGCTAAGATTGAGCAACAAAAGTTACTTTCAAAGGCTTTGAAAGAGAGAGGACTCAACTTATTAGCTGAAATGGGACATGATGATATGTTTTAAATGTCTCCAGCTTTTATATATATTCTCTAAGACTGTGATTATGTAATAAACTCTATCTATCATCATTTTTAGTTTTAGTCATGAGTACCTAGCTTATTTATAAGCTACTAACCATGTGTTGGTGGACATAACAAAATTCTTATTTTCTAAGAGAACAGAACAAAATGAAATTCCTATTAATAGTACTTACTACAAAAATAATAGTAAACATTTTTTTAAATTGGCCTTTTCCAGAAAATTTGAAATACTCCGTATATAAATAATTATGTTGCACAAGATCTGGTAGTCAGCAACATACAATTACCTAAACAGGGTGGATTTTTGAGATGGGGCAGCAAGGGCAGCTACCTTAACTGTTGTAGTTACAGGAAAACGGTCTTAGGAGACATTTCTTAACTTTTTGAGAAATTTTGGATTGCATTCACAGATTTTGAAAAAAAATTACAGTCAGCAGCAAAATGGGCAATTTTCACAAAAACTTTTCTTTATACCAATCGATCATGTCTCATATAAGGATCAAAAACCTCTATTGGACCAAATGAGGTTTGAGTACCAGAAAAGTCAGAAATCGCAAAGAACTTTTCCCATTCATTGCGTAGGAAATGAGACTACAACTTACTTTTTATTATGGATAGACTAACAATGAAGACGGGCCGAAAATAAACAAAAATAAAGTTAAACTTCGAATTTCGGCTGTATAAATACTATAAAGCATGCTGTATAATGTGGGCATGTAGGTACATGTAGCTCAGTAGTTACCTATCTGAATATTACACACATCAAGTGTCTAGGGATCAAGGTACCTATTTTAAAAATATATTTTTCTCAAACCTGCTTAGAGAATCGAGCATTATTTTGACAACCTTCTTCGTGATAAATTGGAAATGCTGTAGGCCTGTAGGAACATATTGGTCAAATACATGCGAGCAGCGGCCGGCAATGTTAGTGTGAAAATCCATATCTGTCGTATTTAGTCTCCCTATATAAAATGTGCTCTATGGTATTTAACGGCCGAATAGATTAAGTATTAAGAAAACGTATCTGTTGTGTAATTTCAAAGTGAAACAAACTTTTTAATTCGACCCGTGGCAACCAAGGAGGAAGGTAGGTAATTCACTTGTCAAAGATTTTATTTAAATCTCGAACTGGCTTAGCAAATAGAAACAAATTAACTTATTGGCGCGAGAAAAGTTATCGGTGTTCATCGCGTTGTTCATCATTGATTTTGGAATTTATAATTAAGTACCTAATTTACTTAGTTTGAATTACCGCGCATTATTTGAGAAAAATACAAGCCTTGGCCGCAACCAGGCATTGATGGACTCACGTATGTGTGCCTCGGCCCACATTTTCACGATCGTCCATCAAGGCCTCTGTTGTCCATAGATTATACACTTATATATAGGAACTGTTGTCGGCCGCTGTAGTAATGGTACAGTCGCCAGCAGGTCAAGCTACACGAAACTGTCAAATTTCTCCAAACGATTTTAAACCTTAAAATGTTGGTGGTTAAGTTTAAAATCGAATGACAAAATCTGATAGTTTGTTGTAACTTGATGTGCTGGCAACTGTACGATTTCGTCGACCAGTCATTTGTATGTAACGACCTTGTCTGCGTGTGGTGATGCGAGCTCGTCTTCCATATCGCTCTGCTATGCTGTCAGTGATGCGGTAACGTGTCCTATGTCGACATATAGCACTCCGCGTAGTGCCCACAGCGATTGCCACAGTACGTTGCTGAGAAACAGCTTCCAACATTCCCACGGCTCTGATCAATTCTTCTCGGCTCAAATTACGTCTACGCTCTTCTCTCCATAATAACGTTTTTAAGCTATTGCATAGCTTTTATCACGGGCTTTGAGCGCGGCGACCGAATCAAGAAATTCCGTAACGAAAATAAAACCTAACACACCCCACTCCGCCTACCATGTAGCTCGACCGAGCGTTCGCGTAACGTGTATGTATATGGTACGGCTGTACTTGACTTAATATCAAAGAAAAAAAAAATCTGCGTAAATAAAAAATAAATAAATAATTATAATAGCATAAGTTGATAAAAAATGCTAAGCAATAGCTTTACCGCGGCAGTCTCCGAGTGCCACACGTGTTTTTAAGCTATTGCATAGATTTTATCGCGGGCTTTGAGCGGGGCGACCGAATCAAGAAATTCCGTAACGAAAATAAAACCTAACACCCCCCACTCCGCCTACCATGTAGCTCGGCCGAGCGTTCGCTTAACTTGTATGTATATGGTACGACTGTACTTGAATTAATAACAAAGAAAAAAAAAATACTGCAAATAAATAAAAAATAAATAAATAATTATAATAGCATAAGTTGATAAAAAATGCTATGCAATAGCTTTACCGCGGCAGTCCCCGAGTGCCACACGTGTTTTTAAGCTATTGCATAGCTTTTATCGCGGGCTTTGAGCGGGGCGACCGAATCAAGAAATTCCGTAACGAAATTAAAACCTAACACCCCCCACTCCGCCTACCATGTAGCTCGGCCGAGCGTTCGCTTAACGTGTATGTATATGGTACGACTGTACTTGAATTAACATCAAAGAAAAAAAAATACTGCATAAATAAATAATTATAATTGCACAAGTTGATAAAAAATGCTATGCAATAGCTTTACCGCGGCAGTCCCCGAGTGCCACACGTGTTTTTAAGCTATTGCATAGCTTTTATCGCGGGCTTTGAGCGGGGCGACCGAATCAAGAAATTCCGTAACGAAAATAAAACCTAACACCCCCCACTCCGCCTACCATGTAGCTCGGCCGAGCGTTCGCTTAACGTGTATGTATATGGTACGACTGTACTTGAATTAATAACAAAGAAAAAAAAAATACTGCATAAATAAAAAATAAATAAATAATTATAATGGCATAAGTTGATAAAAAATGCTATGCAATAGCTTTACCGCGGCAGTCCCCGAGTGCCACACGTGTTTTTAAGCTATTGCATAGCTTTTATCGCGGGCTTTGAGCGGGGCGACCGAATCAAGAAATTCCGTAACGAAATTAAAACCTAACACCCCCCACTCCGCCTACCATGTAGCTCGGCCGAGCGTTCGCTTAACGTGTATGTATATGGTACGACTGTACTTGAATTAATATCAAAGAAAAAAAAATACTGCATAAATACTGCATAAATAAATAATTATAATTGCACAAGTTGATAAAAAATGCTATGCAATAGCTTTACCGCGGCAGTCCCCGAGTGCCATTTTTTTTTTGTATTGATTTCACTAAGACTTCTTAGTCAAATCAGTATAATTTCTGCCATAGGTACTTACCTATGGCAGAAATTATACTGATTTGGCCTAGTCAAATGATACGAAAAAGAGTACAGTAATCATCAATAGATACCTATAGTACGACTCACAGAATATAATTATATACCCCTACAGGAGGGTACGACTATACGACTTGACAGATTTTCATGTTTTGGCGGAAATTCTAAAGTCCTTTTCAAATGACGATATTGTAGTAACAAAAAATATAATAAAAATACCCGATTTTTGTTACTAGCACAAACTTGCTTCTTCCCTAGACACATTTTGTTGTGTGTGTAAAAAACTTTGAAATAGGCTCTAAGAAATAAAATTTCTGCCCGTCCGTCTCCTGGCTTATCGAAAAGCAAAAAAAAAACACGTGTGGCACTCGGGGACTGCCGCGGTAAAGCTATTGCATAGCATTTTTTATCAACTTATGCAATTATATTTTTTTATTTATGCAGTATTTTTTTTTCTTTGACATTAATTCAAGTACAGTCGTACCGTATACATACACGTTAAGCGAACGCTTGGCCGAGCTACATGGTAGGCGGAGTGGGGGGTGTTAGGTTTTATTTTCGTTATGGAATTTCTTGATTCGGTCGCCGCGCTCAAAGCCCGCGATAAAAGCTATGCAATAGCTTAAAAACGTGCGTTCCAAACATCGAATCACAGACCACTATGCTATGCTTACATCGAATTAAAATATCGTTTTAATAAAAATATTAAAATCTCGATGCACAAAGTCTAGGTTGGTTAAGACAAAAAATATTAATAAGTTAAAATGCTAAACTACTGTGAAGATTTTAATTTTTTTGGTAACGATATATGTACTTCTTATATATATCAAACTGTGTCTATTACGTCTAGAAACTAGCTCAAGCTTGCAACAACGGATGTGATTTAGTTTCCGAACGAATTCAATTTTCCGTTGTGGTAGAATGACATTTAAAAACAATGTTACTTGTGATTATTTCTGCAATAATTTATTAAAAATCTGAACAGAATGTTTATATATTGTGTCAAATAATATGGTACAACTGTGCTTTATTACATTTGTAGGAAATATGTGTTCAAGTAGGGGTTTATTTTAGTTATTTCTTATTACTTCTACGTTCACAGTGTTGATCGAAAAAAATATGACTTCGGCGGATATAACTTTGATTGAAAGATTACGAAAGGAGAATTTAGAACAGTTTTTTACTTTAGTGCGAATGCATCTATCTTTCGTAGTAGATATTAATTCAGACGAGTGAGTATAAAAGTTCAAAAGTCCGTTATAACCTTTTTGTGAAGTGTTGTTTTGTTTACGATATTATGAATCGTTTTCAGTGTTGATTGTTCAACTGATAAACCAAAGCAGTTCCGTTGGAACTTCCACAAGAAAACAAAGAGTTCCAGTTCAAATTCTAGTCAAAATAATGCTAACATTACAAAGAATAATGTTGAAGTGAACTCTATCACTGAAGATGGAATTCTGAGGGTGAATGAGTTGATAGACTTTCTATCTAAGCCCGACAGTAAGTTATTTGAAGTTGTTATCATCATAATATTAGGTATTAAAACGGAAACGAAATAAACAGTGTCCTTAGCCTTATCCTTGTAGCCACAGTCCAGGACTCTATAAACTTATTATTTTGATTCCATTTTTACTATGAGTTTCCCTCTTGACAATTAATTATACAAATAACTTTAAAAAAAGTGTCTCATCATCTGCTTAGTCTTTTCCCAACTATGTTGGGGTCGGCTTCCAGTCTAACTGGTTGCAGCTGAATAACAGTATATTACTTGGAGCAACTGCCTATCCCACTTCCACAATCCAGTTACTGGGTATTAGGATGCCCCTGGGTAAGACTGGTTGTCAGACTTTTGGGCTTCTGATGACCTGTAACGACTGTCAACAACCCACAAATGATGACCAGGACCGATAGCTTAACATGCTTTCTGAGGCACGGAGGGGTTTTGGCATGTAAAGATGGTCACCCATCCACAGATTAACTGTGGCAAGCATAGCTTAACCTGATCGATCAACCCATGCGTTTTTTATTAACTCTTCGCATGTCAAGTGACCGTGTCGTGTCATGTGTACCAATAACAATAGAATTTCTATTGTGTCTTATATTCTCTTATAGTCTTGTGTCTTATATGTGTGTTCTATTATTTGACGAGCGACGGTTTAATTAGCCACAAAATTTCTACTAGTCTCTCCATGTGACTATTCCATACCATTTGTTAAAACAGTAGCAAAGAATTCAAAGAAAGAAAGAAGCAGAATTCAGAGAACTGTTAAGTAAAAGCTCCAAACATCGAAGAAGAGCTATAATCATCATCAAATGACCACAGTCCTAAACAAATGTTTTTTAAAAACGTTAATGAACATTTACAGATCTAACACAAGAAGGCATATTCCGTCGCACAGGCTCTTTGAGCAGACAGCAAGAGTTAAAGGGCCTACTCCTCTCGGGATCAAACCTGGGACTTGATGAAGGAAGGTTTTCAGTCCATGATTGTGCTTCAGTCCTGAAGGGTTTTCTGGCTGAGTTACCACAGCCTTTACTGATGGACCAGTTTTATCAGACTTATTGTACTTTGGCTGGTAAGTTTGTGATAGTCTGTGCCCCTTTTATGAAGTAATTTTATGGATATGATTTTACCAATTTATTGTTATTTGTAACAGACAAAAAAAAATAGTTTGATTTGCTCTGCAAATGGTAAAAGTTCAGTATAGTTCTGGGACAAGCATTCTATCTGTAAGAGGAAGTGGACCATAAAACCGTCAGGTAGGCCAGGTGCAAGTTCTAATGGTGTTTGCCTGTATTGTATCAAGCATCCTTTAATAAGCATTTATTTAATAATTTACCTAGTTCATCATTTGTCTTGAAGTTTCAACTGATGTTTCAAATACATACGCATATGCAGCTGACATTTTGACATTTTCAGCACAATACCCACCAAACGTAGATTCATCAGAGGTAAAGCTCCTAACTGCGTTACAACTGTTACTTCTACTGCTAACACCATCACACAGAAGTTTTCTACAGAGGCTATTACGGTTGCTGCGTCTGACGGCTGACAATGAGGCTTCAAACAGAATGTCGCCAGATACGCTGGCCACTATGTTCACACCTCACCTGCTTTGTCCGAGAAAGGTTAGTTTTATGTACAAACACAAGAGCTTCAAGAGCCAAAAAGACGAAGAAACTGATTAACTATTAATTTAAATAAAATCTTTGTAGCCATTTTTAATATTTGTAAAAAATACATCTACTGTCTCGATAACAGTAATAGTTGGTACTGGTTTCTGAAATGCTATTATAAATTGAATATGACATACTCAGTAAACACTTTTAATAACTAATCACATCATCTAACTTGTGATTTGACAGCAGATGTCACCCTTCACAATATACTAACAGCCAGGTTTATTGCATACATATATATATAAACTCACGCTTTCTTCCCATGGGGGTAGGCAGAAACTACAGAACGCCACCTGCTACGATCCTTATATACTCCTTTTGCCTCGTTTACGTTCATACATCTGGTCATACACGCACGCCGGTTGCGAGCACTACGCACTAGTTGTCAGATTTATTTTTAGCCATTAATGTCCTACTGCTGGGCAAAGAGCTCCCTATTCTTTCCACCTCTCTCTGGCCTGAGCTGCCAAGGCTCAATCATTATTAAAGGAGTCCAGCTCATCCTGCCATCTCCGTCTCGGCCTGACCTTTAAGCGGGACCCGCTGGGTCGTAAGTTTGGCCCATATATAACAGCCAGATATTTTTTATTATTTTTCTTAGATCTAGGTTCTTATGGTACGTACCTGGAACTGCTTGCTGGATATAATTATTTTATTTTTAAATGATTGCTCAAAAAAGATGTGTTGTGTTAAGTTTTATATAATGTGCTTGTACTTAACTTAATTTAAAGTAATATAATTTTATTACCTTTGTTGTATAAAATTTGCTATGATTGAATCTTCACTGGACGAAGTCACTGGCTCCTGAAATACAGGTTAGGGTGTCAGGGTTCCAAATTTTTCTGTTACCCAGATTATGCCAAAAAAGAATGTATTATTATTATATTAATATTCCATGTTATAAATTCCAGTTATCACCCGAAACATTCCATGCGGACGCTATAGCCCTATCCCCGGTCATCAGCTTCATGATTCGTCAGTCATCGCGCCTGTTCGACGCGCCGACACAACTCGCTACCGACGCGACCGCCTACTTCACTGTGAGAGAGAAACGCAAGGCTATGTCGCCTCTAGTCGATCTGGATGAGAGTATAACTGATAAGTGAGTTTCATTTCCATTAATCTATCTATATAAAAATCTCGTGTCACGGTGTTTGTGGTCGCACTCCTCCGAAACGGCTCGACCGATTTTCATGATTTTTTTAAATGTATATTTGGTAAGTATATGAATAGGTAGTAAAGTATATTTCATGTCGCTCCCACGGGATCGAGACTTATGCGGGTGAAACCGCGGGGCGCAGCTAGTATTTATAATATGTTTTATATATGGTCTCTCCGGTCGTGTCGGATTGCCGTCCCAGTGAGGGAAGAGTATGAGAGTGCACATATTTGTGCACTATAATATCCCCCGTGTGGATGGCTAGTCTCCTCTGAGATGCCAAGTCATGGCCAAAATTGGGTCTGGAGGTCTATTATTATAATGGATGAAGGGCCTCCAAGCAACGTAACATAACATTGCGCCAGTATTTCCTTAAGAGGTCGGCAAAAGAGTATCTACATTTCGCCAGTTATGTGTAAGTTCCATAGAGGGCTAGCCAATTGCCTTCAACTGGGCACAAATGCAGACTAGGGTGCTGAGAAATTTCTGAAAAACAAAACTTTTTAACACTGCACTACTTGGATATCAAACTCATTAACACACATTCAGTACCTAATTGTGCTTGTGACCTAGTGGTCTAGACACCATACAGACTGACGGCAATAAATTAACGCCCGAAATTATGATTAAATTCTGATCTAATTTTTGAAGTTGTAGCGGCATCTATTACGCCACATGCGAGCTATGCGTCACACTGACGTCACGCAAAATCCTGCATCGCGCAAGCAGAGTTTACCGCGCAACTAACATATAAGCAACGTCCCGACATCAAACGCCGGGCAGTTGCCCACCGGACACGACACCCGTCTGGTCGGAGGATCCTCCATTTTCTATGGAGGTGTGAGTGAACTTTACACCCTGTTCCTCCTACCCCTATAAAGTCTACATTGACATTGCAATCGATTAGTTTGGGAGTCTGTTGATGTCCGACCACATCAACCTAGTTGGGAAAAAGCTAGGCAGATTGATATGGACAGATACATAGGTTACTAGCACTTCCCCGCGACTTCGTTCGCGTGGGAATCGTAATTTCAACACCCCTTCCACCCCCACCCCTATGGGTGGAAGGGGTGTTGGAATAGTAAATGAAAATATATGATCATAATCTTATAATATATTTCAACGCATCGCCCGCCAGCGCTATTACTTTAATGATAAATGATTTTATTTCTGTAAGTAGGTTTGTACAAACACTTTTACACGTCAATCATGTTTTTTAAACTAGATGAGGTCGGCGTTTCCTGTCTGACTACTCTGAGAAGAAAGGCCGAAACAAACTCAGAGGTCACAGACTCTTTTAAAGTCCAGACATAATCTTGGTCAGGTCATGCGAAGACCATGCAGATTGGTATCTGAAATGGTCTTTTGAGGAAAGAACTACACAGTTTGAGTGGACTTGTCCAGTCAGTGCACGCATTTGTCAGTAACCGTGCAGCTCAACTCAGAACTTAAGGAGCTCAACGATTCGACGAACAATACCAAAGAAAGGACATTTGGGTAGGCCGCATAAACTACTTAAACTGCCAGACCAAGAATAAAACTGAAAAAAAATTACCCACATAGTCCTCATATTCACAATAATGAAAAAACTTGTTCGCTTAGCATTCTTTCGGACTTTTTTCTTATTGCTCGTCTCCTTGGGATCGTAGCGTGATGTTAAATAGCCTGAAACTTCCTCAAGAATATAATATTAATCAAATACAAAAATAATTTTTCAAATCCAACTTTTAGTTCCAGAGATGAGCACGTTTAAACAAACAAACATACTCGATTTATTATTAATATATAAAATGTGGCCGTAAATTCCGTGAATGCCGTTCCCAGTCTGCATACTAAAATTCAATGAAATACAGGGTGGCAGGGAACTCGACGCACAATCTGTTACCATGTATTCAGTACATGATTCTGGACCCCTCTGCGTTGAAATTTCTTGTCAGTTATTTAAAACAAAAAATCTGCTGTTTACTAGAAAAGTGCAATACCTACGCGGTCAAAATGTACGGAACAGCAGATTATTTTTAAGATAACAGACGAAAAATTTCAACGCTGGGGCGTCCAGAATCATGTACCATGGTAACAGGTTGTGCGTCGATGTCCCTGCCACACTATATGTATATCCAATAATTTAGTCACTACGAGGGCTGCACTAAAAGTATCGGGAATGGAATATTTCCACTGTTCCTGTCATATTAAAATCTTTTTAATTGAAAACTCCTTGGTTTTAAAAATCGAATACTATTTATTTATTTAAAAAAAGATTCTCAGTCTTGTCACAAGGTTTTGTCAAACTTGTTTAGTCGTTGAGAAAATGGAATTGACTCGAGAAAATTCAAGAGCGATGATTTATTATGACTTTCGAAGTGGTTTATCACAAAAACAGTGTGTTGACCGGATGATTTCTGCATTTGGTGATGAAGCCCCATCCAAAACCACAATTTATCGCTGGTTTGCTGAATTTCAACGTGGACGTGTCAAGCTCAGTGATGATCTCCGTCAAGGTCGTCCAAAAACTGCAGTCACCCAAGAAAACGTTGATGCTGTGCATAAGCTGATTGAGGAAGATCGACATGTGACATACCGCGAAATTCAGGCAACTTTAGACATTGGCATGAGTCAAATACAAATAATCTTGCATGAACAATTAGGTGTAAAAAAGTTGTTTTCCCGATGGATACCGCATTCGCTCTGTGAAGAGCAAAAAGCGGCTCGCGTTACTTGGTGCGTCAGAACTCTCGAAAGATTCCACGCAGGATCCTCAAATGCTGTATACAACATCGTGTCAGGTGACGAATCCTGGATATACGCGTACGAACCCGAAACAAAAAACCAGTCACGAGTTTGGGTGTTCGAAAATGAGTTAAAGCCAACAAAAATTGTTCGTTCACGGAGTGTTGCAAAAAAAATGGTGGCCACGTTTGTCTCCAAAACCGGCCATGTTACGACTATTCCTCTTGAGGGATAAAGAACGGTTAATGCAGGATGGTATGCTAGCATTTGTTTGCCACAGGTCGTTTCTGTACTTCGTAAAGAGAACTGCAACCGCCGCATCATCCTCCATCACGACAATGCGGGTTCTCACACCGCGCACAGAACAAAAGAGTTTTTAGAGCAAGAAAACATAGAATTGTTAGACCATCCGCCGTACAGCCCCGACCTAAGCCCTAATGATTTCTATACTTTCCCTAAAATAAAGAATAAATTGCGTGGACAGAGATTTTCATCACCTGAAGAAGCTGTGGACGCTTACAAAACGGCTATTTTGGAGACCCCAACTTCCGAATGGAATGGTTGCTTCAATGATTGGTTCCATCGTATGGAAAAATGTGTCAAATTTCGCGGAGAATACTTCGAAAAGCAATAAATACATTTTTAAATAGTAATGTTGTGTCACTTCCTTGATTCCCGAAATTTTCAGTGCCGCCCTCGTATATGTAGACAATGATTCCCAAAACCCATTGTCGGTCCATCACTACTGTATAGTTTGTTTGAAAAAATCACTTTTTAACCGACTTCAAAAAAAGGAGGAGGTTCTCAATTCGACTGTATGTCCTTTTTTATGTGTATTAGCTCAGAACTTTTTTCTGGGTGAACCGATTTGGATGATTCTTTTTCTATTTGAAAGCTAGTACTTCACATGTGGTCCCATTTAAATTTGATCAAGTTCTGACTAGTAGTTTTTGAGTTATCCTTAATACTGCGTATTTTTTCCACTTCGTTTATATTGATGATGTTATAATAATTTCCTGTCACTGTTATTTACATATCAAGTAGTGGTATAAGTATTTGTGTGGGGTAGGTACCACAACTAAAAAGTGAAAAATATAACCTTTTTTACAAAAAACAACTGACTTCGGGAAGTCGGTTGTTTTTTGTAAAAAAGGTTTTATTTATTTCGATGCTAGAATTTATTTGATAGATCCAAAATACACTTCCGCACCGGCGGTTTCATTTATTGTTGTATTTTTGTCTCCACGTTGTATATAGTTTTTTTTTTTCAAGATCATTCTAGAAATAAAACATAATACCTCTTTTTTATCAGTGTGGAAATCCTCATGGATGTCCTCCGCCCTGAGGAGGGGTGTGTCAGACTTCTACTGACGAAAACCACCCCGTGTTCCCTCGCACATTAGCACCGGGGTCTATGGGCACTTACGCATACTTCAACGCAACCCAACCCTAACCTACTTACAGAAATAAAATCATTTGCGTATAATTTTTAAATTCCCTACTTATATGGCTGCGGTGTTAAACAAAGAGAAATAATAAAGCTTCCGCAAAACAAATTAACTTCCAATGATCTGTGGTTGACTGTAATACTAACTAAGCTCTGTTAATATTATGAATTACCGAAAAATTTATACTTACAAAATAAACCGACAAAAAATGTTGTATATAACAAACAAACATGAGCTTATTCAAATGACAATTCTACGAAAAATAATCTGTACTTTCAAATCTGTAATTCCAAAAAAAATACCAAACAAACTCAAACTTAAACTAATAAATTAACGTTTACATTCACAGAACAGCAGCAAACACAGTATACACATTCGTGGACCGTCACCGAACGCGTGCAGAGAACGAGTCCAACCCCACCGACACAGCGCTCGCACAACTGTACGCCCACATACAAGCCCTGCCCGACTCTCAGCACAAGAGACGCCTCATCAAACATTTTAACAGGCAAAATGGTTATGGTAAGGAGTTAACTTGATTGTAGAAGTTATTTCGTTCATCCACTTCAAAAAATCACACTATCCCCCTGTGACGATCTGAAGGGCTGTATTTAATAGGGAATTTTATGACGATGAATACCTAAGGCGTTCCGGGAGATTACGTTAAAGATCGCGGGACAAGCTAAAGAAAATAATAAATAGTGGTCTACAATATCCTGGACCAATATTCCTGGAAGTTGTGGTTGGCGGCGTTTGTTCAGCATTAGGATGATGCTTGGTGACAGTAACAGTGAAGGCCCACCACTTCTAAATTCTTTAAGGAAATCAACTTAAAGGAGGGTGCCCACTACACCATACCATAACATGACCGTGCTATGAACGTATCAGGGGGTCGACTCTCGTTAATCCGTCAACGAAGATAGAAGCCCATCCGAAAGTAGTTGATCCGTCAAAACAAGGGTCAAATTATTTTTTTCAGACGGGGATTTTTTTTTCGGTGTGGGGGGGGGGCGTTATAGGGAGTAGGGACAACTGTCAAATCGAGTTGTCATTAATTCTTAGTTCGGGCCCAAAACTTATTACAAGTCCTTATGTGATGCGGAGTATTTCGTGGTTAAGGAATAGACCCCTGCCACGGGAAAAAATATGACACGGACTACTATGACCACTAGAACGTATCAACAGCGTATCATACCCGTGCATAACGGGTTTAGTGACCGTAGCATCCGCGTGTTATATCCGTACGGTTCCCGTTCTCTCGGTTGTAGTAGTACATCTGTGTTTTCGCGTGAGGCAGACTCGTCAGGAAAAGCGAGTGAAATTTCGTTGTTGGGTTTTTTTTTCTTGTTCCTTTACGATGGCTATTAGAAAATTGACCGTTTATAACGGGTTTAGAACGGTCATCATACGCGGTTATAACCCGTATGCTCACCGTAGTTGCGGGCACGGCTAGTTTATGCTTTAACAATATTAAAACTGTACTTTACGCCTTTCAGGAACGCCAATACAAATCCAAAGAACAGGTAAAGCGGCCGGCTCTAGAAGTTTCGGCGATTCTATCAAGAGGCATATTTTTAACAAGGGATTATTGAACAAGACACCAAAGAAGGGTTCTGGATCTAATATTAATGTTATAGAAGAGGTAAGTCCAATGGTGATACGATTTCTTATTAACAATGTTCATGCTGTTTTAAATAATATTTTATAATATAATGGTCTTTTGAATGAAGCTCGAAACACACAAAGAAATTGAAAGAAATAAAGATTTAGGTGTATGGCGAGTTTAACTTTCTCTTTAAAATAACAAATAACACCTTTTCGAAACTAAAACATATGGTTCCCCACAATAAGGGCGTTTTCACACTGCTGAATAGTCGCGCATACGTCGAATGAAAGTGAAACGTATTCAGAGTGAACACCAGTGTGATAACTCCTTACACCAATCTTATATGTTGAGGACATATTTTCTAAACAATTTGTGGTACAGCCCGATTCAAACTTTATGGCGAATCGGAACATGAGGCGAGTCGCTGCGCAGTAACACATTCACGTGTCAGCGGGGGTGAGGGGTGAGGTACTGCGCAGCGAGTAGCGCACTTCACATCCGCCACAAAGTTTGAAGCGAGCTGTAACACTTTCCTATAACTTCTCTAATGTGTTTTCGTCATCAAAAGCATGTAAATGCATTCTTACAAGTCTTGTAACTAACATTTTGTTCGTGCATTGTGTTGTGATGTCTAATTTCTATTTCTCTCTGTGCTATCCTCTCCCTAACTTTCTCGTCATGCTTAACGCTTACAGAAAACCGGAAAAGGAAAACTAAGGTTTACCGACGACAATAAAGTTGATGTGTCACATAAAAACATCGTGCTCAAGAACTTGGCGCACAAAATAGCAAGTTCAGAGTCTTTAGACGATGATTACAATTCGGATGCAAGCAACGAAAGCACGTTATCCGAAGGCGCGTTGAATAGATCCCGAAAATTGAGCCCGAAATTCGTGTCAGAACCTAATTTGAGCGCTTTAGATACGAACGACGAAACGCCGAAGAAAAAACGTGGGACCCGACTCTTTCGTTCGAAGATTGTGACCACGCAAGCGTTTAATAAAAAGTACCAGAAGCGAAACGGCGTTATTCGCGGTACGCCGACTTGCGTATCATGTTTTGATGACCAAGATACGGCGTCCGAAAATGAAGTTTCGTATCACGAAATCAGTGGTGATAGAAGTCCTGTTCGTGATACGCCAAAGAAGATTGTGCTACAGGATGATATCAAACACTATCTGACAAGTACGCCGGGCATTTCCGATGCTGTTTTGTTTGATGAAGACTGTACTACGCCTTATACGATAAATTTCCGAAGAGCCTCAATGTCTCCTATTACAAAGTCGACGCAAAAGTTGTCCAAAGCCATGCAGGTTTGTTGTCTGTGCATGAACTGCATGTTTCATCTAATATGTTCTCTTGTGTCTAATTATTATGCTTTTATATGTGTTAGGAGCCTATTGAAAATTATACGCAAATGTTACGAGTTACTTTATAATTTCATTAATATATATTTATTTTTAGAGTCTTAATTAACTGATAAACTATACAAATAAAAATATAATAACCAAACCTACGGAAAACTTTTCAAAAACTTAAACATGTCGTCGAAACATTAAAAATTCGTTTAATTTTCGACCCGTTTGGGGTGGAAACCTTCGGGCCGTGGGGTCAGAGTGCTCATGGTTTGTTTAACGAAATCTGCAAACGGCTCGTTGACACTTCCCGTGCTCCAAGGGCTGGCTTTTACCTTAGCCAGAGGCTAAGCATTGCCATACAACGCGGCAATGCCGCCAGTCTCTTGGATACATTACCAGTCGACAGCGATGCGGAGGAATTTTTCGACGCCATATTTTAGTGTTTGAATAGTTTACTATTTACTTAGGTTACGTTATTATATTTTTTATTTTATTTTATTTAGTTGATCTTCCTACATTCTACATCGTTAGGTTAGACAGTAGTGAAAAACTATTTTTGGGATAAAATATCATGCCTGAAGATGCGATCGCTTCTCTATTTAAGTCATTAACATGTCAAGATTTTCTTTTTTTTTTTTTAATTTTTATAAGTGCGCCAACAGTAGATACATTTTACATTAATTAATTTATCATACCTTTTCTTGATATACTTTAGCGAAAGTCGTTGCGAGGTGATAAACCCGTCCTACGTTAGTGATCAAGTCTGACCAACCAAATAAGTTGTCATAGACTCAAATTATTGATACCAGCGGTAGAAGTGTTTTCACGTTCGTTACTAAAAACTTAAACTAATCAAATAACTTTAAATTACAGGAATCAATAATGACTCCCCGTTCCCGGAAACCGTTAATAATAACATCGGAACAACGAGAAATGGCAGATACAACTGTACAAAAAGATGAGACGATAAAATCTGATGGAATCTACCGATCGAACCAATCTATGTCACCGAAAAATGACAGTGATTTCGTGTCTTCTGACGACGAGAATGACGTCACTAGGTCCACGTTCTCGTGCGAAAGGTAACATACTGTATATAGTTGTTACTAACAAACGAAGAAATTATTACTAACAAGATTTTTATGAAAGTATTATAATAGAAAGTATACAAAAGACTTATCAAGTCTACGGCGGCAAATTTTCAGCATCGTTATTTGTAAATATGTTTCTGAAATGGGCTGTCTTGATATTCGAAACCGTAACAAGCTTCAGTTATGAATTAATAAAAAAAAATGGCCTTGGTGTAAAATTCCTTGAGTAAACCGAGTAAAAGAAGATTTAAATCAAGGTAAATTGGCAAAATATGACGTCAGCAGTATTATTTTAAGTCTTGATTTGTTTGCTGGTGTATATAGCTCTACTTCTCCATTTCAGATCAAGTCATTCAGCAAGCACATATCTGCCGAGAACAAAACCATTCGATGCTCGATCGATTAATTCAATCGGCGATGTCAGTCCTCTAAGGCCAGAAAACACTCGTTTCGTAATAAGTCATGAAAGACCGAACTTAGTCGATGATTTAAACACAACACTATGCGGGAGCGACGATGGCCTACCAAAGTTTACTATAACACACGACAAGAATAAACCAAAAACCAAATCATTATCAGAACCGTTCAGAGAATATCTCCTAAGCAGATCGGTGCTAACAGCAACACCAATCGATTTATCGTTACTAAATAAATCGAATGATACCGATGATAAAATAAGCGATTCACTACTCTATTGCTTAGATGGGAACGTCCCTTCAGATTTGACTTTATCGATCGGTAATTTGGCAGTCGATAAAGAATCGAGTTTGAGGTCGCCGTTGACGAATATTAGTGTGAACATCGATAAAAGTCCGAATAGAAAGCGTTTGGCCAATGCCATTGGTTGTGAAGAATCGACTTCTGGAACGAAAAAGCCGATGGTGGAAAAGGAAAATTTTGAAGAAAAGGTTTTTAAAATACGTGAGACTGAACTTTAGTGATTGTTAAACTTTATGTTGATTAATTATGGCAATTTTTTGTCGAATAGTTAGTTACAAAAGGGATTTTTTTAAAATAGATGATGCAAATCATGGGCGCGCGTCTTTTGATTTGGAATAATTGACGCGCGTTCATGAAATGCAACATCTGTAGTTGGTTTAGATCCACTACCAACGCTGATTTTTTTTATTTTTACTACCGCGAATTCAAAGATAGATTATTAAACTTTCGATACAATGCCTTAGAAAAGGTCCCAATATCTGGGTCCACTAGAATGTCCATAAGAGTTGTTGCATAATGTATGAGATTATTCCTATTTAGATATAATATTGAGATCTCCGAATTATGAAACTATTGTATAGTATTTTCTTACTTTTATTACGTTTACTTGAACCTTATTATGTTGACATAAATTTGATTTTGGCTTGCAAACAGATAGTGAAGAATGTTGGTTAAAAATATTTATTTTAATTTTCACAAGGACATTCGAATTAATGATTTTATTGTTTTAATGTAGTAGTTATGAGTACCTACATTTATAAATATAGAATATTTGAGTACAGTAAGCACGTTTCTTTATTTATTCTATAATGTCATATTAAGGCTCTTAGGCAATGATTTACAACTGTGCTCGAAGCTACAGTCTTATTGGTCAGAGACCATTGAGAAAGAGGTTTAAGAGTGCACATCTGGCGAGGCGCGATTTCCACTAGCCAACAAATAAATAAGCTTCCATTAGTCCGATAGAGCACTAACACAGACACGAGGACACGGGTCAGTATATTCTCGACTTTGTTTTAGGAGACATAGTCTTGATATTTGTTTGGCAGGGGAACCGCGCTTCCCTGCTTCGCCAGGTCTGCGCCGGCTCTAAGAAGATTCTTTTCTTGAAGAGGTTTAATACGCACAGATGCCAGAATTAATAAAATTGTGAAGTCAAACACTATTCAAAGGGGGATGGGGTGTTAACAATAAATGCTAGCATCTAGGTAGCGTTTAATTAGCATTAATCAACCACAAATAATATAACCTCTTACAATATTGAAAAACTTTTATTACTTATACTCAATTTCCACATTCTTGCTATTACAGTGAACAGTGTTTTAGATAAAATATATGACGACAAAGCCTATTAACATTAAGAAGGTCATGCAGCAGTAGAATTGACAGCATATCCGGTAGCAGAAGTTTGAAAATCTTTCGCTGAAAGGTCTCTTCTGGCTGTAACAATAAAATCAATGCTTTTTTATGTAATAGAATAGTACAGTCAGGGACCTGCATAACCCGACCCCTCTGCCCCTCTTCTTTTTTGTAAGAGGGGTCAGGTAATGCAGAGCACTGACCGTACCTAGGTACAGAACAGACAAAATATTGTAAAATATTTCGAAAGAGTAACTAAGGAGTGTCTTGCCCATTCTTCTCCATACGAAACTACCTTTTGGAAGGGGAAACCAGAATCTATTCTATTTTCTTGTAAATTTTGACGTTCAAAAGTGCCTCATATGTACCTACCTAATTGAAATAAATTATTTGACTTATTGTTGATGTTGTAAGCGCTGTAAATAGGGGTGAAAAACCTATTGGATCCATAAGTGTCTAGCATCCTATCTTCTTCTTCGTCGTGTCGATGGCACGACAGTGTATTCAATTTTGTTGGCCCAAAACTTCGCCACTTTCTCGTCCTAACGAAAAACATTTCGTTTGGGTCCATAGCAGGTTCTTAATATTGAACTTGGTTGCCATTTTCACATTTAATCAGGGGATTGGGGTGCTTTTTACCACAGTCGAAGAAACACTGTGAAAGGCGTTTCATGAACTGCTGGATGATGGGCATTCGGAGGTCTATGTAAGTGAAGATTCACATTTCAGACTTAGCAAGGGGGTTGCCGAAACCTTTCTGAGGAAACGGTTCTGAAGGGTCTGCATCTTATGAAGATGGCGGGGCTTAGCGTGTGCAAATACAACGCAGGCGTAGGTCATGATGGGACGGATGACCGCGATATAGATGCGCAATTTGCATTTGAGTGACAATTTGCTGCGGGCCGTTAATAGAAAGTGGAGCACACCGAGAGCGAAAGAGGCGCGCGAACGAGCCATCCTTATGTGCTCACTGAAGATAAGGTGGTGATCGAGGATCACACCTAGGTGTTTGGCTTGCTTCTACCAAGGGATCGGCTTGCCATACATAGTGATCGGACTAGTAACCTCTCAAGTCTGTTAAAATACGTTTTTATACTCCCTTGTGGTTCACATGTGAGAACCTACCAGCTCGCCCCCCCCCCCTTCCCCACGGCCCCGTGCGCGCCACACTCCTGTTGCCCGCCCCGCTCACCACGCACCTTGCGAGGAGCAGGTAGTCGTCGGGACAAATTCAGTCAGCACAATTATTTTACGTAACTCTAAGCAAAATGTTGCGAAACACGTAAGTGTAGGTATTTTTCCCAGCGCCTGCTTACTTACACTCCACCATGGGCTCTTCATGTGTGTGTGTAAGTACAATAAGTTAAAGTAAATAGGGGTAAGTAAGGTGTACCTACCTATGTATGTGCTGGAAGACTAAGTGTTTCCCAAAAATGTATTTAAACGTTCATAGACAACAGAAATCTGAGCTCTTGTAAAACACAGATGTTATTTCTTTCGTAATAATTGTTACAATTGTTCGCAATGATGTCAGATCGCTATGCCGGCGCTGCCAGTTGCAGTTTGTGTTAATATTGGTTGTCTAAGTTTTATAAATTATAAATAATCTGGTATACAAAAACAATAAAAGCGACCTTTCATCATGGAACCTATTCTCCTGCGAAAGAAAAAGTTTTTGTTGCTATTATAATTTTGAAAGGCGCTAGGTGTTAATAAAAATCGATTGCTTGGAAAATATTTCAAATCGTAATTACTGTTTTCAGATGTTTTTCTTTGTATACACACAATGACCCAGCTGGACGCCAAATTTCAACTTTCTAGGTCATCTGGTAATGGGTTAGGTTTTTGATCTGTGTCAGTCAGTGATAAAAATGACGATTTTTAGACGTTAATATCTCAATAACCGTTTGAGCTGTATTTATGAAATTTAGGGTTCTAGTTAATCTAAGGAGTTTTAATAATAAATAAATTTTCATGTATTTGTGTGGTATAGTGTATTTATTTTATTTCTTTGTTTATTTTTAATTTTCGTATGCTGCACTGGTTGACGTCATCACTTCAGCGCCGGCTATCGCTGAAAACCAGCGCTGGGGCTCTGTCTCCCATAGGGTCGTAGCATTATGCTGAGCGATTGCCGTTTTGCGTGAAGGTGACGCATATTTTCCTCCAACTCTCTAGTGTTTGTGTGTTTTTTCTTTGCGTCATATCATGTTTACCGCAAATAAATGTATTTTCTTCTCTTTCTTTTTTCAATTGATTTTGAGTTATTAAGAGGTCAAAAGTGTCTCCAAATTGTTTGGGTAATAGGACACACGGCTGCTGTGTCCGCGTCGCCAGTTCCTTTTTCTTTGAACTTGGCTTGCCACGCTACCGTTTATCTAGATATAACAACTGCAACTGTTGCAACTGTGCAGTTTTACTTACTCTTCGTCAAGGCATGCCCCAAGGGATCCTCCATGGTATTTTTTACAGTCTATCAATGTACAGTTTGGTATTGTGTTTCTTCGACACGTTTTCACCGAACAATGCGGCATTGCGAGTTGTGGCAGTCCACTCGTCAAAACGTAGGAAGCAATACTAACGCCGGTTTCTGGAACGAAAATCGACACTCAAATTAGCTAAAAAAATTGTCGAGCGCGTGTCAACTGCTGTGATTGGTTGTCTGAACTGTAAAAGCCAATCGGATCACTTAGCTTGCGTTTAATTTTGACACATTGGTTTTCGTTCCAGATACCGGCCAATCTATTCTGTAAAAATCTCACCGTGAAAACATTGATGAAGTCATGGTATAATAGTATATTTTGCCAGGTATAGCATTTCGAGACACAGTGAACACGTGGGAGACACAAGCGTACGTCATCACCGCTGTGTTACCAGTAGTGTGTAATAATAACTTCCCAGCCGCCTTTATTACCTGTGCGAATCCGATAACACACTGAGGTTTAAACTAAAAATTACGTCGCTATATGTTTAAATTGAATTGTTTCGTTTGATTAGAAAAACGAAACGACAATTTAAATGCTTTATATATATTATTTAACAGAATGGTGACTGAAAATGTTTCCATAATTCGTGTTTTGTTGCAATAAAGTGGCAACTGGATAATGACGTAAGCATGTGTCATTACCAGAATGCCAGACCTTGTTTTTTTACCTTGGATGAAGTTGGTCTATGGTCTATGGTATGGTCACTTCAGTGAGCTGTCAATCTCTAGCATCAGGTGGTATGCCAGTTTAGGTACTTCCTAAATAACTTCACCTATGTTTTTACGGTCAGATTTTTACAGAATAGAACGGCTAGTGTCCGTAAAAAAGTATGCCTTCATTTCACGGATGTTTTTGATTCGTTCAGTGAATACATACCTACTTAGCGTTTATCTTATAATTATGTAGGTACCTACTTATCAATTTTATACGAGGCGTCATGAGATAAAACACAGATATTGTACCGCGGCTCCAGGCATTGTCATGGAGTACCTACCTACCTATAATGTCTGTTGAAATGTCACAAAAGTGGACGCAGCTTTAGCGGCCTAAAGCTAAAATGGAGAGAGCTTAAAGCGCGTACAGATTATGTTACATAACACACAAACTTTTGTTATATTGCACGTCCACATTATTTTATATTGCTAAACTCTCTATGAAAACATGTTATAGATATAACTATAATTTTATAACATGTTATGTTATAAAGTGTGGACACACCTTATGAGTAAGATGTAGGGACAAAACAATGTAAGCTTACGCTTCGATCTGTCAAAATCACGCCAAAATTCACTGAGTTTGACTGATCGAATCATTTCTGTATCTTACCGTAAGAGCCCATAGTTTCTGAGCAAACTGGATTAACTAAGCCTTTTAGTTCAGGGAATTTTCCGAATATATTTCTATATATTAAAATAATTAATTATGAAGCCCTAAGCACATATAGAATTGAAGTTCAAACTCGTCCCTCAGTGTTGCTTCGGTGAAAAGTAATCTTCCTGTCGTAAGAAGCGTGATGTCGGCTGAGCGTGATTTTCTTAGGTCGCTGTCGGGAACATGCGATATACCTACTTAATAAGTTTTATATATCCGTTTTTACTAACACTAAGCGATACTTAAATAAAGCGCGCTGTTCGATTTTCAGTTTTCGGCGCTTAGCCAAGCGTTAAAAATCCAACACAGCGCTTTTATTTAAGCAATCATCTAGGTGTCGTCTAGTTTTACTGAAAACGAGCAATAAAGTGTGAACGGAGTTAAAACTAGAAAGACAGCGACAGAGATACAGTTTCGGAAGTCTGAGCTAAAATATGAAATCAATGAAAGGCACTGAGCGCATTGGGTCTGGGAGACCTATGCCCAGCAGTTGACGTATTTCAGCTAATATGATGATGACAAAATCAAAGGCATCGCCTTCTGAAACTGTTTCACAGAACATAATTGAATTCTCTTTGAATTCAGTCTTTATTTTCTATTTCTTATCGACGCTGCTGTTTTTCCCTACTATCTACAAAAATAGCTACAATGCTTGTAGATGGTCAAACAGACCGTCTTCCAAACTCACTTTGTATATTTTTTTCCCTACAGTTTATATGGAACCAAAGATATTTGAACTAGAGCTAAATAAGTACCTGAACTTACTATTTTTTTGCATGTTCACTAATGCCTTCGGCTTTACAACACAACTTTGCTTCGGTGGCCTTTATATTCTGCTTTTTTTCTTTCTTCTTTTTTGGTTTGTTCACGATGGTTTCTTGTCCAATAACTTTTTGTGGCCATTCATAATACACAAGTGAGGATGCATTCGGCTTTGCTGCGAGTTGCTGTTCCGCGAGTCGAATCTCTTTCTCTCTTAGCACTAACTGTTCTAAGAACTCTGTTTCTCTATCCCGCCGGGCTTGCTCTTTGTGCAATTCGTCTAGCTTCTTTTGTTCTAGCCTAGTTATTTTTCTAAGAGCACTCTGTGCTTTTCGTTTCTTATACCACCGGCAGATGCTTGTTCCTTGGCTTGCAGACTCTGTAGGTGCTGGTTTTCGGCAGTAGTTCCACTTTTTTATGTTTTGAAAGGACTGGGTCGTCGGGGTCTCTTCCTTGTTCGTGGTCTTTTTTCGATGAGGCTGTAGAACTGTACTGTGGGTTTTGTCTTTGTATGTCGTGATCTTTATTGGTACGGGTAAGGCTCGGAATCCTTCGACATAAACAAGGGGTCTGGAAACAAATTGAACAGTAAACCTTTCAGTTCGTGGTGTGAAAATTTTAATAGACAGTGTAACCAAACATAGCTTAACTTTTTTTTTTAAAGATGTGATTCTATGAGTTTTCATAAACATCAAGGTTTTCGAACCCTGGAGAAAACGTCGCTCATTGGCAACAAGGGTGACATAACTCAAAAATCTGTAATTTTGAGTTAAGTTTACAGGTGAACGTAGCAAATTGTGTTCTTTTTGCTACACAAACGACGTTACGCTAAAGCCTAAAAATGAGGGAGCTAGAAAGATGTAAGTTTATGATTCGTCGCACTCTTTCCACTACTTTTGAATTTTTAAATCATCATATGCAAAAATTGCTCTTTTTGAATTATGTCAACCTTCTCGCTAATGAACGACGTATTGCGGTTGGTATTTGCGAATACTTTTGACAGTCGTTTCACAAATCTATCAATTAAAAATGAAATATCCAGATTTATGCTTAGGATACCAATCTGGGTAAATCTCCTGGGGAATCTACCCCAATACCTAAATGCAGGTCGGCTCCTCGTACACATTCGACTAGGCTGGAAGCTGTTTGCAAAGTTGGAGAAAAGCAATGCTGATGGATGAGGAGCTACCGTGATTTGCTAGTCAGAGGCATATAACAAGAAGAACGGTTACTGCGAAACTGTGAGCGAGGGCGAGGGCGTTGATAACGAAAAAGAGGTTTTTCGTTATCAACGCAGGTAGGTAGAGATCGCTTACTTCATGACCCTCCATAAAAAAATATATACAAAACATTACAAAAGTGTTGAGACCGCTCCTCTCAACATTGTGCATAGCCGCGCACAGGCGGCTGTGAACGAGGGGCGCGGGGACAGCGGGGAGTCAGCCGGCCGACGACGGCCGAGCGCGGGCCCCCGCACCACACCTGTCATCGTACCTTATAAAAAGTGGAGGGGCGTGCAGTTTTAAAGTAAACGATCTCTACTGCAGTAACCAGCACCCTAATTGCGTATCATACTATCAATCACAATCTGAATCATTTTGAAGGATACTGCTTATCCATTGCTTCAATTGTTCGAAAAATTTGTCTGGTCAGCAGCGTAAATAACGCAATGAATGTTGTTGAACTGTCAAAATGAAAGCCATTGCTATTGATAGTGTGTTACGCAATTACCTCGCTGTTTGAGTGATGCTGATGAAGTGATGTTTGTGTGATTAATATGGGCCCCCTTGCAACCGTTTTCTATCTTCCCATGAGAAGCTAAAGCGACAAAAAATTGGATTAATGTTCACAGGTTGAGTTAAAACTCAGTGAAAAATGTGACGACGGTGTGTGTGTGTGTGACTGAAACTGTGTAGTATAAATTGAGTAGAGAAATTACTTCACTCGTACGGGTTTCTTCGTCTTGCATGCTGTACATATCTTCCCGGTAGGACATGAGCAAGTTTTGGATTTTTTGGCTTCTATGATCTTACTAAGCATTTGGATTCACTACATTTCAAACTATTTGCTGTTGGTTGGCTAGCTACATGGTTCTTGTTTAGTTATTATAGGTATTCTTTGGTTCGTGGGTTTGTAAAAATTGGTTGGATGTCAGTTTGACAGTGTGAAGCGTTTTTTCTTTTCTTATTTTGTGCAATAAACTTCTTGGTAGAATAGATGGTAAGAAGGTGGTGAGAAAACCCCGTGTATTCCCGTTCGTCCCCCCGACTTCGTCCTCCTAGTGGGACGAACGGGAATTTACAAAAATAATATTAAATTTGTTCCCGATCGTCCCACTCGGGATTTTAGAGGGACGAATGGGAATATTTTCTTAGACTAGTGCCATCCGTCCCACTAAATAATATTGTGCATGAAATATTAATCGTTGTTTTTGCAGTTTACTTTTCAGATTTGTTGCTTGGTTGGATTTAATAATTATTTTACAAAATAAATTGTTGTGTATAAATATTAGATGGCTCGGGCGAGATGCGCCGGCGATGCCGCTACTTAACAAAAAAATGCCGTATCATTGTTTCATTGAGCTCCTTAAGTTCTGAGTTGAGCTGCACGGTTACTGACAAATGCGTGCACTGACTGGACAGGTCGACTTAATCTGTGTGGTTCTTTCCTCAAAAGACCATTTCAGACACCGATCTACATGATCTTCAAACATTATTACCGAATTTATATATACACATTGACATTGATAAATTTTATATATACAATGACATGAGTATTTACTTGTAAAGTATTATATTATTTTAATTTTGTGAATGTGAAGACTATGTGGGTAATTGCTTTTTTTTTTTCTAATTTAATTTTAATTATGATCTGGCAGTTTGAGTAATTTATGCGGCCTACCCAAATGTCCTTTCTTTGGTATTGTTCGTCGAATCGTTGAGCTCCATAGGTACTGACTTCCTGAGTCGAGCTGCACGATTACTGACAAATGCGTGCACTGACTGGACAGGTCCACTCAAACTGTGTGGTTTTTTCCTCAAAAGACCATTTCAGATACCAATCTGCATGGTCTTCGCATGACCTGACCAAGATTATGTCTGGACTTTAAAAGAGACTGTGACCTCTGAGTTTGTTTCGGCCTTTCTTCTCAGAGTAGTCAGATAGGAAACGCCGACCTCATCTAGTTTAAAAAACATGATTGACGTGTAAAAGTGTTTGTACAAACCTACTTACAGAAATAAAATCATTTATCATTTATCATTTGTGTGAACCCTATTGGTTTACCTGACATTCTCTCCCTCTAGTATCCTTAAATAAGTCGGTGGGTTAGTGGCACAGAGTAGATACTTTTATATAGTTAGTGATGTGACAAAACAATGAAACAGCACGGGTGTTAATAATGATACTACTGGTGGGTGTACTTGATAGTAATTCTACACGAATTCTGTGGAAAACTACTGACTGATGTAAGTCCATTTTTGTAATAAATATTATTAGATTGCCTACATAGTTAATAGTTATATTATTTTGTCTCATGTGATTGTGACTGTGATTTTTTGCTCCTATTAAGGAACAACATAAACAAGTCCGCCTTTGTATGTTATTGTGTGCGAGAAGTTTAAATAAATAAATAAATAAAACAAAAATCAGTAATTTATTAAAATTACCGATTTTTATTTTAAAATTAGTTTTTTTTCCATTAAACAACCATTCTGAAATTATTTGGTGAGACCAACGGGATTCAAAAAAAAAAAAATATAGAAACTCAAACTCAACTCAAAGCATTTATTTCAAATAAACCAATTACAGGCACTTTTGAATTGTCAAGGGGTCGGTCAGTCAGAAAGATGAAGCTAGTTGCCCATTCCAAAGCGTAGTAGGTACCTATGGAGAAGAACGGGCAAGAAACTCCATGGACACTCTTTTAAATCAAAATATGGTTACAAATTATTGGTTACATCATTAATGTTGAAATTATGCATGTGAGAACGATGCAGAACGTTAAAAGCGTCCGTAATAAAGAGACGACAACAATTCCAATATTAAATTAAAATAAGCCGTGGCAGCCAAGAGATGACCAGTCCCCACTGACGGCGCCCGTTCACGAACATGACGTATGGATCAGCACCATTTAGCTCAACCATTTTGAAGGGAACTTAATGATCCAACACACACGCCACCACCAGCGAGACATTTGAGTGAGCATGACATACTCTCAGCCGCCAGGGCACATTCAAGTCAATGAAAGACAAACCTAGAAAATGGTAGCTTTATAGTAGGTACATAGTACTCACACATGTGCTATGCAATTATACAATACTACAAGATTGAATTTATACAATGTAAAGACAGTTTTTACAATCTTCAGTAGTTCCAATACGTTCGTCCCTCCAACAAAATTAGGTCAACGATCGGGAAAAAATTATGAATTTCCCGTTCGTCCCACTAGGTGGACGAAGTCGGGGGGACGAACGGGAATATACGGAAAAACCGGCCAAGTGCGAGTCGGAGTCGCACGCGAAGGGTTTCGTACCACCGTAGAATATTTGGTCAATATTTCCCTCTTTCTGGAGCCCTGACTGCCGGTAGCTTGGACCCTGATCCTGATACCAGTGGGCTAGACTTTTTTATATATTTTTTTATATTCCGGCCGAACGCACATTTATTTATGTAACACCGCTCGTTGGGGCTCTTTAAATACAATCTAGATATAAGTACATCCTCTTTGTATGATGTTTCATGGATGTATGACCATAAACTTAAACTCATATATTTTTAATATTATAAATGCGGAAATACCTACTCTGTCTGTCTGTTACCCTGTCACACCGTAGGACTGAACAAACTGCAATTGAAACCAATCAAATTTAGCACAGGCAGACCATGAAATTGGATGGTTAGATCAAAGGCTACTTTTTATGCCGATAGTACGATCCCGTGGGATAATTTCCGACCTCCACACGGGCGAAGCCGCTGGCAAAAGCTAGTATCAAATAAAAGCTATCCAAAGCTCAGCTCAGATTCACAAACACTGTTTCGTCAAGGCCTTAGTCTGTCTAACTTGGCTACACCTTGTATAATGAATTAAGCCATCTCAGACGGCCGGTGAAGCAAGCGCCTGTTAATTTATTCATCATATTGTAGTGCTTTGGCTATCTGCCGAACTATGAGTTATTAACATACTCTCGGACCAAAACATACCTATACCAACAACGCCCCCCTCTCAATGTCATTAAGGCGCCAAAAGACACTTGCCGCAGTCGACTTGTATTCTTATAGATAACCTTTATTTATGGTCTTTCAAAAAATACGAGTATTTTTGGATTTGTATTTTACGTGTATTTGCTTTCAAACATAAAGAAACACCATGCACTGGCACACAATGTTTAAAAATAATGTTCTTTCTTTACTAAAACTGCGACCAACCAAACTGGTCGCCTAACTAGCCAGTGCGAACAGAAGTGCAATGCAAGAAGCAATTTAATTTGCAAAGCCAGTGTAACTCCGAACATTCTACCGTATCTACCCATTCATAGACAAGTTTTTGGATGCGACTGTCAATTATTATTGCCCTTTGTAAATATCAAACGCTGACGAGTAGCTACCATAGAAAATCCAGTTTGGTAGACTCAAACATAATTTCAATTACCTAACTAATCCTCACCATTCTTTTTCAATTAAAGTATGATTTATTTGCATAGATTGTAGGTACAGTCACTAAGATGTATCATTAAAATGGTTGATCCTTGTACACTCTACCTTATATTAAGCATGCATACAATATTATTAAATGATGATTTATGATTGGAACAGTAAAGCAGAGCAGTTAGGTACTTACCACTACAAGTTCCCTTCAAAATGGTTGAGCTAAATGGTGCTGATCCATACGTCATGTTCGTGAGGTAGGGTAGGTAGGTAGGGTAGGTAGGTAGGGTAGGTAGGTAGGTAGGGTAGGTAGGTAGGGTAGGTAGGTAGGGTACGCCGTAGATAAGTACCGCAACCCGTGCGAAGCCGGGGCGGGTCGCTAGTGTTTTAATAATTTCCTGTCACTGTTATTTACATATCAAATAGTGGTATACTAATTTGTATGGGGTAGGTACCACAACTAAAAAGTGAAAAATAAAAACATTTTACAAAAAACAACCGACTTCCAAAAAAAAAACACTACAAAGTGTAAATTACTTTAATTTTGGAAGTCGGTGGTAAAAAACGAAACTGCACAAAATCGACTTCCGAAATTAAAATAATTTTTCACTTTGTAGTGTTTTTTTTTTGGTCGTCGGGTGTTTGACAGTTTACAGTTACCAATTCTAATGGGGCTGAATGAAAATTTCGGACTACTTATAAGTACCTACCCTTTTTAGGCACAGAACCTAATGATCTTACTGCAGTTAGCTGCTCTGTGCCCTTATCAGTATGCACTTGCGCGTTCAATGTCCACTACACTACGTAAGTAATTAACTTCGTTAGATTTAAAGTAGTGGCATAAGTGATATTATAAAAATTGTAAGGTAATATTGTAGTATAAAATAAAAACAGGTTGGTTTTAAACTTGTATTTTATAAGATTTTAATGAGAACTTCTGGCGATTCTACATTTTAGTCAAACAAAAGTTTGTTTTTTAAATCCGATTCGATTCAATTCAAGATAACTAATATAATTATATCGCATATCGCACTAATATTAGGTAGGTACGGTTGGCAACAAAAGTCCATTAAAACGGTCACTTTTTAACCGATTTAAAAAGGAGGAGGTTCTCAATTCGTCTATACATAATTTTTTAACTATGTTTATCGATATTTTCATCAATTGTGGACCGAATTAAAAAAATATTTTTACATTTGGTAGAGAAATCTTGCGTGGTGGTCATGATATAGGTACGTTTTATTAACTTTGCTTGGGTAGTTTTTGAGTTCTTCAATAAAACGTATTTAATCCACTTGGTGTGGGTACGAGTACACACATCAAAAGAGTCTAGGGATCATGGTATTTAAAAGAAAATATTTTATTGCCCTATTGAAATTAAATAAAAGTGTCTACATAGATTGATTTAATAAGAGTTTTCATATGTGTAAATCGATGAAGTACTCCCTACTTTTGCATTAATAAAGACTTTTCGCGATTTTTGCTTATTCTGGATTTTTAACTTTGGTTAATCCTGACATTAAAATGTGATAAAAAGATAAAAATAAAAGCGATTAAAGGTTTTTATTGCGTAAAATAAACAATAAGTAGTCTGTTTTTCCGGTGTTAACGCGTATAATACAATCGCAGGGATTCGGCGTACTCAATAAGTTCATCCAAATCACGTTGCGGAATGGCCGCCCACGTCCGTTGTAACAGGGACAAGCGAGATTTTCAGAAAAACACACAAAACGCCACTCTTCTTAGGCCCAATTTCTGTGTTCACGAACCCATTGTAAACGGGCTCTGCAATTACGGGGCTCAATAAGTGGTACAAGTAGCGGCCTTTGAGAACGGAGGTTGACTTCGTACAAGTGATTTCTTATGGTTTGATCGCTTATTAACATCCTTAAAGAGCTATGAAGCTTCGTAACCAACATCATCGCGGTCATTGTACGATTTCGTCGATCAGTAATTTGTATTAAACGATCTTATCTGCGTGTGGTGATGCGAGCTCGTCTTACATGTCGCTTTACCACGCGGCCAGTGATGCGGTAACGTGTCCAAAGTCGACTTATAAAACTCTGCGTAGTGCCCAGAGCGATTGCCACAGCACGTTACCGAACACCAGCCTCCAACATTCCCAGAGCTCTGATCATTTTTTCTCGGCTCAAATTAAGTCTTGTCTCCATAATACCGTTCTTTTGTATTGATTCCACTCAGAAGTATGACAGAAATTTTACTGATTTGGCCTTAAACCCGTTGGAGGATTATATAAGAACACGACTTGACAGAAGACTTTCATCTTTTGACCGAAATTCAAAAACTTTCGGTACGCAGTCGCTAGTCCAGAACCTTTCGGCCCTATCGTCCATCTGTTCTACCGTTCTGTGAGCAATGTGACCTGCCACTGCCACTTGTTTGGCAATTTTTCGGATTTTATCGGGATGTTTTATTTCAACTACTTAGTCAATTTATCAAACAATTCGTTGGAAAAGTTTGTGAGGATGGATGGATGGATGGATGGATGGATGGATAGATGGATGGATGGATGGATGGATGGATGGGTGGATGGTTGGATGGATGGATGGATGGATGGATGGATGGATGGATGGTGGATGGATGGATGGATGGATGGATGGTGGATGGATGGATGGATGGATGGATGGATGGATGGATGGTGGATGGATGGATGGATGGATGGATGGATGGATGGATGGATAGATGGATGGATGGATGGATGGATGGATGGGTGGATGGTTGGATGGATGGATGGATGGATGGATGGATGGATGGATGGATGGATGGATGGATGGATAGTGGATGGATGGATGGATGGATGGATGGTGGATGGATGGATGGATGGATGGATGGATGGATGGATGGATGGATGGTGGATGGATGGATGGATGGATGGATGGATGGATGGATGGATGGATGGATGGATGGTGGATGGATGGATGGATGGATGGATGGATGGTGGATGGATGTATGGATGGATGGATGTTTGTTACTCTTTCACGCAAAAACTACTGAACGGATTTGGATGGAATTTGGAATATAGTTTATAACCTGGATTAACACGTAGGATACTTTTTATCCCAGTAGTACGTTCCCGTGGGATAATTTCCGACCTCCACGCGGGCGAAGTCGCGGGCATAAGCTAGTATATTATAAAAAAAGAAGCTACGTTTACTCAATTAACCACGACGTAAACACCCCATTTATCCATGGTTTAAGGTCAAAGGTGTAAAAAAAACTGATTATTTTATACAATTCCTGTTGTTTATTTGAATCTGTTAAAAATAAGTATGGTCTTGATCAAAGTACGGGTCACGGCTAACGTATATTATTTATGTAATATTATAGATTACAATAGTAGCTTGATAATATCCTTGTTTTTATTTAGCTAACAAACTTTTTATCTAATGTTATCGTTTTATTGTGTGGGCAGTAATTTATTGCCTACGTGATTGGACGGAAATCTTTTGCCATAGGTATTTTTCAGCGAGTAGTATCAACGTACCTACCCATCTCTTTCGTAATATCAGTTAAACGTATAAAAATAATTATACTGAAAATTCATTAATTAGTCTTCGTAGACACATGAAAGGGATTGCAACCAGGATTAGTTCCATAACTTTGAGACTCAAACCACGAAATTAAATTAGTCGCATTTTAATATTTATGCGAACAGTCCACAATCCATTCCAATTGTATTCGGATCCAATTGTTTCACAATCCAATCCAATTGTATTCGGATCCAATTGTTCCACAATACAATACAATCCAATTGTATTCGGATCCAATTGTTCCACAATCCAATCCAATTGTATTCGGATACAATTGTTCCACAATCCAATCCAATTGTATTCGGATCCAATTGTTCCACAATTGCAACAATTGATATTAATTTGCAACAATTGATATTCAATTGTTGCGATGCACTCCGAAGAAATTGTTAGTTGCTATCTAATTTAAAACAATTTATTGCTGCCTCTAGTTTCAACTACTCTATGTTGTTGTCTAATAAATAAAACTGCGTTTATGCATCGTGCACCGTCGTAACATAAACTGTCAATTGACGCAATTCCTCTATTTACTTGTTGTGTGCAATTAGTACTCGTTTATATACTGTATTTATATACATAGGCTTGTATACTTGATATGCCAGTCTTTCAACTATCAGGAAGTTGTTGAGATGTAAATAATTAATTGTCTAGCGGTATGTTTAGTTCCTTCTTAGATAAATGTTATTTGGTTTTAACGTACCTAAATGAAAATCATGCAAGGAAATTGCTGTTTTTGGTACCGTCAAACGGGTTGAATAGGGATGCAGGGGTGAATCGAGATGAAACTTAAAAAGGGATTTTAACATTTATAAACTTTATTGTTGTTTTCTTTTGAGTTTGACGTAACAACACAATAAAGTACTTAGTTCTGAATTCAAATTATTATACACGATAAATCGAATAATTGATGGACATGGAAATCAGCATTCGTTTGTATTCGGAAATGCGATGATTCCCGAGGGACATCAAGATAATAGTTGTACTGTACTTAGTTATATAAATAGACACAACAGCGACAACACAGCTCTCTTCAGATTTGTAACGATATGTACGTTACGAATCAAGGTCTTTAGTAAGTTGTATATACAGGGGGTTTGTTTTCTGAAGACATCTTGTAATAATAAAATTACAAGACCGTCCTACTTAGTTGGCGTACAACTGTGGGTTCTAATTTTATTAACTTGATTTATAAGCTTGTTGTAATTTTCAGCTGGACACCATTATTTATGTTTATAACATTGCCAGTCGAAATCTAACAACACATTAATGTTATTAAAAAAAAGTAGGTAAGTACAATCAATATGGTTTTACGTTACAAAAATGGGCTTTTGGTGTGCGCATAATTTATCAGCAAATAACTTGATTAAGTATCAAGTAGGAGTACCTAGGGACCAAGTAGGTACCTAATTTAAAACAAATATATGTTTATAAATGAACCATCAATTAATAGAAAAGAGGAAGATAAATATAAAGAAGAAGAAGATATATAAAATAAATAAATAAACAAATAATTCCAGTTTTTCTTTGCTGTTTCTGTTACCTACCGTAACATTATTTTATCACGCAATTCAAAATTAAAAAATAATAAGCAAAATAAATATTTTATTAACAAATCCCTGCTACCCTGTATTGTATAATCAAATACATTATCACTGGTGTCATAAACACAATAATAATTTCATTGTATCTATATCTCGCGCGAACCTCGTACAGTACACAACGCGTCGCTATCGCACCCAATATGTATTAAATAGTACACTATTAATAGTAAAATAATAGTAAATTTAATAATTATTAATAGTAAAAGTGATAATAATGTGTTATAAGTCGTTGTTGCGCGGCGTGAGTGCTGCGAAAGTTCTAGGCTTTCAAAGGAGATGTTTTTCCGTACACGGAGTTTCTTTGAGTGTAAGTATCTAATTTAATAAAAATTAAAATCTGTCTGTCTGTGTGATCGCTTTGTTCTTATAAACTACGCAACGGATTTTGATGCGGTTTTCACCATCATTAAGATAATTTATTTCGGAAGGATTATTGTGTTATTAAACTTAGGTACATATAATAAAGAAATCTTAATATTTTGTCAAGTCGTAAAAACCGTGCGAAACCGGGGCGGATCGCTAATTGAGTACCTATATTTCATTTAAAAAAAAAACTGTAAATAACACGTAAAAGTAGTAGTAGTAGTTTAGTAAATTAACAAGGAATAAATTTTCTCCTGGAAAATCTGATAATTTTCCCGTAAGTCGAAAGATTCGAAAGAAGTAGGCCGAAAAGTACCTACCTAAATATTCCAAGTTTCTAGGTATCCTAAGTTTGGACAGGTGGTTACCGGAAGCGCGATAAATCAGCAAGACTATCCATTAGTAGCCTATCCAGCACCTTGGACCTATATCTGAGACCTAGAACTATTACCTAACTAAATTTAACACGATTCCTGGGCGGAGGATAATTAATCTAATTCATTTATTTAGAAAAAAAAAAAAAGTTGGCTGCTTTTTATTTTTTTATTATTTTGATGATTTCATAGAATACTGATAATGGATTTATCGTAAAAATATTAGCTACTTGTCCAGACAATTGTTTAAGACTCAGAATGGACTGAAAATAAATTAAGAACATTAAAATCCACGTCCAATTAAAAGTTTTAATTAAGAAACTTATTTCAGAAACTTAACAGAAAAGCTTTGTAAACTTCCGAAAATTAAGGTAGAGAACTGTTTTTTTCTATATGAAATTTAAATAAAGGTTTACTGATTTACGCGGTGTGGTTAAAGGCATACCAGTTGAAGAAATAATATAAGTTGCACCGTGTAAACAGTCTGCTTTGGACGGTACAAGTCATTTCTTGCTTCAATTTTATTGTATGGCACAGGCAAGAAACGTTCATCGTGTAAATGGGGCTTAGCTCTACTAATGCGCGTTTTCACTAACACTAGACGACAAATAACTGAATGTCTAAATAAAAACGCGCTGTTGAATTTTCAACTTTCGCCATAAAACTGCCTCTTGGTCTAGTGAGTAGTGGTTAAAAGAGCGACATCTGAGAACGGGGTCCTAGGTTTGATCTCCGGGTCGAGCAGAAAGTTACTGGGTTTTTCCATTGGGAAATTTTCAGTAGCAGCTTGAAGCCGCGACTTCGACCTCGACCTTCGACCGCGAGCAAAATTCTTTATCTTTTGACGTCATGATTTTTTTTTAGTCTGAAAGATGCTGAACTTTAACCTATTTTATTTAAAATATAATCAGTTTAGAGTGAGCAGTTTTTTCGAAATTTGGAAAGTCTTGACAAAAAGCCGGATATTTGTAAAAGAGTCCGGACATTTTACTGTTTAATATTTCTTTTTTCAGTATTCATTTAACTTTTTATGTTCTATAAAAGTACTTTGGAATTAGTATGTGCTATAAGATCCTTGAAAAGTACGCTTATGTCGAAAGTTCGGACAAATGATAAGGCTGGACAAAGTCTGGACTGGGGGCCAAAAAGCTGGACATGTGTAACGATATTTAGATGGAAAATCCCCAATATGTACCGGAAACTTGGAAAGCAAATAATACACTTCATACTATTCAATATTTAAGAGCGTTCAACACTGTAACTGCAGTTTGGCGCACGTTGCATTGACATCAACTTTCGCAATACAAGTTTCTGTCGGGAACTGTTTACTGAAACTGAATTACCGCTGGTCTACCGCTGAAGACCGTTGTTTAAATGTTTCTCATTGTTAAAGTTGTATAGTTTAGAGTTTGAACTTTATTTACCGATTTTCTGGACCTGCATTTAAGTCTTACCCGGTTTCCGAATTAAGAATTTCTTAAACACTTCTTTCTTCTTAGCGTGTCAATCGCTGTCTATGTTAATTAGAGTCAGCCCATTCAATTCAATTCATT
Organism: Dryobotodes eremita; assembly: GCA_917490735.1. Classification (NCBI taxonomy): domain Eukaryota; kingdom Metazoa; phylum Arthropoda; class Insecta; order Lepidoptera; family Noctuidae; genus Dryobotodes; species Dryobotodes eremita. The sequence goes on along the minus strand of OU823251.1, from coordinate 18,800,403 downwards.
TATTAATTTTGTGAACAAAAGGAAAAAACCGGCCAAATGCGAGTCCGTACCATTGGCTAGGTAAACAACAGTAGGTACACAAATTAGGTGCCTACCTGTTACCATTTATTGATATCGAACAAAAATAGACAAAAATTTGCGTTTTTTGTATGGCAGCCTCCCTTAAATATTTATTTTATTTTAATTTTATTATTTATTATTAAAGTAAATATACAACTGAGTATTTTCTGAATATTTCAAGTGCCTACCTGTTGCCATTATTGATATCGAGCAAAAAAGGGCAAAAACATCGCGTTTGTTGTATGGGAGCCCCCCTTAAATATTTATTTTATTTTTAGGACTTTTTGTTATAGCGGCAACAGAAATACATGATTTGTGAAAATTTCAATTGTCTAGCTATCGCGGTTCTTGAGATACAGCCTGGTGACAGACAGACGAACGGACAGACAGCGAAGTCTTGGTAATAGGGTCCCGTTTTTACCCTTTGGGTACGGAACCCTAAAAATTATACAGATGTTGTAGAAATAAATGTCGAACCATACTACGTCCCCCCAAAAGGCATACATAATTGTTTAAGTAAATAATCAAATGTCACACTAACAAAATAAAAATAAAAATATAAACTCAAGGCAAGTACATGTCACAATTTCATGCCTAACCCTGATAGTTAATAATATCGAATAATAAAATGTCAATAAATTAAGACGGCAAATAAACAAATAGGTAGTATACAGCCATCATCTCTTATACAATAATAAATTAAATAAAAATGTTAATAAGGAATATCATTGTCGTAACGGAGCAACATTTCACCAAAAATTTTTCTCTGATAAAAGCTCAGTCAGAGTGAGTCAGAGAACCCAGAATTTTGCTACGAGTTTGCCACCTTCAGTAGCGTCCATCAGATCCTATAATGTGCAGGCAATCCCTTTTTTCATTGGGAAATCATCAAATGATCTCTCCCGCTCTGGGCGGAGCGGGAGGCCGTGTCAGACTCTGTGACTAAAACCCACCCGTGTTCCTTCAATTGCCTATGCGCCAGGGCCACGGTAACTCTTTCGAACAATCCGCGATTCCGGCAGAGGCAACAGGACACTTTGGACACGATATCAATGAATATTTAAATGACAAATTTTAAATTACATGTTTTATAAAATATTCACAATATAATTATAGTAACAACTAAGGAGTCAAATAAAAGCCCCCTTCCTCTCTCCTACTTTTGCTGTGGCCGACAGGGTCCACAATGGTCATATTTTTGTAACCTACCACCTAAGTTCACACGTGGAAGCAATAAATTTGTTGAGTGTTGAGTATTGATATTAAGTGGCCCATCGTTTGTGAGACAGCACCACATTAGAATTCCTTCAATTAATACATTTTGTTTTACAAGAAAATTTAATACATTTTGAATTTCACGGGCTACATTGAAGGAATCACCTTAAGTACCTAATGCTAAAGAGAGTTTGACAAGTTCTCAACTTCAAATGTTGAATTCTGAAACCAGAAGGGTAATTTCTTAAGACACATACGATAGCAATCGACCGCAATGCCTTTAATTTTGATAGTATAACCTCGTTCATTGCGTTATTTACGTTTTTGAGCAAAGGAATTTTTCAAACCTTTGAAGCTATAGATCAGGGATTTCCTTCAAACCCCTTGGATTGTGAATGAAGAAATTGTGTTACGCAATTAGGGTGTGGGTGTTTTTGACTGAACGAGCGCGAGGCGTCTCCGTTTTAACTTCGGCAAAAATGCTTTCGTGTGTCCGGATGTCCGGCAAATGGCTGTTCTACTCTACAGGTCGCATTTCTCAAACGATTGTCGTGAAATTTTGAGAGCGGGTTCGATAATTATATGGAATTTTTATCCCGATTTAGTTTTTGAAATTTTTCAAAATGGCGGAGATATGGGGGTTGAAAACGTAAAAAAATACATTTTTCAGTCATTTTGCGCTGTTTGTTTTAAGGTGCGCGGTGAACATTTATTCAGTTTTAATCTATGGAAAGACAGACTCGTAAGCTACAATGAATAAGTCCAAGGTCCGAAGTGGAGGTTTATGAATTGATATGATATGAAAACAATAATTGATAATAACAAATTTTTAAGAACTTAAGTTCGATGTTTTATAATTATTATAATACTCTTTATGATATACTTTCCTACTTATCTGATGTTTTGAATATTATTACATATCATTTTATTACTTAAATATATATTGATGACTATTGTAGCTAGGTCACGTCTCTTATCTTTATTTTTTATTGTCAAGCTTTGGGTACAAAGGTGCCTATGGTGTGAACAATGATAATGAAAATTATTGCATGCCATGCAGACAAACCATCGCGGGTAGAACCTGCACCTTAAAGCGTAAAACACTATCAATCACAATCTGAATCATTTTGAAAGATATTGCTAATCCATTGCTTCATACGTTCGAAAAATTTGTCTGCTCAACAACGTAAATAACGCAATGAATGTTGTTGAACTGTCAAAATGAAAGCCATTGCTGCTGATAGTTTGTTACGCAATTACCCTGCTGGATAAGGATAGTACAGGAGCGTGGGGAATGGCACAAGAAAAGAGAGGCCTATATATGCTCTCCAGTGGGTGAAGTGGGGTTGTGAATGATGGTGATGGTGATACAGACATACGCGTTTAAGAGGCTGACAACAGCTAAAGCGCGGCACTGTCGGACTGCATAGAAAAGAAAGAGAAGCGCGATGACACAATGTTGGTAATTTATTGCAAAATATATCTATTTACAAAAAATCTATTGATTGGACAAAAAATTAAAACATTGTTACGTTAATATGTTGCTTGTAGAATAAATCTGACAAAAAATCACAATTGATTGCGTGTAGTATAGAGAGGTATCTTCCAGAGTTTTTTTATAGAAAAAATCACGAAGATGCCTCTAAAAATTTCTTCAGTTATATTGTTAGATAGTGATCTAACTAAAATTAGATATCATATATTTTTCTGATTTTGTTTACTGCAGTCGATCATATACTTTTAGGCATTATAAAACTTGCGTTTAGATGCTGTAGTCCTCTTAACTACAAGTTGATATCGGTACTATCTATAGGTGCACCACTGACCCTTCGAGGTATACTGGTGTAACATTAAGGCAGACAGGCGCAACGCGACAGCGCTACACAAAGGCGCCGCTTGTCGCGCGACGAGCGGCGCCTTTGTGTCACGCGCGATTTGCGTCGCGTGTCGCGCCTGTTTGTGTTGCCTTTATGTTATATTTATTGCTACCGGTATTTTACCGCTGGAATACCTTACTTTTAATTTTACCTACTATTAAAGGTACCCAAGAAAAAAAAAAACTCAATACTCAGTAAGTATCTTTATTGCTTTACCATAATGGGTACTTAGGTGGTAACTAATATAATTGAGATCATTATGGACCCTGTAGGGCACAGCAAAATGGTAGGAGAGAGGAAGCCCTGTTTTAGGAGATCATTCAGTTGTTAATAATAAGAGTAAGGAGATCGCGAATAAGATAGTAACATTTCGCTTACATAAGTATTATTTTATCTGAAAAAGTACTTAAATATTTTAAATTATTTTTTCTATACCGTTTCACAATGAATTATGTTTATTGTAAAAATTGTTTTTCTTTGAATAATTATTATTGTTATATTATCAACTTCCTCAGTTTCGGCTAAATAATTATCAAACAGTGTCAAATATAATAATCCTTACTAGTAGATAATGCGATGGCTGTACAAATACTAGGATTATTGCAGCACAAAATTAATGATACCGATAACGAATGTAAACATTGGAACCAATTTCACAATGAGTTCATAGTACCAACTCATGTATATGTACTTATCATTTTTAATTAGGTAAACAAAGGGCGCAGTTGTATTGCTTTCATTATAATGTTAATATCGGTATCGGTAACTTATCGATTCTATTGCTCATTTTTCAATGAGCCCCACTGATAGGCAAGTAGGTATTGAATGCTTGTTGCAATGATAAAGTTGGCTTGTATTTATTGTACTTACCTATGATATTCTATTCTATTCTATTTTTCTCTATGGCAATGGTGCCGATGTCGACAATTCTGCCAATGTCAGATGTGTTACGAGAAAAAGTGCGAAACGGAGATCAAAAAAAAAAAAAAAAGTTTTGCCATAAACCAAAATCCTGATTGAAACCTATGATATTATGCATGGTCAAAAAAAAAACAAGGTCTGGCATTCCGAGAGTGACAAATGCTTACGTCACTATCCAGTTGCCATTTTATTGCAACAAAACACGAATTATGGAAACATTTTCAGTCACAATTCTGTTAATAAATTTATATAAAGCATTTAAATTGTCGTTTCGTTTTTCTAATCAAACGAAACCATTCAATTTAAACATGTACCAACGTAATTGTTAATTACAACCTTATTGTTTTATCGGATTCGCACAGGTAATAAAGGCGGTTGGGAAGTTATTATTACACACTACTGGTAACACAGCGGTGATGACGTAGGCTTGTGTCTCCCACATGACTACTGTGTCTCGGAATGCTATACCTGGCGAAGTATATTATTATACCATGATATTATGTAAGTAATGCAGCAGGTACAGTCGACCTCGTAATAGCCATACTACTTACATACATACTACTACTGTGTAAAATGTCTACATTTATATCTGTTATTTTTTATGGTGTACATAATAAAGAGTATTCTATTCTATTCTATTCTATTCTATTCTACTTTTGACAACAATTCCCAGTGAATTGAAACTTCACTAAAGTTGAAAATATGTGTCACATTGACAATTATACCTTGTCTTTAAGTGACATTAAACCTTAAACATTAAACAACAATACATTAACATTAAACATTTTACTACACCTACGCCAAAGGAGTGGTATTTCTAAGGCCTGCATTCCTCCTGCGCTGATGTCAGCCGCGTACGTCGGTCGCGCGTACGAATATACATTGTTTTCGATATAGCACCACACTGCGACGCTGACGGCACACGGTGGATCGAAAATCGGCTGTAGAAGACATAGGATCTCGATTTCTTAAATGTTATTTTTTTTGCTGGAAATGACTTCTGCTGATCATTACTATGTACAAAAATGACACCCGAGTTAATTCTGCGCAAAAACGAAGGAAATATATTTTTTTTACGAAAAATTTGTATGAAGCTAGTATGAAAAATCGAATTATCTCCTAAACGGCATGTTTAACCGTAATATCCTTGGAGGTGGTCATAGTGCTAATTATTTATGATTTTTTGGTTGCCGATTTGACGAAAAATTTAATGCCGTTTTTTTTAAAAAATCGTCAAAATATTTTTATTTATTTTTACATGTAAAACGATCCCTTTTAGTGCCCAAGTTAAAAAGTTCGATATGTTATTAACCCAAATATTAAGAACACACAAAACAAGAAAAATTAAATAAAAAAATTGCTGTTTTTTGACACATTTTTATTAATTTAAATAAAAAAAGATTATCAAACTCTTATTTAAGTAACATATAAAGTTATATTATATACAAAATAATTTAATTTAAGGAATTAATACTAAGCATTTGTAAAATAAAGTAAAATAAATAAAAAAAAAAGACAAAATATCATTAAATATTACAAAAAAAAAAACCCAAACAGACTCAAATACAAATTTACAAATAAGTACATATAATTTTTTTTACAAATTTTCCTTATCACTCTCGTTGTCAGACTCCAATTCTGAGTCAGCATCCAGATTGGATATATCCAAAAACTCGAACTCAGTTTCCTGAAATTGAATTAAGTCGAGAGTTTCAGCAAAAAAGCTCTGCTTTTTCTTGGCATCTAACTTAGGCCTTTGTGCACTTAGCAAAGGATCCGAAGAAACAACAAGCATATTTAAAATGTCTTGATTGGAATCCTGCCTGCTTCTTTTCCGCGAATGATGTTCTCGAAACCTCCTAAAATCTTTGTTTCGAGACTCTGAGGCTTCTTCCGAGAGAGTCCCAATCGGCACAATATTATTTTTCTCAATTATGTCAGCCCCATGGATTAATAATTTATGAACGGTTGACGACATGTAGTACCAGTCGTATAATAATACGTACTTTTCTGCTGTTTTGCGGGCATAATCTCTAAATTTTATTATATCGACCTGCTCTTTAGATGTAATTGCTTGTAAAATTACAGCAAATCTTTTGATGAGGTCTTCATCCAAACCGGTTATAGCTGCGGTTTTATTAGGAAACTCAAAGAATTTTCTTGCAGTATTCCCGTCATTGGTGGTTCCCGAGCCTTGTTTTACTATATCAATCAACAGATTGAGCTCATCTTTGAATTTATTTTGAATTATTTTCTTCCTTGTCTGTAGCATTTCTTTGTGCTCATCACTTCTCGCTGCCCACCGTTTGAAGTCGAGCCTGTATGCAATGTGTAACAGACATTCCATACAATTTATACGGGCGTGTAGGGATGACAAGCCAAATTCATACAGGTCAGAACACACAATTTTTGATGTTACAGCATCTAAGCGGTTCATTTCTGTAGGCTTTGCTAAGCACAGGTAGCACGATGCATTTGATCTAGCTTCAGAAAGGTAAGTGCAAACTTTAGCGTCGATCATCGTCATCATTGGTTCATGAGTCACCCTATTATTATTATTGCACTCTGTGGGGATAAGGGCCTCAATTTCTTCATCCATTTGTTTTTTCAGCTCAAGGACAACTGCTTCACTCTCCTTTACAAAAGTAAACTGAACTGGACGACAATACAAAACTGAGCATGGTTTTGGGTTCGTCCATAAGATGTTGTCTCCATCTGTCAGTTTAAGTGGCACCAAGGAGGTCATGAAAATGCTCGAGTCATCTTCCTCACCCTCCATTTTCTGCTTGTATCGGCTTTGGTTAGAAGCACCATCAAATCCCCACTTGGATATCAGCTTCAACTGCTTGTTATGCTCTTCCTTAGAAAGGCTTTGAAGGATTCTTGTAACTGTGATATCAAGTAAAGCTTGAAGTGTAATCCTAGCCGATGAATCAGTAACTGTCACTGATTGCTTCGGAGGGTAGCAATCAAGCTTAGTTTGTTGCACTTTATAGTAAGATGGATAAATATCCTTAGCACCTTCCCGAATGGCAGCCTCTCGCAACGTAATATATTGCCACTTTGAGAGTTTTAGCGAAAGAAGCAATCCAAGCGCCTTTTCTGACGTAAATATGATTGTTTTCGCTGGTTTCTTAAGCGTTTCATTTAATTTAGCGGCTGCTTCAGGATTTTTCATCATGTATTCGATGACAGAGGCGATATTTCCATGCCCTTCTTCTTTTAAACGTGCTGCAGCTGCATATGCCAATTCACTGGAATCTTCGCCTGTGTGTTCATCAGATCTTCTCTTTTTTTGTTTACTTCCCAGATCTTCGAATGGTTTACGGGATCTTTTCGTCATTGTTCCAATGGACGTTGATGTCGACGGTTCTGGAGAGACTGAGGGCGCTCTTGGTATCTTATCAACACTTGGTTCTTGATTAACTAAAGTTTGCACAAAACTCGGCCAATCAATATTTGCTCCCAACCAATTCTCGTACTTTCTCCTGAAATTATCAAGGAATCGGTTGGATTTCTGCCACCTTTGTAAAGCGGCTCGCGTAAATCTCCGACAAAATTCTTTGAGAACAACACGATCTTCGTCAGACAGGCAATCGCCTATGCGGGATACAACTGCACTGAACAATACTTCATGATCAAATGAAGTACTCTCACTTCGTAGAAGAACAAACAAGTCTAAATTCGTGATTAAACTTTCCATTCTAAGATTTTATAGTCGCAGATTTAGTGTTAGCAGTTACACAGTTGTGAACAAACTAAATTATAAAACTAAACTTTAGCCCTTTTATTGAAAAACGCCAATAATTAGGTAACTACCCTCATTAGTTATCTTCTCATTAGCTAATGAAAATTTATAATTGTCACTAACTATTCTTAGAACTCATAGCACTGCTAATTAACAAATTAGCTTACTTATCAGGAAAAGTTGAATGTAATCCATAGTTGGTATTGTCGTGAGATATTGAAAATCATTAAATCACCTATAAAGACTCATTAGAAGACCTAATCAGTGTAGTTACTTAATCACTTCTTTTCGGACTCATTAGAAGAGTAAACAATTGGTAATTTGGTTGTATGAAAAGTTTTAAAACTCATGATGTGTTGATAAATATCTAGCTCAAGCATAGTTGTCTACGTGTGGGTGTACTATAAACCTCTGCCAACTCCTTCGGAAATATAGGAGTGATGCTATTTTATGTTACGTGTAGTTAAAAGTCCGTGTTCTTCAACATAAACACTAAAAGGAATCGTTTCATATGAAAAAACAAATGAAAATATTTTGACGATTTTTAAAAAAAATGGCATGAAATTTTTCGTCAAATCCGCAACCAAAAAATTATAAATAATTAGCACTATGACCACCTCCAAGGATATTACGGTTAAACATGCCGTTTAGGAGATAATTCGATTTTTCATACTAGCTCCATACATTTTTTTCTTATAAAAATTATAACTCTTCCATTTGTGCACACATTTACTTCATATGACATTTTATAGAACAGTAATGATCAGCAGAAGTCATTTCCAGCAAAAAAAATAACATTTAAGAAATCGAGATCCTATGTCTTCTACAGCCGATTTTCGATCCACCGTGCGGCAGCGGCGTGAACGTTGCTACGACTGGTACGCGACCGACCGTACGCGACCGACATCAGCGTAGGAGGAAACTTAATTATTTAGAGCAGTGGTTCCCAACCAGTTGCAGTGGTCCGTGGACCACCAGTGGTCCGCAAGAGCTAAAATATGATCCGCGCAAAATTTCAGACAAAATGATAGAAACTGTAAAGACGCGTTTGAATCAGATTCTGTCAGACTCTTACTGACTAAAACCCACCCGTGTTCCTTCAGTTGCCTGTGCGCCAGGGCCACGGTAACTCTTTCGAACAATCCGCGACCCCGGCAGGAACGTTGTGCACCCTGCTAATAATAATGAAATCAAAGTGGTCCCTGGTCAAAAAAAGATTGGCAACCACTGATCTAGCCAAACCAAAGCAATGTGTTATTATTTTGCTAAAACGTTTGTGAAAACAAATACTTAGTAGATCTTATTTACCTTCGTCGTGTACTCAAGTTGTGACCAAGTTTGAATGACTACACGTACATACCATACATAAACTCAAGCCTTTTTCTCGTGGGGGTAGGCAGAAACTACAGAATGCTACCTGCTACGATCCTTATATCCTGTTTGCTTCGTTGACATTCATAGTGTTAAAACGCTTAGTGTCAAATATTACCAAACGAGTATAAATCGAGTTTCTTTTAAAAAAATATGTTGATTTGTAATAGGTAACATTAGGTACTTTATACACTGTTACAATAAAGTTTATTCTGCTGGTAACATTTACGTAGAAATGTATTTTTAATACACTAGTAAAGTTATTGTAAACAGATAAAGAAAAGATTATTTCATAATTAATTAAGCTGATAAGCTTTTCGTTCAAAAAGGATATTTTTAAATATCGATGCGAAAAGATTATTTCTTATATGCATTTTCTTATGTTACTTCATATTTGTTTGATTGTTAGAGATTATAAAACATAAAATAATATCGATTCGTGCCAGCCATGGTATAATAATATACTTCGCCAGGTATAGCATTCCGAGACACAGTGGTCACGTGGGTGACACAAGCCTACGTCATCACCGCTGTGTTACCAGTAGTGTGTCATAATAACTCCCCAACCGGCTTTATTACCTGTGCGAATCCAACAAATCAATGAGGTTTTAACTAACAATTACGTCGGTATAAGTTTAAATTGAATTGTTTCGTTTGATTAGAAAAACAAAACGACAATTTAAATGCTTGATATATATTTTTTAACAGAATGGTGACTGAAAATGTTTCCATACTTCTTGTTTTGTTGCAATAAAGTGGCAACTGGATAGTGACGTAAGCTTGTGTCACTCTCGGAGTGCCAGACCTTGTTTTTTTAGACCATGGTGTCAGCGAGTAATCTTGTTCGCGTGTTCTAGTTAAAAGGTTGAACTATCCCTTGTCGTGTTATTTGATGATCTAACAATAGGTACCTACATCCACGGGGTAATTACGTATCACACTTACAGTAGGAATGGGTTTCATTTTGACAGTTCAACAACATTCATAGCGTTATTTACGTTGTTGAGCACACAAATTTTTCGAACATATGAAGCAATGGTTTAGCAATAGTCTTCAAAATGATTCATATTGTGATTGATAGTGTGTTACGTAATTAGGATGCTGGTCATACACGTACGCCGATTGCAAGTACTACGCACGTGACCTTTCTGAAGAACTAACACATTGCCAATATTTTCCTCTAAATATGTAAGCAAAAATACCTAAATGACACACAATTATTAATTATTATTGTGTATCCATCTAGTTTTCCGTATGATCACGGCGAGACAACGTGACAATGAATTCGTCACCAACACCATGTACCTCCAATGTGTAATCTATACATACCTACATACAAATAAATAAAATTGAAGTCTCTGTTTCTAATGTTAAAATAACAGCTTTTAGCTACAAAATGCTTATTAAAGTATATACGGGACTTATAACAAAATACCAATTTTTAAAATTTTTGTCTGTCTGTCTGTTTGTTCCGGGTAATCTCCGAAACGGCTGGACCGATTTTGACGAGACTTTCACTGGCATATAGCTAATGTTATAAGGAGTAATAAAGACTACTTTTTGTGCCGGTAGCACGGTCCCGTTGGACAATTTCCGACATCCACGCGAGCGAAGTTGCGGGCAGCAGCTAGGAATATAAATGAATGATATAAAATATATATTACCTACATTAACAAACCGCAAGACTTCAGTGCCAAGCTCATTTATCAAACACTAACAAAACAACAACGTCGCTTGCAATAACTCCAATTAAAAACCGATACTATAAAATATTTATCGGTTTTTAAAACGTGAGGTCAAAAGTTCAGTTCTCTTTAATGGAAGTATTGAGAGCAATTGCATTAGTAAAAACTATTATCTTGAATTAATCTGTTGTTTGCTTAAACACAAGTGTTTATTATTATCAAACATATGATAAAATGTCCCAGTTCGTGTCTGCATAACGTTTTAACTAGCCGAGCGGGATGGTATTGTGTCGTTTTGCATGAATATTTCGTAAATTATATAATATTAATTAGCTGATAATATAAGTGTGTTGTCAAAATGTTGCAATTATGCGGCAGTGTGATAAGGAAAGTGAATGGAAGGAGGTTTTATACTGTTATCGGTTGGGATAGAACAACGGCCGTTCGCCAGAAAGTACTGGAGGTGAGTGTAACATAGTTTTCATTTTATTCCTCTCAACTAGTAGACATTATAATTTCAGGAGGTTTATAAAATTTAACAGGTTAGGATTGAATATATTCGTTACAAGAGGTGCATATTTCTTGTTACAGTCGTTACGGGTAGTCAGAAGCCCGAAAGTTTGACAACCAGTCTTAAGGCCCTTTTCCTACGGCCGCGGCCATCCAGTTCTGCGGGAACGGTTTTTTACTGGATCCCGAAAATCATTGGTGTGTTCACACAGTAGTTTGCATCCTGATTTTTTTGCGGTAGAGCAACGAGCGGTTATTAAATTAGTCTAAAGAAAATTCAGACGTGATGGACGTGAACACGCTTATAATATTGTAATTGGCAATATCGCCGCCGCCGCCGCGCGCCGCCGGCAGTGTAAAAAAATAACATTTTGGGTTCACGCAATGCTGAAAAAACGATCGACATTAGGTACCTTTCGTAACCTCATGGGCGATTTGAGAAACGATGAATTTAATTTTTTACTTTAGAATGTCCATGACCACGTTTGACAACCTTTTAGAAAAGATGAAGGAAAAAAAAAAACAGGATACAATTATGAGAAAAAGCATCACCACTGGAGAAAAGTTAGCTCCCACATCCCATCCAGTAAAAAACAGTATGGAGGAAGTGGGAACACTTCCATTAAACTATACGTGTAATTAAACTGGATCCTGTTTTTCACTGGACTACTGGATCCAGTTTGTAGTGCCAAAATCGAATGTCAAATTCGAACGGATCCGTTTTTTTTTCAGGATACTGTAAACAGGATACTCGTGTGACTGCTAGTATTGAAACACGTACACTACTAAACGGGATCCTGCAAAAAACCGTACCTGCGAAGAGCGGGATGTTGCTGTGGGAAAGGGCTGTTAATAAGGGATTGTCTTGTTTAAGGGATTGTGGAGGTCAGATAGGCAGTCACTCCATGTAAAACTACAGGTATTGAGCTGCATCCGGTTAGACTGGAAGCCAACTCCAACATACATAGCTGGGAAAAGGCTAGACAGATAGTGGGGTATTAATTTATTTCCCATTGTTCTTTTGCATAAAGTAAAACAATATTCGTAATCTAGAACGAGATCGCTGCGCTTATTTTCAGAAATGTTTCAGTACCAAAACTAAATATTACCTTATCAAAACTACAAATATTCCAATTTGAATGGAAATTAGCTTAGGTATAATTTACTAAGGTCTTTATGGAAATTTACGAATACACAATGTCATTTTATTTTTCTCGAATAAGTTAAAATTATGGCCACGTTCAGTTAAATAGGTATAAAAATTGATGATCCACATAAAAGTAAATTTAATACTCGGCTTATTTCACAGTTCGTCTAACTTTGGAACATGGCTATTGCCCAGTAATTACCTAAGTCAGATGGTCAGCTTTATGTAAAATATTAATATTGAGTCACATCTGCGTTTTGCCATCTGCCACCCACTACAATTAGGGAAAGTCAGAATATCTCTTAAGGTTGCACTAGTCGATATTATTTCCATACATATTTCGGGAGGGTATTACTCTATTTTTTGAGATTGTACATCCAAAGTTAAGCATAATATCGGTTTTGTCTCATTATTAATTTTGTCTGTGCGGAAACAGAATAGTAAAATAAAAAGCCATTAAAAAGTTATGAGCTAACTTTGGGCGTTAATATGTAATAAAAGAAGTGTAAAATCTCAAAATAAAGTCGGCACCGACAAAGATCATTTATCGAAGAGTTCAATTAACGTTATTAATAATTGATTTACGCAGTGGTTTTTTCATAAAACTCGATTTTCCAAAGGACTTTTCGTAAATTTTTACGCGCTCGTTTTACTATAAATTAAAATGACGGTGTTTATGTGCGTGCAAACTAGAAGTTGTGCATTTAGACTAGTGTCTAACCGCTCATCACTGATACTATCTCTGTCGGACACGATGTCAGGTGACACAGCGTGTTTTTGGCCACGCCCACTAGTGAGTTCGAGCCCGCGACTAGTTCAACCTTAAGAAAACTAACCCGTTTAATAAAATAACTAGATATTATGTAATATAATTACACTAAAAATAATTACTATTATAAGAGTGTAAATGTGGTGCTGTCCCACGAACAATGGGGCACTTAATATCGTGACCAGCATATTCTGTTGCCTGCACGTAGGAAATGCAATACCGGGATACCGGGATCCCGCGTGCATCATGCGGGACTAATCCCGATCTAAAATTGAGTGGGATCCCGTGAGAATGGCGGGATTACGGAGAAAAGAAGTTTATCGTGTTAATCAGCGCTTCAAGATGAACTCGAACTTACCTTGGCCAGTATGAACAGTTCTGGATTAAAACAACTCTTGAGGTTTTGATAAAGAAGGAGATGAATTATTTTTAATCGGGTGGAATAAAAGTCACATACCTTGAATTCATTAATGAAGATAGTTTCTACTAGCGTAAAAGCAGAACGTGCCCTTTCTGTTGCTCTACCTAGTCTGTATTCTGTAAGGTTAGGAGCTGTTTTCCCGACACAACAATTTTTTAACTTTTTGTGTTTTTTTGAGATGTTTATGTTAGTATGTCATAATGCTTAAAAATATTATTAAGTCTTATATATACCAAAAAGCTTGTTTACATAATCAGCCTATAATGTTCCCACTGCTGGGACTCAGGCCTCCTCTCGGTGAGAGGGAGAGGGCTGTAATCCACGCGGGCCCAGTGCGGGTTGGTAGATGTCGCAGGTCTTCGATTTTTTGGTTCTAGGACATGCCGGTTTCCTTACGATGTTTTCCTTCACCGTTTTGAAGCTTGAAGTTTCAAGTTTAAAAGCTTGTTTAATTTAAGGGCTATCTTAGCGCACCCCGCGCTAAGATAGCCCGCGAAATTCAAATTTTCTTACGTGTTTTGCAATTTGTAGGTCAGTTTCAGGTTGTATGTTGATCTTAATATGATTCACGGCCGTATCGTATATTTATTTACAAAATTATAATCACAAAAATCAGCAATACATCTCTTTAAGTTAATATTGCCCTATTGAACGACTATTTCATGAAATCTTGACATTTGAGGCCAATTCTAACTTAAGGAATTGTATTGCTGATTCTAATGATTATAATTCTGTAAAGCCATATTTGTTACGGCTGTGAATCATATTTTACTCAACAAACAACTTGAAACAGACCTGCAAATTGCAAAAACTAATTTCGCGGGCTACCTTAACGCATCCCCTAAAGTTAAAACCCTTAAAATCAGGTCTTCATTATGATTAATTTGAGAAGTCTACGTCCACCCTGCGGGATCCCGCAAGTACCAGGATCTTCTCGAAGGATTAAGAAAGGTCAGTCCCGTCAATACCGGGATTAAAATTATCTTGCGGGATTGCATTCCCTACCTGCACGTTCAAGAATTGATGGACGCTACTGAAGGTGCCAAAATCGTAGCCAAATTCTGGACTAACTCTTCAGATTCTCTGTAGATTGCCATCCACACGCTAAGAAGAAGAAGAAGATTACTATTATCACATTTTTAAACAAGCTATTTTAAGTCATATATAAACAATTTAACACCACTGCTTCATACCTACAACTTTTTATCAAGAGACATCTTACTTTGGTTCAGGTCAAATTTATTTCTAAATAGAGGTAGCGCCCCGCTGTGCCAGCTAGTTCGTTCGTCCATTTTTATTATTTGGCACAGTAGGTATTAACTGGAAAATCTCTTTACTGTCGAAGCAATAAGGAGACCATTTTCTTCACCACCGAAGTTGTGAAGAAACTGTTGACATTAACTAGACAGAGTTTAGTGAATGAATGCTTTGTTACTTTAAAAAGAAAGGGTTATTTGAGTAAGAAGTTGCGTAGTTTTTCTCATTGATGATAGACTCTCGCAATTAATGGACTATAAGGAGACAATAGAAAGAATGTATCCATTCCGTTAACAGATTACTGACAGCAACCCAAGCAGTAACCCAATAGCAACCTTATCGTAATGAAGATAAAGACCACTTTGATTTTGACAGCGATGAAAAATCGTCATAAAATAACAGTGACATGAACGTATCTACCATTGATAATAAGTACCTTTATTTGCATTCTACACATCCAGTTTAAAGAATTCTACATTTTCGAAGAAATGAAAGAACAAATTTCAAGGTGTGAATACACCTTGATTAAAGCGGCTGCCTGCTACACTCCCTCCCGCATAAGTTGGATTCGCCGCCCGAGGCATACCTTAACGACACCCGACCACGCCACTATCATCCTCCAGGAGAGTAGTAAGGCCACCAGTACTCTTAGTAAACACAAAAACAGACCGCCGTTCTTCCGTCCTCGCCGCCGAGGCCTGCCGCGACGCGGCGAACGTCCCAATCCATATCCGCCCCGACCCTTGCTCCAGCCAATCCGCGCCGCTGAGCCTGTACCTTTAAATTCGTCCCTAAATAATAATAATTCCGATCCAGCCTGTCCCGTGCTGCCCACCCCAGCGACGCCCTAAGCCGAGATCCGTACCCCACAGGGGTGCCTTTAGCGTGTTGTCGCCTAGTTTATAAGTTTTTTAAGCCCTGGCTGGAGGCGTTAATTTATTAAGGCAATCATAGACAAGCCCGGTTAAGCAGCCGACAACTTCCTAGGTTGACCTGTGAGCTGCCATTTAGAAAAAAAATGATAACACTTTAATTTACCTTTACCGTGGTCGATTTTGGGTTAATTCCTAATGAACTATAAACTTAATGAGGAAGAATTTTAAAAATATAGGTTCTATCTATTTGTCCATTATATAACATAATTACGTTTCGTTGTCATTATCAGTTGTCCCGGATGAAGAACAAAACGTTTGTTTAATTGTTATAAAAATGTTTGTTATTACGACGGACTGTGTAGTATTAGAATCAAGGACTGTGGTTTATTTACCGTTTAATTAAAGTATATAATTTTTGTATGTATGTATTATGTACCTACTCGTTCTTTCTAGCTCAATTGTATTGTAGTAATAGGTACCTATCTATTGTATTGATACAACCGAGGCTTACTTAGAAACTTTATGATAATATAGTTTTTCTCTTTTTTTTTCTTTTTTATAAAAATGTTTAATTATGCTGCCTCATTGATTGCAGTACGTACTTAGCACCGTCCGTTCATCTTCTTCTGCTCTCTTATTGGCATGAGGCTAGCCTATCGCCACTAGTGAATGGCATCGTAAAGATTTTTTTTTTTTGGGTAACGTTGTTGAAATCCTCATGGATGTCCTCCGCCCTAAGGCGGATGGAGGGGTCTGTCAGATTTCTACTGACTAAAACCACCCCGTGTTCCCTCGCACACTTGCACCGGGGGCTACGGGGGCAATTAAGTACTCTTCAACGCATCCCCCGACTAGTGCGAACCCGCCTCTGCCGGCTCCGTCTGGTTAAACCGGAGGAGTGAGGTGTTTGACTCCACCCGCGATGTTTAAGAGGGGCGCGCGTGGAACTTTACGCTCCTGCACCTCGGGTCATATACATATGATAGGGGGCGGTGGCCGTTCCCGAGTCCGCCGTTCCTGGACTCAATTAGGGGAGCCAAAAGAGGGCATTATCTGCCCTCTGCCGATGCCCGATGCGCCTGCTGCGGACCGGGAGAGCATTCGAAATCTACCTCTCCTTTTTCGCTGCCCCCTTCTACGACATAACATTTTCACAGAAGGAGATCACCGCGTCATTTGAATGTATCCTAAATCAAGTAGTAGTCAAAACCTTGACACTTAGAGACGTAAGCTGAAAGTTTCAAAACAGAATTAACTCGTCCCTTGTAAAATGCTAGCAAACTAGTTTAATAAAAGGCTAAGCTAATGTTGTCTAGCATATGCATATATTTACTAATGAGGTGTTAAACACTTCATACATAACACACAGCATGTACTGTTTATCTTTATTTATTTACGAGTTCTGCGCTAAGTACCTACTTACGTAACAAAGGTAAGCTTGTTATCGGTGAAGGATAAAAGTCATACATACACTTATAGATATACTTACTTAACAAAACATAACATTCCATCCTCATAAAGGTATATGAACATAGTTAACGGTGATCCCACAGAGAACCAGAGTATTCGACATAGCCTACATACAGAATAAGCAAGCTGAAGTGGCAATGAGCTAGCCATATTTGCTGTAGAAACGAAGCCGATGATCATTGGAGTAGACATGTTCTTGAGTGCAGTCCGCGAATCCGCAAACGTAAGGTAGGATGTCCCCAGGCTGTAGTCTGGGACATCGTAAAGTTTTCACTGTGGAAGCAATTTTAGACAATAAATGTCAAGGTTTTAAAATGGAGTAAGATGGCGCCTACTCACTCTATTTACAACTACTGTTTACAATGTTAAGGCCTAGGTAAGCTGACAAATATAACATCATTATTATCTCTATTTATTCAAACATTAGGTACACAATGTCTACTAAATTAAGTAGGTAGGTATCTACGAGGTGTTATTCACAAAACAAGCTTCCACGAGAGATGATCATTATAAGTATGCATGAATGGTGTCGGTTTTAAAATTACATTCGCCCTGAGCGTAATTTCGGCGGCACGCCTCTCCCATCTTGGAGAGTAGAGAGGGGCGAAAAATTTCATCATTCAGTTACTTTGTCGGCTTATGCAGAAAATTTGAGAATTCAGACAATATCAGATGCAAGAGCAAGCGAAAATATCTCAACAATTTATTTGGTTTTCTAACTCCAAACGAACTAAAACAAAAATACTCTGGTGAAGGGGCGCCTAGTCACAGCTCCTTCGGTGCCCCTTCCTGCACCCTGGGCGGTCGCCCAGCCGCGCCTTACTGAGTATGAATTCTAGCGCTCTGTAGGTCGTAAACGCAGCTACCTTCTATTTAGCTGCTTGGCTAACCTTTTCACGATGAGGTTTTCAGCAGAAAATTAGTAACCATGGAGTTTCTTGCCGGCTCTTCTACATAGGAAACGACCAATTGGAACTTTGTACTTAGCTTCTAACGTTCCAAGAGTACCCATGTAGGTTTATATGAAATAATATATTTTGAATTTGAATAGTGTCGTGTCTACAAAAGAGAAATAATAAAAGATGATTAGTTGTAAAAATATATTATAGCAGAAATTGGAATTATAATGGCCTACATGTTATGCCAATAGATGAAAGTTGCATAATACACGAGAAGGCTACTGAATTATATAACTAAAACAATATATAAAATAATAAATTTGCGCGTGCGTCCAACAAA
The DNA here is from genome assembly GCA_917490735.1 of Dryobotodes eremita. Classification (NCBI taxonomy): domain Eukaryota; kingdom Metazoa; phylum Arthropoda; class Insecta; order Lepidoptera; family Noctuidae; genus Dryobotodes; species Dryobotodes eremita. Next base: position 18,781,838 of record OU823251.1, on the reverse strand, counting down.
TTAAAACCGACAATGTTTTATCAAACTGTTTAACGTGGACTGCACTTCAATTGTTTTCAATTGCTTATCAAGGTACACTCAAGGAAAATCATCTGTTTGTTATTGACTATATTGATTTATAAGTTGCCAATAGAGACAATTTATTTATATGTCGTTGTGTGACGCAGTGTCTCGATTGTATCAGTGTAAAATTCGATGTTGTGGTTATATTGTTTTTTTTTTTAACTCAACATTTTGTATGTTGATATATATGTTAGATATTGAATGGCATAAACATAAAAACAATTCAATCCGATTAATTCCAATCTAATGTCAATTCTAAAATTAACTTTTATGTAATTACACGTTTTTTTAAATAATTATGATAAAATATGATTAAGATTTTTGTCGTTGTTTGTAGGTAGGTAGGTACATTAAGGAAAAGATGTAAAGATGATGATTGTACGAGCAAGTTGCTATTTTGTCGTATCAAGTATTGCATATTTATTTGCAAAATTCAAATGTAAGAATAATTCTTACATTACACAACCTACGGGGCAAAAGCGGCTCTGTAATTAAATCTGCAGTAATTATCTACGTATACCTATAGTCACCAACTACTACTAAATACATACTAACTCCAATTAGTTAACTATCTTGACAACAAAACTCCTAGTTGAATATTAGTATTCAACTAGGAGTTTGCTAGGAGTAGCTACAATTTAAATGCTCACCAAAATAATTTTTAGACCCCAAGACTAAGTACCAAGTAAAATATGTTAACTTAAAATAAAATAAACCCACTCTATACCGAGGTGCCTAAAGAACAACGTTTTAAGTTCCAAAATAATTATACACTCATCAGAATAATTGTACGCGTTGTATTTATATTCTTTTTGCCTACCAAAATGGATAAATGTTCACCAAATCTTGTTTAAGTTGCTCACCAACAATAAGTATGCTTCAAAATGCAAGGCTGGGATAGGATGCAAGAGCGAGCGAAACGAGCTCGGGACTTGGGGCACCCGGACTCGGACAGGTAAGGTAAGAAGGGAATGGCGGGGTCTTTCAGACCCCGCCATTCCCTTCTTGTTAAATTTTTTTTAAACACTCAGAAGTAGGAGCCCCGCTGAGCGGGGCTCCGTCAACTACGCCTTATAAGTAAAAAAAGGAAAATGGGTTCATTTCTACAATACTTTATGAAACACAATTTGGTGAGCATTAATTCATTCTGGTGGACACAATTTGGTGAGTATTTCGAATTTTTTGGTAGAAAAATAGGTACTTTTCTGGTAGGCGTTTAAACACAAGCCAATACTAATTCAACATCGGACAAGAAAAAAAAAAGTATTTTGTAAACAATTCACCGTTGTAAAAGATAAACTGTGATTTGCAGTCGAAATGTTTGGACACCTTAGTTTCAGCGTTGCTTCTCTAAGTTTTAGAGTTTAGAGTTGCACCACTTGAAACTGCTGAAATCTGAGGTCAAGTTGACGTCGCTTCTTTGGTTCAGTTTGAGCGTTTCAATGCGCTTTTCAAAAGTTATAGATACTTAAATGACATTACAATCCGCTTAGCTACTGAAATTTGAAGGTATTGCAGTTCAACCTATTGGGGCATTAGGAGAAGCTTTTGTTCAGCGCTGCATTGTGGTAGTTAATACCTGAAGATATTGTAACGAAAAACATTTCTAGTTAAATAGCTCTTGAACAGAACAATTTACGTTAAAACAAAAATGTTTCCGTTAGTAGGTAGATATTAAATATTTTAAATAGAACCTTGTTCTGAAAGATTTTCATTCTACGGAAGACATACATGGGTCATTGGGAGATTAGGATACCAGATTGGAGAACACCTTTTTGATTTAATTAAAAAGCTATAATTCTTCGTATGTTCATTAATATGAGTACCTATTTATCATATAATGTTTACCTGCCCTGAAGATAGCCCTAACTGTAACGTCAGATCATTAAATTAGGTATCAAATGATTAATTGTGCAATGCACACTTGTAGGTTTATACTAGGTAACAGTAGACTCTTCACATAGTTATAATACGATTCAAACTAAATGGCAGCTCGGAACATAAGGCGAGTCGCTGCGCAGTAACCAATTCAAGTGTCAGCGGGGGTGAGGGGTGAGGTACTGCGCAGCGAATAGCGCACTTCACAGCCGCCATTAAGTTTGAATCGTACTGTACTATCTGATAAATTAATATTGACGTAGGTATGCATCGGACATATTCTGCGGTCATAATACAAGGTCCATTTGTATCAATTACAGGCCTTCCAATACATATGACATTAAATACAGGCTATTTAAATACTAGTACAGGCGTTATTTATTATTAAACACGAATGACGGAAATAATGTTAAATGGAAAATTATAGTAGGATTACTTGTTATCCTAGAAAAAAAAATCTTTTTGAGATGTCTACTGAGAAAGTATGTACCTACATGTACCTTCTTCTTTATGATGATATCAATAGACATATTTTTCTTGATTTCTTCCTTGTCGTTCCCATAATTAAGACTTAGAGGGCGCCCGACGGTCCACTAGCGCCACTCCTTTAAAAAAGTATTATCTCGTGACTGAGAAGGAATTATGAATAACGGTTTGTAAGGACCCTCGGTAAGTGTGTCTAGAATTTTTTAATACCTTTTATATACAATCTAAAGGAATGTGGCCGCTTTTCTTTAGATCGAATTTTGTTGCTTCATGTCTCAATATGAAACTTTATAAAAGGTATTAAAAAATTCTAAACACACTTACCGAGGACCCTTATAAGCCGTTATTCATAATTCCTTCTCAGTCACGAGATATTTTTTTTTTAAGGAGTGGCGCTAGTGTACCGTTGTGCGCCCTCATAAAAAAAGTTGCATCCTAATTAAGTTCGGTTATACAAAGTGTAATTACAATATCTGTAACCTTTACTCATCTTTGTGAAAAACTTCTAGCATGGGACCAAACCTGAAATCAACTATTCCCTGCAGCCGCTGGGGTAATTGCGTTACACTAACAGTAGCAATGGCTTTCATTTTGACAGTTCAGCAACATTCATTGCGTGATTTACGTTGTTGAACAGACAAATTTTTCGAACATATGAAGCAATGGATTAGCAATAGGCTTCAAAATGATTCAGATTGTGGTAGATAGTGTGTTACGTAATTAGGGTACAGGTTATGTAAACTTATGATCACGACTGAGGTGTCCCATCTACATAAACAAACTTTCAAACTATTGGTAGATTTACAGGATGATAGAAAACCTGACGAACCAAATTGTGTGCAAATATGAATATCGTTAGTATGACGTAGGCTTAATTTATGTTTACCATTTGAAATTATCGTTAAGATATCACGTCAAATTCGACATTGCCATACCAGCTCTTCACTAGTTTCCATATTGAATGTTAATCATAGTAAATTTTAATTACAAAAGGATTTATTTGATGTAGGTAGAGAATTTCTTTTTTTTTATTACTGTTGCCTTTCTTGAAAGCTAAAAGTTCCAACAACTTGAAATTGCTTATATTGTAAAAGGGCCATAAGCCATAAATATAACTTAGCAAGAAAATAAGGAAGCGGCGTTAATTGTAATTTAAAAGGAACGTGTAAACTTTAGACTTTTAATTGCATCATAGATCATTCCGTTCTGTAAAATAAGGTACTTAATTAGAAAAAGATATGCGTATGGGCTCACAAAATTTATTTTTCTATGTTCTACACAATATACAGGCTCTTGAAAACAACATTAACCAAATTAACAGAATTCAAAAACAATAAAATTATTTCAATTGCAAAATATTAAATTTAAAAGACATTTCTTTTTATTTATTTTTTTTGTCAAAGTATGAGTAAACTGACAATACTGTAGCGGCATCTACAACGCCACATTCAAGCTACGTGTTACACTGACGTCACGCAAAATCCTGCATCGCGCAAGCAGAGTTTGCCGCGCAACTAGCATATATACAAGGTCCCGACATCAACCGTCGTGCAGTTACCCACCAGACACGACACCCGTCTGATTGGAAAATCCTCCCTTTTCCAAAGAGCATGAGTGAGATTTACACCCTGTTCCTCATACCTCTATAATACAAATTAGAGTGTGCCACATAAGGTACAAATTTTCCTTATTACAACCCAGCTTTCGAGAGAACTCGGGCCTGACACCTATCAGTGCGACTACAATAGTAACAAATAAAGCTCAAATTCGCAAAACACGTATTCGTTTGTATGAAACTGAAAGGTGTCAATCACGCTTTCTCTCGACGGCGAGACTGTAAATCAACATTATAGAACAGTTTACGAGTAAACAAAAAAGTTTAAATTATTTCCCTTGGTCCTCAACTGCTAAACAAATCACAAGCCCTCCCCTTTCCATTGGTCCTCTTGTCCTAAAACTCTGTGGTCACTTCCATTGGAGTTTTAATTAATAAGTTGAAAGGGTTTTTACTTTTTACAAGTAGGGAAACATTTTGAGAGAAACAAATTATTTTGGAACGCTTTCAGCGGAAATATTAATTACGTATGTGTTCGGGAGTTTTGATGTGTGGCTGTTTCAGAAGGACCAATTACAATTTTTTGATTTGCTGTTTATTTTAAGGGAATTCGTTTTGTAATTTCTGTTACTATGTACCTATGTAAGATCGTTTTGTACTAAAATAAAGGGTCACTGCGGTTACAAATATATTCTATATTGGGCTAATTGTATGTCTTGCCGCTAGCCCTATATAGATTACAAAGAAAACCTAAACAAAATGATCATAATCGTTCTATAATATACTTGGTTGGTAAATATTACTTCAAAAGGGGTAAAGATAGGTTCTGAATTTCTGATAAGTTTATGTACCCAAACACAAACGGGGTATAGTGCCCGTTTATAAACCCAGGCAATGCACTGAACATTGTTTAAAGACTAGACCAGAATAGAATGACGCTCTTCAAGTAACAAAGAAAACAAAAAAAAGATATAATAATGCACGCACTTGCAACAAAATTGACATATAATCGACAACTCGAGTAAAATATAAAACAGACTTTCTAACATACACAGTACTATCTTAGACAGATTTTTCGAGTTCTGCACACTGCCTTATCCGAAACATGTTGTCGTATCAAACGTGATATGCATCGTAATAAACTTCTCATTGTGAGTTAGGACTGGCCCCGAATTGAGGACACGCTGTCTATCTGTCTTGCGAGGTGAGGAATTTATTTCATCACTCCTAAGGCACCTGCCTCTTGGCGAACGAGGAAGCGACTATCTATCAACGATTTTCTCGCTCAAGAAACGTACAAAAGATTGTAGATCCCGTGTAAGTAAAAGAGATAGTTGATTGCTGGCAGAACACTAGCTTGGTGGGCTGAACACTCACTGAGGTACTGCTACTCGCTACTACTCCTACTCGCTAGGCTGAACGATTAATCCCTCGTTGCCGTCGCTCACTCACTGCTTGTTGCTCGCCAACTCTTTTTTAGTTGCTAGCTCTACTAGCTTCTCGTTAATCGCCGGCGGTGGAATGGTGCCTTAACCTTGAAGAGGTATTTCGTAAAGGGATCCGTTCTATTAGGTACTACATATCAATATGTAGATCCTGAAGTACATATTTTAATATGTATGAGAACTTTTAAAGTTAGACTGAAAGTTTAACTCAGATAATTAATTTTATTCATGCTCAGCATTAAAAAGTTAAATAAAGACTTGACTAGATAGTATGAAAATTGTAAAAAAAATCTAAATTGTTTGAGAAATTCTAACATAAAAAATTTATTGGTCCTCAGGTCCTAGATTATTCCAATTTAATAATAAAAAAGTGAAAGAAAAAAGAAATAATGTGTGCGTCCCAATATTTTATTCTCCTGCAAAAACAGCAAAGACTTTATGAAGATTTAGAAATTAAATTTTAAGTTTATTTCTGCCTAGGGAGAAATAAATAAAAATTGCAATCGTAAATATGATAGCTAAAGTTTTTACAAGAAATCATGGCTCGGGGTCCCAAGTTTTGGGGTAAACCTGAAATGTGGGTGTATAGGTATATCAAATTTGTAGGGCTGTCCCCTGTTCCTAAAACCTATTTAGGGCCTCTTTCACCACTTCCACTCTTCTCTCTCTTTTTTCTCTCTTTTCTCTTCTTTTTCCTCTTTATTGGGTAATTGCGTTGCACTTTCAATCAGAATCTGAAAGGTTTTGAAGGAAATTGTTCATGAAAATTCGTCTGCTGAGCGGCGTAAATAACGGAATTAATGTTGTTGAACAGTCAAAATGAAAGGCATTGCCATTGTAATTATGTTACGAAATTACCCCACCGGTTAACTTATTTGGCATGATAATTTCATACAAATTATGTAAAAAATATTTTTTTGTAAAAAACCTATTGTATTTTGGTTAAAATTCCCATAGGAGACAGTTACGTAGGCGTTTTAAGAAGTGTCATTTACAATTTTGACAGTGACATAATGCTTGTCAGTATCAAATTTAAAGGCTGCCACAGACATACTACAGTCGTATGTCGTAAGGTATAACCAACCAAACTGTTTAGATTAATACTTCTTTAGTGACAACTCTTCTCCAGCCCTATTGTTAGTAAGTCAATACCCAGATGTTCGATAGACTGCACGTTAGCGGTAACAAAACCAGTACAAGCAGGACTCTTATTCTTTTGCAAAGTCAAAGTCAATGTCAAAGCTTTTGATTAATCCGATTTTTGGTTTTGAATTTGACTTTGGTGATACAATCAGGATCTTAAAAATATTTTATAGTAGCTCAAAAATCTACCCTATAAGGCATGCATTGTTAAATTACAATATTATAAATGAAGTTAAATAGTACATGAAACATAATGAAGTAATTAATATATATAGAAATTAAAATACAAGATATCATATATTGTAACAAATTAATAGACATATAAGTACATTAAAAGATAAATACATAAAATGGTCAATCACATGAAATTTTGTCAACTAGCAAAGTCTATACTCCGATATGTCAGTTCACGGTCAAAGGGTTATCATTCAAGTGCGGCCTACTGTACGATTATTCTAGTCAGTGTAACAAAAATGTAACTGGACTGCAGTTTAAGTGATTTGTATAAATATTTTATCGACGAAGGCTGCGTTTCTTGCCGATTGAAAATTGAGTTAAAGTTGTGAGCGCATTAACAAGTTTTTGATTACGAATAAAATTATAAACTGGAAGTTAGTGATCACGCGACTGTCTGTAGGAGCCCTTAATCAGCTATAGATACCTATTGGCGAATTTAAAAGTATCAAGTAGTATTCCCAGTAGGCATTATATTTTCGTTATCTTTGTGGAAGTTTTATCAAAAAAAATTGCTAAAGATCATTATTTTATGAAAGATGTTTTTCAGAATTTGTGCGAAATTTTCTAGAATATTTTTGTAGCCCATTGGTGCTTTCTGAAATTGAATTTTGTTTTGGGGTATAAAATCGACGCGACGGTAGCAAAGTAGAAAGATTCAACTGCACTTTTTACAAATTCTCTTTTTACATAATTCGACTCAGAATTCTTGGTTTTTTCATAAGATTTTTTTTTCTGTTTGATTCTCATTTTTTACTGATATTAAGTCACGTATATAAAGACAACTACAACAATTTTTCTCAAAGTGTCGAAGTAGGTACCGTATTCTGGAACAAAAAATGTTACAGTAATATTGGCGTTAACCATTTCCTTGGTAATGCCCTATTAAATAAAGGGTGTAAAATAGGAGAACATATCTTTGTTTTTCTATTAATAATTATCACAGTTTTGCGTTCAAAAGGCTCTCCTGTAAAATCATGATTTTGTAGATAGCCGTATATACTTTGTGGCCGTCGAAATGGAATTATAATTTTGTCTTAAGTTTGAGAAAGAGGTTGGCCTACTTATGTAGGTGTGACGTGTAAAAATAGGTAAAATATTTTAGTTATGTGGGAGACGTTAATGGCGACTGATGGATTAGGCATGTGAGGGTTGAGCAAGAGTCTTTCTTGGGGGTTAATAATATCATATTGTGACGTCATTTGCTCCTTCTTAAGCAATGTGAACGAAATGACTATACCTACATACCTTTATTAGCAATTGCAGTTTTATTCTAGTGCAAATTAATCATAGCTGGACCTACTAGCAACTTTTCTGACATTAATCATACTTGGACCTACTAGGAACTTTTCTGACATTAATCATAGTTGGACCTACTAGCAACTTTTCTGACATCAATCATAGTTGGACCTGCGAGCCACTTTTCTGACATCAATCATAGTTGGACCTACTAGCAACGAACATCAATCATAGTTGGACTTACTAGGAACTTTTCTGACATTCATTATATGTAGTTGGACCTACTAGCAACTTTTCTGACATTAATCATAGTTGGACCTACTAGCAACTTTTCTGACATTAATCATAGTTGGACCTACAAGCAACTTTTCTGACATCAATCAAAGTTGGACCTACAAGCAACTTTTCTGTCATCAATCATAGTTGGACCTACTAGCAACTTTTCTGTCATCAATCATAGTTGGACTTACTAGGAACTTTTCTGACATTAATTATAGTTGGACCTACTAGGAACTTTTATGACATTAATCATAGTTGGACCTACTAGCAACTTTTCTGACATTACTATTACGGCATATTTCTGTTCTAAAGAAAAGGTGTGATTGTTGCCATTTTTATTTATTTAGGAAAACAAACAGTTATACAGTATTACACAAAAGTTTACCTACAGAGTGAGTAAATGATTAAAAGATGATTTAGATAAGCGCACAGAATGTGGCATTTCAAAATGTCGTGGGTTATTAATAACCTACGACATTTTCCACATATTATAAAAACAAGTTATAAAATTAATGCGATGTGCGCTTACAATTTGAAAAATTACATGATGTGTTGATGATAAAATTAAATAGGCATGCAAATAAAATAGAAGAACAAAAATCATAAAAATACAGTCTAAGAGTTATATATTACGGAGCAAAATCCAAAATAGTTTCGCTAACAAGGCCTCTAAATTTACTAAGGCCCTAACTCACAATGACCACTTAACAATTCCTTACTTCGAAACCACGTCAATTCCTTATCTAACCACGACATCTGATAATAACGCATTCTCTAAGATACAATCAACGAAACCGTTTCTACAAGACACGATATTGACGTGGTAAGATTACGCGGGGAATAATAATTACCACACAGTATTGGAGCCCAGTTTGAAAAGCGAAGATGTAATTTTTTTTGAAAGAGATTGTTATTTTGGCCCGTAAAGCGACGTAGAGGTGCTCGTAAGCCTGCGTTCGTACGACGAATTTCGAGGAGTATTAGTCAAACGCATGTCAGTGACAACATTGAGCTACGAAACCCGCCCTTAATGCTACCAAATAGGGCGATGCCAAAGTCAGGTTGTTATAATGGACGTGTGGCGCTTGTATTGCTGCTAGCGCAATTCGCTTATCCTTCTTGATTGATTCTGATGCTGGTTCTCAACACCCCAAGGCTGGCTCTCCTATTAAATGCTATAGGTGATATCTGGCGTCAGCGTAAACCCCATAGATTATTTTTGAAAGTGCAGTGAGCGTTTCATGGAGACCACATCACTACATTTTCATAAGCAAGCATTTTGACGCGCCGCACGACAACACGCTGTAGCATACAGATGACATATGGGAAACTAGGATCTGCCCGCGACTTCGTCCGCGTGAAATTTTTGGTTCCCTCGTTCCACCCTTCGTATCGCATCGCATCGCCTGCACGTGCTATAACTTCGTTTTCGCTTAGCGTTCTTTCAGACTTTTTTATCTTTGCTCGGCTCCTGAGGGTCCTAGCGTGATGTTAAATAGCCTAAAGACTTCCTACGAAATTGGGCTATCTAATGCAAAAAAGATTTTTTCGAAATCCGACTGGTAGTTCCAGAGATTACCTCCTACAAACAAACTTATGAACAAACAAATTGTATCTCTTTATAATATTATTTAGTATAGACTAATCCCTTAACCCACAATTTCTCTGGGGTTGGTATATTCATAAACACATAACAAACTTCCCAATATGATAACACTTTACCAATATAATACTTACATTTCTCCTTCTTTTCCAGGGCCTGAACGTCGACAAGCGTAACTTGGCGAGTGCTGAACGAAAACAGAGGACATTCACAGACAGATCTCAGCTGAAGTATGCCAGAAGACTGGTGGTCAAGCTTGGTAGTGCTGTCATCACCAGAGAGGATGGCAATGGCCTGGCTTTGGGAAGACTCGCGTCTATTGTTGAACAGGTATTTTGAACACCTATTAATACCTATTGAGGGTTCACGCAGGGTTACCAGGGGCTTAGACAAATTGACATTCCGTCAGCAAAATCTAAAATGTATAGCTAGCGAAAAGCTAATGTCAATCTTGTTGTAAGTCTTTGTAGTAAACTTGAAACATTTTTAAGCGATTGCCACTTGTCTTGGCCATCAAGAATGGATAAAAAAATTAAGGATATGATATATGTATAGGGACGCAATTCAAATTAAGGTCAGAAGTAATACATGGACATGGAATTAGTATGTAATTTAAATTACAATGTGTACACAAACCGCCCCTTATTGATACGAGATACAGTACAACGTGCCCTCAAACCACCCCTTATTGATATGAGATAAAGTACAACATGCACACAAACCGCCCCCTTTTGCTACGAAAAAAAGCGATTCGACGGCGTCTTTATTTCGTACATTTATGTACACTCCCGGACTCCTAAATCGAGCCATCGTGAATTTTATGTTTAAAAGTCTAAAACATCAAAATTGTTATGTCAGAGAAAATGTTTCAATGCAACTTTAAAGCTGACTTACTGGCCATCATTTTCGGTATCACTATTGTTCCAAATTGTAATTCACCAATTAAAAGAGAAAAAAATTGGTGTTTGGTCGCCCTTGAAGAAGCAACAAGATTTGATTAGACTACTCAAACTCAAACTCAAACTCAAAGCATTTATTTCAATTAAACCATTTACAGGCACTTTTGAATTGTCAAAGAGTCGGTCAGTTAGTCAGAAAGTTGAAGCTAGTTGCCCATTCCAAAACGTAGATCTCTATGGAGAAGAACGGGCAAGAAACTCCAAGGACACTCTTTTTAAATCAAGATATTACAAAATCCTGGGTACATTATTCGTGTTGCTTCTATATGCGAGAACAATGAAAAAAAAAATATAAAAAAACAATTCAAAATATAAGATTAATAATAAAAATAAGCCGTGGCAGTTAAGAGATGACCAGTCTCAACTGACGGCGCCCGTTCACGAACATGACGCGTGGATCAGCACCATCCAGCTCAACCATTTTGTAGGGAACCGAATGATCCAACACACGCGCCACCAACAGTGAGACATTTAAGTGAGCATGACATAGTCTCTACTGCCATGCTGTCAAGTCAACATAATTATATAATAAACGAATCCATTGTACTCACATTTACAAAATTGCAATATGCTTCTAAATTATACAAAACTATAGTTTGCTATGTATTTGAGCAATGAATAAAATTATACTACATAAAATAAAATAATCATTACAATATCTATTGAGTTATTCAATAATAAAACATTTTTTATAAAAAATAAACAAACATTAAGTTCGCAATGTCAGTAAAATAAAAGGGGGAATAAGAAAGGAGTATCTCTTCCAAACATTCAAATTTTAACTAGTGCGCCCGAGTGGCTGTGGAGCAGGACCAGCATTAAGCCAAGCATTTTTATCTACTATATAGTCATTGAACTTATAATATGCTTGTCTACATAGTGTGAGTTTAATGCATGTTTTAAATTTCTTCTCATTTAGTTGAAGAATATCGAGTGGTATTTTATTATAACATTTTACACAGTACCCCATAAAAGAAGTACCTACTTTAGATAACCTGAAACGTCGTTGATCTAATTTGTTCCTATTTCTAGTGTTGAAATTATGCCTGTCACTTATCTTACTAAAAAGATGTAGATTTTTTCGAACATACATAATGTTTTCATATACATATATATTGACAAGGTGCCGTCATGATGTTAATTTTTTTAAACAGTTCCCTTAGAGATTCGCGTTTGCGGAGGTTGTAGATGGCTCTGACAGCCCTCTTTTGCAGAATAAAGATAGAATCAATATCCGCAGCCCGTCCCCACAGCAGAATACCGTAAGACATGATGCTATGAAAGTAACTAAAATATACTAGTCTCGCGGTATCCACGTCTGTTAATTGACGGATTTTCCAAACAGCGTAAGCGGCTGAACTTAGCCGCCCTGCAAGTGATGTTAAGTGAGGACCCCACTGTAGCTTTGAATCTAGCGTAATCCCCAGGAAAACCGTTTTTTCGACGAATTCTAGTATCTCCTTATTCAATACAACGTGACATTTACTACTTCTAACATTTGGTAACGAGAATCTTATGCATTTAGTCTTCTTCTCATTTAATACCAAATTATTCACAGTAAACCAATTATGAACCTTAAGCATGGCGTTATTTACGTCGTCAAGCTCATGTGCATGTCTGTTTATTTCAAAAATCTGTGATGTATCATCAGCAAATAACACCATTTGAGGTCGGATTTTCAGTAAATGAGGTAAATCATTTATATATACTAAAAAGAGGAACGGACCCAATATTGAACCCTGCGGTACACCCATTTTGACTTTTAAGCCCAATGAATTTACACCGTTTATTTGAACTTGCTGCAGTCTATCATTCAAATATGATTTTACTAAGCTAAGCGCAAGTTTACCCAGTCCGTAATGCTCAAGTTTCAAGAGCAGTGTTTCGTGATTCACGCAATCAAATGCCTTGGATAGGTCGCAAAAGATGCCTATTGAATCTTGTGCCTCCTCCCATGCGTTAAAGATATGTTTTAATAATGTAACACCGGCGTCGGTTGTACAACGTCCTTTGGTGAAACCATACTGTTGATCGTGTAGGATGTTATTTCGATTAAAATGATTGAGCATTTGATTTAACATTACTTTTTCAAACACCTTGCTGAAAACTGGCAAAACCGATACGGGTCTATAATTATTAGTGTCTTTGCTGTCCCCAGATTTGAAAAGTGGAATTACTTTACTATACTTCATTAAATCTGGGAATACCCCTTGATCTACACATAAATTAAATATTAAAGCTAAATAGGGTGCAATTGTCTCAATAATAGATTGACAAACTTTAGTAGACATGCCCCACAGATCTTCTGTAATTTTAATCTTAAGTTGCTTAAATGCCTTTATAACGACCACAGGACTTATATGTTTAAATTTAAATTCTATAGAACAGGCTGAAACATTCGCTCTTAATAAATCAATAGCAAGAGAGGGCGAGGAATTTAAAGTTTCTGTAGTTTTAATTGTAATATTAGTAAAGAAAGTTGCAAATTCCTGAGCAACATCGATGTTATCGCTAATGAGACCGCGGGAAGTGTCCAGTGTGTAATCAATATTATGCCTTTTGTTCCTGTTCGTTTCATTGTTAATAATTTTCCAAACTGTCTTTATTTTATTGTCTGCTGATTTAACTTTGTTGCTAATGAATGACGCTTTAGCTGCTTTGCAGACATTTTTAAAAGTTTTCGAGTAAGTAGCAACATACTTATTGAAAGTTTCAGTGTTAATATACGGCTTAAGGCCATACAGTTCAAATAATCTTTCCCTACTTTTCCTGATGCCTTTAGTTGCCCAGTCACTGAATAAAAACTTAGGGCAAATAGTTTTAGATTTCTTCTTAAAAGAATTATTGAACTCTGTTTGCACTAATGAAAAGAATTCTTTATACAAAATATTACCATCATTAATATTTAGGCCCTGAGCACTTAACTTGCTAATTAAAGCGCTATTAAACTTATTTAAGTTAGCCGATGTTATTGGTCTAGTTTGTATCTGCACTTTTTGTACTGGTGTGTTGGACTCAAAAGTAACAGTTTGACCGCTGTGATCAGAAGGGAGATAATTTACAATGGCTTTATCTAAATAGTCGCAACAACAAAAAACATTATCAATACATGTAGCAGTAGCCGTAGTTATTCGCGTTGGTTCCAAAAACACATTTGACAGATTGAATGATTTGAAGAGGCTTAAGAATCTACTGCTATTTGAATTATTTTCCAAAATATTAATATTAAAGTCACCACAAATAATTACTGATTTATTACCAGTTGCAAGTTTTGCCAAAACATATTCTATTACTGACTCAAATATAGAGTAGTTTTGATAATTTGGAGGTCTGTAAACGCACACTATAAAATGCTTATCTAGCTCAACACAGGACAGTTCAATGCTATGTTCCACCGATAGTTCAACTATGTCTTTACGAGACTTATATTTTATACAATTTTTAATTAAGATTAGTGAACCTCCACGCAGCATGGATTTTCGGTTAAAACAACTGCCCACACTATAGTTTTCATAATTAATTAGGATTTCATAATCTTTCAACCAATGCTCAGTTATACAAATAATATCAAACATTGTTTTTTCTAATAACAATTCAATTTCTAATTGTTTGGAAGAAAAACCTTGAATATTTTGGTGAAACAATTTCAAGGAATTCTGCTTAGCTCCTATTTTACCATTAAATAATTGGGTACTACATTTGATTTCACTAAGGTTGAAACTATATAACTGTCATGTAGACTAATATACCTTATCGTTTTATGAAGTGCAGCTCCCTAATTACGTAACACACTATCCATCACAATCTGAATCATTTTGAAGCCTATTGCTAATCCATTGCGTCATATGTTCGAACAATTTGTCTGCTCAACAACGTAAATAACGCAATGAACGTTGTTGAACTGTCAAAATGAAACCCATTCCTACTGTTAGTGTGTTACGTAATTACCCCGCAGGTGATATTAAACCTTAGAGTGATAAAACAATTACGATGTCGTCTATTACACATACAGGGGTTTATTTATTTATTGCCGGGGTCGCGGATTGTTTGAAAGAGTTACCGTGGCCCTGGCGCACAGGCAACTAAAGGAACACGGGTGGGTTTTAGTCAGTAAGAGTCTGACACGGCCTTCCGCTCCGCCCAGAGCGGGAGAGGTCATTTGATGATTTACCACCCAAAAAAAAAACAGCTTTTAAAAAAAAATGTTGTTTAAAGTTAAGAGTACTACTGAACTTTAAGCAACATTTATAAACAAAGAGGACAGTGTTTTAGACTGTGGAAACAAATTTATTCTCCAACCCTACCATCGTTCATCTATTTTTTTGAAACCTACTTAATTCAATTAAATTAGTTAAGTACGAAATATTATTGGCGTGGTCGTGTTGGGGGTTAATTGTTTCTATATCGTTTACCTGCATTTTTTGTGATAAATGATAAATAAATGATTTTATTTCTCTAAGTAGGTTTGAACAAACACTTTTACACGTCATTCATGTTTTTTAAACTATATGAGGTCGGGCGTTTCCTATCTGACTACTCTGAGAAGAAAGGCCGAAACAAAATCAGAGGTCACAGTCTCTTTTAAAGTCCAGACATAATCTTGGTCAGATCATGTGAAGACCATAATGTCATAATTATCAAATCATGTTAGTACTCAAATTAACTCACATTCCCTGCCTTTAATTAATGTCGTTTTTACAGCGCTTTCAACATTATTGAAATTTTTCACTCATGTATTAATTAATTGTTCGCGTTCCAATTATTTGAATCAACGCTTTTGCTCACTCCTGCGGGAATTTTCAACCAGAACTATTCACATAAATCAAGGACTTCATTTTATAACAGGAATGTTTAACAAACTTTTAAAATAATGCTAAAGGACCATAAATACTGACTTCATAAGTACTTAGTGATTTTGTTGTAACTTGTAATAAAATCTCTTGAAACCAGTTTGAAGATGGCAGCCATGTTTGATTTTATGTTTTTTATCTCACTTAAAATTTTTTTTGGTTTTGATTTCAAAATTGGAAGTTTATCCGGATTCCAAATAGAACTGGCTGCTTGATGTTTAAAAAAGAATCTCCTAGTAGGTATAGGGAATGTTTCGTTCAAATTACACAGCTACAAGCATGCTAAATGATAAATAATTTTATTTCTGTAAGTAGGTTTGAACGAACACTTTTACACGTCAATCATATTTTAAAAACTAGATGAGGTCGGCGTTTCCTATCTGACTACTCTGAGAAGAAAGGCCGAAACAAACTCAGAGGTCACAGTCTCTTTTAAAGTCCAGACATAATCTTGGTCAGATCATGTGACCACGTAGATTTGTGTCTGAAATGGTCTTTTGAGGAAAAACCACAGAGATTGAGTGGACCTGTCCAGTCAGTGCAGTGTCAGTAATCATGCAACTCAACTCAGAACTTAAGGTGCTAGCATGCTATATTATGTACCTTTGATGAGCAAGCGAAAATTTATCTTGCTTAAAAATCTATACTATATATTCGCAGGTAGCAGAATGCCACCACGAGGGTCGAGAATGCATCATGGTGACAAGCGGAGCGGTAGCGTTTGGACGACAGAAGCTGACACAAGAGCTACTCATGTCCCTCTCTATGAGAGAGACTTTGTCTCCCAGCGATCATACACGAGAGGTCAGTGACACGATATTGATAACATACTGATAGTGAATAGACCTATTACAGTAGAATAGTTATTGATAATGACAAGGGTGCGAGTCCCCATCTGAAAAACGTTAGAATGAACAATACGCTACATTCATATGAATGGTCAGTAAAATAATTCGCTTTTAGCGATAAGACCGCCCATTGTGTCACCCTGTGTAAAATGTCTACATTTATATCTGTTATTTTTTATGGTGTACATAATAAAGAGTATTCTATTCTATTCTATTCTATAATTCAGCAATGATTTTTTATGATAACTTCAATTAATATTTTTCATTCATTTGTATTTCACAAAGTAAAGTTTGATTAAGGCCCTAAATACAGGGTGTAGTTTTAAACACCACAAACCTCTTAAGGGGTCATTGTACTCATCATTATGAAAAACTTTTGTTATGGGACCAAACATGAAATCGCGAAATAAAATATCAGCTGTTCTCTACATTTTGACGAGTTATGCGGACATAAGTATAGGAAACAACAGTTTTTTTTTTTGCGATTTTTGGTTTGGTCTCATAGTAAAAGTTGTTCATAATGATGAGTATAATAACCCCTTAAGAGGTTGATGGTATTTAAAATTACACCCTGTATACAAGGTGGAGACAATAATACGACAACAAATTAAACTGCGTCTGTCTAATGACGTTCCCAGTCTGCATACGAAAATTAAGTCAGAGATATTCAATAGTTTATTAAGTACCTAACTATGTAGTTAAAGATTGGCAAAACCCAACCCCAAGCAATGGCCGGTCCATCACTACCATTTTCATTTCAATGTTAGGATTTATTTGTTAGTTCCTATCCTATGCATTGGTATTGCCAGTGTTTTCATTCATTGTCTTATTGCCGTTTCCAAATTAATTATAACAAACATACAAAAAATTACAGACGAATTGAGAACCTCCTCCCTTTTGAAGTCGGTTTAAAATAGGTAAGTACGTATACAATCTTAAAGCTCCCACTAACAGGCGCGACGCGAGTCTCGTAGAACAATTTCTATGAAAACCAAATGGAAATTATTCTACAAGAGTCGCGTCGCGCTTTCACGTTGCGCCTTTCTGTGGGAGCCTTTATGACACAAGAAATCTGTGAACACCGAAAGCAGAATAGTTATTCGTGCCAGTCTTTGATCTGCGGTTTCTAGGAAAATGTAACGAGTTTTCCATTCACCTCAAAATTACTGAAAACCAATCAATCAGTTGCTTGCTCTCTGATCTTTAGCGTCGAAAAGTTCATTAAGACTGTTTCAATTTGAAATAGCTTTAATCAAAAGCTACTGCATTTTAAGACTTCAAATTTTATCCGTTTGACTTTAGAAGAAAAGTAAGAAAATAAGTTTATTAAAAAAATGACGCAAAGAAAAAAACACAAAAAATAACAAGATGCAGGAAAATATGCGTCACATCCACACAAAATGGCCATCGCTCAGGATAATGCTATGACCCTGTACTAGACAGAGCCACAGCGCCGATTTTCAGCGACATATTTTCCAAAACAATTACCTTCGTCGCCGCGTCGTGTCGTTGCCAAAACTTCCATTCATAATCATATATCACAAAATAGAGGACATTATTTCATTACAATAACAAACCGCAGGTATAATAGATATGATATTAGCAGTACGGAAATTGAGTCCAGCATAAATGTAACACAAACGTTTGATGTTATGTTACAATTATGCCTTGTTATGGCATATTGCGTGGATAGTTTTTTATTTTTTACGTAGATTGTTATGTGGTCTTCATTATGGATACAGCACCCAATCTCTTCCCACTATAGAGTATGTTGGAGTATGTTCGGCGGTGCTGAGATAAAACCGTACGAATCAAATTCCCAGCTACTTTGCCGATATTTTTGCTGACAACATTGTTCTGCGCTATTTTTTTCTACCCCAACTTGTAGGGGGAGAATCAAAATCAAAATCAAAATATTTTATTTCACATAAACCAACATGGGCACTTATGAAACGTCAGAAGCTACGTGCACGGTTCCAATTGGTTGTGTCCTATGGAGAAGAGCCGGCAAGAAACTCCACGGTTACTCCTTTAAAAATAAGGGGCTTTTACAATGTTTCAAATTACAGTGTTGATAGGTATGGGAGGAGGTGTAGGCCTGACAACAAGTAACAGGCCCTCATCAAAATATAAAAAGGTCTACAAATCTACAGTCTACAAGTTAGGCCTACAACGTTCTCACATTCACAAAATATAGAAGAATCTATATAAAAATAAATACAATGACATAGAATTTGATACGTAAGGTCTTATGCCAGTGTTACCCTAACATACCATACTGAAAAGGCACTAAAGCCTTCTACAGATAGTCCATTCTGTTGACAAAAGACAACACACAACAATATACTATGGTCGTATGTGTCCTGATGATAGCAAAACAGATAAATTCACACGCAATGTGATAGTATTTTAGTACTGTTTACGGCTTGTTGCGGGATAACCCAACCCTTTCGAAGCAAAACTGATGATTTTCGTCTCGTGCCAAATCTCGTCGGGAAATCCGGAAACAACAATACTCACGAAATAATATAAAATGTTAAGTGCTGGGGCGGCTGCTGCAGGAGCAGAAACCTCAAATGGCGCAAGTTTAACAACCTTATTGGGAACTTATCTTTGAGCCATTTGGGGTTGAAAAAATAGGGCCTTGGGATCACTGTGCTCATAGAATATTTCGGGACATCGCCAAGCGGTTGGTCGACTCTTCACGTGACCAGAGGACTGGCCTATTTTCAGCCTAAAGAATCAGCATCGCCATCCAACGTGGCAATGTTGCCATTATTTGGGCAATTATCCCGTTGTCAGCGATGTGGACGAATTCTGTGATGCCCTATGAGCTCTTCTCTTTTTTTATTATTATATACTTGTATATAATATATATATTTTAGTGTTAGCTTATATGTTGTAATCTATTAAGATTGATTAAATATAAAAATGTGATTGTTTTTTTAGGCAGATGAAAGTTCATTTGCCTGTTATATATAATATATTGTATGAAATATCATGTAATAATTATTCTACTTATTTAGGATGCCGGCAGTATCTTGGACCCTCGAGCAGCCGCAGCCGTGGGGCAGTCGGAGCTGATGTCCATGTACGATGCTATGTTCTCACAGTACAACGTCAAGATTGCTCAGGTGAGTTTATTAAATAGAGCTTAAGATTAAGGATAGCCTTACCTAGAACACACGTGCTTAGACCACGTCCCCACGGACGTAAAAATATGCGGCGGGATTTTATTGCACACTAGATTCTCAACGCTCGGCTCAACACCTAGAGTTGAAAATCCAGTGCGCGATAAAATCCCGCCGCGATACTTTTACGTCCGTGCGAACGTGGGCTTATTGCCTTCTTTAACTATGCTTTTTTTTTGTATGCTGGCATCTTGTTTTTTATATTTATATTCATGTAATTTCCTATCATATATTGTGCTTTTGTGTGTTGTGCTATATCTTTTGTGTGCACTGAATGAATGATATATCTATCTATTAGTGCAAAGGAGACGACTTTATGAAAAGGAATGAGATGAAATGTGACCAATGACAGACCGCAGCGGCTTGCTTGTATCACGTAGTGCTCGTTTGTTATCGGTCTTATTGTAGGTACTCATGGAGAAATATGACAAGTGTGAATTTGTGAAGATAAGGTTAACCAAAAAATGATTGTAAACTGAAAATGCAATTGTTTCTTGCGAGTTTTACTTAACTTAAGAGCGGCCATCCCGTCATACTTCTCATACAAACGCTCGTACGTGATTATGGCGTTGTAACACATCTTTCATTGATTTTTTTAACTAATAGGTATCTTATGCACTTTATCTAGGTTTCTATGCAAGCAAAAAATCTAAATTTGGAGTAACTAATTCAGTGTAAGCCTCCAAAAATCTGCTTTTTTGCACAAATTTTACCTGAAATTTGACCGTTCATAATGTACGCATCCTAACTAATCCTAATCTTAACTTCCTAACTTCCTAACTAATATTATAAATGCGAAAGTAAGTTTGTTTGTTTGTTTGTTACCTTTTCAGGCCTAAACCACTGAACCGATCATCCTGAAATTTTGCATATATGTTGTCAGGTGTACTGAAACGGACATAGGATACCTTTCATCCCGCAAAAAAGCAATGTTCCCGAGGAAAACAACAATAACGTTCTTATGATAATAGACGGCGCCACGGGTCTTTCGAATCATGATTTAATTATAACCCGCATTTAACGTCAAAGTCTAAATTAACGCGAGCGAAACCGCGGGCAAAAGCTAGTAAATTATAAAAGTTAAGAAAACATCTTCATAGAAACCTCGCACATGTAATGAAGATTCTAGATGACAAACATTTTTTTCAAAACTTGTATGGCTTTTTCAAAAACACGTATTTCCTGGAACAAGTTTTGTGAAATCTCTGCGCGCCAATTTTCGTTCGATGTTATCGTGTTCTCACTCTTACTTCTTTTTCAAACATTGCCTTGGATGAAACAACAAGCTTTTCAATCATGCTCGCGTTGACGATAGACGGACCGGGAAGGGCCCTCTTAATTATACATACGAGAAAAATTCTGAAAGAAGTAACAATACATGTAACATACTGTATATTTATACGCACAGCCATTGTGTACAGACGTTGTGCTCGTGTAACTTCGGGCGCATTCGTATGCAAAGGGTGTTCTAAACTGGGCTAAAACTTTTCATGCGCCCACGTCGCATGCAGTAATACAAAGGATCTGCACGTGGTTATGCAGTTTGTGAGTGTAGGTTGTCCGTATTTCACTGTTGAAAACTAGCTTTACATTTAATACCTACTATGCATAGAAGAGTGTATTTTCGGATGAAGTTCAGAACTATATATTTCCACTCTATCCAGTTTTGAGTTTGAGTTTAGAACTACGTTTTATGCAAGTTTGAGTTCCACTATACTTAGAACATAAATAACGTAATGCTTTTTTCCTAAACCTGCACCCTAATTACGTAACACACTATCTACCACAATCTGAATCATTTTGAAGCCTATTGCTAATCCATTGCTTCATATGTTCGAAAAAATTGTCTGCTCAACAACATAAATAACGCAATGAATGTTGTTGAACTGTCAAAATGAAACCCATTCCTACTGTTAGTGTGTTACGTAATTACCCCTCTGTATTCAATATTATAAATACGAAAGTAACTTTGTCTGTCTGTAACCTTTTCACGCCTTTTGATGAAATATAGCACACAGGTAGATCATGACCTGCGGGGTAAAATTCCGTAACACATCAACAGTAGGAATAGCTTTCATTTTGACAGTTCAACAACATTCATTGCGTTATTTACATTGTTGAGTAGACAAATTTTTCGAACATATGAAGCAATGGATTAGCAATAGGCTTTAAAATTATTCAAATTGTGATAGATAGTATGTTAAACAATTAGGGTGCTGGGTTGGGAAGGACTTAGGATACTTTTAATTCCGGTAGTACGTTCCCGTGGGATAATTTCTGACCTCCACGCTGCCATCCGCGGGCAAATGCTAGTAAATAGGTAAAAACCAGAAGCACGTACAAAAAAAAAGTTGAATAATAAAAGAAGTACACACTCAGCCAAATAGAAACAAAAAGTTCATACAATGAAGGTTTAATATTTTTTTCAACGTTAGAAAAATCTTAACTGACCACAATAAAAGATACACCTCTTTGATCTTGAAATAAATAAAGCTTTGCAAAATCCTTTTGTCTTGTAATAAATAATAAATCCGTTTGTAGTTCTGATTGAATAAAGGCTAGCCTCAAGATATCAAAAGCTGCTAAATTTAACCCCTCAAAGGTTAAAGAACTTATCAACTTCTAATATTCGTTTTGCATGTAACATGTAGCTAAATAAGTATTATTTTGTTCGAGCATCAAATTCTTTGAGAACCGAGGCTAATGTAACTACTGCTTCGACTACAGTATCCTAATTGCGCAACACACTATTAATCACAATCTGAATCATTTTGAAGGATATTGCTAATCCATTGCTTCACATGTTCGAAAAATGTGTCTGCTCAGCAACGTAAATAACGCAACGAATGTTGTTGAACTGTCAAAATGAAAGCTATTACTTCTGTTAGTGTGTTACGAAATTACTCCACAGTTCCTAAAATTGGTTTAAAATTAACTCATAGTGAATGAAAGCTGTTTAATACTTAAGTGCAACTGTCAAAGTTGAAAAATATTATCAAGATGTGTTTTTAAAACTTTTAGATTATGTTAGAAAGTATGATTAAAATATTCTTGCAGATCTTTTGGAAATATTGTGTTGGTAATGGGTTTCAAATTAATATAATATGTGTATCCATTGTAAAGGTTCTATATTTCGAAGTTTGATGTTAATGAGGAAGGTCGGGCAGAGCTAATTGTAGATGGCGTGATCATAGCTAGGTCCTTACGGCCTACCATGGTCTAAAAAAACAAGGTCTGGCACTCCGAGAGTGACACAAGCTTACGTCACTATCCAGTTGACACTTTATTGCAACAAAACAAGAAGTATGGAAACATTTTCAGTCACCAATCTGTTAAAAAATATATATCAAGCATTTAAATTGTCGTTTTGTTTTTCTAATCAAACGAAACAATTCAATTTAAACTTATACCGATGTAATTGTAACTTAAAACCTCATTGATTTATCGGATTCGCACAGGTAATAAAGGCGGTTGGGGAGTTATTATGACACACTACTGGTAACACAGCGGTGATGACGTAGGCTTGTGTCACCCACGTGACCACTGTGTCTCGGAATGCTATACCTGGCGAAGTATATTATTATACCATGCGGCCTACCATAAATTTGACATTTCGTTCATTCATTCCATTTCATGTTCATTCACGAGTTTGGTTTTATTTAAATAATTCATTATTTTCGTTGATTTCAATAAGTGTTAGACATGGAAAGTGTCAAAATGTTAAAACTTAAATATTTCCTTGTAATCACTTTCTTCAAAATGTTTCCGACAGAACCTCAAACGCTATTAAATTTAAAAAAATCCGTACACACGTAGGGATTTTTTTAAGGCACAGTCTTTTAATTTTAGGATCTTTCGGGAAAAGGTGAACTCCAATTTCAGAGTACGTAGGAGCACAACAACGAGTCATTTTCGCAAAAATAAAGTAGAACTACTTCACGCCATATATTATTAGCTTGTGTTGGGAACTAGCTACGACAGCGCCATTTTGACAGTGGCCTTCCCCATTTAGAAAACATGTTGTTTTGTAATTGGCATGCTAAGAATTTATTCATTTTAACTTTGTAATAATCATTCATATCTCTCTATCACGTCCAATTAATTTTGACTGAAATGTCTTATAAAGTCAAAATTAAATTATACATTCCAAAATGTTTATAATATAATATTTTCAGTGTAATACAATTGAATTAAAATCATATGAAAACGTCTCCCTGTCAAAGTCTTGTGTCAATCACAAATAAAAAATTACTTTGAAGTTTGCAATTTTAATGCACTTAAAACTTTTTAGAATGCAAGGGTTTGTATTCAAAGTGAACCGTTCAATAGGATTTCTTTAATATAATATTATGTTTATTTATTTAATTTCTTTCAATTCAGTAAGCAGCTTAAGTAGATAGATACATATTTAATTTGGTGATTCAAGAGATTATACGACTATGTACCTATGTCTTGAAATAAATATTTAGTTTCCTACCTATCTTTTTATTACAAGCTTTAAAGGGTAAACAGCAACATTTTAACAGCAAGAGAGAAAAAAGAAAAGAGGGTGCAACACGCTTTTGTTTTAAAACTTGAGGCTGTGATAAGTACACAAATATTTGATATAAGTTTCAAGGTTTGAAAATATATAGGTATTAAAATATTATGATATGGGACGATTTTGACATAGACGAAAGAGATTAATTATCGTTTAAAGGTTAAGAATCATGAATCGGCTTATTTCCAATAGGAATATAATTATTTTTAACTTTTTAGCTCTTTTTTATTAACAACTAATAAAATATAGTTAAAAAAAAACTTTTATTTTTATTTGATAGTTAGGGTTGTTTGGTAGGTTTTGATAGTTAGCTGCTAATGAAATTTGCTCCCAAATAAAAATAAACTTAAATACACTCATGTAATAAGGTTTTTTTTGTGTACTTATTTAGAGAAGGTAACTGAATTTTTAAAACGATGGTACATTTTAGCTTGATTGGGTGTTGGGCACAACTTTGCAAAAAGGAAAATTAAATAACAGGAAATAGCGCCTTGTCGTTTTTAAACGTTAGTTTTTTTTCCTTAAATAATTGTGGTCAAATTGAAACGTAACACAATAAATAAAAATAATAAATTGACTAAGTTTATTTTGTTCTAGAACCAACAAAATCATAATGGTAATCTCTGTTATAATTTTTGACATACCTAAACATAACATTGGACAAGTTCTTACTCTATTCTAAAAAGTAACAAGGGGAAAATGTTTCCTTTTTGTTACGTTTCTTATCTTTATTATGACAGCCATGTCAAAGAACTAGACAATGTACAAAACCACATCAGTTTAATGCAAAATTATGCAAAAACGTTTTGTGTTCCCGTAAAAAAAATGCATATTTTATGAAACAAAAACGTCCCGTCTGTTCTAACGCGCTAGGGACGAATAAAATTAATTAATTAATTAATTAATTCTGATACGCAAATGTGCACCGTTCATTATTATACAACTGGTGTTACGAATATTTTTAGATATACATTAGCTTTTATAAAATATTTTTGTTTTTGTTACTTTTTTAATAAATTTCCATGTTGAACAGCAAAAGAAAACTTCTAGTTTTCTCTTTGGATTTGGAAATTTTAAGAATAAATGAATGGCAAGTAGCAAACGTTGTTTATTGAAATCTCTTATTGTTTTGACATCCAATTATAAGCACCCTGGATAAATAGTCCCTCTTCAAATCTTCCTGGCTGCTTCATCTTATCCCAACGGCATGAGCTAAGTATTCCTGCGATGCTCGTGTTGACAAGAGAAAAAAAATATCCAAAAAACTAGGATAAAAAAAACAAAAATAATTGCCAGAGTCGTCATTATTGTATATTAATAATAAGTTCGAACCACATTCTAACACGATTGCTGCAAAAACTAGGTAGCAACACAGCCAAAAAGCGTTTACTCCTAAATAATTAATACCAACGCTGCAGACACACGAGAAGTTTTGACACACACTTCACAACATTACCTACGTCAATGTTAATTATACCGAAGCGACGCGAACAAACTTCAACTAGCATAAATGTCCCAAATTAGAAAACTAACTAGGACTGAAGTGGAGTATAAACAAAGGCTTGCTTGTCATTATTTATTGTTTCAATGCTATAGTGGGTAGTATCACATTGTTCCGGTGTACGATTTTAATGTTGCCTCATGTATATTTTGATGACATGATAGTCAGTTATGTCAGGTTGGTCTAGTGGTAGCAAGCGCTACCGCAGAGCATGAGGTCCAGGTCCTGCAGTCTCGACATGAATAGCGACAAAAATCTGTCGCTAAGTCGTATCGATGTCAAATTCCTTTAATAGATTTTCAACTTTATTTCCAAAGCATAAGGTTGAAAATCTATTAAAGAAATTTGACATCGATACGACTTAGTGACAGATTTTTGTCGCTATTCATGTCGAGGCTGCAAGCCCAGGGTCCGATATCAAGGTCTGACAAAGTGTTACTGGGTTTTACAACATAACATAACATCACGCCTGTATTCCCCGAAGGGTAAGGCAGAGGTGTACCTATAGTACACCCACATTTCACCAGTTATGTTTAAGTCCCATGTAATAGGGGGCGAGCCTGTTGCCATCCACCGGGCACAAATCCAGACTCCGGAATTATATTTAGTATTTTTTATAGTTACGTTACTTTTCATGAATTTATTTTCCTGTAATATGTGAAACAAACCTCTTTAATGTAATAGTTTTAGTACGGAACCCTAAAAAAATTGATATGGTTTTTCAAATCAATAATTTGTAACTATAAATTAACTCCAATAAATAATTTGTGGTTTTTAAATCTCGGGATATAAACGTCGTTATAATTATTCCGGGATTTTAGAGGAGGTATTATCCACTATATGTTACTTCCTTCCTCGAAGTTTAGATAAATAAACGCTACCTATTCCGATCTGTGATTATGAGCCATTGACGCTCGTAGAAATAGTATTTAAAAGTAATGTTCCTCGAGAAAAAGTTCACACGGAAGTAATTTCACTATAACTTTTTTAAGAAGCATTTTATCTTTCATTTTGAAGAGTATAACTTCTGGTGAAACTACAAACACATGATATTTGTACATCTTTATTTTTAACTTCGATAATGTATTTTCCCAAGGCTTTGTAATTCATTCGTAGTCGGTATTTATTTGGTCATCATATTACATAATTATGGTCTTTTTCGGCTTTTTTTAAATAAGGTTTAAGTAACATAACATCAACAAGTAACTTTCATCCATCCAAAAGCGAAATTCAGTCATTAATTCCTAAATGCCATCTCCAATTCCCATCCAAAATAACACCAGCAACTTACCGTTGTTAATTTTAAAATCAGAACTCTGAGTACCAACACAATTGCTAACTACACCCGAATGTCTACGAGATTTAAATCCAATTCCACACGTCACTTTTGAAATATTACGGCCGTAAAACGATAAGGACTGTGAAGCTTCAACAACATAATTAACATATTTTGTTCAATGTCTTCTGAAATGTTTTGTAGGAAAGGTTCTAAACGACAAATTAGAAACATTAATACTGAAGTGAAATGGGATTTAGAATGTAGACTCATAACTATATATCAAAGACGAAATACGATCGTTTAGGTATTAAAAAAAAAAAATCGACGCAATAACATAGTAATTATTTCTACTTAAAGTTAGGAAATATTCGCTGCAAAATTAGCGTCTCATAATTTAGAAGTTATTTTCTTAAGAGGGCCCTTCCCGGTCCGTCTATCGTCAAAGCGAGCATGATTGAAAAGCTTGTTGTTTCATCCAACGTAATGTTTGAAACAAGAAGCAAGAGTGAGAACGCGATAACATCGAACGAAATTTGGCGCGCGGAGATTTCACAAAATTTGTAGCAGGAAATACGTGTTTTTGAAAAAGCCTTACAAATTTTTGGAAAATATGTTTATCATTTAGAATCTTCATTATATGTGCGAGGTTTCTATGATGATGTTTTCTTTACGTTTACAATTTATGAGTACATTTCGAACGGCCAAAGTTTAGGGTGCAAAAAGCGGATTTTTGGAGACTTATACTGAATTTATTTCTCCAAATTTTGAATTTTTGCTTGCATAGAAACCTAGATAAAGTATACAAACACCTATTACTTCAAAAAATTCAATGAGAGATGTGTTACATCGCCATAATCACGTATGAGCGTTTGTATGAAAAATATGACGGGCTGGCCGCTCTTAAGTGATTAATGGGATAAATAGTCAAATATCGTGTTAAGAGGTTTTGCCAGTACACGTGAAATAGCATTTTACGTCGATTGGCATTAAAACTAAAAATCTAAAAAAAGTTAGTTAGGAGGTATTGGTAGTTCATCGTCAATATGCAATCACCATACCCTTATTTATCTACCCTAATTATTTAGGGTTGGGACAGCATGTCTTTTTTTCCCATATATCTTCTATTAACAGTCACCCCGGTTTTAGCCATTGCTGAAATTCAGAAAATATTTCATTTTCAAACATTTCATTCATCGTATCTTATATCCATCCACATTCATACTACATTTGCAATGTTTTCTGAATTTCAGTATAAACAACGTGTCATGACGAAATCTAAAGAAAACTATCTTATAATCATGTGTGAAATTGAAACGCCGCTTAGAAGGATTCGATATGTCGTTCGACTGGTATTGCCTCGAGCGGTTTTCTCTTCAGAGAAAAGCTGTAACGATCCACATGCCTGAAATGATACAAAGAAAATCCATTGCTCTTTTCAAGTGTCCTAATAACATCTACTTCAGTCAAAGTCCCCTCGTCAATCAATCCTAATATAATAATCATGAATTTCTTTCAATTTGAATTACCCCGGAATATAAATTGGAGTCGACAGTTCTGGCATGTTTCCCCTTGTTATCTACGAGGTAATTTGTAAGTAAAAAATATCGGAGAAGGTAACAACAAGAACTTATTTATTGATGTTTTTCGCAGGTCCTTGTCACGAAACCGGATTTTTATAACGAGGAGACGAGAAAGAACTTATTTTGCACATTATCGGAACTGATTTCTCTGAACATAGTACCCATTGTTAACACTAACGATGCCGTCAGCCCACCGATGTATATCCATGATGATACCGTTGTACCAGGAACTGGGAGAAAGGTACGCGATTTTGATCCTTCAAGCAAAGAAACTAAGGTACGATATATTTCTCTTGGATTGAAATTCGCAAAATTATTTATATGTAAGAAAAATAATTGTTATTTCCTACAAAACTACGACAAAAAATAGGAAATCATTTTCTGTTTGACAATTTGTTTATCGTTCCATGACAGAAAAATATGTTATTTACAATATTTCCACGATACAATCAAATATCACTTTTTCTTTTTTTCTAGATATAGGGTTACAAAGTTATACATACTTACCTGATGATATACCCCCTTCATAACAGTTCCATAAAGATATGAGATATTTAAACATCAAAAAATTTACGACTAAGGGCCCGTTGTTTGATACATAGTTAAACATGACCATTAGTCAATTTAACAATTAGTCACTTGACAATCGTCAATAGCTGTCAAAGTTTAACTACTCTGTCTGCGCATGGTTAACTTTTATAGCAAATTGTCAATTTTTTAAACTGTAGTTAGTCTCACCATTTGTCAAATAAAATATTTCTGTCATTTTTAACAAATTGTTAGTTTAACTAACGCATTTTAACTATTAGTATGTTTGACTACTGATCAAACCACGGGCCCTAAGCGTATTACTAAATTTAAGCAACTTTTATATAATCTACAGATAGCCTACAGATATTCGCGGATTCATAATAAATTTGCTGGCATTTTGCGACTTCTTCCACTCAATTTGCTATAACGACCCAGTCCGATATCCGTCAATCAGCCGTCTGATATCTTAATTACGAATTGATTTCCCCCATCCCCCAACTAAGACCCATAAATCCTTATATACTTTATGTTCTAAGAATCATCACTCACTCACAAAATCAGAATCACTTGCAAAAATTTTACTTCATCGTAAATCTTTTTATATCCAGGGTATAGGTATTAAGGACAATGACAGTCTGTCGGCTCTGCTGGCTGCTGAGATCCAATCAGACTTGCTGATTATGATGTCTGATGTCGATGGCATATACAACAAGCCACCGTGGGAAGATGGTGCAAGAATGATGCATACTTACACGTCAAAGGAGAAAGATCAAGTGCAATTTGGAAAAAAATCTAAGGTAAGATTTGAAAAAAGAACATTTTGTTACCACACGATAAAAATAAAAAGTCTAGTGTAGGCGTAGAGAAATAGAAAGGATCAGAGACTTAACCCCGAAATGATAAAAGAGCCTACGGAGGCAGAAAAAACTTAAATATAGTCTAGCTTTGAACTAAAAAGAAAATAAATTGTTCCAGTAACAAATAGTTACTGGAACAATATATTTTCTTTTAAGCTCATCCTACAGTATGCAAAATGATAACATCGATTTTATTATGTAGACAAAGGCAAGTTCTACGTGTGGGTGGCGTTGTAAACCCACGCAAAAGCTAAAGGAGAATAATAAAGATAACATTCTATTTTTCAAGATGAAAGTTTGGTTCTTTAATAAAAACCTGATTAAAATTCTGGGTGATATCAGTTCTGCTGTTCTAATCAATCAAATATTTTACAAAAAAATAAGAAAATGTGTTTCGACGATTTTTAACAGGACCTGTCCTAACATTTTTCGTTTCGGCATGATTAAATTGAACAAAGCTGTTTATTGAAAGAATAATACAAGTTATGCATGAATTTTTTTATCAAGCTTTCATAATAATTCTATTTGCACGTAATAATGACATTTCTTAACTTTAGGTTGGTACTGGAGGAATGGATTCTAAAGTAAATGCTGCAACCTGGGCTATGGCTCGTGGAGTCAGTGTGGTAATCTGCAACGGTATGCAAGAAAAAGCCATCAAGACTATCATCAGTGGAAGAAAAGTCGGGACATTCTTCACGGATTGTGTTACTACCCCGGCTAATGCTACATCTGTTGATGTTTTGGCAGAAAATGGTACGTACTTTAACAATCTCCAGTATTCAGTGGTTACTACGAAGAAAAATCACACAATTTACTCATAATATTTCCTGAATTTGCAGCAAGAACGGGCAGCCGAGTTCTACAACGGCTTTCTCCATCAGAAAGAGCAACAGCCATTCACTCGCTAGCAGATTTATTAGTTAGCAAACAAGAAGAAATTCTAGAAGCAAATTCAAAAGATTTAGAAGAAGCTACAAAGAGCGGCCTTGCGAAGCCTTTACTGAGCAGATTATCTTTAAGTTCTAGCAAATTGAAAACTTTAGCCATAGGCCTCAAGCAGATTGCTGATTCAAGTTACGAAAACGTTGGCAAAGTGTTAAGAAAAACAAAGCTAGCTGAAAATTTAGTTCTACAGCAAGTATCAGTTCCCATTGGGGTTCTTCTAGTCATATTTGAATCTAGGCCTGATTCCTTACCCCAAGTTGCCGCTTTAGCTATGGCATCCGCAAATGGTCTTCTTTTGAAGGGTGGAAAGGAAGCTGCTCATTCAAACAAAGTTCTCATGGGATTAGTTAAAGAGTCATTGAAAGGCGTTGGTGCTGATGACGCTATCTCCCTTGTATCTACAAGGGAAGAAATTAGCGATCTATTGTCTATGGAGAAGCACATAGACTTGATTATTCCTAGAGGTTCTTCTGAACTGGTAAGAAATATTCAGAAGCAGTCACAGCACATTCCTGTTCTTGGTCATGCTGAAGGTATTTGTCACGTGTACTTAGACAAAGATGCTGACCCAGTTAAGGCATTGAAGATTGTTCGTGATGCGAAGTGTGACTACCCAGCTGCTTGTAATGCTATGGAAACTTTACTGATTCACGAAGACCATATGTCTAGTGAATTGTTTAATGATCTTTGTAATATGTTGAAGAAGGAAGGTGTTAA
Source organism: Dryobotodes eremita (assembly GCA_917490735.1). Lineage (NCBI taxonomy): Eukaryota > Metazoa > Arthropoda > Insecta > Lepidoptera > Noctuidae > Dryobotodes > Dryobotodes eremita. The sequence goes on along the minus strand of OU823251.1, from coordinate 18,750,112 downwards.
AATCCATGCTGGCCCTAAACTCTCTAGTCAGTTGACGTTTGGTCCACCACCAGCGAGGAGTATGAAGTTTGAATATGGAGCTTTGGAGTGCTGCGTCGAAGTTGTCAGGGATATGGACGAGGCAGTTGATCATATACATAAATTCGGAAGCTCGCATACGGATGTCATTGTTACTGAGAATGGTGAGTTAATATTACTTCTTCTTATGTATAAGAATTCTGTCCTTTCAGTCTATGTACTAGAGATACTTCCATAAGCAAAATTCAAACCTGAGGGCCTAGACAACGTAACATTAGACTAGCGATGATTTTCTAGTTGAAAAGCCAAAAAAGGCACTTTTTGACAAGCTTTAGCGCTAGTAGCGATTCATATCATGGAAACATTAGCGAAAGCGATAGCGATTGTAGAAATAGAATCGCTCCGAAGCGAATGCCATTTGTCTAGGTCCTCTTGTCGTTTTATTTTTAAAAGATATTATTAACTACTTCCAGATTTTCCTCTGAGCAATAATATGCTTTGACCATAGAAATATAACTTATATATATATGGCTTTGAATGTAGCATCTGTAACTGTAGTATTATTTACATTAACAAATAGGGAAGTATCTACAATTATAATGATGATTATTACGTCAAGGCAAACATACTTAATTGCATGTAACCAGTTTGTTGACGCGTGATATGTATATTATATTGTGTTTTTGGAAGTCATAGTTATCAGCAACAACTATATGGTTATAGATAAGTTTATCTGAGGCAGTTGTTTTACGATAGTCTGCCGTCTGATAGATACTATTTGTACTTGAACTTGTAGTCAGGGACAGGGATATAAAATTATTCCTAACAGGGTTATAATGTTTCCTATGAAGAACAAAATAGTTGGATGTTTATTCTATCGAAGTAGTAAACAAGTGCTTAACAACATTTTATGAAGAAGCTTAATGTATTGTTATATAAATAAATAAAGGACCCTATTTGATTGGTTATTTTTTATGAAAATAGGATCATTTGAAAATAAAGCGTACCTAATGCGTCACCAATCTACTCATCAAGTTTGAAAATGATATATATAGTTAGAATTGGTCGTAATCGGTCATCATAAAGTTTGCAAGGTTTAATTACCTTTTGAAATTCCTTTATGTATGTACATACACGTTTTTTTCAAATAATTATTTTATATTTAGAATATGTTGTATATGCAGTATGTATAGGAACGCTATGAAAGATATAGCAAGTGATGTTTAAACAAAGATAAAGATAAAACATAATTTAATTTGTTGGAATTTTCCACTACTTTCAGATGCCGCAGCGAAACGTTTCCTGAGTGCAGTGGACAGCGCGTGCGTGTTCCACAACGTGTCGTCGCGTTTCGCCGACGGCTTCCGTTTCGGCCTCGGCGCTGAAGTTGGTATCTCTACCGCCAGGATACACGCTAGAGGTGAGATAAAACTTTTCTGTTGTGGTAGTGGTGATCCCGTTTATTTGTTTACTGTTTACTAGGTGATTCTGTTGGACACCATCCTCGGGCTCTACCGTAATCATTGTAGGGCAGATGTTGTACTAATAGTCAATCTCGTAATTACTTAATCACTTTTGGCAAAATATCCCAAAAAAAAAAACTTCACTAAGGTTGAAACCATGGTCGAAAAAAACAAGGTCTGGCACTCCGGGAGTGACAAATGCTTACGTCATTATCCAGTTGCCACTTTATTGCAACAAAACACGAATTATGGAAACATTTTCAGTCACCATTCTGTTAAAAAATATACATAAAGCATTTGAATTGTCGTTTCGTTTTCTAATCAAACGAAACAATTCAATTTAAATATATACCAACGTAATTGTTAGTTAAAACCTCATTGTTTTATCGGATTCGCATAGGTAATAAAGGCGGTTGGGGAGTTATTATTACACACTACTGGTAACAGCCGTGATGACGTAGGCTTATATCTCCCACGTGACCACTGTGTCTCGGAATGCTATACCTGGCGAAGTATATTATTATACCATGGTTGAAACTATGTAACTGTCAAAAAGACAGATAAAACTTGTCTTTTATGACGTGCCAGTGACAGTCAACTTTAGAGTGATAAATCAACGGGGAAGGTCGGTCAAAGCTAATTGTAGATGTCGTGTCCATACCATAGAAATATAAATATCTATGGTCCCTACCGCCTACCAATAAATTTGACATTTCGTTCCTTCATTCCATTGCATTCTATTTCGTGTTCATTCATGGGTTTGGATCTATTCCACTATTTCGTTATTTTCGGTGGTTTCAATATTTTAAATCAATATTTATTCGACATGAATCTTTTTATGTCATAATTAAAAACTTTAAATATTGCTTATTTCTTCTTGATCACTTTCTTCTAAATGTTTCCGACATAACCTCAAATATGTACTGTTTAGTTAAAAAAAATATCTGCAAGTAGCTTTAAGCCACAATGTTCTAAGTTTAGGTCTTTCAAAAAATTATAGACTCCAATTTTCGAGTAGTTTTCTAAAAAAAAACATCTCACGCCTTACATTATTAGTTTGTTTTGGGAAGTAGCTACGATGGCGCCATTTTGACTGTTGCCCCACTGCTTTATTTTATCACCTTCGTAATAGGGGCTATCGATTTTGTGCTCATCAGTTGGCGCCACCGTCGAATAAGGTCTTGTTGCAGTACTTTTATTTGATGTTTTGGATATGTTTATGTACCCTTATATTCATAGTATGTTTATTTTATTACATTTTAAAACTTCAAATGCATATTTAGATTATAATGTTAATAAAATTGGCAAGCATGAAACTGACAAATCTTATTCTAGCTTCAAGTGCTACCAAATTAGATCCTTACTTTTTACTAAAATTCTTAAGCCGTAATTAAACAAGAATGGAACAACCATTACAGCTATTATGAATCATTCGTTAAAATCCGTGATAAAAAATCCCGCAAACAGTGAACGTTCAGTACATATTTTGACATCTAGAGACCTTACTCTACACTAGCGCCTCTAGCGGCGAACTCAAGCGCGATAGCCCTCATTACGAGGTCTACTATAAAGGCAAGTCAAGGTGACAGTTAATAGTTGCACTACACATGGTATAAAATCGCTTCAAACTTCGCAAATTGCGAAAGTGACAGCCGGAGGACTTAAAAAGAACCGAAATTATTTTTTATAGGTTTTAATTAGGTAAAAGTTACAATATAAACTTATGCTAGTTTGTAAGTCTAGATTCAGACGATGCTAGTACCGAAGTGCCGGGAATTAATTATCTTTAATATTGCAATTCTAAACGATTGCTAAACGTGGATGTGGCATTAGCAGATTTGGAACTAGGTGAACGGTCGGCGACACGAGGCGTCGATTCGTTGAGTCAGCAAAATGGTATATTGCAGTTTTATGTGGAAACATCCGATTGACGTTATTAGCTTATCATGTCGCTATTCAGCTGATTTGGTGTAGGCAGGGCACGTAACACGCATAACACTTTTTGTCTAATTGAGCCGGGGTAATTGCGTTACACACTAACAATAGCAATGGCTTTCATTTTGACAATTCTACAAAATTCATTGCGTTAATTACGTTGTTAAGCAGACAATTTTTTTGGAACATATGATTCAATGGATTAGAAATATCCTTCAAAATGATTCAGATTGTGATTGATAGTGTGTTACGCAATTAGGGTGCTGCTTTATGAGTTTATGGTAAACCACCTGGCTTCTGAAAGGAAATGTAACATCAAAATTATGTAACAGATTGTAAAACCGAAGCTAAATGCTTAGATTGGCTGTCGTTAATTCTGTCAAAATCGAACACAGTAGTTTCCACGAGTTCCACTATTTTTTTATTATAGATTTGCCTTTTAGAAACTACTTCGATCAATAATGATCGAAGAGAAACTGGCAGTAAGTTTCGTATCATTAAGGCCCACTTGGACCGCCAATCACTAAACAAGTTTAGCGCTAAACGAGTTTTAAACATCATTCTGTCTCTGTCATCTTCTAACATTTGACAGAAACAAAATTTTGTTTTAAACTCGTTTAGCGCTAAACGTGTTTAGTGATTGGCGGTACAAGTGGGCTTTAGTCAACTTGATTAGAGTAGCAGAGTTAGTGACCTGCAGTATCGGTTTATCTCATTAGATATTTTGTGCTTTAACAGTGAGCTCTCAGAGTAAAGTAGTTTATGAATACTGACTTTAGTTGTTTATAAAATATGAGACATTTAATAAAATGAATTGGGTGAAATTCTTAACATAAAAAATCAAAGCCATTTCACATTTGTAAACAAAATTGAATAAAATATCTGTTTGACTCTACTAATATGACCATCTATTCTCAGGACCCGTGGGAGTAGAAGGCTTGTTGACCACCAAATGGATTCTAGAAGGTACCGACCACACCGCTGCTGAGTTCAACGAGGGAAAGAGGAACTGGCTCCATGAGACTCTTCCAGTCAATTGACTACCTGAACCTGAACATAAGGAACCTGCAAAATCACTTTGGACAAAAATCAAAGAGTTTTTTGTTAGAAAATAATATTTAGATTATTTTGATACAGTAGTTCTTAGGCCCGCTTGTACCACAAAAGTTAAAAGCGTTTGACGTTAAACTTATTAAAACATCATCCTGTCTCTGTCATCTTCAAAAGATTGACAGAAACAGAACGATGTTTTAAATACGTTTAGCGCTAAACGCATTTTGTGATTTCTGGTGCAAGCGGGCCTTAATGTAGTTTTAAGTAATTAAATATTTTTGTATGTAAATGTAAAGAAATGAAGTGTAAGTATGGTACCTACTTCAGTAGGTACGGAAATGCAATGTAAAGTTGAGATTAATGTTAGATAAGTACTGTAAGTTGTAAGAACGAATCGATTTAATAAAACGTTTTCATAAAAAATATAATTACTTCTTACATAAAAAGATACCGATCGGGTCTCTTTACAGCTGTATACTGATCAATATTTATTTTTCATTTACGTTTAGCATATCTATAACGTTTCTACTGCTAGCACACAGGTCTTCTCTCCGTGAGAGGGAGTGGGCCATACATAATCCACCACGCAGGCCCAGTGCGGGTTGGTGGACAAAAAATCGAGGACATGTGACATGTCTTCGAATTTTTGGTTATAGGTCACGTCGGTTCTTGTACTTACGATGTCTTCCTTCAATATTCGGGAGCAATCGTGATGAAATAAATTACACAACGTAATGTGCCTGACTGGGTTCCAACCAATGACCTACGTCACGAAGTCTGTACCGTCACCACTGGGCCACCACTGCTCTCCACTCTCATTCTCTCTTGTCTGACGTCTAATAGCGATATATTAATCCAAAGCCTTTCCGATTTATGGGTTCAACGTAATGTCCTGCATCATCATCATCATCATCATCCGTCACGTATGTCCGTGCCGTCACCGCTGGGCCACCACTGCTCTCCACTGTCATTATCTCTGGTCTGTAGCGATATATTCCTCGAGGCATTTCCGATTTATTGGTTCGGAATAACAATCCCGTTATAAATATTTAGTAACTATTATTTATTTATTTATATATTCTTTATTGTACACCACAAAATGCATTAAAAAAAAAAATAACACTACAAAATATACAATGGGCGGTCTGATCACTTTCCTGCGATCCAGGCAACCTTGGAATGGACAGTGATTTCAATAATTAATTAATTTGATTTTTCTAATTATATGTAGGAATTAGGTACATTTCTTTACCCCTTCATCAGTCCGATTACTGTAAACACTTTTTGTACTGCTATGTACTTTTGTAGGTGCAATTATCAAGAAGATCCATTTGCTTCGTTTGGAATTATCACCTATAAGCAGATTAACCGCAGCGCGGCGGTTCAATTTTGAAGATTACAGTGCGCATTTGAATTAATGTGAAGCCACAGGCCACTTTAATGATAAAGGCGGTATTACCAATGCAATTTTGGATAGGTTTCTATTTGTGTCTGCGTTAGGCTGATTGCTTTTGATAAAACATTCCTACCTACTTTTACATAATACATATACCCATATATGTATGCATATTGGGATTTTCCACTAGGAATCTCTTAATGACAGGTCGGAGTTTAGAAGTTTTCATTGTGATACCTCCGTGCCTCGGAATTTATTAAATATATTTATTATTTTATTTATAATTATATTCGTTAAAGGCTCGTTCACACTGGCGCGACGCGACGCCCGACACAAAGGCACCGCGTGTCGCGCGACGAGCGGTGCCTCTGTGTAGCGCTGTCGCATCGCGCCTGTCTGTGGGAGCCTTAAGAGGGCGCGGCAAGACAGAAAAAAATCAAGTTTCACCCGCGCCTCTTTCCCTACCCCTCTCATCAAATACGACAAAAACAAAACAATCCCTTCCCGCCAGCAGAAACTTTTCGCCCGTCGTATATGTATTTAGGCATTTGAATTTGAATCTTGTGTGTAGTATGTATACGCAAAATAATCAGATGATACCGTTCTATTCAATGTACCTATGTATGATTGCTGTGTATAAGTAGGTATATTATTCAATATTATTGTATGTCCGTGAATCTGTTACGACCGACCGAGTAGACCGACTTAAATGAAATAAAGACTAAATGTTACTTCAAGATACGGCCTATAAATTTTCGATTCCGAATTGAAAGACAAACCTAACCAAAGTTAGGTTTGTCTTTCAATTCGGAATCGAAAATTACATAATGTATGTAACGATATTTTTTCAACTACAAATAGTTGAAAAAATATCGTTCCATACATTATGTAACATAACTACAAATAAACGATTTTCAGATATTTTCCTGTAGCTATTTATGCTGTGAGACCTTGCTTCTTGGCAAATTTCATGATTCTAGGTCAACGACATGTATCTTATGGGTTTTCATTTATTAGCGAGGGTCAAAATATGCGAAATGAATGGCAATTTATGCCAAGATACTACATATAAGTTAACGTCTTAGAAGCTCGTTTGTTTTACAGCTCCAAAGGACCCTTTATATAAGTATTTGATATCAATTTCAACTTGATACCCCCACGCATTCCTGAGAAAAGCGGTCAGAAAGACGGATAACAAAGTAATCCCATAAGGGTTTCGATTTTTTCTTTAGAGGTACCGAACTCTAATAAGCAAAGCACTTCCATCAAAGTACTATAATACTACATACTCATGATACTACCTACATGATGGTGAAAACAATTTTGATAAAATTGCTTTTTTGACGATATAAAAGAGTATCGTAATCGCATCACTTACCTTCCGCTTTTTTTCTTTGAGAAAATGAAATCAATTGAACAAAAATATCAATAATCTAAGAAAATAAACACTCGCAAATAAATTAAAATCCTTATTATACATCCCGAGAAAAACATCCATCATTCCGTTTCATTTCCGTTCCATCATGAAATTTGGCAAGAAGCAAGGTCTCACAGCACAAATAGGTACCTCGAATGGTTTTCCAATTGGAATATTTAAACTAAGTATGATCATTGTCCAGTCCCTTTATTTTCAATGAAATTCTTCAGTAGGTAAAACATCGGTTTATTTTGCCTGTACTATTATACGCTAAGCTTGAATTCAGAATCTTAGATCATAGTCTTGTTTTGGAACTAGAAACTCAATGCTGGCGTGTCAAAGTTCAAATTCCAATGTAACCAAATTTTATTTAGGGCCTTGTACAAGTTGGACCTCACGACGTTTTCGTGGAAACCAGTGTTAACCAAGTAAAAAAATATAATGGTATATCGTGGAAATTGCTTTGCAGGATCGTGCAAAGTCAAATAGCAACAGTGTTACCAAGTAAAAAATAATATTGGTATGGTAGATTTTGCACTGTATTGTGCAAAGTCAAATGGCATGTGTCATGAAACCTATTCAGCGCGGAGCGCGAGTAGAAAAAAGTCCTCGCTGAAAACATTTGTGAAAAACAGGCCAATTTCGGATCAAATAACATTAATCGGCTTTACCGATAAAATAATTGGCATCCATTTATATGCGTGCCAAAGAAAGTCAAAAGTTTTTTAGGTTCCTCTTTGTAACTGTTGAAAATTTAGCTTTGAAAAGCAAGCCGACAGTCCCAAATATTGTGATCCGTCACAATCTTCACTCATCCCCACCATAAAAAGGGATCTAGTTACGAGAACACTATCCGTGTAAAAAATGTCATGTCCCGTGCACACCGTTTCATACTTGTGTTCACAATAAACCCATTACCTGTAAACTCCAATAATATTATTATACCAATAACCTACCTATATGTTAAAATTCGAGTTTCAACTTGATTCGGGGATTGGTAAAAAATCGCTCGAAATGGTTCGTCTAAGGTTACCCTTACACAAAGTTTGTCAACGAAAGTGGGAGTAAACGAATTTAGTTCTTTACTTAATAGTAGTTAGATCTAAAATCTCCAGCACGAACTCTATGTTGTAAACTTTGGTGTGCAGAACGGCGCTAGTTGTACTATACTAGTCAAAAATCTGTCAAATAATTGTATGTCATCTTGAGTTTTCAAATATCAACATTGAATTATTATAATATTTTTATTTTATCGTTTAGCCCCGGTATTTATTTAGTTTATCAATTCTTAACGGTTTTAATAATCGTTTCGGAAGTGGTTTTAGTGATTTTTTCATGTTTTCTATTTCACAGTTTCTTTCCAACAATGTGATAAATTACGAAAATATTATTTACGCAAATAAATTAAATCCCAGAGCAGCAGAAAATTCAAGCGCAGGCCTCTCGTCTCAACAGAGTGACGGCGACGGATTTGTGAAACAAAAATATGCTTGAAGTTCCCGCAACGTGCGACGGAAGACGACTTCTTCCACGAACTAAAAACGTCGTAAGTGCTTAAAGCTTGTAGTCGTAATAAAACCAAAAATAAAAGGAATTTCCAAAAATGCCTCCACAATTTTTTTCGCCTTGTCTTAATACAAATAAACATTAAAAAAATATCCTATTAGTCATTAGCATATTAAGTACAAATTGAAAAAACGTGAAAATTAGGGGTAATTTCGTGATGTTATTTTATCGAGAAAATTTTAATTTTTCGTGTTTCTGTTGCACAAAAAGTTTGAAAATATCATGTAGTTACTCATATTATTTTTATTTTATACCTAAGTCTTATGAATTTCATGAAAAATTAAATTGAAGATAGGCAATTTTGGTTACTACCCGCTCTTAAGTCGTTGGTCCTGCGGGTGATCTCTCTCCGGTCCTGTCTTTTGATTATTCTTTTTCGTTTAAATTGCAATTAATTTATTGACAAAATGGTTTAATAATTTATGTTTGAGTGGTATTTTGCATTTTATTTAAATAATATTTTCTAATTTTAATTTAATTGCATGTTTTCATATATATTTGTACTTCCAATACTGTTGTTAATGTCAATGTTTCATGCTGGATTATATTCGAACGCAATGTAAATTATTACTGAATAAATAAATTGAATGAATTGAATTGTCGGGTTGCGTCCCATCGGACCATGAGAGCGAGGGAAAAGGGAATGCGCCTGTGTCTGCGCACACACGTTTGCACTATAATATCTCCCGCACCGAAGGCTAGTCTCCGTTGAGATTGGCCGCCATGGCCGAAATACAGTCTGAAAGACAATTTTAAATACATATTATAAATTAAAGTTGCTTTACGTGTCAGTCTGTGTGAACGCGTTGTTTATCTAAACTCCGCAACAGATTTTGATGCGGATTTCACCATCATTTAGCGATCATACTCCGGAAGATGTACGTGTTTAATACATTTATATTAAAGTTACATATAGCAAATAAATCTCGTTATTTTGTCAAATCGTAAAACCGTGCGAAACGGGCGGGGCTAGTTATTCTATATAGTAGGTAACTGTAAACTTTAATTAGGAATAATTATTATAGGCACTGTACCCTAATTGATTTCCTACAGTTTCATTCATTCTGTAATACTGCTAATAGGATTATGATAGGTACTGGAAGCCTGTTCAGTTTGCAAATTAAAATTACGTGTCGATTTATTCGCAAAAGTCAATTTCAGGTATCAAATTAGGATGTGCTTGTGCGAAGGAAGTTCGTCCATTTTCTCTCTTGTGTTCCAAAAACGATATAATAATACATTATATTGAATATAAAGTACATACTGATGTGGGATCCTTTGACACAAGTTACAAAAAAAAGGTTGGTAACAAAGAAGTTTCAAAGTCACAGACACATTTTATTTCTCTTTTTATTCTTCATAGCTCTATTACGTTTTCAGACAGTTTTGCACAATAGATAGCAGGAAAACAAAAAAAGTTGCGTGGGAATTACATAATATTACACAATAGGTAGATACCTACATTGGTATTAGAGACAGCCCACGTTCCTACCGTATTTGCGTATGAACGCAAATAGGCGCGACGCGACAGCGCGGCGCGACTCTAGTAGAGAAAAAATCTATGACAATTTAATGAAAATTGTTCTACAAGAGTCGCGTTAAAATTTTGCTGTTTGCAGTAGTGTGCAATATAACACACGCCAAACATTGTGCTTATGTGTGCATGCATCGGTACAGGGGTCGTGGCGGTATTTAAAGTTGTGTTATAAGTTATAACATTAAAAACTTATTTTCTTATAAAAACGTCAGTAAAAGTTGGAATTTTGACCCTCAATATCTCCGTAAACAGGAGGTTCCCAGGTATGGTCCAGTACAGTAAAAATATTATTATGACGGGTAGTACAAGTGACTTTCGGCTTCGTTCTTTTTACAACCGTTATTATTATCAATGTGAAAGTAAGTCTTTCTGTTTGTCTGTTACCGTTTTATGCCTAAATTGAAATTTGACAGATACGTAGCCTGGGACCTGGAGGACATACGCGATTTTTTCAAACTGGATACCTGTTTGTATGGAAAAATTATGAAATACAAAATTCACGCAAATTCACTAGTACACTAGTCTACAAGTCTTACCAAGGGGTACCGTATTACCCGGTACCTGGGTTGTGGAGGTCAGATAAGCAGTCGCTTCATGTAAAATACTGGTATTCAGCTGCATCCGGTTAGACTGGAAGCCACCCCAACATAGTTGGGAAAAGGCTAAGCAGCTGATGTAACTCGTTAGTAAATGATATTCTTCAAAGTCAAAGTCAAATCATTTATTTCAAATAGGCACATAAAAGGCACTTATGAACGTCAAAATTTACAAAAAAATAGAATTGGTTCTAGTTGCCCTTAATCGTAGTAGTTGTTCTTAATCTAGATTCGTTCGGGTGGATGACATTTCAAGTAGTTATATTTATTAAATAGCTGCACATCACAGTTAACCTTCTAAAACTGATAGCCTATTTTAAAGCACTTAGCAGTAGTATTTCTTGAGCAAAAAAGCTATTCCTTTCAGCCTTTTAGTAACCCGACCATTGTGAAAAAAGAATACCCACCCCTATTCCTGATTGTAAGTCAGACATGTTAGTGATTCGCATGTATCTAGATGTAGACAGAACCGTTTTGTTTCCAACGAAACTTTATCCCCTGCTAACGGAAATCTATGCGATTGAAAGGTTTAAGCCAGTTACATGCCGAAAGCGGAGCGATGGCAGACCGGAAGATGTAAGTGATGAAGCAATAAGTTATCGTTATAAGTTTTGAAACCACCTGCAGGCGTAGCATGACGCTTTCTATTTCTTGGAAGACAAGACATAGCTATTTCTATACAAAGTGACGTTTCGTTTCTCCATTTTTGACATCGCACCGTAAAAATCCTTCTACAATCCGTCATTGTATCTGCCGTTTCTACTGATCGTTGTCTAGGTCCTTTTATATGTAGACTATTTCAGAAGAAAGTTTTCTATCCTAAACGTCAAAATCACACTGACAACTGACAGTCGTCTAAGGTAGTGAAGACAATTTGATTGTGTAATCGCCATGCTAAAGACAGAAAACTTTATACTCGACGACCACAAAGTATAAAAATGGAATGGAAAAATTGAATTTTTCACTTTTTGTATGGAAAATGTGAAAAATTATTACCTACATGTTTAGTTTTAGGGGTTTAAGAGTTACATAAAGGGGGTCGAAATTTTCATTATTTTTGCGATAGGATACACCATTTTCGAGATATAAGCAAAATAAAAGAAAAATTTGAATAAACTACTGAATTTCGTAAAAAGTTAAAAACTTTCTACTTTGCTGCCATCGTACTGTCTTCACGGAACGTCACTATTGTCTATACTTCCGTCGACAAAACCCGTTTCTATGATGGTCATGCTACACGTGCTGGGCATGGTGACGGGGATTGAGTGACCAGACTATAACTACCTACTGGCAATTATACCGGCCTAATTTGTGGGAGCCCCCCCTTAGCCTGACCTAGTTGAGAAGGTAAGCTTCTCAACTAGGCTAGGCTAAGGGGGGTTAGCTTGAAGGAAGTGATGATGCCGTCACGCGGATGTACTTGCACGAAGGTGGAACGTTCATGTTCGGGGTCACCAGTACAGAGGTATGAGAAACAGGGAGTAAAGTTCACTCATACCTACATAGAAAAGGGAGGATCCTCGGACCAGACGGGTGACGTGTCTGGTGGGCAACTACCCTACGACTGAAGTTGGGACGTTATATTATATGCTAGTTGCGCGGTAAACTCTGCTTGCGCGATGCAGGATTTCTGCTGCAGGAAGATGCAGGATGCAGGATTGGAATTAGTCGCTAAGAAATCTAACTTGGAAGTAGCGCTCGCACGGCTCGCGCGCGGTTGGTCACAGTTTTAACATAACCTAACCCATTTGGTGAGGGTGCCCTGGCTTAGTTACTGCGAGCAATTCGGCTCGCGCGTGGTTGGTCACAGTTCCAACCGAACCTATGAACTGCCGAACTATTTATCTAACTGCCCATTCCAACATTTTTACTGTCCATTCATTTCTTACACTACTTGAGTATTTTTGTACTGACATTGTAAGATGAAATAACCGACCAATTTTATTTTTATTACTGTTAATGTTTTACTGTCATACTAATTTACCAACCGCCGAAAGATTTTAATGACAGCCCGTTATTTTTTCCAACTAATCATAATAACCTACCTAATGTTAAAATAACAGGTTGCAAAAAATATTACGCTTTATTTTTTAGCAGGAGTCCGTCGAACGCCTGTTTGCATGGACACTTGAGCGTGTTTTTTGAGCCGGATAACCTCCAAAAACATTTTCTCTAGTCTACGGCTTTTTAATGATCCCGTTTGAGTTTCGTAATAATTGTTCACTTGTTTCTTGCGGCACGCACTTATTTTCATCTTTATTTTCGGAACTACTTGCACTACTCGACGCCATTTTTGTTTTGTTTAGCAGCGCCACAGGTGGTAGAAAATAGAACTAGTTGTAACAATTTGCCTAGGCATTATGGGGTTTATTTATAAGCCTTGCATAAAGTTAAGAGGCGTTTAAACATCAAAAATGTTTGGTTAAACAGTTGCTAATCACTACTTAACTTTAAGCAACGTTTATAAATAAAGGGGTTAGTATTCGGCGTTCGAATCATCAATTGGGTTTGAAGGACTTTTACATTTTGTCTTAGGCATTTAACATAACGCCGACAGTATGCAAACGGACGGAGTTTTCTATTCAATTCTATTCTATGACTCAATGAGGAATTTTGCAATCTGCCTGCGACAGATACATGACTAGCGTAATGTATTGTTTCCTAAATGACTGCCTGACCCTTTGGGAAATATGTACAGGCACGATGTTAAGTCATTTAGTTTTTAGATTCTCACTATTTTGCCTTGAATTAAAGGAAATTATGTTTGATTTTTTATGTAAGTGTGAAACCGTTGCTTTTCTCTCGCTATAGTTTTGCCCTTCTGTGTGACGCATACCCTCATGTTAACAACCAATGTAGGTACTAAAGTTCCACATTCGATGGATTGAAGTAAGTTTCTCCAGTAGCCTTGAAACACAAACTATTCTTTTTATGTTATTCTAGCTTGCCTGATGAAAATGTAAGCCTATCTGTAGACAGCTATCAATTTTTGTTTAGGACTGAAAGAGATATTGTTGTTCTATTTGTTTTGTGTGTGATCTGTCAGTGTAAGTGCCTTTTTTTCTGGATAAAAACTTGTTATGAACTACATAAAATGAGTATACGCAGTGCTAGCAAAGAAAAGTAATATGATTAAGTTGTAAACAGATTGACAGATGTAATGTAAAAAAAAATCATTGACATATATTGTGATATTCTAGATATGAATTACTACTTGTTTGATACAAAACATGCTTTATGTTTCACAAAATTATGATGTGGAATTAATTCAATTATAGATCTTTTTTAACATAAAGAGGATTATATTTATTTCAATTATAATATATCTTACATAATCTACAAATAATATTAATAGTATGTACAACTAAATAACAATAAATAAAAATAAAAAAGAAAGAAGGAAAATAATCATAGGGCATCAAAAAATTCATCCGCATCGTTGTCGACAGGAAAAGTGCCCAAAAGGCTGGCAGCATTGCCACGTTGTATAGCGATACTGATTCTTTGGCCAAAAAATAGGCCAGCCCTCTGGCCACGTGAAGAGTCGACCAACCGCTTAGCGATGTCTCCAAAAACCAAGTGGGCACTCGGACCCCACGTCCCTAGTGTTTCAACCCCAAACGGCTCGAACATATAACTCTCAATAAGATTCGAATATTTTCGCCATTTGAGGTTTTCCACACTTGCAGCAGCCGCCCCAGCACAGCCCGCCGTGCTAGGAAAATGGGATGGCGCAAGGGTGTCGATATACGTTGCATCCCACACCAAAGGCCTGCCTAACTTCCAGGGCATTATGGTCATTCCGTCTGGTCTCTTCCCATCGTCGCGTGCCAAGCCGTTGGGTTCTAAATAAATTAGTAATAAGTATTAATAAGTTCATTATAGACCTTCATTTGAAAGAAAGAAAGAAAATTGGTTTATTTGTCACAGAAACACGTGCATACAAAAAATAATTGGCACGAGTAGGTAATCAGAAAAATAAAACAAAATAGGTCTACATGAATTTTGGCTTCGTCCATACTGATCTCTAGTCCCAACTCGTCCGCGCCTTGTAGCTATCCATATATACGGACCAGGCGAGTTGGGACAAGGGATCAGTATGGACGCAGCCAAATAATCACGAGCACAAAACAGAAATAGTTGGCAGCTGCACGTTGTGAATGTTACAAGAAGCCTTCCACTCAGCATGATGCTGTGCTATGGGGGACCCACAGCACTGCGCTGATTTTCAGTGGTCACCCGAAAAAGACGTACGGAAACCAAGTCAGGTGTAATGATTTGTACATAAATGTGCCCATTTCACTTCTTCATACGTGTGCCCTCCGAAACAGCCACGTTGGTCGCCGTTTGTTTTTTTTAATACAATTATGAGTCTATTAAACTCAGTTTAAACCCCATATTGGGGTCCAAGGTTCCGGCTGCCACCTGTAACTTTCATCCGGTTATATCGGAGGAATCCGGGCGCGAAGCGCCGGGCCACCACCTTCCGGCGTACTTGCGCTAGAACGAGCTTCGCGCCGGGTACCTATTTACCCGCGTGGCCGCGTCGAGCACGCTCCGAGGGTCTGGCAAGACCATCTGCCGACCGTCACCTTCCCTGGCGTCTGCAGCGTGCACACCGCTGCGGGTTGCATCACACCAGGCTGAGCCAGGAGAGTACTGTGCTACTCCCAAGGGAAGTTAGGGAAACTTGTGACCATAGACTTACCTACCCCCTTTTCTTAATTTATTTTTATTAATATACTTTTCAAGTTGACAAGAATACGTGGTTTCATTTTAATATAGACCACGTAAACCTCTTCCGTCACATTGGCACACTACACACACACACACCCACCACACACATCTACACACACACCAACAGACTAATGATAATAAATTAAAAAAAATATTAATTATAAACTTTAACTTTTGTTTAGTTAATTGTTGTTAATATTTGTTAAATGTTTCATTAATTGCGAGTTAAAAAGAGCGGTGCCTCCTGGCACAGGCATCTATATGATTAAAAGGAGACGCCTCCAACTGTATCATTTACACCGTGTAATAATGAAAATAAACATTATAGATTTTTTTGATTTTGATTTTTTGATTAATAGGTAACAAAATAAAATAAATTTGTTATTTTTTCAAACGCTGTATGTCAAATGATGCGGTTAAATCAACGCCCACATAAAATAATCGATTAATGTTATGCCTGACTTCAATGCGAACTTTGAGTATCTAATTTTGCCGAAATAAAGTTATAATTACCTATTTCTACGTGTTAGCTCAAATATTAGGTACCACGCGCACCTCAAAGAGATGTCAGCATAATTGACGGGGTCCGATAGGTCCGATGCCTATTGTTCGATTGAGTTACCGTGGCCCTGGCGCACAGGCAACTAAAGGAACATGGTTAGGTTTTAGCCAGTAAGAGTCTGACACGTCCTCCCGCTCCGCCCAGAGCGGGAGAGGTTACTTGATAATTTCCCAGCCAAAAAATAGGGGTGCATCTATAATATACCCACATTTTGCATTTCGCATTTTGGACTATTAAGAAAGTATATTTCGCAGTTTCTTGAAAAATTCAATGAGTGAATTCAATGAGATAACGTTAATATAATGGGGAGCTAAACAATAATAGAATATTTACCTAGGCCATGCCGGCACCCTAATTACGTAACACACAATCTATCACAATCTGAATCGTTTTGAAGCCTATTGCTTATCCATTGCTTCATATGTTCGAAAAAATTGTCTGCTCAACAACGTAAATAACGCAATAAATGTTGTTGAACTGTTAAAATGAAACCCATTCCTACTGTTAGTGTGTTACGTAATTACCCCGCCGTTTCCTATTCCAATCCTTAAGGGTTTCAACGACGGAATAATTTTGTTGACGCTGAATAAAACAGTTAACAATTTTGTGTAAAAGTTAACAATTTTGTGCATAGGAAACATTGATAGGAATAGGTAGTGCCTATTTGCCTAAACTTCGAAGAACAGTTTTTTTTCTAGTCTTTTTATCATTTTTACGTGACGATTTTATCGTGGACGTCCACGTCCACGTCCACGTCCACGTCACGGCATCACGATAACATAAGAAAATAAAATATATGGAAATATAAGAAGACGCTTTCAAATTTCCGTCCACGTAGGTTATAACTAGGAAATGATTAAAATCCTAACTTCCTAACTAATATTATAAATGCGAAAGTAAGTTTGTTTGTTTGTTTGTTACTTTTTCACGCCTAAACCACTAAACCGACTATCCTGAAATTTTGCATATACATTGTCAGGTGTACAGAAACGGACATAGGGTACCTTTCATCCCGCAAAAAGTACTGTTCCCGAGGAAAACAATAATAACGTTCTTATGATAATAGATGGCGCCACGTGTCTTTCGAATCATGATTGAATTATAGCCCGAATTGATAGTCAAAGTCTAAATTAACGCGAGCGAAGCAGCGGGCAAAAGCCAGTATTATTATATTATTGTAATTTCCAGAAAATTGTGTAGTTCGGTGTACTTTTAAGTAAAGGCTCCTTCAAACAGGCGAATCGCACGCGACACAAAGGCACCGCTCGTCGCGCGACTGTTGGTGCCTTTGTGTAGCGTCGCGTGTCGCGCCTGTTTGAAGGAGCGTTAACTCTCGATCTTGAGACTGAAGGTGTCTGCAGGTATAGGTACATAGATTTTGGGGCTACAGATATGAATTCTCAATGTACACCCGATGTTGGCGATAAGACCGCGAGTCTGAAATGTGACTGGGCGGGTCAGACTTTCAAGATCAGTGCCAAGGTCGTCACGCAGTGAGTGCCTGAAGACGGACGTCATCACCAAGGCAGGCCTAAGAAACGCTGTCGCGAGGACTTAGTCTCGCTCTTGACTGATTGGCCGGAAAAGCCAGATATGGATGAGACATTTGCCCAGCAGCGGGACAGTAAAAAAAAAAAAATACACGTGTGGCACTCGGGGACTGCCGCGGTAAAGCTATTGCATAGCATTTTTTATCAACTTATGCAATTATTATTATTTATTTATGCAGTATTTTTTTTTCTTTGATATTACTTCAAGTACAGTCGTACCATATACATACACGTTAAGCGAACGCTCGGCCGAGCTACATGGTAGACGGAGTGGGGGGTGTTAGGTTTTATTTTCGTTACGGAATTTCTTGATTCGGTCGCCGCGCTCAAAGCCCGCGATAAAAGCTATGCAATAGCTTAAAAAGAAATAAACAATTTAAGTTACAAAATCGGATTAATTGGACTATGTCTTAAAATTAATAAGCGTTCTGTTCATGAGTCACAAAGTCATGCACCAAATAATTTCACTTGTGCCACAGAACCACTACCTTGTGGTCTACGTACATTCTTAATTACTTAGAACAAACTTAAAGGATGTTATTTTAACCAAGAACAATAGAGTAAAACCTTGAACAGTCACATGCTGATTAACTAATTATTTATTTATAGTGAATTCCACTGTTGTTAAGTTGTAAAGAAAATTCCAGAATCTTCTTAACTTGTAAACAGTTCTCATTATATTCGTCCAAAGAACTAATAACCCAGATCCGGCAATATTTAAATGTGCTAAGTAAGTATAAATAATTTCCGTAGTTAATAATAAAGTTAGCTACAGTACTGCAGACATACTAATTGTTCACTGTTTCGAGTTTACATCAGTGTTCGCGGTAAATGCTGCTATCCAGAATACAAACAAAATAATGAGGAATTAAGTTTTGAAATTATATCTAAGGCTACGTTTTTATGGTATTTAACTGCAAAATTCTCGCACTACAAAGGATAAAATTCTACCACGTACATTTCGTCATCATTTCTTGTGCTAATCCCCATGCTCCTGTACAAGCCTCATCCAGACGTCGCCAATCGTGGACATTTTGCAATGCTGAAACTGATCAACTAACCGATTTCATACAATCAATTTAAAATCATGATTTATGCTTGACTGTCGTCCGAATATATGGGATTTTCTGCTTATATTGAGACTGAGAGCTATCCTATAGGCCTGGATTTTAACCACGACCGGGCGGCGAGTAATGATCATCTATTTATACGCAGTGCAAGTTGGGTTAAGTGAAGGCTGCCTGCCATACATGGTCCGACAAAGAACGAATGAAGTTGCGCCATCTGCATCGGTCTGACCGGATCCGTGCATGGACACGAAACAATCAGATTGTTAGTTTAAACTTGTAGCGGCTATTACGCGCCAAATGCGAGCTACGCGTCACACTGACGTCACGCAAAATCCTGCATCGCGCAAGCAGAGTTTACCGTGCAACTAGCATTATAACGCCTCGACATTAATCGTAGGGCTGTTGCCTACCAGACACAACAACCGTCTGGTCGGAAGATCCTCCCTTTTCTAAGGAGGTATGAGTGAACTTTACACCCTGTTCCTCATAACTCTATAAACTATTTGCTTCTAATACCTATGGATCTTGAACTCATGTGCTGCCTACCTACTACGCTTTGGAATGGGCAACTAGCTTCATCTCTCAGACTGACTGACTCCTTGACAATTCAAAAGTGCCTGTAAGTTGTTGAAATAAATGCATGGAGTTATATTGAGTTTGAGTGATTTAATTGAAATAATTTTTGGAGTTATAGATAGTTGAGTTTAAATGGTTTTGTTGAAATAAGTGCTTGGAGTTATATGTAGTTGAGTTTGAATGGTTTAATTGGAATAAAAACTTTGAGTTTAATTTTGTCAGCCACACATTCGGACTTTGATGAGGTACCGAAAGCGGATCTGAAAGTAGAACTGATATGTGTGTTAGCTCTAAAGCTGCGCTTACACAGCCAATTATTTGCATCTTTTGCCGGTAATAATTACGTGAAGTTGTGGAGCACATATTGCTGGTGTGAGCGAAGCTTATAATCATCCGTTCCCACATGTTCCACGCAGTGCGGGTAAAATAAGACCGACGTTTCTACACGTTTATATCCGTTTTCAATCAGCCCCTTACCAAAATAAAACTTCCCATTCCCAGTGGGGTACCTACTCATCCTTTTGAAACATTTATAGACTTTGGAAAATAATGTGTGGACAGCTCGGGTTTGTATCAGGATTTCAGTTTCCGTTTTTAGATCGTATTTTATTATCTATTGTTGGGAATATCTTTATAGCGGAAGGGTAAGTAATGATGGGTAGCTCGTGTTAAGATGTGCGGTTTTTGTTTACCTGTTGACTCAAGGCTTTTAAGAACGAATTTGCATCGCTGTGGATGTGTTAGTTGAATAGTTGCCAAGAAAATGTCATTTTGCCACGATTGGCTACAGTTCCAACGATGAAAAACTGACATTTTCATACGTAGTTGAAACAATATAAAATATTTTTTCGACCTAAGGGTGTATTCACGTAGAAAGTTAGGTAACCGACGTCGATAAGCATTGGCATTTCGGCAACGCGCCGGTTACCAGCGTTCTACATGAATAAGTACACCTCAGTCTATTTACAAGGAGTTTTTTTGTGTAACTTTGCCCCACTCTAGGAACTTCTCCTGTATTGAGGGTGCGTTTACAAACATTCAAACTCACATACACAAACAACCAGACCCGGAACAACTACTTGTAGGTCATACAAATATTTGTTCCGTGCGGGAATCGAACCCGCGACACGCAGCGCAGCAGTCAATCGCTTAACCACTGCGCCAACCGTGCCGTCAAATGATGATGCTTATAATGTTTTCAAAAACATAAACAACTAGCTTTTGCCCGTGGCTTCGCCCGCGTGGAGAACAGAAATTATCCCACGGAAATGTACTACCGGGATAAAAAGTATCCTATGTGTTAATTCAGGTTATTAACTATCCGTATGCAGAATCTGATCAAAATCCGTTCAGCCGTTTAAGTGTGAAAGCGTAACAAACAAACAAACTAACTTTCGCATTTATAATATTAGTTATGATTCGTTTCATTTAGTTTCTTTGAGTAGCAATAATGTATAGACAACCATAAAAGCAACAAACCAACTCTGCCAAGAAACATTCTTTTACGATGGAGGTATCAAAGGTTTTCTAAATTCCATCTCTAGGGCACGTGACGGTGATTAAAAGTTTCTTGCAAACAAAGTCGTGGCGGATACCTAGTTTAATTAGTAAAGTAGACCTAGCCATATTAAAACTTTAAATTACGCTCTTAAGTCCTAGTACGTGATACCAAGGAGTGTTTATTGGTTGTTAACTCAGCAGTAACATGTACCGACTTTAGGAAACATTGTTAAAAGTCTTGCTAGTTCATTATAAGTACGACTAACTTTATCCTAGTTTGTTCTATAACATTCCAGGATGGTACACACGGCTACATATCAAGCCGTACATTTCCAGTATAAGCTGACCTCTTGTTGTATGGAAATCCTATACAAGCGAGATCAGCTTATACTGGAAATGTACGGCTTGATATGTAACCGTGCGTACAGAGCTACACGTATTGGGATGTAATATATTTATTTACTAACCAACTTTTATTAACGGTTAACACATATACAAGTTAATATATTCTCAATGATACGAACTTAATGAGTACAGTTAAACTCTGATGAATTCGCTACTTAAATTAAGTATAACTAAATGTTTCCAAGGCTCCGGTCATGAGGACTAAAAACTGGTACAAGTAATTATGATTACTAAACGTGCAAAAAGACGTTACGTTTTATAGTATTGACATTTAAGAATATTCTTGTTATTCCACCAAAGCATTACACAAACACCAAAAGGCTGACTAAAATCCTGAAATAATGCCAAAAAATACTATACATTTCTTAGTCCTAGGCAAAGCTTTTGAAGTCTATTCAAGCAATTACGGCGATCAATAACAGGCTCAAAGCTAGAAACCAAGTTTTGTTTAAGTTATAAAAACTTTGTTCCTCAGATAACAAAGAGAATAGAAGTGAGCACGGATGTGGAAAGTTGAACTTTTCCAGTAATTGAATAAGTCTTGGACGCACGTCCCATTGTTGGATGAAATGAGACATTTTCTTGCTTAAAGTGTTAACTGAACTGAAATTAATTGATTCATATTTAACTTTCTTCGTGTCGATGGTACATACGACGCCATATCAAGCTATACATTTCCGGTTTTAGCTTACCTCGCATTGTATAAGCTTTTCTTACATTGAGGATTCAGCTCATACTGGAAATGTATAGCTTCATATGACGTGGTGCGTACAACGATTTTTTTAACTTATGGGCCTAAGACTTAGAGCTCAGTTGTCAAATTAATGTCAGTGGTGACCCTGTTTCTATTTCCCTTTTAGAGAACGTATTTAAAACATCATTCTGTCTCTATTAACTTTAAACAAATGACAGAAACAGAAAGATGTTTTATCGGCGTTTAGCGCTAAACGTATTCATTGATTTGTAGTGCAAGCCCCCGGCCTTAGTGTTAATATTGTACGTGATTTTTCAACAAATGTAGGTATTATCAATTAGGCTCACAATAATTATCACATTGGTAGATTTGCTGATTAGTGATCATTATCAAAACAATGTAATAACTATGATGGTATGACTGTATTTTCTTTAACCCTTCTACTAAAATACACGTTGTCGTTGACCCGCTGTAGTGTATCCGTCGCAGCCATCTGGTTAATTAGCCAGCTAATTGGATGCCTAGGCCGTTCATTAAACGCCGGCATCCAATTGGATGCCTAGGCCTATAGCTGATTAAACTAGAATCATTCAACGTTTAACAACTTGGCGTATTGAAAGTCAGCCCTTTGAAGATGACTGATGACTGACCAAGACTCAGCCAAGTGATTAACCTAACCAAACATCACAAATTTATCAATATCCAATTTAACTAAATGGCTACACAACATTCAGCCATCTGCTTAAACGTTTCGCTCAATGACTTGGCTAGTTGTCCTTCAGCTATTTAATTGGATGCCGGCGTTTAATGAACGGCCTAGGAGTCCAATTATCTGGCTGATTTAATCAGATGGCTGCGGCATATCTATTCAATAGAGAATGTAAACACTATCTCATTCACACAAGCAGTGAGGTAGTTGTTGTCACTAAATAATGTCATCTGTCAGTTATCACGAATGGCGGGGAACTGTAAAAGGGGAAGTGGTCCTGTACGAGAGGCTTGGTATGGTAGTGAGCCAGTAGTGTAGTGAATAATCAACTTAATTCTCGGATGAACAGGATTCTAAACCCACCAATTTCAAGTCTCCCCGCTCAGTTCTCTCAGAAACCTTGCCTCAAGAGAAGTCAGTAAGAACTTACACACTTACTTTACAGAATAAACTATTCCTTGATAAGACTACTGCGTATGTTCAATGTTTGTTTTAGTAAAATTGCTTTCAGCACTTGAATTTGTTCTTGCATTTCCATAGTAAATTTACGGAATTAACCACGTTTGCACCTACAATCATGGTTATTCATTTCAAGGTTGTCAAAAGTTAGTTTTGTTGTACTTATAGAGGTATGAGGAACAGGGTGTAAAGTTTACTCAAATCTACATAGAAAAGGGAGTATCGTCCGACCAGACGGGTGTTGTGTCTAGTGAGCAACTGCCCGACGATTGATGTCGGGACGTATATGCTAGTTGCGCGGTAAACTCTGCGTGCGCGATTCAGGATTCTGCGTGACGTCAGTGTGACGTGTAGCTCGCATGTGGCGATGTAGATACCGCTACATACTCATTGCGTGTTTCTAGATTCATATTTGATTACGTTTACGTATAAAAGGTAGTTTATGTTAGCCCATAAAGCAGTACAAAGTAAGTTTTCATTAAAATACGATTTGGAGATAATAATGTGAGCAAAGTTATTAGGGTTCCGTAAAATGAAAACACTTAGAATAAAGAGTACAGTTGACGATTCTCTTTTGTTCTTGTTTTAGTAAGTTCAGTAAGGTGCTTAGGTTTAAATGGCTAGCTTATTGTTATTTTCTTTTCCATGACATCACAGCAGCAGGCCCTATCAGAATACCAGCGCTGCGACACTTTTAAATGTCGCAGCATCATGCTGAGATAGGGGCCTTTTGGCCTCGTACAGGAATTTCTGTTATTATTTTCATTTAACTTTTTTATCAGTAGTTGCAGTTTAGTGTGTGATAATCCTGTGCGACTCCCAATAAATACTTTTTCTTTGTTTCTTTCTTCTTTTATTTGACTTTGAAGGGAAGAGGATGGACTTGTGGAATTAATTGTTAAGCTACTACCAACTTAAATTGTCCGTTTATTCGGGTTGTTTAGAAACGTGCTGCCTTGAGATTATTTCGGGGTTCTTCTAAAGGGTCTTCGCATCCTTCACAACAATTATTTTTAGCCAGAAATGCGTTATTATTTTTTTCCCTTTTTTAGTTTTGGAATGTAAATATTTACGGCAAAAACCCAAAATAAAATGTATTGATAAAGTATTGGGTTAGTTAAGGTTTAGAACTGTGACAAACCGCGCGCGAGCCGAGCGACCGCGGCGAGCGGTGCCGCGGCAGCGGCCGGCGAGCACTATTTCCAAGTTAGAGTTTTTACCGACTAATTCTAATTTGTTAACCGCCCACCCACACGTAACAACCCGTTCAGTCATTTTACTGCTTATACTCAAGTAGTGCAATAAATTAATGGCCAGTAAAAATGTTGGAATGGGCAGTAAGGTAAACAGTTCGGCAGTTCGTAAATATTTACGTTCCTAACACAAAAAATACTATTTTCTATATATATATATATATAGAGGTATAAGGAACAGGGTGTAAAGTTCACTCATACTCTATGGAAAAGGGAGGATTCTCCGACCAGACGGGTGTTGTGTCTGGTGGGCAACTGCCCGACGGTTGATGTCGGGATGTTGTGTATATGCTAGTTGCGCGGTAAACTCTGTTTGCGCGATGCAGGATCTTGTGTGACGTCATTGTGACCTATAGCTCGCATGTGGCGATGTAGATACCGCTACATATAAAAAAAAACGCGTCTCCGCCATAAAAATATTGTGGACGGTTCAGAAGTCCCCTAGATCCCCCAAATAGTCTCACATTATTTCTAGCGAGGCGGCACGTTTTACCGCCGAATATTTTAACGTCATCCCTTATCGTTCCGTTCGAAGCCACCAACGACCAAGACGATACCAATATTAACAATTTCAAGAAAAAATATTGGAGCAATATTGAAAGCATAGCGTAACATACAACGAAAACTTTATCGATACAAAGCGGCGGAATTTAAAATTTAGGAACAAAATTTCAGCCTAGGAAAGGCAGGGAAATATATTGTCTGCGTCGAACTCCAATTAGGTAGCAGGTGGTCTACACCAGGCCAAAGGTGAATGCCAAATACGCCACCACAATTTTCTGTACCACTTTGACCAAAAGTAAGACAGTTTACGAACAATCCTGTGCCTCGGACATAATTTGTGACTCACGGACGAAATTGAGGAACTTTCGCACTATGAGAAAGTATATTTTAGCTTCCTTAGTATGTAATGTTTGTTGCCAATAATACAATTTTGGACGAACTGAGTTGGAAATAGCAGTTGTTTTAAGGCTCCCACAGACAGGCGCGATTCGACAGCGCTACACAAAGGCGCCGCTCGTCGCGCGACGCGCGGTGCCTTTGTGTCAGGCGTCGCGTCGCGCCAGTATGTACGAGCCTTTATGGTGACTGGTTGTTATTGGTTGTGGTTTGTCCATAGTGTGCAGGGAGTGGGCCAACTCTAACAGCATACGGAACATGAAAGCAAGTACGCTCAACTGTCATTTATACGTGAATCGTAAATTGAACTTTGACTTTGCCGTCTCTCATGATGTTGATCAGCATTAAGTTGTGAGTTGTGAGTTCGTGGGACACTTACCGACTCCAGACGTAATAACAATAAAACTTCTATTGTGTGTCGTTCAGTGTCTTTCAACCGATTAATAATAAAATTATAATTTTTTTTTTCACGCGTATATACACTTTGTATAAGTCACGCACAATGAACGCAATGTTTTACTTCTGTCAAAATAATAAATACCTATAAATGGTCTCAAAACCGTTAGCATTAAAAAAAATCTGGTTACTGGTTTTCAGTTGATTCAGCCGATGTTGTTTGTTACTGAAAATAAGGCTACTGATAAGCCTTATTTTCAGTAACAAATAATTCGTACCAGGGTCACAACTACCAAAGATTTGTACCTAACTTACATAAACTCTGTCTTCATCATGATTTATTTTTGTAAAGAAAAACATTTTGTAATTAAATAAGAATCTTTTTGCTTTATTAAAGCCTAAGTAATTGCATTTACTTAGCCTTTTTGCTGAGGTTACTTTGCGTAAGTTAAAAATGTAGTAAATTTTTAATGGAACTACGCTAAGATACAAAAGTTAGTAATAAAGTTATGAAAGTGGAGATTTTTATTAATGTAAAAATATGACAGATCAGTCGACTTTTAATATAAGAGTAAGCAAGGTCTAACAACATTTTTTTAAATAGATTCATGTTAAGAATAAGTCTTAAAAGATGTTGGAAATTGTAAACTATAACTAGGTTTGTAACAAAGAGTAAGTTCGGAACTTTTAACTAGCTGTCCCAACAACACATCGAAATAAGCAACTACGTTTTAAATAACGTAAAAAATATACCTTAACTAAAGGAATAAGTAAATTAAAGGAGATCGTATTTCTTAGGAAAGTAATTTGTAATTGTATATTGGAGAAGGTACCTAACAATTTAAAGTTTCTAAAAGTGGTAGAATTTCCTAGAATCTATTAGACTTCCACGTGGATAGAATTTGGAAGCCTTTTTAAACTAAGCTAGTTTGTTTGTTTTATTTAAGTAAGTAATAAAGTTACCAGTTGGTTGGTAGCCTCTGCTACCTCAAGTGGTAGGTCACGTCCGAGAAAGACGTGGTCTACGTGTCATTGCATTGCATTGAGAGTGTAGCGACTCACCCAGCGAATAAGTTAGGAAGTAGAAGTGTAAGTGCCTGTTTTATATGTGTGGGACGCCCCCAGCTAGACGGACCGACGACATTGTAACAATTAATGATTGAAACCCCAATTATTGGAATACCAATGAGCTATCGTAGCGACTGAGTGAAGTTGCCACAAAAAGGTAACTAGATGGCGCTTCAGAAAAATCTATAATCTATAGAAATATACAAATTTAATTAATTAATAAGAAACATTTTTATAGAACACACTTATTATATTAGCTAATAATAATTTATTAGCATCAATACTAAAAGTAAATACACTAATAATTTGTTAACAAGTAATTTGTAAGAGTACTAGCAGAGTTGCCAGCTGAGAGAAAGGCAAAATTAGAAGCGTCCTTTATTCTCGAAGCCAACGGGAGATATATTTTGGAATATGGTTTAAACTGTATTAAAACCCACTTAATATAACCAATTAAATATTAAATAAGCTGTGAGTATTGATTTTATTGATTTAAAATACACATTGTCACATATGGCATGTGGTAGTGAATTTCATAACCTCAAGATTATTTATTCAACATGAGTTTCTATTTGTTGGCAGAGTTCTTAAGATTAATTAACGATTCCTATGGGATCATATAGATTAAGTATGCGTCATGTTCGTGAACGGGCGCCGTCAGTAGGGGTAATTTCTTAGCTGCCACGGCTTATTTTAATTTAATTTAATATTTGAATTGTTTTTGTCTTTTTATTACTCTCAGATGCATAATTTCAACATGAATGACGTAACCAATATTTTGTAAAGATATTTTGATTTAAAAAAGTGTTCATGGAGTTTCTTGCCCGTTCTTCTCCATAGGTACCTACTACGCTTTGCAATGGGCAACTAGCTTCATCTTTCTGACTGACCGATTCCTTGACAAATCAAAAGTGCCTGTAATGGTTTATTTGAAATAAATGCTTTGAGGTTGAGTTTTAAGTTTTAAAGAAGAAAATTATCTCCTCAATAACATGAGCGGTGGATGCCAATACTTCTTCGTACACATGGCATAAAGTATTGGTAACACAACTCTGGAAGGCATTTGGTTCCGTATACAACTTCTCCAGCTTTGGCGTTGAACCTCAACATATCACAGAGAAGCAATACTGCATGTGGATGTCAAATCTCTGGAGATTAGTGTAAAAGGGTAATGTCAACCTGAACTTAAGTAAATCTGCCTACCACATACTATTATGCATAAGGAAGATCAAGCCATCCTGAAACCCTTTAATTAAAGTTTGTTGAGAAGATCAATTGTGTGCACTTATTCCAGTCTAAACCTCATGCGAATTAAACCTATTTAGTCTCAAGCAAACAGCTACCCGTGTTAGTCGGTGAGTAGTGAGAAATCATCCCTACAACCTGAGTAAGGTGGCTGGGACTAACTGGATGCGGAAGGCAGAGGACAAGGTGTTGTGGCGCAGCCTGGGAGACGCCTGTGTCTAGCAGTGGACTTCGATAGGCTGACTTGATTGATATGCCTGGTAAGTACAGTAGTGGCTCCCCGCTCTTGCAGTACCGGGACCAATAAAAGGTGTATTTTATATGGGGAATACTTTTTAACAAACTATATTATTTCAATGTTAAAATCCCTTTTAAAACTTCGTCACGACTCACCCCTGCATCAATATCAACCCCGTTTGATGGTAACGAAAGCTGTGGTGGGATTTCAAATATTATCAATTATTTTAAAATATTATTTACTTTTTGTCTGTACTAGGCCAGAGTTCATCCAATTATCCATGTCCTTTTATACATTGAATCTGTTTCTAAGCAATGTATTTTTGCAAGATGCGTGAGCTGGCTGCCGCTCCCAGGATTGGCTCCAGACGACGAAACTTCTCAACGGTCAACAGCACAGACACTCAATTCTAAATACGCATTAAATTAAGATAGTCCGTTTTAAAGTCCACCATGACCTGGCTGCTGCACCCAGGATAGTCGCCAGACGAGGAAACTGCTCAGTGATCAACAGCAGAGATACACAATTTTATTTACGCATTCAATTATGATATCCCGTTCTAAAGTTCACCAGGGACTGGCTACTGCACCCAGATTTGGTTCCAGAAGAGGTATCTCCCCAGCGGTCAACAGCTCAGACACAACATTTTTTATACGCATTCAATTATAATAGCCCGTTTTAAAGTCCACCATGACCTAGGTGCTGCACCCAGGGATGGCTCTAGACGAGGGAACTCCTAAACAGCCAATCGCACAGACACTAAATTTTATAGAACGCATTCATACACCATGACCGGTTTGCTGACCCAGGATTGGCTCCATACGAGAGATCTCTTCAGTGGTTCATAGCACAGGCACGAACTTTTGTAGATGCATTCAATTATGATAGCCCATTCTAAAGTATGGCATGACTTGGATAGCGAAATTCGGTTGGCCTCACACCATGACTTGTGTAAAGGCGGTTTTGGATTCGTTGGATTTGTCTTTACAAGGACCTTTCAAGTGAAGGTAAGAAATTTCAACAAATTCTTATGCTAAAAAGTGCAAAATAAAATTTAAGTAAAAACCTTTTAATGAATTCAAAAGTATATTAAAGTTCTACGTTTACGTAAGTTTTATTTTGTACTTTTGATTTCATTAAAAGCTTGTTTTAAAAAAGGTTTTTACTTAAATTTTATATTAATGTAGGATAAGTCGTAAAATTATTATTTCTATAAAGACTTACTTTTTTGCATTTAGACGGGCGCGGGCGCTGTCAACTCTTCCAGCTGACCTTCTACTCTTTTGTCTATAGCTAATTCTAAATATGGAATGATGTTTAGAGGCCATCCATAAATTACGTCACATGAATTTTATGTTTTTCAAGCGCCCCCCCCCCGCTCGTCCTTCTCATAGGTCGTCATATATTTTGCAATTTTTAATTAAACCTTGTAATAATGTTGATACAGTTGGGTGTTTGTTGGCCGCCTCCCTCCCCATTAACATGTGACTTACTTTATAGATGGCCCCTTATCTTTAAAACATGCCATTACCTTATGAGACTTTCGTGGAGGTCGGTTGGCAAAACCAGAAAAATTCTCTACAGTACTTACTCCAATTGACTTGGATTAATCAGACGTCGGAACTCAGCCAAGCTGTTACACGGCAGAATAAGTTATGATGGTACATCTCCGGAAAAGCTTTTGCACAAGAGAGCTTCTTGTAACTTAGGTATTACTAAAAAGTATTCCTGTGACCTGCTTCATGACTGTCTAATAAGAAATGTCAAAGAAAAACATTATTGTGAGAGGCAGAGTTTTTAAGAAATTCTAAGTGCGCCAATATCCTCTAATTCCTACCAAATGTTCTGTGGTACATTCAACTTAGTCAGGGAACTGTTTTATCTATACGTTATCTTATGTTAACCTGTTGTATCTGTCTGTGAGTGTGTGATTAATTTGTTCGTAAATTATAACTTGATTTGAACTGCAAACGGTTTTTCTATTGCGCAATAACCAACACTTCCCATAGTACGCCCACAGTCCTTAAAATACGGCTGATGATAACGAGAGAGACGTACCTTCTCCGTCAGGTATAATAAAGAAATCTTGATGTTTTCTTAAGTCCTTAAAACCGTGCAAAGCAGATGCGGGACGCTAGTGATATTATACAGGGTGTAAAAAGACCCATCACATAGCCGTCAACTACGCATTCTGCACATCAAACTAAGTAACATTGCAGAAAAATAATTGCTGGAAACAACTATTATTTTTAGTTTGAAAATTTGCTGTTTGAAGTGCGCTATGTAACACACGCGAAACATTGTACTTATGGGTGCATGCATCGGTTCAGGGGTCGTGGGGGTATTTAAATTTGTGTTATAATAACATTAAAAACTTGTTTACGTAAAAAAGCGTCAGTAAAAGTTGGAAAGAAAAAAAAGAAAGAAAAATAGTTTATTCTGCACAAACAAAACGCACCTAACAAATGAACGACATTAATTTAGAGACATACAAAATAGCCACAAGCCTCGTATTCATGTTACAAAAGTTTCATAATTTTGTCTATTGCTTGATGCCAGAAACCAAAGACCATACACATTGCTCTGTGTTGCGACACTGGCAAATGACAACAACCAAACGATCAAAACAAAAACAAAATGCCGATTGCAGTGTGGAAAAATGACTACTTTTGTAACAAACAAACAATAATAATAAGAACAATTAAGCAGTGCGTCGCATCTGTGCAAGAACAGGTCGTTGCTCAGCAAAATGCTGTGACTTCGGACGAACCTATCGTCAACAGCGCTGATTTTCAGCAACTACCTCTCGGATGACGTAATGACGTCCCCCTGTGTGATGTAATAAATCAGGTAAGTATGATTTCTGGAGTTGGAATTTTGACCTTCAATATCTCCGTAACAAGAAGATTCCCAGGTATGGTCCAGTACAAAAAATTGATTCCAGTAACGGGGACTACAAATATATTACAGTAACGGGCATTAGAAATGACTCTCGGCTTCGTTAAGTGTTTTTTTACACCCTTTAGACTGTAAAAAATCAAAATAAAAATCAAAATGTTTATTTCAATAACTTAAAATACGTTTAAATTAGGTCTTTAGGGAATTTCCATTTAAGTAAAAACATATACTTGTGTTAGGAAGTTCCGCAAACATAGCTGCATTTTCTCATTTTCCCTAAGTACCTGTAACAAAGAGATATTAACGTGTTAAATTCAATTGAGTTATTGAATCGCATCGGTTTATTAAACTCCAAGGTATTACGAAACCCCATATTATAAACGTACCTATAAAATTTATTATCTCGTTTGCGAAAACAATTGCCCTTTTATTAATAATTATGTTAAGGGTTGTTTACATTGGGTCGGAAAATAAAATTGTATTACCCAATTTAAAATGTTAAAGCAATATTTACATGATTTTGCTGATTTTTGCGTTCATTCGTGCGGAAAGAGGAGTGTGATTGTGCTTTAGCATTGAGCGTAATGTCATGAAATTATTTATTGGCATTGGGAATTCATTTATTTCTATGAATTGTTCTTTTGGAAGTCTTGGCCGTTCCATTTCAAATCGAGTTCTAACCTTCGAGCTAGATTTTGTATTTCGAACTTTATTCCGGCTATCGGTCCGTTCTTATATAAAGTTGTCAACATAGGCTCTGATTTAACGTCAGTTTTTGTAATTAGAACTTTATCCAAAGAAAGTTCTAGATTCAAAAATGGCTCGATGGTTTAAACCTGGTTCTAAACACAAACTGTTTTGTAATAAGACCGTGGATGAAATAAACTGTCTAAAATAAATACAGAAAACGATTCAGGTCAAAAAAATAAGTTCTGTTCTGTTTCCGTAGCTAGCCAAAGCCGTATAATTGGAAGTCAGTCAGTCGCGCGACCAACATCGCGGTCTACCACCGTTTGATACAGGCTTTACTAAATTGGTATGCCACGAGGCAAAAAATATAAAAGCTCCTCTGCCGTCCTACGGATGTCTCTTGTTTCGAGTTCGGATGTAAATGGTTTCGAATGGAAACAGAATTCAAGATACAATAAATTTATTAATCTATTTAGCACTTCATATTTTGAAGCTGATTTTATGCTTTGCCATCTATGGTCTCAAGAAGTAATCGAAAGAAGTCGATTAATCAATATCGATTCACGAGGCACGCACGTCGTTATTGAATGCAATACAGGTTCGGTTCGGTAACCGAATTGGCTTTTGAAATACATAATATCCTAACTATCCTAACTTCCTAATCCTAATCCTAACTTCCTAACTATCCTAACTTCCTAACTAATATTATAAATGCGAAAGTAAGTTTGTTTGTTTGTTACGAGTAGCTTTTCACACCTAGACCACTGAACCGATCATCCTGAAATTTTGCATATACGTCGTCAGGTGTACAGAAACGGACATAGGGTACCTTTCATCCCGCAAAAAAGTACTGTTCCCGAGGAAAACAACAATAACGTTCTTATGATAATAGATGGCGCCACGTGTCTTTCGAATGATGATTGAATTATAACCCGAATTGATAGTCAAAGTCTAAATTAACGCGAGCGAAGCCGCGGGCAAAAGCTAGTACATAATATACATAAATAAACACATGTGTACATAAATAATAAAATAAATAAATAAATAAGCTTTGATAAGCTTACATTAAGAAAGAGATATGTTATGTGTTAGTGGGTAATGTAGATTATGATGTGTTCTACATTACCCGCTAACACAAAACCTTTTCTATCTGTCTAACTGCCATTTTTACTAGAACAATACACCTAAAAGCGTCCTAATATCCCGAGTGGAACGTTGAATGAATAATAATGACATGAGTTGAAGTAATTGTGTCCTAGACATTGTAACATGATGGAGAACTTCCATTTGGAGCCAACAGACATTAGTAAGTTATGTTTGGATGTAATGGAGATTTCTTTGTCTTTGTCGAGCTTTTCAGGAGGTTGATTATTTTTTCTTAACGTAGGTATTGTAAAGGTTGTCTGCAAAAGTCGACCTTGTTTTGTGCAGGCTGGCAGTAAATTACTCTAGTTATATTCGAACTGTGAAGCGAATTTAGAATGAGCTTCCAAATTATTTGAGTTATTTGTTTTTTGTTTGGAAAAACGAGAGGAAAAAAGATAGGCGAATTGATGTAAACACGAACGCTTAGATTAAACGTAATAACTAAATATAAGGTCTTTCCCTCCTACGTCCCCGTACTTATATATACTATTTCTTTTTGGGTGGGAAATCATCAAATGACCTCTCCTGCTATTGGCGGAGCGGAAGGGCGTGTCAGGATCTTATTGACTAAAACCCACCCGTGTTCCTTCAGTTGCCTGTGCGCCAGGGCTACGGTAACTCTTTCGAACAATCCGCGACCCCGGCAGGCATCGGCCCTATCAGACCCCATCAATGGTGCTGACATCTCTTTGAGGCACGCGTGGAACACGACGCGCCGTCGATCCAGGCCTGGTCCTTACCGGACGGCGAGATGCCCATTGCTCGCCATCCGCAAGCCCACGCCTACGGTGACTGGGAGTCGGCAATCGAGTCCCGACGCCCCGGGTGTCTCCTCCTGCGACGACTGGGGGCGTGAGGGCGCAACAATTGCCTCTCCCTGACGCGCTCCGCCTCCTCCTTCGCGAGCATGACTGCTTCGCAGAAGGAGGTGACGGCTTCCCATTCCCTCTCGCTCTGTACCATTGCCTGAACCAGGGCCGGACGCGAGAGATCGCCGCCGCCGATCGCGGCCACGAGGACACGGCGGGGCTCCACCCAAGCTGGGCAGACCTCCACCGTATGCTCCACCGTGTCCTCCGGTCGATCCACACAATGATAACACCCGGGCGTTTCCTCCCGCGTTATCCGAAACAAGAACCTCCCGGAACAGCCATTTCCGGTGAGGACCTGCGTCAGGCGGAAGGTGACGACGCCATGGTGCCTCTCAAGCTACTCCTTAAAGATGGGACTTACCGCCGCAATTGTGGCGTGCCCTGCGCTGGGTTGCGACAGTCACACTCTCCATGCCGCCATGAGATCCCGCCGGAGCTCTGTCCGCTGTGCCACGATTTCTCGCGGCAGCGGGGTTACGCCCCGGCGTTTCGCCAGGCAAGTTTGCGGCAATCCGGCAAGGAGGCTTGCCGCCTCGCAGGAGACCGTGCAG
Source organism: Dryobotodes eremita (assembly GCA_917490735.1). NCBI lineage: Eukaryota > Metazoa > Arthropoda > Insecta > Lepidoptera > Noctuidae > Dryobotodes > Dryobotodes eremita. The sequence continues at coordinate 18,715,612 of OU823251.1, read as the reverse complement.
TATCCCCGGACCAGCCGGATGGCCATGACGCTCTGGGACGCGTTCAACCGGCGGGCTGGCGTGGTGGAGGCGCCTAAGATTCCATTTTAAAATTAGGGCGTGTCTGCACACGTTCCAATTTTTAAATGGAATCTTATGCGCCGATTCACAGTAGTAAGCGCAGATGTGCAGTATTCACTATATCTCTGCAGCTTTAGTGAATACTGCACAAGTTTGAGTTTGAATGCAGCGTGCACAAAGTGTATATTGTGCGAAGAAAATATTGTTTAAAGAAAAGTGAAGCAGACGTGAACTCGACGCCGTGCCGGAGCTAGAGCTAAGTGGTGTTTTTATTTTTGGTGGAAACCGCGAGATGCATAAAGATTTTTTTAGAAGAGTTTGAGCCATTGGCCACCAGCATTGGATGGCGAGAAAGCAATTGGGCGGTAATAGTGAGCGCATATCTTCAGGGCGCTGCCCTAGCTTTAAAAAATATATATACCGTGAAGGCATGAGTTTTTCGGCAAAATGTGACTTACTGAGAGCTGAGTTTCCGTACAGATGCAAAACTAAAGCAGCGTATAGGGTGCAAGAAGAGGAGATTGCAAAAGATATGACTGAAGAAGGCGGACAGAAAAGTGTTGTAAATGTAGATAATGATTCTGTTTTATTCTCTAGCGGAAGACAGTATGACCCACAAATTGATGAGCAAAGCTGTCAAGTAGGCAGAGATGACGATGACGATGATGACGAGCGCAACTGCCAAGAGTGCAGGCTTGCGAATTATGAGGAAGAATCGATTGAAGTGTTTGAAAGTGAACACGAGGAAGAAATTGACAAATGTGTCAGTCCAGTCCTTTTATTAAATCTATTAGCAGTGTTTCAGAACATCAGAATGTGTCCTTGTCAAGGAAAAAGATGATCACGATGAGGAAACATATAAACATAACATCGTCAATGATCAAAATATCGTAGATGATTTTATTATACAAATTTCTAAAATAATGGAGAATGACCTCTCGTTGACGACCGAAATAAAGAAGGATGAGCGATGACATCAGATGAAGTTAGTGAATTGAAGGTTGATTTAGAGTTAGGTGAAGGTGACAAAGAGATAGATGAGGATGACGTGGAGTCATGTGAAGTATGCTTGCATCATATATTATAGTACCGGAGACGAAGAGAATAAAATAAAAATAATGGTTGATCTGGTCAAAGACATAAAGAATATGCAAAAGCAGTTTCATTTTGCCGCAAAATGTTCCAAAAATCTGCTTATTTTTGTCAGATTTACAAACTTGTCCTTAAGGCGATTAAGCATTTGTTCTGCTCCTATCCGATCGACCGTTTTTAACCAATTCTACATGGTGATTCGTTGAGATGAGTCAATGCGGGGAAATTTTAAACTATGTACGTAGGTACATAGTTTAAGATAAAATCGACAATGTAGTTCCTTAGAACCTCTAATAGGTAGCTATTAGAGGTTCTAAGGAAATACATTGTCGATTTTAAAGTTAAGAAAAACTAGAATAAAACAATTAAACATTAGGTATTTTATAACTTAGCCTAAATTGTAGTGATTTCATAGCTTAGTAAAGCATAGGGGTAGAAGAACTTTTACAACGTTGAAGGTGAATGCGCTAAGGAATAAGCGAATATTTCAAGGCAGATATCGCCCACGTACGAATCTAATTCAAAGAAACTTCACTAATACTCTACAAAATATGAACCACTCAGGGCTTTACACTTTTAACAATATTTCACAATGTAAGTTCCCACTAAAAATAACTTCACATAACTACTCTAGACTTGAAGTCTTGAAGCAGTCGTTACAAAGTCTAGGAACAACGAATGCACTTTCGAGCAGAATAAATGCCGAGTCTAAGTATTTTTCATTCTCGTTCAGTTGGGGCCATTACATTTCCTGACTGAACTTGAGTTGGATTTTCTCACGTTTGCGAGTTAACGGCTCTCAAGTTAACTGTAGGGTTAACACGCTAGTCTAGTTTTGTTACGTCAGGGAGACGTTTCGAAGTTCAGATCAAAACAATTTTTCCTGACTTTTCTTATTTGTTTTAGAAATTACTGTCAGAATGTAACGCCTGCTGTATAAACACTTCTCTATTTTATAACAACAAAGTAAGATTTTGTTCTAAAAAATAAATAAGGACAAAAAATGTCTTGAACATCTTCGTTCCTTTGTAACTCAGCAAAGACGAGGAATAAACAAACTCTGTTACAGCCTCATTACCAATAGCCTCAATTCTTATTTTGAATTTTATTTCGTACTGGCTGGAAACAACAAACAGCTCATTGAAAAAGTTTGTGTTTATTTTCGTGTTTAAAATTCTTTGTTCTTTTATTTTGTAACATTAATAGCTTGGGCTTTCCACATTTCTTTTGTTCCCAGATTTTTTCGTAACTAAATTTTGGGAGCTTAGATCTAAATTATGTCTTGGGATTAGAATTTATTAACTCAGTTACCCTAGAGCCACGTTACCTCGCGAACTTTTACTTGTTTCGTTACTTTAGTTTTAATTTTTTTAATGACTTTTAAATATGATTCACCTGGTAATATTGGCTTAAATGCAATTGTACTATGTTAAGTTGCATCGTATGCACACAAGTTGTCAAAAAGACGTTAAAAATGTATTTTCTTTCAATGTAAAATACATGCAACATGACCGAATTGAATACAGAACGCTCGAGATTAAGAGAACAAACATATTTATTTTTCCAGCCAGTATTTAATCGCAGTACGCTCTAATACCTCTTATTCTAAAAAGAATTAAAACTGAATTTCCCGTAATAATAAAAATAATTGTTTTACAATAGCTTTTTATCTCAAAATGTAAAACGTATTTACGTTGCGGCTTTTAAAGAACTATATAAAAAAGGAAACGTTGTGGAAACTGAGAATTTTAATGCGAGCTTTCATAGTTTTCTAGTCTTTATATATTTTTTACGTGACGATTTTATCGTGGACGTTCACGTCCACGTCACGGCATCACGATAACATAAGGAAATAAAATGTATGGAAATATAAGAAGACGCTTTCAAATTTCCGTCCACGTAGGTTATAACACGTATTTTTATACATCTAAATGGACGTGGACGTGGACGTCTACGATAATATCGTCACGTTAGAAATTATAAAAGCGCACAAAAAACTATATAAAAAAGAAACGTTGGGGAAACAGAATTTTAATGCAAGCTTTCATAGTTACTCACTGAATGCCATAATAATATTTCATTGTAGCGTGGTTTGCGTTTTTCTTTACGTGAGCATGAAATATGTGGGGAACGAAAAGACTGACAATTGAATTAAATATATTATTTGTGGCGCAAGGTTTTTTGTAGAAAAGTAGAACATGGCATAATTTATAAAGTAGGTACGTATTATCTTTCCATGGTAAAAGGAAGTTATATTATTAGTCTTCTTTTATGAATGAAATCCTTAATTTTCCCGAAATTTTCACATAGATACCAATAAAACACCCAGATTTCGCCAGTTATGTTAAATGATAAACGATTTTATTTCTGTTAGTAGGTTTGTACAAACACTTTTTTACACGTCAATCATATTTTTAAACTAGACGAGGTCAGCGTTTCCTGACTACTCTGAGAAGAAAGGCCGAAGGAAAGACCTATTTAAAGTCCCATGTAATAGGAGGCCAGCCTATTGCCATCAACCGGGCACAAATCCAGACTCCGGGCTGCTACTGAGAAACCACTACTGCTACTACTATTGGTACACCTCTGCCCAATCCTTCGGGGAATAGAGCCGTGATGTTATGTGGTTTCAAGTATAGTACGATTCAAACTTAATGGCGGCTTAATGTTCCGAGCTGCCATTAAGTTTGAATCGTACTATACCGACCTACGAATTTAACAATATTCAACGATTCCTTCAAATTAAGTTTACAAAAAAGCCTCACGTTTTGAAACAGGTTTATTCAAAAATAACACTTAGTTTGTGTTAGCACCTGTGTCGATATGTTAATGTAATTACCAAATGGATCGGTGCAGCTGCTAATAAAGACACGGGTGTAAAATAATAGTTTGGCACCGCAAAGAATTGTTGCGGCATTTTAATGACCAAATCCCTTGGGGCGCTTTTGGAAGGCATTCAAGATTTCCTCTGGGTTTTATACTGATATTTTCAGTGCAAAACGACCTTCAATTTTATTTTTATTTTCATTTTTGAAACGAAACGGCTTTTATTTGTAATGTGGTCTTAGAACAGTATTTTAAATAAATATGCAAGCTAAAGTATAAATCTCTAAAATACGAGTAACACGATCTTTTCTAAATATTTCGTTTAGTAACTAGACTTATATTAATCGGGAAGGTAACTGTCAAAATGGCGCTGTCATAGCTAGTTCCCAACACACGCTATATAATATAAGGCGTCAGGTGGTTTTATTTTATTTTTGCGAAAATGATGCGTTGTTGTGTGCTTAAGTACTCCGAAATTGGAGTCCACCTTTTCCCGAAAGATCCTAAAATTAGAAGGTTGTGGCTTAAAGCTATTCGTAGAGATTTTTTTAAATTTAAATTGGATTCGTGGTTCTGTCGGAATCATTTTGAAGAAAGTGATTACGAGGAAATATTTAAGGTTTAAAATTCTTACATTTTCCATGTCCAATACTTGATTTAAAATATTGAAATCACCGAGACTATCGAAATATTGAATGAAAACCAAACTCATGAATGAACACGAAATGGAATGAATGAACGAAATGTCAAATTTATTGTAGTCCATACGGACCTAGCTAGGATCACGCTATCTACAATTACCTCTGGCCGACCTTCCTTATTCTGATGAAGAACCGCAAGGCACTTCACCTACAAAATCAATATTCAAATCGCAATATCAATAGTTTCATACATCCTTGTTAGGAACAGCACTTAGAATTAAACGGTGGCATAAATATATTTATGTGACACCCGGAATTGCGTCCCAGAATGCAAGGCTTCCTGAAATATACTGCTGTATTTAATAATATTGTTGATGCTAAACATTACCTTTTTTTGGTAACACTATACACTGTAGGACCAATAACGTAATCGCAAAAATTGTATCAACTGTCTCATACAAATATGGGACAATTTATAAAATTTTAACATCGACATTAAACAATCGTGTTGACATCGTGATCACGAGAAGATAATCAACCGTCATTAACCTACTCGACCCAAACGTATAAGACGACTGATTATTTTTTTACGATTACGATGTCCCATGGAGAAAGTTTTTCAGTTTGATGGTGTGTACCATACCCTATAATATGACCCGACCGTTCTGATACATTCTGTAGAAACAAGAAGGGAATCTTGACTAGAAAAGTCCAAATTGTCAGTATCATTTTCTGGGCGACAAAAATATATTTTTTGTCATTCAGCAGCAACTGTCATCATTCGAGTACGTTCAGTTCATCAGCTTTGTGTATGTTTGAGTACATGTCCATACGGGAAGTGCAGGATTTTAATCCATCAGTTTGAACCGTATTTGTATGGGCCTTATCTATACAGATTTAAATGTCATGGCTCTTTGATAACACTATACAAATAAATTATCATTAATCTGCCCTTTACTTGCATTTCCATTACAGTCAACAACACCAAAATATCTGGTTATTTTGTTTAGTTTTGGATTCATTACGTATTTACTTCATACTCCGTGCAGCGTCAACCGTTATCTGCACACCTCGTATGATAAAATTACCATAACATTATGCTGTTCAAGCGATCCCTTGGGATACAATTTCCAAATATTAAATTTCCCTTTTTCCATAGTTACTTTTAGCGTATTGCTTACGGTGTGCGGAAAGGGCTTGTTCAAAGTAATCTTTGTTTTACTGCTGGTTTTGGTTGCATGCCCCTGGCAAAATATAGACATACTAATCTTATTATGTTCTTATAGTATTATTATTATAATAGTTGTCGGATTTATACTTTTCTTCCAAACATCCTAATCCTAACTTCCTAACTATCCTTCCTAACTATCCTAACTAATATTATAAATGCGAAAGTAAGTTTGTTTGTTTGTTTGTTACCTTTTCACGCTTAAACTACTGAACTGATCATCCTGAAATTTTGCATATACGTTTTCAGGGGTACAGAAACGGACATAGGGTACCTTTCTTCCCGAAAAAAGTTTAACGTTCCCGAGAAAAACAACAATAACGTTCTTATGATCATAGATGGCGCCACCTGTCTATCGAATCATGATTGAATTATAACCCGAATATCAATTCAAAGTCTAATTTAACGCGAGCGAAGCCGCGGGCAAAAGCTAGTCTTTAATAGTTATCTGTTCATTGTTTACCTCCTTCTCCATGTTTTGGTTCAAGCGTCTGTTACAATTATTCAAATTATTCAGTTATTTAGCTATTAGGCGGGTATGTATTTGGTATTTCATTTATCTGTGTGTTGTGCAAAATAGCATTGCGCTTTTGCTTTTAAATAGTTCTCCTTTTTTTTTCACCGATTTCAAAAACTGAATAAAATTCGTTCTTATTTTAGTAACAGTTTTTTTTTTATCCGTGCTTGCTTTTTCGTGCAAGGAAAGGGTTATGTTTTTCACGCGAATCTTGTATGTATGTAATATTCTTTATTACTTCATATCTTTCAAACTGCTAGACGGATTTATATTTAAAAAAAAAACACATTTACAAAGAAACATTAACGGCAAATTTCAAACATCGATGGTAGTCTTTCAAAATACTAAGTTAAATCATTTAATGTCACTGTAAGTAACTCTCCGACTGTGTGTTATCATGCTGCATTCAATTTTGAAGGACTATCATCGATATTTTTTAAATTTGCCTGTATTGTTTGATCTTGTTTCGATTTCTTACGTTGGTTTTTTATTATTATCGAATTTTTGATCTTGTTTCTGTCTTTTTAGTTGATTTTACATTGATTGTCTTTTTATGCAGGCGGGTTCTTTTTTTAATTTCCTTTTTGCTTTTTTGGTATTGATATTTTCAATTACTTTGGTCTAAAGCTGAATTTACGGGCTTCGGCCGGGCTTCTGTTTTAGTTTTATTCAATCTTCTGTAAACTAATTAATGCCAATGAGTATTTTGCCAAAGTGTTATCTGCATCTTTTCTGCAATACCTATGCTTGTGGTTCTAAAATTATGAATGAAAATTGATTTAGCATACATAGATTTAAATTAACTCCGTACAAATACCCTTTACACATATGTGCAGACATGAATCTTCTCAGAGGTGTAATGTAAATAGTGTACTAACTTATATGAAGACATTACGAAACCTAACAGAATAACTTTATGCAAATAGACGTATGGTGAGGGTTTGATAAAGGACTTAGTAACTTAATATAAAATAATAGATATGATGGTCTGTATCTATGTTAAGGAGCTTTAATATATTATTCCAAAAATTTCAAACTGTTATTAGGCTATTTCATTACTCTTAGCGACTGTGGTGTGATGATATAAAAAATATGCGGTGTAATTGTTACAAGGATTAAGATCACAGAATTTATAAATTTTGTGTAACTAATCATTGGAGAGTCTAAACACTGTCCAGTTTCAAAGTATTGATATTTTTTGTGCTTTAACGTTTTAGATATAAAGTTAATTCAAGCACAAAAAAACTACTTGTCTGTCGATCATAATGGTGATAGAATAGATTAAAGTACTCTTTATTATGACATAAATATTGACAGATGACAGACATAAATGTAGAAATTTTACATAGGATGACACAATGGGCGGTGATGCAAATGTTATTATCACCATGTAATAAAGCAAGCAAATTAATCTTAAAGACAGCTGCCGTATGAATTACAGCAAACTTTTCCCTCTTACAAAACCTTTTAGAGTAAAACTGTGGTAATATTTCAAGAAGCATAAAGCCGCAGTCACCACTACTTTGATAATAAACTTTGATATCAATTTAGCTTCGCAAATTAGCATACAAATTAGCCTAAATTCAACACTAAGCTGTGTCAAGCCTTATCTCAGGTTCCAAACTTAAAGCCAATAATTGTTAGAACTTAGTAAATGAGATGTAAATGAATACTATATCTTAGGCTTTGTCTAAATTAATCCTTTGAAGTAATATTTAATGTTTGCCTTATGTATTTTGGGTTGTTAATAGTGGCAAGGGAATTGTTGATCGTAGTACTTGATTATATTTAAGTTAGCCTTTGTAAGATTAATTGTGAGTGACTTGGGGGTAAGAAATCTTATCTGGAAATTACAGGTTACTAAGAACAGGTTAGTAAGAACTATTTAATGTTACAGGCTGTGATATTCTTATACTTGTTAGAAGCAGTGAAGTCTGTTCCAGTAATTTTAGGAGTTTAGTAATAGTAGGTAATAAATACAAGTAATAGTAGGAGCATTAACAACCTGTTCTAAAATAAAAATAATAATCCTAACACAGGAATGAAGAAACTCTGAAGCTATTATTTCCATCCGAAATATTTGAAACAGCGTCCTAAGTTTACCGAAATAGGATATTTTAAACTATTTTTTACCATCTTCAAACAGAATGAGGTTCTCAATTCGTCTGTATAGTAATAGTAATAATAGTAATTTATTTCTCTCAAAAAGGAAAAAATTTGGTACATTAGTTACAGACAGATTCAAATCTTTGTGAGAGCTGGAGTCTATACTGGGTTCGGGACCTGTATGACAGATCTCCAGGCTCACACCCTTAAAATTACAATATTAAATTGCACTTACGTACTACAACATTATAAAAGCTCCAAGTACTGAGAGGTAGAGTATTACTATAAAAACAAAAGGAGATTTGCTGTGTCTTTGGAGAGTGTTGTGTGTCCGTGAGTGCAATAAGTCCTCACGCCCAGAGTCCACGAAGGGCACTGTGTGTGAGCACCTACTTGCCCGAGTGTGTGTGTGTGTATGTGTGTGGCTTTTTCCTATATTTGTTACACGATATCTCCAGCAATTGTGGATGGAATTCGATTCAGTACAAATTCTATTAACTTTGCTTTGGTAATTTTTCAGTTAGCTTTAATAATACGTATTTTTTCCAGTTAGTGTATACTGATGATGTTATAATAATTTCCTGTCACTGTATTTACATAGAAAGTAGTGGTACTCGTATACGAATTTGTGTGGGGTCAGTACTACATCAAAAAAGTGAATAAAACAAAAACTTTTTTACAAAAAAGAATAAAATCGGAAGTCGGTAGAAAAAAACGAAAATACAAAACCAAAGACACCGACTTCCGAAATTAAAGTTATTTTTCACTTTATAGTGTTTTCTTTGGAAATCGGTTGTTTTTTTTTTTTGTAAAAAGAATTATAATTCTCATTTGAAGGGCTGTGACCTTTTTTTTAGCAGAAAAGGCGAACCTTTTTGTTATATGTGAACCATTTAACTCAGTAAATAACTTCTGAAATTATAACTTTGATAAAATATGGTATGATTTATGTTAAAATCATTGTGCCTATAAAATTATAATGTGCTGCCTACAGAATACTCAACGTAATGGTGTGAAATTGAAATTTGAAATTATCTGCGTTTTTATTTTTAAGGCACTTATTTTTCGACTCAGATTTAATTTTGCTGAAAGCGGTGGTTGCTCGTATATTACCATAAAACGTGCGGCAAAACATTATATGTAGATATAACTATGACTAAGCATAATATATTGTTCTCTGGCTCAATGATAACTATACTTTCATCAACAAAACCTGGCCGACAAACTGCCCACTATAACCCTAGATAAATTTTTGACCTCAATGAAACTAAGCCACAAATCTGGCAGGAAAGATGCTGAGAATTGCAATTTTATTATAGAAGTTCCAGCAGTCATTCGAAAGGCCCTCATCACACAAGATAGACTATTCATAAATTGGACGTCCTGCCCGGTACGAGACTTCACACTGGTAACGAGATGTTACAAGTGCCAGCAGTACGGTCATGCAGCAAAATCATGCAAAATTCCTGCCCCTACATGTGGACATTGCGGTGAAGAAGGACACACTATTCAAGACTGCACAAAGAAAGCGGAGGCGCCAAAATGTGCTACATGTTTGCGTTTTAAAAAACCAGCCAACCACAAGACGGCGGACGCAGATTGTCCGGCTAAAAAAGCTGCCGAATACAGGTACATTAACTCGATAGACTATGAAGGCGCCTAAGAGCGCCACATAATAGTTTATATTTTAGTCGTATTTTTATTTTTGTATTTTTAGTATGGATAATCACTTAATTACCGATATAGATAATACATTTTTAACTGTGTCAAAGACATGTGACGTTGAGGATTGCAGACAATATCTTTCCGATTATCAAAAGTCACTAACCGTACTGACCCAAAACATTCGTAGTATTTATAAGAACATAGATAGCTTTAAAATTTTCCTACACAGACTAAACTTTGATTGTGATATAATGGTATTAACCGAGTGCTGGCTGGGTAACCGCATCGATTACCTTCCAGTAATACCTGGGTACAACTTAATGCATACCAAAATAAACCACAGTCAAAATGATGGTGTGGTAGTCTTTACAAAACAATCACTTAAGGTCACAGTCGAGGAACCTCCTCTACAAGACTGCATGAGTAATTGTTTAGTTATTAAAATTGGCACAACCACAGCGATAATCGCTATGTATAGGTCTCCTTCCGCTAGAAACTTGGATTCATTTCACAATTCCTTAAACCAAATTTTTCAAGGGCTAAGCTCGTTCAAGAATGTAATACTAACAGGTGATTTAAATATTAATATTGGCTCTGAAAACTGCGATGCTGGGACCCAAGATTACCTTAATATCTGTTCGTACCATGGATTTCTCCCCGCTCACACGATGCCTACTCATCAGAGCGGTTCCTGCCTCGATCATATGATGATCAAAACCAGTCTATCATATATTACGCTTGTTACTAACGCAACAATTACTGACCATCACGCTGTCCTACTCACCGTAAATTTAACGCTGCCTAAGCTAAATCGTCCCCAGACCAAAAGCAAATTAAACACAAATAAACTCGAATATGAATTATGCAACCTTGATTTTAGCCTAGTTTACAATACTGCTGACGCTAATTTGGCTTTATCGTACTTAATAAAACATGTCCAACAAGCAATTTTACGTAGCACGATAGTTTCTACAGTGAATAAGAAACTTTATAATATTAAACCTTGGATTACTCCTGGACTAATTCGGTGTATAAGACACAGAGATAAACTTCATCAGAGAACTAAGAGATACCCAGATAATCTAATAATTCAGACTACCTATAAAAGATACAGGAATTTCTGCAACAATCTTCTAAAGAATTTAAAAAATAACTACGATAAAAATGAATTAAAAACAGCAGGTAACAATAGTAAGCAACTTTGGAAACATATCAAAAACGTCACCAATATGTCTAAACAGCGTGAAGCAAATTCGAGTTTACTGCTTACTAATCCTTCACCAGTCTTGTCAACTAACAACGTTAATAACTTTTTTGTCAATATTGGGAAAACTCTTGCCGAACAGATTCCGAAACATTATTGTGACCAACCTTTTCAAAAATCAATCAATATCTGTAACCTGAAATCTTTTGTTATGCTTGACACTGACGAAGACGAAATTACTCGAATCATTTCTGGGCTAAAAGATGACTGTGCAGTTGGATTGGATAACATAAGCAATAAGATCCTTAAACTTTTTAAGCATATATTGGTACCTCCTTTAACGCATATTTTTCGAATCTGTATTTCCAAAGGAATTTTCCCTACTTGTCTAAAGAAGGCAGTTGTAATCCCTGTCTTTAAATCTGGAACTAAAGACTTAGTTAATAATTATAGGCCAATATCGTTACTCCCCTCAATATCAAAAATATTAGAGAAAATTGTAAACAATAGACTGGTTAACTATCTAGAAAAAAATAACTTTTTGTCCTCTGCGCAATTTGGTTTTAGAGCAAAATTATCTACAGCCGATGCGGTGCATAGCCTGACCAATTACATTTCAGAAGAACTCGGCAAAGGGAACCAGACCCTGGGAGTCTTCCTTGATTTAGCCAAGGCCTTCGACACGGTGTCTGTTTCTGTTCTTCTAAACAAATTACAGGCCATTGGAATAAGGGGAACGCCGCTGAAACTATTCGCTGACTACTTAGATGACCGATACCAATGTGTTAGAATAGATAATATCACGAGCGCTGAGCAGAAAAGTACTGGTTTTGGTGTTCCTCAGGGAAGTATTCTGGGCCCCACGCTATTCCTGATTTATATTAACGACTTGTGCAATCTTAATATTAAAGACGGCAAAATTATATCATATGCCGACGACACTGCATTAATATTTACCGCTAAAACCAGTAGCGAACTGTTCCAAGTCGCTCAATTAGGTTTTAATAATGTGACTAACTGGCTTCAAAGCAATTTACTTACACTAAATGCTGACAAGACAAAATATATTCACTTCTCCATGCGCAAGCCTCAACTTAGCATTGCTAACCCTCAGTTATATGCCCATCAATGTGGTATCCGTTCAGTCAACATGTGTAATTGCCCTTTTATCCTCGAAACGAGCAACATAAAATACCTCGGAGTAATAATGGACGACACACTGTCTTTCAGAAAACATATTGATAGTTTAGTTAAAAGAGTACGCAAATTAATATATGTTTTTAAAAAATTGCGAACATTTGCAGATTCAAAACTAATAACACAAGTTTATTTAGCCCTATGTCAATCTATAATTCAATACTGCATTACTTCATGGGGTGGCGCAGCAAAAACCAATTTACTTCCTCTTGAAAGAGCTCAGAGAGCAATTTTAAAGGTAGCAAACTTCCATCCCTTTTTCTTTCCCACTGATCTGCTTTATAAATCCTGCAACGTGCTGACTGTTCGCCAACTTTTCATTATGCACTTAGTATTAAAACAGCACACCATGCTTACCTACACTGCTGACATTACTAACAAGAGACGGAATGATATAGTATGCGCATCAAATTTTACCTCAAAACATGTCTTTGTGGAAAGATTTTTTACATTCTTAGGCCCATTTCTGTACAATAGATTAAATAGAAAACTAAGTATCTATAAATTGAATTATTTTAGCTGTAAAAAAATTATACTTAAATATTTACTAACCATCGCCTATGCACAGACAGAAGAGCTACTTGTTGTCTGCAAATAGAAACGCTTACATGCAATTTTACTGTTACTAACCTAAATTAGATTTAGTTTTCACTTTATACTCATTGTTAATTTATTACATTAAGTATTTATGCACTTCCTAGCCTGAAGCACAGGTTCAACCTAGTTCAGGCAAATAAGCAATTGTGTTCTATTTTAATTGTTAAGAAACTTATTGTAAATGTGCCCTTTTTATAAATAAACGATTATTATTATTATTATTATTATTATTATTTTCATTTGGTACTAGCTTTTGCCCGCGGCTTCGCTAGCGTGGATGTTGGAAAATATCTCACACGAACGTACTACCGGGATTAAAATAAATTATAAACTATCTGTGTGGCAAATTTCATCCAAATCCGTTCAGCCGTTTTTGCGCCAACCCGGAACATACATCCAGACAAACAGACAAACGGACAAAAATTTTGCGTTAGTATCACAAAATGTTTGTCCGTTTGTCTGTTTTTTATTAAATGTATAGATGCTTCTAGCATAGCAAATTAGGAAAGTATGATTATCGTGTGAGTATGTTTTAAAAATAAAAGATAGAGCTGGAAAATCTTTCAATAAACGGCACTTCATCTCCGAATATCATAATAAAACAATCAGCTTATAAAAATGGTGTCGACACATCAAGCTACAAAAAAAATCAAAACTTCAATAAAATCCCAAGTACAAACGAGAACAAAATTGCCTATAAGATCAAACAACACGGCAAAACACCATTCAAATCTCAATATCTCCGACCGAAGCAATCTTTTTACGCGTGTTCTTTAAAAACACCTACAAAAGAGGTCTACAGTAATTTGTGTGCGGATTATGGGTCGCTTACGAATATTCTCGCAAAAGGTCTCATTATGCTTCCCTGGGGGACCCCGGGAATGTTTCGGAACATCATACAAGACTACGTGATACAATAACAGTGGAATACCGCTACTGTTTAAACACTGTTGTCTATTTTGCGGGTGTGATATTGAAAGGGAAAATGGTATTATTCTTTGATTATTGATATGAGGAAGTAGTATGTGAGCGTGTTGAATGGACTAGTTAGTGCAAGTGTAGTTTCATAGTAGCTTGCGAATTTAAGTCACGCTTTAATCTTAAGATGTTGTTGATAATTGAATTGTTTTAACTATTCACATAGTTGTCTTTAAAATCATTATAAACGTGTCATAATGTAAGCTAGAAAGCGTCACGGAAGACCCCGTAGAAGATGGAGGAATGAGCTGGACAAAACAAACGACCAGAAGTTCACATTAGCTGTGGATCGCAAGCACTGGAAGTCAAAGGGAGAAGGCTTTCCTCAGCAGTGGGATGATACATGCTAACAGGAACAGTCACAAAGTGTGCAAAGTGTGTTGCACACACAGGTGCGTTGTTGTTGTTGTTGTTGTTGTGTGTTGTTGGTGTGTGTGTGTATGTGTGTGTTGTGTACAATTCAGTCAAATATTACAAATTAGCTGTCTGTACGTTTATAAATACACATATCTGACTGAATTGTTTGTTTACAAAGTATATAAAGGAATCTAATATCCGTCCTAACGTTTCTCGAAACGTTTGTTTCAACTTATATCGTGTTACGAGTACTCAGTAAATGTAAACACAACAACCTTTGAAATCTAAATACTTCTTTAACAACCTTACCAGACGGTTTTCAGAGAACTTATATTTGAAAAGGGTTTATTTGATCTCAAGTTTATTTTTAAGTTGATAACTTTCATAAACGACCTCTACAAACGTGTTTTCATTGACTTAGCTTTAAAAAGTTATTCATTTAAAATTTCGAAGTGTCGTTTGATCATTCTTGTCATCTTTGTAAAACCTTTGTATTAAATGAAACCATTTATTCCAATGTCTCAAAATCAATCGTACCTTTCTATGAATTATTGAGGGTTCAGATTCTAACAAATAAGACCATAGTGCAACGTAGCTCAAATACCAAACTTTTTAAATATATTATATTAATATTCAGCTTAAAACATCGTTCATCAAATACAACTTATTCGTCTGAAGGGCTATATTGGGTGGAAAGTTAATATACTGTGAAGTGTTATCGGTAACTTCATATGTTTTGGGACCAAGAGTCAAGATTCTTTTAGATGTGGCTTGGAATGCTTCGGATATTTTTTTAATATGCGAAGGTGTTTTTAAGTGTTTTATATAATATTATGCAATGCATTTGACAGGCTTCTATATTATTTCAATTTATATAATCAAACTAATACTAGGCATGTCGTTTTCCATAAAACCTTTGAATAAATAAAATAAAACAACTTATTTATTAAATAATACTAGCAACAACATTTATAATTCCAACAAAATCACCAGAAATGACACCAATGAAAACATAAACATGAAAAATTCAAATATATTTATCAACCGAATATAAATTCTGGTGTAAAAGTATTAACATTTTAAACTTCCATATGGAAGTTTAATATTTTGTAGAAAAATTTGGTGTACATTTTTAACGAGGTATCATATGATAGGTCGTTAAAAATGTACACCTGATGAAATTATGTCGGTTGACTGAGGTTGGAGCGTCAAAGTTATATGAAGTTTGTTGGACCAACTTGTTTAATTAATGGTCTCCTGGCGTTAACTGAAACAGCTTCCATTTTATTTACAGCCTCTGTTGAATTGTGGGTGATACAAAATATTTTACTTCGAATCAACAATCTTTTGCCCCGAGGATTTTATAACAGACCGCTCAAACGTTATATCATTTGAAGCGCAATGGTGTACTTAAAACAATTCTGTGAAATATTTTTTATGGAAATGGTCTGGCATTAATTGTTCTACAACTTACAAATTAATTAGGTTCCTACAAATAACATAACCTAATATCACGCCAGTATTCCCCGAAGGGTTAAGCAGAGGTCTAAGTATAAGCACACCCACATTTCGCAATTTATTTTTACAAATATTCATGTTTAACAATGTTTACCTAATTCATTACTTTTTACTCTTCACTTACTACTATCACTGAATACAGTAACTATATTCAACACAGAATCACTGCAAGAAAATTCTCTAGAAATATAAATGTCTTGAAAATGTTCTTTTCTTCATATTTCTCTGTCTTCAGCTAGTTGCGAGCATTCTTCAATTCAAACGAAGTCGTTTAAAATTTGTGTCTTGTTCTCGAACGTTCTCTGCATTTATTTTAACTTCATTCTGGAATATTCCACCTGCATTGTTTTTTATATCCACGTTCTCAAGCGTTTCATGTTCTATGTTTCTTGTGTTTGTATGGTAAAATTCCTTCAAAGAGTGAAAATGACGGATGTTTGTCTTTTCAACTATAGATAAAACAATTTTAAAAGGAAATGTTAATTGTACCGCTCTTGAGGTACCGGTGAATAATATTCGTTGAAGTCAACTTGTGTTTCTTTGAATTGAAGTAAAAGTGCTGTACTAAGTTTGTGTTGTTTATTGTGGAGACTAAAGAAAGTCACGTACCTACAGTATATTCGATTGGTATGACGTTTTTATTATAATACTAGCTGCGCCCCGCGGTTTCACCCGCAGAAATCTCGATCCCGTAAGAATATCGGGATAAAAAGTATCCTATGTCCTAATCCAGGTCATAGTCTACCCATGTGCCAAATTTTATTCAAATCCGTTCAGCCATTTTAGTGTGATTGAGTAACAAACATCCAAACATCCACACTTTTACATTTATAATATTATAGTAGGATTCACGCGCTTCCTTTTTCACTTTTGATTTTCATGAAGAGTTACCAAATAAAAGTTTTGTTTAATTATTTAATTCATTCTGTATAAGTAACTTTTTATTTTTATTTTTTTTATTCAAATTTAAAGGGCTTTTTCGCACATGCGATTATGCCGCCCTGGTTAGCTTAACAAAATCATACTAATCTCTATTTAACTTAACGTTAGCATAGCTAGTTTGTAAAGTATTCTAGCTGCATCAGAAAGTGGCTCAGCTAGGACACTATTACAGTAACCTATCTCTCTAATCCTACAATCTAAGCTATTTCTGAATTCCTCGTTGCGGACACATTCGGTTAATATGTGATAAACATCATCAACGGAATTTATACAAAAATCACAATAAGTCGTTGTTGTTTTTGCCATTAGGTGTAAGAACTTATTACACGGAATGTGTCCGGAACGAAGTCTTAGTGCGATAACAGTATCACATCTGTTCAACAACTGATTATCTATCCACGGTGAGTTCAATGGATGCGGTTGGATCGTTTTGTACCAGATTCCTTTTTCTTGTGATCTTTTATTGAAGTACTCCTTCCAAAGCGAATAACAATCCTGTTTGATATTAGGTATAAAGTTAGTAAAGTAAGGAGAAAAGTTTACAGGAATTCCATCACTTATGGCCTGCTTGGCTAGTAAATCAACAATATCGTTGCCTCTTATTCCGATATGTGATGGAATCCATTGAAGAACTATGTGTTTTCCATCAGATTGTAGTTTCAAAATAATTTTCAGAATAGTGTAGGCTATCGGTGTTCCTCGAAATGTCGAGGTACACCGAGCCAAGTGTTGGAGCGAACTTCTGGAGTCTGTGAGAATGACAACATTGTTCTGATGTATTGATTCTACATACGACAGAGCTTTACCGCTCAAAAATGCTATGCAATAGCTTTACCGCGGCAGTCCCCGAGTGCCACACGTGTTTTTTTTTTTCTCAGGATTCGTACTTTTTAACTTTTCATCATATCATCTCTGTCGTTTTGCGGCAGTTAACGGCATTGTCTATAAAAAAAATAGACGGTTACTATATGCACATGAATATATTATATTTCAATAGAAGAAAACAATTGAACGCTGGATTAAATTAGTAAAACATACTAAATTAGTTCGGTGCTAATGAGCCTTTCGTGCAAGTTTAACTTGCATTTGGCAGGTTTTAACTATTAAAAAGTAGGTATATAAGTACTGCATTTGTCTTACCTACAAAATCACACTCAAATACATTACTTTAGAAAATCTGTCCAAATACCAGTATGCATGCGGCTTTATAGATCTACTGTGTTACGTAACTCATACTTTTGTGTTACACTATCACAAAAATGTAACACAAAAGTGACACAATTGCAACACAAAAGCAAAATTTTTATAACAATTTTAGGTTATATTTCGGTTATTTTTTACAATTAGGCACTAATGGGCGATTTTAAGTATACTTTTGACCTCATCGCCAACAAATATAATACAATGACATTAAAATATTTGTTTTATATCTCAGAAACCACATTAAATCTATTTTTTTTTCCATACAAACAGTAACATGACGCACACTTTAGGCTTCTTCACTGGCGAAACAATATGGCTAGGTTTTTTTTGTAATTTTTCGATAACAGTGTTGCCATATTAATACTGCGTTTTGCACTTTGGCTCTTTAAATAGTAGCTTTAGGGTAAAAAAATCGTCACGGAAATAAATCGTAACACAAAAGAAAAGCCATTGTTTATTTTAAACTATCGATAAAACTAGGCAGATTTTTGCAAAAATATTATTATTATAGCAGGGGACTATCGTCTAATTCTTCGACTGTATACATATAATTCAGCTGTACTCTACAATTTATTGAATATTTTAACCATAAGATAATGCAAAAAATATCGATAAAGATGTCACACAAAAATTGACAATTTTGGCGGCCTTACCCTTATACGAACATGGCTTAAGTACGTTAGTACGAAAAATTAAATTAGAAACCAAAAAGCTGTTTCAAATATGCGACTATAATGTCATCATATTTCAGTAGTGAGTCAGCTGCTGCAAATTATATTCCGTGTTTGGATTTAAAACGTATTTTTAATTAGAATCATGTTTGAGTCCCTCGCCATTCATCGCCGCCAATCCTAACTACGATCCTTGAGACAAAGGACAGGTAAATAAGAAGACTAGGTCTTAGTTCAAGTTCATTGAACTTTATTATTGTTGTGGTACGTACCTTTTGCCAGAGAATAAGCTGTCCCAGGATACGAGTAACAGACGGCAGGAAGACCATGTTCTGGATATATCTGGACCCCCAAATGATTATCCAGAACATAATTGATTTAGCGAATGCCGATGTCAATGTTAATGTGTGGCAGACAACACAATATCCATTGAGTTACAAACATCTTCTGATGGTGGAATTTTAGCGATATCTACATCGCCACATGCGAGCTATGCGTCACGCTGGCGTCACGCAAAGTCCTGCATCACGCAAGCAGAGTTTAACGCGAAAGTAGCGTTTAAACAATGTCCCGACAGTGGGGCAGTTGCCACCAGACACGACACCCGTCTGGTCGGAGGATCCTCCCTTTTCTATAGAGTATGAGTGAACTTTACACCTGTTCCTCATACCTCTATAGAATTAGGGCTTTATTCAGTTACATAATACGAATGAATATGAATATGAAATGATATAAATAAATAAAAATATATATAAATATTTTGAATATGTTAGATGTAATTAGCAACAATATTGTTTACAAAAAAATCTGTAAATCAACCATAATATAGTTTTGTAAGTTTATGTGAAACTCTAGGGTTTAATTTTGTATCAGTATTTTTATGAAACCTTTAGACTGTTCGAATTCAAACTTCTGTCCAATTTCCATTCTAACTGCTTTAAAAATGGTACACATTTATACTTATTTTTATCTGGACGGCCCCCTAATGGATTGGCTACATATATTCACAGGGGCTTTGCGGTACGTTACCCACCTAAGTTTTCAAGTAAGAGGTATTTATCTTTCTGTTACCGCTTTTCGCTACCCAGTTAATTTTAAATGTTGACTGCTGATCGCACAAGACGGGGCACTTTTAAAGGCAAATAGGACTTTTTAGAACAACTGAAACTTGCTAATTCTTGCAGGAAACTCGGAATTGCTTTAACTAGCGTTATCCTAATTATACTGCTACGCTCAGCTTTAAGTTCATTGTGAAAGCACAAAGTCTTGTGTACTTAAAGAGTTCTTGATCACCTCTCTCTCTTCATTAATTTTGGCACATCAGCTCGTAATTGTTTACTTTCTAACGTCTTGAATATTTAATGCCTTACTACGCTTTTTAACAGACTTCAAAAGAAGAAGGAGGTTCTCAATTCAACTGTATTTTTTTGTGTGTGTTATTTCAGAACTTTTTTCTAGGTGAACTGATTTTTTAATTGGTGATCGCAGCATGATACAGACCACGAAACCATTGGTCAGGATGGCGATAATATCACGAAGATCAAGTTGATTGATTGATGACTCTGGAATGTCTGGCTTAGTACTGTAGAGGTTTTAACCTTGATGCTTTCTCATCCAACCTTCACGAATTTAAAAAAAGTTAATGGCATGTTTTTAGAGATAGACACTATTTCATATTTAGAAAATAATAAATCCAAAAGTCAGCTCCTTTGGATGGCAGGCGGCGTTTTCTAATACACTTGGGAGCAAATAAATCGAGCCACTACCTTTTTTCACGTAAAATGGTAAATATTTTTGGTAATATGGAACGTATCAATTCGAACTATATATCGCCTAAAAGTTTAGTTAATAACCTTTACAATGAGGGTAAATTATTGAATAATAACCTTATTGAATGATAAATTATTGGCTCTGCAAGAAAAATGGTAATTTTGATAGAAAATTTAGTAGGGCTAAAACAGTCCATAAAAACAATAAAAAACAAAATTATTGCAAAAAAAATATTCTTAATAACTGGTATTACCCCCCCGGGCCCTGATACATTCTTGTAGCCTATTAGTCATCGATCTGATCAGCGTTACGATGACATATTGTGGTATGTTCTCCCACTCTTCAAGCACAGCGACTTTAAGCTCGGGAATGGATGAAACAGCGGGAACCCTGGCTCGGACTCTCCGTTTTAGCTCGTCCCATAGGTGTTCGATCGGGTTCAAATCGGGACTTCGTGCTGGCCATACCATTTGTTGAATCCCGATCGCAGACAAGTATTCCGTAACGATCTGCGCGGTATGAGGTCTCGCATTGTCATGCATAAACAAGAAATTTTCTCCGACAAAACCAGCATACGGCATTACGTGGTTTTCAAGAATGTCAGTTATGTATCGGTCAGCTGTTAATCCACGTCTACCACTGCCATCGTTGGCGGGGTCGACGAAGACAAGTTCCGTTTTTCCGTCTAGAGAAATTCCTCCCCACACCATACAAGAACCACCACCAAAACTCACCGTTTCTCGAATGCAACATTGGGCAAATCTTTCACCAGGACGTCTATACACTCGGTTTCTCCCGTCATTGCTAAAAAGACAGATTCTTGACTCGTCAGAAAACAAAACTGACCTCCAGTCTTCTAACGTCCAATTAATGTGTTCTCGAGCAAACTCCAAGCGAGATCGGCGATGAGCTACAGTCAATTTTGGGCCAGTTGCTGGTTTGTGTGATGTTAAATTTCGTTCTTTTAGTCTTCGTCTCACTGTCCACCTACTGATTGCGACTCCTCGAACGTCACGTAACGCTTGCTGTAGCTGAACAGCATTAAGTCCACGGTCGCGCAACGAATTGGTTGCAATAAAGCGGTCGTCACGTTCTGTTGTTGCCCGTGGTCGGCCAGTTCCAGGTCGCCGAACAAAAGCACCAGTCTCCAGATACCTGCGGTATACCCGCTGTACCTTTGAACGACTCAAATGAAGTCTGCGTGCCACTTCACGTTGTCCGTGTCCAACCTCAAGTAAAGCTACAACTTGGGCAGCTTCCGTCGGTGTAGTATCCATTTTATCAGGTTATTTTGATTACACAGACACAGATAAAGACAACAATAACAAGTAATATGGGTATGATTAACAAAAACCTCAAATTTAATCTTTTCTTAACAGAGTACAATAAAAATGTCATAAGCAAATTAAATGCGATAATTTTATTCTACCCTTTAAACTTTAATAAAAATGAAATTTTGACAACTAACTACCCTCATTGTAAAGGTTATTAAATACCCTTTTAGGCGATATATGTTTCGACTCGATGCGTTCCTTAATACCAAAAATAATTACCATAATGCGTGAAAAAGGAAGTGGCTCGATTTATTTGCTCCCAAGTGTATATAAGTGGCTAGCTTAAGCTTGCGATTTCGTCCGCGTGCAATTTCTTATTCCTTCGACCCATCCCGTCGCATCGCATCGCCCGCCCCCGCTGTTACTTCGTTTTCGCTTAGCGTTCTTTCTGCCTTTTTTCCCTTTGCTCGACTCCTAAGAGTCGTAGCGTGATGTTAAATAGCTTAAAGCCTTTCTCGATTAGGTTATCAAATTCAAAAAGAATTTTCCAAATCTGGCTGGTAGTTCCTGAGATTAGCACGTTTAAACAAAAAAAAACAAACTATAGTGTTTGTTTTTAAGCTATTGCATAGCTTTTATCGCGGGCTTTGAGCGCGGCGACCGCATCAAGAAATTCCGTAACGAAAATAAAACCTAACACCCCCCACTCCGCCTACCATGTAGCTCGGCCGAGCGTTCGCTTAACGTGTATGCATATGGTACGACTGTACTTGAATTAATATCAAAGAAAAAAAAAAACTGTATAAATAAAAAATAAAAATAAAATATAATTGCATAAGTTGATAAAAAATGCTATGCAATAGCTTTACCGCGGCAGTCCCCGATTGCCACACGTGTTTTTTATATAAGTAGATTTAGATTAATAAGTATTCGGGTCAATTTTTAAGTTCAGATCAGTGGAATACGATTTTACAAATAAATACTCGTAGTGTCCTCCCTTTTCACTACAACAGGGCTTGTTTTTAAAAAATAATTTTTGTACGTTTCCATTGTATGATTTAACATTATTTATACCCATTTTTGAGTTAATTGAAGCAAGCAGTAAAATCCAAACTTTATTATTCTTTTCCACCCCGTTAGGAGTTGATTTAAAGAAATCCCTTAATTAAGGACTTTTATTTTTGCTTTAAATAATATTACCGAGTTTCGAGTTTATTTTTATTTACTTTGACACCCTCTAAATATTCTGTGAGGTGCTGCTTAACACAACTAAAAGTGCCATTTTTTTTATTTACGTAAGAACATATTGCCAACTTTCAAGTTTATTAACTCAAAGAATAAGATTTTTCATACAACCAAAATCCCCCTTTTCACCCCCTTAAAGGTCGAATTTCAAAAACCCCTTCTTAGCCGATGCCTACGTCATAATAACTATCTCTGTGCCAAATTTCAGCCCAATCCGTTCAGTGGTTTGAGCTATGTGTTGATAGATCGGTCAGCCCCAGTTGAGAGATCTGACCAACATTATGTCTGGACTTTAAAAGAGACTGTGACCTCTGAGTTTGTTTCGGCCTTTCTTCTCAGAGTAGTCAGATAGGAAACGCCGACCTCATCTAGTTTAAAAAATATGATTGACGTGTAAAAGTGTTTGTACAAACCTACTTACAGAAATAAAATCATTTATAGCCACGGTTTACTTTTATAAATAGGTATTTATCCTAAATAATTATAGAATTGCGTTTCCATTTATGTAGCTAAAGCCCTGGGTCGAATAGTATCTGCACCAATTGCCTCCTACGAGTAATATCCCTTTTTTACCTCTTATAATTTAAAGAAGACTGTGTAGTGTGAAGTAGCTAGTAGTCCCCAAAGGCATGTCATATGATGCGATCCGCGGGTTCACCCGAGATACTGTGCAATCTCAAGCTCTTTCACCTCTCATAATACGATGCTTTCTGAAGGATATTGAGTGAAACTGAAGGCTTTGCACAGTTGCGAACAATGATAGAGGAAGAAATTCTGAGAATTAAAGTTTGAGCTTGGAAAACACGGTACGCATGTAAACGCTTCAGGCTTCTCTTTGAAGACGTGTTCCAATGTTTTACCGTTCAGTATTAAATAACGCACGTGTAGAATCGTGTTTTGAATAAATTTGAATTGAATTGTCTTCATAAATTGGTTTAGGAGATTTTTTTTATAGCAGTAGGGTGACGAAGCAAGTGAGCCAACCGTTCGATTTGAACCATTTGGAAATAGAAAAAGACAATAATTTTTGGTTAGAACCTCCCTTATTCAGTATGTTAGGTTAAAGAGGGACGTACTTTAAGGGAGTGCAGTGCTGATCACACCTCATCCAACACTTCTAACATACTGAATTGATTTGATTTTTACAGACTTTTAATTTTAATTTTAATGAACTTGTTGCTGAACAGACAACAACAAAAAAAAAAACACGTGTGTCACTCGGGGACTGCCGCGGTCAAGCTATTGCATAGCATTTTTTATCAACTTATGCAATTATAATTATTTTTTATTTTTTAATTTATGCAGTATTTTTTTTCTTTGATATTAATTCAAGTACAGTCGTACCATATACATACACTTTAAGCGAACGCTCGGCCGAGCTACATGGTAGGCGGAGTGGGGGGTGTTAGGTTTTATTTTCGTTACGGAATTTCTTGATTCGGTCGCCGCGCTCAAAGCCCGCGATAAAAGCTATGCAATAGCTTAAAAAATGCCTATGATACCTACTCCTATGTCTAATAAATATTCCTATCTTCAATAGGTAGATAATGGTTAAAATGCAAATCCTAGTTTTTCACTCGCCAAATTTCAGGCATCTTTCTCACAATGCTTATTTGCAATGTGCCAAGTTTCTGTTCCTAATGTTACAGATTTGTTACGGTATTCACTATTGGCTTATAAATATTGAAGAGGTCTTTGTTCCTTGGATTTATAGGTTTGTTGGTGAAATATAAAGTATTTTATTGTAACACGTGAATATATTACTCGTTTTATTGCAAGAAGACAAAAATTTGTTTAGTTCTGGGTTGTTTTTACAACGATGACGGAAGTTGCCTCGTCTGTCTAGGGGTGTTGGTTTTTGCTGACAATGCGTATGAAATAGGTAGAGAAATAAACCTCAACTAAAGGTGAATTCTACGAAAAGAACGTTCAAAATCAATCAATAATATCAGCGATAAACAAATTAAAAACGTATCAAAATGTTGGTAAATTAGAGTTATTTTTGACAGATTGAGTTTTTTTTTTTTTTGGTTGGCCCCTCATCGAATGAGCTCTCCGGCTCTGGGCGAAGCGAAAGGGCGTGTCAGACTCTTACTGGCTTAAACCCACCCGTGTTCCTTCAGTTGCCTGTGCGCCAGGCCACGGTAACTCTACTGAGACTGTGATTATAATGCAAATGCTCTTAAAATACGGGAATTTTCCAACCGTTATCTGTTAGTTCACACAACCACAGTCGTGTCTAATAATAATAATAAAAAAAAAACGGAACAAAGAATCCATAGAGTGTTAGTAACATAATAATAAAACAAACTTATTATCTAGTGTTAGTACCAATCACCCTCTGCACAAACTGCTTTACAATTGGAGAGCTGAAACTCTCCGCTACAGTTCTCAGGATGCGGTTGCGACTGCCACTCACTCTCTTCAGTAGTGAAGCTGTTTTCTTGCGTACTATCGCGTGAAACCGTGCGACGGTATCGGTAAGAGCTTGCGCAAACATTTCCGACGCGCTACAGTAGCGAGGAAGTCTCAACAGCATCCTGAAACCATAGTTATACTGGACCTTTTGGTGTAATTGACCCATATATTACTCCATTCATAGCATTTTTTTTCTTTTTCAATTCATTTCCATTTTTTTTTTAATTCTTTGGTTCTGGTATGACAAGCGAAAAGAAAAGAAAATCAGCTTAATGATACTAAGACGGTGATAAAAACCCTCAAGCATTAATGTATTGTTAACTTCGTGGGGAGAATTTAACATAATTTTTGTAATTATTTTTAGCGATTTGAGGGCCTAGATAAATGGCATTCGCTTCGGAGCGACTCTATTTCTACAATCGCTATCGCTTTGCTAATGTTTCCATCATACGATTCGAAAACTAGCGATAACGCCTGTCAAAAAGTGCCACATGGCCACGCATCTCTATGGAAGTAATCGTTCGACGCTGTCGATTCGTTTCATAGAATCGAATACTGTTAACATTGTCTAGCTAATTTCTATTATTTGACCTATGATCACTTGACATATCGATAGCTTATGGCAACCCCATAAATTTTTGGCTTTTCTACTAGTATCATTGCTAATCGAATGTTACTTTGTCTAGGCCCTCTGAAGGCTGATCCTGCTCGGAGAAGGAGGCGTCGGGGAGGCAACCGCCTTGGCGCCTAATTTGCCGAAATCCGCTTACAGATCAAGGTAGGTGAACCTTTGGGGTTGCAGGCGCATAGAGTGAGGACTCTGTCAGCCCACCAAGTGACTCCAGGGAAGACGGTGGCACAGTGGTCACGTGCTGCCGTGTATAGCGAGGCTCAGGGGAGGTCCCTTTACAGTCTCCCCAGGGATATGCCTTACAGGCGTTGTAACCGGGACCCTTCTATCTGCTGATGGTGATCACCGGGGTGGTTTTAGTGAGGTAAAAATCCCACACTCCCCGACCTCCGTCCCCAGAAGTCGGGTGCCTTTTTAAGGATCCCCGCCGAAAAAAACGGCCCTCTGGAGAGCAGTTAAAATGCATAATCTGCTGTTCAGTATAACTACTCCACTATTTACCATTTAAAGTATCACAGTAACATTTACAATTTAGTATTACCACACCAACCACATACCAACACTAAACTTCAAATCATAAAGCAGTCGTGGTCTAAATGATGAACAAATGGCAGCAGACAATATAAAGCCATTTCAAAGGTATTATGATTGATACCTTACACCAAATATTTACCATATTGTTAGAGAAAACGCGAACTAATAATATTTGTTTCGGATATAATTAGGTACAATTTGTTCCTATAGGTTAAGGTTATAATATTATTTTGTGACTAAGAATTGAAGGAAATGGAAGTGCCTTTGAAGTTTGAAATTAATTTATGAAAGAGTGTAGAGACTGAAGGCATAATATTAAGCAGCTTCCAGGAAATCGGGTCTCAGTGTTTGTGTATATGAGATTAATGTCTGCAAACGCATTTTCGGTACTGCGAAATATCGAGTGTCAGGAATTGGATTAAAAAATATTTTTTATAGTGTCACACACTGAACACAATACAGAACCCAAAAGTTAATATGACATTAAGCTTTAAAAAATCTGATATAGCTGTACAGGATCATTTGGCTTTCGAATGTCGTTGACAGGGTGGCGCTGTTGGTAAAGGAGACGTTTCATTTTTGGCTAGCACTTGTACATTATATCAAAAAACGGGGAAAAATACACAGAATTTTGGAAAAATATTAATTCGAGAATTTGAGAATGTTATCTTTGTTGTACACACAAATTAATTATTGCCATTTTTGTCGTTATGGCCACACTACGGCGGCGTCCTGACAACATGCGTTCTGAAATCAGAATGGATCTGAAACTAATGTGAAACCGTAAATACAAAAATATTAAATATAATTATAAAAAGGTATCGCTGTATTATTAATTCATCTATTACACCTATTTCTTATTTTTTATCAATGGAAACATGTAATAATATCCTACTTCGATTAATAAAATCTACTTGGCCAGTGTACTTCCGATTTCCGAACATTTTCATTTTATTTTGACATACACTTTCGGGAGTGTCGTTGTAAATAATAAAATATCCTCGTTTTAAGTTAATGAAAGATGACATTAATGTCATTGTCATCTGTCATTATGTCTCCATTTTTCTCACAACAAATGTCAAACATTTTCAATTTTATCTTGTATGTCTACAACACAAATTAATTCTATAAATTATTGCCTGTTTCATGTTTATAGATACATTTCATAGATTTTCTGGAATGTACACGTCCTAGCCAAAGTTCCATACAAAAACGAAACGTCTCCTTTGAGAAATGAATTGAAAAAACAAGATGGCGGCGTTTATTCCGATTTTGGCCACGCGCGAAAAGATCCTTATAGTGACAGGTGATAGAGATGACGCTCTATACAGGGAGAACTTTTCAAAAAAATTATGTGACTTATTTGTGTCTAGGTTATGGCGGTGATTTTTTAACGCGACGATTTTTTGGCACGCACTTATTTTTCATCTCTCGGTGTTGAGCCGAGCATTGAAAATCCAACGGAGCGTATCTCAGCGCGTCAAAAAAATACACTGCTAGATTTTCAACTCTCGGCGCTAAGCAAAGCGTTGAAAATCCAGTGTGCCATAAAAATCGCCGCGTTATAAAATCGGCTGTGGGTACAGCTTGTAATCTCGAACACATTGTATTAAAGTGCCATCGCTTTACAATTGACTTATACTAACTATTACATTTTATGATGGTTGAGAAATGTTTGTATAACCATAAAGCTGCTGCAGACTCCATTTTAGCCAACATTACTGAAGTAGGCAACAATTTTAATTAACGAAAGTTATTTGTACAGGATTAACCTTATAAACTTATGGACACTAGAATTGCCGAAGTTAATGGGACATAAAATTAAAGTTCATTATCCTCCTTTATATGTCCTAAGTTCAAAGCCGTAAAGTTATTTGCGTTAAATATTTTCGAAGTGTTTTTAGTACTACTTGACCCAGCAATAATTATGTTGTTTTGTAGTATTTAAATATTATAGAAGTTATAAATATTTTGTAGGTACTAACAGTAAAAGTTCTTTACGAAACCGTAATAAAGGTATAATTATTCGAAACGGTTTTACGACAGTAATTTGGTTGAATTCATACAAATTTATACGTTTCTTAATTGCGTAGATTTGTGTATTCGTTGAATTAATTTGTTTCTAAATTAATAACTACAAATTATAACATAATATTATTACGTTTCGTGTTCTCTATTAAGGTTTATTTTAGTTCAGTATTACGACTGAATGGCGGTAGGCAAATTAATGGAATAATTGAGTGTAAATACATGGTACAGCAACATTCGTTTTATCATCAGCTGGCATCTTTTATCGATCGTTGTCGACATAAACAGATCTACATAGTGTTATGACCAACAATAATTGCCAAACTAATTCCATTCCGTTATATTTGAAATTGTTAACATCGTGCTGGCAAAGATTTCCTATACGTGATTGTCAAGAAAAGGCGAAATAGTTTTGTAGATTTTCCGGACTACTATCAGCAACCAACTATGATAAATAAACCTTCTGTCAAACAATTCAGATTTTCTTTTTGATCATTAATTGTAACCGTCATTTACCTACATTTCGACGGGTCCTACGTATACTAGTGCAAGTGCAAAAACACAACTTTACAGGAGAGCGATTCAAAGGTTCTAAGGGCCAGTTTCACCATACTGTGTTTATTCTAAATGTCCTGTTATTCTATTTGATGGATTGTCTCACTACGAAAGATAGTCCGTCAAAATACTTAGCATGGCATTTAGTAACAGCAAAGTTTGGTGAAATTGGTGCTTAATAATAATAAATCATTTATTTCGAGCAACAGGACTCATAGTGTCAGTAACAATATACTTACAAACTATGTTAGTAGTACACTTACAAACAAAACAAAACAGAAAACAGATTGTGACATCATTGCTGCAAGGTGACAGGCCCAGCCGAAACCTTGCAGCAGTGGTTCACAAACACACAATCAAGCCTACTTGCAATCATAGACAGGATGCTGTTGGCGCTGCCCCGTACCCCACGGACCAAGGATGCGGACCTTTTCCGCAACACCGTGTAGAAAGAGTCTACGTGAGCTTCAGCAAACATCCCTGATGCGCTGCAGTATCGGGGCAACCCCATCAGCACCCTGAATGCGTTATTGTATTGGACGCGAAGGGCGCTGTATGATTTTTGAGTATAATGACCCCACAGACTGCAAGTGTAAAAAGACGTGCAGTAAGCAGTAAATATAGTGCGCTTGACCTCATTAGATGCACGCCTGAATCTGCAGGCAATCATATTAGCTCTCACACACAGCGCCCTCCGCTCCCTATCAATATCCTCATCGTCTTTGAGGTCAGTGGTCAATAAGTGACCCAGATATTTAAATTGGTCTACCCTCACAAGGGGCATACCGTTCAACTTCACTGAAGGCACTGCTTCTGGGTATTTACCCCTGGCCCCAAAGACCATGACTACACTTTTTTTAACATTATATGCCAGATCATGTAGTCTGGCATATTGCTCGCAAGTGGCTACGAGTGTCCTTAGCCCGCAGATTGACGCACTCAGCAGCACCATGTCGTCGGCGTAGCTAATGTTATTACAACACACGCCATCAATATGACACCCGACACGCATGCTGCTAAGCGCGTCAATCAGATCATTCACATAAAGGTTGAATAGCGTTGGTGAGCACAACCCCCCTTGCCTCACCCCGCACTCTAACCCATACGGCCTAGACAGGGCACCAGCCCATTTCACACTATTGACTTGGTTTCCATACCAGTATTTTAGAGTATTTGTCACCTCTGGTGGCAAATTTACCTCTTCCATCTTTCTCCATAAAATGTCGTAGGAAACCAAGTCAAAAGCCTTGCTCAAGTCTAGGAAACATGCGTAAACTGGAGTGTGGCGATCCGTGTAGTACTTCACAGTATGCTTCACACTCAATATAGCGATGTCAGTGGATAATCCAGAACTGAAACCAAATTGGTTATCGTGAACATGTATATGACTGCTAAGTTGAGCGTTAAGCACACTGTCAAACACCTTCGACATGATTGCGGCAAGAGATATTGGCCTGTAATTGTTCTTATCACCCATGTCACCAGTCTTATTTTTGACAATAGGTACCACTGTTGTTTTGATCATATCACTCGGCATATAAGCATGACCCAGACAAAAAGTAAAAAGCATAGCCAACACTCTTGGCAAATGCGGACCAGCACATCGGAGATGCTCAATGCTGAGACTGTCATGACCAGGAGATTTTCCTCGACGCATCGCGTTAATTCTGTTCAAGAGCATTTTAGCTGTTATTTTAACTCCTAGGTCTTTCCGTGGCTCAACATTGAGCGTCGACCTAGATGGGCCTAATGGTGACTGCACACTGAAATGGTCTACAAAAAGGTCAGCTATTTGTCTAGCATCACTCACGCCATCGACGCAAACAGGGAGGCCAGGCTTGCCCTTTAGTCTATTTGTATGCTTCCAAAAAGATCGAAAATCGTTCTTTGAATGCTGTGAAGCCAGAAAATCCATTTTAATTTGAGTCTCATGATCTTGACACCACTTCAACCGAGACTTAAATATCTTTCTAGCTTCACGCATTTCTTCAAAAATACGTCCCGATGTCGGCATACCAGTACCTAGCCAGCATAAAAACTTACGCCTAGCCTCCCTATGAGCGCCGCTCACATGCATGTTCCAGCCCACGACTGTTCCTCGCTTTCTAGGACTTCCCCCATAAGTTATTGTCTCAGTGGCCGACTCGGACAACGCAGTAACAATTTTCCCATATATCGCATCTATTACACGAAAGTGGTGAGGGTCATTACAAGTTTGACCACTACATGCTCTAAAGTCATCCGGGAAGTCAATAAGTCGCAACTTCTCATGACATTTAATGCTATAAGCACGAATCTGTTCTTGACTTCTTTCTCCCCAGATCACCCTATTCACTTCAATGCTAACATTTGGTTGTTGAATCTGAACAAAACTAAGGTCACACATAATAATCAACGGAAAGTGGTCTGAACTTAAGCTTGTAACTTTGACATTACTTGACAGAAATATTTGAAATTCTGATATAAATAAAATAAAAAATAATATGATCTATGATATGATGATATGAATTTTGACTCGAATATATTTAGAATAAGATTGCATAATTAATTTAAAAAAAAATGTTTTTATAAGTACTTTAGAAAATAGCGTATATGTGTAACGTGTTTTCCTTAATGTATTAAAACACGTAAACTGGTACAAGCGACCACTTGTACCAGTTTATAGTGTACCTAATGATTTTTTTTGCAAATTAAGGGAAAAGAAAGGACAATACTTTATTTAAGATGCATTTCCGGTATATTAATAATTTTTAAAGCTAATTAATTATTTATAAATTATTTTAATTTTTTTATTATTATTTTAATTTTTAATTAGAAAAATTAATCATTTATTTACTTTTAGCGCTGGTACTAATTTACTAAGTATTGAAAAAATACTTGTACCTGTTATATATGTATTACTCTCATAAACTTGATTAGTTTTATGATAAAAGGAAAAAAAAAAGTTTAAATAATTTTGACGTACTTATCAACTACTTTACCATCTAACAATAATAAAACACAAAATAGATACATAATTAATTCATCTTAACTTAGTTCGTTATCCGTTTAGTCGGTACTCATTATTTAGTCAGTCTTTGAGACATTATTAAAAATAAAATTTGTATGATGGTATAGATAGCAATTAAATTAAATAAAAATAAACTCTTATTCCAAATAATGTTCTCAAACGAACTAATGGGTTTGCCATCTAAAAAAAATATTTTTCTTACTATCGTTAACTGTATAATTAGTTATTTGTTAAATGATAAATGATTTTATTTCTGTAAAGAGGTTTGTACAAACAATTTTACACGTCAATCATGTTTTTTAAACTAGATGAGGTCGCCGTTTCCTATCTGACTACTCTGAGAAGAAAGGCCGGAACAAACTCAGAGGAACTCTTTTAAAGTCCAGACATAATCTTGGTCAGGTCATGCGAAGACCATGCAGATTGGTATTTGAAATGGTCTTTTGAGGAAAGAACCACACAGATTGAGTGGACCTGTCCAGTCCGTGCATGCATTTGTCAGTAATCGTGCAGCTCGACTCATTAAGTCAGACTTAAGGAGCTCAACGATTCGACGAACAATACCAAAGAAAGGACATTTGGGTAGGCCGCATAAATTATTCAAACTGCCAGATCATAATTAAAATTAAATTAGAGAAAAAAAAAGAAAGCAATTACCCACATAGTCCTCACATTCACAAAAATTAAAATAATATAATACTTCACAAGTAAATACTCATGTCAATGTTTATTAAGTACTTAACAAATCAGTCTTTTAGATGCAAAATAAAATATCGCTTGCTCACCTAATTAAGTAGATATCACAATTTCAATCAAAGTAGCGGTAGAAATATGATGTCAATAAAATAAAGTCTAAGGGTTTTTCGGTAATTTTAATGGTTGTTGAATCGGTTGGGAAAGTTTATAGAGAATTTTAATGCGAAGCCTGACTACATACTCGAAAAGATGGTTTAAAATATAATTTAGTCAAATAACGGAACACGTGATAAAGGATTTTTTTAAACTCATCCTCTTTCTGGATGAAGGTACAGTCGCCAGCAGGTCAAGCTACACAAAACTGTCAAATTTCTCCAAACGATTTTAAACCTTAAAATGTTGAAGGTTAAGTTCAAAATCAAATGAGACAATGGTAACTAGAATCTGACAGTGGTAACTTGATGTGGTGACGACTGTACAACAGTTTTGTGAAAGATCTGATTTCGTTATTTAATTAACTTGAAATTTTGCACGAACACTAAATTCCACATCTATTGTATTTAATGAGGAAACACAAATCGATTTCACGAGGTAATTTTCAAAAAATCTTTGTACGTATATTATTCGTACGTCTTTATTTTTTGAGTGACTTCAAAAAGGAGGTTTTTTTTTTAATTTGTTTTTGCTCAATATCCCCGGAAATTGTACATTGATTTCGAAATATCTTTTTTTAATGGATAGTGTATGCCTCCGGGGTTGTCCCATATAAATTGTATTAAATTTGCTTGGGTAGTTTTTCAGTTAGCTTCAATAATATGTATTTTTTCAACTTAGTGTATATTGATGATGTTATAATAACTTCCTGTCACTGTTGTTTACATAGAAAGTAGTGATATACGAATTTGTTTGGGGCAGGTACCACAACTAAAATGTGTTTTTTTTTTGTAAAATGTCATCACGATGTTCTGTATGGTCATTAATTTAACATGAGATGATGATCATGAAGTTCTCTATGGTCATTAATTTAACAGTAGATGATGATGATGAACTGATGTATGGTCATTAATTTAACAGTAGACAATGATGTTGAACTTCTGTATGGTCGTTAATTTAATAGTAGACGATGATCATGAACTTCTGTATGGTCATTAATTTAACAGTAGACGATGATCATGAACTGTATGGTCATTAATTCACAGACACTTTATACAACACCAAGAAAGAATATTTTCTTTCGTAAATTAATCTTATGAAGAATTTTATCAATGAACATCGCCCACTCAACTTTGTTACTAACGCAGTACATTGGAAAATTTCCACTGAAAAGTAAAAAATCCGATAGCATTTTATATATCAAAGTTCCTACGATAAACTTACTTTGTTTGTCACTTCGAATAAAACTTTCCTTACAGAGGTCATACACTAAGCATTGACCTTTACTAAAAATAGCCAAAGCGTCAAGAAGCCAAGATGGATCGCGTCCCGTATAGACGGTGTGACACTAGTGAAATATCGGGGCGGGAATTTGTTTTAATTTATCTTTTATCTTTTATTTTTAAAGTAAAGTAAGTGTAGATTTTATTATATCAATAGTCTTTTAAAAGTGTTGTAGGTTGGTAATTCGAAACCTATGTAGCTTCAACGGATGCAACTTATTCAAAGTCATTCATTTAATCAAATAATCCGTAAATACGCCGTGAGGACTATAGACTTTTTTATTACCTAGCATCATTTTCAAATCAAATCAAATCATTTATTTCTTTGCAAACATAGGTATAGCAAGTACATAGGTGTTTATATAATTAACTTCTCCATATTTTACCGTCACGTGGGCATGCAAATGTTTACAATTCAACATAAAAAAATCTAAAATATGTGACAGATAACCGGAATTACAAAAAAAAAAAAAATACAATAAAGATGTCAGTGTGGTCACAGGATTAAAAAAAATATAAAATAAAATAAGACTATATAATGTCAAACGGAAACTAAAAGTAATTGAACCAGGATCACAATAATTGTGTCAACCCAATGTAATTTCGACTGTTTTATCCAGATAAAAACATTAAACAGTACAATGTTAATAGACTACTTAGTAAATCCTCATCCTTTGAAGTAAACCTTTCAGTAAAACTAAGTTGGAAGTAGGTACTGATGTGCAGTAGTACAATCACATTTTGCACATAAATCCGGCCGGCACAATTCCAAACTTCAGGCAGCTGAGAATTCCCTAGTAAAAAATTCGCTTGCAGCTGCGGAAATGAAGAAACTACATGTTCTATTTCCATGTTCTATATTCAGGTAGCTCCGCCAGAATATAATTTCCCCAACCTATATTTCGAAACCAGTCCATATCTCATAATATATACATATCATTGTAAAACCAACACTTCTAACAGCAGGTGCTATATACGTCGGTATAACACAGTACTAATTTCTCAGCCGGGAGACGTTTAGTTTGAATTCAATTAACACAATGTATGACGCGTGGAGCTATGATGAGCATACTGTACATACAGCATAATAAATCGTGTTCTTAGTACAATGTGGAGTACCTTAGATAATTTGTTGGCACAAGGAACTGCGGGGTAATTACGTAACACACTAACAGTAGGAATGGGTTTCATTTTGACAGTTCAACAACATTCATTGCGTTATTTACGTTGTTGAGCAGACAAATTTTTCGAACATATGAAGCAATGGATTATCAATAGGCTTCAAAATGACTTAGATTGTGGTAGGTAGTGTGTTACGTAATTAGGGTGCAGGAAATGGGGAAAAAAAACCAGTAGGATAGAATTATTTTTTTATGTTGACGTTAGCTTCGTGGGTCTAGTGGTCGCAAGCGCAAGGCGTCCTGTGTTTTTTCCTCGGGCCAGAAGATATTGTGTTTAAACAAAAGGAATTTCTCAATAGCTGCCTGGAGTCTGAAATTCTGGTCGGTTTAAAAGGCAATAGTGCTCGCTCCATAACATGGAGCCTAATCATAATTGGCGAAATGTGGCTGTACTATTTTCACCTCCGCCTAACTTTTGGGGAAGAAAGAAAAAAAGAAAGAAAATGTATTTATTGGGATAGAAAACAGACGTAATGTCCTGTTGACGATACATATCTACTACAGATTAAGTTTTTTTAGGGTTTTTTAAAGATCTCCTAGCAATGTTGTTTCTACATTACTCTAGTATTCCTGTTAAGAAGCAATAAGAATAATGTACCCAGGATTTTGTAATATCTTGATTTAAAAAAAGTGTCCTTGGAGTTTCTTGCCCGTCCTTCTCCATAGAGATCTACGTTTTCGAATGGGCAACTAGCTTCAACTTGACTGACTGACTGACTAACTGACCGACTCTTTGACAATTCAAAAGTGCCTGTAAATGGTTTAATTGAAATAAATGCTTTGAGTTTGAGTTTGAGTTTAACCTTTGTTGGAGGTTCAACTTAGTTAATTAATTATGCTTTTGTAAGAATCGGGTCTACGTATATTTAGAACAGACCGTACTGGCTCTGTAGTGTAAAACACAATTTTCATTCAACAAAAACAACATTGGTAAGTCCTAGTACCCATTTACGGCGTAATTTGCTGGTCAATCGATTTTCGACTAATTGGTAGCACGTGTATTCACGGTTTCATAATGGTTCAGTGATTGGAATTACAATTTGCGGGGAATTCGAGTACCTACTGACTGCTGTTAGCTCAATGACGTTTCGTAATCTTCTGATTGAGATGATTGTCCGTTTTACGGTCGTAATTATTCAATAATTAATTTATTATTAGGTTTCTGTTAACCTTCATCATAATTATCATCATCAATTAATCTATAGCAGTTCGAAAGGCACGCCATCTATTTATTTTTTAGTCCTTGCTTTTATCATAATTCCTCAAGCTCAATGAAATATGTGATGCTTATATTTCAGGAATCTCATGGTCATATAACGGTATATTTTTAATGGTATTTGATAAATTCCAAGCGGGATTCTTCCACTAGCAGACTTTTCAAATATAATAATTTATTCATGAGTTCATCGCGGTGCATCGATATTCTGATAGCTATTGCGCATACGTTACGGGGGCGGAGGCGGTGGCGGCATCTAGCTCACCTTACATCATTCATCTTCCTAAAGTAAAGTTAGCTTTGTATACAAAGAGTCCTTCTTTTGCTCCATTTTCAATTCCTGTGCAGCAAAAAGTAATGCTTCTAGGAATTGTAGCAGGATGTTGAAGAAACAGCTCTTTTTTCCAGGAATGTGCTTGCTCAGAAGAATTCTTGCCTTATTGTTAAGGCATCGTTCCTGGCTCTGGCCCTGCAGTCTCGACATTAGATAGCGACAAAAATCTGTCGCTAAGTCGTATCGATGTCAAATTCCTTTAATAGATTTTGAACTTTATTTCGAAAGCATAAGGTTGAAAATCTATTAAAGAAATTTGACGTCGATTAGACTTAACGACCGATTTTTGTCGCTATCTATGTCGAGGCTGCAGGCCCTGCAGTCTCGACATGAATAGCGACAGAAATCTGTCGCTAAGTCGTAAAGTTGAAAATCTATTAAAGGGATTTGACAACGATACGACTTAGCGACTGATTTTTGTCACTGCCTAATATCGAGACTGCAGGGCCTGCTTTGAATTTTTGGTGTTGTGATGGGCGTTGCATTCTCAATTGCACTGTTTTACAAAAACCATACGTACGCAATCACCCAATACAAATACATCCTTTGGTGTTTAATATAATTCCATCATAACATTCAGTACATAATGCGCCATGTTTTAGAATATATAATACGTAATCAATAAGTCAAAATGTCAAATCTATAGTTTTATGACAGTTGCGCGCACAGATTATTAAAGCCCGGCGGCGCATGAGTGGTTGCCCGGAATGTTACCACTTTATATATATTATGTTTTATACACTTAGCACTAGGTATAGTGTATTTATTTTATTTCTTATTTTTTTGTTTAATTAAATAATTGTCGTATGCTGCACTGGTGGCCGTCATCACGCCAACGCCAGCTATCGCTGAAAACCAGCGCTGGGGCTCTGTCTCGCGTAGGGTCGTAGCATTCTGCTGAGCGATGGCCGTTTTGCGTGGATGTGACGCATATTTTCCCCCAACTCGTTCTTTTTTGTATTTGTGTGTTTTTTCTTTGCGTCGTGTTTACCGCAAATAAACGCATTTTCTTTCTTTCTTCTTCTTTCAATTCATTTGGGACTTGGGATCTGCAACTGATGCTTAACGTAGTCATAAAACGTTACTATAAAAACATAGGTGTTCTGCTTTCTTTTATCGTTCTTATTATTTGAGTAATAATGAAACTCAACACACAATCGATCTTTGTCTCTAGAATTGACCTAAAAACATTGTGCATTCAAAACGATAAAAAAAACCATAGATCTTTTACATTTGCTGCAAATGGAAATTCACTTAATCTTTTTAAACTTGCGGCATTTCATTAGTCTCTGACTCCACATTTACTTCAATCGAAGTCTGCTACGTCCACCGCTTTGACAGGTTATCTCACGTCCTAACTTTATTTTAATCCAAACTTTTGACCACTTCGGCACTCAGATCATTCGCTAGGAATTTTCGAGCGGTTACCTTCAGCTGCAGCATAATTAAGTACTTTAGCGTTTGCAGCTTTAATTTTAGCTTTTGCAAGTCACACTCTATATATTACTTCTCTGAGGTGCTTGTGTAAGTTGTATGGTCGAATAATTATGGGTCGATATGTGTTTTTTGTATGGAACGTTGTAAATTCAATACATAAATAGTCTCTTGGTTCTTTGTGTTTTATAAATCACGTATATTATTTATTTACAGTCACTTACAAGTACATAAAGTCATGGTCATCGCTACTCCTATAGTCAATTCAGCTTTAATGAACAAAACATAAATTATTCAATTCGTTATTGCGTTGAAACTATGAAATAAGTTTTGGATCTATCAATTGGAAACCATTTTAAATGAAGCATAAAGAGGTTATGCTATTATTACTATGAATTTGATTGTCCTTACATTCTTTTTACAAAGGTTTTCATCGCGGCTTTCAAAGAGCCATTTTTAATAGCAATTTAGACCACGTCCGGTCCGGCTAATGGAATTTGGTGGTCCGTAAAATTTACCTATTATTCACATACGCGGAAAGTGTACCGAATGAAAAAATGTTTACCTTCGGGCGGAACCTCCTCTTCGTAACTTCCGCAGAATTAATAGTTTCGGAAATTGTCTACTACTTAATATAGGGTTTTATAGAAACCGTCACAATAGGTAGGATAATAAGTAGTGTCCCGTTCCAGGGAAAAATTACTCCTACTTCATGTGGTTCCTTTAGCAACAAACTAGGGATAACAAACGCAATAATGTTTGAGGTATGAGCCGCATTCTTATTTGTGACGAAATCAGCTACCGTATCACGGTAATTATTTATTAGTTTGTGGCGCGTGTTGAACATAGTAATTCTTAATTATTGTTCCATCCATCAGAACCATCGATTCCAGTGGTCAATGTAACAGTACAAGATTA
Source organism: Dryobotodes eremita (assembly GCA_917490735.1). Classification (NCBI taxonomy): domain Eukaryota; kingdom Metazoa; phylum Arthropoda; class Insecta; order Lepidoptera; family Noctuidae; genus Dryobotodes; species Dryobotodes eremita. Next base: position 18,676,130 of record OU823251.1, on the reverse strand, counting down.
AATAAAGAAAGTTTACAAACTTAATATATTTTCAACTAAGCATTTTCACTCTCGCATCTGTTCCATCAAACAAAACGCAAAAATATGGCAAAACATCTATCCAAGATTAATCCGTGTTTGGCGGTTTCATTTGTCACACGGACCCGGAAAACACGCAGAGTAATAAAAGATATTTCATATGTCACCGTCCAAAACATTCGAAGACTTCTTTTTTATATTTCGCTGGCGTCTATCCACGACTTCGTCCGCGTCAAATGTCTTGTTCGCCCAACCCAACGCGTCGCATCGCATCGCCCGCCCGCGCTATTACTTTTTGTTGTTGCTTAGAGTTAATTCTTCTTCTTGTCTTCTTTTTATATTTTCTCGGCTGCTAAGGGTCGTCGCGTGATGTTAAACAGCCCATAACCTTCTTCAAGAATTGTGCTATCAAATGCAAAAATATTTTTTCAAATCCGACAGTAAGTCCAGGGATTAGCGCTTTCAAAAAAACAAACTCTTAGCAAACTATATTCTCTGGTTGGTTTAAATGTGACACGTTTCGTTCGAAAATACCTGCACATTATCAATATTTTGTCATCAAAAAAATTTCAAAGCTGTTGAGATTTTGAAATAGAGGCAGAATGTGGTTTCAGCTCACTACTTATTATACCAAAGGCAAAGTAGATACCGCATGCGCCTGAAATTTCATAACAGTCATAATGTGATACAACAACGATGTAGTAATTTTTAAATGGGTACTTGTCCGAAAGATCTCTTCTACTAGAAGTTTCATAACACGGGTTTCCGGTTACTGCATCATAACTTTTGATAACAAACATTGTGTCTCGATATTGTTCACAAGAACATCGATTTATTAACATTATCGAAACCAAACTTTAAGACTTCAATTTCTCTTTTGAGTCTTCTGCGAAATAACGCTACTTCGCGGACTAGTTCTAAGCCAATCATAGATACACCAATTAATTCGTAAGTCCAAGATTCCATGAGCAGTGGTAGCCCAGTGGTACCACTTACGACTTACCCCGACTTACGAGTTGTAGGTTGTAAGTTTGAACCCAGGCAGGCGCTTTATTGCGAAGCATTTATGCTCGCGAAGGAGGAGGCGGAGCGCGTGAGGGAGAGGCAAACGTTGCGCCCTCACGCCCCCAGTCGCCGCAGGAGGAGACACCCTGGGCGTTGGGAGTCGATTGCCGATTCCCGGCCACCGTAGGCGCGGGCTTGCGGCCTGCGAGCAATGGGCTCCTCGCCGTCCGGTAAGGACCAGACCCGGGTCGACGGCGCGTCGTGTTCCATGCGCGCCTCAAAGAGATGTCAGCATCACTGACGGGGTCCGATAGGGCCGATGCCTGCCGGGGTCGCGGGTTGTTCGAAAGAGTTAACATAGCCCTGGCGCACAGGCATCTGAAGGAACACGGGTGGGTTTTAGTCAGTAAGAGACATGCCTTTCCGCTCCGCCCAGTGCGGGAGAGGTCATTTGATGATTTCACACCCAAAAAAAAAGACAGGGGCTTTATTTTGTGTCATTTATTTTATCGCCACTGCTCTCAAAACAGTGAAGGAAAAAACATCGTGAGGAAACTGGCATATCCTAGAACCAAAAATTCAAAGGCGTTTGAAATCTACCAATCCGCACTGGGCCCGCTTAGTGGATTATAGCCCACGCCCTCTCACCGAGAGGAAGCCTGTGTCCCAGCAGTAGGAAAGTTATAGGCAATTATGCCAAGATTCCACGGCAAAGACATCAAAATATTTTGTCTGAAAATACTTGTTCATCATAACGATCTAAGAAAAGTAATCTAAGGTGGTGGTGAGATTTTCGGCGAGCCTATTGCCACCCGATGGTTGCAATATGCTCGCCCCGTATTACATGGGACTTAAACATAACTGGCGAAATGTGGGGGTACACCTCTGCCTAACTCTTCGGGGTAACAAGGCGTGATGTAATGTTATGTTACATAATCAAAGTTATCGTGTACAATAATTACTTTCTAGCTACAATTCGATTCAAGTCAGAATACTGTCAACAGCCTTAAAATTGCGTGACCTAATTCCCGAGCATCAATTTGGAGTTTCCATTTAACAACTCCACCTGCCGATTTGAAATAAGGCATCTTATTTGCAAATTCTCAAGACGGAATAATTAGCTTTCGAGCAATTTAATTAAACAATTTGAACCTGCGATGATAATAAAGACTTATTACTGTGTGGAGTTAACTTCAGAATGGAGAATGTTTCAGAAATTCTATTAAGTCCTGGAGAGTGTTTGTCATTTTGAGGATGTCGGTTTTTTCACTCGGCTTGTCATGTGGTTCTTTGTTACGTAATTCTTTTCTCACTGCATTGAAGCTGTAAATAGACGAAAATCCAAATGTGGGTGTACTATGTCTATATATATACTAGCTGCCCGCCCCGGCTTCGCACGGGTTGCGGTACTTATCTACGGCGTACCCTACCTACCCTACCTACCTACCTACCCTACCTACCTACCCTACCTACCTACCCTACCTACCTACCCTACCTACCTACCTACCCTACCTACCTACCTACCCTACCTACCTACCCTACCTACCCTACCTACCTACCCTACCTACCTACTCTACCTACCTACCTACCCTACCTACCTACCTACCCTACCTACCCTACCTACCTACCTACCCTACCTACCTACCCTACCTACCTACCTACCCTACCTACCTACCCTACCTACCCTACCTACCTACCCTACCTACCTACTCTACCTACCTACCCTACCTACCTACCTACCCTACCTACCTACCTACCCTACCTACCTACCTACCTCCCTAACTCCCTACACTACCTACAAAAAAAAAAAAAAAAAAATAGATGTTGGCCGATTCTCATAGATACCGGATAAGCACAAAAAATTTCATCAAAATCGGTTAAGCCGTTTCGGAGGAGTATGGCAACGAAAACTGTGACACGAGAATTTTATATATTAGATGGGCGCCCATACCATTATTTGATTTTAATTTTAATCTTGTTTTAATTATTTTGTACTTAATCTGACTTCCATGTTACTTATTAAATGAATACTTGTATTTCCGGTTAAATCTATGTAATTTTTTTATTTTGATGTATTTAAAATATTGTGGTTTTCGGTTGAATTTATATTAAGTTTCTATGTAGTTACTTCCTTTTGATTTATTTAAAATATTGTGTGTTTCTGATTGACTTTATTTTAAGTTTCTATGTTGGTATTCATGGATTTATCTTGACACATCAGCTTGAATTATGTAAAATGTTAAGGAATTATTTTGACATAACCGCTTAATTGTATAAATTTCTACTTGAAGGTAAAGTTTCAACTAAAGACTGTTGTGCTCCGAATGGAAACACATTTTTTCTTCGCTGCTCGTGGAATAAACACCCTGAGTATTTTCGTATTTTCTTTGAACTGTCTTAAACATTTTCCTGCCATTTCCTGTTGCTGTGTGATACATTGTCCAACATGTCTGACTCCGACAACGACGGCGATGATGCGCCGACATATAAGTACACCTCTGCTAAAGCCTTCAAAGAAAATAGACATAATATTATGTGTGTTAAGTCATGTGTAATAAATAAAGATATGTTTCAGAAACGCCCATTAATTAATATTCAATTCATTTTCGATCTCACACATAGTTAATTTGCGTGTATTGTGTAAACTTTTAGATGATGGTTGTATATCAGTGTTTCTTTTGTCATTTGTGAATGGAAGCAACCTGTCACCTACACTAAGCACCTTTTAAATAAGAAGAAGAAGAAGGCTTATGTTGTTTACTTAAGGTGAATCCTCAGTTGTAGCCCGCTAAATTCAAATTTTATTTGGGTTTTTGTAAATTGCGTAAATTTTTGTAAATTTTACGTCGTATGTTGATCAAAATGCGATTCGCGATTGTAGATAATGAATGATATATCGACTGAATAATAATCCTCAATTTCATATGAATCGTCAAACTTTGGAAATTTGTTCCACCTAAGAATTTTTCAAAGTATTTCATATGAAAATTCTTAGGTGGAACAAATTTCCAATGTTTGACGATTGATATGAAATTGCTGATTATTTTTAAGTAAATAAATTTCATATCAATAAAACAGCTGCAATTTGTAAAAAAACCAGTGAAAATTTGAATTTGGAGGGCTACAGCTGAGGATTCACCTTAAGAGAACAATATCAGGAGCATGTAAAAATCTCATAAGATTTCTAAATTGAAAAACATAGGCAAGGCTCTCCCAACTTTGTGGGACAACGTAACAAATTGGAAATAAGATCTCATTATTATTAAACATAAATCAAGACAGTCTTCGTAACGAATTTTGAAAATAAGCAACTTTTTTCTATATCGCTGTTTAACCAATTTTCAATTCCACGCACCGGTGACCTCTTTCATTTTCTTAATTGAAACGAAGTCAGCTGAACTTTGAAAAGCTATCAGATGAAAATGATACTAAGATCAGTGAACATGATTGCGTTTCTATTAGAAAATTCGCTTTATGAAATAAAAGGAAATTAAATAGAAGTGAGACAGGTTGGAAATTAATAAAAATAAATTGTCTGAATTGAAGCTAAGGATAGTAATATAAAATACTCCAAAAATTAACAACATTTATTTCTAGGGATCCATAAAACATGTAATTGTTGTTTATTCAATATAAGTTTTATACCTACAGTAGGGATGTTTATTGAGCTTCTTGGGTTATTTTTCATCCTCTGTTTTACGTAACATAATCAGCCTATAACGTTCCCACTTCTGGGACACAGGCCTCCTCTCTGTAAGAGGGAGTGGGCTGTAATCCACCACGCGGGCCCAGTGCGGGTTGGTGAATGACACGTCTTCGAATTTTTGGTTTTTGGACATGCCGGTTTCCTCACGATGTTTTGCTTCAAGTTTTAAGAGCAGTGGTGATCAAATTAAATATACAAAGTAAACTTTCTGTCTGGGTTCGAACCCACGAGGTTTTTTGTTTTTTTTTTTGTTTTCGGGGGAAACCTTCAAAAGGCACCCGACCTCTGGGGAGGGAGGTCTGGGAGTATGGGATTTCTACCTCACTAAAACCACCCCGGTGATCACCATCAGCATATAGAGGGGTCCCGGTTCCTCTTCCTCTTAAAAGACCAATTCCGGAAACCCCCTGTGCAACGCCTGTAAAGCACGTCCCTGGGAAGTCTGTAAAGGGGCCTCCCCTGAGCCTCGCTATGCACGGCAGCACGTGACCACTGTGCCGCCGTATTCCCTGGGGTCACTCAGTGGGCGGACAGAGTCCCCACTCTTTGCACCTGCGACCCCAAAGGTCCACCTACCTTGATTGGTAAGCGGGTTTCGGCGTATTAGGCGCCTAGGCGGTTGCCTCACCGACGCCTCCTTCTCCGAGCAGTATCAACCGTCTTCCGATCCCGCTCGGCGGCCTCCTTCTTGACCATCACGGTCTCACAGAAGGAGACTACTTCCTGTCCAATTCTCTGTCTCTGCCAGCACAGCCCTCACTACTACCGGCAGAGACAGGTCTCGCCCGATCCTGGCAATCAGGACCCGCCTCTCGAACTCACGACCTACAACTCGTAAGTCGGGGCCGATACCACTAGGACACCACTGCTCGCTACTGCTCGCTGGGCCGCCTCTGCTAATCCTCTGTTTAATGTTTTACAAAAGCTTTGCTCGATAGTTGTAATACCTATTTACCTACTTCAATTTTTAAAAATAAATATTTCGTTAGCAAAATTTTGCCGCCCCAAACTTTGTTAAACCAAAATTAACAGAGCAAAAGTTTCTTTATTATGAAATAATGGAATCTGTAGCGTTATCTGTTTAGCGTTTATTATAAAAGTTAAGCATGTTTGGAGGGTAGTCGCAAAGTATTAGTACAATTTACGAATTCTGGTGGCACTCCAAACTTGGGTTTTTTAAGTAAGTACCTACAATTTATTTGTTCTAGTTTATTATTTATTGGTCCTTCCTGTTTATCGTGTTCAAGTGATAGATAATATTATTAAATTTTGATGAGACTAGCACGGGAGCGTAGAAATTGTTAAAACCAGAGAGAGATTCTATGTACAGCAGTGGGTGAAGATGGGCCGATGTCATGATGAATTTTGTTATAAAGAACAATGGGTAATTTTGTATGGACCCCGTACCCACCCTTGTAGCATTATAGACAAGATGTCATTTAGAAGAGGTTTATGTGAATAATTAAAAAATGAATGAACGAATGAATGAATGAATTGGAGACAGAAGTTATGGCAGAAGTTGTACTTCTTTTTTGCATCAAAGTCTGTTCTATTAATCCAATAGGGCAATAAACCAAATAATAACCAATCGTTCTTTCATTCGTTCATTCTTTTAAGAGAGAGACCTACTTTGCTACCTACTGCAGTATAATTCCTGCAATTAGATACTTTTTGTTGTCATTTCGATTAAATTCTTTTTACGAGTCATTCGGTCAGCTTTTTTACTTTTTCGTTTTTTTGAATTATTCAAAAATTGACAATTGTTTTGAACATTGTCAAGAAGAAAAAAATTTAACGCATTCTGTCGTTGGAATTCCTATTGTGTGGATATTTTATTCAATAATATTGAATCTTTCTTTGAAAGTGAATTTCAAATTTTTAACCACGATTTGTGAGTAGTCAGCGGATACAATCGACTGTACGTTCACTGGAATTTCTCGTCACTTTTTTTCTTTGGTGAGTAATCCTTTTATAGGTTCCGTATTCTTGTTACTTGTGCCTTCTTTAATCTAAGAAGATTTCCTTTTTCTTAGATTGTTTGAAAGGCCACCTTTTTTGGCCTTACCCTGCCATTTATTGTTCGCCTGTCTTCTTCCTTCGTCTGCCGGCTGCCGAAGTCCGAGCGAGCTTGCGGAGAGAAGCGCAGGATCGTTGCCGAGCAAGGTGGACGACACAGGTGCCTAACGGACACATCAGGTGCTAAATAAGTCATTTGTGTGGCGCAATAACGCCCAACCATCAATATAATAGAAGTGTTCTGTGTTATACCGTCGTGTGACATTTTAATTTTAAGGTGTTTTCCTAAATTCTCAATATCAGATCTTGTTCTCTTTAAAATTTATATTAACGAAGTTATGTAAAGAAAAACCTTAATCTTGAGCTTATTTGTGTTAAATAATTTATAGAGCGGCACGAATTTCGTACGATTGCAATCGAATTTAAATTCGTCTTTATACTTAGATTCCTAAATATTTGGAAACATCCATAAGTTTTTTCTCCGAAAATCTTCTTGTGATATATTTTTTTTGGTAGCCTTTTACAATTTCCAACGACTGAATATTTACATTTTTTTGACTTATTTATTTCTTATTTATTTCGGATGTTCTTTTTAATAATAAATTTTACGTGTACCAGCTGTGTGAGTTTGATTTTTAGCTACCTCACGCCGGGGTTCGAGTCCCCGGCGTGTTAGCAGCCAGCTCTACGCTGCACTACCTACTACGAGTATACCCACCTACTATATTTCGTCCCTAAAATATTGTAGCATCATAATTAAAATGTTTTACTTATGTTAAAGTAGCGACTTGTGAAAAGCTCATGTGAATGGTTGAGTGAATGAATGATATTATAAAATACATACCTTTTTACATACTTTTTTATAAAATACTTACCCTTCATCTATTTCTAATAAAAGATGAATATGTTTTAGTGATAAATATAAATGTTGATGAATTATTGATTAAATAAAATCATTAATTCATTCACTCAAACGAGATATAGGTACCTACGGCTCGTGTCGGCTGCGGAAAATATTAATTAAAAAACCATTCGTTTAAATACACTAATTTTATTACAAAACAAAGTAACATCACGTCATATGCATCTTTTCTAAATTGTATTATTGCTCTCAATTATTATTTCATCCCAGGCACTTTATCTAGGTGCCTACCAAAACGTGAGTACCATGTAACACTAACAGTATGAGCGCAGACACCTAGAGTTCTCATATGTGTAGAATGAATAAACGAAGATGACAAAAAATGCACAAATGCGCTTAGAGTTCCGAACAGATTGTAGAAATATTTCTACGGCACGATGTCAAAATTCAAGGAAAGAATGACTCTTTGCTCTGCACGCGTAGCATAATCACCATAGAAACGGGTTTTGTCGACAGAAGAATAGACAAAATGACAGATAGCTGACATATTTCTAAAAAGGAAAATCCACAGTCTGCCATTTTGTCCATTCTTCCGTCGACAAAACCTGTTTCTATGGTGGTCATGCTAAGCATGTAGAAAGTGATCTGTCTTCTCTTCGTAGAGTTGAGATAGTAGTGGTCTTGCTACGCATGCAGGTGCTGCTAAATAAAATAAAGTTAAAAGAAACAAAAGAATTCCTTACCGATGCGCGCGCTGAATGCACGCTTGTACAGTCGCGCTTACCTGTACGTGGTACGTACGTACCACGTACAGGTAAGTACCTACTTTGCTTTGGAACGGGCTTCATATTTTTGACGGACCGACTCCTTCAAAATTCAAAAGTTCCTCTAAATGATTTAATTGAAATAAATGGTTTGAGTTTGAGTGGGTTCTTCTGTCATACTCACTCACTGACTGTGAAGCGTGCCATAGTTCCTAGTACTAGATAAAGAAGAAAACACGCACATCGATTGCGCGAGGGATGAATTTACAAAGGCTTTCGGCATATTTTAATGTCAAAAAAGTTTTTCTCCCGCAAGCTAAAAAGTTACCGCTATACAAAAAAAAGACATATTCAAAGACCTTTCTTTTGGTATAGGTCTCAAGTTGATACAAAGTTGGGTAACTTATGACCATAATTCTTTAACCTTTTCACCGCCACGGATTTCAATAGAAGTACAGCTGCCTTGAAATTTTAGTTAGATTTACATGTTTTAATGGCACGTACGCCTTTAAAACAAAATAAGAGTGTGTCCTTTAGAAATTGATTTGATTTAAATGGCGTACGTACCATTAAAACATGTAAATTTAACTAAAATTTCAAGGCAGCTGAACTTCTATTGAAGTCCGTGGCGGTGAAAAGGTTAAAAAACAATCACAATCTTTTAAACATGATTTTATACTTCGTTTATTTAGAAAGTCACTCGATTTCTTTTTAAAAGCTAAATGATCCGAATATCGAATTACATAAATAACAAAACCCGGTCCATTTACTTCTAAAACAATTGTTTGACATCATTCGATTTACCCGAACAGAGATATGGGACAGGAAATGAAATATCTCTGGAGGCTCATGAGCCAAAAACGGAATGCGTCGTTTAGGAATTAGGGTTCTATAGCGAAACAAGAAACTTTTCTTAATAATATTATTTTGTCACAGAAAAATATCTCCGCGAGAACAGACGTGTATTTAAATCTATCAATATTTTGCGAAAGTTTAAATTCTATGTAAAACACAATAACATTTTCTATACATTATTAATATTTTTATTATAATCTCAATCTCCATAGGTAAATATTACAGGAGTCGTCAAATTATTTCATCAGCACTGCTCTAAAAACGGTGAAGCAAAACATCGTGAGGAAACCGGTATGTTCTAGAATTAAACAATCGAAGACATGTGACATCTACCAACCCACACTGGGTCCGCGTGGTGTATCACGGCCCACTACCTCTTATGGAGAAGTGTCCTGTGTCCCAGTAGTGGGAACATTATAGGCTGATTATACTAAATATTTGGAGACTGCATGACCAATTCTCTGAAAGCCAATTCTCGTACTTTAAATCTTCCAAATTCAAGTTGCAATCACATCTTAGCGACAATTAATGTCAAAAACTTGACATAAATGTATGTAAATTAGAGCTTTTTTGACTCATTGAGACTGAGTATAGAATGGCAACTTTCTTTCTTACTTTCTTAAAAATACGGTAATTGCCCCTCTGATATCAACCATGGTCTAAAAAACAAGGTCTGGCATTCCAGGAATGACACATGCTTACGTCACTATCCAGTTGCCACTTTATTGCAACAAAACACGAATTATGGAAACATTTTCAGTCACTATTCTGTTAGAAAATATGTATAAAGCATTTAAATTGTCGTTTCGTTTTTCTAATCAAACGAATCAATTCAAACAAATTGAACTGATTCAATTTAAACATAAACCAACGTAATTGTTAAAACCTCATTGTTTTATCAGATTCGCACAGGTAATAAAGGCGGTTGGGGAGTTATTATTACACACTACTGGTAACACAGCGGTGATGACGTAGGCTTGTGTCTTCCAACTGAAGGAACACGGGTGGGTTTTGACTTGCCACACAAAAAAAAAAGCCTTGTGTTTCGGAATGCTATACCTGGCGCAGTATAATAATATACCATGATATCAACAATCACCCAAAGTGAAATTGACACGATTTGAGGACGTAATAAATTCAACGATTTTATTTAGTTCCAGAAATCGAGACCTAAAATAATTAAGGATAATTATTATCTGGCTACGGAACTTTTCGTTATTTATGCTCCAACATGCCTTGACAGGTTTTATTTAAACACGTTTTGCTTTCGATCCCTTGTTTGTATTGTTAAGGGATCCTTTTAATCGGAATCTCTTTAATTCATACATATTTGTGTTCGTTGTAATTTGTGTGCCCAAGTAATGGAGCCTTTGTTCTCTTTATTTATTATGCATACATGCGATCGTGTTTTATTAAATTCATTCATTTTAAAAGGGAATACGGAATTTTTCGCTTGAAAAAATATCGTTTGTTTTTGTTTGTTAATTGTTTTAAAGGCCTCCACATTGAATTGGCGTTGAATTATAAATGTTAGTGCATAAATAATTCTCGTGTTTTGACGCCGACACATGGTAGCGGCGCATACGGTGCAAAAACTTAAGTACTTAAGGGGACTACAGGACCTAAATGTAAGTTTTATAATGCCTAAAAGTATATGATCCATTGCAGTAAAATAACAAAATCAGAAAAATATATGATATTCTTCAGGATATTTGCTAATTAGATAGTGTGTTGAAAACATAATACAACTAATTTGATAAGATAGAAAAAAATCACCAAGATACCTCTAAAAATTTCTTATAACGATTAAAAACCGTACTACTATGCATTAAATCATTCTGATTTTTTGTCAGATTATTCTACAAGCAACATACTAACGTAATAGTGTTTTAATTTTTTAACCCAATCAATAGATTTTTCGTAAATTGATAATTGCTTCATATTTTGCAATAAATTACCAGCGTTGTGTCATCGCGCATCTCTTTCTTTTCTATGCAGTCCTACAGTGACCGCGCTTTAGCTCTTGTAAGTCTCTTAACTATTTTGCATACCACGGAGACCTGCGGGGTAATTACGTAACACACTAACAGTAGGAATGGGTTTCATTTTGACAGTTCAATAACATTCATTGCGTTATTTACGTTGTTGAGCAGACAAATTTTTCGAACTTAAGAAGCAATGGATTAGCAATAGGCTTCAAAATGATTCAGATTGTGATAGATAGTGTGTTACGTAATTAGGGTGCTGGAATAAAGCATTAAAAAAAAAAAACTCTAATAGCATGACCGTTGTACAGTCGCCACCACATCAAGTTACCACAAACTGTCAGATTTTCTCATTCGATTTTGAACTTAACCATCAACATTTTTTAAGGTTTAAAATCGTTTGGAGAAATTTGACAGTTTCGTGTAATTTGCCGAAGTATAGCCATTTCATACAATGGGTGCTATCGTTTTTGTGCTCACCAGTTGGCGCCACTGTCGAGTAAGGTCCTGTTGCAGTACTTTTATTTGATGTTTTGGATATGTTTAAGTACCCTTATATTCATAGTATGTTTATTTTATTATATTTTAAAACTTCAAATGAATATTTAGATTATAATGTTCCTAAAATTGGCAAGCATGAAGCAGACAAAGCTTATTCTACCTTCAAGTGCTACCAAATTAAATCCTAACTTTTTACTTAAAAACTTTTACAGCTATTATGAATCATTCGTTAAAATCCGTGATAAAAAATCCCGCAAACAGTGAACGTTCCGTACATATTTTGACATCTAGGGACCTTACTCTATACTAGCACCTTTAGCGGCGAACTCAAGCGCGATAGCCCTCATTGTCAAAGAATGCCAATTTAAGTTGGTAGTCGATTTGCTTAACTATTTTCGTTGACTTTACCTATATTTAACTTCTAAAATTCCTGATAGTCGTTTCTACATTCGCCGTGATTGAATATTTAAACTTAATACCTGTCTAAGTCTTAGAGAGGAAGAATGAAGCAACATTATTACAAACATTTTAATAAGCTTCGCTAGTTTCTGCTCTAATTATTTCTTAAAGCACGAGAAATGCATCTTATAAAAGGAACGTAGTTGTTCACAACTCCTTGCACTTAGCAAAGACACCCGACTCAAATTAATACCTAACAATAAAGAGGCTATAGGTAACTGCTTTCGCGCAGGTAATTTTGCTAATCATATAATTTAAAATAGATTAATTCGCGCAGGTCATTTTGCAAAAAACCGGCGTAACTGACGTATCTTACATCTCGGTTTTTTGCATCGGTGCGCCGATAGAACACTGTTTAATTCGTCGGAGAATAAAGGGCTTTTTTTGTTTGTTTGTTAAGTCATCAAATGACCTCTCCCGCTGTGGGCGAAGCGGGAGGGCGTGTCAGACTCTTACTTACTAAAACCACCCGTGTTACTTCAGTTGCCTGTGCGCCAGGGCCACGGTAACTCTTTCGAACAATCCGTGACCCCGGCAGGCATCGGCCCTATCAGACCCCGTCAATTATGCTGACATCTCTATGAGGCGCGCGTGGAACACGACGCGCCGACGACCCGGGCCTGCGGGGTAATTACGTAACACACTAACAGTAGGAATAGGTTTCATTTTGACAGTTCAACAACATTCATTGCGTTATTTACGTTGTTGAGCAGACAAACTTTTCGAACATATGAAGCAATGGTTTAGCAATAGGCTTCAAAATGATTCAGATTGGGATAAATAGTGTGTTATGCAATTAGGGTGCTGGTGCTTACCGGACGGCGAGTTGGAGAATAAAAGCCTGTGAATTCGAAACGGTGAATTCTTTTAGTAACGATAACAAATCACATGGTAGCTCGTCCCATTCCGTCGCTACATAGTACCTAGTTTGTGCTCTAATTATTTCTCAAAGTATGACACGGGCATCTTATAAGACGAGATTAAAACATTCGGAAACAACCTAATGTTAATTTAACTAATTGACAGAGGGTTAAAACTATCAGAGAAAAAATTAACGAAATTTAATGTACACACGGCTACATATCAAGCTATACATTTCCAGTATAAGCTGATCTCGCATTGTATAGGATTTCCGTACAATGAGAGGTCAGCTTATACTGGAAATATATAACTTGATATGTAGCCGTGTGGCTTTTTTTTTGGGTGCGAAATCTTCAAATAACTTCTCCAGCTCTGGGCGGAGCGGGAGGGCGTGTCAGACTTTTACTGACTAAAACCCACCCGTGTTCCTTTAGTTGCCTGTGCGCCAGGGCTACGGTTACTCTTTCGAACAGTCCATGACCCTGGCAGGAGCCGTGTGTACCTGGTATTCAATCATCATTCTTTTGGCCTTATCGTAACTTATTTGGGATCGACGCAACATGAACATCTTTTCCTTCTATACTTCTCTATTTGTCGTCATCTTGGTAGTCGCCCCCCTTTCTAGGTATATCATCTTTCATGCAGTCCATTCATCGTTTCTTAGGTTTTTCCTTACTCTTAGAACCACAATCATACTCAAAGCTTTCGTCAGGACATTTTCCTCACTCCTCTGCGTTACATGCCCATACCATGATATTTCCACACACCTACCTACCTAGTACTTAATTTCATGTCATAAATGCATAGAATGTTTGCGAACAAAATATAGAAAAACAATACTTGAATGTTTCGATTGATGAAGGGTTGGTTCGGCTGGAAGAACACCTGCAATTTCAGATGGCAACACTCATTTATACGAAAACGTTTAATAACGTCAATTGTGTTTCGTTGAAGTGTCTTTGTATGTTCCAAATTATTTAAATGATGTCGAAATTAACTAATACTGACTTTGTTGTTCGCTTTTGCGAGAGATATAGGTACGCTAAGATCATCACCCTAACTGTAGAAAATGCCTCAGACATTAAGTCCACCTTTGTACAGTTTTTGTACTTGTGCATAGTTTTAATACATAAATAATTAAATTTATAAAAGGTTAGTTGCTTAAAAAGGTTGGCAGACTATAGATTTAAGACATGGACTAACAAAAAAAGTCGTACTGAACTCCGCTAAGACTAAACTGAGTCCCATTTATGTGTGAATATTTATGTGTGAGTGTTCCGTTTGCGCGCGTAATGGCCGACCGAGTAATGTGTGAATGTGTGCGTGGGCGCCTGTACAGTCACAAGCATAAATATTTATACACTTGACTGAATTCAAAAGCGATTTTTTCCTTAATTTTCTGAATGAAATTTTATGTTGTTACGAACATAGAATTTTAGAACCCATAGGTTTATATAATATGTCGTATTTCAACGTTGCATTCGTTATTTCACAAAAAAATCGCTATTGAAAGTTGCCAAGTGTTGACATATTACTGCTCGTGACTGTACGTATAGTGAGCTTGCCGACTTGAGTGACACAGTTTTGTTTTAGTGAGAATCTGTCCCAGTTTTTTTGTTCGTCTATGATTTAAGATCAGTCCGACACCCCGTGCGAATGCGTTGCTACTGACTAGGCTAAGACCCATATGCTGGTTTACCAAAAGTTCCTATACACCTGCATTTTTGGGAAACTCGTATCTAACTGCCGCTGATGTTGCTGTTTGCGTGACCACCTACTGGGCTCAAGTAATTTAAGAGCTCACCGACATTGATAAACGATTTTATTTCTGTAAGTAGGTTTGTACAAACACTGTGGTCGGCGTTTCCTATCTAACTACTCTGAGAAGAAAGGCCGAAACAAACTCAGAGGTCACAGTTTCTTTTAAAGTCCAGACATAATCTTGGTCAGATCATAGGAAGACCATGTAGATTGGTGTCTGAAATGGTCTTTTGAGGAAAGAAACACACAGATTGAGTGGACCTGTCCAGTCAGTGTACGTCAGCGTACATCGAGTTACGTTACTCCTCATAAGAAAATCTACACACCCATTAGTAATCACTCCAATAGATTAAGAAGTATTTTACGGGGCCTTGAAGTCTATTCCGAAGACCTGTTAACTCTCTAGGAAAGGCCTGACCTGCATTCTACATTTCAGAATGTGCGAAAATGGTTTCTTGCTAATACTCCATTTTATGCATTCGTACCGACAAGGGCGACAACGGGATGGCCTGTGGCACATAGGTGACGTTTTTGGGCGGCATAGATACTGCTGATCAAGAACATTAAAAACTTACCTAAATAGTTGACGTTTCATTTCCTAAAATGGCTTATCAAAGGTTAGCAGATACTGTGTTTAAAAAAATATACTAGTATCAAATCAAATCAAATCATTTACTTTTTTGCCAACATGGGTAGGGGTTTAGATGTTATAAATGTTTTGATAATGTTCTCCATGCTTAGTATGGCTTTCTTCACTGAATTTGTTTTATTTATTCATTCTAATGTATAGCGAAAAGAATCAGAATCAGAATCAGAATAACATTTAATTGCTTGCTTTGTGTATTACAAAATGTCTCTGTGGTGGCCGGTGGGCCATAGAGGGGTCAGTCAGCTAACTTACGTCCTAATGGATCTATGTTTGCTGTGTTCTGCTTATTTCGCAATGTGTGAGACTATACAAACAGATTACGTGTTTTATTTATGTTGTATGCCAGGAGTCACCAAATGGCGGACCGCGGACCGGATCCGGATCGCCAACCTCTTTTGGGCGGACCTTAAGTAAACAGTTTTTATTTTAATATTAATTTTTATAATAACTTATTTCAGTTTTAGCTTGCACCAACTTCACTCCACACTTCAGACAAATATTTCAAAGTAAAAAAAACAAAGAACCTAAAAACCTATCTTGGTTGCTAGTAATCGTCTACCAAACGGACCGCGACAGTCATATTATAAAAAAAAAGGAGCCTCACTTAAACTAATTGGTGATCCCTGTTGTGTGCTTAGAGACCATCGCAGTGAGGCATTATTATTATTATTATTTTTCACTTTATTTCAAGGGGACGCGGGGCCTTCGTTTTGTCGGTAAGCCACCGCTTGTATCCTTTTTTATTAGGGTCATACGTTATATCGCCTATTCTGTGATTAACGCATTTTTTTTGGCTGGGAATTTTCGAATGACTTCTCCCGGTCTGGGCGGAGCGGAAGGGCGTGTCAGACTCTTACTGAATAAAACCCACCCGTGTTCCTTCAGTTGCCTGTGCGCCAGGGCTACGGTAACTCTTTCGAACAATCCGCGACCCCGTCAATGGTGCTGACATCTCTTTGAGGCGCGCATGGAACACGACGCGCCGTCGACCCGTCTATGATTAACCCTGAGGGGGTTAAATTCGCCGTGCGCTTGGTAAGCGTCTCCAGGGGATTCAAGATCTTCTATTTCTAATTTTGCGATATTTTCCAACATTTTGGTGTTAAGGTCCTCGGCGCGTAGGAGCCAGGCTCCTATGTCAGCCATCTCCCAGATCACTTCCGTAGGTGTTTGTCTTGGTAATTGTACGGCATTTTTCAGTGCCAGTCTGTATTGGCGTTGGAGTAGTATAGACTTGTATAAAACGCACACTATGCAGTCAAGCGTATTATAAGTTGGGGGATTACATCGCTGATAAAAATGCTTGGCTCAACGCTGGTCCTGCTCCACAAGGGCGCATTAACTAATTGATTAGCATTTGGAACTAGTGAAGATTGGAAAAACTATCTTTACATTGTATAAATTCAATCTTTTAGTATTGTATAATTGCATAGCACATGTGTGAGTACTATGTACCTACTCGTACTATAAAGCTACTATTTACTAGGTTTGTCTTTCATTGACTTGAATGTGCCCTGGCGGCTGAGAGTATGTAATGCTCACTCAAATGTCTCGCTGGTGGTGGCGTGTGTGTTGGATCATGAAGTTCCCTTTAAAATGGTTGAGCTAAATGGTGCTGATCCATACGTCATGTTCGTGAACGAGCGCCGTCAGTGGGGACTGGTCATCTCTTGGCTGCCACGGCTTATTTTAATTTAATATTGGAATTGTTTTTGTCTCTTTATTACGGACGCTTTTAACGTTCTGCATCGTTCTCACATGCATAATTTCAACATGAATGATGTAACTAATATTTTGTAACCGTATTTTGATTTAAAAGAGTGTCCATGGAGTTTCTTGCCCGTTCTTCTCCATAGGTACCTACTACGCTTTGGAATGGGCAACTAGCTCCATCTTTCTGACTGACCGACCCCTTGACAATTCAAAAGTGCCTGTAATTGGTTTATTTGACATAAATGCTTTGAGTTGGAGTTCTGAGTTTGAATAGTTGCATCACTCCGTAGTCCATCAGCGGTAGAATGCAGGACTGAGTGATGGCCAGTTTCGTGTCTAGTTCTGTCTTCGCAATGTATCCTATTATTGGACCGAGGGCTCCTCGGACTTGTTTCAGTTTTTTGATGACCTTTCGGTGTGCTCGTTCATCTTCATGAGTTTGTCGAAGATAACACCGAGGTATCTGATCTGCTTTTGATAGTGCAACGTTTGGTGTTTCAGTTTCACCGTTGGCCGGTATTTTTTCTTTTTCAAGAACATGATGCATTCTGTTTTCTCTATGTTACACTTTAACCCTATCTCGTGTAGTAGTCAACGATAGCTTGTATAGCTAAAAGCCGTACTAACACACAATTACGACTAACCCATGAATCAGTCTTTTTACAAAACTGCAATAAAATACATAACTTTGCATAATTCTCATTAATACAAACAAGATGATGGAGTCTCTTATATACTCTACATTTTAGGGTTCCGTACCTCAAACGGAAAAAACGGAACTCTTATAGGATCACTTCGTTGTCCGTCCGTCGGTCAGTTAAGACCCCTTTTTTTTTAAGAACGCGAGGAGGTATCAAATTGAAATGTATATAAAATACGTAATCCTACAGTCCCTTGCAGCTTTTAAAAATTCAAGCTTCTAAGTCAATGCAGTAAAAAAATACGGCCATTTATGTGACATATTTTGATACTCGCAAATTGACCGATTGATTTCCCGTTGACCTAGAATCATGAAATTTGGCATGAAGCATTGGTCTCACAGCACGCGTAAAGGAAAACGTCCGAAAATAGTTAATTTGCAGTTATACTACTTTTATTTTGCGGTTACGTACTTACATTTGCACTTGGAGAATGGACCGTGATGTATATGGGACATGTATGGGAGAACTTTTTTTCAATAACTAAATTAAATTTGTTCTTGGGATAAATTTATCCCAGCTACGGAACCCTACATTGTGCGTGGTCCGACACGCACTTGGCCGATTTTTTCTTGTATCGACGGCTGGTATAATACCAATATCGAAATGCTATCCAAAAACATGTTTCCAAATGGTAATCCCGTTTGGAAACGTGTCTTCAAGACATCGTTATTCAAATTCGCCATATTCAGTACCGGTATCTGAATTCCGTCATCGAAATAATTAATTGAATTCAATTGCTCCGGCTCCGCTTCTCAATTGGATATTGTCTCAATAACTCTTGGAAGTTACTAGTTTTTAGAGCTCTATGCAGAATCCAAATTGTTTTCTTCGGTTTATTTTGTCCAACTTGCTTTTGCTCGATTTGCTGAAACGGAAATATAAATTGTTACTGGTTTGTTGTACTTATTAAACTTTACAGCGGCTACTTTCCATAGTGGATACTATAGAGGTATGAGGAATAGGCTGGAAAGTTCTTCATCATCCATAGTAAAGGGAGCATCTTCCGACCAGACAGGTGTTGTCTGGTGGGTTACAGCCCGACGGTTGATGTTGGGATGTTGTAGGCATATATGCTAGACGCGCGGATAACTTTCCTTGCGCGATGCAGGATTTGTGTGACGTCAGGTGTCAAAAAGATGCGTCGTTCATTCGCATGTGGCATTGTCACAGTAGCATAATACAATTTAAGCGACTTAAAACCTCATTGTTTTTTGCATTCTACGTAGTTTATTCCGATGTGGCCAGCATTTTAGTTGACCGCGTTTAGTATGCTTGATAATATTGTGGTTTAAAAATGCGGTTTCCTGATTTTTTTGCGACCACAGTTGTTTGGGCAGCCACATAATAGCGGGAATAGAAATGAGTTTTAGGAACATTTTCGCGGTAAGTAGGTACGGCACGCCGCACTGCGGAGATTGCTAACTAGCATTCTCTAGGCATCTAAAGAAATTTTATTTTGCATAAAACCCTTTCTTAAACCGCAATCAACAATTTTATTCGGAACGCCTTTTTCATAAAAAGCTCTTACAAAACTTCAACTTTTCCAGCGATTCTGTGCAAACACTGCAATTGTACAAACTCAGTAACGAGGTTTTAACAGCTCGGCTATTATCGCGATAAGACGGAAACCATCTTGTTATTTGTTAACTGAGGAAATGCAGGGATTTCGTCCGCCGGAGATTTCTTCTCTTCATTTACAATGTTTTTGCTTTTTTTTTGTCTAATTAAATCAAGTGAGGGTAGGTTTTCGTTAGATAGTCGATTTCAATTTCGTTGTTCATCTCTTAACTGCCACGGCTTATTTTTATTATTAATCTTATATTTTGAATTGTTTCTTTATATTTTTTTTTAATTGTTCTCGCATATACATAGAAGCAACAAGAATAATGTACCCAGGATTTTGTAATATCTTGATTTAAAAAGAGTGTCCTTGGAGTTTCTTGCCCGTTTTTCTCCATAGAGATCTACGCTTTGGAATGGGCAACTACCTTCAACTTTCTGACTAACTCACCGACTCTTTGACCATTCAAAAGTGCCTGTAAATGGTTTAATTGAAATAAATGCTTTGAGTTTGAGTTGAGTTTGATACTTACTTACATTTTATTTTGTACTTTCCAGACGGGCTATGCTTCCCTAACCCGTCTGAAAAGTACAAAATAAAATGTAAGTTAAAACCTTTTTAAAAACAAGCTTTTGATGAATTCAAAAGTACTAAATAAAAGTTACGTTAACATAGAACTTTAATATTTTTTTAAAAGCTTGAAGCTTATCTTAAAGTCTAAGAAGGACGTTCACGCCAGCGTGTACGTTCGCGTTTGTTTTTCACATTAAAATAACCATCGCAGCTACGATACATAGTTGGTAAACAGTTGTTATGGTGTTATGTTGTGGATGTTACGCATATTTTCCCCCAACTCATTCTTTTTTGTATTTGTGTGTTTTTCCTTTCCGTCATGATTACCGCAAATAAACGTGTTTTATTTCTTTGTTAATTAACCGACACGAAAATAAAGTCGTCTACAGTCTTTTTAAGCTGTGTTACTTACGTTTCATTCTTTTAATCATAATAAAATACAATGTAAGGAAGGAGTTAAGAAAGAAAGAGGTAACAGTGTGTTTTTATGCATTTTAATCAAGATTGTATTATCCGGTTATATAAATCTTTGATTTTCTATTTTAAAAGGCAATTTTTTATACACGTTTAGAAACGTACTGATGCTGATTTCTTCCTTAAACAATATAAGATGGAAATGTGCTGTAATTTACCTGACAGGAATATGAAGATTTTCTGTCAATTAAAATATATTTAGGAGAAGAACGTCTCGAATGTGATACGAAGTGTGCAACTTTTTGTATAATAATTATGTTATCTCCAGTAACTTAAAGGCTTACCCATTTATTAAAAGTAAGTGTAATAATGTACATTTCAGCTTAAAATTTCCTCTTCAAATTTTGAAAACAATATTCTACCCCATTTCACAAGCTATTAAAATTCTATAGAAAATATTTCAACAAATAGCAGTTTTATTGCGTATGGAGTGTTTCCGATGCAAATAAACGTTCGCACCCTTGAAACGTAGCAGAGAACCAATAAAAATGTTACTTAAGTCGCTACTCCGAGGTCCGGGCTTTTAGAAGTGGAACGATTTACCTGCACGGTTTAAGTTATGAGAGAAAGACTTTTAAAGGGCAGTGCTCTTTTGGGTGGGTCGCACCTTCGTACATTTTGTTTGAACCATCGCACACTACAGGCGCGCCGCACCGCGTTTTTAGGGTTCCGTAGTCAAGAAGGAACCCCTATAGTTCCGCCATGTCCGTCTGACCGTCCGTCCGCTATAAAGCTAGAAAGCTATAATTTAGCATGGATATACATATAAATCACGCCGACAAACTGGTAAAATAAAACCATGAAAACGAAAATTATTTAGGTTACTTCTTGTACACGTAAAGTGGGGTTGTTTTTTTTATCTCTTCTATGCCATGGTGTCGGGTATCGTTCGATAGGCCATTCAAACATATTACGGGTCTGTGAAAACTATTTTTCGATTCAGGTTTCCGTTTGTGTAAAATTAAGCTTTAAATTGAAAAGTTTTGTTAGAGTCAAGTGTCCGCCTCCCTCGCTTTCATTGAGGCGCCGGCCAGGCGACCAGCCCACCGGTTGAATGCGTCCCAGAGGATCATGGCCATCCGGCTGGTCCGGGGATATCGCACGGTCTCCTGCGAGGCTGCGAGCCTCCTTGCCGGATTGCCGCCATGGGATCTGGAGGCAAACGTCCTCGCGCACATTTGGAAGTGGCGCGACGAGGCGAAACGCCGGGGCGTAACTCCGCTGCCGCGAGAAATCGCGGCACAGTGGACAGAGCTCCGGCAGGATCTCATGGCGGCATGGAGAGTGCGACTGTCGCAACCCAGCGCAGGGCACGCCACAATTGTGGCGGTAAGTCCCCTCTTTGAGGAGTGGGTTGAGAGGCGCCACGGCATCCTCACCTTCCGCCTGACGCAGATCCTCACCGGACATGGCTGTTTCGTGAGGTTCCTGTTTCGGATAAGGGAGGAAACGCCCGGCTGTTATCATTGTGTGGATCGACCGGAAGACACGGTGGAGCATACGGTGGTGTCTGCCCGGCTTGGGCGGAGCCGCCGTGTCCTCGTGGCGGCGATCGGTGGCGGCGATCTCTCGCTTCTGGCCCTGGTTCAGGTCATGGTACGAAACGAGAGGGAATGCGAAGCTGTCACCTCCTTCTGCGAAGCAGTAATGCTCGCGAAGGAGGAGGCGGAGCGCGTGAGGGAGAGGCAATCGTTGCGCCCTCACGCCCCTAGTCGCCGCAGTACGAGACACCCTGGGGGTCGGGAGTCGATTACCGACTTCCGGCCAACGTAGGCACGGGCTTGCGGACGGCAAGCAATGGGCAGCTCGCAGTCCATTAAGGACCAGGTCCGGGTCAATGGCGCGACGTGTTCCACGCGCGCCTCAAAGAGATGTCAGCATAATTGACGGGGTCCGATAGGGCTGATGCCTGCCGGGGTCTCAGATTGTTCGAAAGAGTTATTGTGGCCCTGGTGCACAGGCAACTGAAGGAAAACGGGTGGGTTTTAGTCAGTAAGAGTCTGACACGCCCTTCCGCTCCGCCCAGAGCGGGAGAGGTCATTTGATGATTTCCCAATAAAAAAAATAAAAAATGTGTCCGCCTCCCTGCCAGCCAAATGGTTGCTTTTGGATAGGTATGTGAAAAAATTCACGGCAGTAGTATATAATATAACGAAATTAAAAGGAAAACTATCACAGCTAAGTAGGCTTTACAAGTTTACGAGTAATAGTCGACCAACTTACATTTTCAGTTCGAACGTACCTATGGGAGAACTGGTTTTTCAACTGCAATGTTAAGTTTGTTCTTGGGATAAATTCATCTCAACTACAGAACCCTTCATTGTGCGTGGTCCGACACGCAGTTGGCTGGTTTTTTATATTGAAATGCGTTGCGCTGCGGCCCCTCTCGGCTGTAATGTCCGCCAGCCTTTACAAGCTCGATGTTTTCTTGTGCCAGTATCCCTCATGTCGTTACAGTTGCACTACAGCCGACCTCTAATCTATGCCTATTGGTTTACCGCTGGCTTAGCGATAAACCAATAGGCGTAGCCACCTACTGAACTTAAATAATCTAGCAACGTGATTTTGTGTCCCATCGACTCTATATGATCAAAAAGACTGTTGCAATAAAAAAAAAGTGGCTGTCTAATCAGATTATCCAATGACAGGTGATTCCGATTTATAAAACTAAAACGAATTACATAATATAAAAATGAAGTTTATGATGAAATATTGCAATAAAGGTCAAAAGAACAGCGACGAGGGTCGACGATTCGGCCCGAATCGATGAAGACTTCACACACCAATAGCGATGGACTGGATTAACAGCAATATCTTTAACCTATTGCCTGAGGGACAATTTCCGTATCTAAAAGAACGTTCGCATTACAATCTTAGATTCAATCTATCAAAAAAAAACCTCTTATTTTCCCACCGAATTTTGCCTACATTTTTGACATTCATTGTCGCTAAGATGAGATTGCGGATTGAATTTAAATGTTTTAAGTACGAGCAGTGATAGTCCAGAGGAAACGGCCGCGACTTACAAGTTTTAGGTCGTAGAATCGAACTCTGATAGGTGGTTTACTTTGTGTAGATTATTTCATCACCACTGCTCTCAAAATGGTGAAGGTAAAAACCTTGTAAGGAAACCGGCATGTCCTAGAACCAAAAATTCGAATACATGTGACATCGACCAACACGCACTGAGCCTGCGTGGTGGATTACGGTCCATTCCCTATCACTGGTAACATTATAGGCTGATTGTGCTAAGTACGAAAATTGACCTCGTTCTAAGAATCGCTACGTCTCATGCCATGTCGCATTCCTAGCCGTCACGGTAAGCAACAATGAAATCCAACATATGCGCCCCTGTGCCAATTTCCGCTTCAACACTACGGAACCCGTTGCATGCCACATTTCAGATATATATGCCACTCAATTTTCTATTGTAATGCACTTTTGTCGCCAATATATTCAATTTTTCGCCTGAGTTGGAAATATTGATGTATTACTTGCTTAATTTTATTTCTTTTAAAACTTTTTACATTTTTCTGGGATTTTGTTGAAACTTTACCAAATGGTATACTGATTTATGTGTTAATAGTGTGAATGACCTCGTTTGATCATTGGGGAAGTTATGAATACCAAAATTCGTCGAGGGGTTCGGTTCGGGAATCTCTTCTTTTCAAAAAGATGGTATATATATAGTCCTCTAAACCGTATTTTGGTCATGGCGGCCAATCTCAACGGAAACTAGCCTTCAGCGCCGGGGTATTATAGTGCACAAGTGTGTGCGCACTGTGCGCAGACACAGGTGCACTCTCTCTTCTTTTCTTTTTTATTAAGATGGTGGTTTGAAACTGTTTATTGAAATAATTGATTCACACAAATATTTACAATATTGGGGCCTTAAGCTAAAGGTATATTATAATTTGATGTTTTTTTTTTGGTTTGTTGATTTGATTCTTTGATTTATTTTGAAGATTAGAAAGAGTAAGTCCCACAAAAACATAAAAGAACATAACACAACATAACGTCAGTGTGCCCCGAAGGAGTAGGCAGAGTGGTATATAAACCCATATTTCGCTAGTTACCATATATTTAACTTCCACGTAATAGACGGCGAGCCTACTGCCAAAAAATAAAAAGCACAATATATATTTTTAAATAGCCTTTCCTTTATGAACTTTGCACAATGTGAATGTTTCCGGAAGTAAGAGAAAAAGACCATTAGAAACGTGAATAAGTGAATTAAGAGTTATTGCAGCCATTATGGCCCTTAGGGGAAATAGGCCGTTATGGCACTTAAGGTGCACTTAGGACTTAAAGGGCTAAGATTGATGAAGTTGGGGAAGATAATCTAGTGATAAACGGACAAAACGTACAGATATTGTTCCTAACGGCTTGAAATGTGGTGGTAGGTAAAGACAGATAAATTATTTAAAAAAAAAATAGATTTCACACTATAATCCTTTGACAGTTCTATGAAATAGCTGTAACATTTCTAAGGCTGTACCATTTGGGAAAGGTCACAGTGTCTGCAATCAATTGCAATAATACTGACAGGATTTTCGATGATGAATCACGAGGAGAATCTTAACGTATGAGAAACTAAAATAAACTTTAAAATGAAAGAACATAAGTTATTCTTCCTGAAATAAAATCCAAAGATTTAAAACTTCACGTTTTTATTCAGCTTGTCTTATATAAATGTTCAAAGTTATTTCCTTCTAAATATTATTTCTTCTTCCCTTCTTAATATTCTATTTCCTTCAAAAGGAAAACAGTCGCCACATCGTATATTTTCTCTGGGACGGCGCTAAACTAATTCCTAGTGTAGGTAATAACGTCTCAAGAAATGCAAAGTAGACAATTTTGTTTCTTTATAGAAAATTACTTGGCACACTGTAGCCTTGCTGTGGAGCCACTAGCTCAATTTAAAAAGAAAATTATACTATTCTATTTTTAAACATTACAAAATACTTTGTGGAAGTCTGTGTAGCTGTACAAGGATTTTTTGGCGCGTGGCCAAAATTTGAACTGTGCCGCCATCTTGTTTTTTATTTAATTACATTTCACAAAACCATTTCACAAACATTTGCCAACAGCGCCCCCATGTCAAAGTCATTCGAGCGCCAAAAGATGCACTACACTACATATAAGTGACATTTTTGTTTGGTTTTTTAACAGTTTTCCAACGCTGACCTCTTTAGTCAATGAGACCTCGATTTTCAACGAGTTTTTAAGTTAAGCAAATGCTACTTACTGATGTGCTTTCGGGCTTAGCTGAGTAAGTTTTTCTCGAACTTCTTTGTGAAAGTGATATTTGAAATGATCACAAGCTGTTCGTTGCAACGATCCATAGTTGTAGGATAATAGCTGAGTTAGCTTGTCAACTGCACTGTTAAGACCTTTGTTGATTAATCAAATGAACTACCTAAACTTGAAACGGTCTAGAGTCTAGACTGATATTATTCTGTAATTAAGAAGATGGTTGATTACTAATACAACATAGTACTCGTAGTGTATATCTGGTAAATCATTAACAAAACCAACAAAATGTTGTGCTATTAAGGATTTCGTTAATCACAATGTTTACTGAAATCTTAAATGAGACAATATTATGGATATTGTTCCTGAACAGACCGAATTAGCTATTTGTTTTATTTTACTTTGTTTTCGTAAAAAGCGTGAAGTTATGATAATTACGATAATCTCCTCGACTGTGGGCTGTTGCGGTTATAGTGAAGCCTACGTTCAAGATTGGACGTTTCTGACCATACCTAGTGTTCGGCACTCGACAGCCTCCCGAGGAGTTTATTGAAATAAAACAATTCGTTGCAAGCGAGTAACAAAAAGAAAATGTTTTGTTCAAATCCTTACATGATATTCGCGGAGAATCTTAGCATCGAGATTCAGTGAGACACCCAAATGGTACAACGCCATCTATCGTGCATAGCGGAAGCTCGCGATCGAACACCTATGCTGATAATATTGACTACAAAAATCATATTCCTACTTTTAAAGTTATACGTAAGTAAATGTGAGAGTTTTGGGTATTTGCTATCCAAGCGTACTCTAACGGCTGAACGGGCTTAGGTTTTTTGGCACACAATGGTATTTTTTTATCCCGGTAGTAGGTACCTACATTCCTGAGGGAAAAATTGTTACCAAAGTGTTACCAAATTGCCAATGAAGT
Organism: Dryobotodes eremita; assembly: GCA_917490735.1. Lineage (NCBI taxonomy): Eukaryota > Metazoa > Arthropoda > Insecta > Lepidoptera > Noctuidae > Dryobotodes > Dryobotodes eremita. The sequence continues at coordinate 18,649,485 of OU823251.1, read as the reverse complement.
CGCGGGCGAAAGCTAGTATGTACCTAATATTTGCAGATGCATTACTATGCTCTTTTCTTTGCACACACACCCACTATCAGCTCAGGAAATCTTATCTACAAGATATTAAGTTGACTCAACAACTAATTTGCGCGGAGTCGTCTGGTTCACCTACTGTTCTTGTTAAGCGCGTAATTAGCCCCTCACACTGATGTGGCGTGAATTTTAGGTTTCCTTAGCTTGTTCGGGCGACGATCAACTAAGTTGTAGATATGGTATTTAATTATTTTCTTCTTTTTCTCTTGAATCGGCACAGGCTTAGAATCTTTTGAGCTCAGAAACGCCCATTATGCTATAGTAAAAATATTGGACAGTCAGTAAGATTGAGATAAAGACAAAAAAAAAGTACATTTATTTGCGGTAAACATGACGCAAAGAAAAAACACACAAACACAGAAAAGAACGAGTTGGGGGAAAATATGCGTCACATTCACGCAAAACGGCAATCGTTCAGCATAATGCTATGACCGTATGCGAGACAGAGCCCCAGCGCTGGTTTTCAGCGACAGCCGACGCTGACGTGATGACGTCAACCAGTGCAGCATACGAAAACTTAGAAACTAGAAACTTAGAAATTGAATGGCGTTTTGGTACCTAATGTATACTTAATTGCTGTGGTGTGTTTGGTACCAATTTGTATCCAGCATCATGACCCAAAAAAACCTAATCACAATCCACCCTTTTTTTTTTTGGCTGGCAAATCATCAAATGACCTCTCCCGCTCTGGTCGAAGCGGAAGGGCGTGTCTGACTCTTACTGACTAAAACCCACCCGTGTTCCTTCAGTTGCCTGTGCGCCAGGGCCACGGTAACTCTTTCGAACAATCCGCAGCAATCACAATCCACCCTGCGGGGTAATTGCGAAACACTCTAACAATAGGAATGACTTTCATTTTGACAATTGAACAACATGCATTGCGTTACCTATTTACATTGTTGAGCAGACAAATGTTTCGAACATATGAAGCAATGGATTAGCAATGGGCTTCAAAATGATTCAGATTGTGATAGATAGTGTGTTATGCAATTAGGCTGCCGCTCAGGAATGGTTTGCACTTCATACATTGCCAATTTAGGAGGGGCTTTTTTTTTGTTTTTTTTTAACAGGCAGGATAGTGATACGGATGAGAAATACTGAAATATTTCACAAGAGTCATTGTATTTTGAATATACAGGGGTTTAATAATTGCGTTAAGGTGAAGTCAGAGTTCCGTAATGGTTTACTCGTGCACTCCGAATGTTTTTAATTTATTTGTTATTAAATTGTATGAGGTAGTCTGGAACTCTGAAAACAGAGGGCTTTAATTTCGTTTAGATGACGTCAGAGTTGCATAATGGTCTACTTTACACGTAGGTATGGGCAAAATATTGAATAATTTATTTGTAATAAATCGAATGGGGTATTCATCAAAATACCTTTTATCTGCTAAATGACGTTGGTATACCGCAAATTTTAACCACAAAATGTAACTAAAATAAAGTTGAAATTATTGCTAAACGACTTCCCACTGATTCATGATCTACCTATGAATGGTCACCTCTGTTCTTTATCCTTATTTTGTTAAATAAGCCACAAACACTAAATACCGAAAAACCCCAAAATGCGTAATTTCGATGACTGTATAGTTTCATGCGTAAATATAGTGATTTTCACGTCAGCACCCACACACGACTTTGATGAAAATAACGTGATTAGGTACTCGTATTGTCAATTTTTAAATAAATAAAAGTAAAACAAATACATTCCATTCATCTTACTTTATTTGATTTGTTGAAACGCTCGTCATTTGTTTTGATTTTCATTTGTCGAAATGCTATCTCTTGGGATTCTGTCTAGACAAAATAGAAGCGAAAAGGGATCTTTGATAGTATCAAAATACGTTTTTGGAATTTTAAGGCGTCTCAAAGGTCGTCAAGAGTGTTTACTGTTTGTATTGATTACTAGCTTCTGCCAGCGACTTCCTTCGCGTGGAAAAAACATATCCTTTCCACTCAACAATAGTTTAGCTTTTTACTAGTTTAAGATTTTTTTTAAACAAATCGTAACTTCCTGAGATTACCTCTCACAAACCATAAAACCATGTACAAACAATCAATTTTACCTCTTTATGATAAATGATATTTATTTCTGTAAATTGCTTCAAAAACATTTTATAATAGTAGTTTAGATAAACTTCCCTAAGGACAAGAAAGATGACAAGATTGTGAGCACGATCACTGTTTCTAAAAACAGTGATCGTGTAAAAACTCCCAGTAAAAAAATAAATAAATGGTTTAAGTCCTTTATGGAATTTTCATAAAATGGATATTATCTTCATTCTCAAAACATAGTTTTCGTGAGGTTCTCTTCTTTAATTCCTGACGTCCAAAAGTACGTGTAGAACTTAGATGACGTATTGAAATCTATTATTGGCTTTATCTTGACTTTATAATAGGAATTAAAAAATACATAGGCAGTCATGGGGACTGCCGACAGAAGTGAAAAGTAATGAAAATATGCTAATATGCTTTCACTGCTGACCAAATGCACGACGCGACGTCCTAGTCATAGCTATAGATAGACCACAGTTTTAAATATCTGTGCTGTTAACGTTAGCAAAAAATTAGAGAGAGCTTGCGAAGAAAATTCTTTAAGCAACTAATAGCACATACATTTAATATAGTAGAGCATGGCTCGAAGTACCAAGTCGTAGAGATATTAAAATAAGGTGCCTTCTGAGCTAAAGATCCTGATTTATAACATCCACTTGTTTAAAACAAAATTAAAAGCGTTTTTATATTAGAAAAATGTCTGTATAATATATCGGAACCAATTTCACACAATAATAAATGATTTACTTTTTTTTTGACATTATATTATTTTAGAATTTTTGACGTTATATTTAAAACTGTTTGACATTATATTTTAAACCTATTTGAAATTATATTTAAAACTGTTAGAAATTATATTTAAAACTGATTGATATTATATTTAAAACTGTTTAGCACTATACTTGAATTTCACTTGGAATGTTAATTAATAATTCATAGTTCTTTGTATTTGTATGTAAATTGCATGTGCATATATTCAACACAATGTTAATTGTGTTATGAATAAATTAAAAGAAAATCATTAAATGAAATGACGTGAACGCATGAGGTTTTTCCACACCAAATATTGCTCAACGCGTCAAAAGAAGTATTCATTTCAGACTTTTCAAGGAATCATGATGGCATGTTTGATCGCAACATTCGCAACGTAGATGATGTCATCAAAGATGTGGCTCATAAATCAAACAATGCAGTGTAGTAAACTCTTTAGTATGAAGTAGCGACATTATTAATAAAGTTTATTTATCTATGTTTATTTATATTTACTATACTTTCTTAGTACTACTCATAATATAATGCTATCATAACAATATAGTACTCAGTTTATTTTACAACGTGTTTTAATAGATAGTACCTACACGTGTCTTGTTATGGAAATTCTCGTGATGTGTGCAGTATTGACGCATGGACTGCATTCCCGGTCCGTCTATCGTCAACGCGAGCATGCTTGAAAAGCTCGTTGTTTCATCGAACGCAATGTTTGAAAAAAGAAGCAAGAGTGAGAACGCGATAACATCACACGAAAATTGGCGCGCGGAGATTTCATAAAACTTGTTGCAGGAAATACGTGTTTTTGAAAAATCCTTACAAATTTTTGGAAAATATGTTTGTCATTTAGAATCTCCATTACATGTGCGAGGTGTCTATGATGATGTTTTCTTTACGTTTACAATTTATGAGTACATTATGAACGGCCAAAGTTCAGGTAAAATTTGTGCAAAAAGCAAATTTTTGGAAGCTTATACTGAATTTTTATCTCCAAATTTTGAATTTTTGCTTGCATAGAAACCTAGATAAAGTACACAAGACACCTATTAATTCAAACATTTCAATGAAAGATGTGTTACAACGCCATAATCACGTACGAGCGTTTGTATGAAAAATATGACAGGTTGGCCGCTCTTAAAGGATCAACATTAATGTTTCTTGAAATTCAGTGTGTACGTTTTCCTAAATGATTGTTGACAATTTTGTGTGGAAGTTCTTAACTTTTTTATAAGCTTTTAACCTGTACTGTCTGTCTGTAATAAAATTTTTCAAGTTAAATTTGACCCACTTCCCGGTTACCGATTGAGCTGAATTGTTTTTCTTCTAAAAACACGTTTTCATTGATTAATTTGACATTCAATATTTTCAGTCACATTAAGCCCCGAAAATGTTGCTGAAATTAATGCAAACTTTATCTTTATATAGCCACCTCTTTTAATTTCTGGGTCCCAAACCCAGCTTAGTCTGTATGAACGGAAAACTTGATACGAGCCGCCGAAGTAAAGCGATTACGTGGCGCCCTCTGCTAGCTAATTAGGTGTATTTAATATTTCGTGAGCTTTGATGTGACGTTAACGAATGTAATTATATCTTTTGAGCATATATTCAAAGGGTAGCAAAGTTTTTCAGCTTTCGTCGCGTGTTTATTTCTTTGTAAGAAAGTTAATATGTGTTGAAAATTTTGAAAGGTCGATGAATGGATTTCGTGGAAGATGGTATCGCTGGACATAGAAATGAACCCTGTGAGGTTGGCTGAATGCGACAACCGAACCTTTATTTTTTGAATTCCGTTAAAAAAGTCGTGCAGCGCTGCCCCAAAATAAATTAGGATAATGGTCGGAGCATGATGATAATATGGTTAAAATTGGAAGCCTTAAAAAGTGACGTAGGGATGGTCCAGACGGTTTCGGTTCTCAGCTTCTTTCTCTTTCATTCACTAAGCGCTTCAGCTAATGAACTATCCGCGGTAAACAATTTGTAGTCAAAATAATCACGAATGTTAAATCCAATTTAACGGTGACCGCAAACCGGTTAACACTTCAAAGTTCATCCTAACTAATATTATAAATGCGAAAATAAGTTTGTTTGTTTGTTATGCTTTCACGCCAAAACGGCTAAACAGATTTGGATGAAATTTGGCACACAGATAGACCATGACCAAAGTAAGGATATAGGATTTCATCCTGGATCGCAGTCGAAGTTGCGGGCAACAGCTTGTAGCAAATAAATCTAGCGAACTGTAGATACGGAGTGAAATAAAAAAGCGAAAAAATTCTACGCTTTTTCGTTGCTCGTTTAGGATGGCGAAATAATAAAATTACACTTAGCGTGATTGCATGAATGGGAATGTACGCACTATGGCTAACTAAACTACCCATTGCAGTGCGTTTGTATACAGGGTTATTGGTTATCTGTCAGCAATCCATTAAGGGGATGTAGGAAAGGTCATTTGCAATAAAATAGCCCCTGATTAACTCTATGTAAATGAATGAAATGAAATGAAAATGAATATGTAAATGGTGAAATGAAAAAAAAATAATAATGTCAAATTACTCTAAAATGGTTGACATTTTTTTTTTTTTATCGTATTGGTTACGCGGACGACATGGCCATGGTTCTGCTGAGTCCGTCAGTTAGCGCACTCAGGAAGTTGTTAGCGGTCTGCAAAACTTATACAGAAGCTCATGGACTTATGTATAACGTGCAGAAAACCAAACTACTTGTGTTTGGGGTAAAACGTAAAAAACCAGCACATATCCCACCGGTTATGTTAAATGGTGTGGCTCTTGATAGGGTGCTAGATTTTAAGTATTTAGGACACATAATTACTGAGGACTTGAAAGATGATGCCGACATGGAAAGAGAACGGAGGGCGTTGGCTGTCCGATGCAATATGTTGGCCCGCAGGTTTGCGCGTTGTACACCAGAAGCAAAAATAACTCTTTTTAAGGCGTTTTGCCAATCCTTGTACACGTGCACTCTATGAGTTCGATATACGCAAAGGGTATAATATAACGCCCTCAGAATTCAATATAATAATGCCTGCAGAATGTTGTTGGGGCTTCCACGTTACTGCAGTGCGTCAGGGATGTTTGCCGAAGCACATACTGATGGTTTCAGTACCATTCTGCGAAAAAGGATTGCGTTCATGATGCGCAGAGTACGTGGGAGCGTCAACGACATTCTGAAGGTCATCAGTGATAAGCCGTGTTGCACCATTATGGCGCATTGGGTGCATGCACATGTGCATGTACCCTGTGCGTCATGTAAGTGCAATAGGTATTTAAATTAAGAGTTTGAGTTGCATTTGTTACTAACATAGCATAAGTCCTGTGTATTACTAACATTATATGGATCAAGGTCGGAAGTAAAGTTATTTTTTATTTCTTTTGTGTCATGACACGATTTTCACTTAACTTTTCAGTTACCGGTGCCACTTGCACCTAGGCGGACGATACAATGGTTTAAATTATGAGTGGGAAATACGTTAAATCAATCGTTTGACTTTGACTAATTGGGACGCCAGCGCTACCAGGCGGCGCTCTACAGAGTCTTCAACGTCACGCTCGATCGGAGTTAAAGCAGAGTTGGATGGTGGCGGTCAAGCAGAGAACACGTTTAGAAACTGTCGCGCGTTCTGTGTAGTTGTGTCGTGTACCTACAGTGTGTGATTCGCTAGTGTGACTAATTTGTTCGTAAATTATAATTTGATTGAACTGCAAACGGTTTTTCTATTGCACAATAACCAACACTTCCCATAGTACGGCGACAGCAGTTAAAATATGGCTGATGACATGCTGCTGATAACGAGAGAGACGTACCTTCCCCGTTATATGCATCATTTTCCTATCATTACAAAGTATATGTTTACCTACATTTTTGTTTGCACGCATGATTGATAGGCCTTCACTAAAAGTCGGGAGTTTATCGAACTTACTTATCATACCAACTTGTTTTATCTTTGTAAGGTCATTTTGATTGTAAATGTTTGAGGATAAATTGAGAGTTTTGATTACAAGCTTTTTTCCTTGTAGATATTTATTGTTGCGGCTATTTGGGAATTATGAACGGACGAAGGGTGATTTGCGAATTTTTGATGATTGCGAAATCCTGTTGATCCTATATTTAAGTTGATTATATCACTACATGTGCTCACAATCACACCTAAACTTCAGTGCAGGGCTACTTCAACCTTTTCCCGCTATTTGTAGTGACTGACAGATGACATTAGTGACAGCAGCTTCCTCACAATTTTTTTTTTATTATAGCAACCAAATCCGATGTCGACTATTCTGCCAAAAGGCTTCCTCACTATGAGACAGAGTTTACATATCTATAAATAGCTACTCTACAATGATCACCATCGTTAGAAAAATTGAAGTAGGTCAGCGCGATCAACTGTTTGTTTAACTGGTTGTTTGTTTATTTATTCTTCTTTCAATGTTTTTAATTTTCACCAGAAACTCAAACGTTATACGGTAAGAATGGTGAATTAATAAATTAAGAAAAAATAAACTAATATGTAAATCAATCGTGGCATTCAGTTGTTTGTACCTATCCCCGGAGGAAAATGGCGGGAGTTTATGTATGTGACGAGAAGGTACGTCTCTCTTGTTATGATCAGTCATATTTTAACTACTGTGGACGTACTATGGGAAGTGTTGGTTATTGCGCAATAACCAACACTTCCCATCCCGTTTGCAGTACAAATCAAATTATAATTTACGAAAAAAATTAACACATTAGCGAATCACACACTGTAGGTACACGACACAGCTATACAGAACGCGCAACAGTTTCTAAACGTGTTCACTGGTTGACCGCCACCGGCCAACTATGCTTTAACTCAGGTCGAGCGTTATGTTCTAGACTCTGTCGAGCGCCGCCTGGTGGCGCTGGCGTCCCGATTTGTCAAAGTCAAACGATTGATTTAACGTATTTCCGAAATAATGAGTATGTCAATCAAGGTACTCCAGATTTAATATGTTTTGCAATCTGGAAGGCTTTTTCATAGGCTGACTATGCAATATGGACAACCTCGTTGATCTAGTGGTCGCAAGCGATTCTCCTGAGCATGAGGTCCTGAGTTCGATTCCCAGGTCATGGTAAGTGTTATTGGGTTTTTCCATCACGAATTTCTAAGTACCTAGTTTTTTTTTTCTTATAGATGAGATTGCTCTTGACTCTAGTCTAGGTCAAAGATGACAGAGACAAAGTCGACGATTGAGTGAGCAATTGTGCGTGGTTGATGGCAATAAGCTCACCCTCTATTACATGGGACTTTAACGTACCTGGCGAAATGTGGATGTATGTACCTACTATAAGTACATCTATTCGAGGAATACAGGCGTGAAGTTATGTTACGTTATGTTATGTTATCTGAAGAACAGATTAATAATTATTTTGTTTTGTATGATTTTACTTCACCCAGAACATGTTTTTATACAAAACAATATTATGTTAAGGGGGATGCGCTCAGGTAGCCAGAGAAATTCAAAAATACTTACGTTTTTTGCAATTTGCTGGTTACTGTCAGGTTGTATGTTGATTAAAATATGATCATATTTGTTACCAAATATGGCTTTACAGAATTATAATCACTAGAATCAACAATACAACTCCCTAAGTTAGAATTGGCCTCAAATGTCATGATTTGATTGATTGTCATAGTAATATGAGAGATGTATTGATGATTTTTATGATTATAATTCTATAAATATTTGTTACGGCCGCGAATCATATTTAGATCAACATACAACCTGATACTGACTTGCAAATTGCAAAAACCGTAAGAAAATTTGAATTTCGCGGGCTACCTTGGCGCATCCCCCTTAAGATTTTTTTTTTGATTTCTTTGACAGTGTCTTGTTCATCTTTATGCCGTAATAGTTTTGACGATGAATGGGGTATTATACGAATCTTGTACTTTGGAATGTCGACGGTCGATGAACCTGTCTCAGCTGTCCAGCACTATCCAAATACAACAACCAACCTCTGATACTGACCTGCAAATTGAAAAAAAAAAGGTAAGCAAAATTTAAATTTCGCGGGCTACCTAAATGCATCTCCCTTAACATAATGTTAGTCTATCGGTAAGTTGTAAGCCGATTATAATATATCAGTTCGTATCGAGCTCAAACACAAGAATGATTACGTTTACACAGTATTCAGATAGTGCTATTGGTACTTATTGGTCTCCTGGTATCTCCAGGGGACCAATAGTCCAATACTCAAGAGTCTGATATCAACATCCATCCGTATGTAAATACTTTGTTATAGGTACTTTAGATACGTACTTTTTAATACGATTGCTTATTTCCGTCACCTAGTTCTCCATGACAATGTCCTTATTTGCCTATATCTGTCGCATTCTATAAAGGTTCCCGCAAACAAGCGCGACGCGACGCAACAGCGCGACGCGCGACGCGGCGCGAGTCTTGTAGAACAATTTCCATGAAGTTTACATACAAAATGTTCTACTAGAGACGCGTCGCGCTGTCGCGTCGCGCCCGTTTTGGGGGCCTTTACACTAACGGTTAAGTTAGTTTAATTCACAAGCATTGTCAACACTTTCCTTCCATACAAACCAAGGGTGTCACATTTACTCTCACTACGACACAAAATGACGTATAGAAACTGACAGATTTGAAGGCGGTCCGAGACAGAAGTTGTGCGCTCAATGCACTTTCGGCGCCACGAATTTTATTAGTACTGCCGTTTCTAGACGCTGCTGCCAGCGCGGCGTGGTAATTCCGTGTTTTGTGTTCCATCCTGGTATCTACCAGACTAGATTGTCTGTCATCGGTGACTAACACATGCACAGTTGCACATGTATAATCCGCCTATAATGTTCGTGGGAACATTATAGGCGGATTATACATGTGCAACAGTGCAGTGTGCAGCAGTGGTGCTGCGACCCTGCCTCCTCTCTGTAAGAGGGATTGGGCCATAAACTACAACGCGGGTTCCTTACGGGTTGGTGGATGCCATATGTCTTCGATATTTTGGTTCTAGGACATGCCGGTTTCCTCACGATGTTTTCCTTCACCGTTTTAAGAGCCGGTGAGGAAATAATTTACACAAAGTAAAGTGCGTGCAAGTATACAGGTGGGCCTCGAAATGAACTCCTCAAAAACAAAAATTATGACCAACAGCATACAAAAACCAATAAACGCTAACAACGTACCACTTGAATATTTGAAAGAGTATGTATATTTATGGAAAGAAATTTAATTTGCTAAAAATAGCAATTTACTGAAAGTTGATCGAAGAGTTAAACACACATGGAATAAATATTGGAATCTAAAGGAAATATTCAAAAGCGACCTCCCAGTGGAATTGAAGAAAAAGGTAATGGACTTAAACCTCCTCTCATGCTTAACATACGCATGCCAAGCATGAACAAAATTACTACAAACGAAAACACACACACACACACAAATATACATACACAAACAAAATTTTTCTTTTTGGGTTTTTAAATCATTAAATAACTTCTCCCGCTCTGGGTGGAGCGGGAGGGCGTGTCAGACTTTTACTGATTAAAACCCACCCGTGTTCCTTCACTTGCCTGTGTGCCAGGGCCACGGTAACTCTTTCGAACAATCCACGACCCCGGCAGAAACAAACCTTAATAAACGTATTTTCTTTCTTTCTTTTCTTAGAGCTCAATCAATAAATCAGCTCATCCTATCGCAGTCCACTGCTGGACATAGGCCTCCCCCATGCTGCGCCACAACACCCTGTCCTCCACCTTCCGCATCCAGTCTGTCCCAGCCCCTTTTTTGAGGTCGTCGGTCCATCTAGCTGGGGAGCGTCCCACACTACGCTTGCCGATACGCGGACGCAACTCCAGGACTCGTCAGCTCCACCGGCCATCGGTCCTCCGACAAATATGGCCAGCCCACTGCCACTTCAGCTTGCTTACTCTGCAAGCTATGTCGGAGCTCGTCACTCAAAAATTCAATCTATATATAAAGCAGTCGATGCCCTTACACACACACTCATACTTAAGTGGAAATGGGCAGGCCCTGTTGCAAGACTGCATGACCATAGATAGGCCAAAAAGAACTTTTTTAATAGGACCGGTTGGCAAACGTAGACGAGGAAGACCACACATTTGCTGGGAGGACGAGATCGTGCGTAAAGCTGGATCACGTTGGATGGTCGCGCGAAAGACAGAGAAAGCTGATATTCTTTGGAGGAGGACTTCAGCTCAGGGGTTCTCAAATAAAAACTTTTTTTTTTAATTATTGATAAAAACTGTATAAAAGAGAAGGATAAGGCTTTTTATTTTATTTAATAAAGTGCCTGCTTGGGTTCGAACCCACGACCTACAACTCGTAATTCGCACAGTTGCACACTAACTTTTATTACTTACAATTAAAATCATGCAATAAAGCAGTGATTATTGTCCTCTATAAAATCCGGAACATAATCTGTGAACTTTATACGACACACATTGTTTATTATTTTACCTAATAGGATAATAAGCTTTAAGTTATCAATTTACGATAATAACATAAATAAAATGCTATCTTTATAGTATTTTCCTTTATCATTTACTTTTCCATTCGTTTTAAAACCGAGACGGGTCAGCGTTACGTGGTACGAAGTACAAAGTGTTCGGTCCAATTTCTAGTGTAGTCGATGTGAATCACGAGCTCGTCATGTGCATTTAATGCACAGCTTTAATGTCGATGATATAAGGTTTAAATTGCAGTGATTGACGCGCACTCCTGCAATGCAATATCGATCTACGTGATAGGGTTTTCCCTCTTTATTTTTTGTTATCATTTTAGCCTGAAGAGCTAAGCAATCTATTTTTTAGGATGACGAGTCTTTATCAAGGAATTATTGTATTTTGTATATATTTTATCGAAATCCGTTCAGTGGTTTACGCGTGAAAAGGTTACAGACAGAGTTACTTTGGAATTTATTATAATACTAGCTTTTGCCCGCGGCTTCGCTCGCGTTAATTTAGAATTTGACAATCAATTCGGGTTGTTCAGGGAATTATAGTTAGGAGGATAAAAAACCGGTCTATCGACACTCTACACTCACAAAATGTATTAAGTACTTAAATTAAAAATTAAAAACATTCTTAACACACTACTAAAGTTTCTACAATAACATAAATAATTCAATCATGATTCGAAAGACACGTGGCGCCATCTATTATCATAAGAACGTTATTGTTGTTTTCCTCGGGAACAGTACTTTTTTTCTATATCCGTTTCTGTACACCTGATAACGTATATGCAAAATTTCAGGATGATCGGTTCAGTGGTTTAGGCGTGAAAAGGTAACAAACAAACAAACAAACTTACTTTCGCATTTGTAACGTCAGTTAGGATAGGAAGTTAGGATTAGGATAAGTATGGATTATTACTACCTACTTAGGTATATCACGACTTTCACTAAAGTGTGATAAATATTTGCATTGATTTAGTGTTTTGACGTCTATACATGACACTTCCCAATGAAAAACTGTCACTTTTGGATTGACGTTTGGACAGGGATACTTAGCTTGCTACTTGAACTAAACTCGCTACTGAACTAATGCAAATGTACCTAAATCAGCCATAAGCCAGCGGCCAGTGGCTGAATGTCACTTGCGTAGATTAAAAATGAATGGCCTATGTTAAGACCTATATGACCTGAATGGCCTATGACAGTCGGTACCTACATATTATTAAAACATACCCCTTAGAGCTTCGCAAAGAACACTTGGTCTTAATCAATCGGTTATAGTATAGAGGTATGCAGGGTGTAAAGTTCACTCACCAATTTACATGGTCTTCAAACATTATTACTGAATTTATGTATACACATTGACATTGATAAATTTTGTATATACAATGACATGAGTATTTACTTGTGAAGTATTATAATAGGTCTTTACCTATGAAATTGCCGTTTTGTATGAAAAAATTTAAACGAATTTTTTTCATGAATTTTTTATTTGTATTAATCGAAGTAATCACCCATGCAATCAATGCATCTTTGCCATCGCAGTGGCAGTTTATTGATGCCCTTCTTAAAGAAATCAGCTGGACGGGAGGCAACAAATTCTTCAAAGGCATTTTGTACTGCCTCTCGGGTATTAAATTTTTTTCCCGCCAAGAAGTTATCCAAATTCTGGAAAAAGTAGTAGTCTGTAGGCGCAAGGTCTGGTGAGTAGGGCGGATGACGGAGAGCTTCCAACCCCAGTTCTTGCAACTTGGAGACCGTCTGCTGTGCAGTATGAGGTCGCGCGTTGTCGTGCAGGAGCAGCGGAGACGAGCGATTGACCAATGCTGGTTGGAGATGCGCCAGCTTCTCCATCATTGTGTTCAGTTCTTCACAGTACACATCTGCAGTAATGCTCACCCCGTTTGGTAAGAAGCTGTGATGAATCACACCGGCGCTAGACCACCAAACAGTGACCATCACTTTTCTAGGGGTAAGTTTTCGTTTAGGGCATTGTTTAGGTGCTGAACCAGGATCCAACCAACTTGCTGAGCGCTTACGGTTATCAAACAGAATCCATTTTTCATCGCAGGTAACAATGCGGTTCAAAATTCCTTCATTTGTGTGTCTGTTGAGCAGTGCAAGGCACGTCTCGACGCGTACTTCGCGCTGGCGATCATTGAGTTCGTGGGGCACCCATTTGTCAAGCTTTTTTACCTTGCCAATTTGACGCAAATGGACCAATATTGTTTTGACGCTAACGTCGAAAGCTGCTGCTAATTCAGCCGTAGATTGTGTATCATCAGCTTCCACAATCGCCTTTAATTCGTCATTGTCGACCAAAGTCTTCGGACGACCGCGAGGTTCATTTTTCAGGTCGAAATTTCCAGAACGGAAGCGAGCAAACCAATAACAGGTGGTGCGTTGGTTTGTAGAGTTAGCTCCGTAAACGTCGTTGATGTTGCGTGCCGCTTGTGCCGCGTTGCTGCCACGACGGTACTCATATTCCATAATTACTCGAATTTTTAACGTATCCATGATGACGAAAAAGATTGAAATGCGATGAAAATGTAACACTAATCAATAAAGAAATGACTACTTTTAGAAAAAAAAATCCATGTTTTTAAAATAAAATTAATTTGAAATTAGAATTCATAGCCAAACAAAAATTATTTTGATTTGAAATGGCCAGTACTGCAGAACGGCAATTTCATAGGTAAAGACCTAATGTGAATGTGAGGACTATGTGGGTAATTGCTTTCTTTTTTTTTCTAATTTAATTTAAGTATTATCTGGCAGTTTGAGTAATTTATGCGGCCTACCCAAATGTCCTTTCTTTGGTATTGTTCGTCGAATCGTTGAGCTTCTTAAGTCCTGACTTACTGAGTCGAGCTGCACGATTACTGACAAATGCGTGCACTGACTGGACAGGTCCACTCAATCTGTGTGGTTCTTTCCTCAAAAGACCATTTCAGTTACCAATCTGCATGGTCTTCGCATGACCTGACCAAGATTATGTCTGGACTTTAAAAGAGACTGTGACCTCTGAGTTTGTTTCGGCCTTTCTTCTCAGAGTAGTCAGATAGGAAACGCCGACCTCATCTAGTTTAAAAAACATGATTGACGTGTAAAAGTGTCTGTACAAACCTACTTACAGAAATAAAATCATTTATCATTTATCATTTATCACCCTTTATAGAAAAGGGAGGGTCCTTCGACCAGACGGGTGTCGTGTCTGGTGGGCAGCTGCCCGACGGTTGATGTTGGGATGTTGTATACATCTAGTTGCGCGGTAAACTCTGCTTGCGCGATGCAGGATTGTCCGTGACGTCAGTGTGACGCGAAGCTCGCATGTAGTTTTGTAGATGCCGCTACAATAGTTTTAAGAATGTTCAGAAAGTTCAACTGGAGCTAACCTTTCCATTTTTTATTTTCATTACTAATTCCATTAGAGCGGCTCGTGGCTAAATTATAACAGCCACACGGGTCCAAGGTTTAGCTACGCTTGCCGCGGTCAGTTTGTGGATGGTTGACCATCCATTACACACCGAGACTCCTCCGTGGCTTGGAAAGCACGTTAAACCGTTGGTTCCGGCTGCCATTCTTAGATCTTTGACAGTCGTTACGGGTCGTCAGAAGCCCAAAAGTCTGACAACCAGTTATCGCGTTACCCGGTAACTGGGTTTTGGGCTGGGTTTTGGATGTAAAATACTGGTATTCGGCGTCATCCGATTAGAATGGATGCCGACCCCAACATAGTTGAATAAATGCTAGGTAAATTGATTTGACTACTAATTCCATTCCAGTAGATATTAGATATCAATAAAAAAAAACAACTCTAAATCTAAACAGACGAACTCAACTTCAAAGTACGATACAATAATATAGGTAAGTAATAAGTCATTGCCTCCCTCTGGCCATTTAATCTCAACAATGTCAAGAGCGGTCGGTGCCACAGCATCGAGCATTTCTAGGTCAAGTACTATACATAATGTGAACAAAGATAACCGTTCTTTGAGCTAACTTACAAAGGGTTTTGGTATACTGTAGAATTTGTGGTGCATTTGGCTACTCTGTGGAGATGTGGAGGTCTAATTTTGTGTAAATTTTATGCAGCTAGGCTTTTTAAAGCCGGACATAGTTCTGCGATCTAGATGACAAAAACAAAAAAAACGTTATTTATTTTTTTATTTTAATTTTAAAAAACGTTAAAAAAGTTATTTTTCTCGTCTTTTAGTGTTTTTTTTTTTTTTGAAGTCTTTGTGTCGCGCTTTCGCGTCTCGCCTGTCTGGGGGAGGCTTTATTTTATTCGTTTATTCTATACGATACTCTAGCAAATTTAATGTCGACATCAACTAGCGACAAGCTCATTGGTCGAATCGACCCGTAAAATAAAAGACAATCAAAAAGTAAGAGCATGAGGCACTTGTCCACCGCGGGCGATTAACGAGAAGCGAGTACTGCTAGCAAATAAATACGAGTTGGCGATTACTCGTTGGTATGCGTATGTACCAAGTAGGGTTGGCAACTGTTTTTACGAAAAATATAGTATTTTCGAAGCCATTATCTGTAATAAAATGGTAGATGGGGAAAAAATCAAGCAAAACCAATTTCAAAATCATTACATTCAAAATTCTGGATTACCAGAATTTTGAATGTAATGATTTTGAAATCGATTCTTATAAAAACTAATTTACTTCTTAAAACCATCGTAGGTGTAGACTTCATTTTGTTTTTTTTTTTAAACTTAGTAGAGATATAAAAATATTTATTTAAACCTAAGTATAAATATCCATACATTCTTACTATTAAGCATAAAGGCACCCAGGCAAACAGACGCAACGCGACGGCAAGACGCGTCTCCGGTAAAACAATTTCCACGAAGTTTTCATAGAAATGGTTCCACCAGAGTAGCATCGCGCCGTCGTCGCGTCGCGCCTGTTTGCGGGAGCCTTTAGTCTCTCTTATGCCTTTCATTTCTCTGTGAAAAAAAATCACAAACAAAACTGAAATAATATTAACAAACGTAAAAGGAATGTAGAATTTCTAGATCTTAATAACGAACCAAATAAATAAATGTCTGAAACAGTTGATATCTTTCAAGAATATTGTTTATTTTACTAACGAGACATCAAACGTATATTTCGTGCTTTTTGAATTAATATTTGAGTGCCTGAAAAGTAAACTGAGTTATTTTTATTATTGCTTCTACATATTTAGATATATACAAATATTTGACATTCTAATGTGTACCATTAATGTGTTTCTAAGAGTCGAATGTTTACGTGCCTATTTTTGTTACTTAATTTTAATTGACTGAGAATTTGAGAAGATAATTTTGTGATCAAAGAACTAAATGCGTACTCTATTAAATCTCTTATCTTGTTTTCTTAGTTTTCAATATTGTCAACCAATCTGCACTCAGAAACACGAGTAGTAAATACCAATGCGTATTCGTCTAACAATAATAATATTCCATTCACGCAAGTACCTACTAAACGAACACTCAACAGTACATAATTATTATTAAGCCACGTGCATCCTAACGTGGATGGAAAACGTGAACGTGCACACTCACGCATGCACGGCATGCCCCACCCATACACTGGCAGTAGCACGCGTGCAACGCGTGGGGTGTTCGCTATCCAGACTAGTAGTTAATACTATAACTATATATATATTTATACAATACATAATATACCCTTAAGTCGCTTTTCGTGTCTTCTGTGTAACTGCGTTGCTCTTCTAAACTCCGCAACGGATTTTGATGCGGTTTTCATCATCATTTTAGAGAATTTATTCCAGAATGATTATGTGTATAAAAGGTTAATAGACTTGCATATATGTTATTGAGAAGTCTCGGTGTTTTGTCAAATCGTAAAAAACGTGCGAAGCGGGGCGGGTCGCTAGTAAAAGAAAAAACAGAACGTTTAGCTCACTATGATGTAATTCAAGGAAATCTTTGTTGTTTAAACGGTCTTTATTAGCAGAACCACGGAATATAACTATTCGAGGAAAATGCGGCTGTTTGTTATCCGCATTAATTATTAAAAGTTCTGGGAAAAAAACTAAATGCATAAGATTTGCTTTAAGTAGTGATTGTGACATAGTATTGAATAAAGAAAAAAACTATAATTCGTCGATAAAACTGTTTTCCTGTGCATCACGCTCGACTCAAGGCTGCAATGGGGTTCTCATTTAACATCTCTTGCGGGGCGGCTAAATACAGCAGCATATGCTGTAAGTAGGGACTGGTCATCTCTTAGCTGCCACGGCTTATTTTAATTTCTGTTTTTTTTTTTTGTTGTTTGTATATTTTTTACTACAGACGCTTTTAACGTGCACGTCTTTCTACATCGATTTCAACTGTATTATTTCAACATGAATGATGTAACCAATATTTTGTAACAATATTTTGATTTAAAAGAGTATTCGTGGAGTTTCTTGTCCGTTCTTCTCCATAATGGGCAACTAACTAACTTCATCCTTCTGACAGAGCTGACTGGGCAGAGCGGGAGGGCGTGTCAGACTTTTACTGACTAAAACGAGGACTTTTGCTTCCAGATCCCATGGCAGCAATCCAGCAAGGAGGCTCACCGCCTCACAGGAGACCGTGCGGTATCCCCGGATCAGCCGGATGGCCGTAACCCTCTGGGACGCGTTCAACCGGCGCCGGCGGGCTGGTCGGCGCCTCAATAAACACGCCCAACTGACCGACCCCTTGACAATTCAAAAGTGCCTGCAATTGATTTATATTTGAAATAAATCCTTTGAGTTTGAGTTTATCTCTCCACTTTTGTGTGTTTTCATGGTTAAACTATTGCACTGATTCGGATGATTTTAGTAGAATGTGGGCGAAATCACGGGCAGTTTGTTGTAACTAAAAGTTAGTTTAGTGCCGTTCAGATTTTACTAAATACTTTGTTTACATAGCAAGACATTTGCATTTGAATTTTAAATATTTTAGAATTATAATAATATAATATATGTATAAGGTAATAATAAAAAAGCCTTCTGATCCAGCAGTCTTTCGAATGAAAAAGATAATTAATAAATCTTAATTTACAGCCTGAATTGAAATTCTTTGCCAATTAATTCTTAGCACATTAACTAACAATTTATCTTATTACACAACTCTCCTTAGTAGAACTAACATTAGAATATTAGATTAGTACATAGTTAGTTATCTTTAGTTACGAGCATAAAGACCTAACACTTACGCAAGATTCAAAATCCATTTTCTCGTAAAATACTGATAGATATTTATTTTATGGTATTACGAACATAGTATTATCGAAGCTACTACTATTTTGAAATAGATCTTTTATCAAAGTTGCAATTTTTATTTCACGAACAAAACGTAAAAGATATTTTATGTTAACACTTGTATACTAATATGTCAACACTTGGCAACTTTAAATAGCGGTTTTTTTCGTAAAATAACGATTGCAACGTTGAAATACTTACGACATATTACATAAACCTATGGGTTCGGAAACAGTATGTTCGTAACAACATAAAATTTCATTAAAAAATTAAGGAAAAAAAGCGCTTTTGAATTTAGCCAAGTGTAGAAATATTTATGAACGTGACTGTACGTGCGGATGTTTGGCAAACCGGCGTGACGCGACAGCGCAACGCAACTCTAGTAGAACAATTTCTATGAAAACTTCATTGAAATTGTTGTACAAGAGTCGCGTCGCGTTGTCGGGGCGCGCCTGTCTGCGGGAGCCTTTAAATTTATGTTGATAAATAAGGCTGCAAGAAAATATGTTTCAAATTCTACCATAAAAACGCCTAATTCTCCGAGAGGGTAGTCAAAGATGTATACACCCACGTTTTGCCAGTTATGTTAAAGAAATATGTACCTTATAGCGGACGAGCCTATTGCCACTAAATGATAAATGATTTTATTTCTGTAAGTAGGTTTGTACAAACACTTTTACACGTCAATGATGTTTTTTAAACTAGATGAGGTCGGCGTTTCCTATCTGACTACTCTGAGAAGAAAGGCCGAAACAAACTCAGAGGTCACAGTCTCTTTTAAAGTCCAGACATAATCTTGGTCAGGTCATGCGAAGACCATGCAGATTGGTATCTGAAATGGTCTTTTGAGGAAAGAACCACACAGATTGAGTGGGCCTGTCCAGTCAGTGCACGCATTTGTAAGTAATCGTGCAGCTCTGCAGCTATTGTCTCCTAGAAAATCAGTGGCCGCCATAAAGTGTCTGCAATTTACGGGCGAATCGAGCCACTAAAATGTTAGTTATGATAGTATCAAGTTGGTGTGTTTTCCCAGAGAGCGTATTTTGATAAAACCCACTGCTATCAATGGGGCCTACCGTTTTTGTGCTCACCAGTTGGCGCCACTGTCGAGTAAGGTCCTGTTGCAGTACTTTTATTTGATGTTTTGGATATGTTTAAGTATCCTCATATTCATAGTATGTTTATTTTATTAC
This sequence comes from Dryobotodes eremita, assembly GCA_917490735.1. Taxonomy (NCBI): domain Eukaryota; kingdom Metazoa; phylum Arthropoda; class Insecta; order Lepidoptera; family Noctuidae; genus Dryobotodes; species Dryobotodes eremita. Next base: position 18,629,678 of record OU823251.1, on the reverse strand, counting down.
ATTTTAAAACTTCAAATTAATATTTAGATTATAATGTTCCTAAAATTGGCAAGCATGAAGCAGACAAATCTTATTCTTCCTTCAAGTGCTGCCAAATTAGATCCTAACTTTTTACTTAAATCTTAAGCCATAATTAATCAAGAATGGCACAAACATTGCAGCTATTATGAATCATTCGTTAAAATCCGTGATAAAGTATCCCGCAAACAGTGAACGTTCAGTACATATTTTGACATCTAGAGACCTTACTCTACACTAGCGCCTCTAGTGGCGAACTCAAGCGCGATAGCCCTCATTGTATGACAGTGGGGCCGTTATGCGGTGGACACCTATGTTCTAAAAAACATTACCATTACCGGGCACAATCCAGGGGGGCCTACCCTCTAAGCACGAAATCCGTAGTTTCGGTCGACGTTACGGGCGCTTCCTACTCCGTATCACCTACGGACATAAGATTAGTTTAGGACCCGACCAAAGAATGAATGACACCGTGATGTGCAAGTTGTCTTTAATCCCGATGTGTTTTACCTGTCCGAAAAAGTTAATTCATCGGGTGTAGGGTTCACTCCCAAAATTCAAACTTCTTTCGGACGGGTCCGTATCTTCGGTGACGGACACAGAGAGCAGGCCTCCAGACACCGGACTAAAAACCGTTTGACGGAAAAACCCAATATTATTTTGCTTTACATTCGAGATCGAATGTTATAATTATTTAGCAAAATATGTACATAATAATTATCAACAAAAAAATTAATATCAGTGCCCCTTCACCCCTATGTTATTGCTATGATAGGAGTAGTGAACCCAAATGGAATTAAACAACCTCGGTACATAAACTCATTAAAAAACATTTTGTTTTGATTCAGTTGTGCGATAACTTCACACTTTTGGTACCTACAATTTATAATCTACGCTACGTTACATTACTAGGTATTTAAAGGCTCCCACAGAGAGGCGTGACGCGACAGCGCGACGCAACTCTAGTAGAACAATTTTTATGAAGTTTTCATAAAAAAATTGTTCTACGAGAGTCGCATCGTACCTGCCTCCGAGAGCCTTAATTTTTCACGACATGTGGCTACATTCCCTCTCACAGAGAGGAGGCTTGGGACCCAGCAGTGGGAACGTTACAGGCTGATTATGCTTGTATCTACATAGGACTTTATGAAACGTTTGAAATGGACATGAAGGGTAAAACGTAGATGTGTTGGCCCATCACACGGTTGTTTCGACATTAAGACGGCAGTTGCAAACACCTGGCGACAGAGATGATTTCTCTTTTCCATATTGCAGCTTTTTTACGTAGGTCCTTTTTTGGGTTTTAATTTAGTGGAGTTAAGTTGGTTGAATTGTTGTCATAATTCGGTCTAGGCGGGCCCCTACACCTACAATAAGTTTGGCTATACCCTATAATAAGGGCTTATACAGTCATATTGCGCAATATGATTGAATCAGCCCTTGTACTCAAACGATCCATTATTTTCACGCAATAAAATTGACGGCCCAAAGCTTCAATGCTTTTGCGTGAGCATGACCTGCACAATACATAGCCTACACGGTGCAATTAAAATATGATGTAATAAATATTAAACTCGCTCAAACTTTTGTTCAATCATTTCGCAATCTTCAATAACTAATAATAACTTAAACGTATAAAAAATTGCGCAATTCGTGATATTGTGCAATATAATTGATCGTTTAGGGCCAGCCATTTAATTTATTCAATATTTTGAACTATAATTCTGATTAAAAAAAATGATGACTGATACATTGAATCGGAAGCCGACGAAGATGAAGGTACAAGAATGATTGTCTTTTTCTTTTCAAAAACTTACCAAAGATGTTCATCGTGTTTGAGTCTAAGTACATTATGATTTAACGAATCAAACGGAATTTCATTACTCATCCAGGTCTCAGCTGTATAAATCAATGTTCTTAAATGTATAAAAGTTTGCAAACGTTCGTGTATTAATCTTGTGATGTCCTAAACGACGTTATACTCGTATTTAACATGCAGTATTCATACAAAGTTCCCACATTAGTATATTATTTAACCACAATGCCAACATTTGACTTACCAACTCTGACATAGTCTGCTCAGGCCTTTGTATATTAAATAAAACCGACGAAGTAATTTCAAACCTACAACTATATTCGGCCAATAGCAAACATTGGCCCAAACTGACAACCTTGGGAAATGACATCCATTGCTTATTTTGTACGTTAAAGTATTTATCAAAGTGGTTGGTTGTTACGATACGATAGGTCGGAGGACTAATTGTAAGTCACATCTATTAAATGAGAATAATAAGTAACACAAGGAATAAAAAAGTGTGAGGGTGTAGGAGCTTCAGGTCGACGCTCGGAGTCAGGAACAGGATCAGCAGCATGTAGCAGGATCGGCAGGCAGTAGTCGAGCTGGATGAGGACCAGGCTGCGGTGTCTTACGCCGAACAGGATCAGGAGGAACCTTGTGTTGTCACCATCCCTATCCAGAGGAGGAAAAGTCTTAAGTAACATGTAAGTAACGTTTCGTTCGCGGCTTCGTTACAGCGCTTTATAGCGCTTCACGCGCGCCGGTAGGAGGGCCGCGTTGGTGTCTTACATCTCGCGAGTACAATACCCTGACGTGAGAGGTAGCGCCTCCTGTTCGGCAGAAGGAGTATCCCGGTCTCTTATGCCACGCGGGAGAAGCGCTCCATCGTCGGAGATCTCCCCGTTCAAAAATGGTCGGCTGCGGCGTCCTGTGCCACATAGCTAGAATGCCCTCGGCGTCAGAAGCCTCCCACTGACGCAGGCAAGAGGGCGGGAGGCAGCGGAGGGAATGGGTCACACACAATAAAATGTATAGAGATTTTCTATCAACGAAATAAGTTTCTTGTAAATGACTGTATTTAGTCGGTTCAGACAATACAATTATAACAAAGATTAAGCTAAGAACTGAACTAAAACTTAGTAAAAGAATGAGCGCTTGCCAGGACTGACGGCCGCTTTTTATAGTCTCTGTCCAACATTCTGGAAGTATGTGTTCAACATTTCAAACATAATTCAAATTACTTCATAGGTATTTGATTGTCGGCCCGAAATAATTAAAACGGCTTACATTGAAGACCTGACCTTATCACACTAACTTTACAGCGAAACCTGGCCTTATCATGTTAGCTTTATAGCATAGAAAAAGATATTTGAGTATCTGCCAGACGACAATTTATGATGAAAATGTCAAAGTATAAAAATATTCTAAAAATTTTATATAAATCTTTAAAAAAAAATAATAATGAAATTAATTGAAATTAATAATGTGAAATACAGTTTTGGATGTAAAAACAGTCAAAAGTAATTTAAAGTTTGCTTTTCAGCGGTAACAGTGTTCAAAAACATATAAAATATGAGTCAAATGAGTGTCATACGATTTCATACATGAAAACATAGATTTAGGTACCGAATTATGACAAGAATTTGTTGGGCCCAACAACTCTTTAAATGCTAAATATACAAATATAATAAAAGATGTGGTTTTTGTGTGGTAAAATAACACATGGTAAGGGAAGGCAAAGTTGGAGTTGGTAGACCAATGTTTGGAGATGATAACTGTTCAAACTTCACGCATTATTGTGAGAGATTATGATAGCTTCACCGAAACAATGGTTGTCTAATCTTGTATGAAGTTTATACTACGGTGATCTTGTTTAGACAAGGACGGTGAAAAATAAACTATATGAGCCCTGGAGCCCGAGTTATATTTTAATTTTTTTGTTGTTAGCGAAATCACCACTAACACACACAGTTTAGTTTATCCTCGTCGTCATTGAACAATTATTGGGTTGGGAGTACAGTGGATACGGGAATAAATAATACACGTAGCAAAGTACATTCACAAGTATAATGACTAGCTAAAATCTTAGAACAACTGGACTACCTTCAATACTTTATAATAAACAATATCAATTTACCCACAACAACTTATTACTACATAAACATATACACCGTGTCCGGACGATATAAATAAACTTCGACCAGATGTTCAGACCATGGAAATAAGCATTTTTCATTATGGACACATTAATTAATTCTTATTTTTTATAAATGTTCATACAAACTAGATACCGTGACGTAAATCACCCGATATGAATGCCTCTTTATCCGAATTAGCAACGTCGTATTTTCATTCATAAGATTTAGCGGGCTGAAATTTGTAAAAACTGGTCCAAGTTTTGACAGTTGACAAAATTTTAAAGTGCAAATGAAATGCAAAAAGCATTTGATAAATTTATCATTTTAATTGCATTAAGCGGAAACATAGGCTAAAGCCTAAAGGGTCTAAATTTGTCAAGAAAAGAAATTGTCTTAATTTGTTAAGACCCTTTCTTACTGCATAGCTCAATTAAATTAAATTAAATTAAATTACAAATATCTCTGTAACGAAGCCTTTTTAAGTATTACTTCCTGTGTCAGATTTGATTTGTAAAAGCTATAGAAGGGTTTGCCAAAGTTTATGGATAACGTGAAGAACACGGTGTTTATACAATACAAAACAAAATGTGATTGGAAGTGTGATTATGTTGCATTAGTTGGTGCCTATTATTTTACCAGTTTATTGGTGCTACCGTTAACTTAGTTTGGGTTTTCTATAGTGCAAAATCATTTTTAAATGTTTGTTCATCATTGGTATTGAAAGACGAACACCAATTTTGAACGCTGTTCAGCATTCTTTAAAAAGTTTCAAAATTCTTCTGGATTGTTTCAAAGACAACGCGCAAAAATTTGTAAAAGTAATTCTGTTCAAAGCAGGGCCACATTTTCCTTATCCCAAACAATAAGAAGAAACAGTTTTACAACATTAATTTACACAAAGAAAGAAGAAAAGGTCTGCCAGTAGTTTTAATTTATGGAAAGCTTACGGACTAAACGGAGTTAAGAAACAATGCCTCGTAATTTTGCTGAGATCTCTAGCTGAAGATTAGTTTTAATGGGTTACCCTAAACCCAGCTCCCGGAAATGTTTTAACTTTATTTTACCTTTACTAGAGCTACTGGCAAAATTAACAATCCTAATTTTATATTTTCCGACTCCAAATCTTAGTTATATTAACTCAACTCCATATTTTCGGCAGAGCCACACAAGTGCTTATCCCGAAAACAAAACAACATTTTATAATGCTGATGTCAAAAAATACATACCTTTATATCTGAAACAATAACAGCAAAAGGCTGAGCTGTTTAATACAAAATTTTCGGAGTTACGTTTTATCGCGAGCGTGCAGCCCTAGGCCGGTATCAGGCGGATATAACTGGATATAACTGGATAGTTGCAGATTCATTGTCATTAATCATTGATGGTATCGCCACGAGACTGTAGTAATTTTGACGGCGACGTTTTTGACATGATATGGTGGTTTATTATAGTAAGTAGAAAACAGATTGTTCTTTGAGGGAAAATCTGTTTAAAAACTTAGGGTTACCAAAGAATTTATCGGCGTGGTGGACTGGCATTACTGTTATGTCAGGCTGTATAAGTCAATTGCTGACCATAAGCCTCCTCAAAGGTAACTAATTTGTACAGGGTATATACTGTGAAGTTTACACAAAAAAAACAGTTTTTTTTTGTGTAAACTTCATAAATGTTGTGTTTATTGATATCTAAACACAATAATGAAACCAGATTTCATAGAACTCGTACTTTAAGTAACACTAACATCGGTCATTAACCACAAAAAAACCATCATCAATTTTTTTTGTTTTTACAAGATGCTCGGTGAGCTCGAACCCACTCACCAAGGCTTCTGGCATCTTCATAGGAAATTATGTTCCTCTGAAGAAGTCTCATGCTGCCTCCCATCCGACCCGACAAAAGCGTCGCTTTTGATAGTCCCGATAAGGCCGAATGTCTTGCCGACAGCCTAGCGTCCCAATGTTCTCCCAGCTCTCAACCAGTAGACCATGCGCACCTGGACAAGGTTGACGTGGAAGTCGAATATAGAGCTTCCCTCCCACCCGTAGAATATCCTGATGATCCTTTGCCTTCCGTCACTCCAGGCGAAGTGCACGAAACCATAAAAGGGCTTCACGCTCGAAAAGCCCCCGGTTTGCACAGTATCACCAATAAGGTATACAAACTCTTCCCGCCCCTCTCATAATGCTCATGGCCGCCATCTTCAATGGCGCCATGAGCAATAATATCTTCCCACAAGCGTGGAAAGAGGCCACTGTCATAGGCATGCCCAAACCAGGCAAGTCTAAATCTGATCCGTCTAGTTATTGTCCCATTAGTATGCTCAATGTTCTCGGGAAAATCTACGAGAGGCTTATTTATAAGCATCTCAATGACTATGCTGAAGCAAAGAGCCTCATCCCCAACGAGCAGTTTGGGTTCCGTACCCAACAAACATGCATCCAACAGGTCCACCCTATTGTAGAGGACTTAAGCGCCGGGCTTCAGCGTAACGTGATGACGGGCGTGTTCTTCTTTGACATAGCGAAAGCATTCGACAAAGTCTGACACAACGGCTTGTTATACAAGCTATATCCACTCGGTGTGGCAGATCGTCTCGTACTCATACTGCGTGAGTTTTTGTCGAATCGCACTTTTCGCTATCGTATCGAGGGTGCACTCTCGTCCCTTCACCCTGTTCGCGTGGGTGTCCCTTAGGGCTCCGTGCTATCCCCCCTAATTTTCAAAGTAAAATGGCACAGTTGGCTCTATTCGTCGACGACACTGCCATCTACTATACGGTTCACAGTCATGTCACTATCGCTCGCACTCTCCAAACCTCCGCAAACGTCTTAGGCGTTTGGTTCTGGAAATGGAAAGTCGAGGTAAACCCCGATAAGAGTCACGCGGTTCTCCTGTCGGGACTGCGATGATTTGCCTCCCCCCCTCCCCAGTTCGATCACTATAGTAATAATAATTTATTCAGAAAACCATTGGTCCATTAACTATGTATGGCAAGCCGATCCCTTGGGAGAGGCGAGCTAAGTACCTAGGTGTGATCCTCGACCACCACCTTACCTTCAGTGAGCACATAAGAATGGCTCGTTCGCGCGCCGCCTTCGCTCTCGGTAGACTCCACTTCCTACGAGTATTAACCACCCGCAGTAAATTGTCTCTGAAATGCAAATTGCGCATCTATACCGCAGTCATCCGTCCCATCATGACATATGCCTGCGTTGTATTTGCGAACGCAAAGCCCGACCATCTTCATAAGATGCAGACCCTACAGAACCGTTTCCTAAGAAAGTTTACGGCAGCCCCCTTATTCTATGTCCGAAATGTGAATCTTCACATAGACCTGCGAATAACCCACCATCCAACAGTTCATGAAATGCCTTTCAGAGCGTTTCTTCGACTGCGGCATAAAACACCCCAACCCCCTGATTAAAGCAATCGCCTGCTACACTCCCTAGTAAGATTCGCTGCCCGAGGCATACCTTAGTCGACCCCGACGACGCCACTACCCTCCTCCAGGAGAGTAGTAAAGCCACCAGTACCTTAAAGATACATAAACACAGACCGCCGTTCTTCCACCCTCGCTGCCGAAGCCCACCGTGACGCCTCAATCCACGTCCGCCCCGACCCTTGCTCGAGCCAGCCCGCGCGCTGCCTTGTAGCTTTAATTTCCCCTAATAATATTAATTCCGAACCAGCCTGTCCTTTGCTGCCCTCTCCCAGCGACGCTCTAAGCCGAGGCTCGTACCCCGCAGGGGGTGCCCTTAGCGTGTTGTCGCTTAGTTTGTAAGTTTTGGGGGCTTTAATTTATTAGGGCAACCACAGGCATGTCCAGTTAAGCCTCCGACAACCTCCTAGGTTGACATGCGATAAGCATTAAAAAAAAATAGCTTGGTGCTTGTGAAATCGGGCATTATATTTTTATTTTGGCAAAGGATTAGTAAGTAAGTTACAAACAAAAATATTGCAATGTGTCCTAGCAATCTCAAGGGTACTGCTGCCCATGCCCTTAACTTAAGTTATTGCTAATCTATGAATTTAATAAAACAAGATTATCGCTTATCCTGTTTTTGCAATATTGCATTTTAAATCCGATTGGTTTATTGACATAATGAGTATGATAACGATAAGACTTTTGGAGTCCCCGCTAATAACAATGAGAGCATGTGAAACAACGTGACAATGTTATTATGTACATACATTGATAATAAGTATACAGACTGACATATGATAACCTATGGAACGTGGATAATCTCTCTGAGCCTGACTTTGGGGTTCTCTCTTGTGAAAAGTGCCGTGTTCGATGCTACAGTTAAAAGAGACAGGAAGATATTGTAAAGGAGAGTAATAAAAAAAATTGAGGATAAAACTTGGTAAAATAAGTAAGTATGGTACAGGTTAACCAGCCTAACAGCCTAATGAACTGTCTGCGTTTGTATATGAAAATGAGGAATAAGGAGATAAAAAGGAAAAAAAAAGGCAAGGTTGACTGATGCAGAACTACATGACACTGATCAAGTAGAAAATAAAGCTTCCAACGTATCAGAAGCTGAACGAACTGACACTTTGTAAATATACTACACCAACAAGATTGTACTAGCTAGACAAAAAAATCAAGTACAGAATACAGATTAAATGACGTAATAAACAATGCTTGTTTATAGGTCAATTATTTAAATTATCGACTGCATTCTTAGTGAAAAAATACGTAAATGAACAACAGTGTCTGTGCCAAAGATATAGTAAGAGTGATGTTTTAAATTTGGCTTGGTAAATAATAAAAAAAAGCTAATTTTGAATAAAAGAAATGGCACAGTTCTAGTGCTGTTTTAAGTTTACAGAGTTTCGACCCCTAAAATGAGACAAATATGGGTTAGAATTCAGTATGTGACTGAAAGGCTGCTTTGCTAGAGTTTATCGACAAGGCTAGATATAAGGCGAGGCTACCTACTAATAAAGACTATTAATAATTCACCAGTTTACAACTAAACTAAACATTACATATTTATTCGTTGCAGAATACGCTATATTATCATTTGACATCAAAATACAACAAGATAATTTTGCGTTTGGTGCACATTTGATTGAAAGTTATCCAGAAAAACCAACAAAACAAAAGCTAGGTTACCTACTCGTAGAGGCTGCACTCCAAGAAGTAGGTAAAGAATTTTTCATTAGGAATTCAGGTCAATCGACCGCAGCAGAATAATTAGACATCCGATGTGGATAAGACCAGCACTCTAATTGCGTTACACACTATCAATCAGAATCTGAATAATTTTCAAGGAAGCTAATCCATTGCTTCATAGGTTCGAAAAATTTGTCTGCTCAACAAAGTAAATAACGCAATGAATTTTGTTGAATTGTCAAAATGAAAGCCATTCCTACTGTTAGTGTGTTACGCAAATACCCCGCTGGGGAGACAGATAAGAACGGAAGTTAATTCTGCAGAATCCGTGCTATCACCGGGCCAAATATTTGTGGCGCTCACATATTGTGTGATTGCATTTTTGGCTTTTGGGAATTAGGTCATGGGTTTCTAGGCATTGTTTATGAGAGATGTATTAAAAGTTCAGTAAGCATAATTAAAGTCTGATAATACAAGTTGTTTTTAATTTCGATGATTATTATTTAACTATACATTTTGATAACTTACAAGATGGCTACAAGCAGTAAAAAAAGAAAGTACCTAATATAATGTATGTAGTAAATAAATTAAAATGTGTAATTTCAATCATGTAACAAGCATTATATTTCAAGTAAATAAATTTTATCAGAAGATAAAATCACGCCTGTTATCCACGAAGGGTTAAGCATAGGTAGACATATAGTTTACTAAACTGTCGAATTAAATTTCTTATTCTAAAAAAATACCTTCAAAAAGTTCATTACTATTCATTTTAAAGCACACAACAACACACAAACACTACACAATTTATCTCCTCTTCCTACACCTTTAATTCAAGACCAAATCATCTCTCTCTAGAGAATTCATCCGTACAATTACAACAAGAAGCCGATGACCGGACGTCCAGCAATCAATTCTAAAGTAAGTTTTACACTGAAATTGATCGCACATGATTTCTTCAATGTTCGCAGACGAACAAATAGCGGTCACAAATCTTTTTTCTCTTTACGGAGAATAGGTTTAGCTGCAGGGACTTTGCAACGGAAGTGAAACGATCGCTGAGATTGCAGGAGTTAAATAGAGGGCAAGTAATACAACTATTTCAAGGATAGTCCAAGGTGAAGTTTATAAGAAGGTCGGGAAAAAGGAAAAAAGTTTGAATTCAGAGAAAATCTTAGAAATTCCAATAAAATATATTTATGAAGTTACCTGTATCGTGGAGGCACCCAGGCGCGATAAGACGGTGCGATGCGATTCTGGTAGAACAATTTCCATTACGTTTTCATAAAAATTGATCTACTAGAATCGCGTGGCGCTGTAGCATCGCGCCTGTCTGCGGGAGCCTTGATTTTGATTTTGAATTCGTCCATCGTCCTGCCGCTACAAATTCTAATTAATAAATAGGCAGGCATAATTAATGCTTAACATTAATTGTGAAGTGAAGATGTTAGTGACTCAATCGGGTGCGCCAAAGTTCACCTAAATTTTCAACTCCGATAATTGGAAATCCGAAAATGTTCTTCCTAACATTTTTCATCCTAACAATCACAATTCCTAACTACTCTGTCTCTAATGTTCATAATTCCGAAGCATTCAACTTCATAATGTCAGTAGCAATAAACATCTATTATACTTGTATTTGTTTTCCTATATTTTCTCAACATAACCATCTTATACACTATTATTCAAAGTCATATTTTTTTTGTTTAGATTTCTTTTTATTCATAATAATCAGTATTATATACATACATTTTGCGTAACTTTATTTTCACATAACATGTGTAACATATAAGAATAAAGCGTATTCTTTAATTTTATTTATAGCGGTGTGTACCTGCAAATATATCCATAGGTTAGGTTAGGTTAGAACTGTGACCAACTACGCGCGAGCCGAGCGAGCGAAGCGAGCGGTGCCGCGGCAGCGGCCGGCGAGCGATACCTCGAAATTGGTCGCGAAATTTTTCTAAGTATTTTTTTCATAGTGCCCCCAAGACGACACTCTGACCTGAATTTCATTCATTTAAGACAAAAATCAGTCAAACGACCTTTAATCATTCTAAACAGTTGGTTTAAAATATAGTGGGTAGGTTATATATAAGTTGGGTGAAAATATTATGGTAATTATGTTTAGGGATAAAAGCATTATGATAAAAAACAGTAGGAGTTTAAATATATTTACATTAATGATATTATGAATTACAATTTTCGGAAACATGAGTGTTATGAACATCGCCGGTAGCACTACAAATAGTATGAATGAAAACTTTAGGATGAAAAATTTTAGGAAGAGTGATCATTCGGATTACAAATCGTTAGGAAGAACAATTTCGGGTAAAGAACTTTAGCTGAGTCAATATGGACCCGACTCAATCACTCATAAAATACTGAATAGATTTGGATGATAGTTGGCACACGGATAGAACATGTCCTGAAGTAGATTCCTTACGAATAACGATGCAAGTGAAATCGGGCAGGGCCAATCCGTGAAAAATTGAACGTACGAAAAAAGTACTGTCACAATATTTTACAAACAGTTTACAAGACCATCTCATACTCTATTGAATGCAGTTTTTTTTAATGTACAGTATAGCTCATTAACTTTCAGAAAAAAATATACTGGTGTCAATTGTTGTTAATTCAACTGATTAAAAATTAAAAATAAGAAGCAAAATACGTCATTTTTGCGTGTCACACACCCTGTCGCTAACTTTAACTAACTGAGGTTCATGGTTTTTTAAGATATATTTCAGTGTTTTTTGGGAGCTTTTACAGATTATTGTTTTTTTTTTAATTATAACATTAATTTTAATCATAAATCTTACTGTATTATAAAAAAATCATGAAATATGATTAATCAAAATAGCACCAAGGTGGACATTCCACTTTAGTCACTGCTGTTTTATTTGCTTTCAATAGTAAAAAAACTACCAAAACAAGTTATTTTATTATCATGGTAACATTATTGTGGTAGATCAGCCATTTCTTTTTACCCATCGGCCAGTTGTGACGCAGTGATCGGTGACGAAAGCCGTACTAACTACACGTAGTCGATTAAGTAGTCCACTATAGTCACAGCAATAACGTGATACCGGTAAGTTCTTAAAACATTATTTTATTTGCGAATTATACTTAATGTATCTGCGAATGTCGTAAAATAATGATTTCCTCTAAAAGAACAAGGAACATTGAGTGTTGTCGTCATTATTTATATGAAGCGGAGTTCGTCACGTCCATTTAGTGTCGTGACATATTAGTGGAACAATATTTGTGACGAAATGGACACATAAGGCTAAGTTTAGGTGGTGCATGTTTTACCGACAACAACTAAGATGTATGGAGTTCTGTGATTCTGTTAAATTATATAACCATAATAGATGGTCTTTCGTTAGACTACCTTAATTAACGTTTAGTTTCGTTTAATAACATAATTAATAACCATAAGCATTGTATTTAATAAATAATGGTCAACTAGGATTTTCGTTTGTAAATATTTAGAATTTTATTTATTTGTATACCTAAATGTATTATGTTTCCCTTTCAGATTTACTACGCAAACTTATTAAAAAAATATTAATAATGGGAATATTGGTGGATATTGACAAAGTTTTATCTATTAATGATCTTATAAAATGCTTTGATGGTGGACTTCAATGGCCTTGGGAAAAAACCCATTTCATTTTGGCAAAAAAATGTTTTGTATGCAAAAACACAGTTGCTGGTGCAGGTTCACGATTGATGCATTTCTCTTTAGCTATGAGTAGACAAGATATCAAGTTCTTATTGAAATCGCCATACATTTGGTGTACTTTTTGCAACTCTTGTGTTTACGATCACTATCCAACCGATGAATGCGAATTTTGCTCCCCCTCGTTATAAATAGAAACTTCACAAAATCAATATATAGGTAGGTACAACACACATTAAATTGGGTACAATTTAAATGCTCACCAAATATTCTTTTTGCCTACCAAAATGGAGAAATGTTTCCCTGAAATAGTAACATTAATATACGACACCCCGACTCAGGGCAGTCCCACTCGGATAGGTTAGGTTCGTGGTTATTTCTTTTTCTACAATAATTTACGAAACACAATTTGGTGAGCATTTATCCATTTTGGTTGGCAAAAAGAATATTTTGGTAAGAAAATAGGTAATTTTCTGGTAGGCGTTCAAACACAAGCCCATTAAATTTATCTAAGATAAATGAAAGTTTTTCATTTAAATTTGTTATTTTATTTTAATGATTTTGAAGAAAGTGTTACACAAGGGAACTTAAAGTCGCAACGACATTTGTTATTTTAATCAAGGCTTAGATTATTTTGTAAAGGAGAGCCTTTCGCTAGATAATTATGTAAGGGTCATCCCTTACATAATTATCTAGCGAATGGCTCTCCTGAGACATCCACGAGTCATGCACGACAAAAGTATAGTATAACCGGAAGTCGGTCGGTCGGTCGGTTGACTTTATGATAGTCATTGATGAGAAGTTTATAAATAATACTTCTTCTTGTTCCAGTTTATTTATTATATGATGGCACTAACACCTGCTGAACGAGCTAAACGTTACCGCGAAAATCTGAAACTAAATAAAGAAAAATATGAGGCACAACGAAAGAAACAAATAGAACGAGTAAAGAAGGGCCAAAAAAAAATAAGGGAGTTGAGCGACCGGGAAAAAGAGGAGCGAAGAAAAATTTGGAGAGAACAGAAAAAAAAGCAAAGGAATGCCAAAAAGCAAGCTGTAGAGATAGCCGTACCTTCAACAAGTCAAAATATAAGAACGGTTGACTATAAAAGGAAATATAATAACTTAGCTAATAAGTACAAAACTGTTTTAAAGCAATTGAACAAACTAAGAACCTTCAATGCAAACTTACGTAAAACTTTAAGTCGAACCAAAGAAAAATACCAAAAAGAAATCAATCTAAAAACAGAAGAGAATGTTAAACTGAAAACGAGACATGAACTGCTAGAAATATCGTTAGGCGAGAAATATAAAGACTGTAAAACACAAGAACAAAAAAAGATATTGGGTTCGATTGGAATGTCGAAGACTGTCCTCCAAAAAAGAGGATCAAAGGCACTGGTATCAAAATGTTTAGGGCTTAAAGGTTGTATTAGATTTACAAGCACTAAGAAATACAATGCAAGCAAAAAGGTAGAAGAAGAGATGGAAGTTTTTTACAACCGAGATGAAATTAGCAGATCAACATCCGGAAAACGTGAGTGTAAAACGAAACATAAGAAAAAAATGCAAATACGGTATCTAACCGATACTTTAATTAACCTATACCAAATATATAAAAACGAAGGAGGGAAATGTAGTTTGTCAACGTTTTGTAAATACAAGCCATTTTATGTCTTGTCGCCGAGACGTGCTTCGCGAGACACGTGTCTATGTGTGAAACACAGTAATTTTGAATATTTAATAACAGCTCTGAAAAAATACACTTTTCCTGCTGTTGTATTTAAGGGCACCAAAGATCTTATAGAATTGACATCTTGTGATATAAAGTCATTTAAATGTATGTACGGGTTGTGTGATAAATGCAGGAATAAAAATAATAATTTCGAAACTAATAATAACTACACTGAAGTCGACTGGTGGAAGTGGGAGCGCGCAAAAAAAATATATAAAAAAAAAAATGAAGACATGACAGCCAATGTAACAAAAAAAGTAAAAATAACAGGAACGGTACAGGAATTAATAGGCGAGTATGAAAAACAATTGCCTTTATTCAAAAAACATTTCTTTAACTTCCAAGAGCAACAGCGTCAGTATAGAATGTGTGTCGAAAATTTGAAACCGTATGAATGCGCAATTCTAGTAGATTTTTCTGAAAACTACGATTGTAAGTTGTCAGAAGAAGTTCAGGCACTGCATTTCGGTGGATCAAAAAATTCTATAACCCTTCATACGGGTATGATTTACACGTGCACACAATGTCAATCATTTGTGACGTTATCAGACAGCAACTGCCATGAACCCCACGCCATTTGGGCACACCTTATTCCAATTATTAAGTTAGCCAAGCAAATTTGTCCGGCATTATCAGTCATCCATTTTTTTTCGGACGGCCCGACGAGTCAATACCGGCAAAAAAAAAATTTCTTCCTGCTTAACCTCTTTACCACAAGACTGAACCTTTCTCTTACGACTTGGTCTTTTTCAGAAAGTGGGCATGGAAAAGGGGTAGCCGATGGCATTGGGGGTGCCACAAAAAGAGCATTAGATAGGCGTGTTTATTATGGGCACGATATTGTCAATGCCACTGATGCATTTAACAATTTAAAAACGTGCATGAAGTCAGTAAAGCCGTTTTTCATAAACAACTCTGATATTGACAATATTAAAACTTTGGTGCCAAGTAACTTAAAGGCTATTGTAGGAACAATGCAAATACATCAAATAATATCAAAAGTGCAAAACGAAATTCTTCACCGGCAGTTAAGTTGTTTTTGTAAGCGAGGACAGTGCGCCTGCCTCAGCCCAATCAAACATTGCTTTCTGGAAAAACCGAACTCGGGTTCTAGTTCAATATTGCGTCATTCAGATGATCCTCATATTTCCGAAACAGAGTCCATTGATGTTCTTGATAATTTTGATATCCATTTTGAAAACACTACACAGGAATTGATTAATAGCACACCTATGACTGATTTTATTGAATTTGCCGAAGAATGTTCTGTAGAGTCTCTTATTGCAAAAGAACCATCTCAATTAATGAGTATACTTAGCAATGATTTTACCACTGCACCACTCGAGGAACAGTTAAATGAAATTGCCCAAAATATCAGCCTCAACTGGGCCCCAGTGTTAGATAAATCTGCAACTGAAAGTGTTCAGCCCGTGACGTTAACTGACATCGATTCTATTATTCCAAATTTTAATGACGTCTTTCATTCCCGAATTCCTATCTCTGAGGACCTTTCAACTGACATTTACTTCTCTGAAACTCCGAGTGACCTTGCTTCTGACACACCCAAAAATAATAAAATGGAGTCTGTAATGACTGAAACAACATCTAATGACAATGATAAAGCTATTCCTTCGACTAAGCGAATCAAAATTATAGAGGATATTAGCTACTTTCCTAAAAAAAGGGTTAAAACATTGAATCCGGTCCCAAGTAATCCCCTTAAACCTATAAACATAAATAAAATGAGTACTAGAACATTTTACTGTACCTTATGCAAAACACGAAAGGCGTTCAAATTACATGAAATGATTAACTGTCTTACCTGTAAGACATGGAACTGCATATCGTGTAGTGGTCCAATTCTCTCTGAATCATATATATGTGTAAATTGTCTAAAAGATTAACTTTGTAAACCACCAGGCTTTGTAGCCATTTTATAAGAAATAGGAAAGGCATGTAGAAACTGTGTACCTGCTGTACCCAAAAGTCTGATTAAGTTACTTTTTTATAACATTTAAATAGTTTATATATACATCTAATTAATATCTACAAATATTAACAATTATTTTCATTCAAACTCGGATTTCTTGTATAAAAAGAAAGTTACCAAATATTAAAATTAGAATAAGGGATATCGTACAGCAATGTTTTGTTTAACTTTCATGTTATGTGTTTAGTCCTTAAGTTTAAATAATTCTATAAAAACAGATTTTTTTGTGCCAACATTTTGATTTTTTTATTATTTTGATTTTTTGTACATTAGTTCCTAAGCATTCACGTGAACATTCAGTCCTATTTTTATTACAATCAAGATTTTTATTAAATAAAAACTAAACTACATAATTAGAATAAGGATCAGGAGGAGGAGGATGGCAATATTTATAGTTTTATGTTAAACTCATGTCACTAAGTCATTAATTATAGAATCTATGCATCCACGACGTTCCTACTTGATCAATACCAAAAAAATGTGAAGACAAGCAGGTATAAGTAAATTTTACTTGTTTAAATCTTTTATATCCTATGTAGATCCAAAGTTCCTATTAATTTAAGTAATTACCAAAAATATGTGAACACAACAGAAAATATTTTATATTATGAAGATATTTTAAATTTGATTGTAAATGAAAAATGTTTTGTTTCAGTACAAATTACATGTAAAAAGAAAAAGTGTGATATTTTTTATTAATATTTTTGATTATTAAACTTGTTATGAACACCGCTTATGTTTCAATTTAGTCACGATGACATTTTCTTTGAAGTCACTGTCACAATTTTATATTCCAAGTTATAGGCTGTAAAGTGGATTTTTTTACTAGTAATGGTATATTTTGGGATGAAATATAATAGAATATGATACTCATTTTCATTTGAAATAGTTTGAATTCATTTTCAAGGTGCTAAATTAACTACAAAGTTAAAAATATAAGTCGCACTAACCTAAAACGTGACGAAAATATTTTAATATGTGATTTAAAGCTAGAAATAAATTTCAAGTAGGGTAAAAGAAATTGATTTCAAAAATAGTATTATATATTTTAACTAATAATTGTTAAGAATTTGTAAAAGATAGTTCACATTGCTGATAAAATAATATTTGTGATCGTTACTAAATGGACGGTGCTTGTCATGGATCATGTTTGAAATTCCGTTTTTTTTTGAAACTGTATACTTTTTAGTTTTAAACTATATTATTTTTCTTAAACTTTGATAAATGCCGCATCGATTCATAAAGACAGCTAAAAAAGAAAAAAAGAAAATTGTCCATATTGTCCCCTTAGTAACGGTACAATTTTTCACGGAATGGCTCGGCAACATCTGATGTGGTCACAAACTCACAAGTGAAACTCTTTGTTATATGTATGTTTTTGTATGTTGTTGTTGTAAACCAACTGGTGTATGTCTGAAAATTTATAAGGAAGCGATCACTTGAATCTTTAAGTGATCGTTTTTACATTAATTCTCCTAGAGACAGATGCCAGGATCTTCTAAATTATAAGTATATTTAATTTATAACAGACTTCACCATTGATCGATATTTTCTGAAGGATGGATGAGGTCAAGGACTTTCAGGAAAATTACTACAAGGTACCTATTTCCTAGAAACATTGATGAACATATTGTGTTTCTCGAAGTTTCCTGGAAAACCGTTGAATAAATATAAGATAATATAATATAATATATAACGGACTGCTGTCCGAAACGGACACGTCCAAGCGCGTATTTTTCGTATAAATATTAGATAATAGACAAGTTTATTGACTCAGACAAACAGTTTAATCACAACATCCAATAAATTATTATTATCAGTGGTTTTGTGTGTTTGCTTATGTTTACTCATTAATTTAAAATGTTGTTCTAGCGGTGGCTTCTTCCACTGCATCAAAATTGTTATCTTTTAGGTTTAATAGATTTCTGCTGATTACTGTATTCATATTATTTACATCTACGCATCATTTTACAATCTATGGAAAAAAACTACCTAGATACAGCCAGCAAAAGAGATAAGTATCCAGGGTCGCCGGATATAGTTGAAGTTTAGTAAGAAACCGATGAATGATTTCGAATAAAATTAATAGAAAACAAACTGGTAATTTATCAAATTAAATTTCATTCGAAAATATTCATCGGTTTCTTACTAAACTTCAACTATATCCGGCGACCCTGCATACTTATCTCCTATTTCGTAGGGTGATGTTTTTTTTTTGTATTTAGGAGAATTTCCACACTAAAATTAATACCTAAACAATATCTTCATGTCTGATCAAACTATGTAGTAGACACGATATTTGAACGTTACATTACTGTAAATTAGTGAAGCCATTATGCTCTATAAAGTGATCATAAATATTGCTAAATACAATTTGATAGCAGCAATAATGTTATCTTAATTACAAATAGTTAATATGAATACGTTATAATTCAAAACTTTCCCTAGACACAGGTACTTAGGTATATATTTTGTGAAGGTACCTGCCTGTTGTTAGGATAATGTAAACGTAAGGTACCGTAGGTAAAACCAACATACCTATATCACGATACATATACAACTTTGTTATTTGTTTTTCCTAAATTTTAAAAGGAGTAATTGTACGGCCTCATAATTTGACATAATAATTATATCAAATGATGAGGTGGCAATTTATCCATAGTAAAAATTGTACGTGCATAATTATTCTGTCCGTACAATTTTTACTATGGATGAGCCATGAAATCGTTCAAAAAGGAATCAGCTGTTAGAGGTATGAAACAAAAAACGGTGGTTAAATGTATGAAACAGCAGATTTTCTTACCGTGTCTCGCGAAAATGATTAGTTTTTCTGCGAATTTCGTATGCAAATAACGTACTTATGTTTGCACCTCATCTTTCGATGCAATCAGAGTCTGTAACTATCTCACAAGCGGATCTCTTGGAATTGCTGGCATAAATATTCATATCATAGCCTTGTATAGACTAGTCTATGATACCCAAAGTAGTCTATATCGACGCCCATTGTTAGATGTTACACTTTTAAATCTGAGATATCTTCTAAGATATTCATTTTAATGATATGCTGTAAGGGGCAATTTTGATATACCTTAAATGCACAACGTATCTAACGTATTTAATTGGATAAGGTTTAATATAGCATTGTTTAAAATAGCTTCGTAAATAACCTATTTTTTTTTTAGTAATACGTAAAAGATAAAAATGGTTCCTGTGGGTTATATCCTTAGAAGATAGACATATACCATCGCGGACTTTTTTGTAGACCTTTTTAAGATATACAGTTCCACAGTATATTATTTTGATCTATCTCGTAAGGTTTAGCTGGTGTTAGACCATTGTAAGCGCCCAAAAATATGTTTTTTATGACAACATTGCAAATCTTTGAAATTCTCGTGTATAGATCATAGGTACTCAATGTGGGCGATAACGTCCCCTCGTGGGCGTTTGAGAATTTCAGGGGGGCAGTAGAAGACCCAGAGAAAATTAGGAGGCGTTGAGATGGACCATAGATATGATGGTACACAATATAATAGTGACACTAGCTGTTCCAGACTCGCTACAGATGGTAAATAAAGAAAATTGGGGTGGATCTATCGATCCCTTCAAAATGGTTGAGCTAAATGGTGCTGATCCATACGTCATGTTCGTGAACGGGCGCCGTCAGTGGGGACTGGTCATCTCTTGGCTGCCACGGCTTATTTTAATTTAATATTGGAATTGTTGTCGTCTCTTTATTACGGACGCTTTTAACGTTCTGCATCGTTCTCACAGGCATAATTTCAACATGAATGATGTAACCAATAATTTGTAACCATATTTTGATTTAAAAGAGTGTCCATGGAGTTTCTTGCCCGTTCTTCTCCATAGGTACCTACTACGCTTTGGAATGGGCAACTAGCTTCATCTTTCTGACTGACCGACCCCTTGACAATTCAAAAGTGCCTGTAATTGGTTTATTTGAAATAAATGCTTTGAGTTTGAGTTTCTAGAAAAACAAAACTCCTAGTGGGCGGTGGGAAAAATAAGGTTGAGAACCTGTGGACTGGAGATAGATATCTACATGTACCATTTGTGTGCAACTGTTACTTCTGCGTTACATGGAGAGGTGACGGGGCGTGAGATTCAACTGGATTTTTTCTTTTTTTCCAGAGTCAGTGTAACTATGTATGTATTGCATATCATAAAGACAAGTAAAAATCACAATTAAATCCGGTTCTCTTTCAAAGTATCCAGTTATTACATCATAGTCATATTTTTTATCACAAAAATTCTTCCGTTGATAAGCGGACAGTATGTACACATACATATCAACCATATAGGTATGTACCTACTTATCTGTGTTGTTTATAAAATGGATAGTGTGATTGTTGTTTGTTTAATTAATCATTATTATATCATCGGCACGGGCCTGGTAGTGTGACTAGTTTTATTAGTAAAGAATACAATATTTATACCGTGTAATCGTCAAACCTGTTATGATAATATATGCAATGCTTAGACAGTAATCTGCCAGTATGTTCTATAAAAATCTTACCACCTACCGTCAAACGGGGTGAATAGGGATACAGGGGTGAACCGAGACGAAACTTTAAAAGGATTTTAACATTGAAATAATATAGTTTGTTGCCAAAAAAGACTAATGTGTTTAGTGTATTATAATGAACGATTAAGTGCTCTTGTTGGCAACAAACTATATTATTTAAATGTTAAAATCTCTTTTAAAGTTTCTTCCCCATTCACCTCTGCATATCTATCCACCCCGTTTGACGGTACCCAACACTTCAAGCTCACTGTGAGCTCACTTTACCTAAGTTGTCAGGGTGAGATTTTTACAAAATAGATCGGCCGAAAAGGAAGTGAGCACCTTATGAAAGGGTTTGTCTAGAGTGGACCATTTTCAACTCCATACTTATTTTTCCACTAAGCAAATTAGATGTGTTTATTTCTCGTTGCCATGGAAACACGATGCGTAGCAGACGGTTTCATGGTCGCAGTTTGCGTGGTAGGTATAATTCTAGTAGGTTCCATTTGCATAAAATTTTAAGACATAATATAACATTGGCATAACGAAAGTCAGCATAATGCATAATATTATTACACATAAATGTTTTTCCATAATATTTATTGCCATAAATTAACCTAACCTAACCATTGCATTATGCCAAAGTATTATTATGCCACAGTATCATTATGCTAATATAAGTTATGCGAAAACGGTTATGCCAAAAAATATCAGTATTTAAAAAAAAATGTGAAAAGAAGGGATCCTAGTCTAGTAATAAAAATATAAACGAACCATTTGTCTCGATATACGAAGAACTAAAGTACCTAAATGTAAAAATCTTTTCCTACTTGCTAAAAACACAAGCCAGATTAATATATCTGTTCGGGCAATTCAAATCCTATTCGCCTATTAACACTTCAATAGATATTTAAATATATTAATCATTGCAACGGATTTGTCATCCCAAGTACGTAGGTATCAAATACAATAACGTGCTAGTAATTACAAAATGCACGTTTGAACGCAACACGTATCGCGACACGTGCCTTCAAGTGTGCGTTGCTTTTATTGACACTTAAGTGTTTATTATCAGTCATTACAGTTCAGTATTGGGCATGACGTCACAATGTTGGTACAGTAGGCCAGCCGATTGGACGAACCCCAAACTGATATCAGACGATTCACTAGAGTGAATGTTTATTTTTGTTTTATTTCACATTCACATAACTCCAACAAAGTTACGTAGAAATGGACGTTCATCTGCTCATTTTATTTTATAATAATTGATCTATACATAATAATGAAATCGCTGCGAAGTCAAAACTGTACATTGTTTAATAACTTAATTTTTGCGAGATCTGGGAACGATTCTTAGGGGTTTTTTTTTTTAAATTTTCTTCTGATTGTATGTTCCAGTATCACGCAAAAACTACCGCTTATATATTTTTAAAATTTGGCATCAATATTCCCTATAAGTCTGATCGGTCTGTAGACTATAAATTATTACGCTATTTGTTATGGGGGATGAGCAATATTGCAATTTGTTCGTATTCTTCTATAGTTTACAGCAAGTTGTAAAATGACGAGCTAAAATATTGCAGATAGTTACAGATTTAATCGTGTAAATTATTATCAGCACTATACTTCTATGGAGCTAAGCAGTCAATAATGACATATACGTGGAATTTTGAGATGGGGCACTAAGGGCAGGAACCTTAAACGTTTTCGCTAAAAGAAAACGATCTTAGGAGATTATGGAATAAAAATAGATAGAATAAAAATGGGCAATTTTTACAAAAACAAAAAACGATGTGTATCTATCCTGTTTCTTATAAGGATCAGAAAACTCTTTTGGACCAATAGAAGTGTGAGTACTAGAAAAGCCAGAAATCGCAAAAAAAAACTTCCCATAAATTTCATAGAACATGAGACTGAGACGAGAGAGAACACAATACACCAGTGTATAATAACGGTCAAATTATTCCATTACTTCACTGAGCTGAATAGGGAACGAATGTAGCAGATAGTTACAGATTTATCCTTTTACATGATTATCATCCCGCTATACTTTTGAGGAGCTATGCAGTCAATCATGAATTCATGACATAATATAAGAACGACTATTTTAGTTAACTTTCAATAAAGCAAATGCCTTACCGGTTCGACGACTGCTTTACAAACCTATGTTCGATTCTCAACAATTGATATTTTTTGTGCCTCCTTTTTTAATTTTTCTTATACTATGATAGTTATATTATTTACTTATATTATACATAGTTCGTAAAACTTACACAGAAAAAGATAAAATGTAGGCCTCTTCTGTCATCTTTGGTTATAATAAAAATAAATATCTATGGTTGGAAGTGACTATTAATAAGAAATCCCGTGTGTTTGCAATCTACTGTTATATTATTTTAGTGATAGATGTTCGTCAGGAATGATCTGTAAGAAAGCATTAGTCAGTGTATCAGTTTTATGCTATTAGGTAGTATATGCAGGAACGCAGGCGTTCATTAATTCACTAAAAACTTCACAAGCAATGAGAAACTACTACTGAAGGCTGCAGGCAACGACCTCAGGACGAGCTGGTTCTCAAACGGACAACTGAACGTCGCTTGCTCTTGCGTCACCAGTCCTGACTCTCCTCATATTTTGGCAGCTGAGACCAAAACTACAAATGTAGAATACAGGATTTTTTTATAAAATGTGGCTATTATTTTAGTAAATTGAGTTGTCTTACGACTTCCACGCGAATGAAGTTGCGGGCAGAAGCTATTTTATGGATAAAACCAAAACATAGGAACATGGAATTGGTAGATATTGATTATATGGTTAAAAAATATTTGCTATAGTGACATTATCCAGAAAGGAAACTGAGGAATACGCTTGTATGGACTAAACGCTGCCCGCATTTTTCTTAAAAATCTACGCACGGAATCGACGTAGAGAAAATAAATCACCCTAACGTTGTGAGTTGCGATGTTACTACGCAGTCGGTGTGCTTTTACCCCCAAAATGAAAATTACTAATGTAATTAGCTTCTATTGTCCTACTACAGGGTAAAGGCCTCTTCTCTCTTTTCCACATATTCCACTAGTCTTTTGCTAGTCCGACTAGTCCTTTTGAAGGAGTCAAGCTAGTCCCGCCATCATCTCCGGGTCTGCCGCGATGTCATCTTGCGTTTAATGGGACCCACCCGGAGGTTCCTTTAACCCATTTCTCATCTGACATGCGGCAGACATTATCCGGCTCAGACCCACTTCGATGCGCTAAGGTTGCCCTCGAAATTCAAATTTTCTTACGTTTTTTGCAATTTGCAGGTCAGTATCAGGTTGTATATTGGATAAAATATGATTCGCGACCGTACCAAATTATGGCTTTACAAAATTATAATCATTAGAAACAGCAATACAACTCCGTAAGTTAGAACTAGCCTCAAATGTCATGATTTCATGAAATAGTCATTCAATAGAGTAATATGAACTTAGAGAGATGTATTGATGATTTTTATGATTATAATTCTATAAATAAATTTTTGTTACGGCCGCAGATCATAGTTAGATCGACATATCGACTTGCAAATTACAAAAATAAAAGTAAGAAAATTTTTGTTTCGTGGGCTACCCTGACGCTTTCACCTTAAGGCTCGTACACACTGGCGCGACGCGACGCCCGACACAAAGGCACCGCATGTCGCGCGACGAGCGGCGCCTTTGTGTAGCGCTGTCGCGTCGCGCCTGTCTGTGAGAGCCTTTAAGCTTAGCGGCTTTCTGGGTCACGTCCGTGATCTTGGTTTTCTAATTATTAATGAATACTCAAGAATCCTTTATGGAGCTGAACTAATCAGTTACTCGATATCGCAAAAATATTATGTAATGATTTGTTATTTAATACGGAAATAAATAACCAATATCGACGTTACTTACGTGGATATTTTTTATTATGTTGCGATAAGAATATGGTAAGCAGCTGTCAACGGAAAAACTCCACACATCGATACAAAACATTAACGCAAAAGGTGTAAATTCTCTAGAGAGATTGATAGGTAGGTACGGTCAGCAGCAAAAGTCGATTAACACTGCAACTTTTTTCATATAAATTGGCACAAAATTATTAGTTTTATTGTTTTTCAGCATTTCATGTAGGTAATAGCTAAGTGTAAATATTCTTTTAATTTTACTTCTGTTCCAATTTTAATTAAATATTTAGATAAAAAATTACACACTTAAGTATTTTTACCAACAGTCTAAGTAGTAACTAGGACGTCAGCGTAATAATTACGTAGCACATTATAAAATGGCAATTGATCAAAATACCTTTGATTTCGACGGTTCAGGTTCAACCACGTTCATTGCGTTATTTACGTTTATGAGCAGTTTTCAATCGCATGGATTGCTCCATGGGTTTGAAAAATTCGTTTATATTCACACATTTCTTTAAAACCCTCTTATTGTGATTGAAAATGTGTTACACAATTAGGGTGCAGGTCGTGTTTTGCCATAATGCATCAACATATTGTTCAAACAATTATTATTCCTTGTGTTTTTATTATACAATTGCTGGTTTCAAAATATTATATCAGCTATCAGAGTAAAACCATAAACATCAAATAGGAAATGACAATCTGAAGAAGGTCGCTTCACAATAAATAAACATTATTCTAGCAGATTGAATGAAAGGACTTCTATTTTAATCTTTGACCTTTTCAGATAACACTATCTTCTCGAACTAAATCACTGGAACAAATTACTGAGAATTAACAGATAATAACGCATTAACGGGATTATCTTTACGGTAATAGGATATTTTAGGAGATATGAAAAAGGTCAAAACGGAGATCGAATAATATAGTTTTCTAGACTAAAGTTTCATGACTTTTTTTGTGTGGAAATCTCTTGAGCTGGGGAAATGGAAGGGTTGTGCTGAATTCCTACTGCAAAAGTATAACACAACATCGACATAATCAGCCTTTATTGTTCCCACTGTTGAGACTCAGGCGCCATCTCTGTGGGAGAGAGTGTGTCGTGGGTTAGGCATCACGCGAGTAAATGCTCCCGCTTATAAGCGCGACTTGTCGCACGACGTGTCACATTGCAACTTTGTTTTCATAGAAATTGTTCAACGGATATTTATCGCAGAATCGCGTCGCACGAGAGCCCAAAAGTGCGGGTTGTCACATGTTTATTTTATGTTCCTTAGGCATACCTACTTTTCTCATGATGTTTTCTTGGGATCCTGCCGTTTTGCCAAAATTTCACTATCCAAACAAATTTTAGCAACCTTTTTTATACCAATGCAATAATTGGAATGGTCAAATTTTTACTCGGCAAAATATTACCAAGGATAATGTCACTAAGGCATTTGGTCTTTAATCAAATGATTTATTACAGCAAACAATCTTTAGACACTACACATTTCGTCAAATGATTTGATGTGGGAGAGGATGCAAGAGCGAGCGAAGCGAGCTCGGGACTTGGGGCACCCCGAATCGGACTGGTTAGGATAGAAGGGAATGGCGGGGTCTAAAAGACCCCGCCATTCCATTCGTGGTTATTTTTTGTTTTACCACCCAGAAATAGGAGCACCGCAAAGCCGGGTTCCGTCGACTACGCCTTAAAATAGAAATGGTAAATTGAAAACTGACGATACTAAATACTTGGCTTATTTTATTTTGCGTAAAATATGTTATACCTGCTGAAATATTTGACTACATTAAAATTTATAAAGTACCTACTAGTTGGTAAGCAAGTTATTGTTTAAACGTTCACTTGCCAAACATTAGGTTTGCGTTAAATTTATTTGTGAAGAGTTTATTTGCTAAATAATAATTTGGCGAATGAAATTATGCGGAAAATTGTTTGGGAAGTGATAATTTGTAAATTTTTGAAACAAGTGTAACCCTGTTTTCTTTCACCGTGTTTTAAAGAAGTGGTTATTTCTTAAATTGCACAAAGAAAATTAATGCTTGGGTTCGTCGGTCGTTCGGGCCGTTTATAATGTACCACTGAGCTCCTATAACAGCTCTATAGGCAAAAATATCCTTTAAATTGCGTTAATAGAGAATATTGTTGTAAATAAATCGATCTACATAAGAATAATTTTGTGGCGGTATCAATTAAACTACTGCTTGTTTGAAATAAACAAAGGAAGATAACCTGACACTTAATTAAACAAGAACATGAATACTAAATATCAACATTGTCTCTGATACAATTTCAATGATAACAAGAAACAAAACACTTGGTAATTGAAATTTAAGCTAGAACGATTTCATACGAAAGTACTGCATGAAAAATGGTGGCTAATTTTCTTCCCAGGGTGACGGCTTAATTAATCGCTGAACCAAATGGTACTCGTATAAATATAGAATTAACTCTGAAGGAGAATATAGGATTTAAAAAAAATACCTTAAACGGTAACCCTATTTCCAGCAGTGGACATCCTTCGGATTAAAGGATGACACGGGTGAAATGGGGTGTTGTAAGTTTGTATGGGACACTCTGAAATCAAAATAAAAGAGTAACCGTGGAGTTTCTTGTCGGCTCTTCTCCATAGGAAACGACCAATTGGAACCGTGCACCTAGGTTCTCACGTTTCATAAGTGCCCATGTAGGTTTATATCTAATAAAATATTTTGATTTGTTTTTGAATCGTGAGGAAAGACCAAGTAAAAAACAAAATACGATCACAAATTGGTCTGTCTATTAGCAACTAGACAAAAAGAACCTGTCTATTCGCTAATAGATAAAATTTTCTTTTTGACTGTTCATTGTTGCGGTTAATAAGACCGATGTTAAGACTAGTGAACTTTACCGGTTGATATAAAAACGTAAATTAATGTTGGATAAACTAAAAGTCGGGAATAAAATGCTAGGAATTACAAGCACTCGTATGTTTTTTCTGTAATCATTTCCTAGACTAGAAGTGACTTCAATTTCTAGATCCGTTAGCTTTTTAAAACGGAGATTGAATTGCTGAGCTATCACTTGAAAGTAACTTAATCTAGTCAAAGGAGATATAGGAGGATTAAATTGAACTTTTTTGGATTAAATTAGTGATTCTTGTATTAAAAAGACAACTTCGAAATAACGTTTGAAAGTTTGATAGATTATTTGTTGGTTTGGTTATTTATTTTGAAGTTGTGTTATTCATCAAGCATAGGCAGACACAACGCAGACGCATGCGTATTGGAGACTTCCGGATGCATATCGGTTTAACTGAGAGTCCACATTCCTTTGAAACAATCTCTCTGCCTTACTTCTAATGAAATGGAAATGCGCGATTATTGAGCCGATATTTTCTACCGGTACCGTTTCTTTTTATTCGGTTTTAATGGCACAGTGACCTTCTTTTATCAGGTTTGCCAGAGTAGACACTTAACAAAAACTTAAACTAATAACATGTTGTAGGTCCAGAGAGCCTGATGGATGCGGAAAGCATAGGACCGATCGAGGTTACGATGTTAGTACAAGGCATTATGTCCAGTAGTAAGGACTCATTCTGCTGTACTATGATAATGACAGTAAATTTCCTCCCAAAAGACCTTTACTTGACATTGTACGTACAAACCATTAAACAAAATTCAGCTGATAATATTGACTCAGCCATTTACCTACGTTATTTTCCTTTCATTAATAAATTAATAGGTATAGTAAAAATGACTCCGTGTTTAATGTCACTTGTAAATAGCGTGATCGACTATGAAATCATCGGGGAAATATAATTTGATAATTTCAAGTATATATATTATATATATATATTTCATACGTATAGACTATTAGATAAAATACAATACAATTAGGTATTGTATTTAGTGTCGCCTGTTATATCTTAGTTTCGGAAAACCCTTAGGTCATTCAGCAGTCTCTGGCGCAATGTGGTACGTCATGGTATCTTGCTTAGGTCAACTCTTGGTGAACTATCGATGGATGATGTTTAATATTGTTTTTCCTTAACAGATTACAACCGGGCAGAACCAAGACATTACAATTATTATCTTAAACAAAATATTAAACATAGGTATCTTAATATCATACTTAACATTTCATGCCATTTATGGAGCACTTCAAATGATACCCTGAAAACAGAAATAAGAAAGAAAAAGAAAAGAAAGAAAAATAAAAGACAGAAAAAGAAAAGAAAGAAAAACAAAAGAAAGAAAAAGAAAAGAAAGGAAAAACGTTTATTTTGTGGTAAACATGACGCGAAAACACGTGAAATACTTTTTTATCGATCATTTATTTTATTATCAAGTTACTAATCGTAAAAAATGACTTGCTACTTCCTGCCATAGTGAAAGAGATACCGTAGAAGAAGTTTTATATCCTATGAAGGCGGAAACTACTAAGATGGGATTGGATAGAAATTCCCATTGGAACATAAAAACGAGATGGACGACTTTTCAAGTGAAGGAGATATTTAAGGTTTTCTTTAGTCGGTCAAAGAAACATCCAATACCATCATTAGAGGACACCATGATCTCAAAAAAAATACAGCGGTGGTACTGAAATCTACCGGCGTATCCTGAGCAGTCGGCTAAGTCAGGCTAATTTTCAAGGCATGACAGGCTTTGTTGAGCATAAAAACATATTTTTATAACTATATAAGTAAGCATTTAGCACAAGCGTATATCTCGAGAACCGGTCCAACATGAATATTGTCAAGCACCATTATGTGCAAAATTAGGTTGGGAATAATATTGCCATAACAGAAATTGATGTAAGACCAAAACTTAACAAAATATTAGCCAAAAACTGACGACGTTTGAGAGTAAATAACTTTTTTTCGCTTACAATTTTGGGAATGGTCTTTTCGCCTTTTCATAAAATCTACACTAGGATTTATTTCACAGATCTGCTTTTAATAATACCGGCCTATTATCATGCCTTTGTAGGGCTAAGGCCTCTTCACATATAAAGGTTTGCCTTTAATTTGTTTTATTTTTTTGGGCTTTTTTTATTTTTTTTTGGTGGGAAATCATCAAATGACCTCTCCCGCTCTGGGCGGAGCGGGAGGGCGAGTCAGACTCTTACTGACTAAAACCCACCCGTGTTCCTTCAGTTGCCTGTGCGCCAAGGCCACGGTAACTCTTTCGAACAATCCGCGACCCCGATTAGCTACTTTCTTAAAATTCGTGCAGTGTCGGTTATGCTAAATATAGGCGTAATAGTTTTGTTATTGTTTTCTTGTTATTTTGTACACGTCATTATAGTAAATATTATGAAGGTGTGTCTATTTGCATCGGTATGCAATCGACAGTCAGGTGTTGCTGTTTGTCTCACAAGTGACGTATTAGAGACGAAAATATGTTGGTTTTACCTGTTTACAACTAGGTACATTATTAAGATATATAAACTAGGTACCTACTCTATTATTAATAATATCAATGGATCATCAGCATTATCATCAGTCTATATTCGTCCACTGCTGGACGTAGGCCTCTCCTAGTGAACGCCACTGAGCCCGATCTTCGGCTTTCCTCATCCAGTCTCTGCCAGCTGCCTTTCGCAAGTCGTCACTCCACCTGGCCGGCGGGCGTCGCACGTTACGTTTACCTAGTAGTATCAATAGTTAGTTCATGTTAATACCATATCAAAATCAAAATATTTTTTTCACATAAACCAACATGGGCACTTATGAAACGTCAGAAGCTAGGTGCACGGTTCCAATTGGTTGTTTCCTATGGAGAAGAGCCGGCAAGAAATTCCATGGTTACTCTTTTAAAAATAAGGGGCTTTTACAATGTTTCAAATAACAGTGTTGATAGGTATGGGAGGGCAGTGTAGGCCTGTCAACAAGTAACAGGCACTCAACAAAATATAAAAAAGGTCTACTAATCTACAGCCTACATGTTAGGCCTACAACGTTCTCACATTCACAAAATATAGAAGAATCTATATAATATAATCTATATATCGATCTAAAGACTGGACTATAGCCAATAAGATAGTCTAAAAGCTACTGATAATAATATTGAACAAGTTACCTTATTGTTCTCCCTACTCGTTATTTTTTTTTGTGTTAGTGTGTTTTTTCATTGCGTCATGTTTACCGCAAAAAAAAAAATCTTTCTTTCTTTTCTTTCTTTCTTTCTATTGACTCTTCAGATTAACCTCAATAAGCTATAACCGCTCTTGCAGGTGTAAACATGTCTACTTATTTCTATTTAGTGCTAGCACTTCTCCTTTTTCCACTATCTTACCTTCCACGTATCTTCCCTAGAGAAAAATTTGGAAAATACTTTGATAAGAGTAAAGTGGTGAATACAACGGGGTAATTGCGTAATACACTAACTGACAGTAGGAATAGTTTTCATTTTGACAGTTCAAAAACATTCATTGCGTTATTTACGTTGTTGAGCAGACAAATTTTTCCAACATATGAAGCAATGGATTAGCAATAGGCTTCAAAATGATTCACATTGTGATTGATAGTGTGTTACGGAATTACAGTGTAGGTTGATTGATTCGTTTTTGTGATAAGAACGCCATTTGCACCAAATGTACGTAATATATTGATTGATGTTCTTCCTTTCAGTTTAGGTACAATTAAGCATATCTATCCACACCAATATTATAAACGCGACAGTACCTCAGTAACTCAGTCTGTCTGTTACCTTTTTACGCTTTATCGGCTGAAATTATGAAATTTGGCACACAGGTAGGTAGACCGTGGCCTGGGTTAGGACATGGGATACTTTTTATCCCGGTTGTACGTTCCTGTGGAATAACTTTCGAACTTCACTTGGGCGAAGCCGCCAAAAAAGCTAGTTCATCTATAGGTTAAGATAATAGTATTCCGGTGAAAGCTCCAACAATGTATTTATGCCTTTGGGAAGGCTTTACCGCAGAAAGGCCCGTTGTACACGATACGGCTTCTTTGCGGTACGCTTAACCGCGCTGTAGAAAAACGTGTGTGCTAGTATATGCGCATAGGTTCAGCGACGGCGTGGAGGTCTGCCCGGCTTGAGTGGAACACCGCCGTGTCCTCGTGGCGGCGATCGGCGGCCGCGATCTCTTGCGTCCGGCCCTGGTTCAGACCATGGTACGGAGTGAGAGGAAATGGGAAGCCGCCACCTCCTTCTGCGTAGCGGTAATGCTCGCGAAGGAGGAGGCGGACCCCGTGAGGTAGAGGCAATCGCTGCGCCTTCACGCCCCTAGTCGCCGCAGGAGGAGACACCCTGGGCGTCAGGAGTCGATTGCCGACTCCCGGCCACCGTAGGCGCGGGCTTGCGGACGGCGAGCAGTGAGCAGCTCGCCGTCACGTCTCGGGTCGACGGCGCGTCGTGTTCCACGCACGCCTCAAAGAGATGTCAGCACAATTGACGGGGTCCGATAGGGCCGATACCTGCCGGGGCCGCGGATTGTTCAAAAGAGTTACCGTGGCCCTGGCGCACAGGCAACTGAAGGAACACTGGTGGGTTTTAGTCAGTAAGAGTCTGACACACCCTTCCGCTCCGCCCAGAGCGGGAGAGGTCATTTGATGATTTCCCAAATAAAAAAAAAAAAATAAGGTTCAGCGACGGCGCCGTGCCGTAATACCGCCGTGTCTGTGTCTAAGGCTGAGGACATCGTGGAGTACGTGCGCCAAAAGACGAGGTACACGCCAAGGGTGCAGTTACTGGAATCGCACCGGAACGTCAACTTCAAAGCGTTCGTCGTGCGTATACCGAACTGTTATCTGCCCCTCGTCATGGAAGAACACTTTTGGCCGCAAGACTTGCTGTTCCGTCGCTTCCGTGGACAAGTTCCACTGGACAGCACGAAGTCAAGCTAGTGCAAAGTGAAGTGCTACTAACATAGTTTTAAGCCTTTTTATTAACACACGTTTTGTTTATATAAAAATATGTATGTTTAGGTTAAGGTATTTTTCTATGGGCCTGTGTCGCCTGAAATAAATGGTATTATTATTATTATTACTATAAATAAGCTTCAGATCCGTACAATACTGACGACCGTGCCTACACACGGCGAATCAACCGTAAGTTTTCTGAAAAAACCGTAGTTTTTCACGGCAAGAAAAACGTGTGTGTACAATGACGTATGTGTGGAATGTTCTTAGAATGTCATTTAACTGACTGTCCTTTTTTTCTTCTGCCTAATAATAGACTTGCTCCGCTGTATATCTTAATAAATAAAAATATATGTTGTCTGGCATCAAGGCCCATAGGGTGTTAATACATCTTACTTAAAAACTATATTAGCAACATACAGGAGCACTAAAAAGAAAGAAAAAAGATCACGATCACAGGAAGGTTTAACAAGCTTTGTTGCCAACATGCAGCTTGGTAAACCTCCCCATTGTAAGCCCATCCAGCCTCTCTGCCCACACCCTCAGAATACTGTTGCCGCTTTACATCACTCGGGATATTAATGATTCTAACCAAACACGTGGACAATAGGTACTTTAGTAGCTCGGTACATTTTGTTTCCTGACTTCCGACCACACATAGTTGAAGTCAATAGAAGTTAATTGAGTGTTCCAAGTCAACGGACTACGCAGTACATATACCTACTGTTACAAAACGTGCTTCAGCAACCTTTGTCCTACAACGTTGCAGTAAATGACGTCACGGGTTGCGACACGTGCTTTTCTGTTCCGTCGTTATTAATAGACATTGTTCATTTTACGCTTCATTAGACTGATCACAGATACACGTGGATAATTGTACATGCTAGTGTACGCTGTGTATAATTTAACACTTTGTAGATTTTATCTCTCTAGCAACAGAATATATATGGCTGAGATGGTTGCTAAAAGTCTACACTGCAAAAGAGCTCTGAAATTCAGATACTGTGAAAAATTGCAGTTATTCCAGCCAATCATGCTTACTTAAATGTCTCACTGTTGGTGGCACGTGTATTGGATCATTCGGTTCCCTACAAAATGGTTGAGCTGGATGGTGCTGATCCACGCGTCATGTTCGTGAACGGGCGCCGTCAGTTGAGACTGGTCATCTCTTGACTGCCACGGCTTATTTTTATTATTAATCTTATATTTTGAATTGTTTCTTAATATATATTTTTTTTCATTGTTCTCGCATACAGAAGCAACAAGAATAATGTACCCAGGATTTTGTAATATCTTGATTTAAGAAGAGTGTCCTTGGAGTTTCTTGCCCGTTCTTATCCATAGAGATCTACGTTTTGGAATGGGCAACTAGCTTCAACTTTCTGACTAACTGACCGACTCTTTGACAATTCAAAAGTGCCTGTAAATGGTTTAATTGAAATAAATGCTTTGAGTTTGAGTTTGATTCGAAATCGGCTTATTATAATATTGTAAACGGAGAACGAGGAAAACTGACCCACCGTAATACAGTTTATACTCAAATGTCCTTTCTTTGGTATTGCTCGTCGAATCGTTGAGCTCCTTAAGTTTTGAGTTGAGCTGCACGATTACTGATACTGACAAATTCGTATACTGACTGGACAGGTCTACTCAATCTGTGTGGTTTTTCCTCAAAATACCATTTACTAGTTTTTATACTTTGGATTTTAATTGATGCCGATTACACGTCGATTTCCTCATTGATTCACTGACTCACCGACTCACTCACTCACTCATCAAAATCTGTAGGGCACTTCCCGAAGTCCTAGAAAGCTGAAATTTGGTATGCAGGCTAGGATTTGCACATAAAACAATCAGAGGAGTTGGAGGGTGAAATCTTTAACTTTCACCCTCCAACTCCCTTAAAGAGAGGTGCAAGTCTGTATTTCTTACGGATAATAGATACCTGCAAAAATAAATGAAATCACATCAAAAACATTTCATGTGATTCTTCACATGAAATGTCTTGGCAAACTTCTGTTTGCCAAGACCAATAAAGCTTTTACTATTTAAAAGTTATCAGATCTACTATACGAGTAGAGCCAAGCCCCTAACTTTACAAGGCCTAACTGTACAAACCTTACATCTTGGTCAAAATGTACTTGGCTTTTCCATTGACGTTCAAAAGTGCCTTTTATGTGCCTATTTGAAATAAATGATTTGACTTTGACTTTGACCTATTGCATGACACAACATTGCAGACCAGTGACGTAATTTCTTACCATAAGCCCATAGGAGTGTCTGTGCGAGTTCCAAAGCTAACATCTCCTGTAGAGGGCCTTTTATAAAACAAAGATACTTAAAAGTTCCTTTATTACCACTTCGAAGTACCTACCTACAGTTTTAAGCCCTATAACATTTGCGTTTTTAGCAAAGTGCGCAAAAAGCTGACAAACCTTAAATGGAGGAAAACTAAACAAATGATAACGTTATCAGTACTATTAATTGTGGTCTACTACGTATATGATAATAGTCTACGGTGTTATATCTAAGACCTTTGACATATGATTTATTGCATCATTATAATCAGCCTATAATGTTCCCACTGCTGGGACACAGGCCTCCTCTCGGTGAGAGTGGGCCGTCATCCACGACGCGGGCCCAGTGCGTGTTGGTAGATGTCACATGTCTTCGAATTTTTGGTTCTAGAACATGGCGGTTTCCTCACGCTGGTTTCCTTCACCGTTTTGAGAGCAATGGTGGTGAAATTATTTACACAAAGTAAGCGCCTGTCTGGGATTGAACCTTTTTTTGGGTGGGAATGGGTTCGAACCTACGATCATATTTAGATATCGATACCTATCATGTCTGTAGAGTTGTGCTAGCTAATTTAATTTGACCTTGTATAGCCGGTCAGCAAAATGGTAGCTGCGGGCACACTGCCTGCGGCGGAAGAACATTTAAGATTAGCCTCTCGTAGAGGACTATTATATTGCTTTTAATTAAATTTCTGGACTGTATCTTTGGTCTAGTGGGTACAAGCGCTAATTCCCAGGTCCCAGTGATTCCCAGGTCGGACAAAGCATTATTGGCGTTTTCCATCAGGAATTTCTCAGTAGCAGCCCGGAGTCTGGATTAGTGCTCGGTTGTTGGCATTTGGCTTACCCCCTATTAAATTGGGACTTAAACAAAACTGGCGAAATGTGGGTGTAATAATATATATACACCTCTGCCTAACCCTTCGGGGATTACAGGCGTGATCTTATATGTCATTTAAATTTTCATAAAGAACACACCTGTTCATCTTATTTACAATGATTACAAATTTAACATGCCGCATAGTGACTGCAGCGTCGCCAGACAAAACAAATACAACATCACCAAGAAGTCTGCTCTTATTAATTACAAAACAAACAGGATTCTCTTAATAAACGGTTATCATAATAAATCTCACTTTGCGTAAACATACCGTAAAACATGAATTGTATGTTTTTTTATTATGTGTTATAAACTGTTACAGTTTCATCATGAAATCAGTCTGTAAACATTTCGACGGTCATTGGATCATCTAATTTTTTTTCGCTGAGGTATGAAAGCCGTTTCTTTACTTGTCTTTTCTTCTTAGCGTGTCGATGGTAATCTAAATGTAGTCGGTCCAGAATTCGGCTACGAGTTCGGTAGTAGCGTCCATCACTTCCTGCAACGAGCAGACGAAAAGAAACGCAGGACACGATGTTAAGTGTCTCATCGTGTGTGGAACAGCACCACATTTACACTCCAGGGCGAAGTAATCTGGCACGCCACAATTGCGGCGGTAAGACCCCTCTTTGAGGAGTGGCTTGAGAGGCGCCACGGCGTCCTCACCTTCCGCCTGACGCAGGTCCTCACCGGACATGGCTGTTTCGGGAGGTTCCTGTTTCGGATAAGGCGGGAGGAAACGCCCGGGTGTTACCATTGTGTGGATCGACCGGAGGACACGGTGGAGCATACGGTGGAGGTCTGCCCGGCTTGGGCGGAGCACCGCCGTGTCCTCGTGGCGGCGATCGGCGGCGGCGACCTCTCGCGTCCGGCCCTGGTTCAGGCCATGGTACGGAGCGAGAGGGAATGGGAAGCCGTCACCTCCTTCTGCGAAGCAGTAATGCTCGCGAAGGAGGAGGCGGAGTGCGAGAGGGAGAGGCAATCTCTACGCCCTCGCGCCCCTAGCCGCCGCAGGAGGAGGAGACACCCTGGGCGTCGGGAGTCGATTGCCGACTCCCGGCCACCGTAGGCGCGGGCTTGCGGACGGCCAGCAATGGGCAGCTCGCCGTCCGGTAAGGACCAGGCCCGGGTCGACGGCCCGTCGTGTTCCACGCGCGCCTCAAAGAGATGTCAGCAAAATTGACGGGGTCCGACAGGACCGATGCCTGCCGGGGCTGCGGATTGTTCGAAAGAGTTACCGTGGCCCTGGCGCACAGGCAACTGAAGGAACACGGGTGGGTTTTAGTCAGTAAGAGTCTGACACGCCCTTCCGCTCCGCCCAGAGCGGGAGACGTCATTTGATGATTTCCCACCCAAAAAAAAAAAAAAAAAAAAAAGGGCGAAGTAATCTATGAATCTCCAGCTGAAAAGGTCTTCCTTGCTTCGGTCAACCTGGGTCCGGAGTTTGTTTAACGACTTTCAGGTTAGCCAAGGCAACTCGTGTCCAGTTGGGCGATTTTCAGCAGGTAGAACGAATGGTATGGGTAAAGAAGCACTGCTTCTCCACAGCTTCAGTTTTTTACTAGTGAAATAGACTAACAAGATTATAACTGAAATATAAAAGAGCCTAAAAATTACAGAAATACTGTATTATTTTGACGTTCATTGGTCGAACTCTAGTGTAATCGCAAGCGAAAAATAATGCTGATCGGATTCGATAGCCGGGACGGACAGTGATCTTGAGTTTAGGTTTTTTTTTGTAGCAGCCAAGTGACGAGGTTGCAGTACTTTTAAACTATCTTCTAAGCCTCTGTAAATCCAGCCAAAAGTAATTGTTGCGCAAAAAAAAAATTAAGAAAATTGAATATGCGGTCAAGCGCTGAGTAATAATTGGCTCGATAAAGAAAACAAAGACGATACTAAATCGCTTTTTAAAACCTGTACCTGGAAGAGATTCCATCATGTAACCATGTAAAAGTTACATCAAGAGATAAGGCTTGTTATTTTTTAGGGCACGTTGAGAACACATTTTATAATTTCGTTATTATTTTTAAAATATATATATATAAAATCTAGCAGTTCAAGCGATCGCACCGGCCAGCCAATGTCCACAGAGACGCACTACATGAAGACTTTCTTGTAGTGCATCTCGTAATTGCAGCATTCACACCTCATTTTACAAGCACATTCGCTCTGGCTATGCGCTTGTGCTAAAAAACTATTGAAACATTTTACGCATGTAAGAACAAGTAAAGTGAACAAATATGACAAAGGGTGATGATTATGTGACCTGGACATTTGGACATCAGTAATTATTATAAATTGTAATAAGATAGCATTATCTACAATTTCTATTCCTAGCTGCGGAACTGTCACCGCTTATTCCGCAGTATTGATATTCAATTCTGGTACCAATATAATATTCTTAAGTGCTAATAGGCAATTTATGGTA
This sequence comes from Dryobotodes eremita, assembly GCA_917490735.1. NCBI lineage: Eukaryota > Metazoa > Arthropoda > Insecta > Lepidoptera > Noctuidae > Dryobotodes > Dryobotodes eremita. The sequence goes on along the minus strand of OU823251.1, from coordinate 18,591,293 downwards.
GCAATTGTTCCTAGTTACGACATTAATAAATTGAGCTATTTTTAAACATGTGCAGTTCAAGGTCCAAAGTCTTCTCTCTGAAGTCTCTGAGTGTAAACAAACACTGATTGATTGAAAATTCCTGATAAAACTATGAATCAGTAAAATGTTAATTGAATGAGGTACTTACTTACACTTACATAATTGTATACACACAGCATTAATAAACAGTTACAAGAAATCCTAATAATGTTAAAGTAAATATTTATTTACTTTCTGCTGTACTAATAATCATTTAGTTAATTGTTTCTTCTTTGTTAAGATTACACGAAAAACAAACAAAAAACTAAGCAAATACAATCCGTCTTAAATTGCATGCAATCAAAAAATTGTTTATAACGAAACTGTGACTCAGATATTAATTAACAAAATTGGCATACATTGAAGAGTGTGTCACATTTTTTAAAGAATGCTCTAAAGTAAGCCAGCAGTAGATGAATCGTTTATCTTTATGCCACGGATCATTTACACATATGACTGGATCTATAGTTCTAGTGGCAGCTAATCTAGGAGTATGTACCACGGCACGCGTTCGCGAAGTGCAAAGTTTACACACACACACACGCGCACAAGTGTGTCACCGATAGAGTATTACACAGTAATACGTCGACAACGACGCTGTGTACCTTTATCAGTCAGATGCTTCACACGTGCCTCCCAGTATATAAGGAAACTCTGCGCCCCCAAACATCATACCACAACCAGTTCTCGACTGCTCAACACATATTCAGAGCTGCTTAAGTAATTCTACGAAGCGTAAACCACCAGCGTCTAAGCTGTGCTGTATACTCTGTTTATTGGACATATTCTGCTTCGACAATGGACAAAAGGCAACTCATCGGCAGCGCCACGAGGTACATCGCCGGCAGGAATGCTGTGCAGACGGTCTACTGGAGGAAGTCAGCGGAGAACAGCAAGGGCCTCGTCAGGACCACGAGGATGACGTTCTTCGGTAAAAACGAGGGCCCGAACAAAGTTGACAGTGCGGAAATGTTCGCGAAAGTACGCGAAAGGTACAATTAGTGGAAGAATAATAACCACCGCGTATTATGACTGTGATAGATCTTAGTATAATTCTATAATATGTAAGTTTATGTTATAAGTATACCAGTGATTGGTGTGGTTTTGTATACCGGACGAGTGTTGACTGGAATCACCGTAATGTACAAATACATTTATTTTTATAACTATCTAATTCTTTCATTTCCTTCCTTAAGTTGTTGATGTTGAGATCATTTATTTATCACTAAATGGTCGTAGGACATCGTTAGTTTTTGGGATACAAAATCTAGTGTCTTAACTTATAGGGATCTTGAATAGGGCTTTATCAAGCTTTCTATTCACACCTTTCATATAAAAAGTTGTTTCGATTCAGTTACATCAAAAGACATTAGGCCAGATAGTACACAATTCATTAAGATTATGAAAGATCAATAACTTAGAATAGTATAATAGACACTATAGAAACACCAAACTTTGTGGTCATAAAACGTAGTAAGTCAATGACAAGTTATCAGTTGAAATTAATTAACAAAGACAATACAAACAAAAACCAAATCTCAAGGTCCAAATAATAAACCTAGATAAGTAACTATTAAATACCTCTCTACATCAGTATTTTATCATAACAACAAACAACACACTAACACTTTTTTTTTCGATAAAACCCAAACATTGTTTTATCGATACCTACACTATTGTTATGACAATCAAGGTGATAGTTGACAAACGATAGTTCTACGAGCATTGCCACTTCATTTAGTGGAAGTCAGGGATTATTTACATTAGCCTGTTGAATTGACAACGGACATAAGCAGAAAGATGCAACTAGAACTAGGGTCTACATAATTATAATATAAAAACACCCCAAAAACAAAATGGTGTTTGATCGATGAACATAATCCGACTGTTATGCATCACCGGATCGGTGTTAACAGTCGATGTCACCAATCGACGTCCATAGGCCACAATATTTTTGCACCTAATGCAAGGAGCGAGCGAGCCTCTGACGGAGAAATGCTAAAATTCCTATGTTGAAGATGACCACCGGGACCAGCAATTTTACATAGGTACACCTCGAGGAGTAAAATGTCAAGGGTTCTCGGACGGGTTATGAAAAGGGTTTAGTAATTATTCAAGCTATGATATGGATTTCAAATCAATAAGCCAATAGTAGAAAACAGCACAATAAATGTCTATGACTTACATCCATGGTAACTATAAGTAGATATTTAAATGAATAACAAGTGGATACATAAGGAACATAGGGTAAGGCAGAGGTGTGCCTCTAGTATGCCCACGTGTAAAAGGAGTTGTAAAGGTATACCTCTGCTTAACCCTTTAGGAAAACGGGCGAAAGACGTCCACTGTAAGACAGGCCTCCCCCAAGCATCGCCACATAGACCGGTTTTGTGCTTCTCGCATCCAGCGGATTTCTGCGGCCTTCACCAAGTCATTATTCCATCTTGTGGGAGGCCTTCCAACATTGCGTCTTCAGGTACGCGGTCACCTCTCCAGAACCTTTCGGCCGTATCGGCCATCTGTTCTGCGAGCAATGTGCCCGCCCACTGCCACTTTAGTTTGGCAACTCTTCGGGCTATGTCGTTTATCTTGGGTCTCCTACGAAACACTTCATTTCTGATTCGATCATGTAGGGAAACTCCAAGCATAGCCCTCTTAATTTCCCTATGTGTGACTTTCAGTCTTTCAGTGAGCGACCATGTTTCAGTGCCATAGGTCATCAATGGAAACACGCACTAGTCAAAGACACGTTTTGAGACACTGCGGTGTGTCACAGGGTAACGATAAATAAATGTAGGAATGTAAGATGTACTTACTTAAATGGCTAATACCATAGAAAAGTCGCTTTGATATTTCTAGCTCTACTTAAATGAATGATTTATTGTTACATAAAACATTCATTTAATAATTATTAATTGATTATAAGTAGAGTAGTAGAGTGCAGTCTGTTTATTTCTATCTTTTTTCCATCCGTAGGTTAGGGATCACCAAAAACTGTGATTTTTATTCAGTCTTTCAAAGGTCATAGAAAATGATTCCCAAAATGGTCAGCAGTGGACGACGACAGACGAGGGTTAACGTAGGCTAAGATAGATCATCCCTTCTCTTCCTATGTATGTCGTTAAAAATCGTGTCTCAAGGGGACCCTCCGCTACTCCTCTCCTCTAGACTCCTCTACACACAATGTCGGTACAGGGTGGCGCTTTTAAAAATTGCTTTTACTCTTGTAAATTATCCCTTTTATTTCTCCTAAATACAGGATGGCAGGGACATCGACGCGCAAACTGAAACTAAATTCAGCACTTTTTTTTTTGTATTGGAAGTCATCAAATGGCCTCTCTGGGCGGAGCGGAAGGGCGTGTCAGACTCTTACTGACTAAAACCCACCCGTGTTCCTTCAGTTGCCTGTGCGCCAGGGCCACGGTAACTCTTTCGAACAATCCGCGACCCCGGCAGGGATTCTAGACCCCCTAGCGTAGAAATTTTGCGAAGGTTATAAAAAAACAAATCTGCAGTTTCATAGAAAATTGCAATACCTACGCGGTCAAAATGTAATTGATAAATTATTTTATTTCTGTAAGTAGGTTTTACAAACACTTTTACACATCAATCATATATTTTAAACTATATGAGGTCGACGTTTCCTATCTGACTACTCTGAGAGGAAAGGCTAAAATAAACTCAGAGGTCACAGTCTGATCTCATGGCGGCATGGAGAGTGCGACTGTCGCAACCCAGCGCAGGGCACGCCACAATTGCGGCGGTAAGACCCCTCTTTGAGGAGTGGTTTGAGAGGCGCCACGGCGTCCTCACCTTCCGCCTGACGCAGGTCCTCACCGGACATGGCTGTTTCGGGAGGTTCCTGTTTCGGATAAGACGGGAGGAAACGCCCGGGTGTTATCATTGTGTGGATTGACCGGAGGACACGGTGGAGCATACGGTGGAGGTGTGCCCGGCTTGGGCGGAGCACCGCCGTGTCCTCGTGGCGGGGATCGGCGCGGCGACCTCTCGCGTCCGGCCCTGGTTCAGGCCATGGTACGGAGCGAGAGGGAATGGGAAGCCGTCACCTCCTTCTGCGAAGCAGTAATGCTCGCGAAGGAGGAGGTGGAGTGCGAGAGGGAGAGGCAATCACTGCGCCCTCGCGCCCCTAGTCACCGCAGGAGGAGACACCCTGGGCGTCGGGAGTCGATTGCCGACTCCCGGCCACCGTAGGCGCGGGCTTGCGGACGGCGAGCAATGGGCAGCTCGCCGTCCGGTAAGGACCAGGCCCGGGTCGACGGCGCGTCGTGTTCCACGCGCGCCTCAAAGAGATGTCAGCACCATTGACGGGGTCCGATAGGACCGATGCCTGCCGGGGTCGCGGATTGTTCGAAAGAGTTACCGTGGTCCTGGCGCACAGGCAACTGAAAGAACACGGGTGGGTTTTAATCAGTAAGAGACACGCCCTTCCGCTCCGCCCAGAGCGGGAGAGGTCATTTGATGATTTCCCACCCAAAAAAAAAAAAAGAGGTCACAGTCAATTTTAAAGTCCAAACATAGTCTTGGTCAGATCATGTGAAGACCATGTTGGTTAGTGTCTGAAATGGTTTTTTGGAGATAGAACCATCTGAATGGCAGATAATTATTTTTTTTTTATAACCGACGACTAATTTCACCGTAGGGAGGTTCAGAACCATGTACTGAATCCATAGTAACAGGTTATACGTCGATGTCCCTGCCACCCTGTAATATGTTTAAGCTAGAGGTAAGATAAGGTAAGGCCCACTTGTAACAGAAACAGAATGATGTTTTAATTTATTTTAGCGCTAAACGTATTTGGTGATTTGTGGGGTTAATGGCCCTAAGAGGGCAACGACTGGACACTAAATTATTGACCTCCAGCTTGCCTGTCCGTCCACGTCTTAACCTTTGTACAATTAATTTCTACTTGCTGCATAAGAAAAGGCTACCTATCAATATGTATTCATCAATGGCCAATGGATAATTAATTCAATGGATGCTTACTTACGTTGTAGTACAGACCCCCTATAGAGTTGCAACGATAACCTATGCCCTAAGGATACTATACCGCGTCGTAATTACCTCCTGTCAACTAAGAAACAGAGGCTACGCTGTAATAAATATCGTAAGATGTAATGATGCATCAATTACTTAGATAACCTACAGATATAACAACATAATGCCTGCATTCCTCGTAGGCACACCCACATTTATCCATTTATATTTACGTCTCATGGGACGAGCCTATTGTCATTAACCAGGCAAAATCCTGACACCACAATAACAGAAATTTGGCCAATTTTGTAGGTATGGTCAAATGGTAGGTATGTCTATGGTCAAATAGAGATTTGTGTTGTACCCACATGATATTGTTTTTTCTTATTAAACAGTTGTAAAAATACCCTTATATCGAAGTTGAGAGTCACTTGTTCTTCCCGTCATCATGGTCATTATTTGTACTGGACCGTATCTGGAAACGTACTGGTTACGGAGATATTGAAGGTCATAGTTAAAACTTTTTATTGACGTTTTTTTTTACGAAAACATGTTTTTTATGTTAAAACTTTAAATACTCTGACGATCTCTGTACCGTTGCGTGCACCCTTAAGCACAGGGCACGAAAAACTACCGTCAACAGCTAATTTTGTCACTAAAAATAAAAGTCGTTTCCCAAGCAATTATTTTTACACAAATTACTTAGTTTGATGCTGTACAGAATACGTAGACTGCTTCGTGATGGGACTTATTACACCCCGTTTGTAAAATCCGCATCGACACTTCGAAAAAAAAAGAAAAATAATTACAAGTAAAAAGTGAAAAAAAATCATTATCTTAGATTCGCTACATAACATTTCATAATGAGATATTTTGATGAGATTATTTAATAACCTGTGGCCTGAGAGGCGTTGACATACACGCATCATTAATTTCCTAACTTCGATAAGGTAATCAATCATTTTTGTTTATCTGTTTTTTTATTTTATCAAATTAATAATATTCAGTTTAATAGTATGCAATATTAAAGTATGTCAGTATTTTAATTTAATTGGTTGATGATTGTGATGTATTATTTGGTCACTGCCACCCAATTTGGAAGAACAATGTTTAAGTCTAGCAGACCCTCCTACCTTTTTTTTTTGTTTGATCCTGGGTGAAAAATCCTCATGAATGTCCTCCGCGGGGGCGGAGGGGTCTGTCAGACTCTTACTGACTAAAAACCACCCCGGTGTTCCATCTCACACCTGCGCCGGGCGTCGCAGGAACGTACGAATCTTCCGCAAAGATCCTCCGTACCCTCCGCAGGTAGGAACCTGCCCTCAGGTGGACGACATCCGTAAGAATAATTACTAAACGAAAAAAGGCTACATGCCAGCGGGAACGACTTATTACAAAGCTAGTTTTATTTGTTTTATGGTGAAGTACAGAACACGAGGATTATACGTAATCCAGGTGTGCAGAGATCCCTGCCGGGGTCGCGGATTATTCGAAAGAGTTACCGTGGCCCTGGCGCACAGGCAACTGAAGGAACACGGGTGGGTTTTAGTCAGTAAGAGTCTGACATGCCGTTCCGCTCCACCCAGAGCGGGAGAGGCCATTTGATGAATGCCCACCCAAAAAAAAATGGTGTGCTGAGATGATCGAGTCTAAAGAAATGCCATAGGTTACAGTTGCTGCTAGTATGTGTGATGAGCTTCTTATGATGATGCCAACGACAAGCATGCCACGCTCAGTTATTAAACGAAGTTCTTCTTAGATTAGAATGTGTAATAAAATTATATAAAAGGTGTAATCAACTACCAAATATATTTTTGTATTTTGGTTTAATCCATGATAGGTAAGAATTAATAAGCCGACCAAGATAGTGAGGCAACATAATGGGATGCGCGGCCTCCCCAGCCTGAATACCGTCACAGGTCTTAAAGGCTCGTTCACACTGGCGCGACGCGACGCCCGACACAAAAGCACCGCGTGTCACGCGACGAGCGGCGCCTTTGTGTAGCGCTGTCGCGTCGCGCCTGTCTGTGGGAACCTTGTAGCGCCATCTACAAACGCCACTTGCGAGCTACACGTCACACTGACGTCACGCAAAATCCTGCATCGCACAAGCAGAGTTTACCGCGCAACTAGCATATATACAACATCCCGACATCAATCGTCGGGCTGTTGCCCACCAGACATGACACCCGTCTGGTCGGAGGATCCTCCCTTTTCCATAGGGTATGAGTGAACTTTACACCCTGTTCCTCATACCTCTATAGCCTTAAATTCTACATTCGCTTTTGAAACTTGGATAAATATAATAAGATATTAATTAGGTATAGGCATAGACATTTATGTAAATCGATGATTTATAAATACTTGCCCAGTAATATTAAAAATATTTGTAAATGACATCATGACTGTCAGTTGTCCCATTAAGCTCACTGACAAGTATTGTCAGTGATAAAGCCTCAAATTCATTGGACTAATGTCCCGCGACACCAGTTGCTTGAAACTTCGGGCGATTTCGATCAACGTCTCTGGATATCTTGCCTCACTACATTTTTCATCGTTTTCGATGTTGCCAGACATGTCGTGCGACGTCGCCCGATATAACTAGGGACACGCGTCGTGCGAAGCTTTATGCATCGGAGTCATGAGTCGGAGGATGCACAAGGTAAGACTATAGCGTGTTGGTTTGCAATTGAAGGGCAATAAACCATCGTGCATAGTTCATGTTGGACGTGTCCCTAGGTCGCATTTTTGGTTGTCTTCACCCAAAAGCGTTGTTTTCTTTGATTTGCCTATTTATATGGCGTTAACATTAGTAGTAATATCAAAACACATTTTGTCAATCATCCATCACGTTATTATGGCTGCTTACTTTACATAGTAAGAAAAGTTTTGAATATCACACACACACTCACTACTCACCCACACCCACACACGCACGCATCCACACTCACATTCACACACCCACACACCCTACTTTGCTGTCTAATTTATTAATTTGCTTGGTTTTTTTGTTCCTTGTTTTGCATTATTTTCTTTTATTAATTTTTATTTCCATCCCATTATTATTGTCATCTGTTAGTAGACGTTTGTATCAGTGTCACTTTTCCGTGTCGTTTGGAGGCCTGGAGACCTGTAACACAGGTATTCCTAGTACAGGCTCCAGTCTCATTAATGTATTTTTGTATTTTTGTACACACATTTATGTATTGTACCAACTTTTCATAATGTGGTGGAGAAAATAAACGTTTTTTATTATTATTATTATTATTTATTTATTTACATCCTTATTAAGTACATTTTTAAATATTTATTATTTATTATGATCTATTATTTCATTATGTTCATATAAATTATATTTTTAAATATTAAAATATGAAAAAATATAAAAACATTTAAAAATATAAAAAATAGTGGCCCACCGGTATCGGGAACAGGGTCCAAGCTACCGGCGGTCAGGGCTCCAGAGAGAGGAACCTCCTAAAAATGCGGGCCGTGTCTAGAAGTACCGCCCTCTGAATCAAACCCTTGATCCAGCTGCCCAACGAGAGCCTCCTCAGGTGTTGGTCGAGGCTCTTGGCTATTAAGCCATTGACTGTCACGACTATCGGTACAATGATCGCTGAGTCCACATCCCACATGTCGACAACCTCGCGAGCCAAGTCAAGATACTTGATTTGTTTATCTTTCTCGGCTTTCACGAGGTTCCCGTCATGCGGGACCGTTATGTCAACAATCATTGCGCGCCGCTCTAATCGATCCACCACCACTATATCAGGCTTATTGGCAACAATAGTCCTGTCAGTGATGATGGATCGGTCCCAGTACAATGTGATATTTCCATTTTCGAGAACTGGGTCGGGCACATACCTGTAGTACGGCACTTCCGATTCTACAAGGGTGTATTTGAGAGCAAGTTGCTGATGGATAATCCTGGCTACAAGGTTGTGTCTATGCAAGTATTCTTCGTTAGCTAGACTAGAACATCCGGAGATAATGTGTCTGATTGATTCACCCGGACGGTGGCATGCCCGACAAATGTCAACCGTGCCGTCTTTCACAATAAATCTCCGGTAGTTGTTTGTCATCATAACTTCGTCCATAATTGCACAGACAAAACCTTCGGTTTCTCCAAAGAGATCACCGAAACGCAGCCAGGCTACGGACGCTAGTTGATCTACATCGGGTCCATGTAGGGCCCGAAAAAAGCGTCCGTGAAGCTTCTTACTCTGCCATACTTCCATGCGATCATTAGTGTCAAGCACTACTGGCTTGCGCCAGTTCTCTTTAGCCAAGGAGAGCGGGGTGAGGCCCTTGTCCACTTTGACCACATCTCGATGCATCCCCACGTCGGCCTCTAAGAAATATTCCCTGAGACTGCATATCTCGCGATTGTGGAGGGTCTTAGCATTTAAAAAGCCTCGACCTCCACATTTTCGCGGGATATACAGCCTCATTACCGATGAACGTGGGTGATGCATTCGATTTGCAGTCAGCAGTGTACGGACCTTCCTATCCAGGGCGTCGAGTTCGGTCTGAGTCCATTTGAGTATGCCAAAAGAGTACATCAAAACCGGCATGACCCAACCGTTAAAGGCGCGTACCTTGTTTCCGCCTGATAGAAGACTATTAAATACTTTTTTCAGGCGGCCAAAGAAGCGTTCCCTTAACGATTGCTTCATGTCAGTACCATTGATGCCCAATGCTTCCGACATACCCAAATACTTATAGGTTTCGGATGCAGAGAGGGTTCTAAGGTTTATGGAATCCGAGAGTTGGGTTCCAACGGATTCCACAATCTCCCCTCGCTTTACATGCATGACCGCACATTTGTCCACACCAAATTCCATTCTGATGGCACTACTGAAAATTTCAGTTACTTTCAGTAGCTCCGTCAGTTGCAAATTGTTGGGGGCAAAGAGTTTTAGGTCATCCATGTAAAGTAGGTGAGATATAACCTGACCACCTCTCCTCAGCCGATAGCCTAGACCTGAATCTTCCAGCAGTGTGCTTAGAGGATTCAAGGCTAAGCAAAACCAAAGCGGACTCAAACTATCACCCTGAAATATGCCTCGCTCGATCCTTATCGGTTCGCTATTCCTCTGGACATTTCGACATCCTGGATAGTGAAGGACCGTTCTCCATTGCCCCATACATGACATCAGGAAGGTGCGCAGAGTTGCATCTACTTTATACAACTCCAGCACCCTCATAAGCCATGTATGTGGCACCGAGTCATAGGCCTTCTTGTAATCTATCCAACATGTCGACAGATCCTTTCGGGAACGACGAACTTGTTGGCTAATGGCCATATCAATGAGGAGTAGCTCCTTAGTACCACGGGACCCTTTCCTACATCCATTTTGAGAAGGAGACATGATAGAGTTTGTGTCTATATGTTTGTTAATTTTAGCTCTCAAAATGGATGTAAGAACTTTATAGACCGTCGGTAAACACGTGATCGGTCTATAATTTTTGGGTTCCGTAGTGCTACCTGATTTATGGAGCAGGTGGGTAACTCCTGTTGTGAGGAACTGGGGTAGCGAACCAGACTCCAAAGCAATCTGGTACTGAGCCGCCAAGCGAGCGTGCGACCTTACGAACCATTTAATCCAAAAGTTTTGCAGTCCGTCCGGCCCTGGAGACTTCCAGTTAGGCAGCGGATGGACTGCACGAGTTACATCTTGGGGGCAGATGGTAATAGCCCCCATTTCTGGTATTGGATCGCAGGCTCGCTCGACTTTCCGAGTCCAATCGCCTTCGGTGTGACTGACAGGCACCGACCAGATATTGCGCCAGAAAGAACACATGACATCAACATCCGGTAGGCACGTGTCAGCCACATCTTGAACCGGTCGCTCCCAACCCCTATAAACCCACCTTTGATCGCGTTGGAAGGTGCGATTCTGAGTGTATCGCTCCACTCGCCGCTTATACCTACGAATACGGTTCGCCCATGCATACACTTTCTGCTTCAGGAAGTCGATGCGCTCTGTGACACAGGACATATAGTCCTGAGGGCTGATATCAGTCCCTGCGAACGCACGTCTCACAAAGCGCATCACTCTAGGGCGAGTATTGCCCTCCCTGAAGCAGATTAGTTTGCCGATGAGCGTTCTGGCCCCACCAATACGGCGTTCAATTCTGCACTGCCAAGCTGGTACGGCTGGTTTCGGTCGAGTAGCTCTAGAATCAATAGCAAATTTGACGTGAGCTACACGACACGCCGCTACAGCCGCGCAGTACAGAATCGAATGAGTATCGGCGAGGTCTACGCAGTCATCAAAATAATTTGACAACTGCGCATCCAGGACTGCCACCAGCGCCCTATTTTTGTTATGCATGGGTAAACGAGGTAAGCGTGGTCTAAGTTCGGGCGATATGAACCAATATTGTCGAATCGCATCCTCCAAAGCACTCCTCAATTCCTCATTGCACTGGGTACTTACGTTTGTAGTCCTGTCATCACTCTCCTCGTCTTCTTGACTTATGTTAGACTGTGGTAGAACTACAACGGTCTGAGACGGGGGGGGCGATGACATGACTACTCTGCATTTCATTTCGCAGGCGATCAAGTACAGTGTCGTCCAACATATGGTTACGTTGGATGACCCGCACCTGATCCGATAGTCGTTGTGCCGAAACGTTGACAGCTGGCTCAAGCACCTGAAAAAGAGAGACATATTTATTATTATTATTATTATAGAAGTGCATGGAACACAAAGGGTAATGAAGTCCTTCTAGGTGGCCAATGTATAGAGGGCTTAATAGTCAGTTACTGGTGCCAAATTTCCCTACAGTAGCCATTATAATGGAACTATTAATTTCCGTCATCTTTGAATGTCATATACTGTTTAATGCATAATATACTCTTTAGTTTACTGTCATGGGGTCCTGGGCGCCTAAAAAGGCCACATTAAGCAATTCCTCTAAAAGTGATTCATTTCATGAATTCCCAGCAAATCATTAGCAATTCCTCTAATTTTCGTAAAATGGTGACATATGTTAGCTGAATCAAACTCAATTCAATTCATATCAGAATCATATATGGCGTAAATATTGCCGCATGAAAAAAATTAAGACCGTAATTTTACCGGTTAATTTTTATTTACAGTTTTTATTAATAAAATTGTTTTTTTAATTATTATTTCTACAGTTAAAATGTTATTTCTTTATAATATACTTATAAAACTGTTAAAAAGACCGCAGATGAGCCCTGAAAAGGGAAACTAGAAACAACAAAAGCTTTATAGGCTGGTCACGCGTACAAAGGAGTTTTTAGTTTATCCCTTGAGTTATGTCAACTATAATATTGTCAACAACAAACATCAACAAGACGTGAATTATAAATTAATATTAACTCTTTGATTTTAAAACTTGAGTATTCGTGCGAGTTGGATCGTTTTTAATATAAAGTAAGTGTGTGTATACTTATATATCTTAGATGAATATTTAATTTTATTACTGTGCAAAATTATTCAAACGTACGTAATATTTTCAGGAATGGAAAGGCGTGCAGCTAGTCTCTGGGGCACAACGGAACATATGACTTTGTACATTGAAAGTGGGAGCTCTGCCGGTGTTGAGCGCCTTATTGAGATCACTGCAGCCCCAAAATCTGGCCAGACTCGTGCGTCAGCACCAAGCCGATGCCAGTGCCCCTGCCTCATCGAACTCGGCAAGCATCTTACCGCAGTAAGTGGAATTATCTAACCCTGAAGCTATTCATATTGTAGTTAAGACTTGAAAACGATTATGTAATTTATATTACGTATTTTAGGTCGCCCACTGGCTCCACTACATGAGGCTCGGACAGTTTTATATCAGGTGGAGATACAACGTGCTGCAGCTGGTATGGCTACTGCTAGTACGAACCATTTAATAGCGCAGTCTGAACCTTGGGAGGGTTGCTGATGCAGCCGAAAGATATTTATAGCATATTGGTGTATCATAGAGGTAAAGTATGAATGTTTTGTACATGCAAGAAGAAAATGAAGAATATTAACCCGTCGCGGGCGCCGTTCCAAGCCTTAGGGGATTTAGGATGATTTCCCACCCAAAAAAAAGAAAAAAACAAAAAGAATTTAGGTTATTCCCTAAGGCCTGCAACTGCGCCCACGGCCCAAATTAAATTAATAATAATTAGACTCAAACAATGATGTTTACAATTTCATTTTATTTAAAAGTTAAATTTATTATTGACTGATGATTTGACTTTTCGTTTTCAGCCTGGTGGAGTTGTTCCAAGTGGATGGTGATTCATGGACAAGGAGTCATGATTTGCTCCTCTGTGGCTAGCATCGAAACTTTTAATATTCAAATGAGAGTCGCAAACCTTAAAAAAAAACACTTTTTCATTATTATGTTTCTGTTTCATTATTTGATTATTGCTACAGTTTTTTTAATAATATAAACAGTAATTTGGTAATTTAGTAAAATATTTTTCTTATCACTATTGTTTTATTTTATTAATAGGTATTATGCATGTCCTCTTTTATAGGCACCTACTACCCAATAAAATGTAAGTAAAAGTAAAGTAAGATAATATAATATTACACCTACTTAGAAGGGTTAGGCAGAGGTGTACCTTTAATACACACACATTTCGTCAGTTATGTTTAAGTCCCATGCAATAAGGCCCATGTTCCATGTGGGAAGTAACATTAAATATATAATAATGACAGCAAAGACAATTGGTACTCACAATTTGAGCATTTATGGAGTTATTGGTTGAAAAAATCTCTCCTCATTTTCTGCAGGCCTAACATTAGCAATGTGAGTGCCATCAATACAGCCCAAAACACAAGGCAATAAGCATTCTAAACTTCTGGTAAAACCTGAAACAAAACTGTTAATGATTGGTTCCATTTGTTTATAATAGACGTGTGCACGCACTTTTAGTCCTGCAGGATAGGTTCCTTCTACAGTAAACACCGGAGGAGTTGCTTATCCCCACAATAAGTATAAATGTTTTAATCAAGTATTCGTAATGTACGAGTATCCTAGCTCTGCAACTCTAACACAGTTAGATACATTAAGTTAGTGCATCTTATGGTGTGCACTAGCTCCTGTAAGCCTCTGGTATTAGCCAGATGCATAAAAATAAGTGTATCTACTCAGTACATAAAATGTGAATGGAAGATTGTATTACTTAACTTGTCATTTAGGTGTATCACCAAAGTTTTTATTTCATCAAGTATTGTAGACTTTTATCTTGTGGGGTACAGTGTAAATCTCTACAATACTAGATGATGGTGTCTATCTGGAACTACTTAATAAAAACAGACTACTTTATCACAATGCCTTCTTGCCTTGGAGGTAAGTAATACTTATGCCATCGTGGCGGGTATATAAGTACGGCTCCAGTTCATGGATGAGGTCACGACATGCGACACACAGTTTTAATTAGCTTTTATAAACCAACAAACTCGGCATTTCAAATGCTATTTCCATTTTTCAAAGAGATACACATCGTCGGTAATATAAAATTGTCTCCATAACACGCGCGTGCTCAAGGAAATTTTCATAAAGGGCTAAATCTGCCATTATTTCGATATTTCTTTATAAAATCTTCAAAATGATTTGTAAGATGTTGCTCTTGACTAACTTCTTATGATTCTGCTAATTGACATTAAACTTCATTAAAGCAATTCATAATATGTGGACCATTTTACGAATCTCCATACAAAACTGTCAAACAGGTGAATTGCGTGATATGAATTGTACGCAGATAATATTATGAATTGTCAGTTTCTGACCATTTTGCGATTTCTATTATGATTCATAATATTATCCTATTATGATTCTGCCAAAGCGGCCTTTTTAGACCCCCTGTACAGAAGGAGTCACCTGCTCTTTAAACAACGTTTTTCTGACGATACCCAACATTAAAAAAATATGCTGTGTTATCCTTTTATCTTAATTTGTCCGAGATCTATCTTTTGATACTATTTGTACGAATTTACGCGAAGTCTAAATGCGACACCCAAATCACATGGAGTCCTGTCATTTTTCTTTCATAGATAATACATTATTGAAGCTGAAAAGAGTTTGTATTTTTGTTAGTTTGTTTGAACGCGCTAATCTCTGAAACTACCAGTCGGATTACAAAAATATTTTTGTATTTGATACCCCAATTCTTGAGGAAGGTTAAAGCTGCTATTCAACATCACGCTGTAACCGATAGGAGCCGAGACAATTTTAATTAAACGGTAGGTGAAACAGCTGGGCGTAGCCAGTTGTGAATAATATCAACAAGATAAACGAAAGTGAGTTACAAAATAGTTAGTATTGACATAAGTAGGTACCTATTGTGGATAAGCTCTTTTTTTTTCTAAACAATTGAGAGAATTTTGGATGACTACTTTTTAAACTGGGTTTTAAAATTGGTGATAGATTAAGAAACGTTTTACAACAGTATTGTCTTAAAACGCTGTATATTGACTTAAAAGCAGATTAATCTGTGTTCCAAAGGTATCTACATACCAAATCAGTAAGTTCAATAAAACAAGTTTTAAAATGGCTCGACAATGGTAATCTCTTTGCTAATTTAAGTGAAACAAAATACATCAATTTTCAAAATTTTAATTCTAAATCAAAGTCATTTAAAGTCGGTTATCAAGGACAACGAATTAATGAATTTAAAAAATACAAACTAGGAATAATTCTCGACCAGCACGCTAATTGCGTAACATACTATCAATCACAATCTGAATCATTTTGAAGCCTATTGCTAATCCATTGCTTCATATGTTCGAAAAATTTGTATGCTCAGCAACGTAAATAACGCAATGAATGTTACCGAACTGTCAAAATGAAACCCATTCCTACTGTTAATGTGTTACGCAATTACCCCGCTGCATTGTAATTGGAAATTACTTATAGATCACCTGTGTAAAGAAAAAACTCAAAAACGTGAAAAATAACTTTAATTTGGGAAGTCGATGTCTTTGATTTTGTATTTTCTTTTTTTGCCACCGACTTCCGAAATTAAAGTAATTTTTCACTTTTTAGTGTTTTTTTGGAAGTTGGTTGTTTTTTTTGTAAAACGTTTTTTATTTTTCACTTTTTGGTTGTGCTACCTACTCCGCACAAATTCGTATACCACTACTTGATATGTAAATTATAAATAACAGTGACAGGAAATTAATAAAACATCATCATATATACTAAGTGGAAAAAATACGCATTATTAAGGATAACTCAAAAACTGCTATACAGATCTTGATCAAATTTATATAGAACTACAGAAGAAGCACCAACTTTTAAATAAAAAAAGAATTATCAAAATCAGTTCATCTAGCAACAAGTTATGAGGTAACACATGAAAGAAAGTTAAAAAAAATACAGTTTATTTGAGAACCTCCTCCTTTTTTGAAGTTGGTTAAAAATTAAACCAATTTGTATTTGCTCTAAAATGATTAACACGTACCGCGAGTTACAGTCCCACTTACTGCTTACCACGGATATGTTTATGCGTTACTGTGGTATGGTCTGCTACTCTGAGGTAAATCTACGAACATAAATTCAGCTTTTTGATAAGTATAGAGAAAAAGGCTTACAATCTGCGGTATAAGTCCCTTAATATCCTGCAGACCTTTGTTTAAAAAATTAAAACTCCTAACCTTAATAGGACTTTATATAATACAAGCTAGTGTTTTTGTGAAAGAACATTCTAATTTTGTTATGGAATGTGACATAAATTCAAATTATACCCGTAGAGACCCAACAAGATTAAGAATGCCCACACAACAAAGTACATTATGCCATAAAAATTGTTCTATCACAGCAGTTAACATTTCTAACAATACTCCAAAAGAAATTAAGCAACTCCCTCTGAAATATTTTAAATCTAAATTATCTAAATGGCTCATAAGTAATACTTTTTATAGTTTAAAAGAATTCTTTGAAAAAAAAGTAAGTGATAAATATTGTTACTGATTTACTGATATTTAATTAGATACTGCTAAAATTTAAAACTGTTTATAGACATAGTAAAAATGTTAGACTTTCAATTTTGTAATAGTTGATATAATAATTGTTAAACTACACAGTTATTATTGATGCTAGATGCATAATAATTATAACTTGTTTTCTTCAAAATATTTATACATCAGTCCATGGCGAGACATGTAGATTATTATTATTAAGACCATTATTGTACCCTGTTTTAATGCAAATAAATATATTATTATAATAATTATTGTCAAATTGAGTTACAAGAATGCTGTTACTTTATTTGATATTTCTACTAAGTAGAGAAATCGTACCTACCTATATTTTAAAATTGCAAGCGTTTTTTTTAAAAATAATTATGCATTTCAGGTTTCAGAAAGCAACCAACAGAAAATGATCCCGATTTTACAAAATTCAGGAAAAAAAACTCAAATTTAATTACATTACAAAAACAAAAATACGTAGGTAATCAATATTATTGTTCTGTATCATGGACTAACGAAGACTTATCTTTCATTAGCAAACATACTACGTTGGACAATGAACTCGACGCAATAACAAATATTATCTACGTATGTATGTTTTAGAAAAACATCCGAATCGAAGAATATGTTGCTATCAGTACATATTTGTGTTACATAGAAACATCTGGAAATCCTATCAGTTCATTTCTGGACATTGGCCTCAAGCATCGCCACAAGGATCAGTTATCCGCTGTCCTCATCCAGTGGATTCACACGATATTCACCAGGTAGCCAGGCCGCCTTGTGAGATCATCGTTAAGTCTCTTTCAAACAAGCGCAACACGCGACGCGAATTTCACGCGAAACAAAGGCACCGCTCGTCGCGCGACAGATGGTGCCTTTGTGTCGCGCCTGTTTTAAGGAGTCGCTGGCCAGTTCTAATGTGACCTTCTCAATTTAATATGTTAGACACAAATGACTTACGGTAAAAGAAAACATCTTCCGCCGAAAATCTGTACTTAAAATTCGTAGTGCGCGCTTAGCCGTAGTCTGAAAATAGCTGATAGGTACACAAAAAACGTACAACCTAAATCAGCCCTAAAACGTACACTTCTGATCGTTATAACATAGATCCATAGACAATAGACGATCACTAAGGAGTATTGACATAATCACCAGCGTACTACAATGTAGCTACAGAGTAAAATTTTACGATATTTTAATGTTTGGTGCTAAAAATAACAAAGATGAAACGAAACTTATCAATTTAATAGACCTTTCGCTTTAGTATAGACTAAAGCGAAACGTTTATTAAATTGATAAGGTTCGTTTCATCTTTGTTATTTGCCTATTGCTTGTCTTTCTTAATTATGAATTTTCAAGACAACAGAACTATAAACTCTTTAAAAGAAACTCTAGGGTAGATTTTGCCTGGCAACAATACTATGAAAATCTACTTTAATTATTGTACCATAAATATTTAGGTTTCGATTTTTGTTGTAATGTACACAAATGTATAGTTAACAAGCGACCCGCCCCTGAATCGCACGGTTTTTACGACTTGACATAACATGGAGATTTCTTTTTTATATTTCAATTTAATATTAATGTAGTATATGTTGCAGCTATCTGGTTAGATAAGTCAGCTAATTGGACGCCTAGGCCTATGATTTTCTCTGGGTCTTCGACTGCCCCCCTGAAAGTCTCAAACGCCGCCACGTTGAGAACTAACTTTCTCCATTGGACCAAAATAGTAACCGCGAAAAAATTATCAACTGTTAAACGCCGGCATCCAATTGGATGCCTAGGCCGATAGTTAATTGAACTAAATCATTCAACGTTTAACAACTTGGCGTATGGAAAGTCAGCCCTTTGAAGATGACGGGCCCTTTAAAAATTACTAACCAAGACTCAGCCAAGTTATTCAAATTAACCTAACCTTGTTTTTTGTTCCGGCTTAGAAAATCTGAATCTGACAGATCCCTCCGCCCTGGGAGGAGCGGAGGGATCTGTCAGATTCTTACTGACTAAAAACCATCCCAGTCTTCCATCTCACACCTACGCCGGGGGTCGCGGGAACGTACGATTCTTCCGCAACCCCCGACTGGTCTCTGCGGGCCCCGCCTGGTTGAGCGGAGGGAGTGAGTTGTTTGACTCCCCCCGCGACGTCTAAGATTGGCATGTGTGGAACACACACTACGCGCCGCCACCTCGGCTCCTGATATATGGGGGAAGATACCTCGATATAATTTACATACATTCATAAACTCACGCCTTCTTCCCTTGGGGGTAGGCAGAAATGCTACTGAACGCACTCTGCTACGATCCCTACATAATCCTTTTGCTTCGTATAAGTTCATACATCTGCGGGGTAATTGCGTAACACACTAACAGTAGGAATAGTTTTCATTATGACAGTTCAACAACATTCATTGCGTTATTTATGTTGTTGAGCAGACAAATTTTTCGAACATATGAAGCGATGGGTTTGCCATAGGCTTCAAAATAATTCAGATTGTGATTGATAGTGTGTTACGCAATTAGGGGGCAGGTCATACTCTCTGTCGCGCCGGTTGCGAGTACTACGCACCTGAGTTTTCTAAAAAAATAAAGAGTTGAATTGATTGTGTTTAGAACATAACTCAGTTAACCTACTCGTGTATTTGTTAGCTATGCAACTTCTTATTTGTATACCAGTACCTATGGCATAAAATGTAGGCCATTATTTAATACTCAACACCTTACATTATAAACTCCAATTTGTACTGCATACAAATCAATTTTCTTTTACTTATCTATTGTACCCGTGAATACTATTTTAACGTATTTCAACGGAGTTAAGTACATCTACAGCTTATTTTTTTTTTTTAAAACGTTGCCCCAGACTAGGAATTTCTCCTGTATTGTGGGTGCGTTTACAAACATTTAAACTCACATACACAAACAGCCAGACCCGGAACAACTACTTGTAGGTCATACAAATATTTGTTCCGTGCGGGAATCGAACCCGCGACACGCAGCGCAGCAGTCAATCGCTTAACCACTGCGCCAACCGTGCCGCCTTTATAAGGAAGTTGTGATCATATTTAAGGGTGTGATACAGAACATCAAACTGAAAAACTTTCTTCATGAGACCAACATTATAATCTCGAAAAAATAATCATTTGTCCCATAAATTTCGGTCGAGTAGGTTTGAAATTTTTTTTTTTAAGTTTTGTTTGAGACAGTTTTTTTTTTATTCTATTTTATTTATGGAGGGTTTAATCATAAACTGATTATGCCACCCTCATCGGTACAAACAATTATTCCTTATAATCTAAATCCTATTTTTGCTAACTTATACAAGCGTCTTGCATCCTTTGATAAAGGTGACTCAAGAATGCTGTTAGACCTCCCAACATCGAGTGACTCATTTAATAATGTGATTCTTGCGGCCTCGTTCCGGACGCATTCCATCAGGATATGGTAAGTGTCTTCTACTGTATTACACTCCGCACAATTTGGTGAAGACACTTTACCCATGAGAAACGCAAAGCTGTTCATTGGAACGTGTCCCGAGCGAAGTCGAAGAGCCATTACAATTTCCGGACGACTCATGTTTGCGTTTCAAACCATGAACAACGAGAAAGTTTTGGTTGGATCGTCCGATACCAGATTCCCTTGCTCAGCGACCTCTGATCGAAGTGCTCGTGCCACATTTTAGTGCCTTCTTCTATAACTAAACACAAATAATTACTGTGCACGGGAAAACGTGGACAAACCAACCCATCATCACAAGCATCCTTCGCCAATCGATCCACCACTTCATTATCTTCCAAGCCAACATGAGCTGGTATCCATTGCAGTACAATATTCATTTTCTTAGAGATAAGTTTACAAATAGATTTGATCACGCTGTAAGCAATCAGAGTACCCCGAAAACTCGAGGTACACCGAGCCAAATGTTGAAGAACGCTTCTCGAATCACTCAAAATTACATAATTTCTGCATTCAAATGAGTCAATGTAGATATTACGATGTTGGTGAGAGCAGTGGTGTCTTAGTGATATCGGCCCAGACTTACGAGTTGTAGGTCGCGAGTTCGAACCCAGGCCCTGCAGTTTCGACATTAGATAGCGACAAAAATTTGTCGCTAAGTCGTATCGATGTCAAATTCCATTAATAGATTTTCAACTTTATGCTTGGGAAATAAAGTCGAAAATCTATTAAAGGAATTTGACATCGATACGACTTAGCGACAGATTTTTGTCGCTGTCTAATGTCGAGACTACAGGGGCTGGTAGGCATTTTACTTTGTGTATTTAATTTCATCACCACTGCTCTCAAAACGGTGAAGGTAAACAGCGTGAGGAAACCGGCATGTCCTAGAACCAAAAAAAAATGGAAGACATGTGACATCTACCAACCAGCACTGGGCCCGCGTGGTGGATTACAGCTCACTCCCTCTCACCAAGAGGGGAAGGGAATTCCAGCAGTGCGAACATTATAGGCTGATTATGTACGATGTTAGTACCTTGAAAAAAGTTATCCCTGATACATGCTAAGTAAACTAAAATTCCACTAGGCTGTTCTGTATCTTAAATAAAATCATATTTTACAAGCACAATATTATATTAACACTAGAGATGCCAATTCACCACAATTTACACTCTATTAACTTAACGTGTTTACCCCATTTACTTTTGTTTATTGCAAACAATGTAGAACAAACGTGATATTAAAATATGAAGCCTGCTTGAATGTTCAAGTTGCTTGTTGCTTGTATGCTCACAATTTTGTCTCTGATAATACAAAACAGTTAAATATCGGTGCTAAGTGGAGCAGAGTCTTAACGGAATGGTTGCCGGGAAACGGTAGAAGTAGCGTTGGCAGTACAATAGCCGGGTAGGGTGAACGGCCTACAGAAGATCGCAGGGAAGACCTGCACCCTAATTACGTAACACACTATCTATCGCAATCTGAATAATTTTGAAGCCTATTGCTAATACATTGCTTCTTTAGTTCAAAAAAATTGTGTGCTCAACAACGTAAATAACGCAATGAACGTTGGTGAACTGTCAAAATGAAACCCATTCCTACTGCTAGTGTGTTACGTAATTACCCCGCAGAATGAGACTCGCAAAGAACAGGGAAGCATGGCAAAAGAAGTATAGGCCTCGTCGGTCGTTACGCAGCACTGAGTAGAACAAGGCTGCCAATGATGATGACGATGAATATAAACAAAACAGCAGTGTTATTCCATAAAAACACTGAGGGCCTAGACAAAGTAACATTCGATTAGCGATGCCGCTAGCAGAAAAGCCAAAAAATGTATGTGGTTGATATAAGCTATCGAAATGTCAGATGATCATAGGTCAACGAATAGAAATTAGCTAGACAATGTTAACATCATTCGTTTCTATGAAACGAATCGACAGCGTCGAACGATTACTTCCATAGAGATGCACTTGTGCATCTGCAGTGTTGAAGTGGCACTTTTTGACTAGCGTTATCGCTAGTTTTCGATGCGTATGATGGGAACATCAGCGAAAGCGATAGCGTTGTAGAAATAGAATCGCTACGAAGCGAATGCCATTTGTCTAGGCCCTATAGATTTAGACCTGTGTCGTCGAGGTGTCAATCCGCAATGATTTACTTTTAACACAAGCGTGTTTGCTTAGGAATAGCTATGTATTTATGTATTTATTTATTTATTTATTGTATCTAAAAAAGAGGCTACACATATATGCTTGATTTAAAAGAGTGTCTGTGGAGTTTCTTCCTCGTTCTTCTCCATAAGAACCTACTACGCTTTGGAATGGGCAACTAGCTTCATCTTTCTGACTGACCGACCCGTTGACAATTCAAAAGTGCCTCTAATTGGTTTATTTGAAATAGATGCTTTGAGTTTGAGTTTGAGTTTCATGTATGTTTGCAAAAACAGGGACAAATACTAGTGTGCGCTTCCAATTGTAGGAAACATTTATAATCTTTGTTGTTGTTCACTTATATTTTTACATACTGAATGTTTTGTCATTATTTTATTTTTGCTATATTTTTTATTTTACATAAACTTTGACATTTGATAATTACTATATATACAATGACATGACAATTTACTTTGTGTAGTATAATATTATTATTCAATTATTGTGAATGTGAGGACTATGTGGCTTACTTTTTTTTCTCTTTCTCAGGTAGTTTTAATGATAATCTGGGAGTTTGAGTGCTTTATGCGGCCTACCCAAATGTCCTTTCCTTGGTGTTGTTCGTCGAGTGGTTGAGCTCCTTAAGTTCTGAGTTGAGCTTCACAATTACTGACAAATGCGTGCACTGACTGGACAGGTCTACTCATATCTGTATGGCTCTTTCCTCAAAAGACCATTTCAGACACCAATCTAACATGGTCCTCAAATAATCTGAACAAGATTATTTCCGGATTTTTATATACCTATACATTGACATTGATGATTTATTATAAATAAATTGACATGAATATTTACTTGGTAAAATAGAATATTATTTTAATTATTGTGAATGTAAAGACTATGCAAGTCATTGCTTTTTTTTTCTCTCAATTAGTTTTAATCATGGTCTGGCAGTTTGAGTAATTTATGCGGCCTACCCAAATGTCCTTTCTTTGGTATTGTTAGTCGAATCGTTGAATTCCTTAAATTTTGAGTTGAGCTGCACTATTACCGTTAAATGCGTGCACTGACTGGACAGGTCCACTCATTCTGTGTGGTTTTTCCTCAAAAAACCATTTCAGACACAAATCTACATGGTCTTCACATGATCTGACCAAGATTATGTCTGGACTTTAAAAGAGACTGTGAACTCTGAGTTTGTTTCGGCCTTTCTTCTCAGAATAGTCAGATAGGAAACGCCGACCTCATCTAATTTTAAAATATGATTGACGTGTAAAAGTGTTTGTACAAACCTACTTACAGAAATAAAATCATTTATCATTTATTAATCTAGGTAGGTACTTATAATAAGTTTGACAAAGCTGAAAACATTAAAATAAATGAAAATACATTACACGAAAATCATACAAAGGAAAACAAAATGAAGAGTAAAACAGTTATGGTACAAATTAATTTTACACACATACAAAAAACAGAAAAAAAATAACCACACAATACAACAGACAAAGATAACAAAATACCTATTATGACTTGGATTCTATGTAGGTACTACAATACGGTTTTTATAAAGTGGACAAACCTCTAGCTCTCATTTAAACTCTGAAACAAACAAAAGAGAGAGAGAGAGAGTTCCAAGAGAATATGTTGAATAAGGTACATAAAACTAAAAAGCAAAATAATAATACTTATTGAATTATAGATTAGGTAAAAAACTTCTATCTATGAAGCAAAGGAAGCTCGCGAGTAAAATCTTTAAAGTCTACCAAAATAAGGTTAAAAAAAAGATGTTCTCTATTTATTATTTACAAGTATTCTTCGCCTACAAACCCAATTTCAGAGTAATTATTTAACTTGGCCACACTCAACCAAATATCCAGACACACCGCAAATCCAACTTATCTTGGCGTGAAGTTCTATGGCTTCAAACTCCATCAAAATCAGTTTAATGTTTCCCTTGGTGAGTAAATAAGGGTAGACAAAGTTATACTACTCGTTGGTAGTTTCAGTTCCCTTGTCTTAATTATAATACACCTCCTGCGAGATGTCTTCGTGCAAATATTATGTGGCGGACATGTGTGACGTCGTGGGAAAGTGGAGAAGTTAGTATCTACTTGCCCTTTAGTGGCACAGGAGTTACTAAGGTGACCTGAAACCTTAATCTAGGGACAGGCTTTGCAAAACTGTGGACTGTGAGAGAGTCCCTTTTTCAACATTCATGAGTTTGTATGGATTAGTTTGTTCTTAGCCCGAAATTATAATTATGACTATGCAAGTTGTCTAACCTGAAAAAACTCAAAAAAACTCAAAGCATTTATATCAAATAAATCTATTACGGGCACTGTTGAGTTGTCAAGGAGTCGGTCAGTCACAAAGATAACGCTAATTGCCCATTCCAAAGCGTAGATGATTCGTGTGGAGAAGAAAGGGACACACTTTGTAACAAAACTATTGTTACAAAATAATGGTTGCATCGTTGATGTTCAAATTATACATGTGGAACGATGCAAGTTCCATCAACTTCACGCGATAAGCATGTATTCAAAACGTAAATTATACCTGCTTTTTCCTTTTCTAAGAAACACTGTCTGGATTAAATTAAAACAATTCTACTGAAAAATATAGCAATCACTTAAAACACTCAAGTCCCCCAGTTCGCGCATTACATTTTGATCTCAGCTGTCAAAATGCCAAATTGTGTTCCTGCAAAGAGGATTCATCAACTTTGTAGGTATTTTCTACAAATCCCGCGTATTTTCGTTATATGTGGGCCATGGGATTATGTGAAGCCGGAATTCAGTGTTGGATTCAAACCAATCCTTCAATGAAATGATTATTGAAATGGATTGAGATTTTTTTGCCTTTTGCTAAAGCAAGCTCGGTTTTTTTTTCTTATTCTTTCGTTTTTGTCAGTGTGAGATTTTGTTAAGAGAAAGTTTTAGGCCGAGTATACAAAACGTTACCTGCCAAGTAGGCAATTAGGATAATCATTATGCTTGTAACAGTCGCAGAGCTGAGACTGGAACATGTCTATTTCAAAGCTTGAGCTAAGCAACGTTTATAGATCTCGGTATTAGAGGTAGGTAATAATGTCACATTATTCTTCTGCTTAACTTTAAAAATATCCAAAAAGCGTGTGTAACTTTTTCTGGAAACAAAATACATAACACTAACAATTCAAATTGGGACAATAGAATATATTATAATACCCTTTATTATGTACACCATAAAAATTACAGATATAAATGTAGAAATTTTACATAGGTTGACACAATGGGGCACAATGGTCTTATTGCTAAAAGCGATCTTTTACAGACAACTTTTCGATGGATTAAAGGGAGAAGGAGAGACAATAATACAGGTAGTGAGGGTGTATCATTTACATCACATACATATCAGAAACGGGAAAGGCATTCCATAACCATACTGATTGGACTGTAAAAGACTTGTCATAAAAACTGGCGGAATGCAACGGCATCTTTAGTCTTAAGTTTTCCGGTGACCACAGATATATGATCTATTATGTGTGTCATGAAGGAGCTTGAAACGTTTTTTAAGATAAGAGGTTCTTTCACAATCCCTACCATGTTCAAATAATTGTATATTGTATCATAAATCAAAGTTAAGCTCATGTTCAAATGATTGTCAACTATATGTATGAATAAACCTGTAGCGGAATCTACAAACGCCTCATGCGAGCTACGCGTCACAATGACGTCACGCAAAATCCTGCATCGCGCAAGCAGAGTTTACCGCGCAACTAGGATATATATAACAATCCGACATCAAACGTCGGGCAGTTGCCCACCAGCCAGGATACCCGTCTGGTCTGAGGATCCTCCCTTTTCTATGTAGGTATGAGTAAAATTTACACCCTGTTCCTCATACCTCTATAAACCAAAGCATGAATAGAAAATGCATTATACAGTATACCCGGCAATAATTCGAATAGAATTTGTCGAAAATTGCAATTCACGAACTCACAGAACACTATTCACAACATTAAATTAACATTGCCAGCATTTCAATAGGCCGGATATTTTGTGATATACACTTCCGAACTCCTAAATCGAGCCACCGTGCACTTTCATGTAATGTTTTGTTAGATACGCAGGTTATAAAAATGAGACGCAAATGCAGGTTCAGTATGGAATGGCTTTATTTCGGAGATGGCGGTTCCTTATATACAAAATCTGTTATAAAAGTAATACATGGTGGGTACATGCAAAAGTTTCTTTGAACACAATAAATATGTATACCTACCCTACTTGCTGCATTATCTGTGAGGGTGATATTCCGCTACAGTACACCCCCTCAAGCGAAGCGTACAACTGGTTTCACTATTCTTCCTGATCGCGTTGTTCTCTGTGTGTCATCATTTTCTCGTTCGTTCATAGTGTAGGCAGGCTTCAGTCGGTCGATCGAGACGTTGGTTACTCTTCCCGGTAGTTGGAGCTTGTAGTATTTCTCGCATCTTTCCAATACGGGATATGGGCCTTCATATGTCGGTTGCAGTGGTTTTTTCGTACAGTCTCTACGTAGGTATACGTTTTCGCAGGTACGTAGGTCGGAGTGTACAAACATTTTGTTGTTGCTATGCGTGGTCTCGGCTGGTCGGTATGCGTTGATAGTGTGTCGCAGCTGTTCAACGAAATCGTGACTCATTGGGCTTCCTTTTGTTTCTACAAAAAAATCTCCAGGTAATCGCAGCGATGTTCCGTAGGTGTATTGTGCGGAACTAATCCCTGTGTCGCTGCGAGTGGCCGCGCGTAGTCCGAGTAGTACGGTCGGTAACTCGTCAAACCACTTTCCGTTCGCACTAGCAGTGCAGCGCGCGGTAAGTGCGGCTTTGAGTGAGCGGTGCCAGCGTTCGATGATTCCATTTGACTGTGGGTGATATGCAGTTGTTCTCGTTCTGTTTATTCCCATTAGCTTCATTAATTCAGAGAAAAGTTTGCTCTCAAACTGACGACCTTGATCGCTTGTTATCGTGATAGGACAGCCAAATCTTGTTATCCAACTTTCATATATCGTTTTGACTATTGTTTCTGCAGTAATGTCGTGGAGGGGTAATGCTTCGGGCCATCGCGTGTACCGGTCGATAATAGTGAGTAGGTACTTGTGTCCATGTTGTGATGGTGGTAGGGGCCCAACAATGTCGACATGGATATGTTGGAATCGTTCCGATGGTGGGAATGTTGCGATTTGACTCGTTGTATGTCGACTGACTTTTGACTTTTGACAGGCTTCACAGGATTTCGTCCACCGTCCCGCGTCAGCGTTCATTTGTGGCCAAAAGTATTTTTCAGTGAGTATTTTTCTTGTTGTGCGTGTGCCGGGGTGACTGAGGTTGTGTACACTTTCGTAAGCTGCTCGGCGAAATGATTCGGGTAGGTACGGGCGAATATGTTGTGTTGATGTATCGCATAATATTTTGCTATTTATGTTTGGTATGAGTATGCGCTTCAATTGTAAGTTGCTTTGCTTCATTAAGTCACGTATAGTGCTGTCTCTTTCTTGCGCTGTAGCTAGTTGCTTGTAGTCGATCGTTGTTGGACAGGTGATGGTTTCTGTGTTGATCCGTGATAATGAATCTGCAACTATGTTATCTTGCCCGCTGATATGACGTATGTCGTTTGTAAATTCGCTTATGTACATGAGTTGTCTTGCTCGGCGCGGTGTCTCGCTGTCTGACGATGTTTTATTTATCGCGTAGGTTAGCGGCTTGTGGTCGGTGAATATTATAAGATGTCTACCTTCAAACATTTTTCTAAAATGCTTCACGGCCATGTATATAGCTAGGAGTTCTCTGTCGAATGTGCTATATTTGACTTGCGCACTTGACAATGATTTGGAAAAATATCCCAGTGGCTGCCATTTATTGTGTATATATTGTTGCAGTACAGCACCGGCGCACTTATCAGAAGCGTCAGTCATTAATGCGATCGGTGCGTTATGTGAGGGGTGAGCTAGTAATGCTGCATTTTGTAGGCCAGCTTTACATAACTCAAATGCCTTCTTGGCTTCGTCGTTCCATACAATCTTTGTTTTGTCTCGTTTTTTGCTATTGTGCAAATATGCATTTAAAGGTGCTTGTATTTCGGCTGCCTTTGAAATGCAATCTCTGTAGAAGTTGACGGTGCCAAGGAATCTTCTTAATTGTTCAATGGTTGCGGGTAGAGGGAAATTGGTGATTGCTTCTACTTTTTCTGCTGGAGGTTTGATGCCATCTTGTGAGACAGTGTGTCCAAGGAACTTGATCACTTTCTTGCCTAGTACACACTTCGATGGATTTATAGTGATGCCGTATTTGTTCAGTCGTTGTAGGACGGTTCGTAAATGTTGTCTATGTTCTTCTTCTGTGCTTGAGCTTATGATGATGTCATCGACAAATGGGTATGCAAAGTCGAGTCCGTGGAGTACTTCGTGGATAAAACGCTGGAAGGTCTGTCCAGCATTTTTTAGCCCTGGGCACATCCGGGGAAATTCAAATAGCCCGAATGGTGTGATGATGGCGGTTTTTTCGATGTGATCTTCCAGAACAGGCAATTGTTGGTATGCCCTATTTAGGTCAAGCGTTGTGAATATCTGCTTCCCGTGCAACTGGTAAGTGAAATCCTTCAAACGTGGTATGGGATATCGGTCTGGTTTGGTTATGACATTTAATCTTCTGTAGTCTCCACATACGCGTAAGTCTCCGTTTGGTTTGGGTACCATGTGCAGTGGACTGGCCCAGGGGCTCTTGCTTGGTCGGCATAATCCCTGATCCATCATGGTTTGAAATTCTTTCTTCGCTGCTTCGTAACGGTGAGGTGGCAGTGGCCGAGCTTTGCAGAATAATGGCGGCCCTGTTGTTTCGATATGGTGATTTACATTGTGCTTCGGAGTATTTTTCATAGAGGAAAGTCTTGTAATATCTGGAAATTCCGCCAATATGTCATGATATTTTTGTTCCAGGTCTATGGTTCTGATACTTGGTGATGTAGATTTGCAGATGGACGTCTTCACTGACAAGTTAGTTATCTTGTCGATTAAACATTTTCCGTGGAGGTCCACTAATAGGTGATGGTGCTTCAAAAAATCAGCGCCGATGATGGGCTTGCTGACTGCTGCTACGACAAACTTCCATCTGAATGGTCGTCTTAGGTTGAAGTCTAGGTCCAATGTTTTTTCACCGAAGGTAGCTATTTCTGTGTTGTTTGCTGCATAAAGTTTGAATGCGGTTGGCTTCAGGATTTCGCAGCGTTTTCTAGGGATGACGGATATGTTTGCACCAGTGTCGATGAGAAAGCTTAGATTTGTCTTCTTGTCTTTCAGAAATAAACGGTGTGATTTTTCCCAGGTGCCAGATTCCGTCTCTGCTAACACCTGTTTTAGTTTCCCGAGTTTGATGGGTACTTATCTTCATAACTACATGGTCTAGTACATTTCCGCGCTTGTCCGCCGAACTTTCGATGGAAATAACAAACGGAATTGTCGTTGTACTCGGTCCTTTGTTGTTGATTTGAATCCGACCGTCGGTTACCATGCGGCGATCGGTATGCACTGCGTGATCGATGACGCGCGCCTCGCCAGTTGCGCCCGCGCTGCCTGTCATAGCGGCTGTGGTGTGTTTTTAATTCCGATATTTCTTTCGCCAACATGTCGATCTTCGCGTGAAGTAATGCGTTTTCATGATTTGTAGCCACAGGTGGAGTGGATGGTGTTGACGGTGACGAAGTGTTGTGTACTGCTGATATTTGGTGATGAAGTTGTTCTAGCATTTTGTCGGCCATTATTGCTAACTCATTTAGTTCGGTTTTCTTGGCTATTGTTTCGCTCACAGCTAGAATGGCGCGTACCGATGGCGGTAGGTGCTTCGTCCATATAACACGCAGCGTGTTCTCAGCAATGTTGTTACCGGCTAAATTTTGCATGCGGCGTAGCAGTTGCGAAGGGTTCAAATCTCCGAGTTCCACGTTGGACAGTAGCCGCTCGAGTTTAGTGTGGTCGCTTTCGTCGTAGGTTTGGATGAGCCTCATCTTCATGGTAGCGTATCTATTGTTTTCTGTTGCTTTCTTGGTGTCGAACATGATGTCTTGAATTTCGTCAAGATCTTGTAGGTCGAGTTGGCGGATGAGCAGCTCTGATAGTTCCTTGTCGCCTAGTTTTCCAGCAGATATGATCGCTTCAAATTGCAGGAACCAAAGCTTGATCCTGTTTCTCCATAGAGGCGGTATCCGTTGGTTGTACGAGACGGCTGACAGCTCTTGCGAATCTTTTTGCGGTGATGATAATTCACTTCCATCGTTCAGTTTCGTAGTACTCGGGTTCATTTTCGCTTCTTGGAGTTCCTTCAGTCGGGGTCACCACTGTTAGATACGCAGGTTATAAAAATGAGACGCAAATGCAGGTTCAGTATGGAATGGCTTTATTTCGGAGATGGCGGTTCCTTATATACAAAATCTGTTATAAAAGTAATACATGGTGGGTACATGCAAAAGTTTCTTTGAACACAATAAATATGTATACCCTACTTGCTGCATTATCTGTGAGGGTGATATTCCGCTACAGTATAAAGACCTAAAATATGAAAACAATGATGAGCCAATGAACAAGTTTTGATGCAGTTTTGAAGCTGATATAGTGGCAATCATTTTGGTGTCATCACTGTTCCGAATTTGGATTCACGACCATTTGTACAAAAATGGCTCGACTTAAGAGTCTGGAGTTATATAAATGTGTTTGGGTATCAAGTGCACGGCTGTTGATTAAGCCGGCAATTATTGTGAATAATAATCGGTGCTGCGGCACATCAGCGGCTTATTAAATTTTGTAAGCAATATTGTGTTTGGCAGCTCGCCTGGAAATCACTGTATGTTTGAGATTGTGTTATGGTTAGCTGAGTATTATTATAATACAAAAAAAAATTGGAAATACAAACCAATGTACAGTCAAGGAAATGTTTAAGCCATTTCATACAATTTTCAGGTGGCACCATCTTGAATTTTGACTTTGACTTCATTATCGTTGTCAGTGCCCTCGAAACCTATGAAAACGACACCCATGATGAAAACTTAGCAAAGGACATGGAAAACGGTGGGCCCAAATGTAATAAGTTGAAATATGATCTAAAAAAATTGTCATATTTTTTTATCTTTAATATCAAAAATCAGCTCAATTCTCAATCTGGAACTGCAGAAATTTGAGAAAGAGAGTTTTCGTGAGATTATCAATTAATTGAGTAATCGATTACACAACTGGAAAAGAAAACCTTAGCACTAGGTAGCAATGGGTAAGTTATTAAATGTACTCTAAGTAATTAAATGCACTGTATATACTTATATACAATATAGTGTATCTAATTACAGTCATATTAATAAATAAAATATCAATTAATTACTGATAAACCAGTATAATGATTATCGATTTCATATCGATTAAAATCAGTCCGATTTTTAGTTTATGTCACTGATATGACAGCCGACTGACATTGACACTAGACGGTTGTCACAGTTGCCGAAATGCTGAGTGCATGGTATAATACTTCGCCAGGTATAGCATTCCGAGACACAGTGGTCACGTGGGTGACACAAGCCTACGTCATCACCGCTGTGTTACCAGTAGTGTGGAATAATAACTCCCCAACCACGTTTATTACCTGTGCGAATCCGATAAAACGATATGGTTTTAACTAGCAATTACATTGGTATATGTTTACACTGAATTGTTTCGTTTGATTAGAAAAACCAAACGACAATTTAAATGCTTTACACATATTTTTTAACAGAATGGTGACAGATGTTTTTTCCATATTTCGTGATTTGTTCTAATAAAGTGGCAACTGGATAGTGACGTAAGCATGTGTCACTCCCGGAATGCCAGACCTTGTTTTTTAGACCATGGCTGAGTGTTCTTGCTTGCTCAGAATGCTCACTGGTTTCGTGTTTTCCGATGCATTTTGAGTGCTTTCCCGAATATTTTTCATTTTCAATGACCACTGTTTTGTTTTTTACGGATTCTGACCCCACCTATCTTCTGCGACCCATGCTTTCTTACTGCACACACGTTTGACTTGGAATTGTTATTTTCGATGTTACCGCTGCCTTGTGGATTGGACATTGTTGAAACTATGGATCGCTGTGTGAATTGTGGTATAGCAACTAGTAACTGTAATACACTAGAATAACGACTTTTTATTCTAGACGTCCTTTCCATAACTCCATACCTGTTACACGTATCAAGTACCTATCTACCTATGATTTGCAAGTCATTGACGTTCATTCATATGCCTTTTCAAACATTCTCCACTAAATTTACCAAACAGTAGTGTTTAAAGAACATCTTTTTCACTTCAGGAATCAGTTGTTAGTTAAAGATGCAACTTACTTTACTTTTACTAAACCTCTAATAACTCAGATCTCAAATTGTCAAAATTTACAAAATTTTCAGCGCGGTACTGTTAAGTCTGAATCTATGAATTCACACTATTTTCATCTCATTGCATTCAGGTCCAAAATTGTATTGTATTGTAATTCGTTTCCGGCGTCTCGTCTCTTTTTCGGTGGCGCCATTTTGAATTTTGATTTTAACCCCATTTTTTTATCAGTGAACTCGAAATCCATGAAAATGACAGCCAGGTCGAAATAAATAAAAATAAACTAATGTTACAATATGTCGTATCTCTTTGTATTTTTCTGTGTGTATTTAACCACTGAATTGTCCCGGTACCGACGTGACCCGTGCGTCGCTTGTCCCGGTACATTTTTTGTTGGCGCGCCACGGGGTGCCCCGGCACTTATACACGACTTGTAAACAAAAGATTTCTATGAACCGATAGTAAACAAATGACTGTTTCCTTTTATGGACAGACTAACACACAGTCGGAGTCATATTTATAGTAAAATTAAATGATTTAACTTATCATTCAATTCTATGCCTCCACTTTTTTTTTATTGGTCTTTTTTATATTTAGTACTACGGTTATGATCATGATATACTTTTTTTAAATGCTTACGATGAGCTCTTTAATCTGATACCCATATTGCAGTATTTGGAACAACTTTTTTTTTCACTCCGAATAAGGCATGTCACAGCCGCTATGTTTGTTTTTTTTTAACTTATTTAATAATTCTTGGGCGGTCAAGACGTATCTAACGATGTCTTTATTATATAAATCCGTCTAGCGGTTTGAAAGATAATGAGCTAATAAAGAATGTTACATACATACAAGATACGTAATGCCTCAAATGCCTTAATGCCTCAGGCATTAAGTCCGCCTTTGTACAGTATTTTTTTACTTGTGCATGAAGTTTTAATAAATAAATAAATAATATGTGCGAAAAACATAACCCTTTCCTTGTAGTCGGATAAAAAACTCCGACGGTCACTATTCACACCTAGTTGGACTGTTTACATCCAGTGTATCTGTAACTTGAGCATAACTGGTGAATTGTAGGTGTACTATACACCCCTGCCCACACCCTTTGAAAGAATCAAGGCGTGATGTTATGAAGAAATCTCATTTCCTCAACTTTTTCCCGCAAGTGGCGCTTCACGCAAAAGTCCATTGGAGGAAATGTCTTTTCGCGCATGTATCTTTCGCGGAAACGTCTTTCGCGCAAGTGTCCTACTACCCTTTACTATCAATAAAATTATAATTCTAAGAATATGCCTGTCTTATTTTTCCTTCATTGAATTATGTTATTTGCTTCATAGAAAATCATGACACAAAGTATATCTAACCTAACTATATTTTTAGAGCTTATGGTAATTACAGTACAACAATTTTCTTAATGTCTCTCGGGCATCATTTCCGAATACAAACGAATGCTAATTTCCATGTCAATCAATAATTAGATTTATCGCGTATAATAATTTGAATTCAGAACTAAGTACTTTATTTTCGTAGTTGTACGGTAAAGGTGATACAAGGCGCCAAAAAGATTGTTACCAAGAAAAAGAACCACCTGTGTGCGTAGACAGATGATAAAATACTAAAATATTTTTTTGTTACCAAACCTAAGCAATATGGAACCTCTTTTATAAAAAAATCTGTTTCCATGCAAACCGTATCCCGCCATTTTACTAGCAAAAAGTCTGGCAACATCCCAAATACTAAAAAGAAAATCTGAATAAAACTTTTCTTCCGTCAGTACGAAATTATTATTTTATTTTTCAGTAAAAAAAATATTATTCCATTGTTTTGTAACTGGCACGTGTAACCACTGGGCACGAACAATATTTAAGGCGGCTCTTACACCTACAATAAGTTTGCGCAATATTTATATTGCGCAATATGATTGAATCAGCCCTTGCACTCAAATGATCCATTATTTTCACGCAATAACATTGACGGCCCGTAAACTTCAACTTTATTGCGTAAGTAAGACCTGCACAATAGTAATCATACAATGTGCATTAAAAGTATGTTGAATAAAAATTAAACTCGATCAAACTTTTGTTCAATCATTGTGCAATCTTCAATATTTACTTTAAGCGATCAAAAACATTGCGCAATTCGTGGTATTGTGCCATATAATTGATAGTTTAGATCCCGCCTATTAAAAACATCTATAATAGTAAAAAACCCACGTCCACGATGAAAAAAGCATTGAATTCGTCGAAAAAAAGTGTTAAAACTGAAGTTCATGCTAATGGAGCAATTCGAATTTTCCTGAAAAATAGTCAGATTTGTTTTCGGATAGAGATTTCTTTTTTCTTTTAAATTGTATGTGCAACGTACACTCTCATGGTTTTGTTAGAATCGAGTTTATGTATACAAATTTCAATTCGGAACTCGTTTCTGACTACATGTTTAGGTGCCCTACTACGGTCATGTGAATAGTTAACGTATTATGTAGTTACTTTTTTTAACTGATAGTATTGTTTAATTGCATGGCACATGTGTGAGCACTATGTACCTACTATAAAGCTACCATTTACTGGGATCGACTTTTATTGAGTTGAATGAGTCCCGGCTGTTGAGATTATGTCATGCTCACTAAAGTGTCTCGCTGTTGGTGGCGTCTGTGTTGGATCATTAAGTTCCCATCAAAATGGTTGAGCTGAATGGTTCTAATCCATACGTCATTTTCGTGAACGGGCGCCGTCAGTAGGTTCTGGTCATCTCTTAGCTGCCAGGGGTAGTTCTGATTTCTGAATTGTTATTTTTTTGTTTTTCTCTTTTTTATTACGGACGCTTTTAATGTGCATGTCTTTCTACATCGTTATCACATGTATAATTTCAACATGAATGATGTAACCAATTTTTTGAAACAATGTTTTTATTTAAAAGCGTGTCCGTGGAGATTCTTGCCCGTTCTTCTCCATAAGTACCTACTACGCTTTGGAACAGGCAAATAGGTTCATCTTTCTGACTGACCGACACCTTGACAATTCAAAAGTACCCGTAATTTATTTATTTGGAATAAATACTTTGAGTTTGAGTTTAAGTTTAACGGCAACCATTCCATACATTTTATCAAGATAAAAGCCGTGTGCCCGATGGTATTCCCCATCGAAAAAAAATAACTAACTTTCTTAGAAACTTTCATTCCATATTCCATCCATTTAATTTCCAAAATCACATTCGCTACTTATGGAACCCTTGTGCAAAATCACTTTCGTTACTTATGGAACCCTTGTAAGAAATCACTTTCGTTACTTATTGGACCCTTGTCCAAAATTTAATGTTTCCAGACTCAAAGGTTTAAGTGTGCGTTGTCTGTCAGTGAATTAAATTAAGATTTTTTTAAATCTACCAACTTGTTGAGCTCCAAGTAATACTTTTTCTTTCTTTACAGTTTCTCGATGGAGCCACGATTTTATTTTGCCTGATGATGGTGTCCTCTGATTTAAACAAAACTTTATAGTCTTTGCATTTTTAGGGGTGTCTGCAAAACAAAACGAGTAAGTACAAAATATACGACCTACTTGTGTTTTTATAAGATTAGGTTCATATTATTGAACACTTTTATATTGGTACGGCTCAACAGATATAATAGAAGGTGAAGCATAGATTGCGACATAGCTCCACATCCACATCCAGCTGCCATTCCATCGAGGTAGCCCCACTTTACCAGGTTGGAGTTACACCTTCCCACTTGTGTCCGGAGACGGTTCAGGGACTACCAAGTGGACCACGAAAGGTTACATACAACCTGCAGGAAGATGCTCCTTTGGTAGAAGATAGTAAGTGGGAGGGGGAATAGTGTCTTGCCCTCTGTGTCCCAAAACTTGCAGTCAAAGTGACCTCTGCGCTGCCACCGATGACGCCGTGGAAGTGGCGAAGTTGGCCAACAAAATATGAGAAAAGTCGTGCCAGCGACACGACGAAGAACAGATATAATGTGACAAATTGACGTCAGATTATTACGTTGCATAGACCAAGATAAAAGGTAACAATATATTGTTATATTATTATAAGTGAAATACGTTGTAATGAACCTACGCAAATATTATTGTTACAGCATTGTGCGTAATGTTTTCGACCTTATCTACCAAATATTACGTATTAACAAGGTATATTTTTTGACTTATCAGTATTTATTACGTCAACTAACAATGATTATATAACATTGTTAAAATGTATTTGTTAAAACCTGATGATTATGAAATAAATAAACTTATTGTTGTGCCTTGTTGCCTTGTAAAAAACGCCATAAATTTAGAAATACGTATCTAAACATACGTGATCCAGCTTTTGAGTACCAACTTACGTATTCGTATCTCCTACTTTCTTGTTTTTTGGGTCTCAATTTTCCTATTAAAGGGTCATTTAATAAGTACTTACTTTCCATATTCATATCCCAATTTTAAATCAAAACATAAGAACAATATCAGCAAAAATCGGAACAAAACTCGTAGGTACAATACAAATGCCATGGGAGAAGCGTAATAGAAACACTATTCCGTAAAAGTGGTTTATATGAATAACTAAAATATTCGAAGGTTGCTATTTTATTTCATTGTCTAAAAGCTGATATATTTTTTTTTGTCAGCAAACGGTTTTGTATGCTATAGAATAGAACAGCAGCAATTTTTTTTACCAGATTGTGAAGGGGAAACAGAAATGCAAAACAGAGTTTTTGCGTTTTATTTAGCAAGGAAATAATGAGCAACAGAAAAAAAATCTGAGCATAGTGAGAACAGTACTTTTAACCGACTTAAAAAAGGAGCAGCGGGGTAATTGCGTAACACACTAACAGTAGGAATAGCTTTCATCTTGACAGTTCAACAACATTCATTGCGTTATTTAAGTTGTTTAGCAAACAAATTTTTCGAACATATGAAGCAATGGATTAGCAATAGGCTTCAAAATGATTCAAATTGTGATATATAGTGTGTTACGCAATTAGGGTGCTGGTTCCCAATTCCTCCTTCTTGTTTTTTGTATGTATGTTACGCGATATCTTCGGCAATTGTGGATCAATTTCGAAAATTATCTTTTAATAGATAGGGTATGCCTCAGGGGTGGTCCTATATACATTTTATCAACTTTGCTGTGGCAGTTTTTCAGGTAGCTTCAATAATACGTATTTTCCCACTTATTGCTGATGTTATAATAACTTTCTGTCACTGTTATTTATATAGCAAGTAGTGGTATACGAATTTGTGGGGTAGGTATCACAATTAAACCCGACTTCCCAAAAAACACTAGATACTGAAAAATAACTTTAATTTTGGAT
This sequence comes from Dryobotodes eremita, assembly GCA_917490735.1. NCBI lineage: Eukaryota > Metazoa > Arthropoda > Insecta > Lepidoptera > Noctuidae > Dryobotodes > Dryobotodes eremita. Next base: position 18,553,031 of record OU823251.1, on the reverse strand, counting down.
GTCGGTGGCAAAAAACGAAAATACGAAAGCCAAGACACTGACTTTCGAAATTAAAGTCATTTTTACTTTGTAGTGTTTCTTTTTAGAATCCGGTTGTTTTTTTGTAAAAAAGTTTTTTTATGAATTCACTTCGTCAATCCGTTAAGAGAAAATTGGAGTTCGCATTGTATTTCTCAGATGATTAAACCTACATTTACATTGAGTTTCAACTATTATGTAAATGAACAGGCGGAGCGTTATTCGGGAACATTGAACATTGCAAGCATCGAAGCCGGGGTCTTGTTGGAATTTCAATGAGCTCTATGTTTTGAGGGATCGTTTGCGACGCCCCTTATTTAAGTCAGTTTAAGTATTTAAAGAATAATAAAGGTCAAGTATGGGTCTAAAATTAGAAACTAGATTTGCATAAAATGGAATGGTTTAATTAAAAACCCGTTGATGGAATTTGCACAGTATTTAGTTAGCCAGTGAGCCTGCTTAAGAGAGCCTTACATTGCTTTAAGTCTTTAAGGGTCTTACCAAAGCTTTCTGTAGTCGTGAGTACTAGTAAGCCATATTGGCCAAGTTGAGCGCCAACGCGTCGGCTCCAATAGATTGTTTCCTTGAGCAAAACACTTCAGACTTCGCAATAACTTAGGATGCACTTTGAAATATAACACCAGATGGCGTTAATCGTTATACTCATATCCTAACTCTCGTAACTTTGCCATATTATGTTCAATTTTGCTTCTAATAACTTTGTTAGTTGGAAACGAAATTATATAACCAACGATAGTTTAGGCATTCTGTTAATGATTACACTAGATAAACATATGTCTAACCAAAACTTAAATGTTCCAAATAATAGAAAAGATAAAAAAGCAACGATAAAAATATAGCAGGCGATTTAGATAAGGAATTTGGACATAATAGTAACACAAATGGAAAACTCAACACTAGAGTCGAAGCAAATATCTGTAATTAAATAGGTAGGAATAAACAAGTCCGTGGAAATAGGTGGTGATCCTAAAAGTGATGGAGTAGACACTAGCTGTATGTAAATGAACACCGACCCTTGTTCTGGCGCTACTAGCATGTACGAGGTCTAGTATTTTGGTCCACTCCCAATTAGAATGCAAATTATCAGAATTAATTTCACGATTCAACCCTGTTTATGTGATGTGTGGATTACTCGTTTTGATTTTGCATAGTTTAAAATAATAGCTTTGAGAGCTTCATTGTCTACTTTTTATCGAAGATAAACGATGATGATCCGCGATATTTTTTTTTTAAATATCGCAGCATTATGCTGTGATAGGAGCCTTATTGGCCTCACACAGGTCTTTTATTTTTTACTTGTTTATTATTAGTTTTTATTTTTATTTTGGTAGTTTTAAATGCTCCTGTTTTATTACTTTTACTGTTTGTATTTCCTGTGCGTGGTCCAAATAAAATATTTTTCTTTCTTTCTTTTATGATATTGGTAGATATCGATTACCTACTTATTTAAACTGATTTAAAGATACAGTTTATGATGTTTACGTGTTAGTCCAATAAATAATTTTCCTCTATTTGCTAAAATATGTCCTTTTGAATTGTTCCTACAATTCCAATGTCAGAACAAAAATAAAGCACTCAATCTCAAGTAACCCAAAGTTCTTATCAATTAGTACTCGTTTTTATATCCTAACTGTCACTGTTGTAATATTAATAACTCGGTTTTAAATTGGTAGGTATTATTATAAAAATTATAACTGATGCATAAAGAAGCCGAGAGTTACTTGTTTTTCCCGTCATTGAACACATTTTGGGAACATTTTGGTTCCAACCACCAACTTTTTTGACGTTGTTTAAGAAAACAAGTTTTAAATGTTATAATTTAACTTTGAATACTCCCTTGGTCCCTGTATCGTTGCATGCACCCAAACGGAATGTTTTCTGTTAACAGCGACCAACCACAAAAAATAAAAGTAGTTTCCAGCAAATATTTTTGCACAAAGTTATTTAATTTGATAAACAGAATGCGTAGATGACGGTTTCGTGATGAATCTTTTTACGGCCTGTATTTTATCCCTTGTGTACTTACTGTTTTATATGCAACAGAAGTTCAAATTTTGTTCAAAATTCACTTTACCTAAGTTAAATAAACTAACTAGATCTTGCTAAACTTTACTCAAGTATGCCGTCGTCGATCTGAAGTTTTCTATTGAAAGTAACTCGTTAACATTACGTTGTCAAAATTTTGTTAATATGTATTTAGTTCTAGTATTTCTGGCAAAGTTAATAATGACGCTTCCAATGTTCACATAGTTGCCAAATTTGTTATTAAACTCGTTGGTGGGCAATTTAGTTACGTTATTAGTTTTCATCACTGCGTTTTCATTAGTTGTATTCAAATATCTGATAGCCAAACAATGTCTGACATATTATTTTCAGTCGAAATTTAATTTGGGTTACATATATTATGTTGCCTTTTGGTACTATTATTAGTTTTAGTTGTACAAACGAAAACCTTATTTTATATTGCAGTACCACGGTCTGGCCTTCATTTCACCTTTGTTGAATCTAGATTTCCGGAGTACTCTAGATTTTAATAGGCTTAAATATTTCTGAAGGCAACTAGCCCTTTGTGACGCTTACATCACAAACTGAATAAAATAACAATACTAATAAATTTGTCTGTTACCATAAAATTGGCGCTATGGCGTCACATTACCGTTCATGCTCCGGAAACCCAAAAGATAAAACCGTAAAAATATCGGGATACGCATAAACATAATGCCATCGTTTCATTAAAATGCGAACAGATTTGTTCAAAACAAATTTTTTAAAAGCATTCTCTTAAATTCAAATGAATGGGCGAGCAGGGAAGGAAATGGGGGAGATTGGGAAGCGTTCCAGTTTACATAATTTAATGGGATTCAAGTGTTCGTCGCGGGGTCAAAGGTGGCCGATTATTCGAATAGGTCGGTTTAAGAATGATCGCTAACCGGGTGATTTTTAATGCACAAATAACCATCCTTATATGAAGAATAGATATTTTTGTCTCATGGACGAATTTCTTTGATCCAAATTCGACTGCTTGAAAGATGATGGGCAGAGAAAAATATTTTGTTGTTGTTGTTTAATATATTGTTGTGCTGGTATATGTGATGATGAATGTGATAAGGAAGAATGAAGAAAATGCCGTGGAAACAGTTTTTAGCTTGATTTGGATAGCTATAAGAGTAGGGGAAGACCAGTGAAACGATGGACGGGCTGTGTGAAAGATGATATGGCTAGAAAGGGGGTGACTACCAAAATGACGACTAATAGGGAAGTAGGGATGAAGAAGACATGTTGCACCGATCCGAAATAAATTACGATAGAGGCAATAGAATGATTAGTTGATGTAGATACTTCTTCTACTCTATGGAGTTAAAAAAGTAAAATTTAAAAAAAAAGAAAAAAAAAAAGGAAAAAAAAAAAATGTTAATAATACAAACAAATCAAAACTATACTTTCTTGTTACGTAGAAAGCTAGAAAGAAAGAAAGAAAAATTGTTTATTCTACACAAACAACACGCGCAACACAAAAAAACTTGTAGACGAAATAAATACACTACTAAAAAGTAGCCAAAAACCTCGTACTTAACACGTTAAAGGTTTGACACTGTTGTCTATTTCTTGATGTCCAAAGACCAAATACAATAATAGACATTGCGTAATGAGTTGCGATACTGGCAAATGACAACAAAAAGCAAACAAAACCTGGAATGATCTACTATTGTAACTACTTTTGTAAACAACAAATACAAGTAACATGAAATCGTGCATCGCATCTGTGCAAGAACAGGTCGTTGCTCAGCAAAATGCTGTGACTTTGGACGAACCTATCGTCAACTTGATTTTTAGCAACTACCATAAGCTCACGAACTAACGTTGGCATTCATATATTCGCTAGTTCATTGTATTATTGATTTAGTTTTCGATCGCCAGGTGTATCCCGTTATTGCTTTGGATACTTCACCGAGAACCCTTGCTTGATCTCTGTTTGGAACTTGTCATTTAACGGTAAATTATTCGATACAATGTTGGCAAGCTGAGATTGTAAGTCCAATTTGATTATTTAATTTTAGGGATACTGAAACTATTGTTGCAGTGGATTTGATTCTATGCCAGGAACTTCATCAGGAAACGTATTATCACTCATCATCGTAACTATTTTTTCCACCAAGATTTTCGTTCCACTGTTAAAGTTTCAGACTTGACAATTTTGTTGACACATTTTGCAGCGAATCAGCCAACTGCTGTGTGTTCCAAATTTTCATAGCCCCCAATTTCGGCATGTTTTGGGGCTCACAATATAATGATTATGTCGAGATAATTTAGTACGTTGCTGTGTATATCTGCAAAATTTCGAGACTTTGATATTGCTTTTGCTCAAATCCCCATGGCAGCGTGTTATAGTGATTTGCATTTAAAGTGGCTCAATAAAGTCAACTGGACCATCAAAAGATCTATTAGAATATTTGAAAGGAGACATTGATCTTTGCTGTATATAGCTCAACCTGATTGGATACAAGCTTTCAAACATCTCAGTCAATCCGCTGTTGAAAATATTAAACAAGCTTTGTTCCATACATTTTGTTACATAATTCCATTTTGTCTGGTAACATAGTTTCTTGTCAGTTTCGCTAACATTGTTTGTTGATACCTACAAACTGGAGAAATACATTTTGTCATACTGACTGCAACGATGTTAGTAAGTAACGAGATTTAGGGCTATCTACATTGTTATCTTAAATTTTTATTTTATCTATTTATTAACCGACTTCAAAAAAAGGAGGAGGTTCTCAATGCAACTGTATTTTTTTTATTTTTTTTTATTTGTAGCTCATAACTTTTTTCTGGGTGAACCGATTTGGATGATTCTTTTTTTATTTGAATGCCGGTGCCTCACATGTGGTCCCATTTAAATTTGGTCAACTACTGACCAGTAGTTTTTGAGTTATCCTTAATAATGCGTATTTTTTCCACTTAGTTTATATTGATGATGTTATAATAATTTCCTGTCACGGTTATTTACATATCAAGTAGTGATATACGAATTTGTATGGGGTAGGTACCACAGAAAAACGTGAAAAATAACTTTAATTTCGGAAGTCGGTCGCCAAAAACGGAAATACACAACCAAAGACACCGACTACTTACTTACGTTACTTAGTTTTACCATTACAGGACAACCCAATGCGATTAATGAGCTTAACCTAATTTAATCGATACTAACATCTGTGTATAATAAATTACAAACAATGCATTCCTTATGAATTTACTCAGAGAACAACAGAATAAGTCCGTGTCACTCGCTATGAGGTTGAGCGTGCGGAGTGCAGGTGTCAGTGGCGCCCCGAGGACGGCGCGGCTCTACTAGCAGTTAGTGATGTTCAAATCCTCTATAAACTATAGACGAGTTATAATCTATAAAATATATTTTTCTAGCGGGTTGTTTTATACGCTATCATTAATTAATATGTTGTTACAAAAACTCGGCCCCAAACAAAAAGCGGAGACGGTATCATTTTATTCCGCAACATGCTAAACGGGCGCAGTGATGCGCGGTGAATGTTATCTCACAACGCACACGAATGAATATACCGTTCATGAAGCGATATGAATTTAATATTCTATGAACTTTTCTCCATACTTTTCTGGCTAATTAGTGTCTGATATATATTTTTTTTAATGCCTAGAGGGGACACCCCATATAATAAGACATAAGATAGTGACCTTATTGGTGATGTTCTTGAGAAAGGTCAGGTGCGTAGTACTCACAACCGGCGTCCGTCTATGACCAGATGTATGAACGTAAGCGAGGCAAAAGGAGTATGTAAGGGTCGTAGCAGGTGACGTTCTGTAGTTTCTGCCTATCTCCATGGGAAGAAGGCGTGAGTTTATGTATGTCATATTTTTTTTTTTTAATTTTTGTGAGACAATTATTATTTATTATCGACGTATTTAAAGTTCATTGATTGTATGATTTGCATGTACAAAATTCAACTGTATACATGTTACGAATGTATGATCTTATGCAAAAATCACATCTCATTTTTTTTTTTTAAACATGATAGTTATTATAGTTACAATACAAGTTAAACTAAACCACAATTACAAAACGATTAGACGAGATCGCGATTCGCGAACGCCGTGTTTACAAAAAACGCGTATGCGGGCCGACTGCTGCCGCCCGACGCGGTGTGTTGCGATTCCGTTCTGGCTCTGCTTTGCGCGTTTAGACGTTTAGTTTGTTGAGGTGTTATACTATAGCGCGAAACCAGCACCTTAATTACGTAACACACTATCTATCACAATCTGAATCATTTTGAAGCCTATTGCTAATCCATTGCGGCATGTGTTCGAAAAATGTATCAGTTCAACAACGTAAATAACGCAATGAATGTTGCTGAACTGTCAAAATGAAACCCATTCCTACTGTTAGTGTGTTACGTAATTATCCCGCAGAGTCGACATAATATCAAACGCTATACGCTTTGTACACATATAGTGTCATGTTTTGGCACTATACGTTTTATTAACCACCACTCTAGGATGGCTGACGCCGTCGCCACACGTACCTGTCCGGAACACACAGACTCACCTGCCCTAAAATAACTGCATTATGCACCTTCCTTCTCAGTAACTTAAATATATATGAGGTGAGTGCAAGATCCCTCCTAACCCTTACCTCATTTTATATCTAAAATAAGTAAAGTTAGATACAAATACATACATACATAAACTCACGCCTTCTTCCCATTGGGGTAGGCAGAAACTACAGAACGCCACCTGCTACGAACCTTACATACTCCTTTTGCCTCGTTTACGTTCTTACATCTGGTCATTCACGCACGCCGGTTACGAGTACTACGCACTTAACCTTTCTGAAGAACATCACCAATTAGGTCACTATATGTCTTCCTAGGGCGTCCCCTCCCGGCGTTTCCACTCACATACACACACAGACACACACACACACACACACACATAATATCACGCCTGTATTCCTCGAAGGGTTAGGCATAGGTGTACCTATAGTACATACACATTTCGCTTCTACTCACATCTGCCTTGTAAATAAGTTTTGTTAGTCGCCCTTCATTCATCCTCTCAACATGACCAAATTATTAGGCATACCTTTTTAAATTTTTGTCACTACGTCTTCTTTTAAACCGCACCGTTGCAGATACATTAACTAGTTAAAGGGATGGACTCAAAATTGTTGAAGATATATCGAGATGAAAAGCTGTTTTATTATGGTTTCAAATAATGTATTATTGCTTTCGTTAGAATAATGCTTGCAGACCAATGTCCAACAGTGGACGTCTATCGGCTAAAACGATCATGATTATTACTGCTTTAATAGTAAAAACAAACCATTTGCTTAGCCAAGGATCAAAACACACACAGGCTCCTAAATAAATACTGTTTGTTTACCTTTTCAACCTTAGAAACTTTGTTAGGAAACATTTCTTGGGTAACCCTTAACGCGGGTACATTTCCCCTCTTTTTTGTTTTGGCTCGCGTTCGTAAGCCCTGAAATGTTAGGGTTCCTTCTGGACGCAGGAAGTACCTATTAATTTTTGGTTCAGAGCTTTTTATTTTATTCATTAAGTTATACATAGAGTACATTTTATTATTATTATTTTTGTATTTTTTCATATCTCGGGACCATGGGGGAGGTCCTTTGGAAGGCGTACGAGGGGCCGAAACCAACTCGCAGAGGCCCGTTAGACGTTTTGAATGAAATGTGGCACCAACCGATGATTATCTCTGTATGCACTATGCATTGCAGAACATGGAAACAAAATATATTGGGCTATGGGTTTGGGTGGCTATAGTGGATTGGTTATCTTGAACTATGGAAGAGCTAGCTCTCCTGCCTGACTATAATGTTATATAATACTTATACATGCATAAAATGGCAGGGTGTGACATGCATACTCAATAATGGGCCCCCGAAAACTGTCGCTAGCACATAGTGATGTAGCGATAAAGGTGCAACATGTCCTGAGGTGCTTGAGGAGCAGAGAGGTATTCCACGGCTATCAGAACAATCTCAGAGCTCGGATGATGTTCAAGATGCCTACCAGCACTTACTGGAATACTTCCTTCCTGCGAGCACGTTTGCTCTTGCGAATCTCCACTCAAACCAGCCAATAAAGGCAAGAAAGAAGGGAAAGTTCTGTTCCTCGTCAGTGTTCACTCTAGCCGGCCAATAAAGGCAAGCCAGAGGTGAGAAACAGCTCGCCGCATGCTGCACTTTTTTATTTTATTTTTATCGTTGGAAATCCTCATGGATGTCGTTCAACCTGGGGTGGAGGGGTCTGTTAGACTCTTACTGACTATAACCACACGGTGTTCTGCTGCTACCTTTAGCCGGGTGCTGGAGTGCTTGCGCATTTCGTCATGGTCCCCCGGCCAGGTGTTGGCCCGCATGAATTCACGCGGACCCCGATACCCTCAGCGGGCGCATGCGGCCGCAATTCCTCTAGAGTGAAGCGCGCGCGGATCCGGGCGCGCCGCCGTCTCGGGCCTTTCACTGTTGAGGCAACAAACTCCCCAATTCTGTTGCCTGCAGGCCTCACCCTAAGGCGGCCGGAGATCGTTCCGCGGCCTCCGCCGCCCGGTGCGTCTGCTATGGATTGGAAGGGAGGTTATGGTTGGTGTTGTTCTAGGTGGGAGATAGGGTCCATGGGATCGCTACTGCCGAACAGATCGCCCTGCGGGTTTTCTATATCTTTTGGTCTGGGTCCTCATCCTAGACCTGTTCTGTCAAAGTAACCTCTATCGGCACATACCTAGAGTTCGGAGCCCGCAAAGCCCACCACGATGTTAACGTAGAGATACGGTGGTGGGGTTATTATTATTAATTTATAGTTTTAGTATAGATCATTAATAGTCAATGGAGAAAAATAAAATTGAGGTAATTTAGAAGTGTTTCTTCACAAAAAAACTTGGTCCTTAGAGTCGTTTACTGTTGCAAACAACTAAACAAGATATGATCAAAGCCTTTCAACAATAAAGCTTGGTATCTGTTGGATATGCACCATAACCGTATTATTAAATCGACTGTACTTAAGGACGGATCTAAACTACACAATATAACGACCACATAAACTCACCAAGCAATATTCAATTCCACTTACGGAACTCGCAAAACAACAATGTATTGAGTTCTAAAGTGTAAACTTAATACACGTGTTCCCAGCTCTGAAGGAACTTTATAATTCCAAGTCACGTCGTAGATTCACGATCCGATTGTAGCTGATCGGAACTCCTCGAATTTATCTCATAGCAATAATACATAGCGGCAATTATGGCAACGGTTTATGGAGATAGAATAGGCGAGTTTGGCTTAATTTCTGTTTTTTCGGGTACGTTATTATTTATTTCTATTGACTTATTCAAGAAAATTTGCTTCGTACTGTGATATTGAGGACTCTGGATGATAATTAGGGTAAACTTTATATAAACGTTACCCTAATTATCATATATACTTATACGCACACATTCAAACTAGAGCAGTTATGGCCCAGTGGTAACGGCCGCGTTTTACGAGTTGTAGGTCGTAGTTTCGAACCCCGACTGGCGCTTTACTTTGTATAAATTATTTCATTACCGCTGCTCACAAAACAGTAAGGTAAAACATCGCGAGGAAACCGGCATATCCTAGAATCAAAAATTCGAAGACATGCGACATCTACTGCGGTCCACTACCTCTCACCGAGAGGAGGCCTGTGTCCCAGCAGTCGAAACATAATCGGCTGATATGGTTATGATACTCAAACACTTAAAGTACGCTATAGAGTTTAGTTTAAGTGTTTGCTAGTTAGGCCGAAAAGAAATGTTAGATACAGGGCGACAGAGACATCGACGCGCAAATATTCATGATTCAGTACATGATTCTGGATGATGTGGAATTTTTTTGTAGGTAGTTTAGATAAATTTTGCTTTTCCATACATTTTGACCGCGTAGGTTTTACGCATTTCTAAGAAACAGCAGATTTTTTTTTTAGATAACCGACGAATAATGTCCACGCTTGCCACCACTGTGTAGGTACGATTAATTTTATTTGGTCAATTACTCGTAGAATAACATTTGATCATTTTTGTATTTATGTAGGTAGGTACCCGCTTTTCCCATGTTGGTATATCATAATAAATAGTACATACATAAACTCCTACCTTTTACCATGGACAGGCAAAAACTGTAGCACGACACTTGCTACGATCCTTATATACTCCTTATGTTTCGTTTACGTCCATACATCTGCACATACACGTACGCCGGTTGCGAGTATCACCGCACCTGACCTTTCTGAAGAACATCAGCATTTAATTCAAATTCTACTTGTCTTAACCGCTAGCAAAATTGTTAATGTGTGCCATCTTTTTTAAGAACACCTAAAATAATATAATACAATTTCATCATACATTTTATTTGTCGTGAGCATCAATTGATCAAAACAAGTGCACCGACTCACTCAACACGGTTTCGTAGAAACGAATTCTCTTGTTAAATTGGTCATACAATGGAAATTGCCGACGCTTTTTTATTATTAACGTCGTGCGGTTCAATAAAATCATTTGACTTCAATAAAATATTATTAATTACAATGTTACACCAGCAATAACAGTTTAATGGAAAGTTCGAAGGTCAGGTGACAGTCCAAAACATTTAAAGTAATTGCTTTGGGGTGTTGTTGACCTGTTCCTTTGTGTATCAGAGGGCTAAAGTACACCATACACATATAAGGGCCGCCGTGACCGCCGTCATGAAATTGATGGCAGCGGGGTTTGGTTTAACGATGTCAAAAAACGCTATCTCAGAAAACATACCAACTTACTTTCATAAATACCGTTTCAGTTTCAGTGACGACGTTCGCCGATAAATTGGGGACGCTATGTGGCGGCCACCGCTTTTTTAGGAAACGCGTATCTTTAGCTCGAACGTGTGGAGAAACGTAACGTAAATTCGAACGATTTTAATATTGAAAATATCGTTTCGCTTAAAATATTTCTTGTGTCGAAGACTTAATTTATTTATGTTGTCAGACTTTTACGGACTAAAACCCACTCGTGTGCCTACAGTTGCCTGTGTGCCAGGGCCACGATAACTCTTTCGAACAATCCGCGACTCTGGCAGGCATCGGCTCTATCGGACCCCGTCATATAGTGCTGACTTGCGCCTTTTTGAGGCGCGCGTGGAACGCAACGCGTCATCGACCGGGACCTGGTCCTTACTGGGCGGCGAGCTACTTATTGCTCGCCGTCCGCGAGCCCGCGCCTGGAGTAGCCAGGAATCAGCAATCGATTCCAGGCGCCCAGGGTGTCTCCTCCTGCGGCGACTAGGGGCGTGAGGGCGCAACGATTGCCTCGCCCTCACGCGCTCCGCCTCCTCCTTCACGAGCATTACTGCTTCGCAGAAGGAGGTGACGGCTTCACATGCCCTCTCGCTCCGTACCATGGCCTGGACCAATGCCGGACGCGAGAGATTACCGCCGCCGATCGCCTCCGCGAGAACACGGTGGTGCTCCGCCCAAGCCGGGCAGACCTCCACCATATCCTCCGGGCGATCCACACAGTGGTAACACCCGGGCGTTTTCTCCTGCCTTATGTGAAACAGGAACCTCTCAAAACAACCGTGTCCGGTGAGGACTTGCGTCAGGTGGAAGGTGAGGATGCCGTGGCGCCACTCAATCCACTTCTTAAAGAGAGGACTTACCGCCGCAATTGTGGCGTGCCCAACGACCACACCCTGCCGCCGTTCCGTCGAGGTAGCCCCACTTTACCAAGATGGAGTTACATCTTGCCACTTGGGTCCGGAGGCGGTTCAGGGACTTCTAAGTAGACCACGGAAGGTTAAGCCCTGCAGGGAGATGCTCTTTGTAGTAGATAGTAAGTAGGGGGGGAGAGAGTATCCTGCCACAGCTGACAACGAGCGTCAAAAACAAATTTTATCGAAAAATTGAAAGATAATTCTTTTCAAACAATACGGTGCTATCTAAGTGTAAAAAGATTTCGCATGGCATCGAGGAAAGTTTTAAGAATCAAACCTTGTTTCCTTAGTATTTTGTTGTTTTCGATTCTGTATTGTTTTAGCTTCCATTTTGTGTTTCCAATTTTTGTTTAAGTAGGTTGTTACTTTTTAAATTAGTTTTCGATTTTTCTTTGCCAACTTATGATTATTTAATCAATGTTACATTGTTTGTAATTGTACTTGAATATTATTTTTTTGGTGTTTAATCTCTGCGGGTATTTCATATAAAAAAGTAATAGACGATACTTACCTATGTTGAGCAGTGTATATTGTTTGAAGATTATGTTTTCTATTGATCCCTACACAGATTGGAAAAGTTATGTAAGTAAATAAAAACGAAATGCTGTTCGTTGGTAAGAGCATCACTTGTGAACGACTGAACCGATTTAAAAAAAAAAATGAAAAGTTTCACAGAAAATTTTTAAAAATTCGGGAAAACCTGAATGTCCTTTTGTATGGGATTTTTATATGAACAATTCAAATTTGAGCAGAACAACGTCTGTCGGGTTAGCTAGTAAATATATAAAAATGCAGCAATCACTCACATCACAATCCCTTTTGGCAATAAAGTTTTTGCAATAAAAATAATGCGTGACTGAAGAGTCTGCTAACGCTTAGTTATTTCTTTCCACATGCATGGTCCTTATCGTCACAAACAAAAACAGCCATATTTCTACCCAGAAGAGGACCAGTTTAATCGACGTTGATTTTTCTACCTCATTAACTGTATCTTACGAGTGATCCGGTTTTCCTCTTTACTCTGCCATATTATCTTGAGCTCTACCATTATCTTAGGCTTACTCTTTCTTCGTACTATTTTTAGTTGCTGAGAGAGGGAATGAGGTCTTTCTATACTGGTCCTTTTACATGTAATGCATTGTCAGTAGTTCCGTATCAAGATTTTATTCTTGTGATATAAAAAAGTGAGTTACGGGATTTTTATGTGCAGTGACATATATGCTAACCTAATGCTAATTGCGTTGTGTTTTTTTTTTCAGTTCCCACATATGTCATGATGTTTGTGTCCTGTAAAGTTCCAGGGACGGACATTAAGTAACATGCTTTAAGGAAATATAAGAACCCACAGCTTTAAGATAAATAATATGAAACACGTCACGAGAAGCCATTTCAGCTAAATCCACTCTGGGTTATAGCTCTTAGTGAAATGAATTTTTGTGACCTGGTGGTTTAAAAACAGTTTTTTTTTTTTAATGTAGGTTTGTACAAACACTTTTACACGTCAATCATATTTTAAAACTAGATGAGGTCGGCGTTTCCTATCAGACTACTCTGAGAAGAAAGGCCGAAACAAACTCAGAGGTCACAGTCTCTTGTAAAGTCCAGACATAATCTTGGTCAGATCATGTGAAGACCATGTAGATTTGAGTCTGAAATGGTCTTTTGAGGAAAAAATACCACACAGAATGAGTGGACCTGTCCAGTCAGTGCAAGCATTTGTCAGTAATCGTGCAGCTCAACTCAAAACTTAAGGAGCTCAACGATTCGACGAACAATACCAAAGAAAGGACATTTGGGTAGGCCGCATAAATTACTCAAACTGCCAGACTATGACTTAAACTAATTCAGAAAGAAAAAAAAAAGCAATGATCTACATAGTCTTTACATTCACAATAATTAAAATAATATACTATTTTACAAAGTAAATATTCATCAATGTTAACAGGTATAAAAAATCCTCAAATAATCTTGGTCAGATCATTTGAGGACCATGTAAGATTGGTGTCTGAAATGGTATTTTAAGGAAAGAACCATACAGATTTGAGTGGACTTGTCCAGTCAGTGCACGCATTTGTCAGTAATCGTGAAGCTCAATTTAAAATCTTTCATAAGAAATTATTTGCGCTACAAAGGATCAAAACTTTGAAAAGAAAGGCAAAATAGATTTAAATTTTCATTGTATAATTTTCTCAAAATAAATACATTTTAAGCCCAGAAAAGGCTTCGTTTATTATTAAAGATTTATGCATTTGTAATTAACTGTGATTAGTTTATTCGTTTCATAAGAAACAGCTGGCACTAGAAACATGATTGAAATTAATTTTCACAGAACTAACAATTCAATCAACTAAATACTTTATCCAGTTTTTACAATCCATTTATCTTATAAAAGTATAATTTATGATGTGACTGCTTTTGTATTAAAAAGGGGATATATTTAACTGATCCTCTAAGAACTAATTGACCTTCTAAAGATGGACACTTTTTTAAATTAAGGAATCTCTAAATATTTTTTGCGCTTCTTCTGATGCACAATTTTTCTTAATAATTGAGTCACATTTTAACTTTCTGGTCTTTTCTCGTAGTTGGTCGCAGTAACTAAGCTAGGGTACTCCGACCAAATGGGTAAGGTTAGGTTGGAACTGTGACCAGTTGGTCACAGTTCGTGCGAGCCGAATTGGTCGTAGTAAATAATTTAGGGCAGCCTGACCAAATGGGTTAGGTAACGTTAGAACAGTGACCAACCGCTACATTCAAGTTGGTCGCAGTTACTTGGCCATTTAATATTTTTAGGACCCCAAAATAAGAATTATTTGAGGTACACAAAAAGAGGCGCAATCATTATATTAGATAATAGTGTGTTCAATAAAAATTTTAGGAGCGCGAAATTATTAGAGGTTCGATTAAATACGATTAAAAAGTCAATAAAAGCAGACTCTTTTTAATTCATATTACAATGGCGTTTAATTTGATACAAGAAAATGTCTTTAGAGAGGAACAGGAATTAAATTTACATCGTGTTAATGTCAATTACATTGAGTGAACAACATGTTTTGCAACGCATTTGTCGGTTCGAAATAGTTAAATGTATAGGAAGGTATTTTGATGCATTTTATTATTAAATATTTCATCACATTTCATTTCATTTCACAACACAACACGTTAGATAAAACTACGAATCTAAACATCTGCGAGTCTCTGTCTAAATATAAGAGGTGTATAATTCATTTAATTTAAGTATCTCTTAATGATATATGTAGGATCAGGATTGCCGAGAGGCATATCGTCAGGATTTGGAGTTCCCATTTTATTGGGATAAACAAGACTGTATAAACAATTACAGGGTTTTTATTATAGTAGGTATAGTAGGTACAGGTAAACCGACAGTTTTGTCGGGAGCAGGGGCTCTTTATTGAGTCGAATCCAAAAATCGACTGACTCGCACACCGAGTGCACGCTATTTTATAAGACTATGCCCCCCAACTTGCAATCCCACCACGACAACTCTGTCCGATGACGCACGGAAGTACGTCACGTGTTTACTTGATACAAAACACTAAAATGTGCTAAATCTAATAAGAGTTACATTATAAAGTAATCAAATAATACAAGAATAATTGTCTTAAATAAACAATGGTGAATATACAAAGTATATCATTTTAAAATTAAAGTAACATGTCATCAATTGTTTTGAACAAAAGCATCGGTTATAATTATCGAAATAAGTTGCCAAAAATCAATTAGTACGTACACCGAGTACTTAATAAATTATGTTCCGATTTATTAGACAGTAATTGATAGTAAAAATCACTCAAATAGTAAGAAAACCAAGGTATAACAAACTTTGTTGACTACCCACAATTGTAATTGACAACCAACTCCGACATATATATTATTTTATTTTTTTGTTTATTTGTATGTCCTTTAAATTTGATCAACTTTTTCAATATGTTACCTATTATTAATATTTTAACTTTGTTAGCTTAGTTGTTAACTTTATTGTACATGCTGTGGTCTCCTATAAGTGAAGGAGTACACTTGCTTAATACCTGATGTTACGTTTTCTTTGTGATTCATGTATCGTGTACATCTTTTGTTGGAGATCCTAAATAAATAAATAAATAAATAAATAAAACAAAATAATAGTATTTTGTGAAACTGTTGCATAACAGTTATTATTAAAAAACTCGTGTTTTATTAACCTTTGATATGCAACCGTTTCATAGAAACTACACTAAACTTTATAGGAAAATAATAAAACTAACACAAAAAGCACAGAATAATCATTTTATAAATACCGCCGAAAACAAATGTAAAGCTACCTGGCAAATAATAAATACATCTAAGATGTGTTTGCCGCAGGAGCCTGTAATGTGCGTCAATAGAGACAATTTATCTTTTACAAACCCTGTTGACATTGCAAACGAATTCAACAATTATTTTATTGATGCAATTGAAAATAATGTAAAACCTGACATCACATTGAATAATATTAATTAAAAAAATCAGACATTAAATTCATTATTCATGCAACCCGTAACAATTGGCGACATAATAAAAATAATTTGGAGCCTAAAAACACAAACACTGTAAGATATGATGGCGTTTCTACAAAAGTTATAAAATTTACCAAAGAAGTAATAGCACCACCATTGGCCCATATAAGTGTATACTTGTGTATTGTTGATGGCATATTCCCAAAAAATCTCAAAAAAGTTATAATAAAGCCATTACATAAAAAAGATGATAAGACAGATTTAAAAAATTACAGACCTATTGCAAAAATTCCAATTTTTTCTAAAATTTTTGAGAAAGTCATCTATCACCTATTTCGACAAGTATGAATTATTTTGCAAAGAACAAAAGGGATTTCGTAAGAACACCACAATTAATATGGCACTATTTGGTCTACTAGCTAATATCATGTCATCTGTAGATAACAGAATTCCTGTCTGTGCAATTTATACAGATATGACCAAAGCATTTGGTTATGTAGACCATACGATTCTATTACAAAAATTACATAGCTATGGTATTAGAGGTAACATACTAAAGCTAATAGAATCGTACTTAAGTAATAGGATTCAATACACAGAAATTTCTAGAATATGTCCAAAGAGTAAATTAGAAACCATTTATTTATCAAACCCAAGGCACGTGAGATATGGCGTCCCACAGGGTAGCTTATTAGCGCCGCCACTTTTTTAATTTACATAAACGATCTGCCGAATGTAACACTAAACAAAATGGTTCTCTTTGCAGATGACAGTACAGCTGTAATAAAGTGTACAAATAAAAATAATTATGAGCATGACATCAATACTTGTTTACGTGACATCATAAATTGGCTACTTAATAATAATTTAGTAATAAACTTAGGTAAGACAAAAGTAATGCACTTTCATCAACGCTGCGAAAATCCAAACGTTAGTATTGCCTACCAAGACTGTGATATTGAGGAAGCAAATAAAGCTAAGTTCTTAGGTATAGTGATCGACAACAAACTCACATGGAAACCACATGTTCTAGAACTCTGTAAAAAACGAAGTAAATCTGCATATGCTCTCTTTCAACTTTCAAAGAAAGTCAACAGTCAGGCTCTTTTGACGGCATACCACGGACTAGTTGCCTCTGTTTTGCGGTATGGTGTTATTTTTTGGGGGCAGTCTACTGATAAGGCGCTGGTATTCAGGATGCAGAAGCGATGCATAAGGTCAATGTGCGGTCTGAAGACCACGGTTAGCTGTCTTCCCTATTTCAAATCCTTAAAAATATTAACATTTCCATCTTTATATATTTTGGAGACAGCTTTATTTGTAAAAAAATAATCCACATCTTTTTCAAAAATTGTCGGCAGTCAGAAAGAATCCAATACGGACTCAATATATAAATCAATTGTGTCAAGTGAAATGTAAAACTGCATTAATGCAAAAGAGTTTGTTTGGTATTGCCCCACGCATTTATAATAAAGTACCTAATATGATTAAAACTATGACTGTATTTAAATTTAAAAGGGCACTTAATGAAATATTAATTGAAAAAAGTTATTACCTACACAATTGATGACTTCCTTAATGATGAATCACTGACTGATTGACATGCTATTATTCCATTTGACATTTTTTATTACTGTAACCTTTTTCACATTTGACATTTTTTTATTTTTTTTATTACTGTAACGTTGTTGACATTTGACATTTTTGTATTATTATGATTTTTTTTATGTATTACTAACCATTTGTATTATTTAAGTTTCCTAATTGTTATTTAAAAATTTAAGATTTAAGTAAATTAAATAATAATATGATTTGCATGCCCATGTGACGGTAGAACATGAAGGACTATTATAATAAAACATCTATGTATTAATTACCCATGTTTGCAAACCAATAAATGATTTGATTTGATTTGATAAATTATAGTAGTTGATTTATGAAATGGTTACATGTAGGCACTTTTGACTTTTTGACTTGTCAAGGGGTCGGTCAGTCAGAAAAATTAAGCTAGTTGCCCATTCCAAAGCGTAGTAGGTATTTATGGAGAAGAACGGGCAAGAAACCCCACGGACACTCTTTTAAATCAAAATATTGTTACAAAAAATTGGTTACATCATTCATGTTGAAATTAATATGTGAGAAGGGTGTAAAAAGACGCGCACGTTAAAAGCGTCCGTAATAAAAAAGATAAAAATAAAAAAACAACAATTTAGAAATTAAAATAAGCCATGGCAGCTAAGAGATGACCAATCCCTACTGACGGCGCCCGTTTATTATATAATAGTTTATTAACTATTAAAGCTTTTCTTTATTTTTATCAAACAGATGATAGTGTAAAGTGAAATGGTGGCCAATGGTTCCAGCCAATAGAAACTCCAAACTTCTAAAATTGCCTATTATCTATTTTCTCTATTTTACTTCCTGCTATAGAAAGCACATAACTCAAAACCAAACGAGCATCGACAGCGGTGCCCATCCACGCCATAAGTTTTTCAAGTCTAATTTCTCTTAATGGCACTAGTTTCTATATTTATAGCATACAAGCTTTTGCCCGCGGCTTCACTCGCGTTAATTTAGAATTTGACAATCAATTCGGTTTGTTCAGGGAATTATAGTCATGAGGATGAAAGACCGGTCTATCGACACTCTAGACTCACAAAATGTATTTAGCTACTTAAATAAAAAGATTAAAAAACTCTTAACACACCACTAAAGTTTCTATAATAATATAATTCAATCATGATTCGAAAGACACTTGGCGCCATCTATTATCATAAGAACGTCATTGTTGTTTTCCTCGGAAACAGTACTTTTTTTCGAGAAGAAAGGTACCCTATGTCCGTTTCTGTACCCCTGACAACGTATATGCAAAATTTCAGGATGATCGGTTCAGTGGTTTAGGCGTGAAAAGGTAACAAACAAACTTACTTTCGTATTTATAATATTAGTTGGGATAGGATTTTATTGTTCCCCATGAGTTTCAATGGCAAAGAAAAGATAATTACGAAGAGATAACTTTATTTCTACGAGCTTCAGACATTAATTGTGCAGAGGGTTCGCTTTTGGGAAACCTACTCGTATGATGTTACTTTTTGGCGCCACCCATGAATGTAAGTGATTTGTTTGTGGTTTATAGTTTTTTTATAATATGAAAATGATTGATAAGACAATGGACTGTAACAAGTAGTAAGTAGAGCAGATACGTTATACTAAATGACACTAGCCTTTGCAAAATAATGTATAAATACAATTTACCAAATATGAAAAAGAAGAAATAACTATACATTACGAAATAAAGTTTTTCGACATATTCAAGGGAAGTTTATTTCGCAGTCCCAATTAAAGAGCACTCACATCACACAGCAAATATTTGAACCAAATAATTTCGAACGTGGAAAAAACCGAGAGGTTTTCAACTTTGTTAATGAAACCTTATCGGGTCAAAGCTTTAAATGGACTGGGTCCATTAAGGGCTTAAGATTTAAGTTCCAAATTTCATTTATATGCGGGATCACACCTACATATTTGTTCAAGTAAGTGGTGTCATATAATGTCCTCAGTAAATGTTGTGAAAAGATACTTTGCGACTCCAAACCCTATTGTAAAAATGGGTGAAATGTATCCCATTTGAATTTTATTATGTAAAAGCTGTTATTTTATGGACCAAAACCTATAACTAAATTGTAGAGGGTTAAAAGCATTATAATGAGATTCTCGGGTCAGATTATACGCTGAAACGAATTCTAGTCCTTTTAGACAAAATAACAATCTTCGTACAAAATATTATTATGGAAAGTTCATCTAGCCTTATGAATTGATTGCCTGGGATAGTCTCTAACTTACCGGGAAAAAATATCTTATAAGGTTGCAAATTATAAGGAATAGGTCCTGGATCTGGAATCAACAGCAGCGGTAGGTTAATGAGAGACTAAGAGGCGTGAAAACATAATTTCGGAGGAAAATCTCGAGGGAACTGTTAGGAATTGTGGGATGAAAGAAAATTCGATTTCGGTTATTTGCATGACCCCATGACATTGCCATGTAAAACTTTTAACAACATTGCAAACTTTCTATAATTCTAAAATTCATATTATTAATGGTATTAATTCCAATATTACTCTTCCGGTCTGTTTGTCTGTCTGACCTGGTAGACCTGGACATAGGATTCTTTTTCTCCCGGTAGTATGTTCCCGTGGGATAATTTCCGACATCCACATGGGCGAAGCCACGGGAAAAAGCTAGTAAAGTTATAAAAACAATTGAACTTTTTGAAAACGTAATCTATTTTATTGGCATAACTTCTGCAAAACTTAATATTGCCAGTTCAACTACAGCAGACCCAACCCGTCACAACACTTTTCAAAATTTGTTTTCGTTTTCAACTCTTTGATTGGAAAGTCACAGGGTTGTTAGTACTGTAACTCGGAGATCGAAGGCGACTTTCGTTTTTATCAATCAACGTGTCAAAGTAAATCCTGGACACCGATTAGGCAATTTAACCAGATTTGCCTGACATACGGGGGCAGAAAAAATGTCGACCAAAATGTATTCTTAGTGTAAGGTAGGTACGTTCTCATTCTCACTTGCAGAGATAATTAATGGAAGGACCAAATTTTCGGTGTTGTGTAGTTTTGTCCATTTGTCAATAACGAGGAATATCTCTGGCTACTACAAAAAAATAGTAGTTTCCAAAAAGCACAAAAAATAATTGAGTTAAAAAAACAATAAGGAGTCACATAATTTTTTATATGGCTTTCATAAGAGGAACATTACAACTAATTTCATTTCAGTGTCCAATCTTGTTTTTCCTCAAAAGCCCCATTGGATAGCAACTTTTCCTAATAGATCCCTTGGTAGTGATTTGCGGAAAGCACGCGTGTCATGCCGTAAGAGTTTGAGTAGTAGAGGGGAAATGCTTGAGATAAAATGTGTCGAACTAATACACGTAGGCGAGTACCTACTTTTAAATGGTGCTCACATCATTGATCATTTCATGGTTGGGAGTTGGTACATAACATAGCTATATCACGCCTGTAAGCCCCGAAGGGTTAGGCACAGGTTTACCTATAATAAAAATCACATTTCGCCAGTTATTCTTAAGTCCCATGTAATAGGCGAGCATAATGCCATTAACATTTTGACACGGTTTCTATTCTCACCCTAGTAAACAAGCTATATCAACTCGGTATATGTGGAAATCAACTCAAATTACTGGCTGATAATTTTTCTGGAAGAACACATAGGGCAAAATGGGCAATTATACAAGTGATGCCTTACCTGTTACCCATGGAGTGCCACAGAGTATTATCCTAGGTCCAACGTTGTTGATTAGTCACCAGCAGCTTGTTAGATACCTGTACTAGGATAAACCTGTATCATAGCTGGCATGCGATCATACATTATGGTAATTGTATGACACTAAAATTCTCCTGGATAATTCTCATGGATGTCCTCCGTCCTGGAGCGGGAGGACGGGTCTGTCAGACTCTTACTGACTAAAAACCACCCCGGTGCTCCCTTTCCACACTTAGACCGGGGATCATGGGTAGGACTTCTGCGCCTTCCACGAGCTCCGGTTGGTGCCGGCCCGCCTTTGCGGACCACTTCAGGCCCGCTGGGGGCCCAATAGGGACGTGTGTGGAACACTACGC
The DNA here is from genome assembly GCA_917490735.1 of Dryobotodes eremita. Classification (NCBI taxonomy): domain Eukaryota; kingdom Metazoa; phylum Arthropoda; class Insecta; order Lepidoptera; family Noctuidae; genus Dryobotodes; species Dryobotodes eremita. Next base: position 18,531,087 of record OU823251.1, on the reverse strand, counting down.
GCTGCCGTCTCCGGTCCTGCTGGATGGATGGCGACGGATATCCCCGAGTCAGCCATCCCTCATGACCTGTTTACGGGATAGTATACATCCCCTTTTTACGCGCAAAACTCCGTTCTCGCAAAAGTCCATTCGCGGAAATCTCTTTTTGCGTAAATGCGTTCGCGCAAGTGCCTTTCGCGGAAACGCCTTTCGCGCAAATGTGCTGCTACCATAAAGTAGCAATCAATCGCAATGCCCTTTTAATTTGACATCAATTGCATTATAGGTTTGAAAAATTCGTCTATTCAACAACGTAAATAACGCAACGAACGTGGCTGAACTATTAAAACGAAAGGCAATCCGATTGATTGCCATTTTATGTGTGTTAAGCAATTACCCCACTGTTTTTTTTCAACTCTGCCTAACTTAATTAATCTTACCATGGGCAAAATGCAGTTTTGTCGCAGATGTGTTTTTTTTATTAGACAATTTATTCCCTTCCCTATTAATCATAATGTCATAGAGTTGAACTTAGCAATTTAGCGAATTTACATCAAATGAAATACTCATTAAGTGTGAGTTAGTCGCGTCAGGTAAGTTGTGTTTATCGGGTTTTGCCGGTGCTAATGAGTTTTCTTATGTACTCCTCTTAGATTATTTACATACATGACGTAATTAGAGTGAATTGAGGTGTAAGGTACACACAGAATGACTGAATGCCCAAAGTTTGGGGAAGAAACCCTATTTGTCACTTATTGACCGAGCAAGGGCGAAGCGTCTCTGTTTCAGCTTGGGCAAAAATGCTATCGCATGTCCGGATGTCCGGCGGATGGCTGTTCTCCTCTACAGGGCGCATTTCTCAACCCATTCTCATTCTCGTGAAATTTTGTGAGCACGGATAAATACATGAATTTTTTTTGACGATACCGTTTCACTATATTTTTTAAAAATGGTGGAGATATGGGGTTTGTAACGTAAAAAAAAACATATTTCAGCTGTTTCGCGCTCTTTGCGCGCGTCTAACATTTATTCAATTTAAGCTATGCAAAGACACACTCGCGAGGTCTATAGCTGACAAAGCCACTAGTAATAAATGCCCAATCACTCAAAATTTTATATTAAATATCAAACTTACAGCGCACTGCGAATAAACAGTTTTTGGGTCTATACAACATTCATCACAAAGGCGTGGTCATATTTAAGGGTGCGGTAAAAATAATCAGCCGTCCCATTCAAAACTACAATACAAATGTAAAGTTCAGTGTACTCATTGTTGAAAAGCCTAATAATAAATAAATAAACACCTACTCGACCCAAATATATGGGGCGGCTGATAATTTTTTGGCTATTACGATGTTTCTCTTTTTTTTTTTTAGGGTTGGAAATCATCAAATGACCTCTCCCGCTCTGGGCGGAGTGGAAAGGCGTGTCAGACTTTTACTGACTAAAACCCATCCGTGTTCCTTCAATTGCTTGTGCGCCAGGGCCACGATAACTTTTTCGAACAATCCGCGACCCCGTCCCCGACCTCGTCAATGGTGCTGATATCTCTTTGAGGCGCGCGTGGAAAACGACGCGCCGTCGATTCGAGTCTGGTCCTTACCGGACGGCGAGCTGCCCATTGCTCGCCGTCCGCAAGCCCGCGCCTACGGTGGCCGAGAGTCGGCAATCGACTCCCGATACACTGGGTGTCTCCTCCTGCGGCGACTAGAGGCGCGAGGGCGCAGCGATTGCCTCTCCCTCACGCGTTTCGCCTCCTCCTTCGCGAGCATTACTGCTTCGCAGAAGGAGGTGATGGCTTCCCATTCGCTCTCGCTCCGTCCCATGGTCTGAACCAGGGCTGGACGCGAGAGGTCGCCGCTGATGTTGGTCTAATGGAGAAAGTAGTTCAATTTGATGGTCTGTAGTACACCCGTAAATATAACCACACCTCTGATACATGCTGTATATAAAAGCAAAAATGTTTTCTGAATCTATCTGCTACTTTTATCACATCCAAAAACGGAAGACAAGACTTTTTAAGCACTATTAAGATTAATTCCAAAATGAAGAAATAATAATAGACTGACGTACTTACTAGAGCGTTCAAACAAGGTGAATGAGAATCTGTGGGGTAATTGCGTAACACACTAACAGTAGCAGTGGCTTTCATTTTGACAGTTCAACAACATTCATTGCGTTATTTACGTTGTTGAACAGACAAATTTTTCGAATATATGAAGCAATGGATTAGCAAGTCCTTCAAAATCATTCAGATTGTGATTGAAAGTGTGTTACGCAATTAGGGTGCTGCTTGTAAATTTAAAATGACACAATTTTAATCAATCCATCGATTAATTAATTAAATAGCAGTACCATTATTTTTTCATTATTCTCTTCACATGAGTATGAGAATACGGACCGGAATACATATTTTCACAACCACTTAGATTTTCAGTACAATTAAAAATGCATTCATTGTGTTAATTTACAAAATTGCTGAATGCCAAACTTCGTTCGCTAATTGGTTGATATTATAATATTGGAACAAATATCGTCGTAATTAATTAATGAAGTTCTGTTTTATTCGTAATTTTGCATGAACCACAGATGCTGTTGGCAATCTAGAATTCTGCTCTCTAGAGTCTACTAGAATACACGGTCGGTAAGCACACAGTGTCAAGAGCAACTATTTCGAGGGCCACTTAGTTAGGTTCTTAGTAAAGTGTACCAAATAGGTAGTACTTAACATAGGTACCTATGTGCAATTTAGGTACTGGAATCTGAGTGTGGATAATGTCCCTAGTTGTGCTAAAATAATTTTAAACCCCTAGAAAACAATCCCTGTCATTATTTTTAATAATATGTTGGCGCAATCGCTTAGAGAGAGGCTGGAAAATAAAAGACCTTTTTTAGGGAACTTTTTCACTGTTATGCCATATTGATTGAAAATTAGTTCTTCGATCCTTAAGGTTTTCAGAAAATTGGACTTCTTTAACTGGCTAGATTTAATTGCAGACTAACGTCAATGACCGGGGACCACTAGATACCAGAAAATATACAAACCTACTGTCAAATAAAATCAACAACCAACCAAAACTAACCAACCAACCAACCAACTTAAATATATAAAATGTATGTGTACTGCTGAATAAATAAATAAAACTTTATAACAAATAAAAACAAAAAAACAACCGCCTTCCAAAAAAAAAACACAACAAAGTGATACATAACTTTAATTTTGGAAGTCGGTGTCTTTGGTTTTGTATTTTCGTTTTTTGCCACCGACTTCCGAAATTAAAGTTATTTTTCACTCTGTAGTGTTTTTTTTTGTAAAACGTTTGAATTTTTTATTTTTCAGTTTTTAGTTGTGGTACTTACGTCACACAAATTCGTATACCATTACTTGATATTATGTATAACAGTGGCAGGCAGTTATTAAAACATCATCAATATAATTATACTAAGTGGAAAAAATAGTCAGTATTAAGGATAACTCAAAAGCTGCTAGTCAGAACTTGATCTAATTTATATGGGACCACATGAGAAGCACCAGCTTTCAAATAAAAAAAGAATCATCCAAATCGGTTCACCTAGAAAAAAGTTCCGAGCTAAAACACATTTAGAAAAAAACATACAGTTGAATTGAGAACCTCCTCCTTTTTTGAAGTCGAATAAAAAAAAGGCCTTGTTTTAACGTATCTCTAAAAAGTTCTCATCTTATTATCATGTACTTACACCGCGTTCTTGTATATGTACGCAGCGTTAACAACACTTAAAGAATATTAAATTTCCTATATTGTTAAACTTCACGATATTCCTTTATGAACTTTTGTGTCCAAATTAAAAATGAGTGAGCAATACTTCCCTCTTTTTTACCGCAAAACATGACAAGAGCAAAAGTTTGAAATGAATTATTATTATGGTGAATTTTCAGAGAACGGCCGGCTTTGAGGAAAACGCGCAAATAATGTTGGATATTTGCATTGAAATATTGTCGATGTTAAAATGCCAATTTGACGGACGTATCTTTGGCTTAGTAATATGGACTGGAGTCAGCCATGATGATAATATTGATCGTGTATTTTTAGCTGCACGTAGCACTGATACAAATAATATAGCCTTTTTACCCGATCTATTCCCATCCAATACCAAGAGCTAATACCATTTGGTATTAGTTTATTTCCGAATTAATTTTCTATTCCCAACGAGTAACACATTTTTTTAAATAAAAAATCTATTACTAACGAATACCAAAGCGTGACTTTTTGTACACTCAGCTACACAAAGTTTTATTTAAATTGCGTTTTACTGAAATCTAGGGTAATCTAAATATAGGGTTAGGGTTAATAAGCTGGTCGACGGAGCCCCGCTTCGCGGGGCTCCTATTTCTGTCTAAAGGGTTTAAAGGAACCTAACCAACCGAACCTCGGGATGCCACTGACGTCGACCATCTAGGGTTAGGATTTTCGGGAACATTTATTATGTTTTCGGAAACTTAGTTCGTCACTCAAAGCATTTTAATTTTACTGAACCTGACTGTATCTGATTTCTTCAAACTTGTTTTGGTATTGGTTTTAAAATGTGGTACTTGTTGGGAACAGAAAATAAATTCGGAAATAAACTAATACCAAATGGTATTAGCTCTTGGTATTGGATGGAAATAGAGCTTTTACCCGACTACGGCACAGCCGGTGTCACACTTGGTAATAATTAATCATATAGACCATATAGATTAAGTGTGACTCCAGTTATACGAAAACCGATACCGATGTTATTTTGTTACGATGTTTTGTTTATACCTTTTTAGTTGGCGTTTTTGTCGTAGTTGGATTTTAGTTTTTAACTTTCTATATTTCTTCTTTTGAATGTTCTTTCAGAAATTATTCGGAGTTGAGTGCTTTTTCTGGATAAACTCATAGCCAATAATTTATCGTGCAAACTAAAGAATAGTCGGCTTATTTAAAGTAATTTAACATAACACATAACATTAAACATAACAACAACAACAACATAACAACAACAACAACATTCATTTATTCATTTAACATTTAACATTTTTTTTCATTTTTTTATTTTGCATTGCAGGTACTATTCGTATGTTTCATTCGTTCTACTCCAGGGCCTCGTGCATAAAAGTGGCACCTGTTATAATTTTTGCTCTGAACAGGATTTTTCCCTCAAAACAGGATTTCTTGAGCATTAGCGTCATAATTAAGAGTGTAAGAGTACTAGAGTTATTTAAGTGTGCACATTAACTTGGTTGGAAAACGAACATAATGATTTTAACTCGGAATCAAGATCTTTTATTTCTTTGAACTAAAAATTACGGGTATATGTAAAAGGCTACTAGAAACTTTAACGAGCTGAATGAATGAGCATGACTGAGGTTAGAGAGAAGCCCATTCTGAAATGTACCATTAAAAAAAAACTATATTGGTTGAGGGATTGTTTGTTCCTTTGTTTGTTTTTTAAATTTGTTCAATGATTTATCGGAGGATTTAGAGAAGTGTGATAACTAATAATATAAACATATTTAAAGCAAAACTTAAGAAACGTGTGTACAGTCACCAAAAGATATAAAGAACCAGGGTCGTCGGATATAGTTGAAGTTTAGTAAGAAACCGATGGATGTTTTTGAATGAAATTCAATTTGATAAATCACCTGTTTGTTTTCTATAAATTAAATGAAACTTTATTCAAAAAAATTCATCGGTTTCTTACTAAACTTCAACTATATCTTATCACTTTTGATGACCGTATCCTGTAACGTCGCCAACACCCCAGAGGCGAATATAATATTATTATTTATGTGAAAGCACTTTGTATCTCATTTTAAGCAAACTGTTATTTAATTTATTATGAGAAATAAATTGTCTTTAAAACTAAGTGGGGTTTATGAGAATAACCATGCTCTATAAAGGACTTTTTATCGGGAGAAATTTCTAGCAGGGAAACAGTAACTTTTTGCTAATGTGACAATACAATAATTCGAAACCTTATACAACCAGCTTATTAGCGTCCCACTGCTGGGCAAAGGCCTCTTTTCGTACAAAGAAGGCACGAGCATTGGTCACCACGCTTACTCGAGACGGGTTGATGATTTCAGAGTTATGTGTATTAACTATAAGTCCAGGGGCTTACTCTCTCGCCCCAGGAGGAGACACCCTGGGCGTCAGGAGTCGATTGCCGACTCCCGGCCACCGCCCGGTAAGGACCAGGCCCGGGTCGACGGCGCGTCGTGTTCCACGCGCGCCTCAAAGAGATGTCAGCATAATTGACGGGGTGCAATAGGGCCGATGCCTGCTGGGGTCGCGGATTGTTTGAAAGAGTTACCGTGGCTCTGGCGCACAGGCAACTGAAGGAACATGGGTTATCCAAACATGGGGTAACCAAAAAAAAAGGGTCTTACTCTCTAAATCCCTCTTCGAAGATGCGGGCCCGTCTGAAAGTACTTTGAAACTTTGGAGTGAACCCGGTTAATTAAGTATTTCGGACCGGTAAAAACACATCGGGAGTAGGGACAACTGTCAAATCGTGTTGTCATTCATTCTTAGGTCGGGCCCCAAACTAATCTAATGTCCGTAGGTGATACTGAGTAGGAAACGCTCGTAACATCGGCCGAAACTATGGATTTCGTGCTTAGAGAATAGACCCCAAGGGCTGCAGTCTCGACGTGGATACCGACAAAAATCGGTCGTTAAGTCCAATCGATGTCAAATTCCTTTAATAGATTTTCAACTTTATTTCCAAAGCATAAGGTTGAAAATCTATTAGAGAAATTTGACATCGATTGGACTTAACGACCGATTTTTGTCGGTATCTATCTCGAGACTGCCGGCCCAGGCCCTGCAGTCTCGACATGAGATAGCGACAAAAATCTGTCGCTAAGTCGTATCGATGTCAAATTCCTTTAATAGATTTTCAACTTTATTTCCAAATCATAAGGTTGAAAATCTATTATAGAAATTTGACATCGGTTAGACTTAACGACCGATTTTTGTCGCTATCTATGTCGAGACTGCCGGCCCAGGTTTCCTCACGATGTTTTCTTTCACCGATGTCAGTAATGTCCAAGATAAACTCAGAAAGTATAAATGAATTAAAAAGACACATTGATAGTTGCCCGGATTTGAACCCACAACCTCGTGCATGACAGATGAGGCCTTAAGCACTAGGCCATCACAAAAAAAAAAACTTGAAAAACTTATCATTGACAAATTATTTCAAGATTTATGTAATGAGATTTACATTATGGAATGACGGGCACTTAAAACTTCTCAGTCAGTTTTAATCAGTATTGCATTTACGAATATTTATTATTCAATCGCGATTAGCGTTGACTTTTAATTTTTAAATAACAAAACTTTTAGTTTTAAAACCTTTGGTATTAGATGAAGAAGTGCTATCCTGATTTAAATCGTAATTAAATTAGATAAGAGAGCTTTCTTCCATTTTAAATGAACAAAATTTTTAGTTAACTCCATTATCAAGTTTCTTAAACTTTTCAATTTTAATATTTAAGTACTTAAGTCGTTACTAAGTCTGTGGCTTTATCGAAGTTATTATAATGTCTGTATGGAGTCAGTTAGGTATTTTATTTTACTAACAAAACAAGTTTTTCTAATGATATTGGTAGGTAGATATGTGCCTAGCAGGACCAAATTATTAACACTTAAAAATGTTTTCTATAATATAACAGGAGCATGTAAATAGAAATGAAATGAAGATGTTTGCTCTGGTCATGCAAAAATAGATTCTAAGGTGCTTAATATTTTTGTCCACATTTGTAAGTATTTGATGTCCTTCATCTATTGTATGCATATGTACGGACATCTACAGTAAAATATTTGTATGCGGCTCCAAAGACCAGGAAAATGGAACCATCCAAGAATCATAATGTCCTTTTTATATGACCCATCCGTTACCTTATCTGTTTTGTTACCCTCGTTTATCATCACGCTGTCACGGAATACAACACGGACAGAGTAGTGGGGTAAAAACTACGCTACACGTATTTATGTTTGTTTTAAGCGTATCCTCAAAATAAGCATAAATTCTTTGCTACGTTACGATAGGGCTCAGAACTTCTGAATGAGTTATTTTCTCTCTATTTTGGTCGAAGATTACAAATGAAATTAAAGCCTTTAAGCTATTGCATAGCTTTTATCGCGGGCGACCGAATCAAGAAATTCCGTAACGAAAATAAAATCTAACACCCCCCACTCCGCCTACCATGTAGTTCAGCCGAGCGTTCGCTTAACGTGTATGTATATGGTACGACTGTACTTGAATTAATATCAAAGAAAAAAAAATACTGCATAAATACTGCATAAATAAATAATTATAATTGCATAAGTTACATAAGCCACACGTGTTTTTGTTTTCTTACATCTTCTTCCAACATTATTCCCTAAAATATCTGTTTGCGACTTTAGGACACATTTATGACTCAGATCATGTCGATAACCGACCACTAAACTACGGTAACTTAAGGGGCACAACAAATCAACAATTCACCTAATATTTTGCTGCCTATAAATTACTCTAAATATAAATACATCGTAGATATAAGTACGCGGACGTGGTGAGTTCACGTTTACCGCAAACCTCCAAAATACCGCAATACAATTAAAATAATTACTCCAAACTACAGGCGACCGCAAAAGCTGTGAACATGACGATGAAACCAATTTGCGTGTAATAAAGAGACAAATTCGAAAATATCGAAAGATTATCTGATACGGCTGTTGCAACACGATAATTGATCGAACGACTCGGGTGTATCAATAATTTCACAATTTTCTGGCACATTTTTAAATGAACGCAGGTGTAAGTCGAAAATATTTCAGTTCTGCTTGAATACTTGGCATGATAATGTATTTTTAAAAGGAGGTTTTCAATTATTTGGTATTTTTTGTATAATAATGTGTTACTCGCATTTTCTGTTATTATGTTACCTAATTTGGTTTTGTTCTTGAGCTGGTGAGGAATTTCGGGCATAAAGACTCTTTAATCCTACTCAAAGGACTGGCCTGCAATGACAGAGGGCAGACGTGTGTGGAAAAGGGAGAGGTAGATCTTTGTCCAGTAGCGGAACATTACAGGCTAAATAGAAATATAGAATCGGTAATCATTCGCAAATATGTCACATATTTGACCAGATATTATACATGTCCTTCGAAAAAATTGCGGCATTTTCAGTCGGCTAGCAACTAACTGCTAAATCTTCAACAGTAGGCGTTTGTTACAACCAAATAATATAGAGTTTTAGATACATTAAGTAATTAAGACAAAGCTTCAAATGCTTTTTATTTTTTTCTCTTGCAATTATATCTTATTGTAGAGGTTCTGCTTGAATGGCATTGTTACTTAACCTCTAAGAGTATTTTTAGGTATAAATTAGAGGCATATTCCGAGATAAACACTATTTCATATGAGAATCGGTCAGTCCCGTGTCTGACAGGCGGTTTTAGTATTTAAAAAAGTAGTTGATTAAAGGAATAATTATTATAATAGTATAACAAACGCTTTTTATTTATGACTAGAACCGCAAAGCGCTGGTCCCTTACAGTACTTAGTAAAACACTTGTTGAATACTGACTGCGTAAATACTTGTATATAATGTAATACACAATGGGCCCGATCCATTACCTTTAGATTAAATTCTTCTTACGAAGGGTCTTCTACGTGTTGGACCTTAGTCCTTCACAAACCTTCGTAAAAGTGGGGCATACCTGGCCCAGAATGTGCTGCCTGACCGTTAGCGCCGTTTACTAATAAATAGGTACAAATTATAGCGTTTTGTTCAAGGAAACCTCAAAACGCCTGTTTAACACTTCCCGTGACCCAAGGGCTGGCTTTTACCTTGGCCAGAGGCTAAGCATTGCCATACGACATGGCAATGCCTCCAGTCTCTTGACTACATTACCAGTCGACAGCGATGCGGAGGAATTTTTCGACGCCATTTTTTTGTTGTTTAATAGTTTTAGTTAGGTTAGGTTATTATATTTTAATTGTAAATTCTATTGTAATTTAAATAATAAATTTATATGCAATAGCGAACACACTCAAAGAAGTGACAGAGTCAGACTTCACGTTCATAAAGGCCGAATGACGCTAACCAGCACCCTAACTGCGTAACACACTTTCTATCACCATTCGAAGGATTTTGATGGATATTCCTAATTCATTAATTCATAATTTTTTCAGCAATTTTTGCGGTGAAAAGCGTGGATGGTTTTCATGCCATCATGCGGAAGCGTTGTGCGTCGCTTAAGAAGCGCATGTGGGCCAGCTCGAACGGCCTTCTGAGCGTGTTCGTGGGCCGCTGGCACTCGCCGATGTGGCGGCACTGGATGCGACTACACCCTGCGGGTGGACGCGTCCAGGGCTTGGCATAAACTGGCACTCCTGTGCAGTGCCACTTTGGGATTTTTATTTATTATTTTTATTTCTTCCTGTTTACTAACAATTGCTTTATAAGGTTTTTGTGTTACTAACAGTATATGGACTTCGTCTGAAATAAATTTCTTATTATTGTAATTATGTATTGTTTGAAAAATTCGTCAACTCGACACCGTATAAAGCTTTGATTTTTTTTGAATTGTCAAAATTGCGATTGTGTTTCGCAATTATCCCGCAGTATCTTATGGTACCTAACTAACTAATCTAAGAAACTCAATCCTTATCAACTAGTGCATAAATGTGTTGAAAAGGTGATGAGTAAGATGAACTTAAAATATTTTATTAATAAGCGTGTGAAGGTGAAATTTCACGAGCTTGTTCAGGCAAACTCGTGAAATTCTGCCTAGTAAAGGGTTTTGGTTTTTTTGCTACGAGAAGCGTCTGTTTCTTATATATTTTTAAAGCATCCTTTTTAATTTTTAGGATACCCATATTCATTTAGTTTCATAGCTCACTTTTTAAAGTTACACAATTTATATATGTATTGTGCGTCTGCATCATCATAGTTTTCTTGATATTAAAACTGAAATCAATGTTCTAGGGAAAGCAATCATTGTTAGAATTCGTGCACACTTTTACTACAGTTGCAATCTGACCCTGAGCGTCAAAGCTAAATTAAAAGTTCACAATGGACAGGAATTTGTGCTTTATAAACGTTGTATTGAAGACAGTCCCCAAAAGACCCACGTCATATTTTTTTCAGATATTCTTTAATCGATTATCTAATAGGTAAAGTACTTATTTCACTCAGCTTTAAAATTCTACAAACTACCTTATAAGAATTATTGTATTCAATTTTAAAAATAATTCGTAGTCTGTCCTCCACATTTAAAAGATTCAGTGAATTACCCCACCGTGCATGTCTCGGTGACCTACTGCATTAATTATTCACAGACACAACTGAAATATAGCACAATTTTATTCTATTAAGTTCTCAAAAAGCAGTCGGATGTCGCAACAAAAATCTTAATACACGCTGTCTTTTTACATTACGAGTGTTTTTACTTCGGAAATATTATCATCGAATTATAGTTTAGCAAGATTGAAATGTAATAGAATTCGTTTTTTTTTTACATATTTGCGTTACTGATTGAATACATTGAAAGAAACGATGTTGATTTAATGCACTTTTGTAAGTCTGTGCATAAGTGTCTAGGCGGAGTTCATAAAGATTTTGGCTTTTACATTTGAGTTCAATTGATCCTTTTTACAAAAAAATATGTACGCTGCAGTATTTGAGTTCTATCTTGTACATTTTATGTTTCCCTACCTAAATATTACGAGCACAAATATGCACAAATGCACGCATGCATGTTGTAAATTCGAATATAGAAACAACAAAACCGCTGAATGCCAAATTCCTAAACTAAACTAGATTGACGAATCTCAATACTCCGTCACATAGTTCCTTGTTTGCGTGTATTTGCTGAACCAATATTTTCTTTCGATTTCAACAGCATAATTCCTTCTGTGTATCAGAAAAGGTTTTGTCCCTTTTCTCGATTCCTGTGGGCTACTTACTGTTTTATTTTTATAATTAATGTGTTCCAGAATACGAAAACAATATCCTCAAGTCATGTTTCAAGATCAGTGCACGTGTCTTGTATACAAACGTGACAATGATATTATCTATCTCTAATTGTCCTAATCTAATTTACAATGTACTTACACCTTGTTAGTTTGGTGTTCGTGATAATGTCTTGATTAAGACCTACCTGTTGTTCTTTGCGATGTTTTAGAAGAAAGTATTGTAAGTATTGAAGTTTCGAGTAATATAGAGGCAGCTAATTGAAAGGATTCTGAAGATATCGTAGGTACAGTATACCACACGTCTACGGTAACACCTTGAGCTGGTCTAGCGATAATCAGCGTACCCATTGCTAGGACACAGGCCTCCTCTCTTCGAGAGTGAGTGGACTGTAATCCACCACGCGGGCCCAGTGTGGGTTGGTAGATTTCCCACCTCTTCGATTTTTTGCTTCTAGGATATGCCGGTTTCCTCACGATGTTTTTCTTCACGGTTTTAGGAGTAGCGGTGATGAATTTATTTACACAAAGTAAAGCGCCTGCATGTGTCCGAACCCACGACCTACATCTCGTAAGTCGTAGGTCGTGGTTTCGAACCCAGCGTGGTACGGAGTATGAATAGAATGCAAGGCCAACATAAACAGGTATTTTTACAACTGACTTGCAGAAAACGTACGTGAATGAGAACATTAACTTATGCCATCTTTAACACAAAACTCGAAGTAAGCTAGGTATCTGGTCTTCAGAAATGTATATAATAATGAATCAATACGACCTCTCACCAAAGCAAACCTTTCATTTTCAATCGTCGCTAAGGCAAAGAGCCTCAATACAAAAATAGCCTCGGTACAAAGCTAATATCCCGAAATTTCTCACAGAAAGGGCTTTGTTGTTCGTGTATTGATTTTGTAGCTCCCTATTATTCTCTGTCAATCTCCTATTGTATATTTATTTAGATAGATCACAAGGAGCTCTGCCGTCTTTTCTTAGACTTACAATTGTAAGCTATTTTTATATTCATTTCTTTCAGTGGGACTTTATTGCTATTTCTGTAAAGTTGTTTTGACTTGTTTACTTAGTAAGTCGATGTTTTTGTTTTTCATGTCAATTTACTTTGAGGAAAATAAAGGGCAGGAGGAAAGTCGTCAAGTAATAAGCCAGTACCGTCAAACGGGGTGAATAGAAATGCAGGGGTGGATCGTAACGAAACTTTAAAAGGGATTTTAACATTGAAACAATATAGTTTGTTGCCAACAAGAGCGATTAATCATTAATTATAATACAGTAACAACAATAGAGTCCTTTTTGGCAACAAACTATATTATTTCAATATCAAAATCCCTTATAAAGTTTCGTTCCGATTCACTCCTGCATCTCTATTCACCCCGTTTGACGGTCGCTGGTTTTGCTGAAAAAAAATAGAAGTTGTTACATTGAGATTGCTTATTATTTGTTTTACATACGTTCGTTTGTAAAAATGTAATATACATAGTATATAAACTCACGCCTTCTACATATGGGGTAAGCATAAAATACAGAAAGCCACCTGCTACGATTTTTATATATACTCCTTTTGCTTCGTTTCGTTTTAAATGTAATATATGGCTATTACAACATATTTTATCATTATGTGAAGTCTTTTCAATGTAGTTATACTAACGACTATTCTAGCTGCTAGCGGCGAACATCTCAAATCAAATGTAATTTATTTTCCATTAGGCTGAGAATCAGGACTTTTCGAACGTCAAAATTACATAAGACAGTCCCAAACACGTCCGCCCTTCACCATTCCTAGTGCTTTAGCTGAGAAGAAGAAGTGGCGTAGCAATGTCTATCGGAACTTTTTTATAAATGGTGTCGACACTCGCCTGTTGCGTTGTGTTGAACTTAGTATGAAATGTAATAATAATATATTAGAGCCAATCATTATACTATGTGACTCCTGCCGGGGTCGCGGTTTGTACGAAAGAGTTACCGTGGCCCTGGCGCACAGGCAACTGAAGGAACACGGGTGGGTTTTAGTCAGTAAGAGTCTGACACGCCCTTCCGCTCCGCCCAGAGCGGGAGAGGTCATTTGATGACTTCCCACCCAAAAAAAAAACTATGTGACTATGAGGGTCATTGCTTTTTTTTTTCTAAGTTTATTTTAGTCATGATCTGGCAGTTTGAGTAATTTATGCGGCCTACCCAAATGTCCTTTCTTGGGTATTGTTCGCCGAATCGTTGGTCCTGACTTCCTGAGTTGAGCTGCACAATTACTGACAAATGCGTGCACTGACTAGACAGGTCCACTCATTCTATGTGGTTCTTTCCTCCAAAGACCATTTCAGATACCAATCTACATGGTCCTCACATGATTTGACCAAGATTTTGTCTGGACTTTAAAAGAGGCTGTGACGCTGAGTTTGTATCAGCATTTTTTCTTAGAGTAGTCAGATAGGAAACGACGACCCCATCTTGTTTAAAAAATATTATTGATTTATCATTTATATTCAAGTCATTTTTGTTTTTCACATTAGCGTATCACTCACGTGATTCGGTATATTACTGCTTATTAAAAATATCGATAGTTATTTAATTACAAATTATTTTAATTAGTTTCCTTTAAATTTATCGTCGAATGTCGTAATGACCCAGTGGTTAAGGCCTCGCCTCTCATGCACGAGGTTTTGGGTTCAAATCCAGGCAAGTACCGATGTGACTTTTTCAATTCATGTGTATTTTTTGTGTTTATCTTATAAAATAAGACTAGTTAAAGATGTTATCTAACATAAAACAAAGATAAAAATAAAACTAAGTCGTTAATTAGTAACAACTTCTCACCTCGTGAGAGGCTTTAATATACACCAGCAAAACAGACTAGTAACGAGGTGCTTAATAAAAAACAAATATTATCTTAACAAAAGTATTTTCTCCTTAGGTATTGTCCGATAGGTTTGGTGTCATATTTTTATAAGTGCTGGTAATAATAACTATCACATTAGTTATAAGAACAGCTACTAATTAAGTCACATAATCACCATTTGCTGGTAGCAGTCCAATTTGGTCATGCCCCTTCAATACATATCTACCTACTGACTACAACTTGCATCTTATAACACTAGTGGCTCTGTGAGCTGTAGACCTTGCGAGCCCTTACACCTTAGAACAAAAAGCGCGCACAAAGAGCGCGAAATGGCTGAAATATGTTTTTTAACGTTTTCAACCCCCAACCCCATATCTCCACCATTTAGAAAAATTTCGAAGAAAAAAAAAGAAAAAAAAATCCATTTAATTATCGAATCTGCTCACAAAATTTCACGAGAATCGGTTGAGAAATGCGACCTGTAGAGGAGAACAGACATCCGCACATCCGAACATACGAAACCATTTTTGCCCAAGCTGAAACGGAGACGCTTCGCTCGGTCAATAAACATCTAATACCTATGGTTATGCACACGGCTAGTGTGAAACTCTCTGTCAGCGTCCGTGTTCTCTTCCACATTATAACGCGTCAGCGTCCAAAGCAATAATAAACACGCATCTTCTGGGCATGCTCGTTCTATCGTTAACCATCGCTTTCCATCAGGCAAGATCGAAGTCAAAATCAGGACCAATTTGCAATAAAAAAAAGGTTGAAACATAGTAGGTACCTTATAAAAAAAATTTTAAAGGCAAGCATAATTTTCGTACGCAAGGACCAAAACCGAATGATAACAAAAGCTCCAAGTTAACCCAGAAATAATGCTACCAAATCTGTCCTACCCGCTAATTGGTTTCACTAACTACTATATTAAACGTGTGCGGAATTAAGTACATAATCACGTTAAACTAAGTAAAGTTTCGGACAGTTTCCTTCACCCGTATAGAAACAGGTGAATCAGGGTTCCGGGAAATTATTGAGAACATCCGACAACTTTTGTTTTCAGGGGTTGTAATGTTAACATTTACAGAGGTTTGTGGTCCTCTTGGGCTTAGACATGCCCACAGGATGTCCCGTAAATACAGATCAAAGCAGACATAATAGACACAATATTCGGTTTTATAATCTTCTTAAATTTATAATAAGTATAAGGTGTACTTAGATACCTTTACACAGTCTCTTTAGTGTTTTTTTGTGTGTTCATTTTAACGAAAAGGAACCATTTAACAAATGACAACATGGTAAATATACACCACACTATTATTGTCATAAATACAAAACTATACAGCTTGGATAATAAGAAACAAATAAATAGAAAAAGACTTCAAAAACTGAAATTCACTACAATTAGACATAGACACGCCATGAAATGGTTCACTAATTGAAAAACTGTGAAAGATTACCAAACAATTAATTAAGTTGATTTAATTTAAAAGTTTTATCAAAATTTTCAACAGCATTATACGTAATGGCAGGGCTCCAACACGCAAACTGAAACCATGAATTCTGCACTTGATTTTACGAGTAGATCCCCTAGCGTAGAAAATTTTCTTCGGTTACTAAAAAGAGTTGCTATTTTACGAGTAGATCCCTTAGCGTAGAAAATTTTCTTCGGTTATTAAAAAGAGTTGCTATTTTACGAGTAGATCCCTTAGCGTAGAAAATTTTCTTCGGTTATTAAAAAGAATTGCTATTTTACGAGTAGATCCCTTAGCGTAGAAAATTTTCTTCGGTTATTAAAAAGAGCTGCTGTTTCATAGAAAAGTGCAATACCTACGCGGTCAAAATTATATGCACAATAATTTTTTTTTAATAACCGACGAATTATTCAACCTATGCGGGTTCAGAATCATGTGCTGAATTCATGGTTTAAGTTTGCGCGGCAATGTCTCTGCCATCCTGTAGAAGATAATTCGCGACTTTTACTCAAACTATTTGTAAGTACGTTAATGATAAAATTATAAATGATAAATGATCTTATTTCTATTAGTAGGTTTGTAATACACGTCGAGCATTTTTATTAAACTAGATGGTGTCGGCGTTTCCTGTCTGACTACTCTGATAAGATATGCCGAAACAAACTCAGAGGTCACAGTCTTTTTTAAAGTCCAGACATAATCTTGGTCAGATTAACGATAATGATAATGTACACACAATTATGTAGTTTGAAATTAAAATCCTAAGAACATAGTCTTTTCGGGAACACATTGTATTGACTTCCGAAATTAAAGTTATTTTTTTACGTTTTTTAGTGTTTTTTTGGAAATCAGTTGTTTTTTTGTAAAAAAGTTTTTATTTTTCACTTTTTAGCTGTGGTACCTACCCCACACATATTCGTATACCACTACTTGATATGTAAATAACCGTGACAGGAAATTATTAAAACATCATCAATATAAACGAAGTGGAAAAGATACGTATTATTAAGGATAACTCAAAAAGTACTGGTCAGAACTTGATCAATTTAAATAGGACCACATTTAAAGAACCAGCTCTCAAATAAAAAAGAATCATGCAAATCGGTTCACCCAGAAAAAAGGTCTGAGCTAACACAAATAAAAAAAAATAAAAGAATGTACAGTCGAATTGAGAACCTTCCTTCTTTTTTTGAAGTCGGTAAAAAGTAGCTTTTAATTGAATTATTAGAAATACTAAATCAAGAATTTACCTATAATATAATCTAAAAGCAGTTAGAGTGAAAATGTATCTATAGGTCAATTTCAGACCACATATTCGTCACATCCTCTTGTAAACAGACATGAAAGGATTTCCAAACCGTCCAGTCGTAGTAAACAGCTTTGTACGTGTAAGGAATTGTACCTACAATTGTATCACAAACTACTGATACCCACAGCTTGAACGTCGGACCCGCAATCAGCCGGTAACAATTCCATGTCGAACAAAGCAGAGGCACTGTGGTGTTTACTAACCCTTCTCAGGTGGAAGCCATGAAAACAGGGTCCTACCGTTTATTAAGGCGGAAGCGTCAGGGAGGCCCATCAAATTCAAATATTCTTATTTTTTTCCAGTTTTTAAATCAGTATTATATTGTATAATGATCAAAACATGATTGGCGACCGTAAAATAGATATGTATTTTAGTATATTTACAGAACTACAATCATTAGAATCATCAATTTGATACAAATCTAAAAGTTAGAATTGGCCTCAAATGTCATACGTAAAACATAATCAGCCTATAATGTTCCCACTGCTGGGACACAGGCCTCCTCTCTTTTTGAGAGGGAGTGGGCCGTAATACACCACGCGGGCTCAATGCGGGTTAGTAGATGTCACATGTCTTGGATTTTTTGGTTCTAGGACATGTATATTTCCTCATGACGTTTTCCTTTACCGATTTGAGAGCAGTGGTGATGAAATAAATTACACACCTGGCTGGGCCTGGCTGGGCCTGGCTGGGTTTACCATCACTACCACTGGACTACTATTGCTCTCAAATATCATGATTTCATGAAACTGACATTTCCTGGGGTAATATGGTTTAAGAGAGTTGTATTGATGATTTTAATGATTATAATTATATAAATACCACCTTACACTGACCTACAAAAAACGTAAGAAAATTTGAATTTCGCGAGATACCTTAGTGGATTAAACACATTTTCTTGATAATGATTGTTATTATTAGTATTTAGTGTCCCTCTACTGCAGGGACGTAGCTTTTTTCCCTCCTTCTTCCTTCCATCTTATGCTAGGACCAGTTTCTTATCGACTCACCCGCTTAGAGGTACTGTACTAATTATTTATTTCGGGAGCAGTAGGCTTCGATTATAGTCTTAATATTTAAAATTTATGTAATTTATTTTATAATGCGTTCTATCAAAGTAAATATTAGGTGTAAGTATAGATTATAGGAACAATTCAACAATATGTCTACGGCAAAAATTTGACAGTGGTAGCACAGTATCAGTAAGGGTTCTTTGGGCGGTACAGTCGTTAGAAAAGAGTCAAAATCATCCCGCCATTTTCTTCTAAATCTGACTGTGGTTTTTTGCTATCTGAGTCTCACTATCTGGTTGCTGTCGGTTCGTGACATATAGTGAAGGTTTTAAACAATTCAACGTACCAAAATGCATAACTTATGGTACGTCGAAATTCATTGTTTACCGCTGAAAACTGCATAACGCATGACTCCAAATAATATATGATGTGTATTACTGCGACCTACAATGGAAAAGGCTCACTTGTTTTCACAGCCTACAAAATGTATCGCCATTTTCATAGCCACACTTCCACTACAATCAATATCTAAATAACAATAAATTCACTCTGCTACACAACAACCACCATTATTTACCGCTCGTACTATAGACTCGTAATTGGAGGTGATTTCTTTAAAAGGCTAGAATTTCTAGGGCCTTTCATATTCATCGGTGCGAATGCCTTTGTTTTTATCAATAATTTTCAGTTTATCGCGTTAAATTTGCGAGTAGATTGGTTTTGTGGTCGCTTTTCTGTCCTTGTTGTGGTTTTCTTTCGACTTCTTCTTTTCGAGTCGATGGCAAAGATAAACATATTGTATTATGTTAGATGGGTTGGGTGGCCACGCCACTCGTGGCATCAGTGGCGTTATAGATCCTCAAAAGTGCAGGTGTGTGGACACTCCAGCATATGGGATATGGTTTGGTAAGGAGCAGGAGCAGTTTTCTTTTGTAGAACTAAATCATTAGTATCAATAGCAAGTTCTGTGTTTGGCTTCTACCGAGAACGGACGTGTATCATTCGCGCGCGGGTGCTCAACTTTGCACTTTTTACTTTGCTTTGCGTTTGCATATTATTTATGTCGAATAGCACGGCGCAAGCTGTCACTTATAGTTTACTCGACATGAGTAATGAACTTGTGGTGAATGAGCTGCTGGCGTTCCTGCAGCAGAAGCTGGATGTAATAGATGAGGTGTCTGCTGTCCAGATCTGCGCAACGAACTTCAGTGAGGATGACATAGCTGCTGTAAAGCTGTTGTTGTTCAGTGTGCTGAACAAGCGCGACCAGATTGTGTCCCGCCGGCGTAACGGGACTGAGAGAAGCCTGCAGGACATAATCACGCTGTTCAAGGAGACCGACCCTGACGACGTGCCAACGTTTGTGGCGAAGGAACTACACAAGCTTCCTCCCGTCACCTTCGACCACGTCTATGTAACGAGCCTCCTGAAGGACATTGTGCCAGTCTTGCAGATGTGCTACCTAAATTAGATGCGTCTCAAAACACCGCCGCCGATTTGCACAAAGAAGTTAGCGAGTTGCGCAACAGTGTGACGGTAAATAGGTCATCAGTCGATGCGTTTAGAAAGAAAGAAAGAAAGAAAGAAAATACATTTATTTGCGGTAAACATGACGCAAAGAAAAAACACACAAATACAAAAAATAACGAGTTGGGGAAAAATATGCGTCACATTCACGCACATTCGCGCGTTTTTTTGCGTCGCATTGTGTTTTAAACCACGATGGTGTTTTAAATCAAACCTTTCAAAACTTTAAAGAGGCCAATGTTATATAAACGACTTTTACGACTACCCTAGATATTAATTTTTTTATGAACGAAAAGTATTTTTATGTATATTCTAACTTGCCCGTTTTTTTAGTGAATAAAATATTTTCGGGTTAATAAATAAAGTATAAAACCCAGAATCGACTTATCTAGGATTAAACAGATGGAAGAAGAATGGATAATAAAAGTTTTATGGCTAAGTAGGTCCTTGGTTTCAGCATATTTGAAAGATAAATAAAGTGATACTTCTATCTTTATGGACAGTTTTAAGTTATATTTGAGGCACTAAAAAGTACGCTTTTGTAGTCTTAGAAACAGTAACCGTGGAACATCAACGTTTCAATGTTACTACATAGGCGTTTGTTAGATTTTATCGAACCATTTGAGAGCCTTCCTAAAAAGACTTCGAACCCAACTCGGTCGGAGTAAAGACAATATCCACAGATAGGGGCTTATCGGCGGCTCCGATCTTAAGTACGTATGCGGCGTCTCCCCACAGACATGTTGCTCTGCATGCCTGTTACCTGTGCACTTAATAAACTTATGACTGCGTTAGTGAGTGCAGATCGCGTTACTGAATTTTTGGGCCAAACATTATATAAACTTTTTGTCATCGGTATGTTAAGAAGAAGTGGACATTTTAATATATTGTAGAACTGTAGCGGCATCTACATTGCCACATGCGAGCTTAGCGTCACACAGACGTCACGCAAAAACCTGCATCGCGCAAGCAGAGTTTACCACACAACTACCATAATTATATACAACGTCCTGACATCAATCTTCAGGCAGTTGCCCACCAGACACGACACCGGTCTGGTCGCAGGATCCTCCCTTTTCTATGGAGGTATGAGTGAACTTTACACCCTGTTCTTCAACAAAGAACAACATCTTTGCATGAATTTGCTATATCAATTCCGATACGTAATACTGCTGAACATATTCGTATTTCGTATAACAAAACGTTCTTTACAGGATCATAGTGTGTTCTGTATAGCTTATCATGATAGGGCATCACAATCCCATTTCCCTTAAATGACACTTACTACTAAGCCCTCACACAGCAAAGGGTCTATCGTCAGATGCGACGACTTGGAGATAGTAGGATAATGTTGTTACATGTATATTTGCGTACCTAGATTGCTTACCTCTACAGCATAATCAATATTTTCCAGGTTCATTGGTTATATTTCAGCAGTCCGTAAAAGGGATGTAGGAGAGGTCATTTGCAACCGAATGACCTCTGATGACCCCTATGCAAATGTCAACCATTTTCGAGTAATTTGACATTTTATATTTTTTTGTAGATATCTGGTATCTTATTGTATCTCGTTGGATAGCTGAGAAGTTTTACATGTTTTTGGAATGTTCTACTTCCGTGATTTTTGCAGAAATCGACTATTTTAGTCAAATAACCTGCTCAAAATCATAGAAAATGATAACGGTTTGTAAAACTATTAAAGATAATTTGTCATTGTATGGTTGATTATTATGTGTTGAAGTAGAAGCAGACAATTTTTTTTTTTAGTTCATGCATTTTTTTTTAAACAAAGTGTCAAATTACTCGAAAATGGTTGACATTTGCACATGGCTTATCAGGGGTCCTTTTGTTGCAACTGACCTTTCCTACATCCCCTTAATGGATTGCCGAATTTTGTGAATTAGGTCTGCCTTACAATTTTTCTGCTGCAAAGCTTCATAAAATAACATACATTACATTATGCCTGTTTTGCCGATGGGTTGGGCAGAGGTGTACCTACAGTACACCCATATTTCGCCAGTTATGTTTCAGTCCAATGTAATATTGCCATCAATCGGGCACAAATCCAGACTCCGGGCTCCTACTAAGAAATTCATGATGGAAAAACCAAATAACACTTTGCCCGACCTGGTAAACGAACCCAGAGCCTCCTGGTCAGCAGTCGCACTTGCGACCATTAGACCAGTGATGCAGCCAAAAACTGCTTCATGTGTTTGTATAAAGTGCCTAAACAATTGCTTCAAATAGTTTATCGTGCTTCGTACAAATTGAATGACCTTTAGGGCCGGCCGGCCGGTCGAAGTGCAGCGCAGCGCATTCGTCACTACCAAACAAATATCGACCTTGCACTAGTTGATTTAAAGTTGAAAATAAATAAACTTCCATTATCTCAAGAGCGCGCCTAAGCGGAAAGAGGCGCACGTCTCAAATTATTCTCACGTCTCAAATTATTATAATTTTTTTTTTTTTTTTTATTTATTTTTTTTTTTTTTTTAACTTTGCCCCACACTAGGAATTTCTCCTGTATTGTGGGTGCGTTTACAAACATTTAAACTCACATACACAAACAGCCAGGCCCGGAACAACTACTTGTAGGTCATACAAATATTTGTTCCGTGCGGGAATCGAACCCGCGACACGCAGCGCAGCAGTCAATCGCTTAACCACTGCGCCAACCGTGCCGTCAATTTCATTCATCATAGTCATCGTATTCATTATGAACTTCACTTTCAGGCTCGCAACGTTGATATTTGTTTGACAGTGACAACCGCGCCTAGCTGCGCTTCGTCAGTTGTGTGTCGGCCCTTTGGTGTATTAAGCAGAAAACCTTAATTTCCTAACTCATAACTTGATGTACCTATTTACGAGTTTTGGACAAAATCAAGACGTCAGAAGTGACTACGTGTAACTCAATCAATCTGCCTCGCCTTTTCCGAACTAAGTTAGGGTCGGCTTCCAGTTTAGCCGGATACAGCATAAATACCAGTATTTTACATGGAGGGACTGCCTATCCTGCCCAGTTACTGGGTAACACGATACCCTTAGGCAAGACTTTTGGGCATCTGGAGGCTTCTGACTACCCGTAACGACTGTCAAAGACCTACGAATGACAGCCGGGATCAACGGCATAACGTGCTTCCGAGGCACGGAAGGGTCTCTATATGTAATGGATGGATGGTCACCCATCCAAGAACCGACTGCGGCAAGAGTCGCTTAGCCTTCGATCGACTCGTGCGGCTGTTATTACGTAGACACGAGCTCCTAAAAAAAAAATACGTAGGTACCGTCAAACGGGGTGAATAGGGATGCTGAGGTGAATCGGAACGAAACTTTAAAAGGAATTTTAACATTGGGAAATGTTGCCAAAAAGGACTCTAATGTGTTTTACTATATTATAATTAACGATTTATGGCTGTTGTTGGCAACAAACTATATTATTTGAATGTTAAAATCCCTTTTAAAGTTTCGTTCCGATTCACTCCTGTATGTCTATTTACCCCGTTTGACGGTATACGAAACTAAACCTGATAAACGACCAATAATTTGTACGTTGGAAACGTTTAGTTTTAGTTCAGAAGCTTTAATTTTAAAGGCAAATTAGTAAGCTACAGTCATACATATTCTCTCACAAGCACAATTACTACCTCGTACGCGTAATTGGAATTGTGGTTTAGCTAGTAACCACCCTAAATAGGTGTGGGCAACTGTACTCCATTAGTTAGGCGAGTCAATCAGGGATTGAATAAGGATTAGAACTGAGAAACCTGTATGGATACATAAACTCACGCCTTCTTCCCATGGGGGTAGGCAGAATCTACAGAACGCCACCTGCTACAATCCGTAAGGATTTTAAAAGGTGGTGTTCTTTATGCAAGAAGTATGTAAATACTCCTTCATTTAAGTTCATACAACTGGCCGCACGCACGCCGGTTGCGAGTACTATGCACTTTTCTAGAGACTATGTACGGATTTACAAAGAAAAACAAGTAGAAAGAAGTATAAAAAAATCATTAATTCAAACAAATATTATATGTTAAACCAACATGCTTGTTGAAGGGCGAGAACGCTACCGTTATAAAGTTTTAATTAGAAAGTAGGGTGGCGGAATAGATTGAAGACAACACATTCGCCACTTGTACTACGTTTAATTTTTATTAAAAAAATAAAAAACGTACCGAAAATTACAAATATATTTAAAAGTAAAAAAGATAATCAAAATTTAAACAATCAAATAATAATCAAAAAGAATTGCATATAATGTCGATAATTTTTGCCTTCTATAAAAAGAATTACGCGAGAAAATCTTAGATGCACAAGATAGTTAATACCTTGTAGCCTTATTTTTGCTATACGTCCTAAAGAGCTCGATTGCAATCGGTATCCTGAGAAAGCGCACGTTAAATATAAGGTTCCTAGGAAATATACTGTGTGAGAGACGGCGCTAAGTTAAACTATGGTCATGGTACGGTCTTAAATTAAGAAGAAAAAGACTTCCAATACTAACGCGTAATAAAAATAATCATGACTAAATAAAGAACAATGTCCAGAATCGCCCTGTGCAATAAAAGCATCGAACATACACGATAATTAATTGTCTATTTTATTAAATTAGTTGCAAATACTTTTAAAACACGGACTAGCTGCATGCCAAAATGAACATTAAAAGTATTTTTCGCGACTAATATAATTAATCGCCGCCATCTTCGTCAATCGTTATGTCATGTCGTATCGAAGAAGATTAGGGATGCCCAATCGATTGTAATCGATGTTTTTTTTTTCATCTGTTGCATATTTTTGATCTGAATCACATTTTGAATTTATTTCGATTATAGTGCAAATAGAAGCTACAATAAAAACATTCAATCACCATTCCATTATTATTATTCACTAAAAGTATAATAAGTAGGTAGGTGGGTAGGTAGTAGTTTTAAATAGGTAGTAAGAATAACGCTGAATTGAACAAAACCTACATATTTCATCATGATTATTCAGGGTTTTCTAAGATCGTTTAGAAAAGTGTGTGGTTTACTTCTAATTATACGATCACTTACGAGTTTATGCCAATTAATATTTAAAAAAAATACTTATCGTTACTGGATGAATTATAAATGATTTCTTTAAAAGAAGCAATAATGCAGACTAAATACAGATGTTATTATTAATATTGCTACAAGTATAGAAGAAGTAGAGAAGTATGGTTTTATTAGTTTTATATAAGTAGGATATTGTAATGATATTAAAATTATCGGATGACAAAAGTTGATGTAATACTGTGTGTAACGTATGGCCAAAGTAAATCTTACGAAATATCGTTTTTTAACGTACTGTATTTGGCACCCTATTTTTGACGTCACTAAATGGTCACTTCATCACTTGTCACTAAAGATGGGTTGATACCGATATTTATCAGTATTAGCTAATATGAATATATTCGTCCAGTAATATTATAATATCTTAACTAATATTTGAGTATCGGTGATATTTAACTAAGACCTAATACGTATCACTACCGTACTTGTTCGTTTGTTGCCATTCATTCGTACACTTCACGAACAGCAGAGTGGATCCGATCCAGATCCACAGAAAACATAATACTCCTAGCGATCCGATCCGTGCCGAGTGAAATGAATCCGAATGATATTATTCGTCCTGCTTTGATTGGTCACTATATTATTATAGATTATGTGAATATGAAATATTTGTATACCAGAGTTCGCCGGATTACTAATACATGAATCCATATTGTATTATTAATCTCTTAACTAATACCGATATATTATTACTATTTTAATTTATTACTTAGGCTTTAGAACAAAAACTGCATACCTAATTATCTAGGTAGGTATTAAAAATAGCTAAATGCATTAGGGTATTTTTTTCCAGTTTTATAGAAATCACTCGGAGTCACGGAGTTATGAAAAACTATAACATTCGTGGTTCGATTATAACCTCAAAATCTGATACTTTTTTTGAAATATATCTATTCTGAAGCTAGTCCGCTATAAAAATAACATCATATAGGAATTTACATATGATTGGCAATATAACACATAATTTTCCGATGGTCTTGGTTCTAGGGCGGACAATGTATGGGCGTAGAGCAATGTTCTTTGCAACAGTGTAGTTTAGAATATTAATAGTATATGTATCTTGAACATGAACTAATCGTCGTGCGCCACCGTGACAGGATCCCGAGGTTTAGAATTGTGTAGTCTCGTTGAAGTCCGAAACGTTAATTCATTACGACTCACAGGGTAGTCATTTAGCCCTGGGGGTGAGACCGAAATTCGGTTTGATAAACACGGTCAATTCCTAATACAATTATGAAATTTACATATCGTTTCGTTGAAGGCATGATTCCTATTGCTCACTCAAAGAAAAGCGTTCACTGAACATTCCCAGTTTACAACGAAATAACTAATAACTTCATTATACTCGTAATCGGACTGATTAACGTTAGTAAATCAAAATAAACTATAGTTCATTCGAGGAATTTGGGCTTATTTTTCTAAATAAATCTACCCATTCGGTTTAAAAAAAATCTACAAAATTGCCATCCATTGTAAGAAAAATGTGCATATAAAACGCAAAAGCGCTAAATTAAAAAAAAAAAAACACGTGTGGCACTCGGGGACTGCCGCGGTAAAGCTATTGCACAGCATTTTTTATCAACTTATGCAATTATAATTTATTTTTTATTTATGCAGTATTTTTCTTTCTTTGATATTAATTCAAGTACAGTCGTACCCTATACATACATGCTAAGCGAACGCTCAGCCGAGCTACATGGTAGGCGGAGTGGGGGGTGTTAGGTTTTATTTTCGTTACAGAATTTCTTGATTCGGTCGCCGCGCTCAAAGCCCGCGATAAAAGCTATGCAATAGCTTAAAAACAAGTATAAAATAGATTGCCGGCCAAGTAAAGCTTAAAACAGGTTGCATATGTTTTAAACGAAGGAGGAATATTACAAAAAAAATAATGCAGCTATGTAATACTGCAGTAGGTAATACTTAGGTAAGTTCCCAAAGGTATGTTGTTCCTCTCAAACAAATTAAATTAAGTTACTTTTCCGGCCTTTGTACATGTTGTTTCGAAAAGCTTTATTAATACTTTGAACAAGGCTTTGCCCTGTGTCTACCTTTGTTTAAATTTCGAACAAGTTAATTTTATTAAGATCGTCATTGTATATAAATTTTAGAAAAAAATGGGCCTTGTAGGTGAAATGCTGTTCATTTCCAGATTTTAAAGTAAGTGGTGGTCTCTCTTTTAAATATTATTTATTACTAGTTGCATATTAGGTTTCACCCGCAGCGGTATGAAATAAACTTTACGACCTATTCTCAGACCTACCAAATATACACAAAACATATTATAAAAATTGGTCAAGCCGTTTCGGAGGAGTTCGATAACACACACTGTGACACGAGATTTTTATATTAAGCCCATTGAGGCCTCCCTTCTCTCTTTCCACGTTTCCCGGTCTAATGCAATTGTGGGCTTATTATTTCCAGTCGTCTTTATAATAATTATTATTTATTTACACTTGCGTGCAACAAAATTGGCCCTGCTCCATGTTCTCTATTTGAGAGACGATATCTCAAAAAATGTTAATGTATATTTTAATTATTTTATGTTGTGTAAAGGTAGGTAAAATAAAGTTTATTTATTTAAAACCTATACTTTGATAAAAGCAATATTCTTGACAAGATCGACTCGATTCTTCAGATATCCTTATCACTAACCTAATTCTTGGAAAAACTGCGTGACTTTTTTTGTCAGTAAAGTTGACAAAACCTTGATTTTCTTTATGACTGTTCGATTATTGATCATTTAACTTTAAAATTTTTACCAATAAGAAAATAAGGAGGTTCTTTGTACGACCTGTATGTTTTTAAGTTCACGATTTTCTCAAAAACGAATGAATCTGTTTTGTTTTTTTTTCACATACGTAATATACATACATTCAGGAAGACTTTAGTACAGAATATATTAGGTTACAGTTGATTAAACTTGTTGAATTATCTTGTTTGTGTGTATTATCTCTAAAATAGTAAGATGTTGTTAACCTAGCTACAAAACTCCTTCGAAGTTATGTTAGAATGTTCCCTTATTTAAGCTCGGTCGCCATACCTGACATACTTTCCGCGATCAAGTTTGTCGGTCAAGGTCAGTCCAGGTTAACTTTGAGAGTGTTGAAATATTGTAACGCTACATTTTCATAAAAATAGTTGCTACCCTAATTAAGTTTCTTTTGTAACTTAGCTTTTAGGTGGGTACTTTGTGACATAATGTATCATGTAAAGTTGACTTCTTGTGTTTTGGCTGCATTTAGAGTTAGACTGTTAGATAAGTTTCTAGGAATGTTGAAAATATAATACATAACATCGAGCTTGTACTTTTGCGAAGTGTTAGGCAAAGGTGTACTTATTGTACATACACATTTCGCGAGTTATATTATTAAGTCCCATGTAATTATACGGTGGAGGTCTGCCCGGCTTGGGCGGAGCACCGCCGTGTCCTCGTGGCGGCGATCGGCGGCGGCGACCTCTCGCGTTCGGCCCTGGTTCAGGCCATGGTACGGAGCGAGAGGGAATGGGAAGCCGTCACCTCCTTCTGCGAAGCAGTAATGCTCGCGAAGGAGGAGGCGGAGCGCGAGAGGGAGAGGCAATCACTGCGCCCTCGCGCCCCTAGTCGCCGCAGGAGGAGACACCCTGGGCGTCGGGAGTCGATTGCCGACTTCCGGCCACCGTAGGCGCGGGCTTGCAGACGGCGAGCAATGGGCAGCTCGCCGTCCGGTAAGGACCAGGCCCGGGTCGACGGCGCGTCGTGTTCCACGCGCGCCTCAAAGAGATGTCAGCACAATTGACGGGGTCCGATAGGACCGATGCCTGCCGGGGCTGCGGATTGTTCGAAAGAGTTACCGTGGCCCTGTGGCCCTGGCGCACAGGCAACTGACGGAACACGGGTGGGTTTTAGTCAGTAAGAGTCTGACACGCCCTTCCGCTCCGCCCAGAGCGGGAGAGGTCATTTGATGATTTCCAAACCAAAAAAAAAAAAAAATATCCCATGTAATTGGAGGCGAGCGCATTAACTTCGTCGAATTTTTAAATGTACATCACCGTTGTATTCCCTTGAAATGTGGAAACAGGCACATCGTACACCTATATTGTCAGTTATTTTAAAAGTCTCATGTAAAAGTATGTTAACACAATAACATAATGTGAGGATCAAAATTCTGCTGACGTAAACAGTAAAGGCTCTTTCAAACAGGCGCGACACGGGACGCGACATAAAGGCACCACCTGTCGCGCGACCAGCGGTGCCTGTGTGTCACGAGTTGCGCCTGTTTATTAATAATAAAAATTTATAAAACAAGAACACATTGCACTGTATACATTGTAAATAATAAATTTTACATTTGTCATACTATAAGCACAATTATATAGACTATATCACTTAAGCTAGCTCTAGCCTGTATCTTAAGAGCTATGTAAATAATTGACATTCTGTAACAAGTGAAGTAGTATCAGAACCAGAATCAGAAATGTTTATTTGCAAGAAAATACATACAAATTACAGGGGAAGACATTGTATTCTGCCTGCAAGCAAGCGTGCAAATTATTTACTTACATCTATTTATGTCATTATTATACATAAGCTACAAAAACAAGCGACAAGCTAAGTTATTGTATGAAATAAGTTTAGGTGGTTACTCAGTGTGTAGGAGCCTTAAACAAAAAAACCCGTAAACATATATATTTTATTATCAATCCCTAGCAGTTTCAAGCCGTTTATTTAAAAGCACTCTCAAACGATTGGGGTTAAGCCTTAGAACTTTATTTTAATCAAATGTTCATTGTTAGTCTTAAATTACGCTTCAGTTATTAATCAATCAATTGAACCATTTTGGAAATTACTTTTTGGAATAACAATAACTTTATGTTTTGTCAAAGGCTTTATTTTGATTATTGGGAATGTTTTGATAATGGTTGTTTCAGATTTATCAATTAATGTAAATAGTTTAGTTTTAATGACTCGAAACTGTTTGATAGTTGTGTTTTTGTAACTCTGTTTTATTGTTTTGTATTTGGTTTGATGAGGGTTTAATAGATAATTGTATTTATTATGATTGTATATAATGGCTACATGATAAATCAGAATTGTTGCCAGTTCATTTTTTATTGGTCCTTACGTCTGATATACCTAAAACTATCTGAGGTGTCAACTTACAGAATAGGCAATTGTGTTCATTGCGAAAATTAATGACATAATCCGACGTGCTCTTGTCACCGTCAGCGTTCCAGCTGTATGAGAACCTAATGCCTTGGCACGCGACGATGGCAAGAGACCGGACGGTATGTCTTTATTTCCATGGAAGGTGGGTAGGCCTTTAGTGCGGGACGCAACGTGTGTCGATACTCTTGTGCCGTTCCATCTTCCTAGGTCAGCGTGCTGTGCTGGCGCTGCTGCTACGGCTGCGAAAAACCTCAAGCGGCGAAAGTTTAATAACTTTATCAGCAATTATATTTTCGAGCCGTTTGGGGTTGAAACCCTCGGGCCGTTGGGTCCGAGTGCTCATGGTTTGTTCAACGAAATCTCCATACGACTGCCGCCAGTCGCCGCCGCCAGTCTCTTGGGTACTTTACCAGTCGATAACTACGCGGAGGAATTTTTCGACGCCGTATTTTAGCTTTTTTTAAGTTTTAGTTAGGTTAATTATATTTATATTTTAATAGTTAGGTAATTAATTTACTGTGTTCATTTATGTTAAGCCTGTAGGTAGCAAGCCTACCCCCATAGAGCCTTCTAAAGTTTGGGCCTGTGGGTATAAGTGAATTATAATGGGACATGAGGAAGTGGAATCTAGTTTTGACATAATGTATTCGAAGAGCGGAATTTTGAACGCTCTCAAGGAAATATTAATAGTTGGTTTATAATAGGAAGTGAATTTATTAACCACCGATCATGTATTTTTGAACTTAGTCTTTTCTTAGATACTTTTTTACTGGCTAGGACTGATCGTTTCTGACTTTTGCACCTCGTGTAAATTAACACCTTATTCGGTAAACATTAAAGTTCATAAACCTTTGTATAAATCAAGTCTGAACTAATAAACATTCGCCTCCCTTTTTTGTTTTTGGGTGGGAAATCATCAAATGACCTCTCCAGCTCTGGGCGGAGCGGAAGGGCGTGTCAGACTCTTACTGACTAAAACCCACCCGTATTCCTTCAGTTGCCTGTGCGCCAGGGCCACGGTAACTCTTTCGAACAATCCGCGACCCCAGCTGGCATCGGCCCTTTCGGACCCCGTCAATGATGGTGACATTTCTTTGAGGCGCGCGTGGAAAACGACGCGCTGTCAAACATTAGACTCCTGGCAGAGTGATAGGAATTGGTTTGGCCCCTGATGAAGTAGATGTTATTATATTCATACGTATCGAAGGTACCAAATAGTAAGTCCTTGGATTCTGGGCACCACATAAGCCTTCGGTCCACATATAAGAAATTGACAGTTGTTAGTTTTCCGTATTATGATGGATTTCTTAATATGAGTTAGAGGAAAACGTTTAGTTAATTAACTTTTTGGGTTTGAGAAATATCATTTAAGATACAGTTGATTTATTTCTAAATTTATTGCCAAGTTAGGTCATTATTATTGAAAATGGAGATGTTCGGTATAGCCTTGGAACACCGTTAATTCCTGGGGCAAATTAACTTAGACGATACTGTATAGGTCTGATTTAGTAGGTAGAGAAATTATTATCCAACTTTCTAATGATAAACCGGTTTGTACCTGATCAGGGTTTAATGGGTTCCTGAGGAATGACAAAAATAGGTACCTATCTGAATGGTTTGTTCGTTACCTACCTAGGTCCTAGAAACAGCAAAATAAGGTGTGTCTTTTCAGTAAAAGATTCGAATAATAATGTTTTTGGATTTAAAATACTCCTCATTTGCACGTAAAGGCCTAAAAAAATCATGCTTTAAAAAAAAAAAAAAAACTCCTCAAAAAGTCTGTTCATAAATATTTGACACATAAAATTTATATGTTAAAAATTAGACTCTACGTCTTCAGTATCCGAGGGCGTATCAAAAGACAAGCAGTGTTTTAGCGAGAACAAGCGACGGTAGAACAAAAGATCCATAGAGTTGTCTCGTCAAAGGAAGAAGCTTCTATTCCGCATACCTACGTAAAACAATAGGAACGGTGCGAGTGACTTTCAAATCTTTTTTAGGGCACGTGTTACTGGTGTGGCCTTGGTTACTTATATGTCTTGAGTTGGTAAAGAGATTTTTGAATTACTATGGTCATTATTATAAGTCTTACAAAAGGGCCTCTCCAGCAAAGTAGGTATTACTGCTTACACTATTAATGTCACGCAGCATCATTACTGTCTTTTGGTTTAAAAGGTATTTTGGTGGCAGTGAAATTAGGTGCAACTACTTTCCCTCACATTTTATTTAGATTTTTATGGTGTACATAATAAAGAGTATTCTAATTTATTCTATTCTATCTATAGAAGTAGTTGAACCCGGCCACATATTGGTTACCTTATCTCCTGGGTGAAACACCACCCGAAACCACTTCCTATCAGTTGACAAGTCTGATCGGTTTCATCATTATCATTATTTCAGCCGAACAACGATGTCCACTGCTACACCTAGGCCTCCCCCAAGTATCGCCTCATTGACTGGTTATAGAACCAGTCAATATGCTTCTCGCGGTCTTTAAAAAACAATTTCTTCCAAGGTACCTACTTAAAACATGGGTTTATTTTTACGAATAAATATTCTGGTCCTTCTACTTTTTAATAAATTAATCCTTCTACAATTATGTAAAAGGACGAATTTGTTAAAAAGTAGAAGAGAAGATTTAAAATTCCGGTCCTTCTACTTTGACTGTACGTCTGAACTTCGAAGTTTAAAATATCGATGTATTTAATTGAGAATGTTGATAATCGCGATGTACAGAACTTCGAAAGAATGTCATACTGAATTTCGAAGCTTGAATAGACCTTCTTTCGAATTTCCATACATCGCGATTATGAACATTCTCAATCAAATACATCGATATTTTAAACTTCAAAGTTCAGTAATACAGTCTTCTACTTTTTAACAAATTGGTCCTTCTATTATTATGTAGAAGGACAAGTTTGTTTAAAAGTAGAAGGACCAGAATTTTTATTCGTAAAAATAAACCCACGTTTTATGTACCTTAATGAACTATATCTTATGAACTTATATCCGACACTAGTTGTTACACTAAGCACAAATTCAATACATCAAAGTTGTAGCTTACCATATTTGAAATTCAACATCCTGCTATCCGCTAATTGCGTTACATTAACAAACAATGCATTCGATTGCGGAGTAAATACTGAATCAGTACCGTGTTGATGATTTGTGGCTGTTGCAAGCATGAGTTAGGTATTTAGTGGATGATTTTGGTACTAGGTATTGTTTACTGTATTCAATTTAGTGGAAATTCTATTTGGTGAACGTATCACATACATTTTTTCATACTTTATATGTTCGAGTAGGAATTTATGCCTTAAGGTTACACTAGTCAGTCATTCTTTCATACTAACGTCGTATGGAATATACTCCATTGTATGCATCAACAATTAAAAATAATATCTACTTGTCTCGTCATTATCCAACCCTGTACGAGCAAAGAATTAAAAGAAAAAGGTTTGAAAGTTATTATTATTTCAACGCATCTTTGGAAGTAAATAAATAATTCTCGGAGTATGTAAATCGCAAAATTGTTACCGTACAGGGATAGATAATTAATTTATTTAAGATTTCAAACAACTTTATTTTGAATAAATATATCCAGTAGTTTTTTCATAATATCTATACGCCCAAAGACCTTTTCATGAAATTTTACGCTCGTTTTCGTTATAAATCATCGTATATTTCACTAAATAAAAACGAAATAAAGAATACTAAATAAATTAAACTATGTTACTTAATAAACAAACTAAATAGCACGCATGGTAGTCACACCCACCGACGAGTTCAAGCCTTCGACTAGTACAACCTCTTCCAACTGACCAGTGAATACGCCTCAAATACCAGTGAAAGACCTAAAAGACTTTATGATGTGACTTTAGAACCAACGCCCTAACATTCTGTGCTCGCGTATTTCATTATAGTATATGTGTTTATAAGTGGTATACATTTTAATTTAGTCTACCCTAATTCCCTTACTATATACCCACGAAATCCACTACGTCACACCCTTAATATCAAATTGAAAACATTTCTTAGGAAAACAGTAAGCAAAGCAAATAACACAAACTCGATAACCATCCTTGAAACTCCTCATCGCGCCTTACTCCACGGTGTTCATAAAAACCAACTAGTCAGATATTCTCAAAGCGCAAAGTAATAAAACTATGGCGTCTCCGGAAGTGTGAGCCAAGCTTTGTTCCATCAGCGAAGAAAATCACACAGTTGTCTCACAAACTTGTCCAAATCTATTCAGAAACTTGCGGCGATGGATACGGAAAGTAAAAAGATTAGTTGGTATAATTGCGGGGAAAAAACAAACAGGATTAATGTATATTATTACTAATAACTTATATCCTATAATAATATTATAAATGTTAAAGTTTGTGAGCATGGATGGACGGATGGATGGATGTTTGTTACTATTTCACGCAAAAACTACTGAACGGATTTCGATGGAATTGAGAACACAGATAGTTAACCTGGATTAAAACTTATCATACTTTTTATCCCGGTAATACGTTCCCGTGGGATAATTTCTGACTTCTACGCGGGCGAAGCCGCGGGCAAAAGCTAGTATCATTATATTAATATTTTGGACATGGAATCAACGTAAAACTGTACATGAGTTTTCTGTGTCGTGACGAGTGAAAAGGAATAACGTTCAGCAAATTTATTTTTATTTTAAAATCGGTACCTTTTTTTTTTTTTTTTTTGGGTGGGAAATCATCAAATGACCTCTCCCGCTCTGGGCGGAGCGGAAGGGCGTGTCAGACTCTTACTGACTAAAACCCACCCGTGTTCCTTCAGTTGCCTGTGCGCTAGGGCCACGGTAACTCTTTCGAACAATCCGCGACCCCGGCAGGCATCGGTCCTATCGAACCCCGTCAATGGTGCTGACATCTCTTTGAGGCGCGCGTGGAACACGACGCGCCGTCGACCCGGGCCTGGTCCTTACCGGACGGTGAGCTGCCCATTGCTCGCCGTCCGCAAGCCCGCGCTTACGGTGGCCGGGAGTCGGCAATCGACTCCCGACGCCCAGGGTGTCTCCTCCTCCTGCGGCGGCTAGGGGCGCGAGGGCGTAGAGATTGCCTCTCCCTCTCGCGCTCCGCCTCCTCCTTCGCGAGCATTACTGCTTCGCAGAAGGAGGTGACGGCTTCCCATTCCCTCTCGCTCCGTACCATGGCCTGAACCAGGGCCGGACGCGAGAGGTCGCCGCCGCCGATCGCCGCCACGAGGACACGGCGGTGCTCCGCCCAAGCCGGGCAGACCTCCACCGTATGCTCCACCGTGTCCTCCGGTCGATCCACGCAATGATAACACCCGGGCGTTTCCTCCCGCCTTATCCGAAACAGGAACCTCCCGAAACAGCCATGTCCGGTGAGGACCTGCGTCAGGCGGAAGGTGAGGACGCCGTGGCGCCTCTCAAGCCACTCCTCAAAGAGGGGTCTTACCGCCGCAATTGTGGCGTGCCCTGCGCTGGGTTGCGACAGTCGCACTCTCCATGCCGCCATGAGAAAATCGGTACCCTTATAAAATCATTCGTGTGTCTGTCTGTCTATCTGTCCATCTGCCACAGTCGATTTGTTCCGAATCTACTGGACCGATAGAGTTGAAATTTGGTACACATATGGACTTCAGCGACCCAAACACGGAGGTGTAATATAAATATGTAAATTAATTTTGAATCTAGAATTTTGCACTTTCAGGGGGCAAATTACTAAATTAATAAACAAGTTTTACAAACACAAGTTTTACAAACTCTACCATGTGTAGAGTGGCAAATAAAAGAGTTTGTTGTGGGGGTCTAAATTTTTTAAGCTATTGCATAGCTTTTATCGCGGGCTTTGAGCGCGGCGACCGAATCAAGAAATTCCGTAACGAAAATAAAACCTAACGTCCCCTACTCCGCCTACCATGTAGCTCGGCCGAGCGTTCGCTTAACGTGTATGTATATGGTACGACTGTACTTGAGTTAATATCAAAGAAAAAAAAATACTGCATAAATAAAAAATAAATAAATAATTGTAATTGCATAAGTTGATTAAAAATGCTATGCAATACCTTTACCGCGGCAGTCCCCGAGTGCCACACGTGTTTTTTTTGATAATTTTAATATATATACTAAGCCTACTTACTACTACTAAGCTAAAGATTTGAAAACAAAAATACTGAAAATAGTTCTATACTTATAAGATTACAGTAAAACCTGTAAGAAGTCTATGATCTTAAAATAACATGGTAAATATCTCAATATTGTGCGTAAAAACTTACATTTGCAGTTGGAATGTATGAGAAAACATGTTTATCAACTACAACGTTAAGTTTTTTCTTCAGTCCGGAATTGGAAAATAGGCTTGTAGTGAACCCGCGGGCTGCCGGGCACAGCTAAGAGATGGAACAGGCGCGAGTCCACGTCACACGTCCGGTTTATTTGGATGTGGAAGCACTGTAGGCAAATCCATCAAATAAATTCAATTGAAATAAAGAATAAAAAAATCTCCTATAGCAGGTATTGTTCGAGTTTCAATCGAACACTCAGCGAAAATGCATAATTGCATCGAACGCTAGTATGCACATTCGCTCGGGCACCAAAATGTGGGCCAGTTCGAGTTTAGATCTCATTAGATACACCACGTATCCAAAACAATTACCGTTTTATCAATAAGTTAGTGATATAGTTTACCATTTCGTGTAACTAAGTGTTATAGTGATCCAATAATGCTATTTCCTTTTTAATTCAAGACTTTAAATTTTACCATATACTGTATATGGTAAAAGTTAAAGTCTTTGTATATGATATACATATACCATATCCTATCAATACGAGAAAGGTGTGTTAGGTCACCATAGCGCCGAAAATTATTTTCTTCAAGTATACTGGAATATTGTCAGAAATTAACATTTATGTTGTACCTATTTGTAACTCTTACTAGGTAGGTTGAATGGAACCGCTGAATAACTTCTAATTAAAAAAAAACATGCAAAAACACATCCCTTCATAGAAACCACCTGACCATTCCGTATAAATTATATCGCTGGTAAAGTAGGTCGTTTGGAAAACGGCTTCATTTGAACTAAACTCAGGCGGACTACGTCTCAAGCATGTGGGGTGTGGTCCCATAGAAGTCTTCTTAAAGGTTTCGTTTCCTGATTTCCTAAACGGTGAACGATCACAGAATAACGGCTGTCTAAATACAGAATGTTTTTTATTACCTTAACGTTAAATACCGGTGAAAATTGCAGATTTTCATCATGAAAATATGTAATAGTATATATATATCCGTTTTATATAATAGTAGCGACCCGCCCCGGCTTCGCACGGGAGCAATGTAGATACTAATGTGGTGTCAGTGTGGAGTGATTAATAATATCGTTATTATGATTAGACTATACTAATAATATAATACTGTAGCGGCATCTACAACGCCACATGCGAGCTACGCGTCAGACTGACGTCATGCAAAATCCTGCATCGCGCAAGCAGAGTTTACCGCGCAACTAGCATATATACAACATCCCGACATCAATCGTCGGGCAGTTGCCCACCAGACACAACACCCGTCTGGTCGGAGGATCCTCCCTTTTCAATAGAGTATGAGTGAACTTTACACCCTGTTCCTCATATCTCTATTATAGAGGTATGAGGAACAGGGTGTAAAGTTCACCTGCAATGTATATAACTCAAATCTGAAAAAATGTTAGATGCGTCTTTTTTTTTATCGGGGGCAGTATAATACTATATTACACTATTGTATATATCTTTATATACAATGTTTATAGCTGTTTTTACCTGCTGCTGCTGTGCTGTGTGGAGCTTAAATATGACTACTCAATAATACCCAAAGTGGTCTATATCGACGCCCATTGTTAGATGTTACATTTTTAAATGTGGGATATCTTCTAAGATATTCATTTTAATGATATGCTGTAAAGGGCAATTTTGATTAACATTAAATGTACAACGTATCTTATGTATTTAATTGGATAAGGATTAATACTGTGGTGTTTAAAATAGCTTAGTAAATAACCCATTGTTTTTTGTAACATGTTAATGATAAAATGGTTACCGTGGGTTATACGTAGGAGATAGACATATACCGTTGTAAACTTTTGTTAGAATTTTTAAGATATACTATCCGTAGTACACTATTTTGATCTATCTCGTAAGAGTTAGCCAGCGTTTGCAATGTAAACGCACAAAAATATGTTTTTAACGACATCACATTACAAGTCCTTGAAATTCACGGCTTTTCTCTCCTATAATATGCACGTTTTATACGTATAAACCTTCCTCTCGAATCACTCTGTCTACTGATGAAAACCGCATTAACATCCGTTGCGTTTGGTTTAAGAGATTTAAGAGTACAGGCATGAAAAGCGTCTTTGTTTTATACTGTGTAGAGATAACGGTACCTTTTTTCTAGGAAACCAAAGCTTTAAGGCTCCCACAAACAGGCGCGACGCGACAGTGCGACACAAAGGCACCGCTCGTCGTGCGACAGGCGGTGCCTTTGTGTCGCGCTGCCGCGTCGCGCCAGAGTGTACGTGGCTTTAGAAGCACGAGATCATATCTAGGTATCTACACAGACTTTTGTTTCGGAGGAATATTGTTCTAGAGCTTCACCTGTGAAGTATTATCTGCTTGCTGTACACCCACAAGTTCAGAAATAGTAATGTGAGTTGAATTAAGGCTCCTTCAAACAGGCGCGACACGTTACGCGAATCGCACGCGACGCCAAGCCACCGCTCGTCGCGCGACAGACGTTGCTTTTGTGTCGAGTCACGTGTCGCGCCTGTTTGAAGGAGCCTTTAAAGAATACACAACTCTTTATTTTTCTTTGTTCTTCTAAATATTAAGTTTTAAGTAGCTACGCAAGCCAGTACAGGCTTTAATTTAATCCCTGGCTTTTATTAAAAGAGAATACTAATCTGTATACCTACCGGACTAACTCTCATTAGTGGCAACCATATTTGAAAGGGCTATAGAAACAAAGGAGTAAGTACCTACGGCAAAAATACAAAATCTATAATTATAAATAAAAATTAAATGCTGTTCGTTGGTAAACGCGTAACTTGAGAACGGCTCGACAGATATGGCTATTTTTTTATTGAAATTTTCGAATTAGGTTTTCAGGCAAAGAAAAATTTGAAAAGTTTCGCGGAAAATTATCAAATTCGTAAAAAACGGTGCTAGTAAATAAATATAATCAAATCGTACAAATCCGCTTACATTCGGACCTCGCCTAAACCCGAGTCCAGAAGCGGACTTGTTGAACGTAAGCATTCAGTTAAGTTTGAACAACTTTAAATGTAATTGAATTGTTTGCACTTTCACACGTTCCATAGGCTACACTGGTAGGTAACTTGAGTTGCTTGAGAGAGAAAAAAAATAATGAATAGCAATAATATTCGATTTTCAGGAGTAATAATGAGAAAATTAAAGATTTTCAACGTATTTTTTCAGAAAAGTAAAATTAAAATACTTAGCTTAAGGTTAATTTAAGTGCTACTGATTTTTTGAGTACTAACAATAAGCACTAAACACCGTGTTACCATAAACAACGTAACTAACTTTCTTTTGTTTGTAGCCTAGATCCGATTAGTACATATTTTGAAAGAAAAATATTGTTTATTTTTGCTACAGTTGGTATTGCCACTTCCAATATGCCTAGTGTTAAATTCCAATGTCCAATAGTTAAAATCCCTTGGTTGCTTTTATGGCGCCCACGGGAAATAATAATTATGACTTACCTAGACAAGGCCATGCGATTAAGGTCACCCGCCCTTAGGGACTGTTTGTAATCTACACTCAAAAAATATACACATCAAAACTGTCTAGGGATCAAGGAACTTAAAAAAAAATTGCCCTTTTAATGTCTATTTAGATTAATTAAATGTTTTCCTATGTGTACATCGAAGAAGTACTCTCTGCTTTTGCATTAATAAAGACTATTCGCGATTTTTGCATATGCTGGATTTTTCACGTTAGTTAATCGTGATATTAAAATGTGATAAAATGATAAAAATAAAACTTTTTAATCGTTTTTATTGCGTAAAATAAACAATTAGTAATCTGCTTTTCTGGCGATAACGCGTATACCACAATCGCAGCGATTCGGCTTACTGAATATGAGTTCATCCAAATCACGTTGCAAAATAGCCGCCCACGGCCGTTGAACAGGCGAAAAAGAAATTCTGGTGTGTTGTACAGCATCCATATATGGCAGAGCTCTTCTTTGGACCATA
Source organism: Dryobotodes eremita (assembly GCA_917490735.1). Taxonomy (NCBI): domain Eukaryota; kingdom Metazoa; phylum Arthropoda; class Insecta; order Lepidoptera; family Noctuidae; genus Dryobotodes; species Dryobotodes eremita. The sequence continues at coordinate 18,490,482 of OU823251.1, read as the reverse complement.
TCCCATGCAGCATGTTCCATGTCGTTGCAGACACACTTGCCGCAGCTAATATCAACATCCTAACGTGGCCTGCTCAATCGCCAGACTTGAATCACATTGGGCACGCGTTTTTTTTTTTTGGTTGTGTAATCATCGAATATCTTCTCCCGCTCTGGGTGGAGCGGGAGGGCGTGTCAGACTTTTACTGAGTAAAACCCAGCCGTGTTCCTTCAGTTGCCCATGCGCAACGCAACAGTTTCAGGGCCACGGTAACTCTTTCAAACAATCCGCGACCCTGGCGGGTATGGGCCCTATCGGACCCCGTAAATTAGTGCTGACATCTCTTTGAGGCGCACGTGGAACACAACGCGCCGTCGACCCGGGCCTGATCCTTACCGGACGACGAGCTACACATTGCTCGCCGTCCGTAAGCCCGCGCCTACGGTGGCCGGGAATCGACTATCGATTATATTATTATCGACGCCCTGGGCGTCTCCTCCTGCGGTGACTAGGGGCGTTATAACAAAAAAAAAATTTTTTTTTTTTTGTTATATCTATCTCACACCACCCCTCCTCTTACACCCGACATACAAATATTTGCATTGGGGGTTAAACATTAAATAAATATGCATCTGAATATTTTAAATGCAATCCGAGAATCCCGGGGTTATTTTTTTTATAAATATTTTTTTAGAAGTGGTTTCCATACTATACACCCGATTAGTTATGCATTCTTGGTGTTCCTAGCATCCCGTGATGTTTTTTACAAAAAAAATATTTTAAGAAGCCGCCTCCATACTTTCATAGATAAAAAAATACTTTAGGTAAATATGCATCCGAATATCCGATCTCTGGTTATTAGACACTAACTTATGAATCCTTATCCAAATACGAAATCCGAAGGAAACTTTTATATTAAGTTACAAGTTACAAAGCTTACCTAAACTGTAATCGAAATGTTTTGCCTTCAGGCGCGCCGACTGTTTAAAATAGTTGGCAGTTGATATGCAACCGTCTTAGTTCGTTATGATATTAGTTTTAATTGTGGGTATGTTGATGTTGGTTTAGTTGGTGGTTTCGGGTTGGCATTTACGGGCTGCCAGTTCAATTAGAAATAATGTACAGACGTTCACTGATGTTTAATTATTATGGCCGACCGCTGCGTTGAGGCTCCTTTAAACAGGCGCGACACGCGACGCGACACAAAGGCACGTCGTGTGCGAGTCGCATCGCATGTCGCGCCTGTTTGTAGGAACCTTTACCCGGACGACCGTGAAGGAGAGCTCGTGTGACGGTCTTTTTATGGAAAATCAAAGAGCACCGTCACGTGGCGCGAGTTATCCGTCGATGACGCATCCGCGCCACATCTGTTGTGGAAATCCGTCGTTGACGGCCACTGAATGCACCGGACGGCTTAAGAGTGGTTTGTATTTTTGTAAAAAAGCAAAAATAGATAATATTAGTTTTTGATTGATTGACCGAGGAGCCCGAACAAGCCAGCAGATTGGCACTAATAGCTTGAACAGTATCTCTTTTTTACTCAACAGGAATTGTGTTAAAATAACAATGTTATGCAAGAAACTACCACCGACATAGTTTGTAGAGTAAAAACAACTTCTTATTTTACTCACCAATTCGCACACCACTCACTTCATAAAACTTAGTTACAAATGAGGCGTATGTGTACGTAATGAAATATTTCGCAGTGGTGCCCTTAAACTTTCTCGCTATAATTCAGCAGAAAAATTACAGTAGTCAGTCAAGCCACAACCAAAGTAAGCGCAAGAGAAGATCTATTCTGAACAGGCATAGCCCCAACACCATTCTTAGAACGTTGGCTGATAGGTGGGACTCTCCGATCTTGGGGTGGTGGATACGACTGCACGCAGTCAAGTAGACATTCCCCAGGATCGGCGTGCCTCATGCAGCTTAGAATAATTACTACTAACACTAGTTTCATAAGTTTAAATTGTTACTAAACAAATATGGAAGTCATTCTAAAATAAATGTTTATTATTATTATTTCGTTTATTTTTCTTAATACATATTGAACATATTTTTAAATATTTTTACAAAAAACATATAGAAACATTAAAAAATATAAAAAATAGTGGCCCATCAGCATCAGAAACCTCCTTACTATGCGTGCCGTATCCAGAAGTACTGCTCTCTGAATCAAACCCTTGACCCAGCTACGCAATGAGAGCCTCCTGAGGTGTTGGTCGAGGCTCTCTGCTATTAGGTCATTTACTGTAACGATTATCGATACAATGATTGCAGAGTCTACGTCCCACATGTCGACTACCTTGTGTGCTAAGTCAAGATACTTTATTTTTTTATCTTTCTCAGCTTTCACGAGATTCTCGTGATGAGGAACAGCGATATCAACAATCATTGCACGGCACTCTCGTCCATCTATCACCATAATATCAGGCTTATTGGCTACAGTAGTCCTGTCAGTGATAATAGATCGATCCCAGTACAATGTGGTGTAACCATTTTCGAGAACTGGGTCGAGCACATACCTGTAGTACGATACTTCGGATTCCACAAGGTTGTACTGCAATGCAAGTTGCTGGTGGATAATTCTAGCTACTAGATTGTGTCTGTGCAAGTACCCACCGTTGGCAAGACGAGAACAACTGGAAACTATATGTCGGATTGATTCACCGGGACGGTGGGTGGCATGCCCGACAGATGTCAACCGTACCGTCCTTGACAACGTATTTTCGATAATTATTCGTCATGATAACTTCATCCGTAATCGCACAGATAAAACCTTCGGTTTCCCCAAAGAGGTCGCCGAAACGCAACCAGGATACAGACGCCAAAAGTCTACATCAGGTCCATGGAGGCCCCGGCAAAAGCGTCCGTGAAGCTCTTTGCCTTGCCATACTTCCTTAAGATCGTTAGTATCTGGTACTGCAGGTTTGCGCCAGTTCTCTTTTGCCAAGGAGAGCGGGGTGAGGCTCTTGTCCACTGCGACCATATTTTGGTGCATCTCCACGTCAGTTTGAAGGAAATATTCCCTGAGATTGCAAATCGCGCGGTTGTGGAGGGTTTTAGCATTTAAGAAACCTCGACCCCCACACTTCCGCGGGATGTACAGTCTCGTCACTGATGACCGTGGGTGACGCATCCGATATGCCGTCAGCAATGTACGGACCTTCCTATCTAGAGCGTCGAGTCTATCTGAGTCCATTTGAGTATGCCGAAAATATACATCAAAATTGGCATGACCCAACCGTTAAACGCACTCACCTTGTTTCCGCCTGTTAAAAGACTATTTAACACTTTATTCAGGCGGCCAAAGACGCTCCCTCAACAATTGTTTCATATCGGCAGCATTGATGCCTAATGCTTGCGACATACCCATATGATTGTAGGTTTCGGTTGAGGAGAGGGATCTAAGGTGTATAGAATCCTTAAGTTGGGTTCCCACGAATTCCATAATCCCGCTCATAATCGCTCTACATGTATGACTGCACATTTGTCGACATCAAATTCCATCCTGATGGCACTACTCAACGTTTCCGTTACCTTCAGTAGCTCCATCAGTTGCAATTTGTTGGGGGCAAAGAGTTTCAAGTCATCCATGTAGAGGAGGTGAGATATCACCAGACCACCTCTTCGTAACCGATAGCCTAGACCTAAATCCTCCATCAGTGTGCTTAGAGGATTCAAGGCTAAGCAAAACCACAGCGGACTCAAACTATCGCTCTGCAATATTCCTCGCTCAATCCTGATCGGTTCATCGGTCCTCCGGATCTGTTGACATCCTGGATAGAGAAGGATCGTCCTTCACTGCCCCATACACGACATCAAGAAGGTGTGTAGAATTGTATCTATTTTGTACAACTTCAGCACCCTAATGAGCCATGTATGGGGCACCGAATCATAAGCCTTCTTTATAATCTATCCAACATGTCAACAAATCCTTCCGGAATCTACGAACCTGTTGGCTTATGGCCATGTCTATAAGGAGCAGCTCCTTAGTACCGCGGGACCCATTCTTCGGAGACACAGACATAATCAAGTTACTTTCACATTAGTTGCGCATTGTTTGCTCTAAGAATGGATGTAAGAACTTTATAGACCGTCGGTAAACATGTAATTGGTCTATAGTTTTTAGGTTCCGCAATACTACCCAATTTATGGAGCAGGTGGGTAACTCCAGTCGTAAAGAACAGTGGTAGCGACCCAGTGTCTAAACATGACTGGAATTGCGAGGCTATGGGTGTGTGACCTTTGTAGCCATTTATTCCAGAAATTGTGCCGTCCGTCCGGCCCTGGAGATTTCCAGTTAGGCAACGGACGGACTGTACGAGCCACATCTAGAGGACTAATGTTAATAACCTTCATGTTTGGTATTGAATCACACGCTTGCTCAACACCACGCATCCAATCACCTTCAGTGTGACGGACGGGCAGTGACCAAATGTTTCGCCAAAAAGCACTCATGGCATCATTATCCGGTGGTCGCACGTCAGTCACACCTTGAGTGGGAATCGGCCGCTCCCAAGCTCTGTATACCCACTTTTCATCGCTCTTGAACAAGCAGTTCTGAGTGTACCGATCCACTCTTCGTCTATACCGACGGATACTGTTTGCCCATGCATAAACTTTCTGCTTCAGGAAGTCGATGCGCTCTGTGACACGGGATACATATTCTCGAGGACTAATATTAGTTCCCGAGGACGCCCGCCTCACAAAGCGCATCACCCTTGGGCGTGTATTGCCCTCCCTGAAGCAGATGAGCTTCCCGATGACTACCCTGGCCTCATTAATACGACGCTCAATCCTGCACTGCCAGGCTGGTGCGACAGGTTTCAGCCGTGCAATTCGGTCAGTATTTGGAAATTTGACACGAGTTATATGACGTACCGCAACAGCCGTGCAACACAAGATGAGTGTGCATCTCAAAGGCCTGCAATGTTTTTAATAAAATTTGGCAACAGAACAGCTTCCTTCTGTACTGTTTTTGCACTATGTACTAAAATTGTAGGTTCTACGGAGTAGTTTGTGCCTGGAACCAAAAGTTGCGAACATTACCGCGAAAACCCGCTCGTCCGTTTATTATCCACGCTTTAACTTAGTTTCACATAACTTGTACTAGTGCAAATAGGACTTTCTACAACTGATTATGTGTAGTTTCTGAAATTTAGGTTGCCTTGTATAAATTGTTTGACTAAATATCTAGTTTATTTTACCCAAACTTTCTGAAGTAGCTACTAAAGAGGTTTCTTTGTTCAATATTTTTTTTAAGTCTATAATTAAACCTGTATCAATACTTAAAAAAAAAAAAAAACAACGAAACGTACTCTAACGGCTATCGAATTGGTTATACTGTCGATATTCCTAATTGGTCAATTGAATATCTAAATTAATCATATGCATTGTAGCTTATAATGATACTGTAAATAGTTGGGTTTTTTGGGTAATTTTTTTATTTTTCACGAACTTTATTCAAATAATTCGTTTCGGATCGGCACAATCAAGAAGCTTTTACTACGGAAAAATATTAACCAATCTGCCAAATAATTATGATGTACGGTCACCAAAAGTGATAATTAACCAGGGTCGTTGAATACAGTTGAAATTTAGTAAGAAACCGATGGATATTTTCGAATAAAATAAATTTAGTTAATAGAAAATAAACTGTTAATTCATCAAAATAAATTTTCAAAACCATCCATCGGTTTCTTACTAAACTTCAACTGTATCCGACGACCCTAGTTACTTATCTCTTTGGATGACTGTACATTTAAGTATTTACCACTCATATAGGCTATAATAATAAACGCCTGATAGGTACATCCTAACTAAACAAACGATTAAGGTACAGCGATTCATCATTTTCTCGCCTTAAAAATAACAAGTGGCAGGTAATCTTATAACCGGCGGGTGAACAGCGTGATTACATTTTAACGAACTCCAAAAGGTCACGCTTCCGATTCTTTGCATTTTCCTTTGCATAATAAAAGGGAAACACGCCATCTTGGAATCAATTTAAAGGGGCTTGCTTAGTGCTAACTTGTTGGCCTTGGATTCTAAGAAAATATCTTTTGGTTTTCAAATTTTTCAAGTGGTTGTCTTCGTATATTTATGAGAAGCAACATTTTAAAGCTAGAATGTGGTACTATACAACAAGTGTTACTAATTATTCATTACGCTTCACTTGTAAACTACTGGAGGGTTCAAACTATGACTGGTTTGTACATTTCCAATTTAATTATGATAAGTATCCATGAAAAAAAAAATTTCTTCATGTTGACCACCCTAATCTTAATCCTTATATTATAAATGCGAAAGTAAGTTTGTTTGTTTGTTACCTTTTCATGCCTAAACCACTGAATCGATCATCATGAAAATTTTGGATATACGTTGTCAGGGGTACAGAAAAGGATATAGAGTACCTTTCATCCAGAAAAAAAGAACTATTCCTGAGAGAAAGAACAATAACTTTCGACGGTCACAATTGCTTTAGGACGCTAGATGGCGCTACGTGTCTTTCGAATCATGATTTAATTATATTATTAGAAACTTTAGTAGTGTATTAAGAGTTAATTTCAAAACTATTATGAATATTTTTTTGAGTCTAGAGTGAACTCCAACACCGTTTGACCGAACACCATGAAAATTGGCACATAGGTAAGTATACATTTTTTCGACATCCACGTGGGCGAAGCCGCAGGCAAAAGCTAGTTTAAAATTAAAAGTTTTGACTCACTCACTAAATGATTCATCAACGCCCAGCCCCAGACCTTTGGACCAAGACAGCTTAAATTTTGCAAAGAGGTTCCCTTAGTGATGTAGACAAGGAAAAACTAGTTTTCGAAATTTCCACAACATAGAGAATGTAATTTTAGATAAGACAGACTTGTGGGTAGAATTAAGACATCAATTTCAGTTTGTTGTGTGGACTCAATCTCAATTCTCATCTCAATTTCAGTTTGTTGTGTGGACTCAATCTCAATTCTCATCTCAATTTCAGTTTGTTGTGTGGACTCAATCTCAATTCTCATCTCAATTTCAGTTTGTTGTGCAGACGCAAAATCCTGTTATTTTAAGACCTTGCACATATTATTTGATGTATACTCAAGTCTTACAATAAATATATTCTATCCTATCAAAAATAGTTTGAAAGTATCAGTGCATGTCATGAGTTGATATATCATCTGGGTTGGGTCCTACATGACCTTTAAAGGCGTTACCCCAGAGGACTCTAACCGTGACGCTTTTTACCTTAAGGAAAAATCCTCAAAGGGCAGGGGTAACAAATGACTCCTTCGCACTCCGATGGCGGTTAGGAACTCACTCAGTTAATTTTGTTAATGTAATCGTTATGGCCAATCAGGGGGCCCTTAACATTAACACGATATATTTGATAATATTGTACCTAATGAGATTGTTACCTTATTTATTAGGTATGTGAGCTCGGAGGTGATGGTTGGTCATTTTTGCTGCGGTTTGGTCCAAATTATATAGAATAGATTAATGCCAGCATCTGTGTTCCCTTCCACATATCACCCATCAGCCTTCAGAACAAGAGTAAACAGGCATCTTCTGGGCACGCTCGTTCCATCGTAGACCTCAACCATCGCTTTCCATCAGGCGAAATCAAGGTAAAGAACTTACCAATTATGCAATAAAAAAATACAAGATCATTTTTATGTGACCATGACTTCTTTGACGCAACTTCAGAAATCCATTGTGCCAGCAATGTATAGTCGACCTTGTTTGTTCTATTATCCTATGGTTGAATATCATTTGCACGTCATAAAACAACAAGTTCTATTTGTCTATGCTGCAGTTACATAGTTTCAACCTAAAATAAGTTTTAATTTACTATTAATTGTTGTCAAAAGTGATAAAGCAATTACGAGGTTGGCTATATCCACGTCGATAGACTTAGTTTATGATAAGAAACTCTTTCAAGTTCAATTTAACACGAATTTGTTTTTTGATTAAGTTTTTAATGGCATGTATTTAATCGAACCTCTAATAATTTCCATTCTGCGCTGTTAAAAATGTTATTGAACAATCTAATAACCTCTCATCACCTCTTTTTGTGAACCTCAAATTATTCCTATTTTAGAGACTTAAAAATACTAAATAGCCAAGTAACTGCAACTAGGATCATTAGATGCGCAAAACGTTTTTGAAGGATCATTAATTTAAAAAAAAAATACCGTCGTTAAAAAGTCAATACATTTTTGAGAATCAGTTAAATATTTCCCATTTTTAATTCAAGGTTTTAGAAAATCAGTCCTACATGTATTAGTTCAAACCCAACTCTTGTTCAATTCATGCCACCCACATAATCACCAAATTAATAAATAACTATCCTACTGATGGAAACTTTGTGTAAATACTAATAACAAACATGTTGGAATTTAGTCCGAATTCGATGGTTAATGCAGCTGGTTCGGCAGTGTACTAATTAACGTTAATTTAATTATATTGGCGTGATTTACACTGGTTAAAATAAAGATAAACGGTCTTATTTATACGTTTCTTAAATTTGAATCAATTGTAAAGCAACTGATTAGCAATATTTTTATTTATAAACGCTATTTAGCGCTAAGAGGTCGCTAAGCAATTGATTAGTAGCTGTCAAAATTAAACACACACTGTTAAGAGGATGCTAAGAGGCAAGATGGCGGATTTTATAAGAATCAGCTGATGGATGCAATAGAAACATATCTGAGATAATTTTATTCTTATTATGGAGTTGTACATTAGTCAATATCATAGATATCCGTGGTCAATATGGATTTCGACAATCTTTTACGCCATTTCAGAACGACATAGTAGAATTAAATAATATTGAAACGCCGCGTCGCCGCGCCTGTGGAAAATAGACGGAGGAAGAGCTACAAAGCTCGTTTGAAACCGCTACAAGAATAATTACCTACCAATTTCTTTATTTGAACCATTTACACATGATGAAATGATTTACAGTGAAAGCTCAATCAGGAGGAGGCTCAGTAGGTGCTCAGGAGGTTGGAAGAGAATGAGTTCGTGAGGAAGCTCATCGGAGATAGTGATTATATTACGTTATCCAATGTGCCCCTCGTAACGCTAGTTCAAGGCCCAGAACTAAAGAAAATCCACGCTGTGGCAGTCACACACAAATAACAAGAGACAGATTTTTATACAGAATAAAGTTACATTCTTGTTAAAAATTCATTATTTTTGATTTAAAATGTTGTTGCTGCAAAGACTGTGCCATTATTTTCTCATGCCACTCTTATTCCTCATATTGTTCACGTTGTTCGTCTCCTTCCTCGCCGTCTTTGCGAATAGTTGAACAGTATTCATGCTAGGTGCTAGTGGCTTTCATAGCGGTAGTCAAACTTGTACCTATAAACAAGTATAGTAATTTTTATTAAAAGACACTGAAATCCCGGTACAAAAGAAATAGTATGTACCTAATATAAAATAGACACAAGTACATACCTACATACATTTCTAAAAGAGTATATTCATGTTAACAAGCATAAAGGACATGCAAATACTCGTACATAGCAATTATCGGCTACTGCTTTAACATTAATTTGGTCAGTTTACCTTAGTAAGTAAATATACATTCAGAGAAAATACCTTTTCCTGTTTACTTACTCCAATAATTGGAGCGTATTATTTTCATTGTTACCATCGCAAACACAATGAAATAAACGGTTCTCTAATGTGTTACCTAACTTTTTATCCATAATCTAAAGTGCCATTTCTTTTTTGTCCCTATCATTCTTTGTCCGAACGATAACTTGCCCGAACTTAATGTCACATAATATCACATGCCGTAAAGTTTAAATCCCTAAATACAATGTGCCCTAAATTTGTTTGTCATAAATATTACAATCAATAATATGCTAAAGACTTAAAACCGTTTTCAATGAAAGTTATAATTCTGAAATTCAAATTATTTAATGTTTATTTACCCTAATAATGTTTTTAAAACAAATTTGTATTACAAAGCTTTTTAGCTATTTATTAGTTTGAGTAGCATTCAGGCTACATGGATTATCATTTTAATATTGTGAATGTGAAGACTATGTGGGTCATTGTTGCTTTTTTTTTCTCTCCTCAGTTAATTTTAATCATGGTCTGGCAGTTTGAGTAATTTTTGTGGCCTACCCAAATGCCTTTTCTTTGGTATTGTTCGTCGAATCGTTGAGCTCCTTAAGTTCTGAGTTGAGCTACACGATTACTGACAAATGCGTGCACTGACTGGACAGGTCCACTCAATCTGTGTGGTTTTTCCTCAAAAGACCATCTCAGACACAAATCTACATGGTCTTCACATGATCTGACCAAGATTATGTCTGAACTTTAAAAGAGACCTCTGAGTTTGTTTCGGCCTTTCTTCTCAGAGTAGTCAGATAGGAAACGCCGACCTCATCTAGTTTTTAAAATATGATTGTCGTGTAAAAGTGTTTGTTCAAACCTACTTACAGAAATAAAATCATTTATCATTTATCATTTACCAAATACAACTGATACAATAGATAAATAGTAAATATGCAAAAGTAATATGGCTTTTGTTACGGCTCCGGCGCTGCATGTGAAAACATGTGATTGTGAATATGTGGTTTTTATTTCCCTGTAAGAAGCATGCAAACAAGCATACACCATGCATGCAGCAAGCATGTAGCATGCAAGCAAGCATGCAGCATGCAAGCGAGCATAGAAAAAGTAAAGTGCAAGCAAGTATGCAGCATGCAAGCGAGCATGCTTGGCGTGGTTTCTGTCACGGCTTCGGCGCTCCGAGGCCCCGGCGGTCCTACGCGAGCTTATCGTCGCAGATGGTTTAACGCTCACCACCGCAGCTTCGTCTTGCTGGCCGGCTTAGCCGGCCAGCCTCAGCCGCGGCGGCGACCGTTACAACCACCTGCTTCTCAACTCGCGGGCCGCCTCGCTTCTCCGCGCCTACGCGATTCTAAATTACACTCTAGGGGTAGGGCAGACCATGGCTGTTTCGGGAGGTTCCTGTTTCGGATAAGGCGGGAGGAAACGCCCGGGTGTTATCATTGCGTGGATCGACCGGAGGACACGGTGGAGCATACGGTGGAGGTCTGCCCGGCTTGGGCGGAGCACCGCCGTGTCCTCGTGGCGGCGATCGGCGGCGGCGACCTCTCGCGTCCGGCCCTGGTTCAGGCCATGGTACGGAGCGAGAGGGAATGGGAAGCCGTCACCTCCTTCTGCGAAGCAGTAATGCTCGCGAAGGAGGAGGCGGCGCGCGAAAGGGAGAGGCAATCTCTGCGCCCTCGCGCCCCTAGCCGCCGCAGGAGGAGGAGACACCCTGGGCGTCGGAAGTCGATTGCCGACTCCCGGCCACCGTAGGCGCGGGCTTGCGGACGGCGAGCAATGGGCAGCTCACCGTCCGGTAAGGACCAGGCCCGGGTCGACGGCGCGTCGTGTTCCACGCGCGCCTCAAAGAGATGTCAGCACCATTGACGGGGTCCGATAGGACCGATGCCTGCCGGGGTCGCGGATTGTTCGAAAGAGTTACCGTGGCCCTGGCGCACAGGCAACTGAAGGAACACGGGTGGGTTTTAGTCAGTAAGAGTCTGACACGCCCTTCCGCTCCGCCCAGAGCGGGAGACGTCATTTGATGATTTCCCACCCAAAAAAAAAAAAAAAAGGGGTAGGGCAGACAAGATTGCGTGGAGTCGGATTTACAGCGATTCGTTTCTGTCAATAAAACCAAATTTTTTGCAATGTGTTAGGACTAACAATTTTATTATAAATGAACATTTGGAATAATACACATTATATAATACAATACTTAGGACATATGACTTTATTTCATGCAAAATTAGGAGATTCAATTATTATAGTACTCGTTATTATGACGTGAGGATACATTATTAGTTTTAGAAGGCTTATGTTTAAACATCTACCAGAAAAGTATCTATTTTACTAACAAAAATTCGATATACTCACCAAATTGTGTCCACCAGAATGGATAAATGCTCACCAAATTAGGTTAATTTCTACAATACTTAATGAAACACTTCATTAAGTATTGTAGAAATGAACCTATTTAACTTTTTTATTTATGAGGCGTAGTCGACGGAGCCCCGCTAGCGGGTCTCCTACTTCTGGGTGGTTTAAAAAAAATAACCACCACGGGGGTCTTTCAGCCCCCCCCATCCCCTTCTAACCTGACCTGTCCAAGTCGGGGTGCGCCAAGTCCCGAGCTTGCTTCGCTCGCTCTTGCATCCTATCCCACCCTTGCATTTTGAAGCAAACTTATTTTTGGTGCGCAACTTAAACACGATTTGGTGAGCATTTATCCATTTTGGTAGGCAAAAATAATATAAATACAACACATACAATTATTCAGATGAGTGTATAATTATTTAGGAACTTAAAATGTTGTTCTTTAGGCACATCGGTATAAAGTGGGTTTATTTTATTAGCAGTTAACATATTTTACTTGGTACTTAGTCTTAAGGTCGAAAAATTATTTTGGTGAGCATTTAAAATGTAGCCATTTTAGAAGTAAAGATAATTACGAGTATGTAAAACAAAATTTCGAATTTTTTAACGTTATGGTTACTGAAGTTTATAGCAAACGTGTTATGGATAATAATTTTCGGACAAACAATTTAAGGAGAAGAAAGGGAGTACCGAAATAAACGTAATAAATTATTTTGTTCAAATTCAAATTTTCCGATGAAATTTTTGATTTTTTCTCTCAAAGTCACGACAGATACAAAAATCGTGGATTTGACAACTTTGTTATTAAAATTTGTTTTCCAAAAACCATAATTTTACTGCTTTATTATTCTCAATTCTGTTTTTTGTCGACTATTTTGATTATAATCTGTGCTGAACGCATAATTTCACCTCTATTTCGTTTCGCTACTAATCACCTGCTAACTAGCGCATATAAATAAAGCAAAGTTAATCATTTATTGAGAGCTAACTAACAGTGATTATCGAGATTTTTATAAATAAGGCTGATTAGTAGGTCTTAATATGAACTCTATTTTATCAGAGCTTTTGATGACCATTGGATATAGTTGATTCATTTGTGTAAATAATAGGAAATATGATTTCGTCAGTGAGCGCTTTCATAATTTCATCAGTGAGCGCTTTCATAATTTCGTAAGTGAGCGCTTTCATAATTTCTAACGTGACGGTATTATTGTGAATGGCCACGGCATTACGATAACACAGGGGAGTTAAATGTATGGAAATACATATTTGAAGACTCTTTTTCCGTCTACGATGACGTGAAAGAAAAGAAAGAAAGAAAAATATTTTATTTGGGACACTAACAGGAAATATAAACAGTAAAAAAAACTGGACAAGTGCGTGTCGGACCACGCACAATGAAGAGTTCCGTAGTTGAGATAAATTTATCCCAAGATCAAACTTAACATTGTAGTAGAAAAACATGTTCTCCCAAACGTTCTAACTGCAAATGTAAGTTAGTCGATTACTCCTAAACTTGTAAAGCCTACTTCGCTGTGATAGTTTTCCTTTTAATTTCGTTATCTAAACTACTGCAGTGAAATTTTTCACTTATCCAAAAGCAACCATTTAGCTGGTAGGGGACACTTGACTCTATCAAAAATTAGCAATTTAAAGCTTAATTTTACGCAAATGGATCTCTGAATCGAAAAATGGTTTTCACAAACCCGAAATATTTTTGAATGATCTATCCAACGATATCCAACACCATAGGATAGACGAGAAAAAAAAACATCCTCACTTTACGTGTACGGGAGGTACCCTAAAAAAAATGTTTTTTTCATAGTTTTATTTTACCACTTTGTCGGCGTGATTAATATGTATATTCATGCCAATTTATAGCTTTCTAGTACTAAGAGTCTCTGAGCTAAGCTGCGGACGGACAGACGGACATGGCGAAACTGTAAGGGTTCCTTGTTGACTACGGAACCCTAAAAAGACTGAAGCGCCGCGGGCTATATTAATATATTTTCCTTTACAGAAAGCTTTATGCGTTTCAAACATAAAAACTTTCGATATATTTTATTTATCCGTTCTAATCCGTTGATAAATAAATAACGAAGTTCCGATTTTAAGTCGAGTTAAATATTGGTAATTCTGTTTAATCTCAATAATTTACTCTCGATGTAGACACATTGGACCATTGAGTAAGCATTCCAATATTACTCAAAATACTTTTAATTACGTAACTATTTTTTTTTGTAAATTAGACCTGTACTTTTGTCATTTTGTAAATGTTGGTGGCGGCTACTGCAATGAGGAAAAGCTGTAAAAATTGTTGCCAGTCATAATAATGAGAGAATTTTCTTGATTTTATTCTTCTGAGCAGGAACATTGTTTTGACGCCGTCGTTATTGCACTTTGAGTGGCATTTTGAACATTATATTATTTTAGGTTCGTCAAAATACCTTTTTCTTTCCATTGCTCATTTTAGTTGAAATTGACAGTTTCAGAAAAATCTAATGACTTATCAATTTTTAAACATGCAAATACTTTTAGAGACTTTCATGGTAATTGGCGTCTATATTTCACTCTAAACCTCTTTAAAATTAATTAGCTCATGCAAGCAGTTAACAAAATGAGCCATAAATAATTGGAACGGTAATGCTGCAGCTATTCATATTTATTCACGGGTTTCAAATGCTCATTCAAATTAAATTTACCCATTTCTAGACAGGATTAATAAAATATTAGCGCCGGATTTTGGGGATTTTACAAATTATATATTTGTGAATGACTTAATGCGATTAGAGTAGAAATTAATTGAACATCGTTATCATTAAAACATTTCAATTATTTACTTAGATAAGGGTTTGTTCAGACTCGCCACAAGCACAACCCGAGAACGGGAATCATGTGTCTGGGCACTAAATTGTACCTACCTATCGTGATTGTTTTGAACTATAATTACGAGTAACGCTGTGGCACGTCTGTGACCACCGTTATTAAATTATGCTTGATATCGATGACATCGCAGTCACATCACAGATTAGGACAAATAGTTCACTCCATAGAAAAAGATTGATACCTAACGCTATAATTACCTACAAAAATATTACAGGCGGTCGTGCGCGCTAAAATGTACCGTACGCGCACGCCCGAGAGTATCTACTACGTCGTCTGCGTGATGTCGGGTGATCACGTGCGTCATTGAACGCAACGCTAGGGCTGTCTATGCTAAGAAATTATTACACGAAAGGATGGGTGACTAAAAAAACAGTGTTTTTTATATTGAAAACAAAATTTTAGTTATTGAAAATCTCAAATGCCTCACTTTAATAAAATGGTCAATGAACTTTTTACCCTCTCGTAAATTTCGATTATTAAATCTAATCGTCGTAAAAATTCGAAATCTAACAAATAATTACTTTAACAAGTTAGGAAAACATGTACATAAATGTGTAAATTTCGCTTCTTTTAGCATGTTATACAGGCTGCTTCCTGGTCGGCTATTTAATGTCTTTTCAAAATTATTTAAAAATAATGTTTCTAATTCTTAAAAAAAAAAGTTAAAGTTTTGTTGGTCGTTTTATTTTGCCAGCCGTCTATACTGCAATATGCACGGGATTTAGCCATTATTATAGGCACGGGTAAAACCAAGATTATGTTTAACGACCTTATTACCCCAAGACCGATCGTCATTGACGGTGTCCCCCTTGAAGTGGTTCAGGAATTTATTTACCTCGGGCAGAATATGCAGTTGCAGGAACAATTTTGAGAGGGAAGCCGATTGAAGGATTCTGCTGGGATGGGCAGCATTTGGTGAACTTCGTCAGGTCTTCTCGTCGTCCATACCGCAGTTCCTAAAGACGAAAGTCTTCAACGCGTGCGTCCTACCAGTTATGACTTATGGAGCCGAAACGTGGACAGTCACGGTGAGACTGGTCCATAAGTTTAAAGTCGCTCAGCGAGCTATGGAGAGGGCTATGCTTGGAGTCTCTCTGAAGGATACTCGTAAAATCCGAAACGAGATTATCCGCCAGAGAGCCAATGTAACCGACATAGCCCAAAGACTAAGCAAGCTGAAGTGGCAATGGGCTGGTCACATCTCCCGCAGAACCGACAGTCGTTGGGGAAAATGAGTTCTAGAGTGGAGACCGCGTTTAGGCAAAAGTAGTGTGGAACGCCCGCTGCCGCGCCGGCCAGGTGGAGTTACAACTTGCGAAAGGCGGCTGGCAGAGACTGGATGAGGAGAGCCGAGGATCGAGCTCAGTGGCGTTCACTAGAAGAAGCCTACGTCCAGCAGTGGACGAATATAGGCTGACGATGATGATGATGATAGGCGGGGTGCGGTACGTACTCTCGATTAGGCGCGTGGCAACCGACTGGATTTTGTCAGCCCGGGTGGACGCGAGCCGCAGGTACGTTAGCGGGTGACCTTGAACAACTGATGCATCTTTCCTAATCTGTGGTCACATGCAGTTTGATGTAATTTTTGCCTCTTTGTTTGTGATTTGAATGTTGTAACTTAGCAATTACGGGTTTCAACTGCTCCTGACTTAATCCGACGAGACGATACGTTGCGATCCTGCATCTGCCGCAAAGAGATCTAAACTGACAAAAACTGAATTTAAAAGTGTTTATTTGCATCTTTTACTCCCATTACACTCGAAAATATCAAAACCCATAAACTCGAAAACAATACGGCAGTCCTTTTTACTCTCGCTTACGTCACAGCCGTAAGAACATACTCAAACATATAGGCCATGAAAGTGGGTTAGCGTAACAACTGATAATAATGGGGGGTAGGCAAATAAAATCATTATTATTGTCGTTGGCGACCCCTCAGATAACTTTGTTTATATTCAACACTAAAGAACTTACTCTTTGGTTTCGATTACGTATTTTGTTCGAAGTTTGAAACTGATTTCTGAACGATGCAACGTTTGGGGGGATTTTAACCGCGAAGTTATGAAGTTTTATAAAGTTTTATATCAGTTTGAGTTTTTATTTCAAAATAATAGTAGACAAATAAAAACCTTTTTGGATGTTTTCATTCAATATTGCAGCTTTATTTTCGGTACATAGTTGTTTCAAAGTCAAAGTCTAAGTCAAATCATTTATTTCAAATAGGCACATAAAAGGTACTTTTAAACGTCAAAATTTACAAAAAAATAGAATTGATTCTAGTTGCCCCTTCCAAAAGGTAGTTTCGTATGGAGAAGAATGGGCAATAAACTCCACCGTGACTCTTTTAAAATGTTTTACAATATCATGTAGGTTCACATTAATTATGTAATTATATGTGAAGACGATGCACCTGGAATAAAATTACTATACCACAATAGGTAAAAAGAATTAAATATAATGCAAAGACAGGTAAATTAATTATGTGATAGATACATGGTGCTCACATATTTACAAATTTTGAAAAGTAGATGATGTTTCCAAAATGTTAACAAGTATTAAGTAGTTTAATGTAAGTAGTTTAACTAAAATAATCTTTCATGTCGCGGATTTGGAAGTTGAGTCTTGTTTTAAGTCTTATTTACAAACGAGCTAGGAAATTATGGTTTGTATCTGACGTGCCTACAATTATCACGCTTGGCAATACAAATGTGGCTTGCTCATTGGTCACATAACCATCTTAATCTGTCAAAAAAACTTCAATGATATTTGATAAAACACAGAGCAATTTTACTTGTTATATCAAATATCATTAATATTTTTTTGATTACAGAAACATCTAGGATCTTACACAAAACAAACCAAAGCATTATTTTCTCATCCTCATCCGCTCACAATTTACGAAGGCAGCGTATGAAAATTTGTACCACCAAGTTTATGGCAGCCTTATGCATGCATATTGTTACGCTTAAAGTCAGTCCTGAATGAACACATAAGTTGATGCAAATAGCTTTATACATGTAGCGTCTGGCGTGTGACGTCAGGGCCTCAAGACGTCCGTGAAATGTTAGGGTTGATTCATGCTAGACTGTAGCGAAGCCACGCAGACTGAGAGTGATTCTGTCGTCAGACATGGAAATTTGTAGGTAAATAATTCAATAACAACAATTGTAAGTTGGGTGAAGAAATAACATGAGCAAACTGTTCAAGTATAATTAGTAATGTTGCAGATAAAGTAGTGGCGCATGGTAATAAATTATATATTATTTTTAGTATAAGGCTAGCTAGATATATAAACCTAGTGTAAGGCTACCAATAAGACATATTTCCTCGTGAATGGACGGACAGCAACGTCTTAAAATCGTTTTTTATTTGACTCAATAATGACATGGCTTGACATAAAGAATCTACGATTAAATAATTAATAATAGTAATTTTCTTTAACTCTCAAAAATATCAGCGTTAAAAACCGTATTATCTGCGCACTATGGGTACGTTGATTTTGTGTTAAGATATGGCCTTATTACATAGGGTTACTCAACAGAATGTCAGAGAGTGTTCATCCTACAGAAAAAAGTATTCGCGCCATACCATGGTGGTCCAAGCACCGAACAAGGGCGGCCATAAAGCCGTAATTTTGTGAATGGGGTTTTTTTTTTTCATGAAAACGTTTTTAAATCCTTAATAAAGTTTATTAAAGCTATATTTACTTAATTTAATACAAATTACATACATTTTGTTGAATAAATAAATATTTAAATTTTATTGTGCCCCATTCAAATATGCTTCTGACTAATCAAAGCGTTTCATAATAGAGTTTTAATGTATATATTGTTATACATATATATAAACAAGACTTATTTTAAACAAAAACTAACAAAAAGTAAAACACACTTTATTTAAAAACACGAAAAACGATCGAATCGTTTAAAAATGACTTAATAACTAACTACATTAAAAATAAAGCTAAGCTCGTAATAAATCTAAAACCTGCGTCGACATTACGCTCATTTTTTTACGGGGAAGTTTCCGAAGACCCGTAATAAATGGGTCTGAACTAACTAAAGGTCTGTTTAGTAGGTCCGTATTCGCAAGTTCTCTAGAAATTTTTCGAGTATGATCTCGTCTGAAGCCCTTACAATTTTTATCTTTCGATTCGGCTGCCTCTTCGGATAAACTTCCCGATAGATAATAGACCATAATATGCCACTTCAGCGCCATGAATAAGAACTTTGTGGATTTATTTCTATGTAGAATGATCTAATATCTATCAATACATTTACATACATTTAATATCTTACTATCTAAACCCTTAATGTCTATATTCTCGACCTCACCCAAGGATGTTAGCATCATTTTTAAGACTTTTTTATGTTTCTCTGCAATAAGTTCCACTTATGGATGCCCAAACTTCAAAAAAATTCAACTTTTAAAAGGTACATTCAATCAAAGAACCTGAAAAGAAAAATAAAAAAATCAACGCATGAGTCGTAGACCGTGCTACGCCCGAGCATACGCAACCATAGAGGGTGTATAGTAGCCACAGCCGCAGACCGACGCAGATAAAACTTTATATTTTCAAAAACGACAATTCAATGTATAAGTAGGTTAGCATATTTGATTATATTTGCTAAATTTTGTAGGTCTACGTAAAGTCAACTATAATGTAAAAAACATACAACAAATCTTGTGTGGCGTAGCACGTAAAAATAAACAAATAATATATCTAATGGAAGTAAAAAATACAACTAAATAGTAAGAACATACTTTGTACTTGGAAATCCATGTCACAAACACCACTCACAAGCAAAACAATTCTAAGGAATCACAATTGCACAAAAAAGTATGGATGGGTTACTGATAACGGTGAGTGCAAAATGCAATGATGCTTTCACTGCGGAGGTCAAAACATAAATGATATTTAAGTTTTTTTTTTTGTTTGTGGCAATTTGTAGTTGACCTTGAGAGGTCGTGACAACTTAACTGAGCTATCCTGTGGCTGCCTTAAGCGAACTCAAAGCCTCCAGCCAGGGGCGAATTTCTTATATTACTAAGCGACTGCTCGTTAAGGGCACCCCCTGTAGGGTACGGACATAGGCTTAGGGCGTCACTGAGAGGAAGATAGCAAGATGGGACAGGCTGGATCGAAATGGGATAATTATTATTAACAGTGGAATTTAATGCTACAGGATCAGCTACGGTGCGGGCTGGCACTTCGTCGAGCAAGGGTTGGGGATGATAATTAAGTAAAATAGGTGACATACCTACTTATATCCTGAGGATAGCTTGTTTATCGGTGGATGGGTATGTGTAATTAAATAATGGGCATTTGACAACTGACTTTCTGCAGTTATGAGGGACCACCGTGCATAGTGGGATTACCGCCCATGGGAATCTGGCAAACCCTTTTTCAAAATGTTCAAGATACTAACCCTTCTAAGCCTGTATATCTTTGAATGCACTTATAGAGGTATGAGGAACAGGGTGTAAAGTTCACTCATACTCTATGGAAAAGGGAGGATCCGCCGACCAGACGGGTGTTGTGTCTGGTGGGCAACTGCCCAACGGTTGATGTCGGGATGTTGTATATATGCTAGTTGCGCGGTAAACTCTGCTTGCGCTATGCAGGATTTTGCGTGACGTCAGTATGACGCGTAGCTCGCTTGTAGATGCCGCTACACACTAAATTTGTTAAAATGTACCCGGAGGTATAGAAAAAAGGTCAAGAAATGTTTCCGAAAAGTAATAGGCACATAATATATATATAGAATAGTTTCGCCCATAATTCCCAGGACAGCATTATAAACACAAAGGGTGATCGCATATTTTAATGCTATACCTGACAGTATTTAAATCTTACCACCTAATAAATTTACAAGTATGGTTGGGGGAAAAAATCTACTCGGTAAGCGACATATTTAATAATACGTAATAAAATTAATAACAATTATAATAATTTACCCTCTGACATTAATATTATATTATAATAAAAAAAAACTAATAATATAACAATATTGCTACTCAATTTTAATTTTAATTGAACTTTAACTACAGTTTATTATAACTAAATATGAACCTAAATGTTTGCATGTCACATTATTATGACTAAGTGTAATGGATCTGTATAATTTCGAAATTGTACCAACACTTATGGCAAATAAATTGATTTGATTTTGATTTGATTTGATTTTGATTTGATTTTGATTTGATTTGATTTGATTTTGATTTAATTTGATTTTGTTTTGATTTGACTGTCGATCTAACACGCCAATGGCAATATTTCCTTACGCTCTTTAATTTTACTGGCGGAATATTACCGTGAACTTTCATTATTTGGCTGCGCGTCTGCTCACAGTTGCTACAATCTAGAGGGCACCAGTCTTTATTCTGTGACAGCATAGCATGCATGAAAAGATATTTCACTCGACTCGTAGAGATTATCCGAATGTGGTATTATAGTGCACATAAGGATATATTCGCGATTCCAACCAGAGAAATAGTCGCATTTCCTTCTGGAACAACTTCTTGTTGTTTACTGGATTTTCATACATTTACATTATTTTCTTGAACAAATTTAGAAGTTTAATATGTTAAGGTAGAATAAGTTTTGAGGATGAGATAATATTATATTATTCATGTTATTCTGCTGAGATATCATAACAACAAGTAGCATCCTTATTCTTACACGTACATTTAATATAATAAAACGCAACGTCTTTCTGCCATTGAGTGCGCTTTTAACATCAAAGTGACCTCATAATAAAACCATATTTTTGTACTCGGGAAACACTTTTCCTATAATAACTTTTTGTACATTAATTTAAGTTCTCTGGTTGGTTTTTAGTAAGTACATAAATAATCGTATAATGTTCCTTAAACTTACATAATTGCCAGCAAATTTAACAACAACTGTAATTACCTACACCTAGCAAGTATTCTCGTTTTGTCAACTCTTTATGTACATGATGACATACATTGTGCCAACCCCAATATTTCCTATCCTTCTAACCCAAGGATGCGATTACTCCATAAACCACAAACAACGTTGAAGTAATAAGAATTAAAGTATACCATTCCGATTTTACGACGGTCCAAGCTGTATCCCATGCTGCTGATTTTATAGCACCATAAAACAAAATCTCTTATTATCGTATCCAAAACAGATCCTTTATCTTTTTGTATTGCAATTTTGTGTTTTATTTGTTTTAGGAATTTCACCATATACCCCCCTCCCTCTCCTAACCTCCTCTCCTCTCCTCTCTTAACTATAAATAACATAATATAACGCCTTGTTTCCCCGAAGGATTGGGGCAGAGGTGACAATTCGGTATAATAACTATAAATAAAAATATCAATAATAATATAGAAAAATGTTAATAAGGTAGAACCACCTTCAAAAAGAACAGTCTCATCACTGTGAAACAGTTTTGGAAGTCGAAGTCAATAATATATTTTAAATTAAATAAATTATTGGTAAGAATATTATATTAAAATTCATAATAATATTAACCATCCTAAAGTAACTCTGTTTGTTTATTTTATTACCTTTTCAACGCCTAAACCACTGATACTGCAGCACCTGCATAATAACCATTGCTGTATGGTTCACATACTGAGCAATCAAGGTCGGTAATGTGTTTATGTGGTATTTTTAATTATGTGTTTTTATTTATATTTTAATGTGTGTTTTTATTTATACTATAAATTTTTAATTTGGTCAAACTTTTTGTACATAATGATCCTTGTTGGTCGAAATAAACGTATTTTTTTTTAATAATAAGTAATATCTGCAATTTTTTTTTGTAATATTCCTCCTTCGTTTAAAACATATTCAACCTGTTTTAAGCTTTACTTGAATGGCAATTAATTTAATCTTTGAATTTTTTGAAATTTAGAATTTTTGCGTATGACATGCAAGTTTATCGTACAATAAATGTCATTGCAGAACTTCTTTTTTAAACCATATGGGTAGATTTGATTAGAAAAATAAGCCAAAATTGCTCAAGTGAACTATAATTTATGTTGGTTTATCTAATGAAGTTATTAATTAATCCGTTGTAAACTGGGTACGTATTCTTTCTTATTCGTTCAAATTATCGAAAGCTCTGTCTCTTTGTCTCAATATCATATTTATTTCTTTGTCATAGGAACGTTCAGTGAAGGATACGCTTTTCTTCGAGTGCCTTATAGCAATAGGAATCATACCTTAAACAAAACGGTGTGTAAATTTTCTTATCTCCTGTATTATTAAAAATTCTGCTTGTATGACGGATCCCCTATTATTTGTCCGTGTTTATCAAGCCGAATTTCGGTCTCACCTCCCGGACGTCTAGCCTGTGAGTCGTATTGAATTAACCTCTCGATGTGCAACGAGACTACACAAGTACACCTCGTCAGCTTGTATATTATATACATATATTATATACGATATTCCAGATGTATATACTTTTATTATTCTAAACTACACTGTTGCAAATTTATTTAGTCATAATAATTTTTATCACGCGTTAGTATTGGAAGTCTTTTTCTCGGTAATTTAAGACTGTACTGTACCAGTTTAACATAGCGCCATCTCTCATTAACGTGCGCGTCCTTAGAATCCCGATTGCAATCGAGCTCTTTAAGACGTATATCAAAAACAAGACTAAAAGGTATTAACGAGCTCGTGCATCAAAGTTTTTATCGTGTAATTATTTTTTAGAAGAAGAAATATCGACAACTCTACCTGCAATTCTGTTTGTTTATGATTTGATAGTTTAAATTTTGATTTTTCTTTTTAATTTTCATATATTTGTTATATGTATTTCGGTGTATTCTTTTTTAAATCAAAATATACGTATAAAAAGTGGCGGATGTGTTTTCTTCCATCTACTTCTACCGTACGTTATTAATCCCGTATAGGTAGCCAGGAATCTGGAGGACATACCTAGGCCATTTTTAACCGACTTCAAAAAAAGAAGGAGGTTCTTAATTCTACTGTATTTTTTAAATTTATTTTTTATGTGCGTTAGCTCAGAACGTTTTTCTAGGTGAACCGGTTTGGATGATTCTTTTTTTGAAAGCTGGTGCTTCTCATGTGGTCTCATATAAATTTGATCAAGTTCTGACCAGGAGTTTTTGAGTTATCCTTAATACTGCATATTTTTTCCACTTCCTTTATATTGATGATGTTTTAATAATTTCCTGTCACTGTTATTTACATATAAAGTAGTGGTATATGAATTTGTGTGGGGTAGGTACCACAACTAAAAAGTGAACAATAAAAACTTTTTTACAAAAAATACAACCGACTTCCAAAAAAAAACGGGGAAATATAACATTAATTTCGGAAGTCGGTGACAAAAAACGAAAATACAAAACCAAGGACAAAGACTTCCAAAATTAAAGTAATTTTTTTTTTTTTGTTTTTTTTGGAAGTCGGTTGCTTTTTTGTAAAAAAAAATTTCATACTGGAGATTTGTACTAAAAATGATGAAATACAAAATAAACGTTGACGAAATTGTGGGTAACTGCTAGTTAGGTTAGGTTATATAAATAAAACAAAAATCTATTAAAATTCTAAAATGGTCTGAAGGGATCTTTAGCTAAATCGTCCATTTTGAATCATCCATTAAACCCATTTGGAAGTTATAAAATATGGATGTTACATTATTTAGAAGCACTAAAGGTTACTCCAGTTTTGTTAAAATATATTTTAAGCAGCAAAATTAGAGGTCATTCTATCCCGCTACTAAAAACAAAAGGGGTCGTAAATAAAGCGAGGTTCACATTACAAAATATAATGTTTTAAACTATTGTAGTGTTACTTTCATAGTACTTGCAATTAAAATAACAGGGCAACAGAAATATCTTATTTTAATTAGATTTTTACTTTAGTAAACTGAATTCAAATTGAGATCTTAGAAAGACTTACTCGTATTAGTTTTAAATCGGACACATTTTAAAAGATATCTGACTTGGCTTCAGTGTCGAAATTTTATAGAAACAAAACGAAAATATTATATTTTAGAAAACCAGCGCGACTCTAGTAGGACAATTTCTATGAAAAGTTTATGGAAATTGTTCTACCAGAATCGCGTCCCACGTCGCGTGGCAGCTGTCTTCGGGCGCCTTAATTCTTTAGCTGCACAATGGGTTTGTCATGTTCGTGACCGGGCGTTGTCGGTTGAGACTGGTCATCTCTTAACTGCCACGGCTTATTTTTATTTTTAATCTTCTATCGTACCCAGGATTTTGTAATATCTTGATTTAAAAGAGTGTCCTCGGAGTTTCGTGTCCGTTCTTCTCCATACAGATCTGCGTTTTGAAATGGGCAACTAGCTTTAACTTTCTGACTAACTGACCGACTCTTCAAAAATTCAAAAGTGCCTGCAAATGGTTTAATTGAAATAAATGCTTTGAGTTTGAGTTTTGTTGCGTGAATTTACGAGCATAATATTCCTTTTTCCTTAAACGCTTTTCGGAATTTTAAATGAGAGCACGTAATATCAATTTATCAGGAAGGTATCGTGACTGCCTCGTTGTCCTAGTCGTCGCAGGCACTGCTGCTAAGCATGAGGTCCTAGGTTTGATTCCCAGGTCGGGCAAAGTATTACCGAGTTTTTCCGTCAGGGAATTTTTAGAAGTAGCCCGGAATGTGGTTCTTTGCCTGGTTGATGGCAATAGGGACTGTTACATGGGACTTAAACATAACGGGCGAAATGTGGGTGTACTCCAGGTATACTATGACTGAAAGCATGATGTAATGTATCATTTCAATCAGAAAAACTTCTTTTTCTCAGTATTTTTTTTTCTGGGTATATGCAATTTACAGGAAAAACTGTAGTAATTTCTCAGTAGCAGCTCGGGGAGTCTGGATTTGTGCCCGGTTTGTAACAATACGCTCGCCCCCTTGGCGAAGCGTGGCGTGGGTGCTATATTTTCCCTGAAGGCATTTACAGAAATGTATAGCATATACACTTGTGTAATCTGGCTAGTGCTTACAATTCCACGCCTGAGCACGTATTTTGTATAGCCCTCAGAGAATACCCACAGATGTGTTACAACTCCCAGTATGACCATCAGTATAAAACAATAGCAGGCTCCGGCATTGTTTAGACCGACACCTCAAAATATCAATTCAACGTACTATAGAGGCTATCGAAGGCAACAAGTAACATAAGCTGATAGGATAAAGAAGCTTCCATTGGGTTTTCAATTAACTCCTATACCGCTGACCGTCGATAGAGACACAGAATAGATGGGTACAGAAGGCTGGCATCATACAACGGTCGAAAATAGGCACGTACATAGACGTGTAAAGTCTGTTCCAAAAGTACCGTCAAACGGGGTAAATAGGGATGCAGGGGTGAATAAACCGAAACATTAAAAGGGATTTTTACATTGAAATAATATAGTTTGTTGTCAACAAGGGCACTTAATCGTTAATTATAATACAGTAAACACATTTTAGAGTCCTTTTTGGCAACAAACTGTATTATTTCAATGTTAAAATCCCTTTTAAAGTTTCCTCTCGTTTCACCCCTGCATCCCTATTGACCCTGTTTGACGGTATCTGATGAAAGTATAAACAAAATAGAGGGGCAACTTCTGTATTTGTTTATACGTATTTTAATCTCAATCTCAATCTGTCAAAAATACCTTGAATTTTCTTAAATTTTTGACAAGCTTTTGATTGTCGCTGACCTCAGCGACAATCAAAAGCTTGTCAAAAATAAAAAAATAAAAAATAAAATTAATTAATTTAAATTTAAAAATTATACAAGTTCAAAATCTAGTCGCAATCTAATCTTAGATTGCGACTAGATTTTGAACTTTTATAATTACGGTAATAATTAGCCTACTGAGAGGGCTTGCGGCCACACGAGTTGATCGATCAGGTTAAGCTACGCTTGCCGAGGTTGGTCCGCGGATGGGTGACCATCTTTACATATCAAGCCTCCTCCGAGCCTCGGAAAGCACATTGGTCCTGGCTGTCATTCGGGGATCTTTGGCAGTCGTTACGGGTCGTCAGAAGCTCGAAAGTCTGACAACCAGTCTTACCAAGGAGTATTGTATTATCCAGTAACTGGGTTGTGGAGGTCAGATAGGCAGTCGCTTCATGCAGAATACTGGTATTCAGCTGCATCCGGTGAGACTGGAAGCGGACCCAAACGTAGTTGAGAAAAGGCTAGCCAGATGAGGATGATGGCCTACAGGTTAAATTCTTACGCAATCACTCACTAAATGGAATTGCTTAGTAACATTATTTAGAAGGTTTCAACTTTGAAACAACAACTTTGCAACTTTGAACTTTGGCGTTGTAGTGCGTCAGGGATGTTTGCGGATAATAATATTAATGGTATTGCCGCCATTATTAGGAATAGATGTGCATCCCTGATGACACGTGTTCGCGGCAGCACCAACAGTATTCTCAGTGTATTCGCAGATCGGTGGGATTCCCCGATGTTGCGGAGGTGGATGCAGCTCCACGCAAATTTTTTGTTGTAGTATGTTGATTTGTGTCTGTAACCTACTAACATTAGAAGTTAAGTAAAATTGTTACTAACCCTATGGACTCATGTCCGAAATAAAAGTATTCTATTCTATTCTATTCTATATCTCACTACTTTTCCAACAATAATTGTTTGAATTACATTGTTAAATTATGATTGAAAAATCATCGAAGTAAATTGAGGTTATTAAAATGAACCTCAATTAATTGTCAATTGATAAAAATCTAATGAGGTTCAAAATTATTATTTCAGGTTTAAGTATTCAAATTATCAAATTTTGATTTGATCATTTGAATTTAATTCAATTTGTTAATATAGTATTTTGATTCAATTTGCAACACTACAAATTAGCACCCAAACCACGGAGTATAATACTCCGTGACCCACTCGAACATTTTCTGTTCCATTTATTTACATTTTCATCAAATACTTTTGGAACAGAACATACGTACGTATGATTTGTTCTAGAGACTCTAACTATGTCATACGAATGCCACTCCTGAGTACGCACACGTGTCTATGAGTGCATGCGTTTTCGCTTGTTGTATGAAACTAATTTTCTGTACCTATCTAGTTTGCGTCAGAGTTTGCAACACAATTGAAGCGACCATCCACCGTCCGCTGCTATCAAGATACAAAAGTTCCATTTCACTTTAGATTTATTCAACTGTAAAATAAATTAAGTCTAGCCTTTTGTTGGTGTTTCAATCATAAACAAGGAATGGCGGCGGTATTATGAAGATGGATGGAAGAGAAATGGAATTATAAATTTGTTTAGCATTTGCTTGGTAGCAGTAAATAAATATATATATATGACGGAGAAGGTACGTCTGTCTCGTTATTATCGCCATATTTTAACTACTGTGGGAAGTGTTGGTTATTGCGCAATAGAAAAACCGTTTGCAGTACAAATCAAATTGTAATTTACGATCAAACTAATCACACTAGCAATTTGCACACTGTAGGTACACGATACAACTATACGGAACGCGCGACAGTTTCTTAACGTGTTCATTGCTTGACTGCTACTGACAAACTGCTTTAACTCTGGTCGAGTGTTATGTCGTATACTCTATCGAGCGCCGCCTGGTGGCGCTGGCGTCCCGATTTGACAAAATCAAACGTATTTCCGAAATATAAATGAGTAGTGTTTGGGATTCGAATACCAATAATACCTTATTAGTAACTTTTATTTTAAGACTCACGTTTATTTCTACTATTTTAAATTACTAATGATTTTGACTTCGTGCTATATTTTATATCTGCCTCACACCGTTCAGCCATATTCGTTCACCCAGACTACTTCGCTCTCTCACTCACTCAGTCTTTCACTTCATTCCATTCGCTCTATTGCTTCAGCATTCATTCCCACATATGTATATGTGTGTTTTTTAAAGGAATTATTATTATTAGCTAAATTATGTGCTAGAACATATCAATACCATTGAGTTTTATGTCAACATTAGAATCGAAGTGAATCAAGACAAATGAAGGGAGTGAAAGTTGTTTCTTTCGTAATTGTTCATCATATTTAGTTAATTTTTAGGATTCCGTACCCGAAGGGTGCCAACGGAACCCTATTACTAAGCCTCCGTTGTCCGTCCGTCTGTCTGTCAGCGGGCTGTATCTCATGAACCGTAATATGTAGACAGTTGAATTTTTCACAGAGTGTGTATTTCTATTGCCGCTATAAGAACAAATAATAAGAAATATAAGTAAGTAAAAATTAAAACCTTACAACGACCAAAACAACAATTAAAAAGGTATAAACAAAACATAACTATATGATGTAACATGTAATTAAGGTATAAATCGAACCGTTTACTTGTGATTCCGGTTTTTTTTGTGACTTCACATTACCTGTAACCAGCACACGATCAAGACGCTTCCAGAAATACCTCATTTGTCGAATTATGATAAGTAGTTTAGAAGTTATGAGGGAACAGATGAACACACATACATACCCAAATTCCTACATACATACCGGTCAAAATCATATCCCTCCTTTCTGCTTCGCCATATTCGGGTAAAAATAAAATAAAGTAAACAATTAAAGAGGGTCCTCAAACAAGAAACGCTTTTTTTAATATATGGTGTTAAATATTGCACGGTGGTACGGAACCCTTCGTGTGCGAGTCCGACTCGCACTTGGCCGGTTTTTTCTCCTTTCTCAATGTTAGTAATGTTTTGTGATTTTTAACGTTATGATTTTCTTAATCTTAACTAACATTATAAAGAGGTAAAACTGTTTGTTTGTAAGAAGTAATTTCTAGAAGTACTGCAGGCTTAGCATGACCATTTCTGTTTCTACTCTAATGTAGAATAGAAATCGCGTGTCTACCGAAAATGTTCTACTGTCTACACGGAAACGTCGTTTTTGTCTACTCTTCCGTCGACAAAACGCTTTTCCACGGTTCTCGTGCTAAGTCTGCTTATCCGATTACAAAAATTCTTCCAGTGTTATATTATAAACTATTGACGATTGCCATAAGATGTTTCATCCACAAATAAAAACTCGCGTCCAGAACCTAGTACATAATAACATAGATTTGCACCTTCAATTAACAGTAATAATACACACATAACCACAATTACTCAGAGGCACCTGCTTATGTAGGTACAAGCTTGTAATTCTGAGCATAGTGACTGATTAATTAACTGCATAATTACTCGAGGTATTTGCTGTTATCAAGAGCAGTGTACATGAATTAAGTTAGTACAATGACATTCAGTTATACTACAATATTGCATGCCGTTATATTAAATCTCTCTTGTGTTCGCGGTAGCTAAGTAATTTAATTTTATGTGGATTTTATTTCATGAACTTTTATCTATTCTGGCCGACTTTTACTTTATCAACATTGTCTTTGTATTTTTATGTATCTGTGGAGAACGTTGTTAGTTGCATATTTGTATAACTCCTTATGTTCTATTTATTTGTAAAATATTATGTGTAATTGTTGGTTCTTGGAAATAAATAAAATAAAATATTGGTTCATCAATTTCACTTTATTGTTAATACAAACTGCATTTATTTATAACGAGATTTATTTTTGTATAGAGTCAGAATGAGTTCCAAAATATTTATTTATTTATTCATTTGAGATCTCCCACAACGTTACACATATAACATGATAATCACAATAATTTAAAACACAAACACTACACACACTTATGCACACTTAAACACCACACATAAAACTGTGTTTACTTGAAATTTAGAGGATAAAAAGTCGTATTAATAATCAACTAAAAAGAAAGGGTTTTCCCTATGCTGCATCAAAATAGCGACGAAATATACACATTGGTGTTCAAAAAGGTGAAGGAAAGCATCGTGAGGAAACCGGCTTATCCTAGAACCAAAAATTCGAAGACATGTGACATCCACCAACCCGCACTACGCCTGCGTGGTGGATTACGGCTCACTCCTTCACACAGAGAGGAGGACTATGTCCCAGCAGTGGGAACGTTATAGGCTGATTATGTATACATATTGGCAATATTAGTGGAAACATGTGTTTTTATTCAAACCGTGACCAGCGAGTAGACCATGAGTCATGTACAAAACTTAAAAGCTGCTTCGTGACTTATGACCTGGTCATAATGACCTAGGTGCCTACCGTGTGATAGATTGTTGGGAGGTTTGGAAGTAGTAGGATGGCATAAACCAGTTGATTAAATCAATTATCACACATTTTTTTAATATATCAACAATTTGCAAATTCGACCTTTGCCAGCATTATCATCTGTTTTATCGGCAACTCTGAATATTTTTTAAACTTTTGTACCTCATTTGATAGTTGATTAAATGAAGATGTCTGTCCCATAATTTTACGCTTAATGCGATGGTAAAATTTTGAGATAACTGGTATCAAAATTCATGTACGTAGTTGATTTTTGAAAATGGTTAATGAACTTCTTTCTTTAACTTTTAAACTGTTTGATGTTTTAGAAAATTTGGTTAAATGTAACAAAATTTTGTAAAACTACTACTACTATTACTAGTTTTCTTTTATATATATACATGTATATATGTACGTATATTTTTTTTAGGTACCTTTCAGTAGAAAGGTCCCTAATACTTCAACAAAGTATTAGGATTAGCCATTCAATTTGAGAGTTTAGAGAAACGTGATATTTAGTAATGAATTCTGGGAATTTTTCAAAAATATGCATTAAAATTGGGTTTTCTCGAATCCCATGAATTTTCATCGAGGCTTTATGGGGTGCTTAATTGTTGCAAATGGGTCACACTTTCACGTTCTGGAAGGAAAACATCCAATTACAAGTCACCCTGTAGAAAGTGTTGCCTTGACTTACTTCATCAAAATATCAAGTTTTTATTATATTTTTTGTTAATTTCGAAAAAAATATTCTCGTCAGAAACTAAGCTAGCGAATAGTTTTGTAATTTAACACTAAAATACTTCGGGAAACTGTAAACTAAAGTATGAAAACATAACAACACCCAGCTTCATATTTCGTGAAATATTTAATTATTAACAGAACACAGTTTTCCGGGAAATCAAGTGATTATATTACTTATATTTAGGATCATAAGAGAAAGAAAATGGTGGAAACGAAGAAAAAGGCCCCTTGGCTTACAAGATTTCACTATGCAATATAAATTAATAAAAGGCTGTGTTTTCTTAGGGAGAATAGTAATGTTTATTGTTCTTATTATTAATATAAGAAGCTTCTTTCGAATCACGCGTCGTATATTTGCTGGGTAAATAATAATGAAAGTGATTGTCGTTTTGGGTGTTCCAAAAAAAATAAAACACGCACCTTAGGGGTTCTGTATCTTCGTCAAACATATTTTTAAGACTTCGTCGCATTACCACAGATTAGGACAGATAGTTCACTCCATAGAAAAATATTGATACCTAACGCTATAATTACCCACAAAAATATTACAGGCGGTAGTGCGCGTTAAAATGTACCTTACGCGCACGCCCGAGAGTATCTACTATGTCATCTGCCGTGATGTCGGGCGATCACGTACGTCATTGAACGCAACGCTAGGGCCGTCTGTGCTAATAAATTGTTACACAAAAGAATGGGTGACTAAAAAAACAGTTTTTTTTTATATTGAAAACAAAATTTTAGTTATTGAAAATCACAAATGCCTCACTTTAATATAATGGTCAATGAACTTTTTACCCTCCCATACATTTCGATTATTAAAATCTAATCGTCGTAAAAATTCTAAATCTAACAAATAACTTTAACAAGTTAGGAAAACATGTATACATAAATGTGTAAATTTCGCTTCTTTTAGCATGTTATACAGGCTGCTTCCTGGTCGGCTAGTTAATGTCTTTTCAAAATTATTTAAAAATAATGTTTTTGATTCTTTTCTAAAAAAAGATAAACTTTTGTTGGTCGTTTTATTTTGCCAGCATCTACACTGCAATGTACACGAGATTTAGCCATTATTATAGGCGTGGGTGCGGTACGTACTCTCGAACAGGCGCGTGGCAACCGACTGAATTTTGTCCGCCCGGGTGGACGCGAGCCGTAGGTACGTTAGCGCGTGACCTTGAACGAGTGAAGCATCTGTCCTAATCTGTGGTATTACTGCCTGCTCCGTATACGGTCCGCACAGATCCGGGCGTGTATCCGGTTCCGCCA
Source organism: Dryobotodes eremita (assembly GCA_917490735.1). Taxonomy (NCBI): domain Eukaryota; kingdom Metazoa; phylum Arthropoda; class Insecta; order Lepidoptera; family Noctuidae; genus Dryobotodes; species Dryobotodes eremita. Next base: position 18,457,541 of record OU823251.1, on the reverse strand, counting down.
GGTTCAAATTTTAGTATTCACCGTTTACAAATTTCACACAGATCAGCGGGGTAATTGCCTAACACGCTAACAGTAGGAATGGCTTTTACTTTGATAGTTCAACCACATACATTGCGTTATTTACGTTGTTGAGCCGACAATTTTTTCGCTTCACATTGATTCAGATTGTGATAGATAGCGTGTTACGCAATTAGGGTGCTGGGTCGATGAGTTATCACAGTAAATAGTATTAAATAATCATTATCATAAATGAGACATTTATTTCTCGATTAAGGCGGAACCTTCAGGGTAGCCCGCGAAATTCAATTTTTCTTACGTTTTTTGCAATTTGCAAGTCACTGTCAGGTTGTATTTTGATTAAAATATGATTCGCGACCGTAACAAATATGGCTTTAGAATTATAAGCATTAGAATCAGCAATACAGCTCTCAGCAGCTCTTAAGTTCATATTACTGTATTGAATGACTATTTCATGAAATCATGACATTTGACGCCAATTCTAACTTAAGTAGTTGTATTGCTGATTCTAATGATTATAATTCTGTAAAGGTAGGTAGGTAGTATAAGGTTATATATCTATATATATGAGTATGTCTTCCATAGAAAAGGGAAGATCCACCGACCAGACGGATGTCGTGTCTGGTGGGCGACTGCCCGACGATTAGTGTCGGGACCGATTAGTGTTGGTACCTACTACGCTTTGGAATGGGCAACTAGCTTCATCTTTCTGACTGACCGACCCCTTGACAATTCAAAAGTGCCTGTAATTGGTTTATTTGAAATAAATGCTTTGAGTTTGAGTTTGAGTTTGACGTTGTATATATGCTAGTTGCGCGGTAAACCGTGCTTGCGCGATGCAGGATTTTGCGTGACGTCAGTATGATGCGTAATTCGCATGTGGCGTTGTTGATGCCGCCACAGTAATAGTAAAAATATGTGTTAGTCTTCTATTGTATTTATATTGTATTTTTATTCATTTTATTTGTATTTTTTTTCTACTGCTACTGGTGACTGTATTAGGTCCGTATCAAAAGACCACTCTATACCGTGTCAAATTAAATTAGCTATCAAAACTCCACAGACGTGATGGGTATCCATATCCAAAAAAAAGAAGGATGTATTGTGTTTTTTCAAAGAAATTATTTACCAGCAGAGGTTTTTGACCCACAAAAAAATCATCAATATTATTTTGGTTTCGCTAGTTCATTCAATTTTAATTTGTACAATTTCCCTTTGTGTTCAATCAAAGACTTCTGAGTCCCTTAAAAGAAAATTTAAACTCAAAATAGTTTAATTTTATATACCAGATGCTCTTGAAATTCGTGTTTGGATTGCCAAAGTCAAAGTCAAATCATTTATTTCAAATAGGCACATAAAAAGCACTTTTGAACGTCATAATTTACAAAAAAAAAAATTGATTCTAGTTGCCCCTTCCAAAAGGTAGTTTCGTATGGAGAAGCATGGGCAAGAAACTCCACTGATTAGTTTTAATAAACCACAACTAGCATCTTAATTACCTAACACACTATCAATAACAATCTGAATAATTTTGAACCCTATTGCTAAACATTTGTTTCATATGTTCGAAAAAATTGTCTGCTCAACAACGTAAATAACACAATGAATGTTGTTGAACTGTCAAAATCAAACCCATTCCTACTGTTAGTCTGTTAGTAATTACCCCGCAGTATTAATAAACTGGCTTTAGACATTCATATTGATCCAAGGATTTAATTTTATCTCTGAGGCTTTATCGCTTATCCATTCAAAGCTTAATATTATATTTGCCCAAAGTTTAAGGCTCATACTTATGCTATAAGTGGTGGATTTACAAATTGGCTTGTACTAAAGGTCACTTTTTGAAATATATAATCATGTGAATTTAATTAATTGTTTAGCAAATTTACTACCAATTTAAATTGTCCATGTATAAAAATTCTTTTGACAATTGTATGAGATCGCCGTAACACGACAAATTGACGTAGGGTGTCAATTTACTTAATAATTAATTTTACTGAATATACTTCAATTATGCTATTTAATTACGACAACACCGACGATTAAGGAAAACAAAGTGGGTAAAAGTGACAAAAATAAGTATTAAATCCAGATTTCGTTACGAGATGCATCGCCAAGACACAGCAGGCCTAGCGACCTAGGTTATTGACCTAGCGTGGTAATAAACGATATTTTTCCTCTGTATGAGAATAAACTTTTGCCTTGCCACTAACACTTTGTCTTTTTCTGTGGGGAAATTCTCTTTCTGTAACCATGAATTTCGCCAATCCGCCTTGAGCAAGCCTCGTGCCTTTGCTGTATGAAAAGAAGCCTTTGCCCTGCAGTGGGACAATAATATTTGGTATTATTGTTGGTATTATTATTATTATCCATTAATCTAGGGCCCAGAAAATCGCACCCCATAATCAAACAGGCGATATTTTATCATTAAATTTAATTATTACTGTTTGTCTGAGTACCACGTTAGTTTGTTTATACGTGGGTACTTTTGTACGCATGTGTGTAGCTCCGGGCTGTCTGGTGTGACCTGGTTGTGATTTCGTCCCCGTGATGACGTCAGAAGTAGGGCGGCTCTGCCCGTGAGAAAAGAACAGACGCGCCACTGTCACGCGTACTAGGAAACTAATCCGTTTCAAATGAAAATGTTGTGGAGTTATTTGGAATAGAAATATCCTCATCGTAGTAGGAATGTTCACGTTATGACTGGATAGTTTGAATGACGGAAAATCGTATTATTGATGATTATGGTTTCGGGGAGCAAAAATTACTGGCAATAATGCCAATAATTTGCTTAAGCAAGATTTTTTTATTTGCCCTCCAAAGTCCCACTACTGGACATAGGTCTCCCTTATACTATTCAGTTTAGTAAAAACCACAGTGAGTGTACTTATAGATACAAAATAAAAGTAGGTATTTAATATTTTTTATGATAAAGTCAAATTAATATAAAACCTTTACTTTCGAGGCTGTTCCGATATTCAAAGACAAGCTGTATTCACAAATGGTGCATTAAAAGGTATTTAACCAGTACAACAAAAATATTTATTTTTTTATTTAACCATTTATGTACACACATATATAAACAGACAAGAAGAAAGGAACAGAAAAATACGTACAAAGGTGATGCTTATTTCTAAAGAAATCTCTTCCAGCATACCTGCGATAGGAGAGTATATTAAAGAGATGTAGATAACGTGTGTAAGAGTAGAAGGGAAAACAATATACATAAAATCTTAAATAATTTTCCAATTTAAATATAAACATACAATATGAGAATATACTTACATACATACATACATACATACTACTAAAATAAATATCACTAAAATATATAACAATATAATGTAATTCAAATAATAAATACATATGCAATTATGACAAAGTGGAAAGATAGTGCTCTTTCACTCTACTTTTAAATACTCCAATAGTATGGCAGTTCCTAATGTCAGGCGGAAGTGAATTCCACAATCGTACCGCGTGCACAGTGAAAGAGTAGGAGTAGAAGTCGGTTGAGTGGGGAGGGGATTTGAGGAGATTTCTAAGATGCGACCTGCAAGGCGCATCAAAAGGACGGGCGTACGAGAAGCGTTCCCGCAGATAGGATGGCGTTTTAGGGTTGTGAAGTATGTTGAATAGCAGACACAATATCCGAGAGTTCCTGCGAAGTCGAATAGGGAGCCACTTGAGTATCTTGCGAAAGTTAGAAACGCGATCATACTTTTTAAGGTTAAAAACAAAACGAATACAGATATTTTGCAAACGCTCAAGCTTGTTTAAAAGCTCCTCGGTGGCATCCAAATATAAATAAAAAATAAATAATAAAACTGATACAATTTCGAACAGAAATGCTATGTCCAAATGTAATTTGCCTATTAAAAACATAACAGCAAATCGGAGTGGCGATTGTTGCTGTTCGCTTAATTGGATAGTCGAATTGATCAATTAAAATTAATGATCATTTTCATTGCATGCAGTTTAGGATTTGCACTAAATTATTGGGTTATTTTGTTTCAGATCAATTTTAGAGAGATATTTAGGTATAAAATAACAGTATTAGTTTAGAATTCCATTTGTTTCGATAAATAAAATAAAATAAAAATTTTATATTTCAATGTCTTTTTAAATATATTAATTCTTTTTATTCACCTAAAGTGTTACACTGACTGTGAAAGCTAAATATTGAGTGGCAAAGATTTTAAAATTGGAAAAGTGGAAAAGTAAGTATTGAATCAACTGAAAAATGCAGTGATGCACAAGAAAACCACATGGGAAATTAAAAGAAACCAATCTTGGAAACTTGCACAAACAGGTGAAACCTTTGTTTAAAATAAAAAGTACTAGATACAACTTTCGAACAATATAAAGTAAAGTAATATAAAAAGCATTCTTGACCCGTCTAGTCGTCATAATAACAAAAAAACGTAAACTGTCAACTACAGAACTGAGCGGAATAAAAATCGTTTTGTTGTTTGGGAACTTTAAAGTACAAAGCATACTATATCACTTATATTGTTCTCATTAAATAGAAAAACCTAACTTAATATTTGTATGGTCCTACCAGAAAACTAGCGCTGCTGTAGTGGTAGTTTACATAGTGTTACAAAATACGATTATAGGGCCTTTTCTGTACTTAGTTTTTGCGATAACTTTTACGGTCTCCTCATGAAATGTTTTATACCCTTTTCAAATGGGCGTAAAAAGACAGTACAGAATTCGGAACACCACGATGCGTGCGTAATGGATGTAGGTAACAAGGCTGCTAGGCTCAAATGGGATTGGGCGGGATTGTTACATCAACCGCATGCACGATGCCCGCTGGGCAAAAGCCTCCACACAATGGGTGACTGAAGATGGATGGCTCCGCCGAGGCCGGCTCGGAAAAAGTAGGTGAGATGACCTGGACGTGTACCACGAGGACTGGTTTGAGGTGGCACAAGGAAAGAATTGCTGGAAGGATTTGGGGGTGGCTTTTAGCCAGTAGTGGAACAATATATGGATGTAGCTAGACACTGACGTAAGTGAGGTAGAAACGATAATTTATGAGTTTGAAAGACGACTGTGCAATTGGCTAGGATAACAAATCAAATAAAATTGTTAAACAGTTTAGGCACATTTTTGTACCGCCACTAACTTATATCTTCCAAAAATGTTTATCTACAGCACCGTAATTGCGTAACGCACTATCAATCACAATCGGAATCATTTTGAAGCCTATTGCTAATTCATTGCTTCATTTGTACGAAAAATTTGTCTGCTCAACAACGTAAATAACGCAATGAATGCTGTTGAACTGTCAAAATGAAAGCCATTCCTACTGTTAGTGTGTTACGCAATTACCCCGCTAGTCTTTTTCCCGAGTGCTTAAAAAAGCTGTTGTTGTCCATGTTTATAAACCAGGCAGTATAGGTCAAGTGACAAATTATAAACCTATTTCCTTACAAAATAATACTTGGGGGATAAATTAATTCTATCTAAACGGCAGTTTGGATTTAGGCCTAAAATGTCAACAGACGATGCCGTACACCATGACTAACTATCTAGCACATGAAATTGATAGTGGTAACCACACAGTAGGAATCTCCCTGGAGCTTGCCAAAGCTTTTGACACGGTTTCTATTCCTATTCTGTTGCACAAGCTTGCAGCCATAGGTATCAGAGGCACCCAGCTGAAGCTATTTAAGAGTTATCTAGACCCATTATGTAAGGATTGGTAATTTACTCAGCGACGGTAAATAAAATACGTTTTTCGGAGTTTCTCAAGGAAGTATTTTAGGGCCTACACTATTTTTGGTATACATAAACGCTCTTTGTAATCTAAATCTAGATCACGGCTAAATTATTTTTTATGCTGACGATACTGCCCTTCTATTTTCGGTTAACTCAGAAAAAAAAACGTCTACAAGCTTGCGCAACACAGATTCAATGTTGATAATAAATCAAATGGCTTCAACATAATTCGCTAACACTTAATGCAGACAAGACAAATAACATTAAGTTTTCGATGCGCAAGCAAACATCAAGTAGCACAACCTCGACATTATATGCTCATTATTGCATAATTCCCACACATAACATGGCAAATACAACAAAATACCTTGGTGTTTTAATAGATAAAACACTTTCGTTCAAACAACATACAGAAGCTTTAAATAATCGAATTTGCAAGTTGATATTTGTTTTTAAAAAGTTACGTAAGTTATTGCTGACCCAAAAATAGACAAGTTTACTTTGCTCTATGTCAATCGATATTAACTTACAACAGTAGTACTACATGGGGTGGAGCGGGTAAAACAATATTACTAACCATCGAGAGAGCTCAGAGGGCGATTCCCAAAGTGTCTACTTTCCGCCCTTTCCTTTTTTCTACTAACCTCCTAAACAAATCTTGTGAAGTATTAGCAATTCGGTAGCTATATTATGGGCATTGTATTAAAACTACACATAGCTCTACCCTGCAGCACTGGATATACTAATAAAAGACGTAAAGATATAGTCTGTCCACAAAATACAACAAAACATGCTTCTAAATTCAAAATTTTACCTGTACCTCGGTCCTCTCCTCCATAATAGACTAAACTCGAAAGCAAACATGTATTCCCTGAATTACATAAATTGTAAGAGAATTCTCAAGGACGCTCTCCAAAGTATGTCTTGCAAAGATACAGAGAATTTACTGAGATAAAGTAAATACGAGTATATAGACAAATTTGACCTACGTTAAGTATTTATCAAATTTTGAAACGAAGAGTTAAACTACTCAACATATAATTATTTGTCGATGGTCAACTTTTTGATTATTTGTTAATTTTATAACTATTTTAGCTCTTTTCATCTGAAGGACTCATCTACAGGACTACCTAGTTCAGGCACTTAAGTCTTAGGAATATAATTTACATTTATGCAAAACTGTACAAATTTTTATGCGTTGTAATTTTTTAAATAAAATATTAGTATTATTTTTACGTCTCTTGACATATCTCGGGACCATGGGAACCCGGACGTTTGGAAGGCGTACGAGGGGTCGAAGCCAACTCGCAGAGGCCCGTTAGACGTTTTTAATTAAATGAGACACCAACCGACGATTATCCCTGTTCGAACTATGGAAGTGCACCCAAGGACAACCCCCGGTGGGTGTCGGACTATTACAGGATACGGAAACCACTCCACTCAAACCGGCCAATAAAGGCAAGCTGGAGGTGAGGAACAAGACTTCTCCCTGAAGATAGGGTCCGTGGGGTCGCTACCGCTCAACAGCTCGCCACATGCTGGCCTGCGGGTTTCTGTATCTCTCTGTCTCTGGCTCCTCACTCTAGACCTGTTTCGGAAAAGTACGCTCTACCGGTACAGACTTAGAGTACAGGAGCGTGCAAGACCCACCACGATATCATCGTTATTATTATTATTAGTATAGGCTAAACAAAAAATGTTTATAATTTGTGAATATCATTTAATTTAAACAGAAAAATAAACCAAGCAATTAATTGGCTTAACGTAATTTCTTTTCAAATATCATAGTTTTTGAGGCATATTCATATTATGCAGCTGTAATTTTGGGCGTTATTAGTAAAGTAGTAGGACTTAATTTTTTGCGGAGTCAGAAGTGCCTAGTTAGTGAAGCAAAAGGTCTTTTAAAAATTTTGGCAGCACGTTTAAACGCGATTTTTAAATAAGATATTTTTACTGAAATATTTTCGGTAATGAGTATTTACAAAAACAACTTAATGAAGTGGAAGTTGGTAAACCTAAATTAGTGGTTAAGTTTTATTTTATATTGCGATTAATTTACCTATACTGATTAAAATCATGGTGAAGGATTGGGAGAAAATGCATAAGCTTACCATTTAATCCGAACCCAAAGTAATTTATGTATATTAAAAAAAAAACCCTGAGCTATCTTTAAAAGAAAATCTTTACTTAACATTTAAAGTTTTTATTCTCAAAGGTACATTTCCATATTAAATGCTAGACTCTAATTAACTAACGCAATGGCAAGAGTCATAAAACTGCAAATTTCTATAACTTTTCGAAAGAAAATATGCAAACGACTACTTTAAAACTAGTAAAAAGATTTTACTGAAACTTAGCAACGAATCTTATTGTAGATTTGTGATTCATTTTTTATTGCAGTCAAGAAAATAATCGTTTATCAAATTGAGACACACGTCAATTTGCCATGTTATAGCCATTTCATACAATTGCCAAAGAATGACAGTCGTTATTTAAATATACGGACAATTTAGGTTGGTAGTCAATTTGCTTATCAATAAATTTCCCTAAGTTTACCTACAATTATTATACATACGACAAAAAAAAATATTGATCGTCTTTTGATCATTTAATAAAGCTCCTGTACTACCTACATGGCTTAAAACAGTTTTCGTGAAATTTTGGTGTAAAACAAAAGGTGACTTTATGAAAAATATCGTTTCAACTCTAAACATCAAAAATTTATACAACTAGAATTGCATAGGTACGAATATCAATTCTAGTTCGACTTTTTACTATTTATAGCTTGAGGTAACTTTTATTATCTAGACAATAAAAGTCACTTCAAGCCATAAATAGTACTAGACAACTAGACTTTCCCTCGTCTACATAACCCATTAAAATGACCTACCATTAAAAACCGTTTATCTAGATAACCGAACTATTTACCATCCCGAAAACATATTATAGCTGTTTTGCATTAAAACAAAACATTTATCATCTTTTTCATAAGATTTCGTCTTATATACGTCATTAATGTTAAAAATAATACCTTAAGCCGTTTTCGTTACCTATGAACTGTGAAAATGATAAATGATTTTATTTCTGTAAGTAGGTTTATACAAACACTTTTACACGTCAATCATATTTTAAAAACTAGATGAGGTCGACGTTTCCTATCTGACTACTCTGAAAAGAAAGGCCGAAACAAACTCAGAGGTCACAGTCTCTTTTAAAGTCCAGACATAATCTTGGTCAGATCATGTGAAAACAACGTAGATTTGTGTCTGAAATGATCTTTTGAGGAAAAACCACACAGATTGAGTGAACCTATCCAGTCAGTGCACACATTTTTCAGTGATCGTGCAGCTCAACTCAAAACTTAAGGAGCTCAACGATTCGACGAACAATACCAAAGAAAGGACATTTGGGTAGGCCACAAAAATTACTCAAACTGCCAGATCATGATTTAAATAACTGAAAAGGAGAAAAAAAAGCAACAATGACCCACATAGTTATCACATTCACAATATTAAAACTAGGTGAGAACTCGCGGTGATCTATGGTTAAAGAGAGCTGGATCTGTCATTTATCAAGTGTCATTCATAGAAGCACAGACTATATAGAGATACACAGAAGTCTTCAAAACACAACAGCAACCACATTGCTCCAATGCTGTGTTTATCATAACATAATAACTGTTTTGTTTGAATGCAAAACAGATCTATTGTAATACATCTGTTTGTAACGCATTTTTTTTGTCGAGCAGAGAACTTTGACGGCACGGTTGTCGCAGTGGTTAAGCGATTGACTGCTGCGCTGCGTGTCGCAGGTTCGATTCCCGCACAGAACAAATATTTGTATGACCTACAAGTAGTTGTTCCGTGTCTGGAGTTTGAATGCTTGTAAACGCACCCTCAATACAGGAGAAAATCCTAGAGTGGGGCAACGTTTTAAAAAAAAAAAGGAGAACAGGTCGACAAAAAAAAAATTGCGTCTGTTTTAATACATAAATTCTAATACTATGCGTAAAAAAAACCCAAAATACCCAATTTCATCTTATAAACTTTGCTTTTGTCTGTTTTACGTCGATAAGTGAGTTTTCAAGATTTTGGTTGATTGAATGAGCATTGGTGATAGCATTTATAAATAAAATGGCTGCAAGTTGCATATTATTTGAGTAGTGCAAATCAGTGAGTGTTTACTTGTCTGACACAGCTGTAAGAACCGTTTTTGCGGGTATTGAATCAAAAAATTACGCCAAATCAATGTAAGAATGATGTCGATTCATTTTGTTTTGTTTGCTTTGAATTTATTTAAGTCAGAAGCACAAAATTTCCTTCAGCGACAAAATTTTAATATTTACATTGGGAATTAAAAATTCTCAATGATAAATCCTCTTTTCCGTTCACAGAGAAGAGACCTTCGTCCCATCAATGGGAACATTATAGGCTGATCATTCTAAATTCTCTTGAAAGGTAGCCCTCTCTTTTATTACTTTACAAAAGTAATCATTCTGTAAGTCACTCTTGACTCACAGGTGGCTCTCCCAATTTAATTTCATCTGATGACAAATCACCAGTCAACCTCCCAAAGGCTACAACATACCTTATACTTCCTGGAGGCTCTGCTATCGTAGTCTGTTTAAAAATCTTTCGAGCAAGCTTAGACACACCTGGTTATTGTTAACCAAAATCAACAACGATTATGGTAGATTTTAAGTAAAGACCTTGATTGTCAGTATCTTTGAAACACACTTTGGCCGCACTATTATTCAACATTTAAAAGTTGTGAGGCATCTCACAATATAAGGGTATGTAAATCTCTTCTTGGCAGTGATTAAACTAAGGATAATGCTTTTGAAAATTAAATGGACAAGAAACTGTTTAGATCTAACATCTGTTGGTACAGTATGTGCTGTACGCAAAATAAAAAAAAATGGGATCAGGTTATTTAGGACTAATGGCATGCAATCTACACTATGACATTCACATCTAAATAGGAGCTTTTTAAGTAACTAGCTGCGCCCCACGGTTTTACCCGCATAAGTCTCAATCCCGTGGGAAAATCGGAATAAAAATATCCTATGACCTAAACCCAAGTCATGGTCTACCCATGTGCAAAATTTAATCTAACTACGTTCAGCTGTTTTACCGTGAAAGCGTAACAGACAAGCAAACTTACTTTCGCATTGATAACATTAGTTAGGATTAGTGTGGATTATCTCCAACAAAATTTTAGCAAGTCCGCCTCTGGAGACCACATTAACTCTTGGCAAACCATTGGACCAACCTTTTTTTATTTGTCTTGGTCTGCCTTTCCCAAATATTTTACTAACGACAAGCATTTCCTTACAAGGATAGCAAAATTTTGGTGTTAATAAGCTTTGAACTTGTTTCAGGGAACAAAATATCGTTTTAAGAAGTGTTGATATTATTATCTTCCTTTCTACCTTGTCTGCATGCTGGGCCTTGAGATTGGTATCAGTGTTACAAAGAAGGGCCACATATTCTAATTCCTGATTGAGATTTAGAATAGATTTAGGAAATTCATTTGTCACCCAAGCTTTGTTAGACCCACAGTCTCCGAGACAGATATTAAAAATTAACTTTTCCTAGTGGGCCAGCAAAAAAAAAACACGTGTGGCACTCGGGGACTGCCGCGGTAAAGCTATTGTATAGCATTTTTTATCAACTTATGCAATTATAATTATTTATTTATTTTTTATTTATGCAGTATTTTTTTTTTCTTTAATATTAATTCAAGTACAGTCGTACACGTTACATATACATACACGTTAAGCGAACGCTCGGCCGAGCTACATGGTAGGCGGGGTGGGGGTGTTAGGTTTTATTTTCGTTACAGAATTTCTTGATTCGGTTACCGCGCTCAAAGCCCGCAATAAAAGCTATGCAATAGCTTAAAAAAACTAATTAAATCGCTCGCATTATAGATAAGATCAGAACCATTGCTCTATCAAAATTAGAAAGGGAACAAATACATCCATTACACAATTTAAAACGAACAATATTTTTTTAAAGCTTTTATTTTTAAAACATGATAAATGAGGATCGTAGCAAAAATAACTAGGCCTGGATGCATTATTTTGGCATGATTCAGGCAGCTTAAAGAACAATGTGGGAACCCAGTAACCTTTGCCAGGCAAAGTGTTATTGGTTTTTCCATCTGGAATTTTTCACTCCGGAGCCTGGATTTGTGTCCGGTTGATGGCAATAAGCACGTCTCCTATTACATGGTACTTAAGCATGGCTAGCGAAATGTTAGTGTACTGTAGGTACATCTGTGCCTAACTCTTCGGGGAAACGAGGCGTGATGTTATGTATGTATCATTTAGTTGCCAACTTAATGGAATAGAGTTGGATCCTGTGAAGTCAACAGTTTTTCTTGGAATAACTATTGACAGTGACAATGGGGCACATACTCGTAGAAAATGCCAACAATGGTTAACAAGCTTTTGAGAGTACGCATAACTCTTTCAACTTGTCCGTTTGCCCTGCTAGAGCCCGTCGCAATGAAATGAAGTTGTATCTTATGCTCAGCGCAAAAGTTCTTGAAATCAGAGCTAATATAACAACGACCTTGATCAGCAATGATTCGTTTAGGCGCTCCAAACAGGCAAACTGCTTTTTGTAGCGCACGTATCGCACTTTTGGCGTCGAGAGAAGAAGTATGTTGAAGCAAAACATATTTGGTAAAAACATCGATGATTACGGAGCAGTATTCTTTTCGATCACTCTTCCCGCTTAGCTTTCCGGTAAAATCGATGTGTATGGTGTGCCATGGCACAGAGACTTTTGGGATTGGATGGAGCTGAACGGGCTGAGCTCCCGATGGGCCCTTCGATGCTTTGCAGATAATACACAAGTCGATAAACTTACGCACGCATTTCGACATCTCGGGAAACCAGTACTGCTCATAAATTTTATCTAATGTTTTATCCTTGCCTAAATGCTGTATCTCATTATGGATGTGGTTAATTAGCGTCCAAATTAAAGACCGTGGAACTACTGGCAACCAAGAAACGGTTTTGTTTCGGTTGATTTTTCTGTAAAGAATACCTTCCCTAACATCATATGTGCCAGCTATTGAGTCGAGAAAGCCATTATCAGTATGTTTCGCGATAAGATCTTGTATCTCGCTATCACGCTTTTGTTCGACGGAAAGCCAATCTTGATGAAGCTCAATATACTGAACCTGCTTTGCCTGTGAACTCTCAGAAAATGTGCTGGCAGCATCGACATTAGGTAGAGGATTTCGCGAGAAGTAGTCCGCATGTTCCATTCCTCGTCCTTCACGATATACAATGTCAAAATCGTAGGCTTGTAAGAAAGCCCACCACCGATGCACGCGAGGAGTGAGGTCTTATTTAGATTTTGAGGCTTTTAGGGAATTGCAGTCCGTAAAAACTACAAAACGTCGACCGTAAAGGTAATGCCTGAAGTGTTCTACCGCTCGTACAACTGCTAACGTCTCTAGTTCGTACGAGTGATAGCGCGATTCTACTTCCGACGTGCGTCGGCTAAAATACTCCACGACATGCGGTAGATTATTCTTTTTCTGTATGAGAATCGCACCGTACCCTTCTGAGCTTGCATCGGTATGCAACTCTACTGGTAGTTCCGGGTCAAATATAGTTAGTACCGGTTCAGATGTTAGTATAAGTATTATAGCGTTACGTATTTCCTCGTGCCTCAGAGTCCAATTAATAGGACCTTTTAACTTCGTAATAGGATACAATGGCCCCACGATGCGTGTAAAATCAGGAATAAATTTACGAAAGTAGGAGGCAAGTCCAAGAAATTGCCGAACCTGAGTAGCTATTTTTGGTTGAGGAGAATCTACCAACGCTTGTATTTTCCGAGAGTTCGGCCTTACTTGGCCTTACCAGATTGAAGCGAATATCCCAGATACTCTATTTTACGCTTCATAAACTTACATTTTTGGAGATTTAATGTAAACCCAGCTTCTGCTAAAGTATCCAAAACCTTGTTTAAGCGCTGCAGACCTTCAGTTACGTCAACAGAGTAGCACAAAACGTCATCCATATAGATCAGCGGCTTATCTGTTAGATGATTCAGAGCTTTAGTTATGCACCTCTGATAGACTGATGGATCATTTCGCAGCCCGAAGGGCATAGCAAGGTACTCATATTGCCCCTCGGGTGTAACGAATGCTGTTTTCCCCACAGAATCAGGGTGCATCATTATTTGGTGAAACCCTGATGCCATATCTAATATTGAGAAATGATTAGCCCCGGCAAGCTGATCTATTTGCTCTTCAATACGTGGCAGAGGATAGTGCTCGGGCTGTGTATTAGAGTTTAATTCCCGGTAATCCACGCACATTCTGTATGAGTTATCCCTTTTATCGACTAATAGTATTGGGCTGGCAAAGGGGGAGGAGCTTTCCTGAATCACCCCAGCATCTAGCAATTGTTGAACCTTTTCTCTAACTATCTGTTTTTCTGCCGGCGCTAATATGTATGGACACCGCTGCACCGTTTTATGTGGATCTATCAAATTAATTTCACATTCTCCTGTTTTAACTCGGCGGGAAGTAATGCCTTCGGTGAAACAGTCGGAATATTTGCTTAATAATGATATTAGTGATTCCCTATCCTGTCCTTGTAAATCCGTGTCAATTTTTGTAAAGTCGAGTCTGTTTGATTTTGTGTCACAAAAATGAATTTGTTCCTTGGAATAAAATATAAGATTGTTATTGTCAATTTAGACGCATAGCCCTTGCTCAAAAATTTCTCTCCCAATTATGATAGGATCAGAAATATGACTATCTGAGACCACATGAAAAAGTAAGTTTACTGTGAGTTGGTCAATTGTCACATCGCTTTGAATTTGGGTTGTACAGTGTACATCTTCACCACCTATGCCACTAAGATAAACGAGACTCTTACGCACAGTACCCAAAAGTTTATCACAGAAGCTTTCTTTTAAAAGAGAACAAGATGAACCGCTATCAAATAAAAAAGAGACTAGCTCACCGGAAGATGTCCTCAAATTACCCCTGGAAGGACGGTGCTCGCATTGATGTACTTCCTTGACCGCAGCTCCACCACCATTCGTCCTGTCCGGACAAACAGTCGCCACGTGCCCAGGTTGGCCGCACGTGTAGCAGGTCACAGTAGCCTTCTTCTCCATAGCATTTGATGAACTTGAAGTATCTTGCGACTTCGATCCAATATCGCCACGTCGCTTCCTACACTCGGCTATACGATGACCAGCCAATCCACAGAAGTGACACCTGCCACTGAATCTCTCCGTCATACGAGCTCGCTTGGCTTCAGGTTCTTGAGCTTCAGCATCCGCACGTCGCTTAAGTGATATTCCGCCAAGGATTCGGAATAATTGAGCTCGACTCGTAACTGTTTGTGCATTTAATTCACGACGTATTAAGCTATCCTTTTGACACAGCACCGATATAACAAATCCAGTTATGACTTCTTCAGGCATCGTGGATTTAGGAATTCGTTCGACGAGGTTCCATAACCGAAGAGCAGATTCAGACGCCGTCTCTTTAACGCCTATTTGGAATCGCAAGATATCGTCGAAATAATCTTGAACAAGTCTGGGTTTAGCAAACCTTGCGATTAAAATCTCTTTAACTGCACTCCATGTAATTTCGTTTAAATTTAGCTTAGTAAGGCATGTAGCTGCCCGGCCTTTCAGCACACCCGTCAGAGCCACAAGTAGGTTAATTCCTTCCAAGCGTTTATGTTGCACGATTGCTTCTGTTAGTTTACACCAATCATCAATATATAATATATAATTAAAACTATTCTCAGGAAACATAAAACTCTTAAATTTGATCCCAGCTTAACCTTGAAAAGAAGAAAGGATATAATAGTTGAAGTTCCTAAAACTAAAACCAAGCTCGCCCGTATTCAATACGACAAACGCTCAGCTCAGCTTTACAATCGAGTTAACAAAGAGATCTACATATACAATAAACAATTAACTGACAGTAAAAAAATAGTAACTAACTGGATAAAACCACTTACTTATGAGGACACGGAGAAGCTACTGGAATAAAACAAAATCTTACACTTAATGCCCTCATCTTTCGTACTTGTCGTATACAGTCTGATTCATTCATTGCCACTTACACTCACTCTGTATTTTACATTAAATTTAACAAACCCTCACACTATCACTTAACTTTCATAAACACCGAAGCTCACATTCAACATTTAAATTCACATTTACACACCTTTATACTCACAGTAACACTCCTTAGTATTCACACTCACACACCCCCATTTTCACATATACACACCTTCATAGTCATAGTCACATTCACACACCCTCATACTCACATTCACACACCCCTACTCTCACTCACACATTTGCATGCTTCTTGTCTAGTTTTAATTTTCTCTTTTTATTTGAAATCGCCTGTTTTTATAACACTTAAAACAAGTAATTTTATGTTAATATTTTAAGTTTTGGAAGAGCGGAGTGTCCTAACACAGGCTTTTTTGCTTAAAAGGAGACTCCAATCACTAGTTGTTAAATTTTACTTGTATAATTAACTAATAAACATTTTCATTTTCATTTTCATAATTATATTCGTTCGCGTCAAGAATCTATAAATCAATTAAATCAATCAATATCTGAGTCTGACTCATCCGGGTCAAACTTTAAAAGTGGCATTTGAATAGTACTCACTGTTGGTGTCGATTGCGCTGCTAGAACTCGGGTAAGTAACGCTTCCATGTTACACAAAAGTTGCTCAGCGGTTGTTTTATCCGGTGGCTTTCCTTCACTTTGCAGTCCGTTACATCCCACTTCTGATGAAGGCGCAGGAGGGCCATCATCAGAACTCATCTTACAGGGCGTGGAAATAAGGCAGTGAATAAAACCGAATACCTCCGAAAATAAACTGTTATAATCCTTTTCTTAAATAATTAATCACAATATCACTAAAATTAACCTTCTAAAATTAAAACAATAGTCTCTCGTCTTTAAATCTTAACAAAACTTATTAAAAATCACTTTGATTGAGGTAATGGAAAGCGATTCGTCGCAGACATGGTGCGCTGGCGCCGTTCCGTCAAAAAGTGTGTTTTAAAAGATGGCTGCCTCGCTACCATTGACACGACGCTCCGCTAGAGTGGCTTTGACAGCGACCATAAAGCCACTCTTGACGTTGACATTTTGATTTTGACGTCGACGCGCCGTCAAATATTATATTCGAAATGACATAAATATTTACTTTGCAAAGTATTAGATTATTTTAGTTATAATGAATGTGAGGGCTATGTGGGTCTTAATAAAACCAAAAACAAGTTTCTCATATAGTTTTATTAATGGTCTGGCAATTTGAGTACTTTATGCAGCCTACCGAAATATCCATGGTATTGTTCGTCGAGTCGTTGAGCTCCTTAACTTTTGAGTTGAGCTACACGATTACTGACAAATACTTGCACTGACTGATCCACTCAAACCTGTCCGGTTCTTTCTACAAAATACCATTTCAAACACTAATCTACATGGTTCTCATATGATCTGACCAATATTAGGTCTGGACTTTAAAAGAGACTGACTCCTGAGTTTGTTTCGCCATTTCTTTTCATGGGTAGTCAGATAGGAAATTTCGATTCCATCTAGCTTATTTCTTTTTTATATGACGTTTAGAAGTGATTCCAATATCCTACTTACAGAATAAACTATTTCATTTCCTTTCAGTTTAAGTAAAAGTCTCATGATTTAGTGAAGCGAGATTTAGTTGATGATTGAAATAGTTTTTATTACTGTTGATTTCATCCGCCTACCTTTTTCCCAATTATATTGGGTTGGGCTTCCAGTCGAACCGATATAATATAAATTTTCTACATGAAGAGACTGCTATCGGCCCTCCACAAGCCAATTATTGGGCAATATTGTTATTTTAAGGCCCCATATACACGATGCAATTTGCTAGTCTGTGGTTTAATAAAATTGAAGCAACAACTTGTTTAATCTAAACACTGTTTAGACAGTGCAACTTTTATTGGTGCTGCTACTTATGTTATGCCACTGGCCATTTATTCGCACTGAGTAAATAAGACTTGAGATATCTACAAACAGTTTTGGTCCAGTCAGACTTTCACATACGTCATGTTCGTGAACGGGCGCCGTCAGTAGGGACTGGTCATTTCTCAGCTGACACGGCTTATTTTAACTTAATTTAATATTTAAATTGTTTTGGTCTTTTTATTACGGACGCTTTTAACGCTCTGCATCGTTCTCACATGCATAATTTCAACATGAATGATGTAACCAATATGTTGTAACCATATTATGATTTAAAAGAGTGTCCATGGAGTTTCTTGCCCATTTTTCTCCATAGGTACCTACTACGCTTTGGAATGGGCAACTAGCTTCATCTTTCTGACTGACCGACCCCTTGACAATTTAAAAGTGCCTGTAATTGGTTTTTTTGAAAAAAATGCATTGAGTTTGAGTTTGACATATGCACTGTAATAAAATGACTTCTGTCTGACTGTTTTGATTTCTGCGTCATAAATTAATCTTGACATTTACATATCTGCAACATAATCGTTGAGCTCCTTAAGTTCTGAGTTGAGCTGCACGATTACTGACAAATGCGTGCACTGACTGGACAGGTCTACTCAATCGGTGTGGTTCTTTCCTCAAAAGATCATTTCAGACACCAATCTATATAGTCTTCACATGACCAAGATTATGTCTGGACTTTAAAAGAGACTGTGACCTCTGAGTTTGTTTCGGCCATTCTTTGCAGAGTAGTCAGATAGGAAACGCCGACTTCATCGAGTATAAAAAATATGATTGACGTGTAAAAGTGTTTGTCCAAACCTATTTACAGAAATAAAATCATTTTATCTTGTATCATTAGGTCAGGAGAAATTAGTTGTCAACTTTCAAAAACAATCGCCTATCTGTAGTTTCCATACCAAAGCAATAAATTACATTTGCCTACTAGGAAAACATAACCGAACTGAACCAACAAAAAACAATTGAAATCTATCATCCGATGCCGGAACGAGTCATGTTTGTCCACTAGATTTATTTACGGACCAAAAGTTTTCGTAGGACCAACTGCAAATATTCCAGTGGTCAGCTTTGTGGTTGAATTTGCGGTCGTAGTTTCTACGAATTGGATTAAAACTATGATTTATATGTTAAGACTGTTCTTAGTGGTTTTTGAGCTGATTATTTTGTGGCTCAGATGGGTATTCTGTGAAGATAATGAATACCTACATCTGCTTTTTAAAGTGTTTGTAATAGTGTTGATAAATGAGGATCTTGTTTTGACTTTTCAAAAATATCTGTTACTTGGTATTCAGCTACATCCCGTTACACGCAAATAATGATGATGATGACTCGATATTAAAAAAAAATCGTTTGAAAGCCTGACCCCAAAAAAGTATTTATTTCGGTTTGTTTTTCTGAATTTGGGTTTGTTGATGGAATGTTGCCAAGATTCTGATCGATTTGACTTTGTAACGAGATAAAACATCTAAAAATACCAAAAGACTTGATATATTATTTGATCTCACCTTTTTCTATTAAGATTGGGGCTGGTGGCGCAGGTGGTTTGAAATTACTTACATTTATAAGAGGCAAAAAATCTACTTTGATATTCCTAAAACATTGAATCTATATTCAATAAAAAGTTTCCCTTTACGTCGCTAAAATGGTGAATAATTTATAACGGTCTCTATCAGTCAACTGTGTAATTCAAGTTAGAATTTACTGTCTCAGATTTTAGAGACTCAAAAGCCACATTCAGGGAGAGTAGCTTTTAGGAGTGCTAAGGCGGGGGTGAAATAATTATTAGACATATGAAACGTAATGCGTTCATACTATAGTGATATACTAGGGTGCATAAAGCATAAAAAGCAGATACCTGGTAAAGGCAAGTCGGTACCGATCGGTACGGATGAAGTGGTCTTATGCACTCACATATAAAGTTCCATGGAGTTTCTTGCCCGTTCTTCTCCATAGGTACCTACTACGCTTTGGAATGGGCAACTAGCTTCATCTTTCTGACTGACCGACCCCTTGACAATTCAAAAGTGCCTGTAATTGGTTTATTTGAAATAAATGCTTTGAGTTTGAGTTTTGAGTTTGAAAGAAACTGGTAAAACATCTCACTTTATCTTTCCGCAGATCATCTTGCAGCGATCTGTACCGGAGTCGGGCCCAAAAACCCGCCTCTTTATGCAAGCACCCTATGGGACTAAGCGACCTACCTAGCAAACGACCGTCTATTGTTTTACCCTGTGGAAAACACGTCTACACTCTACTGGGCAACTAGAATCAATTCAATTTTCTGTGTAAATTTTGACGTTCAAAGTGCCTTTTATGTGCCTATTTGAAATAAATGATTTGACTTTGATTTTGACTGCCCGCTACAACAGCTCGCGATGCACTGCGACCACCTAATCGCGCATACCACCGCGCCCGCTAATACCCTAGCCACCGCACATTCACTCTAGACGAGGCCTAATATCTAGATATTATAAGATTCTAAAGTTTCGACGGCATGTGATCCATCTTTCTGTCATTTAAACCAAAATATTCTCAAATATTTTGCTAAATTATTAAACAGCTAAGAAAATTTTACGGATACGTCTCTTCCCTGTTTCAGGCTTAAAAGTTTGTGACGTCCTGTCCTAAAATTTTGACCGGACCGTAAATTTTTTACTGTGCACATAATTTGGTGTACCTACTAAAGTACGGAATTAGGTTGTGAATGTAAATTTTAGTAAGGTACTCTAATTTTAGATCCTAGTTTATGAGTTAATTTTGAAGCGTGAAGTGTGATTAAACCCTATTTATTTAACTTAATTCTAAATAGGAAGTTATTTTTGTACTTTTTTTATGTTATATGTCATAACGAACGGTTGCCTGTCCTTTTGCCATAATCTGGTTGATAGATCACGGTGGAGACAGATATAGAACAGTAATTCATCCAACGAATGACAGCAAGTCACCCGCCATTTTATTTCCCGCCATATTATAGACATTGTTGTGGATTTGTGTTTTTAACCAACGAAAAAAAGGCGAAGGTTCTCAAGTCAACGCGTTTATATATATATGTTACCGGACAAACCCGATTTTAGGATGAACTAGTTTCGCCTAGGCCAAACCAGTTCTCTCTACACACGATAGGACGAACCAGTATCGCCTAGGCCAAACTCGTTCATCCTGTTACCGATTGGATAAACCAGTTTAGCCTAGGTCGAATTGGTTTATCCTAGTTAGAATATATCCTATATTGAAATGGGTGTGTAATGTTTGGTAAAATAACAAATGCACAAATTTTACCTGAAATAATGTTCATATAATATAATTTTCATATGCTATAATATCAAGTAACCTAAACTCATATGACCTAATGTTTTGTATCATATAATTTTCCTTTAATATAATAACATTTAGTATAACGTTCATTTTATATAATTTTCAATATTTATAATATTCATTTTGTATAACGTTCATTTGATCTAACATTTTTTTGACCTAAATTTCATGTTTAATGATCACAGTTCTAACCTAACTCAAATGGCACCAAACCAAACCTTAAAATATTCTATGCATGGTCGAGGGTGGGCTCGGTCGACGGAGCCCCGCTAAGCGGGGCTCCCACTTCTGGGTGGTTTATAAAAAAATAACCACGAAGGGGATGGCGGGGTCTATTCGCTCGCTTCGCTCGCTCACACGACCCCGCCATCCCCTTCTAACCTAACCTATCCGAGTCGGGGTGCCCTAAAGTCCAGATTTCAACCAGTTTCTCCTGGTAACAATAGTTGAGGGTGGGTAAATCGCTCGATCCTTTATTCAGTTTACTTTGAAAAGCTTATAGAAGATACAAACTAAGTGAAATTTGTTCAGACTAGGACGTACCAGTTTATCTTAAAGCATGTAAATTCTAACTCGGATAAACCGATTCGACCTAGGCTAAACTGGTTTATCCAATCGGTAACAGGATGAACGAGTTTGGCCTAGGCGATACTGGTTCGTCCTATCGTGTGTAGAAAGAACTGGTTTGGCCTAGGCGAAACTAGTTCATCCTAAAATCGGGTTCGGCCGGTAACATATATATATATATTTTATATATATGACCACTCATAACGTTTTGTTTAGTCTACTTAGAATTCAATTCTGCGTATTTATAGAAATAGATAAACTATCTTTTGTTTTTGTTTTTTAATACTTAGTACTCCATGAATAAATTGATAAAACTATGAGTATCAAGCCACGTGATGTCTTTCATGTTGATCTATCAGAACCATGACTACGAACTGCCCTTTACCGAAACGTGACAACTGTGACAAGCAAACAACTCAAAAAGTAACTTCCATTTTACAAGCACCACTCAAACATCTCAAAAAAAAGTTTTATCATTAAAATATTTGACGACACTGAACACCTAACATCTGCCGTTTGCGTAAATGTCAAAAATTTTAATATTAAAAACTTGGTGACGGAGAATTAAAGATGCCGACGATTAGTTTCCCGTCACGTAGCCACGTCGTCGGCCTAACAGAAAGTTATAATGAAGCTCAGAAGTCGCAGCTGACGATTTAATCCTACCAGTGATCAGTCATCGTGTTTGGAGACACGGTTCTAGTGACAGCGGGGTCAGATTACTCGGCACGGTAATGTGGGATGTTTGATGTCTGATTGGTCTCGTATAATTTATTGAGATGGATTCAGATTTTCTAGCAAAAATAACCGTAAGTTGATAATGTTGAGGAACGTGACCTCTGCCTGCTTAATCAGCCTATAATGTTCCCACTGCTGGGACACAGGTCTCCTCTCGGTAACAGGGAGTAAGTAGGCCGTAATCAACCACGCGGGCCCAGTGCGGGTTGGTAGAAGTCACATATCATCGAATTTTTGGTTCTAGAACATGCCGGTTTCCTCACGGTGTTTTCCTTCACCGTTTTCCTCTTCCTAGTATTGACGAATCATTGTGATACAAGCCATGTACCCCATTGACAAAAATTAAGAACTTCCGTACAAACTATCATCCCCTAATTAACCCCTCGAAATTCTTCCTTAGTTGCCACTTTCGGTTTATTATAAACATTGTTGTGGAAAATTGCATGCTTTTCGACCCAGCAGTTTAGGATGTTTGTTGTATATAAAAGTATATTATAAAAAATATAAGATTTTTATTAAGTAGACCAGCGACCTGTCCCTACTTCGTACGGTTTTTACGTCTTGATAAAACATCAAGATTTCTTTATTATATTTTTGGTTAATATTAATAGTTGATACACATAAACCATCCGGAAATTTTTTTCTAAATGATGCTGAAAACCGCATAAAAATCTATTGTGCAGTTTCGATGATCTAAGCAATCACAGAGACACACACGTGACCTTATTTAACACGTTTAGTCGACATTTGACTGATTCTACTTTTGACATCATAGTCTACTATTGACAGATTCTACATATGACAGATTCTACATATGACAGATTCTACGTATGACAGATTCTACATATGACAGATTCTACTTATGACAGATTCTACGTATGACAGATTCTGTATTTGACAGATTTTGAAAAAGTGAGACAAGTAACGGACACCTTGTGGAATCACTTGGAAGTAGCGCTCGCCGGCCGCTGCCGCGGCACCGCTCGCTACGCTCGCTCGGCTCGCGCGCGGTTGGTCACAGTTTTAACCTAACCTAACCTATTTCACCCAATTCAAAATTACGAATCATACAATCTGCCACAGAAATGTTTTTACCATTGGCTAATTATCCACTCGCAGGCAAATTGTATGATTCGTCATTTTTAATTGAGTGAAATAGGTTAGGTTAGGTTAAAACTGTGACCAACCGCGCGCGAGCCGAGCGAGCGTAGCGAGCGGTGCCGCGGCAGCGGCCGGCGAGCGCTACTTCCAAGTGATTCCACAAGGTGTCCGTTACTTGTCTCACTTTTTCAAAATCTGTCAAATACAGAATCTGTCATACGTAGAATCTGTCATAAGTAGAATCTGTCATATGTAGAATCTGTCATACGTAGAATCTGTCATATGTAGAATCTGTCATATGTAGAATCTGTCATATGTAGAATCTGTCAATAGTAGACTATGATGTCAAAAGTAGAATCAGTCAAATGTCGACTAAACGATTTAACAGTCCCTACTTACTTATAGATTTTAAATCGGCTGACAAAACAGACAGTCGATTTTCTTAGTGTTTAGATACTATTGATTGATTTTACCTGAATTGATTCTATACCCAAAAAAGGGGTTACTAGCAGTCAAAGAGTCATTTTCAGTCTGTAGCATTGCTGAATGCCACTATCTTGTTAGTAAGCGTTCGAGAGTCAATCCGTGACGCAAGCATGTAACTCCCAGATGGCACTTTGCGGTCGTTGCACCGAACTCATGGCTTACCGTCTGTAGCCAAGAATACATTTTCAACGCTAATCGCTATACTCTATACTGTATGATGATTGTTAGAGTTCATAACTATGGTTTCACCATTCCATTCCTCCATCGAATGGATGAAGAAATGTTCTGAATGAATGGAATGTATTATTATTATTATTTTTTTCTTTGTGAAATGTATCTATATTAAAGTGAAAGTCAAAGTCAAATCATTTATTTCAAATAGGCACAAAAAAGGCACTTTGAACGTCAAAATTTACAAAAAAATAGAATTGATTCTAGTTGCCCCTTCCAAACGGTAGTTTCGTATGGAGAAGAATGGGCAAGAAACTCCACCGTTACTCTTTTAAAATGTTTTACAATATTATGTAGGTTCACATTAATTATGTAATCATATGTGAAGACGATGCACCTAGAATAAAATTACTATACCACAATAGGTAAAAAGAATTAAATATAATGCAAAGGCAGGTAAATTAATTATGTGATAGATACATGGTGCTCACATATTTACAAATATTGAAAAGTAGATGATGTTTCCAAAATTTTAACAAGTAATAATTTAGTGTGTGAGTTAAAGTAGTTAAGTACATAATTTAACAATCTTTTACTAAATATGTTTGCATGCAGTAAGGCAAAATGTATCAGGACTCTCATAAAAATAACCATCATATCTGTATACCTACATTATTGGCAAATAAATGATTTCTTTCTTTCTTTCTTTCAACTTTTTTTTCTTTTCGTTTTTATCTTTACCGGGCAAAATGTAGCATAAAGGCTCCTTCAAACAGGCGCGACATGCAACGCGAATTGCACGCGATACAAAGTCACCCCGCTTGTCGCGCGACAGGTGGTGCCTTTGTGTCTCGTCGTATGTCGCGCCTGATTGAAGCAGCCCTAAGTCTAAATGAGTCTTAAGTAAATCTTTCTCGGTTCTCAACTTCACATGGGTGATTATTGTTCATAATTATGATTTTTAAAATTAAATCAAATAGATACACTCGCATGCATAATTAATCGCGGTTAAATAAAGCCATACTCAAGTTAATCTAAATTATTGGTGAAATTGTATTATGAATAATACATGAAAATTGGTAGTAAGCAGCTAAGCGTAATGGAATCTATCATTTTAAGCGTAATTTTGTGATCTCAAAATTGACTTAATATCCACTCAGCATTACTAATCATGAATGTGCTTGAGGCTAATCCTGTAGAAGCCTTTAAGGTTGCTAAAATTCGGAAAAAAGAGCACCTCTTTCCCATCCAACAAGACGTTCGTACAGAAATAAAAACATACAATGAAATTACTTACATGGATAAACTCACGCCATCTTCCCATGAGGGTAGGCAGAAAATACAGAACGCTACTTGCTACGATCTATACATACTCCTTTTGCTTCGTTTACGTTAATACATCTGGTCAAACAAAATTGAAATTAAGTAGTCTTCAAAAATACCCGCTGACCATGAAACCCCATCTGAAATGGAAAGCGTAATTTTTTCCTTCTTAGCGACACCTAAGAATGTTTTATTCTATTTGTTTGAGGATTTAAATCTTTTACTTCCCCTTAAAACTTCTTACTGTGATAAGTGGAGTACTTACTTAAAAATTGCGTTAAGTTTTTTGTTTGAGTTCGTACTTCAATTGTTTTGTCTGTAAAAATATGAATTTCTTTTAGGATCCCGTAGTTCATCTAGTCTGATGGTTTGAAAATTATTCCATTTATTCTACAAGATTTACCTTCAGCTGCTGCTTTACTGTTTTAAACCGTGGAGCCGTTTTTGAATTTCGAACGTTAATGCGACTTCGGTAGTTCTTAATGCATCACTGACGATTTAGCATCGGACTATTTTAGTCATTTTTGAAAAAGATTTGTGATTAAATCACTTTGACGTTCTTATTACAAAAACTGACACGATAGGTAATTTTTTTTCAAAACAATAGCCTTGTTTTGTAATGAGAACGAGTGTGTTTAATACATGTAAAGTTATTAAGTAAGTTAAGTAAATTTTTGTGGTATAGTGTTCTATATTTACGCACGATTCTTCACTATAATACTTATGTTAAGTTTTTAAATACTTACAACTTTCAAACACAATATGTCTCGACATATTAACAACGAATACATTACTTTTAAAAGAGAGATTTCAATCTGATCCGATATTTTTTTAATGTAAGCACTTATTATGGACATTAATCAATGAAAAAAAAATGGCTGCATACGATAGAGAAAATATATAACTACGATAAAACAATTGAATCAAGTAGGTACATGAAAAAGAATTATCAAGTCTCCCGCCTAAGTGTACTACGGCGTAAACAGTTCGTAGCGTCAGTTGATAGTCGGTCGCTACGGAGAACACCCGCTACGGCCCCGCCGACGAATGTGCTACGCGAGAGTGCTACGAAAATATAGCTTTAGAACTTTGAACTAAGTTGGATAGAAGTGATTTTGAAAGCAATATTTAAACTATAGTAATAATTTTGAGTGAGAAAAGTAATTCTACTTAAATAAAAAACTTTATGATATCTAAACTTTTGTTGTAAAACTATGGAAAAAATCTAGTGGATGTGAACTGAATAAAATAATATTATACAATGAAAACACTTTTAACAGAACCGAACATTAAATAGGTAAGTGGAAACTAATAGTTATTTTACCTGTTACGAACTGATCGGCTAAAGATAAAAAGTTTTACTGAAAACAAAAATTACATAAGGCAAAATAACATATATTAGGATTTACTATTTAAACTCTGAAAAATAATAAGAGTTTTATGAAGAAGGTTTTTAAACAGGTAAGTACCAACAGAAATAAAAGCAAAAAATATCTATAAGGTTCAATATTTCTTCATTCCACATTTTAAAAATTTCCCACATACTTTTTCATCGCATCTTCCAAATCGCTTTACGAACCAAAATATCTTGCCGCGATGCCTTGCATTTCTAGGAATCATACAGTCACTGAGCATTCCAGATTACATTTGACGTACCTACGTCAAACATCTTAAGGAACGGGAAAACATATTTGAAGGAAATTCTTGAATAATTTTGTGGTAAACTGACTGAGACCAAGGTAAAGTTACGCCTCTGGAAAAGTTATGCCTGCGGTAAACTTAGGCCGTGTTTGAGGCGTAGGTGAGTCTTCGAGAAAATTATTCTTTGCTGGTTCACGGTTGAACTCTTTAATGATTCGAAGCGTGTATTATTTTACACTCGCGGCTATATATGACAAAATATTATTACCTATATACTTGACAATATTATAATATTATGAATTTATTATCATATACTTTTTCGTTGTAATTTGAGACACCAAGGAAGCTACTTATTTTTAAGATTAGTTTAATTTCTTTCGTTTGGTTTTTAAAATTTGAATTAGTCCTGGATAGGTAAGCAGCGCTGTCGGTCTCAATACCTTTTGCAGCAACTAATTTGTGTTGGTTATTTTACATAAACATCATTCCTTTTTTTTGCGTTTTTGTGCTCTACTTGGGTAAAGAAATAGGTAATCTTTAGTTGACATAGCCGTTTATTAATGAGAAAGAATTCTAGTCGAAGACGTTGATACGTTAAGGTTCGCAATTTTAACTATTCAGTACAGAGATTACTAGAATGTGAATAAGAAAATCACACTGTGTCTAGTAATTTATGCGTACGATTTTAATTTTATGTTTGAGGAGTTTTGAACACTTCATGGTTACAACACGTAAAACACAAACGACAAACATTTTTTAAACTAGTGTACAACGGGATTCTTATCCCCCTAGTTGCCTGGTGGGATAAGACCTAGAGATCGCTCTCTTAAGAGGATTAAAAAGAACAAATGACTACGTGTTCTGAGGTCCCCAGGTTTTTTGTATGGTGGCGAAAAATTAATAAAATTAAGTTACTGAACAAACTTAATATGTTCTCCAAAAATATAAACACTTTGGTGGTTTATTTATATACGGATTAAAAAAAAATCTAATTGGAAACTTTTACAAAATGGGGCAACTATATGAAAAAGTTTTTTTTTTCTCATTTTAGTGTCTCTCTTACTGGCAAGGAGCCAAAATATTACCATGTAATAAATGGCTCGTTAGATATTAGCATTATTATTTATTCAGGAAGATGTGCAGCAGCGTCTTCTTGTCTTCTCATATTCACACGCTGAGGAACTATTAACTAGTGTAGAGCTCCTTGTACAATATAGTACCTTTAGATCCGAGGAAAAAAGAAAATTAAGCAAAATAAATTGCTGTTTTCTGTAAGTACATGAGTCTTTAATTTGTGGAAGCTTTTAAATAGCAATTGTAAGCGCTAATTTTTTATTTTTACTTAAATTATTTAGACTGTAAGCTTTCTGGAGAATAAATAAACAAATATGGGATTTTTAAATTTGTGTTTTAGTGGTGCCCTACTATGACTAAGTGTGCACCGCCTTTTCTTACAACGATGTTGTTTTATATTTGGACGTGACCCCATAACATATTTAAGTTGTTTCAGCCAAACAGCCAACAACTACTTGAACGTATAAGGAATGGAGCTCATAAAACATTCACAAAAAACATACTTAACAAAAAAGTAAACGAAGCCAAACTGGCCAAGATTTTACTGCCTAAACAAGTACACGTAAATTATGTAGCCGCCGATAAAAATGCCAGTCTCAGTTTATTAGGCATCTATAAAGAAGTATTAAGGTCATCGCTCACTAACTGACGAACAAATTGCTGGTGTAAACGCCACGGCCCGTTTCTTCCTGTTTCTCACATTTTAGGGCGCGCGCGGAAAATGAGCGCTCAGATTTTTTAGGACCACGTAAAAGTTGGTATAAATAACCAGAAATGAGGTCTTTTTGTACCAAAGATGTTGTTGTTATACGTAAGTATTGTATTGTTTTCCAGGCTTTAAGCTGTTTTTGTGTTGTGTTGTTTTAAGAGTTACCGTGGCCCTGGCGCCCAGGCAACTGAAGGAACACGGGTGGGTTTTTAGTCAGTAAGAGTCTGACAAGCCTTTCCGCTCCGCCCAGAGCGGGAGAGGTCATTTGATGATTTCCCACCCAAAAAAAAAAAAAAATGCTGTTTTTAAGCTGATTAATTACTTGCGTTTATTAATAAATCAATCAATTCAGCTTATTGTGACCGCGCCCACTCTAGTTGTTCCTTAGCTTTTACCAAATTTCTATTGAGAAAATATTGGTCTTATGAAATCTATTTAAGTTTCCGTAAAAACTTTCTTACACTATTTTCATTATTGGTCAAATACGAACCGATTTAAAATACAACTTCCAACAAATAGAGAACCGAAAGTCATTTACAGTTCCACCTACTTTATCTATAAAATCGAGGGAATAATCTGTTTTAGAAGGAAATTGCTTGGGAAATCACTGCAGGTCCTCGGGAATATTTCTCGCAAAAAGCGTTTCTAAAAAACTAATTTATAAACTGATTTACTAGATTCTATTGAATTTGGTCAAAATTAGTAGTTCTATTCTACTGGTTCGCAGAAAATTGTTCGATTATTAATATAGGATTCAGTTGCAAGCTTACAAAATTAATATTTTGGGCGCTGCAATTGCAATATTTATTGAGATTAATATTTGTACAATACTTTATTTATTATTATTGTGTATTGTGTAATAACAAATTCTTGGTATATTGAAATGATTTATTGCGATTGAAATTCAATGTGTTTTATCCGACGCTATATAAGAATTCTAAACATACAATTAGACTTTATAGTACAAAAAAATTGATCAAAAATAAAATAATTATGGTGGCCGTTCATACTTATAAGACTTACTAACATAACTTATATAATATATTCGTAAGTAAATTGATAATTTTCCAATGCTTTCCTTAGTAACTCTGATTTTTAGAGTACCTACCAATCGTGTGTACATTTACAAACACCATTCCCAAACAGAACGAAATAGAAATAAAAGAAACGAAAAAAAAAAATGAAAATGCTAAGTCAAAGCTTTAAATGTTTAATTTTAGAATTGGGCTCAAATAGAGATAAAGGGAGAAAATAATAAATTTAATCATCTGTCCCACATTAATCCAAGCAACGGTAATTTTATTACTGTAGGTACCTTCTTTAAGTATAAGGGTAATTTTGATGTCAAAAATTTTGTTACATAGACAGGCGATCAATAAAAGACTGCAGTTGTTAGGGATAGGTGTAACACTCGTATCATTCGGTGTCACCAACATATCGTCAGTTATGTGAAAAATCACATTTAGATGACGACTCACAACAGAGGGTACAAATCTAGACCCCCGGCTGCTACTGAGAATTTCACCATTGAAATACACAATAACAATTTGTCTGACCCGGGAACGTAGAACCGGCTGAAGAGTATCACTTGCGACCATTAGATTAGCGAGGCAGTCAGAATTAATTTGTATAATACCACCTTAAGGACACAAATGTAGTCCCCCGGCTGCTACTGAGAATTTCCTAAAGGAAATATACAACTAGTGACTCTGTGAGCTGAAAAAGACAAAGACAGACTCGCGAGGTCTACACCTCGCGGGTCTGTCTTTACATAGCTTAAAACTGAACATATGCTCAACGCGCATCTTACAACAAAAAGAGCGCGAAATAGCTGAAATATTTTTTATTTTACGTTTTTAACCCCCAAACTCGGCCATTTTGCAAAAATTTTGAAAAACTGAATCGACAAAACATTTCCATATAATTATTGGACCTGCTCACAAATTTTTTCGAGAATCGATTGAAAAATGCGACCTGTAGAAAGAGAACAGCGGTACATCCTGACAAACGTGAAAGCATTTTTGCCCAAGCTGAAACGGAGACGCTTCGCTCGGCTTTCGCGCTCGCTCGGTCAATAATATTTGTCTGACAAGGGAACACAGAACCGGCGGAAGAGCATGACTTGCGACCACTTGATCAGCAAGGCAGTCAGAATTAATTTGTATAAAACCACCTTTATTTTCCAAAGGGTAAAAGGTACTTGTAGTTTTTTACACCGTAATAATTCATGTCTCAAGTAATAGGATGCGAGTAAAAAATCATATTAATAAAGCTCAAACTGTAATAGGGTTGACACTCGTTTCTGTACGGAGCTGTGTATATGTAGATAATATATAATGTTGATTAACATAATTAAGCAGTTCTGTAATTGTGCTATTAACTAATTTGGGCCTTCATATTTAGGTCACGAGTCACATTGTTTTCTTTTTTTAAACTTTGCCCCACACTATGAATTTCACCTGTATTGTGGGTGCGGTTACAAATATTCAAACTCACATACACAAACAGCCAGACCCGGAACAACTACTTGTAGGTCATACTAATATAAATATTTGTTCCATGCGGAAATCAACGGCGGACGCGCATCACGCAGAGCAGCAGTCAATCGCTTAACCACTGCGCCAACCGTGCCGTCAACATTCAAATGCTTTAATTAGTAATACTCGTAGAACCATTTTGATCTTCAAAAGCAAATGAAAATCTTTTATAAGTTGTTATATTTTAAACACGTTAAGTTGTTTTATTTAATGTTAAAAATCTAATTTATTGTTTATTTAGTAAGAAACAAGAGAAAACAATTGTTTAATTTAATGAAAGCACGACATACCTGTAGGTCATTAACCCGAGAAAGGCTAAAGGCAATAAATTGACAAGAGAAAAAAAACTAATTTTGTTTACCCCGCGTATCCTAAGGATTTGTGGGCTCTACCAAAACAACATCTGTACATTTTTTACGCAAACAAATACGAGGCAACTTCACAGGCCGTCGCCCTACCCTATCTGGTGACGTCATCAACCCCTTCACATAGAAGGTCAAATAATTGGCGCTCAAAATTGGTAGGCCGAAGCTATGGCAGTGACAAATGGAGGGGCAGAACGAGTCCGGTATAATGCATTGTGAACCTAATAATTATGGTACCTATAGTTTGAAATGGTATTCGCTGAAAGTTCTACCGTTTTTGAAATGGTTGGGGACTTTTGTGAATTGTGGTAACTATTTAGGGGGTTCGTACAGTTTATGGGAATCTTTTTTATCGTATGGGACCATTGTGAACCTATGATACTCGTAAGGTAAACTTTGCAAAGTAATTGCTAGGGCAATTTCGTGCTGAATAACTGAAATATTTTTTTTACCACCCCTAATTTATGATAGGTCAGTGGTTCATGGCTTTTTCTATAATAAATCACCGTCACAGAATTACCCCTTTTTTGCTATCTACTAAATCATATCATATTTTTGAAATAACAAAATGAAAGTAGGTATGTTTCTCTCGCTTACTTTGGCTTATGTGTTTTCAGGAATCAGAAATACCTATGTGTATATTTTGACAAAAATTATTTGAGTTGATAATATTTTTATGTTTTAACAACAGTCTAGGCATCTATTAGTATTGTCATCATCTCCACGCGGGCTGATTGGCACACCCTTTTTTTTTTTTGGGTGGGAAATCATCAAATGACCTCTCCTGCTCTGGGAGGAGCGGAAGGGCATGTCAGACTCTTACTGACTAAAACCCACCCGTGTTCCTTCAGTTGCCTGTGCGCCAGGGCCACGGTAACTCTTACGAACAATCCGCGACCCCGGCAGGCATCGGCCCTATCGGACCCCGTCAATGGTGCTGACATCTCTTAAAGGCGCGCGTGGAACACGACGCGTCGTCGACTCAGGCCTGATCCTTACCGGATGGCGAGCTGTGATTGGCACACCCTGGATAGTCAGCCGCGCTTCCAGGTTTGCTGGGTGACTAATCATTTTACCATAACATTTTTGCATCACTCGTACCGACACACAAGGCTAATGGTAGTGGAAAAGATATTCAATTAGACGGCATAGCTTCCCCATTGTGAGAATAGTACAAAACCTAGCAATTAATAATTGACTGCGTGACCTCAATTCCGTAGAGACCCGAAACGTTAAAAACTGTACAAAATGAAGATAAATCTCCGTGCCTTTCTATCTTTTTTCTTTTTATTCGAATAAATAAAGGGATGGAGACGGCACGTTTTGTTTAACCGACTTAGAAAATAAAGGGAATTTTTTCTCTCGCATTCAGGCGCATATTTTATAATAGTAGGGGAGCCCACGGTGCTGAATGGTGTTTTACTCGAGCCTCTAAGGGTCATATTGGATTTTGAAGATTAGATTGTAGAAAGAAAAAAATGTTTATATGATGTACACCTTTTCACCGGTGGGGGGAACGTCCACAGGTTTTAAAAAAATTAAAAAAAAATGTCACGTGGTAATATTCGAGCGCCAAGATATTGATATTTTTTCCGTTATTCTGAATTATTTCCTTCAAAATAAAATAAAAATTCGACCGCGCTCGAGAATGTCTAGGTAGGTTTTTTTTTGTGCATGTTTTTGAACCTTCCACTCCCTTACGTCACGCTTAAATGGTCAGATTATTCAAATGCACATTTTTGAACATGTAATTAACCCACCTTATGTTAATCTGACATGCTCGAGAATTTCTAACGATCGTTTTTTTTTACTGTTCTGATCGGTTGCCTTATACGCACGATCCTATGTATAAGGCTTATATTCGGTGGAGGTACTCAACAGGGTGCAAGGTATCCCCGTTAATGTTAATTTGCCTCGCTTAAGTAAACCCCAAAATTCCCTATTGGGCTCCCTATACTATAAAGGAAATAGAGGGCAGTACGATGCGTTTTAATTAGAGAAAAAAAATTGCCTTTTCAAAATTAAACCACTGAAATAATTCTGTACTATCTGATGGTTTTGATAAAACAGTTGGTATAATCTTTATTTTCATGTCATGAACCATGAGAAATGTAGCAAAATACAAAACTTACAACCCCTCAGAAATTAAATGACAACTAAATCATTCAGTCAAAACGGTCGTAATATTTTAACAGCCTGGTACCTATTGTTAAAACGCTTAGTGTTAAATATTACCAAACAATTATAAATCTATTTTCTTTTACAAAATATATGTTGATTTGTAATAGGTAACTTTAGGTACTTTATACACTGTTACAATAAAGTTTATTCAGCTGGTAATATTTACATAGAATTGTATTTTTAATACACTAGTAAAATTATTGTAAATAGATAAAGAAAAGATTATTCCATAATTAATTTAGCTGATAACCTTTTCGTTAAAGAGGATAATTTTAAATATCGATACGAAAAGATAATATATGAAATTTTTTATGTTACCCTCATTTTTTTTTTATTGTTAGAGATTAATAAAACATAAATATCGATTCGTGTCAGCGAGGAATCTTGTTCGCGTCTTCTAGTTAGAAGGTTGAACTATCTCTTGTCGTGTTATTTGAGTTAAGTAGAAGTGTGATTGTACTCTAATTGCAGTGAAATAAACTAATTATCATTATTACGTGGACTTATTTTAAACAGTGATCTAACACGATTGTTGTCTCTCCATGATTTATATACCTAATATTACATAGTAATATAGTGTAGTGTTAAATCAAAACTTAATTACACAAACAGGATAAATCAGGCAAGCTGCTTCGAAGCGCAGAAGCGATCAAAGTCAAACGGATAAGTTTGAAGCACTACAAACACTCCTATCCGATTACACTAAGGCTTCACTTCGATGCTTTTAAGCTTCAAATAAAAGTGTTCAAACAAAGCTTCGATTCTAAAGAGAACAAATATAAACATTGTTTTAGTTGTCACTAGTGATTCTATGCGATAGTAGGTACGTTTTTACGGGTAAAACAAACATTACGAGTTTGGAAATGGAGCAATTTCCTGAAAAAATAATAACTCATTTCAGTACATCGATCTACGTTTAACATAGGTTTAGGTTATAGGTTATATTATAGGTATAGGTAGGTTTATAGGTTACCTATGTTTTAATTATTAATGAAACTTTTGTTAGTTTTCTATTTATAGCATACTAACGTAAATTGACGTAACCAATCCAACCGGTGATCGATAAATAGTGTAATTCCCTTGCATCAGGTGGAAGGTAATTCCGATCCAGCCTCTCCCAGCGATGCTCTAAGCAGAGGTCCGTACCCCACAGAGGGTGCCCTTAGCGTGTAATCGCCTAGTTTGTAAGTTTTTTAAGCCGTGGCTGGGGGCCTTAATTTATTAAGGCAACCAAATTAAGAAGTTTATCTATATATTTGTTTTTGTTTTTTTGCGTTCTTCTTTGACATAATCTTCTCATTATTTGACATTATAATATAACTCCAATTCTTGTTTCAATTCTTTACTAATGGCTTTTGTAGACATGATTTTAATTCAGAGTTTTTACAGTTGTCATGTCATTTGGTTTAAATAGGCTCTTACTTTAATTATTTTATGTATCTTTTATATAGATTCTTCTATATTTCGTGTATGTGAGAACGTTGTAGGCCTAACTTGTAGACTGTATATTTGTAAACGTTTTTCTATTTTGTCGAGTACCTGTTACTTGTTGACAGGCCTACACTGTCCTCTCATACCTATTAACACTGTAATTTGAAAACATTGTAAAAACCACTTATTTTTAAAAGAGTAACTGTGGAGTTTCTTGCCGGCTCTTCTCCATAGGAAACGACCAATTGGAACCGTGCACCTAGCTTCTGAAGTTTCATAAGTGCCCATGTAGGTTTATGTGAAATAGAATATTTTGATTTTGATTTTGAACCACAGGCATGACCGGCTAAGCAGCCGACAACCTCCTAGGTTGACCTGCGAGAAGCAATTCCCAAAAAAAAAAAAGAATTAAGTGGAAGGACTGCTCACTTCACCTTAGTTTACATGGTGAGATTTTTACAGAATAGCTGGTAGTCATCAGTGAATCCAGCATCACAATCCTATCCTACTAATATTATAAATGTGAAAGTTGGATTGAGGATGGATGGATGGATGGATGTTTGTTACTCTTTCACGCAAAAACTATTGAACGGATTTGGATTCAATTTGGAGCATAGATAGTTTATAATAAATGATTTTATTTCTGTAAGTAGGTTTGTACAAACACCTTTACACGTCAGTCATATTTTTAAACTAGATGAGGTCGGCGTTTCCTATCTGACTACTCTGAGAAGGAAGGCCGAAACAAACGCAGAGGTCAGTCTCTTTTAAGTCACAGTCACAGTCTCTTTAAGGCTCGCACACACAGGCGCGACGCGACGCCTGACACAAAGGCACCGCGTGTCGCGCGACGAGCGGCGCCTTTTTGTAGCGCTGTCGCGTCGCGCTTGTCTGTGGGAGCCTTTATAACCAGGAATAACATGTAGGGTACTTTTTATCCCGCTAGTACGTTTCCGTGGGATAATTTCCGACCTCCACACGGGCGAAGCCGCGGGCAAAAGCTAATTTATTTATATGTATAACCTTTTGGTTGGTAAAAAAAACATTGTTATCAATCCGATAAGCACGTGTCTCCAAACAGATTACCAAAGGTTTGTATACAATATTAATGGGGAGATAAGATTTATAATCTCGAACGTTGGTTTAGTTTATTAAAATTAACGTATGTATAATAAGAGATTAAAGTTGGTTAACGCTGTTATTTTGTAACATATGCCTTGACACAAAATTATTCAAGACTTGCAAATTATGACTTTTTTCTCTTGAATTTTTTCAGCATTTTCCGAAAAGTCAGGGAAATTAATTTTGTATATTGACTACCAACTTAAATTGGCTGTATATTCAAATCACGACTGAAATTTTTTGACAATTGTATGAAATGGTAATAACACAGCAAATTGACGATAAGTATCAATTTACTTAACCATTAATTTCCCTGGCTGTACAGTCACCAAAAGAGGTGAGTAACCAGGGTCGTCGGATATAGTTGCAAGTTTAATAAGAAACCGATAGATGTTTTCGAATAAAATTTAATTAACCGACTTCTTTAATTAATAGAAAACAAACAGTTCATTTATCAAATTAAATTTCATTCGAAAACATCCATCGGTTTCTTACTAAACTTCAACTATATCGGACGATACTGGTTACTTATCTCTTTTGGTGACTGTACATGAAAAGCATTATCTTCAAGTGTTTTAAATTTCATTGAAATGCTACATTTTGTTACGATTTTAACGGTTTTATATAGTTGTACGTTTTAACACTTTCACTATCTATTACGAATCAGACACAATAGTAAAACAATCACCATGAACAATGTGTTCATCGTACAGGGAAAGGGTTAACCAAGTCTCTTAGCTGACTGTATCATCCCTCTACCACAGATTGACATAGCTCAATGACAGCGCAATTACTTTAAGATTGGATGTGCTACGGTGACTGTCTCACCGATGAGATTGTCCCTTAGTAGTGATACGGTGAAGTGTCGGAGTAGACCGCAAAGGAAATGGAGGGGTGGCTTGTATAAGTTTAGGCGGTAAAAGCCGAAATAGCTTTGATATCAGACCAGTGATAGAAATCATTTGATTTTGTACCTCTACCCACTCTAAGAAGCATTCAATTCAATTTAATTAATTTATAAAGTTTGTGAACATAGGGAAATTATTTATACCGATGTTTTACAAATAAATGTCGGTCCGTACTGTGTCCCGCCAGAAGGCATACCAAATTGTTTAAGTAGATAATCAAATGTCACATTAACAAAATAAAAATATAAAGTCAAGGTAAGTACATATTACAATTTCATCGCAACCACTAACAGTTAATAATATCTGATAATAAAATGTCAATAAATTAAGTCGGCAAATAAACAAATAGGTAGACATCAGAATAGAAAGGTTGCATGACTGACTAGTACTTACCTACTGGCTACATCGAAGAGGTAATCAACATTGGACCTTTTCTCACGTGTATACTTCTCTGTTCTGTGGCATAGTGATAACTAGACTGGATATTGCTAAAACCTTTAAATGCGGTAAAATGGAATATAATTTTAATCCCGTTTTCAGTTTTATCACCAATAAAAAGTATTTCACCTTTTTTTTTTGGGTGGGAAATCATCAAATGAGCTCTCCCGCTCTGGGCGGAGCGGAAGGGCGTGTCAGACTCTTACTGATTAAAACTCACCCGTGTTCCTTCAGTTGCCTGTGCGCCAGAGCCACTGTAACTCTTCCGAATAATCTGCGACCCCGGCAGGAAAAGTGTTTCACCTACGGTAGTATTTACGCGGCAACGTTGTGTTATGTATTGTACATAAGCATTTTAATGTATATTAAAACAGTGTGTAAGTACTTGCCTAAATACCAAAAAATATTCATAATTACTGGCGTACTGTATTATTAATAGTAATATCTATCTCTCTAGTATTAGTATTAAAACAGTTGATTGATGTTCCATTCTAAAAATAAAACTAAAAATACGTCCTACAGTGACAATGACAATCCATCAAACAAAAATGTTTATTCAATCCGCCATATTGCTTTTGCTAACCGTCGGATCCAATTTAACATCTGAAAACAAAATGGGTATTCGAATACCAATACTTATTGTAAATACACAATTCATTATTCTATCAAAGAAGTATGATTAATTAATCGGTGACGAGCCACATTTTCGGGTGAGTGGAGTTCAAAGGATGCCCGTATTTTGCCGTTTGGTCTTTGTTTTGTAACAAATGATCAGGAAAATATGTCCGTCTGAATCTCTAGTGGTTACGATGTTGTTGACACAGAAATTAATTGATGTTTTGATGTTTTTCTCGCACGAAATATGCTGCCGTTTACTGATAAATATGATAATCCACTTTGATTTTCTATCTTACTCTTAAATCAATCTTGGAATACGCCCCCTTTTTTTCCATTTAATTTAACATCTGAAGTCAGCTAGGTCTTTAAAACAAGGCATTCCATTTAGAGCACCAATTCCAAAAAGCACCAG
This sequence comes from Dryobotodes eremita, assembly GCA_917490735.1. Classification (NCBI taxonomy): domain Eukaryota; kingdom Metazoa; phylum Arthropoda; class Insecta; order Lepidoptera; family Noctuidae; genus Dryobotodes; species Dryobotodes eremita. The sequence goes on along the minus strand of OU823251.1, from coordinate 18,418,627 downwards.
CGTGAATAGCACCCATAGTATTCCATATTGCACACCCACGGTTATAGTGATAGTTAGAGAGGGACATTATTAACTATAAACCTACAAGAGTACCCCGATTATTCCAGTAAGTAAATTAAATTTTTGTGTTTTTTTCTACGCGTTATGTTTATCGAAAATAAACGTATTTTCTTTCTTTTTTTCTTTTAATAAGTTCATTGTTCTTTTTATTTCTTTAGAATAAACTATTTAAGATTTTTAAGAGATTTCTGGTAGGATAGATGTTGTTTGTGGTCATTATAGGTTTGCCTATTGACATCTTCAAACCCTTGCATTGTCCTATCAAGCATTTCAATACATCATAATTTATCGAGAACACTCGAAACTTTATCTAGTCTAACGTGACTTTCATAATTTTCTCCCATACCTAATTAGAAAAGCAATAAACTTGGTAAACTTGTGGCACGGTTAGCTGCACTCACAGCGCAGAGTACAGGCTACTTGACTTACCTGACTCCATTTATGTATGGAATATCTTTGACGTGGTTTTCGGTAACCGACGGGAATTAGTTCTAAAGAGAAGCTTTTAGCATAGTAATTTGTTGTGATCCGCTGGCCTCCCATTTTAATACAACAAACAATACATCACAGGCTTTAGAATAATATACCCTGTATAAGTATCAACTTATACAGGGTAATTTTTTTTAAGCCTGGGTTGGTACATTTTCCTAGAGAAAAACAGCTAAAGGAACCTTGAGCTAAATTTGCAGGAAAATTAAAATTACATCTGCGCATTTATCTATGTATGAATATATAATAATATGTATACATATTATAAATTGAAGTCGATTTTCGTGTCTGTTTGTGTGATTACGTTGTTCTTCCAAACTGCGTAACGGATTTTGATGCGGTTTTCACCATCATTAAGATAATTTATTTTGGAAGGTTTATTCGTATAATTTATTAACATTAAACTTACATATAAGAAAGAAATCTCGATGTTTTGTCAAGTCGTAAAAACCGTGTGAACCAGGAGTGGTTTGCTAGGCTAATGTTATAATAAAGAGAAAATATTCGATTTTTTATAATATTTATTTGTAACGCTTTGACGTTAAAACGGATGAATGGATTTGGATGAAATTTGGTGCATGGATAGACCATGACCTGGATTAGGACATAAAATACTTTTTACGTACCATGTAATACGTTACCATGGATTCAATACATGATTCTGGACGAAAAATTTCAACGCAGGGACGTTGAAATTTTTCGTCGGTTATTAAATAAAAACGTGTGGGGTCTGGAGACCCCGTCAGGAACGAAATTCCTTACGCTTTTTCTTAAATTCTGAATATGATTCGATATGGAGATTTAGACGTGTGATGGAAAAATTTAAAATTTTCGCAGTCGCCATCTTTTTTTTTCTTTTTTTTTTTTTTGGTTGGGAAATCATCAAATGACCTCTTTCGCTCTGGGCGGAGCGGAAGTGCGTGTCAGACTCTTACTGACTAAAACCCACCCGTGTTCCTTCAGTTGCCTGTGCGCCAGGGCTACGGTAACTCTTTCGAACAATCCGCAGCCCCGGCAGGCATCGGTCCTATCGGACCCCGTCAATTTTGGTGACATCTCTTTGAGGCGCGCGTGGAACACGACGCGCCGTCGACCCGGGCCTGGTCCTTACCGGACGGCGAGCTGCCCATTGCTCGTCGTCCGCAAGCCCGCGCCTACGGTGGCCGGGAATCGGCAATCGACTCCCGACGCCCAGGGTGTCTCCTTCTGCGGCGACTAGGGGCGCGAGGGCGCAGTGATTGCCTCTCCCTCTCGCGCTCCGCCTCCTCCTTCGCGAGCATTACTGCTTCGCAGAAGGAGGTGACGGCTTCCCATTCCCTCTCGCTCCGTACCATGGCCTGAACCAGGGCCGGACGCGAGAGGTCGCCGCCGCCGATCGCCGCCACGAGGACACGGCGGTGCTCCGCCCAAGCCGGGCAGACCTCCACCGTATGCTCCACCGTGTCCTCCGGTCGATCCACTCAATGGTAACACCCGGGCGTTTCCTCCCGCCTTATCCGAAACAGGAACCTCCCGAAACAGCCATGTCCGGTGAGGACCTGCGTCAGGCGGAAGGTGAGCATGGCGTGGCGCCTCTCAAGTCACTCCTCGACTGCTCGACTCCACTGGCGTGCCCTGCGCTGGGTTGCGACAGTCGCACTCTCCATGCCGCCATGAGATCCCGCCGGAGCTCTGTCCACTGTGCCGCGATTTCTCGCGGCAGCGGAGTTACGCCCCGGCGTTTCGCCTCCTCGCGCCACTCCCAAACGTGCGCGAGGACCTTTGCCTCCAGATCCCACGGCGGTAATCCGGCAAGGAGGCTCGCCGCCTCGCAGGAGACCGTGCGGTATCGCCGTACCATCCGGATGGCCATGACCCTTTGGGACGCGTTCAACCGGCGGGGCTTGGATTTGCATTTTGACCTCACTGTTGGTTTCAGCACCCTCGAAAACCATGAAAACTGTCTCTCTCTCTCTGTCTCTTTCTATTATATCATAATAGAAAAGTCGCATGGAGGGGCATAGTGCTTTTTCGTTACGTGACTATTTCTACAATTTTTACAGTTTTACTCTTACCGCAAGCTGCGTTAAAGAATTTCGTCCCAAAAATATTTGCTGTTCCATACATTTTGACCGCGTAGGTGGTAGTAGGTTGACACTTTGCTATGAAACAGCTGATTTTTTTTATAACTTACGAAGTTTCTACGCTTGGGTGTCTAGAATCATGTGCTGAATTCATGGTTCCAGTTTGCGCGTCGATGGGTACCACCAGGTATAAAATAAAAATAAAAAATCCGTAGGTATACGTCCGGCTCACATTGGAAAGGCAGTCGCTCTTACTACCTTGCCGACTACATAATAAAGACCGCCCATTGTGTCACCCTGTGTAAAATGTCTACATTTATATCAGTAATTTTTATGGTGTACATAATAAAGAGTATACTTTTCTATTATATCATATTTTTATTACGGCATAAAGTATTCTTTTATAGAATGTATAATAGAATAATGAACTTGAATTATTGCGGTATTCTTGTTGTCACAAAACGTAGGTACCTAATTAATAATCATGTTATTAACGCATAAATCATACAGATCGTAATTACTAATCCTGTAATTAAAGCATAAATCATATAGATTACGTGTGACTCTGGCTAAACTAAAACTGAAACCGATTTTGTTTTGTTACGATGTTTTGTTTATGCCTTGACCTTACCTTATTTTAGTTGGCGTTTTTGTCCTAGCTTTTTAACTTTATTTTTTATTTAAATTATTTTGGGGTTATGATCATTGAGGGTAGGTAGCAAATGGAATATGATGCCTATGATTTGATAGGCAGCCTACAAAGCATTATTGAAAGGTTTTAAAAAATAGAAAGCGAAAAATAATTGTTTTACGTGCGAATAATAATAGATTACCAATATAATTTCATAAATTAATCTTTAATGTCTTTTATTAGATACCAAACCCGATATATTAGTCTTAAATTTTTTTTCCGGTAACGCTTTACATCCGCTACAAGTCGCCATGTTGGATTTCATGTAATTTCATAATCCCGCGGAAAAACATGACGCTTCCAAATGTAATTCGTTTATCCAAATTCGACGAGCAGTTTAGGAGTTATGAGTGAGCTGATGAACATACATACATGCATACATTCTTAAATAGCCTGTTGAAATCATAACCCTCCTTTGGCTTTGCCGTAGTCGGGTAAAAAGAAGAATGAACTTGAATTATATTGTTGTTGTCATAAAAGAAGCGTTTCTTATTCCTAACATTTTTCGTGATTTACTCTATTACTGCACTATACTGTTAAAGATTTCTTAAACAATAAGTACCAAGAATAACACCTAGCAATAATAGGAAAATGTTTCCTGATACCAACCAACTTAGCTAGCGTCCGCAGTAGGTCACATTTCACTAAGAGATTCTGTACTGTAATATTATTATACTAAGAATGGTACCGGAATGGCTCTAGTAAGTATCGTGGCACTTCCGAAAAATATACTTCTAAAATATATTTTTCTTGTTAGTGCCCCTATGACTTCGTTTTTTGTTTCCTCCTGAGAAAATCTCTAAATAACCATAAAATATTGATCCAATAAACAACCATAAAAAATAATCTTACACCAGACGTCGTTAATTTAATAGCTTCATAATTCCCTGACTTTCTTACTTAAGGGGAAGATTATTCTTGTCGTTATTTCGCAAATATTTCGTTCATATAAAATGGGGGAGCATCGATCGTTCGTCCTTGGGCCTCAAGAAAATTAGTCCTTAGACAAACGATGGTTTGTCCACAAAATAAACTCTTAGGCTGTGGTACAAGTGATAAAAGTCAGGTGCGGAAGTAATTATCGTAAAGCAAAATTATTAAATTGAAAACGTGCGTTGGGCGTTAAGCTGATATCAGATTCATTTTTTGTTTCTAATTCGGCATCTTTCACTCGAAGTGAAGTACACAAAATGAATGTAAAGTGAAAAACGAATTCATTAATGAACAGATTCAACGATGTTGGATTTCGACATTCGGCATGTACACTCAAACTCCGAATAATCGTTTTATTTATGAAATTCAAATGAAAGTTCATTCCTATGCAATTTTGTCGGTGTCGTGTGGACGTAGAATATAAAAAAGCTACCCGTCTTTACTTGAGTGAAGGGTCTATACGTGCTTTATGGATTCTTATAATGATCTGGTAGTATACCTAATGTGGCAAAGTTTTCTATTTCAATCAAGATGTTGTATCGAAATCGATGTCATTTTAAATGTCAGCGACCTAATATTATGTTTTTCGTAAGACATTTTTTTTTTAATTTTGTTTTTTTAGCCATTATTAGACATGGAGTATCGCTGAACCTAATCGCATCTCGAAAATAAGATAGGTTTAAATTAAATAAGGATTGTGGTCGAGTTACCGAACATTTTAACTAGGGCGTTTTATATTGCTGCAAAACAAAAACATTAGTAAAATATTAAAGTACAAGGTTATTTTGGCGCGTGGCCAAAATTGGAACTAACGCAGCCAGCTTGTTTTTTGAATACATTTCAAGTGACATTTTACAAAACAATCGCACAAATGTTTACCAACAGCGCCCTCCTGTCAACATCATAAGCGATGTGCTTGACAGCGCGCATGCATACCTACACGGCAGTAGCCTATAGTGGGAGCAAGGAGCCTATAAGTAATCCTTAAAAAAAAACTAGGCATTTATAGCTTTAAAAGTGTGACTGGCCAGCAACATCCTCTTCATCGCGCATGCATCCACACACATAGGCAAATTGCGCTACCGCCGCACTTGTCCCTGGCCGTGGCCTGGGGCAAGTATGGAGCAATACGAGCACCGTATTAAACCGCGGGGCTTTAAGGACAATACCCGCCTGCCGCGCCCTCTGACGGGGACGTAGCAACTACCCATAGACATCCTTGCGCATACTGTTATTTTCCTACGCTTAATTAATATAAGCATTAATCTATAGAAAGCTGTGAGCGTCTAACTTATGCCACACTAGGAAAAATCTCGGCCATAATAGCCAACTTGTGTGATAATTTATTTTGTAACAACTTGCTGCTGACACTTCTTGCGGTCATTATTTTTTGCATTTCCTATTTTACTGCAATATTTTGTTGGAAAAGGCCCAGAAAGGGTTATTAGCTTTTTAATGACCGAATGCCTTTATCTATATTCAACCGGAATGATTCCCCCATGTACTGACTCAGCGCACTTAATGGAAGTGACGTTCAACCTAAAAATGACGTTATCGTTATCATATTGTATTTACCTACAATAACATAATACAATATTGAAGCAAAAAAATAGTTTGAACTTAAAGTTTCAGGTTAGTACCTATCTTTTCTACAACCGCTAGGGTGGAATTACAAAGCCAACTTAATTTTTACCTAGTGTAGTGAAATAAAAAAGGAATTTCACGACTTTAAAGGCTCCCGCAGATAGGCGCGACGCGACAGAGAGAGAGGTGCGAGCGGCACCTTTGAGTTGAGCTGTCGCGTCGCGCCTATCTGTGTGAGCCTTAACACGTATAATTTATTAGTATAAAAAATATCCAATCAAAATAGAATACAAAATGTTAAAATTAAATATTATGTACTAAAACACTTGCAGAAGATGTAAATTGGTCTAAATGAACAGAGAGTACGAGACAACTTAAGGTACCTATAAGTATCGGATGGTAAATCTTTGTTACGTATTTGTTTTCCGAATTAGGTAATCGATTGCTATCGGTTTTTAGGTTCGTGGCCGCTAAATTACGTAAACTTTCAAATGAAAATTATCTTATAAAGATTATCTAAGCTATCCCGACAGAAAAACAGTCATCGTTAAAGATCAACTATTATTCCAATGTAAAACCTAAAAATATTAAAGGGGATCGATTCCTTGATGGTTTTCATGCTGATGAACCGTAGCCTCGAAGAACTGCATGCCTCGACGGAATCGCAGGTAACATGACGATCAAGTATCGCGGGCCAGAAAGGACTTGCTAGTCTCGAACTCCAAGGATCCTATGCGGCTTGTAACAGCGACGAAATAACTCGCAAGCCTCGTGGATATTCCGGTACCCGGAAAAATGGCCGCAAGTAGCCCTTTTTAACTGGTTCTATACACATTACATTAGAGAAAAGGCTGAAACTATCGCAGAGAGAGGAAATAAGGAAAATTATTTACCAGGTTCGAGGAAATATTACATCATTTGTGTAAATATAAAAAACTTGGTTGACTGTGAACCAATTGCGGCAAAAAGATTAGGTATTAGAAAGAAACTACGTGACTCCAATAGGATTGGTAAGACGGAAATTTATAAAATCTATTTGGAACCGTTTAATTTTTTTTTGCAACTGAAGTAGTTTTCCAATAATCAAAAGGGGCCTTCTGTACGTCAAAATTTGAAAAAAAATTGAATGAAATTTGATGGCCAGTTATATGAAATAGGTTGGAACTGCAAAGGTCACGCTGGACTGCACTATACAGGATGGCAGCTATACATCGACGCGCAAACTGTAACTATGAATTTAGCACATAATTCTAGACCCCCTACCATGGAAATTTTATGTCGGTTATCAAAAACTAAATCTGCAGTTTCAAACAAAAGTGCAATACATACGCGGTCATAATTGTATTGAAAAGTTAAAAAAAAAACACGCGTGGCACTCGGGGACTGCCACGGTAAAGCTATTGCATAGCATTTTTTATCAACTTATGCAATTATATTATTATTATTTTTTTTTTTTATTTATTTATGCAGTATTTTTTTTCTTTGATTTTAATTCAAGTACAGTCGTACCATATACATACACGTTAAGCGAACGCTCGGCCGAGCTACATGGTAGGCGGAGTGGGGGGTGTTAGGTTTTATTTTCGTTACGGAATTTCTTGATTCGGTCGCTGCGCTCAAAGCCCGCGATAAAAGCTATGCAATAGCTTAAGAATAACGGACGAAAAATTTCAATGCAGGGGGAATTATGGAATGAATCCATGGTAACAGATTGCGCGTCGATGTCCCTGCCACCCTGTATTATGTTATGGTTATTAAAAATTCTTGCTTGTACCGTCAACCGCACAGCTGTGGCAGCAATTTGACATTGAAAGTGCCTTTATTTCATAGAAGTAAGGATGATTTTTGTAGTGCAAGTGTTACCACTGATGTGTGGATGAAGACATAATTATGTGCATAAGTATTGCATTTTCTCAAACATGCTTGGAAATTCGAGGATTATTTTGACAACCTTCTTCGAGATAAATTGAAAATGCTATACTAGTCAACATGCGAGCAGTTAGTATGAAAATCCATATCTGTCGTGTTTAGCGGCCGAATAAATTACTATGAAAATTCATATCTGTCGTGTAATTTAAAAATGGATCGAACTTTTTACTTCAACCCATAGCAACCAAGGAGGTAACTTATCAAAGATTTTATTTAAATCTCGAACTCGCTTAGCATATAGAGCTGTTTAAAGTGAAAACGAAACAAATGTACATATTGGCGCGAGAAAAGTTATTTTTGTTCGTTAATTTACTTAGTTTGAATTTCCGCGCATTATTTGAAAAAAGTATCTACTATACAAGCTTTGGCCGCTACCTGGTATTAATGGACTCACGAATGTTTGCCTTGGCTTCGCCTCAGCGGCTTCGCTTCGGCCCACATTTTCACGTTTGTCCATCAATGCCTCTGTTGTCGGCCGCTGCAGTAATGTACTATTGAAGTACTAGTACTGAGTATACTCGTGTATTCCAGAAACTATGAAGAATTTTGATTATTTTTATATGAGTCTGTTTGACATGTACGTTTCAAGAATTCTTATTAGCTAGGAAAATCGCCTCGCATTCGAATGCAGCAAATCTGAAACTACTTCTGAATTTTACCAATTCTTCCAACGAGATTGCCAACAGCTGCAAACTTTGCCCTAAGTTCTCAAACACTTCAACAAATCTTTTCTCGTAATCTATTGAGACCATTGTGAGTTAAGTTCTTAGGAAGAAGTCCTATAATTCTTAGGATACTTTCGGCGTTTTGCAGACAAGTTCTTGAACTAAAGTTTTTCTTTCATATTCCTGGGAGGTCGGAAACTTCTATTATTTCATTATATTTTGTACAAATCTGCCCGCAACTACGTTTGCGTGGAAGTGGTAAGACACCACAATATACTAAAATAACAGCCACATTTTTATAAAACTTTCCTGTACAATACGTTTGTAGTTTTGGCCTCAGCAGCCAAAATATAAAGAGAGTCAGGACTGAAGACGTGGGAGCAAGCGACGAACAGTCGTCCGTATGAGAAACAACTCATCCTGAGGTCGACACCCGCAGCCTTCAGTAGTAATTTCCCATTGCTTGCGAGTATTTTCGTTATTAGTAAATTAATGAACGCTTGCGTTGCTGCACATACTACTTGGCACAACACTGATACACTGACTGATCCATTCGTACAAATTATTCTAGACGAACAGTTATCACTAAAATAATCTAACAGTAGATTTTAAACACACGGGATTTCTCATTAACAGTCACCTAACCTAATTTTTTATATAACCAGATATGACAGAAGAGGCCTAAACTAAATGCTTTTCTTTGTACGTTCTACGAATTATCATAAATAATAATATAACAAAATGTAAATAAAGGAAGCATAAAAAATATCTATCGTTAGGAATCGAACATAGGTCTGCAAAGCAGTCGTCGAACTTATAAGCTATTTGCTTTGTTGAAAGTTGACTAAATTAGTCGTTCTTATATCGTCGTTCCGAATTTAGCCCTGATGTGTCATCGCAACAATCATATTTATTTACGAGATTGACGGATGGACTGTTTTGCTCCATAAAGGTAGCATAGATGATAATCATTTAAAAGGTTAAATCTGTAACTATCTGCAAAATTCTAACATTTTGACTCGTCATTTTACAATTTGCGGTAAGCTATAGAGGAATACAAATAAATTGCAATATTGCTCATCAAATAGCGTGAGAATTTAGAGCCTACAGACTGACCAGACTTATAAGGAACATTTGAACAAACTCTATTCTGTAGTTTTTGCGTGATGCTGGAATATACATTCAGACAAACAGATAAGCAGACAAAAATTCTTAAAATTATATTTTCGACGTTAGAATCGTTCCCAGAACTCACAAAAATTACTTTAAAAAAAAGAAAATAAATTTACAGTTATGACTCCGCTACGATTATACTATAAGTAGGTATAGATTCAAACAATACCTCTAGGTCTGTTAAGAAACTTAGTTTCAATGAAGGACATTCGAGTAGTGTTGTTAATTAACTTTGAGTACCTACTTTTAACAAGGAGGAGGTTTAATCAACTGCTTGTTTGTCTTAAAAAGACTGGCTCTCATTATACTTTTCACGTTTTCTTGTAGCATTTAATATTATAGTTATTCTATAAAGTTACTTTAAGGAGACTACAGGACCTAGACGCAAGTTTTATAATGCCTAAAAGTAGTTTAAAAAGTAAAAGTAAAAGTAGTGTAAAATACTATATGATATTCTTCAGGATATATGCTAGTTAGATAGTGTGTTAAAAACATAATACAACTAATTTGATACGATAGATAAAAATCACGAAGATACTTCTAAAATAATATTTTAACGATTAAAAACTATTCTAATATACATGCAATGATTCTTATGTTTTGTCAGATTATTCTACAAGCAACATGTTAACGTAATAGTGTTTTATTTTTTTAGTCCAATCAATAGATTTTTTGTAAATAGATAATTGCTAAATATCTTGCAATCAATTACCAGCGGTGTGTCATCGCGCTACTCTTTCTTTTCTATGCAGTCCGACAGTGACCGCGCTTAAACTGTTGTCAACCCCTTAATATTAAGTCGGAGACCGTTGATGTGTCAGAATGTGTCGTGGCAAGCTGGAACAGTGCGCCTAGCAAACGCGAACGCGAGAAGTAAACGTAAAGTAATTCGAACGATTTTAGAAATACTCGGTTTGCATATAACATTTATTTCGTTTGAGGGCTTGAACCATACGTCATGTTCGTGAACGGGCGCCGTCAGTAGGGACTGGTCATTTCTTAGCTGACACGGTTTATTTTAATTTAATATTTGAATTGTTTTTGTCTTCTTATTACGGACGCTTTTAACATTCTGCATCGTTCTCATATGCATAATTTCAACATGAATGATGTAACCAATATTTAAAAGAGTGTCCATGGAGTTTCTTGCCCGTTCTTCTCCATAGGTACCTACTACGCTTTGGAATGGGCAACTAGCTTCATCTTTCTGACTGACCGACCACTTGACAAATCAAAAGTGCCTGTTAGGTTTCTTTGAAATAAATGCTTCGAGTTTTTTTGTTTTGAATTTTGTTTATCCATATTTATTTTTATTTATTTATCTTTACTTCAGACATACAGTCCATATAATATTTACAAAGAATAAATAAATATATAAAATATATAAATATTTAGTTCAATAAAAGCTTGTTCTTAAAAAGGTTTTTTACTTAAATTTTATTTTGTACTTTTTAGTATTAGAATTTCTATAGATAACCGTTCTATCACCTTGTCTTGAAAAGTACTTGTAAATACAAACCCAAAGAACCCAAACGCACCTTTACACAAGTCATGGTGAGAAGCCATTCGAGTTGCACTATCCAAGTCATGCCACACTTGAGAACAGGCTATCATTATAATTTAATGAATACTTATACAACATTTCGTGCCGGTGCTATTGACCTCTGAGAAGTTCTCTCGTATGGGAGCCAGTTCTGCTTACAGCAGCCGGATCATGGTAAACTTTAGAACGAGCTATCATAATTGTATGCGTATATAAAATTTTGTGTCTCTGCTATTGACCGTTGAGGAGTTCTCTCGACTGGAGCCAATCCTGGGTGCAGTAGCCAGGTTATGGTGGACTTTAGAAGGAACTACCATAATTAAAAGCGTATATTAAATGTCATGTCTGCATTGTTGACCGTTAAGGAGGTCCTTCGTCTGGAGCCAATTCTGGGTGTAGAATCACAGGTCTTGCATCATAAAAATGCAATGTCTACGAAACAGAATCGACTTGTGAAATTTCAACTCCGTAGGATAAGAGGAAGTGTTTTTTTTCAGCTTGGAAGATTCCACCTGGACAAACATACATACTTTACAAGTTAAATAAAAGCTTGTAATAAAAAAAGGTGTTAGTAATTTGTTAGTAAACAAAACTCGTTACACAATATTAATTACTTAGTCTATTTTCTATTTCTGTGCAGATGTACACCTGCCCAGTACACAGTAAACGGACCATCAATTTTGCACACTAACGTTCTGAGGACAGTTGGTGCTACCACGGACCCTACTCTAATTTGTGATACTAATTTGTGCTTGTCGCATTTTGAATTAAAATGCTATGAGATAGTTGTATTTTCTATTTAAGAACCGATCGCTTTTCCATTACGTTTACTTCGCAAGTTCTTGCTAGACCTACTGATATCATTTTGGCGCAACAAAACATAACCCGAATATAATACATAGTATGAACACAGCTTTAACATTATACAATGGTTTTATGAAGTACCAACCGAAATTATCAATAGTATTCAATGATATATTATTTGCTTTATTGAGACCATTTCATCGAAACGGGAATATAATGAACATAAGGACGATGTGGGCCCATTAGGGGACCATTAGGAAGCTGAAGGCTCTTTCCGGCTGTTGCGGACAAAGAGCTCGGAGGATGATTGCCGATTTTTGGTAATTGGAGAGGCCTGTACAAGAAAATGAAGACCATTGGTCTCGGTCACCTTTTACATTGAATAACACTTTATACCTTTCTATTCTACTAGCTGAAGTCTTGCTGGCCCGCAGCTTTGTTTGTGTTGGACTCATTCGATTTAAAATGTATTCAATAAACTAAAACATAATTATTTTCTTTTGTAATATGGAGTTTTGTGCGTAATACAGATTAAGATTCAGACAGATTCCAGACAAAACTGACACTCAATTAGAGCAGACGTGTGTTTAAGCAATATTGTATTTTATCTAATGTCGTTAAAATATTTTCGAGTGATCTGTGACCTTGAAAACGATTCACGCATGTTTCTGCTAAGTTAGCGATTTACTTTAGTGAATACAATTAATTATGACAAACATTTAGGGATTAAGTATGTCAAATAGTGCAAACAGTCCTCGGAGTATTCCGTCAGCAAGCAGCCCTGCCAGCAAATCGAAAACACCTTACCATGCGGCTGAAGTAAAAATTCAGGCAGTGGAAACCAGTCAGATTAGTAACTGGTTGATCTCAATTGAATCATGCCTGAATGAAGTCTGTACCATTGCTCAGGAAGGGAAGCTGAACTCTGATCAAAAGCTGAGGATAAATTCTCCATCGCGCAAGGTTGGACATGGCGTCTCACAAATGGCAGTTTACTACCAGGACTTGAAGCTAAAGACCGAAGTAATACAAAACTCTAAACTAGTGTGGATAGAAAAAGGTGACCTCACGGATTGCCTCGAAAATAAGAAGAAAACCACTCAAGCGACCATTTAAGAAAATTGCGCTAAACCAACAATGGCAGAAAAACTTTCGTTCACTGACATGGTAAAAACCAATAAAAATAATTACTTGTGCCCCAATAAAGTCAGCTCTATTGCAATTTATTCAACAGATAAATTAAAATCTAGTGACGATACTAAATATCTTGTCCAAAAAATTATATACCCTAAACAAATGAAATTACACGTTAGAAGACTGCGCAAAACAAAAAAACACTTGTGGCACTCGGGGACTGCCGCGGTAAAGCTATTGCATAGCATTTTTTATCAACTTATGCAATTATAATTATTTATAATTTTTTATTTATGCCGTATTTTTTTTTCTTTGATATTAATTCAAGTACAGTCGTACCATATACATAAACGTTAAGCGAACGCTCGGCCGAGCTACATGGTAGGCGGAGTAGGGGATGTTAGGTTTTATTTTCGTTACGGAATTTCTTGATTCGGTCGCCGCGGTCAAAGCCTGCGATAAAAGCTATGCAATAGCTTAAAAATGGAGGCGTTATAATCAGCAAGGAAACCAAAGACGACATAGAAAAACTTAGGAAATCATCTCAGCTAAGTAGTTCAGGCCTGAAAATGGAAGAGCCCCATACGAGAAGACCAAGAATTGTAGTTCTAGGAGTACCGACCGTTGTAAGTGGTTTATGTCAAGAAGTTTATGATTGCGTCTATGAGCAGAAGGTGGCCGACTAACTGCCTAGTTTGTCCCGTGACCCTTTTTCTGGCCTCTATAAATTTAAGTCACAAGTAAAGTAAAAAAAAGAGGGACCTACGTGCAACTATAACCTTGAAGTACCTGCTAGCATAAGAAAAGATTCATAAATTCTATAGATTTTAATGAGGTCGCGTAAGGACGTCAACGTTTATCTATAAGTCTTTTTTAATTAATGTCACTTATTCTTATATTGTCTTTTACTTGTTATAAACGTAATAATAATTTTAATTTTTACAATTCGTGTTATAAATAAACATGCAATCTTAACTTTTTGCTGATACGGTTTTTTGAACTTTGTTTTTTTTCTGTATGACAAATTACACGCGACCGTGTTAATAATGTAACACTGCAAAAATCATAATAGAACATGGTTGCAAAAATGTCTCACGGTGATGCAAAAAAGTAGCATACTTACTATTTTTCTCAATTTCAATCCAACCATAATTTATAGTAGATGAATTAGTTACTATTTGTTTTAGGAATTTCAGATAATACTTATGTATAAGCACTTGAGTGAGATACCTGAGATACAGGTTTATTCCTAGTTTAGGAAGAATCCAATAATTTTTTACCTACCTCTAGTTTAAGGCCCTATCTTTTAAATATTTATGTAAATCAAATATTTCAATAAGCAATTTAAATTTTAATTAAAATATTATTCTAACTTAAATACCTGCCTCAAGGTAAACAAAACCGAATCAAGTCATTTATAAGTAAAAGAAACCTTCAATGCAACCCAATTGATTGATTGCCAAGGGTCGAAAACTGTTCACGGCCCAAACGTTATATATTCAATTAAGGGGGACTACAGCACCTAAACGCAAGTTTTATAATGCCTAAAATTGTATGATCCACTGCAGTAAACAAAAACAGAAAAATATATGATATTTTGATTGTTAGATAGTGTGTTGAAAACATAATACAACTAATTTGATATGATAGAAAAAATCACGAAGATACCTCTAAAAAATTATTTTAACGATTAAAAACCATACTAATATACATGCAATCATTCTGATTGTTTATCAGATTATTTTACAAGCAACATATTAACGTAATAGTGTTTTTTTTTGTCCATTCAATAGATTTTTTTGGAAATAGATAATTGCTTCATATTTTACAATAAATTACCAGTAGTGTGTCATCGCGCTTCTCTTTCTTTTTTTTATATGCAGCCCGACAGTGACCGCGCCTTAGCTGTTGTCAGCCTCTTAAGTAATGTGAACATTTTATTAGAATTAGAACTCTAAATTCCTTTTTCATTAAGACCATGAACTGGAAGTCAAAAAAGTGATGAATATACCTACCCTGAAATTTTGAGAAACATATGAAGTCTATCTGACTACTATTCGATGTAATCAATTAATAATTTCAATGCGAAATAGATCTCTGATACGAAGCGAATCTAATACCCTTGTGAATGGAACCCATGAATTTTGCTAAATCCTTACTGAGTTCATTAACTAAGAGAGATACAGGTAGTACGTGATTTAATTATCTTTCATTTTTTTATCAGAATTTTAGAAGGTTTGAAAGGGATCATAGGATCTAATTATATTTTCACATGTAAACTCTCTGGTGAATAGTAACTCAATTAGAATTTGTTAAAATGGAACGAAATATTTTTGATTGAATAGCAACCTAAAGCTGTTTTATAATCAAATTATAATATTCAACTACGGGGATATAGGCATTTTTTTTTTTTTGGCTGTTATATCATCAAATGACCTCTCCCGCTCTGGGCGGAGCAAAAGGGCGTGTCAGACTCTTACTGACTAAAACCCACCCGTGTTCCTTCAGTTGCCTGTGCGCCAGGGCCACGGTAACACTTTCGAACAATCCGCGACCCCGGCAGGAAGCCCGTAATATGCCTATTGGTATAAATGGGCTTATTGGATAGTCAGTCGGAAAGTCAGACTGAAGTCGTGATGGTTTTGTGGTCGACTGAAAAATAACAATTTAGTTGGTTTTTTTACATCAAAAAATTATGTCAGTCTTTATTTCCTTTCGTTATTCTAATAAATAGAATGCGATTTCAAACCTCGGAAAAAGCAGATGCGCAAATCCTAATTAAACTCTGGTTATCTATCACTGAGATCTTATTTTGAATAAATGATAAAAGTTCAAGTTCATATTACAATTCACACATTTTAGCGTATTCACAGTTATCGTCGCGGAAATTGCCATAATCGAACCGCTCGCGAGCGCGTACGCCGGACGACTGAATGATATACTTTTATTATTATTATTTCCTTTATTTCATTATGTAAATATAAATTAAATTTTTAAATATTAAAATATAAAAAATATAAAAACATTAAAAAATATAAAAAATAGTGGCCCACCGGTATCGGGAACAGGGTCCAAGCTACCGGCGGTCAGGGCTCCAGAGGGAGAAACCTCCTAACAATGCGGGCCGTGTTCACAAGTACCGCCTTCTGAATCAAGCCCTTGATCCAGCTGCCCAACGAGAGCCTCCTCAGGTGTTGGTCGAGGCTCTTGACTATTAATCCATTGGCTGTCACGACTATCGGTACAATGATCGCTGAGTCCACATCCCACATAATTATTATTAAAACACGAAATATGATTTGTTTATTTTTATTGTTACTTTTAGAAACATTAACCTATTTTCATAACTAAAACATCACCCCTGTATTTACCAAAGGGGCTTACATCACGGCTGTGTTTACCGAAGGGGTAAACAGAGGTGTAGCACACCCACATTTGGCCAGTTATGTTATATGTAACATGGAGTAGGGTGGCAGCGTTTTACCATTTACCGGGTACAACTCCAGATAATACTGAAAAAACATAAAGAAAACTGTTACTGCGTAAATTAATTAGATAGAAAAAAATCTGTTAAGTGCATTAACTATTGCGAGATGATTCCTGTACGGAACTCGATGACCTATAGAACCCAAAACATTGCTGCTCGAAAAACAAACATTCATAACTCTATAGATTTATAACAACAACAATTTAACAACAAATTTGTGAAAGCGTGGGTTTCCTATTTAACTTTAATAATTACTTCTTTCTTATTGATATTTTAATAATTGTAGACTGTTTGACGTTTTACATTTGAGAGTGAAAATGTATTTGAAATTAATACGTTGGCGAGAAAGTAGCAATTTAGATTCTAGAGTTCTTTATGTCGACTAAAATTCTTTGAATTTTTACTGAATAACTTTTACTATGAAATTAACTAAAAGATGTATTCATTAACCTTCGTTTTTAATTACATTCAATCTTTTTATTACACAAGTCGCTCACTCAAGCATAATTTAAGTCGCATTAAAGATCCCAAAATTGCTCTAAACTTCTTTAAACACAAGCGGAAAGGGACGATGTGTTTATCAAAAGGAACCAACTCATAATGATCGTTCTTAATGGCGCGTCCTTGCATGAACTGGACCTTTTTATTAGGCTTTTAATACACGAAGAATAATTTTCAGTTTGTCTCATCTTGTCGTAAAACTTGGCTCATATAAACTGACTGGCTTCTATTTCTTTTCTTAATTTCTTTTATTTTTATTTTTATACGTTATAAATTATTATAATAGGAACTTGACTACGCCTACCGAGTGTGCTAAGACCTTGGAAAATGTTATTATTAAGATAAAGTAAAAATAAATTACTGTGTACATAGTATTTAGTACTTAGGTATACGCCGACGTGGTAAAGTAAAATATTTTTGGTAAAAAATCTAGAATAAATAGGTTCTACATAACCGTGACCCTGTCCTTGAATTTAGATTAAATCTGTGTCGAATAGGCCGAGACTCGTAGGTAGGTTCAATATAAATAATATTAGACCGGCATAATATCGCTATTCGTTGCTCTGATATGTATTTTTTGTTAAAAGAAACCGCTATTTGCCGGTCTCTTGGGTTTTTAAGAAAATGTTAAAATCAACTTATAGTTATAACCATTGAATTAAGACCTCTAACTAAAAATAAATTGAGAATGTTTAATAATAATGTTCTTAGCAATCTTCCAACAGCTAGTTTTGATTCACAAGACCCTAATATAAACTACTGTACACTATTTTCTAAAGTATACCAATAATTTAATAAAGCATGTCCTGTAAAAAGTAACAATCAATATTAAACCAAAATTTAGTAAATGCTACTGGCATTAAAAGAGCACAGATATTTTATATTTGATATTTTTAATTTGTATCACGAGAAATCATTGACTTCTGATCAAACCCCTCACAATTATGTAAGAAATTATTCTAAGATATTCAAAAGAGAGAAGAAGTCCCAGGATGCAATTAGTATTTTCTGTGAACTCTCAATAGCGTTTGACTGCGTTGACCACAAAACACTGATCTGTAAATTACACCACTACAGAATTCGTGGACAAGCTGCTGAACTTGTTCTTTCCTATTTATCAAACAGGCAGCAAAAAGTAAACCTTAACGGGGCGACGTCCTCGGGCTTCTTATTTAAGATGGGCGTGCCTCAAGGTTCCATTCTTGGCCCTTTCCTATTTCTAGTTTATATTAATGACCTTCCTTACATGATGGCTAACTTATCGGATATAATTGTAGTCACTGATGACACATCTCTTATTTTTTAAATAGATAGAAAAGATACGGATGTCTTACATGTCTGTCAACGATATTCTGGCTGTCGTTTGAAATGGTTCGCAGCTATTAAGCTTTTTCTTAATGCGAACAAAACCCAATGTCTTAAGTTCTCATTACCAAATGTATCCCAAGTGGGTCTAAATTTAAAACTTGATGGCAAGAAACTAGATGCTATTACGGCAACTGTATATCTAGGAATTACTTAAAATTCTAAATTGCAATGGGGCGTTCACATTAGAGCTCTTTCAGAAGATTAAGTTCAGCTGCTTATGTAGTATAAAAAATAATGCAGTTGACTGATATAGCCACAGCTAGGTTAGTATACTTAACTTATTACCACAGCAGTATGTCTAATGGCGGTCCTCGCGCGTGTCTTAGAAATAAATTCAAAGCAATTGATATACTAACTCTGCCTTCTCTTTATATCTTAGAAAGTAATTTGTATATTCGCAAAGACTTTTCAAAAGAAGAAGCGATTTCCATAATTTAAATAAACGTAGTGAAAATGAAATTGTGATACCCAAATTTAGATTATCTAAAAAAAGCAAGTCATTTCTTATTAACTGTAATTTTAAAACATTGTAAAAGCCAATTATTTTTGAAAGGGTAACTGTGGAGTTTCTTGTCGGCTCTTTTCAATAAGATACGACCAATTGGAACCGTGCACCTAGCTTCTAACGTTTCATAAGTGCTCATGTAGGTTTATGTGAAATAAAATATTTTGATGTGATTAGATCACTAGAATTTCTTTTTTGTTTATGGTTTCAAAAGTCGTCTGACAGTTTTTACTTCCAGAAAAAATAAAAAAATTAAGGAGTATATATAAATAAATAAAAAATAAAGACTACAAAATAACGAAGATAATTTTTTAGCAAAAAAAAGCAATCTGTTTTTCTTTTGTCTTTCATAATAACTTGGTTCTATTTTTGTCTTTTCCAAATCAATTTTCTTTTTTACTGTGCAGCGCTCGTCTTCATCAAACTTTATCAAATTAGCTAACGGTTATCCGCGACTTCGTCTGCGATCCAGGATGAAAAATAGCCTATGATTTTTTCCAGGTCCCTGGCAACCTATCTGTGATTAATAACGATTGATTATGTGGTTTAGGCGTGATAAAATAACAGACAGACAGAGACTTTTATTTATTAAAACTTTATGCACAAGTAAAAAAAAAACTACTCTACAAAGGCGGACTTACTGCCTGAGGCATTTTCTACCAGTCAACCTAGTTCCCTTCACATTTATAATATGAGTATGAAAGTATAGATTACGACAAATGAGATCGATCTATAAAATAGAATGAGGCCAATCCCTTCAAATGACAAAACTCCTACCTGTTAAAAGGTAAGGAATATTTCCGAAATTCGTTTTTTATACCTACATATTTGTCTAGATTCCAATAAGCCGCAGACATTCGAATACACAGGATTTTCCAATGAGGCCTTATAAGTATTCGTTTCATTGACTTTGGGTTACATAGCCTAATCTGATGGGCGGCTATCTCTTTCAATCTCGGTACAATGGGAGGCAGTGAATCAATGAGTCCTCATGGCTCAATTTTATGCTATCTAATTTATTTTCGTCTAAAAGGAAGAAATTGTGCTCTTGAATAAGTCTGGGAGCAGATCTTTTATGAAGTACTATCTTGTGAGTAGAAGATTATTATGTGAATACTGAAGCTGCTCTAAATAAATTTACTGTTAAAGTAAAATTGATTTCTTATTATTATAGCGAACACGTGTTACGCCGACCCCAAGTATCATGGTACAAGAGCAGGAAGATAATGATTGTCAAAACGAAAAGTACTTCTACATTATTATCATGATTATTTTGGTCCTTTGATACATAAAACATAATCATATTTTAAGACAATAACGAAAAAACAATGTTTATTTTGCACAAACAAAACGTACATTACAAAAAAATTACATATAATATACATATACAAAGTAGCCAAAAGCCTCGTCATTAACATCAAACAGCCACAAATGTGGGCGTATTTTCCTCATGACTGAAGGTCAAACCCAAAATTCAGTAAAATCATGAATTTCATTAGACTAAAATTATACCGTGAGAGCCATTACGCTCAATGGTAAAGCTTAAACTACAGCAAATTTGTATAGATATACTTTATATGATTTCTCACTTTCTAAAACAATTTACCGCCTCCTTGGTCTAGAGGTCGCTTAAGCTTTATTGCTGAGCGTAAGGCCCTGGGTTTAATTCCCAGGTCGGGCAAAGTGTTGTTGGGTTTTTCCATCCGAAATTTCTCAGTGGCAGTCTCAATTTTGTGACCGGTTGACGTCAATAGGGTCGCCCCCTATTACAGGGGACTTAAACATAGCTGGCGAAATGTGGGTATCTATAGGTACGCCTCTGCCCAAACTTTCTGGAAAAAAAGGCGTTCTTATGTTATGTTATAAAAAAATATAATATTTTTTAAACTGAATTATGTTCTAAAGTGATAAGTCGTTCTCTCAATTGACACCTCTCGCCTCTAATTTATGATAATTATCTAAAAGTGTCGCTGAATTAGGCTGTTTCAGTGGATTAAAATAGTTCTAAAACTTGGGAGACTACTTTAAATATGAGATAGGTTTGGTACGAAGGTTTTATTTTATACTAGCGTAGCCTGTGAATTTAGGTTTCTTTAATTTCCGGATAAAAGTTGTCTTTTTTTATCTGGGAAAGATAAGATACATTATCTCGGGTCCTAGGTATCTAAGGAAACGAAGGTATAGGCAGGATGATAGTGTAGGCATGAAAATGTATTGAAAGGGCATTCATGTTATTATTTCGATTAAAATATTTACAATCTTGTTGCGGATCAAACCGAAAACTTCTTCGAAATTATTATGCCGAGAGGGAAAGATTTTATCTAACTTTTCCTTATTGAGAAACAATGATCAAGACAATCAAATCATGATCACCAAGTAAGTTAGGGATATTTGCCGGTTAATTTTATGGGTAACATTTTGCCTTTTTTTTTTTTTTTGTGTGGGAAATCATCAAATGACCTCTCCCGCTCTGGGCGGAGCGGAAGGGCGTGTCAGACTATTACTGACTAAAACCCACCCGTGTTCCTTCAGTTGCCTGTGCGCCAGGGCCACGGTAACTCTTTCGAACAATTCGCAGCCCCGGCAGGCATCGGTCCTATCGGACCCCGTCAATTGTGCTGACATCTCTTGGAGGCGCGCGTGGAACACGATGCGCCGTCGACCCGGGCCTGGTCCTTACCGGACGGCGAGCTGCCCATTGCTCGCCGTCCGCAAGCCCGCGCCTACGGTGGCCGGGAGTCGGCAATCGACTCCCGACGGCCAGGGTGTCTCCTCCTGCGGCGACTAGGGGCGCGAGGGCGCAGTAATTTCCTCTCCCTCTCGTGCTCCGCATTTTGCCTGAATTAGAAAATTCACACTTTTTGCCAAAACAAATGAAATAAAAATAACAAAACATTACGCACCTACAATTCCAATACAGAGTAATCAAAGAACATCATAAATTAAAGTTATTTTCATAATATAAAGGTCCTTTCCAAATTGCATAAAACCTATTTGAGCTAGTAACCTAGAAAGCCACAGGAATCAAAGAGGCGGCACGCAGGATCGTTTTAATTTCACGGATGGCGGTGCTAGTCTTTTGATCAAGAGTAGCAACAATGAATGAATCAGACTCAAAGAAAACTGTTCAGTGATCTGTGCGGTCTTGGAATTAAAATTTAAAATGGGAATATAAATATACGCTTGAAGAAATAAAAGTGACTTCTGAATCTAATGAATGTGTTATTAGAAGATGCATCCAAATATATCTGATGTTATTATTTTATTTATTTGTGTTGACAAAGAGCCCGCTACCCACTTTATAAAAACTTGTTGCGGCAAATTGCGTTGTCAAAGAATATCAAATGCTAACAAGAATATCAGATTTAAACTCAACCCTGTTTCTGCGAAATTAATGGGGTTATTCCTGTAACCTGAATGTAATATTTCCGGTTTCTTTTTTTAACTTCATGCTGAAAATATCTACGAGTTCACGTTAAAGGTGAAATCAGCGGGGATCTAACTCATAATCATTCGCGTAGCTTATATTTTTATCTAAAATAATACGCTTTTTGAATATCAAATTCGTATGGACTGACGGATTCAGTTTCAATTAAAAAGCCTCCAAAACTGTGTGTGGGAGTTGAAACATTCCATCAATCGGCTCGATATATTCCAATTATAAATTAATTGTCGCTCATGACAGCACTAGGCTTGGCACTATATTTGAATGACTTTGTGTACTCTTGATATTTGATTAGACTAGGTATAGATAAATACAAAGTGAGCGTCACAAATATCGGGACAAACAGGCGGTTCAAAACGAAGTAAATTAAACCATTATTTGTGTCAATGACAAAAGAGTTATTTCAGAATGAATATAGTCTCGATAACAGTTTTTGTGACAATAATTATATATAATACAGATAAAAAAAATAGATAATTTTGAATAGTGTGTTCGTCCTGACATATTTGACACTGTTGGTAACTGCAGTACGTATATGACCCAATTTGTGAATCACATGAACCAAAAACGCAATTTAAAATAACGAGATCATATCACAAATTCAGATTAAAATATCGAGCTCATAAATATGTAAACGATACGATCATACAAATGACCGTGTGTGGCCTTAAAATAAATACCTATAAAGTGTATATCACACGCGCGGAAAGGAATGTGACACTTAAATAATTAATTCATGTCAAGGTTGTCAACTCGATATTAAAAAGCTTTGCATTAAACTTTACGAGTTTCGGTTAAATAAAATTACTGGAAAATGATAAACATAAAAGTATCACTATAGACACTACAACTACTGAAAGGTGTAGAAATCAATAGCTCATAGAACTGAATTCGAAACGATCAGATGATCTTTCGTTAAATTGTGATTCTTGCAATAAAGCTGACGTAAACGATGAGTCCACCTTAACCGTGAAAAATACACGAACAGAATGCATATATTATTATGAAGGGTGCATTTTAAAGTTTAAAACACTTTTCAAAAATCTGTAGAAAATTCTAGATAATCGTTTCGCACTTAGCCCGCTTTTATCGTTGGACCGTAAAACAAATTGGTACATAGGGACTTGATCATAGTCATCTTTTTATTTGCACGACTTTAATAAGGCTCAAATCGATCGCAACTCGGGCCAAAGGCAATTTAGATATTTTGACGGAGTAGCTTCGGGCAATCCAATTTCTCTTGAGTAAATATGCGGTGCTGGTTCTTATTTTTGTAATCCAAACAATAACAGTACCTACGGTTAGTAGTAGTTAGTAGAATAAGTGAAATCAACGTTTATGACTAAGCCCTCGTATTTTATTTAACGTAATAGTTATTAAATACTCGGTAAATCAAATCAAAATATTTTATTTCAAATTAATCTACATGGGCACGTAAGAAACGTCAGAAGCTAGGTGCACGGTTCCAATTGGTTGTTTCCTATGGAGAAGAGCCGGCAAGAAACTAAAGCATAAAGCAGCTATATGAAGTTTATTTTATATTTATCAACATAAATGTTGTAACGAAACCAATCATTATTTAATTCCTACAATAAAAAATCAAATAGAGCTTGCCAAAAAAGTTGAACACTTTTGTTTCACAAAATACTTTCTTCGTTAAAAATAGGTATTTTTAACGAAGATAGTATTTTGTGAAGTTTTAAATCCAAAACAAGCATTAAAACCTTAACTGTACCGATTAAAAGATGTCATTTAAACGATTAAAAAGATATTAAGAGTCATAACCATGACGATTTATCGCGGAAACAGCGATAAAGTCGCGTTTAGCCCATTATCTATGTGAATGCAGCTTTATGCGGTGAGCTGTCGTGATTGCCCCATGGCCCGATTTGTAACACGCTGACGACCCACCGATTAACCGGCAGATGAGGGGAGAATAGCGTTACGTAACAGGATTCACGTATTAATGTTTAATGCCAATGTTACGAGTCAATTTTGTCGGGTTACAGCTTGACTTTATCATGAAAAATGCGAATGGATATTATTTTATTAACAAATTCGTTGAAATCACTGTAATTCCATATCCCTAGGAAGTTCAAAGTAAATAAGCAATAGGTACATACTAGTTTTTATGCATTCATATTTATGTTGATTTAATACACGACTAGTTAAAATCCATGAATGGTGAATTTTCGAAACACTCGCTACTCAATTAGAATAAATTTGCCTCCCTGTGGATTATTGTTCTTTACTTTTATGCTCTAATATGATTTTCCACTAGGTAGTAGTAAAGTCTATAGTAAAAAGAGATTAACCAGTTAACAAAGATGGTAAAACAAGACCACCAAAATTACTTTAAAATAATCATTTGTGGATGCTCTTTTCTTGCTATATTTGTCCAGTTTAGCATAATTAGCCTATAATATTCCCACTGCTAGGACACAGGCCTCCTCTCTTCGAGAGGGAGTGGGCTATAATTTACCACGCGGGCCCAGTGTGGGGGTTGGTAGATGTCACATGTTATCGAATTTTTTGGTTCTATGACATGCCGGTTTCCTCACGATGATTTCTTTCACCGTTTGGAGAGCAGTGGTGATGAAACTATTTAAACAAAGTAAAGCGCCCAGGGTTCGAACCCACGACCTACAACTTGTAAGTCGGGAGTGATACCACTAGGCCACTGCTGCTCCAGTTTATTACTCTATAAAAACCGTATAAAAGACATCGCGAAGTAGGTAAATGGGCGTGTAAAACAACGATCTTGTTAAAAATCTAGATTCGGCTTGGCCGGTATCCCAAGTAAAGCATATTAGTCTTCATACGGCTTCCAGCCAAGTTTTCCTTGCCAAAATCTAGATCTGAATCAAAGAGCGTAAAGGATTTGGTTCTCTAAGCTGAAAGTCGGTCAAAGTACCGACATATTGGACGGAAGCCGGTGGATGTCGGAACGAATTGATCTAGTTGTTGCAGAAAATTGCTTCGATACAGCTGAAGTTTTGGATATCGGCTGTGGTGCCTTTGAAGAGATTTTATTTTAATTAAAATAAAAAAAATAAAAATAAAATAAAATTCATTTAATTCAGACAATTTTTGTCCATATTTTGTTAGTACCTTTTACATTCTCTTAAAACTATGTTAGTAATAACTGAAAGTAAATAAATAATTGAAAATAAATTATAATTAAATTAAATTAAATAATTGAAAATAAATTAAAATTAAATTAAATTAAATAATTGAAAATACATTAAAATACGGTAAAATTAAATAATTGAAAATAAATGAAAATACGTTAAAATTAAATAATTGAAAATAAATTAAAATACGGTAAAATTAAATCATTGAAAATAAATTAAAAACGGTAAAATTAAATAATTGAAAATAAATTAAAAATATAAAAAATCATTAGGCAACATGCAGCCTGATGAGCCTTCCCACAGCTGGCGATACTGGTTGGTCTGCAATCATCTTTAGGATTCCGTTGCCACTCCCTCGAATTCGACGAATTAGTGAGGCTGACTTTTTGCGCATTATAGCGTAAAAGTCATCCACCCTCGCGTCGGCAAACATGCCCGAGGCACTGCAAAATCGAGGTAGTCGCACCAGAATCCTAAAGGCGTTGTTATATTGAACCCTGAGAGCATTGTAGGCACGCTGCGTGTAGTTGGTCCACAGGGCGCTGGTGTAAAAACTTTGGCAGTGGGCTCTGAACAAAGTTACCTTTACTTGTACTGTACACTTCGCAAACCTGTGTACCAACATGTTAGCTCGCACCGACAATGCTCTCCGCTCTCTCTCAATGTCTGCGTCATCATGCAGGGTTTCGGTCACAACATGCCCTAGGTACCTAAACTGAGAGACCCGACTCAAAGATACCCCGTTGAGATACACTGGTGGTATATGCTCAGGTTGTTTATTTTTACCTCTGATGAGCATATACTCACTCTTTCTATCGTTGTACTTTAAGCCGTGACTCTCAGCGTAGGTCTCACAGATACTTAATAGCTTCCTTAACCCTCCCACAGATGGACTCAGCAACACCATGTCATCAGCGTAACTGATGTTATTGACGCAAACGTTATTTATGTGACATCCGACATGGCTGTTGCTGAGTTCACCTATCAGCTGATTGACGTACAGATTAAAAAGTCTTGGAGAGGTCAGTCCCCCTTGCCTCACTCCACACTCCAGTGAATATTCTTCAGAATAAGCGTTTCCCCACTTGACAACGTTCTTCTGGTGGTTATACCAGAATGAAAATATATTAGTGAGTTCGGCAGGAGCCCCAACCTCCCCAAGCTTAGTCCAGAGCCTGTTATAATCGACTAGGTCGAAGGCCTTCGATAGGTCCAGAAAGCAAGCGTATATGGGTGTTTTCCTATCAACATAGTAAGCGACTGTGTGCTTTAGAGTCAAAATTGCACTTTCAGTTGACAAAGTCTCGCGAAATCCAAATTGGGCATCGTGAAGGTTAATATACTTGCTGAGCTGAGCATCCAGAAGACCATCGAAGACCTTCGCCATCACAGTAGCCAGGGAGATAGGCCTATAATTATTCATGTCAGTTACATCACCAGTGACATTTTTTGCTATAGGTACAACAATAGTTTCCGTCATCTTTGGTGGTAATTGACTTAAAAAAAGACGGTTTGTTTTCGATCAAACTTTTTATAAACTTTTTTTTTGTTTCACACAGAGTCACGTAGGTAAATGGGCTCGTCTTTTACGTGATTCTCCGTTTTTGGAAGACCAAGCGCGAGCATTGATCCCGGTTGCGTTTATTTTTTAACCAGCATCAATAATATACGTACCTAATACTAAAGAATTGTGTTATTATGATAAGTTATCAGTCAGTAATTATTAGCACAGTAATTATACAAATTTCCTTTGATACATTTTCAATTTGATGGTTTATTATAGGCTATTAAATTAACAGCAACGGTATCATACGAGTAATTATTGTAATAATGATGGCAGTTTTCAGCAAACGGAATTTCTGTTTAGTTTATTTAAGACCGATTTTCGATCGTCTGATAACGTTTATCTGCGGAATTACAAATTATGACATTTCGACATTGTAGCGGCATCTACAAACGTCACATGCGAGCTATACGTCACACTGACGTCACGCTAAATCCTGCATCGCGCAAGCAGAGTTTACCGCGCAACTAGCATATATACAATGTCCCGACATAGTTGGGCAGTTGCCCACCAGACACGACACCGGTCTGGTCGGAGGATCCTTTCTTTTCCGTAGAGTATGAGAGAGCTTTACACCCTGTTCCTCATACGTATATAACATTATTATTTTCTTTGCAAAAGCTGTCGAACTGCAATTATTATTCCTCATATAAAAGTTTTCTGAAGGTTGAAAAATCGGCCTTAATGATGTGTACAGTTTGGTGAAACATAACATAAAATGTAACACAGGTTGAAACAAATTAGCCTATTTGTTGTGTTATATTTCATGTTGCATTGCTTAAATTAGGACGGCTCATTTAGAGTGTGCCGCTTGGGAGGATCCGCGCCGTGCCCTCATCTCAGGAGTAGGCAGTGACCTCTCGCTGCCGGCTGTGGTGAATGCTATGGTCGGCGGCGAGGAGTCCTGGGATGCGGTGGTATCCTTCTGCGAAGTAGTTATCTCGCAGAAGGAGGCTGCGACAAGGGAGCGAGATATCTTATCCTCTCACCCGGCAGGTAGCATACGCACCGAGCGTCGGCGGAGGGCGGACAACGTCCTCTTCCAGCCCCCCTAAATGGGTCCAGGGGCGGCGGACTCGGGGACGTCCGTCGCCCCCCATACATCAGGACCTGAGGTAGTGGCGCGTAGTGTTCCACGCGCGCCCCTCATAGACGTCGCGGGGGAAGTCAAACACCTCACTCCCCCTGCTCGGCCGGACGGGGCCCGCAGAGGCAGGCCGGCACAAGCCGGGGTTTACGTAAAATTCGTATGTTCCCGCGACTCCCCGCGCAGGTGTGAGACGGAACACCGGGGTGGTTTTTAGTCAGTAAGAGTCTGACAGACCCCTCCACCCCCCCGCCCCCCCTTTTTTTTTTGGTTGGGAAATCATCAAATGACCTCTCCCGCTCTGGGCGGAGCGAAAGGGCGTGTCAGACTCTTACTGACTAAAACCCACCCGTGTTCCTTCAGTTGCCTGTGCGCCAGGGCCACGGTAACTCTTTCGAACAATCCGCGACCCCGGCAGGCATCGGTCCTATCGGACCCCGTCAATGGTGCTGACATCTCTTTGAGGCGCGCGTGGAACACGACGCGCTGACGACCCGGGCCTGGTCCTTACCGGACGGCGAGCTGCCCATTGCTCGCCATCCGCAAGCCGGCGCCTACGGTGGCCGGGAGTCGGCAATCGACTACCGACGCCCAGGGTGTCTCGTCCTCCTGCGGCAGCTAGGGGCGTGAGGGCGTAGAGACTGCCTCTCTCTTTCGCACTCCGCCTCCTCCTTCGCGAGCATTACTGCTTCGCAGAAGGAGGTGACGGCTTCTCATTCCCTCTCGCTCCGTACCATGGCCTGAATCAGGGCCGGACGCGAGAGTTCGCCGCCGCCGATCGCCGCCACGAGGACACGGCGGTGCTTCGCCCAAGCCGGGCAGACCTCCACCGTATGCTCCACCGTATGCTCCACCGTGTCCTCCGGTCGATCCACACAATGGTAACACCCGGGCGTTTCCTCCCGCCTTATCCGAAACAGGAACCTCCCGAAACAGCCATATCCGGTGAGGACCTGCGTCAGGCGGAAGGTGAGGACGCTGTGGCACCTCTCAAGCCACTCCTCAAAGAGGGGTCTTACCGCCGCAAAATTAGAGCCTCCTGGGGTGCTGGTCGGTGCTCACCGCTATAAGGCCATTTAATTATTATTATTATTGTTATTTCCGTACGTATTTATTCAATTAGGAGGAGAGAACGTGATGTTTACGTAAACATATTGTTTGTTTGTATTCGAGTCACGTAAGCAAAACTAAACTAATTAGAATGAGGAAAACCTACGTGGTTTTCTAATATCCAATATTTCCTTGAGCTTCAAGAAGTAAATATGTATTTATTTATTCTGCAAAAAATTCTTCACTATTATAATCATTATTTTTACTTATCCTGTGAGTTATTTGCTTTCCGATCATCAATCTTGTTTGTGTATTCTGTCATGCGGGCTTAGATAGACTGACTTATTATTTTTACCTGTAAGTAATATAACATTATTATTCTATTTCCGACAGTACAAAGCCGAAGCGCATACAAATTTATTTTTCTTCCTCTGTGAGATACCAAATAGAGCTTACCTACGCCCTACAAACTAAACTCCCTAATAACTCAATGTCAAAACCCAACAAAACTGCAGCAGCAAAAAACAGCTGAAAAACTTAAGCTTCAAAGAATTGAAGCTCAAGTTTTTCAAATAAACAACGTTGTACATGTTTATTTATGCAGTACAGTCAGCAACACGAAGATGAATTTCCGTCACACAATTCGCATATTCAAAGAGCTCATCTTGTGTTGTATGCTGTACAATGCTTAAGCTGAGGGAATGTTGGCTGTCTCTGCATGATAATGTTACGTCACATCACAAAATAGGTACACAAGGTTCGCTGCATGCAATGAGCGAAAACGCACGCACACATAGAACAACTGCACGTGTAGTCACAAGTATACATACCTTTCAGTTACACATAATACAGAAGCTTTTTTCTCGGCAAATAAAAATGGCAACTTCAAGAAAAGACCTCAGTAGGTATTTCATAATAGAATGGTTTCGCCAATAGGTTTACAGGTTATTTTATTTTTGTAAATTTTTGTAGACATCTGACTTATAACATCGCTTTGGATGAGTCTGTAAAGGTGTCATAATTGTGATTTAAATAAATAAATGTTCGTAACACCATAAAATATCTATCAATACTTTATGAAGAAATTACTTTTGAATCTTGCGTAAGTGTACTTAAGGTTTTTATGCTTGTGGCTGTACAGTCACGAGCATAAATATGTATACACTTGGCTAAATTCAAAAGCGATTTTCTCCTTCATTTTTGAATGAAATTTTATGTTGTTACGAACATAGTATTTTCGAAACCATAGGTTTATTTAATATGTCGTATTTCAACGTTGCATTCGTTATTTCACAAAAAAATCGCTATTGAAAGTTGCCAAGTGTTGACATATTACTGCTTGTGACTGTACAGCGAGTGCTAGCGCAGTCGCTGTATTTTGCACACACGCGATGTGTTTTGAACTGAGATCACCGATCGTATGACGTACCCTTTGCTCATTGTATGGAGCAGACCTTCTGTACCTACTATTCTGTGACAACGTTCCAATTGTATTACCAGCTTTTTCGTTCCTTTAAATTGAGAAATTCTCGTTTATTCGACACGTGTATTTAGTATGTATGGTGTGTTTTAATGGCTAAAGTGAACACTTTGATCATTGTATGATATGAATATTAAAGGGGTTCAACTTGGGGTTTTTATTCCCAGAAAATGAGTTTGTGAAGGTGTTTTTGCCATAATTTATATATAGAAAGGTAATAAAGAGATTCTATGCTAATACAATGTATTAGCATTTAAATCAAATCTTTATATTATTATCATATACAGGGTTATTGGTTATACATATGGCGGCAATCCATGAAGGGGATGTAGAAGAGGTCATTTGCAACAAAATTACCCCTGGTGACCCCTATACAAATGTCAACTATTTTCGAGTAATTTAACATTTTATATTACACAAGTAATTTGACATATTCTATGTATATATATTATATATTCATATTCAAAATCATGCAAAATAAAAAGCAAGTCAATAAAAAAAAAATATAACCGTGGCAATTTTTTTTTTTGGGAAATTGGTAGTTAACTTTGCTCTTTTCAAGGACTCTCTAGAAAATATTCCCAATTTGCGTACTGTTCACTTTGGGGAAAAAAACGTTAAATAAAACTAGCACCCGAATAGCGTAACATGCTTTCAATCATAATCCAAGGGTTTTGAAGGAGATTCCTAATCCATTGCTTCATAAGTTTGAAAATTTCATCTGCTCAATAATGTAAATAACGCAATGAACCTAGTTGAAATGTTAAAATTAATGGGATCCCGATCAATTTTAATTTTACGTGTGTTACGTAATCACCCTACTGATCCGAATTATGTTTCAAGTGTCCTATTGTCTTACGCCCGATTTCTCTTCTTCTGATTCCTACTTCGTACCTATGTTCTTCAAAATAAAACACATTAAAGAAGTAATGACGAATTTTCCACATATATGGTGCTAAGGGGAGGTAGCAGCCTTGCCAACAATGACCAGCTAGTCATTTTTAGCAATACCGAAGGAAACAGTACGAGGCCGGTCGCCAACACGATGGTCTGACGTAGTAAAAAAAGCTAGTCCTCACGCAAATTTTGGCAGGTGGCGATGGAAACTTTGGACCGTAGTCGATGTAGGCAGATTGCCCGCTTAAACGGGTCCAGTGACCACGATCCTCAGTAATACGGGAACGATTGAAGAAGAGAGAGTGGTGCCAAGACCTAAATAACAATTCTTAAACAATTTTTCCGCATCGCCATTTTCATAACGTGGGTGCCAAAGTAGCACTTTACCAAAACGTCTGCTCCAAGACTTATATGAGAACCTATTTGGTTAAAATGCAGACTCCGTAATATTTCAGTGTACTTGCGATCTGGCGGTTATCGATAGCTTGACTTGTAAAACACTGGAAGAACGCCAGAATGCTTTTGTTTAGGACCTCCTTGCTGCGAAGCTGTATTTATTTTTGGTCGTACGAAACCTTGGAGGAATGGGTAAATACAAGAAGATAACCGGCAGCGTCAGTAAAAACAAACTGCATCTGCCGGCGATAGTAAGGACATTCATCTCTGTAGACCGAGTATTTTAGGAATAATTGGCTTGAGCTGATATTTATAATTAATTAATTGTACGTAAATAATAAATTAATAAACTCAGCCTATTGCAGTCCACTGCTGGACATAGACCTCTCCCATGCTGCGCCACAACACCCTGTCCTCCGCCTTCCGCATCCAGTCTGTCCCAGCCACTTTTTTGAGGTCATCGGTCCATCTAGCTGGGGGGCGTCCCACACTACGCTTGCCGATACGCGGACGCCACTCCAGGACTCGTCTGCTCCACCGGCCATCGGTCCTCCGACAAACACGGCCAGCCCACTGCCACTTCAGCTTGCTTACTCTGCAAGCTATGTCGTAACTCCGGTTCTTTTCCGGAGAACTTCGTAACACAATAAATAAAGACTTGAAAATAGTTCCATGAAGAAAACCTGAATGTGGTCGAAATATTTCTACTATCTGTCCATACGTATTTCTTCGTTATACATACATACATAAA
Organism: Dryobotodes eremita; assembly: GCA_917490735.1. Lineage (NCBI taxonomy): Eukaryota > Metazoa > Arthropoda > Insecta > Lepidoptera > Noctuidae > Dryobotodes > Dryobotodes eremita. The sequence goes on along the minus strand of OU823251.1, from coordinate 18,385,894 downwards.
CTCACGCCTTCTTCCCATGGGGGTAGACAGAAACTACAGAACGCCACCTGCTACTATCCCTATATACTCCTTTTGCCTCGTTTACGTTCATACATCTGGTCATACACGCACGCCGGTTGCAGGTACTACGCACCTGACCTTTCTGCAGAACATCACCAATATTCTGCGTTATATGATTCGTATATTATATGGTTATAATTTATGAACTGTTGGTACCTTTCTTTTCGTACGGAATCCTATTTTCTATATTAGCAAAAGCTAGTTTTAAATATATGAAATAGCTTATTTTCGATAAAATGCTAATACACTTTGCATTCTTGGTCGTAGCTAATATTTATTATTAACTGGTACCACCACATATGAAAAAAAAGTTTATTATATTAACATAATACACATTCCCCGCGCTTCAGAAGAAATTTTGATGAGAAAATTCCAATTTTTATTAAAATACTCCGTCGTATGAAAGAGTGATTAATTGATTCAGTATTATGAGATTGTGTACTGAAGCTAGAAAATTGAGGCTATCGGCTAAAAGGAAAACTGTTGAAAGGAAATATCTGGTGTCAAACTAAATATAAACAGTATTGTCTTCTCCCGACTACCTGGGAGTTTAGTAGACTATCTTGTTAAAGTTTGAAAACTATTGCTGTCAGAACATTGTACTTTGTGAGAGTTGTTGTATCTTTGATCTTGACTAAAATCTTCACAAAATCCACAGATACTCCTTATTAACTTATAAATGCGAAAGTGACTCTATCTGTCTGTCTGTTACCTTGCTACGCTTACCATAACAGTTGAATGGGTTAGGGTGGGCACACTGATAGACCGTGACCTGGGTTAGGACATTACATATTTTATCTCGATAGTAATTTCCCGGGGGATAATTTCCGATCTCCACACGGCAACAGGCAAAAGCGAGTATTTTAATAAAAATGTCCTGCTTGTCATTTTAAAAGGGTTCTATAGAACTTCTTAAAGTTTAATTACTACCTTTAGTTTAAATGATAAATTATTTTATTTCTGTAAGTAAGTTTGTACAAACACTTTTACACGCCAATCATATTTTAAAAACTATATGAGGTCGGCGTTTCCTATCTGACTACTCTGAGAAGAAAGACCGAAACAAACTCAGAGGTCACAGTCTCTTTTGAAGTCCAGACTTAATCTTGGTCAGATCATGTGAAGACCATGTAGATTGGTGTCTGAAATGGTATTTTGAGGAAAAACCACACAGATTGCGTGAACTTGCCTGTGTGTGCTTGCATTTGTAAGCTTTAGATATTTATTTATTTATTATTTATTTTTAGAAAAAACGTTGCCCCACACTAGGAATTTCTCCTGTATTGTGGGTGCGTTTACAAACATTTAAACTCACATACACAAACAGCCAGACCCGGAACAACTACTTGTAGGTCATACAAATATTTGTTCCGTGCGGGAATCGAACCCGCGACACGCAGCGCAGCAGTCAATCGCTTAACCACTGCGCCAACCGTGCCGTCAAATATGTAAGCTGACACATTGTCGTTTTCTAAAGAACTATTCCTACAACGTAAATTTCACGAATTTCACCGTTGATATGACAGGACTCAGGGTTATTCCAAAATTGAATTCAATTCAATTATTCCTTCACAATAACATGAAGTTTAATTTGGAAGGTTTATATTATATAAAATATAAGATTATAATATAAAATAATATCACGCCTGTATTGCCCGAAGGGTTAGGCAAGTTAGGTTTAAAATATAGAAATCTTCAATATCAACAACTAAAGACAAAATAAATTGGCATTTCAATTTTCGAAAATACAAAGCTAATATTTCCAAGAAACGATGAAATATTACTCGGCAACACTAGGCTTCCTAAGACCTGAGAGACGGCACTGCAAAACCAGTACCTCCGTAACTTTAATATTTTGAACACTCCGTCAATATTGAACGTTGGCTGGACTCCACAGGGTAGGTACAATGTTTACCCAAGATACGGGTTTATCCTATCTAAGCCTAGTTTGAGTAGCAATATTCCCGCCAAAGCGTTATGAATATCTTCGTAAAGGGGTCGAAATGTTACGTGTAGAAGCGTTTTTAGTATCTGCGTGCTTGTGGCTTGTAGCTAGATAAATAAATTGCTGCATGACTTAGGGAGAATTTGGAAGACGCTGGTTTCTGGTTTCCACGGTTTTTGTGTGGTTTCTTTATGTTTTCATCGTTATAAGATCCTTTGACCCAATTAATTTCTTTCTTCTAAAGGTTTTCATTGGCCTTAGGTTTTTTACTGAATTTCAGATACCGATATGTTAAAGAAATGTTACAAACATTTCATTTGAGTTTAGTAATCGTACGTACCTACGATCAACAGACAAACCCCTTAATCGTTTCCAAGAATCTACCAACAATTCAAATATCCTCAAAAGCCTTTATCGCCGAACTTCAAAGTAACACAATACAAATACACGTTTACACGAAACGTAAAAGTAGCTTCAATTTCGTGCAACACTTGGAACTCAATAGACTAGTTCTAACAATCATGGAAGTAAACAGTCTGCACCAGACGCCGTTCGTTTTCAACGCTCTTTCCGTTCGGAGAGCCTATTCTTCCATCTTGTTTGTTCGTTTGAAAGGAATCGCAATTATCGACTGCGTTGACGTAAGCCTCTCTATAGAACGGCCCTTTGTTATAGAAGAGAGGTAATGTTTGGTAAAAATCTATATTATTTGTCGTATTGTGACAGTTGGGTTCGAGAATGAGAGTAATGAATCGAGATATTGTCGCTGTCCAAGAGATGTCTTATCGAATAGATTTTTATCGGTGATTGAGTATATTGAATTCAATTTGAGTTAGTGTATGGTCTGATTTGAGGGTATTCAATTCACACAATAGATGCGACCTTATTAAAAGCGATTTAATTCCTATGATACAAACAAGGAACCCACACACATGAACACTTGACACACTTGACACGTGACATGAATATTTACTTTGTAAAATAGTATATTATTTTAATTATTGTGAATGTAAAGACTATGCAGATCACTGTTTTTTTTTTCTTTCTTGATTGGTTTTAATCAAAGTCTGGCAGTTTGAGTAATTTATGCGGCCTACCCAAATGTCCTTTCTTTGGTATTGTTCGTCGAATCGTTGAGCTCCTTAAGTTTTGAGTTGAGCTGCACGATTACTGACAAATGCGTGCACTGACTGGACAGGTCCACTCATTCTGTGTGGTATTTTTTCCTCAAAATTACCATTTCAGACTCAAATCTACATGGTCTTCACATGATCTGACCAAGATTATGTCTGGACTTTAAAAGAGACTGTGACCTCTGAGTTTGTTTCGGCCTTTCTTCTCAGAGTAGTCAGATAGGAAACGCCGATCTCATCTAGTTTTAAAATATGTTTGACGTGTAAAAGTGTTTGTACAAACCTACTTACAGAAATAAATCATTTATCATTTATCATGGCGGGCGTAGTCAAAATTTATTTTGGTTTTTAAACCTCAAGAAGAGATTTTTATTGCAAAGTCATCACAAAAGAATTATTGAGCCCAATATACTGCCATTAGTTCGCCGGTAGAACCTGCGACCTTACCATGATCCCTTACTTCCCTTCGCCTTTTTATGACACGAGTGAAAATCAGAAATTGATCCTACAGGTAAAATATGCAATGTCATACATGTAGGGAAGGACTTGAGAAGGGTTATATTAATGGAGTTTATGGTCTGCAGGTCAGCATTTTTCTGTGATGTGCACATACCTTTACCTTTCCCTCACATCGTATTTCTTTTTTTTCAGCATCATTATTTGCTTCCTTTTATACTTTGATTGATTACTCTGCGTTTTCATGGAGAAATCCTCCGGTAGCATGTTTCTTAGTATGCTAACGCTATATGCTGCTGTAACATGTTCTGTGAGGCGTTGCATGCATGTTACATCCCACGTATCAAGATTTGTTGCACTACCTATTGAAGTTCTGATTGACTTTTGAAAACAGAAACGTATTAATTTTTGAAGAATTAAATAATCCAGCGTAGGTATGAGCTTCTATTAAATACTAATTTGAATGACAACCAAAAAATCATTATAAAAATTTATGAGAAAAAAGAAACTTTCTTTGATACAAATTCCAACAAAAAAGCGCTATAAGTTGACACTATTTTTCTAGTACCTAATTTATTATCTAACGACCTAACATTAATTAATTAATTCTCTTACTAAGTAGAGAAAGAAAATACGCTGACACTAACCATTAGACCGGATGTCAACCGGCAGATTGTTAGTAACTGTGCTGAAGAACTTACTGTTTCTTTCTAAATAAATATATTTTCCATCGAAAATAGTACCAGATGTTGCTTCGTTGACGGTTCCTGTTCCAATCAAATCAATCTGTAAATGCCTGGAAAATGAATCTGAACGTCCTTTTGTTACAATATAATTGAAAAATCTATAATTGAAGAGCTCTAGTGTTAAATCATTCAACTGCAAATAGCTATGCGTATTTCTTTTTTAATGACCTCGTATTTAAAATACTAAATTTTTGTTTGTTCTCAATATGTCTCGATACTAGTAGGAGTACTGTGTCTCCTGTAAAAATAACCACAAATTTTGTACCCAAATACCAGTTCCATTGGGGCTTCGTCGTAGTTAACATTGTTCACTTAATGTCGCTAGTCGATAAAATCGTCACAAAATGGGTCAGTGTGAATACGACTATGCGTTCATTTGTTTATTTTCTTTTTCTTGCGCACACGAATTTGTCATATTGTTACTTGAAATTTTATAATGAGCAGTCTTATCACTTTCCACGATCTTATAGGCATCAGCCGTTTAGTTTTGTGGTTGTTGTGGTTGTGTGTTCATTCACAAATTCATGTTCCCCTTTTCTGGTCGTGGTTTTAGTGGTGTAATTCAGAAGTGGTTCATCTATATGGGCCTTTAGGTACATAAAATACACGTGCGTACCAAATTGTAAATGAAAGCAGATTTTAATTACTTGCACAAAATGCATGACATTTTCGGAAACTTAATGTTTTGTTAAATTAATCGCTTAATGTATTATTTTAATTAAATATACGGTTGTTTAGGCAAATGCTCGTACTTAAATTGTTTCTGTATCAAGTTATATTAATAATATAATAGGTACTGTTAGGTTAGGTATAGGTAGGTAATGTTTCTTTATAATGTTGACAGTTATTTTAATGTTGATTAGTAGACTATGAGAGAGAGAGGTGTTCAAAGCAAGTATCTATGCCGTTATCTTTCACGGTTTTTTTTTCATGTATCTTACAGATTTTCGCTTTAACCAAATGGACAATTAACTATGATGGTAAATTAAATTATCAAACACTCAGTAGCTCTACCATGAGTTTATAATATGCTTCATTTCCTTTAATTAATTATAGATTCTAACGGGCCTTTGCGAGTTGGCTTCGGCCCCTTGTATGCCTACCAAAGGTCCGGTACCCTATGGTCCCGAGATATGCGAATATCTTAAAAATGATAACAATAATTCCTTTATTGTCAGGTAACTGAGGCCCATAGATAAAATATGACGGCGTCACCATTGTAAACAGCACGTGCAGCGGGCCGAGTTACGCAGTGCTATGCGTCACTTACGCCTCCCCACTCTCCCCACTACTCAAGCCGCTCTACATAAGCGAGCGCGCACCGAGGTGAGGATCATTCTTGTCGCAGGCTCGGCCCGGTGCACATGTTGTAGCGCTTAGAATTATTCTAGTATTTATTTAATCAATAATTAACAAGCTGTTGGAATAAAAGTTGATTACTGAGATATTTCTGAATTTCATTTAAGATGTCAGACCCTTTGCCGACATCAGAAGTGGGATTGGATCCACCGTCCACTAATGATAGTAAAAAGGGTATAGACCGATTTTGGCGCTTACACATACCCTGAAGGGCCGTGCCGCTGTGTATCTTACCGAGATATAACCTGACAAGATCTCACGGGCAACAATCAAGGACATGCTGTTTTCCAAGTTCTCCCAACCCGTGATGAAGAAACTGCAGCTGAAGCGGATATTCGTCTGTGGCAACTCATTGAGAAGATACCAAGTAAATTGGCCAGAAAAGCAGTTCGCAGTGAGCTGGGACATACGGCCAACGCCTGCCCCAAGCGCTGGAAGAAGGAAGACTCCATACCGAGCACCAGCACTAAGGACGTGAACTTCTGCTCCAGAGCAGCTCGTGGAGTATGATAGATAAGTGGTACAGATATCCTTATTATAATTTGAGTCTGGCTCAGAAGCTCAAGTAGCCTTGTAAAGTATAGTAATTGAAATCTCGTTCATATTGAGCAATTTCATGAACAAGTGATCCTAAAAGGTATAGGTGTGAATAAAAGTAGCGCGCATATTACAAATTAAATGTGCAACCATGGTACATAACCACTTGCTTCAAATAAATCACGTTGTATGGCCGGTTGAATGACATAGTAGAAAAATTTGGTCGTGATATTTTAGAACACGGAATTTGAGTTAAAGTTACACAAATTATTGGTTTAGCTACATACGTTCGAAAATGTATTTCCAATTCTTCAAAATTCAAACTCCTCGGCTTATCATCTCATCAAGTTTAGCCATAACACAGCAGTAACATTTTAAACAGTACCCCATGAAAGATGAGTCTACTTTAGCCAGCCTGAAACCTGATTGAAATAATTGGTCCCTATTTCTAGTGATTTAATTGTGTCTTTCACCTCTTTTACTAAAAAGATGTAGATTTTTCCTTACGCATAAGATGTTTTCATAGATGTATTGACAAGATACCGTCATGATGTTATCTTTAAATATTACCCTTAGAGAGTCGCGCCTGCGGAGGCCATATATGACTCTGATGGCTCTTTTCTGCAGAAAAAAAAAAAATATTCGACGTCTGCAGCGAGTCTCCAGAGTAAAATACTACACATGATAATATTAAAGTAACTAAAATAGACTAGCCTCGCGGTACCTACTTCAGTAAATTGACGGATTTTTCTCACAGCATATGCTGCTGAACTTAGCCGTCCTGCAAGGGATGTTAAATAAGGACCCCATTGAAGTCTTGAGTCGAGCGTGATCCCAAGAAATCAGTTTTATCGACAAATTCTAGTTTCTCTTGATTCAATACTATCTCACAATTAGTACTTTTGACATTTGGTAAAGTAAATCTTATACAATTCGTTTTTTTTTCCCATTGAATACTAAAATATTAGCTGTGAACCAATTTTGGATCTGCAGTAGGGCGTTATGTACGTCGTCAAGATTTGATGCACGTCTATTAATTTAAATAAGTTTCGTCAGCAAATAACACCATTTGTGGTTGGTTTATAATTAATGAAGCCACTATTACTTGGCACCACAAGCGATCATACTGGCTAAATTCATGTTGGTGGTCGCGTTAGTATGCTGTGCCTGTTTAAGGTAAACGCGTTCATAAGGGATCATTCATACAATAGCTTTGATAAAATCGATCGTAAAGTTAGACTAGTCTGGTGGTTACAAGCGCTGTACAAATTTCGTTTCTGCCCTCTTCATTTGCCTAGCCTTTTCCAAACTATGTTGGGGTCGGCGTCCAGTCTAACCAAATTCAGCAAAAGACCAGTATTTTACATGGAGCGACTGCCTATGAGACCCCTCAACCCAATGACTGGGTAACACGATACCCCTTGGTAAGACTGGTTGTCAGACTTTTGGGCTTCTTACTATCCGTAACGACTGTCAAAGATCTACGAATGTCTGCCGGTACCAACGGCTTAATGTGCGTTCCGAGGCACGGAGGGGTTTCGATATGTAATGGATAATCACCCATCCACGAACCGACCGCGGCAAGCGTAGCTTAACCTTCGATGTACCCGTGCGGCTGTTATCATTTAGTCATGCGTTCGTTTTGCCCTAAGGCTTAAAGCAGTTAAAATCCAATTCATTTGTTTGGCGCGCCGAAACGAGTAATTGCTGATCACGGGCGTTCGTATGATAATACAGATGTGACCATAACGAGTTGAGATATATTAATGGGGCTAATAGGGTCTATAAAATATTCACATAAAAATTTACGTGAAGTATCTCATGGTCAAAATGTTCTGGTAGATATCGTGGAAAATTATGATGACGTGACGGCGGGTAGTGATGATGACGTTACCCTGATACACGAAACAAGCCACGAGAACCATGCCTAACAGCAATATAACTTTGGCAAATAGAGATACCATGTCCGTGAATAGTGATACTATATCGATTGATAGTGATACAATGTCTGCTGACTCACGTTTAACACCTACCAGTGAAAGTGTTAAACATCTTGGTTAACATTTTGTATCAACAGTCTTTTAGACCAGGGTTTTATTCAGATACTGGGTGAGATGCTACGTAATCGATGTTACCAAGTCCTTTTAAACTCAGAAAGAAGTAGATGGAGATCACAGAAGAATGGCCTGCCCCAGGGAAGTGTTATGGCGCCCACTCTCTTCAACATCTATACCAACGACCAACCTACTGTTGAACATTGCGAGAGGTTCCTATACGCAGATGACCTTGCCCTGGCTACCCAAACAAATACATTTGGGGACGCTGAAAACATCTTAGAGGCAGGCCTAGAAGTTCTTGGAAAGTATTATTGTTATTGAGAACGCTCTCAGACCAAACCCCACAAAAACACAGGCATGCGCTTTCCATCTCCGCAACCATTCGGCAAGACGCACCCTGAATATCAATTGGCAATGTGTCACCGTTGAATACTGCAGTAACCCTACCTACTTGGGTGTCACCCTTGATAGAGCGCCGACATTTAAGAACCATTGCCTCAAAACTAAGAAAAAAGTCTGCTCCCGTAACAACTTGCTCAGGCTCACAACTACCAACGCAACGGCTTAAAAGCAGGCACAGCTTCCTGAAATCGACAGTATCTCTACCAGGAAAACCGGCCGACGCCCGTTGCAAACTGTGGCAAGACACTATTCCCCCTCCCATTTACTATCTACCACCAAAGGAGCAACTTCCTGCAGGGTGTAACCTTTCGTGGTTCACTTGGAAGTCCCTGAACCGTCTTCGGACACAAGTGGGAAGATGTAATCCCAACCTAGTAAAGTGGGGCTAACTCGATGGAATGGCAGCTGGATGTGGATGTGGAGCTATGTCGCAAACTATGCACACCTTCTATCTTGCCCTCTGTGTCCCAAAACTTGCAGTCAAAGTGACCTCTGCGCTGCCACCGATGACGCCGTGGAAGTGGCGAAGTTTTGGGCCAACAAAATATGGGAAAAGTCGTGCCAGCGACACGAAGAAGAAGAAGATCAACAGGCTTTTAATCCAGATTCAATTACTATTGTTACTAAAGTAGCCATAATAATTAGCAAAAGAGGTGACCCTGTAGAGTCAGCAATAACTGGTCCTGGGGATAATAGTTTTGCAGGGTCATTAAGTGATAAATGGCTGGAATAAAAAAAATAAAAGGGGAATAAAAAGTGAGCAAGAAAAAAAAAAGAGGAATAAAAAAAAAAGAAAAAAAAGAGGAAAGAGAAAATAAGAGGACAAAAAATAGAGACAAAAAAAAAAAAAGAAAAAAAAAAAAAAAGGGGGGAAAAATAGGAGTTCTGAAGGCTCAATAACGAGCGGTACAGAATTAGTGGCAAACTCTGAAGGGGTGAACCGGACAAGATTGCTAAATTCCTGAAGGCTCAATAACGAGCGGTCCAGAAGTAAAAGCTTATTCTGAAGGGGTTAACCGGACCAGATAGCTAAAGTGCTGAAGGCTCAATAACGAGCGGTCCAGAAGTAAAAGCTTATTCTGAAGGGGTTAACCGGACCAGATAGCTAAAGTCCTGAAGGCTCAATAACGAGCGGTCCAGAATGTAAAGCTTACTCTGAAGGGGTTAACCGGACCAGACTGCTTAAGTCCTGAAGGCTCAATAATGCGCAGTCCCGAATTAAAAGCTTTCTCTGAATGGGTGAACCGGCCCAGATTGCTAGTCAGGATGAACGAACATGAATAATATCGTTGTCTTTTTAGATACTGCTTGATGAGATTACGCGCACGAGGACGTCCGCACGTCAGTATGGCCGTGACGGCGTCACCATTGTAAACAGCACGTGCAGCGGGCCGAGTTACGCAGTGCTATGCGTCACTTACGCCTCCCCACTCTCCCCACTACTCAAGCCGCTCTACATAAGCGAGCGCGCACCGAGGTGGGGATCATTCTTGTCGCAGGCTCGGCCCGGTGCACATGTTGTAGCGCTTAGAATTATTCTAGTATTTATTTAATCAATAATTAACAAGCTGTTGGAATAAAAGTTGATTACTGAGATATTTCTGAATTTCATTTAAGATGTCAGACCCTTTGCCGACAAATACATAGATTACAAAATAACAAAACAACAAAAAATAACTAAACAACAAAACAACAAAAAATAACAAAACAACAAAAAATATCAAAACAAAAAATAACAAAACAACAAAAAATAAAAAAACAACAAAAAATAACAAAACAACAAAAAATAACAAAAAAATATCAAAACAACAAAAAATAAAAAAAACTTGTGTTAATAGATATTGCTTAAAACTGTGTTAGTAGCACTTCACTTCACTAGCTTGTCCTTGTGCTGTCCTGTGGCCTGTTTACACAGTCGAAACTCGCTAGCATCTCTGTAAATTATATGTATGAAATATTTTACAGCACCTCTAGCGGCGACAGCAAGAATTAAAATTCGTACCATGAGCAGTATATATTTCGATAGGTAAGAAACCCAACGTAATCTATTCGATATTCGATAGTTTAACGTTTGTCAGCTGTCGTCATACAAAACGGCACCATGAGTCACTAATTTGACAGAAGCTATCGAAAAATACGGTTGCGATAGTAGTTACGCAGCTCAGTAGCATTTTGAGGTGTGAAGCATCATGTTTACATTTATATTATATACGTATTTGAGTCTATTAAAGTCAAAATAATGTCTGGAAGAGCTTATTTAGCATGGAATATGTTAGTGGTCGTTGAATTTTAAGACCAATGACGTCAACAACGTGAATTTTTGAAATTCCACCGACAATTGAAATTGTGACACACTGATCCTCATTGTATTATTCTATTTTTGTAAACATAATAATAATTTTTATTCACAAAACAAACTTTGACAATAAATATACAGGATAGTAAAAACAAAAAAATCTGAAGTACAATTTTAAAGATTGGGTACAAAAGGTTGGTAGAGGTCGAAAGTCCAATAAAAATAGGTACCCTGCCCCCCAAACTAAGAAAATCCTGTATCTTGGGCGGCAGTGTCTTCGCATTACAATAAGGTCGAGCGATTTATGTGAGCATACTTTTTTTATTATAAATGAGTTTTAATTAGAGATTTGTCAAAGATAAGATTATGAACTAGTGAAATGAAAAACGTGTAGGAAAAGTATGTGTACATTTCACAACATTTCACTTAATTTATGTAAAAAACGCCGCGAACCACACAATGTCAAAAAAATTACAAATAGAATAGACGACACTTGACAATGACGTATTAAAAGGAATAAAAATTCAACAACCACCGAAGTAGTCCACTAAGCAGTCCAATAACCGCAAACCTTTCTATTTAGTCGGATTATATCGTTATAAGGCCTTTCATTAAAAAAAATTGAGCATATGAGTCGTTCTCTCTTCTTATTTAATGAGAAAGAAAGAAACAAAACATAAGGAGTGAAGTTAGGTACACGACACGATCTAAATAGTTTACCTTAGCGCCTGCGTAAGACTCCTTATAACTCATGGTGCAAGCATTATTGAAATCTATTCGATTCATGTTAATACGCGCTAGCGTATTTTTCGATAATAACTCATGGTAAACGTGCCGGTTTGAAACGCCATCCAACGCAACGAAAGGTAAGCTTACATCCCCAATACTTTTGCCCTCATCAAAAACCATAATGGAAATGTAATGTTTTATAACAGGCGCATCACTGAAGCCTCAAAACACTGGGAAGCAAATGGGACGAATAAAATTAAAATTGAGGTCTTTCTCGTAGTACGTCCCGACTTTTTTATTTTATTCTACAGTACTTATGCAAAATTTTTAGCATCGCATAGCACCTTCGGGCGGTTCCCAACTTAATTATTTTTTTGTACAGTCATAACCGTCCCTCGGGGGATATTATTTAAATGGTAATTAGGAAGACTTTCTTCAAAATTATGAAAATTCACTTATGTTTGTATTTTTTTTTTTGTGAGCTCAATTTTAAGCTTTGTTGACGTTTATAATATAATATTTCAGCCTTCCATATAAGATAGCTTTGAAATAAATATAATTGGGTTGAATTAAAGTTTGAAAAAAAAATTAAGCATTGTAATAATATGAACTACATATTATAGAGATAGAATGTCTGTTTTGTAAAATGATAAAACAGAAAATTTATAGAGGTATGAGGAACAGGGTGTAAAGTTCACTCATACTCTATGGAAAAGGGAGGATCCTCCGACCAGACGGGTGTCGTGTCTGGTGGGCAACTGCCCAACGGTTGATGTCGGGATGTTGTATATATGCTAGTTGCGCGATAAACTCTGCTTGCGCGATGCAGGATTTTGCGTGACGTCAGTATGACGCGTAGCTCGCATGTGGCGATTGTAGATGCCGCTACAAATTAAAGAAAACAAACATTCCCGTCTTCAAAAGAAACTTTCATTATTGCGACTAAATTTAAACAGGATCATAGTGTACGTTATCAAGGAAGAAATTCAGGGGAGTAAGGTAAATGTCTGAGTGTTGAGCCAAACTAAATATTTAATGGCAAAGGGAAACCGCAGGCGCCTTCGTTATGAGCACCCAAACTAGCTGATAATTAAAACATAGCTGGTTTGTACCAAAGACGGGCTATTCAAAGACGGTTCCTATTAATATAATATAAAGTTCCTTATAAACTAAATAGGTAGGTATATAAGTAAAAGGATCTTTACAACACTCATGTAGAGATTTTAAAGTAAAATTATACCAAATTGATCATTGATTTATTTATTTTTTTAAGAGAAAAGGCCTCCTCTCTGAAAAACGAATGAGTGCTACTCACTACGTTAGGTACGCACAGCAATATCAGGCTCTTTGCTAATTGAAAGATATAAATCCATCAGGGGAGTTTGATATCGCGCAGTCCCGTTAGTTCATTCAAAAAAAAAACTTTTAAAAAATTGTCAGAAACCTAAGAGGTGAAAATGACAATTTCCATCCGACAAACGGCAGTATAATTTCGAATACTGATACTTTATCGACCGTAACGTTGTAATATTTAAACCTTTTAATTTGCAGACTTGTGAACTAGATCCATAATGAAGTAAATTCGAGGTTAAATTAGTGGTTTATTTAAATAACGGTACAATTTTGATGAGAACTGTGACCCGTACCATTTTTTGCATAATACAATATTTATGTAAACTGTGGTAAACGATAGACAGGGTATTATGGAGTCTAGACTAAAATCATGGTTTATGCAAATGAATGTTCTGTCCTTAACCTTGTAGAGAGTTCTGATGTTCATTTCAAGGTTTTTGTATACAAATAATCACTAAAATAAAGACTGTTATGCATTTAGTGATTTAGCTACGCCAAAAAGATCCATTTCAGCATGCTGTTTGACGCTGTTTATCTACTGAACTTTTAGGAACAAGTGACGGAAGTGACAAGCGTTTTTTTTTTTTGATTCTACCTACCTGATAAATAATTTAATACTTATAGATAAATAAATAAAATAAAACAATCAAATATAAATAAGCGCACGAAAAAAAAAAGTATCGTCTTAGTAAAACCTGAAGAATGAATAACTCTTTACCTTTTTGATAAATTGGTACTTGACTTGTGGAATGTTATCTCAAACTCTCCACATTTGAAATCGTTCAATAAACAAACCAACTAACTTCACCAACATTTCTTTTCAGATTCCTGTGCTTACATTCCATTACCGTACGGTACTCCGTAGTGCTATTTTACATCAAACAAGCGGCCTTTGCCAAACACTTATATAAAATTCATACAAGTATACCTACCCCCCATCCCTCAAAGAGGGTCGCTAAGATAACTAAAGATTAATGGAAAAAAAAACCCCTTGTCTCTACAACTTATTTTTCTAGGCCAACATTTTTGCCTCATAAAACTTGTCGTCATATTTTATACATGCGGAGAATCAGCTGGAACAATAACTCATCATTACACGAACACTCTGGAAGTTCTGAGAGCTTGTGGGAACTAGACTAGACTTTCTAACGTCTAGATTTATAGTAGACCGAGTTGGAGTAAGGACGGGTTTGTCTAATTAATGTGCCTTTTGTTTTTTTTTTTCACTACATTTTTCAATAACCAACGGCATACGTATAATAATGACTTTTTAATGGAGGAATACTTATTCCCAAGTCACAAATACAAACCTAGTTTGGGGTCAGCGGACCTATGTTTAAAACACTACTTCTGTTTGCTCTACATGTAATGTTTGTAACAATGTTGTCACTTTTTTTTTAGTAAAGCACCTATTTTTTTATCACTGAAGAATGTTATGATTTTTCTACTCTATTCACAGTTTGGATGGTTTAAAAAAAAAAATAACCTTTGATTATTTATTTATTTATTTATTAAAACTTCATGCACAAGTAAAAAAATACTGTACAAAGGCGGACTTAATGCCTGAGGCATTTTCTACCAGTCAACCTTAGGGTGATGCAGAGACTAAACATGGCAGGTGCAATATACGGGATAGATAGTACGGAAATAACTATAAAATACAAGAATAAATATTAATACATAAATACTAATACACACATACATACATATATATAACAAAATAAACTTTGTCAGGAGAAATAACGATCGGTAGAGGAGAAAAACGAATCCAGCAAATTAACGCTGAGATGTTTCGGCCAACCTCTGACGGATATGCTCACGTGCCTTCACTTTAAAAGATAACCGACTGGTTGCCATCTTGATGTTCAGAGGGAGCGCATTCCAAAGAAAAACCGCCTCGACAAAGAAAGAAGAATGAAATGATGATTATGTATTTTGTTGTAAACATTTCTTGAGAATTCGTGTTTTGTTTGTCTGAAAGTTTCATGCAGTATTTATTAGAGCTTATAACTTTATATTTATTTCTCTTATTCCTCTAAAAGTGTCATGCAGTGTTTATAACGAGCTTATAATTTTATTTATGTCTTTTATTCCTAGCAGTAAAGGTATAAGTACCTACCTAGTACCTAGACCTACTCCGATAGCAGGATTATAATAGATATTGATTTATTTGCCATGATTGAAATCAAATGAAATTGATATCATTATGAGTAAAAAGTACCTACTTGTAGATAGTGTAGTGAAACTAAATTATAATGCACATTTATCGTATCATCTAGAAAAACAAATATTCTCGTGAAAAAGCAATAACAAAAAACCCAGAGAGACAGGAAACAACGATAAATACATCGTTTAACTACGTGAAGGTTTAAATAACAATTTAGGTTAACTTTATTTTTTAAGTGCTTTCTAAGCGAGTTAGAAAGAAGCCGTGACAGGTTAATTCCGAAATTTCCTCATGCGATATCGTATAGAGATTGTAAAAATTCTGTATTTTTTATTGCTATACCATGACCATTATATCTTGGTAGTTTATGATAGCTTTACTAGCCAAGGGTGATGTGACTTTCATTTTAGATCAATATTTCGCAGCGTCAAAATCAATCTGCCTAGCCTTTTCTTAACTATGTTGGGGTCAGCTTCCAGTCTGACCGGATGCAGCTGAATACCAGTATTTTCAATGGAGTGGCTGCCTATCTGCGCTCCATAACCCAGTTACGTCAAAGATCTAGGAATGGCAGCTGGGACCAACGGTTTAACGTGCTTTCTGAGGCACGGAGGGGTCTCGATATGTTTTGGATGGACCCATCCGTGAACTGACCGCGGCAAGCGTTGCTTAACTTTCCATCGACCCGTGTGGCTTTTATTATTTAACCACGAGCCTCTTTATGATAGCTAACTACCCAAGGCCGATGTACACTTTTATTTTACTTGAATATTTCACAGCGTGTCAGGATAAATTGAGTGGATTCTAATTCTGTCACGCAAACGTACCGTTAGTTTTATTGTCGTTAGGTGTGTACGAATTATGTATATTTTTTGGTAGTTATGAATGCAAGAGCAATTAAAGTGTTAGGGCTTGTCACGGTATATCTATAAAAGATAAATGATTTTATTTCTGTAAGTAGGTTTGTACAAACACTTTTACACGTCAATCATATTTTAAAACTAGATGAGGTCGACGTTTCCTATCTGACTACTCTGAGAAACAAAGGCCGAAACAAACTCAGAGGTCACAGTCTCTTTTAAAGTCCAGACATAATCTTGGTCAGATCATGATAAATGATAAATGATTTTGTGTCATGTGCAGACCATGTAGATTTGTATCTGAAATGGTCTTTTGAGGACAAACCACACAGAATGAGTGGACCTGTCTAGTCAGTGCACGCATTTGTCAGTAATCGTGCAGCTCAACTGAAAACTTAAGGAGCTCAACGATTAGACGAACAATACCAAAGAAAGGACATTTGGGTAGGCCGAATATAATTTTGTACGTAATATGTGTACATTTTTATTTGGACTATAAATGGAAGCCGTTTAACGAAGCATGGGAAATCATTGGTTTCATAGGTACTATAATTTTGAGCCAGTTTCGTTACACAACTCGTAAGTAATCATACAGCTTCAAAATGATATTCCTTCTGATCCTTTTATTTTATTAGTCTACCCATAGCAAGAATACTTTAAGTATAAGTTCATTTATTGTTCATCTCGACTCTGTAATAGGAAAACGGGTCAACTATTTAGCTCGCGCACCGCATATCCGTTTTATAATGAATCCTGTCATTTCGTCGACCAGACTTGCTTTGACTCTTAACTAATACAAACTAAGTGATGCTTTTACTGGCATTTAAATCGAATTAAAAAGCCATCAGTTTGTCGTTAAATAAAATAAAATTGGAGATTTTTTTTTATTTACCATTTTTAGGTATGAATCGAAGAGCCACCTTAAACGTCCTGTTACTTTTTAAGGGTTTCCCTACAAGTTCCAGGGTCATGCCTACAAAATCAGCTAATTTACTACTACACATTGGCTGTACCCGCGTTCAAATATGAGAAATGGCTTCTTAATCCATACGGACTCATTTTACTCACCATTTATTAGATTTAAAAAGCCATTACTTTGTTGTTGAATAAAATAAAATACGAGAAATGTTTTAAGTTACGCTCTCTAAGTGCCTAGTTGCCTACCTATGTCTGAAACATTGAAGTAGGTTGCCAATGGCAGAATAATCTCACTGATTTCTAAAAGATTTTAAAACCGCGCGTTAAGCACTCATGCGTGCAGAGCAAACCCACAAAGAAGTACTGAATTTCGGCTTAGTTTAAACTAGACAAACTAAGCGATGCTTTTACTGAAATTTTATTCGAATTAAACATACATAATACACATAAACTCACGCCTTCTTTCCATGGAGGTAGGCAGAAACTACAGAACGCAACCTGCTACGATCCTTACATACTCTTTTTGCCTCGTTAACGTATGAACGTAAAGGAGGCAAAAGGGGTATGTATGTGAGATGTATGAACATCTGGTCATACACACACGCCGGTTGAGAGTACTAGGCACCTGACCTTTCTGAAGAACATCACCAATAAGGTTACTATATGTCCTCCTAGGGCGTCCCCTCCCGGCGTTTCCACTCACATCTGCATTGTAAATACCTTTGTTAGTCGCCTTTCATTCATCCTCTCAACATAGCCAAGCCATTTAAGCATACTCTTTTAAATTTTTGTCACTTCTTTTTCAAACCGCACCGACAAATCCATTCGAATCCAACAATCTTGTCGAATTAAAAAGCCATTAAAATAATAATAATACCAGCCTTATACTGTCCCACTACAGGGCAAAGGCCTCTTCTCAAAACAGAGAAGACACGAGCATTGATCACCAAGCTTGCTCTAGACGGGTTGGAGATTTCAAACTTATAGTTTTCCTCACGAATGCTTGATTTTTAAAAAAACATTCTTTTTTAAATAATATTAAATAGCAGAAATGTTTTAATTTACCTTCTGTAGAAGCCTAGTTGCTTGTATCTGAAACACTAACGTATGTAGGTTGACAATGGCGGGATAATCTATATGATCCCTAAACGATTTCACTTCAAAACCGCAAGTGCTGAGCGCGCTTCATTGCCTTAAACCGAACAAAGCCGCTACGATTGAAGCACTGAAATTTGATGATTTTCTAAGACTTATACAGGGTGTCCCGTAAATAATGGATCAAACGTAACGGGTAGGTAGCTCACTTGATTTCCAACCACTAATTTGAATAGTTTAAAAAAAACCGCTATAGTATAATTTTTTTTATTGAAGACATAATTTTTCTCGAATTTCACCATTTTCTCTACCAGAATTCAGTTTTTTTAATGCTGTCGCTGTAAATAATAACATTTTTAGGTATGATCTTTGTTAAATCTGAATTAAAATAATTAATTCTAAAATAATATTAATTATTATTAAATAATTTTTAATAATAATTAATCATTAATAAATTATTAATTAATTATAATTTTGTTGTTGTTTGACCTGAATAGCTTACTAATGTAATAAGATACCATTTTTGTATATAAAGTTTTATTTGCCTTAGAAAAAAATTCTTGAATTGAAAAGTTTATTTTGCCGTGTAAAGACCAAAATTAAATATAAAAAAACAAATTAGTTGTTGGAAATCAGGTGAGTTACGACCTGTTACGTTGATGCATTATTTATGGGACACCCCGTAGAATAGGATATTATTTATTGTTGCTACAAGTATACAGGGTCAAATTAAATTAACTAGCGAAACCCCGCGGACGTGATGGATATCGATATCTGCAAAAGACAAAAATAAAAAAAATATTGATGATTTCTTTTAGGGTTTATGACCTTTGGTAGTGTTGTTACTTGAAGTATAAGCTGAGTAAATCAGTTTTTTTTGTTTTACCGTGTTTAATTATCGATACCCATCACGTCTGCAAAGTTAACACAGTAAATAATTTATATTTCAATTAACAACACTGCCGGCGATTGATGGCCCCAAAAAAAAATACTCTTCAAATTAATTTATTTCTGTTTAATCATGTTTAGATATCGATAACCGTCACGTCTGTGGAGTTTCGCTACCTAATATAATTTGACCCTGTATACAAATAAAGCTGCCAAAATTAAAAACATGTTTCTGCAGGGTACCCCTTGCTGGGTCCCGTCGGTTGAACGCGTCCCAAAGGGTCATGGCCATCTGGCTGGTCCGGGGATAGCGCTTGGTCTCCTGCGAGGCGGCGAGCCTCCTTGCCGGATTGCCGCCATGGGATCTGGAGGCAAAAGTCCTCGCGCACAGATGAGAGTGGTGCGAGGACGCGAAAAGCCGGGACGTAGCTCCGATGCCGCGAGAAATCGCGGCACAGCGATCAGAGCTCCGGCGAAATCTCATGGCGGTATGGAGAGTGAGACTGTCGTAACCCAGTGCTGCGCACGCCACAATTGTGGTGGTAAGTCCCCTCTTTGAGGAGTGGCTTGAGAGGCGCCACGACGTCCTTACCTTCCACCTGACGCAGATCCTCACAGGACATGGTTGTTCTGGGAGGTTACTGTTTTGTATAAGGCGGGAGGAAACGCGTGGGCGTGGAGAGGGTATGGAAAGCTGTCTCCTCCTTCTGAGAAGCAGTAATGCTCGCGAAGGAGGAGGCGGAGCGCGTGCGGGCAAGACAGTCGATGCGCCCTCACGCCCCTAGTCGCTGCAGGACGACACGCCAGGGCGTCGGGAATCGATAGGCGATTCCCGGCCACCGTAGGCGCGGGCTTGCAGACGGCGAGCAATGGGTAGCTCGCCGTCCGGTAAGGACCAGGCTCGGGTCGACGGTGCGTCGTGTTTCACGCGAGCCTCAAAGAGATGTCAGCACCATTGACGGGGGGCGATAGGGCCGATGCCTGCCGGGATCGCGGATTGTTCGAATGAGTTACTGTGGCCCTGGCGCATAGGCAACTGTAGGAACACGGGTGAGTTTTAGTCAGTAAGAGTCTGACACGCCCTCTCGCTCCGCTCCAGAGCGGGAGAAGTCATTAATTTGATGATTTCCCACCCAAATAAAAAAGGGTACCGCTTGCTCATACTTAATTGGTTTTTTAACATAAATACCCAACAAATAAAAAAAAAACATAAATTAAAAGTTTATTTGTGAAACAGGTATACAATAAGGTCATATACTCGTATATAAAATAGCACTCTATGTTTTGTCTTAAGACATACAAATACGGTAACATGCAAAGTAAATATGTTAAAATAAATAAAAAATATCATTAATAAAAACAAACATTCCAATAGTTATTTTAATATATATATAAAGCAGCCTGCATAGTGAAAATCGTATTGGCAAAATTGAGGTGATTCTAAAACAAAGGCCACTAATAAAGAGTTGAATGAATAGTAGATTGTACAACAAGTAAAAAAGGGAATTTAATTCGAAGGACTAAGTTGGATCCCGAGAGCAGCGAAGGATTCTAGATTAGAATCCTGAGCGGAGCGAGGGATACAAAATCCGTGATGATTTTTTTTCATGAGTTATTTACTCTACTTTTTACCATTGACTGCGAGAAAATAAATAGTAGTATAATATTTATATTTATCACATATTATTATATAATCAGTATTAAGAAAACAAAGGAAAAAAAAATGAAATTATAACAGTTTTCGATTTGAGTACGTTTTTTTTTTAAAGCTCAATTTAGCCAGCCAATAGGTAATTTCAGCACGTTTTATTTATTTTTTGTACATAATTCGCATAATTCGTGCTTGTTCCAAATTCAAAATGTTTTTATTCACTCAGTAACTAAAAGAGAGTTTTATTCACTGTTCTCGATGAATCAAATGCCCTTTTTCGAGTAGAAAAGGGAAAAAAAAAAATTATTGAATACAAATTCGCGAACACAAAAAGCGCGGCTTATTATTAATATAAACACTTGTAATAAAAACGTATGCATATGCAATCCTTCAAACAGAAAACACAAACTTAGACTAACTACTTATTTTTCTATCTTATTCCTAACAATTTGATGCATTGTTTGTTCTAGATTTTTAATGAATTCTTGTTAACTTACGAACGCCTGCAATCAACCATGTGTGGACTAGACACATTTATTTTCTGTCCATGTAAGTAAAGTCAGAGAAATTATTTGCTAAGCAACTTAAATTGTCCGTATTTATAAATCACAATTTTTATTTTGTGACAGTTGTATTTAATAATAATAATAAACGTTAGTTACAAAAACCTATGAAGCCTATGAAACCCAAACTAGGTAAAAACCTGTATGGCAGATTTAATTTAATGTGTATAACAAACAGTGCAAGTTGACGAAGAGTGTCAATTTGCTTAACATTTATTTTCCCTAACTGTACGACTGACCAAAAGATTAATGGGTGGTAAAAATGGTGGGCAATAAAACCATTTGTGTGAAATTGCCGTTTATTGCGACATTCCTGTGTTTAGGCTTGTGAAGTACAGTCACCAACAGGTCAAGCTACACGAGACTGTCAAATTTCTCCAAACGATTTTAAACCTTAAAATGTTGATGATAAAGTTCAAAAGCGAATGTGAAAATCTGACAGTTCGTGGTAACATGTGCTGGCAACTGTACAGTACAGTCCACAAAACCGACACTATTATTATTATTATTTATTTATTTAAACTTCTCGCACACAATAACATACAAAGGAGACCTTAGGCATTCTCTACCAGTCATCCAAGGGTGGTGTAGAGATAAGATGGCAGATGCTCTGCTTAACAAGCGTTAATAATAATAAAAAATATTAAAAAGATAACATAATAAATTTTACATGAATTAGGTATACAAGTAGGTACCTAAATAGGTTATAAACTTAAAATACACATACATACATATTTACTATAATATATACCTACATTATATATAAAATTTATTATTTTATTATCTTAGCTATTAAAAAAAATATATATTCATGGTTTGCATAAAAATAAGAATGACATAGGTGATACAATTGTACTGTCTGCCTTTTTAGTGTCTCCAAACCACGGGGAAAAAACCCAGTCTTTTCCATCTACAAACCAAACAAAACCACTTCCGTTTTATGTTTCCTTATGAGGAAATAACTAACACGATGTGTTATCATTATTTTCAATAGCCCCTCGACCAATCGTCCCATTAGAGTTAGATCCCTACCACTGAATAACTTATGACGGTGTTGTAATTTGCACTATTCTCAAGGACCGCTAACCGCTCCCCGGGCCGAGATAACGGAAACTGACCATATAATTCCTGCCAAACAATGGATTCCTTTTATATTGTCGTTTTAATAACAACAGTTATGGCAAAGATAAAATTATTTATGTTAGCGCTATTCACGATTATTTTCCAAAGTAATTTCGACTCTATTGCCGAAGTGTAAAGTTGGTTTTCTATTAAATTGTCGGTGGGAAGCAATTTGATTATTTAACGCTGCCACTGACCGTGGTTGTGATGCCTTATTGGAATTTCGCGAGTCGACAGAAATGGCGTTTTAAAATTCTATCTACGAGGAGGTATTTTGAATGTAAATCTAACAATAGACCTTCGGTTTTCGGCGGAATATTGAAATTGATTTAGATACTCCGGTGATTTATCCCAATTGATCCACAATTTAATCATCAATCCTTGCGTGGCTCCGCATCGCTGCCAATGTGGTGAAGGTGTCGACTGCCTTGGACACCATGGCCTATCCTGCAGTAGGAGCGCCAGGCCAGATAGCACGGCACGTCAGCGTCAATGACATCATCCGCCGTGCTCTTGTCACCACCGGGGTGCCAGCTGTTCTAGAACCCAATGGCTTGGCACGCGACGATGGGAAGACCAGACGGAATGACCATAACGCCTTGGAAGTTAGGTCGGCTTTTGGTGTGGGATGCAACATGTGTTGACACCCTTGCGCCATCCCATCTTCCTAGCACGGTGGGCTGTGCTGGGGCGGCTGCTGCAGGTGCGAATAACCTCAAAAGGCGCAAATATTCCAATCTTAATGGAACTTATATGTTCGAGCCGTTTGGGGTTGAAACACTAGGGCCGTGGGGTCCGAGTGCCCACTTGGTTTTTGGAGACATCGCTAAGCGGTTGGTCGACTCTTCACGTGACCAGAGGGCTGGCCTATTTTTTGACCAAAGAATCAGAATTGCCATACAACGTGTCAAAACTGCAGTTTTAAAGGTACTTATGCGATAAAGGCGGTCTCACTGCCTTGGCATCGTGCGAACTTATTGCTTTTAAATTTATTATAATCAAGAATGTTCGCCGCTCATTTCAATAAAATTCAAGGTAGCCCAGTGTACCATAACTATTAAACTACTTTAATTTCTATTGCACCCTCAAACGATCAATTTTAACCGCAAATCGACGATGAGAATAGTTGCAGACGAAATCAATAGCGGAAATATTTAAAGCATGCATTTTTTATGCCTACCGCGAAGTATTAGTAGCCTCGGTCACCACCACGACCTTAAAGGCTCCGCAGACAGGCTCGGCAACAGCGCAACGAGACTCTTATAGAACAATTTCCATGAAGTTTTCATAGAAATAGTTCTACTAGAGTCGCGTCGTGCTGTCGCGTCATACTGTAGCGTCGCGCGTGGTTTGCGGGAGCCTTCACTGTTAATCGATACAGATAACATCACGCCTTCTTTCCTCGAATAGTTGGGCAGAGGTATACCTATCGTACACCTACATTTCTCCAGTTATATGTAAGTCCCATGCAATAGGGAGCGAGCCTATTGCCATCAACCGGATACAAATCCAGACTCCGGGCTGCTACTGAGAAATTCCAGATAGAAAATCCAGTAATACTGCCTGCTCTGGAAATCGGACGCAGGACTCAGGTCACTAGACCAATGAGCCAGTCAATCAATACTGCTTCAGTTTTATTGGATCGTGCAGCGGCAGGCCATAAAATAAAATGGAAGGATAAGTGCCAATTTGCACCACGTTACCCAGGGATTTTGGGTGTGTAAATAGTAATGTGTTTTTAAGGGTTGTGTAAAAATTGTTATCTGATTTAGGACATAGGTAGGTATTGAATTGCAACTATTTCATGTTTTTTATACATAACTTAATATAAGCAGCATTTAATGTTCCCACTGCTGAGACACCGGCCTCGTCTCTGTGAGAGGGAGTGGGCCGTAATCCACTACGCGAGCCCAGTACGGATTGGTGGATGACACATATCTTCGAATTTTTGGTTCTAGGACATGGCAATTTCCTCACGATGTTTTTCTTTACCGTTTTGAGAGCAGTGGTGATGAAATAATTTACACAAACTAAAGTGCCTGCCTGGGTCCGAACCTACGACCTAAAACTCGTAAGTCGTGGCCGTTTCCACTGGGCCACCACTGTCACTGCTCTCATGTTTTTAGTAGGTATACAAACAAAATTTTCCTGAATTTGAATTGAATTTTCCTTTTATAGAGCTAGGGTAAGACAGGCTTCGAAGCAATTGGACAAGAATTATGAATCAGTCTTTGAAAACAAAGAAAAAAGCAACACTGAATCGACTAATTGTTTCCTCGTTCGTAATAAAATATCGCGAAAGGAAATATTCATAACTTTATGAAAAAACAACTTTAATAGTATATTACTGTAGCAGCCGACAACAGAGGCATTGATGGACGAACGTGAAAATGTGGGTCGAGGCGAAACCGAGGCACACATACGTGAGTTCATCAATGCCTGGTTGCGGCCAAGGCTTGTATAGTACTTTTCTCAAATAATGCGCGAAAATTCAAACTAAATAATTAAATATATATTTCAGAATCAATGACGAACAACGATAACTTTTCTCGTGCCAATATGTTCATTTGTTTCTTTTCTTTAAACAGCTCTATTTGCTAAACCAATTCGAGATTTAAATAAAATCTTTGATACGTTACCTCCTTGGTTGCCATAGGTTGAAGTAAAAAGTTCGTTCCATTTTTATATTACACGACAGATATGAGTTTTCATAGTAATTTATTCAGCCGCTAAACACGACAGATATGGATTTTCATATTAACGTTGCCGGCCGCTAAACACGACAGATATGGATTTTCATACTAACATTGCTGGGGCTGCTCGCATGTATTTACCAGTACAGCATTTTCAATTTATCTCGAAGAAGGTTGTCAAAATAATGCTCGAATTTACAAGCATGTTTGAGAAAAACGCTTTTATTCAATTCAAAAGACTCCCGAACATTTAACATGCCAGAACTTTAAACAGTTGAAAGCCGTGTAATTCGGAAACCGGACGTTTCTCGGAAGTGTTCGTGAAAATTCGCATTTTGTCGGCATTTAATGTCAAAAGTTCCAACTTGTGAACAATATGATTGAATTTAATCACCGATTGTATGAACCTCGTATTTTGATGTTTTGTTTAAATTATTCCGAAAATCATTTTATTTGTCATTAATCTTCGACGCAAGTATTAAAGTGTTTTTCTCAAACTATTTTTCCCGAGCGAAACTTTCGTGTAATAAATCAGAATCTTATTCTGACCTCTTTTTAGGGTTGCGTACCCAAAAGGTGCCAACGGAACCCTATTACTAAGCCTACGCTGTCCGTCTGTCTGTCTGTCAGTGGGCAGTATCTCATGAACCGTAATAGGTAGACGGTTGAAATTTTTACAGTGTGTATTTCTATTGCCGCTCTAATAATAAATACAATAAAAATAAAAAAGTAAAAATTAAAAAGGAATAGAAACTATTTAAAAAAAATTGTGTTAAATATTGTTCGGTGGTACGGAACCCTTCGTGTACGAATCCGCCGGTTTTTTATATGATACTCATAAAAGTTTAAGAAACCCTTTATATGGAGCTTTTAAAGGCTTTCACTTTTGTTTCGCTCAAATTTCTTCTGTGAAATAGGTCGAGTTAGGGAAAAACGGCTCAATAACACTGTTCCTAATTATTTCCATTAATCTTGTTTTAAAATTGTATTGCCCATTGGATTTTCTTTATTGCAGTTTTTTTATAGAAAATACCCTCTCTCATTTTTGTCTCAAGTGGTTTAAAAGTAGATACTCGAAATATAATATTTATTTTAATTATTATATTATATTACCTCAATTTAAGATAAAAAGTGAAGTAGCATACGAAGTGTCCTACACTTTTTTAAACCTACCCTGCAAATAATATTATTAAAGCAACCGTGAACTTTTATTTCGATTCGACGCACACATTCGAATTCGAGCTCACTTGATTTTCGCGCGAGTGTTCCAATTTTAAAGTAACGCTTAGAATACGAGAATACTATCAGATCATTAACCTAATTCGCTTTCCACACGGTTTATGCAAGGCTGCAATCATTTGTTAGCTTGGACTGATGAAGTCTGCAGGAACTGAGTCGGTAGCACGACTTGAACTTAGTAAGTAACTAATGAGCTAAACTTTCTTGTTCCATGGATCCAAGTTATAATTAGTTACGGCTCGTGGTACTTTATACAATTTATCGTTTATTTACTTTTAAGCATTGAAACATTAATAATACTGAATGGGGGAAATATTGAATAAAAAATATTAAATATTTTTATAGAAACACACACATACACTGTGAATAATTGGCTTCGTCCCTACTGATCCCTAGTCCCAACTCGCCCGCATTTTTATATGCCTATTATCTGCAAGGGTACAGTTTGTCGGAAAAGTGCTACGATGTAGAAAATAAATACTTATCACGTATACATTTTGGTCATGATCTTTTTTACATATTTTTTAACAAAATAACCTAGGTACTTAGATTCCGTGCAAATAAGTAGTAGTTATTAATTATTAAATAATTAATTTCTATAAAATTATACAATAAACCTAAGCCTGCACGTGGCCGAACAAGAGAGTCATAAAATTCAATAACCGCATTGGGCAAAAGTCGTCAGAATTGCTGAGCTGACAAAGGCGTATGATGAAGAAACAATGCCAATCTATAAGTTTTTAAAAGAACTCGTCCCCAATTACTGTTTAAAATAAAATGTAGGTTTAATTATTGCACAAACTGTGATTTCTTAGACGATAGTTTAAATTATTTTATATACATACAGACTGTGATTTTTTAACAGAGAGTTTTAATTATTGTGAAAACAGTAATGTATGATGACTGAATAAAAATAAATACAAATCATACAATCACTTTTCTTACCATCAGTACTTTTGCGCTTTCCAGTTATACATTTAGGTAGATATATACGGACCGGGCGAGTTGGGACTAGGGATCAGTATAGACGAAGCCGAATAATGAATACGTAAGTTATATTTTTATTCAATGTGTTTATTTTTTACGGAAAAAGAAAAGCACACTTCTGTGATGGATATTGTGATATATCCAACTTCCAACCTGTCAATCTTTGGATATATGTCAAACCCAACCCAGCGACCCATCTTTTTTGCACTGACTATAAAATATTAGCAGCTTAACCCTTCATAAAAATACACCCAAACAAACAAACCAACAACTCTTTCTTATAATAATTCCCTCATCATAATTCTTTCATCTTTAAGTCCACTAAGCCTCATATTTGGCTTCACGCCATAATCCCCTTTACAAGCATCTACAAATAAATGTTAATTCTTCCTAACTTTGACTGTTGACAAATTGATTCCCACAAAATCGGATAAAGTTAAACCCTTCAATTTATTTTCCCCGATGTTATTTTAATCCGGATATTCCGTGATGTACGTTAATGAGATGCTGATGTATGTTTTGCGATAAAATTACTAATTAATGATTTTATTATAAGCGTGAATTGGTTCATAAAATATTTATTTTCGGGGTTACGGATTATGCGTGATAATGAATTATTTAGTGAATGATATTTTAAACTAAGCATAGTGATAACTATTGTATTTTAGTAAAATTTTTCGATGATGAAAAGATATTTTTATTTAGTATTCTGACCAAGTCTCAAAGCTGTGTCTTGTTGAATGGCAATGCTAATTATTAGGTAAGAGGCTAGCCAGTCACGCGATGTATCAACCAGTCGACAGCTTTAATAAAAAAAAACTTCTTAATTTTCGCCATGATTTTAGTATATTTTTGGGGTTTCACTATCTCCGGCAGATGCAAACAATAAGAAGTATTATTTAATACTAGCTTTGCCCGTGGATTCGCCCGTGTGGAGGTCGCAAAGTACCCAATGGGAAAGTATTAGGACGCTTATTAGGACATAAATTATACTTTTTACCCTAATGAGTCATGGTCTATCCGTAAGCCAATAATAATAATATCCTCACCGCCGTACCTTTACGTTGACGACGTGGTGAGGCTTGCGCGCTCTGAACTCTAGGTCTGTGCCGGTAGAGATTTTACTTTACCGGCTCAGGTTTAAGGTGTGCAGCATGTGGCGAGCTGTTGGGCAGTAGCGTCTCCACGGATACTACCTCCCGGGAGAAGTCTTGTTCCTCATCTCTGGCTTGCCTTTATTCACCGGCCAGAGTGAACACTGGCGAGTACCAGAGCTCCTACCTCATTCTCTCTCTTATTGGCCGACTTGAGTGGAGATTCGCAACAGCAAACGTGCTCGGAGGAAGTGCTGGTAGAGATCTTGACCATCTTACGGGCTCTGGGATTGTTCTGATAGCTGTGGAATACCTCTCCACTCCTCAACCACCTTAGGGCATATTGCCCCCTTGTCGCTATGTCACTATGTGCTAGCGACCGTTTCTGGGGACATTATTGAGTGTGCAAATCCTCCTCTGCCATTTTATTAAGTATTTTTTCAATAAAATATTAGTCAGGCATGGGCCATAGCCGTTCCATAGATCTTGGTAACCAGTCCATCCTAGCTACTGAACCCCATAGTTTAATAATTATTTTTTGTTTCCATATCATTCAATTTCAATTCTCTCATCTTGATATATTTAACAACAAAAAGGTACGAGTATAGGTATTCAGGAAACATTTAGTAACTTCTGAATGCGATAAATTGACTAATAATTCTAAATAGAATTTAATAAATTGATCTATACACCACTAAACTCCTCACACACACTCCTACACGGGTGTGTGTAGGAGTGTGTGTGAGTGGGTACCCACACTGTACACTCAGATATGCTTAGATGGTGCTAGCATGTCATCCTGTTTGTTTCTGATGCATATAATAAGTGTATTTACTAAATTGTAAATCCGTAATTGGTTGTAAGATATTTTATTATTTTTTTATCTGAAATTGTTAAAGAGCTGTGGATTTTGTGAATAAATAAATAAAAATAAATAAATAAATATCTTGCAATAGTCCGACACCAACCGGGGGTTGTCCTTGGGTGCACTTGCACAATGCATATAGTACCCAAGTGTATGGGTAAATCTCAGTTGGTGCCTCTCATAATTGTCTAAGGGGCCTCTGCGAGTTGGCTTCGACCCCTCTTACGCTTTCCGAAGGACCGGGACCCCATGGTCCCGAGCTATGTTAATATATAAGAATAATAATAATATTCAGCCTGTGTTGTCCCACCGCTGGGCAAAGGCGTCCCTTTCCTTTTTCCACTCAACTCGATCCTGAGCCAATATGAACCAATCCATCCATCTACGACTGGGTCTTCTTTGATGCCGTTGGACGTTTTCAGGAACCCATGCTGCGGTGGTCTTAGCCCACAATACATCCAACATGCGGTAAACGTGTCCGGCCGACTCCTATTAGAGCCAACTTTCATACAAATCCGTTCAGCCGTTGAGGCGTAATAAGTTGATGACAGACGGAGTTAATTAGCATTTATAATATTAGTATGGAAGTATATGTGAATTAAGCCCGCTTAGGTTTTCATGGCTTCTAAATATTTTCAATGTTAAATTTTGATACTATAGAATAGAATAGAATATAATACTCATTATTATGTAGACCATAAAAATTACAGATATAAATGTAGACATTTTATACAGAGTGACACAATGGGCGAAAAGCGATCTTTTACAGACAACCTTTGGTTGGATTCCTGGGAGAAGGAGAGACAATAATGCAGGTAGTCAGTGGTGTACCATTTACATATAAAACAGATACATACATACATAAAACATATACTTATCTACATATAATATATACAATAATAAACATGAAACAAGAGCAAGGAAACTAAATGTAATAATGAAGTTTAAGGAGAGAGGAAGTGTTTTTTAACCATAATTTTAAAATTGGATAAAGATTGAGCACGCCTTATCGACACGGGAATAGAATTCCATAACCGTACTGCTTGAACTGTAAAAGACTTGTCATAAAAACTGGTGGAATGCATCGGCATCTTAAGTTTTCCGATGACCTCAGATATCTATTATGTGTGTCATGAAGGAATTTGAAACGTTCTTTAAGAAAAGGGGGGGGGGGGGCTCTTATGAACCGATATACTAATATTAACCTATGTAAATATGTACCTACTATAAAGCTACCATTTACTAGATTCGTCTTTCATTGACTTGAATGTGCTCTGGCGGCTGAGAGTATGTCATGATCACTCAAATGTCTCGCTGGTGGTGGCGTGTGTGTTGGATCATTAATTTTCAAAATGGTTGAGTTGAGTGATGCTGATCTATACGTCATGTTCAAGAACGGGCGCCGTCAGTAGGGACTGGTCATCTTTTAGTTGCCACGGTTTATTTTAATTTCTGAATTGTTTTTATTTTTATTTTATGTTTTTTATTACGGACGCTTTTAACGTGCACGTCTTTTTACATCGTTTTCTATAATTTCAACATAAATGATATCACCAATTTTTTTCTAACTATATGTTGATTTAAAAGAGTGTCCCATGGAGTTTCTTGCCCGTTCTTCTCCATGGGTACCTACTACGCTTTGGAATGGTCAACTAGCGTCATCTTTCTGACTGACCGACCCCTAGACAATTCAAAAGTGCCTGTAATTGGTTTATTTGAAACAAATGCTTTGAGTTTGAGTTTGATTGTATAGTTTCGCAAGAGCTAGAAATACGTAAAAGCGTGTCTTACCTCATTACTAAATTATGACAAACAATACTATATTCGGAGCTCACTACATTAACTTCATCCGAAAGCTAATAAAAACAAAAGTCGTGGCTTGCGAATCAATTAATCAAAGAGCGAGCGACCATTTTGTCAGTCAGGCCAAGGAATGTTTATTAAATACCTAAAGTCCCGTCAACTGGGGAGAATTAAGTATGAATTAGGTTCAGTCTGTCGAGACGATACTCCATTAGTGGAACAACTAATAAATAAGCAAAATATCTCAGTTTTCACTTGAAATAGTTTCTAATTTATTTCTGAAATATTCAAAGGGATTTTCTTTGGAACTGCCTATTTAAATGCCTTTCACTTTGACATGTAAAGACCTTTGGCCATCAGACGGTGTTTTGACGTTTATAATTATGCCAAAATGTTCACAGTCATCATGCTAGTGATATCTCAAACCTCCATATAGCGGCCAGGTTCGACCAAATTTTGCTGACAAGTAACTAAACATAGTTTTAATAAGGGTTAGTAATTAGATCAGATTATTTTGATTAACTATACAGACTGGCGATGAGTTTAAATGATAAATGATTTAATTTCTGTAAGTAGGTTTAACTCTTTTAGACATCAATCATATTTATAACACAAGATGAGGTCGGCGTTTCCTATCTGACTACTGTGAGAAGAAAGGCCGAAACAAACTCAGAGGTTACAGTCTCTTTTAAAGTCCAGACGTAATCTTGGTCAGATCATGAATCATGATCATGTGAAGACCATGTACATTGGTGTCTGAAATGGTATTTTGAGGAAAGAACCACACAGATTGAGTGGACCTGTCCAGTCAGTGCATGATTTGTCAGTAATCGTGTAGCTCAACTCAGAACGTATGGAGCTCAACGATTCAACGAACAATACAAATGAAAGGACATTTGGGTAGGCCGTAGAAATTACTCAAAGTGCCAGATTATGATTAAAACTAACTGAGAATAAAAAACAAAAAGCAATGACCCACATAGTCCTCACATTCACAATAATTCAAATAATGTAATACTTTACAAAAGAAATACTCATGTCATCGTATTTATAAAATACATCAATGTCAATGTGTATATAAAAATCCGGACATAATTTTTGAAGACCATGCAGATTGGTGTCTGAAATGGTATTTTGAGGAAAGAACCACACAGATTGAACGGACCTGTCCAGTCAGTGCACGCATTTGTCAGTAATCGTGCAGCTCAACTCAGAACTTAGGGAGCTCAAGGAGCGCTGAAATATTTAAAGTTATCACATTTAATAGTGCAGCAGTTAATACAAGTTGATAGGTATATTATGCCTGTTATAATAAAAGAATAAACAATTACACTAACAATAAAAAAACACTTTTCAAACAAACTAAATAGCATAAAAAAAATCACGAAATAAACCAGCATTGATAATATTTGTTTACTGACCTGTAAAAGCTGCAACAGCGTGTACTGCAGTCCCATGTAGGCAGGATAGAAATCACGACCAACAATTTAACACAAACCTTATGGTATTGTTTTTATCCAAATAATTTCTCTAATCGCTTAAGTAAAGTAATAATCACCATACACATTAGTTAAATTAACAATCTACACTCATATTATAACCTTCTTATTTTGACAACATGGACTTATTCCACGTGAAATTCAAAACAAACTTTACCTAACAAATTAATACTTTAAAATAACTCTTTTTTCTAGTTAAAGTACAGCTTTCAATAATTTTTGTCGCATTTATTGTATTATCTGTAGTGGAGGCTGCTGTGGAGCGTACCCTCGCGGTGAAAAGTTGGTGCAGGACGCCATATTATTTACGATATTATTTATTGTGTTTTTGATTAATGAAATTGCATGAGTTTAGATGAAGAAGTGTATTAAATTGCACATAACTGGGTAGGTATTTATATAAAAAATAGTGTTTTTTAGCCACTGTTATTTTACAGATTCATTGCCTATTATTTTTACAACCTTGAAAAAGAGAATAAAACAAACGGTGAAAGTATCCAATTTCACACGAAACACTTCACTTGGCTACAAGTATTATTATCGTATTAATTAACGCGTCTTATAAAGAACAAAATATAAAGGGTCGCGTGCGCGATTAGGCGAAGCGACAACTACCCTCAAAACACCGACGGCGAGGCGGGGCGAACTGTGTCATCATTACGAGCGTGATGTCGACGCACGCGCCGGAAAATCGAAAATCGACAACAGTAACTCCCGTCACCCCGTCCCATTTCACGCATAGATAATTATGCCTTAAAGGCTCGACGTGATTCTGTTTGAACAATTTCTATGAAGATTTCATAGATATTGTTCTACAAGAGTCGCGTCGCGCTGTCGCGACGGGCTGTCTCGTAGTGCTGTCGCGTCGCGCCAGTTATTACTTGGAAGTGCATTTTTCGCACCCCCGCGAATTTGGAAAGTAGCGACTTTTTTGGACATGATATTCACTCAGGTTTGTAACAGTTGTAACGACAAACATGTCATTTCATAGAAAAATAAAAATAACTTTATTTATCTTTTAAACAAACGACCAATTGGAACCATGGACCTTGCTTCTGACGTTTCTTAAACTAAGTGCTCATGTTTATGTTAAATAAAATATTTAAAATTGTATTGGAGTTCTTTTCGAAAAAAAATAACCTAAGTATTTCAACTGTCACACCAATTTATTCTGTTAGCAACTAACCGTTTATTCAAACATTTTGTGAAGAAATGGATTTAATTTTCGCAGCAGAGAATATTGAAGCGTTTGTCAATGGCCAGACGTTGCTTCTCATTAGTTTGAGCGAAGAATTATTCCTCTTTCTTTAGCGAACCATTTGTAAGGCCAGAATCTAAAGGATGTTTAATGTTGATGCCAGCTGTGGAACCAATTAACAGGGATGTCTCGTTAAATAGCTACATAAATAAATAATTTGTATGTACCTATTCTCCACTTCTTTCAATATTTATATGTAGTCCGTAGATCCGTTAACGAATAAAAATCACACGCGCATAAGGTTTTTACCTTATGCACGTGTGATTAAGGATAAAAGGAGTAAAAGATGATAAATTTGTATTTTTTATTAATAATTTATATTATTTATTTTTCAATTTATATTAAAAATCCTTAATAAAATGATCTAACATACATACATAAACTCAAGCCTTTTTCCCATGGGGGTAGGCAGGAACTACAGAACGTTACCTGCTACAATCCTTACATGCCTCCTTTTGCTTCGCATACGTTCATAAATCTGGTTTTAAGGGTCAAAAGGGTTCCATTTAATATTATTTATTTATGGCTTCCATTTGTGATTTCATTAGCATCATTGACGTGAGTAATAGTTAGCTGATAGGTAGGTACCTATTCAAATTTATTGGTTTTAAAATAAAGAAGCTAATGGGTTCTACAATTAGCATGGTAATTAAAAATTGTTAGTTAAAAATGTAGTTAATGAACTTTCAAAGGACTTAAGGCTCGTACAGACTGGCGCGACGCGACGCCCGAAACAAAGGCACCGCGAGTCGCGCGACGAGCGGCGCATTTGTGTAGCGCTGTCGCGTCGCGCTTGTCCGTGGGAGCCTTTATGCTGCGGTCCCATGGCCCACTTGCTCACAGGTCAGATCGCGCCAGGCTAGCCCAACAGGCCGTGGAAACCGTCGCAACCAATGAGACCTGCGGTGGCCTGTCGTTGCCTGTCCGATCCGTCGCGAGTCAATAAGTTCAAAGGGGAGGCGTGGCGCGGCGCGGGGGCTATTGTCTCGGGCTATACGACCTGTACGGGCGTGTTTGTTTTTGCTTTGTTTATCAAATTGTGACCACTGAATAAAACTACAGTGGCTGCACACGCAGCCATGCGCTCCGTATTACTTGACATGTTGGAATAAGTCGCACCATCCCGACACACGCCGTAGAAATGCTCGGCACGGGTCGCGACAGGTCTCGACAGGCGTAGCATCGGGCTGTGGGACCGCGGCTTTAGAAGTTTGTAATTGATTTTATGCTAAACTGGCAATACAGCAGCAGCTGCTGATCATTTCTAAACATTGAAAGTACTTCGTATTTCAAAAGCTGTAAAAAACATAATATCAAAGAGAACCATATTATGTTGTCCAAATATCTACGATACCTACTATTAAACTTGTAAAACTAAATTTGATAGTAAAAATTCCCCATTGTTATAATATCAGCATGTAAAAGGTTGTTTTTTTTTAACTTTGGAGGCTGCAAAGAATTTCCCAATGAAAAACCCAATAACACTATGATCGACTTGGGACTCAGTATCCGCACTTGCGACCTTAGACGAATGGGGCAGTCAAAATCAAAAGGAATTTATTCAAATTAGGCTGAAAATCAGCACTTTTTAAACGTCAAACGTCACTTCGTAGTACTTTAGCTGGAAAGAAGAAGTGGTGCAACAAAGTACCCAGCAGCACAGAATCGTTTGAAGGACACTGAACGACAATAGATGTTTTATTGTGATCACGCCATTTTTTTTTGGGTGGGTATTCGTCAAATAACTTCTCCCGCTCTGGGCGGAGCGGGAGGTGTCAGACTTTTACTGACTAAAACCCCCCCGAGTTCCTTCAGTTGTCTGAGTGCCAGGGCCACGGTAACCCTTTCGGACAAACCCGCGACCCCGGCAGGCATAGGTCCTGGCGGAGTCTTTCAATCGGTGCTGACATCTCTTTCCCTCCGGTTGGGTTACAAATGTACACTTACCTGGGGACAGGGGGTGAACTGAAGGAACACGGGTGGGTTTTAGTCAGTAAGAGCCCTTCCGCTCCGCCCAGAGCGGGAGAGGTCATTTGACGATATCCCAACCAAAAAAAAAAAAGGCGTTGAACCAAGGAGTACTTTTTTTGGTATACTTCCTAAGGGCATTTAGTGTCATTCAAAGTTTTAAGTTAGAAGAACTTGATTCTATACAGTAGTAGGTATAAAAAGTAAGAAAAGTGTTGTGCAATTTATATTGTAAATAAATATAAAAACATTTGATGTAAGTAATTACAACATAGCTACTTCGCAAACTTGGCAGTGTCGAGCAGGAATAATTTCCTCGACATTACAGGCTGTAATTCAACAATTTTCAACTGGCTTTTAATTTCGAGATAGTATGTTTTTTACGTGTTTCTAGTTGTTTGTATTTTCTAATTTCATTTCTTTCTGCAGCTTCCTGCTGAGTCTGATTTTCAAGTAGTAGTTTTATTTATTTATACAGAATGGCATGACATCGACGCGCAAATTGTAACCATGAATTAAGCACATGATTATAAACCCCCTAACATTGAGATTTTTCGTCGGTTATAAAAAATAATCTGCTGTTTCATAGAAAAGTCCAATACCTACGCGGTCAAAATGTATGGAACAGGTATTGTTTTTAATAACCTACGACAAATTTCGATGCAGAATCCGTAGGATCCAGAATAATGTATTAAATCTATGGTTACAGTTTACGCGTTGATCGTGATGTCCCTGCCACCATTTTTTTTTCAGGTATAATTTTCCTTTAATTGTATTCTGTTGTTTATTTTATTGTACACCACTAAAATACATTACACAAAATAAATAAAACACTACAAAACATACAATGGGTGGAATTATCGCTTTCTGCGATCAGCCAATGGACAGTGATTGTCTGGAAAATGGGGTTTTTATTTAGTTTTTCCATTAGGAATGTCTCCGTGTTAGGTCGGAGTTTAGATTTATGCTCGTTTATTAGTACTAGACTAGTCTCCTTTCACATGGGACATAAATAATGGAGGAACACAAACATGCCTGCACGTCACCAGCTGACATGCGCCTATTTGTGTTCCTTCTTGCAATCGATATGAAGAGAGCCTCTGACTTTTTAAAGTTTATATACGTCCTTGGGAACGTGTCCAGGTGGTGTTTTAATGCGTTCATTTCATTCACATAGAAGGTTTGTGTTGAATAACTCAGTACTCTATTTTTTATTGCATTTCATAACTTAACTGTTCCATTGATCTAGCGCTCGCAAGCGCTCCTGCTGAGCGAGCATCAGGTCATGGGCTCGATTCCCAGGTCGGGCAAAGTGTTATTTGGATAAAAAATAAAAACGTACGTACTTTAATACGTCAAATTGAAGTTAAAGAAAGAAAGAAAGAAAGAAAAATAGGTTTATTTTTCACAGAAACACGTGCATACAAAAAAGATAATTAGCTCTGGTAACAATGTAAAATATTTTTTTTTTTTTTTTACAAAATAGGTCTGTAATCACGAGAACAAAACAAAAATAGTCGACAGCTGCATGTCATGACAGTGACAAGAAGGCATAAGAATCAATTTTCTTAATATGCAGAAGGCTGTGAAATACCGGGGTAAAGAGATATCAGACCTGCAAGTACCATGTAAAAGTTAATATGTTTATGACGCTAATGTTCACTGCAGTTCTCAATAATATTAGTTATTGACTCAACACGTTTTGTTTAATGTTGATAAAATGTTTTGTTACAGTAATTGCCGGTTATAAGCAATAAATTGACATGCATTAGAACTCTATTGGTCATCAGGCTAGGCTTCATACAAAAATGCCCATTGTTCTATCTCAGTAATAAGCTCGGAGTTTAGATTTGTGCCCTATTGATGAAAATAAACTCGCCCCATTTTACAAGGGAGTTATACATAACTAGTGATATGCTGGGTTGTGGAGGTCAGATAGGCAATCGC
Organism: Dryobotodes eremita; assembly: GCA_917490735.1. Lineage (NCBI taxonomy): Eukaryota > Metazoa > Arthropoda > Insecta > Lepidoptera > Noctuidae > Dryobotodes > Dryobotodes eremita. The sequence goes on along the minus strand of OU823251.1, from coordinate 18,348,204 downwards.
TCCACGTAAAATACTGGTATATTCAGCTGCAACCGGTTAGACTGGAATCCGACCCCAAAAACAGACGGGAAAAGAATCGGCAGATGATGATGTTGGCATGTTTAATTGTTTATATTTCTTCTTTCAATCGTTATGAAAGAAAGCCCATATCCTTGTGAACGAATACATAATATGGTGGTTTAATGCGTTGTCTTTATTCACATGTTGAATAACTGAATATCTACTCAATTGAGGCTATGAGAGCCAGAGTCGCCAAACTACTTAAAAAATAGTTTTCAGTAGTAAGGAAAAAACAGAAGGTCTGATTTCAAATAATTTAAATTAAACTAATTTATTAATTAACTAAATTGAACACTAAATTAAAAAAAAAAAAAAATTGTAGGCCACTGTGGCGCTATGGCTTTTACCGTTTAGAGCAGTTTTTTTATTAATAAAAACATTATTGAAAAAATTAGAGTTAGGTCACTCTGGCTCTCATGGCCTCAATTCCCTATTGCATATCATAAATTATTATTATTCATAGTTCTGTTAGTCCATTTTACGCATTAACCTTTGTGTCACCATAACATATAATAACGTGGTCGCGTTATTATTAGAATTTGATTGTTCGGGCTTGAAATAGGTTATTAATTTTGAGTGAAGTGTATATTTTATGACATCATTATTGCTCGCTGATGTCCTTTGTAAGCTGCGCTCAGCCATCAAATTACGTAATACCCGTTTTCACTAAAACTAGATGAAACCTGAATGTATTAATAATATCGCACGTTGGATTTTCAAGTCTCGACGCTGACCCTAGAGTTGAAAATCCAATAGTGTTTTGCTTTTGTTTAGGAATTACATTTAGGTGTCGCTTAGTGTTAGTTAAAACAAGCATAAATGTTTTATTATTGTGATACAACCGCGTTGCCAAATTTGATGTTCAGTTATTTAGTTAATAGCGGTAGGCGAACAATTTTATGCTAAGTTGATGGCTGCCTTACTTCTTTGACTACCTCAGGCATTGGCCTCAGGCCTTAGGTTGTTCAGTTAACCAATAAGCATACTTTAAGGAAATTTTGTACTTATAAAAATGATCAACTTTTACCTTGGGACCAACCCTGATATCGCACAAAAACCGCTACTCTATACATTTATGTTCGCGTAACTCGAAAAAATGGGGAACAGCAAATATTTTTTAAATTTCAGAGTTGGTCCCATTGTAAGTTGTTCATTTTTATGAGTACTTTACTCCCTTAAAGTATGTCCCTCGTTTAACCTAACACCCTTTTTTTTGGGTGGGAAATCACCAAATGACCTCACCCGCTCTGGGCGGAGCGGGAGGGCGTGTCAGACTCTTACTGACTAAAACCCACCCGTGTACCTTCAGTTGCCTGTGCGCCAGGGCCACGATAACTCTTTCGAACAATCCGCGACCCCGGCAGGCATCGGCCCAGTTGGACCCCGTCTATTATGCTGACATCTCTTTGAGGCGCGTGTGGAACACAACGCGCCATCGACCCAACCTAACACCCTGTATAAGTTTTAATATACAAAGTATTCAAGTCGTTAGTACATAAAGGGATAGTAGTAATCACTGTTCCTAAGGGCAATCAAGTTGGCCACATCTGTATGAATAGGCAAACAAGAACTAGTTCCCCTAAAGGCTGCCTGCGGTCAGACAGCCGTTTGACCTGCGTAAAATATCTAGATATCAAGAAATCTAGACTGAGATCTCCGAATGACATTATCATGATACAGGGTCTGCATCAGATCTTTGTTAAAGCTTCTAGCTGAAGACAGCGGTTGTCAAGACTTTTTATGAGTAATGATGTAGTGATAAAGTATCTTCGTGTAAGTACATTTTGTTTAAAAGTAATGAGTTTTTATCGTTGACCTTCATTGACCTGTCATTGCTTTATATTTAATTATTTTTCCTATTGTGGTGTAGTAATTTTATTCTAGGTGGATCGTCCTCACATATAATTATATAATTAATGTATACATAATATTGTAAAAAAAAAAAAAGTAACAGTGGAGTTTCTTGCCCATTCTTCTCCATAAGAAACTACCTTTTGGAAGGGGCAACTAGAATCAATTCTATTTTCTTGTACATTTTGACGTTCAAAAGTGCCTTTTATGTGTCTTTATGAAACAAATGATTTGACTTTGATATTAAAAATCTCGAGAAAAAAAAGTTATGAAAAGAATTCGTTACTGGCACAAGATTATATCTAAGAAAGTGTTACTGCTGCCGTTTTTTCATGAACCTATAGTTCAAAAACCCTTTGAAGTTCGTATTACTAGGACTATTTGCATAGTAATAAATACATTTGTATTTCGTGCATAGCGAGGCTCAGGAGAGGCCCCTTTACAGTCTACCCAGGGATGTGCTTTACAGGCGTTGCACAGGGGGGGGGTCCGGGGAATTGGTATTTTAAGAAGAACCAGGACCTCCTCTATATGCTGATGGTGATCACCGGGGTGGTTATAGTGAGGTAAAAATCCCACACTCCCCGACCTCCCTCCCCAGCGGCCGGGTGCCTTTTGAAGGTTTCCCCCCCCGGAAACAAAAAAAAAGGACTATTTGCAATATTTTTGACGTCTCCATCATCATCATTATCATTCTCCTGTCCCTATCCCAATTTATTTGGGGCCGGCACAGCATGTCTTTTTCGTCCATACATTTCTTCTAGTTGTCATTTCGGTAGTCACTCCTTTCTAGCAATGTCATCTTTCACACACAGTCTACAGTCATCGGTTTGACGTCTACATAACCGTACATAATACTGTACATTATCTTAGGCTTATTGAAGCTCTATTTATATCGTGGGTATTATATGAAGGAAAATACAAATACCTAAGTTTCCGTATATAATTAATAAACTTATACCTATCTAGTCACGAAATTTTGTACAAACATTCTAATTTCATAACATAACACAAAATAACGCAAGCCATACTCCCGGGAACACACAGCTAATGACTTCATTAAAACAATTATTCCACTTTGCAATAGTCAACGGTACAAATTGCCAAAGTTTCCAACTTGATTTCACTGTAAGCCCTTAGAAGCCAAACAACTTTAATCAAACTACTAATGAATAAAATTGAGGTATTGGAGAAAATTTAATTTATTTTAGTTTATCATGTTATAGTCGAAATAAACTAACTGGCCCAAGTAGATGTACTCATCGACATAATGTATTTCCTACCCATCTACCTCGACCCTACGCTTAGTGCTGTTGGTCATGGCTTTTGGTCTAGACCGATTCATCGCGAGTCCAACCTTGAGGCTTGCCGTGCTTAGGTCTTGAAGCATAGTCTGTAGTTCCAGCTCTGTGGGGGCAAAAATGACTATGTCATCGGCAAATCGGAGGTTTGTCAACCTTCTGCTGCCAACTTCAATGCCTCGTCCATATGGTTGCACATGTTCTAAATATCTCCTCGAGAGTGCTTGTGAATAATTTCGGAGAGAGCAGCACCCTAATTACGTAACACACTATCTATCACAATCTGAATAATTTTGAAGCCTTTTGTTAATCCATTGCTTCATATGTTCGAATAATTTGTCTGCTCAACTACGTAAATAACGCAATGAATGTTGTTGAACTGTCAAAATGAAACCCATTCCTACTGTTAGTGTGTTACGTAATTACTCCGCTGGTCACTCTGCCAAACACCCTTTTGTATTATAAACGTCGGTCTCGTAGGATTCAGTTTGATGTCTGAGGTGCTGTTGTGGTATATATTTCTTAAAAGGTCTATATATTGCTGTTCCAGTTCTTGATTTTCTAAAGACTTCAATATTTCGGAGTGTTTGATACTGTCGAAGGCCTTCGTATAATCTACGAAAGTTAAGTAGAGTGGTTTATTAAATTCAGATTATTTTTCTAGTAGTTGATTGAAGATGTGTAGATACCTGTGTGTTGAGAAGCTAGGGCGAAATCCGGCTTGTTCTGGTGGCTGATGTTGATCCAGTTTCCGTCTGAACTGATTAGACGGTAATTGCTGATGTCACGTTTATTGTCTTTTTTATGCAGAAGAAATATATTTGAATGGCACAATGTATGGTATTTTGATAGTAGATTGTTAATTTATGTGTAAAATTTTGCATGCCTAAGTGACGGCAGAGCATTGAGAACCTCATCAAAACATGTATAACATCTATACCCTTACCAAGTTGGCAAAAATAAATGATTTGATTTGATCGTTTTCGGAACTTTTCCTGATTGTAATATGGTGTTAAACAGGTTCGCAAGGTGGGGCAACAAAGTGGTAGAGCCAATTTTGAGTGCTTCAATAGTAATACCATTTTTCCCAGGACTACTATCATGGCGCATTGTAATAAGTGCTTCGTGCACTTCATGACCGTTTATTGGGGGAATGGAATCTGAAGGATTGTATTTATATAGGTTGGTGAGTGATCGGAATATAATAATCTATAGAATTTGGTTGCGATTTCCATGATGTTGTCTCTGCTGTAATATTTTGTGCCGTCATTATCTACTAAACAGTAAATTCAACATTTTCCTTTTGTGACTTCTTGTTTTAAAACTCTTAGGGATGTATGGCATTCTAAGGCTGTTTAAATAGATTAAGTAGGATTTCGAAGGCAGCTTAAACTCATTTAGGCTGATTAAGTACGATAAAGCCAAATTAGCGTCTAAACTAAGCTAAATTCAAGGTTGCATAATTCATATTCAAGTCTGTTTGTGGTTAATTTGCTCATAGTCTGGGAAGATTGAGGTTAGGTAGCGTTAAATCTACGGTTAGTAGGACAGCGTGATTATCTATAATTGATGAGTTAGTAACAAACTTAATCTTCTAATATATAAAAATTTCGTGTCACAGTGTTTGTTATCGAACTCCTCCGAAACGGCTTGACCGATTTTTATATATTTTTTTGTGTATATTTGGTAAGTCTGAGAATAAGTCGTAAAGTACATTTCATACCGCTGCGGGTTAAACCGCGGGGTGCAGCTAGTATAATATAATAGACTGGTTTTGATCACCATATGATCGAAACTGGAAACGCTCTGATGACTAGGCAATGTGTGAGCGGCGAGAAACGAAGGTATGAGCAGATATTAAGGTAAGCTTGGGTCATTGCAGCGCAATTTTCGGTGCCAAATTTATGTTTAAATCACCTGTTAGGACAAAATTCTTAAATGGGCTTAGTGTTTAAAAAATCTGGTTTATGGAATTGTTAAATGGATCTAAGTTTCTCGCGGAAGGAGATCTATACATAGCGATAATCGCTTGTCTCTTCGATTTTCCCCTACTCTTGTAGCTATACACTCACTCATTCCTCCGCAGCTCATGCTTTTATTGTAAAAACACACAGGAGGGTTAAATTACATAGATGGGAATTGAGGCCCTTCATCATCTGCTTCCATTGATCCATCTTTTGCGGTACACCGTGTACCTATAATGTGTAAATATTCCGCTATGATTTTCACAGGATGGCCTAACTAAAGGACCACAATTGTCAACAAAATAAAGCTAGAATTTTCTCTTAGGTAAATTATGTGAGCTTGAGAAAACATTTTACCAGGACAATTGGCAAGTCGGATAATGCGGGCCAAACTTCGACCTCGACGCTACGTATTTTCAATACAAACACCATTATATTTTTTACTGAATTTAGTATCTTATTATTATGTTTCTGTCAAGTTAAAAAAGTAATTTTGGATAAGACAGGTTTTATAAAGTAAATCCAATTAAAAATGTCGCTAGGTTTATTTTTTTTTCATGATTTTCTTGTAATACTTCAAGTTTTTATGGCCAAAATTTGGAAAAAAACTTCACTCACAAACTGTGAAAGACAAGTAGCTATTTAAAATGGAATAAAAGTTTCAAAATACAAATCGAAAAAGTATCATTGGTTCTTCAATTTTACATAATTGATTGATGGATGAAGAACAGGGTACTCGAACATAAATAAAACATCTTAATTCTATGCCCTTACGTTATTTCGACTCGGTCAACCATTACTAATATTCAAAGTATGATTAATGACTGCTTTCTAGAGCTTAATTTTGTATGCGTATCGTATGTATTCACTGATGAAAAGCCTTTTATATTAACTAAGCTTATCAACAGCCTCGTTGGTGTTGTGTTCGGAAGCGCCAATGCTTAGTAGGGTTTTTTCATTATGAATTTTCTCAGTAGCAACTCTGTGTGTGGATTTGTGACCGATTATGTCAACGGGCTCGCTCACTATCACATGGGGTGGGGCTTATAACGCAACAACAAGTAAAATATGTGTTAGCAAAAAACTTTTTCTTTTTTATATATATAACTTTGCCCCACACTAGGAATTTCTCCTGTATTGTAGGTGCGTTTACAAACATCACATAACACAAACACCCAGACCCGGAACAACTACTTGTAGGTCATACAAATATTTATTCCGTGCGGGAATCGAACCCGCGACACGCAGCGCAGCAGTCAATCGCTTAACCACTGCGCCAACCGTACTTTATTTACTTTATTTATTTACTTTATTTTTTACTTTACTTTTATTCCAACTTTATTTTGTTTTAAAATATCTAAACAAGTCGATTAGCCTTTATGTAGCAGAATCTAACTCATAATTTTCGTACAGTGTATTAGAATTACTTCTAAACACTTTACTTAAGGCCCCTTTAAGCTCAATTAACAAACAACCTTCATGTATTATAATTATGCATAATTAAACTATACATCAATTAATGTAAACCAATTACATACTAATAGTCCCACATTAAGGACCAGTAGTATTTAATCAAAAGGTCGAATTTATTAGGACTGTAATGTCTGAGCAGGATAAAACAAATTGAATGTTTGACATCAGTTTATATCAAGGGTTGTACTATGATTGGTGGGTATGCTTTATACAGGGTGACTTGTAATTTGTCGTCTTCCTTCCAGGATGTGATAGTGTGACCCATTTCCAACATTTAAGCACCCCATAAAGCCCAGGCGAAAATTCATGGGATTCAATTCAAGAAAAACCAATACATATGTATTTTTGAAAATTTCACAGTATTCGACACTAAATATTACTTTTCTCTAAACTCGCAAATTGAATGTCCTTCATTGCTATTCCATTGGGTAAAATTTGGTTACATCAAAATATTTATTAAAGTATTAGGTACTTTAATAAATATTTTGATGTAACCAAATTTACTAAAACATCAAACAGTTAAAAGTTAAAGGAAGTAGTGTATTAACCATTTTCAAAAATCGTATACATACATGAACTTTGACGCTAGTTATCTAAAATTTTTACTGTAGCATTAAGTGTCGAAATTACAGGACATACATTTTCATTTAATCACCTATCTAACAAGGTACAAAAGTTCCAAAAATATGTCGTGGTGCCGATGAAACAGTCGATAATGCTAGCAAAGGTCGAATTGGCAAATTGATGAAATATAATTTTTTTTTGTGATAATCGAATAGATTTGATTAGAAAAAATAAAAAGGGTTGCACTATGATTGGCATGCCCCATAATTTTGTATTTTGAAACTGTGTACAGTCACGAGCACTAATATGTCAACACTTGGCAACTTCCAATAGCGATCTTTTCGTGAAATAACGAATGCAACTTTGAAATGTGACATATTACATAAACCTATGGGTTCGAAAATACTATATTCGTAACAATATACAATTTCATTCAAACATTAAGGAGAAAATCGCTTTTGAATTCAGCAAGTGTATACATATTTATGCTCGTGACTGTACCTATGCACGTACCTACTAGTGCAGATGTACATGGATCTTTTGACGCATGCCGAAATCGGAACTAACGCCATTTTGTTTTTTCAATGCAATTTCTGTGACAATTCCACATAAATGTTGTAGAAAAATGTTTACCAGCAACGCCCGCCTGTGATGTAATGTAAACCTACATCGTTCAAATCGCACTCCAAAAAGCTTCTACTGATTTCTTTTACAGATCGAAAGGTTTTAATACTTCACGATTTGTAACCTGCTACACAGAATTTTTAATTTTTGCAGACTACTAAGTTCATTAGAACGGATGCAACCATCCAGCCATGTTAGCTGTCGGACGTTCTACTTTGTACTCTCGGCTACATTATCAAGCTATACATTTCCAGTTTTAGCTAACCTCGCATTGTATAGGGTTTTCGCAGAATGAGACGTCAGCTTCTACCGTGAATGTGAAGACTATGTAGGTCATTGTTGCTTTTTTTTTTTCTCCTTCTCAGTTAATTTGAATCATGGTCTGGCAGTTTGAGTAATTTTTGTGGCCTACCCAAATGTCCTTTCTTTGGTATTGTTCGTCGAATCGTTGAGCTCCTTAAGTTCTGAGTTGAGCTGTACCATTACTGACAAATGCGTGCACTGACTGGACAGGTTCACTCAATCTGTGTGGTTTTTCCTCAAAAGACCACTTCTGACACAAATCTACGTGGTATTCACATGATCTGACCAAGATTATGTCTAGACTTTAAAAGAGGCTGTGACCTCTGAGTTTGTTTCAGCATTGTTTCTCAGAGTAGTCAGATAGGAAACGCCGACCCCATCTTGTTTAAAAAATATGATTGATGTGTAAAAGTGTTTGTACAAACCTACTTACAGAAATAAAATCATTTATCATTTACTGGAAATGTATAGCTTGATATGTAGTCGTGCGTACGTAAATCAAACAGACTGACAGATTAATCAGATTGAATTGATTTGAAATACATAAGAAAGTACGATGAAAGATGAAAGCATCTTTTGTTGGAATACGTGCAAATACCAGCACGAGCATGTTAGAACAGTAGATGTCATACCTAGAGGGGGCGATATTGGTGTACTTGTTTTTTTTTAATAAACTTTGTAAAAATTAGGTGTCGTGACAACCTCATCCGACGAACCTACCAATTCTTTGGAATGTGGGTAGATAATTTTCAGGATTTGTAGTACCGTTAAAACAACGTAATGATGAGCATTTAGCCGTCCTACGTCAGTTCGTTTTCATTTTAATTCAACCCAAACCTCATGTACCACAATACATCATTCATTGCCACACGGAATTCAGTCCAACGCACGAGTATCCATGCAAATAAGTCGTGACAATCCTCTTGTCACCACTTTAACAAAGCAGGCTTCATTACATCTATTTACCATCCCATTCTCTGTTCAAATAAACTCATTCTTCGTTCATTCATTCGTTCCGTTCAATATCCGTGATGGCGTCCGTCTAAACCGCGCTTTTGAAGTACGTTTCTATTATGGTAGTACCACCGCGTTGTAATTATACGTGTCAGTGCGTCTAGTTGCCTCCTATTCTGAAATAAAGGTTTATACGGAAGGCGATTAACTGGATACTGTGTTTTTCTGGGTTCCGTGTTTGTTAAATAGATTGCTGACTTTTGGTGGCAACTATGCTCGACACTATATTTTTCGTCACTCATGTCGAAATACGTGTACACGTATTTTAAAATGTTGCTTCTTATTGCTAATTACTGTATTGAATATCAATGTCATTAATGAGAAAGAAGATTACAAAATTAAGGTTGTCTGTAAAAGATCGCTTTTAGCGATAAGATCGCCCATTGTGTCACCCTATGTAAAATGTCTACTTTTATATCTGTAATTTTTATGATGTACATAATAAAGAGTATTCTATTCTATTCTATTAAGAAAATATATTTTCTTTTAACCACAAAGCTGCGAGATCTATTTACGGAGGTCTCGCTTTCATTTTTAATAAATTATGAAAAATGTACTATTAACTCATCCGTAACACATAGGACGCTGTTTATAACTGTTACCTCCAAACTGACGTTGACTTATGCAGTGATACGTTACATTATCCTTCTGAGTATCAATGCGATGCGGGAGAGACAACGTGATTAATGCCATGTTAGATAAGGTCAGCTGATAAAGGGTGAGGAAATTGGATGAGGGACATATGAAGTTGAAGCTGTAACCCTTCGTTAACATTTCTAAACATTATGACACGTCCCACTATCCTAATAATATAATTATGTGTTAAATAGGTACCTACTTATTTTATTATTTTATTTACTTTTGCTATTAGTATTTGAAATTTGACCACTATCTAATCTGATAGAATGATGCCATCTACGATGGTGCACGCTTGCCAAAACATATCGTACAATATATACACATAAAACTTTTCTACAAAAATATAACCAACTTCCAAAACAAACACTAAAAAACGTGAAAAATTATTTTAATTTCGGAAGTCGGTGTCTTTGGTTGTGTATTTTCGTTTTTGGCCACCGACTTTCGAAATTAAAGTTATTTTTCACGTTTTTTTGTGTTTTTTTAGGAAGTCGGTAATTTTTTTGTAAAATTGTTTTTGTTTTTCACTTTTTAGTTGTGATACCTACCCCACACACATTCATACACCACTACTTGATATGTAAATAACCGTGACAGGAAATTAATAATACATCATCAATATAAACTAAGTGGAAAAAATACGCAGTATTAAGGATAACTCAAAGACTACTGGTCAGAACTTGATAAAATTTAAATGGGACCACATGTGAAGCACCAGCTTTCGAATAAAAAAATAATCATCCAAATCGGTAGACCCAGAAAAAAGTTCCGAGCTAGCACACATAAAAAAAAAGAATACAGTCGAGTTAAGTACCTCCTCCTTTTTTTGAAGTCGGTCATTGCACACATATACGCAATGCACCGGATCAGCATCACCGCACCTGATCGGCTCGCCTTCAAGTAGACGTAAACCCAACGTAAGCAAGTAATCGGATCGGCTCAGCATCTCCGAGGCGTCTCGTTACGACAGTTACTGCGGTCAATGGGTCGTCTTTAACTCGCTGTGTTCCAGCTGATTCTGAGCCTATCCGATGCTGTTACAATGCTTCTAAAATTAAATGTGTGTTGCAGTATGAAGTTTCATAGAAAGAATTCTGAACATCGGCTCTAGTTAAGGTGCTTCCGATCCCGTGTATTGCTCGTACTTGTGTCATATATAATTATGTCGTATAAGCCCTTATTCCACCAAGTGTACAGAAACTATACTTAAGTGAATCTAATCCATTAAATGTCCCAAACAATCTTATAGTCAGATTCAAAGTTCCTGACTTTGATTATTAGTTTCTAAGCCGAGCGACGGTGACGTTTAGCGTAATCGAGTATATTTTGTATGATCTCCTTCGGGAATTAAACAGACTGGTACGTATTCTATTGAAGGGTATTAAAAACAAAACAAAATGTATTTCAGGAAACCTAAATGATAATATAAAATGTCCTATTGAATCTATTGAAATGTACTCTTTCTTTTTAATATTTAAAGGTAACAGAATTGCAGAAGAATTAACTGCTAAAATGTTTGTTCCCAAAGTGTTCGAGTTATCATTTCGGGAAGTTCAAGAATTTGGTATTGTTTCTGAATAATAGCAATAGACGTGCTTCATAGGACTTAAGCCTTTCCCAGTACCATGGCCCACATAATCATGGGCCATGTTGATTGTTTAAATATTCTGCCTGCTTTGCAAACGGTGAAATTGCTAAACATTCTAGCAACATGTGGAGCTGAACCCTTTTTTTTTTCGGTGGAATGTCATCAAATGACCTCTCCCGCTCTGGACGGAGCGGAAGGGCGTGTCAGACTCTTACTGACTAAAACCTACCCGTGTTCCTTCAGTTGCCTGTGCGCCAGGGCCACGGTAACTCTTTCGAACAATCCGCGACCCCGGCAGGCATTGGCCCTATCGGACCCCGTCAATTATGCAGACATCTCTTTGAGGCGCGCGTGGAACACGATGCCCCGTCGTCCCAGGCCTGGTCCTTACCGGACGGCAAGCTGCCCATTGGTCGCCGTCCGCAAGCCCGCGCCTACGGAGGCCGGGAGTCGGCAATCGTCTCCTGCCGCGCAATCGACTCCCGACGTGTAATCAACTCCCGACGCTGCTACCGGCGTAATGTGATGTTCTGTTATGTAGGCAGGTATATGAAATATATCAGAATGGCTCTAAAATATTAAACTGTTGTCTCAAAGTACTATTGACTTGTTTATATGCTCATGAATGTAATATTTATGTTGCGTACATTTTACTATGTATCGGAAAAATGGTGATAAATATGAGACTTTGTTCGCTTTTATTGTGCTACTTGTTAACATACTTTTGTTTGTTTTGCATTTTTATGGTTTATTGTGAGTTCATTTTTAAAGCTTGAGTACACTCATGTGCATGAAAACTATTATTACGATTATTCATTGAGCACTCGTACCAAATTGTAGTTTTTTATAACAATCAAAACAAATGGCAAAATTTGCTAAAGTGGTTCATCTGTTTTCTTCATTATTTACTGTTTAAGATATTAAATAATCATTACAAACAGTGTGACCATTAATAAAATAAAATTGCCATTAAACCTTTATGTTTTAATTAAAATTACAGAGCTTCATTTATCATTTCAATTTCCTATCGCAGTCCGTAGAGTAACTGTAGCTGATAAACCTACGCGCTACGCCGTAGCACCGCTACGAATGTGCTCATTACATATCCGTGCTGACCGTGTAATGTCATGCATCCGTTGTAGCACTGCGTAGCAAACATACATTTCCCTAACGACGATTCTTGTTACGAGGTAACTAGCCACGATATTATGCTCAACATCGTCTAGGGAATATGTTGAGCGTACATTACATTTACATAAAATTTTGCTGATCTTTTAACAGAGTTCGTAGGTCCTGAATGTACCCCTGAAACTAACATTGTCGTTTCAAAGATTTTATTTTGTTTAGTTACAGGTTCGGATCCGAGCTTTAAGTGAAACAATGTAATCTGTTGACTTTTACGGATTATAAGCTTCTGCCCGCGAATTCGTCCGCGTAAAATTTCGGCCCCAAACCCAACGCATCGCATCCTATCGCCCGCCCGAGCTATTACTTCGTTTACTGACTCTTTTTTTCTTTTTACTCGGCTATTAAGGGCTTTAGAGTGATGTTAAATTGCTTCTACCATTCCTCAAGAATTGGGCTATCAAACGGTATTTTCAGAGATTAACGCGTTCAACTAAACAAGAAATCAAACAAACTCTTCAGCTTTATAGCTGAAGAGTTATTTTAGCTTATTTATTAGCTTCTTTATTTTTCTTTTCTTCTTTATTTTTCTTTTCTTCTTTATTTATTTCTTATTTTTTTTTAGAATAGAGTTTAGAAAGATAACCTATGAAAATAATTGAATATTGTGGAACATTAAAATATTTTAATAACTAGAGCAAACCGCCACTCAAAGCCCCAATGGAAATGAATAAGTAACTTCCATGGAATCACGAATGGTTAAAACGCAAAAAAAAATCAGACACGTTAATGTGATTACCTAACCGACATTTCTGCGTGTAACGTGAGCTAAAAATAGGAATGTGCGAAGCTTTGAGCAATTAGAAAACCGCACACTCGTGTGAATTAATTTGTAATAGTAACTGTGTTACCTTATTTGATCCTACCTTACGTTTATAAATGTTAGGGAGCATCGGCTTCCGCTTCCATAAATGACGCGGTATTAGGGATAATAGTACTTAAAAAACCGGCCAAGTCCGTGTCGGACTACGCCCAATGAAGGGTTCCGTAGTTGGGATGAATTTATTCCAAGAACAAACTTAACATTGGAGTTGAAAAAAATGTTCTCTCATACGTTCCAACTGCAAACGTAAGTTGGTCTACTATTACTCATAAAATTATAAAGATTACTTAGCTGTGATAGTTTTCCTTTTAACTTCGTTATATATAATACTACCGGGAAATTAGTCATATATCCAAAAACGACCATTTAGCTGGCAGGGGGGCACTTGACTCTAACAAAAATTAGCACTTTAAAGCTTAATATTTTTACAAACAGATCCCTTAATTGAAAAATTGTCGTCACAAGCCCGCAATATTTTGAAAAGACTTATCCAACGACTCCCCACAATATGAGGTAGACTAGAAAAAATAACCATCCCTACTAAGATTTTATTTTACCACTTTGTCGGCGTAACTAATAATGTATATCCATGCCAAATTACAGCTTTCTAGTAACAAGAGTCTCTGAACTAAGCTGCGGACAGACGGACGGACGGACTTAGATAAACTATAAGGGTTCTTTGTTGACTACGTAACACCAAAAACGTTCAAATTCAAGTCACAGTATCATATACCAGCGACAATCGATGCCAAAAACATGTCACATATTTAAGTAAATTAGGTATTCTTTTGACAGATTAGGAGAGATAAGAATGAGAACTGAGGTACTAAAAATAAAGGAGTTGTTCGGAACAATTCCTGTATTTTTAAGTCAGGTGTCGGGTGGCAGCGCGGGTGCGCGAGTGGCTACGCGGGGACACCAGAGGGGCCCAAGGGCCGATACTTCACCAACGAACGCAACCCACGACACACGCACGCCATATAAAATCTTTCTGTGCCTTCCATTTTTTTAAGTTAATTTCATTCAATATAAGTTAGTTTTACAGTCCACTGCTTTTAATTTCATCGATCACAGACTATCCCCATCGATCACAGACGTTAATAATTGCAATATCATTATATTTATTTATTTATTTACAACACATACAACTATCATCACAGGCTAACCTAATACAATAGTGTAGTTATAATGAACAACTTAGAGTAATTATACAAAATGCGGCCCGTGTGAATTCACTCAGAGTACAATTGAAGCAGTCAATCTGTTGTGACACCATATTGAGTATGTATGTATTGTTTTGTATGTGTACCTGCCTGTAATTAAGGTCTTTACCTATGAAATTGCCGTTCTGCAGTACTGGCCATTTCAAATCAAAATAATTTTTGTTTGGCTATGAATTCTAATTTCAAATTAATTTTATTTTAAAAACATGGATTTTTTTTTCTAAAAGTAGTCATTTCTTTATTGATTAGTGTTACATTTTCATCGCATTTCAATCTTTTTCGTCATCATGGATACGTTAAAAATTCGAGTAATTATGGAATATGAGTACCGTCGTGGCAGCAACGCGGCACAAGCGGCACGCAACATCAACGACGTTTACGGAGCTAACTCTACAAACCAACGCACCACCTGTTATTGGTTTGCTCGCTTCCGTTCTGGAAATTTCGACCTGAAAAATGAACCTCGCGGTCGTCCGAAGACTTTGGTCGACAATGACGAATTAAAGGCGATTGTGGAAGCTGATGATACACAATCTACGGCTGAATTAGCAGCAGCTTTCGACGTTAGCGTCAAAACAATATTGGTCCATTTGCGTCAAATTGGCAAGGTAAAAAAGCTTGACAAATGGGTGCCCCACGAACTCAATGATCGCCAGCGCGAAGTACGCGTCGAGACGTGCCTTGCACTGCTCAACAGACACACAAATGAAGGAATTTTGAACCGCATTGTTACCTGCGATGAAAAATGGATTCTGTTTGATAACCGTAAGCGCTCAGCAAGTTGGTTGGATCCTGGTTCAGCACCTAAACAATGCCCTAAACGAAAACTTACCCCTAGAAAAGTGATGGTCACTGTTTGGTGGTCTAGCGCCGGTGTGATTCATCACAGCTTCTTACCAAACGGGGTGAGCATTACTGCAGATGTGTACTGTGAAGAACTGAACACAATGATGGAGAAGCTGGCGCATCTCCAACCAGCATTGGTCAATCGCTCGTCTCCGCTGCTCCTGCACGACAACGCGCGACCTCATACTGCACAGCAGACGGTCTCCAAGTTGCAAGAACTGGGGTTGGAAGCTCTCCGTCATCCGCCCTACTCACCAGACCTTGCGCCTACAGACTACTACTTTTTCCAGAATTTGGATAACTTCTTGGCGGGAAAAAAATTTAATACCCGAGAGGCAGTACAAAATGCCTTTGAAGAATTTGTTGTCTCCCGTCCAGCTGATTTCTTTAAGAAGGGCATCAATAAACTGCCACTGCGATGGCAAAGATGCATTGATTGCATGGGTGATTACTTCGATTAATACAAATAAAAAATTCATGAAAAAAATTCGTTTAAATTTTTTCATACAAAACGGCAATTTCATAGGTAAAGACCTATTATTAATGAAAAAATGTTCTTTGCCCATGACCTACTTATTCGTTTGTCAGATGTGGCTTTAAGTCTTTAGTGACAAATTGACGAATTGATGATTGCAATGCAGCTCAATTTCCCAAACAATTCACAATTAATTTTGTAAATTTCGTCAAAATATTAAAACCAAAGTGACGCAGTGAAAACGAAAAACTGTTAAAATTACTGCCGACACAATCAAAATTCCTACTTTAATTAAACACGCGTCGATGCAATTTAATTATAGATCAGTGAGCTGAAGCGCGGCTCATGGTAGATTAAAATGTTTTAAATGCGTGGATTTAATTAATCGAATTGTGTAAGTTCATTAAATGTTAATTTGTGACTAAATGGTGGAAAGTCTTCAACAAATACTTTTAATGGAATGTAATGATGAGACCAGAATTAATTAAAATTGACTAGAATACTCGTTTCTGAGGCAATTGTCATGGTGTCATTTGAGTCGTCAATAAATCGAGGAAATTTCTTCAAACGAATTTAGAATATGGGTGTATTTTTTTTTTAATCTAAACATATTCTACACTATAGGTTCGCCTATGTCCAACAGTGGTATCAGATGGGCTGATGGTGACGATGACTGTAGGGAATACTGTCGATGTATTCTGTAAAAATCTCACCGTGAAAACATAGGAAGGTGAGCTTGAAGTGAGCTGTCTGAAATAATGTCAATCCCTAAGCATCAGGTACAATGACAGCTCACTTAAAGAAAAGAAAAAGAAAGAAAAATTGTTTATTCTGCACAAACAACACGCACAATACAAAACACTATTGTAGACAAAATACATACACTAATAAAAAGTAGCCAAAAGCCTCGTACTTAAAACGTTAAAAGTTACTACACGTTTCCGTTCACGTTTAGCTTACTTATTTATATAGTACTTACTATTTTTACAGAAAATACCGACTGATGTCTTAAAATGTCTTATCTATGTTTACCGCAAAAAGTGCCGAATTAAGGCCACTCATACCAACACACCATTACACTACGTTCAAAGCATAATCCATTTAAGAAATTAATAATTAACAAGTAGGAAATTAAAGGGGCCGCCTCCCTATAAATCAAACACGGATTTCCCTTAAAATAAATCAATGAAATTGGAATTTATTCAGTTCATTAAATTATTATTATGATCTTTTCCACTTAAAATGATCCTTCAATATTTCAGCTAACTTTACAGTTTTATATTTAATCTTATTTCAATGGGATGTGCTACTAAAAGAAAACGAGAAAATTGTCGGTAAAAAATCGGTCTCCGAACTTGTCTTTTTCAAGTTCTGCAAAAAATTTAGCTTTTAACGTTTAAGTCTTTAGAATTTTCTCAGCAAGAATTTTCTTAGTTTTTTGAAGATTCAATATGCTTTTAATTAAGATCCATTCGTTTGGTCTTTCTTGTGTCATCGAAGAATAGTTCATTTAGTTTTAAAATACTTTTATTAATCTGGCCTAGCCTGGATTTTGTTAGCAAAATTAAGAAACAAACTTGTTAAATTGTTTAAGAGATCGACTCTTAACACGGCCAATTTTACAAATCATCTAAATTTAAGCAAAATTATTCGAAACATTGTTTTTTCAAGATTTCATTATAATTGCTAAAAGGTATCTTTTAATTTTACTTCTGTTCCAATTTTAATTCAATATTTAGTTTAGTAATTAAGATTTACCCGTGGCAGTCAGAAGAACTGTCGAGATAAAGAAAAGACGATCACATACGTTAATGAAATACAAAAACAAAAGACGAAAGAAGTCATCCCTACATACATTTTAATTAACCCAATACCGTCTTTTCCCGAAGTTTTTGTAGTTATTCTCATTATGACTAGGATTATTATCCATGAATACGCAAACAACACACAAACAACAAAAAACAGTTGTAGTAAACAATGATAGTCTGGTTTCACCCATGATTACTTTAATACTGGCACCATTAAAATTGATTATGAAGACTCAGGTTTCTGGTCTTCATAGTGAACAATTTCCCGAAGAAAACCAATTTTTCATTTTAAATCAATTTTACACAATTCGTTATCATTATTACAAGACTATTATTCTGACTAAGTTGGCCTTTGTACATGCACACTCAGTTATTTGAAAGATACCCAGTTCTGTATGTTAACGTTGCACACAATATTCCCTGGCGAACGTCATGAAACGTGACGTCACAGGCAGGTGTAACCAGATCTTGTGGTTGTCGTGTACTGTTATTGACAAACGTCCTGAATTCTATTTAGGTTAGTTTGAGTAGTTCTGTAGTTAGTGCGAAGTTCTATTTATTGTATGAATCTGTCTGGAATTTCATCTATTCCCGTGATAGATACCTGAACCATATTTAGTATGACTAACAATGCGACATAGTTGTCAAAAATAATAATAATTTACACATTTTCACGAAAAGTGAAAAACAGAAAACTATGAAAGAAACTTGTAAAATTGTGAGATTGTCGCCAGTCACCCGTCGTGTACCGATTTTATTAAATAGGCGTCTGGATGAGGGACATTTCAAATTCCCTGATATTCTAATTTCTAAGATAACATTACATTTTTTTATAACCGTTAAACTAAACTTCGTTGCGCAATGGTAATACTAGATAGACTTTTAGATAAAAAAAAACAACTTATATAACATTACGGCAATAAAGATAAAAGATCCATTTCAGTACAACAAAAGCAATAGACACATACGATAAAATAACCCGCAGGTAAATTAAAATACAACTAGCAACGTACGCGCACCACAAGAGAGCTCGCGAGAATCGTCAAGTGTTCCTTCTTTGAGTACTTATGACTTCGCAACATCCCCCAAGGCACGACAGGGTTAACATTAAAGGATGACTTTACTTTTATTTCCAAGGTTTTTGTAACACCTTAAGGCAAAAGTACTTGAAACTTTATAATTTTCTTCTTGGTGCCATTTATTCGTGGCCTGATGAGCGACGAGGGGGCATATGCAACTTTGAAAAAATCACCTCCAAAGTACTGAACTAAAAGAAATTAATGAATTCCGCATTGAGATACACTTTGAGATTTGCGGGCTTGAAATCAAATCTATACATGTAATCTTACTATGTGTATACAACGTGTTCTTTACGTCATACATATTTGGCAAACGCTTCTATAGATTTTACAAATAAAATATAACAAAGGAAGTAGTACTTAAAAAGGCTTCGTTACAAAGATATTCGTAATTGCATTTAATGAAATTTAATTGAGCTATGCAGTAAGAAAGGGTCTTAATTTATTCATGTAAATCTATCAAATGCTATTTGCATTTCATTTGCACGTACGAGAGGAACCCAAGAGTTAGCGTAGAAGGACGATCATTTTTAATAACGAATCTATCAAAGAGATTAAACTGGTTTCTATGGATACCTCAGTTGTTATTTGTCATGCATGATTTTAACTATCAGGTTTGTTGTTTATTGTAATTTGCTATTGGATTTCCGATTAATTCAATCAATCATTTTGATTACAACATTCACTATGCCGTAAGAGTATTCGGCTCAACACCAAGCTGATATTCACTTCGTCTACGGTTTCTGTGACTGAAATGCTATAGCGACTGTACGTGAGTACCAACGACGATTCGCTGGTCGGCGCATTCCTGATATACGAACATTTATTAACACACACAGGAGATTCTGTGAGATCGGAATTAGACCACGCCGCCCTGAATGAGCAATTAATCAAGAAAACAGAATAATGAACCTCATTATTCATGATCCTACACTATCGACGAGACCTGTTTGGAGAATCGTGGGTGTATCCCATAAGCTAGTGTGGAAACTGTGGAAAAGATTTGGTCTGCATGCCTACCACTACAGAAAATCTCAAGGCATAATACCATCGGATCAGTTCTTAAGAATTATTTTTTGCCAGAGAATGAACCAAGAACTGATAAATACTCCAATACTGCTTAAAAAAAATCTTTGGATGGATGAAGCCCAATTTACAAGAGCGGGAGTTTTCAATTCCAAAAATCAAGTGCATTGGCATGAGAGCAAACCGAATTGACATTGACAGGCGTCACAAACTGAATTCCAACTGAATTCTCGGAAAACATGTGGGCTGGTATTTTTAACAATCAGCTGATTAGCCCTATTGAGATTCCCCACCGCCTTAATGCTGACAATTACTTAGAGTTCCTAAGAAACGTCACTAGCTTGGAATTTTTCGAACAAGTGATTCTTCAAACTCTGCTAACCACGTGGCTCCAACAGGGGCCCCTGCACATTATGGCACACAAGTGCGTGAATATTTAAATGCAACGGTTCCTAGCCGTTGTATTGGACGAGGGAGCACAGATATTGCATGGCCAGCTATGTCCCCAGACCTGACTCCTTTAGATTTTTATGTCTGGGGAACCTTAAAAGAGAAGGTGTACTCCGTAAAAATTCAGAACCGTGAACAGCTCTTAGAAAGAATATCTCAGGCTGCTGAACAAATGAGGCAAATTTATATGGCCAAATTAGCGTTTGAATATTTGTGTCAAAAAGAAGGTGGTCATTTCGATAAAAATTACATTCGATTTATTTTTTGCTTAGGTCCACTCATTCTGTGTGGTTTTTCCTCAAAATACCATTTCAGAGATAAATCTACATAGAAGAAAGAAAGAAAAATAGTTTTATTTGTCACAGAAACACGTGCATACAAAAAAGATAATTAGCTCTAGAAACAATGTAAAATAAAAATAAAACAACAAAATAAATCTATAATCACGAGCACAAAACAGAAATAGTCGACAGCTGCACGTCATGACTGTGACAAGAAGGCTTCCACTCAGCATGGTGCTGTGCTATGGGGGACCCACAGCACAGCGCTGATTTTCAGTGGTTACCCAAAAAGGACGTACGGAAAACCAAGTCAGGTTTACTGATTAATAGTAGGTACTTTTATGTAACAAAATAAAATAAAACAAACAGTAAGCACTAAGAATAAAAATCAACTACATAAACAACCAGTTATACGAACAATATTATTAAATAACCTAAACATTCAATAATTTGTATTTTTAGGCATTGCCGTGTGTTCATATACAAAGTACCCACCCATATTATACAAGAACAGGGTACTTATATAAATGTTCTGTGCACAAGAATATTCAGTATTTTCTCGTTTTGCATTTTGCCTCGCTCCCACCCATACCTCCGCGTCACCCGCGCGCGCGCTCACAAAACGTTGCACTGCACTACATGGTCTTCACATGATCTGACCAAAATTATGTCTGAACTTTAAAAGAGACTGTAACCTCTGAGTTTGTTTTGGCCTTTCTTCTCAGAGTAGTCAGATAGGAAACGCCGACCTCATTTAATTTTAAAATATGATTGACGTGTAAAAGTGTTTGTACAAACCTACTTAGAAAAATAAAATCATTTATCATTTATTAAATTACCCAAGAGTATAAAATTACGACAAAGAAAGACTAAATTACTTAATAAACTTTAGTCGCACACACTTTTCCGCTATCTCTATTACCACCCTTTCCCATCGCATTATAATTATCTGGAATTCTTATTAAATAAAGATTTAATAACGTACCTACGGTCTTTTTAAAACTATTACCGTTGCATCGTATTAAAATTAAAATAATAGTTTGATGTACAACTTTAATGAGAAAAGTTGAACATAAATAAACTTTTATAATTAAAATGGTTTTTCTCATTTTCAATAATAACAAGATCAACATAGAGCTTGTTAACCGTTTTATGAAGAAATAAGCGATGTTTTTAACAAACATCTAATTTATTCTTACTTACAATTTTCTTTAAAAGCAAATAATCAGATTAGGCAGCTTCTCAACTCGCTTTAATAGTTCAAATTAAAATTCAACTGAGAAAATTTTAATATTTACGTTTCAGAAAATTAGGATCGTAATATTTAATAAGGCAATTAATCAAAATCAAAATATTTTAATTCACATAGATCGACATGGGCACGTCAGAAGCTAGGTGCACGGTTCCAATTGGTCGTTTCCTATGGAGAAGAACCGGCAAGAAACTCCACGGTTACTATTTTAAAAATAAGTGGCTTTACAGTGTTTTCAAATTACAGTGTTAATAGGTATGGGAGGACAGTGTAGGCCCGTCAACAAGTAACAGGTAGTCAACACAATAGAAAAAGGTCTACAAGTTAGGCCTATAACGTTCTCACTTTCACAAAATATAGAAGAATCTATATAAAAGATACATAAAATAACTAAAATACTCGTAAAAGCATATTTAAACCACTTGATATGAAAACTGTAAAAAAATATTATTTTATATTTCATATTGGCTCTTTATTAATTCAAAAACCAAGCGTTAGTAAATAGTTTACCTGATGGTAAGTTGTGAGCGCTACCTATGGACGTCTAATGGTAGGTAGTTGTGACTGAAGCCTAAAATGAATATCTGCAATAAAAATAAAGCCTTCGTAGGTATGATGCTATCCCAGTGACAAAATAGGGTGTTTGCTTATAACCACGATAGAAGTGAAAACTTACGACTGGACCCGAGTATACGCGATATAACGCCGAGTATACGCGATTCAGCGGCACCAATCGACTTGAGCTGAGTATACCCGATTCAGCGTCATCGAACTGAGCGTAATGTTCATTTTTGTTCACTGTTCCGAAAGAGCGCAAACTGCGACTAAAGAACTTTTCATTTCGAAAATGTAATGTTTCAAATGCAGTCAGCAAAAGAGATAAGTATCCAGGATCGCCGGATATAGTTGAAGTTTAGTAAGAAACCGATGAATGTTTTCGAATGAAATTTAATTTGATAAATTACCAGTTTGTTTTTAATTTATTTTATTCGAAAACATTCATCAGTTTCTTACTAAACTTCAACTATATCCGGCGACCCTGGATACTTATCTCTTTTGCTGACTACATGTGCAATGCCTTCAAACCGGAACACAATATCAAAGTTATTGTCGAAAAAAAATGAGTACCTATGCCAATAAAAATACACTATAATGGGTAAAGTTTTGGTTTCGTAAGAAAACGGCGAACGGACACACAATAACGGCTGTCAAATACAGAGTATTTCTTGACACCTTCATGACAAAAACTGGTGAAAATAACAAATTTTCATGACGGCCTTTATAATATGACGGAATCGCTTTTCTAGGAAATAAAAATAAAGCAGTAAATTGAAAATAAAAATAAATATCTAGGATAGTTTCACAGGACACGTCGACAACGTATCGTGAATAGGCGATCCGTCTTCTTTACTTCGACTCCGTATCAGTTTTTTTTTTTTTTTTTTTGGGTGGGAAATCATCAAATGACGTCTCCCGCTCTGGGCGGAGCGGAAGGGCGTGTCAGACTCTTACTGACTAAAACCCACCCGTGTTCCTTCAATTGCCTGTGCGCCAGGGCCACGGTAACTCTTTCGAACAATCCGCAGCCCCGGCAGGCATCGGTCCTATCGGACCCCGTCAATGGTGCTGACATCTCTTTGAGGCGCGCGTGGAACACGACGCGCCGCCGACCCGGGCCTGGTCCTTACCGGACGGCGAGCTGCCCATTGCTCGCCGTCCGCAAGCCCGCGCCTACGGTGGCCGGGAGTCAGCAATCGACTCCCGACGCCCAGGGTGTCTCCTCCTCCTGCGGCGGCTAGGGGCGCGAGGGCGCAGAGAATGCCTCTCCCTTTCGCGCTCCGCCTCCTCCTTCGCGAGCATTACTGCTTCGCAGAAGGAGGTGACGGCTTCCCATTCCCTCTCGCTCCGTACCATGGCCTGAACCAGGGCCGGACGCGAGAGGTCGCCGCCGCCGATCGCCGCCACGAGGACACGGCGGTGCTCTGCCCAAGCCGGGCAGACCTCCACCGTATGCTCCACCGTGTCCTCCGGTCGATCCACACAATGGTAACACCCGGGCGTTTCCTCCCGCCTGATTCGAAACAGGAACCTCCCGAAACATCCATGTCCGGTGAGGACCAGCGTCAGGCGGAAGGTGAGGACACCGTGGCGCCTCTCAAGCCACTCCTCAAAGAGGGGTCTTACCGCCGCAATTGTGGCGTGCCCTGCGCTGGGTTGCGACAGTCGCACTCTCCATGCCGCCATGAGATCCCGCCGGAGCTCTATCCGCTGTGCCGCGATTTCTCGCGGCAGCGGAGTTACGCCCCGGCGTTTCGCCTCCTCGCGCCACTCCCAGACGTCCGCGAGGACCTTTGCCTCCAGATCCCACGGCGGCAATCCGGCAAGGAGGTTCGCCGCTTCGCAGGAGACCGTGCGGTATCCCCGTACCATCCGGATGGCCATGACCCTTTGGGACGCTTTCAACCGGCGGGCTGGCCGGAGCCTTAACGAACGCGCCCACACCGGTGCCCCGTAAAGGGCCATGGACCGCACGACCCCCGCGTAGAGCCTCCGGCAGGAGGCGTTTGGCCCCCCCAGATTGGGCAAGAGCCGCTTCAAAGCAGCCCCGGCCCGCTGCAGTCTGGGAGCCAAACGTCGGAAGTGCTCGACGAAGTTCCACCGGCTGTCGAGGACGAGTCCCAGGTACTTCATCGTCGACTCGACGCCGATGTGAACCCCTCCTACCGTTATTTGGGAACCCGACAGTGGCGCGTTCCGAGGACCATGAAAACACATGGCCTCGGACTTGTGCAAGGCCACCTCGAGTCCCAACTGCCGGATCCTCTCAACGACTGTCGCAACCCCGCGTGTCATTAGTTCGGCCGCCGCCTGGTGCGACCTCCCCTGCGCCAGGACCAGCGTGTCGTCAGCGTAGCACACTACGCTGACGCCGCTAGGGAGGTCGGCGCGCAGCACCCAATCGTAACCGATGTCCCACAGATGTGGCCCCAGGACCGATCCCTGTGGGACACCGCACGACATCTCTCGCCGGTTCCATTCTCCCTGGTGACCGGGGTAAATAACCGCCCTATGAGTCAAATAGGCCTCGACCACACGACAGAGGTAGGTCGGCATCCGGTGATACCGGAGTGCCTCCCTGATGCAACTCCAGGGCAGGGTATTGAAGGCATTGGCGATGTCTAGAGACACCGCCAAGACGACCCCACCCCGGGCCACAGCATCCCCCGTCGTGAGGGCTCGCACGCGCATGATGGCATCCACCGTGGAGCGCCCCCTGCGGAAACCAAACTGGCTGTCCGCCAAATCCGGCCCCACCCGCACCAGCTGCCCGACGAGGCGGTCTGCAATGACTCTTTCAAAGAGCTTGCCCACCTCGTCGAGCAGCACAATGGGCCGGTAAGCGGACGGAGAGTCCGCAGGGCGCCCCGGCTTCTTAATGAGGACCAGTTTCCCCGTCTTCCAACGAATTGGGAACTGGCCCTCCTCCAAGCATGCGCTTAGGAGCCCTCTTAGTCGAGGCCCGAGAGCCTCCAAGGCCAGGACCCAGGCTTTTCCAGGTAAGCCGTCGGGTCTTGGGGCGGTATTCTTGGCACTCAGCCTACGTACCGCCACTCTCAACTCTACCTCGGTCACCTCAGGAGCAACGTCGTCATCGTCGGGTCTGTGGTCCGCAGTTGGCACCACAGGAGGCGGAGCCATGGGCGGGAGAGTATGCTCCCCCCGCGAGGTGAACAGAGCGCTCACCACGCCCTCCACGAGCTGGGGCCGGAGACTCTGAGTCAGCGGGGGAGCCCATGGGCGGAGTTTCTCCCGCACCACCTTATATGGGCGCCCCCACGGGTCCCTGTTCAGAGTCCCCAGCAACTCCTCACGGGCCAGTCCCCTGGCCCGCAGGATCTCCGCTCGGAGGGCGATCTTCGCCACTCTGTAACCCTCGTACAGCTCCGCCTGAATGGCTTCCGTATCCGGAGGGCGGATACGGAGCCTACGGTGCCTGGTGTACAGGAGCCGCGCGGCAACGCACGCCTCGCGCAGAGACGTTAGTTCCGGCGACCACCAGTACACCTGGCGCCAGGCGCGTCCGGGCTGGACCCGGGGCATTGCCATGTCACACACTTCTGACATGGCCTCCCGGAACCACTCTGCCTCGTCGTTGATGTCAGCAGGCCTGTCCGGTGATGACACCCAGGCCTGCACGATCGAGGCTTCCAGGAGGAGCTCCCGGTCCAGCTTCTTCAGCGCCCACCGCGGACCACTCGGGGCCTGTCGGACCAACGCGCTCGAGGTCTGGGCGGAGACGTCAAACCGGATGTACCGGTGGTCGGAGTACGTCTCCACCCCCTCCATGACACGCCAGTCAAGGACACGCGGTGACAGAGCGGGGCTGGCGAACGAGATGTCCACCACTGACTCGCCCCGCATCCGCACACACGTGGGGACAGAACCCCGGTTTAGGACGACCAGGCCTGTCTCCAGAGCCCAGTCCTCCACCATCCCGCCCCGTGTGTCCGTGTACCGGGAACCCCAAGCCGTGTTCTTGGCATTGAAGTCCCCGAGTACGAGCACGGGCAGGGTATGGTACCCGACGACGACGACTCTCAACTCCGCAAGGGAGTTGTGGAACTCGGCGAGAGTTCGGCTCGGGGAGAAGTATACCCCTACCACAACAATCTCCCCGAACCGTGCTGCCACGCAACCCCGTCCCCTCTTGACTGCCTCAAGCGACGGGGTACCGGCGGCGGCCGACGAAATGAGGGTCACTGAGCCGCTCAGGTCCTCCACCCAGTCATCCCTGGGCGGGACAAAGTACGGCTCAGCGACCACGGCGATGTTGATCGACCACTGCGCCATGCTCTGGAGCAACAGATCCTGAGCAGCGGCGCAGTGGTTGATGTTCGCCTGGAGGAGGCGTAATGGGGCCATTATTGGCACTCCATATCAGCCCCCTCCCGAGCCCCCTGTGAGGGCCTTGCCGCGGTGGTTGCGGCAGCTACGACAGTAGGGGCGGCAGCGGCGGCGGCAGTGGCGGCGGGTGCGGCGGTGACGGCGGTGGCGGAGGGCTTGTCCCTGCCCCTGGCTTTGGCGGGTGGAGCGCAGGCCTTACTCCCAGCCCGGTGATCGGCCGGCTTGCCAGCTGCCGCACATAAAAAGCAGTGCGGCCTGGCATTGCACGAGCCGGCCTTGTGACCGGGCTGACCGCAGCGGAAGCAATGATCGCTGCGGTCCACCTCCGAGGTGCATTGCACTCCCACGTGGTTGCCCACTTGGCAGCGGAAGCACCTCAGAGGTCTGGGTTCCAGCAGTTTCACCTGCGCGGAAACCCAGCCCACCAGGAGCCTTTGGCCCTCCCCGGCGACTTTCCTGGCCGCCGCCACGGGGCAGCTCACCGTAACGGCTCGCATCCCCTTGTGGTCAGGACGGATGATGCCCGCTCTCACCTGTTCGGCAGAGCAACCCCCAGTCCTGACGACGGCGGCCACCACTTCAGCCTCCGTCACACAATCGTCCAGGCCCAGAATGCGCATGTCGATGCACTTGGTGGGCCTGGACACTTGGGCCTCGTCCGCATTTAGGGACGCCCTGAGCCTTTCGGCCAGAGCGTCAGCGGTCGGGCCGCTCGCCGCACCGGGCACCTCTAGCATCCGGGCCCCGGTTGCAGTGTACCCTGGTTTTTGTTTGAGATATTTCCAACGGGTCCCTAGTTTTCTTTTTTCGTAGGTACCTGCCTACGAGAGAAAATTTTGGTACCTAACATTATTATGATAAATGAAGAACGGGGGCTGGGTATATGAACTGTCATTATTATTTTGTCATCTAGATAAACTTTTTATGCCTTAGACCTACTCAGAAAACGATGACGAAGACTTAGCCCCCAACACACATACCTGACAAAGCTCTTATGCATGACAAAGTAAAGATTTTATATTCTATTCGTTTCCTATCATAAAAAAGGCCCTTATAAGCAAACATGTAAAAGCCATTGTCGCGAAATCGCAACGTTGCGATTTTGCAAACCTATAAAGACGGTAGTTCCACATTTTTCTTGTATGGAAAGTAGGGTTGAAATAATTTATCGATATTCTCTCAAGAGAATTTAGTTTATTGAGTGCTAGAATAATACCTTCTTTGTCGGACTTTTGTTTTGAATCAACAGGATACAGATAAAATAAAACAGAAAATAAGTAAACGGTCTTCTACGAAGTTTTCGACGGTTTACCATTGAACTGATAAACGAATCGGTGAATAAAGGCATTAAGTATCTACTTCTTATTATATAGCACTTTAATCTATATGCATTCATAAATACAGTTGGCATACCTTCGACATCAACAAAATAACTTTAACACAGCAAAACATAGAACAAATTTAATTGGAAACAGGACGACAGAATTGAGCTCAATAATTCTTCATGCAAGCGTTGACGACGACTGCTTTGGACAGGCGAGGCGGGCCATCCCGCATCCAACCGATCTGCTTATGAAAGTGTTATTGGAATCTGTTTGTACCCTCGTGAAATACGAGTGAACTGGAGCAAAAGTAATCATAGAATTTGCAGTTCTCCTTAAGGTGTACAAATCGTTATGACGTATTTAGGCTGCTGTTTTTGGTCAGCCGTTCAGAACAGCCATCATAAGATTTGGCACCAGCACCATAATTGCGTAACACACTATTTATCATAATATGAATCTTTTTGGAGCCTATTGTTAATCTATTGCTTCATATGTTCGAAAAAATTGTGTGCTCAGCAACGTAAATAACGCAATAAATGTTGTTGAATCGTCAAAATGAAAGCTATTCCTACTGCTAATGTGTTATGCAATTACCCCGCCGATTTCATACGAGTTTAGTAAAAGTTACGAATATATTATGATTACATAAATTAATGTGATGTTCGACGGACCGATGAAATTATTTTTTTTATAAATCGCAAAAATGCCGTTATAGAGGTATGAGGAACAGGGTGTAAAGTTCACTCACACCTTAGAAAAGGGAGGATCCTCCGACCAGACGGGTGTCGTGTTTGGTGGGCAACTGCCCAACGGTTGATGTCGGGATGTTGTATATATGCTAGTTGCGCGGTCAACTCTGCTTGCGCGATGCAGAATTTTGCGTGACGTCAGTCTGACGCGTAGCTCGCATGTGGCGTTGTAGATGCCGCTACACCGTCAATGAACTTGACAGCAAATTATAAAATAAGCGAACAAATCATTTCATTTTACTAGCAAAAGTTGTCATAATTGTGTTTGTGTTGTAATGCTATAGTTTAATAAAACATTAAATAGAATGCTTCAGCAACTAAATTCCCATCAAATCACCATTTAAATAAACCTACTGTACAAAACTAAGACCATTATTTATCAATTAATCAACTCGTATCAGTTTGTTACATCAAACAAAAACACGATTATCCAGTAGATAATGTTCAGTAATGCTTGGACTGAATTCATAAAAATACTTAAAACCTATATCATCTACATAAGCTATTGTGAATAGTATGGACCATTAGTACCTGCTCTGTACCTATTAGAAAAGACTTTTGCTCTGCCGACATTTATACAGGTTGGTTTAAAAGACAAGACGTTTTTACTCGCTGACCACCACTTTACTTCCCTGTACCTAAGTGCTTTAAACGTACTTAAGGGGTAACAAAGCAGAATTTTAAAACTAAGGCACTTTGAATTTGGCAGCAAAAGTGGTTAGGCACATAATTATAAGCTTTAAGTGCATCGCTTGCATAGTTTTTCTTAATCATGATTTTCTTCCTAATAATGCAAAATGAATGCCTTTTGACTTAACTTTTTACTTATGTACCTACCTATTGGTGTGTCTTCGTGAACTTTTCGGGAAAACAGGTTCGTTATATTATGTGTGTAGATCGAAGTACTGAATAGGGACGTGGTGCTTCAAAATACAATTTTTTCTTCACAATAGCTTAGCGAATCCCAATAAATTAATTTAAGATTTTTAAAATTTGTGTATTTTTTGCTGCAATTAAACTTAAATGAAATCACTCACAAACACGTCATACATTGAATAAATTATTTTGTCTTTACCCTACGATAAACTTAACGCTCCAGAATGGAAAAATGCGATCAGCAAAAGGCAATAATTGAACCAATTACATTCCGTTCATTCATTTTCTTTAGAAAAGTCTAGAATTCGATTAAATCCTCTATTGGAAAACGAATGCCATTCTAGAAAGAATACTGATTTTTATTGCTATTGAAGGCAAGCTGACATTTTTTTTGCTAAAACTTAATTTTTTCATTAACTTACAAAGTCGAGGTCACATTGAAACAATTTACATAATTGTGTGTTGGTAATTCAGCACCTTTTATCATCGTTCTAAGTAATAAATCTCTTTGCGATGTCAAATTTATGCAAATTAGGCTAAATTATGATTAAAATAACAAATTCTTTTAATATTATTTTTTTTCAGGAGTTCTTATTTTAATTTTAATAACAAAAATGCTACTTATATGTTTAAACCTGTACCTGTACTAACTGCTACTTTATTATCTTTTTAAGAAAAAATTAGACATTGAATTAAAGGAGAAGTTAGATTATTTTCAGCATTGACGAGTAACGTCAAGGCAACAATTTAAACGGTCTACAAATCCCAGAACACATTGCTCGAATTTTTCTTCGAAACTCTAGAATTATGATTGAATTTGGTACCTGGAATGGAATGGAATGGTGGATACCTATTTCGTTTTGCCCTTGTCACGATTGTTATTATGTCAAAACCACACTGGGACTTATTTTTATAAAAAAAATACTGGAATTAGACCCTAGGGAAAACTAGGTTGTTATCGAAATCAAACTGAATTCGAGAGACATTCTACTTTACATCTTTAGTTATAAATTGTGGACATTTCAAGATCATTTTGTTTTAGAATTTGGCACTGATTCGAAATAGACCTGCCATATTTTCGGACCTGTGATATTTTATTAATACATCACTGAAAATATTATTGGCGTTATTATTTTGACTTATTTCTGGCAGCCATCCATCGTGTTATCTCAAATTTATCTGATGAATGCTCCTAGAAATCACATAACGCGATTGCGCCTCCTACCGTTCCTGCCTCGTAAAGGATATATTCCTTTCATACCTGACTGACTCTGATATATATTCTCTTTTGTTACAGATTTGCTTACGCATCAAAAAATGAACAAGTCACACAAATGGGATTTCCTAGTAAAGATTTCCAGCAGGAGGTAATTCATACGTTACACACCTTGCTTACGCGACCCGTTTTGATGGAATAAATCGCCAATACATTTTCATTATGCATTAAAAGGGTTATTTATTGTTACAGAAAACTGGAGTATGAAAGGATGAATAAAGGAAACGCACCCGTCTCGCACAAGAAGAATTATCGACGGATGCTAGCCAAATGCTTTGAAAGAATTTCGCGACTCACTGTCGTTCCCTATAGTACAACGTGAAATGTAGCCAAGTAATACAACTACTTCAAAATGGGGCAAGCAGCTACACACGTTGACGCAAACTACACATTAATCAATTATACTGATGAGGTCATCGAGGTTGATAGAGACGCTTGCGTTGTCGCTGATGATCCTAAATATCCGAGTAGCTTCGGGATAACACTAGCGGTGCCGGAATGGGAGGCTATCTGTACAGCAATAGTCCTTACGCTGATAATAATCTCAACGATAGTTGGAAACATTTTGGTAATCCTAAGCGTGTTTACATACAAGCCGCTCCGTATCGTCCAGAACTTCTTCATAGTATCACTCGCCGTAGCGGATTTGACAGTAGCAATATTGGTGCTACCATTGAATGTGGCGTATTCCATTCTCGGGCAATGGGTATTTGGGATATATGTATGCAAGATGTGGCTCACGTGCGACATAATGTGCTGCACTTCGTCCATTTTAAATTTATGTGCAATCGCATTAGACAGGTACTGGGCGATCACAGATCCTATAAATTATGCACAGAAGAGAACTTTAGAAAGAGTGCTTCTAATGATTGGGGTAGTTTGGATTCTCTCATTAGTTATAAGTTCGCCGCCATTACTAGGCTGGAACGACTGGCCTGAAGTGTTCGAACCGGATACGCCTTGTCGCTTAACCTCCCAACCAGGCTTCGTCATCTTCTCTTCATCCGGATCCTTTTACATACCGCTAGTTATAATGACTGTAGTTTATTTTGAAATATATTTGGCCACCAAGAAAAGACTTAGAGATCGCGCCAAGGCTACGAAAATCAGCACTATTTCTAGCGGTCAAAATAAATATACGAATAAGGAGGTTGACCATGATCAAGATTCTCTAAGCTCAGAAGCAAACCACAACGAGCACCAAGGTGTCACTCGCTTGGTTTCTGATAATGAGAAGAAAAAACGAACTAGAAAACTGACACCAAAAAAGAAACCAAAGCGACGATACTGGAGCAAAGATGACAAATCACAAAACAAATTGATCATACCAATTTTATCAAACGAGAATTCCGTTACCGATGCAGGTGATAATTTGGAGAATAGGAACACATCATCAGAGAGTAACTCAAAAGAAACTCATGAAGATGATTTGATTGAAGTAAGCGAGACTGTGCCAGTCAAGTCCAGTCATAAGCGGCCAAAACCTAACCAACAAAGCGCAGTTTACCAATTCATTGAAGAAAAGCAGCGTATATCGTTGACTCGTGAACGCCGCGCGGCTAGGACTCTTGGCATAATAATGGGTGTGTTCGTGGTCTGTTGGTTGCCCTTCTTCGTAATTTACCTCGTCATCCCGTTCTGCGCGAGTTGCTGTCTGTCCAACAAGTTCATTAACTTTATAACTTGGCTTGGATACTGCAACTCTGCCCTCAATCCCCTTATTTACACCATATTTAATATGGACTTCAGGAGAGCATTCAAAAAACTACTTTGTATGAAACCGTGATCGTGCCAAAGACAATTTGTTTAGAGTTTTATGCTTATACTGAATGATGCTGATTTGCTCAAATGTTTTAACTCATTCGTAAGTACTCGTAGAGTATTAGTAATGCTCGAATAAGATAATGAAAATTCGAGTATATAAAATTAAACGATTACGAATCTCAATGTAAATTTCTTGTATAAGTAGGTACGTAAATGTTATAATGATATTACATTAATAATATAACATATATCTATATATATATATATATATTAGATATTATATCTTTCAAATATTGTAGAGTAGTTTCATGTACATATTTAAAGGTTGAATAGTGCATAGCACTTTTAGATTTCTATATGTAAGTGTGTAAATAATGTTTTGTGAATTAATTGACCGAATTTGGACGAATCATTGATAACCAACGAAAACTTTTAAATATGTAATCTTAATATGTAAATACATATCTTGGTCCGTTTGTATATAAGTATTAAAGTGTTTGTAAATTACAATATCTGTAACTGTTCATACTTAAAAATATTAATTTATTTGGTAGAAATAAAGTTAAGAAGATCTTTCAGACATTAGATTATGATTGTTTTCACATTGTATATCCCTTTGAAATAATTTGAGCCCTTATTTAAAGGGGATATTAGACTTGCAACAGTTTTGATTTATTCCTGGATTGTAATAAAATTTGAATTTACTTGTGTGTTTTATTAATTTTTTTCACGCCTCAAACAAAGGAAACCCATAAACAGGAAATGTTACGTAATCTAAAAGATCTTATAAAAAATAAATGTAGTAAGATGTTATAGTATTAAAAGTTAGAAGTGAAACTTTGGCAAGTTCTGCAGATAGTACGAGAAAGTTTGTAGGTAAGTACTCAAATTCGTTAGTGAAAAATGTCTTGGACTTAATAATCCGTTTTGTAGTGCAGTTTTGTTCATTGGAGTGAGAGCAGGGCCCTATACCACAAAACTTTATAATTACAATTTACAAATTTGTGAATCTTCCAAGAGCGTGTGCCACGAAACTCTAAGCTGCAAAATTGTAACGAAAAAATCGTAGAAACATATTAATTGTAGTAACAAGTCTACAATATTGTAACTTATACATATTTTTAATTTCTGTGTTACGCAATTTTTTCTACTATTTAACAATATTGTAGAATAGAATAGTATTAGAATGCATTTATTTGTCAGAATATTGTACTAAGTTCATTATGTATTATGATCATAATATTCAGCCGTTTCCGGCGAACAAATATGGTTCATAAAATTAAGGGTTATATTACATTAAATTTAATTTATAATTAGAGTTACAAATAATTAAAATAAATTGAACAATAGTTGTAAAAGAGATTAATAAGTCAAAATTCAGGTCAAGGAGATAAAATATGGTATAAAGGCAATAATGTTAAATATTTAGGTAAATTGTTCATTCATAAAATCTTCAATCGAGTAATAACATTTGTTTGAAAGAAAGTTAAATAATTTACATTTAAATGTTCTGAGGCTGAGAGTTTTGAAGTCATCAGGTAATTTGTTATAAACAGTAACGGACATGCAGTATACATTATTAAAAAACAATTTAATTCTACGCCTAGAAACATTAATCATATGCACGTTGCGGCTGAGTCTGGATACAACATCATTATACAAGTCAAATTTATGTCTGTTTTGGTGCGCATACAAAAATGTATAGTGCTGGAAGTGGCAGTATTTTAAGATTTTTTAATAGTGGAACCCAACTGACCAAAGGGTGCGCTTCACAAATTGAGCGTATACGCATTTTTTCTGAGCTCGAAACACTCTTTTAAGTTCAACCGAATTACCCCACATTATAATGCCATAGCGCAAAATTGATGAGACTTGTCCATGGTATGCACATAGTGCAGAAGCATTGTATACTTGTAAAGTTTGGTGGTATAGGGCCCAGGTATATTATTTTAATTATAGTTATAGAAGTGACGTTGTTTCTGGGTTAATCCCACAATTTTATATCTAAAATAATATAAAATTGAATTTTTTTCGAAGATTTATGTCTGTCTGTCCTTGACTTCATCTCGTGAGAACGTCTGACCAGATTTCAATGAAAATTTTACTTTTTCTGCTATAACAAAATATATGTTTTTATTTGTTCGGAGATTCTTTACTTAATACATGTTATTGCGTTGGGGACTCTAAACATGCATGATCGTCACAAGTAGGATATATGAATTTTATTGATAAATGATAAATTATTTTATTTCTGTAAGTAGGTTGGTACAAACATTTTTACACGTCAGTATTGGATAAACCAACTACACTATTCGTAAAAATAATGCTAGAAATAATTACCAAATATTATATTAATCGGATAAAAAGTAAAAAGGTGCCTACCCACCAAATTTATTACAAATTGTCAGGCTATTAGCTACCTATAATGACAAATTTCACATTCAATACACTCTAAAATATTATTTAATGTAAAATTCATCCGACATAATTATTATGCGATTAATGTATGAATAGTTTGATAAAGTACCGATAGTATGTACAGTCAGCCTCGAAAAGATGTATACATTGACAATATTTACATGTGATGGCCTTCACATGATCTGACGAAGATTATGTCTGGAATTTAAAAGAGACTGACCTTTGAGTTTGTTTCGGCCTTTCTTCTCAGAGTAGTCAGATAGAAAACATCAATCTCATCTAGTTTTTTAAATATGATTGACGTGCAAAAGTGTTTGTACAAACCTACTAACAGAATTAAAATGATTTATATATATTTTATCATTTAATCATTCATTTTATTGTCAAAAACCTTTATTCCTTAACATTGTATCAATATGTAGGCACAAAACATATTACACATTGGGTACTTAATTGCAGTAGTGACACATTGATAGAGTATTATGGAAAACGAATTGTATACAATCAAATTAATTATTGTCCATGTATACATCTTCTTGAAGCTGACTGTACCTTACCTTATAACAAAAACAATAAAATAATTTTATTATGATTGCCAATTATATCTGCGGGGTAATTGCGTAACACACTAACAGTAGGAATAGCTTTCATATTGACGGTGCAACAACATTCATTGCGTTATTTACGTTGTTGAGCAGACACATTTTTCGAACATTTGAAGCAATGGATTAGAAATAGGCTTCAAATGATTCAGATTGTGATTGATAGTGTGTTACGCAACTAGGGTGCTGTTTTTTTTTTGTCTTTATGTATGTATAAGCCACACAACACTCAATTTAATGGAGCAATTACATCACGAAACAATGGTAAATTGACATTTACTCGCACTCATGGGTAGGTACATTTCTTAACATAATCCTTAACTTCCTTAACTATCCTTAACTTCCTTAACTTTTATATTTTATATCCTAATCCTAACTTTTAATATTATAAATGCAAAAGTAAGTTTGTTTGTTTGTTTGTTACCTTTTCACGCCTAAACCACTGAACCGATCATCATGAAATTTTGCATATACGTTGTCAGGGGTACAGAAACGGACATAGGGTACCTTTCATCCTGCAAAAAAGTACTGTTCCCGAGGAAAACAACAATAACGTTCTTTTGATAATAGATGGCGCCACGTGTCTTTCGCATCATGATTTAATTATAACCCGAATTGATAGTCAGTCTAAATTAACGCGAGCGAAGCTACGGGCAAAAGCTAGTCTTTAATATTTTTCTCTAAATAAAGTTATGAAACTTGCACTAACATCAGATAAAAGATAATAATTACTGAATATTACTAACTTTAAAAGTTTGAAAGAAAGAAAGAAAGAAAAATATTTTATTTAGGACACGCACAGGAAATCCAAACAAAAAAATATAGAAAAATAAAAAAGGAGCATTTAAAACAGCGGTTTCTTAATTCATTGCGTTAATTATTTAACTGTAAGGTAAGAAAATACTTTTGAGTGCTAGAAGTATTTGTTCAAGAATCGTTCGATATCTCGATAGAGCTTTGTGCACTGCAAAAATATTTCTCAATTTCGACTTTATTCAGCTGACTGAGTTTTTAGGAAGGCTGGACCGCCGTTTGTACTATTAGATGGAGTATATTGAATTTCGCAGAAAAGGTAAAATAACCTTATAAAAATACTATTGACCCACCTATTCTTCGCACGGGTGCAATCTATTGATGGGACGACATGTCAATTCTGTGCTATATCTAAATTACATAATTATGAATGATACGCATAAACCTTCTGGAGATTTTTTTATAAATAATGGTGAAAATTGCATCAAAATCCTTTGTGCAATGATAAATGATAAATTATTGTATTTCTTTAAGTAGGTTTGTACAAACACTTTTACACGTCAAACATATTAAAAAAAAAAAAACTAGATGAGGTCGGCATTTCCTATCAGACTACTCTGAGAAGAAAGGCCGAAACTAACTCAGAGGTCAGTTCTCTTTTAAAGTCCAGACATAATCTTGGTCGGATCATGTGAAGACCATGTATATTTGTGTCTGAAATGGTATTTTGAGGAGAAGTGGTCTTTTGAAATGGTCTTTTGAGGAGTGGAAAAGAACTAAGCAGTAACAATGACACACAAAAATCGACTTTGTTTTTTACTATGTACAGATTTTGGGCTGTTCTGCTGAGCCCTTTTTTTTTTTTTTTTTTGGGTTGGAAATCATCAAATGACCTCTCCCGCTCTGGACGGAGCGGAAGGGCGTGTCAGACTCTTACTGACTAAAACCCACCCGTGTTCCTTCAGTTGCCTGTGCGCCAGGGCCACGGTAACTCTTTCGAACAATCCGCAGCCCCGGCAGGCATCGGTCCTATCGGACCCCGTCAATTTTGCTGACATCTCTTTGAGGCGCGCGTGGAACACGACGCGCCGTCGACCCGGGCCTGGTCCTTACCGGACGGCGAGCTGCCCATTGCTCGCCGTCCGCAAGCCCGCGCCTACGGTGGCCGGGAGTCGGCAATCGACTCCCGACGCCCAGGGTGTCTCTTCCTCCTGCGGCGGCTAGGGGCGCGAGGGCGCAGAGATTGCCTCTCCCTTTCGCGCTCCGCCTCCTCCTTCGCGAGCA
The DNA here is from genome assembly GCA_917490735.1 of Dryobotodes eremita. NCBI lineage: Eukaryota > Metazoa > Arthropoda > Insecta > Lepidoptera > Noctuidae > Dryobotodes > Dryobotodes eremita. The sequence continues at coordinate 18,310,423 of OU823251.1, read as the reverse complement.
TTACTGCTTCGCAGAAGGAGGTGACGGCTTCCCATTCCCTCTCGCTCCGTACCATGGCCTGAACCAGGGCCGGACGCGAGAGGTCGCCGCCGCCGATCGCCGCCACGAGGACACGGCGGTGCTCCGCCCAAGCCGGGCAGACCTCCACCGTATGCTCCACCGTGTCCTCCGGTCGATCCACGCAATGATAACACCCGGGCGTTTCCTCCCGCCTTATCCGAAACAGGAACCTCCCGAAACAGCCATGTCCGGTGAGGACCTGCGTCAGGCGGAAGGTGAGGACGCCGTGGCGCCTCTCAAGCCACTCCTCAAAGAGGAGTCTTACCGCCGCAATTGTGGCGTGCCCTGCGCTGGGTTGCGACAGTCGCACTCTCCATGCCGCCATGAGATCCCGCTGGAGCTCTGTCCGCTGTGCCGTGATTTCTTGCGGCAGCGGAGTTACGCCCCGGCGTTTCGCCTCCTCGCGCCACTCCCAAACGTGCGCGAGGACCTTTGCCTCCAGATCCCACGGCGGCAATCCGGCAAGGAGGCTCGCCGCCTCGCAGGAGACCGTGCAGTATCCCCGTACCATCCGGATGGCCATGACCCTTTGGGACGCGTTCAACCGGCGGGCTGGCTGGAGCCTCAATGAACGCGCCCACACCGGTTCCCCGTAAAGGGCCATGGACCGCACGACCCCCGTGTAGAGCCTCCGGCAGGAGGCGTTTGGCCCCCCCAGGTTGGGCAAGAGCCGCTTCAAAGCAGCCCCGGCCCGCTGCAGTCTAGGAGCCAAACGTCGGAAGTGCTCGACGAAGTTCCACCGACTGTCGAGGACGAGTCCCAGGTACTTCATCGTCGACTCGACGCCGATGTGAACCCCTCCTACCGTTATTTGGGAACCCGACAGTGGCGCGTTCCGAGGACCATGAAAACACATGGCCTCGGACTTGTGCAAGGCCACCTCGAGTCCCAACTGCCGGATCCTCTCAACGACTGTCGCAACCCCGCGTGTCATTAGTTCGGCCGCCGCCTGGTGCGACCTCCCCTGCGCCAGGACCAGCGTGTCGTCAGCGTAGCACACTACGCTGACGCCGCTAGGGAGGTCGGCGCGCAGCACCCAGTCGTAACCGATGTCCCACAGATGCGGCCCCAGGACCGATCCCTGTGGGACACCGCACAACATCTCTCGCCGGTTCCATTCTCCCTGGTAACAGGGGTAAATAACCGCCCTATCCGTCAAATAGGCCTCGACCACACGACAGAGGTAGGTCGGCATCCGGTGATACCGGAGTGCCTCCCTGATGCAACTCCAGGACAGGGTATTGAAGGCGTTGGCGATGGCTAGAGACACCGCCAAGACGACCCCACCCCGGGCCACAGCATCCCCCATCGTGAGGGCTCGCACGCGCATGATGGCATCCACCGTGGAGCGCCCCCTGCGGAAACGAAACTGGCTCTCTGCCAAATCCGGCCCCACCAGCACCAGCTGCCCGACGAGGCGGTCTGCAATGACTCTTTCAAAGAGCTTGTCCACCTCGTCGAGCAGCACGATGGGCCGGTAAGCGGACGGTGAGTCCGCCGGGCGCCCCGGTTTCTTAATGAGGACCAGTTTCCGCGTCTTCCAACGAAGTGGGAACTGGCCCTCCTCCAAGCATGCGCTTAGGAGCCCTCTTAGTCGAGGCCCGAGAGCCTCCAAGGCCAGGACCCAGGCTTTTCCAGGTAAGCCGTCGGGTCCTGGGGCGGTATTCTTGGCACTCAGCCTACGTACCGCCACTCTCAGTTCTACCTCGGTCACCTCTGGAGTATCGTCGTCGTCGGTTGTGTGGTCCACAGTTGGCACCGCAGGAGGCGGAGCCATGGGCGGGGGGTATGCTCCACCCGCGAAGGGAACAGAGCGCTCACCACGCCCTCCACGAGCTGGGGCCGGAGACTCTGCGTCAGCGGGGGAGCCCATGGGCGGAGTTTCTCCCGCACCACCTTATATAGGCGTCCCCACGGGTCCCTGTTCAGAGTCCCCAGCGAATCCTCACAGGCCAGTCCCCTGGCCCGCAGGATCTCCGCTCGGAGGGCGGTCTTCGCCGCTCTGTAACCCTCGTACAGCTCCGCCTGAATGGCTTCCGTATCCGAAGGGCGGATACGGAGCCTGCGGTGCCTGGTGTACAGGCATCGCGCGGCAACGCACGCCTCGCGCAGAGACGTTAACTCCGGCGACCACCAGTACACCTGGCGCCAGGCACGTCCGGGCTGGACCCGGGGCATTGCCAGGTCACAAATCTCGGACATGGCCTCCCGGAACCACTCCGCCTCGACGTTGATGTCTGCAGGCCTGTCCGGTGGTGACACCCAGGCCTGCACGATCGAGGCTTCCAGGAGGAGCTGCCGGTCCAGCTTCTTCAGCGCCCACCGCGGACCACTCGGGGCCTGTCGGACCAGCGCGCTCGAGGTCTGGGCGGAGACGTCAAACCGGATGTACCGGTGGTCGGAGTACGTCTCCACCCCCTCCATGACGCGCCAGTCAATGACACGCGGTGACAGAGCGGGGCTGGCGAACGAGATGTCCACCACTGACTCGCCCCGCATTCTGCTGAGCCCTGCACATGAAAGAAAGAAAGAAAGAAAAATATACAAATCTATAATAATTTTTCTCCTGCATTACACAATATACGTATCTACTAAAAATTATGACTGTTCGACAAATTTCCCGATATCGTTGTTCGTTTGTTTTAAATCAATCAACAGTGCCATAGATATTTCGATTTCAATCATCGAAATGTGCGGTAGTACCTATAGTATGTTCCAGAAGTATCTGATGAAAATGTAAATAAATGGATTCTGGATGCTATTTGCAGTGCCCCTTATAAATTGAGTGCTTTAATTTGATTAGTATACTTAAACCTGAAATTCTAATTTGATTCACATTAAAGAGTTTTTCATTCGGATATTGTAGTTAAATTTATAAACTCAATTTTCTTCGATTATTTTTCAATTAGATACAACTGAATAATGTTATTTAAACAATAATTGTTTTATGAAGTGGTGAGATGTCTTTGAAACCTAAATACAGATGAATGCATTATTAATTCTCTTTAGTGATTGTTGCGTAAGAATTTAACCTGAACAGGGTTTGTTTACACTTTCATCAGATACTTTTGGAACAGGTTATACCTATAATAGCGACTCCCTATTTTACCAGTCCTGACGCAATTTCGATCACCGATATACGCCAGTGCGAATAAGATGTTTAGTAAAGGAACACAATAAATACTCATTTCCTGTTTTCTGAGGATCCAAATAGCGTGGTATCGGGTTTCTGTATTATGAGTATTGTTATTCAATATCTCGTGGGAATAAAATTGTGTATCTACGACTGACAAAAATAAATGATGTCCATGATAAACGATAAATGATTTTATTTCTGTAAGTAGGTTTGTACAAACACTTTTACACGTCAATCATATTTTAAAATTAGATGAGGTCGGCGTTTCCTATCTGACTACTCTGAGAAGAAAGGCCGAAACAAACTCAGAGGTCACAGTCTCTTTTAAAGTCCAGACATAATCTTGGTCAGATCATGTGAAGACCATGTAGATTTGAGTCTGAAATGGTCTTTTGAGGAAAAAATACCACACAGAATGAGTGGACCTGTCCAGTCAGTGCACGCATTTGTCAGTAATCGTGCAGCTCAACTCAAAACTTAAGAATGAAAATAAGTTGTAGTGTTGCTTCCTTTGAAGGTTGCTGAATATTAGTCGGTAGGTACCTAGACTAGACGGACTACGGCACTTTGATGACGTTCATAAGGAAGGGAAAACAACCCGTTGTTTGTAAGCTATTGCATAGCTTTTATCGTGGGCTTTGAGCGCGGCGACCGAATCAAGAAATTCCGTAACGAAAATAAAACCTAACACCCCCCACTCCGCCTACCATGTAGCTCGGCCGAGCGTTCGCTTAACGTTATATAATACGACTGTACTTGAATTAATATCAAAGAAAAAAAATACTGCATAAATAAATAATTGCATAAGCTGATAAAAAATGCTATGCAATAGCTTTACCGCGGCAGTCCCCGAGTGCCACAAGAGTTTTTTTTTTTACGTGAAGGTATAGTATTTTCATTACTTACCTAATTTAATTCTAGATTACGTAGGTTCCGAACTTGAAATCTCTTGGTCACTATCTTTGACTGGCAGTTGCTGGTTTTTGATGCTTAGGCATCTGTCCCACCACCGCCGAGGAAGCGACTAACTTTCTTCGATTTTCATATTATTATGTTACTAGGTTGATCGCTGAATGTTAACACCGCTGGCGAGTTTTCGTTTGTCGCAGTGACATAAGCTGTTAGAAAGAGTACTCGCTCAGCGACACTTGCTTGGCGGGCAGAATACTTGTCGTGGGTCTCACGCTTGTTATATAGTATATACCAAGCGTAAATTCTTTGCAACTGCAACAGATCTTTTTTCTCCCTCGGATATCCGCGGCTACAGATACGGATACGGATATCCGGCACATCACTGGTATATACACATACCAGCGATTAATCGCTGCTCGTTGTTCGCTAACTAGTTTTTGGTTGCTAGGTTCTACTCGCTTCTCGTCAATTGCCGGTTGGGACAAATGCCTTGTTAACCGGAAGAACACAATTTTATTTTTTTTCCTGTGTGTAGTCGACCTTGTAATAAATGAGGGTTTTCTGAAATGACGTTCACTAGGTGGCAACACTGTGACGTCAGGTCCGGGCTCCTGTTAAAAGTGTTAAAGCGCCTTTTTTTTTAGTCGTGACTGAATGATGAATGAATGAATGAAACGAATGATGAACGTCATCATACATTTTTCATTCCTCTTGCTCAAAAAGTCCGTCATTGTAGCGTAAATAAAATAGCATATTTTCCTATAGGAGAAAAAGTTTCTTTTTGTCAGTTACCGACCTACGTGCCTAAAAAAATTAAAAAAGTCTTTATTCATGAGTAGAATAATCATGAATAAAGACTCGACGTATTAATGTTTCATAAAAAAATAAGAACATTTTATTTTTGAAAATGGAACTAAACGCGGCGATCTCTTCGGTAGAACGCGTGCATTGCGGTGCGACTACAGAAGATATTAAAAAAGGCATTGGCGCGAAATCTCTAGAATTTTTCTATAATTTAAAATTGAATTGGTGACCGTAGTTTATTTTTGATAGTGTATTGGATTATTTTATTTTCTCGCATTTCGTAGTGAAAAGTAGAGTGTAACACAGGGCGCTAAAAACCCATTACAACTCGGTTTCTATTTACTTCCTCGCTAAAGCTTGGGAGTAAAACATACCTTGTGTATATTGGATAATTTTAGCCCCTTTTATAACGATCTACTATTATACTCATTGTCAAAATAATAGACCTCAAAAAATCCCAATAAATTGAAACGTCACTAAAATTGAAGCTATCTGTCACATTGACTGTCACTTGTCGTTTTGTGTCGTGAGAGTGACATTCAACCTTACGGAGGTAATCAATTATAAAATCGACGTGTACAAAAATCCTTGCTTCCTAAAGAGAAAGGACACACATGAACATGTTTTCAGTAAAAATGTTGGATATAATAAACACATTTTCGTTATTGAAACTACCACTGTTTGTCTCTGCATCACCCAGAGGTTGACTGGTAAATAATGCCTATGACATTAAGTCCGTTAAATAAATAATAAAGAAACTTAGGCTGTCATTTCGTCGAACTATGTGCCCGTATTTGACAAAATCACATTGTGTTTGAGAAGGAAAGCTGTTTGCTTCAAACTTGAGACTCCTAACGCGAGTGGATGACGATGCTTGCTCAATTTTGACAATCTTGCAGTATGCCTGTTAGAATCTTTGAGAAAAAACTTCACATACTTACTTATTTTTGTTATTCGTAAATGACGGAATTACCGTGTCCAATAATTCTGAAAACTTTTTGGGATATTTAAGTATTTCGGATATTAGGACATTTCTAAAGAGAAAGATATTTTATTTTGCAAATATGGGTACAGTACATGGTGATATAGGTAATGATTGGTAATTTCGGTACATTCTTCTTTTTCGCGTGTTAATGGCCAACCAAAGACCATTTCGGACACCAATCTACATGGTCTTCACTTGATCTGACCAAGATTATGTCTGGACTTTAAAAGAGACTGTGACCTCTGAGTTTGTTTCGGCCTTTCTTCTCAGAGTAGTCAGATAGGAAACGCCGAAATCATTTAATTTAAAAAATATGATTGACGTGTAAAAGTGTTTGTACAAACCTACTTACAGAAATAAAATCATTTATCATTTAAACATAACACAAAAGGTCTAAATAGATTTTTTAAACTTGTTCAGCCCTTCATTCCGCAACGCAAATACCGTTTGCTGACGCAGCCATTAGGTCCGCATGTATACAGGTGACAGGGCAGGCAGTGCAAGATGGGAGGTAAGAAATTGTCTATGGAGAGACGTCGCATACGCACCGGAGATCTAAGTCGTTAATGAACTCATACTTGGTGAGGTTGTCCTTGCTGCGGCTTACTTGGGTACGAAGTCTATTTAAGGTACAGTAAACGCTCAAAAGTCCATAAGCATGCTAAGGATTACATTGCTATGAAGTACGATCACGATACAGCCAGTGCGTGTGCGTGTGCGTATATGAGTGATGTCTCAACATTCTACAGATAACACACACTAATGAACTGTCGTCGCACTACGCGAAATAACATTATATTTCTGTTGCATTTAGAATACGCGTCATAGTGGCGACCTGTTCATACTATTGCATTGCTAAAATTCGCAAATATTTAATATGTTCCGGTAGCTGTCTGGGATAAGTAATGGGTTCACGATCAATGAGGTCGAGTTCGAATCTTATTTATTACAAATGTGTGACTGTTTTAGTTTCTTTGAAACCATAATATTTGTATTTTAATCAAAAACTTGTTTAGGTATTTATGTTTATTTTATGTATTCAGTTTATTATTTATTTTTATAAGAAGTTAAATATTAGTTATTTAACTATTTATGTGATTATGTATTTAATTTATCTTTTCGGTGTTGGAAGGTGGAAATAAAATTTCGTGCTGAATGATAACAAAAATGTTTATTCGTTTTATTTATTTATAAAATTAACAAACTTTTAAGAGAATTGTGACGTCACATTCCTACCTAGATAAAAGAAGTTCTCTTGTAACAGTTCATAACATTTTTTGTTGTATACCTACCCACTTAGGTAGTCAACATAATAACGTAACAAGGAAAGGATATTCTAATAACACAAATATAATTGTTGATACCCACTTATTATAGGTATCGGTACTCAGCAGAGTTTATTGAAAACTAACATATGATTTAGACTTTATGAACATGTTTTTTTATGTAACGTCACAATTAATTTATTGAGGATTTAGCTTAAGTGTTCATTTTCTTGACGAAAAGAAGATTGAAACTAAACCTCAATTTAAGATCATTGAATAATTACGGATATGTTAATATTACTAAGTATTTAGTTAACTATACCGTCTAATTATTAAAAACAAAAAATTTAGGTATTAATATTTTGTATAACCCCCATTATTTTCAATGCAGTCAAGTAAACGTTTGCGCATGGACCCTACAATATTACCACATATTTCGGTTCCTCTTAAATTTTCCCACACCTCCATGCAATGGGTTTTTAAGTGTTCTATACACCTCTCATCCCGTGACTCCCACCTTTGCACCATCAAACCCCATAGATTTTCTATGGGGTTGAGGTCGGGTGATCGCGCTGGCCATGGAACAACAATTATCTCAGGATGGTTGTGAAACCATTCACGCACAGTGCTTGCCCGGTGAATAGGACAATTGTCCTGGACAAATGTAAATTGTGCCAACTCATCAGCTGGGTAAATGTTACGCACAGTAGGTAGCATGACATCGTCTATTACTTCTACATAAGTAGAACTATTGGCACGTGGAGGAATAAAAACCAGTTCTCCTGGCCCTGCTGCACTCATCCATCCCCACATATTAATCGTAATTCTACCTGATTCTGTATTAGGGATTACGTTTTTATCACACCAGCGAGTGTTATCTTTGCGCCATAAATGAAGCCTACCCTTTTGACTAGATTTAAAAGTCTTTTCATCTGAAAATATGGTAGTATTCCAGTCAAAATCTAAATAATCCCGTGCGAAACGTAATCGTTCTTGTTTATGTCTTTCTGTCAAGAAGGGCTTTTTAGCTGGTCTTCTGTGATGCAAGCCTTCAGCGTGGAGGGCACGGCGAATAGTTTGCAATGACGTGTCGAATAATTCCGCAAAGTGTCCCGTTGGTGTGAAACCATTTGTTTCATAGGTACTCGCCCACCATATGTCGTCGCTGCGCCTCGCTAATAAGCGACGGCCTTCCACTTCGCTGTCGACTAGCAAGGCTGCCCTCTTCCTCATATCTTTTGATCCAGAGACTTACAGTATTCCTCTAAAACAAAAAAAACTGATATTAGGCAACTATAACAAAAAACTGAAGTGACTATATTTTTATATAATATATGTAATAATATGTATTTAATATAACAGTATAATATTAAAATATTAAAAATCTGCATTTATAAATCCAATAATAAACACTAACTATTTATCTTTTAGGCCTCATGATGGAAATAAAAACAATAAAAATAATTAATCCATAATATGTCACCAAATAATCTTAGGTATAGATTTCAAATGAAAGTTTAAGTTACAATTCATAAATATGATACTCACATTCAGTCCGGTTTCATTAGATATTTGTGTTCTATTAAGACCACTTTTATGCAGCGCAATAATAGTCGCCCTCGCCTCAATATTAATATTCGCCTGCATTTTGAGAATAAATACAATACTGATATTTATTAAACCACACGCCACTGACCAACAACTACAACCTATCGACAACGTTCATTCCGTTCTCGTTAAATATTCATATAACTCATGTCTACCTCACAGAAATCTAAATTCTTTATTTAGTTTTTTATGATCTACCTTCCTAACTTTACGAAATGTGTGAACAACGCGAACAAGATAAAGAATATTATATTTCTGTCCCATTACTTCCAATCGAGTAAAAACTTACAAAAAGTCTCTCTCTCTCTAATCTCTGCGCGTGTGGTTTGAACACAAGGCTCGCTGATTCACGCAGCTATCTGCACGCGCTTAACCGCTAGGTCATTTTAACTCATATTATAAACGTTGAAATTATGAACTACAATCACTTGTTGACGACAATCATTATGAATGTGTCTATTTTCTTGAAAATAGAAGGTCGTAAGTCAAACTAAACGTCAAGCTATTGCTTTGTGAGATTGCCTATGGACTTTTGGTCGACACTGTACATTTGGGTTTTTCAATTAAACTGTGCCGAACCAAAACAAAATATTTTTGTTAATTGGCGAGTTATTCTAGTTGTTGATTGATTCATCCCTATTTTCAAAGTCAAAATAGTGTTTTTCTGTGTAAGTATTTTACTTTTATATTTATGTCGAAGAAATGAAAATCATATATAAACACACATCAAGAAAGTTATTTCTATTTCAGTAAACGAATTAAATGGTAAGCTCGTTATTGTCGTTCCTATAATCCAACCTTTTGCTTTATGTTGGTAACATCTGTCTAAATTATTTACGATTCGCTACAGTACCGTTCATACGGTTTTTATTAAATTCTACCCTTTCTTTTTACGGCACTAAACGGTACTGTTTTATGTGCATCTTTGATACAGAGCTTTTTGTACCAGGATTTAAGAAAGATTCAAAGAAAAACCTTTTTTCTTGTCTGTAAATCATCAGGGTTTATTTTACCTGAAGAGATTGTCAACACTTTCGATACAAACCAAGCGTGTCATAGTGTACGCGCACTACGACAAAATTAATGACGTATAGATACTGAAGACTTTGAAGGCGGTCCATAACAGAAGTTGAGCGCTCAAAGCACTTTAGATGCAAATAATTTTACTAGAGCGTCTCTACCAGGAAACCCGGCCGACGCCTGTTGCAAACTGTGGCAGGATACTCTTCCCCCTGCCACTTACTATCTACCACCAAAGGACCATCTTCTGCAGGGTGTAGTTTTTCATGGTGGTTAGAATTACCTGAACCATCTCCGGACATAAGTGGAAAGATGTAACTCCAACCTGGTAAAGTAACCTACCTCGACAGAACAGCAGCAGGGTGTGGACGTGGCTATCACGCAAACTATGCTCCACCTCCTATCCCGCCCTTTGTGTCCCCAAACTTGCAGTCAAGGTGACCTCTGCGCTGCCACCGACGATGTCGTGGAAGTGGCGGAGTTTTGGCCCAACAAGATCTGAGAAAAGTCGTGCCAGCGATACAAAGAAAAAGTACAAGACGGCAGTAATTATAGTATACGCTATATATATAGTAGCTATATATGGAGTATATATATATATAGTAGACGCTACCTGTGCCGTGGCCGGCAAGGTGATTCCGTGCTCTGTGATTTTATCGGTAGCTGAATGTTTTAACATTCCATTGCTGTCGGTTTTCATGTTGGAACGACTACCAAATTAAAGCTTTATGAGAATGGTAATGCGCTTGTTCCATTTTATGTGAATGGCGCATTTACAAATTCTATGATAAGGGATTTTACGAGGCATAAACTCGACGTAAAATAATAACATGAAATAAATATGAAAGTGCTTGTAACAATTAGTTAGGTATTTAGAATTACACATCATAATTATGTCAAGTTGTATCGTATCGCGATGTCAATAATTACTTACATATTCCTACTTGCTTGAATTAATTAATATTATCATCAGATTGTTGTTCAAATTAAAATAGCCTTCCACCTTGCTAACTAGATAATATAAAATTTTACCATCGCACGATTTATTCTCATAACTTTATGCGTGCCAATAAAGGTACGAAAATAGACTGCTAAACACATTACCCTTCCTTTACGATTTGCCGTAGTCGGATAAAAATAAGAAAATTGCTAGTTCCTTTACGCAGTAGACTGCACGTCTGTGGTAACACGTCTTTGGCCTCAAGCCCAGCTGAAGCTGGCCTATCGTTTTATCGAGTTTCAATAGATTAGGAGACCAGCTTATACTAGTTTCATTTCCACCTTACGTCCATCAAATTTATACGCCGTGCTGCTGGTAAATAAACTAAATAACCAGAAAACCCATCCCAAGATAAAGCCGCAGCTGGCTTACGATACTTGCCAGCTTAAAGTATTAGTAATAATACCGTCCTCTTGCTGTCCCACTGCAGGGCAAAGGCGTCTTTTCATACATGCAGAGAAGGTATGGGCATTGATATCCATGCTTGCTCAAGATGAGTTGGCGATTTCAGATGTTTTCCATCTCCGATGTCAGTAATTCATTTGAATTGAAAAGTCACCTTGGTACTGGTATTTTTCTATGACTGTAGTTAATCAAGCCAATCTGTCTGTCTCGTGCGACTTGCGGAGGAACACCGCTTACTAATTAGAACCGCCATTGCCTAATGGCAATGGCTGTTCTAATTAGTTACCCCATTGTATATTTTGTAGTTTTTCATTTATTTTTTGTTATTTATTTTGTGGTGTAGAATAAAGAATATATAAATAAATAAACAGTTTTATCCTCACTACAAAGAAGTCTAACAAAAAACTCAGAAAACACGAATAAAATGGAACTAAAAAAGTATGATAGGTAGAACTTTGAAAACAAATGCGGAAGTTCGTCATGGCATAGCTGTTAAAGGTGCTAGTCTATTGGAGCGCAGCGAGGGACCACTGTGGAGCGGAGCGGCAGCGATGGCGCGAAGAAGCGCTGGATGAGCATCAAGGCGTCCGAAGTAACTTTGCAGAAGTTATAAAGAAATAGCTTTAGCACGCGGCTTCTCTCGCGTGGTGTTCTGATATTATCCCACCGAAACGTTTTATAGCGATAGAATATAGATATCCTTACCCAGGTCATAGTCTATCCGAGCGCCAAATTTCATCCATATCCAATCAGCCGTTAATGCGTGAAAAGGTATCAGACAAACAGACGGAACTAAGTACTTTTGCATTTATAATATTAGTATGGATAGAGATATTGGCGCCGCAATTTCACTCCATTACACATTACTCTGGATCATAGATATCCGAGAGATATGCCTTTACTCTATATTTGCTCAAGTTTATGTGTCGCCACCTTTTCCCCACTCCTGAAACTCTCACATAAACAAAAGTAATAGATACGGCACACATGATGCATTCTTCGCACACAAACAAAAAAATATGCGTAACACTTTTGTGCTATTTTATTGCACATATGCTCAAAAGGGGCGGGCACTAGAAAGTATAGATACAGTCACTGAATGCACACATGTAACTCTAGCATCAACTAGGGAAGAGAGGTTGGTATAAATATGTGATCGATAAAAATATCGATGAATACCGACTGCAAAAAGAGGTGTTTTTTGGACGTATTTGGTACCGTTCTTTTTTTCTGCTTTTCCATGTGGAATATTAAAAGACCAATAACAACAAATCAAGTAAAAATATAATATTTTCGTTTGCGAATAACATTTAAGTAATTCAGTTCCTTCAGTTTCTCCCTTACTCAGCCCCGGATTTAGATTTTTTTCGAGGCGTGGCAAAAACTGCAATCTGCCGCTCCCCGCCCCGCCAATCCTTTAACGTTTTACATGAATCCTTATGTATTTAAATATACATGGACATGTCGAACAATTATTTAGGATAGGACAGGACATATTTGAAATAAATCGTGAGATTATCGCATACTAGCTTCTGTACGCGACTTCGTCCGCGTGAAACTTCGGCCCCCGACCCACCGCGTCGTTGCGCATCACTCGCCCATGATATTACTTCCTTTTCGCTTAGCGTTCTTTCTGACCTTTTTTCTTACTGCTCGGTTTCTAGGGTAAGGTTTCTACCTTGTTCAAGAATTGGGCTATCAAATGCAATAAGACTTTTTCAAATCCGACTGCTTGTTCCAGAGATTAGCGCGTTCAAACAAAAAAAACTCTTTAGCTTTATTATTAGCAGAAGATTAGAATAAAATTTTTACTCTTTGAGCCTTTTGTTTTGCAAAAAAATCGATGGCATTTTCATAATTAATCTGATTGTCATGATTTTTGATTGCTAAGATCACACCCGACTTATGCAGAAAAGCTTAACACCAATTAAGGCAATCTAGAATGCACCAGCGAGCGGAGCGAGCGCGAAAATTTTAGCACTGCCTCAAATAAGTTAGATTTTGTAAGTCCGAAAAGTTTTAAAAATTAAGAGTCGCTAGGCTATAAGAACGAGCAAAGCGAGCTCGAATATTTTGCCAGAAACATATTAGGTAAATTTTATCGATCGATAATGCTCCAATCCAACGGCTGCGCCAGCGCTCTGTGGTAAAAAGTTAAAGGAAATCGTGTCGCCTTTCCGCATAAAGGCGGCGAAATGGGCGGGACGCCCGGCGCCCTCGCTAGGCGATGTAAAATTTCTAAAATAAAGGATTTGTTCCTTAAATTTTTGGCCACAGAGGTGACAGAAGCGCTCATCCTCCTCAGGTTCGCCATGGCATAGATCTGTTGCAAGAGATGGAAAGCTAACCTTTTTGTATCGCCAAATAAAAATGGAGCATGTGTTTTAAAAACAGAGAGTTTCTGGTAGAATTCAACTGCTCCGCCCGCAACCCGCTCGCACCGTTTGACGATCTATGCCTACGCTAATCACGTAGTGATTTTGTCAGTGTGCCACTCGCAGAGAAAGATAATAAGTGCTGCGCATCTCACTTATCGCAGAGTTGCGGTGCGCTGAGTGGTGCACTTGTTTGCCACGCTTAAATTTGCCTTTCCCCCCTAGATCCGGGGCTGCCCTTACTTAAAATTAAAACTGTTCAACTATCGCACATAAAAGAACAATTAAAATAGGTACTTATTGAACTATATATCTGTCGCTTTCATAATTTAGTTGTTACATTCTTAGCCAAAAAATGTAAGCAAATATCAATATGTTATTCCATCACACATTTTGTCACTTGGATAATATTATTATCCATCGGGGTCTTGCTCAAAAGGGTGAAAATCAGTCGATGAGAAAATATTTGTATCGACAAAGTGTCTAAGAGCTTTTGGGACTAGCAACGTCTTTATGGACTTTGAAGTCACTTGAAATTACCAACCAATTATTTTCTCTGCATTTTGCATCTACCTATTTATGTTCAATTTCTGGATCTATCGGGAAACTGATATAAAATGTATTAATTCTCGTTTAAGATTCTTAATACAATTTCTTATTAGAGCAACTAACAATTATCGATATCCATATCTCAGTGCTGCGCACCACTAATGCATCGTTTTGACATGCGTCAGTCATTAGGCAAAGGCTGTCGCATGTCAAAAATATTTCACAACTAGATAATTTGTAAAATACTTAAATATTATAATTAATGCAGTGATTTTTTAGTTACCGGTGGTAAGACAAGCCAGTTGTACTAAGGTTTGTTGTAATTGTGCTATTTTTTCACATAAGGACGGAACAATTCGGCATTTCGTAAAAATACGAAATCACACTACACGTTCCGACGCAAACATATGACTAAACGGTGCTCACTGCAGTCACGCGTATTTAAGGTCAGTTCAACCCAACGGAGGCGACATGCGCCACGCCTCCAAGCCATATCCCTCGATATCCGTGCTCTGGATACATACCACATTGAAATGTAGCAGCAGCGATTTCCACTGACTTGAAGCGAAGCGAAGACGTGTATTTTGAAAAAATCTATTAGCTAATATTTTCCATCTCCTCATTCCGCGTCTATGGACAAGCAGCCTTTTTTTTTTGGTTTGGTCGTCATCAAATGACTGAGCGGGAGGGCGTGTCAGACTTTTAGTGACTAAAACCCACCCGTGTTCCTTCAGTTGCCTGTGCGCCAGGGCCACGGTAACTCTTTCGAACATTTCGCGACTCTGGCAGGCATTGGCCCTAGCGGACCCGTCAATCCGTGCTGACATCTCTTTAAGGTGCGCGTGGAATACAATGCGCCGTCGACCCAGGCCTGGTCCTTGCCTGACGGCGAGCTACCCATTGCTCGCCGTCCGCAAGCCCGCGATAGACAAGCAGCCTAAGACTAGTGTTTTACCAACATTGGTTCATTAAGCAAGTGTTCGCTTCGACAGCAGCTGAGTCAGCAAACCGTGTATAATTTCTTTCTCATTTGGCAGCAATGTACAAACAAAACCTTGTCTCATTCCTCAAGGAAGCCCGCAGCGTTTACGTCTTACTTATTTTTCCTTTGTGTGCGATATTTTTAAAGTAAAAGAAAACTCGAGGACAAACAAAACATGAATAAGTAAGTAGATTGAAGGAGGAATGAAACTCATTTGTATAGAGAGGTGGGACGAATAATATTTTATACTGTTTTATTTTGAGACATTATGTCATTTAGAAAGATTTGAACCGAATGATTGTTCCTTTCCATCAGTGTCATAAAATACAGAAGTAACGCTGCGCAGCCGCGATGTCATGCTTGAAAGCTGTCATATGAGATGTCACATGTGCTGCCGGCACCTTTAACCTGTAAGCCAGAACACAGCTGCTGCTTTCTTGTACCAAGTATGGTACAAAAAATAGGTACAGTGTTAACACTTCTCCGGAAAACCATTGTACATAGAGAACATCTGCTAATAATAATAATAATTCGCACACGAGGTTGTTGACATGTGGAATGTGAGCTCGGCTATCATTGTGCCAATTGTCGTATCGGCCAATGGCCTGATGGCCGAAAGCCTCGTTCAGCATCTCTCGAGGCTCTCGTTAGGCAGTTGGATCAAGGGCCTTATAGAGGTATGAGGAACAGGGTGTAAAGCTCACTCATAACTCCATTGAAAAGGGAGGATCCTCCGACCAGACGGGTGTTGTGTCTGGTGGGCAACTGCCTGACGTTTGATGTCGAGATGTTGTATATATGCTAGTTGTGCGGTAAACTCTGCTTGCGCGATGCAGGATTTTGTGTGACGTCAGAGTGACGCGTAGCTCGTATGTGGTGTTGTAGATGCCGCTACAGCCTGATCCAGAAGGCAGTACTCCTTGATACGGCTCGCATCATGAGGAGGTTCCTGTCTCTGGATTCCTAATCACCGGTAGCTTGGACCTTGCTCCCGATACCGGCAGACCACTATTTTTTATATTTTTAAATGTTTTTATAAAAATATTAAAAAGTGTATTGAATAAGAATTCAAATAAATAAACGAAATAATAATTCTCTCTGGAGCCCTGTTCCCGATACCAGTGGGCTACTATTTTTTGTATTTTTAAATGTTTTTATATTCTAAAATTTAAAAATATAATTTGTACGTACATAAATAATGAAATAAATGAGAAAATAACAAATAAAACCCTATTATTTATTTTCTAGGATGTACAACTGTACATACAGATCTGAAAGTGTCTTATCCCCCAGTTAGTATGCATGCGGACTACCCTCGTATCTTCCCGGAATTTATATCGGTGTTACGATAATGCCTGCAAAGAGAAACAGAAAACTTTATGCTAAAAGCGTTGTGAAGAAAGTTTAGTACGTTCAAGTTTACTGCACAGAATGCAAAAGAAAATGTTGGCCAGCTAAGCCAGGTACGGTACAGAATTTTCAGGATTTAACTATGTAGATATTTTCGTTAAAACGATATCATCCATTATGGGTTTACTAAATACAAGACTAATAAGAATTATATACATTTATATAATCTCATGCCTTCTTATCATGGCATAGGCAGAAATTACAGAACGCCATCTGCTACGATCCTTTTGCTTCGGTTAGTTATTATTAATTTTAAATACTTTAATAAATATTGACTGCCTAGTAAAGATTTTTTTTATTTTTTAAGTTTTTTATGTATCCGTTTTTATTCACACATATAAACAGACAGGAAGAAAGGAACAAAAAAGTACGTACAAAGGTAATGCTTATTTCTAAAGACAACGTATGTAAGAGGAGATAGGAAACCAAAAAAAAAATGAAAGCAAAAAAATTAATAGCCTTGTATTTAGTTCATTTCCTATAGTGTAATAACAAATAACAATCATTTTTATTTAAGTTCTTTATAAGACTGCAAAATAAAAGACGGGTATAGCTTACCCTAATCCTTTTTAAACTAAGATAAATTGTGAGCTCATCTGTTCTCATTATCTTAGCCGTTTCCTACATTTTACTCCTACAACTAATAAGGAATAAAAACTACACTTCAACACACGCCACCACCACTATCTCCAAAATTTACTACGATTAAAACAACAAAAACATATAAACAGTATCCATTAAACAGTTGAATCATTCGCAAAAAACAAGAACAAGCGACAGATCCCATTAAGTAGCGAAACACAAAATCTCAGCATGAGTAATGGCCGAATGGTTCACATGAATAAGGGATGTCAGCTAGCAAGATTAAAAAGAAAAGAAACCATTGCAGAAAACTGTAAAGGCCCTTCACCAGGAGCATTCGCCTGTAATGTATAACAGTTAAGATTTGAGCATTACAACAGTGAGTGAGAAGAACCGAGCATTACAGTGCGCAACCTGTAATGATACAATTTGTGACATTACAGTAGTGAGCGAGAGCACCCGTGATAATTTGTTACATAAATGCGCACCACTTGTAATGACCGTGTCGCGGCGCAGGCTCAGTAACCGGTCTAAAATACTGAGCCGGCCGTCTGGCAGCGACAACTGCTCGTCAAACAGTGAAGCAGTATTATATTCGGTTCCCTACAAAATGGTTGAGCTGGATGGTGCTGATCCACGCGTCATGTTCGTGAACGGTCGCCGTCAGTTGAGACTGGTCATCGCGTAACTGCCACGGCTTATTTTTATTATTAATCTTATATTTTGAATTGTTTCTTTATATATTTTTTTCATTGTTCTCGCATAGAAGCAACACGAATAATGTACCCAGGATTTTATAATATCTTGATTTAAAAAGAGTGTCCTTGGAGTTTCTTGCCCGTTCTTCTCCATAGAGATCTACGTTTTGGAATGGGCAACTAGCTTCAACTTTCTGACTAACTGACCGACTCTTTGACAATTCAAAAGTGCCTGTAAATGGTTTAATTGAAATAAATGCTTTGAGTTTGAGTTTGAACGTAATGTTCAAAACCGAATCTTGGATTGTTCACATTACAGGCGAATGCTCTTGGCGAGGGAGCACCTTTAAGGATAACACACCCTGTTGTTAAATAAGAAAGATAAAAGCAAAGTTTATATTTTTATTAGGGGCTGTTACTTTTAAAACAACTTTAGATAAAAATCTGCTAGTAATTTCAATGGGAGGTGCTTTTATGGCTGTTCTTTGGGAGTTTGTTTAGTTGATGAACCGGCTGCATGGTTATGAATATTATATTTTTCTGAATTTTTCGCCACAGTTATTATATTATAGTAGGTGCCAACTGCAAACGGAGTTGCAACAGATTTTTCAAAATGCTGGGGGGATGGTACCTTGGCTGCTAGAGTGTTCTCCACTATATCGCTAACCTGATAAAAGCTACTGTTCATAATATGAAGCTGTAGTCCGAAATATTTAATATATTCTTTTCCTGTTCACTGAGAATAGTGGAACAGTGGAACAGTGAAATAGAATTTGTTAAATCTGGAAATAAATCCAAGGGTCTGAATTCCAGACACTTCTTTAGCTAGATAAATGAAACCTACTTAATTGTTTTGTGCAGGCAGTTGGTTTGTACACCTGTATTCGTTAGGAGTGCTTTACTTTACCCGTCATTCTAAACAACTTTGCCAATGTAACCTAATTCCGTTTCATGTATAAAATAACACAAGAACGTCGAAGCAAATCCTTTTACGTTGAAACTTTTCAAGTGAGATTCAAAATAAATTGGTTTAGCAATCAATGCGTCCACTAAAACCATGCTACGAATAGGAATAGTTGTTGATCACGGATAACATTCTCATTCGAACTATCGTAATTGGCCATCGGTTCGTTTTTTGTTCGAAAATGTTTCATGCTGATTCTTTGGCATCTGATAAAGCAATCAAGGCGGTATTCAAATAACAGAATCGAAATATTTTCTAATCAAGCATGTGTTTTCATTTGGATAAAGTCAGTAACAGAACTCTCTCTCTCTTTGCATAGCTTTATCCATTTTAATTTTCAGGTCGGCTCTAGTGTATAAAACAGGTGGACTAAATAAAATTAGGGTTATTAACAAGATTACTTTAATAAAAACAAAACTTACAGCTTTATAATAAACACACACTTAACAATAACACCTAAAATAAGTAAGCACTGCACCACACCAAAAATCGCGTATTCAAACGTCGATCATCGAATAATCTAGATCAAATTATGGTCCGTCTTGATCATATCAGCTGCTTTTTCTCCAATCATAAGAATGGAACCCACTGGATTGCCTCTAGTGATCGTTGGCATTACACTGGCATCAGCTATACGTAAGTGTGTCACGCCATTTACCCGTAATCGTCCATCTACTACAGTACCCATGGGACATGTGCTGGTCATGTGACTGAGTCCAGAAGATACACACATTACGTAACAACGCCAGTACTCCCTACTTCCTGCCCCAAATGAATTACAAGCAGGATTTGCATCTGACATGATCGCATCAACTTCTCTGTAATAAATCGTATTCATCACTGGAATATAATCTAGTATGTAATCAACGAGGTCTTCAACATCTTCTTTGTTTGAGAAAAAACCGTTATACACAAGAGGAGGATCCTCTGGATTAGTACTTTTCAACAACACCTTGCCTCTTGATTTAGGGGCAATGTTAAGAATTTCATTGAACGCCTGAAGTCTGTCTACTCCCTGTTTGTACATATTGTTGCAGATTTCGTCGCTGAATCGAAAAGCGAAAGTGCAGTAAAACAGCATAACTTCTGCTGAACCTAAGTAAGTTATCACTTGGTAATCAGGATAATTAGAAGATTTATTAAGCGCAACAAAACCAGTGAAAGAAGATCCAGGTAATTCATAAGGACTAGGTTGTGGGAACGGCTTTGTTAATTTATCCAAATTATGAATAAGAACTACGCAAACATGCTCTTGCAGATTTTCTCCTACAGGTAAGTTCGATACTACTTCAATGTTTTTACTCTTCAAATGCTCTTCGGGGCCTATACCAGACAACATGAGGAGTTTGGGTGTGTTAAATGTCCCAGCAGATACAATTACTTCTTTTTTGGCTTTCAGATTCAACTTTTTACCATCTTCGGTAAGAATTTCCACACCAATAGCTCTTTTACTTTCATCAAAAATGATTTTAGTGACTAGAGTATTTTTCAAGACATGAAGGTTATGGCGATCTTTAACTGAAGACAAGAATGCAAAGGCTGAGCTCTGCCTGGATTTTCCAGATATAGTGACAGTCTGCGCAGCATATCCTAAAGGCTGGTGTTCGTTAAAATCTAAAACTATGTCATTTCCTAGTTCCCGGTATGCGTCTAAAAATTTGTTGATTTCAGGGCGGTGGTCTCTTGTGATTCCTATATAGCCATCAGTTCCATAGTATTGCTTGTCAGATGTAGCGAGTAATTGTGGATCTTCTAGCCTTCCAGTCTTGAGGAAATATGGTAAAACATTTTGCCACTTCCATGATTCATCTTTGGTTATTTCGGCCCAGGAGTCGAAGTCACTGGGCTGTCCCTTATGGTAGATCATGTAATTAAGGGAGCTAGTTCCACCAAGCATTTTACCCAGAGTAAATTCGTAGTAGGATTGGAGGTGACAAGTGTCGTTGTAGCCGTCGTACTCTGCAGTGTAATTCCAGTCGTAGCGAGATCTTTTCATCAGGAGCGGTAAACCGGGGAGCTAAAATAAAAAATTAAAAGTCTGTAGTCATATAATCAAACGTTTGTTATGAAATTGTAATTGAAGGCTGGAAACCAGATAAAGACCAAAAACAACGTTGCATTTATGATAGTTTCTTGTCAAAACTTGCTTACAAAAGGCATACTCGTAATACAGGGTCAAATTAAATTAGCTAGCGAAGCCCCACAGACGTGATGGGTATCGTTTTTTGTGGTCAATAACCACTGGTGGTGTTGTTACTTGAGGCATCACTTGAGAAAATCCGTTTTTTTTGTTTTATCACGTCTGTGAAGTTTACACAAATAAAACTGACATTTTTAATGACAAGGTATAGGCACTACCAGCGATTGATGACCCCAAAAAAAAACTCACTAAATTAATTTCTTTTTTATTTGATTATGTTTAAATATCGATAGCCATCACATCTGCAGAGTTTCACTAGATAATTCAATTTGACCCTGTACATGTGACCATAAAAAAAATGCCGTAAAAGGTAATATTTTAAATAACTTACATCAGATTCAAAAGGCGGATCGCCACCAGCCTCGATAAGCAGTACGTTCACATGCTCGATTTCCGAGAGTCTGTTAGCAATGAGACTTCCCGCTGTTCCCGCACCAACCACGATGAAGTCAAAACTTTTGCCATCTGTAAACGATTAATAATATTAATAAGGAGCTTAAAAGAACATGTAAAAATAAAAATCCAAGGCAATAATTTAGAAGGAAATATCTCGATCATCTAAGTTTGTTACAAGCGAATGTCACTTTTAATATACAATCTACAAAGTGCTGCCATGTCTACCGCTTTAACTTTCGCTAGCCAAAGGTTTTGAAATATTTCCATTCGGCTTTAGCATTATAAGTCTACAGGCCCAGTTTTCATTAGAATAAAAGACCTTAGGATATATGTTGATGTTCTCTAACATATTAAATTGAAGAGCTTAAATGCTATGCCGTATTAACATATCCATCTAACTGGATATATTGAGATCGATGAAGTAAGTATGATTAACACTTACCATGCACATGGGCTTGATGTGGCCACAAATATTTGGTGAGGTGTAACGCAGCTATTATCCTGAACGCCCCTTGCAGGACATGCACCGTCTTGAAAGTCGCCGCGGCATCCATGGCTCTGCGAAATACAATTAAAACTAAATTTTATTAAAATGGTGATGCCCTAGCCCTTTGGAATACCGTCCAACTTTTAATACGAAAACAATAAATATCGACGTAAATTATCTTGATTATTAATTATCTCCATTGTCTCATATTTCAAAAAGGTCAGGTGCGTAGTACTCGCAACCGGCGAGCGTGTATGACCAGATGTATGAATGTAAACGAGGCAAAAGGAATATGTAGGATCGTAGTAGGTGGCGTTCTGTAGTATCTGCCTACCCCCATGGGAAGAAAAAAAAGAAAAAAGAAAGAAAAATAGTTTATTCTGCACAAACAAAACGCACCTAACAAATGAACGACATTAATTTAGAGACATACAAAATAGCCAAAAGCCTCGCATTCATGTTATAAAAGTTTTACAATTTTGTCTATGGCTTGATGCTAAAGCCAGGGACCAAAGACAATACACATTGCTCTGTGTTGCGACACTGGCAAATGACAACAAACAAACGATCAAAACAAAAACAAAATGCCGATTGCAGAAGAAGAAGAAGGCGTGAGTTTATGTATGTATGTACCTATGTGTAAATTATCTAAAGATTTGCTTGATTCAGGCTGGAGTCAGTTAGCATAGTGTCGTTGGTCTAATGGTCGCAAGCGGTAAATGAAGCAGGCTGGGCATGAGGTCCTGGGTTCGATTCCCAGGTCGGGCGAAGTGTTATTGGGTTTTTCATCAGGAATTTCTCATTAGTAGCCCGGAGTCTGGATTTGTGCCCGGCTGATGGCAATAGGCTTGCCCCCTATTACATGGGACTTAAACATAACTGGCGAAATGTAAGTGTACTAATGTTACACCTCTGTCTTAACCTTTAAAAATTACAGGCGTGAAGATGGTATGTCGTTTGGGGTTACTAGTAATCGAATTATTCGGTCAGCGTTACTTCGAGGCTTCAATTATTCGGGATAACTTTCTTTAGAGGTAAGTGATGCCTTGCATTAAATAAAATCAACATGTTTGATCGGGCACAATATCTTGACGCTCAGACTGAACAAGGTAGAAAAAAGAGAAAGTAAGATAATTTCGTTTCCTAACTGAGTCCCTTTGGGTTTGTATGGAATATTAATAAAATTCCTTATGACCGGGCCGTTATTATCTGCTTATGTAGAATGAGCAAAAATAAAAAATAAAGAAAGAAAGAAAAATATTTTATTTGGGACACGCACAGGAAATACAAAAAAAAATACAAAGCTATTGTTTCTACATTCATCTGTTCCAAAATAAAAACGCGTCATTGGTTCAAACATTCATAATAAAAAAAATCAAGAACACTAATATTTCATACTTAAGTTAAACGAAAAAGTGTATAATTAATCTGTTTAATTAGCATATTGTTTGCGTAAAATCTAATTGTGACGTATCACCTTGACCATAGATGCCATTAATCAACCAAGTGTGCAAGTGGCGTTTTCATATATACTCGTAATAGGTAATAAATATATTATGACTTTGTGTAGGTACGTAAATTCGGCAGCTTCCTTATTATATTTTAACTTAATTGCTTTATTTTTAAGGAACGTTAACAATTTCACACATTTTTTACAATATATCAATTGCAGGCTGGTTGTAGAAATGGACATTCCAAAAATTAAGTGTAGGTATTAATGATACAACCTGTAGAAAAGTTTAATTATTTCAGTTTTTCTGTACGCTTACAATTTTGTTTCAGACAGCCGCCAAAACGTGATCAAAAAAAATATAAATACACACAAAACAGTAGGTCCTCATTGATTACCAAAATAGGGGCATTTGCAGCGATTTCTGTCGTGACAGCTAAATGAATATAAATTAGGAATAACGCAAGCTTTATTTTATGTCCAAGCCCTCTACACTCATCCTAAATCACTGCTGGCAACTCGAGAAAATGAAGTTCAAAGAGACTCCGAGAAATTATTACACAGTCTTGGAAACTGCAACTAAATTAATCAGAAAAAAAAAAGCGGGTTTCACTTTCCAACGCATGTAAAATATTGAAAAGAACTTACGTGTATGTTTATTACAAAGATGCCCTTATAAACATTTAAATTCTCCTGTCCCACTAATAACTTAATTGTGCTTACTATGCACTGCGCAATAAAAATTCTAAGTGCAAGCTTAAAGTAACGTAACTTCTATTTATAGGCAGCGAAGAAAACAAATATTGGTATGAAACAAACAATCGCTTTATTTGCCAATCTGTTAATAAGGCGATGATGACACGAATCTTAATGGAATTAGTTTTAACCCTAAGCTAACCGCGCATTGGATTTTCAGGTCGTCTAGAATCCACCAATAATTTATTTCGGATTGCTTGAGTTGCGACGACCAATTTATTCCATTACCTTTGTGTTGTAATGAAACCTTTCTCTGGAAAATGCAAATAAGTATAATTTAGTTAGGTATACGAAAAAATTAAACGGTCAATCAATGAAAGTAGGTACGTACGTATTTACTTTATATTAGGTCTTTACCTATGAAATTGCCGTTCTGCAGTACTGGCCATTTCAAATCAAAATAATTTTTGTTTGGCTATGAATTCTAATTTCAAATTAATTTTATTTTAAAAACATGGATTTTTTTTTCTAAAAGTAGTCATTTCTTTATTGATTAGTGTTACATTTTCATCGCATTTCAATCTTTTTCGTCATCATGGATACCTTAAAAATTCGAGTAATTATGGAATATGAGTACCGTCGTGGCAGCAACGCGGCACAAGCGGCACGCAACATCAACGACGTTTACGGAGCTAACTCTACAAACCAACGCACCACCTGTTATTGGTTTGCTCGCTTGCGTTCTGGAAATTTCGACCTGAAAAATGAACCTCGCGGTCGTCCGAAGACTTTGGTCGACAATGACGAATTAAAGGCGATTGTGGAAGCTGATGATACACAATCTACGGCTGAATTAGCAGCAGCTTTCGACGTTAGCGTCAAAACAATATTGGTCCATTTGCGTCAAATTGGCAAGGTAAAAAGCTTGACAAATGGGTGCCCCACGAACTCAATGATCGCCAGCGGGAAGTACGCGTCGAGACGTGCCTTGCACTGCTCAACAGACACACAAATGAAGGAATTTTGAACCGCATTGTTACCTGCGACGAAAAATGGATTCTGTTTGATAACCGTAAGCGCTCAGCAAGTTGGTTGGATCCTGGTTCAGCACCTAAACAATGCCCTAAACGAAAACTTACCCCTAGAAAAGTGATGGTCACTGTTTGGTGGTCTAGCGCCGGTGTGATTCATCACAGCTTCTTACCAAACGGGGTGAGCATTACTGCAGATGTGTACTGTGAAGAACTGAACACAATGATGGAGAAGCTGGCGCATCTCCAACCAGCATTGGTCAATCGCTCGTCTCCGCTGCTCCTGCACGACAACGCGCGACCTCATACTGCACAGCAGACGGTCTCCAAGTTGCAAGAACTGGGGTTGGAAGCTCTCCGTCATCCGCCCTACTCACCAGACCTTGCGCCTACAGACTACTACTTTTTCCAGAATTTGGATAACTTCTTGGCGGGAAAAAAATTTAATACCCGAGAGGCAGTACAAAATGCCTTTGAAGAATTTGTTGCCTCCCGTCCAGCTGATTTCTTTAAGAAGGGCATCAATAAACTGCCACTGCGATGGCAAAGATGCATTGATTGCATGGGTGATTACTTCGATTAATACAAATAAAAAATTCATGAAAAAAATTCGTTTAAATTTTTTCATACAAAACGGCAATTTCATAGGTAAAGACCTATTATAAGTACAGTAGTTTCTTATTGATTGCCATTATTTTATTTTTGCTATGTTTTAATTTTTGTTTTTTCATTGTAAATTTTCTCAGTCTTTTGATCTGAGACACCGTGAGAGGTAAGATAAGAAAATAAAATATTATTGGTTATAAGTTTATAACACGCGTTTATATACAAATTAAGCATGTCAAAAGAAGTAATATATACGCACGACGACTCATCAAGCCATACATTTCCAGTATAAGCTGACTTCTCATTGTACGAAAACGAGCCTATACAATGCGAGGTCAGCCAAAACTGGAAATGCATAGCTTGATATATCGTCGTGTGTATATATATACATGTTTTACCTTGAGAGGCGTACAAAATAAATTTTACAAGATAAAATAAAACAGTTTCGGTTTGAGTACATAATACATAATTGGTTAGTCAGCCAAAAGAACAATTATCAAAGGTTAATATAACATGAGACGGCCCCCACACCTATAATAAGTTTGTGCAATATTTTTATTGCAAATCACCCTTTGCACTTAAACGATCAATTATTTTCACGCAATTATATTGACGGCCCATAAACTTCAATGTTTTTGCGTGAGCAACACCCGTCGAGAGCAAGTAACATATTGCGCAATACTGACCCTACACGGTGCAATGAGAAATATTATACAATCAACTTCTTCTAATTTAAATGACAAGTGTCCTGCTCGCCTCCTGCCGGAGGCTCTACGCGGGGGTCGTGCGGTCCATGGCCCTTTACGGGGCACCGGTGTGGGCACGTTCGCTAAGGCTCCGGCCAGCCCGCCGGTTGAAAGCGTCCCAAAGGGTCATGGCCATCCGGATGGTACGGGGATACCGCACGGTCTCCTGCGAGGCGGCGAGCCTCCTTGCCGGATTGCCGCCGTGGGATCTGGAGGCAAAGGTCCTCGCGCACGTTTGGGAGTGGCGCGAGGAGGCGAAACGCCGGGGCGTAACTCCGCTGCCGCGAGAAATCACGGCACAGCGGACAGAGCTCCGGCGGGATCTCATGGCGGCATGGAGAGTGCGACTGTCGCAACCCAGCGCAGGGCACGCCACAATTGCGGCGGTAAGACCCCTCTTTGAGGAGTGGCTTGAGAGGCGCCACGGCGTCCTCACCTTCCGCCTGACGCAGGTCCTCACCGGACATGGCTGTTTCGGGAGGTTCTTGTTTCAAATAAGGCGGGAGGAAACGCCCGGGTGTTACCATTGTGTGGGTCGACCGGAGGACACGGTGGAGCATACGGTGGAGGTCTGTCCGGCTTGGGCGGAGCACCGCCGTGTCCTCGTGGCGGCGATCGGCGGCGGCGACCTCTCGCGTCCGGCCCTGGTTCAGGCCATGGTACGAAGCGAGAGGGAATGGGAAGCCGTCACCTCCTTCTGCGAAGCAGTAATGCTCGCGAAGGAGGAGGCGGAGCGCGAGAGGGAGAGGCAATCACTGCGCCCTCGCGCCCCTAGCCGCCGTAGGAGGAGGAGACACCCTGGGCGTCGGGAGTCGATTGCCGACTCCCGGCCACCGTAGGCGCGGGCTTGCGGACGGCGGGCAATGGGCAGCTCGCCGTCCGGTAAGGACCAGGCCCGGGTCGACGGCGCGTCGTGTTCCACGCGCGCCTCAAAGAGATGTCAGCAAAATTGACGGGGTCCCATAGGACCGATGCCTGCTGGGGCTGCGGATTGTTCGAAAGAGTTACCGTGGCCCTGGCGCACAGGCAACTGAAGGAACACGGGTGGGTTTTAGTCAGTAAGAGTCTGACACGCCCTTCCGCTCCGCCCAGAGCGGGAGACGTCATTTGATGATTTCCCACCCAAAAAAAAAAAAAAAAAAAAAAAAAAAAAGTGTCCTGCTGGGGAGTTTATCGTGCTACTTCTTCCTATCTAAAACACTAGGAAGTGCTAAAGGGTGGCATTTTGGGGGACTGTCTCATGTAATTTTGGCGTTCAAAAAGTGCTGATTCTCAGCCTAATTTGAATAGATGGTTTTTGATTTTTAAACTCGCTTATACAATTTTTCAATCATTGCGCAATCTTTAATAATAACCTTAAACGGTCGAAAACATTGCGCAATTTGCGATATTGTACAATATTTTTGTACCTAGATGTACCGCCTAACTCAGTCCATTTGGCGCAGGACAAAGTGTAATGAAAGTGTGCCAGTTAGCAGATTACGAGTAAGAATGCAAAATAAAATGTTAATTTATAATTAAATTGAGTATTAACGTACTCGTAACGTAGCAACGAGTAAGTAATTTATTAGTACGTCCTCACTTAATAAATATTAGTTTTGTGAGACAAAATCACAATTATATTATTATCTAACCGTTCCGTAAAAGGTATTTAAAATTTTATATCATCCAAAATTCCAATCCGATACAGCCATCTGTTACTAATATTTGTGTTGATTGGCTTTTCCCAAATAGGGTGCTAGACCTCCTTTTTATGCTCAGAGCTGGTTAGGTTTTATTTTAATTTTATTTAGCTTTTACTGTATCACTGCTTGGTCCCACTGCTCGGCAAAGGCATCCTCCAAGTCCTTGCAGGAACTTAATTAGGCTTACCCCAAATAAATACACGAGTATAAACCTTTTTAGAAAACCTAGGTAAGATCAGTGCAATTGTTGAGAGTGGAGGTGTTGAGTGTGTTTTTATGCTGGGTGACTTTAATGCGCATCCTCATTAACTGTTCTGGATTTGTGCCGATGTAGAGAAACTGGGCTGCGCGGCAAATAACTATACTTTTGCTAGCGAAGCTCACGGGTGCAGAAGATGGTTAGACCACTGTGTCGTTATCAGCATGGCGAATGATTTTTAGGGTAGGCATAAAAGAGGATGTATTTTTATCTGACCACTTAGCACTATACATTGAGTGTGATCTGAATATAGTAAGGCCAAAGTAGACAACGCAAAATGCTCCGCTCTGTAGCGTCGTTTAGGATAAGAGAGATGAATCGCAAATTACTAGATATCATAATCTAACAGGTTGCGGAACATTGATCTCCCTCAATAATTTATAAAGTGTAGTTATGGGCCACGCAGCTTAGTCGAACATAAACATGTTCTAGACAATTTATATAAGAATATTGTAGATATTTTATGTAACGCTGCTGTACTAACGAGTGAGAACGAAAGGTACAGGCCAAGAAGAGGTAAAGTGTGTGGATGGAACAATCAAGTTCAAGACGCTCACAGAGAGGCCAGGTATAAACTCAAAATGTGGTTATTACATAATAGACCGACCGACTTTTGGAGTAATTTATGAAGAAATGTGTGAGGCTCGAAGAATTTTTAAGGGTCGTCATAAATGGTCACAAAACATAGGGAACAAATACAAATGGATTTCATAGCTAAACAAAGAGCGACGAATAATTTTAGTAAACTTTGGAAAGCTATGGAAAGAAAGAAAAGAAAGAAAAATTGTTTATTCTGCACAAACAAAATGCACCTAAGAAATGAACGACATTAATTTAGAGACATACAAAATAGCCAAAAGCCTCGTATTCATGTTACAAAAGTTTCATAATTTTGTCTATTGCTTGATGCCAGAGACCAAAGACCATACACATTGCTCTGTGTTGCGACACTGGCAAATGACAACAAACGATCAAAACAAAAACAAAATGCCGATTGCAGTGTGGAAAAATGACTACTTTTGTAACAAACAAACAATAATAATAAGAACAATTAAACAGTGCGTCGCATCTGTGCAAGAACAGGTCGTTGCTCAGCAAAATGCTGTGACTTCGGACGAACCTATCGTCAACAACGCTGATTTTCAGCAACTACCTCTCGGATGACGTAATGACGTCCCCCTGTGTGATGTAATAAATCAGGTAAGTATGATTTTCCACAGAATTAAGTGTGATTCTAGCTGAACATAGTATGTACTTATAAATAAATAAATGTATATATATATATATCTGTATGTGTAACTTTATAATAAAAAATATACATAAACCGAGACCATAACAAACATGATACAATGAAAAATAAAAAATCTAGGCAATAAATTCTATATGCTGTGTCGGTACAGTGCGGTGTGTGTTTCTATTTATGCTATTTTATATCTAATTTTGATGTACTAACAATACTCCATAATTAAAGAATGTAGTCTATACTGATACACCATAATATTTCCACCATGGGAATTGCGATGGCGGCCATTTGCATAGCGGCAAGCATTGAAGCATGGCGTCGGTAAACGACGACCATGCTTTTCGGACAAACCGGTAAATTTGCCAATTGGTACAGCTCGATAGTGTTATTAAGCATCTTATATTATTATTTTAGTGGACCGAATGGATCGTGGATATTTCGATTTACGAAGGAGCAAGATCCATCGACATGCTTAGGGAGTGCAAAACCAAACCGCGTCCCAAGCCTCCTGATCTTAATGGTAAGTATTCCTATTGGTATTAGTATTGCATTACTAAATAAATTGCCAAAAAAGCCCAGCCTTAACATTAAATAAAATTGGTTATCCCTCTGAAACTTTATTAAGTGCTATACCTATTGTCCTACCTAGGCAATGCAGCTTCAGAAAGACTCACAGCAAACACGACCCAGATAATTGAGGACTACCATTCCTGCCGTGACACCGACACAGACCGAACCTAAACAGGGAGGAATCAGGCAGCGGCCACTCACACTGTTGGACAGCCATATCCATTGCCCGTAGGCCATCACCCTTGAGGTAAGTACAAAAAGAGCATATTACTAGTATATAAGAGCTATTGTTACTAGATCCAGTTTAACAATCATGTGGATTTCTATATCTGCATGAAATATTTCTTTAAAATACTCAAAAAATGCTTCTTTGTTCTCAGGACTCTTACTGGTGGGGGAAGGTTATTCCAACAGTGCGTGGCGGCATATCTGAAACTCCCCCTGAATGCTGCGGTTCTATGTGTCGATGTACAAAGAGGTTTGGTAGAAAAACGTGGTTCGTATTTGCTCTGTCTCCAACTTAGCTTCTCAAACAGATAGTGTGGTTTTTGTGTAGTGAATACTCCAAACAGTAAACTAGCCATATGTAACTTTCTCCTAGCAGCCATTTTCAAAATGTTATTTTCATTTATATAAGGCGTGACATGGCTTCTACGAGGTATCTTTACACAGAACCGTGTACATGCATTTTGTATGCGTTGTATCAGTTTCTCTGTTCTTACCAACAAGCAAGGGCCATAGACTGTATCACAATAGTTAAGTCTTGACAAAATTAGGCTATCCACTAATTGTTTACGTAGATCAATACTCAGGTAGTCTCTAATTGAGTATAGTAGTTTCAACCTATAAAAACAATTCCTCATGGAGTTACTGATGTGCTTCTCAAATCGTAGCTCTGCATCCATGGTTAACCCAAGGTTGCATGCTATCTCTACCCTATCTATTTTTCCCCCCTGATAACAACTTCTGGTTTGGCTGACAGTATTGCGCTGATCATTTTCCTACTACCCAAAACCATAAATTTAGATTTCAGTGGATTTAATACCAGTGAGTTATTATCTGACCAACCCACCACTCTTTCAAGATCATCATTGATTTTTTCTACTGCCTCTATTGTATCAGTGGGTTTAAAAGTTATATATAATTGGATATCATCTGCGTACATGTGATACCTGCAATGCTGGAATGATTGAATAATGTCTGCACTGTAAAGGATATAAAGAAGGGGCCCTAAAATTGATCCATGAGGCACACCACGTGACACCTGACGAGGGGGGATGACATCCTTGACCCATCCTCTGTCTGGATTTCAACAAGCTGTGACCTATTTTGCATGTAACTAGCGAACCACTGTATTGTTTCCGTTGTAAAACCATAATACGTCAGCTTGGAAAGTAGCAGAGTGGTGTTTATTGCATCGAAGGCACGTGAAAAATCAAGAAGTGCAAGGATTGTTCCCTCCCCTCTGTCCCGTGCCTCTAGGATATTCCCTACTACGTCAGAAAGGGCTGTGAATGGCTATGGGTAAACTGGGTACCAAGCCTGGGCTACCGGTGAGCGATGGGGGAATAAATGATCCAGAGGGAATCGCAAACATGTTTAGGGAACACTTTAAAGTGCGGTCACCTCTTGATCCCTCAGTTACGATGACCGGTGCTGAATCCTGCCGTGAGGGAGTGAAACCGGTAATGTATTTTTCGGCTAAACAGATCAGTGGCCGTACTATGACGTGTTAAAGCCATCATTGTTCCAGCGTGAAAGAGAGACGCAGCTATATATGACCGATAGCACTATCCCTTTTTCGCAATGGAAATATGATGGTATTAACACGTCATAGTACGGCTACAGAACTTTATTTAAAAATATGAGTAGAGGCAAATCTCCCGGACACGATGGACTCAGTATCGAACATTTTAAGTATGCAGGTGTTCATCTGCCAAGGGTCCTGTCCTTGTTTTATTCATTGTGCATTAGTTGATTAAAAGGGAAACTACCGACCAATCTCTCTTGTGACGACCATTGCTAAAATATTGGACAATATCCCTGATTCGTGCTTGAAAAATTTATCTATGCTTGCACTATGCACAATTTGGGTTTCAACCTGAACTTTCAACGGAAAGAGCAAGTCTCAATAATACTGTCAAATATTACACCGATCGTAAAACGCCGGTTTATGCCTGACTCCTGGATCTCTCTAGAGCCTTCGACCATGTGTCATAATATGTGCTCTGGAAGAAGTTGGGGGACAGGAATGTACCGGCAGAAGTACATAAAATCTTGCAGTAATGGTACGCGAACTAAACTAATAATGTAAAGTGGTCCAACACACTCTCTGAAACATTTAGGTTGGAGTGCGGTGTGAGACGGTGGTTTGACATCTCCCGGGCTCTTCAGCCTATATGTTAATGACCTCATAGGCGAGCTCAGCAGCATGCGTGTCAGTTGTCGGGTTGGTGGTGTTAATATTACCAGTATCAGCTATACGGACAACATGGTGCTGCTGGGTCCGACTGCAGGATCTGTTACAAAGATGTTGAAAGTATGCAATGACTATGCTGCTCCACACGGGCTCGTGTACAATGTTAAAAAAATTATGGTCTTTAAGGCCGCCGGTAAATGCACAGACTCTGCACCTAATCGTACCCTAAATGACTTGAACATAAAAAGAGTGAATACATTTAAATATCTGGGGCACATACTTTCCGCCGACCTTAAAGATAATGTAGATATTCTGAGCGAGCGTAGGCGATTGGCGGTCGGAGGTAATATGTTGGCACGCAGATTCTCCCGCTGTACCGACCAAGATAACACCATTCAAGGCATATTGTTAGGGTCTTTACACGGGAGATCTATGGATCAGATACAACAAAAAGTCACTAGATGTCTTGCGCGTCCTATATAATAATATTTTCAGAATGCTCTTGAGACTGCCCCGTTTCTGTATTGCTTCGGAAATGTTTGCACAGAATCAAACTGAAGGCTTTCATGCGATCATTCGAAAAAAAATCGCATTATTAGTAACTAGAAAACGGGCCAGTAGCAACAGAATTCTAAAAACAGTGACAGAGAGTTTCTGTTATCCCATTTTGAGGCATTTTGTGGAGAGAATGGTCAGGTAAGAAAGTGAGTGAGTGTGAGTGAGTGTGATCTTCGGTGTAAAATAAAGTGAAAAAAAAAATAAGTTACTTACTTACTTACTAACACTAGCTATAAGGTATTACTAAAATTATAGATCTTTGTTGTCCTAAGAAATACATTTTGATTTGATTTGATTTTGGTTTGATTATACATATAACTTGTTGATCGCGTAGGTAGAAGGATATAAAACACAAAATGACGCCTGTATTCCCCGAAGGGATAGGCAGACATGGTGGATGGTAGTGGTGGTGGTGTTCTAGTTTGAAAATATTTAGGAAGGTACAGGAGAATTACATTCGACAATATTTTGTGGGAACGAAAATTAAAGTCAGTGTGACCAGCCCGCGAGTTCAGAACGGTTAGATGAATAAGTTGGTCCTTACAAATATGTACGCGTGCTTAACTAATGTATGTAATGAAATAATTAAATCACTTTAGCTAGTAACTCAACCTGTTTTACTATTGACTTATTGAGTTAAACTGGTATTAATTAAATATTTTATCTCTTGTCTCTTTATATTTTGCAAACAGCACTTTTTTAGGGTTCCGTACCCGAAAGGTGCAAACCGGACACTAATACTAAGACTCCGCTGTATGTCTGTCCCTCTGTCACAGGGCTGTATCTCTTGAAACGTAGTAGGTAGATACTTGAAATTTTCACAGAGTATGTACTATTATGTCTGCTATAACAACAAATAATAAAATAAAATAAAGTTATAATTAAAGGTGGTACGGAACCTTTCGTGTGCGAGTCTGACTCGAACTTGGCCGCTCTTTTATTTCAGATCCATTGGCAGGTTTTTGACATCCGTATCGCGTGTTATGTCAATAAAGTGTCAGAATAATACGGTGCTATTAAATGGCATTGTACGTATGAGTACCTTGCTAATTTTTGCCGCTTCGACGTGAATTTTCTTAGCCTCTGAATCTACATAATATCACGCCTATAATCCCAAATGGGTTAGTCAGAGAGGTATCCATAGAACACCCACATTTGGCCAGTTATGTTTACGTCCCATGTAATAGGGGGCGAGCCTATTGCCATCAACCGGGCACACATCCAGACTCCGGGCTCCTACTGAGAAATTCCTGTTAGAATCGAACCCAGGACTTCTTACTTAGCAGTAGCATTTTCGACCACTAGACAAACGAGGCAGTCGCCGGAATCTAATAGCTGACAATTTTTTTAAAAATAAATGCTGAAATAAATTCAAGCGAAGGCCAGCAGCATCATTTTGAACCCTATTGCTAGTCCATTGCTTCATATGTTCGAAAAATGTGTCTGCTCAACAACGTAAATAACGCAATGAATGTTGTTAAACTGACAAAATGAAAGCTATTTCGACTGTTAGTGTGTTATGTAATCACCCCGCTGGCCTATTTTATTTAAAAGTATACATAAATATCACCAAATGTATGGACGTAAACGAAACAAAAGAAGTATTTTATGATCGTAGTAAGTGGCGTTGGGTCGTTTCTGCCTACCCCCATGCGAAAAGGAAGAGAATAGAATTCCTACTCTTTATTATTATGTACACTATAAAAAATTACAGATATAAATGTATAAATTTTACATAGGGTGACATAATGGGCGGTCTTATCGCTAAAAGCGATGAAAAGGCGAAAGAAAGGATGAAAAAGATGTGAGTTTATGTGCATATAAGTGTGTATGTACTTATTCGACTGCTTTGCTCCTTAATGCACTATCAAGCACGAAGATGTGAATTCAAAACCTGAGAAGCAACCGTATAAACGCACATTTGGGCTCTTTTTATCCACACGTTTTTCTTGCCGTGAAAAACTATGGTAATACGCCTTGTTTAGGCACGGTCATCAGTGTTGTATGAAACACTATGATATCTAGTGGACAGACACGTTTTTTCTACGGTGCGGTGCTAAAGAATAGAATAGAAACGAATTTTCTTTATTCGAGTAACCAAGACTCAACAAGAGTATTAGTAAAACTTACGACTAATTTAGTAAACAGAGACACTAAACAAAAACAATACAAGAAATAACGATTGGTCACCGTAGCGACATTCCATGAGAGACGGCACCACAGTGACCCACGTAAACACAGGCCAGGCGACTCGCAACCATGCTGAAGACACGTTGGAGCCGCCCCGCACCCTACGCACCAGGGAAGCGCACCTTTTACGCATTGTTGCATAAAAGCAATCTACATGTGCATCTGGAAACATCCCTGACGCACTACTGAAACGGGACAACCCCACCAGTATCCTTAACGCATCGTTATATTGAACGCGGAGAGCGCTGTACGATCTTTGCGTATATCTAGCCCACAGGCTACACGTGTAAAAAACAGTACAGTAGGTTCGAAAGAGCGTGATTTTAACGAGAAGTGAGCATCGCGCAAACCTGCGAGCCAGCATGTTCGCTCTAACCGACAACGCTCGCCGCTCCCGTTCGATGTCATCATCGTCGTCAAAGAAATCGTGCCGTGTACAAGAGGCCTTTACAGCGGCCATCCCGTCATACTTTTTATTCAAACGCTCGTACGTGATTATAGCATCGTAACACATCTTTCATTGACATTTTTGAACTAATAAGTATCTTTTGCACTTTATCTAGGTTTCTATGCAAGTAAAAAATCAAAATTTAGAGAAACAAAGTCAGTATAAACCTACAAAAATCTCCTTTTTTGCACAAATTTTACCTGAATTTTGGCCTTTCATAATGTACTCATAAATTGTAAAAATAAAGAAAACGTATTCATAGAAACCTTGCACATATAATGGAGATTCTAAATGATAAAAAAATATTCCAAAAACTTTTAAGGCTTTTTCAAAAACACGTATTTCCTGGAACAAGTTTTGTGTAATCTTTGCGCGGCAATTTTCTTTCGATGTTATCGAGTTCTCACTCTTGCTTCTTCTTCAAACATTGCGTTGGATGAAACAACAAGCTTTTCAATCATCAATATGTCTTAATTATCATCTTAAGGTGATAATTAAGATATCCACATCACTGCAAAAGTTTTTCCCAGTTAGGTACTTTATTATTAATTAGAGGGTGTAAGAAAGGCTAACATATTCAAATAATATATAAAATTCTTTACCAGGGCCATAATTAAATTACATCATAATTTCTGCAATTACCTACTAAAAAATAAAACCAGCATATTATTGTCCCACTGTCCACACTATACCCTTTTCATCTTCAAAATCAAAATCAAAATATTTTATTTCACATAAACTTATGAAACGCCAGATGCTAGGTGCACGGTTCCAATTAGTCGTTTTATATAGAGAAGAGCCGAAAACATACTCAGCGGTTACTGTTTTAAAAATATTTGGCTTTTACGATGTTTTCAATTTACAAATGTTTTAATAAAATTTTTCATAATTGATTATAATTCAACTTACATTTTCTTTGCAGCCACGAGTTTTGAGTGACGACGTGCTTCGACCACTTAAGTTACACTAATAGTAAAATCGTTTAATACGTATACAATTTATACATACTGGACACAAAAAGAACACTGTGTCAGTAAAAATAGTATGATTTTATTACAATAAAAAAA
The DNA here is from genome assembly GCA_917490735.1 of Dryobotodes eremita. Taxonomy (NCBI): domain Eukaryota; kingdom Metazoa; phylum Arthropoda; class Insecta; order Lepidoptera; family Noctuidae; genus Dryobotodes; species Dryobotodes eremita. The sequence goes on along the minus strand of OU823251.1, from coordinate 18,273,617 downwards.
AACAGGGGAAACTGGGGTGATTTGACTTTGACTGAACAAATAATTAAAACTGTCACAGGAGTTCAGCTTTTATGCGTAAGAAGCTTTACAGGGCTATTCCAATTTGGAATTGCTATTCGAATTGAAAAAATAAATGATGAAGAATCGTTCAATCAGAATTCCATTCAAAGATACTTTTTTGTAAAAATAATTCCAAATATCAGGTTTTGAAATCATTTATATTGACTTTATGTGTTTTTATCATCCATTTCTAAAATAACGTGTTGGGTCAGAACAGTATCAAAAAAAAAAATATGGAAAAGTGTGGGTGTTCTACTATAAATGTCTGTAGGGGATTCGTCACAATACCACAGTGCGTTAGCGTCGTGTACCTACTTAAAATGGTCTACTGGCTTTTTCATCATTTAATATCATTTTATTTTTATTTAACCGAGTTCAAAAAGGAAGAGGTTCTCAATTTGTTTGTTTTTTTTATTTGTATGATTTTTACGCGATATCTCCGGCAATTGTGGAGCGATTCTGAAAGCTTTTTTTAGGTGTTCCCTTTTAAATATTAATAACATTGCTTGGGTAGTTTTTCAGTTATTATGTATTTTTTCCACTTAGTGTATATTGATTATGTTATAATAAATTATTATCACTGTTATTTTCATAACAAGTATAAGAATTTGTGTGGGGTAGATGCTACAAATAAAAAGTGAAAAATATATTTTATTTTACAAAAAAAAAGATCAACCGTCTTCCAAAAAAAAAACAGTACCAAATGAAAAATTACTTCAATTTCGGAAGTCGGTGGCAAAAAACAAAAATACAAAACCAAAGACACCGAAATCCAAAATCACAGTTATTTTTGACTTTGTTGTTTTTTTTTTTAAAGTCGGTTGTTTTTTTTTTAAATAGTATGTTTTATAAACTTTATTTACAAAAGAAGATATTTGTTAAAAACTAAACATTTTCATGTTGAGACTGTTTTAAAAGAACCCGCACCTCCTCCCTAAATTGTTTGATAATTAATTTCGCAAAAATGCCTTTCCCATGATTTTCATTTTAGCTAAAATAGATAGGATTATAAAAATAATAATTTAAGCTTGATTTTAGCTTGCAAGAAAAATCGTACCAAAATTATTACATTGAGCCCGTCGTTGCTTCCGAAGAAGTCACGATTTTTGTACAAGTGACAAGCGGGCACAAAAGACAAGTGACATTAGTTCCGCAAGAATCCAAAACATTATAAGTACCCTTAATCTTAATATTCAAGGGGTTTAAAAAGAAAAAGAGAAATCACAATTTCCCAAAAAAACGGTTTAGTTGTATGATGAAATGAAATGTTTAATTCTGTAAGTAGATCTTTTAAGACACTTTTACACGGCAATATTTTGTTGGTCAATATTTCAAAGTTAGACGACACCGGGTTTTCCTAGCTGACTGATCGCTGAGAAGAAATGCCGAAACAAACTCAGAGGATGACCTCTGAGTTTGTTTCGGCATAACTTTAAAATAAAAGAAATCATGAGATTTCTTTTATTTTAAAGTCCAAACATTATATCATTAGGATTTTATGTGAGTCTAACAATGCAGGCCCATGTCTGGAAGAGCCATTGCAGCTTTGAGTAAACCTATCCCAACTGACGGTATGCATGCATCAGTATCGTGTAGCTCAACCCTATTTTAGGGAGCTCAACGACTCGTCACATGACGCTACCAGATTTGCAGGACCTTTGCTTAGGTCATATACAAAATACTCACAACCGACAATTGTAAAGTCTTGCATGAATAATCTAGCCTGCATGGTACTCACATTAACAGTTAGTTTTCCCTTTAAATGTCATCAAAAATATCTTATGTTATGTCACGTAAATCAATAAAATTAAAAATGACAATTATATTAATTCAAAAACTCTTAGTATAAAATAGTTTGTTTGTTGCTTGGGGGTTTGCTACATTGGAGTAGCTTAATTAATCCCAAGCGTTTTTCATCCAAGTAATCTTTAACCTTATATAAATAAACCTTTTTGACAGAGTTTTTGTTTAATAAATTATTTAAATTTATTGAGGTCTTTAACATGACTAGGGAGTTTGTTGTAAAAACGTATATTTTGTCACTTATATAATTGTATTACAATATTTTTTGAGCCTAGTTCATAAGTAAATCTTTGTTTTTAGTATGCTATGAATGCCACTGTGTTTAGAATATATATTAATATATTTTTTTACATAAATCAGGTTCTCATATACGGGATCCTGCCGTTTTGGAAAAATTATTTTGACAGTATTTCATTATCCAAACAAATTTTAGTAACATTTTTTTATACCAATGCAATGATTTTAATTACAGAAAACAATCTTTAGACAATAAACCTTTAGTCAAATGATTTGTTATGACAAAAATAAGATTGCTTCAAAATGCAAGGGTGGGATAAGATGCAAGAGCGAGCGAAGCGAGCTCGGGACTTGGGACGCCCCGACTCGGACACGTTAGGTTAGAAGCCCCGCCATCCCGTTCGCGGTTATTATTTTTTAAACCATCTGAAGTAGGAGCCCCGCCAAGCGGAGCTTCATCGACTTCGCCTTATAATAGAAATGGTAATTTGAAAACTGACGATACCAAATATTTCGCTTATTTCATTTTGCGTAAAATATGTTATACCAACTAAAATATTTGACTTTACTAGTTGGTAAGCAAGTTATTGTTTAAACGTTCACTTGCCAAACATTAGGTTTGCGTTACGTTTATTTATGAAGTGTTTATTTGCTAAGTAATAATTTGCCAAATTAAATTATGCGAAAAATTGTTTGGGAAGTGATAATTTGTCAATTTTGTTTTGATGAAACAAATGTAACCTGTGTGTCATTATGTTTATTTCCTTATTTATCCCCCAGTGAATGCCTACAACTTAGGTTATAAATTGCTCGAATGGTTCGTTTCTGCAGCACAAATATATCCTGAATGTCGGCTGCATTTCCGCACAGCAAAATTCCGTACGATGTTACACTAAGGAAATAACTAATATATACTACTCGAGCTGTTACTACATCAGTCAAATAACGAATTTTATAGGTCACGTAGGCTACAGAGCTTAACCGCTTCGACAACTTGGTTACATGTGGGCCCTACTGTAGCTTCGAGTGCAAAGTAATGCCTTAAATCACAGTGATGTCCACAAGATCCAATTCCGCCACATTTAATAGTACATTGGTTTTTACATGCTTAACGTTAGGTGTCAGAAATCTAATACATTTAGTCTTTTTCTCTTTTAAAAGTAAATTATTAACCCTAAACCAATGCACTATTTTAGCTAGAGCATTATTTACATCCTCCCTAACTATCCGTTGTCGTTCAAACTTAAATTAAAGTTATATATCATCTGCAAATAACACTATTTCATCACTGTTCTTTATAAGGCAAGGTAGGTCATTAATATATACGACAAATAAAAAAGGGCCAGGAATTGAGCCGACAGTACTCCCATAGTGACAATAGAACCCGGGGAGCACTTGCCGTTAACATCCCCTCTTTGGATCCTATTATCCAAATAAGAAATAAGAAGATCCAAAGCAGTGTTTCTAACACCATAGTGATGCAATTTCCTGACCAATGTGTCATGAGAAACACAATCGAAAACCTTAGACAAGTCACAAAAAATACATAGGGCATCAGGCGACATCTCCCAGCCCTCAAAAATATGTGAAGATGAACACCAGCGTCGGTAGAAACCGAATTGTTTACTGTTTAATAATTTATGTTTATTAAAATGTCTTTGCAATTGATCTAGCTTCTATTATTATAATATTTTATAGAAAGTGGGAATTTGCTCTAAAGTTAGTGGGGTCTGATGTGCTACCCGATTTAAACAAATATATTATTTTTCTACTTTTCCTTAAGTCAGGAAGTACACCACAGTCAATACACTTATAAAAAATAATTGCCAAACTACCAAATTGCACAATTAAATCATTTTAATTACTTTTGAGTAGTCAATTGTGTGTTTAAACCCAGACAGGCATGTATTTTACTTTATGTAATTTTTCATCAACCCTACCTCTACTTTGGTACTCTAAGTAGTATGAAGGAAATCATCTTGAGGAACCCTTTATGTCTCACAAGTCACAACTCGCACTGGGCCCGCGTGATGTACCCATTATGACCGATTTCCTCTCCAAGTGCCTCCAATGGCCTCAGTGCCAGCATTGTATGCTGATTATTTAAGTATGTGTGATCAAAACTCTTGATTCATAAATCATAACTCTTGTTTTATTTATTTTACTGCAAAAATACGTTTTGAAACAAATATATACAAAAAACAAAAAAAGTCTTCGAAAATTACAATAAGTAGTAATTATAAAGGAGATAAAATAGGAGATAAGAATTTAAATTAATTCTATCAGTTTTTCTTAACCAACTTCAGGACCTGTTGAATCGAGTTTTTTTTTGAGTACACGGAAGAATGCATACAAGATACATACCTACTTAAATAATTGCAAAAAAATTGTGAACCATCATTCGTGAAGTTTAAGTTCCGTGTAGTGCCGGACTTAAAGAATAGCATCACCCACACTATTTCTTCCCATGGGTGTCGTAAAAGGCGACTAAGGGACTTACTAGACTACTAGAGAATGGGTAGCGCAGCAGCGTTCTATGCATTTTTAAAACCATACTGCGATTGCCTACCCGCCTGCCAAGCGTGGCTATTATGCCAACCCCCCTCCCTCTCCAAATGACAAGCACCAAGAACAAATGGCCCCTAGTACCCGGTGGATCGCATACCCTTGGTAGCGGTCAAGGCCACGGTGAGCCAAGGAGTACTAAGAAACCCCGGAAGAGATCCAACTACCACAATCACCGAAAACTGGACCTCGCAACCTACAACAAGCATACACTCCGGGCCAAAAAAAAGATCACCGAGCTCGAGGAAGAATTGAGCAGGTTATAATGGGGTATAGTAGGGTTATCTGAAGTCCGAAGAGAGTGGGAGGACTCGATAATCCTAAATCCGGAAACTTGCTCTATTTCCAGGAAGGCGACTAGCAGTCCCAAGATGGTGTCGGATCTATCGTCAGTAAGTCCCTTGTGAGCAAAGTGGTGACCAAGGCGGCATATCTTATACTCAGAATACCCGCAAGGTATACGCTGAAGGTCGTACAGGTTTACATCCCGACGATGAGGTGGAGACCATGTATGAGGATATTTGCCGAGCCATGCATGGCTCTAAAACTCACTTCACCGTTGTCATGGGGGACTTTAACGTGAAACTGGGCAAACGAGACGATGACGAGCTGCGAGTGGGGCAATTTGGAGTGGGACGTTGGAACCAACGGGGTCACCTACTGGCCAGTTTTATGGAGAAGGAAGGCCTCTTTATGGTGAATTCTTTCTTTAAAAAACGTGAACACAGAAAGTGGACTTGACAGAGCCCTGATGGTGCAATAAAAATGAGATTAGCTTCATTATAAAACTAAAATTATTACTTTCTACAAAACCAAGAGATCAAGACCCTCCAACACTTAACTCTCACACTTCATTCTTGCTCCCATAACCCTAACCCTCGAGCTGCGGGCTGTTCGTGCACTGTAATTGAGCGTATACAATCCATGAAATACTTAGGAATTGCTTTAGACGAGAACTTATCTTTCAAACCACAAATACACTCACTATCCGACGACAGAGTCAGGAAACTTATCTACATCATGAAAACACTACGTAACTGCACAACCACTCCTATACTGCGTATTGTTTACTTTGGTCTATGCCAGTCCGTCCTCTAATATGATATCTCTGTCTGGGGTGGCGCAGGTAAGGCCGCATATATTGAAGCCGAAAGAGCACAAAGAGCCGTCATTAAAGTAATGCTCAAGAAACCTTTAATGTATCCAACTGAGCATCTTTATAGGGATTTCCCGGTCCTCCGTGTCCGACAGCTTTTTGTCCTCATTACAGTTCTTCAAACACACAGAAAATTAAAATCCAGACCAGACTACACAGAGATAATCTCAAAACGTACCTACATTTAGGATTCCCATTCCCCAAGCAAACTCTCTTATGGCAAGACGTTCTTCAAAGTATCTACATCCACGCATATATAACGAAGCTGTTAAGAACTGCAACATAATAGACCTCAAAATATCCCTGTGTAAAAAGATCATAAAGACCTGGCTCCTTATGCGCTCCTACGATGAAACAGAAAGGATTATCTACAAATAACTACATATGAAGTAAGACTACACAAACTGACAGCAATCCTAATTTCACTCAGAGACACATTGACACTCACTTAAACAAACGCACAGACATTTAAGTTGAATCTCGTTTGTAAGAGTATTATTACCAATTTTTTTTTTACTTTTTTTAATCACTTTTAATTATAGTTTTTGTGCTTTACTTTAATTCATTAAATTAACTTTTAGTTTCGATTTTGTTAAGAGGGCGCAGCAAGACAAAAAAAAACAAGATTCACCCGCACCTCTTTGCCTAGTCCTGTCATCAAACACGACAAAAACAAAATACAATCCCTTCCCGCCAGCAGAAACTATTTTGGTTAAATGATAAATGATTTTATTTCTGCAAGTAGGTTTGTACAAACACTTTTACACAACAATCTTATTTTAAAACTAGATGAGGTCGACGTTTCCTATCTGACTACACTGAGAAGAAAGGCCGAAACAAACTCAGAGGTCACAGTCCCTTTAAAATTCAGACATAATCTTGATAAGATCATGTGAAGACCATGTAGATTTATGTCTGAAATGGTCTTTGGAGGAAAAAACCACACAGATTGAGTGGACCTATCCAGTCAGAGCACGCATTTGTCAGTAATCGTGCAGCTCAACTCAAAACCTAAGGAGCTCAACGATTCAACGAACAATACCAAAGAAAGGACATATGGGTAGGCCGCATAAATTACTCAAACTGCCAGACCATGATTAAAAATAATTAAGAAAGGAAACAAAAATAAAACCATGATCCACATAGTCTTTACATTCACACTAATTAAAATAATATACTATTTTACAAAGTAAATATTCATGTCAATGTTTTTATAAAAATTCATCAGTGTCAATAGGTATATAAAAATCCTGAAATAATTTTGGTCAGATCACTACTACAGATCAGCGGGGTAGTTACGTAAAACACTAATAGTAGGAATGGGTTTCATTTTTACAGTTCCACAACATACATTGCGTTATTTAAGTTGTTGAGCCGACAAATTTTTCGAACATAAGAAGCAATGGATTAGCAATAGGCTTCAAAATGATTCAGATTGTGATAGATAGTGTGTTACGTAATTAGGGTGCATGTCAGGTTACTTACTACCCGCTCTTAATAATTCACCGTGTACGATCTCTTTGGATATAACGAACATTTAAAAATCTGATCCCCAAGATACAGACTAGTGTCTAGTTTGGGGATCACCGTTCAAATTGCTATGTATGATGTACTTGATTATTAATAAATAATAAATTATTTAAATCATTGAAATTTAAAAATTTCAATGATTTAAATTATGTTTACGAAGAACAAGTACTCAGTGATGTTTCTGTGATCAACGCTGTGAGAACTGGAAGTGATCACCGCATGGTAAGAGGTAAACTTAACTTAAATATCAAGCTGAAAAGATCTCGACTGATGAATTCTACGCTCCGCCCAGCACCGATCCAAGTCAAAAACCCTGAGAGCTTTCAGCTCGAACTCGAACTTCAGAATCGTTTCGAGTGCCTACGGAGCTCCATGGAGGATTCTAACGATGAGTTCGTAGAAACTGTCCAGACGGTCGGGTCTAAGATCTTCAAGACCCGTCATACAAATAGAAACAAAAAGCCCTCTCATCCTACTTTACAGCAGCGTGCGTAGTGCGAGATGATCCTGCAGTCTTCAGACGAAGCGCTCAATTACCAGCAGCTCAATAGACGGACCTCTAAGTCCTTGAAAAGTGACCTTTGCCGCTTTAATACAGACCGTATTGAGGACGCGATAGAGCGAAATAAAGGGTCTAAGGTCTTTGCTAGAGATCTGTCTATTGAGCAGAGCCAGCATACGAAACTGAAGACCGTTGATGGCAGGATCTTTTCCGCCAAAACTGAGCTGTTGAGAGAGATCGAGAGGTTCTATAGACAGTTATACACGTCAACAAGTAACCCCGTTTTGAATCTGGCCAACGATCCAAGAACTAGGTTTACCCGACACTACCGAAGACAATTAGGATGGCTCTGAAGCAGCTCAAAAACAACAAGGCGCCGGCCGGGTTATGTCGAAATTACGGCCGAACTCCTAAAAGCCGGTGGAAAACCCGTTCTTAAGGCCCTCAAGAAGCTGTTTAATTCCGTCATACTTGAGGGCAAAACGCCAGAGGCATGGAACAGAGGTGTGGTGATACTTTTCTTTAAGAAGGGCGACAATGCCCTTCTTAAGAATTATAGGCACATCTCACTTCTGAGCCATATTTACAAGCTGTTTTCAAGAGTCATCACGAACCGTCTCGCTCGCAGGTTTTTCAACATGCAACCTCCCGAACAAGCTGGATTCTGTAAATGCGTTAGCACCGTAAACCACATACATACGCTGCGGCAGGTTATACAGAAGACAGATGAGCATAACCTGCCTCTCTGCTTAGCGTTTGTGGACTACAAAATAGCCGAGACAAAATAGCTCGATGCGATCGAGACATGAGCTGTACTGCAGTCTCTTCAACGATGCCAGATCGATTATCGGAACATCGACGTGCTGAAATGTCTGTACGAAAATGTCACTATGTCAGTCCGACTCCAGGACCACACCTCCAAACCTATCCTTCTGCAGTGAGGTGTGAGACAGAGAGACATTATCTCTCCGAAACTGTTCACTGCGGCACTGGCGGATATCTTCAAGGTTCTGGACTGGAAAGTGGTTGGCATTAAAATCAATCGCGAGTACATCACTCACCTTTGGTTTGCCGATGATATGGTAGTCATAGCTGAGACTATGGAGGACCTCAGTACAATACTCGATGACCTCAGTAGAGCTTCCGAAAGAGTGGGTCTTAAATGGACAAGACAAAGGTCATGCCAAATGTCCATGTAACACCCACTCTCATGAAGATCAGAGACGCTTCACTCGAAGTTGTGGACGAGTATGTTTAACTAGGACAAACTGTCCAGTTAGGTATCTCTAAGTTCGAGAAAGAGGTCAATCGTCGAATCCGACTCAGCTGGGCAGCGTTCGGGAAGTTCGCAATATCTTCTCGTCCCACATACCGCATTGTCTCAGGACGAAAGTCTTTGACGAGTGCATGTTGCCAGTGATGACGTATGGCACTTAAACGAGGTCGCTCACAATGGGCCTTATTAGAAGGCTAAACGTTACCCAAAGGGCAATGAGGAGAGGACTATGCTTGGAGTTTTCCTACGTGATAGAATCAGAAATGAAGAGATCCGCAGGAAAACTAAGGTAACGGAAACAGCCCGAAGAATTACCAAACTTATGTGGCAGTAGGCAGGGTACATTGCTCGCAGAACAGGTGGCCGATGGGGCCGAAAGGTTCTGGAGTGGCGACCGCATACCGGAAGACGTAGCGTTGGAAGGCCGAGACCGAGGTGGACTGATCCACCTTGTGGGAGGCCACAGAAATCCGCTGGATGCAGGAAGTACAAAACGGGTAGAAATGGCGGTGCTTGGGGAGGCCTACGTTCAGCAGTGGACGTCTTTCGGTTGAAATGATGATGATGATTCGTCGAGTGAGTTGAATTATAATAATTTCCGAAGAATTAAAGCTTTTATTTTAAGTAATCGGTTTTGCGGCCTAGCAGAATTCATATTTCATCGATACCTCGCCATATTTTAGAAATTTATTATTCAATTTAAAAATGTTCAGAGCATTTCCTATTTCTAATGCATTTTTCTGACCCGGAAAAATGCTCGCAGACGCGGAAAATAATCTCGTACTTACTGCTAATAGTCGCTTTGAGTTGCTTTAACTCGATAAATTGGTACCTAATGGTACCGCTTGGAGGTATGATTAAGCAAAATTAATAGCCCTGTAGCTATGAGACAGAATACTAAATGGAATGTGTAATGATAAGGAACATTTTATCTGATGTGAGCTTCGACCAACAACACCAGATGTGAGCTTTCAAATTACTCTAGCCATTTATCAAAGGATTAGGTTCTGAAAAAGTAAAAACCATTACAGTTAATGTCTATAAATGGGCTTAACATTCTCGCCAGCTGCGTCAGTCATTAAATAGATTTGAATAATTCCATATAAATAATGCGGTCTACTTAAAAAAATATATATAATTATATTGTTCAGTTTAAAATATTTAAAATTTAAATGAAAGTGACTTTAAAATAAAAAAGTTTTTAATAGGTATTGTTCTTATCATTAGGATTACATAACGGCCTCCTGGCTCCTCAGAGAGAACAGAAATCCAGGCTGCAGCATCAAGAAATACAATACAGAAATAAAATCATTTATCATTTATCAAGTCATCTTCGCCAATTAAAGTTCTCCAAAACAAGCATACAAAAGTCCGTAACATATTAACAAGTGAAAGTAAATAATATATTCTAAAAACGTCAATCAATCAATTCAGCCTATCACAGTCCATTGCTGGACTTAGGCCTCTCCCAAGCTGCGTCACAACATCGTATCCTCCGCCTTCCACAACCAGTCTTTCCTAGCCACCTTTTTAAGGTCATCGGTACATCTAGCAAAACACGTACGACAATAATATTAAGGTCCCTGGTTAAGCTGGTGGTTAAGCTCATCATAACCTAAAGAAAGGAACCCTCTTAAGTAGATTTGTAATTATCTCATAATCTTTTCCTATTTGTCGCAAATAATCTGACAGCATTATGACATTCATTTGTCTTGATGCAGCATTTCCCTTATCTACTTCAGCCAAATAAACCATAAATTTATAGTTATAGGTATATGACCCATAAACAACACGTCGCTAACAGAACGTCTTGAGCCATTAGCTAATAAGTTTCCTTTTTCTCCCCCTTACAAAGATAATATTATTCTGTGATAACAACATTAAACGGGCTGTATTTTCTGTAGTTTTTCCAATATGGACCCGTTGTTCTATCAAAGCTTTTCACAATATTATATTCGAAATACATAGGTAAAGAGTATTCATAAAGTCATCTCCTATTGATCCCATCTCATATTCCTAATATGTAGTTTATACCTTTGTAATTGTAGCCATCACTGTGTTTGATTTACTTCAATAGATAAAAGTTGATATTTTGGCATAAGAAATAAAACAATCAACAATAGGTGATAATAGCAACATTCTTCAAGTGTTAATCTGTATATTTAAACAAAGGCTAGAAATTATGTTTTTATGCATAGGTGCATAATACAGCGTGTGTCATGGTACATACCATCAAACTGATTTTGATCTGATAAATTTAACGGTATCGCAAAAAAATAATCAGGTGTCCCATACGAAACTTCAATACCTACAGGATCCAAATGTATGGGACAGCTGATTATTTTTTTGCGATAACGATTTTGGTCCCAAGAAGAAAGTTATTTAATTAGATGGTCTGTACCACGCCCTTAAATATGACCACACATTTCGGATACACGCTGTATATTCCAATTCATTTCATCAATAGAACGTTGATCTAGAAAATTATTTATTATAAAACATTCAGGGTTACACGACTTTGTTTAATCGCAAACATTATAATTCAAACAAACATAGCCGAAAAATATACTCTTAAATAGACGAGCATCCAAAAAGTTTAAATTAAATTATGATCCTCCTTGATCATATCAGCTGCCTTTTCACCAATCATCAGAATAGGACCCACAGGATTGCCTCTGGTAATGGTTGGCATCACACTGGCATCAGCTATACGCAGACCTGAGACGCCATTCACCCGCAATCGACCATCTACGACAGTACCCATGGGACACGTACTGGTTAGATGACTGAGTCCGGAAGATACACACATGATGTAGCAACGCCAAAACTCCCGACTATCCTTCTCGAATTCATTACATTCAGGAATCGCATCTACCATCACAGCATCCACTGTTCTATAATAAGTCGTATTTATCACCGGAATAAAATCTAATATGTAGTCAATTAGAGCCTCAACGTCGTCTTTATCTGTTAAGAAGCCATTGTGTATCAGAGGAGGATCTTCTGGATTAGTACTTCTCAATAATACCTTACCTCTTGATTTGGGGGCAATGTTCACTATTTCGTTAAACGCTTGTAGTCTTTTCGTTCCCTGTTTGTATATATTATTACAGACTTCATCACTAAATCTAAAACCAAATGAGCAGTAGAAAAGCACAGTTTCTGCTGCAGCCACATAGGTTATCACTTGATAATCTGGATAAGTAGAAGATTTGTTAAGTGCGACAAAACCAGTGAATGACGATCCTGGCAGTTCATATGGGCTCGGATGTGGCAAAGGCTGAGTTAGTTTATCCAAATTGTGTATAATGTTTACGCTAAAATGCTCCTGCAGATTTTCTCCCACAGATAAGTTCGAAATTACTGTAATATTCTTACCCTGCAAGTGCTCTGCTGGCCCGACACCTGACAGCATTAGCAATTTAGGAGTATTAAATACACCAGCAGAAACGATGACTTCTTTTAAGGCTTTAAAATTTAGAGTTTTACCATCTTTAGTAAGAACTTCTACTCCAATAGCCCTTTTGCTATCGTCAAATATGATTTTAGTGACCAGTGTATTTTTCAAGATATGAAAATTACGTCGGGCTTTGACCGAAGATAAGAATGCATAGGCTGAGCTCTGCCTGGATCTACCAGAAATAGTGAAAGTCTGTGCAGAAAAACCTAAACGATTACGTTTGCTGAAATCCAAAACTATTTCGTTTCCTAATTCTCGGTAGGAGTCTAAGAAGTTCAGTATTTGTTCGCGGTGGTCTCTTGTTATTCCTATAAAGCCTTCGGTTCCATAGTATTGCTTCTCAACTGAGCGAAGTAACTGTGGATCTTCTAGCTTTTCGTACTTGAGGAAATATGGGAAAACATTTTCCCACATCCATGAATCATCATTGGTTATTTTGGCCCATGAATCGAAGTCATGAGGCTGTCCTTTGTGGTAAACCATGTAATTTAAGGAGCTAGTTCCACCAAGCATTTTTCCTTGAGTAAATTCGTAGTAGCATTCACGATGACAAGAATCTTTAAGTTCATTCAATTCTGCAGTGTAATTCCAGTCGTAACGAGATCGTTTCATCAAGATGGGAAGACCAGGAAGCTGAAATCAAGAAATAGTTGTTTAGTTAGTGTATCAAAATATTTGTGTAGGAAACCTAACACGGTAGGACAAACGACGTTAGATACATTTGGAAATAAAGGACTTTCTTTTTTTAAAGTGGGCTGCTACACATTAACCCCCAAAAGAACCCTAAAACATATTATGAGTTGACAGGACGAACTAGACTCTTATATTAAAGATTGGCCACGGACACCAATGGATAGGAAAAACGGAAGGAGGGAAAAGAAGATAGCACTCAATGAGCACTTAATTATCTACTCGTTTAGAAAACGCTCAATATGATATCAGTAACTTTTTCCACAATAGAATGCTTAGCAAATATCAAGTTAGCAGTGTAACATGTTGATTTTATTTTTCAGTTCTTTTATTATTGTAGTTTTATTTTACTCCATTCGACAGCACTTTTTGAGTACTAATCAATCGAATATTAGGTGTTATTATTTATAAATATTAATTATGATTTTCGTACCATACAATGCTAGCTTTATCAAAAGTTAGCATTGTTAGGCTCTGTAAAAAAGCATTAAATTTGCAACTGCAGCACTAAAATAGCACTAAATTCTAAGCAAAATATTTTGCGATTCCGCTCACTTGGCACCGCTAACTTATTAGACGTCAAGTTTTTGCCTGTGGCATACAACAAAATTTAAGCAACAAATGACTTGCACCGTCTAAACTATGTTTATAACTTTTACTGTATTGTTGTTTCAACTTACGGTAGGTCACAGGCAATTAAATCGCACTGTGTAAATGCACAAATAAGTTATTTTACTTACATCAGATTCAAAAGGCGGATTGCCTCCAGCTTCGATGAGCAGTACGTTGACGTGCTCGATTTCAGAAAGTCTGTTGGCAATCACGCTTCCCGCTGTCCCGGCACCGATCACGATGAAGTCAAAACTGGCGTGATCTGTAAATTTTTTATAGGGGGTATTAACTTTAAAATGGCACTTGAAAAATATCGTAAATAAAAATAGATAATAGGCTTCTCACAGTTACTTTATCTCTCGCAGTAGCCACCCAACAGCAACCTGATTAAATCAGGTTTCTGTCTGATAAAAAAAACACTGTGATTTTAACAGTGATTGCAAAATCAGAGATAAAATAACTATGAAAGAACAGGATCTTATACAGAAATTCGTATTACTAATAATAATAAATCCATTTATTTTCAGGTAACTCAGGCCCATAGATAAATACCTTAACCTAATCATACATATTTTAATATAAACAAAACTCGTGTTCATAAATAAGGCTTAATATGTTAATAGCACTTCACTTTGCACCAGCTTGACATGTGCTGCCTTGTGGAACTTGTCCGCGGAAGCGACGGAACACCACGTCCTGCGGCCAAAAGTCTTCTTCCATGACGAGGGGCAGATAACTACCTCGTCTTCTGGCGCACGTACTCCACAATGTCCTCCGCCTTAGTGGTGTAGTGCAGGCGGGAGATATACACCGGTGTGTTCGGAATAGCGACACGCACGGTCCCTTCGGGCCACGTAGGAGCTTTGCCGCAGCGGTTCCCGTTAGTTTACGATGGGCGCTTCTTTCTTTGCACCGTCACGAAACCCTCATCATTATCAGCCATATTCGGCGCCTTTTCTAGCATAGGCTTTATATTATTATTAGGCTTTATGGTATTATGAGACCTATATGAACAGAGGTACCTTCACGCTTGCATAAAAGTATTTTCATTCCCAAGTTATACACACACATATTTATTGGGTTAACAGAAATCGGTAGGGAGGTCCACTACCTAAATTAAATAACATGACGGAACTTACCTCGAACAACGGCTTGAGGTGGCCACAAATAGTTCGTGAGATGTAACGCAGCCATGATTCTGAATGCACCTTGCAAAACTTCCACTGTCTTAAAGGCCGTAGTGGCATCCATGGTTCTGTAATCAACATTATACCGATTATTAAATTTTACTCTAATAATACCTGTTTAACCATTACAATGATTTTATCTAAACAACACATTGCCAGTTACATCTAAAAATGGTTTTGAATAAAATTATAAAAATAACGCAGCATCATGCATTCTGGTGTTATCATGGTGTTGCTTCGTCCGTCTGCAGGGGCAATCAGAGAGTTGCTTAAGACTTGTGAAGCCTTGCTGCCTCACATGGACTAATTTATAATGTGAAAAAATGTGAATACATGGTCTTTGGGGTCGGCGGCAAATGCCGTGAAGTGGGACCCGAGCTACGTATAAACGGGTCAGTAATTAAAATATATCCACTTTTAAATAGCTAGGTCACTTTCTTTCCGACGACCTTAAGGACCATGTAGATATAGAGAGGGAGCGCTGGGCACTCGCCGTCTGGTGCAACATGTTGGCTCGTAGATTTTCTCGCTGTACAGACCTAGTAAAAATTACTATTTTCAAGGCTTACTGCCAGAGTCTGTACACGAGTAATCCATGGGTCAATTACTCCAAAAGATCGCTGGATGTCCTGAGCGTCCAGTACAATAATGGTTTTAGGATGTTGTTGAGACTTCCTCGCTACTGTAGCGCGTCTGAAATATTTGCGCAAGCTCGCACCGACGGCTTTCACGCGATTGTGCACAGGAAAAAAAAATCAAGTATAAAATAAAATTATGATTAACATTAATTACAATTGAGGAAAATTTTAATTCTTACTGTAATTTAGACCTGCCTGATCTAGGTTTATAAAACCTGTGTTTCTGGCCATCAATTTACATCAAGCATTTAGAAAGATGACAACAATAAATTTATTAGAAGCTTAATTGAAAGTAGACATAATATTTTCAATGACTTAAATAGTAACTAATTGATTAAATTATTATAAAACTAGATTATGTAAGATATATTTTAAATAAATTAGCAAATAATATTAAAGTAGATAAAGTGGAGACTATTATCAATTAGGTAAAAGAAGAGACTTATATTAGAGTAGGTAGATATAAATTTTATTTTAAAATCTCTAGTAGATTTTCCGTGTCTGCATAATTAAGTTTTGCCAAATATTCCTGTACTAGTAAATTACACCTATTCACTACTGAGGACAGTGAGAGACAGTCGCAACCGCATCCTGCGAACTGTAGCGGAGAGTTTCAGTTCTCCAATTGTAAAGCAGTTTGTGTTCTCCAATTGTAAAGCAGTTTGTGAGGAGGTTGATTGGTACTAACCCTAGATAATAAGTTTGTTTTAATATTATGTTACTAACATTCTATGGATTCTTTGTTCCGAAATAAAATTTATTATTATTATCATTTATTTATTTATATACTTATTAAATACATTTTTAAATATTTTTATAAAAACATTAAAAAAACATTTAAAAATATAAAAAATAGTGGTCCGCCGGTATCGGGAGCAGGGTCCAAGCTACCGGTGGTTAGGACTCCAGAGATAGGAACCTCCTCACAATGCGAGCCGTATCGAGGAGTACTGCCTTCTGAATCAGGCCCTTGATCCAACCGCCTAACGAGAGCCTCGAGAGATGCTGGTCGAGGCTTTCGGCCATCAGGCCATTGGCCGATACGACAATCGGCACAATGATAGCCGAGTCAACATTCCACATGTCAACAACCTCGTGTGCTAAGTCGAGATATTTATTTTTTTTCTCTTTCTCAGCTTTCACGAGGTTCTCGTCATGCGGAATGGCAACATCGACAATCACTGTGCGACGCGCTAAACGATCTATCACCACTATATCAGGCTTATTGGCGACAATAGTCCTATCAGTAATGATAGATCGATCCCAGTACAACGTGATATGGTCATTTTCGAGAACTGGGTCGGGCACATACTTGTAATACGGTACCTCAGAATCCACTAGTTTATATTTCAAAGCAAGTTGCTGGTGAATAATCCTGGCTACTTGGTTATGCCTGTGCAAATACTCGCCGTTAGCTAGACGAGAACAACCAGAGATAATATGTCTGATGGACTCACCCGGACGATGGCATGCCCGACACACGTCAATCGTCCCGTCCTTCATAATATGTCTCCGGTAGTTATTCGTCAAGATAACTTCGTCCATAATTGCACAGACGAAACCTTCAGTTTCCCCGAAAAGGTCACCAAAACGTAGCCAGGATACGGACGCTAAGAAATCTACACCGGGCTCATGAAGAGCCCGATAGAAGCGCCCGTGAAGCTCCTTGTTTTGCCATATCTCCTTGCGGTCATCGGTAGTAAGTACTACAGGTTTGCACCAGTTCTCTTTAGCCATGGAGAGCGGGGTGAGTCCCTTGTCCACTGTAACCACATCACGGTGCATACCCACTTCGGAATTTAAAAAATATTGCCTGAGACTGCACACTTCGCGGTTGTGGAGGGTCTTCGCATTTAAAAAGCCTCGACCCCCGCACTTCCGCGGTATGTACAGTCTCATTACTGATGATCGTGGGTGATGCATCCGGTTTGCGGTCAGTAATGTACGGACTCTCCTATCCAGGGCGTCGAGTTCGGTCTGAGTCCATTTGAGTATGCCGAAAGAGTACATCAAAACCGGCATGACCCAACCGTTGAAGGCGCGCACCTTGTTTCCGCCTGAAAGAAGACTAATTAATACCTTCCTCAGGCGACCAAAGAAGCGCTCCTTCAACGATTGCTTCATGTCAGCAACGTTGATGCCTAGCGCTTCTGACATACCCAAATACTTATATCTTTCGGATGAGGAGAGAGATCTAAGGTGTATAGAATCCGAAAGTTGAATTCCCTCGGATTCCATAATCTCACCTCGCTTTACATGCATGACTGCACATTTGTCCACACCATATTCCATACTGATGGTGCTACTAAAAGTTTCAGTTACCTTCAGTAGCTTCATCAGTTGCAATTTGTTGGGGGCAAAGAGTTTCAAGTCATCCATGTAGAGGAGGTGAGATATGACCTGACCACCTCTCCCTCAACCGATAGCCTAGTCCTGAATCCTCAAGTAGTGAGCTTAAAGGATTCAGGGCTAAGCAGAACCAAAGTGGACTCAAACTGTCGCCCTGAAATATTCCCCGTTTAATCCATACAGGCTCATCGCTCCCCTGGATCTGTCGACACCCTGGATAGCGAAGAACCGTTCTCCATTGCCCCATACATGACCTAAGGAAGGTGCGTAGAGTTGCATCTATCTTGTACAACTCCAGCACCCTCATGAGCCATGTATGTGGCACCGAGTCATAGGCCTTCTTATAATCTATCCAGCATGTCGACAGATCCTTGCGGGATCGACGAACCTGTTGGCTTATGGCCATATCGATGAGGAGTAGCTCCTTAGTACCGCGGGACCCGTTCCGACATCCATTTTGAGAGGTTGACATAATCGAGTTACTTTCAATGTGCGTATTAATTTTTGCTCTCAAAATGGATGTAAGAAGTTTATAGACCGTCGACAAACACGTGATCGGTCTATAATTCTTGGGATCCGTGGGACTACCTGACTTGTGGAGTAGGTGGGTAACGCCTGTTGTTAGAAACTGCGGAAGCGACCCAGACTCTAAAGATGACTGGAACTGAGATGCCAGGCGGGCGTGTGAACTAATTAGCCATTTCAACCAAAAGTTGTGCAATCCGTCCGGTCCCGGTGATTTCCAATTCGGTAACGGACGGACTGCTCTGGTGACATCTAATGGCGTAATTAAAACTGCTTCCATTTCTGGTACAGTTTCACACGCTCGCCCTACATCCAGTATCCAGCTAGCCTCAGAGTGACAGACGGGCACTGACCAGATGCTGCGCCAGAATGTACTCGTGGCGGCATCATCCGGGCGGCACTCGTCTGTCACATTTTGTTCAGATCGCTCCCAAGTTCTATACACCCATCTCTCATCGCTCTGGAACATGCGATTCTGTGTGTACCGATTAACCCGCCGCTTATACCGCCGAATACGACTCGCCCATGCACAAACTTTCTGCTTCAGGAAGTCGATGCGCTCTGTGACACGGGACATGTATTCTCGAGAGCTGATTCCAGTCCCCGAGAATGCCCGCCTTACAAAGCGCATCACTCGTGGTCGTGTATTGCCCTCCCTGAAGCAGTATAGTTTGCCGATGAGTACCCTGGCCTCATCGATACGACGCTGGATCCTGCACTGCCAGGCTGGTACGGCTGGTTTTGGTTGCGTAGCCACGTCACAGTTTGGAAATTTGACGTTAGCTAAACGACATGCCGCAACAGCCGCACAATACAGGATCGAATGTGTATCAACGAGATCCTCGCTGCTCTCGAACACATTCTTAAGCTGCGAGTCCAGGGCACACACCAGCGCCCTATTGTTTTTGTGCATAGGCAGGCGTGGTAATCGGGGTCTAGGTTCGGTCGGAGTGGATCTGTACTCACAAAATGCATCCTCCAGTGCGCTCCTCAATCGAGCATTGCACTGGCTACTTACTGAAGCAACCCTATCATCTTCCACTTCTACACTATTATTAGACCGCGGCGGTATTTCATAAATGGTCGATGTTTGTACCGCGGTTTGTGCCGGATTCGAGACGATATGGTTGCTCAGCTCTGAGCGCAGCCTATCAAGTGCGGCATCGTCCAACCTATGACTACGTTGGATGACCCGCACCTGATCCGACAATCGCTGGGCCAAGACGTTGACGGTTGGCTCTAGTTCCTGAAATAGAGACAGCATCCTACCACGGTACGCAGTGAGGTTAATTCCTCCCTCTGTAGACCTGTAATATGCGCGCATGACGTTCTCGTTCATAGACTGAGTCCATCTCATGCGCTGCACACAACCACCGGCAGCGGGGACCCGGCTCGGGGCCGGATGGCCCCTAAGTCCCAAACTCCTCGGTGGCCGGCCTCTCCCCTGCCGACGTACAGGTGTTGGCGACGTCGGCGGGGAAAAATACTCGTCGCTCGAGCTCGACGCAACTACCGCGGCCGGTGTCGTCACAGCGCTCCCAGTGGTGCTGGATACCGGCGGCGGCGAGGCGGAGCTGAGCGAAGAGTCCGGAGGTGGTGGGCGTGCTCGTGTTGTTGCTGATCGTGACCTCGTCAACATATTTTAATTTTCAAGCATTCTGTTTTACGGAGGTGGCATGACAGATGTCACCTTTATGATGAAGTCTTTACTTTAAAATTATGGTTTATTTTATTATTTATTTATTATTATTATTATTATTTAGTTTATTTACTTTGATACTTATTCAAAACATTTTTAAATATTTTTATAAAAACATTTAAAAATATTAAAAAATTGTGGTCTGCTGATATCGGGAGCAGGGTCCAAGCTACCGGTGATTAGGACTCCAGAGTCAGGAACCTCCTCAAGATGCGAGCCGTATCGAGGAGTACTGCCTTCTGGATCAGACCCTTGATCCAACCGCCTAATGAGAGCCTCAAGAGATGCTGATCGAGGCTTTCGGCCATCAGGCCATTGGTCGATACGACAATAGGCACAATGATAGCCGAGCTCACATTCCACATGTCAACAATCTCGTGTGCTAAGTCGAGATATTTAATTTGTTTCTCTTTCTCAGCTTTCACTAGGTTCTCGTCATACGGAATGGTAATATCGATAATCATTGTGCGACGCGCTAATCGATCTATCACCACTATATCAGGCTTATTGGCGACAATACCCCCGTCAGTAATGATAGACTGATCCCAGTACAATGTGATATGGCAATTGTCGAGAACTGGGTCGGGCACATACTTGTAATACGGTACCTCAGAATCCACTAGTTTATATTTCAAAGCAAGTTGCTGGTGAATAGTCCTGGCTACTTGGTTATGCCTCTGCAAGTACTCGCCGTTAGCTAGACGAGAACAACCAGAGATAATATGTCTGATGGACTCACCCGGACGATGGCATGCCCGACAAACGTCAACCGTTCCGTCTTTAATTTATTATTATTATTATGCATTTTTAACAGACTTCAAAAAAAGGAGGAGGTTCTCAATTCGACTGTATTTTGTTTAGTTTATTTTTTATGTGTTAGCTCAGAACTTTTTTCAAGATGAACCGAATTGGATGATTATTTTTTTAATTGAAAGATGGTGCTTCTCATGTGGTCCTATATACATAAGTAGGAAGTTGGTATACGAATTTATGTGGGGTAGGTACCACAGCTTAAAAGAAAAAAGAAAAACTTTTTTCCAAAAAAAAAAACACAAAAATAAGTGAAAAATTACTTTAATTTCGGGAATCGATGGTAAAAAACGAAAATACAAAACAAAAGATTCCGACGTCCGAAATTAAAGTAATTTTTCACTTTTTTTTTTTTAAGGGGATTTTGTTTTTTTTTTTGTTAATCGTTTTATATTTTAAAATTGTTATTAGACCCGAATATCATATAGTTTGATCACTTGTAAGCAATACAAATGCCAAACAAATTACTATTTACTTAGTATTATTTATTTGTTTTGAATGAAGTTTTATTCCAACACACTGAACTTTATTTTAACCCAGTACCTTCAGATAGGAGAAGAAAAGATTTGGTTTGTTAACTCTCAGACTAAACAGGCTTTTGCTAGTCGATTTTATTTATTTTTAGGACCCTACTTGTATAACCAGTTTAACAGAGTGCTAAAGATTTATAGTTTAACTTATAATAGGTATAATTTACTAGTTCAGGAAATTTGGCGAAACTTAATTATGCAGACACGGAAAAACTACTAGAGACTTTAAAATAAAATTTCTATCTACCTACTCAAATATAAGTCTCTTCTTTTACCTAATTTATAATAATCTCCGTTTTATCTACTTTAATAATATTTGCTAATTTATTTAAACATAATATATCTTACATAATCTAGTTTTATAATCTACCTCGGGTGGGTCTCTACCTTATATTGTAATTCCGAATCATCATTACTTGCACCTGTAATCAAATTTTAGTTTATTTTTAGGCAATAATACTGTATGGAAAATATTGCTACTGTTGGCTACATGTACACTTTTTGTAAATGTTTTATTCAATAAAAAATATAAAAAAATATAAAATATAATAATATAATCAATTAGTTACTCTTTAAGTCATTGAAAATATTATGTTTACTTTCAATTAAGCTTCTAATAAATTTATTATTGTCATCTTTCTAAATGCTTGATATAAATTGATGGCCTGAAACACAGGTTTAATAAACCTAGATCAGGCAGGTCTACATTACAGTTAGAATTAAAATTTTCCTCGATTGTAATTCATGTAAATCATAATGTTATTTTATACTCGAATAAATTTTATTATTATTATTTATTACAAAAAAGAAAAATTAAAAGGAGTAACATAATAAAAGATGACAATTTTAACTTACATTTAGCTCAAGTCCAGTTTTGTAACGATGCTCTTCGCTCAGCAGTCAAAACACAATAGGTTATAATTAATTATTGTAATATATTTATACCACTATACAAATCCAGTTTCACATGAACTTTAATGTTACTACCAAACCCCGGTTAAAGAAACGAGTATTTTCAATTATAAAATCGTTTGAATTATCGCCGCGCGTTCGTGCTAGGCCTACAGTGCTAAGCATCCTGAAAATGCACGTTACATACTGCAGTATAATTCCTGCAATTACATACTTTTTGTTGTCATGTCGATTAAATTCTTTTTACGAGTCATTTGGTCAGCTTTTTACTTTTTCGTGTTTTTTTTGAATATTAAAAAATTGACAATTGTTCTGAACAATGTCAAGAAGAAAAAAATTGAAGGCATTCTGTCGTTGGAATTCCAAGAGAATTGTAATATTTTTTCAATAATATTGAATCTTTCTTCGAATGTGAATTTGAAATTTTTACTGTTTAACCACGATATGTGAGTATTCAGCGGATACAATCGACTGTACGTTCCCTGGAATTTGTCACTTTTTCTTTTGGTGAGTAATCCCTTTATAGGTTCCGTATTCTTGTAACTTGTGCCTTGTTCTTTAATCTAAGAAGATTTCCTTTTCCTTAGATTGTTTGAAAGGCCACATTTTTTGGCCTTACCCTGCCATTTATTGTTCGCCTGTCTTCTTCCATCGTCTGCCGGCTGCCGAAGTCCGAGCGAGCTTGCGGAGAGAAGCGCAGGATTGTTGCCGAGCAAGGTCGACGACACAGGTCCAGTAGCTTGGACATCAGGTGCTAAATAAGTCATTTGTGTGGCGCAATAACGCCCAACCATCAACATAATCGAAGTGTTCTGTGCTACACCGACGTGTGACATTTTATTTTTAAGGTGCTTTCCTAAATTCTCAATATCAGATCTTATACTCTTTAAAAGTTATCTTAACGAATTATGTAAAGAAAAACCTTAATCTTGTGTTTATTTGTGTTAAACAATTTATAGAGCGGCACGAATTTCGTACGATTGCAATCGAATTTAAATTCGTCAGAATACTTAATTAAGATCCTAAATATCTGGTAACATCATAAGTTTTTTCTCCGAAAATCTTATTGTGATATTTTTTTTTGATAGGTATTAATTAGCCTTTTAAAATTCCAACGACAGTTTTTTTTTTTTTTGTCTATTTATTATTCTTCTTTATTTCGGATGATTTTTATTATAATCATAAATTTTACGTGTATTCGCTGCGTGAGTTTGATATTTAGCTAGCTCACGCCGGGTTTCGTGTCCCCGGCGTATTAGCAGCCAGCTCTACGCTGCAATACATAAAACTGTTTACTAGCATAAACATGTATGTCTCCTGAAAGGTATTAGCATAAGAAATGCCATGGTGCCTAGACAAGTGTGCCAGCACTTAGGAAACCTAGTTGAGCTAGGAATTAAATTAAGGCAGATGAGCGGCGCGGACTGTTTTAGAGCAGAGCGTCGGAATAAAACGGATAATTACGTTAGAATGCTGGAGGAAGATGAGAAATCTATTTTACTGTTACAAAAAGTGCATAATACCTGCGAGCAGTGGTGGCCCAGTAGAAATGGCCGCGACTTACGAGTTGTAGATCGTAGGTTAGAACCCAGGCAATCACATTACTTTGTGTTGTACATTACTTGTACTTATTTCATCACCACTGCTCTCAAAACGGTTAAGGAAAATATCGTGAGGAAACCGGCATGTACTAAAACAAGAAAATTTAAGACTATATTATGGTATCCATCAAACCCCACTGGGCCCGCGTGGTGGATTACGGCCCATTCCCTCTCACAGAGAGGAGGCCTGTGTCCCAGCAGTGGGAACATTATAGGCTGATTATGATTATTTACTTACCGTGAATTAATGGCTTATCATTATGTCATAGTTGTATTTCCCCATATTCATGTAAGCAGAGGTGGTGGCGCTGTTTAAATCTCATGTAAGAAAGAAAAAGAAAGAAAGAAAATATGTTTATTTGCGGTAAACATGACGGGAAAAAAAACACACACAAATACAAAAAAGAACGAGTTGGAGGAAAATATGCGTCACATCCCTGCAAAACAGCAATCGCTTAGCATAATGCTACGATCCTATGCGAGACAGAGCCCCAGCGCATGTAACAGGGGGCAAGCCTATTGCAATTAACCAAGCACTGGACTGCTGCTGAAAAAATCTAATATTAGAAAAAAAAATAGCACTTGCCGACCTAGGGATCGAATTCGAAACCCCATGCTCCAGTAGTCGCGTTTGTGACTACTTGACCAACGAGACAGTTCGAGCACCTACTATAACAAAATGGCATGAATGTGCTTTCACAAATGCCAATATAAGTAATCGTCGTGCAAATAATAATTATGTTATCGATCGTACATATTCGTTCAGCGAACACGAACACGTCGTCGCGCCGAAAGGGGGCGCATTCCGGTTTGCCGTATAAATGAATGCGTGATCGCTAATACAGAATAGCGATGAGGTTATGATACGTCGGTATTGTGGGGACGTAATTTCCCTGACGCTGAACTGGGAAGGGTGCGGCATGAACATCATTGGTGAGTACATCTCGCACTTGAGATCGCAGACGACGTCGTCATACTGGCTGAATCGCTGCATGAGTTGCAGCAAATGCTGGACGGCCTAGTTGATTCTACTATAGGCATTGGTCTCCGGATGAACTTGGACATAACCAGTATCCTAATTACGTAACACACTATCTATCACAATCTGAATCATTTTGAAGCCTATTACTAATCCATTGCTTCTGAAGTTCGAAAAATTTGTCTGCTCAACATCGTAAATAACGCAATGAATGTTGTTGAACTATCAAAATGAAACCCATTCCTACAGTTAGTGTGTTACGTAATTACCCCGCTGGTTATGTTCAACGAACACGTAGCCCCAGGACCGGTTGCTGTCAATGGCGGTGTTCTCAAGGATGTTCAAGAATACGTGTACCTTGGGAAAACTCTACAGTTTGGTAAAACCTAATTTGAGAGGGAGGCTAATAAAAGAATTTAGCTGGGTGGGACAGCATTTGGGAAACTTCGTTGAGTCTTCTCGTCGCGTAATCCATAGAGCCTAAAAGGCCTTCAATCAATGCGTCCTGCCTGTTATGACTTACAAAGCCGAAACGTGTTCACTCACGGTACGCCTCCTGGTCCATAAAATCACGGTCACTCAGCGAGCTATGGAACGGGCTATGCTTGGACTGAGGGATCGAATCTGGAAGAAAGTGATCCGGCAGAGAACCAAAGTTTTCGACATAGCTCACAGAATCAGCAAGCTGAAGTGGCAATGGGCTGGCCACATTAGCCGTAGAACCGATAACCGTTGGGGTAGACGTACGCTGTAATCATAGCCTGAGGACGCAATACCAGTTATTAAAATGTAAATAAGGCGTAAAACATACGTATAAATGTTATTTGAGTTTTTTGCCAGTAAGTTGAAAATGGCAATTTTTTGGTTTCTATCTTGTTTTAAGTAAAAAAGGTTATTAATGAAAAATAAACCACAATAAAAAAAAAATGTTGATTAAATTTGCTATAGAACGCTTTTTATTTCAAAACTCTGACTTCTATAGTTTAGGAAAAAATGCAATTTTAAAAGTGTCTAAGTTTTCAAGGCCAGTGTAGAAGATCAACGACCCGTGGCCGGCGAAGTTAGTCGAAACGTTGCCATTCCGTATTACTCAAATAATGTAAAAAGTTTCAAGCGAAAATGTACTTATGACATTCTTAATGCTTACAGTTTATGCCATTATTTTCTACTAGAGTCCGCGGCTTCACCCGCGTGGATGTCGAAAATTATTCCACGGGAACTTGCTTCCGAGATAAAAGTACCCTTTGTCCTAACCCAGGTCATGGGCTATCCGTATACCTATCATCAAATTCCATTCAGCCGTTAAAGCGTGAAAAGGTAACAGAAAGACAGATAGTAAATGCATTTTTTTTTTTTTTTTAATTTAGTAGGTAAACATGTTTTTATGATTCTTAATGCATACATCAAAAAAATAATATTATCACTATTGATTTGAAATATTCTAGCGCCGCCATTGTCACTTAATATGTACTCGTACTAACATAATAGCTTATTTATTTTATATCTTTTAATTGTAATAACTTTTAAGCGGGTGGATCGATTTTCATCAAATAAATAGATACTAAAATAAATATTATCTCAAGATACGGACTCGTGACTATATTTGAAATTCCTTAAATCTCTTCAAAAAGCGGTACATAAAATTTTCAATAGTTTCAAAATTTTAACCCCTTGGGGGTTGATTTTACAAAGACGCTGAAACACGTAATTTTTGTTTCTTACCAAAAGCATTTATTTGAATTTTCATATCCCTAACTTAAGAAATCCTAAGTTTCCCATACAACTCTTACATCCCTTAAACCACCCCGTTTAGGATTATTTTTGAGACAAAAAGTAGCCTATGTTCTTTTCCTGAATTCCATTTATCTCCTTGCCAAATTTTATCAAAATCCGTTCAGTGGTTTAGGCGTGAAAAGGTAACATACAGACAGAGTTACTTTCGAAATTATAATATTAGTATGTATGCGCGAAATGAAGATAAAAGGGATGGCACCCAGCAGGAGTGCAAAATAATTCAAGCAAAAAACGTACTTACAACAATAAGTTTAAGGCATAGTTCTCTATGCGCAAAATGGGACGGGGTGATGGGGTTGCGAGTCGTCAAGATTCGTAGGTTTTTCTCCGGCGGCGCTTGCGACGATGCGTGACCGTATGAGTCACTCAGTCCAACGCCCCGGTGACCTTGAGGTTAGTCCGTGAGTCGCCTAATTGGCGCACACGCCCATTGTTTCTGTTGTATTTTTTTTTTGGATATATGGAAATTTTAGTAAAGTTATTTATTTATTTAAACTTCTCGCACACAATTACATACAAAGGCGGACCCGTTTTCCCGTTTTATTTGTGACAGGACCCGTAAATTTATACAGTATAGGTAAAATTAGTTGAAGCTTAGTGAAGTGGTGTATCGATTCGTGCAAAATTGGACACTTTTACCGTTTATTTTATATTTTTCTTACATAAATTCTAAATATAAAAAAAAACCAATTTCACAGATAAGTGGTGTTTATTAAACTTAAGTGATTGATTATTTATATAAAACAATTCCATAAAGTTTGTGTTAAATTGTTCCATCGCCCGCGCGTGCCTACTGCTCAAATTAGGCAAAGTACCTAAGTAGTTGCTACCGCGCGTGCATAATCAGCCTATAATGTTGCTACTCCTGACTGGGACACAGGCCTCCTCTCTGTGAGGAGTGGTTGCCTGGTAGATTTAACCTATAATTCATTAAATGCACGGAAACCGTGTCCGGCACAGTCCCACTTAAGGTGGGCCGCTTTTTGGGTTACGGCTGCGATTTGCGTTTTTGATCACAGTAGGTACTACATGAATGAATAAAAAAGTCGGACGAAACTCCACTAAGATAAAACTGAGTCCTGTTTATGTGTGAAAGTAGCCGTTTGGGCGCGTAATAGCCGAATAGGGGAAGGTGGGGGAATTACGAACACCTGAAGGATTTTTTGAATAAATAACAGAATCTAAAGGTTGGACTTTCTTTTATTGGTTTGTGAGCAAGTTTAGTTATTTGAGTTTATAATTAAAATGAACAAAAATTTTAAAATTCTTCAACAAAAGTAAAAAATCAAACAAAAACAAAACTCTGCATGCGGGTTTACCCGTCTTGGTCGGGTATTCACGAACACTGGTGGGGTAATTACGACTTATGCTATTTATATACTTAGTTATATACTTAATTATATACTTATATATAATCAGTCTTCAAATTAACGACAGAGATCACACTTATAGCCCGTCGTATATTTTTCATGCACGGTGTGATAATAATAATGCGTGGTGATAATGTGTTTTTACACAAGAAACACATTATCTAATCTTCAACGGGTGGGCTTTCATATTTTTCGTTGCAAAAAATACAATAAAAATCATCAGTTTTTTTTTTATTTTTTCTTTGCCTATTCTTGAAAATATATTTGATTTTTTACTGTGATTATGATCCTCTTATTTTTGGGTTTCTCAAATTCTGGCTTCAGTCTTTTTGTTTCAGTATATATCTATTTTAACAGACGTATTTCAGTTTTAGTCTTTCGTTGATAATTTTGAGGCATCTAAAAAAATAAATAAATACTACAATTAATTGATAAGAAGACAATTTATCTAAATTATTAATTAGATAGGGGTAATGCCGAACGTTCATGATTGTTCAGCCTAGCGTGATAGCCACTACCTCTTGTCACAAAAATCAAATCACGATAAAAATAATGTTAGGTTATTTGCCGCTGTTACTAAGCTCATTTAAATGTTTGCATAGTGACTATTTTAGTCTGTTAATTCTAAATTACAGCTGTATAACATACAACGAGTTATATTTCGGAAAAAGTTCATCGAAAACATACAAAAAAATAAAGTATTCATACCTTGAAAGATGCACGTGACTGCTTTCTTCGATTCGCCGCTTGGCACAAGAGGTGGCGTGACTTTTAAGGTGGCGGCGTTAAAAATACGAAAGGCTCTTTCTAACATAATGAAAATATTGTATTCGGGATTATACCGCGTTCGTAATTCCCGCACCTTCCCCTTATGTGTGAATGTGTGAGCTGGCCGACTTGAGTGACACAGTTTTTCGTTAGCGAGAATCTGTCCGACTTTTTTCTTCGTCCATGAGGTACCAACTACTTTATGTAGGTATTTTAGTTGTAATAATATTGTTACTACCTACATATATTCACAATGGATGTGCAACAAATTTGTTAATTAAAAACAAAATATAACCATGATACCTATGATTATATAAATGCCGTTGACGTCACTGCAGAACAATGGCGATATATAAAAATTTTAAAAATTAAGAGCAATTACGTTGTACCTATAATACACGGATTTACTGCAGGCGTTACTTTGCTCGCATGGATTTTGATGTTTTCAACATACTCATATCTATTCACCCCAAATCAATTTAATTGGAGTCGACACAGCTTGTTTTCTACTTCCATACATCTCTATTTAAACTCAAAGCATTTATTTCAAATAAACCAATTGCAGGCACTTTTGAATTGTCGAGGGGTCGGTCAGTCAGAAAGATGAAGCTAGTTGCCCATGCCAAAGCGTAGTAGGTACCTATGGAGAAGAACGGACACGAAACTCCACGGACACTCTTTTAAATCAAAATATGGTTACAAAATATTGGTTACATCATTCATGTTGAAATTATACATGTGAGAACGATGCAGAACGTTAAAAGCGTCCGTAATAAAAGACAAAAATAATTCAAATATTAAATTAAAATAAGCCGTGACAGCTAAGAAATGACCAGTCATTCATCCCACTTATCATATTAGCTATCACTTCCTTCCTCAGTAGTCACTTCCTTTCTGGTCATAATTATTACCATTTTTCATTACCATCATCTGTAAAGGGTCCCCGGAAAAATCAATTGCAAATGTCAAAGTTTCCGTGTATGAAGATTTCAAATGTTAGAAAGAAGAAAAGAAAGAAAATACATTTATTTGCGGTAAACATGACGCAAAGAAAAAAAACACAAACACAAAAAATAACGAGTTGAGGGAAAATATGCGTCACATTCACGGAAAACGGCAATCGCTCAGCATAATGTTACGACTCTATGCGAGACAGAGCCCCAGCGCAAGACGCGCGTTAGACGAATGAAGTTCCAATTGAAGCTGTTTTAATTGCGTACGCCTCATTCGATTACTGAACTGAGCTGAGAAAAGGCGCGTGACTCATAATCAAAATGATTTCAAACGCAAATAAGATAAGGCATTAATTGCAATAACTCTTGCGGTTACAACTCAGAAAAAAAGGGAACATAAACGTTGGGTATGCAGAATGGTATAAATTAAGATGAGACAGAAAATTTTACGACCGTCATGTATGCTGGCATGGCAATTTGAAAATAACGATTGTCATTTGCAGTCATTGAACACAGTGCATCAATTGCCATCAATCAATATTTTTGTCATTTACTGTCAATTTCGTAGTAATAAATAGTCAATAGCTTCAATTGCCTTCTGGAAACAATAATTTTGCACATAACTGTGTATCAATCAAGTAAACATTGATAATAATTGCAATTGATCGTTTCGAGGAACCTTCACAGAATCCGTCTGTACCTACAAATTCATATCCAATGTCACCATACTTTGAAGTTTCTATAAACATTTTTTGTACTTAGAGCCTCTGAAGACGTTAATTTCTTCTGAAAATAAGACGAACAACTTAGCACTGCCTCGTTTCACAAACATACATTGGAACTTTATAGCTTTATAAATTGTCGTGTAAGTCTTTGAAACTGGTAAGAAAACAGAAATAAGTTTTTGAAGATAATAATAATACCAGCCTATTATAGTCCCTTCAATGTACAATAAAAGAAGGAAGGGTAGACCATTTAAAATATGGAGTGACAACATCGTACAGATAGTCGGAAACTTATGACCCAGACGAGCAATGGACAGAGCCACCTGGAATGGCTTTCACTGCAAAAGACGGCCCTTACACCTAACAATACTAACCTTATTTATGTACAAAACTAACATTACTGACAAATAACAATATATAAAAATAAAAATAAATAAAAAAATAAAAACAATATACAAAATACAAAACAGTGGATAAGAACTACATTTAAGGGATTATAAAGCTAATAAATAAATAAATACAAAATTATAGTCCCACTCCAGGGCAAAGGCCTTTTCTCATACAAAAAAGGCACGAGCATTGATCACCACGCTTGCTCAAAATGGGTTGACGATTTTAGACTTATATTAACTATAAGTCCAGGTATCCTCATAATGTTTTCCTTCACCGCAAGAAGAAAAAGAATACATTTATTTCGCTAAGTTCAAAACGCAGAACGAAGGTTGCAGGAAATTGGTTTGTACAACATTTACTTACATAGGTACTTTTAAGATATTTACCTAATAACAATTAACTTGTCTTAGTTAGAACGTATGAACCAACCGTTTCAAATAAATAAAAACAGGTGATATGCGTCAGCGCGACGCGACTCTAGTAGAACAATTTCTATGAAAACTTCATGGAAATTGTTCTACAAACACGTGTTGTGTTTTGTTGTTGTTGTTGTTGTTGTTGTTTTTGTTGTTGTTTGTTGTTGTTGTTGACGCATCGCGCTGCAGCGCCGGTCTGCGGGGCCTTTACAGATTTACATATAAAAAACATCGTGCTTGTATCGCCTATCCTAGCCACTACAATAATTGTAGGTATGCAATGCAAACATTCAAGTTTCATTGTTGTTACAAAAAGTAAATTAAATTAATGTAATCTGACTATTAAAGATAAAACGTCTGGTAACATTTACCTAATTAATTGCTTGAGACAAAAAAATACTTTAATTAAGAAGGTAATAAAAGCTTAGTTTTAATTAACAATGCTTTGTGCCTTTTTCCAGAAAACATTTTTAAAAATAAAAAGGAAATCACACGGCTGATACTCATCACAAAGATTCTCTTCAGTGAGTTTAAATAACAAAACAATTAACAAAATATCGAAGGACTAAAAAAATATACCGTCAAACGGGGTGTATAGGGATGCAGGGGTGAATAGAGACGAAACTTTGAAAGGGATATTAACATTGAAATAATATAGTTTGTTGCCAAATAGGACTCGTGTGTTTAATGCATTATAATTAACGATTAAGTGTCCTTGTTGGCAACAAACTATATTATTTCAATGTTAATATCCCTTTTAAAGTTTCGTCCTGATTTACCCCGTTTGACGGTACATCATGTTCCTGCCTAATCCCAATTTATTTGATGTCGGCGCAACATGTCTTTTTCTTCCATACTTCTCTATTAGTCCCCCCCCCCCCCTTTTCCAAACTCAAAGTCAAACTCAAAGCATTTATTTCAAATAAACCAATTGCAGGCACTTTTCAATTGTCGAGGGGTCGGTCAGTCAGAAAGATGAAGCTAGTTGCCCATTCCAAAGCGTAGTAGGTACCTATGGAGAAGAACGAGCAAGAAACTCCATGGACACTCTTTTAAATCAAAATATGGTACAAAATATTGGTTACATCATTCATGTTGAGATTATGCATGTAAGAACGATGTAGAACGTTAAAAGCGTCCGTAATAAAAAAGATAGAATCAAGAAAGAAAACAATTCAGAAATTAATATAAGCCGTGGCAGTTAAGAGATGACCAGTCCCTACTGACGGCGCCCGTACACGAACATGATGCATGGATCAGCACCATTCAGCTCAACCATTTTGAAGGGAACTTAATGATCCAACACACAGCACACAGCACACACGCCACCACCAGCGAGACATTTGAGTGAGCATGACATACTCTCATCCGCCAGGGGCACATTCAATGAAAGACGAACCCAGTAAATGGTAGCTTTCTTCGGTAGCGTTCTTGCCAAAAATCTAAAAAGAATCCTAGCTAGTAAATAGGTTGGTAGTGTAGGTACTAGAGTTTGGGATTTATAATAATAAAATAATCATATTTATTTCAGGCTAAAATGGACCGTAGACATATGTGTACCTACATAAATAAAGTTTAGAACAAAACTTGTGTTAATAACTTAGTACTACATTTCACTAGCTTGTCTTTGTGCTGTCCTGTGGTACTGGTCCACGGAACCGACGGACCACGTGCTGCAGCCAAAAGTTTCTTTCATGAGGACGGGTAGACAACAATTCGGTACTCGCACTCGCACCATGAACATCTTGAATCTCACGTTGCGGTGCGGCTCCAGTAACTGCACCCTCGGCGTGTACCTTGTCTTCTAGCGCACGTACTCCACGATGTCTTCCGCCTTTTTGGTATGTGTAAAACATCTAACGACATTAGAAGTTTTTTTTACCGGTTTGGTTTTGCTCTATAGCATCTGCTATTTTGCCTAATATTTGTCATTAAAAAGAACGACGATCATTCAAATTAAATGTAAGATTATACCTAATCACGAAAAACAAGGGCTAAAAATCACACAACATGTTAATTAAGAGAAAGTCATCCACTACTTGCTTGCAAGTTTTGAACATAACATATAGGTAGATATAATTACTGAATAAAAAGAATTGAGAACAAAATCGAATAGTTCAAACTGGAAAGGAAATGGTGTCAATCCGAACCCCGAAATTAAACATCGTGCTACCTCATGACGGTAGGTTCCGAAAACTGAAATTGGAGCTTAGATTTAAGTTATAAACCCGTTTCCATTTTCCGTAATGAGAACCGAAAGGTTTCAGCGAAACTTTGAACTTGTTCTCTTATTTCATTTTCTGTAAGATGATGCTACTTCGTTATTTGCTAAGCGGATTAGGACGGGCTATGAATGCATTACCGTAACCGGTTTCAGAGAATTATTTATGCAAAAGAGAGACTGTATTAAAACATGGTTTTGAGGAATCAAACACAGATATCATAATGTAATTAATTAAAGAAGTGTAAGTAGGAAGTGTATTTATTCTTGTAGGTAGCTAGGTAGCTGTGGTAGTAGGGTGATTATGTTTAATTTATTGCTTTGAGATACCTACCTTTTTTTTTCTTTTTTTTTTTTTGGGTGGGAAATCATCAAATGACGTCTCCCGCTCTGGGCGGAGCGGAAGGGCGTGTCAGACTCTTACTGACTAAAACCCACCCGTGTTCCTTCAGTTGCCTGTGCGCCAGGGCCACGGTAACTCTTTCGAACAATCCGCAGCCCCGGCAGGCATCGGTCCTGTCGGACCCCGTCAGTGGTGCTGACATCTCTTTGAGGCGCGCGTGGAACACGACGCGCCGTCGACCCGGGCCTGGTCCTTACCGGACGGCGAGCTGCCCATTGCCCGCCGTCCGCAAGCCCGCGCCTACGGTGGCCGGGAGTCGGCAATCGACTCCCGACGCCCAGGGTGTCTCCTCCTCCTGCGACGGCTAGGGGCGCGAGGGCGCAGTGATTGCCTCTCCCTCTCGCGCTCCGCCTCCTCCTTCGCGAGCATTACTGCTTCGCAGAAGGAGGTGACGGCTTCCCATTCCCTCTCGCTCCGTACCATGGCCTGAACCAGGGCCGGACGCGAGAGGTCGCCGCCGCCGATCGCCGCCACGAGGACACGGCGGTGCCCCGCCCAAGCCGGGCAGACCTCCACCGTATGCTCCACCGTGTCCTCCGGTCGATCCACACAATGGTAACACCCGGGCGTTTCCTCCCGCCTTATTCGAAACAGGAACCTCCCGAAACATCCATGTCCGGTGAGGACCTGCGTCAGGCGGAAGGTGAGGACGCCGTGGCGCCTCTCAAGCCACTCCTCAAAGAGGGGTCTTACCGCCGCAATTGTGGCGTGCCCTGAGATACCTACCTACCATTCAATTAGGTAGGCAGGTGCCTTGTGTGACATTTCATTTTCCAAATACTCGCCATAGACAACAGTTATATTATTGTAAAACACAACAGGTAGTGCCATCTGTAGTTTCTAATAGTAACTCATATAAGATTGCAGTTTACTCTTTTGAGCGATAGGTGTCGCTACAGCAATGAACCTACCATTGATTGGTAATATTTTTATACTGTTCCTGACTGCTGTGCTGACATGTCTATACTAAACCTGGTGTTATTTTTCTTGTTGCAATTGATGCCTTTCTCATTGTTGTATTTTTAGCAAACTTCTCATGAATTCAATGTTTTTTTGAATAAAAGTTCTTACCTAACTAAGCTTACGAAATTCGAATAAAACGAAAAGATCCGAAATATTAGAAGCAGCAACAGATTTGTATCGAAACCTTTGCAACGACGACGAAGAAACCACATCATCATTAATATGGAAACACCACGTGGACCATGAAAACGAGATTCCAGAAATAATAGAAAGTGAAATATCGAAAGTCATCCAATAAAAAAAATGGAAAACGCCAGCGGAAGATAGAATCTTGAACGAACTTTTGAGAGAGTCCTCAGATATTTGACTATTTTTCACGACATAATATTTAATGATATCCCCAGACAAAAAAAAAGCGCCAAAACAATGGACTACGTCAACAATATTATTACATTATTCCATAAAAAGGGAACAATGGATGACAACAACTATAGACCAATAATAAGTCTCATGTCCAACCTTTACAAAACATTTTGAAAAATAATACTCGGTCGGATTACAGTTTAGATAAAAACCAACCAAAAGAACAGGCAGGATTCCGCAGCGGTTTCTCAACCATAGCTTATTTTTATACAATCAAATAAATCACTGAGAAGTACAAAGAATATGGATTACCTTACTATCTAGCGTTTGTAGACTATCATAAGGCCTTTGACCAGGGCTTGTTAACGTTACCAAATAACAAAATAATTACCGTTAAGTAACGTCAATTTCAATGTGATACCTTACTAACGTTACAAAAAAGTAACGTTACTTTTTTAACTTAACAGTATTTTAACGTTAATTAACATTACCGTAAAATATACAAGTAACGTTAATTTTACCGTTAATTTTACCGTTAATTTTGCTACGTTGCCGTTCCGTAGATTTACATTTTTGTGCGCTCGCTTTGGCATAGCGTTGGATCACTATAGATGCACTGTTGCCGCTTTGCCGCGCCGCCGCCGCGCCGTCACGCCTCATTCGTGTGTAATACCTACAGTAAGTTGGTTTGTTCGAGACGCAAAATTTTTGGTTGGGTATTTCAGACGAGGTTTCTTCCTGAAGGGCAAGCGATAACTTGCTATTGACTTTAAAATAAACTGGTTTACCCCTAATTGAGCCCATTTACCTATGGCAAATTTCAGGCATCACGGGGATAGTTTTTTTTTGGTGGGAAATCTTCAAATGACCTCTCCCGCTCTGGGTGGAGCGGAAGGGCGTGTCAGACTTACTGACTAAAACCCACTCGTGTTCCTTCAGTTTCTGTGCGCCAGGGCCACGGTAACTCTTTCGAACAATCCGCGACCCCGGCAGACATCGGCCCTTTTGGACCCCGTCAATGGTGCTGACATATCTTTGAGGCGCGCGTGGAACACGACGCGCCGTCGAACCGGGCCTGGTCGTTACCGCAAGCTCGCGCCTACGGTGGCCGGGAGTCGGCAAACGACTCCCGACGCCCAGGGTGTCTCTTCCTGTGGTGTCTAGGGGCGCGAGGGCGCAGCGATTGCCTCTCCCTCACGCGCTCCGCCTCCTCCTTCGCAAGCATTACAGCTTCGCAGAAGGAGGTGACGGCTTCCCATTCCCTCTCGCTCCGTACTATGGCCTGAACCAGCACGCGTAGCATGATTATTATAGAAACTGGTTTTGTCGACGGAAGAATAGACAAAAATTACGTTCCGTGAAGACAGTACGACGGCAGCAAAGTAGAAAGAGTCAACTGCACTTTTTACGAAATTCAGTAAAACGTTCACGTTTTTCTTTTATTTTGCTTGTCTCGAAAATGGTGTGTCCTATCGCAAAAATAATGAAAATTTCGATCCCCTTTATGAAACCCTTAAACCCCTAAAACTGAACATGTAGGTAATAATTTTTCACATTTTCCATACAAAATGTGAAAAATTCAATTTTTCCATTCCAATTTTATACTTTGGGGCCGTCGAGTAAAAAATTGTCGAATGTCTTTAGCATGGTGATTACAAAATCAAATTGTCTTCACTACCTTAGACAACAGTCAGTTGTCAGAGTGATTTTGACGTTTGGGATAGAAATCTTTCTTCTAAAATAGTCTACATATAAAAGGACCTAGACAGCGATCGGAAGAAACGAAAGACAAAATGATAGATTGTAGAAGGATTTTTACGGTGCGATGTCAAAAATTGAGAAACGAAATGTCACTTTGTATAGAAATAGTTATGTATTGTCTTCCAAGAAATAGAAAGCGTCATGCTACGCCTTCAGGGTTGGATGCGAGAGGTCACCGCCACGAGGACACGGCGGTGCTCCGCCCAAGCCGGGCAGACCACCATATGCTCCACCGTGTCCTCCGGTCGATCCACACAATGATAACACCCGGGCGTTTCCTCCCGCCTTATCCGAAACAGGAACCTCCCGAAACAGACATGTCTGGTGAGGACCTGCGTCAGGCGGAAGGTGAGGACGCCGTGGCGCCTCTCAAACCACTCCTCAAAGAGGGGACTTACCGCCGCAATTGTGGCGTGCCCTGTGCTGGGTTGCGACAGTCGCACTCTCCATGCCGCCATGAGATCCCACCGCGGCTCCGTCCGCTGTGCCGCGATTTCTCGCGGCAGCGGAGTTACGCCCCGGCGTTTCGCCTCCTCGCGATCGGGGGATGCCTGAAATGCGTAAATGTAAGCGCTCATACATATGAACGGCACGCAGCGGTCGGTGACAACAGTCGACATGCCGTGGCGGTGCGTTAGACTATTAGATCCTGCATGTTTACAACGACTATTGTAATAACTATAAATAAGTAAATTATTACTTTGATTATTGTCTTCACTCATCTTGATATTGGATAAATTGTCAGTTATCACACTTATCACTGACTAAATCAGCTCACTATACTAGTCACGCGTAAGAATCAGACAATGTTTTTATCGGCACGGCATCACAGCGACGCGTGAGAGGGCCACAGCGGCCCGCCACGCACCTCCGCCCCCATTACTTCCACGTCACAAGATAACAGTTAAAAAATAACTGTAAAATTAACGTTATTTAACAATTAACGTTAATAAAGATTAACGTTAAAATGTGGCATAAGTAACGTTAAATCTATTACCGTTATTTAAATATTAACGGTAACTCTGTCAAATAGAGGTAACGTTACGAACATTTTACCGGTATTTAAAGCCTTGCCTTTGACTCTCTAAAACACAAAAAGATTTGGAAAACGCTGGCTAGTCGAGGAGTACCCAGGAAATATATTCAGGTTATACGGAACATCTACAAAAACACGACCGCGAAAATTAAAATGGAAAAACTGAGAGAACTATTCCCCATTAAAAACAGCGTCAGGCAGGGTGATCCCTTATTACTTAAATTATTCTCAGCAACGTTAGAACTTGTGTTTCGAAACCTAGAATGGTCAACTTACGACATAAGGGTAAATTTCAACTAATGCTGAATCACCTTCGATTTGCGGACGACCTTATAATAATTTCTGATAACCCGAATCAACTGCAAGCTATGCTCAACTTGTAGAGGAAAATCAAAACTAGGCCTGCAGATAAATCTAACAAAAACTAAATTGATGACGTACGTCTAAAGAAGTACACATCAGGGTAAATGTAGCGTAGAAGCGATACCGGTCCCTAAAAGAAGTCACAAAAAATCAGTCAATACCACTGACGTTAAAAAGCAAAGTATTTAACTCGTGTTACATACTTCCTACGAAGACTTACGGTTGCCAAACATGGGCTTTCACTAAGCAAAACACTAAGAAGTTACGAACATGTCAACACAACATGGAAAGAAGTATGCTTAATGTTAAGAGAAAGGACAAGTTAAGCTTTGAACATATCAGAGGGAACACAAAAATAGCGGGCGTATCATACAAGATAAAAAAATAACCGCCTTCCAAAAAAACACAAAAAAAGTGAAAATAATTTTAATTTCGGAAGTCTGTGGCAAAAAACGAATATACAAAACCAAAGACACCGACGTCCGAAATTAGTAAGTTTTTATTTTTCATTTTTAGTTGTGGTAAATGGTACCTACCCCACACAAGTTCGTATACCACTACTTGATGTGTAAATAACAGTGACAGGAAATTATTATAACGTCATCAATATAAACTAAGTGGAAAAAATACGCAGTATTAAGGATAACTCAAAAACTCCAGGTCAGAACTTGATCAAATTTAAATGAAACCACATGTAAAGCACCAGCTCTTAAATAAAAAAAGAATCATCCAAATCGGTTCACCCAGAAAAAAGTTCTGAACTAACAAACATAAAAAAAATTAAAAAATACAGTCGAATTGAGAACCTCCTCCTTTTTTTGAAGCCGATTAAAAAAAGCTGTTATAGATGTAAGCAAGAAAAATTTCGCCAAAGGACAGTTGTATGTTGATCTGAGTCGTGTTAAAACTTTGAAAGGAATAGCGTTGTCTGACTTAGATTCAAACAAATTATTGAGTAGGCCATACGACGAAAGAACATTGCTAGAGATGACGTGATTACGCAACTTAAATTCAGTCTCAAATTGACGCATCAGCATGACTAGTAGGTAATGGTTGTCCTATGTAAAACTTCAATCTTAATTAGGTATTATTTTTATATGAACTGAACATTTTGGAATATTGAACGGTATGAAGTAAGTCCAACAAAAGGTAACTGTTGTAAATCGTTGAGGAATCCCCTCGACTGTCTATGGTCTCCCTCATCAGACCTGTAATGGCACTTATAACCCATATGGGTGCAAAGTTCTCATCAATATAAACGAATTAATTCCAAACACAAGGTAGCTACTGTAAACCGTTGAGGAATTCCCTTAACTGTCCGTCGTCTTCATCATCAGACCCCTAATGATAGTCACAACCCATCTAGGTGTAAAGTTCTCATCAATACAAATTAATCAAGCCCAAACAAAGTAACTACTGTAAATCGTTGAGGAGTTCCCTCGACTGTCTTTCGGCTCCATCATCAGATCGACTGCAGACCTTCATTAAATTGTAGTGCTTTAAAATACTTAATGAAAATATTTTACAAACGCACTAGTCGCCCCTACGATTTTCGAATTTTCCCCTCGATTTCTCTGGGATGCCATCATCAGATCCTGGTTTCCTTATCATGAGACCACCCTTTGGATATCTCCTTTGCGACAAAAAAAGAATCATAAAAATGGGTTCATAAACGACGAAGTTATCCGCGAACACAGATTAAAAAAATATATATATATATACGGTCGAATTGAGAAACCTCCTCCTTTTTTTGAAGTCGGTTAAAAAAGCTGAAATGGTAATGGCCGGGCCACCTAATCAGAGTCAAAAAGGAGAAATGGGCTAAATTAGTAACCGAATCGTACCCAAAAGGAAAAGAGGACGTCCGATACCAAGGTAGGATGACGATCTTAAGGCGTCTGTGGGGCCAATGTTGAAGGAGGAAACTCATGACCGGGAACTATGGAAGAATATGGGGGAGGCTTATGCTAAAGCAAAACAATCTTCTGAAACCGATGTCTGATTAATAAATGAAAATTTTTTCTAAAAAATTTCTTATTAGCTAGAAAGAAAAAAGAAAGAAAGAAAATACATTTATTTGCGGCAAACATGACGCAAAGAAAAAACACACAAACACAACAAAAAAACGAGTTGAGGGAAAATATGCGTCACATTCACGCAAAACGGCAATCGCTCAGCATAATGCTACAACCCTATGCGAGACAGAGCCCCAGCGCTGGTTTTCAGCGATAGCGATAACTTAATAATGTATGTACGTAACTAGATTGTAACATTGTTAATAAAGGTTACTATTACTATTATGAAAAAACATACTCTACATTTTTGTTAAATTATTGTCAAGTAAGTTCGCTATTGCAATTGTCCAAAACACCCTTTGATTGACTTCATAAACCTTTGAAGTGGCCCTTTTCACACAAAAACTGAGACCAAAATAATTAGGTACAACAGTTACGATTTTGTTTACAAACCATTACTCAACAAAACACAGACACCTAAAACAAGCTGTAAACACAAAAACCTTGAAATAAACCTATTAGTACTTATTGTCTTACTTTTATTACACCACCCAGATGTGCCCATTGCCTTGTTCAGTTCTTCAGTTTTGTAGAAAGACCTAATTTTAAAATAGAATAGAGCAATGTCAACTTTGGATTGTAAGAGACAGAGTTTAATTTCGCTTGGGGTAGTCTAGATTTGTTTGATGGATATAAATCGTGTAATAAGGTTACTATAATGTTACGTAATGGTATGGAATTCATAAATGTTGAAGAATTTATTCAGTCCTTTCAAAACGCCTTAAATTTGTAAATATTCA
This sequence comes from Dryobotodes eremita, assembly GCA_917490735.1. Taxonomy (NCBI): domain Eukaryota; kingdom Metazoa; phylum Arthropoda; class Insecta; order Lepidoptera; family Noctuidae; genus Dryobotodes; species Dryobotodes eremita. The sequence goes on along the minus strand of OU823251.1, from coordinate 18,232,152 downwards.
GTGTTCATTATTATTGAAATAATTTAGCTTTCAGTCTCAAAAAACAATTATTTATTTTTGATGATTATCTTGGACATATTTCGGGCAATTTCTCTTTCATCTAAAATATAGTTTTAGAATATATAAAGACAGTAATGGCTCGATTCTATTGAGAGACTTATTGTGGTGAAAAAAAAGTAATAATTTAGTTTAATCCATGAAATCGAAACCATATTTGAGCTGTCCAGTTTTTTTTTCATCCAACAAAGCAAACTGTTCCCAAAAGCAAGAATAAAATGAAGAAGTACCTTTTTTTTTTTTTTTTTTTTGCAGAAAAAACTTTGCAATCAAACGCTGAATCTCTTGTACTTATTATCATTAAAATTACCGTATTACCAATAGTGCAAATTAACAATTATGTGAAAACACATTTTATTAAGCATTGTGCCTATGATTTTTTGTCTATAGTACCTACCCACGAAAATTGAATCATTAATCAAAAGGCTAGATCAGTAACCTATTTTATTATTCCTCAAGTTAAAATATTAAAGTCACAAATCGGGACAAGTTAAAATGTAGTAAAAGTTATACGTAAATATGTCGAATTTCGAATCACGTCAACCAAAATACGCTATACCGGCGACGTGGAATATCTGATATTGAAATATTTAACAAGACATTTTCAAAATAAGAATGTATCGACGTAAAAGAATTGCATTCAAAATACAAAACCTCTATATTTATTTCTCCGAATTGAATTTCGAATACGTTCTTTCAAGTTTTAAAAATATTGTCAAGAAAGTTCTTTATTTTTACCGGATTTTATTGATTGTGCCAGTACAACAATGGTTGTTTATTAGCCGGTTTCTATGTCCACACAAATCGTTTTCCTTAAGGATCGTTGTCCCAGCACTATTCTGTAAAATCACTATGAAAACTTATGTGAAGTGATTTTTGTTAGGTTAGGAGTAAAATAGGAGTCAAGATTATAAACCTTCGTATGCGAACGTGGATCCACGCAAGACACAATGGCTTTTTAATTGTTTATGTAATTACGGCAATCAACCGGTTAAATGATTCTGGTTTACCAAATAGACTAGTGGAGTTTTTTGCCGGCTTGATTCCTTATGAAACGACCAATTGGAACTGGGCACCTGCTCCTGACATTTCTAAGTGCCCATGTAGGTTTATGTGAAATTAAATATTTTGATTTTGACTACAAGTTAATAATAGTAGGATAAAGACTACCAACCTAACAGTGATAGTAATTTTGAAGTTACACAGAGTACTCAGTGAAATCGTATACCCATCACTTAGCAAAGAGTTTGTTACAAAACAATATAAACATTTTATCAGCCATATAATGGTTTCGCCTAGAAAAACTTTGAACACAATCTGACGTCTTACAAATTACATCTTCTGAAAGGAGTAGGCGTTACAATTCTTTTTTAGAATTCTCAGTAAAGTATAAGTTTACATGATTAAAAAGCATCGTGGAGTTTAGAAATGAAGGGCAGATCAGTAGTGGGAAATTACAGATTGGAAAAGGATAGAATACTTAAATCGTTATCTGCCGTCTAGACTTTTTAACTTGTAGGTACCGCGAAGATTTTACTCGCGTCGTCGGTAAGCCCTCATACCCGCGGGCGATTTTTTATCGCGCATGGGACTTTCAACGCACTGCTTACCGCCGAGAGTTGAAAATCGAACAGTGGTTTTTTTTTGATGCGTTGGAATGCACTCTGGATTCTCAATACTCGGCTTAACACCGAGAGTTAAAATTCCAGTGCGCAACAAAAAAATTGTCGCGTTAAGATATCGCCCGGCTAACAGAGGACAAATAGTATGCATTGTTGTGTTTTTTTCTGATTTAATTGAAGCCAAGCAATGTTCTGTAAAATAAATATTAATATTAAGAACTTTAATCAGATTAGGTACCTACATATTATTGCAATGTATACCAAAGCCAACTGGGAGAAAACTCGAAATATTAAGGTAAATGGAAGAAGGTAAAACATTTAAATTGTTTTCACAGTTTTATAAATACCTACATTTGCGTGAACCAAACCAGCAGCGGCTCTGTGACAGCTTAAAAAATATAAAATAAAACTAGACAGCGCGGCGCCACTTGCTGCGCCATCTAGTTTAATAACTATGAAACAGTAAGCTATTCCCATTAGCAAGTTCCCTTAATTTTGTTACGAAGTTACTGGAATCACCGAAGAGGTCGGATAAGAGTGACACTGGCTCATGACAGTCACTCTAACAGAGCATCGCATTGATGGTTGCGTGGCGGCTGTCTTCTGATGACAGAGATGATGTCATGGGAGCCGCTGTCCCACCACGTCCATGACGAACTGGTACATTCTGGCATAATCCTGATGATCGGTTCCCTACAAAAACTTTTTTACAAACAAACAACCGACTTCCAAGAAAAACGTCTTTGGTTTTGTATTTTCGTTTTTTGCCACCGACTTCCGAAATTAAAGTTATTTTTCACTTTTTTAGTGCATTCTTTGGAAGTCAGTTGTTTTTTTGTAAAAAAGGTTTTTATTATTCACTTTTTAATTGTAGTATGGTAAGTGGGACCTACCCCATACAAGTTCGTATACCACTACTTGATATGTAAATAACAGTGATAGGAAATTATTAAAACATCATCAATATAAACTAAGTGGAAAAAATACGCAGTATTAAGGATAACTCAAAAACTACTGGTCAGAACTTGATCAAATTTATATGGGACCACATGAGAGGCACCAGCTTTCAAATAAAAAATCCTAATCGGTTCATCTAGAAAAAAGTTTGAGCTAACACGCATAAGAACAACAAAAAAAAAATACAGTCGAATTGCGAACCTCCTTCTTTTTTTGAAGTCGGTTAAAAATGATTGAGCTGGATGGTGCTGATCCACGCGTCATGTTCGTGAACGGGCGCCGTCACTTGAGACTGGGCATCTCTTAACTGCCACGGCTTATTTTTATTTTTAAGCTTATATTTTGAATTGTTTCTTAATTTTTTTTACATTGTTCTCACATGTAGAAGCAACAAGAATAATGTACCCTGAAGTTTGTAATATCTTGATTTGAAAGAGTGTCCTTGGAGTTTCTTGCCCGTTCTGCTCCATAGACATCTACATTTTGGAACGGGCAACTAGCTTCAACTTTCAGACTAAGACTAACCGACTCTTTGACAATTCAAAAGTGCTTTTAAATGGTTTAATTGAAATAAATGCTTTGAGTTTGAGTTTGAATTTGATATTGAAGCTGCTGAACTACGAATAGGTAGGTACGATGACCACTTCTGGTAAAAGCTATCCTGCGCCGTTAAATACTTACTTATCACTTGCGGGACCGTCCATAACATTTTTTTAAGCTATTGAATAGCTTTTATAGCGGGCTTTGAGCGCGGCGACCGAATCAAGAAATTCCGTAACGAAAATAAAACCTAACACCCCCCACTCCGCCTACTATGCAGCTCGGCCGAGCGTTCGCTTACCGTGTATGTATATGGTACAACTGTACTTTAATTAATATCAAAGAAAAAAAAAATACTCCATAAATAAAAAATTATAATTGCAAAAGTTGATAAAAAATGCTATGCAATAGCTTTACCGCGGCAGTCCCCGAGTGCCACACGTGTTTTTTTTTTTTATAATGGCGGGTACAATCACATGTTTAAAAGCGGTATCTAATTACCAGTCGCCCTTCTAAGGTGAAATATAAATATAGATTGAGAGGCTTTTCCAATAGATATCTTAGTAGCAATTTTATCACTGAAATTGTTCAATAAAACATAAATTGGAACCGTTTGTGGATTTATTGATTTAGAAACCAAGCCAACAAAGTTTTTGGCCTTAGGTGTAATAAATTGGTTATTGTTTCTGAGAACACAATACGTAAAATAAAAATAAGTTGCTGGAACAGAACTCATGATTACATAGTCGATTCCACGGAAGAATTTCCGAATTCTGCTTAATTCCAAATTGAGTCTTTTACACAACATAACCTAACACCACGACTATATTCGCAGAAGGGTTAGGTAGACATGAACATAAAGTACACCCTCATTTCGCAGTTATGTTTAAAGTCCTATGTAAATAGGGGGCGAGCCTGTTGCCATCAACCGCGGACAAATCCAGACTCCGGGCTGCTTCTGATAAATCCTAGATGGAAAAAACCCAATACCACCCGACCCGGGAATCGAACCCAGGACCCAGGCTCAGGAGTAGCGTTTGCGAAGACTAGACTAACGAGGCAGTTGAGTCTTTTTGAACATGAAATTGATAAATAATAAGCTTATTTTGAACATGAAATTGATAAAGAATAAGCATATATTTTGAACATGAAATTGATAAAGAATAGGCATATTTTGTGCATAAAATTATTCTTTGTCTCAAAACCATATTTGATACCTACTTGATTGTATACAATAGACTCTGGATAAAGTTCAAATCAGCAAAATTTTACAATACCTTTTAAAGTTAACGTTGTTTACAAAAGAACGCCACATAAAGAAATCACCAGACAGCGAATTTAAACTTTGTAATGAAAAAAAACTGAACCGCGAATTATGTTAAAAAATAATTGAAATCTATACTTATTATAAAATTCAAGTCGCTTTTTGTGTGTGTCTCTGTGACCGCGTTATTCTTCTAAACTTCGCAAATGTTTTTGACATCATTTAGAGAATTTATTACGGAAGGTTTATGTGAATAATAAATAAATAAAATTAAAAAAAGAGCTCCATATTTGGTCAAATCGTAATGACTGTGCGAAGCAGTAAAATAATTTGACTCATATAGCCAAAAGGCCTTTTGGCTATATGAGTCAAATTATTTTATGCTACATTTTCGGCATCAACAGTTCGGATGCTGGTGTCACAGCTAAACTGATTAATAAAGGTCTCCTCTATGAATTCATTGACACGAACTCGATTATCATTCTGTTTTCCAATTTTGTATTCCTCTCAAATATATTTTGAATAAGCTACATGGTCTGGTTTAACTCAAAGTTGTCTCCGTTTTCATTCAAGCCCTCACGGCTTACGATATAGTTTCAGGAAAAAAATAATCCATATGTATCCATGGTGTACCTACTTCTATATACCTATGTACACACATCAAAAGTGTCTAGGGATCAAGCACGATTTTACTAGTTACAAAAAACGTTTTTTTGTATTTCCTATGGTTACTTTTTAGTAAATTTGGTCATTTGAAAAGGGAATTGGTTTTGAATTTCGGTCAAAAGATGAAAATCTTCTGTCAAGTCGTATTCATATATAATCCGTGACTAATTAATTCCTATTTGTTTATGTGCCGTCTATAATAATTTATTGACATATTATTAACTATCAGTGTTTGGCATGAAATTGTGACCTACGCAACTATTGACTTTATTTTTGTTTCTATTTTGTTAATTGACTTTCGATTACTTAAGCTACTTTGTATGCCCTTCGGCGGGACATAGTATGTACCAACATTTTTTTTATATAACATCTGTATCATTTTTACTCTATGTTCACAAAATGAATAAATGAATTTGAATTTGAATCTTGCAACGGGTTTGAGGCCAAATTAGTAAAATTTATGCCATACTTCTAAGTGGAATCAATACAAAATAACGTTATTATGGAGATAAGCCGTCATTTGACCCGAGAAGAAATGATCAGAGTCGTGGGAAGTTAGTGGCTGGTTCTCGGCAACGTACTGTGGCAATTGCTCTGGGCAATATGCAGAGTGTTATAGTTAAGTTGACTTTGGAAACGTTACTGAATCACTGGCAGCGTGGGAAAGCGACATGGAGGACGAGCTCGCATCACCACACGCAGACAAGATCGTTACATACAAATTACCGCTCGACGAAATCTTACAATGACCGCGATGATGTTGGCTACGAAGCTTCATAGCTCTTCAGGGATGTTAATAAGCGATCAAACCATAAGAAATCGCTTGCATAAAGTCAATCTCCATTCCCGAAGGCTGTTACGTGTACCACCTATTAAGCCCCGCAATCGCAGAGCCCGTTTACAAGGCAGAAGAAGAGTGGCGTTTTGTGTGTTTTTCTGACAAATCTCGGTTTGGTATTAGGCCAACTATTAGTCGCGCACGGTATTGGAGGGCCCATGGATACCAAGAACATTTAAAATCATGCCAGGAAGTCCATGCATACAGTGGTGGAACAATCATGATATAGGCGGGTATTTGGATCGGCGGAAAAAACGAACTGATATGGATCAGAGCCTATCTCAATGCACAGATTTACGCTGAAACGATTGTATCAGATGTTGACATTCCTTTGCGGACCCAATTTGGTGCTTCATTTCTGCTTATGCATGATAATGCACGTCCACACACAGACAGAGTCATTGCAAACACACTTGCCGCAGCTAATAACAACGTCCTATCATGGTCTGCTCAATCACAAGACTTGAATGCCATTGAGTACGCATGGGATAGGCTTCAAAGAAGAGCTCTGCTCAATATGCATACCGCACACACACCAGAAAATATTTTTCGCCTGTTACCACGGACGTGGGCGGCCATTCCGCAACGTGATTTGGATGTACTCAAGTATGCCGAATCGCTGCGATTGTGTTATACGCATTAACGGCGAAAATTGTTTATTTTACGTAATAAAAGCTTTTATTTTTTTATCACATTTTAATGTCAGGATTCTAAGGTCTAAGGAGTCCTAAGGTAAAAAATCCAGCATAAGCAAAAATCGCGATAAATCTTTATTAATGCAAAAGAAGAGAGTACTTCGTCGATCTACACTTACGAAAACATTTTATTTAATGAATCTAAATAGGTATTTTGATCCCTAGACACTTTTGATGTGTATAAATATATTATAAATTAAAGTTACTTTTCGTGTCTGTCTATGTGACCGCTTTGGCGCGTTGTATTTTGATGCGGTTTTCACCATCATTTAGCGATTTTATTCCGAAAGGTTTATTTGTATAAAACATTAACACGTTAACAGTGCATGACCAATCGATGGTGCATTTTGAGTTTCATATCGTACGTGCATACCCCATCCATGGAGCATGAGTCCAAAGAACTTTATAGTCTTTTAAATTTATACACGTGAGAGCTTATTCGTTTTTATCGACATACACGTTTGAACATTGAACTAATCAATTAAAAAAAAATTAAAACCGGAAGACTTTTTTACTAACTTAACTAGGGTGACCAATATTCTATCATCAACTTAAAACCTATCGCAACTTAAAAACTTCATTTGCGATTACACGTAAGGGGTGGTATCCATAATCCTAGCTACACAAGTAATGTATTCATATTAAGTTTACATGCTTATAAAGAAATTTTAAATACAATATAAAATCTTACACTTACATATATATATTATGTACAAGTATATAAAGGACAAATAAAAACTTTTTGCCACCGACTTCCAAAATTAAAGTTATTTTTCACGTTTTTTAGTGTTTGTTTTGGAAGTCGATGTTTTTTGTCAAAAAGTTTTTATTTTTCACTTTTTAGTTGTGGTACCTACCCCACACAAATTCTTATATCACTACTTGATATGTAAATAACAGTGACAGGAAATTATTATAACATCTGTTCGCGACGATGTCACCCAAATAGTTCGTAGTCTGATCAAAGCATGTATTTAACTTAGTCTTATAGTTTTAAATATAATTAGCTTCAAGATAGCGTTTTAAGTATGTAAAATCTCAGTTAAGTAGGCCATAAATTCAGAAGTACATAGTTTTTTGGTGCGTCCAGGTACACTAGACCGAGACCTAGCCCTGGACGTAACCCCTTTGATCAATAACCATTAAGAAAGGCCTGCTTAGCTGGGATAATAGATTATGTGAATAACCGTGTAAAGTCGGTTTAACTGACGCTCGTTCGGAGGCGCTTCACGCCCCGAGGATTTAACCTATTGTATTTTAAATGCTTAAATGTTAAAGGTAAATAGACCAGCCTTGAAGGCTGCGTAATATGACTGTGATTGTTTTAGTAATTTTGGAGTAATATAGTTAATAAGACAATTATTTTGTGAAAAATTCTAGTTTTAGCCATTCAAGGCGTTATATCTCCGAACATTTATTTAAATGTTATTGTTATTACAATTTGAATATATAGGCAATGCTGTCACCCGCCTAAAAGTACATTAAAATCACCCAACACTTGTAAAATTCCATGTATTTCGCCAAATATTGTATCAGGATCATAGTGAAAATAAACGCTTTCAAAAGTTTTATTGAGGAAGTAAAACAGGGTTCTCGTTAAGGTAAAGATTGACCGTACCTTAGTAAACAGGGAAAGTCCATTATTCGTAGTCATCGGAAAGCCAAAATAAAGGCTTAAGTAGTTTATAGTAAATAACCTGAACGGACCTGTAAGTACTTCCCTAATAACTCTGTGTACTTGTAAACTATCCTATGTTGTGTCATTTCGCCAAAAACACCCGCTTCCACATAGACTTCGGGATATAGTCACATACGGAAAATAACTGCAACCTGTCGGTGCAGGACGTCAGCGCGCTAAGACAGTGAGGGGCCTATCTCGATGCTGTATATTCGAGATAGGTACTACGACCTCCTTGAACATATATCGAGTCCAGCGATCACGCCCGTCCGGTACAACATCATCAATATAAACTAAGTGGAAAAAATACGCAGTATTAAGGATCACTCAAAAACTACTAGTCAGAACTTGATCCAATTTAAATGGGACCACACGTGAAGCACCAGCTTTCAAATAAGAAAATAATCATCCAAATCGGTTCACCCAGAAAAAAGTTCTGAGCTAACACAAATAAAACAGAAAAAAAAAAGCTGTCGAATTGAGAACCTCCTCCTTTTTTTGAAGTCGGTTAAAAAAGGGAAGTGCACGGGAAGAGATCATTGGGCATAAAAAAATTAGTCCGCATAGCTGTCAGCGGGAAAAGTGCCCAAAAGACTGGCAGCGTTGCCACATTGGATGGCATATCGTTCATAATACGAATTTTTTCAAATGGAAAAAATAAATAACGCATTGAAAAGGCATTTATCTAACCCGGTCGAATGGTTTCAAACATTATATTTTACTCTCACGTAATGCCTATAAAACTTAACGACCCGTTTATGTCTGCTTATCGCAAAAAAAAACATTTTAACTCAAAAGGTAGGCCTACGTCTATGCCCAGTACCTCAGATCTGTATAGATAAACTCTTATTTAGCTATAATCTTCATTCGACAAAGCTATTATTTATATAAATCTCTTTTATACTAACTGAGTTTACAGAAACGCAGTGTATCAGGATTAATGAGGCTATGGAACCAATCCAAGGACGTCCAAAAGCACGTGGGACCGACCATATCACCAAAATTGCAGGCACCAGCACCCTGATTGCGTAACACAGTTCATGATCCGAGAGCTTTGAAGCATATTTAGAAATATTCTTCAAAACTCTTCATTACCTTTTTGCAGGTTTAATAAATTCGTCTGCTCAACATCGTAAATAACGCAATGAACGTGGCTGAACTATTTGAAGAAATTGCGGCCAATTTATCATTTTATGTGTCTTACGCAATTACCCCGCTGAATGCGGGACGCACAGAACAGACACAGAAAAAAGGCTATACCCAGCAGTGGGTGCTTCCCGGCTGATATGATGATGAAAGCAATATCATTATCAAATAGATAACCTCCAGGTCAGAATACGTATATTACGACATTATCACGAAATTAAGGTGTTTATTTATAAACGATGATTAAGAGACGTTTAAACGTCAAAAATGTATGGTAAATCAGTCGTTAATCGTAACTTAACTTTAAGCAACGTTTATAAATAAAGGGGGAAATCTCTAGTCATCTTACTGAGTTCGTATAGTGACTATAATATCATTAGTGCGATCGGTTAATCAAGAAAGTAATTACTTCGCGACACAATTTCTTCTTTTACTTTCCTTTGACAGCAAGATGCTAACAGAATGTCGTCGACGAATGTTCCCGTCATAGCATTATAATGGCGCATTCTGGCAGGCAATGTTACTGTGTCGTTGAGTCTTAGATTTAGATGCTATGCAATAATGGTCCTTAAAACCACTTGCCTACATTTTCGGGGCTCTACTCTGAATGGGTAACGTTCCGTGATTTATTTACGTCACTAATCCATAAAAATGATGCACTAGATGACGTACAAAAACTCCACTATTTAAAGAGCCACCTATCAGGCGAAGCAGAACAGTTGCTTCGACATATACCTGTGACTGCATCTAATTACAATGAATGTTGGTCGATTCTAAACAAACGATTTGACAATAAAAGGTTTTTAGCCAACTGTATGCTCAAACGGCTTGTCCATCAATCGTCGATTACTAAAGAATCATCAACAAACGTTAAAACGCTGTTAGACACGACTGTAGATTGCTTGCATGGTTTACGCAGTCTAGGTATTGATGTCAGCTCAACGAAGACTAGCCATCCATGCGGGAGATATTATAGTGCACAAGTGTGTGCACAGACACAGGTGTACTCACTCTTCCGTCACTCTCATAGTCCGATGAGACGGCAATCCGACATGACCGGAGAGAGATCAGGCGCAGGACCAACGGCTTAACGTGCTTTCCGAGGCACGGGGGTATCACACCGCCGACTTCCAAACTCCAGGAAAAACCTAATAACACTTCACCCGGCCTTGGAATCGAACCCAGGACTCCACGATTAGTAATCGCGTTTGCGACCACGAGACCAACGGAACAGTTTGTAGATGTTATGTACCTATTCCTTCCTATTTACGAAAGAGTAGGAAGACAACAGACTATCCTAATCTTAACTCCTAACTAATATTATAAATGAGAAAGTGAGTTTGTTTGTTTGTTACGCATTCACGTTAAAACAGCTAAACGGATTTGGATGAAATTTGCCACACAAATAGAACATGACCGGGGTAAGGAAATGGACTTTTCATTCTGGATCGCAGACGAAGTCGCGGGCAACAGCCAGTAAGAAATATAGTGAACTAGATGTTGCCCGAGACTTTGGTGGCGTGTATTTTTGAAGTGAAACTGAAAGTGAACTTTTTAGGCGGCAATTCAAAAATTTTACGAGAATCGAAAGTGAAATTTCAGAGACGCGTCATGTTAAGGCACATTTCGTTACATGAGAGAGAAGGAAGATATCTCTCTCTGTCTCTTACACTAAACTTCTCATTATCTTAATTTTTTAAGATGTTTCCCTTCTATCACGTGTACGGTGCTGCACGCGCAATTTTTATTCCTTTATTTACCAATAAAAATATCCAGGATGAAAAGTAGCCTATGTCCTTCTGCAGGTTCCAGGCTAAATAACCGTTTGTCATAACGGTCGGTTCTGTGGTTTAGGCGTACCAAACAGACATACAGAGAGACAGAGTTCCTTTTTTTAGCCTAGTGTGGATTATAATGAATATTATTTATCTTCTTGAATAACAGGTGTAAAAAAAAACTTTTTTATAAAAAGAACAACCGACTTCCAAAAAAAACACTAACAAACGTGAAAAATAACTTTAATTTCGGAAGTCGGTGGCCAAAAACGAAAATACACTACCAAAGGCACCAGCTTCCGAAATTAAAGTTATTTTTCACGTTTTTTTGTGTTTTTTTTTTTTGAAGTCGGTTGTTTTTTTGTTAAAAAGGTTTTATTTTTCACTTTTTAGTTGTGGTACCTACCCCACACATTCATCTATTACTACTTGATATGTAAATAACCGTGCCAGGAAATTATTATAACATCATCAATATAAACTAAGTGGAAAAAATACGCATTATTAAGGATAACTCAAAAACTGCTAAGCAGATCTCGATCAAATTTATATAGGACTACATGTGAAGAACCAGCTTTCAAATAAAAAGAAATCATCCAAATCGGTTCACCCAGAAAAAAGTTCTGAGCTAAAAAACATTAAAAAAAAAAAATGCAGTCGAATTGAGAACCTCCTCCTTTTTTTGAAGTCGGTTAAGAAGCCCTTAACGAAGCCGAGAGTCAGTTGTTCTTCCCATTATTTTTTTTTTTTTGTACTGGACCATACCGAGGAACCTAAACAACGTAATAAACGTAGTAACGTTGTTAAATGTATTTTCTTATTTTTTTTTCTTTCCTTCTTTCTAAACTTCTAGTTACGAAGATATTAAAGATCAAAGTTTCAATTTTTTTTTTTTTTACGACAGCTAGTTTTATATGTTATAAGTTGTAACTTAAAATACTCCCACGACCCCTGTACCGTTGCATGCACCCGTAAGCACAATGTTTTGCGTGCGTTACATTGTGCAATACCGTACAGCGCGAATTTTCAAAGCAAAAATAAAAGTCGTTTCCCAGCAATTATTTTTACACAAAGTTACTTACTTAGTTTGATGTACAGAATGCGACGGGTCGATTCGTTATGAGTTTTTTTACACCCTGTATAAAGTTGAGTACACTAAGTGGAATTGCTTGAACTTTATCTACAGAAAGGTAGATAAGGTTTTAAATTGCAGAATTAAGAAGTCACTTCTGCCATAATCTTACATGCAATGAATGCGTGTTGTGGTTAAAATATTTGCAGTTTCATTAAATTTTTTCCTCCATTCTCCTAAAACCGGTATCCATATACGACTCAAAAGAATATAAATATATATTAGAAAGCACTACATTTAATTTTAGCCATCCTATGGTCATTCTGACTTTCATATGGCAATTTAAAGAAAAGTCATAATGGTAACTCAGTTGACAAAAAAAAATCTACTACTAGAATTTGGCCATCCCCAAAGCATCGGCACAGCCTCAGTCCTGTGCTTCCCGAATCCAGCAGATTCTCGAGACCTTCACCAGGTCATCAGTCCAGCAGATTTTCAGTCTCATCAGACGGAACCGCGAGCAATGTCCCCCGCCCAATCCCATTTAAGGTGATTCCTTAAATACAGGGCGGCGTGGACATCGACGCGCAAACTTAAACCATGAATTCAGCACATGGTTTTAGACCCCCTCGCATATAAATTTTTCGTAGGTTATCAAAGAAAAACGCTTTTTCATAGACAAGTACAATACCTACGAGGTCAAAATGTATGGTAGAGCAATTCTTTTTTTAAATAATCTGCAAAGCATTTCAACCCCGGGGGCTTCAGAATCATGTGCTGCATCCATAGTACCTACTAGGTTATGCGCCGATGTTCCTAATGAAATTAATTTAAATTGCCGCGCTGTTTTAAGTTGTACCTAAGTAAGTTGATCAAAATTCATTACGCGGCTATTATGATAATATATTTACTAAATGATAATCATTTAAAACATCAATATATTAATCTCTCAAAATTAGATTTGCTGCAAATGAGACTGTTTCATGAAAACATGACGATATTTTGACGAACTTAAGGGGAATCCTTAAGTCCGGCAATTCCACGAGCCATGTCAGGTACCTTGGTTGCAAATCTCTACATTTCAGACTCCAATCATGCTCTCTCCATTTTGTTTCCTTTCGGTGACTTTGAACAGAAATAAAAACATTAAATACACCTATCTACGTTATACAATGCAGCTAAGACCATTATGGATTGGTCTCTTTAATTGGAGAGCATTAAAAGAGCCTCTACTAGAAGTTCCCAAGTGAAGATATTTAAGAACGTCTGGCTCAACCCTGCTACCAACTTTACTGTCTAGCTGTATGACTAATCAAGCTACTAAAAGCTACTCAACCTGAGAAAAGACGGGACTATTTTCAAAATTCGTGAAAAATACAACCGGCCAATTAAGTAAAAATCTCACCGTTAAAATTTAGGTGAAGAGATGTCATTCCACCTGGTGCTGGAGATTGATACTATTGACATCTCTCTTCACCTACGATTTGACGGTAAGATTTTTACAGAATAAATAAGCAGGTCTTATTTTGCCTGACGGTGAGCAATGGGCAGCTCGCCGTCCGGTAAGGACCAGGTCCGGATCGATGGCGCGTCGTGTTCCACGCGCCTCAAAGAGATGTCAGCTCCATTGACGGGGTCCGATAGGGCCCATGCCTGCCGAGGTGGCGGATTGTTCGAAAGAGTTACTGTGGCCCTGGCGCACAGGCAACTGAAGGAACACGGGTGGGTTTTAGTCAATAAGAGTCTGACACGCCCTTCCGCTCCGCCCAGAACGGGAGAAGTAACTTGGATGATTTACCACACAAAAAAAGGTCTTATTTTGCCTAATTACGTGTTTTATGTAAAATGGTGTTCATGTTGTGGATGAAGTTATGAAGACGGTAATAAAGCGTTTAGCATTTAAAAAACGGGCCAAACTACTCAGTTTTTTGAATAACCTATAAATCGAAACGACAAAATTTTTGAAATTCTTATAGCCTGGTTGTTTTAATATTGTTACTCGACCGGTTACAAAATGATGTCAGGTTGGTAACACGTTCCTTTGTTCAAATATTTTTTGGCGAATGACCGATTAGTTATTGGGTTATAAAAACACAAGGCTTCCATTTTGCTGACCATTTTAGTGATTATGTAGCACTAGTTGTCGCCCTTTTTATATTATTATTATCAATGCAAACGTAACTTTATCGTTGTCTGTTAGCTTTTCACACTTAAACAATTGAAATAACCGTGACCGTTGCAAAAAAAATCAGATAGGTAGCCTTGGACCTGGATAAGGACGTAGGCTACTTTTCATCCTGGGTATTTGTATAAAAAAATTATGAAATTCAAAATATACACAGACAAAGTAGCGGGCAACAGCTAGTCATTTACAATTATGGAATTAATATTAAACAAACTCTGTAAATGTTGCATAACTTAAAGAATTATAACCAAAAACAATTTTCACTTACCTACGAGTATTTACATGCAGGAAATCCAATTCGTCTCAACGAATATCTCATCTTCTGAAGAAAAAAAAATGCACTCAGAATTCCCACTTTCCAGCATCAAAGTAAGATTCAGAGCCCCAAGCAACCTAAATGGATTACATGCACTTCAGCACACGTCTAACGAATCAACACAAAGGCGTGCACGTTCTTAAGGGGGAAGTGCCAGGATAGCCTGCGAAATTCAAATTTTCTTACGCGTTTTGTAATTTGCAGTTCAGTGTCAGGTTGTATGTTGAACAAAATATGATTCGCGAGGCGCACAAGTATGTATTTACAGAATTATAATTAATAAAAAACATCAATACAACCCCCTAAGTTCATATAATCGCATCGAATGGCTTTTTCATGAAATAGGTTCTACCCTGCGGGCTACCCTAGCGCTTCCTCCTTCAAGCGATATTCCTAGAAGACGCTCAAAGTAACGCAAAGGATTGACACAGAGCATCGAAAACGTTCTGTATCTCAAAGACTAGGTTTTTTTTTTTTGCCTATACTGCCGCACTGCTGGGCAAAGGCCTCCCCCAAGTCCTTCCAGGAATTCTTTTCCCGCGCCACCTCAAACCAGCTCTCGCGGTACTCGTCCAGGTCATCTCGTCACCGTTCTCTGGGTCGACTTCGGCAGCGCCGTCCACCTTCAGGCACCCATTGTGTAGAGACTTTTGCGCAGCAGTCATCGTGCATGCGGCTGATGTGACCCACCAACTCCTATTTGAGCCTGGCAGTCTTCTTGCCTACATCTATTATACCCGTTTTGAAACGCAGCGTGGTGTTCCAAATTTTGGCCTGAATTTTTACACCCAGAATGCTGTGTTCCATCGCTTTTTGGCAAACTCCAAGGTGAAACTTTAGCGACTCGGTGAGCGACCAGATCTGAGCACCGTAGGTTAGGACGGGATTTGTTATTATGTTAAATTAATTGTTGTAGGTAGGTACCTACCTTATTTAAACAATAAAGTCTGATTAACACGGTGCGAATTAATTGCCTGTGGCAAGCCATAATTTGAAGCAACAATAAAAGTATTTTTTACCATTGCCACTCGAAAAAGGACATTTGATTCATCGATAACAGTGAATAAAACTATATTTTAGTCACTGAGTGAATAAAAACATTTTGAATTTGGAACAAATACGAAATATGTACAAAAAATAAATAAAACGTGCTGAAAGTATCTACCGGCTACCTAAATGGAGCTATTCCATAGAATTATACAATTAAATAAAATAAAAATATCGCACTCAAATCGAAAACTGCTCTAATTTCACTATTTTTTTTTTGTGTTTATATTTAATCCTTTGTTCGTTTATTACCGATTAGGTATATGTATAATCAAACGTGATAAATATAAATACTATACTACTATTGATTTTCTCGCAATCAATGGTAAAAAGTAAAGTACACAACACGTGAAAAAATAAATCATCTTGGTCCTTACATCCCTCGCTCCGCTGAGGATTCTAATCTAGAATCCTTCGCTGCTCTTGAGATCCCACTTAGTCCCTCGAATGAAATTCCTTTTTTTTCACTTGTTGTTTCATCGACTATTGTTGCTTCCGATTGTTGAAACCGTAGCACAGCGGACAGAGCTCCGGCGCGATCTCATGGCGGCATGGAGAGTGCGACTGTCGCTACCCAGTGCAGGGCTTGCCACAATTGCGGGGGTAAGTCCCCTCTTTGAGGAATGGATTGAGAGGCGCCACGGCATCCTCACCTTCCGCCTGACGCAGGTCCTCACCGGATATGGTTGTTTTGGGAGGTTCCTGTGTGGATCGCTCGGAGGACACGGTGGAGCATACGGTGGAGGTCTGCCCGGCTTGGGCGGATGACCGTCGTGTCGTCGTGGCGGCGATCGGCGGCGACGATCTCTCGCATCCGGCCCTGAGTCAGGCTATGGTACGGAGCGAGAGGGCACGGGAAACCGTTAACTTCTTCTGCGAAGCAGTAATGCTCGCGAAGGAAGAGGCGGAGCGCGTGAGGGTGAGGTAATCGTAGCGCTCTCACACCCCTTGTCGCCGCAGGAGGAGACACCCTGGGCGTCTGGAGTTGATAGCCGATTCGTGGCTACCAGAAGTGCGGGCTTGCAGACGGCGAGCAATGGGTAGCTCACCGTCCGGTAAGGACGAGGCTCGAGTCGACGGCGCGTTGTGTTCCACGCGCGCCTCAAAGATATGTCAGCATAATTGACGGGGTCCGATAGTGCCTATGCCTGCCGGGATCGCGGATTGTTCGAAGGCGTTACCGTAGCCCTGACGCACAGGCAGCTGAAGGAACATGGGTGGGTTTTAGTCAGTAAAAGTCTGATTCGTCCTCCCGCTCCGCACAGAACAGCAGCCTAATTACGTAACACACTATCTATCACAATCTGAATCATTTTGAAGCCTATTGCTAATCCATTGCTTCATATGTTCGAAAAATTTGTCTACTCAACAACGTAAATAACGCAATGAATGTTGTTGAACTGTCAAAATGAAATCCATTCCTATTGTTAGTGTGTTACGTAATTACCCCGCAGGTGAAGTTATTTGATAATTTCCCACACAAAAAAAAGGTAGGTAGTCGTTCCATGTTAAATACTGGTATTTAGCTGCAATTGGTGAGACTGGTAGCTGACCCCAACATAGTTGGGAAAAGGCTAAGCAGATGATGATTAACAAGAAAAAACAGTAGACTATAATATTTTAGCATATTTTTATAAAAGTTCCTAAAATTTAATAGCACTAAGCACATACTCAAACAACTTATTGCGCTGAATTTAGCCACTTAACACCATCAATTGTTTAGCCCCTCTTCGTACTAAAGCCACTAAATGTTGTGCTATTGTTAGTTCAGTTTAGCCTCTTAAGAGATTAGTGCAAGACGCTGCAGGAGTTGTTAGACAGACTAAGATGCATGGACGTGTACAATATGGACAGCGTGGGACTTAGACTGCCACATGTTTCCAGCTGTGAAACTTGTACCTTCTAAGTTTAAGATGAATGTGCTGTTCCCATGTAGGAACCAGCAGACTCAATACCTACCCTTCGCATATGTATGATTGGGGTCGGTACATACTTAGTCTGCTAGTTATTGTCTGTTGCAACTCTGTGATCACCAGATGGTTACGGAGTACAGTTTCAGAATTCAGAGTCTTTTTTTTTTTCAAATCATGCCACTCTTTGGCAATCAACTTCCAAACCACTGTATAACATTTGTATTCTTTTTGAAAACAGTTTTTGATTTTTTATCAAGTTTTTTGTTCCGTTTGAAGTAGCAAAAAGGTGAACAGGAAAATATCAAAACCGAAATGTATTGTGACTGTACCCGGCGGACCCCAGCCTGATAAAATTTTCGTTTTTCCTAATTATGTAAATATTAGTATTTAGGTCGGTTTCCCCCTTAGGGGAAAAGGCCGCACTCCACCTCCGTACGGCCCTGTAGAGCTCGTCTCCAGACTGGACACTCTCCCACCGATTGAGATTAAATGAATTCCCAAATAGAAAGAAGTCCGATGCCTTGTCCCATTAATAAGGCAAGGAAAGGATTGAAACTAATAGTAAATAAGACTTAGGAATTCATAATTATGAAAATACATTGAATGTGGTTTTAGAACTGTAAATAATAGAGGGATGCTAAGTATATTGTTATTTTAATGTGTAAGTAACCCATACGCTAGCGTAACAGATATTTGGTCAGTCGTAACTCACACGATACCTCACATCTACACTCGGTGTACTCAGAGCAACAATTCCATAAAGTGACGCAAGTAGCTTTTCAGCGACATTGCGTCAGCATCATGCTCTTATGGAGACATGGTCCTAGCAGTCCTTAGACTGGATATGAAATAGATGTGGTCCCCCAATCCCCTGGAATGTCACTTTTTGCACAACAAGCATATCTGCAAGACACGGGTTCATGTCAGTCTGACCGAAATTATTGGTCTGAGATAAAGAATACAACATTCTAGAATTACTAGATAATAGAGTTGAGAATCGAAACTCAAGAATCATTTAATAGAGTTTTGGATAATCTCTTTTAAAGCCCTGATTATTGGTCGGAGCCAAAGAATAAAAAATTCAAGAGTTAGGTACAAGATAAGGTTAGAGAACCAAAACTCAAGAATTGTTAATTAATAGAGTTGTAGATCAACTCTCTTGAAGGTCTATAGACAGTCCCAAGGCGCCCACCCTTCATCACTTCCTAGTGTTTGAGCTGGGGAGAAGAAGTGGTGCAACAAACTCCCCAGCAACAGTCTCTGTCTGATAAGTTATAAGAACCAATTAACTACTAACTCCATCAGCCCAGGATAATTATCATAATGAAAGACTCACCCAGTCGCACCAACAAACACACACACACACTGCTAAAATACTAGATTAGGTTAATCTGGGCTTCAATCCAACCATATTTAACTTATTTGATATTAATCGCTCTCACGAGAGCCCACTCAGACATCGCCTTTTCACTTTCACCCAAATCTCCTAACTGAACTAGCCCAGCCTATCGTGTCTATCACTTATCGGGGTCCTAAGTCGACTCCTAGAGTATCGTGTCTATCACTTCCCGCGGTGCTAAGTCGACTGCCATACCATTCGTTTCTTTCCATCTTCTAACATCCCCATCACTACACCGGCCTCCTGTTTTTTGTAACATAAACCCAAATTCTCGCAAGTTCGCAGAACACGTTTCTGTAGAATTCCTCCTTTGTTTCAAGGGTTCGTTTGGTATCAAGTTTTGGCGGCCAGATGTCAATAATCGCTTTCTTTCTTTAGAAATAGTTGAATTATTGCATCCTAACTGACGTCAAATATTGCCCTTCGACTAATGGCTGGCATAAGTGCCACCCATTATACAATTTCAAGTAAATAAGTGTTTTGTTATTAATTAGGGTAACATGTCAAACTGACAGATCATAAAATAGAGATTTAATGTGTCTCTAAGAGTCCCGAAATCGTGGGAAAGTTTTAAAACAAATATAATATTTTGTTATTAACTAGGAATAGGTGACAGACAGTCACAGTATCTTGTACAAACTTAATCATTCGATGATGCCATCAAGACAAAGTAGTAAAACAATGAAAACGAACGTCTGCATGATAGATCGTTCCTTGACAAAAAGTGAAGATCAACACACACCCCACTGGTTTTAGACACATACCTACCTTCATTTAAATTTAATTTAATGAACCAATACGACGAACTCGTATCGTTTACCACGAACGATATGACTTCGTCCGAACCGCCCGTCAATCTCATCTTCCACAATTGGATATTAAAATTAATAACAACTTTTAATTCTTAATTCCTTTGATCTAAAAGATACTAGCCAAAAATTTTCCGATAAAAAAAAACTGGTAGTTTCTTTCAACATCGTACGAGGCACCTCAAATATGCACACTATTTCCAAATCTCTTGGCAATATTGCCGGCTTACACCAGAAATATGAGGTTACGACAACTTATTCGCTCATATTGAGTTCAAAAAGATATTAATAATATTCTGATAAAATGCAACGGCGCTTTTTGAGTCAAACAGCGACCTCCCCACATAGCACTTATAACGGGTATCAACAGATATTTAGGAAAAATATTTTGCATGATAATACAATTATTTTAACGATGAACATTGATATGTAAATTCAATAAACTCGTATGATCCGGTACCTACGCGAAACGTGATTTTGATTTGATAAAAACGTTGTACCTTTTTCCTGCTCGATTGAACCTTTTTTACAACCTTTGAGATAATCGTTTTAAAGTGCCATCGTAGTCTAGGATATTACAGCTGCGCATACGGTTTATTAAAGACCGGCGGCGCATGAGTTGTCGCCCGGAATGTTACCATTTTATAAATAATATGTTTATATAAACTTTTAGAACTAGGTATAGTGTATTTATTTTATTTTTTATTTTTTGGTTATTTTTATTTTTTCTTATGCTACACTGGTTGAAGTCATCAAGTCAATGCCGAATGCCCCTGAAAACCAGCGCTGGGGCTCTGTCTCGCATAGAGTCGTAGCATTATGCTGAGCGATTGCCGTTTTGCGTTGATGTGACGCATATTTTCCCCCAACTCGTTCTTTTTTGCATTTGTGTGTTTTTCTCTGCGTCATATTTACCGCAAATAAACGTATTATCTTTCTTTCTTTCTTTCTATTATTTAATAGCACAGGACCCTTACTTCTCCTGGCTTGCAAAGATGTCCATTGTCCATTTACAGCAACGGCCTGCCATTAATAAAGTGGAAGTCAGTTTGATGAATTATTTTACAGTCACTGGCATAAATGGTACTTACGACAAATCCAAAAGTGATTTTTTCGTGAAATAACGATAGTAGGGTTTCGACAAAACTATGTTCGTAACACCATTAAATTTAAATCCACACTTTTGGAGAATTATGATCGTGACTGTAAATGGCCATGAGAGATCAGATTCTGATGCTATTCGTTCGGTTTGTTCACTTTACTGACCTAACTTTGATGATTTGTGATCAAATGTGGTGATTTCAACGTGATATTTTCTTACCTGTCATTTTACGTACATAAACGCACGCCTTTTTCCCATGGTGGTGGTCAGAAACTACAAAATGTGTGCATCTGTTATTAATATATTATTGTTAATTCTTACATTTCTTTTGGCTTCGTTAAGCTAACCAGTATGAACAACGGAAATATTAATCGCTTTTAACATAACATAACATCACGCCTGTTATCCCCGACGGGTTAGGCAGAGGTGTACCCTATTGTACACCCAAATTTTGCCAGTTATGTTTCAGTCCCATTAATCGCTTTTCAACAGAAAAATAACAGTATATTTTTAAGGCTTCATAGAAACTCCTCTCAAAAAATTATATATTATCGTTAACGCAAAATAGATATCATGACGCCTACAAAAATTACAATATTATTTTTCTTGAAACTAATTTCGTGACTCACTATGATTCAAAAGGCCGATTTAGCAAGACAAAAAGGATTACTGAAATTCTACAATAATACTAGCAAAAGTGATAACAGATAATCCCGAGGTTACTATTCCGGTGATAATTTTGTGCAAGTACCCTCCAAAAAATTAATAATTAATTTTAAAGTGTTATTACCAGTGGCATGCATAATGAAATCATTCACTTTTCTGCACTTTGTGTCGATATTTGAAAGTGGGTATACGATTAGTTGTTATATATTTCGTGATGGATCGTGAAGTTGATGGTAAGTACTACACCTTTAATTATTCGTATTGCAAATACCTTTACGGTTGCCAAAAAAATTGCAGTCTGGTGTGATGTGTGTGTGTGTGGGTCGTAGCATTATGCTGAGCGATTGCCGTTTTGCGTGAATGCGACGCATATTTTCCCCCAACTCGTTCTTTTTTTGTGTTCGCGTTTTTTTTCTTTGCGTCATGTTTACCGCAAATAAACGTATTTTCTTTCTTTCTTTTCTTTCTTTCTTTCTTTCTTTCTTTTCTTTCTTTTCTTTCTTTTCTTTCTTTTTTCTTTTCTTTCTTTTCTTTCTTTTTTTCTTTTCTTTCTTTTCTTTCTTTTCTTCCTTTTCTTTCTTTTCTTTCTTTTCTTTCTTTTCTTTCTTATAGATATTATATTTTTAGTACGAACTTTGTGTTTCTTGGAACAGAAACTACATGTACCTTCTTGTACCATGGCTGCAACTCTTTAAGCGGTAGTCTCATTTATACAGTATTGCTCAAAGTAAATTAGAAAGTGCGGACTGGTGCGGAACCTTCCCTATATTTTCAGTTAAGCTGAGGCTTTGTTAGAAAAATACTGATAAAGATAGTTTGGAGAATATCAGTTTGCCAAGTTTTGATGATTCCGATGGTGAAGATGAGTATATATAAGTGGTTTACATGGTTATGTTCTTCATTTCATAACAAAAGTCTTAAAACTATCATTTTGTATTTTTATTTCAGCCATTCTTTATTTATTTAAATTTTCATATGGGATTCGGCTGTTTTTCTTCTTAGAAATGACGTATTTTAAGCTGGCTTCTTTTCACGTAGTAAATCTTCTTAAGCAAGGGTCAACTTCTACTGGATTTTATTTTACTGGGTTAATTATTATTATTTTTGCTTTATTTTGAGAAGTCATCTATAGATGCAAATCTTAGAGCTAATTAATAATGTCAAATAATATTGTTATACTAGATCGGCCATTTGAACCATAGTGTGACATTGAAAAATTGTCAAAAGTGACCTTGTGTTATGACATAATTTTAAGTAGGTAATCTTTTCAATATTGTTTAGAGCAGATAAATATTATTCTTAACCAAAACAAGATTATAATACACATTATATTGACAGAATAACCAATGAACAAGATTTCTTCAGTATTCTTTTTAAAATTCGTTTAAAAATAAACCAGTTAAACTGAATTTTTGGAGTCAGGTTTGTCAGATCCTGCTATCGCCAAAACCCGCCTTTGAGTATAAAAGCCGGCCAAGTGCGACTCGAACTCGCGCACGAAGAGTTCCGTACCATTATCTATAAAAACGGCAAAAAAATCATGTCCGTTGTATGGGAGCCCCCTTAAATATTTATTTTATTCTGTTTTTTAGTATTTGATGTCATAGCGGCAACAGAAATAAATCACGTGGCGTGTGTGTTAGATCATTAAGTTCCTTTCAAAATGGTTGAACTGAATGGTTCTGATCCATACGTCATGTTCGTGAACGGGTGCCGTCAGTAGGAACTGGTCATCTCTTAGCTGCGACGGCTTATTTTAATTTAATTTAACATTGGAACTGTTTTTGTCTCTTTATTACGGACGCTTTTAACGTTCTGCATCGTTCTCACATGCATCATTTCAACATGAATGATGTAACCAATATTTTTTAACCATATTTTGATTTAAAAAAGTGTCGGTGGAATTTCTTGCCCGTTCTTCTCCATAGGTACCTACTACGCTTTGGAATGGGTAACTAGCTTCATCTTTCTGATCGCCGACCCCTTGACAATTCAAAAGTGCCTGTAATTGGTTTATTTGAAATGAATGCTTTGAGTTTGAGTTCATCTGTGAAAATTTTAACTGTCTAACTGTCACGGTTCACGAGATACAGCCTGGTGACAGACGGACAGACAGACGAACGAACAGCGGAGTCTTAGTAATAGGGTCCCGTCTTACCATTTGGGTAAGGAACCCTAAAAAACGATATAAAAAGAAAATGTGAACATTCCCCATAATCGAGACCCAACGCCTATTGGGCGTCAAAATCCTAAAAAGGGCTTTAAAAGGTGTTGGGTGCTTTTAATCCGACACTAAAAAATGAGGATGTTTTATCATTAATCGACGACATCGCGGCAGGCCAAGGTTAAGATGGCGGGACGAGCTTGACTCCTGCCGAAACGGTTGTGGAAAAGAGAGAGGGAGGCCCTTGCCCTGCAGTAGGACAATATAGGTTAGTTATGGTGAATCCTCAGCTGTAGCCCGCCAGATTCAAATTTTCTTTGGTTTTTTGCAAATTGCAGTTCTATTTTACGTCGTATGTTGATCAAAATGCGATTCTCGACTGTAAAAATTATATTTTTACTGAACAATAATCATCAATTTCATATCAATCGTCAAACTTTGGAAATTTGTTCAACCTAAGAATTTTCATATTTTGAAATATTTTAAAAGATTCTTAGGTGGAACAAAATTTCCAAGATTTGACGAAGAAAACAAGAATCGTTCCATACAAGAATCATGTTTTTTTGGGCATTTTTTGCTTTGGTACACGGAACCCTTCTTGTGCGAGTCCGACTGGCACTTGGCCGCTTTTTAGAGTATATATGAAAGTAGTAGTTAGAAGGCGTACTGCTTACCTTGCTACGACACCGGCATGGGTAGCATGACCACTTCTATATCTACTCTACGAAAAACAAAACAAAAACTCACAAACAAAAACAACAAAACAAAAAGTCATTATTTTCTTGAATTTTGACATCGCGCCAAAGAAATCTTTCTACAATCTTTCATTTTATTGTCCGTTTCTTCCGTTTCTATAGTGGCCATGCTACGCTTGCTGAGTGGCAGTTCCCGTATTTAGAAGAGCGTTCGCATTCTACTCTCAATTCCAGTCTGTCAAAAATACCTCTAATTTTCCGACATTTTCGACAATTCTTGTCATTGATTGTTGCTGAGATGAGATTGCGACTAGATTTTGATCGATTTTGATTAAGGGAATTAGCCTTCAGAGTCTTTAGCTCTCTACTTCTGGCCAGATAGTATGTTTCAAAAATAGGCAAGACAAGAAAGTTGAAAGACGACTTCAAAATGCATGGAAAACCTACTGGGCCCTTGAAGAACACATGAAAGGTAGTCTTCGTATAATATTGAAGAGAAAACTCATCGACATGTACATTCTGCTCGACATAACCTACGGTGCACAAAGTTGGTCACTTACTGAACAACAGAAGTCCAAACTCAAGATTTGCCAACGGGCAATGGAGCGCAGCATAATAGGTGTCAAGCGTACCAATCGCGTTAGAAACATCACCTTGCGCTCCATAACACAACTAGCGGATGTTGCAGAAAAAACAGCCAGGCTGAAGCGGTAGTAGGCTGGCCACGATGCACGAATACACCCGGAGAGATGGGCAAAGATTGTCACTCACTGGACGCCTGATGGCGGACATCACCGTCAAGATAGACCGCGGCGAAAGTGGTGTGACGATCTAATCATGTTTGCAGGGCCAACATGGCCAGAGATCGCACAAAAAAGATAGGTATGGAAAGAAAAAGGGGAGGCCTTTGCCCAGCTGTGAGAAAAGAAAATAGACAGAAAGTACAGAAAGACAGAAAGTAGATAATATACAGAAAAGAAAGCCGTCAGAGAACATTATCTTTGAATTTTATAAATTCCAAAATAATGTTCTCTGGTGTTTAATGGTGCTTACAGATTTGCTCGAGTTTTGACGGTTGTTATTGTTGCTAGATATGCTGTGTTTTGATGATTAATAAGATCTGCCAGCTTCTTACAGATTTGTTCGATTTTATCGATCGTCACTGTCGTCATTAGCAATCGATATTTGATATCTAGGTTTAAACTTGTTGATTTATTTATCTATAGATAAAAACGATCCACAGATGCCGTCGACAAAAAATACGACGTCGATCGTGTGTTCCTTACACATTTATCTTCTCGATTAAGTTTGATCGTCAAAAATCGAGCAAATCTATGGGCAACTTTAGGCACCTATTTGTGTGAAATTACAAACTTCAAATACTACATGTACTCGCCCATGGGACTAAAGTCATTAAAATTATCACTAGAGCAAACCAATTTCTTAGGAACTTGATCAAGTAGAACTTTCTTTGGAACAGTGTTCACGCTTAGCCGGTTTTATGGTTCGTTTCGAACATAAACGTATTTTACGAAAGACACGTAAAACCTCTGAACATTTGTTATCACATAAAAATGCCCATTCGAAACTTTTCGTAAACGTATTTTGCCTTTACACGTTTTTTATTTGTTTTGAAACGCGATACTTATTCCACGTGCATACTCGTAACAGTTTTAGAAAAGTTCTTGTTCCTGTTAAGTCGAACAAATTATAATTATTAGGGCCTGACAACAGGCACACCACATCGCAGCGACAAAATGTGGGCAAGCAGCTCGTCAGACCAAGCCTCTTGTCTCATTTACATAATCGTATAGTTATTTGCATCGCAATTTGCAGTTGAACTGCCTCATTCCGTGCGCGACTTCAGTTTGCCAAAGATGATACAGTCAATGCACTGTGTGAACTTATGCCATGTACCAAATAAACATATTTTATTTATTTCTTTCTTTCACTGACTGCATCGAGTCGACAGTCTGCTTATTCCTCCGTCTTTCACTCCAGCCTGCCGATTCAACTTCCGCTTCGAAATCTGCAAAAATGCATCATTTTACTAGGCGTTTAGACAGTGTTTGTTGTCGCCTTCAGCGGTCTGGCGATGTCAAGTCGTCGAACTGGGGCCCTGGCACGAACGCGTGACGTAAGCGTAAAGTAAATAAGAACAATTTTCTTCTCCAAAATACAACTATCCTAGAACAAACTTTCAAATTGTTCTTGTCGCAAAAATTTAACCAATATTTTTTTATGTGACGAGCATGATTATACAGATATAGAAAAGAAAATTACCAGTGCAAAAACTGTAACCATAAATTCAGCATGTGGTTCTAGACCCACTAGCGTAGAAATTTTTGTCGGCTAAAAAAAAATTGCTTTATCATAGAAAAGTTCAACACCTACGCGGACAAAATGTATGGAACAACAATTTCTTTTTATAACCTACGAAAAGTTTGTACGCTAGAGGGTCTAAGAATCATAATGCTGAATTCATGGTTACAGTTAACTCACTGGTTAAAAAAAAAACCTGTATAAATAAGTCAATATTATTAGCGAATCGAGTATTTTCAATTTTAAAATCGTTCTTTACGTTACGTTTACTCCACGCGTTTGTGCTAGACCACTGTACATTAGCCACTAGGGCTAGTCCAAATATGTTTCATATTTCTGTAAAAGTGAAGTAAATAGAAGTTCAGTATATCATGTGTTTAGTATTCAGTGCATGTCGCAAAAGCCTAAGGTTAAGCAGGATAACTATTGAACAAATAAATAAACAATACACTGAGGGAACTACGTGCTCCGATTTTATCCAGATAAATTGAATGGGGCGACTTTCTTTCCTTTTTTGTAATAAATCTTTGCCTAGAAACTAACCATTCAGCATTTCTCCTGTATCGTAGTTGCGGTTAGACATCAGTCACGAATCTCATCGGCACAAACATCAAGATGAACTATATTATGTCGACTACGCAAATGTATATGTGTTTTGTGTGGGTATCAAACACGCAAACCGTTGCATAGAAGCCAATTTTACAGCCTTATGCTAAAAAACTGGAATTATTGTTTTCGGTATTGTCCAGTCCAGAGCAGTGCCCAGTGATAACGGCCCCGATGGGTCGTGGGTTTGAACCTAGGTAAATAGTTTCATAATCAGCCTATAATGTTCCCACTGCTGGGACACACAGGCCTCCTCTTAGGGAGAGGGAGTCGGCCGTAATCCACCACGCGCGCCCAGTGCGGCTTAGTGTATGTCACAAGTCTTCGAATGCTGGTTTTAGGACATCACGGTTTCCTTACCAGCAGGTCACTTTGTGTAATTTATTTCACCACTACTGCTCTCAAGAAGGTGAATGAAAACATTGTGAGGCACTGCCGATCTCAAAGAGGAGGCCTGTGTCCCAGCAGTGGGTACGTTATAGACCGATTATGCTATTGTCCAGTCATTAACTGTGTTGCGAAATAAAAATGACAATAAAATTGTTGATTATTGCAAGGCACTATATTTTATTCCTTAGCTTTGCTACATCAGGTTCTATTGACATTCGAATTAAAAATAAAGACTCAGAATAATAATACTGATCCTTGAAGCATGCTTATTTTAAAGCTGTTGCTGCGTGCTTAATATGAATGGAAATATAGTAAGGCATTCAATTGTTGATTATTGTAAATAATGAATGATTTTCCTACCATTGATGTTTACATTGTGATAGATGAATGTATGTGAAAGAGAGAACTACTTACCTACCATCAGACTTAGTCGGGGGTGCGGTTAGATACTTGTAAGTATCTCTTGGGCCCCCGACATATAGCAGTAGAAAAAACAGTGGGGTTTTAGCCGGTACGAGGCCGACATAACTCTCCGTTCTGTCCAGACGAAGGGTATCCATGAGGATTTCCCCACGGAAAAGAAAAGGTATAAGTGACTGTCATGGGACACATAATCTGGACTTCTGGATAAGTGTTTTAAAACTAATGTTTATTGACTAAGGAATATCGATTAAATGTATTTGTAAATAGGATAAAACATAGTTGGAATAGAAAGGAACGGGTGGCGTATAATGTTAGCCAATGTCAGTCAGTCAATGTTGTTAGCAAAGGTGAAATAAAAATAAGAAGAAACAATAATTGCATATTACTGCTGCGGAGAATAACATAATATCATGCCTGTTTGTCACAAAGGCTTAGGCAAGGGTGAACTGAGTAAATCATTACATATATTTTTTTTTTTGCCAACTCGTAGCTAACCCTTAGAGGTCATCGCTACTTAACCGGACTATCCTGTGGGCGCCTTAAGTGAACTCAAAGCCTCCAGGCAGGGGCGAATTTCTTATATTACTAGGTGACCGCACGCTAAGGGCACCCCCTGTGGGGTACGAACCTTGGCTTAGGGCGTCAATGAGGGGAGGACAGCAAGGTGGGACAGACCGGATCGAATTTAGTAAATTATTATTATACGGCGAATTTAAAGCTACAGGCTCAGCTACGGCGCGGGGTGGCGCTTTGTCGTGCAAGGGTCGGGGGGGACAATTACGTCGGGTCATCGCGAGGGACCTCGGCGGCGAGGTCGAAACGATGGTTGTTTGTGTTTGTGCACTGTACTGGTGGCCCTACTGCTCTCCTGGAGGAGGGTTATGGGGTCATCGGGGTCGGCTAGAACATACCTCGGACGGCGGGTACGACTGATACAGGAGGGGGTATATCTGGCGGCCTCGACAACCAGAGGGTTGCGATGTGTGGCCGCGGAATCAAAGAAACGCTTGGAATTGCGTTTCATGAATTGACGGATAGTGGGGATTGTAAGGTCGAGGTAGAGGTTTTCGTTCCGAACGAACGAACGGTTTTGGAGGGTCTGCGTCCTATGGATGTGGTGGGGTTTTGCGTGTACGAAGACTACACTCGCATAGGTCATAATTGGTCGAATGCACGCTGTGTAAATGCGCAATTTGCATTTGTGTGACAATTTTCTAGTACGGAATGGAGTCTACCGAGAGCGAAAGTGGCGCGCGAACGTGCTTGCTTTATGTGCTCAGAGAAGGAAAGGTGCTCGTCTAGGATTACACCCAGGTATTTGGCTCGCTTCTCCCAAGGGATAGGCTTGCCGAAATGGTGATCTGACGGGGGAACTTCAACATTTCGACAGTCCCATGTAATAAGGGGCGAGCCTATTGCCATCAACCAGACTATCTATCTATTCATATAACTATCCAGATTCCGGGCTGTTACTGAGAAGTCCCTACCTAATGGAAAAATCAAATAACAACGTTTTACAAACAATTTTCGTTGATTAGGATAATTTCGTAGAGAGTAGTAGAGTTCTCAAGCGGGTAAAAGTTATATATGTCCAATGTATAGAAGGTTTTCATTTAAACAAAACAGCACAAATTATGCAAATAATATATTTATATTTCACTAAAAATATCAGTCGTCCTTATGTAGTCCATGTTCATTTAAAATCTCATTATATACTTAGTCTATAAAATTGACTATCTTACAATTTTTGTTAAATACCTACTATTTGTAATTACATTCATTCAGTACAAACATATATAACCCGTTATATATGTCACTTAAAAATACAGATTTAAAACAATGTATTAATAATTATTATTATTATTTAATGTTCCATGTCCTTGGTCCTACCACAGCCTGACTGTAATTATATTTTGACAGTTTTAATGGATTTTATATGATTTTAAATAATAAGATTAACATATAAAATATTGTTAGTTATTGAATATTAAAAGCTATATATTCTGTCTAAATAATATTGAATAGTTATTTCTCTGAGATGTGTCCACTTATATTGTTTGTTTTGTTAAAACAAAATGTTGTCAGCATTTCTTGTAATAATTGCCCTAAGTTCAATTTAGTCATAATTTTTCTAAGTTTGATGACTTGAGTATACTTTCTTTGTTTAACTATAAAAATGTACTCAGTAGCTATATGATATACTTTTAACAATTATGAACATTGGTATCAATAAAGTCGGTATCATACAAATCATATAAAAATATAATTTTGTAGGTACCTACATATTTTTCGACACAAAATAATAATCTCATCTAACTATAAAATAACACATAACAATTATGACACCTAGTTATTTAACCCAAGCCTTCATAATTACTACTAATAATATTTTGATCGGTTCGACGATACGTGTAGTCATTCAGGCCATATCGCACGCTCTATAGCTCCTAAATACAATTATAATCACTTCTATATTACCGTACCTAATTATATTATGAACGAATAAATTACCCCGAAAGAAACGATAAGCTTGGTCATTATATCAATTGATTTTATGGGTTTTGCTATAAAAACATGACATGTGACTCGTGCCATTTTTTACTATAGTGTTTAATTTGATTGAAGATAAGAAATAAAGTGGAATGATTACTTGGAATCATCAATCATTCCTAATCGTTTTATCAAGCCTTAAGTAATGACTTCTTAAACGTTCTTGAGCTTGTTTACAAACATGCCAATGCGAGACTTGCACGATATTGAATACAGCACATTTTTGAAAAACTTGTATGCTGCATTCGGTCTACACGGTTTTAGTAGAAAAAAACGTTCGTACTACTGCAATAGACAGATTATTATATTAGCAGATGAATTTTCACAATAATCAAATAGAGTTATTGGCTACAATGTAAGAGTGACGTCACAACCAAACTAGTTTAGTCAATTGTTACTGTACTACTCTCAAATCAAGAGGCCCAGATAATATCACTAAGTCATCTCAATGCCAACAAAGGCTTTAAATTATAAGGTTCTGACAACATCATAAAAGCAAAGCAAAAAATATTGTATTTCAACAATTAAACCGAAGAATCTGATTTTACTAGAAACCTGTTTTTTGTTACTGCTTTTACGATACCTACTTATTCAAGTTATTTACAAGTGCAAACTGAAAACCTGTTACATTACCTTGTATTCATAAGATCGTATGTAATGTCATTTCACAGTAAAGTGTCAATACCCACAAGGTAGTGCTTTGCTGTCATAATATTTAAAAAATACTCATGTACGTACAAAATTACATAGAGAATTTTATCATATCAAAATCGTGGTAGCCCTACTCGACTCGTCCAAAACGGCCACACCCCTAATATGTATGTGGTATGTGGATACATCAATAAATTATGTCCTTAAACACATCACAGCAAACATTCACGGTCTTTACGACAGCCCTAACTTATAATTTACGAGATTTGCATAATCAAGTAAATACCTAACGGATGTCACTGTTTTACAATCTTAAATATCTTAATAAATAACTTACATTAATATTAGTATAAATAATATACCATAGCTTATGGCACTATCGATAGAATCTTCAAGTCTTCATTTGTTTTTGTTTTACACAGCACTTTTTCACGCATACCTCCTAACTTAAGAATTATCTCACTGGTAACTTTTACGTTGTTTTGGTGTTCCACTTTTCGTTTTTAATCGTCCGGAAAAACGAATCCTGTATTTAGACGTGGTGGTGATGGCGGTTTTATCGAAGTCGCTTCAATTTCGCCATATCTCGGGTTGATAAGACGACTTATAGTGTCGTCATCTAAAACTTCGTTTTCCAATTGTTTTCGAGTGTCATAGTTCGTGGGACCGTCAAAAACGATCGAGGTAGGGTCGTCAGAGTTGGAGAAGTACAACTTCCTCGGTTGCACGAGGTTCACTAGGCACAGCAGCACGATAACAAACTTTGTTCCGCACATTTTCGACACGACCTTGCTTAGCGACGCGGAGTAAACAAATGTCCAATAACAGGTTGTAAGCGTGTGTTTTAAACGTCGTCGTCGGGTTTTATGATTCGCACTTGAATGAAAACTGCGAGTTATTCTGCAATATATATAGTGGTTAGTATCCCTGCGAACTTTCCTGTTGGTACCTACTTTCGTTTAACTAAGTGAGTCATTGTTTTGTTTTGTTTTGATTTAGTTGCTAAATTAAACGATAAGTATTCATAATATATAACTACTGCAGAAGGGAATTCTAAGTTAATAAATCATATTATTATTTTATTTTTTTCATAAATTAAGTAGCTGTTCTACTGTTCGTTTAGTGTATTTTTGTATTTCATATGATTGTGTGTCCTAAATAAAATAAGTTTCTAAATTAGCTTCATTCATTAAAAAAAATTCTTCACCAAAATACAACCATTACAGATTTCTCTAATCAATTATGGCTGCATAATAATAATAAAACTTTGCTGTTCAGTAAAAAGGTCACACTACATCTTATTACATAATTTATGAAAGCAAACCAACCAATTACATAAAAAAAACTTAAATAATATTTTACTTTTACCGACAAGGACCATTAATTTCAAATTCAATTCTTCTTTATTAAAATAATTTATTTAGATTTATTAGTTTATCATAAGCAATTTTTACAAGTAAATCTGCATTAAGTACCTTATCAAATTGCAGAATATTCGCATCTCGGTGAAGCCCCGTAAACCGGTTTACTGTACCATCGTAACGGTATCTACAAATTTATTACACAAATACTTGCAATAGTAACCATATTTTTAGAACTTGAACTTTTGAATACTCACTTTCTGGTACAGATTTCATAATCCATTAACATTATTGATTCAACGATTGTATCGAGAATTCGCAATCACATAAAAAAGGGATATACCTAAGTACCTACAAATTCTTCTGTTATTGATTTAACATATTTAGGCTTCATAAAAACTTAGTCCGGTCTAGAGTTTTTATTAGCAATTTGCAAGTGTAATTTTACGGATGGTATTATTATAACTTGAGTGTTTATTATTAAATTATAAGTGCAATAATATTATGCTTCTTGATCCGTGTAACGACGTTTTTTTGCATTTCTAGATTTTATAAGACCGACAGTAACTTGTCCTTTTTAATCAATTACTCGAATAATCAACTTTCGATTTATGTTATGCGACCCCTGAAATATAGTCATGGGTATAAATAGAGATATAACATACATACATAGACTCACACTTTCTTCCCATGGGGCTATGCAGTAACTACAGAATGCCACCTGCTACGATCCTTACATACTCCTTTTGCCTCGTTTACGTTCATACATCTGGTCATAAACGCACGCCGGTTCATAATTTAGGTAAATTAAAGAGACAGAACAAAAGAGAAAACAAAGACACAACATAACATTCCGTCTCTAATTCCCGAAGGGTTCGGCAGAGCTTAGTACACACGTTTATTACCAAAAGAATAATATGAATAAGTCTGCCTGTATGACAGTGTATTATTAAGTTTCAATGAGTTTCATAATATACTTATTATGATATAATATATGGACACGTACTAAACTTAGAAATGTATAGGTGATGAGTCAGTATTAAAACAATAATATTATTTGATATTTTAATTAGACAAGAATCCCATACTAATAATGATATAATAATAAAACAGGGATTCTCCCGGTTTGCATAACTTATCGATCACTGTAAATTGTATATTAGGACCGAAGGTTCAGGAGGTACTTTTAGTTCTAATATTCTTCAATTGTGAAGCGTGAAGTGCACCTTTGCTCCAGTCAAGTCCACGTACTCACCATAGGACTGTTCACTTAAAAGTAGGGTCCTGAAAAGCCACCTGCGATATCCGGCTCGAAGGATGTTAAACTAAACTTTCGCCATGTAATTATTCTGAGTGTTAGTATCAAAGATCAACAATAAAATTGACAAATCTTTTACATTACTTCTCACTATTATACTTCTATACTTTTTTTTTACTTTTACCCAAAATAACTTCAAAATTCGTAAAGTACAATATTGATGCACCTAGCTTCTGACGTTTCATAAGTGCCCATGTTGGTTTATGTGAAATAAAATATTTTGATTTGATTTTGATTTTTTGATTTGATGACTATGGATTCTGTTTATCCTTGATTTTGTTTCGGACATCGACATTTGAAAAGGGTAGGCATGTTCAATAGAGACATTTTCCTTGGTACGCACATTTTAACAATGAAAATAATTTGTTCGGATGTGCGTTTATGTCTTTTATTAAATTTTTTGTATGTAGTAAGATATAGAACATTTATTTTATTTTATTTTTATTGCGGAAGGGGCCTGCTTTTGATCTCGATCTTGCCTGACGGAAAGTGATGGATGAGGTCTACGGTGGAACAAGCGTGCCCAGAAGATGCCTGCTCACTCGTGCTTTGAAGGCTGACGGGTTATATGTGGAAGGGAACACAGACGCTGGCAGAGAGTTATACACTTTGGCAGTGCGCATTATAAATGTAAGGAAAGTAAGATATGAATTTTTGTTTGGTAAATCGTTGACTAAAGTCAGTACTGAGTTGGCTAGACTGCGCCTTATCGTCCTAAAGTATCACTATCTCTTAAACTTCTATCGCTACAAAGTTACAGCGATATCATGAAACATAACGGTGGCTTAAAATTGACTTATGTTTGAGAATTTGGCTGTAAAGCTAAGATTTTCTAGAGCAGGGGTGGCCGGCATATACCGTCTCGAATTTACCGGCAAATTACGTCTCTGAAACGTTATGGTGTGTTTACTTAGAGAGCGTTTTTGTCAACGTAAAGTCCAACCCCGCTTCCAACATTTTTATGGCAGCCGACACTGTGGCCTTTATGTGGTTTTCACCGGTCTTCTAGGCAACCGTAGCTTAAGGCGAAATCATCGGGGTAGCCCGCGAAATTAAAATTTTCTTACGTTTTTTGCAATTTGCAGGTCAATATCAACTTGTATGTTTATCTAAATATAATTCGCGGCCGTTACAAACATTTATTTATAGAATTATAATCATAAAAATCATCAAGAAGTCTCTCTAAGTTCATATTACCCTATTGCATGACTATTTCATGAAATCATAACATTCGAGACCAATTCAAACTTAAGGAGTGGTATTGTTGATTCTAATGATTATAATTCTGTAAAGCCACATTTGTTATGGTCGCGAATCATAATTATTTTAATCAACACACAACCTGACACTGACCTGCAAATTGAAAAAACGTAAGTAAATTTGAATTTCGCGGGCTACCCTGACGCTTCCCCCTTAAGGCGATTGCCGCTGTTTGGCTCGCCTACGTCTTTCTGAAGTTAAAATTTAGTTTTTGTCACGTAGGCGTCAACCACAATTGCAGTACTTAGGTACTTTCCTTACATTATTGGTTTAGGTAAAACAATTTCAATAATTAAACACTAATATATGAGTAATATTTTTCCTTCCTTTGATAAAAACATCATGCTTTTGAGAAAGGGGTTATTATTCATTCCAATTAGAATTTATGACGTAGTTTTGATTAGTATATTACCTGTTAATTCAAAGGATTTTTGGTTAAAAGCTTAACATTTAGTCACAATCGGGTGTTGCATCACGTGAGCCATCGATTGACTCACTTAGAACCGTTAGATCGTTAATTGTGAGGAAAAGTTATCCTTTATTATGACTAATCTGCACCCCAATTGCGTAATATTTTTTATCACCATGCTATGGATTTTGAAGAACATTGTTAATCCATTATCCATCCTTTATAATATATTTTTGAAAAATGTATCTACTCGTCAATGAAAATATCGCAACGTATGTCGTTGAATTTCACAATTCATTGCGTTATTTGCAATGCCTTTGCAATAAGTGTGATACGCAATTATCCCCGCTGTTCACAAACAATGAAAAAGACTCCTAGTTTTGATATAATTTTTATAAGATTTATATTAAGAATAGAAGAATATGTTTAATGATCGAAGAACATATTTTTGTAGCCATGTCTTTTTAGAAAAAAATGTTTTTATACACACCTACCTAATTGTTGAGTGTGATTTTTTTTTTGGACTCGCATGGCATGATGTTGTGACTCATGTCAAACATCTTGAAAAAATCTTTTGGCAACAATATGGCTAATCACGGTGATTTTTCAAGCTTATAAAAACATTCGGTTTTGATACAACGTTTTATAAAGGGACAGTGAAAAAATAAATTGTTTAAAAAAAACAAAAAAGAAACACTCGGACATGTGTTTGTTATTGCTAAAATTAGTATCATAACATAACAAAATATCACGCCTTATTACCCCGAAGGGTAAGGCAGAGGTATACCCATAGTAGGTACCGCATTTCGCCAGTTATGTTTAAGCTCCAAAATTAGTATCATCGATTAGCAATTCCTTCATAAATTGTAAGTGGTTATTAAACGAATGAAACTCTTAGTTCTAAGCCTCAATAATGACAACAGTTGGTAATCGGTCATATGAATACGACTTTAATCTCTTAGGTCGCTAACTTATCCGTTTAAAATACAGGGTGGATTAATGAAATAGGGCTGCAAGGGCAGCTACTTTAACTGTTGTAGCTACAGGAAAACGGTTTTAGGAGACTTTCCTTAACTTTTTGAGAAATTTTGATTTGCATTCAAAGATTAAAAAAAAAAAATACGGTCTGCAGGCAAATGGGCAATTTTCACAAAAACTTTTTTTTATGTCAATAGATCATATTTCACATAAAGATCAAAAACCTCTATGGCACCAACTGAGGTTTGTGTACTAGAAAAGTCAGAAATCGCAAAAAAAAATCCTTACATTTCGTAGGAAATGAGACATGATCGATTGACATAAAAAAGTTTTTGTGAAAATTGCCCATATTCCTGCTGACTGTACATTTTTTTCAAAATCTGTGAATGCAAATCAAAACTTCTCAAAAAGTTAAGGAAAGTCTCCTAAAACCGTTTTCCTGTAGCTACAACGTTTAAGGAAACTGCTCTTGCTGCCCCATCCCAAAAATCCACACTGTATAATGGATTACCCTTGAAAAAGCGGACTTAAATAAAAGCCCAAAGCTGAATGCTTAAAGCACTCTGCTTTTTCCACTCAAAATGAATAATATCACGTCTGTATTCCCCGAAGGGTAAGGCAGAGGTACAGCTATAGCACATATTTCACCAGTTATGTTTAAGTCCCATTGAATAGGGGGCGAGCCTATTGCCATCAACCGGGCACAAATCTAGACTCCGGGCTGCTACTGAGAAATTCCTGATAGAAAAACTCAATAATACTTTACCCAACCTGGGAACCAAACTCAGGACCTCATGGTCAGCAGTAGCGCTTTTGACCAATAGTGGTCGAAAGCGCTACTGCTGTAATCACGGAAATAAGAAATTCAAAAAAAGAAAAAATAAACCGATTTGGATTTCTCGTAGACTGCAGACGAGATAGTTTTTCTAGATGGTTCGGAAAGTCAGTATCAAATAAATCACGTTTATTTCCATGTCTAGAAAAATAAACAAGTTGTCTAGATGCTGTCTGCAAAATATCTGAAGATACTACTTGAATATAGATGAGGAAATGACACTGTAAAACTATTGTCTTTCCTTTTGGAATAAACTTGTACAGTAAGTTTCCCAAATTGATTCCCAAATTATAGTAAATAATTTAATCCTTTTGGCAGTTTTACAAAAAAAAAACTAATTCGAAATGGTGGTGAAATATATTTATTACTAAAAGATAATTTAAAGCAAAGGTCACACACAGTTCGTTTTAAAGAATTTGTATCTATGCGACATTAAACTCTTCGTCTAATCGACCTTGAGTAATTTACATAATTTTACTCTGTTTTTTTTTTAACTGTACGTAACTAGACATATTATTTTTTAATTTATTTATTAATAATTAACTTATTTTCACAGTTTGCACCATACATGCAAGATAGAATTTTCTGTTACATTCTCTTGTTGAAAGTCGATTAACTAGACGGAGGAATTTTTAATCGGTTATAAGAATAATTATTTTGTGATCTACCACGTAAGCTGGTGAAATCCGGAATTTTGTCACCAAACAAACATGTACTTGTCCCTTATAATTCTAGAAATACAACCACATGTTTACAAGGATTTAACATAATAACAATTAGTCATGTGCGGACTGCATTAAATGCCATAAATATATTAATTACTATTTTACTACGAAATCATGACAACGTTAATGAGTAATTAGATATCCAATGTGGAACAGGTCGGCCCGCCGTCGCCGTGACCCGGACATTAAAAGATCAAGTTCAAAATATGATTTAATTCAGGCTTGTGTTTAAACGCCTACCAGAAAGTACCTATTTTACTACCAAAAAATTCGAAATACTCACCAAATTGTGTCCACCAGAATGGATGAATGTGTACCAAATTGTGTTCCATAAAGTATTGTAGAAATAAACCTATTTTCCTTTTTTATTTATAAGGCGTAGTCGACGGAGCCCCTCTTCGCGGAGCTCCTACTTCTGGGTTGTTTAAAAAAAATTACCACGAAGGGGATGGAGGGGTCTGAGAGACCCCGCCATCCCCTTCTAATCTAACCTGTCCGAGTCGAAGTGCCCCAAGTCCCGAGCTCGCTTCGCTCGCTCTTGCATCATATCCCACCCGTGCATTTTGAAGCAAACTTATTTTTGGTGAGCAACTTAAACAAGACTTGGTCGCATCGATTTGGACGAAGTGATCATTTATCAATTTTGGTAGGCAAAAAGAATTTAAATACAACACGTAAATTATTCTGATGAGTGTATAATTATTTTGGAACTAAAAACCTTGTTCTTTAGGCACCTCGGTATAGAGTGGGTTTATTTTATTCAAAGTTAAGATATTTTACTTGGTACTTAGTCTTAGGGTCTAAAAATTATGTTGGTGAGCATTTAAATTGTAGCCTTTAATTAATATCTATGTAGGTACTTTCAAAGAAAGGTATATTTTTTGCCATAACTGGCTGATGGTGAAAGAAACATCGTAAAGATTCCAGGACTTTGCTGGAATTGCCAACTTACACTAAGCAAGTTTGGTGATTAGTGGTCATGCCGTCTCTGTGCAAGTGCGACTCGCAATGCAGTTCAGAAGGCCAACTCCCGTATTTGAAAACTTTCAAAATCTGGGCACAATCTCATTTCAGTGACAGAAAATGTCAAGGACCTATCAAAAATGTATATAAATTACAGATATTTTTGAAAGATTGAGAATGCGACCGTACTTAAAATTACGGGAATGCCCCTAAAATAGCCTGACTTTTAGATTCGTTTAATAGAATTTACAAGTAGGTATTTCAATATTAATTTCAAATTGATAATATCAACCAGCATATAATAGTACTATCATCTATAAGTATTCCTTAGAAATAGGCATGTCTCTCATACATGTATCTTTAAACGACATATTATTTGATATAGGATACTTGTTACCCTTTTCAATATACTTTTCGCAACGTTCAATAAATTGTTGACATTTCATTTCATTTTTTCATTAGTTTTTGTGAGTTGGGAACAGGAAACTTAGAAAAATCATGACACGGATCTTGAATTTCGTTTCTATTTTTCGAAAATTTATAAAGAAGTGGCTCTAATTTATTCACAGTATTGATTATCATTTAAAAAATTAAAAGCTGAGTTTTTTTACCACAAACGTGTTCACGATGCAGGAGCTAAGTGTGGGGCAAATTTTTTTTAAAGAAAAGTAAGAATTATTTAACATTATATCCTCCCATACTTTAATTAATAAACTATGCTAAAATGTTTCCCAGGAAAAGTGCTCTTGGGTGTTTTAATTTATACAAATAGCCCCCTTCGTGCTCATTTTTGGAATAATGCCAAAATGACCGCAGAATCTCTACACTAAACTGTGAAACTAATATATTATGACACTAACATTGTCTGCTTTCTATAAATTTAGAAGTTACTAACGAGTGTTTGATTACTATGATTAATTAATTACCCACTTAGGTAAAATAATATCAGCATTTTGTTTTCGAAAAATGATACCTAAGTTAAGTTATTCATTGCATTTGTATTAGACTTATATAGTTTTTTGTTTGTTGTAAAATACGACCGTTGTTTGCGCATTAGTACTCGTAGAACATGGTAAAAAATTGTGCGATAGACGACTCCTTTTTTTGTATACTTGTACACATTATTATTTATATTGTAATACCCGCAGGGTCCCGAGAAATGTATGGAGACGTGTACGTCTCCATACATTTCTCGGGACCCTGCGGTTCTGGTCCTTCGGAAGGTATACGTGGGTCCAAACCCAACTCGCAGAGGCCAGTTAGACGTGTCTAATGAAATGAAACCAGTCTACGCTTATTTATTCCTGTTCACACTATGCAAGTGCACCCGAGATCAACCCCCGGTTGGTGTAGGACTATTGCAGGATGTGGACACAAACATATTGGACTATGGATTTGGGTAGGTTAAGCGGACTGGTTATCTAGGACTATGGAAAGACTGGCCCCTGCCTGACCAAAAAAATAATTTCTTTTTTATTTATAATGCACAGATAAAATGGCAGGGGGTGACTTGCACACTCAATAATGGGCCTCCGGAAACGTTCGCTAGCACGTAGTGTCCCCTACCAGCATCTTACTGGAATATTTCCTTCCTCCGAGCACGTTTGCTCTTGCAAATCTCTAGTTAAGCCAGCCAATAAAAGCAAGAAAGTGGTAGAAGCTCTGTTCCTCGTCAGTGTTCACTGCAGCCTGCCAATAAAGTCAAGCCAGAGGTGAGGAACAAGACTTCTCTCAGGAGATAGGATCCGCGTAGTCGCTACTGCCCAACAGCTCGCCACATGCTGCCCTGTGGGTTTTTTTATCTCTCTTGGTCTGGCGCCTCACCCTAAACCTATTTCGGCAAAGTAAACTCTACCGGTACAGATCTAGAGTTCAGGAGCGCACAAGCCCCACCACGACGTCAACGTAAAGATACGGCGGGGATTATTATTATTCTTTTAAGACTGTTACCTTTTTAAGTTACGTAAATATTAAAAACTCTTGATTATAATAACAAATTTTAACTATTAAAACAAACAGGTTATTTAAACGACTTACCCAAAATATTTTTCTACCTAAACTAATAAAAGATAAGCTTTGTCAATTTGTTTGTGGGGGTAATCTTCGTATCTACGGATCCGGTTACGAAAATTATGTCACTATGGGAAGCTACAGTATTGCCGAATGTCGTAAGTATGAAATGGTTATAACACGGCAAATTGGATAGATAGATGTTTTAATGTTACAACAAGAAATTTCACGCGGACATAGTCGCAGCCTGCCGGGGTCGCGGATTGTTCGAAAGAGTTACCGTGGCGCACAGGCAACTGAAGGAATACGGGTGGGTTTTAGTCAGTAAGAGTCTGACACGCCCTCCCGCTCCGCCCAGAGCGGGAGAGGTCATTTGATGATTTAACACCCAAAAAAAAAAATAGGCAAAAGCTAGTTAGTAATAAAAATATCATCTTCCACTACGGGTCAAAGGTCATAAACGCCCTTGCTTCGTCATTATTAAAATAACAAGTGAAGTGGCCAATCCAGTGAACCGTGACAAGAGTGACAAGTAATAAAAAGTTTTTTAATCCATCAATATTAAAATTCATTGACGTTTTAACGAAAGTTTCCGTACATCTTTCAAGCCAGCTTAGAAACGTCAAAGGATTTGACACTTTCTATTATAAATCTTAACATGAAATTAATGACGAAAACGTAGGGCTGGTTCAATTTTGGTAATGGTAAAATATGTTCAAGATTAACTCTGAAGAAACTGTCTGTCTATATGAGTATTGTCGGTCTAATAAATTGCTATGTGGCCCTTCTTCCTCCCTTGTTACCGCAAACCATTATCCTATAATTCCCATGGGTGGAGGCTGATCGGAATCGGGAACGTTAAGGTTTAGAGTAAGGTCGGTAGGATATTGGGACCCTTATAAATTGAACTTGATTAGGAGAATTTGTTTGATTGTGTTTTATTTCTTTGGTATTTAATAACATTATAAACTTGACTTACTTATTTTCACCTTTAGCAAAGGATAAAATACTAATGATATATCTTTTAATCGTGTATTATCTAGGTGTCTTAGGTACTACTATTTACACAGTAGGTACAGGATAAATAGAAAAAATATTACGATGAACCTACTACGCTTTGGAATGGGCAGCTTCATATTTCTGACTGACCGACCCCTTGACAGTTCAAAAGTGCCTGGAATTGTTTCATTTGAAATTATTTTTTGATGTGATATAAAAAATGAAGAAAATATTAAGTTTGATATAATGTAGCGTAAATTATACTCCAGTAACGAACATTATAGTGTCCAAAAAAAATGTAATCTAATAGTCACCATCTAACTTTCTGAAATATAAAAACTCATACGTTTTAAAATAATAATAGGTAAAGGGTTTTTTTCCATATTTGATATTTATAAAGTTGTAGTAAAATCTCTTTGATTGTTCTATATGTATGTTGCTGGTTTTGATACCACTAAATAGATGACATTTTTTTAAAGAAAAATAGAAAGTAAAAACGACTTTCCGCCATTTCTGAATTGTTTTTGTGTCCACCAAAATGAATGAATCTAACGAAGTGAAGTTTTATTTGTTTTATTAAACAGAAGCTCTGTCAAAAAGGTTTTTATAAAGTTAAAGATTACTTGGATGACAAAAAGGCTTGGGATTAACTAAGCTACTTCAATGTATCCCCAAGCAACAATCCATTTTATACTGTGAATGAGTGTTTTAGAATTAATAATGTCATTTTTATTGATTTACATAACATAACTTATGGTATTTTTGATGACTTTTAAAGAGAAAACTGTCTGTGAATGTAAGTAGCATTCAGGCTACATTGATTATATGATTATTATTTTAATATTGTGAATGTGAAGACTATGTGGGTCATTGTTGCTTTTTTTTTCTCTTCAGTTAATTTTAATCATGGTCTGGCAGTTTGAGTAATTTTTGTGGCCTACCCAAATGTCTTTTCTTTGGTATTGTTCGTCGAATCGTTGAGCTCCTTAAGTTCTGAGTTGAGCTGCACGATTACTGACAAATGCGTGCACTGACTGGACAGGTCCACTCAATCTGTGTGGTTTTTTCCTCCAAAGACCATTTCAGACACAAATCTACATGGTCTTCACATGATCTGACCAAGATTATGTCTGGACTTTAAAAGTGACTGTGATCTCTGAGTTTGTTTCGGCCTTTCTTCTCAGAGTAGTCAGATAGGAAACGCCGACCTCATCTAGTTTTTAAAATATGATTGACGTGTAAAAGTGTTTCTTCAAACCTACTTACAGAAATAAAATCATTTATCATTTATTACAAAAAGCCGCGAAAAACAGATGTGACGTTTATGGACTTAATGCAATATAAGTAAGAGTAGCACAAAGTTGGTTCAATCGTTTTCAGTCCGGGAATTTTGATGTCAAAGATGCAGCTCGCTCTGGTCGTCCTGTTACAGATAAAGTCGATGGTATTTTTGAAAAAGTCGAGCAAGATTACTAATATCGTGCTTGAACTCTTCAGCTATGTCGTAACTACTAAGTTACGTCATAGCTGAAGAGTTAAGGGTCGACCACAAAACAGTTTGCACCCATTTGAAAAGTCTGAGTATACAAAAAACTCGATATTTGGGTGCCACACAAGCTCTTAGTCTTGAATTTGTACTTACATATATATAAAATACGAATGAACTTTATCACCGGCCTAATATCAATATAATATCCTTTAGAACCGTTACATTTTTATATCCTGCCTCAGACCATCTCGATGACGACAATCTTACAACATTCTACGTAAGAAAACTGATTCATAACTCGCATACGTATGTAATATTAGCATCCACACGTTTGGAACCGTTTGATACACGTCATTACCGCAATCTTAATCGATTCTTCAGTTTTCCTCAATATAATGTTGCAATATTATCTTCTATTTCCCCTTGTTCCTTTAATCTACGTCAATCCGTTGATTTAGAAGGAAATTATCGTCTTGTCAGCTTTTCTTACTGTCGAAATCGTCAAGGATACGTCATAGTCTGACGACAGTATTAAATTAAGGAAAGCTTGATATAACAACATTAGTGAATTACCATACATTCGGTACTGAGCATGACACTGACATTGACATGACATTATCATACGTTATTGAATTATTAAACCTATGTCCCAGTTGCTATGATCAAAAATCTGACAGCCAAATATCAGCCAAGAAGGATTTCTTTATCAAATTTTGTGAAACCGGGCATTAAGACTACATTTTTGTGCACCGTTCCAATTAATAGAAGGTTTGTAACAGTCGAGTAGATATGTCGTGGA
Organism: Dryobotodes eremita; assembly: GCA_917490735.1. Taxonomy (NCBI): domain Eukaryota; kingdom Metazoa; phylum Arthropoda; class Insecta; order Lepidoptera; family Noctuidae; genus Dryobotodes; species Dryobotodes eremita. The sequence goes on along the minus strand of OU823251.1, from coordinate 18,187,458 downwards.
ATTCCTAGGTAAGTGGGTGATGGTGATCCTAGAGGTGATCCTAGGAAGATGCAATGCTGGTGAACATAATCATCATCATCATCTCAGCACGGAATCACCCACTGCTAAGTGATTTCGGCCTTCTTTAGTTCCTGCTTGTCTCCACAGTTATATGACTCCGCTGAGATACTTCCTCTCATCTGCCACCTGAACGATGCGTCAGCCCAACGCACTAAGGAGTATTTGGCTAATAAAACCGGACAAAAGTCGGAATCAGCAAATTAGTCAAAAGTCTCACTGAATCTATTGTCCATCTAGCCAGGTAACCGGTCCATCAAATGACAGCCATTCAATCCCCGCAAGCTTCAAACCTGTTTACGTAGGTCAGTCGAAACTCATTCGGTCGCAGAATCGCATGTCTTTGTTTTCGGCGCTCTCGGTTGCAGTCTTACTTTGCTTTGTTATTGTGTTCTCGTGTGGTGGAGTTTTAAAAGAAAAAGTTTTGAATATGGAAGATGAAGGTATGTACTGTATTTTGAAATATCAATTAGTTGATTTGCTGCTTAAATTTTATGTTTAAAAATGGTATGATAACAGACACAATTTGTATTTTTTTTTTATTTATATTTATCAGAAAACAGTGTTTTTGTTTATGTGTCCTGTCTTGTCCCGCTATCATTTATACATGGTCATAATAACCGGTCTTTCGACAATTGCACACCGTAGTTAAACAGTCCGCCCACGTCCGCCATTTTGTTTTGTATTACTTCAAAGTTAATGAGTGAAATATGTGAATTATTTTTTGTCTTTTTTGTACAGATTCTTCGGGAACTGTCAAGAAATTTACCAGAAGAGCATTGTATAATATCCTGAATGAATTTAAAGGAAAGAAAATGGATGAAAAGTTTTTATTATTCGAAGAGAGACTTCTGAAACTGGCTAATTGTCCAAATAATGAAAAATCTAATTTTATTCGTTCTTTGAGGTGTTTCAAGACTACATTCAAGAAAAAATGGAAAGATGCTACTTACAAAGAAGAACGTTTCTTGAAAACTAATGAAGTCTGGCTCACATCTTCTATTGAATTGCCTTACTGGACGGAAATACCTACTCAAAAACCAGGACGACCATCAAAAACATTCGAAGAGCTTTGCGATCGCAGCAAACGACGAAAAACTAAAGAGCTACGGGAGCAAGTACCTGTGGAGGAGTTGACGTATGCAGCTGGCGTGAGTCAGCGTATTTCAGGAAATACGGACGCATCAAAAATAATTAAAGAAATTATTGCTTCACCAACCAGAGCTACAAAAATCCGCAAAGTTATTACTAGGTCCAGAAAGCAAACAATTGTGAAGAAACATACACCTGAAGAAGCACTGGCCATCTTCGTTGAAGGCGACTTTACTAGGAGACAGTGGGAAATAATACACAAGTCTAATAAAAACATCTACCCCTGCTATTCGCTCATTCAAAAGGCCAAAACGGAGTGTTATCCTGATAAAGAATCCATGCTCGTGACTGAGACATGCTCTGAGATTCGACTTCAAGCACTACTTGACCACACTGCATTGCGCCTGCACAAATATGTAGCAGAGGTTGTAGAAACGTGTTCAGAGCAAGAAAAGCAAAACATGGTTTTAATAGCTAAATGGGGATGTGATGGGTCACAGCAAACTCAGTATAAACAAAAATTTGAAAACAGCACTGACAGTGACGCTAACATTTTTCAGAGCTCACTTGTGCCTTTAAGACTGGTCGTTATTATTGAGGGGGAACAGAAAAAAATATTGTGGCAAAACCCAGTCCCATCTTCAGTAAGGTACTGTAGACCTATAAGAATACGCTTCATACAAGAATCAAAAGATGTAACAAAGGAAGAAATCCTACACATCGTGAACCAAGTCGATCAGCTTAAGAAGACAGCAGTGGATGGAGCAGGCAAAATAAAACATAAGCTTATACTTACAATGATTGACGGCAAAGTCTGCAATGCTGCAACTGATACTGCATCCACAATGAGATGCTATATTTGTGGACAGACATCGAAAGATTTCAATAAATTAATTAAAAAAGAGGTAAGTGTAGAAACGCTTAAGTTTGGACTCTCAGTTCTTCATGCAAAAATACGATTTTTTGAATCATTACTACATTTGGCCTACAAATTACCATTGAAAAAGTGGCAAGCGCGTTCAGCTGAAGAAAAAAAAGTTGTAAAAGAAAGAAAAGAAAAACTTCAAAAAGATTTCAAAGAAGAATTGGGACTACTAGTAGATGTTCCCAAAGCAGGATTTGGGAACACAAATGATGGTAACACGTCAAGGAGATTTTTTGCTGACCCAGAATGTGCATCTCGAATCACTGGCGTCAATGTGCATTTAATAAAAAGATTTAAAGTCATCTTAGAAGTGATTTCAAGTGGACACAGCGTTGATGTTGATAAATTTGAAGCCTATGCACATGAAACTGCGAAAATGTACACAAATTTGTATGGTTGGCACCCTATGTCACCAACGATTCACAAAGTGTTAATGCATGGAGCTGAAGTCATATCTCATGCAATCCTTCCTATTGGCCAGTTATCAGAGGAGGCAGCTGAGGCGCGTAACAAGCACTTCCGGCAATACAGATTGAATTTTGCACGAAAATTTTCACGGGTGGATTGTAATAGAGACATATTACATAGACTGTTACTAAGTTCCGACCCATATCTGAGTAGTAATCGACCAAGGCAGCACAAAAAAACTCAGCCATTTTCGCAAGAGGCAGTCAGTTTGATGATTGCAAGTACTCCTCATGAAGAAGATTACGGTGAAAATATAGACGGTGAAGAAGATGAAGACAAAGATGATGAAGATGAAGAAAATGAAGACGAAGAAGTTGAAAATGAAGAGTTTTAATGAGATTAATTGTTAATGCACAGTTATTTGTAATCAAAAATATTGTTTAAATCGAATTCATATAAAAAAACGCCTCAGATATTTTTGTCCGGTTTTATTAGCCAAATACTCCTATGTGCAACGCGCGTTCGGAGGGCCCGTGTTTCTTTGAACTTAGAACTTTTACAAAGTGACATTCTGTCAGCGATAACGATGGACCGAAAAGTCAAAAGTGCATTGGATGGCCATAAGCTACCGAAAAGCTTATATCAATTTTGATAAAAGTTGTTGAAGAAATACGAAACGCTTTGAAAGCGATTGCCACTAATCTATTAAGCCCTCTGATTTTGGCCACCATTCGATCAAAACCCTGCTTCTTCATCCGGCATCTCCGGCCCATTTACACTTACAAATAACCAGTAGTAAGTACCTTCTAGTGGCCATTAAGGCTTCCGCAGATAAGCGCGACGCGATTTTGGTAGAACAATTCCCTTGAAGTTTACATAGAAATTGTTCTACTAGAGTCGCGTCACGCCTTTCTGCGGGAGCCCTTATACTAATCCTTGGAACGGTTGCACCGCTCTTAACAAAGTAGATACAATCCTGTGCAACAACCTGTTTATATTGTGCAATGTGTGAGGCTGAGGCCAAGGCTAATGTAGTCTGGTGTGGTGGTGTAATACAATGGTGCAATAAAACATAATATTATACACATATTTTATTAAATTACGTGATTTTTCCGTTTTAAAAGGTTGCACGTGTAGTAATGGCCGGAGATAAAGAGCAGGTTGTAAGTTTTTTACATAAAAATATTTGCATAATCTGAGCAGTATGCGTAAGACCCTCATTTTCTACATCAATGCATTCTTCCACCATACTATCTTTCAAGGATTCAAATTAGGTAGGTATTTACAAAATCCTAATTAAGAAATTATTTTATGCAAAAATATACTTCCCCAATACATACTTTCTACCAGCCAATCAATCTGCGTAGCCTTTTCCTAGCTATGTTGGGGTCAGCTTCCAGTCTAACCGGGTGCAGCTGAATACCAGTAATTTACATAGAGCGACTACTTATTTGACCTCCACAGCCCAGTTACCTACTGGCTAACACGATACCCAGTGGTTGGACTGGTTGTCAGACTTTTGGGCTTCTGGCTACTCGTAACGACTGTCAAAGATCTAGAAATGACAACCGGGACCAACGGCTTAACGTGCTTTCCGAGGCACGGAATGGTCTCGATATGTAATGGATGGTCACCCATCCATGAACCGACCGCGGCGACCGTAGTTTAACCTTCGATTAACCCGTTAACCTTTGTTCGACCTGTGCGACTGTTATTATTTAGCCTACTTTCTACCAGCACCAACCAAAAACCTTAATGAATGACGTACCTATGTTCGAAATTCAAACTCGATCCTCGTCGCATACCACTGCACCTGACGTCACTCTGCGTCACCACAGTTTGCTGAACGTGTTCATAACTCTACGTCTAACCACAAAACAAATGAAAGATGACTAACTCGTCGAGAAAACGCCGTCTGGTCCAGAAAACGTCGTTACAGCCTGTTTACCTACCTACTTGGGGCCAAGTCTGCTAAAGTACTATTTGTGTTGGAATGGCCGATCATTGACACCGAAATTGAAGGTTTTGACAGTTTTGGTAATCTCCGTATTGAAAGGCGTCATTAGAATTTTCATATAGCGTCTCACTGACACACTTCTGGATTCTATTTTCGCATAGCTGTACAAGGTACCGGTTTTGGCGCGTGGCCAAAATCGGAACTGACACCGCCATCTTGTTTTTTCAATACATTTGACAAAACAATTGCACAAATGTTTAACAACAGCGCCCCGTGTTGACGTTATTCGAGCGCCAAAAGATCCTTCTAGCAGTGTTTTTGGAAATCTCATTCATAATGACAAGACATTATCTTATATTATATTGTTTATAGTATTTATTTTTTCTTCATATATTTTGACCACTGACACGCTTTTATGAATTAAGAAGATTACGAACTTTTAGCTCCTTGGTAACGGCTTTGACTTAGTTTGGTTGTCATAATGACCAATAATTGAAAATAACAGACTAGGCCCCTGATCAAACGACCCGCTGCCCTTTGACGACGTAAATCGTCACAAAATCTTGACGACGTGAACAACTTTATTCTCCAGCTGTAAGATTGGTTTACGGTAAATAATAACTAATTAGTACTCGTACCAAATGAACAAAAAACAAACAAAAGCATTATATTTAAATTACCTAATGTTAAAAGTAGCGAATGTGACATCATACTGAATAGAGAAAAACTATATTTTAATAATCAGACAATACATATAATTGTAAATATGGGAGCACAATGTATCTATCACATAATTAATTTACCTGTCATTGCTTTATTTTTAATTCTGTTTACCTATTGTGGTATAATAATTTTATTCTAGGTACATCGTCTTTACGTATAATTAATGTACCTACACAAAATATTGTAAAACATAAAAAGTAACAGTGGAGTTTCTTGCCCAGTTTTCTCCATATGAAACTACATTTTTGAAGGGGCAACTAGAATCAAATATATTGTTTTTGTAAATTTTGAAGTGCAAATGTGCCTATTAGGTGCCTATTTGAAATAAATGATTTGACATTGACTTTGAGTATGTAGTACAACATTAAATGAAAGAATATATTAATTACGCAACTTCATAAGCAGATTTAACTGTCCTTAGACGCGAAGGTCGTTGACTTTGAGTATGTAGGTACAACAATAAATAAAATAATATATTTATTAGGCAACTTGATAAGCAGATTTAAATGTCGTTAGACGCGAAGGTCGTAAAGGCCGACTTCAAGAAGAATAATTATGATAACAATAATTTTCTTTCAATTTAAGCCACTTAAAATGTTTGACTTTGTTTTAAGAATACAAAAACCTGAGAAGATTTTAAAAGCGAAATATAATATTAATGTGGATTTGGTTAAATATTCAATTACTTAAGTAATTAATGTTTTTATTTCGTTCACATTCAAAAGAATGAACTATAAAGCGGTGAAAATAAGCAGCGTTGTTGCAATTTTGGTTCGGGCCACCTCTGTTCGACATCAAATTCATACAAACAAAAAACAATCTTATTTTTGATAATAAGGAAAATAAATTCAAAATAATATTTTAAAAGTGCTAGATTTATACTTCTTTTTTTTTGGATTGGAAACCTTCAAATAACTTCTCCCGCTCTGGGCAGCGCGGGAGGGTGTGTTAGAGTTTTATTGATTAAAACCCACCCGTGTTCCTTCAGTTACCTATGTGCCAAGACCACGGTAACCCTTTCGGAGAAACCCGCGACCCCGGCAGGCATCAGCTCTAACGGGCCCCGTCAATGTGTGCTGACATCTCTTTGAGGCGCGCGTGGAACACAACGCGCCGTCGACTCGGGCCTGGTCCTTAACGGACGGCGAGCTGCCCATTGCTCACCGTCCGCAAGCCCGCGCCTACGGTAGCCGGGAATTGGCTATCGACTCCCGACACCCAGGGCGTCTCCTCCTGCGGCGACTAAGGGCGTGAGGGCGCAACGATTACCTCTCCCTCACGAACTCCGCTTCCTCCTTCGCGAGCATTACTGCTTCGTAGAAGGAGGTAACGGTGTCCCATGCCCTCTCGCTCCATACCATGACCTGGACCAGGGCCAGATGCGAGAGATCGCCGACGTCGATCGCCTCCGCGAGGACACAGCGGTGCTCCGCCCAAGCCGGGCAGATCTCTACCGTATGCTCCACCGTGTCCTCCGGGCGATCCACACAGAAACCTCCCATAACAACCATTTCTGGTGAGGACCTGCGTCAGGTGGAAGATGAGGATGAACGTGGCGCCTCTCAATCCATACCTCAAAGAGGGGACTTACCGCCGCAATTGTGGCGTGCCCAGCACTAGGAATTATACGGACTGGCGATGTGTTTAAATGATAAATGATTTTATTTCTGTTAGTAGGTAGGAAAATAAATACAAAATAATATTTTAAAAGCGCTAGATTTATACCTACTAGCTACAATCGGAGCCACGCCAAATAAAAGACGCGAAAAAAGCTGGCCGGTTGTTGATAAACCTGAAACGGCAGCCAAGAAACTAATCTTCAAGGCTGCACACGACCACGCTAATTGCCAACTTACTTGGAAAGCAGAACTTTACTTTATCTAGGAATAACCCCTAAGGCAAAAGAAGGGAAGGATAGAAATAACGGATTACTATAAACAAAACTGTTTGCATACCGGACCAATAAAAATTACAAAAAGGTAACCAAAAAGAATAAAGAAACGCAGACAGACAAAACAAATAAAAATATTTTACACATTCTAACATAGGCTAAATACAACTTCGCGCCTGCAAAAAACAAATTAGTACCGGTTTAAAAAATATCGTCTAAGCAACCATAATCAGGTTTTTAGATTATTGAAATGTATACAGAAACGTGTTTGATATCATTGTAAAGCTTAGAAAGGTCCAGTGACCTAAAAAGTGAACAAACATAATCGTAGTAAGGTAATTGAAATAAAAAATAAAAACTTGCTTTTTCGACAAAAAATGCAATAAGTATCAATCAACAGAAAGACAAAAAACAAAAAGTTTTAAGGGGACCAATTAAAAAACTAAAAGCTATTTAGTTTTTGACTTAAATTGATACTTGAACGTGATGTAGGTAACACATTTTTTTTTTATTAATAAATATAATTAAATAGCCTGTGTTGTCCCACGTGGCGGGATTAGTTCAAGTTGGCTTAGGATCGTGTTGAGTCGGCCGGGGGTTGCAGAAGATTTGTACGTTCCCGCGACCCCCGGCGTAGGTGTGAGACGGAACACCGGGGTGGTTTTTAGTCAGTAAGAGTCTGACAGACCCCTCCGCCCCCCAGGGCGGGGGACATCCATGAGGATTTTCACCCCGGAACAAAAAAAAAAAAAAAAAAGGATCGTGTTGAGTGGAAAAAGGAAAGGGAAGTCTTTGCCCTGCAGTGGGACAATACAGGCAGATATTTTAATGCATAAAAAGAAATGTTTACATAAATGTATTTTCTTTCTTTCTTTTTTTTTCTTTCTTTGCATATTTCTGAGAGTTCGTACGTTTTGACTCATGAACAAAAGGCGAAGCGTCAGGGTAGCACGCGAAATTCAAATTTTCATACATTTTTTGCAATTCGCGAGTCAGTACCAGCTTTTATGTTGATCTAAATATGATTCGCGGCCGTAACAAATATTAATTTATAGAATTATAATCATGACAATCATCAATACACCTCGAATTTCATATTACCTTATTGAATTACTTTACCATGAAATTGTGACATTTGAGTCCAATTCTAACTTTAGAAGTTGTATTGCTGATCACAATGATTAAAATTCTGTAAAGCCATATTTGTTACGGTCGCGAATCATATTTTAATCAACTGACACTGACCTGAAAATTAAAAAAACTTAAGTAAATTTGAATTTCGCGGGCTACCTTAGCGCATCCCCCATGAACAAAATTGGGCTAGAAACATCGTGACTAGCGAAAGTCAACTCCAAAAAGAGTATTTAAATGACCGTCTGTTGTATGTATAATGAACAGCCTATTATTGTTGTATGTATAATAAACAGCCTATTATTGTTGTATGTATAATAAACAGCCTATTATTGTTGTATGTGTAATAAACAGCCTATTATTGTTGTATGTATAATAAACGGCCTATTATTGTTGTATGTATAATAAACAGCCTATTATTGTCCCACTGCAGGGCAAAGGCCTCTTCTCATACAGAGAAGTCAAGAGCATTGATCACCACGCTTGCTCAAGACGGGATGGCGATTTATGTAGGTAATTTTCTCCCAAATTATGGAAATAACCAATGTAACTAGAATTTATTATTATTATATTTTATTGGAATGTTTTTATTGTATCGACAATTTGTATTATACAATTTTAATAATGTGTGATACTTGTTTGATAATTTATTATAATCAGCATGTTTGTACCAAAATAATATTTGTACGCCGATGACGGCTAGACTTAGCGTTCTTTAATAATTACAACATCTGTACCTAACCTACCTATGTTCAACAAATAAAAATATTTTGCTTTTTTTTGTAACGATAAGTAAAAATCTAACAAACCTGCACCTTGACATTTTTGCATCAAGTAATGCAATTTGTGTACTATCTTGTATTTTAAAGGTCGTTAAATGGTGATGTTTTGAGAATTCAAAAACAGATTTCATGAAGTAGCACTTTAATTTGAAATCCAAAATAAAATATTTATAAGATCCTGTTATATCACCAAAAATCGCATTAATAAAAAACTTTGACTTTGACTTTGAAAATAATTCTAACTTAAAGCTAGAACCAAATCATAGGAGTCAGCTTACATGGATTTGCATAAAATCGTTGAATTATTATGTAATAATAGCAAACATTGCGAAATGATGAGACACACTATAAATTCAAATCTTTTATAAAGCGGAAACTATGCCAGAAAGCCTATTATACTGTGAATGACTATATTGAGGACAAAAAGACTTGGGATTGAGCTGGTCCAATAAATTTACACAGTGAATGTTGATTTTATTTTGCTGACTATTTTAGACACGAATATTTACTATATAATGTATTATATTATTTTCATTATTGTGAATATGAGGCCTATGTGGGTCATTGTTTCAATTTTATTCTTGGTCTGGCAGTTTGAGTAATTTATGCGGCCTACCCAAATGTCCTTTCTTTGGTATTGTTCGTCGAATCGTTGAGCTCCTTAAGTCTTGACTTCCTGAGTCGAGCTGCACGATTACTGATAAATCCGTGCACTGACTGGACAGGTCTCCTCAATCTGTGTGGTTCTTTCCTCAAAAGACCATTTCAGATACCAATCTACATGGTCTTCGCATGACCTGACCAAGATTATGTCTGGACTTTAAAAGAGTTCCTCTGAGTTTGGTTCCGCCTTTCTTCTCAGAGTAGTTAGATAGGAAACGCCGACCTCATCTAGTTTAAAAAATATGATTGACGTGTAAAAGTGTTTGTACAAACCTGCTTACAAAAATAAAATCATTTATTATTTATCACTATTTACCAGAAATCAGGACCATAACCGGGTTCAAGAAAGAAAGAAACATATTTTATTTGGGACACGCACAGGAAATATAAACATTAAAAATAAAAAAGGAGCATTTAAAACTAACCAAATTAACATTAAAAACAACAATAAACAAGTAAAAAATAAAAGATCTGTCTTGTCTGATTCTGTACAAGGCCATAAAGGCCCCTATCTCAGCAAAATGCTGCGATATTTAAAAAAAAATACCGCAGCACTGGTATTCTGATAGGGGGGCCCGCTGTGATGCCACATTCTTCATTTAATTTCTGATTTAGTTTTACTTGCCGATCTTTCCATGTTTGCCTTGAGTGTCTCTTAAGGTGAGGTCCATGACCTAAGAATGTTTGATACTCCTACAAAGGCGACGATAACTGGGACATGTTTCGCTGGAACTTTTACATTTATTTTATGACAAATAGGTACAATCACCTCCAGAAATATGTTCGTCACCTTGAGGACTTTTTTTGTCTGCTTATTGCATTATAATCTGCTTTATCGACTTAGCATTATAAATTGCGCAATGTCAATGCCACAGAATGACATTCAGCCATTTTCTTTACCTGTTAGAGACCGAGTAAAAACCGTGACACTGACACACTCCGAAAATTACATTAAAAATATATATATGTTTGGCTCGTGGCTATATGATAACAGCCGCACAGGTCGATCGATCAGGTTAAGCTACGCTTGCCGCGGTTAGTCTGTGGATGGGTGACCATCTTTACATACCAAGACCCCTCCGTGCCTTGGAAGGCACGTTAAACCAGTGGTCCCGGCTGTTTTATTTTAATGAAATCTATATGTAATTTCAAAATAACCTAATTTATTCCTATTCACTGCGTTACAAATTTAAAATAAAATTAAATACCCACTAAATTATTTCCTGTTTATTTATTCATTCACATCACTTATTAAGAACACATAAGTACTTTTTTTCTATCAAGTAGGTACTGTTTTTTAGGTACGGCAGTTAACAATTTTAAGAAAAAATAATAATAAGTAAACTACAGTATACACGTATCTGTATTAAATTTATCAATAATTCGAATAAAACTGCCAGCAAAACTGATTATTAATACATTTGCAAGCAATAAAATATAAAATATATGGTTCGCGCCACACTGTCGGTACTGCAAATGGCATAGATGTTTTGTTTCCATTCAACCACGACAGGAGAGTAGCATAAAATGATACACAAAACAGTTGCGGAATCCAGGGTTTATCTTGATGCACAGCACGACCAAAATTTAGAAAATATGCAGTACATACTTTTTCAGTTTTTTTTTTCCTTGAGACTTACGAATGTACTGTCCACACACATAACAAAACTTGTTTGGTGAATTTTTGCACTGACGGCGACTACTTTTTTCAGTATTTATTTTGAAAACTGTATTATTACACTCACAAACAGGTCATCTCAAGGATGCTAACGGGTAATGAACCTCTTTTCTCAATAGATTATCCATGGTCTAAAAAAACAAGGTCTGGCATTCCGAGAGTGACACATGCTTACGTCACTATCCAGTTGCCACTTTATTGCAACAAAACAAGGGGTATGGAAACATTTTCAGTCACCTTTCTGTAAAAAAATATATATAAAGCATTTAAATTGTCATTTCGTTTTTGTAATCAAACGAAACAATTGAATTTAAACATACACCAACGTAATTTTTCTTTAAAACCTCATTGTTTTATGGGATTCGCACAGGTAATAAAGGCGGCTGGGGAGTTATTATTACACACTACTGGTAACACAGCGGTGATGACGTAGGCTTGTGTCTCCCACGTGACCACTGTGTCTCGGAATGCTATACCTGGCAAAGTGTATTATTATACCATGAGATTATCTAGCGATTACATTTACTAATATAGACAATATGAGGGTCATTTAAAAAAAGGTTATCGGTGTGTACGTTAAAAACAAGACGTGATAGAAAAAAAAGACATCCACTGCTTACATACTATAACTAATAGAAAACTATTATAGCAGTCAGTTTTTCGGGTACCGAAATCGTGTCACGTAGTGTTTATTATGGTCAATTATTTATTAGTTCATTTCGTTTAAAGATGTTGAAAATCATTTTCATCTCAAAATCATTTTTCTAATCGGATAACTCTGTTACGATTTCAAAATCACTTTCGCTTAATGTAGTTTCACTTCAATCGGACATGTTTTAAATGATTAAAATATTTCTTAGATAACTTTATCCCTCCAATTCGGTGGATAGACCTATTTATTTATCAACTTTAGTAAACTGTCCTGTCAAACAAATAGCTGTCAACATGTTACTTAGAGGGACGCATACTTTGGATTTTTCATACAAATAGCGATCCATAGTAACCGATACACCCTCCCTTCGATAGATAACGTGGGCTGGTCGGTAAGATACCTTAATCTCTGATAGATTATTGGGACGTTAAACCAGAGATAGATAGGTTTTTCTATATCCAGTACCCCAAAATTGGTGATAGATACGTTATTGGGTTCGGCCGTAAAAAGATACATGTCGATCTTTCACATATGAGTAAACTATAAGGATTCCTTTTACTCCGTGAAAGTAAAAAAGATGGTGGATAACGACAAAAGATTTAGAGTATAAATGTGTATTTTCTGAACGCGTGTTTTGTATCTACATACACATCCAAAAAACAAGGCAACCGAAATGAAGCCAGACAAACGAAGTATTCCAATAAATGAAATAAAACGTTAAAATGAAGAGACTTTTGTCTTATATCAAGTCTTTTAGCTAAAAGAGAATTCGTGGAAACAATGCTTCTTGGAACGATTCTAATTATATTATAGAGGTATGAGGAACAGGGTGTAAAGTTCACTCACACCTCCATAGAAAAGGGAGGATCCTCCGACCAGACGGGTGTCGTGTCTGGTGGGCAACTGCCCGACGATTGATGTCGGGATGTTGTATATATGCTAGTTGCGCGGTAAACTCTGATTGCGCGATGCAGGATTTTGCGTGACGTCAGTCTGACGCGTAGTTCGCATGTGGCGTTGTAGATGCCGCTACAATATCATCGAAACTAAGGCTCAATTACCACTTGAGAGATTTCTAAATCGTTATAAAATGTTGGTGATTGTAATGACCGCTGAAGGTGTGAAGAGAATTTGGAATGTTGGGATTTCTACATTAAAATGCTTAAATACAATTATTACAACATTAACCATGTATACTAGGTACTAAATTAAATGACTAAGAACCTAACTATACCAAAAAATACAAAAACAAAAGGACATTTAGACGTCGAATTACTTCATGAAATATTTTTTCTTTGTGAAGTAAGTAAGTCCACGACGAATAAGTTGTTCAAGGAAGAGGTAATCATAAGATTCACGGCCGTAAACGGACTAATGAGAAAATTAATACTTAGTTTTTATAGAACTTGCTTCTTGTGTGGTTCATGATGGTGGTTGGAGATCTCGGTACCCTGAGTGATACTCATATAAACAAAATTCAAAGCATTTATTTCAATTAAACCATTTACAGGCATTTTTGACTTGTCAAAGAAGTCGGTCAATCAGAAAATTGAAGCTAGTCGCCCGTTCCAAAGCGTAGTAGGTTCGATATCCGTGGTTCCTATGGAGAAGAATAAAATTACGATCTGCGATCTAGACAAACTTTTAGATAAAATTCCAAGAAGCGACTATAGGAGATCAGATCACATACATTTCTCACTAAAGCTAATTTCGATCAGAACACAAAAACATCAAAAGACATTTCAGGTCGAAGATTTCTCACAAAGTCTGCTAAATCCATACCACATTCTAATTGTTTCAGTAAAGTCTAACATTACTCAAGTGTCGACACTGTCGAATGATTAGAATTTGGTCGGATAATTTCCTTAATGTGGTTAGCGAGAGCAAATGCGGGCTATGGGCTTGTTCGCATTGTTTGACTATCGTACATTCCATGTTTATAGAGGTAAAGAACCGTACCTTTTCAAATGAAATACTGATACAACATCGTCCTCAGAATTTTGATGATATCTCATAATACGGGTCATGCGTGTTCCTCATGAGGTGCATAAAAGGTTCCTACATAATACTCTTTAGTAAATTATATACAGGGTGGCTCGTTTCCAGTCTAAAATGTTTTTTTAAGCCTTTGTAAATCTAGTACGAATTCTGTGGAACAAAATTTTTCCCTTAGAGCTAAGTTATATGTTTAACAATAAATAATCGTTGAACTCGCTAAATCCGTCAATTTACTGATGTAGGTACCGCGAGGCTAGTCGGTTTAGTTACCTTCATACTGTTATTTTTATTCTGCAAAAAAAAGCCATCAGAGCCATATATGGCCCCCGCAGGCGCGACTCTCTAAGGGTTTTAGTAAAGATATTAACATCACGACGGTACCATATCAATATATCTATGAAAACATCATATACGTAAGGAATAATCTACATATTTTTAGTAAAAGCGGTGAAAGACACAATTATATCACTAGAAATAGGGACCAATTAGTTCAACCAGGGTTCTGGCTGGTTGAAGTAGACTCATATTTCTTGGGGTACTAATTAAAATGTTACAATAAAATACCTCCCCACATACTTCAACTGAAGGAAGCGAAATTTAAATATTGTATAAACCGCACGCAACTATGCAGCCAAGCATATTATAAGTTATTTTACATTGCTGATAAAAATGCTTGGCTCAACGCTGCTGGTCCTGCTTCACAAGGGCACATTAACTAATTGATTAGCATTTGAAACTACTGTTGGAGCTACTGAGGATTTTAAAAACTATCTTTGCATTATAAAAATTCAATCTTTTAGTATTGTATAATTGTATAACACATGTGTGAGTGCTGGGTACGTCTTCCATTGACTTGAATGTGCCCTGGCGGCTGAGAGTATGTCATGCTCACTTTAATGTCTCACTGATGGTGGCGCTTGTGCTAGATCATATAGCTCCCTTCAAAATGGTTGAGCTAAATGATGCTAACTGATGATGGAGCTGGTGGTGGTGGTGGTAACATGCGTCATGTTCATGAACGGGCGCCGTCAGGAGGGACTGGTCATCTCTTAGCTGCCACGACTTATTATAATTTAATTTTTGAACTGTTTTTGTCTTTTTATTACGGACGCTTTTAACGTTCTGCATCGTTCTCACATGCATAATTTCAACATGAATAATGTAACCAATATTTTGTAACCATATTTCGATTTAAAAGAGTGTCTTTGGAGTTTCTTGCACGTTCTTCTCCATGGGTACTTACTACGCTTTGGAATGGGCGACTAGCTTCATCTTTCTGACCCCTCCGACCCCTTGACAATTCAAAAGTGCCTGTAATTGGTTTATTTGAAATAAATGCTTTGCTTTGAGTTTGAATTTGAACATTTCTACATTTTCAAAGCCTTTCTCGAAAAACTTCTAAAAATCGTTTTTTCAGTCTGTTTTTACCTTTATGTACCGTTAGCAGGAAATATTAACATGTCTTTTGAATCACTCATTCCACTGAGATTGCAATGTCCTGTTGAGTAACCCTGGTCCTTCTGGTTTCTGGAACTGAAACTGGATTGTAAAACAACTTTCAAAATTAAAAACTCATTTCTAAAATAAATGAGTCAGCCAGCATTATGACAAATTCATAAATAAATATTATTGACTTGTATTTTAATGACTAATCGTATATTATTTATCACTTCGGTTACCAAGTTCCGCATTCTGCGGTCGCTGTGTATGTCCTAAAGTGTAAATGTTAGTCTATTAGTGACAAGGCCTTTCAAATGTGTGCGTTTAAAGGTGAAATGAATTGTAACATGGCCACTGCTGCACTGGAGTGAATAATACAGCATGACATTTATTTAGTTTTAAAACCTCAGTTCATATATACTAATATTATAACGAGGTATTTTTTTTCGATTCGATTTGTATTTCGTTTTTTTTTTTACCTGTCTAAATGGCGTGCAATTGGAGAGGCCTATGTCCAGCAGTGGACTGCTGTAGGCTGATGATGAATTTTTTCAGTTTGTATTTATCGGGTAATCTTCGGAACTTCTGATGCGATTCCGAAAATTCTTTTACTATTGAGAAGCTACATTAGCGTATATTTTATGTTAAAACAAGAAATTTCACGAGGACGCCCGTATTTTGTGTTACTGTAATCACACTGTTAACAAGGCCTTTCCCCATAACCAATACAATAATGCGTTCAGGATGTTGATGCGGTTGCCACGCTTTTGTAGCGCACCAGGTATGTTTGCAGACGCTCAAGTGGATGGCTTTCAAGCGATACATCGCAAAATAATAGCGTCTCTGATGCGCCGCATACGGGGCAGCCCCAACAGCTTCCTGCAGCTTATCGCAGAGAGAATGGATGTGGATTGCTCCTTCATGGAGCATTGGACAAAACTACATGTGCGAGTAGTGCGGTCCTGATCCAATGTTCCCATACAGGAAGTAGACTCACAACAATGCATTGTTGTATCTATTTCTTGTATTCTTATTCTTATTATATTATTTAAAAATAAAACATGTATGGATTTATAATTAAAGATTGTAATTTATCTGAAATAAAATGAATTGAATTGAATTGAATTGAATAACTTCCAGCTCTTGCGATCCAACGTTAATGTTGACCATTGGTCGTTTGTTTTCTCCAGCTCGTCGCGCCATCTCTTCTACGGGGTCTACCGCAACGCTTTCTGGCTGTGTCAGGGCTCCACGTAGTGGCTACTTTGGCCCACATCTCAGGCATGCAGCAGACGTTGCTAGCACAGTCAGTTCAGCGGCTTTTTGCAGCTACGTCTGTAACTTGTGTTTGGAGCACAGTCATCATTTCATAGGTATTTTATGAAAGGTTATCTATATATTTTTCCGGATCGCTATGGTATAAGCGTACGTAAATGAGTTTAGGTAGTCAGGTTTAAATAGACGCTTACACACATAAATGCAATAATTAGAATTAGTAAATTCATTATTCATTTCAAAAACATAAACCCAAATGCTCTTCAAGTAACCAGTTACTATTTTATTACCTATTCACTGAACTAATATAGCTACACAATCAAGGCTCGTGCACACTGGCGCGACGCGACGCGACAGCGAGACACAAAGGCACCGCGTATCGCGCGACGAGCGGTCGCTTTGTGTCGCACTTTGGCGTCGCGCCTGTTTGCGGGAGCCTTCATTTGGACATCCATAAATGCATGAATCCATTAACAATTTAATGAATTCACACATTTGGTGAATAAAAATAATATGCGGCATTTTTAACTAAAAAAAAGAGAGTGCCAATTAATGACATCTGTATAATAAATCATGTTAGTAATAAATGAAATACGAGTATCAGCACTATAACAATGTGGTGTTAAAACTATTTTCATTTGAAATGAAAATGATGGACACCATTATACTATTAATTCACTTTTCGGCAGTCATGTAATTGCTTCGATAAATAATGTTTAAACAGTAAATTGATTTCAAAACCCACGTCAAAAAGACTTGATGAGATTGGTGTGCCCCATCCAACTACTCTGAGAAGAGACACTGAAAGAAACTCAGAGTTCACAGTCTCTTTTAAAGCCCAGACATTATCTTTGTCAGATGATGTGTTTTTGATATCTTAATGTTGTAAGGTACAGTCCCATTTTTATTGTAGACTTGCTGCTGCCCGCGGCTTTACCCGCGTGGATGTCGGAAAATATCCCACGGGAATGTGCTAATGGGACCAATATATCCTTATAACATCAGCTATCTGCCAGTGAAAGTTCTGTCAAAATCGGTCCAGCCGTTTCGGATATTAGCCGGAACAAACAGACAAACACATCAAACAACCAAAAAATTATAAAAATAGTTTTTGTTATAAGTACCGTATATACACTTACTCGTACTTTCATTTGCATTTAGTAAAAATCTGATATTTTGACATTCCATACAGATACTTCAATTTTATTTATTTGTATAGATGACTACCTAAATGATAAATTAACATATTAGTTGTAATAATAATTACCGATTGTTTTGATAAGGGTCATTAACTCGACGTCAACGATGCGTTCAATGATTCCCCTGGGTCATAAAGGTAATGATCTGACATTTAGAAAAACTAGAAGCAATTCGCATGGTAGAAGTTAATGATAATCTAATCGACCGAGAACTTTTTTGTTTGTCAAAAATATTAAATTCACTTATTTCATTATGTTATCAATCAACAAGCTTCTTATGGTAAGCAAACTTTTAGGTAAAAGATTATTTTTATCACAAGCGGCCTATATAAAAATAATCAAACTCAAAGCATTTATTTCAAATAAACCAATTACAGGCACTTTTGAATTGTCAAGGGGTCGGTCATTCGGAAAGAAGGAGCTAGTTGCCCATTCCATAGCGTAGTAGGTACCAATGGAGAAGAACGGGCAAGAAACTCCACGGACACTCTTTTAAATCAAAATATTGTTACAAAAAATTGGTTACATCATTCTTGTGGAAATTATACATGTGAGAACGATGTAGAAAGACGTGCACGTTAAAAGCGTCCGTATTATAAAGAAATTAAAATAAGCCGTGGCAGCTAAGACATGCAGAGTGGGGCTAATATGTGTTGAACCAAACGTGGAGGAAATAAAGCTGCAATCATCATCGTCATCATCATACAGTGGAAAGACGTTCATCGATAGACATAGGCCCAAATGTCGCCACATCGACCATCTGCCCCACGCCAGCCCACTGGCAATTAAGTTCTGCAAGGTTTTCCTCAAAACAGGAACGTAATGTATTTTTCGACAGAAAAACCTTTATTTTTCAACTTTAAAATAATAATTGAAATTTAGTCGACCATACTTAATGATTTTTCGGTTAAAAAAGCCTAACTTAACTCGGTGAAAGGCATCAGTAGGTCCAGTCTAAGCAATAAATAGGTAGATATAGTTCAACCACCGCAAACAAACTTCGCAGCTATTCTCGTTTCAATTAAAGTTAACAAAGGTAATTTATAGAAGCACCCTGATATCTGCGCAGCCATTAATCAGTATCCTTAATTATTCGGATCTAACAAATTTAATTTCCGGACGGAAAATTATTGCAAGACAAATGGTTTGTTTGTTAAAACCAATGAGATAACCACAATGATACGGTGATGACCCCACGCATTAATCATTAGAGACAGTTCTTTATTTTATATTTTGTATTTTTTATTAACAATTTGGCTATCGGGTACGCTTTTTCTTATCTGATTCTCATATTTTTCATTTTAGTCTTAAATAAACATACCTAATATTTCATATATATATATATATATTTCATATGTATATATGTCGGAGGAAGTAAACGGAGAGTTGATTGTTGGTTGCATACGATTAATTGATAAGGTTGATTGTTAACTGAAAATAACTTGTTAAATCCTAATTTAATTTGATTTAATTTATTACATTTTAATATTGTGTAAATCTAACTAATTTATTTAAAAGTCACTGCATTGTATAACGTCCAATCAGAGCAGAGGATAAATCTAGAGTGGGGTCGAGGCGCCATCTTAACTTTGGTGGGGTAGAGTGAGGATTCATTAGAGTAACGGTGGTTGATCGAGGTGGATCGCTGGTGATAAAGTTAGATCGGTGTCGCGAACTTGCTGCTCGAATATAATTATTTAAAAATTAGTTATTGTGAGATATTGATTCCTTCAGTGATTATCAACGTGTAAAATAACTGCCATTAAATTGTATGAAACAGTGAATACTTTGTTTTGTGCTCGCATTTCACCCTAATTACGCCCACTAAACTCGTGACCACTAATGACGATGTCGAGAAGAATGCTGTTTCTACGACATATATATATTATTATCATTGAATTGATTATAATATTCACAGCAGCTGGCGCTGCGATATTTATTTTTAAAAGTCGCAGCTCCAAGCTGAGATAGGGGCCTTTTGGCCTCGTACAGGACTTTCTGTTGTTATTTTCAGTTTTTGTTTTTTTGTTTTGGGATTGAGTTTAGGTTAGTTTGTGATAATCCTGTGCGAGTCCCGATAAATAATTTTTCTTTCTTTTCTTTTCTTTATTATATAGGTAGGCTGGAGTTGCTCGTGACTTAATAATATTGGCCGCACAGGTCGATCGAAGGTTAAGTTACGCATGCTTGCCGCGGTCGGTTCTTAGATGGGTGACCATCAATGACAAATCAAGACGAGGGGTCTCTATATGTAACGAGCTTAGATAGCATGTTAAGCCGTTGGTCCCGGCAGTCATTCTTAAATCTTTGACATCCGGTACGGGTAGTCAGACCCCAAAAGTCTGACAACCAGTCTAACCACGGGGTATCGTGTTAGCCAGTAGGTAACTGGGTTATGGAGGTCACGTACCTATATATACCCTTTAAGAAAATAATAATCTAAATTTTTTCAATGACGGAAAGGAAAAACCAAATAAATATAATTGCTGTTGCTTTGTTCATCGCCTGTTGATTAGATCTCACGATTCTATCTTCGCATTTTTTGCCTTTATTTCCATTGGTTTTTATTCGTATGTTTATGTTTAAGCCCAACCATCTATTAAACAGCCTGGCAGACTGTTAACTATGTCTACTTTTGTTTTTATCTTTGATAAATCGTTTTGTTTGCTTTTATTAAAATTGCCTTTTAAGAGTTTCGATAGTGCCCATTTATTTTATGTTCATAGAATAATGTGAAAAGCCATCTCATATATCTAATTATTTATATGAAATTTCAAGCCTTTCTTTGCTTTTGAGATCAGAGTTGCTTTTCTTCTTCATATCAATTATGAGAATGGAAACAATAGAAAAGATAAATATGCTGTATTTTTGAAAATAATATGTTGTGGATAGCATATATTTTTTTTAAACTTTCATTGATCATATTAGCATTGGCAGATGGAAAGAGAGGTTTGGAATTACCCAGTAGTGGGACACAGTTAGAGCATGTAATTATCTGCCCCATTTTAGTATCTGGATAATTCGGATACTTTCAGAACACTATCTGGATATATCCGGATAAGAGGGATATTTTTGATACCACTGTAAAGAAGGTAAAACAAACTAATATAAGTTTACAATCATCATTTACATCACAAAAACTCTCCTTTAATCGTGTTCTAATATGTCATACTTAAGTTACTTACGAATCATAAAAATTTTAAATGTTTTCAAAACAACAAGACTGGAAGCCGACCCCAACATAGTTGAGAAAAGCCTAAGTAGGTAATGAAAGAAAGAAAGAAAGAAAAGACAGAAAATTATTTTATTTGGGACACGCACAGAAAATCCAAACAAAAAAATAAATTAAGTATAAAAAAGGAGCATTTAAAACTAACAATAAAACATACAACATAACAATAAAATTAAAAGTACAAATAAAAGACCTGTGCGAGGCCAAAAATGCTCCTATCTCAGCATAATGCTGCGATATTTAAAAAATAAATAAACACCGCAACACTGGTATTCTGACGGAATGTTAAAGGCATAATCTTCTTTAATATAATAAATCACCAAAAAAAAGTTAAAAGTTAGTTAATACTTACTTTAATAACTTTTGAAATAGAATTTTACAAGTTAGTAACATTCTATTTTATTGGTTTCATCAAATAAGTAGGTACACGCATCACTGTCGTCAACTGAAGTCGAGCCCTGGGAAAAAGCACTTTTGAATTATCGTTCTGATCAATCTATTGTGTCATTAGATTGGTTTTTGCAGATGTCGTATGAATTTTCGCGATAACGAATACCTATTTTATTAAAACACAATGTAAAATGTTATATTATTATTGATTTTGATGTAATAAAATGCAAAAAAAGGAACAAAAGGAATTATCCGTGTTATTCGTCTTATCCGGATAGTAAAACAAATGATATCCGCATAATATATTCGACGAATATCCGGAACTTTCCCAAATTATGAAATCTTTTATTTAAGCGTAAGCAGAATTTTGATTGCGTCCATTCAAATAAATTTGTAGCTAAAAACTTTGCTAACGAGGTAATACACAAATGATACAGAATAAAGGGAACCTAGTGGAAAATAATGGTTGGAACATTTCGGTGACAAGAAAAGTTTTCAGCAATAATGTTATAGTGGAACGTGTGTCGACGACGTTTTGGCTTTGTTTCAAAATTAGAGAGCTGCTTATTACATTTTCAGTTGCCGCATGTTTCGATGGGTGAAGTTTTTTATTTAACTCTACAGTTTTTTAATATCAGCTTTGTAAGCACACTACAGAAAATAATTTGATACATTGCGTTAGTTCTTAATTTACGTATGGTGTTCTTTAGAGTTACTATGAATACAATTTTCATTTTAGCTAGACCAAAAATAAACTTGGGGATATCTGTTTGCTAATTCAATATCGTTTTCATGGTCATACTAAACAATGATAAATATCTAAAAAAAATATGTTTATTTGCTTCTAACTTTTTCCAGTGGCTTCGCCCACGTGGATGTCAGAAAGTATCCTACGGGAACGTACCACCGGGATTAAAAGTACCTTATGTCATTATCCAGCTTATAAACTACCAGTGTGCTAAATTTCATCCAAATCCGTTCAGCCGTTTTTGCGCCAATCCGGAACATACATCCAGACAAACAGACGAACGTACAAAAATTCTAAAAACTATATTTTCGACATCTGACGAATCTGATGCCGAAAATATAGTTTTTAGAATTTTTCTCACACATAGATATAAAAAAGAAGTTCCCACACCTCGTAGCAATTACGTTTTTTTTCAAAAATAATCAATGTACAATTATTTTGAATTCGTTACTAAAATATAAATGATAAATGATTTTATTTCTGTAAGTAGGTTTGTACAAACACTTTTACACGTCAATCATGTTTTTGAAACTAGATGAGGTCGGCGTTTCCTATCTGACTACTCTGAGAAGAAAGGCCGAAACAAACTCAGAGGTTACAGTCTCTTTTAAAGACTTTACTATTTTATTATACAGGGTGACGGGGACATCGAGGCACAACCTGCTACCATGGATTCGGTACCTGATTGTGGACCTTTGGAAGACCTGTGGAGCTAAGAAATTCTTCATGGGTTATTTAAAAAAAACTGATTTTTTCTAAAAAAAAAAAACAATACCTACGCAGTCAAAATGTATGGTACAGCAATTTTTTTATAAAATAAACGACGAAAAATTTCAACGCTGGGGTATTCTATTATTGAATCCATGGTAACAGGTTGCACGTCGATGTCCCTGCCACCCGGTATATATAGATATACATAGTTCTTTGACAAATGGCCTAATTAAAATTATTGTTTTGACTTTCATATAAAACAGATGTTTATCAAAAGATAGTAGGTACCTTTAAGATTCGCTGAAGGTTGGCTCATTAATTTTATTATTTGACTGAAGCTTCGATTGTAATCGAGATGAGCGCCGAACGAGAATGGACCTCTAAGAGGTCTATTCTGTTTTTTTCTGTATTCTGTATCTACCAAACAGAATAATTTAATAAAAACTCGCTTATACATAGCCCAATTTTTTTTTACTGTTAAGAATAAGAATACCTACTTATTGAGCTAAAATCAGTCTGAGTTAATAGCGCGTTTTACATTGTAGTGTTATGTAAACACTTACGTCAGATACTTTGATGCAAGATTGCTCAAAATGGCCATTATTGTCATGTCTGTCCTAACAACATTTGCACCTAATAAAATTCTAATACTTACCTACACCATTTATGCAGTTACTGTCGGCACACCATATATGCGCCTGATTGATGGCGGAAAGGCGCGGGGTATTAGGGTACCGAACCCGTACGTGACGGCCACTGCGCGCTCTCTAAACCACTCAGCTCATAGACGCGCGCCACTACGGGCATTTCTTTATATTCTATTTTCTATAAGCTGATCATTGTAAATTATGGTATTAAACTTATTTTAATACAGTCTACTTTTTTTATTCATTATAAAGTCCGATTGAACCCATTCATTGGTCCTTCGAGCCGGATTAAGGACAAAACAGTGCCACCTATGCACTAGTCCCTGGGCTGAGTCACGAAGACCTTTCCCGGCGTAGACGAGGTCATGAGAGTGGCCGAACTGAAGACGAGCAGGGCACCATTCATCGTGCCTTCAACTACATCTGCCCACTTCCAGTTGAACATTGAAGACTTCCCTTCAACCCGGGGAATATGTCGGCGCACCACATATGCGCGTGATTGAATGCGGAATGGCGCGGGGTGTCGGGGTACCAAACCCATACGCGACGACCGCTGCGCGTCGCTTATTATTATTTTTAATTTAGTAGGTATCTGTACCGTATAGGTCTCTCCCTGACTTATATAATATAGTCCACTTCTTTTATTCATTATAAAGTCCGATTGAGCCCATTCAGTTTCTCTTCAAAGATTAATATATTTTTGGGCTCTCTTTAATATCGTAATGAAACTTGATTTGAAACAAGTCTCAAAAGATTTTAAAGGGCGAAAATTTGTTGTTTCTTTTTTAATGGATTCCTAAGGTGGGGATGTAAAAGAGTTAGGAATTTATATTGCCTTTTTTATGATTATTTTTCCTTGTTTTGAATTTCAAAAAGGCTTGTGCTTGACAATCTTTACTTAAGCAATATCTTTTAAAGATAAATTTTGTTCCGTTACTCCATAAAACAGTTATACAGCAGTGGTGGCCCAGCGGTAACATCCCGACTTACGAAATGTAGGTCGGGGGTTCTAACCCAGGAAGGCGCTTTACTTTGTATAAATAGTTTCTTCCATGACCGTCTTCGTCTACACCGGGATAGTTTTTCGTGACCCAGCCCAGGGACCAGAGCAGAGGTGACGTTGTTTTATCCTTAATCCGGCTCGAAGGACCAATGAATGGGCTAAATCAGACTTTATAATGAATAAAAGAAGTGGACAATATTAAATAAGTCAGGGAGAGACGCCTATACGGTATAGATGCCTACCAAATTTAAAAAAATATATTCGTGCCTGGAACGTATCCATATTACGTCAGTCGAAAGTTAATGTCAGTGTGGAACGTTTTTATACGCATTTTTTTTACTTTTAATCAATATTTTGGTGTTTATTCGTAAAATAGGGTAAGTCAACTGAAGGAACACGGGTGTGTTTTAGTCAGTAAGAGTCTGACACGCCCTTCCGCTCCGTCCAGAGCGGGAGAGGTCATTTGATGATTTCCCACCCAAAAAAAAAAAGAAAAGTTAATTAAAACGTTAGAATATAATGTTTGAGACAGTCCCCAATTTTTTTTTTTTAGAATCTCCACATTAATAGTATTAAATTGTTTCATAAACATTGTGAACTTATTTTTTTGAAAATCCACCATTTTGTTTTGTAAATGCTTTAAGGTTGCATTCAGAGTCGATAGGCATCTCTAATCGATAGGCAGCCTAATGATCGGGAGAGATGCCCAATGATGTTTCAGTGTTAGATGCCCAGTAAATATTAATGATCTTTTAACTTTTTAGATGTCGAATGAATACAGAAGAAAGCCTACTGGTTCTAATAGCCCGTAGTTACAGTAACGTAGTAGTTAACATATAATAAAAATAATAACATGGAGTGATGAAGATTTGGAAAAGCCATTACTCCTGTAAAAGATAAAACATTAAATTTGTTTCAATCAAGTAAAGAATACAATATTTCTTACAGAACTCTTCGCCGTCGGTTTCTCCCAGGCAATACTAAAAAAGGATGACTTGGACCTGATTCCTTGTTTTGAAACAAAGAAAAAAAGATTGATAATCTTATCAAGAAATTGCAAAGCCGCGGGTTTGCGCCTACTATTAACGATTTACACCAGTTGGCTTTTCAATTTGCTGAAAGCTTAAACCTTAACCATTATTTCAACAAGGAAACGGGTAAAGCAGGATATGATTGAGTTAAATCTTTTTACGTAGAAATCCGGAAGTATCATTAAGGAAATCGGAAGCAGTGATAAATGATAAATGATTTTATTTCTGTAAGTAGGTTTGAACAAACACTTTTACACGTCAATCATATTTTAAAAACTAGATGAGGTCGGTGTCTCTACAAAGAGCTAATTTAAAGAATGGCAACAGAGGAAGTTTATCCTTTTTTTGATTTATTGGAATCACTCCTCGGAAACACAATTTCATCTCAGAATTTTATGTCTTATGGCGTTCTGCTGTGGGGATCGGCAGCCGACGTAGTAACAATTTTCATTTTACAAAACAGGGCAATCCGCGCGTTCTATAATATGGGTCCTCGCGATTCTCTTAGAAACAAATTCAAGGAAATTGATATACTAACTCTGCCTGCTCTCTATATCTTAGAAAGTATTTTGTATGTTAGCAAAAACTTAGGACTTTTCAAAATAAGAAGCAATTTCCATAATATAAATACACGTAGTAAAAATTAAATCGTGATACCCAAATTTAGATTAACTAAAACAAGCAAGTCCTTTCTTATAAACATTATCCGCTTTTATAACAAGTTGCCAAAGTCAGTTACAGAATTTAGCGATGGAAAGTTCAAAATCCACATCAAACGTATCCTTATCAAAAATGCATATTATAAGATTAAAGACTACGTTGAAGACAAAGAATTTTGGCAATAATTCCTTCTGTACATGTGGCTTCCCTGGTACTTCATTAGCAGTATCACTAGCTAAGGGTCTATTAAATGCTCCCAAATTAAGAAGTTTATTTAAAAAAATATGTTTTTTTTTGTTTTTTACTTTCTTCTTTGACAGAATCCTCTCATTATTTGACATTAAATACTTCCAATTCTTATTTCAACTCATTACTTATGGCTTTTGGAGACAGGATTTTAATTCAGATTTGTTACAGTTGTAATAGTAATCATGTCATTTGGTTTAATTAGGCTTTTATTTTTATATAGATTGTTCTATATTGTGTGGATGTGAGAACGTTGTAGGCCTAACTTGTAGACTGTAGATTTGTAGACCTTTTTATATTTTATTGAGTGCCTGTTACTTCTTGATAAGGCCTTACGCTTTCCTCCCATACCTATCAACACTGTAATTTGAAACATTGTAAAAGCCCCTTATTTTTAAAAGAGTAACCGTGGAGTTTCTTGCCGGCTCTTCTCCATAGGAAACAACCAATTGGAACAGTGCACCTAGCTTCTGACGTTTCATAAGTGCCCATGTAGTTTTATGTGAAACAAAATATTTTGTTTTGATTTGATCAGTAATCCTAATAAAGTTTTCAATATGGACGAAACAGGTTTGCAGTTAAATAACAAATCGTCCCATGTTCTTGCAATAAAAGGATCTAAATCAGTTCCACAATTAACTTCTGCAGAAAAAGGAAAAAATATTTCTTTAATTTATAGTTGTTCTGCTAAAGGTAATTTTATACCACCCGTTGCAATTTTCAAAGGCAAAAACAAAAGGGATGAGTTCGCTGATAGAATGCCTCCAGGAATGAAGTTTATATGAACCAGAAATCAAGTTATAACTCAAACTCAAAGCATTTATTTCAATTAAACCATTTACAGGCACTTTTGAATTGTCAAAGAGTCGGTCAGTTAGTCAGAAAGTTGAAGCTAGTTGCCCATTCCAAACGTTGATCTCAATGGAGAAGAACGGGCAAGAAACTCCAAGGACAGTCTTTTTAAATCAAGATATTACAAAATTCTGGGTACATTATTCGTGTTGCTTCTATGCGAGAACAATGAGAAAAATATATAAAGAAACAATTCAAAATATAAGATTAATAATAAAAATAAGCCGTGGCAGTTAAGAGATGACCAGTCTCAACTGACGGCGCCCGTTCACGAACATGACGCACGCGTCATGGATGGTGCTGATCCACGGATCAGCACCATCCAGCTCAACCATTTTGTAGGGAACCGTAGATATTAACTCTGAGCTCTTTTTTAAATGGTCAAAAGAACATTTTTATCCTAGGCAACCTCCTGAAACAGTGATTCTCTTATTGGATGGACACACTTTACATTGCAACTCAATAGAGATGCTCATATTTATTTTGTGAGAGTAACGATATCATTCTACTTTGCTTTCCGAGTCATACACTCATTACTTACAACCTTTAGACAGGGCATTTTTTAAATCCCTAAAATCAAATTTTAACAATGAAACTAATGCTTGGATTCGTTACAACCCAAGCAGAAAGTTAGGGCGTCTTCAGTTTGGAGATTTATTAGGCAAAGCGTGGGCGAAATCAGCTAACCAAAATAATGGTGCATCAGGATTTCGCGCTTGTAGAGTATTTCCAACCGACAGTAATGCAATTCCTGAATATGCTTTTATATCGGATGTTGCCCATACAAGTGTACTCTCAACTGATGGTGTTTTTGCAGAAAACCTGGCTCACTCAACTAACAGTGCATACAATTTAAAACCCAGTTCCTTCCACAATTGGGGTTAACATAATTTCAAATCTAGTTCCTTCGTTTAGCGGGATGAATAAGGAAAATGTAGAAAATTATTCTACTCCTATGAAGTTAGAGAGGATAATGAAACAAACTGGCGACGATGACGTAGAAACTACTTCAAAGATCTTTGATAAAGTTTATCCAGTGCCTTCGTATGGAGTTATGGTTTCGAGTAAAAGGAAACAGCACGCTGAGGTTTTGCCATCATCGGCAAATCTGGAAAAAAGTTGAAATTAATGTAAAATAAATGATTTAAAAAACGAATCCCAAAAAAAAAACAAAGGAAAGACCACCATCAAATATAAATTATGCAAACAGGATTAAAAAAGATACCAAAAATCGTATACAAGACTCAGATGATTCGAGCATTGAAAACGATCATATTTCTCTTCATAATAGTTCAACAGAAAGGGACATAGAATACAAAATACTTGTACATATTTGCGTAGTGTGTGGAGTATTGTAGTGCCACTTAAAAGAAATGTGACTGGTTACAGCGTGTTCTTTGCCAAATGTGGTTTCATGAAAACTGCAGTGAAGATTCAGCGAAATGCCTAACGTGTTACATCTGATTATGCGCTAATTACTGGTGGGCATCTCTGATTTCTATACACAACTCACCCACATTTCTAGGTGATATGCCTATTATTTATTTAAAAAAAAAACCTTAAATATGTTGCACAATAGTTCCAAATTTAATCTGAATGGCAAAAATAAACACTGATTCAAATAAACCATGCGTATTTCATTTAGTATCTTACATATATAATCAATATTGTTTTTTTTTTTTTAACTATGGGCAACTCGCCCTGACTTACCCTTCTATTTTCTATACGCTGATCATTGTAAATTATGGTATACAACCTATTTTAATACAGTCCACCTCTTTTATTCATTATACAGTCCGATAGAGCCAATTCAGTTACCCTTCAAAGATTAATATATTTTTGGACTCTCTTTGATATCATAATGAGATGAAACTTGATTTAGAACAAGTCTCAAAAGGTTTTTGAGCGAAAATTTGTTGTTTATTTTTATAATGGAATCCTAAAGTAGAAATGTAAAAGAGTTAGGAATTTATATTACTTTTTTTAAGATTATTTTTCCTTGTTTTGAATTTCAATAAGGCTTTTTCTTGACAGGCTTTACTTAAGCAACATCTTTTAAAGATGAATTTCGTTCCATTATTTCATAAAACAGAAATACAGTAGTAGTAGCCCAGAGGTAATGTCCCGACTTACGAGATGTAGGTCGTAGGTTCGAACCCGGGAATGCGCTTTACGTTGTGTAAATAATTTTATCACCGCTGCTCTCAAAACGTTGAAGCAAAACATCGTGGAGAAATCGGCATGTCCTAGAAACAAAAATTCAAAGACATATGACATATACTCGTATCAACCCGCACTGGGCCCGCGTGGTAGATTACAGCCCACAGTCATCCCCCTCGAAGAGAGAAGGCCTGTGTCCCAGCAGTGGGACCATTATAGGCTGCTTATGCTATGCCTCCATAAAACCTTATTGTTATTTCATGAAGTTTCCTCAAAAGTAATCCGTGCAGCCTTACCGTAGTTTTTCCCAGAAGGCAAGTCCCAAGCCAGTCATTAATGTTTGTTACTAACAAATAAATAATTCAGGGACAATCAGGGAAAACTGCGCGACGCACATTCGTGCTAAGTACCCATTATTTCTCACAAAGTGAATGTTAGGGGAGATTTTATTCTTGAAAATTCTTTTACCTATACGGTTAAAAGGATTTACGAGGTGTGACCCGGGTAATAAATAGCCCACACCATCTGTTTGCGTGGCTATCCGTAGGCTATTATGTGATTGGAATAGGCACGTTTTGTTAAACAAAGTGGAGCAGCATTTGTACGTATGATAGTATGGATAGCCCAGCTGAAGTGGCATTAGGCCAGACACATTAGCCTTCGAACTGAATTGTGGTCTTTAGCGGAGACCAAGATTCTGAAAACGGATTCAAGAACATTTGTAGGCTTTGCAATAGGTAGATGTATGAGATTGAGAGAGGGTTGAGCTCAGTGATGATTTTGGGGTGATAAAAATTTATGTTACCTCAGCGCTGACCTATCTTTCGTTTTCTTTTGGAAAATCTAAGTTTGATTTTACCACTATCTCATCTTACGTCAAGTGATGGTAGGTACTTCACAATCGTCAAGCACGTTAGCAAATACTTTAAACTACGAGGCAACTGTTTCGTCTGTTGCTTATAATATTATTATTATTACATCGAGCAACCTTGGCAGTAATTGGCAGGATACCGCCATTATCATATTGAGAGGCAAATCATCAAAATAAGGAAAATTTATTTTATCAATATGTCTTTTAACATTTTTAGTAACTTTTTTTTTAATAGTTGTAATACCATTATTAATAGGGTTGGTTTTAATGATAGGTTTCCGGATGGCAACCAAAATCGGGAAACTAAAAACTAGTCAAACAGCGTTCCTATCAGAATACCAGCGCTGCGACACTTTTTTTTTAGATGTCGCAGCATCGTGCTGAGATACGGGCCTTTTGGCCTCGTACAGGACTTACTGTTGTTATTTTCATTTTACATTTGTTTTTATTTTTTAATTTTTTTTATAATAGAAGGAAGTAAAATATTGCGTGTAGCAACGCAAAGTTGTGGTTTTGATAACAACTCACAATACAACAGCAAATGTAGGTCAGTATTCTAATTGGATAAATCTATTATTAGGCAGACTTGTGGCCTGCCGGGGTCGCGGATTATTTGAAAGAGTCACCGTGGCCCTGGCGCACAGGCAACTGAAGGAACACTGGTGGGTTTTAGTCAGTAAGAGTCTGACACGCCCTTCCGCTCCGCCCAGAGCGGGAGAGGTCATTTGATTATTTCACAACCAAAAAAAAAAAGGCAGACTTGTGGTTTTCTAAAGTGTTACCATGTTTCTAAGAATTAAAAAAATTGCT
Source organism: Dryobotodes eremita (assembly GCA_917490735.1). Taxonomy (NCBI): domain Eukaryota; kingdom Metazoa; phylum Arthropoda; class Insecta; order Lepidoptera; family Noctuidae; genus Dryobotodes; species Dryobotodes eremita. The sequence goes on along the minus strand of OU823251.1, from coordinate 18,156,226 downwards.
TTAAAAAAGTTCCATTTTTTTATTTTATTATCATACGGACGTACGCATGGTTACAAGAAAGTGAATGCTTGGCTAATTTAGAAAATCACCGATGCACCACAGTGCGACTGTAGAGCCACATCACAGACGATGCCTCATCGACACGGCAACACTTATTTTTCTTAAATGTCGCAGCATCATGCTGAGATAGGGGCCTTTTGGCCTCGTACAGGACTTACTGTTGTTATTTTCATTTTACATTTGTTTTTATTTTATTATTTTTTATTTTTATGAGTGTGTTTAGTTTAGTTTCTGATAATCCTGTGCGAGTCTCAATCAATACTTTTCTTTCTTTCTTTCCTTCGGGTCGATAGTAAAAATACCATACCAATATCATTTCCTCCTTTTTTGTCAAAAAATAATGTTCAGTTATAATTCCTGTTTGAGTGGTTTATTTTTGCTTAATGTGGCAATTTCAACATTTTAACTTTCTTCGTAATTATACCATTATACCATTCAATCAATTGCGTAGCCTAAGCCACCAGTAGGAAAAAATATATCCGTGTGAAAAATTTCCAAAAAAAAAAACTGGAAATAGATACATGGGATAATTGCATAGCACACTTGCAATGGCATTCATTGTTGAGCAGACGAATTTTTCAAACATGTGAATCAATGGGTTAGAAACACATAAATAAACTCACGCCGTCTTCCCATAGGGGTAGGCAGAAACTACAGAACGCCACCTGCTACGATCCTTACATAATTACTCCTATTTACGTTCACACATCTAGTCATACACGCACGCTGGTTGCGAGTACTACGCACCTGACCTTTCTGAATTTCCATCAAAATCCTTCAGATTAGATTGAAAGGGTGTTACGCAATTGACCAGACCAACGAGCGATTACGGAATCTCGTAGAATATTTTTACACGCATCGCCGATCAACTTATCCGTTTTGATTAATTGATTTGATGATATGCACAGTACCTACTTTTTCACATAATAAATAATAATAATGTTTCCTTATATTTCTATTAAAATGTAATACTAATAGAAGACATAATAAATGTAGCCATTACTTAGTAGGTAAGTATATAAATGACTGCTTAGAAGCGTTGTTATTATGTAATCCTTTATTCTATAGTCTCGTGCGGAAAATCAAGCTAGAATGTTCTTCGCGTTATAATAACGCTGAGATCATAACCCTATTATAAAATAATATACCTATTCTTTATTGTTCGTATTATTTTAATTATTGATAACGCGTCGTAATGCACGAATAAGGAAAAACATTAAATAAGTATTAATTATTTGCAATCTTGTTTTCGCACTTAAAGATCGAAACCTGTTATAAAAATAGCATCTAAACTGGTAACTGGTTGCATTATTTCGATTTAGAAAGAAAGAAAGAAGAAAGAAAATACATTTATTTCCGGTAAACATGACGCAAAGAAAAAACACAAAAACACAAAAAAGAACGAGTTGGGGGAAAATATGCGTCACATTCACGCAAAACGGCAATCGCTCAGCATAATGCTACGGACCTATGCGAGACAGAGCCCCAGCGCTGGTTTTCATTTGAATTTCTCATTCGATTTATGCATATTTTTCCAACAGAGATATTTATTTATCTGCTTACATGTACCAAACACTGGTTAAATAGGGATGCATTTAAATATCATGACAGTTTTAAGACATGCACCCTGTAAGGGCACTACAAATTATGAAAGTACATAATATAATAATATTTACTATTATTATTACAATTAATTACATTATTTATATTAAACATTAATCATAATGTTATATATAATAGATACATTCATTTTAGATATATCATCACTAAAGGCTCCTTCAAGGCTCATACACACTGGCGCGACGCGACGTCCGACACAAAGGCACCGCGTGTCGCGCGATGAGCGGCGCCTTTGTGTAGCGCTGTCGCGTCGCGCCTGTCTGCGGGAGCCTTCAAACAGGCGCCACACGTGACGCGAATCGGACGCGACACAAAGGCACCGCTCAACGCGCGACAGGCGGTGCCTTTGTGTCACGTCGCGTGTCGCGCTTGTTTGTAGGAGCTTTAAATTTAACGAAAAACTCAACATAAAACATTTTCTATAAAAATAATGTTAAAAAAAGCTACAAACCACTAAACTCGTGATTACTATAATACTTCTATTGTCTCACCATATATTCAGTATTAATGTCTTCAAAAATGAATAATGACTTTCAAACAAATTCAACCAACCGAGCAATTACTGAAGGAACACGAAGTAATTAGGTACCTACTCAATGGTGAACAACAATGTTGGTTGCGGTTGCGACCACTAACGTATCTACCGCAAGTTTCAGGACGAAGGTAACTTAACTGGTTATGCCGAGATCTATAAACGTTGCTTAGTACCTGTTATGAACACCTACTCCATAAATGTACATCAAGGAGTGATAGTGACATCTCGAGGCAAGAAACAATACCACACGTACGTACTTTGGTTAAGCGTTATTTCCTGTCACTATCGCACAGCTGTCAAACTACAAGTGAAAGATAGAGACATCATCATCTAGTTCTTGTTGACGTCCAGGTGATGGCTGCGGTGGACACAAGCCGTAAGGGTGAGTGATTGGCGAGGGAGTTCCAATAGTTATTTAATAATATACAGGGTGGACTTTTGAGATGGGGCAAGGGCAGCTACCTTAACCGTTGTAGCTACACGAAAACGGTCTTAGGAGACATTTCTTAACTTTGTGAAATTTTTAATTGCATTCACAGATTTTGAAAAAAAAATACAGTCACCTTGAAAATGGGAAATTTCCACAAAAACTTTTTTTATGCCAATCGATCATGTCTCATATAAGGATCAAAAACCTCTATTGGACCAACTGAGGTTTGAGTACTGGAAAAGTTAGAAATCGCAAAAAACTTTGCCCATACATTACGTAGGAAATGAGACTACAACTTACTTTTTATTATGGATAGACTAACCGCTACAACGAAGACTGGCCGAAAATAAACAAAAAAAATTAAACTTCGAATTTCGAACGAACACGCGTCATAATTTAAATAGTAATAGTCCATTTATTTGTCAGAATATTGTTACAGAGATGTTACATAATTTTTACACAAAATCGATCTCGTTTTTGTGTTTTGCTGTGTCGACCCGCAGGGCCTTTAGCTTACCGTTAAATCAACATACAGCAGCAAGTTATCTACTTTATTGAATTGAAATGAAAAATTTGCATATAAACGGATATCACAGATGTTTTTTCGTTTCGACATGATATAAAGACTATTCACGTTACTAAGTGCAAATTTAGTAAAGTGAATAGAAACTTAGAAAACGCATATAAGTAATACCATACTCACTAAGAACTACTTGTACAAATAAACGAACAGAAAAAAAGAAACAGACCTAATGACAGCTGAATGAATAGAAAGGAAAACATGCATTCATGACAGCACTCAAAACCATACTAGCAAAAATCTTTGCTATTTTTCCCATACCAAACTGCTCAAAATAAAAACAAAAGCTTCCAGCGTCATCTAAAATGTTCTATCCCGTTGCCGTTAGGCTCTTCACACATGGTGCTACTGAATTAAAATAAAATACTGAATGGAATTATAAATTAGGTACCTGCTTCGGTAAAAGAACTGCACCGCACTAATTATGGCAAAAAAGCAATATTGGTTGAAGGAGCACGGCTATTCAATAGTTTACCGGAAGATATACAAAAAATGTGAAAATATTACATTCAAACGCAGATTAAGGCAATCAGCATATGCTGATATAATGTCTCCAACACCCTTTTTTTTTCTAGAGGTAACTAATGTTTATAGTACTAGTTATCATCACTTATGTTTCTCATTATAAGCGAACTGTTATTTTTTAATTCTTTATGAGAAATAAAGTTCTTTAAACACAACTGCATTATTAAACGTAAAAAAAAAAATAAGTATACCAAATTAACACCATATTCAACCATATAAGAGGGCCATATTCAACCATACCACAGCGGCTCCTATCAGAATACCAGCGCTGCGGTACTTATTTTTTTAAATATCGCAGCATTATGCTGACATAGGCGCCTTTTTGGCCTCGCACAGGTTTTTACTTTTTTATTGCTGTTTTTTTTATTTTTATTATTTTTCATTTTGTTCGTTTTAAATGCTCCTTTTTTATAGTGATTTAAAAAAAAAGAAATCTCTTTGTATTTCCTGTGCGGGTTCCAAATAAAATGTTTTTCTTTCTTTGTTTTTTTATTAATATGCTTACTACTTACACTATTTACTTGCATTATGTTTCGGCGGGAAGCATGGCACAAAAGAGAGGAGGCCTATTACTCAACAGTTGGTGGATTAAGGCTGCCAATAATAATGGTGTTTCGACGGAGGTTTTTAACTTATATTATGGCTGATAATACTCGTATAATCAATATATCTATATAAAACACAAAAATTGTTTCTACCTATGTCCGTTATAGACTTTGAAACTATTCAAACGATGTGCCTTAAACCGGTTTCATTAGAAAGTAAATAATGCGAAAATGGTTTTAGTTTACTAAAACAATGGAAAACACTTCATGAATAGACTGAATGTACCTAATGCATTGTCTTATCGTAGTAGCACACGCCAGGTACACTACACTAGTTTCATATAACTTCTATTAATTTTTTATATAAGTTATAGTACCTGTGATTCGATTAACTAGGTCCTTAGTATTTCAATAGATCTGCCTCCACACAACGCTACCGGTTATCAGAAGTAACTTCTTCTAAGTGACGTGGCGTAAAGGTAGCCTCACTTGCAATTACTGATAATTTTATTCATTACTGAACTTATTTTAATCAATTAAGCATAAAGTAGCATTAGAATTATATAATTTGTTTTCAATGTATTATTATCTGAGCATAATGTAGTGTTGTGCTCTTTTTTTAAGTAATGGGGGACTTCGACTGAAATTTGCAATTTACTAATAATTTATCATAACAAACACAATCATGGCAACCCCCTGAAGATATTTTGCCAACGAGTGACTAAAATTACAGCGAAGATACCGTGTACGTACTTTAGTAGCTTCCTATAGTGATTCAATTTCTTTTGAGTATTTCTTGGGTAGCAACATGTGAGAAGGGCCTTAATTCGGTTCCAATCCAGTTGGCGGGGTCGCGGTAATGGCGTGGAAATTCTACACATTCGCACTTTGAATTTTAACACAAATCAAACAACAGCTGATAGCGACTTGTTCACATTAGCTGAACCACTGATTGGGATATGTTGTGCCAGCAGTAGACTGGGTTTTGTTTAAATAAGGAGATATATGGGGAGAATATGTTGAAGTAATTAATCAGGTTTGTGCTGTCAGCGATAGATGAATTTTGGTGGCGTGGAATCTATGTATTATTCGGATTAGGATTCAATGTAGGTACCTACTTGGGTAGGTTATATTATTTATATTGTATAAAGCTTAAATTAGGTACAAACGACGAGATTTCGTGCAGACTGGGTCACCCTTTTGCCACGGCTATAGCTACACTCTTAAAACTTTCTTCTTGCCACCAGAAAAAAATATGAGAACTATACTTTAAAACTCTTTGAAAGAAAAGAAAAGAAAGACAATACGTTTATTTGCGATAAACATGACGCAAAGATAAAGCACACAAATACAAAAAAGAACGAGTTGGGGGAAAATATTCGTCACATCAACGCAAAACGGCAATCGCTCAGCATTATGCTACGACTCTATGCGAGACAGAGCCCCAGCGCTGGTTTTTTGGTTGGTGGTGGTTGGTTGGTGCTTTAGTAGGTGGGTATTTTAACTTGGAACTACCCTAAAGCTAAATAGATAAAAGTTAAAACCCAACTACAACACAAACACCAACTAAAAAGATTATTATGTCTTTTTAATTGGCGTTTTTGTTGTAGTTGGGTTTTTAGCTTTTAAACAAGACATCACAGACAGACCAATTAAAAATAACATCGGTTTTCGTCTAGCCGAAGTCACAAGTCAGTGTAATTAAGGCATAAATCGTGCAGATTACGTGTGACTCCAGTTCTCATTTCGCATTGCCGTAGTAGGGTAAAAAGAGGAGACCATCCAAATTAAACACAGTCATGTTATCAATACAAAACCCAATTACACAACACAGGTAAGTAACTTTGTAACTTTATCACAACTAGGGGCTGATTTTACCAAAGTCAGATACATTTTATCCGTGGAATAAAATGGACGTCTGATAGTTCTAGTATAGAATAACTGACAAAAATTCAAAATTTGGTCTCAGGATTAGACTTATTCTAGGTATAAAAGTTTGGTGGAATTCACCCTAAGTAACTTTGTCCAAAAATTTTTACTGGGAAACGATTTTGTTTTACTGAGAATATTCTCTGTTTACGGTAGTGCGCAATGAAAAACGCACGAAAAACATTATGCCTGTGGGTGAATGCAACGGTATAGGGATCATGGGAGTATTTAAAGTTAAGTTATAATATTTAAAATAAACTTTGGCAAAAAACAAAAATTGGAACTTTGAACCAGACGGTTCCCAGATATGGTCCAGTACAGAATTATCATATTAATAACGGGAAACCAGTGACTCTCGGCTTCGCTAAGCGTTTTTTTACACCCCTTATAGTGTGGTTACAATATTATCACAATTCCTCATAGCAAAGAGGTCTTGTGCAGTGAAATCAAGTGATCATTATTCACTTAACAACCATCAGAAATATCGCGATAATAATATTTTGAGTCATGCTCCAATGAAGATTTTGCCCATGATTTTGTTCGTTTACTTAATATTTTTTGCTCTCGGAATTCTGTAAGTATCAAATATGACTTACTCAGTTATATTTAGACGAAAAAAAAGAAATAAAAATAGCTTTATTTGTCACAGAAACACGTGTATACAAAAATGATAATTAGCTCTACTAATAAAAAAGAAAAATAAAAACAAAATAGGTCTACAGTCACGAGCACAAAACAGAAATAATCGACAGCTGCACATCATGACTGTGACAAGAAGGCTTCTACTCAGCATGATGCTGTGCTATGGAGGACCCACAGCACTGCGTAACTGCAGCACACCACAGCAGTGCGTTGCACAGCACACCCAAACAGGACATACAGAAACTAAGTCAGGTTTAATAATTAGTACTATAAGTAATAAAATTAAAATTAAATAAACAGTAAGCACTGAGAATACAAAACAACAATTTATTTGGTTTTTCTGTTATTTTGCTGCAAGAAAATTAATTATTTGTTGTATAAATAAAATGGCAGAAAGAATAGGTTTTGTGTCGTTTTCCAAATTCTTCTTCTTCCTCGTCGTATCGATGATTCCATTTGTATGTTATTTTATTTTATATTTTTATTATATATATATATATATATATATATATATATATTTTATATATATTTATTTTGTATTTTATATAAGCTTTTACCAGAATTCGCGCACTACGACAGCGTAAAGGTTGTCTGTAAAAGATCGCTTTTAGCGATAAGACCGTCCGTTGTGTCACCCTATGTAAAATTTCTACATTTATATCTGTAATTTTTATGGTGTACATAATAAAGAGTATTCTATTCTAAAGTTCTATCTTCACATATCATGTATTATGTGGACGAACCGTGCTCCGCCAGGGGCTCCAAAAATATCGGTATGTACATTTTATATGAACTCGTTCACACACGTCCGTGTCCGGATCGGCGACGGAGCTGCAGTGCCTGCCCTGTTTGTACCACGGCCCTGTCACGTCCCAGGCATGGCCCTGATATGTGTGGATAGACCTTTATCGTTGGCCTCGCAAAGGTCTTCCATAGTGCAGAAGTTATTGCATTGAAAGATGAGGCATCGACTGTGATGTGGCTCTCCAGTCGCACTGTGGTACATCGGTGGTTTTCTAAATTAGCCAAGCATTCACTTTCTTGTAACCATGCGTACATCCGTATGATTACAAAATAAAAAAAGAACTTTTTTAAAGCAAACTTTTGATTGTTTTAGAAACATGGTAACACTTTAGAAAGCCACCAGTCTGCCATTTTTTTTTGTGTGGCATATCATCAAATGACCTCTCCCGCTCTGGGCGGAGCGAAAGGGCGTCTCCAACTCTTACTGACTAAAACCCACCCGTTTTCCTTCAGTTGCCTGTGCGCCAGGGCCACGGTAACTCTTTCGAACAATCCTCGACCCCGGCAGGCCACAAGTCTATAAGTCTTTCCCCTGCCGGAGGCTCTACGCGGGGGTCGTGCGGTCCATGGCCCTTTACGGGGCACCGGTGTCGGCGCGTTCATTGAGGCTCCGACCAGCCCGCCGGTTTAACGTGTCCCAAAGGGTCATGGCCATCCGGCTGGTCCGGGGATACCGCACAGTTTCCTGTGAGGCGGCGAGCCTCCTTGCTAGATTGCCGCTATGGGATCTGGAGGCAAAAGTCCTCGCACACATTTGGGAGTGGCGCGAGGAGGCGAAACGCCGGGGCGTAACTCCGCTGCCGCGAGAAATCGGGGCACAGCGGACAGAGCACCGGCGGGATCTCATGGCGGCATGGAGAGTGCGACAGTCGCAACAGCGCAGGGCACGCCACAATTGCGGCGGTAAGTCCCCTCTTTGAGGAGTGGCTTGAGAGGCGCCACGGCGTCTTCACCTTCCGCCTGACGCAGGTCCTCACCGGATATGGCTGTTTCGGGAGGTTCCTGTTTCGAATAAGGCGAGAGGAAACGCCCGGGTGTTACCATTGTGTGGATCGACCGGAGGACACGGTGGAGCATACGGTGGAGGTCTGCCCGGCTTGGGTGGAGCACCGCCGTGTCCTCGTGGCGGCGATCGGCGGCGGCGACCTCTCGCGTCCGGCCCTGGTTCAGGCTATGGTACGGAGCGAGAGGGAATGGGAAGCCGTCACCTCCTTCTGCGAAGCAGTAATGCTCGCGAAGGAGGAGGCGGAGCGCGAGAGGGAAAGGCAATCACTGCGCCCTCGCGCCCCTAGTCGCCGCAGGAAGAGACACCCTGGGCGTCGGGAGTCGATTGCCGACTCCCGGCCACCGTAGGCGCGGGCTTGCGGACGGCGAGCAATGGGCAGCTCGCCGTCCGGTAAGGAACAGGCCCGGGTCGACGGTGCGTCGTGATCCACGCGCGTCTCAAAGAGATGTCAGCACCATTGACGGGGTCCGATAGAGCCGATGCCTGCCGGGGTCGCGGATTGTCCGAAAGAGTTACCGTGGCCCTGGCGCACAGGCAACTGAAGGAATACGGGTGGATTTTAGTCAATAAGAGTCTGACACGCCCTTCCCCTCCGCCCAGAGCGGGAGAAGTCATTTGATGATTTTCCAAACAAAAAAAAAACAAAAAAAGGCCACAAGTCTGCCTAATACTGATAATAGATTTATCCAATTAGAATACTGACCTACATTTACTGTTGTATTGTGAGTTGTTATCAAAACCACAACTTGGCGTTGCTACACGCAATATTTTACTTCCTTCTATTATTACTTAACTTGGTTATACCATGCGTCAGTAATTTCCATATTCGCATACTAATCATTTTAATTTAGCAATGGTGGGTGTAGGTATCTGAAACATAATTCTGAATATTCAGTTCCTTCTGAACTGAGGTGAAAATCAGCAATTTATATTGCCACGGCGTAAAATTATAGATTGTAATTGATTAAGTAGGTATTGGGGTAATCTTCAGGAAAATTCTAGTTAAATAGCTAAGGAATCTGATGCAAGAATTTCTGCAAAACCTGCATAGTTTTAGATGATTGGCTGCACATTTTCCGCAAATATTACCCTCGATTTACCTCATTTATCTGGTCCCTTATAATCGTTTTTTTATCTTTTCATTTTGCGTTATTTTTCCTCAATAATTATTTATTATTTATCGAGTCATTTTCCTTGACGATAACACTCAGATACTTAACGAACACACCATACAGTGGTCTGTTTGTTATTTATTAGATATTCGTTTAATGATATTATATATATATAAATCATGTTTTAATATTTTATTTTCGAAATGTTTTTCTAATAAAAATATTGATAATAATTATCACAACGGACTTTCATGGTCTGTCGGTGATTTGGGTGGCATTGACCTCGTATATCGCCCGGCATAACCTACGCGTGTTATTCACCAAAACTATGTTGGTAATTACAGTATTATTCGGCAACAGAAGCAATTCACACTTAGCGTTTCCAAATATCTTTTATAATGCGCACAGCAAAAAAGTGGAACTCTCTACCTGCGTCTGTGTTTCCGAACGCATAGAACCCAAATCTCTTCAAAGTGAGAGAGAACAGGTTTCTTCTGGGTAAGCTCACTCCATCGTCGACTTTGTCTCTATCACCTCTGACCTAGACTAGGGTCAAGAGCAGACCCATCTCAAACAAAAAAGAATGTATTTATTCTAGTTGTATTACTGTTCATTGTTAGTACATAGTTTATAAGTCAAGTCAGTTAGTCACAACTTTACGTCACCAACAAGGTCAATGGCTTAATTATGTCCCATTTCGCAATTCTATACTCTTATCTAATACATCTGACATAAATAGATGATAGGGAGGAAAACCGTCTAAGATGCCGTTCTGTACAAAGAAAGGTTCTTCCAAATGGAAACAAGGTACAGTTCTACAAAATAGGGATGCCAGCGAAATGATATCTCCTGGATGGTATTAGAAGTCATTCATATTTTTTTAAAGGTTTTGTACGTAAGAAAGTTGTTTCCTTAAAGCAAACTGCATTAAAATTTCTCCAAGTCTGACGTCAATGATCACGTTTAACGTCAGTTGTTACTCGGTACACTCGCGGGCGTGACTGACGTCAGAGTATAGAATTCTTCGGTTAACCTGACATCATTTACGTCATTAAAAATGTAAATGTGAGTTAATAAGATGGGTATGACTTGATACATACCTACCTACGTCATCTAAAAATAAATAAATAATTTATAAATAGATTTTCAAGTGTTAAGTATTTTTATATGTTATTATAAATATCATTGATGAGATGAATTTGGGGAGTGACGAGAATGGATAAAGTAAGAAATGAGTAACCTTCTTACACAAACTAACACTGAACTCAACTTTTGAATTGTGAAGGGGTCGGTCAGTCAGAAAGATGAAGCTAGTTGCCCATTCCAAAGCGTAATAGGTACCTATGGAGAAGAATGGACTAGAAACATCACGGACACTCTTTTAAATCAAAATATGTTTACAAAATATTGGTTACATCATTCATGTTGAAATTATGCGTGTGAGAACGATGCAGAAAGTTAAAAGCGTCCGCAATAAAAATACAAAAACAATTCTTATATTAAATTAAATTAAAATAAGCCGTGGCAGCAAAGAGATGACCAGTCCTTCTGACGGCGCCCGTTCACGAACATGACGTATGGATTAGCACCATTCAGCTCAACCATTTTAAAGGGAACTTAATGATCCAGCACACACGCCACCACCAGCGAGAAATTTGAGTGAGCATGACATACTCTCGGCCGCCAGGGTACATTCAAGTCAATGAAAGACAAACCTAGTAAATGGTAGCTTTATAGTAGGTACTAATAAATATATTATATCAGGTGAATAGTTAAACACCGATTTCTCTGTTTCAGTTGCCAGTAATTTGACTTTCGAAAAAAGAAGACACAGCGTTGTGTAACTGAACAGACGCTATAGAACGTTTATTAGTAAGGAGGTAAGTATATACGGGGAAGTTTGTTAGTGGCGCCAGTGATAGAAAACTTGAAAGGAAATCATTTGGCGTGATATGGGCATGTGATGAGAAGGGATGAAACGCATATGACTAAAAGTGTGATGAAAATAAATGTTGATGGATGGAGAGGACGAGAAAGGCCAAAGAAAAAATGGATGGATTGTGTGAGGAATGATAGAAGAGAAAGGGGAGTGAATGCTATCATTCACTCCCGTCAATGTCAACTGTCAATTGACACGCTATCGTGACAATTGACCGGGGCGAATGGAAGAAGAAAACGCGTTGCATCAACCCCAAGTGACATGGGACGAGGGCAGGAAGCTGATGTTAATGAATAACAATGATAATATGGCAAAAACTTAGTTGATGTCAAGAACATTTGCTTTGATTTATACTAAGCTGAAACTAAAATGTTTATTTTGATAATTTTAGTAAACTGTTTAGGCGAATAAAATTACTTTTTACTTTAGACTAGCTTCTGCCCGCGACTTCGTTCGAGTGGAAGTCGTAAGACACCATAATATACTAAAATAACAGCCACATTTTTATAAAACTTGTATACACTTGCATAACCCTGTATACTACGTTTGTAGCTTCGGTCGCATCGCAAAGCCCGTCCGCGCTAATTCGTCGTTTTCGCTTAACGTTCTTTCTGATTTTATTTATTTTTGCTTGGCTTTTGAAGGGCCGTAGCGTGATGTTAAATACACTATAACCTTTTTTAGAATTGGCTTATCAATGCAAAAATATTTTTTCAAATCCGACTGGTAGTTCCAGAAATTAAGAGTTTCTTTTTGTTTTTAAAAAAGCTCTTTAGCTTTATATAAAAAATAAAATAAAAATAAAAATAAAACTTAAAAAAAAAAAAAAAAAATTAAATATTTAAAAATAATAATAAAAAAATTATTAAATAAATATCAATAATATTAAATATTAATTATAGATTCAAGTGTATGGTCTACCTCGTATTCCCGGTCAATTGAAACTAAACTAAGGTTGAAACTTTCTGTTACACAGAAAATAGATCTTGTCGCTTTATGACGAGCAAGTGACATTCAACCTTAGGCCGTTTGTCTACCGCCACGTCAACGGGACGTCAACGAGAACGAGATGACGGCGCCGAAGTCAAGCGATAACATACACATTTAATATGGCCGCGTGGCCATCGCACGTCCGTCAACGGGAAGTCACGTCCGGTTCGAATAATCTCGTTTCTCGTTGACGTCCCATTGACGGTGGCGGTGGACAAACGCTGTCTGGGTGGTAAAGCAATTACGAGGTCGACTGTCCCTCATTCTATTCTAAAATATAAAAAGCGTACAAAACCTGACTTCGTAACAAAATACTAGAACAGGTTTTTCAAGTCTTCGTCTATTGTGAGTTGTTCAATAAAATGATACCTACATGAAAATCCGAGGCGGCTCTGAATAAAATGCGACGTGAGCTGAATAGAAAAATCTAATTAAAAAATTTTTTGCACCGCTGGTGTCGCTACCGCATCCGGTTTGACTACTGTTCACGGTCTCTCATACAGACCAGTTTCAGGCCTAGATAAAATATTTACTGCTACATTGCTACTCCTTTTTCAGAACTTAATTCTGTTAGTCAAATATAACACGTAAAGAAAATTGGTGAAACTTAGGTCGCTATCGCACGGTTCCTGAATATTTAATTATTTTATATTTTCGTCAATTCCACGTCAACTTATTTATCATTATTATTTTTGGTATCATGTAAAATGTGGGTTGTAGAGCAATACTTATCTGAATTAGATACCGATTGCTCATTTTGACAGGATTTTCAGCATTTCACACGCGTTGCAAAAAAAAGGAAGAAAAAGGAGATTTCACAAAAAAAATACCTTTTTATTTTCTTTCCCGCCTTTCCTTATATGCTTTCTTATTTATGTATGTAATCAATATTCCATTGTAGGGCTAGGGCGTCCTTTTACTTAGCTTCTACTACCTGGGCCCAATCTAATTCATTACGCGATTTACTATAGACCTGCCGCGGTGTGATTTGGGACCCAAGGTGTGGTTATTTTCACACGTACCTGCCTCCTTTGGCAAGCGGCACCCTTAAATTTAATCTGAGATCCCCTATCTCAGATTAAATTATTTAGATTGTATAGATAATTATTATTGGTATAGTGACCATTTTCATGTGTACGTAGGAGTAATTATATCATGTTTATCGGCTTTAAGTACCTACGGCCAAGGACGAATTAAGTCACGCTTCGTTTCGTGCTCATTTACGTGTTAACGTTAGGTAACACGAATTCATATGATAATTATTTAGATTAATATTCCTGTTTTACTGTTGAGTGTAATAATTATGGAGTAGCTTTTGTGTTATATCTGAATTGGGTGTTATTTAATAATTGTTGACATTTTCCGTATTTTCTGTAGCACAGATCACACACGGTGACACGGTGGAGCGTACGGTGGAGGTCTGCCCGGTTTGGGCGGAGCACCACCGTGTCTTCGTGGCGGCGATTGGCGGCGGCGATCTCTCGCGTCCGGCCCTGGTCCAGGCCATGGTACGGAGCGAGAGAGCATGGGACGCCGTCACCTCCTTCTGCGAAGCAGTAATGCTCGTGAAGGAGGAGGCGGAGCGCGTGAGGGTGAGGCAATCGTTGCGCCCTCATGCCCTAATCGCCGCAGGAGGAGATAGCAGATTCCTAGCCGCCGTAGGCGCGGGCTTGCGGATGGCGAGCAACGGGATGCTCGCCGTCCGGTAAGGACCAGGCCCGGGTCGACGGCGCGTTGTGTACCACGCGCGCCTCAAAGAGATGTCAGCAACAATTGACGGGGTCAGATAGGGCCAATGCCTGCTGGAGTCGCGGATTATTCGAAAAAATTACCGTCGCCCTGGCACACAGGCAACTGAAGGAACACGGGTGGGTTTTAGTCAGTAGAAGTCTGACACGCCCTCCCGCTCCGCCCAGACCGGGAGAAGTTATTGATGACTTCACAACAAAAAAAAAAAAGTTGTAGAAGTATTTTACAGGTAGCAAGGAGTACGGTGGTGTCTTTCAGATCTAGCCGGTTCATTTCCAGCCGATATATTCTGTAAAAATCTCACCGTTTAAACGTAGGTGAAGTAATCTCTCAGTAATGTCAATCCCAAGCATCGGGCGGATTGACAGCACACACTATCTATGTTTTCACGAATAGTGTTTTACAGAAAAGATCAGCAAGAATGCTCAGTCTGAAAAAAAGAAAGAAAATATGTTTATTTGCGGACACATGACGCAAAGAAAAACACACAAATACAAAAAAGAACGAGTTGGGGGAAAATATGCGTCACATCCACGCAAACCGGCAACCACGGCGATCTATATAGAGTAACATAGGTTCTTACTCTGGTTGGCAATCTTTGATTGAAACTTAACTACTATAACGATGATGAAGTAAAAGTAAATTTTAAGGAATGTGGGATTTACTTCTACAGTGAAAAGAGTTAATTTGTTGAAACGAATTAATTTAAAATTCTCGACCAAGTTCATTACGTAAGTTCGCTAAAGAGTAAGTTAATTAAACTTGAGGGAGATGTTTTCAGGTGTCCGACTATTAATTATGCTACCTTTAAACGTAGTTACAGAATGAAGGTAACGAAAGATTTTTTTTTTTTTAAAGAATTTGTTTGTCCCCATACTGTGAGCGCTTTTTGTAATTAAAACTCTTTTGTTGAAAACCTGACTTAGCTGCAGTGTTTTTCACTCATAGGATCTATTAGCTCAAGTATGATTTATTTGATTTTAAACTCAGAGAAAATAGAAGAAACATCGAATTTAATTGTGTGGTTGCCATTTTATGTTAAAATTTAAAATAAATTAATTAATAAACAAGTCATAGAAGAAAGAGTTGCCAAATAAGACTTACTAATGTAACATTTTCGATACCGAAAACCTAAGCTCCCATTCGCAGCATCCCATACAAACCCATTCAAACCCATTCAAATGTGGTTTTGGTGACATCGTTTATACACAGCTAAATTTTCAGTCCCGTATTCAACCTACCTTTATAACGGTCCTGCATCCAACTTGCATTTTTGGACCGGTCCTTTATTTACTTATTTATACCTATATGCTTTATTGTACAGTGTTCCAAGTAACCTTGCTTTATCGACGCTATAAAGGTCCAAAATGGGTATCTAATTTTCTGCCAAACCCACTATTAATATAGTCATAAAGCGTATTACATACATACACATACATAAACTCACGCCTTCTTCCCATGGGGATAGGCTGAAACTACAGAACGCCACCTGCTACGACCCTTACATACTCCTTTTGCCTCGTTTACGTTTATACATCTGGTCATACACGCACGCCCCGGTTTCGAGTACTACGCACCTGACCTTTCTGAAGAACATCACCAATAAGGTCACTATATGTCTTCCTAGGGCATACCCTCTGCCGTTTCCACTCACACCTGCCTTGTAAATACCTTTTGTTAGTCGCCCTTCATTCATCCTCTCAACATGACCAAACTATCTAAGCATACCCTTTTCAATTTTTGTCATTACATCTTCTTTTAAACCGCACCATTGCCTTATCACCTCATTCTTCAGCCTATCATTAATAGTCATACCACACATCACTCATGTATTATTTCAATACAAATTAGAAAATAATATAATGAATAGTGTATTTCTAAATTTAGTTATCAGAACGAAAATACCAAGTGGAGTTTATGTCTCATAACATGAAAAAATCCTTAACAATGACAAAAATCCAAGGAAGGTACCTTCCTTATAGGTAAATGTCATGTTAAAATTATCATGAATCGATTTTTGTCATTGTTAAGGCTTTTTTCATGATATGAGACATAAACTCCACTTGGAAAAATAGACATACACACATTCTCATTCACCAAGAAACATTGACAATGAATGAATGACTAGCATTAACAAAAAAACAATTTCTGCACACGGATATTTTTCAAGCGAAAAAGAACATGAATATTCAATGTACTTAGAACAAATTTGATCCAACGTGCATATACAACAAGCATATTTTGTGAAGGGTAAACATTGTAAGGAAGGGTTGGACAAGAACATCTACCTACGATATGGCTAGAATATTTTGTTCCTATGTCTAGCTTTAAGTAGGGGCTTGTGGCTAAGTAATAACAGCCGCACGAATCGATCGATCAGGTTAATCTACGCTTGCCGCGGTTGGTCCGACGATGGGTGACCATATTTACATACCGAAACCCCTTCGCGCCTAGGAAAGCGCGTTAAACTGTTGCTCCCGGCTGTCATTAGTGAATCTTTGACAGTCGTTACGGAAGCCCGAAAGTCTGATAACTAGTCTTACCAAGGGGTATTGTATTACTCAATAACTGGGTTGTGAAGGTCAGATAAGCAGTCGCTCCATGTAAAATACTGGTATTCAGCTGCATCCAGTTAGACTGGAAGTCGACCCCAACATAGTTAGGAAAAGGCTAGGTAGATGATGATGTTGATGTCTAGTTTTGAGTATAGTCGCTCAAAGTAAACATCTAAATTGAAAATTATCTTTCTAAAAATGTTATTTGGAAAACAGTACCTATCTAACAAAATACACACATCAACACCGTCTATGGATGTTTCGGATTTTCTCAATTTACTCAAAATTTGTTATAAATAACATACAACATGTATATACATTAATATAGTCCATTTATCAAACTAGATTCCAGAATAAAACAAAAATATTTGTTTTGCATAAGTAAAATTTTACTTAAATAAAGACGAAAAGTAAAATAATGGTAAAACTAACGATGAATGTGTTTTTCAAGAAAATGTGAAAAATAAAGCTAAATTATTCAGTTTTTTGCAATTATGCGAAAAATTTGTAGACAGTAAATCACCTATGACGTTAACAACGGTCCTGCAACGTTTCTTCATGCTTTAAATCAAGTTATCAAAGTCTCGCTGCGGGACACTGTCCCAGGTCCTGCTAAGATGCCAAAAAAGTAACTCTACAGCCGCAATGATGGCAGGAAAATTCTTGAAAGCCCTTCTTTGGAGCATGCCCCATGCGTGCTCTATGGGGTTTAGGCCTGGTGATTGCGCGGACCAGTCTAAGACCGATACGTCGTGCTCCTGCAGCCAGCTGGTCACCACTCGCCCTGTGTGCAGGCGGACGTTGTCGTGCAGGAGCGTGAATTCTTGGCCCATTTGTAGTCGATGGGGGTAGACTGTTGGTACTAGCACCTGGTTATGGTATTTTTAGCGGTCATGGTGTTTCTGTTCCAAACGAGGTCTGTTCTTCCACCAAAATGAATTCCGGCCCAAACCATAATTATCCCGCCGTGGTATGGATGGACTTCCTGGGGGTGTTGCAGACGGTTCTGACGACCAGGAACTTGCCATATGCGTATTCTTCGCGAATCGAGATGGAAACCATCATGGATAATTTTCGACAGCCAACTATAATCTTTGTCTACAATTTCCTCGGCGTAGTGCTAGAGTACGAAGCGTTCTACGAGCATGAAGGTTAACTTCACAACATCATCAGCAACATTTTTTTTTTAAAGCTTTGCTTAAGTTGTACCGGTTTCTGAAGTTATATTCATTGTAATATTCGAAAGGATTCATTCGCACTCGATACACTTGATCACGATAGTATTCATAAATTCCGTGTCGCAAAGAAAAGCGGCCACATTCCTCTAGATCGTATTTTGTTGCTTCGTGTCTCAATATGAAAGCTTATAAAAGGTATTAAAAAATTCTAGACATACTTACCGAGGGTGCTTATTGAGCCGTTATTCAAAACTCCTTCTCAGTCACGAGATAATATTTTTTAAAGGAGTGGCGCTAGTGGGAAATAGGGGGTTGTTGTTGTTGTTGTTTAAATTTAAACAACGTCTAAACCACGTCTAACCCTAAACAACGATTAAACATGTTTTCGTGGTATCACTTTTGCTACACAACTGCTAAACACGTGTCTAAAGCGTGTATATGTTTTTCTTTTTTGTAAGATGTTTGATTTTGAGTGAACTTACTTGTTTCATCATTTACGGATTTCAAATTGACGAAGTCTTCTTCAAAAGGAATGCCAAAACATTCGTATCCTTTATTCATATTATTCAAGGGTATTCAAACTGAATATGTCACAAACACAGTTTAGTCCCTTCCGTGAGCTGTGACAGACAGATAGACGAACCACAATAAAGAATCCGTCCTTTTCTCGACCTAAAAAAACAGCGAATGGACCTGAAAAAATAAATGGAAAACGTTTATGGTACTTGTAAAATCCAATCCTGACAGAGTAATCTTACCGGTGATGTAATGTTTTGTTCGATAAAATACATATAATATTATGTACCTATATAAATATTTACTAAGGACTGAGAGCTTTATAGAATGACTGAGACATGTGACATATTAATTGGCCTGAATGTCAAACTTTCAATTTACCAAACATCTTCGGACATCGTACCTCACAGGCAAATTGATGTGGAGGACCAAAAATTCTACTTAGGTGGTGAAGTGGCTCGTTATTATTAGGGTGACTTAAAAAAGATTAAATTCATAATTATTTAAATGTGTCTACATACATATAGGACCTCAATCTCTGTTGCACTGAAAAAGTCTAGAAGTTTCCATGTACAAAAATATACCTATGTACTTACCTAAATGGTGAATAGATTAGAAAAAAAAACATTAAGGAAACTCAACAAAGTACTAGATAGGTACAAATCCGGTATAAAACATAAAACCGCTAGATATCACGAAGGATAATTGAAATTACCATATTAACCTTTTCTAATTACTCTTACATAACTTCAAGCCTTATTTTGCCTAACATTATTCTCGGTTAGTCCCCTAGAAACCAATGAACCTAACTAGCTTTAGGTACCTACTAATTAAACAAGGTAGCCACAATGAAGCCTACTTTTCCTTTTGTTTATTCCTTAATCTTGTTTACAAAGTAAAGTTCTGAAAAGTGAACAAAACATGTTTTGATTTAATAAAACTGACTAGCTTATTATTCACCGCTTGTTCTTGATGTAAAATGTTTAAGGCCAGTGCTAATTATCACAAAAAAATGTAGAAGAACAAAAATAAAGCAAAATAAATTGTTTCAGAAATTCACCTCTTTTTTATAATGTCTTATTTTATTTTATTTGAGAAAATAAACGGTTACAAATAAAAATGTTATGGCATAGAACTTAAAACTAAAAAGGAAGTATAAATGTATAACCAACATCATATTCCACATAATATAAAATAGTTAAACACGAACGGCGCGCGTAAATTACATTGAATAGAGGGTATGATTAAATGTAAAAATAAAACTAAACTGAAACTTATACAAGTAAAAATAATAAAAAGAGAAAGAAGATATAATAGAACATTTATAATATTGAATAAATTATGATTTTAGGATTGTTTTAGGGTTGTTGTGTACTTAATCCTGTTATAATTTTAAGCGC
The DNA here is from genome assembly GCA_917490735.1 of Dryobotodes eremita. Taxonomy (NCBI): domain Eukaryota; kingdom Metazoa; phylum Arthropoda; class Insecta; order Lepidoptera; family Noctuidae; genus Dryobotodes; species Dryobotodes eremita. The sequence continues at coordinate 18,136,111 of OU823251.1, read as the reverse complement.
AATACTTCTAAATGTTCCAGCAGAAACAGCAAGGAACTCGATATCTTGTTAAGTACATATCGTCATCATCATCGTTCACAACCCGACTTCTCCCACTGCTGGCATAGGCTTCTCCTTTCTTGTGCCAATCCCGACGCTCGCGTACCAGCCTCATCCAGCAGGCCTAGCCAAGTTACAAACGTTTCGTATCGAATCTCTTTCTACAATCGTTAACGCTTTGGCGTAAGTGATTTTAGAAAACGATAAGTTGGTAACCAAATTGACATGACTGAGTCAATCGCTCGTTCTACAATGTCATTAGAAAAAACCCATACTTTAGCCTATGGTGAGCGTTCCTACAAACTTCAAAGTCACAGTTGTGTACCTAGTTTGTGCGCGGACAAATAATTTAATAATTTAAATTTAATAGTTTTATGTGATAAAAAGTAAGCTGAATAAGGTAAAGTTCTACATACAATTGGTTTATTTCACAGGTTCTACACGCGATGGCTACAATGTCCTCCGCCCGTCTCGCCGCCGGACGACCGACACTTCTTCTTCCAGTCCTTGAACGCCACCCCGTCACTGCCTTACACCACCTGCCACTGCGCCTTACCTGGTGTCCAGCCCAACTTCATTTGAGTTCCATAACTCGCTTTCCGATATCAAAAACCTTCGTATGTCTTCGAATCTCAATATTTGGAACTCGGTCTAATAGCCTTATGCCACTCATGGAACACTTCGTGACTTTCTGTGCAACTCTTACCCTGCATACAGCCTTCTGCGTGAACTTCCACGTCTCAGCAACGTACGTTATGGTGGGCAGTACCATAAGTGCATGAAAAGAGGCACACGTGAAGGTTTTGTCCAAATTGCCCGTTTGGTACATTCGGGGTATTTACTAGAATTGAGCGTTCTTGTCATGGTAATAAACCATCTTTTCATCTCATTCAATCATAGGCATGAGCTGTGATTATTTGTTGTGAGTATCAAATCATATTTTAAGTAATACCGTATAGTTTTTTTATATGATAATTGTTATATTTATTTCTCTAAAAGGTAGTTACCGTTTTGGGTCATAAGTTGCATCAAGATTCTAACCTCGGTGAGAGCTGGAATCTGTACTGGATTTGGGACCTCAGATTACAATCCATTATGTTATGTTATAATGTATTTTTTTTAAATACTGATAGAAATTCCAACTCAACAAAGAAAAGTTCTATTTGCATTTAAGAGCACGCAGCTCTGGCGTGTTGCGAACGTGACTTCCATTTTACCATGTTCTAGGGAAACTCCTGTAGGTACACTTGAATCAATTTTAATTTTAATAACAATCATTATAGTGGTCAATGACCTCATTAACAAGAAAGTTTGTAGTTTGCAAACATAATTATTATTAAAAATACCAAAGGTTTGTGTCATCTAGGTACATTTAGTGTTATCTAAGGATTGACTCAATTTTGTGTCCTGCCATTATTAAGTCATTTTATTTTCACACATTTTCACACCTATGCAATATTACGACATAATTATGTACTGAAAAGTACCATAAAGAAAGAAGAAGAGGAAATAAAGAAAACTGACTATAAATATACTTACAAAGGTGCTTAAAACACTACAAAAAATATGGTCTTGGTGGGTTTAGATTAAACTAGCAAATGCTTATACTATGCTTATTCAATAATTTCTATCAAATTTTCTTTGTGTAAACTGTACTAAATATTTTTTTCACCGTTTTGTCGATATAAAATAAATATCGAAAAATAATGCTCGTTTTCTCACTCTGGTTCTATGTTCATTTCTTCTAAATCAACCTTTAGAATATGTGTTTGTTGCGTGGAATATTTTCCTTTTGTAAAAGCTCAAATATGTGATTGGCTCAAAGTTATCTATTGCTAGTCGATATAATATATAATAGAAGTTTATGTTTACCGTACCGTATCATGTACATTTTCCAACCGCGTCCCTTTAGCATAACCAGCCCATAATGTTCCCACTGCTGGGACACCGGCCTCCACTCTATGTGAGGTAGTGGGCCATAATCCACCACGCGGGCACAGTGCGGGTTGGTAGATGTCACATGTCTTCGAATTTTTGGTTCTAAGACATGCCGGTTTCCTCACGATGTTTTCCTTCGCCGTTTTGAGAGCAGTGGTGATGAAATAAAATACACTAGGTAAAATGCCTGCCTGGGTTCAAACTTGCGACCAGCAACTCGTAAGTCGGGGCCGATACTACTGAGCTACCGCGTCCTTTTATGGAAGTATAATTAACTAATTAAAGAGCAAAAGTAATCAAGCGGTTATAAATTCAAGCCTAGCCTTGCTAACCTCGTTATGATTATGTATAAATAAATCATGAGAAAATATTTTACAGTTATTTAACCTTAATTACTCATTACGATTTAGCTTTTTTTGTGCACGATATTTTTAATCCTTAAAAGGTTACTTGAATTATGCATTGAACTAGATTCAAGTAATTGGGTACCCATTTAATGTAAATAATGTAATTTTCTTTGATCAATACAATTTTATATTATATCCTAAACTTCGTAGCATCGATATATGTAACAGTATATAGGAACATCGTTATCTAACGTATTACATTACAATATAATTATACTTCAAACATGTCACGAATTGTAACACAAAACTAATTTCCTCTTGTCTTAATAATAATGGGATCCTTTGATAGTGAGGATTTTCCTGGATTACTTGTTTCGAGTTATATTAATAGGTAAATACAGATTGAAATATATTGAAATACCAACTTAGTTATAGAATTTTGTGACAAGAATGTGATTTTAAATGAATACACCTTCCATACTAAAGCCTATGAGTATTTTGGAACTACAGTGAAACCTGGTTAAGTAGGACCTGGATAAGTGACAATCCTCTATTATTGAGAATTTCAATGAGGTCCCGGTCCTTTATCATCCAATTACCTCTGTTAATGGGACTTTACGAACCTGGGTTAAATAAGATTTGATTTCTAGGATTTTTTCGATGTTAACCTCTATAATTCGGACTCTGTAGCTCAATTCCCTGTATCAGTGAGACATTTTATCAGGTTGGCTTCGACACGTTCCCGGGTCGACGGCGCGTCGTGTTCCACGCGCGCCTCAAAGAGATGTCAGCACAATTGACGGGGTCCGATAGGACCGATGCCTGCCGGGGCTGCGAATTGTTCGAAAGAGTTACCGTGGCCCTGGCGCACAGGCAACTGAAGGAACACGCGTGGGTTTGAGTCAGTAAGAATCTGACACGCCCTTCCGCTCCGCCCAGAGCGGGAGAGGTCATTTGGAGATTACCCAACCAAAAAAAAAAAAAAAGGCTTCGACACGTTTGTTTACAAACATTTGAATTTCTTTCGCACGTCCTTTGTTTGTCAATACTATTTCAGGTTTTGACCTACAAACAAGGGAATAAAAGTATACAATATGTCCAAACGTAAATATAACACATTGTCAGCATCCGAAAAATTAAAGCTTTTATGAGATTATGAATGTGGAAAGTCGCGTGATCAACTGTGTACGGAGTATAAGATACCAAAGTCAACCCTGTGTAGAATTATTCAAAACAACGAGAAATTTTTTGGTCTCAGTGTATTGATGGAAAAGGAAAACTAAAACGAATACGATCAGCAGAGTATCCTGAAATACGCATTTACCAAAAATACGCGTTTTTATTAACATTTCAACCTCTATAAATGGAATAACAAACAGTACATTTCGATCTCTATAAGCGGGGGCCTCTGTAAATGAGACAACAATAATTTTAAACCTGTCTAATTGGAAAAGTGGATAAATGAAAACCTCTTTAAATGGTACAAAATCCTTGGTCCCTTGAGATCCCAATTAAGCAGGTTTCACGGTATTTAATAAATCCTAGCATTGAAAATAAAATATCTATTGAAAAGTCAAACAAACTAAATAGTTGTGATGGACCGACTATGGATTTTGCCCATTTTTGACTAGCTATACTGATTAAACGATTGAATATATTTGATTGAATTTTCGTGTGCAGGCTGTGAACGCCATTTAAATATACCCCGTTTAATTTATTATCATATTGCCGTCTCCATCTTGTATATTTTTGCACAATATATAATAAAAGTAACACAAAAAAGGACGATACATAAAAAAGGAGTAGCGATATTAAAGCCTTCCACAGACAGGCGCGACGCGACAGCGCGACACAAGGGCGTCGCTCGTCGCGCGATTCGCGTCGCGTGTCGTGCCCGTTGGTAGGAGCCTTTATTCGTATAGTAGGTACTAGCCTTTTTTACTTATTTGGCGCTGTCTTTTTTTCTTCGGGCGATATTCTTCTCGACCAAAATAACGATATGTTTAAACCTTTTATTAATTACTAGTTAATTACAAATCGTAAGATATTTCTACGAAACTAACGTCTAAAGTTTTTTTTTTTTTATGAACCCACTATCGCGTGTAATAAACTTGCATAACATAATAAGCCTATCATGTTCCCACTGCTGGGACACAGGCCTCCTCTCTTCGAGAGGAAGTGATTTGTAATCTACCACGCGGGCCCAGTCCGGGTTGGTAGATGTCACATGTCTTTGAATTTTTGGTTCTAGGACATGCTGGTTTCCTCGCGATGTTTTTCGTCACCGTTTTGAGAGCAGTGGTGATAAAATTATTTACACAAAGTAAAGCGCCCGCCTGGGTTTGAGCCCACGACCTTCAAGTACAACTCGTAAGTCGGGGCCGATACCACTGAGCCACCACTGCTCTGTAATTATAAGATAATTGAGTTGTATTATGTACTAGCTTTTGCCCGCGGCTTCGCTCGCGTTAGTTTAGACTTTGACTATCAATTCGGGTTATAATTCAATCATGATTCGAAAGACTCGTGGCGCCATCTATTATCATAAGAACGTTATTGTTGTTTTCCTCGGGAACAGTACTTTTTTGCGAGATTAAAGGTACTCTATGTCCGTTTCTGTACACCTGAAAATGTATATGAAAAATTTCAGGATGATCGATTCAGTGGTTTAGGCGTGAAAAGGTAACAAACAAAGAAACAAACTTACTTTCGCATTTATAATATTAGTTAGGAAGTTAGGATAGGATACATATTTCCAAGCAAACATGTTTTTACATATTTCTCGAACCACAGTAAAACCGTATAATAATAAGGTATGTATCTACGTCATCACGATATTCGTGACGGAAACGACTTTTTATGATCATCACCATGACGTATTAAAACTAAACTGTATATAATTTAATTGAATACTAATTTTGTGTTTAGAACTGGTTAATTGTGTAAGAGGAAGACTGTCCTACCATGATACAGTTTCGACTAGTACGGAGGACAGTGTGAATCGAATGCTACAACTTAAAAAACAATATCAGTGTAAGTAATTATTGGCTGTCAGTACCTAAGTGTATCAGTGCTTAAATACGTACTAAATGGTTATTATGTGACGAAAGTACTTAACGAACAACATTTAGAAGACGTTAGAAATGTGAGAAATCACATATCACATTATTGGTGAGTATTTAAGTGCAGAAACCTATTTGTTTACGTTTGTAGTGTCTACCTACCAAATGTTAAAAATACTTAATTATATGGTTGTACTTTTATGAGGCAAAAAAAAAAAAAATTACTTCATTATCAAAAAAATACATCATAATAAAATTGAGATGTCATGGGAATCTCTAGGTTTCTTATGGTTCAAACATTTTAATCATCTCATCATTTTTCTTGTGACGTTGCGCATCGTAATGACGTATTAAAATTCATTCTTATGTCAAAATGACGTATCAAAACAAGTTTCTTGCCGGTTCTTGCGTCACATTCCTTTTCGGTAAACCTTTACCTCCTAATTTACATATTACACACATGACGTATAAACGATTTATTTGAGATGGAAATAATCTTATTCTTCCTTCCTCCCGCTAACGGTTCACACAAACAGGACAGCATCTACGTCATTGCGGTGTAAATGGCGTCAGAATGATCGTTTTGATGTTATTAAAACTTTCTAAACTGCACCTTGTACGTCATAGAATACAGTTGACTGACTTTAAGTGCCTAATGGAAATTTGTCTGAAGGACAGGTATCCCTTAGTTCTTAAAGATCGTCATGAGTCATCGCCCCCAGGTCATTGCCCCTTTTCTGTTTCTGTAGTAAAAGGACGAGCAGCACTAAACTACGTGTTTCTTTAAGGACGTATCCTAGGTGGGTTGATTTTGACAATATTTGATCGGGATTATAACCTTACAAAACCACCAAATTCAATATCATTGTTCTAACATTTGACAACATTGCAAGCTTCGCAAACGCCGCACTGCGAATTCATTGGCCGCCATCTGACGCAGAGTTGAATCCCGAACGAAATGTCGCTGCGAAGCGCGCGAGTTCCGTGAGCCGGATTCACGTCGACCGCCATCTTTTTTCACTTTGCCGGCGACACTGGATCATGTTACACACATAACTCTTGCACAATATACAGTCAAATTCTTTAAATACAACTGATTCAATTATCAACCACGTATCTTTATTGGAGAGACCCGCAGCCGTGCCCTATTGCAAGAAGTATCAACAATCATATAAGAACACCTATTATCATAGTAGTTATGAACTGTGGTTAAATAGAATTTGGTATAAACCTATCTCTTATCGTCCGTCAACTTGTGTTCGTAGTTTCACCGACTGTGTATTTAATCAAATTCTTTGACCTTAGTCAAATATGAATTAGCATATTTTTGCCTTGACGGGCTGGTTTGCATAATTTTTGTCGTTTATAATAATTAAATAATGGTCCTGCCTTACCAAGACCATCAAAACTGCTCCATATTGCCATTCAGCACTACGTTAACAGGGTTGAGGTAAGCGAGTAGAGTAATTCATGTTTGTGGTTTCAATTAAGGCAGGAGGTTTCTACGCCTGGGCCGGCAGTCTCGAAATAGATAGCGACAAAAATCGGTCGTTAAGTCTAATCGATGTCAAATTTCTGTAATAGATTTTCAACCTTATACTTTGGAAATAAAGTTGAAAATCTATTAAAGGAATTTGACATCGATACGACTTAGCGACAGATTTTTGTCGCTATCTAATGTCGAGACTGCCGGCCCTGACGTCTCAACCGCATTCGGAAGGAAAATCCGAAATCGTTTAACAGCCGGACCTAAATATTAAGATGTAACTATGTTAATCTTGGCCAAAAAGGGATTGTGGTGAGTGAAGTTAAAAATAATACCAGCCTATTATTATCCCACTGCTGGGCAACGGCCTCTTGTCATACAGAGAAGGCACGAGCATTGATCACCACGCTTGCCCAAAATGAGTTGGCGATTTCAAACTTACCTATATTAATTTATAAGTCCAGGTTTTCTCACGATGGTTATCCTTCATCGATGTCTGTAATGTACAAGATAAATTTGGAAAGTATAATTTTAAGAATTAAAAGAGTCACATTGGTACTTGCCCAGATTTGAACCCACAACCTCATGCATGAGAGATGAGGCCTTAACCAGTAGGCCATCACGTTTGTCATAGTGAAAACGTGATCAAAACAACTGGACTGGGAACCCAAGAGCGGTTCTCACTTAATAGGTAGGTATAACAAGTGCCTATAGTCCGGCCACCGAGAGAATTCGTTCTTGACATCTGTCAGTTTCATACAAAGGAAAACGTGTTTTGCGAATTTGATCTTTATTTGCTACTAGAATTGTCGCACTGACAGGTGACAGGAACGCACTCTCTCGACGGCCGGACTGTAGGTAATCTTGATCTAAATACAATTTTGTCGTTCTTTCACTTCTAATACACATGATCAACATGTTTTCTTTGTGTAATTGAATGACAATCAAGCTGACGGCATACCTGATGGTAAGTGTTTGTTACCACCTATGGACATCAGCAATAACAGACACATTGCAGATCTATGCGTTGCCATCCCAGAGAAAACGCTGAAATTTCTCTTGTACTTGTAATAAGGTAGACACACCCACTTTCACTCTTCAAACCGGAACCACATCAATGCTGCTTGGCGGCAGTAATGGGTACCTATTAGTACTGCCCCAATTGAGCACTTTCTTCTCTTGCTGTTAACCATTTCAAGTATCAAGTTTTTGTTGGCAGTACTTCCCGGGATGAGCACTTTCTTCTCTTGCTGTTAACCATTTCAAGTATCAAGTTTTTGTTGATAGTACTTCCCGGGATGAGTACTTTCTTCTCTTGCTGTTAACCATTTCAAGTATCAAGTTTTTGTTGGTAGTACTTCCCCGGATGAGCAATTTCTACTCTTGCTGTTAACCATTTCAAGTATCAAGTTTTTGTTGATAGTACTTCCCCGGATGAGCACTTTCTTCTCTTGCTGTTAACCATTTCAAGTATCAAGTTTTTGTTGGCAGTACTTCCTGGGATGAGCACTTTCTTCTCTTGCTGTTAACCATTTCAAGTATCAAGTTTTTGTTGGTAGTACTTCCTGGGATGAGCACTTTCTTCTCTTGCTGTTAACCATTTCAAGTATCAAGTTTTTGTTGGTAGTACTTCCCCGGATAAGCACTTTCTTTTCTTCCTGTTAACCATAGGTATCAAGTATTAAATCAAGTTTTTTGTGCCACATAATATAAAATTTAGTTATTGTAAAATGTGACCTTGTTAAATACTTAACTACAATACAAACAATGTTAAGAAATGACCCAAGTTACTTATCAGTCTATAACCTGCGCTATTATTTCCGACTAGATATGAAACGTGAGTGAGGAGGGTCGAGGCGGTACCGTTGATTTGTTCTGTTCCGCCTGGATGAAAATACATCATACAAAATGTTTCAGAACTGAATGTAATAACTATACTGTTCATTTACGATGGGTAATATGTCATCTATAAATAGTGCTAATTATTTTGCGCCAAAATTTTTATACCGTCAACGTGGAAAGTAAACGGAGACAAGTTGTTCACAGTGCAGTGAGGTAAGTAAAGAATGTTTAAGTATTTAATTGTAACATGCAATAGGTACGTGGTTCTAATTATGCATTATTTGTTTTAGAGTCCTTAAATGCTATAGACAACTTATGGGGGATCTTAAAAACTATGTTGCTTTAAGAAACGTTGAACAAAATATAACAAATACAGAAAAGCTTATTCACGAAAGTTTTGAAAATACATATAACTAGCAAAAGCTGGCGTAATACATGCAATAGTGTGATTAAGAAAGAAGCTGAATATATGAAATACTTAGATACTGAATTTGAATTTATAATTTTGCAAGATGACAGTGACGGTAAAGCTGTCACGGAAGAGTCTAGTTATGATTGGAACAATATTTTTTTTCACTAACAAGATAATTTGTAAATATTGATGTATGTAAATAAATATTGAACACGAAAAATATTTTTATTTTATCACTAAACGAAACAAAAATCGAACTACCTACTTATATTATTTTGTTCAATAACGATGAACTTGCTATCGCTACATGCAGTTACGCACGCTCTTGTGTGCGTAACTGATTGTAGCGTTTGCTCTTGCGCGTGTCTAGACACGGACTAGTATTGCTCACCCGCCTTCGTGAGATAGAACAACTGTGTGCTTAGTGTGAGTTTTTTTAACTTCACCATCGCGTAAGAGTATACTCAGATTTATATGGCGCTGAGCTAGCGCCACCTGGTGCCATACGCGAAAACAAACAATTGTGAGTGTAGGTTTATTATTCTACTTTGTAGATGGTGACGATAGATTCCCACTCGAAAGTGAGCTCGTAAATTAGCATGACTCCGTGTTATCGCGAGTGTGAGTTACAATTTCGACAGTTTTGACAGCTTGTTTGAGAAAATTGTTCACTTTCGAATAAGTAAAGTGTTCACTAAAGGATTTGTAGTGAGAGCCTTGAAAATGTGGTGAATTATCAAAATTATTTTATATTAATTCGTTGTGTGGATTAAAGATAACTATGGCATCACGTTTATATTTTGTTTGGAAGATGTTTGAGATCGCTAGGGCTCAAAATGATTGTAATTACATGTCTTGTGTTCGTGCAAAAGCCCGTACTTCTAGCAATCCCCTAAAAGATCTTCCGGAGGCCGAATTTAAGAGAAGATATCGGCTTCCTAAGAAAGCGGTCAGGTTTTTTATGCCGAGAGCTGAGACAGCCGACTGGTTTAAAGTCTTCTCAACGGGTAACCTTGGAAGATAAGGTACTTAATAAATCATAAATGTCGCCATCATAAAAAATTGGGACAAACTTGTCTTCGTTTTTAATTAATAGAATCCAATATAATGCAAATCACACTAGCTTCAAACATACACGAAACATAAACAAAGTCGTTATAACAAGCACAATTTTGATATACAGCCGCTTTCACTATGAACACTGAATTTGAATGTCATTCTATTTGGTCGGTTTATCGGACGACGCGTACGCGACACCAACATAAGAAAAATAATGATCGCAATTCACGGTGACCAAACGCGTATTGGATGGTTAGCTTTGATGGTAACTCGCACTCGCTTGCATACGGTTGTCGATGAGTTTGACGTTAACTCGATTTACTCGATGGTGAAGTCATTCGGATAATGTTGATAAACTCACACTAAGCATACTGTACCTGTTGTATAAATCGTGCCCAGATTGTATGATTCGTCACTATACAAACGGCGCCGTCCGTTTGGAAACGCTCGGTGGTTTGTGAAATGCCGTAGGCAAATTGATCATGCTTCTGATCGTATTCATTTCGCCAAGAGTCATTTGTTTGGTTATACAAACTTACCTACATAGCTTACAACGTTAAACCAATACGCAGGCTGAAGTGGCTTTAGGCCGGAATTGTCAAAACGAAATAGGTCGCCTTCAAGTTAAATAATGCAACGCAGTGGGATGCTCTTCACAGTGGATGAGAGTAGCTTATAGTCTAGATTCATAGGTTCCCAAACTTTTATGGACTACAGACCCCTTTACAAGAAAAAAAATTCCAACGCCCCCCTTTACATAGTAGTTAATTATACCAATTTTATATGTCTGTATTTTATCTATTAATAATCACAAATTAAAAATGAATTCTCTCTCTCTCTCTATTTACCGCCCACACGAAAAGCTCCAGTGCCAACTAAGGGGCTGTACCGCCCCCGTTGGGAACCTATGGTCTAGATAAATGCCGTGCTTTGGAGATGCCTATGTCCAGCTTTAGACTGATGATGATTATAAAAGAAAAAAGCGCAATCGACAATAGTTAATTCATTATTTACAGGAATCAAATAATCAATTCTCGATTAATATTGTGCACAACTCCGAGCAAATAAGTATATTATCTGTCATATCGGTAATACTAAAATGAACAAAGTATACGAGACCGTTTATTGACCTTTCTCACCTATATGAAATACGCCTCACAATATATCAGAGCAAATACTAGGAACTAGCCGAAAAGTCCCGGGTGAATATAACTTAATGGACGTGAACTGAAATTAAAATAGAAGTTAAATTAAACTTTGTATACGGTATCTATTTGCCACTTTAGGGTTTTCCTAAACCTACGCAAAATACGTGTTTCGAATATTCTTCAGGGACTCAATTTTGAACACATCTGTTTGCTTTTAAAGTCGTGTCTAGCGTATGTGTGGGTATATATTATTTATAGTTAGTTTCGTGTGTGTTGTACTTGTGGATTTTGATACAGAATAGGTAAAATACTCAGGACCTTCTTCACTTTAACAGACACTGATACAAACAAAAACAGAATACAGTTTTTAAAATGCAGCCTTTTCACTGCCATTTGCCATGTTCAAATTAAGGCTCCCGCAGACAGGCGCGACGCGACTCTTATAAAACAATTTCCATGAAGTTTTCATAGAAATTGGTGTACTAGAATCGCGTCGCACCTGTTTGCGGCCTTTAACCATTTTTTTTTTCAATCATGGGGCTGCTGCTATTGCTAATAGTACAGCTATATCTGTGTTCTAATTACTTACAGACCTCATTGTACCATATTATATGCAAATAAGGAATTTATTATTATTGAAATAACACCGAAATTCCTAAACATCTACCAATCGTTTTGCTACGGGCAATTGAGAATCCCAAGTTAATTTAGCTTGTAGCTGTCTTGGGCTGAACCTAGTGCAAAGTAATAACTGTTCCAAATTAAGTTACGGACTTTCTCTACTCTCAGGTTACAAAGTAAAATAAACTACAAAGACCATACACAAACGACTTTACGTTCATCCAGTGACATCACGCCAAGATTAAGGAAGCGAGGGGAAACGAAAAGGAAGCAACGCAGTAAATTTAAATCTGAGATAATTAGAAACGCAATTATCAGATTTTCTTTACGTTTGCATTTTAGGAGCGTATAAAATTTTATTAAGTGAGACAAAGGGCGGGTAGTGACAGCCGACAGGTAATGGACGGTCAATGTCTTGAGCATCCAAGGTGCCAACGGAATGTCTGGAATCCTCATTAAGACTTCGCAATGCTCGCAGCCTCAGTTGAGATTTTAATAACTTTTCCTTCATTCTTTGTTTCGCGATATTGTAATTTAGATTGAAAATGTATTTATCACGGCTCTTAAAGATTTGCATTGTAATTTGTTCAGGGGTGAAAGTAAATTGTAATTAAAAATTTCTTTGTTTGATCATTTTTCTGCTATGCTTCTAAGGTCTAATTTAATTAAAGAAACTATTTGAGTTCTCGTTTATTCCATTTTGCAGCCATCTAGAATTGTGTCAGAAAAATAAATTAATAAAAAAATTACTCCTGTTTGGATCTAATTAACCCGCAAGACTTAAAAAAAAAATAAGGCGCTCTTTGAGAACTTCTTAAAACAGATTTCAGTTTTACGAATCAACGCTTTGTTCCACAAAGTAACCACAATTTTAATGGCCATTCACGTAACTCCACCGAAAATGAAACGCAAAATTATTAAGCGCGTAACTGGTTGTAACGTTTCGAGAATCATAAATTCAATCTGAATGATAAACGTTTCCTATCTCAGCCACAACATAACTTCCCGGTTACTTATATTTTACACGATTTTGCATGAAATGTAATACATCGCCGATGATGGTACGAAAGATGGTAATAGATTTTTGTGTGGGAAATGGAAGTTAACTAATAGTAATTTTTAAGAGGTGGGTTTGTTTGATGGGTTTGATTTTGGCCATACATTCTCTGTTATGTTATGTAAATCTAGGTAATATAAAATAATCTTAATATGTTAAAAAATCTGTCAATTTTACTCTTATAAATAGCATGGTTGAATTACTATGGTATATGCTCATTTTCATTGGTTGATAGGGCTCGTATGCAGGGTGCGGGAGATTTCTGTAACGCATGCCATAGAGCCCGTATTCGGGGAACCGCTTTCTATAGTCGATAGGGAACAATTGCGGTATACGGAGACCCTGCACCACACGTTTGGCAGTTGCTTTGCAGACTCATTTTTATTGGCCATTTTCATCAGGTGTGAGTCTCCGCATACTTTTTACTCATCGCTACGCCCGGTACGGGGATTCGCCGCAGACAGTGTACCGACTGCGTTATCGACTTATGACTTTCATTAGTCATTACCCCGACTGCGGAGAGACCCCGCATGCTGTATATTGACTAATGAAAATGAGCCATTACAGCTACCAAGTTTAGTGAAAATTGCTTTTATTTTGTTTTATGCTTATAAGTTAATGTCGAATAAAAATCTTTCCTAATCTACAAAAACAAATGATGTAATCCAATCCAAAAATAATCAGTCTAACATTTTTCGACATAATTTTTTGACCTTTACAAAACGACTACGAAAATTACTCAGTAATATGCTTATCGCCACATCACATTAGCTATTACTTTTAGTAATATTTAAAGTACCTATTAAAACGAAAGTCTAGTAACTGCCAGAAATGTTACAATGTACCTAACTCCGGAACCTGACTTCCGTTTCTATTTAATAGTCTGAAATGAAAACAAGGACTTATTAAACACGCACTAAGAATTTGAAAATAAAATTAACGTAGTTCTTGTACTTTCAATTTATGGGCTAAAAGCGGTGCTGTTAGCCGTGTGCCATTTAAAATACTTAGCGGTGTTTTGACAATACGCTGCCAAAACACGCTCTCTGTTACGGAGACCGCTTTCAAGAAATCCCAGCTAAGGGCATTTGGTAACTTTGCTTTGCGGAATATTGGTCATTGCTTCTTAGGCCAAGATTTACAAACGCTACTTAGCACGTAGTTTGGCTAAGCATTATTCCTGTGTATGTCCCATAACTGTCAAACTACAAGTGCAAGATCTCTATCTTGCACACTACTACTACTCAGCAAATGCTTAGCACATGCTTTGTCTAAGACATGTTCCCATCTCTATGGGAACATGTATTAGACAAAGCATGTGCTAAGTAAAGTTTATAGATCTTGGCCTAAAAGAAAGCTAGACAATTCTGTGAAAACCACCTGTGGTAGTGCTTAGGTTTTAAACTCAGACAAGTCATTTGCTCCCCAGGGTAAGAAAGATTTTGGAGAGTTAATCGTTGAGCTAATTTACTACTGCAAAAAGAATTAATTCAAAAGGTACAACGCCAGTTCTTCGTCGAAGTGACTAAATTAATCAATAAAAATGTTCATTAATCTCAGAAACTAGGAGAGTCCCAGATACTTTAGTCTTACCTTCGTAAACTTTTACACTGCTAATAAATTCAGAGAGTCTGGTCTTCTAAGGTATAAAATTACGGATGACAAAAAGATATTAGATGGTATAAAGTCGAGGAAAGTTCAGATTTACTGGTTGGCAAGTAAGCTTGGCAATTTTTTTAATCTGTCTCATTCAAAATATAAATTATTTAGGTAATTCCTTTCAAGGTTTGCAAGCTAATATAAATTTTGGTTACGTCCTCCAAGCCTCCCATTTCGATGCTGATCCTAATGATAGAAGTTTTTATGAGTTCAAAGGCATGAGTTTCCTTTCAATCTATTTTTATTATTAAACTTAAATCCAATCCAACTATTTCAGTTACTTGTGAATCAATCAAATAAATCAACTTCAAAAAAACAAGTAACAAATTAGTCGACCCGAAAATAATGTTACGATGAAAAACTTTTCATGATACAATCCAAAATCTCAATAATACTACAGACAAGCTCCGATGAGCAAACAAATTAACGTTTTTATTAGATCTACACTAATTCCATTAGTAATGTTGTCTAGCATTTCGACAAAAACGTACAAATGAAAGAAGAAATACGTCTAACTATTAGTACTTAAGATAAAATGAGCCTTATCCACAGCCCGGACACTGAGGATAATTACTATAGCGGCCATGTTGTTTGTGACGTAAGTATTAGTGCTGATTGCCTTTCATTCAACGCTATGTAGTTCTCGACTATGAATAGATCCTTTTGAAATGAGTAGTATGTAATTGTATACAAGAGTCCGGTTCATCCACGGGCTTGGCCTGCTTTATTTTGAACTTGTAAAAACCTTCTGTTATTTTGCCGAGAAGATGAGCAGCACTAGTATTTTTTTTTTGCTAAGAACAATATATAATTTTAAAAAAAACGTGTGGCACTCGGGGACTGCCGCGGTAAAGCTATTACATAGCATTTTTTACCAACTTCTGCAATTATATATATTTTTTTCTTTTCTTTAATATTAATTCAAGTACAGTCGTACCATATACATACACGTTAAGCGAACGCTCGGCCGAGCTTCATGGTAGGCGGAGTGGGGGGTGTTAGGTTTTATTTTCGTTACGGAATTTCTTGATTCGGTCGCCGCGCTCAAAGCCCGCGATAAAAGCTATGCAATAGCTTAAAAAATCCTTTGTCCAAAATCCTAATGGACTGAATCACAGCAGTTAATGATGATCGAAATTAATAGTAAGTACCTAAATTATTCTAGAATAACAGTCCCTTATCTCAGTAGCAAAAGTGAAACTAGCACCCTAATTTTAACACAGTATCAATCACAATCTGCATCATTTTGAAGCCTATTGCTAATCCATTGCTTCATATGTTCGAAAAATTTGTCTGCTCAACAACGTAAATAACGCAATCAATGTTGTTGAACTGTAAAAATGAAAGCCTTTCCTACTGTTAGTGTGTTACGTAATTACCCCCAGTTTAACCCATTGCCATTGCAAAAATACATTAAATTATGCCCCACATCTAAGTTATTCATGAATTATCTCATAGACCACATTAACTGTTGGATACGTCGGATCTATCTTCTAATGGACAATTAATGTTACTAGAACTTTCGCATAACTAGATATTACATAAAATAGATGAGTACAGAAGGTCGACCCCATACAACGAGCTAAATCACACGTACACATAGACATGCTTCACACACAGCAAGTGCAAACGCACTCGCGACTGTCATTCGTTAGAGACAGTTTGAGATCTCCGTAAGTACGCGTCTATGTTTGCTGGCGCCTGAAAAAAAAAAAAAAAAGAATTACAAAAACAAACATAGATAATTATTATATTTATTTATTTTATTATTTATGTACACACAGTAAAATAGATACAGATACGGCATATTAGTATTGAGTACAAAAGTACTGCTTATTTCTTTAGAAATTTCTTCCAGCAGACCTGCGAAAGGAGAAATGAAAAAGAAATGTAAACAATAGTGTGTGAGAACAAGAGGAGAAGAATTTTATTTTGTGACTTCTTAAACTAGAATATTAAATATACATACAATGCAAAAAATGATCATATACTTAAATAAATACATAATGCTGAAATAAATAAACTTACATAATATAAACATATAAATTCTCACAGATTAAGAGGAAAGGTAATTAATGCTCTTTTACTCGATATTTGAATGACTACTATGGTTTTGCTACTGAACTTGTATTAGTAGTGGTACCAGAAAGGACATAGAGGATGGTGTGAACACCTTATTAAAGTTAAATATAGTAAAGCTGATGTTCTCTGCTTTTTTTAATCTGATACTTTATCAGATGATAAAAATAATTATATTTATAAATTAAATAATACTATTCACAAGCTGACATGTTGTCATAGTGTCAAATTATTGTATTTTGACACTGACAAGTTTGTTAGTGGTTTTAAGTCAACTCGGAGAACTTCATGTCTGTCTTAGGAATGTAAACATCTGAATGCTATGTTGATAACATATAATATTAATGAGGTTATAGCTAATATAACATCTTTTAGTATTAGTGACGAGTCTGAGTTGTCTAGTCATACTAAAAACATAGTGATTAATTTATTATGATCCATCATTTATTTATTAATTTAACGATGTATGTACACACATATATAAACAGACAAGAAGAAAGGAACCGAAAAATACGTACAAAGGTGATGCTTATTTTTAAAGAAATCTCTTCCAGCATACCTGCGATAGGAGGGTATATTAAAGAGATGTAGACAACGTGTGTAAGAGTAGAAGGGAAAACAAAATACATAAAATCTAAAATAATTTTAAACATAAACATACAATATGAGAATATACTTACATACATACATACTTCTAAAATAAATATCACTAAAATGGAAAGATAGTGTTATCGAGTTGTCAGGATCTCTCTATATTATCAACATCCTTGGAGGCCACTACCAGCCAGATAGGGTATTCTCTTCCTAATGGAACTCATATGGGCATTCTAGACTCTTCAGTTGTAGTTGTGGAGGTCACTCAGGATAATTATTTAAAATAAGACTACAAAAGTTGCCTTCAAACAACCAATTATTATTATTTAAAAAGGTATCTATCTGCTGGCAATACAAATCATACTAATAAAAAACCAAACGGAGTGCAACATATTTTAAAATTATTTAATCAAAATATCCAAGGTGGCGCTTCCAAATTCCTGGAAATAGAACTGTTTTTGGAATACACTAAATTTGATGTAATTTGTTTAAAAGAACATTCGTTAAAAGATCATCAAGTAATGTCAATGAATTATTAAAATTATTGTGTAGTTAGCCATTTCAGCCGAAAACGAATGATAGATGGCGGGTCATTAATACTAATTAAAAATTAAATTAAATCCAAAAAACAAAAAGACATCATCGGATTGGCCGTTGAAAACACCATAGAATTTTATTTTATTGAGGTCGATAAGCATGTTATGGTATACGTATACAGACTTTCAAGTTACCAGAATCTATCTGTGTTTGATTCTGTAATGGAAATGTGTTAAATAAACTTAGTACTAGTACTAAGTCAATAATCATAAGTGGGGATGTGAATATTAATTTATTAGAAAATAACTCGAATACTGTCAGATTATTAAGTCTTTTTATGTTATTTGATTTGTCAAAAGTTTTTATTGAACCAACCCGAGTGACAGCTTCTTCTACCACTTGTATAGATATATTTTTTTTTGTAATTGTGATTATTTACACAAACAAATTGTAAATAAGTTGCCATTTGATCATAGTGGATAAACAATAACAAATTTGCTCTTACATGCCTTTACAAATATTCAAAAAAGGTTTAGGCCAATTACATGTAAAATTTTTGAGAAATTTAATTCTTTGGCCAGTAAATTATGTGAACAGAGTTTTAATAATATAGGTGACCCAAATGAGATCTACGCCGAGTTCTTTTCACTATTAAACACACAATTTAATTACACTTTTCCACTAACGACTAAAAGTATTTACACAAAGTTTTTATTTAGTGATTGGCCACTCCAGCATAAAAGCAGGGAAAACTATTTGAACTTTATGACCTTTTTTTGGGTGGGAAATCATCAAATGACCTTTCCCGCTCTGGGCGGAGCAGAAGGGCGTGTCAGACTTTTACTGACTAAAACCCACCCGTGTTCCTTCAGTTGCCTGTGCGCCAGGGCCACAGTAACTCTTTCGAACTATCCGCGACTCCGGCAGGCATCGGCCTTATCGGACCCCGTCAATGGTGCTGACATCTCTTAGAGGCGCGCGTGAAACACGACGCGCCGTCGACCCGGGCCTGGTCCTTACCGGATGGCGAGCTGCACGTTGCTCGCCGTCCGCAAGCCCGCGCCTACGGTGGCCGGGAGTCGGCAATCGACTCCCGACGCCCAGGGTGTCTCCTCCTCCTGCGGCGGCTAGGGGCGCGAGGGCGTAGAGATTGCCTCTCCCTCTCGCGCTCCGCCTCCTCCTTCGCGAGCATTACTGCTTCGCAGAAGGAGGTGACGGCTTCCCATTCCCTCTCGCCCCATACCATGGCCTGAACAACATATGAATAATACAAACTTCCATCAGTATGTTGCAAAATATTCAAAAACTTTTAAAAGTGTGTGCAAAATAGCTAAAGCTCTTTATAATAGCAATAAAACAAAATCAGCAGCAATAATGAAACCGGTAAGAAAAAACAACGTAATATTGAATTTAGTTTCGAGACTGCACGTGGCCCCATCAACTCAGATGTAGAAATAACTCAGGAATTTGAAAACTTTTTTGCTATTATTCCCCATAAAACTACTGAAGCTTTTAATTCCTCACCCACGCTTTCTACTGCTTTACTAAAAAGATATTTAAAGGAGTTTAGGTTTCAGCATTCAAACCCCCAAGCTGTTATAAAAGCTTTTAAAAGATCTTAAAATTAAATGAACAGAAGAACTCTGGAAAATGTTTGTAAAAGTCTGTAGATCGAATATTGAAACCATCTACATCTACATCCATCAACTTCCCGGATCTTATGAAACACAGTAAAGTAGTTCCATTGTTCAAATCCGGTGATAGTAAAGAACCCAACAATTATAGGCCTGAATCAATTCTGCCAGTTCTCAGTAAGGTGTTTGAAAAGTTGTTGATCAATATTACGTCACTTTAATAAAAAATCCATATTTTATGAACAACAGTACGGTTTCACCAAAGGGCGTTGTACCACTGACCCCGGTGTCACCCTAGAAAAGAATATTTTTTACGCCTGGGATTAAGCATAAGATGCCATTGGAATCTTTTGCGACCTTTCTAAGGATTTCGATTGCGTAAACCATGAAACACTTCTCCTAAAACTAGAGCACTATGGGATTAGGAATACAGCTCTTGATTTGGTAAGGTCTTACCTGAAAGATAGAAAGCTTAAAATTCAAGTAAATGGCATAAACTCATTAGAGTCTGAAATGACAATGGGCGTTCCTCAAGGTTCGATATTGGATCCATACCTCTTTTTGGTTTACATTAATGATTTACCCCAATTACTTCAAAATCAACCGAGGATGGTGTTATTTGCAGATGACACATCATTGATCTATAAAATACACCGACGGTCACAAAATCTTGACGACATGAATAACTATTCTTCAGGTCCAAGATTGGTTTACGGTAAATAATTTAGTGCTAAATGAAAAAAAAAAACAAATCCATTAGATTTTAATTACCTAATGTTAGAAGTAGCAAATGTGACATCATATTGAATGGAGAAAAACTAGAATTTATTAATCAGACGGTATTCCTAGGAATCACGCTAGACAAGAAATTAAAATGGGGTCCACATATAACATCTCTTGCGGGGCGGCTAAGCTGGCCGCTTGTGCTGTTAGAAAGATAAGACAGTTAATGGATGTAGAAACCGCGCGTTTAGTCTACTTAAGCTACTTTCACAGCATTATGTCATATATTATTTTTCTGTGCGGGCGGGCCGCTGCATTGAATCCATTTTTATTTTGCAAAAGAGATCTGTCAGAGCAATTTACAATCTACGTCGCCAGGGAACTATTTAAAAAGATTAATATTAGGACGGTACCTTGCCAATTATTATTAATTTATGAAAATATTATGTATGTAAAAAAAAATCTACGTAATTTTAATAAAATAAGTGATGGACATAATTTGAATACTAGAAATATAGATAAATTTTATCACCAATTTGTCAGATTAACTAAAATACATACATCTTTTATGGGGTACTGTGTTAAATGTTCCAACATAATACATTGTGATATATTGCAAATAAATGAAATAAAATTATATTAAAAGTACACTTTATAAACAAGCATATTACATATTAGAGGATTATATCCTAGATAAGAATGCTTGGAAACATGCAGGTCCTGCTCCATAGGCCAATCTAGAGTCTAGACAAAATCAAACTGGTTGCTTATTTAATTGTAGAATTTATAATTTTTATTACATTGATTTTACATTCCGTAATTACTTTAACTCACACACTAAATTATGACTTGTTAAAATTTTAGGGAAATCATCTACTTTTAGAATATTAGTAAATATGTGAGCACCATATAACTATCACATAGTTAATTTAGCTGTCATTGCTAAGTATTTAATTATTTCACCTTAATAGGTATAATAATTTTATTTTAAGTGCATCGTCTTCACATATAATTATGTAATTAATGTACATAACATATTGGAAAACATTTTAAAAGAGTAACGGTGGAGTGTCTTGTCCATTCTTCTCCATACGAAATTACCTTTTTGAAGGGGTAACTTGAATCAACTAATGTTTTATGTAAATTGTGACGTGCCTTTTATGTGCCTATTAGAAATAAATGGTTTATGACTTTGACCTATTTTCATTCGCTGTATGGAGCTGACCTTCTGTGCCTAACTCTTTTTTGCTAGACCTAAATAAAATTAGACCATCACCGAACTTAGACAGATGGCGTATTCACAGATGGTTAATCAAAGTGGGATCGATTTAGCGGAATCTAGTTCGGAATGAATTGTTTGAACATTGAACGGTCGGGTCGGCAATTCAAGAATTAGATTAAAAATTGCGAAAGTTAGATTGTTCTAAGTTTTATTGCCAGATTTTAATTATAGTCGTTGAAAGATAAAATATTCCTCCGCCTATAGTGTGTTCGTTAATTACTCCGTGAATTTATTAGTCTACTAGGGGACATAGTGCCTTTGTATGGCACCAATAGTACCTCTTTGTATTTACTATTTTATAAAGGAATCTTAAAATGGGACAAGCACTTAAGTCTGTTAGCATGAACTCACAAAAAAAAACAGAAAAGAAAATTAATTAGGTATAGAGAGAAGAAAAATATAAAACATTACATATCATATGTAGGTTTCTTCTTGACAAAGCCGTCTATCCAAAACAGACATCAGTACAGTAAACACCAAGATATTACTTTATTGTTAAGACTATGTAGTAAATAAAAGGAAACTTACTTCTTATGAAGTAGTTATCCAAATATGATAACAGAATACAATTTTCTTGCTATAGTAATTCTTTATTACAGAATAGAGTATTAGTGTTTGCCTAATGATCGAAAACAGAAATAATATCTGCGAGGATTGGGGTAAAACAATATCAGTTACAATAACTAAACTAAGCTTATCTGTTGTCTGTTTCAGTAAAGGAAAAACATATAAAGATAAGTTAATAAAAATACAGGACTTATTATTTCTAAAATATAGGCTGATGGCTATGGAAAGTTGACACCTACCTGAAGAATCGACCTCAGAGGTTGAGCTCCATAAGTTCTGAGTTGAGCTTCACGATTACTGAGAAATGCGTATGGTTCTTTCCTCAAAAGACCATTTCAGACACTAATCTAATACGATCCTCAAATAATCTGACCAAAATTATTTCCGAATTTTGATATACCGACACATTGACATTGATGAATTTTATAAATACATTGACATGAATATTTACTTTGTAAAATAGTATATTATTTCAATTATTGTGAATGCAAAGACTATGTGGGTCATTGTTTTTTTTTTCTTCTCAATTAATGTTAATCATGGTCTGGCAGTTTGAGTAATTTTTGCGGCTTACTCAAATGTCCTTTCTTTGGTATTGTTCGTCGAATCGTTAAGCTCCTTAAATTTTGAGTTGAGCTGCACGATTACTGAAAAATGCGTGCACTGACTGGACAGGTCCACTCAATCTGTGTGGTTTTTCCTCAAAAGACCATTTCAGACACAAATCTACATGGTCTTCACATGATCTGACCAAGATTATGTCTGGACTTTAAAAGAGACTGTGACCTCTGAGTTTGTTTCGGCGTTTCTTCTCAGAGTAGTCAGATAGGAAACGCCGACCTCATCTAGTTTTTAAAATAAGATTGACGTGTAAAACTGTTTGTTCAAACCTACTTACAGAAAAAAAATCATTTATCAGATATTATATAAACATGAAATACCTCATGTGACTGTTTCTTTAACGGCACCTTTGTTTTCAAAGCGGTTCTCAGAAATATTCTGATTGGTGGTATGTAAGTAGGACTATTGCTCCTTAACACAAGGGGCATTCCCTACTAACACTGAAACAAATACACAAATGGGGAAGGCAACTGTCAAAATGGCGCTGCCGTAGCTAGTTCCCAACACAAGCTGATAATATATGGCGTGAAGTGGTTTTATTTTATTTTTTGCGAAAATGACGCGTTGTTTTGTTCCTAAGTATTCCGAAATTGGAGTCCACCATTTCCCGAAAGGTCCTAAAATTAGAAGATTGTGCTTTAAAGGTATTCGTAGAGATTTTTTTCAAAATTAAACAGAATTCGAGGTTCTGTCGGAATCATTTTGAAGAAAGTGATTACGAGGTTTAAAATTCTGACACTTTCCATGTCAAATCCTTGATTTAAAATATTGAAATCACCGAAAATAATTAAATAAAACCAAACTAATGAAAGAACACGTAATGGTACATGAACGAAAAGTCAAATTTATTGTAGGCCTTAGGGACCTAACTATGATCACGCAATCTGCAATCAGCTTTGCCCGACACTCCCCATTGAACTAAAATAAAGTGGTAAAAACTATTAAAAAAATAATCAGGCTAATTTTATTACAGTTTCAGACTCGGTTGCACCACAAATCACTAAGGCCTACTTGCACGTTTAGTCGAGTTAAATGAATAAATATAGAGTTTGTAAATTCAGAGTTAAGGGGACTACAGTACCTAAATGCAAATACTCGTATTAATGCCTAAAAGTATATGATCCACTGCAGTAAACAAAATCAGAAAAATATATGATCTTCTTCAGGGTATATACTAGTTAGTGTGTTGAAAACTTAATACAACTAATTTGATACAATAGAAAAAAATCACGAAGATGCCTCCAAAAACTTCTTTTAACGATTAAAAACAATACTAATATACATGCAATAATTCTGATTTTTTGTCAGATTATTCTACAAGCAACATATTAACGTAATAGTGTTTTAATTTTTTAGTCCAATCAATTTTTTTTTTTTGTAAATAGATAATTGCTTCATATTTTGCAATAAATTACCAGCTTTGTGTGATGACACAAAGCTGGTAATGAAAAGAAAGAGAAACGCGATGGCGTTTCTCTTTCTTTTCTATGCAGTCCGACAGTGACCGCGCTTTAGCTGTTGTAAGCCTCTTAAGTAATTATCATTTTAACTCTTAATTCGCGTTGCGCCACTACAAAATAATACCGAGTTAGTAAACCTGATATGTGTTTTTTGTGTTGGAAACATTGCAGGTCAATCGACGAAACATAAAATAGAATTGCAATGTCTATGCTCTGATAAGTAATCCGACCAAAAATGAATGAACGAACAATGAACGGAAATTGTATACACTACATTACGAAACGTAATACTTTCTTGTCTTTTTAATTTTATAACATGACATTTCATTTTAATTTTATTGTATATGGTTTCCATGGAGATTTATTTATTGATTGACGAAAAGTCAGATACTGAAAAATATGTTGTAAGTTTTTTTATAATTTGTATTTATTTTTATATGTATTCATGACTATATTGCCTGCTAATATAGTACCGAATTTTCACTTACTACAATATCGAACAATATAAAATAAAAAATAAGTTATCAATGGTACCTCATAACGTCAATGTATTTTGACATTTACTAACACTAACCCCGAGTTTAGTGACTTAACTTGCCAACATTGGTGGGTTTAATATTTAAAATTTAACTCTAGGTCTACCTCTAACTGTTGGTGGTGCAAGATGAATTATTTTATAAAACCTGAGTTAGCTGTTAACTCCGAGTTATTTAGGATAATCCATGAACGCGCAACTGGGCCGAAAAAGGTTTAGTGCCAAAAAAATTAAAACATCATTTATTCCTGTCAATTGATTGAAGATAACAGACACAGAATGATATTTTGAATACGTTTAGCGCTAAAAATATTAAGTGATTTGTAAGCAAGTGGGCCTTAAACTATGAAAAGCAGAATGAAATACCTCATGTAACTGTAACATTAAAGGGACCTTTATCTTTCAAACAGGATCTCGAAAAAATTCTGCTTGACGGAAATTAAGTGGGAGAATATTTCTTTACACGAGAAGTGTTTTCTACTAGCACTGAAAAAAGCTGAAAGAAAATGGTGAAAACTATTTTCAAAATATTTAAGCTAATCATCATCATCTGCCTGCAGTTTCTCAACTATGCTGGGGTCGGCTTGTAGTCTAACCAGATGCAGCTGAATACCAGTATTTTACATGGAGCGACTGCCTATCTGACCTTCACAACCCTGTTACTGGGTAATACGATACCCCTTGGTAAGACTGATTATCACACTTTTGGGCTTCTGACTGCCGGTAACGACTGTCAAAGATCCACGAATGACAGCCGTGACCAACGGCTTAAGCCGTGCTTTCTGAGGCACGGGGGGTCTTGGTATGTAAAGATGGTCATCCATCCACGGGCCAACCGCGGCAAGCGTAGCTTAACCTGATCGATCGACCCGTGCAGCTGTTATTACTTAGCCACAAGGCTCTCTATTATTATATATTAATAATTAAGCTAATCACAGTTTAAAATTACTGTTTGAAAAGCTGTGTTATCAAAACTGTTTTATTTACCTACATTAATTGTTTAATCTGAAAATTATGCTGTTGTATCTTTACAGTAAAATTTCCTCGACCACGGAAAGCTCTTACTTGAAGTTTTAAAAACTGCAGCTTATTTCTGGAACTTTCCATAACTTGGATCCTGCCAAGTTTTAAAACGTGAATAAAGTAGCTATGCAACGTAAAATGAGAAGAAGTTAAGTTTTGAGCTGAGCTGCACGATTACTGACAAATGCGTGCACTGACTGGACAGGTCCACTCATTCTGTGTGGTATTTTTTCCTCAAAATTACCATTTCAGACTCAAATCTATATGGTCTTCACATGATCTGACCAAGATTATGTCTGGACTTTAAAAGAGACTGTGACCTCTGAGTTTGTTTCGGCCTTTCTTCTAAGAGTAGTCAGATAGGAAACGCCGACCTCATCTAGTTTTAAAATATGATTGACGTGTAAAAGTGTTTGTACAAACCTACTTACAGAAATAAAATCATTTATCATTTATCAAGAATATAGGCGTTTCTGGATAAACCAGTAACCAGTTTAT
This sequence comes from Dryobotodes eremita, assembly GCA_917490735.1. Classification (NCBI taxonomy): domain Eukaryota; kingdom Metazoa; phylum Arthropoda; class Insecta; order Lepidoptera; family Noctuidae; genus Dryobotodes; species Dryobotodes eremita. The sequence continues at coordinate 18,109,888 of OU823251.1, read as the reverse complement.
CGTCCAAAATAGTAGATAGCTAAACAATACAGAATGCATCTTCTGTACATTTATTATAAATTAGTCGCTTTTCGAGTCTGCCTATTTGACCGCGTTGACTACACAACGGATATTGATGCGGTTTTCACCATAATTTAGAGAATTTATCCGGAAGGTTTATGTGTAAAATATTTAAATTTAAACTAACATTATAATAAAGAAATCTCAATAATTTGTCAATTCGTAAAAACAGTGCGAAGCAGGAGCGGGTCGCGAGTCTAAAAAGAAATTAAAATTATGGAAAAGAAAATATGCCTACCTAAAATTTTAGAACAAACCAGCACTTTAAATTCCACTGCCATTTTGCTTACAGCCTTATATTCTTACCAGCCACGGCCAGAGCAAATTCTTCTCATAATTAATTATGATTCGAGAAAAATTGGGTGTATGATAACACCCTGACACTAGAAGATTTCTATAAATAAGATATCGTATTAGGCACACATCGAATTTTTTGTTCGACTTTAGTTTTTCGTTTCGTTTTCTCTGACCATTAATTCTATGAAGATATTAAACTCTATTCACTTAACTTCCCTTATTATCCAAAAGTAACTATGTTTTCATTAAACATTAACCTTTGTTTGCAACCCTCGCCTCATTAAGCAGGAATTAAATAATTTCTGACTGAATAATCAATTACCTCGCGGCGATCTGCTCTGATATTTATCAAGTACTCACCTATAATATTGATTACAATCCTAATATGATGATTAGAGTAAATATCGGCTGTTTGAGAAATACCGTAGATAATACAATTACACTAATTTACGTTCGAACTGTTACATGACGCGACAATAGTCTTATCCTGGATTAAATTGTTAACAACGACAGTAATCAACACGTCATTACTAAAACTTAAACGTAATTAATAGTAATTCGCTGAGTAGTTGTTACCAGAACCCAATCTTTGATTTATATACTGACAAGAACAGGCCTTGATTTTGGTTTCAATTAACTGAATATAATATCATAGACTTATGAAGTCTGAATATATGAAAGAAATCAGTCTCTTTATGAAGAAGCTTGTCTAGGGAAGGTTCTACTTACCACTATATCTGCTGGCAGCGTTTGTGTGTTCCACTCTGAATAGTATAGGTACCACTGGTCTAATTACAGGAACAGTAAGGCTTTCTAATTGCAAAAGTCAATTTTCGAAAGACACTTATAAAATTAGCCAGATCTCGTTATACTGAAACAATGATGATAAAAAAACCACCCACTTATATTTTAGGCAACAAAATTTCCAGCGTCTTTATCTCAAAACAAAGTGCTCAAGTAAAGAAGACTTTGACAAAGTATTGTATTTCTTGAAGCGAATTGTGATAACACCCTATTCGTAAAGTTATTTTGTCTCTTTCTATCGCTTTCTATCTTTCTATTAGGAGTTAAACATAAACAAGAATTTGTGTTCCGTATACGTCTTTTTGACTTAAAGGATAAGCTGAATTGCAATTGCACACCACGAGCTTGGTGAGGGGATATAAAGAAGCGTATGTATATTTTATTGAACAAGATCACGAAGTAAGAGTAAAATGCAATGAGATTTTTTCATAAATACATACACAAGAATACGGTCTACGCCGACGTAGTAAGAAATGATTATCTTTTACCCGATTACCTCAGAAGGAAGGTAAAGCTTTCTTCTTCGTTTATTTCGTAACGTATGTTAACTTTATGAAATTTTTCAATTATATTAGAGTAAGTAAGTAAGTAAGTGTATTACTGTCATATTCTGTACAGTTAATCTGTTCAAACTTTTCTAATAATTAAGTCACCATATCTACCATAAAACAGTAAAGTTTGTAGTAACTCAAACTACAAACAGCTTAAATGTCTCGCGTCAGTATTCAAACTCCTTTAATATCTGTCTAACTTCTGAGTATGTGTCGTCGTCCGATCGTAGAAATGGTCATATCGTGATCTGCCTGGCCATTTCACGATTTGACCATCTAACATCCGCCATATCGTTCAACGCTCAGCGTACGAAGATTTGCCCAGCAATGCTTGGGCATATCGACTCAGATACGCGTAAAAAACATAACCCTGTCTTTGCTGCCGTGCAGTCGGGTAATAATTTATATTCGAACTATTCCTACTCGAATAATTCCTATTTCAGGATCCTAAAAATACTAAATAACCAAGTTCCTTCGACCAACTTGGATGTAGCGCTCGCTCGGCTCGCGCGCGGTTGCTCAGAGTTCTAAACTAACCTAACCCATTTGGTCGGAGTGCTACTAGTGGCGTGAAATACAACTACTGTGCCCAGTAGTTAGCTGGCCATATCGATAAATAGGCTGCTTTCGTCGATCCGCCCGACTTTCGATTAGGCGCATCGTAATATAACCAGCCAAATCATGAAATGGCGGCGTATCGTGAAATGGCCAGGCAGATTACGATATGGCCATTTTTACGATCGTACCACGACATTTGCATCCCATCTTGTGTAATATGACGAGGTGACATTTTGAATAGTTGATTTACGTCTTACACCTACGTAACTGTCTACAAAGTTACGCAAGGTTACGTTCGGGGAAACTATTCTCAAGTTTAGATAAACACGATTTTGATTTAAGAAACGTAAATACATACAACCACAATTTATATCTTCTTTTTTCTCGTATCGCCAAAAACTGTGTAGCATAATTCATGTAAAGATTTTAGCCAGTTGGCAGGGTGGAAGCGAAGATGACTGCGCAGTGTGAGCCGGGTATAGCCAACGTCTGAAGGCTATTCCAATACAGGCCATTGCAATTTCAGTGGAAATCATTCCTCGCTATCACTTGTACTTAACAGAATTCAGCTACTTACGTGAACTCCGCTTACTAACGCGGTTATAAGGTCATTAAGTGCACAGGTGACTGGGTATATGGCGCAAGATGGCCATCACTGCCTAACTATTTTTTGTTTATTTATTAAGCGTTTTAAATTTTTTTAAATCATTACATATTATTATACATTTGTTTCTAATAAAAATTGTTTGGTAATTCATTCATAATAATTTAAACATGCATTTTAACAATAATTAGATCAATAAAAATAGATTCTCAAAAAATATAAATTGATTGATAAAATAAAATAAATAAATTCATTGAATAAAATAAAATAAATAATCTATTCTTCAATTATTAAGATTGGGTGCCCATTTAAGGGCGAAGATTTCCTCCATCTTTCCATTCCATTTCCTTTTTCTTTTCATTTCCTTTTTTTGCCATTCCTCTCTATCTTGTGCTATTCTAGTCCAAGTGGGGCCAGTCACGGCCACAATATCCTAGCACCACCGGCGTCTGGGTCTGCCTCGGGTGCGTGAAGCATCGCGAGGTTACCAATGGAGAACCCTCTCCCTCTAGCGTCCATCTGTGGTTCTGGCTACATGTCCTGCCCATCGCCATTTCAATTTGCAAGCTAATTCCACAGCATCTATTATTTTAGTGCATAGCCGTATGTCCTTGCTTCTTTTACGGTCTCGGAGTTTGATTCCTAACATACTTCTCTCCATTTCTCGTTGGAAGGCTTGAAGTTTGTTTGTAACTGCCTTTGTTAGTGTCCAACTTTGACAACCGTAGAGCAGAGTAGGTAATATAAAGGTGTCCATAGCTTTCTTTTTCAAGTGAATCGGGATACGTGATTTAAATACTTCTTTCAGTGACCAATATCTTCTACATGCACTCTTTATTTCGTTCGTTTTCTGTCGGTTTGTTAAATGCAATGCTTTGCCCAAAATAAACACAGTTACCTACGTACGCGATTGGTGTGCTTTGTATCACCATTGGTACTCTTATGCTGTTCGTTAACAGGCATGTTTTTTAAGCGTTCATGTAAAGACCACATTTTCGGCTCTCCTTATCTAGAGACGTCCGCATGCGCTTAAGATCAGCATATGTTTCGCTCATCAAAACAATATCATCTGCGAAGCGGAGTTGGTTGAGAAACTCGCCGTTTATTTTGATACCGACTTCGCGCCAATTTAGCTGTCTGAAGATATGCTCCAAAACTGCATTGAATAGGTTGGGTGAGATGGGATCACCCTGCCTAACTCCTTTTTGGGATGGCTCTCCCTTTTTCTCCAGTTTCATTATTGCTCTAATATTCTTGTAAGTTTCTTTAAAAAAAAATTAAAAAGATATGTGGACTTATTGTTCACGAAGGGAGCACCATAAAGATTCATGGGTTCACGTAGCCTTTGTAGACTACTCCAAAGCCTAACTATATTTAAAAATATATTTATCAAAAACCCAAAAGACACCTAACTCTATAACTGCTAAAATGATAAATGATACTAAAAGCAAATATCTGTCTACGAGTAAATCGAGAAAGACAAAACGTTTAGTAACTCTACGAGGCCTACCCAAAGACTGATGTGCTACCAACTCATTTTCATTCGTGATTTATAACCACCATTATTCCTAGTTCCTACTCTTGACGCTCCATTTAGCTAGCGACTTTGATTCTGGATTCCAAATGAGGACTTAATTTCCGGACATGTTCAATCACTATCAAAACTTCTGATATATGGAAGGGTAGCAATTGCTTTTACCTAATAATGGCACTATTTTAGCGAATAATTTACCTTGTCTTGGAAATTACCTGTAAGAATTAGCATAGGACTGTACCAAGTACCTAAGAAATTATATAAAAGTAGTAGCTTCTGCCCGCGACTTCGTCCGCATGAAATTTCGGCTCCGACCCACCGCGTTGCATCCCATCGCACGCCCGCGCTATTAATTCGTTTTCGCTTAGCGTTCTTTCTGACTTTCTTTCTTTTTGCTCAGCTCCTAAGGGTCGTAGCGTGATGTTAAATAACCTGTAACCTTCCTCAAGAATTAATCTATCAAATACAAAAAGAACTTTCCAAATCCGACTGGTAGTTCCAGAGACTAGCGCGTTCAAACAAACAAACAAACAAACTCTTCAGCTGTATTATTAGTAATAGTAGATAGATGGACGGTTGCTAAGTGCCTAATGGTTAAGTTTTTTAACAAGGTATGATAATGTTCTTGAACATATTGTTAGCAATAGTTACTTTCTCTTAGCAATTAAACTCATCTCAGTTTTTTTGGAACGACGTTCCTTATCGCACGGTACGGACTTGGCGGATGGGGGCTAGGCGAAAAAAAGTGTAAGAATTTTGCGTCATAAGTTTCCGTCACGGACCTTTCTGTATTTGTGTGTTTGGTTGAACGTGCTAATCTCAGGAACTACTGGTTGGAATTGAAAAAATCTTTTTGTGTTGGATAATCCATTTAACGAGAAATGCTTTAACATCACGCTAATACTAATAGGAGCGGAGCATAAATGAAACATGTTGCGAAAACGGGAAAAGTTACGCAAAAATCCCTGTTTTCGAATCGTTTCCCTTTAAAAGTTGTAAAAACTTCCGCCACCGCTTATGTCTATCTTTTAAGGTTGACTCAATATAACCCTTTTTATGGTAATCAAATTTGTTCTATGGATGTTCTAAATATACTACAAAAGGAACTTCGTTCCAACCGAGTGTTCCACGACACTCACGCATTTTTTTAAAGTTGAAATTTTGTTATTAATTAAGCCCGCATCGATTTCAATGCATAGTTAAATATTATATATTATTCTTATGTTAATTATTTATTATTAATTCAATATTCTTCATGTTAAACTTGACAATCGCCCATTAATCACACACTTAACCTTTGCCTTTGATCATGTCTTACGATGTCTAGTAACTCCTCCATCCACACATTAAGAGGGTAACTAATATCACAGAACACCACAAAACCTTCTTAATAGTTTTAAAGCGCTTTGCGTTGCTGCATTAACCACAAACTCACATTACTCTCTAGATAGCCAGCGCTTTATAATCTTAATGTTACGCTGCCTTGACCAAACGTTGCAGACAAAGCATCTCAAATGCAGCAGCTTTAGCGCTAACCGCAATATAAGCGTCTAGCAGAACTAATCTAGGGCCAGTATTAGCTCGTACATTCGATTCTGGGATGATTTATGAGGTTATATTCATAAAATATTAAATGTTATTAGTGTTACAAGTTCTAGCGGACTAAAGCTCTTCACAAAAGCAATTTGCTCTAAATTTGTACGTGTCATTCACATTTCGTGGCTTAAACATTAGGATGTGTTGAAGAGTAAGCATTTTCATGGGTCTTTTGTAACTTTGACATTCAAAAACTGCTGATTCTTATCAAAGCCGTGATGTATTCCTTTATTATTTAAATGTCGTGATTGGTTTGAATAGAAAGCCTTATTTGTGAGTTAAAATTCTCAGCAGTTGATAAATACGTAGATACGGCCGGGAAATTCAGAAACCCGATGTCTAAAACCCAGAACATGATCCGTAACCAAACAATTCCCTAAGTGCAAAAGGCTTACGCAAAAATTAAGAGCCCGCAGTGTGACATTACTTACTCAACTTAAGAACTTGTGACACCAGATGCCGTCTTCCCAAACGCTGAGCCCTCAAACTTTCCTGTGCACATTTAACTTCAAACGTAATCCTCACTATATTTAATAAAACATTATGATATAGGAATTCTCTGAACGCAAATGAAAAAGTTGTTTTAAACTTTCGTTTGCAAGTGCTTTGTCGGAGTTGGTTCATCGATTCTAATCAGAATGTGGTTTAGTAAATTGTTTTATTGGTTTCAGTATAGTAAAGATGGTCTTATTTCGTCATATATGGCAATAGTGTGCGGTTGTACAACAGCTTGACACCTAGATGACATAAGCTAAGAGAAAATTGGATTCCATATTTTTGAGAATTGTTCTTGTAGTTTTAGTAGGGACTCGTTTAAATTTAGACCAAAGTTAATAAACTGAACTAAAATATTTAAACTTTAAAATTAATTAAAATTAATAAATTTTAATCATCCCTCATTACAGGATCTTCATTCCAAACAGTAACGGAATGGAAACATAAAGTAAACAGCTAACATTTCTAAAACATCGCAAATAAAGGTCGCAATGAACCAACAAAGGAAGATATCCAAATAAAATTAATAATGTGATTCCGCAGCGGAAAAAACACGGAGTTTCAAAACCGAAGGTAATCAACGTGAATGGAGTCTGTAGGCTCATCAATATTTAGTTTACGACACAACCAAAAACATTGAACACCGGACGTTCATTGGGTCATCAGGAAAATGGGCGTCAGTAGTAGGGTAGGATTGGGGGACCTGGATCAAGGAGATCCAGGCCCCCCAATCCTCTATTCAAACTGAGTGTTGTATTCAAAATCCTCTATTCAAAATGAAGGTTGTATTCAAAATCCTCTATTCAAAATGAAGGTTGTATTCAAAATCCTCTATTCAAAATGAAGGTTGCATTCAGAATCCTCTATTCAAAATGAAGGTTGCATTCAGAATCCTCTATTCAGAATGAAGGTTGTATCCAGAATGAGTGCTATATTCAGAATCATCTATTCAAAGAGATTTAATTCGTATCCATAATCTGTTGCTAAGCGCAATAGAGTGATTGTTTAGATAACAATCACATTCCCATTCCCGTTAAGGAAAGAGATCGCATTCTTTTCTACCCATCGTGTGCCTCACGACTATAAAGTTTTAATTATTAATTTACATCAAAACTCTGCATGTAATATGTACTTATTGTGTTTATGAATACATGCCTAATATGAAATTGTTTTATTTACCAAATGAAACCATGTTTTCGGTGTGTAGGACTAGGCTCGTGACTCGTTTTTAACCGAGTGATAGAAATAAAACAATGGAATTGTAATTACTAGTTTATTTATTTATATTTTTTGACGCAATTTGCTTAAAATATCCTTAACACATTTATAAATATCATCATTAAATACGTTACGCACAACATGTTGAGCACATATATTGGCACTACAATCACATGGCGAATTTGTAAAATCTTCGGCGTCAAAAACTTGTATTCGTATTATTTTACTGCGATGACCCGTTGTGGGTTTTTGTATGTATGAGTAAACAACATCATCATTTCTTCGTCTTTTATTATTGTTACTGTTGCTAACATTGTTGCAAGGCGGTGTTTCCTCAAATTGGAATGGTTGAAATGGTCTTTCTCTCTCTAAATAGTTGACCGCATTTTGACGTAGGGTTTGTTCAGCAGGAATTGGTGAGTATGAAGAATTTGTGGGGAAAATATCGCTGGACATCTGAAACAAAGAAGTAGATACTTATTAATTAAATAAGACTAGAATTAGAAGATTACGAACACTAAAGAACTATACTAGAATAGATCACTGCGATAATCATCATATTATAATAGATACACATTATTAATATTTTTATTAATAATAATTTTAAATACTTTTTGATAAAATATTTACTTACCGACATCGTTGAGCAGATAAGACAACTTGAATGTTTTTTTTATCATATTGGATTGGTTTATATAGGTACTAATCCATTTTTTTTTGTCGCTAAGGTTCAATTTAATTTCGTTTTTATGTATGTAAAGTAATTCGAAACTTACGGCTCCTCTTGTCTCCATATGGCTAGGAATTTGTGACACGTACACAAAGACGCATTGCGATTTACAGACGAGCGTTATAACCGTAGCGTTATAACCGCAGCAGATGTCCCTCTAACAAATTCGATACAATAATCACACTGTACTTAAATTATATTACATAATTATGTACTTAGGTTTTTATTTTAACCTCTCAAGGGTCAACAAATGATAATCTAATGTTAGGAGCACCCGGGGAGCCGTGCTGACACTCAATGAATTAAGCGTTTAAAACGCTGCGGTTATGACGCTCGTATAGTGATTTTTACTATCGATTTAAAAATGCTGCGCTTGCAATCTAGGTGATGAACTTATTTTTGCATGAATGCAATTTTACAAATTAGGATATGCGTGACGCGTTTTTACGTCTATATAAAGGTGTCGAGACAAAAGTTTACCACCAAACTACCACTGGAAGTACTCGGTGCTCCTGAATTTCTGCATCAAGACAAGCAAGCAAAACTAAACAGGCTTTAAAATGTAAGTAATTTTTTATTTATTATCTTTTCAATCAATCCTCAACTATTCATTCATTTATTTTATCTATTGATCGATTCAATGATTTAATGTATTCATTCGCTGAATGTTCTTTTATTTATTCATCATCTCTCAAATTATCTTATCAATCGATTAATCTATTTCAGTCAAATAATTAATCTACCTATTCTGTTAATTTAATCTATTCACTCAATTAAAACAACTCAATCCGTGCATGTACTGAACTGTGTCTTGGACAATGTTTTTCTTTGTTATCTAATATATAAATAAATATTGTTACAGGTCGAAACAAACAGCTAGCCAGCTTTTCTCTTCCGATGATGAAGCCGAACATCAGCAACAGTTGAAAAAACCGCAGGACTACAAAGCGTCGTCTTCATCGCTGACTGCTAAGCACACCAAGCAAAACGCAGCAGGCTTTAAAATGTAAGTAAATTATTTATTTGTTATCTTTTCAATCAATCATTATCTTTTCACTCATTTTATCTATTCATCTATTCAATCGTTTCAGTTATTCATTAATTCAATCATTTTATTATGTATTCACTCATTGAAGTTCTATTTGCATCAAAGTATTTAGGTACTAATTTATTTTATTCATCATCTCCCAAATTATCAAATCAATCGAATAAACAATTTCAGTCTAATACTATTTAATCTACCTTTTCTTTTAATGTAATCTACTCACTGGACTGTGCCGTGGACAATGTTTTTCTTTGTTATTTAATATGTAAATATCTATTTTGCAGGTCTAAACAAACAGCTAGCCAAATTTCCTCTTCCGACGATGAAACCGGGCATCGGCAGCAGCTGAAAAAAACGCAGGACTACAAAGCGTCTTCTTCCTCGTCGACTACGAAGAGGTCAGCGGAGGGGGAATCATTGACAAACGAGATTAAGAAGAATAAAAAGAAAAAAACTACCATCAATCCTATCAACGCCAGCATGAGACCCACATCGCATGATCTATTCGGGACCGATAGTGACGATGATGGTCGAGAGGAGACCTCTGCAAGTGCCTTAGGTAAAAAAATTCCGCCAATACATTCCTATTATACTCGTAGAGTAGCCAGCGGTATAAGTAAACAGAGCTATGAGGGGAAAAAGGGTAGATTTTTTATAGAATTAAAGATTTATGAACACAGCGAGATACAGCGTGTAGCGCCTATAAATAGATGGAGGCATGCCATTGTTAGTGTGAAAAACCGAACAGATGATGGGGCGCCTGCTTGGAAACATATAAAAGAGTTTTTAAAAGAAACTCATAAAGAGTTCAAGCATTGCCCCATAGATTATGTTAGCAGTTATTTTTAGTAGTTTGTATATCTAGTACTTACTATTACTTACTATTACTATTACTTTATGTTGTTAATCATTATATTATTATATCATTTATCTATAGGCATACTTTAGTTATAGTTGTCGGATTTTGTATACCTACATAGAATATTCATAAGGATGACAAATCTAATTATATAACACAGATCTGTAACCATATTATCTTTTTGTTTTATTTACAGTACAAACCCCGTCTACTCATCGAATGCAATATACAAATAATCCAGAATTTATTGAATGTACAAAATGTCTCATTGAATTACCAAATAATGAATTCAAATATCATTTGAGAACCAATATTCACAAGTCTAATAGTTTATTACAAAGCGAATTTGAAAATATTTACATAATTGCAAGTGCTTTCAAAAATAGAATCTTAACATATCGTTTAAATCCTGCACAAGATGTTGAATACCTCACACCAGAGGCATTCCTGTGTCAGAATAAAAATGATATACTGAAACTTATACATACATCTTTAGTGAAAAATACTTGTCTGAAGATCAATTTCGAATTGTTTGCCCACTATGTCTTACCCAAAACGAGTGAACAACAACTTAAGTCATTCAATACAAAATATGAAGTTATTTGTAATAACACTGATATTAATGACATGTTTTCGAAAGTAACTGAACTTTTAAAATGTAAAATGTCAGAATTCGAACACAAAGACTCTGGATGGTCTTATCATTCAGTAAGTCATCTTGAAATCAATGTGAATAAATATTGTCCAATGAGAGGCGGCACTTATATAGATCTGCCTGCAAAAATAAAGAATTCTAAAAGTTGTATTAATGTACAAAATAATGACAGTCACTGCTTTTTATGGAGTGTGGTAGCTGCTTTGTATCCTGCTAAGATGAACGTATGCAGGACTAAGTCGTACCCACACTACAGTTCTGTATTAAATATCGATGGAATGTCTTTTCCTGTCTCATATCATGATATAAAATTATTTGAAATAAATAACAACATAAGTATTAATATTTATGGAATAGATAATAAGAGCGAAAACGTGACTGGACCTCTGTATTTAACAAATAACAGAAAATCTGTACATGTTAACTTGTTATATTTAGAAAGAAAAGGAGTAAGTCATTACTGTCTTGTTAAAAATTTGATACGATTAGTAAGACGTCAAGTGACGTGCCATAAAGGTAATTTATTGCTGTGTGAATCATGTTTACAATTCTATAGCAGTGAAAATAAGTATAAATCTCATAACTGTTCAAAAGTTTTATCAATTTTGCCTGAAAAGAATAGTAAACTCGGTTTTAAGAATTTTGAAAGAAAACAAAGAATTAATTATGTAATCTATGCAGACTTTGAAAGCCTTTTACTAAGTTGTTCTGAAAAAAAATCTGAAAAAACACATAATTTCAAAAAACACCAGCCCTCATGTTTTGGATACTATATATGTTGTTCACACGATCCAAACCAAAATAAATATGTTACTTATAGAGGTCTTGACTGTGTAGAAGTATTTATTACTAGATTAATAGAAGATGTGAAGAAAATATATGAAATATTATCGATAAAAAAATCTATGATAACTTTAACACAAAAAGAACAAATCAGTTTTAACAATGCTAGTATTTGCCATATTTGTGATCAGTTACTATTTCATGATAAGGTACGTGACCACGATCATGTGACAGGAAAGTATAGAGGAGCTGCACATGTTCAATGTAACTTGATGTTTAGAGTATGTCCATTCATTCCAGTATTTTTTCATAATTTATCGAATTACGACTCTCATCTGTTTATACAAGAATTAGTGAGATATAGAGGTTATATTAAAATTATACCTAAAACTAAAGAAAAGTATTTAACTATTACTAAATATTTAGATAGTGAGAATGGAGACCGGCCTATTCAAATAAAATTCATAGATTCGTTCCAATTTTTAAGCTCTAGTTTAGATGCACTAAGTAAAAGTTTATCAGATCATGACTTTATTCATTTATCAGCAGAATTTAATAATGAAAATATATACTTGCTAAAAAAGAAAGGTATTTATCCTTATGATTATATTAACACTTGGGACAAGTACGACGAAACAACACTCCCTCAAAAGAAATATTTCTATAACTCTTTGAAAATGGAACACATTAGTGATAACGATTATGAACACGCAAAAACTGTGTGGAATGCATTTGATATCAATACGATTGGCGAGTATACCGATTTATATTTAAAATGCGATGTTTTATTACTCAGTGATATATTTGAAAATTTTCGTAATATAAGCTTAAAATATTATAAGTTAGACCCTGCGTACTATGTAACGGCACCTAGTTTAAGCTGGGATGCTATGTTGCTTTATACACGTGTTGAGCTAGACTTAATTGATGACTTAGAAATATATCAAATGTTAGAAAAGGGCATACGTGGTGGTCTTGCTCAGTGCTCACTACGTCATGCAAAAGCCAATAATCCTTATTTATCAGAATACAACGATCTAGAACCGTCTAGCTATTTGATTTATCTCGATTGTAACAATTTGTACGGATATGCAATGACAAAAAAGATCCCCATTTCAGAATTTAGACTTTTAAATCATAAGGAAATTAACTGCTTTGATTTAATGAGTGTATCTGATGATAGCGAATATGGCTTCATTCTAGAGGTAGATCTCGAATATCCTGAATCATTACATGACTTTCATAGTGATTTGCCTTTTGCTCCAGAGAAATTCATACCCCCTGGAGGAAAGACGGCTAAACTAATAGCGAATTTATATGATAAATTTAACTATGTAATTCATTATATTCACTTAAAGGAGTGTTTGAAATACGGGCTAGTTCTGAGAAAAATCCATCGAATTCTTACTTTCAGGCAAGAAGAATATTTAAAAAAATATATTGATTTAAATACTACTCTGCGTCAAGCATCCGTAACTGCATTTGAGAAAGACTTTTTCAAGCTTTTGAATAATTCAATTTTTGGTAAAACGATAGAAAACAAACGTAAACAGGTAGATATTAAATTAGCTACAAAATGGATGGACATAGAAAATGTGACAAATAAGCAACTCTGTGCTGAAAAACTAATTTGTAAACCTAATTTAAAATGTGTTTCTATATTTTCCGAAAACTTTGTAGCAGTGCAACTAAAACCTGAGAGAATTTTTTTAGACAGACCGATTTACATAGGTTTTACTGTTTTGGAGTATGCTAAGTTACATCTTTATCAGTATCATTATAATATAAAAAATAAATATATGAATAATGTAAGGCTATGTTATACGGACACGGATAGTCTTCTTTATTTATTTTACGCAGAAGATATTTACCGTGATATAAAAAATAATATAACGGAATTTGATACAAGTAATTTTGATTTAGATAACCCATACTTAATACCTCAGGTAAATGCAAAAGTACCTGGTCTATTTAAAGATGAACTAGGTGGAGACGTGATCAGTGAATTCACTGGTTTAAGAGCAAAACTTTACTGTTTATCAGCTTCTAAAACTGACATAAAAAAAGCAAAAGGTATTTCAAACTCTGTTACTAAAAGGCTTGAGATATCGCATTACAATAAATCCTTATTTGATGATAAAAGTAGATCGTGTAAGATGAATATGATTAAGTCAATCAAACATGTATTATATTCACAACAAGTAAATAAACTGGTGATGAATAGAAACGACGATAAAAGATACATACTACCAAATCAGATCAAGACATTGCCTTGGGGTCACTATAATGTTGTATTATAGTTTTTAGTTTTATTATATACTTAAAGCTATTATTTTACAGCATTGAGTACTATGTATGTGTGTAAGTAGGTATTATTAAATTTGCTTATTAAACGATTATGTAATGACATTGAACTTTGTTTTATTTATGGATCCTAATTTTTGGATATAAATACGCACATCATTTACATTTATCTCACATTTCACAATGAAGTTCATCAAGCAACCACAGACTTTAGAAGTTAATAATATAAAATTAGAAAATCAATCATGTGAAGTGAAACATAGTGCACTCTTACCAAATACTATTAGATGTATAATATGCGGTCCATCTAACTGTGGCAAAACTAACATAATGCTTAATTTAATATTACATGAAAATGGTCTCAAATTTAAGCATATTTACTTATACTCGAAGACGGCTTTCCAACCAAAATATTGTTTTTTAAAACAAGTTATGAGCTGCATACCAGGTGCTAACTTCTTTATCTTCAATGATAATAAAGAAATCATACATCCTAATGATGCATTAACTAATGCAGTAATGGTTTTTGATGATGTAGCATGCGAAAATCAAATCAATATTCGCAATTACTTTGCAATGGGGAGACATAAACAGATTGATTGTTTTTACTTATCACAAACCTATTCCAAAATACCTAAACAACTAATACGAGATAATGTGAACCTTTTGATTATCTTCAAACAAGACGAGATAAACTTAAAACATATATACAATGAGCACGTGAATACAGATATCGAATGGTTTCAATTTAAAAAACTGTGCTCTGCCATTTGGAAAGACCGCTTTGACTTTTTATTAATTAATAAAGATTGCCCCCTAAATAAAGGTAGATACAGACAAGGCTTTGACATATTTGTATACTTTTAGAAAGTACATATATACCAACTCATTGCAGAAAATATATCAATCGAAATCTGATATCTGTAAATAACGGATGGGTCAGTAAAAAAACATTATGCAGGTTAATATTAAAGAACAATTGATTAAGTCAGTTGACAGTATAAAAAATAAAATTAAAACAATGCAAAATGTAGAAGATGCAGCTCATTTAAAATTTAAAAAGGTCTTCAAACCAATAACAGATCCACTAGAAACATTAATTAAAGCGAATGATAAAATGAAACCAATATTTGACATTTCAAGAGACGAAAGTAGCACGCTTGAAAGATTTAGCTCCTCATCTAATTATGCTCCAGATTATGAAAGTTTTGAAGAATGTATAAAAACAGATTCAAATGAAGATTCTGAGTTTTATAAAGACGCTCTCACAACAAATCCTTTTAAAGATTCTAATGATACACTTATTTCATTAAATAAAGAAGATATGATGGAAATCTATGATAATATGAATGTCCCATTTGGGATACGTAGTGAAAATAAAAAACTGATGATGGGGAATAGCAAGGTTACGTTTTCTCTTGCAAATAAGACCAGTAAATTACCTAAAACAAATATAGTCACAATTGATAAAATACCTTATAAATTAACACCAGGCCTAAAGGAACTTTTGGTACGCAGTAAACCTGACCTTAATTTGGTGACTGAAAAAGATAAAATTGACTATAAAGATATGCTTCTTAATACACATGCGCACAAACGAGACTTTCATCCTAATGGTCAAATAAAAGGTGATAAAAGTTTAAAATATCGTCAAATTATAAAACCTTTTTTTATGCAAAATATTTATGTTCAAGATGAAGGACAGATAATGCAAACAAAAAGCGGTGGTTTTTTGCCTAAATTAAAAAAATATAAAAGTAATACTGATTATGTCTACTGGGATGATCCTAATGAACTAATTGACAGATTGAAACTCCTAATTGCATCAAAAAATGCCGGTAATACTAATCATGACAATGAAATTCTATCAATTATAGAAGAGTTAAAAGAAGCCGATATTATAAAAGAGTAAAAACCTTTGGAATATTCTCAGTTATTAAAGTTGTATGCAACATGAATGAACATAAAAATATTAATTGTGTTCGTACAAATAAAACATCAGTCATAACTAAAAATAGTATAAATGTGAAGCGTGTTGAGATTAAAAATACAATTAAAGAAACTGAATCGCATCAAAATATTACAGAAGAGCCAATCGAAAAACTTAAAGTTAATATTTGGGTGCAATTAGAACAACTGAATAAACTGATTTCAATTTTAAATGATAAAGTAAGAAATCTTGAAAAAAATATTGAGTTAAAAGAAATTGCAGGAAAATTAAACAAGCATTATGAGCAAAGCAGATGTCATAAATGAAATTCATAAATGTGCTAGAGTTAACTTTCCAAGAAGACAGGTCATACTTAAAGATATAGATGATCTTTGGCAAGCCGATTTAATGGATATGCAAGCAATTTCAAAAGTGAATGGTGGTTACAAATATATACTAGCAATCATAGATACTTTTTCAAAATATGCTTGGACAGTTCCTTTGAAACAAAAAAATAAACAAGAGGTGTCAAAAGCATTCGAAAGTCTATTGCTTAAAGGACGTGTTCCAAGAAATTTGCAAACTGATCTGGGAAAAGAATTTTATAATAATAAATTCAAAAATATTGTTACAAAATACAATATTAATCATTATTCAACGTATTCTACTAAAAAAGCCTCAATTGTTGAAAGATTAATAAGAACATTAAAAAATAAATTATACAAAGAATTTAGTCTTAACGGAAATTACAAGTGGATAAATGGAACACTTAGCAAAATTGCATATGAATACAATAATACTACTCATAGGACTGTGGGACAACCTCCAGCTTCTATAACTCATACCAATAAAACAGACATAATGCAGAGATATATTCGTATGGCTGAATGTAAGAAAAACATTAAGTGTAGGAAGTTTAGTGCGGGTGATTTTGTAAGAATAAGTAAATACAAAGGATGTTTTGATAAAGGCTATTATCCTAATTGGTCAACAGAAATATTTAAGATAAAAACAATACAAGAAACTAATCCGATAACTTACTTGATAGAAGATACAAGATGTCGACCAATACTAGGAGCATTTTATGCTCAAGAACTTCAAAAAACCAACCATCCTGATTTGTACTTAGTTGAAAAAGTATTGAAAAGAAAAGGGAATCAAGTATATGTGAAGTGGCTAGGACTTCCTACTAGTGAAAACAGCTGGATAGATAAAAAAAATGTATTTTAAGAGAGCCAATCAAAAATTTGTTCTAATGTGTATTTAAGCAAATACACAAATGTTTTCTGTTCATTACGTATTTGTTCTTAAAACAAAAGACTTGTATTTATACCTATTGAATGCGTTTCTATTACTTTAGAGAAAAATAATAAATAAATAGCAATGAAAACAACAGAAGGTATTTCAGACAACAAAAAAACAGTTTCACCAGCATTCAGCAAAAACATTAATAAAGTAAAAAGAGGAAATGGTTTTAAGAAAACACTTAAAAAAATTGTTAGCCATACTAAAAAGCACATTACAAAATTAAAACCATCATGTAAGAAAGCATTGATGGAATTAGCATACGCGGCAGCTAAAGAATTTGCATCAGATACATCAATAAAATTACCTAGGATTATACCAGTACCAAAAACTGGAGGATTTCTTCCTTTAGTACCAATATTTGCTGGATTATCTGCGGCTGGCAGTTTAGCAGGAGGTGCTGCTGGTATTGCAAAAGCAATTAACGCATACAAAACAGCTAAGAAGCAATTGCGTGAAGCACAACGACACAACAAGGAAATGGAGGCATTATCCATTGGAAGAGGATTACATCTTAAGCATTACAAGGATGGTTTAGGCATTTACACAACAGAGAAAAAAAACTGAAATCTCGGCTGCCCAACAGAGCTTTGTCCAATATTGATATAATGAAACACTCGAATAATATTCCATTCTTCCGAGGTGTGTTTATGAGAGATAAATTACCAGATGAAGTATTGCCGATAGAATGTGGAGTGATCAATCTTGACTCTTCTGAAAACTCTGGTACTCATTGGGTAGCATATGGCAAGATAAATGAATACATTGAATATTTCGACAGTTATGGTAACTTAAAACCTCCTAAAGAATTTATGAAATATGCAGGAAATAATATTCAGTATAATTATGAAAACGTCCAGCGTGATCATCTGTATAATTGTGGACACTTGTGTTTAAAATTTCTTAAGTCATTTTGGAAAGACAATAAAGTAACATAACATATTGATGTTTTTCTTTTAATACAAATGAATGTCCTTGTAACGTAGATTTGACTAGTTATAAAAGTTCATATCTTGATAATCTACGCTCATTGTTAGATTGTCTGTGATGATGATAACTACTCGCATTGTAAGGAATAATTGAACTAAATTTGATAATAGTAATACTAACTATTTTGTTTATACATGAAAAAACATGCTAGTTTTTAATAAAACGCCTAGCGTGAAAAGAAAATGTTATATTACACTTCCTGTTTCCAAAGAAAGCAGACGTGTCAACGCAATAAACATTAAAAGACAAATTAAAATTACTAAAGAGAATAAAAGATTTCTCAGAGATATTGGATTAAAATTAAAATAATAACAACATGCTTCAAATATCAGATTTGCCACAACATGACAACTCTATTGAAAGTTATGAGATCCATAGCTACAATCCGTATAATAATAGTTTCAAAGAAAATGATGAAATCAGAATACCCATACAACATCAAGATTTGTATGTATTGCCATGCAACAGTTCCATTTTTATAGAAGGGTATGCAAGTGTATTTACTAAAGATTCAGCAGGAAAAACAATACAAAAAGAAGTTAATTTCATAAACAATCCAATTTTATATTTGTTTCAAGATATTAGGTACGAAATAAATGGTGTTGAAATCGATCGCATTAAAAATGCCGGTATCACATCAACTTTAAAATCCTTCGTCTCCATGAATGAAGGTGAAAGTAAAGCTGCGGCAATTTGGGGATGGAACTTAAATGGTAGGAAAATAGGTAATGGACACTTTAGCGTTATTGTGCCATTGAATAGATTACTAGGATTTGCAGAAGATTATAAAAAAATTATAATTAATTGTAAACATGAACTTATTTTACAAAGAAGCAGCTCCGCATTAAACTGTGTGGTTATGGAGAAAAATGATAGCCTAGAATTTGATATACAAAAAATACAATGGCGAGTGCCACACATTAAAGTTTCTGATCGTAACAAATTATCATTGCTTAAGAGTTTGGAGAGAGATCGTTCTATTCAATTAGCATTTAGAAACTGGGATTTGTATGAATATCCGTTGTTACCAAGAACAACAAAGCATTCATGGTCGGTGAAGACAACTTCACAATTAGAGAAGCCAAGGTTCGTTATATTTGGTTTGCAAACAAACCGAAAAACTAATAAAACTAGAAGTTCCTCCTTATTCGATCATTGTAATGTATCCAATATTAAATTATTTTTAAATTCACAATATTATCCATATGACTCACTTAATTTGAAATTTGATGAAAATAAATACAGTATATTATACGAAATGTATTCTAATTTCCGTCAGTCATATTACAACTTTGACATAGAACCACTGCTTAGCTTTAATCAATTAAAAGAAATTGCTCCGCTTTTTGTGATTGATTGCTCAAGACAAAACGAATCGCTCAAAACTGGACCAGTCGATGTGCGATTAGAAATTGAATGTTCTGAAGATATTCCAGATAATACATCTGCCTATTGTTTAATAATAAACGATCGACTTTTCGAATACAAACCTTTGAGTAATATTGTGAGAAAATTATCATGAATGTTATCGTAGATGTACAAGGTTTTAAGGATGAAGAAAACGAATTTATTCCGAAAGAAATAGCAATAATGTATGAAGGACGCATACAAATACTGTTGTTAAAACCACCGCGAGCATTTCATGACTTAACGAAAAAAGAACGGTTACAAGTAGCCTGGATTGAAAGAAACAGAGGAATACACTGGAATGAAGGCAGCGTACCATATTTTAACTATAAAGCTAATTTGGGTAATTTTTTTAAAAATAAAAATATATTTACAAAAGGTAGCGAAAAAGTGTTATGGCTAAAAGATATATTCGGAATTGATAATGTATATAATTTAGAAAGTAAGCAGTGTCCTAGTATAGTAGCATTGTGTAAAAAATATTCAAAATCATCTGATATTATAAGTTGTCTCAATCACACTAATATTTGTGCCTTAAAAAATGTATTTTGTTTAAATAAGTGGTGTGTCGAAAATAATGTTCTTATTTCATAAGCAACAAGTAAATATACAAGTAAACCTACATTTTAGTTTTATTTTTACTCCTGTCTTCGTTAATTTATAATGTCTTTAATATAACACAACATCAATAGCTCTCCTAACGCATGGAACAGTATGCTAATTCTAGTATGAACAGCACATTATGTAGAATCTACAATTAAATGCTACTAGCATTAGAGCCCCAGTAACTTATAAATTGCTCACAATTAGTTTGCACGTCATTTCATTCTTATAATTGTAGTGTGAAGGTTCATCACGAAAAAAATATATCGTTTCATTTGTAAAGTCATTTATAGGAGTAGTACTTGTACGATTATATTTATTTGAGATAATAATATGCAAAGCAGTCAGAAAATAAATAAATACAATCCTCGTTATGACATGTATAATATTTATAAAATGCGTGAATTATCGTATAGACATTATTGGGCAACGGTTGATTCAAGGAGAAGATTGGTGATGGAAATGGCCGACGCCGGATTTTTTTACTGTGGAAATAGTGTAAATGACAAAGCAGCATGTTTCTCATGTGGAGGTATAATAGAAGATTGGGAGATTTACGACGATCCATGGATGCAACATGCTATACATTTTCCTCAATGTTATTATTTGAATGCTGTGAAAGGAAAATATTATATTAATAAATGTCTGCAACAGTTAAGTACTCTATTAGAATATACGTTATCGGATCATACTTCCAAGTGAGTCAACTTACGCCTACATAATATTAAAGCGCACTGCATTACAACATTTGACTCTCATCATTTCAGTGCGAAGGTTCAATTTTACATTATCTTTTCATCTTATTAAAAGTAAATATTAACTACAATGTCTAATTCATTAAAATCTGATTTAGAAGGCATTCGTAAAATTATTTTCAAGAATGCTGGCGGTGAAATTATATTTACTCAAGATATACAAACTGATCCGAAAATACCGAATGTAAATTCACTGAAACACAAGGATAGTGATACAAATCAGACAAAGGATTTTTTTCACGTAAAGATGCAAGATTCAGTGAATCTAAGTTTGAATACCCTCATCATCGTATAGTCAAGAGTGGTCATCGTAAGGCTGCTCATACATTGGGTCGAGTTAGCGACATACAGACTGATCGTGAAAAATATAATGCAAGCTCATCAAAACCTAGTGAAAGTAGTATATCAAGAACAGCAGACACAGTTCTACCTGATTTAGAAGATGTTTTATGCTATCAGATTCAGCAAGGAAACGAAATTACTTTTATTTAAACCGCTTTATCTTCACTGTATCAGTTCGAATCCATGTTAATATCGACACGATATTTATTAAATTGTATACCTAAACTATTACACAACTTAGTAAAGTATATACAATAGATGATTGTGAATACAGCACTCATTCTGATTACAACCTTCATTTTAATAGAGGATTCCGAATGCAACCTTCATTTTGAATAGAGGATTTTGAATACAACCTTCATTTTGAATAGAGGATTTTGAATACAACCTTCATTTTGAATAGAGGATTTTGAATACAACCTTCATTTTGAATAGAGGATTTTGAATACAACACTCAGTTTGAATAGAGGATTGGGGGGCCTGGATCTCCTTGATCCAGGTCCCCCAATCCTACCCTACTGGCGTCCATCGGTTCGATTTGAAATGGACGTGTGGCAAACAAAAATATTGAGAAGAACAGGAACACACCGCCTTTGTGCTTAAAAAAAAACTTTATTGAAAGGAGGATGCCCGAAAAAACCCAGCGTCAGTAAAGAAACAGTCAGTCAGATACACAGTCAGACAGTCAGTCGGTCAGTTAGATAGTACGCTACAGGTTGGTCCAAATAAAAAAGCAACGGGATCCGCTTTCAAAAAATTATATCTTTAGTTTTACACGGCTTTTTCACATATACTTTTTAAAATTTTCTTTGTTATGGAATATTCTATCAGACATAAAATAATGATCTTCCTACTATCAATTTAATATACAAAAATTTTGATCGAAAAGGAGTAATTTACGTTCGAGTGATACAGAGTCGAAAACCGCTTATGTTATGATGAGTTACCTGTGACGGGCGTTGTCGGTTAAAGACATTTGTAACTTTAATTTTTAAGAGTTTAAATTTATCAAGATAATTTTTGATGTATCTAACATTCCTCTCAATACAATTCGATCAAAATTTTAGTATCTTGAAATAATTATAGGAAGATGATTATTTCATATCTGAAAGAATATTCTATAACAACGAAAATTGCATAAAGAATGTGAAAAAGCCATGTAGAATTAAAGACAGATATTTTTTGAAAACCGTCTCTTAAAATTTACAGGAAATTAAAAAATTATTGTGACTCGAAAACTACCAAGAATCGTGGAACGTATTTTCGGATAGACCTAGGCATGAAGAATCTATAAAAAATATGACATCACAATTTGGACCAACCTATATACTGCTAACCAACTTTAGTTACACGAAGATAGCAAGAAAATCATTAGCTATTATCAAACATAGAAAAGTTCATAGCCAATTATTGGGTTTTTTTTAAAGAAAGTCCTTTTTTGTTTTTATCTGAAATTAATGCCCTTTTACCTTTTATTTGTAAGTTATTTTTCTATTGACTCTGGGCTTTTTGCCCATTAATTTTGGGCAAATCCTTTCCATTCCGTGATCCGAGACGACTATGGATTCAAAGATATCTACCCATTTTACTGTTTTTATTATTTCTATGTATACCTCTTGTTTAAAAAAACCTCGTGAGAAAACCGACATTTCCTAGAACCAAAAATCCGGAGACATCTGTGAGTGACATCTTCTAACCCTCACTGGGCCCGCGTAGTAAATTATGGCCCACTTCCTC
Organism: Dryobotodes eremita; assembly: GCA_917490735.1. Classification (NCBI taxonomy): domain Eukaryota; kingdom Metazoa; phylum Arthropoda; class Insecta; order Lepidoptera; family Noctuidae; genus Dryobotodes; species Dryobotodes eremita. The sequence goes on along the minus strand of OU823251.1, from coordinate 18,086,726 downwards.
TTAAAAACAAAAAATATACATTTATTTGCAGTAAACATGACGGAAAGAAAAATACAAAAAAAGAATGAGTACAGACAGAGAGGACGCCTGTGTCCCAGCAGTGGGGGTATTACAGGCTGATTATGATTGTTTCTCTTTATCCTGGCTCAGTTTAATTTATTATAAAAGTTATTGTTACGCCATTTTGTCTCGGTGTCGCTATAAAAATTAACACAATGAACAATAAAATAATTGGACAGAAATCCCTTCTCATCAGTTTGCCGAGAGAACAAAGAAATAAAACAATAACTTTCTTACGATCTGAAAGATAAATAATGGCGTTTCTTTTCGAAAAGAACTTCCTGATATAATAGGCCCGATAAGTTTCTTGGAACTCCATAATCAGCAGCTATTGCGGTATCCGCGATTTATTTTTTAGTGATTGCGCTCGTCTTATTTAGGGACTCAAATAGAGTCAACAACTGTCACCAAATTCCTTGGTATCATAATAGATAAAAATTTTACCTGGAGATCCGAGACAGACGAAATTTGTAAAAAAAAAAAAAAATCGCATATGTTCTCTACAAACTGTCAGACTGTCAGCCTAGAATCGTTACTAATGGCATATCACGGTTATGTTGCAGCAACACTTAGGTATGGCATAATGTATTGGGGTAACTCAGTCAATAGAGAATATGTATTTAGAGCTCAAAAAAAATGTATCAGATCTATGTGTGGCCTACATAGCACCGCCAGTTGTCAACCGTTCTTTAAAAGCCTAAATATTCTTACCCTACCATCATTGTACATTTACGAAACTAATATTATATTTGTCAAAACACAAATCTCGCAATACAAAATAGCTTCCAAAAGCTACTATAGAAAGTTACGCGAAAAAAATAAGTTAGAACTCGAAATAACACATGGCAGAACAGCCCTAATGAATAAAAGTACTTTCTGTATGGCCACAAAATATTTAACAAGCTGCCTGAAACATTAAAATCATTAAATGTGGACAAATTCAAAAGAACTTATGAAAATTTTTATCGATATTTTACTACTCAGTAAAGGACTATTTGGATGACAGTTCTATAATCCCTCCTTCAGATATGCATTGTTTGACACTCTTTTGTTTTAATTTGGTTAATTGCCATTATCCTATTTTTATTTTTTGACATTTCTTTTTTATCTTTATTTTTGAAATTTTTCAAATATTTTATTAATTTGTTACTTGTTTTGACATTTTAGTTTTTATTCGAAATGTTATTAATTGTCAGGGGAACACTATATTGATTTACCCAACAGTTTATTTTTTTCTAAAAAAAATATTTAATATTGTGCAATGAATAATGAAATAATTGAAATTGGTATGTACTAACATTTGTACGCCTAATGGCAAAGCATAGAGAACTTACAAAAATGTAACATCTCACACACCTGTGTATCTGTAACCTATGTTTACAAATAAATACTCTGAATACTCTTCATATTTCGTAGTCAGCACAAACATTCGTTTCAAGATCGAATGACAAAGTTAATATTATGTCCATTTCCCTCCAACACTTTTAAATTCAAACTCAAACTTCAATATTTTTATTTCGTTCCCATTTTGAGCAGCGTACTTTCACTTATAACTTAGTGCTAAACGCATTTCCCATTTCACAGCAGCCGTTGAGACCTAGGGTTGGTCCTATGATAGTAAGAGTTTGATTATTTTGGTCTTTCTGTACAGAAAAACGGTTTAATATAGGCCTAATCCTGGCGACAGGCGACACCCACGTCACTTGTCAAATTTATTTTCTAGACGTAATGTATTTCGACGGGGTTATAGCATCCTCACCTAGCACAAATAAATTTTTATTACGCTGATATTTGACAGCATAAAACATTACTCGAGAATTGCCTACGCTCTTACTGGTGCCAATCTGTATTCTAGTACAAAATGGTGTCATGCTTCGTTTTTTCATATCATTGCCAGACTGATAACACTTTATGAATGTCACCTATGGAATACGATGGATAATATTTCATCCACCTGTTTTTTTTTAATGAAGACTTTATCGAGCTTCTGAAGTTATCTAATGCAGAAAGACCAACCCTTTTTGTTTTTAATCCTCACCAAGCAAACCTGAAAAGTAAGTGGGAATTTAGCAAAAGCGCGAGCAAACCAGTTCTGAAGCTGTAAAATAGTGCTTCCGTAAATCATAGCGTTAGGCTTCCTGTACATGACGCCGGAGCCGCACCGGGCGTTGCGGCGCCGGACCACATGTTTGTGTATACGAATGTATATAAAAAAAAGTGCATGCGCCGCGTCGCCGCCGCGCCGGAACCGCGTGTACACCGCATTGATGCCGATTTAAACAGTAAAGCAACGATTACAGTTCAGTAAAGCATTGCCAACGAAACTGTAAAGACGTCTGCTTTTATTTTAATATGGATATACCTTATGATGTTAACTTTAACCAAAACAAAAACAAAGTGTTACTTATGTACTTAACTTATAAATGCAGACAGAAACAAATTCAGAGACGTAAGGGACAATTTTGGGTACATTCTGTTTTAGCCTGCAGAGAAGATAAAGGGGTGGTGAGGATGAAGCATGTTTTTTAGAATATCTCAGAATGAGTGTAAAAACTTTTGTAAAGTCTTTACTGTTTTGTTTGCAATGATTTACAGAACTGTGATCGTTGCTTTAATTTAAAACTCGGAACAATGCGGCGTACACGCGGTGCCGTCGCAGCGCCTGGTGTGGCGGCGCGTGGTGTTGCGGCGCAAACGCGATTTTTCACTCGTATACACCACTCGTAAACATGCGATCCGGCGCCGGTGCGGCTCCGGCGTCATCTACAGGAAGCCTTATAACTTCAACTTTGAAAAACAGGTTCTCTCGGAGATGAAACCTTACCGGAACAGATGCTAAGTATTTTTCATAACATAATAACTGTTTTGTTTTAATGCAAAACAACTCTATTATCTTTCCTTCAAAACACTTAGCATTGGTTTAAGACCTATCTGGTATCTGCTGGTGAAAGAATACCGAAAGAATGTAGCCTCTATGTGAATTATATATTAGATGAAATTAATGAATATTTCGGTCTGTATTCATTAAATGTTCAAACCAAAACGCAAAAATGAAGACATCTTCCATAAAATGTTATAGATTAATGGCGAATCTATTTGCCTTATTTAAGGTGAACATGAAATATAAAACTATAATGATAATTTAAAATCAAAGAGATCTAAACTGAATTAAAATAATAATCTCATTACTAAAGGATAATTGGATCACTCATATCCTTAATTATTACAAGTTAGCTAATTAATTTGGAAGTTAAAAGTTCAACTATATTTTAATCTCATAGATAATCTTATAAAGCTGTGAGAAAACGAACACAATGTTATACGTGACAAAGTTAAAATTCTATTAAAACTGAAATGTACTCGCATGTAAATGATGTAAAAAGGGGTATTCTAGTATAATTCTCTTCATTTGTCAATTAAATTGACTTAAAATGTGAATCATGTACACAAACATATTTAAATATTTTCATTGGGAATTAAAAATTCTCATATGATAAATCCTCGTCCCCTTTCACAGAGAATAGACTTTCGTCCCTTCAGTGGGAACATTATAGGCTGATCATTCTAAATTGTCTTGAGAGGTAGCCCTCTCTTTTACTAGTTTACAAAAGTAATCGTTCTATAAGCCTAGTGGCTCCTCCAGTTTAATTTCGTCTGATGAAGTATACTCCAGTTAGCCTTCCGAAGGCTACCACTGACCTTATACTTCCTAGAGGCACCTCAATCTTATTTAGTCTGTTTAAAAATAGAAAGCGAGCAAGCTTTGACACACCTGTGTCATTGTAAACCAAAGTCACCAACGATTATGGTAGATTTTAAGTAAACACCTTGATTGTGAGTGTCTTTGAGTCACATTTTGGCCGCACTGTTATTCAACATTTAAAAGATGTGCGATATCTTACAATATTAGGGTATGGAAGTCTCTGCCAACCAATGGGTAATCTTCTATCAGAAATAGCTTCACGCAAAAATATGGGATCCGGTTAATTAGGACTAATGCCATGTAATCTACACTATGATATTCACCTCTGAATAGGAGCTTTACAAGTAATTAGTGTGGATTATCTCCAACTACATTTTAGCAAGTCCCTTATTGTTCTTCTACCGACCACCGCCCCTTGCAACCTGACTTCCCTCTCCCCCCGAACTTTCCAAGCTAGGAGTTGCAGCTTATCAGGTCTTACATAGATTACATAGATCTTATATAGGTACTGGCTGTCCGAGACCTTTCGTCTCCAAGTACGGGAGCCAGGCAGACTAGGTCCAGTATGGGGCGTTTTACACATAGTACGTCCCCGTCCCATTTCCGAGTTCAGATGACTGAGCAGTCGGTCTTAAATTAGGCGAAGAAAACACTCATGCTAGTCGATGTAGCCACCTCTAACTGAAAGCATCGCAGAAGCTTGCAAAACCATCATTTGAGTCTCATGTGATGTACTGTCGCACAACAGCCGACTTATCTGAAGCGAAAAGGTCGACGTCAGAGACACCCCACTTTGAAACATGGTCTCCGAGGCCAGGGGCCTGAAGTAACAGGAGCCAATCCGGCTGGTCTATTCCTAGATAAGCGGTCAGCTAAGCCGTTAAAACCCTTTTAACCTCCCTGGGCGATAAACCGCTGACAGTGACGTTCAGCTAATCTGCTAACTTCGTAATTTTGCAAGTTAGGTTCAGGAGCACTTGGGACCGTATCCCTCGGTCATCCTTAATGTGCGACAAATGGTCTGGCAGGCAATTCTCGCGCATCTCGCATTAATTATTGTCGTTCGATTCGTACGTTTCCCTCGTAAAAATCAAGTTGAGCTATTCTCGGCATATCGATTCGAGCATTTCTCGCAGGAAAAACACGCGACATGACTTAGTTTAGATGCGACATGCAAAGAGTGGTCGGGACCAGTCGACACGTCCATGATGTCATATCGACCGTCAGACTAACGTCAAACAGTTGTTGTGTCATTCATGATTGAGTCAATTGCGGAAGAAAATAATAAATATTTTTTAACAAATTGTGTTAAGAGTTCATAAACATCTTAGAAGACACTGTGATCGCTACAACAAGGAAAACACACGAAAAAAGCTTCACCAACTATCCACTGCTTGTGCGGCGTCGATAAAGGAGACACATCTGAGATACAGAAGCGGAAGGCGCCGACTTCTAAAACCAGTCCAATGGACGAGGATGGCTTTACTCTGGTTGAGAGCAATAATGGTTGATCACGTCGCAACCACAACAAATGCGGTACCACTCCTGCAAGCGAAGGCTTTTGAACTGCAGTGCTTACCATCCTCCTGCATATTTTCCAGTTGGACCCATAGACTTCGAGAGGGAAGGAACCGAGGCCAAATCAGTACCAATAGAAGGACGTTGCTGAAGCTATCGCGGATGAAGTCGAGCAGTCGTCCTACATCCTTCAAAAAGCTGTCGTCCCTAGCTCAGAATTTTACCTGACGGGAGTTGCGTGTAAATGTTACAGGAAAGCATGACCACCAGGGTCGCGGGTTTGTCCGAAAGGGTTACCATGGCCCTGGCACACAAGCAACTGAAGGAACGTGGGTGGGTTCTAGTCAGTAAAAGTCTGACACGCCCTCCCGCTCTGCCTAGAGCAGGAGAAGTTATTTGATGGTTTACGAAACAGAAAAAAAAGAAGGTAAGCGCATGACCAAACCTAAGTGCAGTGTGAAAATAATTATGTTTTTGTGGTTTATACTTGGGTGTATACTGAATTTATTTATGAGTCTGTAAGTTATTAATCTACAGGTTCTTTTGTCACTAGAAATAAATGATATACCTAATCAGCTATTATTATTGTACCACCAACATGATGAAGTCTTTCAAAAGCATTGCAAACAATAAAGATTTCAAATAGTTTTAGTAATTTTTTTGCAAAGTTAAACTTATACAACTAACATAAATACTATAGGTACGTAAACAATACATTATGATAAATACTAGTTGACACAAATAGTCAGCGTCATGTATCGCGTGCTGTCCGCGAGTTTAGGAATCGCCGGACCATTTCACCTCTCGCCCAGTCTTCATGAATTTGGACAGAGTTTTGTGCGGCGGCATTTTAACTACAAAAAAACTTGAATTCGTGCTGTGACGAGACTCCAAACGCGACCGTCAGGCGAAATTTGTTAAAAAATCTGCTTTTTGCACAAATTTTACCTGAACTTTGGCCATTCATAATGTACTCATAAATTGTAAAAGTAAAGAAAAATTCGTCATAGAAACCTCGCACACGTAATGAAGATTCTAAAGGACAAACATATTTTTCCAAAAATTTGTTAGGCTCTTTCAAAAACACGTATGTCCTGGCCCTGCAGTCTCGACATTAGATAGCGACAAAAATCTGTCGCTAAGTCGTATCGATGTTAAATTCCTTTAATAGATTTTCAACTTTATTTTCAAAGCATAAGGTTGAAAATCTATTAAACAAGTTTTGTGAAATCTCCGCGCGCCAATTTTCGTTCGATGTTATCGCGTTCTCACTCTTGCTTCTTTTTCAAACATTGCGTTGAATGAAACAACAAGCTTTTCAATCATGCTCGCGTTGACGGTACACGGACCGGGAAGGACCCTCTTAAACATAATTTATAAAGATGATCAAAAGAACATTAACGATTGCGTCAAAAAAATAGCACCGTTATGTGGAATTGATAACTTCGTTGGACGCATAATGGCAACATTTCTGTCCCTAGACTCGTGATTTACGATCGACTTGTAATGAGAATACATGAATCTGGATAATGTCACCATTTTATTAACGACATAGGAGACGAGCGATAATGACGAATGCGGCAGCTACGAGTGTAAACGCAAGAATTGCCTTCCTGTTGTCGGATTGAACTAGACTGTGTGCTCTCTGAAAACTAGCTCTTTTTAGAAAACAATAATGCACTTCTGCAGTAGGTACTAGCAGGAAGCAGGTTAGTGTTTTTGAGTAAGGTTAATGATATAATGTGGAAATTGTGTCATGCTAACAGATATTTCATACTTACTTGGCTACTCATTCAATTGTAATTAGGAAGCTCCGAGTTACAGGAAATAGTTTCGATCTCTTCGCCTTGTTGTTCGGCGTTGGGAAAGGGGTGCCTTCTTCCTCCGTGAATGAAGAGCGTTCTTCCCCACTATAGCACTTAAGAGAATCGCCGCTCAGATTCGCAAGAAAAGGTTGCTCTCCGTAGGCACCGGCCACCACGTATATACGAGTAATGTGAGCTTTCGATCTCCATTTCGGCATTTCGCTGACTAACAATCAGCATAACAGTATATATCACTTACCACAAGCATTATTATTCACTTTCTTTAAAGTTTTACCTGAAACTTTACTAATTTTATAAGAAAATTAACGATTCTTTTTATTCTGTACGTTGGCGGCAAATTTTTTAGATGCTATGAAAGACACTTGACAGTGACAGCTGTAACCATAGATCACAGCGAGATCTGCCACAGTGAAAAATCACACATAGGAAACAAAGAGGAAATAAAGGCACTCGTATGTATCCTATATACAAGTGGCATGCCAAAAGAAGTTAGATATTCTTTACTCATTTGTTTGACACTGGCAAGTTATACACCATCTTGTAGGCTGGTTGTTCATTGGTATGATTTGAAAATAGAACACACATCATTTCTTTTTTTTATTTGAATGATCATTATTTTTCCGAGAATCTGGCAGGAATTCGATTGCAGCAATTGAGCTCAGTCGACATAATTTTCGCGTTACGATTTATTATGACTATAAAAAATGTTTAAAGCCTCAATAATGTTTTGAATTTTTGGGTACTTCTTTTGGTGAGTCTGCTTGTTCACGAGCAATAGTATTTAATTGGTTTGCTGAATTTAAAAGAGGACGGGGATGTCTCGATGATGAAGCGAAGACAGGTCGGCTGCCAACCGCAAGAAAACTTTCGTGCAGTCGAAAAACTGATTCGCGAAAACCGACGAATTACATATGTAGAGCTAGAGCGAAAACTGAACATTGGATCAGCAGCAATGCAAACCATAATCATTACCACCTTTCTCTTTGTAAGCGTTGTTCGAGATGGGTGCTGCACAAACTTACCGATGAGAAGAAAGACCGTCGGGTGGATTGATGCCTATTCATGATAGATAAATTAGACGCCAGCGAGAAAAAAAACGTGTATGATATTTTGACTGGAGACGAAAAATTGCTATATGGCTATGATCCCGAAACAAAGCGACAGTCGACTGTATGATGCTTTGAAGATGAGCCAACTCCAATGAAATGTCGTCGTGCACGAAGCACACAGAAACAAATGACTGTCAATTTTTTTCTGCAAAACGGGTCCTATTGCTACTGTAGTGCTAGAGGATCAAAGAACGGTGAATTCCGAATGCTATGTGACAGTTTGTGCTCCAACAGTAATATCAGCTTGGTGTGACATGCGACCGTAGTCAGGAATCCTGCATCTTCACTGGTACCACGACTATGCGGCGCCGCACACATCTGCCAGAACACTCGACTTTTTTATCTAAAAAAATGTGTCTATCCTGCCTCACCCATCCAATTCCGCTGACTTAGCACCTTGTGATTTTTACCTGTTTCTAAAAATCTAGGAAGAACTAAAGAGGAAACGGTTTGATAGCAAAGAAGATGCACTGGCTGCCTATAATTTTGTGATTTCTGAGGTTTATAAAGAAGAGTGGTCAGAAGTATTTTACAATTGGTTCAGACGTATGGAAAAGTATATACGTGCTCAGGTTGAATACTTCGAAAAGATCGATACTAGTAATAAAGAATATTTTTTATAATTTTTGAGTATCTAATTTCTTTTGACATGCCCCTCGTATGGCGAAATCTTAGACTGCATCTTCAACCAACGCTATGTGTTTTGAAGGAAGCATAATGTATTATTACTAAACGAACTGCACTTTCTACTTGCGAAGTATATTCACAATATAAATGGCAAACTAAGAGCTACCTTGTTAACTACTTTCATAAGATTATGTGAAGATGTGAGATAATGAGTTTCCTTAGAGTTTCTTCAAGAATCTAGAAGTTATAATGCACAGGAAACTAGAGGACTGGAACAACTTTACATGATAATTATAAAGTCATTTTGGTAGCTGAAACTTAGTTGTGTAACAGCTAAAGTATATTAAACTTTTGCTTCAACATTTTGCTGACTTTGCGATATGATTTTTGTTTTGTTGAGTTTTCTGGGTATCATGTAGTGTTTCTTCATAAATTACTTCTGAAATAATAAAAAAGTAGACAAAACTTTGCCAAGACTTGCACTTTAATTCATGAATTATTATAAAATTTATAGATAAACGAAACCGATCTGATTTTATCCTATAGGTAAAAGTCTCATTAAGGAGACATTCAATATAATTAGGTAACATGTTATATCTATCATGTTATACCTATTTAATATTAAAACAACACATCTCCGACCCGGTGAGCGCAATAATTAGAGTAATAACTTCAAAACTGTATCACACTATTCAAATGTTAGCCTTAATTAGTGTGTGATGCGAGACATCGTAATTAAAAGTCTGCCTTTACTCTCTTGGTAACTGCTTTGAATCGGTATAATTGTCTGGTCCTATACAGGGTGGCAGAGACATCGACGCGCAAATTGTAACTATGAATTTCAATACATGATTCTGAACCCCCCTTTTTTTTTTTTTTTTTTTTTCTGAACCCCCTGCGTCGTTTTTCGTCGGTTGTTTAAAAAAAATTCGCTGTTCCATACATTTTGACCGCGTAGGTATTGCAGTTTTCTATGAAATAGCAGTTCTATTTTATATAAACGACGAAAAATTTCTACGCTAGTGGGTCTAGAATCTTATGCTTAATCATGGTTACAGTTTGCGCGTCGATTTGCCTGCCACCCTGTCTAGCTAATTCAATAGAAACATAATCAGGCTGTCAAGCCTTTGACAAACCATGTTGTGGTCGGCTTCCAGTTTAAACGGATGCAGCTGAATACAAGTATTTTACATGGAATGACTACCTATCTGACCTCTATAACCCAGTTACTGGGTAGCATGATACCCCTTCGTAAACCTGGCTGTCAAAAAAAAATTAACTACCCGTAACGACTGTCAAAGATCTACGAATGACAGCCGGGACAAACGGCTTGGCGTGCTTTCCAATGGACGGAGAAATCTCGATATGTAACGGACGGTCACCGATTCACGAACTGACCGCAGCAAGCGTAGCTTAACCTTCGATCAACCCATTCGGCTGTAATCATTTAGCCACGCGCCCCGAAGCTAAGCTAACTCAATAGCAAATGCTGGCAAAAAAAAAACAATATTCAAAAAAAGAACTTTAATTTTTCCGTCGCCACGCAAATCCACGTGACCGTAAAAAAACAATTGAAAAGTGAATTGTTTAATTTAATCGTAACATAAAATAAATAGCTATTGAAAGTCCTAATTCAAACAGCAGCAATTGAATTCAAATAAGGCGAGAATGAAAAAGCCGGATTCAATTGCACTTAGAGGAAATTATATTTGAAAGTCAAACAATCCTAGTTTCTAAAGTGGATTGGATTAAAACGGATGAAACTAACATACTTAGGTGCATTTATAGTTATACCACTTGATATCGGACCCCGACCGTTCTGAACGCGGCGAAATTACCGCTTTCCATCTTCCCAATATTGATAAAAATATCACGTCTTTCTATATTGATCACGTCATTCATCTACTTAAGCCCCAATCCGAATGAAAAATATTTCATACATAGTATACTTAATGTATGGACTGACATTTCTGTTTATAAGTTAACCAAAAAAAAAAGTTGTTGATATAATATGACCATTTTTTTTGTTACTGAATATTTCAAAGCATTTACAAAACTGTTTTACACAGAAAAGCGTTCAAATTCATTCAGTCGGTTTTTATTTATTTATTTGTGTATATTTTTCTAAACTATTTAATATTGCTTTATTTTCTTCTATTTGTAATTAATAAAATAAAAATGATTTTATAGATAGATAGACAGATAGGATTTATGGATGTCCGTAGGTGTGTCCGTGGCATCACAGCGGGCTCTATCTGAATACCAGCACTGCGGTATTTATTTATTTTTTAAATATCGCAGCATTTTGCTGAGATAGGAGCCTTTTTGGCCTCGCACAGGTCTTTTATTTTTACTTTTAATATTATTGTTATGTTCTATTTTTTTTTTGTAAGTTTTAAATTCAGGCTACATTGATTATCATTTTAATATTGTGAATGTCAAGACTATGTGGGTCATTGTTGCTTTTTTTTCTCTCCTCAGTTAATTTTAATCATGGTCTGGCAGTTTGAGTAATTTTTGTGGCCTACCCAAATGTCTTTTCTTTGGTATTGTTCGTCGAATCATTGAGCTCCTTAAGTTCTGAGTTGAGCTACACGATTACTGACAAATGCGTGCACTGACTGGACAGGTCCACTCAATCTGTGTGGTTTTTCCTCAAAAGACCATCTCAGACACAAATCTACATGGTCTTTACATGATCTGACCAAGATTATGTCTGGACTTTAAAAGAGACTGTGACCTCTGAGTTTGTTTCGGCCTTTCTTCTTAGAGTAGTCAGATAGGTAACGCCGACTTCATCTAGTTTTTAAAATATGATTGACGTGTAAAAGTGTTTGTTCAAACCTACTTACAGAAATAAAATCATTTATCATATATCCTTTTTATATTTTTTTATTATAAATTTTATTTTATTTTTTGTTTGGATTTACTGTGCGTGCCCCAAATAAAATATTTTTCTTTCTTTTCTTTCTTTCAAATTGTGTTTGGAACTCTACGCAGCAAAGTTTTTTCTTCAATAAAGAACGATTTTCCGGAGATAAAAAAAGCCAGAAAGACATTATGGGTTTCTCTATCTAGGTATAACAATCAGACTAGATTGTTATACCTAGATAGAGAAACCCATAATGTCAGTGTCACCGTATGATTGTGAACACCGTTAGTTTATAATCTATCACGCAAGATTGTAAACAGTCGATAAAATTGTGAATTGTGCCATACTGCTTACAATATAACGTAGTAATAATTTTTGATAGTTTATAATCTATCCATGGCAAACCGCAAAATTATGAACGAACCTGCACTTACCGACAGGGTTTATAATCTGTCCGATTTTATCACCCGTCAAATTGCGAACCGTCCCTGATTGGTCGATCTGGGCGGTAGCCGAATTGGTCTCAGTAACTAAGTTAGGTTAGATCAAACCTGTGATAAACCGCGCACGAGCCGAGCGAGAACTACTTCCAAGTCGGTCGCAGTAATTTGGCTATATAGTACTAGCGCAAGGTGCGATCCGTACGTCGCATGCAATTTTGATACCAGTTCACAATTTGTCGGTTTACCATGGACAGATGAATGTGATTCTTCTTCTTCTTCTCCAGAGAGATCTACGTTTTGGAATGGACAACTAGCTTCAACTTCCTGACTAACTGACCGACTCTTCGACAGTTCAAAAGTGCCTGTAAATTGTTTAATTGAAATAAATGCTTTGAGTTTGAGTTGAGTTTAATTCTAAATGGTTTTTTACGGTTCACACAAATTCGATAGTTTATAATCTCGCGAGATAGATTATAAACTAACGGCATTCATAATTTATATGAAAGAAAAAACAAAAGGAAAACAAAGAAAAAATATATAATCTACACAAACAAAACTCACATTACAAAAAAAAAGACATACAATACACATGTATAAAGTAGCCAAAAGCCTCGTATTCAACCAATTAAAGTGATATATATGCGGTGACATATATTCTCTTTTAGGTTTTTCAAATACCATTAACTTCTTCCAGAAAATAAATCTATTGGTGTATCGACGCAGTTTATCTTAGCATAAATTTTGGAATCACTGACTCCCAAGTCACAGGCAATAAACCTAGTTTGGGAGCCAGGAGATTAATTAGTGTCACATCTCTGTACCAAATTATTGTACAATTGTTTTTGTCACCAAGTTATAGATAAATAAAGAATAAATAAAATGTAAACAGCAAACAATAAGAATCAAGTTTTCGACTTCGGCAAATATTGTCTGCAAACAAATACCTGACCCACTCCGCAGGAAGTACCTAGAAGCAATTGTTTTTTGATCTATTTCCAAACTTTCAAGGTCTCCCGCTATTTCAAGCTTCGCTTATTTTATACCAGGATTTGTTTAAAACTTTTGCAATTTCGTATTGTTTTGTCTGTTTGCTTCTGTTTTAAAATCTGATTTATTTGCTAAAGAGACAGCGTTCTTGCGTTTCTTTTTGAATTCAGATTGTTTCAAGACTGCGAGGCGCCGCGATTTAACGAAGGAAAATTGTTTTTATATTCTCTGCGGTTGGTTCAGCTCGACCGAATGTTTTTATTGACTTCTTCCATTATGATTGGTTTAGGTTGGATTAGAGTTTAATTTGCTCAGATTTTTTTGGTTTTCAGCTTTTTATTTTACACTGATAGATTTTTTTCTCATTTTCTAAAGAAACTGCTAACGAAAAACGAAAAACATCTTGAGACATCTTTGAAGACAAAGCTGCAATCAACAAAGCTTTCGAGTCTGTTTTAAACGTGGCAATTACTAATCAACAGTAATTGACTGAAACACTGATAGTTTTTAAAATTTTCAGCATAATTGTAAGAGTTACAATAAGTTCTTTTTTATCTTTGTTCACCAGACCTTGTAATTACAAACATAATATTAAAACGGAAACTTTCCAGTTATTTGAACTAAAGCCTCTAACATGAAATTATACAATAACTTATCTACAAGTTAATCAAAACTCATTGAGCCACATAATGGCGTGACGTGTACAGAAAACATTGCAAGTACAGTCACGAGCACAAATATCTTACTGTTACGCAAAATATAAAAGTGATTTTCTCCTGAAATAAAAATTGGAACTTATTTCTTATTATTTCTTTAAGAAAAGGCTTACTTATTTTATAACAGTATATTTTCGATAATACTATGTTTATAGCACCATTAACACTTTGAGGGACACTAAAGGTATATAGGTATAGAAGTTTAGGTATCTCGGGGTATCTCGTTCAGTGATCCTCAACCGATTAAATATCGATCAAAACTTTAGGAGAATATCGCTTTCGAATTTTGCGTAACTGTAAAGTATTTATGATCGTGACTGTACCTACTTTGCATACGACTATGTTACTGTTTGCATGTTCGCACACCTATCTTAAATTAACTTGAGTTACTTGATCCAACTTAGATAGAACACAGAACGGATTCACGCTGGCACCATTTGTTACGTGAACTGAGATCGAGATGATTCTTCAAAAATTATTATATTTAGTTGAATATTTGATGCTATATGGGTGGATATTTTTAACATAACATATCATCACGACGGTAATCCTCCCAAAAGTAGGCAGAGGTACAGTAAACCCATATTTCACCAGTTATGTTTCAGTCTCATGTGATAGCTTTGTTCAAAATACTTACCTACTTGAAGTGTGTCGGTCTCCTGGCGATACCAGGCTAGCATATAACGACGAAACTTTGCTTTGCTGTCAATCGAAAGGAAAACAGTGTGGTTCTTAAATTACCCTAGGCTGATAAAGTTTTAGTATTTCCTAATTTCGAAAAAATATGTGTTTAGGTCCGTTTCTCCCTAAGGGCAAAGAGCCGTATTCCACCTCGTATGGCCTTATAGAGCTCGTCTCTAGACTGGACACTCTTCCACCGATTTTAATGAATTCCCATGAAGTATTTTGCCTTGTCCCAACTCAGAAAGCTAGGGAACAAGGATACAACAAAACAATGTCAATATAAAATAAGGTTGGGAATTCATAGGTAAGAATATTAAGGAAAGCAAATATGCTTTTCTTTTGAATGAATGCAATGAATCGATTGAAGTCGGTTTTTAGGTTCGTGGCTACTAAATTACTTGAACTTTCAAATGAATACGATATCATAAATATGAACCTAAGATATTACCGATAGAAACAGATCTGGTAAAAAAACAACTAGTATCAAAATGTTAACCCTAGTGGTTCTAATACTTGTTTCAGTTTTCGTTCTGGCAGTTTACGTAGTTTATGCGGCTTACCCAAATGTCCTTTCTTTGTATTTTCGTCGAATCGTTGAGCTCCTTAAGTTCTGAGTTGAGCTGCAGGATGACTGACAAATGCGTGCACTGACTGGACAGGTCCACTCAATCTGTGTGTTTCTTTTCTCAAAAGACCATTTCAGATACCAATCTACATGGTCTTCACATGATCTGACCAAGATTATGTCTGGACTTTAAAAGAGACTATGACCTCTGAGTTTGTTTCGGCCTTTCTTCTCAGAGTAAAAAGATAGGAAACGCCGACCTCATCTAGTTTTAAAATATGATTGACGTGTAAAAGTGTTTGTACAAACCTACTTACAGAAATAAAACCATTTATCATTATCATTACTACTATAATAGTTAAGCGTAATGGTTTAATAAAATAAGTCGATTCTGGTAGATTGAATTCTCAAAGCGTAGCACGCCTAGTTGATCCTGACGAATCGCATCTTCAAAGAGGAGCACGTCTCGACGAAATCTCTGGCGACTCAATGTTCATGTGTCGCTGGCCAGAACGGCCTAGCTGGTCGCGAACTCGCAAGGATTCTATGCGACTAGTGGTAGCGACGCAAGAGCTCGCAAGCCTGGTGAATAGTCCGGTATCCGAAAAAAGGGCCAAAAGCAGCCCTCTTTAACCGGTTCTACACCAACGACAAATAAAATAGGGTACATTTATATACACCAGCGAAAAGGCTAAAACTTCCACTGAGAGAGAAAATCGGGAAAATACATACCAAATGCGATGAATATCGTACACCAAACAGAACACAGTCAATTGGAGAAATATTATCAATAAACCAATTTAGAATTCTGTATCAAAAATTTATGAGATCGACTACATTCAATACATATTTTTCAGCAACTGCCTTTTTTCCAATAACACAATGAGGGCCTTGCTTACATCAAAATTTGAAAATATTAAGAATAGAAAATTATAACCAGTTATACGAATTAGAAAAATAATTAGTAACCGCAGAGGTCACGCTGCAACTTGCATAATCATCTAAAACATAATCGTATGTAACTAAAATATGGCTAAGGTCAAAGTCAAAGTCAAAGTTTTTATTTGTAAAACATAGGTGGGTGTTAAATCAGTTGTTGTAAAATAAAATATGTATACGTACACTATGTTTTGCCGTTGACGGCGTACAAAAATCAATAATGTAAGTATCTAAATTTACACTTAAGTATGTACCAGAATAAAATTTCGTTAAAATTAAATGACAAAATCTTTCCACGCTAAATGACATAAAACTTACTAAAATCTAACTAACTTATTTAAATTAATAGAATGACATAACATTTCTCCTACATTAAAGATTTTGTTATATATTTAGAGGGTGGCAAATCCTACTATCCTACTAATCCTACTCATATTATTATATATATATATATACAATATAATTATAATTATTGTATTAAATTATAATTATTTTAATTATTTATAATATAATACTAATATTAATATTTAATATATAATATAATATAATATTATAAATGTGAAAGTTTGTGAGGATGGATGGACGGATGGATGTTTGTTACTCTTTCACGCAAAAACTACTAAACAGATTTGGATTTAATTTGGAACACAGATAGTTTATAACCTGGATAAACATGTAGAATAC
This sequence comes from Dryobotodes eremita, assembly GCA_917490735.1. Classification (NCBI taxonomy): domain Eukaryota; kingdom Metazoa; phylum Arthropoda; class Insecta; order Lepidoptera; family Noctuidae; genus Dryobotodes; species Dryobotodes eremita. The sequence continues at coordinate 18,069,993 of OU823251.1, read as the reverse complement.
TTTTTATCCCGGTAGTACGTTCCCGTGGGATAATTTCCGACGTCCACGCGGGCAAAGCCACGGGCAAAAGCTAGTATAATATAATCGCAGGTACGAGTACAATTCGAAGAAAGTCCCAAGACAAATGTATCCAACAACAACAGTCATAAAGCAAAGATCGTTGGATTTAAACAGCAATTTTCGGATAGAATTACAAGTACCTAAGTACCTACTCTGTATGCACATTCTGTTCAAGAGATAACTTAAACCGTACGTTATACTAAAAGTTTTCGCGATTTATAGTACTTAACGCTTTTGTGTATTTCGAGCGTCAAAATAGAGAAATATAATATTTTTGCGACCAATATTGTTCAAACGGTGAAAATAATATGTACCTATTCACTTTTCAGATCGTGTGTGTTTGATTGAAAATGTTCTTTTATCTTACTGCTGAATTTTACACAGGTTAGCTAAAGATTGCCAATCGGTTGCTATAAGGCGTTTAATGTTGAAAATGAAGCTCAAAGGACCAAAGACGTTTGTTTGGTCCTTTAAGCTTAATTTTGATGATTTGATGTTCATCATATATTTCTGAATCATATATTTCTGCTTATAATCACAAAAGAAAGCAAGCCCACTGTTCTTAATTACTAAGTCTTGTAAAAAAATAAAGCATGTAAAAATAGTGGGTACATTTAAACAATCCGTCCTCATTTCGCTGCTAAGTAACTTTCCATGTATTTGTAAGTATAATAACCATAATGGAGTAGTGTAGCACTGGCCAAGCGTTTAAGTGAAGAGGTATGTTTTCAAATGTATGAAGACCGGCTCTATAACAAAAGGAACTAAGACTTCTTAAGTCAGACAACTTATTGATAAAATATTTCAAAGCTGAAATGCTTATCTAATGAACTAGAAAAATTCTAATCATTACTGCATCAAAAATCAAATACAAATTTCAAACCAACAATAAAAGAAGGTGGTTCTCTAGCTGACGTGTTTTTTTTTTCTATTACCAATGTAATAGAAAAAAACACAAAAAGAAAAAGAAGTATACGGAGAGGTCAGGTTTATAGAAAAATTTCGATAAAACTTGACCTCTCTGTGAACTTTTTTTTTCTGAAATTTTTCACATCATAGCATAGTTAACAAATGCAAAACAATGAAGCGAATACGGATATGTATACCCTCACCACATTACAATCAATGTAAAAAGCAATGCCCCTAAACACAAAAGGCCAAATCCATTCACTGCGTTTTTATGTCTGTTAAAGTAACCGCAAAATGAATCCCAATTACCGCGTACTGAAGCGACGTGCACAACAAATGAAGGAGGGGCGATGGGAGAGGATAGCACTAAACGCCTTCTAAAAGGCAAGGCCGAAAGAACAGGAGAGGAATGAAGGGAATGGGGCAGGCCTTTGTCGACAGATATCTTTAATACGCGATGAAACAGTCACTGTGGATTTTTCCTCCATTTCCAACACATCCCATATACTTAGCTTCATTTCCAAATTGTGTGAAAATTTTAAGAGGTGTCGGGGGATATGTACGGAAAATTCGTGGAAATGTCGAAGGAAGGTATTAATAAATTGATATATGATGCGGAAAAGAAAAATGGAGATAACATTTTCTTCGTAAAGAATCCATTTGCGAAGAATAAAGAGTTAGTAGACAACGGATTTATAAAATCCCTCATTATTTATATTGTGTACTGTTATAAAGAGAATATGCTAGTTCGCTTGGTGAGGATAATTGAGTTTACAGCGAACGTGTTAAGCAATGTGCAATGTTTTAAAGCAATAATTTATTTTACAAACATTGTTTTGGTCTTTTGCGTCAAAAATGCATAACTTAAAGGATTCAAGCAGAGGAGCTACTACTAATGTGAGTATAATTGTTATTGTAATACTTGTGATTGTAATATGGGAGAACCTGAAATAAATGGATTTTATTATTTATTATTTTTATTTATAACTAACTTAATGTTGAAATTGCTGAACACAATAATTATTAGCATCAATTCACTTTCGAACGAAAACTCAATCACATACTGACGTGTAATAATCCTTTAGCAATAAAGAACTATAACTACTCGCGAAAAAATGATATTAACAATTGACACGGAATTTCCTTTGACATTAAACACACATACAATGTCAGGTATTTGCTTCAATTCTCACATGCACTGAACCAGAAAGATTAGATAGCACCCCAAAGACTTTTAATGTAAACGTAGTCGAAATAAATTTGGCAAAAAACTCTCAAAGGATGAAAGTCTTTGGAGAAAAACATGGCAGGATTAAGAGATACGGAAGGCTCTGCAGTGATTTAATTCTCAAATCCTTTTGATTATGTTTAAGCTGTGCCTGAATTAAACAAATTAAACCAGTTCTTTCTTGGGAAATGGTGTTCATGAATATCATTAGGGCTGCTTAATGTAGTTAGCTAGCTGCCAACAGGACCAAATTTTGAAAGTGCGTTAATTTACACTATCTATTCATCAATAAGCAAATACTCATACAAAAAAATATCTGAAAGAAAGAAAGAAAAATAGGTTTATTTGGCACAGAAACACGTGCATACAAAAAAGATAATTAGCTCTGGTAACGATGTAAAATAAAAACAAACAAAATAGATCTATAATCACGAGCACAAAACAGAAACAGTCGACAGCTGCCCGTCATGACTGTGACATGGCTTCCACTCAGCATGATTCTGTGCTATGGGGGACCCACAGCACAGCGCTGATTTTCAGTAGTTACCTAAAAAGGACGTACGGAAACTAAGTCAGGTTTAATGATTGGTACTATATGTAACAAAATAAAATAAAACAAACAGTAAGCACTAAGAATACATAGAATACACAACCAATAAAAAAAAAACACGTGTGGCACTCGGGGACTGCCGCGGTAAAGCTATTGCATAGCATTTTTTATCAACTTATGCAATTATAATTTATTTTTTATTTTTTATTTATGCACTTTTTTTTTCTTTGATATTAATTCAAGTACAGTCGTACCATATACATACACGTTAAGCGAACGCTCAGCCGAGCTACATGGTAGGCGGAGTGGGGGTGTTAGGTTTTATTTTCGTTACGGAATTTCGTGATTCGGTCGCCGCGCTCAAAGCCCGCGATAAAAGCTATGCAATAGCTTAAAAATAAAAATAAATTATAGGCATTCCCGTGCGTTCATAAACAATCTGGATTTTTAATTAAGGGTAGTAGAACCAGTATTTGTAACCACCAGATACTTTAACCAAAAGAAAAGTCTTCCCCAATAATCTTGAATTAATAAATTCAAGAATTACCAATGAATCTGACATATTTTCGTATCCGTAAAGGCAAGAGCAAACACATACGTTCTGTTTGGCTGTTATTCTCCCTCCATCGTTTACAGTGTTACATTTGGCTCTAAAAGATGTCGGAAGTCGTAAAATGTGTTGAAATTTATGAATGCCGAGTTACCAATGAGTTATTGAATCCGAATGAATTCATACGCGGGCAAAGAAAATATGGGACTCAGAAAGATATTGCCTTTATCTGTCGTGTTATGATTTCTTTTAGAAAATTTTCGCTTAGATTGGGTAAATCGAAAAATAATAATGCAGGGAAAAAATCACTTAGAAAAACATAGCATTCGCATACATAGCACCATAATAAAATTGGTATAAATTGGTATTTTATTTTTAACTATCTAATCTAGGGTAGCTATAAAATAAATAATAATTTATTTACTTCAGACATAATTCTAGTACATAGTTTTACACTCATACATTTAAATTATAAAACACAAAAATTGTTTCTACCTATGTCCGTTATAGACTTCGAAACTATTAAACCGATGTGCCTCAAACTAGTTTAATTAGTAAGGCAATAATGCAAAGATAGTTTTAAACTACAAAAACTATGAAAAATACTTCATGAATGGACCGAATGTGCCTAATGCATTGTTTTATCGTAACAGCACACGCTGGGTATCCGCTAGTATCTCATTTAATAAAGTTAAAATTATTTATATGATAAGTTTGTAACCTATGTATGTAGTTGTATACCTATTTTAGTTCTAATTCATGATGATATATTATCTTTTTAATCCTCTCAAACATAACACCTGCGAACTAATCTCTTCACCACCCTTGATTGACTGGTAAAGAATGCCTAAGACACTACGTCTTCTTTTTGCCAATTTTGTGTGCGAGAAGTTTAAATGTATTTTATAATAATAATAAATCTGAAGAGTTTGTTATTTTGTTTGAACGCGCTAATCTATGGAACTGCCGGTCGGAATAGAAAAATAAATTGCATTTCATAGCCAAGTCTTGAGGAAGCCGAGCAAAATGAAAAAAAAGTTAGAAATAATGCTAAGCGAAAACAAAGTTATAACGCCGGCAGGTGATGCGATGCGACGGGGTAGGTTGGGTCGGAAGCTAGTAAATAAAAAAATACGTGTGGCACTCGGGGACTGCCGCGGTAAAGCTATTGCATAGCATTTTTTATCAACTTATGCAATTATAATTATTTATTTATTTTTTATTTATGCAGTATTTTTTTTTTCTTTGATATTAATTCAAGTACAGTCGTACCATATACATACACGTTAAGCGAACGCACGGCCGAGCTACATGGTAGGTGGAGTGGGGGGTGTTAGGTTTTATTTTCGTTACGGAATTTCTTGATTCGGTCGCCGCGCTCAAAGCCCGCGATAAAAGCTATGCAATAGCTTAATAAATCTCTTAAAATTGTGTCAGATTAGATAGGCTTTTAAAAACTATTTGTCATCATGCTAGACCTAATTGTGTAATCAGTATCGGTACGCAAGTGAATACTGGCTATATACTGGAAATAATGATGGGTCACTTTGGCCAATATCCAACAAAAACCACTTATACATCACATGATTGTTTATATCATAAGAATCAATTTTCATAACGTGCAGAAGGCTGTGAAATACCGGAGTAAAGAGATATCAGACCTGCAAGTACCATGTCAATGTATTAGTTTGCGACGCTAATGTTCACTGCAGTTCTCAATAATATTAGTTATTGACTCATAAAATGTTTTGTTACAGTAATTACCGGTTATAAGCAATAAGTTGACATGAATTAGAACTCTATTGCTCATCAGGCCAGGCTTCATACAAAAATGCCCAGCATTCTTTTTGAGAGACACAACATTATTTTGACGTATCGCATTTCTACAATGTTTTCCAAGGAAAACAATACCACACACACACTGGCATAAAACACATGCGGATCAAAGGCCAAAACACGCAAAGCAAAAACAAAACAATTCCTGCCGCCCTGACATACGCGACTTGTAAATCATGGCGCGATGACATTAAGGGTATGACAAGAGAAACATTTACACTCGCTGAAGGCACTCCGAATATCTGGAAACGCATTACGTCCGCAACACGAACGGAAATATCGTAAAACACTCCAAATTATTGTGTTAGATAGGAAGTGCGGACACGATACCTGGTCTGGTCTTTACCTGTTATTTTTTTGTATGTATTTATTCGAACCTCAAATAATTGAAATATGTTCAATGAAATATTATTGAACACTGGGCCTAAAAATATTAAATAACCGAGTAACTGCGACCAACTTGGATGTAAGCCGGTCGGGCGGTTGGTCACAGTTCTAACCTAACCTAATTTATTTGGTCGAGGTACCCTAGCTTAGTTACTGCGACCAACTCGGCGCACGCGTGGTTGATCACAGTCCAAACCTTTTCGTTTTTTTGGTAATGGTGTGGAAATCCTCACGGATGTCCTCCTCCCGGGGGTGGACAGAGTGGTCTGTCAGACTTCTACTGACAAATACCACCCCGTGTTCCGTCGCACACTTGTACCGGGGTCTACGGGGGCACTTAAGGACCCTTCAACACAGCCTGGGACTGTCAACAGTTCTCACCTAACCTAACCCGTTTGGTTGGAGTATCCTAGATTAGTTACTGCGACCAACTGTGACAAAAGGCCAAGAATAAAAAAGGCTCATTTATTAAAAAAGGAGTCCATCATTAGAATGCCAAAATATTTTACGTTATTACATTCGTCATACGTTACATTATTTATTTTTTTAAAGTGTACGTCATTAGAAGGTCAATAAGTATTTTAGCGGATCAGTCAATTATTTCCATTATTTTTTTGCCATGTCTCAACAAAGAGGAATACGATCAAGTATATCAACCTCTATTAAGGACACTTACAATTTGGTTTACGTATATATGTTTAAACTCTTCTGAATAATGTTGTCTATTATTTAAGACCTATATATTTTGTATACATGATATTTTTTTTTTTTTTACGTAGCCTACCTACTCAAGTTTTCACGGATATTAAATTCATGGTGATGAAAATGAATTTGACGGCACGGTTGGCGCAGTGGTTAAGCGATTGACTGCTGCGCTACGTGTCGCGGGTTCGATTCCCGCACGGAACAAATATTTGTATGACCTACAAATATTTATTCCGGGTCTGGCTGTTTGTGTATGTGAGTTTGAATGTTTGTAAACGCACCCACAATACAGGAGAAATTCATAGTGTGGCAAAATGGGGCAACGCTTAAAAAAAAAAAAATAAGACGGATCGGAATACCATTTTCCCGTTACCCATGATGACGGATGAAGAAAACTTTTATTTCCTATTTAACCATTTATGTACACACATACAAACAGACAGGAAGAAAGGAACAGAAAAATACGTACAAGGTGATGCTTATTTCTAAAGAAATCTATCACAGCATACCTGCGATAGGAGAGTATATAAAAAGAGATGTAGACAACATGTATATGAGTAGAAGGGAAAACAAAATACATTAGATCAAAAACAATATACTTACTTTTATTTCGTTTTAATATTCGAGCGGGCCATTTTTGTTTTATGGATGATCTTTTGTGTAAAATAATGCTAATCACTGCCTTTTGTCGAAGTCATTTTCTTTCTTACCAAAATCTTCTCAAAAAGAAGCAACTTTCTCGTTTGTGACAAGAATGACTCCATATCAACAAGTAACATTAATTAAAAAGTCACCATCTCGCCGAAATTTTCTTTTCTCATAAATATTATTTTCCTTTAATTTTTTTCCCCCTTTTTATAATAACTGCTAGTCATGCTTCGTTACAACAAAACACAATAGCAACAAGTTTATTAAAAAAGAAATAATTTCGTGACGAGAAAATCTTTGAAAAGTACTTAGGACCAAACAAAGACCGTATTAAAATCTGTAAATGTAGGTACGAGACGTTCTTATACTACGAAGGCAATAGTTTTTCATGAAAACTTTTCTGGGAAGTATCTTGTACAAGTTTGAATACCGTCTGGTGGAAATATAAAGTCGGCATAGTAACATGTCAATCAAATAAGAAAGTCGTGTAATATTCATGGAGTTTCTCGAAGACTTTTTCTTTGTTATTTTCGCTTTTTGTGGAATGCTAAAGGTTAAACGAAAAAGGCAAATCTTCATATAAGTGAATTTCAGATGAAAAATAAATGTATTACGGACCGAAGGGATGAAACATCGTTTATGTTTTTGTTTCATCCAGAGAATGATTAGATTAATTTGTTTCACAGAATTTAGAATTTATTTAATTTAATAAGCAATTTACTTGTGCTTGATAAAACGCACAATAAGTAAATTGTAGACAAAAATACATTCCTTTTATTTTCCTAGATTTATAAATTGCAAATTATTTTCATGAGTTAAGAAGTATATAAAGTGCTATAAATATTATTAGAGATAATTTTACTCAGAATTAGGGACTAACCAAAACAGATTGATGACGTAAAAATATCCTTAATTAGCAACAAAAGTAGGTGTAATTAAATCCCAAGTTCCGGCTTTTCTTATAATGTATCCAGACATTACATAATAATTACCAAAGGGAGGATGACGATGTACAATTTAAAAGTAATTCGTCGTCGGAGAAATGTCAAAGTAAAGAGCGAAGTTAAGATTTTTTTTTTTCTTAACATTAATGAGTACATATAATTAATTAAGGAAAGTATTCCAACAGAGTCTAAGCTTGATACAATCGGGGACTGAGGAATATTATGGGATACTAGCTTTAGCCCGCGGCTTCGCCCGCGTTGGCGTCGGAAATTATCCCATAGATACGTACTACCGAGACAAAAAAGTGTTTAATGTGTTAATCCAAGTTATAAACTATATGTGTGCCTGATTTTATCCAAATCCGTTCAGCCGTTTTTGCGTGATTGAGTAACAAAAATCCAAACTTAGAAACATCCAAACATACAAACTTTCACATAATATGTCATTCAGTTTGTAGTTTCAATAATAATAATGATTATTATCTTTATCTATATCTCGTGTCACAGTGTTTGTTATCGAACTCTTCCTAAACGGCTTGACCGATTTTTATGAAGTTTTGTGTGTATATTTGGTAGGTCTGAGAATAGGTCGTAAAATATATTTCATACATTTGCCGGGTCAGCTAGTATTAAATAATAAATTAAGATTATTATTAGATTATTATTACATAGTAAGATACAGTCTTTTCAAATTGCGGTGGCTATGTGAATATGCATCGGTACAGAGGGTAGGTGAATCGTAGAATTACGTTAAAAAAATGGTATTTCTTTCGTATCGGCTCGCCGCTCGATATAGTCTACGAAGTCAAGGTAAAAAGGTCCCAGTACAGCCTTGTTTGTATGACATACAATTCGAGAAGAATGTTTCCTGACTTCTAGGATCCGAATAATTGGTAGGTACAATTGATTCTTAATACTTATCTTTTTTATGTTTGAAATATTTGTATTTACAAATATGAAATTAAATTAATTATGTATTTACAATTAAAATATAATAAAGTAACCAGACTAAAACTATTAACAAACTAAAATTCCTCCGTCGAAAAAATCCTCCGCATGGCTGTCGACTGGTAATGTACCCAAGAGAAGATATATCTTAAACATTTTTCAAAACCAAGTAGGTACAAAATACCGTCTTATTCCGATTTGGAATCTCATTAAGTACAAAAATGTTGTTATATGCTATTTAGGTTCTAATGAGAACCCAGTACCCTCATCAAGTGAAGCAAAACAATTAAAAACCGTCCTTATATTATAATATACAACGGCCTTTTATACAATTTGAATTGCTAAACAGCGTTCCTAAGGCCCTTATGAAAATTTGAGTTTAGTAAAAACTCCTCGGATATTACGGAATATCTTCATTATGGAAGAAATTGCTTTCAAGAAAATCATATGAATGTAAGCAGTGTATCTTTTATACAAATTTTAGGAGGTAAGGCACTAAGTACTGTCAACAAAATTGATTGGTACGCGACTTTTGTAGAACTATTTCCATGAAGTTTTCATAGGAATTATTATTGTTGCGTCACTCTGTCATGTCACGCCTGTTTGCGGAAGCCTTTATTATAGCACAAAAATATTTGTTTCGCAGGAAATTACTCATCGAAGTGTTGTACAAAATAGTATTTGTTTTATTGAACATTTTAAACAAAGCATACTCTTTTCAGTTGAAAAGGATATAAATGCTTTGATGGTTTGATCACGTTGAGAGGATAAACGAAAGGCGACTAACAGAAGGTATTTACAGGGCATGATATGAGTGGAAACGCCGGGATCCCGAAAGCCCTAAGAGGACACATTATTATAGTGACCTTATTGGTGAAGTTCTTCAGGTGCATAGTACTCGCAACCGGCGTGCGGGTATGACGAAATATATGAACGTAAACCAAGCAAAAGGATTATATAGTAAGAATCGCAGCAAGTGGTGTTCTGTAGTTCCTGCCTACCCCAATTATGTGAGGTTAATGGCCAACCAACAATTTTTTTTTACACTATTAAATTTTTTTAGATTAAAATTTTCATAAATCTTAGGTTACTGTAACAATTTCTTATAGGTTAGCACCGCATGCCCCATAAACGTAATATTTTTTCCACAAGCACTATACTATAAAATTAATAACTAAGTAGGGAAAACGAAAGAAACAAGTTGAAAGTAACGTATGATAAAAATTATCATCAAAATTCAAATAACATAAAATTGACCTTAAACATAAAACATAAGAGACCGATAAATTATATAAAAAAATTACACAAATAAAATGATATGTATGTATGTATTTTAACCAAACCACACACTTTGACAAACGCTATTATATACCTATATTTGACTCAGAACACGAGTACTTATTCGTTTTGTTGATTGTACATAAAGCACATCATATTATTTTGTGTACGGTTCTTTTTTTATAAAACGTGAATTATAATTGAGGTAAGTCATTGACTCGGTGACGTTGTACAAAAAGCGTTACGATTAGAAAATAAATTGAATTTATTATTATCCTGGAATTAACGTTGCGTCTGTTAATGTACAATAGGCAAACCGTGAACGCTAAAAGAACGTGTGCGGTCGGGGGACCCCCACCAGGAACGAAGTTCCTAACGCAGTTCTCACACCTCGTAAATAATAGACGAACACAGTGAGAGAGAGAAAGTTGCATTGAGTAGACATAACGGTTTTTCGTTACGTGACGATTTCTACCAGTCAAATCCTACCGTAATCCGCGTTAAGGAACTTCGTTCCAAAAAGAACTAACAGCAGGCGTAGCATGACGCTTTCTATTTCTGGGAAGACAAGACATAGCTATTTCTATACAAAGTGACATTTAGTTTCTCCATTTTTGACATCGCACCGTAAAAATCCTTCTAGAATCCGTCATTTTGTCTTTCGTTTTTACCGATCGTTATCTAGGTCCTTTTATATGTAGACTATTTCAGAAGAAAGTTTTCTATCCCAAACGTCAAAATCACACTGACAACTGTCAGTTGTCAGTGTGATTTTGACGTTTGGGATAGAAAACTTTCTTCTAGGTAGTGAAGACAATTTGATTTTGTAATCGCCATGCTAAAGACAGTAGAAAACTTTTTACTGGACGGCCACAAAGTATAAAAATGGAATGGAAAAATGGAATTTATCACTTTTTGTATGGGGAAAAATTATTACCTACATGTTTTGTTTCAGGGGTTTAAGGGCTTCATACAGGGGGTCGAAATTTTCATTATTTTTTCGATAGGACACACCATTTTCGAGATATAAGCAATATAATAGAAAAACGTGAACAAACTACTGAATTTCGTAAAAAGTGCAGTTGACTCTTTCTAATTTGCTGCCGTCGTACTGTCTTCGCGGAACGTCATTTTTGTCCATTCTTCCGTCTACAAAACCAGTTTCTATAATGATCATGCTACGCGTGCAGAAGAATCAGTTTTCTTGTTGTTTCTCACCTTCTTTATGACTGACTCAACCATACAAAATTTCGTGATGGCGCAGTTAAAGGTCTCGCTTCTCGTGTACGAGGTTGTGGGTTCAAATCCGAGAAAGTAACAATGCACTTTTTCAAATCATATGTACTTTCTCAGTTTATCTTGACCTTACTGACCTCGGTGAAGGAAAACATTGTGAGGAAACCTGGACTTACAGTTATTTTTCTCTTTTAAAACCTGCATTCATTAGCATTTAGTATACTTATCAAACATTTCGAAGCATAAAACGTCTGTAAAATAATCACTGTATTTCCGAGGTGCTAATAACTATGAATGGGTTCAACATACGAGATAGGAAACCGAAAATACATACGAACATAATATCATGTCTGTATTCCACCAAGAATTAGGCAGAGGTATACCTATAGTACACCCATATTTCGCCAGTTATGTTTAAGTTCCACGTTGTAATCATCCGGGCACAAATTCAGACTCCGGGCTGCTACTGAAAAATTCCATATGGAAAAACCCAATAACACTTAAATGAAAATATGTAATCGAATATCACGTTCGTGTTCACCATCTAATCAACTTTTACACGCACTCTACATATTAGTCGATGTACAAATTTACTTAATGTTCATCGATTCTCTATTCAATTAAAATAATTTGAATTGAGAACTAAGTACTTTATTGTTGTTACGTCTAAACAAAACAACAATAAAGTACTTAGTTCTGAATTCAAATTATTATACACGATAAATCTAATAAATAATTGATGGACATGGAAATCATCATTCGTTTGTTTTCGGAAATGCGATGATTCCCGAGGGATGTTAAGAAAATAGGTGTAGGTATTGTGCCTAGATAAGTGAAAATTACACACAGGATGTGCTTATAATTTTAGACTTATTGATAGCTAAAACCTACCACAACTCACCTCTTCGCAGCTGATTAGCACCGAAGGCAAGCTATAGGCTCGCCCTCTATAATATGAGACGTAAACATAACTGGCGAAATGTGGGGGGAATACAGACGTCATGATACAGAACAGGTTATTTCAGAACACCCACAAAACCGCAGCAACCAACATTTGACACAAGCAAAACCGAACCGGATACGATCTATTTTAATCTGATGAATACAGTTCCGACAACCAAACTTCCATATTTAAAAGGCGAAAACAGCGATCAAAATCAATGATCCTCTAAACTGCGGGGGATGGTTCCGACATTTCCCCGTTTTGCGGTTTGGTCCTTACGTCCGTAATGGTAGAGAAAAAGACCCGAAAACCCATATCACCGAGTTGGTAATTTTGGTAACGCTTTGAATAATTACACCAACCTAAGTCAATATGTATTGTTTGTTTTGCAAGCAAGTTTGTTTGATATGTATCAAGGAGCAATAATAGGGTGGTACACAATTTTTTTTATTCTATTTATTCGACGCTATTTACTCCATACATCTATCAGTAGTAATAAAAATAAACATGAAATCGAAAAGTTAAGAAGAGATATTATAAACAAAAAATATTTACGAAGTCAATATCGATGTAGATTCGAGTAAATATTGTTTTACTATGAACGCGGCACAATCATCAATTATTTATATCCCTACTTTAACTTTAACTTATACATCCTACAAAAAAAGAATACAAACACATTGTATCTTATTGAATCATATTTTTATTTCACATCTGTGTATAAAAGGAAATACGTTTCATCGTAATCTTGGCATAAAAAAGACGACTTGCGGAGTTATATCAGTGCTTATTTTCTTTTTTCATCATAAACATCGATTTGGGAGCAAGGGATTATTGCTATAGCAACGGGCTAAGGGTTTATACGAGTGCCTGTACAGTTTTATATTCTGCGCCCAAACTGGCTTATAGGAGATATGTTTCGCTTTTTTAGGGTTCCGTAGCCAAATGGCAAAAAACGGAACCCTTATGGATTCGTCATGTCTGTCTGTTCGTTCGTATATCACAGCCACTTTTTTCCGAAACTATAAGAACTATGCTGTTAAAACTTGGTAAGTAGATGTATTCTGTGAACCGCATTAAGAATTTCACAAAAAAATAGAAAAAAAACAATAAATTTTGGGGGTTCCCCATACTTAGAACTGAAACTCGATATTTTTTATTCATCAAACCCATACGTGTGGGATATCTATGGATAGGTCTTCAAAAATGATATTGAGGTTTCTAATATTTTTTTTTTCTAAACTGAATAGTTTGCGCGAGAGACACTTCCAAAGTGGTAAAATGTGTCCTCCCCCTATAACTTCTAAAATAAGAGAATTATAAAATAAAAATAAAAATATTATGTACATTACCATGTAAACTTCTACCGAAAATTGGTTTGAACGAGATCTAGTAATTAGTTTTTTTGTTTTTTTAATACGTCGTAAATCGTAAACCGCAATTTACCTTTCATTCAATCAACTCAAATAAAAAAATAAAAAAAACATTTAATTTCATAAACATAAACCTTATGCATAAACCGTGAACCATTATTTTCTAATAATAAATCGGTAAAGGTGCCTAAGTAAATAATAATTAGAATTAGCGCGGGGCGTGGCTGGATCGGTAGCGGGTGCGGAGCGCGCGGGGGGCAGGTTCCCGACTGTGCTTAACCGAGCGGGCAGACACGTGAGGGCAGACGTTGTTGACACTCGTGCGCGCGGAGCTAGTTAGGGTTCCGTACCCAAAGGGTAAAAACGGGACCCTATTACTAAGACTTCGCTGTCTGTCCATCCGTCTGTCTGTCACCAGGGTGTATCTCAAGAACCGCCATAACAAGACAGTTGAAATATTCACAAATTATGTATTTCTGTTGCCGCTATAACAACAAATACTAAAAATAAAATAAATATGGTAACAGGTAGGCACCTAATTTGTGTACCTACTGTTGTTTACCTAGTCAATGGTACGGAACCCTTCGTGCGCGAGTCCGACTCGCACTTGGCCGGTTTTTTATTATTTTTGCCCAAACGAGTAAAACAAGGATGCTTCGAGCCATTAGGGGAGATAGTATCGATGACACTTGTGCTGGTCCTTATGCTTAGGGAATTGGGTATCGAGGACCAATTGGCCAGTCATTCGTACAGTACCAATTTTGATTGCTAGACATCTGAGGAGGGGCTCGTGGCTAAATGATTAACAGCCACACGGGTCGATCGAAGGTTAAGCTACGCTTGCCGCGGTCGGTATTTAGATGGCTGACTATCCGAGAATCCGTGCCTCGGAAAGCACGTTAAGCCGTTTGTCCCGGCTGTCATTCGTAGATCTTTGACAATCGGTACGGGTAGCCAGAAGCCCAAAAGTCAGACAACCAGTCTTACCAAGGGGTATCGTGTTACCCAGCAACTGGTGTGTGGAGTTCAGATAGGCAGTCGCTTCATGTAAAATACTGGTGTTCAGCTGCATTCGGTTAGACTGGAAGCTGACCCTAACATAGTTGGGAAAAGGCTAGTCAGATTGTTACATCTGAAGAGCAACATCTCCAAGCTTATGACTCAAATGAACGAACATTTCATGAGATGGTTCCAGTATAATTGTGGTGTAGCGGCATCTACAACAACACATGCGAGCTACGCGTCAGACTGACGTCACGCAAAATGCTGCATCGCGCAAGCAGAGTTTACCGCGCAACTAAAATATATACAACATCCCGACATCAATCGTTGGGCAGTTGCCCACCTGACACAACACACGTCTGGTCGGAGGATCCTCCCTCTTCAATAGAGTATGAGTAAGCTTTACACCCTGTTCCTCATACCTCTATAGTGGCATTTGCGCTAGCAATCAATCAACTCAGCCTACTGTAGTCTAGTGCTTGACAATATGCCTCCACAACTACGTCATAACACCCCGCTCTCTACCTTTTGCATCCAGTCTGGTCTCAGACACCTTTTTAAGGACTTCGGTGTACCTAGCTGGAGGTTGTATTACGCCACGCTACGCTTGATTCGCTGTCTCTACTCCAAGACTCGTTTGCTTCAACGGTCATCGGTCCTTCGACTGACATGGTCGGCACTCGCTGTCACTTCAACTTGCTAACTCTGTAATTATGTTTCGGTAACTTAATTTTTTCCGGATAAACTATCCAGAAAAAATTGAGTGTATTAAAAAAAGATTGGCAACTAAACTAATGGGGGCTCTCGTTTTTGTGCACACCATTTGGCGCCACTGTCGAGTAAGGTCCTGTTGCAGTACTTTTATTTGATTTTCTGGATATGTTTAAGTACCCTTATATTCATAGTATGTTTATTTTATTACATTTTAAAACTTCAAATGAATATTTAGATTATAATGTTCCTAAAATTGGCAAACATGAAGCAGACAAATCTTATTCTTCCTTCAAGTACTACCAAATTAAATCCTTACTTTTTACTTAAAATCTTAAGTCATATTATGAATCATTCGTTAAAATCCTTGATAAAAAATCTCGCAAACAGTGAACGTTCAGTACATATTGACATCTAGAGACCTTACTCTACACTAGCGCCTCTAGCGGTGAACTCAAGCGCGATAGCCCTCATTGCCAATCTTTATCTTATGGGCTGGGAAACGTGTCTTTTACCTACATAGTTTTATATTGCTTTTTATTAAGATTGTAAGCGAATTCATAAATAACCAGTTTTTACTCCTAGTAGGTATTCCAGCACCTGTAAAGCTTGAGTCAGTTACTCGAATTAATTTAGAGTTTAGATTTACATGCATTCAGGTCGTATTGAAGCAGCAATAGTACCCACAATCTCTGTGCTTAGTAATAAATCCTGAAAGCTCATCAATTCAACGCTGAACTTATTTGTGAGGTACACCCATAAAGTTGGGTGTTATTTACGCTAGACCGTTATTGAGTTTTCACTTAAGGTATTTGCTCCAGTAACTTTGATATGCTATAAAGAAACACTATACAATAATCGCACTTCTTCTTTCATGTATCTGTACGAATAGAAGACAGTACTAAAAAAAATATTAAAAATAAGAAATATTTTCTTAATGTCCCTCGGCAAACTTCGTGTTTCGTCAGTCGTCGGATTTCTACCAGTTGCCCTTTGCACTTGGTGCAGACCGGACGCTCACAATCGACTTGTAAGTATATAGAGTTGTTAATACACTTTTACCTTAATGTAATTTATTTTAAAATTGAGAGGAAACTGACGAAACACGAAGTTTGCCGAGGGACATTAAGAAAATAGTTGTACTGTTATATATGACGTCGTATAAATATTAGGTAGTCACTCAAGACAGCAAGTTGACCTAAATCAAACTCTTGAAGCAAAAAAGATAATCACTGTTTGTGTAATTATTTCGCCTAATCTTAGAACAACTTTGATTATTAAAAAAACACGTGTGGCACTCGGGGACTGCCGCGGTAAAGCTATTGCATAGCATTTTTTATCAATTTATGCAATTATAATTGTTTATTTATGCAGTATCTTTTTTTCTTTGATATTAATTCAAGTACAGTCAAACCATATACATGTTAAGCGAACGCTCGGCCGAGCTACATGGTAGGCGGAGTGGGGGGTGTTAGGTTTTATTTTCGTTACGGAATTTCTTGATTCGATCGCCGCGCTCAAAGCCCGCGATAAAAGCTATGCAATAGCTTAAAAACTCGTTGAATGCAAAACCCCCTTCCATCCTGATATTGAAGTTGGTTAAAAATGTACGCGCGCTATGTAAATATTATTTACATGAAACGGTGGACCGCAATCCTATAACCAAATAGGCAAGAGTCTGCATTCCCACTGGCAACTTTCCAAAATTGTAATACTTAGAAAACGGACGTGTAAATTACACCTATGGAGTGGGTCCTTGGACCGCTTTTAATAGCACCCGTTTGAAATTCACAGACCTTGTAACACCCCCAAGGAATTTGATACATGCGAAAATGCAATGATCCCAAAGCTCAATTTGGATTTGCGAGAACTCCCATAGTACGCGTATGTTGTAATGGCAATCATGTCATTTGTTTTAAATAGGCTTTTATTTTATATAGATTCTTCTATATTTTGTGAATGTGAGAAAGTTGTAGGCCTAACTTGTAGACTGTAGATTAGTACACCTTTTTATATATTTTACTTTATTTTTATATTTTGTTGAGTGCCTGTTACTTGTTGTCAGGCCTACACTGTCCTCCCATTATCAACACTGTAATTTGAAACATTGTAAAAGCCCCTTATTTTTAAAAGAGTAACGGTGGAGTTTCTTGCCGGCTCTTCTCCATAGGAAACAACCAATTGGAACCGTGCACCTAGCTTCTGACGTTTCATAAGTGCCCATGTTGGTTTATGTGAAATAAAATATTTTGATTTTGATTGATTTTGATTTTATAATTCCAATATCAGCCGATCTATTCTATCAAATCTGTGCTCTATCAATCTGTATTCTATCAATTCTATCAATCTGTAAAAATCTGTCTCCGTCAGGATGGACGGTCACTAGGCGTTTTTAACGTTGAATTTATGCCCAAGAATTGCTTATATTTGCTTCCTATTCTCAAACAAGTGCTTCCACAGTATTCTAGAATAAAAACAAACATTTTAATGGTGTCCGTTCATTCTGATGTCAGGACTGGACTCGAGCGCGCTGGTCCGACAGGCCCCGAGTGGTCCGCGGTGGGCGCTGAAGAAGCTGGACCGGGAGCTCCTCCTGGAAGCCTCGATCGTGCAGGCCTGGGTGTCACCACCGGACAGGCCTGCAGACATCAACGTCGAGGCGGAGTGGTTCCGGGAGGCCATGTCCGAGATTTGTGACGTGGCAATGCCTCGGGTCCAGCCCGGACGTGCCTGGCGCCAGGTGTACTGGTGGTCGCCGGAACTGACGTCTTTGCGCGAGGCGTGCGTTGCCGCGCGACGCTTGTACACCAGGCACCGCAGGCTCCGTATCCGCCCTCCGGATACGGAAGCCATTCAGGCGGAGCTGTACGAGGGTTACAGAGCGGCGAAGACCGCCCTCCGAGCGGAGATCCGTGGGGACGCCCATATAAGGTGGTGCGGGAGAAACTCCGCCCATGGGCTCCCCCGCTGACGCAGAGTCTCCGGCCCCAGCTCGTGGAGGGCGTGGTGAGCGCTTTGTTCCCTTCGCGGGGAGGGCATACTCCCCCGCCCATGGCTCCGCCTCCTGCGGTGCCAACTGCGGACCACATGACCGACGATGACGACGTTGCTCCTGAGGTGACCGAGGTAGAGTTGAGAGCGGCGGTACGCAGGCTGAGTGCCAAAAATACCGCCCCAGGACCCGACGGCTTACCGGGAAAAGCCTGGGTCCTGGCCTCGGAGGCTCTCGGGCCTCGACTAAGAGGGCTCCTAAGCGCATGCTTGGAGGAGGGCCAGTTCCCACTTCGTTGGAAGACGGGGAAACTGGTCCTCATTAAGAAACCGGGGCGCCCGGCGGACTCTCCGTCCGCTTACCGGCCCATCGTGCTGCTCGACGAGGTGGGCAAGCTCTTTGAAAGAGTCATTGCAGACCGCCTCGTCGGGCAGCTGGTGCGGGTGGGGCCGGATTTGGCGGAGAGCCAGTTTGGTTTCCGCAGGGGGCGCTCCACGGTGGATGCCATCATGCGCGTGCGAGCCCTCACGACGGGGGATGCTGTGGCCCGGGGTGGGGTCGTCTTGGCGGTGTCTCTAGACATCGCCAATGCCTTCAATACCCTGCCCTGGAGTTGCATCCGGGAGGCATTCCGGTATCACCGGATGCCGACCTATCTCTGTCGTGTAGTCGAGGCCTATTTGGCGGATAGAGCAATTATCTACCCCGGTCACCAGGGAGAATGGAACCGGCGAGAGATGTCGTGCGGTGTCCCACAGGGATCGGTCTTGGGGCCGCATCTGTGGGACATCGGGTACGACTGGGTGCTGCGCGCCGACCTCCCTAGCGGCGTCAGCGTGGTGTGCTACGCTGACGACACGCTGGTCCTGGCGCAGGGGAGGTCGCACCAGGCGGCGGCCGAACTAATGACACGCGGGGTTGCGACAGTCGTTGAGAGGATCCGGCAGTTGGGACTCGAGGTGGCCTTGCACAAGTCCGAGGCCATGTGTTTTCATGGTCCTCGGAACGCGCCACTGTCGGGTTCCCAAATAACGGTAGGAGGGGTTCACATCGGCGTCGAGTCGACGATGAAGTACCTGGGACTCGTCCTCGACAGCCGGTGGAACTTTGTCGAGCACTTCCGACGTTTGGCTCCCAGACTGCAGCGGGCCGGGGCTGCTTTGAAGCGGCTCTTGCCCAATCTGGGGGGGGCAAACGCCTCCTGCCGGAGGCTCTACGCGGGGGTCGTGCGGTCCATGGCCCTTTACGGGGCACCGGTGTGGGCGGGTTCGCTAAGGCTCCGGCCAGCCCGCCGGTTGAAAGCGTCCCAAAGGGTCATGGCCATCCGGATGGTACGGGGATACCGCGCTGTCTCCTGCGAGGCGGCGAGCCTCCTTACTGGATTGCCGCCGTGAGATCTGGAGGCAAAGGTCCTCGCGCACGTTTGGGAGTGGCGCGAGGAGGCGAAACGCCGGGGCGTAACTCCGCTGCCGCGAGAAATCACGGCACAGCGGACAGAGCTCCGGCGGGATCTCATGGCGGCATGGAGAGTGCGACTGTCGCAACCCAGCGCAGGGCACGCCACAATTGCGGCGGTAAGACCCCTCTTTGAGGAGTGGCTTGAGAGGCGCCACGGCGTCCTCACCTTCCGCCTGACGCAGGTCCTCACCGGACATGGCTGTTTCGGGAGGTTCCTGTTTCGGATAAGGCGGGAGGAAACGCCCGGGTGTTATCATTGCGTGGATCGACCGGAGGACACGGTGGAGCATACGGTGGAGGTCTGCCCGGCTTGGGCGGAGCACCGCTGTGTCCTCGTGGCGGCGATCGGCGGCGGCGACCTCTCGCGTCCGGCCCTGGTTCAGGCCATGGTACGGAGCGAGAGGGAATGGGAAGCCGTCACCTCCTTCTGCGAAGCAGTAATGCTCGCGAAGGAGGAGGCGGAGCGCGAAAGGGAGAGGCAATCTCTGCGCCCTCGCGCCCCTAGCCGCCGCAGGAGGAGGAGACACCCTGGGCGTCGGGAGTCGATTGCCGACTCCCGGCCACCGTAGGCGCGGGCTTGCGGACGGCGAGCAATGGGCAGCTCGCCGTCCGGTAAGGACCAGGCCCGGGTCGACGGCGCGTCGTGTTCCACGCGCGCCTCAAAGAGATGTCAGCACCATTGACGGGGTCCGATAGGACCGATGCCTGCCGGGGCTGCGGATTGTTCGAAAGAGTTACCGTGGCCCTGGCGCACAGGCAACTGAAGGAACACGGGTGGGTTTTAGTCAGTAAGAGTCTGACACGCCCTTCCGCTCCGCCCAGAGCGGGAGACGTCATTTGATGATTTCCCAACCAAAAAAAAAAAAAAAAAAAAAAAAAAGGACTGCCGGTCACCGAGTCGCAGTGTCCCTGATAAATAGAATTATTGAAATTCACGGTGGCCATTAACTGCTTCCCATTTGCTTCTCTCAATGTTTTAGAATGATTCGTATAAAATGTAGACAGTAATATTCACAGTATATTTTGAATCCAATAAACTTAGAACATGGTTCTTATTCATCAAATTCTTATACTTCAATTGTAAAAATAAATTACAGGTTCAGTGTTACAGTATTACAAGGACGGCTAATATACAAAGGCTAACCCAGAATTGGGTTTTCTGACAGCAAACTCAGTGCGACAGCGAAATTAAATGAGGACAGTAATTAAGCGCAAATATGGAGATATCCAACGTTTGTTATGGTTATATGATATCTGAATGTGAATGTACAACAATAAGAGAAACATAAATATACTTTGATCACACAGTTTAAATGCTTGAAAAGCTAAATACAGAAACTGTTACTTTAACTTCTCATAAAAAAAACGCATTGCCCGTTTAAGAGGGCGCAAACCGGTCCACTAGCGCCACTCCTTTAAAAAAATATTATCCCGTGACTGAGAAGGAATTTTTAATAACGGCTCAATCAGCACCCTCGGTAAGTGTGTCTAGAATTTTCTAATACCGTTTATAAACTTTCATATTGAAACGCAAAGCAACAAAATACGATCTAGAGGAATGTGGCCGCTTTTCTTTAGATCGAAGTTTGTTGCTTCGTGTCTCAATATGAAAGTTTATAAAAGGTATTACAAAATT
The DNA here is from genome assembly GCA_917490735.1 of Dryobotodes eremita. Classification (NCBI taxonomy): domain Eukaryota; kingdom Metazoa; phylum Arthropoda; class Insecta; order Lepidoptera; family Noctuidae; genus Dryobotodes; species Dryobotodes eremita. The sequence goes on along the minus strand of OU823251.1, from coordinate 18,048,599 downwards.
TAAGACACACTTACCGAGGGTGCTGATTGAGCCGTTATTCAAAATTCCTTCTCAGTTACGAGATAATATTGTTTTAAAGGAGTGGCGCTAGTGGACCGGTGTGCGCCCTCTAAACTGTTTCTTCAAAACCTATGAATGTTGTTTGCGATATCTTTAAACATTATGAGTTCTCCTAACAGCAGAATTTACACTGTTTTACTTAAGTCAAGGAATTTAATTGTTTACCAAATTGTCTACCAAATTAATTTGTATTCAAATTGTAACCGTCACACTTTGACAGTTGTATGAATAGGCTATAACACGGAAAATTTACGAAGTCTGTCAATGATATAGACAAAAACAAAATCCTGACTATATACATATCTAAATGGCTTGAAAAACGCACACACAAAAGCTGAGATAGTCGCTGCAACTACTATTAATTACAAAAGTAACCTAATTAAAACGTTGAAAACCTCTTCTTCAGTTGATTTATTGTTGCAACATTTCCTTACAAGTTTAATTAAGGAAAAAACTTGTACGTATGTGAAACAATGTATAAATATTTATACGTTGCAGCAAGTTTAAATTTATTTGCAGAATATTAACTTTGTACAAAAGCATGAGTACCTATAAAAATTGAACTAAAATTTCAATAGCTAGGAAAAAGTGACATTTTTATAAGTACTCATGTTTTTTACAATGTTCAAATTCTACAAAAATCAAACTACAGATACATTTTGTGACTAAACTTTGTTCAAAAAACCAATAAACCTACCTATCCTGTTACAAGTTATCGGCAGAAATTTAGGAAATAAGGAGATAGCAATCTTTCGTGTAAGTTTTATTGATGTGAAACATCTATAGCCGCGGGTAAAACTGATTGTTGGCGTGGCGACGCATGCCGTGGCGACGGCGTCGCCAAGCTATATATTCTATAGAAAATAGTTTGGATGTTTCACATCTGCCAGGCCTCCCGTGACGGCTCAATTTTTTTCTTGTTTCGTGTACGCATAACGCACATTAATCATTCCTTTGTTCACCAAAGCAATTAAAGCAACATTAGATTCATTCTACACGAAAACAGCTCCAATTAAGACATTACTATGTCACATTTGTCTCCTTCAAAACGTGCAACATAATGCATCGTCAGCTAACATTGTAACGTTGAATAGAATTCCCTTAATTAATCAAGTGTCCCACCTGAATATGCTATTAAGGCGACGTTGTTTAATTGATGCCTAGGGAGTAGTCTCGTGTCATTCACTGCTGAAGTGGCGGTCTGACGTGACCATAAAGTACTACAAGGTTGCAACGTAGCTATAATTTTAAATAGATATACATTTCGGGCACGTTAAGTAAGACAGTTTAATATCTAATGTTAGTGAATGAATAAGCAATTTCTTTAAGTACGAAATGTGTTCAACCGTCACGGCATATATGCCTGACTGCTAATGACTGTACAGAAAACCCAGGGTTAATTCCCACTCACACGACAAAGCTTAATTAATTTACTTTTTCTTTCTTACTCAAGCTTATTCTTAGTTTTTATTGTACCTAAATATAATTTCAAAAACAATGTTTTAATATTATAAGGACAGCTTATGTACAAAAGCAAGCTAACCCAGAATAGGGTTCTCTAACAGCAAACTCTATTTCTCTCTTTAAGGGGGACTACAGGACCTAAACGCAAGTTTTATAATGCCGTAAAGTGTATGATCCACTGCCGTAAACAAAATCAGAAAAATATATGATATTTTTCAGGATATATCCTAGTTAGATAGTGTTTTGAAAACATAATACAACTAATTCGATTCGACAGAAAAAAATCACGAAGATACCTCTAAAAATTTATTTTAACGATTAAAAACCATACTAATATACTTGCAATAATTCTGAATTTTTGTCAGAATATTCTACAAGCAACGTATTAACGTGATAGTGTTTTAATTTTTTTGTCCAATCAATAGATATTTTGTAAATCGATAATTCCTTCATATTTTGCAATAAATTACCAGCGTTGTGTCGTCGCGCTTCTCTTTCTTTTCTATGCAGTCCGACAGTGACCGCGCTTTAGCTGTTGTCAGCCTCTTAAGTTAACTTGTACAATTTACCTAAATCTAAAATCTGGTAAAGAGCAATTCTAATCTTTTCGTCATTCCCTCATTGCTGAGAATCACGACCAAATAAAGTCTATTATAATAACCCCGGTTATATTGCTGAAAATAACGGAAATCGGAATCATTACATTTAGCAGACGGATCACCGATCACGATAATAAAGATAGACTCTATTGTCAACTTCCCTAACATAATCCTTCAATCGCCTACAGCAGGAGTCACCTAATGGCGGACCGCGGTCCGCATCCGGACCGCCGACCTATTTTTTGTGGACCTTAAGTAAACAGTAAAATTGAATCTAATCAATTAATTTTTGAGTTCTAGATTGCACCAACTTTACTCCAAATTTCAGACAGATAGATCAAAGTACAAAAAAAAAAAAACATTAATATTAATTATTTACTTCTATAATTTTTTTCTTTATTATTACATAAAAAAAATATTCAAGGTTTTAGTTTTACTATTTTTTTTAAATCTTGTTTACTAGTAATGGTCTGCTAAACGGACCGCAAAAGTCATATTATATATTAAAAAAACGGACCCCCAATGAAACTAATTACAGCTTCGAAGAGGCCTATTATTTTCCGAGGACTATACAGGCTGTTGCTTGGTTATCAGAACTCGATATTCGTTAGTCATTAATTGTGAATGTGACAGCGAGCTCAACATACATTGTTTAACGAGAAGCTCAAATATTGCATGCATCTACATGAGATAGATGAAACGGGTTTCAATATCGGTTTCGCAATATCCTGCCCATACGTCAGCCCCTTCGTGCTTCCGATACTTAACGATTTGTCTCTTGGCTCGAATCCCAGCAGGTAAATATTGTTTATTACAGGTTGACATGAATGAACATAATGAACATAAAATAATGATTTAACTGCTCAAAGGGATTGGTACAGGTGTCTAGTACACCCCGGCATTTATTTTTATGCATTATGAAAAAATTGAGGGTCGACTAAATAAATCGTAAAGTTTGCGCTTATTTTTATTAGATTTTAGACGATACACACTGTAATGAAATGATTATTGAATTAATTATTATTGATGAAGTTATTATTGAAATTATTGATGAAGTTATTAATGAAATCATACTAATATTAAAATTTGTATGTTTGTTACTCAATCACGCAAAAACAGCTTAACGGATTGAGATGGCACACACACAGTTTTTAACCTGGGTTTTTTTAACCACATAGGATACTTTTTATCCCGGTAGTACGTTTCCGTGGGATAATTTCCGACCTCTACGCGGGCGAAGCTGCGGGCAAAAGCTAGTTATTAATAAAATTATCAATGAAATAATTTTTAAAGGTGATTTGTAACCATGTCGAATAATTCTATTCCCTTATCTGTATAAGGTCTTCCCTTTAAATTCAAATTCAGAATATTTTATTTTACAAGACAGAAGGACAGTTAAAAGCTGGTATTTTAAAAGTATCGTTCAACTCGACGTTGTAGCTACTGAAACCCCTATTAAAATAGATACTTACTACAATGTACCAACCATCTAAGTACCAACAAAATAGGTATTTACCTAGAACAAAGCTGTTATTAATTAATTACGAGCTCACGTTAGTGTAGTGACGAGGGTAGTCAAGAGTCAATCAATCGAAGCCTCAGTCAACTCTGGTGGGGACGTAGAAAATTGATAACTATCGATATTTGGGCGAAACTTCCCGTTAACTAGTTGGTACTTGTACAGATTGGGAACTTTGTGATAGGTTTGTCTGTGATTGGATTGCTTAATTGGTGAAAGACTTCTTAGAAATGTTCTGTTGAATTTGTTATTTGATTTAATCATTCAGGCACAGGTAATTTATGTTTCCAGTCTTAAAAACCATGTTTGTGAATAATCTGAATGTAGCGTCAAAGCCTCCTGTAAGTACCTAACTGTAATAAATTGTGTCGCGAAGACTAATTTCTGGAATAAACTGTCTGTAAATTGGTTAAAAAAACACTTTTACACGTCAAAATTAAATGTTATGTTTTTTAAACTAGACGAGTTCGGTGTTTTCTAACTGACCACTCTGAGAAGAAGACCGAAACAAACTCAGAGGTCAGTCTCTTTTAAAATCCAAACATAATCTTGGTCTGACCATATGAGGACCATGCAGGTAAATGTCTGAGATAGTCTTTTGAGGAAAGAACCATACAGATTTGAGTGGACCTGTCTAGTCGGTGCATGCAATTGTCAGTAATCGAATAGCTCAACTCGGAACTTAAGGAGCTCAAAAACTCGACGAACAATACCATTGTATTGAAACAAACGTAAAATTGCGTGATAAAAACCTTCAAGGATTACGGTGACCACAAAGGAATTAATTTACCTATATTAATTCCTTCCTAATCCAAGCCAGAACGAATTTCCCGTAATTACATCATAACATAACATTGAAAAGCGAATGTAATTTGCTTATCAAATGTGTGGGAGGTAATAATAATTCCTAGAAAATACCCTATGTGATGTGCACTCCACGTGAACGGACTGAATGTGGTTGAACTACCTACATACATTCAACCACGGAGAAGGTACGGGAGTGTCCGTTCGACCACGAGTTAGTGCGCTAATTCAATATCCCATGCGAATAGTCCAGCAAAAGCCGATTCAGTTGAACATTTTAGTGCGCAAGTTAATTTCCATGAGCTGACGTTTTGACAGTCTTAGTTGGTAAAACTTGCAGCGTGTCGATGGACTGTAAATGTTCACGTAGTGCAAATCTGTTGGGAATGTGAAATCTATAATAAATTAAGGTCGCTTTTCGTGACTGTCTGTGACCGCGTCGTTCTTCTAAACTACACAACAGATTTTTAAGCGGTGTCACCATCATTTAGAAAAAATATTCGAAAAGGTGACATTGTGGCAGCATCTACAACGCCACATGCAATCTACGCAACATAATGACGTCACGTAAAATTCTGCATCGCACAAGCAAATTTTACCGCACAACTAGCATATATACAACGTCCCGACATCAAGCGTTGGGCAGTTGCCCACCAGACACGACACCCGTCTGGTCGGAAGATCCTCCCTTTTCCATAGAGAATACCTCATACCTCTATGACATTAATATAAAACTTATACATAATAAAGAAATCTAGATGTTATGTCAAGTCGTAAAAACCGTGTAAAACCTGCTAATGACCACGCTCTTTAACGCTGTTGGCAGGTACGGCACATTGTAGGAAGCGCTCATACATTATTCTAGAGACAACGCTATGATGGCCGTACGCGTTATTATACCTAAGCGTGCAAACGCCCAATAAAAAAATACAGCACAGTTTTTGTGGAATATTTGGAGGTGTAGTATCTGTTTATAACTGTGATAACCATATATAAGCCACGATTTACTGACAAGAGTCACAGGCTCACCATTACATCTAAGTCCCGGTCCAGGGTACGCTTCACCTTCAATTTCCCGCCATTCATGGTGACTGACAGTTGATATTTAGTGACACCTACCTGACTTCTTTTGTGTGCAGGAAAAAAGATGTAATTCTTTAGCTGAAATAAACAGAAACCCAAAAAAGTTGCGTGTAACGTGCCCGCGAGCCTTCTCCTCCTTATTTGGAGGAGTTCTATATTATATTGGTAGTTTAAACTACATGATTGTGCACTAATGATATGCAGTAGCAATTAAAGTCGAGCAGATCTGACTCGACGTCGCTTCGCTATCAGGCTTGCACCGTGTGTGTTCCGCCGCTTAGCCTGTTTCCGGCAGACGTGCCCAGCGCAATCCCACTAAAGTTTAGCAGCCTTATGAGCAACGTCCGTGATTTATGTTATAGAACGTGGTGTTTCTATTTCCAGATTCCTGCCCCTTATACAAAATTTTTACTCCTATACGTATTGTACGCTGGGCAAAACTTTTAGTCCTAACAAGTAAGTATAACATTTAAATTTGTATACTTACTGCTTCTGACCGCGCGGAGGTCGAAAACTATCCCACAGGAGTGAACTACCGCGATAAAAAGTATCCTATGTCCTAACATAACGCGCGGTTGGATTTTCAACGCTCCGCTCAACGCGGTAAGATAAAAATCCAACAGCTCGCTTTAAGTGTTAGGGGAAAACGAGCATTAATTTTGGATAGAACGCAAAGGTTTCGTGATCAATAGGTTAGTAGTAGGATTAATTATAGATAGTCTAATTAGCATAATATATTTTACTAATGTGACTATCTCTAATAGATAACACAATTATTATTAGTAATTCTTTCTATGTAACTTATTTACAGTACCAAGTCAATTTTCGAAAGCTTTTTGAAGCCACCGGGCTCATTTTGCTACGTAACAATACGTAGATAATAGAAAATGAACGACGCCGGCCATTCTCCGAACATAATGCCTCAATCGCTTATGACAGGTAGGGGAAGTGATAGAGTGGTGTATTCCTACGCAACACAATGGGTTGTCAGCACAGTTCCATTCATGCGTCCACCTATCAGAAACTATGCTAGCAATGATAGGTAGGTAAGTGAGGGTTTGAAAAGCGTGAATAAATAAGCAAACAAATGACCGCAGTCATTGTGTTTGCTTATTTTTTTGCGTTAACTTTCTCCCGGTTTCTGTATTGAGAATTTGAAGTTGAAAACTTGTCAAGCATAACTTAGGATGAAAGCCCGTGAAATTAAAAATATATTTGCAAAAAAAAAACATTTAAAAATATCCTTATTAAATGATAGAGTAGAGCTTGACAAGATCTCAACTTTTAATTCTCAATTCAAAAACTGGGTGTAACTATAGGTGCATATTGTAATGATATACCTAATGTTTAAAGTCGCACTACTTTCAGGCGACAAGCCAAGCAACAGATAATATTGCCAACCAGCCGGTAATATTGCTAAATGACTACTGAAAATATTAAAAATCTTGTCTAGATCTAATGTCAATGTGGTTTAATGTAAAAGTAGGTTCCAATTACTGAAAAAAAAACTGAAGTTATATTATAATCTATTTGAAAACCCTTATTTAACAAAAAGAACGGAAGCATGTATGATTTCGTATTTGCGTTTCATTAAGTATTTATGCAAATAAAATGTTCCCTTTACATAATTAAGGGTAGTAACGGATGGACGCTTCTGGTGGAAAACATTATCACAAGGTCTTTTTGGCGAGAATATTCAATTTGTATGTTTTCTTTTTTAAATAAAAATAAAATTATGCGGAAATGTAGGATTTAGGCATATTTCAAATGCATATTTTTTTTTCTTATTTTTGTAAGCTCTGGATGTAGAATTTAAATATGACAAACGTATGTAGACCTACCTGCCTACTTTATTTTCTGTAGTTTTATAGATTTCAGAAAGACAGGAAAAATAAAAATAAGATTTACCCAGGTAAAGGTACACAATAAGACCACTATGGAACCTTCGATACGCGGCATACACAAACTAAACGAAAAAACCCAGCTGTTCACCTACTTTAACCCTTCGAAAACACCGAAAACACGAAACATCGGCTTCAAAATGTTTTTATTATGTATTAATGTTACTCGAAGTACGTGATAAGCACACAAGAAAACTGCTCAGCTTTCAAGATTACAAGAATTTACGAGAATAGTTCACGGAATACGGATACTACTCAAAGTAACCCTTTTTCCTTCCATCCCGTTTTACGGCTTTCGCGGACAGGTAAATACATAGTTCAATTCTTTATTTGAAGAGTATTACAGTTCGACTCAGCACTTGAATTGAAGAAAATGATCACGTTCCTTTTACATGCTACTTTCTTGGGTCTTTTTTGGGTTGGAATCAGTTGTTTAGTACCTACCTCCTTGAATTATACTATACAAAAGTTTAAAGTACATCCTGTACTTGTTTAGAGACTAAGTAGTAGGTACTTTTAATGGACATAAAACAACAAAGCTGCAGAACAATTGACAAAAGTACACTTTATAATAATAATTTTAACCAACCTACTTAGCTTTTTATCTTATCTTTGAGAAGAATGAAATGTAAATAAAGAAACAGTTACAAAATGAACAACTGAGGGTACAAATTGGTAAACAAAAATGTTTACCGATTTGTATCCCCAAGTTTGTGTTCATTTTGTTGTTGTTTTAATAAAAATATTAAAACCTCAAAATATCAAAATATATTTTGACTTCAATATAGACCCAAATTGATAAAATAAACCAGAAAACTTATCCTAAAATGACAACCTAAATCTAAGACGACCTTCTTCCCGACATCACAAGATCATACGATAAAACGCCTTTGTGACCCCTGAGCAACAAAATGACCAAACATAACCCACAACACACCAGATCTATCTTTCCAATACCCACCTAAGAGCAATTTATTGTGAGGCAATACATCTTTGGTGCCCACGACGGGAGAAAGGTTCCCAGAAAGGGTAAAATTCTTAGTATAACCCGACAAATTTATGTTTATCATCCACACCTCCAAACCTTGGTTCAGCTCTTAACACAACAGCACAGGTAAGCAATTTTTGCGACAGCAAACATAACTTTGTAGACCAATACGTTGAAGAATGCGAGTCGTTCGGTCAATATTGCCATGTCGAATATTTTTCGGTATATTTTGCCGTAGGAGTAAAATATTTGATAGTACGGTCGCGAATATTTTGTTTCAGTTTAAATAAAAGACCCTTTGATCACAGAGGGTGGGTTGAGTCCCGTAAATATAATATTGAATAACGAATTTTTCACTTTAATCTGGTTCAATCGTGAATTTATTTTATCTGTAAAAAAATCTCTGTTTATAAATTTCCGTTCACTGAAATTGAGCTGTATTTTCATTGAAGGAACCACCATCGTATTAACATCATACTAACATAGTTTAAGTAATACTCGTTTCATGTTTATTATTTTATACATTATATGTAGATAAGTATATGTATTAATTGTATATGTAAATGGTACACCACTAACTACCTGCATTATTGTCTCTCCTTCTCCCTTTAATCCAAAGGTTGTCTGTAAAAGATCGCTTTTAGCGATAAGACCGCCCATTGTGTCACCCTATGTAAAATTTCTACATCTGTATCTGTGAATTTTATGGCATATATAATAAGGAGTATTATATTCTATTCTAAACACCATGCTGTACTTTTACGGGGCGTTTGCACGATTAGGTATAATACCGCGTACGGCAATCATGGCGTTGTCTCTAGAATAATGTATGAGCGCTTCCTAGCATGTGCCGTACCTGCCAACAGCGTTAAAGAGCGTGGTCATTAGCAGGTTTTATAGTACAAATAACAACCCGCCCCTGCTACACACGGTGTTTACGACTTGACATAACATCTAGATTTCTTTATTCTGTATAAGTTTTATATTAATGTTATAGAGGTGTGAGTAACAGGTTGTAAAGTTCACTCATTCTCTACAGAAAAGGTCGGTCTGGTCTTCCGACCAGACGAGTGTCGTGTCTGGTGGGCAACTGCCCCACGCTTGATGTTAGGACGTTTTATATATGCTAGTTATGCGGTAAATCTATATGTTTTGTCGTTTGACAAAACATATAGATTTCTTTATGATATGTAAGTTTTTTATTAATGTACCCTAATCGAATAACAAACAAATTGAAAATTACGTGAAATTAACGTTATACTAAATGTTATTAGAGCAAAAGAAGGTTATACGAAATATAATGGGTCTACCCTTTATAGCAGAACTTTTTATGTCATAATATTATTTTGCATAACAGCGCATAGCATAAACTTCATTTCGCAGAAAATCGTTTGGCATACACTCATTTATAATACATTAAAAACGCATATTTTTGTAAGTCAGAATCATCTTTAGGCATAAATTTCATATTCATAATAATTAAAAGTAGAACCATCATATTGCAGAAAGTTCACTGTCAGAATCGTCTTTTGGCAAAAATTTCATATCCATAATAATTAAAAAGTAGAACCATCATATTGCAGAAAGTTCACTGTCAGAATCGTCTTTTGGCATACATATATTTCATATCGATAATCATTAAAAGGTAGAACTATCATATCTCAGAAAGTTTACAGTTAGAATCATCTTTTGGCATAATTTTCATATCCATAATAATTGAAAGATATCGACATTAAAAGTATGCCTTTGTAAATTCGGACATATAGACGTTCGGCCAAACAATAATTATATTAAATGATTTTTATGCCATATATATATTCGTTTAAAGAAGATTATGCCAAGTGGGTTATGCCAAATAAATTTCGGAGCATCAAAATTCTGCCAGATAGAGGGAACCCAAATATAATATTGGATCACATAAAATTAGATTATTTGTTTTTATAGCATATGAAAATTATACCATGTGAACGTTATTTCAAGTGATATTATACTATCTGTTATTATGCCGTACATTACACACCCCCCGTCACCACCCTTCAGCATTTCAGCAGACACTCTGTCGTACCCTGTAGCTTTCCCAACTTTCATCCCTTTTAGCGCTCTTACAATCTCATCTATTTCTATTACATTCTTTTCATCTGCATCTGAGCTTGGTCTTCAAAACTGGCGTCTGCCCAGTTACCCACTCTTTGCACAACCTCTCTCTTTGCTCTTTTCATGACAACTAAATAAACTTTCAAATAAATAAAAAATGTAAGTTCTACAGTATAATAAAACCTAAAAAGCGCTGCATATACTCATGTCGTGTTATCACTCTTGTTTAAAATCCGACGCGATTGACGTCCTGTTTGCCTTTGAAACTGGACGTCAACGCCAGTAAGCGTATAACAGAAATTGTTTCCTACACTTAATTAATTTATCAATTAACGTGAATTTCACTGTGGAACCCGTTAGCTGGAATTATGTACCTACATACTACTTCAACAATGATTTCGGGTTTCGAAAATTAATTTTGCTCGTTTAGTGATGATAGAATTCCAATTATATATTATTTTTAAGTAATTTCTACTAGGAAAGAAACATAGACGGAATACTAAAGTTTAATTAATAAAAATATACCAGCATTGTTTTACAATCACATGATTACGATAGCAGTCAATAGTGAAGCTGAAGAAATCCAATGAAAGTATCAGGAAGAAATTGAATTGCTAGCTGCACAAACATTTGTTTGCAATATTTTTGTTCCGATGGAATTTTTATTACGAGAATGATCTAAATTGGAGTGACGTAGGTAAGCTTAATTGGAATACAGGTTTTATGAAAACCTGAACGTGCTATCAGCTGTTTTCAATTTGTACGGTTAGTGTGCATATTGTCCATAGAAAACGGTGATTATGTAGAGTTTTAACTTTAAATGTGTCACGTTGTAGGACCATGTGTTTTTGAGTATTGTAAAACAAAACCATGTGCATAATTTTTGTCTCTTTAGCACGAAAAGACTACACTTACAAAACTGCTCCTACTATCTGCGTACAATATAGGTACTATTACTTTTTATCTAAAACTCTCTCTCATCTCAATGTGGCTATATAAACATACGTTTATCATAAACTGATACCATTCTATGATAAGCTGTGCGATCGTAATATGTAAATATAGGGTTACTTGGTACTTCAATATCTAGACTAACATTTCTTTAGTAAGTAAATAGCCAGCTATCACTATTTGCTGTGCTTTCTCACAGTCCTTCCAATAACTTGTGGTCTTATCTATACTATTTTGGCCGCCGAAACTATATTCATAATAGTAATAGAGAACCTCTAATCTGGTAAGGCTGGTTAGAATTTTCATAAAATTAAATTGTTTTTAGATAAAGTTATGAACAGCTTATCTTAATACGAGACTTGTGTAGATAAGAATTTACTTACATTTATTTTAATTTACTCACTAGTAAATTAAAATAAATGTAATTTCTATGTACACTGGTACATGAATACGAGCTGCTGCTCAATATTACATAGAATTAGAAGAGACTAAACCTATGGTACAACGTAATATCAATCGCTGAAAGGACTCTAAGCACACAGTTCAAGAACGTAACTAGGGTTAACTAAAAAATAAACCTCTGAAGAGGAATGTCGAACAGTTTAAGACGATTCCAATCTGTTTAAGGTATTAAGAGGGCCCTTCCCGGTCCATCTATCGTCAACGCGAGCATGATTGAAAAGTTTGTTGTTTCATCCAACACAGTGTTTGAAAAAGAAGCAAGAGTGAGAACGCGATAACATCGAACGAAAATTGGCGCGCAAACTTTCACAAAACTTGTTCCAGGAAATACGTGTTTTTGAAAAAGCCTTACAAGTTTTTGGAAAAAATGTTTGTCACTTGGAATCTCCATTACATGTGCAAGGTTTCTATGGAGATGTTTTCTTTACTTTTACAATTTATGACTAAATTATGAACGGCCAAAGTTCTGGTAAAATTTGTGCAAAAAAGCACATTTTTGGAGGCTTATACTGAATTTGGTTCTCCAAATTTAGATTTTTTACTTACATAGAAACCTAGATAAAGTGCAAAAGTTACCTATTCGTCCAAAAATTTCAATGAAAGATGTGTTACAACGCCATAATCACGTACGAGCGTTTGTATGAAAAGTAAGGCGGGTTGGCCGCTCTTAACTAAAATATCTCAAGAGATCTAAATGGCAAGTAAAAAACATATTGGTTACCCATCATTTAAAATTTTAAAGATTCCAAAGCCAATAATGGACGTAAACGTTTTTATTCGTTCTTCATTGAAATCTTTACAAGGGAAAAGTTACGTTAAGCGGAAGTGTTCCCGATTGACAAATGGGTAACAAACTGAGATTGATAGGCGCGCCCTTTAGCCCTTCTGAGTACCGAACCCTTATAAATTATGTACGTATTCCACTGCAACACACAGCGGAATTTATTCTAAATATACTTTAAAGACTTTGGTAAGAACACATTAATGGAGGTGTCGGAAGCTTTGGGGCGTGTTTTTTCCGGAGACATGTTTGCATAAAAACTGTTTCTGTAGGTCTGAAAGTCCTTTAAACCTACAGATATCTGATAACCTAGCTGTTTCGTTCATTTGGATGTACCTAACTGTCTACCTGCTGTTGCCAAGTCGACCGAATCTTTGAAATGAAATGGAATTTCAACTGCTTTCATTTTACCAAATTAATAGGGAGAACAGAGAGCTAGTGAATAGCTGAATTGGTCCTTTGATCCACCACTACTTAATAAATATTCAGGTTGACTGAAGAAAACAAATAAGCGGTCTTTCCTTTTAAAACGTTGTAAACTCAAAATGAGGTTTACAATGTCATATAATTTGATCTTTTCGATGAAACTTGGCAACGTTTTAAGGCAATTTAATGTTATCCCTTTCAAAGTTACAAAAACTTTAGGTGGTACGAATCAAACTCGATTGCTTTATAATCTTGTTTCTTGGAATATTTCTAAACTGAAAATACGAAATTATGGTGATGAAATGACAGTTAATCAGTTGCTCAACAAATTATTCGGGACGCCTCCTGTTTTCCTTACTTTGGTAAAGTGACGACAATTTGTTTCACGATTTATAAGGTTCTATAAGGGTAAAGATCTACTAAGGTTTCTACGGGGGTGGCTCATTCTATACTAACGTTTCGGTTTACACGATTCGAAAGGGCAAGTATAAACTATTACGCAATGCATATTAGTCCAGTTATTTGCTAGTTTTACAGGAAATCTTTTCCGGGAGTTTTTAAAATTGATGACTTTATTGATTTCGACGTGCTCTTTTCGAATTTTCACTTTTTCCACCTGGTATCTTTGCCGCTAACGCCGCCATATTGGATAAATAGCACAGAAGACACGTTTTTGACAATATCTCCTTTCCTACTTATTTTACGATGAAAATAGTTATGAAATAAATTAAACTTGTGAAAATTGCCTTTAACTTAAGACTAACCTTTTTTTGTAAAACGAATAGTTGATCAAAACTCCCGGAAATCCCTGATTTTGAGTACCAAATTACTGTAGAATGTGGGCTAAGACGACCACAACGTGGGTCCCTGCAAACGTCTACCGTCATCGCGGCAGACTCAGGTTTAGACAGTGGGTCGAGCTTGACGTCTACGAGTATAGGCGGAATTAGTCCATATTGGCGCAGGACCGAGTTGAGTTGAAAAGGAAAGGGAGGCCTTTGCCCTGCAGTGGGACAACACAAGCTGATTTATCCTACTAATATTATAAATATGAAAGTTTGTGAGGATGGATGGATGGATGGATGGATGGATGGAAGGATGAATGTATGGATGGATGTTTGTTACTCATTCACGCAAAAACTACTGAACGGATTTGGATGGAATTTGGAACACAGATAGTTTATAACCTGGATTAACATGTCAGATACTTTTTATCTCGGTAGTATCGTTCCCGTGGGCGCGGGCGAAGCCGCGGGCTAAAGCTAGTTTATTTATATCTACGCAAGGATTCTTTTTCTTATTGTGTCACTTTTAAGTTTTTCTCTGTAGTAGGATCTTCCTGTTTCGCGGCTGAGTTTAAAGACAAAAATCAATCAGACCCGGAATTTCTGTAGGTCATACAAACATTAATTTGTTCAGTGCAGCAAAAACCAATGGCTTAAGAAAGTGGCGTCAATCAAGCCATCCATTACAATAGATCATATAGATTAAAACGTCAACAACAAAATAATCAATTTTAATCGTTTGATCAATTCCACTGATAATACAGACACGTATTAATTTTCGTATAATTATAACCAAAGATCGAATATTCGGGTGCATATTTACTAAAGTTAATTTTTACCTATGAAAGTATGGAAGGGGCTTCTTAAAATATTTTTTTTTTTTGTAAAATAAACCCGGTATGGCTGAAAACCGGGAACGCATAACAAGTCGGGAAGATATTTTAAGAAGCCGCTTCCATACTTTCGTAGCTAAGAATTAACTTTAGGTAAATATACATCTAAATTTCCGATTTGTTATGGAAGCGACTTCAAAAGAAATATATTTAAAAAAAAAGACACCGGGATTCTTGGATTGCATAACTATTCAGATTCATAATTATTTATTTAAAATTAATGTTTAACCCCCGACGCAAATATGTGTATATAGGGTGTAAGAGGAGGGGCGGTGTGTGTTAGTTAAAGTTAATATTTTTTCGATACAAAGCGTATTCCATATTAGCCAACATCTCTACTTTAGGTGAATATGCATCCGAATATCCAATCTCTGATTATAACAGTTCAATCCGAACGTTTCAATTCCGTATTACTCAGTAATTAATGTAGAAATTAAGGGTCTTAACAGACTGTATTGTGAGGAGGACGTTTCTCTTAATAAGACAAAGCAATGCGTTGAACAAGCTGCATTGTTCTTTTAACTAAGCAATATTATCTTGTGCATAGGATCTAGGTATATGCAGTAACAATGTAAAACTTTACGGCACCTTAATTATAAATATGTTATCTGTTAAAACATGTTTTTTTTTGTGATTGAGGGTGATGCAACACCTGCCTATCTTATTACATTAGACGAAAAAAAAATTGAGCTGTCTTCACTGTTTTAAAATGGCAGAATAAAAGACCAATATTATTTTGTTCATACCAAAAGAAAATCAGGAGAGAAATTAATATTCGCATACCTTTTAAAAGTTTGTAGACTAAATAGTAGATGAGAGAGCTAAAGCAATATATTTTTTTATTTTCCGTCCAAAACACTCAAAATTCTTTGTCTCACTTTTAACACCGTCATTTCCATTCTATGTGGAATAAGCTTGCGCATTCAAATCGTTTATCGTGGTTCAAATAACGCTAAACCGCACGGCGCTAAACCGAGGATACAATGGCACCGCACCGCATTGCCTGTCTGTAGCTGCCTTTACTGCTTAATGCTCTGATTAAATTCCACCGCAATGTACACATCATGTAGCCTGTGATCTTTGAAATGTTAATCTGAGGTTCATTATCGGTATGTGCCTAATTTATATTTGTTTACTAGGTAAAATCACAGAGCCGCTGCTAGAGGCGGCATTGTCAACACTTTTCTTAAGTGTGTCACCGTTTACTCGCACTACGAAACAAATGATGTTTAGAAATTGACAGTTTTAAAGGCGGTCCGTGAATGAATCACTGCGCTTAGCGCACTTCCGGAGCCAAGAATTTTTAAGAGTACTGGCGCGTCTAGACGCTGCCGGCGGCGCGCGGCGCGGCGATTTCGCTCTCTGAAAGAAAGAAAAAGAAAGAAAATACGTTTATTTGCGGTAAACATGACGCAAAGAAAAAACACAAAAAAGAACGAGTTGGGGGAAAATATGCGTCACATTCACGCAAAACGGCAATCGCTCAGCATAATGCTACGACTCTATGCGAGACAGAGCCCCAGCGCTGATTTTCAGCGATAGCCGGCGCTGACGTGATGACGTCAACCAGGTGCAGCATACGAAAATTAAAAATAAACAAAAAAATAAGAAATAAAATAAATACGCTATACCTAGTTCAAAACGTATATAAATATAATATTTATAAAGTGGTAACATTCCGGGCAACGACTACTACTACGACGACTACTGACGACCGCGATGACTATTGGAGTAATAATAAGTATGTCGGCAAAGGGTCTGACATCTTAAATGAAATTCAGAAATATCTCAGTAATCAACTTTTATTCCAACAGCTTGTTAATTATTGATTAAATAAATACTAGAATAATTCTAAGCGCTACCACATGTGCACCGGGCCGAGCCTGCGACAAGAATGATCCCCACCTCGGTGCGCGCTCGCTTATGTAGAGCGGCTTGAGTAGTGGGGAGAGTGGGGAGGCGTAAGTGACGCATACCACTGCGTAACTCGGCCCGCTGCACGTGCTGTTTACAATGATGACGCCGTCACGGCCATACTGACGTGCGGACGTCCTCGTGCGCGTAATCTCATCAAGCAGTATCTAAAAAGACAACGATATTATTCATGTTCGTTCATCCTGACTAGCAATCTGGGCCGGTTCACCCATTCAGAGAAAGCTTTTAATACGAGACTGCGCATTATTGAGCCTTCAGGACTTAAGCAGTCTGGTCCGGTTAACCCCTTCAGAGTAAGCTTTTCATTCTGGACCGCTCGTTATTGAGCCTTCAGGACTTTAGCTATCTGGTCCGGTTAACCCCTTCAGAATAAGCTTTTACTTCTGGACCGCTCGTTATTGAGCCTTCAGGACTTTAGCTATCTGGTCCGGTTAACCCCTTCAGAATAAGCTTTTACTTCTGGACCGCTCGTTATTGAGCCTTCAGGAATTTAGCAATCTTGTCCGGTTCACCCCTTCAGAGTTTGCCACTAATTCTGTACCGCTCGTTATTGAGCCTTCAGAACTCCTCCTAATTTTTTCTCCCTTTTTTTATTCCCCTTTTATTTTTTTATTCCAGCCATTTATCACTTAATGACCCTGCAAAACTATTATCCCCAGGACCAGTTATTGCTGACTCTACAGGGTCACCTCTTTTGCTAATTATTATGGCTACTTTAGTAACAATAGTAATTGAATCTGGATTAAAAGCCTGTTGATCTTCTTCTTCTTCGTGTCGCTGGCACGACTTTTCCCATATTTTGTTGGCCCAAAACTTCGCCACTTCCACGGCGTCATCGGTGGCAGCGCAGAGGTCACTTTGACTGCAAGTTTTGGGACACAGAGGGCAAGATAGAAGGTGGAGTTTGCGACATAGCTCCATATCCACATCCAGCTGCCATTCCATCGAGGTAGCCCCACTTTACTAGGTTGGGATTACATCGTCCCACTTGCGTCCGAAGACGGTTCAGGGACTTCCAAGTGAACCACGAAAGGTTACACCCTGCAGGAAGTTGCTCCTTTGGTGGTAGATAGTAAATGGGAGGGGGAATAGTGTCTTGCCACAGTTTGCAACGGGCGTCGGCCGGTTTTCCTGGTAGAGATACTGTCGATTTCAGGAAGCTGTGCCTGCTTTTAAGCCGTTGCGTTGGTAGTTGTGAGCCTGAGCAAGTTGTTACGGGAGCAGACTTTTTTCTTAGTTTTGAGGCAATGGTTCTTAAATGTCGGCGCTCTATCAAGGGTGACACCCAAGTAGGTAGGGTTACTGCAGTATTCAACGGTGACACATTGCCAATTGATATTCAGGGTGCGTCTTGCCGAATGGTTGCGGAGATGGAAAGCGCATGCCTGTGTTTTTGTGGGGTTTGGTCTGAGAGCGTTCTCAATAACAATAATACTTTCCAAGAACTTCTAGGCCTGCCTCTAAGATGTTTTCAGCGTCCCCAAATGTATTTGTTTGGGTAGCCAGGGCAAGGTCATCTGCGTATAGGAACCTCTCGCAATGTTCAACAGTAGGTTGGTCGTTGGTATAGATGTTGAAGAGAGTGGGCGCCATAACACTTCCCTGGGGCAGGCCATTCTTCTGTGATCTCCATCTACTTCTTTCTGAGTTTAAAAGGACTTGGTAACGTCGATTACGTAGCATCTCACCCAGTGTCCGAATAAAACCCTGGTCTAAAAGACTGTTGATACAAAATGTTAACCAAGATGTTTAACACTTTCACTGGTAGGTGTTAAACGTGAGTCAGCAGACATTGTATCACTATCAATCGATATAGTATCACTATTCACGGACATGGTATCTCTATTTGCCAAAGTTACGAGTATATTGCTGTTAGGCATGGTTCTCGTGGCTTTTTTCGTGTATCAGGGTACCGTCATCATCACTACCCGCCGTCACGTCATCATAATTTTCCACGATATCTACCAGAACATTTTGACCATGAGATACTTCACGTAAATTTTTATGAGAATATTTTATAGACCCTATTAGCCCCATTAATATATCTCAACTCGTTATGGTCACATCTGTATTATCATACGAACGCCCGTGATCAGCAATTACTCGTTTCGGCGCGCCAAACAAATGAACTGGATTTTAACTGCTTTAAGCCTTAGGGCAAAACGAACGCATGACTAAATGATAACAGCCGCACGGGTACATCGAAGGTTAAGCTACGCTTGCCGCGGTCGGTTCGTGGATGGGTGATTATCCATTACATATCGAAACCCCTCCGTGCCTCGGAACGCACATTAAGCCGTTGGTACCGGCAGACATTCGTAGATCTTTGACAGTCGTTACGGATAGTAAGAAGCCCAAAAGTCTGACAACCGGTCTTACCAAGGGGTATCGTGTTACCCAGTCATTGGGTTGAGGGGTCTCATAGGCAGTCGCTCCATGTAAAATACTGGTCTTTTGCTGAATTTGGTTAGACTGGAAGCCGACCCCAACATAGTTTGGAAAAGGCTAGGCAAATGAAGAGGGCAGAAACGAAATTTGTACAGCGCTTGTAACCACCAGACTAGTCTAACTTTAAGGTCGATTTTATCAAAGCTATTATATGAATGATCCCTTATCAACGCGTTTACCTTAAACAGGCACAGCATAGAAACGCGACCACCTACATGAATTTAGCCAATATGATCGCTTGTGGTGCCAAGTAATAGTGGTTTCATGAATTATAAACCAACCACAAATGGTGTTATTTGCTGACGAAACTTATTTAAATTAATAGACGTGCATCAAATCTTGACGACGTACATAACGCCCTACTGCAGATCCAAAATTGGTTCACAGCTAATATTTTAGTATTCAATGGGAAAAAAAAAACGAATTGTATAAGATTTACTTTACCAAATGTCAAAAGTACTAATTGTGAGATAGTATTGAATCAAGAGAAGCTAGAATTTGTCGATAAAACTGATTTCTTGGGATCACGCTCGACTCAAGACTTCAACGGGGTCCTTATTTAACATCCCTTGCAGGACGGCTAAGTTCAGCAGCATATGCTGTGAGAAAAATCCGTCAATTTACTGAAGTAGGTACCGCGAGGCTAGTCTATTTTAGTTACTTTAATAGTATCATGTGTAGTATTTTACTCTGGAGACTCGCTGCAGACGTCGAATATTTTTTTTTTTCTGCAGAAAAGAGCCATCAGAGTCATATATGGCCTCCGCAGGCGCGACTCTCTGAGGGAAATGTTTAAAGATAACATCATGACGGTATCTTGTCAATACATCTATGAAAACATCTTATGCGTAAGGAAAAATCTACATCTTTTTAGTAAAAGAGGTGAAAGACACAATTAAATCACTAGAAATAGGGACCAATTATTTCAACCAGGTTTCAGGCTGGCTAAAGTAGACTCATCTTTCATGGGGTACTGTTTAAAATGTTACTGCTGTGTTATGGCTAAACTTGATGAGATGATAAGCCGAGGAGTTTGAATTTTGAAGAATTGGAAATACATTTTCGAACGTATGTAGCTAAACCAATAATTTGTGTAACTTTAACTCAAATTCCGTGTTCTAAAATATCACGACCAAATTTTTCTGCTAAGTCATTCAACCGGCCATACAACGTGATTTATTTGAAGCAAGTGGTTATGTACCATGGTTGCACATTTAATTTGTAATATGCGCGCTACTTTTATTCACACCTATACCTTTTAGGATCACTTGTTCATGAAATTGCTTAATATGAACGAGATTTCAATTACTATACTTTACAAGGCTACTTGAGCTTCTGAGCCAGACTCAAATTATAATAAGGATATCTGTACCACTTATCTATCATACTCCACGAGCTGCTCTGGAGCAGAAGTTCACGTCCTTGGTGCTGGTGCTCGGTATGGAATCTTCCTTCTTCCAGCGCGTGGGGCAGGCGTTGGCCGTATGTCCCAGCTCACTGCGAACTGCTTTTCTGGCCAATTTACTTGGTATCTTCTCAATGAGTTGCCACAGACGAATATCCGCTTCAGCTGCAGTTTCTTCATCATGGGTTGGGAGAACTTGGAAAACAGCATGTCCTTGATTGTTGCCCATGAGATCTTGTCAGGTTATATCTCGGTAAGATACACGGCGGCACGGCCCTTCAGGGTATGTGTAAGCGCCAAAATCGGTCTATACCCTTTTTACTATCATTAGTGGACGGTGGATCCAATCCCACTTCTGATGTCGGCAAAGGGTCTGACATCTTAAATGAAATTCAGAAATATCTCAGTAATCAACTTTTATTCCAACAGCTTGTTAATTATTGATTAAATAAATACTAGAATAATTCTAAGCGCTACCACATGTGCACCGGGCCGAGCCTGCGACAAGAATGATCCCCGCCTCGGTGCGCGCTCGCTTATGTAGAGCGGCTTGAGTAGTGGGGAGAGTGGGGAGGCGTAAGTGACGCATACCACTGCGTAACTCGGCCCGCTGCACGTGCTGTTTACAATGATGACGCCGTCAAGTATTACACCTGTGCCTAAACCCTCGGGGAATTATGTCATGACGTAATGTTGTGTTTTTATATTAGGTATCTATGGATAGGGCTATGTATGCTTTTTTTTTGGTCGGAAATCATCAAATGACCTCTCCTGCTCTGGGCGGAGCGGAAGGGCGTGTCAGACTCTTACTGACTAAAACCCACCCGTGTTCCTTCAGTTGCCTGTGCGCCAGGGCCACGGTAACTCTTTCGAACAATCCGCGACTCCGGCAGGCATCGGCCTTATCGGACCCCGTTATTGGTGCTGACATCTCTTTAAGGCGCGCGTGAAACACGACGCGCCGTCGACCCGGGCCTGGTCCTTACCGGATGGCGAGCTGCCCATTGCTCGCCGTCCGCAAGGCCGCGCTTACGGTGGCCGGGAGTCGGCAATCGACTCCCGATGCCCAGGGTATCTCCTCCTGCGAGGGCTATGTAGGCTATGATCATTTTATAGGTATGCTTTGTGGTTGAAACAATTGTTAACGTCATGATTGATAGATAGAGCATTGGTCTACACACCTTACTTTTTGTCTATGGGTCCTGATTTTTTTTCTATTACGCCCCTATATGATAATTTTACTGGATATTTGGTTATTTTTATTTATTTAACTTATGTAAGAAAATAAATAAACAGGTATCTCTCTCTAGAAATAAAAATAATAGCAGAAATAGGTGGTTAAAGCTCGGTCTCGAAGCCAATTTTGAGTAATTGTATTGACTCCCACCGATCTCTTCGATTCTTTGAAACTAAAAAACAAAAGACAGCTGGTAATATCAGTTTAGTACCATTAGATTTTCATTTTCACCTTACTAATACGAAAAGAAAATTAAGAAATTGACAGCGTCGACTGTTGAGCATATGAGGCCTGAGTCGATCCCCTGAAAACTCTAACACAACACCCCTATTCCCTGCAGAGGAAAGCCAAGTTGTAAAGTAGCCATAAGACCTATGTTATAAGGGGCATGATATAGGAGTTATGAGTATATTGTCACTCAATCAATCTGCCTAGCTTTTTCCCAAACATGTTGGGGTCCGCTTCTAGTCTAACCGGATGCCGCTAAATACCAGCTTTTACTTGGAAGGACTACCTATCTGACCTCCACAACCCAATTACTGGGTGACACCCAATAAGGGATTGGGTGTCACCCAGTAATTGGGTTGTAATAAAGGATAAGGGTTGTAATAGGGATAAGACTAGTTGTCAGACTTTTAGGCTTCTGACTACCCGTAACGACGGTCAGAGATCTACGAATCACAGCCGAGACCAACGGCTTCATGTAATTTTCGAGACAGAAAGGGGACTCGATATATACTGGATGATCACCCATCCACGAACCGACCGCGGCAAGCGTATCTTAACCTTCGATCGAACCGTGTGGCTGTTAACCTTTAGCCACAAGCCTCTAACCGGATACATTTCACATTACATCCTAATAAAAGGTACTTTTCACTGAAAACATCAGCTATAATGCTACAAAGAAAAACATAACAAATACTGTTTGCTAAGGAAAATTCAAGGACAAACACAAGATAACTGGGTCTTGTATTGAGCAACGTCTCTTAAATTATTCATCTGAAATAAATAACAAAGTAACGAAACAGTTATTTGTCTTCCATTCTGCGAATAATGCATCATTTTGAGAGGCGTTATCAAGAACACTTCTATTGACGTAATAAAAGTAAAGAGTTTTAATGGCTTTATTTATATGTAGCGGTATTTACATCGCCACATGCGAGCTACTCGTCACAATGACGTCACACAAAATCCTGGATCGCGCAAGCAGAGTTTACCGCGCAACTAGCATATATACAACGTCCCGACATCAATCGTCGGGCAGTTGCCCACCAGACAGGACACCCGTCTGGTCGGAGGATCCTCCCTTTTCCATACAGTATGAGTGAGCTTTATACCCTGTTCCTCATACCTCTATATATAGTTGTATTTAACGGCGCGGGATAGCTTTTACCAGAAGTGCTCATTGTATTAGTCTTTCAGTAGCTTCAATGTCATCAGGATTGTGCCGGAATATGGCAGTTCGTCGTGAACGTGGTACGATAGCGGCTCCCCTGACATCATCTCTGTCATCAGAAGACAGCCGCGTACCATGCAACGTAACGCGCAACGCAACCATGGTGCATCGATGCAACGCTCTGCTCTCCTTTAGGAGTATATATATTCTGTGACTCTTCTAGAGTGACTGGCATAAGCCAGTGTCAATCTTATCCGAACTTTTCGGTGATTCCAGAAACTTCGTAACAAAACGAGGCGGCGCCACTTGCTGCACCGCCACAATAATGGTGTAGGTAAGTGTTCATGTTTTTGTTTACTCAAAACAGATGCCTACGTCTGTTCCCAATTTGCCTAATTTAGAAAATTGCTTTTTATCACAGAAGTGGTGTTCGGTACAATTATCTATTAAAACTCATCATCGTCATGCCTGTGTTCTGATTCATTTGGTCGATGGTCGATCAGCATATCTTCCTCTTGCATAAATCACTATTAGTCATCATATTACCATTTACCCCTTATAGCTGACTCATCTGTCAAATAAATAATCTCAGCATTGTTTTTTTGGTCTTCGTATACTTATTTATTCAAATATTTATTAAACTGTCGCTTAAGTAAGTTTTTATTTGACGTCTAATATAATACCATTAGACTTTATGAACTAAAAATCTCTATAACAACATTGTGACAAAAAAGCGCTTTCAGTTACACAATGTCAGCTTCATACAGCGGAAATTACTCGACACGAATGGAATGAAAATAAAATACACTAGAAAAAGTCTCCCACGTAGAAATGACGTCACAGATGTAGGTACAGAAAAATTCAGTCATATTTTAGATACAGTTTTGTTTCATACGTGCAATATTTGTATTCTCGAACGAGAAATGTGAATAAAAGTTATCGTGGATAGTGCACATTTGCCGTATAACCAATAAGTCTTGGAGCAGACAGGTGCACGAAACCTTTGTGAGAGATTATGGAACTTGACGTTTTGCACCGTAGTGAGAACTTGTAGTATAAGTTTTTGTTTGTAGTACTTGTGAAAATTTAATCTAAGTCCTCTAGTAAATTCTATTCAATGTTCCCCAAAAAAGCTTTCCTGTATATTGGAGGCGTTTACATACAAAATGTCCCTGATCCTGCAATAAGACTGGTATCAATCTGCTTCTTTTCTTCTTCTTCACACACATCAAAATTATTTATAACTAGCTTTTATCCGAGGTTTCGCCCGCGTGTTTGTCGGAAAATATCCCACGGGAACGTACTACCGGAATTAAAAGTAGCCTATGTTAACACATACGCTACTTTTAATCCCGGTAGTACGTTCCCGTGGGTTATAACGATATAGTACGATGAACACCGATCCGATGTACGGTGGTGGATTAACATCCAGGTTATAAATTATCTGTATGCCTTTCATCCGAAACCGTTCGAAAATTCTAAAAACTATATTTTCGGTATCAAACTTGTTCCCAAATCTCGTAGCAAAGTTTTTTTTTTTTTTTAGATGTTCTATTCACAGTTTTAAATTCGTTACTATTTTATTATATCGCACCTTTAAAGACAAACCGTTACTAAACGAAAATATAAAATTTTACACAGGAACTTAAATAAAAAAAATGCACGACGAACTATGTTATAGTGTAAATAAATTAATGTCCATCATTATTCCTCAAAAGATGGCTCAAAGCTCCATAACCTTAAATTCTATTGCCAAAAGCCGTGTATTTCGTTTTATTTAAGTTCCTGTGTAAAATTTTATATTTTCGTTTAGTAACGGTTTGTCTTTAAAGGTGCGATATGTAAGGTAACATGTAAAGGTACACAAACACACATATAAACGCACGCTTTTTTCCTATGGGGGCAGGCAGAAACTTTAGAACGCCACCTGCTACGATAAAAAAAGAATAAAAAGAGAAGAAGTAAGTAAGTGTTCCGATGTTTCATCTTGTGATTACAGCATTTTCACCATCCCAATTTTCGTTGAGACCTACATTCACCTCCATTTCTGATTGGCTGAATGGATAAGTCGAACGTATTCAAACGTGTATTCAGCCGTGTACACAAATACACAATAGTACTGTTCATTGTTTGTTAGAACAATGGATGTTCGCGCGCTTTTACGTGTGTCTCACGTTTATCCTTTCAGGGCTTAGCAGAGCTGCAGCTTGAAAATGCTTTTATGTGTAAGCGGTTTTTTCTCTGATATGTTCGCGCGTTTAAATTATTATTTTAATAGTATTTTTTATATTGCAGTATGTTTTTGTCAATGAACCAGAATAAAATTTAAGTAAAAATATTTTTTTAAGCTTTTAATGAGCTAAAAAGCTTGAAGCTTATCTTAAAGTGTATGTAGTACGTTCACGCCTCATGCTTTTAGGAAAATATTAAAGTTCTATGTTACCGTAAGTCTTATTTCGTACTTTTTAGTTCATTAAAAGCTTGTTTAAAAATAAAAATTACTTAAATTTTATTTTGTCCTTCTTAGCATTAGAATTTGTTTAAATATCCGTTCTATCACCTTCACTTGAAAGGTATTTGTAAAGACAAATCCAAGGAACCAAAACACGCCTTTACACAAGTCATGGTGTGAAGCCAACCGAGATGCACTATCCAAGTCATGCCATACTTTAGAACGAGCTGTCATAATTGGATGCGTATATAAAATTTTGTGTCTATGCTGTTGACCTCTGAGGAGTTACCTCTTCTGGAATCAATCCTAGCTGCAGCAGCCAGATCATGATAAACTTTAGAACGAACTATCATAACTAAATGCGTATACAAAATGTCTTGTCTGTACTGTTAACCGTTGAGGAGATACCTCGACTTGACCCAGTCCTGGGTGCAGCAGCTAGGTCATGGTGGACTTTAGAACGGACTATCATAATAAAATGCGTCGTGTCTGTACTGTTGACCGTTGAGGAGTTCCTTCGTCTGGAGCCAATCCTGGGTAAAGAATCAGGTTATGCATCATAAAAATGTTTTGTCTTCAATACACAATCAACATGTAAAATTTCAACTCCGTGGGATAAAAGGAAGTGATTTTAATTATAATAAAAATAAAATAAAATAAAATGTTTATTTCCTCACTTAAGTAAATAACTATGTTAGGTTTGGAGTCACCTTTTAAGCATAGATTTGCTTATATTAGGTGGTTCCCCTCCTCCAGTTTACAATAATTCTACAAATGTGTGAGAAATAAGCCAAAAGATTCATTTAAAACTAATTAACATTTTATAACCCATTATTATATTAGTGAGGGCACTGGGTGTAGAATATGTTTGTGAGTTTGTGTGTGGGTTCGTTTGTGTGCGTGTGTGTGTGTGTGTGTGCTTGTGTGGGTGTCGGGATGTAGTGGGCATGTGTGTAAGAAAAATGTGGTTTGTGTACCGTGGGGGTGTGTGGTGTGTATATGTGTACAAATTATATGTGTTTCCTAGTTATGTGATCTTGTGTAGGATATCTTCGATTTCTTCGTAACTTTTGCTCTTGAGCCATTCAGTTAGTGTTTTTTTTACAGTCGTGGTATGTCATAGAGTAGATGGCACATTGTTCATTGAGAGCATTATATATACGGGGGGATTGTTTAATAAATTGCCTTGTAGCAAATGTAGTATTCACCGGACAATCTTCAGCTAGTTTATTCTTTCTCCTAGAATGTGTCTTGGAAGTAATGTAGGGAAGAGATTTGTGTTTTTTTAATGTAATCTGCAGGACATAGAGTTTCCTAACAGACAAAAGGTTTGAGGTTAAGTATAAACTTTCCGTGGGGAATCTAATCGGTTTGAAGTACATGACTTTTAGTAAAGCTCTCTGTGCCCTCTCCAGCTCCAAAAACTTTATTTTAGATGCTCCGCCCCAGATTGGCAAACAGTACGTAAGTATAGATTGACCCAGGGAGACATAAATTTGCTGGATAAGATCCTTAGTAGCCACATGTCGAAGAGATTTGAAAGTCCAAATCAACTTTCTCACTCTGTTCATTATTAGTTCTAGGTGCAAGGGCCACGATAGCCTTTGATCAAGCATAACACCAAGGTATTTAGTACTGGATACTTTGTTGATTTTTAAACAAGAGCAGGTGGTGTTAGTAGAGCTGGAGCAGGTATGGATTTTAATCTGAAGATCTTGTGATGGCTGGGCACGGTCAAATATAGAAAAGCAGATGTAATTGGTCTTTGAAATATTCAAAGTTAAAAGGTTCTGATCGATCCAGGTAGCTACTGTAGACAGACCACGTTTGGCGAAGCGACCGACGCTGTCCCATGTTTCTCCCGAGAAAACAATTGCTGTATCGTCAGCATAAGAGAAAATGTGGGCACCTGCGATACTCATGTTACATAATGTGTTTATATAAATGAGGAACAGCGGCAGAATTCAGATTGCAAGATTTGACCATTACATACTAACTCGTGGCTAGGTAATAACAGCCACAGTCGATCGAAGGTTAAGCAATGCTTGCCGCGGTTGGTCGGTGGATGGGTGACCATCTCTACATAAACAGTCGTTACGGGTCATCAGAAGCCCGAAAATCTGACAATAAGTCTTACCAAGGGGTATCGTATTACCTAATAACTGGGTTGTGGAGGTCAGTTAGGCAGGTCCTCCATGTAAAATACTGGTATTCGATTAGACTGGAAGCCGACTCCAACTATGTTAGGAAAAGTCTAGATAGATGATAATACTAACTAACTAACAAACAAAGCAAGTTAAATAAAGGCTTATAAAAATATAGAGGATTTGAGTGTTGCTGAGATAAACGCAATTTATAAAAGGCTTGTATCTTCTTAGCAACACAATTGGATATCTCGCGAAAATTGATGTGAGACCGAAGTCTCATCTGTTTTGGAAGGCCACAATGTCAACATTATTCTTCTCTCGGCCCGAAATTTTGTAACGAGCTGATAGCTCATAGCGTGATAAATTTTATTAATCAGTCATCATGACTGGACAGGTCCACTCATTCTGTGTGGTTTTTCCTCAAAAGACCATTTCAGACACAAATCTACATGTTCTTCACATGATCTGACCAAGATTATGTCAGGACTTTAAAAGAGACTGTGAACTCTGAGTTTGTTTCGGCCTTTCTTCTCAGAGTAGTCAGATAGGAAACGCCAACCTCATCTAGTTTTAAAATATGATTGACGTGTAAAAGTGTTTGTACAAACCTACTTACAGAAATAAAATCATTTATCATGGTGGGAAGTAACTAGAAAGGATGAACTTCATGAGTGCGCCGGGCGCAAATGTAAATATTGCCACTCGTAGATATTTTTGAATGCATCAATTCCAATGACTAAACACAACTCTTAACCCAGGTGTTAAGTTATTCATTCTAGAATAGACACCAATCACTTAAAACAATACTAAAGGTACAACAAGACCTTTTGGGATTGAAGTCTAGCCCAACAAACCAAATAACTGAAATCACTGTTTCAATCCAAGTTTCAATCTAATATTGTCTACACCCTGTTGACCTATTGGCTGTTCAGTCAAAGAGCCAAGTGCGGTCCGGATTTTTATCAGATGGATCTAACAAATCGTTCTATCTGATGTGTTACATTTGGGAAAAAGTCGCTGATGCATACCCTGCTTGGTAAACACGAGCTTCGTAGTACTTTTCATTAGTAATACAATCACAAAGCGCAGAGCTTGGTACCGAATTAGTTGAAAATGCAGCAGCCTGCCCTCCTGATAAAATTCCTTCTTTATTCTTTTCTACAAATGACACAACATGGCATTATCATTTCCCTAAAGCACTGTTCTAGTAGGTATTTAATTTCCAGTTGGTTGTTAATTGTTGGTTTTAGTCCCCAAAAAACTATCTACCCAGCAACAACTTTTTTAATATTCAACATAGATCTGACCTCGTTGATTACGATGTCAAAAGTTAAACAAGCTGTAAACTGTGTTATTTACACGAGTTCACGACCTAAGGGCTTCAGGCTCGGAAGTCGGGTGACAGGAGGAAAAAGTTGTTGGCTTTGCTCAACTAATACCTTTAGCCTCCGTCCCTTGAGGGCCTACTTATCAACTCTGTGGAATATTGTCCGAAAAGTGACTGAGTACCTTAGTTGTATTCCGTTTGCTTGTTATGTATGTTTTACTTGTTCAAATTTACTTCTTTTATTGTTTTTATTGTTATTGTTTTTGATAGTGATTCGGGAAACGAAAATCGACTAATCTTCTAACTACAACATTCTCGTAAGGCTTGTCAGGAAGAAACACGGGAGGAACTGTGTGTTTTGCGAGAAAGGAACGCGAGAAAAATACGCTTAAAGAAAGTCTCATGATCCACAAAGAATTAATTGAAATGAAACACGACTACTATTGAGAATTTTCCTCTTGAGATGTTATTCAAGACTTTTGATAGTGGCCGCTTTCAGTAAAAATATAACTGCTATTTCAAGGATACGGTTCTACATAGTTACCGAAATCCAAACGTTACTTTGTCAAGTACCTAATTCAAATATTTTTCCGACCACATCAAATTCGTGTCGCATTCCGTGTAACATGCCCAATCTTTGTGAACACTTAAATAGATCTATCACCGCAGTGTCGCGTATTGGCCACAATAGCCCGTGTCAGATGATTGATCGAGCTGGACACAAAGCGCGATGGCCGGCTTAGAGAACTAGGTCGGCCACATTATCTGGCAGGACACACTCGAGGTCAAAAGATTATGGCACGATTAGTATACTTAAGAGGCACATTTCAAATAATAACTTCATAATTTTCCGGTGATAGGGGGGGGATAGGATAGACACAAGAGTGTAAATGAAGAAATGAGAATGAAATACACAATATTTTACAGTAAACTCGTTCCGGGTGCTCGCAACTGCTGCAATAGTAAGCAGCCTGCAGCAGTAAGTAACTGTATCCGCTTGGTACGTTCTAACTTTGAATTTGATAAAACTTTTCTTTATCTACCTACCCTTGTCTGAAGTAACTTGGGGCTTCCATAAATTTCATCCCTCACCCTATCCTTGCATCTTTTCTTTGCATGTTGATATACGGAAAGGGAGAGAAAGACCTTTCTCTCCCTTTCCACACATCAACGTTTAAATTCATCACTTTTTAGTTACATAACAACAAACTCAGTTTACTTAAGCCCAATAAACAATTGGACTGGGAAAATTCTTGGAAGGACCAACATCTTTCCAGAGCATCGTAGAACATTGACCTACTTAAATTTCACTATCCAAGGTCCCGCTAGCAAAATGTCCGGATCCAATTTGTCTTACAATAAGTTCAGAAGGTCGACCGGCGGCTGGTAGTCACTGGGTGATAGCAATTTGCGGTCGCTTCGAGAGGCTATTATGAATCCACAATAAGGCGATCATCGATCTCCGAATTACAATTGACTAAACGTTCTTTTATTTGCGGTTAAGTGAACTGGTGGTCTGTAATGCTCTAGCTATGTAAGACTCCGTGCAGTTTTGAGTCAAGACTGTCTTCCAAACTCGCTACAAAACTGTTTTAGATACTGTCCTGTCTACAACAATTAAAATATGAAGTTTGACTCTGGTGTGTAAGTATATGCGAAAAATTGGATAATGGTTTAGACCTAATATTTAGATATATTAAAAGATTTACTATTCAATCCCTTTCTCATCTCACATCATTTGATTTTATTACAAAAAATGCTTGGACTTTAAAAGAGACCTTGACTTCTGCTGAGTTTGTTTCTGATCAGTGGTAGTTTCGTCATCCATGTAGCTGCAAAGGGGTCCCTTGTTTTTGCATATTTTTTTAATAAAATATTTTGGCATAATCGCTTTCGCATAACTTTTATTAGCATAATAATACTGTGGTATAGTAATACTTTGGCATAATGCAGTAGTTAGGTTAATTTATGGCAATAAACATTATGGCAAAACATTTATGCGTAATAATATTATGCGTAAAGATCATTTTGTTGAATTTCGTTATGCCAATGTTATTATTATGTCTTAAAATTGTATGCAAATGGATAGGGTACCAGCTGCGATAGCTTAACGTACTTTTAGGATAAGTAAAACCCTACTAAGTTAAACAGCATCCCACTGTGTAAAAATCTTCACACTACAGGCAGTTTTTCTCGCGGCGAGAAAACGAATTACCCAGATATATAATGCTTTTTTTTTCACTTGTAACACCACATTGGGTCATCGACCCAGTCCAACCAACAAGGTTTCTTGGCGACTTTATTATCCCCACGAGACGCGGGCTACGAACGCAATATCTCTGGTAATAACATGTCTGCAGAAAATATATAAAAAATGGCTTGTATCAAGGTAATATTGAATCTTATTAAATGCATAAATAAATGCTCTTATGATTATGAACATATGGAAAATCTGAAATTGAATCTTCAATTTGGTTGCTATCATTTTATACTTTAAAAGGAATGACAACGGTTCTGAAGCAGATAAATAAGAAAACATTATAGCTGGCGCAGTTTTTTCCCGACTGCGGGGAATCCCAAAAGGAGGGTAAAGTTTTTAACGTTTACTACTCAACTATAATAGACTTATAAAGATCAATACTCAGTACTCTTCATACACTTTAAAAAAAACGCTTTTCCTGTTTTCGGTGAGTTACGGGTACGTTTTTATAAACGACCCCCACACGAATCCAACAGCCATTAAAGCGCTTTCAGTTAGCTCTTTTTTACCTTCGACACAATTTATTTGGAACATTTGCTTGCACATCGATATAGCTTGTACAACTTTATTAAAATTTCAGTCGACCGCTAAAAACACTGGTCAAGTGCGATTCAAACTTGCGCACGGAGGGTTCGGTAAAGGCTATAGTTACATACGCTCATTCTGTGAAAAATTGCTACCTACTTGCTAGTTATTACCTACGGTTCTAAAGATACGGCCCTATAATAGATGAAGTTTGCCTGCGGAACCCTAAAAACCGCTTCAAGCTTCGGAAATATTCTGTTTGAATTTCGTTTCGCTTGTAAATTGTTTAATTCTAAAATACTGGCTGGATACAACTAGCTTAGTCCGGGATATAATTATGTTCTAAATTCAAAGTTTCGTCGAAGTTATGTTCGAGATTTTATTATAAAGTTGGAAACATTGGTGGCTTAACGAATTTTTTGTTGTTTGAGAATTAGAAAGCCGACTGTGGTTATTCTAATCTTCACATTGGAGTTATCTAAGCACAATTTGCTGCATTGAGGATGATTGGTCGCGTTTAATAAAAAATCTAGCTAATCGATTCATTGACTAAAGCTTCATTGCCGTCATGAATACCTACCCCCTTTGTTGCCTTTTGAAGATTTTCGGTAACATCACTACAGATCATTTTAGCTAGTAATTAGGTGCACAAGTAGACAATAGACTTATAATCTGCAACCTGTTTGTATGATGGTGCTCATGCTCAGTCTTACCTAACTGGGTAAATTCATTAAAACCAGACTGCAACAAAATCGATTCTCACGCCTTCTTCCATGGATTAGACAGAAACTATAGAACGCCACCTACTACGATCCTTACATACTCATTTTGCTTCGTTTACGTTCATACATCTAGTCATACACGCACGCCGGTTGCGAGTACTACGCACTTGACCTTTCTGCAGAACATCACCAATGAGTTCACTTATATGTCCACTTACTACGCACTTGACCTTTCTGCAGAACATCACCAATGAGTTCACTTATATGTCCACTAGATATCCAAATCATATTCTAAAGTAGTATTACCAGCGGGGTAATTACGTAACACACTAACAGTAGGAATGGGTTTCATTTTGACAGTTCAACAACATTCACTGCGTTATTTAGGTTGTTGAGCAAACAAAATTTTCGAACATATGAAACAATGGATTAGCAATAGGCTTCAAAATAATTCAGATCGTGATAGATAGTGTATTACGTAATTAGGGTGCAGATATTAATACAAACCCTTCTGTCACACAATCTTGAACAGTAACAAAAAAATATGAAAATCCAATAACAAAGTTTTGGTAACAAAAAATACAGAATAACATCACTTACCTACTTGGCCCACGAGCCAATGGCATTTGTTATGAGACTTCAAGTGCACTCCGCTTTGGTCGGAACTTTTTCAATAAACGTGCGGTTGAAACAATTTTAAGGCCAAACGAAGTACGATGTATGTACGTTTTTTATTATTATTATAAGTTAGTGTTGTCCCACTGGAGGGCAATGGCCTCCCTTCCCTCTTTCTACTTTTCCAGGTCTACTGCGATTGTGGGCCAATCCTTCAAGAAGGAGTCCAGCTCATCATGCCATCGCTTTCTGGGCCTACCTCGTAGTCGTTTCCCGCTATTTGGGATCCACTGAGTGGTGTTTTTGCTGCTCCGACATATGTACGTATTGGAATAATAACATTTCGTTCCCGAAAAGTATTTTCTGTTGAGTTGAAGTGTTGAAGATCTGTACCACACCCTTAAATATGACCTCACCTTTCTGATAGATAAGAGCCTTTTTGGCCTCGCACTGGTCTTTTATTTTTACTTTTAATTTTATTGTTATGTTGTAAGTTTTGTTAGTTTTAAATGGTCCTTTTTATTATTCATTTATTTTAGTTTTTTTTGGATTTCCTAAGCGTGTGCCAAATAAAATATTTTTCTTTCTTTCTTTCTTGATACATGCTGTAGACTGCAGAGTCAGTCTGTTTACAAGGCCGACGTTTTATCAAGCAGTGTTCTTAAAACGCTTTAACATAATAATTCAAGTTCAACATAAAGTAATGTTAGCAAGATCTATGATTCCAATATGTTTGCCAATGGAAATTTCATTTAGATTTTGATAGAACAAAACTTGCAATAAATAAATTACGAAAATTTAAAAAGAAGGAATATTATAAGTTTAATTATACTTCCTAATATCTTTGCACTTAAATATGAATTACAAACAGAAGTAATTAAGGAGATATCTATATCCACTTAACATGAGTTGATTGGAACCCGGTAATTGCATTCCGAACAATTATTGCATTTTTGAAGCAGCCACGGCTAAGTGATCTCGTTAGAGGATCTTTTAAGTGAGCTGTGACGTCACAGAATAGATAATAATAGTACTGAAGTTACATCTACATTCAAGAGTTTTACTGTAAAAGAAGGAGAAAAAATAAGTTCATCTTCTTAGCGTGTTGATGGCAAAAATAAAATGAAAAAATATATTACTTTTCTTTTTATTTGTCCTGGCCCTGCATTCTCGGCAGTAGACAGCGACAAAAATCTGTCGCTAAGTCGTATCGTTGTCAAATTCCTGTAATAGATTTTCA
The DNA here is from genome assembly GCA_917490735.1 of Dryobotodes eremita. Lineage (NCBI taxonomy): Eukaryota > Metazoa > Arthropoda > Insecta > Lepidoptera > Noctuidae > Dryobotodes > Dryobotodes eremita. The sequence continues at coordinate 18,014,080 of OU823251.1, read as the reverse complement.
ACTTTATTTCGAAAGCATAAGGTTGAAAATCTATTAAAGACATTTGACATCGTTTAGACTTAACGACCGATTTTTGTCGTTATATTTGTCGAGACTGCAGGGCCTGCACTAAATTCAGCAGCGCGAATACCGTTTACTGACGCAGCCATTAGGTTCTCACGTATGCATGTGACAGGGCATTCGGTGAGAATATGTTGAGAACCATTAGAAGCAAAGTAGCAATAATTAAACAATTTTAGTTAATTAAGTTAGTGAAAATCGCATACAAACAAAACAAAAGTAAAAATATAAGCAGAGTCAAATTAAAAGTTGTTTTTAATATTTTAATATCGTAGTATGTATGCACCTATAGACCAGTCACCGTAGACACAAAAATCGCGTTAGATCGCAAAAAAATAGCACTGTACTGATTTTTGGGACGTTTTTAGGACAGATACCAATAGCATCAAATTAAGTTTGCAGCTTCAAACGACCTGTACTAACTGCGTGGTGCTCGAAAAACCTCGGAATTTTTTATCATCTCTCAATTTTTGACTTATAACTTCTCAAAAGATGGATCCTACGGAAAAATCTACAATTTGAGCGCAACCGTAGCTATCTACGGTTGCGCTCAAATTTTGTATACTTGAAAATATGTACGATTAATTTTCCGTAGGATGCACTAGAGAGTTATAAGCCAAAAACTGAAGAACTCCGAAAACGGCGATTTTCGAGCATCACGCTTTTAGCACGAGTCTTTCGAAGCTGCAAACTTGGTTTTACACTATTCGTATATCTTAAAAACATCACAAAAAATCAGAACAGTGTAATTTTTTGCGACCTACGATGTTTTAAATGACTGGCCTAAGCCCAATTATGTATATTATTAATTGGAATAAGGGCAATTGGAATAAGTACTTAACACTCAAAAGCCGATTATAAACTAGAAAATAATTACGAATGCAGGCTTTCACTCTTAAAATTAAATAACTTCAACTGTGTAAAAAGTTGATTAATAAAATCGCTTTTAAAATTTATCTTAATGGCAGTGACATTCCCGTTGGGGTCGTGTTATGAGATTTTTGGTCTTGTTCCAACATGTTTTGTTACTTTCTACATAATTTAAAAGCCTAATAAAAATTAGTTAGAATTTTCCAAGCGTCATAATTATGATTAAGGTGCAAATGCAAATTGAATTTTTAATGACAGTTAATTATGAAATTGTTATTAAAAAGTCATAGTGATTTAAAAATATTTCAGACATAAAATGACAGAATTGTGGTGGTAAATGTGAAGGAGAATTGGTTTTAAATACCATTTATTTTTGCAAAGTTATAAGTAAGTAGTCAGAATAACAATGTATTTACCAATTCCAAAAAATAAGACATAATGGAGTTTATTTATAAACGTTGCTTAAAGTTAAGAGACGTTTATAAATAAAGCGGACCGGTTTACGTAAATCCTAAAATTAAATCCAAAGAGGTATTACATTTTAGGTTTATTTAAATAAGAACAAAAGTCCAACATTAACTACAAAATGTAAATGTTATTTTCTACTTACTGTTGACAGTCTAATTTAGACCAACTCAAATAAAACTTTGTATCTTGTCCAAAACTCTTATATTAATTTATAACGTCGAGAATGTTTAAATAAAATTTAAGCAAAAATGTTTTAAAGACTCAGTAGTCTAATTACCTATTATAAAGCTTTTTCATCCAGAAATTATACAACATTTTACGTTATTTATAGTTTTCTTTTTGCTGAAAATTATTCTATAAAAGTGAGTAAGACGAGGGTCCCGGTGTTTGAAAGAAAAAAGGATGTGTCGGTGTGTGATGTGAAAATGAATGATAATAGTGTGGAACAAGTGAATTAATTTGTATATTTGGGGAGTCTGTTTACAAGAGATGGTAAGATTGATGAAGATATGGAAATAAGAGAAAACGCGGACAATAAAGCGAATGGTGCTATTCATGCGATTGTGACCAACCAGACGATATACAAAAAGGCTCGACTGGGTGTTCACAATGATATGCTGGTGCCTACGCCTAGTATTTTTATTTATCTTGATAATTGTGAAAATATTTACACAGTAAATTACTACGTTTGGTCATGTTGAGAGGATGAGTGAAAAGTGTCTCAATCAATCTGCTTAGCCTTTTCTCAACTATGTTTGGGGCGGCTTCCAGTCTAACCGGATGCAGCTGGATACCAGCATTTTACATGGAGCGACTGCCTATCTGAGGGTCGAGTGAAGAGCGACTAACAAAAGATATTTACAAGGCAATGTGAGTGAAAACTCCGGGAGGGGACACCCTAGAAGGACATAGTGACCTTATTGGTAATGTTTTCAGAAACGCCAGGTGGGTAATACTCGCAACCGGTGTGCGAGTATGACCTGGCCCTGCAGTCTCGACATTAGATAGCGACAAAAATCTGTCGCAAAGTCGTATCGATGTCAAATTCCTTTAACAGATTTTCAACTTTATTTCCAAAGCATAAGGTTGAAAATCTATTGAAGAAATTTGACATCGATGGGACTTAACGACAGATTTTTGTCGGTATCGATGTCGAGACTGCCGGCCCAGATGTATGAACGTAAACGAAGCAAAAGGAGTATGTAAGGGTCGTATCAGGTGGCGTTCTGTTGTTTCTGCCTACCAAGAGAAGAAAAGAAGGCGTAAGTTAAATGTGTGTACGAAAATTATTCTTTCTTATAAGAAAACTATCAACTAAGAAAAAATCTTTATTTTATGGACTTGCGAGGTTGATGTCGCAACCAGAAAACAAAGCAAAGTAATCAGTACTTTTAACGTAGCAATATAAGGAAGATAAGTGTCGATATAATAGGTAGATACCTATTATGTACAGTGACAACATTGTGTACATCTTATAAACATATCGCACCTTCGATGCAACAAAGTCACAATTCAGGACACTTTTTTTTGTTATGAATTTTATTAGGATTTTTTAATAATTCATAATAAGCTTTTTACGTGAAACTATAGCAAAAGCAATAAACAAATAATTTTATAAAGATTTCAAAAACCTACTACAAATAGTAATCCAGTAATAAGGCAATAAATGCGAAAAAAATCTTAAAAGTCCTGTCCTGTAAAATTTAAAAATGAGCTGTTGTGACTTTGTTGCACCGAAGGTACGATATAACTTCATAATTTTTAAAGGTCAAAGTGTAAGTAAGGAATCCTCAAAAATACAGACGCCACTTTTCTACCTAGACTGTGTCGTCTGGTAACTTCTAATGTCATACGATCACAAATAATAATAAATAATTTTTCATAAACAATTTACAGAGCTTCCATTGTTAACTGTATAACCTCCCTTTCATATACAGTAAAATAACTCGCGTTGAATTTCACGTAAAAAAGGGTTTTTCGTAAATAACATTGTACAAATATCGGATAAAATAATGAGCGCAATAATAGCAAATGTTGGTACAAATAGCGAAAATATTGTTTTGCAGATTGATACACTACGTAAGGGCCCGTTCACACGTACCACAACCACACACCATCGCAGCTACAAAATGTGGGCAAGTAGTGGTTACGTGTAAATAGTGTCGCTACAGCCTTTTGCAGTTTCGTTGTAGTTGCGTGGTCGCTAGTAGTCGCGATGTGGTTACGTTGATAGACAGACAGATCGTTGTGTTTGCGATGTGGCCGACCGCTGAAGTGTTGCAGACAGACAGATCGTTGTGTTTGCGATGTGGTTACGTTGATAGACAGACAGATCGTTGTGTTTGCGATGTGGCCGACCGCTAAAGTGTTGCAGACAGACAGATCTTTGTGTTTGCGATGTGGTTACGTTGATAGACAGACAGATCGTTGTGTTTGCGATGTGGCCGACCGTTGAAGTGTTGCAGATGGACAGATCGTTGTGTTTGCGATGTGGCCGACCGCTGGTGTGCGGTCTCGCTGGTGGATGCGTTTTGGCTGCGACGTGGCCTTGATGTGGTCGGTATCGCCCACACGGATGATTTTGACGGCCAAATGTGGTCCGTGTGAATTAACTATTAATTTTCATACAAATTAGCGCCCTTCCACGTGTCGTCGTTGTGGTGTGGTTGTGGTTAAGTTTATGTTTGTGGTGTGGTTCTAGTATGTATGTTCGGACCCTAATACCGAGTTGAAGCCATTTATATGGCTGTTAAAGAAAGCCCTTTGTATTTTGAATATGGAACCAATTTAGAACTATGTAAATATTATGTTGAAAATTGAAATAAAAAGCATAATACTCCAAAAATAATCAAACTCAAACTTAAACTTATAGCATTTATTTCAATTAAACCAATTACAGGCAATTTTAAACTGTCAAAGAGTTGTTTAGTTACTCAGAAAGTTGAAGCTAATTGCCCATTCCAAAACATAGATCGCTATGGAGAAGAACGGGCAAGAAATTCCAAGGACACTCTTATGAACCGACTTCAAAAAAGTAGGAGGTTCTCAATACCGTTGTATTTTTTTTTAATTTTTGATACCTCAGAACTCCTTCATTTATAAACCGATTTGCAAAATTCTTCTCTTGTTTGAAAGGATATATACGTAGAATGGTCCTAAATAAATTTGGTCAAATTCTTAAGAGTGGTTTTTGAGATAGCTTCAATAATACGTATTTTTTCTACTTAATGTATGTCGATGATGTTATAATAACTTCCTGTTACTGTTATTTACTTAGCAAATTAAGGTATACGAATTTGTGTGGGGTAGGTACCTACCACAACTAAAAAGTGAAAAATAAAAGCTTTTTACAAAAAAAAACCGACTCCCAAAAAAACACTACACAGTGAAAAATAACTTTGATTTCGGAAGGTGGTGGCAAAAACTAAAATACAAAACCAAAGACGCCAACTTCCCAAATTAAAGTTATTTTTCACTTTGTAGTGTTTTTTTTTTTTTGGAAGTCGTTTGATGTTTTTTTTTGTAGGAAACCGAATGATCCAACACACGCACCACCATCAGTGAGACATTTAAGTGAACGTGACATACTCTCAACTGCCATGTTCTTTCAAATCAACATACATCATAATAACATAATAATCGGATACATAGTACTAATAATTACAAAATTGAAAAAATTCTTGTAAATTATACAAAAATATACTTTGTAATGTATTTGAGAGATTAATAAAATGTTACTACCAAAAAGCAAGAAAATCATTAATATCTATTGAAGTATTCCACAATTAAAACCTGATTAAATAAAAATAAACATTAAGTTCGTAATGTCAGATAAAATAAAAAACGGAAGCATCTCATCCAAACATTAAAATTTTAACTAGTGAGCCCAAGTGGCTGTGGAGCAGAACCAGCATTAAGCCAAGCATTTTAATCTACGATATAATCATCCAACTTATAATAATTATGCCTACATTGTGTGCCTTTAATGCATGTTTTAAATTTCTTCTCATTTAGTTGAAGAACATCGAGTGGTATTTTATTATAACACTTTACACAGTACCCCTTAAAAGAAGTGTGTACTTTAGACAATCTGAAACGTGGTTGATGTAATCTGTTCCTATTTCTAGTGTTAAAGTTATGCCTGTTATTTATCTTACTAATAAGATGTAGATTCTTTCGTACATACTATTCATATAATATTTACTTGCGATTTAGTTTACTTGGTTCAACAAATAAGTATTATATTGGAGTGTAATGCTATCCTGGCATGTCCAATATCGTAACAAGTTAGGAGACTGTACAAACTGGCAATTTTTATTTTAATAGTTGAATGTGCTGATGTAACAGGGCGACATTATCGATCAGCGATAAAGCATCTGAAAGAAGAAAAAAAAAATACATATATTGACAAGGTACTGTCATGATGCTAATTTTTTTAAACAGTTACCTTAGAGATTCGCGTCTGCGGAGGTTGTAGATGGCTATGACAGCCCTCTTTTGCAGAATAAAGGTAGAATAGATACCTGCAGCCCGTTCCCACAGCAGAATACCGTAAGACATGATGCTATGAAAGTAGCTAAAATAGTCCAGTCTCGCGGTATCCACGTCTGTTAATTGACGAATTTTCTGAAGTTGAACTTAGTCGTCCTGCAAGTGAGGTTCAGTGGGGACCCCACTATAGCTTTGAGTCAAGCGTGATCCCCAGAAAAACCATATTTTCGACGAATTCTAGTATCTCCTTATTCAAAACAACGTCACATTCACTACTTCTAACTAATGTTATTAACATGGCAACCCGGTAACAAGCTGTCATGTCGATTGAAATGTCAAATTGAAATGACGTTTGTTTTTTGACGGAATCTTGTGAGAAATAATCAATAAATAACATTTAGATTAATGTAGGTAACCGCCACCGCAGTCCGTTTCCCTGAGATCGATAGAACAAACACGGTAAGAGGCGAAGCCGAAATCCATGAATGACCAGCCTAATCACTTATCAAAGTACTCGCTATGTTTATTAACTTTCACTTGAGATAGGAAAACTTTCGCTCTCGTTCGGCGATCCTTAATGAGTTTCGAGGCTGTATTGTAAGGAGTAGGAAATGAAGTACGTGGTCAGCTTACGGGTAAAAGAACTGACTAAGTTGTTGGTATGTTTGTTTGACTCTAACTAAACATTGGTAGTGTGGAAACTTGTAGAATGTTTGCTCACGCGTTGGTTTGGGAAATAGAAAAATACTTGCTTGGAATTTTGAAGTTGTATAATGTTTCAGGAACAAGGGATACGAAACAATAAAGGTATCTCGTAAGAATATAAATCTTGTTAGTAACAAAGTAAATGTAGGTAGATAGCAAACTGTGCAAGTTTAAAACAGTGTTTAACTATTATATTTGCTTCCCTCACGTGATCTTAAATCGGTAGGTAACTAGAAAAAACTATATGGGTTTTTACTATATTGCGATAATTTGCATGTCTAATATAAGGACAGGAAATTATAAAATTACCTAATACATTTTGCAAACACCTTTCTTGTTCCACCAACAATCTATGCAAATAATTATATTCTAACATAGCCATTCATCATTCGAAAGCCTTTACATTACTCTAACGAATGCACTCATAAATAACGAATTGAATATTTTAAATAAACAATGGTCAAATAATTCTATTCTAACAAATTCCAATCATTCGAAAGCATTTACATTACTGTAACGCACTCATAAATAACGAATCGAATATTTTAAATAAACATTGGATTGTAGATAAAATAATAGGTCAGGGAAAAATAAATATTTTCTTATTTTATAGTTACAAAGTTGTAGTAAAATCTCTTTGTTTGAATCTGGCTTTAAATAGATGACATTTTCAAGAGAAAAATAAAAAGTTAAAACGATTTCCCGCCATTTTTCAATTGCTTTTCTGTCTGCCAAAATGAGTGAATCTAACGACACAAAAAAAGGGGCATTTATAGACTTGGTAACGCGGTATCAGTAAGAGTAGTACAAAGTTGGTTCAAGCATTTTCAGCCCGGGAATTTTGATGTCAAAAATGCAGCTCGCTCTGGTCGCCCTGTTACGGATAAAGTCGATGCCATTTTTGAAAAAGTGGAGCAAAATCGGCATAGTAGTAGTTACGACATAGCTGAAGAGTTAGGGGTTGACCACACAACAGTTTTGACCCATTTAAAAAGGTCTGGGTACACAAAAAAGATCGATATTTGGGTGCCACACGAGCTCTTGGTCTTGAATTTGTATATAAAATTCAAAATAAGTTTTTCCCCGACCTAAATTTATCAACACTTCCTTTTATTGTGTTCTCGAACGCTCATTCGATCTTTTAAGAATCCCAACGGGCAATAAATAAGAAGTGAAAAAGTATTTTGACTCCAAAGTATCGGGTTACAAATTAAATTTATAAAGTTGGGGAAAGCTCTTGGCCTCTGCTCTTGACTGAAAGAAACACGATCGGAAAATAAAAGGTGAAACTTCACTAATAGCGAGTGACGAACATTTTCATTCACATTTTGGGTTTCGAACATTTTCATTCACATTGTCATTTTGGGTGGCAAGGAAGGAAAATAGATGGCGAAACATCCATTTTGACAACACTGAACGAAGCGTTAGTTTGGAACGAGTGTTAATTTACTGTGGTTTCGATGATTGCATTGATTCTTCAGAAAAAGAAGAGCTCTATAAAATCCTAATCCTAACTAATAATAGAAATGCTAAAGTAAGTTTGTTTCTTACCTTTTCACGCCTAAACCACTGAACCGATCATCCTGAAATTTTGCATATACGTTGTCAGGTCTACAGAAACGGACATAGGGTACCTTTTATCCCGAAAAAAAGTACTGTTCCCGAGGAAAACAACAATAACGTTTTTATGATAATAGATGGCGCCACGTGTCTTTCGAATCATGATTGACTTATATTATTATAGAAACTTTAGTGCTGTGTTAAGACCTTTTTTATTTTTTATTTAAGTACCTAATTCATTTTGTGAGTCTAGAGTGTCGATAGACCGGTTTTCGTCCTTCTAACTATAATTCCCTGAACAACCCGAATTGATTGTCAGATTCTAAATTAACGCGAGCGAAGCCGCGGGCAAAAGCTAGTGTTTTATAAATTCGCACTTAATACACTGTGTAAATATCTGTTTTGATACGCTAAAACTTAACGTTTTGCCTTATCAAAACAGATATTAGAACACCAAAAACACAATACTTTGGGACCATATCTTCTTTACATCCGAACTGACTTTCTCAATTAGGAGATCAAAGTCGTTTGCGTTTTATGTAACTTTACTTTGAAGGTGGATCTGAAGTCTGGGTGCAGTTTTTTGTCTCTATTTCAAGTGGAGTATCATAGTTAATGTATTATAACTAAGGCACTGCCAGTACTTAGTGGCTCATGACGTAATGCGTCATGTTTGTATGAAAGCTTTTACTTGCTCAAAGAAAGTTCCATCATGTTACAACACTACGCGGGGCAATTAATAATGAAAAACAAATGTTTGTGTACGATTTATTGTAGTGGTGGACTTTCTACTTTTAGCTACATGGTAAATTTTCGGCTAGATAGTTTCAGTATTATGCCAAGTGCGTGTCGGACAGCATACAATGAAGGCTGTGTTTCAATGAAGCTACGTCTGAAAAGCAAGCGGGCCTAAATTTCACCATCAGTATATAGAAGTATGAGGAACAGGGTGTAAAGTTCACTCAAATCTCCATAGAAAAGGGAGGATCCTCCGACCAGACGGGTGTCCTGTCTGGTGGGCAACTGCCCGACGTATGATGTCGGGACGTTGTATATATTATGCTAGTTGCGCGGTAAACTCAGCTTGCGCGATGCAGGATTTTGCGTGACGTCAATGTGACGTGTAGCTCGCATGTGGCGATGTAGATACCGCTACAAGTACATCGCTGACTGTATGTAACTTCCTATTTCTTTAATAATATAATAAACTAGCTTCTGATTTCGATTTCGACGATTTCGTTCCCATGGAAGTCGGTAAGACACGACAATATACTAAAAAAATACCAACCCATTTTATTCTTTGATAATGTAGCTTACGATAGGTGAATGAGTTTTTAAAATTGGTTAAGTTTTTTTCGAGTTTATCCATTACAAAGAAACATAAAAAAAATACGAATAATATCATTTATCTTTATAATATCATTAGTTTAAAGATAGAGATCTTACCGAACGGCCCGATCTTTCCAAAAATGCAGTCCTTACAAATTGAGAGGAGGACACCGTATTTCTTATATGCATTTTTTTATTTAGTAACATGCTTATATGTATTAAGAATTAAAATGAAATTTATATAAATAATATCTTATAACCTAATTAATTAATAAAAACAACTTTAATTTGGCTACATATTTTAAAATTAAGTCGCTTTTCATCTGTTTGCGTGTGGGTTCAGTTCTTCTAATCTCTTCTTATCTACACAATGGGCTTTGATGATTTTTTTTTGGTTTTCACCATCCTTTAGAGATTCTTTTCTGGAAGGTTTATGTGTACAATACATTAATATTTAACTTAGACATAGCACCTAAAAAAAACCGATGTTCTGACATGTCGCTACATAGGTAAGCAGATCACACCTGCGTGAAGCCGGAGCTGGTCTCTAGTTGAAAATATTTCCATAATGGGCTTTCAAACAGTGGTGGCCCAGTGGTAATGGCCGTGACTTACGTGTTGTAGGTCGCAGGTTTGAACCCAGACAAGCGCGAGCTTTACCTTGTGTAAATTATTTCATCACCACTGCTCTCAAAACGGTGAAGGAAAGTATCTCGAGGAATCCGGTATGTCCTAGAACCAAAAATATGAAAACATGTGACATCTCATCCAACCCGCACTAGGCCTGCGTGGTGGATTACGGCCCACGCCCTCTCACCGAGAGGAGGCCTATGTCCCAGCAGTGGGAACATTATGGGCTGATTATGCTCATAATGGGGTAGATAATAGACGAAGTATAGTTTAGGAATAAAATCATATATTTATTTATTAATAAAATGAACTGTGAAAAATCAATGTGTTACTTATAATTGCGTTGGCTATGTAACGTAGATTAATTAAATGACAAAGGCAGAAACCTAAATTTTGAATATCGAGAGTTCTAGACAATGTTTTCATTAACTTTACCTGCTGTCAGCAACACTGCATTTAAACTCTGCGTTGCACATAATCATAGCAGAATTATTTTGCGCATAAAATTCTGGCAACTTTTGTTCAACATTTACTTTTTTCTTTTTTCTCAGCTCTTAAGGGTCCTAGCGCTCTGCTAAATAGCCTATACTTAGCCTTCCTCATAAATTGGGCTATTAAATGCAAAAATATTTTTTCAAATCCGACTGGAAGTTCCAGATATTAGCGCGTTCAAACAAACAAACAAACAAACAAACAAAAAAACAAAAATACTCTTCAGCTTTATTATTAGTATAGACAGACAGATTTAAGATGTACGAATGACAACATTATGTATGCGTTTTACGGTAAAATTTTAACAAAACACGCTATGAAATAGAACACAAGAAATTGAAAAAAAAATACAAAATAAGAAACAATGACAATACAAGATAACAAACCAATGAATAGAAAAGTAAATTTTTTTATTATCTTTCATCTAACAGAATTTTAAACATTCACAAAAAATACGTGACTTTACAAGTCACTCTCTATAGATAATATCTACCTACTTCCATCTATACAGATACTCCAATACTCTCAAGACACTAGATAGACCCAATTATCTCGGCAGATTGATTGCACGTTCCGCCAAGCTACAGGATTAGATAAGCCAATGTCTTAATCAAGACACATGCTCTGTCTTGGCTGAATATCTGTGCTTCTAAACTTAGACGCTTCATTTTCTGACCGTAATATCTTTTCGACTCAACAATTGATTACGTCAATGTTGATACTTGTAATGAAAACAGAGGAGTCTTCACTAAGTTAGTAAATACCTTCATTTAATGTCCGTTTTAGTAGTCTGTTCGTATGTTAGCACTTGATTTTATTTTTCAATTGCTATTCGATCTAATAGAAGCTGCTTTTTATGTATTTTATTATACCTTCCTTTCATAGGACGAAAGCAGTGAAATTCTAGATCGAGGAACATACGAAAAAATGATCTTTTGTTATCGTCGTTAATGTTTTATTCATCTAAGTTTCTTTATTATAGTGAATATAAATTGAATCCACATCCAATACCAACAGGCGAAGTAAAGTGCAAATGAGAGTTCTTTCACTTCCAAACGCCAATGAAATTAATTATTTAAGTATTCCTTGTCGATGTAAATTGCCAACGAGCGGTTCCATTCATTGACTCTTAACAAAATCTGATATACACGACATTCTATTGTAGACTTTCTTTGTTTAATTATTCGGGGACTTAAGTTCTGGTGATAAGGGACTATTAGGGACGGTTTATGTGACATGATCCGCAAATTTGATGGCGTGGAACATTGGGAGCTGTTTATCAAGTAGATTTGAGATCGGTGGACAGTTGGTGAAAGTTCGACTTTGGAAGACATTCTATTAATAGCTAGTAGTAATGTCCCTTGTGATCAGGAACCGGGGAAATGACATCCGTTGGTCTGGCAGGTAGAAATTGAGTTGGTGACTTATCCCTTTATAGAGCAGAAACGAAATTTGTATAGCGCCTGTAACCACCCGACTAGTGTTACTTTGAAGTCGGATTTTATAATTCAAAAAAAGTCAAAAGTCAAATCATTTATTTCAAATAGGCACATAAAAGGCACTTTTGAACGTCAAAATTTACAAAAAAAAATAGAATTGATTCTAGTTGCCCCTTCCAAAAGGTAGTTTCGTATGGAGAAGAATGGGCAAGAAACTCCACCGTTACTCTTTTAAAATATTTTACAATATTATGTAAGTTCACATTAATTATGTAATCATATGTGAAGACGATGCACCTAGAATAAAATTACTATACCACAATAGGTAAAAAGAATTAAATATAATGCAAAGGCAGGTAAATTAATTATGTGATAGATACATGGTGCTCACATATTTACAAATATTGAAAAGTAGATGATGTTTCCAAAATTTCAACAAGTAATAATTTAGTGTGTGAGTTTAAGTAGTTAAGTACATAATGTAACAATCAATGTCATAAAAATTATAAATTATACAATCAAATTAGCAACCAGTTTGATTTTGTCTAGACTCTAGATTGTCCTATGGAGCAGGACCAGAGAATTGATAAAATCGACCTTAAGATTAGACTAGTCGACTACAAATTTCGTTTCTGCCCTATAAAGGGTTAAGTTTATTGTCTTTAATAAACTTAAGTTTTCCTTTAAATGTATTCATGTGCACAGAAATGTCATTGACTTTGTACAATCATTTCAGTCCTGGACATCGCTTGCTTAAGATAGTGTGGAAAGTGGAAATAACTGGTATATACATGAGAATTGCAATAATCTACTCAAGAAAACTAGTTGTTTAATACTATACAGATCCTGCCATAATTTATTAAAACAGACAAAGTTTAGTATCGCTGAGAATTTCGTTAATCTTGAAGGAACAAGGAATGTTAGTAATATAAACGTTCTAGAGAATCACTATAGGTACATATATACATACAAAAACTCATGCCTTCTTACCATGGGGTTAGGCAGAAACTACAGAACGCCATCTGCTACGATCCTTACATACTCCTTTCGCCTCGTTTACGTTCATACATCTGGTCATACAAAGAAAAGAAAGAAAGAAAATACGTTACGCGGCGCGGCGCGGCGTTCGGCGGCGAACACGCACGCCGCCGCGCCGGTTGCCAGTACTATGCACCTGACCTTTCTGAAGAACGTAACTAGTAAGCAGATATAGGTACGTTGAGGATTATTTATATTTCTTCGTGATAATGATGCCCGAAGGATTCTGGAGTGGCGACCGCGTATCGGAAGACTCAGTGTTGGAAAGCCTCCCAAAAGGTGGATCGATGACCTTGTGAAGACCGCAGAAATCCGCTGGATGCGAGAAGCACAGAACCGGTAGAAGTGGTGATGGCTGGCGGAGACCTATGTCCAGCAGTAAACGTCTTTCGACTGAAATGATGATGAGGAAGATTTATGTTGGCACCATTTGAAAGCTATTGCAGGAAAGGAAGCGTTTTGGCTTAACAGAGTTATTGGGTTTAAGAGGTGCAGTAATAGGTGACTTGGAGATTATTTCATGAGCTTCAGAGAAGGGCACATCTAACACATAATTTTTAAAAGATTAGCCGTGGAATTTTGTTGCCGGCTCTTCTCCGGGAACTCTAACCAAATCTTCTTCTTCTAACGGATTCTTCTAACCTAATCTGTCAGAGTCGGGGTGCCCCAAGTCCCGAGCTCGCTTCGCTCACTCCTGCATCCTATGCCACCCTTGCATTTTGAAGCACACTTATTTTTGAGGAGTAACTTAAACAAGATTTGGTGAGCATTTATCCATTTTGATAAGCAAAAAGAATATAAATACAACATGTGCAATTATTCTGATGAGTGTATAATTATTTTGGAACTTAAAACGTTGTTCTTTAGGCATCTCGGTATAAAGTGAGTTTATTTTATTTGAAGTTAACATATTTTACTTGGTACTTAGTCTTAGGGTCTAAAAATTATTTTCGTGAGCATTTAAATTGTAGCCAAAAAAAATAGGGATCCGATTCCTATTTCCGTCGATATACAATGTGGAGATACGTGTCGTGACAGTGGCAATACTAATGCATAGGAATATTTCTGAACTATCAAATAAATCCTAACATCGAAATTAAAATAAAAATAAAATAAAGATAAAAATTAAAGGGGGTGTCCTTACAAGAAACGTTTTTTTGTGTGCATCACCACACAATCCTCACCTTTGAAAACTTCATGAAAATCAATTTTGAGAACGCCAAAAAATTGTCAAGATATAGTCATAAATAGTCACCAAGGTTAAAAAAATAGTCGCATTATAATTCCGAAGTTATAGCTATAAGTTAGTGAGGATTGTGGGGAGAACGTCTCCACACAACCCTCACCTCAGTGCCAGCAAACGGCTGAGATTATCGACTTGGGTTCAATTCCAAAAAACGGTTGTAACGCTATGCGAAATCTCGAAAACAGTCATTAAGGGATTCCAGAGATATAAAGGTGTCGTGGTGAGGATTACGTGGTGAGCTTTTCTCCTGATTATCGCGGAACGCTTACGTTTTTGAATTTGAATTTTATGTCAAAAAATAGTCGTCTCCAATCATGTTAATTTCCACCTCATTTACTATGTAGAAGTATGTTAAACTTCCATGTAAACTTCTACATACCTATGTTTTAGTACAGTCACGAACACTAAAATTGCAAAACTATTTTATTTAATATTATTGTATATTAAATTAATACGGGCATCGCCGTCGGTTAGATTGGTAGCTCATAGCAAGCTCAGATAACTAAACTGATGGACATTTTTTACGTTATTCGGAAACTCACTATTTGTTCTGTTTCTTGATCTGAGCCAACGGCCGCGAGGCAGATATTTATTTCATATAAGTATAAAAATAACTAGTCATAACACGAGGAGCCAAATTGTATTTAATTTCTGGCTGTATGATGTAACTTACAAAGTACAAAGATATTAATAATAATGTTAAGACCTATCTGTGATTTATATAAAAACTTATTTTAAGAATTTCTGTACTCAATATAAATAGGTATTAATTACTGTTTTAGAGAATATAAGCAGATAATTTTTAAATTTTTACCTATACAGAATATTTGTAAATGTTTACATATTTTGTTCATAATTATTGTTGTTCGTAATTATTGTGATAAAAACCAATTAAGTAACGGTAGTGTTATTTTTTAAGTTTTTATTCAACTTGTAAATTAGACTTTATTTTGTTCCTTCTTAAATTGTATTTTTCTGATCACTGCCCCTACACTCAAAAACATTAATTAATCTTGTATATTTGATAAGTATTCATTCTTAGATAAGGATAGAAAACCATTTGCCCGACACCCTTGCATGCACCGCAGTGGCAATGAGAAAGTCAAAATGCCGAACATTCAGCCGCCGAATATTCAGCGCTTCGACAAAGACCGTGACCGAGTATTTGGTATTCGGATAAATCATTATTCATGGCATTACTTAGTATTGAAGATAATAAGTTACTCTTTGAAGTGCCTATTATACTAGCTATAGAAGAGCTATGCCTGATACAGGTTTTAGTTAGCTTAAGACTTCGTTTTATAATATGTCATGATTATGATACACATTATATATAACACATACTTAAAATACCTTTTTAAAATAGCTACATCACTAACAATTATACCCTTTTTAATACAACCAAAAAATTTGGTGACTATTAAAAATACATACTTCGTAATTTTGTGCACGAGTGTAATCGACTCGAAAATTCATATAAAAGTTTAACATAGTAAATCAGGTTGAAATTGTCATGGTTGGAGATGACTATTTCTTGACTATTTTTTGACACCAAATTCAAATTCAAAAACTTAAGCGTTCCGCGGTAATCAGGTGAGGATTGTGGCGAGAAAGGCTCCCCACGACACCTTTATATCTCTGGAATTCCTTAATGACTGTTTTCGAGATTTGGCATAGCGTTACTACTATTTTTCGACTATTTTTTGGAATTGAAACCAACTTGATACTCCCGGCCGTTTGCTTGCACTGAGGCCAGGATTGTGTGGAGACGTTCACCCCTCCTCACTCCTAATTAACTTATAGCTATAACTTCGGAATCATAATGCGACTATTTTTTTAACCTTAGTAACTATTTATGACTATAACTACTACTACTATTTATGACTATTTCTTGAAAATTTTTTGGCGTTCTCAAAACTGATTTTCATGAAGTTTTCAAAGGTGAGGATTGTGTGGTGAAGGTCACGTTTTTTTAGGCGTTTTGTTGCCTTGTGGTACGAAACCCTTCGTATGCGAGTCCGACTAGCACTTGACCGGTTTTTTCTTTGCGTCATGTTTTACAGCAAATAAACGTTATTTTTTGTTTATTTCTCTTCTTCTTTCTTTATATATACCTACCCAAGTGCTAAGATACTTACATTTTTTTATTCTTTATCGGCGTTGAAAGGTCGCGCTTTTATAAAAATCATCTTGTAAGTAATTTTATTTTCAGACAATCCTTTGAAAAAGCCATCTATTTCTTTCAGTGAAGTAGTTGAACCGATATGGAATGTTTTATACACTTTCAATTACTTTCAGAACAACAGCGATTTCTGATTAGTTTTCAAAGACGCCAAGATTGAATTCTGATCGTATGTGGCGTTTCTAAAATGTTCTAGTATTTATTTATTCAATACTTTAAGCAAAGAAATATGCAGAGGCGGATTTAATGTCATAGGCATTTTCTTCCAGGCAGCCTTTGGGTGATGCAGAGACAAACAGACGTAGGAACAATTAATATTTTAGGATTTAGGAATTAATGTTAATTACTTATACAGGTGGCAGGCACATTGACGCGCAACCTGTTTCCATGGATTGAATACATGATTCTGAAAACCCCTGCGTTTAAATTTACTGACGGGCATTCAAAAAAAATTGCTATTCCGATGTACATTTTGACCGCGTAGGTATTGCACATTGAAACAGTTGATTTTTTTATTGATAAACGTCGAAAAATTTCTACACAGGGGTCTACAATCATGTGCTGAATTCATGGTTACAGTTCGGGCGCCAATGTCCCTGCTAACCTGTATCTATAAGCGACCTGTCGCCATAATGTTCACGTGGAGTGATTAATGTAGGTTAACAGGGTGGCAGGAACATTGACGCACAGCTTATTACCATGGATTCAGTACATGATTCTGACCACCCCAGCGCTGAATGTTTTAGTCGGTTATTAAAAAATAAAACAGCTGCTTCCTACAAAAGTGCAATACCTACGCGGTCAAATGTATGAAACACCATTTTTTTTTTAATATCGTGTAAAATTGTCATCGCCTTGGTTCAGAATCATGCACTGAATCCTTGGTAACAGGTTGAGAATCGATGTCCCTGCCACCCTGTATTAATTATACATTGAAACTTGAGGGAATTCTTATCCTTAACAGATTAGTAGCTGTCCTCTGGAGGACAACTTCCGAAGGAAAATAATAATGAAGGTACTTTAGCGGCATCTGCACCGCCACATGCGAGTTACGCGTCACACTGACGTGACACAAAATCCTGCATCGCGCCAGCAAGTTTCCAGCGCATAAAGGTATAGGTACAAACTCCCGACAAGAAACGACACCTGTCTGGTCGAAGGATCCTCCCTTTTCTATGGAGGATTTGTGAACTTTACACACTGTTCCTCATGCTGCTATAGTACCAAAAGTACACAAACTTGTTACATAATTATATACTTTGCGGTTTTGTTGCTAATGTTTGTGTTAGGAACTCTTAATATTAGTAAATTTTTACTAATTACCCATGTTCTCTTATTAATTGAAACTTTATTATACATATAATGCAATTTCCGATTGCAATCAAATTGAGTAAAACATTGATTTACGATACGTAGTTAATTAACAAAGTGAGTTGATTCTGATTGCTGGTCATCTTTTAGCTGCCACGGCTTAATTTAATTAAATATTTGAATTGTTTTTGTCTTTTTATTACGGACGCTTTTAACTTTTTGCATCGTTCTCACATGCATAATTTCAACATGAATGATGTAACCAATATTTTGTATTTTGTTTTTTCAAAAGAGTGTCCATGGATATTTTTGCCCGTTCTTCTCCATAGGTACCTACTAGGCTTTGGAATGGGCAACTAGCTCCATCTTTCTGACTGACCGACCCCTTGACAATTCAAAAGTGCCTGTAATTGGTTTATTTGAAATAAATGCTTTGAGTTTGAGTTTGATTGAGCGAAAATATCTATATACATAATTACCTATATCTACCTCATCTATATCTATACTTATAATTTTTTGCATTTGGTAGCCCAAGTTTGAGGAAGGGTATAGGCTGCTTATCATCACGCTAGGACCCTTAGGAGCCGAACAAAAGAAAAAAAGTCAGAAAGGACGCTAAGCGAAAAGGAAGTAATAGCGCGGGAAGGCGATGCGATGCGATGGGGTGGGTCGGGGGAACAAGAAAATTTCACGTCGACGAAGTCGCGAGCAGAAGCTACAATATAACTTATACCTACATAAATAACAACTTGATTTAACATGATGACCTAGTCTTTTTAATCACGATTCAACTAAATGCATAATCATAATCAACCTAGAACTTTCCCACTGCTGGCACACAGGCCTCCTCTCTGTGAGAGGGAGTGGGCCGTAATCCACCACGCGGGCCCAGTGGGGGTTGGTAGATGTCACACGTCTTCAAAATTTTGGTTCTAAGACATGCCGTTTTCCTTCAGCGTTAACTGTAAGTACCTCAAGTACAATTCACAATTTTACTTTTTATAAATAATTAAAAGTATTATTTTATTAATTAAAATTCGTAAAATGATTACTTTGGTTTAAGGTAAAAGCAACCGAAAGTATATTATTGGGTATAAAAAGATGCATATTTTATGACTAACGAATGATTGTTTCATAAATACATACAGTACAACTACACTCGGCGTCACAAAAATCGCACCTATCCGAAAATAAGTTTCAAGCATGTCCCGCCATCAACGAATACATTAAACCTAATTAATATTAGTATCAATTGAAAGTATATTTAATGACCTTTAAATTAACATTAGTTAGAATTCCTAAACACAACAGATCTCATTAACACGTAACGTTAAAAAAAATGTTGTCAAAATACGCATTACAACGGCCTCTAATTGCACCTCCTTACAAGGGTATAAAAAGGGCGACCCGGGTTAAATGTGGGTCCCCAGTCCGATGAGGCCTCAGCCCGCGCCGTAGCTGAGCCTGTAGCTTTAAATTCCTCGATTAATAATCATGATATTAACCTTTCGATCCAGCCCGTCCCCAATATCGCGCTGCCCTCTCCCGATGACGCCCTAAGCCGAGGTCCGTACCCCACAGGGGGTGCCCTTAGCGTGCGGTCATCTAACTTATAAGTTTAGTTTTAATTTTTTCCGCTCCTGGCTGGAGGCCCTTTAGAGTAAAATCCGAAAGGCAACCACAGGACAGTCCGGTTAAGCAGCCACGACCCCCAGTGGTCAAAACTGCGAGTTGCCCTACCAAAAAAAAATAATAAAAATAAATAAATGTGGGTCATTCGCTATCCAACCTTTGAAGTGAACACACGTGAACAGCTACAGCAAGAAAATACCCCAGAAAATGGATACCACTGCAGATGAAGCCGCTCAAGTCATTGCATTACTGCAATCAGGGATGCGGCAATGTGATGTTGCTCGGCAACTGAACTTAAGTCGCTTTTCCGTTCGACGAGTGTTCCAACGTTTCCAAGAGACTGGTGGCTATATCCGAAGACGTGGATCTGGAAGACAACGGTGCACATCCGAAAGATACGATCGCTTCATTGTTTCGACGTCTTTACGTAATCGGTTCTCCAATGCTGTTGAGCTGCAACAACAACTGCGATCAGATCGCAGAACTTCTGTAAGCGTCTCCACGATTAGAAGAAGAATGCGGGAGAAGAAAATTGCAGCTCACAGGGCTGCAACAGGGCCAAAATTGACTGCACAGCATAGGAGAGACTGGTTGCAATTTGCCCGTGACCATGTGGATTGGACAATAGACCAATAGACAGCTGTGCTCTTCTCGGATGAGACGAGGGTGTGTCTTTTCTGCAACGACAGACGTAGAAGAGTGTACAGGAGGCAAGGGGAACGATTCGCACAAGCCTGTATTCAAGAGACAGTGGAATACGGGGGTGGCTCGTGCATGGTCTGGGGCGGCTGGTCAATCGACGGCAAAACGAACCTTGTGTGTGTTTCTCGGACTGGAAGTGCTCACGGGCAGGGGTCGCTGACTGCTCATCGGTACATAACAGAGATCTTAGAGGAGCAGGTTGTCCCTTATGCAGGTTTTGTTGGCAGTGGGTTCACGTTAATGCACGATAACGCCCGCTGTCACACCGCATTAATTGTAAGTGACTACCTGCAAGAAGTTGGGATCCCTGTTTTGCGCTGCCCGGCGCGTAGTCCAGACCTGAACCCTATCGAGCACCTTTAGGATGAACTGAAACGGCGAGTACGGGCACGTGATCCTGCCCCTACCACTCTCCAAGACCTCCAAGATGCCATCGTTGCAGAATGGGACAACATTCCTCAAGAGACTGTTGTCACATTAATTAGGTCCATGAGAGAACACATGGAAGCAGTCATCAGGGCTAGGGGGGTAACACTAGGTTTTAAGTTGTTTTTATGGACTTTGTTGCAATTTTTGCTGATAAAATTAAATTAAACTTTTTAATAATTTGCATTAGCTTGCTTTTTTTATTCCCTGGTAAACAAAAAACCAAATCTATTGATTTATTCTAAAATTTAAATAAATTGCCATTCCAATGATACCTTATAGTCATATGTCTACCGTTGATTAATAGGGTTAAAATGACTTTGAAGGGAATTCTTAAAGAGGTGCGATTTTTGTGACGCCGAGTGTATTATCTTAATGTCCGACGCTCTCAATTGACTTCCAAGTCGATTGCGAGCGTCCGGTCTGCAACAAGTGCAAAGGGCAACTAATCGAAATCCGACGACTGACGAAACACGAATTTTGCCGAGGGACATTAAGAAACTAGTTGTACTGTAAGTAAGTATTAGATGTAAACTACATTATTATTATCGTAAAATATCTAAAACAACAACATCGACAACATCTCCTTTATAAAAGCATTATTTTTTCTGAAATTCCTTCGCGACGGCGACGTTGCTTTCACCTTAAGCTAAATTAAGTATTCCCAGGACTACCTACCTCCCTGTGTCTAGTTTGCTGAGGAATTTATAATAAGTTTTCCAATCACGAAAGGCCCACGCAATCTCAATAAATACTCTGAAACTGAATACCAAACTAAAACTCGGCATCTCTACGGTTTCCAGCCTGTTGCTCCATGTTATTGGATAAGCCCTATCATGTCTTTGAACCAACAATATTTTACTTCAAAATTTATGAAAGTTTGTGTAACACAATGAACGTTCCGAAAAATGTTACAGTTACGGTACTTCACGAAAATAACGTAGGCTGTTTTAGAAAATTCTGGGAATTATTTTTTTAAACGCCTTTGGTCATTGTTACTCTAAGTAGTCCGCATTTCCCACGTGATGTTTTACAATATGCAGTTCTTTGATTAGCCACGTAGGTAAGAACTTGTTAAGAACTTAGGTACCCTTACATTTTTTTAACGCAACAATTTTGTTTTTTCTTTCAAAAGACCATTGCACGATGTTCTTGTACTGTAAGTGTATTTACAATCAAGATTTATCTCGAATATCAAGACCTATCTGAAAGTCATTAAAATATTTTTTTCATGCGGGACCCCAACCTGCAACACGAAGCTTTGCTGCCAATCTAACAGCCACCACAATCGTGCCGTCAAAAATATATTTAAAAAAAATATATATGTCGGAGAAACAGCATTCTTCTCGACATCGTCATTAGTGGTCACGAGTTTAGTGGGCGTCATTGGGGTGAAATGCGAGCACAAAACAAAGTATTCACTGTTTCATACAATTTAATGGCAGTTATTTTACAACGTTGATAATCACTGAAGGAATCAATATCTCACAATAACTAATTTGCTTAAATAATTATATTCGAGCAGCAGGTTCGCGACACCGATCTAACTATATCACCAGCGATCCACCTCGATCAACCACCGTTACTCTAATGAATCCTCACTCTACCCCACCAAAGTTAAGATGGCGCCTCGACCCCACTCTAGATTTATCCTCTGCTCGGATTGGACGTTATACAATGCAGTGACTTTTAAATAAGTTATTTAGATTTACACAATATTAAAATGTAATAAATTAAATCAAATTAAATTAGGATTTAACAAGTTATTTTCAGTTAACAATCAACCTTATCAATTAATCATATGCAACCAACAATCAACTCTCTGTTTACTTCCTCCGACATATATATATCGTGTAATAATATACTATATCGTGTATCGTGTCGTGTTTTTATATTATTGTATATTTTCGTTTTTGGCCACCGACTTCCGAAATTAAAGTTATTTTTCACGTTGCTTAGTGTTTTTTTTTTTTAAGTCGGTTGTATAAAAGGTTTTTATTTTTCACTTTTTAGTTGTGGTACCTACCCCACACACATTCGTATACCACTACTTGATATGTAAATAACCGTGACAGGAAATTATTATAACATCTTCAATATAAACTAAGTGGAAAAAATACGCAGTATTAAGGATAACTCAAAAACTACTAGTCAGAACTTGATCAAATTTAAATGCAACCACATGTAAAGCACTAGCTTTCAAATAAAAAAAATAATCATCCAAATCGGTTCACCCAGTAAAAAGTTCTGAGCTAACACACATAAAAAAAAAACATTCAGTCGAATTGAGAACCTCCTCCTTTTTTTGAAGTCGGTTAAAAACAGAAACTAAATAAATTACAAGGCACCTTGCTTTGTAATTTAGTATCGTTTTGTATATCTTTCTTTGATAGTATAACGATTTGTACAGAACTTGATACACATCAAACCAATCTTTCTACCACTCTTAAAAAATATTTACGTACCTACAACATGTAACATTTGTTTGTATTCAATTAACTTTAGCACATTTTCATTGGCAGTTAACCTTTGAACTATCACGTTTTTCATTAGTTTGAACCAATATTTCATTCGTCGATTTCTTTATAAATTGGAATCACTTCGAAAAAACCTAAAAAACAACTATAAAAAGTAAATGTACATACAGATAACGGTTGCTAACTTTTTTTTATTAAAGATGGCTGTAAAAAAAGCCAATCGTCGATAAAAAATGATTTAATAAACATTCAAGGAAATAGAAAAAATCTCATGATTGCCGAAGGAATTTGCCGTTTGAAGTTTACGAAATGCTGGAGGCTTAATACAAATCAAAAATCAATACAGCGGCATAAAAGGAATATTTCTTGAAATGTTATTTCATAGGCATATTCTGGCAGGAATGTTACTAATAAAAACAGATACAAAGTGATTCCAATATTGGGAATAACAATATTGTGTCAAGTCCACACAACATTGTTATTCCGAACTATTATTTTAGTCAACAAATACGGTAAAAATACAGTACCAAAATGGTACTGAGGTACTGATGGTACAAGAAATGTGTGTACGGTTTACGTACACACATTTCTTGTTGCTTAGAATTTATTTTTACGGGATGCAGCGGTCCCTGTGGTGTCGGCCCCGACTTATGTTCCTACGTGTCGTAAGTCGTGGGTTTTAACCCAGACAGACTTTACTTTTTATAATTTATTTTATCACCACGGTGAAGGAAACATCGCAGGGAAAGTAAAAACCAAAAATCCCTAATGTCCTAGAACCACAAAATCGAAGACCTGTGACTCCCACCAACCCGTACGGTGTCCCAACAGTGGGAACATTAGACGCTAGTTATACACGGGTTATTTAAGTTATTATACTTTAGTCCATAGCATCCTCTGTAACCTTGCAGCATCAATAAAGCGTTCGAGTCACTTTTTAGAAATACAAATATCTAGATATAATTATGCCTTTTCGTTGGGTAAGATTTTACTCCAAGCTGCTACTGAGAAATTTCTAACGGAAAACCACAATAACACTTAGCCCAGCCTTTTTTTTGTGGGAAACCTTTAAACCCTCCTTTAAAACCTCCCGCTCTTCGTGTCAGACTTTTACTGACTAAAACCCACCCTTGTTCCTTCAATTGCCCGTGCACCAGGGCCACGGTAACCTTTTCGGACAAACCCGCGACCCTGGCAGGCGGCGGCCCTAGCGGACCCCGTCAGTGTGTGAATCAAACCCAGCCTGGGAAACGAAACCCAGAACCTCATGTTTAGCAGAAGTGCTTCTGATTTGTGACCGTTTGTTTGACGATAATAGGTTCGTCCTCTATTACATGAGAGTTAAACATAACAGGCGAATTGTGGGTGTACTCTAGGTATGCCTCTGCTTAAACCTGCAGAGAAGCAGACGTGATTGTTATGTGTAACATTTTATAACAGAGTCACGTGAAGCTAGTGGCTCTGTGAGCTATAGACCTCGCGGGTCTTCTTTGCATAGGTTAAAACTGAATGAAACAAAATACTTAAGACAAAAATCGTGCGCAAAGAGCGCGTAATGGCTGAAATATGTTTTTTTACGTTTTCAACCCTCATATCTCCGCCATTTTGAATATTTTCGAAAAACTGAATCGACAAAAAAAATCCATATAATTATCGAACCTGGTCACAAAATTTCACGAGAATCGGTTGAGAAATGCGACCTGTAGAGGAGAACAGCCGGACATCCGGACATACGAACGCACTTTTTGCCCAAGCTGCAACGGCAACATTGAAACAACAATCTAAAACCAGTAGGTAAGACAGAACTGTGACTACACAAAGCACCACAGATAAAACATTAAGAAAAACCTTGAAACAAAATGGATTCTCAGCTGAATAATGAAGCCGTAGAATGGCAGACGACAGATACGCCATTTTAAAATACTGTCCTAGTTCCAACTAGATGCGTAGGTACTGGATGCATTCCTATTGTTAATTCAGAACAGAAAGTTTCATGATAATTACTTTGACTTGTTCTACTTGGCAACCATGGATTAATTTTGTTATATGCAACTTTGAGAACTGCTCTAGTTTATAAGTTAAGATGGACGTTGATTTGCATACAATTAGAAGTAATAAACTGAAGTTAAATAATTTTGCGGTCTGATGATTAAAATGTGGATGGAAAATGGTACAGTAAAATGCACATCAGTGGTAACACTTGCGCTACAAAAATCGCTCTTACAGCTACGACATAAAGTCGCTGTCATTGTCATATTGTTACTGCCTCTGATGTATGGTTGTTTCGGCTGCTGCCTGGGCTTCGAAATAATGGACGTTACTGGTTCAAATCTGTTAAAATGTTTTATCTTAGTTTAGAAGTTCTGTTCTGAGTTAATCTGATTAGAAAAATGGGTAACCACGATGTTCGTGTTGCGATGGATGGCCATCCCTAGCAAACGACGACGATGGCGACTAGCGCCCCTGGCGACGCGGTGTGGAAGCGCGGGCGCGGTATGGCTACGTAGGCACGGCGGTAGTAAATCCTGCCGTGCACCATCTGGCGGCGGTGCGTCGGGGCCGTAACAACGGTCAATTACTGTATCTACTAGGCCAACCAATACCATTACCAATTACCAATACACAAAAAATTTCTACTGTGAATAAAAACATACTTACTCACTTAGGTTCGAGTTAAAAGCAGAACACGGCGGAAAAATACACGTAATAAAAAAAATACACGAGAGTAAGTACAATACTTACTAGATTGGAAGTTACAATAAAGAAAATTTTCTACACTGAGTAATTTTGTCTATTCTTTCGTCGACAAAACCCGTTTCTATGGTGGTCATGCTACGTGTGCTGGTGGTAGAGAAGACAAACTTTTTTTTGCTAACGGGGTGGAAATCCTAACCTAATGATGGACCATAGATATTAATAGGACGGACTCATCTATCCCAGTCTATCTACTCTGTGTATGTGCCTAATTAATTATTATTATGTGTACAATAAAGAATACGAATAAAAGAGAAATATACAAATATAAAGGAGCTTATTTCTACGGTAAGCAACGGCTAGTTACAAAAAAAAATAGTGCTGTAGATGACATCGAACAGAATGTCGACTGAGAAATAAGCTTTTACTTAATACCCAACTTAATGCAATTCTTTTGACGCTTCTAATTGGCCTACTAATGAATGGCTTTGCTTACTAAGGCCAGTTTGCACAACAAATCACTTAAGAGGGCGCAGTAAGACAGAAAAAAATCAAGTTTCACCCGCGCCTCTTTCCCTACCCCTCTCATCAAACACGACAAAAACAAAACACAATCCCTTCCCGCCAGCAGAAACTTTTCGCCCGGCGTATATTTAGGCATTTGAATTTGAATCTTGTGTGTAGTATATATACGCAAAATAATCAGATGAAACTGTTCTATTCAATGTAGGTACCTATGTATGATTGCTGTGTACAAGTAGGTATATTATTCAATATTATTGTATGTCCGTGAATCTGTAACCGATGCTGGTAGGTTGTTAGATTGGAGAGTAGACCGACTTAAATTAAATAAAGACTAAATGTTACTTTAAGATACGGCCTATAAATTTTCGATTCCGAATTGAAAGACAAACCTAACGTTGTAGTTGAAAAAATATCGTTCCATACATTATGTAACATAACTACAAATGAACGATTTTCAGATATTTTCCTGCAGCTATTTGTGCTGTGAGACCTTGCTTCTTGTAAAATTTCATGATTCTAGGTCAACGACATGTATTGCACTGTATTGTGCAAAGTCAACTGGCATGTGTCATGAAAACATTGACATAAAATTATATGTACTTGAAATGTTTGCCTATAGAAAAAAAAAGTTATACAAATATCAGGCCTATCGACGCCAAAATCATAAAAATACTGGTATCTCTTTTTAACTTTGTTAATTTTGCGTAAGTGAAAAAGGATAATAGTGTTTTTGACACTAACTATAATGGCAACCCTTCATTCCTAGTGTCATTGAAATACCTATTTGCGGCCGGGTCGCCATTTTATCCGCTCGCTGTTTGGTACAGTCGCCGGTACATCAAGTTACCACAAACTGTCAGATTTTCTCATTCGATTTTGAACTTAACAATCAACATTTTAAGGATTAAAATCGTTTGGAAAAAATTGTCAATTTCGTGTAGCTTGACCTGCTGGCGACTGTAACAAAGTTGGGTTCGTCAACAGTCAAATGCTCGTGAGCTGTGGATATAATTTGTGAATTTTGGAGTAATTTGCTGTGTTATTGCGTAAGAAATCGGTTCTATAGTGGAAATCGTCAATAGCAAGATGCTCAATTTGCAATATAATCGCTGTTATTTTATAGAAATATCAATATGGGCTTTTTTTTGGGTGGGAAATCATCAAATGACCTCTCCCGCTCTGGGCGGAGCGGAAGAGCGTGTCAGACTCTTACTGACTAAAACCCACCCGTGTTCCTTCAGTTGCCTGTACGCCAGGGCCACGGTAACTCTTTCGAACAATCCGCGACCCCGGCAGGCATCGGCCCTATCGGACCCCGTCAATGGTGCTGACATCTCTTTGAGGTGCGCGTGGAACACGACGCGCCGTCGACCCGGGCCTGGTCCTTACCGCACGGCGAGCTGCCCATTGCTCGCCGTCCGCAAGTCATGTCCGTCATGTCCCGTGCACACCGTTTCGTACTTGTGTCCGCCAAAACCCATAAACCCATTACCTATTTTAGTTTTGCGATGTATTTATTTTAAACTCCAATAATATTTTTATACCAATAACCTACCTATATGTTTCAACTTGATTCGGGGGTTGGTCAAAAATCGCTTGAAATGGTTCGTCTAAGGTTACCCTTACACGAAGTTTGTCAACGAAAGTGGGAGTAAACGAATTTGGTTCTTTACCTAATAGTAATAAGATCTAAAATCTCCAGCACGAACTCTATGTTGTAAATTTTCTCCGCAATAAAATTGACCGAAGTGCAGAACAATGGCGCTAGTTGTACTATACCAGAAAAATCTGTCAAATAATTGTATGTCATCTTGAGTTTTCAAATATCAACATGAAATTATTATAATATTTTTATTTTATAGTTTAGACGCGGTATTTATTTGGTTTATCAATTCTTAACGATTTTAATAATCGTTTCGGAAGTGGTTTTAGTGATATTTTCATGTTTTTGTATTTCACAGTTTCGTTCCAACAATGTGATAAATTACGAAAATATTATTTACGCAAATAAATTAAATCGCAGAGCAGCAGAAAATTCAAGCGCAGTCCTCTCGTCTCAACAGAGCGACGGCGCGGCGACTGATTTGTGAAACAAATATATGCTTGAAGTTCCTGCAACGTGCGACGGAAGATGACTTCTTCCACGAACTAAAAACGTCGTAAGTGCTTAAAGCTTCTATTCGTAATAAAACCAAAAATAAAAGGAATTTCAAAAAATGCCTGCACAATTTTTTTCGCCTTGTCTTGATACAGATAATCATTAAAAAATTATCCTATTAGTCATTAGCATATTAAGTACAAATTGAAAAAACGTGAAAATTAGGGGTAACTTCGTGAGGTTATTTTATCGAGAAAATTTTAACGTTGTGTTTCTGTTCCACAAAAAGTATCAAAATATCCTGTAGTTACTCATATTATTTTTATTTTACACCTACGTCTTATGAATTTCATGAAAAATTAAATTGAAGATAGGCAATTTTGGTTACTACCCGCTCTTGGGATCCCTTCTTTTCGCATAATGTTCTTTGTCCTAATATACTTCGGCATAACGATTTCGGCACAATTTGTTTTGGCATAATAATACTTCGGCATAATTTTTTTAGGCATACATTTTATGTTGGCATAATCATCTTAAAGACTAATTTGTTTTGGCATAAATTTGATTCGCATAACGTTAGTAGGCCTAATGACTATTAGCATAATATATATATATAGGGTGACTGGTAATTAGTGACCGATTTTTAAACACATGATTGTACTCATCATAATAAACAACTTTCCCAAAGAAACAATTTTTTTTTTGTTTTAACTAGCACTTGTCGCCAATCACCCAAATAGAATATTGAGTACATAACAAGAATGATACACCATCAGCTGTAATTTAATTTAGTTACATACAAACAAAAAAAATGAATCCTCTTTTACCACGCATTATTTTTTTTTCATTAATTTAACAACGGACCGCGCGCGCGCTATCAGCTTTGAGTTGCTTGACCCCGTTCTGTCTCGTGATACATGTAGCTACCTACTACCGTACCGTGTAACAACAGTGCGAAGGGCAGAGCGCGCACGTGACTCGCGACCGCACATCGTCGACGGAGACGCCACCGTCCGCCGCGGAACCCACCATCCGTGTACCTACCTAGATAGTGTACATGTGCAGGTTGTTGCTAAGTTTACAACAAATTATACAAAAAAACGCCGTGTTTAACAGTAGGTACTCCACTTTTAAGATGCAACGTATGGCCGCGTAACTACGATATACCTGTCTAGGCATCGGAGGCGATCCCGGTAAAAGTAGTCACGACACTATCACATGATAGTTTTTTGACCCCATTCTGTATTGCTAGAGTTGTAGTAAGTAGTAGTCATTATAGGTACCTATTAATAAATAATCAACGAAATGACAAAACTGTCTAGGGGATCGCACTTATTTATTTATTAAAACAACAGTGACTTCTCACTCGCCCGCGATTTATCGTGTCGTGTAACAGTCAGTACAGTAGGCCGGAGCGCCCACGCTAACGTGCTTCGTCAGCCGCGGAGGCCTGTGCCGCCGACCGACACAACGCAACGCTGACGCAAATCCGCGGTGCGGCGGCCGCGTGGCCGTTTACGTACGCAGTGTAGGTATGTCACTTCACTGCGATAAATGCGAGTTCTATTCACCCGCATTACTAAAGTAATGAACAAACGATTCGTCAGAATTCCCACAAAAAAGTGTAGGTAATGGCGTTGAGTCCGCCGACGACGACGGTGGTGCGGAGTGGATGGCATGAACACGCGGAGCGGTCGGCGGTGGTGGAGGTGGTGTGGCGGCGTGCCTGAAAGACCTACCTACTCCTTTAATACAGCCGCCGGCGGCGACCGTATGCATCTCGCTTTCACATGAATGCGAAACGCACCAGCAATATGAATAATGAAAAAATAACCCAATTACACCCGAATTAGTTAGTTTTCTTACGATTTGAGTGATCAAGTGATCGTAGATAGAATAATAATAATAATGCACACGTTTGTGAGTGTCTGTCGGCCGTGTGCCGGTAGGCATGAACACCTACGAGTGTATTTGGTGTGTCTGCAACGTTACGTGCGCGCGTGCTGAACACGCTGCGTGCTGGTAGATGGGAATGAACGTTTATCCGTTTGCGGGACGGTCAGAAGGGAATAATTAACTAGTAGGTATTTCCGTAGGTACTTTACGTGCGCGCGCTACCACAAATGTATTATTTTTTTCTAAACAAACTATTTTCAGGACTTATACTTATACTTACGTTTATTCTGTTATGTACACGATGTTTATAGGTGGTTTGGACGGCACTACTCACTACCTGACTCGATACTCGACACCGCGCATTGTTAAAGTTATTTTGTGCGAGCGATTCAATTTGCAACATGCGTAAGCGACGCGCTTCCGGGGGTGACTGTTTGTGTTTGCGTCACAGGAGCGCAAGGCGCGGCGCGTGGTGGGGATACGCTACCGCTACTTACTTACCTACATGAGACAGAACGGGGTTACCGGTCAAGGAACTAACAGCTGATAGCGTAAGACGGCCCGCGCCTTGTTAGCCAGCCTTACGTTGGATATTAATAGTGGACTACAGTTAAACACGGCGTTTTTTTGTATAATTTGTTGTTAACTTAGCAACAACCTGAACATCTAACACTATCTAGGTAGGTACACGGATGGTGGGTTCCGCGGCGGACGGTGGCGTCTCCGTCGACGATGTGCGGTCGCGAGTCACGTGCGCGCTCTGCCCTTCGCACTGTTGTTACACGGCACGGTAGTAGGTAGCTACATGTATCACGAGACAGAACGGGGTCAAGCAACTCAAAGCTGAAAGCGCGCGCGCGGTCCGTTGTTAAATTAATGAAAAAAAAATAATGCGTGGTAAAAGAGGATTCATTTTTTTTGTTTGTATGTAACTAAATTAAATTACAGCTGATGGTGTATCATTCTTGTTATGTACTCAATATTCTATTGGGGTGATTGCCGAAAAGTGCAAGTTCAAAAAAAAAAAATTGTTTCTTTGGGAAAGTTGTTTATTATGATGAGTACAATCATGTGTTTAAATATCGGTCACTAATTACCAGTCACCCTATATATATATATATTTTTTTTTAATAAAAAACTTTGCCCCACACTAGGAATTTCTCCTGTATTGTGGGTGCGTTTACAAACATTTAACTCACATACACAAACAGCCAGACCCGGAACAACTACTTGTAGGTCATACAAATATTTGTTCCGTGCGGGAATCGAACCCGTGACACGCAGCGCAGCAGTCAATCGCTTAACCACTGCGCCAACCGTGCCGTCACCGTCGTGCCGTGCCGTATTGTTGGTTAAAAATTTAATATGCTGTGCAACAAAAGTTAGTGACAGAACCGAATTGCTGCAAAACCAACTCCACGTAGTCTTGTTTGTCCTACCCCTAGAGTGTAATTTAAAATCGCGTAGGCGCGTAGGGGCGAGGCGGCCCGCGGGCTGAGGAGCAGGCGGCTGCGAGCGAGTCGCCGCGGCTGAGGCTGGCCGGCGAAGCCGGCCAACAAGCCGAAGCTGCGGTGGTGAGCGAAAGCCGTCTGCGACGATTAGCATGCGTGGGGCCGCCGGAGGCCCGCAGCGCCGGAGCCGTGACAGAAATGCTTGTGAAATGCAGCTTGCATGCTGCATGCTTGCTTGTTTGCTGCATGCTTGCTTGCATGCTTGCTTGAATGCTTGCTTGCATGCTGTATGCTTGCTTGCATGCTGTATGCTTGCTTGCTTCATGCTTCCTACAGTGAAAAAAAACCCACAAAATTGTTCATAAAAAAGTTATGCTTTAGAACTTTATGCTTAATAAATTTATGCTTTAGAATATTATGCTTAATCATTATTATGGTTAGAGAAATTATGCTTAAAAAAATTATGCGTAAGCTGTTATGCGTAATTATATTATGCGAAAATATAATTATGCCAAACAAAATTATGCTAAGTTATATTAGGTCTTAAAATTTTATGCAAATGGATAGGGAACCCCCGCTCTTAATACGTTTAACGTTAAACATATACATTATTCAAATAATAATAATAGTCTTATAATTTATTTCAATTAGCCACTTAAAAGGCACTTTTGATTGTCAAAATTCACCAGAAAATAGAATTGATTCATATGCCCCTTTCAAAAGGTAGTTTCTTATGGAGAAGAAAATCCATAAGAATGGGCAAGAAACTCCATTTTGTCTCCATCATGTTCAAACGATGGACAAAAACGCAGCGATATTTTGAATTATGTTTGGCGATAAACATATTTATTGTGGTGCAATCAGACCTAAAAAATACCTAAAAAGTTTTATTTAAATGAAACTGGGAACAAAGTTGAGCTCTTATTTAGCATATGTGCTTCTCTTTAACGTTGACATACGTCGTTATCAAGATTCGTACCGTAAGCTCACTCCTCAAGCTCAAGCCAGTAATGTATGTTAATGGATTACTTCGCTCAAAGAACACTGTTAGTCCTTGCCCTGACTTCTGCAAAGGAGCTGTGTTTCAATGAAGCTACGGCAGAAAAGACACGGTACTAATGAAATGATGAATACACCAGAAAAGATAATATCTTTCGTAGTTGCAAAGTTAAGTATATTAAATCATCAAAATAAGTTTAAAACTAGATGTAAACGTCTTCCATATACTCTCCAAAAAGCCTGTCAGCTATAAAGACTGTTTATTTATTACAATTTTAAAGAGAGCCGAGACTCCTCTTTTTAGAAAAAAAATACAGACAAGAAAAGCCTTCTCTCCTGCCATAGATATTAAAAACCTGCAAAAGAACTCTTAAAGGCGAAAGGGCTATATTCAGAAAAATCTAAACAGTCTTCCGATAACTGAATACGATAAAAATGCCAATAAATAAAACGTTGAAGCGACTGACTATTCATTTCCTCTTCGACACCTACTACCGCGAAAATATAGCGACGTTCACGCAACAAAGATTTATGCAGCTTTTAGCGTATATATGAAGCAATGTGTTGAATATTTCATGCACACTCCATTAGTTTATTAATTTATTGCCATACTGATGATTGAGTGTATCGCTAAGTTGTCAAGACACGATGCTTTTTTGGTTGAACTGCTTCGAAACTTGTTCAAGTTTGTTATTGATAGTGTCTGAGATTTTAGTAATTTATACGGCCTACCCAAATGTCCTTTCTTTGGTATTGTTCGTCGAATCTTTGAGCTTCTTAAGTTCTGAGTTGAGCTGCACGTTTACTGACAAATGCGTGCACTGACTGGACAGGTCCACTCAATCTGTGTGGTTTTTCCTCAAAAGACCATTTCAGACAACAATCTACATGGTCTTCACATTATCTGGCCAAGATTACGAGTATGTCTGGACTTCAAAAGAGACTGTGACCTCTGAGTTTGTTTCGGCCTTTTTTCTCAGAGTAGTCAGATAGGAAACCACGACATCATCCAGTTTTTAAAATATGATTGGCAAGTAAAAGTGTTTGTACAAACCTACTTACAGAAATATTTATCATTTATCATCAGAGATCGAATATTTGGATGCATATTCACCTAAAGTTAAGATTTTGGCTAATAGGGAATGCGCTTCTGTATCCAAAAAATCTCAACTTTAACTAAGACACAGCACCTTTCCTACTTCCTATTACGCCTTACATACACATATTTACATCGGGGGTTAAACATTAATATTAAATAAATATGCATCTGAATAGTTATGCAATCCAAGAAACAGGGTTAATTTTTTTTTTTTTTGTAGTTGCTTATACACCCGACTAGTTATGTATTGCCTGTGTTCCTTGCATCCTGGTACTTTTTTACATAAATGTATTTTTAAGAAGCCGCTTCCATACTTCCATAGCAATAATTTTACATTAGTTAAATATGCATCCGAATATCCGATCTCTGTTTATCATTGAGACACAAAACGTTGTGAATGTGTTGACCTAATTCCTGGTTAATCCTCATCAGTTCCCGTCACCCCCCTTCCTAACAATTGGAATGTCTTGTTGGTCCAGTTGTCGCAAGTGCGACAACTGAGCATGGGGTGCTGGGTTCGATTCTAGGTCTGGCAAAGTGTGTTTTTTATTGGTTTTCTCATTGAAGATTTTTTTGTAGCAGCCCAGAGCGGATTTGCGCAAAGTTGATAGAAGCAGGCTCGTCCTCGTTTATATGAGACGGATTTAGACTTATGTGGCAAAATTGTGTTGTACATTCTACATCGCTGCCTCCCTTTTAGAAAAAATTGGCGTGATGCTTTATGCTACCTCATCATTCAGTTCACAATCTTCTCAGCTGAAAATGAACGCGCTGATAAGTTTGATTAAGTGCGGTCTATTGTTTGATCGACATCATATTTTGGAGTTCTTTTGTAATTTACTCGTAAATAAGGATTATTATTTGGTGTTCCCTTGTTTCGCAGACAGAAATTTCATAGAATTTCGTTTCGCAGCAAATGTTTCATATTTGGTCCTATGTTTTCTGGTAATACTTTTTATTTAATCAATCTAAATAGATTACATCATACAAGCTAACACTAAAATATATATACCTACTATTTACAAGTATATAATTTAAAAATATATAATAATAACAATATAATATATAACTATAAATTTGGTCCTTGTACTTTTATTTCGTATATTATTGTTTCAACGACTATTTCCTTGAATGAAACATATTTCACAAAAACACAATTTATGATTTTTATAATCACATTTTTCTATTTAACAAACATATCAAACTAGAATTATTTTTAACGAATATTGTTTGTTCGGATGAAACGATAATATGAGAAAAAAATTATGTGAAACGAAATTCTACTGTTATATAAAAAACAACGTACAACCGGTAAAACAACGCAAAGCATAAAACGTTTGACAAAATGCATTGCTTTATGTCAATTGAACAGAAATGGCTTGGTTTAGGTTAGCTTAGAACTGCGGCCAGAACCGAATTCTAGCTATTTTACTTGGTTAGGGCAGCGTGTGTTTTTTTTAAATTGACTATCAAGCAACAAGAGAATAACAAGATTGTTTTCCTTCTTGACCAAAATTTACGCACATTGTTTTTGTGAACGCGGTGTTGTAATTTTATAGGAGGATATTCATTTTGTCAAAGGTACGAATTGAAGCGTTTAGAAACTGTCAATCAATAAAAAAAAATTTGGTTATAAGTTTTATATTAACTAAACAATATGAAGCTAAAAAATATTTGATTCGTTATCCTATGATATGAATATCGACATATTAAATTTTATTTGTAACAAAAATCAATAATTTTACTTTTTTCATAATAAGTTTTCTCCGTTATTGATTATTCTATGAAATAATAATATGAGATTTTTTTATGTGAAATGAAATTTTATAAAACTGTTATTTATAAAACAACGTACAACCTTATTATTCGCATATTGGAATTGAAAATCGTAAGATTTAATTGGGTCCAAATGGTTCGGCAGTTTGCTCAGACGCTCCGTGCTAAAAACAACGGAATGCCAAGTCATAGAATAAAATAAAGTAGATAGAACTGATTAGACGTGTGCGGCCTTATTACAAAACATAGTTTATATTAAGACCTTATAGGTTAAAAACATTCAGCCATTTTTAAATTCCGAACTATATTCCAAGGGAGTTAAAGTTTTAAATATAAAAAATGACGTTAAACACAAGTCGACTTTTAAATTTTGCGTTTAAAACTTTATCATTTTCGAAATAAAGTTCAAAATAGAATAGCTGCCTCGAAGGTTTGGGCTTTGACTAAAGTTGGAACTCGTTTTGTAATGAGGCGGATGAAGTTTTGCAACTTTATAGCTTAATATCAGGTCTAAAAGTAATTTAGGCATCTTTTTATAATCTTCTTAATATACACCTAGCAAATCACCACAGACGTAATCGGTCTATAATGTTCCCACTGCTGGGACTCTGGCCTTCTCTCTGAAAAGGGGAGTGGCCGTAATACACCACACGGGCCCAGTGCAGGTTGGTGGATGTCACGTCTTATTTTTCTAAGACAGTTTCCTCACGATGTTTTGCTTTAAGACTCGTACAAACAGGCGCGACACGCAACGCGACACAAAGGTACCGCCTGTCGCGCGAGGAGCGGTGCCTTAG
Organism: Dryobotodes eremita; assembly: GCA_917490735.1. Taxonomy (NCBI): domain Eukaryota; kingdom Metazoa; phylum Arthropoda; class Insecta; order Lepidoptera; family Noctuidae; genus Dryobotodes; species Dryobotodes eremita. The sequence goes on along the minus strand of OU823251.1, from coordinate 17,977,687 downwards.
TGTCGCGTGCGATTCGCGTCGCGTGTTGTGCCTGTTTAAAGGAGCCTTTAACGTTTTAGGGCAGTGCTGATGAAGCAGGTTGCACAAAGTGGGAGCCTGTCTGGGTTGGGTACTGCTGTTTCACCACTGCTATATCCAATCTTAATTATGCGTCTCTAATATAATCTCATACACCTCGATGTTAGATCCGATACTTACTAACGCATGCAAATTCGTTTATACCCACATAAATATTCATCTAGCCGGTGAGGATCTTGTCTTCATCCCTGAGGCATTAATATTCTATAGTAGTGATAGTTTGTAACCTTGTTAAGAAGCTCCTGGGAAGATTTTGATAGTTTCAATCATATGGGGTCCGTAATTTATGTTCAATATACCTACAATATTTGTATCACTGGAGAGAGCGAGCTTCAAACATAGGCCTTGAAACTACTTTAAAACATTGATCAATGTCATTTGATCAAGACGAAGAATTACGCCTGTTTTAACAGAGTATCATCGTAATTTCTTTCCGACCGGAGACGTATATCACTATTCAGTGGTATATTTGTGTCGTAGTTAAAGACACAGATAACTAGTAACTGAATTAGATGTGTTCTTATAACGGTTTGATTCGCAATTCTGTGTTTTTTGAAAGTTACGTGTTGATAGTCCCCCGTGACACTACACTGCTACTATGCATACCAAGTTTCTTAACAACCTCAAAATTTTGAGCTTTATTTAATGTTGTCAGATAGCTCGTATTCACATTTAAGGACAGCGCCACCAGGTCTTCTAAAACTGCTATCGGAACACTTGATCCACCGGTGCTTCCCAGGTAGAACATTTATCATCTGAATTGCGTTATGATAATAAAAGGAACAAAGAGATTTTTTATAGGTATTCTAATGTTTGTGGTCGTAAAACATTTTACCCTTACGTAGAATTTAGGCAATACCCTGTTTTTATATGTGGGGCCACCTTTGTTCGCAATTGGCAATTTTTGTGACGTACTTGAATTGGAGGAGTTGTGTTCCGAACAATTTTCAAATAGTATTCTTCTTAATTATGGTAGGAAAATACATTCATAATCCGCATAATACTAAAGATGTCGTGCGCGTAGCTATGTTCATCTGTTCAGCCAATAGTAGACCATTGCTGGACGTATTAAACATCTCTAGTTTCAGTGTTCTCCGAGCCTCCAGACAAACTTCGCTGCCCCTCAGGGCATTAGTCTACACACAACGTGTGACTGTTTGAATCAATCGATCTGGCATACAATTAACCTGCATAATATCGGAAGTATCTTCTATACATATAATAAAATCGTAGCGAAATCAAAACTGTACATTGTTTTTTTAAAGTAATTATTGAGGGGTTGGAAATGATTGTAATGCCAAGAATATAATTTTTTGTTTTTTTTTTGTTTGTCTGAATGTATGTTCCAGCATCACGCAAAAACTACCAGATAGATTTTATTCAAATTTTGCATACATATTCCCAGCCTGGTCAGTCTGTAGGCTATAAATTATCACGTTATTTGCTATGGGGGATGAGCAATATTGCAATTTGTTCGTATTCTTCTATAGTTTACCGCAAATTGTAAAAAAACGAGTCAAAATATTGCAGATAGTTACAGATTTAGCAATAAGGGCAAGTACACAAGGCACCTTAACCGTTGTCGCTACAAGAAAACAGTTCTTACGAGACTGTTCTTAACGTTTCGAAACATTTTGATCTACTATCACAGAATTGGCAATTTTCAAACAAAAAATGTCAATGCTAATATCCTGTTTCCTATAAAGATTAAAAGACTCTATTGGACCCACTGAGGTTTGAGTACCTACTAGAAAAGTCAGAAGTTGCAAAACATCATCCAATAAATTTGAGATGAGATAGAATAGAATACAATATAGGTAGCAGTGTATGACAACAGTCGAATTATTCCATTACTTCACTGAGCTGAATAGGGAACGAAAATAGCGGATAGTTACAAATTTAACCTTTTACATGATTTTTATCCCGCTATACCCTTAAGGACCTATGCAGTCCATCACAATATAAGAACGGCTATTTTAGTCAACTTTTAACAAAGCAACTAGCTTAGCGGTTCTACGACTGCTTTGCAAACCTATGTTCAATTCTCAACAATTAAGAGATTTTGTGCTTCTTTTTTTAAAATTTCGTTGTACTATTATATTATGATAGTTTGTAAAACATACACAGAAAAACATAATGTTTAGGCCTCTTCTGTCATCTTTGGTTATAACAAAAATAAATTTCTATGGTTAGGTTACCGTTAATGAAAAATCCCGTGTGTTTACAATGTACTGTTATATTATTTTAGTGATAGCTATTCATCAGGAATAATCAGTAAGAAAGCATCAGTCAATATATCAGTGTTGTGCCGTTAGGTAGTACATACAGGAACGCAGGCGTTCATTAATTCACTAAAAACAAAAACTTCGCAAGCAATGGGAAATTACTACTGAAAGCTGCAAGTGTCGACCTCAGGAAAAGCTGCTTCTCACACGGACAACTGTACGTCGCTTGCTCTCGCTCACTAGTCCTGACTCTCTTCATATTTTGGCTGCTGACACCAAAACTACAAACGTACTACAAAAGAAAATTTTATGAAAATGTGGCTGTTATTTTAGTATATTGTGGTGTCCACGGATATTGAGTGGTGTCTTACGACTTCCACGCGAACGAAGTCACGGGCCGAAACTAGTACGATATCAAAACTGTCAACCCTTTTCAGGATCAATCATTCAATACATCTTGTTATCTAAACCCCTAATCTAAAAGTTTTATTAAAGGTTTGCAGACAATAAACAAAACTCTCATAATAGAATTTACGCATAAACTAATTTTCCGTTTGCGAAACTAAATTAAACGAGAGATAAAACCTTTTCATATCTAGAATTAATTTCGGTACGAATTGCGAACCCTTTGAAATTCAGCAATACAAAATCCATTTTCAGTAAGTCGCTGAATTGAAAAAGAAAATTGAAGTGTGGCTTCATGTATTCCTAGACGGCTAATTCTAAGGCTCTTTGCTGATATTAAAGTGAGGTTTACCTACATTATAAAAAAAAAGCTCGGCTTCCAGTCTAACCGGATGCAGCTGTCTACCAGTATTTTACATGAAGCGACTGCCTATCTGACCTCAACAACCCAGTTACTGGGTAATACGATATCCCTTGGTAAGACTGGTTATCAAACTTTCGGGCTTCTGACGACCCGTAACGACTGTCAAACATCCACAAATGATAGCAGGGCCCAATGGCTTAACGTGCTTTCCGAGGCACGGAGGAGTCTTGGTATGTAAAGATGGTCACCCATCCACGGGCCAACCGCGGCAAGCGTAGCTTAACCTGATCGATCGACTCGTGCGGCCGTTATTATTTAGCCACAAGCCCCTCAAGGCTATAGCTAACTAACACCCGGTTTTTGAAAAGGTGATAAATTCAACAACACACTATCACAATTATAGAGAAATAATAACAATTATTTCAGCCAACTAATTTGAGAAGTTAACATGAGATAATATGACAGTGTGATAGTTTATCAGCTTTTTTAGGTGTTAGTTAGCTATAGCCCGAAATAAAAACGGTCAAGCTACTGAACATGACACTAGTTTCATAATGTAAACCGCACTTTAGGCCCATCGACCATGACACTACTCGAAAGTACCATGCTACAAACTCAAAACACCAATGAGTCTCACAGCACTGGTATTTCAATGATGGTCCGTACACGACGCGACTTCCTAACACGTCATCTCAGAATATAGAAAAGAACTGTATTCTGAGCGCGTCATAAACAAGTTTTTCAGTGGCTGCGTCGTCATGTACAGACCGCATGCGCCATCGCCATTGTGCTGTAAAGATCAGAGTACTCATTAGTGATTTGAGTTTCTAACACGTTATTTTTGTGAAGCGGAGTGGACGGAGGCCTAAATTTACACAGCAAGTATAAAATTATAGAAGTTACACACTGAATAACAATGTTGGAGTCTGTTGTCTCTCTTTTAAGGTGTATTTTTGTTGCTGCAATGCCAATAAACGCATTTTTCATTTTTTCTTGGGTCTATGTTCAATAGTGTAATGTGATAAACGCAAAATACAAGTTATTTGACTTCTACAGCCTTCATTATGATCCAATGGGCCTTCATGGATTGTCACGTTCAATATTAAACATGGACATTTTTTTTTTTATTGTATTCGTGTTTTAATTATGTATTCAGAGCATGTGTACTCGATAATGTGTAAGCTGTAGGTACAGGTACCTGTAAACACCTAAATATTGTTAGTTTTGACGAAACAGATTTTGGATTATTTGTCTGCTGCTATGCTGTAAGTATCTACTTAATTCGGTGTTTTTTTTGGTCCATTTCATTTAGAGGGCAGACAGGATAGCACGATAGAAAATGGCCGATGGCCAAGTTACTCAATACTCAATTCTTTTATTGCATTCCACAATGTAGGCTTAGGTGGTAAACATTTATTTGGAAACAATCGTAGGAAAATACGTTATCCTGTAATGCATACTCAATTACAGGTAATTGAGTATGCATTACAGGATAACGTATTTATTATACAAGTTTTATTATTATAATGCATCTTGTAGGTGTTCCTTAAATAAATAAATAAATAAAAAGTCCTTCGTCCTTTAACATGGTATCCTACATACCCATAACCAAGCAGTTGGACAGCAAACACTTCTGCGAAAAAGCTCTTGATATAAGGGCAAATATTTACGTAACTTATGATTCTACTGCTAATGAAACCTACCCACTTATCATACCGATATACTTTGTTTATTTTGTCCTTGTCCATTTAGATAGTAACTAGGTCAAACTATAGCTTTTCCAAAGCTATTATTAAGTCGGCATTGCATATAACGTTAGACCGGGAGACAGTGGAATCTAAGAATGTATAGTAAGGTAATTTCCATAATGGTCTGGAAATGGAAGACTCTCTGTGTGCGCAGAAGGAAAGCTTATTGGATTACGTTCGGGATCATTTTGACTTTAGTCAGCGGGATTGAGCACCTTGAAGTATTGTTATTTTATCTCCCTAGATTCGGCATTAGCGCTTTAAGGAAGGCCATAAATATGTAGCCTCAATTTACTCTGAGGCCATATTTCGTCTAAGTACTGTCCACTCATGGCCAACTATCGGTCGAAAAAATGCCGCAATGTGCGTAAAAAATTGTGAAAATAATTATCGTAACACCAAAATTTCCGATGAAATGTCTTTCTTTAGATAAATTTGTAGCAAAAAGTGTTCTTTTATAAAGTAAAACTATCACATACATTACAATTGAATGAAATGAAATTATGAATTTATTATGATTGTTAACCAATGTTTGCGACAACCGCAAACTATTATGCCAACCATTGACAGCTTTTCATGATATTCCAAAAAACTTCTTATTTTTAAAACACAATACCCAAATAAGTGTAACAAATTGTTACAAGTAAGTTTTGTCTAACTTTTTTGCTAAAGTAGGAATCGAAAAAGTTTAAATCCATAAATATTATAGTAAATATGTATGTATGTGTATTATAAGTTTATAACCTACTTACAAACTTTTATACCTTTTTATGTTTATTAATTAGGTTGTCTTTTTAATATAGTTTTATTATTATTATGGCAAAAAGTCCTCCTTTGTACCTTATTATATGCGAGAAGTTTAAATAAATTAATAAATCCGGAAAGTGGTTATTACTAAAGGGTTTGCACTGTTTTAATTTTTACTGGCGGCCAAAAAAGAATCAAGAACATATTACAGATTAACGATTTTTTTTTTCATTTTTTTATGGAATTATAGTTTTTCAAATGCTAATTGGAACGGCTCGACGAAATGAGAATTATAATTAAAATTCGGTCTCTTCCACTATTTCGTTTACCTTTCTCATTCACGCAACGAATCACCCACCGAATTACTCCACTCTTATCATCAAGCCTTTAAGGTTCAATTTTGCGTAATCTTTTCTTGTTTGTAAATAATGTATGAGCCAAGATTGGTAGCGCGCAGACAATTCCCGGATTATCGCTGACAAGTTGACACAAGCGACGTTCTTGAAAGCAAACCCTCGTCATGCCGCCTTTGGTCTAAACCTAGACCTGAATGAAATTACAATCACGCTCTGAACTCAATCTGGCTGCGACATGGTTTCTCCGTGAGGATTTCATGTCATAGTGAGTTAGCAGTCTATTGTGGGCCTTTTGGCATCGTACAGTACTGTCTGTTATTTTCATTTTACATTGTTTTTTGTTTTCTTTTTCTTCGTGTTTATGGGTGTCTTTAGTTTAGTTTGTGATAATCCTGTGCGAGTCCAAATAAATACTTTTTCTTTCTTTCTTTCTTCCGCCCGCGTCTTCGTCCGCGTGAAATTTTGTTCCCCCGACCCACCCTGTCGCATTGCATCACCTGCCCGCGCTATCACTTCGTTTTAGCTTAACGTTCTTTCTGACTTTTTTTCTTTTTGCTCGTCTCCTAATGGAGACGAACTAAGACGAAGACTATTAAGTCATGGCGTAATGTAAAATAGCCTATAGCCTTCCTCAAGAATGGGGCTATCAATAGCAAAAATATTTTTTCAACTACGACCGTTAGTTTCAGAGATTACCCCTACAAACAAACAAACAAATTTTACCTCTTTATGGTATAAGTATAGAATGGCGTACAAACGCGACTTGATTGATCGCGCGAGTACGTCATATTCATGTAAACCACCGCGATGATCGTGTACTGACGCAAAAGTAGTTTTTAGTTAGGACGAGGTCTAAGCTGATGCTATTAGGAACAGGACGCGTTTTGGTGAACGATAGGTTTGACCTGATGTGGTACACTAAAAAATTATGGTACTTCTTACAAAGGGTTCCACTATTTCTAACAGATTAGTGGCAAATCTTACACTGTAAAGCGAAAACGTCAAGGTAACCCGCGAAATTCAAGTTTTCTTACGGTTTTTGCAACTTGCAGGTCAGTATCAGCGGGGTAGTTACGTAACAAACGGGATATTATTAATTGCACATCAAATAAATATTCACCTATAAATTTATTTCCATCATTTAAATACTGACTGCACAGCAAATCAACCAGACCCTACATACATAATACTCACATTCATAGCGTGTAAGTATTATGTATTTGTCGCCGATCAGCCGTTTGTCCTAAAAATGCTCTATTCCCATCCAATACCTAAATGTTCCCGAAAATACTAACCCTAGATGGTCGACGTCAGTGGCATCCCGAGGTTCGGTTGGTTAGGTTCCTTTAAACCCTTTAGACAGAAATAGGAGCCCCGCGAAGCGGGGCTCCGTCGACCAGCTTATTAACCCTAACCCTATATTTAGATTACCCTAGATTTCGGTAAAAGGCAATTTAAATAAAACTTTGTGTAGCTGAGTGTACAAAAAGTCACGCTTTGGTATTCGTTAGTAATAGATATTTTATTTTAAAAAATGTGGTACTCGTTGGGAATAGAAAATAAATTGATGAAAAAGCTTTTGCTTTAGGAAAAATCGCTGTACGCTGCGAAAATAAATTGTAGTGTGTTTAGTGATATTTTGAGTTGAATATTTTGCTGTGCAATCAGTAATTTTGATGGGAATTCGGAATCTTATTGCATAGAAAAAGGATATTTTTTGACTTGCGTTTAAATACTACCCGTAACAAACTAACAATGAAACCTATTCCTACAAATGGGTTTCATTTTGACAGTTCAACAACATTCATTGCGTTATTTACGTTGTTGAGCAGACAAATTTTTTGAACATTTATTCATTCAATTTCAAATCAATTTTTTGATTAGCAATAAGCTTCAAAATTATTCAGATTGTAACAGATGGTGTGTTACGTAATTAGGGTGCAGGTTGTATGTTGATCTAAATACTCGTATGATCCGCGGCTATATCAAATATTTATTTATAGAATGATAACTATAAATATCATCAATACAACTTTCTAAGTTCATATTACCCTATTACTTCATGAAATCATGACATTTGAGGCCAATTCTAACTTAAGTTGTACTGCTGATTAAAATGATAATAATTCTTTATAGCCATATTTGTTTCGGTCGCGAATCATATTAAGCAAATTGACACCCTACGACAATTTTCCCTGTTATAACCATTTTATAGATAGTGATTATAATTTGTGATTTGAATACACGTACAGTTTAAGTTGGAAATAAATTTTCTTAAAAATTAATTTCTTGGAAATAAATTTTCTTAAAAATAAATTTCTTGGAAACCTATTTTCTTAAAAATTAATTTCCTTGAAATTACGTCCAACGCAACACTGTCAGTCATGCTTCCATCATAGCCATAGATATCCGAGAGATATGCCTTTACTCTATATTTGCTCAAGTTTAAATGTCGCCACCTTTTCCCCACTCCTGAAACTCACACATAAACAAAAGAAATAGATACGGCACACATGATGCTTTTTTCGCACACTAGTAAGAAAATATGCGTAACACTTTTGTGCTATTTTATTGCACACTAGGTTCTGCCCGCGACTTCGTCCGCGTGGAATAGTGGGCTAACGCTAACTTTAACCCGCGACTTTGTTTACGTAGAGGGTGGAAATATTTTAAAATAATACGTACGTTAAGGAGCTGTTTTAGGTACCTACATCACGCTTTTATCAGTACACGGAGAAATAATTTCTTAAAACATTTCTGGGGAGTTTATGAATTTTTACTGGGGCTCTGCAGTAACGCGGGACCATAATATGCGCAAACCCAAGAAAATTTACCGGGTTACCCAATACAAATTCTAGGACATTTTTTTTTAATATAAGGTTTTAGAAATTTTACTGGGTTACCGATTCAATTTTTACTGGGGTACTGAACGTCATTTTTGGTATCTCGCAGAGATAACTGGGGCCAACGCCCTTCCCCGTCATGACCACCCGCCGCCGGCCTTGCACCATTATTTTGCTGCGATGTTATTTTAATACTGCGATATCTCCTAAGATATTCATTGAAATCAAATGATGTAAAGGGCAATTTTGTTTTAAATTAAATACTTGTGATGAATAACGTATTTATTTGGATAAGGATTAATATCATGTTTATAAAAACACCTTCGCAAATAATGCATTATTTTAGAACAAATTTGGTTAGCATAAAAAAGTTCATAGTGAGCCAACCTTAAAAGATAGACATAAGCTGTCGCAGACTTTTTTTTTGAACTTTTAAAGGGGAACAATTCTGTAATACATAATTTTTGTGAAACTTTAACCGTTTACGCAGCGCACGCAGCGGAAGCTCTCAAAAGGAAAAAAAAAACCTACGATTTTGAAACATTGCTCATTGGTGCTCCGTCCCTATTGGTCTTAGCGTGATGATATATAGTCTATAGCCTTCCTCGATAAATAAGCTATCTAACACTGAAAGAATTTTTCAAATCGGACCAGCAGTTCCTGAGATTAGCGCGTTCAAGCAAACAAACAAACAAACAAACAAACAAACAAACTCTTCAGCTTTATTATTAGTATAGATATACTCAAAAGAGGCGGGCACTAGAAAGTATAGATACAGTCACTGAATGCACACATGTAACTGTAGCATCAACTAGGGAAGAGGGTTGGTATAAATATGTGATCGATAAAAATATCGATGAAAAGCGACTGCAAAAGGAGGTGTATTTTGGACGTATTTTGTATCGTTTATTTTTTCTGCTTTTCGATGTGGAATATTAAAACACCAATAACAACAAAACAAGTAAAAATATAATATTTTCGTTTGCAAATAACATTTAAGGAAATCAGTTTCTTCAGTTTCTCTCTTACTTTAAATTATTCGACTATCACACATAAAACAACAATTCATATAGGTACTTATTGAACATAAAATCAAAATCAAAAGTCATTTATTCAAATTAGGCTGAGACTCAGCACTTTTCGAACATCAAAATTACATAAGACAGTCCCCCCAAAAACACCCGCCCTTCACCACTTCCTAGTGCATTAGCTGGGGAGAAGAAGTGGCGCAACAAACTTCCCAGCAGCACATACAGTTTTGGAGAATGAAGTTTGCCTAAAACTTTTGCACATGCAATAAAAGTTAACTTACAGTTTCAAATATGTGTCTTAATTTGAGTGTAGGTACAGCCCACTCAAAAAGCCTGCGTTTTTTCGCGGACGGCTTAAAACAATCTTCTTGAAAGTGGGAAGAACAAATTACACTTTGGTTTGAGGGGAACCAATTATTTTCTCTGCCTGTTGCATCTATCCATTTATTTTTAGTTTCTGGATCTTTCGGGAAACTGAAATAAAATATGATCATTCTTATAAAACAGCACCCTAATTACGTAACACACTATCTATCACAATCTGGATCATTTTGAAGCTTAATGCTAATCCATTGCTTCATTAGTTCGAAAAAATTGTCTACTCAACAACGTAAATAACGCAATGAATGTTGTTGAACTGTCAAAATGAAACCCATTTCTACTATTAGTGTGTTACGTAATTACCCCGCAGGTTCTTAATATAAGTTTTGATTTAGAATAACTAACAATTATCGATATCCACATCTCAGCGCTGCGCATCACTAATGCGTCGCCTTGACATGCGTCAATCATTAGGCAATAAGCTGACGCATGTCAAAAATATTTCACAACCAGATAATTTGTAAAATCCTTAAATATTGTAATTCATTCAGTGATTTTTTACTTACCGGTGATAAGACATGCCACTTGTCCTAAGGTTTGTTGTAATTGTCCTATTTTTGTAAATAAGGACGGAACAATTCGGCATTTTGTAAAAATATGATATCACACTACACGTTCCGATGCAAACATTTGACTAAACGATGCTCACCGAGTCATGCGTATTTTGGGTCAGTATGACCTGACAGAGGCGACATGTGCCACGCCTCCAAGCCATATCCGTCGATATCCGTGATCTTAGCCGTGCCGCGGCCGTTGCGATGCCGGTGCTGACCAAAGTAAAACCGTCAAATGCGGGAATTTATTCGAGAGGCATTTAAGTCTTTGAGTCGTTGTTTCGTCGGCCTATCTGTCTGAACAACCTCCCACACTGCATTTTTTCGTAACGGTTTATATAACATAATCCATGTAGGTGTAAGCTGAATTTACAATGTGAAGGGCTTTGAATTGGACTTAAGAGAAATGCTATAAATAAATAGTATCGCTAGGATAATTTTAAGAAGAAAACAAGGTAATTGGGTATATTCTTACTGTCTTACACCACTTACATATATACACATAATTATGTAAGTTTAATATTTATGTATCATACACATAATATGATGGTGAAAACGCGGTCACACAGACAGACACGAAAAACGACTATAATTAATCATAGTTATAGATATAGAATATTAATGTTATTGGTACCCTTTTTTTTGGGTGGGAAGTCATCAAATAACTTCTCCCGCTCTGGGCGGAACGGGAGAGCGTGTCAGAATTGTACTGACTAAAACCCACCCATGTTTTTGCAGTTGCTTGTGTGCCAGGGCCACGGTAACCCTTTCGGACAAACCCGCGACCCCGGCAGGCATCGGCCCTAGCGGACCCCGTCAGTGTGTGCTGACATCTCTTTGAATGTTAGTGGTACCTAAGTTCCTAAATTAACTATTGACCCCATTGTTTGGTTTGTACAAAGATGCGGTGACAATGCAAGTAACGTGCTACGGTGAATAAACATGTATACATACTCACTCATTAACCTAGAATTCTTGATATATCTACTAATAAATAGGTATCTAATATTCTTAGTTCGAATTGAAGGGTGATATTCTTAAAGAGCAGTGTTGGCTAGTGGTAACGGCCGCGACTTACGAGTTGTAGGTCATAGGTTTGAACCCAGACAGGCGCTTAACATTGTGTAAATTATTTCATCACCATTGCTAAAAGCTATTTGTCTAATCGCCAACAGAGAACTGTTATCTCTAAAATAGAAAAAAACACTAGGACGACATATTGCTCAGAATTAAAAATTAATAAATCTGTCGTTCCACAGGGAAGCGTACTGGGTCCGCAACTATTTATATTATACATAAATGACCTCAGAAAATGTTTAAAATATGAATGTATCCAATTTGCTGACGACACTACTTTGACTATAAAATGTTCCAGCAAAACTGACATAGAAACTAATACCAACATTGAATTAATTAATGTAATAAAATGGCTCGGGGACAATAATCTTACTGTTAATATTAAGAAAACCAAAATTGTTTAATTTCAAACATGCAACATGTCGGTAACACCAACAACAATTCGACATGATAATACAATTTTGCAACCAGGACCATTGGCTTTATTTTTAGGCATAGTAATAGACAATAAACGCAACTGGAAGGATCATGTAGAAATAGTATGCAACAAGCTTGATAAATTTGTATATGCTCTTCGAAAGTTAAGACTGGTGTCCAGTAAACAAACTGTCCTAAATGCTTATCATGGGTATGTTTCATCAGTATTGCGTTATGGCCTAGTAATATGGGGTAATTCAGTGGATGTGGACAGAGCATACAAAGTACAAAAAAAAATGCATCAGAGCCATGAGCGGAGCAGAATATTTAGACCATTGCAGGCCATTATTCAAAGAATTAAAAATTCTCCCACTCACGTGCCTGTATATTTTTGAGGTTTGTGTGTTTGTAAAAAAATACCCTCATTTATTCCTATTGAATGAACAAGTCTCCCAAAGACTGAATAAAAAAAATGACGGGAAATTGCTAGTACCTCCTCAGAGGTTGCAACTATACAGCAGAAATGCCAGTTGTATGACAGTAAAAATTTATAATAAATTACCACCCGGCTTGAGAATGTTACCAATGAATAAATTCAAATGTAAAATGTTTTCTTGGCTTCTAGACATGTGTTTTTATTGCGTTAGTGATTTTTTAAATCATTGACATTGTAATTAACATTCTATGCTATTAGTATTTTGACATTATAATTAAATATTTTGACACTAGAACTTATATTTTTGACTTAAATTTTTTGGTTTATAGTGTTTTTTTATTTGGCATGTAAATAGTATTTTTATTTTTTTATTTGGCATAATAATTAATATTTTGACATTACAAATAATCGTATTCAATTAATCTAAATCAATATTATTGTATCGAACTAAAAATGTTTATTCATAAACAATTTCATTAATTTATTATAACTCTTATGGTAATGTCTATAATTTGCATGCACGTAGCTTATTTAATTTTTCTACACCAGCAATGGTAGTATATGTGAATAGATGTTTAATTTAAGATCTCAATGTACCATATACTTAGAAATAAATTATTATTATTATTATCGTGAGTGTTCTTTTTTCTCAGCTTTTAGGCTGGTTTTACCTACATTTACGGGCCAAAGCCAAGTAAATGCAGCGTATGGTGATTTTTATGGTGAGAGTGTACTTTCGTCTAACTGCATGAACTTCCTAACGATTCTACATGTGTTTAGGATGGCTGCTTTCTGCAGATTAATGTAAAGGGATTCTTCTAGATCTATTAATTTTAAGCTACGGAGGAGATGGTTGGGAATAACACCTGTCGTAGAGAGAATGACAGGAACGACATAAACTTTTGGAAAACTAACATATTATTAACATAACTAACATATTAATATTATTATTATGTCATTTATTTATTTATATACTTATTAAATACATTTTTAAATATTTTTTATAAAAACATTAAAAAAAAGATTTAAAAATATAAAAAATAGTGGTCCGCCGGTATCGGGAGCAGGGTCCAAGCTACCGGTGGTTAGGACTCCAGAGATAGGAACCTCCTCAAAATGCGAGCCGTATCGAGGAGTACTGCCTTCTGGATCAGGCTCTTGATCCAACCGTCTAACGAGAGCCTCGAGAAATGCTGGTCGAGGCTTTCGGTCATCAGGCCATTGGCTGATACGACAATCGGCACAATGATAGCCGAGTTAACATTCCACATGTCAACAACCTCGTGTGCTAAGTCGAGATATTTAATTTGTTTCTCTTTCTCAGCTTTCACGAGGTTCTCGTCATGCGGAATGGTAATATCGACAATCATTGTGCGACGCGCTAAACGATCTATCACCACTATATCAGGCTTATTGGCGACAATAGTCCAGTCAGTAATGATAGATCGATCCCAGTACAACGTGATATGGTCATTTTCGAGAACTGGGTCGGGCAAATACTTATAATACGGTACCTCAGAATCCACTAGTTTATATTTCAAAGCAAGTCGCTGGTGAATAATCCTGGCTACTTGGTTATGCCTGTGCAAATACTCGCCGTTAGCTAGACGAGAACAACCAGAGATAATATGTCTGATTTACTCACCCGGACGATGGCATGCCCGACACACGTCAACCGTCCCGTCCTTCATAATATGTCTCCGGTAGTTATTCGTCAAGATAACTTCGTCCATAATTGCACAGACGAAACCTTCAGTTTCCCCGAAAAGGTCACCAAAACGTAGCCAGGATACGGACGCTAAGAAATCTACACCGGGCTCATGAAGAGCCCGATAGAAGCGCCCGTGAAGCTCCTTGTTTTGCCATATCTTCTTGCGGTCATCGGTAGTAAGTACTACAGGTTTGTGCCAGGTCACTTTAGCCATGGAGAGCGGGGTGAGTCCCTTGTCCACTGCAACCACATCACGGTGCATACCCACTTCGGAATTTAAAAAATATTTCCTGAGACTGCACACTTCGCGGTTATGGAGGGTCGTCGCATTTAAAAAGCCTCGACCCCCGCACTTCCGCGGTATGTACAGTCTCATTACTGATGATCGTGGGTGATGCATCCGGTTTGCGGTCAGCAATGTACGGACTCTCTTATCCAGGGTGTCGAGTTCGGTCTGAGTCCATTTGAGTATGCCGAAAGAGTACATCAAAACCGGCATGACCCAACCATTGAAGGCGCGCACCTTGTTTCCGCCTGAAAAAAGACTAGTTATTATCTTCCTCAGACGACCAAAGAAGCGCTCCTTCAACGATTGCTTCATGTCAGCAACGTTGATGCCTAACGCTTCTGACATACCCAAATACTTATATCTTTCGGATGAGGAGAGAGATCTAAGGTGTATGGAATCCGAAAGTTGAATTCCTTCGGATTCCATAATCTCACCTCGCTTTACATGCATGACTGCACATTTATCGACACCAAATTCCATACTGATGGTGCTACTAAAACTTTCAGTTACCTTCAGTAGCTTCATCAGTTGCAATTTGTTGGGGGCAAAGAGTTTCAAGTCATCCATGTAGAGGAGGTGAGATATGACCTGACCACCTCTCCTCAACCGATAGCCTAGTCCTGAATCCTCAAGTAGTGAGCTTAAAGGATTCAGGGCTAAGTAGAACCAGAGTGGACTCAAACTGTCGCCCTGAAATATTCCCCGTTTAATCCATACAGGCTCATCGCTCCCTTGGATCTGTCGACACCCTGGATAGCGAAGAACCGTTCTCCATTGCCCCATACATGACCTAAGGAAGGTGCGTAGAGTTGTATCTATCTTGTACAACTCCAGCACCCTCATGAGCCATGTATGTGGCACCGAGTCATAGGCCTTCTTATAATCTATCCAGTATGTCGACAGATCCTTGTATTATTATTATCCTTGTATCCTTATTATTATTATTATTATTGCTCTCAAAACAATGACGGAAAACATTGTGAGGAAACCGGCATGTCCTAGATCCAAAAATTTAAAGACATGTGACATCTACCAACCCGCACTGGGCCCGCGTGGTGGATTCCGGCCCTCTCGCCGAGAGGAGGCCTGTGTCCCAGCAGTGGGAACATTATAGGCTGATTATGCTATTCTCAGAATTTATAGGATGATATTGTGTTAAAAGTTGATGGAGTAAACTTTAAATAAATAAATAAAATCCCACATTGTTGACTTCAACGAATGAATTCGCTTAAGCTTAGACTTATCAAGTACCTAATTGTTCTAGTATCTAATGCATATAAAAATTTTCAATATTAATTCAGTTTCCAAAAAGAATAAAACAGAGCTTTCATATTGTTCATTTACCATATTCAGTGAGTGCCATTAATCCCTCATAAAGGCTCGTCCATACTGGCGCGACGCGACGCCCGACACAAAGGCACCGTGTGTCGCGCGACGAGCGGCGCCTTTGTGTAGCGCTGTCGCGTCGCGCTTTTCTGTGGGAGCCTTAATAAAATAACGAACCACTTCCATTAGTTGAAGTCAGATTCATTTATTTTCTTATTTAGGAAAGTTACAAAACAATGGGTTTTTTGTAATAACTAGTAAAATTACTACTGAAACATTTTCTACTTAATATGATGTATTTTGGTATTCTACAGTATAAATTGGTATTTAAAATTCATTATTTAAAAATTCGCAGTAAAAGAGAAACAATAGAATGAAAAATTAAAACAAAGGCCACTCGCTGGAGGTGAAAATTTTAATAACAAATCATTTCCACGTCCGCAAGGTTAAAATCTCATTTTTCTCAGAACGGTAGAGTATCATGTTCATTTAATGCAAATTTTCTACAAAGAATTCCTACCGAGGTGTTGTATTTTTATGGCGTTCAGATAATGAGCCCGTCCATCAAGGGTATTCTTAGCTTTTTTTTTGTTTATTTAAAAAATGAAAATAATATAGTTGTCTGGCTATGGCGCAGCCGGTGTGAAGAATTTACATAGGTACAGAGCGTTGAGCAGTATGTTTTAACTTATTAAGAGTGTCAAATACAACAGATGCTTAGCGAATTATCGACTTATTACTGCCTTACTTTTGACTCCAAAGAAATTATTAATGTGTGCGATACACTACTGAGCTATCTTCAAGCACGTTTCTATTATAATCAACTATTACTTATTCCCAATAAAAAAAATATTATCAGCCTAAAAAGATCAATTGTTAGAACATCCCCATTACAATTTATTTATTTTTTGAAAATGGAATGGATGGCCACCGCTTGTCTATCGCACCCCAAAAAAGAATTAGACCTCTCGTTAAAATTTAATACTGTTTACACGTCACTAGTATATTGATTTTACGTACAAAATGTACATACATAGATAACTGAAAGCCACTTTATATTCGGAGCAGCTATCGTGTGATCTTGGGGTCGGATCCCTTCTTCGTCAATTAAGGTCTCCCTGGCTATAAAGTACACCCATTTTTCGAATATATACTAGAGATATCTTGTAAAATTGAACGAAACGATTTTGTTATAGATTCAGCTGTTTATGAAATATGGGACGTGGGACGGTTGCTTGGACGGTTTTTAGATGGCTAATTTTGTGGGTCAAAGTTACCTACAGTTTAGAATAGAATAGAATACTCTTTATTATGTATGTACACCATAATAAAGAGATTACTAACATTTTTTGCCCCTTAAAACTGCTCGTAAAATTATTATTTAATAGAGGTATGAGGAACAGGGTGTAAAGTTCACTCATACTCTATAGAAAAGAGAGGATCCTCCGAACAGTCGAGTGTTGTGTCTGGTGGGCAACTGCCCGACGATTGATGTCGCGACGTTGTATATATCCTAGTTGCGCGGTAAACTCTGCTTGCGCGATGCAGGATTTTGCGTGACGTCAGTGTGACGCGTAGCTCGCATGTGGCGTTGTAGATGCCACTACACTATTTCAGGATTTACTGCCCCGTTGTTGGTCTAGTGGTCGCAAGCCCTACTGCTGAACATGAAGCCTTGGGTTCGATTCCCTGGTCGGGCAAAATGTTATTGGGTTTATCTATCTAGAATTTCTCAGTAGCAGCCCGGAGTCTGGATTCGTGCCCGGTTGGTGGCAATAGGCTGGCCCCCTGTTACATGGAGCTTAACATAACTGGCGAAATGTGGGTGTACTATAGGTGCACCTCTGCCTAACCCTTCGGGGAAAACAGGCGTGATGTTAAGAGTGTATTTTTTTATAGACTCTGCTGTTTATGAAATATAGGACGTGGGATGGTTGCTTGGCTAGTTCATAGATGGCTAATTTTGTGGGCTAAAGCTACCTACCGTTTAGTAGTTTTACTTAGATTTTATACCCCTTTAAAATAAGTACTGGTTTTGATACGTAGGCTCTCCCCGCTTGTAAAATTATGGTTTTTCAGGATTATAAATCTGTAGTTACGTCCTTCGTCTTTTTTGTTAGTTTTAAATGCTTTTTTTACTGTTTGTATTTTCTGTGCGCGCCCCAAATAAAATATTTTTAATTTCTTTCTTTTCTTCTACAGATGCCAAACTACTTGTCATTATACGATTTTGTTAAACCTATGAATGTGGAATGTTAATCCTCTCAGTTCTTACTCTGGTGAATTAATTTAGGTTTATATTAGTTCGATCTCCAAATTAGCATAATTTGACTACCTACAGCGTTAGAGTGAGAACTTAGTAAAACACTTACTAACGCTCAACTCTCCTATTTTCTAATCAAATAAGTTATCTTATTAAATATTTGACGGAGAAGGTACGACTATGTCGTTTTCATTAGCCATATTTTAACTACTGTGGGCGTACTATGGGAACTGTTAGTTAAAACCATAGATATCCGAGAGATATGCCTTTACTCTATATTTGCTCAAGTTTAAGTGTCGCCACCTTTTCCCCACTCCTGAAACTCACACATAAACAAAAGAAATAGATACGGCACACATGATGCTTTTTTCGCACACAAGTAAGAAAATATGCTTAACACTTTAGTGCTATTTTATTGCACATATGCTCAAAAGAGGCGGGCACTAGAAAGTATAGATACAGTCACTGAATGCACACATGTAACTATAGCATCAACTAGGGAAGAGGGTTGGTATAAATATGTGATCGATAAAAATATCGATGAAAAGCGACTGCACAAGGAAGTGTGTTTTGGACGTATTTTGTATCGTTTATTTTTTCTGCTTTTCGATGTGGAATATTAAAACGCCAATAACAACAAAACAAGTAAAAATATAATACTTTCGTTTGCAAACAACATTTAAGGAAATCAGTTTCTTCAGTTTCTCTCTTACTTTAAATTAAAAGTATTCAACTATCACACATAAAACAACAACTCATATAGGTACTTATTGAACATAAAATCAAAATCAAAAGTCATTTATTCAAATAAGGCTGAGACTCAGCACTTTTCGAACATCAAAATTACACAAGACAGTCCCCCCAAAAACACCCGCCCTTCACCACTTCCTAGTGCATTAGCTGGGGAGAAGAAGTGGCGCAACAAACTTCCCAGCAGCACATATAGTTTTGGAGAATGAAGACAATTGGTTTGCCTAAAACTTTTGCACATGCAATAAAAGTTAACTTACAGTTTCAAATATGTATCTTAATTTGAGTGTAGGTACAGCCCACTCAAAAAGCCTGCGTTTTTTTGCGGTCGGCTTAAAAAAATCTTCTTGAAAGTGGGAAGAACAAATTACATTTTGGTTTGAGGGGAACCAATTATTTTCTCTGCCTGTTGCATCTATCCATTTATTTTTAGTTTCTGGATCTTTCGGGAAACTGAAATAAAATATGATCATTCTTGTAAAACACCACCCTAATTACGTAACACACTATCTATCACAATCTGGATCATTTTGAAGCTTAATGCTAATCCATTGCTTCATTAGTTCGAAAAATTTGTCTACTCAACAACGTAAATAACGCAATGAATGTTGTTGAACTGTCAAAATGAAACCCATTTCTACTGTTAGTGTGTTACGGAATTACCCCGCAAGTTCTTAATATAAGTTTTGATTTAGAATAACTAACAATTATCGATATCCACATCTCAGCGCTGCGCATCACTAATGCGTCGCGTCGACTTGACATGCGTCATTCATTAGGCAATAAGCTGACGCATGTCAAAAATATTTCACAACCAGATAATTTGTAAAATCCTTAAATATTGCAATTCATTCAGTGATTTTTTTCTTACCGGTGATAAGACACGCCACTTGTCCTAAGGTTTGTTGACGGAACAATTCGGCATTTTGTAAAAATATGATATCACACTACACGTTCCGATGCAAACATTTGACTAAACGATGCTCACCGAGTCATGCGTATTTTGGGTCAGTATGACCTAACAGAGGCGACATGTGCCACGCCTCCAAGCCATATCCCTCGATATCCGTGGTTAAAACCGTTTGCAATTCAAATCAAATTATAATTTACGAAAAAATTAATCACACTAGCAGATCGCACTAGGTCCATCATACAACGACACAAAACGCGCGACAGTTTCAACGTGTTCACTGCTTGACCGCCACCGACCAACTCTGCTTTTACTCTGGTCGAGCGGTATGTTGTAGACTCTGTTGAGCGCCGCTTGGTGGCGCTGGCGTCCAGATTAGTCAAAGGCAAACGATTGATTTAACGTATTTACGACATAAAGATATCTTGTTTAACTTATCCAGCATATAAACGTAACTATTTTACTTACCTATATTCTAATTTTACTATTATGACTTTCAAACCATCGGCCCACGGCACTGACAAAATAATCAGGAAAATCCTAACCTCCACACTGATTAATTTTGATTTTCCGTGCTTCACCGAGGCTATGGATGCCTGGAGAATCGCTTGCCAGAATTCAGATCCATCCGACAATTCATCTTCCCAGAGATGGTGGGGTGAGCCGCTCTGCATAGTAGTACAGAACAATTTACTTGACATACCTGCTACTACTGCCGAGCGTGCGCGCCTACTGGCTGTGGGTAGGTGGGAGTCGGGTTTTTGGCTTCATGCACAACCGTCGTCGAACATAGGCACTTTGTTCGACGACACTTTTTTCTGCATCGCTGCATCGTTGCGACTGGAAGCTCAATATTGATCTCCCCATCGCTGAAACTGTGGCAAAGTTGTTAACAGCCTCGGACACCACGGCCTGTCTTGCAGCCGAAGTGCGGGCCGCTTAGCGCGGTACGTGAACATTAACGACATCATCCGATGAACTCTTGTCAACATCGGCATTCCAGTTGTATTAGAACCTAATGGCTTGGCACGCGACGATGGCAAGATACCCGATGGCATGTCTATATTTCCATGGAAGGTGAGTAGGCCTTTAGTGTGGGACGCAACGTGTATCGATACTCTTGCGCCACCCCATCTTCCCGGTTCGGCGTGCTGTGCTGGCGCTGCTGCTACGCCTGCGGAAAACGTCAAGCGGCAAAAATATAATAACCTTATCGGTAATAATACTATCGAGCCGTTTGGCGTTACAACCCTTGGGCCGTGGGGTCCGCGGGCTCGTGGTCTATTCAATAAAATCTCCAAACAGCTGGTTGACACTCCCCGTGACCCAAGGACTAGCTTTTACCTTAACCAGGAGCTAAGCATCGCCATGCAATGAGGCAATGCTGCCAATCTCTTGGGTACATTACCAGTCGATAGAAATGCGGAGGAATTTTTCGACGCCATATCTTAGTTTGGTATTAGTTTTAGTTATGTTAGAATATTATATTTTTATTTAATTAATTAATAAGATATAAGTTGTTTTTATGCACCTACAGTTCATTTTAATCCGAATTAATATTTTTTTACTATAATAATAACAATAATCATTTATTTCAGGAAAGTGTTCCCATATTAAGCACTATAAATAACATAGAAATATACATACGTAAGGATTCATTATACATTCAAACATTACACTTTAAAACCATATGGATAATAATATCGAAACCCAACAATGCCGAAAATATATCCATACTACACTGTATTTTCTTTCGTGTGTTACTGGACACTGGACACTTAGGGCTCGTTGCTTGATCAGTACTTAGTCAAACACACTAATAGTTAAAATGCATTAGTTAAACTAAATATTTGTTAAAAATTACAGAAGTATGTTGTTTGACAAATGGTTAAGCTAACTAAAGTCAAAAAAATTGACAATTTGCTATTAAAGTTAACCATGCGCAAACAGAGTAGTTCAACTTTGACAGCTATTGACTATTGTCAAGTGACTAATTGTTAAATTGACTATTGGTCATGTTTAACGATGTATCAAACAATGGGCCCTTAATCGTTAATTATAATACAGTAAACACATTAGAGTCCTTTTTTGGCAACAAACTATATTATTTCAATGTTACAATCCCTTTTAAAGTTTCGTCTCGATTCACCCCTGTATCCCTATACACCCCGTTTGACGGTACCATGTATGATATTCCCATTAAATTTTAATGTCAATAGAATACACAGACACGTGAGCGAAGCAGCGCGCACAGCTAGTCCTACTTCCTACTAATATTATAAATGTGAAAGTGTGGATGTTTGTTACTCAATCACGCTAAAACGGCTGAATGGATTTGGATAAAATTTGGCACATGGGTAGACTATGACCTGGATTAGGACATAGGAATTTTTTTATCCCGATGTTCCCACGTGATTTAGATTTTTGCGGGTGAAACCGCGGGGCGCAGCTAGTATTCATATAAGAACAGAAAGCTGCCAAACAAAAGTATCCTAATAAAACACCACAAAGAACTCTATTAAGAGAATAATAAAAAAAAGATTATGAAGCTGGTTACAATAAATTATGAAGAAATTACAATCCACTTTGTTTACAGCAAAAAATCTCATTCATTTCATTCGTAAAACAATCTCCTACATAAGATAGTTATTAAATTTTCAACCGTACCATCAAGTCTTGTAACATGGCAACATTGTCCGGGGAATTCAGGCTTCACCTGACTTTTATTACTCCATCTCTGTTTTATTTAGAGCCATTCTTTAGCTGTCGCCCGTTCTGTAAAGGATACGTGCCACATTTTATCATGCTACGTTGGTCCTTACATTTTTACCGTTTTTGTGAATTGTTTCGTAATAATTTAATACCTCTTCCTACTAAAGATACACTTTAATAAACGAAATAATATCATGAACATTCAAAAAACGTGAAAAATATCAGTAGGTACTTAATTGCCACAGGTCAGCCTCGCTCCCTTCATGCTATTGACAAACTTATATTTTATTATCATTTAATTTTATTAGTTCTCAAACTTACTTTACTACCCCTTGAAGGCAATAAAATAAATATGGTATGCAAAATGAAAAACAACCATAGAACGAACAGCATCGATTTACGCAGATGCCATTATAATGGGATCCAAATTTGTAAAAAAAAATTACAGTTCAGTTACCAACAACGATATTTTGCCAGCAATTGGACACAAAAACTGTCAGTTCAAAAAGTATGTTCCATGAAATAATATTCGTCGATTTCGCTACAGCAGATTGAACAAATTGCATTTATTTATATTGATGTCCGAACTCCGAATCGATTTGCTCTCGCATTGACATTTGTTATCGAATGCTTTTGAAAGCTCGCAGTACTTTTCTTTGACATTGTACCCTGTGGTGTATTTTGTCACGTGGTTTTCACGACGTTAATAAAACAAATGGGGTGGTATCTTAGAGATACAACGGAAGTGGACAATAAGTCTTGCCGTAGGTCGTTTGCAAAACCGCATGTTAGCACAATTTATTGGATCGACATTGTACACTTATCAGGAACATTAATATTATTCTACAATAATATAAACACGTGTTTTTTCATACCTAGCTTTCTTATCGATACATTTATCAAGTTAACATAACTTTCATGTCGTAAATTATTTATTTTCCATAACACCTTCATGGCAGGATGACAACAACTATAACTTTACGAGATTTCTAGAAGTATATTTGAAAATATAACAGGAAAATATTCAATAAGCTAAAGGTCAACAAGACTTTACCTGAGTGAGTTCCAATACAATATCAACAAGTAGTACGCCTGTATTTAATTAAATTGGTTTCGTTTTCTAGTTAATTCCAATTTTAAACTCGTTCTAAATGCCAAAATTGTTTGCCGCTACTCGACTCGATATTATCCAGGCAAATGAAACTTGATCCGTATTTTCTGGAAATATCTATTTTAGTCTAAAGCTTTTAAAGTGAAGATTCAATTGTTATAGTCGTAGCTGATTTAATTACTTACTTTTTTGACTGACGTTTTAAGTGCGAATTTCACCAATGCTGAGCGTTCAAGAGCTGTCAGTGTAATCATTGTTGTAAAATATTGACAATGTCAGCTCTTGAACGCGGTATAGATGTGCTGATTGCGTTCAGTTTCATTGGTGCAATTCGACCTACATCATTTTCCTAAGATTCCTTGTTAGCATGGTATTAAACAATTCGCTTCAACACTCCGATTCTCACATTCACAGTTTTGCTATCACAATCAGAGCTCACTACACTGCAATGATTCAATATGGAACAGGAACCGTGCCACCTGCTCTCAGTTCCACAACGTCGTATGTGCGAAGTCTACAACGCACCCCACTATAAATCCAGCATCCATTTATATCACTAACTCAATTGCTCACCGACACGTCTTCACCGTATCTCGGGTCACTTTACACTTGCCTTGATAAATTAAACGATTTATGGGAACATCTACGTCTTGGTACGTCTTCGTGATAAGCTCTTACTTGTACGCTACGCAATGGATGTGATTCACTGGTTCTTCGTCGTAAATCAGTCAAAACATGACATGATTTTTGACGCGTGGGAGTGATAGCGAAATAATTAAGGATATGACTTTTATTTTAATTATTTATGGCGAAGTGGACGTTATTTTTTTAATGATTTAGAGCAATTTATTCAAATTCGGTTCATGGTGGGATAATCATTGAAAATCTACTGACAAAAGTAAACTGGTATACTGAATTACTGATCATCTTCAAGTTGCTAACATTAACAGTCAGCCAAGCATGCTGACTATAAGTAGGTACTACATAAAAATGTGTATGTGACTTAAGAAAAAAGATTATTGCAGTTTGCGTTTATATGCATTACTTTACCTTGTGGCAGACAGGCTACATTAGCAGTGATAAATTGCCGGGTAAGCATTAATAGTGAGGAATTTTCCTATGTAGTGGAATATTAAAAAGTGTGTCAGTCTTGTGAGTACATTAGCTAAATGGGTCCAGAATACTCATAACCTTACCAACTCCTTTCTACCTTTTCCCCAAATAATATATGGTTTGATATGAATCTTTAGGAATGCGAATGCCCATGTTTTAAAGTAACTTAGTGTGCCTGTGGAAACCAAATGAAATGTCATAGCTGACCTTATAATTTTTACTGAAGTCTAAAATTATAACGAATTTGAACCAACACTTTATTACGAAAATAATAAAAAGCTAAATCAGACTTACAACCTCGGCATTATTAAATGAATATATTTAATTAGTTTTTAACATTACCTCAGCTTACATTAATTCGTTCGAAATGCGAAGCTTTCAAATTAGAATTTATAAAAAGGTCGAAGGCGAACCATGGTCGATCGGACACCGAGTAAAAATATTTTTCAGAGATTTTTACAAAAGTGGAACAGGAAGATTCTAATTCATTTATAAAAGTAATAAATTAATTCATAAATTCTACGTGAACCAATACTTTTACGATGAAGACAAACTTTCAGAAATAGTCTCACCTTTTCGGAGGCTATTTCAAAAGTTCAAGAAAGTCTCGACTCACAAATCATAAAAGCTACTAAGTGCCAAACTGGTAATAAATAAATGTTTCCAGCAATAAAAAAAGAACCTCGTGAAAGCCGAGAAAGATAAACAAATCAAGTATCTTTACTTGGCTCGCGAGGTTGTCGACATGTGGGATGTGGACTCAGCGATCATTTTACCGATAGTCGTGACAGTCAATGGCTTAATAGCCAAGAGCCTCGACCAACACCTGAGGAGGCTCTCGTTGGGCAGCTGGATCAAGGGCTTGATTCAGAAGGCGGTACTTCTAGACACGGCCCGCATTAATAGGAGGTTCCTCTCTCTGGAGCCCTGACCGCCGGTAGCTTGGACCCTGTTCCCGATACCGGTGGGCCACTATTTTTTTTATTTTTAAATATTTTTATATTTTTATATTCTAATATTTAAAAATATAATTTATATGTATGTATATATATATGAAATAAAGAAAATAATTATAATGTATGATACATCCATTTATGTCGTTTTATTTGCATATTTATATGTAACTTATTAAGGCACTCAATATATTTTTTACGTACCTACGGAGAATAAAGTAATTACGCAAAATATTTTTGGAGTTATGTAGTATATTTTTAATCTGAAGCATTTTGAATTGAAATGTTTTTCACTTAAAAATAAGTGTACTGTAGAGTACGGATAAACACCTAATAATGAGAGTGCAAAATAACACAAGACCGCACAGAACACAGAGTCGACGCTGAGATTACTAAAAGTAAAACGTCCATCTTTGGTTTACTTTTTCTCGCCAAAAATGGGGAGGCTTTGTCATCTATCAATTTATGATAAGTACCGGCCCGCATTGTTAGGAGGTTCCTCTCTCTGGAGCCCTGACCGCCGGTAGCTTGGACCCTGTTCCCGATACAGGTGGGCCACTATTTTTAATATTTTTAAATGTTTTAATATTTTTTAATATTTTAGTATTTAAAAATATAATTTATACGTACATAACGAAATAAAGGAAATTCAAAGAAAGTATTCCCGCTATATTTTCTCTTCAGAGCAATAAAAGAACAATAAAAGTTCTGAAAGGTTGTTTATTATTGTTGAGACTGATTATTATGAGAACTAACGTTCGGCTGCTGTAAATGCATTACTATATGCATAAAAGAATACCTAACTGTTTGTAACAACTCCAGTTTGGCAGTATCCTATCAAATATCCATAATACATGTCATCCATTACCCTTACTGACGAAATAACATGAGGACATAACTTTTACTGATTTTATACAAGTAACCGTCCAGCAAAAAATATTGTTTCATCAAAAACAAAAATGTAGGACTGGCGCTGTTGTTTCCAAACTTTTGTTTTTTGTGTAGGGATGGACGCCGCTGCCTGGAGTGCCGATATCCGATAACTTTAAAAAATTGAGCAATAAAACTGAATATTCGTATACATACACTCACTTTATAAAACTATTCGGGACATAACGGTTCACGCCATTCATCACAAATAACAAAAAAATCAAAACGTTCGAGACAAAAAAGGCAGCAACGAACTCGCGAATAAAACCGTATTTTTATTTTAAACCTAGTCCATTGAAAATAACAGTGTCTAAATCAGTGTCCAAAAAACATCGGTATTTTCGACCCACTAGTTTTTATAACCGCGTTTTACCCTCGGCTCCTCCACCACCTAGTATAATTTTCAAATAAAATACATTTCACGGGGAGCACAATCGCGCGAACCGGCTGCGCTTTGAGCATTGAAATGGTCTAGATAAAAAATAATTCTCAGATTTTATACTCTGAGTTGAATAAACGCAGAAATAATATTGTTACTTACTCGCTCACGAGGCCGTAAGGACCTCGTAGCCAAATATATAGCGGTGAGCTCATTAACCCCAAATAAAGTGTTCAAAATAGTAGAATGGAAAGCATTTTATACACACGTCGCTTTACTACGGTTACTTGTGCTCGTGTGAGTTAGCTTTTTACTATTTTATTCTTTACTAGCTTCTGCCCGCGACGTCGTCCGCGTGAAATTTCATAATTAAAAATATATTCTACGAGCTGTGGCCCGCGGCTTCGCGCGCATGGAGTTCGAAAAAAATCCTGTAAGGTAAGAAATTCCTTCTCCATTCATAATACTTATAATACTTACCTAAGTGCCAACTTTCATGGTGTTCGGTCAAACGGTTTTGGAGAGCACTCTAGACTAACAAAATGTATTACTTTTTTTTTAAAATACTCTTAACGGACTAGTACCTAAAGTTTCTTATATAATTTAATCATGATTCAAAAGACACGTAGCGCCATCTAGCGTCCTAAAGCAATTGTGACCGTTGAAAGTTATTGTTCATTCCCTCGGGAACAGTACTTTTTTTCTGGATAAAAGGTACCCTATGTCCTTTTCTATAGCCCAGAAAACGTTGGTTCCTCATTTTAAACAGATAAAACACCGTAATTATAAGATAACAGATAATGAAAATAAGTACAAAACAAACCCTGCACATGGGGTTCAGGTCATAAAATAAAAGCACCAAAGTTTGGTGGCTTGTACACCCGAAGTATATGTAGGTTGGGTGTTCCGGATCACAGAAGGAACGGAGATGGGTCAACATAGTGTTATTTAATCGATTTATCACTTATGAAAAAGATGATGTAAACCCATAGCAAGTAGTTGGTGAAGTGGACCATTCGAAAGTAACAGTCTCGATAGTGATATCTGGTAAAAAAAAATATGTTTTTTTTAGGTATGTCAGAACAAGACGACGCTCTTAAAAGCCACGCTGTGCCGTATTAACAGCCGCGTTCTGTACATGCCTTTACCAGAATGTTCAAAGCTTTCTTTTCTTATTATTTATTATCTCCCTTGCTTCATAGTTCTGTGTTAATCTAGTTCCCCATTACTGCGATACTTTGTGCCCCATTCAGTCACCTATGGTGCCTTGCCAGTATATTTTTGCGGTAACTTTTTTACGTTTATTGTGCCAATAAACTTTAAGGCCTGTAAATTCGCGGATAGTTAGTGCTAAAAGTTTTGGGCGACATTGACCGTAAGTGCGATCAAAAGATATTGCGAAAACTTCTCTGCTAATAATAGACTTTAATTCATATAATCAAAGATTTGGCTTCCGTGTAACTTTTAGGGTATTAGAAAAAATATCACTTTCGAAACTTCTACGAGAGAGCACTTAGTTCTAGTTTTCTGAAGTTATTAAAGACCACTAGAAACAAAGCAAGGTATAGTAGACAGGCGTGGTTTTAAGTAAAATATATTTTTTATTTCTCATACACGGAAGTAGTGTTTGTTTGATCCGAGTAGCGGGTGGAAGACGCTGCTCCCCGTCTTAGCGCGGGAAAAACTCATACTAATTGCTTTCCTCTCTAGGGCGGGAATGAATTTAAAAAATAGAACTAAATTTGGTTAGGTAGTCAGCTACGAAAGTTTTTACATAATCAAGTAAAATATCGATTAAATGAAATGCCGGGGGCTTTAAGAGTGTATAAACAGCCAGTGTAAATTAAAAAAAAACCTATTAAGTAGGACGCGCTAAGGTAGCCCGTGAAATTCAAATTTACTTACGTTTTTTGCAATTTGCAGTGACCAAAAACATAACTGACACAGAGCTGCAATTTGCAAAAAACCAAAGAATATTTGAATTTGGCGGGCTACAACTGTGGATCCACCTTAAGCGGGACGGCCCACGGCGGTGACGCGGTGTGTTACATATTAAAAATTTAAAAAAGACTATATATTTTGGCGGGATACTAACTCTGTAAGCTTTCCTAACTTTGTTTTCTTCGTACTAAAGAAACTAAACGTGACATTGACTGAATGCACAAAGAGTGCGAAGCCGCAAGAAAAAAACAACTGTATGCTGTACCGAAATTCCAAATATCAGTTTTAGAGACTAATATTTGATCAAAAATGAGTCTCATGCATTAATTATTAATAAACATTTTAGAAAAACTACTGTTTTTACTTTCCTTAAATTCGAAATGAAAAGTAGAGTGTTTAACACGGGTGAAAGTCATCAATTCCTACTCGGACTATAACCGCCCTCGCTACGCTCGGGCATCTAAATACTTCGTATGGGAATTGATTCCTTTCGACCCTTGTATAACAATCTACTATTTCTATTAATGTACAGCTCGATCAAAGAGTTCTCATTTCATAAGTTTCAGTTGCCGTTGACGAACAAAATAATTAAATTATGCAACTTTATAGAGATGGTTATTGTGCATTAATAACTTACAAATAATGTGTTTTAATTATATAAATACTGAACAATGTACATATTAGACTCGCCCAACTGCTGTTTCTCCATTATCTGTGACGGAAATAGAGGCTTGTCATCGTAACAGCTGATTGGTTGCTGTGGCGCATATCCCCCACACACACAGTGATACACGTTAGAAAGTTGAATAAAGGGCTTTAAACCTATTGGCCTCGCCTTTGTTTTTTTTGTTGGGAAGTCATCAAATGGCCAGGGCCACGGTAACTCTTTCGAACAATCCGCGACCTCGGCAGGCATCGGCCCTATCGGACCCCGTTAATTATGCTGACATCTCTTTGAGGCGCGCGTGGAACACAACGCGCTGTCGACCCGGGCGTGGTCCTTACCGGACGGCGAGCTGCCCCTTGCTCGCCGTCCGCAATCCCGCGCCTACGGAGGCCGGGAGTTGGCAATCGACTTCCGGCGCCCAGGGTGTCTCCTCTTGCGGTGACTGGGGCGTGAGAGCGCAACGATTGCCTCTACATCACGCGCTCCGCCTCCTCCTTCGCGAGCTTAACTGCTTCGCAGAAGGACGTGACGGCTTCCCATTCCCTCTCGCTCCGTACCATGGCCTGGCCCAGGGCCGGACGCGAGAAATCGCCGCCGCCGATCACCGCCACGAGGACACGGCTCGCGGTCTTTTGATTTTTTTCAAAATGTCGTCGCACATTCGTACCTATATATTTAGATAGAGGACCTATAGAGGAACAAAATAATATGATATCTTAAAGTGTCACATTACCGAGATAAATAGAGTTAAAGATAGCTTTAATGAGTCTAAATATTTTCATCTCAATTATTAAAAACAATAATTGACGCTGAACATGGCTTCGTCAGATAATGAATGATGTCTTACAATTATGATTATTACTTCGGTTATGTAATCACATTAAAATATTTTATTCAGTACCTATTTAAGGTGGTAAGACTTAGAAAGAAAGAATCTATGGAATAAAAACATTTTGAATTTGCCTTTGCAACACCTTCATTTTTGACTACTTCGTAAAACACCACGATACGATGACTTTCTGTTTGACTGAGAGTTGTGAAATTATAATTTTAAACTTACTACAATTGTAGCGCTACCCGAAAAAGAATAATGTAGTATGTTGTTCAATAGCAGCCGATGATAGATAAGGAAAGCAATAGACTCATCAGATTTGTGTGAGTCAGAATATATCATCCCTACCTACTATTAGGGTGCTTTGTTTGCAAATGGCATTGCTTCTAATAAAAAAACTGAACGACAAAAAGTATTATGCATTCTAACCAAACACTTCTAATCAGTTAAGCTTTCTACTAAAAGCTTCGTACACACTGGCACGACGCGACGCCCGACACAAAGGCACCGCGTGTCGCGCGACGAGCGGCGCCTTTGTGTAGCGCTGTCGCGTCGCGCCTGTCTGTGGGAGCCTTAAAGAGGTAAAAGTACATCACTTATCATTGATTTTAAATTACTTTTCATTAAGATAATCACATCACCTAACATTTTCAACAGAAAAAGCTTTGTAGCTTAAATTACCCGCTTTTTATAAGAATGAAACGAAAATATTTGCGCTCATCATGGCCATTTTTAACTTAATTATCTAGGTAATGTCATTTTCACTCAATTTAATTCATTGACCTATTTAATTAATTTTTATTTTGCTTTGTGCTTTTGACGTTAATTGATTTGATCTGTGATTTATCTGTTGCTCATATTTTTAAGACATTTAATTAATATGGGTCAAAGACCTGAAATAAATGAATTTTATTTTATTTTATAATGTGACAGTTTAGAACATTATATCACTGGACATTTTTTGTTTGTCTATATCTCCCCTATCCATATATATACATGTATTAATGTGAGACGCCATTTTTAAAAATAATGAAAATGGCAAGCCGGGCCGAGGCCAGTCTCCATAAAAAAAGTTCGATCTCCTTTACGTTATTTTATTGTTTTGTTTATGAAAGTGCTTGATTAGAGCTAAAATATTTAATTTTGTATGAAATTGCGCATATCTAGGTATTCTCCGGTTATTTAATAATTTCATAAACTACTTATTCGAAAATAGAATTGGATTTTATTACCTCGCAGTAGGTGCGAAAAGTAGAGTATTCTCCTCGAGGTTAAAGGCTCCCAAAGATAGGCGCGACGCGACAGCGCTACACAAAGGCACCGCTCGTCGCGTGACACGCGGTGCCTTAGTGTCGGGCATCGCGTCGCGCTAGTGTGTACGAGCCTTAAAGGTGTGTTCGTCTTGGGCGAGCTTGAGTCAACGCTACACTCAGGATTCTAGTCTTCACTACGCCCGGGAGCCCTAGAATCCTTCGTTATGTTCGGGATTCAATATAAAGCTCGTGACATAAAACACAGCTTTATCCCCTTGGTGAATAATCTACTATGATACTTCTGATCAAATTATTATTTGCCATCGGGTTCAATTTACTTCTGGCTTTAGTTGCAAGTTAACAAGTATCTAACATTATTCAACTATCTTGAGTGGTCAGCAGTAAATTCGACATAAACTAAAATGTCCAGTACTAAACCTTGAAGGGCCGCTATAAGCTCTAAAAGGTTTGTATCATAATCAACATACTTGACAGCCTGCCGTAAAATGTTAATCTTATCTAACATTTTGAATCTAGGGCTCAATTATTTCTATAAACATAACTTCCTGATTACCTCTCATTAGTTTTAATTCTGTTTTCTTGGCTCTAGAACCGCTCTTCTCTAGTGACACGGATTTCCTCTTCAACTGCTCTAGAACTTGTCACTCTCAAACAACACTTATTGTTACGTGTGAACCTGCATCGTTTCGAGAAATCGTCTGTATATCTCTGTTAGTCTCTCTGCCAATATGGGTAAGAATATCATTTGAAGAATGATTTACTTTGTAAATAACCGTGAACATTATTCTCATAAATAACTCCGTTATTCTATTCCAGCACAAAACATAAAACAATACAATTATAATTGATACGAACACAATGAAAATAAATGATCAAGTATCGAGACTAACTAACCCAGTTACCATCTGTTCAATGCAATTAAGCGTCAGATACTTGAAATTACAACAAACGAGTCCTGAAGCGCGGCCATCTTTAGCTTAAGTTAACAAGCTTTGATGTAAATATGGAGGCATCAGAGTTAGTTTATTACTTTACTGGCTATTACTGGCCCTGCAGTCTCGACATAGATAACGACAAAAATCGGTCGTTAAGTCCAATCGATGTCAAATTCCTTTAATAGATTTTCAACCTTATACTTTCGAAATAAAGTTGAAAATCTATTACAGAAATTTGACATCGATACGACTTAGCTACAGATTTTTGTCGCTATCTAAAGTCGAGACTGCCGGCCCTAGACGTGAATTGGTTCCTTACTATTTAGTTCCCGAATCCCAAATCTTGATCTCAATTTTATTAGGTAATATACTAGCGACCCGCCCCTGCTTTGCATGGTTTTTACGACTTGACAAAATATGGAGATTTCTTTATTATCTGTAAGTTTGATATGAATGTAATTAACACATAAACTTTCCGGAATAAATGCTTTAAATGATGGTGAAAACCGCTCAAAATCCGTTGCGTAGTTCAGAAGGAAAATGCGGTCATACAGGCCGACAGGAAAAGCGACTTTAATCTTTTTACATAATAAAAATCAATTGCCGTATGTTAGTCTCGCAAAATCTCGAAAATGGCTCGACCGATTGTGATGAAACTTAGGTATGTTGTTGTGTACGCGCTGGAGAAGGTTTTTAACAAAAAACAGCAACAAAAAGGCATTGCAACGCATGCCGGGCATCAGCTAGTTTATATCATGCTCACTTAAATGTCTCACTGTTGGTGGCGCGTGTGATGGATCATTCGGTTCCCTACAAAATGGTTGAGCTGGATGGTGCTGATCCACGCGTCATGTTCGTGAACGGGTGCCGTCAGTTGAGACTGGTCATCTCTTAACTGCCACGGCTTATTTTTATTATTAATCTTATATTTTGAATTGTTTCTTAATATATATACATTGTTCTCACAGATAGAAACAACAAGAATAATTTACCCAGGATTTTGTAATATCTTGATTTAAAAAGAGTGTCCTTGGAGTTTCTTGCCCGTTCTTCTCCATAGAGATCTACGTTTTGGAATGGGCAGCTAGCTTCAACTTTCTGACTAACTGACCGATTCTTTGACAGTTCAATGTGCCTGTTAATGGTTTCATTGAAATAAATTCTTTGAGTTTGAGTTTTTGAGTTATGTATAGATTATACGTGAAGAATTGTTATCGGCTTCCGGTTGATTATGTTTTTAATGTTCAGCTCTTTTAGCTTTAAGTCTTCCATTCGCTAATAAATAAATAGTATTAAGCTGATTACGAGCATTAGTATGTCGTCTGTATCAATTATTTGTCAGTTTGCTTATGTTTTGTTATGCAATTTTATTTAATACTAGCTCCGCCCCGCGGTTTCACCCGCAGAAATCTCGATCCCGTGGGAATATCGGGATAAAAAGTATCCTATATCCTAATCCAAGTCATAGTCTACCCATGTGCCAATTTTATCTAAATCCGTTCAGCCGTTTTAGCGTGATTGAGTAACAGACATCCAAACATCCACACTTACACATTTATAATATTAGTAGGATAGTAGGATTATACAAATTATTTAAATATTCGTTATCATTATTATTTTCTAATAATTTATTTTATTTACGTTAGTATACATACATACACACATTGCAGTATAAAACTGATTTACATCCGTCACCTCACACTTCAGGTTCAGTTGAAAATCAGCGTCAGGCACTAGTTGTCGGACATGTTTGCTGAACTGGATCTATTTTGCTCAGCGGCGAGGCACACTTTCCTGCTAATTTCTCACAACGCACTTTACATTTTTATTTGTTTTTTTCTTTTTTACTTGTAGATATATGTTGTGTTGTGTGCTTTGTAGTCTGTGCTAAATAAATGTATTTTCTTTCTTTCTTTCTTTTTCTTTTATCTTCGATAGTATTCTGGCCGACTTTCAACTAATCTTTCTTTGTTGAAGAGAACAGAAAGAGCATCTATAGATTTTCTACATAATAATTATGTAGAAAATTCCACACAGAAGCACAACCAGTATTCTTCAAGATATTTGTATGTATTTAAAGAAGAATTCAGGCACATTAAAACCACTCGTTATAAATCGTATGCATTTTCCGAACATTAAACGAAGCACCGCATCGTTTACCGTTTTATATTCTTTCAATACTCTCTTCCACTTCATTTTACGCTGTGCATTCAGTTTCGACGACGAAGTTTTCGAAAGTTGATGGAGCACCTATTAATATGCTTTTTTACTTTTATCTGCACAGTCTGCACCTGTTTGCTGCTCAAAATGTAAATGCGGCGAAAATGGTATTTTAAAACAAGTAAGCTGGACGGAGCTGTTGGCTTTTCAGCTCCTCTATAAGGACCCCTTAGAGTTTTAAAACACGAACTGCTCGCCTTAGTTTCATTATTAGGCAGGCTTTAAGTCTTGTATGTCAGTAACGGTTGACTGGCATTTTAAGGGGCCACGTTGGTGCTCCGCAAACATTTTAACGTTTAATCCCTACTTCCCACTACTTTGGACGTTGGTCCGATAAAATATCGTTCCGGGAAGTTAGTCTCGAAATCCGACACGATAAATTGGTATCAGTACCAAATAAATGTGTATTTCAGCTTCCGTTTTTAATTCTGTTGTTTTTCTGTGTTAATATGTTGTTGTGCAACGAAGTAGAACGGTTTCTGATTTTATTCGACGGTCCTATCAGTAGGAACGTTCAAGGTATGAAAACGTTAAACAATTTTCAAACATATTTCTTTCTCACTTAACGGGCGTATGTTACCTTTTAGAACTATCGTTTTCATTCAAAATAATGACAATACGTAGTCGGAATAATAATAAGGTGCAAATGAAAATTAACCTTAAAGTGCTTTACTTTAAGGTTATTTATAGGTTAATATAAACCCTAAGAGTGAGATAAAAACGACAGTAAAGCCATTGCTTGTGGGACAATTGGACAGAGCCATTAATGATGTTACTGTTGATCGAGTTTGCCTGCGATTGTTCGGTTAGAAGACGTGTGGTGTTTCATTAACAACATTACAATATTACAAAAAGTCAGAGCAGTTTGGTCGCATGTCAATATTTTCGACTCCACCCACTTTTCATAGAGATCATATGCCATGCCGCCATACATATTGCTAGTAGACCCTATGGGAGGATCACCGGCATTACGTTTGCGCTAAAGTGGGCCCTCGAGGAGAGTCACCGGGATTTGGTTTGAAACCGTATTATAAAACACTGAAAACGAAGCAAAACAGTGTTTTTAGGGGGTCTTATTGCTATATTTAGTTTCTTTGGGGTTAGTTACATGTACCAGTGGGGTGGAGATGTGAAAAAACGAAGAAAAGTATAATCGCCAGACAAGGCAGTCCAACCTCGTCGTCTGGTAAAGAGCAGGCTCGGGTCGACGGCACGTCGTGTTCCGCGCGCGCCTCAAAGAGATGTCAGCGTCATTGATGGGGCCGATGACTGCCGGGGTCACGGATTGTTCGAAAGAGTTACCGTGGCCCTGGCACACAGGCAACTGAAGGAACACGGGTAAGTTTAGTCTGTAAAATAAAAGGGGCGTCCAACCTCTTCTGAAATTTTCATGCAATGTAATAATTAAAAAATTTGAAATTACTAGGTTATAATATTAATGATTTCACTGTGTTTAGGTAGAAATGAAATAGTTTTACAAAGAACGTTTTATAATTGATAACTGAAATATGCTGGCCTATATAGGTGAAAATAAAATGACAAAGACCATTTTCAAAGAAAAAAAACACAGATAAAGAAAATCTTATTGGCATCAAAAAAAATTGTTGATGGTAATTGACTAGTGATAGTCATTTATCGCTAAAAGTATTTAAAATAAAGAGGTTACATTAAGGGCCCGTTGTCTGATCAGTAGTCAAACATACTAATAGTTAAAATGCGTTAGTTAAACTAACAATTTGTTAAAAATGACATAAGTATGCTGTTTAACAAATGGTTAAGATAACTTAAGTTAAAAAAAGACAATTTGCTATAAAAGTTAACCATGCGCAGATAGAGTAGTTAAACTTTGACAGCTATTGACTATTGTCAAGTGACTAATTGTTAAGTTGACTATTGGTCATGTTCAACTATGTATCAAACAACGGGCCCTTAGTAATAGCACTAACCATTACTTATTAGCGATAACGTGTGTTAGAATGACACTGTAGGGCGGCAAAATACATGACGGTTTGAGCCGGTCTGCCAAGAAAAGAATTGAAAAAGGACGCATCGTCACAAACGTACCATTTGTAAAGTTTCTAAGTCCCTTCTTCGTCAAATGTCAAATATAATTCAAGGGAAAAGAACGTATCGAAGTAATGTTAAGTTTAGATATGTTATCAACACCAAATCGGTTTTAGACTTACATACGTATGTTTATACAAATGTATCCATCTTGTCCTGTTTAGCAATAGCTTTTTTATTATTGTGAATGTAAAGACTATGTAGATCATTGTTATTTTTTTTCTTTCTTAATTAGTTTTAATCATGTCTGGCAGTTTGAGTAATTTATGCGGCCTACCCAAATGTCCTTTCTTGGTATTGTTCGTCGAATCGTTGAGCTCCTTAAGTTTTGAGTTGAGCTGCACGATTACTGACAAATGCGTGCACCGACTGGACAGGTCCACTCATTCTGTGTGGTTTTTTCCTGAAAGACCATTTCAGACTCAAATCTACATGGTCTTCACATGATCTGACCAAGATTATGTCTGGATTTTAAAAGAAACTGTGACCTCTGAGTTTTTTTCGGCCTTTCTTCTCAGAGACTACTCTGAGAAGAAAGGCCGAGAAGAAAGGGGAAAGAAGGAAAGGAAGAAAGGGAAAAATTGTAAAACTAGATGAGGTCGGCGTTTCCTATCTGACTACAGATAGGAAACGCCGACCTCATCTAGTTTTAAAATATGATTGACGTGTAAAAGTGTTTGTACAAACCTACTTACAGAAATAAAATCATTTATCATTTATCATTTGATGCCTTGTCCTAAAGAGCATAAATGGCTACAATTTTAACTTTCGTTTATATCTCCAAGCTCTGCTCCGTTACTAAAAGTATCCATTTGGTAGAGATCATCTTATTAAAAACTGCGCGCTCCTCCACTAAACTTGCTATACAAAAAATTAAATGTTTATGCAACAAGCAGTGCGGGAGCTTGTAATTTTAAATTAAATTATCCTTACAAGAAAACTTATGACCCTATTTAATACAAGAGTTAATAATCCCTGAAGGGCTCGTTATAAATGTAGGTTTTTCTTAGCAAATACAGCAATATAAACTGCAAAAAGAAAAGTATATTTTAACAAGATTTATTAGAATACACCTTGTTTTTGAAAACCAATAAATTTTATTTTCAAAAAAAAATATGTATCAGGAAGCCTAAATTTCAGTGGTGGAAAACCATTTTCACGATTACAAATATTCACTAAAAACATTTATTTTGAGTTTATAAAACACAAGGATGAGTTTAACAATCGAGCCTTTTCAGGGTTCCGTAACAAAATGGTAAAAAATAACTCTTGTGGTGACTTCGTTTGTCATTCCGTTCGTCTGTCACAGCTGTAAGCTGTAACATTAGTATTTCCTCAAATAAGTTTCAGGAAGTACTAATGTTATAGACTTGAAATTTGGAATTAATATAAATAATATTTGTCCATCGGTATAACAAGTGTTTTTTTTTCAATATGGTTAATTTCATTGTAACGGGCCTCAACGAGGGTTTAATTTTGAAATGAGGTGAAAGAGGATGATATTCTGACATTTGACATATGATCTAGTAGAGGTCGGCCTGTTAACATATACTCGGATAACGGTACAAACTTTGTAGGAGCCTACAATGAACTCTCAACCTTCCTAAAGTCAAGGTGTAATGACATTAGTTTAAGTGCAGCAGAGCAGGCAATTAATTTCAAATTCACTCCTGTCTATAGCCCACATTTCAACGGCTTAGCTGAAGGCGCAGTTAAGTCAGTTAAACTCCTTCTTTAAAGGATTCTATCCCTAGCCCATTTAACTAACGAAGAATTAGGCACAGTTTTAATTTAAATTGAAGGGCTATTAAATTCACGCCCTCTTACTCCATTATCTTCTGATCCCAACGACATGACTCCACTGACTCCGTCTCATTTTTTAATTGGACGAACGGTCATGATTTTGCCCACTCAGGTGGACACAAGAGAGACACGGATCAGTACCTTGCCTCGATATAAAAGAGCACAAGCCTTGGCGGCTCATTTTTGGAACTGATATCAGACAGAATATCTTTCAGAATTACAGAAACGCGCAAAATGGCAGAGCCATGAGCAGGAGCCGCTGCAGCTGGGAGACCTGGTCGTGGTCAATGATGACCGCCTTCCACCAAACCATTGGCGACTCGGCCGCATAATAAATCTGCACCCTAACTCCGACGGCATCACACGTTTCGCTGACGTCAGGACAGCATCGGGAGTGCTTCGACGAGCCTACAATAGGCTCACTTCAGACTTTGAAACAAGTGCCAACGGGGGGAGCCTGTTGGCGCGCGCACGCGCCCAACCCACGTATGAGCGGAACGCGGGAGGAGAGGGATAGCTGATCCCGCCACAGCGTCTCACACGCGCGCTAGCGCCGCCGCCGCCGGCCGGCCTGCGCGGCGCGGCAGTTCGACCTCACCATGGTCTAAAAAAACAAGGTCTGGCATTCCGGGAGTGACACATGCTTACGTCACTATCCAGTTGCCACTTTATTGCAACAAAACACGAATTATGGAAACGTTTCCAGTCACCATTATGTTAAAAAATATATTTATAGCATTTAAATTGTCGTTTGTTTTTCTAATCAAATGAAACGATTCAATTTAAACATATACTCGTACCAACGCAATTGTTAGTTAAAACCTCATTGTTATATCGGATTCGCACAGGTAATAAAGGCGGTTGGGGAGTTATTATTATGGTAACACAGCGGCGATGACGTAGGCTTGTGTCACCCTGTGTCTCGGAATGCTATACCTGGCGAAGTATATTATTATACCATGAACCGCACCAGCCGCTAAGAGCGGGTTTTGTCACTAGTTGTCAGTACATTACGTGCGATCCATATTAAGGCGCTGACAAGAGACAAATAGGCTTGATTCCAACAATTTTTTAGCCAAATCTATACAGTTTGTGACGGCGGAAAAAATATATGTTAATCTTGAACATATTTCTGAGAACCCTGTTGTATTCAAAACACGTTTTTTAATATTTTTCTCGATGCAAAAAAATATTAAACTAACGTCTTAAAATGATCTTCCAACAAAAATATCTGTATTATTTATCAACGTACGTTGATAAAATTAATAACATTATCGTATCATATTTAAATACAGAACTTGGTTGTTTTTTATTTTCGACTACTCAACTTATATTTAAATAATTAATTCTTACAAGGTTTGTAATAAGTTACGAGCGTCGCGTCATCGCGCTTCTCTTTCTTTTGTATGCAATACGACAGTGATCGCATAGACGCGCAGCTAGACGGACGTATGTCGCTTTGCCCCGCTATCCGTTCATTTCATATTTTTTTGTTTGACAACTTTAAATTATGTAACAAAATTTTTTTTTTGTTCCTAAAACTGCAATAAGTTGTAAAAAGATTGGTACGTAAAGACATTCGTATAGGATATAAGTTGTATAAATATAAATGAAAAATGATTTTATATCTGTAAGTAGGTTTGTACAAACACTTTTACACGTCAATCATATTTTTTAAACTAGATGAGGTCGGCGTTTCCTATCTGACTACAGCATAGTTCTAAGTTGTGAAAATATTTGCTGTAAAAAATGGGAAATAAGCAAAAATGCAAAAAAGTTTCTATAATTAGTAACAAACAAAAACATCTCATGGAAATAGTAAAGTAAGTACATTTTTTTTTTATATTATAATATTCACAAAACAGGTACACGAATAGACATGAAATTATAACCAAATAGGTACTATAGGCTATTTTGTACAAGTCATAACGTAAATTCATCTTCACTAGTAATGCTCGGTTGGTCTAGTGGTATCTGCAT
Source organism: Dryobotodes eremita (assembly GCA_917490735.1). Classification (NCBI taxonomy): domain Eukaryota; kingdom Metazoa; phylum Arthropoda; class Insecta; order Lepidoptera; family Noctuidae; genus Dryobotodes; species Dryobotodes eremita. The sequence continues at coordinate 17,936,862 of OU823251.1, read as the reverse complement.
AGATTTAGACAATCGATTTTCGAGTTCGGAACCAAGTCGCGACCTAGTGAATTTAAATTGTTTTCTTTTTAAATTTATTATTAAATAATTATTAATTTTCTTTTCAGTAAAAAGAGACGTTTGGCGAACAGTTCTGAAGCAGGTGAAGCTTCAGAAATTGTTTTTCACCAGTAAGTTTGTAATATTTAATTTCATAATAATATAAATAATAATTTTATTACTTAGATCATTAAAAAAAAATACGACGTTTCCGTCGCCACGTATAGACCGGCCATATAGGTAACTCGGTCCTCGCCCGCGAGGAGGATCAAAGAAGATCCCCTTTACTTTTAGACAGAAAGTCACAAATAAGTCCAGTAACAAACTATCACATTTGCATAGATCTATGCCTATCTTAGAACTGGACTTATAGAAAAATACTCGTAGCTTTTGTCCATTGTTTCTTGTCCACTCTATATAAATCATCATAATAGGTAACTTTAGTGCTGAAGAAAGGTCTTGCAAGTCTAAATGTTTTTTATTTTTTGCAGATTAGAAAATGTGCCTGTTGCAGTTATATCAGAAAGTGATATTATAGTTATCCCTGAAAATGTTCCTAGGTAAGTACCCAAAATGAGATGTGTACAATTTGCCCAAGTGATATGAAACATTCTCCTGGTCGTTCTTATACTTATGTTATTGTGAGTCATACTTTTTTCCATCATAGGTTTGAAGAATCAGCAAAGGAATCATGCAAGGTGTTAAGAAATATTATTGATCAAGAATCAAATCTATCTGAGACAGGTTCAATCCACCAATGATCTTCCTGAACTTGAGGCTGTCGAGGATAAAATATAGCAGTTGGTATTGACTTACTTAAGCATAGGTTAACTTTGAAGTATTTGTTTTTTCAGATTGCTACGAGTCACCTTCCAGAACAAGAAATCCACATCGGACGACGAATTATAAGTCTATTGCATTTTTTTTAAAACCTTCAGAAAATTTCTGGGCACGGACCTTTGGGTTGTAATTTGAGTCATATTAATTTATTTTAAAATTAAAATTGTGTAGAAATACTCGAACATACATAGATACAAACACTAATTTTCATACGGGGGAAAACCTCCTTATTTTAAAGTCGGTTAATATATATTGATCTAGCTCAAGAGGTCACCAGCATGTGGGATATAGAGTCAACAATTTTTGTACATATTATTATTGCATTACTATTAATTTATATAAGTAAATAAAAAAAAGGAAATAAAGAATATAATTATGTGATAATAACAAAAAAATTGCTTTAATATCGTTTGAATTTTTATTTTCCTTACGTTTATATTGTTTTTAAATTCATTGTAAATAAAGTCTCTTAAAATAATTAAAAATACAAAGTTAAAAACATATACTCGTTTTTTTAATCGCCATGTCTATATTGTAACGAGCTCTTCATACAGAATAATAAATACACAAGAGCGCCATCTATTGATTCATTGACCGCGTCACTTTGTTTCTTACTTGGTAGTTTGCTGTACTACCACACTTTAAGAATGGCGCTAGGATATCGGAGAATTAGTGGGCGTGGCTAAAAATACCGAAACATCGGAACTCAATAGCTGTTGTCAGCGTCTTAATGTCGCGTCGCGGTCCGAACATTTTGTATAACTTTCTTTCATTGAGTTCTATCATTAAATGTAGAAGCAATATATTCTAAAGAAGCGTATTCTTAATCTCCACACACTATCCTCAAGCAGTTCACAAAGGGACGAGGTCACAGCCCCAACAACATGAAAGGGCTTCATTTGCACTTTATAAATCTTGATAACTTTATGATACATACATATATGTCGTTTCATTTGCATATTTATATGTAACTTATTACGGCATTCAATATAGTTTTATACGTACCTACAGAGAATAAAGTAATTACGCAAAATATTTTTGGAGTTATGTATAGGAGGAGGAGGAGGAGTATATATATTTTTAATCTGAGGCATTTTGAATTGAAATGTTTTTCACTTAAAAATAACTGTACTGTAGAGTACGGATAAACACCTAATAATGAGGAGTGCAAAATAACACAAGACCGCACTGAACACAGAGTCGACGCTGAGATTACTAAAAGTAAAACGTCCGTCTTTGGTTTACTTTTTCTCGCCAAAAATGGGGAGGCTTTGTCATCTATCAATTTATGGTAAGTACCGGTTTTTAAATGTAAAATCATGGTTTTAATTAATAAACTGGCTTTATTAATGTTTTTTACTTATCAGTAAAATTAAATCAAATCGTTTTGGAACTTAGAAAAAGTATCGACATCTTTAGGAACAAGAATTACGAATGCATTAAGAAATAAGATGGACCTATTATGCTGTATTCTGATAAGCAGAAGTTGAATTTTTAAGACGATATAAAAAAAAAACTAAAACCTAGTTGGGAGGTTTTTGTGTAAATCTTACACTAAAAATGAAACGATGTCTTTAACTAGCAATTTTTAAAAATCTGCAAATATCCTTTACAAAAAATAAGTTAGTTTGTAAAGGATTTTTTTCAGATTTTTAAGTATTTTTGGTAAGCAATCGCATGAAAAATAAACGTTATGAAAATTGAAAAATATTTTGCCAACTAACTCTGAGTGCGGAAGTCCGACTCACTCTTTGTCGGTTTTTTGAAATCATGAGCGACGATCAAGGTCACACACAACGTAGGATACTGAACGTTAATCAGCTGTTACAGAATAATTACGAGTAATAACATTTAAAAAAAATTGATACATGATATGCCGTCAATTACAAAAATTACAATATTTTTTTTATTTATTAAGTTTTTTTTATCATTATTCATTATGAAGTAACAATAACCTCATTATTAGGCACACAATTACAATAACATACACAGACAAATATACGAAAAATAAATTGAATTAAAAATCCAAATTAAATCACATTACTGGTCATCAAATAAAATAAATAAGACACAATAATTATAATTTTATAACCGGCATTGGTAAAAGCATCATGCCTGCCACATCCGTGCCGGACATAAGAGCAGTCCAACCTGTCGGGGATCATTGCCAAGATGGCATTGGGGCTGCCCCGCACCCGACGTACCAGGAATGCACACCGCTTGCGCATAGCTGCGTGGAAACAGTCAGTGCACGCCATCGCGAACATCCCTGATGCGCTACAGAAATGGGGTAGCCCCAACACCGCCCGGAACGCATTTTTGTACTGGACACGGAGGGCACTGTATGCCCTTTCAGTATAGTCAACCCACATGTGCAGTACACTTTAAAAAGCGTGGCCTTCACACCAGCAGAACAACGTGAAAACCTGTGGGCTATCATGTTGGCTCGCACCGACGGCACCCTCCACTCCCGCTCCTAGTCAGCATGGTCTTTAAGGTCCTCGGTGAGTAGATGCTCTAGATATTTAAATTGGTCCACTCGGTCTATTGGAACACCATCAAAATGAACAGCCGGTATGTTCATAAGGCTCGACACACCAATAGCCTGAAAAACCATGTATTGGCTTTTCTTCCCATTATATTTTAACCCATGTCCACGCGCGTATTCCTTACACGTACTGAGTAGCCTCCTCATCCTACAGATCGACGCGCTCAGCAGCACCATGTCGTCCGCATTACTCATATTGTTGACACAAACTCCGTCTACATAGCCTCCAACATGTTGACTGCTGAGCGAGACGATTAGTTTGTTCATATAGAGGTTGAACAACGTAGGAGAGGTCAGACCGCCCTGCCTTACGCCACATTCGCTAATATAAGGGTCCGACATCACCCTCGCCCATCGGACACTATTGACTTCGTGCAAGTACCAGTACCGGAGTATGCTGATGAGTTCCCACGGTAAGTCCGTGCTCTCCAGTTTCTCCCAGAGGATATCGTACGAGACGAGGTCAAAGGCCTTGGATTAAATCAAGGAAGCACGCGTATACCGGGGTCTTTCTCTTCGTGATATTTAACGGTGTGCTTTAAACACAGTATTGCACTCTCTGTAGACAGTTTAGGTCGAAAACCAAACTGGTCATCATGAAGTGTTACGTGTCTTTTTAACTGCGTGTTAAGCACACCGTCAAATACCTTCGCCACTACAGTTGCAAGCGATATAGGCCTGTAGTTGTTTTTATCCGCCATATCACCCATTTTATTTTTAACCACCGGCACAACTGTCCTCATAAAACCCGCAGGCAGGTAGGAGTGGCACACATACAATGAGAAAAACATTGCAAGAACTCTCGCCAGGTGTGGCCCGGCGTCATGCAAGTGCTCAATGCTGAGTGCGTCGTGCCCAGGGGACTTTCCCCGCGCAATCTGGCTTATAGCGATATACGAGTAGTTCGCGATACGAGTATGTTTCGTGAGGAAATTTATTCCTCCTATTTTATTGATCAGGCCAGCATTCAGTACCCTACTCGTCGGACCAACCGGCGACCGGACCGAAAACTGTTGTCCGAAAACGTTCGCAATGCTCTTATGATCACTTGAGCGATCGACGCTCCCAGGAAGACCAGGCTGAGAGTTTACTTGTCTCGTTACTCGCCAAAAGCCGTGATAGTCACTTTTCGAGTGTCGTTCAGCGAGAGCGTCCATCCGAATCTAGTCCTGATTATTCTGGCACCAATTTAACCTGGACTTAAACACTTTTCTACTCTATCACATATCCTCATACACACAACCGGACTTAGGTCTTCCACACAGTACCCACTCGTTAAGCCTCAGCCTGGCCATCCTGTGAGCCTCGCCCACATGCCTGTTCCATCCCGCCAAGCGTGCACCACGCCCGCATTTACGCGTGCTTTCCACTTCACTATAGCCGCGCCCTGAAGGGTAGTCACAATGTCGGAGTATAGTTTATCTAGGACACGCTCATGGTCATAATCCGCACATTGTGTACATTATGAAAGAAAATCTATTAATTTTAATTGCCTACGGCACTCCTCATCATACATTAAGACCTGTTTTTCATTTCTCTCTCCCCATAGAATATCCATATTTTCATCGAAAACCGTACGTGTTACTACTTTGGGCGCTAATACATATAGATTGTATTCCACAATGAGAGGATAGTGGTCTGACCATAGAGTGTCATACCCCACAAAAACATTCGTAATTGACTGCTTCGCCGCGTAAGTTACAACACAATTATCGAGCCAGCTGGGCGTCCCGTGCACGTCACTGATGTTGTAAAGGTACCTAGGTGTTAATCGCGGGTTTGTTGCTACCTTTTTTGATTCGAATGTTTGGATTGAAAATACCTCTTTTGGACATGGATTTAGACAGTTATTTTCAATGGACTAGATTTAAAATAAAAATACGGTGTTATTCGCGGGTTCGTTGCTGCCTTTTTTATTCGAACGTTTTGTATTTGTTAGATATTTGTGACGAACGGCGTTAACCGTTATGACACGAATAGTTTTATAAAGTGAATGTATGTATACGAATATTCAGTTTTATTGTTCAATTTCTAAACTTTATCGGATATCGATGTCGGTATTCTAGCCAGCGGAATCCCTACCTTCTTCCACAAAAAAAAAGTTTGGAAACGACAGCGACAATCCTACATTTTTTGCAGGATTGTTAGAATAAAGTTCTTAAAGGAAAGCATTATGAATAATATACTCCAATAATATTCGAGTTATTCTAAAACAATTATCAATTACAACAAAAGGAAAAGTAGAATTATCAAAATATTTTGTACTGTCTCAAGTATTTCAGCGGAAGTTTACAAACCTTACATCTTGGTAAAAATCATCCTTCTATCCTATCTATGGCTTGGCCGTTCCATTGAACTTTTTCATGACACAACATTAAAGACCAATGACTTAATTTCTTACCATAAGCCCATAGGAGTGTGTGTGCGACGGCCCAGCTTTAAATTTTGACCACTATAAAAGGTTTGTAGAGTTAGGCCTTGAAGAGTTAGGGGCTTAGCTCTACATTAGACCTGACAACTTTTTAACAATGAAAACGTTATGTGAGTCTTAGCAACCTACTTGACATAGAAATGTTTTTGGTGGGATGCACCTTACTGCCTACTAAATATTATGACGTCATATTATTTCGTCAGTAGGGGTAACGCATGACATGAATTATGGATAGTTGAAAGGATACTGCCAAACTGGAGTTGTTACAAGCAATCTTGGAACTGTTATTGTTCTTTTATTTATTCCTCTGAAGGGAAATAAAGCGTGAATACTGTCTTCAAATTATTATTATATTGCTGGAACTTTTATTTATTACCTGTTTGGCACGTAGAAGCTTTTATGATTTGTGAGTCTAGACTTTTCTTAAACTGTTAAAATAACCTGTGAAAAGGTGAAGCTATTTCTGAAACTTTGTCTTCATTGTAAAAGTGCTGGCGCCAGTACGAGTAGAATTAATAGATTCATTTTTATTTCGAGTTTATTTTTTAACCTTTTTTATGAAATTGTTCTCGATATCTGTTCGACCTTTTTATAAATTAGGATTTAAAAGCTTCGCATTTCGAACGAATTAATGTAGACTGAGGTAATATCTTAAACTTATTAAATACATTCATTTAATCCCGTCGGGGTTATCGAGTTTCAAGTCTGAGTTACCGTTTTTAGGGCTCCGTACCCAAAGGGTAAAAACGGGACCCTATTACTAAGACTTCGCTGTCTGTCTGTCCGTCTGTCCGTCCGTCTGTCAGTCACCAGGCTGTATCTCAAGAACCGCGACAGCTAGACAGTTGAAATTTTCACAAATTATGTATTTCTGTTGCCGCTGTAACAACAAATACTAAAAACAAAATAAAATAAATATTTAAGGGGGGCTCCGTTACAACAGACATGGATTTTTTTACCGTTTTTATAGATAATGGTACGGAACCCTTTGTGCGCGAGTCCGACTCGCACTTGGCCGATTTTGTTATTTAGGTAAACAATTCTTGGCTCGAATTCGTTATAATTTTAAATTTCTGTAAAAACTATGGTCAGGTTCATGTCGTATGGTTTTCACACTCGCACAATGCATTACTTTAGAACATGGTCAATCCGAAAGATCCATTATGAAACCATATATTTGGGGAGATGGCCTTCATCGCACAAAGAGCAAAGAAGTCTTTTATACGCTCTTGGTATTCTAAACCTCCTTAGCTAATGTAACTCATGAGACTTTGACACGCGTTTTAATATTCCACTATATAGGAAAATTCCTCACTATTAATGCTTACCCGGCAATTTATCACTGCTTATATAGCCTGTCTGCCACGAGGTAAAGTAATGCATATAAATGCTAGCCTGAAATAATCTCTTTCTAAAGTCACTGTTGGATGCAAGCTTCGCTAAAAGGAGTTCTGTTTAGTACTTATAGTCTGCATGCTTGGGTGAGTGTTGATGATAGCAAAATTGGCAATCAGTAAACCAGTTTATTTGAGTTTCTTTTCATAGACTCTCTAATAAATTATTCACAAAATTAACGTCCATTTCTCCGTAAATAATTTGAATCAAACTCATAACTCTGATTCTCACGGATGCCCATGTGGATTGTTTCTTTGTCACAATGCGTAAGCGCTGTGCGTCCCTGGTGCATGGGGTGCGGGGCGGCAACAACAGTATCCTGCCTCTAATTTCGAGCAGGCTGGACTGTCCGTACGTGAATCGCTGCTGAGCCATTTCCCATGGAATGGTACAGCCGCGGTAAAGCGTCGGACAGTACTGCCGCTGTGTGTCTTGTACAGGAATTTGTTTAGGATGTAGATAAAATTATCTTAATTACTAACATAGGATAAGTTTTACTAACAAATGTGTCATGGATACTTAAATAAATAAATTGAATTGATTGGTTGGGGTACCTTGGTTGGTTGGGCTTGGTTTGGAAATGGTTACGCATTCGTCAGCGCAGAGAGTTGAGGCTCTGTCCACGTTGTTCTCTATTCTCAACAAACTCACTTCTCCTTCTTAACTGACTTTCCGAATTTAATATTTATGCTCTGCCCAAAGTAAAAATCTCCGTTCCACACCAACAATCATCTTCTACGATGTCCTTCTCGCCGATCTGGCTTCATTCATTTTTCTTTGTCCGAGCGGACTTTCATTGGAATGCGCTCCCTCTGGACATCAGGACGCTAAACAGTCGGTTATCTTTTAAAGTGAAGGCACGTGAGCATAGCAGTCAGAAGTTGGCCGAAATATCCCAACGCTGATTTGTTAGACTTGTTTTCTCCTCTACCGATCGTTATTTCTCCTGTCCAAGTTTATTTTGTTTATATTATTATGTATGTTTTAGTATTTATTCTTCTATTTTATAGTTATTTCCGAGCTATCTATCCCGTATATTGCACCTGCCATGTTTTGTTTCTGCATCACCCTAAGGTTGACTGGTAGAAAATGCCTCAGGCGCCAGACTGCCATTTTACAGTATTTTTTTAGTGGTGCATAAAATTTTAATAAATAAACCTTCATTATTTCGCTATCGCTCCCACACGTCAAAAATTACGTCACGTTTATACTGATTTACGACGAAGAACCAGTTAATCACATCCATTGCCTAGCGGACAAGTAAGAACTTATCACGAAGACGTACCAAGACGGAGATGTTCCCATAAATCGTTTAATTTGTCAAGGCAAGTGTTAAGTGACCCGAGATACGGTGAAGACGTGCCGGTGAGCAATAGAGTTAGTGATATAAATGGATGCTTGATTTATAGTGGGGTGCGTCATAGACTTGAAACATAGGACATTGTGGAACTGAGAGCAGGTGGCACGGTCTCTGTTCCATATTAAATCATTGCAGTGTAGGGAGCTCTGATTGTGACAGCAAACCTGTGAATGTGAGAATCGGAGTGTTGAAGCGAATTGTTTAATACCACGCTAACAAGCAATCTTAGGAAAATGATTTAGGGCAAACTGCACCAAAGAAACAAAACGCGATCAAGACATCTATACCATTATTAAGAGCTGATATTGTCAAGATTCTACAAAAATGATTACACTAACAGCTCTTGAACGCTCAGCATAGGTGAAATTCACACTTAAAACGTTAGTCAAAAAGTAAGTAATTAAGTCAGTGATGACTATAACAATTTAACCTTCACTTTAAAAGCTTGAAACTGGATACTAAAACAGAAATTTTCTAAAAGTACTGACCAAGTTTCATTTACCTGGATTGGAACGAGTCGAGTAGCGGCAAACAACTTTGGCATTTAAAACGAGTTAAATTTTTTAATTAACTAGAGAAACGAAACAAATTTAATTAAGTACAGGCGTACTACTTGTTGATATTGTATTACTCAGTCAGTTAAGGTCTTGTTGACCTTTACCTTACTGAATATTTTCCTGTTAAATTTTTCGAAGATACTTCTAGAAATCTTGTAAAGTTATCAACGTTTTGAACCGATCGATAAATGTATAGGAATTGTAACAGTCAGCCATGAAAGCGTTATAGAAACTAAATAATTTACGTCATGAAAGTTATGTTAACTCAATAAATATTAATGATTTTGAATTTGTAGCATGAACCTTCATCTGCGTACCTATGATACGAAAGCTTGGTATGAGAAAATACATTATAATGTACAAACTTTTCTACATAATACCAAGTTACTTTCTAACAATAAAACTACTGCCAACAATCGTTAGAAAACAATTTGAATAGAAAATCTATCTTCCTTCCTAAGGATACGTTACCTAGACTTCAATACAGATACGAAGTCTCGAAAAATCAATTAATCATCAATCTAAGCTAGATCAAATTACTCTATAACTATACAAGCCATGTCAGTGAAATGATAAATGATTTTATTTCTGTAAGTAGGTTTGTACAAACACTTTTACACGTCAATCATATTTTTTAAACTAGATGAGATCGGCGCTTCCTATCTGACTACTCTGAGAAGAAAGGCCGAAAGAAACTCAGAGGTCACAGTCTCTTTTAAAGTCCAGACATAATCTTGGTCAGGTCATGCGAAGACCATGCAGATTGGTATCTGAAATGGTTTTTTGAGGAAAGAACCACACAAATTGAGTGGATCTGTCCAGTCAGTGCACGCGTTTGTCAGTAATCGTGCAGCTCGACTCAGGATGTCAGGACTTAAACACACTTCGCAAGTAGTCTGGTGTTTGTAAACTGACATGTCCAATTTGGTAAACAAAGGTTTTCGCAACAATCACTGACTCAGGTTTGAACGAACATTTATTTTGAATTTTTTAAGAACACAGTAATAAATTACAAAAGTTGCTTCAAATAAACCATTTTAACACAGTTCCCAAAATTTAAACCTCTGAACGACATATTTGTTTACCAAATGCCTGCTGAATGTTGAATGTTGCCTGACTTCAGAGGCAATCGATTAGACACTAAATCACGTTCTATCATCACATTACTTGCTATGAAAGATCGATCCTTAAGCACGTATGTTAGCATATTTTTGACCGAATTTGCCGTGAAGTAAACACTATTTTGATATTTTATCATAAGTTTTTGAGCGTGATCTAAACACCTATTCTTATGAACTCATAATGACATGAAAATTATAATGCAACTCAAATGGTTTAATTTAGTTTTGAACTGCTTCTAGAAAACGTTAATATATGAAATCATAGTCAGTTTTCCACAAGGTAGGGAAAATATTTTTCGTGTTTTAAACTGGTCGGAAAAGTTTTAAAAGGTCTCCGGGAATCGAGCCAAGGGGACCGAATCAGATAATCCGTGCGCGAAAAATATAAACCAAAATTATGACGTCACAAAAATGTAGTGAAGCACATTACGATGGTTACACCGTCACCGAATCCACTGAAGTGCGAACCAAAATACACGTTCGATCTACAAATACGGGCTCACCACTCAACTGTGAAAATTACATTCGAAACTCTAAAGGGTTTAGCTTTGACTAGTAGTATTAGCGGTTGCTGTTACATGTGATAAAAACGTCGTAAGTACTGGCAAGTGACGTCAGACGTCTTGTGTCGAAGTTTGTTCTTTGTGAACTTGATTAGATTAATACTTGAATGTTCCTTGTATTTTCTCCATTTGCTTTTAACGAAATTGATTTTCTCAAACATTTAAGAAGAATGGCTTAATATTTGTTAGTCGAAAATTTGAATGCAGCAAGCAATTTCCTGAAAAAAATAGATACATAGACAAAAAAATAAAAAATAATAGATAGAATTACTCTCGAACCGGATTGAAAAGTGGAAACGTTCAAGAAATTTAAGAAAAATTCATTTCGAACACTATGCAACATTTCCCGTTGGAAATAATAGAAACAATATTTTTATGACTTCTATGTACTTTTCATAGGAAGCCAGATTATTCAAATACTAAGAACAGTACGACATTTAAAATATAATCTGTCAGAATAACCCCTGAAGATAAAACCGTTATTTACTCAAAGGGAACGTCCGCAACTTTTATATTTGCCATTCCAAATGCGAATATACGTTCGTTTTGAATTTTATATGACCGGAGCGTTGAGAGTATTGCCAGTGAATTCCAACTGAGGTGTGGCCAATAAATCGATCGTGAGTGCAATCGAATGGGAGTCTCTGGTGAGTCTACAAGACTTTGCACTCTCGCACAAAATATTGCTGTTTTGTGCGAATTACCAATTATCTTGGGCAAGATAGAATCACGCCACGGCAACGTTTCCCCAAGGAGTATTAACGCTCACAAATAAAGACTATTGCACGAATTCCCAATGTTTAATTTTCATACATTCGCGAAGATGCTGGACATTATATGTCATTTGGGATTTTCGTTTAATAAAGTACGTATGAAATTCCTACGTATTAAGTTGGAACGAATATATTTTGAAGTCTTATATTCAAGGATCGTTACAGAAAGGTTTCTTTAATTACTAATGGAAAATATTCTTAACACGTTGTAGTCAGGTAAAACTGAGAAAGCATACCTAAAGTGATAAAACATGTAGCTATTAATTCTCTCTCACAAATTTGTAAAGTCAAGTCAATTAACATAGATGCTGATATAGCATAGGTTAATTACCTCCTATTTGTTCATTACAACAAACAGTTATAACATATTCATCTGCTAAGAGTAAGATTTTGGTAATTCTTTCGTGAATCTTTCACTTTGGCATTCGTTGGCAGACTAAAGGATAGCATTGAATCTATATGGTGGCCGATTAATTTATTTTTCAGTATTTTGCATGCACTTTGTTTAAAAACAAATACAGTGCTTATTTTAGAAGTACAATTTGTCGAATTTAACTCAAGTTCTTTATAAACCTTGCTTGACCTTTAGGCCTCCCAGATTTCGCCGTAAGGGCTTTACGTTTCCATTCTGACATAATCCCTTATTCGTCACTTAGGGCACGCTCGACGAGGGAAAGGTTGATCTATTCTTGGCCAGAAAACAATGATGTTATTGTTCATTTAATAGCTTAGGGGTATATGCTCGAAATATCGCATCCCTCATACTAATTTCAAAACGATGTGAATTCTCGTATAAATCTGATTGAATTTCAAATTGTATTTGGAATATACAGAGGTATTGCCGGCAACAAAAGTCCAGTAACACTGTCACTTTTACATACCATCAAAACTAACACAAAATGATTCGATAAACTGCTTTTTAGCTTTTCATATAATCACTAAGACAAATCTTTTGCTCAAAAATTAAGATAAAAATGAAGTGTTTATCGACTTTTGTTGATGATTGTACGTATTCGAAGAAGGTATTAAAATACCAATTAATACGGCTTGGACTTTAGTTTCGGATACTGGGGACATTTGTAACCACAGTCGGTTTGCTGAAGTTCAGATTTGATAGCTGTAAAGCTTAATTTTCACGTAGCCCGCTCTGGGTTTTGGTCTGGGATCTCCAACTAAGAGGGGTCTGCAATTAAGAATAGATTACCTACCTATTCTTAATTGCAGACCTCTATATTGTGTTAATAGGTATACTTAAAACGTTCATAGAGCCTCATACTAAACTCAAACTCAAACTCAACTCAAACTCAAAGCATTTATTTCAAATAAACCAATTACAGGCACTTTTGAATTGTCAAGGGGTCGGTCAGTCAGAAAGATGAAGCTAGTTGCCCATTCCAAAGCTTAGTAGGTACCTATGGAGAAGAACGGGCAAGAAACTCCATGGACACTCTTTTAAATCAAAATATGGTTACAAATTATTGGTTACATCATTCATGTTGAAATTATGCATGTGAGAACGATGCAGAACGTTAAAAGCGTCCGTAATAAAGAGACGACAACAATTCCAATATTAAATTAAAATAAGCCGTGGCAGCCAAGAGATGACCAGTCCCCACTGACGGCGCCCGTTCACGAACATAAATACTTCTGTAAACAATTTGTAGTTTGTAGTACTAATGTAATCACTGTGTTTAGATAGAAATGAAATAATTTTACAAAGGAGGTTTTATAATATATTATTGAATTGTGCTGGCCTATAAAAGTGAAAATAAAATGACAACGATCATTTTCAAAGAAAAAAAAACGCAAAAAAAGAAAATCTTAATGGCATTTATAAAATGTTTTGACGGTAATTGACCAGTGATTGACATTTATCGCTTAAACGATATATACAAGTACTAAAAAGTTTACATTGCATTAAACAAGAAGGTTGAAGACAATGCTGACCTATTTAGTTGAAAATAAAATGAAAACGGCTCCTATCCATGAAAAAAAAAACACAGAAAAATAAAATTTTAATGGCATCTAAAAATATTTAGACTGCATATGGCCAGTGATAGTCATTTATCACTAAAACGATTTAACTAATAGTTAGTATGACGGGATCACACTGTAGGGCCGCAACGTACATGACGGTTTGAGCCGGTCTGTTAATAAAAGAATTGAAAACGGACCCATCGTCACAAACGAACCGTTTGTAACTAAGTCTTTCTTCGTCATTTGCCAAAGAAGAAGTAATGTTAAGTTTAGTTGTTAGTTGTTATCAACACCAAATTGGCTTTACACTTTCTATAGATTTATTCATCTTGTCCTGTTTAGCAATAGTTTTCTGATGACGCCGTGTCCCAAAGAGCATAACTATGGCTACAATTATATCTTTCGATTACATGTCCAAGCTCGGCCCCGTTACCTATTTGCTAGATATCGTCTAATTAAAACGTGCGCGCCCCTCCACTAAAATTTATATACAAAATATGACAGTGTGTACGCAAAAAGCAGTGCAGGAGCGTGCAATTTTAAATTAGATTATCCTTACGATAAAACTTATGACCCTATTTTATTCAAGAGTTACTCATCTCTTAACATGCAACCAAACTGCTCTAACTTTTCATAATACTATAATGTTGTTAGTGAAACACCACACGTCTTCTAAATGAACAATCGTAGGCAAACTCGATCAACAGTAACATCATTAATGGCTCTGCATAGTTACCCAACAAGTCAGTTAGCATATTCCAAGACAGTGGATTTACTATTGTTTTTATCTCACTTTTCGGGTTTATTTTAACCTATAAATAACCTTAAAATAAAGCATTTTAAGGTTAATTTTCATTTGCACCTTATTATTATTCCGAATACGTATTGTCAATATTTTGAATGAAAATGATAGTTCGAAAAGGTAATATACGCCCGTTGAGTGAAAAAGAAATATGTTTGAAAATTGTTAAACGTTTTCGTACCTTGAACGTTCCTACTGATAGGGCCGTCGAATAAAATCAAAAACCGGTCTACTTCGTTGCACGTTAACATATTAACGAAACAACAGAATTAAAAACAAGCTGAAATACACATTTAATTGGTACTGTTACTAATTTATCGTGTTGGATTTCGAGACTAACCCCCGGAACGACATTTTACAACAATTTTACGACAATTTATCGGACCAACGTCCAAAATTGTGGGAAGCGGGGATAAAACGTTAAAATGTTTGCGGAGCTCCAACGTGGCCCCTTAAAATGCTAGTCCACCGTAACTGACATACAAGACTTAAACATTGCCTAATAACGGAACTAAAAATGGAACTAGGGCGAGCAGTTCGTGTTTTAAAACTCTAAGGGGTCCATATAGAGGAACTGAAAGCAACAGCTCCGTTCAGCTTCCTTATTTTAAAATACCTTTTTCACCGCAACTGAAAAAAAATGAATTTTGAGCAGCAAACGAGTGCAGACTCTACAGATAAAAGTAAAAAAGCATTTTAATAGGTGCTCCATCAACTGTCGAAACCTTCGTGGTCCAAACTGAATGCACAACGTAAAACGAAGTAGAGAAGAGTATTGAGAGAATATAAAATGGTAAACGATAAGGTGCTTCGTTTAATGTTCGGGAAATGAATTACTCTTTCTGCATACGATTTATAAGGAGTGGTTGTAATGTGCCTGAATTCTTCTTTGAATACGTACGAATATCTTGAAGAATACTGGTTGTGCTTCTATGTGGAATTTTCTACGAAATTACTTAGTAGAAAATCTATAGATTCTCTTTTTGTTCTCTTCAACAAAGAAGGATTACTCGAAAGTCGGCCAGAATACTATCGAAGAAGACATACTAATGTTAATATTTAGTTTAAAACTAATTATTTATTAGAGAATGGAAGACTTAAAGCTATGAGAGCTGAACATTAAAAACATAATCAACCGGAAGCCGATAACAATTCTTCTCATAAAATCTATACGTATTATAAATTAGTTAATGCCAATGCTAATGCGTTGCAACGCCTTTTTGTTTTTTTTTTTTAGGTACTTCTTGCGCATACACAAGAACATACCAAAGTTTCATCGCGATCGGTCGAGTCATTTTAGTGATCTTGCGAGACTAATACTAACACATGGCAACTGATTTTTATTATGTAAGAAGATTAAAGTCTCTTTTCCTGTCGGCCTGTTTGACCACAGTTTACGCAACGGATTTTGATGCGGTTTTCAACACCATTTAAATCATTTATTCCGAAAAGCTATGGGTTAATTACATTAATATCAAGCTTACATATAATAAAGAAATCTCGATGTTTTGTCAAGTCGTAAAAACCATGCAAAGCAGGGGCGGGTCGCTAGTATATTAATAAAATTGAGATCAATATTTGGGATTCGACAACCAATAGTAAGGAACCAATTCACGTCCAGTAAAAGTCAGTTAAGTAATAAACTCACTCCGATGCCTCCGTAAACATCGAAGCTTGTTAACTTAAGGTAAAGATGGCCGCGCTTAACGACTATTTTGTTGTAATTTCAATTATCTGTTTAATTGCATTGAACGGGCGGGAACTGGGTTAGTTAGTCTCGATCCTTAATCATTTATTTTCATAGTATTCGTATCAATTAAATTTGTATTGTTTTGATGTTTTTGTGCTGGAATAACGGAGTTATTAATGAGAATAATGTTCACGGTTATTTACAAAGTAAATCATTCTTTAAATGATATTCTTACCCAGATTGGCAGAGAGACTAACAGAGACATACAGTCGATTTCTCTAAATTATGTAGATTCACACGTAACAATTAGTATTGTTTGAGAGTGACAGGTTCTAGAGCAGTTGAAGAGGAATTCCGTTTCAATAGAGAAGAGCGGTTCTAGAGCTAAGAAAACAGAATGAAAACGAATGAAAGGTAATCAAGAAGTTATGTTTATAGAAATAATTGAGCCCTAGATTCAGAATGTTAGATAAGATTAACATTTTACGGCAGGCTGTCGAGTATGTTGATTATGACACAAACCTCTTAGAGCTAATAGCGGTCCTTCAAGAGGTCTTATGTTTAGTTCTGGACATTTTAGTTTATGTCGAATTTACTGCTGACCACTCAGGATAGTTGAATAATATTAGGTACTAGTTAACTTGCAACTAAAGCCAGAAGTAAAATAAACCTGTTGGCAAATAATAATTTGACCAAAAGTATTATAGTAGATTATTCACCAAGGGAATAAAGCAGCGAAAAGGCGCTATATTGAATCCCGAACGTAACGAAGGATTCTAGGGTTCCCGGGTGTAGTGAAGACTAGAATCCTGAGTGTAGCGATGACTTAAGCTCCCCCAAGACAAACACACCTTTAACCCCGAGGAGAATACTCTACTTTTCGCACCTACTGCGAGGTAATAAAATCCAATTCGATTTTCAAATAAGGAGTTTATGAAATTATTAAATAACCGGGGAATACCTAGATATGTGCAATTTCACACAATCAAGCACTTTCATAAAAAAAAACAATAAAATAATGTAAAGGAGATCGAACTTTTTTGAATGGAGGTGCCTTGTCCCGGTTCGCCATTTTGATTATTTTTCAAAATGGCGTCGCATGATAATACCTATATATAAGGATAGGGGGCATATAGACAAAAAAACATGTCCTGTGATATAATGTCCTAAACTGTCACATTACCTAGATAATTAAAGTTGAAAATGGCCATGATGAGCGCAAATATTTTCGTTTCATTCTTATCAAAAGCGGGAAATTTAAGCTACAAAGCTTTTTCTGTTGAAAATGTTATGTGATGTGATTGTCTTAATGAAAAGTAATTTAAAATCAATTTCAAGTGTAGATTTTTACCTCTTTAAGTAGAAAGCTTAACTGATTCGAAGTGCTTGTTTAAAATCCATAATACTTTTCAACGGCAACTAAAACCTATAAAGTGAAAACTCTTTGATCGAGCTGTGCATTAATAGACAACAGGTATTTTTTGTTAAAAGTTTACATACGATTTTCTCAGTTGAGGTTCCAAATTCAAATCACATTAATGACCAGCGGGTCATAATGAAATTAAGTACCATATTAATGTCCGGCTTAGAGCCTTGGGCTTTAATGACTTGCTTTAGATTACATATAATTCGACATTAGCGAGCAAGTGGTGTGGTTTTGTACCTAAAACTACGCCTGTCTACTAAAGCTTGCTTTGTTTTTAGTGGTCTTTAATAACTTCAAAAAACTAGAAGTGCTAATTCTCATGGAAGTTCCAAAAGGGATATTTTTCTTATACCGTAAAAGCTACACGGAAGCCAAATCTATTAACAGAGAAGTTTTCGCAATATCTTTTAATCGCACTTACGGTTGATGTCGCCCAAAACTTTTAGCACTAACTATCCGCGCATTTACAGGCCTTAAAGTTTATCGGCACAATTAACGTAAAGCAGTTACCGCAAAAATGTACTGGCAAGGCACCATAGATGACTGAATGGGGCACAAAGTATCGCAGTAATGGGGAACTAGATTAACACAGAACTAAGAAGCAAGGGAGATAATAAATAATAAGAAAATAAAACTTTGAACATTCTGGTAAAGGCATGTACAGAACGCGGCTGTTAATACGGCACAGCGTGGCTTTTAGAGCGTCATCTCATCCTGACATACCTAAAAAAAACCCACAAAAAAAACCAAAAAAAAAACCAGAGATCACTATCGAGTCTGTTACTTTCGAATAGTCCACTCCACCAGCTACTTGCTACGGGTTTACGTCATCTTATTCATAAGGTAAGTGATAAATCGATTAACACTAAGTTGACCCATCTCCGTTCCTTCTGTGATCCGGAACACCCAACCTACATATACATTCGGGTGTACAAGCCACCAAACTTTGGTGCTTTTATTTTATGACCTGAACCCCATGTGCAGGGTTTGTTTTGTTCTTATTTTCATTATCTGTAAATCTTATAATAATGGTGTTTTATCTGTATAAAATGTGGAACCAAGGTTGTACTTTTATAATCTGGAGTAACTTGGTTTGAATACTGTGTAAAATGGGCATACAATTCTGATTTTGGTAAGGTCTATATTAATTTCGGTGCTTTTGGTAGTAAATTTTTTCCGATATTAATTATATTTTACTCACTTTTGGGAAAAAGTTTTCTTTATACACCTCAACTCATAGATCTATCTTAGCATTGTTTTGTTTTTCATAAAGAATAAAATAATAAAACGCAAACTCACTTACATGAGCACCAGGAACCATAGAAAGCGCGTGTGTATACTCGTAAAATCCATTCTATTCTACTATTTTGAACACTTTATTTGGGGTTAACGAGCTCATCGCTATATATTTGGCCACGAAGTCCTTACGGACCCGTGACCGAATAAGTAACAATATTATTTCTGCGTTTATTCAACCCTGAGTAGGTATACAATCTGAGAATTATTTTTTGATCTAGACCATTTCAATGCTGAAGGCGCAGCCGGTTCGCGCGATTGTGCTCCCGACGAAATATATTTTATTTGAAAATTATACTACCTTGGTTAAGGAGCCGAGGTTAAAACAAGGTTATAAAAATAGCGGGTCGAAAATACCGATGTTTTTTGGACACGGATTTAGACAGACTGTTATTTTCAATGGACTAAGGTTTAAAAAAAAAAAAAAACACAATGTAATTCGCGTGATCGCTGACGCGTTTAAAAAAGAAAAAAAAAAAAAAAATTATATATAGGCCCGCTCTTGAACTCGATCACGCTAAATACCGAGCAATAGATGAGGTCTATGATGGAACGAGCATGCCCAGAAGATGCCTGTTCACTCTTGCTGTGAAGACAAACGAGTTACATATATGTTATTCGAACGTTTTGATTTTTTTAGTTATTTGTGACGAATGGCGTGAACCGATATGACACGAATAGTTTTATACAGTAAATGTATGTATACTAATATTCAGTTTTATTGTTCAATTTCTAAACTTTATCAGATATCGGTACTCCAGTCAGCGGAGTTTATCCCTAACAAAAATCAAAAGTTTGGAAACAACAGCGCCAGTTCTACATTTTTGTTTTCAATATTTTTAGCTGGACAGTTACTTGAATAAAGTTCTTAAAGAAAAGCATAATGTATAATATACACCGAGAAGTTATTCTGAAACCATTACCAATAACAACAAAAGGGAAAGTAGAATTATCAAACTATTTTGTACTGTCTCAAGTATTTCAGTGGAAGTGAAACAGACTTTACTTTATGTCAAAGGCTTACAACTGAAATTGGATTTTACTTGCGGCTTCGTAAAGACATCGCAGATTTAAACTACCTTTGTTCTTCAATTTACACACATTCAAGACAGGTTCAACTAAATATGTAGGTACCTAGCACACGACAACGTTCAACAATTGTTCAGCAACGTAGTTAGTCTTACTTCAAGGTAGAACGATTTGTTGCGCTTCAACTAACAAAGTGCTCCGCTGTTTTGCAGCGTCGCCAAAATTGTTGAGGAACACGTGTTGCAAGTCAATTTTTGCGTCGTGAACTCGAGTGTCTTTTCTAAAGTCTCTTTTATACGAGGAAAGTTTCAAGACACATGAGCGCGACAAATCGCCTGCCTAATCTCGGCTACGGGACTCGCAAGGCCACTCTCGCCTGTCGACAGTCAAGAAACACTTCTCGCGTAGACGCGCCTTACTGCTTACTTGTACAAAATAAGTGAAAATTATGTCGTCATATTATTTTGTCAGTAAGGGTAATGGATGACATGCATTATGGATATTTGATAGGATACTGCCAAACTGGAGTTGTTACAAACAGTTAGGTATTATTTTATGCATGTAGCATGCATTTACAGCAGCCGAACATTAGTTCTCATAATAATCTGTCTCAACAATAACAAAAAATATTTCAGAAATGTTATTGTTCTTTTATTGCTCTGAAGAGAAAATAGCGGGAATACTTTCTTTGAATTATTATTATATTGTTGGAAACATTTATTTATTACCTGTTTGGCACCTAGTAGCTTTTATGATTTGTGAGTCTAGACATTCTTGAACTTTTGTCTTCATTGTACAAGTATTGGTTCCAGTAGAATTTATGAATTAATTTATTACTTTTAGAAATAAATTGGAATCTTTCTTTTGCACTTTTATAAGAATCTCTAAAAAATATTTTTACTCGGTGTCTGATCCACCATGGTTCGCCTTCGACCTTTTTATAAATTCTAATTTGAAAGCTTCGCATTTCGAACGAATTAATGTAAGCTGAGGTAATGTTAAAAACTAATTAAATACATTCATGTAATAATGCCGAGGTTGTAAGTCTGATTTAGCTTTTTTTATTATTTTCGTAATAAAGTCTTGGCTCGAATTCGTTATAACTTTAGACTTCAGTAAAAATTATAAGGTCGGCTATGACATTTCATTTGGTTTCCACAGGCACACTACGTTGCTTTAAAACATGGGCATTCGCATTCCTAAAGATTCTTATGAAACTATATATTATTTGGGGAAAAGCTAGAAAGAAGTTGGTAAGGGTATGAGTATTCTGGACCTATTTAGCTAATGTACTCACAAGACTGACACACTTTTTAATATTCCACTACATAGGAAAATTCCTCATTATTAATGCTTACCGGTCAATTTATCACTGCTAATGCAGACTGTCTGCCACGAGGTAAAGTAATGCGTATAAACAAATAGTTCTACAGTAAGAAAAGCATGTTGACTATAAGTAGGTGTAGTACCTACTTATAGTAAGCATGCTTGGCCGACTGTTAATGTTAGCGAATTAGAGATGATCAGTAATTCAGTATACCAGTTTACTTGTGTTAGTAGATTTTCAATGATTATCCCATCATAAACCGAATTTGCATAAATTGCTCTAAATCATTCCAAAAAATAACGTCCACTTCGCCATACATAATTAAAATAAAAGTCATAACCTTAATTACTTCGCTATCACTCCTACGCGTCAAAAATCATGTCACGTTTTTGACTGATTTACGATGAAGAACCAGTGCATCATGTCCATTGCGTAGCGTACAAGTAAGAGCTTATCAAGAAGACGTACCAAGACGGAGATGTTCCCATAAATCGTTTAATTTATCAAGGCAAGTGTAAAGTGACCCGAGATACGGTGAAGACGTGCCGGTGAGCAATTGAGTTAGTGATATAAATGGATGCTTGATTTATAGTGGGGCGCGTTATAGACTTTGCACATACGACGTTGTGGAACTGAGAGCAGGTGGCACGGTTTCTGATCCATTTTGAATCATTGCAGTGTAGGGAGCTCTGATTGTGATAGCAAACCTGTAAATGTGAGAATCGGAGTGTTGAAGCGAATTTTTTAATACCATGCTAACAAGGAATCTTAGGAAAATTATTTAGGGCAAACTGCACCAATGAAACTGAACGCGATCCGCACATCTATACCCTTATTAAGAGATTTTCAACATTCTACAAAAAATATTACACTGACAGCTCTTGAACACTCAGCATTGGTGAAATTTGCACTTAAAACGTCTGTCAAAAAAGTAAGGAAATAAGTCAGTTATGACTAAAACAATTTAACCATCACTTTAAAAGCTTTAGACTGGATACGAAAATAGATATTTCCTAAAAGTACGGATTAAGTTTCATTTGCCTGGATAATATCGAGTCGAATAGCGGCAAACAAGTTTGGCATTTAGAACGAGTTCAATGTTTTAATTAACTAGGAAACGAAACTAATTTAATTAAGTAGAGGCGTATTACTTGTTGATATTGTTTTGGAACTCAGTCAGGTAAGGTCTTGTTGACCTTTAGCTTATTGAATATTTTCCTGTTATATTTTCAAATATACTTCTAGAAATCTCGTATAGTTATCGTCGTTGTCAGCCTACCGTGAAGGTGTTATGGAAACTGAATAATTTACGACATGAAAGTTATGTTAAGTTGATTAGTAGATCGATACGAACGATAGGTATGAAAAACACGTGTATAATTTAGAATAATAATGTTCTTGATCAGTGTACAATGTCGATCCTATAAATTGTGCTAACATGCGGTTTTGCAAAAGACCTACGGCAAGACTAATTGTCCACTTCCGTTGTATCTCTGAGATGCCATCCCATTTGTCTTATCAACGTCGTAAAAACGGCAGCACGGTTGGCGCAGTGGTTAAGCGATTGACTGCTGCGCTGCGTGTCGATTCCCGCACGGAACAAATATTTGTATGACCTACAAGTAGTTGTTCCGGATCTGGCTGTTTGTGTATGTCAGTTTGAATGTTTGTCAACGCACCCACAATACAGGAGAAATTCTTTGTATGGAGCAACGTTTAAAAAAAAAACGTGACAATATACACCACAGGGTACAATATCAAAGAAAAGTACTGCGAGCTTTCAAAAGCATTCGATATCAAATGTGGATGCGAGAGCAAATCGATTCGGAGTTCGGACATCAATATAAATAAATGTAGTATTAATATTACTAAAACATTTCTGAACGATAGAGAACTTTGTTTCAGAACGAATGAATGTGTGACTGAAAGAGAAGGAATGAATGACCGAAAAAAAGATGGCGTACAACGATGATTAGGCAGAGTACATTTTTTATGTCGAAGGTGAAAATAAAATAGTAATTAAAGTGTAAGATTGTTTTTTTCTGGATATCCCAACTCTACATAAATGCAATTTGTTCAAATTGCTGTAGCAAAATCGACGAATATTATTTCATGCAACATACTTTTTGAACTGACAGGTTTTTCATTGTGCCCAATTGCTGGCAAAATATTGGTGTTGGTAACTGTACTGTAAATAAACAGTTACAATTTTGGATCCAGTTATAATGGCTTCTGCGTAAACCGATGCTATGTTTGTTGTATGATTGTTTTTAATTTTACACACCATATTTTCGTTATTGCCTTCAGAAGGTAGTAAAGTAAGTCTAAGAACTAATCAAATTAAATGACACCAGCACCTAATTACGTAACACATTATCTATCACAATCTGAATAACTTTGAAGCCTATTGCTAATCCATTGCTTCATATGTTCGAAAAATTTGTCTGCTCAACAACGGAAAAAACG
Source organism: Dryobotodes eremita (assembly GCA_917490735.1). Taxonomy (NCBI): domain Eukaryota; kingdom Metazoa; phylum Arthropoda; class Insecta; order Lepidoptera; family Noctuidae; genus Dryobotodes; species Dryobotodes eremita. The sequence continues at coordinate 17,913,222 of OU823251.1, read as the reverse complement.
CAATGAATGTTGTTGAACTGTCAAAATGAAACCCATTCCTACTGGTAGTGTGTTACGTAATTACCCCGCAGAATATAAGTTTGTCAAGGGCTTGACGGGAGCGAGGCTGACCTAAGGCAGTTAGGTACCTACTGATATTTTTCACGTATTTTAAATGTTCATGATATTGTTTCGTTTATTAAAGTGTATCTTTATGTAGAAAGAGGTATTCAATTATTACGAAACAATTCACAAAAACGGTAAAAATGAAAGGACCAACGTAGCATGATAAAATATGGCGCGTATCCTTTACAGAAAGGGCGACGGCAAAAGAATGGCTCTAAATAAAACAGAGATGGAGTAATAAAAGTCAGGTGAAGCCTGAATTCCCCGGACGATGTTGCCATGTTACAAGACTTGATGGTACGGTTGAAAATTTAATAACCATCTTATGTCGGAGATTGTTTTACGAATGAAATGAATGAGATTCTTTGCTGTTTACAAAGTGGGCTGTAATTTCTTCTGAATTTATTGTAACCAGCTTCATAATCTTTTTTTTTATTATTCTCAATATTACAGTTCTTTGTGGTGTTTTATTAGGATACTTTTGTTTGGCAGCTTTCTATTCTTTTATGAATACTAGCTGTGCGTGCTGCTTCGCTCACGTGTCTATGTATTCTATTGACATTATGCATGGTATCTATATTTATTCGTAAGGAAACTACCCTCTACAGCATCAGCTAATTTTGTTAATTTAAACTAAAACTTGTCAGTACATATTTAGTATAAGGTCCTATAGGTACTGTCACCAAAAGAGTTAAGTAACCAGGGTCGTCGGATATAGTTGATGTTTAGTAACAAACCGATGGATGTTTTCGAATGAAATTTAATTTGATAAATAAACTGTTTGTTTTCTATTAATTAAATTAAATATTATTCGAAAACATCCATCGGTTTCTTACTAAACTTCAACTATATCCGAGGACCCTGGTTACTTATCACTTTTGGTGACTGTACATGAACGAAATAAAATAGTATGACTATATTTTCGGCACTGTTGGTTTTCGATATTATTATCTATAGTAAAAATGTATTAATTATTACATAAAAAAAAACTTATACCGTATTAATTAATTAAATAAAAATATAATATTTTAACATCTATACTAATATTATAAAGAGGTAAAATTTGTTTGTAAGTTTGTATGTATATAGGGGGTAATCTCCGGATCTAATGACCCAATTCAAAAAAAAAACACTGTTATAAAGCTACATTATTCCCAAGTCCTACAGGCTATAAATTATATATATGTATACCAAGCATGTTAGTCGAGCTGTCACAATTATTGTCGTGCAAGTCGGAAAGAAATACCTCTTAAAACAGAATTATTTGCATGCGCTGCCTAAACAGTTGTTTAAAATTTAAAATAATGTATGGCAACCTGGTCCATCTTAAATAATTCTACTAAAAAGTCCGCAACATCTTATTTCTAAATTTTATATTTTATCGTTTATACTTCTTTTATTGTTTTAAAAAACGTGCTTAACTTAAATTTTATATTCTTAATTGATGGTTTGTATTTTTTATATAATATAATATAATTTTATTATTATCAGTGTTGTGACAGATTAAAAAGACATAATATCATTGCACCATTTCAACCTGCGGGTGTCGTAAAAGGCCACTAAGAGACTAACCTTGAGCAAGACAAAATCACTTCGGTAATCTTCGGAACTTCTGATTCGATTCCAAAAATTATTTCACTAATGCGAAGCTACAGTACTGCCGAGTGTCAAAGGATATATTTTATTCTAAAACAAGAAATTTTCCACGGACGAGGACGCCGACAAAAGCTAGTCTTAACTAAAACTATTAACAAACTAAAATATGGCATGGAAAAAATCCTGCGCATCATTGACAGTAGTCTTAGTTGAAGATCCCAGACCACGAGAGCGGGCTACGTGAAAATTAAGCTTTACAGCTATCACATCTGAATTTCAGCAAACCGACTGTGGTTACAAATATCCCCAGTAACCAAAACTGAAGACCAAGCCGTATTAATTGGTATTTCAATACCGTCTCTCAATATAAAGGTACAATCAGCAACAGAAGTCGACAAATACTTCATTTTTGACGTAATTTTTGAGCAAAAGATTTCTCTTACACATTACATGAAAACCTAAAAAGCAGTTTATCGAATCATTTTGTGTTAATTATGATGGTATGTAAAAGTGACAGTGTTAATGAACTTTTGTTGCACACCGTACCTATGTCCATTCCAAATACAATTTGAAATTCAATCAGATTTATACGAGAATTCACATCGTTTTAAAATTAGTATGAGGGATGCGATATTTCGAGCATATACCCCTATGCTATTAATGAACAATATCATCGTGGTTGTCTGGCCAAGAATAGAATCAACCTTTCCTTCGTCGAGCGTGCCCTAAGTGACGAATAAGGGATTATGTCAGAATTGAAACGTAAAGCCCTTACGGCGAAATCTAGGATGCCTAAAAGTCAAGCAAGGTTTATAAAGAACTTGAGTTAAATTCGACAAATTATTGCTTCTAAAATAAGCACTGTATTTGTTTTTAAACAAAATGCATGCAAAATACTGAAAAAAAATTAAATATCATTAATCGGCCACCATATAGATTCAATGCTATCCTTTAGTCTGCCAACGAATGCCAAAGTGAAAGATTTACGAAAAACTTACCAAAATATTACTCTTAGCAGATGAATATGTGTTACATATGTGTGTGTGTGTGTGTGTGTGTGTGTTATACGTGTAACAGTTTGTTGTAATTAATAAGGAGGTAATTAACCAAAGCTATATCGACACTGGAAATATGAAATAACTTGAGGAGGAGGAGAACCAAAATAAGATTTTGTTTTTACAAAACTGGTCGTAACTTTTTCTATATAAGTTATATTTAAAATGTGTCTATGACAAAGTTTCTTAAGTTTGTTTAGCTAAAGTAGCAAATGTTAATAATAGCCTATATTCTTAAAGATAGCATGTCCGTTACGTTCAAAAATAATTAATAGCGGTACCTTACGTTAACGAAATTTTAGGTGAAAACTAACAGCATTGACGGGAAATAAAAATCTAGAATTTTTCAAAGTAAAGGTATCTTAATGGTGTACTCTATATTACACATTACTTTTAACAAGCTAAATTAATTGAACCTATCATAATTATGGCACACTATTTCTATGCAATATATTAATAATAAAAATATTATTATATGTTTTTATTGTAATTCTGACCTATAGGTCAGAATTACTTGCTGACATAAAAGATGTACTAAGGATAATATGCAACCAATAAAATTCATCAAAACTTTTATTAGTGCACCTGAATCATCTTTTATCGTGCTTTCCGAGGCACGTAGGAGTCTCGGTATGAAATGGATGGCCACCCATCCACGGACAGACCGCGACAAACGTAGTTTAGCTTGATCGATCGACCATGCCGCATATACCTATTTATTATAATCAAAGGCTTATAACACTCACTCATTCTTAGTTCAGTATCTACAGACGGGCTGGTTACCAATAGGGGTAGCTAAACTAACTGCCAAAAATTCGTCAGCAGTACAAGTTTGGGTCTCTATTAACATTCGAAAACGCATCTCGGTATCGCCCGCATTTGTGCGAAGCACGGCATCGCTGTCGCCCTCCGTTTAGTAGTGGTGACATGTTTTTGATTTATCAAACACGAATGTAAAATTTTAGTGTCTCGTCTATACTTTTGTTGTGAAGCCTACATATTTATTGTAAACTATTTGCTTAGTAATACAAAACTTTGCTTAAGACTCGTGGATCATTACAACACGTTGTTATTCTCAAGTCGAAGTCAGTGTTTTGGTTAGCATAGAGGGTAATAACGTTTGGGGCTGGTTGTCTGTAACTTTTTGCGGGGCAGGTTGACTAATACTGATACACCAGGAAATGTTATAGAAAAAGCTAGCTTTTTGTTATGTTGTTTTAAAGAAACCTTTTCAAAAATAAAACCAAAATGAAATATTTTGTTTGAAAGAACAGAAATAAAGAATATACGTTTATTTGCGGTAAATATGACGCAGAGAAAAACACATAAACACAAAAAAGAACAAGTTGGGGGAAAATATGCGTCATATCCACGCAAAACGGCAATCGCTCAGCATAATGCTACGACCCTATGCGAGACAGAGCTCCGGCACTTGTTTCACATAAACCTACATAGGCACTTATGAAAGGTCAAAAGCCTCGAACATGGTTCCAATTGGTCGTTTCCTATAGAGCAGAGCCAGGAAGGAACTCCGCTCCGAGGTTAATCTTAAAAAAAAAATAGGATTTACAATATTCCTAAATTACAGCGTTATCAGATAAGGGAGGTTAAAAAGGCTGTCAACGATTTTGACATTATTGATAAAACTTGAAATACATTTTAAGCTACGTGTCAAATGAAAAACAAGAAAATAAGTCTAAAAATAAGAATTATGAGACTGTCAATTAATAAAGAAGTAAATATTTTTGGTATAGACGTTCTAGCCACGGACTCGAAAAAAAAGACGGACTCCGCGTCACGCGTATCGAAAGTGAAGCACTATAAGTATCGATCGTTTATACAAACATGCCTCACGCACACATTTACATTATAAGGTGCCATTACGCGGCACTATGGCGTCATTGTAGGTACTGTTTACGTCAAGTAATAAAATAAAATAAGGTATTATTTTATTTTATATTTTATTTATATCTTGTGTCGTGATGGTGAATGGTGTAAAAATAATTCCATATCCCAGAAAAAGTGTCAAGGAATAACATATCACAAGTAGTGAGACACTTATTTACACACACACACACATAGATCGGTACGATGCTTCACTTTCGACATGCGTGGCGCGGAGTCCTTATTTTTGTTCTAGTCCGTGGTTCTAACTTTAGAATTGGTTTAAGTTGTTAAGTTTCTTGAGGCTCATTGAATAATAATATTTTTTTGTTACTTATCCCTTGTCATGATTTCACACTTCCTAATCTACCCCGGACATACTCGTACATACTCGTAGTGTAGGTTGACTAAGAGTTCACGTTCTAAAACACAAATCCAGTAAATAACCATAACTAGGTACGATAAATTGTAACAATTATGCATCAATTTTGATGGAATTAATTTTATATGTACGTTTATTAAATGCTATTCCCAAATAACCTCATAAAATCTCGAGCATATTCGCAAATCTATGAAAATTAAACATCGGGAATTCGTGCAAGGGTCTTTATTTGTGAGCGTTATTACCCCCTGGGGGAACGTTGCCGTGGCGTGATTATACCGTGCCCGAAACAATTTGTTAATTCGCACAAAGTAGCTCATTTTAAGTGACCTATTTTGTGCCAGAGTGCAGAGTCTTGTAGACTCACCAGAGACTCCCATTCGATTGCACTCACGATCGATTTATTGGCGACACCTCAGTTGGAATTTTACTGGCAATACTTTCAACGCTCCGGTCATATAAAATTCAAAACGAACGTATATTCGGCATTTGGAATGGCAAATGTAAAAGTCACGGACGTTCTATTTTTATCTTCAGGGGTTATTCTGACTTACTTAATGTCGTACTGTTCATAATATTTGAATAATCTGGTCCCACGCAGCTTTTAATGAAAGGTAGAAGTCATAAAATATTGTTTTCACCTGAGCACCTCAAACAAGCAACTTTTACTGTTAAAATTATATTTTGCTGCGACCATGAGACAAAGTAACTTTGTAATTTTTTTTTTTTAATGCCGAGAACATTTAGTGGGTCTACTCACAAAATTCAAAAGATTTGAACTTCATTTTGTTCTGTCACTTTCATTTCGATACGAAAAAAGCGAGAGATAGAAATAAGACGTCGAAGTTCGATTTAAAAATTCCAAAACTTTAAAAAAAAAACAATATCCAGTAGGCACAAAAAAGAAACAAACAATAAAAGATTCGGATACACATATAACCGTAAAATTGCAAATAGTCTATTAAGGTTATTGTAATAAATTTTTTGATATTGTTTGTTTTACAAATAAGATAATATATAATAATATATGGTTAATTTAATTTTACCTACGTTGTATTTTTTTACCTTTTGGTAATATGTTCTCGCTGCTGAGGTGAACAGTTGTACTCGTATGTGTTACACGAGACTAAAGTTATTTGCATCTCGTGTTTTTTAATCCCTCACTGCGCTCAGGATTGTAACCTAGAATCACTCGCTACGCTGGTGATTCAATTATAGAATCCTTCGCTTACTTGGGATTCAAAATCAACACTCGCAGCAACAGCCAACCTTGCTCTCTTGTTGCGCAAATAACTATTCTATTATTTCCAACGGTAAATGTTTCATTGCGTTCGAACTGTTACTTTAATTTCTTGTACGTTTCCACTTTTCAATCCGGTTCGAGAATATTTGTTGTGTATTGACATTCAGTAAATTGCTTGCTACATTCAAATGTTGACTAACAAATCTTAAGCCATTCTTCTTAAACAATGTCTGAGAAAATCAATTTCCTTAAAAGCAATGGAGCAAATACATCTAACATTCAAGTGTTAATCTAATCGGGTTCACAAAGGACAAACTTCGACACAAGACGTCTGACGTCGCTTGCCAGTACTTGCGACGTTCTTATCACATGTAACAGCAACCGCTAATACTAATACTCGAAGCTAAATTCTTAGAGTTTCGAATGTGATTTTTCACAGTTGAGTGGTGAGCCCGTATTTGTAGATCGAACGTGTATTTTGGTTCGCACTTCAGTGGATTCGGCGACGGTGTAATCATCGAAATGTGCTTCACTATATTTGTGTGACGTCATAATGTTGCTTTATATTTTTCGCGCACGGATTATCTGATTTGCTCCCTTTGGTACGATTCCCGGAGACCTTTTTAAAACTTACCCAACCAGTTTAAAATACGAAAAATATTTTCCTTACCTTGTGAAAAACTGACTATGATTTCAAGGATTAACATTTTCTAAAAGCAGTTCAAAACTAAATTGAACCATTTGGGTTGCTTTATCATTTTTGTCGTTTCGAGTTCATAAGAATAGGTATTAAGGTCTCGCTCTAAAACTTTTATAGAAATATCAAAATATTATTTTCTTCACGGCAAATTATCGGCAATACATCGATCGAAAATATGTCGACATACGTGCTTAGGGATCGATCTTTCATAACAAGTAACATAATGATAGAACGTGATTTAGTATCTAATAGGTGGCCTCCGAAGTCGGCCAACATTATAATGTATTTTTATTATTAACTTGTCGTATTTGGTAAACTAATATGGCGTTCAGAGGTTTCAATTTTGGTTCGAAGGAGCTTTTGTAATTCATACCCGTATTCTTAAAAATATCAAAATTTATGTTCATACCCGACTTGAAGTCAAGGATTGATGTGGATTGTTGATTGTTTTGAAAACTCATAATGTTTCCCGTACCGGGTTTGTTTACCAAATAGGACATGTAAATTAAAACACACTGTATGCATCATAGCTTGTATAGAGTAATAGAGTAATCAGATCTAGCTTAGATGATTGATAGATTTTTCTAGACTTTGCTTCGGTATGGAGGTCTAGGTAACGTATGCTTAGGAAGGAAGATAGATTTTCTATTAAACTTGTTTTCTATCGATTCGTGGCAGTAGCTTTATTGTTAGAAACTATCTTAAAATATCGTTTTTTTTATTACAAATTTTAAATTTATCTCTGAGTTCTCATAATACACCTCGACTATAACATCAGCATTTAATTTTCAACTCGCAGAGAAGATTTAGTGGTTAAGATTTATTTATTAATATTTTGTAAACTAAGTCGTGTGTCAAAATGATTTATGTCATAACTTAATTCTAAATTAAATCATTATTTATTAACCTTTTTATAATAAGTAAGCTTAACATTGCTTCTGAATAAAATTAGGTCTAGAATTTAACAACGATATTTTCATAAAATCCTTTTAAAATAAAATTCTGCTCGGTGCTCTGACTAAGAATCAAGGGAGAGCTTTAATGTTATTAAAATTGATAATTAGGCCCACCAAGAGAAAGCTAAAGTAACTTTCTCATAATAATTAAATTCCCAAAGGTTCATTATCTGTACAAAATGTCTAAGTAAGCAAGTTTATTTTGTGCCTAGAATGTGAAAATATGAACAAAGTAAAAACGAAATTGAAAACGGTGTTAATTGTTCTTTTTTAATGTTGACGATCTCAAGTGTATAAGGTCCATTATTTTTCGCGAAATGGGTTTAGTGAATTTCCCTGTTGCGTAATAGAAAACATTATTATTTAAATTCTTTCCTTGTTTATGTCATCTCTTCATCCTTTAGGAGAATTCGTTTTAAAGGTTTCAAGCTCCATCTCCATCAAAATAAAAAAACAACGAATATTTTTTTATCCTATTGACTTCGAAAATGGAATTCTGTTTTAGGGTTGCCAGCGTTTAGTTTATTGACGGGTTAAAATAGTGACGTCACGCTGTCAGCATATTCACATGACGTAAAAAGACTGCAGGATTCACAATTCAGTTTCACACAAACCTTTCAAACGTCTATTTTTTTATATTATATTGCGGATTACATTTCATTTTTTATTCTACCTACCACAAGTGAACTTATAGCTTAAGTACTAATAAACAAGTGAACTGCAGTGGTTTTTGTTTTTTAAGTATTCTTCAAAAATGTTTTCAATAGTAACGAAAATACCTATAAATCTTACTTGTATATATCAATATACAAGTAAGATTTATAGGTATTTTCGTTTACACCCTCTATTACATGGGACTTAAACATTACCGGCATAATGTGAGTGTACTATAGGTATACCTTTGCCTAACCTTTCGGGGAACACAGGAGGCCTACTCTCTAAGCACGAACTCCGTAGTTTCAGCCGAAATTACGAATATTTCCTATTGCGTATCACTTCCGGACTTAACATTAGTCCGAGGCCTGGCCCTGCAGTCTCGACATAGATACCGACAAAAATCGGTCGTTAAGTCCAATAGTTGTCAAATTTCTTTAATAGATTTTCAACCTTATACTTTCAAAATAAAGTTGAAAATCTATTAAAGGAATTTGACATCGATACGACTTAGCGACAGATTTTTGTCGCTATCTAATGTCGAGACTGCATGCCCTGAATTAAAAAGTAACGACAAAATGATTTGACAGTTGTCTTTACTCCCGATGTGTGTTACTAGGTCCGAAAAAATTAATTAATCGGGAGTAGGGTTCCCTTCTAAGTATCGAATTCCTTTGGGACGGACCCGTATCTTCGTTGACGGACTTGGAAAGTAGACCCCCTGACGTGATGTTATGTGTTATGTTTGTACACACGATACACGCTTGACGAAAACACAATCAACCTACACCATGCTTCAATTTCCCACAAAAAGTCCGTATTTCTTGGAATTAGGTAACGGAACTATGGGTTTGATACGGGTAGAAGGTAACCTGGCTAATCCATCATTAATCTGGGGATGAATTTGCGCCTGTCCAGTTTCTGCCTGTGATTAGGGTCGTTTTACAGCTTTTTATACCTATTTCATTTAAATTTTCACGTGGTAGGTATGTAGCACACATTGTGGAATTAATTATTATACCAAACCGGTTATTACGCTGAAATAGTAGATTTACTCATATAATAATTTTTGGAAAAGCCTCAAATTCTGGTATAGCTATTGTGTAGTTTTATAATTTTTATTATCATTATTGGAAATTAAATTATTAGGTAGGAATTAGTGACATGTATTTATTGTTTTATTTTTTTTCTCGTTAATTTTGTTTTATATTTTGAACTTTTATGAATTTTAATAATATTAATGTAGGTAGGTAATGAGATTGTGTGGAACTTATTTAATTCTGTGTTTAACTTATTATTATTCTAATTATTTGTGTAGGTATCTTTGAAAAACATTCAGACACAATGAATACATGAAATGAAATGAGTTGCTATAGTAATCCATGTTCAAAAACTTAATCTGTGTGTCATTAGTGACATTACTTCTGCCATCTGCCGGTCTATTCCGTTAAAATATCCCCGTTAAAACGTGTAGTGAATTAAGCTGTCATTTCACCTAATGCTAGGGATTGACACTATTGACAGCTCACTTCAAGCTCACCTAAATTTTCACAGGAGATTTTCACAGATTACTAAATTAATCCTAACTATATAATATTATAAATGCGAAAGTAAGTTTATTTGTTTGTTTGTTACCTTTTCACGCCTAAACCAATGAACCGATCATCCTGAAATTTTGCATATACGTTTTCAGGTGTACAGAAACGGACATAGGGTACCTTTCATCTCAAAAAAAAGTACTGTTCCTGACGAAAACAACAATAACGTTCTTATGATAATAAATGGCGCCACGTGTCTTTCAAATCATGATTGAATTGTATTATTATAGAAACTTTAGTAGTGTATTAAGAGTTTTCTTTTTGTTAAGTTCTTAATACATTTTGTGAGTCTAGAGTGTCGATAGACCGGTTTTTCATCCTCCTAACTATAATTCTCCGAACAACCCGAATTGATAGTCAAATTCTCAATTAACGCGAGCGAAGCCGCGGGCAAAAGCTAGTCATTAATAATAATTAATGGAATATTAATTATAATTGAAAGAAAGAAAAAGTATTTATTAAGAGTCGCACAGGATTATCACAAACTAAACTAAACACATTCTTAAAAACAAAAAACAAAAGTAAAATGAAAATAAAACAGAAAGTCCTGTACGTGGCCAAAAGCCCCTATCTCAGCGTGATGCTGCGACATTTAAAAATAAGTGTCACAGCGTTGGTATTCTGATAGGGCCCGCTGCTGTGATGTCACGGACAAATACAGAAATAAATAAAATAAAATAAAATATTTATAATTAGACGTAACATCAATTACTTGAAACAAAACCTAAATTTATATACCCACTAGCTGCGCCCCGTGGTTTCACCCGCAGAAATCTCGATCCCGTGGTTATATCGGGATAAAAAGTATCCTATGTCCTAATCCAGGTCATAGTCTACCCATGTGCCAAATTTTATCCAAATCCGTTCAGCCGTTTTAGCGTGATTGAGTAATAAACATCCAAACATCCACACTTTCACATTTATAATATTAGTAGGTATAGTAGGTATTAGTAGGATAGTAGGATCACCATGTCACTTCACATTTACTCTAACATTTCAGTTCAATCATTTTTTTCATGGATCTGGAGAAATTGTCACTAGTGAAACACTTCGCTTCGCTCGACTAATTAAGCCATCAGTTTATTGTCGTATATAACTATTCTGTTACAATATAGGCAGGGCCGTATTTTCATTTATCACGTATTTTCAGAGCATGCTTTAAGCTTTTGTTATTTTCACCTTTATTGAATTTAACATCATACCCTAAGTCGAGAGAAGTAACTTGCTTACAAACCACCCAAAATATTGATAACAATATTCACGTACACGAAGCAACTCACACATACCTATCTAGCGATTTCAAAACATCGTTGACAATTTAGTTCGCAACGTGCAAACCAAGCTTTGTTCCACCAATACAATACACATAAAATCTTACAATCCAAAACAATCCTAGTTCATACAACATACATTTCTATAAAGGACACTTTACAAACTATAACAGAACGTTGCATCAGGTGGAAACTACACTGTAACGACCTACTTCAGTGTAGATGGTCTCTAATGGTTCAAACATGGCAACCCAGCGATAATAGCGTTGTTTTCGGCTTCGGAAATGCGACGGGGCAAAGGAAATTTAACTGGGCGTAGGAATTCAAATGCCGAACAGCATCGGTACTGCCCATCAGTATTTGTTCGGGGCAATGAACTCTTGAGTATTGAAGCGTATACATGCGTTGGACCAAAAGGGTCACAATATGCATTCTATTGACTTTGTTTTGAGTTCGGTATTGCTTTATTTGAATAGTTGTCATTAAAAAAGATTATATGCCTTGATTTTTTGGCATAACAGTTAATAAAGGTCAAGAGAATCATGATGATTATGAACGGTAAAACGTTAAGTATTTTGACAGAGTGATAGTAATAGATAAGGAAATAATAATTATGGAATTATTATTATCGTCCGCATTCCCTAAGAATTGGAATTGGGGTCGGCTTCCAGTTAACCAGATGTGGCGAAATATTAATATTTTACATAGAGCGCCTACCACAACTGAACTTCGGGGCCCAATTAATAGACACCTTGATATAGTAAGGTAAGACCACCTGGTGACTATAGCCATACACCAGTAACCATCCGTACTGAAACCTAGATCCTAATAGATCACATCAGCGCATCGGCATAACAACCACGCCTGAGTGGCGAAATTGGGACAGCACTACGATATCATTAGTTCACAGGTACCTAAATACTAATGACGTCGTGTTGCGGCCAATGCTCTAGCTTCGAGGATATTATATGAAGATGGCACCTACAGGGGTAAATTTTAGCTCAATATGTTGTACCTTACTTACGGTTCCGCGGTGGATTTAAGTTGAACCATCAACGGTTAAACTATGAATAGGTACAACATGAGATTTATATTTGAACAAAATATTTGACTTGAACCCTTCTGCATGATCAGGAAATATCCAATTGAACGTCGTTCCTTTAACTATAAACATACTATTTCCTTCCACGACCAAAACATTCAAAATGTGAAACTCCCAACAAAAGGTCTTATGAAATTTCATTTAATTCAAGTGCTCATAGCTTAGATGTAACAAGAGCATTCCCTACATTCCTGTATAGAGATACGGAACCCTGAAATGTACGCAATTCACAAAGGCTCTAATACGGATTGACACTGAAATATGCTCCATTCGATTTTATCTTACGACCAATGTGACCAGAAGGGTCAGCATGAACCAGTTAACGCGTTCTTCGATTGTTAATAAAGGTCTCAGAATGTAGTGGAGTATCAATTTGGATTCTTGATATCTTACTGTCTTTTGTGGAGTTTTAATAAAATTCTTGTCTTGTTAAACATGTTTGCAATGAGATGGCTGTATGAAGATTCTAGTTTATTGTTTACAGTTTTCGTAAAGAGCTGGTTAAGGCTTCAATGTCTGCTGAATTTTCTTAAACCGCCAGTATGTAGGCTCAAATAATTGCCGTACTCGTAAGTTAGCGCAGTTGCCAAAAAATCTATATATATAAAAATGAATCCCTATTTCCCTTGGTCACGCTATAACTTGAGAACGACTTTACCGATGTCATGCATCTTTTTTTAATAGTTTTCTAATACTTTGTAGAAGGTACTTACGCATTTTTTTTTAAGAAAGTTGTGAGATTTATGCGGGTTAAACCGCTGGACGCAGCTAGTAACTTATAATAACAAGTCTTCCATGAATATTATATCTGTTGAAAATAATCAGCTCATTGTGTGTTAACTAATAATTACCTCTTTGCTTCATTTAACACAACAGTAATTACAAAAAAAAACTCAAAAAGCTAGTAAAATATTATTTTCTGAGAATCATTAAAAGTAAACTAATATTGAAGACTATTTAATTAAGCAAAAGTCTGCGATATTACGAATCATTGTGAAGCTTGTAAATGTCTAGAATATATCTAATTATTCATTCCACAAAATCCAATTAATACCTAATGGTCTTAAAAGCGAACAAGTATTGTAGATTAATTTTCGCGAAATACTTCGATTTACATGTATAAAAAACGCTTGTTAAGATTTTAATAGATCTTCACAAGGTTTTTACTAGTTGTAATATGGTCAGCCTTTTTAATAACATTGTTGAGAAACATGAGTTCTCGACGTTTTCAATCATGAAATGTATGCCATATGTGTTTAGAACACATAACCAAAAACCAACATCTCACATCCATGATCTAATGAACATAACACTTTAGTTATTTTATTAACATTATAAATTATATTTTACACACCCACAAATAAGTATTCATAAATTCATAACCTTATACTAAACGTAGTATACTTCAGACCACACAAAAACTCCATTACAATTACAACTTTTCAAATTCACGAGATGTTGAGACATCACGAACAAACAATAAAGCTTGTCATAACAGCGGTAACAGCACACACAAGTCTCAGTAATCGTAAATGGACGATAAAACTGCCATACACTGTGATAAAGTGAAGTAATGTTTTACGATCTTGTAGAGATGAACGCGCCTTTGATTGTTGTTGGAATGTTGATGGAAAATTTAAATGGGTGTTGTAAACAAACTGGGATGACTGAATCAGAATCAGAATCAGAACTTTATTTGCTATGAATGTAGGTACAGGTATAAGATGCTGTACATAAATTTATGAGATCGGCTACAGTCCACCATGCGGCGTACAAATTATTACATTAAAAAAATATATATAAACAAAACAATGTCAACAAAACAAAACAGGAATTAAAGTGAAGTCAATTAATAATATTATAGTCAGTTACATACGTCTTACATGGCTTGAGTGAGTTTATAATACACTCGAGAGCAATGAATCCGGGTCACTTAAAGAATCCTAAAAATCTCGGAAGCTAAAAATGCTAGGTTAATGCAATAAATTGTATTTAATAGACAATGTAATACTCCTTAAATGAAGGTATTAAAACTTCTTAGTTATTGTAAAGTTATATCATAAAAAAATCAAATTTGAAAAAGGGCCACTTTCGAAGATGGAACTACGAAATTACAGCATTTGGTTTTGCTTTTGTTTGTAATCTGTCATTTATGTGGGTACATAAACCATGTTGATAGTGCTCTATATTCATTATTCAAGCTGAAATTATGTCGCTTACGCCTGAAGAATGCACCAGAATACTTACAATGCTGGAAACCGGCCGGAGTCAGCGCGATACAGCCAGGACTGTCGGTGTGTCGCTGTCAACAGTACAAAGAGTTCTCCGACGTTACGAAGAAACTGGTTCTAACCTACGCAGACCAGGAACGGGCAGAACCAGGTGTACCACAGCACGAGAAGACCGATACTTGGTGAACACCATGCTTCGAAATCGCTTTCTCACAGGAACTGAACTCACAAATCAGTTTCGACGCCTCGGAGGAAGTAACCCAAGTGCATGGACAGTAAGACGTCGGCTTGCTGAATCTAACTTAAAACCCCTTAGACCTGCAAACGGCCCTAAACTGGAGCGTGGGCATCGTATTTCAAGACTAAGATATGCCCAGAGCCACGTAAATTGGAGTATTGAAGATTGGTCAAAAGTTATGTTCTCCGACGAATCAAAATTTATGCTCTACAAGCACGATGGAAGACACAGAGTGTATCGAAGACCAGGGGAAAGATTCAAGCAAGCATGCATCGAAGAAAAAGTAGCCTACGGTGGTGGGTCTGTACTTGTGTGGGCCGGAATTTCTTCTGAAAGTCGCACAGAGCTGGTGATCATAGAAAACGGCTCTTTAACTAGCGTAAGATATGTGGAAGAAATCCTCAATGATCACGTTGGTCCATTTATGGTCAATTTAGGTGAGGATGCTATATTTATGCATGACAATGCCCGACCTCATACAGGTAGGATTGTGAATGACTACCTTCAAGAGATGAACATTACTCGTATGGAGTGGCCAGCGCGCAGCCCGGATATCAACCCGATCGAGCATGCTTGGGACGAGCTAGGCAGATGCGTAAAACAACGAAACCCTCCCCCAATCACGCTTCGTGAGCTCAAAATTGCTCTCACAGAGGAATGGGAGAATATTCCCCAAAATCGTATAAGGAACTTGGTGTACAGCATGCCAAACCGCGTAAACGCAGTAATGGAAGCACGAGGAGGCAATACGAAGTATTAAAATTCAAGAAAATCGTAATAAAGTTCAAAAATTTCATGTTTCCTATTTTTGTTTTAAGGAGAGATCAGCAGTTTTTTTCTTTATGTAATTTTGTGTTAATAAAATGTATGGTGACTCATATTTTTTTTACTTTCATTTAAGGAGTATTACATTGTCTATTAAATACAATTTATTGCATTAACCTATCATTTTTAGTTTCCGAGATTTTTAACATTCTTTAAGTGACCCGGATTCATTGCTCTCGAGTGTATTTCGTAAGTGCATGTATGTACCACATTGTAACACAAAAAGGCGATCATTGATAATCAAGAGAAAATTGACCATCTTTAGCTTGCAGACATCCATGTTAACACACGGACAGAGTGAAACTTCAAGCTCATTATTTTGCTCTCGTAAAATGTGTCTACTTTACTGGATTTGGTAAGCTTCAGACACTGTAGCACACGTAGCCGCGTAGTCCGCATAGCACGCGTAGTCGTCGTAGCATGCGTAGCCGTGTAGACGGCGTAGCACGCGTAGCACGCGTAGCCTCGTAGTACGCGTAGCCGCGTTCTCGGTGGAGCTATGTAGCGCGCTCCGAGCACTGTCAAGTTAGCCATTTGGTCGTGAATTACAGTAAGCAAAATAAACACTGCAAAATATGTGCTTTACGAATCGAAATGATTGCCATCAACGCCATGTTTAACGATGCATTAAATTGGTATTTAATGCAGCGCTACTATCCACTCAAGTGGACGCATGAAGTTATAGCAAGCAATAGATCATTATAAACTTTCTGATATTTTTAGGGTTCCGTACGTCCTAATGAAAAAACGGAACCCTTACAGGATCACTCGTGTGTCTGTCTGTCTGACCGTCAGTGTCGACCGTAACAGCCAATTTGCTCCGAATGCACTAGACTGATTAAGTTGAAATTTGGTACACATATGAATTTCTGTGACCCAAATATGGACGTGTAACGGAAACAAATGAATTTTGAATATGGGAGTCACTTTTGGGGGGCAAACTAGAAAATTAAAAAAACAAACGTTTTGCAAACTGTACCGTGTGACATAGCAAATGAAAGGGCTTGTTGTGGGACTTATTTTTGTTTATAAATTTAAAATTTAGTTTAATTAACTTAACATTTGAAGTTACTTAAGAAAATATATGAAAATTTACTATCCCCCCCCCCCCTTATCTCCAAAACTACTGAGCCCAATTTTTAAAAAAAAATACAATAATTAGTTCTTTACTTACAGATTACAGAAAAACACATATGAAACCTATGGTCTTAAAATAACATGGTAAATTTTTCTATATTGTGCGTACAAACTTACAATTGTAGTTGGAATGTATGGGAGACCATGTTTTACAACTACAATGTCAAGTTTGTTCTTGGGATCTGGGAGCACGGTAGTACCCCCGCCTCGACGGGCCGAAAACAAAAATCAGGGGCACTACCTTCCTTTTCTCGAAGCGTTTCGTCGTATTTTCATACCCTCATAGCTTCGGCCTGGATAATACTAGAGAACCCAAATTCTCAGGATAAAATAAAGTTAGAAATCTAAAAAATAATTAGTTTCATGTATCTAGCTTTGGATTTTATTACTTAATTCCTAAAATACGTCGATTTCGTCACTGACTGACTCACTCACTCGCTCATCAAAACCTCTACGGCACGTCCCGAAGTCCTAGAAAGCTGAAATTTGGTTTGCAGGCTAGAATTTGCACACAAACAACAAAAAAAAAAAAAACTTGTAACTTTCACCCTCTAAGTCCCTTAAAAGGAGGTGCAATTCTGTATTTCTTACGGATAATCGGTATACCTACTTCAATTTGTTATGAAAGCTAGATTAGCATGCATATAAATAACAAAAAAGTAACTCTTTTTCGTTAAATATGAAGAAAGTAACTGCTGGCGTGCAAGAAATACCTCTTTTACTCGACTATGCTAGAACTAAGGGTTATGATTTTAACATGTATGTGTAATATCAGTTCAATATCACCGCTAAAATAAAACGAAATAAAGCACCCTACAAAAATAAATTAAATCCCACCAAAAATATTTCAGGAAAAGTAGGTTGCCAAGACTTACATAACGCTTTTCATTGTTAAAAAGTAATCGGATCTAATTTAGAGCCAAGCCCCTAAATTGACGAGGCCTGACTCAACAAACCTTATATCTTGGTCAAAATGTATGGCTTGGCCATTCTATTAAACTATTGCATGACACAACGTTAAAGACCAGTGACTTAATTTCTTACCATATACCCATAGGAGTGTCTGTGCGACGGCCGCGAAACTGTCATTCCATACATTTTGACCAAGGTGTAAAGTTTGTAGAGTTAAGCCTTCTAGAGCTAGGGGCTTGGATCTTCATTCGATCTGATAACTTTTTAACAGCGAACGCGTTAAGTAAGTCTTGTTATAATTCTCAACTCACAAACACGTTCAATCCCAATACAGTGACTCCTAAATGAATATACAAAAATATCCTTCAAACATAACCACTCAACTCAATGCTAATATACCCAACTCATAAGTCCACATTACTATGTTATTGGAACTATTAATATCCGAACCCAAACGGATATCTAACATAATATAGATTTCAATTACGAACAAAATTGATGGTCCGTACGCGATCTTATGAGCGGGATATTACGGGACGAGAAATCTCTTGTAGGTAACCTAAAATAACGGATCGGAGAAGTGCTTACTATATTATATGTTCCTTCTACGAGGTTGGTTTTTAATGGATCTTCTAAAGATATGGTTCTACAAAGTCAAATACAAAGCATTTATTTCAATTAAACCATTTACAGGCACTTTTGAATTGTCAAAGAGTCGGTCAGTTAGCTGGAAAGTAGAAGCTAGTTACGCATTCCAAAACGTAGATCTCTATGGAGAAGAACGGGCAAGAAACTCCAAGGACACTCTTTTAAATCAAGATATTACAAAATCATGGTTGCATTATTCTTGTTGCTATGTTGTTCTATATGTGAGAATAAGGTAAAAAAAAAACAATTCAAAATATAAGATTACAAAATAAAAATAAGCCGTGGCAGTTAGAAGATAATCAGTCTCAACCGACGGCGCTCGTTCACGAACATGCCGCTCTTGTGGTGGTGCTTCTAAAGAAGACAAAATATAGATTCAATGAGTTATTTTTATGTCAATACTAACGACCCGGACCCCTGCTTCGTATGGTTGCAACAATGTACCTATTGAAGTTGCTAAATGTCAAAACTTTTCGGAAAAAAGTCTCAATTTGATTGCGAAAACCGCTTCAAAATCCACTGCACAGTTCAGAAGAACAACGCGATCACACAGACATACACAAAAAGCAACTTTAATCTATTATACATACCTACTACAATACTACTACTAATAAATAACATTGTAGCGTCTGTTTGTAATGTCTAAATAACAGCTTTTCCTAAATGCATATGAAAGTATATAAGGTACTAATAACAAAAAAAACTATATGTCTATCTGTTTGTTCCAGCTAATCTCCGAAACAGCTGGACCGATTTTGATGAAATTTCATATATGGGGATACTTTGAACCCTGATGAAGGCCATAGGCTAATTTTTATTGACAAACGACGCGGGCGAAGTCACGCGCGGTAGCTATAATCTACACTATTATATAAAGAGAGAATCTGACTGACTGACTCATCAACGTAGAGACGAAACCCCTGAACCTAGAATGATGAAATTTGGAGAATAGGTACCTTGTTTATTATATATATAGATACCCTTCTACCTTTGTTCCAATTTATTTAGGGCCAGCGCAGCAGGTCTTCTTCATAGAATAACATAGATTATCTCTTCTAAGCTAATTAATTAATACCACTATCAGACTTTAATTAATCTTTATTTTAATACAAAAAAACAACGCGCGTATTGCATTGCTAATAATCCTGTATATAAATTAACAAGGCGGCGCTAGTGCTGTCCCTGTTCGATAACTGATTGACTGACTGACGGCTTATTTTTATTATTAATCTTATATTTTGAATTGTTTCTTAATATTTTTTTTTTATTGTTTTCGCATATAGAAGAAACAAGAATAATGTACCCAGGATTTTGTAATATCTTGATTTAAAAAGTGTGTCCTTGGAGTTTCTTGCCCGTTCTTCTCCACAGAGATCTACGTTTTGGAATGGGCAACTAGCTTCAACTTTCTGACTAACTGACCGACTCTTTGACAATTCCAAATTGCCTGTAAATGGTTTAATTGAAATAAATGCTTTGAGTTTTTGATGTTGGGGACATTTCCAGTAATATGACAACAAACCTACTTAATTCTTATTTCAAACCTTTATTTATAGCGTGTTCTCTCGCTGCTGTTATCAAAGTAGATCTAAAATTATCCAGGAACAGGAAATGCGTCAAGAGAATTTACGTAGGTATATAGGAAGTTCCTAATACTTCCTACTCACATATAACTTACCGTATCATATCCAGAAACGGTTTAGGATAATTTATGAGCAATAAATCTTCAAAGTTTACCCCGTTCTACGCATGATTCATATCATATCACACACACCGATGGGGTCGATCTTCACATGGCATAAATAAATGGGTTAGAGATAATTGTTTTTGTTCCCGGTTTGAGTGTCTGGGCGTCTGAGATCAATGCATTTAATGCACCTTTGGCACGGTTGGCGCAGTGGTTAAGCGATTTACTGCTGCGCTGCGTGTCGCGGTTTCGATTTCCGCACGGAACAAATATTTGTATGACCTACAAGTAGTTGTTCCGGGTCTGGCTGTTTGTGTATGTGAATTTGTAAACGCACCCACAATACAAGAGAAATTCCTAGTGTGGGGCAACGTTTCAACAAAAAAAAAAAAAAAAAGTTACTAAATCGATACAGATATCCAGCGCTGCGGTACTTATTTATTTTAAATATCGCAGCATTATGCTGAGATAGGAGCCCTTTTGGCCTCGCACAGATTTTTTACTTGTTTATTGTTGTTTTTTATTTTTATTATTGTTAATTTTGGTAGTTTTAAATGCTTCTTTTTTATATTTTTTTTTTTAACTCTTTGTATTTCCTGTGCGTGTCCCAAATAAAATATTTTTCTTTCTTTCTTTTAGATATACTAGTCCCATGAAATCTTTAAAAACGTAGATAAGTGATTGCAAGCCGACTGCTGAACGCATCCCGTGTTCAACGTTCCCTTATTACAATAAAATAGTGAAATACTTACATAATAAGAAATGGATATCCATTTTACAATCTGCAATATCTCAGTCACAAAAGCTATCATTTTGTCGTTATCAC
The DNA here is from genome assembly GCA_917490735.1 of Dryobotodes eremita. Lineage (NCBI taxonomy): Eukaryota > Metazoa > Arthropoda > Insecta > Lepidoptera > Noctuidae > Dryobotodes > Dryobotodes eremita. The sequence goes on along the minus strand of OU823251.1, from coordinate 17,892,172 downwards.
AACCTGTTGCCAAAGTTCGCCAACCCGCTAAGTTTCCACACAGAACTAATATCTGTTTACATAGCTTCATGAATATTTGCTATTCATTGGATAATATTAATATAATCTCCATGAGAAAACTTCCTTTAGGAACGTGATTTCTGAACTTAGGTAATTCGTCGAAACACTGAGATCTACAAATTTGATCTGCATTATGGTTTTATCGGCGCTGGAAACCTTTTCCTATGTGCCTAAATTCTGCTAAAATAACTCAAGTATTTCTATCTTTAATTGAGTTCATCTTTATCTATAATAACATCATAGCGAAGTCAAAACTATACATTGCTTTTCTTAAGTTTTTTTTTTTGTGAGGTCTTGGAACGATGTTGATGAGGAAAATATATATTTTTGAATTTTTGTCTGTTTGTCTCTTTATCTGTTTCTCTGATTGTCTGAATGTATGTTCCAGCATCACGAAAACCCTACCAGATAGATTTTGTTCAAATTGTCTGCTCAGTCTGTAGGCTATAAATTATCACGCTATTTGCTATGGGAGATGAGCAATTTTGTATAGTTTACCGCAAATTGTAAAATGACGAGCCAAAAGTTTTTAACCTTTTAAATGATTATCATCCCGCTACACCTTTAAGGAGCTAAGCAGTCAATCATGACTTATATAATAGTACGAGCGGTGGCGTTAGTTCAAAAAGTAATTTTATACCGCCTGAAAATTCATATCAAAAATAGTTTTTCCTTAGTGTAAAAGAAATCTGACCGTCAGCTACTCGAGTAGTGGGGCAGTCCAAAGTTAGAGCATGTCAAAGTTATAAAAAATAATAGTCATTTCATACCGCGCCTAATCCTTATGGGACGGTGTTTGGGATCACCTTTGAACTCAAAGAAAATGGTCAGCTACATGTGTTATAAATATTTAAATAATGCCCATAATTATTTATGTTTGTTGACTAATTACAACTATTTCTATGAACTTGTATGATTAAAAGCAGTTGTATTGATTTCCATGTGATTGGCCGAGACTTTGACAGTTATCGACGACCAATCATAAGCAAGTGAAATGGTGGGGATAAAAAAGAATAGTCGGCGGGCATTTTAGTGATAATACCCGCCAGGCACGGCATTCGTTTTTCGACATCGGTGCTAGTCACTGGCATTGTATCGCTAAATCAAACTGTATTACTGTACTGTGATAACTATAGTAATAAAGCTGATCTTCAAAATTTATAAAGAGTATTTTTATATCCAAAGTCCTCGCTTCTGAGTGTTGAACCAGTATGGTTTAAACATAGAAATGGGGGGAATATATATCATGTCAGTCACATAAATGAACATGATCGTTGCGATGGCACAACAGGGCTTAATTCTGAACTATGAATAGTAGGACAAAGTGGTCAAAGGAACCATGACCTCAATTTTTGAAGGCAAATTGTTTTTTTTTTTTGTTTTTTTGAAAGCTTCTGCCTGTACCGGGAATCGAACCCAGTTCGTCTTATCAAAAAGAAACCTGTATTTTTATAGTGAGCGAGTTTTGCAGACAAGGATCAAATACTGCACAGGAATAGTTTGTGTAAAATCAAAGGAAATGCCAGTTTTAGCAATTTTCATGTTTCATAAATTACGACAAATTGGAAAAATTGTCATTTCCTTTGATTTATCACATTATATATTTTGTTCACAGCATTTGATCCATACACTATCGATTAGTGCAATAAAACAGAGTGCTGTTTCTATAAAAAAAAACTGTTTCATTTTGCTTCAAAATTCAAATCAAAATCAAAATCAAGGCTCTTTGACAACTTTCCCTTATTACCGATAGTTTCGAATTTAGCCTAACATGCCTAGCAACAATAACCTTCATTTCCCTTCCATGCAGCTGACAATTTTATTTGGGTTGAAGATGATCCTAAAATCCCCCCAATAGGTTTTGGCGCGGTATGAAATGAGTTTTTTTATAAGTTTTTTTTACAATTTTGAGTTGCTGTAACTTTGGATTCTTAGGTGCGGCGACTGACTCTGTCATTCATGATTAATGAAAGTAATTTTATTTTTTGGTCGTACAAATCGAGCAGCACCTGTACTATAATATAAGAACGACTAATTTAGTTAACTTTCAACAAAGCAAATAGCTTAAAAGTTCGACGACTGCTTTGCAAACCTATGTTCGATTCCCAACAATAGATATTATTTATGCTTCCTTTTTTTTACATTTTGTTGTATTAAGGCTCGTACACACTGGCGCGACGCGACGCCCGACACAAAAACACCGCGAGTCGCGCGACGAGCAGCGCCTTTGTGTAGGGCTGTCGCGGCGCGCCTGTCTGTGGGAGCCTTTATTATAAATGATAGTTCGCAGAATGTACATAGAAAAACATTAAGTTTAGGCCTCTTTTCTCATCTTTGGTTATAATAAAAATAAATATATGTATATGGCAGGGTGACTGTTAATAAGAAATCCCGTGTGTTTATTTATTTATTTACTAAAGAACACCAGCAACATAGCCGTGTGTTTACAATGTACTGTTATATTATGTTAGTATACAATCTGTAAGAATGTATCAGTCAGCGTATCAGTGTTGTGCCATTAAGTAGTATACGCAGGAACGCAGGCGTTAATTTACTAAAAACGAAAAACTTCGCAAGCAATGGGGAATTACTACTGAAGGCTGCGGGTGTCGACCTCAGGACGAGCTGCTTCTCACACGGACAACTGTTCGTCGCTTGCTCCCGCATTTCCAAACATGACTCTTCATATTTTGGCTGCTGAGACCAAAACTACTCTGGTAGTATTCTAGTAGTATAGTATATTCTGGTGTCTTACGACTTCCACGCGAACCAAGTCGCGGGCAGAAGCTAGTTTAAGAATAAACAAGAATTATTTTGTTCCAATCGCCAACTGAATACACAGTCAGCCTCAAAAAAGAATTATACATCGACAAAAATTAGGTATCGACAATCTTTGTTCTATAATATTGCATCAATGTGTAGCCACAAAACATAATATTTTTGGTTTGTTTATAAATTCAGTACTTGTAGCTACACATTAATACAGTATTAATTATGTAACACAAATTGTAGACAATCGAATGAATTCCAGTCGATGTATACAAATTTTTGAACCTGAGTTTACCTGTATATGAGTGATTCGCTCGATTGATCCGCAGAGTAATTAGTACAAGAAGTGGGCATACGGAAGAGTATGAACACTGAATACTTAGTGAATCCCAATCTTGAGCAACATTGTCGAGGACAATTCCTTTGACTTTTATAGTTTTTCCTCTGAAGCGGACGGGTCAATTGTTTCCGGGAACGCTTTTGCTATTCTTTGTGTTGAAATGTTTCGGAAATTGTGATTTTTTTGAACCACGAAGTAAATATAAATACGTTTAAACACAATCTCACGCTCGCAGCGTTGAGTTACTTTCAATTTTCTCTTGGAACAAATAACAAACAATTTCAGTAACAAAGTTCTCAACATATCTGCCAGTTTTTCTAACAAATAAAAGATGCATAATTTGATAATAAATAATTTAATCGATTTAAGAACAACAACTTATAAAGTTATAAAATAACTTATAGAATAAATAAAAACTTCATGCTACAAGCAAACCCTTGAATAATGTCGAACGAATGTCGAATCAAAAGGTTTGCCTTCAACACTTAAAAAATCCATCTTACATTTCCATGTTCTATTTCATTCCATTGTGATACGGTTATATCAATAATAGAAAGTCAGTCGTTTCCGTATACTCTAGATTGTACAGAACACAATCTTAAAAGCAATTTCCTTTCCGATTTAGTTCCTTAAAACGAGTCACCCGGACTTTGTAGTTCTGAATCAAAGAAGTATTTGATTTATATACATATAATCTAAATGGCGGCTCTGTAGTAGAACACTACGTACATAGACATATAGCAAGTGATCACGTACGAGAGGACGAGGGCGAAGTCAGTAAAGACTGGAGGGACAGGTTTTGTCGCATAACCAAGAATTAGAATCATTCTTGCTGCTGTGAACATCCTAAACAAACTTATCCCGATGTCTGTAGATGGTCGTGTCGTCACATATAGAGCCCCGACAATCCAAAAAGGAGCTAGGTTCTTCAACTCCGTTAAATAGGCTCTTCGGACGATGTCGGGGTTCGAGAACAAACCTTTATTTACCCAAGTCATGGCTGCCATAGGACTTAGGGTTAATAACTTCACCACCAGAAGCGCCGAATGTACCATGTACGTTTGAGTCAGTGGATGGTCCAAGTTTATTATGACCGCCATTTTATAAACACATAAGTATTTACTTTACTTTAGACTTTTATTTACTTTGTAATTTTGACGTCTACTTGACAATTTCAGTAGATTTTTTTTTTTAGAGCTGACATTTAGAAGTCTTGATAGAAGTCATTTAGCTCTCCCGAGTGTAGAAAATAAAATATATTTGGCTAAGATGAAAGAGAATTATGCGTATTGCCTCATTGTGTGGAGTCATAAACTTGAGAGAATTTCATTAACCCTGCCATACATTGGCATAACAGATTGGTATAAAAAGAGTATAAATGTTATCCCTTACAGAATATAAAGCAAACTGCAACATACTTAGTATTTATACTCAAGCAAGTGTTACATATTACTACGTATTTATTTATCCTTCAATAATACAGGTTTCTGGTCTCATTTCCGTGATATATTCCACTATGCTGTGCTCAGAAATACTAAAGTGTCCTAATCAAATAGAAACAGATGTGGTTTCATATGACCCTTCAATGTTAAATGTAAATAACATAAGTTTCATACTCATAATTACGATGCATACTTAGTCTCGGGTTTAGTTAAGTCAACTACAACAAAATTACTGAAACACGTACGTGATTCTGTAGTAAACAATTATAAAATAAATATTTAGCGTGTTTCCTGAACTTATATCTTATGCTATTACACACACGCACACATACTCCGCCACACACACACACACACACACTCCGCCACACACACACACACACACACACACACCCCGCCACACACACCCCCACACACACACGCACACACACATCACGTATAAAATATATACTTAAATTAGCTTTATTATCTTCATATTATCTTCATTCGCTCAGGTTGATCGACACAGTCTACTACTCGTATTATACTTAAAGCATCACATTTTAAGCTGAATCACTGTCTCTCAAGATACAGGTTATCCTAGTTTAAGAGGCAGGGTTTTCCATATTGTGTACAGATTTCAGTTCTTACATTTGTATTGCATTGTGTTATTACCAAAGCTCATTTAAATTGTCTTTATATAAAACATGCTAAATCTGTATTTTCTTAAGAAAAAAAAAAGAAGTTATTATTATTATAAAAAGGTACTTACCTAATAAAGAAACCAAATTCGATGTTACCTATCAGTTACCTTACTTAGGAACCATCATGAGATCAGCTGATGGTACAATATGATTTTATGCAATACATTTGTTAAAAGATTCAAACAATCTCGCCATAGGTGAGTAAAATGTTCCTTGCAAACAATGCAGCTGATGGAATATTCAACTTCCAAGTTTTATAAACAGACTATTCAGAGGTAAATATATGATCCTTGATACACAGTGTAAAAGGACCCATCACATAGCCATAAACTACGCATCTAGTATATAGTTATCTGTGCTACGTCTGTATGACCCATTGAGGTAGGTATGACCACAGTGATAAACGTTAAACTGCAAAAGTTTTGACAGATCAACACCACACAGATCAACATGGCGTCATTCAGACCGTATACAGAGTATACTCTGTCTACGATTCAGACAGAAGTACGAAAGGCAGGAGGGGAGGTAACCATAGACATATACCTCAATGGAGGTAACTGTCAAATGAGATATGTGAACCATAGACGATACCATAGACATAAGGTTAGGATATTTTACTTGAAGATTACCTGACCAGTGTATGACAAACTAATTAACATAGCACACAAATACTGAGAAAGGAATTTTATTTTTGGTGTGAAAAATCGCTGTTTACGGTAGTGCGCAACGTAACGCACTCAAAACATTTGTGCTTATGGGAGCATGCAAAGGTACAGGGGTCGTGGGGGTATTTAAAGTTGTGTTATAACATTAAAAACTTATTTACGTAAAAAAACGTCAGAAGAAGTTGGAATTTTGACCTTCTATATTTTCGTAATCAGTAGGTTCCCAGGTATGGTCCAGTACAACAAAAGATAACAATGACGGGGAGTACAAGTGACTCTCGGCGTCGTTAAGTGTCTTTTTACACCCGTCATAAACATACCTGAGCAATCTAACTGCGAAAAGCAACCCAGCTATCTAAAATACCTTGTAGCTTCCGTAATAATTCCTATACTTAAGTCTCTATTATTTCAAACTTTTGCCTCAATCGTTCCCCATACAATAAGTACTTACTGTACTTATAAATAATTCATATAATCCTCTCGCGTTATCTCTAAAAAGGTTTGCCTCCGATAAGTTAGTGAAAGGAAAGTCAACAAGCCAACTTTCAAGATTCTGAACCTGAAGCGAACGCACCCATCGGGAAATCTCGAAACTTTCCAATTTAACTATTGATTTGCAAAGTTCGGATGTGGTAAACCGAGATTACATCACGCCTTTTCAATTGAAGTAGATGCTATAAAACGCAACGCAACTGTTGTTTCTGATCATAGAGAAGAAACATAAAATATATTCAATACAATTTGAGTATTTTTGGATTAGGTACTACAGAAGTACCGAATACAATAAATTTAATGTTGTCGTTGAGTTTATTAGTTTTTTCTGTAAGTCGCACCCACTTGATTGTTGCCCAATAGCTAATCTAATCTTGAAGTCATTTTGTAATTATTTTTTATTATTTTTATTACGGATCAAGCAAAATGATTAGGTTCCATTCCACGACGCACAATACCAGTGAACATGAAGCACAGTCTGTAAGCATTGAATACAAATAATAAAACCAGAAACTTAAGCAATATTCAACAGCAATAAAGCTTCGAAACAAAAAAAGGAAACAGTCGTTGTATGATAAAGTTTTACATTATATTGACAAAAATATACATGATCGTTTCCCTTTACAGCCACATAAATCCTACAACACATTATTCATATGAATTTCAAATGCAAAAACATTTTTGTGGAGCAATTCCCGTACCTTTATAGCGCGTTCCTATAAGTATATACTACCCTTGAGCCCATATAACTTGTTATTGCAAACGACACAAAGAACGCAAATCCTGTTGCCATTTTTGGTATATCTCGTATATAGCCTAGGGCTAATATGATTTGTGCGATGACATAGACACGTAGGAGAGATTTTGTTGCTACTGGGTCTGGGGATGTGGTTATATACAAGGCTGCAACCAAACAGAAAGGAGTCAAATGCTTTAGGTCACTTATGTTCGCTCGCTGGACCCTTTCCGGCTGGTTCACTACACCGGCTAAGGGAGCAAGCGCCAGCTGCTTCAGTGCAAGTAAGGCAGAGTATAGGAAGTAGCTTTGCATAAGAAGACTGCACGGAACGGAGTAAGCCATTTTATTTTACTTTAAATTTAATAAAGTTTTTTGGTTATTGCATGAATTTGACAGTTTAATGTTTTTGAGTTATATGTCAGAGTTCTGGAACGAAGAATAGACAATTAAATGTCGCAGTATACTAACTACTTTTAGATCACTAAGTAGGTTTACAGTTTTATTTATTTTAATAATTATGATAGAAAAACTAGCTACTATTACAATATGAATAACTAGCTTCTGCCCGGGACTTCGTCCGCGTGAAATTTCTTGTTCCCCCGACTCAACCTGTCGCATCGCATCACCTGCCCACGCTATCGCTTCGTTTTCGCCGAGCGTTCTTTCAGACTTTTTTTGTTGTTGCTCTGCTCCTAAGAGTCAAAGCGTGATTTTGTAGCGTGTTGTGTGTGTCAAGAATTGGGCTATAAAAATAAAAAATATTTTTCAAATTCGATCGGTAGTTCCAGAGATTACCCCCTACATACAAAATTACAAACAAACAACCAAACAAACTTTTACCTCTTTAAAATATTAGTACAGACAATAATTTTGCACTCGCAGATTTATCTACTACACTTTTTACTCACTCCAAATTTTTTTATGAATAGCATAGCTAAGAAACTGTTTCAGATAGACCTATCTCCATAATTAAGTCCGCCAAACATAAAAAAAATCCGGACCGTAAAGTATTTTTGATTAGGACGAGATCTGCGGGATAGTTGCGCAACACAAAAAGTAGGAATAGCTTTCATTTTGACAGTTCAACAACATTCATTACATTATTTACGTTGTTGAGCAGACAAATTTTTCGAACTTAAGAAGCAATGGTTAGCAATAGGCTTCAAAATCATTCAGATTGTGATTGATAGTGTGTTTCGCAATTAGGATGCTGAACTTGAACATAATATGAACTTAATTTTTACCAGAATTTTGTTTAACTGCTAAATATTGACGAATGACCCATGGTGAAGACCATCATAGTGAAGAGGGTAAACAATTTACTTATTGACGGTTCTGGATTCAAACAATGATCAGATTAATTGATATGAACACCAATATTAATTGGTGTTCATATTAATTGGGAACCCGTGCTTAATTGTTTTTTTTTTAATATAAATACCTATGATGATTGGCGATTGGCAGTTATGACATCAAACATTTATTTTTGATTACGTTCATTAATTAATGAGAATTCAATTAATCTCATTTACCAACGCGCACTGGGCCCGCGTGGTGGATTATGGCCCACTCCCTCTCACAGAGAGGACGTCTGTGTCCCAGCAGTGGGAATGTTATAGGTTTATTATGCTATTCAATTAATCTCGGGATAATTAAATCGAAATTCAATAAAAAAACAGTAATATGAGAGATATTTCAGAAGTCAGGTGATCAAGTTACGAAACATCATGCATGTTTACTGAAAATTATTATATTATTTAGGTTTTTTTTAGATGGGTTTGCTCTTGACTCTATAATCTAGGTCAGAGATGACAGAGATAAAGTCTACGATGGAGTGAGCTTACCCAGAAGAAGCCTGTTCACTCTCACTTTGAAGAGATTTGGGTTGTATGCATTCGGAAACACAGACCCAGGTAGAGAGTTCCACTCTGTTCCTGTGCGCATTATAAAAGACATTTGGAAACGCTTAGTGCGAATTGGTGGAATAGCGACTAGGCAGGGATGGTAACTTTCAGTTTGTCTAGATGTACCTACTTTGTTGCAGTTGCGGTCTCGACCTAAAACAAAGCTGTATCAAAAATGGAGGCTATGGTCTTTCAAGCCATCATCAGTGCACCAGCATCATCGGGTTTTCAGCGTAGCAATAAACAAAAAAGATAAGACTAGTAAGCTTGGCACCTTCTCAATCGTGATCAGTGCAATGTCAGATGAAAGCTGTTGGGCAACACCCATTTTTGCTATGAGGTACCTACTTAGTATCGCATAGACACCGTCGTGGTGAACCACTAAAACGAAATGACATGACGAGCTGATCAAACCCACAATGGTCCACATTAGCGGTTTTTTTTTTGGGTGGGAAATCTTCAAATGAACTCTCCAGCTCTGGGCGGAGCGGAAGGGCGTGTGAGACTCTTACTGACTAAAACCCAACCGTGTCCCTTCAGTTGCTTGTGCGCCAGGGGCACAATAACTCTGGATCGAATACCTAGACGCCTTTTCCCAATAGTGCGACGATACAGGCTAACAGTAAAAGTACCTCAACAACACCATTATCATCATCACCATCTTCCTGCCCAACAAAACGTGCTGCACCAACCCCCAGGAACATAGGACTTACTTGGGGTTGGCGCACCACGTTTACTTCTTCCATTCTCCGCTGGTATCCGTCACGCTATCATTCAAACTATTTTGTTAACCGAGTTAAAAAAAAAAGAAGGAGGTTCTCAATTCGATTGTTTATTTTTTATGTGTGTTAGCTCAGAACTTTATTCTGGGTGAACCGATTTGGATCATTCTTTTTTTATTTGAAAGCTGGTGCTTCACATATGGTAACATTTATATTTGATCAAGTTTTGACTAGGAGTTTTTGAGTTATCCTTAATACTGCGTATTTTTGCGACTTAGTTTATATTGATGATGTTTTAATAATTTCCTCTCACGGTTATTTACGTATCAAGTAGTGGTATACGAATGTGTATGGAGTAGGTACCACAACTAAAAATTTAAAAATAAAAACTTTTTTACAAAAATACAACCGACTTCCAAAAAAAAAACACCAAAACTTTTTACAAAATATCAACCGACTTCAAAAAAAAAATACAAAAAACCCTGTAAAATAACTTTAATTTCGGATGTCGGTGGCTAAAAACGAAAATACACAACCAAAGACACCGACTTCCGAAATTAAAGTTATTTTACACGGTTTTTTTTTTTTTTTTGATGTCGGTTGATTTTTTGTATAAAGTTTTTTCATATCATTCCTCACACAATCCATCGATCTTTTAGATTCATCACTCTTTTAGTCACATGCGTTCCATCCCTCTTTATCACATGCCCATATCAAGCCAAATGATACGAATCTCAACAACACCATATAAACAACAAACCGTCCTCATAAGCAAGCTCTGTATTTCCCTGTTTAAACATTACAACCAGCCTGCGGGCTAATTGCGTAATACACTAACAATAAATTGTAATTTGCTATGTCTTTTTTATTTTGACAATTCGACAACATTAATTGCAATTTACGTCGTCGAGCAGACGAATTTTTGGAACATATAAAGCAATATATTAGGATTTTTCATCAAAATTCTTCGGATTGTGAAAGAAAGTGTGTCGCTGGTAGAACCAACATACATGTCTCGTAAGTACCTCGGGGTCTACTCTTAGTCTCGGTGAAAACAGAGTGCAAACGACTCTGCCAAACATGTTTGCTTGCCACTAGTTCTTTCTTGTCACGTCGACAATGAATTACCTTTTCGAACTTACACGTCACCGCATCGCCACGTCGCGCGTCGGTGACAAAATAGTAGGTATGTATGGAGTGGAAAGGATATTTTTAAAGTGTTTAAAGATAGTGGCGCGGGAAAAGAGTTCCTGGAAGAACTTGGGAGAGGCATTTGCCCAGCATTGGAACAGTATTATAGGCTAAACAAAAAAAAAATTGTAAGAACGCATTTAGCGAATACCTAATGAAAAATACAAAGTTGATTTGTAGTATTTTTTAGTGGATCAATATTTTTTCAAATAATAATCCTGCAGACATTATATCCTACAAATTCCTCGCACACTGTACGACGTGTATGACCAGAGGGCCTAGACAAAATGACATTCTATCAGTGATGTGATAACGATTATGGAATAGTCAAAAATATATTAGATTGTCATAAAGCACCGAAAAACTTATTTCAATTGTGTTGAAAATTGTTGCAGAAATACGACATGCTTTGAAAGCGATTTCCACTTGCCTAGGCCCTCTGATGTATGAACGTAAACGAAGCAAAAGGAGTATGTAATGATCGTAGTGACTGTCATGTTGAACTTAGAAGTTTAAAATACCGATGTCGATGATGCTTAGTGTAAGTTTATCAACATTGTTCGAATGACTTCACCATCGAGTAAATCGAGTTAACGTCAAATTCATCGACAACCGTATGCAAGCGAGTGCGAGTTACCATCAAAGCTAACCTTCCAATACGCGTTTGGTCACCGTGAATTGCGATCATTATTTTTCTTATGTTGGTGTCGCGTACGCGTCGTCCGATAAACCGACCAAATAGAATAACATTCAAATTCAGTGTTCATAGTGAAAGCGGCTGTATATCAAAATTGTGCTGGTTATAACGACTTTGTTTATGTTTCGTGTATGTTTGAAGCTAGTGTGATTTGCATTATATTGGATTCTATTAATTAAAAAAACTTTTTACAAAAAAAAAACAACCAACTTCAAACCTTCAAAAAGTTTTTTATTTTTCACTTTTTAGTGATTCAGTTATTAATTTATCTAAGTTACAATAACCTAATGTCAACTGCTCATCACCTTTTACAAAAGGCTTGTGTTTAAACGCCTACCAGAAAAGTATCTAATTTACTACCAAAAAATTCGAAATACTCACCAAATTGTGTCCACCAGAATGGATAAATGCTCACCAAATTGTGTTTCAAAAAGTATTCTAGACATTAACCTATTTTCCTTTTTTATTTATAAGGCGTAGTCGACGGAGCCCCACTCGGCGGGGCTCCTACTTCTAGGTAGTTTAAAAAAAAAATACCACGTAGGGGATGGCGGGGTATTTCAGACCCCGCCATCCCCTTCTAACCTAACCTGTCCGAGTCGGGGTGCCCCAAGCCCCGAGCTCGCTTCGCTCGCTCTTGCATCCTATCCCACCCTTACATTCTGGAGCAAACTTATTTTTGGTGAGCAACTTAAACAAGATTTGGTGAGCATTCATCCATTTTGGTAGGTAAAAGGAATATAAATACAACACCTACAATTATTCTGATGAGTGTATAATTATTTTGGAACTTAAAACGTTGTTCTTTAGGCACCTCGGTATAGAGTGGGTTTATATTATTTGAAGTTAACATATTTTACTTGGTACTTAGTCTTAGGGTCTAAAAATTATTTTGGTGAGCATTTAAATTGTTGCCTTTACGAAATATTCCTTTTTCCGATGCGTTAATTATTGAGGAGTTCTCTTGAAAGAGAACTGAGCTGATGGTGAAGCCACCATCAGCTCTATTTCACCATATGCATTGTGACGAGCAAAAATTGCTTAGCAACCATATTAAAGTAATCGAATCGCAACCCGTGAAGTACTTATTATTGAGTAGTTCCGGTGGCCACCTCTGGTCTTCATCATCAGTTCTACTTCACGGAATGGTGCTTTCCGAGAGCAAAAGCAAGAGTAACTATAAAAAATTCCCAAATCGCTATTGGTGTGCTTATAAAATTTGAGGATTTCCCTCGATTTCCATGGGATCCCTTCATCGGATTCAGACTTGGTAACAATGGGACCACCTCGAGAGTATACCCTTTCAAACAAAAAAATAATTTTGCAAATCCGTCTATATATGACGGAGTTATGCCCGAACATACATAAAAAAAAAAAATATAAACATCCGAATTGATAACCTCCTCCTTTTTGAAGTCGGTTAAAAATGAAGACAAGTTCGTCCCAATTTTTTATGATGGCGACATTTATGATATATTAAGTACCTTATCTTCCAAGGTTACCCGTTGAGAAGACTTTAAACCAGTCGGCTGTCTCAGCTCTCGGCAAAAAAACCTGACTGCTTTCTTCGGAAGCCGATATCTTCTCTTAAATTTGGCCTGCGGAAGATCTTTTAGGGGATTGCTAGAAGTACGGGCTTTTGCACGAACACAGGACATGTAATTACAATCTTTATGAGCCCTAGCGATCTCAAACATCTTCCAAACAAAATATAAACGTGATGCCATAGTTATCTTTAATCCACACAACGAATTTGCAGGAAGATTTTGATACATTGTGCAAATGGGCTCATGATCTAGGTTTATCAATTAACTATAACAAAACTAAATTAATGTACATACACTCGCCTTACAAAAAAGCTGTTTCGCTGCCGATGATCGTCGCCCATGAGCACAGTTGCATGCATCTAAACAATAACGCGTGTACATGTAAGCAGCTCGAAATCGTGAAAGAACACACCTATCTTGGCCTAAAAATAGATCATAAGTTTAATTGGGGATCACATGTTAACCTAATATGCAACAAGCTAAGAGCTATTTTGTCAAAACTATGTGTGCTCAAACATAAAGTGCCATATAGAACACTGAGACTTATGTATATGTCTTTAGCTGATTCTGTCATCAGTTATGGCTTATCTAGCTATGGAAGAACGTATAAAACGTATCTAAATGATATATATAATTTGCAGATTAGAATTTTAAAAACAATTGTTCCTTTAAAAGTCAAACTCATGAACAAAGATAATTACCACAACTTGTTTCATTATTGTAAGGTTTTGAGTATATTTGATAAGAGAGATTTAGCAATTGTAACTCAGTACAGTAGTGACATGTGTAAATTGAATAGGGCAAAAAGATTAATCACATTACGTAAACTAGACTACCTCCCGACCTTTGAAATACCAAAATGTCATAACGATTATGGTGAGAGAGTATGGAATGTCAGTCTCGCCCGAATACTAAACAAGTTGCCAAAACACATAGTTTGTAAACTGGAAAACAAAAATAAAAGGCAGACCTATAACATATTCAAGCGACATTTAATGAATTGTAAGCAAATAGCAACTCCTTAACTGTAAAATCTTTTCTATTTTTGTTTAAGATTAAGTTAAGAATTGTATAAACTGTATTTTAATTGAAATAAACAGCTTTTTTTTTTTTTTTTTTTTTTATTTTTTTTTTAATTAAAATAAAATAATTTTGATAATTCACCACATTTTCAAGGCTCTCACTACAAATCCTTCAGTGAACACTTTACTTATTCGAAAGTGAACAAGTTTCTCAAACAAGCTGTCAAAACTGTCGAAATTGTAACTCACAGTCGCGATAACACGGAGTCATGCTAATTTACGAGCTCACTTTCGAGTGGGAATCTATCGTCACCATCTACAAAGTAAAATAATAAACCTACACTCACAATTGTTTGTTTTCGCGTATGGCACCAGGTGGCGCTACCTCAGCGCCATATAAATCTGAGTATACTCTTACGCGATGGTGAAGTTAAAAAAACTCACACTAAGCACACAGTATTCATAAAGTTTAAAAGTACGAATTACGTGAGTTAGAAGGTACTCTATGACAATTTATTTAATTGAGAATATTCTTAATTGCCATGTACGGAACTTCGAAATCTTGCTATGACGAATTACTTAATTGAGAATGTGCACAATCGCGATGTACGGAACTTCGAAAGCTTGCTATGACGAACTACTTAATTGAGAATGTTCAAAATCGCGATCTACGGAACTTCGAAGGCTTGCTTCTTGGACTTACAGAGTTGTAATGATAAGCTGCTGTTGCTGCGTTGTTTTCGGATCGGATCGATCTCAGTTAAGCTAAGCTTGCCGAAAATAGACCCTGGATGGTGATGGGTGACTATCCATTTCATACGGAGACTCGTACGCGCCTCGGAAAGCACGTTACGCCGTTGGTCAATCATCGATTTTTGACAGTCGTTACGGGTAGCCAGAAGCCCGAAAGTCTGACAACCAGTCTTACCAAGGAATATTGTGTTACACAGCAACTGAGTTGTCGAGGTCAGATAGACAATCGATCCATGTAAAACACTGGTATTCAGCTGCATCCGGTTAGACTGGAAGTCGACCCAAACATAGTTGAGAAAAGGTTAAGAAGATGATGAAATGGAAGTATGTTTACTTTTTTTTACAAACTAGATGAGGTCGGCGTTTCCTTTCTGACTAGCCGACCTCATCTAGTTTTTTTAGAATATGATTGACGTGTAAAAGTGTTTGTTCAAACCTACTTACAGAAATAAAATCATTTATCATTTATCATTTATGGACATGAGAGCTGTATTTATAAGCCACTGTTGCTTTTATTGCAAGCCTTCGAAGTACCGTACATCGCGATGATGAACATTCTCAATTAAATAAGTCGTCATAGCGTACCTTCTAACTCACGTATTTCGTACTTTTAACTTTATGAATACAGGACATCGGTATTTTAAACTTCGAAATTCAGCATGACAGTCGATCGAAGAAGAAGAAGAAGGCGTGAGTTTATATATGTATGTATTCACAGCGACATACCTAACGAATGACCTGATCTAAAATACCAAGAAACTTCATCAGTACATTACATAAAACTTTCATCTAATCAGAGTTCCACAATCAACGCCAACATCCAACCGTAGAACTAATATAACTTCTTAAACCCCGTATTTCTTCGCTCCGAAGTTAAAACATATAATGTACTTACATCGCGGTACCTGCATGCCGTGATTCCCAGGAAACCTTCTCAACGTAATAAACTTCAGAATTCAAGAATTCTTGTTTCCGTCTTAACCCCTGGTGGCAATAGTTTAAACCATAAAGGCAGGCTGCTTGCAGGCACTCTAAAAGTTTACATCTATTTACCATTTAACTATCGATGAGTTTGAGAACTGCGAATAAAAATTTATATTGAGAATTCTAAAGCGTTTATACGTTGGAGTTTGGGACACACGTAGGTACATGAGTTGTTTTTTTTTTCATCTGTGATGTAACTCTATATTTTCATGTTTAGCTTAAAGAGGTAAAAGGAATAGGGTGTAAAGTTCGCTCAAACCTCCTTAGAAAAGGGAGGATCCTCCGACCAGACAGGTGTCGTATCTGGTGGGCATCTGCCCGACGTTTGATGTCGGGATGTATATATGCTAGTTGCGTGGTAAACTCTGCTTGCGCGATGCAGGATTTTGCGTGACGTCAGTGTGACGCGTAGCTCGCATGTAGCGCTGTAGATACCCCTACAAGCTCTTGTCTCTATAACTTTATTATTTTTTGTACTTTTTTGTAATTGGTATTTGACATGAGCGAACCCAGGGTTTAAACGACACTCATCGCTCAAGCGTAGTACACAAATGAAAATTAAATATATTTTGCTTGCTATCTTTTGCCCGCTGCTTCGCCCGCGTGGAGGTCGGAAATTATCCCACGAGAACGTGCTACCAAGCAGTACTGGGATAAAAACTCTATGTCCTAATCCATGTCGTGTGTTTAAATCGAAGTGCGTGAAATGGTAACACACAGCTTAAGTTACTTCCGCATTTCTAATATTAGTAAAACTTCAAAAAGGGGTAAGTATAGAAGACTGTCACAGAAAATAGCCCAACTAAATAACAAATCGGTTTTTCGATGGGAAATCCCTAGACGTTACAACACAATAGCTAGTTTCGCCCTTAATTTCCACTTTCGATACAATTGTCCTGCCGGCTGAAAAACTTATTTTACATGCTTTTATAAAGATGTCTTATTGTTAGTGACCCCGTGGGGCCTCCACGAAGTCCTTTAGTATGTACCTACTTGAAATGAACGTCAGGGAAAAGAAATAGTTTTTGACCGGAAAGTAATTTAATTTATCGGCCATAATTAGTTCGTAGTTGTCATTATCAGTTTTCACACATTAATATTTCTGGATGGTTGATTATTTTGTATTGATCAATACTGTTAACTCGTGCCGAAATATGAACAAATGACGTAGAAACTGATTGTAAAATCAAAAACAATTCTATGATTCGATATTGCTGTTACATTAGCCCAAGTTACAACAAGTAAAACAGTATGGCTACCGTAACAGTGTTGCAATCGACAATTTTTTTAAATGTTGAAGCAACACTACGCCCAATTACAGTCTCCGGACTGCTTCTGGGAAAAAGCTACAGTAAAACTAAATAAACCAAGCGCAAACCAAGAAACGAACGTCACACATCTATCTTCTATCTATCTATCTATATATTTAAAGAAGGTTCTCTATTCTGTTGCTGTAAGGGGAGTGTGGGTTCTGCTACTAGCAACTGGCGTCGCTTCTACATAGCTTCGTTGATATTTCTTTTCTGCGATGTCATTTTTCTGTCCGCTACTGTATTGACCTCATTATTAAATCTTTCAGCATTAGCACAAGCAGTTTTATCAGACCCGCAAGTAATAGTACTCGACTTATTCCTTCCTTTGCTAAGAGGTAATCGAGAATTATGGCGAGAATTTTATACGAAGAAAATGAAAAGGAATGTACCTATACGAACTTAGAACGGTGCCTACCAAACAATATGTTTTATTTTTATTTAACATATACTGTCCAACAGTTTCTTTTTTGTTTTAAAATTAACTAAACGTGAAATTGTGAAATAATGTAGAACAAACTTCACATAAAAGTGATACAGGAAAAATAATACACAACATAATTATGTCTATTCATGTTATCTGCGACTGCGTCGTAATTGTGGTAAAATAAGTGAATAAATATTATTATTATTATAAGTAGTACACACATTGTTTTAAGTATAATTATTAACATAATTCCAATGAAATATTTCAGTCTGAAACCTCTTTTTTTGGCAGTGAGCCTTTTCAAACAAACAATTAATAAACATAATTTTTGAGAAAAACCACTGTGACAGACGGACGGACATAAAAGTGATTGTATAAATGGGCCCTGTTTAAGGTTCGGAACCCTTAAAACTAATTATAATCTGGATGCGGAACGGCTGCAACTACTTTCTTTCGTTTTATACTTCCAACCAGTTTAACTTAGTTTAAAGTGCATAAACTATGATATTTATAATTTCTTAAGTTCTAAGCGCACAGTGAAAGTTTTAATTAAAAAATATGAATATCATGATGCTAGTTGCGAACAATTTAAAATTCCATTCGTCTCCTTTCTTATAAGACTTGCACGTTTTAAGTGGCCAGCCACAGGAAGGGAAGCCACTTCGTCTTTTGTGAGGGAATTTTCTTTGAACGTGTTTGAAATTCATGCATTTTTTATTTTATTAAAATGAGTTGTAAAATTAGGTTTTCACCCACCTACTTACTAGGTAAATTAAATGTACACGTCGATAGCGGACAATGTAAATGATTGACTTGTAATTTGACGTATTCCTTCCTAGACGTGATACTTTGACCCCTTTGCAACATTTAAGCACCCCATATAGCCTAGGCAAAAACCCAGAGGATCCGAGAAAATCCAAGATTCGTATGTTTCTGAATATTTCCCAAATAACGATGGGCAACAGACTATAGAATATTTAGACCCAATTTTTTTTTTTTGCGACAGTCCTCATTTTTGTCTCGCATTTTTAATTACGGGCTACAAACCAACAAACCTTTTTTTTTCAATCTAATTCATATGGGGTTTCGTTTACGAAAATAGAGATGTTTGTTTTTTATGTTTCGTCATAATAAAATTAAAAATTAAATAAATTAA
Organism: Dryobotodes eremita; assembly: GCA_917490735.1. Taxonomy (NCBI): domain Eukaryota; kingdom Metazoa; phylum Arthropoda; class Insecta; order Lepidoptera; family Noctuidae; genus Dryobotodes; species Dryobotodes eremita. The sequence continues at coordinate 17,873,272 of OU823251.1, read as the reverse complement.
ATTTCCAACTTTTAAAATATGGAACATAAAACAACAAAACTTCACGCCCATATTCCACGAAGGATTAGTAGTAGCAGAAGTGTATGGAACATTCATATTTCGCAATGTATGTTATATTTCGCGATGTAATCTATTCTATTCATTTTACTAACATTACATCAAACTAGTGTTCCTCGTAGGGAGGGGTAGGCAGAGGCACACCTCTATAATAGGTTGCTACATAGGTAGGTACTGCATTGTATTTTTCGTAAAAATTAACGAGATCAAACACAATGATAGCTAACTAATACAAAATTAAACCTAAAACATAAGACATCATTACGCCTGTTATCCTCTAACAGATGGGCAGAGATGTGTAAGATACCCAGACTTTTCTCATGTTAGGTAATGATTCCCCACATATACGTGGAATACATAACACATGTTCCCGGAGGGTAGGCAGAGTTAAATAAACCTCTATATAGGTAGCAACATAGGCAGATAATGAATTGTATTTTTCGTCAAAATTAAAGAAATCATAAAAACTGATTGCTAACTAATATAACACTAAATGTCAAACATAGCATATCATTACGCTTGTAATTCTCTAACAGATGGGCAGAGATGTGTAAGACACCCAAACTTTTGATAAGTATTTAATGATTACCTGCATAGACGTGAAATACATAGCATCACACCAGTATTACCGGCAGGGGTAAGCAAAGGTACACTTCAAAGCTATAATCATAGGTATACTTATAGAGGTATGAGGAACAGGGTGTAAAGCTCACTCATACTCTATGGAAAAGGGAGGATCCTCCGACCAGACGGGTGTTGTGTATGGTGGGCAACTGCCCGACGTTTGATGTCGGGATGTTGTATATATGCTAGTTGCGCGGTAAACTCTGCTTGCGCGATGCAGGATTTTGCGTGACGTCAGTATGACGCGTAGCTCGCATGTGGCGTTTGTAGATGCCGCTACATACTTGCTTCTATTTTCCTCCACAATGAAAGAAATCAAAGATATCCGAAAAGTCTCAACTTAGATAAATGTATTGGTCATATTAAGCATTAATCAAAATATTACGCCTTTATTCCACCAAGGGGTAGACAGAGGTACGGCTCTATTATATAGGACAACACACAACAAACTTATTCTGTTACTGGAAAAGAACTGCTGGGTGTTTAGAAAGTAGTGGAATGACATAAACTAGTTAATTAAGGCTACAATTTAAATGCTCACCAAAATATTTTTTAGACCCTAAGACTAAGTACTCGTACCAAGTAAAATATGTTAACTTCAAATAAAACAAACCCACTCTATACCGAGGTACCTAAAGAACAACATTTTAAGTTCCAAAATAATTATACACTCATCAGAATAATTGTACGTGTTATATTTGTATTATTTTTGTCTACCAAAATGGATAAATGCTCACCAAATCTTGTCCAAAAATTAGTTTGCTTCAAAATGCAAGGATGGGATAGGATGCAAGAGCGAGCGACGCGAGCTCGGAACTTGGGGCACCCCGACTCGGACAGGTTAGGTTAGATGGTTATTTTTTTTAAACCACCCAGAAGTAGGAGCCCCGCAGTGTGGGGCTCCGTCACCTTATAAATAAAAAAGGAAGATAGGTTCATTTCTAAAACACTTTATGAAACACAATTTGGTGAGCATTTATCCATTCTGGTGGACACAATTTGGTGAGTATTTCGAATTTTTTGGAGTAAAATTGGTACTTTTCTGGTAGGCGTTAAAACACAAGCCGTTAATTAATTTAAACAATTATCATTTAAAATTATTTCAAAAATTAGCAATTTCGATCCATGCCAGCATTATCGACTGTTTCATGGGCTCCGGTATTTTTTTTAACATTGGTGTCTTATTCGATAGCTGATTAAATTAAAATGTTTTCCCGGTACTTTGTACGCTTAACGTGATAGATTTTTTTTTATATAAATGGTGTCCAAGTTCATTTATGTATGTAGATGATTTTTGAAAATCTTTAATTAACTTCTTGTTTTATCTTTTAACGGTTACATATTTTGAGCACTTGGTTACGGCAAAAGCTTTGTTACGGTATTAACTACCAAGTAAAATAGCATTGATGGCCATTGAACTTGAGAGTGTAGAGAAAAAATATATTTTATATCGAAATTTGGGAGAATTTCGGAAACACAAATGTTAGATTTTCTCGAATTCCATGGATTGTTGCCTAGGCTATATCGGGTGATTAAATGTTGCAAAGGGCACTACACGTCCTGGAAGGAATACGTCAAATTACAAGTCACCATGTATTAAATCTGTACATAATTATCTTTATATATATAAAAATTACGTGTCACGTTGTTTGTCCGTGATGGACTGCTAAACTACTGAACCGATTTTAAATTTGATTTGCACACCGTGTGCAATTTGATCCAACTTGAAAGATAGGATAGCTTACATCTCAATGTATAGTCGCAATATTATTTTATTGCAAATTATTTGTCTATTATTTGACAGTCACAATTATCTATTAGCTCCAAACGATTCTAACAGATGGCTATACCTGTTGACTGGATTGAGTAAGTATTCAATAGATGGCGCTATGTTAAAAATACAAACGTTTCATATAAGCTACAGTTTAATAGCATAACCACCACGTGTTGCTGAGGCTAAGGTATAATCTAAATTTATTTTGTCATAAACCGCTGGCCGGGTCTGCTATAATATTATAAAGAGAAAAGATATGATTGTTTGTTTGTATTGAATAGGCTCCGAAACTACTGAACCGATTTCAAAAATTCTTTTACTGTTGGGAAGCTAAACTATCTCCGGGTGACATAAGCTATATTATATTATGCTTTGCTACTCGGGCGAAGCCGGGGCGGGTCGCTAGTAATAATATATAGTAACAAAGTCAAAACGACACATTGAATATTTTTGAGAAAAAAGTAATTGCTACAAGATTCGGAACGAGTCTGATGCCGAAATAATATAGATTTTTTAAATTTTTGTCCGTTTTTCTATTTGTCTGGATGTACGAGTATGTTCCGGATAGGCGCAAAAACGGCTGACCGAATTTGGATGAAATTTGGCACACAGATAGTTTATTAACTGGCTTAACACAAGGGTAATTTTAATCCCACGGTAGTACGTTCCCGTGGGACATTTTCCCACATCCACACGGGCAAAGCCGCAGGGAAAAGCACTAAACTAAAAAAACTCCACAACATGAGACGTATCTATAACTAGCAAAATGTACAAACACCTCTGCCTTACCCTTATGGGGAATAGATCCATGTAAATACAAACATGATGATGTTATAGAACTTTTCATATACTGTGCTGCGTATTATAACGTAGGTAGCCCTTTCGTCTTCAAAATTAAATAATAAATAATAATAATATTTAATATTTAATATTAATTCTGTGATTAATTCTGTGTAATTTGACATATCATTTTAATTTCAATTCTGTGACCCTATAATTTGTATTACTCATTCGTTTATTTTAATTGAATTTGACATTTTATTTTTATTTGAATTCTGTGATCTTTATAATGTGTACCTATTTTAATTGCATTGACATTATTTTTATTATGGTGGTTTTGTTAGATTGTGTGTTGATAGTTAAATTTGATGTAATATGGGTTTTTCCTGAATTAAATGATTTTTTTTTTTTTTTTTTAAAAGCCGCAAAACACAAAACCACTGAGGAAATCCTCCCAAATCTTTACGAACCAAACGTTTGGCGTATTGAGCGGATTAAAGAAGGCTAACATTAATCTTATGCGTCCTCCCAACTCGCGACGTGAGGGTCTTAAGCCGAGAAAAGCTTATGTGTAGTGGCCCTCAAGGAACTTCATTGTTTTTGTCCCTTCTGTGAAGTCTAAGGGGTTTATTAAGTATGTTACACACATGTTCAGGTTGGCATGATTCGGCACAGGCCGGGTGGCAAACTCTAATGTATATTTTACCGGCTGTACCAAATCGTGCCGAATCAACCAATCCTAACAAGTGTGTAGCATGCCTAATAAAAAATTAAGTAACGACCTTACTGGGTTCTAAGAAGTTAGTAACATAGAATAGAATAGAATAGAATACTCTTTATTATGTACACCATAAACATTACAGATATAAATGCAGACATTTTACACGGGGTGACACAATGGGCGGTCTTATCGCTAAAAGCGATCTTTTACAGACAACCTTTGGATGGATAACATACTAAGGCACCTGTCCCACCACCGCACCGGCGATTATCGAGAAGCGTGGAGATCTAGCAAGTAAAAACGAGTTGGCGAGCTATGAGCAGCAAGTTCGCGACAGCGACGAGCGATATGGGCTCCCAAACAAAACTGCGAATTCGCATCGCGTTGCAAAGGTCTGCGAGCTCGCAGGACGCAGCTCCAGGCCCTGCAGTCTCGACAAATATAACCACAAAAATCGGTCGGTAAGTCTAATCGATGTCAAATTTTTAAGCTATTGCATAGCTTTTACCGCGGGCTTTGAGCGCGGCGACCGAATCAAGAAATCCCGTAACGAAAATAAAAACTAACACCCCCCACTCCGCCTACCATGAAGCTCGGCCGAGCGTTCGCTTAACGTGTATGTATATGGTACGACTGTACGAAGCTCGCACGGATCGAGACGAGCTGCTCCGAAATCGGACGAATACGTAAGCAGCTGTTTATGAGAAAGTATATAGGTGTATAGGTATCTATCATTTATCTTTACAATGCCACACTCACCGCATAAAAAATAAAATAAAAATATTTTAAATGATATTAACTTCACATTTATTCAATAAAAAAAAAAATTGTTTTCTTATCGGTCACCACGCTCAAAAAGTGTAACTTGAATTAATGTCAAAAGAAAAAAAAATACTGCATAAATAAAAAATAAATAAATAATTATAATTGCATAAGTTGATAAAAAATGCTATGCAATAGCTTTACCGCGGCAGTCCCCGAGTGCCACACGTGATTTTTTTAATTGATTTTCAACCTTATGATTTCGAAATAAAGTTGAAAATCTACTAAAGGAATTTGACAACGATACGCCTTAGCGACCGATTTTTGTCGCTGTCTAATGTCGAGACTGCAGGGGCAGGGCGATTTCTGCGATGCGGCATCGTATCGCATAGCATCGCAGTTTTGTGTGGGAGCCCTCTGTCGCTGGTTTGCGTAAGTACCAAGCGTGAGTCTTTTAGCGAGTGTTCCGACCTACAATTTTTCGTACGTTCCGTGAGCGAAAAATAGATGAGAGCTAGTCGCTTCCTCGTCGGCTCCGGTGGTACAGGTGCCTAATAGTAGCTGGTTTAAAATATCATAAAACGGTTTACCTATCCAAAGACTAGTGAGCTCATTCTGCCTCCTCTGGGTGATTCTATTAGTGGATCCTGCGTGGCCACTTTCACAGCCATTAGAAAGAATATAATTTCATTAGTGTTATTGGACTTCTCCCAGTAGCAGCCCGGAGTTTGGATTTATGTCCGGTTGATGGCAATAGGCTCGCCCCCTATTACATGGAACTAAAATCTAACTAGCGAAATATGGGTCACCTCTGCCTTACCCTTCGTTGAATGCAGGCGTGTATTTTGTTATGTCTGTAAAAATATCGTCAGATACGGGAATTAATATACCTACTTAAATGAAATACAATTGAATATTTTGTTGTTATTTTATTCCGTTCATGTTCGATGTTTTTGCAGAAATTAATAAAAACTTACCTACTTTATGCATAGGCAACATTTAGGGGTTTATTTATAAACGTTGCTTAAAGTTAAGAGGCGTTTAAACTTCAAAAATGTATGATTAAACAGTCGCTAATCACTACTTAACTTTAACCAACGTTTATAAATAAATCTGACTAAATACTGAATACTGAATCTCTATACTCAAGCTCTAATCTGCTCTCCGTCAGGAAACTCTACATCCTATACCTTGTACTCAGATACCATACAATTCTGCCCTTTAGCCATGCCAAACTTAAAAAAAGACGCTGTGATATAGTAGCCCCTACATACTCAGCACGTTCAATTTTTGCTAGTCGCCAAAATGTAGCTCAAGCCCCACGCGTTTATAATAAAGTAAATCGCATACTTAATATTTACCCTATGCAGCTGTACGAGTGTAAGAAGATATTGAAGGAATGGCTCTTCACACTTAATTATGATGCCGTGGAAGATATTTTGGTTACACAGGGGTGAACGTCACGCATACACACACACTCACACACACACCATCTCACTCACTCACACACACTCACATACACTCTAACTCACACACACACACCCACACACCCACTCAAACACACACACACATACACACAAAATATACTTTCACACGCACATAAACACACATTTACACCTTTCTGCCATAAGCACGATTTAATTCATTATCATTTTTCTTTTTCTATTTTCTTATTGGTTTGTTTTTATTGGTTTTAAATTTTTATTGGTTTTATTAAAAAAATGTGTAACTTATACCTAATTAGCACAACGAAACAATTGAACTAATCGAGGAAGAGCGAGTTTTATCCCATCACAAGTATCTTCGGTTTACTTTCTGGGAAGCCCCGGCAACTTACGAGGGTCATTCAATAAATACTTAGCCTACAAAAAGTAAACGAAAATTTTGGAAAAGTGGCAATTTATTTTTCAACATAGTCTCCTTTTAGTTCGATACACTTAGCCCAGCGATGCTCCAACTTTTTTAACCCGTCCGAAAAATAGTTTTTGTCAAACTCTGCAAAATAGGCCTCCGTGGCGGCGATGACCTCCTCATTCGATCCATATCTATTCCCGGCGAGTGATTTTTTCAGATTAGGAAACAGAAAGAAGTCACAAGGGGCCAAATCTGGAGAATACGGTGGATGGGGCAGCAATTCGTAGCGTAATTCGACCAATTTGGCCATGGCAACGGCAGACGTGTGAACCGGTGCGTTGTCGTGGTGAAACAGCACTTTTTTCTTCGCCAGATGGGGTCGTTTTTTCTTTAATTCGGCGTCGAATCGGCCTAATAAATCGGCATAGTAAAGCCCTGTAATTGTTTTACCCTTCTCGAGGTAATCGATGTAGATCACACCTTGTGAATCCCAGAAAACGGTGGCCATAACTTTTCCGGCCGATTTTACAGTTTTCGCCTTCTTTGGAGCACGTTCCCCGGTCTGGATCCATTGTTTTGATTGCTCCTTGGTCTCTGGTGTGTACCAGTGGATCCAGGTTTCATCGACGGTCACAAAACGACGCAAAAACTCCGCTGGATTCATCTTAAACAGCGCCAAACACGTCTCCGATGTGGTCTCACGGTTGCGCTTGTTTTCTGGTGTGAGTAAACGCGGCACCCATCGCGCCGACAGCTTTCTCATGCCGAGTTCCTCGTGAAGAATATGATGCACTGTTCCTTCTGAAATGCCTACAGTCTCAGCTAGCTCCCGAACCTTCAATCGGCGATCTGCCAATACGAGATCATGGATTTTTTTAATGTTTTCCTCCGTAGCAGCTGTTTTCGGTGCACCTGGACGTGGTTCATCAAAAACCGACGTACGGCCACGTGCAAACTCGTTGAACCAATTCTTGACGGTGGCCATCGATGGAGAAGAGTCACCGTACACAGCATCCAAGCGCTCTTTGATTTCGATGCGCGTTTTCCCTTCCAAAAATAGGAATCGAATCACCGAACGATATTGCTCTTTTTCCATTTTTGTAAAACCGATCGACACGTTCGCTTCCATAAGTTGTCAAATTAAAACAAATGAAGGAATTGGAATGAAAATTTGAAAAAAGAATTAAAAAAGAATGTGCTACACTGTGGTAAAACTCTTTTGAAACTACAGCGCCCTCTGGCGATGAGGCTAGGTACTTATTGAATGCACCTCGTAAATGTATCTAGATTTAAGATAATAAACACATTTAAAATAAAAATAAAAAAATTGGGTTAGTCACTGTGCTTTTGGTTGTGGCTTCTACTTCTGTTTACTTTATAGTGTTTTTCCCTTCACGGTCGGCATCTGCTGTCCTGCCCCTACAGCTGGATTGACTGGGCCACATGCAAAAGAAAGTGAACGAAGTGAGCGCTAGCAAGGCGCGGATACAGAACGGGGCAACGGGGGCAGTTGCCGGCCCCTGGGCTTCGACCAAACTGAGTCTAAAACTCTAAATTGGACATAAACATCCTAATCCTAACTTCCTAACTAATATTATAATGCGAAAATAAGTTTGTTTGTTTGTTACCTTTTCATGCCTAAACCACTGAACTCATCATCATGAAATTTTGCTTATACGTTGTCAGGGGTACAGAAAAGGACATATGGGTAGCTTAGATCCAGAAAAAAGTACAGTTCTCGAGGGAAAGAACAATAACTTTCGACGGTCACATTTGCTTTAGAACGCTAGATGGCGTTACGTGTCTTTCGAATCATGATTTAATTATATTATTAGAAACTTTAGTAGTGTGTATTTAGTAGTATGTTGACACGTTTTGCACAATTTCTAAGCAGTAACCTGACAAAAAGTACTAGGCTTGCATGAATCCACGGTAGCATTCAAATTATTAATATTATGCTACTAATAGGATTTCGATGTACATTTCGATTTTTTGTACAAATCCTGCCATGATTCTTTGACACATACATAGTTTATAACCTAGATTGCCACATAATGATACTTTTTACTCCGATAGTTCGTTTCCGTGGGATAATTTCGGCCTCCACGCAGGCGAAGCCGCGGTCAAAAGCTAATAGTTTTATAACCTGTATTTTTACTGTATATAGGTACAGTACCTATAGGTATTACTAAGATATATAAGTCGTAGACATCCTCGAAAAGGGGGGGCACATTATTGAGTTTACAGAAAGTAGGTGCCGATAGTTTTTTTTTAAAAGGGCTTTCATGTTTTCTATAGTAAGTATATTATTGTCACTCTCACTTGCTAGGTATACACTGCTACAAGGATCTTTCGGCGCTCGATTGACGTTGACAGGGGGGCGCTGTTGGTAAACATCTGTGCAATTGTTTTGTGAAATGTATTGGAAAAACAAGATGGCGGCTTAGTTCCGATTTTGACCAAGCACCAAAATAAACTTGTAGCGCTATACTTACTTAAGTACTTTACCGGTACACTTTACACACGCAACGACTTTAGTCGCCGGCAATTTACTTGTCAGTCGATTTGTTGCTAGCGATGTCAAAATCTGTGCGAGAGATTTTGAAATCGCTAGCGAGTCGCTAGTGACTAAAGTCGCTGTGTGTGTACACATATACACAGATACTCACACACACACATATATTTCCAGTATAAGCTGATCTCGCATTGTATAGGATTTCCGTACATTGAGAGGTCAGCTTATACTGGAAAAGCTTATGCTTGATATGTAGCCGTGTGTACCTAGAATTACTGTGTGGACGATGATATGGATCTGTTTACACGTGGTAATTTTGGTGATTAATAGTTAAGTTAGGGAAATTCATTGTTAACTTAAATTGTTCGCATATTCAAATCACAATTTTCATTCTTTGCCAGACCTATGTTCAAATTCAAAATATTATATTTCACATAAACCTATATACATGGGTACAAGTTTCCTACGGAAAAGAGCCGGCAAAAAACTTCACGGATACTCTTTTAAAAGTAATTGGTTTTTAAAATATTCTCAAATTATACTATTAGTAGGTATGGAAGGACAGTGTAAACATGGCAACAAGTACCAGGTAGGGTGTCAATTTTCTTAACAATTAATTTCCTTGCCTGTACCTTTAAAACAACGATAGAGATCAATACTCGTTTGGTGGACCACTACGTACGAGTACTTTTATTTGTTGATTAAAAAATATACCTACAATCGCAGGTATCATCCCTCACGCAAATTTTAATGAAATGACACATATTTGCAAAAGAAATCATGCTCATGAATATCTAACGAATTGAGTGATTTTATATTTATTCATGTCGACGTGTTACCGGTATAACCGATATGCTCTTTGATTTATCAAGGCTTGAGACCTACTCTCAAGCCTTCCAATTTTTGTGATATTAAAAGAGGAATGGAGTTAAAAACTGAAAGCTCGTCATAGGTGGCACCACTGTTTACCGTCTACAAGCCGCCATTGTTTTGTTTATGTTTACTTTAGTGTCGATCACAAATTAATCGAAAACTATATAAATATATATACGATTTAGAGAGGTAGCACAGGCAGCAGGTATTAAAAGAGGAGCTAAGGAAAAGGGAATTACTTACGCGCGAATTTTATTTCCTTTTCCACTACAGCTGCTTAAAAAAGCAGGTGTAGTGTAAAAGTCAATAAAAATATGAACATTTTATAATTTATAGATTATTTTGTTTATTGACTTTAAACCTTTTAAGCTATTGCATAGCTTTTATCGCGGGCTTTGAGCGCGGCGACCGAATCAAGAAATTCTGTAACGAAAATAAAACCTAACACCCCCCACTCCGCCTACCATGTAGCTCGGCCGAGCGTTCGCTTAACGTGTATATTGTTCGGGCGCCTCCGACCACTCGGCAATCTTCGGCTGCTGTCGTGAGACAACCGAAGGCGGCGGGCGGCGGCGAGAGGTGCGGTGTGCGGGACGCAGGCCTTCGGACCACTTCGCTACCGATCTCGGACGACGGCACGCGCGTGCACTCCATACCTACGTTTACCAAGATCGACAATTGTTGTACCTATTTTCATTATATCACTTTAAAATTACAGTCCATTGCCTTTGAGTTTAGTCCTTAGTTAGGTCCCTAACATATGTGGTACGACTGAACTTGAATTAATATCAAAGAAAAAAAAATACTGCATAAATAAAAAATAAATATTAATATCAAATAAAATTATAATTGCATAAGTTGATAAAAAATGCTATGCAATAGCTTTACCGCGGCAGTTCCCGAGTGCCACACGTGTATTTTTTTTTTTTTGTTGAAGATGGGTGGCGTACGAAAGGTCGGAATTGAAAACCGAAAACCAATTTCCTGACTGAAAAACTTCAGTGATGTTAATTCTAGCACTGATCTAATATGAAAATATAAACACACACACCTTTCCTATAATTTACATAACATCTCACCACAAGTGCCTATAGGTAATGAAAACAGATTCGGCCCTCTTGGGAGCATCACCTCTAAACTAATTTCTCCCATAAAAGCCTTCAAGTTTAAAAAGGATAGGACATAGTTTCGACGAAATATTGAGTTTCCAATATTTTTTGGAGAGCTCTCTTCCACAGTTTTAGTCTTTTCACACCTTTGTCAAATACATGGGTCCCCGTATTTTTACAAGCTTTTATTTAACTTGCAATGTATGTATGTTTGTCCGGGTGGAAACTTGCAAGCTGAAAAAAAAACCACTTCCTCTTATCCTACGGATTTGAAATTTCACACGTTGATTCTGTTTCGTAGACAATGCATTTTTATGATGCATGACCTGTGATTCTACACCCAGAATTAGCTCCAGACGAAGGATCTCCTTAACGATCAACGGTGCAGACATGACATTTAATATACGCGTTTAATTATGGTAGTTTCTTCTAAAGTCCACCATAATCTGGCTACTGCACTCAGAACTGGCTCCCATACGAGAGAACTCCTCAAAGGTCAACAGCACAGGCACGGAATGTTGTATAAGTGTTCATTAAATTATAATGATAGCTCGTTCTAAAGTGTGGCATAACTTGGATAGTGCAACTCGAATGGCTTCTCACCATGACTTGTGTAAAGGCGCGTTTGGGTTCTTTGGATTTGTCTTTACAAGTACCTTTCAAGAGAAGGTGATAGAACGGTTATATAGAAATTCTAATGCTAAAAAGTAAAAAATAAAATGTGAAGTAAAAAACCTTTTTAAAAACAAGCTTTTATTGAACTAAAAAGTACTAAATAAAACTTACGTTAACAGAAAACTTGAATTTTTTCTTAAAAGCTTGAGGCGTGAACGTGCTTCTTAAACTTTAAGATAAGCCGCAAGCTTCTAAGAAAATACTAAAGTTTTATGGTAACGTCAGTTTTATTTAGTACTTTTTAGTTATATAAAAGCTTGTTTAAAAAAAAGTTATTTTCTTCAAATTTTTTAAAGAAGTTTTTTAAAGAAGTCGCTTGTTTGCAAAAAATGTATGGGTAGTAATAGCTAGCTGTCAAATTCTTAGACGCTGGATAGTAGCGACATCTGAAGGGAGTACGTGGCAGTTTATATCTCCGTTGAGTGGATTTTTTAGATGAGTACATAAAAGTGAAAAGAGAAAGCATGAGCAATTCAGAAAGTGATCAAAAAGACTTTTCATGGTCCGAAAAATCTTTCATTTTAATTTATTTAACCATTTATGTACACACATATAGGAAATAGACAAGAAGAAAAGAACAGATAAATAGGTACAAAGGTGATGCTTATTTCTAAATAAACCTCTTCCAGCATACCTGCGATATAAAAGTAGATAAAGAGATGAAGACAGCGTCTGTAAGAGTAAAAGAGAAAATAAAATACATAAAATCAAAAATAATTCACTTTATAAAATAAAACAGACAATATACATACATAGGTTAACAACAATGCCTCGTTGGTTTAGTGGTTGCAAGCGCTACTGCTGAGCCTGAGATCCTGGCTTCGATTCCCAGGTTGGGCAAAGTATTATTGGGCTTTTTCATCTGGAATTTCTCAGTAGCAACTTGGAATATGGAATTTGTGCCCGATGGTGGCTATAGACTCGCCCTCCTATTATTCATGGGACTTAAACATAACTGGCGAAATGAGGGTATACGATAGGTACACCTCTGCCTAACCCTTCAGGGAAACAACACAATTTACATTCCAATTTTCTATATGTATTTGTTTTCGCAAAAAAGCAATACCAGTGTTGCCAAGGATGGGGTTTTTACACCAGTGTTGCTAATTAAGGTCAAATTCTACTAAGGAATGTAATTGTGGTAAATTAGAGAACATAAATTTTACGAATATTTCGAAGTATGTTTAAATTACCCAAAACTCCAGTCGGAAAAACATTATTTCAAAATTGCTGGAACCGTAGTACTGAAAAATTTACCCTCTAAGTAGATACGACAATAAAGATCAAATTCCCACAGCATGATACAAGCAGCGCATTTTCTGAAGGATATTGCAAGGGTATTACGATCGCGTGGTACGGAATAGTAGTACGCCTGACAGGGTGACCGCTCCAGGTCTGTGCTCTGGATCCGGTCTGGACGGTCCCTTCGGCAATTTGTTACTAAATTTGTACGTTATGTTAATTTATAAAAATTTACAACAGTCTTATGGTAATGCGGTAAGATAACGCGCGAAATTCAAATTTTCTTAAGCTTTTTGCAATTTTCAGCACCCTAATGGCGTAACACACTATCAATCACAAACTGAATGATTTTGATGGATATTGCTAATCCATTGCTTAATATGTTTGAAAAATTTGTCTGCTCAACAACGTACATAACGCAATGAATGTTGTTGAACTGTCAAAATGAAAACCATTCCTACTGTTAGTGTGTTACGCAATTACCCCGCTGGTTAGTGTCAGGTTGTATGTTGATCAAAATATAATTCGCAACTGTACCAAAATGTGTATTTACAGAATTATAATCATTAAAATCATCAATTGAACTCTGTCAGTCTCGGTCTTTTAGTTAAAAAGTTTTGATTTTCAATGTACCTGTAGGTACCTGTAGGTACATTGAAAATATTTTAATTTGGTGTACTACTTCCACTTGTGAGTCCTAAGGATAGAAAGAGCTCCCCCCCTCCCCACGATAGAAAAAACTTTGGAATGTAATTTGTTCGTACTATCCATGGTTTTCGACAGTAATCTGATAGTTTGGGAGGTACATTGGAATGAGTATAAGCAATAAAAATTTAGTCTCTAAGTAATAGAATAACGAAGGGACCCGCTGGATGGAAACCTAAATTAAGAGCCATTTCTCCCGTAAGATTATAGAGAAGAAAAAAGAGAAACAAAAAGAGTATGAATACCTACATACTTACATAAATACTAGGAAGAAACATTAATTTGTTGTTCCTACAACCAGGCTCAAGAAAATAGGTGGCTCGTTCCGATGCCAATGCGATTTTATAATAAACTTCCCAACCACATTCAAGAACTAAGCCTTAATAAATTGAAATCTTTTACAAAGCGGAAACTATGCCTTTTATACTGTTAAAGAATATATTGAGGACAAAAATGCTTGAGATTGAGCTGCTCCAATAAATTTTGACAGTGAATCCAGCGGGGTAATTACGTAACACACTAACAGTAGGAATGGGTTTCATTTTGACAGTTCACCAACATTCATTGCGTTGTTTACGTTGTGAAGCAGACAATTTTTTCGAACATAAGAAGCAATGGATTAGCAATAGGCTTCAAAATTATTCAGATTGTGATAGATAGTGTGTTACGTAATTAAGGTGCTGTTCTATGCTTAATTTTTTTCTCTGATAGTATACCTATACAATACATATACAATGACATGAATATTTACTTTGTAATTGTGAATATTATTATATATTATGAATGTGAGGAGGAGAGAAAAAGAACATGTGACCCATATGGTCACGTGTTTTTTTTCTCTCAGTTTGTTTTAATCATGTTCTGGCAGTTTGAGTAATTTATGCGGCCTACCCAAATGTCCTTTCTATGGTATTGTTCGTCGAATCGTTGAGTTCCTTATGTTCTGAGTTGAACTGCACGATAACTGACTTGAGCACTGACTGGACAAGTCCACTGAAATCTGTGTGGTTCTTTTCTCAAAAGACCATTTCAGATACCACTCTTCTTCAGATGGTCTTGACATGATCTGAACAAGATTATGTCTGGACTTTAAAAGAGCCTGTGCCTTCTGCGTTTGTTTCAGCCTTTCTTCTCAGAGTAGTCAGATAGGAAACGCCGACCTCATCTAGTTTTTAAAATATGTTTGACGTGTAAAAGAGTTTGAGTAAACCTACTTACAAAAATAAAATCATTAATCAGTAAATCCTCCGGTATAGGATAAGTATTCAAAGTTATTGCCAACGCAGAATTTCATGATTATGCCTGTCATGTTATGTTTGTTGAAAATAAGGGGCCTCATCTAAATTATCTTGTCTAGTCAGAACCATAATTTCTCCTGTTTTCCCTCCTTTGAATGTTCCGTTTTAGTGTCTTAACGGGCTAAAATAAAAGCTCTTCAAGTCTTCAGTCTTGAAGACTGAGAATACACTTATGTCATAAGTGTGTTCTCGGAAGAGTGTATTCGTGACATGAATGCACAGATGTTCCTTGCATACTAACTACTTTGCCGTGTGTACTTTCATGGTATTACAAAACAGCATTCTCGACGTTGTCACCGGTCTTTAAACTCTGTCTCTTTACATGATATGTATAATAATATGCATTTCTTAGCACAAGTACCAAAATTACCTACTGTTTGTATGTAATTAGAGCGTGCACCAAGGTAGAATACTGTTGAATTCAACATAATTATAACCGATTTTTTTATATTGTTGTTGAAATGTTTGTTATATTTTACTGTGGAGCTAGATGGATTTAGTAGTACTAATATAAACATACCTACCTATGTTGCCACAAATTTTTTCTTCGACTACATAAAGTAGCACCAAAATTTTAGGAGTGTAAAATATGGAGGGTACTTTGCAGTTCTTAAAAAACCTCATTAGTCGAATCTCTGCTCTATACATTAACGTAAAAACGGGATGAAAAACATAAAACATGTACGACATGTTTTGCTTCATTTTTCGTACATGCAAAAGGAGAAGAAATACCACAAATTTTCTAAAAATCAGTACCATCAAACTATGTTATTAATTAAGCATCTAAGCTTTATTTACTGTGTTTTTATACTGTTATTTATTTGAGAAGGCTACTTTAAAACATGTTTAAATTAACGTACATAACGAACGCTTAGAACTGACTTGGTTTTCACTTTGATCACCTATGAAAGTGTACGTTTATAATTTCAAGAAGAACGAAAAAGAAGAAATACTTTAGAAAGCACAGCTGGTCCCAAAGGAATACATAAAGAAATATATAACGAGTAGAGTAGACAGTAAATTTTTCGTTTACATGCCAGAAACAATTAAGTTTATAGAGGTATAAGGAACAGGGTGTAAAGCTCACTCATACTCTATAGAAAAGGGAGGATCCTCCAACCAGATGGGTGTCGTGTCTGGTGGGCAACTGCCCGACGGTTGATGTCGGGATGTTGTATATATGCTAGTTGCGCGGTAAACTCTGCTTACGCGATGCAGGATTTTTGCGTGACGTCAGTTTGACGCGTAGCTCGCATGTGGCGTTGTAGATGCCGCTACAAGTTCTACATGCATAATCTTAAGACTTTTTTCTGTGAAGGTAAATAGAAACTAATGAATGGCACATGATACGATCCTATGCAAATACGATAATTATCTTTTTGTCAGTAATTTATCTCGTCATTCTGCTGAGAATGAGGTCCTGAGTTCGATTCCTAGGTCAAGCAAAGTGTTATTAGGTTTTTCCTTTTGGAATTTCTCAGTAGCAGGCTCGAGTCTGGTTGATGGCAATAGGCTCGCACCCTATTACATAGGACTCAATCATAACTGGCGAAATGTGGGTGTACTATAGGTACACCTCTGCTCACTCTTCCGGGATTAAAGGCGTGATGTTATTTTATGTGTATAATACAAATAAACACGCCGCACAGATTGCGAGTAGGTAGCTACAGTCCACATAAAGGACATCGCCAAAAAGATCGGCCGCTCTTGGAGTAAGGGCCTACTTCTTCCTCGGCTGCATGAACTCCTAAAATGTATACCTTTTTATGCTCAAAACTTACCTACACAACTTTAGAATAGAATAGAATACTCTTTATTATGTGTTTTGTATGTTTTTAGATGAGAAATTTTGATAATATTTTACATATCTATTGTTCTCTATGTTTTATTATATAAATGATCATAACAATTTTTGAATAATTTGACTCTGAAAGACTTTATAAATTATGATTATTATAGATTCAATTATGATTTTATTAATTACTTTTGACATGACTGTATACTTTGACATGAATTATTAATTCCTCTTAATTTATTTTTATTTTTTTCTTTTGACATTTATTACCTACTAGTTGCAAATTTTGCAGTCATAGATTAAATTTTGTTTTATTTAATTCTTTTATTTTTGTAATGTATATTTTTTGTTAAAATTGCCTTTTTTTGGACTGAAGGATATAATTATTAAGAAAATCATTTGTAATTCTAAACATTTGCACGCCGTAGTATGGCAAACATGTCTGAACCAATTTTTCATTATGTTATCCTGCATGCACTTTTTATTATTGTATGTATACACATGTTTGGGCAAATAAATTTTTATCTTATCTTATCTTATCTTATCTTACCATAAAAATTACAGATATAAATGTAGAAATTTTACATAGGGTGACACAATGGGCGGTCTTATCGCTAAAAGCGATCTTTTACTGACAACCTTTGGATGGATTCAAGGGAGAAGGAACGGTAGATCTTTCATACCTAATTATGGATAAACTTTGTGACTTAAAAATGTTGGTAACACACTAAATGTAATTAACATGCAAAGTAATTCTCACGAGGCATTATTTTACATACGTTCTACATTCTCATCTAACACTAAAATTATGGAAGAAACAACTCTAAAAACTTTGTACAACATAATTAGTAGTCTAGGGTGTGACGTAATTATTCTTCAGACGGTGTAAAAAGTACCTTGTTTAATTATAATAGCATCTATTTAGCTACTTTAGAACTCGGTTTAAGACCTTTCTTGGAAGGAAATGGCAATTAGGAAAAGAAGGAAACTTTATACAACACCTAGCGTAAGAAGCGTTTAAAACAAAAGTCATGAAAGTAAGTACTTTGTGTCAGAATCTACTGATTTCCCCCCTTTTTTATAAACGTTGCCTAAAGTTAAATAATGATTATCGTCTGATTAAGCATTCATAGTACGACGCCTAAAAAAAAACTCTCAAACTTTAAGCAACGTTTATAAATACGGAGGCAAAATGTGTTAACTTTTCTCAAGATAATTATTAACAGTTAGTTTTTTTTTTTAAAACAACATGATCAGTTTGTAATGCTCCCATTGCTGGGACACAGTCCTCCTCTCGGTGAGAGGGAGTGGGCTGTCATCCACCACGCGGTCCCAGCGCGGGTTGCTAGATGTCACGCGTCTTGGAATTTTTGTTTCTAGGTCCTAGTTAGTAATTATTAAAGTAAAACTGAATCTCATGATAATTCAATGATAGGTAAAGCAAAGTGTTATATTACACATACCCAGGCAAGTACCTACCTATACCAGTAGGTGCAATTTGCATGCACTCAATCAAAAATGTTCAGTGAATAAAAACGGGCAGGTCCAAATGATTTATGAACACAAACGTGCACTTAAGGCGAAGCGCCAGGGTATCCCGCGAAATTCAAATTATCTTACGTTCTTTTGCAATGTGCAGGTCAGTGTCAGGTTGTTTGTTGAACAAAATATGATTCACGACCGTAACAAGTATGTATTTACAGAATTATAATCATTAAAATCATCAATACAACCCTCTTGAGTTCATATCATCTCATTGAATAACTTTTCATGAAAAAGTCGCAAGAAAATTTGAATTTCGCCGGCTACCCTGCCGCTTCCCCTTAACACTATATCATTGATATTTTAGTCACGTTAATAGAAAAATCAAAATTATAATCGCAGAACAATAGTCCAACTAAGTAATTCCAACTTTATCGTGAAACTTTAAAACACTTTGAAAATTTTTAAATGATTTTCATTGAATGGTTTCGATGCAATTTATTAAGCCATTAAATGCAGAAGCTATTAACGAAGAACGTTTAAAAGTTTTTATTTTCATTGAAGTGAGACTTCAATTAAAGCCATTTGATAGCTATTTTATTGTTTTTAGTTCGAACTAGCGTAAGAAAATAAATTATTTGATAGAACGACCATTAGTGTCTTCTACACCAGCAAGCTTTAGTTTTCGACTAATTTAAGTTTGTATAAATTACTTAGTCATTGTTTTTGAAAGTTCGCTAAAGCTTTAATACTTATTTACGTATGTCTTACGAACAGGGATTGCAATCCCGCAGCTCATTCAATCCCGCGGGATTGATATGCGGGATTACTCAATCCCGCGTGGCATCCCGCGGGATCCCGCATCTTTGAAATTATGTTGTAAAATCAAATTGAAACTACAGATTTTTGTGTAAAAATCAACTTTTATTAAACATTTCTTACGTTAAGTAACAGAAATAATTTATTAAGTATAAGTAATTAGTAATCTGTTTTCTTAGATTCATCTTCAAATTTTTCGCATCGCTAAATTTTTAATTTGCGGGATCCGCGGATCCGCGCTTTGAAGATGCGGGATCCAGCAGATTAATAAAAGCTCCGGGATCCCGCGGGAATGCGTGATCCCGTTTTGCGGGATTGCAATCCCTACTTACGAAGTGATAGAACTCGCCAACAGAAATAATACATTATCCTAAACCAATCAAAAATATCTGCCTCCCTCGTTGGTCTAGTAGTCGCAAGCGCTACCACTGAGCACGAGGTCCTGGGTTCGATTCCCGGGTCGGGCGAAGTGTTATTGGGTTTTTCCATCTGGAATTTCTCAATAGCAGTCCGCAGTCTGGATTTGTGCCCGTTTGATGGCAATAGGCTCGCCCCCTATTACATGGGACTTAAACATAACTGGCGAAATGTGGGTGTACTATAGGTACACCTCTGCCTAACCCTTCGGGGAATACAGGCGTGATGTTATGTTATGTTATATACAAAAATGTAAATGTGTATAATACTAGCTTTTGCCCGCGACTTCGTTCGCGTGGAGTTCGTAAGACGCCACAATTTACTAAAATAACATCCAAATTTTTATAAAACTTTACTGTTTATTACGTTTTTAATTTCGGTCTTAGCAGCCAAAACATGGAGAGAGTCAAGACTGGTGACGCTGGAGCGAGTGACGTACAGTTGTTCATGTGAGAAGCAGCTAGTAAGCAAGCAAAATGTAAAAAAAGGAAGCATAAAAAATATGAATTGTTGGAAACCGAACATAGGTTTGCAAAGTAGTCGTCGAACATTTAAGCTATTTGCTTTGTTGTAAAGTTAACTAAAATAGCCGTTCTTATACAGAGTTGCAGTAGGGTTGCCAACTTTTTTTTTTATAAAATTAGAGTATTTCTGGTTTTCGAGAGGGCAAACATAGGTAGAGCACAGACTTATAAAAAAGAATTATCATTAGTGTTATTTTTTTTTTTGGACTTTTTGCGGAGTACTAATTTTTTTCTTATAATCGCCGACTACCATCCAAATTGATGAGGAATACTGTTCTTATCAATTTTAATGAAGAAGTGATAATCCCTTCCCGCCACTTTCCAATCATGACCGGAGACAGGGCCGTCTTTAAACTATTAGTGGCCCAGGGCACTTTAGGATAATGGAGACCCTATGGACAATATACAATGAAAATTTTAGCACCCCGCCTCTGATAGTAGAGAAATTTCATCATTTCAGTTCATACCTAGGTAACTTTATCGACTTTTACTGAAAATCCAAAGTTAAAGGAATGTCTTACGCAAGAGCGAGCGTAGCGAACTCGATAATTTTAGATTTTTCTTTTGATCATCACTCTTAAAGAAATAAGAAAAAAGAAGTAAGTATTTTGCCGACTTAGGCAGAAAAGTTTGAGAATCAAGAAAACTTAGGATGTTTGAGCGAGCGAATATAAAGAGTATTTTAGCGTACTCTATTGATGTTGTAGATTATAAAGTACGCCTACGCGAAATAAAATACAACACTCAATATTTGAGTACGGTTGGCAACCCTAGGTGGCGGGGACCTCGCGCACATACTGTTATCATGGATTCACCGCATAACTCTAGACCCCATAGCGTAGAAATTTTTCATCGGTTCTCAGAAAAAAAAACAACAGCGGGGTTATTACGTAACACTAACAGTAGGAATGGGTTTCATTTTGACAGTTCAACAACATTCACTGCGTTATTTACGTTGTTAAGCAGATAAATTTTTCGAATTTAAGAAGCAATGGATTAGCAATAGGATTCAAAATGATTCAGATTGTGATAGATAGTGTGTTACGTAATTAGGGTGCTGGTTCATAGAAAAGTGGACAGCAATTTTTTTTAAATATCCGACGAAAAATTTCAACGCAGCGTGTTCAGAACCATGTACTGCAGATCTATTCTGTAAAAATCTCACCGTGATAACTTAGGCGAAGTGAGCGTGGAGTGAGTTGTCAATAGTGACAAGCCCTTGCATCAGTCGGAATGACAGCTCACTTCACCTATGTTTTCACGGTGAGAATTTTACAGAATAGATCGGCTGAATCCATGGTAACAGTTTATGCGACGATGTCCCTGCCACCCTGTGTATGTCGTGATTTACTGCTTAGCTCCATAAAGGTACAGCGTGATGATAATCATTTAAAGGGTTAAATCTGTAACTATCTGCAATATTCTGACCTTATAGCTCGTCTGTTTAAAATTTCATCCTCCATAGCAAATAGCGGGATAATATATAGCCTACAGACTGACCTGGCTTATAGGGAATATTCAAGTAAAATTTGAACAAAATCTGTCTTGTACTTTCTGCGTGATGTTGGAACATACATTCAGACAAACAGACCAAAAGTCAATGAGGAAAAAAATAAAAAATAAAATATTTCCGGCATTAAAATCGTTCCCAGACCTCGTAAAAATTACTTTAAAAAAAAACAATGTACAATTTTTACTTCGCTACAATTTTATTATATGTATGTATATGTCGGAAATACGTGAAATCAATCATTTGACATTGACTAATCGGGACGCCACCACCACCAGGTGGCGCTCGATAGAGTCTATAACATAACGCTCGACCAGGATAAAAGCAGTTTGTTGTTGGCGGTCAAACCCCAGTCCGATGAGGCCTCAGCCTGCGCCGTAGCTGAGCCTGTAGCTTTAAATTCCCCAGATAATAATCATGAAATTATAAACTCTCTCAGTGACGCCCTAAGCCGAGGTCCGTACCCCACAGGGGGTGCCCTTAGCGTGCGGTCATTTAAATTATAAGTTTAGTATTAAAAATTCCGCTCCTGGCTGGAGGCTCTTTTGAGTAAAATCTTAAAGGCACCCACAGGACAGTCCAGTTAAGTAGCCACGACCCTCAGTGGTCAAAACTACGAGCTGCCATACCTAAAAAAAAATATATGTATATATATTTTTTTTTTTTTAAATGGCGGTTAAGCAGAGAACACGTTTAGAATACCGTATGAATGGAACAAATCGACCAAGCTACCATGGTAGCACAGACGTTTACATGTTTTTTTTCTCGACTACCATGGTAGTCTAGACGTTCAAGCGTTTGACCGCCACGCCGCGCGATTTTTGACCCGCGATGCGTTCATTCGCGCGTTTCTAACTTTGTCTCCGCGTGACCCCCGGTCATTTCCAACATAAAGCGTAATGACTAGAAAACTACTGCAGCTATGCCTTAATAAAAGCAATCCGGTATTTGGATTAGTGGATGAACCGAACTGATTTGGATCAGAGGAAATCATAATGCACAAATTAACGCTGAAACGATTATATCAGATGTTGTCATTCCTTTGCAGACCTAATTTGGTGCTTCATTTCTGCTTATGCATAATAATGCACGTCCACACACTGCCAGAGTCGTTGCAAACACACTTGCCGCAGCTAATATCAACGTCCTACCATGGCCTGCTCAATCGCCAGACTTGAATACCATTAAGCACGCATGGGATATGCTTCAAAGAAGAGCTCTATAAAATATGGATGCCGTACACACATCAGAAACCTTTTAGAGACCTTTTTCGCCTATTACAACGAACGTGGTCGATCATTCCGCAACGTGATTTGGACGAACTCATATTGAGTATGCCGGAATCGCTGCGATTGTGATATACACGTTAACGGCCGAAATACAAACTACTAATTGTTTATTTTACCCAATAAAAACGGGTGCGCCAAAGTTCACCTAAATTTTTAACTCCGATAATTGGAAATCCGAAAATGTTCTTCCTAACATTTTTCATCCTAACAATCACAATTCCTAACTACTCTGTCTCTAATGTTCATAATTCCGAAGCATTCAACTTCATAATGTCAGTAGCAATAAACATCTATTATACTTGTATTTGTTTTCCTATATTTTCTCAACATAACCATCTTATACACTATTATTCAAAGTCATATTTTTTTTGTTTAGATTTCTTTTTATTCATAATAATCAGTATTATATACTTTTGCGTAACTTTATTTTCACATAACATGTGTAACATATAAGAATAAAGCGTATTCTTTAATTTTATTTATAGCGGTGTGTACCTGCAAATATATCCATAGGTTAGGTTAGGTTAGAACTGTGACCAACTACGCGCGAGCCGAGCGAGCGAAGCGAGCGGTGCCGCGGCAGCGGCCGGCGAGCGCTACCTCGAAATTGGTCGCGAAATTTTTCTAAGTATTTTTTTCATAGTGCCCCCAAGACGACACTCTGACCTGAATTTCATTCATTTAAGACAAAAATCAGTCAAACGACCTTTAATCATTCTAAACAGTTGGTTTAAAATATAGTGGGTAGGTTATATATAAGTTGGGTGAAAATATTATGGTAATTATGTTTAGGGATAAAAGCGATATGATAAAAAACAGTAGGAGTTTAAATATATTTACATTAATGATATTATTAATTACAATTTTCGGAAACATGAGTGTTATGAACATCGCCGGTAGCACTACAAATAGTATGAATGAAAACTTTAGGATGAAAAATTTTAGGAAGAGTGATCATTCGGATTACAAATCGTTAGGAAGAACAATTTCGGGTAAAGAACTTTAGTTGAGCCAATATGGACCCAATAAAAACCTTTAAAAACTTTTATTTTTATCTGTTAATTACATTTTAATGTCAGGATTAACTAAGGTGAAAAATCCAGCATAAGCAAAAATCGCGAAAAGTCTTTATTAATGCAAAAGCAGAGAGTACTTCGTCGATCTACACATACGTAAACATTTTATTTAATCAATCTAAATAGACTTTTTTATTTAATTTCAATAGGGTGTGTGGGTGAACTTTACGCAAAGGGCATATAGTGGCCTGCGCATACAATATAACAACACGTTCCGGGTGTTGATGGGGCTGCCGCGTTTTTGTAGCGCGTCCGGCATGTTTGCCGACGCGGACGTTGACAGTTTTTCGGCCATCATGCGCAAGAGATGCGCATCTTTGCTACGCCGTGTTCGCGCCAGCCCCAACACCATTCTTAGAACATTGGCTGATAAGTAGGGATCCCGCATCTTTGAAATTATGTTATAAAATTAAATTGAAACTACAGATTTTTGTGTAAAAATCAACTTTTATTAAACATTTCTTACATTAAGGAACAGAAATTATTTATTTTATATTAATTAAGTATAAGTAATTAGTAATCTGTTTTTAAGAAAACAGATTTGAAGATGAAACTAAGGTTTCATCTTCAAATTTTTCGCATCGCCAAATTTTTAATTTGAGGGATCCGCGGATCAGCGCTTTGAAGGTCCAGGATCCAGCAGATTAATAAAAACTGCGGGATCCCGCGGGTATGCGGGATCCCGTTTTTCGGGATTGCAATCTCTAGACTCTCCGATCTTGGGGCGGTGGATACGACTGAACGCAGTCAAGTAGACATTCCCCAGGATCGGCGTGCCTTACGCAGCTTAGAATAATTGTTATTAACACTAGTTTCATAAGTTCAAAGTGTTACTAACAAATATAAAAGTGATTCTGAAATAAATGTTGATTTATTCATTTATTTATTTAATAGGATTTTTTTTAAACCTTTATCCCTAGACACTTTAGATGTGTGTACATTTAATTTATATCTTCCAAACAGGTTAATTGCTCCGACAAACTCTATAAGCTCCATTCATATACCAAAGTCTTAACTAAATAAAACTACGTGAGAACCCTCGGAACAAACAGGAATCAAGGCATCAAACTTGTGAAGCAGGTACCGTCTTTGAACGATGCGAGTTGGGACAAGTTAGCTTCAAGTTGGAGCGTCACTTTCAACTTAGTTCTGCCAGGCATAACAACTTCTGCGTAAGATTTACATTTGTCTTTCGAACTGATGCCATAATTACCATAGACTTAAATAAATAGACTCTATAAATGGAAGCGCAAGACATTCAGGTCCAAGTCCCAAGTTTTCTAAACGTCCACCTTACTTTTAAAGGTTTATTTTTATTATTTAGTTTTAGGGAAGAAAATAAGGGTACATTACTGTTGTTGTAATAGTTTTTCTTTTCCGTCTTGAATACATAAGGAGGCGTCTCACTCTAGAGAGAGCGCAGCGTTGCTCTTTTTCGTGAGCTTCTTTTGGTTGCTCCACACTAAGGGTGCAACAGGCTCTATTGACTGACGCCTGCTGTCACTGTTCGCCTGTCAAGCTCGCGATACACCACCTTTTTTCCTGTGCGCCAGGGCCACGGTAACTATTTCGAACAATCCGCGACCCCGGCAGGCATCGGCTTTATCGGACCCCGTCAATGGTGCTGACATCTCTTTGAGGCGCGCTTGGAACACGACGCGCCCTCGACCCGGGCCTAGTCCTTACCGGACGGCGAGCTGCCCATTGCTCGCCATCCGCGAGCCCGCGCCTACGGTGGCCGGCAGTCGGCTATCGAATCCCGACGCCCAGGGTGTCTCCTCCTGCGGCGGCTAGGGGCGTGAGGGCGCAATGATTGCCTCTCCCTCACGCGCATGACTATTATCTTCTTAGTCTTCAAGGCTAATGTCTATCTCTGGGTAAGAAAATCTGAGTCAACAAAGTCCACTCACGATGTCACGACCCATTCCTTCATCTGTCATGGTAAGGATTAAGGCAGAACATTCCCTACAAATAAAATAATAATACTTTTATAATCTGTCACAGTCGACTTATTCATTCTAACAGTGACGTTTTTATTCAAATCCCAAAACTTTTGTATGTGAACAAAAGAAATTCTTATCGAGTTCTCGAGTGAATAGAAAAATATACGTGTTCATTTTGATGAGAAAAACTTTTTCACATATCTACAAAAGAACTCGCTTTCATATTTGTTATTACTGGCTGGCTTAACTATGAGTAAAATGTTCTTTATGTCTCATTTAGTGAACTAAGAAGCACCAAAGTTTTTTTATCAGCATTTATGTCATTTGCAGAATAAATTATCATAAGGTATACATATCGTTTCACGCTAATATGAGAGATTTGCATGCCCATGTGATGGTAGAACGTGGAGGAATCTTATAATAAAACATCTATGTACTAAACACCCATATTTGCAAACCAATCAATGATTTGATTTGAAGAGTATGAAACCTACATTATAGCAGTAATTCTTAGTTAATTCTACGTTTTCTTAACTTTGTTTCCTGTCTGATTCAGCTGACCCAATTTTCTAACTGACTTACCTCACTGCAATCTTCTCACAGTCTAGAAGGAAAACTCTTATTACCTTTAATGCATTAAAAAATAGTGGTTTGTCCTTAAAGAAAAGAAAAGAAAGAAAATACATTTATTTGCGGTAAACATGATGCAAAGAAAAAACACACAAATACAAAAATAACGAGTTGGGGAAAAATATGCGTCACATTCACGCAAAACGGCAATCGCTCAGCATAATGCTACAACCCTATGCGAGACAGAGCCCCAGCGCTGGTTTTCAGCGATAGCCGGCGCTGACGTGATGACGTCAACCAGTGCAGCATACGAAAATTAAAAATAAACATTAAAATAAGAAATAAAATAAATACACTATAACCTAGTTCAAAAAGTATATAACCTTCCTTTATAAAACCAGCGTTATTTATCCATATTCCACAGTAATATTATAAGTTCGGAAGTAACTCTATATGTCTGTTACCTTTTCACCCCTAGACGGCTGAACGGTCTAGGATATTTGGTACATGGATAGACCATAACCTGGCCTAGGACAAAGAATAATTTTCATCCCGATAAAACGTCCCCGTGGGATATTTTCCGAACTCCACGCAGGCGAAGCCGCGGGCAAAAGCCAGCTCTAATAAGGAGAGAATCTTTCGTAAATCAGAATTTACTCGTTCCTATTCTAATCTTCATAAAGAAAAATTAATTGCTTATCTTGTACTGATGAAGGTTTCTATTCTACAAATTCAATTAAATACGTACCTAATTTAAAGTTAGCCCCTAGACATTGTACTAAGTTTGCAGCAATAAATAAGCGGTTAGTTTGATTGGATTAACCGTTTCCTTGAAGTAATTCGACGGTCCCAAATGAGATTATAGTGGTAAACTACACTTAAGCTGTACATATTTTGTCTATATCGCCACTTTTATTACCCAGACGAAAACATTTTAAGTCGGGGCTGAGATTTTGAAGACGGTTTAAAAGAAATTGTGCTTTGAATAATGAAGTTTGAGGTTTCATTTAGTTCGTAATTCATACTATAATGTCGTATTAATATAAAAGTTTACGTTTTTTTTAGTTTAGTTTATTATTTTTAAAGTTTAGTTTTAAGTTTTAGTTTTTTTAGTTTCAAAGTAAACAAATTAAACTTCAAGGTACGTTTATTTTTGTCACTTTTTAGTTGTGGTACCTATCCCATACAAATTCGTATACCACTACTTGATATGTAAATAACAGTGACAGGAAGTTATTAACACATCATCTATAGAAGCTTAGTAAAGAAAATACGCATTATTAAGGATAACTCAAAAAGTGCTAGTAAGATCTTGATAAAATGTATATGGGACCACATAAGAAATACCAGCTTTCAAATAAAAAACGAATCATCAAAATCGGTTCACCTAGAAAAAACTTTATGGCCAACAAAAAAAAATTCATTCGAATTGAGGACTTACTTCTTTTTTTGAAGTCGGTTAAAAAGAGCGCAATTTCTAAATATGGACATACAGCTTAGAGTTTTATTGTGAAAGCCGTCTGAGGTCGTCAACACGGCATAGAAAGTTATTTTGGCTCCCATGGCTTTTTATTGACACCATGCCATATGTTTTATTACAAAACTTGTGACATTAATTGAAACGACAGTGACTTAATAAACTTCGTTTTAAACATAAACAATACAGTGAAAAAATACTGTGAGACATCACCTAAAAGTTAACTCACTCCTAATTGAAACTCAAACTCAAAGTTTTCATTTGAAATAAACCAATTACAGGTACTTTTGAATTGTCAAGGGATCGGCCAATCAGAGAGATGAAACTAGTGGCCCCATTCCAAAGCATAGTAATTAGAATCAAGAAGAATGGGCAAGAAACTCCGCGGACACTCATTTTAATAAAATATGGTTCATAAAATGTGTCTGAACTCAAAACTTCATTTTTAAAACGTCCTACACATTTTTAGGATTTGTGCTTATACGGCTGTTGCGATTATATCGTAAAATATATTGCTACAACAATATTGAATGTCCACCCCGACCATTTGCTTCGCTGTAACTCTTGGTTAATGCTAGCCACGCAAAACTTGACCATTTTATGTGTTGAACTGAGGCCAACGTCGTGAATTTACGACATTTATGAACGTACATAAATATATTGTAGAATGAAAAAAAATAACCAAAAGTTTGTCACAATGGTACCAAAATGGACGTGCAATATTGATAAATATGACTGAATGATGGGACCGTGAATTCTCATTAATTTAAAATGGCAAAAGAATGCAACACATGAAGCAGCAGGTATCCAACTCGGTGGTCTAATAGACAGGAGAATGTATCTTAAGATCAGCGAGATTTAGCGGTGGGTCTTTCTATGCCCAGATACTGAGCATAGAAAGACAACGACAAAGGGCAACGTGATAAACAAAATATCCTACAGGACAATTATTTTTGAGTACCAATTGTATTAGTACGAGTGTTCCAAAAAAAATCTTATGACTAGGCATATTCTAAAAATAATTGTAATAATTGTCGCCCTTTACAAACAATTGCACGTAAACCTACACTATAATTTTCTCTTAGCTATTATTAACCGCTACGGCCGCTCCGCTATGAAGTCACCGTCCCGCCTAGGCTTGAACAAAAGCCTGTTCCCATAACCCATTAGGTTTCAAGCCAGGGAGTAACCACGTAAAATGCTTAAACACTAGGCGAACAATAAAACTGACCCTTATCCTTAATGCAATGCGTTGAGCTGGAAATAAGGTAATGTGTCGCCAGTCATCCATGCGAGCTCCTTGCCATACATTATTCATATGTGTATTTCATTTCAGCGCACACAACAATTATTAGTACACGGCCATAGCGTTTTCTTATAAATTTATTATATTAACTTTCTTTCCCTTTCCGGTTGAATAAAAGCCACTTTTGAATGAAATTTTCTAGTATGTAGTTGTAGGTACTAAAATATAACAATGAAATGTGACTCAGCGAAGAGATTGTCATTTTCTTACGGATTGAAGGACAGGACATGCTTTGCAAACAGTTGTCTTGTGCCTCAGGCCCTTTTATTGTAGGGTCGCTAAAGATGGTATTAATTGCAAGACTACACCTAACATGATACCAGCACCCTAATTGCGTAACACACTATCGATCACAATCTGAATCATGTTGAAGCCTATCGCTAATCCATTGCTTCATGTGTTCGAAAAAATTGTCTGCTCAACAACATATATAACGCAATGAATGTCGTTGAACTGTCAAAATGAAAGACATTCCTACTGTTAGTGTGTTACGCAATCACCCCGCTGTTCGGTGAGATTTTATATCAATAATAGCGCAAAAATAAACTCAAACTCAAAGCATTTATTTCAGTTAAACCATTTACAGGCACTTTTGAATTGTCAAAGAGTTTGTCAGTTAGTCAGAAAGTTGAAGCTAGTCACCCATTCCAAAACATAGATCTCTATGGAGAAGAACGGGGAAGAAACTCCAAGGAAACTCTTTTTAAATCAAGATATTACAAAATCCTGGGTACCTACTTTATTCTTGTTGCTTCTATATGTGAGGACAATGTAAAAAATATTAAGAAACAATTCAAAATATAAGATTAAAAATATAAATAAGCCTTTGCAGTTAAGATATGACCAGTCTCAACGATCATGATGATGAACATGATAAGATTCAGCGAGTCTTCGATCGCCAGTTCAAAGACGACTTTAGAATATTCTAATTCTCTCTCTCTCTCTCTCTCTCTCTCTCTCTCTCTACAGCCAAAAATACACTTTTGATAATAGCCAGTCTCGCAAGATATATTGTGAACATGACATAGGTACCTGCTATTTTGCAAAAAACAAAAACGTTTCGAAAATACAAGCAGAATTCAATTGAAAACTCGCTGAGAGTGTTGAATAATACAGTAGATACCAGTATAAACTATTGGGATGCACCGATCGATCTGTTCTATCGACGTATTTTCATTTTATTTATAGACTCGTGTTTGAGACTGCTGCAACGAGTCGGATTATTGAAAATGCATTTGAGCCGTTGTAAAATATGTTGCAATTTGTGTCAGCCAGTGTGCCACTAATAAACTACTAGGTAACACAAGCAAAACTTACTCCAGCGCCGTTAGTCACTAGACTCACGTAAATCGGATGATGGTGCCCAAGTTATAATCACACTAACGGACAGATCACGGGACAGATAGACGCTAGCCTCAGTGTCGAAAGTTGAAAATTCAACAACTCACTTTTATTAATTTAGGCATCAATTAGATGTCTCCTAGAGTTATTGAAAACGGGCAATGTATTTTACAATGTAAATATATGGGCCTGGGCTTTTCTAATTGCAGGGCAAAGACCTCTACTTATACCGAGAAAAACGGGCATTATTCATAATAATTTAAAACTTAGTTTAGAATGACATTACTATTGTATAAAATGTGAGTTTTAAATCGAAATTAAAGCATCGTTGGAAAAGTTTTACAAACAAAATACTGATAATAGAACCAAATAAAACAAAGCGTTTTATGAATCGTGTATCCATTTCAACAACCTGTCTAAAACACTTGCGAGCGCGACAGGTTTTATTTCGATAATTCAGCAAAATTCGTAGTATGTACCAATTTATTTGATACTACAAAAGTATCAAAACTATACTACTACTACTACAATCAAAACTATCTAGGAATCAATGTATTAAAAAAATATATTTTATTGATAAAAATAAAAGTTTTTAAGGTTTGCGTAAAATAAACAATTTGTAGTCTGTATTTCGGAATTCAATTTGTAGTTTGTTGCGGAATGGCCGCCCACATACGTTGTAACAGGCGAAAAAAAAAACTGGTATGTGTACGGCATTCATATTTGGCAGAGCCCGTCTTCGAAGCACAGCACATGCGGGCTCAATGGGATTCTAGTCTGGTGATTGAGCAGGTCATGGTAGGACGTTGATATTAGCTGTGGCAAGTGTGTTCGCTGCAACGGCTCTGGCAGTGTGTGGACGTGCATAAGCAGAAATGAAGCACCAAATTGGGTCCGCAAATAATCACAACATATGATAAAATCGTTTCAGCGTAAAGCTGTGCATTGAGATTGCGTCTGATCAAATCAGTACGGTTCTTCCGCCAATCTAAATACCCGCCCATATCATGATTGTTCCACCATTGTATTAATGGACTTCCTGACATGATTTTAAACGTTTTTGGCGTCCAGGCGTCCTCCAATACCGTGTACGTCTAGTATCTGGCCTCACACCAGAGCGAGATTCGTCAGAAAAACACAATCATAAAACACCACTCCTCCTCTGCCCAATTTCTATGTTTACGAGCCCATTGTAAACGGGCACTGCGATTGTGGGGTTCAATAGGTGGTACACGTAGCGGCCTTCGGGAACGGAGATTGACTTCATGCTAGCGATTTATTATGGTTTGATCGCTTATTAACATCCCTGAAGAGCTATGAAGCCTCGTAACCAACATTGCGGTCATTGTACGATTTTGTCGAGCATTAATTTGTTTGTAACGATCATGTCTGCGTGTGGTGATGCGAGGTCGTCCTCCATGTCGCTACACTCTACGTAGTGGTAAGAGCAACTGCCACAGCACGTTGCCGAGAACCAGCTTCCAACATTCCCATGGCTCTGATAATTTCTTCTCGGCTCAAATGACGTCTTCTCTCCATAATAACGTTCTTTAGTATTGATTCCACTCAAAAATATGACAGAAATTACACTGATTTGGCCTCAAACCTGTTGCAGGATTATGTAGGAATACAACTTGACAGAAGATTTTCATCTTTTGACCGAAATTCAAAAACCCTTTTCAAATGACGAAATTTACAAAAAAGTATCCATAGGAGTTACAAAAAACATAATTAAAAACCTGATTTTTTGTAATTAGCAAAAACGTGCTTGATCTCTACACACTTTTGATGTGTTTAGATCACCCTGCGACTTCGTTCGCGTGGAAGTTGTAAGATACCACAACATTATAAAGATAAAATAAAGCACATGTTACTCGCTGATAATACAATGTAGTTTTCTATTAGTGAAAGAATTTTTAAAGTCGGTTAATTATTTTTGGAGTTTATCCATCATGAACAAACATACAAAGAATCAAATCTCATCACTTCATAATCCTACTAATATTATAAATGTCAAAGTTTGTGAGGATGGATGGATGGATGGATGTTTGTTACTCTTTCACCCAAAAACTACTGAACGGATTTGGATGGAATTTGGAACACAGATAGTTTATAACCTGGATTAACACATACTTTTTATCCCGGTAGTGCGTTCCCGTGCGATAATTTCCGACATCCACGCGGGCGAAGCCGCGGGCAAAAGCTAGTATTATTATAGTTCAGATGTAATAAAAATTGAAACTTTAACACGACAGAAACCGCGTTAAATAATCGCGTAATCAGCGTTAAAACGTTGAAAACTTAGAAAGAGATAATCGTTTAACCTAATTTTCTAGGTCTTACAATAATAACATTTCTAGGACAATTTTTCAATGTGCTGTGACATTTCTAGGCCAGACTTTTTGGTCTACAACTTGTTCATGGCCTGAAATTCAAAATTTGTTATCACAATATCATACCCTGACTTAGATTAATGTTGAGAAATTATTCGGGATTAATCCATTGGAATTAATGAAATAATAATTTGTCTCTGTAATGGAAAATTCCTGTTAGCCGAAAATGAAATAAAACAGAACAATATATTCACAGTCTTTTGTTTTTAGATTTATTACTTCAGGAGAATTTCAATAAAATATTGTTGATGAGAATTTAAACGTTCAAACATTAGGTCCGTTTAGTAACAAGTAATCTTAAAACATTTCAAAGATTTAAGTACCTCCCTTTTTTTCATAACTTTCGAGAATTGTTAAATAAGAATATATCTTACTTTATCTTATTTTTAGGTTAATATATTCTATGTTGTAAGTGGGTCCATCGAATGCCCGTAATTTGTTTCATACCGTTCAAGCAAAAAAACTAATGCATCATGTTTTTAAAATACAATATACTGCATCATGTTTTTAAAGCACAATATACACCATGTTTTTAAAGCAAAATATACACCATGTTTTCAATGCACAATATAATGAATCATGTTTTTAAAGCACAATATACACCATGTTTTTAAAGCACAATATAATGTATCATGTTTTTAAGGCACAATGTAATGCATCATGTTTTGAAAGCACAATATACACCATGTTTTTAAAGCAAAATATACACCATGTTTTCAAAGCACAATATAATGAATCATGTTTTTAAAGCACAATATACACCATGTTTTTAAAGCACAATATAATGCATCATGTTTTTAAAGCACAATATAATGCATAATTTTTTAAAGTACAATATGCACCATGTTTTTAAAGCACAATATACACCATGTTTTTAAAGCACAATATAATGCATCATTTTTTAAAGTACAATATACACCATGTTTTTAAAGCACAATATACACCATGTTTTTAAAGCACAATATAATGCATCATGTTTTTAAAGCACAATATAATGCATCAATTTTTAAAGTACAATATACACCATGTTTTTAAAGCACAATATAATGCATCATGTTTTTAAAGCACAATATAATGTATCATGTTTTTAAGGCACAATATAATGCATCATGTTTTAAAGCACAATATACACCATGTTTTTAAAGCACAATATACACCATGTTTTCAAAGCACAATATAATGCATCATTTTTTAAAGTACAATATACACCATGTTTTTAAAGTACAATATACACCATGTTTTTAAAGCACAATATAATGCATCATGTTTTTAATGCACAACATTAATCAATCTGCGTAGCCAACAATTTCCCAACTACGTTGGGGTCGGCTTCCAGTCTATCCGGATGCAGCTGAATACCAGTATTTTCCATGGAGTGACCTCCTATTTGACCTTCGCAACCCAGTTACTGGGTAACACGAGCCCCTTGGTAAGACAGTCTGTCATACTTTTGGGCTTCTTTTGTAACGACTGACGACTGATGACTGACGACGGTCAAAGATCTACGAATGACAGCCGGGACCAACGGCTTAACTCGTTATGTAATGGATGGTCACCCATCCACAAACCGACCGCGGCAAGTGTAACTTAACCTTCGATCTACCCGTGCGTCTGTTAATATTTTGGCCACGTGCATAAAGCACAGAATATGCCTATGTAATCTAAAAACTACCTATATATTGAATTTGGTGCTGAAAGTAAACAAGAGAGCTCTTATCATTTTCTATGGCTATCATAAGAGAAAAAATATTAAATTATACGTAGGGGATGGGCAACATATTTCACAGGCGCTTATATCAAATGTACTGCGATCATTAGTCTACCAAGCAGATAAAGAGCGAATAAAAGTACCTATTATAGATATAATAAGGACAGTCAACGTATAAACAATAAAAAGGCATATTTATAGAAAGCAATTTTTTTGTTGTTGTGGTGTGATCCTGAATTACTTAGTTTATTCTGAATCAGTACCTAAGCCCAAAACTTCATATTATCGATTTCAGTCGTTAAATCCATGTTATTTTCTGACAAATAATGACGTTATTATTTTATATTTTTGTCCTCTGGTTGAGAAGAGGCATTGCCCTGTAAAACAATAATATACTGATAATATAAAGTCTACATTGTTCTTTGCAAATAATTAATACGTTATTGTGCACATGATAAAACAAATAATAACTTTTTACCCTTTATTATTATCAAACGTTTGAACTTTTGAAATTATTATTAAATATTCTGCGACATCATTTATATCTCCCTTTTATAGTTTACGGCACATTATTTTTGAAGTCGGCCCTTTGTGAACCAGAGTCCTTTGTTTTGCTTTCTGTAAATTAGGCAGTTTTTTTTTTCCATTTGTAAATATTGGGCCGAACTTTTTGGGTTATTTTGTAATCAGAGTCGGTTACCTATTAGATAACGTATTTTTTAATTTATTATATTGGTAGAGTACATTGACTATATCAAAAAAGAACTGGCTATTCTATGATAACTTAGGTATTTGTGCCCGTCATTCGATAGGTTTATAGAGGTGTGAGGAACAGGTTGTAAAGTTCACTCATACCTCCATAGAAAAGGGAAGAACCTCCGACCAAACGGGTCTGGTGGATAACTGCCCCGAAGATTGATGTCGGGCCGTTGTATATTATGCTAGTTACGCGGTAAACTCTGCTTGCGCGATGCAGGATTTTGCGTGACGTCAGTGTGACGCGTAGCTCGCATGTAGCGTTGTAGATGCCGGTACAGGTTGGTAGGTACCCTCCAAACCTGTACCCAGCATTTATTTAGCTTGGCGGTTTAAGTATGTCCCTGCCTTCTGAGGTGGTTGTATAGGTAATTTTCCTAACAAAGAGCAGCTCTCAGTAATAACTATTTATTTTCAAATACCGGTAATTTAGTATTTAAAAATCATAACTCTTTCAAACAGCCCGACCTTTAAACTTAGTCCAAAAGTTATGCTCAAGTAACCCTTATAAATGAATTATTGTAGACCAAATGGTTCACTTGTTCTACCCGACAGCGGAAATGATGAAACTTGATAATGTGAAAAGTAAGACCTCCCTCAGATTTCTTGCACTGATAAATTGCCAAATTATCGGAATCAGTCGTTTAATTAGCAAACTCCGCCGAAATTTGGAATCGCCGGTAACTGATGGCGAAAATTTTTGAAACGAAATTGGTTCATACGAGCGACATTAATTTGATAAGGTTGTTTTAAAATAATAATGACTGGTACATTTTAAGCCATACTCGTATATAATACTTTTTTAAATATTATTTTTACGACCATTGGAACCATCGACAAGCAATAGTAGAAAGTATATATGTCGATGGTGCTTTGATTATACCGATGGCATACAAAATCTCGACATCTCTATACGTTGTGAAATCTACAAGGACATTTTACTTGTTACATTGTATTCCCAATTCTATTATTTTATGCCTGCCTTCCGTTACCATCAAACGACGTACACGTTACTTTATTTGATGTATAAATAGATCGTTATTAATTAGCTTTGATCATGATATTCTTATATAAATCAATTTTCTATAAAACAAAATATTGCAATAAACGTTCCAGCCCTGCCACCGCATGGCATATCACTTTCAAATGAATACTGCATTCCATTTTCAACTTTATGTTTTAGGTATATGGTTGAGTTCTGAAATTACACAAGATTTTTTTACAAATTCTTATTTCCAGCATGTATCGAATCGAACAGCTTTTAGCTTTCGGGAATTGAAAATGTTGAAGTGAGTAAAAACATAGTCGCGGTTTGGAGCGCGTACGTTTTTGTTTTATGCAAATGTGCGGTGGATACAGCGTGTCACTTTCAACGTTATTGGATTTTGTTGCGGCGTATCGACAGTTCATTGACACAACTGCTCCTTGTAGTCAATGGAAAAAGGAATTTAGAGCACCTAGTTACCCGCAAGAGCTATCAAAATGTGCCAAAACCAGTCATCTAGTTTGGCAATAATACTCGTACAAAAGTTGTTTTTCTGCAAAAAGTTTGTAAAACTTCTTCTTAAAAAACCCAAGATATAAAATACAAACAGCAAATATCTAGCCTACCTAGATATTTGCTGTGCTTAATTTTAAATTAACTTAATATTTAACACGGTACAAACCTAATTAGAAATACATAAAATTAAACATAGAAACTCCAGAGAACTCAGAACTTCTAATTACAATTTTGAACAAAGAATAAATTAAGAACCAAGTTCGAAGAAGTCAGAAGTTTTGTACCAAACTATTAACAATAAATTCGAAATTCAAACCGTTACAAACTCCTGACGTCATACGAGGAAATAAGCTCTGTTACCTTATTTCCGAGCAACTGGTGTGTGTATAAAGACGCGAAGTAATTTCTTACCAATTTCGTCAGTCCGTGTGGTATGCAAATTCGTCACCAGGCTACCAAATTCTGAAAGCGCCAAAATTGAAACGACACGTTGGAATAAAGCAGATCTCTATTTTGTGGAACTTCATATTTAGATGCGGATATTTAGAGCGGCGAAGAGGTAATGGTATAAAGTTAGTATCAAAACATTATCCGAATTTTAAAGCAGATTGGTTATTGTATTTTTAATTCGGGTTTTGTAGAGTCTACACTGTAGGAGTATTTAATCTACGCTCATTAATAAATCAGGAATTTCTTATGGATTAGGCAACTCATCATTAAACTTTATTTTAACAAAAGGAAAGTTAATATTTATTTGATCATGGAGCCATAATTTTACTACCTACAAAAAAATAAAACACACATACCTAAAATAACATTCCGTGTTCCGCAGCATGTGGTAGGTACTCATAAAACTTGGCCCATTTACCCGCAACGGTCGCCCTTGTCCTCCTGGCGAATTTACATACAAGAGCAAACTTTTTATTCCCCTAAGTACCGGAAAAATATCCGCAAATGCCGTGATCTGACGTCCAATTGATTTGTGTGATTTTGAAAGGTAGTTTTTAAGACTGCGTGAATAGTATTACGACATTTAATGGCTGCCGCCTTTCACCTCGAGGAAATGTTCATTTCTGATTTTCTGGATTTATTTTTGCCTGGTGAATATTTATTCTGACTTTCATAGGTAGGATACGAGTGATTTCTTAAATTTTCCTGGCTTGCTGTACACATTGCTGACAAAAAACAAATATCTATCTTTCTAATTTTGATTGAGGTACTCTCACATTTTAGAACAATAAAATTGAGCACCTTGTTCATTATACAATTCAAGTTCAAAGCACCTAGGTATAAGAATTTAATAAACACACCGAACACGCTCAAAACATTCTCACTTGAAGATAGATATACGAACTCCATTCGCTTTCGAAGACAAAGTGGGTGCGCCCCAAGTTTTCTGAAAATTTACGAGATAAATTCACTAAAACTTCGTAGGTGAGCGCTGAGACTTTGACCCAATAAGAAAATGGGTGCCGACGCCTTACGAAGCAAGTGAAGTGACGACTCAGAGATAAGATTAGTGTAGAAATGTTGAACATATTTAGTTCCTCTTCAACGTGTGTGATTCAAATTTTATTTGGGAAACAAGTTAATCAGAAAACAGAAAAAATATCAAGGTAGGTTTTGTTTGTCGATTAACATTGTTATTTTTACACTTCAACTAAGTTGACTCAAAAATATTATATAGGCACGTGATATTACAGTATTTGAAATACCTAATAACTAAGATTTAATATTGCGTGGATTGCTGCTTAGCCCTCTTCGTCTCTCCTAATTTTACTGTGCCCGATAGGGTTCATATTGATATTTTACTTTTTTACACCATCTATGTAATATATATGAAATACAATAAAGAATTGAGTATTCTTCTATTTTCACTACCGTTCCGATTTGAATTAAGATTTTAAAAACTGAACAATCAGCGACAAAATTCTATTAATAACGACTTTTGTCAATGCTTTTGTATTTGTATCTACCATGCTTGAAAAACAAAATGGTGGTCGGTATGGGCAATATGATGATAGAAAAATAGCAAAAGCATTTAATCGCCTTTAATAAATTATATAATTTATTTCTGTAAATTGAATCAAAAAAACAAAATTAAATTATGTTTTAAAACTAGATGAGCTCAGTGTTTCCTAATTGACCACTCTAAGAAGAAAGACCGAAACATACTCAGGGGTCACAGTCTCTTTTAAAGGCCAGACATAATCTTGGTAAGACTTTCATGACACTCATAAAATGAGATGGCATAATACCAACTGTTGGGATAACACGGGACAACGCTCCAAAATATACGATCATACTGACCGTATTATTATACCTAATCACTTTAGTTTGGTTCAAATAACAGTGAAATTAAAAAACAAAAAACACAAAACTACTAAAACTTTATTTTTTCTTAGTAAGTTAAAACAAAAAGATAAAAACCATTATCGAGTTTGGAATTGAAAATTATCATGACATCCAATATCGCTCAACCCTTAAGTTTGCAAATGCAAATTGAGTTCCCCTTAAGTTGTTAAGAGCCTAACTTCGGCCTTCCTTCACCTTATTTGATGGATATTATTAATTCATTTTACGGTTCTAATTCAAGACGGTAGATATATATTTTGGTCCCTTTGCCCTATTTTTGACAACATAGCAACTATCTACTTTTGGGACTCGATAGCAACTTTGCGACGTGTTTGCGATCAACCTTACGATCTCAAATAGGTTTTAAGTTAAGTTATTTGTGGAAATTTAAAATAGAAACACATCATTGTACTTATAGGTAAAGGTTTAACATGCTCACATTAGCGTCATTTATCAAAATCGTCATCTATCTTGTCAGCCTCTTTTATTTCAAAATGTCAGCACAGTGTTTTGGATCAACTGCAACTGAAGCACTAATATGCTCAGAATTTTACACTAACCGCAGCCTAATTTTATAATTGAGAGATACTACATCATTGTCAATATTACATGATCAGCGTCATCTTCATCATATATCGATGTACTACCAACTATAAGCCTGCTTTTCATTGCACCAATTTTGTTAGCGCCGAGTCTATACAAAACCAACCAGAAACGCATACAAAACTCCCATCAAGAAGTGACCTAACAAAATCGATTACGTGCCCTATGAGTCTGTCCATATATTTCTCCATTTGCACAGGTAGACGCCTCACCGCCATTCTCGGATCGTGACGGAATTTCGATAAACGCCGCCGGCCGCAGACGACGACGTTCCGATGCAAAAATTGACGTTCCTGGCAATCTTCCTCCAAGATATTATACTGCATAGTAAATAACGGGAGATGAGGGTGACGTGGAGCTTCCTTATATTGTTCGGTAAAGCGATAAAGTGCTTGGAATTCCTGCTTTAAAGAACTTACTTATTAGATTTTGGAAGGAATAAAAATCATCCATCATTTTATGTTGTGAAGTGTCAGACTCATCCTGCAACGTGTACCCCTGTCGCTGTCCGAAGCTAACGCAACGAGGCTCTGGACACAGAATAATTAATTGTTTAAATAATAAATAGGTAAGTAGGGCCGCGAAGATTTAGTATGTAGGTAAGTTTCAACTGTTCATTGCTTGTTAGAATCCTTGTTTTTTTTTTGTCGTATTTATGTCTGAGTGTGTCTAGTGCCTAAAAAAATAGTCCACGGTACTTGAACGACTACATGCTTACATAACAATTGATTACCTGCACTACCTACATAAACTTTCAATCGTTTGCTATGCATGATTTTCTTGCTAGACACAACAAAATCTTAGTAACGACAGGACACCGTTTACGGTCTACTCTTAAAAATACTGGTCGCCTTAAAATCTCTAGATAAGTAGAGATTTTAAGGCGACCAGTATTTTTTACTCTTTATTTATTATTTTTTAATTTTTCCTTTTACTTTTTTTGTTAGGTAGGGTTTCCATACGGAAACCCTAACAAAAGTAACTTCGCCAAAAGAACCCGTTTTACAGGGTATAAAAAGTATATTACGGAAATAAGACCCTTCTAGAGTCTCAGGTGAAAAGTTTTTCAGCTTTTACCTTCATTAATGAGTTTAGGTAAAAAGACGTAATTAACTGGAGTTTCGTAGGATTTATCAGGCTTTTTCGCGATTTTCCGGAATCGTATTGATCCGACATAATCTGTGCTATGGATACCGTTATTTAATTTCCTGCGAATGTTTGACTTTAAAATGAATGTGAGCCGCTCGTGTTTGGAAAAGCTTGATCATTATACCCTTATTATTTAAGTAAATATGTATTATAAAATAAAAATGGATTATATAATAATAAGTCTTATACTTAGTATTACTTATATTTTTTTTATAAACTAAGTAATCAAATAAAAGACGATCCAAAACACCCTCTAAAAGGTTTTATGACCCCGACGCAAAATTCCTTTCCTAAGAAACTCAATATTCGTTTTACCTCTAAACGTATAAAATAAATTAATCTGCTCCTAACAAAGTCATACAAACAAGAAATAAATGGTATGGCATACATCACGTATCAATTTGCCTAAAATATTTCGAGGAATTTTTCATTAAACTTTCACCTGTAAACTGCTGAAACTGGGATCAGGGCCGACTCAGCTAGATGTTTTATTTGCGCACGTAGGTATACACATGGGGACATATCAAGCTATACATTTCCAGTTTTAGCTGACCTCGCATTGTATAGGCTTTTCGTACAATGAGAAGTCACCTTATACTGGAAATTTATAGCTTGATGTGTCGGCGTGCGTACACTAGGATTTAACTGACAAAGTGGGGAATTCCGACTGCCCTTGGAATATCAACCACAGTATGCAACTAATCTGCCGGGGCTGCGGATTGTTCGAAAGAGTTACCGTGGCCCTGGCGCACAGGCAACTGAAGGAACACGGGTGGGTTTTAGTCAGTAAGAGTCTGACACGCCCTTCCGCTCCGCCCAGAGCGGGAGAGGTCATTTGATGATTTCCCAGCCAAAAAAAAAAAAAAGTATGCAACTAATAGAAACTGAAAAACCATAAAAAGTTTAGGTAAGTAGCGCTGGATAGGTACTGGAAATACATTTTCAGATAACCTACCAACTATTGTTGTCCTGAATGATTTTATGTTTCCCAAATGGCTAGACAGAGATGAGAAACGCATCATAGACCGTGTAAAATGCAGGACACACCGCCAGCTAGCGAGCGAGCGAGCGAGCTGGTGGGCGAGGAAAGGCGAGGGAAACTATATAAACTAAGCGAAGCTGTGGCGAGCTAAATTCACCCCTGATAAGAGTGAGGCGGTTTTCTTCTCGAGACCGCGTCGATTCGCCCCCCCCCCCCCCCCCTTCCCTCCCTATGTATGGCAAGCCAATGCCTTAAGAGAAGCGAGCCAAATTCCTAAGTCTAGTCATTGAGAATAATAAACCATTACAATTTGTCGCTACAAATTGGGGTCTCTACATACATGATTTCCTTTGTGCGAGTAATTAAGGGTTAAAGGAACCTTCCCCCTTTATCTCCAGCGAATCTTTGTTCAGGTTAAATTCTTAACTATTGAAATAAGTGGTTACGGTGACATAGTGTTGAAACCTTCTAGAAACAGATGAAGTCTCCTTCTACTTGCCTTTAGTGAATAAATCACTCACTAAAAGGAAGTAGTAGTCGTCTGTATTAAGTAGGTTTCAACTTTATAAGTCACCGTCACCCCTTTTTTGACAATTATTGACTGATTAACATTATTAAAATTGTACTTGAGTTTTGGGTTTAAGTATTCAAATAATGAAATCAAAGCACTCAATTTGTAAGTGCACCATCCTTATGTGCTCACTGAAAGTAAGGTGGTGACCTTACTTTCAGTGAGCACACAAGGATGGTTCGATCGCGCGCCTCTTTCGGTCTCGGTGAGCTCCACTTCCAATTAACCGCCAGCAGCAAATTGTCACTCAAGTGCAAATTGCGCATCTACACCGCGGTTATCCGACCCTACAGAACCGTTTCCTCAGAAAGGTAACGGGAGCCCCTTTCTATGTCCAAAATGTGAATATTCACATAGACCTTCGATTGCCCACCATCCGACAGTTTCTTCGACTGCGGCATAAAACACCCCAACCCCCTCGACGACGACGCCACTACCCTCGTCCAAGAGAGTAGTAAGGGCACCAGTACCTTAAAGATACACGAACACAGACCGCCGTCCTTCCGTCCTCGCCGCCGAGGCCTGCCGCGACGCCGCATTTCACGTCCGCTCCGACCCTTGCTCGAGCCAGCCCGCGCCGCTGAGCCTGTAGCTTTAAATTCGTCCCCTAATAATAATAATTCCGATCCAGCCTGTCCCTTGCTGCCCTCTCCCACCAACGCCCTTAGCCGAGGCTCGTACCCCGCAGGGGGTGCCCTTAGCGTGTTGTCGCCTAGTTTGTAAAATTTTCAGGCCCTGGCTGGGGCCCTTAATTTATTAGAGCAACCACAGGCATGGCGAGAAGCCATTAAAAAATAAAAAATTGCCTAGCTAAACTATGTGGGTTGTTCACACCGAAAACTACGGGCGAGCGGGCGGCGGGCGGGAGAGCGAGGGGAACGTTCCGTCTCCGGCGCAGGCGACACCGCCAGCTAGCGAACGAGCGAGCCAGGCGAGCATCGTATCACCTCTTATCATACTTCGGTTCATACCGCGAACTACAGAGCTAAGCTACGCTAACGAGGTGAACGAATAGCATCGCTGGCATGATCGGATATTTCGTTCGCATCGTTTGTATCGCTGACGTAGCTTATCTTTGTAGGTCGGGGTGTAAACCGAAAGATGAAAAGAGGTGAAACGATGCTCGCTCGGCTCGCTCGCTCGCTCGCTAGCTGGCGGTGTGGCCTGCGCAATGTTAGCGATCGAAAATGTTTATTCTCCAAAGTTAGTCCAAATGGCATCTAATTTAACTATCTCTGAGCAAAT
Source organism: Dryobotodes eremita (assembly GCA_917490735.1). NCBI lineage: Eukaryota > Metazoa > Arthropoda > Insecta > Lepidoptera > Noctuidae > Dryobotodes > Dryobotodes eremita. Next base: position 17,829,471 of record OU823251.1, on the reverse strand, counting down.
CATAAAAGTTCTTAGTTCTAAAAATAGGGAACATCTTTTGTTATCTAAAAATAGTTCTGGAAAGTCTCGTGACGAACTTAATAATTGGTTTAGCAAGTTTCAAGGGCAAAGTGTCGTCTTTCGTGGCGCTCTGTCGTCGCCCTTTCAAAGTAAAGGACAAAGGTTGTAAGACAACACAGACATGTAAAGTCACATTACGAATGTTTTTCGCTCTTGATTGATGCTAGCGTTTATTTATTCACTTGTTTCTATCTTTAATGTATCAACAAATTAGCAAATTAGGCCTTTTTCTGTTAAGGAAGTCCAAGTATCTGATACTTGTGACAAGTCAAGGCTGACCACCGCCGTTTATCTCTTGTATTCAAACAAGCTTTTGTCATGAACGAATTGCCGAAACGTCAAAACACGACCTACATTTTTACAACTTACCACACTCTCCAACAGCAGGAATTCCAATCAAATCAAATCCAGAACATAAATTGAAACATGATAGATACTCCTTTAATTTTCCAATTCCCCGCACTATCAATCATCAGTAGCGCCCTAATGGAAAGATCAACGCGTATATTACGCTAATAAATAACAGCTGATATATCACCGAACATTATTGTTAGAATGAATCATTGACAGATTTTGGGTCAAACTCTGTTCGTTGGGCGGAACTAAAATGCAGACATAACTTTTTTAACAAGCATATGCACCTTCTGTAATATATGAGTAGTCTGTGGTTTGTTTGAATTTGTTCCATTCATTTTTCAATTTTGGAAAATTAGCTCCTTCTCTTATGAGAAGAGGCCTTTGCTCTGTAGTGGATCTATTACAGGCCGAGTGAGTATTACTACTTGCATTGAGATATCAAACAACTTAGCTTATCACAGTCCCCTGCTCGACATAGGCTTCCCCCAAGCTTCGCTACGACACCGTATCCTCCGCTTTGTGCATACAGTCTATCGTTTTTCCTTTCAATGCATTGTCGACCTTATATTACTAAAGTTGTAGAGTGTTGGGTGTTGTAAGAGAGAGCAAAGAGCTTAGGTGGGTCCGAATTGCGTTTGCTACAAACTGCGTGCTACCTGTCAATCAAGAGTATGGGCAGCAAAGCGACAATCTCTTATATGTTTGTAAAGACGCCGACGTAGGTATTGCGATTCCTAATCCGCCTGCCAAGATAGATTTTGCTGATTTCTTCTTCGACGAGCAACATTCCCTGTGTGTGTGTGAGCAGTGGATTTTTCGAGCTAGAAACCGACTATATTATTGTTGAGATTGCAAGGGATATTGAAATATTTGATGCTTTCTATTTGTCTGGACAATTGAGTGACGCTCGATGCAATTTCAAAATGTTATGCATGAGAAATGTCGCGTGGATTGGAAATAAAAGCTTTGAAAATATCCACTATTGTTGGTTATCCACATTGTTATGATATCAGAAGAGGATATATTTTATGGGTAGTACACATGCCTGTACTCTCCGAAAAAGGTTAAGCAGAGGTATATTTCTTCTCAGGGGTAGTCAGATAGGAAATGTCGACTCCAACAATTTTTTTTTTAAATGACGTGTAAAAGTTATTCCGATATCTTTTTCACAGAATAAACAATTTAATTTCATTTATACCTATATACCCCCATTTCGCCAAATACGTTTCAGACCCATGCAATTGCAACCGGGTACAAATCCAAGCTACCGAGAAATTCCGGATAGAAAAACCCAAAAATTTACACTTTGTGTGACTGGGGATTCAAACCCGGGACCCAATGCTTAGTAGTCGCACTTGCCACTTGACCAACGAGGCAGGTACCGTCAAACGGGGTGAATAGGTATGCAGGGGTGAACAGGTATGCAGGGGTCAATCGGAACGAAACTTTAAAAGGGATTCTAATATTGAAATAATATAGTTTGTTGCCAAAAATGACTCTAAGTGTTTACTGTATTATAATTTACGATTAAGTGCCCTTGATCGCAACAAACTATATTATTTCAACGTTAAAATCCATTTTAAAGTTTCGTTCCGATTCAGCCCGGCATTGCTATTCACCACGTTTGACGGTACTAAGAAAAACAGATAACCTGATAAAATAGGGGAAAATGCTAAAGAGTATCGCTTAAAAAGCGAGCGTCCTCGTACCCTAGTAATTTTTCATTGCGCTGACTTTTGTCGCGCACTGGATTTTCAACGCACTGCTTAGCGCCGAGAGTTGAAAATCCAACAGCGACGTGCTGCGCGCTGGGATGCACTCCGTTGGATTCTCAGGGGTTTATTTATAAATTTTGTTTAAAGTTAAGAGGTGTTTAAACATCAAAAATGTATGGTTAAACAGTCGCTAATCACTACTTAACTTTAAGCAACGTTTATAAATAAAAGGGTCAATGCTCAAATCAACACCGTTTAAAATTCCAAGTTTAAAATTCAGAGCGCGATAAAAAATCGTGGCGTTAAAATATTTAGTTAAAAAGTTAGGACCTAAGTATCCAAAGAGTAAAATGTGGTACTCTATTAATGGAAAACTGACGTTAAATGTAGAGTGAACTTAAACTAAGAACGTGTTTTCGTTAAAACTTTCCTAACAACCCTGTTTAAAATGCTTTAAATAAAATTGTATCTATACAAGGTTTTAAATGCAAATAAATACCCTTTAAATAAGCCCTAAATGGAATAAAGGAGTCCGAATTAGTTTCAAATCTATTTACTATTCATCGTAAAATAAACGTCTTTAGTGACATCAATCTACATAATTTTATTTGATTTTAGTCCCTGGTGAAAACCGAACTAAATAAAACTAAAAACTAAATAAATCTTTATTTCAGTTTCAATTTATTCCAAAATTATCTAGATCAAACGCTACAAGAGGTACGTTATTCTTGATTGATTTCAAAAGAATTAAAATAATTGTTATTAGTAATATTTGTAATTGTTTAGTGGTTTGAAAAAACCATGTAAGAAAGAATCTTTGCATTTAACATTGTACCGCCTTATTAACGGTAAGGCAACATTCATTTTTTTTTAATTATTATTCAGGTTTTAAAATAATAATAATATGTATAAAAAAATAGGGGAAAAATAATAGGGCATCAAAAAATTCGACCGCATCGCTGTCAACATGAAAAGTGAAGGTGCAGACTGGCAGCATTGTCACGTTGTTTGGAAATGATGATTCTTTGGCCTAAAAATAGGCCAGCACTCTGGTCACGTGATGAGTCGACCAACCGCTTGGCGATGGCTCGAAAAACTTAAGTGGGCACTCGGACCCCACGACGCTATATAAAACAATTTCTTATATAATTAGACATGAGACTGTAAGCTTTCTGAAGAATTTATATGTATACACCGTTACATTTTAATCATTTTAATGCCTAAAAGGGGTCATTGCATTTGAAAGGGCTCATCATTATAAACAACTTGTACTATGGGACCAAATTTGTATCGTGAAAAAAAACAGCTGATCCATACATTATGTCGAGTTTTGCGAACATACTCGTAAAAGTATGGATCGGGTGATTTTTATACCACGATTTGAGGTTTGGTCCCATTGTAAAATTTATTAATAACGATGAGTACAATGACCCCTTTTAAGGATTAGAACAATCTAAATGTAACGCAAGCTCAAAAGTAATTTTGCGCTCAGTCAGCCATTATATATCCTGGTGATTCCATGGAATCTTACCTCAGTATTTTTCAAATAAAAGCAAATTATTATTATTTATTAGTTAGTCCTCAATCAGAACGTAATAAATAACAGAACATTTGCATTGCTTGGCCGGAAATGTAAAGTTAACTACCTACTACATCAAAAATATCGTCTCCAACTTACAAAACTACAAACAAAACTTACAAAACTTTTACATAATAAAATACCTAATGGTGCACAAAAATCTTATATCACACCAAATTAAAAGAACAGCAGAATCTAATAAACATTTATTTACAAAACCATAGACTTCGAATCCGATCTAAACTCAATCCACAAAAAGGTAGAAATTCAATAGCTGTGGCTACGGGCTTTGTGAGTAGGTACAAATAAAGCTAAGTGTCAGATTCACACGTTGCCGAGTGAACGAGCGCCTTATATTATATTCATGAGCAGAGCGAGCCCAATGTCCATTTCGATAGACTTTTATAGAGCGAAAGATTTTCTAACATTGGCTGGCGATTCCAGAAGTTTCAAATGTTTACGGATAATTTTCTGCTTATTAACATGCGGCTTCACTCGTATCCTACAAATAAAATACGAAGTCCTTTTCCAGGATTTTTTAAGAACGTTAAAGTATGTGCCAGAATCCGTAAAAATCTACCCCGTAGCATTGAACAGAGGGCCTACTACCTAATCACGAAGTCCGTGGTTTCGGCCGAACTTACGGAAGTTTCTTAATCCATGTCAATTACGGACATTACATTAGTTCGGGGCTCCAACAAAAAATTAATGACAAATCGATTTGAGAGTTGTCCTTACTTCCGATGTGTTTTTGCCCGTCCTAAAGAGTTAATTAATCAGGAGTAGGGCTCACTTCTAATTACCGAACTAGTTTCAGCCGCGTCCATATCTTTGTTGACGGACTTAGAGAGTAAGCCCTCAGGATTGAAGTGAAACTGGGCGTCTTCGCCTCGAAACACAAAAGTTTTGCGTTCAGACTTTCTTTTTCTTGGCCCTCAGTCCTTCTCCGGGGCGTTTTAACGCTCTGTGACAAGTTTTGTAGAAACCTGTTCTGTAGTTATCCCGTAGAACTGGAAATAAAAAAGAAATAAAACAATACTACAATACGATTTAAAGGATTGTAATGTTTGGACAATGTTCTGTTTATTCTAGCTCAGACAATAAATTTTTATTATGCCGATTTAAATAGTTGTTAAAAGCCGTTTCTATTCAAGGTTTTGTTGAAATCGTGCGGAATATTTTCTCAAAACCGCCTTTGTTTTCGCTCACAGTAAAGTCAAAGATTTATTTTTGCCTATGGAGACTTCAGTACGTTTATCAATTGACTGACCATTAGTGGCCCAATGCCCAAGGCTCCGCAAGCATCAATAACCTAAAACCTAATCAAAGTCCATATGCAATTATAGGTAGGTGTGGTAAACCGCACGTTAGTGGTAAGTAAACCAGTATAGGCTGGCCTCTCATTAAAGTTAAAATTGTTACCACTGACGTGTGACCCATCCTAGTCCCGATAAAGCCAAATGTCTTGCCGACAACCTAGAGTCCCAATGTTATGCCAGCTCTCAACCAGTAGAACAAGCGCACCTGGACAAGGTTGACGCGGAAGTCGAACGTAGAGCTTCCTTCCCACCCGTCTAAGGCCCTGATGATCCTCTGCCTCCTGACACTCCAAACGAAGTGCACACCAACATTAAAAGGCTCCATGCTCGGAAAGGCCCCAGTTCAGACGGTATCACCAATAAGGTGTACACTCCCCGCCCCTCTCATAATGCTTATGGCCGCCATCTTCAATGGCGCCATGAACAACAAAATCTTCCGACAAGCGTGGAAAGAGGCCACCGTTATAGGCATTCCCAAGCCAGGCAAGTCCAAGTTTGAACCCACTAGTTACCGTCCCGTTAGTCTGCTCAATGTTCTTGGCAAAATCTACAACAGGCTTATTTATTAGCGTCTCGACAAAGTCTGGCGCAACGGCTTGTTATATAAGCTTTACCAATTCGGAGTGGCAGGTAGTCTCGTACTCATCTTACGAGACTTTTTGTCGAATCGCACTTTTCGCTATCGTATCGAGGTTGCACTCTCGTACCATCACCCTATTCGCGCGGGAGTCCCTCAGGGCTCCGTGTTATCCCCCAATTTATTCACGCTGTTCGCCACTGACATTCCTAAAAGTAAAAAGGCTCAGTTGGCTCTATTCGCCGACGATACTACCATTTACTATACGGGTCGCTGTCATGACACTATCGCTCGTACTATCAAAATCTCCGCAAACGTCTTAGGTGCTTAGTTCCGGAAACAGAGAATCGAGGTCAACCCCCGATAAGATTCAGGCGGTTCTCTTCTCGAGACCGCGTCGATTCCCCTCCCCCCACCTCCCTGGTCCAATCACTATGTAAGGCAAGCCGATGCTTTGGGAGAAGCGATCCAAAAACCTAGGTGTTGTCCTCGACCATACCCATAATAACTTCCTAACTAATATTATAAATGCGAAAGTAAGTTTGTTTGTTTGTTTGCTTGCTACGCTTTCACGCCAAAACGACTAAACGGATTTGGATGAAATTTGGCACACGGATAGACAATGACCTGGGTAAGAACAAAGGCTACTTTTCATCCTGGATCGCAGATTAAGTCGCAGGCAACAGGTAGATGTGCATATTTATAAATTAAAAATAGAATCACGCAAATCTTATACTGGAAAAAAACTGATACTGGTGGTCGTTACTGGTTGTCTGTAAAAGATCGCTTTTAGCGATAAGACCGCCCATTGTGTCACCCTATGTAAAATTTCTACATTTATATCTGTAATTTTTATGGTGTACATACTCGTAGTAAAGAGTTTGCTATTCTATTCTATACGCTCAGTAGATACCTAATGGGCCAGACAGAGACGTTACGTTTGATAATAACGGAGGAATAGTTTCGTACTAAAAGAAAAAACCGGCCAAGTGCAAGTCGGACTCGCGCACGAAGGGTTCCGTACCATTGATTAGGTAAACAACAGTAGGTACACAAAGTAGGTGCCTATCTGTTACCATTTATTGATGTTAAATACCGAACACCGGGAATGGTACTCAGTACTTAAATTTTGACCTTATGTGTATACAAGTAGGGTTGAGGGTCTAAATAAAACAACCAAACTGTATACTGATCTATAGATGGTTATTTTTACTAAAATTTACAAGACCCTAGCGGCATCGTTGTAACGAAACCATAGCGACTGCTAATTCGACGCCAACGCCATCTAGTTACGTCGTGTACAACTTTGGACAAAATACAATTCATTTTGTTGACCTGATGAGCGGCTATTGATCATGCATGATCATTAACATACCGCCCACCAAGGACATTACTGACGGAATGTCCTTTTTGAACTATACTATAGGTCTGAATTTGTAGTAAACAAATTGATCTTCTGTTAAATATTTTAACAAGATAAAAACTTACAAAATATGGTGTAAACTTAAACTTCTAACATTAAGCTAAATTTATCAAAAAATTAATGACAAAGCGTAAAAGTTCAACAATTGTAAAGGTAAAGTTAAAAGACCCTGTTGGGAAAATATACGATTTCATTGTGTAAATGCATCTAAAAATATCTTAAGCATAACAGAGTATATGTAAAATGTAAACAATGTAAAATAAAGCTTAACATGTGTAAAACATCTTTGTATAAATAAAAAGTTTGTAAAAGTTGATCTAAATTAAACTATAATAAATTCATTGATCTGTAACCGGTAAAATACAAAGTTTGGATGTTGGCCTCTTAATAGTAGAGGTCTTAGTACGCAATGTGACTACACGGGTGATATTATCATCACCGGGATGCTTATCTATTACTCGACCTAACAACCAACGACTTGGCGGCAAATCGTCTTCTTTAATTAAAACAACGTCTCCAAGTTTTGGCTCAGGAACCTTTGAAGACCATTTGTACCGGTTCATAAGGTTGGACAAATATTCATGGGACCAGCGTTTCCAAAATGACTGTAGCATCCTTTGGATGAATTGCCACCGCGACAAATAACTGACATTTGTGCTTTCATATTTAGCGTCTGGTACATTTACTATCGGCTCTCCGATCAGGAAATGTCCAGGAGTTAAAGGTAACAGTTCACCAGGATCAGTAACGTTAATGACGCTCATTGGACGCGAGTTCAAACAAGCTTCCACTTGATTGAGGAGTGTGCTCATTTCCTCGTACGTCAAGGTAGAATCGCCAATGACCCGTTTAAGGTGAAACTTTGTAGACTTCACCCCTGCTTCCCACAGTCCGCCGAAATTAGGACTATGTGGGGGAATGAAGTGCCACTCAGTACCGTTGGCCTCAACTTGCTCTGCTATTGATGCCTGAATGGATGCCAATTGTTGCAATTCTCTGGAGGCACCTACAAACGTTGTACCGTTGTCGCTCCAAATCTTGGCACAATGACCTCGCCTAGACACGAAACGTCTGAAGGCAGCTAAAAAGGCTTGTGTGCTCATGTCACTGACGACTTCTAAATGAAGAGCACGGGTGGCCATACACACAAATAAACATATGTAGCCCTTGTACGAACGGTGCCCGCGACCCTTCGTTGTCCTAATATTTATAGGGCCAGCATAGTCAACACCGCTATGCAAAAACGGTCGCGCTGGAGAACACCTTACAGATGGAAGAGAACCCATCATCTGGTTCTTGATGCTAGCGCGATTTTTTGCGCATGTTACACATTTGCGCACATGATGTTTGACCAAGTTCCTGACTCCTATGACCCAGTAAGCTGTTCTCAAATAATTTGCCATCAGCTGAGGACCCCCGTGCAGAGTTTTTAAGTGAGCATCTGCCACAATAAGGTTTGTCAGATGACAAGGGTTTGGTAGTACTGTTGGATGCTTTATCTGTTCACTTAATGGAGCCTTCTCAAGTCTACCTCGAACTCTGATAATGCCTTTGTCATCAAGATATGGACAGAGTGAGTTTAACTTACTGGATTTTAATTGTAAATAACCTTTGTCCTGTAATTGTAAATATTCTACTTTAAATATTTCTCTTTGTCTTTGTCTTATACAACATTCTAAAGCTGATTCTAATTCTAATTTCTGTAAATATTTTTGTTTAAATGGGTTGTTTTTTAAAAATCGTCTGCAATAAGCAATAATTCTAACAAATTTTTGTAATGAGGAATAACGTTCAAACATAGAACACTCTGGAACTATCGCAATGTGAGCTTTTGTTGATTCTTCCAAGTCGGTATTCAACTCATTTGGCCTTTTGTACCTTATGGAGGTTTCGGAGAGAAACGGTGGTCCAGAAAACCATAAACTATGGTTGAGGAGTGTACTTGGTAATATGCCTCTAGAGGCGCAGTCTGCTGGGTTGTCCTGTGTTCTCACATGAAACCATTGAGATGTCTTCATGTTGGTCAATATTTCAGAGGTACGATTGGCTACAAACGTCTTCCATCTGCTTGGATGGCTGTTGAGCCAAGCTAACACCAAGGTGGAATCTGTCCAAGCCTTGATTTTGTCTCTCGAAATATTTAAGAATCTGCTGTTTCTGTCAGAAGATTTGACAGCAGAACTGCCCCACACAGCTCTAAACGAGGAATGCTAATTTGTTTGACGGGAGCTACTCTGGTTTTTGCAACCAACAACGAAATATGGATTTTGCCAACAACATCCACTATCCGTAAGTAAATAACGGCTGAGTATGCTGTTTTGGAGGCGTCACTGAAGCCATGTAGCTCAAGATTATCGTTTGACTTAGTGCCCAGCCAACGAGGTATCCGTACTTTACTAAGTTGTGACAACTCTTCACGGTAAGTATCCCATTCTTTCACTAATTGAGTGCTTAGTTTTTCATCCCAACTAACACCTGCAAGCCATAATTTTTGGATGAATGTTTTTGCTAAAACCACACTAGGAGCTTACCAGCCTAGTGGGTCAAACAATCGAGCTATGTCCGAAATAATTGATCTTTTAGTTACAGGTGCAGTCGTCAGCGGAGGAAGATTCACAGAGTACTGGAAGGTATCTTCGTTGCGGTTCCAGGTAAGTCCCAAAATTTTTATTGTGCTATCTAATTTGATTTCTAACCCTTTCTCTTCTTTGTACTCTGAGTTATTATTTTGTATAATATCCCCTTGTCCTATTGTTTTGTCCTTATTTTCATTTGTTCTGGTTTGATCTGTTTGTTCTATAACGTTATTTCTTTCAATTTTATCTATTCTCTTTAGTATTTCCTGACTGTTGCTGTTCCACTTTTGTAATATAAATCCACCCTTTCCTAATAATGCTATCATTTGCTTATATGTATATTTCTATGCCTTCTTCTACACTATTGCATCCTGTCATAAGATCATCCATGTAGAAGCTATTTAAAACCTTATCTGCAGCAAGTGGATAATTTGTGCCTTCATCAACTGCAATCTGACTCAAAGTTTTCACTGCTTGATACGGCGCAGAAGCTGTTCCAAAGGTCACGGTCACAAGTTCGTAATCTTTAATCTCTTTGTCTGGACTGTCACTCCAGAGTATCCTTGGGAACATGACATCTTCTTCTGCTACTCTAACCTGGCGGTACATTTTAATAATATCCGCTACAAGTCCTATCGGATGAATCCTCCATCTTAAAACCGTGTGACGTAAATCAGCTTGCAGTGACGGACCAACCATGAGCGTATCATTAAGTAACACTCCATTGCTGTTCTTTTCAGAGGCGTTGAAAACAACACGAACTTTAGTTGTGGTCTTGTCGTTCCTAATGACTGCGTGGTGTGGCAAATACACTGCTTCTTCCTTCTTACTATCATCTTCTTTCACGTGCCTCATATGTCCTAACTGTAAATATTCATTTATTACTTCTGTGTATTTTTCCTTTAAATCTTTGTTCTTTACTAATCTTCTTTCTAATGCTTTAAACCTTAATTTAGCTATGCCACGTGAATTTCCCGACTTGCAAGGAGGATCTTCATCTCTGAAAGGTAACCTAACTATGTATTGCTATCTCTCTTAGTGGTCTCACTATAAAACTCTTCGCATTTCTTCTCCTCTGGTGTAAATATCTTTTTATTAGTGCTAATTTCTTCTATTTCCCAGAATTTTCTTAAAATATCCTCTACCTTGCAATGCATTACATTTATAGTTTTTATTTTATTATTTGTACTAGTGCCTTCCGGACCAACAGCACCCGACAGCACCCACCCTAATGTAGTGCTCTGTGCAATCAGGGTACCAGAAGGACTCTTTACTAATCCTTCCCTAATGATGCAGCTATAAACATCAGCACCCAACAGAATATCGATTTTGTTGGGTGTGTTGAACTCCGGATCTGCTAGACATAGGTTATTAATACCTAACCAGTCGAAAGTATCTGAGTTAAGACTTCGCTCGGGTAAGTATGAGGTGATCTTATTTAAAACATAAGCACTTAATGGAAACTTAAAGCTAGGATCAACACGAGATTTAATCGTTAATTGTACCATGTATTTTGTCATGGTTGACCTATTATCTCCTAATCCTGACACAAACCCTTGAATTGGGATCTTTTTCAAGCAAAGATACTGCACTGTGGGCTCTGTTATGAAACAAGCCTGCGAACCTTGATCGAGTAAGGCTCGGACCGTCTGGTATTCACCCGTCTTCGACGAGGCCTTTATTAGCGCAGTGGCTAATAAAACCTGTCTGGGCTTTGCTACCCTCCCTGTAGACAAGCAAGATACTATCTGAGTAGAACTAGTTGATGGACTAGCACTATCAGTAGTAGGCCTTGCTTCAGGGTCTTGTCCTTTATTGTCCAAATGAAGCAAGGAATGGTGGCGCTTCTGGCAAACTCTGCAAGTTGTGTTTTTTTTGCAGTTGTAAACAGTATGGTTACTGCCTAAACAGTTGAAACAAATTTTGTTCTTACCAACGAAATCCCGTCTAACTTCGAGAGATTGTTTGGCAAACGGTTTACAGAAACAGAGCTTGTGACCCTCTGAGCAGAATTCGCATTTCATTGGTGATGATGAGCCTGTGGCTAACAATGTTTTAGGCGTATGATTGTTATTGATCTGGTGACCTGAACCTTTTTTTGGTTCTATGCACTCAAATGCGCGGAAACGTTGCTCTAGAAATACTTTAAATTGTTCAAAGGTAGGAAAATCATTGCTGGAATCGCTACGACTGACACTTAATTCCCATTGCTTACGCGCTTCAGGATCTAATTTAAATGTCACTATATGTATGATAATAACATCTCATGTACTCACATTTATACCTAAGTTTGTTAATGCATTTAAACAGTCACTGGTGGTGTCTGAAAGCTCCTTTAATGATGTCGCTGACTCAACTTGCATACGTTTGATACCAAATAAACGTTTCAAAATACAGTTGGCGAGATATCTTTTATTACTGTACCGCTTGTCTAACAGATCCCAGCACTGACTGTAATTGGCATCAGTTATTGGAGTATTCCGTATCAATTGCTCAGCTTCACCAGTTAGGTGACTTTTTAAATAATGCAGCTTTTGCACATTATCTAATGAATTATTTTTGTGAACTAATGACACAAAAAGATCATGAAATGTCGTCCATTCTTCATATTTGCCAGAGAACATTGGAATAGCAATCTTGGGCAATTTGACCAGTGATTGGGCAGACTTAAATGCAGTACTAGAAGAACCATCCCCATGTGGTACTGGTTCACTTACAACTCTAATTTTAGTCAGTGTTGTTTTTATTAAACTTTTATAAGTTATATAAGTGTCCTCGGTTGTGTCATAAATATCAACAACCTTTTGATCAATATCATCTAATTTAAAGTTTTGATAAAGTTTAGTATTGGTATTTTTAAAAGATTCCCAATCCTTTTCTAATAATTCTTGTCTAGTTTCAATATATTCGACAGTTAATCTTTCCTTTGGACTCTTTTTAAAATTTGCTAATCCTTTAATAATAACACTTTGAGAGCCCCTTAATACGTTGATTAATCCTTCCATACTTGAAAAATTAAATTAAAACCAAGTTAAAAAGTGTAAAATGTCTAAAATTATTTCAAATCCTTGTGACATTCGATGAAACTATAATAAATTAATTAAAAGTTTATAAACAAAATTAATGTAAACAACTCAACAAGGGTTTAAAAATAATGTTTGTTCTAAAATAAAGCTAACTAATTCGAAATAAAATACAAGTCCAATATGACCAAATATTCTAAGTCCCAATTAGTTGCTCAAAATTTTACAAGTGTTTTGAAACAACTTATAATCTAGCGGAAATTGGGCATAGGTTCCACGTTCCGTCGTTTTTTAAGAAACTATTCTAAGTTCTAAACTAACATGCACAAAATAATACAAGTATCTAATATCTAAACGTAAAATTTTCTAAGTCTAAAATATGCTACTTAAAATAATTCTACAAGTCCAAAATTCTTCAAAAAACTTCTAAGTAAAAATCTCTGAATAAATAAAGTTCAAAATTGCTTGTCACTAACTGCCTTTGTTTATGTAGTAAAATGTTCTCACAATTTTCACTTCACTCACACAACACGGCGATTTGGTGTATGTGGCGCACCCTGGTGGCGACACGTTGAACTATGGGTGTGACGTCAGTCTTCTAATGTCACGTTGAACTGGGAGTGATGTCCTTTTTAAGACGACACGTTGAACTACGAGGATGACGTACACAGTCACCTCACGTTTGAACTGGATGCCAGTGGCGCCCCCTACAACGTCACTTTCCCGCCGCTGCTGCTGGCCCCGTCCACTACGCTGGAGGAAGCTGTCGCTACCGATGCGGGGAACCGTGTACTCTAGCCGCAGCGATCCACTGCGAGTACCACAGGTGAACTCAAAAAATCCGAAAACTTATCCGGGTCGTAGGACCAATGTTAAATACCGAACACCGGGAATGGTACTCAGTACTTAAATTTTGACCTAATGTGTATACAAGTAGGGTTGAGGGTCTAAATAAAACAACCAAACTGTATACTGATCTATAGATGGTTATTTTTACTAAAATTTACAAGACCCTAGCGGCATCGTTGTAACGAAACCATAGCGACTGCTAATTCGACGCCAACGCCATCTAGTTACGTCGTGTACAACTTTGGACAAAATACAATTCATTTTGTTGACCTGATGAGCGGCTATTGATCATGCATGATCATTAACAATTGATATCGAGCAAAAATAGGCAAGAAATCGCGTTTGTTGTATGGGAGCCCCCCTTAAATATTTATTTTATTTTAATTTTATTATTTATTATTAAATTAAAAACACAACTGATTATTTTGTGAATATTTCAAGTGCCTACCTGTTGCCATTATTGATATCGAGCAAAAAAGGCCAAAAAATCGCGTTTGTTGTATTGGAGCCCCCTTAATTTTTTTTCTTTTTTAGTGTTTGTTGTTATAGCGGCAACAGAAATACATCATTTGTGAAAATTTCAACTGTCTAGCTATCGCGGTTCTTGAGATACAGCCTGGTGACAGACAGACGGACGGACAGACAGCGAAGTCTTGGTAATAGGCTACCGTTTTTACCCTTTGCGTACGGAATCCTAAAAAGTACCTTTTACTGAACAGTTAGACCTCCTTTCAGCATTTCCCCGCTTCGCAAACACTATATACAATGCTAACAGTCTCATATCCTAGCCTTATACGAATACACAGCGAAGGGTCACTACTTATCGTAAACCCTACTAACTCAGAAGTTGCTTCTCATACATATACTTAGTTCTTCTATTGTTACGGTAAAAGGTTTTTATGAATCAACGAGTAGGTATTTGTATTAATCAAAATCAAAAAATCAAAATCAAAATATTTTATTTCACATAAACGAACATGGGCAATTATGAAACGTCAGAAGCTATGTGCACGGTTCCAATTGGTTTTTTCCTATGGAGAAGAGCTGGCAAGAAACTCCACGGTTACTCTTTTAAAAATAGGGGGCTTTTAGAATGTTTCAAATTATAGTGTTGATAGGTACGGGAGCAAAAAAAAAATAGAAGGTATGGGAGGACAGTGTAGACCTGTCAACAAGTAACAGGCACTCAACAAAATATTAAAAAAATATATAAAAAGGTCTCCTAATCTACAGTCTACAAGTTAGGCCTACAACGTTCTCACATTCACAAAATATAGAAGAAATGTAGAAATATAAAATAATGTCTTGGTTAAGGGGACTACAGCACCTAAACGCAAGTTTTATAATGCTTGAAAGTATATGATCCACTGCAGTAAATAAAATCATAAAAATATAGATATTGTGTTGAAAACACACAACTGATTTGATACGATAGAAAAAAATCACGAAGATACCTCTAAAAACTTCTTATCTCTTTAATATCGCGGTGTAAGAGTCAGATAAACGTATCTACATTTTCTCAATTTTACAGGAAAGCAAAAATACTGTGAAAATTCGGCTCTTTAAACTTTACCAGCTTTTTAATACAGATAAAATACTAGTATGGAAAAAAAAATTGTTTTCTATGCATTGCCATACTCTTAGAGCTTTGAAAAAATTAGAAATTATTTATTTATATTTGCTTACATAGACGCAATATATATCCTTTTAAAATTCGGTTGACATACGTTAGTGTGGCCCTTAATTATTTTCAAACTTATGTTGTTATCAAACTTAAATGCGTCATTTGTGAAGTTAAGTTTTATTATGTCTATGCAGTGATAAAATGAGTAATAAAATAGGTAATAAATCAATAATCTTTATTTACTTCTGAAATAGTACAATTTAAATAATAAAACCTGTAATCAGCATATCAGCATTTAGAAAACTATTAATTATCTTCGTCATCTGTTGTTGGAGTTCCAACTGAAAACCCTTTATAAAAATCATGGTATTGCGTTGGAATGATGCCTTGTCTGCATAAGTCTTGTAAATCGTCATACTTTTCACTAGAAATGGGTAACGGTTTGTCATATGCATTTTTCAACACAATTTGTTCCACAGGTAGTCTTTTGCCTCTTCTGATAATCTTAATCATTTTAAAATCATCATCCTCCAGATCATATTTAAAATATATATGTTTATTGTCTTCTTTACGATACTGCAGCCATCTTATTTTTAGCCAGTTGACAGCATTGCCATCACAGTCCACCTTAGCATTCTTAACTAATATAGTTTTTAGGTATTTAATATCTACGAAGTCTTCTGTTCCCATTTCATGGACGTCATACGGATTTTTTCGGGAAGCTTTTCTTATAATTGTATAGAATCCAGATGGATGAAATAAAGGTATATTCTTCTTAGCTAGTTCAATAGTTGCGTGTATGTTATCTGCTTCCATTTGACTGTGCCCAGGTTCATAATACTTTTGGTTAATCTCTGGTATATTGAAATTTTCAATGCAGTACAGTAGCAGAGCTGATATAATACATTACGACATTGGCTCGCACAAGTATCTGACATAAATGTAAGTGGTTTACCATCAGCTTTGGTTTTCAGATACTTCAACAAACATGACCCGATTTCAACAGCCCCTTTTTTCCAATACCTTCGTGCCAGCAATAACAGAAAACGTTACGCTTTTCTGCCTCAAAATCCAGCATAGTAAAGTTGTAAATAGCAATTCGCCGTTTGTACTAAATTAGCTTAGATGATGATGAAGGGCAATTACAAATGGCTTCTAAGTCATATTCAACGAAATGTATATCACCAGCTTGTGCTAACATTTTCGCTTCATCACGATGTCGTCGTGCAGTAACTTTTCTTTTTAAATGTTTTTCGTACTTTCTGCTTCTCTTTTTCTTCTGCGTTCAAATGTTGGAAAGTAAAACATTTGTCACACAAATCTTTTCGGTGTCTATAGAAACCAATATTAGATTCTTTATTAAAAACCATACGGTAATAAGCTATGTCAACAGGTTCTCTTTGCTCTTCACAACATTTACTTCTATAAAGCTCGTACATCTTGACTACATTCAGATCTTGGTCTAAGAACTCTTTTTTTGTATCTTTTCGGGAATAGTGTGCTGGCATTCGGGGAAATGATTTAATATGATCTCGTATAAACTGCCTGGTATCTTCAGACTTTTTATTATGAGGCACGTGTTTGCCCCGTTTATCAGCGTCAACAACATTAGTTTCAGTTAGTTTTTTTAAACAAAACCTCACAAATGTTTCTGAGACACTTAATGTTGCTAAAAAGAATTTTTGACATACCTTTTCCTTTTCTGTGGCTCCACTTTTTTTTAGAAAATATTTGTTTGTCAGTTTCCTTTTACTGTCTAAGTTAGCAGTTCGTTTTGTTTGTGTAGGTACTCCATTTACTAAGCCTACAATATATTGCCTTTTCTGATTTATATTATCAATGTTCCAAAAAGATGAAAAGATTTCCAGCCGCTCTTCTTCACTAAATCTGGTCGTACATTTTTCTCGACACATCCCCATACACTTCGATTCACCCAACAATTTTCCTGGTTTTAAAACACCTTTACTGGAGAGGTAAGGTTCACCTTTTTGTCTTCTGTTTTTTCTCAAATTCTTCTTCCATTCTTTGGGCTCCGCTTGACCTCTGCGCTTGCGTTTCCGATTGTGAAGACCAGGTATGACAGACTCAACCCCAGCAATATCGGTAGTATTAGTTTCTATGTTTGTATCAAGAGTATTACTAGAATGAGGAATGTTTTGGGTCATAACATCATTTATTTGAACATTATTTCTTGTTTCCGAAATTTTAAAATCACTTGATGACAAGATACATTCATCTGGTGCGGGCTCGCCATCATTGCTCGAATGTGATAAGTACAAATTCTCATTTAAATCAATAAGTGACACATTTTCCAATGTCAATAATTTTGTGGGTGACGGTCCAGGTTCACCAAAAACAGAGAGAGATTCCTTTTCTAAAGTTGTCGTTAATTTACTAAAGGATGGTTGAGGACAAGGGCTTAAGCAATTGTTGATTTCTTCAACAGCAGCATTGCAGATGGTCTCGATTGAATGGATTGGTTCCTGAGGCAAAACAAAACAAAATTATTTAACTGTAAAGTAAATAATATCATTGCTGTAGGTATAGGTACTTAATATTGACCCTAATGAGTAAAAAGGGTATGGTTTTATAACATTAGTAAATTTAAATCGTAAATTACACACATTGTATAATACAAATAACACAATATTATTATTACTATTAGTATTATCCGAGCTCAAACTCTGTTACACTTAACCTTACCTGGGAATCGAACCCTGAACAGCACGTTTAATGCAAATTAATAACAGTCAAGACTAAAACATAGGTATTAAAGATAACTCACCTGTTCAAAAATCTGATGGAATTCTTCGTGAACCTGAGATGGTTCTCTTCGTTCCAACGATTCCAAAATCTTCCAATTTCTATTGTTTTTCTTCATTTTATTGAATCACTGTATTATTGTCACTTAAAATCACTATTAAGAAGTAAAAACAAAAAAAAGTATTCTCCTAACTTCAAATCAGGGGGCTCCCCGCACTGCATGTTTCAACTCGTTGAGACCTTACATCAACTTTTAGGTGCCAAACTAACGTAAGTTTATTTTGTCAATGGACTATAATACTAATCAAACAAAATAGTACTGCCACAAAAACGTAAATCGTAATACATCGTTTTGGCCATTGACTTGTATTATTTATCTAACAAAAATGTTTGTGCCAATAAAACGTAAATACACAAACGTTACACTGGCTCTTTAAACTGAGCATCAAAACAAAATTTTGTAACGAACAAAACAACGTATAAGCTTTTACGTTCTTATGGTTTGTATAATATTTCCAAACAAACTATATTCTAAGAATAAAAATATTGTTTTTAGAAATACGTTCCTATAGCTCTAAAGAGGTAGGAATATAATTAGAACTATTTAAACGGTATTCATAATACGTTTTTCTGGTTCCATTGAAAATGATTCTTAAGTTATTTCGTTTTTTTGGAATTCGATAAATATTAACTTTACCGTTACGTCGTTTTGGCAATTCATAAAGGACTGCATTGTGAACCGTTTTATGAAAAAAAACATTTTTTGATTTTTTTGTAGATACGTTCATCTGGTTCTTACACCGCGATATACTCTCCTATCGCAGGTATGCTGGAAGAGATTTCTTTAGAAATAAGCATCACCTTTGTACGTATTTTTCTGTTCCTTTCTTCTTGTCTGTTTATATATGTGTGTACATAAACGGTTAAATAAATAAATAAAACCAGACTAATATGTATGCAAACATTCTGTTTTTTGTCAGATTACCTTACAAGCAACATATTAACGTATTAGTGTTTTGACTTTTTAGTCCAATCAATAGATTTTTTGTAAATAGATAATTGCTTCATATTTTGCAATAAATTACCAGCACCGTGTCATCGCTTTTCTTTTTATTTTCTATGCAGTCCGACAGTGACCGCGCTTTAGCTGATGTCAGCCTTTTAAAATCAAAACCGTAAATTATGTAGACACGACGCGACGGCGTAGGTATACAGCAGTTGCGAAAAATGTCAGAGAAGAAAATGCTATAACGACGTTTTTATACTTTTTTTAGTTTGAATAATAACTAGCGACCCGCCCCTTGACTTGACAAAACATCAAGATTTCTTTATTATAATTATGTACATAAGTTTAACATTAATATTTTATACACATAAATCTTTCGGAATGAATTCTCTAAATTATGGTGAAAATCGCATTAAAGAGAACAACGCGTTCACACAGACAGATACGAAAACGAAAAGTGGCATTAATTTATAATATGTTTGTCGGAAATACGATAAATCAATCGTTTGACTTTGACTAATCGGGACGGAGTCTATAACGCTAACGCTTGACCAGAAAAGCAGACTTTGTGCACCTTTAAAAACTGTCGCGCGTTCCGTATAGTTGTGTCGTGTACCTACAGTGTGCGATTCGGTAGTGTGATCAATTTGTTCGTAAATTATAATTTGATTTGAACTGCAAACGATTTTTCTATTGCGCAATAACCAACACTTCCTATAGTACACTCACAGTAGTTAAAATATGGCTGATGATAACGAGAGAGACGTACCTTCTCCGTCATGTATACCTATAAATGAAAATTGTCCCAGAAAATGTTTGGCGACATCGTGGCAGACCCAGGAGAAGATGCCGGGACGAGCTTGATGCCTATAGACAGGACTGGTCCACACTGGCTCAAGACAGACAGAAGTGAAAAGGAGAAAAAAAGGCCTTTGCCCTGCAGTAGGACAACATAGACTAAAAATAATCTATACATAGTATAAAACATAGTCGGTTTTTTTGTCTGTACGCTTAGATCTTTTAAACTGCTCAACGGATTTTAATGCGATTTTCATCAATAGACAGAGTAATTTAAGAGGAAGGTTTATATGTATAATACATGCATATTATAGGAGAGAAAAGCAGAGAATTTCAAGGATTTGTAATGCGATGTCGAAAAAACATATTTTTGTGCACTTACATTGCAAACGCTGGCTAACCCTTACGAGATAGATCAAAATAATTTACTAAGGAATTGTACATCTTAAAAAGATCTACCAAAAAGTCCGCGATGGTATAAACTAAACCTCAACTCAAACTCAAAGCATTTATTTCAAATAAACCAATTACAGGCACTTTTGAATTGTCAAGGCGTCAGTCAGTCAGAACGATGAAACTAGTTGCCCATTCCAAAGCGTAGTAGATACCTATGGAGAAGAACGAGCAAGAAACTCCACGGACACTCTTTTAAATCAAAATATGGTTACAAAATATTGGTTACATCATTCATGTTGAAATTATACACGTGAGAACGATGCAGAAAGTTAAAAGCGTCCGTAATAAAAAGACAAAAACAATTCAAATAGGTATTAAATTAAATTAAAATAAGCCGTGGCAACTAAGAGATGACCAGTCCCTACTGACGGCGCCCGTTCACGAACATGGCGCATGGATTAGCACCATTCAGCTCAAACATTTTGAAGGGAACTTAAAGATCCAACACACACGCCACCACGAGCGAGACATTTAATTGAGCATGACATACTCTCAGCCGCCGGCACATTCAAGTCAATAAAAGACGAACTTAGTAAATGATATCTTTATAGTAGGTACATAGTGCTCACACATGTTCTATGCAATTATACAATACTAAAAGATTGAATTTATACAATGCAAAGATAGTTTTTAAAATGTTCAGCAGCTCCAACAGTAGTTTCAAATGCTAATCAATTAGTTTATGCGCCCTTCTGGAGCAGGACCTGCATTGAGCCAAGCATTTTTATCAGCGATGTAAACCCCAACTTATAATATGCTTGACTGCATAGTGTGCGTTTTATACAAGATTTAAATTTCGTTTCATTCAGTTGAAGTTTAGGCGGAGGTATTTTATTGTAACATTTTGAACAGTACCCCATGAAAGATGAGTCTACTTTAGCCAGCCTGAAATCTGGTTGACCTAATTGGTCCCTATTTCTAGTGATATAATTGTGTCTTTCACCTCTTTTACTAAAAAGATGTATATTTTTCCTTTCGTACATGTTTTCATAGATATATTGACAATGTACCGTCATCATGTTAATATCTTTAAACCGTTCCCTTAGAGCAGCGGTACCTAACCTTTTTTTGACCAGGGACACTTTGATTTCATTATGATTAGCAGGGCCACAAAGTTAAAAAATAAACTGTATCAATCTAAAATAAACTTTAATGGAAAAGTTTAACACACGTAATAGTAAAAATCTAAAGTACCATTAATCAACAAAACACTAAATTTTTTAGTAAATAATTCAGTTTGCATCAATGAGATTTTTGAGCTTGCATCTTCTGTACAAGTTCTTAAATTCTTGGCTTAGTGTTTTTTTCTCAAACCTACACGCATATCATTACTTAGGTACTTTCAATCGATTCCTAGACTTGTTTTTAATTACCAATAAAGCAGTAAATCCTTGCTCACGTAAATAAGTGGCAAAGAAAAGCATAAGATAGCGCAAAGCGATTTCTCGAATTTTGGTGTATGAAATTGCTTTTTTACACCAAAACTGTTACAAAGAATCAGATCCAAACGCGTAGTTACAGTTTCTATCATTTCATTTGAAATCATGCGCGTACCATATTTTAGTTCTTGCGGACCACAGTCATCTTGTAAACCTATTTGTGGAGCCTACAAAAATAACCCCCACTAGTACAACATGCATAGATAATATTTATACGGACGTTATAACAAGCCACAAAGAAATTATAAATTTACTAGATTCTGATCATTGCGGGTAAAGAATTACTACGAGTATCCAAAACCAAAACATCAACGTGGCTAAAAAGGATATTACTGTTAACCCTAAAACTGCAAGTCGCTTGGAAGCTTTTAAAGTTAAAATCATTAATAAATTATCAGTTTTGTCTATTCACGTTGATCCTAATACGGGTTATAACTTTGCATCCAGGTGACGCATTTTCAAGCTGTTGTCAGCCATTTTGATTTTAAATAGGCTCCGTCCTACTATCCGACTAATTTAAATTGACAAAAACGCGAAAAATTTTTTTTCGTTCATAGACTTAGAAAAATTTTCAATATTTTTCTAAAGAAAACATAATAACATTTTTCAATCAAAATCTATCTTCTAAATCCGATTGGTCGTAATTTTAATAGACACTTACCTGCCTTACCTGTATTCCGGTGCGCGTTCCGCGTGCTCGAGTCCGGTTTGGTAGTTGTAATTTCAGGTTTTTACACATTTTTCAGTCGAAAAACACGTTTTTTGACCAAAACTCAAAATTTTTGTTCAGCGTAAATTCCAGTCACTCTATAGGTCGCTAGCCCGCGCGGAGACGCGTCTTTTGACACATCGCACGTGCGCCTAGCATATATAGAAGTTCAAAAATTTGCCCTCCACCCACCCTATTCCTACTGACCAGGTAAACTTTTCAGTTTTGTATAAATATAAATCTTAAAATTCAACTCTAAAAGCGTCATTTATATCTTTCGGTTAAAGAAACAAATAAAATCGGTGGTTTCAAGGCCTTTTATCGACACCTTTTAGGCTATTAAATTTAAAATTAAAAATTATTTTTTTACATATTGACCTACATTTGACCCGACTAAGTCCAGGACACGGTTAATTAAATTCCAAAAATGATACGTACGCCGGCGAAGTCTGACGCATCGCCAACCGGAGATAACGGGTCAAGGGCGGGCCCCTCGAAAACTACTCAGGTGCGGAAGAGTATTAGTGATATCGAGGCAAAAACGAGATCTCCTCCAACGCAAAAGCCGAAACTCTCTGCACCGGTTGCTGAGGCGCGCGCCCTCTTGTTAAAAGCGAAGGCTCAGATGGACATGTCAGGAAACATAAAGTCCACCATAAAACAGACTGTGTTAGGCTGTTTGAACTCGCTCTATGAGATCGTAAAGAGAATTGATAGACCGGAGACGACAGAAGAAAAAGGGAAAAGAGTGATAGAATATAAGGAGACAGGAGAATCTGAAGACATAAGCTTGAAAATACTAAATGAAATTTTGGAAGTTAAAGAGATTTTGAAGAAAAATTAAAAAGAAGAACTCCCTTACAAAATAGAAAAATCAAAAGTGGAGCTGAGCGACAAAATCGATGCACAGATGGTAGAAATTAAAGAACTGCAGGCGGTGTCAAAGATACAAGCTGAGAAAGTAGACGCCCGAATGGAAAGCTTTGGAACGTACGCACAAGTCGCAGCGATGCCACCTCTACCATCGGCTAGGAAAAATATGCACTCGATCATAGTGTCTTCATCACACGACAGTGACACATCAGAGACTGTAGTCGAAAAAATTCGAGAAGCTGTCGATGCAAAGGGTACAGGAATAAGAATTGACCATCTGCGCAAAGCAAAGAACCAATCGGTAATTATAAGCTGCTCTGAAAAAGAAGACATAGGAAAGGTATCGGCAAAGCTAAGAAACTCCAGGGGGGATCTGAAAGTTGAGGAGGCCATCAATAAGAACCCACTCGTAGTCGTCAGAGACGTAATGAATTACGTAACTGACGACGACTTGGTGACGGCAATAGGATCCCAGAACGGACACCTCCTGGAGGGAGCCAAGATCAGCGAGGGTGATATCCGGGTCACGTATAGGCGAAGGGCCAGGAACCCACTGACCAGCCACGTGGTGTTGCGTGTCAAACCAGTGATTTGGCAGCGGCTGACCTCGGCAGGCCGAATCCACGTGGACCTGCAGAGGGTGGTTGTAAAAGACCAGAGCCCGCTGATCCAATGCACAAAGTGCCTCGGATACGGACACTGTCGAAAATACTGCAAGAAACCAGCAGTCCTTTTCAGTCACTGCGGCGAACCGCACACTAGGGCGGAGTGTCCTGGGTTCACCCTCAATGAAGAACCTAAATGCAGAAATTGCAGCCAATTAAAAAAGTACGCAGTGCATAATGCTTTTGATAGCGAGTGTCCCACACGCAAAAAATGGGATGCACTGGCCAGGTCGTCAATAGCGTATTGCTAAGGTGGTGTCGGGGTCGGGAGCTAAAAAGGACAACATACAGTATCGTGTCGTGCAGGCGAACCTCCAAAAGAAAAAACTTGCAACCGAGGAACTCATACTCGAAGCCGGGCGCAGGAAAATCAGGTACGCTCTTGTGCAGGAACCCTATGTAGGGGCGAAAGGGGAAATGAAGACCTACCCCGGGACAAGAGTAGTACAAGGAATTAAAACGGGCGACAAAGTCATCAAATCCGCGATAGTCGTCTTCGACAGTGGAGTGGACGTGGTGGTGTGCCCGACAATGACAACAGAAAACATAGTGGTTGCGAGGTTGACTGTGGAGGACACCACCACCGTGGTAGCATCCGTCTACTTTGAGGACTATCTCGATATTGAACCATACCTCGACCAGCTGAGAGAAATAGTGACAAAAACAGATGGAGCAAAATTACTAGTGGGAGGAGATGTAAACGCGTAGAGCGCATGGTGGGGAAGAGAGAGAGAGGACGAAAGGGGAAGACTTCTATCTGGAACCCTAAAAGAACTCAACCTCCATGTACTCAATTGCGGAAACATCCCAACATTTGATACCATTCGAGGGGGAAAGCGGTACAAGAGCACTGTAGACATCACGGCCTGTTCAGACGACATGCTTCGACACGTGGAAGAATGGAGAGTGGAGACCGAAATGACGAGTTCGGACCACAATGCGGTAATAATTAGAATCACAACAAAAAAAGGAATCGGGAATAAAATTAAATATGGTAACACGAGGGTATATAATACAAAAAAAGCAGACTGGGAACGTTTTCGGGAAGAATTGACAAAATCATTGCTAGAAAGTAAAATTGACAAAACATATATAGATAGTATTAATAGTTTACAAGAGTTAGAAAGATGTACAGAGGAACTTACAAAATTTATTACAGAAACATGCGACAAGACAATACCTAGAATAAAAAAAATAGATAAAACGTACTTACCGTGGTGGGACGACGAACTCGATCAGCTAAAAAATTCCATGTTCACGAAGAAGCGAAGAATCCGTTGCGCAGCTCCACGCCGTCGGGAATGGGTCGT
The DNA here is from genome assembly GCA_917490735.1 of Dryobotodes eremita. Lineage (NCBI taxonomy): Eukaryota > Metazoa > Arthropoda > Insecta > Lepidoptera > Noctuidae > Dryobotodes > Dryobotodes eremita. The sequence continues at coordinate 17,804,350 of OU823251.1, read as the reverse complement.
GATGGAGTACCTGAGGGCAAAGGAAGAGTATGAGTCTCGAGCATGCAAGGCACAAACTGAAAGTTGGAAAAACTTTTGCGGGTGGCAGGACAGGGAGAGCGTCTGGGATGGCATATATAGAGTAATCTTGAAGACCAGGAAGAGGCACGAAGATCTGCCAATAGTTCAAAATGGTGAGGCTTTAGACTCAGATGAATCTGCCAGGGTCCTGGCGGAAACCTTCTTTCCAGATGATGACGAAAGGGAAGACAACCCCGAACACGCTAAGATAAGGGAAGAAGCGGCACGCTCAGAGCAAGGCATACCAGAAGACAAAATGGATCCACCCTTCACTCTTGTCGAGCTTAGGTATGCATCAAGGAGTTTTAACCCGAAGAAGGCGCCGGGCCCTGACGGATTCACTGCTGACATCTGCAAGGCCGCCATTAGTAACAATGAACACGTATTTTTGGCCATAACAAACAAATGCCTCGACCTGTCCTGCTTCCCGGAAAAGTGGAAGGAAGCGGCGGTCGTCGTTCTAAGGAAACCTGGGAAGGATAATTACACCCATCCTAAATCTTACCGACCGATCGGACTCCTTCCAATCCTAGGGAAAATATTAGAGAAGATGCTGGTGCGGAGATTAAGGTGGCACATGCTACCCCAAATGAACCCACGGCAGTATGGATTTGTGCCGCAGCGAAGCACGGAGGACGCTCTGTACGACATGGTACAACATATAGACCTAAAACTGAAGGAGAAGAACCTGGTGGTAGTTGTCTCACTGGACATAGAGGGGGCGTTTGACAGTGCGTGGTGGCCAGCAATCAAAAGTCGTCTGGCGGAGAAACACTGTCCACTTAACCTCCGAAAACTGGTGGGAAACTACTTAGATAATAGGAAAGTCGCGGTGAGATATGCTGGAGTCGAATATATGAAGAGTACCTCCAAAGGATGCGTACAAGGATCGATTGCAGGGCCCACGTTCTGGAATCTCCTGCTGAACCCGCTGCTGGACGAACTGGAGGAGAGAAACACGTACTGCCAAGCATTTGCAGACGACGTGGTTCTTATATTTTCGGCAAAAACGGCTTTGAATCTGGAGGTTGAAGCCAATGCCAGCCTGGCACATGTGCAGCGGTGGGGTGCTCGAAACAAACTAAAGTTTGCGCCACATAAAACTCATGCGATGCTGCTAACTAAGAAGTTAAAATTCGACACACCATGGCTGCGCATGGGTGGTGTTGACATTACGCTTGTCGAGGAGATCAAGCTGCTGGGACTCATAATTGACCGGAAGATGACTTTCCGGAGCCACGTCACATACGTCTGCAAAAAAGCCATCAACATCTTTAGGCAGCTGTCCGGTGCAGCTAACTAAATCCGGAAGTAGTAAGGGTTATCTACACTGCGGTTGTAGAGCCAATTATCCTGTACGCAGCTAGTATATGGGCCAGAGCAGCGGATAGAATATACATTCAAAACCAGCTTAACACTGTTTTGAGGGGCTTCGCCCAGAAGATCAGCAAATCATACAGGACAGTATCACTGAATTCGGCTCTAATCTTGACAGGACTGCTGCCACTTGACCTGAGAGTCAAGGAAGCAGCATCCCTCTACGAGGCGAAGAGAGGGAAGCCTCAGCCGATTCTTAGAGGCCGATCTGTCGAGGAGAAAGCGAGCTTCTTGGCGAAGTCTCATCCAGCTGATGAAGAGGATCTTGGCTTCCAATGCTTGGAGAGCGACGCGGACGTACAGCTGCGCATGAGGGAGGGTACAGTACAAATCTTTACGGACGGGAGCAAAATTGAAGGAAAAGTTGGGGCCGCCCTATCCTGGTGGAATGGGACGGCCGAAACTAAAAACAAGAAATATAAGCTCGAGGAGTATTGTACCGTCTTTCAAGCGGAGCTGTATGCAGTATACAGAGCCATGGAGATGATCGCGCATAGCCCGGAAAAAGAGTTTAGCATATTTAGTGACTCAAGGTCAACCCTGGAGCTACTGAGGATCGGTGACACCTGCAACCAACTCGCTCTGAATATTAAGAAGTATGCTAAAGAATTAAAGAAATTAGGCAAAGAGTTCAACTTTACTGGGTTAAAGCCCACGTCGGAATAAAAGGGAACGAAAGAGCAGATGAACTGGCGAAAACAGCAGCACTAAAAATCAAAAGGCGACCTGATTTTGACAAATGTCCTGTCTCATTTGTCAAGCGAACCATTAGAAGCGGTTCGATTGACAAATGGGAAGAAAGATATCAAAAAGAGAGCAAAGCCAGTGTCACAAAAATATTTTTCCCCTCAGCCACAGAAGCCCACAGACTAAGCAGGAACATTCACCTCACATACCTGCACACACAGCTCTTCACGGGGCACGGGGGCTTCTCCCAGTACCTTAATAGGTTTAAAAAGAAGGACTCACCTGCATGCATCTGTGACCCAGCCACGGAAGAATCGATTCTGCACTTGATTGTTGAGTGCCCAGTGTACGGGCTTGCCAGATTCAACCTGGAAACCGAAATAGATTTTAAAATATGTAAAAACAATATATGTTCCATAATGATTCTCGCAGAAATTCGAACTAAATTTTTAGATTTTTGTTTAGGTATAATAAGAACCGTTATCGATAGAAATAAAACTTAGATCAAGAAATTAACACCGTAAATATAGTGAGCTATATTGTACTGAGTGTTAAAAATATATAAAGTATAGTAATAGCAAAGACGAGAAAAAATATATAAATAAGAGTATGTATACAAAAAACCATAGAAAAAAAAAAAATATAACAATTATTAAGATATATCTAGAAACATACATAAATAAACCCGAACACAATAATAAATAATTCAGACCAAGAATAATAAATACACGGAACATACAAGAGGAAACAATTGTCTGAAAGCTCTATAGTCCCCCTATAGCTCTATACTCGTAGTACCTGCAACTATGAAAATATGAATAATGTACTATTAAATACATCACCAAACAACGACAGTAAAAAATCAAACGTTTCATCCTGCCCGATTGAATTTAATTTCAAACATATAACCCCATAATAGTAATAAAAGCTTTCAAGCGAATCAAGATCAAACTAACCGAAGATATATGGGGAATGTCTATCAAAGTTTGTACCTCCAATATTGAGACTATAGGGCCGTACTTGGCCTTAATATTTAATTTGTGTGTGGATCAAGGAGTCTTTCCGCATCTAATGAAATACAGTAAGGTACTTTTCAAATCAGGGGACAGTAAAGACACCAATAATTATAGACCCGTATCCGTGTTGCCGGTTTTCAGCAAGGTGTTTGAAAAGGTAATGCCGAATCAAATGCTCAATCATTTTAACACCAATAAAATCTTACATAATCAACAGTATCGTTTCACCAAGGGACGTTAAATGATAAATGATTTATTTCTGTAAGTAGGTTTGTACAAACACTTTTACACGTCAATCATATTTTAAAACTAGATGAGGTCGGCGTTTCCTATCTGACTACTCTGAGAAGAAAGGCCGAAACAAACTCAGAGGTCACAGACTCTTTTAAAGTCCAGACATAATCTTGGTCAGATCATGTAGATTAGAGTCTGAAATGGTCTTTTGAGGAAAAACCACACAGAATGAGTGGACCTGTTCAGTCAGTGCATGCATTTGTCAGTAATCGTGCAGCTAAACTCAAAACTTAAGGAGCTCAACGATTCGACGAACAATACCAAAGAAAGGACATTTGGGTAGGCCGCATAAATTACTCAAACTACCAGACTATGATTAAAACTAATTAAGAAAGAAAAAAAAAACAATGGTCTACATAGTCTTTACATTCACAATAATTAAAATAATATACTATTTTACAAAGTAAATATTCATGTCAATGTATTTATAAAAATTCATCAATGTTATTAGGTATATACAAATCCTGAAATAATCTTGGTCAGGTCATTTGAGAACCATGTAAGATTGGTGTCTGAAATGGTCTTTTGAGGAAAGAACCATACAGATTTGAGTGGACCTGTCCAGTCAGTGCACGCATTTGTCAGTAATCGTGAAGCTCAACTCAGAACTTAAGGAGCTCAACCATTAGACGAACAATACCAAAAAAAGGACATTTGGGTTGGCCGCATAAAGCACTCAAACTGCCAGATCATCATTAAAACTACCTGAGAAAGTGAAAGAAAAATAAAACTGACGCAAATAGTCCTTACATTCACAATAATTAAATAATAATGTTATACTTCAGAAAGTAAATTGTCATGTCATTCTATATGTAATAATAATCAAATGTCAAAGTTTATGTAAAATACAAATAAAAAAAAAGCAAAAATAAAAATAATAAAAAACATTCAGTATGCAAAAAATTGGAGCAACTCAATCCCAAGCCTTTTTGGCCTCAATATAATCTTTAACGGTATAAAAGTCTTTCTGGCACAACTTACGTTTAATGAATGATTTGAATTGATTAAGGCTTAGATCTTTACCGTGGTTTGGAAGTTTATTATAAAAGCGTATACATTGACATCTGAATGAGCCACCTATTTTCTTGAGCCTTGTTGTAGGTACAACAAATTTTTGTTTGTTTCTAGTATTTATGTTATGGATATCACTGTATTTTTTAAACAATTTTATATTTTTATGGGCATATAAAAGATTTTCCAAAATATATTGAGAAGGTACAGTCATTAAATTAATCTCCTTAAATTTCTCTCTGAGAGATTGTCTCGGACTTAATTTATAAATTGATCGAACAGCTCTTTTCTGCAAAACAAAGATAGTCTGAATGTCGGCGGCATTTCCCCACAACAAAATACCGTATGACATAACACTATGAAAATAACTAAAGTACACTAAACGGGCTGTCTCTATGTCGGTTAAATTACGAATTTTTCTAACAGCGTATACTGCGGGGCTTAGCTTTTTTGACAATTTATCTATATGTGGGCCCCACTGAAGCTTAGCATCCAAAGTTAAGCCCAAGAATACTGTGCCATCTTCAAGATTCAATTCTTCGCCCTTCATCAATACATTAGTTTTCACCTGTCTAACGTGAGGTAGCGTAAACTTAATGCATTTGGTATTTTTTTCGTTAAGAAGTAAATTATTGACATTCAACCAGTTAACTACTTTTGAGATCGCAATATTTACATCGTCAGTAACCAGCTGCTGACGTTTAAGTTTAAACAAAAGTGAAGTGTCATCCGCAAACAACACTATATCACGATTATCCTTTATGAGGTAAGGCAAGTCATTAATATAAATAAGAAACAAGAAAGGACCAAGAATTGAGCCTTGCGGGACTCCCATTGTTACTATAGATCCGGGAGACTTTTCTCCATTTACCTCAACGCTCTGAATCCTATTACTCAAGTATGAAGTAAGAAGGTCCAGAGCGGTGTTCCGGATCCCGTAGTGGCGGCGTTTCCTGATTAATATAATTATGTTATCAATTTTAGTATCAATGACATCCATGAATATTTGTACGCCTTCTGGTATAACATAGCGCGCAGGTAATTATTTTTAGAACAACTATTTTATTGTGCCTATGTTAACAAATTACTGCTGTATCTACTAGTGTACTACCTACTACTACTTTGACTAAATAACCGATTTACGTATTAATTGTGTGAAAGATCATGTCAATTGCTGATATGACGGCTAATAGGGTTGTATAGAAGAAGACGTCTTCAGTAACCCCAAATAAATTACATACATACACACATATACACATTACATATATACATTTCCAGCATAAGCTGACCTCTCATTGTACGGAAATCCTATACAATGCGAGATCAGCTTATACTGGAGAATTATAGCTTGATTTGTAGGCGTGTGTACCTATCTCTTTGGCCCACCTTTACGTAGCACTAAGGAAATAAATTTGACCTACTTGTAAAAGACAAAATTGTATACCGTAATTCGACACTCAGAATTTTTACAGATTCAATCTGAAATCCGCGGTTTCGTTTGAAGTGTCAAAGCGACTCGTTACCTTTAAAAAGGGACTTCGCCTAACTTTGCTCATCCACAAATTATTTTTTTTCTTTCACAATTTATTTGGCTTGTCTTCAATTTGAGTTTTACACCCAATTCGAAAGTCGAGACTTTTGAATTGGCGATTGTGCCAATTTCGTCTGAAGTTTTCGTTTGTGATGAAAATACGATTCACTTTTGTGCTTATACATCAGAAACATTTTACGAAAGATATTTTTTTTATATTTATATGGTTTTCTGTTTCATCTATCAAAGGCAAATTATCGGAGTGTGCTCTTCAATGAAAACATTTCACGTTCAATTTAGCTTCTAAATAAATAAAATGAGTAAATAGACCATTATTCATATTTTCACAGACAGAACAAACTATTAGAACAAAGTGAGACAAACTTTATTATTGAATCTGCAGAGAGCAGTTCAAAATTACGACCCGAATAAAGCAATTACAAAGGGCTAGTTTAGACCCTAAACTTACGCCTAAGTTGAAAATAATTGCGTATTTTGTACAAAACGAAGACAAAATAAGATGCTGTTGCTCATCTGGAAATGGACAAAAAGTGTTTATAATATTTACGTCCCGATGCCAACGAAGCGATAAAAACATAACTCAAATTAGGCAGTGAATCAATATTTATTGAACGTCAAAATAACATAAGACAGTCCCCAAAAACGCCCACCCTTCACCACTTCCTAATGCTTTGCTGGGAAGAAGAAGTGGCGCAACAAACCCCCAGCAGCACATTTGTTTGTTACATTAAAAGAACTTGAATCTATATAATACTATGCAGTAATTCTTATACTTCTCCTTTTTTCTTCTTAGTATTTCTTCTTTCTTCGTATTCTTTCTTTCTTTTCGTTTTAATTAACATTACAAACCACAAAAACACAATATTAAATTATTTGCCACATGTCAGCTAAAACACGCCATTCTTACCAAAAAAACCGGCCAAATGCGTATCCGACCACGCACAATGACGGGTTTCGTAATTTTGATGAATTTATCCCAAGAACAAACTTAACATTGTAGTTGAAAAAAAATTCTCTCATATATCAATATAATGTCACGGTCAATTCTCCAACTGCAATTATAAGTTTGTAATCGTAAAAAAATATGTTTTTGACCTACGTATTTTATATTAATTTCAACTTGATACCTTCACGTGTCGCTGAGAAAAACGGCCTTGACAGACAGACAGACATGAAAGTGATCGTATAAGGGTTCAATATTTTTTCGTTTTGAGTTACGGAACTCTAAAAAACATTGAATACTAAACTCAAGTATAAATAAGAACGTAAACAGAACTCAATACCTAAATAAAACTCTACAGGCTTGATATTAACACTTCAGTCACATAGGTACTTACTAATTAGTTTCTACAAAATTTTGATACCCCTTGACAAGACTGGTTGTCAGACTTTCGGGCTTCTGACTACATAACGACTGCCAAAGACCTACAAATTACCACTGAGACCATCGGCTTAACGTGCTTTCCGAGGCACGTGAGGGATCCAGGTATGTAATGGATGATCCACGGACCGACCTCGAGAAGCGATGTTAAATCTTGAAGATCGACCCGTGCGGCAATTATTATTTAAGAGGCTTACAACAGCTAAAGCGCGGTCACTGTCGGACTGCATAGAAAAGAAAGAGAAGCGCGATGACACAACGCTGGTAATTTATTGCAAAATATGAAGCAATTATCTATTTACAAAAAATCTATTGATTGAATTAAAAAATTAAAACACTATTACGTTAGTATGTTGCTTGTAGAATAATCTGACAAAAATCAGAATGATTTAATGCATAGTAGTATGGTTTTTAATCGTTATAAGAAACTTTTAAGAGGTATCTTCGTGATTTTTTTCTATCGCATCAAAGTAGTTGTATTTTGTTTTCAACACACTATCTAATTAGCAAATATCCTGAAGAATAACATATATTTTTCTGATTTTTTTTAATGCAGTGGATCATATACTTTTAGGCATTATAAATCTTACATTTAGGTCCTGTAGTCCCCTTAACCACGACCGATTTATTATTTGCAAGTGTGTGTAGTTGCCCTTAATAACTCGCAATCCCTCCATAAACACCATAGGCTCCAATACCCAAACCACCTTATTAAAAGAAAAAATCCCGAACTTAGCAAGTCCATTAAAACTTTTACTAAGTGAAAATCTTTTACATCTAACGTGTCGTAATTTTGGAGGGCAGAGGCCCCCGTTGTTTTTCTATTTAACCTAGCCCTTTCCATTATAAGTCGTGTAAATTAGTTTTTGGACGAGCGCCTTGGCACGGCTTTGAATTAGGGCTGGCAAGTTATAAAAGACAAGTAAGTTTTAGTAGAGGTGGTCGGGAACCTGAGTGAAGGTCGTGTAGGGTTCACAGTGCTAGTGTGTTTGTAAGTCATTATTTAGGTAATTAAGTTTTCATAGCCAGAAAATTATAGAAATCTGGGAGGCTGTTCTTTTATGCGACTAAAGTTTTAGAGCAAGCAGTACATCAGCGGGCCCTATCAGAATACCAGCGCTGCGGTACTTATTTTTTTTTTAAATATCGCAGCATTATGCTGAGATAGGAGCCTTTTTGGCCTCGCACAGGTTTTTACTTGTTTATTGTTTTTTATTATTATTAATTATGTTAGTTTTAAATGCTCCTTTTTTATTTTTACTCTTTGTATTTCCTGTGCGTGTCCCAAATAAAATATACTTTTTTTCTTTCTTTCTTTCTTTCTTTCTTTACATAGTTTTATTTTAGTGCATCGCTCAGAGAATTTAATTATAAAGTAAAAACAGATCTTGACGTAATATTGTTAATGTGTACATTTTAGAAAACTTTAATGCTAGTCCTTGTGCGTTGTTTGAAAAGGAACTTCTAAACCTCTGTAACGATCAGCAATGGCTATGTGCGGATATATAAAAATTAGCAAGTTCATCGGACACCTTTACTTTCGTTAGTGTTGCCCACAGCAGTACAAGCTAGCTTGGCCTTTGTGGGTAACGGAGTCTGCGTGGCAGTCTGTACTAAGTGTCAGTAAGGGTGTTCTATGACTGTACTTAGTCCGACCACTATCCCCTAGAACAGGGGTCGGCAACCTGCGGCTCGCAAGCCACATGCGGCTCTTTGGATGTGAAGCTGCGGCTTTTTAGTTCCATAAGCAAATATTATTTATTTTTATACCATATATATATTGTCTAATTTGTTGTGAAAAAACCACGGAACAGATAGAAAAAACACTACTTATATATGAATAAATAGATTAGTTTGTATTTTATCAAAAAACTTTATTTATGCAAGTACTATTCATTGTTGGGAAGAAAAATTTTTGTAGCTCTTTAAAAACTTTGAAGTTTTGTAAAATTGTAATTTTTGACTCTTCCGACTCAAAAGGTTGCCGACCCCTACCCTAGAAGTATATTGTAATCTTTCTGTAATGAAACCAAAGTTTCTATTACTTGAAAAATCCCCTAATGACATACTGTGGGCCGATAAGGATGAGGAACAAAGACTAATTTATAGTAAGACATACAATGATCACTTTGGATCGATAGATTTTCCATCAGAATTATCAGGATGCTGTGATGACTAATGTCACAATAAAGATCACAGAATGGTTATAATAATAATAATAATAATAACCCCACCGCCGTATCTCTACGTTGACGTCGTGGTGGGGCTTGCGCGCTCCTGAACTCTAGGTCTGTACCGGTAGAGTTTACTTTGCTGAAACAGGTCTAGGGTGAGGAGCCAGACCAAGAGAGAAACAGGAACCCGCAGGGCAGCATGTGGCGAGCTGTTGGGCAGTAGCGACCCCACGGACCCTATTTCCCGGGAGAAGTCTTGTTCCTCACCTCTGGCTTGCCTTTATTGGCCGGCTGGAGTGAACAATGACGAGGAACAGAGCTCCCACCTCTTTCTTGCCTTTATTGGCTGGCTTGAGTGGAGATTCGCAAGAGCAAACGTGCTCGGAGGAAGGAAGTATTTCAGTAAGTGCTGGCAGGGATCTTGACCATCTTCCGGGCTCTGGGATTGTTCTGATAGCCGTGGAATACCTCTCCACTCCTCAAGCACCTCAGGAAGTGTTGCCCCCTTGTCGCTACGTCACTATGTGCTAGCGACGGTTTCGGGGCGCCCATTATTGAGTGTGCAAGTCACCCCCTGCCATTTTATCCGTGTATTATATATATAAAACATTGATCAGGCAGGGGCCATAGCCGTTCCATAGTTCTTGGTAACCAGTCCATCTTAGCCACAGAAACCCATAGTTCAATAATTATTTTTGTTTCCATATCCTGCAATAGACCAACACCAACCGGGGGTTGTCCTTGGGTGCACTTGCACAGTGCATACAGGGATAGTCGTCGGTTGGTACCTCATTCCATTTAAAATTGTCTAAGGGGCCTCTGCGAGTTGGCTTCGGCCCCTCGTACGCCTTCTCAAGGACCGGGATCTCATGACCCCGAGCTATGTTAACATATAAAAACATAATAATAAGCCCCCTAAACAACCACACGTCCTGATTGACCATCTAATCACGTGGGGTGCGGACACACGAATGAGAAATTACTGGCGTGGCTAACGTGGCTCTGGAAACCCACCTAAAAATGGAGACTCGTTCAAAAAGAAAACGGATAGGACCGCTGCCCGGGGGCGATCGCCGGGGTGCACTCGGAGCTGACGCTAAGTGTCTCAGCATGCGAACCGTCAGCGGTGAGGAGTTGAACAGGCGGGCTCCCACCGACAAAGATGTTACAGCCGAAATCATTGACGATGGTGACAGACTTACAAACAGGACAGACACCCCTGTAGAACCGTACAGTCCAAGCACAGTATCGTATACACCTTCAAGAACATCATACCCATCCATACCATCGTCACCCCCAATAACTAGTTTAAACTCAGTTCCACCCACTCCAGTCTTGAATGTTGCGCGGGAGGTGTCAGCCTTCTTACCCGCGTCCACCAAGGCTGGAAAAGCAAGAGTTCGCATGAGATGGAGTAAAAATGTAAACCTATTTATCATGCGAACCTTTTTATACATTACCAAATTAGAGACCGATATGACCACCTACCGACAACAACTGCATGCACTTTTTACACGGCAATATCCAGAAATTACGGTTACAGAACAAAGAATCTCAGACCAAAAAAGAGCCATACTAAGGAATAAACTTCTATCTCAAGAAGTAATAGACCACATAAAAGAAGAAATACGAATACAAGTGCTACAGGAAGAAACAGAAAATTCTGTAAACAATGACACTATCACACAAAACACAAACGACATTAGCCTGCAAGATCAACCACAATCGCTCACTCAATTACAACCTAATTTTGAATCTCAACCATACAATCAATCGCAAACATCACACATATCCACACAAACCGAATCTATAACCCTAACATTAGAAAATGATATTGAGACAGTCGCCGCCGTGAATCAAAACCCTATAACAGATATGTATATACAAGAAATACATGACAAATTTAAAACGACACTTACACAGTACTCTGGGATGGACCCAGCAGTTCGACCAAAACTACCTAAACTTAAATATAGCCCCAACCTTTTCCGCTTAGTTAATTTATTTAATGAAGATATACTAAAACAGTTTTTATCTAATGACACACAACTGATTGACATACACACCCTTATTTATGCCACAGCGGTTGTTATTTCTGAAGAACTTAACTTTAAAATCACTGAACACGCGAGAAACACAATACAAAGAGACACTGCCAAACCAGCATGGCAACAGAGGCTAGAAAAAGACATTGAAAAATTAAAAGCAGACTGTGGCAGACCTACACATTACATCAACGGCATCAGATCACATAAAGTAGTTAAAAGAGTTGAAGCAATATTTCAAAACTATTTTACACACACAAGACACGAAAATAATAATCGAAAACCTGAAGAGTTTTTGGACACATTAAAACAGAAATTGGCACTCAAAGTCCATAGGCTTAGGAGATATTTAAAGGCACAACAGCGCAAAAAAGATAATGCCATATTTTCTACAAATGGAAAAACATTTTATATGAATATACAGAAACCACACATTGATTCAACAATAGAGAACGACACAGACACACCCTCAAAAGAACACTTGGAAACATTTTGGTCTAACATATGGGAAGATCAGATACATCACAATGATAAAGCAACTTGGATTGCAGAAGAAGCAACAAAATGGAGAGCAATAGATAAAATGGAATTTAAGGAGATTACAGAATCTGAAATTACTTATTTAACAGCTAGATTACATAATTGGAAGTCACCGGGTATAGACAAAATACAAAATTTCTGGTATAAAAAATTAACGATACTACGAGTACACAAATCCATAGCAAAAAATTTTAGAGATATAGTATTATGAGAACAGAACATACCCGAATTCATAGCCACAGGTACAACTTTCATGCTACCTAAAACTAAATACACATCAGAGCCTTCCCAATACAGACCAATCACATGCCTACCCACAATTTATAAAATACTAACATCAGCAATCACTAATAAAATCACCTCACACATTGATCACCACAATATGATAGCAGAGGAGCAGAAGGGATGCAGGAGAGGCCACATGGGATGCAAAGAACAGTTAATTATAGACTCTACTATCCATAAACATGCCACTACAAAAAATAGAAACCTCCACTGTACTTATATAGATTACCAAAGAGCTTTCGATAGCATCCCATTCTCATGGCTAATACAGATCCTAGAAATATATAAAATTAATTCCAAAATAATAGATTTCTTGCGCATCGTAATGACACGTTGGAAAACCACACTTCAGATAAATAATCGACACAACACTCTCATAACTCGACAGATACATATTAGGAAGGGTATCTACCAAGGGGATTCCTTGAGCCCTCTCTGGTTTTGTCTCGCTCTAAACCCTTTGTCTCACTTACTCAATCGGTGTCGGGCTGGATATAATTTTAAATACAATACCGGAGAAATTATTATCTCGCATCTCATATATATGGATGACATTAAATTATACGCTAAAACAGAAAAACAAATGAAATCTCTTATAGAAGTGACGACAACATTTAGTCAGGATATTAATATGCAATTTGGATTAGACAAGTGTAGGACATTGCATATTATAAAAGCAAAAGCAACTATGCAGTCAGTGACACCGACATAGCAGCTATGGAACCAACAGATCTTTACAAATATTTAGGATACAAGCAACTTAAAGGACTCGACCACACAGCAATTAAACAGACACTAAATACGGAATACCGAAGAAGAATTAACGCAATTTGCAAAACACAGCTATCTGGAAAGCATCTTATAAAAGCCTTGAATACCTTTGCCATACCAATATTGACCTACTCATTCGGAGTAATAAAATGGTCAAAAACTGACATTGAACAGTTAGAAAGAACCACACGCACAGTACTCACAAAACACAACAACCTACATCCTTAATCTGCGATCGAACGACTCACGATCAAAAGACAAAACGGAGGGAGAGGCCTAATCGACATACAACACGTTTGGCAGAAACAAATCACCAGGTTAAAAACATTTTTCTACACAAAATCTCGCACAAGTAATATTCACAATGCTATTACCTTAAATTATTTTAATTACACCCCGCTTAACTTGAATGAAAATATACAAGACTTAGACATCACGGACCCGCAAAACCAAAAAATTGAAAACTGGAAAAAGAAAGTCCTTCACGGTAGACACCCCCATGACCTAGAGCAGTCCCACATAAACAAATTAGCATCAAATAAGTGGCTTACAATAGGAAACCTTTTCCCTGAAACAGAAGGCTTTATCATAGCTATACAAGATCAAATCATCAACACCAAAAACTACATAAAATTTTTCATTAAAGACCCTACCATCACAAACGACAAATGCCGCAGATGACATATTCAATCAGAAACCATACAACACATAACAGTAGCATGCATAATCCTCACTCAGACTGACTACACTCACAGGCGCAACCAGGTTGCAAACATTATCCATCAAAAACTAGCACTCAAACACAGTCTCATTCAAAACACTAACACTCCCTACTATAAGTACGCGCCACAAACTATCCTAGAAAAAGACACACATAAACTGTATTACGATCGCGCCATACTTACAGATAGGACTATCCACTTTAATAGACCAGACATAACCCTACAGGATAAAATAAGAAAGACCACTAACCTCATAGACATTGCAGTTCCCAACACCCAAACCTACAAAAAACAACCGCTGAAAAAATAAGCAAATACGTTGACCTCAAAGAAGAAGTTACAAGAATTTGGAGACAAGATAAAGTTTATGTCTTTCCTGTCGTTCTCTCTACGACAGGTGTTATTCCCAACCATCTCCTTCGTAGCCTAAAATTAATAGATCTAGAAGAATCCCTTTACATTAATCTGCAGAAAGCAGCCATCCTAAACACATGCAGAATCGTTAGGAAGTTCAGGCAGTTAGACGAAAGTACACTCTCACCATAAAAATCACCACACGCTGCATTTACTTGGCTTTGGCCCGTAAATGTAGCTAAAACCAGCCTAAAAGCTGAGAAAAAAGAACACTCCCGATAATAATAATACCATTTATTTCAGGCGACACAGGCCCATAGAAAAATACCTTAACCTAAACATACATATTTTTATATAAACAAAACGTGTGTTAATAAAAAGGCTTAAGACTATGTTAGTAGCGCTTCACTTTGCACTAGCTTGACTTTGTGCAGTCCAGTGGAACTTGTCTGCGGAAGCGACGGAACACCACCGTCTTGCGGCCAAAAGTGTTCTTCCATGACGAGGAGGAGAAGACCGTGGTTGTACCAATAATCAAAAATAAAACTGGTGATACATCATACAACAGCAATTAAAGGGCCATTTCGTTAGCTACTACGTTACTACCTTGGCGAAAGTGCTGCACAGTCTGCTTGATCGTATTTTGAACAGTCACATAAAGATGAACGACGCTCAGTTCGGTTTAAGATGCGAGCTGTCGGCAGAGACGGCAGTTCTATGCCTCAAGTACACTGTCCGGTACTACACCGATAAAATACTCCAGTCTACACCTGCTTTTTAGACCTTTCGAAAGCTTTCGATTTGGTGTCCTATGATGTGCAATGGTACAAAATGAGGACAGACACCAGCCTCCCTATTTTTTTTTTCTAATACCCACCCGTGTTCCTTCAGTTGCCTGTACACCAGCCTCTCTGAAGAAGTCATTAGCATTTTTGATTATTGGTACAACAACCAAGTTAAAGTGAACGGACGCCATCTCCGATGCGTACAGATGGGGTATGGAGTAAGGCAAGGTTTAAATTCGCCTCGTCTTTTCAATCTGTACGTAAACGAACTCATTGAGAGACTCAGCAACACCAAAGTCGGGTACTCTATAGACGGAAAATATTGCAACAACATCAGTTACGCTGACGATAAGGTGTTGTTGGGCCCCTCCATAAACGCCGTTCAAAAACTCCTCGCTATATGTGTTGAATACGCCGGGGCTCAAGTATAATGTAAAGAGCGAGCTCTTGGTGTTCCAATAACCAAGTCATAAAGTCACGCATGTACCACCCGTCCTCATAGACGGTGTTTCTTTACCAAGAGTTTCGTGTTTCAAGTACCTGGGCCACCGGGTCTCGGATGACCTGCCAGACTACGAGGATATTGAGAGGTAGCGCCGGGCGTTGGCTGTCCGATGCAATATGTTGGCTTGTAGATTTTCACGCTGCAGTAAGGCAGTAAAAGTACGCTGCAGTAAGACGCTCGCATTGATGGCTTTCGAGCGATCCTCAGAAAGAGAGCGGCATCATTGCATAGTCGTGCCTGCAGTAGTGGCAACAGCATTCTTAGCGTAGTGACACTGCCAGGCAAGATCGACTGTCCAATATTGTGGCATTGTGTGCAGTTGCGTGTCAATAAGAGCAGTTAGACTGACAGATCTCATCTATTGATGAAATGTTTTTTTTTTGTATTTATATTTATTTGTTTCTTTTATGATCTTAATGAATTTCTTGATTTTGATTGACATTAATTACAATTTGATTATATGTACCACTTTAGTTAATTATTTTAGTTATAATAGTATTATTGTGGCATGCATTTTAATCTTTGTTTACTAACATATTTATAGGTATAGGTAAATATGGATCACCGTGTCTGACATAAATAAATTAAATAATTTAATATGTAGGTACCTAAAAATCAACATCAAAAGTCAATTATTCAAAATAGACTGAGAATCAGCACTTTTTGAACGTCAAAATTACATAAGACAGTCCCCCAAAAAGCCCGCTGTTCACCACTTCCTAGGGATTTAGCCAGGGAGAAGAAGGCCGCAACAAACTCCCCAGCAGCGAAGCTGTCTATTCGGTTAGAAGAACTGGTTTCTATACAATAGTAAGTAATTAACATTACGAAACACAAAACATTAAATTAAATTATTTGCCATAATGATCAATTGCCGAGGTCGCCAGCTAACCACATATTGCAATACAACTCATTAAAAATACATTAAAATGAGTAAATTATGTCAATAATAATGAATGAAAATAAAATTAAACTAAGTAAATTGACTTACATAGTCAAATAAAATAAACAATTATATAAACTCATATAACTTGTCAGTAGGTAAGCTAATTCTGAAGAAATAACTTAAACATTGTCTTGAGTTACTCACAGAGACCAACTATTCTTTATAGAATAGTAATATACCTTTGAAATGGGTACCCTTTTTTTTTTTTTTTTTTTTGGGTGGGAAATCATCAAATGACGTCTCCCGCTCTGGGCGGAGCTGAAGGGCGTGTCAGACTCTTACTGACTAAAACCCACCCGTGTTCCTTCAGTTGCCTGTGCGCCAGGGCCACGGTAACTCTTTCGAACAATCCGCGACCCCGGCAGGCATCGGTCCTATCGGACCCCGTCAATGGTGCTGACATCTCTTTGAGGCGCGCGTGGAACACGACGCGCCGTCGACCCGGGCCTGGTCCTTACCGGACGGCGAGCTGCCCATTGCTCGCCGTCCGCAAGCCCGCGCCTACGGTGGCCGGGAGTCGACAATCGACTCCCGACGCCCAGGGTGTCTCCTCCTCCTGCGGCGGCTAGGGGCGCGAGGGCGTAGAGATTGCCTCTCCCTCTCGCGCTCCGCGTCCTCCTTCGCGAGCATTACTGCTTCGCAGAAGGAGGTGACGGCTTCCCATTCCCTCTCGCTCCGTACCATGGCCTGAACCAGGGCCGGACGCGAGAGGTCGCCGCCGCCGATCGCCGCCACGAGGACACGGCGGTGCTCCGCCCAAGCCGGGCAGACCTCCACCGTATGCTCCACCGTGTCCTCCGGTCGATCCACACAATGGTAACACCCGGGCGTTTCTTCCCGCCTTATCCGAAACAGGAACCTCCCGAAACAGCCATGTCCGGTGAGGACCTGCGTCAGGCGGAAGGTGAGGATGCCGTGGCGCCTCTCAAGCCACTCCTCAAAGAGGGGTCTTACCGCCGCAATTGTGGCGTGCCCTGCGCTGGGTTGCGACAGTCGCACTCTCCATGCCGCCATGAGATCCCGCCGGAGTTCTGTCCGCTGTGCCGTGATTTCTCGCGGCAGCGGAGTTACGCCCCGGCGTTTCGCCTCCTCGCGCCACTCCCAAACGTGCGCGAGGACCTTTGCCTCCAGATCCCACGGCGGCAATCCGGCAAGGAGGCTCGCCGCCTCGCAGGAGACCGTGCGGTATCCCCGTACCATCCGGATGGCCATGACCCTTTGGGACGCTTTCAACCGGCGGGCTGGCCGGAGCCTTAGCGACCGCGCCCACACCGGTGCCCCGTAAAGGGCCATGGACCGCACGACCCCCGCGTAGAGCCTCCGGCAGGAGGCGTTTGGCCCCCCCAGGAAATGGGTACCCTAAGATTAGATACTACTACAAGCAGTGAATATTTGATGTGACATCAACTCTACTCGCTGTGTAGAAAACCACAATATGATTGAGATAGAGTCGATATTCAGAGTGATAGCTTGCACATAAGTACAAGATCCAACTAACAGATTAAATTACATTCACTAAATTATTTAGGTACCCTAAGAGCCGATTTTTCAACCGCCAGTTTTATCTAAAAATCTAGCTAGAACTTTGCGCGCGACTTCGGCCGCGTGGATTTCGTACTTTCCTCAAAAAATTATAACAGCCTCTTCACCCTACTTTTTTTTTTTTTTTTTGTATTTTTTTTTTTTTTTTTTTTGTTGGGTGGGAAATCATCAAATGACGTCTCCCGCTCTGGGCGGAGCGGAAGGGCGTGTCAGACTCTTACTGACTAAAACCCACCCGTGTTCCTTCAGTTGCCTGTGCGCCAGGGCCACGGTAACTCTTTCGAACAATCTGCAGCCCCGGCAGGCATCGGTCCTATCGGACCCCGTCAAATTTGCTGACATCTCTTTGAGGCGCGCGTGGAACACGACGCGCCGTCGACCCGGGCCTGGTCCTTACCGGACGGCGAGCTGCCCATTGCTCGCCGTCCGCAAGCCCGCGCCTACGGTGGCCGGGAGTCGGCAATCGACTCCCGACGCCCAGGGTGTCTCCTCCTCCTGCGGCGGCTAGGGGCGCGAGGGCGCAGTGATTGCCTCTCCCTCTCGCGCTCCGCCTCCTCCTTCGCGAGCATTACTGCTTCGCAGAAGGAGGTGACGGCTTCCCATTCCCTCTCGCTCCGTACCATGGCCTGAACCAGGGCCGGACGCGAGAGGTCGCCGCCGCCGATCGCCGCCACGAGGACACGGCGGTGCTCCGCCCAAGCCGGGCAGACCTCCACCGTATGCTCCACCGTGTCCTCCGGTCGATCCACACAATGGTAACACCCGGGCGTTTCCTCCCGCCTTATTCGAAACAGGAACCTCCCGAAACATCCATGTCCGGTGAGGACCTGCGTCAGGCGGAAGGTGAGGACGCCGTGGCGCCTCTCAAGCCACTCCTCAAAGAGGGGTCTTACCGCCGCAATTGTGGCGTGCCCTGCGCTGGGTTGCGACAGTCGCACTCTCCATGCCGCCATGAGATCCCGCCGGAGCTCTGTCCGCTGTGCCGTGATTTCTCGCGGCAGCGGAGTTACGCCTCCTCGCGCCACTCCCAAACGTGCGCGAGGACCTTTGCCTCCAGATCCCACGGCGGCAATCCGGCAAGGAGGCTCGCCGCCTCGCAGGAGACCGTGCGGTATCCCCGTACCATCCGGATGGCCATGACCCTTTGGGACGCTTTCAACCGGCGGGCTGGCCGGAGCCTTAGCGACCGCGCCCACACCGGTGCCCCGTAAAGGGCCATGGACCCTCTTCACCCTCCTTGAACGGTAGTTTGCGAAAATGTATGTTTACGATCTTTATCATTTATTTAAATAAATAAGTATTCGGGCCAATTTTTCAGTTTATAGATCAAAGGTATACGATTTTTCAAATAAACTGTATCCTCCCTTTTCACCACGACAGTCCTTGTTTTTAAGCGTTTGGTACGCTTACATTGTATACTATTTAAAGATTTATTTATCCCCATTTTCGAGATAATGGAAGCAAGCAGTAAAATCCACCCTAATGAATAACCGAATCCAATGAATCCCGTGAATCATTTTTTCGTGAGGAAAACTAAAAATCTTGATATGATTTTCTACCAGAATGTCCGGGGATTAAAATCACGACGTTCGGAAACGAAAAATTTACCGCACACCTTCACTAGTAATTTATTAGCCTTAGCAGAAACTAAGCTAGATGACAGCGTGTTTGACTCTGAGGTGTTCCCGCGAGAAAACTCCATGCTGCGGTGTGACCGTGTGGGCCGCGGTGGCGATGGCCGCTCGCGCGCCCTAATCACTCACACGTTTGGACTGTAAGCCTGAACAATGCGACCAAAATAATATGTGTAATAGTTACCAAAGGTCCAATACGCTTTGTTTGCTGTGTTGTTAACTTAGCACCTAATGTATGAAGGATTATGTATGACATTAACAAACTGCCTAAGGTTATATTAGGGGATTTTAACCTTCATTCCGTTAGTATAACCATACGTGATACTAATAACTTTGATTTGTTTCTTTATGTATGTAATTTAATGCTGGAAATTATCAGTTTAAATGATCTCGGCAGAATGTTGGATTTGGTTTTGGTTAACTAATATGTGGCGGGAATCTCAGTTTCTGCATGTTCCGGCTTTGTCTCCCCTGAAATACATAACAAGCCGTTAGATATCTCTATCAATATTAACACGCCATACGCAAGCTTGAACTTAAATAATACCTACTACCCTAATGACTCTTAGGTTGTTTTTTTCTTTTTTACTTTATTTAATTTGACATTTTATCTAATTTTTACATGATTTATAATTATTGTGATTTTACTTTTAATAGCTAAAATGTATCAGTTTTTAAGAGAGAAAAAAAAAAGCAAAAGGACCTTTGATATTTTGTATGCCTTTTGGCGGGGCACAGCTCGGATCTAATCTATTTTATTACAACATCTTCTGTATGTACCCTGTGTTCATCAAATGAATTAATTTGAATTTGACTTGACCACTAGTATAACTTTGGAGCGTAACTTCCGTAAAGCAGACTTTTTAGTGTCTGAACTGACTGGTATAGATTGGTAGACCGTATATTCATGCGATGATGTTAACGTTCCTGTTGAGACCTATTACTAGTTAAGGCGCTTTCCTGACCAAACGACCTTGAGCGTTCGGTCCTTCTCTGTTCCGTCGCTAGGTCTCGCTCTGTCCCGCTATCTGCGCACGCCCATTTATCATAGAATTCACAAAAATGGTGTAATTTATTTAATAAAAAAGACTAGTGATCTTTTGAAATAAAATAAAACGTGAATTATTTAGATTTTTAAATTATCTATCCATTAGTGTAATCCTCCAATTATTAGAACGTCACCTTTAACAAAAGATGCATGCAATCACTAATTTTAGTCACTTTTTTATTAGGAGATTTTTAATGTATTTATAACACATAAAAACAAATAAGAACGTGCAATGTGATGATAGAATAACGAACATTAATAATGTGCTTTTAAATGTAGTTTATTACTCTTAATTAATGCGTTATTAGCCTCTGAATAACGCATTATTGCAAGGTTTTGCTCGGGGTAGCGCCTTAATTAACAATGTTGTTTGACAGACTTTTCCTTTAAAAAAGAGAAAATCATTGCGACTGTATTACCCCAAATGATTTACGAGTTTCTATTGAACTAAATAACCTTAAAAAACCATTATCAAAAGCAGAAACAGAATAATAATAACCAACAGCATTATGCTATCGTTACCTACTATAGGCGCTTATTAAAGAGAAGTACGGATGCAGATTTTGCTACTGATACTAATCGTATTCAGTCAAATATCAAATGTGACGCCAAAACCTTCTGGGCCTATGTGAAAAGTAACAGAGAAAGTAATGTGCAGGTTACCTTTGGTGACATGTCGCCAACTGAAGTGGCAGACGCGTTTTCAAAATATTTTAGTAGAAAAAAATAAAGTAAGGATAAATATCATAATATAATATCATATATATAATCTCTTTTATTTGCGGTAAACATGACGCAAAGAAAAAACACACCAATACAAGAAAGAAAGAACGAGTTGGGGGAAAATATGCGTCACATTCACGCAAAACGGCAATCGCTCAGCATAATGCTACGACCCTGTGCGAGAAAGAGCCCCAGCGCGTCTGCTTTCAGCGCAACGTTTTCCTATCAAACTTACCATCATTAGATCCTGAGCATGCTATCGCTAATGCGAATGCATTTCCTAATAATTTGTCCCATCTTGTTAATATTGATTACGTTCACGAATCTGAAGTTCGTGGCACTATAGCTCGGCTTCCTCCAAAATCTACTCAAATTCCAGATGGAATACCACAGTAGGTACTTAGTTAAGTTACTTGCCGGGGTCGGGGATTGTTTGAAAGAGTTACCGTGGCCCTGGCGCACAGGCAACTGAAGGAACACGGGTCGATTTTAGTCAGTAAGAGTCTGACACGGCCTTCCGCTCCGCCCGGAGCGGGAGAGGTCATTTGATGACTTCCACCAAAAAAAAAAAAAAAAAGTACTTAGTTAAGGACCGCTGCGTTTTCAAATTGCCCCTTGCAATTTATCTTCAACCTGTCTATTACGACGAATATATATCCAAGGGAGTAGAAAAGATTTAAAGTACTCGCGGTACATAAAAGCAGCCCAAAAAGTGACATTCAAAACTGCAGGCCAATAGCTGTTTTATCCATATTCGGCAAAGTATTCGAATCGGTACTGTATATATATTTTGTTTTTATTAACTGCAACGGTGGGCTGTGGAAGGGCAGCATGGATTCCTCCCAAATCGCTCAACCACATCTAATCTACTTAACATGACTACATTCATAGCCAAAAAAATATTAGCGATAAAAAGCAGATCGATGTAGCCTATTTTGACTTCCAGAAGGCTTTTGACCGGGTTGACGATGACATACTTCTGGGTAAACTGCCATTGACAGGTTTCTCTGTGACATCGCTAAATTCTTCGCGAACTATTTGCGCAACCGCGAAGATTATTTACTTATACAAATTTTGGAGTTAATCAAGCCACGCAGTAAAATTCTCCCCTGTAAAATTGATTACCCCTCTTCACCCCGTTAGGGGTAGATTTTCGAAAAACCCTGATAGATTTTATTCCTTATTTTGGTCTTAAGTGTAAATATTGAGTTTCGAGTTAATCGGACCGCGCGTTAAAATCCTTCCATACAAACTATGATACCCCCTATCTCCCTTTATGGAGTAGTTTAGAAAAACATAAAATTACTTACATACTTTATAATTTACTTAGATAAGTATTCGTGCCTAGCTTCAAGTAAAAAAAAAAAGTTTATTTGAGAAACTTGGAAACCTTTAAAAAACAACAACAACAACGTTAAACTTTTATAAACTCAAGAAATAAGATTTTTCATACAAACGAAATCCCCCTTTTTGCCCCCCGCATAGGTCGAATTTCCAAAAACCCCTACATAGTGCTCCCCTTGGAACAATTAAATAATGAAATCCTAATTATTGGAATAGCAGAGTTCTCTCTTAGCGACTGTATGAACTTGAAGTGTGGAGCTGCCACAAAAAGGTAACTAGATGGCGCTTCAGAAAACCTATAATCTACAGAAATAATCAAATTTAATTAATAAGAAACATTTCTAAAAAACACATTATATTAGCTAATAATAACACTGGTCAACAAATAACATAAAAAAGTCAGGAGCAAGAACTTTGTTATGTGATTTTAATTGACTTTAGTGTGATTAATTAATCCAAAACTGTTTACAGATTGATTCTATCACGTCTAGTTTTTGTTATTAAAATAAAATACTAATATTGACATATAAAATACTTATTTATTATGAAAAAGTACAAAAATCTCACACATGGCATGACTTATATGATGTAAATTAAAATCATAAATTTATTAAAATATTTTTTTTTTTAAATAACTATTTGGTAGATCGCTTTCTTTTATAAGTTTTATCTGATGTTTCACGATTGATTTCCCAGCAAAAATCAGCTAGCATTGCTGGGGACCAATTGCCGTTATATCTCTTTTCTATGTGCACAATATCTTGGTGGAACCTCTCACCATGCTCATCAGACACAGCACCAAGATTTTCTGGGAAAAAATCTAAACGCGAATACAAGAAGTGGTATTTGGTTCACAAATACCGCTGTCAGTATCGATATAACAATTTTAATGAAATCAAAAGTTGCTTCTAGCAGCAAAACTAGACGCGCTGTATAAATTCTGCTTACATATATAGATTTAGTGCATCGATATGTATCAATTCCACATATACATTGTTTTGCTCATATTTTGATGCCGACCAGCGTAATTTATTAAAATCAATATTAAAATTAAACACATTAATAATTTGATATTAAGTGATTTGTAAGAGTACCAGAGTTGCCAACTGAGAGAAAGGATCTTTTAAAAGCGTTCCTTTTCCTAATTGATTCTCGAAGGACAACGAGAGATATATTTTAGAACTCTTAAAACTTAGTTAACACATATGATGTAGTGTCATATGTCTAGGACCAGCCCTAGAATTAAATAATAAATAAGCTGTGAGTATTGATGTTATTGATTTAAAATGAACCGACTTCCAAAAAAAATACGCCCAAAAAAGTGAAAAATTACTTTAATTTCGGAAGTCGGTGTCTTTGGTTTTGTATTTTCGTTTTTTGCCACCGACTTCCGAAATTAAAGTAATTGTTCACTTTTTAGCGTTTTGTTTTTGGAAGTCGGTTGATTTTTTTGTAAAAAAACAAATTCGTATACCGTTACTTGATATGTAAATAACAGTGATAGGAAATTATTAAAACATCATTAATATAAACTAACTGGAAAAATACGCAGTATTAAGGATAACTCAAAAACTCCTAGTCAGAACTTGATCAAATTTATATTTCAAATAAAAAAATAATCATCCAAATCGGTTCACCTAGAAAAAGTTCTGAGCACACACATACATTTTATAATAAAAAATACACTCGAATTGAGAACCTCCTCCTTTTTTTGAAGTCGGTTAAAAATACACATTCACCTAAGACATCTGGTAGTGAATTTCATAACCTCAAGATATTTCAACATGAGTTTCTTCAACATGAGTTCTTGAGATTTAATTAAAGAAGAATGGAGGGAAGGGATGAAGCACTTTACACCCCGCTCCTCATTCCTGTATGTATAAAAATTATCTGAAGATTGAAAAATCGGTCAAGCACACAGTCCCCAGAGCCCTGGCTGGCTATAAAATATGATACGGGAAATGAACCGTGTGTCTGGAAATCTGAACGTTTTGCTCTGCGTCGCCGCGCCGCGTCGTAATATTTATTTTTATTTTAAATAAACACTTTTAGTTGCAGTAAGTTCCGATGCTATCCGTAACATTTTTCTAAAACTATGTTTATCTATAAAACCTACTTTTAAGAAAAACTTTTTTTTCGTGAATTGAATTTCACAAAGTAAGTCATGTTTACTTTACCCGTAATAGCGCATGGCACTGCACCATGTGTGGACAATTTCTACATAAAATCCGTCGATGGCGACACAGTAACGGTGACTACACACAAATAAAGGTTCCAACAGATTTGCTCCATTTCCGACGATCGTTATTGTCGCTCGATATACTGTGTTTTATTTAATAAGATCTGTCAGATTTTGAATTTGACGACTAATTGATCGTTACTTACATACATAATATACGTACCTACCTATCAAAGTTAACATTGAGACAGATGCATAGAGATCAGATCAGATCTGACAGATCCACAGACTAACTAGTCTGTAGACAGATGGAGACATCACTTGTTGATTTTCGATCGTCAAAATTATCCACAGTGGTGATAAAAAAAAACGATGGCTATCGTCTATCATTTAAACATTTACTCAATTTTGTTTATTGACACGTGTCGATCATCAAAAATCGTGCAAATCTGTAGGCACAAGCTAGGTGCTCGTGCCTGAGCTACTGGCATAATTCGCTTTTAAAATATACTTTCTAAGTCAAAGGCGAAATTGTTAGTTACACCATAAGTCACCCGTTTTCCTCGACCTACTGATCTCAAGCAGTCTTTCGTTTGAACCTTTGAGCTTTACTTAATAAGGGAGAATTGAAGCTGCTTCTGCAAAAGTAGGTACGGCAAACGATTCCTTTGCATTGTAGGTTTTTAAAGAAAATGGTGAAGAAAGTGATTCTCCTATTGAGGACTGATATAACCAAAGTCAGATATATTTTATCCGAGGAATAAAATTGGCGTCTGACATTAAGAATGTATGCACAGAGCAAGGTGTAGTTTTGCATGCTTCACTGTATTGTTCGCAGCGCTATGTCTTGAGACAGATACCTATCATAAGATTCGATCTAGCATTCGATGATGTTATGGAAATCAAGCATGGCCTCATTTTAACATTTCAGTAGGTAGGTATATTAATTTCAGAAGCTCATTAAAAGCAATTATTTCCAGACAACTGGAAATTATATTGCATCCTGTGTAAACGAAACTATTCGCCAAACATGATGAGTAGGCGGAGTACGTACATATGGCAATTTTCCCCATGGTTTTCATTGCGTCGAGAAGAAAACCCATGTTTAATGATAAATGATAATTGATTAAATGATTGAATAAATGATTATTTCTGTAAGTAGGTTTGAACAAACACTTTTACACGTCAATCAGATTTTAAAAACTAGATGAGGTTGGCGTTTCCTATCTGACTACTCTAAGAAGAAAGGCCGCGTTTAGCTCAAGCTTTATTATGATAAAAACATAGCCCGATGATTTTTTGTGCCGAAATTGTAATTTAAAACGGAGAAAAACGATACCCTTTTACGCAGACTTTCAAAATAGCAAGTTTTGATCCGACAGCCCTACAAACTAATCCGGTTCGGTTCACTTTTTTTCTTATTTACGTATTGCGTGAACAAGATTGAAGGGTATCCGTACCCGGTCAAAAGTTTTACGTACCTATTTACCGGAATCCTTTCAGCAAAGGGATTAAGGGTAGAGCAAATGTATGTTTTCTTCTATTATTCGGTTCTTTTAATATGTTTTGTGACAGCTACTATTTTTTTGTTAATGAAGTTTGGACTGAACTTTGGAAAATTCGACGAAACCTTGCACCCTAATTACGTAACACACTATCTATCACAATCTGAATTATTTTGAAGCCTATTGCTCTTCGTGTGTTCGAAAAATTTGTCGAATCAACAACATAAATAACGCAATGTATATTGTTGAACTGTCAAAATGAAACCCATTCCTACTGTTAGTGTGTTACGCAATTACCCCGCCGGTGATAATGCTAGGACAAGGATGAAATAAAAATACAGTCTGCCTCGTTGGTTTAGTATGGTCGCAACTACTGCTGAGCATGAGGTCTTTGGTTCGATTCCCAGGTCGGGTAGTGTTATTGGATTTTTCTATGTGGAATATCCCAATAGCAGCCCGGAGTCTGGATTTGTGCTCGGTTGATGGGAATAGGCTCGCCCCCTAAACACAACGATCTATTCCCATCCAATACCAAGAGCTAATACCATTCATAGCATATTCAGCATAGCATTCGGATATAAACTTATATCCGAATTTATTTTCTATTCCCAACGAGTACCACATTTTTTTAAATAAAAAATCTATTACTAACGAATACCAAAGCGTGACTTTTTGTACAGTCAGCTACACAAAGTTTTATTTCAATTGCGTTTTACCGAAATCTAGGGTAATCTAAATATAGGGTTAGGGTTAATAAGCTGGTTGACGGAGCCCCGCTTCGCGGGGCTCCTATTTCTGTCTAAAGGGTTTAAAGGAACCTAACCAACCGAACCTCGGGATGCCACTGACGTCGACCCTCTAGGATTAGGATTTTCGGGAACATTTATTATGTTTTCGGAAACTTAGTTCGTCACTCAAAGCATTTTAATTTTACTGAACCTGACTGTATCTGATTTCTTCAAACTTGTTTTGGTATTGGTTTTAAAATGTGGTACTCGTTGGGAATAGAAAATAAATTCGGAAATAAACTAATACCAAATGGTATTAGCTCTTGGTATTGGATGGGAATAGAGCAACACAACGGCCGAAATGTGGGTGAACTATAAAGTAGGTAGGTACACCTCTGCCCAATCCTTCGAGTAAACTAGGCGTGAGGTTATGTTAGATTACAGTTTAGAAGATCGATCGAACTTATTTGATTAGGTACTTACTCATCATTTTCAAGAGCAAAACCACTCTGAAATAATCTGAAATCACTAGCATCTAAAACTTCTAAATGTCCGTTTAAATATCACTGCACCATTAATTATATTGAAAACTAGCTGCGCTCTACGGTTTCGACCGCATAAATCTCGCTCCCGTGGGAATATCGGAATATAAAGTATCTTATATCCTAATCCAAGTCATGGTCTACCCATGTGCCAAATTTCATCCAAATCCGTTCAGCCGTTTAAGTGTGAAAGCGTAACAAACAAACACACATGCAAAAAAAAACAAATCTTTTCGCTTTATAATAATAGTTTAGAACTTTAGATCCCATAGCTGCCATGTGACACGGTATTCACACGTTAATCACTGGCGGCCCATGGCGGCCGTTAACATTTTATAATCCTCAAACATAAATGACCTGAGCCAAGTTTGACGCGATACCAAAGAACAGATTATATAGGTACGGCGAGCGCGATACACTTTTACCAACACCAACCTTTGATTTCTAACCCCTAAGAGTATATATGTTCTGTGTTTCTAACCGTCAGATGGTTTGACATATCTAAGAAAATGATTTAATTTATCTAAATACTCGGTAAATTATAAAATACTAAAGAAAATACACCGTCGTTAAGTCCAGTTATTATATCACTACGACATTCCCAATATCACAATGTACCTACAATTCGGCATATTTTCTTCGTAAATAATATAATTTAATATTGCACACAATGCGACCATGTGGGGTGTAGGTATGACACGAGACATAGAAATAAACTGAGCAAAGAGTTACCTGTAAGTGATACCTCGTAGAGTTAGATGTTGTTCACTTTGTCCCGTCTATCGTAAGTAGGAATATTGAAATATCATTGGTCGGAAAATACTCCCGGGGGAGTGGTACAGCTTCTATTCTAAGCGACACATCGTTGTTTTCAGACATCCACGCGGACAAAGCCGCGACTTTGTCCGCGCTGATGTCGGAAAAAAAAAACACAGCACAGAGCACACACAAAAAGCACAGCTACAAATGTCGGAGAGACTGCCCCTTACACATTTAAAAGAAATGAGAAAAAAATAAACACGTGTGGCACTCGGGGACTGCCGCGGTAAAGCTATTGCATACCATTTTCTATCAACTTATGCAATTATAATTATTTATTTATGCAGTATTTATGCAGTATTTTTTTTCTTTGATATTAATTCAAGTACAGTCGTACCATATATGTACATACACGTTAAGTGAACCGAGTCACATGGTAGGCGGAGTGGGGGGTGTTAGGTTTTATTTTCGTTACGGAATTTCTTGATACGGTCGCCGCGCTCAAAGACCGCGATAAAAGCTATGCAGTAGCTTAAAAATTGAAATAAAATAAAATTTTATATATAAAATTATAAAATTTTATATAGTTGCCTGGCGCACAGGCAACTGAAGGAACACGGGTGGGTTTTAGTCATTAAGAGTCAGACACGCCCTTCCGCTCCGCCCAGTAGGCCTAGACAAAAACTTTTCTGATAGCGTTAATGCCAGACGCTAACGTCAAAATGTATGGCAATGACATTACCCGCGGAAAAGATACGTAATGTCACGTGGTAAGCAAAAGTCAACTCCATACAATTTGATTTTTTCGTTGGCGTTAACGCTTACAAAAAAGGGATTTTGTCTAAGCCCCCTGAACGGGAGAAGTTACTTGGTGAGTCGCCACCCAACAAAAAAATAAAAAGGCGGACAAAGTATTGTTGGGGTTTTTCCATCAAGAGTATAAAATAAAACAGTTTATTGGGGACAAGTTCAGTTTATGTCAAGCAGAATTTTGTAGTTCACGGAATAGTCAGTTATATTTATTTATTAATATTTAATTAAGGCACATAACACATAATTTTGTAAGTTCAACTTAAACTATGTTAGTATGAGTTGACTAGGTATGTGGTATAAAACTTAGGTACCTAGGTTCTTAACATTTTCGCTCTTTAGCCGTACCTAAGTAGGTACTAAATGCTTCGTAGGTCATACGTCATTCGAGCTAAAAATAGGTATCTATACCTACCTAGATAAGCTAGTCACTATGATAGTATTTTTATGGTTTCTTGAACAGTACCTACCTGGTACCTACCGAAGACAACTTTGACACCGAACACAACTGACAGAAGCAGGACTCGAACCAGTGGCGAAGAGAACTAGATCATGGCTCCAACGCTAAACTAAATTTCCCATATCATTCTCTCATGCCCTTATGTCAATTAATTTGGGACCTTTTTCTTCCAAAGTTCTGTATTTGTCGTCATCTCAGATGTCCCCCCTTTTCTAACCATGTCATCATTCACACAGTCCATCCATCGTTTCTTTGGTCTTCGTCTACTCTTATAGCCATCAGCTATCTACTTTCAGGAGCAGTGGTGGCCCAGTGGTAACGACCACGACGTACAAGTTGTAGGTCGTAGGTTCGAACCCAGACAGGCGCTTTACTTAACAGTGAAGGAAAACATCGTGAGGAAACCGGTATGTTTTAGAACCAAAAATTAAGAAGACATGTGACATCTACCAACCCCCACTGGTCTCACGTGGTGAATTACGACCCACTCCCTCTAACAGAGAGGAGACCTGGGTCCCAGCAGTGGGAACATTACAGGCTAATTATGATGATCTACTTTCATTCTCAAAACTTTCCTCACGACATTTTAAAGAAAATTAACAGTTATTTTTGGAGACATCCAGCTCTAGTTAGGGACGTACCTATTCAGTACCTACCCACGCTCAACCATGCTCACAAAATAAGTAACTCAGTAGGAAAGAGAACTTCATATGCGAGCTCGTTAATTTCAATGTGTAATTCACTTAGCGTCGACGCTTTCCGCCACTGAGTTTATTTAGTTATATAGATTCAATGTACTTACTTTTTTTTTTTTTAGTTAACCACCATTCTGTTAATAAAGCTTTTTAGAAATTAATGATCACCTAAAATAGTCGTCAGCTTTGCCTTTGCGTAACAGTAACTATAGTGTACAGTCAACTGCACATCTCTGGTTACACTTGCGTGACGAAAACCGCCCTTACTGCTACAACATAAACGTGCTGTCAATGTCAGACTGTTACTACTGATGTGCGGTTCACTATAGGTAGTTAGGTACTTAACTGGCTTCCTTCAAGATGACTGGGATCAGCACGGGATCATTAAATTCGACACCAACATAGGTAGGTACCTACATAAGTTGTAAAAGCACAACTAAAATAAATAATCCCCCTTCCCTCCGGACCTCGTACACGAGTAGACGTGCCAGTGGCTTTAATCTCAATTTAATTCAATATTTAAATGAGAATTGTTAAAAATAAAGTTTACAAAAAAATAGGAGTGCATAAACTGGGAGGAGGTGCTCATTTCACTTCCAACTGCTAGTAGACTACACCAACGAATAAGCTACTCCATGCGTCATACTACTGACTCCACCTATGCTCCTGGTCTGCAACGTCAGAATCACGAACCACCGCCGCACGCGCAGCGCTCATACCTGGACATCGCGCTATCTCCGTCTTCTACAACATAGTCCCCGCCCACTGCTGATGTACGACCACAGGACGCAAGTAAGCACCTCCCACTGATTATAATCTCCTGGTACTCGAAGCGTTGCGATGGTGTCTTCCTTAGCGTCTGAATTGGAAATATTCGAGTATATATGACTACGACCTAACAACTGTCTTGTCCACAGTACTATCGCACTATACTGCTATTTTATGTTTTCCGAGTGCTATTTTACCGTTCACTCCGAATATTTTATTTTTATTTTTTGCGGGCCACGTGCCTACATACATCTATTATTGATCATACCTACGAACAAGGAATTTGGGCGATATTGTGTGCTGCTTGCAATAACTCCTCATTCACATAATCTCTACCAGTTTATGAGAACCTGGTACCAAAATGCTGCGCTCGCCTCCTACGTCAAAAACCAACATCAACCTGTCGTGTTCTGAAGCCGACATAAGCAAACTCTGTGAAGATGAGCTAAATGACGATTTTTTTTTTTTTTTTTTTTTTTTTTTTTTGGGTGGGAAATCATCAAATGACGTCTCCCGCTCTGGGCGGAGCGGAAGGGCGTGTCAGACTCTTACTGACTAAAACCCACCCGTGTTCATTCAGTTGCCTGTGCGCCAGGGCCACGGTAACTCTTTCGAACAATCCGCGACCCCGGCAGGCATCGGTCCTATCGGACCCCGTCAATGGTGCTGACATCTCTTTGAGGCGCGCGTGGAACACGACGCGCCGTCGACCCGGGCCTGGTCCTTACCGGACGGCGAGCTGCCCATTACTCGCCGTCCGCAAGCCCGCGCCTACGGTGGCCGGGAGTCGGAGCTAAATGACGATCTGAGTTCATCATTTGTTACGCAAAGAGCTAAGCAGTTCAGGTCTTCGAGTGCTGAAAAACCAGTCAAAAAGTTTGATTTTAGGACTGAACTGATAGAAATGATGAAACAATTTATAACATCTCAAAATACCCGGCTTGAAACCCTTGAATCTCATATAATGGACCTCAAGCTACATTTCACTAAGATCGAGACCTCAAACACTGCTCTGGTGAGCTCCTTGAACGGCCTATCAGATCAAATGACTTCCTTGGAGTCCAAGATAACTGAGCTTGAAAAAGAGCGCGCTGATCTGTGCACCCATTTATCGAATCTCGATGAAAAGATCGACACACTGGAACGAAACTTTATTAAAACATGCGTTGAAATCAGAAATGTCCCACTGCGTCAAAGAGTCTAAACAAGATCTATATGACATTGTTTCTGTACTCTCTAATGTTCTCAGCATTAATGTTAAGGCAGACATTAGAGACATTTCTAGGTATAGAATTGATAAACAAAATAATTCCTCCGCGTTATTCATGGAATTTACTAACACTCTTAGCAAAAGCAGGTTTCTAGACTCTGTGAAAAGCTACAATAAGCGAAACCCCCATCAAAAGATCGATTCAGCCAACCTAGGATTCACAGTAAAAGCGGTACCTATATATATAGCTGAAAACTAAAACTCTTTTACCTGGCTAGAAACTTTGCTAAAGCGCATAAATACGATTATTGTTGGATCTCAAATAGCCGTATTCGGATTAAAAAGGTTAAGGAATCACCATACATTGTTATTAAGAATGAACTTCAATTGCAACAGTTGTCCAAATTACCTGAAGTATGACTATTTCCATCAGCCTTACTTACATTAGCTTTTCTTTTTTGTATTGAGCTTTTTTGTAGATTAAGTGATAAGATATTATATGTTTAACTTACCGCTTAAGAATAACAATTTTAATTTTGCATGTAAATTTCTACATTGAAATAAGCATAAACTTTACTGTACACTTCAGTTCACTCAAACTAATCTATACACACAACAACTCAAACAATGTCCTATCACTCACCACTACATCTCATAATAATGTTATACAAATCACGCCTGACCTTTAATACTCCTATTTTTACCTGAAAACCAAGAATCACTTTTCGAACTGCCCCCTAAATCTTTTTCAACTCTATACCTAAACATTCGATCACATAAATTTGTTAAATGATAACCTAGACGAATTATCTGTATCTAAAGTTTATCAGTGCACACCAGAAGACTGTTTATCTACCATTAAGTCCCCGGATAGTTACCTGAAAGTTATTTCCCAAAATATCAGGTCAATTAATCGAAACTTTCATGATTTTGAAACACTTCTATCCCGTCTTTCTCTTGAGTGTGATGTAGCTGTTCTAACAGAATATTGGCTTCCTGTTCTAAGTAATACCACCCTACCCCAGCTCCAATTTTACTCCTCGATCCACACTACTAAACACCGTAATCAGAGTGACGGAGTAGTCGTGTACATCAATTCAAATCTTGCTTCCAAAGTACATGAACCCGAATTTCATGACTCTGCTTCTGGTTTAATAATTGAACTTGCGTCTAATGTTGCTATCCTCTGCGTTTATAGATCCCCCTCTAACGAGAGTATTGAAGTCTTTCTTAAATCCTGAAACGAAATACTATCTTCCTTGAATACATTTCAAACTGTAGTGATAACAGGTGACATAAATATAAACATAAACATAGATAGCACAATGTCGACTCTGAACCATTGGTCGCACGAATACCTTAACTCTCTCTCTTATCATGGGTTTTTATCTTCCCACCACCTACCCACTAGAGGTAATAATTGCCTTGCCCACACAATTCTTAAAACCAAATTACCCTCTTCTACATTCATTTTCGATTCCACTATTATTGATCACTTCTCAACCCTCCTTTGTTTAAATTTGAAGCCACTCCGTAATTTTTCTAATACCCCTATCGTAAAGACCGACTTCATCTCACTCGACAACTCTATGCAAAATCTGGAATTCACGCATATTTTTTCCTTGAATGATCCAAACGCTGCTACAGACTGTCTGATCCAAACTCTATCGCAGGAGATAAATAATCATTCAACATTGAAGCGTACAGCTAAACGCAAGAGAATCATAAAACCATGGATTACTCCAGGACTACTGCGATGCATGAGGAACAGAGACATTTTGCACAAAAGATACAAACAGTCTCCTGATAATGAAGTCCTTAAAGCTACCTACACAAGATACAGGAATTGCTGCAATAAGATTCTTCGAAAAGTTAAAAGACAGTGCGATTCAAATGAAATTGTCAAAGCTGGTCGTAACACGAAGATGTTGTGGGATACAGTCAAGCGTGTCACAAACACAACTAAAACTACTCACCCTCCCATGGAATTACTTTGCTCCTCGGAAACCCCTTCTCAATCTCTTAACGATGTTAATATTTTTTTTGTAAATATAGGCAAAGATCTTGCTGAGCGTATTCAGAATGTTCAGGATGGCTGTCCTCCTCATTCCCAGTTCAATGCCTCCAATAATTTGAGTTCTTTCGTACTCTTGGAAACAAACCCTGATGAGATAGCTTCCACTATTGGATCTCTAAAGGCTAATGCTGCAGTGGGCTTTGATGGCATTTCTACAATTATAATAAAAAGGTACTCTGCAATCCTCACACCTGTACTTTGCCATATCTTCAACCTATGCCTCGTTTCTGGTATATTTCCATTTTCTTTCAAAAAGGCCATTATTCGTCCCATTTTTAAAGGGGGGACCGCGCCTCTGTCACTAATTATCGCCCTATCGCGGTTCTACCTGCCCTATCAAAGATCTTAGAACGACTTATTAATAACAGGCTTACCACATACCTTGAAAGCAATAATTTATTGTCAACTAGCCAATTTGGGTTCAGGAAGAAAAAGTCAACTTCTGACGCAGCCTTGACACTGATTAATGGAATCGTTGTTACATTAAATCAACGCAAAAAATGCCGCACAGTTTTCATTGATCTTGCAAAGGATTTTGATACCGTTCCCCTCCCCTGCCTTCTATCTAAACTAGAATGTTTAGGCGTACGTGGTATACAACTCCAGCTTTTTAATTCATATCTCTCAGACCGTAAGCAGATAGTCAAAATCGACGGTTGCTATAACGACGAGCTGCTTATTTCGTATGGAGTGCCACAAGGCAGTGTTTTAGGCCCTACATTGTTCCTGGTGTTCATAAATGACCTATGCAATGTGCACCTGAGCTCTGGTAACATTGTCTCTTTTGCTGATGATACTGCAATTACCTTTTATGATGAGTCCTGGGCTAAACTGCAAGCAACTGCTCAAACTGGATTTAATTTGAAATATAGATGGCTTATCTCTCACTCACTCACGCTAAACACTAACAAAACTAAACTCATAACTTTCTCTCTAAACTCCACTACCCAACCTTTGACACCCATTACTGTAAAAGCTCACACCTGCCAAGCCAATTCAGCCTCTTGCAACTGTCCTGCAATTTCTTCTACTGACACAACTAAATACCTCGGTATCATCTTAGATAAACTCCTTAACTTCAAAGTACATATCACCCACCTTACTGCTCGAGTTCGTAAACTTATATATCTTTTTAAAACACTCAGACACATTGCCATTACTTATTTAATACGCACCGTGTATCTCGCCATGTGTCAGTCAGTCATTTCTTACTGTATTAGTAGTTGGGGTGGAGCTGCGAAAACTACGCTCAAACCTCTGGAAGTGGCTCAGAGAGCCATTCTTAAGGTTGCTACTTTTCGACCCATGCTCTACCCAACCTTTGATCTATATAAGAAATGCAATGTCCTTACGGTCCGGCAAACATTCATTCTCAACGTTTTATTGCTACAACACTCACAAACTCCTTTTAAATTAGCTCAGTCCTCACTTAGGCGAAAGCACGAAATTTGCAAAGTACCCTTCACACGCTTTGCTTTCACAAAACTTTTCTTTTACTACCTTGGGGCATTTTTATATAACAGAATAAACAAAACTGTCCCTGTTCATCAATCCTCTTACGAAATGTGTAAAAAACAGATAACAAGCTTTCTAACTAATTTAAATTACGACGACACTGAATATCTGCTTACTTCACAATCGTAGTGCCTTCTCTGACACTCCGTATCTAAACTCGACCTCTTTCCCTTCCGTTTACACTCACATACACACACACACCACACCTAGATCACAAAAACACACACACAGCACCTACATCACTAAACACACACACACATACTAACTCTTCACACACCTTGTATAAGTTACCATACGTTTGCAGTTCTGCACTTTATTACCTAAGCACTCCCTATTAAATTGTTTTTGTACTCCTTTTGTGGGAACCTGGGCTGGCGTACCTTAATACAGGTTACCATGTAACCTAGCTAGGACGTCAGATTCAATTCCGTTAATTGTTACTCCCTTTTGGATTTGTCCATAAACTGTAAAAATGTATTTATTGTAACAGACTGTACCACACTTTTTGAAATAAATAAATTATTATTATTATTTTTATATGTTAACATAGCTCGGGGTCATGAGATCCCGGTCCTTTGGAAGGCGTACGAGGGGCCGAAGCCAACTCGCAGAGGCCCCTTAGACAATTTTAAATGGAATGAGGCACCAACCGACGATTATCCCTGTATGCACTGTGCAAGTGCACCCAAGGACAATCCCCGGTAGGTGTTGGACTATTGCAGGATATGGAAACAAAAATAATTATTAAACTATGGGTATCTGTGGCTAAGATGGACTGGTTACCAAGAACTATGGAACGGCTATGGCCCCTGCCTGACCAATGTTTTATATATAAAATACACGGATAAAATTATTATTATTATTAAATAACAATAATAATAACCATCCAATAATATAAACACGAACACAGTAAAAAAGCCTAGTCATAAAAAAGTCGCTCCCGCATACGGTGGAGGTCTGCCCGGCTTGGGCGGAGCACTCCCGTGTCCTCGTGGCGGCGATCTCTCGCCTACGGCCGTGGTCCAAGCCATGGTACGGAGCGAGAGGGAATGGGAAGCCGTCACCTCCTTCTGCGAAGCAGTAATGCTCGCGAAGGAGGAGGCGGAGCGAGTGAGGGAGAGGCAATCGTTGCGCCCTTACGCCCCTAGCCGCCGCAGGAGGAGACATCCTGAGCGTCGGGAGTCGATAACCGACTCCCGGCCACCGGAGACGCGGGCTTGCGGACGGCGAGCAATGGGCAGCTCGGCGTCCGGTAAGGACCAGGTCCGGGTCGACGGCGCGACGTGTTCCACGCGCGCCTCAAAGAGATGTCAGCACCATTGACGGGGTCCGATAGGGCCGATTCCTCATAATTAATATGCCCAGTTGCGCAGCTGTTGACTGCAAAAATACGTGGACCCGTGTAAGTACCTATTTGCCAAAGATGTTAAAAGACGAATAATGCGGGAAAAGCTCTTCGAAAAAAAAAACCTAAATGGAATCCCTATATTTTGACGAGACTATGACGTGCTATCTTTTTAAACCTGAAGGCTTTTATGGGAGAAATTCGTATACAGGTAATGATCCCAAGAGAACAAAGTCTGTTTTCATTAGCTACAGTAAATGCTCTAAGGCTACAGGAACTGAATTGTAGAATTAACATCTCTGCAGTTTTTCAGTCTGGAAGATCATCTTCGAGTTAGTTTTCAACTCCGATCAGGTTTTTCCTGTCGTACGCTTCCAGACTTCAACAAAAAAAGGACTTTAAAGTCAACAAAGATAAAATAACCAAAATTAATTAATAAATGTTCAGTTCATATTTTATTTACTTTGACACTAGGTACAGCTGCCTTTTTACCAGTGGTAGACGCTTACCTTTTCCTTACCTTGTCCTTTAATAGTGCTACGTTTTTTTTTTACATCGTACTCACAATAGGTAATTATATTTTTATAAATTCAACATTAATGATGTAATTAATATTTTTGTAACAATATAATTTAAAGAGTGTCCATTGAATTTCTTGTTCGTTCTTCTCCATAGGTACCTACTATGCATTGGAATAGGCAACAATCTTCATATTTATGACTGAGCGACTCTTTGACAAACCAAACGTTCGAATCGTTTCGAACAATAACTTCTTCCCTGCATTCTCAACCAGGATCAGTAACATTCAATTTTAGTTTGCTATTTCACCACCTGAGTCTACTTTGTACCTACACACAGTCCGACATAATTTTTTAATGAACGTGGCGAAATGGAGTACTAACATGAAATCAACCATGAAATGTACTGAACTTGACAGACTTTTAAGATCTTGCTTAATAAGCAACTCCGCACGTTGAACTGTCCCAATGGTTGTGTACAGTGCGCCCAATGTACTTGGCGCATTAAGTAATTTTCTTAAAAGGAAATAAGTTTAATTGTAGAAGTAAGTAGGTAGATTGTAGTACCCGATGAACCTGATGAATTTCAAATATTATAATATATGCTATGAAGTGTGAAAATTATAACGAGCGCCTGAACTTCCAAAACCTCATTAATTCAAAACAATAAAAAATCTTATCGCTGTTTAGATTTACAGACTCTAATTCATTGTTTTAGGTCATAAGTATTTATCTAACAACTTATTATTTTATTATTTACTGACTCGATATTCGGCACAAAACACCAAACCGCAAATCAATAATCGACTAAAAATATGTTTACTCTGCGTCACAACACTGGTTTTTTGTTATGTGAAATCGTTTTTTCTCTTGTCGGCAATCAGTGGAAGCATATTAGTAGAATTTTTGATAAATATTAAAATTGACTGATATTTAGCAATTTTCAAAGATGAAGAAAGTAATATTTGTTTGTTTGCTGTCGCTGTCTGTGTGCCTCAGCCAATCAAGTACACAAGGTAAGTAAAACAAATTACAATTTGAGACTACCAAAGTGTTTCATAAGAATTTTCTCACGATAAGATGCGTAGTTCTGACGTTGAAATATGTGTTCTATTGAATATTGAGCGTCTGGAATATTCTTACATGCAAATGTGTTATCGATTTTTGGTTTTATGTTGAGATTGGTATTTCACGTAGTATTGTCAAGGTCAAGGAAGTATTCGTTGTTCCTGTACCAGTTGATCGCGGAGATTTTTTATGACGCGGCAGTTGCATTCGCAGCAACAAAATTCAATAACAAGTGTCCTCGTCTAATAAGCTTAATAAATTAGCTGATTCATAAAATTGAAAAAAAGATCGAGTATATATATAAATACCCGTTCTTGATTATTGTCAAATCCAAACTCAAGAACGTGGTTATTGCACAATTATTTAATCATGTATTGATCCATTGGTCAATACATTAACAAATATCTTTAAGATATCATTAAGTTAAGAAACTGCTTTTATTAGAGATTTAATGAACTACCCATTGTCTGAATGATTATATTTTCTTTGCTGTTAATTTGTATTGGCAGTATGTCAATACCTTGTTTCAATGAGCGGGTTAAAAAAACTATGATTAATTAGGTGCCAAGATTTTTTACTGCTTTTTTTTTGTTGTATTTGAACCCATAATTCCTTCCGTATGACAAAACGTCATGCCAACTCCAATGTGCGTAATATAAGTAACTTAGCCTGTATAGAGACACTAGTCATGTGTTTAAAACTGTATATTGCGGCACCAAATGCACAAAGTCAATTAACACAATTTCTAATTGCTATCCAACATGTCAAGGTGTTATCAAATCAGTAAAAACTATGCAACAAAACATAATTTGGAAATACAGGAACTGCAAAAAATTCTAGGATTCAATATGCAATGATTCTGTCATGCAATAATTAGACTGACTTTGAGTAAATGTGAATAACATAGTAACAAAAACAACAAGAAGAAAGAAAGAAAAATAGTTTATTCTGCACAAACAAAACGCACGTAACTAATGAACAACATTCATTTAGAGACATACAAAATAGCTAAAAGCCTCGCATTCAAGTTATAAAAGTTTCACAACAAGAACAGAACAGTCAGTCAGTTCAGTTTTAGAACAAAGTTGTACATATACAAAAGAGTATTGTTGCTAGTTAAGCTGCACAGATGTTGTATTTAGCATGTGTTTATTGTTTTGCAATATCTAACCTGGTAACATTGTGCATTATGAAGCAGTCATCAACCTCTGGGCACTGTAGCACCCATACTGTGCTAACCCACTGATTTGTTTATCTTTAATGTTTTTTCTTTGTTAAAGTAGGTACATCTTTAACCACAATGTTGAGTAGTTTCTCCTCAAGAATAATAATGTCATTATTAAATTTCAAACATGATACTTACTGGCGATTCAATCTAAATAGTGTTTCGAGTATTTGCCTGTTACGTTCATAACATTATTTTTTTCTATACTCAACCTTGGAATAGAAGTCTGCAATGAATATTTATTGGTTTTCCCAGTTTCTCACTACATCTGCAAGCCAATTGGATGTAATGTGATTGAGCAAATGAGCAGTAATGAGCCAAGCCCACATTGTGCAACTGCTAACCATACAACATAATATTTTAGTTTTCATTTTTAGTTTACTTAGTACAGTCCACTTACAGGGTTGTAGCTAGCATTGAAATTTATATTCGATTTCAATAAAAAAAAATAAAAAAAAAAAACTCATTTTCATGTGTGTAAACCTAATCAAGTTATGACTCGTAAACTCCTCTGCTGTGCTATCAATCAACTGTCCTTTTACCACTTAATTTAGTTAAAAGTAAACTTGTTCTGTCAATTTTTCCTTGGTTTATCTTGCTTGACTAAGTGAAAGACCTTCAAGTCTTGCAGGTAGTTCTTTTAGCTTAACTAAACATAGAAATCTCAAACTAGAAAATTTAACATAAAAGGTAAGTAGAAGGAAGGAAATCAATACTCAAATAAAATAATTAATCAAAAATAATCAAATCAAATAATTGTAACCAGAGACTAACTGATTTCCTGTTTTATCATTGGGGGAATTCCCTGAAAGAAGCAAAATATAATTCTAGTAAAGTTATGGGGAATCCCTAAAGTATTAATTTGACTATCTTGTTATTTTGGGTATACCTCTGAAGAGTGAAGTAGGTAGTAGTCAGTTCTTACATTAGGTATGTTGTATATCTGCCGGGGTCGCGGATTGTTCGAAAGAGTTACCTGTGGCCCTGGCACACAGGCAACTGAAGGAATATGGGTCGGTTTTAGTCAGTAAGAGTCTGACATGCCCTTCCGCTCCGCCCAGAGCGGCAGAAGTCATTTGATGATATCCCACCCAAAAAAATGAATATACAGTATGCATAACACAATCAGCCTATAATATTTTCAATGCTGGGATTCTGGCCTCCCGTTTTTGACAGGGATAGATGTAAGGAATTAGGGAAGTTATGAAATTTATATGGTATGCAGTATAACTCCTTTATTTAATAGCCTTAGTGGACAAAATGATAAAATTTTGGTGAAATAATATAAGTACCTATATGAAACTATTCGCCTCTTGATGTTCAGGAACTGTAGTTACCATTTATATTTGATTTTTATCAAGATCATTTTGATATTTCTGATAGAATCTGATTGTAGATAAAAACAAGTTTTTAATGCTCTCATATTAAGTTCACAGATGTTCCTCTATGCTAGCAATATTTAATAATCTCCCCAATCTACATAATATTATAAATAACTGATAATGAACCCATCAGAAATCCATTAAATAATAATACAATCGAAAATGGTTGTAGCAAAACTTGTCTTCTATTTATATTACTAAAAATACATTAACTATCTACTGCATTAGACATTCACGACTGACGAATTCTAGTGTTTTTAAAAGAATTACCTGCAAATATTCAATTTACTTAAAGTATCACTTAGACTTCAAACCTTAAAAAACATTCCTGTAAAGTTGTTTTCGCACTTTAATTTGTATACATAGGACCCCTTGTTTATAAGTAGTGCAGAGAAGTATGACTAATGTAGACGCTTTTATTGTTCGTCGAAGCCACGATTTTTAGCACGTCAACAAAGGCAGCACTTAATAGTTCAAATTTAACCTTATTTTGTCGTCGGTAAAAACTTTCATGAAGAGACGACTTACAAGTGTAATCCGAGTTACAGTTATAAAGTAGGTTTTTCCTATACTGCAACATACTATGATATTAGTATACGTAATTATTATAAAATAGTAACGAAGTCAAAAGTACATAATTGCTACGAGGTGTGGGAACGACTCTAATGCGGAAAATAGTTTTTAATTTTTTGTCCGTTTAGCTGGATGTATGTTTCGGATTGACGCAAAAACGGCTGCACGGATTTGAATGAAATTTGGCAAACAGATAGTTTATAACCTGGATTAACACGTAGGGTACTTTTATCCCGGTAGTACGTTCCCGTGGGATATTTTCTAACACCCACGTGGGCGAAGCCGCGGGCAAACTCAAGTTTTATATATAGCTTAAAATCAAGTCTTATTATTAAGCAAAAACTACGATAGACTTGGAGCAGGTTTATTCCTCAAGGTTACACAGTAGATTTGATATGCTTGTAAATATGATTCGTTTACCGAGTTTTAAACTACTAATTAATTGGCATGATAGGGAGACGGCGAGTGTTCCACATAAAAAGGAAAAAAATATTTTGATAATAAGAGGTAGTTCTCTATATTATCAGTAAATTCAGCCAAATTAAATCACACTAACTTTATTTTAAATTGCTCCTTTCCTTAACTTTTAGAAGCCCCGGCCCAAACGCCTGCTGCAGTAGTATCTAAGCCGAACACTACAGCCCCAGATTCGAAAGCTGATGTAAAAACAGAGCATCCTCAGACAGTTGCAGCGGAAACACCAGTTACGCCACCAGTAGTAACAACAGGAGCCCAGAATGTTACAGTAGCTAATGATACCCAAATCGTGTCAGTCTCAAATGAGACATCCACCAAAACTATACCAGCAGAGAAGAACAACTCGACTGAGACTACTAAGCCTAGTGCTGCCGAAGATTCGGTAAAACCCGTAGACCCACCGAAAGGAAAGAATGAAACCAAGCCCGCAGGCATCGTGCCTGCGAACAACGGTACTAATGCGGACAGCAAGGACAGCAAGAAGAATGAGACTACGACGACGCCTAAGGGTGAAATCGTGAGCCCCACTGTAGCACCAGTAGAAGCTAAATCCAGAGCGTAAGTACTTTTTATTTTCCACCTTTTCTACCGTTTTTTAAACATTTTCGGTTAATCCTCCTCAACTCCGTAGGTATTAAATATCTTCTTTAACTTTCAAGCTTCGTACCTTAGTTTTTCATAATTATAACTGGGTAAATAGTACTTAAATTAGCGCTATAGAGCTAACATCGTGCCGCCAAGCGAAGCATTTCCTTTAAAATCAAAGCTTGTAATAAGAACTGCATACATTCTTACTGACAATAGCAGACTACAGTTTGATTGCGGTTTACTTATTTATATAGCAAGGAAAATATTTACATTAATTCAGTACGCGGGAAAACGGTATACTGTCTCATTTAACTGCTTCGTTTCGTTTCCATTACTAATTCATACAGGTATCGATCATTGCACACTACCGAACAATCGCGCAGGACATTGACGTATCCGTGCTATCTTTAGAGTATAAAAGTGGCACGAAGTATGCTCAAGTGCTCAATGTCTTTGCTCTGAGCGTTTGAATTACTTATCCGTTATGGATGACGATTGTTTGTTGTGTAAACAACAGATTCTTCGCTAGGTGATTTTAAGTGCAAGTCTGGTTTTATAGCGTATTGTTTTTGTTTTGCATCCAGTAAATTATCGGCTTCGACCTTCAAA
The DNA here is from genome assembly GCA_917490735.1 of Dryobotodes eremita. Lineage (NCBI taxonomy): Eukaryota > Metazoa > Arthropoda > Insecta > Lepidoptera > Noctuidae > Dryobotodes > Dryobotodes eremita. The sequence continues at coordinate 17,760,521 of OU823251.1, read as the reverse complement.
GCCTAACACAATAAAGGTCATAATATTTGATCGATATTACTTTCTACTAGAAAAAAAACCAGGAATTCAAAATGCTACTAAAAAGTGATGTGGCGATGCAAGCATACGAGCCCCGATGCAAAATAGTTCGTCTAGTATGGAAAGTAGTGCAAAGCGTAAAAGATAGAAAGTAAATATTGGTAAAATAATTAAGAACGTTTAATAAAAAGTAAACCACAATTTGAGGAACATTTTAAAGTTTATTTTAACATAACTGAAATTCTTTCATGACTTTACATAACATTTTTTTTTTTTAATATTCTAAAAAACATAACGCAAAAGTATTCGTCTACCCTTGTCACTCACGCAAAATAGTTCGTCTACCACTTAGTTGTGTCGCCTTTGCTCTCAATGACAGCTTTCATGCGAAGAGGCATGGTTGCAACCAACGGTGCACACTCCTCAGGCGTAATTGACTCCCAGACAGCCAAGAGTATAGCCTTAAGTCGTTCTTCGATCTTGATGGATTTTTACGGAGAACTTTTTTCATTTTCCACCTTAGGGTTTCGATCGGCAACAAGTCCGGGCTGTTAGATGGCCATTCGATTATAGGGATGCTTTTCGCCAGTAGCCACGTCTTTGTTGTCCTTGCAGTATGGCAGGAAGCACCATCCTGTTGAAAAATGAAGGTATCTTGATGCTTAAGTGACGGAATAGAGGGCAGTAAATTCTCTTCCAAAAGGTTTTGATACCTCGCAGCATTGATAAAACCATCCACAAATTGCATACCACCAACACCTTGTGCAGACATGCAGCCACATATCATAAGAGACGGCGGAAACTTCACTTTGCGTTTGAGACAATCAGTATGAAATGCCTAATTTTTGTTCCGAATCACTTTTTCCTTTCATCGCAGACTGTCACTTCAAATTTAGACTCGTCACTCCAAATGATACTACGCCACTGATCGGAAGTCCAATTTAAATGATCACGAGCAAACTTCAACCTCTTTTTCCTTTGTACAGCAGTCAACAGTGGTTTCTCCTTAGCAGTATAAAATCCGTAACCCATTCTTTTTAGGACTCTTTTGCAAGTATCAACTGAGACATCTTTGTGAATCATGTCCTTCCATTGCACCGTGAGTTCTCCAACTCGAGCATGACGATTGTTTTTGATAATTTTCTTCAGGATTCTGTTTTCTACTGCACTTTTGATGCGTGGTCGACCAGTTTTCTTCAAACAAGAAGTCGTTCTATTCTTTTTATAGTGCTGAATGATAGATTGGACTGTAGACCTGGGAAGTATCAAATCTTTAGATATTTGGTAACTTGATTTGCCAGCATCGACCCCACAAACTAGTCGCTTTCGAAGCTCTTCACACACGGGTTTGCCACGACCCATTGTTATTTGAAAACGAATGAAAAAAAACTGAAAATTTCAGAATTTATACTGACAAATGACACAGAATTACTTTTACAAATTTAAATTATGCAACATAATTGTACAAAGAAGGAATAATCTTATTTAACTCACCGATAGACGAGCTCTTTTGCATCGATTAACAATTAGACGAACTATTTTGCTTATAACTTCTTCGAATTTAAAACAGGATATGTATAAATTTAAAACGCTAAATTAGTTTATTGGTTCATAATTAAAAAATGGCATAAGTAACGCGACATGTGATAGTAGAACAGCTTAATATTTTATATAGATATACAAAAATAATGAAGTTAGAAAAAAATCTCACAACGAAAATTTCACACTAGACGAACTATTTTGCATCGGGGCTCGTATACTACAGAAATATTGAGCTATGGCTGTTCCGCTCGGATATTTGACACACATTTACGCAAACCTTTAGTTTTACTTTATGTAAAGTATTTTAAGTATTGTTTGTTAGTAAATCCAATCAATAAATCAAAAGTCATTTATTCAAACTAGGCTGAGAATCAGCACTTTAAGAACATAAAAATTACATAAGACAGTCCCCCAAAACGCCCGCCCTTCACCAGCTCCTTTTGCTTTTTTCCTTTTTTTTAGTTAGTTCTTTTTTGCGTGAGTAATTCAAGACTACCTTTCCTTCTTTCATTGCAACAAGCTAAAATAGAATGCTATCGATAATCGTCTGTCAATATTGCAGGAAGTTAATGATAAAATAAACAAAGGTTATCATTGTTCGCCATTCACGTTTATAATGCGAAAACTGTACATTTGTTATCTACCACGTTAGCATATAGGAGATGACAATGAAACTACACAGGCTGGCTGCTTACGTCATCGTAAACAAAATACCGTTCGCTCGTGTAAGTATTCCAGTTTCATCTGGATGTATAAAAAAATGAAATGTTTTATTTTTCTTTTTCAACACATATTTTAAAATCTTTTGTAAATATTTTTTGGGTAAAAGTCGTTTTTCAAGTCAATTACCAGATTCAGCACTTATTAAATTATTTGCGTTAGCTTCAAGTTATTTATAACGCCATTCGGGTATATTTACAGTAAGACCAATAGATAATGATATGACAAATAAAATAATGCATAGATATTTTTCGACGCCATATTTTAGTTTGTTAATAGTTTTAGTATTTTTATTTTAATGGCATGTTAGTTAATTTAGTACTTATAAGAAGTTTATCCAGAGCAAAAAGAAAATTTAGACAAATAGATAGAAACCAGTTTTGTTTTTGTATTTGTAGCATTTGGCCTAAACTACCTATAGACAATTTGTTTGTTTTATACAACGGTAAAATCTCGCCTGTCTGCCAATGGGGTTGACTGAATAGTATAGTAGGTACCCCACCAACCCCATATTTTTTGCAGCCTTGTTTACATGTCGTAAAGGATAGAACGATCCTAATGCTATTAACTGGGCACAAATCCAGACGCCAGACTAGCTGCTACTGGACACGCAACAATTGCGGCGGTAAGTCCCCTCTTTGAGGAGTGAATTGAGAGGCGCCACGGCGTCCTCACCTTCCGTCTGACGCAGGTCCTCACCGGACATGGTTGTTTTGGGAGGTTCCTATTTCGTATAAGGCGGCAGGAAACGCCCGGGTGTTGCCACTGTGTGGATAGACCGGAGGATACGGTGGAGCATGTTTGTTCGAAAGAGTTACCTGTGGCCCTGGCGCACAGGCAACTGAAGGAACACGGGTGGGTTTTAGTCAGTAAAAGAATGGCACGTCCTCCCACTCCGCCCAGAGCGGGAGAAGTTATTTGATGATTTCCCACCCAAAAAAATCTTAGCCTCTTAACCGCCCCAAATGTTCGCGCCCGTTCCGCCTCAGTGATATCCTATGTTCTTTTTTTATTTCATTCCACGACCCTATTCGTCGTAGGTATGTTTGGCGATTTATGAGCTGGGGCGCTGCGGGCACGGCAATTGATATGAAACCAAGCGGTCAATAGGTTAAATTCATACATTCACTGACAGACAAGCACAGCCAAAACCGTTGTTTCTAGAAGCTAGATATTTTGCACAAGTGTTCTTTATTTAATATAAGTAAGCACTTAAAAAGGATAATTTGAAAATTCGTCCCCTAAAGTGGTTAAATAGGAGATGAAAATTTGTACGGAATTTCGCAATTTTTTCCGAAGGAAAATCCCGTCGGGCACACGGCTTGTCGTCTAGCAAAAAAATCCAATAAGTGCTATTAATAGCGCCCGACTAGGGGATCGGACCCATGAATCCCTCTCAGCAGTTGCACTTACGACCAACGAACCGATGAAACATCCATAGTCATTGTTTGTTTATTTTTCCAGATTCGATGGACCAAGCTTCATCGGTGGCATCATACTGACTTTGGGTCTCCTCGCCATCGGCTTCATGGGCTTCAAGTACTATAAGAACCAAACCGAAAGGAACTACCACACTCTCTAAATATTAATAAGTTCACTCTAATTCTAAGTGCACCAGACTACGTATAAGATTAATTTTATAAAGGGGAATTTATTTTATGTTACATTTTCAAACTATCGAGTGCACTTTAGTAAATACAGGTACACTGAACATACTGAATGTAAATTTTGTTCGTCTCAATATTTTAATAACGTAACTTAGCTTTTCTGAATTTATAATATTACGGTGATGACTCACTTTCGTTCGTCTAGCGTCTATGCCTGCGCTGAACGAACGCTAGTCTAAAATATCCCTTAGGTGGTTGGTCGTTAGGTCTAATTTTACAATTCGAATTTTAAAAAATTTGTTCTCTTTTAAATGTGTAAGATTTTGTAATTACCAATAGATCGTTTGGCATTTATTTTTCTATGTTGCATGCTTTATTCTAAGTAAGTAAGCATGTATGTAACTGTCTATAATTTAAATCTGCCAGGTTTTTATACCAGAGTTATTACATTCGTAATATTATATGAAAATATATTGTGATTTGTACATTTGGAATCTATAGATGTTTATATACTGAATTTATAAGATTCAAAAATATTATTATGTCGTAAGAAGCCACTGATGATTATCATAGTACTATTTCATCTTAGAGTGCAATTTAGTTGTAGCGTTGATGTTCTTTTTCTTGTGAACTGTGCCATGTTTCGGATTTCAATGTGGAACACTGCATTTGGTTAAATTTATAAACAGCTTCGTACTCACTATATTTCAAAGATGCAGTTATTAAGTATATTTATTAATGTTAAGTGTTATTGTAAGGAAACGCAATGTGATGATGAAAATAAGGGTCTAAAGTAGTACCTATATTGGTTTGGCATAATCAAGTTTACTGAATCTCTCACTACCTACTCTAGTAAATCGAATACAACCCCGTTTCTCATGTTTATCATCAGAGAATCTCAAAAATTCAATATCTAAAAACTTTTTTGTGTCAAACCATAACCAATTGTGTATATTTTGTTTTTATAATTTGTAATTTTAACACGCTATTTGTAAACTGGGGAAAGTTGATTCCATCCTAAAGTGCTCTTAAATCTGAACTATTATGGGTAGTCATTCGAAAGGTTTACATACCACTATTAAAATTCCGTGTTTCTTAATACCGCTACTTACTCATACTCATGTCTGTCAATGGTTATGTTAAATAAAGGTATACATACACAATCAATTTTTATTTTTACACTGACATCAAGATAAACCATTTCCTAATAATACTCATAATACTTACATAAAACACTGATGTATAACCCGAGACTTTGTCCGCTGATTACATCACACAAAAAGAGAAAAACCGGCCAATTGCGATTCGGACTCGCGCTCGAAGGGTTCCGTACCATTATCTATAAAAAAGGCAAAAAAAAAAAGTCATGTCTGTTGTATGGGAGCCCCCATAAATATTTATTTTATTCTGTTTTTTAGTATTTGTTATAGCGGCAACAGAAATACATCATCTGTGAAAATTTCAACTATCACGGTTCATGAGATACAGCCTGGTGACAGATGGACAGCCGAGTGCGCATTTTGTTCGATAAATAATTACGTATATTTATTGTAGATCTGTTTATAGGTACTTAATGAATACAGCTTTGTTTTGGGGGGTTCACATTATAGAATAACTTTATATTTATATATTTCGAAACAAACATTCCGCCATATGACTATCATAGATACTGCCTAGAAATTAATTAAAGTATTTTGTACTTGCGTGTACCAATGTATGGAGAAATTGAATTATTTTAATATCTTTTTAATTACACACTGACTAAATCTGGCAACTAAATTAGGGAGAAAACAGATCTTCGCTAGGTGCCCTAGTTTATTGAGATACAATTGTGGCCAAGCTGGGGAGATTCGGCCTGGGGAGCGTCGACCACCTAGAAACGCTTATAACTTTTGAACCAATGACCGACAGATTCTGTTATTTGGCGACTGATTCCGACTAAATTTGGGAGAAAACTGATCTCCGCTAAGTGCCCTAGCTTTTGAGATTCAAATGAGCCAAGCTGGGGTAGGCGCTCCCCAGACCGGCCACCTATAAACCCTTATAACTTTTGAAGCAGTGACCAACTAATTCTGATATTTGGCGACTAATTCGCGACAATTTTTTTGTGTCATAAAAATTAAAATCCCTGATGGTGCGTCAGTCATACTTTTTATTGCAAGATTGTAGTTTATTAATATTATGAGCTACAAACATCATATACCTACAGAGAACCGTTATAGGTAGCCGACTGTCTAAATTCTAGGGGATGTTTAATATTCTCCATACAAAAAACATGATATGTACCTACGTGTTTAAAACAATGATACGCACAAGCATTACACTGCCTAAATTCTAGTGCACATACTACATAAAACAATAAAAACAGTTATTTCACAGACGTTGTAGTTATGTGACCCGTCAATGGTGAAAATTTGACGGCGAAAGCACCATAGTTTGCAAAGCAGCAGTGGTCGGTTTTCTTGATTCAGATCAAATCAAATTTTACGACGCGTTGTCCGTGCAAATGCCCACGCGAACGACCGTTCCGACATTCATGAATATTCAGGATAGAGGTTGAGTTTTTCAACAGCAAACACTATAGCAGGTTTTGCAGTTTGTAAATATTGATACAAATTTGTCAAGTTGATACAAAATTACAAATTGATGAAATAACAGATTTTCATACATTGCCTTATCAATTCACGCTTGTGTAAATCCAGCATAACATTTATAAAAAATTAAAGCTACCGTCATTCAAATTCGATCAGACTTCCAGTCTTTCTACTATACTAGGTACATGAAAAGGGCACGCCAAGTCTTTCAGTATGACGTCGGTTATGCACAAAGAGCGGAGTTTCAAGTCCACGTGGCATGCAGGCATCCTAATCCTAATCCTAACTTCCTAACTATCCTAATCCTAACTTTCCTAACTATAATATTACAAATGCGAAAGTAAGTTTGTTTGTTACCTTTTCACGCCTAAACCACTGAACCGATCATTCTGTAATTTTGCATATACGTTGTCAGGTTTACAGAAACGGACATAGGGTACCTTTCATCCCGCAAAAAAGTACTGTTCCCGAGGAAAACAACAATAATGTTCTTATTATAATAGATGGCGCCACGTGTCTTTCGAATCATGATTGAATTATAACCCGAATTGATAGTCAAAGTCTAAATTAACGCGAGCGAAGCCGCGGGTAAAAGCTAGTGCTTTGTAGTGTTAAGGTCAAGGTTACTCAGCACCGCTGCTCGAGAACAATTGATACATGGACTTACTAATCGCAGGACCAACTTTGCGATTAAGATCTCCGAACTTCAAATCCGCTAGAAGAGTCTCTCCTTCTTTCCTGTCACATTTAACGTAAGCATGTAACAGAGAACGCGGGGTCGGGTACTTTTTAGTTATTGCCAAAGCTTTGTCTACAGACATTCCTTTTAGTTGGAGAAGTAATTTGATAAAGGTATCTGTTACTGTAAGTGGCTTGCTTTTAGCAGATGTTTTGTTAAAGTAGTCAAATGTCATCAGCTCTCCGCCTTGGGGATCAGCATTGTAGCCTCGTAGATGTTTGTCCTGAAAAAAGAAGATGCGACATTACCTTTTTGAACTGCCTGCCACACCAGCACAACTATTATGTGGGTAGTAATGCTGCGGCCGCATTGTCGCGATAAGGCGAATTACACTTTGCGCTCTCTCTCTCTCTCTCTCTCGCACACCACTCGACGTCTCGCTGTAAAAAGCGCGCGAAGTATAGTTTGCTTTATCGCGACAACGTAGCAGTAGCATAAGAAACATAAATTATATGTTTCAAATACCTTATATCTGATTGTCAGTCTTTTAGTCAACATAGCCAAAAATCGAGCAGAATTTGTAAGAGAATCTGTCACATGAACTTTAAATCCATCTTGGACTCTTATATTAGCTATCGCCTGAGTCAGATTCTGTATAGGCAGACCCACATTCTTGTTCTTTCCATAATTTTCCACCATGTAAATTACATTATCAATTCCACATTTACGCAGTCTGAATTTCTGCTCATGGTATCGCCCATCTTTGATACTGGCGCCAAGATCGTCCATTCTCTTCCGTTCTATGATGAAAGGTAGAACCAGTTCCTGGTCTTGGTTGACTTTATGTTTGGCTATCCATGTGAAGTCACCAACTTTCAGGGTCCTGTAGTCGTGCTTCAAGTCTGGATACTTATTGAACTGAGCTACTGTGGGATCATTCTTCTTTCTAAGCCTATGAAAAGGATTTGAAATAATTAATAGACCATTCAGTGAGGGACTTTTGTCTCAATACACTGCTTTTTGAGTTTTTAGAGATTTGATAATTATCTAAGCTTCAGAATTCAAGTACCTATAGTCTCTTAAGAGACTAATTTTATGGCTGATTTATTAGAAAAATCAGACCTATCTGATAAAATGGAAAGGTAATTAAAATCCCTAATAAATACATTCCACATAAAAAAATCGAAGCACAGTATTTTACATACACGATAAAAGTTCAAAATATGGTGCTAATACACTCGTTAAGATAAAAAGACAGGACAATTACCCGCCAGTTTCATTTTTATCAATCAGTAATATAATATCAAATGAGCCAGGTGCCATTTCAATTACATTTTTTGTGTATATATTTCCAGATAGAGATGGAATTTCACTATCAACGAGAACAAAATCAGTATATTGTTTTACAGAAGCATTACTAGTTGATGCCATGTCCTTAAAAATGATATCATTCATGGCAGGTATACTTTTGGCGTTTTCTAAAATCTCTCTAGCCAGTTCTTTGCCTTCTTCAGTCAATGTGTATTCAGCCCTCTTCCTTCTGTTATTTATCACTAATCCCTTTTTCTGCAGTGTCGACATACTAGACCAACCGTTATAATAGGAATCATTTTTACATTGCACTAATGATTCTTCTGCATGTTTCTGGGCTTTTTCTATCAACTCTTCCTTGGTCAGTGCACATTTAACAGGGCTTTCTAAACTCTGTTCTAATAGCGCAACTAGGATTGCATAACCTCCAGATCTGTGAGCAGGCTTATACTTTTCAGCCTTCTTTTCTCCCTTTTTAGCCTTTGCCGTGCCTTTGTCAGTATTTTTAGTACTGACAGATGGTGCAGTAGCTGAGTCTTGAACCTTGTCAACTTCAATATGTTGCAACTTAACATAACATTCAGTATTTGGTTTTGATGCAAGTTCTGCTATCTTAGTGAGATCAACACTTACGTATCTGTTCAAAGTTAGACCATTGCTTCTGCTTTCTTTGACATCCTCGCTGAAAGATAATGGTGATGTTTTTGATATAGACATGTCAGAACCAGTTGCTATTACCTCATTGCACCTTGATTCACAATTGTTTGATATAATGTCATTGTTACTGTCCTGATTTAACAATTTATCGAGATACGCACACAACCGTCTATCAAACCCTTTCAGAATTATACATTCGGCTCCTGATTTTAACGGCAAAGGGTATTTAAGCAGGGATTCCAATGCGTCCTTAAGCATATCCTCAAGATTGCTTTTGGTTAATCTGGCATCCTCATACATTGTTGCTATCCAGTCTTCAAAAATAGGATTTGGTCTAATCCGTTTACAGGTAACTTTGTTATTCATTCTGGAAACTGTTCACTGATGCGCGCTTTTCATCTATCTAATATAAATAAAATTAGCATTTAGTGTTATTAACACATTGTACTTATGAACTCGCTCTGCGAAGTATATGGATTCAGTCTTACATGTATTCATTTTATTAGTCTTTTTTATTTAAATTGAAATCTATATTCGAAATATCAATCATTATTCAAAAAATTTACAAAATAAACAAACTTTAACAAAATATTTCGGTTTGACCGCTTGACATTGACATTTTGTCAATTTTGACTCATACACATAGACATTTTTTTTTCTTTGATATGTCTATGGGTCAGACATTTCACCAATAACTAGATAAATAGTGTTTTACATATATAATCGACTAATAATAGTCTTTGTCATCTATACCATCTGTCATCATTACTATCTGTGGGAAAAACATTTTTTAATTGCCAGTAAAATTAATGATGGAAAAATTGGTAGAATCTATTTTCTTACTATTCTAACTTATATACATACATAAACTCAGGCCTTTTTCCCATGGGTGCAGGTATAAACTACAGAACGTCACCTGCTTCGATCCTTACATACTCCACACTACATTCTACCTTTGTTTAATATCTTCCAAATTTATGAAGTTCTATCAGGGTCGTAATTACCGCCTTATCAAGGATACGGGGACCTCAAGCTGCAGGCCCCCCCGTAATATGTAAGCAAACATTCATTATATATTATCCAACACCTCAAATTCTAGTTGAAAAGAGGCTCATAGTAATGAACATCATTAATAAACATCATTCTAATGAAAACATAAAAATCAACATAATTTGTTTAAGTCTTACAATACACAGGCTTCAAGCAACAGGCGCGTGCCAGTTCTCAAGCTCTTGCATTCATATTTTAGTCGAATTAGACACAAAATCTAACCTTTCCGAGTCAGGATGCTCCAATTTTCGAGCACGCTTCGCTCGCTCTTGGTTACAATAGAGGCCTGAGTCAGAAATCCTGCCAGGATCATTATTTTGTGAAAAAAAAAACATTTCAAGTCCTTTTGAGCTTCACCGCAGTCGGATAAAAAGAGCCCCCAACAAATTTTGACACAGAGTTATAATTTTAATAATTTATCATTTATTCTCTCTTCACAACGAGATACCGTGCATGAGTCGAAGTTAAACAATATACATAACAAAAATAAAAGAGAGTTCCTTTATAACAAGCTTCGCCCACGCCACTGAGCTTCACAATCGTAAAAAAAAGGTAGAAGAAAATATGGTAGTTGCACAGGGTAGTTGGTAGTTTACTTTACAGACACGTTGACAGTGGAAAGTGCGGAACTAGAGTCTAGTATAGAAGTATGGTTTTGGACGGTTTTATTGTGTGAATGCCAGAGAAGAAGTTTTGTGAAGAAAATGTTGGCAACACTGCTGTGCAACCTCTCGTTAGAGAGTAGTAATATTCTTTGTGTGCAACACTGCCTAACTTTCATAGTTTGCGCAGCGTCGTGTATTTTTGTTTAATTATAAAATACAGCAAAAGTTTTGTGATGTAGTGGGTCGTGTAAAAAAAGCAGCAAAATGTCGCTCGAAATCCCGTTGATGAGCACCGATGAGGTGACTGTGTAGTTAATACGATGTTACGTATTACATTTTCGTTTAAAAGTGTCAAGTGTCGTAATCATATTTTATTTGTTTATTTAGGTGATTGAATTAGATCCAGAGCAGTTACCCTCTGGAGATGAAGTGCTTAGTATATTACAACAGGAAAGATCTCAGCTTAATGTCTGGATCAATGTTGGTGTAAGTAAACTTAACCTCAAAAATTGTTGTTTATGTCACTAACACGTAGCCCCTAAAATTGTTCCACACCGCACTCGATTTGATGAATAACATTAGTAATCGCGGTTTCATAAAAACATTAACGAAGGGATCAATGCCTTTTTAGTTATAAGATTGATTGAATAATGCCTGGTTTTGGCGGCATTCTGAATTGGAGTTGATCTAATTGATTAATAATGCTAGTAGTTCGATATCTTGACGTGTTGCCATAACACCCGGTTAAAGAAAAAAAAAGGCTTGTTTGATGACCACAGAAACTGGAGCTCAAACGGGATTGGCATGACCCACCGTGCCATGCATAAACACAACTGGGCAAGACACGTTGCTTAATGGTCCTGCTACAAAGGTCAGACCAGAAAAGGTGGTGAAATAACTGTTCAAGTTTCCTGTGGTGCAGGAAGAACTTGTAGGAATCCGATGCCCAGAATTAAAACAGAATAGGCCAAAAGGACTATTTATACTGTGTAACAATTAGTTCTTTCAAATTAACATTCTTGTTTTCCAGCTTGCATACTACAAACAAAAGAAGATCGATGACTTCCTCAAAATTCTGGAGGCGTCCCGTACAGACGCCAACATTGACTATCGAGACTTTGAAAGGGACCAGATGCGAGCTCTCGATATGTTGGCCGCATACTATGTCCAGGAGGCCAACAAAGAAAAGTTGAAAGACAAGAAAAAAGAATTGTTTACTAAAGCAACTCTTCTTTATACTATGGCCGATAAAATCATCATGTATGATCAAGTGAGTTGTAATTTATTTCTAAATATCTATTAAAAACTTAATAATTCTTGTTTGAGAAATGAAGGATACCTATTTTTAGTCTGCACATGAGCTTTAAAATCTGAACTCAAAAGTATGTGCGCAGCAAAAATAATATGATTGTTTATAAAATTTCTAGAACCATCTCCTTGGACGAGCCTACTTCTGTCTTCTTGAAGGTGATAAAATGGAGCAAGCGGATGCCCAATTCAACTTCGTATTGAACCAGTCACCCAACAATGTCCCCTCATTGCTTGGCAAAGCCTGTATCGCATTCAACCGAAAGGATTATAGAGGAGCATTGGCTTTTTATAAAAAAGCCTTGAGAACCAATCCAGACAGCCCCGCAGCATTGCGGTTGGGAATGGGCCACTGTTTTATGAAGCTGAATAATCAAGAAAAGGCTAGGTAAGAATTCAACTTTATAGTTATTAATTTTATATAAATTTTGATGACAATGTTTTGTGATTGAAATAAAATTAACTTGGTATTCTTAGCTTGGCTGAAGTTTTTTATCATATCAGTATATGCAAGACATTTAATGATTTCATGTAAGCAGCAATATGCATCCATATATTAGTTTGGACCTAACATGATCTAGCCTAGCAAATTCATCTTTAGAACAAGAAAAAAAAGAAAATATGTTTATTTGACACATACCATAAGTCTACACAATATTGAAAAAAAATAAAATCTATATGCTGCTTAACTTAAAGCGGTGTGCAGCTACTTATAATAATTACATTTTCGTTTCTTTTTAGAATGGCATTTGAAAGAGCATTACAACTAGACCCTCAGTGCGTTGGCGCGCTAGTCGGCTTGTCTATCCTCAAACTGAATCTACAAGAGAATGAGTCAAACAAAATGGCTGTGATAATGTTGTCAAAAGCATATGCAATTGACCCCAAGAATCCTATGGTCTTAAATCATTTGGCTAACCATTTCTTTTTCAAAAAGGTAAGTTAGCTGCAGGTTGCATGCTATTAATTATTTATACTATGGTATGTTTAACCCTATGAGGCTGGTATAGTCACCCAGAGTGCACTAAACCCAAATTTCCGTAACCAAAGGGTAAAAACGGGACCCTATTACTAAGACTTCGCTGTCTGTCCGTCTATCTGTCTGTCACCAGGCTGTATCTCAAGAACCGCGATAGCTAGACAGTTGAAATTTTCACAAATTATGTATTTCTGTTGCCACTATAACAACAAATACTAAAAATAAAATAAATATTTAAGGGGGCTCCCATACAACAAACGCGATTTTTTTTTGCCGTTTTTATTGTAAATGGTACGGAACCCTTGGTGTGCGAGTCCGACTCGCACTTGGCCGGTTTTAATTATTGGTGCTGATCCATTTCTTTCCTTATTACTATACAAACGAACAAAAGGTGATAAAGTAATATGTCCTTTTTTTAAACATGTTACTATGAGATTTTTGGCCTGTATATTTAACGACTAGTTTCTGCCCGCAACTTCGTTCGCGTGAAATTTCTGGTTACCCCGACCCAACCCATCGCATCGCATCGCCTGCCCGCGCTATTATTTCGTTTTCCCTTAGCGTTCTTTCTGACTTTTTTTCATTTTGCTCAGCTCCTAAGGGTCCTAGCGTGATGATAAATAGCCAATAGCCTTCCTCAAGAATGGGCTATGAAATGCAAAAAAAGTATATTGATATCTGACTGGTACAGAGATTACTCTCTACATAAAAACTTACAAACAAACAAATTTTACCTCTTTATAATATTAGTATAGATATAAAAGAAACAGTTCTGTGATAGACAGATGGTGGGGCATAGGCTTATAGTAATAGGGTACTGTTGGCATCCATATATCACGGATACTGTCGGTCAAAAACGATAATGTCACCATTTAGGGCTGATTTGACCAAAGCCAAATATCTTTTATCCATGGAATAAAATTGAAGGCTGATAGTTCTAGTATGGAAAAACTGTCAAAAATTCAAAATTTATTACTTATTTATTGACTTATTCTAGGTATAAAAGTTTTGTAAAATTCGCCCTTAATGTAACACCGAATTAAACTATTTGGAGTATAGCAAAAGGAGTATGTAAGGATCGTAGCAGGTGGTTCCGTAGTTTCTACCTACCCCCATGGAAAAAAGGCGTGAGCTTATGTATGAATTAAAATATTTTCTTGCAGGATTACAGCAAGGTTCAACATCTAGCCTTACACGCGTTCCACAACACAGAGAACGAAGCGATGCGCGCAGAAAGTTGTCACCACCTCGCGCGAGCCTTCCACGCACAAGGCGACTGCGACCAGGCCTTTCAGTATTACTACCAAGCGACCCAGTTCGCGCCGCCCAACTTTGTGTTACCGCATTATGGGCTGGGACAAATGTACATTTATAGAGGGGATACGGAGAATGTAAGTTTCGTGAAGTCTTTTCAGATATTTTCTTGTATGTTTTTGCATAGCCCACACACACTATAACTTGAATTTTAAACTGCAAGGCTTGGTTACCCTGTTTATTGTGGTTCCCATTTTGTGGATCGGATACTGAAACTATGTGCATATTCATATCTTTATTTAAACAGAAAATAAATAAACAGCTGTCTGTACACATTTATGTTTTTGAGGATTGTGGTTAAGTTTCTGCGTGTGTTTCATATTTAGTACCGTCAAACGGGGTGAATAGGGCTGGAAGGGTGAATCAGTACGAAACATAATAATTATAGTTTGTTGCCAAAAAGGACTCTAATGTGTTTACTGTTTTATAATTAATGATTAAGTGCCCTTGTTGGCAACAAACAATATATACACTCCATTGACGGTATCTAAAATTGTTTATCCGTATTATTCTTTTTGACTTATTTTTTAACCGTTTTAGGCAGCCCAGTGCTTCGAAAAAGTACTAAAAGTCCAACCAGGCAACTATGAAACGATGAAGATCTTAGGTTCTCTATATGCCAACTCACCTTCACAGTCAAAGAGAGATATTGCTCGACAGCATCTAAAGAAAGTCACAGAACAATTTCCTGATGATGTGGAAGCTTGGATAGAGTTGGCTCAAATATTGGAACAAAATGACTTGCAGGTAAAATCTTCATGAAAGAACCAATATTTGTAACTTACAATAAATAAGTTGGCCAAGTTTTTGGCCTTTGGTCTCCTAGTTGGCCATCTATCACTAACATTTATTTTTGCCGCAGGGTTCATTAAACGCCTATACCACTGCAATGAAAATTCTCAAGGAGAAAGTGAATGCAGATATTCCGGCGGAAATTCTAAACAATGTGGCAGCCCTGCATTATAGACTTGGAAACTTGAATGAAGCTAAGAATTATTTGGAAGAGGCACTTGAAAGGTAAAATTAAATGAGAAAAGGCACAAAACATTAGGTGTAATATTGTACGTAAAGAAAGATTATGGGAACGAAAATAATAATTATGTTAGATATTTTCTACTGTTTCGTTTTGGACTCCAACGGAGCTTTTATATGAAGAGATAGGTACCAATAGGTACTTAAAAATGAGTTCAAACAAATTTTTCCACTGAATAATGCAAATTTTTTTCAACGTTTTCTAATGACATATCAGTTTCAACAGAATTCCAATATATTAAACTCTTTTTCAGAGAAAAAGCGGACGCAGAAACATTGGACGCTCAATACTACAACTCTATAGCAGTGACCACCATGTATAATCTAGCGCGACTGAACGAAGCGTTATGTGTGTACAACAAGGCAGAGAAACTGTACAAGGACATATTGAAGGAACATCCTAATTACATCGACTGTTATTTGAGGTAAGAACCGTAAGGAAATAACAACTAAGTAACTTTGTTTTGTAACCATACTATTTTTACTGTTTGCTATTTTATATACCAAAAAATTTTACCAACAAACCCAACAGTGTTACCTCATGGGAGTCCTTTTGTTCATTATATTGAAAGTACGTAACATTGACGCTAACTTCGAGGCGTTATTGCAGTATTTCATCCGTTTACGCAGCGTCTACGCACTGTCTATGCGCATCAACGCCCATGCTGGGCAAATTATGATTGGCACGAAGACACTAGTATGAAATTATTGAAAAAAGTTAAACATACCAACCTTTACACAGGTTAGGCTGCATGGCTCGCGACAAGGGTCAGATCTACGAAGCATCGGACTGGTTCAAGGAAGCTCTTAAAGTGAACACAGAACATCCTGACACATGGTCGTTGCTAGGCAACTTGCATTTAGCGCAGCAGGAGTGGGGGCCGGGGCAGAAGAAGTTTGAGAGGATATTACAGAACTCTAGCACTTCAAATGATGCTTACTCGCTTATCGCTCTTGGTGAGTTATTTTGTAGTGTAGTAGAATAGAAAAATTAAAAAACGTGGCTAAAAGAATGATGAATATAAAAGTTGATGGATGGACAGGGAGAGGTAGGCCAAAGAAAAGATGGATAGTGTGAGGAATGAATTGAAAGAAACATTTTTTACAAAAAAAACAACGGTCTTCCAAAAAACAGTACATAGTGAAAAATAACTTTAATTTCTGAAGTTGTAGTCTTTGGTTTTGTGTTTTCGTTTTTTGCCACCTACTTCCGAAATTAAAGTTTTTTTTTTCACTTTGTAGTGTTGTTTTTAGAAGTCGCTTGTTTTTTTCGTAAAAAAGTTTTTATTTTTCACTTTTTAGTTGTGGTACCTACTACCTACCCCACACAAATTCGTATACCACTACTTGATATGTAAATAACAGTGACAGGAAGTTATAAACATCATCAATATACAGGCTGGATTTTGGAGATAGGGCACCAATTACTCCGTGGCACCAACCTTAACCGTTGCAGCTACAGGAAAATGGTCTTAGGAGACTTCTTAACTTTTTGAGAAATTTTGATTTGCATTTACAGATTTTGAAAAAAATTACAGTCAGCAGGAAAATGGGCATTTTTCATAAAAACTTTTATGCCAATCGATCATGTTTCATAAAAAGTAACGTTGGGGTAGTAAACCTGATATTTGTGTTTTTTGAGTTGGGAACATTGCAGTTCAATCAACGAAACATAAAACTACTAGAATTGCAATGTCTATGCCCTGATAAGTAATCCGACCAAAAATGAACGGAAATTGTATACCCATCTCTTTTATACTACATTACGATACGTAATACTTTCTTGTCTTTGAATTTTATAACATGACATTCCATTTTAATCGTATTGTATGTGGTTTCCATGCAGATTTAGTTTATTGACTGACGAAAACGTCAGATAAGGAAAAATATTTTTTAAGTTGGTATTTATTTTTATATGAGTTCATGAATATATTGCCTGCTGTATAGTACCGATTTTATACTTACTACAACGTCGAACAATATAAAGTACAAGACAAGTTATCAGCAGTACCTCATAACGTCAATGTATTTTGACACTACTGACACTAACCCAAAGTTTAGCGACTTAACTCTCCCACATCGGCGGATTTAATATTTAAAAGTTTAACTTTAGGTTTACCTCAACTCTTAGTGGCGCAAGATCAATTATTTGATTATCCCTGTTAGCTCCGGGTTATTTGGGATAACCCATGAACGCGCAACTGGGCCTTAATATATATATAGAAGGAATAATCCTGTTAATTATTTTTAATCTGTGTTATTCAGGTAATGTATGGCTCCAAACCCTACACCAGCCTTGTCGAGAGAAAGACAGAGAGAAACGTCATCAAGAGCGAGCGCTCGCCATGTACAAACAAGTGTTAAAGAACGACCCCAAGAACATATGGGCCGCCAACGGCATTGGATGCGTACTCGCACATAAGGTAAACAATACTTAATGGCCTGTAAATCATCAATTCAACTACTTTCATGTGTTTTTCTACTGCATAGATACGCAGATGTTCAGTTACGGAATCATGAACCCTATTAGATTGTAATAAAAGCATTTGTAGTTTTTTTCTTTTTCTATAAACGAAATCAATCAAAATATCTATTTATCAAAAATGTGGAATCAGAATGCCAAGATCTATGTGAAATATCGGAACAACAACGTTCAAAATCTAGTCGCAATCTCATCTCAGACACAAAAATGTTTAAAAACTTGTTAAAAATGTTTTACAGATTGAGAATCAGATTAGAATGCGAACGTAGAAGTACAGAAATTGCCCTTTGGTAGTAGTAAGCCTAGGTATTGCCTTAATGCAGCAATTAATACATGACTTGCGTCTACCTATAAATAAAAAATAGACTAGTCCTCCAGACCGTATTTCGGCCATGGCTGCCAATCAAGCGCCAAGGAGACTTTCAGCGCGAGAGATATTATAGTGCACTAGTGTATGCGCAGACACAGGTGCACTCTTTCTTCCCTCGCTCTCATAGTCCGATGGGACGGCACGGTATCCGACACGACCAGAAAGAGATCAGGCGCATAACCAATGAACCGACTGACTGGCCCGTTGGTCTCGTGGTCGACTGCTGAGCGTGGGGTCCTGGGTTCGATTCCCAGGTCGAGCAAAATGTTATTGGGTTTTTCCATTAGGAATTTCTTAGGAACAGCCCAGAGTTTCGAAGTTGGCGGTGTGTTACCCTCGTGCCTTGCAAAGCACGGTATCTATAAATAAATAAATAAGTAAGTATTCATCTCTTGTCGCAGGGTTGTGTAAACGAAGCTCGCGACATATTCGCGCAAGTGCGTGAAGCGACGGCCGACTTCCCCGATGTATGGATGAACATCGCACACATTTATGTTGAACAGAAACAGTATATCAATGCTATACAAATGGTGAGTGGACTTGCATTTTTATTATACATTAGTATAGTAAAAAAATAAACAAAAATACAAATAAAACAAGAAATACACAAATAATTTAAATAGTAAATAGTGTTTATCTACACATATTATAAACTAGCTGCGCCCCGCGGTTTCACTCGCAGAAATCTCGATCCCGTGGGAATATCGGGATAAAAGTATCCTATGTCCTAATCCAGGTCATAGTCTACCCATGTGCCAAATTTTATCCAAATCCGTTCAGCCGTTTTAGCGTGATTGAGTAACAAACATCCACACTTTCACATTTATAATATTACTAGCTGCGGCCCGCGGTTTCACCCGCAGAAATCTCGATCCCGTGGGAATATCGGGATAAAAAGTATCCTATGTCCTAATCCAGGTCATAGTGTACCCATGTGCCAAATTTTATTCAAATCCGTTCAGCCGTTTTAGCGTGATTGAGTAACAAACATCCACACTTTCACATTTATAATATTATTACTAGCGACCCGCCCCGGCTTCGCACGGGTTGCGGTACTTATCTACGGCGTACCCTACCTACCTACCCTACCTACCTACCCTACCTACCTACCCTACCTACCTACCCTACCTACCTACCCTACCTACCTACCCTACCTACCTACCTACCTACCCTACCTACCTACCCTACCTACCTACCCTACCTACCTACCTACCCTACCTACCCTACCTACCTACCCTACCTACCTACTCTACCTACCTACCTACCCTACCTACCTACCTACCCTACCTACCTACCTACCCTACCTACCTACCTACCTCCCTAACTCCCTACCCTACCTACCAAAAAAAAAAAAAAAAAAAATAGATGTTGCCCGATTCTCATAGATACCGGATAAGCACAAAAAATTTCATCAAAATCGGTTAAGCCGTTTCGGAGGAGTATGGCAACGAAAACTGTGACACGAGAATTTTATATATTAGATATATAAAATATATATATATATATAATATATATATATATAATATATATATATTATATATAATTATAGTAGGATAGTAGGATTAGTAGGATTAGGGTGAATCTTCAGTTGTAGCCCGTCAAATTCAATTTTTCTTTGGTTTTTGCAAATTGCAGCTCTGTTTTACGATCGTCAAACTTTGGAAATTTGGTCCACCTAAGAATTTTGCAGAATATTTCATATGAAAATTTTTAAATGTAACTTCACGATTGATATGAAATTTATGATTATTATTTAATAAATATATCATTCCTACAGTCACGAATCGCATTTTGATTAACATACGATGTACAACAGAGCTGCAATTTGCATAAAACCAAAGAAGATGTGAATTTGGCGGGCTACAACTAAGGATCCCCCTTAATATCAAACTTACAAATAATAATGAAATCTCGGATGTTTTGGCGAGTCCGTCTAAATAAATATAAGAATTGTTTAATAGATTTAATTTAAGTACCTCGTAATGTTATATTTTATTTTGTTTAAAGTCCTTTTAAAAAATTATGATTTTTCAAAATTTTACTATTATTCTTAGTTGTTAACTCTAGTGAAGGAGTACACCTACTTAATACCTGATGTTGTGCTTTATTAATGTGTAATGTATTGTGTACATCTTTTGTTGGAAATCCTAAAAAAATAAAGTCATAAAAACAAACCTTTATTTGACAGTACGAAAACTGCGTCCGCAAATTCCGAATGCACCACGACGTAGAATGGTTGACGTGGGTGGCGCGCGCGCAGACGCTGGCGGGGCGCGCGGGCGCGGCGCGCTCGTCGCTGCTGCGCGCGCGCCGCGTGGCGCCGCACGACGCGGCGCTGGCCTACAACACGGCGCTCACGCTGCGCCGCCGCGCCGCGCTCGTGCTCAAGGACGACCGCTCCGACCTGCGCCTGGTGCTGCGCGCCGTGCACGAGCTGCATGTGTCGCATCGCCACTTCACTCGCCTTGGCGGGGTTGAGGTAAGAGTCAATACAAACCATCGTCTTGTAGAACAATGTATTTTTCTATTTCTAAAGTACATAGAAAATCGTATGGATTGGCTATCAGTGTA
This sequence comes from Dryobotodes eremita, assembly GCA_917490735.1. Taxonomy (NCBI): domain Eukaryota; kingdom Metazoa; phylum Arthropoda; class Insecta; order Lepidoptera; family Noctuidae; genus Dryobotodes; species Dryobotodes eremita. The sequence continues at coordinate 17,739,682 of OU823251.1, read as the reverse complement.
GTGTGTGATTGCGATAGTCTTCAACAGTCACTTGTAAACTAGTACTATCTAATCGTACCATGACAGCAATTTTGTTTGGTCCCAGTTGTAAACTAAAGCTGGGTTAGACAAGAAGTTAGAATACGCGAAGGAGATAAAGAAAATTTATTTCTAAATTGTGTATTCTTATTCCTGAATCTAAAAAATGTATCCTTGCTTATTTGTCTATTTATGTACACACATACACAGACAGGAAAAAAGGAACTGAAAAATACGTGCAAAGGTGATGCTTATTTCTAAAGAAATCTCTTCCAGCATACCTGCGATCGGAGAGTGTACAAAAACAAATGTAAACAACGTGCGTAAGAGTAGAAGGGACAAAAATACATAACATCAAAAACAATTCTCCAATAAAAAAAATATAAACATACCATATGAGAAAACTACTTACATACCTACATACTTCTAAAACAAATATCACTAAAATAATATAAATATAATGTAATTTAAATAATAAATTCATATGCAATTACGACAAAGCGGAAAGATAGTGTTCTTTCACTCTTTTTTTAAATACTGCAACAGTTTGACAGTTCCTAATGTCAGGTGGAAGTGAATTCCACAACCGAACTGCATGCACAGGGAAGGAGTAGGAGTAGAAGTCGGTCGAATGGGCAAGGGATTTGAGGAAATTTCTAGGATGCGACCTGCACGACGCATCAAAAGGACAGGCGTAGGAGAAGCGTACCCGCAGATAGGATGGCGTTTTAGGGTTGTGAAGTATGTTAAATAACTTGCTTGCTTCCCCTCCCGAGGGGGAGGGGAAGCAAGCAAGTTATTTAACATACTTAACAACAATAATAACAAGGTGTAGTCGACACTGGCGGGGCTCCTATTTCTGAATGGTTTAAAAAAATAACCACCAAGGGGATGGCGGGGTCTGTTCACTTGCTTCGCTCGCTCACTTGACCCCGCCATCCCCTTCGAACCTAACCTGTCCGAATAGGGGTGCCCCAAGTCCCGAGCTCGCTTCATTTCCGCGTCGCGATGCTGGCACGCAGCTCCGGCAGCTAAAATTCCTTGAGGGCGCTTGAAATAAATCTCTTGACCCCCTCACAGTGACAGACTCCTCAAATTCAGGCAATTTGATATAAGACCCAACCGCAACTACTTATCATATGCAATAAAAAAATGTTCATACCATCTGCTTGATAATGTCAAATTATATGTCATGCAAACCCCTGCGGTCTAGCCGAGTAATAATATTGTACTGAATTTCATTATAACTCACTTATCAATAATATGATTTGAATTTGGATCCTCAACTGTAAATTCGTATGAAAACAAACAACGAATGTCTTCTATTACCTCGCAGAAGGTGTGAATAGTAGATTATTTATCCTCCTCGGGGATAAAAGTGTCTTCGTCTTGGGCGAGCTTGAATCCCTCAGTGCTCTCAGGATTGTAGTCTTAATTCCCCTCGCTGTGCCTGGAGGCACTAGAATCCTTCTTTACGCTCAGTATTCAATATAGCGCCCGTGACAAAAGACATTGCCTTATCCCCTTCGTGAATAATTAGTATGATGTTGGTTACAGGGAGGCGAGGGCGCGGCGCGGGCCGAGGCGGGCGCGGGCGCAGCGGGCGCGGCGGCTGCGGAGGCGCGCACGTGCGCCGACCTGCTGTCGCAGGCGCAGTGGCACGTGGCGCGCGCGCGCAGGCAGCACGACGAGGAGGTCACGCTGCGGGACCGGCAGCGGGAGCAGAGGGAGGCCTTCCGTAGGCAACAGGTACGTACTGTCGCAGGCGCAGTGGCACGTGGCGCGCGCGCGCAGGCAGCACGACGAGGAGGTCACGCTGCGGGACCGGCAGCGGGAGCAGAGGGAGGCCTTCCGTAGGCAACAGGTACGTACTGTCGCAGGCGCAGTGGCACGTGGCGCGCGCGCGCAGGCAGCACGACGAGGAGGTCACGCTGCGGGACCGGCAGCGGGAGCAGAGGGAGGCCTTCCGTAGGCAACAGGTACGTACTGTCGCAGGCGCAGTGGCACGTGGCGCGCGCGCGCAGGCAGCACGACGAGGAGGTCACGCTGCGGGACCGGCAGCGGGAGCAGAGGGAGGCCTTCCGTAGGCAACAGGTACGTACTGTCGCAGGCGCAGTGGCACGTGGCGCGCGCGCGCAGGCAGCACGACGAGGAGGTCACGCTGCGGGACCGGCAGCGGGAGCAGAGGGAGGCCTTCCGTAGGCAACAGGTACGTACTGTCGCAGGCGCAGTGGCACGTGGCGCGCGCGCGCAGGCAGCACGACGAGGAGGTCACGCTGCGGGACCGGCAGCGGGAGCAGAGGGAGGCCTTCCGTAGGCAACAGGTACGTACTGTCGCAGGCGCAGTGGCACGTGGCGCGCGCGCGCAGGCAGCACGACGAGGAGGTCACGCTGCGGGACCGGCAGCGGGAGCAGAGGGAGGCCTTCCGTAGGCAACAGGTACGTACTGTCGCAGGCGCAGTGGCACGTGGCGCGCGCGCGCAGGCAGCACGACGAGGAGGTCACGCTGCGGGACCGGCAGCGGGAGCAGAGGGAGGCCTTCCGTAGGCAACAGGTACGTACTGTCGCAGGCGCAGTGGCACGTGGCGCGCGCGCGCAGGCAGCACGACGAGGAGGTCACGCTGCGGGACCGGCAGCGGGAGCAGAGGGAGGCCTTCCGTAGGCAACAGGTACGTACTGTCGCAGGCGCAGTGGCACGTGGCGCGCGCGCGCAGGCAGCACGACGAGGAGGTCACGCTGCGGGACCGGCAGCGGGAGCAGAGGGAGGCCTTCCGTAGGCAACAGGTACGTACTGTCGCAGGCGCAGTGGCACGTGGCGCGCGCGCGCAGGCAGCACGACGAGGAGGTCACGCTGCGGGACCGGCAGCGGGAGCAGAGGGAGGCCTTCCGTAGGCAACAGGTACGTACTGTCGCAGGCGCAGTGGCACGTGGCGCGCGCGCGCAGGCAGCACGACGAGGAGGTCACGCTGCGGGACCGGCAGCGGGAGCAGAGGGAGGCCTTCCGTAGGCAACAGGTACGTACTGTCGCAGGCGCAGTGGCACGTGGCGCGCGCGCGCAGGCAGCACGACGAGGAGGTCACGCTGCGGGACCGGCAGCGGGAGCAGAGGGAGGCCTTCCGTAGGCAACAGGTACGTACTGTCGCAGGCGCAGTGGCACGTGGCGCGCGCGCGCAGGCAGCACGACGAGGAGGTCACGCTGCGGGACCGGCAGCGGGAGCAGAGGGAGGCCTTCCGTAGGCAACAGGTACGTACTGTCGCAGGCGCAGTGGCACGTGGCGCGCGCGCGCAGGCAGCACGACGAGGAGGTCACGCTGCGGGACCGGCAGCGGGAGCAGAGGGAGGCCTTCCGTAGGCAACAGGTACGTACTGTCGCAGGCGCAGTGGCACGTGGCGCGCGCGCGCAGGCAGCACGACGAGGAGGTCACGCTGCGGGACCGGCAGCGGGAGCAGAGGGAGGCCTTCCGTAGGCAACAGGTACGTACTGTCGCAGGCGCAGTGGCACGTGGCGCGCGCGCGCAGGCAGCACGACGAGGAGGTCACGCTGCGGGACCGGCAGCGGGAGCAGAGGGAGGCCTTCCGTAGGCAACAGGTACGTACTGTCGCAGGCGCAGTGGCACGTGGCGCGCGCGCGCAGGCAGCACGACGAGGAGGTCACGCTGCGGGACCGGCAGCGGGAGCAGAGGGAGGCCTTCCGTAGGCAACAGGTACGTACTGTCGCAGGCGCAGTGGCACGTGGCGCGCGCGCGCAGGCAGCACGACGAGGAGGTCACGCTGCGGGACCGGCAGCGGGAGCAGAGGGAGGCCTTCCGTAGGCAACAGGTACGTACTGTCGCAGGCGCAGTGGCACGTGGCGCGCGCGCGCAGGCAGCACGACGAGGAGGTCACGCTGCGGGACCGGCAGCGGGAGCAGAGGGAGGCCTTCCGTAGGCAACAGGTACGTACTGTCGCAGGCGCAGTGGCACGTGGCGCGCGCGCGCAGGCAGCACGACGAGGAGGTCACGCTGCGGGACCGGCAGCGGGAGCAGAGGGAGGCCTTCCGTAGGCAACAGGTACGTACTGTCGCAGGCGCAGTGGCACGTGGCGCGCGCGCGCAGGCAGCACGACGAGGAGGTCACGCTGCGGGACCGGCAGCGGGAGCAGAGGGAGGCCTTCCGTAGGCAACAGGTACGTACTGTCGCAGGCGCAGTGGCACGTGGCGCGCGCGCGCAGGCAGCACGACGAGGAGGTCACGCTGCGGGACCGGCAGCGGGAGCAGAGGGAGGCCTTCCGTAGGCAACAGGTACGTACTGTCGCAGGCGCAGTGGCACGTGGCGCGCGCGCGCAGGCAGCACGACGAGGAGGTCACGCTGCGGGACCGGCAGCGGGAGCAGAGGGAGGCCTTCCGTAGGCAACAGGTACGTACTGTCGCAGGCGCAGTGGCACGTGGCGCGCGCGCGCAGGCAGCACGACGAGGAGGTCACGCTGCGGGACCGGCAGCGGGAGCAGAGGGAGGCCTTCCGTAGGCAACAGGTACGTACTGTCGCAGGCGCAGTGGCACGTGGCGCGCGCGCGCAGGCAGCACGACGAGGAGGTCACGCTGCGGGACCGGCAGCGGGAGCAGAGGGAGGCCTTCCGTAGGCAACAGGTACGTACTGTCGCAGGCGCAGTGGCACGTGGCGCGCGCGCGCAGGCAGCACGACGAGGAGGTCACGCTGCGGGACCGGCAGCGGGAGCAGAGGGAGGCCTTCCGTAGGCAACAGGTACGTACTGTCGCAGGCGCAGTGGCACGTGGCGCGCGCGCGCAGGCAGCACGACGAGGAGGTCACGCTGCGGGACCGGCAGCGGGAGCAGAGGGAGGCCTTCCGTAGGCAACAGGTACGTACTGTTTACTACATAGATAAGCGGAGAAGCATAGCTATTCACTACCACTCGAAAAACTGTCGTATCTAAAATGACACATTTTCGATTACCCGATTTGCCTTGCCTCGGACAGCAAATAGCTGTCGGAAAAATAGCGGTCATCTATTTAATTAAACTGACCAGACATTCGGGTTTTGAATTTGTGAACAGTGTTTAAGGGACTCCTTCGATAACATTGATTGATGAACGATTCAGCACAGAAATGTATTGAATGGTGGTGAATATCTATGCAGTTCTGCCTAAATAACAGTAGCGTGAACCATGGACCTATAAAATTTTGTTGCACCATCAACAACAGACTATAGAACCCCCAAAGATTCATCATTGTAAGCGGCTGCTCAGAATGCAGGCCTCCTCTCTGTGCGAGGGAGAGAGACGTAATCCGCCACGCGGAAACAGTGCTGGTGGATGTTTATTTATTTAGGATCGCTAACAAATGGTACATGATAATAAAATGCTTAAATATATTAATACGTAACAACCTTTACAACATGCACATGCTATTGCGGGCAACCACAACAATAGCAATATCAAATATCTTGGAAATTGTTGGTTCTAAGACATACTTGTTTCTTCATGACCTTTCTTTCTTCTTGTTTCTTTCACCGAAATTCCCCACGTATTTCTTTACCACCGCTGTAAAACCTTGTCTAAATATTTCAGCATCTCATTGACATTATTTTTTTCTAACAGGAAGACGAACGCAAACGTCGCGAGGAAGAACAAGCAAAGAATACAGTGGTCGCGTCACAAAAGCGTCAAGAGTACATGGAAAAGACGAAGAACGCGCTACTGTTCGCCGACATGCCGTCCGAGAACAAATCGAAAGGCGGACGCGGCAGGAGGCGAGATGAATATGTTTCTGATTCACCCGGCAGCGGGAGCGACAGGCCGAGGGAAGACGGGTGAGTGTTTACGTGTAGTGTATTTGCCTCTATTTGGTACGAAGAGAAGAAGAACGCGCTACTGTTCGCCGACATGCCGTCTGAGGACAAGTCGAAAGGCGGGCGCAGCAGGAGGCGAGACGAATATGTTTCTGATTCACCCGGCAGCGGGAGCGATAGACCGAGGGAAGATGAGCGTAAAGAAGAAAACACAGCGTTTAACCTAAAAAAGGCTAAAAGTTTCATTCATTTTCTAGGAACTAATCGATATCAATTTAGACGTCGCACATCAAAACAACTCTACTCAAATTAAGGCATTGAAATGTGAGCTTTATATCGTGATACTTAGAGTAACATTTCTGGTGTAAGATGATGAGCCGTCAACTACTGCCATCGAATTTTGGAAATTTCATTCTAATGTGGCACTGTATAAAGCTCACTTTACTATGTTTTAGTTTGAGTAGAGTAGGGCTTACATTACTTTCGAGTCGAGATGGTGTTGAGTTTTTCCGGTGTGCAGCGGCCATTAAAGCAAGAAAGTTTCAAATCTCAACTTAATGTCTAAATTACAAACTTATAAATATGTTTCCAGACGTGAGCCGAAGCAACGCAAACGCAAGCGTGACGGCGAGGGCCGCAAGGGCAAGTCTCGCAAGAACAGGCGCGGCTCGGGTAGCGACAGTGACCCGCCTAAGAAACGGGGCAGGAAGAAGGTGAGCTTATTACATTTTTTACCCGACTAGGGCAAAGCAATAAGGAAGGGTTATGCTTTTAGCACTCTATGTATGTTTGTATTTACGTATGTTCCAACGCCTAAACTACTCATCAGATTTTGATGAATGAGGTGTCAATCGATTCGTTGTTTATGATCTGGGTGACATTCTAAAAATATTAAAATAAGTAAGAAATCAACTACGACTAACGACGAACTACTTCATAGATGAGTTTTAGTTTTAAACTTTCATTTTAGGGTTCCGTACCTCAAAAGGAAAAACGGAATCCTTATAGGAGCACTTTATTGTCTGTCAAGACCATTTTACTCAGGAACGCGAGGAGGTATCAAGTTGAAATTAATGTCAAATACGTAGGTGTATGGTAAAAAAAATCAAGCTTCTAAGTTAACGCAATAAAATAATACATCCTTTTATGCGACATATTTTGATACTCGCAAATAAATCAAAACCTCCAGGGTACTTCCCGTTGACCTAGAATCATAAAACCAAATAGGGAACTCTTTGAAGAATATGATAATATTTAAAACTTTCGTAGGATATTGATTTTATAAAATTCTGCAATGATTTAATTATTTAATATGTACACCAACAGCATATTATGATCAGAGTTATTGTCGCTAACTGCACACTGTGAAATAGACTCATTCAACCGGCTTATCACATACCATATTTTTTTCATAACACATACTAAACTAACACTTATCAACAGGGCGAAAAGGGCATCGGCAAGCGCGAAAAAGCGCGAGCAGCGAAAGCAGCAGACGATAAACTTGGCGCGAAACAGCGCGCGAAAATCGTATCCAAGGAAACGATATCGACTTCCGAGTCGGAATCCGACACCTCACGGAAGTCGCGCAGCAGAAGTCGCAGTGGAAGTGGAAGTGGAAGTCGGAGTGGTGGAAGTCGCAGTCCGCCCGCTAATAAAGGACGCAAGAGGATTATGTCTGCGTCGGATAGTGATAGGTAAATTTATCTTTGAATGATTTTTATTTTTATTAAGTGGCAAACATGTAGGCGGCCTATTTAATGAATGACAATTTCATAAAATATCAATCAATAGGATTATGTGAACTTAGAGGGTTGTATTTATGATTTTAATGATTGTAATTCTCTAAATACATACTTGTTACGGTCGCGAATCATATTTTGTTCAACATACAACCTGACACTGACCTGCAAATTGCAAAAACTAAGACATTTTCAATTTCGCGGGCAACCTAGCGCTTCACACTTAATGGGAAATGAGCCCTTCAAACCGGTATACAGTAACGCTGTTTGGCAGCAAAAGTATGAAGGTTTTCTGGTCCTTCAGTTAGAGTTTTTCATTTTATATTGCCACAAGAACATTCTTTATTTTCTCTTGCTTCCTCGTGTAAAACCTCTGGTTCCTATGAAAACACTACATGTTTTTCAGATCACGATCGAGGTCCAAGTCAAAATCTCGCAGTCGGTCGAGGTCAGGCTCCGCCAAGAGTCGTTCGAGGTCCAAAGGCAAATCACGTTCTAAAAGTCGTTCGAGGTCTAAATCCAAAGGCAGATCTAGGTAAGAATAGTTCTAAGTTTTATTTTATTATTATTTCGTTTATTAATCTTATTACGTATTATATACATTTTTAAATATTTTTACAAAAAACATACTAAAACATTAAAACATAGTGGCCCATCGGCATCAGAAACAGGGTCCAAGCTGCCGATGATCAGGGCTCTAGAGAGAGGAACCTCCTCTATTATTATTATTGTCCGGTCATTTAGTTTGGATTGTATGCAAATAACTTTTAAATATGTTTTGAAGCTGGAGACAGCGCAATTCTGAGCAGTATTTAGTTATAATTTGATAACTCCGGCTTGGGGTTTTAATACTCAAAGTATTTTGAGTCCTTCCCTTTTTTTCTTTTCTTTGACCACTGCTAATCAAAATCCTCTTTCGCCTCCCAAAATGATGTATTTAAATTACTACATCAAAAATATTTTTAGGTCCAAGAGTGCGTCAAGGTCAAAAAGCCGTTCTAGATCTAAGAGCAGGTCACGGTCAAAAAGCCGATCTCGTTCGAAGAGCCGTTCAAGATCTAAAAGTGTTTCCAGATCAAGGTCGAGGTAAAAAAAAAACAAATTTTATTAACACAGTTATTACTTTATTATTGGAAAGGGTATGTAAGGATATTACTACATTGGTTTCCGATCCCTATCGGTGATGACTCATGACTAAGGACGCGACGGTAAAAAACGCAAATGCACGTCAAATCGGCACGGTTGGCGCAGTGGTTAAGTGATTGACTGCTGCACTGCGTGTCGCAGGTTCGATTCCACGGAAAAAATATTAGTATGACCTACAAGTAGTTGTTCCGGGTCTGGCTGTTTGTGTATGTGAGTTTAAATGTTTGTAAACGCACCCTCAATACAGGAGAAATTCCTAGTGTGGAAAGTGTAAAAAAAAAATTAAGTCGATATTTTTACTGTTGCGTCGATAGTCATCATCATCAGCATCACCCATCAGTCTTTTAAGAGGGGACTTGCTGGTCCGTATGCCATCAAAGCTTGTTATTTCATCCAACGCAATGTTTGAAAAAAAAGCAAGAGTAGAACACGATAACATCGAACTAAAATTGGTGCGCGGAGATTTCATAAAACTTGTTCCAGGAAATACATGTTTTTGAAAAAAGCCTTACAAGTTTTTGGGGAAAAAAATTGTCATTTAGAATCTCAATTACATATGCAAGGTTTCTGTAACGATGTTTTCTTTACTTTTTCAATGTATGCGTACATTACGAACGGCCAAAGTTTAGATAACACTTGTGCAAAAAAAAAAATTCAGACGTCATTACTGAATTTGTTCCTCAAAAAAGTTAAAAAATAATAATAATATGGAAACCTAGATGTAAACCACAAGATATAATAATATGTGTGTTCAAAATATCTGGAAGATTTTTTTTTATAACGCCATAATCACGTACGAGCGTGTGTATGGGAATTATGACGGGGTGGCCGCACTTAAGTGAGCTATGTTATTTTGGGAGATGTTACCAGCCAAAATAAAATGTATTTAAAGTACTCACATTTGAAAGCCCTAATCGCAAGTTTTATTCTACAGGTCAAAGAGCAGGTCCCATTCAAAATCCAAAAGCGTATCAAGGTCACGATCACGTTCAAGGTCTAAAAGCGGATCGAGAAGCAGATCCGGTTCTCGAGCCGGATCTCGTGCTTCCAGATCTAGATCACGTTCCGGATCCAGGTCAAGATCCGGATCGAGGCATTCTAGACCAGACACACCGGTATCCAGGAAATCCGTATCCGCCAGTGAAGACGAAGCTTAGATTAAGTTGTAAATATTTGACTTTTGGTTTTGCCTTTAATTTACTTTACCTACATGGTAAGAGCACACTTCATTTTCAGTTCTGTTATTAGTACATATATTTGTAAAATGTACACACGGCTACATATTAAGCTATACATTTCCAGTATAAGCTGACCTCTCATTGTACGGAAATCCTTTACAATGCGAGATCAGCTTATACTGGAAATGCATAGCTTTAGCAGTGTGTATTTTCGTTTAGACAGGTAAATGCGGCGCCTTATTTTTCGGACCCGAATGTGGTGTTAAGAAATATAGATAAATAATCAGCAATAGTTGGCAGGCGCGTATTACGACCATGACCAATAGGCGACCGCTAACAAAATGGTCGCCGTCGCTTTACGACCAATGTTTTAAAACCCTGAGTCATTCACGTTGACTCTTTAATACTCCATCAGATTAGAAGAATTAAAGTAGCTAGAAATTTGTTACGGCGTTACACGTTATGCGTGACCTATTCTTGACCTCTAAGATGTCTCTACAAATATACATTTAATATTATAGCTGCCTGTCATTATTTACACTACAGTCCGGCCGACGAGAGAATGCGTTCTTAACACCCGTCACAGTCATATAAACGAATACGTGTTTTGCGAATTTGATCTTTATTCGTTACTAAATTGATCGCTCTGACAGGTGTCAGGAACGCACTCTCTCGACGACCGGACCGTAAAAAAATATTTTTATAACCTTACATTTATAGCTTCCTAAGCCATTATCATTAAATGTAATAAAATAGACTTATATATTACATTGCTAGCTTTCTTTGGTTAGCGCACACCTCCGAAGAGGCGGTCGAGAGCCTAATTCGTTAACACTTGAACCTCGACTTTAGAAACATGCTCATAAGGTTGAAATTAGAAGTTCCTTCTTTGTAAAGCGTCGTCACTCGTAACTGTGTGACGGTCTCTTTCTAAATTTAAACTTTTAGTACTTGCTTATAAGTCCTTGGTTGTTAAGGTTTGTATCTGTTTTATACTAGATGTTTTCTACTAGACCAACTGCAATTGGTGCAAGTGTTGCTCATTCACCATATCGGCGATCTTCGCTAACCCTAACAGCTCGTTACCACTTGTCGGATATCGGATCAGTTTTTTTATCGAGTGACGCCAATGACGTGACTTTAAAAAAAATCAAAATATGAATTTCATAAAAAGTCATGTCGTTGGCGACATCCGATTAAAAACCGGAACCCGACACGTAGAAAGGGGCGGTGACCGTACTTCGTACTGTTAATATTTTGTTCGATTGTTTCGACTTCAAGTTGTGAGCATTCTTATTTAACCCTTGTATTATGTTCTGATATTTAAAAAAGAGATGATTATAAACGAATAAAAACAGAAAATACCAATATTGTGTTTCTTTGGGCCGTTTTATAGGACAAGATGAGATAGCAATTGATCCGAGTCTGCAAGTGAAACAAGAGTCTATAATATCACGATACAATAAAAAGTAAGGGATAAAACAAATACAAAAATACAATATCATGAAAACATTGTATATTTAAGTCCCAATTTAGAGTACATTTTTAAATTATTCGCAGTTTACATTCAAGAAACTCAATGTTTATACATACATAGTTTTATTGTGTTCAGCGTTTAAATAACTTGCAACAATTTAATAAATAGCTTAAATATTTTACAATTAACATAACACAACCTTCATTTTGTTGAAATAACTTCATTTGTTAGAAATTCTTATGAAACAATACGTATTACACAATATATGTATTAAAAGTTATAAAACTGAATACTGAAAAGATTGAGCAAATTGTGTAACCGATTCTTTAAACATAACAACACCACGCCTGCACCCCGAAGGGTTAGGCAGAGGTGTACCTATAGTACACCCACATTTCGCCAGTTATATTTAAGTCCTATGTAATAGGGGGCGTGCCTATTACCATTTTTAAATATAATATTTCTGATCCTTTAAAATACGCATATAAATCAAATGGGTCTAATGTGCCCGATAATTTTTCACATAATTTATTGACCGAGCGAGCGCGAAGCGTCTCCGTTTCAGCTTGGGCAAAAATACTTTCGTATGTCTGGTTGGCTAGACTCCTCTACAGGTTGCATTTCTCAACCAATTCTCGTGAAATTTCGTGTGCAGGTTCGATAATTATATGGATTTTTTTATCGATTCAGCTTTTCGAAGTTATTCAAAATGGCGGAGCTATGGGGGTTGGAAACGTAAAAAAAATCATTTCAGCCATTTCGCGCTTTTTGTTTTAAGGCGGTGAACATTTATTCAGTTTTAAGCTATGCAAAGACAGACAGACTCGCGAGGTCTACAGCTCGCAGAGCCTGCACTAGTTTATTTACTATAACATAAAACGGCAATCGACCAATAACATTTTTTTTTTTATAGTACCATCCTAATAATAGTGAGTTTGATATACTAGTACGTAAACGGGCTCGTAAGTTATAACACAATCAGTTACACAACAGAATTTTTCAATCTTTGCAGATTCAAAATTATACATACTGAAAAGTGATTAGTCAATTCCAAAGTGACAATCCCAATTTACTGATAGATTTATCTAATGGACTAAATTTTCACTATTAAAATCTTAATACTTACGTTTAATAATTGAGCGTCATAACGTTGCTAGAATTTCAGATAAATAATATCAACAATCAAATATATTTTGCTAAAGTACATAATATCGGAACGGAATCTGTTTAACAATTAAAATCGTGGATAAATATGGCAGTAATAAACTGTCATTTGTGTCTTATTCTTGTAAGTGCTTTATATTTTCATAATTAAAAGAATAAAGCTCAATTAGGAATCATATTCTAATATTGAAAACATTAGTGTTGGACTCCTCAATTTTATTGAATTATCAAAATTCCGCGGTCAGCCTTCGCTAAATTTAAAGGTTCTAAATCTTACAAAATCTCGATAGGTACAATTTCTCACAATTTATAGAAACTACATTTCAAAAGGTTATATAAAGATTTCTATTTTAATTTTAATATTGAGAATAAAAAGTTGAGTCAAAATTCGAATGTGGCAGTTTTCGTTTTCTTTACAATGAGATTACTCAGTTATTGCTAGGTATAATAAAATGGAGCAATTAGATATAAATTACTAAAACTATTTTACTTTAATGTGCGCTAATATATTTATACTAAACTATTAATGACTAGTATTCTAAGGTAGTCAGTGTTTCTATCGCTAATATTTGGTGAGATTAAACATTATATTGAAATGATTACATTATTAGGTATTTAGATACACTATAATCTTCCAGTCGAATGTTTTAGATCTTAAACTTATACTTTCTTACTTTAATATGTGTCATATGCGTGAATAAACATGACTGGCAAAATATTACAATTTATTAAGGGCGCGATTACTAATCGCTCAGATTTTGCACTAACGTGTGGGTAGATATTGTACCCAAACTTAAAAATGGAACTATAATTTTGGAAGTTGCAGTGGCAACAAGAACCAGAAGCAAATTCTCAGTGGATTTCATCTAACATACTGGTATATCGCTAAAGAAACTAATATAATTAATTCTTGCTGAAACAGCCACTGCAGAAATATTTAAAAATATAAAATATTATCAAAACTGCTGAACGAAATATTAAAAAAAGGCGGATTGTCTTAAGTCTACATGGGAATGACTAGCCATATCATGACAATAGATTCTTAGGACGATATTTAGACCTTACAAACGAGTATTCTAATACTTGGAGTATCAATAATACGAATGCGGTATTTTAACCAATAATTAAAGTTTTTGTTCACTGTAAAGGTATAAATCTGTTTAAATGCTTCTTTATTTAAATATAACTTCGTACATGGCGCTTTTACATACAGTTCCTAACTTAGACTGTAGGTGGAGAACTGGAAATGTTGCGGCATTGGCCTATAGTGGTCCTTTATTTTGTGTTTCTATGATTTGTTAGAAAATACACTGGCGTGCAAAAAAATCGGCCCACCCCGTGCTTTCAATTTGAGAGACGATATCTCAAAAATATTAATGAATATAATTTATTAATTTATATCGTGTGAAGGTAGGTAAGGTACAGTCTATTTGCACATACACTATATTTGGATTAAAGCAATATTCTTGACAAGATCGACTCAATTCTTCAGATGTCCTCATTGCTTACTTTTGCTCAGATAAAGTGCGCGACTTTTTTTTGCCAATGAAATTGACAAAAAAATAATTGTGTTTATTTCTGTTCGTTTAATGAAAATTTAACTTGATATTTTAACGGATTTCAAAAAAAGGAGGTTCTTTATTCGAACCCCATGTTTGTAAGTTCGTGATTTTTTCATAAACTTATAAATCAGTTTTGATAACTCTTTAACTAACGTAATCTACATACTTTCAGGAAGGTTTTAGTATACAATATATTAGGTTATTGTTAGTAAATCTTGTTGAATTATATTGTTTCAAATCGAAGAGCACGGGGTGGGTCGAATTTATTGCACGCCAGTGTATATCAATCTGGGTGTCTTTTCATGGATGAAATAAGCTCGTAGGTCTACATACGTTTATTTTCTTAATATTATACTGCTATAATGTTATGAAAAAATTGCCACCCACAAACAAGATGAAACAGTTTCTGGATTTTATGAAGGCAAAGGTATGTCATCTCCAGCCTACAGTTCTAAGGTCCCTACGGCATAAAAACTTACATTAACAGGCCTCCTTCGCGACCTGAGCGCCGTTTGTCTGCGCAAATGTGACGGTGCCATTAGGAACAGTTTGTGGGCCTCCTAAGAACGAAGTGAATGTTGTATCTCTGCTCATTGGAGGCTCCAAGCCTTCGATAGGTATGCAGTCCAGAGTCGGGACTGTGTATTCCCTGTGAAGAAAATACAAGTATGAACGAAATTGTCCGTACTATAGCCCTAGCGACCATGCAAAGTAAACGTACCGTAAATTCGAACGATTTTTTAATTGGAAATACTCGTTTCGCAAATAGCATTTATTTCGTTTGAACACTTTATTCATATATATGGTGCTTGTCAGAAAAATGTATGCCAAAATACTCTAAAGTAGTTGCATTTTCGATTCAAAATTCGTTCGTACTTTACGCGTTTGTACTATAGGCCCTCTGAGAATTCAGATCATAATCAATTCTGTTGAGAACTCTTCTTGAAAGAATAGATTTGGAGGGTTTCTATCAGAAGCATTTTTTTTTGTTTGTTTTTTGTAGTCTCTTTAAAGCAATCTACACACCAAACCCGCCAAACCGCCGATACAGCCCCGGCACGGCGGCTTTATTTCAAAACAATCATGTCGGCGACTTGTACCCGCGCGTGTCGACGAATCATGTCGGCGGGTCGGCGGGTTTGGTGTGTAGACTGCTTTAAGTTCAGTCATCAATAAAAATAAAACAAAAAGTTGGAAGAAAATGATGATAAAGAATTAACAACTGATACTTTAAAAAACCTGTATATACAATTACTTACATAGAAACATTATCCTGTGACTGCACAGAGTCATTGACTAACTGCGGCAGTCTGTCAGGCTGTGGAACTGGTTGTCGCGTCGGTCGCGCGCTGAATAGAAACACGCCGACCATCGCCAGCATGTACGATAGGAAATAGAGGGCGTGGAACTGAAATGAAAGGTATATAGGTATAATATTATTGATAGTGTATATCTTCTTTCTAGAAAATGGATTTGTTTGTGAACAACTGTTCTTCAATTTAAAAATCAAAGAATAGAAAGGATAAATCTCTAAATGCAGATCTATCAAGAACTCATAATAAATTAAAAGAATTTCCAAAAAGACAGTCTCACAAAATGTCCACCTTTCACCAGTATTTTATAAAGGTACTAGCGATAAACTTTTTGTACTAAGTATGTATTATGTTGTAAATCATTGTTTGGTAACTCACCTTAAACTGAAAAATGAACATCCCAGCAATAAGCGTATAATAATCCGCAGACAGGAATGACAAATGCAATATTATAGACCCAGCGTCTCTCAACATAAAACACTGTAAAATCTGGAATATTGTCTGCACGGAGCAGTAACTACTCAACTGGACGATAGTGTCTATTTCGTACCAGTTAAATGCCATTAGCTCACTAAATTCTAGGAAAAATGTTTGAGTGCACGATACTACACTGCCAATCAAGCCTAGAAAGGCTAGGTAATCTGAGCAAGATAATGTATCCAGCATCATTTCTTGTAGAACTGTGACCATGGCATAGAGGAGTGAGCCTGCAAGGCAGAGCATGTCTCCGACGAGCTGATTTTTGCCTGAAATAAAGGATTTAGTGTAAAAAAAACATGAATGATTTTCTTTCTTTCTGTCTACACCAACTCATGTCTAATCAGGACTATAGAGGCAACAAAATACAAATATTATGAGTGGGTATTCAATAATTTATAGAAAACTTTATTATAATCTAGCCAAAGCCAGCTGCAGCTCCTTAATAAGAGCTTATTTTATAATAAACTATAACTTATTTTTACGTTTTATTAATATTACACCACCTACCATCAGTGGGGGCTCCCTCAACATCGGCCCATACAACGCACACAACAGCCATCAAGCCCATAGTAGCACCTGCTACGTGAACAACACCAAGCCTCTGTCCACGCCAGGCACCACCTACGAGTGCAGCCCCCACACCACTGCATGCTAGCAGCTGTCAGCTCAGCACAGAGGTGAACCGCTGTGACATGACCAATAACCAACTTGCTGTTACGTCTAGGGTACATGCTATTATTATGACCCACCATTTCCTGAAAATTAAAATGTTCATCAACATTTGTAATCCTCGAATTTTTCAATATTTAGATTGAATAGATTTTTTGTTACTTATTTTATTTTTTGTTCCTACACAACTTTTGGGTTTTAAGGTAGAAATAAATACCAGTCATCATCTGCCTAGCCTTCTCCCAACTATTTTGGGGTCGACTTCCAGTCGTATACCAGTAACCACTTTAATTTGGAGATACGAATACAGATCTACACCAAATCTTATAGCAGTTGGGCTTCACTGATCTTGTTTTCATATTTAATAAACATATGTCAACTTACTTAGATAGATTCTTGAGCCCATTGCAGAGCAAGGATGGAGTGAATAATATAAAGAGCGCTAAGTACGGCACCACCAGTTGTCCGGTTGTGGGAAACTGCCAAGTAGCACTTTGTAACAATGTGGTCAATATACATTTACCACTGAGTAGCAATGACAAAACTTGACCTAAAAGAATACTTCGCCACACCCTCCTGAAACCAACAGAAAAGATTATTTATTAGACTTGTTGTTTATAAAACAAGCAACAATTGAATTAAAACGAAATACTAGCCATCGCCCGAGCTCCGAATAGTACTCTTCAATTTTATCACTAAAAGTCGGGTCTTCCATTCTCCTCTTGGATGTTGACAGCGTATTCAACTAAATACTGTATTGTTTAGGATATAATCCTCAAGGATATTCAAGATATTACAATAAATAGCCATAATTTTTTTCACACGGGCTGAAAGGCAAAACAAAATTTGACAATTGA
The DNA here is from genome assembly GCA_917490735.1 of Dryobotodes eremita. NCBI lineage: Eukaryota > Metazoa > Arthropoda > Insecta > Lepidoptera > Noctuidae > Dryobotodes > Dryobotodes eremita. The sequence goes on along the minus strand of OU823251.1, from coordinate 17,722,293 downwards.
ATTTTTCGTTCCAAAACGTACGCAGAACTGAACAGACGAATCAAGTGGATTGAAAGTATTACATACAATAATAGAAAAAAAAAAGTATTTTGTTTAGAAATAAAAACTCTGCTTATTAATCTTTTTTTAACGTTACAGGGTTACAGGACTTTTATGCGGGTACAACAGAATCGATCGATTCTATAGTATGGATATAATCAAAATGGATTCTGAACGCAATAAGCAGCTCTACGCATGGGGATCATTAAAAAAAAAAACAAATCTGTCATTATTTGCCGCGGTCAGGATTGTGTTTATTTGTGTATTTTTGTAAATCGACTCAATTATTTGCAATATTTTGGCTAAACAACGACGTATACGCTTAGGATTCTTAAAACTATCCTATAGTAAATATGGGAGATGGTAAGTTATAATAAATATCCGCTAATTTATGATGCTAGTTTGTAAGTTTAATTTCTCTAAATTTTGTTATTTTCAATATTTTCCAGAGGACGTTATTCGTAGAAGACTTTTAATAGATGGAGATGGAACAGGAGACGACAGGAGATTGAATGTGTTGCTGAAAACATTAATAAAATGGTGTAATAGCACTGACGACAAACCTGAAGAGAGGTTAGAATCAAAATACGAAACTATTGATTTACTTTGATTTTAATATTAAATATAGCTTGTTCTTCCATTCACTAACACGCAGTCACACTTTTGTTACAGTAAGTCTACTCACGATCGAATGCTGGCTCAACTAGCGCAATGCGAATTTGCTGTGACAAAATCACAACTAGGTTCAGAAATGATGGCGGCAGAATTAAAAAGTTACGAGGCCATGTCAAAAGTGTTGGAGAAATCCATAGAAGTAGCCAAAAGCCACATAGAAAAAAGTAAAGCAGATCTTGCTCAAGCAAAGACAGTGCGAAAGAATCGCATAGAGTATGATGTACTGGCAAAAGTAATCAGTGAACAGCCAGATAGAAAGGAGACTTTGGAACGTCTTGGAACTTTGAAAATGGAACTGGCAAATTTAGAATCTACAAAGCAGCAACTGGAAAGCCGTTTAGCTTTGAGGAAGAAACAGTTCCATGTGTTGGTTACTTCAATACATCAGTTGCAAGCATTATTGGATGAGCCTGATGATACTGAGTCAGTATCTGATGATGTTGATATGAAGGATATTCTGAATGAGCCTTAGTTTTAGTTTGAATTGTAAGTGTGAAAATGTAGGTCTTCTCAGATGTAGGAATCAAGGCCTATCTTAATAAATCACTCTCATAATTAAAACTTTAAGAACAAAGCTTTCTTATGTAAGTGCTGTGTGCTCCTTTAACCGATAGAATCCCGGTGGCCCTCTGTAGGGCCGGGGTGGCGCCACCGTTCAGCCTCGCTGGCCCTCTAGAGGGTCGCGCAGTCGTGCGGTTAAATAATTATCATTATTGCTTCTAAATGAGGGCTAATATCGTCTTTTGAGCATTTCACTGTAAGGGCATTTTTTTTTTTTTTGCTCTGACGAACTTTCTTTTGCCACAAAATACGGGCCCTATAGAGGGCCACCGGGATTCTATCGGTTAAGCGACAAATTCAACATAATTGTTTATGAATGTTCTTTTTATTATGCTGAATAAGTTGTTGGAGAAAATTTCAAATACTTAAATAAATGTAGGTTCTGTTCTTGTTAATGCTGACTGCAAAGTGGTGAGAGTGGTTTTTTATTATAGGTCCAAAATATTTACTTATATAGAGACCTACTCTAACTGATAATAAGAAAGATTATTTTCTATTGTATCATGACCAATGCTGATTATAAATATAACAAATCATCATAATAATATTTTATGATGGTGTTCAAAATTGTAGTTTTTATTTTTGCTTAGTATCCATCCCTAGCTTGTTGGTACATTATTTTTTGGCCACTTATTTGGAAAATTGGCAACTTGGGTTAATTTACGGATTTGTTGACCAGAAAGCACTTTTCTTGCCATTTAAAAGAGAAACCAAAGTACTAGTTTTCAGGCCTTCATTTCTGAACGACTCTTTCACGAACGTAAACGTTCAACTACCCTTCCTTATAATACATACGCGAATAGTGCAAAGTAGATTTTATGGTACCTATATTTTTTTAAATTTTGGTATTTGAAATGAATACCTACCTACTTATTTCAATTACCAAAATTATTTGAAAGCTAAGTTAGGCTGCTTTTATTTAAAAAAAACTACTAATAATTTTGTTATTGTACACTAAACCAGTAAGGTAAATGTCGTAGTTACAAAAACAATTAAAATTCCATTGCGTCTCGCGTGGATCTACGTACAAAGGGTTAATAAGCAGTCGTTTTTCAAATTTTAACTAATAGCTTAACCAGAAAAGGGACATCAATAACGTAATTACTAGGTATTTAGGTTTTACAAAAAAAAAAACATAAGCCTAAAACACAGTTTAATTCCATGAATAAAATACCGTTTTTTCTGAAAGTGGCAATTGTTAATTCAACACTACTCACCCATTAATACTTTAGTACCCTTTACCTTGAGTCATAGACAAACAAAATGTCTAGTTTTACGTGTTGTGTACAACTGGTAAATATTTTGTTTTACTTCATTATTACTGGGGGTAAGTGACGTAATTACCTGCTGGCCGTGTCACAGAGGCTGCCGTGGGAATAAGCGAGGTCGCCTTTGAAGTTATTTTTGTTTTCAGTGTTTACTTAATAAATACTAAGTTATTCAATAAAAGTTTAGTATTTTGAAACTTAAAATTATAGCGTAGTGTTATTTATTGACTTAAAATTCTTTGCCAGGGAAGTTCCCGAATAATAGGGGTTTATTATCGAGAGGTCGAGAGTAAGCTAGTGTTTGTATGTAGTTAGGTAACAAAGATGGCGATTGTAGTGCAGTGGTGGTGCGTCAGTCTTCTGCATAAGTATTCGGGCGCAGGATCATTAAGTAGTAGGATCAATATCGAAATATAGGTACCTACTTATTATATTATGTCATGTTCCTAAGCACGGTTATTTGGATCAAAAAAAAAACCGCGTTTATTTTTAGAAATTGATCCGAATTTCTAACTTCATTTGACTCGTCTATTACCTACTTCAATAATGATTAGTTCAGGTAAAGTTAAATAAATTAAGTAATGCTGGTAATTTATTTAAATTTCATCTATATTTTTAATGCATTCTTATTAAACATCATTACTGCTTTTATATTCCAAGACTAATTTAATTACTTTGCCTGAGGCACTGCGCCCGCGTATCTTTGATTTCGGTACAATTGAAGCTACTTAGGTAGGTACTATATTAGGGACTAATGGAGACAAAAAATTGCTAGTAGAACGCCTATCCGCCTCGGTTAAAAAGATCGGATCATTAAACAATATCTGTGTATGAAAAAATAAAGAAAATAAAAACAATATTTGAATACCTTAACCCTAATGTAGTCATTCCGCTACGCCGTAGCGCCGTAGCCCGTAGCCCGCGTAATAAATCATGAGGTTAGGTTTATAATTGTTTTTACACTACGAATAGTGCAAAGGTCGTTAGTGCCAATGACGTAAATATTGCCTATAATCAGCCCGTAAAGGTTCTATGCCGAATCCGAATAGGTACATACAGGCTTTCCTATGGCTACTAGCTACAATACGCTAATTAACGGAGCGCTGATTATTTTTAAGACGGCGCGGGCGTAGGTAGGTACCACGTGCCAGACTCTATTATGGTAATTTAAGTGTCAAACTGTGAAGTTAAAGGGGCAATTATATAGCACCTACCTACTTCAGGTCGATTTTGAATTTATACGGTGGTTATGTAGTCAATTCTTTACAAATAATGTTATTTGGTAGGTAGGTAGCTATTAGCAACGTAACAATAATGACTTACGTAAGCGTATATTGTATGGCCCAATAGTTTTAAAACTAACAAAAGTTAGCTAACCAACCAAATCACTGAGCGATTGACTAAAAGTTTAGGTAATTCTTTGGACGAGATCTATAAACGTTACTTAACACGTACTTTGGCTTAGAGACATGTTTTCGTCTCTGTCTTGGCATCGTAGTTTAACATTTGTGCGACGGTGACAGGAATAACGCTTTGCCAAAGTAGGTACCTACTCGCTAAGCTAAGTAACGTTTATAGATCTCAGCCATAGTGGCAGTTGGCAGGGTCTCCTGGGCTGTAAATAATTTAACAGAATGTAGTAGATAAAAAAGAACTCCACCATAACTTATTCAATATATTTTTTTTGTGTTGCGTGTCCTTATCTGAAATTCACGTATGAATTCCCTAATGTAATCATCAAATTTACCGTCTGAAAGTCAATAAGACCAAATTAATTAATGATCCACCTGCGGAACGTACACTCGTCATGAAAACACTCTTTAACAAGGCTAAGGAAAATTATATCTTTTTTAAGATCAGAGTTCTCAACTCGAATAACTTTGATGAGAGGTTACAGCTTAGTTACTTACCAAAGTTTTCTTATAATTACCACGAATTGCACGATACTTAGGTACCTACCTACCTAGTCTCTTTTTGCAAAGCTAATTAAGACAACAGCTGTAGGTACCTACCTGCTTACACTGTAAAATACCTACAGTTTCGCGTATTGCAGGCAAGATTATCAACAGTTAGGTAACTGTCCCTCATACTTTTTCAGGTAAGTTTATCCGCGAGACCGTGAGGCGTGAGTAAATAAGAAAAAAATAAAAACCTCCCCATTTAACTGAAATATTCATAATAACAAAGCGCAGACTTCTTTACCTACCAGTACATTGTCAAAAAAAAACAAAAGTTGAACGCGTAAGTCTACGTCGAGCCTTACGTAAAGGCTAAGCTCGTCACTTCGTTTGAGCGGCCCTGTCGGACGCACGCGGGTGACTTGCTCGGCCCTCGCTCAACTCAGCACGTTTCATCAGAGAAAATGCCTTCCTGGTGGGACTATCTCCACTTCAACAGACAGTACCACAACAAAAGAAACTTAGAGGAAGGCCTTTTTCAAATTGCTTCGCAAACTTGCAATATTTTGGTGAAAGTTAACAACACCAACAACATTAATCTGACGAGGAATAATCGGAGTGATGAGTACGGTTGTGCCGGGCCCCCTAAGAACAAAAACTCGATGCAGATCTGCGTGCCCAAGTTCAGGAAGAATTCCATCACATCTGGCTGCAACCCTGGACTATCAGTGAGTACGCTATGAATTTGTTAAAAACTTTTGAAACTAAATTATAATCATTAAATTTTTATCCATAACTAGTTAAAATATACCAAAATTTTAAGTACTCCGTCGGCCCTTTTTTTACTAGCTCACTGAATCTGGGTCATCCATCACCGACCTACTTAGTGTTTGTAATCGTAAAATAAAAGTTGCATTCTCACTCGCGCAAATATAGTAAACTGACGTCAGTGTGTTAAATAAAGTAAAAATAATAAATTTTAAATTTAAATTAAATAAATTCAGTCTGTAATTGCGGTTGTTCGGGCGCGCGCGTAAACTTTTTGAACGAATACATAACTTACCTACGTCCTTGTCTTCGGTGTAAAAGATGCATAGCCGCGCAAGGTGTGTGCAGTCCACTAGCATAGTTCATTGGTGATAAACGATATCCAATAACAGTGCTAAAACATCGGGTATAACGCGAAGTGGATTGTGTCGCCGTGACTCAAACGGTCGCAAGCTGATTCCGTCGGAGGTGGGCGAACTTGCCAACTAGTGTCGATTATGTTGTGATTATATTGTTTTTTATGGCGGCGTGTGGCGATGCGACCGTTGCTACCATATCGATTTTATGTGAAGGAAGACATCGGTCGCAGCAGACACCGTTGGCCGACGTTCGACCTTGTTCCAATTATTCACTTAAAATGAGGTTTTATTTGCTAAATTTACTTTATTTGGGATATAAGTTCAGTTCACGTTATTGATCATACAAGGTCCCTTTATTATAATTTATAATGTAGTCTCCATCATTAATCATTTGTAAAAAAAATAGTTTTCAGCGTTCGTTTTATATCAATTTATTATTCATTTTTCATTTTCACGAAAGCTGATGCTGTGCATTTTAGTACGAAAGTTAAAACGATCAATCAAAGCATTTACTAGTAATTTCTTGTGTAGGTGTCCGTTTACTAGAATTGCTCAACAGGATATGATTTGAACTCACCCGTACATAAATTTTGAGGTTATGATGAGAGAATTGTGTCAAACATTTTAACAACTTTTTTTTAAGACTGCGGTTTTTTAAATCGGTTTTTGCACAGAAAATATACTACTCCTACACTATTAACAATTCATACAATAACAATCTTGTACATACAGATCTTTAGCTGTTGCTTAAGTCACTATGCTACTATTCTAAAACCATAGGTACATTTTCTTCCACGTCGTTAGTTAGATTGGCCAACTGATATTTCGAACTAGGCTAGCTTCGCATTAGCATAACACAAAAACCTTTCGGTTTGTATCAACAACAAAGGTCAGTTAGTCCACCAATGTTTTTAGTCTGTGACTCGATTAACTCCACTCTGAAATTCTAATAACAAATCTAATCTTGATGAAATATCACGCCGTAAATGTAAGGAAATTAATTTAAGTAATAACCAAACCATAGGAATTTTTATGTTTTATTTATTTATTTAAATGTGACGTACCTAATTGTTGCCGAGTTTGCAAATTTGAGTGTTTCGTTACAAATTGCGGTCTACGAAACTCGTAGCAGCCTACGAAATTCGAGCCGTCTACGAAGTTTGTTGCGCACGGCTACGAGGTACCAACCAATTACCGTTCAATTCCTAGATGAAGCATGTGATTGAGCAATTTAAAATTCGATATTTTGTATCATAATCATTTATGTAGGGTTTACTATAAGAAAAATAGGGTTTATTTAGTTTGGATGATCATGTACCGTAGACATCATTATTATATGAATGATTAGCTCCTACCCGCGACTTCGTCCACGTGAAATATATTGTACCCCCGTCCCACGCCGTCGCATCACATCGCCCGCCCGCGCTATTACTTCGTTGTCGCTTAGCATTCTTTCTGCACGGATCCTTAGGGTCGTAGCGAGATGTTGAATAGCCTTTAGCCTTCCTCAAGAATAAGACTATCAAATGCAAAAAGATTATTTCAAATCCGACCGGTTGTTCCAGAGATTACCGCCTTTTTTTTTTTGGGTGGGAAGTCATCAAATGACCTCTCCCGCTCTGGGCGGAGCGGGAGGGCGTGTCAGACTCTTACTGACTAAAACCCACCCGTGTTCCTTCAGTTGCCTGTGCGCCAGGGCCACGGTAACTCTTTCGAACAATCCGCGACCCCGGCAGGCATCGGCCCCATCGGACCCCGTCAATGGTGCTGACATCTCTTTAAGGCGCGCGTGGAACACGACGCGCCGTCGACCCGGGCCTGATCCTTACCGGACAGCGAGCTGCCCATTGGTTGCCATCCGCAAGCCCGCGCCTACGGTGGCCGGGAGTCGGCAATCGACTCCCGACACCCAGTGTGTCTCCTCCTGCGGTGACTAGGGGCGCGAGGGCGCAGCGATTGCCTCTCCCTCACGCGCTCTGCCTCCTCCTTCGCGAGCATTACTGTTTCGCAGAAGGAGGTGACGGCTTACCTTTCCCTGTCGCTCCGTACCATGGCCTGCACCAGGGCCGGACGCGAGAGGTCGCCGCCGCCGATCGCCACCTCCACAGACCTCCACCGTATGCTCCACCGTGTCCTCCGGTCGATCCATACAATTGTAACACCCGGGCGTTTCCTCCCGCCTTATTCGAAACAGGAACCTCCCGAAACAGCCATGTCCGGTGAGGACCTGCGTCAGGCGGAAGGTGAGGACGCCGTGGCGCCTCTCAAGCCACTCCTCAAAGAGGGGACTTACCGCCGCAATCGTGGCGTGCCCTAGAGATTACCCCCTACATACAAACAAACAAAATTTTTAGATAGCCACTAAAAATATAAATCAACTAAAAAAAAGCAATAAGCTTAAAATGACACCTGATAATGTCATCGGAGAAATCTGTGGTGTTTAACAACCTTTGCCTAACCCCATCGGGTTTTATGGGTTTTATAGAGGTGTAAAAAACATCGTAAAGCCAACCTAAAATAGAATAAAATTTGTATTGTAAAAAGTCTGTGCGGCCATTGCTGGCTAGAATTACCTGTAATCACGCCGCGGTAATAAGTACTTATTCCACGAAAGAATTATTATCAACCTTTTTTTGTATTGGCTATTTATGTTATTTTGAACCTATAAATGGAAATATGCACAAAGATAATGTACATATGTGTATATGAATCATTTATGCTATATTTCCAGAACCACAAAAACTAGTACTAAATTCAAATTCCAACTTTAAAATTCTTTAGAGAAGAGAAATCCGGTTTCATAGTCTACACCTACATGTTTATTCATTTATTGATATGACACTTCAATGACTTACTAGAACATACACAAACAAAAATCACATACAATTTTAGGTATTGTGAATTCGTCACTTACAGAAGTGCACATCATTAGCATAGAACTTAATGATTAATGGAAGTGTAAGATACCGCTAGTTGAATTGGTTATAAGTTACAGACTATGGCGAAAATGAGCTATGTTCACAAATACATACTTACCATGGAAAGTACAGAAATATTTAAAAAAATAACAAAAATTGGTGAAAAAGAAGGTAATGGAAGTGGGTACTATTATTATTCGACGGCTCGTGTCGCACAGACGTCTTGAGACACAGAGCTGCTTGAAAGTCTCGTACGCAATTGACGGAAAGGGTTCGAGTAGATGTCGATGCTATTGGGTCCTATTAAAAATTGCAAGCATTGATGCTATTTTATTATAGTTTCCCATTAAACGGTTCAAGGGTGCGGTGCTGCCAAGGTTAGAACGACTTGCAGTTGTGGCAAAATATAGTAGGTTACAAATTGCGCTAGCTCCCTATTAGGGAGCTAGCGCAACGGTTTACGGTAACGGTTAACGGTAGCGCACGGTTTTCAAAGTTCACGATACGTGAACTTTGAAAATTGGATCGCGACGTGAAGCCGGGACCATGTCATGTAGCATACATTTCATAGAATTTGGAATATACACTATACTACAGTAATTGTGGGCTCAACTACAATAGGTAAGTCCTTTACCTTGTCACGGTGGTTTTTAATGTCGCCTTTGACTTCATAATCATATTAGAAAGAAGACCATCTCTCTTAATCTTGAACTAATAACATTGTACCGTATTACAAAGACATAAAGGCTAGTTTTAAAATAACCATAAATGCTTATGGTTATTTTAAAACTAGCCTTTATGTCTTTATGATTTCAAAATTTAAATATAATCCATTCGTATCTGAGGGGCCTATAATATATTCGGGAAGTTCCTGTTTCGGATAAGGCGGGAGGAAACGCCTGGGTGTTATCATTGTGTGGATCGACCGGAGGACACGGTGGAGTATACAGTGGAGGTCTGCCCGGCTTGGGCGGAGCACTGCCGTGTCCTCTTGGCGACGATCGGCGGCGGCGATCCCTCGCGTCCGGCCCTGGTTCAGGCCATGGTACGGAGCGAGAGGGAATGGGAAGCCGTCACCCCCTTCTGCGAAGCAGTAATGCTCGCGAAGTAGGAGGCGGAGCGCGTGAGGGAGAAGCAATCGTTGCGCCCTCGCGCCCCTAGTCGCCGCAGGAGGAGACACCCTGGGCGTCGGGAGTCGATTGCCGACTCCCGGCCACCGTAGGCGCGGGCTTGCGGACGGCGAGCAATGGGCAGGTCGCCGTCCGGTAAGGACCAGGCCCGGGTCGACGGCGCGTCGTGTTCCACGCGCGCCTCAAAGAGATGTCAGCAACATTGACGGGGTCCGAAAGGGCCGATGCCTGCCGGGGTCGCGAATTGTTCGAAAGAATTACCGTGGCCCTGGCGCACAGGCAACTGAAGGATCACGGGTCGGTTTTAGTCAGTAAGAGTCTGACACGCCCTTCCACTCCGCCCAGAACGAGAGAGGTCATTTGATGATATCCCAGCCAAAAAACAAGGGGGCTTTAATATGTCATCCAGCCACTCTGTCGTCTATATGATTATTACCTAAATAAGTTAAACTCTTGATCATTTAATACCTACACTATATTACATTCATATACAAAGCATGTAAGCGTGTATTAGTATTACACAAATGGCTTTGTACTGGTGAACCGCAATTGACATGCTAATGTCGCGTGCCGCCGTCGACACATTTGCATATCACTTTGCGGAGTATATCCACCTTTTGATTTGAAGGTTTATGAGGGGTTTAATATATCAATTTGGTTTTTAAATTCAATGGGCGGTACATATTCTAGGACTTGTTATGATTGTGGTGTTAGAAAGCTCAACATAAAAAGAAGATGGCGTTATGGATGGATGATAAAATTCTATACAAATGAATTGATAGGTAAATGATAAAACTGCCTGAGCTGTCTATATATTTTTAACCTTTTGCGAATTCTATTTGTAAAATCAATAGCGAAAACATTTTCAAAACAGCAACATTTTACGACTCCGATTAAAGAAAATATCGCATGACAATCTTTGACGGAAATATCAGTATTTAATAATTTCCTGGCGTATTCATAATCCTTTAATACAACCGTCTTGCACGCAACTAATGACAAGCGTAATTCCTTATTGCTGTCGTAAAATCTTTTATACTCCTAATTATTCCGCTGTACGGGTGTGATTTATTTTACCGAGATTATGCTGGGCTTATGTAACAGAAGGGCAATGCAAAGCTTTTCAGTTATTTAGGGGCTCTGAAATTGTGAACGCGCGTTTTATTTGCTAACACTTTGGGAGCGTGGATTGATAGATGTTTTTATATGTTTCTGTAAATAATACCCGAATTCGAAACAACACTCTGTATTGTTTCAGGCGTCCACCAGGATAACTAAAGTAAATATCAATAGTATGTACCGAATGGATCAATGGACAATGAGTTAAAGTATCTGAGACTGGTAATTTTATTAAGATTGATGCCCCAAACCAAGTTTGCCTTGTATCCAAGGATTGCGGTTGCTTTTACCAATAAGAGCGACTATTGTATTGTTTCTTACCTTTCTTGGTGAAATTTTATTTTCTAAATATCTGTTTCACCGAGGTATCTACTGCTGAAAGTAGCATCCACCTGGTTATTTCAATTCCTTTAATGTCAATGGTCTTTTTATGGTTCCGTACCCAAAGGGTAAAACGGAACCCTATTACTAAGACTCCGCTGTCCGTCCGTCTGTCTGTCCGTCGGCCACCAGGCTGTATATCATGAACTGTGATAGTTTGACAGTTGAAATTTTCACAGATGATGTATTTCTGTTGCCGCTATAACAACAAATGCTAAAAAACAGGGGGCTCTCATTTAACAGACATGTTTTTTTTGCCGTTTTTAAAGATAATGGTACGAAACGCTTCGTGCGCGAGTCCGACTCGCACTTGGCCGGGTTTTTACCAATAAAAGTAGCCATTAAAACTGCGATTGCACTAAACAATCTCAATTCAATAAACGTTCCATATGTTTATGAATACGACGCACCTAAATATAGCGTGCGATTGTACGAGTATATGCATCGTGCACCGCGTTTCCCCTCACTTGGTAAATGTACGGACCATAACTACTTTAAACATGTGTACTGCAAATTGCAATACAACACAATACATCCAGTTCAACGACTATTATATCAAGTCAGTCATGTCAAGTTACGCTTTATGTCTTGGCCTTGACAAAAAAAAAATACAGTAGAAATGAAAATAACTGGTAAACTTGCCGTCAAATTAATTGAAGCTATTAAATTGTTTGCTGAACAAAGTTTAATAAATTATTGAAACTTTACTCAATTTATAAACATTTTCTTTTTGTGGACGTCTATAGTTTTAAGCAGACAGCTGTGCTGCTGGGGTTTTTAACAAACAACTGTGTTGCTGGGGAATTTGTTACGACACTTCTTCTTCACAACTAAAGCACTAGGAAGTGGTGATGGGCAGGCTTTTGGGGGACGGTCTTACGTAATTTTGACGTCCAAAAAGTGCTGATCCTCAGCCTAGTTTGAATAAATGACTTGTGATTTTAAGCATGTGTGTGGCTCATGTGCCGAGATGACTCCACATATGTATTATGCACTGACCGGTGTGTAGTCACGTAAGTTTTACTTTGTGCCAAGATCGGTCCCTGGCCAGGTATAAATAATTCATGGAGTATTAGAAAGTTACCTATCGATTCTTGCATCTCGCCCCTGGCCTAGTTCACCGTTAAACTTCAAACTGTTTCTAACTCTCTTTGAAAGCCTTTGTCTTTTCGATAAACTTACAGGCAGGCGAGTACGAAAATAGACTGCATTATGCAAAATATACTTGTACGGATTCGGATGGCATATACTCGTATTGGCGTTTTCGGTAAAAGTGGCCTTCCTTAGGCAGACTGTTACCTTTAAAGGCGGTTGTGTTTTAAGATTTCGCGGTATGATTCGAATACTGGAACTATAAGAAGTTAGGCAAAGTAAGCTTAAGAATTTTTGAATTCTGTCAGAACATTAGCTTGAGTATGGACAATGGGTGGTCCATGGTTACAAGCCAGCATATTTTGGCACGTAATCGTGTGATCGAACTCAATTTTTACTTATTGAAAAATGTGCTCGTTACTGCCCATCGTTAAAAAAATTGGCAGAAAAAATCCACACGTGTATTTTCTTTCATTCTGTTGCTCACAAATTCAACTGAAACTTATAGATATTGATTCAATCCTCTGAGAAATGGTCGTTCTAATGGGTTTATTAGGTCAACTAAGATTGCTTCTTTATCAAGCGTGCAGATCTCATTTCTTGCTCCGTCTCACGGTAGCTACAGGCGGCCCTGGTATTCAGATTAGCAGTAAAGTTTCAAAGTACGACATGCAACTTCTGAGAAACAAAATTTCGTGTTACACTTACTTGGTACCCCCAGTTTACAGGTGCCATATCCTTATCTAGGTAATCAGCCAAGGTCGGGTCGACTCACCACTGAACCGGGGTCAGGGTTGAAGAACCAAGGTCACATATGCCATGAAAAATTTAAAAAAATCACATACACTTGTACAAGATTAATGGCCCAGTTCTAAGCATGTTAATAGGGGTTTTACGTAGTATATGAGTTGTATTAAAAATACAGTGGGTACTTACTTAGTAACTTTACCTCGTTGCCTCATGTGGTGCCTTAGGTCAATTAATCTGTCTAGCCTTTTCCCAACTATGTTGGGGTGGCTTCCAGTCTAACCGGATGCAGCTGAATACCTGTATTTTACATGGAGTGACTGCCCATCTGACCTCCACAACCCAGTAACTGGGTAACACGATATTCATGATAAGACTGGTTGCCAGACTTGAGCTCCTGACTAACCGTAACGACTGTCAAAGATCTACGAATTACAGCCTGGACTAATGGCTTAACGTGCTTTCCGAGGCACGGTGCGGTCTCGATATGTAATGGATGGTCACCCATCCTCGAACCGACCGCGGCAAGCGTAGCTTAACCTTCGATCAACCCGTGCGGCTGTGATTATCTAGCCACGAACCCCTTTGTGGTGCCTTAGGTACCGATTCAAAAAAAGCGCAGGTTACATTTTTTTTTTGATTATGCTTGCTGTGTGAAACCTTGCCACAGACTTTAGCGATACTATAAATCAAATTTTTTTTTAGATCGAAGTTCTTTATCGGTCGGTATAGACTAGGCGAAAAAAGTGTAAGAATTTTCCGTCACGAGTTTCCGTCACGACCCTTTATTTATTTGTTTGTTTGATTAAACGCGCTAATCTCAAGAACTACTGGTTGGAATTGAAAAAATCTTTTGTATTGGATAGGCCATTTATCGAGGAAGGCTTTAGGCTATATAACATCACGCTACGGCCAATACGAGCGAAGCATAAATGAAAAATGTTGCAAAAACGGGAAAAATTATTCCTTTTGAGAGCTTCCGTTGCGTGCGCTGCATAAACGGTTAAAGTTACGGAAAAATCATTTATGACGGAATTGTTCCCCTTTAAAAGTTCTAAAAAAAGTCAGCAACAGCATATGTCTATTTTTTAAAGTTGACTCAATATAACCCTTTTTATGGTAATCTAATTTGTTCTATGGAAGTTCTACGAAACAAACTTCATTCCAACCGAGTGTTCCACGACATTCACGCATTTTTTCCACATCATTAACCAATCGTGCACATAGCTTCTGACGTTTGATAGATGCCCAAGTAGGCTTTCTTGGGCACCTATGAAACGTCAGAAGCTAGGTGCACGATTCCAATTGGTCGTTTCCTATGGAGAAGAGCATAGAGTCATGTTAGAATAAAACTAACACAAAAGTATACGGTATGTAAAAGTTCTCCGGCACATTGCCAGAAGTATACAAAAGTTTTAACAAGGTGCAAAGTTTGTTGAAGTGCAGTCACCTTATCCCGATCAAAGATAAATAATCATAATTATGAAATAATTAAAATAACATAATTAATAAAATAATAATAAAAAAATAACAATAATAAATATATAAATATTAATTCATTAATAATTTTTAATTTAAATAAATATAATTCTTTATTTTGTTTGTGTGTTTTTTCATTGCGTCATGTTTACCGCAAATAAATGTATTTTCTTTCTTTTCTTTTTCTAAATAAATAACCTCGTTAAAAAACCAAAATGACAGCTTACTATCTGTCTATTTATATTCTACCCCCATAAGCCCTAGAACCGTCACCAGATTATTTAAAAAAAAAATCCCAAAACAATTCATTATCATAAAACCTACTGACATAACATTTACACGTACACTTAAATAATAACGGAGCACATTTGAGGTCATTGTCAAGCACTTAATATCGATTAAAACAATTATGTTGGGAATCGATTCGTACTACAAATTGTTACAGCTGATGAATATTAATCGTATTATCCCTTGCGTGTGGCTTCTAAGCAATAACTATTAACCCACTATGTAAATTACTTTTCGAAAGATCTATTTTGTAAATGGTCAGCACTGCATAAGTGTACAGAAGCTCATTTGAATCAATTGCTTATTTCCTCAGGGATTATTTGCATAGGCACGACTGTCAAGCGGCATGGTAGGTGGTACCAGAAAAAAATAAAGAAGAACAAAAATTTAATACATTCATAAATAAATTAAAATTATTTCTATTACCAAATTCTATTACAATATCAATGAATATTTATATGAGAAATTTTAAATTACATGTTTTATAAAATAATCACAATATACCTAATTATAGTAACAACTAAGTAGTCAAATAAAAGCTCTCTTCCTGTCTCCTACTTTTGCTGTGCCCGACAGGGTCCGCAATGGTCATATTTTTGTAATCTACCACCTTAGTTCACATGTGGAAGCAATAAATATATGGAGTATTGAGTAAGTTTCATTCTAAGATCTAAAAATAAAAGTTTTACATGGTGGAAATTCTCATTTGCATGATTGTGTATAGTTTTGTATAGTAACAGAATCACTCCTTTTGCCAGTATCTGAAGCTGTAATATAAACAAAGACCGGCGTGGTAATTACGTAACACATTAATTTCATTTTGGCAGTTTAACAACATTCATTACGTTGTTTACGTTGTTGGGCAGACAAATTTTTCGAACGTAAGAAGCAATTTATTAGCTATATCCTTCAAAATGATTCAAGTTATGATTGAAAGTGTGTTAGTCAATTAGGGTGCAGTGCAGTACATCCATATTTAATACTATAAATGCGAAAATAATTTTGTCTGTTTTTCACTCTGTTACCGTTTCAAATCTAAACTACTGAACCGATCGTTAAAACTTTGACAGAGCTTGGGACCTGGAGAAGGACCTGGACTAATTTTCATCCTGGATATTTTTAGATATCAAAAAATAATCAAATACTTGCGAAATGCTTATAAGGCGCATACAAAAGCAATTGACATATGTTTTATTGATTTGTTGTCACCTAACAATTGATGACAATTTTCTTTTCAAAGCAGTATTAAACAAAACTTTACATTGTCTTCCAGAGCGTGATGCCCTTTTCTTTAGTTTCTTTTTGACCCCTACTAAGTAGGTTAAATTTAACTGGCAGTTCACGGCTTAAGGGGGAACCACCAGGTTGCCCGCGAAATTCAATTTATTTTCAAAAGTGTCAGAGTATATGTTGAACAAACCGACATAGAGACAGCCCGTTTAGTGTACTTTAGCTATTTTCATAGTGTTATGTCGTACGGTATTCTGTTGTGGGGAAATGCCGCCGACATTCAGACTATCTTTGTTTTGCAGAAAAGAGCTGTTCGATCAATTTATAAATTAAGTCCGAGACAATCTCTCAGAGACAAATTTACGGAGATTAATGTAATGACTGTGCCTTCTCAATATATTTTTGAAAATCTTTTATATGCCCATAAAAAAATAAAATTGTTTAAAAAATACAGTGATATCCATAGTATAAATACTAGGAACAAACACAAATTTGTTGTACCTACAACAAGGCTCAAGAAAATAGGTGGCTCATTCAGATCTCAATGTATACGCTTTTATAATAAACTTCCAAGCCACGTTCCAGATCTAAGCCTTAATAAATTCAAATCATTCATTAAACGTAAGTTGTGCCAGAAAGCCTTTTATACCGTTAAAGATTATATTGAGGACAAAAAGGCTTGGGATTGAGTTGCTCCAATTTTTTTTGCATACTGAATGTTTTTTTTGGTATTTTTATTTTTGCTATTTTTTTAATTTGTATTTTACATAAACTTTGACATTTGATAATTATTACATATAGAATGACATGACAATTTACTTTCTGAAGTATAACATTATTATCAAATTATTGTGAATGTGAGGACTATGTGCGTCAGTTTTTTTTTTTTCGCTTTCTCAGGTAGTTTCAATGATGATCTGGCAGTTTGAGTGCTTTATGCGGCCTACCCAAATGTCCTTTCTTTGGTATTGTTCGTCGAATCGTTGAGCTCCTTAAGTTTTGAGTTGAGCTGCACGATTACTGACAAATGCGTGCACTGACTGGACAGGTCCACTCATTCTGTGTGGTATTTTTTCCTCAAAAGACCATTTCAGACTCAAATCTACATGGTCTTCACATGATCTGACTTAAAAGAGACTGTGACCTCTGAGTTTGTTTCGGCCTTTCTTCTCAGAGTAGTCAGATAGGAAACGCCGACCTCATCTAGTTTTAAAATATGATTGACGTGTAAAAGTGTTTGTACAAACCTACTTACAGAAATAAAATCATTTATCATTTATAACAAAATATGATTCGCGACCGTAAGAAGTATGTATTTACAGAATTATAATCATTAAAATCATCAATACAACCTCTAAATTCATATAATCCAATTGATTGACAATTTCATACTTGTTACGGTTGCGAATCATATTTTGTTCAATAAACAACCTGACACTGACCTGAAAATAGCAAAAAACGTAAAAAAAAAATAATTTCGTGGGCTACCTAGGGCGCTTCCCCCTTAAGGCTTAAACTCTATAGTTCAAAGGGCAGTGGCGCACAACCTTTCTGTTTTTTTGCCGTTTGGCAGTTTGTTAGCGCTTGTCAAACGCATGGATAGACAGGGTGTTACAACGCTTGGGCGGAGTATAGGGTGTGTAGTCATCCAGGGACTAGCATGGAACATTATCGCTGGAAGTGTGAAGTGTTATTGGGTTTTTTCATCAGGAATTTTCTGTAGCAGCCCGGAGTCTGGATATGTGCCCCGTATTACATGGGACTTAAACATAACTGGCGAAATGTGGGTGTACAAATAGTGATGTTATGTTTTGTGTGTATTATTGCTAGAATACTAGACCTAGATAGGTACGCCTATGGGATATGTAAGCCAATCACAAATTTATTTATTATATTTTTATTTAGACAAGTACATAGGTAACGTGTGACAAGGCATTGTGAAATCTGGAAGAGGCAGAACGGATTTCCTGAAAGATACAAACACGCCTGAGCGAAACCGAGATCCGCGCCAGATTACAGGCTAGTTTATTCTAGAATCGTCGTATGTTATTCTGCTTTTGGTTTACTTTTAACCAATCTTAAATCTATTTTATGCAAGACTTCATAACTCTATAAGAAACTACCATAAAACATTTCCGCCGTTGCCAGCGTGTGATAAATCTGATGTAATAGTTGCCAAGAGGTTTGGTACAGGAGGATTTTTTCATATTCATATTCATTTATTGCATTCCATATAAAAACAAAATGTAACAAAAGGCTTAAATCTAGGTAAAAAAATATGGACCCAGTAATAGCACCAGCAACAGGATAAAATTAAAATTACAAAAAACAAAATCAAAACTATTAGGTACATAAAATAAAAAATCTAGGTATTTAAATTAATTTAACAATAAATTAAGGACGATTAAGATTAGATGATTACAACTTATTGTAGCATTTATTAATAATTACTGTGATCAATATTACAAAACAAAGAATTGCTTTGTTTGCAAGTTCAGCACAAGCTAAATAAAGTAGCCGCCATAGTAACGTTTTTATTTAGGGTTTTAAGTTATTGCATAGCTTTTATCGCGGGCTTTGAGCGCGGCGACCGAATCAAGAAATTCCGTAACGAAAATAAAACCTAACACACCCATACACACACACACACACTCCGCCTACCATGTAGCTCGGCCGAGCGTTCGCTTAACGTGTATGTATATGGTACGACTGTACTTGAATTAATATCAAAGAAAAAAAAATACTGCATAAATAAAAAATAAATAATTAATTATAATTGCATAAGTTGATAAAAAATGCTATGCAATAGCTTTATCGCGGCAGTCCCCGAGTGCCACACGTGTTTTTTTTTAAACACTTATAAAAGCTATTTCGTAATGTACCCGTAATTACTTCGTAGAAACTAAGAAGGAGACAGTATTTATCATGTGCGTCGTTATTTTTTTTTAATAATGCATAATTTTGTCATTTAGATATTCATTGATATTATAATAGCATTTAGATAATTGTTTGAATTTGTTTGTGAACTAGCTGCGCCTCGCGATTTCACCACCATAAGCCTCGATCCCGTGAGAATATAAAGAAAAGAAAGAAAGAAAATAAATTTATTTGACCCAGGTTAAGGCAACATTCAAACAAAAACAAAAAAAAATTAAAAAACTTAAAAACAGTATTGTGTGCGTCACAGCTGCGCCAAATAGGCCCAGTTCAGCATAAATGCCAGACAACTAGTGCCTGACGCTGGTTTTGAACTGGAATATCGGGATAAAAGTATCCAAAGTCCTAATTCCATCCATGTTCCATCTGTTCTGCGGTTTTAGCGTTAAAACGTAACAAAAAAACATGCAAAAAATCAAATCTTTCTCTTTATAAAATTAGATCAGATGTATTAAAAAAGAATCATTTTTATTATTTCCGGTAATTTATTATATACTTTATTTGACATGAATAGGCTACTTGCTATGCTTTATTTCTTGCCTAATGTAAGGGGTGTTAAACTTTTCGCGTAATATCATAATTATTATCATGTCTTTGGGCGAAGACAATGGAAAAGAGCTACCTATCTACCGTCATTACTTTCGAGAAAACAAAACAAATGTTTTGTTTTCTCGAAAGTAATGACGGTAGATAGGTAGCTCTTTTATTTCCGTGAAACTACTAACCACGATAATTGTACAAGCTTTCCAAGATCCCCCTAATAACGACCAAAGTTTCATTGGAATTATCTGTTTTGCATTTCCAGTACACGCAGTTAGTATGTGTTTTAAAAGCTTTTTAATTTTCTTCATTAACTCTGATGACATCATTGAGTTGGCAATTTAATATGAAACGCATTTTAATTAATCCCAATATTAAATAAAATACGTCTGTGCAAATTTTCTCTCGTCTTCATAAAATGCGGATGGGTCTGAAGTTCATAATAATTACCTTCTATTTTCTGCACATTTGTCTATTGTCAATAAACAATCGTTTTGTGTTATGGTCGCAAAACTTACCTATAGCACTATTTTAAAATTATCATTAACTCAACAGTTCAACTGAATTAATGAAGAAGAACAATGTACAAAATAAATGAAGTTCCTTTATTTACTCTATGCACAGGTAAACCGATGTTTTTAAAGCTGTCTGTCTTTATAATGCGTCTGAAATTAATTCTGAATTGATTACTTTCACGACTCCATTCTATTTCAAGAGCCCTGTAACCCATTCCTAAAACTGCTTACTCGTTCAGCTTTATTAGTTCAAAATTCGTTGACAAGGGTACGATACACCTGACATGTGCAAACAAATAAAGTCCTTCCACTTAAACAAATAAAAAATAAACTCGCATGAATATTCAATGTCATACCTTTCTACTTTAAAGTTCATTACTTATAATACCATCAAAGGTTCATGCATTTGCATGATTAGTTTTTTACGAGTTGTCCGTGAAATGTTGAGAGCCGTTAGCGGTCGTAAACCTCCCATTTTATTGGAAAATGCGGGAATTCATTAGAAGTAATAAGGAAGAAAAATATGACTATCGATTAGTATTCTAGCATGCCAACTATATATAATAAGCACGCCCCTTAATCTTCTTTAAAATAAAAACAAAATGCTATTGGTTGGTAAGCGACTTGAGAACGGCTGGCCCGAATTGGCTGTTTTTGGTTTTAAAATGTACGTATTAGTCCGAATCGGGTTCTTTCGGAAAGAAAAAAAAATTAAGTTGCCGGAAAGATTGGAAAATTCGGGAAAACTGAAAGTGCATTTTCTATGGTGTTTTGTATGAATGATTGAAATTTTTACAGGACAGCGTCTGTCGGGTCAGTTAGTAGGGTACTCGTATATTTATGGTAATCAAGCGATCTTAAACGTATAAACATATTTTCTTTCTTTCTTTCTTTTCTATCCTGAATATTTCCCTATTCGTAGGTATTTCCTTTAGAGTATTTTTCACATTACACTCGGCATTACGTAACTTTAAAACTAAAATCTTAGTTTTTAAACTTTAGTCTGTATTCGATTCGAAGAAATCGCTCTTTTTATTAGAATATTTAGTTCGGTTTATTGCTTCTGTAAATAATTATAACTTGCCTAATTAGGGACTTTTTAACGTTAAAACTAAAACTAGGGTAATAAATTGGACACACAAAAAAACTGAAAGTTCAAATAATGCCAAGGCCATGAAAGCGTCCCATGAAATAACATTAGTCATGAACTTACAACGAATCATAAAGTTAAAATCAATCGCGTGACATTCAAAATGTACCCATAAAACATATTCATCTAGTTTACGTTCGAAATTTTTAGCTGCTCTTAATTTTTCTGTATTTCTTTAGGATGCTTGAGTTAGAAAGTAACAGACTTCATCTGACAATTATATTCGTATTGTCGTTCGTATTCGTTTGTTCGTATGTATTTTCGTCGGTCGTTATTTTTTATTTTTTATGTTTGGATTTCTTCTGCGTGTCCAAAATAAATTATTTTTCTTTTTCTTCTTCTTTCTTTCTTTATATAAGAAGAGAATCAACACATAACAAAACATCATGCTTTGTTTCCCCGAAGGGTTAGGCAGAGGTGTACCTATAGTACACCCACATTTCGCCAGTTATGTTTAAGTCCCATGTAATAGGGGGCGACACTATTGCTATCAACCGGGCACAAATTCAGACTCCGAGCTGCTACCGAGAAATTAAAAAGTAGGACCTAGTAGTTATCAAATCAAACAGCTTTTTACTAAATGCATATGAAAATATGTACGTAAATATTTTTATGTTTTTGTCTGTCTGTCGTCTGTTTGTTCCGTCAAATCTCCGAAACGGCTGGTCCGATTTTGACAGGACTATCACTGGCAGATAACTGATTTTACAAGGAGTATCATAGGCTACTTTTTGTCCCGGTAGAACGTTCCCGTGGGATAATTTCCGACATCCACGTGGGTGAAGCCGCGGACAGCAGCTAGTAAGGTATCAACAAAGATCTTTTTGTAAAAGCTTATCCGGAGAGATATTATTATGCACCAAGTACCTATCCATGACCTGGGTAAGGAAATAGGCTAAATGTAGTAGTTTTGTACTGTAAAGTAGGTTTGTACAAACACTCTTATACGTCAATTATATGTTTTAAACTAGATGAGGTCGGCGTTTCCTATCTAACTGCTCTGAGAAGAAAGGCCGAAAAAAACTCAGATT
Source organism: Dryobotodes eremita (assembly GCA_917490735.1). Lineage (NCBI taxonomy): Eukaryota > Metazoa > Arthropoda > Insecta > Lepidoptera > Noctuidae > Dryobotodes > Dryobotodes eremita. The sequence goes on along the minus strand of OU823251.1, from coordinate 17,700,168 downwards.
TCACAGTCTCTTTTAAAGTCCAGGCATAATCTTGGTCAGATCATGCGAAGACCATGTAAATTGGTATCTGAAATGGTCTTTTGAGGAAAGAACCACACAGATTGAATGAACCTGTCCAGTCAGTGCACGCATTTGACAGTAATCGTGCAGCTTGACTCAGGAAGTCAGGATTTATGGCTACTTTTCTTCCTGGATCGCAGACGAAGTCGCGGGCAACAGCTGGTAAGTAATATTACTATGTTGTCCAACATTGGAAGTACGTGTAGTCGACCAGTTGAGTTGTTATGACTTATTGTCTGTGATTTTAATATTGTCTCCGACATGATACACATTATAGTTCCACGTTATGTCGTTTTATCTGTGTGCCTTAAAACTTTACTGAACAGCTAAATTAGATTAACAGTACCTCATTGTGTTTGTCTATAGTTTGGGTGCGTCTCATAACGTATAAACTCATTTGGTCTAATTTTATTTTATTATCGTTCATAAGATATAATCAACGTGAGATATACCAACTGTTGCTATAATTTCTTTACATATAACATTTATTTATTCTAAAACTTAATTAGTATGACGTTGTTTGATATAACGTTCATGTAATCAAAAATCATTTGGTCTAACGTTTAATATGTATATTGTTTATTTAATCGAAAATCATTAGGTCTAACGTTTAATATATATAAAAAACGTCAATATGGTTAACACCCCGACTCAGAGTACCCCGACTCGGATAGTTTAGGTTAGAAGGCTAAGGCGGGAGCGAAGCGGAGCGGAGCTCCCGCCTTAGCTTTCGTGGTTATTTTTTTTTTAACCACCCAGAAATAGGAGCCCCGCGAAGCGGAGCTCCGTCGACCTATCTTAGCGCAGGTGGTAATCAGTTACTAGTTATGTTTAATATCTACTTAGGTTACTATAACTACGAGAGAACTTACGAAGAATAAAACAAAGAAAAATTACTTTTAAATATTTATTAAACAAAATACAAAATTATTGTTTTTTTAAACTTAAATTAGAAGCCACAGCTCGTAAAAGTTTTACATCTTTTGAGTGGTATGTCAAACGATTTTATATTTAATGTATGTTATGTCAAACGATGTTATATTTAATGTATGTTATGCTTATAAAAATTAGTTATTTTAAAATTATATCAATCGTTTGTTATATTAACTAATCGCTATATTAAATAAAATTATAGGTTCCGTTGTTATATGTTGTTAATATTAGAGATTTTGTTGTTATATCATCTATTACTTACCCCTATATTTTTAATGCGGCCATATGGTTTAACCTATACCTACTATTACATAAAACACATAACATAAACTCACGCCTTCGTCCCATGGGGGTAGGCAGAAACTAGAGAACGCCACCTGCTACGATCCTTACATACTCGTTTTGCTTCGTTTACGTTCTTACATTTGGTCAACACGCGCGCCGGTAGCGAGTACTACGCACCTGACCTTTCTGAAGTACATCACCAATAAGGTCACTATATGTCCTCCTAGGGCGTGCCCTCCCGGCATTTCCACTCACATCTGCGTTGTAAATACCTTTTGTTAGTCGCCTTTCACTCATCCTTTCAACAAGACCATACTACACTACATCTACTTTTAAATCGCACTCTTGCCTTATCACATCATTCCTCAGTCTATCATTCATAGTTACACCACACATAGATACTACTACAAACTATACTACTACAAAACAAATACTTATTACTTGTTGACAGGCCTACACTGTCCTCCCATACCTATCAACACTGTAATTTGAAACATTGTAAAAGCCTCTTATTTTTAAAAGAGTAACCGTGGAGTTTCTTGCCGACTCGTCTCCATAGGAAACGACCAATTGGAACCGTGCACCTAGCCGCTGACGTTTCATAAGTGCCCATGTAGGTTTATGTGAAATAAAATATTTTGATTTGATTTGATTTATTATAAAGAATTAAAGTTTGTGTGTTTGTATGTAGGGTGTAATGTTCGGAACTAATGATCCTATTCCGAAAATTCTTTCACTACTGTAAAGCTACAGTATTGTCGAGTGTCAGTCATAGGATATATTTTATGTTAAAACATGAAATTTTACGCGGACGAAGTCGTGGGCAGAAGCTAGTACTACGTAATTCCAGTTATTTAGTTTTCAGACTCAATTATACCTTTATTTGTCGTAGACGACAGGGCTAAAACTAGATTTTCTAAACTCAAAACCTTTTTCAGTCTGCAATTTTCGAGTACCTACATTTTAAAACGTGAGAGAAATATGTTCAGAGACTCGGAGTCTTCGTGAAAGCATTGCAGATAATGTCCGCTCCATACGTGCATTTGAGTGTGTGATATTTCGAACCAAATCCTCGTTACCAACTACTGTGCGACGAATATATGGTGCACCGCTTTCGTGGAAATTTAGTCTCGTCGCGTACGGTTTATTCCTTCTATTCGAGAGCGGAGAGAGCTTAACCATAATATATATTATATGTAACGTATTATGGATCTTATACGGGGTCGGTTAGTACCTACATACGAAGGGAAGTATCTACACACATTGTAGGTATATACGTATGATGTAATTTGTAAGTTACACGACTGACTGGAGAGTTTAATAAAGCGTGAAAATTTTCTATAAATCCTACGTAAACATTTCTTTTAAATTCGGGATCATACTATATTTTCTTCAACGATTTAACGCATATTATCAACTTGAAAATGGTGTGGTTCGGTGTCGTGTATTTGAGGTGCAATGCAGAATCTGTGTAAGAAATAGATTTTTTCGATTCTTGCGTGCTGGTTGAAATTTCTTGGTAGTGGGTCGCAGTCAGGATTTATGCCTGCAGATTGGTGGCAAAATAGTAGTAATGTATCTATAAATAGTAGTTCCTATAAAACAAAGTCGCGTTTCATGACTGTCTTATTTTATTATGTCTAAGTATGTGTTTGATGTATATATGTATTTATTGTATATGTAAATGGTACATCACTGACTACCTGTAGTATTGTCTCTCCTTCTCCCTTTAATCCATCCAAAGGTTGTCTGTAAAAGATCGCTTTTAGCGATAAGACCGCCCGTTGTGATACCCTATGTAAAAAAAATACATTTATATCTGTAATTTTTATGGTGTACATAATAAAGAGTATTTTATTGAATTCTGTTCTGTCTGTGTGACCGCTTACTTTTTTTAAACTACAAAACTGATTTGGTGCGGTTTTCACCATCATTTAGAGAATTTATTCCGAAAGGTTTGTGTGTACAATATATTAATATTAAATTCACGTAGGTATGTTAAAGAAATCTCTATGTTTTGTCAAGTCGTACAGATCGGGGCAGGTCGCTAGTAGGTATGACATAAATGGCGAAATATGGGTGTACAGTCTCCAAAAGAGATAAGTAACCAGGGTCGTCGGATATAGTTGTAGTTTAGTAAGAAACTGATGGATGTTTTCGAATGAAATTTAATTTGATAAATTAACTGTTTGTTTTCTATTAATTAAATTAATTTTTATTCGAAAACATCCATCGATTTCTTATAAAACTTCAACTATATCTGAAGATCCTGGGTACTTATCACTTTTGGTGACCGTACAAAACTTCGGGGAATACAGTCATGATGTTATGCAGAACATTTCAAAGAGACAAGGGTTTAAATGACAAGATGCCGCTTGACATACATTCTTGAGCCACCCGGGTCTTACTTAAGTCATGTTAAAGGCCTGTCCTATGTCACCCCGTGACAACTTAGATCTTAACGTGCTTCTAAAGGCTTGAAGAGGATTAAATGCCTAACTTTAACAATTATACTTAGAGTTAGAGCAATCATGGTGTACAAGCAGTGTTAAGATTTTGTGATTTATCCCGTTTCACCGGACCAAGAAATACTTAAAATTTAATATAAAAGACATATTATTATCAAAAAGTGGGTATATACGTACGTATCTTTTAGATCAATTCATTGTTCAAATAATTAGAGTTTCTATAGAACTTGTGATTGCATGTGCACATAAAAGCTCAGAACAACTATAGCAATTGTCTATAGTATTACAACAAAATTAATAAAATGTTTCAAGAGCTTAGTAGTAGAAATTGGCAATTGAAAGGGATTATCTACTGCTGCACCAGTTTTATACAGGGTGGCAGACACATCGACGCGCAACCTCGAAACCCTCGCGCAAATCTTCATGATTTAGTACATGATTCTGAACCCCATGCGTTGAAATTATTCGATGGTTATAAAAAAATTAATTGCTGTTCCATACATTTTGACTGCGTAGGTATTACACATTTCTATGAAATAGTTATTTTAATTTTTTTATTACCGTAAAAATTTCTACGCTGGTGGTCTAGAATCATGTGCTGAGATATAGTTTGCGTGTTAATGTCCCTGCTACCCTGTATGATGTATCTGTGTACATACATGCATATACACCTTCCCTAAATTAACCTAGGCCATTTCAAGCCAAAACTTCTAGTAAGAAACTACGGATCTACCATCTACGTCATCAATAGTAACGGGATCCTCGCTAGAAATTCTCAAAATATATATACATAATATATTATTTAGTTGAACATGGTGTTGTTGCAATTTCTATATATCTGTTGACAATGACGGCACGATAACGTTAGTTCTACTATGTTTGCATGATGTTTGAGCTAAGGGCATGTACGCTCAGCAACAAAAATAGATTGAGACGTGTGTGTTTTTACAGTCATCTATAAATTGACACAGAATTATATTTGAATAGTTTCTGCCGGCGACTTCGTCCGCGTGAAATTACGGCAACCGACCTACTGCGTCGCTGCGCCCGCCAGTGTTCACGTTTTGATTCGCTTAGTGTTCGTCCTGACTTTTTTCTTTTTGTTCGTCTCCTAAAGGTTTTAGCGTTATGTTAAGAGGGCGCAGTAAGACAGAAAAAAATCAAGTTTCACCCGCGCCTCTTTACCTACCCCTCTCATCAAACACGACAAAAACAAAACACAATCCCTTCCCGCTAGCAGAAACTTTTCGCCCGGCGTATATTTAGGCATTGAATTTGAATTTTGTGTGTAGTGTGTATACGCAAAATAATCAGATGAAACTGTTTTATTCAATTTACCTATGTGTACAAGTAGGTATATTATTAAATAGTATTGTATGTCCGTGAATCTGTTACCGATGCTGGTGGGATGTTAGATTGGAGATTAGACTGACTTAAATGAAATAAAGACTAAATGTTACTTCAAGATACGGCCTATAAATTTTCGATTCCGAATTGAAAGACAAACCTAACGTTGTAGTTGAAAAAATATTGTTCCATACATTATGTAACATAACTACAATTGAACAATTTTCAGATACTTTCCTGTACCTATTCCTGTACCTTGCTTCTTGTCTTTCATGATTTTAGGTCAACGACATGTATCTTATGGGTTTTAATTTATTTGCGAGTGGCAAGATATGCGAAATGAATGGCAATTTATGCCAAGATACTAAGTCAACGTTTTAGAAGCTCGTTTTTTTTACAGCTCCAAAGGACCGTTTATCTAATTATTTGATATCAATTTCAACTTGATACCCCCACGCATTCCTGAGATAAGCGGTCAGATAGATGGAAAACAAAGTGATCCCATAAGGGTTTCGAATTTTTCTTTTGAGGTACCGAACTCTAAAAAGGAAAGCACTTCCATCAAAGTACTATAATACTACATACTCATAATACTACCTACATGATGGTGAAAATAATTTCGATAAAATTGCTTTTTTGATGATATAAAAGCGTATCATTATAATCGCATCACTTACCTTCCGCTTTTTTACTTTGAGAAAATGAAATCAATTGAACAAAAATGTCAATAAAATAAGAAAATAAACATTCGCAAATAAATTAAAATCCATATGATACATCCCGTTGACCTAGAATCATGATTTTTTGGCAAGAAGCAAGATCTCACAGCACAAATAGGTACCTCGAATGGTTTTTCAATTAAAATATTTAAACGAAGTATGACCATTGTCCACTCCCTTTATTTTCAATGAAATTCTTCAGTAGGTAAAACATCTGTTTATTTTGCCTATACTATATGCTAAGCTTGAATTCATAATCTTAAATCATAGTCATGTTTTGGAACTAGAAACTCAATGCTGGCGTGACAAAGTTCAAATTCCAATGTAACCAAATTTTATTTAGGGCCTTGTACAAGTTGGACGTCACGACGTCTTCGTGGAAACCAGTGTTAACCAAGTAAAAAAATATAATGGTATATCGTGGATATTGCATTGCAGGATCGTGCAAATTCAATTAGCAACAGTGTTACCAAGTAAAAAATAATATTGTTATGGTGGATTTTGCACTGTATTGTGCAAAGTCAAATGGCATGTGTCATGAAAACCTATCCTGCGCGGATCACGAGTAGAAAAAAGTCCTCGCCGAAAACATTTGTGAAAAACAGGCCAATTTCGGAACAAATAACTAGGGTACATTATTCGGCTTTACCGACAAAATAATTGGCATCTATTTATATGGGTGCCAAAGAAAGTCGAAAGTTTATTAGGTTCCTCTTTTGTAACTGTTGAAACTTTAGCTTTGAAAAGCAAGCTGGCAGTCACAAGCAATGTGATCCGTCACAATCTTTACTCATCCCCACCATAAGAAGGGATCTAGTCAGGAGAACACTATCCGTATGAAAACTGTCATGTCCCGTGCACACCGTTTCGTACTTGTGTCCGCAATAAACCCTATTTTAGTTTTCCGATTTATTTATTTTGTAAACTCCAATAATATTATTATACCAATAACCTACCCATATGTAAAATTTTGAGTTTCAACTTGATTCGGGGGTTTTGGTCAAAAGTCGCTCGAAATGGGTCGTCTAAGGTTACCCTTACACGAAGTTTGTCAACGAAAGTGGGAGTAAAAGAATTTGGTTCTTTATTTAATAGTAATAAGATCTAAAATCTCCAGCACGAACTCTATGTTGTAAATCTCGGCAAGAAAATTGACTGAAGTGGAGAACAATGGCGCTAGTTGTACTATACCAGTCAAAAATCTGTCAAATAATTGTATGTCATCTTGAGTTTTCAAATATCAACATTGAATTATTATAATATTTTTATTTTATAGTTTAGCCGCGGTATTTATTTAGTTTATCAATTCTTAACGATTTTAATAATCGTTTCGGAAGTGGTTTTAGTGATTTTTTCATGTTTTGTATTTCACAGTTTCATTCCAACAATGTGATAAATTACGAAAATATTATTTACGCAAATAAATTAAATCGCAGAGCAGCAGAAAATTCAAGCGCAGTCCTCTCGTCTCAACAGAGCGACGGCGACTGATTTGTGAAACAAAAATATGCTTGAAGTTCCCGCAACGTGCGACGGAAGATGACTTCTTCCACGAACTAAAAACGTCGTAAGTGCTTAAAGCTTCTAGTCGTAATAATACCAAAAATAAAAGGAATTTCAAAAAATGCCTGCACAATTTTTTTCGCCTTGTCTTGATACAGATAATCATTAAAAAATTATCCTATTAGTCATTAGCATATTAAGTACAAATTGAAAAAACGTGAAAATTAGGGGTAACTTCGTGATGATATTTTATCGAGAAAATTTTAACGTATTGTGTTTCTGTTCCACAAAAAGTTTCAAAATATCATGTAGTTACTCATACTATTTTTATTTTATACCTAAGTCTTCTGAATTTCACGAAAAATTAAATTGTAGATAGGCCATTTTGGTTACTACCCGCTCTTAAATAACCTTCTTCAAGAATTGGGCTATCAATGCAAAAATATTTTTTCAAATCCGACAGGTAGTTCCAGATAATAGCGCGTTCAGATAGACAGACTTGGCGGGGGGCGTCGTTTCATAATATGTAGAATTGTAGAAATATTGTTTTACAGGATTTTAATAGATAAAGTTGGTTTTCATTAAATTGTTCTTGTATTCAGAATTAATTTGAATGTTTTGCTCAATAATTAATATGAAGTGTTAATAAACTGAAGTGTTAACCCTTTCACGAGCGTTGGCAAAATATTTGCCACAGCGGTATTTTGAATCAGGCGCGTAATCGATTTGGCAGAATAATATTTTTAATCTACGTACATAAAAATTACAAAACAAATATATTACCACCCCCATAAAAGTAAATAGGGATATCTAGGGGAAGGAATTGTTCAGAAATGTTTTGTAGGGGGCCTCTAGCTACGTCAACACTCTTTAAAACAAAAAAAAAACTACGCACTTCGTACTGCCCGTTAAAGGGTTAATCGACTTTTGTTTCTGACTGTGCGAGCCATAAAATAAAGAAACCAAATACCAATGTAGTAAATAATTTAGTTATTGCTAAATCAGTTTTGAATATTAAAATAATGATGTTCAGGTTAATTTACGATTCCTACTTATTATTTACAGTGCATTGTCCAAACAGCATAATATAATAAGTATACGTCTGTCACACATATTATCAAAGTCCCCCCGCCGCGTCTGTCTGTCTGTCTGTCCGTCTGTCTGAACGCGATAAACTCAAAATCTACAGAACGTACGGTTCACCAATGGACGGAGTGATTCATGAGGAAGGTTTAGGTGTATAATTCATTAATGTTTTGTGTAAATTGGCTGAAATATGACGACAATTGTTTGAAGATGTCGGAAAAATCATGCCGACTGGGAGCTTTACTGTCGTGTGCCGCGTAAACCAATAGAGATAAGTATATGAAAACAATGTATTTCGGAATTAATACATTGTTTACTTGGATTAACACGGTACTTTTAATCCCGATAGTACGTTCTCTTGGCATATTTTCCAACATCCACGCGGGTGAAGCCGCGGGAAAATCTATAAAATAAGTATACATTATGTACTATTCAGTAACTAAACTAACAAATTCAGTAGAACACTCGATGTTCACGCCATACCGCCATTAGGTAAAAAACAATGCTGACCTTAAATTTTAACAGCTAGCTTGCCGATACAACCTATGTTTTCACTTGTCCCCCGTTATTTAAAGTGTCGTTAATCATTGTGTATTTATTTACCAGCCTGTAATTGTCCCCTGTCCGTATCCGGCTTCATGGCCCCCCGTCCGGACTTTGTCCAGCCTTGTAATTTGTCCGTACTTTTTGACTTAGGGGGATTTTTATTAGGAATTATAAAATAATAATGAATACTGAAATAGAAAGATTAAAAAGTAGAATGTCCGGAGTTTTTTGCAAATGTCCGGATTTTTGTCAGGACTTTTCATATTTCGAAATGGGATCCCTACCTGTAGGACAAATGCCTCTTAACACAGAACGTGCGATATCAGAACAAATAAGTCCTGATGATTATTTTTTTCCCTTCACCGAAAATACAATAAAAATATTGAACTCACACTTCACTTTTAGAACTAGTCGGTCTGTTTAGTAAAAATCTCACCGTGAAAACTTATGTGAAAGAAAAAAGAAGGAAAATACATTTATTTGCGGTAAACATGACCCTAAGAAAAAACACACAAACACAAAAATGAACGAGTTGGGGTAAAATATGAGTCACATTCACTCAAAACGACAATCGCTCAGCATAATGCTACGACCCTATGCGAGACAGAGCCCCAGCGCTGGATCTTGAAGTGAGCTGTCATTTCACCTGATTCTAGGAAGATAATGAGGATGCTATAAGCTCTCATAAAGTGGTCACAGTCTTGGATTTTCCTTTTTTACTCGCTATCGGCTTTAGCACCCTCAAAAACCATGAAAAGGACTTCTGTCTTTTCTTTTTCCATGATGAAAAATTTGAACATTTTCGCAGACGCCATCTTGGATTTACATTTTGACCTCACTATCGGTCTTAGCACCTCGAAATCCATGAAAACGACACCCATGATGATTTTTTTTGAATTATCACAGCCGCCATCTTGTATTTTCATTTTGACCTCACTATTGGCTTCAGCGCCCTCGAAAGCCATAAAGACTATCTCTAGAGAGAATATCGCATGGAGGGGCATGATGCTTTTTCTTTATTACGTGACGATTTCTACCAGTTTACTCCGGCCAATAATAAAACAGTAGATTGTAAACACACGAGATTTCTCATTAACTTTCGCATTAACCATAGATATTTATTTTTATTATATATAACCATAGATGATAGAAGAGGTCTAACCTTTATTTTTTCCTGTGTACGTTTTACGAACTATCATTTTATAATAGTAAAACATAATTTTAAAAGAGGAATCACAAAAAAATATTATTTGTTGGAAGTCAAACATAGGTTTGCAAAGCAGTCGTCGAACCGCCAAGCTTTTTGCTTTGTTGAAAGTTAATTAAAATAGCCGTTCTTATAATTATGTCATGATTGACTGCATAGCTCCTTAAAGGTATTGCGGGATGATATTTAAAAGGTTAAATCTGTAACTATCTGTAAATGTTGGCTCGACTTTTTACAATTTGCGGTAAACTATAGACGAATACGAACAAATTTCAAAATTGCTCATTCCCCATAGCAAATAGCGTGATAATTTATACCCAGGCTGACCAGACTGATAGGGAATATCTATGCAAAATTTTAACCAAATCTATTCGGTAGTTTTGGCGTGATGTTGGAACATACATTCCGACAAACAGACAAACGGACAAAGATCCTAAAAATTCTATTTTCGGCATTTGAATCGTTCCCAGAGCACGCAAAAATTACCTTAAAAAAAGCCATGTACAGTTTTGACTTCGCTACGATTTTATTATTATATATATATAGATTATGTAATATGGTTCAATAGTTTTTACTGTTTTTAAATTAATTACATTCCAAGAAAAAAATAAACAAGTTTAACGACCTGCACCAATTGAAAAACAATCTGTTTGCTTTTGCTTCAAAGCTTTTAAAAGTAAAATGTTTTCAGTATTAATCTCTGCCAAATCCAGCTTATAATGTATTCTTGTTTCAAACATATGGCAACATTGTAAAGTTTATAATATTGCGACGCCACCCTATCGAAGTATCGCCGAGTATGTACTAAGGCCGAAGCCACATAGCTAGGGAGCATATCTTGGTGCCAATCTTTGTAAGTAGCGTAGTTCGAACAAGTGACAAATTAGTCTCATGCAGTGTGGCACCAAGCGTTTGTGAAGCCATTGCATTAGTAAAACTATGCGCTGGTACGCTAATCATGTCACTAAGCTCGCAGCATACTGCATAACTCTATGCAACATGCGAATCTGTGTGTCTTCGGCCTAAGTACATTGGAATTGCAAATATATGAAATTCACAGCACCTGCTCTGTGTATTTAGAAGTAAATTTTAATACTTATTCGTCTATATTCTCGAAGGCATCGCATTTCATTTCTCAAGTGGTTTATAGTTTTCGCTTCAATAACTTTGATCACTTGGGAGTAAGAAAATAATGGATAGCTGTCGTTGATCTAACGTTCTACGTATCTGTGGGAAATATTTAACTAATCCTCTCAAAACTTATTGACCACATTTTTTTATTAGTGTTCAATAATATTTTTAGGAGCGCAAAATTGGAATTATTAGAGGTTCGATTAAATACATGCCTATATTTATTGAGCTATCCACTTTATTGAGCTTTATTGTTCAACGTATTATTGAAAAGAACAATGTATCAGCTATGTGTGTATTTTTTGAGTCACCAAAGGGCGACGAAGGTTGTCTTATTGTATGCACTAGGCTTTATTGGGTGTTCTTTAAGGCTGCATTAAAGAGATCTATGTAATAGCCATGTTTGGATTCTTGAGTCATCAATGGGCGTTGAAGGGTGTGGAAACAAAGAGTGTCATTATCTATTTAATAGGTCTAGATGAAGTAGAGTCACGAAGTTCACCTAATAGGTCATTGACCTCTATACACAAGTTCCCAAAAATTAATTGGTAGTTGATCTCTGCAACCAACTCGCTTGGCACGTACCTAAAACTATAGTACGAGTATAAGTATTATTTTTACGAACGTTCTTACGAATCTACATTTCCTTATTTGATGCAAGTTTTCTAGTGCCCGTTTATCGTAGAGAACGGCTCGATTCGTGAGTAAAGTTTATGTGGGGAAAATTTTAAAGGCTACGTATGCGCACATATTTGAAATAAATGATTTGACACATGTCAAATTATTTATTTCAAATATGTGCGCCTCCTCCTCAAGTAAGCATTAATAGAACATAATGAAGATTTAGAATATTTTAAATTATCATAGATTATAAAAAATAATAAATAAAAGAATAAAAGTTAAGGTAGCATAATTTAATTATGTACAAAAAATGGTTACCTTTGTTAATGACTCCCAAACCTTCGTTAGTGAGTTGGGACATCTTGATACAGGTTGATGCGAACCAATTTGATTCTATCTTTATATTTACGCAAGTGTCTCATGATTCTGCTAAGAGAAATAATGTATTTATCAGCCTGTACGTTCTCGTGATGCCTACTTAATATTTCAGTAAGCAGATACTTAGATAAGACACATATTTTGTGAGCTTTTACGACCATCATATTTTGCTGTTTTACTAGAACGGTAAATTCAGTAAGGTGTCTTGTAACTTATTAATTTTTTACCTCGCCTGTATAATTGAGTGTTTTACATTTGTAGCTGGTTTATCTATCATGTTGTGCTATCTTTTTCCCACAGCTTCGCCCGCATGGAAATTATCTCACGGGAACGTACTTTCGGGATAAAAAAGTATTATATGTATTAACCCTGCACCCTAATTGTATAAAACATTATCTATCACAATCTGAATCATTTTGAAGCCTATTGCTAATCCATTGCTTCATATGTTCGAAAAATTTGTCTGCTCAACAACGTAAATAATGCAATGAATGTTGTTGAACTGTCAAAATGAAAGCCATTCTTCTGTTAGTGTGTTACGCAATTACCCTGCTGGTCATGGTCTATCCGTGTGCCAAATTTCATCCAAATCTGTTTAACTGTTTAGGCAACAAGGCAGACAAGTTTGGGTGGTGTGTGTGCAGTGTGTGTTCTGCGTTTGATGTTTTTCTGTTTAAAGTAACAGACACAGAGAGTTACGTTCGTACTTATAATATTGTGAGTATGGATTTGGATTACTTTAAATTCAGGAAATCACTGTTTATTAAGCAGAAAATTAATTAAATACACAATTATCGATCAATAAGAAAGAAAGAAATTATATTTATTGGGACTCGCACAGGACACAGGATACACTCAGAAAACATTTAAAAAAAGCAAAATAAAATCAGAAAGTCCTGTACGAGGCCAAAAGGCTTCTATCTCAGCATTACGGGTAACCAATAGGTAACCAATGTAGGGTATGACCATATCAATTATAGTTTATCTTCTTCTTGTCAATAATGTATCAACTTCTTACACCAATGCTAAATAACCCCCAGTTTAGTACAGACCTTTCCGTTTACGTCAGTCTTGTAAACACGCGCATTCATACAACTTGCTAAGATTCGCATGATAAAATCGATGAAATTCAAATACCCCGATTGGTGGATTCTGATGTATGTACGAGTATGTACCTATGTACCAACTCATCTATTTGATGTCAGTCTAACAACTTCTAACAAACATTGTCTAAGTTATAACAAACAGAAAACTTTCTCGTCGTATTTGGAGCGTTCGCTGTGATTTGTTGATTCTGTTTTAACATCTGAGGATTTCATTAGGGGAGGTATGCAATGAAAGAGTTTTTATTGTGATACAAACAGTTATCACGTCGTCACGTTTCTTTTGATGAGGCAACAAAAATTGCTTTCTTTCTTCGTGCGTGTTCAATCTACCTAAAATAAACACAAATAAAATTTGATTAGATACATTTTAATCTGTCGACGACTCCACGTCGTCAAAATCTATTGTGGCAGATAAGTATTGTTGTCCTAGCACATAATGAAAACATTATTAGTCCCTGGTTTTTTGGGTACTGTCAATAAAATAAAATAATATTTGTACCTACATCTGTTAATAAATAATCAAGTCTTTAGAAGTTTTATTTAGATAGATGACCAAAATAAACAATTGTTGCTTATTATAACACAAACAAATTACGAGTAAGTATACAATTTGTGCCTAAGTTTTTACGCTCAAAAAAATGCTGTGCTAGCTGGACAACTATATGCAATCAATATCCCTAAAATTTGCAACCAAACACCGATTACCAATAAAGCTTTTCCATTTAGCCACAGCCACTGCCCGTATAACCGGTGGCTTTGCCCTCTATACTCTATGTCTCTCGGTTCAAATCACTTTCTTATAGCGCGCTATCACGCGACTGTGTTAACATTTTTATCAACCAGACGATTGAATCAAATGGACCAGTATATCTTGATAGATGATGGTGGCACCACTTGGTCCTTTCACAATTATTCTACCTCTGATAGTAGCAACCCAATAGCAACCTTACTGTAACGATGCTATAGATCATTGTGAGTTTGACAGATTTGTCAATGGCAGTAACCCAACAACAACCTTATTTATTGCAACGGTAATAAAGGTCACTGTGACCGGACAGCACAGTGCTTTAAGGATCTTTTGGCGCTTGAATGTCATTGGTGGGGGGGGGGGGGCGATGACGTTAAACATGTGAAATTGTTTTTTAAAATCTTTTCTAACCGTACAGCTCGGAAGCGTCCCCGAAGGGACTCGAATACACGATCCTAAGCTGGCTCGGTAACGGGTCTCGTCGGACCCGAGAATGATGACATATGACACCCTAAATTTTGATTTGATTTTGATTATGTAAATATTTATTATGCTACAAATCAAATATTCAATGTGCGTTAATTAAGAGAGTTGGTTAAAAAACTCATAAGTATGTTAACGCCATTCAATCTTTCATATTTGGCGCGCAAGTTTATTAATTTACCTTTATTAAATCCAAGTCTGGAAATACGATAATCGCCATTTTGATGACAGTGGTGTTCGAGGCTAAACAACATAAAAAATGGGTATTTCGAACATCCAAACTCCACCACAGGAGCAATGAATAAAGGTACCTACGTCTTTTAATAATTTGATGAATTCATCCATTTTTGAAGTTTAATAAGTAGTGTTAATGAAGTTTTTAGATATCCAAAGTCGAAGGTTCGTGCCGATTGGATCGTGCGTGTTTACATTTTTACTTTTCACAAATACCCAAAACCATAAACTTCTTATAGGTTTTTCCGGAATCTATAATCAAATAACTATTAGCTGTATTATTTTTTTTAAAAAAATTATGATTAGTGGTTTTGGAGATAAGGGTATATTTTCTTAAACAACGTTAATAAAAAAAAAAAAATTAAGACCCTCACAACAATATGTCACAACATTTTTTCAGTCACATGGTACAATTTGCAAATCTTTTTTTTTTTCTAGTTTGCCCCGCAAAAGTGACTCCCATAGTCAAAATCTATTTATTTACATTACAAGTGCGTGTTTGGGTCACAGAAATTCATATGTGTACCATCGGTCCAGTAGATTCGAAGCAAATTGGCTGTGACAGACCGACAGACAGACATACGAGTGATTCTATAAGGGTTCCGGTTTTTCATTTGGACGTACCGAACCCTAAAAACTTACACCACTATACACACTGTACATGTATGTACACATTGTACACACGGGTACATATCATGCTATACATTTCCAGTATCAGTTGATCTCGCATTGCATAGGATTTCCGTACAGTGAGAGGTCCGCTTATTCTGGAAAATATAGCTTTATATGTAGCCGTGTGTAGGTACTCATTGACAAAATTATTTGTTTCAAAAATAAAATAATTCATGAAAAATATACCAAAGAGCACCGGTAAAAAAAAATTGCGAGTTTTGATTAGGCTGAATGCAACTTTTGAATCAAAATTAGAAAATTGGGTGGACGGTCAGCACTATGAAGTGTCATGTCGCGCGTCGCAACACAATTTTTTGTAATTTTAATTATGACTTGGTCGTGTTTTTTTATATAGTTTACTAGCTTTTGCCCGCGGCTTCGCTCGCGTTAATTTAGACTTTGACTATCATAATTGATAGACAAAGTCTAAAGCCCTAATGGGCTATAATTCAATCATGATTCGAAAGACACGTGGCGCCATCTATTATCATAAGAACGTTATTGTTGTTTTCCTCGGGAACAGTACGTTTTTGCGGGATGAAAGGTACCTTATGTCCGTTTCTGTAGACCTGACAACGTATATGCAAAATTTCAGGATGATTGGTTCAGTGGTTTAGGCGTGAAAAGGTAACAAACAAACAAACAAACTTACTTTCGCATTTATAATATTAGTTAGGATTAGGATTAGGAAGTTAGGAAGTTAGGATGTATGAAAAATGATAAAAGTAAGACTACAGGGAGAATGATATCTTTATTTTTCCCTCTTGCATATTATCAGCAAGAGACTAGGTCGTTTATGTACATATTTTCAGCGAATTAAAGTTACCTACCTTACCTACCTTTTGGGTAGGTGTAGTAGGTAATACCTATTTTATACAACTTCCACAGTATACTGACGCGGTTTGACCGATCTCAATACATAATTAAAGATTTTTGCCACAGACTTATTGTATAAAATAGGCTCGGTAACATATTTTCCATAATCATATTTGACAAGAAACTGAAATTTGACAAGCATATATTGAATAT
Source organism: Dryobotodes eremita (assembly GCA_917490735.1). Lineage (NCBI taxonomy): Eukaryota > Metazoa > Arthropoda > Insecta > Lepidoptera > Noctuidae > Dryobotodes > Dryobotodes eremita. The sequence goes on along the minus strand of OU823251.1, from coordinate 17,683,612 downwards.
TACCTCAAAGGGGTTCAAGGTCCTCGAATTTGTCTTGCGTAACAACAAAGAATTCTCTAAACCCTCGACTAGAATTAAATTATATAACACATTGGTTCGGCCACTTCTTGAATACAATAGCACCTGGAATCCTCACTATGATATTTATATTAAGCACGTGGAAAGTGTACAAAGACGTTTTCTATACCACCTTTGCTATGAAGATCGTCTGGCTAAAAATATTAAGAGCTACGACATAAGACTACAATATTATAAAATGTCCTTCTTAGTAGATAAGAAAGGTTCTAGATCTCACATTTCTTCACAAACTGTTCAATGGGGTGGTTGACTGTAGCAAGCTTCTTGGGAAGCTGCAAATAAGTGCACCAACTCGCTTGCCACGCTAACGTACCTATAACCGTTTCTATGTGCCGGGATCCAAAACAAACCCTGGACGCTTCGCCGTTTTGCCAACGCTCTGTAGTCCGTATAACGAAGCATCGAAACATAAAGAATTAGATATTACATGCAAAATTGCAAAGTTTAAAAAGGATATTAGAGTCTTATTATCCAACGCATAATATTTTGTTATTATTTTTCCTTTGAAATCTATGGTTAATTTTTCATTATTTTATTTTTTTATTTTGTTGCTATATAATTAGTATTTTTTTTTGTATAATTGTATTTTGATTTATTTTAATGTTTTCGTCCTTGTCAAACTTGTTGTACCTCCTAGATATTAAGTGAATGATGTGGTCTCCTATAATTGGAGGCGCACACTTGTATCCGTCCCTATTTATGTTAACATGCAATGTAATTGTGTAGCCTCTGTATCGAATACTGAAAGTTGATGGAAAATCCTGAATTTCATGACGTAATTCGCAACATCCTGTAGTCAGCTGATATGTCATAATGTCCAAAACTAGTCGAGCAGAGTCGTTAAAAAATAAAAACATTTTTCCATAAAAAAAAAACAAACGACTTCCGAACAAAACACTAAAGTGTGAAAAATTACTTTAATTTCGTAGGTCGGTGTCTTTGGTATGGATTTTCGTTTTTTGCTACCTACTTCCCTGACTGTGACACTCGCGCATAAAGAACACGGGTTAGTACGAAAAACTAAAATTACTCTTAAAATAATAGAACTAGCGGCATGAATGAAACTCTAATTAAGATAATTTATCAGTTAATATAACAACACCAAATGTTGGTAACATTATTAGTTTAATTGTCAAAATTACATAAAAAACAAGTATAAATAAATTTTACGTTGAAAAAATAATGGTTGATTCCTCACAAACAACACAAAAACGAACTTTAAAGCAAATTTAATAATTTGCATAGCCTCCACAGGCTCTTCTCACAGCTGCCAGGCAATTGGGCATGTTCTTTATTAAGTTTCTTATGCGATGTTGCGATGTTCGAAGTCTCAGGTCGTGTCTCAGGATGTGTTCAGGTCTCGAAGTGTAGCTGGGGCGGGGATTAGATTTCTTACACACCTCCCAAGCTCGTCCCAAGCGTGTTCAATTGGATTCAGGTCCGGGCTTCTCGCGGGCCAGTCCATGCGATTGATGCCAACGTCCTGAAAATACTTATTTACAATTTGAGCTGTATGCGGCTTTGGGTTGTAATGCATGAATATTGAATTTTCGCCCATATTAATTAAATATGGGCCGCATTGCTCATTAAGAATTTCTTCCACATATCTTGGACTAGTTAGCATACCATTTTCTTTCAACACTAACTCTGTGCGAATTTCTGAAGAGATTCCAGTTCAAACCATAACAGATCCACCGCCGAACGGCACTTTTGTCTCAATACAAGCTGGATTTTTTATTCCCCTGGCCGCTTTACTCTTCGCCGCCCATCATGTGCATACAGCATAAATCTGAATTCATCAGAAAACATTACTCTTGCCCATTCTTCGTCACTCCATTGTGCGCGTTCGCGAGCGTAACGTAGTCTTGCTACCCGATGTTCCCTTCCAAGTTTTGGACCATTTGCATTATGTGGGGTCAAATTAGCTTCAAGGAGCCGCCGCCCTACAGTCCGCTCGCTTATGTCGTCTCTACGGGTCTCCCGAAGTTGATTTGTTACTTCAACTGCCGTGAGGTGTCGATTTCGGTACATGATCGTAACAATAAATCAATCCTCTCGTGCCGTAGTACATCTCGGTCTTCCGATTCCTGGTCTTCTTATATTCTGGCCAGTTTCTCGGAAACGTTGGACAACTCGCTGCACTGTAGAAAGTGACACGCCTTATTGTTCTTGCTGTACTTTGCTGACTTCTGCGTTCTTCTAACATAGTGACGAAACGTGTACATTCTTCTGGTGTTAGCGACAGGATAGTACCTAATTTAATAATGATGGTGAAAGACGACAATGACCGCCTTTTATCATTTTGATTTGACAGATTGTAAACAAATGTGAGAATTTTAACTTTTTTAAATTACGATGTAGATCTTTAAAAGGTTTTATTTCATACGATATTAAAATTATGTGTAATATAAAGTTAGTTTCATACATGTACCATTATTAATTTGCAAGTTACAGGGATTTTCGTCAACGACCCGTATTATTTGACTGCGAGTGTATAACACCGTACCAACGACGCCGATGTGTCAAACTCGGCACATTAATTCCATCCATGTTCCGCTGTATACTAGAGGATATTGGGCATTGAGCTCCGATCAAATATAATTTACGTTGAAATAGTTGAATAGACGTGTTTTCATGTGTTCAAGGTTCCGTTGTCCTTGGATGTCATTTTGATGTATTATTATTATGAACTGCTTGTCCATGTGGGCTCGTTTAGGTTATGAAGTCGAGTGATTAATAAAATATGTATTACAATAGAAGTTCGTTTCTACATATTATGTACCTACATGGACATTGTAAACAAGTATATTTTGATGTAATAGTGGTTAGAAAAAAGGGTCAGGATTAAATTAGTTTCGTGCTTAGTACCATGAATCCTCTTGACCAATAAAGACGTTTAAATAAATATAGAACAAAAAGGACGGTCATTGACATTAGATTGTCAATTGTTTGCGTGGGTCAAACTATGCCGTTGCTTTTACAATGTTGCATAATTGGTTGACCAGCTGATTACATACAATGTAAGACTCGAATGTATGTAAGAATGTGATGTAGGTACCAGATACGATCGGCCAATAGCTGCATTAAAAAAAATGGGTGCTCCACTTACTAGCGAATAAATAACTATGTAGTTATCGAGTTGTGATGACGTTATTGTACGAGTAACTATGGCATGAAATAATGTGTCACAGTTACCGAGTATTTAGCAAGTCGTTTACGCGAATTTGTGATAATTTTCGTGAAAATATGACGGCATGAGTATATGTATATCAATATTTTTCAAACTTGTAGAATTTAGTTTGACGTCATTATATTAAAAGCTTTTGGACACGTAGGTTATATATATAGGTCGTTATAGAAGCTCTATTTTTAACTCAAATCGAAGGGATTTGAGTTAAAAATAGAGCGGAAATAAAATAAAATAAATACGGAATCTCAAAAATATTACCGTTCGCACCGAGATATTTTGATTACTCAACAAAGTAAATATATTGGTTGATTGGACGTTTCTAATGTACGGCTCTTATTCTACTAAGTTTCTCTTTTCAAAGCCTCCATAAAATTTTACATTTTGGTTGCTAAATTCAGTAGGTAGATTTCAGGAGGAGTGAAAGAATAACTTACAAAAGTAACGAAACATTTGACTCAATAAGTGCCCTAGCTAAAAGCTAGCTAACTAGTGGCTTTAAAAAATGTGTACCGTTCTGTAATAAATCCTGTATATTTCTTTCACGGTAGCTCCTTTCATTTACGATCTCTTAATATTAATAAGCTTGCTTTTACCTGAAGATAACGAAAGACGAGCTCTTTGATAAAGCACGCTTTTAAAACTCTTTTGTCATAAAAACAAAAGGCTCTCTCCCTTCGAGGGACAAACGTTCATAAAAACGATACTTAATAAAACTTGCATTCAATTTTAATGGGTCTAGGAAACGGAGGAAGAGAAAACATTAAATGTTTACAGTTTTCTGTTATTTAGGTCAACTAGATGATAAAATTGTTCTAGGAAAATGCACTGAAATGTTATTATGATGCTATGAATAAAATTACTTTCCGTCTACTTATTATAGGTACATTCAGGTAAATTCATTGTTACGCAAATTGACACCTCACGTCTATTTACCGTGTTATAGTGGACAGTTTAAATTGTTAGCACTCTCAGCAATCGCGCTTCCGACCACGAGACCAATGGCTGTACTGTAATCAATATACCAATCTAGATTTTCCAGCAGATTTGCCCACGCTAAAAGTTCTTCTACGGTTTCAAAGATTCCAATTATGGTACGTAACTAAAATACATTTTACTTCAGTACAAAACCTGACCAAAACCAATTAAAAGGTTGCAACGTGATCCGTCCACACATTTATTAAATTACGTAATGAAATAAAATGAGGTTGTTTTTCCAAAGTTTTCCATTCGTTTCTATGGCTTGATAGAGATCGCACCGAATTTGTGTAGGTGTTGTTTTAACAGCTAAATTAATATTATAAAGAAGAAGGATTTGATTTAATGTATGTTTGATTGTTACTCTTTCACGCTAAAACGGCTGGCTGGATTTGGATGAAATTTGGCATATGGGTAGGCCATGATCTGAATTAGGATATAGGTCACTTTTTAATGCGATATTCTCACGGAATCGAGACTTATGCGGGTGAAACCGCGGGCGCAGCTTGTCTTTAATACTTATAGAACCGTATCGTGATTGGTTGTCGGTTAGACAAAGATGATGATTATTAGATATATATAGGAGAGCACTAAGAAAATATTTTGTCAAAAATCAACCTGCTGCTTAGAGATGTTGCAGATTGTGTGAGAAATCTGATTTCAAAGGAGACTGTGCAAGTGGTCTATGGACCAATAGCGATACATTTTTGATATTTCTGTAGGGATACTTCATCTATGCTCTTGTGCAAGGGAGTATAAAAATCTGACCCTGCAATTTTGAGAAAAATGCATTTTTATAATATACCCGGACGGGTCATAGGGGCAGGTAGGTATATTAACTGTTGTAGCTACATGAAAACATTCTTAGAAGACTGTCCTTAACTTTTTTTTTAAATATGATCTCCATTTACATATTTTGAAAAAGGTACAGTCAGAAAGAAAATTGGCATTTTACGAAAATATTTTTTTATGCGAATCGATTCTATTTCTCTTAAGGATCAGAGGTCAGATTTTGAAAGAAAAAAAAAGAAAGAAAAATCGTTTATTCTGCACAAACAAAACGCACCTAATAAATGAACGACATTAATTTAGAGACATACAAAATAGCCAAAAGCCTCGTATTCATGTTACAAAAGTTTCATAATTTTGTCTATTGCTTGATGCCGGAGACCAAAGACCATACACATTGCTCTGTGTTGCGACACTGGCAAATGACAACTAACAAACAATCAAAACAAAAACAAAATGCCGATTGCAGTGTGGAAAAATTACTACTTTTGTAACAAACAAACAATAATAATAAGAACAATTAAGCAGATGATGCCACTTTGCACAACACAAAGTGTACACGGCGATAAGGTTGAATTTTGCACTTTAGGATTACACGGAATAAAACTTCGTGTGGACTGTTTGACGGTTTATTTCTCACTAAACTATTTAAAGAAATGTGGACTGTAAAACACATGCATAGGTACTACATATGAATAGCTATGTATAGACTACTGACACTAACATCATTCGCGGTTGCGCTTGGACATACCGCCCACCAAAGGATCTATCCTTTCAAAAAACAAAAAAACAAGAAGCAATCAAGTAACATACTACACGGTGTTAGTTGAACAACAAAGAAATCAGAAACAAAGTAACTTTTATCACTACACTTCCCGTAACATAAAGATAAAGGATTATGTAACGTAAGTATTATTATGGATAATATATTAGGTCTAGGTACATACATCACTGATATGCTACGCAACTAGAAATAGTAGGTATGTAAGTAGGTACAACATAGCTTAATGTAAACACTTAAGGTAATTATTATTTTTCACAGATAAGTAGGTAAGTACATAGGTCGTTGCATTCACAACCTATAACCGCCCACCTTTGCATTTCAGTTTACTAATCCGTTTGTAACAAAGTAAGTACTACAGATAGGTAGGCGGTACGAAGTTAGGAATGCCCGTCCATGTTTATTCACTGCATAAGCAAGGTAAACAGGTAAGTTCTTAAAATACGTGAGTATAAGTAATTAAGAGTAGGTTAAAATTAATAACTAAGCTTATCACTAGAACTTTTGTTTAGGTAGGATACATAATTTACTCGTAGGTCGTTTATAAACATTGTTTTTACATTTAACTGACACCACACGAGTAATGCCATCAGGGCCCACATGTTTTTCAATTATTTTGCCCAATATCCATTTACTTGGAGGAATATTGTCTTCCTTTAAAATCACTACGTCATCGATTTCTGGCTCAGTGGTTTTGGTATTCCACTTATATCTTTGGTTCAGATTTACTAGGTATTCTTTATACCATCTGTTCCAGAAATCGTTGACCATTTTTTGTGTTAGCCGCCATCTATCTAAACTAGAAATATTACAATTTGTATAGTTTTCGTCAGTTAAATTTAACAAAGGTTCGCCAATCAGAAAGTGGCCCGGTGTTAGTGGAAGAGGGTCATTAGGGTCATCATTTAGCACAGTTATGGGTCGGGAATTCAAACACGCTTCGACTTGTGCCAAAACTGTGGCTAGTTCCTCATAAGTGAGGGTAGCATCACCAATTACTTTTTTAAGATGAGTTTTTGTGCTGCGCACTCCAGCCTCCCATAAACCCCCGAAATTGGGTGCATGAGGAGGTATGAAATGCCATGTAGTACGTTCCAGGACTAACAATTCTGCTACTTCACCAGGCATTGAAGATTTGGCGCTGTTGAACATGTCTCTGAGTTGCTTATCTGCTCCCACGAAATTAGTGCCATTGTCACTATAAATATCGCAACAATGACCTCGTCTCGATGTGAATCGCCGGAAGGCTGCGATGAATCCCTTCGCAGTCATGTCGGTGACAGCTTCTAGATGTATGGCACGCGTTATCATGCAGATAAACAAACATATGTAGCCCTTGTACGATTTAGCTCCTCTACCCGGTGAGAAACGAATGTTGATGGGACCTGCGTAGTCCACACCAGCTGACTTAAAGGCTCGGTCGGGTTTTACTCTCACTTCTGGCAGCTGCCCCATCAGTTGCCTGGTATTCTGTTTTGAATACCTAATACATGTAACACATTCTCGATAAGTTTTCTTTGTTAGATCTTTGGCTCGTAAAATCCAGTATTTTGTTCTCAAATAATTAAGCATTACTTGAGGACCACCATGCAATGTCCTATGATGAGCATCCTGAATTATCAGTCCGCTAAGATGGCTCGTAGCGGGTAAAATTATAGGGTGCTGAGTATCATAGGCTGTTTGAGATTTTTGGATGCGCCCGCCAACTCTTAGAATACCATTATTATCAATAATAGGACTAAGATTGCGAAGCTTACTTATTTTAGGTACATAGCCTTGCGACTTTAACTGCTTAATCTCCTCTTTGAAATCAATAGCCTGGACTTGTTTAATACAATTGTTTAAAGTGTGTCTTATTTCTCTTGGCGTAATTAATTTAGAAAAACATTCACGTTTATCTTTAGGTAATTTAAAATTAATAACTCGTCTGCAATATGAAATGACTCTTAACATTTTTGATAAAGTAGAATACCTAGTCCAAACAAATTCCTCATTAAACTTACTGATAGCAGTCAAAGATCTCACACGTTCTTCTTCTTGTGTATCTTCGATATTAGGAGCACTAATACTTAAGTTTAAGCTAGACAACCAAACCGGTCCATTCCACCATACTGAATGGTTTAACAACTCTGCACCCTGTAAGCCCCGTGACGCACAGTCAGCTGGGTTCGTATCTGTAGACACGTGTCCCCACTGCTCGTAATCTATAATGTTTAGTATGTCTGACACTCGGTTGCTCACGAATGTACTCCATCGGCTTGGTCCACCTTTCAACCAAGCCAAAACAATAGTGGAATCGGTCCACGCAAATAAGCTGTCTTTAGGTACTCCTAACACTTGAGACGTTTCCGATATTAGTTTGGCTGCCAATACGGCACCACAAAGTTCCAATCTAGGGATGGAAACTTGCTTCTCGATTGGAGCCACCTTTGTTTTGGAGGATATTAGGCTTACGTAGACTCGCTCTTTACTGATGACTCGCATGTACACTGCTGCTCCATATGCGGCTTGTGACGCATCTGCGAATACATGCAACTCAACCGTTGATACACGTGTATAGTAAAACCACCGTGGTATACTTAGGCATTTGATGTGCGTCAAGTTCTCTCGATATCGTAACCACTCTGCTTGTAATGCACCATCAATAGGCTCATCCCAATCCAGTCCTGTCTTCCACAATTTCTGCATGATCATCTTTGCTATTATCACAACAGGAGCTATCCATCCCAAAGGATCATAAAGTTTAGCTATTTCGGAAAGAATATGGCGTTTGGTTATGGGCAGCTTAGGTTCTGGCAGGTTGACAGTATATTCAAAGGTGTCAGCTTCCCTATTCCAGCTCAAACCCAATACTTTAACAACACTATTGATCTTAAAGGGCAACTCATTGTCATCCCGCTTATTTTCTCCAATGTACTGTAACAAAGCCTCACTATTGCTGCTCCATTTTTGTAGTTGAAACCCTCCTGAGTTCATAAGGTTGTTCATCTCGTTATAAATCTCGACAGCTTCTTTCTCTGTCTCGCATCCTGTGAGGAGATCATCCATATAATAGTCTGTTTCAGTAATCTTTGCAGCAATAGGATACTTTGATTTCTCTTTGTTGGCAAGTGTCTGAAGTGATTTTACAGCAAGGTACGGTGCACATGCTGTACCAAAGGTCAACCTCAAAAGTTTAAAGTGCTTTATTGGCTCATGAGGTGCACACCTCCATAATAATCTCTGGTAGTCCGTATCCTCTTCCGCTACACGGACCATTCTGTACATTTTAATGATGTCTGCTGTAATGCAGATTTTGTGTGTTCTCCATCTCATTAATGTATGACGTAATTCCTGCTGTAGCTGAGGACCAACACCTAAGTCATCATTTAAAGAAACGTTATTCGAACCCTTGCACGAAGCGTCGAAGACCACACGAAGCTTTGTGGTTGTCTTATCTTCTCGAACTACGGCGTGGTGAGGAAGATAGACAGCCTTTGGGTTATCAATTTCTGAAGAATTAACTTGTACCATATGATTTAGGTTTATATATTCCTCCATAACTTTATGGTATTCTTCCCGAAGCTTAAGATCTTTTGACAACTTTTTTTCTAAAAAATTTAGTCTTTTGGCTGCTATTTCCCTCATCCCACCATATTGACATTTAGGATCTTCAGTTCGAAACGGTAACCTTACCACGAATCTTCCTTCTTCGTCTCTAACTGTTGTAGCTTCATAATATTCTTCGCACCTTTCTTCTTCCTTTGAAAATAACTTTCGTATGCTATTTGGTTCCCTTTCTAATTCCCAAAATTGTCGTAGTAGCTCGTCTTCCCTAACTTGAGCGTGTAGGGTTGTGACGTGTCTCCTTGCTGAGGTAGATGCTTGTAACATCTTTCCCGATATCACCCACCCTAGGATTGTGTGTTGGGCCAATAGATTTCCCTGGGGGTGCTTAATAACGCCATCTAACAAAACGTCGCCGTATACCTCAGCTCCTAGTAAAATATCAATTTTGCTTGGTGTTGTAAACCCTGGATCAGCCAACTCCAATTCCTCAAGTTTGGACCAATCAGGCAATTTAAGATTAATGGTTGGTAGCAGCGTTGTTAGTGTATGCAATACATACGCATTTACTCGAACTGACTCTCTGGGATTGTGGCGTGATTTCACGCAGAAAGAAACCATGTGTTTTATCCTCGTTTGCCCCTCTCCCACACCGGACACCCAACCACTCACTGGTATACGTTTAAGGTTTAATAGCTGAACGGTCGCCTCAGATACAAATGACGCTTGCGACCCCTGGTCTAACAAGGCCCTAACGATATGTTTGTAACCGTTCTTGCCACTTACTAATACACTAGCCGTAGCTAACAACACAGAATTTGTTTGTATATGCTCACAATGACAAGAAACAATAGCATCACTTGAAGAAGGAGTGGACTTACCTCTAAACTCTTCACTAACGGTACCTGTAGCCGTGTTTCCTTCTTCTTTTGACTTCTCCGTAATTTGCTCTCTCTCGAAGTGGAGAAGGGAGTGATGTCGCCTTCCACACCTTTTGCAGCACGTTGACTGTCGACATTTCTTCACCGAGTGTGATGGCGCAAGACAGTTGAAACACAGTCTATTCTTCTGAACGTACTCCTGTCTGTCTTTGGTAGACATATCGGCGAATGTTTTGCATTGGTAGATATAGTGCTCACTGTTACAAATTGCACACTTAATTTCGCGCTCTTTTCCATCCTTGTTGATATTAGAATGAAAAGCCTTAGCTTTAACTGCTGGTTTCGATTGCGAAGATTTTATATTGTTACTTTCGATCATTTCCAGCGATCTAAACCTTGATTCCAGAAAATTTCTCAAATCTTGCCAAGTGGGCAGGTCGCGATTGTTCGTACTAAGTTGTTGTTCCCACTGCTTCATTGATTCGGGATCCAGTTTGGACACAATTAAGTAGTTGATGATCATGTCCCATTTGTCAGACTCAACCCCTAAATTTTTCAAGGCTTTCAAACAGGTTGAAGTTGTATCCACCAGGTGCTTAATCGAACCCGCCGACTCAGTATGTACAGATTTTTGTGTAAAAAGAACTCTCAAAATTGCGTTACAATTAAATCTCTTGTTGTTATAACGCTTCACTAATTCTTCCCAGGCGTCATCATAATTCGCATCTGTTGTTGTAAAATTGCGCAATATTACTTCTGGTTCGCCTGATAAGCTGCTTTTTAAATAATGTAGCTTCTGTACTGGTGACAGTTTCATATTTTTATGAATCAAGGAAGAAAACAGGTCAAAAAATGTCTGCCATTCCTCATATTTGCCGCTGAAGGTGGGTATTTTAATTTTTGGTAATTGAATTTCGGTACTTTCTGGTGATCTTTGACCTTCAGCAGCACTAAGCATTGTAGCTTGAACCGTTGAATCAATAAACGGCTGAAGAGCTTCTTTTATAGCTGACTTATATAGTACATACAATTCTTGAAATAAATCGTATGTCTTGTCTTTAAAGTACGGATCTTTTTTTCCTTCATCTGTAGTTAGACTTAAAATAATGCCTTTGTGTCCGTCCTTAAAGTTCTTCCAAAGCTCTTCTAGCAATTCTAGCCTCGTTTCCAAGTATGGTTTTCTAATCCTATCTTTTGGTGTCTTTTTAAAGTTCTTTTCTGCATTCTTTAAATTTTCTAATAGTTCATATTGATAAACCAGAAGATCTTCCATGGTAATATTCACAATAATATGCTTCACACAACAATAAAACTTGAATAGTCAACAGATCTCGTCATTAGAAAAAGAAAATGTTCACAATTTCCACACGCGCCGAGGGTATGTTGCACTTTTTATTAACTAGGCACTTATTTGTCTTTTTTATAACTCGTAATCCGATCACTCACAGAATAATATAAGTACTTAGTTATGTTCGCGTTTTTACCACTATTCATATAAATCACGAGTTCACAACAGTTTTGCATTCACTAATATGGGCAATAAAAAACTTCTAAAGAATCCTTATCGCTTTCTATTGTTCTCGCGACGCGCCCGTCCACTGCCGGTTAGCGGCAAGCATCCGCTCGAAATAGGACCAAATGTACACGGCGATAAGGTTGAATTTTGCACTTTAGGATTACACGGAATAAAACTTCGTGTGGACTGTTTGACGGTTTATTTCTCACTAAACTATTTAAAGAAATGTGGACTGTAAAACACATGCATAGGTACTACATATGAATAGCTATGTATAGACTACTGACACTAACATCATTCGCGGTTGCGCTTGGACACAAAGGTTAATATGAGGTATTCTTACACAAATATTACAACCATTACAGCAATTGATCCATATACCACTTTCGCCCCCACAGTCTCCTTTCTAAAATAGAATAAAATATTGTTTATTGTTACTGCAGGTGGTTAACTAATAATGTTGGTCATAATTTTGAAAAAGTGATTCTACAAGTTAGCTCTAGGGCAGGGGTCGGCAACCTTTTCAGTCGGAAGAGTCAAAAATTACAATTTACAAAATTTCAAAGTTTTTAAAGAGCCACAATTTTTTTTCTTGCACACAATAAATAGTACTTGCATAAATAAAGTTTTTTGTTAAGTGTATAATATTAAGTAATCAGGGTCTGTATCCTGTGTGACTTACCTTACTTGAAGATCAACAGAGTTCAACGACCCAAGACCTAGATTTATCGAAATCGGAATGAACCCTTCAATCAAATCAATCAAATCAACTTATCACGATCCACTCTCTAACATTTATTTCCAAACAATTCACAAATAAAATAATACGGCTGTCACTCTGGTACTTAACCAAGCAAAGCCTAAGAGAACCGCTATCATATTTTTTTTAACGTTAATCATAACTGTCTAACATCCTTTCAATCTTGAAAGTTAACGCGCACATGATTGCAGGCTGTATATTAAATAGTAATTAAAAGGAAGCAAAGACTGACAACTTTGCTATCTTTGCCGGTATTTTATTGATAGAAAAACCGGTCAAGTGCGAGTCGGACTCGCACATGAAAGGATCCGTACCACAAGGCAAAAACCGCCGAAAAAACGCGTATCTTGTATGGACCCCTCTTATTTTTTACTTCATCTTATTTTTATAGTTTTTTTTTTTTTTATAGCGGCGTTAGGAATACACACTCTGTGAATACTTCAACTGTCTACCTATTACGGTTCATGAAATACAGCCCGCTGACAGACAGCCAGATGGATGGACGGACAGCGGTGACTTAGTAATAGGGTTCCGATGGTACCTTTTGGGTACGGAACCTTAAAAAAGAGCTTAAAACTTATTGTTGTAGGTGTCGAAAAGTGCTTTTAAGTAAAAAAAAAGTTGTTTTTTTTTTTTTTACTAGCTTTTTATTAACCTGCTTCGTTTGTATGTATTTTTTCGTATAAGATACTAGATTTTTTCTTAAAAGAAAGTAGGTAAAGAGACCTTTTCCTATTTTATTTTTCCAATAAAAGTCGATAGTCTGCAAGCTTCGTTAATCATGTATGCTTGCTTCTAATAAGCGTAGGTAATAAGGTAGGAACGTACCTACCTACCAGAAGTTTGTTAGGAGCATGCACATTACACATAAAGACTTACACATAATAACGATCACATCAAATCCTTTGACGATTGTCGATTAACTGGTTGCGTGGCAAACCATTTTATTATTTTCAGCTTTCAAATTAAAATCATTTATCAGAATTTCGTTTGATTGTACCTACATCAGATTTCGTAACATAAGGGTGTAAAATCACGCTATGTAGCGATTACCTAAGAACGATAATGGTGCTACTAAATTTTCTAACGATTTCAGTTATGAATTGTAGCAGTTGTGCTACGGAGCTACGGCTTAGCGTTGGTAGTTGCTACGAAATAAAGGTATAACAGTGTTTTGTATTTCTTAATGCCAAAGTCCTGCTCATTTGTTATATTGTCGTTAATTTGTTTTTACGAGAAATTATGCAGTTGCAGTTGCAATGCAGATCATTGCCAATACTTACAAACTGAAACTGGATAATATTTTAATAAAACATAACAATTAACGTATTTGTTATTGTTGTAAACGTAGCTACGTTGCGACTACGCAGCGCCTCGCGCTTAGCTGCGCTACAGGTGTTGATGTTCTCTGCAGTTCCCAGTGGTACGAGCGTAGATGCGCTACGCAGTGCTACGGGCGTAGATGCGCTACGCAGTGCTACGGGCGTAGATGCGCTACGCAGTGCTACGCGCGTAGATGCGCTACGCAGTGCCACGCGCGTAGATGCGCTACGAAGTGCTATGAAACTATTACTTTTTCGTTCTACAATATCAAGCAGTATTGTTGTAATTAGTGTGGCAGTTGCAATAAAGATCAATAATATCAAGTTTAATGAATTATAAGTGTGAGGAAATAACATTTTTTTTTTTGTTATTAATACTGGATGTGCTAAGCTGAGTTGATTGATAAGTTAACCGTAGGTATCAGGCTGAATATTGATAAGATCTACACCAATTCGTCGGCCAAGGCAATTATAGTTTAATTATGTATATCTTCCAAGGCCTTTTAGTTTCCTTATTTCTAATACCTATCACTCATTATAATTACAAATCTTTTGTACGAAAAGATATTATACGCATTATCAAAATCATTTTCTTTCTTCTTTGTTGTTATGGATTATGTGCTTACAAAATTATAATACCATATCATTAAATGTGAAAATAATTCCTATGAGAACACACAAAAGAGCTTTTGTTGAATATTTAATTAAACGGAACGGATTTTCCTACCCGATTTCGTTATAGGCACGGAAAATACCTTTTTGAGTAAGCAATCATGATTTGAAAATTATTATGCCGTATAACAAAGCGATGTTAATGAGAAAATAATGAAACTCCATTTTTTAGTTGCCGTTTTTCCTTTTTTATTGAACTGACGACTTCGATCACGTTTTGGTCGTGTCTTTACAAGCGTCAAGCGAATTCCTATCGAGAACAAAAGAAACGTGACTGGCTGGTTATAAAAAGCACAAATAATCTATATATATAAAAATGAATTGCTGTTCGTTAGTCTCGCTAAAACTCAGAAGCGACTTGACCGATTTGAATATTTTTTTGTTGTGTACTCCTCTTTAATGGGGTGGTTTAAAAAAAAATGGTAAAAACAAAGGAAAAAATTTGACAGGACAGCATCTGACGGGTCAGCTAGGTAGGTAGCTAGATAGAGTAAGTAGGGTAGGTAGGGTAAGTAGATAGGTACGTAGGGTAGGTAGGGTAAGTAGATAGGTACGTAGGGTAGGTAGGTACGGTAGGTAGGGTAAGTAGGTAGGTACGTAGGGTAGGTACGGTAGGTAGGTAGGTAGTTAAGATAGTTAGGGTAGGTAGGTAGGGTAAGTAGGGCAGGTAGGTAGGGTGAGTAGGTAGGGTAGGTAGGGTAGGTAGGTAGGGTAGGTAGGGTAGGTAGTTGTTCGATACTTAGTGCTACCTGTGCGAAGCCGGGCCGGGTAAAGGTAGTTCTATAATAAGTATATTCATATTTTTTTGCGTATTTATCAATGGAACAAGAAAAGGCTTCATCATTACCGTTACATCTGTGGTTACATCATTTCTCATTCCATTCTTTGCAGAAGATAATAAATTCTTAATGGAATACTATCTTGTTGTAACAAATACTCATTAAATAGATTCTCGTGCTATAATTTATGGTCATAGCCATAAAATTATGACATTAAGAGAATAATAGATGTAATACTTTATGTTGCGGAAGTCGTATAAAAGTGAGATAACATTTACGGTCATCGTAAGCGCTAAGCTAGCGTTACTGTGGAGACCATTAGGCGGCTGTACTTAGGTACTTATTTCAATATTTTGTTTTGAGACAGCTGGTACCGTCAGTCTGTTATGGTGTACTTTAAATGAACATTTACCATTATAATTGTGCCGACAGTTGTTGGGTTGTGTGTGTTTATTATCGTACACGTTCTTAGATAAGACTCTGAAACAGAAGGCGGTAGCTTTGTCGGTTATTCACCCCCGGTCCCTGGATCTATGACATAGTGGTGATCCACCTCGCTGCGGGTAGAGCACTTCTACAATGCAACATCGTTGTTTATTATATCTGACATTGAAATACAAATCAAAACCCAAATGGTGGCCTACCCAAATGTCTTTTCTTTGGTAATGTTCGTCGAATCATTGAGCTCCTTAAGTTCTGAATCGAGCTGCACGATTACTGACAAATGCGTGCACTGACTGGACAGGTCCACTCAATTTGTGTGGTTTTTCCTAAAAAAACCATTTAAGACACAAATCTACATGGTCTTCTCATGATCTGACCAAGATTATGTCTGGACTTTAAAAGAAACTGTGACCTCTGAGTTTATTTCAGCCTTTATTCTCAGAGTAGTCAGATAGGAAACGCCGACCTCATCTAGTTTTTAAAATATGATTGACGTGTAAAAGTGTTTGTTCAAACCTACTTACAGAAATAAAATCATTTAAAATATGTTATAAAATTACAAGTAAAAATAAAGTGCCGTTTTTATATCGAGAGTATGTATCTACTATCATCAACAACAAGCCGCAAATGTGTCACACTGTTTCTGCCACGGGTCACAGTTCACTAACCTTTATAGCTAAGATTCTGGCCACCATCTTAGCCATAAACTATCCTTCTAAACGACTTTGTTATTCACATAACGTTAAAAGACTCGTGAAAATCATAGAAACAAATTCAATCTACTGAAACAATAAAGGTTCCTTGACTTGTTGATATTTTGACCCAGTTTCCAGATAGTTCTAAGTTCGGTGCCTGCAGAAATGTTTGTAGCAATGAAGATTGATCTTACACTATTTCATGTAACTTACGCTATGTACGGACACCAAAAGTGATAAGTAACCAGGGTCGTCGGATATAGTTGAAGTTTAGTAAGAAACCGATGGATGTTATCAAATAAAATTTAATATTATTAATAGAAAACAAACAGTTCATTTATCAAATAAAATTTCATTCGAAAACATGGATGGGTTTCTTACTAAACTTCAACTATATCCGACGACCCTGGTTACTTATCTCTTTTGGTGACTGTACATTGTGGAAATTCCTAGATCATTTTACAGTGTCTATTTCTATTATAGTGGTTTTATGTGCTAAGAATAGCATTGAAGATTGGTACTTAGCGCGGGACTTAAAGATTAGAATATTGTTTTTAATGCTGCAGTTGGTTAAAAACGAGTCAAAAGGAGTATGTAAGGATCGTAGCAGGTGGCGTTCTGTAGTTCCTGCCTACCCCTATGGAAAGAAGGCGTGAGTTTATGTGATGTAATATGGTTAAAGTATGGGATGGGATGTATTGGTAAAGTATGTTGTAGAAATACTTTTTGAAATTTGGCCAACTTTATTTTTTTTTAAGTAAATCCAATCAGAATCCATCTGAAGACTTTGTAAAAACAACCAGTCGTGCTTATTATTCTTTTAATGTAGGTATCATTCATATTACTTAATAGCTTCTGCCCGCGACTTTTTTCGCGTGGAAGTCGTAAGACACAACAATATACTAAAATAACAGACACATTTTTATAAAACTTCCCTGTAAACTACGTTTATAGTTTTGATCTCAGCAGCCAAAGTATTTAAAGAGTCAGGACTGGTGGCGCGGGAGCAAGCGACATATAGTTGTCCATGTGAGTAGCAACTCGTCCGGAAGACGACACCCGCAGCCTTCAGTAACGATTTCCCATTGCTTGCGAAGTTTTTCATTTTTAGTGAATAAATGAACGCCTGCGTTCCTCAATACACTACCTAATGGCATAACAGTGATACACTGACTATTATAATGCCTTTTTTCAGATTATTCCTGACGAACAGCTATCACTAAAATAATAAAATACACGGGATTACTCATTAACAGTCACTTAACAACATACAGTTCGTGAAACACAAAATACAAATAACAAAATAAAAAAGTGAAAGTAATGTTAACAAAACAAACAAGACAGACAAACAACAAAACAAAAATGTAAAAAATAAAGCACAATAATATCAATTGTTGGGAATCGAACTTAGGTTTGCAAAGCAGCCGTCGAACCTTTCCGCTATTTGCTTTGTTGAAAGTTGACTAAAATAGTCGTTCTTAAATTATGTCATGATTGTCTGCTTAGCTCCATAAAGGTATATCGTGACGATGATCATTTAAAAGGTTAAATCTGTAACTATCAACAATATTGTAAGCCTTTTGGCTCGTCTTTTTACAATTTGCGGTAAACTATAGAAAAATACGAAATTATTGCAATATTACTCATCCCCCATAGCAAACAGCGTGATAATTTATAGCCTGAAGACTGACCAGACTTATAGGTAATATTTATGCAAAATTTGAACAAAATCTATCCGGTAGTATTTGCGTGATGTTTTTTTTTTTTTTGGTGTGAAATCATCAAATGACCTCTCCCGCTCTAAGCGGAGTGGAAGGGCGTGTCAGACTCTTACTGACTAAAACCCACCCGTGTTCCTACAGTTGCCTGTGCGCCAAGGCCACGGCAACTCTTTCGAACAATCCGCAGCCCCGGCAGGCATCGGTCCTATCGGACCCCGTCAATTGTGCTGACATCTCTTTGAGGCGCGCGTGGAACACGACGCGCCGTCGACCCGGGCGTTACCGGACGGCGAGCTGCCCATTGCTCGCCGTCCGCAAGCTCGCGCCTACGGTGCCGGGAGTCGGCAATCGAACCCCGACGCCCAGGGTGTCTCCTCCTGCGGCGACTAGGAGCGCGAAGGCGTAGTGATTGCCTCTCCCTCTCGCGCTCCGCCTCCTCCTTCGCGAGCATTACTGCTTCGAAGAAGGAGGTGACGGCTTCCCATTCCCTCTCGCTCCGTACCATGGCCTGAAACAGGGCCGGACGCGAGAGGTCGCCGCCGCCGATCGCCGCCACGAGGACACGGCGGTGCTCCGCCCAAGCCGGACAGACCTCCACCATATGCTCCACCGTGTCCTCCGGTCGATCCACACAATGATAACACCCGGGCGTTTCCTCCCGCCTTATCCGAAACAGGAACCTCCCGAAACAGCCATGTCCGGTGAGGACCTGCGTCCGGCGGAAGGTGAGGACGCCGTGGCGCCTCTCAAGCCACTCCTCAAAGAGGGGTCTTACCGCCGCAATTGTGGCGTGCCCTATTTGCGTGATGCTGGAACATACATTCAGACAAAAATTCGAATAAATATATTTTCGACATTAGAATCGTTCCAAGAGTCAGACCTCGCAAAAATTACTTAAAAAAAAAATACCGTGTAAAGTTTTGACTTCGCTACGATTTCATTATTGTATTTAATAAGTTTTGAAAGAAAAAACTTCAGAGATATGGGCACATTATGAATAAATATTTTTTTTATTTCATTTCAGTATTCTTAACAATCTGTAAAACATGCCTTCATATTCTATATCTTCATCAAGAAATAACATGCATTGTCTTAGATTAAAATAACCTTACAATGGTTTCTACAATAAGCTAACCCAATTGAGGAGCTACAGGTCTCTAAACATAGAAGAAAATTAAAAGCAACATGCATGAACAATCCTCTGCTTCTATTTTCTTTTATACATGTAGGTACCTACCTAGTGTAGCGTTCGTAAATTACATTAATTAACTAGCTATTTGTTTTAGACAAAAAACTTGTCTTCGAGATCAAAGCCATATAACAGATTTGAATGATCATGTTTCCTACATTATTCTACATTAACCTAATTTAATTTATTCTTTTTCCTAAATAAATTACTCTCACGTCTCGAAAACACGTAAAGTATGTTATCTTATTGTACCAAAAGGTTCGTTGACTTGTGGTTTACTTTCGACAATCAACAAACAACAAAGTTTTATGAGATAACAAATGTTGTGGGGTCTACTGAACATTTTCCAATAAACAATTTGGGCTTTTGTTTTAACGCTTTGTAAGTAAGCCCACGTTCACAACAAACGTATCGTCGGTCGGCGACTGTTTTCTTCTTTTCGAGTCGATGGTGCTTTTTAAGGTTAAATATATTTATGTCTCAAACAAATACAAATTCACTTACAGAGAAAACATAAATAGGTTTAAAAAATATTATGTGCCATAGCTTAAAATAAAATATTGCTACTCATAGTACGTATCCTTAAACTAACATTATAATAACACTTTGATGTAATAGTTTTGTCATACCTAACAAAACAAATCAAAATTAGGTAGTTCTACGCATGGAACGGCAGACCTTTGAGTTTTTTTTAAATTAGTTGGGCCCATGTTAAGCAGTAGGTGGCCACGTTAATAGCAGCATCAGTGACGTTCATTAGTTCCTCAAAAGTGCAGGCGTATGGCCGCTTGGGACATTCCTGCGAGTGGGTCATGTTCTAGACAGCGCCGCCCTCACATTACGTGTCGAACGGGTCTGTAATCCCCATTTTGAGAATGTATCAAAAACAAAACAAAGAACAGTCAGTCGGCGGCTGACGTTGTTTTCTTACACATTTTGAACTTGACGCGCACAGTCGGTGGCCGACCATACGTTTGCTGTGAACGTGGCCTAAGTTAGTCTATTTAAAAGTTTTCTGGCACAACTTCGTAAATGGCAGGTTCAATAACTTGCATTCAATTTTGGGTGGGTTCAAAGGCCTTCTTTTTCGCTGATAATGTTGAGAAAATTGCATAATCGACTTAATAGAGCGATTTCATGCAATTTTAAAAAGCTACCTCTTAATAGACAGCTTCCATCAATGAGAAAATCAAAATAAATAAACTATTGCAGGCGCAGTTAATTCAGTAGTATTTTTTCAATAATTCAATATCATAATAAATAAAAAAATCTAAATCAAAATATTTTATTTCACATAAACCTACATGGGCACTTATCAGAAGAGTCAGAAGCTAGGTGCACGGTTCCAATTGGTCGTTTCCTATGGAGAAGAGCCGGTAAGAAACTCCACGGTTACTCTTTTAAAAATAAGTAGCTTTAATTTTATCAGTAATATTTTTTCAATAATTTAATATCATAATAAATTAAAAAAAAAACTAAATCAAAATATTTTATTTCACATAAACCTACATGGGCACTTATGAAACATCAGAAGTTAGGTGCGTGGTTAGCATGGTGAGAAGAGCCGGTAAGAAACTCCACAGGTCATTTTTTTAAATACGCCTCTTGTACAATGGTTTCAAATTACAGTGTTAATAGGTATGGGAGGACAGAGTAGGCCTGTCAACAAATAACAGTTACTCAACAAAATAGAAAAAAGTCTACCATAGATACCCTAGAGTACCTTTTGTACAGCAATAAAGTAGGACATACAAACAAATTTTATAAAAGAAGGCACAAAAAGCGATCTTATCGCTGTCAGTGCTGTCTATTGAACAACGCTAGTGCACTTTAAGCATTATTATAGGTACCCAAATAGGATATAGGGGTATATACACCTGTACATGCCCCTGTGTTAAAGGTATCTATGGTATATTATATAGCTACTGTTCACACCTTTCATGGCAGCGGGGTTATAATGCAGTAGGTAGGTGCTTTTGTTCGTAGTTCGTTTCTTTGTGCTGTGCCGTGCTAAAAGCCTAGGCGTGAGTGAGCCGGAAGTTTGGTAACGATGTTAAATGGCAATCGACCAAACCACCCACGCCCCTCGATGCAAACAATACCTAACTGCTATAAAAGATTGTTCTTTTGTTTCCGCCATTTTACTTTATTCTTCTTTTCAGCCTGTAGGTAAACAGCTTTTCATTTTCAAGCCAATTCACTTTCATCTTTACGTTTTTATTCTAATTTATTACGAAGATTTTCATGAAGGCTTTTGATTAGTCGATAGCTGTAATGTAATAAAAACTTTATTGTTCAATAGAGCATTATTAAATTCAAGTTACTAATGATCTCGTAGATGATACGAGCCATCAGCAAATCCTCGTTTTAGACTATTGTACAGGGTCACAGGGTCACCGACGTGCAACCTGTTTCCATAGATTCAGTACATGATTCGGAACCCCCTGCGTTGAAACTAAAGTCAGTTATTAAGAAAAAGTATTGCACCTTTCTATGAAATAGCAGTTTTTTATTTTTGATAGTGGTCGACAGATTTCTGCGGGTCTAGAATCATGTGCTGAATTCAAAGTTGCAGTTTGCGAGACAATGACCCTGCCATCTTTTATTTGTAGGAGACAAACTAAGTCTTTTTTTCACAAGATCGTCTGTGTTCTATCTACAGTCAATCTGATGCAATAAGTTTTGTAGTGGAGAAAAGTTTCTTGAAATCCAATTGAACTGATCACGCGGCTTGTGGTCTGCAGCGGATGATAGAAAATGGCTAGAAGCGTCAAAGAGAAAAACATTAGTTCTAATAGATAGTGATATAAGTATTTATTTAAGGTCAATAAGACAAAGTGATTCTCTTTCTTTGTGTATCCGTGTTGGGATTAGTTGATTGAAAAAAAAAACGTAGTTCAATAGTAAGTAACAATGTATGTCCAAAAAGAGGAGTTATTTAGAGAGAGAGCAAAGTGTGGTTTAAGATTCTGCAACGTTGAGTTAGGACATGGTCGAATATAATAGGTATTATACATTGTGATAATAAAATAAAGGAATCCATCCACGTACCTACCTAATTTATTGTTGATGAAACCTCTAACTTGTTATATGAACGTAATAAATTTTCCGATAGCAGCCATTTTTCACTTTTATCTCTATTTCGTAGACATCATATAACTCGGTGGATAGCTTTAATAAACTTTTTATTTATATTGCTGATAAATTTCATTTGCTTTGTGGCCGCCGAAAGGTGTCAGTATCCTTGTAAAGGATACTGACACCTGCTCTGTTTGTATGTGTGTGTGTGTGTGTGTGTGTGTGTGTGTGTGTGTGTGTGTGTGTGTGTGTGTGTGTGTGTGTGTGTGTGTGTGTGTGTGTGTGTGTGTGTGTGTGTGTGTGTGTGTGTGTGTGTGTGTGTGTGTGTGTGTGTGTGTGTGTGTGTGTGTGTGTGTGTGTGTGTGTCTCTGTGTAATTGATAATGGTGTATTCATAAACGTCTGTCTGTTTTAACATCCTTATTCAGCCTTGTGTCTTATAGAACAAGAACAGCAGCTAAGTTTCTTAACACTGAATCTCTACCTTTAGGCCATTGCGTATTAGAGACAGGTCATTCATAAAGACACCACTACAGTCATATGAATGGCAATGTGTTAGCCTCGGTTCCTGACTTATTAATTTGCATAGACATATTGTTTTGTTACAACTTTGAGCAATGCTGAAGCCTTTGTTAATAGGTATGCAGCTGTTTACGTTTTATCAAAGCAGCTCAATATTTATGGAAGCTTTATGTACACATCCTATTGTGCACCTCTGCCTAAGGGCCGGCGCACAACTGGGGAGGCGCAGCGCGGCGCGGTTGTCACTGCCAAACAAAATATCAACGTTTCGTGACTAAAATTAAAGTTAAGAATGAATAACCTGAGACGCGTGCCTCTTTCCGCTTAGACGCGCTCTCGAGCTAATGGAAATTTATTTATTTTCAACTTTATTTCAATAGATGCAAGGTCGATATTTGTTCGGCAGTGACGAATGCGCTGCAAACCCTTCGGAGAATACAGGCGCGATGGTATGTGTGTGTTAACATTATACCCCGCGCCGTTACATGATATTTTCTTTATCAAACTACCTTCATTTACATATGCATCGCTTATAAAGCGAATATTTTATACATTTGTACCCCAACTGAGGTCACAGCTCATTATCAGTGAACTACGTAGTCGAGGGCTCGAATATTTGCCTAATTTTGTTATTACACACGTTGCTATAGCAACAAGAATAACACTGTAAGTTCTAAACACATGTAAATTCAGTTTACTTTTCATACAACTTTCGCAGATAAGTTATAGTTCGCTAAATACACCACTTTGTCGCTATACATACAACTCATGTGGCTGATGGAGATGGAGTTGTAAACTTTAAAACTTTAGCTAATCCTTGGTTAACTTCATTATCTCTACATATCTATCTAAGACGTAGATGTTTTAACTGATATAATAAAGAGAAACGGCCTCGTCTGATTTTTGTAAAGCGGTAATCTCGAAAAGTGCTGAACGGATTTCATTCCTGTTTTCACTAACAGGAGCATGAGTGTCACTCCGAGAAGGTTTGTTTTGTTTGTGTAATTATAATACATTTATACAGTACAACTATTTTATTAATGTCCCTCGGGAATCATCGCATTTCCGAATACAAACGAATGCTAATTTCCATGTCCACCATTTATTAGATTTATCGTGTATAATAATTTGAATTCAGAACTAAGTACTTTAATTTTTGTTACGTTAAAATAAAACAATAAAACAGTACGTAGTTCTAAATTCAAATTATTATCCACGATAAATCGAATAATTGATGGACATGGAAATTAGCATTCGTTTGTATTAGGAAATGCGATGATTCCTGAGGGACATTAAGAAAATAGTTGTACTGTACTTAGGTTTAATAGCATCGAAAGCACCAGTACGAATCCAGACAGGTCAACTATATAGTATTTAATATTTCTTTTAGAAATACGTGATATTTGCAGAAGTCAGTAGATACTTATATATAATGCAAAGGTCTCGAAGAGGATAGAGCAAGATATTTTCTTGAAGATCGCATTATTGTTTGCCATTCCCCCGGGCGCGCGGGGTGGTCCAAGTTCACGTTAAACGTTTCTTTGAGTTTCTAAAAACATGCTATCTCCGTCTTGACCTCTTTAAACTTTATTGCAACGAAATAAAAATAAATTTCATAAAGGTTTCTTGCTTTTGCGGGACTTTTTTTAAATGAATCCAA
The DNA here is from genome assembly GCA_917490735.1 of Dryobotodes eremita. Classification (NCBI taxonomy): domain Eukaryota; kingdom Metazoa; phylum Arthropoda; class Insecta; order Lepidoptera; family Noctuidae; genus Dryobotodes; species Dryobotodes eremita. The sequence continues at coordinate 17,659,015 of OU823251.1, read as the reverse complement.
CAAAGAACTTTATAGGTAACGGGCATTTATTTTAAAAGAATTTTCTCACTGAACCAATATCACACCCAAGATTTTTGATGCCCTATGATTCCTTTGGCTCCATTTTAGGGTGGTTCCGTAACCAAAGGGTGCCAACGGAACCCCATCATTAAGCCCCCGCTGTCCGCCCGTCCGTCTGTCATTCAGCGGGCTGTATCTCTTGAACCGTAATAGGTAGACAGTTGAAGTTTTCACAGCGTGTGTATTTCTATTGCCGCTTTATCAAGAAATAATAACAACAAAATTAAATTTAAATTTAAAGGGCTCCATACAAGATACATGTCTTTTTGGCTTTTTTTGTCTTGTGATGCGGAACCCTTCGTTTACGAGTCCGGCTCGGACTAATATACATGTACCTAAGTCCATAATGGTGCCGATTCTCTTGTCACAAAATTCCCTAAATTAGACTAAAAATCACAAAATTTTTATTTATTCCTGTCAAAGGATGATTTCCCATTCTGAAATAGAAAAAGTGACTTATCTATATTTTATTTTGAAAGCACTAAGATGGCACTGAGTTAGTAATTTAGTGAAAATGGCAATTTTCCTATTCTGAATTTGACATTTTTCACCTAAAATGTTGGTTTTTTAATTAAATCTGGCTATTTTTAATCGCGATTAAAAAGGTGTGGAATAAAATTAGTTGTCACGAACTAGAATTCACCACAACACCTCGATTTCGGGTGCAATAGCAGTACTGTATCTTTTTATTTTATTTTGCTTATATCTCGAAATGGGTGTGTCCTATCGCAAAAATAATGAAAATTTCGACCGATATACCCATAAATCTCTTTCATGTAGGTTATTTTTGAAAAATTACACAACACGTCGAAGCAGCTCTCACGCGCGCCTCCGGCTCTAAAAAAAATCGCGCGATAGGGCAAACAAGTACCACGTGGAGTCGCGATTGTCATATAAAATTTTAGTTGCGTCAAAATTATTTTTAAATTTAGAGATATGTTTTTGCAGAATAGCTTTAAAATTCTCATAGCCAAAAGTAAGGAATTTTAGTGATAGTTTAGTTAGTTTAGTTCGGTGTACAAGAGAATCGGCACCATTACCTATTATTATTTTAAGATACACCTACTTCTTACTTGCATTCTACAAAGAAAATCCCGGTGTAATTTACAATTATTTAGCAAGCAAACAACATGTTGGTAAATTCCAAATAGATCTATTCTAACAAAAGTATTTGTAAGTACCTAAAACCAATGGTCAGTCTCAGTGAAGTGTTTATTTACGAAGTTCCTGCCCGCACGCAATGTTGATGACCTTTCGCCGTACCGCCCATTTGTCTTCTAGCACCGTTGTTAGAGTTCATATCATTAGGGACCATTTCCTTGGAAGAGGGTAGACGCACAAATTGTCCAGTACGACTGTACGAGTCGCGTCAAAAGGAACTGTAATCGTCTATAGTTCACTACAGGTAGGTCAAGTTTTATATAATTTTTGAATATTGTGTCTACTAATTGCTAATTACTTTTTCATTGGAAGGTTGCCTTACATCAGAAAACCTTTTTTATGGTAGTCTTTGTCAGTTTTGTAAAGGACAAACGAGCAACTAAAATTGGAAAATTCTTGGCAATTGCTTCAATCTTAGCATCAATGTAAATTGCTCAGTGTTCCAAAGTTGTCATAGTTGACCACAATTTCCAAGAATTGCGCAAACGTTTAGTTGCCCGTGTAAGTGTTAGAGATTATTTCAAACCAAGGTACATTATTATAATAACATCTCCTCTGTTTGTTTTCTTGGTTACTTTAACTCAATTCACATTATTTATTTACATAAACCTTACCTACAGTACCTACAGTAAGCCGTCAGGACGTCGACCTACATGAATTCTTTATCAACATATGGACGATGTTCGTTTTCTTGTCCAGACTATTTGTAAAAATATTTTGCTACGAAGACAAGTCGTATTTTGTAGACCGTACGTGGTACGTGACTATTCGGTAGACTCGTTATGGCTCTATCTGAAGAAGTGTCCTCGGTTATAACGTCCACCTTGTAGGTTGGAGGTTCCTACTTTATATTTATGTGGTTTGTACTGAACGTACCTAAGAATTTTGAGCTCCTAAAGAATGTTCTTCTTTCGAGAATCGTAATTTATTTTCGAAGCTCATTGCTAATGCCAGAAAAAAAAGATGATTTTTTTATTACTTTCAGTTGTACTCAAACAGTTATCAAAATATTATGCAGCGTTACAACTAAGGGAAAGAGTGTTTTCGATGAACTCTGGCACCCAGAGTAATATTTAACTTGTGTTTAGGGTGCCAGCGTCCTCGCCTATAGCTAGAACATATATCAGTGGTTGTAGGACGAGAACAGAATATTATTATTAAGATAACTACTTACTAATAAATGTATATAATTATGATGTGGCCTATAAAGGTACCTATGTGGGGGTGTGTGTATGTATTGAGAGAGAGAGATATAGCAATGTTGAAAAATTTGCGTTTATGTAAGACTGCATGAATATAATTATAAACATAAATATATGGCTCGATTAACTACATCAGGTTAAGCGATTGATACATGTAGTAAAACTTCAGTCCTATCGTAACTCAGTGTCAATAGCCACTTTGTGACCTTGATCTTACAACCATTTAGTCACATGGGAACAATGGTGCATAGTTTGTTTAATAAATGGTCAGACAGAATATCGTAATGACGCTAAGCAAGGGCCGTTCTACATCCGCGAGTTGAGCATACTTCCCGCTTTTTAGCAGCGTTCGGGTTGTATACCACAGAGGGATGTTTGCGCAGAATAGTGCCAAGAATAAATAGCTGTCTGACAATGAGGACCTGGCATTCGCTGTAGGGAGCCGAGGTGGGATATCTAAACGGCTTCGAGGTTATAACCTTGAGGACAGCTCAATATTTTAGAGATAGCAGGCAAGACTGAGATCGGTCTATAATTATCTACACCGTGTCTGTCCCCACTCTTAAAGATTGGATGAACGACAGCCCTTTTAAAAACCCCGGGAAAGCAGTCCGTGGAAATAGTGATTGCAGATATGAGTGATGGCTGGGAATAGCGCGGGCAAACAGGATTTTAACGATCTCGATGATATGCCGTTCCAAACCACCGCAGCATATGTTCATAACCCAATAATGAGATTTAGAACCTCTACTTCATCAGTGGAAAGGAGTACCTGCGAGTTAGAAGGCGGCGCATCGAGAGAATACTCCGAGATAGAAGAGGTGGATGAGAATTTGTCAACCAATTTCTTGCCAACATTGGCAAAAAACTCGTTAACTTGGTTGTTTCTCTTCTGTCTATCTTTTCATCCGAAGACATCCTTAGTAGCTCGTTAGGGGATTTCGCATTATGGCTAGTTCCGGTGATATTTCCAATGATCTTCCAAGTTGCTCTAGGGCTGTTCTTCGCAGTTTGAAACTCCTTCCTTTCATAGGCATGTTTTAAATTTTTGAGAATCGTGTTACAGAAATTACGGTATCACTTATATGTGACCATGAGAATGTAATTTTCAGAATCTGCCTTTAGGGTTTGAGTCATGCTATCTCTATTTTGGATACAACGTAGCAGACCTACGGTAATCCAAGGTTTCAGGATTCTGCGATTCGAAGAGAAGAATACCGATTTGGAGTGATAAGCGATGACAGAGCTGATAATGGAAACCAGAGACTCGGCGGCATCGTTTGCATCTTGAATAGTCAATATGCCACTAAAATCTATTGATAAAATGTCAGTAGTTACAGCTGTATAATTAACAACTATACGATTAACTTTAGAGGTAGGGAGTGGCTTTACCTGTTGAATGCTTATAAACGTAGGCCTATGATCAGTGATGTAAGTATCGAAAACTAGAGTCGTAGATTTTAGATCGGATCTTAACATTACGTGATCAATACAAGAGTTAATACTGGTTGGGAATAGATGTAGGAGGCCATGTGAAGCAATAAGGTGAAGGTACTGATTTCCTTGCTGGGAGAAAGCATTCGGAGTGATGTCAACATTGATGTCACCCATTATCATTAAGTTTTTTTGGACTAGCAGAAAGTACCTATGTTTACCTACCCTTACTTAAATGTAGTTAGCCTAGGCAAGATAGATCATATATCCACTTAGATAAATACAGGAAAGTTTGATATTTTTTTAGAAAATTTTACTGTTTCTGACCAACTATCAATTATGATTAAGTTGTATTACTTTTTTAAATAAGGTACATCTGTCTAGTATACTCGTAAATACGGGCCTACAACCCAATTAAAGTCAGTCTAGTTTTGATCTTCAAACATAACACGAGTTTTTTTATCCCGGTGAGCACCGGTGACCAGCTCAAAGTCCTTCCTCGGACATCAGTTCCCCATGCTGGAGTAGTCCTGATTTTAGGCGCAGGGACGCCGTAACCTAGGAGCTTTTTTATCTCGGTGAGCACCGGCCCCCAGCTGTAAGTAATCCCTCGGCGACAGATGTCCGAGGGAGGACTTATGGATGAGGGAGAATTTAGAGCTGGTCGCCAGTCCCGGTCGATCAGTTCCCCATGCTGGGGTAGACCTGCTGCTCGGCGCTTGGACGCCGTAGACCGGCCCCAAAGGGCCCTATTGCACGGCGTGAGGATCCTGAAGCCTGGGGAGTTCCAACGAAACGCTTACCGCTGACGTGCAGAGGCTGGATGGCGTAAGGCGTCAGAGTCCCATCCTCGCTTCTGCGCTGATGCCTGCGGACCCTGCTGCGCGCATCTCGCGCTGAAGGCTTGTTCCTACTCCTAATTAACTTTTATGTTTTTGTAATGTACTCTTATTTTTATATCATGTGACTTACAATTAACCTTCCGGCTATTCGTAATGTTACAAACTTTTCAACCTTGACCAATAAAAACAAAAACTTCGGTCATGGTTGTAAGGCGTGTTTTTTTATCGTTTTATGAGTTCATGTTCAAATCTATCTAGGTAGGTATTGTGATGGTTTTAGCCTGCATGGCTTTTCGCAACCTCCACGGGTATTTTATTAGTTGATAGCATGTATAAAGAGATAAACACCATTTTCATATTAAGAAGATTAAAAAAAGAGAAGTCGTAGAGGATCAGCTTGGAGAGCTGACGGCACGCATCATGATGTAAAATAAGTAGTATCAATTATAGAAATAATTATAAATTAATTTTAAAACGCATTTTATAGATCGTCCCGGCGCGGAAAGTGCGTGTGGCGCTTACAGTACCTACACATAAATTTTATAGAGCGAAGCAGTTTTCGACAGCCTTTTCTATATATTATTTGTTCGAATCTCAGGGCACGTCTGACAGGTTGTGGATATATTTGGTCAGTCAACCAATCACAACCTTATGATATACTTACCTATGATTTGACAGCAGATTTTCGTATAGAGGCTTGGCTTTCAGACAGAAAGCGTGACTTTCAGTTTCAGAAACCATTCCACAAATGCTGCAATGTGGCAAACTGTGAATTTTGACAAAATTTTCGTGAAATATCTACACATAATTTTTTATTACAAACGTTTCCTTTACTGATCTGATAATTTTTATTTATCTTTAAGTACCTAACTACTACATAAGAAAGGGGATTTTCCCAACCTAGTAAATGGGACATTACCGAATAAGCCAAATTTTGTTTGCTAGTGGCTCGATTAAATACTCCGCCGGTCAGAGGTGTGGCATGTCAGGGCATTAGGACGGTTTATGTCGGCCTGTGATGTCGGCGCTCGTTTCAGGCCTGGTTTCGGTCAAGAATTTTGGAATTTTACGAAGTTATAAATTAAGGTCTCTATTTTGATCTAAATTTCCGGATATAACTGGAGACCTGCCTGATACCTACCCGGTTCAGATATTAGGATCTTGAACCCCTGATGATCAGATCAGACAAACAATATCAAGCCTAGATAACTACGGATCAATGGTTAGACAGTAAACGGACCTATATACCTGAAAAAGTATCTGAAAAGAAAAAGTCACACCTCTCAACATTTCATTAGACAAAGTAGGATTTTTTGGCAAAATGATGGAGTAGTTTACTTGACATTTTATTGTCCTGTAACCATTTGGCGTTCGAGTCTAGTGAGAGTCGAATGAGAGTGGTCCGAACCAATTTTCTATCACATTGCCTAGTAACAAGCGCAAGCATTTACCTACCTACCTACCTACTCTAAAAGATTAGGATTTATAAAATGCATGAACTTGGTTTCTAGCTAGTATTTTTTACCTATCTCTATTTCACTGGCGGATTAAGAGATAAGGGCTACAGTCCCTACTTACGTGCGGTCTACTTGCAATACCTAAGGTTACCAACTTGCAACTCTTTAAATTTTTTATTGAAAAACAACGGAAGTATGAGAAAAATATGTTAAAAATATTTCAAATCATGCTTAATTGCGTAACACACTATCAATCAGAATCTGAATCATTTTGAAGGACATTGCTTATCTATTGCTTCTTAAATTCGAAAATTTGGTCTGTTCAACAACGTAAATAACGCAATGGATGTTGTTGAACTGTCAAAATGAAAGCCATTCCTACTGTAAATGTGTTACCTAATTACCCCGCTGTTCAGTAAGTGCCGGACTGTACGAAAATTAACCCTACAGCACCTGCGGATATATCAACACCTGTTTTAGTTGAATCCATGAGCTGAGTTTATTACAATACTAGCTTCTGGCCGCGGCTTCGCCCGCGTGGATGTCGGAAATGATCCCACGGGAACATGCTACCGCAACAAAAAATAGCCTATGTCCTTCCCCAGCATGCCACCTGTCTCCTTGCCAAATTTTATCGAAATTAGGCGTGAAAACGTAACATACAGAGTTACCTACTTTCGAATTTCTAATTTAGTATGAATTGCAATAATGCCCAAAAATAGAGTAGGTAGATAGAAATAACTGCAGTAGGTATGTAGGTATATAACTTAAAAGAAAAACTAAACTTCAAAAGTTTGTATTTAACTACTTACCTGATAAAAATTCACGGAATAATAATTATCTACCGTTGCATGACTTTTGTTATGCAATGCAAGGTACTCGTCCGTGTTACCAGTCTAAAATTACTTTTTTTATATTTTAATGTTCTGTTTTCGTGCAGCCCTCGGCAAAAAGTTAGTTCTTGTAAATTGTAGTTAGCAACCAATTTTCATAATGAAACAAAACACGGACGATTGAAATACCAACCGTGGCTAAAATAAAACTTTTATTCTTACAAAAAAGACAATAGTACATACCATAGGTGTATATTGGATGGGCTATTATATATTTGTTTCACAAGACAGAAAAGAACAAACAAAAAAGAAAGAAATAAAGATAAAACAATTTGATGGTACGAAGCGGCCTAGTTTAGTAAAGTCAAATAAATGAACAAACAAACAAACAGGCAAAGCAAAACAACAAAAAAAAACTACTTTGCGCCTTAATCAGATGGGAAATGGAAGTCGTAATGACCTTTCATAGTGATTTTGAGTAGAAAATACAAATATTCCCTATAGCGTCATTAGAACGAAGACTCCACATACATAATCTTCCAAAATTACATAGGCAGTTAATAATAACCTACCTTGTTATGTAACCTACATTAACCCTAAGGTAACCCTAAATTGGTAAACATTGCATTATAATCGACATACATCGAAATTTGAAACCGGAATAATAGTGCTGTCCAAAACATCGATTAAACAGACTTCACAATCGATAAAAGCAATTACTTTTATTATTGGTTTAAATATTATATGGGGTGAAATCACATACATACAATCTAGTCACTACCTGTGCCACCAAAAGCTTTCAATCTTATTACAACCTCGGACAACTACACTACCTATTAACAATTTTATTGCCGGTGTACCTATCCATTTGGGCTAGGTAAGGTAAAAGCTTTATTTTCTTTCAATTTAGTTCAGTAGAGCCGGGTTTAATGTCGCGTATAATGTGTATTTTGTGTAATATCACGGTCAAAATATTTTGTCACAGTATAATTTAGTGAGTTGCCGTGGCCACACGACAGGGCGGTAAAAATATTTGAATGTTTTCTCTTCATTATTTATTAAAATCGCCCATCACTGTGCTCTGTAATTTGAAGTGTGTTTCATGTGGTGTCAGTGTAAAGTTACAAAAAGAGTACCGGATCTGTGAACAGCTGGAGGTAAAACTTAAAAAAAATCACTTCAATATTGCAAAAACTAATAAGAGTTTAAACTCCAATGAAACGTAACAAAATTTACAGTATTACACAACAATCTATATGTTATCTAGTATCGTTGTAGGTATTAACTATGTTCGAAACAGTTCTGCCCTGAATAGTTTTACGGTTTATACTAACCTAGTATTTAAAATGCACATGTACAATGCAGTGGTTGCCGACGTCATCTACTTTGCAGTAATATTTTTGCTACTAATGCGCCTGCACGGTTTGTAAAGGAACGCCAGGATACACAAAAATGCAGTTCAATACGTGTTGCTTTCGTGATTGCGTTATAAATTCATTGCTCAGTGAACCTATTAGTTTAACAATACTTCATTTATATGCTTTAATAACTTAGTGAAGAAATAATAATATGGTCAGTATCAGGTTCGATGTAATAAAATTAGATAAAATAAATATGAAACCAGACTTATTATAATAATCGACTTACGCGCTTTTAAATCGATCGATTGTCTAACACGTGCAACTGTAACTTGATACGTCGCGTCGGTGTCTTATTTTAATTGTCAACAATGTCAAAAAATTGTCTTACGTCAGAAAAATAAAACAAACAAAGGTTCTTTGTTTAAAAACATAGGTAGTCTTTAAATTCTGTGTTTAGCGGTAGCCTCAACTCAATTGTTTTAGTAATTCTATACTTTTGTTATGATTAGACATCAAATTATTGAATAATCATGGGCTACTTAATTTCTTTTGTTAAATACTTGTTGGAATATGTTAAGGTTAGTCGGGTTACTTTATAATTTAAAATATTCGCCGTTTTATGAGTGTAATGTAATAATTTTATGTACCAAATTATGTTCAAATTACAGTGTAATGGGTATTGCGTGATTATTATAGGGCTGGGTACTGGCTGGAATTAGCATTCCCTATTTTTTTTATCGCGGTTTTTTCTTTTGGTGCGATCGTCATTTGTTAATATTTTTCGTTGTTTTATTGTAGACTGTACTAGAAACTGGGAGTGTGGGGAACGCGTCGTCGTCTGATGAAGAACTGGAGCAGTGGGAACAAATATTCATGATGCGAGACGAAAATGGCAATAGTTATAATGACAAGTAAGCATAAGTTTAATTAAAAGTAACATAACTACTTCAATTACTCCTTAATTTAATTACTTATGCCTTGATTGATTACATTGTCTGGTTCTCTAATACTGCACAACTTTTCCTGCTTGGTGTTTGATAGTAAATTAACTCTGGTTTAATTTTATACTCTTATCTGCATTGCTGTGGTTTAGTCAATGTCTGCAATAAATTTAATACAGCCAATGAAATCAATTAAAAATCATCAATTCAATTTGATGCAGCCTTATTCAGGGCTAGCCGTTACGGTTGTTATTAGTCATTCTAGTTCAGCATCATTACAGAATGGTGCGCGTCAGTATAAAATACTGGCAAGTTTTTTTTTTTTGTATTAAGTACCTATAAAACACATTATTATCTTGTCTCAAAAGTTACAGCCACTTAAACAGGAGAAAAGCCAAACTATGACACTCCATTTTCAATTACTGTCATAAATTATCTGACAAATGCCTAATGCTGCATAAAAATGTGGAATAAAATCATGTAACCTTATTTTCAGAAGAAAAAAACGCAGTATATGGTGTCGTCCATCCTGCATCCCAGTCTCCATAGTTATAGTTCTAATAGTTTTGGTAGTGTTGGTCCCGCTGCTCGACCAACAAAACATAGTGCATATGAACGCTACCATTGCTGCCGTCTCTTTACATTGCTCAGATGAGTGTAGGTAAGTGTTGTATGCTTTATAAATTATCCTAATCTTTAATTATTCACTCCATCGTCGACTTTGTCTCTGTCATCTCACCTCTGACCTTGACTAGAGTCAAGAGCAAACCCAACTCAAATAAAAAATAAATAAAAGAATTTCTGCTTATTCAAAAGAATTGTAAATTTTGGAAGAAGATTCGTATTAAAATAGACTTCTCATACAAAAAATAAATAAAACAGCTCAGAGATTATTTATTTAAATAAGGTTGAGGATAACCACATTTAATGTCCAGTTCACCACTTCCTAGTGTTTATCTAATTATATGTAACTATCTGAGAAATAAAGTAGGGCACAAATTCCAATCTCTAATATATACTGATTCTAATAATATAATAATTTTATATATATATATATAATTAATATATAATAATTTTTTCCAGATTTGTTACCTCTACCCTGACTTTTATAATCAGAGACTTGACAAAGCTTTCTGATGAAACTAGATGAAGTATGAGATAGATGATAATTTGTCTGCTTATTTCTAGAAACTTTAAATTAAACTCTTCATTATTCATCAATTTTAAAACATTTTATTCAGTAAGCATATTAGCTGAACACTAAATACTAATTAATTAATTATATTATAGAAAATGTTAGCATAAACAGTGAACACTAAACTTATGAATAGGCTATAAGAATAGGGCGCCATATTAGCAAACCCTAATCTAGGTTAAACCAATGCATAGTTTTTGGGTTAAGTCAGCTGAGTTATTACTGTTTTGGCCTTGTTTCCTCCTATAATTTCCATTTGTAAAGATATGGTGGCCTACATACAGTGGAGCCTCTTCTATAAATGGTTATTTGACTTAGTAACCCATACATTTTTTTTGTAAAATATCAAGAACATAAATCTTCTCTTGAAACCATTTATTTGGATACTGAAGTAAAAGCCATTTATTTGGGTAGAAAAAGCTGATACAGTGGACACAAATTCCAACCTTGACTGCTGAAATGTACAGTTCAAATTCGTTTGTTTGAGTAACCCACATGGTTAGCATAAAGTCACTCATATTTATATAGAGTGAACAAGAATGACTCTTAGGTATTGTGATTAATGACCTTTTTTATTTTCCAGGTTATCATTAGTTGAAAGTATACCGGAAGGTCATATGTACCCTCCAAACGTGACGCATTTTCCCACGAAGAATGTGTGGTTAGACTTGATAGATGAAGCTCAAACGAGTATAGAAATAGCGTCGTTTTATTGGTCTCTTAGATATAATGAAGAATATCCTTATAATTCCTCTATAGAGGTTGGTATTGTTTTTAGTATTTACAAATTATTTCCAGGCTTGATTTGTACAGTTAAAGTCAGCAATTGATTTACAAAAGCCGCCCTTAATACTTACAAAATAAAGCGCTTTTAATGTTAAACTGTTAACATTGATGTGTGGTTGATTGTGGAGCTGTGTGCTTATTAATTTTATATATTTTTTTTAGGGAGAGCAAGTGTTCCAAGCTTTATATGCTGCTGGGTCAAAAAGAAATATAGACTTAAAAATTGCTCAAAATTGGCCCACTAAACAATATCCTAACGTAGATACTGAATATTTAGTTAAGAAGAAAGCTGCACAGGTAAGCAACAAATGTTTTGTTTTTTACTGCAGACATTACATCACCCCTGTAATCCCCGAAGGGTTAGGCAGAGGTGTACTTTAAGTACATCCACATTTCGCCAGTCGTGTTTAAGTCCCATGTAACAGGGGGCGAGCCAATTGCCATCAACCAGGCACAAATCCAAACTCCGGGCTGCAACGGAGAAATTCCTGATGAAAAAACTCAATAACACTTTACCCAACCAGGGAATCGAACCCAGGATCTTCCTTATGCTAAGCAGTTGCGCTTGCGACCACTAGACCAATAAGGCAAATCACTGCAGAATTAAGTAAAAAGCCAAATCTTAAAAATAACTTAGGAAATCCAATATTTATCGCTTTATATCTCTTTTACCAGGTGCGGAGTTTAAACTTTTCAAAGTTACTAGGGAATGGTATCCTGCACACAAAATTTTGGATTATAGATAGAAAACACTTTTACATTGGCAGTGCCAACATGGACTGGAGAGCGCTTACACAGGTAACCATACATTTGTACAGTCGGTGAAAATTATTTGTTAAGAAAATTTACACCCTACGTCAATTTGCCGTGTTATAGCCATTACATACAACTGCCAAAGAATGACAGTTGTAATTTGAATATACGGACCATTTAAATTGGTAGGTAATTTGCTTAACAATTAATTTCCGTGACTTTACAAATGTCGACCACAACAATTCTATAGGTTTTCTTTAAAAAAAATATATCATACATGTACCCATATTATAATTATATTTTATTTTAACTTGACTGATCAGTTTTGATGTCTATGCTCATGGATGCTCCGCCCCCACTATTTACCTCCGTGGGTGCTGGAGCCCCCGAGCACCCACGGAGTCGGCGCCCCTGTGCCCGATAAAATTATGAATTTATGCTATAAACTTCTTGATACCTATCATCTCAAAAGTCCGAACTCGTTTCGATCGTTGTAGAAATCTTTGGGACCTTTGCTACAGCGACCGGAACGAGTTATCATGAAATAACGCAATATCTTGATAATAATATTAGTAAATTGTTGTCCTCAGGTGAAAGAGTTGGGTATAGTCGCATTCAACTGTTCCTGCCTCGCAGCTGACTTGGGGAAAGTCTTTGATGTAAGTTTTTTTTTGTTTTGTTATAATTATTAAATCCTGACCGTAGAAGAAACTTGCACGGCAAATGATCGCCAGACACGCTACAGGTTGATAAAATAGATAATACTGTCTGGACACACTTTGTAAGTATGCGAGAGGGATGTGATTGTAGATATAAAAAAATTACTAATTTTTACTTTACGACCAACTTTTGTCATGTTTAAAAACAGCAGTTACTCTCACTCACCAAATGGACATATATACATATATATTTTAAACGAAATAATAAATATAAATTTCCCGTCATAACTGACATTTCTAACAAGGAAAAATGAATTACACCCGAGTTATAAATTAAAATTAATTACACTTCTTGGTGTTTATTGCAGCTATTTTCGTCCAAGAAACAACATCAATTCCGTCTAACAAATTGCGCAGCATTCATCCGCGAGACCGTAGGCGAGAGCTTTTAATTAGCGCCACGACTCGCCAGCTTGTCGTGTTAATATTTCATAGCTAAATACTGTACCTCGCTCTTTAAAATTTCAGTATTTTCAGTGGTACCTATTTTGAGCAGAAAATATTACGGTTACTAATATTTTCATCTTGGAATTTATCGCTTTAAACATAAAGTTCTAAATTATAAAGTCTGACTGCGATTAGGAGTTTGTCATTATAATAGATAGATAGATTATAATTTCTTTATTTACACTTCAAACTCACAAACATCTGTGAAGCCCTGGCTCTCGTACGAGTTCCTGTACCACAAGAGCACCAACATTATTATTACACCAAAATTTTACATAAAAACCAGTAGTTATGAGTTTTTTTCAATTTCTCCCTGCGAATCCTAACTATCCTAACTTCCTAATCCTAACTTTATTATTATTTTTATTATTTTTATATATTTTTATATTTTTATATTATATTATATTATATAATATTATAAATGCGAAAGTAAGTTTGTTTGTTTGTTTGTTACCTTTTCACGCCTAAACCACTGAACCGATCATCCTGAAATTTTGCATATACGTTGTCAGGTGTACAGAAACGGACATAGGGTACCTTTTATCCCGAGAAAAAGTACTGTTCCCGGGGAAAACAACAATAACGTTCTTATGATAATAAAAAAAAAAAAAAAAAAATTCATTTAATTCAGACAATTTTTGTCCATATTTTGTTAGTACCTTTTACATTCTCTTAAAACTATGTTAGTAATGACATGAATGACAATGACAAGAATGAAAGTAAATAAATAATTGAAAATAAATTATAATTAAATTAAATTAAATAATTGAAAATAAATTAAAATTAAATTAAATTAAATATTTGAAAATAAATTAAAATACGGTAAAATTAAATAATTGAAAATAAATTAAAATACGTTAAAATTAAATAATTGAAAATAAATTAAAATACGGTAAAATTAAATCATTGAAAATAAATTAAAAATATAAAAAATCATTAGGCAACATGCAGCCTGATGAGCCTTCCCACAGCTGGCGATACTGGTTGGTCTGCAATCATCTTTAGGATTCCGTTGCCACTCCCTCGAATTCGACGAATTAGTGAGGCTGACTTTTTGCGCATTATAGCGTAAAAGTCATCCACCCTCGCGTCGGCAAACATGCCCGAGGCACTGCAAAATCGAGGTAGTCGCACCAGAATCCTAAAGGCGTTGTTATATTGGACCCTGAGAGCATTGTAGGCACGCTGCGTGTAGTTGGTCCATAGGGCGCTGGTGTAAAAACTTTGGCAGTAGGCTCGGAACAAAGTTACCTTTACTTGTACTGTACACTTCGCAAACCTGTGTACCAACATGTTAGCTCGCACCGACAATGCTCTCCGCTCTCTCTCAATGTCTGCGTCATCATGCAAGGTTTCGGTCACAACATGCCCTAGGTACCTAAACTGAGAGACCCGACTCAAAGATACCCCGTTGAGATACACTGGTGGTATATGCTCAGGTTGTTTATTTTTACCTCTGATGAGCATATACTCACTCTTTCTATCGTTGTACTTTAAGCCGTGACTCTCAGCGTAGGTCTCACAGATACTTAATAGCTTCCTTAACCCTCCGACAGATGGACTCAGCAACACCATGTCATCAGCGTAACTGAAGTTATTGACGCAAACGTTATCTATGTGACATCCGACATGGCTGTTGCTGAGTTCACCTATCAGCTGATTGACGTACAGATTAAAAAGTCTTGGAGAGGTCAGTCCCCCTTGCCTCACTCCACACTCCAGTGAATATTCTTCAGAATAAGCGTTTCCCCACTTGACAACGTTCTTCTGGTGGTTATACCAGAATGAAAATATATTAGTGAGTTCGGCAGGAGCCCCAACCTCCCCAAGCTTAGTCCAGAGCCTGTTATAATCGACGTGTCTTCCGATCATGATTGAATTATGACCCGAATTGATAGTCAAAGTCTAAATTAACGCGAGCGAAGCCGCGGGCAAAAGCTAGTCTATTATAATCCTTAGCGTTGGCGGTTGAATGCGATAAATGATAAATGATTTTATTTCAATTAGTAGGTTTGAACAAACACTTTTACACGTCTATCATATTTTAAAAACTAGATGAGGTCGGCGTTTCCTATCTGACTACTCTGAGAAGAAAGGCCGAAACAAACTCAGAGGTCACAGTCTCTTTTAAAGTCCAGACATAATCTTGGTCAGATCATGTGAAGACCATGTAGATTTGTTTTTGAAATGGTCTTTTGAGGAAAAACCACACAGATTGAGTGGACCTGTCCAGTCAGTGCACGCATTTGTCGGTAATCGTGCAGCTCAACTCAGAACTTATAGAAGTAGGTTGCTGTTCCGCTTCTATCAAATTTAAATATCACGACCTTCAATACCTAGGTATATGAATTTACTCAATGGGTACACTCAAAACGGCACACTACGAGAACACAATACACTAAACAAGTCACCCCGACCGATTTAAGTTTTAGTGCAGAAACCTTGTCCCAAGCAATATGCCAATACGAATATGTGGTAAAGGTTTTCAATGTCGCGTTCATTTTCCTCAACATTCTTACCATATCACATAAATTTAAATACGGAAATGAATAAAGCCATTATCGTGTTCGACCGTGAAAGTACAATATAACCTACCACAACGGGGTGTCGTCAGTGCCAAGCGCGGGGACAGACCTTGGTCCGCTACGGTATATTTAGTGCACCTAATGCATGGTATATAATTGAATATAGAACGCTTGCCTTGTTAACTAGGATCGATATTCATAGATATAATGTAATTAAATGCTACAGTTTGTATCAACAAATTGCTTCCTTATCAAGTTACCGGTGACAGGCACCAATTCGTACCGATAACATTTATAAAGGGCAAGGGTTTGGTTTATCAAAGATTTGTAACATTCGCTGTTTCTTGAAATTAATGATTTAAAGCTTCGACGTACCTAGATTTCTTTCAAAAGGACTATAAAATTAAATAAATATACCCTTTAATCTTCTACCAGTAAAAAAATAAAATATATATAAATAAAAAACAAAAAAAGGTAAAATTATTTACATTTTTAATTATATACAACCCAGTGGTTGTGGAGGTCAGATAGGTAGTCGCTCCATGTAGAATACTAGTGAATACAGTCTAACCGGTTAGACTGAAAGTCAAGACGACTCCAAAGTAGATGGGAAAAGGCAAGGCAGATTCAGGGTCTTTTTTAACCTATTGGAGGCCCTAGCACTTTAAGATACTGGGAACCCTATGGAGAATCTAGGATGCAAGAGCGAGCGAAGCGAGCTCGAAATTTGTAGGACCCTGCCTCTGATAGCCCCTACCTCAGACGCTGGCAGGAAATGGGGCCCTGGGCACTTGTCCAGACTGGCTAATGGAAAACAAGGCCCTGGCAAATGATGACTAATCATCTTTATTTACATTTTTTCGTGCAGAAACGCAGTTGTTCAAATATGTAGTCAGATAGGTTTGCTAGGATGCTATCTTATAAAAACATCTTTGACATTTGCCTAATTTGTCGTGGGTAATCGACTTCTCACGTAACCAGTGGGCTGGCCTATTTTTTTAGCCAGAGAATCAGCATTGCCATCCAACATGGCAATGCTGCCAGTATTTTGGGCACTTTTCATGTTGACAACGAAGCGGACGAATTTTTTGATGACCTATTATTCTCCCCCTTTTTATACTTGTACAGTCACGAGCACAAATATGTCAACACTTGGCAACTTTCAATAGCGATTTATTCATGAAATAACGAATGCAACGTTGAAACGCGACATATGGCATACGTAAACATAGGTTTTGATTTGGTTTTGGTTTTAGGTTTTGTTTTATTTTTTTATTTAACCCCTTTGGTTTCTAAAATATTATGTTCGTAACAACATAAAATTTCATTAAAAAATTAAGAAGAAAATCGCTTTTGAATTTAGCCAAGTGTATACATATTTATGCTCGTGAATGTACATATTATTATTATTCATTTATTTATTCACATACTTATTAAATACATTTTTAAATATTTTTATAAAAACATTAAAAAAACATTTAAAAATATAATAATACTGGTCCGCGGTATCGGGAGCAGGGTCCAAGCTACCGGTGGTTAGGACTCCAGAGATAGGAACCTCCTCACAATGCGAGCCGTATCGAGGAGTACTGCCTTCTGGATCAGGCTCTTGATCCAACTGTCTAACGAGAGCCTTGAGAGATGCTAGATGGTCGAGGTTTTCGGCCATCAGGCCATTGGCCGATACGACAATCGGCACAATGACAGCCGAGCTCACATTCCAAATGTCAACAACCTCATGTGCTAAGTCGAGATATTTTTAAGAGAAGATATATAGATTATTATTATTATAATGTGTCTTCATTAAACAGCATCTAAATCCGGACTTAAGAAACTAACAGATCGTTTCACGACATAATCTTAGAAAGTTGCTATCAAGTCATTATCAAAGTTGTCCGCTAAAACCGGCTGGCACAGGGTAGCACGCCCACGGTCGCCGTCACAAACTTACGTTGTTCGGTGTCGAAGCTGAACAATTAATGGACGGGTTAAAGTTTGTAAGGTCGCGGGAAAGCCAAGTTACAAGTTGTGAGATTTGCCTTTCTGTTTAATTTAATACTTTTTGTATACGGGTGGTTTTTGCGTTTTAGCCAGCTGTTGCTTCATATTTTAATACAGTTTGAATACTATTTGGTATTACTTTTGTTATCTTTCTTAGAATTGAATGTAACTATGTCCTTGCATATTATAAAACGCATCGTCATATAAATAAAATGTCATTTATAGGTATGTAACTGGAGAACCAGTGTCCAATTTAGATACATTGTTTATTTTTATTCCTAGTTTTGTTTTGTGGATAGCTTACAATATACCTAGGTACCTATATTTTATTTCATTACATATTATAAGGTTTAGAACATAGTCGTTTTATAAGGCTTCCTACGGTATCTCCGCTATAAGAAACACAGACATTATACGAGTTGGATTTTTGAGACGGGGCAGTAAGGGCAGGTACCTTAACCGTTGTTTCTACAAGAAAATGGTCTTAGGAGACTGTCCTTCACTTTTTGAGATATTTTGAAATACAGTCAGCAAGAGAATGGGCAGTTTTCACAAAACATTTTTTGGTGCCAAACGATCCTGTTTTTTATAAGGATCAAAAAACTCTATCGGATCAACAGATGTTTGAGTACTAGTAGACAGAAATCGCAAAAACTTTTCCTATACATTTTGTAGGAAATGAGACTCCAACCCAGTTTTTTACGATGTATAAAATAAAAATAAACAAAAATAAACAAAAAAGATTCACTTCAAATTTCGAACGTACACGCGTTATAATTTTATTTGGTTTAAGAAAAAGATAGTTGGTTGCTTGTTGTAGTTGAGATAACCATAAAAAGTTGATTTGAGAGTTTTTATAGAACGAAACATTCTAACGATTATTATAATATATAGTTTTGACTTGGGAAATCCCATCGGGCACACGGCATGTATAAAATGTACAAATTAATAAAAGAAAACTGTATGGCAAGTTCGCTGTAACTTAACTGCCGGTGACAATCGTTAAATTGTCATAAGGCTTTTTGTGAAAAGTAGGTATACGAATGAGCACTCCATTCTTATTCCATCTTTGTCTGAAAATAATAAAATACTTGAACCCATTAACGTCAGTTAAGCAAGTTCGCAGACACGATAGTCTGTGTAGAAGCAACAAATCCCTTTAACTTTAAAGGGTCTTTCTTATACGAAGCTGTTTATGGAATTTGTAACAGGGATCATTATTATTGTTACTGGGAATTAGTGTTGCAATTCTAAAGGCATTATTATTATGTTGCATTGCAAGAGGCTTTGATACTTATTGTATTATGATGCGATTTTTTTTCCAATTTGTAAGTGGTCTGGTACGTTACTAGCATAAAAGCAGAGGGTAAATGATATTATTGCACAGATTTTGAGATCATGTGATGGGTCACAATGCTTCATACAAAACCGCCAGTTGCTTATGATTATTTGAACTTTTTTTTATCATCCCTAATTATAAATGACCCATACGAGTCGACCTTAACTTTGCAGAATGAAAACCGTGTAAACTTTTTTTAATTCAAATATTAACAAACTTACAATGTTTCAAACGAATCTAAGTAGTTGTCTTTAACAAGACATGTCAACAGCTGCACCAGTACCCATGTAAAATGCAGGGAAAATAGACAGTAAAATAACTGTCGTAGCTAGGGCTGCTATGGCGTAGGCTGCGGCTACGACTTGCTACAGCATTAGTAGAATTGACATTTTACACAACAACAAGCCATGTGCCCGATGGAATTTCTCATCGGCAAAAACTACGAACCCCCATACAAACTTTCATCCTCTTTTTAACCCCTTTAGGGAGTGACTTTACAAAAAGCTATACTTATTGTTCACCTTCGTTATACATTTTTGTGATGGGGCAGTAAGGGTTGATAGTTAGGTATCTTAACCGTTGCAGTTACAGAAAAACGATCTTAGGAGACTGTTCTTATTGTTTGAGAAATTTTCATCCCCCCAGCGGCTAGTCTATCCCAAAAAAGTAAGTTGGGAGTCACATTTCCTATAAAATGTATGGGTGAAGTATTTTTTGCGATTTCTGATTTTTCTAGTACCTACTCAAGCCTCAGTTGGTCGGATAGAGTTTTTTGATCCTTATAAAAAACAGGATCGATAGGCACCAAAAAAGTTTTTTGTGAAAATGGCCCATTTTCTTAACTATACATTTTTTTTTTCAAAATTGAGTATGTGAAAAAAAAATTCTCAAAAAAGAAGGACAATCTCCGTAGATCGGTTTCCTGTAGCTACAACGGTTAAGGTACCTGCCTTTACTGCTCCATCTCAATAATCCACCCTGTATACAGAGATATCATATCCTGATCATACCCTAACAAATAAAAATAAAAATAAACTGATATTCAGCCCGCATCCGGTTAGACTGGATGCGGACCACAACATAGTTGGGAATAGATTAAGCAGATAATGAACTTGACCACAAATAACAACTTATTATTTTACTTTTAGGTATACTGGAGCCTGGGAACTCCAGACGCGGTGGTACCAGATAGCTGGCCAGCCGAGCTGAACACAGACATCAACATTGAAAACCCTGTGAACATATCCGACGCGCAGCATAGCTACGGCGCTTATATCACTGTGAGTATTTTGCTTATCATGCGGAAATGTTTACCCTATATTCAGGGCTGGACAAAATACATGCTTTGCTTTAATGAAAATACAAATTACAAATACTTTCTCGCTATTTAAAATACAAAATACAGTATTTTAACTCTTTTCTTATCATGCGGAAATGTTTACTCTATGTTTAGGGTTGGACAAAATACATGGTTTGCTTTAATTAAAATACAAATTACATATACTTTCTCGCATGTATTCTCTTTTTATTTAAAATACAAATGACAAAATATATTCAGAGCCTTTTAATATAATAAATTGTCGTAAGTGCCACAATGTAAGAACGACTTTAACTTGCACACTTGAATGTATCATATTGCTTATGTAATTTTGGAATATGGTACGAGTACTAGGTATAAAGCCAATCAGAAAGCATTACAAACATACAATTTAACAAAATTGATAACTTTTTCTATGGAAAATTGCACAATTTTGTCAAATTGTAGATTTGTAAAGTTTTGTGTTATAGGGCCCAGGTGTTAGGTAATGTAAATAAAACTAATCCAGCTCAGCCTATTAATCAGTAAAAGAAGAATTTCCTATCATGCCCACTAGATTTTTAATTGTACCATCAGACAAACAGCCTCTTGTTGGGGAATGAATTAAACCTGCTAAAGAAAACAATCTTTCTACGAGTCCACTGTCGCCTTTTCATGGTATTTTTTCTTATTTTTGAAATGTAAATGTAAAAAAATAACTATTCACTGCCATAAAATTTAGAGCGAGCGCTGCGTCCATTACGATGTTTTCCATTTGTTGTCGCGATAAACTTAACAGAAATGTGGCCATGTGCATTCGTCGTCGACGCGACGATCGCGACGTGTGCGGCCCAGGCATAAGAATAAAAATGTCATTTGATAAGAGACTTGAAAATTGCGGTACAGTTTGAGGGTAGTAAAGGCAAAGTGTTGCCAATTCTAAAGATTGACATATACTGCTGTGGATTCTAATGTTTTTAGTTTATGTATAAGTCAGCTTATTTTTCATTTTCATTAATAAGATCGCTAAAATAAATGTATTTATGTTAAAATGTATTTTGAAGGCATA
Source organism: Dryobotodes eremita (assembly GCA_917490735.1). Lineage (NCBI taxonomy): Eukaryota > Metazoa > Arthropoda > Insecta > Lepidoptera > Noctuidae > Dryobotodes > Dryobotodes eremita. The sequence goes on along the minus strand of OU823251.1, from coordinate 17,637,593 downwards.
AGTATTTGAAATACTAACTACAAAACACCTCAGCGTCAGGTATTCGAAATACCAATTACAAATGAAATTTTTAGGAAGTAATTGAAATACAAATACCAAATACGTATTTTTATTTCAATTACAAGTAATCCAAATACTGCATATATTCATAAACATCTTACTATAAAGCCAAGTGCACATTACAGCCGCCTATTGACATTATTGACGTTCAGAAGCGCCTTTTATGTGCCTATTTGAAATAAATGATTTGACTTTGCCGCACCGGGCCGCAGTGCAACGCATTTTTATTAAAAAAAGGTGCAGTTTGGCGCGACTGTAGTGTGCGTTGGTTCTCGTAAAATGTATTTTTACAATGCTTTACGTTGCGGTGCGGCCCGCCCGCAATCTGCGTTAGCCTTGATAAATGATGACATCACAACATTGAAAATATTACAAGAATAAGACAAATTAAGGCCGCGCTCACTTTACATGCGTTTTTGTACGAAATTCGGTCGTGCGATCGCGTGCGAAAATGCACAGACGATCCCGATCCTTCAAGTATGTACAGTCACGAGCATAAATATGTATACACTTGGATAAATTTAAAATCGATTTTCTGCTTAATTTTTTAATGAAATTTTATGTTGTTACAAACATAGTATTTTCGAAACCATAGGTTTATGTAATATGACGTATTTTAACGTTGCATTCGTTATTTCATAAAAAAATCGCAATTCAAAGTTGCCAAGTGTTGACATATTAGTGCTCGTAACTGTACTATGGGAGTGCTCGAACTGGACGTACGACTAACTGACTCTCATCCAGTTGTTTTCGAATATGGTCTTGTTATTGTCGCTACTTCTACAAATAATATTCGTAGCTGCTACGCCGGAGCATCGTCGTAGCTTTTCAAATAATTGAAGAATTTAATGAGCAAACATTTTCTCGGGTCTCCAAAAACATCGTCATCATTTAAATTAAACGGTTACTCAAATAACGTTCGTTTAATTGGAACACAAGTGATACACTGATTGACACCCAAGGCGTTTATAGCTGACAGGGATTTTTCAATTTTCTCCAGTGCCGGGGCAGCTATTACGTACGGTTCGGTTGCTAAATTGACGTTGGGATTAATTACATTTTGTTTCAAAGAACGTAATCCTCGAGTAGCTGGGAATAAGTTATTTTCGCAAAGTTACTATACTACCTGCTTAGCCTTTTCCCAACTATGTTGGCGTTGGCTTCCAGTCTAACCGGATGCAGCTGAATACCAGTATTTTACATGGAGCGACTGCCTATCTGACCACCACAACCCAGTCACTGGGTAATACGATACCCCTAAGCAAGACTGATTGTCAGAGTTTTGGGATACTGCAGACTACTCATAACGACTGTCAAAGATCTGCGCATGACAGCCGGCTTAACGTGCTTTCCGAGGCACGGAGGGTAATCGGTCGGGGTCTCGATATGTAATTAATGGTCACCCATCCACGAACCGACCGCGGCAAGCGTAGCTTAACCTTCGATCGACCCGTATGGCTGTCATTATTTAGCCATGAGCCCAAAGTTAAGAAGTTAATTAAACAGTCAAACTGCTTGCAATTCAGTCAATCAATACTTATTTTATACTGTTTTCCTTTGCTTCTTTAAGTTCATTGTTTCTTAATTATTATTGGGTAATAAATCGTGTCGCGTGTCCGTTATCGTCAACAGTCTCGTTATCAAATCAAAACACGTTTCTATTGCTTATGGGTTCTATGTACTCTAAATGATATTTGAATATCCGAAACATATCTCCTGTAAAATATTTATAATTTGACGAGTTGAGCCAATTACATTAATAATCACTTCACTTCATTGGCATTATAATCATTGTTCCGTATTTTTTAGTTTTAAGGTGTATTTTTGTTGCTGCAATGCCAATAAACGCATTTTTCCTTTTTTCTTTTCTTTCACTTTTTAACGCAACCTCGAGTTTCAATATCAGAGCAACTAATCAATAAAATATCTGGTCTTGCAAGACACAGCGTGGCAAGAAATTATTGTTTATTAGCGTTCCTTGTAATTGTAATATCGACGCTGCCATCAGACATGTTTTAGAACGTCGCGTATGACCAATAAAGTTGTTATACCTATGTATGTTAAAAAAGACCGTAACATTTTATCTGTCGTTAAAGCTAGACAAAATGGCGGTGGAAGGTTTTAAATTGGCAATATGGCGAGTGGTGTGGCTATCCCATTTAAGGCTTTTATAGCTACCATCCGGTAACCTTGATGGGTTCTTAAAGTATAGTGGTGGAAATCGCTGCTTCCTCCCGTATCCAGGTCGGAACCTCGGAACAGACTACAGGGCTCGGTAAATGGATTTTTTGTTTATACAGTTCGACCTAGCTCCATCACTATTAGCTGTTTGCGAATGGAAAAGGTCAGATGTTTCAAGCTTGGCATATCGTGTCTTAGTTAAGGTGACCATATACTGACCGTCCAAGCTCACGTTTTATTTAAAACGTGTTCAATATACCTAGGCATTTGTGTAGATATTAGCGAAGCCGCTTATTTTATACTAGCTTTTGCCCGCAGCTTCGTTTGCGTGGATGTCGGAAAATATCCCACGGGAACGTACTACCCCTACGTTTAATCCCGGTAGTACGTCCAGGTTATAAACTGTGTTCCAAATTTCATCGAAATCCGTTAAGCCGTTTTTGCGCCAATCCGGAAAAACATCCTGACAAACGGAAAAAAAAACTAAAATCTATATTTTTGGCATCAGACTCCTTCCCACACCTCGTGGCAATTACTTTTTTTTTTTTTTCAAAAATATTATATGTACAGTTTTGACTTTGTTACTATTTTATTATAACGGGTGTAAAAAGACACTTAACGAAGCCAAGAGTCACTTGTACTCCCCGTCATTGAATTTTTTTGTACTGTACCATACCTGGGAACCTTCTGGTTACGGAGATATTGAAGGTCAAAATCCCAACTTTATACGAAAAAACGTTTTTAATATTATAAAACAACTTTAAATACCCCCATGACCGGACCCCTGTACCGTTGCATGCACCCATAAACAGATTTGAGTGCGTTACGTTGCGCACTACCGTAAACAGCGATTTTTCATACCAAAAATTAAATTCGTTTCCCAGCAATTATTTTTGTGCTATGTGTACAAAATGCGCAGTTGACGGCTATATACAATGACATGAGTATTTACTTGTAAAGTATTATGTTATTTTAATTTTTGTGAATGTGAGGACTACGTGGGTAATTGCTTTCTTTTTTTTTCTCATTTAATTTTAATTGTGATCTGGCAGTTTGAGTAATTTATGCGGCCTACCCAAATGTCATTTATTTGGTATTGTTCGTCGAATCGTTGAGCTCCTTAAGTTCTGAGTTGTGCTGCACGATTACTGACAAATGCGTGCACTGACTGGACAGGTCCACTCAACCTGTGTGGTTCTTTCCTCAAAAGACCATTTCAGATACCAATCTGCGTGGTCTTCGCATGACCTGACCAAGATTATGTCTAGACTTTAAAAGAGACTGACCTCTGAGTTTGTTTCGGCCTTTCTTCTCAGAGTAGTCAGATAGGAAACGCCGACCTCATCTAGTTTAAAAAACATGATTGACGTGTAAAAGTGTTTGTACAAACCTACCTACAGAAATAAAATCGTTTATCATTATCATTTTATGTGATGGGTCTTTTTACACCCTGTATGTATAGATACATACCTGACTTTTCTTACACGCAAGTGTAATTACGATACAAGGGCTTGTGGAATGTATATTTTGTTTGTACCAGCCAGCCTGGTTCGGCATTAAATACCTACGTGTAGCGTTATACCTACTTCTTATTATGTTAATTAATGTACAAAATATTTCAGACACAATGCGAATTGTTATATGAATAAATAAATAAATAGACTTGATGTAACAAAGCACCAAGTTTAAAGTCACCTACATTGAACTATGGTTGTCTTCCGGTAACCTTGCGCGAGCTGACTTAGCGTCACCGTGTTGGTGGAAAGCGGTGTTTTTGTTTATAGTTTAGATTCTTGGAAATTGCTGCTCTGTTTTACGTCGTATATTGATCAAAACACGATTCTCGACTGTGGGAATTATATATTTATCGAATAATAATCATCAATTTCATATCAATCGCCAAATTCAAAGAAATTTTGAATTTGGCGGGCTGCAACTGAGGTGTCAGCTTAATATTTAGCGATCGGTAGTTTGCGACAGCGTCGCTGTCTATGTCGAGACTTGCCGGCCTAGGTGGGATCAGACTTTGGGCTCGTTTAATGGATGTTTACGCGATCTAACGGTTGACATTTAACGTTGCCATTACCGCTTGGTTTAATTTAAGCGTTGCAATAGGTACCTACAAAAGTCACCAACTAGAGATAGCGGTTGTTTACGCATTTTTTAAGTAGCCTATGAAATTGCTGCGATGGATAGTTCTTTGAGTAAAATCATACGAAAACAGCAGTAATGGTTAGATTTAGTATCCGAGATAAGGACGCCCGGTGTGCACCAAGTTTCCACGAAGTCACTATTTCGTGTGATTTCGACTGCTTTGTAGGAATAAGCAACTTATAATGACGACGACTACCGCTTTAGAATGTTTGCCCATATATCCTTTTATGGTTCACACCGAGCCGACAATACGCTATTTTACTTCACGTTCACACTGGGGCTCTTAGTGAGTGGGCTCACAAACGGCACCTTACGCGGCCTTATTGTGCCAGCAACCGGCAAAGATCAGTATAGGTACTTATAATTTGTTGTTGTTGACTAAAATTCAGTACCTTTAATAGCAATTTTATTCATTGAATAAATAGGTTTACACTACCGTAATATTCAATTTAATTAAATTAATTTTAAATTTTAAAATAAAATAAGTAATATTGTTTTTGATGTAGGTACACAGGTTTTCTAATGTTACTTCATCACAATGATTATGTGAGTAAATACCAGTGCTCTGTCACAGGAGGTACCGTAACTACAAATATTACATAAAATAAGTTTACAAAATTAGAGCCTAACCCCGGTCACTCACATGCGCGCAAAACATTCATTTGAGGTTCGTGGACTTTGATTTGCGTCGAAAACCGACACGGCTTGGAAAACCGTGAATGTGGTAAAAACTGTACATTATTCATTTGTGAATGTCGTCCTACACTTGCGGGATCGCGTATTCGTGCGAATGTGAGTGACCGGCATTAAGTATAGGTACAGGGTAGCAGGGACATCGACGCGAATCTTTTTTAAATAAATTTAAATATAAATTTAAATATAACCGATTTCATTTTGTACTAGGCCTACACCGTCGGCGGTCGGTGTCTGCAGGCCTACGCTGTCCTCCCATACCTATCAACACTGTAATTTTTAACATTGTAAAAACCCCTTATTTTTAAAAGAGTAACCGTGGAGTTTCTTGCCGGCTCTTCTCCATAGGAAACAACCAATTGGAACCGTGCACCTAGCTTCTGACGTTTCATAAGTGCCCATGTTGGTTTATGTGAAATAAAATATTTTGATTTTGATTTTTTTCTTTAAGTCGTTTTCCTCAATGCTGAGGGTGGTGACCTCATCCTCATCATTTTCCGCGATCTAGCGGCCTGTCTGTCTAGCAGTGTGTCCTGACCGATACATCGGTCCGACGTGGTGATCATGGTATTCCAAGCATATCTTAAATCAATTCTTTACATTGCGACTAATGTCGAATCTAGTCCGTTAAAAGCCTCTACACTCTTTTCTTCTGTTGTTTCTTCAAAAAATCTTAGACAGCAGCCCTTAAGCGTTCTTGCCGCCTAAAATACCATTTCCATTTACTTCTTGATGATGCATTTAAAACTATGAACAGTGATTGCGGTATCAGCCTCAAAGTAAACCATACTTTTGCTGTTGCTATTTTATGATATTTCAAATGAAATATAATATGTGAAATGCTTTTATAATGACCTTTCACAGCTTTAGGAATAAGGTACAGTAACAAAAACAGCACAGTTCCAGTATCACATAAGATGGCCACTCCAATCAAAGACAATACATGTCCTACGTTTTTATTAGACATTCGCTTCTTGAAACAAGACAGCACAGACACAACTACGCTAATAAACAACACTAAAATAAACGTTATCATAAACAGTAGAGGATAGAATTGCAAAACGGTTAACTCTTGCCGATTTGCATTGTTATAATATATCCTGTTTACAAATATAGTTATCATTTGGGTCACTAATGTTAAGCCGTACACGAAAACAGTCACTTGCACTTTACCACCACTTAATTTCAGTTTATGTACCAACACTAGGTTAACGTAGGCCAGTAGTGAAGACGATAGAGACCAACCTAATGCCGCCACAAAAAAGAAGTCGCTTGCGAACTCGAACAGGTATAGGTATTTTTTTCTACAATACTTAATAATAAGTAAACTTATTAAATGCAAGGCTCCCAACATTGTTTGGTTCACAGCAATATAGTTGTGAAGGTTTCTCCAATGAGACAACAAACACCATGTCATCCACAAAACCACGCAACATAGTGCAGAGAATGAAGATCCAATGATAAGAATTACTTCTTTTTCATCAATTTCAATTTTTTTATGGTAAAAATACAATTCAGTGAGCCGTTTAGCGCTCAACATTTTTAATTAGTAACGTATCGCACTCAAACGCGCGCCGCCACATTGTAGTTTTTTTGAAACCTGATTAAAATTTGTTACCGGCTGTTCATTAGTAGGTAGAACTGTGAAAGATTATTTTAATTAACACGCATAGATAAATGTATGATAAATAAGCCAATATAAAGCTACGTGATTTTTTACTCCTAATAAAACTGCTTGTTATTTATGAAAAAAACATTTAGACACTTTAGTTCATGCCTCTAGTTAATTCAAGTCTTGTTCTAATTAAATGTACCTACTTAATTTCTAACTCTTTTCTTACTAATGTTTCTAACATAGACAAAAATATGTTGTAGGGTATCAGCTTTACGATCCAAACGCTATGCTAACTTGCCTTTACTTCTTACCAGGGCTTGAAATACTTGTATTTTGGGAACCGGTTGCATTGACCTTGGTGTGATACCGGTACCAGACGTGGTACCGGTACTATTGGTCCCGATACCAGACGTAGTGCCTAAGTATACTATTCTTATTTCTAATCAGTATCGGTAGTGTACTGGTACCTACCAAACAAATATTTCCGTAAGTTAGAGTGAGAAAACAGATATAGTAAGTAAAATGGATAGTTAATAGGCATTAGAAGAATAACTTCAAAATACAAATACGAGATTTGTGGTACGCGACGGGTATCTGAATTTGGTACCGGTAATTGGTAACTAAATTACCGGTACCCGTCTGAAAACATTACCGTCTGGAACCAGTACCCGTCTGGAACCGGTACTGACGTATCGAAATGGTAAGAACCACTAAGTACAGGTACAAAACCTGTAGGTACTTTTAGGACCGGTTCCAAGCCCTGCTTTTTACTCGACTGTGGTGATGCCCAAAAGGGGGTGTAATGTTTTTAACAGATTTGATGATCATGACCAGACATTTTTTTTTTAATGTCTTTGTGTCATTTCTGAACAACACACAAATTGACGAAGGTAGTTGCAATAAAAATATTTAATAAGAAAGGTATTGTTTGCAAAAAACATGACAAGTTGGTAGCTATCGATTCCTGGCTAGCAATTGTTTTTTTATTTATTCATTGCGCTAATGTAACTAGTTATTATGCAACGTTCTTACCGCTTTTCTATATCATATACATAATGTCTCATAGTTTGACGAAAATTTCTTCCTACAGGCTGAAAGTAGAGTTGCTCTCAAAACCTCGCCCTGTGCATAGATTTATAAAAAATAACTACCTACTACAGTTTTTATTGATAAAAACAACCTAATTAAAACAATCATTCATTATTGTTTGTTTAAATATTGTTAGTACTGTTTGGAGTTTGGTTAAACAGTATTACCTACCTAGTTTGCTTTGCACATAATATTAATTATATTTTTTAGGTTGAAATGTAAAATGGGGGAATATGATCTGGATTTTTTACTATTACTATCAATGCTTGCACCTGCACTTTCTGTATTGTGTGTCATAGCGTTGTGGACTATGTGGAGTATCATGCCACGATGGCGAACTCTTCAGAATTACATCAGTGTGAACCAGATTACCGCGGGTGCCCTACAGTTGTGCTGTCCTTGGCTTCTCTTAATAAAAAATATTAGTTTTAAATACGTATTAATAATTTCTATCATTTTATCATTTGTGGCAATAAGTTGGTCGTTGTCATCGTCACTTCTTGCGTACTTTAAGCTGGTGCTCCTACATAACGTTAAATTAAGTAATGACAAATTAAAAATTACAATTTTCGTGTACGGATTAACTTTAAGCGTCCAAATAATAACTCTTGTGACGGAAATTGTTTACAATGTTGACTTCTTATCGCGAGAAATTTATGTGTTATTTTTTGTATTCATAATAATGACGCTAATGATAGTTTTGTTAATAAGAATAATTATATCAGTGATGTCGTGCTGCAAGAAGGGAATTTCTAAGAGAAATGCTGGTCATGTGCTGTCATTAGTCGGAGTGGCTTTAATATGTGACACTGGAACGGTGCTCTGGATGTTCTCAGCTCACGTTCTCCTCTTTGACAACACTATAACGGATTTCTGGTATTTGCTTCGTTTGATACCACAAACACTATTCTTGTTGTTCAACGCATCGTCGCGTGCGCACTGGAAATGGTACTTCAATCGACGAAGAAGAATGAACATGGTTGTGTAGTCAACACGAAAGGTCTAGACAGTTATCTGCGTTTGACTCGCATTATTGAGTACCGTTGTTATTTTGAAGAAAATAACTTGGTGGCGGCGTTTTTATCAACGGAAACCTCAAAGTCAGCATGCATAGTGCTTATAACTGATCAAAAACAAAATTGTTAAAAATAAATTTAAAATATTTTATTTACTTATTATTTCGAGTATTTACTCATATTTTGTATGTCTTAATTATTTTAATGCAAGGCCTCAAGTTCGGGAATGGTAGATCTCCATTAGCGGTACTTCTCATAATTACAGCCGATAAATCAGTCACAGTCGTTGCTTGGATTGCTTACCACTCGAAACTTGGCTAATTCATTAATTTTTAATAAGTAACTTCATTAGCATTGTTATCAGGCTTTATTTAATTCGTAATTTTTTAATCTTATCATATTTATTTTCTCTTCATTAGTTCTAGTTATGAATAAACATAATTAACATAATAATGTAGAAGTAAATATACCTAATTAACACATCGCACTGGGCGCATTGCAAACAACGTGTAAAGCAATATTCATCGTACAATAAAAATGGACACCGAAAGTTTTTCTTTAGCAGATGCAATATTAAGTTTAATGGGAATCACAGTGTCAATTGTGTGTGTAATAGCATTGTGGACAACATGGTGGATTTTACCACGATGGCGAACTCTTCACAACTACGTCAGTGTACAACACATCACGATGGGGACACTGCATTTGATCGGTTCAGCTCTCATGGCGTATGACGAAGAAGCCAATCTTCTTATAATGTTGACCAGTGGCATTATGTTTCTAACAGCAATGAGTTGGTCACTAGCGTCTTCACTACTCGCATATTTTAAGCTAGTGCTGCTTCACAACGTGAAATTAACCAATGAGAAACTACTCATCACGCTCTTCGTGTATGGATTCACATTCGTCATTAAAATAATTAAATTAGTCGCTAGCGAATATGTTTATCTTTTAAATGAAATAGACGCGAAAATATTAGGTTTATATATTTTATTCTTAATATTAATGCTTAAGATCGCTTTGTTTATAAGTGTAATAAAATCTGTAATGTCGTGTTGCAAGAAAAGCATGTCTCAAAGAAAGTTTGTGCACGTGGTGGCGTTAGTCGGGGCAGCTTTAATTTGTGACGCTGGTACGATTCTGTGGATATTCTTGATTATATTTCTCCATGACGATGTGATGGACCCATGGTTCTACAACAGAATGATACCACATGCGGCATTGGTTTTGTTCAACCCCTCGTCCCGCGCGCACTGGAAATGGTATTTTAGTAGACGGCGACGTATGAACGTCGTTGTGTAAATTAAATGCAAATAATTTGCTGAGATGACAGGTATACCTAATAATATTATTTTTTTCATAATTTCTAAATTCTAGAGCCTTTAGTTTTATTATCATTATGTGTTATTACCTATTTCTGAGATTACTGGTTAACCTGTAATTGGCGACTGTGTAAAGGCCCCCGCAGACAGGCGCGACGCGAAACTTGTGGAACATTATTTCATGTATTTTTCATAGAAATTGTTCTACTAGAGTCGCGTCGCGCCTGTTTGCGGGAGCCTTAAGTCCAAGGCTATTTGTTACATAAAGTACTTTAGATATATTATACACAGATGCTGTTGGTGTACCTTAATAAATAAATACCTAATATTGGTAAATAGGTAGGTAAATAGTAGGACAAAAATGTTATAAATTGATGGTTGTAATGATAATTTTAAGCAATAAGGTTGGAAATAAAAATGCTAGTGACATAATATAACGCTTTTTATTGTATATTATTACATTAACCAGGCATTTGTTAGTTTTGGCAGGTACTATGTTGAATCTGATGAACAGCCTACTATAAACTAGAAGCTATCCCATGAGTTTAATATTTTACGAATTAGTGGAGCAGTTAAAAGCAGCACTTATAGTCGTACTCGTATAGTCCTCTTCAACGTATCCGGTGACAGCAATCCAGACTCATTTTTTTTTTCTGAACACTTAACCCTTTGATCACAGGTAGGTAGCCACGATCGATCCAGATAGTCTCATCCCACACTTCGTCGTCAAACTTCTCATGACACTTCTAGATTTAACACCAGCAGTTGTGGCACCATTGAATCGATGAAGGCTTGCTGAAATAAAGTTGTGACGAGTAGCTACGTACTCCTTGTCACTACTTTATGGTGCACCTAATGTTCCTGTAGCGGACGGTTGGGCGTGGGGAAGTGATGGTGGAAACTACTAGTGGTGTACTTCTACTTCGTCGTATCGATGATTCCCTTTCATTAGACCGACCGAGAGAAAATTCAACCAGAATTCGGCCACTTCGACAGCGTTAGCGTTAGCCTCGCACAGGTCTTCCATAGTGCAGGTGTTTTTGCACAGAGGGCACGACAAGAAGTGACCTATCGTTTGTGATGTGGCTCCACAGTCGCACTGTGGCCTATCGGAGCTCTCCCGCTTGACTAAGTTGTACCTGCAGCGACCCACCTGACTTCTTAGTCGGTTAAGAGATTTCCAGGTGGCCCATGGTAGTTGGTGGCCAGCCAGAGTTTTAATCGTGCCGCACTAGAGCTGTCGTCATTTAGCGGGATGGTCGACTGGAGGAAACTGTTACGGATCTTCAGTTTGCCCCTCGGCTTCGTTACGTCGTAGAATGCATGACGTTTGTCTTTCTCCTACTTCGGCTTTTCAGAAGCACAGGCAATATCCCTTCGAACCTCTGGAGGGGCTATTCCTGCATGTGGTTAAAGACTAAAGGTACTGTAATAAGGAAGTTCCGTTAATTCCCCATGACACTAAAAAAGTGGTTCTTTAGTGTCATGGGTAATTAAGGCTTTCACTGTCCGCGAAGCAGATACAATAGTTAAACAATCGCCGTGTTGAATAATTATGTAGGTAATTACCTAACCGGTCAGTGAAAGTGTTAACGGAATTTCCTTATTACGTACCTTATAATTTTGGTAAGTCCACCAGCATCGGAATGCATGCTGTATAATTAGTGTGATGGCTTAACAGCGCGTGTGTATAATAGTGCTGCCAATGGTCGATGTTTATCACCGGAGGCGTGTCGGCCTGTGTTGTTTGGCATTGTAAAGTGGATCGATTGTTAGTACCGGCACTGTTAAGGGTAACTATGATTTCGGTGCTAGGTAGGTGCTGGTGTTTCGTACTCTTAGACCATTTAAACTCTTCCTACTGAAGATAAATTATATGATATTGTGACTGTCCCCGCCGGACCTCAGCCTGATAAAATTTTAGTTTTTCCTAATTATGCTAATATTAGTATTAAGATCGGCTTTCCTTTGAGGGAAAGGGAACACGCCCCCCCAGCCGCGTGTTCCTGTAGGGCTCGTCACCAAACTTGGACACCCTCCCACCGTTATACGAAATGAATTCCCATAAACTAGACTGCCTTGTCCCGACTTAGGAAGCTAGGGGACAAGGAGGGGACACAAGGTGATGTTAATATTCGGAATTCACAGTTAGGAAATATAAGTATTATAATTATAAATATGTGAAGCTAAGAAGACGAGAGGGTATACAAACGTATATAATATATGATTAAGTACTCGTATTATAAATGTCGTAACGCCGTCGTCTCCCTTCTCGCAGGTGAGCGCAAATATCTGCAATAGTTTTGATAATATGAAGGGGTAAAGGGATCGTTACGCTTGCACTTACATTAATCATTTATAGCTACGTTAATTCATGTGTTTACAATGTACCCACTTTAGTGAGACCGGGAACCGTTTTACAACGTCTGCCTCATTATACGTGTCCTGCTAGACCTAACGCATAGAACCTCTGCGGACACTAGTACGATTCTAATAGAACACGTTTCCTATGCACTAAATAAATGTCTTACTCAATCCTAAAGACAGAGTACTGCGAAGTCCAACTGCCATTGAGTGAGACAAGTGTTGATTAGTACTAAACGCGTACTAATGTTATTGACACTCTTACGGCGGCCTAGCCCCCTTTTTACTAAGATAATAGAAAACTAGTACAAGCGTACCGTAGATTCAGTCTGTAGCAAAACTCAATGCGATCGTACTTGGTGCACACCGAAGTGGTATTTCGTCACTTCACATTTCCTTAATCTTCCCCATTGAGAGAATGCAGTGCGGTTTTCACCGCAAAAGCATCCATATTGACGTGTCTCGATAAATAGTGTCGATTTAGTAAATGGCATACCATAGCCGGTTGTAGATTTTTATCGAGATACGGTCCCTAGCGTTCTTAGAACGACTACCAATTCAGGTTGTGATTCTATGTGAGGCCTACCCCCTTCCCTGGATATGTGCATGTACCAAGCCTCACGCAAAGTGTTCTGTGGCCAGACCTTTTTGGAAGCAGTAATCATCACTAACATTTGATTAATTCATAATGTAATTAGAGATCGGCTTTATAGCCTAGTTTGGTTTAGATGAACTGTATTTACGGTTCTGCCTTCCATATGTGGTGCGTCCGTTAAGGGTCAACAATTGTCAAGAGTCAGGAGCGTTGGTGCTCATTGTCAAGTTTAGCGGTAGGCTTTCTCCGTTTCCCTATAACCAAACGCAAGTGACAAGATCTGTCAAGGTACGGATTATGAGGTGGTCACTTAATACAAGAGAAAACAGCATTAATTATAAACTACGATACTAAATATTAAAGTTGACACTTACCAAATATCTCCTTGGAGGGAATTATACTTACGGAATACTGCACGTATTACCAGTTTCACCTCGGGCACAACTCACTGAACTCAATTGTTTAGCGTACACTACGTCGTTCGCTACCTAACGTGGTCTTTAACCCACTATCAACTTAATAAGTAATGCTCGGTCCCTTACTGTCGTAATGGACTGGCATTCCTTAAGTCTCCTAACTTAACTACCCTGGACTCTAGTGTCTGTCGCCTCTCGCGATCCTGATTCAAACTCCTAGACTATCGTGTCTATCACTTCCCGGGGTCCTAAGTCGACTGCCATACCATTCGTTTCTTTTCATCTTCTAACATCCCCATCACTACACCGGCCTCCTGTTTTTTGTAACATAAACCCAAATTCTCGCAAGTTCGCAGAATACGTTTCTGTAGAATTCCTCCTTTGTTTTAAGGGTTCGTTTGGTATCAAGTTTTGGCGGCCAGATGTCAATAATCGCTTTCTTTCTTTAGAAATAGTTGAATTATTGCATCCTAACTGACGTCAAATATTACCCTTCGACTAATGGCTGGCATAAGTGCCACCCATTATACAATTTCAAGTAAATAAGTGTTTTGTTATTAATTAGGGTAACATGTCAAACTGACAGATCATAAAATAGAGATTTAATGTGTCTTTAAGAGTCCCGAAATCGTGGGAAAGTTTTAAAACAAATATAATATTTTGTTATTAATTAGGAATAGGTGACAGACAGTCACAATATCTCCTAGTGAAAGCATCCCTTCTGGGTAGATTTCATTCTAATTACTTAAGTATTATTTCAGTGTCTTCGCAGCTTAAACACTAAGAACGGTTCAAAGAACCTTCCAAAAGAACCAATGGTCTTTGAAAGCTGTCTGTTGTAGGTAATAGACGTGCTAAAAGTCATAATATATGAATTCTATCACTTTGTTCCCTGCAGAGTTCACCGCCACCCCTGAGCCCCGTCGGGCGCACGGCCGACGACAACGCCATCGTCTCCATCATAGAGTCGGCTGAGCAGTTCGTGTACATCTCCGTTATGGAGTACGAGCCCATGTGTACATTTACACATAAATTATCGTAAGTACCTATACCTACCTACATTGTCAAGTTTATTTCAGTGAAAGTTGCTCACTATATACAACGTCATCCATATGTTTAGAAAAAATATAGTCTTTGTAAAATTATTAACATGGTCTGTTAATGCTCTGACCAAATGAAGCCGATGTAATCGTTCTCTATTTATTTGGCGGCAGCATGTCTTATTCTTCCAGTCGTGTCTTAGCCGTCCTCTCATACCTATGTATATGTATAGCATAATCATCCTATATTGTTTTCCAACTACTGGGACACAGGCCTCCTCTCGTTGAGAGGGAGTGGGCTGTAATCCACCACGCGGGCACAGTGCGGGTTGGTAGATGTCACATGTCTTCATATTTTCGTTCTAGTACATGCCGGTTTCCTCACGATGTTTTCCTTCACAGTTTTGAGAGCAGTGGTGATGAAATAATTTACACAAAGTAAAGCGCCTGTTTTGGTTCGAACCTACGACCACAACTCGTAAGTCGCGGCTGCAGTCGCACTGCTCCACCACACTGCTCCAACACTGCTGCACCACTGCTGTATATGTAGAATATCTATGTATATGTATAATTTCAATATGGATGATGTAACCAATATTTTGTTACAATAGTTTTAATTGAAGAGAGTATCCATTTCTTACCCGTTTTTCTCCAAAGGAATGTACTACGCTTTGGAATGGGCAACTAGCTTCATCTTTCTGACTGACCGTCGTGATAATTCAAAAGTGCCTGTAAATGGCTTAATTGAAACAAAAGCTTTGGGTTTGAGTTTCGCAGTATTCCTCTTATAACATGAATACATTCCCTCCATTCATACATTCCTGAGTTTGTTTTGGCCTTTCTTCTCAGAGTAAATAAGTAACGCCGACCTCATCTAGTTTTTAAAATATGATTGGCGTGTAAAAGTGTATCATTTATCATTTATCCATTCTAGCCTCATCATCTACGAATTCCGACAGAAAAGACATGAAATAAACAATATCTGATCAACTCCCTTTCTTCTTTACCCAGGTTCTGGCCCAAGATAGATGACGCAATCCGCAAGGCGGCCCTCGAGAACAAAGTGAAGGTGAAGCTGCTTATAAGTTGGTGGAAGCACTCGGCGCCTGCCGAAGACTACTTCTTGAGGTCACTTACCGACCTGTCGCAGGCTTACCCGAAGGTCGACTTGCAAGTTGTAAGTATTTCTTGACTCTTCATTAACCGTCCGTGACCACGGCAACAATAATAATAAATACAGCTCTCCCAAGAAAAGTATGCGCTTCGGTAATCTTCATGTTTCCGAATAAGCACGAACGTCGCATCGCAGAGTAACCCACCACAGAAGCATGTTTCTAAGTTTTGTACCTCCGCGCTTTGTAGTAGGTAGTGTACCTATCATAGCGCGTTTTTATGAAGTTTCCTCTCTGTCGGAAAATTTAAATTGCATACAGTTGATGATCTATAATTTTGTAAATATGGTACCAAATACAAAATAGGCAAGTACTTCCATGGTTGTAACAGCTCTATATTAGATCTTATCATCGCGCTCTCGTATTTCCGAAGATAGACGATGATTCCCGAAGCGCATAATTTTCTTTGAAAAGTTGTAGTTGCGTGCTAAATGAGCAGCCGCAATGTCCTGTGTTAATAAAAACTTACTTCTGTTTTTTTTCTTTTGTATGGCACGAACTACATAAAAAAACCTCACGCCGTAGTTATAATATGAGATAGGCAGCCTGCAAGGTAGTGGGGCTAACTGTCCATGCTTCACCAACATCCACAATCTATCTATGTTTTGTCTAGCCGGCTTATTTAGAACTGTTTGTGCTTCATGTTATCCAGTTTTTTATTCCTATTCTTAGCGACACAATGACGGCAGCTCCATATTACATATTTCTCTAAAATTAGGAACGACCAGTTAAACAGTACTTGTGTGTGTACATTTGTATAATATTCCAATAATCGTTCATTACAGAAACGCTTCGTAGTGCCCTCAACGCCTGAACAAGACAAGATCCCGTACGCGCGAGTGAACCACAACAAGTACATGGTGACTGACCGCAGCGCGTACATCGGCACGTCCAACTGGTCGGGCGACTACTTCATCACCACCGCCGGCGTCGCCTTCGTGTTCCAAGACCAGACCACGGACGGAATCTATCAGAACTACACCCGAGACATCAGGAAAGATCTTCAGGAAGTCTTCGAAAGAGACTGGAACTCTCCGTACGCGGTACCTCTCAGACGGTTATAGCGCATAGAGTAGTTTGTAAAGTCTCATGTCAAAAATATCTTCCTAAATGTTGAAAGTTTAACGCGTCTCCCCGAATGACTGTTTTGTTTTTTGTGTTGTGATTTTGATTGGGGGTCAATTTTATGTAGGTATAAGTTTATGATATTATGTTTCTGCTAGGAAGGATTGAAGTGAAAGTTGTGGGTAAAATTAACACCAGCACACCTAAGTACATCACCAGTGTGGTAACACCTTTTCGAAAGCATTAGGCAGTCAGACGTACAATGTGACATACTGCATAACATATTATATGATTGCAAATGGACAGACGTGACGGTCTGATTTTTTAATATGGCTTGATCACTCAGCCAGGCTGCCGTAGAGAAGAGATTTACAAAATCTTGTATTATGTCCTACCCATATTAAAGTTACCACTGAGAATAGAATAATACGAAAAAAATATAAAATTTTAACTATAAGACATCGAGTATTAATAAAAATTAATGACAATTTGTGTGTGACTGTGCCTTCTTAGTTCGAGAGACGAGTACATGAATTCTTCGTGTGTATGACAAAGTAGATTTTTATAACTTTTTAGATTTACAATACTTTAAGAAAATGTATTTCTTATAAGAGTGGGTGCACGTGTGCCCTTATGTAACAATATTTAACAGAATGGGATGCTCAGCCGAAAAAGTATAATCTATTTCTATACATAATTATTATAAAGTCGCCTTTCCTGTCTTTTTCGCGCCTTCTAAACTAAACGACGGATTTTGATGCGGTATTCTGGAAGGTTTATGTATATAATTAATATTAAACTTACATATAATAAAGACAACTCGATGTGTTTTTCAAGACGTAGAAACCTCGATTTAAAAAATGCTTGCATTTTTGTTTGAATACCACTTGGGCTCGAATTCGGCAAAACGATGATTACGATACACGACACAGCGAGTTGTTGTCACGCTGCGAGGCTAGGTTGTGTCGCCCTAAGTCGCAAGATTAAGGTGCCCTGTCAAGCTGCGAGGCTAGGTTGTGATGCCTGTCACGGTACGAGGTAAGATTAAGATGCGCTGCGAGGATAGGTTGGGATGCGTTGTCACGTTACAAGGCTAGGTTGGAGTGCCTATCACGCTGCGAGGCTAGGTTCAGGGCTAGTTTCATTTACACGTAATCTTTGAAAACCGGTTTCGCTAAGACTAAGACTACAAAGATGTCGAAAAGAAACTGAACACTCTTTCGGCTCAGTATCCCCTTATCGATTTGTATTATTCTTAATTATGAAATATACTAAGGCTGTCTTCACTTGCAAAATTATTTGATACAATGTATACGCTTAAAGCGTAAGTTAACTTGCGAAACTCCTGAGTGATTCCTATCATTCTTTATTAGTAGATATTGAAAAGGACTAAACCATTATGTAATCGATCAAAACATGATGGTTCCCATAAATATACGATATTATAGGCTACGTACGACTTTCGGCGTTACAAAGATCGATATAGATGTCGCCAAATAATGTTAAGATGACTCCTCAGTTACAAAATGTACCTACTTAATTTTCCATGAAATGTATTTCGGTAGATAAAGCAGGTTGCAATGCATCAACATCTATTATACATATCAATTATGTAGCTTAACCTACCTATTGTATGTATTTGAATTGTTAGATCTGAAATAGAATTTTATCTTAATATGTATAAATCACGTTTGTACACCCTATCATCTATCTTGAAACCACGCAACCGAATTCAATGAAATTTTGTGAATGTGTATGGTTGGTTCCTGCTTAAAAGATAGGATAGTTTTGAATCCGATAGGTGGCGCTGTTGTCGAGAGCACCCGTGCGAAGCAGGGGCGGGGCGATAGTTATATTATAAAATTTAATTTCAGATCTAGCGATAATGATCAATTGATCATTTATATGCTGTGTAATTTTAATTTATTTTACTATTTATAATTTCTTTAATCTGTGCTACTTAAATTGCAATAAGTATTTTTTTTATACCAGTATTAAATTCAATTTAGAATTTACTTTGCAGTTTACAAAGTTTATTTATCAAATTGGAGAAGCTTATCTCATTCCATACGTATGTATGTATGTATGAGTAATGCTTCTTCTCATAAACTATTGTATATACTTACATACTTAGTGTAAAGCATGAAGCAATAGTTGATTTTCAAAGACAATACGCGTGATCGATGCTGAATATCGATGATAAAGTTATAAAATAAAAAAGTATTACTGAAGACGGTTCTTTCCTTATTTTCTGTTGTCTAAAGCAAACCACGAAAATATATTAATCCCCTACTTCTCTTAATCATGGCGGCATACTGAGAAAACGACTGAGCATTGAAGATGAAAAATGCAGCGTCGACTCCAAAATAAATTGGAATTAGGGCACAATAATGATGGTTTAAGATAAAAAGTCCACTATATTAGAACTTCGTCCGCGCAAATTTCGTACTTTCCCCTATGAACTACAACACCAAGTGCCTTTCAAGGTATAGTCCCAGTCGCCCCCACATGGATTGCCACCAGGTGGCAATTGGGAGAAAAAAATCCCAGTTGCCACCGGGTGGCGACTGGGACCTTATTGCCCCCACTTCAAATCGCTGTACATTGCGGCGTGGATCGCCAAACCCCCTCATCACTATATTTCTTACGGCCGCGATGACGGGGTTGGCGGTCACATTTCCAATGTGGTTTTATTAGTAGATATGTGATATTTTTTAACATTTCTGCGAGCAACTTGGAATTAGCGCTCGCCGGCCGCTGCCGCGGCACCGCTCGCTACGCTCGCTCGGCTCGCGCGCGGTTGGTCACAGTTTTAACCTAACCTAACCTATTTCACCCAGTTCAAAATTACGAATCATACAATTTGCCTGCGAGTGGATAATTAGACAATGGTAAAACATTTCTGCGGCAGATTGTATGATTCGTAATTTTGAACTGGGTGAAATAGGTTAGGTTAGGTTAAAACTGTGACCAACCGCGCGCGAGCCGAGCGAGCGTAGCGAGCGGTGCCGCGGCAGCGGCCGGCGAGCGCTAATTCCAAGTTGCTCGCAGAAATGTTAAAAAATATCACATATCTACTAATAAAACCACATTGGAAATGTGACCCCCAACCCCGTTATCGCGGCCGTAAGAAATATAGTGATGAGGAGGTTTGGCGATCCACGCCGCAATGTACAGCGATTTGAAGTGGGGGCAATAAGGTCCCAGTCGCCACCCGGTGGCAACTGGGATTTTTTTCTCCCAATTGCCACCTGGTGGCAATCCATGTGGGGGCGACTGGGACTATACGCCTTTCAAGGGTAATTTTAGAAAATAATCGTTGACCAATTATTATTGTCATATAAAACCTCCATTTGGAAAATTAAATACGAATGTTTATTAAACATGGCTGCTATGTGTCAGTTTTTAGACAAAAATTCAACACCCCCTTTAAAGGGTAGTTTTGGAAAATAAAATCATCACGGTCTTTATTACTTACCTAGATATTTTGTCCCAAATTTCAAGTTTCTAAATCAAAGAAACGTGAGTTTTCATACAAATCCCCCCTTCACCCCGACAAAGGTTGATTTATGAAAAATCGTTTAATAAGTTTCCATATTTGGACTTGATTATTTATAATTGATTACTATGATTATTTATATAAACTTTCGAGTTAATCGAAGCAAGCAGTAAAATCCTCCCCTAAAAACTTCATTTCCCCTTTTCACGCGGTTAAAGGTTGGAATTTCGAGAAATCCGAAAACACATAATTATTTTTTTATAAATATTATGAATGCTAAGTTCTAAATTCATCGGACCGCGCATTAAGCGCAGGGTGCCGGCACTGGCTGGATCACTGCCTGGTGACCAGCGCGGCGCGGGCATCCATGCGTGCCGTCACTGTTTTGTACGACGCATATTTTTCGGATCACTATCCATTACAGATTGAATGTGATATTAATCGAATTTGTCAAAAGACTAACACCGTAATAAATAATAGTGTCTGTAGTACTGTTGTGTGGGGTGACCGTAGTAGTAACCAAATAGTGTTGTACACGAATTTATGTAATACTAAATTAAGAGATTTAGATTTTCCTCAAGAGTTCCGTTCGCGTGCAGGCAAAATGTGTAATGATGATAGTCACAAATTGATATTAAGAAACTTGTACTTAGATATTGTGAATATTCTATCGGAAGCTGCTACGAGTAGTTATATAAATAAGCACAGTAAACGAAGGTCTGTACCTGGATGGAACAAGTATGTGAGTGAAGCTCACAGGGGGGCTCGACTTTGTTTTCAAATGTGGCTATGGTACGGTAAACCAAAAACAGGAAAAATGTATCATGATATGTGTGAATCGAGAAAAATATTCAAGTCTAAATTGAAGTTTTGTCAAGACAACGAGCAACAGATTAAGATGAATATTATTGCTGAGCAACACAAAAATAAACAATTCAGGAAAGCGTTTTCTGGCTAACGTACCTATGTTAGGTGAGCTCCTGCCGAGTTATGACAACCTGGTACTTCGAAGGCATAAAGCGTTTACTACCTAACACCAGCTATATTGAGTGAGTTCCTACCACGGAGTATAGAAAGAAGCGGAGGTGTCGCAAGCCAAAATCTCTATAGGAAGGAGCGTCGCCTAAATGCGGGTGTGCAGTACACGATGCCCCCGCCCATTATTTGTAAATCCATCTAGCGGAGAAAGGAATTATTACAGTGAAACTGAACTAGCTATTTTTCATTTTAATTCGTCTATTGGCCACTGTGGCATAAAAAACCATGACACTTTTTCCAGAACATTCTATGTGCATTAGTATGGCGGGACCATATTATTTATTACCCAACTGTGGGCGAAGCCAAAAGATGGATAATAATATGTTCCCTGTTTCAGATTGAAACATTTGTTTATAGTATCATGTGGAGTATTGGGTATATAGGGTGGATAGGTACGTAGTAAAATCAAAAAGTTGTTAAATCATCAATCTTTATTTTTTTTATTAGACATTGGTTAGGTATTATTATTGTCCACTAAACAACACAGTTTTGTTTAAATGCTGCCTTTTAAATAAAACAATGTTTTCGAGCTTACTGTAATAATTAAGTCTCGTATTACAATAGTAGTGGCTTATAGCTTTGGTTAACAACGTGACATGGTTGAAAATTGGATCTTGATCATGCGCATGTGCATTTAATGATATGAAGTAGTTTTCTCCTATTAGACTCTTAAGTGTAGCATGATAAAATGATAAATGAATGATAAATGACAAATTATTTTATTTCTGTAAGTAGGTTTGAACAAACACTTTTACACGTCAATCATATTTTAAAAACTAGATGAGGTCGGCGTTTCCTATCTGACTACTCTGAGAAGAAAGGCCGAAACAAAACTCAGAGGTCACAGTCTCTTTTAAAGTCCAGACATAATCTTGGTCAGATCATGTGAAAACCATGTAGATTTGTGTCTGAGATGGTCTTTTGAGGAAAAACCACACAGATTGAGTGGACCTGTCCAGTCAGTGCACGCATTTGTCAGTAATCGTGTAGCTCAACTCAGAACTTAAGGAGCTCAACGATTCGACGAACAATACCAAAGAAAAGACATTTGGGTAGGCCACAAAAATTACTCAAACTGCCAGACCATGATTAAAATTAAGTGAGGAGAGAAAAAAAAGCAACAATGACCCACATAGTCTTCACATTCACAATATTAAAATGATAATCAATGTAGCCTGAATGCTACTCACATTCACACTCACATGAACAATATTACGAGGCTTAAAATTATGAACATTTAAACTTTCTTTTTTCATTCTTCTTATTATTAATTCTGTGCGTAAGCAGATTTTGATAACATCATCAGACGGGAAAATAAGTTGCCCGCGGCTTTTCAGTGAAATAAATCTATGTCCTGTCTTTATTTGTAAAGCGTGAAGGGCGAGAACACATTCTTCGCATTTTATTTTTTTCTGCAACACACGTACTATGTAACCCGCTATATATGAGACAATTTGATGAGTGTCAGAGTATTCACTCTGGAAAATTCTATTACTTTCGACCAACGCGTCATGAAGTAAATTGTCATCATAAGTATTTGGACTCTCGTCTGATATTCTGTACCTTTCACTTGTGCTGTTAATCAAATCAACAGCGCTAAGACGCGAAGAACAAGACAGGATTCCAATGTTCTCAAGGGGAATGCAATTTCCTCTAAAGGAATCCTTTAACTCAGTGTTAATAAGAGTTTTTTTGTACGCCGCCTGGAACTGTCGCGCCGTAGGATTATTATTTGTCCTTCCATGTGCCCTAATATTTCCAAAGAATAATTCAAGGTGATCTTGGCTAAACTTATACAAAGGCAAATATATAAGTTCCTTTTTTTCTTGTACTAAACTTTTGTACAAACCTATTGTGCTATCTATGCAAACAATGATGCCAATGAAACCAGTTTTTCTTCTTGACTGAATAATTTTTTCGGAACATGTTGCTAAATGCAAGATGTAATTTTTTGAAAATATTAGAAATGATAAAGTTTTCGAAAAATTGCGTTCAAAGAGTGCTTTTTTGGTTCCGTACTGTTTTAAATTTTTCGAATTTAATATGTCAAACAAGTCGTTGATTAGTTTTATAAAAAAAATTGTTCCATAAGCATCTTTGAAATAATAATGCCGTTCTTGGCAAGATTCTAAGGCTTTGGCAACACTCGTGCTAAAAAGTTGACTTGCCAATTTAACTTTCATCTTTTCTCGGTGAAAGTTGATATGTCTATCCGTTAGTTTGTTTCCCAAATTTAAAGTTTCCTTTTTCTGTAACTTATTTAACTCAACTAAATATCGCCATTCTATCGCATTTCCTTGATAATCATATAATATTTTATTAAACTCAAAAGCATTTCGTATCAATTTCACCATGTGACATACATCCAAAAACACATAAACCAATTCGTCAGAACATGGATGCTTAAAAGACGTTTTAATATGGCCAATGTCTAATGAACAGCCGAGAATTTTTGCCATGCTTACATTCGATGGACATCCATCCATAGTTAGCCCTACTACTTTTACTCCGGTATCATGAGCGTTAATTAAGCATTGTTGGACTAGAGAAGCACGTTGTTCACCTGAAACATTAAAATGTATGTTTAAATTTCTTCTTCTGTGGTGTCGGCTTGAGCTATCACTTGGTAATCGCTCCTTAATTTAAAATGAAAGTTCGTGAAAACGAAAAAAAAATACCTGTAACACTATCAATGAGAAAGAATCCTACGGGTAATTTCCATGAATCATTTACACCAACTAGCATTAAAACAAGGGCCTGAGTGGCTTTGTTTAAAGTATCTATATCTAAAGAAGTGCCAGTGTCAACATATTCATAGTATTTAGATCCATCCCACTCTACGTGTCGTTTAATCGCCATTTCATCTAATACTAAATTGCAAATGAGAGGATGTTCGAATTGTTCTATTTTCTGTTTTAACACTTGAAAAGACTCTTCTGTGAATCCTGGTTTACCATTCACCGTTTGATACCATTTTGCTATGGTTCGCTGGTGTGGTAGACATGTATCAAAAGTACGTCTCACGTAATCATACGCCTTGGGTGAATAGAAATTCAGTGTTAACGCAAAAGTGCGCAAATTAACGGAGTATATTTTTTTTACTGTCTTGCCAGGTGTTTTTTTATGTATTTGTCGTTGCACAAGCTCTCTTGCTTTTAAGTCAATGCTTTTAAGAAGATCTGCGTCAGAGGACAATATCATATTTTTTTGCTGGAGGTCATTTAAAAGGCTTTGGACCGATGCTATCTGAAAAAGACATATTTACCCCTTATATAAACCTTATACTAACAAAATACTGTATTTGTTTTATTTCTTAAGAGCTGATTATGTTAAGCTATTTCTTTGATAAGTCCCAAATGAATAGTAAGATTGCCATTGAGAAATCGGGCTTTGGCTCTATAATACATTATTACTCTATAATATATACTTGCAATAATCCAAACAAAAAATGCAGATTGTAAAATAATTGGTTCGTATTGAAGCTTACGCGTAGACGTAGCATTTACCAACATGATATCGAAAAAAAAATCTTACCTTTTTTTTATCGTCTATTTTTTGCTTGTAGCTGCTTAATTTTTTTATTTTTTCTGATATTTTAAATTTTTAGCCTGTTCATTTCCCGTTTCAATGCTTTTCTTCTTGGTGTATCGTTTAGTTTTAAAAACGGTTCCAAGTCTTTTTCAATATTTGGAGCAGAATTATGTAGAGGAAAATTCTGTAACTGCTGTGTTTCAAATTCCTGTAAAGATATTATGTATAGTCGCCGGCACGTACCTTGGCATTCCAAAACCTTGCCAAGTTACGTGCAATATTAGTATAGATAATGTATCATTAGCCAGTTATAAAAAGTGCCCGATTGGCTAGATATTGGTAAATAATGCGTTTTCTTGTTCAGAATGTAGTTCTAATACAGTTATGTTTATATAAATGTTTACTTGTACTTGACTAGTATTTGGCATTGTATGTGATGTTCCTTCAAACATATTTGCTTCTAATCCCTGTAAAAATAAATTCGTAAAATATTTCTTTCTCTTTTTTGCGTCCCTTTTTAACTATTTCTAGGCTCGCGTTTTATAACTATCTCACCCGATGTATTATATTAAGTTAAAACTTTATTTTAAATATTATCTTAAGTACCTGTTTAGATATAAACAATTTAGGTAACGCTCCTTGGTGCAATTTCTTATATCCGTTTTTTGTTTTATAAAAATCTTTTTCATCGAAATGAAGTGAACAGATTTTAGAATACTTTGTTGGTGTCCAGTTGTTAGGTTTATTTATAATACGTATCCATGCATTTCTAATATCTGTATTTACAGGGAATCTAAAATTATACCAAAAATAAGTAAGGATTAAAAAAACAAATAAATGAAGAAAATCAATTCGATAAAATAGGGTCTTACTAGTATGATGCACACATTTTTATTTATCAGTTAGGACCGACTACTTACCGACAGATGGCGCATTTTACTTATGTTAAATTCTTCTTATTTCATGTATCAAGGTACGTAATTATCTATGAAATAACTTATAGCGAGCAAAATATACTTAAGCAAGTAATTTGAGTTACAATAATATGCATTGCTAATGATAAAAACACGAAATCGGTGAGAAGTGGTTAGTATACATCTATTCGACGATAGATGTCTCTAGCTACAATCTGACGAGCAAACGAGAAAATGTGTTTAAAAAAGGAAAATATGAATTTTTGGGACTTACACGTGAAATGTTATGCCATCAATATGTTTCAGTTTGGATCCTGAACAATTTTTGCATCCAACAACAGCGCACTTCATTATTAAAATAATTTAACTACTAAAAAACGATTAAAATACAACGCACCCGAACGCGATGCCGATTCACTCACAACTAAGGTTTGCGGCCCCGCCCACTGTGACGTCATGACCTAATTGAAGGCGCACGACCTACTTGCCTTGCGGCACCTCCGCTTCTTTCTATACTCCGTGGTTCCTACCAAGTTATGACAACCTGGTACGACGAAGGCATACAGCGTTTTCTAGCTGACACACCTACGTTGGTAAGCTTCCTACCAAGTTATGACAACCTTTTTTTTTCTTTTTGGGTGGGTAATCATCAAATGACCTCTCCCGCTCTGGGCGGAGCGGAAGGGCGTGTCAGACAAGTTATGACAACCTGGTACTTCAAAGGCACAAAGCGTTTTCTGGCTAACACACCTATGTAAGGCGAGCTCCTACCGAGTTATGACAACCTGGTACTTCAAACGTATAAAGCATTTTCTAGCTGACACCTTTATGTTAGGTGAGCTGCTACTTACCGAGTTATGACAACCTGGTACGTCGAAGGCATAAAGCGTTTTCTAACTAACACACCTATCTGGCGGTAAATAATATTTATATTTATATAGGTATATTTTTTTCTTTATTACAATTATATACCAAATTCTTTTTAAAAGCAAGCTTTTAATTAACTAGTTAAATAATTTTTAGAAATAGTTTATATATCTGTGCTTTCACCTTCACGTCTTGTAAGGTACTTGTCAAGGCAAATAAATCATCACAAAAATTCTAAACACTATATTTTCGTCATCGGAATCGTTGCCACACCTCGCAGCAATTACTTTTTTCAAGAATATTTAGTGTACAGTTTTAAGTTCGCTACGATTTTATTACATATATGTATAGACCGAATGTTCATTCATGTATGGATGATGCGTATCCAGTAGCCAGCTATGCAAAGAAACTTATTGCAGGTACAAAAATAAACTTTTGGAATGGGATGTTAAATAAGACAAATTTATTAAAATAATATTACTTTTAATAATATTACTAGTCATGTCGTAAACTTTATCTTAAACTCTCTCAACATAACGGAAAACATTAATATGTAACAGTACCTAGTTACATAGCGATGCTGGGAAAAAATATAATAATAATAATAGTCACCAATCTTTTACAAACAGATATAACGAACGAGAAAAGGACATCAACGTTTTACGCCTTAAACTTTTGTTTATAGCCGGCCATGTTCTGATGTTTCGTCCAAAATACATGCAAATATTTATCCAATGAGCTCATCATCTTTACTACAGTCTCGTTCCTGTTTCATCAGACAGAAAAAGTAAGTAATAAAGCCTAGATTAAGTTCAGTTGTTTCAGAATAGAATGACCACAAATATATTAAAAAAATACATGAAACTTACAACTTACAGAACTAAATCAGAAAATAAAAATAATTTGGATTAAACTAAAGTGCGTCTAGAGAATGCGTTCCTGATATGTCAGTTTCATACGAACGAATATGTATTACGAATTTCATTTTTATTAGTTATCAAACATGTCTAATTGACGGGAACGCGTTCTCTAAGCGGCCGGAATTTAAATAAAGTAAAGAAGCATACATTCATCTTATTCGGCTAAAGCCTGTGGTTCTTCTTAAGCATCAAAGTCGCATTTAAAAATGAAAATAACACAATTTTCAACTTACTGCTTTTATAAAGGCCATATTTCTCTCTTTTGTAGGTAGTCTATAGAACACCAGTGAACTATACAAATGAATTATTAAAACATTTTTTATAAAAAACGTGACATCACCTAACATCCAATTATTATTAATCTATCTTTGCAAATACAACATTATCTCTGAGGCGGAGTGCAGGTGAAACATTAGGCACGGTAGGTAAATCTTAACTCATTATCAAAGCTATATAAAACGCCCGCATTTGAAAAAAGCGGCTTTAATGTCACATTCGGTACAGTTTTCTGCAGTCCATTTTGTACTGTGAAATCATGCACACCATCGTGCTGATTTAGTAAAGTGTTTTTCCTCAGTCCACTTATAATATAAAATCTTCTAAATATCTCCTTTTGCGACGGAGTTAGTCTCAAATAAAAAAGTGCTCTAAGCATGTGTGGCGCTATCTTCGACGAAGTCCCTGGCCTCTTCTTGAGTGACGCATTCAACGTGGGATACTTTATTCCTGAACTTGACGCCATAGAATTTGTGAGCGTGTTCTAATAACTCCGGTCTGAAGGTCGTTGTGATGAACTGAGCTGATGTGGACAACTCATGGATCATGTTGGCGATTGCTTTACGATGCTGCGCGTCCAGGGCCTGTGAAAAAAGTTATTTTTAAAATTAACTGATAACCCTATTAACATAGCCTGCCAATGTTATTGCTTTCCAAGGGACAGCAATCATCAATTTTATCCTTAGGTGAAGGTTTTTCCTCTAAACATAGAATTATACTAGCAGACCAATAAGACAGACATCTGAGAATATACAACGCTTCAAATTCACAGCAAATAACCTTAGCAATGTCTTTTGCAATATAATAATTATTTTTATAACCAGCTTGTAACCGCAGCTTTGCCCGTGTGGATGTCGGAAATTATCCCACGAGATCGTATTACAGGTGTAAAAAGTATCCTATGTCCTAACTCAGATCATAGTCTATCCGTGTGCCAAATTCTATCCGAATCTGATCAGCCGTTAAAGCGTGAAAAGGTAAAAGACAGACTGATAAACAGAGTTACATTCGCCTTTATAATATTCTTATTCCTACGGATAATATTCCATCCTCAACACAAACTGTTTGTAAATAAACAGAGTGCAACTCACCTGATCAATTTCGTCAAACAAGTAGAAAGGTGCGGGGTCGCACTTCTGTATGGCGAAGATTAGCGCCAGAGCGACGAGTGACTTCTGTCCTCCAGACAACTGGTTCATCTCTCTCATGTCGCCCTCGCCGCCAGTGAACGATACTTTGATGCCGACGCCTGTGAACGGGTCTGCTTTCGCACGCTGGAAATAACAAGTTTATATTTACTTTTAGTTAATTTTGTAGATAAATTTGCCTAAAAATATTAATGGACACGCTAATATAATCAATGAGCCTCTTTTTGTGATCCTCAGATAATTCCCATTTTGATCTTCCGAAAATACTAAATCGATACGCTAATATACTTGAAAGTCTTTTTGTGGTGTTCACACCGTGTGTGTTGTGGGTACCGCTCGCTTCCCACGCTCGGCTCGCGGGTGATTGGACACAGCTGTAACCTAACTTTACCTATTAAGTCGGGGAGCCCTAGTTTTAGTTACAGCGACCAAGTTAAAAAAAAGGCCGGATAGTTAAAGAGGCTTTTTAAAAAAAAGTTTCATCATTATCAGACGAACAGGTTTTTAGGAGACCACAAAAAGGCGATAATCATTAGAAGATCAGGAAGTTTTTAGAGGATCAATTAGATATTTGGTCATAACTTTTACATACCGTCACAATCAATATTGTATGTATCATTCTACAATATTGCTTGTCTGAGTATTCTATGACGCTGACAATGTTACCGTTGTTTACCCTGCCATCAGTTCATTGTCTTCAATTTGCTACAAGTTAACCACGTGTTTGATTTGACGACTTTGTAAAACACTTACATTTTATTTATTGCATGACAAAAATATAAGTCAGCGAAATTCACAACACAAATATGTGTCGTAATTGAACATTTAATATATTTCAACACGTTCGCTGCGTAAAACAAACGTAGTACGTTTCTAATAATGTTATACGTCTACGGTCGACAAATACTAGACATGTTTCCATATGTGGGAACATGGTACAAGTTTATGTTTTACGAAAGAATTTATAGCGAATTAACAATCTCAGATGATATGAGTTATAAATCGTTAATGGTTTCTTAACAATGGAAGCGAGTTATATGAAATCCATTATCCAGTACCTATGTCATGCTCATTCAAATATCTCGCTGGTGGTGGCGTGTGTGTTAGATCATTAAGTTCCCTTTTAAAATGGTTGAGCTGAATGGTGTTAATCCATGCTTCGTGTTCGTGAACAGGCGCCGTCAGTAGGGACTGGTCATCTCTTAGTTGCCACAGCTTATTTTAATTTAATTTAATATTTGAATTGATTTTGTCGATTTATTACGGACGCTTTTAACGTTCTGCATCGTTCTCACATGCATAATTTCAACATGAATGATGTAACCAATATTTTGTAACCATATTTTGATTTAAAAGAGTGTCGGTGGAGTTTCTTGCCCGTCCTTCTCCATAGGTACCTACTACACTTTGGAATGGGCAACTAGCTGCATCTTTCTGACTGACCGACCCCTTGACAATTCAAAAGTGCCTGTAATTGGTTTATTTTGAATAAATACTTTGAATTTGATTAAATTAAGTTTTCATCAAAACCAAACCATTTAAACTGCTAGGTATCACTCTGCCGCTGCCTATGGACATATTCTGCAATACCAGAGGGATCGAAGAAACGTTGTCATTGCAGAGACCAAGCTGAAATGTGTCAGTTACACCTTCAAACTGGAACATAACAACGCTGAGTGGTGACGGAAATGGATATCGTGCTAGTACCTCCCCAGACGGCAGGCAGGGTTTATTAATTAAGGACGACATTTTAGACTTACTTCAGTAGTGGGTTCCTGTCCATCATCAGTGTTGACCCTCATGATGAGACTACCTCTGCCTTGAGGTACCAGTTTCTTGAACACCTCCGTAAAGTTCTTGCAAACTTGTTTGAACGTAAACTGAATGGCCTCTAACTTTCTATGTTCTAATGTCTCGATGAGCTCGCGGATTTTCTCACCTCTGTGGGTTAAAAGTAGGAGTTTTAGTCATTTATTTATAAGTCTTTGTTTTTTTTGCCAATTTAAACAATATCACACTATTTATGTACATATTTGTGGAAATAAATAATAAAGTGGCAACACACAAGATATAAGGTATGTTAGAAGGGTTTGAAAACACTGCGAAAGGTAGGGAAGACAGACAAGACGGACGACGATTAGTACAACAAAGACGTAAGGTGTACAAGAAAACTATAAAAAATATAAAAAGAAGTTAAAGGACTAGTTTTGTGCATTTTATTTGCAACTATCCCTACATATTCATTACTCTTTTTATCTGACACAAATTTATTTTATTTATGAATGCATACGCCGGTCACGTTGCATTATAAAACTGATTTACATCCGTCACCTCACACTTCAGGTCCACGGCGTCCTCACCGGACATGGCTGTTTCGGGAGGTTCCTGTTTCGGATAAGGCGGGAGGAAACGCCCGGGTATTATGATTTTGTGGATAGACCGGAGGACACGGTGAAGCATACGGTAGAGGTCTGCCCGGCTTGGGCGGTGCACCGCCGTGTCCTCGTGGCGGCGATCGGCGGCGGCGATAGCTGGCATCCGGCCCCTGGTCCAGGTCATTGTATGGAGCGAGAGGGAAAGGGAAGCCGTCACCTCCTTCTGCGAAGCAGTAATGCTCGCAAAGGAGGAGGCGGAGCGCGTGAGGTAGAGGCAATCGTTGGGCCCTCACGTCCCTAGTTGCCGCAGGAAACACCCCGGGCGTCGGGAGTCGATAGCCCACACCCGGCGCGGGCTTGCGGACGGCGAGCAATGGGCAGCTCACCGTCCGGTAGGAACCAGGCCCGGGTCGACGGCGCGTTGTGTTCCACGCGCGCCTCAAAGAGATGTCAGCATAATTGATGGGGTCCGATAGGGCCGATGCCTGCCGGGGTCGCGGATTACAGCGGATATACAGTGTGATTTTAGTCTGTGCTAAGTAAATGTATTTACTTTCTGTATAATTTTTTTGTCGGCCCCTTTCAGCCTTTTGAAGCCCTTAATCAGTAATGCGTAATATTTGTGTGACATTAAACCTTTTTCTCAGCGTACAGAAGTTCAGTTGCTATTCTACTAATATTATAAATGGGAAAGTTTGTGAGGATGGATGGATGGACGGATGGATGTTTGTTTCACGCAAAAACTACTGAACGGATTTGGATGAAATTTGGAACACAGATAGTTTATAACCTGAATTAACATGAAGGATACTTTTTATCCCGGTAGTACGCCCCGTGGGATAATTTCCAACCTCCACGCGGGCGAAGCCGCGGGCAAAAGCTAGTAAATTATAAGCCCAACATTAGATCATATAAATCAAGACATATGACGTGTGATTTAAACTGCTAGAGTGACAAAACCAATAATAATCTAATCTGCGCTACTCTTAGAAAAAGAACCAAGGCAATGAGAAGTCCTAATGAGAGTATTACATATTTTATCAGTACCTACGAGTCACAATTAGATTTGTACAACACAATTCAATGGTTCAGAAAAGCACGTACTGGCGTTTTAAGGCACGGCCATACCAACGTGTTCAACATGCGTCCGCGGTGGTGTTCAGTTGTTTATTATAAACTAGCCTTTGCCCGCGGCTTCACCCGCGTGGATGTCGGAAATTATCCCACGGGAACGTACTACCGGGATAAAAAAGCATCCCAGGTGTTAATCCAGGTTATAAACTATCTTTGTTCCCAATTCCATCAAAATCCGTTCAGTAGTTTTTGCGTAAAAGAGTAACAAACATCCATCCGTCCATCCTCACAAACTTTCACATTTATAATATTAGTAGGACTTGTTAGTACTGTAGGCCTAGACAAAAACTTTTCTGATAGCGTTAACGCCAGACGCTAACGTCAAAATGTATGGCAATGACATTACCTGCGGAAAAGATACGTAATGTCACGTGGTAAGCAAATGTCAACTCCATACAATTTGATTTTTCCGTTGGCGTTAACGCTTACAGAATAGGGATTTTGTCTAGGCCCCCTAGTCAGCTTGCAGGACTTGTAAGTACTGTAGGCCTAGACAAAAACTTTTCTGATAGCGTTAACGCCAGACGCTAACGTCAAAATGTATGGCAATGACATTACCTGCGGAAAAGATACGTAATGTCACGTGGTAAGCAAATGTCAACTCCATACAATTTGATTTTTCCGTTGGCGTTAACGCTTACAGAATAGGGATTTTGTCTAGGCCCCCTAGTCAGCGTCTCCTGTGATCGCCGCGATCACGACGCATATTCGCACGCTATCGTGGACGCAAGTTTTAACGTGATGGTTTGGCCGTACCTTTAGTAGTGTTTAATCTTTGGCGTTTTAAAACGAATCAACACGTTAATAATCAAGTGTAATTTCGTGGACTTTTCCACGTGAATTTTCTTTATGAGAATGACTGCCATGTTTTCGGATTACCGTTTCTAATCCCGTATAACAACTCTCTAATTACAACATACAATTTAGGAAATCGATTTATCCCGGAAAGAAAAATACAGGGTGGCAGCTTAGGGACATCAACGCGCAAAATGTAACCATGAATTCACCACATGAGTCTAGACCCTCTAGCGTAGAAAATTTTTGGCGGTTATATAAAAAAAACAGCTGTTTCATAGTAAAGTGCAATACCTAAGCGGTCAAAACGTATGAAATAGCTCATTTAAAAAACCGACGAAAAGTTTCAACGCAGGGGGGTTCAGAACCATGTACTGAATCCATGGTTACAGTTTGCAGGTCGATGTCCGTACCACCCTGTATAAGGAAATAGTACAAATACTTGGTGGATTTTTAAAACTATGCGTCGGGCGCATACCGATTGTTAATTAAGAAGCTGACACGAACCACAAATCTAAATTAAAACCGTGTCAAGTTTAATAGCAATTAACAATGGGGTGAAGTTCAACAACACGGGTTTAGAACAATGTATATATATCGCAGACCGCATTGTTTCACGTACAGACGTGCCGCAGTCGCTAGACAATTGATAAAATGTACATTTATGTACTACTGTTGATCTGCAGTTTAACCGCGGCCATCGACGATCGGAGTTTGTGGGATTTTATGGAGAATATCATTGATATCACACATGAATCATACGTTCCTGAGGACGCTCGTCTGAATATCACACAACTGGCGCGAAAATATCAATATCCTCTAGAAGAGCACACGGTGACTACGCAAGACGGATACATCTTAAACATTCATAGAATTCCAAACCATCAAGATGGAAGCAACAGACCTGTCGTGTTACTAATGCATGGTATTCTAGAAAGCTCAATCAGTTGGTTGTTAATGGGACCTAATAAAGCTTTGGGGTATGTGCTGGCGGACAAGGGATTCGATGTTTGGATGGGCAACTGTAGAGGGAACAGACACGCCCACATGCACACCTCTCTTAACTACACCATGACAAGATACTGGAAGTTCTCGTGGGAAGACATCGCGCTATACGACCTGCCCGCGATGATTGACTACATCCTCAAACAGACACGACATGAGAGTCTACACTACATAGGACATTCTCAAGGCACTACAATCGGCTACGTTCTGTGTTCAATGAAGCCCGAATACAATGACAAAATTAAAATTATGTTTTCCTTAGCGCCCGTGGCTTGGATGGCCCACGTCAAAAGTCCGATAGTGAGAATGTTTTCACCGGCTCACAGCGTACTAGGCTTCATATTATCGGATTTTAATACTTATGCAACAGGAATGGATTTCGTTAAAAAAATATCGTCTTTCGTATGTAGCGTTATGCCAAGTAATTGTGATAATATTTTGTTCTCGTTATCTGGACATGAGAATAAAGTGAACAGCACCTTTATATCTATTATATTAGGGCACTGGCCTACGGGTGCGTCTGTTCTACAGTTCGTTCATTATGGACAGTTGGTCGAGTCACAACGGTTCTGTCGGTACGACTTCGGCCGCGAAGGGAACATGATCACATACGGACAGAATACGCCGCCTGACTATGATCTAAGTGAAGTGACAGTGCCTGTGGTGTTGTTCTATAGTCCTAAAGACTGGCTGTCCGACCCACATGACGTTTTAACACTAAAACGTCATCTACCGAATGTGAACGGATTAATCTTTTTAGAAACTTTCACTCATATAGATTATTTGTACGCCTCAGATGCTGTTGATTTTATTTATAGTAAAATAATCAGACGTATCGATAATTTTGAACAAAATTTGTAACTTAGAGCTAGGGAATTGTAGCCGAAAGATATTCGACTCACAAATTTAAATAATGTAGGTACCAGATTTTTGGTTTCAGTGAGAAACTGATTTATTAAATAAAAAATATTTTTTCCCTGTTAATGGGTCATTTATTTTACGCTTGTGTTTAGCCGATATTATCGGACAGGTTTTTCTGCCTTTTGTTATTTACTCGTATGTTTGTTTTGATACGAAGTTGCTTTTGAGTATTCCACCGTAAGTATATCAATAAACAAAAATACAACCGACATAGTCAGGCCCGAGGTGGCCCGCTAGAAGGCCAAAACAATAGATAATCAATTGTGTCTCATTAACGATGCTTGATGAGTTAATAGCAATCTTAAATTCACTGAAAGACAAGGCACAGCCTAAAACCGCTGGGTGTAGAATCCTGAAATTTTGCATGAGTTAACTATACAGGGTAGCAAGGACATCAACGCGTAAACTGAAACCATTAATTCAGAACACGCTAGAGTAGCAATTTTTAGTCGGTTATAAAAAAAAATCTGTTAGTTTAATAGAAAAATGCAATACCTACGAGGTCAAAATGTATGGAATAGCAATTTTTTTTTAAATAACCGACGAAATATTTCAACGCAGGGGGTGTTCAGAATCATGTACTGACCGACCCCTTGACAATTCAAGTGCCTGTAATTGGTTTATTTGAAACACGGATATCGAGGGATATGGCTTGGAGGCGTGGCGCATGTCGCCTCCGTTGGGTTGAACTGACCTTAAATACGCGTGACTGCAGTGAGCACCGTTTAGTCATATGTTTGCCTCGGAACGTGTAGTGTGATTTCGTATTTTTACGAAATGCCGAATTGTTCCGTCCTTGTGTGAAAATATAGCATAATTACAACAAACCTTAGTACAAGTGGTTTGTCTTACCACCGGTAACTAAAAAATCACTGCATTAATTATAATATTTAAGTATTTTACAAATTATCTAGTTGTGAAATATTTTTGACATGCGACAGCCTTTGCCTAATGACTGACGCATGTCAAAACGATGCATTAGTGGTGCGCAGCACTGAGATATGGATATCGATAATTGTTAGTTGCTCTAATAAGAAATTGTATTAAGAATCTTAAACGAGAATTAATACATTTTATGTCAGTTTCCCGATAGATCCAGAAATTGAACATAAATAGGTAGATGCAAAATGCAGAGAAAATAATTGGTTGGTAATTTCAAGTGACTTCAAAGTCCATAAAGACGTTGCTAGTCCCAAAAGCTCTTAGACACTGTCGATACAAATATTTTCTCATCGACTGATTTTCACCAGTTTGAGCAAGACCCCGATGGATAATAATATTATCCAAGTGACAAAATGTGTGATGGAATAACATATTGATATTTGCTTACATTTTTTGGCTAAGAATGTAACAACTAAATTATGAAAGCGACAGATATAATGTTCAATAAGTACCTATTTTAATTGTTCTTTTATGTGCGATAGTTGAACAGTTTTAATTTTAAGTAAGGGCAGCCCCGGATCTAGGGGGGAAAGGCAAATTTAAGCGTGGCAAACAAGTGCACCACTCAGCGCACCGCAACTCTGCGATAAGTGAGATGCGCAGCACTTATTATCTTTCTCTGCGAGTGGCACACTGACAAAATCACTACGTGATTAGCGTAGGCATAGATCGTCAAACGGTGCGAGCGGGTTGCGGGCGGAGCAGTTGAATTCTACCAGAAACTCTGTTTTTAAAACACATGCTCCATTTTTATTTGGCGATACAAAAAGGTTAGCTTTCCATCTCTTGCAACAGATCTATGTCGTGGCGAACCTGAGGAGGATGAGCGCTTCTGTCACCTCTGTGGCCAAAAATTTAAGGAACAAATCCTTTATTTTAGAAATTTTACATCGCCTAGCGAGGGCGCCGGGCGTCCCGCCCATTTCGCCGCCTTTATGCGGAAAGGCGACACGATTTCCTTTAAGTTTTTACCACAGAGCGCTGGCGCAGCCGTTGGATTGGAGCATTATCGATCGATAAAATTTACCTAATATGTTTCTGGCAAAATATTCGAGCTCGCTTTGCTCGTTCTTATAGCCTAGCGACTCTTAATTCTTAAAACTTTTCGGACTTACAAAATCTAACTTATTTGAGGCAGTGCTAAAATTTTCGCGCTCGCTCCGCTCGCTGGTGCATTCTAGATTGCCTTAATTGGTGTTAAGCTTTTCTGCATAAGTCGGGTGTGATCTTAGCAATCAAAAATCATGACAATCAGATTAATTATGAAAATGCCATCGATTTTTTTGCAAAACAAAAGGCTCAAAGAGTAAAAATTTTATTCTAATCTTCTGCTAATAATAAAGCTAAAGAGTTTTTTTTGTTTGAACGCGCTAATCTCTGGAACAAGCAGTCGGATTTGAAAAAATCTTATTGCATTTGATAGCCCAATTCTTGAAGAAGGTAGAAACCTTACCCTAGAAACCGAGCAGTAAGAAAAAAGGTCAGAAAGAACGCTAAGCGAAAAGGAAGTAATATCATGGGCGAGTGATGCGCAACGACGCGGTGGGTCGGGGGCCGAAGTTTCACGCGGACGAAGTCGCGTACAGAAGATAGTATGCTATAATCTCACGATTTATTTCAAATATGTCCTGTCCTATCCTAAATAATTGTTCGACATGTCCATGTATATTTAAATAAATAAGGATTCATGTAAAACGTTAAAGGATTGGCGGGGCGGGGAGCGGCAGATTGCAGTTTTTGCCCCGCCTCGAAAAATATCTAAATCCGGGGCTGAGTAAGGAAGAAACTGAAGGAACTGAATTACTTAAATGTTATTCGCAAACGAAAATATTATATTTTTACTTGATTTGTTGTTATTGGTCTTTTAATATTCCACATGGAAAAGCAGAAAAAAAGAACGGTACCAAATACGTCCAAAAAACACCTCTTTTTGCAGTCGGTATTCATCGATATTTTTATCGATCACATATTTATACCAACCTCTCTTCCCTAGTTGATGCTAGAGTTACATGTGTGCATTCAGTGACTGTATCTATACTTTCTAGTGCCCGCCCCTTTTGAGCATATGTGCAATAAAATAGCACAAAAGTGTTACGCATATTTTTTTGTTTGTGTGCGAAGAATGCATCATGTGTGCCGTATCTATTTCTTTTGTTTATGTGAGAGTTTCAGGAGTGGGGAAAAGGTGGCGACACATAAACTTGAGCAAATATAGAGTAAAGGCATATCTCTCGGATATCTATGATTTGAAATAAATGCTTTGAGTTTAAGTTGAGTTTGTACTGAATCCATCGTAACAGGGGGCCTACTCTCTATGTCCGTCACGAAGATATGGGCCCGTCCGAAAGTAGTTTGAAACTTTGAAGTGAACCGTACACCCGATTAATCAACTTTTTCAGACTGGTAAAAACACATCGGGAGTAGTTACAACTGTCAGATCGTGGTGTCATTCATTCTTAGGTCGGGCACCAAACTAATCTTATGTCCGTAGGTGATACAGAGTAGGAAACGCCCGTAACGTCGACCGAAACTACGGACTTCGTGTTTAGAGAGTAGACCCCCAGGTTGTGCGTCGTGGTCTCCCTGCCACCGTATAACGAAAGTGGGCACTAGAGGGATAAGTAGAAGTATACTAAAGGGATAAGTGGGGTGGGGTGGGGGGGGGGGGGGAGTAAAGAGGGGATAAAAGTTTGTACGGAGGTTCGTAATTTTTGCGGAAGGGAAATTCTATACGGCAAAGGGCTTGTAAAATAATTAAATAAACTTATATTTACCCAATATCGAGCTCCTCTTTCCTCTTATACAGCTTTTCCTTCTGCTCCGAGAAACTGATGAACTGATCCAACGCCTTTTTGTTCACGTGGTTGTACTTCTTTAGATGTTGGTTCGCCTTCTCAAGCTCTTTGAAAAGCTGCAAAGAAAATTATTATATTAATTACTGTTTAAAATGGTTGAGCCTGACAGGAAACTGACGTTAATGTTCGAATAATCAACAATTACAATACAAGTTCATTTTGAAAATCATTGGTAGTTTACAATAATTTATTACAAAAATTGCGAGGCGAGCGGAGTAATTGCGTAACACATATAAAATGACAAATTGATTGATAATTGATTTTATTTCTGTACGTAGGTTTGTACAAACACTTACACGTCAATTATATTTTTTAAACTAGATGAGGTCGGCGTTTCCTATCTGACTACTCTGAGAAGTCAGAGTCTACTCAGAGTAAAAATGCCGAAATAAACTCAGAGGTCACAGTCTCCTTTAAAGTCCAGATATAATCTTGGTCAGATCATGTGAAGACCATGTAGAATTTATTAAGATTGCAATGGCACACTTGATTGATCGCAGCATTGGCATCGGATGCTCGATAGATGGTGTGTCTTTTTACCGACTTCCAAAAAAGGAGGAGGTTCTCAATTAGACTGTATTTTTTTTAAATGTTTGTTAGCTCAAAACTTTTTTCTGGGTGAACCGATTTGGATGATTATTTTTTTTATTTGAAAGCTGGTGCTTCACATGTGGGCCCATTCAGTAGTTTTTGAGTTATCCTTGATACTGCGTATTTTTTCCACTTAGTTTATATTAACGATGTTGTAATAATTTCCTGTCACGGTTATTTAAATATCAAGTAGTGGTTTACGAATGTGTGTGGGGCAGGTACCACAACTAAAAAGTGTAAAATAAAAACATGTTTAAGTACAAAAAAACGTAAAAATAACTTTAATTTCGGAAGTCGGTGTCTTTGGTTGTTTATTTTCGTTTTTGGCCATCGACTTTCGAAATTAAAGTCATTTTTACGTTTTTTTATGTTTTTTTTTGAAGTCGGTTGTTTTTTTGTAAAAATGTTTTTTAACGACATCAGCTATGCTGACGATATGGTGCTGCTGAGTCCGTCGGTCAGTGCTCTCAGGAAGCTATTGAATATATGTGAGTGCTATGCTGGAGCCCATGGACTAAGGTATAATGCTAAGAAAAGCGAGCTGTTAGTTTTTATAGCACAAAACAAGACTTATGAAGTGGTACCCACAGTCTCGCTAAGTGGTGTAACTCTAAACAGTAAAGCAGTTTAAATAGCTTGTTCACTGGGTTACAGATGACGGCACTGATAACTGTGATATGGCGAGAGAGCGCAGCGCATTGGCCGTACGTTGCAATATGCTGGTCCGCAGATTTGCAAAGTGCGACAATAATATTAAGATAACACGTTTAGGGCATATGGCCAGGCTTTTTATACCTGCAGTCTGTGGACTAGATACTCGCAGAAAGCGTTTAATGCCCTGCGTGTTCAATACAACAATGCTTTTAGGATACTGCTGTCGCTGCAATGTTTCTTTCAGATTCAGATTTTAGGTTCGGACGACTTCTTTGCGATCATGCGTAAAAGATCTACGTCACTACTGCGTCTGATGCGAGCCAGCGACAGCAGTGTCCTGAGCATTGTTTCTAGTAAGACTGAAGGCCACCTGACCCTGCAGTCTCGACATGAATAACGACAAAAATCTGTCGCTAAGTCGTATCGATGTCAAATTTCTTTAATAGATTTTCAACCTTATACTTTGGAAATAAAGTTGAAAATCTATTACATCGTTACGACTTAGCGACAGATTTTTGTCGCTATCTAATGTCGAGACTGCAGGGCCTTGGCCGGCAGTCTCGACTAGATAGCGACGCTGTCGCAAACTACCGATCGCTAAATATTAAGGTCAACCCTCAGCTGTAGCCCGCAAAATTCAAATTCTCTTTATTTTTTTGCAAATTGCAGCTTTTTTTACGTCGTATGTTGATCAAAATGCGATTCTCGACTGTGAGAATTATATATTTATCGAATAATAATCATCAATTTCATATCAATCGTCAAATTCAAAGGAAATTTGTATTTGGCGGGGTGCAACTGAGGTGTCAGCTTAATATTTAGCGATCGGTAGTTTGCGACAGCGTCGCTATCTATGTCGAGACTGCCGGCCCTGATGGGGCATCTGTGCGCAGTGCATTATTGCCAGGTGTGTCCAGAAGATGGCTTAATAGATATAGTCTTCTGTAAGTTCTGTTGTATTATTGTTGTTGTTTCTAGTTGTTTATGTTCGTTTTATTTAATTATACTAACATAATCGTAGATAATACTAACAAATTATGACCAATGTGCCTGAATTAACGATGAATAAATAAATAAATGGGTTTCATTTGGACAGTTCCCCCACGTTCGTTGCGTTATTTACGTTGTTGAGCAGACGTTTTTTTCGAACCTAAGCTATGTAGCAATGATTTAGGCATAATTCTTCAAACTCTCGGATTGTGATTCTTTCTTTCAGTCTTTTCTTATTAAATAAAACGTTGCCCCACACTAGGAATTTCTCCTGTATTGTGGGTGCGTTTACAAACATTTAAACTCACATACACAAACAGCCAGACCCGAAACAACTACTTGTAGGTCATACAAATATTTGTTCCGTGCGGGAATCGAACCCGCGACACGCAGCGCAGCAGTCAATTGCTTAACCACTGCGCCAACCGTGCCGTGATTGCAAGTGTGTTACGCAATTAGGGTACTTGGCTGTAACTTGCAATACACAGGGTAAAATTGGTGGCGAAACTACACAGATGTAACGGGTATCGATATCTAATGACGAAAAAACAAAAAGATTTAAGACAAACTTACTACACTACCAGCGACTGTTGGACCCGTAATCAGCTGTAGTAAGCGGCGCGCGCTTTACT
Source organism: Dryobotodes eremita (assembly GCA_917490735.1). Taxonomy (NCBI): domain Eukaryota; kingdom Metazoa; phylum Arthropoda; class Insecta; order Lepidoptera; family Noctuidae; genus Dryobotodes; species Dryobotodes eremita. The sequence continues at coordinate 17,595,724 of OU823251.1, read as the reverse complement.
TGTGGTTAGCAAGTGTACAAACATGCTGTGAATGCATGTGTAAGCGCAGGAGCTCTCGGTATCGTCCGAGACAACAGCGAAATCGGAAGTGTGTGTTTGTGTGCGTGTTATGTGCTGACGCTACTTTTCTTCACACACACATTCACAGCGTGTTCGTTCACTTGGTTACCACAAATAAAGCGCGCGTCGCTTCGTGAGATAAAAATACTATAAGTACTTAAAATTATGAGTTTAGAAAATGTTTATTTTTTCGTTGCTTGGCTTTATTTAGTTGCATTATGGGCGGGTTTTGAAAGTGTTACTATTGAAGTGCGGTAGACCGCAATAATCGTTTTCACATAATTATCTCCTTACCTGTTTGAGTGACATCTTTTGATACTTGGCGTGTAACTCTGGCGCATTGGGCAGTGTTCCCAACGCGGCTATCTTGTCTAGAGATTCTTGTATTTTCTCCTGTAGCAACACTTCCTTGGACGCCATCTTCTCTAAACCTTTTGCATCCTCTTCCATTTTGTCTTGCGCTTCTTTTTCCTGTTAAATAAATAATGTTTTTTTAAGCTTTATAAGATTATAGATGAGAAAAAAGCAAGCAAAAGAAATATTGAACATGCGCACAGTCAATCTGACAAAGTTTAAACAGTTAAGCATCATTAATTCAAATTTTACTAACAAATAAAAATACATGAGACTTCCTATTTTTCTAACTACACAATGCCTATCTATGTAGTGAATGAAAATAGATTCTTCAAAAAGATGACAACTTCAAATTGATGTGACAACTTTCCGTTTCAGACCATTAATGGAAGCAAATTAAACAGTTTAAAATGACTTTTGCCTGATTTTATTGTGGTAACATTTGCATGAAAATAAGCTGGATTGAGTTGAGGCTCTGGAAAGGATGTATTTGATAATAAAAATTGCTTAACCTTTTTATTATTTCACTGTACGTCGCACAAAACTAATCATTGCAAGGCCATTAAATAAGTATCCAACTAATCCCAAGTTATCAATTTTAGTTGTATTTTTGCGCAAAATGACCCCTATTATTTACCTTATTCCTCCACTTATCAAGCTCCAACTTTAGCGCTTTTTCATTCTTCACGGCAGCCTGTACCTTCCTCTCGACCTCTTCCAATTCCTTGTTGATCTGTTTGATACGTTTCTCAGTGGCCGCTAAGTCCGATTTACTGTTGGCGAGGCGGCGTTTGCGATCTTCCACCGATATCTCTTGGAGGGCTTGTACTAACTCATCTTTACGTCTGTTGGACATATTGAGCATTAGAAAAATGGATTGTACGTCTGAACTTCGAAGTTTAAAATATCGATGTATTTAATTAAGAATCTTCATAATCGCGATGTACGGAACTTCGAAAGAATGTCATACTGACCTTCGAAGTAAGAATAGACATTCTTTCGAAGTTCCGTACATCGCGATTATGAACATTCCCAATTAAATACATCGATGTTTTAAACTTCTAAGTTCAGACGTACAGTCAGAAAAATGAAATGCTAAAAAATTTAATAATTTTTTACGGATAATTGGGATCTTTTCCCCAAAAAGCTTGACATTATAAACACTTTATAAATCAGTTTGTGTTTGCCATCTTTGTATTTATAAAGTGACAGAAAAATTACCTATTTACTAATAAAACACGCAAAGGTCTGGCTTTGTCTGTGTCCGGTATCATATCTCCGAAACGGATGTACCTATTTTAATGCGGTTTTGTAAGACATTTATGTCTTTAGCGAAGAGCTAGGAAATTTTACAAAATAGATGTTGATTTTACGGCAAAACTAATCCAGGTCCGAAGTAGACTTAAGACTGTATTTACTAACCTCCTTAATAATAAAGTCAGTCAAATAATTTATTTCAAATAGGCACTTATAAGGCACTTTTGAACGTCAAAATGTATAAAAAAAATAAATTGATTCTAGTTGCCCCTTCCAAAAGGTAGTTTCGTATGGAGAAGAATGGGCAAGAAACTCCTCCCTCCTCCGCGAAATAAACGTTGTATAGCGCCTGAATTACACACCGATTTCTCTCTTTCAGTCGTCAGTAATTTGACTTTCGAAAGAAGAAGACAAAGCTTTGTGTAACTATACAGACGCTATACAACGTTTATTAGTAAGGAGGTAGTCAATAGCGATGACATTTGCTCCGATTGCTACAATTCAACTGACGACTCCGAAGTTCCGCGACTCGAATCGCGAAATAATGTAGTAATGTTTTGCAGCGGAATTCGTTAAGCGGTTTCGCATAATTATTTTCGCATCACAGGTGTGCTAAGACCCAAAGAAAGGCGCTAAATTGTAACATTTTTGTTTTCACAGTTCACCTGTTATTACTGTCGTGTGGTCGAACGTACATTTTATTTTTAGCTTCCTTTAAAAGTAGGACTTTCTCAATTCTTTATTTTATTAATATTTGACAAAAAACTCACCTAATCAAGTTGTTGGTAAGCAGATTCTCGAGCTTGTTCTTAGTGGCTTCCAAGTTCATCCTGGCACTGAACGCCTCCTTGTTCTCCTGCGTCAGACGACGGATCGCGTCGTTCAGTTCATCAACCTTGCCTTGGTCAGCCGTTGATAACTGCTCCATTAACTCCTGTTGGGTAAAATAATGTGGGATTGAGAATTAGATTCATTATAAAAAAAACCTTTTGTACATTGTCGTATAGTAAAATACTATAAAAACTATTTTTACACTTTCCGCGAATTTTGCAAAAGGCATAAGACACTGACATTTGATATTAGGTAAAATTAAAAAAAAAAAAACAACACAAAAAAGAGCGGATGACCTTGAAACGGCTGAACCGATTTTGATAAAAACATGTCTAAGAACCACCGCTAGAAAACCTGCTTTCAAATAAAAAAAAACGGCATCCAAATCGGTTCACCCGTTTAAGAGCTACGGTGCCACAGACAGACACACGCACATAGCGGTCAAACTTGTAACACCCCTCTTTTTGCGTCGGGGGTTAAAAATTAAGGTTTACTGCCACAAAATAGCTAAACAGGACGCGTTACTATGGAACATCGAGATCTAGAAGGAGGCTGTCACACAAGTTTGTTTACCAGCCCCTGCAGTCTCGACATTAGACAGCGACAAAATCGGTCGCTAAGTCGTATGGTTGTCAAATTCCTTTAATAGATTTTCAACTTTATTTCGAAAGCATAAGGTTAAAAATCTATTACAGAAATTTGACATCGATTAGTCTTAACGACCGATTTTTGTCGTTATATTTGTCGGGACTGCAAGACCAGAGACAACACTCAATTTGCTATATTAACGGCAGCGTATTGTAAGAAGGTTGACCTTCTTCATACTTCCCGCGAATTTTGCTGGATGCAACTGTTCAGACAATAGTTTTTCATTGTCAAGTCAACCCTATTACTGATAGACGAATCTCTAATGACAGAAAATTGGTACTTTTGGCACCTATGTACCAATTTTAGGTCATTTAAATCATTTAACACACATATGTATGTGGGATAAAAATATTGTAATAAGTTAAGGTATGAACGCAGCTCATAATTGTTAAACGGAACGCAGCGGATGAAAGAGAGAGAAGCATGTGTGTGAGTGAGAAAGGGGACTAATGGCGATAACGAGATGGGCGACGAACTTACGGTGTACGGTGGAACTTTTGTGTGTTAATAATAAACAGTTTTAAAAAGTACTTCATTCATTCGTTTATTTTGCCATACAATCCCAAATGTACATATGACGACATATTTATGTGTAATGTTTAATGCTTGTATGAAGGTTTTTAGTTAAATGTTTTGTTGTTGGCCTGCTGCGCGCTTTGGTGTTTACTTTAAGTGCAGCAAGCAATTGTTATATAAATAAATAACAATTACTCTGTAGCTCAAATTTTGTGTAATGTTGTAATATATAACTGTTTATTTTCCCAAATAAATAAAATAAAACAAACAATGTGTTACCTGATGTAGTTCGGACTCCAGGCCCTCTTTAGTAGCCTGCATAGCTTCGAGACTGGAGCGACACTGCGCTAGCGAACGTTCCTTAGGGCCGCGGAACCTTTCTATCGATGCAAGTTCTTCTTTCATTAGACGGATGTCTGCCTTTACTTTGTCGAATATGTCCCTGAGGAGCAGTTTATATTAGTAACAAGTTTGGATATGTCAGACATACACTCTTTTTTTCGCCATCTACTATATGACAGCCGAATTAAGCAGATTGATTTTTATAACATACTAGCTTCTGCCCACGACTGCATCCGCATTTATCAACTATACCATGAAAGATATACTATACAAAAAAAAAAAAAAAATTCAGACAAAAAGTCCATAGGCAAGGCAAAGTTGTTAGTAACATGAATTTTGCTTATAACTAATGTTAGTAATTAAAAATAAAAAGAAGAAACTAGACACACCGTCTACCCCTGCACAGTAGGCTCATCGGTCTCGCAACACATAGAGTTCAGTGAACCTACTGAGCAGAACAGTATCAGTTCTCTCGCCAATAATCCTCAAGACGCTATTCGGGCTCCTCGTACTCGTCCCGTCGTGTCTCGCCGTACCCTATGAAATGCGGCAATAGTGGAGCTACCAATCCGTGAAAAAATTCAAAAGAAATCGGATCTACAAGACCGGATCGGGATTACAGTGTAATGCAACATTACGCAACCAATTGGAGTTCATATTCCTTCAAGACTTTAACCCATCGAGTTTAAAAAAAAACTGTTTATTTACTTAGCCTTCCCCTGCTTGGTCTCAGTCCGCTGCATCTCAGACACTATGGAGTTGATACTCGACTCAGTCTTGTTGAGCTCTTGTCTGAGCGTGCTTAACTCTAGCTCGAGTGTAGTGATCTGTTCCATGAGCTCAGACCGCGTCTTTTGCATCTCGAGACGGGAGCGAGACTGGTTGAAGTAGCCGCCTGTTAGGGAGCCTTTTGATGATACCTGTAAAAAAGGGACTTTTTGTGTCAATTGGAAAATACCGGGTCACTACTATATTTTGTTAACCTTTTCATTCATGAAAGGTAATGAAAATTATGTGAAACAGTCACATAATATTGTATAGTTCCCGCCTCTGTACAGCAAAATATAAATATCGAAATTGGTGCATATTAGTAGGAGTTTTGCTCGAACATGCATAAAAGAACACAAATTAATTGAGAACGTCTCCCTTTTTGAATTAGCTTGAAAAGTTTTCGAAGAAGTTCTCCGTCCTTTTTGCGAGAAATCTTGTATTATGACGTCAGCGAATACTATAACCGTCTTTGTCTAGCAAACTGTTATACAACTCGAATAACTTGACAACTTAATCTGGATTCACATTATTGTGTCGTGTCGTGTCTTGACGCCTTCTGACGCAGTGTTAGCCAATCAAAACTAGTTGTGATTTGACGCAGTACAGACAGATTAGTTTGACTGTTGTATTCCGCGTCACGACACATCACGACACAGTAATGTGTCCGTGGCTTTACCCATTCATTGGCCAGCGGTTACCTGACGCCGGCTATTCGGTAGCCAGAACTTTTTAAAAGGACCTACTACATACGGCTTCTGTTCATATTTTTGTTTTAGACTCTTACCGAAAGGATTAGTTAACACTAGCAATAGAAAGAATTTTTGTGGAAAAGGGAGAAGCAGGCCGTTAAATGATAAATGATTTTATTTCTGTAAGTAGGTTTGTACAAACACTTTTACGCGTCAATCATATTTTAAAACTAGATGAGGTCGGCGTTTCCTATCTGACTACTCTGAGAAGAAAGGCCGAAACATACTCAGAGGTCACAGTCTCTTTCAAAGTCCAGACAAAATCTTGGTCAGATCATGTCAAGACCATGTAGATTTGAGTCTGAAATGGTCTTTTGAGGAAAAACCACACAGAATGAGTGAACCTGTCCAGTCAGTGCACGCATTTGTCAGTAAAGTGTCTTTGCCTTGTAGTGAGACAATACTGGCTCGTTAGATAGAATAGAATTCAATATGTTCTTGCAAGGGGTAGTCGACCGACCGTCCGTTCCATGGTAACAATAAGACATTGGCAGCACCTTTATGTCGGTGCCGTTAGGGTAGTTTTCCTTGAACTAGGAACTACAATTCCATGTTATCTGATTTTCCTAGATAATTATGTTAGGACTTAAATAAAAGTGTTGACTGTGGGGCACAGTCAACACCTTTATGTCTGAGCAGTACGAGTTATTTTTCTAATTCAAGTGTGACTACAATTCAAAGTTACCTGATCTCCCTCCAAAGTGACACAATCCAGATGGAACTGCTTGCCGAGCTCGGTGGCACACTCCAAGTTCCTGCAGATGAGCGTTTTGCCAAAAATGTACTTCATCGCCTTCGCATACTTAGCGTCGTACTTCAGCTTTTGTACCATGGCTATGGCGTTCTAGAAAGAATAGAATAGGGATGAACGTTATAAAAAGTGAACTTACTATGTTTGTAGTGTCAAGTTGTTCAGTTAAATTATTTTACAGAATTTCAGTTAAATTATTTTACAGAATTTCAGTTAAATTATTTTACAGAATTTGATAATTATGAGCAAATATCGGCCTATGCTATTTCACTATAAACATTCCAAAAAATTACATCCTGCATTCTGCTGTTTTCGTTATGCCACACATCAGATTTAATTTCTATGATAAACATAGCAAAAAAATAAAGAAAGAAAAATAGAGTTATGTTCGAAACCAGCTAGAATGGCTGTTTCCAAAAAAAAAGAAACTTCAGCTTTTGTACCATGGCTATGGCGTTCTAGAAAGAATAGGATATGGACGAACGTTATCAAAAGTGAAATTACTATGTTTGTAGTGTCAAGTAGTTCAGATAAATTATTTTGCAGAATTTGATAATTATGAGCAAATATCGGCCTGTGCTATTTCACTATAAACATTCCAAAAAATTACATCCTGCATTCTGCTGTTTTCGTTATGCCACACATCAGATTTAATTTCTATGATAAACATTGCAAAAAAATAAAGTAAGAAAAATAGAGTTATGTTCGAAACCAGCTAGAATGGCTGTTTCCAAAAAAAAAAGAAAACAGCAATGTACGGTTCTTTTCTATTCCCCATTGATCCTTTTCCCACCTTTCAGTTTGGCTTGCAGTCATCTAAAAACTCAGTACGAAATAACAGAAAAACTTACATTATCATTAGGATACACCATATCCCTGACTTGCAGTCGGTTGAGAGGCATGAACGTAACTTCTCCAGGTAAACTCTGCCGGTTCATCTCCTTCAGAATCTTGGTACCCACTGTGTCTGATTCTACGATGTGGTGGAACAATCTGTTACCGGCTGTCACCTAGACAGAAACGTGATAATTTTTAGTATCATATTTTATTTCATGATTGGTCAAAGTTACATTATTCATTACTTTACATTATTTTTATTTTTATTCTACCTTTATAATCTGTACCAACTTCATTGGTTATTTTAATTGTGTTGACAATTTATTCTATTATTTATGATCTATTCTGGTGCAGTATTGTGAAATTTTATTTTATATAATATGGGTTTTGTCTGAATTAAATGAATTTTATTATAATTTAAATTAATCTACATACAAACTATACACATTAAATAAAACAGTAACATATCCTAACACCAAACTAAATGGCTTCGAATAATTCCTGCGCATCACTGTCAACTGGTAATGTGTCCAAGAGACTGGCGGCATTGCCACGTTGTATGACAATACTTAGCCTCTGGCCAAGGTATACAGCATGTATCATAAAGATATAGTCATATTTAAGGGTGTGGTACAGACCCCCAAACTGACTAACATTGTCCAAGGGGTCAACATCTAATTCGCGAAAAAAATAACCGACTGTCCCCCAACCATTAGGACCGAGAAGGTATTGAAGTTTTGTACGGGATTGTTGATAAATTTTTCGCGATTAGTTGTTGTATTTCGGGAGCGTGTGTCGGCCATTGCAATTTCAACCTGATGTGAATGAGCGTAAAATTCACAAAATGCGCGCTCGAGAATAGGGAACGTTACTGCCAATTGCTCCTGTTAGAGGGCACTGTTGCTGGTTGCACTAGATGACAATAAGGTTATAATAAAAAAGGCTAAAGTTCCGAATAATTTTAACATTTTAATACATTATAAGAGACGGTACTATCACATTAGGTAATGAAACCTGTAATCTAAATTTATACTAAAAATAAAGCTGAAGAATTCGTTTGCTTTTTTGTTTCGTTGTGTGAACAAATATTTTTGAAAGAAAGAAAGAAAGAAAGAAAAGAAAAATATTTGATTTGGGACACGCACAGGAAATCCAAACAAAAAATAAAATAAAATTAATAATAAAAAATATAAAAAGGAGCATTTAAAACTAACAATAAAACATACAACATAAGAATACTACAACTACTACTATATACTACTACTGTTCGACACAAATGTAAATTTGTTGAGAATAAATAAATAAATAATAAAATTAAAAGTAAAAATAAAAGATCTGTGCGAGGCCAAAAAGGCTCCTATCTCAGCATGATGCTGCGATATTTAAAAATAAATAAATACCGCAACGCTGCTATTCTGATAGGGCCCTTTTGCCTTTTGCATTTGATAGTCCGATTCTTGAGGATGGTTATAGGCTATTTAACTTCACGCTAGGGCCCTTAGGAGCCGACTAAAAATAGATAAAGTAAAAAAGAATGCAAAACGAAAACAAAGTAACAGCGCGGGCAGGCGATGCGATGCAACTGGGTGGGTCGGGGGAACAAGAAATTTCACGCGGACAAAAGTCGTGGGCAGAAGCTAATGATAGTTATAAGGGGGTAAATAAATAACGTAAACAGAAAAACATGCAGTTTAGGCCTCTTTTGTAATCTATGGTTATAATAAAAATAAATATCTAAAGGTAAGGTTAGGTTTATGAGAAATCCTGTGTTATTCAATCTTTTGTTATATTATTTTAGAGATAGCAGTTCTTCAGAAATAATCTGTAAGAATGTATCAGTCAGGTTATCAGCGTTGTGCTATTAGGTAGTTTAGGCAGGAACGAAGGCGTTCATTAATTCATTTAAACTAAAAACATCGCAAGCAATGGGAAATTGCTACGTCGCAAGCACTTTACAGTCACAAAACAATGAAGGTTGTGTTCTGATCATTTTCGAGCTGAATACTATAAGAATGATAGATTTTTTACAAGGTCAGAGTAACTTAATGTTAAAACACAATATTTTTAGTGCTATTTTCTTTTAAAAGTATACTGTTTTAGTTCAAAATCACTAAAACAAATATGTTTGAAATGTTTTTAACCTTTTGGTATTATTTTAACCTACATTTACATTAAAAAGAATGAAACTAAAACCGAGAAATATTGAAAAACAAAAATGTTGCCGCGCGTGTTTGACAGTTTGCTTTGTTTACCTCGTGTCAAAGTGGCGCCATCTGCTGTCTCAGCTTTGCGTAATATTCCCTATTGAATTAATTACTTTATTTCTTCGGACGCTAACATTACACAATCAAGCTTTAGAAAGAGAAAAGCGGGTACGAGTGACAGAGATGACGTTCGAAAAAGCCGAACTTTTTGTAAAACCATACCATATTTTCGACCTAAAGTGGTTATCTTGTTAACATTAAACAAAGAAAAAATTGTGATATTAACTAACATTAAACGCTAATCTAACTTTGAAGTCCATTAAGCGTCATACAAAAAATAACTTACCTCAACAGCAGTATAAATAGTCTTGTCACACGTAAAGTTCTCGATGACAGGTCCGTAGTACTGCGTGGCGATCTTAGCCCACTCGCCGCCCCTCTCTTGGAATGTCTCCAGTACTTTGCGTACACTGTCCCTTCCGTTTAGGATGGGCTGTAAAGTAAGAACTCTTTTAATCACACGATTATAAGGTACATTATCCCTTAGCTGGGTAGAGCATAAATTATTGAGGCTTATTCTCTGAAGTGGTACGAAAACGCCAAGTCTAAGTATCACATTTAGTGGTTTTGTTGACTCTATCATAGGCAACTTGGAGACGTAACAATTTTTTTTTTCTTACAAGCATTTGGAGCCTGTTCATTTCATAGCACAGTAAAGTATTAAACTTATATTTACCTTTCCCGCCATAGACCTCAGTGCTTGATCAGCCTTTGCCAAATCATCTTTGAGAGACGATAGATTCTGTGTTAGGGACGTTTCTTTGCGCCATAATTCACTAAAAGCAAGTTAAGTTGTTTATAGTCTTGGTTTATTCTTGGCAACAGCCAGTAATAGAATCTGTTACAACTGAATTTGATTGCATTTACTCGTTTTATCAAATACCAGTATCAAATATAGTATTTTTATCTCAAGATGCGACGCGCGCTTTACTTGTGGTACCCAAGTGTACAAACACGCTGTGAATGTGAGTGTAAGCGCAGGAGATCTCGGTACCGTCCGAGACAATGACGAAATCGGAAATATGTGTGTGTGCGTGTTATGTGCTGACGCTACTCGTCTTCACGCACACAATCACAGCGTTTTTGTACATTGGGTTACCACAAGTAAAGCGCGCGTCGCTTCGTGAGATAAAAATACTGTAACCCACCACACTAATTGAGCCTCAGTTTCTAAAAGCCTTATCAGAATGAATTGGTCACGATTGGCTGTCGATGTTTTGACTGACCCATCAAAACAACCAACATGAAATTTTCTGATCAAACCTGATTAGGCTTTCAGATATCGCGAGGCAAACAAACTAGGAAGCTGTAGAACTACGAGTTGCTTATATTGATTTAACATGTATTTACTTTTAGTGGAGATAAAGAAATAATACATACTTCCTAGCACTCTGTTCCTGGTCCTTCCTCTTCTTACACTCATAGTACTGTTTGTTATGATCGTCTATGGCCACACGTTGTCTCTCCATCTCTTTCGTAGTCTCTTCTATTCTCTTCTCTAGTTCTGTCAACTTGTTGGCGTCGCGGCGAAGATCGTCTCGGAGTTTTGTCTCGTGCTCCTTCTTGTCTTTTATTTGTTTGCTTAGAGACCTGGAAAATGGATTTTGGTATGATGAAGATAAATAAATTGAGCGAAAAAACCGAAGTCTTAGGGTATGATACAGATATGAAACTTAACGTAAACTTACGATTCGATCTGTTAAAATCGTTGCATTTTAGCGAGATTGAATTAGTGTAAATTTACGTTAAATTTTATCTCAGTATCTTACCCCTAGTTAATATAGTTGGCAGTTATAAAGTAAAATGTTGGGCTACCAGACCACGACCTCATACAAAAATTGACCATATAGAACCAAAACTTAAGCTGAGGCATCTTTCACAGAAGAAGCACAAAACAATCACTATGGGCAAAATTTAACCTTAGTATCTAACAAAAATTATCAGAAACCTTTCTTGTATGACAAAGTTATTTATAAAGCAGTGAAGGCAATCCAAATTCATGAATTAAGAAAATAGCCCAATGGTTCAAACTAATGACAAAATGATCAGTTACATACTTGAGTTCCTTCTCAATCCATCTATCCCTGTCTTGTTTTGAAGTGAACTGCGTGCCTCTCCCCTGCTTCGCATACAATTCCTGTCGTTTCTGCTGGTTGAGTGCCAAAGCTCTGGTACATTCCTCCTCACGTCCCTTCATCTCTTCGTATTTAGGTTTCAACTCTTCAAGTTCGCGTTCTTTCTCGGATATCTGTTGCCGAAGACGCTCGAGCTCGCCTTCAGCTCTTTCCTAAGGATTTGTATACATGAATTCATTTAAGTGAGATAATTATTACGGTCTTAAACTACTTTGAATCAGGTTTCTATAGTCAGATGTCAACCTATAAGGCCGCGTCCACAACAACGCGAGTGTCACGCGAGTATGCAATCGTCGCGTTCATTTTATTCGAACGCGTTGTCGCGTCGACAGAGGGCGCCTTCCGGTTTTCGGAACAAATGAGTGACATATGAATGCGACGATTGCGTATTCACGCGAAAGATTTTTGACGATGTTTGATTCGAGTTATTTATGATTTCAACACCATTTTTAGACTCGACAGCCGTTTAAAGCCTGATTACACTATGCGATTTAATTGCCTATGGCATATTATAAGTTGCAGCAATGATAAAAATTGCATTGTCTAAACAGTGTTTTAGTTCCTAAAAAAATTAAGAATTTAAATAAAAAGTGTTTATACGATGCAAGTAATTTGTTGCTTTAATTTTATTGCATGCCACAGGCAACAAAACTTGCTGTTGTATCATGTAATTGAGACTTTACAGCCAAATTTGATCAGATTTCCAATGTCAAGCAGGTTGTGACTTAATAGAGTAGATATGTTTAAATAATAACTTAATAAAGTAAGATAGAAAGAAGTTAACTACTGTAGGTATAAGTAAATTACTATGAATGATTGTTCAATATTATAATACTGCATGTGAAGGTAGGCAGGAGAAATAGATGTGAACGAAGTACATGGTCCCAAGGTCGCGAATCGAGCGAGACAAAATAGATAATCATTATATCTCCTTACGCGGGATGCTATAGGTTAAAATAATCTTTGCTCAACCACATATTTGAATGGCCCTATAAAAATTACAGCCCTCAATCTAAGTTGTCGTCTGCATTATCAACTAAGTTTTTTTGACTACAGAAAAAGATAACAGTTATTTTCAACCTGCATGATCCCAATAGTCGTATAAAACTTGTAGACAGCTACAGTATTTTTATGTCACGAAGCGACGCGCGCTTTACCTGTTGTAACCAGTGTGTTTAAAACCATTAATTTGAAAATTATTAAAAAATTAAAATGTGACCCCTACTACCCCCCCCCCCCCCACCCCCACTACACTACCCTTTAATTTGATATGTCACACAGTACAATTTACAAAATAAAAAATAATAACCCAACTTAATAACTTCTGCCTCCCAAAAGTGACCCACATATTCAAAATGTATTTATTTACGTTATACGTCCTTGTTTGGGTAACAGAAATTCATGTGTACCAAATTTCAACTTAATCGGTCCATATCAATTAATTCAATTAACAAAACAAAACGATTATATTAGATTCGGAGCATGGCTGTGACAGACGTACAGACGATCGACACACGAGTGATCCTATAAGGATAAGGGTTCTGATTTTTCATTCGGAAGTATGGAACCCAAAAAATACTATACTTTGGTTCAGAATCTAATGTGGACCATTGCGTGTACGGAAAATTCAGATAAAACCCAAAACGTTTGTTTACCTTCGACTTATTATCTCCATCGACGTCATCAGACAAGTCTTTAATACCAAGTTCCAGTTTGGTCTTCTCTCTTAACAACTGTTGTTGCTCTGTTGATAAGATGTCTTTCTCTTCGCGAGCCGCTGCAACGTCCTTGCGAGCCTCTTTAAGTTTTCTATAATATTTGAAAACACATGTCGTTAGATCTGCTTGTAAGGCAATTTTAAAATAATGTAATCACAAAACATTTATAACCATTTACAGCTTTTAAACCGTTTTAAAAAATAAGTGGAGGTTCTCAGTTTGTCGGTAAAATCAATCTGCCTAAACTTTTGCCAACTAAATTGGGGTCAGCTTCCAGTCGGCAGAGCGACCGCCTCACATTGGGGATAGAGCCAATTTTTTGTTCAAAAACACCTAGAGATCACAAAAATAAACCAAATTAGACAATTTTTGGACAGAAATGTTTGTAATTAAATTCTAAAGAGACTGACGAAGCCGGATTTCTAATATTCCTTAAATCTAAAACTTCATAACCCACTAAAACCAAGGTAAAGCGAGTTTTACCTTGTTCTTTAACCCTTTCAGTCACGCATTTCAAATAGCACTTGTATGGAAGTGCAAATATACGCTTCCGATGTATTTTTCGTTGCTGAAAACGAATCTGATGTCAAAAATGCAATGTTTTTTTTATATTCAATTCATATGTATTTTTTATAAAAAAAAATTACAACCTAATTTCGCAAATCGGGCTTCGTGAGTGTCTTTGGAATTTAATTTCAAACATTTCTGTGTAAGAATGGTTTAATTTGGTTAATATTTGAGGTCTCTAGGTGGTTTTGAACATTCTGTCCCCAATGTGCGCCTATCTGATCTCCACAACCCAGTTACTGGATAACACGATACCCCTTGGTAACACTGGTTGTCAGACATTTGGTCCCCTGACTACCCATAACAACTGTCAAAGATCTACGAATGACAGCCGGGACCAACGGCTTAATATGCTTTCAGAGGCACGGAGGGGTGTCGATATGTAATGGATAGTCACCCATCCACGAACCGACCGCGGCAAGCGTAGCTTAACCTTCGATCTTCTTCGTTATTATTTAGTCACGAGCCCCTCCCCAGATTGACAGTAATTTTTTGAAGTTGTCATTTAGTCTGTAATTTTTAGTCAGAAACTTGAAGCATGCCTAACGTGACCATACGGGTCGCTTTGGGCGGGACGGTACCGCTTTTAGGCTGTCCGTCCCGCTGTCCCCAGCGAGGGCATAAAAGTCCCGCTTTCGCAAACAGACCAAACGATAATTTAATTTACAAATAGTGTTTGAATGGGCAAATTTGATGAAAGCGCAGACATGTTAAGAGGTACAGAATGTGATGGATTATCTGATCACGCAAGGATTTATTAGCAGCTGTCAAAATACAAAAGTGTTCGACGAGTTTTAACTTATTTCAACCTTTACGACAGACGAAAAAATCACTGATGCTGAGAATTTCACTGCTGAAAACCGTTGGGTGGAATTATTCCAGCATTTCCGTGCCAATAATATCCACTTAACGAACTTTTCTATAATCATTGAGTACGTTATGTGTCTGTCTGGAAGTAACGCACCTGTCGAAAGTCTTTTCTCAAATGGACAAAATATGAACAAGTGACAAAATACAATAACTTTAATTAAAAAAAACTTGTAAAACATCAAAATGTTTTTTTTTTACATAATTCCGCTGGGGTTGTCCTGCTTTGACAAAAAAAAAAAAAAATAGTCACGTTAAGCATACTCTATCCAAACCATAGATTAGGATGATTGGGCGAGAATCTCTTTGATTTGGTTACATAATACTCTTGGATGGCTATACTCAGATTAATGAATCACTTTCGTCTGTTCAAATCATTGTTTTTATCATTTAAAAAGAGCTATCATTACCTATTCGCTTCTCTGACGTGTTCCTGCGCCTCTCGGACCATGTCAGCATAATGTTGCTGCTCTTTGCCACTGTTTGAGCGCATCTTCTCCAACTAACAAACAGAGAATGTTAATCCTTGAAAATCACGAGCACGTGATAAATGACTTAGTAGTGTAATTGATATATTGATTTCAGTGATAACCAGTGATCGGAGTAGGTAGATTGATTTTTAGTACTTGTATCATAAATGCACACGGAAAGAATAACCATGGATAAGCCATTTTTCCGGAAAGTAATTCCGGTATTTCCGGATTCAATTAAATATTGTTAATGTTGGTAGTGATATTATTACTACTCAATTCAAAATTTAAAGTTTGTTCTGATTGGTCGTTGGGTTTTGTCAAATCGTGACAAAAAAAAAAAATAGGAAGAATAATAAAGAATAAAATTGCTCATTTTATTACAATTCCTACCTTTTTTTTGAGGATGGCAAATCATCAAATGACTCCTTCCACTCTGGCAGAATACAATTCCTACATAAGTTCCGGTTTTTTTTAAATAATCCACCAATTCCGGAGGAATGTCCATAGTAATATATACGTTTTGGATCAATGACCCCAGTTCAATCTACCTACTCCGATCACTGGTGATAACACACTAAGAAATAGCTCAACATGTACTAAACAAATGTGATATTTGAGACAAAAGATAAGTAAGTACATGAAGTCAATTTTAAGCCAGACTGCAATCTAGATTACTATTGAGATTTAAGTGTTAAACAAACAAGTATCAAGTATTGGACTTGGCCTATTACCATTCTATAGTAATTTAACTCTTACCTCTTCAAGTTTCCTCTTATTCTCTCTATGTTCAGTATCATGAATAATAAACTCCAACACACGCCTGGCTCTGTCCCATTTCTGATACTCCTTCAATTCCTCTTTCTCCTCTTCCAAAGTTTTGAGACGCTCCTCAATTGTTTGCAAAAATTCATTGATTTTCTCCACCTGTAGTGACAATAAACAAATTACTTTCCAGTATTTTTCTCTCGTAAGTGATAAATGATTTTATTTCTGTAAGTACAAAAACTTTTACATGTCAATCATATGTTTTAAACTAGATGAGGTTGGCGTTTCCGATCTGACTACTCCGAGAAGAAAGGCCGAAACAAACTCAGAGGTCACAGTCTCTTTTAAAGTCCAGACATAATCTTGGTCAGATCATGTGAATACCATGTAGATTTGAGTCTGAAATGGTCTTTTGAGGAAAAAACCACACAGAATGAGTGGACCTGTCCAGTCAGTGCACGCATTTGTCAGTAATCGTACAGCTCAACTCAGAACTTAAGGAGCTCAACGATTTGATAAACAAAAATCTCAGACAGAAGTGGTAGCAGAGTTGACTTATAGGGTGCCATAGAGGGCTAGCATACAGTCTATAAAGTTAAGCAGTGGAATTACTTCCTAAAGCTGGGTAACATTCTTAATTTCTTAAAAAAGCTGCCCATAAGTCTAATAAGGCCATTCTCACACGAGGTGACCAAAATAAAACCAGTTTTCAACACCAACGCAACCAATCGCGTTAGAACATACATTTCTATGGCGGTTCTCACACGACGCAACTTGTCGAAAACTAGTTTTCAACGGCGACGCAACTAGTCACGCGCGACTGGCAGTGCAGATCGCTCGAACATTGCCAACACAATTTTTCATGAAATTGGGCGGGTGTCATTAATGATGAAATTACTAAAATTGATACAACTTGAGTTGCGTCATGTAATAGTACCAGCTGCATCGCAGTTGGCAAAGCCCGTTGCCAACCAGGGGGTAATTACGTAATACACTAACAGTAGGAATGAGTTTCATTTTGACAGTTCAACAACATTCATTGGGTTATTTACGTTGTTGAACAGACAAATTTTTCGAACATATGAAGCATTGGATTAGCAATAGGCTTAAAAATTATTGAGATTGTGATAAATAGTGTGTTACATAATTAGGGTGCAGTTTAGATTGTTACCATCACCCCGTGTGAGAATGAGCTTAGTTAACACATTAGGAAAAGGTTACCTTTCCAACAGTCTCTTTGAGAATAGTGACAGATTCTTCTCTGCGTTCATCATACACTCTGGTACCAGCCACTTCTCTCAGGAGCTTCAATCTGTGGGAGTCAGGTGCTATGGCCATTTGATTAATCTGAAATAAGATATAAGAAATTAAAGAGATGTCAGCTTGCCAGATGAGCATAATACGTTATTATGATGTTTTCGTTCAAAAGTTATGAGGGAAAGGAATTAGGTTAAAGTACAGTTCCTGGCTATACATGTAACACATCAAGTTTTACTAAATTTTGGCTGAGTAGTGTTGTTGTTGTCACTAACAGCTGTCTATATTTTCTAAAGCTTGAAGTGTCATATGTACAGCCTGGGTACTGTAATATGTAATTGGCTAATTTCACATGATACACTTAGGCCTACTTGTACCAATTTAAAACATCATAATATTTCTGCCAATTGTTTGAAGTTGACAGAGAAAAGAGGAGGCCTATACCTAGCAGTGGGTGATTCCGGGCTGAAATGATGATTATGATAGAGACAGAATGATGTTCTAATTATGCGCTAAACGTATGAAGTGATACGGGATGCAAGCAACCGCTTGCTTGCTCTTAAAGATACTCATTGTTCCTTACCTTTCCCTGTTTTACTATGTAGTACGGGTTGGAGTTCGACAAGCCAGCACTCTCAAGTAGATTGAGTACCTCAGAGCGTGGGACCACTTTTTTGTTAAGGAAGAACTGATCCTTCTTTGATCCAATAACTCGGCGAAGAAAGATTTCATCTTTTTCAATCTGAATAGCAAAGATAATAAACTGGTGTTATAATTACATTTTTCATTTAAAAATAAGATCTTAATTTGCTTTTTAAATATTGCAGAATAATATCAATTGTAAAAATAACCAGATAAGTCATGTAAATGTATATAGATCAAAATATACTTTAATGTAATGAAACAAAAATATAAAATAATATGAACTAGTTTAATAGAAGCGGTTGCAACAATTATGTAGTTTAGGATTCAAGTGGCAGACCGAGGTTAACCGATGACATAGGAAGTGTGCGTTGAGAAACGCACTATTGTATGCAGGCGCGTAAACTGTTCAGAAACAACGGTTAGGTTTATGTTCATATTCCAATATATAAGTTAATTACATTTCCAAAAATAGTTTTGTTACCCTACATTTTCTGTTCCTATGTATGAGCAAAACCATGGAATTATGTTAGTTCTGTTGTTATGCATGGTTGGACACACTTGCACAATACAAATATTAGAAAATAGAGAATTTAACATTTCAAAGATATTACTATCAGGTGGAATAGAAAGTTGCTCTACTTTACCATATCTATCAATTTATTGTGTGTTTAATAAGCTTTAATTATTTTAACAGAAAGTGAAAACAAGTTCTAAAAAGATAAAGGCACAACATAATACAAACTGCATTTTAGGTTTAACAAAATAAGCAAAATAAATATATCCGAGTGTTCTCTTAGAGAAAAGAAAGGATTCAAGAAAAACTTGTGAGTTTTTGAAAAGCATAAAATTAAAGTAAGGCAACACTAATATTTAAATACTTTCTGCAGTCTGCAATACAATGACTTTAAATAACAGTATTGACAACATTATTTACAAGAAAATGTTACTTACGGGTATCCTATTATCAGAATTGTCGAAGATGATCTCAACGAAGGCGGAGATGACCCTAGGGCCAGTACCTTCGTGTAACAGGGCGAGACGCTGCTCAGGTCGCAGATGAGAGAACTCATCACTTAGCACAAATTGAATGGCTGAAAATGATCAACAATAGTGATAAAACAATTCATGTATTTCAATAATACTGGGTAATTTGTATTACTTGGACTTGACTTGAAGAAAATGTTGACTTATGTGGGGTCGGTGTGTAGCCTAGAATCAATATACTTCACCCACTTCATGCAAAAATGATGGTCTACTTCATAAACAATTCTTCAGTACTTACCATGGAAAAAGTTACTTTTACCCGAACCATTACGCCCAACAACCACATTGTGTCGTTTATCGAACGGGTCCACAACAATTTGCTCGCGATAACTCTTGAAACCCTGGATTATCACCTGTAAACAGAGGCACTTACAATAGCGTCACTTCTAGTTACGATAAATTACAAAAGGAGAAACATATTTTACGACTTTGAAGCCAAGAAATCGTTAAAGAAGTAGATAATTTACCTGTTTTATATGCATTGTAACAGATCGTTGGTATAAAAACTTTAATAATGTTTATTTATAGTGAAACGTTGACCAAGACCGCCATTTCGAAACGCCAAAAATTGACGTTGACGTTTCGCGCCTACTATGCGGCGGCCATTACCCACAGATTATGCAAGCACTGCTGGCCTCTGCCAGCTCTGCTGCTGCTGTCTCTGGTGAGTGGTGAGAACGATCGGATATGCGAAGATGAAAGTAAATTGCCTTATTTTATAATTTATTTTATATTTTGTCGTTGGGTTGATGTTTATTTCTAAAATTCTTTTTTACTAGTTTAAATATTATATTCGAGAACACAAGTAGTTTCAAGTTGACAGATTTTGTTTTCGCTACAAACAATATCAAATAATTTCTTTCTGTTAACGAGGGCAACGCTATCACCTCAGGAATGTGTGAATAATAAATTATGATCGTTAACTTGTTATTTTCTTTCCATTTTTGTCATGTGTTTACAAAACGAAAAGTACCGGCCTCTATGTCGTCACAGCCACGCCTTTGATATTTAGGTAGGTACCTATTTACAAATATAAGGTTTGACAAAGGTAAAAGTTAGGTATGTATATCATGAAACCTTCTTTTCTTTTTATCCCATAGTTAATCCGTGAAAAACGTGAGCTACAGTGTTTTATGTACATATTTCATGTTTTATATTGCAGGTAGCTGTTGTTCCATTTCAATAAAAAAAAAACTTTGGACATTATAATTATGCGTGAAACGTCGCTGAATGTTATAATTAATCAAAGTACCTCCTTCCTTCCTTGCTTCTACCTTCGCTCAGCAATAACTTAACAACAACTTTTTTTTTTTGTCGCTTAGAAATGCTTTATGCACTTCCGCTCGTCGGGGGACGAGACGGGGTATGTGGGACTCCTGTCCGAATGACAGTATACCCACTAAAACTCAGCGGTGTTCCCACATCGCCATGATGGGAGGGCCATGGGAAACCGGCTCAGCCTTTACATCCACAACCCTCCCGGCGCTTGCCCGCCTAGCTGGTGGGCCCCGGATGCCCTCAAGCTTGGGGGGCTACGGGAATGGCCGGGAACACCTGGCCACTCCCGTCCGACACTGGTGGAGGCCTGTGCAATACAGGCAAGGGCGCCCCCGCACCCGTTGCCTGCTGGTCTCCACCCGGGAGGAGTCGGAGATGACTATCAAACTGACGTCTTCTTCGACCCCTCCTCCGCCTTCGGAGCGGCGCCGGGTGAGGATCCTCCTCCCGCGCACGCTCCGCCGCCTCCTTCTGGGACATGACGTGTTCGCAGAAGGAGGCGACTGCTGCCCAGGACCTCTCGTCCCCCAGCATGGCGTTAACCAAGCCAGGGAGTGAGAGGTCCGGTCCGATCACCGCGATGAGACTGCGGCGCGTCTCGGACCACGAAGGGCACAACTCGAGGGTGTGCTGCGCCGTGTCCTCCGCCGCGCCACAGTCGTGGCATGACGGCGTCTCCTCCCGTCCGATCCGGTGCAGGTACGATCCGAAGCAACCGTGTCCGGACAGCACCTGCACCAGACGGAACGAGAGGAACCCATGCGACCGCTCGAGCCAGTCTCGCAGGACAGGACCAATCGCGTCGAGGGTTCGGCGGAACCGGCGGAACTTAACAACACCTAACCCAACATGTACTTAGGCTGCGAAGATCACCTTTTCCACCGATCGATGTGTTAACTTCTCAAATGCAACTAAGTGGGTACCTATCATCATCATCATTTCAGCCGAAAGACGTCCGCAGTTAGGCCTCCCCCAAGCATCGCCACTTCGACCGGTTCTGTCCTCCTCGCATCCAGTGGATTCCTGCGGCCTTCACTAATTGCCTAAGCTTTGTTATTTCCGACACATTATAGGTAGGTCGATGGTCAAAGGTACGTAAATATAACATAACACTAGGTTTCTCATGTTAACCCTAATCCACAACCCCACATAATATACCTACACCAACAACCGAGATAACTATTGTAAGAGTTTAGGTAAGTTCTGAGTTGAGCTGCAAGATTGCTGACAAATGCGTGCACTGACCGGACAGGTCCACTCAATCTGTATGGTTTGCCCTCAAAAGACCATTTCAGACACAAATCTAGATGGTCTTCACATGATCTGACCAAGATTATGTCTGGATTTTAAAAGAGACTGTGAACCTCTGAGTTTGTTTCAGCCTTTCTTCTCAGAGTAGTCAGATCGGTAACGCCGACCTCATCTAGTTTTTAAAATATGATTGACGTGTAAAAGTGTATGTTCAAACCTACTTACAGAAATAAAATCATTTATCATTTAGTAAAAAATATATTTCTGAATAAGAATTAAATGCGCCACACGTAGCGCAGCATCCAGTGCAGTGAATCATTGAACCACTGCGCTAACCATTCCCTCGTTTGACGGGTTCGGTACGAGGTTATTAATTGGGGAAACTACCTATCTCCAGTTTCCACACAAGATGAAAGATCTTTGTGGACTATACTCCAATTGAAGCAGCGGCCTCGCATGGCCCACGATCAATACTGACGCAATCTCATTTAGTATGTTAATAGAAGGAAAAGCCCATAGCAGTGTGATGTGTCCAAGGAAATATTATTAGGATAAATTAAAAGAAAAACCTTTTGAGGGGAACACCCCCAATAGGCAAGAACACTGTGTGTTTAAGCTACTCACCCCTACATGAAGGTCTTGGTTGGCCTTCCATTACAGGATTCTAATACTAACTGTTCCAGGGGCTCCTATCGCAAAAAGATAAAGTAGGTATAATTTTTCTTCCTCTCAGATAAGTAATGAATAATGATTAGCCGACGGATAGTAATAACTTCCCTGTTTGATTCACAATAAAACCAGGGTACCGATAACAGACAATAAATCATTTTCAAGCAAATAATTAACAAACAAAAAGAATTCAATATTTCTATGATTACTAGAGATTGTAACAAAAAGGTAAACAGAATCATGCACTAAGTATTTTAATACGATTGATCTTCTTTACATAGTATAAAATAAAGTCGATTTTCGTGTCTGTACTAACTACGCGACGGATTTTAGTGCGTTTTCATCAATAGACAGTGATTCAAGAGGAAGGTTTTGTATGTATAAATGCATGCATATTATAGTAGAGAAAAGCCGAGAATTTCAAGGATTTGTAATGTGATGTCGTAATAAACATATTTTTGTGCGCTTAGCAAACGCTGGTTAAACCTAACGAGTACCCACAGTAACCATTTTTATTATTATTACTACCGACCCGCCCCGGCTTCGCCCGGGTAGCAAAGCATAATATAATATGGCCGGCTATGCTAACACCAAAAATTTAAAAAGTAAGAACAATTGAATTTCACTGTATTTCGTTTATTACAAAATAAATTTAGGTTATATCTTAGCCTCAGCAAAACGTGGTGGTTATGCCATTAAATTGTAGCTTATATGAAACGTTTGTATTTTTAACATAGCGCCATCTATTGAATACTTATTCAATAGTCAACAGATATCGCCATCTGTTAGAATCGTTTGGAGCTAACAGAAAATTGTGACTGTCAAATAATAGACAAATAATTTGCAATAAAATAATATTGCGACTATAAATCGAGATGTAAGCTATCCTATCTTTCAAGTTGGATCAAATTGCACACGGTGTGCAAATCAAATTTAAAATCGGTTCAGTAGTTTAGGAGTCCATCGCTGACAAACAACGTGACACGTAATTTTTATATATATTAAGATTTTAGGTTATTTACGAAGCTATTTTAAACAATAGAGTATTCATCCTTATCCAATTAAATAATTTAGATACGTTATGCAGTTACTGTAGATCAAAATTTCCCTTTACAGCATATCTTTCAAATGAATATCTTAGAAGATATCACAGATTTAAAAGTATAACATCTAACAATGGGGGTCAATATAGACCACTTTGGGTATCATTGGGTAGTCATATTGAAGTTCAGCAGGTAAAATAAGCTGTAAACATTGTATATAAAGATATATAGATATATAGATATATATGTAATAATCATATTATTAATCACTCTACACTGACACCACATTAGTAACTACATTGCACCCGTGCGAAGCCGGGGCGGGTCGCTAGTAAATTATAAATTCTTAGGCCACATTATAGACTAAACTGGCTCAGACAACCTAACTTAATAATAATTTATAATGAATTCGAATTTATGAGGTTACTGAACTATTTATTCGACGACCAAATTATGAATCTATTCCTCATAGATTGCTAATAATTCTGCGCAGGATTCTTCTAAAAGCGATCAGTATTTGCTTTAAAATCCTGCGCAGTTCGCGGAATAACGTATCAATTAATTCAAATCAAATCAACGTTAATGTTTTATCCTCAGAGTTGTTTAACAAAAATGTTAATGAAAAAACCAAGTACATTATGTACTTGCCGAAATAAATTCGTAGTCAAATACGTCATCGGCAATTTAAAATCAAGGACAGAGTATTATATTATTATACAGAGGATTCTTGATTATCAAAGTAATTTTTTTATGGATTAAGGCTTTGGTATGAACCTCTTAGCTCTTTGCATTGGCTGGTAATTTTAATGTTGAAATAGAACATGCATCGAGGGCTTTCAAGAGCGTGCAATTGGAGCGGCTTAATTTCCAGTAGTGGACTGCTATAGATTGATGAAAGTTAGGCAGAAGAGTATATTTATTACACCCAAATTTCGCCAGTTATGTTTAAGCTCCATGTAATAGGGAGCGAGCCTATTGCAATCACCCGGGTACAAATACAGACTCCGGGCTACTACTGAGAAACTCCTGATGAAAAAAACCCAATAACACTGCCCGACCCGGGAATCAAACCAAGGGCCTCATGCTCAGTAGTAGCGCTTGCAACCATTAGAATTCTAGAGCCTATATTTACATGGATTTTCTTTTACAGTCTTGTAATTTCACGCAGGAGTACCTCTAAATATAACGAAAGAAAATTCTACGTTGTTCCGTTTTTACCCAAAAAGGCTATCTAATAGAAGTCGCCTCTACGCTAGAATTTCTATAGATAGATATGTTTAAGATTGTAACTACCTAATACGGGTAGTTTTAAATATACTTCATTGAGTAGGTAGGAACAGTTCTATATAACCGGTAGCGAGACATCTTTATCTACGTAGGTACATTATGTATTGAGGTCTCGTAAGAATTTCAATTATTATTGCTAATATGTAGGTTTTATACTTAAGTAAGTTCATTACTCTATAAAAATTTCTTTTTCGCTGTTTTCTTTTTGGTAAATAATGGTTAATATACGGTATTTAGGTATTCATTTAGGTAAAGAATTAAGTTTTCATTGTATGTTTAATGCCCTTTGCTCAGAGTATGTAGACTTCTAACAGCTTGTCAAGCGAATGCAGTGCAGCACCTTATTTGCGTAACACACTATCAATCACAATTTTAATCATTTTGAAGGATATTGCTAAACCATTGCTTCACAAGTTCGAAAAATTTGCATGTTCACGAACGTAAATAATGCAATGAATGTTGTTGAACTGTCAAAATGAAAACCATTGCTACTGTTAGTGTGTTACGTAATTACCCCGCAGGTCTAGCTTCAAACCACGATAATTATACTACAAAATATACTAATAGACTTTCGACTGGATATTTGTGTTATAGGGTGGTTTATGAGGTTCCTCAATACTCAATACTCAATTCTTTATTGCATTCCATATGTATTCCATAGATGGTCTAACAAGGTAAAATATCAATATGAACCCTGTCGGGCACAGCAAAATTAGGAGAGAGGAAGAGGGCTCAGCAGGAATTCAAGCAATTCAATATCTGCTTATTCTATTCCTATATAACCTAGCAGTCAGTTAGAAGGGTTATCCACTATTTGCAACACACCCCGTGTTAAGCAAGCAAGGATGCTTTAGTCCGACCGCCATGTAACAATGGTTCTGAGTTCCGTGCCCTTGATACATAGACATTGGGGGTTGGGTGGGGTTGTCAGTCCAACCCCTCCCCTCCTCCCCTCCTACCATAGTATTACCCGTGGCGTAGATCATACTATGACACAGTGACGTGATAATATTACTAGATAAAAGAGTGTCGCCTAAGTCATAATAACAATTAGATATTGCCACTGGGAGCAACTGCGAGGCGTCATGTTTTTGTAAATATTCATTCGTACTGAATATTCTGCACTAGACAAGACTCACGCTTGACCGGTTTTTTTTTTAATTCGTCTTATATGACAGAACCTTCTTTAAAAGAATACTTATCTAAGCATAACTGTATAGTGAGCGGTTGTGTTAGTAGCATCCCGTCGGTTGATATTGGCGTATTGGTCGCAGAAACTTGCGTTCATGGACTGAAAATATTAAGTACTTAGAAACATTTTTAAATAAAAGAAAAAATATGACCGCGGTAAATAGTGAGACGAAAAATGAAAGCGGAAAAAGTGATTTGTTCACGCAAATTGAACGGTTCGGAAAATTTCAAACAATACAATATATTTTAATTTGTTTAACTTTATTCATGATTTCTATGACACACGTAAACTATGTTTTCGTTGCTGAAAATATTAATTACAGGTGAGAAAATTTCAGTGAATATTTTAATTTATTAAAAAGAAACGTTAGAACTCGTTTATTTTTATTTTTATAAGTCTTGCTCTGTTCCTCTGTTTTATAATTAAACTAGCTTCTCTGCGCGGCTTCACACGCGTGGATTTCGGAAATTATCCCATGGGAACGTGCTACCGGGATAAATATTAACCTATGGCCTAACCCAGGTCATGACCTGGACATGGATTTAAATGATAGGTATACCTATCATTTAAATCCATTCAGCCGTTATAGCATGAAAAGGTAACAGACAGACAGATAACAAATGCAAATAATCTTCTTCTTTTTTATTAAACAGGTTTTATGATTCTAAATGTTGAACTTAAAAATAAATAATTTTAATATTATCACAATTAATTTGAAAGGTCTAGCGTGGCCATTGACCACGTAATAATTAAATATTAGCTAAGTTATTTTATAACAGGTTAGTTTTTTATAGCGGGTCCACCGATTTTAATTAAATTAATATTAAAATAAATATGACTTCAAGATACGGACTCTGACTATATTTTCAATTTCTTAAATCTTTTAAAAATAGGTTTCAATAATCATGTGAATTTTAAAAGCATTCAATTTAAATTGCATGGGTGCTAATGCCTGAAATAAACGATTATTATTATTATTTTTCAAAACAATTTTTTTAAATTTTTTTTTTACAAAAACTGGAAACACGTAACATTGTATTTCTTACCAAAAGCTTAAGTAACATTTTCATATCCCTAACTTAAGAAATTCTAAGTTTCCCGTACAAACTTTCATCCCATATATAAACCCCCCCTTTAGGATTATTTTTTATGGATGCAGGATGCCTTCTATGTCCTTGCCAATTTTTACCGAAATCCTTGCAGTGATTTACACGTAGAAATATAACTTTGTGTTACAAACACAAAGTTATCTACTTACTTTCGAATTGATAATATTACTATGGATGTGATTTTTTTGCTAATTTTTATTTTTATAAAACTGGAATGAGTTTTAAAATGTTCAAAGACAAGTTTTACTAGTTTAGTGAAATACTAAGCTCAAGTAAATGGCATTTTTACCTATAAGTTTTTTTTGTGAGCCTGTATAATTAAAATTTATCGTTTTGATTACCTACTGCCGTGACATTAGCCTTGTTGCTATTAATTAATTAATTAATTTATAAATATGTCGCTATTAATTTTTGTATGGAGTACTTGTAAGTACCTGGATACCATAATTATATCTATAACCCGTTGAAACTAAACAAACATTTTAATAGTTTAATTAGTCCTGAAAACTAATAAATACGGGCATAATTAAAAACATAAACAAAGGAAGCATACTTTTGATAAATGATCCAATTGAACTTTATAAGAAGTTGAATGTACATCTGTTAGCAATGTTAGCATCAATTGAGCTCATTGTAAGAATAAATGGACTCAATTTTACATCAATTTATTAGTAACGAAAGTAGTCCCGAGAAATTAATTTGAATATCGCCTAATTTGCTTTGTTTACGTTAAAAACAGATGTCGCGTGCCTGAATGTGAAATTGAAAACCAGGACATGAAAATTCCTTCATGGTGGCCCGAAGACGTCGACTCCAAATGTTATAAGCCGATTCTTAGAGATGACAAGTTTTCTCTTACAAATGAAACATGTTCCAATTCCTCGTTCAGTGGAGTTATAGAAGAATGCCAGCATTGGATCTACGAAAATAATAATTCTATCGTTGCTGAGGTATGTTCGCGCTTATCCATTTTGTAACTAATAAATATTTTATGTAGGTACCTACCTAAGTAGCTTATGTAAAATTTTCCGTTGCGTGAAACAATCTAAAAGAATCCAGGATTATCACTGCTGAAGAAGTTTTTAAAATGACCGGACAGAAGCTAGGTAGGTATAGAAAATAAAATGTTGACATACCTATACTTTGATGGCCAAAAATAAGAAGGTATATTTTCTTGTTGGAAAGCAATAAGCCACTAACTGTGACACTAAAAATACACGGGAAAAGGAAACATCATTAAACGTCCTGCACCCTAATTACGTAACACACTATCTATCACAATCTGAATCATTTTAAAGCCTATTGCTAATCCATTGCTTCTTATGTTTGAAAAATTTGTCTGCTCAACAACGTAAATAACGCAATGAGTATTGTTGAACTGTCAAAATGAAATCCATTCTTACTGTTAGTGTGTTACGTAATTACCCCTTTGGATACATTTTATCATTGGGTGGATCTGAAAGTTACAGATACAGAATAGGTATGAATATGGTATTTGTTTTTGGTGGTAAATCGTCAAACGACCTCTCCCGCTCTGGGGGGAGCGGAAGGGCGTGTCAGACTCTTACTGACTAAAATCCACCCGTGTTCCTTCAGTTGCCTGTGCGCCAGGGCCACGGTTACTCTGTCGAACAATCCGCGACCCCGGCAGAGGTATGAATATGGATGGGTATACGAGTAAGGAAAGACCAAAGAAACAATAGGTGGACTGTGTGAAAGACGATATGGCTAAAAAGGGAGCAACTAGTGAATATCGAGATGACGACAAATAAAAAAGAGTGGAAGAAAAATAAATTTTGCGCCAAATCCGAATAAATTGGAATAAGGACCAGGGAATGATGATGATAAAAAAACCAAAAGAGAAGAAAAAGAGATTGAAAAGAGAAAGAAAGACAGAAAGAGTATTCTGTTTTTTTTTTAATTCTATGATAATGATATGATCTGAAAGTTACCTACAGAAATAGTGTTACTATACCTTTACTATTTTATATTCTCTTTACTTCATTTTGTTATTTTACCTAATAACATAAGACCAAAAGATTTCTATGATATATTTTGATATCAGCTAGCCTCCTCCTCCTGCAATAATATTTACAAAATGAGACGTCAGCGACGT
Organism: Dryobotodes eremita; assembly: GCA_917490735.1. Classification (NCBI taxonomy): domain Eukaryota; kingdom Metazoa; phylum Arthropoda; class Insecta; order Lepidoptera; family Noctuidae; genus Dryobotodes; species Dryobotodes eremita. Next base: position 17,566,928 of record OU823251.1, on the reverse strand, counting down.
AGGCCGTCGACGAGCGAATCGTGTGATTATTGCCGATGATGATAAATTTACAGCTCCCTAATTTAATAACATACTTTCAATCATAATCCGAAAGAATTTGAAGTGAATTACTAATACATTGCTTGATATGTTTGAAAGATTTGTCTGCGCTACAACGTACCTAATTAACGCAATGAATGTTGTTGAACTGCCAAAATTAAAGGCATCGTTATTATAAAACTCCATTTACACGGTGCAAGTGTATTGCCTGTGGCATACATATCATAAAATTCAAGCAACAATTGAATGGCACCGTCTAAACAACACATTGTTGCACGATACGGGCTAGTTAGTTGCCTTTCAAAACTGGTATAGGTGTAAACAGCACGTCGTACTTACCTACAATAAAATTGCACGTACAATAAAATCGCGCTCAATTCTGGCAAGAAAATTGGTCAATATTTTACAACTACATGGCGCCGCGCCGGCATTTCTTAGCTGACTGATCCCTGAGAAGAAATGCCGAAACAAACTAAGAGGTCAAGGTCTATTTTAAAGTCCAAACATTATATTATAAAATTAGGATTTTATGTGCGTCACGTTTTAGCTAGAGTTGCGCAGTCTCGCTTGCGAGCACGAGACCCACGGGGCAGTTATGGAAAGTACCTATAGGTACAGGATGGCAGGGACATCGACGCGCAAACTATCACTATGAATTCAGCTCATGGTTCCAGAACCCCTAGCGTAGAAATTGATCGTCGGTTATCAAAAGAAAATCTGCTGTTTCATAGAAAAGTGCATTGCCTACGCGGTCAAAACGTATGGAGCAGCAATTTTTTTTTAAATAACCGGTCGTATATGTTGACGGAGGCGGGTTCAGAATCGTGTACTGAATCTATGGTATTGTAACAGGTTGTACGTCGCTGTCTCTGCTACCTGGCAGGTCAACAGCTTAATAGTTTTGAACAGGAAAAAATAACGGTGTAGCACATTATAGACACCTACTTTTTTTAAATTCATGTGTAGCAAAAGCATCTGTAAGTCATGTAATAATTTCTGACCACGGCACCAAATAGAACGTTTGAGGAGTGGCTTGAGAGGCGCCACGGCGTCCTCACCTTCCGCATGACGCAGGTCCTCATCAGACATGGCTGTTTCGGGAGGTTCCAGTTTCGGATAAGGCGGGAGGAAACACCCGGGTGTTATCATTGTGTGGGTCGACCGGAGGACACGGTGGAGCATACGGTGGAGGTCTGCCCGGCTTGGGCGGAGCATCGCCGTGTCCTCGTGGCGGCGTTCTCTCGCGTCCGGCCCTGTTTCAGGCCATGGTACGGAGCGAGAGGGAATGGGATGAGATGTCGGCATAATTGACGGGGTCCGATAGAGCCGATGCCTGCCGAGGTCGCGGATTGTTCGAAAGAGTTAACGTGGCCCTGGCGCTCAGGCAACTGAAGGAACACGGGTGGGTTTTAGTCAGTAAGAGTCTGACACGCCCTTCCGCTCCGCCCAGAGCGAGAGAGGTCATTTGATGATTACCCACCCAAAAAAAAAACCCACAACAATTTGAAAAACAAATGTAAGTATCTGGAATGGCATTTAGCAGATAATAATCGAGGAAATCCTTCGTTTTTACATCATTATTTATATTGTATATAATATCTTCTCATTTATTAACACTTCGTATCGAAAATTGGCGACACTTAACATAATTAAATTGCAGTATTTTTACACCTTCATGTGTTTGTTTACAGCTGAATCTTGCATGCCAGCCGGTGAAAATAAACTTAGTGGGTGGAATTCACAATGCAGGAATGATTTTCTCTATGATATTCACTGGATGGATTGCTGACAAGTAAGAATAATAGGCCATTATTCTATTTTTTCCCAATTATTATCGTCCATAGGGCTGGGCGTCCAAATGCGTGGATATTCGATATTTTCCCACTGCTCATTTTATTCTACCCAGAGAAGCGTCATCCTTTCTAGAAGTTCAACCTACCTACTTTTTACCTTTTAGGAACACTATGCAAAGGTCATCATACCTTCACCTCAATGGTATTTGAAAATATGACAAAATTCTTAGGTTCGTCTCAGAAGGTGTAAGTGCCCCAACAACTATTAGATACTTAAAACTAAGTAGTCTTCCTAGAAAAAACCAGTTGAAATAATTTTAATCATCTTGAATCTTGTCGTCCTTCATTCATCAGAAATAGATACACGTATCTATTTCTGATCTCATGCAAACAGATACACGTGACAAGATACGTGTATCCTTTTGTCGTGTTTAAAATACTCATGGGCAGTCATGGATGTTCTCCCCTTTGTGTTGTCAGTCTCTTATTGATTATTTAAAACAACACGGTCTTCTCCGTGACCAAGGGTAGTTGGTAAACTACCTTTCGCCAGGGCGCAGGAGCGCTCGCGCTTTCATTGTAAGGCCCAGAAAGTATTGGGTTCCCCAAAAGTTCTGGCGGGCCCGGCCTCCCGTCCACGCAATTTCCTTTTGAGAGGTGCATACCTTTACCCTCTTGATTTGATATATCAGCACAACAAGCTACATTACAGCGACCAAAACCGCGCAAATGATTAGCAGGCCAACGACCAAAACCCACTTACGTAGGTAGGTATACCCAATCATGGCCGATGCGTTGACAAGGCTCTTTTCTTTTATATTTCAGAATCGGAAGAAAACCAACTGTAATTCTATGTTCTGTGGGTGCATGCATAGGGGTGTTCAAAATATTCATCACGAGCTACTATTGGTACCTAGCTCTAGAATTTCTTGAATCGGTAATGGGATCGGGACTTTACACAGTTGGGGTAGTTTTATGTAAGTATTTTCGATTTATTTAAGTTCTTGTTATATAAACCGCAAAATAAAGTATGTTTTTTAACAATACCAATATCTTTTTAGTGATTGAAGTAGGAGGGAGTTCCAAAAGGGTGCTGGCTGGCATAATCTTCTCGTGTGCAGTTTACGTCGGCGAAATAGTTTTCGCTTTCTTCGCAATGAGTTTCCAATATTGGAAGTGGTTGATATTAGTTGTCTATTCGCCCATGATACTGTTTATTCTGTACATATTCGTACTAAAAGAGAGCACAAGATGGCAAATGCTTCGTGGGAAAATGGATGGAGCAAAGAAAACCCTGAAGGTTATGGCTAAAATGAATAAGATAGACATCGCTGAGAAAGAAATATCAGATGCAAGTGACGATAAATTGCGGATAATGTTTGATGTGGTAGAGCAGAAGGAGAGAGAGACCATGAAAGTCATAATAGCATCAAAGGAAATAATGACCCGTCTGTCTGTGACGTCATTCTGTTTCTTCACATCGAGCTTCCTATACTACGGAACATTAGTTCACGTTGTGCTGCTGCCAGGAAATAAATATACTAACTTTATTCTTGCTGCGTTCACTTCGTTCCCTGGAGAAATGATTGCTTACTACACGTTTAATAAATATGGAAGGAAAATCACTTTGCAATGTGGCTATTTCGTGTCTGCCGCTTTTCTTATAGCTCAGAATTACTGCCCAGAATGTAAGTTAACCCCTAGCTAGATAATTATTGAAGTCTGATGTTATGAAGTAGGACTGAAACGAAAGTTAAAATCCCGTAGTATAACGCACCTTAGGTACGTGCAATAATTCGGAATTTTGATTCAAATAGCAAATAGTTCTACAGCAATCGTTCTTTGGTATTTCAAGCCTATCCGAACTGGTCAGCTAGAAGTGAATGGGTAATATTATAGTCTTTATAATTAAAAACCTTATTATGTTGCAGCAATGTCCTGGTTGAAAGTGGTATTATTCTTGGTCGGAAAACTTGGTGTGGTGATCTGCTTCACTGGCATCTACACGTATAGTCTGGAACTATTCCCAACCAGCGTGAGGGGGACTTTGCTTGGATGGGGCAACACGGCTGCAAGGGTGGGCAGTATGCTGGCGCCATTGACACCGTTATTGGTAAGGATTATAAAACCTACTGCATGTATTTAAGAGGGCGCGGGCGCACAGCGGTCCACTAGCACGTCTCCTTTAAAAAAAAAATATCTCATGACTGAGAAGGAATTATGAATAAAGGCTTGTAAGGACCCTCGGTAATAAGTGTGTCTAGAATTTTCTAATACCTTTTATAAAGTTTCATATTGAGATACGAAGCAACAAAATTCGATCTAAAGAAAACCGGCCACATTGCTCTAGATCGTATTTTGTTGCTTCGTGTCGCAATATGAAACTTTATAAAAGGTATTAGAAAATTCTAGACACACTTATCGAGGGTCCTTACAAGCCGTTATTCATAATTCCTTATCAGTCACGAGATAATATTTTTTTTAAAGGAGTGGCGCTGGTGGAACTTTGTGCGCCCTCTTAAGTAAAGGCCGATCGGGCCGAAAAGTTTGGAGTAGGTAGTTATTATTTAGGTAGGTACCGGAAGGCAAAGCCTGCGTTGGCCACAGTGTGGACCGACGCGAAGACTAGCGGGGTAATTGCGTCACACAAGAGTAACACACATACAATTACAATCGATCGCAATGGCTTTCATTTAGACATCCAGCACACTAATTACGTAACACATTCAGTATCTCTCACAATCTGAGTCATTTTTAAGCCTATTACTAATCCATTGCTTCATATGTTCGACAAATTTGTCTGCTTAACAACGTAAATAATGTAATGAATGTTGTTGAACTGTCAAAATGAAACGCATTCCTACTGTTACTGTGTTACGTAATTACCCCGCTGTTTTTATGTAGTTTGGGAAATTCGTCTGCTCTACGACGTAGGTAAGTAACGTAATGAGAGTGGCAGATCTGAAAAAAATTTAACGTGTTGCGATCGATTTCAATTTTATGTGTGTTACGCAATTACCCCGCTGGTGCAAGTCCGGGAATCCGCAGGATTCGAGTAGCTTAGGAGCGGCTGCTATGGCGAAATTTGGGGAAGGCTGATTGGCATCTAATGATTTGGTTTGGGCCATAAGAACAAGTTGGACTAAAAGTCTCCACAAAAAATGTAGTCAATTCAGTTTTTAATACTTCTAGAATAGGAATAAGCTTGTTGCTTTCAGTTTAATAACAGTAGCATTTTTTTTATTTAAAAGGTGACCATACAAGTGTAAGATTATTGGTTTTATAAACTTAAGCTTTTGCCACCCGGAAAAGCTAACATTTCCATGATAAAAACAAAAAATATGTTTATTGTAAGTAGGTAGGAGGTATCAAGTCTATATAATAACAGGTGAGCAAATAGGTACTTACCTGTGAACACAAATATTAATAAAAGACAGGTTTTAAATACTTACCCGATAGCCATAAACATATCTATGTAAAACGGGTAGTTACTTAATCAATAACATGGTCATCTATAAAATATTAAAATAACCATTCGAGTAATTATTAAATTATCATACATTGGACTTGTGGTAACCAAGAGTACAAACATGCTGGGAATGTGTGCGTGAAGACGAGTAGCGTCAGCGTCAGGAACTCAGGACATAACGCACACACGCACACACAAACACACCGATTTCGCTAGTCTCGGACGGTACCGAGTGCTCCTGCACTTAGCCTTACATACCTACACACTCCCAGTGTGTTTGTGTACTTGGTAACCTAAGGCGCTCGTCGCTTCGTGAGATAAAAATACTATACTTAGGTACTAATTCCATGTGATCTATTGAGTTACCAACCGAATGCCGCTGTTTTTCTTAAATCTGACTTTTAATTAACGGAAGGCGCGGATAAAAACAAAAAACTCTTTTACAAAAAGAACCACCGACCTCCAAAAAAAAAAAAAAACACAAAGAAAGTGAAAAATTACTTTGATTTCGGAAGACGGTATCTTTGGTTTTGTGTTTTCGTTTTTTGCTACCGACTTCTGAAATTAAAGTAATTTTTCACTTTCTCAGTGTTTATTTTTTTTGGAAATCCGTTGTTTTTTTTTGTGTGAATGAGTTTTTATTTTTCACTTTTTAGTTGTGATTCCTACCCCACGAAAATTCGTATACCATTATTTGATATGTAAATAACAGTGACAGGAAATTATTAAAACATAACCAATATAAACTAAGTGGAAAAAAATACGCAGTATTAAGGATAACTCCAAAACTACTGGTCAGAACTTGATCAAATTAATATGAGACCACATGAGAAGCACCAGCTTTCAAATTAAAAAAAATATCCAAATCGGTTCAGCTAGAAAAGAGTTTTGAGCTAACACACAAAGAAAAATACAATCGAATTGAGAACCTCCTCTTTTTTTTGAAGTCGGTTAAAAATATTGCCAAGCAGCAAAGCATAGTAGTTTCTGCACTCAGCCAGAGCAGGCAACAATTTCATAAAAGTACCTACTGCTACTTTTATGAGATGCCCGCACGGGGACCTTGCACAGTGATCAAGGGTATGTCTGCCACTTGTGGGCCTTGGACTCTCTATAAACTCATAAACGCAGAAATAACCAGAATGAAAGCTATTCTGATCGTGTGGGTCATGAGGCAGCTATCATCAAGAGTGAGAGCTTTTTTGAGGAAAGTTGTTGGTGAAACAGAGGAGAATTAAGCATAGATATTATTCGAGCTTTTAATAATATTAATTTTATTTTATTAGGTATTTCCATAAAATATTGATTTTTACCATATTCATATCGAACATTAATAAGAACTAAGTATAAGGTAAGGTCTTCCTAAGATTTTCTTTTTCGCCAATGGCCCTAACAGCCCTGTCGTCTTCGGAACTTTTAGGCATTATATATTATATACCTACTTACCCACGAACCGATTTTAATATAATCTGTAAAATATAATTTTGATACATTCCAGAGGCTTTGCTGACCTTCGATGTATTCATTTTGACCACCACCTGTGTACAATACATTGTAATTTATAGGTTGCTTGGTAGAATTATTTTTAGCACTAGGTATACCTACAATTTTGATACGTTGCATTCAAATTTTTGTAACCTTCTTCCTTCATTTAAAACATATTCAACCTGTTTTAAGCTATACTAGGCTGTACTTGACCAGCATTACTTTGTATTTTGAAATTTATATATTTTTTTAACCGAAGTCATAGTTATAGTTATAGCTCTTTGGGATAGATCATAGAATAGAATAGAATAGAATCATGACCATGATTTGATTAGAGAGGGATATAAGCCAAAATTCCTCGAGTGAACTATAATAATAAATATTTCGATTTATTAACGGTAATCAGTCGAATTATCCCACGAGGTTATTAGTTATTCCGGTGTAAACAGGGTACCTACGTATTCTTCGTTCAAATTATCGAAAGCTCACCCTCTTTCCCACGATATTACTTAAAAACAATTTCTTTGTCATAGAAACGTTCAGCGAAATGCATGCTTGTCTTCAAGTGCCAATAAGAATCATACCTTCAACAAAACGGTACCTATTGACCGCGTATATCAAGCCGAATTTCGGCCTTACCCCCGGGCTAAATGTCTAGCTTGTGAGTCGCAATAAATTAACCTATTGACCTACAACGAGACTACACTACTACACCTGGTGATCTTATCACGACGGCGCACGACGATTGGAGGATGTCCCAGATATTTATTTATTATCCCAGATATATTTTTTATTATTCTAAACTATACTGTAGCAAATTTATTTAGTCATAATAATTTTTATCACCCGTTAGTATTGGAAACCGTACCATGACCACGGCTCAACTTAGAGCCGACTCACAAACAATATATTTCTTAGAGATCATAAATTTAACGCACGCGTCCCTAGAATACCGATTGCAATCGAGCTCTTAGCAAAAACAAGACTAGAAGGTATTAGCGATCTCGTGCGTCTAAGTTTTTGTCGTGTAATTCTTTTTTTTATACAAGAAAATCATATCGACAGCAATACCTGCAATTATTTTTGATTACGATTTGATTGTCTTTTATTTATTTTTTATTTGTAATTTCGGTGTATATTTATGTTTTTATCAAAATTATACGTATAACTGGCGGATGTGTTTTCTTCCATCTATTTCGCTGCACTATCTACTCATAGGGCAAGCAAGAGTCATGTGACAGTGCAGTCTGTGAATCTTACCCATACTTATTATGTTAACTGCATTCATATTCCCGAAGGGTTAGGCACAGGACCTTCTAACATGCTGTTTTTAATTTCAGATTACTGAAATAGCTGCACTTCCGTCATTCTTATTTTCCGCCACTGCTGTGGTAGCTGCGCTACTGTTAACATTCACGCCTGAAACGAAAACGCTGCCTATGTTTGATACCATTGCCCAAGTTGACTCATACAAAGCATCACAATTTAAAGAAGAAGAATGTATTGAAACACCAGTTAGCCCCACCACCCAGTCGACGAAATTCTAAAAATAAAAACGTAGGTATGTTAGCAGTACCTACTGGTGGATTTTGAAGGAGTTACTACTACAAGACAAGTGTGATATTTTAGAATTATGCGTAAGGATGGACTTAAAATAAATAATATTTAAAGTTTTTTTTTGTTTTATTACCTACTGTAATTCAATAATGATCTAACACCCAATCTTCTTCTTAGCGTCTCAATGGCAAAAATAACACGAAAAATTACTATAGTTTTTTAAAAAAAAAATGTCAAAAATTCAGGAACTCGAATACCGTTCACTGACGCAGCCATTAGATCCTCACGTGTGCAGGTAACGGCATGCGGTGCAAGATGGGAGGTGAGCTATTGTCTCTGGAGAGACGCCGCATACGCCCCCATGAGCCCCCACTTGTGGAGATTGTCCTTGCTGCGGCCTACCTGGGTACGAAGTACGTAGCCCACGGAAACTTGTGCCCGGATGGGAGTCTCTGCCCGGATGGGAGGATCGCTGATGGTTCAATAAAGAAATCAGGAGGTTTAAGTAGTTCTTGCCCCTAATAACCTCCCTAATACAAGCAAATCTATGCTTAAAAGGTGACTCCAAACCTAACATAGTTATTTACTTAAGTGAGGAAATAAACATTTTTTATTTTTTATCTTGCCAATTATCACATTTTCCTGTGGAGGGTTTGCCATCGGCTAGACTCACGCATCCAAGAATTTTTTTGCGGCTTTTCAGCCTCTGTGGCAGTGGATTAAAGTTGTGCATTAGGTGGCGTGGGTCATCCTGTAGCTTCGCCCTCTCGATGCGGCTGGTTATAGTCCTGCGAATTACATTACAAAACACCCAGTTACATCAAGAGTCAAAAGGACCACACATTGACTTTTGGGTTTAAAGTTATCCCCAAAATCAAAACATAAACGGAATTAAGCCCTAACTATAACAACCTAGCTCACATTTTCCCACTTTAGAAAAACGTTGTATTTTTGAACTGTATCCGAACGAAACCATATTATTTATTTCATGGTCTAAATTATTATACCATGATTTATTTCATCTCGTAACACCAATCAACAGAAAGTCGATTTGACACTTTGACAGATGCTTAACCTACAATCTTCCGCTGTTTCTAACATTGTGATCTTACCGATTTCCATTGTTTTTATCACAAAAACCGTATAGTTCCTTTAACTAAGTCCTATTAAAGGTAGTATAATTTTATAAATATGGAAGGATTTGAGATAAGAACGTCTAATAGCAAGAAGGTGAGTGAAAGTCGTCACTGCGTCTCAAATTTGAAGTGTTATTTTTTTATAATATGCTTTGTTTTCTCAGGGTAAAGGGCTCTTTGCCACTAAGAAGTACTCCCAGGGTGATGTTATATTAGAAGAGGATCCTTTAGTTTCGTGTCAGTTCGCATGGAATGCGGCTTACAGATATTTAGCATGTGACTATTGTATGAGGTACGTTTTCATCACTACTCTTTTGTGTTGACTACAGTAATTTACTAATAATGTTTTAAAGGGTTATTAAAGATTTTCTATGTTAATTGTTAACGTAGGAAAGCTTTCCTAATAATTTTATTTATTTTGCAATAGTGTTTTCACATTCCGCCCCTAAAACAACCATCTAACGGCCCGCCGACTGAAACTTTAAAGGAAACAAAAAAAAAATTAATTCGGTTTACAATATTTTATAACTTTTAAAATACAAAACATGTTTTAAATTTAACATATATAGATAGAATACTCTTTATTATGTATATAATATAAATTACAGATCTTATAATGTAGGAATATATTCTTTCAGGCCACTAGAAACTCCAGAACAAAATGTGAGACGCCTATCATGCAAACCAGACATAGTTCTTCCACACTCTGACATATTTGAGATAAACATTGAGAGCATAACAAACTGTGACCAATGTGGCGCCCTGTACTGCTCAGAAGGGTGCAGACAGAATGCTTATGTGAAGTATCACAGGATATTGTGTCATGACTCCAGTGATGCTCAACATCCTATTGTTGTTCTTTTGGAGACATGGAAGTGAGTATTATCTCATTTTCTTTGTATTTACTTGCTCGATTTGTTGATGCCACTCAAATTAAACTCTAACTTGAAACCTCATGTAAGAGATGAGAATTCAGTTATTCACTTTTCATTTTTGAATGAGACAGCATTCAAAAGATAAAAGATTAATGCAGAATGTGATGACTGCACTCTGCAAAATGCAATTCATAGCAATATTTCATATTGCTTTAGAATTTTGGTATTTGTAAATTCCGTATTTTTAATGCCCTTGGGATATAATAAGACAAAGACACCCAGCCCTTATGTTCCTGGTACTACAAATCTTTGTATGAAATTTCACACAAATTTTCAGAAATGATCATAGATAACAAATATTTTTTCCAGACAAATGCACTACCCACCTGAAACAACAAGCATAATGCTTCTCGTAAGAATACTAGCGTACATCCAACAGAGTTCGGACCCATCTGCAGCAGTGGCTAAAGTGAAACAGTTCTGTCACCGCACTGAGAACGAAGATGCTGAACTAGTGCATAAGTTGTTAGGTGAACAGTTCACGCATCAGATGAATACGTTGAGAGAGATGACGTCACATGTTATTAGTGGAGATGAGGTGCAGGAGGTAAGACATTTTTTGTTAGTAGACAAACTTTGGTATGTATTCAAACAGGTAGCATGTTCATAGTAATAGTTATAGTGGCAATAAATAATATACAGGGTGGCAGGGACATCGACGTGCAAACTGAAATAACTGAATATTTTTTTTACATTTTTTTGTGATGATACATGACTGTTTACATTACGAGTGATGAATATGTAGTAATAATAACCCCATAGGGTTAGGTTACGTGGAACGAAGTACACCTACATTTTGGGTTTTTCTACCTGACTGTACCGTTTCTCCAAAATCTGTGAATGCAGTTAGCAATTACTCAAAAAGTTAACGACAGCCTCCTAAGAACGTTTTCTTGTAGGTACAACAATTACGGTACCCGCTCTTGCTGCCCATCAAAAATCCATTGTGTATAAGAAAAATGTTTATTCATTTTTTCCAGTTTCTAACACCCGAAGGTTTCTGCACGCTAATGGCGTTGGTTGGCACAAATGGACAAGGCATTGGCACCAGTCCATTAGCCATGTGGGTGAATTCAGTTCTGGAAGTGACCATGTCTGACGATGAGAAGCAACAGTTGGATCTGTTCATTGATAAGCTTTATCAGTATGTGGAAGAAGGTATGGTATATAACTCGTTACATAACTATGTTTTCAACTATGTTTTATTTTTGTGTTGAAACGCCAACTAACGAAATTTTGAATTTTTATACAAAAAGAGCTTTCATAGTCAGCATGTTGAAAAAATAGGCTACTAATCCAAGTTTAGTTTTCACAGAGTGCGCAATTTCAGTTTTCAATGTAATAACATTTTTATTGCGGAATCAGGATTAAATTAAAATACAAAACCTGCTGCACAAATATTTCGATTTAGCTGAGGACTATAAAAACGCATTTTTTAAATAATTCCATATTATCAACCTTTGAGCGTAATTTGTACAGAAGTCATACGAAATATAGTATTTGCCTACTATCAAAAATATACATTAATTAATACTTATTTTAAAGATGTTACTAAAAAAAGGTGAAATGTAAAAGGAAAATAACATAAAGGTGGAATAAAACTTCGCCATATTTTGAGATACAAAAAGAAAACTACTTTGGCTTAATATTTTTAGAGGTTTCGAAAAAACAAATTAGAAAAAAAATACTGTCAAATAGTGTATTATTATATACAAGCCTTGTGCCTTTTGTGATAGGATTTCCCATCGGCAAATGTGACAAACTTCCATACAAACTTTTACTCCCTATCTATCCCCTTTAGGGGATGAATTTTAATTAATCCTTCCTTAGTGCTCACTTGCGTTATTCAATGTGTAACTGAATTAATGGAGATTATGAAAGTAGTTTGTTCTGAATCGTTTACTGAATCGATTTCTGTTATTTTTAATATAGGTAATTTTTTATCCCAAAAATAATTAAAACTACATAAATGACAGTCACACTTCCGCTATACAATCAAAACCCACCAAAATGGACGAAGACTGTGTACTTGTATAGATTTGTAATGTGACCACAATTGTCCCACTATAAACTTATTTAATAAATAAACAATGTTTTATAGATGCATAATAGTAATAATTCAGTGTATGAATTATGATTATAACATAATATTCTAATGGGGTATTTGGTGATGTGCGGTAATTCCGGGACTACTGGGACCAAACCTGAAATCGCAAAAAATAATATCGGCTGTTCCCTACATTTTGACGAGTTATGCGAACATAAATTTAGGGAACAGCGGATTTTCTTTTCGCGATTTTATGTTTGGTCTCATAGTAAAAGTTGTTCATAATGATGAGTACAGTGACCCCTTAAGAGGTCTATGGTGTTTAAAATTACAGCCTGTATAAGGAACTCTTGTGCAAGTTTCATCCTTCTAGACCCAGCAGTTAAGGCTGTGCATTGACAGTGAATGAATGTAAGATTTTTATTAAGTAGATTATTCATACGACATCCACAATTCCTCTTTCAGAATCCGGCTCATTCCTAAACACGGAAGGTTCAGGCCTATTCCAGTTGCAAAGCTCTTGCAACCACAGTTGCGCCCCCAACGCAGAGTCAACCTTCCCTTACGGCAACCACAGGGTCCAACTGAAGGCACTGAAACCTATCATGCCTGGAGACGAGATTTGCATCAGCTATCTAGACGAATGCACCCTGCAAAGGTCCCGGCATTCACGGCAGAAAGTGAGTTTTGTGAACTTTTGTTACTATGTACTGCATATTGATAAGTTTGTAGCGGCATCTACAACGCCACATGCGAGCTACGCGTCACACTGACGTCACACAAAATCTTGAATCGCGGAAGCAGAGTTTACCGCACAACTAGCTTAGATACAACATCCCGACATCAATCATGTTGCCCACCAGACACGATACCCGTCTGGTTGGAGGATCCTCCCTTTTCCATAGAGTATGAGTGAGCTTTACACCCTGTTCCTCATACCTCTATAAGTTTCTAGTTACATAGTGAGTCACTGGTGCACTTGGGGTCTTCGGCGTTAGTGAGTAATCTAAATCTAATAAAGTGTCTGAATTTTGGGCCAAACAATTATTTGAACATATTTATTATTTGAATTACTTTTTGCCGTCGATACGCTAAGAAGTCACATAGTATACGTACATAGTGTAATTCAATCCAATTTGATAGAACTATAAACAAGCGGGCCATTAATTATTTTTTTCGGGTCGAAATTAATACATTGAGCAGCGCCGACCCCCGGGAATCTCGCAACAATTGATATAATTAATTGTCATTACTCGACGCTAGAGTTATTAATTGTTGCAAAAAACGTGTCAATAGGTCAACGACTCTGAAATTGCGAGTGAATTCCAATTAGTGACCGACTGGAGCTTCGTTTTCGACCATTTTAGACCAAAAAGTCATGTTTCGGCCATAAACCAGCCGAAGCTGCGGCCAAGCCGAAAATCAGAAGTTCGTGAAATGTCGCGCGTCATTCGGCCAACTTCGTAAAGCTCGGCAATATCCGATGATGTTTGGCTAACTTCGGGGTTAATCGGGTCCGCTCGTGTTTTCACTCTGACTCAAGTGACTAACGGACGCGATTTTGTTATTCTTATTATAAACTAGCTGCGCCCCGCGGTTTCACCCGCAGGAATCTCGATCCCGTGGGAATATCGGGATAAAAAGTATCCTATGTCCTAATCCAGGTCATAGTCTACCATGTGCCAAATTTTATCCAAATCCGTTCAGCCGTTTTAGCGTGATTGAGTAACAAACATCCAAACATCCACACTTTCACATTTATAATATTAGTAGGATATTGTATTAATTGATTATATTATATAATCAATCAGTACAACGAGAAATATACGATATTTTGTATCCTCTAATGGAATGATAGTGTTTTATTTCTTATAAAGCCTATATTATTTTGCTCTTTATCTCCCTAGGTGTAAAAACAAACAAACAAGATTTCAGCGTACAGCGTCAATATAGAAAAAAAAATGTCTGAATCGTTTTCGTACTCGGCTTCGTTTTCGGCCGAAAATAAGACTAAAGCCGAAGCTTGTTTTTCGTTTTCGGCTGATAATCCATTTTCGCCGGACACTAATTCCAATGCCCAGCTGAAAAAAGTCATCAAAACTCTATATCAAAATCGTACACTTATCAAAACAATCTTTCAATAAACACTTTATACCAAAACTAATTTTATCTCTCTTTACCCACAGGAGTTAGCTCAAAATTACCTGTTCGTATGCTGGTGCGACCGTTGCAGTGCTGAATCTTCGGAACCGGATTGTACTAGTGAGGAGGAGATGAGTGACGAAGACATTGATGCGGATGACTGATGTTCCAACCTTCTGGCCTTCTGTCTCCTCGGCTTATGATGCAAGAGGTGCAGAAGGTACAGGAAAGGCAAAAGACTCCTTACAGAGAACCGCTTTCTAGCTCTATTATTTTTCACAGTTCTTTTCTTTATTTTCTGGTTTGCTAAAGACGTTCTTTCTTTGTATGTCGAATTGTTTTTGGAACGTGTTGACAGGAGTGACTATTGAAGTGCCTATTTGGTTAATTTTTAAATTTCAGAGTGATTCGTGTTTTTTTTAGGCTAAGTGTGAATCTACAGAATGTGTAAAAATGAATATTGTAAGTGATCGAATTCTCAATTTACCGCTTTGATCTGTTAAGACTTTGATGTGTATACTATTCCTGGTGAATTACTATGCATAGCATTTTTTTTTAAATAGTATTGCATATGCGTGAGAGTAGCTTTGGTTTTTTTTAGTACGATATTAAGGCAGCTTTTGACAAAAAAAAAAGGGACAACATTTCTTTGTGTAGAGTTTATTCAGAATATAAGCAAGTGTTACACAAATAGCTTTCATTGTTTATGTACTGTCAGTATATGAAGTTATTTATTTATTGCAATGTTGGTGTTATATACGTTAATGTAATATGTTATTGAAGTTGAAAATAAATATGTACGTATTCATACTTAAATATTTACGAAGTCACGTGAAAAACATTTTCGACGTTTTTCCAATATGTGAATCATTCAAGATTGAATAGAAAAGAAGTATTAAAGTTATACTTATAAACATTTCTATTATATGATGTTTAGATAAAGTTAATACTGTAATCTTATTACTAGTAAAAGATACGATTAAAATGATAAATACTTCCATTATGTGTGATTGTTAGATTAAAGTTAGGAAATATAACATCGGTTCTAGCACAATTTAGTACTTACATTGCACGTTATAATTGTAGAATTTCACAACTGCACGTTAGTCATTGTAGTTCAAAGTTAAAGTCAAATCATTTACTTCAAATAGGCACGAAATTGGCACTTTTGAACGTCGAAATTTACAAGAAAATAGAATTGATTCTAATTGCCCCCAATTTAAACCTTATGTCAATGGCATAAAGATAACATGCTTGTGATTTGCAATACTTACTCCATGGAAATATCTATGCACAGTCACTAGCACATCAACTTACTACAAACTCAGATTTTCTCATTCGATTTTGAACTTAACCATCAAGTTTTTAAGGTTTAAAATCGTTTGGAGAAAATTTACAGTTTCGGGTAGCTTGAGCTCCTGCCGACTGTAGTTGGTATTTTCCGAGATATTTCCGTAGAATATATACAGTTTGTTGACTTGAATATTATCAATATTTTATGTAGATACTTTAATATGACGTAATGAGCAAATAATTTTGTATAGTTTGTACGATTCGTAACGGCACTAATAAAGTATCCTTATGGCAAAAGTTATATTTGGATAAAATTATATTATAATAATAAGAATATGTCTATAAATTCATATTATAATAAGTGTTGAAGTAAAATTGTACCTAAAACATCTGTCTTTATTATGGCCTAAAAATACTAATGGAATGTACTATTATGATACCATTGTTGAAAGGCCAAAGAATCGATAGACGATATTGTACTCTGTGTCGTTGGCGTAGAGTTTATAATGAAATGTTGCTCTAACTATTTGGTTCTTAAGTGTAGTGGATTTGCATAGCTGGGAGGTATTGAGACGTTCAGTGCTAAAGTAGCCTTACTAAGGAACTAGAAAAACATATGTTGTGTATTTTTTTTCTAATATACTTAAATATTACTCAAATAGGGAATGTGTTATTGGGTTTTTCCATGAGGAATTTCTCAGTAGCAGCCCGGAGTCTGGATTTGTGCCCGGGTAATGGCAATGCACTACATGGGACTAAAATATAACCGGCGAAATGTACTTGTAGGTACACCTCTACTTAACTCTTCGGCGGATACTCGCGTGATGTTATGTTAAGTTATTACCAAATGAAAATAAAGTTGAGTAGTTTTAGTTTAAAAACTAAAAATTTTAGTTTTAAAATGTTGTATTATCATCTCTATCTCAAATACCCAATAGGTTATTTTTGCACTGACTGTTTTGTATGAAAATGGGCCAAAACTTGGTATTGGAATAAGCAATCGAATTTTGTAACATAATGAGGTCTATGTGTGTCGGCCTAAAATAATAATAATATTAGGATTATGTACACTGCTACAATGATCTTTTGGCGCTCGAATGACTTTGACAGGGGGGCGCTGTTGGTAAATATTTGTGCAATTGTTTTGTGAAATGTATTGAAAAACAAGATGGCGGCTTTAGTTCCGATTATGGCCACGCGCCAAAAGAATCTTGTAGCGCTATAGTTCAATGTATTGTATTCTTATGTCAAATTATCGCAACGATGCACAATTTTATTAGGCATAAATGTGGGTAGCTCAATGTAGTATGGCATAACAGCTGGTAGTAAAAAGTATGTGAGTGTTTGATGCTTAGATAATCAGTAGATGACGGAATTGAACGTCATTTAAAAAGAGAGAAGACCGCTAAAATGTACAGTCAAGTCTTTTATATTTTTGTCAGTTTTGGAATTGTTTCCTTTATCATGGCAATGCAAATAAGGTCGGGTAAAGTGTTATTGGATTTTTCTATTTGGGATTTCTCAGTAGCAGCCCGGAGTCTGGATTTGTGCCCGGTTGATGGCAATAGGATCGCCCCCTATTACATGGGAATTAAACATAACTGGCGAAATGTGGGTGTGCTATAGGTACACCTCTGCCCATACCTTCGGGGAAACAAGGCGTGATATTATGTTATGACACATAATACCCTTTGAAGCTATGGCACTGAGCAGACTATTGCATAGAAAATTAATTTTAATTACTTGATAACAAAGATCAAAATAGCTTACACCTTTGACCAATTTCGAGTTGACTTCAACCTAAACCGTTTTAATGACCTGGCTATTTATGAAATAATAAATTAAAAAAAAAAAAGTCAGCGTCTGTCAGTGTCACATTCTTAATTCGGTCTGACATGCAAAGAAGATGGCTAAATGTCATTCAGCGGTGTTGACAAATGATAAATGATTTTATTTCCGTAAGTAGGTTTGTACAAACACTTTTACACGTCAATCATGTTTTTTAAACTAGATGAGGTCGGCGTTTCCTATCTGACTACTCTGAGAAGAAAGGCCGAAACAAACTCAGAGGTCACAGTCTCTTTTAAAGTCCAGACATAATCTTGGTCAGGTCATGCGAAGACCATGCAGATTGGTATCTGAAATGGTCTTTTGAGGAAAGAACCACACAGTTTGAGTGGACCTGTCCGGTCAGTGCACGTATTTGTCAGTAATCGTGCAGCTCGACTCAGGAAGTCAGGACTTAAGGAGCTCAACGACATTACGACACAGTATGTAATACTGAGTCGGAGAAGATTCTATCGTGCAATGAGCAGACTAAAAGAGCCCTTAAGGTGACGAACATATTATGGATGTGACTGTACATAAATATGGCATTTTATGTGACATAGTGTTTTTTTTTCGTATTTTGTATCAAATCTCTGAGAAGAGCAACTAGCTCAGTTAAAAGGCATTGTTATTGATGAAATATAATGTTAATTTTCTTTAGCTTTTTGTTGTAACAATATAGCTTTGTAAATTGTTGCCATACCTTTTTAATAGGTACACAATTATAATCACTGCATTTATAACTTTTACTGTTGTAAAACATTAATGTTATCGTAAATCGGTCTAAGTATATAGGTGTTATAATATCAGGGTACTCAATTGTGCCAAATAGATATAGCGTAGATTGTTCTGGAATAGATTTAGATATTAAACTGGACTACAGATGGCAAGCGCTTCAAGCGCTGTTGAGACGATTTTTAACATCAGCTGAAAGAGCCAATATTAACAACCAAATTAAATGTAGGTACAGTCAGGGTAGAAAAACGTTCGTATTTTTTTAAGCTATTGCATAGCTTTTATCGCGGGCTTTGAGCGCGGCGACCGAATCAAGAAATTCCGTAACGAACATAAAACCTAACCCCCCCCACTCCGCCTACCATGTAGCTCGGCCGAGCGTTCGCTTAACGTGTATGTATACGGTACGACTGTACTTGAATTAATATCGAAGAAAAAAAAAATACTGCATTAATAAATAATTATAATTGCATAAGTTGATAAAAAATGCTATGCAATAGCTTTACCGCGGCAGTCCCCGAGTGCCACACGTGTTTTTTCCTATGTCAAGTCGGGACACATATTTGGAGTAAATGAATTGTACAGTCAGGGTAGAAAACCGTCGTCATTTTTTTCTTATATCAAATCAAGACACATATTTGGAACAAATGACTTGATAACAAAGGTCAAAATAGCATCGACACCTAGGTACAACCAATGTCATAGTTAAACTATAAATGATTTTATTTCTGTAAGTAAGTTTGTACAAACACTCTTACACGTCAATCATATTTTAAAAACTAGATGAGGTCTGCGTTTCCTATCTGACTATTCTGAAAAGAAAGGCCGAAACAAACTCAAGGTCACAGTCTCTTTTAAAGTCCAGACATAATCTCGGTCAGATCATGTGAAGATCATCAACTTTAAGGTGACGAACGTTTTTTTCTGGGACTGTATCTATTGGAATCATACTAAGGTTGCAGGACATCGATGCTTACGGTATTGAGAATTTTGGGCTTATAAGGCGTTTGTCATCTATTAATAATCAATTAATACATTTACATGTTTACTATCTATGCAATATAAAATAGTACTGTTTGTTATAAATAAAGAGTTAATTTTGTAAACAAAAGCAAAAAAAAAATGTTAAAAAGAGTAAAGAAGTTTTCAGGAATCACAGAATATAATTAATGTTGCTTTCACAGGGAGAAAGTTATCCAGTTTATATTTTTAAATTAAACTATTTGTCAATATTAAACGCTTTTTTTTAACTTACGTAACTAATAATTAGCACATAGGCAGTTGCTCCACGTAAAAAACACTGGTATTTAGCTGCATCCGGTTAGACTGGAAGCCAACCCCATCATAGTTGGGAGAACGCTGGGCAGATGATGACCTAATAATTTTCTTTGTCTTAACCCCGAGTTTACACCCATATACATACATACAAGTTGTGATACTTGCCTTCTACAGGTCTTGTAAAAGATTAGTCAAGAACACGTCGTGTATAAAACTTGTGTCCTACATTAACGTTGCTTAAGGAATGTATTAACGTTGTTTAAGAATAGTTATTTATGAGACTAGTGCGGTAAGTTGGTTTTTACAAACGAGTAGACGAATGTAAGCCCGAGACGAAATCGACGTCTTACTATAGTCACGAGTTTGTAAATATAAATTTCCGCACGTGTCATAAAACGTTTTTCAACACATTTGCGAGAAAACAGTACAATATTAATATCGAATTCCTCGCTTGAACTCATATTATTATTTTGTTTTTATATATCAGTCGGAAAGTCGCAACAATCTTTGACATTTCTGATATGAAAATGGCGCGAATTTGCAAATGGCACCACGTACGCGTGGTGAAAATTAGAACTACATCTTTCGTTTCATTTTCTCTTTAGTATTAAAGTGAGACAAACGTATTGAGCAAACGCGCTTCCAAGGAGGTTCGATTATTCAGCTTATTTATTCTCCTACTGTGAAACTCCGGTGGAATTCTTATATACTTTTTATGGAAATTATAAAAAAAAAACGGTAAAAGAAACGCACGGCGCTATACAACGGAGTATGCGGTAAAACAGGTACTTAGGCGAGAGTACCTATTTTTCCGCACGTTCCGTTGTATGGTGCGTAATTTTTAACTTTGACCACAGAACAGTTTGATCAGTGACTTCTGCGCTGCCACCGATGACGCCGTGGAAGTGGCGAAATTTTGGGCCAACAAAATATGAGAAAAGTCGTGCCAGCGACACGAAGAAGAAAAACTTTCGGACAATATATACAGGCTTCGTAAATGCATTTTTTGAGTTACTGTGTTGAAAAATGTATTTACGTTGTTTCACACGTATTCTTTTGACTGTTTTGTTCACCTTTTTAATATTTTTGACAAGTTTTGTATTATGTCACGTTATGAATGTGAACACCGTTAGTTTATAATCTATTTCGCGAGATTCTAAACGGTCGATAAATTTTGAACTGTACCATACTGCTTACAATATAAAGTATTAATTTGCGATAGTTTAGGACAGATCATAAACTATCGAAACATACCTAATGCGCTAAATTGTTAATGGTTCGTTGCTGTTCACAACTTTTGATGGATTATAATCTCGCGAGATCCTAACTAATTTTATAAATGCGAAAGTGTTAAGTGAGTTTGTTTGTTTGTTACGCTTTCACGCTAAAACCGCTGAACGGATTTGGATGAAATTAGGCACATGGGTAGACCATGACCTGCGGGGTAATTACGTAACACACTAACAGTAGTAATGGGTTTCATTTTGATAGTTCAACAACATTCATTGCTTTATTTAAGTTGTTGAGCAGATAAATTTTTCAAACATAAGAAGCAATGGATTAGCAATAGGCTTCAAAATGATTCAGATTGTGATAGATAGTGTGTTACGTAATTAGGGTGCTGGAAAAGGACATAAGCTACTTTTCATCCTGGATCGCAGACGTAGTCGCGGGCAACAGCTAGTAGGATTATAAACCAACGATTTTCATAATTATACGGTGACACATTTTTAGGTGTAAACGATAAACGAAATCAGTAGACACAACATTTAAAATAGGTACATATTTTATAACTTGGTGTAAATGGGGTAAGACAGCAGAATATTATTTGTGACAACATAAATAATAGTATGAGACGAGCCTAGCGTTAATAATTGTGTAGAAAACGTTATCGAGGTGGTATGTCTTCAAAAGTCGTGTGTGGACATAGACTAATCGGTGAGTCTAGTATGCCTCAGACCCAGAGACGAACGACGGGCTATATCACACTACAAAAGGTATACTTAATTCTCTAATTTTATGGTCAAGATTTTTGAAAGAGCATCACATTGGACGGGTATCGTGGTTGATTTGCTTGTTTGTGGCTGCCGCTCAAGCTGTTTTTACAAGCTTTTTATTAGTCAGTTTGGTCAACGAAAAATTTATATTGTTGCAAACACCTACGTAAATCCGTAGGCGACGTTACAATATCAATTTTCGACGATTTAAAAAATGTAAGGAGTTTAATTTGCGTAAACATAAATTAAGTACGAGTATCTATGTATAGACTAGGTAGGTACGGCTAAATTAATTACTGTGGTATTAATAAACATCTTCGTACCTAAGTCTTGATTAATTAAATGGTTGAGAACAGTTTTTAATTATCTGGGAGCCCTTGATGGGGTCACTTGAATGGACTAAGTGTTGCTATAGTTAATTATTATTGAGTGGTAAACAGTTCGTTTGTTGTGGGTTTATAAATTGACTAAAGAATTCTGAGTAATTGTTTGAGAGATGTTTACTTATAATAATTAATTTGTAACTGGACCGAGACCTGCGGGGTAATTACGTAACACACTAACAGTAGGAATGGCTTTCATTTTGACAGTTCAACAACATTCATTGCGTTATTTACTTTGTAGAGCAGAAAAAAAATTCGAACATAAGAAGCAATGGATTAGCAATAGGCTTCAAAATGATACAGATTGTGATAGATAGTGTATTACGTAATTAGGGTACTTGACCTATTTGAGGCAAAACTTCCTGGATTGATCCTGATTAGTTCAACATTCTTCGGTCAAAACTAGTGCAGCCTACAAGCTTTATATCGATGTTTTTTTGGAACTAAATATTGTTCGTAAATCTTTACAATACCTACGGCCACCTATAGACAAGACACGTTATATACTTCGAAGCGACCACAGTTACGGAATTTACTAGTTCTTATTTACATAACAGGTAGGTATGTATATTTACATAATTAGGTATTTTTCATTCTCATTTTAAGGAAAAATATTCCTTATAATAATCAGAATAAAAAATAATTAAAGGTATTGTCCTCAGCTGCATCGGAAATTGAACAATATTCCGTGCAACATTGCATTAAAATAGGTAAGTACCTACTAGATAGATACAACTGTACGAATAGAATTTTACACCTAAACACAACAAGTGTTCCCCTCCAACGTTGACCCAGCACAATTATACGAAAAGGCCAGAGCACTGTTTTACGATGTTGAATATTAAAAAGGCGATATATAAAAAAATAGCGTTGAATACAAGACAGTCTTCCCGAGAGAGCATAGTGCAGCCTAAGCCCGGCTCAGTGCAAACATTCATTCGTGCCCACCCCACTCCAAACGGCGTCTATCTTTAAAAGGGAAGAGAAAATTATCTCGTGAATAAATTATATTTTCCCCCCTTTATGAAGACAGTTGAAGTGCATTTGCGTTCATGTTTTTTTTTTCGTCTGACTTAGATCAAAGACATAGCAGGAATTCCGGCCTGACCCCGCAAAAATAAAATGAATAAAGAATTTAATGTGAGTTGATGTTTTGGGATAATAACGTTAAAGTGCTTTAGAATGTTTCCCGAGCGAATTGTGTTTTCCCAATTCTGTTTGTCTGTCGAATTCTGACCTTTGGCATGTAGAGGTGTCGGCACTTCACTTAGGAAGGGTGGGGATGCCGCCTTTGTTATTATGATTGATATGTTAACGTAGAAGTATTTTCGAGATTTCTATTTTGTTTGTAGAATACGCTTAGGGGACATTTCGTTACGAGTGATCATCTTCATTACATTCATCTTTCGTGTCTATTTAACCGTATATTACTTAGGTCGAGTCAGCATATAAGATCAAAGGGATAATTTAAGGGAAAACGGTCAGATAGGTATCGTATATCACGCAGTGTGTGGGTTCTATTCATAACTATTTGCTAAGAAATTAATTTATAGGTACAGGCCAAGTTTCAAATCAATCGAATCGAATCAAAATCACTTATTTGCATACAATATGGTAGGTAGGTCCCTACAAGAGATGTTACATATAAATTTAGTGCAAAGACTGTAACAAAAAGTTCTTAACGGATATAGAAAGATTTGATGATAAATGTCTATCTTTGGTTGGCATCACTGCTAAAGTTATGCTTAGCTTAGTTGCCAAATTAGTCTATTTATATATATATAAATGAATTGCTGTTCGTTAGTCTCGCTAAAACCCAGAAACGGCTTTTCCGATTTGAATATTTATGTTTTTTGTTTTTTCCCTTCTTTACTGGGGTGGTTTAAAAGAAAAAAACCCAAAGGAATTTTTTTGACAGGACAACGTCTGACAGGTTAGCTAGGTAGGGTAGGGTAGTTAGGTACGTAGGGTAGGTATGGTAGGTGTGGTAGGTAGGAAGGGTAGATAGGTAGGGTAGGTAGGGAAGGTAGGTAGGGTAAGTGTTAGATACTTAGTGCTACCTGTGCGAAGCCGGGCCGGGTAAAGATAGTCTCTGTTAAAAATCTCTCGCTGAAAAAAATATGTGCATAGTACGAGGAGGAGAAGTAAAGCTAATGTTTACGTCATTTACGGATTTAAAGCTGGCAGGCAATTAGTTACCTATGAAGTAACTCTCGAGATTTTATAATGCACCATTGCGTGGCTCACTTTCATCTCATAAAACCATTACACACGTGCTGGTAAAGGGATTAACCAACAATAGATATCCTTCTGCTTACTAGTTCCTTTAAATTTCGAAACCAGTGTTCCGTTTGATTCAATTTATAACGGGCAGCCGTTGCTAATCGGCCGAGCGAAATTCCTGTAGCCAGGGCAACTGTGCACAGTCCCCACTCTTTGATTTACGTCAGTCCCTTTGCCCTGGCAAAATTGAATACGATTATACTGCAAAAAGGACAAATCGTTAATGTGGTTCTCAAAAGCGGTCGCGGGGAGGACAACGCTTCACTAGAATGTGCTAATAACGGCAACCAGATATGGAACGGTTTAGAGGAGGGCTAGATTTAAATTAAAATCATCCCTTTACTTTGAAGAATTGGTCGGGAGGGTATTTAATTGTGATCCGTTCGGAATATTGGTGTTTTCGTGAGCGGGTTGAGTATAATTGGCGGATTTTATACTCAGATGCCTTTTGTCGTCTGTTATTGAGTTACTCAAGCGTCCCTTCGGTCGTGGAATTGCTTTGAGTAATGAAAAATTTGGTGATAATGCGGTTTCGTAATTTTGTGCTTGGGATTGTACATCGTGGGTGGTGCTCTTAGACGTAATTGGAATCCTGGGCTGCTATTGTTTAGTTTTGTGTTATATTTGTCTTTTTGCAATATAATAATGACTGCCTATGTAGCCTGTAATGTATGCCTAGGCTTGGAAGTTTTTATTTGGCCTAGGTCCAGGAAAAGAAATCATTTTTTTTTATAACGTCAGCACCTCTAAAATCTTCTAATGTGATTTTATTTACCTTAGCTGTGCCTAATGATAGTCCACATTTTATTATGTGTAAGTAGGTACTCACTAACCTAAAATATCCTCAGGCCCCAAAACGATTATTTTTTTGCTGGTCGATCTGCTTTTACAAGATGAAATTCCACGAATCATTTAAAATCTTTTTGCCTCAAGAACCATCAGATATCATTTGGACATTTATAGTTGTACCTGTTATAATGTACCTAGGTAATTACTAGGATAGGTTTTCCCAATGTAAAGGCTGATTCACGCAAGAGCTCTTCAAACACTGAATCGATTGGTCGGGCCTATTGAGGTTCTGTAGGACCTGTGTACACTGCCGGTACCTAGGCTACAGCATTGTGTTTACATCGGGATAATAGATATTCAACGGAGATTATACCAACTTGTATTAGTGTTCTTGTTGGTATTACTTAGTGTTCGATCATGTTGTTTGCGCCACAAACGGTTGGACAAGTAGAGTTGTGTGTTTCTGTATGATAGATTTTGGCTGAACTATTGGTTGGTTAACAACGGTTCATACAAAATGTGTGGTATACTCGTAGGTAGCTACCACAACGTGGAATAAATGACACTTCACTTTGGTTTAGGTACGTGTGTCGGCCATGCAGTCCCAGAACTGAATAGTGTCAACAAACATCTTGCTTTACTTGTTCATCCTTACGACTTGGGAGGAAAATTAAAACAAGAAAGGAAATAAAAACGGATCCCCTCATAACACTGTTTACGATTTCAAGGAAACTCTCACATCCGACAATTACGCTCAAAACTAATTAAACAAACAAAAACCGCTGCAGTAATTGTAGCGAACCACGTAAGTAGAAGAAACTTCACAGAGTTTGAAGCTAGTAAATTGAAAACCACAGCGGGGCCGCATAGACCCTGCATCGCTTTGAGAGAATAAAAACACGAACCAAATGAAAATGGGTTAAGAGCGCCCTCGGGGCAACAGGCCCCTGATATAGGTTTTTGTATCAACGAGGCAACTCTGCTCCCTAATAAAAATTTAGCAACGCACTCAATTGAAACTATTTGGCCAGTCACGTATCGATTGTTACATTTTTTACGTGATTGTATCAATGAATTTTCGTTTAACAAAAGGTTGGAGCTCAGTATGCAGAGTGAACGGTTAGTTTTCATAAAAATGTGTATTATTTACACGCACAATAGTCTTACGCTTAAATATTTTATTAGAACTTACCTATCTTTACTCAGATCTTAAAAAAAGTAAAGTGCGATCACAATAGTTCTAGGCACGCCGTTGGAAATGTCTCTAAAGACGCAAAAGAGCATGCAGACGCCTTTGACAAAGAGAAAAGGAAAAATAAGAGATCGTTTGAATAGTAAAAGTAATAAACAAGTTTCGACCTTATTGAAAGGCTATGTAGGTTCCAATCGGTTTTATGTACCTACCTTATGCACTGTTCAGATTATATTTGCTTGAGAGGCTTTGATGATGACTTAGTTTTTCTCGAAACATGTAGGTAGGTATTGTACGAGCTGTCTCAAAAAAAAAACTAACTTTTGCAGATGCATTAAAAAAAAATTGTTTTCATGAATGAAGATCTCTTTGAAGAGTACCAGAGCCACGAAGGTCGACATTTGAAGAATGTTATTTTCAAAAAGTAATTTTCCCATGTCTTCAGTTTCTGATTTTGTAATTTAACGTGTATATATAAATATATTTGTTAATTTTTTATCCATCTACAAAAGTTAGTTCTCTTTGAAACACCCTGTAGATGTATCTACACAACGTCATGTCTAACCAATAACTAATTGTATGGTGGTTATTTATCACTTATGCTAAACTATCAGAATTAGATTAGGTAACTTTTTAATTACCCTATGCAAATACCATTTTCAAGAGCTTTGGGCTTTTAAGAACCAAGAAGATACTTTTAAAAATAGAATATTAACTACAGACAGAAAACTCAATGAAGGAAACCTATATATAAATAAGCATACCTACGTTGAATGGCTATTAGATCAAAGTAGGAATATCGCTCTACTACACAAAATTCCTTGCAAATCCCTTTAAATCCGTTTCTGCCTCTCATCTGTCCAAACAATCTGTCTGCTTAGAACCGACACGTATGCTCCAGTAGCGATGTCAAGAAAAGTTAGGGTACTGCTTAATTAGGAAGGCTCGGCGGCGCGTTGCTAAATAACACCGATTTGGAGCAACGTTTGTAAGGCTTAAGAGTCGGCTTGTGTAATCCCTCCCCTACCCTGCCAGTGACGTATCGCGCACGTAGAACTGATGTCGAAAAGAAAATAAGCAGCCTTATTACTCGTTGCTAACTTCAGACGCAGACTCGCATTGTGAATTGAATACTTATTTAGTTTGGGAGTCGAAAAGTTTTAGTAATAATTTTCAATGTTCTAATGATTGTTTAAATTTTACCCAGATTTTATATTAACCTACTAAATTAGTGTAGACAAATCTAAATTATCGTGGCATAAGATTTGCCCTATGTAGTAGTGACCTGCACCCTAATTACGTAACACACTATCTGTCACAATCTGAATCATTTTGAAGCCTATTGCTAATCCATTGCTTCTTAAGTTCGAAAAAAAATTCTGCTCAACACCGTAAATAACGCAATGTATGTTGTTGAACTGTCAAAATGAAACCCGTTCCTACTGTTAGTGTGTTACATAATTACCCCGCTGGAGAAAACAGCAAAGTACTTGTACATATTCATACAGACTCTAGTAAGCACATATAAAAAATCACGCCTTCTTCCCATGGGGGTCCTAACATACTCCTTTTGCTTCATTTACGTTCATGCATCTAGTCATACACGCGTAGGTAGGCTAGTAATGAATCGAAATTCCAAGAATTTCCTCCTGCAACATACATTTTGCACAAGAGAGTCCTTGGACTCATAAGACTCATAACAGAAACAATCAGCTATTCGAAGGACAAGTACGCATAGTTATTTATGGGTCATAAACTCATAATCCACGGGATTTGGCGGGTTAAGTCCGTCCAGCCATCCGTTGGTTGGTCGACGTCATCAATCTTGCTCAGACCCGCATAATCACAGAAAACGTAACCGTGGATTATATGCCGACCTCAATTTTTAAGCGATGCCATATGTCTTATACGAGCCTCTATTCCGGGTTTGAAAACGGACGGTACGGTGCTATTAATCACAATCCTTCCATCTTATAAATTAAAATATTTTGTTTTTCTGATCGAGGTTATCGTCGATACTAGTGAGCGGTTATTGGAATGTTCGTTCCGAATACATTCCGCGCATATTTGACTTTTTACATAGAAACTGACGTGTTGAAAGTGTGAAGGTTTTTCTAAGTATATTTTTTTGTCTTATAGTAGCAAAATTTTTAAAATTCTGAGAACAAAGAGAACGAAAAGACCAACTGACAAGAAGCATTGTTTGACAAACCGCCAATCAAAACTATTATAAAATCAAACAAGCCACGTTAATATTTTGTCCGACAATTTGCTTCTTAAGGGTGAAAGATGCTATCTCAGCAACAGAATGTGCTAATAACGAGATCGAAAAACCCTGCCAAGATAAAGTCAGGCCTTCGGAGGGTGAATTTTAATTAAATGCGTCTACGGACATTAATGAGATGAAAGTGAACTTGGCCCTTTAATCGTGATTTGTTTGTCCTAACGGTCGAGGGACCGGGCTATGAGTATCAGATAAGTGCGAATACTTTGTATCTTAAGGTTCTTAGGTTACCTTATCGAAGGAGAAAGTTTCTTTATGTAGGCTTTTAAGTAAACGAGCTCCTGTTTATATGTTGAATTTAGGTAGTACTTTACTTGGGACTTTTTACTTTAAGAAACTGACTATTAGTCCTGTCAATTTGGACATGCACTGGTACAAAAATTCGCATAGAGCTAAAAATTTGTAGTAATGTTCGGAACACCATTATATGTAAAATCTGAAAAGTCCCCATCGATCCCGTACCTGGAAAAAAATGTATTCAAGGTCAAAGGTCACAACAACGGGTTTTTCGCATGTTTTTGCAAAATGGTAAGTTTTATAAAAAAAATACTTCATATAAAAATTGTAGAAATTAAAATTATCTACAAAAATTGTCCTTACACTTTTTTCCTAAGAATCATCGGTTTTAAGATATAGCGATTCAAAAGTTGAATAAGTTGCAATCTCCATAATGCCTATATACATCACCTTTTTTTTTTATTCATTGGTTGGGACATCATCAAATGACCTCTCCCGCTCTGGGCGGAGCGGAAGGGCGTGTCAGACTCTTACTGACTAAAACCCACCCGTGTTCCTTCAGTTGCCTATGCGCCAGGGCCACGGTAAATCTTTCGAACAATCCGCGACCCCGGCAGAAAGAAACGGGTCTGATTTTATTGGTCAGGCTGATACTGAGCGCCCACTCCCGGCCGCTATCCCACTACTGCCCGATGCGGGGACTTTTGTCTTCTGGGTTTGCCCCCTGGCCCGATTCGCACCTCCTTAGTAGACCTGCATCCCTCAGACTCCTCCGGGGGATCCATATCTACACCGGGCTTAGTGTGGACGTCCGGTCAACATGGGCCACTCAGCACCAGGACCTCCGACCTCAAACCATCCTCCGATTCCGACCTCCGAGAAGCCGGATTACAGGAGACCCCACGCTCCCAGTCGCCTATATACATCACTGGACACATAATACAATTAAAAATGTTGGTCTGTGTAACTTATACCTAACATATTATACCTGCTTCTTTTTCAAAGACCTAAATGAAATACTTACTATTAGTCTTGAACGTTCCTTCGTTGTGAAAAGTTGTGAAAAACGTGTTTATTCTTAATATATAAAACAGATTTTTTTTCTTTTTACAGTTTTCTATTCTATTCTATTCTATTTCTACCTATGTTCGTTATAGACTGAAACCATCCAACCGATGTGCCCTAAACCGGTTTCATTAGAAAAGTAATGACAATTATAATGCGAAAATGGTTTTAGACCATTAAAACAAAGGAAAAGGAAAAAAATACTTCATGAATGGACCGAATGTGCCTAATGCATTGTTTTATCTTAGTAGCACACGCGGGGTATCCGCAAGTTCTTAATATTTTCTACCTAAATTAGAGAGAAGAATTTCGTTTACAAAAAAATGTCGCAATTTTGCTATATTTGTAATTAAGCATTGACTGAAAGTGAACTTGTTACTGTTGATCGTGGCATGAAGACGTTGATTGATGCAAGTGTTTAAAGAGGTGATGAATTTTCGAAATACAAGAGAAAACAGAAATTTGTGAAAAAAAAAATAACCTGCTTAGATAAGTTTGGATATTTATATATACAATATAAAAAAATACTCGTAACAATAAACGCGTGCAATTAACTTCTCTTCCCCAACCTCTGCTTCTGCTCAGCAACATCTATTTCGGGTATAATAACAATCAAGTGTGGGTTGGTAATCAACTGAACCCAGAAGACTGGGGTTGGAAGTTAGTTGATGATACACTCCAATCCAAACTTTACTTCCACCTGCGTCGGAAAAACTCCTGAATATTTTTTTTTGCAATTGTAAAAAAGGATGTAATGCTAAATGCGGCTGCAAAAAAGTTGGATTGTTTTGTTCATCAGTATGTACCAGTTGTCAAGGCCAGTCATGCTCCAATGTTCAATCGCCATCAGAAGAGGATTCCTATGATATCAGTGAGGAGACATCTGATGCATCTCTGTTAGAACAATTCATGTGTATCCAGCAGGAAGAAGACGAAGACACTGCTTTTGAAGTTCCGGTAGAAGATTATGATCGTGACGAATAGTTTTCCCTAATTATGTTTTACACAGCTTCCATCATCTTTAATAGTTAAATTTTTTTATTAACAAGACCGCAATAGACCGTGGAATAGGCCTGCCAGGGAAACCACTTTAAAAAAAGCGCGCCGTGTACACTACCTCATAGGTGGCGTGGAAAGTTGGAAACTTGTGCTTATTATGGAGATTGCAACTTTTGAATTTCTATATCTTAAAACCGGTTATTCTTAGGAAAAAAGTTTAAGGACAATTTTGGTAGATAATTGCATGCTCTACAATTTTTGTCTGGGCGAACTTTTTGATAAAACTTACCATTTTGCAGAAAAATGCGAAAAACCCATTTTGTGACCTTTGACCTTGAATACATTTTTTCCAGGTACGGGACCGATGGGGAATTTTCAGATTTCACATATAATGGTGTTCCGAACATTCCTACCAATTTTTAGCTCTGCGAATTTTTGTAGCTTCACTACTATTTTTAGGTCTAATTTGACCAGACTATATCGTTACCTCGGATTTGAGAAAATTGGAGGATGGCCCAGTTTTTCTTGTAGAAGATTTGAAATATAAAGAAAAAAATGTCCCAGTCCCTGATTTGTATTAGCTATGTATCTGGATACAAGACGGTCTGCTAGGTTGTTCAATGGATAACATTTGTATGGAAGATTGGGTAGTGGATCATGAATTTTGATTAGATATCAGAATGTTGGAAATGTCCTATATACTGAAATGGGCCTTCCTAATAACGATACACAGAATGGTTTCGGTCGCTTCCTTCGCATTGTTTAGTTCAATAGTCCTTGGAAACCGTACTAAGATTTTGTGAATGGGTATTGAGAAACACAAAGAGATTGTATGTAAAGTAGGTATGCTTTTATGGACAAAGACAGACAGACTTAATGGTATGTGTTAGAGAAAACCTAAAAAAATCTGTTTCAAATCGTGAACCGACTTAGAACAGATTTTGGCCCTGAATTTTGATTAGATATCAGAATGTTGGAAATGTCCTATATACTGAAATGGGCCTTCCTAATAACGATACACAGAATGGTTTCGGTCGCTTCCTTCGCATTGTTTAGTTCAATAGTCCTTGGAAACCGTACTAAGATTTTGTGAATGGGTATTGAGAAACACAAAGAGATTGTATGTAAAGTAGGTATGCTTTTATGGACAAAGACAGACAGACTTAATGGTATGTGTTAGAGAAAACCTAAAAAAATCTGTTTCAAATCGTGAACCGACTTAGAACAGATTTTGGCCCCGAGGCAAATTGTTCTATATGTAGTCCCGAATGGAAAATTGCGCAGTCTCAACAGCAAAAGGATCTTAACACAAATAAATAAGTCAGGGGTCATGTAAAGAGACTTTTAAAACATCACCTGAATGCGAAATTAGTATACAATATGCAAGAAGCGGGTTTAAGTGGTAACGCACGGACCACATCAAATTTTCAGAAGCTCGATCCGGAAAACACAGAAAAAGGTTTTGACAAAACGGTGTCGTTTCGGCTCCCGTGCCTTAAAAGGATTCCGTATTTCCGATCTCAGTGGGACAATAAACCTATTTCTTTTTGTTTTATCTTTCACTTCAGTAGTACGTCTGAAGAATGATGTTCGGGTCCGAGTCTTCGGATCTTATTATTTGTTTTGTGATATACGAGCGGATCGTTGTTTGACCAGATCGTGTGTCAAATGTTTCGGGTCATGCGATGCTGAATATATGATGCGCGAGTTGCGTTTGTAGGGAAAACATGGCTCTATAGATAGTAAGACGAGAATAAAATTGATATCTACCTATCAGAAGAAAACCAGAGAGACCATTAAGAATTTAGTCCACTATACGCTATTACAATGACGCATACCTACATATAGTGGCGACTGCGTACCGGAAGACCTAGCGTTGGAAGGCCTCCCACAAGGTGGACCGATTACCTTTTGAAGACCGCAGGAATCCGCTGGATGCGGGAAGCACAGAACTGAGCGAAGTGGCGGTGCTTACACCATTGACGGGGTCTGATGGGGACGATGCTTGCCGAGGTCGCGGATTGTTCGAAAGAGTTACCGTGGCCTTGGCGCACAGGCAACTGAAGGAACACGGGTGGGTTTTATTCAGTAAGAGTCTGACACGCCCGTCCGCTCCGCCCAGAGCGGGAGAAGTCATTTGATGATATCCCAACCAAAAATAAAATAAAATAGTCGGTGCTTGGGGAGGCCTATGTCCAGCAGTGGACGACTTTCGGCTGAAATTATGATGATGATATCTACATAAAGAACATCATAGGGTAAAATTGAAGAGAGAAATTTAAAAAAATGGAAGGAGCAACTGAGGTAGAGCTACAAATAACATCGATATTTTGTAGAAGAAAGCGAAAGGGTCGGCAAAGAATTCTACTTTCATTGTACGTGAAAAAATCTTCACTAACCGACTCATATATATCTGTTAATTAGTTAGCTTTGTTGGGATTTACCGGATATCCACTTCAGCAGAAATCGTTCAGATAAATCTTAATGAAGAGGCCTAAATAACACCGTTTTCCTGTATCTACAAATTATCTGAAACAAAACACACTCGTCTTTTCCTTCTATTCTCAAAGGTAAGAGGTGTATTACGTATTTCTAATTACTAGTTTCGGTCCACTACAGAGGCTATGTATTTAGTTATTTTATAGGTCGCTAGGTGCTCGTTTTCCTATTTTCATTGAGCACAAAGCCTTATGCTAGGCACCTATCGAGGGAATTCAATACCGTAGGTACCGTCTTATTATGAAAATAACGACGTCTCGTGGAAACTAAGGCCTTTTTGTCTTATGGAAGTGGTTCTGCTTTTAGGGATGTGATGTGTTCTAAGTTTTCAATTGGAGACTGAAATTCACAGATAAGTGTTGCATGTTAGGACAAATTGTTCGTGAGAAATCAGCCTGGTGATTATTGACAAAAAAAAGTACGAGGTATACTTTGGTTTTTATATAAGTATAAGAACTAAAGTATACCTCGTACTTTTAAGCCTAAGAGCCGGCGCACGCCTGGCGAGGCGAAGGGGTGCGGTTGTCACTGTCAAATAAATATCACCGTTGTGTGACTAAAAATAAAGTTAAGAATGAATAACGTGAGACGCGCACTAGAGCTAATGGAAATTTATTTATTTTCGACTTTATTTCAATAAACGCAAGGTCGATATTTGTTTGGCAGTGACGAATGCGCTCCGCTGCGCCTCACCAGATGTGCGCCGCCCCTAAGAGCGTATATATTGACTGCGCTCCTGATTGAACCTGATTATTTACGACCTTAGAGCTTACGTAAGGGTTAGTCAATACGTTGAGGACGAAAGTCACACTTGGAAAGTATCATTGTATACCTGAGGCAATGAGAATTACAGCTGATCTGTCTACCAGCATGCAGCGTTGGCAGAAATATATTTGAAAGTGACTTGTAAAAACGCTTCACAAGGAGCTGCACTAAACTATATCAACACAAGACAGATGACTTTCGATCCCGTTCATCACAATTTACATACAGTTCAAGGCAATATCCATTCACATGACAAACAAAGACGTGTTCAACCTAAAAGGGGAGGTTTGTTTGCATGTCGTTCACCTTGTGTCAATCTCGATCGATTTGCGAGTCGACACAGTTTGAGCTCCGATACCCGTCCGTCATACGTCTATCAAATGAATGCTATGATATATTTATGTGACGATATATGATGTGTAACGTGCAGATTTTATGGGCCAGCTGAGATAGCGTATGTGGAATATTCCTCTGATTTTAAAATGAGGTTGAAATGTAGGTTTTTACACCCGATATGAAAATACCGTCTGAAGATAACCAACTTACCTATTTTCAGACGGTATTTTCCAGATGGGTGTATATTTTATCTCTAAATTCGCTTACTTCTTCTGAACCACGCTACGGATTTTGATACGGTTTACACTATCATTTAGAGAATTTCTTCTGGAAAGTTTATTTGTATATACGTAATACATGCATATTATAGTAGAGAAAACCCGATAATTTCAAAGATTTGTAATGATGTCGTAAAAATCATATTTTTTGCGCTTACATTTTTATCGCTGGCTAAACCTTATGAGATAGATCAAAATAATGTACTACGGAATTGTATATCTTAAAAAAGGTCTACAGAAAGGTCCGCGATAGTATATGTCCATCTCCTAAGTATAATCCACAGTAATATTTACGAAGCTATTATAAACAATACAGTATTAATTCTTATCAAATTAAATACGTTAGATGCGTTGTGTAGTTAATATACATCAACATTGCTCTTTACAGCATATCATTAAAATAAATATCTTAAAAGATATCACAGATTTAAAATTATAGGCCACTCAAATTAGTAATTTCGTTTTAAATATTCCGCAAAATCTTTTACATTTTTTATTTCATCGTCACGTGCCTGTATTAATAAAAACATTTTTACAAAAAACAACCGACTTCCAAAAAAAAAAACATTAATAAAAAACGTGATAAATAACTTTAATTTCGGAAGTCGGTGTCTTTAGTTTTGTATTTTCGTTTTTGGCCACCGACTTTCGAAATTAAAGTTATTTTTCACGTTTTCTATTAGTGTTTTTTTTGGAGTCGGTTGTTTTTGGTAAAAAAGGTTTTATTTTTCACTTTTTAGTTGTGGTACCTACCCCACACAAATTCTTATACCACTACTTGATATGTAACTAACAGTGACAGTAAATTATTAAAACATCATCAATATAAACTAAGTGGAAAAAAAATACGGAGTATTAAGGATAACTCAAAAACTACTGGTCAGAACTTGATCAAATTTAAATGGGACCATATGTGAAGCACCAGCTTTCAAATAAAAAAGGAATCAGCGAAATCGGTTCGTCCAGAAAAAAGTTCTGGGCTAACATACATAAAAAAACATGCAGTCGAATTGAGAACCTCATCCTTTTTTTGAAGTCGGTTAAAATATACAGCTATTTTCAATATTTTTAATCCAAACGACACTTACCAATGTAATTTGCATATCAATACACACACACACACGGGCTTAACACATAAACGGGAATGACCCTATAAATACACTTTTCCGGCCCCTACAGAATGACCCCTGTGTTACCCTCTAGGACAGTGCAGCAATTTTTTCAAAGCCCCCGTTGCATATTTAAACACAACGTTTTGTACTACAAATTGGATTCTTCAATTTGCATTCTTTATTACTTACAAATAGGTCTGCGAAGAATTGATGATGGCTGACGAGATTGTGCTGGCTGGATACAAAGAACTCGTGTAGGAAGGTACAATAAGGGAAATGTTTTTTGTGAGTGATGACTTGACACCGGAGAAGTGGATACAGAGACTGCAGTTTAATTCTTGTTGGCTCGTAGCGCCACTTTTAAACAGTCGGAATCACGAAACACTCTATCCAAATTGACTTATTCTTGTCGTCGTCATATTGGTATCTTTCGGTACCTAGGTACCTATTTTAAATACCTGACTTGGTTTCCGTACCTTAGTTTTGGGTGAAAATCAGCGCCGTGCTGTGGGTCCTCCATAGCACAGCATCATTCTGAGTGGAAACCTTTTTTCACAGTCACGACGTGCAGCTATACCGACTAAATTTTGCCGTGCTTTTAATTAAAGACGTATATATTTGTTTTATTTGAAGTACTATGACGGTGTTAAGGTTGTTTTTTTTATATGCACGTGTTTCTGTGGCAAAATATTTATTTTGGAATGAAGTTCTTTTCGCACGGTACGGACTTGGCGGATGGGGGCTAGGCGAAAAAAAGTGGAAGAATTTTCCGTCACGAGTTTCCGTACGACCCTTTCTTTATTTGTTTGTTTGGTTGAACGCGCTAATCTCAGGAACTTCTGAATGGAAATGAAAAAATCTTTTTGTGTTGGATAGTCCATTTAGCAAGGAAGGCTTTACGCTATATAACATCACGCTACGACCAATAGGAGCGGAGCATAAATGAAAAATGTTGCAAAAACGGTTCCGCAAAAATTATGTTGTGGGGAATTGTTCCCCTTTAAAAGTTCAAAAAAAAAGTCCGCGGCAGCATATGTCTATCTTTTAAGGTTGACTCAATATAACCCTTTTTATGGTAATCAAATTTGTTCTATGGATATTCTAAATATACTACGAAAGGAACTTCGTTCCAACAGAGTGTTTCACGACACGACACTCACGCATTTTTTGTTATGACTTAGCAAAAGAAATAAAACAGGTGCATAGTTTTATCGGGCTCGAAGATGCCAGTCATATTGTATGCTTAGTGACACGTGTCACCTATACGGAATGCAGTGACCCATATTCTTTTGTTGACGTTTTGCACAATGCTCTATTTTGAGATAGTGCAAAAGTCAAACATAAGTATCGTCAGTAGGTGTAATTTGGCTCTATTATCTGTTACCAAAGATAAATAATGCAATGTTGGGATAGCTGATTAGCAATTGAACGTAGGATGCAATAGGCTAGGCCCAGGGGTCGGCAACCTTTTGAGTCGGAAGAGTCAAACATTACAATTTACAAATATATAAATAAATAAAATAAAATAAATAATATTTGTGTATGGAACTAAAGAGCCGCAGCTTCACATCCAAAGAGCCGCAAATGACTCGCGAGCCGCAGGTTGCCAACCCCTGTGCTAGGCGGATGTATATAATATGTATGTTAAAAGAGTGTCAAAATTATTATGATCTCACTCTTCGTTACTAACAGCTATAATGGGAAATTATAACAGGTGTGTAATAAAAAATGCAGGCCGTGAAATTCAAAAACAGAATCATAAGTTTTACCGAAAAATTTCGGTAAAACTTATGATTCTGTTTTTGAATTTTATGAGAAAAACCAGCTTTTCCACACGAACTGGTGGAGTGATTGTTTTATTTCGCAGAAGCGTGAATATATTTTGCTGCTGTGAGTGCGAAATACGCAGTGATCAGCAATCTTGTAATACAAAAACCTGTAAAATTTTGTCTCTGTAATAAAATAGTCTATATTTTCTTTGAGTCTGCGTTTTTGGCTATAATAATATCTAGATTTCGATTTTCCCAGACAAGTTTTGTAAATATTATTTCCATTTCCTCTTTATTATACATAAACGTAACTTGACATTACACTTGTAATCCCCGAAGGGATAGGCTGAGGTGCCTATAATACATATATACATACGAAACGTATACATGCGAAATGTATATGTATAATACATATACATTTCGCTAGATATGTCTCATCTATATTATTTGTGTGAAATAAGGATAGTGGCGTCCCAAGTAGCTAACTGGCATCTCTAAGGGCCCGTTGTTTGATACATACATGACCAATAGTCAATTTAACAATTAGGCACTTGACAATAGTTAAAGTTTAACTACTCTGTCTACGCATGGTTAACTTTCATAGCAAATTGTCAATATTTTTTAACTATGGCTAGGTTAACCATTTGTAAAACAACATACTTATGTAATTTTTAACAAATTGTTAGCTTAACTAACGCATTTTAACTATTAGTATGTTTAACTACTGATCAAACAACGGGCCCTAACTCGTATAGAGAGGTGAGTTTAGACAAAGTCCGGACTTTATGTATACTACATAAAGTCCTACATTTAAAGAACAAGCTACCGTGACTTTGGCTAAACTCACCCGTCTATACGAGTTAGAGATGTCACCTAATCAAATAATTGAACTATTAATTTGATAAAAATGTTAATTCGGTTAAGTGTCATGAGATCAATAACCTTTAATCCAATTAAGTGTTCAGGTGTATAGTGGAGTTCCTTATTTTCAATTAGAATAAAGTGTAATTGACACGGCAGTTGGCGTGACAGACTTTTGTCTCTGATAACAGCCACGTCGTCAGATAACTATTTCGTCAAATTGAAATTCTAATTTCGTTATAGATTTCAGCGGTAGGTACCTACATAATTAATTTAAGTGCTTTGACGATGTTTGCTCATTGGTTTTTCTTTGTTTTAGTAGATTTAATCTTTGTTTCTGTTTCTCTGAGTTTAATGCTGATTGGTAAAATTTTGTGGATGAATAGTTCAGAAGTATATGTAAAAAGTTGAAATCCCGTGAAAATTCGAATTTCTAGAACTCTGCTGAAATATTAATTTATTTTAAACAGCAACACATAAAAGTAATTCCAATCCAGCACCCTAATTACGTAACCCACTATCTATCACAATCTGAATCATTTCGAAGCCTATTGCTAATCCATTGCTTCATATTTTCGAAAAATTTGTCCGCTCAATAACGTAAATAACGCAATGAATGTTGTTGTACTGTCAAAATGCAACCCATCCCTACTGTTAGTGTGTTACGTAATTAGCCCGCAGGTGTAGCCACACAAAACAGAGCAAAACTCCCATAACACTCGCCATATAAATCCACCGCACCATTCCGCAAAATTCGACGTGAAGTATACTATAAAGTGATCACACAACATTATTTTTTCATTCTCACCTCAACTTACAAATTCCGGGCACAGTACACCGCGACGCTCCAGAGAGTTGCTCCTATTTTTGAAACACAACCACGGTCCTAATTTCGGAGACACCGCGACCGCCGCAAATCGTAAAGTCGGCTAAGTTAGTGCAACACAACCCCTTGCCTACGTCGCCTACGTCACACACACATAAAACCCTACACTATATAAAACCGGAGTTTTCCCCGGAATTGTGTTGTAGATTGTTTTAATCTCGCCTCGGTCGTGATAAGCTTTTTTCGTTTGCAGTTTTTAGGTTAACTATATTCTAAACTGGGGACATACGTTTTTGTTTTTTATGCTGTGGTCACTGGAAAGTTATTTTTGTTTAAGCGACATTAAGCCTGTTGGGAACATTACACTCACATTGTTGTACTGTTAATTAGTACGATGAAACATGTGTAAATTAGTACGATTTACATCTGCTTTTCCGAGCAATTGTGCTCAATTTGTTCTAAAAAGATATAAAATAAAACATCTTTATGTATGTTGTATGTTTTCTACTAAATACGTTACTAACCCTTGTCTAAAGTTACCTACATTATGGTCTTGTCAGCATCCACCCTTCTTAAAATAAATTCGTATAATCATGTTAGTATTTCATACCAAATTGGATCAATCAGACATTCAGGTAATATTTTTGTGTTACCCCACGTACCGGTTAAGCCTGGGGCGATGCAGGGCGGTAGAAATAGGGAATTTTTAAAACCCTTGAAACTTTTCCGGGGCTGTCGTCAGACGCAGTTCTTTGAGCATTGATTGGTAGGAAAATACACACCAGTTCAAGCTTGAGAACGCTCAGGACTAGGTTTTAAAATCCGTACTAAAATATCGATTCACAAAAACTCAAAGCATTTATTTCAAATAAACCAATTACAGGCACTTTTGAATTGTCAAGGGGTCGGTCAGATAGAAAGATGAAGCTAGTTGTACACATTCCCCTAACATACATAAAATTACAAAAAATCATAACCTAAAACTAAAACAGCAACCATATAGGTATCGGGTGGTAAATAACAAGTTATGTCGGTACACAAACCGACACTTTGGCGTAATGTTGGCCGAAGTTGAAATTCTGGCAGTTGCATGTTTTAGTAAACATATGAAATGGGTTGCTGGCCACGGGAACGTGTGACCATGCATAACTGAGATCGTTTTACGAGGTGGTATTGTTGACTAGCGAAATATCGCATGTCTTAACAACCTTCAAAGGTCTACCAACACAGGGAATATTTACGTGAACAAATAGGCTAATTTATGAACGGCTTTATAGTATCGTAATACTTGTGATATAAAGTTTAATGATAACGGTTGATATAGGAAGTTATGATCTGGAGATACGCCTGTGGATTTTGTGTGGTATCCATTTGCACATTGATGGTATGAAAATGAATAGCCTGGTTTACGTAAGCTCTGCAAGGTTAGACAAAATTGTTGATAAGGGTTACATAATTATAAAGAACTCAACTGATAGACGGTCTATGAAAATGAGGAGTAAATCGAATCAAAAGAGATAACTAAAATAGAGTTAATTTTGAAAACAGTGGGATTATGCTGTCGTCTAATAGAAAAAAATATGCATGTTAGCAAACGAGTCCTTTAAAAAACAATTGAATTGATTTTGAAAACTTAAGCGGAAATGAAAACTGATGTAGGTACGGCAGAGTAGTTAAAAGTTTACACCGAGTTCGTGACCAATTGGTTAGTCTACTTTACTTTCTGCTTAGCTTAGCTATTCTCAATTTCTTTTCTAGAGAAGCGCGATTATAAAAATAATAGTATACTCGTATTGATTGCACATAATGAAATTGAACATTCTAAAATTCATTAGCAATAGTGTTATCTGGAAAACAACTACACACTTAGGTATGCATAAACCAAAACCAATTGTACCATTTCTTAGAATGATCTAATTAAAAACTTCCTCAAAATCTGCAGTTTGCACTCATTTTCCAGTCACAAAAAACATCAAACTTTCCACAAACGTCATACAAAAACCACAGGCAAGTTCTTCAAGTACTAGGCAAACATAAATCCGCTTCGGTATTAAAGTGACTTCGGTTATTAGGGAGAAACATGAAGGTTTAAAAAATACACTGGGGCGTACGCAATATGGTTGGCACGGCGTTCTCGTTACGAGCCGGGGCAGCCATAACTTACCCAAGTTTATGGGGAAGGTTCGCCGCCCGTCTAAATATTTAGGAAATAATTACATAAGTACCCACAGTGTATGTACACGTATGAACGAAATATTGAAGCGGTACGGGTATAACAGTGAATTCCTACGTTTATTTCGGCTATCGTACACAAGAATTAAGTCTAGATGTGCACAGTGTGTTTCTTTACCGTTTCAACAATATGTGCTTGTAACTCTGCGCGTGAATAATGAAACAAGTTATACGTGTTATAGTTAGTTAAGTTATACTTTCATACGTGTTGTGAATGCGTAACTTTGCCAGTATGGGACACTATGTTCTAGATTCTCAATTGTTTGATTAGCAAAGAATAACTGATGTTGAATTTTAATACAGAAAATAATAGGTATGATAATTGACTAACTTAAACTACAGCTGGGATAAAATACATGAACAAAAAGCTTGGCAAACATTTTAGTATTTAAAATAACACAAAAACCCTCGCAATGCACGCTTCATGTTAGCAAGTTCACTACAGTTCGCGTTTAAATTTAACTAACGTCAATTTTGTTTCGCGAAACCATTTAGCAGCTATTGCACACATATTTTAAAATTCTACGAAAATAAACATCGTTGCCTCGGTCGGACACTGACCGAGCTAACTAATCGCTCACCAGTCTAAAGTCACGGTAAATGAAACACCCTTAACTCCTAAAAGATATCGATTAACTTCACTTCACTACGAACGAATAAAATGAACTGAAAATCCTTTTCCAACTACATATTTAAGTTCATGACTAGAGGCTAGAGACTTTGAAACTTTAAATTAAATGGAAGATTAAATGTCTTCAAAAGGAGTTTTGAATTTTTAACACGACTTTTCATTGACGTTGACTAAATGACGTGAAGATTATGAGCGCTTTTAGCTTTATAGTTTTGAAATATTAAGCATGGCAATATTAAGATTGACTTGCACTAGAAAGTGGTCTAATTGAAAGAATTTCGGTGTCATTAAATAATTGGTATGATAAAAATCAGAGCCTGCATGTGTAATGTTTAATTGATGAATGAATAAAAAAATAATACAGTAAGTAATGACGAAAAACTTGTATTTATAAAATTACTTTACTCAATTAATCTGCCTAGACTTTTCCCCAACTGTGTTGGGGTCGGCTTCCAGTCTAACCGGATGTAACTGAATGCCAGTATTTTACATGGAGCGACTGCCTATCTGACTTATATAAAACTGCTTGTCAGACTTTCGGGCTTCTGACTACCCGTAACGACTGTCAAAAATTTACAAATGGCAGCAGAGACCAACTGCTTCACGTGCTTTCCGAGGCACGGAGGAGAGTCTCGATATATTATGGACGGTCACCCATCTACAAACAGACAGCGGCAAGCGTAGTATAAACTTCGATCGATCTGTGCGGCTGTTGTTAGTTAGCTACGATCTCGTCTCTTTAAAATAACTTTACTATTAAGAGGCTTACAAGAGCTAAAGCGCGGTCACTGTCGGACTGCATAGAAAAGAAAGAGATGCGCGATGACACAATGCTGGTAATTTATTGCAAAATATGAAGCAATTATCAATTTACGAAAAATCTATTGATTGGATTAAAAAATTAAAACACTATTAAGTTAGTATGTTGCTTGTA
Source organism: Dryobotodes eremita (assembly GCA_917490735.1). Taxonomy (NCBI): domain Eukaryota; kingdom Metazoa; phylum Arthropoda; class Insecta; order Lepidoptera; family Noctuidae; genus Dryobotodes; species Dryobotodes eremita. The sequence continues at coordinate 17,523,720 of OU823251.1, read as the reverse complement.
GAATAATCTGACAAAAAATCAGAATGATTTAATGTATAGTAGTATGGTTTTTAATCGTTATAGGACATTTTTAGAGGTATCTTCGTGATTTTTTTCTATCGTATTAAATTAGTTGTATTATGTTTTCAACACACTATCTGATTAGAAAATATCCTGAAGAATATCATATATTTTTCTGATTTTGTTTACTGCAGTGGATCATATACTTTTAGGCATTATAAAACTTACATTTAGGTCCTGTAGTCCCCTTAAAGGTAAAAAAAAACTGTAAAAGTAACAAATTTGCTAATTGAATGTCGCTTTTATTAGTGCTCTCAGCTCTGACGTTTGTTATGTGCTCATATATGTAAAATAAAATATTTAGTTTTTTTTATTTTTATTTCTATTTTAAGCCAATAATGTAAACAATATGAGCACTTTCCTTGAATATAAGACTCATAAAATACAAATAAACTAGAGCTTTGTGTTCTGTGACGAAAGTAAGTTTTCCTTTTGTTATTATTTGGCTGACTAGACATACAATTTATACCTTCGTATGTATACGAAATCGTACAACAGTGAATGTGAAAGTTTTATATTTATATGAGATTGTTGCCGACAATTGCGAGCAATAAGTTTAAGGCCCTAGAGTTAGCGATTTGGGTCCTGAGTTAGGGTTAGTTAGAATAACTTGTGGTATAAAAATTGGTGGAATAAAACCAATGCATAAATTAGACCATTTTGTAATAAACACAGTAATTATTTGCACAGTGAAATAATGTAGCAAAATGATATTATGACAGCAAAACAATTTAGCATATTAATAATAATAATTACCAGCATGAAGCAACATAATATATATTTATAAAGAACAAACAAAATCAAACATACCTGACCGTTCAGAATTGTCTTGCCGAGTCCGTAGTCGAATAAAGTCTGACCGACCGTATTTTTTTTTTGGTTTGGTGTCTCTTAGCTGACCCTTAGAGGTCGTCGCTACTTGACCGGTCGAAGCACTTGCGAGCTCTTTTAAACTATGGGTTGCTTTTCAGTGGGTGGGGGTGAGTAGCCAACCGAACATATTATTATACCGGAAGTTACTCGAAAAATTACATTAATATTTTTAAATTAATCAAAATGCAACGTTTCGCCCACAAACTTTTGTTTCGACGGTTATTGAAACAATATATATTGAACCACCAAATCCAACAGTTCCATCAAAGTTCTATTTTAATTCAGGTGTAAGTAATTTTTGATAAGTAAAGGAACGGGGTTTGTCGTCTTCGAAATTGAAGAGCGTATAGGTAGGGTTTCAGTAAGGCTGTTCTGTTATATCTTATATGGGATGCCCATGCAGCTAGCCGTCATTATAAAAACTCTACGAATATCGAAATTAACTTGATTGATTGCAGAGAAAGTAATTTCTAAACATATTATAAATAAACGTCGTTTTTCGTGTCTGACTGTGACCATGTTGTTTTTCTAAACTACGTAACGGATTATGATACGGTTTTCACAATCATTTAAATATTTTAATCCGGAAGGTTTATGTTTTCAATATACCGTCAAACGGGGTGAATAGCAATGCAGGGGTGAATCGGAACGAAACTTTAAAAGATATTTTAACATTGAAATAATATAGTTTGTTGCCAAAAAGGACTCTAATGTGTTTATTGTATTATAATAAACGATTAAGTGCCCATAAAATCTTAATGTTTTGCCGAGTCGTAAAAACCGTGCCAGGCAGGGGGGGGGGGTAGTTAGAATTTTTTTAAAGCCACAATTCGATTACATTTACTTTTGGTCACATTTCAAGCGTAACTTCGCCACAAGAATCCCCCTAAAACAGTCCCCCGCTAGTCCTATGGCCATTTGATTTAACACGAGGACACAGGTTGACACGTCCCAGCACTAAACACCGACATGTGTCTGCCAATGTTCCGCTTTGGACACGGTTCAGGCTTTATTTCCGTTACTGTGTATGAACTGAAACACGACGGCGAATTTTTAAATTGAATCTTGTATGTATTTTATTTTATTTTCGAGATTTGAATTGAGTTTAGAAGCTGTGTCAGAATATGTTCCCTTTTCCTGCTTTATATGAGCCTCACTATGTTTGTAGCTAGGCATATGAAATTTTGAAGCTTGCAACTTTGCAAAACTGGCTTAGTCGAAAATAGTAGTTTGGGTCTGTCCATCGTACTGTCGGGGTCGCGGATTGTTTGAAAGAGTTACCGTGGCCCTGGCGCACAGGCAACTGAAGGAACACGGGTGGGTTTTAGTCAGTAAGAGTCTGACACGCCCTTCCGCTCCGCCCAGAGCGGGAGAGGTCATTTGATAATTTCCCATCCAAAAAAAAAGGGTATGTCCATCGTGATTATGTTATAACTTTTCTAGCTGATCTGTAGAATTAACTGCTCTTACAGGGTTTATGTATAAAGGTATATTTAATGTCTAAGGATCCCTAATTATAAAACATCTGCATTTTTCTGTACCTAATTTCTATGCAAATAAATAAACATAATAATAATTATTATTACGAATTTATCAAGATTAAGATTGTTATAATTAATTGCAAATTTGACCATGTAAGACGTATGTAACTGACTATAATATTATTAATTGACTTCACTTTAATTCCTGTTTTGTTTATATTCATTTTTTTTTTAAATAATTTGCAGGCCGTATGGTAGACTGTAGCCGATCTCATTAATTTATGTACAACGTCGTATACCCGTACTTACATTCATAGCAAATAAAGTTCTGATTCTGATTCTGAAAGTTAATATTTAGTGACTCAAAACACGGTTGAAATTATTTACGGTTTTGGGTCACTTAATATTAAGGTTAAGGTAAGGAATAGTTATAGTTGGGTTTATAACCGACAATCAGCAGGTATAACTCATTTAAAAAATGTATTGTCAGATTTCTAACCATGCAAGTTTCCTTTATAAGAAATTACCCCTCATCTTATCTTATTCTATCTTTTTAAGCGTTCAAAAGCGGTTACCCTTTTTCTTCATCTGAAAACCACTCAACATGCGCAATGGTCGCCCACTAATTGTAATTATTACAACGTAATGTTCTTAATTAAGTAACAACATTACCAAAATGTAATTACTTGTATAATTAAATGTAATGAACAAGCTTTGGCCGTACACTTGTATAATTTGGTGTATTTTAGTTTACAGCACATATAACGTAGATGAACACAAAATTATGCGAACTAAATAATGATTAGTGATAATTTGCGTAATTTTGTGTTTACCTATGCAATTTGGGCGAATCCAAATTACTATTCTAAAATAAAATTAGAATGTTGCTGCATCAAAACTGGTTTAATGGTGCCAAAGTGGCTGTAGCTGGTTTATTGATACTTTTACCAAAAAAGTACCTATATTGATTACTTAGTTCAATTTAAAATGAAAAACAATTTCATTAAATACGTAACGGTAAATAAACAAGTAACGCTAATGCTCAATATAAACAAAAATCCTTTGAGGAAAATTAAGGATAAACATCTCAAAGAAAACACGAGGGAAATTGTATCCATGTTTGTAACCACGAAGCAAAAATACAGTTTGTAACCATGAATTCCACGATCCAATAACTTCCAAAAAAAAAAATTTGGAAAATACTGAAAACAAAAACACATCAGATTACATTCCGATATCCCCAATCTGCGTTAAGTTTGTTCCATTTTTAAATCTCTCGTTTGCTGTTGCGTTCCCTATAGATTTACTTGGCGTACCTACAAGCCGGCTTTCACCACGGTTACTGTAAATAGAGGCTTGCTAAACAAACGCCCTAACTCTCCTAGGTTAAGTTTCGGAACGTGATGGGACATCGACTGTTGCAGTCTCAATTTTATCTCGGATTGCGAGTCGTTGTTGTATCTCGGGGGAGGTATGAACGATACAGGATGATTTAGTTGTAGTTGATACTAGTAATATGTTGCGTTATTGTTTAGTGACTTAAGCTACGGCTTCGAAGAAAAGCGGTGGCCACCACATGGCGTCCGTAATTTAACGGCAAATGCCGACGCTGAAAGGTTATTCATGCAATTGAGTTGATGTTTCCCTAGAGAGCGTTTTTTACACCGTAAAGCGGTAATCACTGCGGCCGTTATGTGGTTTCACCGCTCTTCTAGAAAACCGTAGCTTAAGGCGAAAGCGTCAGGGTAGCCCGCGAAATTAAAATTTTCTTACGTTTTGTGTAATTTGCAGGTAAGTTTTAGGTTGTATGGTGATCTAAATATGATTCGCGGCCGTAACATATATGTATTTATAGAATTATAATTATAAAAATCATCAATACAACTCTCTAAGTTCATATTACCCTATTGAATGACAATTTCATGAAATCATGACATATTGAGGCCAATGCTAACTTAAAAACTCAAAAAAAAAAAAAAAACTCAAAGCATTTATTTCAATTAAACCATTTACAGGCACTTTTGAATTGTCAAAGAGTCGGTCAGTTAGTCAGAAAGTTGAAGCTAGTTGCCCATTCCAAAACGTAGATCTCTATGGAGAAGAACGGGCAAGAAACTCCAAGGACACTCTTTTTAAATCAAGATATTACAAAATCCTGGGTACATTATTCGTGTTGCTTCTATATGCGAGAACAATGAAAAAAAAATATATAAAAAAACAATTCAAAATATAAGATTAATAATAAAAATAAGCCGTGGCAGTTAAGAGATGACCAGTCTCAACTGACGGCGCCCGTTCACGAACATGACTTAAGGAGTTGTATTGCTGATTCTAATTATTATAATTCAGTAAAGCCATATTTATTACGGTTGCGAATCATATTTTAATCAACATACAAGCCGACACTTTTTTTTTTGGGTGAGATATCTTCAAATGATTTTTCCCGCTCTGGGCGGAGTGGGAGGGCGTGTCAGACTTTTACTGACTAAAACCTACCCGTGTTCCTTCAGTTGCCTATGCGCCAGAGCCTCGGTAACTCATTCAAACAATCCGCGACATACAACCTGACACTGACCTGCAAATTGCAAAAAACGTAATTTTCGCGGACTGCCTTAGCGCATCTCCCTTAATAAGTTTGACTTGTCTGCCACACTTGTAAACTAATCGTTTCTAAAATTTTTTGAAGTGAAAACTCGATGAAACGAAAAAGCGACATGAAAAAGAGACAAAAACATACATGATCTATAAGGATATAATGTGCGAGAGAATGAGATAGAATACATTATACAAAATTATTGAAGGTTTCATTCTATCGTGTATGAACTGCACACATGTTTTTTTGTCTCTTGTGGAGTCTGACCTTATGTATTTAATTAAAACTTTAAAGTTTAGAGCGTTCAATAGTTAATGTTAAACGTGTAATTTGGCAAGGGTTTACCCCAAAACATCCTTAAAATAAGGGTAAATATGAGCAAAGTTGTTATTGGCACCGAGGATTTAAAGTTTATTATTATGTCGAAGATAAGATATTTATAACAGGACGGTATATATCTAAAATTCTGAAAGCCGCGATTTACACGAACACGCTCCAAAATAAAATTTCGAAAGCTTTTTAAAGCGAGATATATATGCAAACGTTTCCGTTTTATATACCCTGGAATAAAATATCGTTTGCACGAAGACATTTAGGTGATAGTACTTATTACCTACCGAACTAAGTTCGTTTATTCCACCTTCAAAGTTCCGCTTACTTTACGTAAATTCAGTTACGCGACCTTAATTAAGAAAAAAAGGACACCATCCTTACGCAGGTACTTATTTATTCGGAGGTCAAACGTATAAGATTCATGATTCTAATCAAAGTGTAATTAAACGAAAATGAAACCACAGAATGCTGTAAGGTTCATGTAACTGTTAATTAATTTGATTAAGCGAATTCGGGTCTTATTGTTGAGTAAGAACAGCCTAGAATTGCGTGCAGTATCTCGGGTATATTCTGCTGTAATTTCCCGATAACAACCTTTTTATTTTGCGTCTTAACGTTTTAGAGTCGTCAGAGCAAATTTTTCGTTTTGCAAATGTCGGTAGGTACCTAGTACCTATAGACCTCGACGATTTGCTGACTTTTTAACCTAACATGAGGTAAAAATTTTATAAAAAAGTTCAACTTAAACAATTGGATTTAATTCACAGTTTGAAAGTCCAAAGTTGGGACTAAGTAAAGTCTGGTCCCATTTAGAAAAGTCGATTGTAGAACTTTGTTTCTTTGGGCAGGCACAATCCCTTGCAGATATAGGCGGGTATTAGACCGAATGCCCGATAAGGCGGCACTATTATTTTATTAACACGGTCCGCATTCACTTAGCTTTAGTCAAGTGAAAAGAAATTTCATCTATTTACTTTGGCCGGTCGTATTGGGTTCTGGCCGCTTTCATTTCTACTCTCAACGTTAAGTGGACATACTTAAGTGCTGTTTGGTCAGGAGGGATTTACCTTTGCTCTTTTTCCTTCAACCTTATCCCACTCAATCAGAAGCGAGGCTTAACTCTTAAAACGTTTTTGCTTTGTAATTTTTCGTCGTTTATTTTCCTTTTGTTGTTGTATCTGTGACTGGAAATTATAGAAAGCGTTTGATGATTATGCGAATTGTTGGGAGAAATTGTATCTATACTTAGTGATTGTACAGAAAGCTTGTTAAGATATTACTTTGACGAGCCAATCCTTTGACAAGCTAACAACATTAGTATTCCAGAAAATTTCCTACGTCATAAGAATGAATGGCGCTTTCTTCTGTAAGCTTCCGAAACCATTAAATTAAGTCACAAGAAATTGTCGGATATATTTCAAGCTTTTCAAAGGGTTGACCCCTTCTAAGGCCCAAGTGTTCCGACCGCAGCAATTTTGTTATTTGTCGTTTGTATTCAGGTACAGCACGTTCCTTGGACATGGGACTTCACTTTACTCCTTTATTTTTTCCCTCATAGTTCGTGAATGTTGCTACCGCGACAGTTTTTTGTTTGTAATAGAAGCTTGTGACGGATGCAGAGGCTTACGTTATTTAGAACGAATGAAAAATTTGTTACGTATTCGTCGGGGGTTGGCTGATGGGTTCATGCATCTAAATGTACTATTTGCTTCAAAACATAAATATTCGTATTTGTGATTTGGAAGCATGAGAAGTATCAATTTACAAGTTGTATACTGACATACGTGTAGTTTTTTAAATTGACACAATTTTACAACTCTAGTGTTCTTTCATTGATTACTTAGCCAACACCTACCCAATTTTATTTTCCTTCCTTTACTGCAGGAAGTAAGAACTCTAACCGTTAACCCGATATGTTTGTTAGCTCATAAGGATAATATCTACTAACCCATTTTCTTGGAATGACTCTTGCACCGTGGGAAGACCCGCAGCTGATAAACTGTTTTTCCGGTCAGTAGAGATAAAATCCCATAGCTTTGAACCGATTTACTAACCTTATAGAACATTATTATGGTCATTGGAAATGATACCATATTTTTTGCACATGATAAAACTGCTGTCACTTTTACGAGTATATCTCTGTCATTTTGATTAGCCGTGATAGTGAATTCCGTATACTAAGATTACTTGGAGATACATACATGTCACATATGCAGTCCCTGTATTATATATCATTTACAGGTCTGACTTTCCGAGATCTTAAATGTTTAGATAGTGCTCGATTTAGAAGCCAAAATTATTTTAAGAAGAGCTCTAAATGTGTAAATACTGAGTATCCTATTTATATTTTATCCAAGCAAGTGGGTTTCGGGTTGAAATTTCAAGAAATCGATACGGGAACCTTTCACGTGGGTGCTTCCTTACATTTAGTATGCGGATCGCGATCCAAGTGTGTTACGCTTTCCTTCGTCGAAAAGGTACTCTATAATTTTATTTTCCGACCAAAATGTAGTTACTGAAGTAACTGATACTTTTATAAGAGATATTTCACTCGTTGTTTACGTTTCCGCTTTTGATCAGGGTAAATTGAGTTTTGTATCAACGTATTGAAATGATCCTGTTTTAGAAAGGTACGTTTTTGTTTATTATTTTGATGGCAATCTTAAAGCTCGTACCTACAATTTTTTTGTGTTCTTAATCAATATGGATAAAAGTATCCAGGAATCAGATACACAATACAAGTCTTGAATTGGGTATGAGATCTGGAGCCAAATTTTATTTTGCCTTACATTCAGTACCTATGTTTGTTCAGTAGCTCTTCATGGATTTACCTTCTTTAAGGCTATAAACTTAAGTAGGTATTAGTAATCATTTTAGTTAATCTTTAGATTGGCTTATTTTCCGTTGAAATCTTGACTTTATTATTCTTGTCTAAAGTAGAAAACTTTTCAGATTCCATACTTTCGCAAGTTTACCATTGACTACCATAGATACGGCCTTACATATTATAAATTGAAGTAAGTCGTTTTGAGGCTCCTACAAAGAGGCGCGACAAGCGACGCGAATTTCTCGCGTCACAAAAGGACTGCTCGTCGTGCGACGACTGCCGCCATTGCGTCGCGTTGTCGCATCGCGCCTGTCTGCGGGAGCCTTTAAGTGTCTCTCTGTGTGACTGCGATGTTCTTCTAAACTCCGCAACGGATTTTGATGCGGTTTTCACCATCATGTAGAGAATTTATTCCGAAAGGTTTATGCTTATAATGTATTAGTATTAAACTTACATATAAAAATAAATCTCCATGTTTTGTAAAGTCGTGAAAACCGTACAGAGCAGGGGCGGGTCGCTAGTAGGTACCTTTACAAAATAGTTTTTTTTTCAACATGCATCAGTGACTCCCATGTCTACACAACAGAGCCGTCCTACCCGTATCCGTCACTATACTAACGAGTACCTCTCGATAAGAAGTTCTCGTCACGTGCCATGACTTTCAGTACACCGTGTTTACCAAAGTCTGTAGCCTGTAGCCAATGTTTGACTTTGCTTCTGTTTGATTTTTGACGTCACAGTGGAAATATTGGAGTAGAGATTCGATGAAAGTTTCTTTAAGTACTTTTGAATGTTCTAGCTAGATAGCAATTTTAATATATTTTCGATTTTGTGAAAGTGAAATATGAAGTTTGAGGTGGGTAACCTAACCAATCAACTGTCAATTGTTTTTGAGTGGTAGGAATATTATAAATGTACTTTTTCTTTTGAATGTGGGTGTTTATTGAGAACGTTCTAAGCCTAACTTGTAGACTGTAGATTTGTAGACCATTTTATATTGTGTTAAGTACCTATTACTCGTTGACAGGCCTACACTGTCCTCCCATAACTATTAACACTGTAATTTGAAAACATTGTAAAAGCCAATCGTTTTTAAAAGAGTAACCGTGGAGTTTCTTACCAGCTCTTCTCCATAGGAAACGACAAATTAGAACCGTGCACCTAGCTTCTAAGTGCCCATATTGGTTTATGTGAAACAAATATTTTGATTAATTGATTGATTATTTATTTCTTTATAGTTTATTAGCTTCTGCCCGCGGTTTCGCCCGCGTGGATCTCGAAAATTATCTCACGGGAACTTGCTACCGGGATAAATAGTATCCTATGATCCAAATTCATACAAGCGTTAAAGCATGCAACGGACAGACAGATAATAAATGCAAATAACCTTCTTTTATTTTTTATTAAACAGTTTATGATTCTAAATATCTAACTTAAATACTTTAAAAAATTAATCTAAATACTTTAAAAATAATAGTAATAGTAATTCATTTTAATATTATCATCATTTATTTGAAATACTCTAGCGCCGCGCGCCGCCATTTACCACGTGTTACCTACGTATTAGCTTTAAACGTTAATAACTTTTAAGCGGATGGACCGATTTAAATGAAATCAATACTAAAATAAATAAGATATATGTATCTTCAAGATACGGGTTCAAAGTCAAAGTCAGTCAGGTTCTGACTATATTTCCATTCCTTAATAACCAGTACACAAAAATTTCAATAATCATGTGATTTTAAAACATCCCTATTTTACCCCCTTGGGGGATAATTTTACAAAAACGGTGAATCAAATAATTTGTGTATCTTGCAAAAAGAATACATTTTAATTTTAATATCCCTAACTTAAGAAATACTAAGTTTCACATATAAACTTCCAGCCCCTACATCCTTTTAGGATTATTTTTGAAACAAAAAGTAGCCTATGTCCTTCTCCAGGATGCCATCTATCTTCTTGCCAAATTTTATCGGAATCCGTTCAGTGGTTTAGGCGTGAAAAGGTAGCATGCAGATAGACAGACAGCCAGACAGACGGACGGACAGAGTTACTTTTGGATTTATAATATTAGTATGGATTAAAACGGTGCAAAAACAATAACACTAATATTAAATAGAAACATGTTAAAGCTGTTAGCACTAGGTAAGGAAAGTCAGCCTCAAAATTATGTATATGTCGCAGATGGATTGCCGGATCCGCTGTTTTACTGTAAAATAGCTAGCGGTTATGTAAGACAGCAGAACGTCGTTTAGCTGGATTGTCATTGCGTTGTGTTTAACAAAACTGCTGCCCACGTTTAGACGTAATGCAGAATGGCATATCTGCAGTCACAATAAGCGTTTGGTATGGCTTCTAATGCCAAATCGGTTGCAGTAACCAGTAAACAGTAATCTAGGGTACCCTGACCAATTGGTTTAAGTTAGGTTAAAACTGTGACCAACCGCTCGCGAGCCGAGCGAGTGCTACTTCCAAGTTGGTGGAAGATACTTAGCTATTTAGTATTTTTAGGACTGACTTTCCTAAAACTCTGATATCTTTATGTTAAAATTGTCCTTTAAATCTCTGTTTTCACTTGAGTTCGAGTAATTTTCACTCATATTTAGTTATTTCTGTTTCAAACGCCATTATTGTTGTTATGACATACAGTGGTTTTGTGTGAAGACAAGAATTCATGTGATTGTCTCTTCTTAGTCATCTTTTTGAGGCTGACTGTAGAATTCATTGTTAAAACGAGTGGAAAAATCTTTCCTTTGTTTTTTTCACCCCAGTTTACCATTGGTAAACAATGTGGTCTGATATTTTGAATTTATTGAGTGTCATTCATTTTTTTCCAGTTTTCAACGTTAATAGATACCAGCTTTTTGCATAATTACTCGTATTTTGCACTACATAAATGCATAACTCCATCATACACAAAGCTGAATCCATAAACTGTTGCTAGGCACCTATTTTATAGAATACCCTCAAACGGGGCTTAGAAATCCTCGCACAATGAAGGGGGAACTTACACTGATGTCAAACGGTAACTGGACTTTGTAGCGAACTAGTTATTTGGATAATAGGATCCCTAGTTTGGATCTAGCATATCTCATTTTGTTGTTGATCAGTTTGAATGGATACGATCTGGCAATCTAGTCACTAATTTTAACTTTCTGACTAACTGACCAACTCTTTGCCAATTCAAAAGTGCCTGTAAATGGTTTAATTGAAATAAATGCTTTGAGTTTACTTGTATTTATGTTCGCGGGGTCATTGCAGAAAGTTTCAGCACCAATTACCACTGAGCTTTATAAATACCCGTTTATATTCTCGCTTCAGAAATTGCGTCTGCTTTTTCAGAATTTTGTGTTGTTTCAGGATAGTGAAAAATCTGTATTAACATCAATAAGGATATAGTTTCTCCAGTTTGCATATAGCAGTCCGGGTTTGTGCGCTGATATTCTTGGAGAATATGGGAGATCATGTGTTTACAACTATATGATTATACGATGATGGAATATAGAAGTCATTGCATTATGCAAATAACATAACATCACGCCTTGTTTCCACGAAGGGTTGTGCAGAGTTGTACCTATAGTACACCCACATTTCGCCAGTTATGTTTAAGTCCCATGTAATAGGGGTTGAGCCTATTGCAAATACTATGTAGGAATTATATATATATATAAAAAGGGTTAATGAGTTCAACAGTTTTCTCACTTTACCAAGTAAGTAAGAAGGTTCTGTTGAATGTATCATACCAAACAAAACATCAACAAATTGTCAACAGACACTAAATCCGGTAATTTGGCTACCACTAAATAATTCACAACGATCGTTTATCTGAAATGGATTTAATTCAGTAATCTGCTAAGTGTGGTTTCGATCCTATACAATTTAAAATTGAGTCCTGCGGGGTAATTGCGTCACACGCTTACAGTAGGAATGGCTTTTATTTTGACAGTTCAACAACAGTCATTGCGTTATTTATGTTGTTGAGCAAACATATTTTTCGAACATATGAAGCAATGGATTAGCAATAGGCTTTAAAATGATTTAGATTGTGATAGATAGAGTGTTACGCAATTAGGGTCCTGATTTTATTGTCGTTTTGACAAACAATGTTTGGGATTTTAAATTACAATATTTATAAATTTCTTAGGAACCATGCGAGACGAGAAATTACAATGGGGACCCCATATAACATCTTTTGCGGGGCGGCTAAGCTCGGCCGCTTATGCAGTTAGGAAGATAAGACAGTTAACAGATAAGAAACCCCGCATTTGGTCTATTTTAGCTACTTGCACAGCATTATGTCATATGGCATTTTACTGTGGGGTCGGGTTGCTGACATTGAATCCATTTTCATTTTGCAAAAGAGAGCTGACAGGGCCATTTACAATCTACGTCGCCGCGAATCTCTTAGGGAACTATTTAAAAAGATTAATATTATGAAGGTACCTTGCCAATTCATTTATGAAAATATTATGTATGTAAGAAAAAATCTACATATTTTTAATAAAATAAGTGATAGACATAATTTTAATACTAGAAATAAACATAAATGATAAATGATAAATGATTTTATTTCTGTAAGTAGGTTTGTACAAACACTTTTACACGTCAATCATGTTTTTTAAACTAGATGAGGTCGGCGTTTCCTATCTGACTACTCTGAGAAGAAAGGCCGAAACAAACTCAGAGGTCACAGTCTCTTTTAAAGTCCAGATATAATCTTGGTCAGGTCATGCGAAGACCATGCAGATTGGTATCTGAAATGGTCTTTTGAGGAAAGAACCACACAGTTTGAGTGGACCTGTCCAGTCAGTGCACGCATTTGTCAGTAATCGTGCAGCTCAACTCAGAACTTAAGGAGCTCAACGATTCAAATATATTATGTATATAATATAATATATTCATAAAATAGGTCATCCATTTTTCAGATTATCTAAAGTACAAACATCTTTTATGGGGTACTGTGTTAAATGTTACAACAAAATACCTTGTGACATATTGCAATTAAATGAAAGAACATTTAAAATTCATATTAAAAGTACACTTTGTAAACAAGCATATTACAAATTAGAGGATTATATCCTAGATAAGAATGTTTGGAAATATGCTGGTCCTGCTCCATACGACAATCTAGAGTCTAGAAAAAAACAAACTGGTTGCTAATTTAATTATATAATTTATAATTTTTTTGACATTGATTTTATATTCTGTAAGTACTTTAATTCACACACAAAATTATTACTTGTAAAAATTTTAGAAAAATTATCTACTTTTCAATATTTGTAAATATGACGTGAGCACCATGTATATAACACATAATTAATTTACCTGTCATTGCATTATATTTAATTCTTTTTACCTATTGTGGTATAGTAATTTTATTCTAGGTGAATCGTCTTCACATATAATTATATAATGAATGTATACACAGTATTGTAAAACATTTTAAAAGAGTAACGGTGGAGTTTCTTGCCCATTCTTCTCCATACGAAACTACCTATTGGAAGGGATAATTAGAATCAATTCTATTTTCTTGTAAATTTTGACGTTCAAAAGTGCCTTTTATGTGCCTATTTGAAATCAATGATTTGACTTTGACTTTGGGTTCAAAGACAAAATGTATAGGATACTGTTCTTGAATACCTTCATAATAAAAACTAATAAAAAAATCATGATCTTATTTATATTTTTTTAATGAAATACCATTTAATACTGGCTGCAGCTGTCTATGATGAGTCATTCAATTACCATAAACGCAAAATGGAATATTAAATTACATAGATTGAAGACAGCCTTCAAGACATACCTATTGCCATGGAGCACTACTTTCTTATTTTTCCGGACGTTATTAATGTCCTCAAAGATGATGAGGATATTGACAGGGAGCGGAGGGCGCTATGTGTGAGAGCTAACATGTTTGCCCGCAGATTCAGTCGTGCCTCAAAAGAGGTCAAGCGCACTATATTTAGTGCTTACTGCACGTCTTTTTACTCTTGCAGTCTGTGGGCTCGTTATACTTAGAAATCATACAGCGCCCTTCGTGTTCAATACAATAACGCATTCAGGGTGCTGATGGGATTGCCCCAATACTGCAGCGCATCAGGAATGTTTGCTTAAGCTCGCGTTGACTGCTTCTACACTGTGATGCGGAAGCGGTGCGCATCCCTGGTTATTAGGGTGCGGGGCAATACCAACATCATCCTGTCTGGAAGCAAGCAGGCTAGATTGTGTGTTTGTGAACCACTTTTGCAAGGTATCTGCTAGATCTGTCATCTTGTAGCAGTGACGTCACAAATTGTTTCTGTGTTAATGTTTTACTAACATAGTTTGTAAGTATACTCGTATTGTTACTAACACTATGAGTCTTGTTACTTGCATTAAATGATTATTATTATTATAAAAGGTTTTTTAAACTATTGGTATCTTAAATCAAAAAGCTGTTTCACATTACATGAAAGCAGTAAACTGAAAAACCTTTTGCAGAACAAAGACTACGTCAAAATATATGAGAAAGATTTTCCGACTACGACGTGTCTAAGTTATGGCCTTAGATGCTAGTACAAGGACTTCCTTTGTTATAAGGGAAGTGAGTATCTTTTGAAGAGACAACGAATAATTTACCTTATCAGATCAAGGTAGCTATCGTCGCGAATCTAGTATCCAAGGTTGAAGGTAAAGTAACATTGTGTGGCCCGATAGCATCAGAATTCGGTGTGTCAGTCTATGAATATAATTTATGAGATTTATAGAACGGCCCACGGCCCTGACATACAGGAAATTTATTCAATGGCTACCAACTGATCCCTATATAAAATCAAATATTAGGTCTTTACCTATGAAATTGCCGTTCTGCAGTACTGGCCATTTCAAATCAAAATAATTTTTGTTTGGCTATGAATTCTAATTTCAAATTAATTTTATTTTAAAAACATGGATTTTTTTTTCTAAAAGTAGTCATTTCTTTATTGATTAGTGTTACATTTTCATCGCATTTCAATCTTTTTCGTCATCATGGATACGTTAAAAATTCGAGTAATTATGGAATATGAGTACCGTCGTGGCAGCAACGCGGCACAAGCGGCACGCAACATCAACGACGTTTACGGAGCTAACTCTACAAACCAACGCACCACCTGTTATTGGTTTGCTCGCTTCCGTTCTGGAAATTTCGACCTGAAAAATGAACCTCGCGGTCGTCCGAAGACTTTGGTCGACAATGACGAATTAAAGGCGATTGTGGAAGCTGATGATACACAATCTACGGCTGAATTAGCAGCAGCTTTCGACGTTAGCGTCAAAACAATATTGGTCCATTTGCGTCAAATTGGCAAGGTAAAAAAGCTTGACAAATGGGTGCCCCACGAACTCAATGATCGCCAGCGCGAAGTACGCGTCGAGACGTGCCTTGCACTGCTCAACAGACACACAAATGAAGGAATTTTGAACCGCATTGTTACCTGCGATGAAAAATGGATTCTGTTTGATAACCGTAAGCGCTCAGCAAGTTGGTTGGATCCTGGTTCAGCACCTAAACAATGCCCTAAACGAAAACTTACCCCTAGAAAAGTGATGGTCACTGTTTGGTGGTCTAGCGCCGGTGTGATTCATCACAGCTTCTTACCAAACGGGGTGAGCATTACTGCAGATGTGTACTGTGAAGAACTGAACACAATGATGGAGAAGCTGGCGCATCTCCAACCAGCATTGGTCAATCGCTCGTCTCCGCTGCTCCTGCACGACAACGCGCGACCTCATACTGCACAGCAGACGGTCTCCAAGTTGCAAGAACTGGGGTTGGAAGCTCTCCGTCATCCGCCCTACTCACCAGACCTTGCGCCTACAGACTACTACTTTTTCCAGAATTTGGATAACTTCTTGGCGGGAAAAAAATTTAATACCCGAGAGGCAGTACAAAATGCCTTTGAAGAATTTGTTGCCTCCCGTCCAGCTGATTTCTTTAAGAAGGGCATCAATAAACTGCCACTGCGATGGCAAAGATGCATTGATTGCATGGGTGATTACTTCGATTAATACAAATAAAAAATTCATGAAAAAAATTCGTTTAAATTTTTTCATACAAAACGGCAATTTCATAGGTAAAGACCTATTATAACGAATTGAGTTTCTATATACATTGTTGCCTGCTTTATTGGGGACCCGGATTTATAGGGTTTTTTTAGGTTTTCTCCGTTTTTTGTCACGAAAGTTTGTTCGTTTTCGAATTCATTTTGGGATAGTTTTGGAATTACGGACTTGTGTTGTAACCTTAATTTTCTTTTTGTATTTCTCTTATTGGGCATGATTATTATTATTATTATAATTGGAGTCACTTAATTTTTTTATCAGGTCTTTAAAAATCAGATTTGGAATTGCTTGGAACTTCATTTATTGTTTTTCACTCCTCTTGCTCAAAAAATCCGTCATTGTAGCGTACCAGAGCGGGGATAAAATAGCATATTTTCCTCTAGGGAAAACGTTTTTTTTTATGTTTTGTCTGCTATCAACGAGCGTACAAAAACGAAAAAGTTTTTAATCGTATGTAGAATAATCATGAATAAAGACTCGAATTATTACTGTTTCATAAAAAAATTACATTTTATTTTTGAAAATTGAACTATAAGCGGCGATCTTTTCGGTAGAATGCGTACATTGCGTTGCGGCTACAGAAAAATAAAAAAAGGCATTCGCGCGCAATCTTTAGAATTTTTCTCTTATTATACATTGGATTGGTGACCGTAATTTATTTGTTAATATTGTATTGGATTGTTTTATTTTCTCGCAATCGTAGTGAAAAGTAGAGTGTAACACACTTCACTGAAAACCACCAACCATAACTCGGTTTCTATTTACTCCCCTCGTATATAATGGGTCATTTTAGCCCTTTGTATAACAATCTACTTCTTTTTGTTTACTTATCTTTTTATATGCACGTGTTTCTGTGACAAATAAACATAACTAAAGTCAGATATAGTTTGCCTCCAGTTAAACCATTGACACACTAACTTAACGCTTCTATTGCTATATACCCCAGGCAAAAAATATGTATATCTCTACAACTGACATACCCTCTCTCCATCCCGGATACAATGAGACAGATAAATCCCTACTATGTATTATGGGTTCATCAATCCCATAATGGGACTCGTATAGGGCCGATGGGTTAGCACTAAATACGGGGTATCGCTCGCAATGAAATTTACTAGGGGAAGCAAGATATATAGCTGTGGTCTGTTAATTTATGGAATGTTTTTTGTTCCAGCCGGTTAATGGCTATTATGGGTCTTTGAACTGCCCGATAAGCTTAGGTACCTTTGTACTGATTTTCATTAATAGCTAACAAATTTTTCCCTCGTAGCTGTTCAAACTATTTGAAAATGGTTAATGATGCGGTGGTAAAAATACAAGATGAAATTAAATTACCTAGCAAAACACTACACACTACACATGTACTAAACTCGTCGTTTACCCCAAGATATAAAAAATTAAAAAAAAAAAAATGTTGGTTTTATTACGTTTAGTCTGTGGAGTTTCGCTAGCTAATTTTATATGACCCCGTATATGGTAGTTAGCATGGTGGTAGCGTAGCTGCCTGTCTAGATTGCGCCGGACGTGCATAAGTGATGATACCAATCGAGAAAGTAGCAAGCCAAAGCTAGTATTTATTTTAACGAAAACAGTTTTCAAATCTGATGCACAAAATAAATAAAATATTTGCTCTGCCACTAGCTTTCTTTAATTTCACGAATAATTTAACATTGTCTGAAACGAAGAAATAATCTAAATCGTGTGGATTAGACTAACATCTGTTGTTACAAAAACTATTCGTAGTTCGACATTTATCGTGAAAATCAATGGTCTGTGAGCGACCGGAGTCCTGAAAGATTTCTATACACACGGAACGTTGAACTCTGTGGAACTTTTGACAGTTCACGTGTTACTAGTAACGAATTGTCATAAGCTACAAAGGGTATAACCAAATGTTTGGAGGACAACTTATGAATATATGAAGTATTTCATATATTCATAAGTTGTCCTTCCTGTCGAAAGTTGGAAATTCATTATTCTATGGTAAGTGGTGGTGGTATAAAGCTATTGTTTACAACACATCGGTACCAATGGCCTCAGGCTGAAATAGACTGGAATCTGGGGTGAATGTACTTTACATAAACCTGCAAGGCGTAGGCACTTCAAGGTTCATTAGATAAGGTCAGGAAAAATAGGAAGATCTATAATATTTGTAACTAAGATTTTAGTTACAAATATTATAGATCTTCCTATTTTTCCTGGACGCAGAAGGTAGGAAATAAAGACTTACCTAATAATTTGTTTCCAGAAAATGGCTGGTATTATTTCAACCGGTTCTAAGTATTTTTCCGGGGTTTTTGAAAGATTTATGTACAGTCTAGGGGAAAATAACGAAACCGATACCTGCACACGCATTGGAAGCAATAAATAACCGAAAAATCGAAAATACCTACGTCTTACTATACTTTAAATAAAATTCATATTCGTAGAAGATGCAATAAAGGTGACATTTTGGAGCGGGTCTAAATTTAAAGGTGGCGCGTATTTCTTTGTCGCCGTGGAACGCACGGCACGAGCGTGCAATATTGCACCTGAGGTCTCATTTGGGGATGACACGTGTACCCCCATGTATTTGGAGAAGCGCCATGAGTTTGTATTTTTGTGAGAAAGTTGCAGTTCTGGAGTTCACTGGTCTTTGAATCAGTACAGCACCCTGATTACGTAACACACTATCTATCACAATCTGAATCATTTTGAAGCCTATTGCTAATCCATTGCTTCATATGTTTGAAAAATTTGTCTGCTCAACAACGTAAATAACGCAATGAATGTTGTTGAACTGTCAAAATGAACCTCATTCATAATGTTAGTGTGTTTCGTAATCGCCCCGCTGGACTACTGCTGAATATAATAGACATGGACTCGCACCTTTTAACATGATTAAACGATGAAGTTCTGTGGTTACTTTTTCGATGTCATCTTTGTATCAATGCTAGTGCATCGTAGCGTATCATTTTACTTGTCTTTTATTGTCTACTGCCTCTCTATTGTCATTAGGTACTTAGCTTAGCAAAATGATTTATAATTGCAAAAAATTTAGATTAAAGTTCTCTTCAAGTTCATCCTGCTTTCGATATTCACACGATGAGATCTTATTATTTTTGTAAATCTCGCCACACACACTACAGGTAATAATATTTCCATTCTTTATTTCTACTTCACGTTGATGTGGCACAAATCCGATCAATTCTTATTCCGAGACCAATCTAAAAGGTCCGTTTGGAGGCACACCTGTCCCAACGCATTTCTTATGGATGGCAACCCTATCTCATGACATATTCGCTACATTTGTATGTAATGCTTTAGGTTATTGATGTATGAAACACGCTGCGAAAAGGGACCTTGTTAAATTTATTTGAATTATTATAATAATATGAGGGTCCACAAGTGTCGATATTATTGTTATTGAAAATGTATTTTTCTTCTTTCAAGATTTTTTGTTGTGTTTGCAATTTTGAGGTAGGTATATTGTTCTGCAAGAAATCCTTAGCGCGAAACGAGTGGGTTATGCTCGAGCAAAGCTGATTTCTATAAAGCTTCTGGCTGAGGTCTTTAAATATCTCATTGGACTGATCACTGTCATTGCACATATTAACCAACGTCGAAAAAAAGTTGTTTCGTATGATATTTGTTTTTAGCTGTATTACTTATCAAAATATTGCTAATGCTAAACGGCTAGTATTTTGATCGCGTCGTAACCACGGGTACTACTTGTGATCAGCAGTACCTACCTTTATTGTAATTTAGCTGGTGAAAATGACCTTATTTCTCGTACCTAAACCAAGAAGAATAAAATAACAATTTAAGCAAACAATCGGACCGCAGCACGTCACAGCCTAAGTGGGTCAAGCCCGAAGTTGTTCTGGCACTTGTAAATTAATTATTCGGCATCGTTGTAACTAAGGTAAGGTCCGAACATGGGACGACTTGAATTATTAAACAAGGCTACCCGAGGGAAATCACAAGTGCGAAGTGGATAGACAACGTCGCTTATAGTGCGGAAATAAATACAGTAGGTATGTCAATAAGTGCGAGGAACAAAGTTTGACAACGAAGGGTGTAAACGCCCTTAATATGTGTGGGCAGAACAATTTATTTATTCTGTGACGAAGTTTGAACTTCGAATTTGACTCTGTTGAAGGGTCGTATTCTTAGAGTAAACATGTGTTATTTCATGGTCGAAGTTTAATGTTTTGTTATTCAATCAAGTTTCAAATTGGCCCATTGTAGTTCAATGCTAGACATATTAAGCATGTTCCGAAAATGGGGTGGCTGCCCCGTACCGCTAAATAAGTGGGTTCGTGACTGTACAACCACTTCCCTATGAGGCTGATGTACGTCATACCTGGCCAATATAATAATAAAATGCCAAATGTGTTGGCAGGCGAGAATGGCGAACGAACAAACAAGTTCCTTTGGAAAATAGGTAATGTTTAGACAATTCCACAATCAAACCTATACAACACTAAAGTGTACGTTAACCTTCCAATTTCAAAATTCAAACACTCAATTCCAGCCAGAAATCAAAGAAGCCAAACCCTGTTTGTCAAAGGGATATTGAAAAAGAAAAAGCAAAGTACTACTGGTATTAACCTCTGCACTCTTTGATTAGCCGGAGAGAAGAGGGCGGCCCGGAGTAGATTTCATTCAAATTGATGACTTCATCGGTTTAACCCCAATAACTAGGAGATTAGGGAACGCACCAAAGTTTGCTCAACGGCGCCGGAGTGAATTGTTTTTCTTTGATTTTATTTTGTTAATGTTTGCTGGTGATATCAATATTTGTTGGTTAGCATTTAGAAATGTTGTGGTGTGTTTAGGTTATTTTATACTAGAAAAATTGCTTCCGTTGTATCAAATTGATACGGTATATTCATGTCTTATCTATAACTTTGTTTGAAAGAGTTTGGGAAAATTCCCCAAGCATGACATTTTACAATAACGTACCCTGATTCGTTTCGAAAACTAAATTACTCGCTTAGCCTAGAATACAATATATTTATGTTCTGGATATGTAAGAATTCAATGGTATTTAAGAAGAAATTGTGGTCACAGAAACACGTGCATAAAAAAAAACAAAAGTCAGTCGAATGCAACAAAACAAAAGTGTTTTCGAGTGTCTAACATTTCCAACCAAAAACAATTTCCTACTCCTCTCAGCTCAAGACTCGATAGTGAGTGCATATTTTTTACTACCATCAGCATTTTATTACACTCACCTAATAAAACCTACGAGTTGAATAAGGGTCAGTACCTCCAGTACCCTACATCCGACTGGATAAAGCAAGTCAGTAATTAATCAGCGAAGTGCGTTTACAAGGGTTGATCTTTTTTACATGAGGGGCGCTGATTGAAAGGACTAAAACTCATTAGTACGGGGAACGTATTCTGAAGGTAACGAGACCATGTGTGGGAATATGTTACTGGTGAACGATGATGGAATTTATTTAAAGTAGTAAATATGGTATATCGAATTTTGGAAAGAAAATGGATTTGTAGAGCCTCACTGTCTGCTTTCATACTTGTGTGGCAATATCTTCTAAAGCTTAATGTGTTGTTTATTAACGCCCAAGTTCGGTCTGTGTTGAAAGGGAAGAGAAAATTGGAACGTATTTTGAGTTTGTTCTAGCAAGAAAACATTTACCGAAATACTTGCTTGCGTACATACACGTTTTCCTAATTAGCAGTCGCTGGGCACCATTGCTGTTTGTTTTTCATGTTTGATCAAAATAAAGTAAAATACTGAAATTATTCGGCCTTGTAAGTACTCAGAAATATTAGGGCAACAGGCAAATATTACTACAATTTCATCCTCCTCATAAAATAAGATTAGATTCATGATTTGAATCTGCTCCAGTTTGTAACGAAATTGGGTAAACAAACCGAGCACTTTATTATTATTTCCTTAGTTATTGCCGAACTCCATACGCGTAAGGTAATAAAACGCCGACACCATACGAACGCCATAAGCCATGAAGAGGTGAAAGCTTGGGTACATTTGAAAAAGAGGAACGTAAAAATAAGGGAGCGAGCACTTCGCTCGTTCGGACATGTTGGAAGAATGTTTGAGGAAAGAATTTGAGAACATAATAAATGCAGATCTGACTGGAGTAACTAAAACAGAAATACCAGTCCGCCGTTTTGCGTGAATGTGACGCATATTTTCCTCCAACTCGTTCTTTTTTGTGTATGTGTGTTTTTTCTATGCGTCATGTTTACCGCAAATAAACATATTTTCTTTCTGTCTTTCAGTTGTAGTCAATGACAAATGATAGTCTGATATGAGTTACTTACTTACTCGTTAATTTTTATGTTTCAAAGAGTTATTAATGAAGTTAAATGGGAAATATACTCCTCAATCCTTAATAGAGAAATGCACGGAGTCTTTTGCACCCACAATCCTTGCGAAACACAGTATGAACCGTCCCGAAGACGCTACCAAAAATATCTTGCAGCTAACATATTTTCAAAACACAGAACTTTCCTATCGACCGTGTAAAATAATTTATATCCCAAGTAAAAGTAGCTGCGATCTTGCATAGAGATAGCTTGGAGCTCTCAGAATAAGTTTCAGCTCCACGGTAAGTCGGACGCAATGGACCGTGCTAAGCATTATTAGCGGTTTGGGGTGCACAGAAAAAATGGGGAAGTTCTGAGTTCTGATGCTATTTACATTCTTATACATTTGTATAATGTGTAAGAGTCATCTGGGAGAGTGTTTGGCTGTTTCAAAGTCTTTGAACTCTTACATAGTAAATGGCGTAACTAAAGGTACAGAACACAAATACGATTTCACTCTATTGACAACTAGTATGAATAAAATAATATGTAAATTGTACTATTGATGGTCAACGATTATTATTCATAGGTAGACGAGCAGCAAGAGCAATCACTTCCAAAATACAAAAATATTTATTTCAACTTCAAATTTTGCAAAGACTTACATAACGCTTTCACTGTTAAAAAGTTATCAGCACCCTAATTGCGTAACACACTTTCAAACGCAATCTGAATCATTTTCAAAGATATTGCTAATCCATTACTTCATAATGTTCGATAAATTGGTCTGCTCAACAATGTAAATGACGCAATGAATGTTGTAGAACTGTCAAAATTAAAGCCATTGCTACTATTAGTGCGTTACGCAATTATCCCGCAAATCTAATGTAGAGCCAAGCCCCTAACTCTACAAGGCTTAACTCTACAAACATTACATCTTGGTCAAAATGTACGGCTTGGCCGTTTCGCGGCAATCGCACAGACACTCTTATGGGCATATGGTAAGAAATTAAGTCACTGGTTTTTCATGTTGTGTCATGCAATAGTTCAATGGAACGGCCAAGCCATACATTTTGACCAAGATGTAAGGTTTGTAAAGTAAGGCCTTGTGGAGTTAGGGGCTTGGCTCTACATTAGATCTGATAACTTTTTAACTGTGAAAGCGTTCTGTAAGTCGTGGCAGCCTACTTTATATTAAATGTTTTTGGTGGGATTTCATTTCTTTTTTCTATTTCTTTTTATTTTAGCGGTGATATTGTACTGATACACAGGCATTTTATAACCATAACCCTCACTTCTAGCATAGTCAGGTAAAAAAAGTATTTCTTGCACGCCAGTAGTACCTTTCTTCATAGCTAACGAAAAAGAGTTTCTTCTTTGTTGTATAAGTACATGTTAATCTAGTTTTCATAACAAATGGAAGTAGGTATACCGATTATCGAAAGTTATTTTTTTTTATTGTTTTCCTTGTTTGTGGGCAAATCCTACTTTGCATAAAATTTTTCAGCTTTCTAGGACTTCGGAATGTACCCTAGAGGTCTTATTTTATATACATACCTGCACCCCCCATTTCGAAGGTTGGCGGGTGAACGTTACAGATTTCTTTTTTTTTTGTTGTTTGTGATTAAATCCTAGCCTGCATACGAAATTTCAGCTTTCTGGGGCTTCGGAAAGTACCCTAGTGATTTTATTATATATACAGACCTGCACCCCCTATTTCGAGGGTTGGAAGGTGAAAGTTAGAGATTTCTTATTTTTTTTGTTGTTTATGTACAAATCCTACTCTGCATACCAAATTTCAACTTTCTAGGACTTCGGGAAGTGCCCTAGAGGTTTTGATGAGCGAGTGAGTGAGTCAGTCAGTGACGAAATCGATCTATTTTGGGTCTTATAAAATCCAACGTATAAAAGCTATACACATAAAACTTAGTGTGTGTTTATAAGTCTGCTAATTACATTTTATCCTGAGAATTTGAGCTCTTTAGTATTATCCAGGTTGAAGTTATGAGAGTATGAAGATACGACGAAACGCTTCGAGAAAAGGTAGGTAGTGCCCCTGCTTTTTGTTTTTGGCCCGTCTTGGCGGAGGTACTACCGTGCCCTCAGATCCCAAGAACAAACTTGACATTGTAGTTGAAAAACATGTTCCCCATACATTTCAACTGCAATTGTAAGTTCATAACGCACAATATTGGAAGATTTACCATGTTATTTTAAGACCATAGACTTTTTACAGGGTTTTCTGTAATCTGTAAGTAAATAACAAATTGTTTTTTTAACTTCAATTCTGTTTATTTTAAAATTATATTTGAGACTCTCACAACAAGACCTTTCATTTGATATGTCACACGGTACAGTTTGCAAAACCTTTGTTTTTAATTGTCTAGTTTGCCCCCAAAAGTGACCCCCATATTCAAAATTCATTTATTTATGTTAGACGTTCGTGTTTGGGTCCCATTAATTCACATGTGTACCAAATTTCAACTTAATCAGTCCAGACAGACACAAGAGATATCCTATAAGGGTTCCGTTTTTTCATTAGGACGTACAGAACCCTAAAAAGCTGCTGTTTTATCCGGAAGTCTTGCTTTTAGGACTAAAACCGGCTTACAGTTGGGGTTTATACTGATAACATCTCTCTACGATCATCAATCGCCATGCCAAACATCGTTGTTACAGCTATATCCCCTAGGATCGTTTACTGTAGTGGTCAATAGGGGTGGCCCAAGTTCGGCATGATTTATGATGATAAATTATTGTTATGTTATACTGGAGATGATCACGTCTAAGTAAATTTAAAATGGGCTTATTTTTTTACTTGAAAAAGAGTCTGTGTGTTCTAAATTCACTGTGAATAAACTGTAGTTTATGACGTGAATAAACCGTGGTATAGTGAATTTCTCTATACCTACATTACAATCGGCGGTGGTATGTCGATCATTTTCAAAAAGACAGCCTAAAACGTAGTACTAGGAAGAACAAAACATATTTTCAGACATTTTTCCAACCATTCTCTTATTTTCATATTAGCGAACACGCCTTTTCCCCTTTGAACACACATTCATATTAGATAACACAAAGTTGCAGAAATGTTACATTCATACAAGTATTTACGCGACGTATTCCAAGCTCAAAACGAAAATAATATAAATATTTTCGTATATGAAATTTCGTATGAAAAATTCGTCACGAATCTCTGGCTTGCAGTGGGCGAATGCATTTACTGTTCTTCCCTTGTGAATACAAATAGCCTCCTCTCGAAGGAAATAGGCGCAGGGGGGCGCATATATTATGTGAACAAGTTTAATATCTTAAAATGTGACGCCATATTTCTGGGGAAAAAATAGAAATAGCCCGTTTTAGGTTGTGTTTAGACAGCTTTTGGGTAATGTACTTTGAGAATCTGAAGGGGAGTTTGTTTACAGTTTCTTCATTGCAGTCATTATATTAATATTATGTACTTACGTCCTGGGGTTTTTTAGTATTTATTGGGAAAATCAAATTATGGACAGTCAATTTTGTATAGGTAGCCTACCTACATATTCAAATACAATTATTAAGTTACAAGTAAAATGTTTATCCATAAGACAACAGCTAAAAAAGAATCCAAACACTAAAGGCTCCCGCAGACAGGCGTAATGCGACAGCGCGACACGACTCTTGTAGAACAATTTCCATGAAGTTTACATATAAATTGTTCTACTAGAGTCGCGTCGCGCTGTCGCGTTGCGTTGTCGCGTCGCGCTGTCGCGTTTCGCTGTCGCGTTTCGCTGTCGCGTCGCGCCTGTTTGCGGGAGTCTTAAAACAGTTAAGTCTAAAATATTTTTGTCTAAATAACTTTTTGTTATAAAAGTCTCGCAATACCGGGCGTCAGATGTCCTCCCCTCAAAAATACGTAGCCTGATTTACATACGAGAAACTAGAGTCCAATGAAACTGCGTTTAAAACTGTATTTAAGAAACAAGTCACATTGAATTTCACTTGAAAAGTTTCTTCAATTCGAAACTTAATTAAGTATTGTTTTTGTTCCTTTCATTTAACGATCCTGTTTAATTGAGGAGTTTTTAAGGAAGAGTACTTCTGAGTATGAATAATGGCAGCCTAAATTTTTTGCAAAATAAATACTAGGATTCGCTTCCTGAGTACTTCGACCACGGCGTAAGTAGCTAAATACTTAGCTACCATAAATGGTTGTATTCTTTTCATCTATCCAACTTTTTGTCAAAGTTGATGATTAGTCTACCATAAGTAGATAGATGGTGGTTTTCTTTTCTGCCTGTTGTTGATCCGTAACGGAAGTATGTATGTAAAGTAAAAATATTCTACTAAACACAGTGGTTATAGGAATATCCCTTTGAGCGACGGTCTCTCGGAAATTCCCGCTGAGAGTATATACATTTTTACAATGGCATAAGAAGTCTCTCAAGGCGTTGTCTCATTCATACTCCACAGACTTATACCGAAGGAGACTTGAGTGAGTTAGTTGTATAATTGCGTCTGTTGTTCCTCGTTACGACTCTGTTACGCTTAATCTAAACTCGGAACTTTGTCTCTTAGACGGCCTGTTCCACACAATAGATAAGGCCGATGTACAGTTTCAGTTTATCTTTGGGCTATTTTGGAGCAAGTTCATGCAGTCAATAACGTGCAAAGTCTTGGTAACGTGCTGAGTTTCAAGGTTGCTGTTTCATAGGTTCTAGTATAAACAACATCACTATTTTCAGAAGATGCTGCAGTAGTGTTTTTTGTACGGTGACTCGTATCCGAATGTAAATGATGTTTTATGATGAAGTTTTTGGCAGTGGAGTTTTACTCCACTGAATACTTTGTAGTTATTAATTAACAGAGCAGAGCAGGTAAATGCATTCAGTTTAATGAATGCATTTAATCAATGGGGCTTCTAATGTAGTGAAAGAATATATTAATTGACTTAAAAAAGTCTTACTATAAATTCTTCTACACACGACTACATATCAAGCTATACATTTCCAATTTTAGCTGACCTCGCATTGTAAAGGCTTTTCGTACAATGAGAAGTCAGCTTAAACTGTAAATGCTTGATATAACGTCGTGCGTACATAAATACGAGTATTATAAATGTATAAGTTAAGAGTTAACAAAAACAAAAAAAATAGGCAGTCATGGAGACTGCCGACAGAAGTGAAAACCCCAAAATGTACACAGGCCGCTGCGCGTCGCCAGTCAGGCGCAACACGTCACATTAGCATGTCTGTGACGTTAGCATGACGTTGACGCGAACCCATTAGTGTTGCCCCTACCAAAAATCGCTCAACGCGGCTAAAGAAGTTTTCACTTCAAAAATGTTAATACGGTATTCTTTTCACACGCATTTGCCTCAACTTATTTAATTACCACGTTTCTTCACCAAAAAGTACCAGGCTCGCATGAATTAGAACTGCCTTTAAAAATCCTACCGCCGCGAACAATAAAATAGGTACTCAACTAAAACCGCGTTACGCCTGCAAACATACTCTTATTACCAAACTGGAGTCTTATTTACGGGACTCGTTACATCTAAGTGCTCATGAAAATTCTCACAGCCAGCCCGCAGGATGGTTTTAGCTAAAGAATAAACGATATGTTGGCTAAGATGTCTTGTTATTGCTTTCGTGGAAGATTTTAGGTCGCCTTTTGTGACAGGCTTCATTTTGATGTAAGGACTTAGGTTTGGAGACGGTCGTTAGCTTTTGTTTTATTAATTTTTGTAGGTACATAATTATTTTCGGCGTAGCTAATGGCTTTGAGATAATGAAGATTCCGTAGCTATTTTATGATGTGGAGCAGCAAACATTTTTATGTCACTGCAACTGCTCACTTTTTACCCGACTACGGCAAAGCCAAAGGAGGGTGGGTATTTGTATGTATGTTCATCTGTTCTCTCATAACTCCTAAACTACACCTCGATAAACGAGGTATCGTTGGAAGGGTCATGTTGTTCCACGGGTTATAGGATATTATATATCTATTCGATTTATTCCTTAATTAAATGACGTGTGAATCCGGATTTATAATTTGTCTGTCTGTGGTGTCTTACGTTATGCTTACAGTCTGAAAGAAGTATTCACAATCGAGCTTTATGAAACTTTCTTTATTTCTTTCCCATTTCACCAAGGAACTTATTATTTTCAAAAGTAAACTGCAGCATCTAAAACACTTGCAGGCTAACTAAATATAAACTGAAATCCTTTCACGCCATATATACGA
Organism: Dryobotodes eremita; assembly: GCA_917490735.1. NCBI lineage: Eukaryota > Metazoa > Arthropoda > Insecta > Lepidoptera > Noctuidae > Dryobotodes > Dryobotodes eremita. The sequence continues at coordinate 17,494,967 of OU823251.1, read as the reverse complement.
TTATAAAGTTGAAATAAAAGGAAGCCGGCGCTCGTAATTTCTATAATATTCCGTAAAACCGCAGGTGAGTCCATTAAGAATATAAAATGAAGGAAGGACGAATGCGAAAAACTTCTGAAATGGTTCTTCGCTGTTCTGAGACGCGAGCTGCCTTATTACCTTTCTTTAGGAACTTTTACGATGTTATTTTGTTCCACTTTTAATGGATTTACTGCTCTACACAAAATTGTAGGCACAATAAGTATGTAACAAAATAACAAAATGTCGTCTTCGCAACAAAAGGTAATGGCGAAGAATTTATATTTGACTTTTCTTTGTGAAATTTATTTTGGGACATAACAAGCTTTCTGTTTTCCTTCAGACAAAAGTTTGTGATGTAAGGCTTCCGTTCTTGTTATAGTTTCCAGAATTCGCTTTTAAAACTGTTCATTCTATTTTAGACCGGTAAGAACCCTACCATGTTTGGGTATAATAATTAAATGGATACAGCATTTGTTGCATTAACCTTCACCACTGCTAAAGAAGGAAAAACATCGTGAGGAAGCCTGGACTTATAGTTGATTAATGTCTCAAATCCCCAACCCTTCTTGAGGGCTATGTAATAGATCATATAATTACAAAATCTCTAACAACAACAATATATAACAACTGAATCTATAATTTTATTTGATTAATTATTTAATTTAATTTATTATTATTTTATTTACTTATAATATTTATTTTTTAATTATTTTATTCGATATACTGATCAGTTAATATAATAAACGATTGATATAATTTTAAAATTACCAAATTTTTATAAGCATAACATACCTTGAATACAAAATCGTATACCACTTAAAAGACATAAAACCTATTTAGAATACCTAGTAACTAATTACCACCTGCCAAGATAGCTTGACGGAGCCCCGTTTTGGGGTCTCCTATTTCTGGGTGGTTATAAAAAAATAACCGCGAAGGCGAAGGAGGGAGCTCCGCTCCGCTTCCGCCTTAGCCTTCTAATCTAACCTATCCAAGTTGGATTGCTCTGAATCGAGGTCTTAACCATAATGATGGTATCAATATATATGACCTAATGATTTTCGATTAAATAAACGTTATATCCAATAACGTTATCTGAAATTTGTTTTAGAGTATATAAATGTTAGATGTAAAGAAATGATATCAACACTTGGTATATCTCACGTTTATTATATCTTGTGAACGTTATTGAAATGAAAATATACCAATTAACTTTATATGATATGAGACGTACCCCTTCTTGAGCAAGCGTGGTGATCAATTCTCGTGCCTTCTCTGTATGAGAAGAGGCCTTTGCCCAGCAGTGGGACAATAATAGGCTGGTATTATTACTGCTAAACATAACTCACACACACCCACACACCCTACTTTGCTGTCTAATTTTGTTAATCATTTGCTTTGTTTTTTCCCTTGTTTTGCATTATTTTGTTTTTAAGCTATTGCTAAGCTTTTATCGCGGGCTTTGAGCGCGGCGACCGAATCAAGAAATTCCGTAACGAAAATAAAACCTAACACCCCCCACTCCGTCTACCATGAAGCTCGGCCGAGCGTTCGCTTAACGTGTATGTATATGGTACGACTGTACTTGAATTAATATCAAAGAAAAAAAAATACTGCATAAATACTGCATAAATAAATAATTACAATTGCATAAGTTAATAAAAAATGCTATGCAATAGCTTTGCTGCGGCAGTCCCCGAGTGCCACACGTGTTTTTTTTTTAAATTTTGATCCCGTTATCATTGTCATTTGTTAGTAGACGTTTGTATCAGTGTGACTTGTCCGTGTAGTTTGGAGGCCTGGAGGCCTGTTATACAGGTATTATTTCTAGTACAGGCTCCAGTCTCCACAACATTAATGTATTTTTGTACACACAATTATGTTTCGTACTAACTTTTCATTATGTGGTGGAGAAAATAAACGTTTTTTTTATTATTATTATTATTATAATAAATGAACTATGTTCATGGTTTAGAAAACACTTCTTTTATTTACCACCACAGTGTAACTTCATCTTCAAAGAACAGAGCTGTCAAAGTTATTTGCCTTCAGTTCACGGGGTTTTGGGTAAAACACATAATAATTAGAGTTACTGACGCAAAGCCCTCGGGGGTGTCGCCTGAAATACGATCAATTAGACAGAGGAATGCAAAGTGATGCCTCGACACATTCGCTCCAGGGAAATTAGGTTACACTCGCGCATTCCTGAGGTTATGACTTGTTCTTAACGTAATATTTCTTGAGTAAATACTCTGGGTGATACTTGAAGTAATGCTAGAAATTGTATGAAATAAACTATGAGTTATTGCAAAATGAATGTTGAGAAGAATTATGTGTACTTCTTGGTTGGTGTCTGAAAACAGTGATGATAGGTACCTACCTATCATCACTGTCAAACGTTCCTCATTTCAATGGCTCACTTACCTAAGTGAGCCATTGAAATGAGGAACGTTTGGTTATCTATGATATTTGAAAATAAGTAGGCATTTGCCAGCAACATTGTCAAACTTTTAACGGCTTGAATACGAGGCTTTTGGCTACTTTTTAACCGACTTCAAAAAAAGGAGGAGGTTCTCAATTCGTCAGAATCTTTTTTTTATGTATGTTCACCGAATACTCGAAGACGCTGGAACCGATTTGGAAAAAAAAAAATTGTTTCAAAGGGTATACTTTCCAGGTGGTCAGGTTCCGATGCTGGGATCCGAAATCGAAGGAACTCTTCACATATTATAGGCACACCTGTAGTGATTTGGGTATTTTTTATAGTATCTCGAGCAATTGCTTTTGGAAAGCACTATTTGGTGAAGTGGAACTGATGATGAAGCCACCGGACCTACTCAATAATAAGTATTTCACGGGTTGCGATTCAATTACTTTAATATGTTTGCTAAGCAATTTATGCGCGTCACAATACATATGGTGAAGTGGAGCTCATGGTGAAATACCAGGAGAACTCCTCAACAATTAACGTCCCTGCATCCGGAATATAAATATTTAGTAAAAGGTGATGGGCAGTTGACATTATTAGGCTATTGTAACTTAGATAAATTACACACCGACCCACTAAAAAAAGCGAAAAACAAAAATTAAAAAATTAAATTAAATTTTATTACATAGCAAGTAGTGGTATAGGAATTTGTGTGGGGTAGGTACCAAAACTAAAAAAAAGTTTTTTTTTTTTAAGTTTTTGTTATTGTACGTATTTTGTTTAGTTTTTTGTAATGTGCGTCTTGTTTCTGAAGAATAAACAATTTTTCTTTCCTTTTATTTCCATTTTTAGATCAAATAAAATGTCGATATTCATAAAGCTCTCCAAACTATTAATCTGTGAATAAAAAAACCAACTATAGATCGAAGATCCATTTTATTCGACAATGAAAAAACTGAAAGGTTACGACGCAGTTCGCAAGCTGAGATGTTTTTTCCAGTTTCTAAGAACTAGAAAAAAAAATGCTAACAGCACAAATTTATAACAAGAAACTTTAACAGTAAAGCAAAGTATTTTTTCCTTGAAATAAGGTCACGATATAACGCTACAAAACTTCTATAACATTTAGAAGTGGCATGCAAATTATGAGAAAAGATTTTAAAAAGAAACAAAGACATCAAGTATAAAGAACATTCTTACGAGTAAGTTTAATTAGAAGCCATAGCTTTGAAAACAGTCCCGGTTCTTGGTGCCTTGCTAAGAGGCTTCACACAAGCGTTTGCGGTAACGCAGACGCCTTATGTTATGTGAAAACTCGACGCGGTGTCGCAGCTTCAACGTTATCATGTGCCTCATACACACGGCAATGCGTTGGAGTGTTAACATGCAAAATAAGGCAGTTAGCGATTACTTCCGTGTGAATAGACTGTTAAGTTGCGTACCAGGAACGCTCGCTGAATGCCGAATGTTGCTGGAAAGGCGTAAATAGCGTGGGATTGCGCTTCATTTTACGGAACTTAAATGTGCGATGAGTATTCGTTTACCGCGCGTTCGCAGATGTGCAGACGCCCTAAGCCTCGGTTGAATGTAAAGAGTTTTCTTTCGTATTTCAAGTCTGCCTTTTGATAACTAGCGAGATGGAAACTAAGTAAATCTACAAAGATTAAGAATATATACGGATTCATTTGAAAACTTATAGGTAAGTTTAAAAATCACGTTTTAAGACTTTACTTACTTTACTTTAAACTATGATTAATTAACAAAGTTTTATGATTGTGTTGTTTTAAGTTTAGAGTTACCTAACTCATTTAATTTTACAAGAAACTCTTTGTTTACCTATTTGAGAATATTTTTAGATATAAAATGAAGTAAAATCCGTAGCACGTCCGTGCGTAGTATTCGCAACCGGCGCGGCGTACGTGTATGACCATATGTTAAAACGTAAACGAAGCAAAAAGAGTATGTAAGGATCTTAGCAGGTGGCGTTCTGTAGTTTCTGCCTATCCCCATGGGAAGAAGGCGTGAGTTTATGTGTGTGTGTGTGTATGTAAAATCCCTAATCTAAACAGATACCATCGTTATAATTAGTTCTTTGAAAATTCCACCCTTTTTCTGATCAGATTACGAATTTCACCGAACTTTTCCACCAAAATAATCTAAACACTACCGTTAAACTAAAAACCGCCACGACATGACACCACCGCACACACACATACAAATGACGTCACCATACATGATTCCCTAACGTCGGTTTAATTTGTATACCAGAGCTGCATCGGACAGGATATTGCGGTCACAGACGTTGGGAGCTGTGACGTCATGGCGGCCATGTCGCTCCCACAGATTAGAGTTTTACAACACACACTAGAATTATATGACGAGATTGGAAATGGTCAAGGCTTCGGAAGTACGTTGAGCCTTTTATAGCATAGTCAGTCATTGGAAGGTGAATCGTACGGTGTGTTGATGAATATTGGACGTTCAGAAGCTGTGTTAGTAATGGACTACGTCAAAGTAAATATTTTCAGCATACCTAAGTACATATTTACAAATATTTTGACAGGACCTGTGACGATGTGATTAAAGATTAAAATCACACTAATGAATACACATAAATACTAAAAGGTACAGGAACAATATAGGGTTAGACACCTCTAGTTTATAAAGATTGAATAAATAAGAAAACATTTTATGTATTCCCCTACTTGTTGTTCTTCTCCTATTTCAGACCTATAAACATTAGAAAAAAACACGTGTGGCACTCGGGGATTGCCGCGGTAAAGCTATTGCATAGCATTTTTTATCAACTTATGCAATTATAATTTTTTATTTTTTTTATTTATGCAGTTTTTTTCTTTGATATTAATTCAAGTTCAGTCGTACCATATACATACACGTTAAGCGAACGCTCGGCCGAGCTACATGGTAGGCGGAGTGGGGGGTGTTAGGGTTTATTTTCGTTACGGAATTTCTTGATTCGGTCGCCGCGCTCAAAGCCCGCGATAAAAGCTATGCAATAGCGTAAAAACTTGTTCTTCGACAGTTCAATATCTAATAGACCGATATATTATCATTAGGCTGGCTTTATTGGTTGCTCTAGACGGCGCCTCAGACGTTTGACATTGTCATGTTGTAAATATTATCGGGCCCCGATGCAGAATAATTTAATTAATTAATTAAGTTTGCTTATGAGGCCTTAACGCACGTATTGACACTAACGTGTAGGTATCTGTTACCAACACTGTTAGACAGTTTATTAAACACATTCATAATTCTAATAAATATCTCGAACTGGAATTTAAATAACTCGTAGAGGTGAAAATAACGACGAGCAAGTAAGCTAAATTGATATTTTTATCGCTAAAAGTTTTGAGACTCATTTTTCTAACTTAATGTTTTGTCTAGTTAATACGACTTGCGTATTCTTTCCACGTCATCAAAATGTCACCTTTAAAAGTCTTTTAAAAAAGAACCTGACCTAGCGCGAAGTTACAAAGAGTCGAAAGGAGACATTCTCGGTAAATTCTTGGTTTTTAAGACTGATACTAAGACTGCTTAGTCTCCACTTAGTTGCTAAGTATTAAAAGAATCCTATCTACAGGATAGCAAAGGGTAATTCAGCAAAACATCAGCCTCCATGCGTGACGTATATCAAGTGCATCATAGGCGTTTAGTCTCACTACTGACGGCTACTATTTTTGGCAAGACTCGTCTCTCACGCACGAGGTTGTGGGTTCAAATCCAGGCAAGTACCAATGTAAATTTTTCAATTGATATGTATTTTCTATATTCTATTATTAAGCCACTTTGATGCAGTTTTTGCTGTTATGAGAGAAGAACCGCATTTTGCATATTCAATTGGTGCAATACTACTTCATTTTATTTCAATGTTCTTTTAATTAGTGTAAAAATTAAGTGTTAATCGTATTTAGTCTAAGCCTTCTCATGCTGATCCATGTAACTGGAGAAACCTCGACCCCTGTCATACAGGATGTCCTAGTTCAGGGGTCAAGACCCCGCTGATGTAATATCAATACTCAATACTCAATCATTTATTGCATTCCACAATGTGCTTAGGTGGTAAGTAAACATTAGTTGTACCAATCGTGGACAACCACCCATCATGGACCATCGTGGATCGTGGATCTAGTAAAGTTTGTAAATAAAATTACTGTTACTAATACTAATAAAATATAAAGATTCTGCATTTTATATTAGTCGAATGTTGAATGGTGTCGAAATTTTTGTAGCGACCAACGTCGGTCAGTGTGCGTTATGCGGTCGGTATGCGTACAGCGTTATGCGGTCGGTTGCAGATGAGCCAAGTTTGTGTACTCTTATTGTAAAGCATGAATATTCCACAAATATGTATTTTAAAAGCTAAAGTTTGTATGCTTGTCTATGATTGCAACTGATTTCGGTTTATTTTTCAGACAATGTTAGGACTACTCATACAGGATACTAATCATGGACCTCTTGTTTCAAGGGCAGAGACAATAAGAGTTAAAGTTATTTGTGGCCAGTGATCCTTGTAGTATGAGGCTGAAAAGTAATTTTTTAGTGGACTGGCATGACAACTGCAAAGTCATAGAGGTTGAGCTGTTCTTATTCTTCCTGTATCATTCTAATTTGGGGTCAAAACAAAACCATCACTTTTAACTGTGCTAAGTCTGGACTTTATTTTTGTATTTATAAAACCCTAGAGGAAGGAGGAACCGTATAGCTAGCAACAACAGAAGGCAGTTGCTCTGTCTGTGTGAAGGCTCGCTGCGGTTACAGCTGCAGACGAACCGCGGTCTCAGACTGAACGCTGTCCGCCTGGAATGTACAGACAACGACGAATTTTAAAGAACCCGTACTTACTTAAGACATTTATATGCAATTGTGAATGATTTGTGGAAAGATGAAGCAAAATAGGATAAACCAAACAGGAGTCTATCTTATAAGCCACGACGACTTTTTAAGGACATTTGTTATTAAACGGTTGGATGAAATAGAGGAAGAGGTATTGCTCACGTGGATATAGTGATGTATGTATGTTGTGTCGTTAGCAAATGGTGTAAAGCTTTAAAATTCAAGAAGAAAGCAGTATTGTTATCTTACCTTCTGGTCCACTGAAACTACTGCTAAGAAACTGTATATTTGATATAAGAAGCTTGGCTTACTCGCTAGAGCGACTGCCTATCTGCCCTCAACAACTCAGTTACTGTGTAACACGAAATCTATTGATAAGACTAGTTTTTAGACTTTCAGGCTTCTGACGATCCGTAACAACTGTAAAAGATCCACGAATGACAGCCGGGACCAACTTCTTAACATACTTTCTTTCCGTCCCAGGCACGGAAAGCAGTGATCTGTGATCAACTCAATTAAGACATTTTCCAATATCACAATATTCAAGTATCCCCGCATCTATTTGAACCCTCAAGCTAATATTTCGTTGTAAGCGAAAGTTTAATAAGATACACATTCGAGTCAGTTTAATTACGGTGGCGCCATTAGCATCCTGATAAGACGGAACTTTATGAAACACGTTAATATTTGCTGGTAGTTACGGTTTATTATATTATATACTCTGGGAAATTATATTTACAATGTAATGTTTGATATTAGTTACGTGGATGTGGTTAAGCGGGTGCGCAATGAAATTTATATTAGTTTTGTGTTGTTATCGTCACTGCGAAGTATATTTGGGACTTGTATATCGCTAATAATATTAATATTTTTCTTTCTTTCTTTTTTTCTTTCTTAATATGCTGTTCCGTTTGGTTTCTGGTAATGATTAAAGAGTGGGATGAAAAAGAGAGATCTTTTTCTACCGATCCTATCGTTAACGATGACTTAAGGGTAGGTGTAGTATAAGGAGTTGATAGACTTCAGAGGGTCAATGGCAGCTTAATCAGCCTGTAATGTTCCTACTGCTGGGACACAGTCCTTGTCCTGTGAGAAGGAGTGGGGCGTAATCCAACACGCGGGCACAGTGCGGGTTGGTGAATGTCATATGTCTTCGAATTTTTCGTTCTAGGACATGTCGGTTTCTTCACGATGTTTTCCTTAACCGCTTTGAGAGCAGTGGTGATGAAATTAAATACACAAAGTAAAGTGCCTGTCTGGGTTCGAACTCACGACGTACAACTCATAAGTCGGGGCTGATACCACTGGCGTCAATAACATCTTAAATAAATTAGGTCGCAAAGTACAGTGATATGAAAATAATTGTGGCTCATCTTTAGCAAAGTGCGTTTACCTGCGGAATTAATAGTTGATAATGTCGCTACGCTTGCATTATTATACGCCCAAAACCTATCGCATCAAGATCTTATGGTGAAATTTTGCGCGTTATTTTCAGGATGTAGTACCTTTAATTAATGAAATGAATAACATTGATAATAAATTACTCATACATCACATCTACTTTTGCGACATTTATTGCACACTTAATTAAAGTTCTTGATAAACTTAGGATCCGAATATGATTGATGAGTTTGTTAGAGAATATTTATGGACGCAATAAAATAGTCCAGTGTTGTCTGAGCACCGAATATTAAACAGAAATAATGAACTTTAATGTTTAGGTACATACCGTCAAACAGGGTGATTAGGGATGCAGGGGTGAATCGAGACGAAACTTTAAAAGGGACTTTAACTTGGTTGCCAAAAAGGACTCTTATGTGTTTACTGTATTATAATTAACGATTAAGTGCCCTTGTTGGCAACAAACTATATTATTTCAATATTGAAATCCGTTTTATAGTTTCGTCTTGATTCACCCCTGCATCTCTATTCACCCCGTTTGACGGTATTGCGGTAAATGATAAAACTTCTGCCATGTTGGTCTAGTGGTCGCAAAAGCTGCTGCTGGGTCCTGCGTTAGATTCCCAGGTCGGGCAAAACATTATTTGGTTTTTCCATCAGGAATTTCTACGTAGCAGCCCAGAGTCTGAATTTGTGCCCGGTTGGTGGCAATATGCTTGCCCCCTATTATATGGGACTTAAACATAACTTACGAAATATTGATGTAACTATAGGTACATCTCTGCCTAACACTTCAGGGATTACAGGCGTGATTTTATGATGAAACTTTGTGAAAAGTCAAACTGATGATTCGTAAAATATCAACCTACTTCATTAAGGGAAAAAAAACAGTAATTGTTTCTTTAATAAGCCATTTTTATTCATTGGTACTTTTTAATTCTCACAGAAGGAAAATGTGCCAACTAAGAAGTATCATTGCTTCCTTAATTTCCAGGCCGTTTCCATTTATTTTCATTTTTAAAACGAGACTCAGCCAACATTCGGTTCATAACCTGTTTATAACCATTTGCCTGTCTTACTAAATGATAATACTGTTTTTCTTTTCTTTGCAATTTCAGATGCAATAAAATTGAAACATGAATAAAATAATGTATGATTTAAAATAACAGTTAAGAATTTATTCCATGCATATTTTTTGTTCACAAGCTGGTGTGACCTACATTTATTATATGCATCTTACTACATAAATATGACAAAATATACATATGTATTTCAATTTGCATATGCAGCGCAATGAATAAAGTTCAGGAAAAACTAAAACAAATTCTGGCGTTCTAGTGATGTGATGGCTGAAAAACCAAGTTTCTATATTTTATTTTGTTACATTCGGCTGCTTGACTAAGTTTTCCTGTAGGTAAAGTACAGAAACATATATTTTGTCCATCATACAATCTTTTGCTCCTAATAAAAAATAAAAAATATTATTAATATACTTAATCATTTTAATTCAAGGCGTCGTTGTGGGAAACAAACTTCATACCTTCTTTGATTAATACTCACAAAAATGTAAGCTTAAAAATATCACAATTTAACAAAACACGATCTTCCTACAGCACTATAGCATAGGCACAAAAATCCGTAGAGCCGCATATTGCACGGTACGCGTAACGGCAGCCCTTCGGCAAACTTCGAGCAACTAACAACCACAAAATAAATAAATATGTACAGAAGGGCGACTCCATACATCTAGCGAAAACAGAAGCACGCACACAGACGCGTATATGATGATCTCGGCGGAATGCCAGTCGCGAGTACGCTTGCACTCGCTGTACATGGGCCGTGTCTGTGTGCGTGCGTTTTTGCTCATTGTTTTGAGGCGACCTTGTGTACCTACCTATTTGTGCTAGCACGGAAAACTCCACGAAAATTCCCCCTGTGCTACTAATTACTCAGAAAAATAAACAAACACGATTAAAGCCTTTTCAGTGAAATTCAATTTGTTCTGGTTTTTTTTTCGTCTGGTAATTAGATTGTTTGAAGCGTTGCCTGTTGTTTGTAAAGAGTTTTAGGAATATTCCGAGAAGTAGCTTTTGTCTAACAATCTATTTTTGTATTTGCGTGGATCCGGGATTGACCTACTTTTTAAAAGATTCTGTACTGAATTATAAAATCGTGACGTCAATTTGATTTATACATTAATGTATACAAAGGCTTATTTCAGTTCTCAGTAGTCAGGATAAATACAATTAATTTTTATTATTCATTGCTCTTTGAAAATCAGTAAAAACACTTTTTGAACGAATCAATCGTAGGTACGTAGTCTCCAATGTTATAGTAGAAACACATTAAGATAAATGACGCAATCTATTCTTAGAAATGGACCACACGGGCACTCTGGTAAGTTACGTAATAAAACAGCCCATGCTTAATGGCTCGCTTAAATATCGTAATAAAGTGCATAAGCGCAATAACGCAGGAGTAATGTTTAGCAACATTGTAACTTCGACAATGTAAACTATTTATGCGCGGGGAATAGCTAATAACTACATGCTATAAACAATAAACAAATTTCCTTTCTTTTTCTATACTCGTTTCTTGTACTCGTAATACTGCAAAGAAATTGGCCATTCTTTGTCTTACGCTGGGTATCATTATAGACAACAAAGTATAGGATTATGGCAGGTAGTATCTAATGCTATCGAATCATCATTGTCATTTCAGTCGAAAGACGTCCACTGCTGGACATAGGCCTCCCCAAGCATCGCCACTTCGACCGGTTCTGTGCTTCCCGCATCCAGCGGATTCCTGCGGCCTTCACAAGCTCATCGGTCCACCTTGTGAGATGCCTTCCAACGCTACGTCTTCCGGTACGCGGTCGCCACTCCAGAACGTTTCGGCTCCATCGGCCATCTGTTCTGCGAGCAATGTGCCCTGCCCACTGCCCCTTAAGTTTGGCTAATTTTTCGTGCTATGTCGGTTACGTTGGTTCTCCTGCGGAACTCTTAACTTCTGATTCGATCACGAAGGGAAAGTATAGCCCTCTCCATTGTCCTTTGAGTGCTTTCTAATAAAGCCCATTGTGAGCGACCACGTCTCTGTGCCTTAGGTCATCACTGGCAACACGCACTGGTCAAAGACTTTCGTCTTGAGACACTGTGGTATGTGGGTCGAGAAAATATTGCATAGCTGCCCAGCCGACTCTGATTCGACGATTGACCTCTTTTTGAAAATTGGACCTAAGTAAACAGACATCGAATAAACAAAAAATAAACATTTATCCAAATTACAACTTTCTTAAGATTAAAAGTTAAAAATACAGCCCCCAAAACGCCCACCTTCTCCAATTTCTACTTAGTAACAACATACTGTGGTTTAAAAAAACAAGGAGTCCCTTTGCCTGGAGAGTGTTCCACCTTTTCTAGATGGAGGGTGCTCTCCAAATTGCATAGGTATACCAAGTAACACCGGTTTACATACATACACATTGATACAAATTCGCATAGGTATTGTGTTACATTTCATGTAACGCTTCACCAATATGTACGCGGCATAATAATCTGACCGTCAGTAGCTCATAAAGAGGTCACGATTATAAAAACGTATTTACCTCTTTATGTGCCAGCACTTCGAAATTCAAGTGCGAATCCCCGAAAAAACAAACGAGTTTCTTGTCACTTGAACGAGGTTCGAAGTCTACTTGACAGAACAACAAGACGGGGGACAAACAGGAAAATATCAATCAGAAACTAGGAAAATAGAACCTAACGGCCAAAAAATATCATCCATATTTTCCTAAACCTTATTTATTTGTAGACACACGTTTTCGGGCGCCGTAATTGTTGGACATTGTTTTAATTAGGGCGTCGTTTCGACCAGAACTGGGGGCTGGCCACGAACGCCACATAACCAACAATTAGACCTTGTACGACTTGTACGTGCACACCCACTTATGGGGAATTGAATATTTTTAACAGTTCCCTGTTTACATTTGAATGTAAATACTGGTTTTATTTGAGCATTAGCTTAAGTGTTTACTTATTTGAGTGAATGGTTGGTTTGTCACGTAGAATTAAGAATATAGAAACGACGTTGGTAAAGGGAACTTTTTCTCACTGTTTCGAACAGTTTTTCGAACTGTCACAGTCTTTTTTAAAGTCCAGACATAATCTTGGTCAGGTCATGCGAAGACCATGTAGATTGGTATCTGAAATGGTCTTTTGAGGAAAGAACCACACAGCTTGATTGGACCTGTCCAATCAGTTCATGCATTTGTCAGTAATCGTGCAGCTCGACTCAGGAAGTCAGGACTTAAGGAGCTCAACGATTCGACGAACAATACTAAAGAAAGGACATTTGGGTAGGCCTCATAAATTACTCAAACTGCCAGATCATGATTAAAATTAAATGAGAAAACAAAAGCCTTGACCCACATAGTCCTCACATTCCCAATAATTAAAATAATATACTATTTTACACGTAAGTACTCATGTCATTGTATACTCGTATATAAAAATTATCAATGTCAATGTGTATATAAAAAATCGGTAATAATGTTTGAAGACCATGTAGATTGGTGTGTGAAATGGTCTTTTGTGGAAAGAACCACACAGATTAAGTGGACCTGTCCAGTCAGTGCACGCATTTGTCAGAAATCGTGCAGCTCAAGAGCTCATTGAGGCTTTTTAAGTGTACGGGATTTTTATACCACACCTCTAGTTTTCCAAGCAATAATTACAACATGAAAATCTTCGAAAGACAACGTTCTCTTAAAAAAAAATCCTGGTTTATTCCTACTCAGTCTCTCCGGCATACCAACTTACTTCAACCAAGAAACTATTTTAACCCCAAACTAATACTCACGTTAAAGTTCCACTTCCCTTCCTTCATAAATCTAAACATGAGCACAAAGCAGCTCTCATATAAAATGCCTCCACTGAATTTCTGAAGGCATCTCCATCATAATCCTCAGCTTACGGCGTCATCTCATTAGATGACGGGAGTGAGCCGGCACCAAATTAAATGTGGCGCCTATTTATTTAGCTTACGTGTATAGATGTAATAGGTTTTAGGCTCAATATACACGTGATACTTTTAGTTGCTGCAATTTGCGACGTATTTCCTTTGCTCCACAAAAATCGTCTTGCTTACCAATAGGAATCTACTGTGCTTTGGAATGGGCAACTAGCTTCATCTTTCTGACAGACCGCCTGCTTGACAATTCAAAAGTGCCTGTAATTTTGAGTTTGAGTTTGATAGGAGTTTTGCAGAGTATCTTTTTTGGAGGTCTAAGTTAATCAAGTATAAAAGTATATATCAAGCAACTATGCCAATACCAGAGATAGTAGAAGTTGGATGAAGCCTAAACTTACTTCTGCAATTATCCAACCATTCTGATGCTATACAGTACTGACTGAAACGTGATATTGGAAAAGAAAGGAAAGACAAATCTTTAAAACACAAACAAACCCGAAAACACTAAAAGTTGTATCGAAATTGAATTGAAGACTAATCATTTTGTATGCAACAATTACAAGTAACGTTACCGATATAAAAAAAAAAAAAATGCTACTACGGTCAAACTTAAAATTCTCTACAGCGATTTAATGTTTACCAATTCTACCGTGTACACCTAGGCCCTAAGGTCGTTAGTGTCGGAACTAACAAGTGGCAACGTGTCAAGCCTTGAAATAGGTCAAGATGCCGCGTCCTCACTAATTTAGTAACAGTGTAACAACGCCTTACGGCTACGTAGCACATCGTAGCGGGTCTACGACGTAGCAAGAGCTACGAGCTACGAAACTAGGACAGGCCGGTGTTTTACTTAATTTATGAAAACACTTAAGATAATATTGTCTGTAGCGTAGCGTTTTGATTAAGCGGGAACGTGTTAGCTTTAATGGCGGCCTAGTAATATGTAAGGTGATGTTGGAAGTACCAGTAAATACCGCCTTTGCCCCTAGTATTTCTACGGTATGTTTACAAGGTTTCAAGGAACTTATATACAGTTATTATTGTATGAACACTGCTATAGTGCTCAGTAGATTGTCATTTGCTAACAATTCTTTAGGGAATAGAATGAAAACTTAGGTCTTAACTGACCGTTGTTATAGCCTAACCGGATGCAGCTTAACATTAGTATTTAAAACGGAGCGCCTGCCTCTACGACCCAGTTACTGGGTAACATGTCAGACTTTCGGGCTTCGAACCAAGATCTGATGACAACTACAACCAACGGCTGACCAACAACAATTCATTTATTTTATCAAATGTCAATATTGTCTCGCTAACAGCATGCGTAGCATGACGCTTTCTATTTCTTGGAAGACAAGACATAGCTATTTCTATACAAAGTGACATTTCATTTCTCTATTTTTGACATCGCACCGTAAAAATCCTTCTACAATCTGTTATTTTGTCTTTCGTTTCTTCCGATCGTTGTCTAGGTCCTTTTATATGTAGACTATTTCAGAAGAAAGTTTTCTATCCCAAACGTCAAAATCACACTGACAACTGACAGTTGTCTAAGGTAGTGAAGACAATTTGATTTTGTAATTGCCATGCTAAAGACAGTAGAAAACTTTTTACTCGACGGCCCCAAAGTATAAAAATGGAATGAAAAATGGAATTTTTCACATTTTGTATGGAAAATGTGAAAAATTATTACCTACATGTTTAGTTTTAGGGGTTTGAGGGTTACTTAAAGAGGGTCGAAATTTTCATTATTTTTGCGATAGGACACACCATTTTCGAGATATAAGCAAAATAAAAGAAAAACGTGAATAAACTACTGAATTTCGTAAAAAGTGCAGTTGACTCTTTCTACTTTGCTGCTGTCGTACTGTCTTCACGGAACGTCATTTTTGTCTATTCTTCCGTCGACAAAACCCGTTTCTATAATGGTCATGCTACGGGTGCAGTACCTAAAAGATTTCTCAAAACAATCTTTATACGTTCTTGTCTTCACAACATAACGAGTGTCGCCGGCGGTGATGTCCCTGGCCAGGCGGGAAGTGTGCCTAACTAGATTCTGGGCTAATAATGTTTTACTTAAGCGCCAAGTAAATAATAATGATAAGCTTTATTATATACTAGCTTTTGCCCGCGGCTTCGCTCGCGTTAATCTAGAATTTGACAGTCAATTCGGGTTGTTCGGGGAATTATAGTTAGGAGGATGAAAAACCGGTCTATCGACACTCTAGACTCACAAAATGTGTTAGGTACTTAAATAAAAAATAAAAATGCTCTCAACACACCACTAAAGTTTCTATAATAATATAATTCAATCATGAATCGAAAGACACGTGGCGCCATCTATTATCATAACAACGTTATTGTTGTTTTCCTCGGGAACGGTACTTTTTTTTCTGGATAAAAGGTACCTTATGTCCGTTTCTGTAGACCTGACCACGTATATGCAAAATTTCAGGACGATCGGTTCAGTGGTTTAGGCGTGAAAAGGTAACAAACAAACTTACTTTCGCATTTATAATATTAAATTTAGGAAGTTAGGATATAAAAATATAATATTAAAAATATTATATATATATATATATATATATATATGTATATTATATATTATATTATATTATAATATTATGTAATAGTTAGGAAAAAACAGTACTGAGATTACATTAAAGTTAAGTGCTATGATAAAACAGAAGTACATAAAAGTTTTAGCATCTGGAGCCGAACTAGGAGGAACCTGTATTTCAGCTAACAGCGCCAATCCCCTCGAGTTACATTAGATTAGAGTTCTTAAATGCTAGCATTTTACAAAACAAAGGAATAATAATAGAAGGTTGTATTAATGGTCTGCACCTCTCTTTGTGTTACGTGATATGGTGAATGAGTGAGTGTAAGAGGGTGTGTCTATTTGTGAGTGTGCATGAGATTTTTATGAGTGGACACATGAATTAGTGAGATACGTGGATATAGAAACTAAAAATGAACTAAATTAAATGGTAGATTTTAACTGTTCTGCATTTTTGTATGTTTTTTATCCGATATCTCCGGCAATTGTGCATCGATTTCAAAAATCATGCTTCAGGGGTGGTCCTATCTGCCAGAGTCGCGGATTGTTCGAAAGAGTTACCGTGGCCCTGGCGCACAGGCAACTGAAGGAACACGGGAGGGTCTTAGTCAGTAAAAGTCTGGCGCGCCCTTCCGCTCCGCCCAAAGCGGGAGAAGTTATTTGATGATTTACCACCCAAAAAAAGAAAAAGAGGTGGTCCCATATCAATTTTATTAACTTTGCTTGGGTAGTTTTTCAGTTAGCTTCAATAATACGTATTTTTGTCCATTTAGTGTATATTGATTATAATATAATAACTTCCTGTCACAGTTATTTACGTAGCAAGTAGGGGCATATGAATTTTTGTGAGGTAGGTACCACAACTAAAAAGTGAAAAATAAAAACTTTAGTAATTGGTGCAGTTCCTGAGATTAGCGCGTTCAAGCAAACAAACAAACAAACAAACTTTTCAGCTTTATTATTAGTATAGATAAGGACATAAAAAAATCATTAAATTTTTTATAAACCCCCGACAAAAAGAATACCTACCTACAAATAGTAAAAAAAAATATTTTTGGGAATGGTTCTTTAATTGTAATATTTAAATACATATTTAGTCATATTTTGTGAATCAAGTGTCGTCGATTCGGGGGACCGCATAAGGTAACGAAGTGCTCCGATCCGAATGGGATAGATTGATGTACGAAACGAAGGTGATACGTAATATAAATAAAATAAATAGGTAACTATCCATAATTTCAGACTAGTATAGTTCTTTATAATACGTATACGTTCCATATATTAAAAAAAATAATAAGCTTCTTTTTTAATATAAACGTCTTTCAAGAATCTGTCTCGTTGGACTAGTGGTCCCAAGCATTTCTGCTGAGCGTGGGCTTGAGGGTTCGATTTGTAGGGCGGGAAAATGGTATGCAGGTTTTTCTATTAAGAGACTTACAACAGCTAAAGCGCGGTCACTGTCGGACTGCATAGAAAAGAAAGAGATGCGCGATGACACAACGTTGGTAATTTATTGCAAAATATGAAGCAATTATCAATTTACGAAAAATCTATTGATTGGATTAAAAAATTAAAACACTATTACGTTAGTATGTTGCTTGTAGAATAATCTGACAAAAATCAGAATGATTTAATGCATAGTAGTATGGTTTATAATCGTTATAAGAATTTTTTAGAGGTATCTTCGTGATTTTTTTCTATCGTATCAAATTAGTTGTATTATGTTTTCAACACACTATCTAATTAGAAAATATCCTGAAGAATATCATATATTTTTCTGATTTTGTTTACTGCAGTGGATCATATACTTTTAGGCATTATAAAACTTACATTTAGGTCCTGTAGTCCCCTTAACAAAGTCTCAGTAGCAAGCCGGAGTCTGGATTTCACCCCGGTTATGT
The DNA here is from genome assembly GCA_917490735.1 of Dryobotodes eremita. Taxonomy (NCBI): domain Eukaryota; kingdom Metazoa; phylum Arthropoda; class Insecta; order Lepidoptera; family Noctuidae; genus Dryobotodes; species Dryobotodes eremita. Next base: position 17,476,831 of record OU823251.1, on the reverse strand, counting down.
CCACTAGACTTCCATTACAATGACTTGAATATAATATACTTTTGGTAACATGTGGCTTTACAACGTAACAAAGGTGCTTATGTTACCTGTACACACACAAATTGTAAATTGTCGCCAAACATCGATAGCCTTACATAAGGCAGCCGAGGCTAAGCAAAGGGGAAATTCGGGACCAAATTTTGCACTAAACTCTTGCGGAATATTATGTTTCAAAGGCCGTATGAGACCCCATTACTGGGGAGACTGAGTCCTGAAAGAACTCTTCATTTATGGACTCAAGGAAGCAGCGGAATGTAAATACCTGAGCGGTTTAAATTTATGAAGATGGGTAGTCGTGTGGCAACGTCATATTTTATTTTATTCTAGTTCAAATGTCAATTGCTGTGTTATTTGAGACTTTGGAGTGGAACCGTTATAATAGTTTGTCTATTATTTGTCATTTTATTTTTTAATATTTATGTTTTTATCTATTCTCTGATTCTCATGTACAGCCGCCAGTAAATTAACGGTTATGGGAACTACGTTATATTTTATAACATTGTAATATGAAACCTAGTTTCCACGTTTGTCAGGAGTCTTTTGTGTAGTCAGCCCCAAAAAGATGTATACACAAACAAGAATTCATGTAATTGGCTACAATCTTTGTTTCAAAATATTGTATGAATGTGTAGTCACAAGACATATTACGCATTGGGCACCTAATTGTAGCTATACACTGATACAATAATGTAACACAGATTGTAGACGATCAAATGAACTCGAATGTACACATATTTTTAGTCTGACTGTTCCACCAAATGTCATAATAAATCTTATAAGTGCACTATTACTAAGCTGCTTTATCATTTCAATTTAACTTACTAACCAATCTTCCAGCGAAAAACAGCCACGAAGCTGAACGCAAACATTTTCTTTACCCGATCACATAGAATTGATATGAAAGAAGGCATTTAAAGAGCTTTCATTCGCTCGTTTCAAAGCCTCGACTCCGCCATCACTGGGAAATAAAGAGAGTGCACATTCACGCCTTAACTTATGCCAGTTCGCCTTAGAAAGACTGTTGGCTTTTTAATTCCTTTGACTGTGTATAATGAGTGAGTACTGCCTCATAGAGGACTAAAACGTCTGAAGTTTTCATTTCTGAAGCCGATTAAATCTTGTTTAGAATACTGACTTCGTTTCATGGTTCGTTTTAGCAGGATTGTAAGTCGGTCTTTTCCTAGTCAGTCTGCTTACGTTTGCCTAAAGGCAGCTTATAAAAACTTATTTTTTAGGGTTCCGTTTATACGGAACCGTAAAACCGTACCCTATGATCCTTATAGAATCACTCGTGTGTCTGTCTGTCCGTCTGTCACATCCAATTTGCTCCGAATCTAATAGACCGATTCAGTTGAAAGTACTCACAAAATAATATGAATTACTGTGACCCAAACACTGACATGTAATGTAAATAAATGAATTTTGAATATGGAAGTCACTTTCGGAAGACAAATAAGAAAATTTTAAAAGAGGTTTGCGTAATGTACCGTGTTACATACATATCAAATGAAACGGCTTACTGTGAGTCAAAAATTTTTTTTAAAATATTTTTTTTATAAAACAGTTTTAAAGTTATTTAAGAAAATAGATACAAATTTAGCATCCCTCTTTATCTCTGAAACTACAGAGCCAATTGATTTTTAAATACCTAAATTATTTCTATACTTATGATTGCAGGAAAACCTACGAGTATAAGAAGTCTATGGTCTTAAAATAATATGGCAAATCTCTTAACATTGTGCGTACAAACTTACATTTGCAGTTGGAATGTAGGGGAGAACATGTTTTTTAACTATAATGTTAAGTTTGTTCATAGAATAAATTCATCCTAACCAAGGAACCCTTCATTGTGCGTGGTCCGACACGCACTTGGCCGGTTTTTCAATGAAAGAAGAGTTAGACTTTGTTAGTATTAATTAAATTAGTGACAGTTTTTATCATAAAAACAACTGTTTTAATGACTACTTTAAATTACTTTCCTTACTTTAACTTAACTCAGAAGTTACTTTTCTGACAAAAAGTAATTAATACTGCTGATTTGACTTCATCAGTCCATTTAAATGACCTCTTACAGAATCCCATAAAATCTCAAGTATTAATTTCACATAATTCCCTTTCGAAATGAACCCCTTTCGATTAGTATTCGATTACTAATAATCGGAATAGTTTGTAACAGTCTGAGACCTCGGTTAATCGATCCTTTACAAAGTTTGCTTCATCGAATTATTCAGTTATTATCGATAGGGTTCAATCGAATCAAATTAGGGACAATTTGAGTAACATAATGGTTGTTAGAGTTGAGAAATAATAAAATTTATTAATCTATTCTTCGAAATTGTTAGCATATATTATAGTAAGGTGAGTTGTGTAGCAATAAACGCGAGGTTTTTAAGACAGCTCAAATGCAACCAGTTAATTTCACTATAATTATTTCTCACTGAAAAAAAGTACAAAGCCAAAAGTCTACTCTCACCATTCAAGTTTTAAATAATTAATTAACATCCCTTTTAGCGCAAACATTAATTACCCACTCCTCTAATTAACCCAATAATAAATAAAAAAAGAAAATAATGTTCTACCGAAGTTCGCCCAACAATATTATGAGTATTTTCCGGGAAATGATCGGTAATACCGGCCCATCTGATCCTGACTGTACTTCTGTCTAATTGTTCTTATTTCACTAACTTTCCAAGTCTCGTTTTGGAGTGCCAGGCGTAATAATTAAACTTTTTTTGTTGGTTGTACTGTTATTTTTATGAAGTTTATTATTTTTGAGTCATCATTCGTAGATCACGTCATTATGTTTTCGACATGTTCAGTTATAAAGAAAAAAACGATAATTGTGTCTTTTTTGCATTAAGGGTCGTCTAGTAAAATCCAATACATCATTGGTATTATGGAAGGTTCGACAGACCAATAAAACACAAAAATAAAGTACATTTCTGCGCAATTTAATGAACCGAATATAGTCAAATAATAGTAATACATCAATTGTTTTTCTGAAAATAAACGTAGCTAAAATTATCTGTTTTTAAGCTGATACAAAATAATAAAATACATTAAAACAATTCGTCGCTGCCATTCTTACTTTCACTACCAAACAGTGCGAAATGAATCGCAATACATCAGAGGGAACCAGCAATGAATTGATTTGAACCAACATTACATCAACTGTAAGCTGTGTCGGCCATGTTGAATTTATTTCTACACTGCAGCGCGTGTTTTGTTTCCACTCACAGACAGAAATATTGTACGTATTCAGTTTTATGTTAGCCTTGTGTGTTTATTCTGTTATGTACGCCTTTAGGTATGCGGCGGAGTGGAAAGTAAAAACCGACACAGGTTTGCTTTGCTAGTATTGTATTTCTTACGCTGATCTGCGAAAAGAAAAACAGAACTGCACTAAACTGCTGTTTGTTTTACCATACAAAGATGTGCAATAGAAAGAATTGTTGCTGTACTTTTAAATATGCTAAAGAATGCAGCTACTGAACAAAGATTTTCCAAAAGTTCCCTTATATCGAAGGTGGGTGACGAAGGAATATCGTTGCCATTCTAAACGTAATCCTATATTGTTCGATTTTTTCATTTTATATCCGAGTACGCCTATGCAATTTCATAGATATATTACCTACTTGGGTATAAAATGTATATACTGCAGAAAATATCTGTATCTAATGAAGTGTACGTTAAAATTCCAGGTGAAAAGGAAATTGTTTCTTGCAACGTAAACACATCCATGGAGATATTAAACAACATTTTTGAATTACACTTAACCGATCCATTATAACCAATATTGCTAAAACTAATAACGATTATATTAATAAAGTTGGCTCTACATACAGCTCGGCTCTTTGATCGAAGAGCATTTAATAATAACAACAGGTTTTCCGAGTAAAGACTACTTTAGTCATTGTTTTGACGGATACTACCAAAACTTTGCCACGTTAAACTAGGTCTTAAGTAGATAAACAATGTTCTATTTACAATACCATTTATTGGCACTCACATTGGGTGTCATAGATAATCATAATAATAATGTACAATGAGTGGTCACCGATCTAAGGACTGACCGCAGCATGTGCAGCTAGACCTGTATAGATTTCCCTTTACGACAGATATTTATTCATTTAGTTACGCTTTTCTCAAGAATGAGCTCTACGTTATTATTATGCCTTACGTACTAACGTTAAATTCAGTTCCAACTTAGACCTTAGACTCAAGACTTAGCATTAGGTACTTTAGTAAGCTTAGTCTTGAGTGAGGATCTATAATATGGGCCTGTTATCAACAGCGTTTTATTTAAGGGGAAGAGCCAGGTTGCCCGCGAAATTCAAATTATCTTACGTTTTTTGCTATTTGCAGGTCAGTGTCAGGTTGTATGTTGAACAAAATATGATTGGCGACCGCATTTACAGAATTATAACCATTAAAATCATCAATACAACCCTCTAAGTTCATATAATCCTATTGAATGACAATTTCATAAAATATTAATCAATAGGATTATATGAACTTCAATTTAATAATGCTTTTAGGAAGCCGGTGGGAGTGCCATGGCGTTGTAGCGCTTCGGGAATGTTAGCAGAGGCTTGCACAGATGGTTTCCATTCCATTCCATACTACAGCGCCTGCTTGGTAGTGACAACAGAATTCTGAAAATGATCGCTGCCAGAGCGGACTATCACTTTCAGGACACTTGGTGGAGACAGTCATAGGACTGAATAAATAATTAATTTGTGAAACATAACAATACTAACCTAATTACCTAAGCAGTATTGTTATCAACATCAAAATACTAACAACATTATGGACCTAAGTCTGAAATAAAGTTTAATTTAATTTAATTTAATAAGTCCTAACTATTTTGTAATTTCTAAATTTGTTTGATTGTGGCAGCTAAGTATGTAAATTAAAGGAAAATTATTAAATATGCTGAATATGATTTGAAATGTGCTTCTTTATATTATTGTTTTCTGATAACATTTATTTTCTTATATTAAATGAATATTATACTACTCTGTGTTATTTTCCCACAGGCCCATAGTCTTTGCTTTCTCTGTCGATAAAACATAAGCACACAGCGTTAATGAAACAGCGTCTCACAATTAATTCCTTCTTATAAGACGGAACGCATTATTTTAATTAAACTCGTATACAAGTTTTCGGAGCTCGCATTCGCTCACTATATTATATCGCGTACGATGTGGCGTAATTACTGGTATGTAATTTTGTATGGTATAGGATTTCGTTGTTCGATTTGGCTGGGTTTGGTAAGCTACGTTGTACCTGTTCATCTCTGATGGTTCGACTATCTACTTGAAGAATCTTGATCAGTGGATGAAAATGTCTAGAAGAAACTTACGTGTTTCTTCCAGATATTTTAATTGGCTAGAACCCGGAAAGTATCTGGGTTACAAAAAGACTGCAGCTTTTTTGTATTCAAAACAGCTATGCAGCTAGAAATCAATTATCAAAGCACGATACAAATGCGATGCTAATTGCTTTAAAAACGTTTATTTTCGTCGGTAGGTAAAGTCGGAAACACCTACGTTACCCTATAACAAAGACTACTTCTAATTACCAAACAGATATTAGACACACATCAAAAGGTTGAGTAATTAATGACGACCATCACCTTGTTAACTGTCAACAATATCCATTTCACACTTCCACATGCCCTTCTCCCACGTAAATACCTATAACACCCCACACGATAAGGTCAACCATTACTATCCACCTAGAACATGATCAACATCAAAGACCGTTATAATGAGTTTAGCTTTATGAGTCATTAAAGGTAAATAAGCATACGACACCAATTTAGGTGCATACGTCAAAAGGTGTAAGGTATAATCTATTTATTTTGTCGCCACCCTGGGAAGCAAATGTAATTATCGGTTCGAAGTCTTTAATAGTACTTGATTAACGAGCTTCGATATTAATTGGGGTGTCTTCAGATATCCTTCGCCGGTTATTTTCTTGCAACGAAGCTTTTATTAGGTTGAGTGTTTGGTTTCGCTTTCAGGTGCTAATGTAGTTACTGAACGTTCAGTTTCTTGGTCTTCTTTGCGTATGAATTGAGTTTTACTTCGACATTACTGTATTAATTAATTTCAGTATTAGCGACGATCGCGAATATTTTTAATTGGTTTGTGTTAAGAAGACTGTGTACAGCAGTGGATCATTGTAGACTCTTACCTCTCATGATAATCAAACATGTGATATACGTTTGTAAGGTAAAAGCAAAAATCTGTTTAAATATTAAAATGTCCTCGAAAAGTTACTAAACAGAAAACCTAAATCTAAAGTTCCGCCTCAAAATATTCACCCATATTCACTGTAATACGGAACCTCATTCCATTCCCTGCCGAAATCATTATCATAACAAAAACATGTTACAAACTGACTCGCGAACTGTACGCTCAAATTCTCACAAATTACGAAACTACACTTTTCGCACCCCGCGACAAAATGCAAACATGAAACACTGTTTAGGACAAACTTTCAGATCTGGTTTTCACCTAAACGCAAACAGAGGGACATACTTTGCCGGTCTAAGTTGGTCTCTTCGTTTTTTCCTGTTTCAAACTTTTTACTTCTCTGTCTAGGGCGGCTGAGGGTCTATGGCAAATGGTCGTGGACTCAACTCAACTGAACTTCAACTTTATAATTGGCTAAACCCTCCGATACGTAGCCCTTCCTACGGGAGCCGTAATTAACTAGTCGATTGTACCCGCCACTCTGGCGACAATAAGTAAGATGGACTTGAATGCGAAGATCGGAAGTGTTGGATAGTCATTGGCAATTGGTTATGAATTGATTTGTGAAATGGGCTTTGTTTATTAATATACCCAGTCCGTGATATTAGGGCTTTTAAACTTCGACTAATGTGTTAATGTATTTCTTCAATTGTAGTGGTTTTCCTGTAGTGATAGTTGCGACTTTTGGCTTGAGTGTATCATATTGCACATTAAAACTAAGGAGTTTATATTTTATAAAGTCTTAAAGTTAAGAGAAGTTAAAACGTCAGAAAATGTGTATGGATAAGCAGACGTTTATCATTACCTAATTTCTTTAAGCAACTTTTCTATACAGCGTCAAATTAAATTGGCAAGCGAACAAAACAAAAAAAAATGTTCTTTTATTTTGGGGTCAACGACAGCAGGTACTTTAAGTATTAGTCGACAAAATCAGTTTTTTCGTTTTAAGGCTCCTACAGACAGGCGCGACGCGACAGCGCTACACAAAGGCGCCGCTCGTCGCGCGACACGCGGTGCCTTTGTGTCGGGCGTCGCGTCGCGGCAGTGTGTGCGAGCCTTTATCATGTTTAGATATCGATATACCTATCACGTCTGTGAAGTTTGCACAAAAAGTAACTGAAATTTTAAACTGATATTTCAAGTAACTACACTACCTACGTTCGTTGACCCCAAATATAATCGTAGTATACATTTTTGCTAATTTAATTTAACGCTATATAAACTCCTCCGTTCGTATGTATCTAATCAAGTAGAGTGCTTGCGTATTGATAAGTGTTGTTATGTACCTACACTAGACTGTATCTAAAACTACACTCCTCAGTAAAGTCCTAACCATCCATTTCTATCAAATTCAAGTATAAAGAACAGTCCTCAAGCCTGCAAATGTCCGTGAAGCGTGCGCGCGTCACTTCTGGGTATCCGTGGCCATTGTAGTATTGTACTGTATAATTAATTGGCGTGAATGTTACTATCCTGTACTGTTAATTCTTTGGATTAACAAATTCTGGACTTATAAAAAGACTTGAGAGGTTTCGAGCTTTATTGTTTGATCTGATTGTATGTAAACTAATTATATTCAGTCTGTTCTCTTGTTATAAAGATTGCAATTGTTATTACCTACTTGATAAAATAATATAGCTCGTGAAAAAGAAAATAGTTATTATAAGTTGCTTTATATTTTCATAAAAGCAGCTCATTAATTCTAATAAAATCTGCGTTGGAAGACACTAGAAATCTTAGCTATAGTCTTGTGAAAAAATAATGTTTCATCATTAGCTTTTAATATCAGTAAATATTAAACCTCCTCGTGGTTCGCCCATTTGTTTATTTTTTCATTTAGCTTCACAACATTTCATCTCATAATAATTAATAAAACTCCACTTAATAAATACAATTGCAAAAACTCAACAAGAAGGATGTTCGCGCGTGTTATATGCTAATAACAAACCCACGCGGTGACGTGTCAAGTCTGATTCGCTTTTTGCCATTAAAACGGAAACCGCGTCCAAACAACGCTCGTCTTGCCGCAAATCCAGTAATTCAAACGCTGTAACTCCCTAACGTTACATTTCGCGTTACGTTACTGTAGCGTGACCTAAACAGATTAAGGTTGGTTTCCTTCTTGTTTTCCGAGTAGTCTGCGCTAATTTAAAACCTGGATCTCAAAGTCGAGACAGTTTGACGTGAACGTAGCGTGTTTGTCCTAACCTACAGTATTAAAGATTTGCAGTTTTAATGGAAATGTCATAAGTAGATGTTGCTTGACTGCTTGAGGCTATGTTGTGCATTGAAAATGTAGTGGGTTTTGTTTGAATAGATTTTGAAACACAAAGAGCATGTTTGGAAGAAATTAATTTTGGTGTTTAGGAGTTGGTAATAGTTTTAGGAGAACGAAGAACTATAAATAAGGTACGGATTTCATTCTGTTGCTTCATTATTGCTGTTAAAGATTAAGATTGTCGGCCATGTTGGGATCCTCTTCTCAGGTACAGTTTTAATCTTTGATTATTTTTGTGGATCTTTAAAGAAATGTCTCCCTTAAGTTACCACCCACTACATAATCATCTTTCCTAGTAAGTGTCTTGTCACAAACAGAACGCCTATACACAAGTGGAAACTTATTTCCTACTTACTAACACTGCAAGCAAATCCAGTGTCTAATATAGATCCGTTGTAAACCCTAGACTGGCGTCGTCGGTCCGCGTGACCGACCTTAAATTTCCTTACACGAAAGCCTTTGCAGTTGACAGTTGGGCGGTGCGGGAAGGGTTGGCGGGGAGAAAGGGTGTTCGCAAATTTCGTGCCCCTAAATTAAAGTTCTGGCCTCCACTGTTTTAACTTGTTAACAAGAATGCCTTGTTTTATAAGTCGGGTTTATGTACTAAGGGCTAACGTTGAACTGTTGTGTAGGTCACTACTGACTGGGAGCTACTTAGGCTAGTTATTAGAATAGAATAGAATAGAATACTCTTTATTATGTACACCATAAAAATTACAGATATAAATGTAGACATTTTACACAGGATGACACAATAGGCGGTCTTATCGCTAAAAGCGATCTTTTACAGACAACCTTTGGATGGATTCAAGGGAGAAGAAGAGACAATAATACAGGTAGTCAGTGGTGTACCATTTACGTATACAACAAATACATATAGTTATTTTTGGGTGAGAAAAGCTGATGTGTGAAGTTAGGTAAAATGCAGCAGAATCAATATAGATTTTTTTGTCAATAACCGTATACAGTGTGGCACGGACATCGACGCACAAACTGTTACCATCATGGATGCAATAAATGATTCTGAACCCCCTTTGTGTAGAAATTTTCCGTCGGATATTTAAAAAAAAATTGCTCTGCTGTACATTTTGATCGCGTAGGTATTGCACTTTTTATAACCGATGAAAACTGTCGCAACCCAGCGCAGGGCACGCCAAAATTGCGGCGGTAAGACCCCTCTTTGAGGAGTGGCTTGAGAGGCGCCACGGCGTCCTCACCTTCCGCCTGACGCAGGTCCTCACCGGACATGGCTGTTTCGGGAGGTTCCTGTTTCGGATAAGGCGGGAGGAAACGCCCGGGTGTTATCATTGTGTGGATCGACCGGAGGACACGGTGGAGCATACGGTGGAGGCCTGCCCGGCTTGGGCGGAGCACCGCCGTGTCCTCGTGGCGGCGATCGGCGGCGGCGACCTCTCGCGTCCGGCCCTGGTTCAGGCCATGGTACGGAGCGACAGGGAATGGGAAGCCGTCACCTCCTTCTGCGAAGCAGTAATGCTCGCGAAGGAGGAGGCGGAGCGCGAAAAGGAGAGGCAATCTCTGTGCCCTCGCGCCCCTAGCCGCCGCAGGAGGAGGAGACACCCTGGGCGTCGGGAGTCGATTGCCGACTCCCGGCCACCGTAGGCGCGGGCTTGCGGACGGCGAGCAATGGGCAGCTCGCCGTCCGGTAAGGACCAGGCCCGGGTCGACGGCGCGTCGTGTTCCACGCGCGCCTCAAAGAGATGTCAGCACAATTGACGGGGTCCGATACGACCGATGCCCGCCGGGGTTGCGGATTGTTCGAAAGAGTTACCGTGGCCCTGGCGCACAGGCAACTGAAGGAACACGGGTGGGTTTTAGTCAGTAAGAGTCTGACACGCCCTTCCGCTCCGCCCAGAGCGGGAGAGGTCATTTGATGATTCCCCACCCAAAAAATATGTGGTTCTAGAATCATGTGCTGAATTCGTGGTTTCAGTTGGCGCGTCGATGTCCTGCCACCCTGTATAATTCCATTGCTAAAGACCTTACAGCAGGGGGGAATCTCCTCTATTCTTTGGTAATACCGTCACCAAATATTTATGTATAGTATGGTTAATGATACTCTAACATATTGTTTCTGTTGCATCCTAATGGTAGTTGCTCATGCATTTTTGCCTATACAGGTACTTAATTTAATAGTTAATTTAATTTTATACTTAGGGTTATGCTTAGTGAATATTATTCTATTTGTAAACTTGTACAACAATGCTCTATTGCTAACTGTGGAGGCTTGTTAATGGCTTGTCATGAAACACCTAATGATTAGTTCTGTAACGATAGCTATAAGCCACCCAAACACAATAAAATAAAATAAAATAAAACATCCCACATAAGTACGAAGCCCATGTTTATTATGAATCATTGATAACCTAGACCATATCATTTGCTGAAATAATCTGAAATATCGTGTCTCCTCTTTCAGCAAATATAACCTTATATAGAGCGAGAGTAAGGTTCTTCCTGTGAGCTAAACTTCAGTAAAAACTTGCCACTAAGACCACTTCTACATTAGGGACTGAAAACTTAGTACTTTCCTTTTACGACGCATGTTTTCAACGCGAATACAAAGTACGTATTTACTTAAGCAATTTTTCAGGAAAAACTTTTTTGGAGTTCGTATGTGGGCTTGCGCAACTTAATAACGACAAATATTTTTATTATACATATAAGGTGTAATTAGAATATCTGAAAAGGGGTCATTGTTTTTTCTGTATTATATTGTCTGCCTATCTAAATTCGACTGATAACGATATATGTTAGTAATTAAGGTCCGACAAAACCTAATGCATCTGTTTTGGGTGTTTTGCATGGCACTGTGTAATATTTGTAAGCCACTGACTGTGGCAGGTCAAAGAGATGCCCTTATACCTAATTTGTAACACCCTATAACCTGTGCACAAATTAATTTATTTGATTTGTACTCAACTTTTATTTTGGGACCAACCTTAAGGTCGCGTAAAAAATCAGCTGCTCCATACATTTATGTTCACATAACTCGACAAAATGTATAAGGAATGGCGGATTTTTTTTCGAGTGATGTGATTTTTTTCTAATTGTTGTGTGAATTTTCGAGTGATGTGACGAATTTACATCAGTAGAGCCCAGGATAAGATCATCGGGTGACTGGGGCTGAAAACTAGAGTAAGTGATGGCTTTGACTGCTTTCTAAGTATATTTGATGTTATTTTTAGCTTTTATCAACTCGTTCCTGTCGTGTGTGCGCTTCAGTTTTTTCAATAGATTATTCGGAAAGTTACTGTAACGTGTATATGTTGTTTTTAATATTTCTTTGTTGGATGACGAGGACGATTTTTGGTGAAGGTCATCGCGATTTTGGAAGCAACGGACAAGCCCCGTTGTCATCCATGGTTTGAGAACTCGAGTTCTGTTATATACTTTTACAGATTGAGAATATTTATAGGTAATTTGTTTAATTGTATCAACGAGCAAAACGGCTGCCCGGTTCGGATCAGGTTCATTTAATACGGGGCTGAAGTCAGTATTGTCAAGATCGCTTTTGATGGCTAATTACTGGTCAGTCTTGATGCAAAATCACCTAGATATAGGCAACTTTCTTGAACACAATTTATTAGAATTAAGCACAATTTAATTTGATTGCACAAATAACTACTGTAGTGATTGCAATCAGCTGCCTATTCCAACGCTTATTTTGTATTATTAAAGTGACAAAAATTATCGTCACTCTAATAAGACAGAATCAGGCACGTAATTACCGTGATTTAATGGAAGCAACCACAGAAATATCTTTGGTAGCAATAGATACACCTGCACCTTCTAACACAAATTTTACAAACTCTGTTTTTTCAAATACCATACGTACGCAATCATCCAATACAAATACATCCTTTGGTGTTTAATAAAATTCCATCATAACATTTATTACATAATGCGCCGTGTTTTATAATATTTTATAAATATTACGTTTAAATACATTTTGAACTAGGTATAGTGTGTTTGTGTGTTTTTCCTTTGCGTCATGTTTACCGCAAATAAATGTATTTTCCTTCTTTCTTTCTAGATATGTATGTATATATTTATTGCTACCTACCAGCTTATTTTTACAATACAAAATTAAACGCACAGTTGTCTGACAAGGTCCAATATGCACGTAAACAGTCTAACGGAACATAATAAAAACCAAAGAAATAACGCAAGAAGGTTCTTGAAATAATACAACACACTGCAATTCCTAGCAGTGACCGACATTCTATTTATAATATTTTTATTTTTATTATAAAACTCATTTCTTTACGAAAACTAATCCAAAAACAGAAAGAGCTCACACAGCGGACTAAGAACTTTAGAGCTGACTTAATTATTTTACACCTAATTTATTTCCTTCACCAAAACTTCCAGCTTGAGTACATCCGTATGAGCAGTGCTGGAGTTTGTTTTGTTATATTCCTCGGAATATAACTGAAGCTCGGAATATTACAACATAGTGCAGTTAATTAAGGCTCATAGTAAAGCCGGCGGGCCCGAGGCGAAATGGGAAATAGGTAATTATGAAGTTGCGTAGTGGCTTGCAGCTTGCCACTCCTAGTATTGTGCATGTCAGGGGCAGTAGCGAGACATCCATAACTTATGAACTTTGAACATTTTCAATTATAAAGAATCACTTATAACCCTTGTGCGTCAACGAATAACAGTCCTAGAAACATTGTAGTTAGATTTTCTAAAGAACCACAATGAGTAAAATTACTAAGAGTCCAAGCTCGATGGTCAGTGGGCATTCCACTTTCATCTATACAAATAAATAAAATTGAAGTGTCTGTTTGTAATGTCAAAATAACAGCTTTTTATTAAATGCATGTGAAAGTATATACGCGACTTATAACAAAACTATTTTTTTTTTAATTTTGTCTGCCTGTTTGTTCCAGCTAATCTCCGAAGTGGCTGGACCGATTTTGACGGGAATATCACTGGCAGATAGCTGATGTTATAAGAAGTAACACAGGCAACTTTCTGTCCCGGTAGCACGTTCCCGTGGGATAATTTCCGAAATCCACGCGGGCGAAGCCGCAGGCAGCAGCTGGTCATTTATAAATACGCACTGCAAGATAAGAAAGAAGAAAGAAAGAAAAATATTTTATTTGGGATTGGGACACGCACAGGAAATAGAAACAGTAAATAAAAAAGGAGCATTTAAAACTAACACAATTAACATTTAAACCTGTATGAGGCGAAAAAGCTTTTATCTCAGCAAAATGCTGCAATATTTAAAAAATAAATACCGTATTGCTGGTATAAGTAAGTAAGATGAGCCAATTTTAACCGACTTCAAAAAAAGGAGGAGGTTCTCAATTCGACTGTATTTTTAATTTTTATGTGTGTTAGGCCAGAACTTTTTTTTGGGTGAACCGATTTGGATAATTCTTTTTTTATTTGAAAGCTGGTGCTTCACATGTGGTCCCATTTAAATTTGATCAAGTTCTGACCAGTAGTTTTTGAGTTATCTTTATTACTGCGTATTTTTTCCACTTAGTTTATATTGATGATGTTTTAATAATTTCTTGTCACGGTTATTTACCTATCAAGTGGCGGTATATAAATGTATGTAGGGTAGATACCACACCTAAAAAGTGAAAAATAAAAACTTTTTTACAAAAAAACTACCGACTTCCAAAAAAAACTCAAAAAAATGTGAAAAATAACTTTAATTTCGGAAGTCGGTGTCTTTGGTTGTGTATTTTCGTTTGTGGCCATCGACTTCCGAAATTAAAGTTATATTTCACATTTTTTTGTACAACTAGTGGTGCTACAGGAAAGAAGACATCAGCCTTTAATGTTCCCACTGCTGGGACCCAGGCTTCCTCTCTCCGAGACGGAGTGGGCTGTAATCCACCATGCAGGCCAAGTGCGGGTTGGTCGTGTCACATGTCTTCGAAGTTTTGGTTCTAGGATAAGCCGGTTTCCTCCCGATGTTTTCCTTCACCGTTTTGAGAGTGATGAAATTATTTACACAAAGTAAAGCGCCTGCCTGGGTTCGAACCCACGACCTACAACTCGTAAGTCGGATCCATTAACACTAGGCCACCACTGCTCTTTCTGAAAGATCAAAGAGCTTTAGTTTCACTAATTATAATATGTACTTTATTTTTGGCGCCTAGTTTGAAGAAGATTAGCTGAACCATCTCCCATATCATAGCCCGCTTAAACGTATAACTTGAACAGCACCATAAAATCTCTAGTACAGCGGTGTTACATGAAATTAAAATATGGGTCTAGTTCATTTCAGTTTGTATTTTTTAACGGTTTCGTAATGAGTTCTTACGTTAAGATAATATTATCATAGTTTCCGACTTTACTTGGTTCTAGACGGATTTATTCAATGCTCTTTCATTTCTAATCTTTTTAGAATCGTGATAAATTTATTGCAAGTTCTAGGAATGTATTGAAAGGTCGACCGTTTATATTTTTCTTCGCAATTCTTTTGAACGAAAGTGTAAATAAGTGATTTCATAAATAAGTGCTAGAGTTTTAGTGCTTACTAGTAAAACTTCTGAAGGCTTTTAATATTTGATGTGAATAGAAGCAATTTTTATGTAGAGATTTCGGATTTATTATTGATGACTCGATTTCAAGCAATGCTGAAGGTTTACATTTTTTTTTTGAAGATTATGGATAGTCTGTCCAAGGGCATTATGGTGGAAAAATTGCAAATTACTTTTACATCTAATGGTCGCAAGCGCTCCTGCTGAGTATGAGGTCCTGGGTTCGATTCCCAGGTCGGGCAAATATTTATTGGGTTTTTCTATCAGTAATTTCTCAGCAGCCTGGAGGCCGGATATGTGTCCGGTTGTTGGCAATAGGCTCGTCCCTTTTTACATGGGACTTAAACATAACTGGCGAAAAGTGGGTGTTACTATGGGTAAACCTCTGCCTAAACCTTCGAGGATTACAGGCGTGATGTAATGTTATATTACGTTACTTTTTTATGATTCTTACGAATTGCGAAGCAGCAGATGCTTTTCTCCTTATAATAAAATCTACTTCAAAAGAAATCTTAATCAAACCTCAATGTAATAGGGTAACCATTATATTCAAAACTCCGTTATGTACAACTAATTACTAAGTATTCATTACAAACATATTAGACTTAGCAGTGCGTGTTCAGCTGACAGTACAGTCATGAAGGAAGTTAATTGCAGCAGCCACTGTATAAAGCGATCGCTTCGGGCCAATTGCGGAAATAACTAATTATAAACTTGCGTACAAATGCGTAACTGCTTAGAAATATAGCCGGGTTAGCCGGGTTTTGCCTTGGATTCATTTCATTAATAATTCTTCTTACAATTCAGCTAACAAGTCGTAATAGCCCTTTTGATTTGAGCTTGCCTGTGGACGGTTTTTTTATTTTATCGATTTTATGCTTTTAATGCTAGCTTTGAGTAATGTTCTCTTTCTTTGCAGCTTTGCTGTTGTAATGAGATTAACTAACTGTGTTAAATTTCAAATTACAATGTCATTTATTTTGAGAAAATGACCGTCGTGTCCATATAATATTTTAGTTAATTATAAAAGGTCGGGCTAAGAATATTTTGAGAGTCCTAATGACTCCCAAATCAAAGATTTTTCTTAATACGCTGACTGGCGCGTCAGGCGAGCATCAATTTAGATTTTTGCTTGAAGCAATTGTTTTCTTTACTTATTATTTCAAGTAACTACAGCTGATTACGAGGTTAATGGCCGCTGGTAGCAATTTTTTTTTTTTTTCTTAAAATATTGCCCCACACTAGGAATTTCTCCTGTATTGTGGGTGCGTTTAACAAACATTCAAACTCACATACACAAACAGCCAGACCCGGAACAACTACTTGTAGGTCATACAAATATTTGTTCCGTGCGGGATTCAAACCCGCAACACGCAGCGCAGCAGTCAATCGCTTAACCACTGCGCCAACGTGCCGTCAGTTGAATAATCGTTCGTAGTTGTTGAGTCTAGAAAAAAATCGTTTTATTGCCATTGGATATCGTTACCTGACACGTCTGTTGAGTATTGGCAGCTAGTTTAATTTGACCTTGTATATAACACAAACGAATTTCCTACCAGAATTTATTATACACGCATCGCTAATCATAAGCGCTACGTTTCCCAGCCAAAGAATTAACTATTCATTGCCTCAATTTCATATCAGAAGCTAGTAAGCAAATGCGCATCTACTAACAATTAATTCACTAACTAATCCAATACTTCTCTAGGAATAAAATCAATGTGTGCTTCAAAGCAGGCGGCCACAAAGCGACGTGTCTTTGAGAGTCGACGCGGTGTAAATGTCACTTTATATGGTAATCTTCGTGGAACGCTTTCTTGAGACACCGATGCGCTCCAGGAGTATTTTTGTAGTGATGTGTAAGATAATGAAAGCTTGAGAGCTGGCTTGATAGATTGTGGTGTGGGTGGCGTATGTATTAGTGCTGCAGATGGCAATATGATGCTGTCTGTGTTTTGTGAGATGCTTTATCTGTGGTTCCTATATGGTTTCGCCAGAGCGATTTTGAAGATATATATGACCAGCATTAGGAGGTCGGTTGATATCCGCACTGTAAATTGTTCAAGACGTTATACAGGCTGGGAGGGACATTGACGTGTAAACTGAAACCATGAATCCAGCACACATGATTCTAGACTCCGTAGTGTAGAAATTATTAAACGATTATCAAAAAAGAATATCTGTTATTCCATAGAAAAGTGCAATACCTACGCGGTGAAAATGTATGGAACAGACTTTTTTGTTTTTATAACCGACGAAATTTTTTGACGCAGGGGGGTTTAGAATCATGTACTGAATCCATGTTAACAGGTTGTGCGTCAATGACGGTGCCACCCTGTATGTAGATCGATGACAAAGCATACAAATATATTAGGAGTGTAGTGATTCAAGGTTTTGTACGGACTAGACAAAATCCCAGCAAACTGAACATAATTATGTTTTGCGTCGACGGGTGAGACAAGGTGATAGAAATGGAACGCACTCTAATTAGTTTAAGTTTTATCCGCTTACTTGTGTGGCGCTTGGGGTGATATAAAACTGTAACGTTATTACGCACCTAAATAAATTAAAACATACTTAATACTAAATTACCAATTTATTATTTGCTAAAAACCTTCATGGTAGCAGAGCGTGGTTGGTTCCGTAGTCGCAAATAATAAATCCGGGGTAATTCCGGAGTATTACTGAGTACTCAAAAGTGAGGTTATATAGCCGGCGTTCTCCCGCACAGCGTCTGTTGAAAATCTGTCAAGATGAGCTCAAGTATCTTCAATATCGAGAAGTTGAATGGACGAGAGAATTTCTCCACATGGAGATTCTGTATGAAAACATATCTGGAGCACGAAGACTTGTGGGACTGCATCGAATATAGTGCTGGAAAAATTGTCGACCCAGTGAAGGACGTCAAGGCCAAATCCAAACTTATTTTATTGATAAACACTCAAAACTATGTTCATGTTCAGGAGTGTAAAACTGCCAAAGAGGTGTGGGACAATCTACATAAGGCCTTTGACGACAATGGGCTAACTAGAAAAGTGGGCTTGTTGAAGGAATTGATCAATACCTCACTAGAATCAAGCGCCGGTATAGAAGATTATGTTAACAGGATCATGAGTGCTGCTCACAAACTGAGAAATATAGGTTTCGAGGTGAATGACGAATGGCTTGGCACATTAATGCTGGCAGGTTTATCTGATGAGTATAAACCAATGATTATGGGGTTAGAAAACTCGGGTGCGAAAATTAGTGCTGACTTTATAAAAACCAAATTGCTTCAAGAAGTGAAAAATGAAGATTCGAGCAGTGCATTCTATTCTAATCATAAAAAAAAATATCATAAGAATAGCCAACAGAAGCCAAAGCCATCTGAAAGAAATAAGGGTCCCCGATGTTATAATTGTAATGGCTATGGACACATAGGAAAGTTCTGTAAACATGCAAAGAAAACAGTGACCAAAGACAATAATAAACAAGAAAGTTTTGTTGCTGCTTTTTCAGTTTTTTTAAGTAAACAAAGTGAGAAATGGTATATTGACAGCGGGTGCTCTGCGCACATGGTTAGCAACAAAGATTTGATGCATAATATAAGAGAACCATCAATTAAAACCATCACTGTTGCCAACAAGGAGCCATTGTCTGTGGAATGTGTAGGGGACATCAGTATTCAGATTTCTGAACAAAACAAAATTCATATAAAAAATGTTCTCCATGTACCTGGATTAGCAGTTAATTTATTGTCAGTGAGCACAATCACTAAAAATGGATTTATGGTGTCATTCAATGAGAATGGTTGTAATATACTTAGTGCAGATGGAAAATTATTGTGCTCAGCTACCTTAATGAATAAATTATATGTTTTAGACACCTATGTAAATGGTGGTGAAAGTGCACATTTGGTGTCTAATAAAATTAATCCGAAAGATATTAATTTATGGCATCTTCGGATGGCACATTTAAATGTTTCAGCTCTTAAGAAATTGCCTGATTGTGCTGATGGGGTTATGTTGTCGCTGGATACACAAGAAGATATTAAATGTTCCACCTGTTGCGAAGGTAAACAAACAAGGTTACCTTTCAAGCATGCTGGAACCAGAGCAACAAAGCCACTGGAAATGATACACTCTGACTTGTGCGGTCCGATGGAAAGTAAATCTTATGGAGGTATGAAATATTTTATTTCTTTCATCGATGATTACTCGAGAATGGTTCATATTTATTTTCTCAAAGATAAAAAGAATATATTAGAAATTTTCAAGGATTATAAGAGGACAGTAGAGAATCAATTGAATCAAACAATTAAAGCTATAAGAACTGATAATGGCAAAGAGTATTGCAACTCCAATTTTGATTCATATTTGGCTAGATGTGGCATTGTTCATCAGACTTCCACTCCATATACCCCACAGCAAAATGGCCTTGCAGAACGTATGAATCGCACGCTAGTAGAAAAGGCAAGGTGCATGATATTTTATGCAAATTTAAAGAAACCAGTTTGGGCTGAAGCTGTAGCCACAGCTGCTTATATTGTCAACAGATCACCAACTAAAGTACTGGGAAACGATACTCCATATAAAATGTGGACAGGAAAGGAACCCAGACTGAACCATATAAGGATATTTGGTTCAAAGGTAATGGTTCATATACCTAAAGAAAAACGTTTAAAATGGGACAAGAAATCAAAGGAGATGATATTTGTCGGCTATTGTGATACCACCAAAGGCTATCGCCTTTTGGATCCCATAACTCATCAAGTCATTAAGAGCAGAGATGTTATTTTCTTTGAAAATATTAATCAAACTAACGAGTGTTCAATTTCAGCCAGACCAATTGAAGATGAGTCAGTTAAGTTACAAGATCATGCTATTTCAGAACAAAATAAGCAACTGAAAGAATCTGTCATCATTCCTCAGTCAAGTGGATCAATTAATGAATCTATTTTGAAGGGATCCGAGGATGAAAATTCTAGTGAGTATGAAACTGACTCAGCTGACCTTGATGATAGTTATCAGCCCCCGAGATCAGTATTACTACAGAACCAACAGGCAAGTAATGTGACATTGAGGCCACGCAATAAGATTAATAAAGACAAAATGGGATTGCTTTGTCTATACACAAGTGTATCAGATCCACAAAGTGTGGAGGAGGCCCTGTCGTCCTCACATTCTAGTGAGTGGAAAAAAGCAATGGATGAGGAATATAACTCTCTAATGGAAAATAAAACTTGGCAGCTTGTTGACCTTCCCAGTAATAAAAAGGTTTTACCAAGCAAATGGATATTTAAAACAAAAACCGACCAACAGGGAAATATAATTCGATACAAGGCAAGGCTGGTCATAAAAGGATACGCTCAAAAGAAAGGGATTGATTATCAAGAAGTCTATTCTCCAGTGGTAAGATACACCTCTATTCGTTATTTGTTTGCTCTAGCAGCACAGAACAATTTGCACATTGAACAAATGGATGCTGTATCAGCATTTCTTCAAGGAAAAATCGATACAGACATATACATGGTACAACCAGAGATGTATAATATAGGAAGCCAAGTATGTTACTTACTAAAGTCCATTTATGGGCTTAAACAGGCAAGCAGATTGTGGAATGCTAAGTTAAGCAATGTCTTGAAAGAAATGGGAATTGAGCAATCAAAGACTGATTCCTGTATTTATTATGATGTCAATAAAGGAATTTATATTGCAGTTTGGGTAGATGATATAATAATTTTCAGCTCTCAATTAGAAATAACTGAAGAATTAAAGAAAAATTTATGTTTAAAATTAAATATGAAAGATCTTGGTCAAGCAAAACAATGTGTGGGCTTAAACATAAATAGAGAAAAGGATGCAATTACATTAGACCAGGAAAAGTATATAAATGAAATACTGTTAAGATTCAACATGGCAAATTGTAAACCTGCAAAAACACCCATAGAAGTTGGTTTGAAATTTGATAACAGCAATGACGTTCCATATGATTGCCCTTATCAGCATGCCATAGGCTGCTTATTATATATAGCTCAAGGAACAAGACCAGACATCTCATATGCAGTGAATGCTCTCAGTCGATATAATAAGGAACCTACATGTGAGCATTGGGCTGCCGTGAAAAGGGTAATGAGATATTTACAAGGGACTAAGAATTATAAACTTACTTATACCAAGGATGGTCAAGATAACGTCACAGGGTATTGTGATGCAGATTGGGCGAGTGACACCCGTGACCGTAAATCGTGCACGGGATATATCTCTATTTTACAGGGTGGCGCAGTATCATGGGGTTCCCGGAAACAACAGACCGTGGCCCTATCCACAGCAGAGGCAGAGTACATGGCCATGTCAGCGGCGGCGCAGGAGGCGCTGTGGCTGCAGCAACTGCAAAGGGAGCTTGGCGGACAGCGCGACCACACTCTAGTTATCTACAGCGATAACCAAAGTGCTATAAAACTCACTGCTAATGATTGTTACCTACCGAGGTCTAAACATATAGACATTAGACATCATTTTTTAAAGGAACATGTTAATAATTTAAGATTAAAATTTTGTTATGTAAAAGGTAAAGATAATGTTTCTGATGTGTTAACTAAAGGTGTAACTATAGATAAACATCTGTTTTGTGTATTTAATATGGGATTGCGTTCTGGGGTGGGTGATAGAAATGGAACGCACTCTAATTAGTTTAAGTTTTATCCGCTTACTTGTGTGGCGCTTGGGGTGATATAAAACTGTAACGTTATTACGCACCTAAATAAATTAAAACATACTTAATACTAAATTACCAATTTATTATTTGCTAAAAACCTTCACAAGGGGACGTAATTTCCCCGAAATTGTTCTGTAACGCATTGGAGGATGTGTTTATGACGCTGAACTGGGAAGGACGCGGCATTAACATTAGCAAGTTCATCTCATACTTGAGATTTGCAGATGACATCGTCATAATAGTACGCATTGGTCTCCGGATGAACTTAGACAAATCCCAGGTTATGTCCAACGAACACGTCACACCGGGACAGATTGTTGTCAGTAGCGGTGCTCTCAAGGTTGTTCGAGAATACGTTTACCTCGGACAAACTCTGCGGTTTGGTCAGAACAGCTTTGAGAAGGAGGCTAACGAAAGAATTCGGCTGAGTTGGGCAGCGTTTGGGAAGCTTCGTCGAGTCTTCTCGTCGCTTATTCCGCAGAACCATCAAGACTGAAGTCTTCAATCAGTGCGTCCTGCCTGTTATGACCTTAAGGAGCCGAAACGTGGACACTCATAGTAAGGCTGGTTTATAAATTTAAGGTCGCTCAGCGAGCTAGCAATATATCGGATAGAATCCGGAATGAGGTGATCCGGCAGAGAAACAAAGTTGTCGACATAGCTCACAGAACAAGCAAGCTGAAGTGGCAGTGGGCCGGCCATATTAGCCGTAGTAACCATAACCGTTGGGGTAGACGTGTTCTTGAGTGGAGACCGCGAATTAGCAAACGTAAGGTAGGAGGCCCTCAGGCTAGGTGGAGCGACGATTTTCGCAAGGTGGCTGGTAGCAGCTGTATGAGAGTTGCCGAGAATCGAGCTAAATGGCGTGCAATTGGAGAGGCCTAATTGGAGAGCAGTGCACTGCTGGAGGCTGATGATGAGACAAAATAAAAAAAGATTTATAAAACACTAAGCGAAGAAAAACACCAATAGAAATGAAACAAATAATGATCACGTAACAGTAGACGACAAAGGAATTGTCCAACAGAAAAAGGATAACTAAACATTGTTTCAATTAAAACGTTCCACTTGAAACATAACTTCAGGAGGAACGAGAATTCATTTTGCTAGTAGATTCTTTTCGGCGTACCCGGCAAAGCGTAAAATTGGGAAACAAACATGCTCATGTCTCCTTTGTTCCCAAAGGGATTATGTCTTAAAACCGTTCCTTTTACTTCCATTTTAAGATTCTTTCGCGACTTTGATTTTGTTGGAACTAGTTGCGGGTGTAAGCTGTCATCTATATTTGAAACTATCTCTCGAGAATTGAGATTGTTTATCGATTGAGCTTATTTGATTTACAAATTCGGCTTTCTTAGAGAGTGGCCAGAAGTAATTATGGTATCAGTTTCATACATATTGCTAGTGGATATAATCGACCAGTAATCTGAATGATATCACTCTACCAAGAAAAATATGTAATTTACTTCCATACGGAGACCATATCAGAAGATACTAAGAACTCACAATCCGTTTTCTACGACGCCTTTAACAACTCACTTTAACGCATAGGTATTGCTGATTAAATAGCACACATTAAGATTCTCAAGAATGATGACTACGTTATATTAAAAATACTAAGGTTTAATAAAAACAGAAAAGCAGCCATAACAATACTCATTATCCTTTAATAATGACAACACAAAGTCTTGGAAGATGTTCAAGTTGGTCCCGGCTGTAACAGAATGACCGCTGCACTGCACCCCGACTTACCGCAACGATACAATTTTATTTCAAGCACGAGAAAATAAACCTTAATCAGTTTGTAATAGAGGTGTTTAAGAATGAAGATGTTTGTTGGTAATGTGTAATCCAAATGAAACGTTGACACTGAGCCCCAAGCGCCCGACGGGAAGAAAATTGTGAGATCAAATTAGGTCCTGGTTTAAAGTCCTCACAATAATAAGAATAGCTCGAAAATGAAACGTAGGTACGAGTGGTTTTTTACCGTGTATTTGAGAAATGATTAATGTAATTAAGGTTCCATCTCTCGGTTTCACGCAAATATCGTATTTAATGGAATAAAAAATGAGGTAATGACTTTCAGACAAGTATAATACATATTTAAAACGAAATATTTTTGCTATGTCTGGAATAATGCTATTTAAAAATGTATTATTACGCTGGTGGGAATATGTGCTATTATAAAATATAAGTAGGTTGTTGATGACCATTCTGATGTTCTTTAGAAAGGTCAGGTGCGTAGTACTCGCAACGGGCGTGCGTGTATGACCCGATGTATAAACGTAAACGAGGCAAAAAGAGTATGTAAGGATCTTAGCAGGTGGCGTTCTGTAGTTTCTGCCCCATGGGAAGAAGGCGTGAGTCTATGTATGTATATAAGTAGGTTTTCTGGCGGATAGCTTTACAGATATCTTTTAACGAAAAGAAAACATGGAATTTCAGAGAGCAAAAAATAACAAGATTATAAAAACGAAAGAAAACAAAAAGAAAACCTTGTAAAAAACGAACACTACTTAAAATGTGATGTCTAACTGATAGATTGAGTTCCGAGGGAAGTATGAACAAAATCCATTAGTCGATTCCCGTAGGAGGCTACCGGCAACGTGGCGTTCCGTTTCGGAAATTACATTAAAAAGCAATACTTCCCGCCGATAACTAAAGATACGAATAAAAAGATGCAGAAAATTTACTTAGGCACTGACTTTCATGCTTATTTGCAAGACCGACGAAATTAATATTGAAAATGGTAGCGAAGTAATAAAGCATTTTGTAATGTCATAATTTCCTATTTATGTTGGGGAAAAAGAAATAGATTCTCATGATCATAGTAAAATAGTTAAAGCTGCAGAGAAAATTACTCCCAAGCGAATCGTAAAAGTTATTAAAGTCAAAAGTAAAAGACCTCGTTATAATAATTGTGGTTGAAATCAATCAACATTTAAAGCTAAAGAACAGATTATAGATAATGAAAACGAAACAGAATTGGAGGTCATTTTCCAGTCTATCAGACATAAGTCTTTTAAAGAAACTCAATAGGATTACAATACAAAGAACTTTGGAAATTATTAATTTGATGTGAACAATAGATTCAAATGATAGATGAAAAAGGTTTTCAAAGAGATTAATATCAATAGTGTACAATTGTCTCAATTTGTTTTGCCTTTGTTTTGTATTCAACGGGAAATTTGTGAATTCAGTGCGATTTAAGAAGAAACATGAGTAGAAGCAAATATTGCTTTAACTGCTCATATTTTCACTGTTAATAATTCACTATCTCTCGGTTATTTTAATATCGAATTGTGGTTTAGATACCTATAACATCTCATCAGGAATTAAGTAAATTCCATGTCAATAGCATTCTTTTTTTAGCATTTCATTTAAAATGTAAAACCGCTCTTATGTCCAGGAGTTTTTTTGGATTAGCTCCTAAGATCTATAATAAATTACCTAACGGCATAAAAGACATGCCAATAGTTAAATTTAAAACAGCTCTACAGAAATTTTTAACCGAAAAATGTTATTACAGAGTAGACGAATTTTTAAACGAGAAATAATTTGTAATAGTTCCTAATTATATTTTAAATTTATTGTACTAATATTATCTAAGCATGTGAATCTAGTTATTAAGTTCTCAACAAAAAACATTTGTATGCCAATGAAGCAAAACATAGAGCTACTATTATTTTTTTATTTTAATACCATCTATGTTAAACCTATGTTTACAAATGAATAAATGATTATGATTATGATTATGATTCTTTGTTTTGAGCTTAACCTCGATTACGGCCTGCACATTATAGGCCATATTTAATATTACTGACAATGCGGTATATTTATGAAAATAAATACATAATTTTCGCATTTTCACAACAGGTACTGTTAAATAATACATAAAGAAAACTATAAAAGGGACTTGTCAGATTGTCGTCCTGTCAGTTTTTATTAAATAGGCACCAGGGGGTGCTGTCTGAGTTACCGTGGCCCTGGCGCACAGGCAACTGAAGGAACACGGATGGGTTTTAGTCAGTAAGAGTCTGACAGGTCTTTCCGCTCCGCCCAGAGCGGGAGAGGTCATTTGATGACGTCGCACACAAAAAATAAAAAGTTGGTGCTTTCTGAAATTTTGCAGTTTATTTTAGATATACACATCGTTTCCGGTAAATATCACAAGTGGTTGTTTCTTTAATCATTACCAAAATACAGATGTTTTCAATAAACACCCAAAGAACGTCACATAGCAACAAACGTCTTATTTAACACGTTGACGTAACAAAACAAAGACAAAAGCGGATAAAGGTTACAAATAAACTTATTGTTACAGGCATTGTCCTTTTGTAATCGAATGTGACGTGAAACTGACGCAATATGACACCTTGGAACATGATTGTTGTCATGTTTGGAAGTTCTTTGTAGTATGTGCTGGCTTTTAAACAAGCGTGTGAAGGAGTAAAAGCGGGATAAGGAAAGGTGACAAAAATATCTTGTTTAGGTCCTGAGATAAAAAATAAGACTGTGAATTTTCCTAAAGGCAATTTAAAGGTGACATGGAAGTCTCGGTAAAGTTCATCAAAACTCATCATCATCGCCTTTTTCTCAATATACTGGTGTGCTTCCAAGAGAATTAGCCTATTTATAAAACTCGATACCTTCATAGAGACTCTGGTAGTTATGGAACTAAAAAAAAGGTAGTCCTCCCTCCCATAAAGGGTTATTTTACTACAATGAAACCTGGTAATTTTTTATAAAAATAAAGCTGGAATACAACATTAAGCGGATTTTTTTTCGCCTCCGTCTCCACAAAGCCGCTACTTGTGGGGCTACAATCTCGGCGTTTAAGTAGGCACGAGCGTGTGCGCCCGCGCGGAAAATTAACAAACAAAACGGAAATCCTCTTTGTGGAACAAGGATTGGGACAAAGGAAGCATTAGTAGCTAAGCAATTGATATTAAAAATGCGTAAAGGAGATAAATTAAGAAGTTTGCTTTTCTTTTTTAACTGGTGTTGTGTTTCTTTTTATTAAGGTTTATTATTAGAACATACGAGAAGCAACTTTAACTTCTTTTGTTTTATTTATATCTTGAGGATTTTATTCCAGAAATTAAAGCTTACCTATAGCTTGAGGTTGACAGTAAGTCTTGTATTTTCATAAACTATAATGTATCTGATCATGTTGCACAATAAACCACCTTCTATCTACCAAACTTATCAAATACAAATATAGACCTTACAATGGAAACAAGCAAGTTAAATATTCGTCGGGGTGTTAAAGACTCATCCTAGAGATAATCGGTAGAGCCTCAAGCAGACGGTAAGCAATTTAGTCCGGATTAAACCCTGATTCCCTTGCAATACTCGCCCCAAAGCGAATTATGCAGTCGGATTTATTTGTACTGTGAAGTTAGACCGTCTAATCGAATAATACCTATTGAGGGATGTAGAGAGAGACAAATGGTAACTCCGCATAGACTTATTTGAAGTGGGAAATTAAATTGCATTGTGTACGTCTGACAATACTAGTGTAGCTGGTGTTTAATTTTCGTTGGAAGTTGTAATGCAAACGCTCTCGCAGATTATAGGAGGATGGGTTTAAAACAAATATTGTGTTACCTTATTCAGATTTCGTGAAGCCGTGCCTGCCGAAGCGTGTGTGAGTTTAGTACAGATAATTTTATAAACTCGGCTGTTAAAAGCTGATATAAGTATGTTTGGAAATTATGTTTTAGATGGCAAAAAATATAGTGTATATATATTATTTCAACTGAATCGGAATTCATAAAATTAATCGCTGGGAAGATACGATAAAAAAAAACAATGCTT
The DNA here is from genome assembly GCA_917490735.1 of Dryobotodes eremita. Lineage (NCBI taxonomy): Eukaryota > Metazoa > Arthropoda > Insecta > Lepidoptera > Noctuidae > Dryobotodes > Dryobotodes eremita. The sequence continues at coordinate 17,449,205 of OU823251.1, read as the reverse complement.
AATAAATATGATGGGATGGCGATCAGCCAACGATTACCAGGAGTACAGAAATCCGCGGCAATGGCGTTCGAAATCCATGTTATTAAAGGTCTGACACGCAATTAGCAGAGTTGCCAGTGTTAAAATGTCACGTCATTATCCACGGCACGAATGACATGTCCCTACCGTGTCAGAACGGACCTGTTAAAAAAATGTAACACGAATTTCAATTTTCGACTAACGATTGGAATATGAAAGATTTTGGGCGTTATTAAAATGCTAAAAGTTAAATAAAATCATTGTGACTTCAGTGAATAATATGGTAATTACTAAGTGGTTTTGGAAGTGTTTAGTTTTTCGAATCGTTCTTTTGAACTTCTAAACTTTTTGATGATTTTGCATCAAACAGTTTAGAAGTTGTTTTTAATACGAAATAAAACTTACGTTTGAAGAACCGACGCGACGTATGAAAAATAATATATGCGGAAAAGCTGAAAAAGTTTTCCATATAAACATAACCGAAAAATTGTTATTACAATTTCTATTTTTGATTCCGACAAACATAGTTAATTGGTGCACGTTTGATGTTATTTACCGAACAATGAATATTATTAAATTATATTCTAAATTAGGATCAACAGCAAAGGTTATTTCTAGTTTCGTATCCAAATAATATATACGAGTTCAAAGTTTAATTCCGTTGGATTAAAAATTGCAATGTATGAGCCTTTATTAAGTAATATTCCAATCAATCACATTATAAAAGTTTATAATAATTTTCTTACAATACAATTTTTGCCATTGAATGAAAAACTTCTTAAAACTTTTATTAAATCATACTTCAAATCCGTGAGTTCCATACTACAAAGAAATTAAAGGGAAATCTTTTTTGTTCTTCTAATAGATTTATACGACTTCGATGGTCACAAAGCGAACTGCTTCAAAGGAGGAAAGAAATACAAGAGAGCTGGACTTGACTCGCATTGTGTTTCGTACTGGACTGGAATATTGTATGAAAATTCTACAAATTGAATGCTGTTAGATACCAACTCTGACCCTGACTCTAGTAGGTGGGCAGTTTTTGTTTGTCTGAAATATTATTTGTATTGAATATTAAAATCTTCGAATTTCGAACAACAAAAAATAAAACCAAACCATCAATGTAGTTTAGATGAGATCTGACACCGTGTTTTTTGTTGATTAGCCAGTTTCAAAAACCAGGTCTTAAAACCTTAATAATTAGTCATTAACCTCTACGTACTACGTTCCCTAAGTTTTCGTGGTCGTTGATTCAAATCCGAGCAACTACCAAAGTGACTTTTTCAATTCAGTACTTTCTGAGTTTATCTTGGACGTTACTGAGTGAAGGAAAACACCGTAGGGAATCTTGAAATTATACATAGTTAATATGTCTGAAATCGCCAACCCGTCTTAAGCAAACGTGGTGATCAATGCTCGTGCCTCTCTGTATGAGAAGAGGCCTTTGTCCTGCAGTGGGGCAGTTACAGACTGGTATTATTATCCTCTAAGTTGGCAATAAAAATTGTAATTTTGAATACTCTTTTCATAATCAACATAAAACAGTTGAACCAAAACTTAATCTACAAAAGCCCTTGCTTGTTGACTGTACGTCTGAATTTCAAGTTTAAAATATCGATGTATTTAATTGAGAATGTTCATAATCGCGATGTACGGAACTTCGAAAAAATTTCATACTGAACTTCGAAGTTTGAATAGACATTCTTTCGAAGTTCCGCACATCGCGATTATGAACACCCCAATTAAATACATCGATATTTTAAACTTCGAAGTTCAGACGTACAGCCTTGCTTGTTATATCATCCTCATTTCTCCACATATCTTTTTCAAGTGCAGTAGCTCTGTACATAAATCTCAGTATCCACATTTTTGCAGCGCAGGTACGCTGGCGGTTGTTACCGGATAAATTTAACGAGGCTGACCCATGTCACGAGTCACGGGGTTGTGTCACCGACCAAGACCGTCCCGCCTAATTTCAGCAGAATATATTGCGGTGAAATTCCAACCTATCTTTTTGTGTGTAGTGTTACTCTGTCATATTAGTGTTTGTCTTCTAAGGATGTTGTTATGTTTTGTGAACCGTTTCTGTGACGTTTTGTGCCCTTCTTTTTGGGGTTTCCACTGTTTTTTTTTAGATTCTGAATTTCTTTGGTATTGTGTGTCTTATCTGCTTTTAGTACGCCTGAATGATTAGTGAGTAGTGACCGAGGGTAGAACAATTATAGCGCGATGGTTTGTATGCCAACAGAAAGTTTTTGCTGCTATGTTCAACTGTAAGAGCGCACTTCGGGTGAATAGTTTGACGCTCCAAAAGTTCCGAAGTGACTGCTTTACATCATTTCATTACAGCAACCAAATGTTTTGAAAATGACGCAAACCTGTTTGAAGGCGTCAATGTATCTCACATCATAATTAGAACTCCCAATTCTTTGAATCTCCAAAACGCCAAGGAACTATAAAACCTTTTAATCAATAAGAACCATCGAGACATAACAATTAAAACAGCAAACGACGAAGCAAGTCACAACATGTCCCATTCCGCACACGTACAAATGCCCGAGACAACTATGCATTTAATGAAAATAATCCTATAGTACTAATGACATCCCTTTACGTGACGGATTCCTTTTCTTCGATATTAAAGGTGCATTCTCCACTAATGTTATTATTATTAATCCTAAGTATAAAATAATATATATATTATAACACGTGTATTTCATATTACAGATATATCTCTTATATAAAAGACACGACTAGAAAATAAACTTTATCCATACTATCTGTCTGTATCATGTTTGCAATTAGAATTTTTATGGAAATTCGTACTGCGTTTGTGGATGTCTTGATGTCGTCATTAATATTAATTTTTATACATTAGTTTCGTGTTTATGTTGTCTTGTTTACACGTTACTGTGTTTTTATCGGTGTTAACGTCTTGAGCTTTAGTAAGAAATTAGGGACTGCCAAACTGTTGCAGTATTTAAAAGAGGAGTGAAAAAAACATTTTTCTCTACTTTCTCAAAGTTGCGTCTGTATTTATTATTTTAAATTACATTATAATCCTAATCCTAACTTCCTAACTTCCTAACTAATATTATAAATGCGAAAGTGAGTTTGTTTGTTTGTTTGTTACCTTTTCACGCCTAAACCACTGAACCGATCATCCTGAAATTTTGCATATACGTTGTCAGGTGTACAGAAACGGACATAGGGTACCTTTCATCCCGCAAAAAAGTACTGTTCCCGAGGAAAACAACAATAATGTTCTTATGATAATAGATGGCGCCACGTGTCTTTCGAATCATGATTCAATTATAACCCGAATTGATAGTCAGTCTGAATTAACGCGAGCGAAGCCGCAGGCAAAAGCTAGTTATATATATATATATATATATATGTATTAGTGATATTTATTTTAGAAGTATGTATGTATTTAAGTATATTCTCATATTGTATGTTTTATTAAAATTATTTTTTAATTTTTAATTTATTTTGTTTTCTCTTCTACACACAGCGTCTACATCTCTTTTTATCTACTTTCCTGTCGCAGGTATCGGGAAGAGATTTCTTTAGAAATAAGCATCACCTTTGTACGTATTTTTGTGTACCTTTATTCTTGTCTGTTTATATGTGTATACATAAATGGTTAAATAAATAAATAATATGTTTATCGTATTTCGCAGTCCGAGTTATCTTAATTTCTCGTTGCTTGTTCGAGAATTTGTGGAGTTCAACTTTCGACTGTAAATAAAGTATTCATAGAATTTTTTGGTATCTGCAACTGTTTTTCCAACTCCCTTTTAAAGTAAAGAGTACATTACTGCAGCGGCAGACAACAAAGGCATTTATAGACGAACGTGAAAATACATACGTGAGTCCATCAATACCTGGTTGCGGTCAAGACTTATATAATACTTTTATCAAATAATGCGCGGAAATTCAAACTAAGTAAATTAATTATAAATTCCAGAATCAATGACAAACAACGATGACTTTTCTCGCGCCAATATGTTCATTTGTTTCTTTTTCAATTTAAGGGGGATGCGGTAAGGCAGGCCGCGAAATTCAAATTTACTTACGTTTTTGCAATTTGCAGGTCATTGTTAGGTCGTATGTTAATTAAAATATGATTCGCGGCCGTAACAAATATGGCTTTACAGAATTATAATAATTAGAAATAACATGCTTAATGCGTAAAAGTTTCTTTGTCAACGCTCCAAAAATTTATAATAAAATACCGAACGCCATTAAAAATATGCCATTAATAAAACTCAAAAAGGCACTTAATAAGTTGTTTAGTGACAAGTGTTACTACACATTAGATGAATTTTTGAATGATGGCTCAGTATAAACAAAATAAAATTACTTATTATTAAAATGCGTTAATATATTATAGTTTGTGAATGTTTTTGTTGTCTTTGTTTTTATGTTATATGACAAAAACTTACATGATGTTTGGAATTGAAATTTATTATTAATATTGACATTTAATGTTTTTTGACATTTTTAATTATTTTGACTTAGATATTTTTTTTAAGTGTTAAATAATATTATGTAATTGTTCAATTTATTTTGCTAATTAAATACCATAATTATGCATGATTTTCAAATATATTTTTAGAAACTTTAATTTGTAATCTTGAGCTAGATGCACACCATATTTGTACGCCTCCCGACATAACATAGCACTCTTTCATCAAATATAAGATCTGTATTTCTTTACCTGTGCTAACAAATAAAGGTGATTTGATTTGAATCAGCATTGCAATTTCTTAAGTTAAAATTGGCCTCAAAAGTCATGATTTCATGAAATAGTCATTCAATGGGTAATATAAACTTAGAGAGATGTATTGATGATTTTTATGATTATAATTCTATAAATAAATATTTAATACATAAATAAGTATTTAGATCACCATACAACCTGATACTGACCTGCAAATTGCAAATACGTAAGAAAATTTGAATTTCGCGGGCTACCTTGGCGCATCCCCGTTAAACAGCTTTATTTGCTAAGCCAGTTCGAAATTTAAATAAAATATTTGATAAGTTACCTCCATGGTTGCCATGGGTCGAATTACACAAATCATTCCATTTTTAAATTACACGACAGATATGGATTTTCATACTAATATTGCCGGCCGCTTCTCGCATGTATTTGACCAGTACAGCATTTTCAATTTATCTCGAAGAAGGTGGTCAAAATAATGCTCGTATTTCCAAGCATCTTTGAGAAAAATACTTTAAAGCTTAATGTCTTTAATACAATACAAAGTATTTTTTGTAATCCAATATGCCATTTTGTCAACATTTGATTCCAAGAAATCCGTCTAATATGACAGGAGACATTTAATTCCCGAACAAAAAAGAGAAACGAAACAAACAAAACGTTACCACGAAATGATTCTCCACATAACTTTTGTAACTTTTTTGCGTTGACACATTTAACATAATGGGGAAACAGAAAAATCCCATTTTACGCTCGGCGTCGCGCAAGTAGATTTTTGAATTGCTGCAAAATTGTCTAGAGTGTTATCATATCGTGGGAGTTCTTCCATTAGTGTAAAAAGCCTTCTCCGTGCTGTCGTTCGCTTGATTAGACATCGCTTTACCCGCTTCGGCGGAACGTACCGAAGTATATTTTAAAATGAATGCAATCAGGAGTATTAGGTCCCTTCCTTTTTTGATACATATTTTATTTCCTTTGAGAGTTTTACTGAAGAACTCGAGTTTAACGTGAAGTATATTTTGGAGGAATAGCGTAATTCGTTCTTTATTGTCCCACTACTAACAAGTTTCATAGAATTAAATTAGGGTTTTAGCTTGAAATTTAAAATAGGCGAAATGATAGTTTAGGACGTTATTATGTAGGTTTTAATAGATGTTTTTTAATTTTTGTAAAATAACAACTTGAAAGCAGAAATTCTAAAATCACTCAAAAAAAATACACTCAATGCTATATACCACAGTCACATTCATTTGGTAAGTACTACGTATAATTCGGCCAATAAACATTTCAATCGTCCACTCAACCTTCCAAACCGCGCAAACCCTACCATAATTAAATAATGAATCGAGCATCCCGCGATTACGTCACACTTATCTTATTTATAAGGAAAATGTCTTCTAATTAAACCGGCTGTATGAACTAAAAAGTTGCAATTATGCAAGCCTGGCCCAGAACAGATAACTGGCAATTTAGTCGAGATTAAGTCGTAATGTTTACTGGACTACCGCCGTGGTTACGTTGACCAAGGTGAGGTAAGATTGTGGATAAGAGTTTTGGTTTTATTTTGCAAGACAGTGTGTTTTATTCTAGTATTTTTGAGTTCACGTTTTATGTATTTTTCAATTTTGTGTTACATAGTTGACCATATAACGATTTACTATAAAACTACAAGATCTCGGCCTGAATCTAACATGTTTTTTTTTTATCCGGCATCAGTAACTTAGGGCCCGCAAAAATGTAATAATAAAAATTGTTGTGTCCACAAACGGTTCCTTCTTTAGTGAAAATACCTTCACTTCAATGAACTTTATCACTTTTTCAATATGTAGCTAAACCCTCTCTTATTTTCGTTTGACGAAACAAAATACTCTAGTTATAAAAAAATAAATGACGTCCTTAAAATGCCTCTTTTTTACAACATTTTTATCCTCCCCAAAAATATCGCTACCAACATAATCTGTGCCCCAATAAAGTTCAAAACTTTTTATCCTGTTTCACCGCAACACCTGGCCGCCCTGGTGTACAATCTAACTTCCAATTTACTGTATAATCCCCAGGACGAGTTTATCATTTACGACCACCGGTGTGCACTATTTGTGGTGCACTATTTATTATTCCACGGATAACTTTGTACGGTACATATTGAATAAACTTCCTTAAGTTTGATGAGGTTGCAAGCCTGCGGGTATTGACGTTGATATTTATTTTGTTTTGAAACCTAACGTGTGCATTTAAGGGGACTACAGGACCTAAATGTAAGTTTTATAATGCCTAAAAGTATATGATCCACTGCACTCAACAAAATCAGAAAAAACATATGTTATTTTTCAGGATATTTGCTAATTAGATAGTGTGTTGAAAACATAATACAACTAATTTGATACGATGGAAAAAAATCACGAAGATACCTCTAAAAATTTCTTATAACGATTAAAAACTATACTACTATGCATTAAATCATTCTGATTTTTTGTCAGATTATTCTACAAGCAACATACTAACGTAATAGTGTTTTAATTTTTTAATCCAATCAATAGATTTTTCGTAAATATATAATTGCTTCGTATTTTGCAATAAATTACCAGCGTTGTGTCATCGCGCTTCTCTTTCTTTTCTATGCAGTCCGACAGTGACCGCGCTTTAGCTGTTATAAGCCTCTTAAAGGCAGTGCCCGTGTGAGTTTTAAGGCTCCCAGAGACAGCCGCGACGTGACAGCGCTACACAAAGGCGCCGCTCATCGTGCGACACGCGGTGCCTTTGTGTCGGGCGTTGCTTCGCGCCAGTGTGTACGAGCCTTTATTTTGTGAAAAAATCATTGTAGAAGAACCAAGTTACCACTGGGCCTTCGCTCCGAGTATGTTATTAAGCTCCTGACAAACCGTCAGTCTAGAAACAATAGGCTTTGAATATTGCGTATCAGTCGAATAAGCGGCTTTGAACCTGAAGAAGGCAGCTGGAACATAATTGAGAACTGAGAACACCAGTAACAAGGAAGGTAATGCGAACAGGCATGTTTATTTAAAAACAAATCTCTACGGTTACATCACTTATGATAAGTAAACTAACTGTTTTTAAATACATTAGTTAAGTAGTTAGGTTCATTCAATATTCCTCTGAAAACTTAGTTAATGAATTTGAAATGTTTTGCTACCCGTTTTTTTGTTTGTCATTGATATATTTTGGCTTGTGGCTAATTATTGCTACGCTTGCTGCGGTTGATCCGTGGATGGGTGACCATCTTTACATACCAAGACCCCTCCGTGCCTCGGAAATCACGTTAAGTCGTTGGTCCCGGCTGTCTTTCTTGGATCTTTGACAGTCGTTACAGGACGTCATCAGAAGCCCGATAATCTGACAACCAGTCTTACCAAGGGGTATCGTGTTACCCAGTAACTGGATTGTGGAGGTCAGATAGGCAGTCGTTCCATGTAAAATACTGGTATTCAGCTGCATTCGGTTAGACTGGAATCCGACCCCAACATAGTTGAGAAAAGGCTAGGCAGATGATTATCATATATTTTAATAACTCAAAAATTAACACCACCTAAAACTTCAAGAAGATCTAAGAAAGAAAGAAAAATAGGTTTATTTGTCACAGAAACACGTGCATACAAAAAAGATAATTAGCTCTAGTAACAATGTAAAATAAAAATAAAACAAACAAAATAAATCTATAATCACGAGCACAAAACAGAAATAGTCGACAGCTGCACGTCATGACTGTGACAAGAAGGCTTCCACTCAGCATGATGCTGTGCTATGGGGGACCCACAGCACAGCGCTGATTTTCAGTGGTTACCCTAAAAGGACGTACGGAAAACCAATATAACCAATACCAACCAAATAAAATAAAACAAACAGTAAGCACTAAGAATAAAAATCAACCACATAAACAACCAGTTATCTGTGGGTATATACAATACAGCTAACTATAGTATTGATAGAAATATCCTCGCAATAAACATCCGTCAATATCTCGACCCCCAGCAATGTAGGATCAGGTATATTGTGAGATATATTCCCATTCGATTGTGAAATCCGTTGCTACATGCAACGGATTTTCAAAGGCAACCAATTTTCTACTGATCCCCCAAAAATGATCGCCTATAAAACCAAACGCAGTCAGTCCCCAGTGGAACCCTAAAAAATAGAATTCGGAGCCACATTGTGCGCAGTGCATACGCTAAATATAACTAAAGAGCCGAACACACTGAAACAAATCGCTGCGATTTCAGCCAACGGTGAAATTTCAAATAAAAATTTCAAATTTGAAAAGTTTCCGTTGCATTTCACTGAAGAGGATGTCGTAAAGTTTTTATGAGCAATTTCAATTTGAGTATTTGGAAAGTTAATAAGTACCTACCCAATAGATTTGCAATAAAGCGGTTGTGTTATGTTTATATCTCTATTTATTGCAGCAGTAAATGGTACTATAAAAAAATTGCAGTAGACAAATTGTACTGCAAAATTTTTGAAGTACGGTTTCATAAAAGACTTCTTTCTAACTTTAACATTTGTCTGTGAATATCCGTAATTTTAAAACGGATTCTCTGAAGATCGTAAAGAAAATCCCGCAGCATTCTGCGACCGGTAGCTGGCATGTGTAAACACTTTAACCACGGTCTACAACGGCCATATAAGGCGACAAACGGACGACACGGCGGGTTCCGCGACAAAGTGAGAAAAATATGGTTGTTCAATATTTATAGGATTTTTATTTCCGTCGTTTAGCCTCAGATACACGTCGACAGACGGAGGTAGGGGACAATGTGTGAGGAGTTACATACAACTAGATGTGGTAAGAGTGCGTGTCTGGAATGTTTTGGCGTGTGGACTCGAGTTTTATCTCTTAGTCGCATGACTAGAGAGTCAGGGGTAGGCGTTTATTGACCTTTAAGTTGAACTAATATTATGACCTGTTTACTAACTAAACTAAGCTTGTTTTGTACATATCATGGCGATTTTTGGCGCAATCCTATCATGAGTAGTTAAGTGACGGGTTACTTTTTGCCCCATAATTATTTTACAAATCTAGAATGCTCTCAGAAAACACCACAGTATCTAAAAGAAACGCCTAAAATAAACACCATCCTGGAAAAATTGTACTAAGGGTGTGCACCAACCTCTGGCTTATCGTTTGATGACCACGTAGAGCTACAGGTCACTGCTCAAACACAAGATTCACATGACCATCACAGATTAAAAGCGATAAGCCTTCCATAAACAGCCCTTTTTTTCGAATCCACATTCTCTTCCAGTACCCCTTCGTTCGACTGTCTCATGTGCGTTGTTTTTCTTGGCTGTTGCATTCATTTGGGCGGGCTTAGGCGGATACATAATGCATACGACCACGGGGGGTCATCAGTATTCTGCGACAGTAGTTGCTCTGACGATGTCCAACCTCGGCGACTTGTGTTACCGATGTTTGATTCAAGTTTAAATTACTTTAGCTTTTATTGAGTTTTGTATTGGATTTTTAGAGTTTTATCCGATATATTTGTTTTTTGAGATTTGGAACTGCTATCAAGCTGCAGGACAATCTGTATATTTGTCCAAAAGACGGATTGGAGTGTTTGTCAGGCGATACTGCGGTTGACTGTGTTAGTGACCGCAGAGGCGTGAAACGGACCTAATCACGTCCGGCATACAACGTGTTAAATCTTGCTTTACAAATAAAGCTGCATTAGAGTGTAGGTACATATGTTCTTTGTTGCTCTAATGGCTTTTCCGAAGGTATCTGATGAAGGTGAAAGCAAACCCTGTTCAGGATGAAATCTTACGCCATTACTCACTAAAGAGAATTTGTAATACATTCATCTGTATTTAGAAAGTTTTTACTTTTTAACTCACCACTTTTTCCAACAATTATGATTTGAATAACATTATTAAATTGTAATTGAAAAAATCATCGACGAAAATTGATGTTATGTCTTTGTGAACCCTACCACTTAAATTCACACTGTGGAAAGCAATAAATATATTGAGTATTGAGGTTATAAAATTAACCTCAATTGTCAAATGAAAAATATAATTCAAATTAAAATTTCGGGTTTAAGTATTTAAATAAAATTGCCAACATTCAATGAATAAGCAGAGGTTCGTGCCTTCTCTGTGTACCTAAGCAAAACACGCAAATAAACATATTTTTGTGCTTTCTTTCTTTCTAATATCTCCTCGCAATATTGGCACATTCATTTTCAGGGCTGTTTTTTGTAACTTTAATATATTCATCATCAAAAATACCCGTAAACCATGGGTTATCTTTAGCTTACTAGTTCAATGCATACCTACTTCAAACATAACATTACTTGCAGGTCACAACAAGGACACATTTACACAATCACAATTCTATTTTCGAAGCACTCAACTAAATGGCATAAAAAAATCTGAGTACAATAAAGGCATAAAGAAAATAAACAACCTACCATTTTTCCACACTGCGGTACAAACGAGGTCTTAATTAATTAATGCAGATTATGTCCAATTCTGAGGGCAGTGCCGTATGTCAACGTGATAAGTTAATTCTTGCTGACGAATGGCAGCTATTTTGTTTGTAGAAATGGCGCGTGAAGGTAGGTCCTAACTGTAGATATGGACGGTGCGTGTTACGATGCGAACATTATACAGGTTATAAATTAACTGTTCCTGGTTATGTAGGCAGTTAGTGATTTCTGCAGTAATTTTGTTCTCTGAGAATAGAATGTGGAATCGAGGTCTATGGAAGATTATTGCATAAGCAAAATCAGCTTATAATTTTCCCAATCTGGGCCACAGGCCTCTTCTCTTCAAGAGGGATTGGGCTGTAATGTACCAAGCGGGCCCAGTGCGGGTTGGTAGATGTCATATGTCTTCGAATTTTTGTTTCTAGAACATGCCAGTTTCCTCACGATGTTTCCCTTTACTGTTTTGAGAGCAGTGGTGATGAAATTATTTACACAAAGTAAAGCACCTGGCTGGGTTCGAACCAACGTTATCACTGGGCCAGCACTGCTCTAAGATTATTGTAGTGGACTGAATGCGGATGGCAAAGAACCGAGTATTGTGCTGAAACAGGGGAGAGTCCAGCAATGCATTGCAATGGACTGTGTTGATTGATTCATCAAAGGGAATGTCGGAGGAGGGGTGGGTTCAAAAATGTAGGATAGATTAATAGGATTGGATAGGTTAATATTTCATTGCTTGATATTCTAATCACAAAGACACTTAAGGCTTCTCTAAAGAAAAAATGTGTGCCTATTCCAAACTATTTACTGCTACAGAACACAGCTCTAAACTCACTCTAAAATAAACAAAACCAATACAACTCCACTACATTACTAAAAAACAACAGATAGCTTCATAAACTATCGGACGAAATGTTTCGTTCAAGAAACAATATCCGACAAATATCCGAAGGAGTGCCGTCAGCTGGTTATTTCACTTAAACTTTTAGAACTCGTATCCTATACTAGGTTCTATTCTTAGTAGATCCGTAAAAAGAGCTTGCAAATCCTTGTAGCGAGCTTGTGTTGGCAGAATAGTCGGGTGTGTGATAGCTTAGTCGAAACTTCCCCTTTCGGAGTGACGGATTTTGACAGCAAACGATAAGTTTTGGGTAATTTTTTTGAAACCCAATTTTGTGTTTTGTATTTTAGGAGAAGTTTCAAAATAATTTAATTACTCGTAGTTAAGTAGATATCGTTAAAGTACTTGATAGTTCAAAGGGCAGTGGTATTTCCATTACTCTTTGAGCTACCAAGTACCTACTCCATTTTGGGTCAAGAAAAAACGATAATCAATACAGGAAAGGGGAAAAAATGTTGGTTAGAAAACAATTTCTTAATCATAAGCTAGTAGTTGAATATCACACATAATACATAAAAACCTATACCTGTTAACTTTTATTATTTAATGAAGTACAAAGTATATGCTGTTAGGGTAACTATTTTAAATAAATAAATAAATCATTTAGAAAATATGATGGTGAATGATTCAATCTCTGACGGTGTTACTGCTGCAATATCTTCACCTACCTCTAAGAAACAATGTCAAATTGTCTGCACTAAGAAAAAACAGAATCACCAAAGCATAAAATGTCCGACCACGATATATCGACTATTGACATAAAAGTGATGAAAGCTCTAAGAATAGAACCCGACAGGGGTTCCCAAAGGAGTCCACTTCAATACCGTTCTTATCATCATGATAGGTAGATGGAACAGAAACCACAGTTTTATTAACTAGTGTGTTGTTGCAGTCGCACTAAAAAGTCTGCCACTGATAAAGAAAAATAACACGTGTGGCACTCGGGGACTGCTGCGGTAAAGCTATTGCATAGCATTTTTTATCAACTTATGCAATTATAATTATTTATTTAATTTTTATTTATGCAGTATTTTTTTTTTCTTTGATATTAATTCAAGTACAGTCGTACCATATACATACACGTTAAGCGAACGCTCGGCCGAGCTACATGGTAGGCGGAGTGGGGGGTGTTAGGTTTTATTTTCGTTACGGAATTTCTTGATTCAGTCGCCGCGCTCAAAGCCCGCGATAAAAGCTATGCAATAGTTTAAAAATCATATCACCAAAGCACAAAATGTCCAAACACAATAATATCGACCAGCGACATAAAACTAATGAAAGCTCTGAGAATAGTCCCCCTGTTCCCATAGGAGTCCACTTCCATACCGTTCGATATTTACTGCTTTCGTCTCGCAAATCAATATTGCATGTCGCAGATGCATCGATCCTTGAAAATGTTTATGCCAAACAAAATTGTCGTCGAGCTGTAGAGTATTTTGTAGGCTATTTATAAACTTTTACGGAAGTTTAAGAGAAGAGAAGTTAGTTATAAATAATGCTGATTTCTGAGTTAAACTGTAGCACTCCATAGAAACATACTGGGAAATGCAAAGAAGTGTCCAGAATAAATATTTTATAGCCACAGACAAGATAGCATTGATTTATTTAATAAAAATTGAGCCGTCGCAGGACGCTTGGCAGATGTGAAACATCGAAACTATTTTGTATAGAAAATATAGCGTGCGTGGCATGCGTCGCCACGCCAACAATCAGTTTTACCCGCGGCTATAGATGTCTCACATCAAAAACTCATGCAATGCATAACCTTCTCCTTGTTTGAAGTCAGTTGGAGTTACTGCTATCAAATTCAATATTTTTGTTTAATTAAATTACATTAGAATTTACAATTCAATTATAATAACCTAACCTAACTAAAACTATTAACCAACTAAAAAATGACGTCGAAAAATTCCTCCGCATCGCTGTCGACTGGTAATGTACCCAAGAGACTGGCGGGATTGCCACGTTGTATGGCAATGCTTAGCCTCTGCTATCCAATGATTTTATGAACATTTAACCACAACTTCATAAATGTGATAGGTCATTTAGATAACGAATAAAGATAGAGCATATGCTCATTCCGTATTTGAAGAACTTTTCCCAAACCAGTACTTGTGACAAAAACAAAACAAAAAGATTAAGGTAAACTCTCGTTTATTTTCCCCTTACATAACGTGTGCATATAAAACAATGCCACAACACGTAAATGATAGTGTAAACGTTGGTTATTTTGACGAGGAGCCGACGGAGGCATGTCGGAGGCGTGCCGCGAGCGCGGGGGCGGAATAAATAAGTTGTACACACTTTGAATATTGATCTGTGCATGCGCTTGATGACGCAGTACAATGTGTGTCTGTGTATTGTGAAGGAAGGCTTTCCTTGTGTAATGCAACTGTATAAAGTGAGCAGTGGGTAAGTAAACACAGTGGCCTTGATATTTAAAGTAATAGATGGTTTAGCGGTGGTTGGTTACTGTTTCGTTGCGAGACACAGGACTTTGGTTAAGATGCCTAGTTGTATTTCCTAACGCCTATACTGAAAAATCTTCCTAAATCTGAACTTTTCATTGTAGTGTTAATGTCCATGAGTCAGCTATTTAGGTAAAGTTTCTGTATTCATCTGCCGGGGTGTAAGGGCACGCTTCTCAGTGTCCAATGTCAACCTCACCTGCTCGTGGTGCACCCTGTTAAATAAGCAACGAGGCTCTGACAACCGACAAATGGCGGTATAGCTATTTCTAAATAAAACTTCGCAGCTTAATGGCGCATACTATTGACGGGCAGCAGCGTCACTAGTGCGAGAAACTGTGATCTGCGATCGTCAACCCCCATGCCTAGCGTGGCGATTATGGGCAAAACCTCCAATGGCAAGCCATAATCATCCACGGCCCCAAGTTCCCGGCCGCCTTGCTATTCCTGGTTTTGGCGGCGGTCACGGTAACGGCAAGTTACGGGGCGCGAAGAATCCCCGAGTTACGAATGGCCGCCAAATCTGACTGACCTTGGCGACGTAAACGGATGCACTATACGGCTCGACGAACACCTAGTGCAGCTAGAAGAAGAGCTCAGAAAAATAAGGTGGCACATTCTTGGGTTGAGTGAAGTCCGAAAGGTGGCCAGATTTAAAGGTTAATGTGTCCTCCCCGGACACAATAACCCTAGAATCCATCGGGCCATCTTTTGTATTTTCGAGAGGGAGACCAGCTATCCCGAGGCAGAGTCAAGTTCCTGGTAAACAAATCCCTTCGTGACAATGTTGTGAAAGTCTCCAGTGTCTCGACCAGGATAGCATATTTCGTAGAGAAGCTAACCGAGAGGTATAGCCTCCAGGTTTTTAAGATTTACGCACCGACCTCGGCTCACTCGGATGACGAAGTGGAGAAAATATTCGAGAAAATCTCCGAGGCCTTGCATTCCACCACTAAGGCCCACTACAACGTTCTCTTGGGGGATTTTAACGCTAAAGTGGGAGTACAGGATTGCAACGAATCGATGGTAGGATCCTACGGTTTTGCAGCAGAAATCATAGGGGCAAATACTTGTTAGCTTCCTTGAGAAGGAGGGTTTTTCTTGATGAATTCCTTCTTTAAAAAATAGTTTTAAAGATAGTGGAGGTGACGAAGTTCCGACACTATGATGAAATATGAGATAGACTTCATCATAGCGAATAAAAAGCATATATTCAGGGATGTCTCGGTGATCAACAGGTTCGATACCGGCAGTGATCACAGGAACGACGTGAAAACCCACCTATCAATTCGTCAGAACAACGAGCACT
The DNA here is from genome assembly GCA_917490735.1 of Dryobotodes eremita. Classification (NCBI taxonomy): domain Eukaryota; kingdom Metazoa; phylum Arthropoda; class Insecta; order Lepidoptera; family Noctuidae; genus Dryobotodes; species Dryobotodes eremita. Next base: position 17,433,337 of record OU823251.1, on the reverse strand, counting down.
CAACAAAAATATTAGAACATTGGTACGACGCGACCTCTGACGCTCCAATTCACGCTCTATAGAGGGCGATTGAGCAAAATCGGGGGCGACAGTGTTTATCCAATCACTTTGCAGGAGTCACCTAACGAAATTCAGCAAATTTTGTGGAGATATCGTCGTTTCGAAGCCGGAGATCCTTTCGGAAGTCGAAAACTTCTACGGCCAATTGTACGCATCGCATGCATCTCGTCCTGATCCCCAAAAATTAGGATTCTAGAGCCACCTTAACCCGCCGTTTTACGGAAGACGTCAAAAGTCAGCCAAGATGAGCGGCTCTTAAACAGCTTAAGAATGGAAATGCTTCTGGTGAGGACAGGATTACGACCGAGCTCTTGAAAGCGGGAGGAAGTCCTGTACTGAAAGACCTTCTGGAGCTCTTAAACTTTGTCCTGTCCTCTGAGAAAACTCCAAAAGCGTGGCGAAGGAGCGTGGTCGTTCTCTTTTTTTAAAGAGTAATAAGACCCTTTTAAAGAATCATAGACCCATTCACCCATTTCACTCCTAAGCCACATATACAAGTATAAGTTATTTTCAATAGTCCTCACGAATCGCCTAGCGCGAAGACTCGACGAGTTTCGGCCACCAGAGCAGGCCGGATTTCGAAGAGGATACAAATTATACAGAAGTCAGAAGAGTATAATCGGCCCCTGTGTTTTGCGTTTGTGGACCATGAGAAGGCTTTTGATTTTATCGAGACCTGGTCTGTTTTAGAGTCTGCAGTAATGTCAAGTCGACTGGCGATACATCTAAGTGCTGAGATGTTTTTATAAGAACACAAAAATGACCGTCCAAACTAAGGATCAGCGAACTGAACATATCCCGCTGTTTCGACGGGTGAGACAAGGGGACGTAATTTCCCAGAAATTGTGCTCTAACGCATTGGAGGATGTGTTTAAGACGCTGAACTGTGAAGGACGCGGCATTAACATCAACGGCGAGTATATTTCACATTTGAGATTTGCAGATGATATCGTCATACTGGCTGAATCGCTGCATGACTTGCAGCAGATGCTGGACGGCCTAGTTAATTTTTCTGTACGCATTGGTCTTCAGATGAACTTAGAAAAATCCCAGGTTATGTCCAACGAACACGTCACACTGGGACAGATTGTTGTCAGTAGCGGTGCTCTCAAGGTTTTTCGAGAATTCGTTTACCTTGGGCAAAATCTGCAGTTTGGTAAGAACAACTTTGAGAAGGATGCTATCAAAAGGATTACGCTGGGCTGGGCAGCATTTGGGAAGCATCGTCGAGTCTTCTGGTCGCGTATTCTGCAGAGCCTAAAGACTAAAGTCTTCAATTCGTGCGTCCTGCCTGTTATGACTTACGGAGCCAAAACGTGGAAACTCATGGTCCGGCTGGTTCATAAATTCAACGTTGCTCAGCGAGCTATGAATGAAAGAAAATTTTAAACTCATATTAAAAGTACATTTTGTAGACAAAAATATTACAAATTAGAGGATTATATCCCAGATAAGAATGCTTGGAAACATACTGGTCCTGCTCCATAGGACAATCTAGAGTCTAGACAAAATCAAACTAGTTGCTAATTTAATTGTATAATATATATTTTTTATGACATTGATTTTTATATTCTGTAACTACTTTAGCTAACACACTAAATTAGTAATTGTTAAAATTTTGTAAAAATCATCTAGTTTTCAATATTTGTAAATATGCGAGCTCCATGTATCTATCACATTATTAATTTACCTGTCATTGCTTTATATTATATTTAATTCTTTTTACCTGTTGTGGTATAGTAATTTTATTCTAGATGCATCGTCTTCATATATAATTATATAATTAATGTATACATAATATTGTAAAACATTTTAAAAGAGTAACGGTGGAGTTTCTTGCCCATTCTTCTCCATACAAAACTACCTTTTGGAAGGGGCAACTAGAATCAATTCTATTTTTTTGTTAATTTTGACGTTAAAAAGTACCTTTTATGTGCCTATTTGAAATAAATGATTTGACTTTGACTTTGTATCTTTAAGAAATAGAATCCGAAATCATGTGATCCGCCTTTGTAAAGTATTTTTTTACTTGTGCATAAAGTTTTAATAAATAAATAAGCAAGTTGAAGTCGCAATGGGCTGGCCATATTAACCGTAGAATCGATGACCGTTGGGGTAGACGTGTTTTTGAGTGGCGACCGCGAATCGGCAAACTTAAAGTAGGACGCGCTCAGGCTAGGTGGAGCAACGATCTTCGCAGGGTGGCTGGTAGCAGCTAGACGTGAGTTGCCGCAAATCGAGCTTAATGTCGTGGAATTGGAGATGCCTATGTCCAGCAGTGGACTGCTGTAGGCTGATGATGATGATCTGCCGACGTTAACGACACTACCTTACTAATACCTTTTTGGTTCGGATCTTTAGTAAATGAACTATGTATTTGACTAAAATACGCATTAGAGTACCGTAATTGCCTGCCTTATCGGTCATGTCGGTTAGATTTATTAGTAACCCTTTCGTGCACACTTTAGGTATATTTTCCATACTTCAAAAATAACAGAGCTTGCCTACACAAATATTATGACACGCACAAACCCAGACCGCCAAAACAATTAGCAAGTCTCGTCGCAAATGGAAACTAAACACCAAGAGTTGTGTTATCGTGCGTCAAATGTCTAGACTTGTAAAACTTTGAAGAGTAAATTAGATTTCGTCTGAGTGTAACAGAAACCGATGCTGGACTCAGCACTTATCGAGATGCGCTTAGCGTTTGTTTTCACTGGGCGGATGCATTTCTTGTTCTTCTTTTTGTCTCGAGTTGTTGCGACGTTCATGTGAATGTGAAGACTATGTGGTTCATTGTTGCTTTTTTTCTCTCCTTCTCAGTTAATTTTAATCATGGTCTGTCAGTTTGTGTAATTTTTGTGGCCTACCTAAATGTCCTTTCTTTGGTATTGTTCGTCGAATCGTTGAGCTCCTTAAGTTCTGAGTTGAGCTGCACGATTACTGACAAATGCGTGCACTGACTGGACAGGTCCACTCAATCTGTGTGGTTTTTCCTCATAAGACCAATTCAAACACAAATCTACAGGGTCTTCACATGATCTGACCAAGATTATGTCTGGACTTTAAAAGAGACTGTGACCTCTGAGTTTGTTTCGGCCTTTCTTTTCAGAGTGGTCAAATAGGAAACGCCGATCTCATCTAGTTTTTAAAATATGATTGACGTGTAAAAGTGTTTGTACAAACCTACTTACAGAAATAACATCATTTATCGTTAAAAAGGGCTAGCGCAAACAATAGTAAATTTATGGCACAATATTTAGTGCGTCATAAAATGGACAATATTAACTTCCTTATTTATAAACGTTGCCTAAAGTTAAGTAATGATTAGCGTCTGCTTAACCATACATTTTTTGACATTTAAACGTCTATTAACTTTGAGCAACAAATAAGGGGATTGATGGTTCGTAATGCTAATGATACCCATGAATGACACACGTCGCGCATTAATTGCAAGCTGATTATAGTGCGCACAAAAAGTCGATACCTACCGGTGCTTTAGTAAAGTACTCTTCAAACGTAATGCTCTTTTGTTGTTTCCCCCTTAGAAATCAGGTTCTGAAACTTTTTTCACTGCTAATGTATGATGTATGAGTATATGTCCATATCTCATTTAATGACGGGTACTCTTAGGAACTAGGATGGTCCTTAAATGGAACGTTTCCTCATTAACGTAGGCAGCATAGACCGCTGCTCTCTATTGGCTTCGTATTACGCAGGTTACCGTTAAGCTTTAATAAGAGTAGATGAAAAATATTTTCACCTCTTATCATTCTTAGAAGAAAACTTCTATACATTTCCTGTATAAGCTGATCTCGCATTGTATAGGTTTTCCGTCCTCTGGGGAGGGACAACATACTTGGTAGCAGTAAAAAAAAAACACGTTTAGCGCTGAACGGTAAACACGAACTGTCTTATCAATAGGGCAATATGCCCTAGGTCTGTTCATATTATTAATTAGCAAGTTGCCGAGCAAAAATATCGTGCCTCAAGAAACAAGGGACACACTCAAAATCGCAACGAAACGGATACCGATATAAGAACGATAAGGACTGCACTGTATCCATATAAATGTGTGCATTACATGAATAGGCACACGGCACATTAGGTAGGTACACTCGAGTGCAGCTTATTCGGGATTATACCGTCTGGTCTGGAATATTATTTATAGGTACCTAGATAGGTTGATCGGACTTCTAATCATGTACCTATTGGTTCAGTTATGAAATTAAAGATTGAATGCATTGATTGAACAATGCATTGACAATGCATTGAAACTTATGTTGTCTGGGACCCAGGTAGATTCAAAGGGGATATGTCCATTTTAATTGAGTGTCTACTCACTCATAAAAAAGAGAAGTTGATTAGCCAAATATAAGATAACTTTTATGTGAAAACTAGCTAACTCAAAATTTCGAGCTTTAATTCATTTTAAGTTATCTGCTTTGTGTAAATAATTTGACTGTTTAAATTTAAAAAAAATGTATAGTTAAATAGCAAACATTGATATAGCAGAAAAATCAAGAAATTGTGTTTTCAATTTATTTTATAATGTTGTGTTCTTATATCTGATAAATGATTTTATTTCTGTAAGTAGGTTTGTACAAACACTTTTACACGTCAATCATATTTTAAAACTAGATGAGGTCGGCGTTTCCTATTTGACTACTCTGAGAAGAAAGGCCGAAACAAACTCAGAGGTCACAGTCTCTTTTAAAGTCCAGACATAATCTTGGTGAGATCATGTGAAGACCAAGTAGATTTGAGTCTGAAATGGTAGTTTGAATAAAAACCACACAGAATGAGTGGACCTGTCCAGTCAGTGCACGCTTTTGTCAGTAATCGTGTAGCTCAACTCAAAACTTAAGGAGCTCAACGATCTACATGTCAGCATTATCTACAGAACTTGGCACCCATTTAGATCTCAATTCTTTTTTCGGTCCAATTGACAACCACGCATATTCTTAATATTGAACTTGGCAACTAACTTGGCAACTAACTAAACTTGGGTTTTTTTTTAAGTTTTTTCTTTGAATTCGCCGAAATGTCGCCTTTAAATCGTCATTACTTTTTTGTTAATGGTTGTACTAGAACAAAATAACTTTTCTTATAGTATTTAATGTATTGTTATTTTAAATAAATTGTTAGTTGATGCAATTGACGTGTAGAAAATGACTTATGTGATTCCAAAGTCTTAAAACTGTGTAAATGTATAAAATATTACAACTTCTAAATTCATTTCACCTTCTTAGAAGGAAAGAAAAGTAGGTTTATTTGTCACAGGAAACCCAAACACCCTGTATACAATTGTGTGTGCGTGCGGTTTTTTAATTAAATTGTATTCATATCTAAGTTTATGACACAATACACATACTTACAATATGGCAGCTATATAATATGTATAATTCTTATGTAAGTTAATCTAGAATTCTGTGAATATAAATCCCCATTTCGCAGTAAATTCAAAGACGAGTAAAATTCGAGAGCAATCACAATATTTCAGCTAATTACGTGTGTTCGACGTAACTTAAAAAACATTTTAATTAACTGAGATTCATTATTTTAATTAATTTCGTCTGTATTTCGAGTTTATCAGAAATTCGTGATGAGCAGACATGTGTGCGGTTAAATTTCATATTCTTTGAACAAACAGATTGAGTGAAAGTTCGTTGAATAATGGAAATAGAAACAAAATAAATTATGCCTTTTTTTGGGTGGGAAATTATCAAATGACCTCTCCCGCTCTGGGCGGAGCGGGAGGGCGTGTCAGACTCTTACTGACTAAAACCCACCCGTGTTCCTTCAGTTGCCTGTGCGCCAGGGCCACGGTAACTCTTTCGAACAATCCGCGACCACGGGCGGATTCAGAACGCAGTTTAGATGTGCTGATTGCGTTCAGTTTCATTGGTGAAATTTTTACTAAATATTTTATTTATTATACATGAAATACCGCGATGAAATAGTTAAGGCCTCGCCTCTCATTCACGAGGTTGTGGGTTCAAATCCGGGCAAGTACCAGTGTGATGTTTTCGCCATAATTTAGAGAATGTATTCCGGCGGTTTTTATTTCATTAATACTATACTACCATATAATTAAGAAATCCCGATGTTTTGTCAAGTCGTGAAACCGTGCTAAGCAGGGGTGCGTCGCTAGTCTAAACTAATATTATACAGAGATCGTAACAAACAAACATACAAAAAATCAAATCTTATTATTTGATTTTTTTGTATGTTTGTTTGTTACGATTTAACGCTAAAACGGCTGAGCGCATTTGAATGAAATTTTGCACATGGGTATACCATGACCTGAATTAGGATACTTTTAACTTTTATTTTTTGGATTCTTTTTATCTCGATATTCCCATGGGATCGAGACTACTGCGGGTGAAACCTCGGGGTGCAGTTAGTAATAATATCCCTAAGTCTAAAATCGTCAATCTGCCTTAAGCAAGCGTGGTGATCAATACTCATGCCTTCTCTGTATGAGACTCTTCTTATCAATCAATGGGACAATAATAGGCTGGTAATCATATAAAATAATAACATCATAAAATATCACCAGTAGGTATAATTAAAAGTATGCAATGCAAAAGCTTCCACAAGTGGGCTTTTCCAGTGTCAAGCGCGGTGGACCCTGGGCTAAAGATTTAAATCATTAGATTTGCCCTCACACCGTACTTGTGGCGCGAAAAGTGTCAATACTGAGAAGAGTGATCTCACACATCACAGCAGCATTATTACATCCCGTCTCCAGCGCAGGCGACACCGCCAGCTAGCGAGCGAGCGAGCCCGGCGAGCATCGTTTCACCTCTTTTCATACTTCGGTTCACATCGCGAACTACAGACCTAAGCTATGCTAACGAGGTGAACGAATAGCATCACTGGCATGGTCAGATATTTCGCTCACATCGTTTGTATCGCTGATGTAGCTTATCTCAGAGATAAGCTACGTCAGCGATGAAAAGAGGTGAAACGATGCTCGCCGGGCTCGCTCGCACGCTCGCTAGCTGACGGTGTAGCCTGCGCTTAATACGGCGTTTCCATGACAGTCACTGCTACATTGTGCGTGCGGGTGTAAAAACGAAGCAGAAACGCGACGATGTGATGTTTTGACGTGGCGGTAGGGCGAATCTAACGATTTAAACAAAATCAAACTAGTTGCTAATTTAATTGTTTAATTTCTTATTTTTATGACATTGATTTACATATTGTGATACTGATTACTTTAACTCACACACTTACTTATTACTTGTTAAAATTTTGGGGAAAATCGTATACTTTTACAATATTTGTAAATATGTGAGCACCATGTATTTACCACTTATTGATTTATCAGTCATTGCTTCATTTTTATTTTTTTTGCCGATTGTGGTACAGTAATTATTTTTTAAGGGCATCGTCTTCACATATAATTATTTAATTAATGTACGGTCACCAAAAGTGATAAGTAACCAGGGTCGTCGATATAGTTGAAGTTTAGCAAGAAACGGATGAATGTTTTCGAACAAAATTAAATTAAATTAATAGAACACAAACAGATAATTTATCGTATTAAATTTCATTCGTAAACATCCATCGGTTTCTTACTAAACTTCAACTATATCCGACGACCCTGGTTACTTATCTCTTTTGGTGACTGTACCATACAAAATATTGTAAAACATTTTAAAAGAGTAACGATGGATTTTCTTGCCCATTCTTCTCCATACGAAACTACCTTTTGGAATAGGCGACTAGAATCAATTCTATTGTAATGTAAATGTTGACGTTCAAAAGTGCCTTTTATGTGCCTATTTGAAATAAATGCTTTGAATTTGACTTTGACTTAAATCTTTGCCCTGGGCAGTCAACACCAATAGGTATATATATACACACCGTGCTGATCTATACCTACTCTGAACTCTTCTTTCTAGCATGCAATAATCTATGGAAAGTTCATACATTTGCTAATGAGAAAGACTTATGAAACACGTTTTGCAAACTTTTACCAAATTCTTCTTCATTCAATTGTTGAAACTTTCAATAACAAGTTGGTTACTTCATCATTACCATTATAGCTCTTAGGGACTATTCTTCTAAGGTTTTCATTAATTATTACAATAAATTATAACATATTTATACACTCCAAGTTTTTTTCTTCATCCTCAGTTTATAGTGCAAGTTTTAGGTCTTAAAACTTTAGTCTGGTTAATTATTAAAGGAATTATGAACTATCCAAAATGTAGTAAACAGAAGCACTTAAGTTGAAAGGAGTTTAAAATACACCTGCGTCTAGTTTAAGTTATTTCTGAACTGTCTTCAAAATATTTGGACACTAATCCAATGCTTATCTTCACCATTTGCAGGATAGAGTAACTTTACAGAATATAATATTTCGTTAAAGTAAAAATCGTGAATTACTTTTAGTTCGCTATAGACGTTTGCTTATGGTTCTGAAAAACTCATCTTAGTTCTGCCATTAAACAACCCCTGCATAAATTTTATTATCAAGAAACAGCAGTTCTCATACATACATAAACTCACGCCTTTTTCCCATGGGGGTAGGCAGAAACTACAGAACGCCACCTGCTACGATCCTTAAATCCTTACGTACACCTTGTGCTTCGTTTACGTTCACACTGGCCCTGCAGTCACGACAAATATAACGACAAAAATCGGTCGTTAAGTCTAATCGATGTCAAATTTCTTTAATAGATTTTCAATCTTATGCTTTCGAAATAAAGTTGAAAATTTATGAAAGGAGTTTGACAACGATACGATCTAGCCACAGATTTTTGTCGCTGTCTAATGTCGAGACTGCAGGGGCTGGTCATACACGCTCGTCGGTTGCGAGTACCTACTACGCACTTGACCTTTCCTTTCCTTCTTTCCTTTCCTTTCCTTGTTCTGAAGAACATCGTCGTCGTCGCCGCCGTCCTCATCGTTGTTCTTTTACAGTTTGCTTAATAATCTATAACAGTCATCAAAATACCGTTTAAAACAGTACTCTCCTCAAACAATAGCCCAACTGCAAGCAAAATCAATCAATGCATTGTACCAGGCACCCAGAATACAACAGAACATTTCAAAGCGACGAAGACGATAGAAATGGTCCTCGAGACTAATTATCGAGCCTTTCAAGAATGGCACCGCTGTCCCTACAAGTTGAAATTCCAATTTGTCATAGAACGTATTACGTTGAACGGACACAACAAAAGCCGGGTTTGTCTTGCTTGTGCACGGCCGACGATGGCTGGAGGGACGTACGGACTTCGAAATGTATTGGAGGGTGTCAAAAGAAATGTTTTGGGTTAAATTTTTTATTGATTTGAAACAATTCAAAGATGAATGGAAACGATTCAGCTAATTGATTTTATTATTTCGCCTTGAGTATCTATTGGCGTAAATAGAGACGGAAAACTACATTAAAAAAGGAGATTTTTCAGGACGTCTCTACTACTAAATTTTTCGTATGGTAGGTAAGTTTTTTTATTGTGAATTCTAATTATGGCTGTTGACACCCACACTTATTAACCAACAATGCAGTATTAACAAAACAACTTCATAGTGATTTGTAAAATGTAAATACTACTAAATATACGATCGTTGACAACCTTATTCTACATTTCACAGACTTCTATTCCAACCGCTGCCTTTATACGTTCTTAAGAGTTGCTTTCATTGTTGAGGCTTCATCTGCAGTTAGAGATGCGGGCGCGATACAAATTGTACCCTTTTCTGCTCCTAATAGGATTTGGATTTTATATTGTCTTAGACCGTAATTGTAAGTTGTCTCGGCTGCATCGCTTCGGGAATAGAATTGTGTAATTGTTGGTACAATTTCTGTTGGTAATCCTGACTTGGATACGGCAGAGGAAATTAAAACATACTATGATGTTTTAAAGCCTGCCTAATAAATGGAAAGATGAGGTGCCAAAATGTATGGGACGTGTTTGGATAACGATATAGCATTTCCATAATGTTTATTTTTCTTTCCCTTGGTTGTTGATGAAATCTGTATTCATTCTGTGTAATTCCACCTCTATAAACTTTGCAAACCTGCGGCCTTAATGAATTAAATTAGTAAGCTCACATCAGAATAATAACAGAACCTTTTATCTTGTGTATGCAAAATAATTACCGACACAATAGTCACGCTTTTGCTCTGAGCTCACTGAACGCGGAAACGATGTACTTATTATTTTTCGATTCAGCACAACAGTGCGTGTAATCATCTGTTTATTTGCCACTTTGACCTCTAATTACAGGCAGTAAGGTCGCTAATTGCGCAGGAATTCGGTTCACAATATCACAGGTTACAATACAACCATAAGCTCCAATAAAGCTTTTGTTTGTTAGGCTGTGCACCCTTTCTCATATTGTTCCACACGAGTGGTTTCATATGTTTGCTCAATCTAATTGCTACTCAGTCATTGTGGGTATCCATCTGTATGAAATCATATTGCGAATGGAAAACCCGTGCGCATTTGTTAGCTCGGCGGGCGGCTGATACGGTACTATTAAATTTTGTAATAGGAACAGTGTGCGTAACGTGAATGCTGACTTGGTTTTCTTTTTGCCGAATGAATGCCCGTGCAGATAGAAATTGAGCCCGCAAAGTTACAAAACTATTGGACATTTTGTCTTAAAGGCTGCCCCTATAAATCCAGTAAAACTTTCCTAACATTGTAGATGAAAAAGTAGGGGCACGGGATTAACAAACAAAGTGTAACTTTGAACGGTTTCACCGCATAGTGGTTGTTGTAAGTGGCGCAACTCACAAAGAATTACCAGCAAGGATAACATTGAAAGAGTATCCAAGAAAAGTGCAGTAAAAAGTAGAAGGGAGAAAGTATAAAATAAAGTACGAATAAACCCTATTCAGAGGAGCTCAGATTTCTAAATGAACAAGTATGTTGAATGAGGAATTTAATTAAAAATCAGATTCCATTCAACATAAGTTCCGCCTTGAAATATTGTTCGTGTTTTTTATATAATAAGAGTCTTCAGTGGATTATGCATCGTACTGGGATTTTTTTTTTTTTTGGTTTCTTATTGATATTTTCTCGTGAACTACTTAGTGGTTCGCTTAGCGACTTTTTTTTTGGAGTCCATAATATACTTTTTCATTACGGAACTCCTAGAACAAGGTTTTATAGAGTCGATCTATTTTAAAGAAACAGTTGTTTACAAAAAAATCAAACATTCCAGACGTATATTATCTGATAAGCCGGTAAACTGCCTATACTTATTTTATCAGAAACCGATACTGTGATAACAGAAAATTGAGTATTTTTAAGATAATTTAAATATTTTTATCAATATTTTGAATCGTATCATGAAAATGTTTTGCAAAATATTGAAGTGGTCGTTTGGTAAGACCGTTACGTTCGTATAATTTGTCACGTAGAAGAAAAATACTTTATATCAAATAGGTCAACTTTTTGATTTCGGTGACTTTACAGGAAATACGGTATCATTATCAAGAAGATCACTCTTGTTATGATAAGGCGTATCTACACATTTCCCTGTCTCAATATCCATTTGCTCGATCCATGCTATCTTTATCTAGCAAGAACGGTTTAATTTAATATGTGCCGTTACTGACTAGGTTACCGAATACTACCTACGTCTGGGCGATTATCCGCTTATATTAACTTTGTTGCAAAGTCCTTTTGAGTCTGAGCCGACAAGCGATACCTACATTGTTGCTATGTTGAATGAGTCCACCGTAATTGCGTAACACACTATAGTATTGCCATTCATTTTGGCAATTCAACAACATTCATTGCGTCGAGTAAAATATTTTTTAAGCTATTGCATAGCTTTCATCGCGGGCTTTGAGCGCGGCGACCAAATCAAGAAATTCCGTAACGAAAATAAAACCTAACACCCCACTCCGCCTACCATGTAGCTCGGCCGAGCGTTCGCTTAGCGTGTATGTATATGGTACGACTGTACTTGAATTAATATCAAAGAAAAAAAATACTGCATAAATAAAAAAATAAAAAAAATAATAATTGCATAAGTTGATAAAAAATGCTACGCAATAGCTTTACCGCGGCAGTCCCTGAGTGCCACATGTGTTTTTTTTAAAGATATGAATCAATGGATTAGGAATTTCCTTTAAAAATCCCTCGGATTGTGGTTGTGTAAAGCTACGGTTTCCTAAAAGAGCGGTGGCCGCCACATAATGGTCGCAGTGCCAGCTGTCATGAAACTTTGGGCAGCGGGGTTTGACTTTACGGTGTCAAAAAACGCTCTCAAAGAGTGCGTTCCGAATTGCAGTGTAATGGATTTGAGCGTGCCGTTCCGAATTAGCGTGCGCGCGATAACGATGTCCCGTGAATCGTCATAGATGACGTCATGACATGCGCGATCTTGCGATAACGCCAATCTTGCCTTTTATTAATATCGTTGTGGGCGTTGTCAAAATGACAGTTGTGCGTTGTGTTGTTGAATTGTTTTGAGTCGTATCTTTGGTTTCATACATTTCAACCAACAAAACAAAAGTGCTAATGCGTTAAACTTCCATTTTTTCCAAAAAATATAAAATCCGTTTTTCTTTCTTATGCAAGGTTTGGGGTTGACGTTGAGCGAGCACTGTGAGCGCGTTCACGAGCGTTCCGAATTGTTGACAGCGCTTAGCTGTCATCATCGTGATATCTAAATCGGAACGCAAATTATTGATGTGAGTGCTGTGAGCGATTATGGCGTAATTCGGGATGCCCTCTAAGAAAATACACCAACTTACTTTCATAAATAACGTTTTAGTGACGTCATTTGCCAGTAAATTGCAGACGCTACATATGTGGCGGCCACAATCGAAATGCAGAATGTGAAATAAAGTTTGAGTAAATTATATTTATTGTTTGTAGGCATTTAAAGGCATCAAAAGAATTGTTTAATGGAAAAGTGTTGGTATATCTACTGCTTATCAAAATTCACAATTATGATATTTTGTTGATGATAAAAGTAAATTATTTACGATAACATTTCTTTGCAACAGTGCGACAGATATATACGATTAGTATATTTTGGAGTTTGTATTGAATATTTAGAATACTCAATACCTACCAACCAGCCATACTATTATAGAGGTATGAGGAACAGGGTGTTCACTGATCCTGTATAGAAAAGGGAGGATCCTCCGACCAGACGGGTGTCGTGTCTGGTGGGCAACTGCCCCCACGAATTATGTCGGGACGTTGTGTATATTCTAGGTGCGCGGTAAACTCTGCTTGCACGATGCAGGATTTTGCGTGACGTCAGTATGATGCGTAGTTCGCATGTGGCGATGTGGCTGAAATCTCAGTAGATTTCGGACTCTTTGGTATTCGATGGATAGAATTCATGTGATTGACTTTAAAAAAAGCAAACTTAAATTAAAATCTTGTACACAGCCAAAACAATTCGATGTGACGGTATTACAAATTCATATGCCCTAAATTTCCATACAATTAAACAATGCATATGTATCGGGTATTAACATCCGTACACACCATTACAGAACCCTTTGCGGAGAGAAGCCATACCCGTCTGCGTGCAAACATTGAGCCCCTCATATTTGATCACTTTAATTGGTTCGCCTCTTCCCGTGCTCTGGTAATGAATAAGGAATAATATCAGGAAGCAGAGTAGTAAGGACATGGAGTGATAAGGTGCCGGTTTGAAAAAGGAGTAGGTACCTTTAGATACTTACTCAAAAGTTACTTGTCGTTTCTCTATGTATTTTACTGTATCTACATAAATATGTAATAAAATAAAAACTTTTTTACAAATAAACAACTGACTTCCGAAGAAAACACTAATAAACGTGAAAAATAACTGTAATTTCGGAAGTCGGTGTCTTTGGTTGTGTATTTTCGTTTTTGGCCACCGACTTCCGAAATTAAAGTTATTTTTCACGTTTTTTAGTGTTTTTTTTGGAAGTGGGTTTTTTTTCATAAAAATAATTTTATTTTACACTTTTTAGTTGTGGTACCTACCCCACATACATTCGTATACCACTACTTGATATGTAAATAACCGTGATAGGAAAAAATTATAACATCATCAATTTAAACTAAGTGGAACAAATACGCATTATTAGGGATAACTCAAAAACTACTGGTCAATACTTGATCAAATTTAAATGGGACATGTGAAGCACCAGCTTTCAAATAAAAAATAATCATACAAATCGGTTCACCCAGAAAAAAATTCTGAGCTTACACATAAAAAAAAAATACATTCTAATTAAGAACCTCCTCCTTTTTTGAAGTCGGTTAAAAAGAAGACACGATCAGCGTCTGAACCAATCAGAATTTCAAAAACTGAACATGCTATGTGACTATACTTAGGTGTGGTTCTTTAATTAGTTACAGATTTAAATAAGTTAATTAGGAGTATTTTCATATGTTTGATTGTACGGGGAAGCACCTATTGCAATCTACCTTTATCCTTATACTTACACATAGGTATGTGTAAGTATAAGGATAAAGGTAGATTGCAATCAAGTAATTGCGAAACCTAATAATTATGATAATTTATCTACATAAGTCATATAGATTCCAACACTCCATTAACTGCCTACTCTATTCAAAAATACACAGAAGCAATGCGTGTTTAATGCACAAGTAATTATGTCGAGTTGTTAGCAACGTCAACATAATTCAATTAATTTGAGTATGTTGAGACGAGCTCGAAATTATTATTATGTTTGCTTTAAGGACTTTTAGACGGAAAGAGGGGGAAGGATGCTTTGTAGCCTTCTCATTGGTGGATTCAATGTCAGTGTCTTGTCACTTGGAAGTCGTAAAATGTTTCAAATGGTTCAAAGTTTATGTTTTGATGTTTTCTGTGAAGTTGACAAAAGATGTTACCGGAGTGATGAAGTGTTGGGTAACTCGTGTGGAAATCTGAGTGCTTTGCGTAGAATGGATTCTGTTATCACTTCTCAAAAGTATAAAAGTAAATTGCATAGGTACCTGTTTTTTTATATCTAGAAATAATTGGGCTTGATATGTGCGGTTCTCAGAAAGCCCGCGGAGCACGAAGCAGATGGCAAGGCCTGCGCCGCGTCCACCGCCAAGAGGGCTAAAAAGAGATTTGCGGAGGGGACCAAGGCTGCCCGGGGATCCGCACCTTCCTTGCAGACTAGTTGCCCTTCGGTCGACTCCCGACCCCAGGAAGAGATTGCCGTGGAAATGGAGTACCAATAATGGCAAACTACCATTTCCTCCAGGGCAATATCAACCACTCTGCCAGAGCTCAGGATCTTTTGCTCCAGAGCATGGCGGAGTGGTCGCTAAGCTATATTTTGTCCCTTCCTATAATAACTGGGTGGGGGACCGCAACGGTTTAGTGGCCATCATTGGCGGGACTCTTGTCAACCAAACCCATGGTCGGGGCTGGGTTGCCGCCCTCGTGGATGGCGTGGTCGTCATTGTGGCATACTTCTCGCCCAACAAGAGTCTCATCGACTTCGAGAGTTTCCTTGTCGAGCTAGAAGCCGTCATGGACCGGTAACACCCTCGCCCTTCGTTACTACTCGGCGACTTTAACGCCAAATCTGCGCCAGTCCAGCCAATCGCCAGTCACTCATGCTATGGACGTGGTGCTGGAACAGTGGGCAATCACGAAGGGTCTGGCCGTCCTCAATCCGGGTTCGCACTACACGTGCGTGCGGCAGAATGGGCGGGTCCATGGTGGACGTCTCATTCGCTAGCCCCATGGTCACGCGCCGTGTCCGGGACTTGCTTGTCACGGTGGAGGTGGAGACGTTATCGGACCACTGGTATATTCTTTTCGACGTCTCTACCCAGATTGCGGGCGGGCGCAGTCCATCGGCCCCACAAAGTGACGGTCCTTTGTTGAGCAGACGATTTTTTCCAATCGATGAAGCAACGGATTAGACATTTCCTTCAAAATGCTTCAGATTGTGATTGAAGTGTGGAATTGAAGTATGTTAGTCAATTAGGGTGCAGGGAAGTAGCCAGCCAGAGCCACTGTTTTCACTATCATGAAACTTCCAAACGGTTCCCTATCCATTTGCATAAAATTTTAAGAGCTAGCATAATTTTGTTTGGCATAATTATATTTTCGCATAATATAATTACGCATAACAGCTTACGCATATTTTTTTTAAGCATAATTTCTCTAACCATAATAATGATTAAGCATAATATCTCTAACCATAATAATGATTAAGCATAATATTCTAAAGCATAATTTTATTAAGCATAAAGTTCTAAAGCATAACTTTTTTAAGCATAATATCCTAAAGCATACAGCATGCAAGCAATCATACAGCATGCAAGCAAGCATGCAAGCAAGCAAGCATGCAGCAAACAAGCAAGCATGCAGCATGCAAGCAAGCATGCAGCATGCAGCAGGCAGGGTTTCTGTCACGGCTCCGGCGCCGCGGGCCACCGGCGGCCCCACGCGCCTCGCCCCTACGCGCCTACGCCATTTTAAACTACACTCTAGGGGGTAAGACAAACAAGACTACGTGGAGTCGGTTTTGCAGCAATTCGGTTTTGTCACTAAAATAGTCATTAGGCCTACTAACGTTATGCTAATAGTCATTAGGCCTACTAACGTTATGCGAATCAAATTTATGCCAAAATAAATAAGTCTTTAAGATGATTATGCCAACATAAAATGTATGCCTAAAAAAATTATGCCGAAGTATTATTATGCCAAAACAAATTGTGCCAAAATCGTTATGCCGAAGTATATTAGGACAAAGAACATTATACGAAAAGAAGGGATCCCCTTCCAAACACCCGTTTACCTGAACTATTACTGTTTGAAATGAAGTTAACTACTTAACTCCAAAACTTAATTGATAAAACCCAAACAGCCTAACTTCGTATATCTCTTAAAACCCAATTATCGGCACTAGTTCAGTTATAATATTAACAATCCCGGGATTAAGGGACCGTTGGTACAGCTCAAAGGCAATGGGGCGATACCGGGCAGGCATGGACCAGCTAATCGGTCGTCTAGCACTTAATCTCAGATTTACGTACAACTACAGTCACCTATGAAGCGAATTTACTAGTGTGTTAGTTCCATGTTCCAGTGTTAATTGAACTAAGATTTATGTTTAGTGTCTACGTACCTATTATATTAGCATGGATAAATGTAATCTAGAACATCATTACGTTATTGCATGTTGGTACAATGATATGAAGTTGTAGGTATAAACACTTAGAGTTAAAACGTAGACGTACGTGCGTATTTTATTTCACATAAACCTACATGGGCACTTATGAAACGTCAGAAGCTAGGTACACGGTTCCAATTGGTCGTTTTCTATGAAGAAGAGCCGGCAAGAAACTACACGGTTACTCTTTTAAAAATAAGTGGCTTTTACAATGTTTTCAAATTACGGTGTTAATATGTATGGGAGGACAGTCTAGGCATGTCAACAAGTAGCAGGTACTCAACAAAATAGAAAAAGGTCTACAAATCTACAGTCTACAAGTTAGGCCTAGACCGTTCTCACATTCACAAAATATAGAAGAAATATAAATAAAATAATAAAAATAAAAGCCTATTTAAACTAAATGACATCATTGCCCTTACAACTGTAACAAATCTGAATTAAAATCCTGGGTCTGCAGTCTCGACATTAGACAACGACAAAAATCGCTCGCTAAGTCGTATCGTTGTCAAATTCCTTTAATCGATTTTTAACTTTATTTCGAAAGCATAAGGTTGAAAATCTATTAGAGAAATTTGACATCGGTTAGACTTAACGACCGATTTTTGTCGTTATATTTGTCGAGGCTGCAGGGCCTGTCCTACTATGCTGGGTAGACGACCCCATTACCGACATTGTTGATATTTTCTATTTATGATATAACACCCACTATGGACTTCGTCAGAATTCTCCTCTTCTCTTGGTGAATTCAAATTATTATACACGATAAATCTAATAATTGATGTAATTGATGGACATGGAAATTAGCAATCGTTTGTATTCGGAAATCCGATGATTCCCGAGAGACATTAAGAAAATAGTTGCACTGTACTTACATACGAAGGCTTTTTGACCTGTGTAGTATTATTATTATGAGCGTGTGCTTTTCTATGTAGTATTAATCTTTATTAAATTAAAAACGTTAGATAGCTGAATCATCCAAATTTTTCCTTGGTACTATTTCATTCAGGTGTATAGTTTAGGAGCTAGCGCATTTTTATTAATTACACGCTATACAGTACATAATTACGGCAGGCCAATGGACCAGTAGAATGATTTATATACGTACTGCTCAGTTTAGTTTGGTTCGGAACCCTAGTTGTACGAGCCCGACTCAATCTTTGCCGGTTTTTTTATCTACGTTACAATAATAATGTCACCGTATTTTTGTACAGAGTATTATTTTTAACGTGATACAGGAAAAGTCTATACAATTTATAGTCGAGCGAAAAATCGATCAATACTGCCCTTTCTCATTACTATGTTATTCTTTGGGAAGTAGGTTCTCTTCTGTATGTATGATGGTCCACTTTCTGTGCAAAAGACTCGACTGGGCAACAAACCAACTCCGAAATAAAGTTCCCTAAATTGGGGCAAAGCGTTGTTCAAGAACAATGGAACACCATTTTGTAATAACCAGACAGTAAGATCCCTAAGACGGTATCTATCATTTTCACTCTTACCGAACTACGAAGTTACTAATATCAGACTACCAAAATCCTCGAACCCTAAAATTATCACGTTATTATCCTACCTTATGTTACGACACTCAAGCATCCCGAGAATAAGTTCTCCAGTCTCCTTCAATCCCAGATTAAACTGGCTCAAGTGAGTCGGCCTTAAGTTGGGCTGGCCGTGTGCCTAATAGTCGGGTGGCCATTATGGCTTCCCTGCTAGGATCACGCGAGGTTCGAGATAGTTCGTGCGTTCTATCCCGAAGCTTAAACTTGTCCGCCACTAAATTCTTCGAGGGAAAGGTGCGGGATTATTGCCAGTGACGTTTTTAGGGTTAATTGCTAAAGGTGATATTGGAGGACTTTTGGTTTGTTTGTTGTAGATAGTTGTGAGGTCTTTACTGTGGCTATTGCAAAATACGTTCTGCTGTACGCATATTCGGCGTTCTGTAGTTCTTGCCTATCCCCATGGGAAGAACTGCGTGAGTTTATGTATTTATGTAGAAAATAAAGTATCATCACCACTCTCCTGCCCTTATTCTAATTTATATGGGGTCAGCGCAACATGTCGTTTTCTACCATATTTCTCTATTAGTCGTCATTTAGGTAGTCAAAATAAAGTATCACAACATAACGAAATATCACGCCAGTATTCCCGGACGTAGGACGTAGTACGTAGTACGTACGTTGCTGGACGTAGGCCTCTCCTAGTGAATGCCACTAAGCCCGATCTTCGGCTCTCCTCATCCAGTCTCTGCTAGCCGCCTTTCGCAAGTCGTCACTCCACCTGATCGGCGGGCGTCCCACACTACGTTTGCCTAAACGCGGTCTCCACTCTAGAACTAGTTTTCCCCAACGATTGTCGGTTCTGCGAGAGATGTGACCAGCCCATTGGCACTTCAGTTTGCTTAGTCATTTCGCCAGTTCTACAGTGAATGCAGTATCAAAATCTTAGAAAAAACAGCTAATATGTAACCGGAAATGTAAATCAACTCAACACCTAGAAAATGAATGTTAAAAGCTACCTTTAAAGTCCAATTAAAACTGCCTGAGACTCTTAATTAGAGACAAATAGCACACAGCAACAACAACACATGAAAAATAAACAGTCCCAAAGAAATTAATAGAGCAATTTAAATAATTTTATTAGGGCTGTCCAAATACAAAGCGGGTTCGTTGCAGCGACAACTGCAGGGCGACGCATGGGCCCTCTTTGTATGCTAATAGCCTGTGTTTTAGCACAATAGGGCTGCCTCATAAATACTGCACGGTCACTAAACTTTATGTCCCGGATTGTCTTTTTAAATGTCTTTAATAATTGTTTCCTTTTTGTTTTATTTATAGGTTTTTCTTTTTGATTCGGTCTTGAATTATGATTACCGGCCAGGTATTTAAGTGTGTAAGGATACCAAATAAAATTGTAGAATAAGTTTTACATTTATTAACAGGCTTTGGTTGGCAGTTTTCCCACTAGATAGTTTAAGTAAGACATTAACAGCTAGGCTTTGAATCATGCTAACACTTTCATATCAGAGGATTTTTTCTTTGATACAAAATGTCATTTTAAATCTTAGAAAGAAGAATAATGTTCTAGTTGACAGTCCCATTCTGCTATCTAAGAAAGCAACAAAAAGAAAAAATAGTGATTCCTGTTTACGTCATTACTAAGCTGTGATCGTAAAATCCCAAATCGGTTACTCTGCTTCGGGCACATTCAGTCTCATAAGGGTTAATTTATTAGCAGATCCTTTCTTGGCAAGATTATTTGCAATTATTAGAGCTATACTATTTAAGACAATCACTGCCTTAGGGCGGGGGGAGCTTTGAATGAGAAAATCACAAGACTAATTATGACTTGATTAGTATTATTAAGACGAAAGGGAATGCGCTATGTATGCTGCTGAAAGTAAAGATAAAGTTGTATTAAGATAGATTTTTAAATTTTGTATATGTGAGTACCATGGATTCGTTTATTATATCATTATTATGTATGTTGACTAGAAAGCATGGTAGTTGAGACTATGTCATGCTCACTTAAATGTCTTATTGATAGTGGCGCGTATGTTGGATCATTCGGTTCCCTACAAAATGGTTGAGCTGGATGGTGCTGATCCACGCGTCATGTTCGTGAACGGGCGCCGTCGATTGAGACTGGTCATGTCTTAACTGCCACGGCTTATTTTTATTTTAAATCTTATAGTTTGAATTGTTTCTTAATTTTTTTTATATTATTCTCACATTTAGAAGCAACAAGAATATTGTACCCAGGATTTAGAAATACCTTGATTTAAAAGAGAATAGTAAAAATCAAAATTTCGAGCGTCCATTATTGTTTACATCTTTGGAAAATTTACAAATGGCGGGTCTACTGCGTTTTTTGAAGTATTACCAACGTGAACTTAAAATTTATACAAATGAATTTGAAGTTCAGGGTTAATTGTTGTTACAATTATAATTATATTATTTCCGCACTAAGAGATGATTTGAATTTGGATAATTTCCGTTTTTTTTATTATGAAAAATTTCTGCACCAAAGGCATCTTCTCCGCCCTTCTATTATACCCTTTTCTTCCAGATGCTAATATATAGTCATCCGATATACACCTGTGACATTTTTTGTTATTTAGATGTATATCAAATCTCTTTGTACACATTGTCGATAATTATTATGTCACATCACCTAGTTCAATGACAAAAATAAATTTCGACGAGATAAAAAGGATGGCAGTTGTTTGACGTTTTGTATGAATTCAAAAGTCATTCCAGATTTTCGCTATTATTGATGAATATATAGTATATTGAATAGTTTTCTGGTGATCCACAGGATGAAAAGTGATTGTGATGATATGTATGTGTGACGCGTGTGTAGCGCGTTATTAATCAGCGACTCGCAGATATCACGTTCTATTCCTAGAAAAGTTCAATGTTATTGGTTTTGGTTCCTGGGCCAGCAGTCTCGACATAGATACCGACAAAAATCGGTCGTTAAGTCCAATCGATGTCAAATTTCTCTAATAGATTTTCAACCTTATGCTTTGGAAATAAAGTTGAAAATCTATAAAGGAATTTGACATCGATACGACTTAGCGACAGATTTTTGTCGCTATCTAATAGAATAGAATATAATAGAATACTCTTTATTATGTACACCATAAAAAAAAAAACAGATATAAATGTAGACATTTTACACAGGGTGACACAATGGGCGGTCTTATCGCTAAAAGCGATCTTTTACAGACAACCTTTGGATGGATTCAAGGGAGAAGGAGAGACAATAATGCAAGTAGTCAGTGGTGTACCATTTACATATACAACAAATACATACATACATAAAACATATACTTATCTACATATAATATATACAATAATAAACATGAAACAAGAGCAAGGAAACTAAATGTAATGATGATGTTTAAGGAGAGAGGAAGTGTTGTGTGTGTGTGTTTTGAGTGTGTGTGTCTAATGTCGAGACTGCCGGCCCTGGGCACTACTCACTGTATAGATCGAACGGTAATGTAAGTAGGTATTCGACAGATTTTGTTTTCGGTTTTTTTCGATTATTCAAATTATTGTTTTTATTCAAACAGTCCGCGTGCCACCCCTGCATATTGTACCTCCTTTTATGCCGACAGCAGGGATTGGTTACCTATGAATACTCGTTATTTTTGAATTCACAAACAAGAGCAATATCAATTCATATTTTATTTATATGCGTAACCTTTTACTTTTCATGTAATGGTATAATGATAGGTACTCTTATTATAATGATGATCCGTGTATTATAATTAATTTGAAACTTCATTACCTAAATAATTAAGCTTCATGTTTTCTGTAAAATAGCTTTTTATACTTATTTATTTATATCAACCTAGCCTCGAAATTCCTATATATATTATTATATATTCAAATAATTTCAATAATAACATAAATAAACCAACATATTACTACTAAATACCAGTAGCGGTTACCGATACTGAAGCAAGATATAGCACAAGTAACTAATACCCAAGAAATATAGATCACGTAGTCCTATGCTTTACGTATTCTGTACGCGAAATGCTGGGGTATTTATGGCTTCTAGCCATGTTAGGTACAGTCTTAGCTTAAAGTTAGCAATAAACATGAAGAGGAATAAGTTATGTAAGGTAGATTTAAAGTTACTGTCACTCCTGTGGAAAATTTTAAACTTGTATAAAGGTAAAAGGTAAAACTAAAATAATTTGTGTTACTGAAAGTTTCTCTGGGATATGGTAGGAGAACATAAATTGATATACAAAAGGATACAATTTTATCATCGGTCCTAGTTTTCTTAACTTAGATTAGAGACAGAAAACTAGTAACTTGAAATTTGAAGGTAATCAATATGTCAATGGTGAAATTAGAAAAAATGCACACGAAACACAGATAAAATAAAAGAGATGAATATAATACTTACCCAATATATAATACTTAAGCAATAAAGTTTACCTGATAGAAGAAACAATAATAATGAACGTCATCCATCAAAAGTAGCTCACGTTACTCTAATGAAAATCAATTCATTTAACCATAAACTAGTTAACTGATTAATTTTGTACGTCTAGGTGAATAATGTAGCCACACTAGATATCATTAAGGCTAGACACGTAGCTAATCAAATTAATCATGCGGTTTGATAGCGTTATATGTGATTTAAGGGGTCATATCGAACGATACGTGAGCCGAGTTCTCGATCACAATTAGTACGCCTTTGAAAACATCCTTTACATACAAACATAATTTAGTATGGAACTTTCTGAAACCAAAGCTGGATTTCGAAGACTTCTCAACAACAATTTGAAAACGAGATGTAAACTATATATCTCAAATAGAAAACGAACTTAAAATGAACTTCCCTTCAAATCTTCGCCAATTTGACGCAAGATTGATTCAATTGAGTTCCACCATTTCCATTTTGTATGCAACCGGGTAATACTTGAAGAGTTTCTCCTCGATGTTACCACCATCATAACGTGAACTCCTGCGCTATTTACAGCACAAACAAACACAACATTCGAAAACTGGTATCTAGTAATTGATAGAGTTCTTGTGAAGTTGGGTGTTTTCATGTCTCTTGACATTTGAGATGCCGAGAATCGCCCAAAGCGGACCCCTTTTTAGGGCGTGAAATTGAATCTTGTTGCGGGTGGAGGGTGCACAGAAAACTTAAATATTTAAGGGGAATTACCATCCAGAGAGGCAGCCCGACGATTCAGAGGTAAGGTATTAATTTTACGAGCCCCATTGTAACAGTAGACGGGGATGTATGAACTCGTTAAGTTCTAACAGTCGTTTGTAGACAGGATTCAGCTTTATGGTCGAGGAGGGTGTTTAAGAGTTGACTTTCGCTGTGCAGTTTGAATTAATTAAAATTAGCGAAATTTCGTGGGTGTTACACATTTCCCTAGTGTGTGACACAGCTGATGAGATTGCGTGGTCGCTCGTAAAAAGTTTAAATCAGATTGTGTGAGAGTGCCGGGAAAAGTTTATCATAAGCCGTATAGTAACTTATATATATTTATTTATGTTTTTTTTTTTTTTTTTTTTTTCTCACCACAATATTACAAAATACATATTAGATGGTATCAGAGTCAGACAGCATTTTAATATTGTGGGAGACTGGTGCCTAAACTAGGCTCTAGGCCTGTATTTCAGGACACCAGGTCTCCGCCCTTTTACAATAATACATTTTCTGTTTCTAAGTACTTGTACAATGACAACCAAAGGATATAAAAACAACATTATAAAAAGATTAGTGGCTCGAGTGGAAATGTTAACTTTAATATTATAAACTAAGAGTAAACTAAACTTTTGTTAATAGGGTTATGTTAAACGTATATGGAATGGTGTGTGTGTCTGTGTGTGTGTGTGTGTGTGTGTGTGTGAGGGTGTGTGTGTGTGTGTGTGAGGGTGTATGTGTGTGTGTGTGTTAGTCACTTTTGGGCTTGTATGGCTGATTAGTGATAAATAGCTGATATTACACCATAGAGGTAAGTAGGTTCTCAGTATCATCATAATTTAGTTGTTGTAGTAAGGCAGTAACTTGCTTTTTGCACAAAGTTTTAGTGAGGTTGACTATAGATGACATCCTGTTAATTTTGTTATAGAGAAAACCACCAAGGTGGCAAAAAAACCGCTTTGAAAATTTCGTAGTACATTGGTGTATTTGACGGCGGTCTACGGGGTCGTAACGTCTTTTGAGATGTGAGGTCGTGGGATGGTAGGTAATTAATGAGTGCTGTTTTAGCAAGGTATTCAAGATAAAAAGTTGGCGCACTGTTAAAACTTTAGCCTCCTTATATAGAAGCTCTGTGGGGTAACGGTATGGCAGGAATGAGGACACTTTTAAGATAGCTCTCTGAGCTCTCTCCAAATCAATAATTGTGGTTTTCGGAGCACCTCCCCAGACAGTGATACAGTAGGTTATCAGTGACTGAGCAAGGGCAAAGTATACTGATTTCTTTACTTTGTCATCAGCTACCTGTCTCAAGGTTTTAAAAATATATATGAGCTTGCGTAACCTGGTCTTAAGTGTATCAATGTGTTCCTGGAATCTAAGGTTACCATCGATTATAACTCCCAGATACTTTACGTGTCTAGTGCTGCGAAGGTGAGTGCAAGTACATATAGTGTTATCGTGTGGTTCCGGACAATTGTGTGTTGTAATTGTGTAGGGTACTGAGGAGTTTGGGACGTTACCATTTGCTCTAAGGGAGAATGTCATGTAGTTGGTTTTCACCACGTTGAGTGTTAGGACATTACAGCGTAACCACTTTGACACAGTATTGTAGCCCGATTGCGAGTATGAAAAAACTTCGTCCCATGTATCAGCGCTAAAGAGGAGCACCGTGTCATCTGCAAAGCTTACGATCCTACCTTTGGGGAGTGTGAGCATACCCAGGTCATTAATATACATAAGGAACAGAGTGGGACCTAACACGCTTCCCTGAGGAACGCCATATGAGACTGTTCGTTCGTCACTAATGTGTTCACCTATCTTAACGCACTGGGTACGCTCACTATAGCTGCGAATGCGCCTCTGTAACGGCTGATGAACACGTCATAAAGTGATGTGTTAATTTAATTAAGTGCCTTTTTTTGGCGTTGCGTGCTCGCAAAACAAAAAACTTAATACAAAAAAATATGTTATTATTGATATGTGAACAATCATCTAGTTTATGTCTGCACTCACAACTAGTATATTCAGAGAGTATTTCACTAGATTCAGTTGCATTTACACCGCTTTCATTAAAACGATCATTACAATCAACTCCTAACTTCAATCATTGCGACAGTTTCCCTATTGTCGTATACCCTTCTTATTAACAAAGCATCATCAATATCAAGTTTAGAAACTTGGAATTTGGCAGCAACTCGTTAATTTGATACGGCATCGATACCTTTGTCTCTGTCCCGGAACATAGCGACGTCAACTACAAGGGGAACCACGTTTTACGGGCCCCCAGTTATATCCCAAGGGAAGTCAATTTCATTAATACTGTGGTTGGTATCCTTCTAGGGGGCGTACATTTTTAAACATATTAACTGTAATTGAATACCTGCTCTCTGTGCAATGAATTAAGATTAAGGTGTCTTGGTTGCAGTTATTTGTGGTGCTCTTAAGGATTTTGCTGGGGCTGTATTTTTTTTTTGTTATTGTGATCTAAACAAAATGTAAAGAAATAAATGCGGCCAAGACAACAGTGGTATCATGGTCATTATTAACAAGAACACGAGTTCACATAGAGTTCTATCCCTTTAAGCACATTATCAAAACCTAATGTTGATTATAGTGAGTAAAGTAGATGTTTTCTTGCACTGCACCGTCCACAAGCAATAACTTATAGGTCATAATATTAACTTCATCTATGTATTTTTCAAAACTTGTGATTGCTGCTGATTTTTGTAAATGAGTAGCAACGTTATCGTAATAAAAGTCAAATTAAACGAGGGTTCAACATCCTATTAAGTCGATGAACACGCGTATTTTGAAAATCTTCCATAATGTACCCAGAAAGTAATTAAGTTAAAATTTATAAGCCCACATTCTTTTAAAAGGAATAAAGGTATAACTAGAAGATATTAGGGGAGGCGTTTTACTTCGTACCTTCGGATCCCCAATAAGGCTGCATGTACATATTTCTTCTTAGGAAAGTTAATAAGTTACTTCTGTTTATTATTCTAAGCGGGCCACTTGCTGCCACAAAAACATATTTTTCGCATAAAAAAATATAGAGGCCTAAAGAGTTCGAGTTTTTTGTGTTGTAATCTTCAGAGATTACCTTGAAATACTTTCGAAAGGGAGAGGGTGAAAAAGAAAATTGTTTTACAGTTGTTTGGGAAAGTTTATAATCAAACAAATGTCTTCCGGGGTTTCTTTCGTGTTTCATACAAGTAACAACAACAACAACAACAACAACAGGTACGTTAACAACTACATTTGATAGAATCGTAATACAATATTGTTTTCTTGTACTCTCCGTTTAACGAAAACTCTTTATAACGCAATAAAATACCCGGTTCCTTCAATTTCGCTCTAAAGAGTTTAGACTGTATTTCGATACTTGGACATAACTTTTCTTATTAATCTTTTACTGAGATTAGATAAAAAAAATCAGATTTCAATAATCTCATAACGATATGACTGCATTGCTACAAATGATTCAGTTTTTCACATGCTCAGAGCACGATAGTCGCCATGGCCACGAAATACTTGGTTTTCATCGCCGCGTGCTTTATGCTAGCCTTTACACAAGTTAGTGGACCAAGGATTGCAAGTAGTCGATGGAAAGATTAAGATAACGATAGGCACAACATCAGGATGTAGTGATACAGTGAATTTCATTCGCGATCACTTAGTGGAAGCGTACCGTTTTTACGGAGACTTTCTGGAGATTGAATTCGTGCCCTGGGGAAGAACTACGTTGAGTAGCGATGGAGTTTTTTGGTGTCAGTTTGGCGAACCTGACTACTGGCAAACCGTCTGCACAGATGCGTTTTGAACATGTTGAAGGACAATCAAGATGCTCAGGTCCACTACATGTCTTGTGAATTCTCCAGCCCCTTCCCCTCTTTCTTGCAAGGATCTTATCTCTGCGCTCAAGCCGTTGGTGTCAACCTGATTGACGTTGACTACTGTGTTGCACATCGTGGAGAAGAATTAGATAGGGAAACTCAAGCAGCAACCGCCGGGCCAATAACGTCAATTAATTTCGTTCCATACATCATGTTTAACGGCGTCGTAGATGTGTCCCTTCATTTTGAAGCTTTAGTCAGGCTCACAAACATGATTTGCTCTGCTTTAATTGTCTTTCCTTTCTCAATAAGTGTAATTTTTTAATGTTTTTGTTATCCTTTTATTAAATTATATTTACTTACAGTCACGTGTTTTTTTTATATGTCTTCTTCTTTTATTTTTGTTTATGATCTAAATCTAATCTTCATCAATCATAATGAAATATGAGAGGTCAAAAAGCTTTAGCTCAATTTAGTCCAACCCAGTGCTCCAAAATCAATTTCTTACGGGGACACAAGCATGGATCTTTTTGTAAAACTGATAGGATATCCAATTTAGTTATCACAATGTATAATAAAATTTGTTAAGGTATACATTTATTTCAAAATATAATTATGAATATTTTGATCCAAAAATTATTATTTGTGATGAACGCCTACAATAATACTCCGGGCAAATAAAACATGTTAGCCGTTAGTTATTGACTATACTGTCATTATAACTCTATTGGGAGAGTTATAATGACAGTATAGTCAATAACTAAACTTCTTACTACATAATCTGGAATACAATTGACTAGCGCCGAAGCTGGGTACATTTTGAATCGTCTCCTTTGACATAAAATGTGGATAAAACAACCGACCCTTAATGATTTTCGATTGTTTCCAACTTTTTTCACGACTTGTAAAAGATCCGTGCTTACACCGCTGCACTGAAATCAGTAGGGAGCACTTCAAGTGCATTAACTGTAAGGACACGGCTTGCTAAAACTAATTTGAAACCGTTTACACCCGTCTATGATCCCGAAACTGGACGATGGGCATCTTATTGCAAAACAGGGATATACACGAAAGCCCTTGACCTGGACTTGCAGAAAAACAAAAACTGGTGGCTTTGGTATCGTGTTGGCTGGAAATTCTTCTGAAAGTCACAATCACCTCGTTAGCCCCCTGATCTAAAACGGCAATTTTAATAGCTAAAGATACGTAGCACTGATGCTATATAAATATGACGGTCCAATCACGGTGAGCGTGGGATAGATTGCAGTTTATGCATGAGAAGGCCTGTCCCCTTACTGCTAGGATAGTAAATGTCACCTTGAAGAGGTGGATGTCAGTAGCGTGGAGTGCCCAATACGCAGCCTTGACTTCACTAGCAAGCCTGGTACGAGGTGGGGTGATGTGTAAAAAAAAATCCAGCCTATTATTGCTCAACTGCTGGGCAAATGCCTCTTCTCATACAGAGAAGGCACGAGCATTGATCACCACGCTTGCTCAAGACGGGTTGGCGATTTCAGAGTTATATTAACTCAGGGGTCAATGTCTCTTTTATAGTCCAGACATAATTTTGGTCAAATCGTGTGAGGACCGTGTAGATTAGGGTCTGAAATGGTATTTTAAGGAAAGAAACACAGATTTGAGTGTGGTCCACTCAAATCTTTGTGTTTCTTTCCTCCCATTAAGTGTTAGCTTTATCAGTAATCGTGTAGCTCAACTCAAAATTTAAGGAGCTCAACGACACGATGAACAATAATTACTAAAGAAAGTACATTTGGGTAGGCCGCATAAAGTACTCAAACTACTAGATCATCATTAAAACTAACTGAGAAAGAAAAATAGAACAAATATACTTTGTAAAGTATTAGTTTACTCTAACACTTCACAAAGTAAATATTCATATAGGTATATGTATATAGGATACAGGTTATGTGTGAGATGACGAAACTACGCTCCAATTACGCTTTGCAAGCTGAAAATTGCATTGATAGAGGTATAGAGGTATGGGGAACAGGGTGTAAAGTTCACTCAAACCTCCATAGAAAAGGGAGGATCCTCCGACCAGACGGGTCTTGTGTCTGGTGGGCAACTGCCCGACGATTGATGTCGGGATGTTGTATATATGCTAGTTGCGCGGTAAACTCTGCTTGCGCGATGCAGGATTTTGCGTGACGTCAGTTTGATGCGTAGCTCGCATGTGGCGTTGTAGATGCCGCTACAGAGGAATGAGAGAATAATCATCAGTATCGCATCAAAAACTTATTGTAGCCGATGCCTAATCGCGGAATATTAGTAATGATAGCGCACAGAGGTAATCTAAAATAAAACATAATGGGAGAAAATGATACATTTTTAACGATGATTATTTTCAAAGATGGTGGATACTTTTTTTGCGGTAAAATTTGCTAATTTCTATTTGATGTTATTTTAATATATTTTTTGTAGTGGTAGTAAAAATGCTATAAATAGGTAAGCAGGTTCTGCTTATTTGTATAAGAAAGCATGCTGATTTTTTGAGATGTTGAAGTTTCTGTTGGTGACCCAAATACATTGCTTACGAGTGTAACAAACATACCCATTGCAGCTAATTTTATCACAATAAAAAAAAAATACTAATTCTGCTTAGGCCTTAATTAAATCGAATTAGATTTTATCACATTTCGGCTTTTAATATAATTATAGGATTTTTATGAAAATGTTACATACCCTTGTATTCCCCGGAGGTCTAGGTAGAAGGGTACCTATAGTATACCCACATTTCCACAGTTATGTTTAAGTCGCATGTAATAGGGGACGAGCCTTTTGCCATCAGCCGGGTACAAATGCAGACAAAATACAAAAATCACAAAAGAGCACAACAAAAAAAAAAAGTATGTAAATACAGTTTACCAAAATCTGTTTATTATTATTATTATGTTCATTTATTTCGGATTTTTAAATACATCCATATATTTGTTGTTGTTATAAGTAATTTATATTATTTAAGAAAGATAAACTTTTGAAAAAACGTGGAAGATATAAAATCGCGTACAGACCGTGCGAGGCATGCGGTGTGAATGGTATGCCACGGACGCATGCCTCAGGCTGAAGCGTGTGACAACTAAAAAATGCAGTCATCCGAATTTACAAACTCAAACTCAAACTCAAAACATTTATTTCAATTAAACCATTTACAGGCACTTTTGAATTGTCATAGAGTCGGTCAGTTAATCAGAAAGTTGAAGCTAGTCGCCCATTCCAAAACGTAGATCTCTATGGAGAAGAACGGGCAAGAACACAAGTCAAGTCACAGATGAACAATCAGTTAGTAAAATGGCACTCAGCACTAAAGCAATCATCTAGACGGACGCATATGGCTCGTGCGTTACTTGGTAGTAGTGAAAATATATAATTTAAGTGATTCTGAACTATATTTCGTATTACATCATGTAGGAACGAATTGAATTAATGTACTAATTATAGGTACATATACAGCCACAAGCACCAATGTTACACTCAAATTGCTAAGTATTTTTAACCGGTCAAAAGCACTTTTGAGCGGTATAAACTTAATACAGTATTAGGGTCGGTGCCTATACGAAGTTGCCCATTCTCCTTTACCCTATGGGTCTTATCGTGTGCTTGGATTAGTTAAAATTGACCCATAAAAATAATCATATTAATACGATATGAGTAGTTTACAGTATAGCTGCAAGTATTTCAGTTTTTTCACATGCACGGTGTACGATAGCCGTCATGACCGCGAAATATTTAGTTTTCATCGCCGTGTGCTTTATGCTAGCCTTTACACAAGTCAGTGGTCAAGAATTGCAATTAGTCGATGGAAAGATTAAGATAACGATAGGCACGGCATCAGGATGTATTCATACAATGAATTTCATTCGCGAACAGTTAGCGGAAGCGTATCGTTTATACGGAGATTTTCTGGAGGTTGAATTCGTGCCCTGGGGAAGAACTACGTTGAGTAGCGATGGAGTTTTTTGGTGTCAGTTTGGCCAAGTTGACTGCTGGGCAAATCGTCTGCAGAGATGCGTTCTGAACATGTTGAAGGACAATCAAGATGCTCAGGTCCACTACATGGTTTGTGAATTCTCTACCCTCTTACCTTCTTTCTCGCAAGGATCGTATCTCTGCGCGCAAGCCGTTGGTGTCAATCTGATTGACGTTGACTACTGTGTGGCACATCCTGGAGATGATTTAGACAGGGTAGCTCAAGCAGCAGCCGCCGGACCAATGGCGACAATTAATTCCGTTCCATACATCATCTTTAATGACGTCGAAGATCGTCCCCTTCAGAATGAAGCGAGGGTCAGGCTCTCCAGCATGATCTGTTTCGCATTAGCTGCAGACCCGAGCACGGGAGTAACTAGCTGTCAGATTTAATTGTGAGTTCTCAAGTGTAAGCATACTACAATAAAAAAATCAAAGTCCCCAATCGTCGAATTGAGAAGTTTTACGAAAGGCTTACTCCGAATAGTTGTCTTCCGTTCCTCAATAGGTGTCATTTATATTTTTATGTTTTTGGTATCCAGTGGTTTGACTTATAATAAATGAAATTTGTTATACCAACATTCACGTGCTTTTTTATTGATTTATCTTGTATTATATATTATTCTTAATATTTTATGTGTCTATCTAAATTTTATTACAAGACGTATCTATAGCTCTTATTTAGTTTAGATTATTTATACCAAATTGGTACAAATAATCTTTCAAGTGAAATAATCTCACAAAAGTTTTTTTTAAATCAACCCCTGTTGGAGTGATAGGGGGATACAGTTTATGTAAAAAATCTTATTCAGTTGATCTATTCATTTTAAACTTGGCCCGAATACTTATCTAACTAAATTATAAAGATTATAGGTAATCATTTCATCATCATCATTCTCCTGTCCTTATCCCAATTTATTTGGGGTCGGCGCAACATGTATGTTTCTTTTATACATTGTTTTTATATCGGTAGTCACACTCTTTCTAGTCATATCATCTTTCACACTCTCCATCCATAGTGTTTTTACAGATAATCATTTACTTTCGATAAATACCTTTTAAAATGGCGGCGGGTTGCATTGAAAATTTTAGGGGAAAATACGAAATCCACGCGATAGAAGTGGCCGGTGAAGTGCTAGTAAACTAAAAAATAGGTACCAACTGTTTATTTGAATAAGCTGGCATTCATAGTCCCGTATTACAGAACCTCACTCAAGACTCAAGCATTACTTAAAACTAGTTTCAACCAATCAAATGGCTCTAAACTAGTTTTAACTAATACTTGAGTCATGAGTGAACTTCTGTAATACGGCCCTTAGTTTCCGAGTTATTAAAGTTTCTGTTGGTTACTCTTATTTATTGCTCAGAAGTGTAATAAAAAATACTCATTGCAGCTTAGATAAACTTAAAGCGGACGATACGTTATTTGAACACAGCGCGCAGTCCTTCTGAACCAAGTCCAATGGACACAGTTGCACTCAGTCACCCGCGGACTATTGTCTAAACAATGCATGTCAATATAGCTCAACAATTTCAGTTTTAGTATATAAATACGCATCAAAATGCAGTCATGTGTTTTTATTGAGTGTTCTACTCACTCAAGAGAGAAAAATAAGACACATGGGATTAATTTTCATGCGGAAGTACAGCCAAAAATGTTAGTTTGTTGAAAATTATAATTTTATGTATTGTTTGTTTTGCCATTTTTGTGAGAGCGAGATAGATAATACAAAACAGGCGTAGTAATATAGTTTGTTGCCAAAAAGGTCGCTAATTGTTTACTGTAGTATGATTAACGATAAAGTGTCCTTGTTGGCAACAAACTACATGTATTGTAATTTCTGGTTTTGATTGTAATTATATTTTTTTTGTGATTTTAATGCTACTAACATATTTTTCTAAGTTTATTTTATATTAATACAATATGGATGTTTATTTTTTCCGATATAAATAAATTGAATTGAATTGAATTGAAATTATTAAATTATTTTCTTAACCTTAATTAAATTCTTAATCGGTTCCAAGTACTTTTGACCGGTAGGTATAAACTTGATACAGCATCGGAGATGGAGCTTATACGAAGTTGCCCATTCTCCTTTTCCCTATTGGTCTTATCGCGCACTTAGATTAGTTAAAAATGTTACATAAAAATATTCTTAATACGCATCGCTACTCGAAATTATTCAGTGTTTTCACTTGCTCGGTGCACGATAGTCGCCATGGCCGCGAAATACTTGGTTTTCATCGCCGCGTGCTTTATGCTAGCCTTTACAAAAGTTAGTGCACAAGGATTGCAAGTGGTCGATGGAAAGATCAAGATAACGATAGGCACGGCATCAGGATGTAGTGATACAGTGAATTTCATTAGCGAGCATTTAGTGGAAGCATACCGTTTATATGGAGACTTTCTGGAGATTGAATTCGTGCCCTGGGGAAGAACTACGTTAAGTAGCGATGGAGTTTTTTGGTGTCAGTTTGGCGAACCTGACTGCTGGGCAAACCGTCTACACAGATGCGTTCTGAACATGTTGAAGGACAATCAAGATGCTCAGGTCCACTACATGACTTGTGAATTCTCTAGCCCCTTCCCCTCTTTCTTGCAAGGATCTTATCTCTGCGCGCAAGCCGTCGGTGTCAACCTGATTGACGTTGACTACTGTGTTGCACATCCAGGAGACGAATTAGATAGGGAAACTCAAGCAGCAGCCGCCGGACCAATAGCGTCAATTAATTTCGTTCCATACATCATGTTTAACGGCGTCGAAGATCGCTCCATTCATGATGAAGCGAGGGTCAGATTCGCAAGCATGATCTGTTTCGCGTTAGCTGCAGACCCGAGCACGGGAGTAACTAGCTGTCAGATTTAATGACGAGTTTTCAAGTTAGCATACTACAATAGCAAAGTCAAACTCCCCTATCGTTGAATTGAGAAGTTTTATCTTAGTTGGCCTCTGCTGGTGCCAGTTTTGTACTAAATGTCCAACTTTCTCCCGCGTTTTAATCGACAAACTTGCGCAATTGGATAATCGCCGAGCAAGATATGGCTAATAGCTGCGGAATTTTTGACGATAAGCTAACTGTAATGGTTGTGTTTCTCAATAGGTGTCAGTTACCTATATGTTTTTGATATCTCTACAAAAATGATAATTGTTTTACAGTCGTGCTATGTATATTATTAAATATTATTTAAGTGATTAGTGGTTTTATTTTTAATTTTATGGAGTAGATGCGGTTTATATGGCTCAAGTAACAGCGATAAGGTAAAATGACACGGAAATAAGAAAATTGGTAAAATAAGCATAAAAGGGTATATAAGGTAGGTACCAAATATTATTTAGGTATGGTTAAAGTCTGTATGCAAGCCATAGGTATAACAATTTTATATATCTATTATCTGCAATGTATGATTTGATACATGATTTATTTATTTCAAAGTCGTTATTCTATAACTTTATCAATATTTAACACAAATTACTATTTACACTAGGTACTAAATTAAATGACTAACTAACTAACTATACAAAAAACACAAAAACAAAAGCATAGTTACGCGTTGAGATACTCGTCTGCATTGCTGTCATTCGGAAAAGTGCTCAGAAGACTGATAGCATTGCCACCTTAAACGGCAATGCTAATTCTTTGGCCAAGGAACAACCCACCCCTCTGGTCACGTGAAGTGTCGACCAGTCGGAGAGAAATCGCGCACTCGGGCCCTATGACCCGAGCGTTTCAACCCTAAACGGCTCAAAACTGTAGTTACCCATAAGGTTACAGTATTTGCGCCGTTTGAGGGTATCAGCAGCCATAACATTTTTTTTTTTTTTTTTTTTTTTTTTGGGTGGGAAATCATCAAATGACGTCTCCCGCTCTGGGCGGAGCGGAAGGGCGTGTCAGACTCTTACTGACTAAAACCCACCCGTGTTCCTTCAGTTGCCTGTGCGCCAGGGCCACGGTAACTCTTTCGAACAATCCGCAGCCCCGGCAGGCATCGGTCCTATCGGACCCCGTCAATTTTGCTGACATCTCTTTGAGGCGCGCGTGGAACACGACGCGCCGTCGACCCGGGCCTGGTCCTTACCGGACGACGAGCTGCCCATTGCTCGCCGTCCGCAAGCCCGCGCCTACGGTGGCCGGGAGTCGGCAATCGACTCCCGACGCCCTGGGTGTCTCCTCCTCCTGCGGCGGCTAGGGGCGCGAGGGCGCAGTGATTGCCTCTCCCTCTCGCGCTCCGCCTCCTCCTTCGCGAGCATTACTGCTTCGCAGAAGGAGGTGACGGCTTCCCATTCCCTCTCGCTCCGTACCATGGCCTGAACCAGGGCCGGACGCGAGAGGTCGCCGCCGCCGATCGCCGCCACGAGGACACGGCGGTGCTCCGCCCAAGCCGGGCAGACCTCCACCGTATGCTCCACCGTGTCCTCCGGTCGATCCACGCAATGATAACACCCGGGCGTTTCCTCCCGCCTTATACGAAACAGGAACCTCCCGAAACAGCCATGTCCGGTGAGGACCTGCGTCAGGCGGAAGGTGAGGACGCCGTGGCGCCTCTCAAGCCACTCCTCAAAGAGGGGTCTTACCGCCGCAATTGTGGCGTGCCCTGCGCTGGGTTGCAACAGTCGCACTCTCCATGCCGCCATGAGATCCCGCCGGAGCTCTGTCCGCTGTGCCGTGATTTCTCGCGGCAGCGGAGTTACGCCCCGGCGTTTCGCCTCCTCGCGCCACTCCCAAACGTGCGCGAGGACCTTTGCCTCCAGATCCCACGGCGGCAATCCGGCAAGGAGGCTCGCCGCCTCGCAGGAGACCGTGCGGTATCCCCGTACCATCCGGATGGCCATGACCCTTTGGGACGCTTTCAACCGGCGGGCTGGCCGGAGCCTTAGCGACCGCGCCCACACCGGTGCCACGTAAAGGGCCATGGACCGCACGACCCCCGCGTAGAGCCTCCGGCAGGAGGCGTTTGGCCCCCCCAGATTGGGCAAGAGCCGCTTCAAAGCAGCCCCGGCCCGCTGCAGTCTGGGAGCCAAACGTCGGAAGTGCTCGACGAAGTTCCACCGGCTGTCGAGGACGAGTCCCAGGTAC
This sequence comes from Dryobotodes eremita, assembly GCA_917490735.1. Classification (NCBI taxonomy): domain Eukaryota; kingdom Metazoa; phylum Arthropoda; class Insecta; order Lepidoptera; family Noctuidae; genus Dryobotodes; species Dryobotodes eremita. The sequence continues at coordinate 17,396,557 of OU823251.1, read as the reverse complement.
TTCATCGTCGACTCGACGCCGATGTGAACCCCTCCTACCGTTATTTGGGAACCCGACAGTGGCGCGTTCCGAGGACCATGAAAACACATGGCCTCGGACTTGTGCAAGGCCACCTCGAGTCCCAATTGCCGGATCCTCTCGACGACTGTCGCAACCCCGCGTGTCATCAGTTCGGCCGCCGCCTGGTGCGACCTCCCCTGCGCCAGGACCAGCGTGTCGTCAGCGTAGCACACCACGCTGACGCCACTAGGGAGGTCGGCGCGCAGCACCCAGTCGTACCCGATGTCCCACAGATGCGGCCCCAAGACCGATCCCTGTGGGACACCGCACGACATCTCTCGCCGGTTCCATTCTCCCTGGTGACCGGGGTAGATAATTGCTCTATCCGCCAAATAGGCCTCGACTACACGACAGAGATAGGTCGGCATCCGGTGATACCGGAATGCCTCCCGGATGCAACTCCAGGGCAGGGTATTGAAGGCATTGGCGATGTCTAGAGACACCGCCAAGACGACCCCACCCCGGGCCACAGCATCCCCCGTCGTGAGGGCTCGCACGCGCATGATGGCATCCACCGTGGAGCGCCCCCTGCGGAAACCAAACTGGGTCTCCGCCAAATCCGGCCCCACCCGCACCAGCTGCCCGACGAGGCGGTCTGCAATGACTCTTTCAAAGAGCTTGCCCACCTCGTCGAGCAGCACGATGGGCCGGTAAGCGGACGGAGAGTCCGCCGGGCGCCCCGGTTTCTTAATGAGGACCAGTTTCCCCGTCTTCCAACGAAGTGGGAACTGGCCCTCCTCCAAGCATGCGCTTAGGAGCCCTCTTAGTCGAGGCCCGAGAGCCTCCAAGGCCAGGACCCAGGCTTTTCCAGGTAAGCCGTCGGGTCCTGGGGCGGTATTCTTGGCACTCAGCCTACGTACCGCCACTCTCAACTCTACCTCGGTCACCTCGGGAGCAACGTCGTCATCGTCGGGTCTGTGGTCCGCAGTTGGCACCGCAGGAGGCGGAGCCATGGGCGGGGGAGTATGCTCCCCCCGCGAAGGGAACAGAGCGCTCACCACGCCCTCCACGAGCTGGGGCCGGAGACTCTGCGTCAGCGGGGGAGCCCATGGGCGGAGTTTCTCCCGCACCACCTTATATGGGCGCCCCCACGGGTCCCTGTTCAGAGTCCCCAGCGACTCCTCACGGGCCAGTCCCCTGGCCCGCAGGATCTCCGCTCGGAGGGCGATCTTCGCCACTCTGTAACCCTCGTACAGCTCCGCCTGAATGGCTTCCGTATCCGGAGGGCGGATACGGAGCCTGCGGTGCCTGGTGTACAGGCGCCGCGCGGCAACGCACGCCTCGCGCAGAGACGTTAGTTCCGGCGACCACCAGTACACCTGGCGCCAGGCGCGTCCGGGCTGGACCCGGGGCATTGCCATGTCACACACTTCTGACATGGCCTCCCGGAACCACTCCGCCTCGTCGTTGATGTCAGCAGGCCTGTCCGGTGATGACACCCAGGCCTGCACGATCGAGGCTTCCAGGAGGAGCTCCCGGTCCAGCTTCTTCAGCGCCCACCGCGGACCACTCGGGGCCTGTCGGACCAGCGCGCTCGAGGTCTGGGCGGAGACGTCAAACCGGATGTACCGGTGGTCGGAGTACGTCTCCACCCCCTCCATGACACGCCAGTCAAGGACACGCGGTGACAGAGCGGGGCTGGCGAACGAGATGTCCACCACTGACTCGCCCCGCATCCGCACACACGTGGGGACAGAACCCCGGTTTAGGACGACCAGGCCTGTCTCCAGAGCCCAGTCCTCCACCATCCCGCCCCGTGTATCTGTGTACCGGGAACCCCAAGCCGTGCTCTTGGCATTGAAGTCCCCGAGTACGATCACAGGGAGGGTACGGTACCCGACGACGACGACTTTCAACTCCGCAAGGGAGTTGTGGAACTCGGCGAGAGTTCGGTTCGGGGAGAAGTATACCCCTACCACGACAATCTCCCCGAACCGTGCTGCCACGCAACCCCGTCCCCTCTTGACCGCCTCAAGCGACGGGGTACCGGCGGCGGCCGACGAAATGAGGGTCACTGAGCCGCTCAGGTCCTCCACCCAGTCATCCCTGGGCGGGACAAAGTACGGCTCAGCGACCACGGCGATGTTGATCGACCACTGCGCCATGCTCTGGAGTAAGAGATCCTGAGCGGCGGCGCAGTGGTTGATATTCGCCTGGAGGAGGCGTAATGGGGCCATTATTGGCACTCCATGTCAGCCCCCTCCCGAGCCCCCTGTGAGGGCCCTGCCGCGATGTTTGCGGCAGCTACGATGGCGGGTGCGGCAGCGGCGGCGGCAGTGGCGGCGGGTGCGGCGGTGACGGCGGTGGCGGAGGGCTTGCCCCTGCCCCTGGCTTTGGCGGGTGGAGCGCAGGCCTTACTCCCAGCCCGGTGATCGGCCGGCTTGCCAGCTGCCGCACATAAAAAGCAGTGCGGCGTGGCGTTGCACGAGCCGGCCTTGTGACCGGGCTGACCGCAGCGGAAGCAATGATCGCTGCGGTCCACCTCCGAGGTGCATTGCACTCCCACGTGGTTGCCCACTTGGCAGCGGAAGCACCTCAGAGGTCTGGGTTCCAGCAGTTTCACCTGCGCGGAAACCCAGCCCACCAGGAGCCTTTGGCCCTCCCCGGCGACTTTCCTGGCCGCCGCCACGGGGCAGCTCACCGTAATGGCTCGCAGCCCCTTGTGGTCAGGACGGATGGTGCCCGCTCTAACCTGCTCAGCAGAGCAACCCCCAGTCCTAACGACGGCGGCCACCACCTCAGCCTCCGTCACGCAGTCATCCAGGCCCAAGATGCGCATGTCAATGCACTTGGTGGGCCTGGACACTCGAGCCTCGTCTGCATTTAGGGACGCCCTGAGCCTATCGGCCAGAGCGTCAGCAGTCGGGCCACTCGCCGCACCGGGCACCTCTAGCATCCGGGCCCCAGTCGCAGTGACTTTCACCCGGATGCCATTGGTGATACCTAGCTCTTGCAGGTTAACCGCCGCCCTCGCCTTAGTGAGCACGTCGCGGTAGGACACGCCCTTCTTCTCCGCTTCCGGCTGTAGCGTGATCACTACAGCTGCGGACTTCGGGGCGCGGAGCCTAGCCGCGACGCTTCGCTCTTTGCGCCGCTGCCGCCTCTCTTTCCTTTTGGCCGCCCTTGAGACCTTACCCGCCTTCCTCTTCTCTCCGGCCACTTGCCATTCGGCGTCGGCCGGAGGAGCATTAGGAGGCGGGGGGGGCGGCCGTCTCGCCGCCGGGGCTGGAGCCTTCGCCGCCTGCGCAGCCACCCCGCCCTTTTTGGGCTTGGTCGGCGCCGACTTTGTCGGCTTTGTCGGGGGCGGCCCCGCGGGTTTCGGCACGGGCCCGCCTTTAGACCGCCCTGCCGTTACCGGCTTGGCCGCAGCGGCGGCAAACGATACCTGCCGGCTCGCCGCTAGCGGGGGGCGCAGGACAACGGCCTCCAGAGCGGAAAATCGGCTCTGGAAGGCAGCCAGCTCCCGCCGCACGAGGGTCAGAACCCGGTCTTCTGCAGGCACCGGCATCGGCCGGCCCTGCCCATGCTGCGCCCCCGCCTCTGGTACTTCTCGGGGGCCGGCTGCCCGGAGGCCGGCCAAGTCCGCTCGGAGCTCCTCGTTCTCCTTACGGAGAAGCTCCATGGCGGCTGTCAAGCGGGCGACCTCAGCCCGCATCTCGGACATTCCATCCGACGGAGGCCCAAGGTGGAAGGCCTCCGCTGCCGCCATAATAGAGGCCGTGGCAGTGGGTATGACCTTGTCTTTAGAGGACTGAATCCTCTTCAAGGCCACACCCTTGATCGCAGCTACCACGACCTCCTCAAATTTGGCCACCCGCTCTGACTTGGAGCCGCCAGCGGTGTTCGACTCACCGCCTGACGACTCGGAGATGTCCACCCTGCGTTGCGTGTCCTCCGTGGCGAGCCTATCAGCTCGTTGGTCCGGCTCGGCTGGGCTGGTTTGGCTCTGTTCGCTGGCCTCCTGAGCAGCGAGCCCTCTGCCCGCAGCCTTTTCGCGAACGCCACTCCGCCGACAGATCTTCCCGATTTTACGGGCGGAGCTCCTCCCGCCATCAGAGGATGACCCCTGGCCATCCCCTGGTTTGGGGCGCTTCTGGAAGAGCCTTCGGTTCTTCAAAGCATCTCCCATTACCACGCGCTCCGGGCTCTTGAAAGAGCCCCTTGCGCCCGACGCAGCATCGGACTCCGATCCCGCATCGCTCCTCTCCTCTCCACTGCTCTCTTGTTGTTGTTTTTTGTTTTTATTAGGTTCCATAATTGTTCCCACGAGTATGGGGGATCTAAAAGGTCATTCCCAGGTTCACCCCCTGTCCCTAGGCAAGTGTTCATTTGTTTCCCAACCAGAGGGTCCACTGGTACTCTGGCTGGGGGTGCGCTAACGACTGATGCGCCACCTACAACTGGAAAGTTGTAGATGACACTACTCCTCAGCCATTCATACCCTCGCCGCGCACCAGAACTTGATATTAGAGGAATTTTTTATAGAGGTTATCTTCCTCGCGGCCCGGGCGGTTAAGCCAAGACCCTCGACCCCCGTCAAAAGTCAGAGACATGACGTTGACGATCTTCGGGGCTACGAGACTAACGGTGGCAGAAGGAGCAGACTCCTTACTGCCTGCCCGGCGGCAGGGTAAGTGCACACCGAGCCCGCTCTTACTCCGCCGCTGTGCGTCTCTGCTTAACAGAGATACACACGTTGGAGCGTTCCTCCGACAGGATATTAGCGTACGGGCAACAAGACCCCTTAGGCACAGAGTACCTAATGGAGAGTTATTGCCCGCACCCCAGGATGCACCGTCCCGAAGACTGGCCTTTCCCCCAGACGCATCCAAGGGAAACTCCAGCCCACGGACACACGGGGAGGTTTCCTGTCCTAGCACCCCATCAGCAGCCATAACAGCGGCGCCAGCACAGCCCACCGTGCTAGGAACATGAGATGGCGCAAGGGTGTCGACACAGGTTGCGTCCCACACCAGAGGCCTACCTATAGAGGTATGAGGAACAGGATGTAAAGTTCACTCAAACCTCCATAGAATAGGGAGGATCCTCCGACCAGACGGGTCTTGTGTCTGGTGGGCAACTGCCCGACGTTTGATGTCGGGATGTTGTATATATGCTAGTTGCGCGGTAAACTCTGATTGCGCGATGCAGGATTTTGCGTGACGTCAGTCTGACGCGTAGCTACCATGTGGCGTTGTAGATGCCGCTACATACCCACCTTTCAAGGCAACGTCATGCTATTTGGTCTCTTTCCATCGTCACGTACCAAGCCGTTTGGTTCTAATACCGCTGGTACGCCGGCGGTGATAAGGGCTCGACGAATAATATCGTTGATGCTGGCGTGCCGAGCTATGCGACCTGCGCTCCTGTAGCAGGACAGGCTATGGTGCCCGAGACCGTCGATAGCTTCACCGCAGTAACACCGATGCGGAGCAACATAAGGTGCACCCAAGCGGAGACACGTAGCGAGCCGAAACGATGAGTCATCCATCATAGTGCCTATGGTGAATGACGGAGCACCTGAAGCCACAAGCCTGACTCCCATTCTCCCACAGCCAGCAGATGGGCACGCTCAGCGGTATTAGGTGACGTGTTTACCAGGGTGTTCCATATAATACTGCAGAGCGGCACGTTCCACCGTCTCTGGAAGGACGGGTTGTTGGGCAAATCCGTATTGGGACAAGTCATTTTCCAAACATTCAACGCATCGGTCAAACACGGTACCTCAAAATCGACCAGTGAGGAAGATAATATTTATGTTGCTGGTTAATTTATCGGTACTGTGAACCGAGGAGAGGAAGGCTGGTAAACTTGTACTTGAAATTTTGCGGACGCTGAGACCACCCACTGGAATGGGAAGTGTGGCTTGCTGCCACGCTCGGTCGTCCAGTGCCACGTTTAGGATCGAAGTTAGTGTGTTTCTAATAATTTGGTTTACTTCATCTAAAAGTTAGGGATGCTTCCATAGATGGGCGGAGCGAAGGATATATGTAAATTTTGGTCCAAAACAACAATATCAAATGAGTGTAAGGGCCGAATGAATGTTAATTTTGGAAAGTCTTTGCGAGACATCATTGAATTTTTTTATTTTCTCCTCAATTAATGTTGGAAAGAATTCGTCAAAAATTGGGGACCCTAGGAGGTGAAGAGAGTTTACCATACGTAATTTTGATATTTAGTGCTAAACTTTGCTATGGTAGTCTGTTGACACTGGTTTGGGGTAGATAAATTTCACATTTTGAAAGGTTAAGGTCTAAGCCATTGGAAATACTTTTTACTTTGTAAAAATTTAAATCATTATAACACTGTGTCTACATCACTTAGGGTTCCATCATCCATATACCATACATTGAATTTGAAATTTAGTTGTTTCATACATTATTCGGAATTATTAACGTTACTAACGAACATCATAAGTACTGTTTAATTGTATGCATTGACTGGCTAAACAACGTAAACATAATTAAAAGCATTTTCTAAAATAATATACTATTTAGCATACACCTCCACTGTTAAACAAACTAGTCAAAAATCATCATTAGTCTCGCTTAATAAACATTTATTTTACAAATAATGAGCTAATTATCAAAACTGGCATTTGAATTCAAATTATTTCGCTAGCATAAATAATAGAAATGAAAATTGGCTAGTGTAACAATAAATTAGCAATTTAGTGTTAATTTTAGCTTTATATTGTATAATACGCCATTTTGTTTTGTGCTACTGTTGTAAATGGTTTGCAAACGATCGCACTAACTGCTTGTCAGTGCATTGTGCAGCGGACATTATGGCGGTTACCATGCTTTAGGGAAAGTTAAACAGGATACTTTTCAATACAAAGCAGCTTTATAAAGCAGCCTATCTATTCTGTAAAAATCTCATCGTGAAAACTTAAATGAAGTTAGCTTTACGTGAACTGTCATTTCATCTGACAAGCATAAGGTTAAAAAAAAAAAACAAGTGTGGCACTCGGGGACTGCCGCGGTAAAGCTATTGCATAGCATTTTTTATCAACTTATGCAATTATAATTATTTATTTATGCAGTATTTATGCAGTATTTTTTTTCTTTGATATTAATTCAAGTACAGTCGTACCATATACATACACGTCAAGCGAACGCTCGGCCGAGCTACATGGTAGGCGGAGTGGGGGGGTGTTAGGTTTTATTTTTGTTAGGGAATTTCTTGATGCGGTCGCCGCGCTCAAAGCCCGCGATAAAAGCTATGCAATAGCTTAAAAAATCGCATGAACCAACATGGGCACTTATGAAACGTCAGAAGCTAGGTGCACGGTTCCAATTGGTTGTGTCCTATGGAGAAGAGCCGGCAAGAAACTCCACGGTTACTCTTTTAAAAATAAAATGACTACTCCCTTAAAGTACACTTCACTTCACTCAATTTTTCACTTAACTCACTCAACTATGTAGCTTCAACTCTCTGACTAACTGACCGACTCTTTAACAATTCAAAAGTGCCTGCAAATGGTTTAATTGAAATAAATGCTTTGAGTTTGAGTTTGAGTTCACGGTGAGGTTGTTACAAAACAGATCGGCAGGTATTGGAAACTATGTTATGGTGTACTAGCGGCAGCAGTGACTCGTGGTAAGTAATTATACATCTTCAAGAACATCTGTGATACCAGAGGCATCGCAGGTGCGTTGCTATAATAATAATAATTTATTTGCATAACATTCATTACAATCATTGTGAAGCCCTGACTCGGGGTGCTAGGACAGGAAACCTCCCCGTGTGTCCGTGGGCTGGAGTTTCCCTTGGATGCGTCTGGGGGAAAGGCCAGTCTTCGGGACGGTGCACCCTGGGGTGCGGGCAATAACTCTCCATTAGGTACTCTGTGCCTAAGGGGTCTTGTTGCCCGTACGCTAATATCCTGTCGGAGGAACGCTCCAACGTGTGTATCTCTGTTAAGCAGAGACGCACAGCGGCGGAGTAAGAGCGGGCTCGGTGTGCACTAACCCTGCCGCCGGGCAGGCAGTAAGGAGTCTGCTCCTTCTGCCACCGTTAGTCTCGTAGCCCCGAAGATCGTCAACGTCATGTCTCTGACTTTTGACGGGGGTCGAGGGTCTTGGCTTAACCGCCCGGGCCGCGAGGAAGATAACCTCTATAAAAAAATCCTCTAATATCAAGTTCTGGTGCGCGGCGAGGGTATGAATGGCTGAGGAGTAGTGTCATCTACAACTTTCCAGTTGTAGGTGGCGCATCAGTCGTTAGCGCACCCCCAGCCAGAGTACCAGTGGACCCTCTGGTTGGGAAACAAATGAACACTTGCCTAGGGACAGGGGGTGAACCTGGGAATGACCTTTTATATCCCCCATACTCGTGGGATTAAGTATGGAAAATCTGAACAAAACAACAACACAAAAAGAGAGCAGTGGAGAGGAGAGGAGCGATGCGGGGTCGGAGTCCGATGCCGCGTCGGGCGCGAGGGGCTCTTTCAAGAGCCCGGAGCGCGTGATTACGGGGGATGCTGGAAAGAACCGTAGGCTCTTCCAGAAGCGCCCCAAACCAGAGGATGGCCAGGGGTCGTCCTCTGATGGCGGGAGGAGAGCAGCCCGCAGAAAAATTACTCGGCGGGGTGGGGTACATGAGCCGAAAGACAGAGGGCTCACCACCGAGGAGGACAGTGAGGCAAGCCGAGCCAGCCCAGTCGAGCCGGCCCAGGCAGCCGAGACGCTCGCCACGGAGGGCGCCGACCCTGGAGGGACCGGTCGCAGGGCGACATTCTTGGAGTTGTCCGGCAGTGGGCTGGACGCTGCTGGCGGCTCCAAGACGGAGCGGGTGGCCAGGTTTGAGGAGGTCGTGGTAGCTGCCATCAGGGGTGTGGCCTTGAAGAGGATACAGTCCTCTAAAGACAAGGTCATACCCACTGCCACGGCCTCCATTATGGCGGCGGCGGAGGCCCTTCACTGTCGGCTTCCATCGGACGGAATGTCGGAAATGCGGGCGGAGGTCGCCCGATTGACAGCCGCCATGGAGCTTCTCCGTAAGGAGAACGAGGAGCTCCGAGCGGACTTGGCCGGCCTCCGGGCAGCCGGCCCCCGGGAGGTGCCGCAGGCGCAGGCGCAGCATGGGCAGGGCCGGCCGGTGCCGGTGCCTGCAGAGGACCGGGTTCTGACCCTGGTGCGGCGGAAGCTGGCTGCCTTCCAGAGCCGATTTTCCGCTCTGGAGGCCGTTGTCCTGCGCCCCCCGCTAGCGGCGAGCCGGCAGGCATCGTTTGCCGCCGCTGCGGCCAAGCCAGTAACGGTAGGGCGGTCGAAAGGCGGGCCAGCACCAGATCTCGCGAGGCCGCCCCTGGCTAAGTCGGCACCGCCCAAGCCCAAGAAGGGTGGAGTGGCTTCGCAGGCGGCGAAGGCTCCAGCCCCGGCGGCGAGACGGCCGCCCCCCCCGCCTCCTAATGTTCCTCCGGCCGACGCCGAATGGCAAGTGGCCGGAGAGAAGAGGAAGGCGGGTAAGACATCTAGGGCGGCCAAAAGGAAGGAGAGGCGGCAGCGGCGCAAGGAGCGAAGCGTCGCGGCTAGGCTCCGCGCCCCGAAGTCCGCAGCTGTAGTGATTACACTACAGCCGGAAGCGGAGAAGAAGGGCGTGTCCTACCGCGACGTGCTCACCAAGGCGAGGGCGGCGGTGAACCTACAGGAGCTAGGCGTCACCAATGGCATCCGGGTGAGGGTTACTGCGACCGGGGCCCGGATGCTGGAGGTGCCCGGTGCGGCGAGCGGCCCAACCGCTGACGCTCTGGCCGAAAGGCTCAGAGCGTCCCTAAATGCGGACGAGGCCCGAGTGTCCAGGCCCACCAAGTGCATCGACATGCGCATTCTGGGCCTGGATGACTGTGTGACGGAGGCTGAGGTGGTGGCCGCCGTCGTCAGGACTGGGGGGTGCTCTGCCGAGCAGGTGAGAGCGGGCCTCATTCGTCCTGACCACACGGGGATGCGAGCCGTGACGGTGAGCTGCCCTGTGTCGGCGGCCAGGAAAGTTGCCGGGGAGGGCCGAAGGCTCCTGGTGGGCTGGGTTTCTGCGCAGGTGAAACTGCTGGAACCCAGACCTCTGAGGTGCTTCCGCTGCCAGGTGGGCAACCACGTGGGAGTGCAATGCACCTCGGAGGTAGACCGCAGCAATAACTGCTTCCGCTGCGGTCAGCCCGGTCACAAGGCCGGCTCGTGCAATGCCACGCCGCACTGCTTTTTATGTGCGGCAGCTGGCAAGCCGGCCGATCACCGGGCTGGGAGTAAGGCCTGCGCTCCACCCACCAAAGCCAGGGGCAGGGGCAAGCCCTCCGCCACCGCCGTCACCGCCGCACCCGCCGCCACTGCCGCCGCCGCTGCCGCCCCCGCCATCGTAGTCGCCGCAACCACCGCGGCAGGGCCCTCACAGAAGGCTCGGGAGGGGGCTGACATGGAGTGCAATTAATGGCCCCATTACGCCTCCTCCAGGCGAACATCAACCACTGCGCCGCTGCTCAGGATCTGTTGCTCCAGAGCATGGCGCAGTGGTCGATTAACATCGCCGTGGTCGCTGAGCCGTACTTTGTCCCGCCCAGGGATGACTGGGTGGAGGACCTGAGCGGCTCAGTGACCCTCATTTCGTCGGCCGCCGCCGGTACCCCGTCGCTTGAGGCAGTTAAGAAGGGACGGGGTTGCGTGGCAGCACGGTTCGGGGAGATTGTTGTGGTAGGGGTATACTTCTCCCCGAGCCGAACTCTCGCCGAGTTCCACAACTCCCTTGCGGAGTTGAGAGACGTCGTCGTCGTCGGGTACCATACCCTGCCCGTGCTCGTACTCGGGGACTTCAATGCCAAGAACACGGCTTGGGGTTCCCGGTACACGGACACACGGGGCAGGATGGTGGAGGACTGGGCTCTGGAGACAGGCCTGGTCGTCCTAAACCGGGGTTCTGTCCCCACGTGTGTGCGGATGCGGGGCGAGTCAGTGGTGGACATCTCGTTCGCCAGCCCCGCTCTGTCACCGCGTGTCATTGACTGGCGCGTCATGGAGGGGGTGGAGACGTACTCCGACCACCGGTACATCCGGTTTGACGTCTCCGCCCAGACCTCGAGCGCGCTGGTCCGACAGGCCCCGAGTGGTCCGCGGTGGGCGCTGAAGAAGCTGGACCGGGAGCTCCTCCTGGAAGCCTCGATCGTGCAGGCCTGGGTGTCACCACCGGACAGGCCTGCAGACATCAACGTCGAGGCGGAGTGGTTCCGGGAGGCCATGTCCGAGATTTGTGACGTGGCAATGCCCCGGGTCCAGCCCGGACGTGCCTGGCGCCAGGTGTACTGGTGGTCGCCGGAATTAACGTCTCTGCGCGAGGCGTGCGTTGCCGCGCGACGCCTGTACACCAGGCACCGCAGGCTCCGTATCCGCCCTTCGGATACGGAAGCCATTCAGGCGGAGCTGTACGAGGGTTACAGAGCGGCGAAGACCGCCCTCCGAGCGGAGATCCTGCGGGCCAGGGGACTGGCCCGTGAGGAGTCGCTGGGGACTCTGAACAGGGACCCGTGGGGACGCCCATATAAGGTGGTGCGGGAGAAACTCCGCCCATGGGCTCCCCCGCTGACGCAGAGTCTCCGGCCCCAGCTCGTGGAGGGCGTGGTGAGCGCTTTGTTCCCTTCGCGGGGGGAGCATACTCCCCCGCCCATGGCTCCGCCTCCTGCGGTGCCAACTGCGGACCACATGACCGACGATGACGACGTTGCTCCTGAGGTGACCGAGGTAGAGTTGAGAGCGGCGGTACGTAGGCTAAGTGCCAAAAATACCGCCCCAGGACCCGACGGCTTACCGGGAAAAGCTTGGGTCCTGGCCTCGGAGGCTCTCGGGCCTCGACTAAGAGGGCTCCTAAGCGCATGCTTGGAGGAGGGCCAGTTCCCACTTCGTTGGAAGACGGGGAAACTGGTCCTCATTAAGAAACCGGGGCGCCCGGCGGACTCTCCGTCCGCTTACCGGCCCATCGTGCTGCTCGACGAGGTGGGCAAGCTCTTTGAAAGAGTCATTGCAGACCGCCTCATCGGGCAGCTGGTGCGGGTGGGGCCGGATTTGGCGGAGAGCCAGTTTGGTTTCCGCAGGGGGCGCTCTACGGTGGATGCCATCATGCGCGTGCGAGCCCTCACGACGGGGGATGCTGTGGCCCGGGGTGGGGTCGTCTTGGCGGTGTCTCTAGACATCGCCAACGCCTTCAATACCCTGCCCTGGAGTTGCATCAGGGAGGCATTCCGGTATCACCGGATGCCGACCTATCTCTGTCGTGTAGTCGAGGCCTATTTGGCAGATAGAGCAGTTATCTACCCCGGTCACCAGGGAGAATGGAACCGGCGAGAGATGTCGTGCGGTGTCCCACAGGGATCGGTCTTGGGGCCGCATCTGTGGGACATCGGTTACGACTGGGTGCTGCGCGCCGACCTCCCTAGCGGCGTCAGCGTGGTGTGCTACGCTGACGACACGCTGGTCCTGGCGCAGGGGAGGTCGCACCAGGCGGCGGCCGAACTAATGACACGCGGGGTTGTGACAGTCGTTCAGAGGATCCGGCAGTTGGGACTCGAGGTGGCCTTGCACAAGTCCGAGGCCATGTGTTTTCATGGTCCTCGGAACGCGCCACTGTCGGGTTCCCAAATAACGGTAGGAGGGGTTCACATCGGCGTCGAGTCGACGATGAAGTACCTGGGACTCGTCCTCGACAGCCGGTGGAACTTTGTCGAGCACTTCCGACGTTTGGCTCCCAGACTGCAGCGGGCCGGGGCTGCTTTGAAGCGGCTCTTGTCCAATCTGGGGGGGCCAAACGCCTCCTGCCGGAGGCTCTACGCGGGGGTCGTGCGGTCCATGGCCCTTTACGGGGCGCCGGTGTGGGCGCGTTCGTTGAGGCTCCAGCCAGCCCGCCGGTTGAACGCGTCCCAAAGGGTCATGGCCATCCGGATGGTACGGGGATACCGCACGGTCTCCTGCGAGGCGGCGAGCCTCCTTGCCGGATTACCGCCGTGGGATCTGGAGGCAAAGGTCCTCGCGCACGTTTGGGAGTGGCGCGAGGAGGCGAAACGCCGGGGCGTAACTCCGCTGCCGCGAGTAATCGCGGCACAGCGGACAGAGCTCCGGCGGGATCTCATGGCGGCATGGAGAGTGCGACTGTCGCAACCCAGCGCAGGGCACGCCACAATTGCGGCGGTAAGACCCCTCTTTGAGGAGTGGCTTGAGAGGCGCCACGGCGTCCTCACCTTCCGCCTGACGCAGGTCCTCACCGGACATGGCTGTTTCGGGAGGTTCCTGTTTCGGATAAGGCGGGAGGAAACGCCCGGGTGTTACCATTGTGTGGATCGACCGGAGGACACGGTGGAGCATACGGTGGAGGTCTGCCCGGCTTGGGCGGAGCACCGCCGTGTCCTCGTGGCGGCGATCGGCGGCGGCGACCTCTCGCGTCCGGCCCTGGTTCAGGCCATGGTACGGAGCGAGAGGGAATGGGAAGCCGTCACCTCCTTCTGCGAAGCAGTAATGCTCGCGAAGGAGGAGGCGGAGCGCGAGAGGGAGAGGCAATCTCTACGCCCTCGCGCCCCTAGCCGCCGCAGGAGGAGGAGACACCCTGGGCGTCGGGAGTCGATTGCCGACTCCCGGCCACCGTAGGCGCGGGCTTGCGGACGGCGAGCAATGGGCAGCTCGCCGTCCGGTAAGGACCAGGCCCGGGTCGACGGCGCGTCGTGTTCCACGCGCGCCTCAAAGAGATGTCAGCACCATTGACGGGGTCCGATAGGACCGATGCCTGCCGGGGTCGCGGATTGTTCGAAAGAGTTACCGTGGCCCTGGCGCACAGGCAACTGAAGGAACACGGGTGGGTTTTAGTCAGTAAGAGTCTGACACGCCCTTCCGCTCCGCCCAGAGCGGGAGAGGTCATTTGATGATTTCCCACCCAAAAAAAAAAAAAAAAAAAAAAAAAAAAAAAAAAAAAAAAAAAAAAAACCAAAAAAGCCCTGACTCCAGAGCTAGATATATAATACCTGTATTTCAGGAGTCTGTTTCTTCTTCCTTAATACACAATTCGTATTGTATACAAGAATTAATAGAAACAGCTAGACTTTTACAACATTAATAAATAAATTGACACATTAATTTAAGTTTTGAATGATTAATATTAAAATGGATAGTTATTTACATATTCAAATTAAATTATGATTGAAATAAATTTGCTACTCTAGAAATAGAGACGAAATTTCTCATATGCCTGTAGTAACACCGGTATAACTTTCAAACCAATATACTGCATCGCTTCTTGCGGCAGAAGAAGGTACGATGGTGCCAGAACGAATTTCCAGGAAGGGTTCTTTCATGAAGAGTACAACAACATACATACAACATGCAACTGTTATTAATTGTTTGTACATGGGACTTAAACATAACTAGCGAAATATGGGTGTACAATTAGGGTCTGCAGTCTCGACAAATATAACAACAAAAATCGGTCGTTAAGTCTGATCGATGTCAAATTTATTTAATAGATTTTCAACCTTATGCTTTCGAAATAAAGTTGAAAATCTATTAAAGAAATTTGACAACGATACGACTTAGCGACCGATTTTTGTCGCTGTCTAATGTCGAGACTGCAGGGGCAGGTATACCTTCGGCGAAAACAGGCGAGCTGTAACGTTATGTTGTTTGTTTATACTTGAGCAGATTCCTACTTAATTCCTTATTATTCTGCTTCAATAATATCGGAAATTAGCTAGTCTACTACTGATATGTACATACATTTAATCAGACAATGCTATGGTGTAATCTTAATTAATCTGGTTTGGCTTATGGATTACATACGCACGCAGTGATAAACTGAATAGCTGATTACTGAGCGTTGTCCAAGTCGATTAGAGGTGATTAAATAAATTTTTGTTATGATTAAACATATTATTATTCGAGTAATGATGATCAAATTATGATTTTAGGCACAAATTTTAGGCAAATACGAACGACATATAGTTAAGGGTCGTTTGAGGCGTTGTGTCCCACGCGCGCCTCAAAGAGATGTCAGCATAATTGACGGGGTCCGACAGGGCCGATGCCTGCCGGGGTCACGGATTGTTCGAAAGAGTTACCGTGGCCCTGGCGCACAGGCAACTGAAGGAACATGGGTGGGTTTCAGTCAGTAAGAATCTGACACGCCCTTCCGCTCCGCCCAGAGCGGGAGAGGTCATTTGATGATATCCCAACCAAAAAAAAATATAATGCCCGCCTCGTCGGTCTAGTGATCGTAAGCAGTACTGATCAGCATGAGGTCCTGGTTCCGATTTCCTGATCGGGCAAAGTGTTATTGGGTTTTACTACCAGGAATTTCTCAGTAGCAGTCCGGAGTCTGGATTTTTGCCCGGTTGTTGGCAATAGGCTCGCGTCCTATGACATGGAACTTAAACATAACTGGCGAAATGCTGTCTAGCCTTTCGAGAATTACAGGTGTGGTGTTATGTATGTTATATTATTTATTTGTTTCAAACTCAACCTCAAAGCATTTATTTCGAATAAACCAATTACAGGCACTTTTGAATTGTCAAGGGGTCGGTCAGTCAGAAAAATGAAGCTAGTTACCCGTTCCAAAGCGTAGTAGGTACCTAAGGAGAAGAACGGGCAAGGAACTCCACGGAAACTCTTTTAAATCGTTACAAAAAGAAATTGGTTACATCATTCATGTTGAAATTATACATGTGAGAACAATGTAAAAAGACGTGCACGTTAAAAGCGTCCATAATAAAAAAGATAACAACAAAAAAAACAATTCTAATTAAAATAAGCCGTGGCAGCTAAGATATGATCAGTCCCTACTGACGGCGCCCGTTCACGAACATGACGTATGGATCAGCACCATTCAGTTCAACTATTATTTAGGTATATTTAGGCATTCGGTTTTAATTGACTTGTAGTGGCATCTACAACGCCACATGTGAGCTACGCGTCACACTGACATCACGCAAAATCCTGCATCGCGCAATTTGAGTTTACCGTGCAACTAGCATAAATACAACGTCCCGATATCAATCGTCGGGCAGTTGCCCACTAGCCACAACATCCGTCTGGTCGGAGGATCCTCCTTTTTCCATAGAGTATGAGTGAGCTTTACACCCTGTTCCTCATACCTCTATAGACTTATTATCAAGAAAAAGGAATCAAATAGCATTGATTTGCAATAATTACTAAATTTAACTGACAAATCGTTCAAACGTTTTAATAGGTATTATTTCAATTATAATGTATGTTGATTTTACTTCCCTATTCCCAAAAGTCATAGGTGGTACTTGAATTTTTATTTACCTATAATGTCAATACCTATACGACCATAACCCTGTAAGCTTTGTCTAGTTTATTTAAAACATAGGTAATTCAAAATGTCTTCTTAATTCGTAATGTCAGGACGATTCTTAACTTCCCGGAGTTCTTAGTCACCCTACAACATTATTCCGCTATGGATGGCCTCGTGAGCCAATAATGCTGCACCATTAAGCGATTGAAAAATGTCATTCACCACTTTGCAGCGCCGATGCGCTACATTAACTTCGGTTTGGAAAGGGCGCATATTATATGAAAACCGCTGCCGTGTGATGGAAATGCTTTAGAATTATGTCCTTTAAATTTTCTTAGGTACGAAGTGCAATGTATGGAGCTATATTTTTGTTGGGGAAAATTTTATTGTGGGAATATTTTGCTCATAAAATGTGCTTTGATGCTCCAGATTGAAAGGGCAAATTTGAGGTGGTGGTACTTATTTTATGTAGGTATAGTACCTATATAAAAATTATTACTGTTATTCGTAGAGCTTTGACACAATTTCAGACAGACTTTAGAGATTTTAACTACCCGTAACGACAGCGTTATGGGTAGTCAGAAGCCGGGAAGTCTGACTGGGTACCGAGTGGCGTGTTACCCAGTAACTGTCCCAAATGTCTTTTCTTTGGTATTGTTCGTCGAATCGTTGAGCTCCTTAAATTTTGAGTTGAGCTGCACGATTACTGACAAATGCGTGCACTGACTGGACAGGTCCACTCATTCTGTGTGGTTTTTCCTCAAAAGACCATTTCAGATACAAATCTACATGGTCTTCACATGATATGACCAAGATTATGTCTGGACTTTAAAAGAGACTGTGACTTCTGAGTTTGTTTCGGCCTTTCTTCTCAGAGTAGTCAGATAGGAAACGCCGACCTCATCTAGTTTTCAAATATGATTGACGTGTAAAAGTGTTTGTACAAACCTACTTACAGAAATAAAATCATTTATCATTTAACTGGGTTGTGGAGGTGAGATGGCTGTCGCTACATGTAAAATAGGTACTGGTATTCAGCAGCATCCAGTTAGACTGGAAGGCGACCCAACGAGGTTGGGAAAAGGCTTGACAGATGATAGTAATCATAAATGAGGCATTTGATATGATTCGTTGCAAGTTAATCAATAAAGCTTTCCATATTCTTCCTTCGAATAATCGTGAAAGACGTATCAAATCAAAATCAAATCAAAAATATTTATTTGCCAGAATATGGTACAATAGATATTACAGTAAATTAAACGTTCAACGTATCAATATTTAGTATTTTTAGCTCATGAAGTGACGCGCGCTTGACTTTTGGTTACCAAGTGTACCTACAAACACGCTGTGAATGTGTGTGTAAGCGCTAGCTCTCAGTACCGACCGAGGCAATGGCGAAGTCGGAAGTATGTGTTTTATGTGCTAACGCTACTCGTCTTCACGCACTCATTAACCGCGTATTTGTACACTTAGTTACCACTAGTAAAGCGCGCATCGCTTCGTGAGATAAAATACTGTAGGTACAGAAGTTTCAAGAAAAGTGCCGGTAAATGGTAACGGTATTAAACTTTGTACAAGCAATATATCTATTAACAGCTAATAATTAATAGAATAACTAACTATAATTTATTAGCCATTTACTTGTACGTACAAGGTTATCCGTAGACCGTCGAACACGCAATATCCGACAGCGTAGTATACTAGGTTTACAATGTACCCACCAATATTATGGTTTGTATTACCTACGCAAATCTACAACGGTAGGCTTTAGTATCCCTTCATGAACTGCTTACAAAGCCACTTAAAGTGGTGTTAGAAGATATTAAACATAATTCATCAAATAATAAGCGAAATATCTACTCTACTGTTTAAAGTGTGCTTTTATAATTTCTAACTTGACGATATTATGGTGGACGTCCACGTCGTTCACACAGGAAAGTAAAATGTATGGAATATATGAAGACACTTTTAATTTCCGTCCACGATAACATTGTAACGTGGACATATTTCAATAGATTTTAAGGACGTGGATGTGGATGTCAACGATAATACCGTCACGTTAGAAATTATAAAAGCGCACAATGATTATATTCATTTGTACTCGATAGCTGGGTCTACACCAGTCAATCCTATGCGCTCCGATCAGGCGCGGCATGACCAATGCGCGGTTGGTGTAGAGGCGCCGTGCGCAATCGGAGCGCACTGGATCGTCCGGTGTGGACCCAGACTGTTACGTATTTTCCATAGTACCCGAAAAGAGTGGTTTGAAAGGGAAGGGGTTATCGATGATATTGATAGTATGAGAGAGGCATAGAATATAATATATCAATAGGTCCTGTGAACCTGAGAGAATAAATCTTACTAATTAAAGAACATTACGTAGGTTCTACTGCCGTCTTTGAAATCCATTGCAACGTTGCTAGTATTACCAACGTTGTTAAGACTCATGAACTAACCAATAATGAGGAACACAACTCAACCCATTAACTGAGTTGTGGAGGTCAGATAGGCAGTCGGTCCATGTATGTAGAATACTGGTATTCAGCTGCGATCGGTTAAACTGGCAGCCGATTTCAACATAGGCTAGACAGATTGAATGAATGAATGAATGAATGAATGAGAAACGGTGTCTTTTCGAAATACATGAAACTTAATAAGCTTACTTAACCAGGGCAAGAGGCCACATTAATGTTTCCAAGTAAAATATGGTGTAGTTCCTACAATATGAAGTTAATAAAGTGATTTTAGAATATTACCGAGAAAATAGAGCACTTAAGTAGCTATCATTTCGATCATGTCAAAAGTTCCATGAACTTGTCGCTTGATAATTATCTTATCATATAATATCAGGGTACAACACCTTATTTTGTGAAGGAAAATACTCAAATGAATTCCGAAAACATCATTGATTTTTCACCGTCCGTAGAGAACGAGTTTACGTTTTGGGTTTTGCACATTTTATGTCGTCGTCAGATTGTATGATTCGTCACTATACAAACGGCGTGGTCCGTTTGCAAACGCTCAGTGTTCAGCTGGACGTTAGTATTTTCTTGGGCTCTATGAAAAACAACATCCACAATTGACACTTTCGAAGTTTACCTAAAATCTCCATTCGTTTTCTTAACACAAACACAGTGAAGTTACCAATGACGCTGCTACCAATAAAAGTCACATTTGAGCGACAGAAGTAGCTACAAGCCTATTTTCATATATAATACGTATATTCCACTATAAGCACTGCTATTACCCGTATTACGCAGAGCGGGTCGGTAGTTGTAATGGTTATTGGCTTGTCCATGCAGTTACCTATCGTTATTGGAGCTGTAACCGCTTACGTTATTGCTAAATGTTTACCGGGCCCTGAAAGTGCTGGGATGTTGACAAAATTTACCCTGTTTAATTAAGGGCTTTTAGTAAAAGGGTCTGTTGCAGACTTTGGAGTACGGAAATTTTGGATATTTAGATGGAATGAACGTTGCAGAAATGCGTCAATGATTAAATTAATGAGTCTACAGTGATAACGTGTATGTTGGCATCGTGGTTGGGCAAAATTGAGGCTCAAAGAGAATTTTTGATAAGATATGGTCTCTATTTCTTGTTTTTGTAAAAAAAAAACCATACAATTAATACTTACGCCTGAAAATTCGTGTATCAAAGGACCAAATTTACACCACGCCGAAAATTTCAAATTCCTCCCCCACATCCGTACTCATGTCGCTACAGCAATAAAACAGTCCGAATTTGGAAAGCCAAATACATTTTTATTAACATTCCCTCGGAGACGCTTCGGTCTTCGGACTCCTACGCTACACGACAAGGACAGATGATTTCCTCAAACCATAAAAGAGGAATAGCAATACACTCAAGATGTAACAAACGAGTTTTGCCGTGGAAGTAGGCAGCTGAATAATTGAAGAAGTATGGTCCCCGGGCGTGTCGGATCGTCTAGCCGGCCGATCAATACTGGCCGAAATGCTACCTGTATACAATAAAGTTTTTTTTCAGGAGGACGACAAGGTGCATAAGTGATTGGGCTAGGAATTTGGTAGCGCAATGCTGCAATTCAGTTGGTTACTATATTATACAGTTAAGAAAATTTTAGGGCAACTACGACACGGCTATTTTTATACGTACCTGTCGACTACTTTGTTCCGAGCTTTTTATATTTTATATATTTGTTTTATTTCACTAACTAGGTATTCCAGCTAACTCTTTTTTTATATGCACGTGTTTTTGTGATCATTAAACATATTTTCTTTCATTCTTTACCTAATACCTTTTCCTTACGAATTTCACTAAAACTTAAACAGGCTAAATAAGTATGCCTAAGTGTGAACTGTGAATGTAATCATTTAGGATATATTTGATTAAACGAACACATCACATCAAGTTCGCACTTACTACATCTGACGTCCATGAACCCGGCTGTTCGCACATTTGATTCACGTCTGTAACACATCCGTATGCATAATATCCGTACCTATAATCAGCCTCAAAAAGATTTAAACATCGACAAGAATTAATTTAACTGTCTACAGCCTTTATTGCATAATATTGTATAATTTAGTAGCCACAAAACATATTACACATTGGGTACTTAATTGTAGACAATCAAATTATTTTTGTCGCAGTATACATGTTTTTGAGGCTGACTATATCTCTACCAGAGGAACTGTCGAGATTTGCCTAAGCAGTGCTCACTGCCAACACATCCGCCGCTATAAAACGCCAGTTTTAATACAATCGCTACGAGCTAGTATGAGACATAATTAAAAAAAATTGCCCACTAAAATTTTCACCCTAGTCTTGAAGACAGCAACTGTCTAATTAAATTTCCGTTTTGAGCAATAAACCGCTCACCACGTGGCATTTTACTGCTACATTCTGGGACTTGATCATAATTTATTGCTATCTGTGAATTATCAAATACGTCGGATTTTTTTATGAGCGTTATGAAAAATTTAAATGATGAAGGATCCTATTAACGTTTACAGGTTTCTGAATTCAAATTCTTCTTACATTTATAACGCTCTGCATTGGTCCTTTTAGACGAATTTGATACTGAAGTCCACTATGCAAACTTACAATAGGTATTATTTGGTTTTATATTTTATTTTATTGGCTTATGTAACCTAATCAAATTGTTCAGGAAGTACTTTGAGCTATAAAGTAAAATCCACTTAATCTTCATTAATTTAGTACGACTCGTCACCTTGTTACTACTGATTTTTCCCCTGAATTTCAGCCACCAATCAAACGGCTACCTATAAAAATCAAAATTATATGCGGATCTCAATCTCAATCTTACAAAATTCGACTCAGCAAAATTGTCTAAGACATTTTCATTTACCGAGTCTGCAGAAACGATGAAAAAAATGGACGTTGATAATAAAAAGAGCGAAGTTCTGAAAGATAAAACTTGTTCGAATATCAATACTGACAGTCCGCAAAACTAAATTTCAACTGGGTTCATAGATTATTATCGGACGAAGTTCCCGGCCCCGTCATGTTTTGCAATTAAAAAGGTCTGGTTCGGGGTTCTATTTCTGCAACTTAGTTTATTTAAGTTTTATTTGTATTTATTTATTAATTCGCTGAGCTACTTGTTCTTGGGTAGGCTAGGAAAGATAGATTTTAATTGTGAATTATTTAAATTATCACTAAGGAAAACAAATAAAGAATTATTATGTCGATAGACTCTATTATAAGTCTAACTCGCAGTTTATAATTAATAATCAAGAAAAAATAATCTCTAAGAATTTTTATAATTAAAGCGAAATAATTAAAATAATTATCCTTTTTAACAAGAATAAGCCAGATTTTCAGCAAAAAGTTGCTATCCGGGGTTTTGAAATTGCTTTATCGTGATTTCTCATGACTGTTTCAGTTCCTCTTCAGTATGAGTTTACTTTATTCCATCAGAATATTATATCATTTCCTTAGTCCAAGATTGCATTTCATATTTGTAGCCCAATTTGATTATGGATAAGAATAATATATTCTATATCCTCTATTATAATAGAGGAAAATAATAGAGAGTTAACCAAACTTATTCGTTCTATCAACAATATTCTGAGACGGCAGCCATTTCATGTTTATTACACGACCTGAAGGAGCCATCAAAAATACTGTTGCAGTATAGAAATATTATACGGTTGGATGCTCATATACACAGTAACTGGGTTGTAATAGTTTCCAATAAGCAATATCTTCCGAACTAGCGAACTTTGGGCTAGCTAATTTATTTACAAGTATCGCGAGAATATTTGAGACAAAAGTTAAAAATGTTTTAGTTTAATATTCTGAAGGCGAATTTGTTATTATAATACGAAATAACAAGGTTTCGTAGTGTTCTAGACAGTGTGAGGATTACGTATTTATGTTTTAAGAGCTGAAAATAAATAGGCAAACCTGACTTTTTGTTAAAGTCTTGTGAAAGTGAGCGTTCTTTTTTGGGCTTCTTAGATATCACACCGATTTTAATAGAACTTGGGAAGAATCTTTACACAGGAAATTGTGTAACGAAATTTTTAGAACTTTTCGTTCTTGTGGTAAAACCACGGGCTCAGACAGTCTTGAATAACATTCTGTCTAAAACCCAACCTCATACAATCCAAGGAATGTTTTAAAGTCCTTTCATTATGTCTTTTCATTATGTTATTTATTACTTATATTACCTATTATTACCTCCGATTTTGCATCAACGTCAAAATTGAGTGATATTTAATCTCATTGCAATAAAGTTGCTGGTTGTTGTAGATCATCTTTGATTTTTTTCTGGGTTGTCAACGTCATATGCATTTTAACCACACCATTACCAGCCAGTCTTTGACCAGAGTCACACAGACTACCAAAACTTGCCCCTGCTTAGTTTGCTGGTGACAAGCAGCAGCAGTCAACGGAGCGAGAAGACAGGCCTGCAGTTGTCAACCGTTATGACGACGGCCTTGGCCTACTTCTAACGATGCCGGCACGGGCAATAGAGCTGATGTAGGTAGGTATTAGGTGTTCAGAAGTCTATGACGTTTGACTGAGAGTAATCGGAAATTGGTGTTTGAAAAAAAGTGCAACAAAAATTTGAATTACTCGTTACTTGCTTACTGAAATTGGCGATGAAGAGGTAAGTTTAAACAAATATAGACTTTAAGGGTTTATGCCTTCTGATACTACCACTAGATAAATTGAAAAAAATAATAGTAATTTAATGAAATTATCTGGCGGATAAGTCAAAAATACTTTTCCGCTGATTATGATACAGGCTTCACATGGTTTAGTTAACGTACGTGTTAGTTTAATGTACGTAGGTAATTATTAGATAGGTATGTTCACCCATAATTTCAACGAAAACAAGACGAAAATAAGTCTTCAAATTTTGAAATTATACACCAATACCAATCAACACCACAACTAATTTAATTACGGTTACGTCATACGTGTA
Organism: Dryobotodes eremita; assembly: GCA_917490735.1. Lineage (NCBI taxonomy): Eukaryota > Metazoa > Arthropoda > Insecta > Lepidoptera > Noctuidae > Dryobotodes > Dryobotodes eremita. The sequence goes on along the minus strand of OU823251.1, from coordinate 17,372,784 downwards.
ATTAATCGAAGGTCCTAATTAATCGGCAAACTTTGCGATTGAGCGCCATATCGAAATAATTCAAGATTCATAGGGAATGGGGGCAGGCGTTTAGTGCGCGATTTTGCCTCAATTTTCCGTGCCAATAGGCCCCTAGGCGCTCCGGCACGGCGGATCTACTGCCAATAAACAATATCTTCCAGTCGAACGAATATTGAACGAGGTACTGCTAATTAGGGCCATGGAAACCGATCAAAAGGGAGCCTTTGATGCGAAACTGAAAAGGTGACAACGACGCGAGTTAACCGAGCGTGCGGTCGTGATGAAGTTCAGAACTGTTGGGAAGGAAGTTTGGACGAGTTAATAAGATGGTTGATATCTTTTTTACTTTTACTCCTGGAAAAATAACTTTACTAGAAATACGTAGGTACGTAGCTAATAGAGGTATATTTTTTACTAGTTTACTGCCATTGCTGGTATGCACTTGTTGGTGTGTCCGTATACTTTTGAGGACTTCAAGACCTCTAGCAGATCCCGCGATTAATGCGAAAATCTAAATGCAGCTTTGTACCTTTCTACAACTTGATATTATGTGGTGTAAAAAGCTAATAAGAATTTTGTTCTTAACCAATATAAAATAAACTAAAATTCCTTCACACAATCATGCTAACCCAATTCAAGCCAATGTGACGTCACTTCATAATAGTGCTGTGAAAAATCTCGGGAATAGGTGTCGGTAACGGTCGCGGGATCGACTTCAATAAGCGATAATTTCTGCATGACCGGCCAGCCATCCTTCAGTGGGAGCATTTGCGGATGCCACTGATCAAAGCAGTATTGCCAGATCCGTTCAGAACTGTACTTGTTGCGGATTTGAATCTATTACCCTGGATATATGACCTAATTTCATTTAATGTGTGAGGCTCTGCATATTCCATTTCGTTACGCCAAGTAACGAAATGGAATTGATACTGGGACTACCGTTATTTGTGGACAAATAAACTGAGTTTATTGGTAGATTATTTTCCTATTGATTTCGAATGAGGGCTCAGCAATACAAAGCTTGTGAACGTGAACTTACGAGTTACACAAGTTTTAAGCAAATAAGTAGAATCTTTGTTACAATGGATTCCACGAAAATGGAACCAATAAAAATCCACTTAGGTTTTACAACTGGTTTGCAGATCCGCGCTAGAGATAGGCTACAAACTTAGGCCAGAGCTATAAACTTAGTGAGGAAATTCGAGGAAACCGTATAAAACTATTGTACTGTTGACGTCAGACGGAGAGTATGCATATAAATACCAAGTGAAATAGAACAGAAATGTGAGCTGTGAATATTGTGTTTATGGTCTTCATAGTTTTAAGCAATTTGCAGAATAATATTACAAAATCGGCTTGGGAGTCGACTTATTATTATTTATTTATTTTTGTTTTATTTTTTGTTATTATTTCTTATATGTAATTTATTCACGAGCAATTCCGTTTTTTTTATTACTTTATCGTGTTTTGTTTGTACTGATGCCAATAAAACATTTTTATGTTTTCGTTCAGATATATTTTTTTAACCCCCAAACTAATTAAATGTATTTAAAGAAAAAAATCTTACAATTTTACATACCTGCAAAAAAATATAAATGTTGCGCAGCAGGCGGGTGCGGTTACATTATTCCTCTGAAAAAATCCACAGCATTGGAACGAAGTATACTAGATGTCAAACTCACATACCGCATTAGGAACTCTATACTTCGTCCCGAAACACAAATAGCGAACGCTGGTCGCACAGCTGCTGGACTAAAATGTAACTGGGCTAGCTAAGTCTGTCGCATGTCGGAACAGCAATACGCAAAAAACCACTACTCAGTGGATCCCAAATAGCAGGAAGCAACTGAAAAAACACGCCCTTCCGCTCCGCCCAGAGCGGGAGAGGTCATTTGATGATTACCCAGCCAAAAAAAAAATGGCCCATAAAGAGCTGAACCCCACAATTGCAGTAGACCGGGAAAAGTTAGTGATAAGGCAGCAGGCCTTTGCCCTGCAGTGGGACAGCTCAAGCTTACAATATAAAAATATAAAATAAGATCCTGAAAAGACACATTGCATGATACAATGATACATACATTACCGTCAAAAATAAATATTAAAACTGGCTCCTGCATTAGTAATGCATCTTATTCTTAAGTATAAAAGACAAGGCAGGCGTTACAAGAAATACATATTTTACACTTTTGACAGATGCGTCCCCCTTTAGATTTATTATTCCCGGGATGTGAAGTAACGTATTTCCTTGTAGGAAACGTGGATTTTTCGTTGTTTTCTACGTACGAAGATAATATTAAAATGCTTTTCTCATGTCCCGTCACACGGAAAGCGGTCTTGAAAGTATAAATCAAATCGTTTGCGTTCGTATAAAGGTTTCGGTTATGCTTGAGTGAACTTCAGGTTGAACATTGCTTATGGCTTTAGTGATATGCGGAAACTATGTGAGATAGAAATATTGTGGAAGAAAGGATTCTTGCTGTAAAAATAACAGGGTTTTGTTCTTACACATATTTTTATTGTTTAGTTTTTTTTTTCTTTTAACTTTTCACACGTAAAAAACCCACCTACTTTTTGATATCTATGTTTAAATAAAAATGCCTCGTTGGTGTAGATAGTGGTTGCAAGAACTAATGCTGAGCATGAGGTCCTGGGTTCGATTCCCGGGTCGGGAATAGTGTTATAGAGGTATGAGGAACAAGGTGTAAAGTTTATTCATACCTCCATAGAAAACGGAGGATCCTCCGACTAGACGGTTGTCCCGACTGGTGGGCAAATGCCCGACAATTGATGTCGGGACGTTGTATATGACGGCGCCACCGTCATTATTTTGTAAACTGCGAGTGCAACGGGCAAGCAGTGAACGAACGACTGAACGACGTCACTTCAACTCCGAACGTTATATAAGGCAGTGCACACTGCGACTCGGCTCAGTCGTTCGTCGACCACTGCCCAGTGCACACGTTACGTAATCACTGAGTAATCTTTTGTCGAGTAGTTTTTATATTCAGTGTAGATTAATTTAGTGATTTTAAATTAAATTAATGTGAAATTAATTACGTTTATTTAATTAAAATAAATAAGTGATTGAGCGAAGACTTTTGTGTTTTTTTTTTAAATAATGTCGGACCCTGACGCTACATCAGAAGTGGGATCTACCCCCACAACAATCATCGGAGTCAAATGCGCCAAGTAATCCAGTCATGGAGCAAATGATGTTATTCTCGACTGGTATGGAAGCGATCTTCAAAAAAAAATCGCTGAGAACATGACATCGTGTCAGCCTGTTCAGCATGCACCTACAAAATTAGTCAATTATGACCCGGATGAACATGAATCCGACATCGTTAATTGGTGCACACTCAGCGAATTAATAATTGAGCAGAAGAAAATAAAAGGAATCGACTTAATCCTAGCCCTCACACATTCTCTTAAGGGGCGTGCGGCAACGTGTCTAACAAATATTAAACCTGACCAAATAACATGGCCTGCGATCAAAGAGATGCTCATATCAAGATTTGCGAAGCCTTTGATGATGCAAGACCATTTCGATCACATCATCAAATTTCAGTTAGACGGCAAAGAGAGCCCTGCTGAAGCAGGAATGCGATTATGGCAATTAATCGAGAAGATTCCCGAAGTGAATATGCCAGAGAGAGTTATCACAGGCTTTGCCATTTCTGTACTGTCGCAGTGCGATGACAAGATTCGTCGCGAGTTAAATTCAGTGATTATAAACGACAAAAGCCAGTTATTTCGCACGTTACGCGGTTTCACATTAAAAAGACGTAACGAAGACATCGGTTTGACTGATCCGGACCCGAAACGCTTTAGAAACAATACTCCGTTTCGTGGCAGCTGCCACTTTTGCGGTAGACACGGTCACCGGGGTCAAGACTGCCGCGACAGAAACAGATTCATCGCGAAGAACTCTTCAGCGGCTGCCAAGGCGGAACCGCCGCATTCTTCAGCCCCTCCGCGGAATCCTCGTCCACCTGTCGCCTGCTACGTGTGTGCCGACCCCGGCCACGTAGCCTCCGCTTGTCCCATGCGATACAAGAAAAAGGAAGACGCTGCGGGTGCTACCGCCAGTTCCAGCAAGCAGGTCAACGTGTGTACCCGAGCTGCGCATGGAGTGATTCAGATAAGTGGTATTAAATTACCTTTTGTTTTCGATTCCGGGTCGGAGTGTAGTTTAATAAAACAGAGCTATTGTAAATTTCTTAAGGGCGAGCAGTTTCATGAACAAATAGCGTTAAAGGGCGTAGGCAATAATAATGTGATTTCTATGCTACAAATTAAATGTCCCACTATAGTTCAAAATCTTAAATTCAACATCACTTATCACGCTTTGTCAGACGAGTTTCTTAGTGAAGAAGTTTTATTGGGCCGTGATGTTTTAGAACTAGGAATTTCCATTCAGATTAGTGATGATCATTTAACTTTCATTAGGAACAAAATATCTAACTCTTGCGCGCTCTCGCATTTTCACGAAGATACGATAGACACCGACCTCGTAGGAAATGATAGAGAGCGGTTGTTAGGGATACTCAAAAAATATTCCAACAACTTCGTACAGAGTTTACCAACGACTCGCATTAAAACTGGCGAACTAAAAATTGATCTTATTGATCCTGCTAAAATAGTTCACAGAAGACCATATAGTTTGTCTCCTCTAGAACTTGATATCGTTCACGAAAAGATTCAAAAAATGTTAGATGCCAATATAATTCGAGAAAGTTCGTCCCCATTTTCAAGCCCCATCCTATTAGTGAAAAAGAAAGACGGTAGCGATCGCTTGTGTGTAGATTACAGAGAGCTCAACAGCAATACTCGTCCGGATAGTTACCCTCTTCCTTTGATCAGTGACCAGATCAATAAATTACATGGAGCTTATTATTACAGTATTGTGGACATGGCCTCTGGTTTTCACCAGGTGAGGGTTCATGAGGATACAGTCGAGAAGACTGCTTTCGTAACACCAACAGGCCAATACGAATTTTTAACGATGCCATTTGGCCTTAGAAATGCTCCACAGGTTTTTCAAAGGGCTATTAATTCCGCGTTAAAACCGTTAAAAGATGACAGAATCCTGGTCTACATGGACGATGTCCTTGCAGCATCGGTAACCGTCGATGAGGGACTTTCTCGACTAGATAAATTGTTAGAGACTTTATCTATTGCTGGATTCTCATTTAACTTTAAGAAATGCTCTTTTATGAAAAAGGAGATCGAGTATCTAGGCTATGTCGTATCCTCAGGAGCTCTCAAACCTAATCCGCGCAAAGTCCAAGCCTTACAAAATGCCCTAAAGCCATCTACAGCTAAACAGGTTAGGCAGTTCATTGGGTTAGCAACATATTTCAGGCAATTTATCCCAAATTTCTCAAAGTTACTCAAACCCCTGTATCCACTTACTTCTGGCAAAGGCCGCATCGTTTGGACTGCTGAGCATGATAAGATTCATAGCGAAATAGTTAGATATTTGATTACAGAACCAGTACTCAAAATCTTTGATCCCTCCTTGCCCATCGAGTTACATACCGATGCCAGCAGTGACGGATACGGGGCTGTCCTAATTCAGAAGTATGACTCTCTCCCACATGTTGTAGCTTATTTTAGTCATAAGACCACTAGTGCAGAAAGCCGCTACCACTCATACGAGTTGGAAACCTTAGCCGTTGTAAAATCTGTGGAGCACTTTAGACGTTATGTGTATGGCCGACATTTTACCGTGTATACGGATTGTAATGCTCTAAAAGCTTCTCACTCCAAAAAGGACCTGACACACAGAGTCCATAGATGGTGGGCTATTCTACAATCCTATAATTTTGATATTGTCTATAAAGAAGGTAGAAATATGGCTCACGCAGACTTTTTATCCCGTAACTTCCCTCTAGATATCCAAGATAACGTAGCACATTCCAAACTAATAGTTCAGAAACCTCTAACTTCGAAAGTCGTTAACTTTTCAGAACTTGATAAGGGTTGGCTATCCGTAGAACAACAACGAGACTCTGAAATATCGGACTTGATTTCTAAAATACAATCAAATCAGTTACCCTCTGAAATCGCACACACTTACGATATTAGGCAAGGCATACTGTACCGTAAAATAGAGCGAGCCAAAACTACTAAATGGTTACCAATCCTTCCTCACTCCTTGATATGGTCGCTTATTAGCCATGTTCATAATGATATAAAACATCTAGGATATGAGAAAACACTAGATAAGTTGTATGATCTTTATTGGTTCGGTAACATGTCCAAATATGTAAAGAAGTTTGTAGATTCCTGTGTAGTCTGTAAGTCTTCAAAGGGTCCATCGGGTGCGCAACAAGTACGCCTGCATCCAATCCCCAAGGTACCACTTCCATGGCACACTCTGCACTTAGATCTTACAGGGAAACTCAGCGGTAAGAGTGACCGCAAAGAATATTGTTCAGTCACTATTGATGCCTTTACAAAATATGTCTTACTGAAACACACATTGACATTAAATTCCGTTGACGCTATTGAAGCAGTAAAAGACTCAGTACACTTATTCGGAGCGCCAAAAAGAATAATAGCCGATCGTGGGCGCTGTTACGACAATACAGATTTTAGAAACTTTTGTAAAGACAACAATATTGAGTTACACCTTATCGCTACGGGTGCCTGCAGAGCTAACGGACAAGTGGAGCGCGTGATGCGAACTCTTAAGAGCTTGCTCACAGTAGCTGAAGGTAACTCTGATAGGTCATGGCAGGAACAGTTAGGTGAGATCCAACTAGCCCTTAATAGTACCCGATGCAGAGTTACAGGCTTCACCCCAATCGAGCTGATGTTTGGAGTTCAAGGTAACTCGTTAGGTATTTCTAGAATAGCTACGAATTCCGATAAACCTAGTAGACTAGATTTGGAAGCAGCACGGTCTAGTGCGTCAGACAATATAAAGAGACTGGCTCAGTCTGACGTCATTCGCTTTAACCGGGGTAAGGCTAAAATAAAACCCTTTTCTATTGGAGACTTTGTTTTCGTAAAAAGTGAAGAAAGACACCAGACTAAGCTGGATCCAAAGTATAAAGGCCCCTATAAAATCACTTCTGTCTTAGAAAACGATAGGTACGCATTGAAACTCGTTAACGGTTCTAATCGAACGTACAAGGTCGCCCATGAGAACTTACGCGAAGTACCCCGCGGCCCATTAGGTTTTATAGAAGTAGCCGAAAGTTACAATGATGATGACGTGACGGCGGATGTTAGCCAGAGTAATGTTGTCCATGAAACTGATCGTGATAATGATAACATAGCTGTGATTGGTGACGTTGAGGATGAACTTTCCGATAGCGACACTATATCTGCTAATAGTAGCACTATGTCGGCTAGTTCACGTACCTTGAGTGCGACTAGTGATAATATAGAAAGTCCATCATCAGATTTACCAGAGTCAATAAGTGTTGTAACTGATGCCATTGTACACCACGATGAAAGTAATTAATTAAAAAAAAAAAAAGAGAAAAAAAAATGTAGGACAAAAAAATGAGAGAAGTAACATAACAAAAAATACAGGAAGTAAAAAAAAAAAAAAGAAAAAAAAATGTAGGAAAGAGTCATTGAAGGGACAATCCGGTCCAATGACTCAGCTAAAGGGGTTGCGATCCGGCCTAGCCCTGCGGCTATAAGGATTGCAATCCGGTCTAGCATGTTTGGCTATAGGGACTGATATCCGGCCTAGCGTTTGCTAAAGGGATATCTATCCGGTCTAGCACAATCGTCTCCAGTTTTAATACTGATGAGATAGCATAGTAGTTGTGGAAAGCTGAAGGGTTAATCGGACCAGCAGATTATTGAAACCTTTTGTTAAAGATAATACTAGATAGAGATTAGCGACAAAAAAAAATGTCAGGATGAACGAACAGGTTGTTGTCTTGTTCCCAGATGCTCGGAAGACGCTCGAGGACGAGCGTACGTCAGTATGGCCGTGACGGCGCCACCGTCATTATTTTGTAAACTGCGAGTGCAACGGGCAAGCAGTGAACGAACGACTGAACGACGTCACTTCAACTCCGAACGTTATATAAGGCAGTGCACACTGCGACTCGGCTCAGTCGTTCGTCGACCACTGCCCAGTGCACACGTTACGTAATCACTGAGTAATCTTTTGTCGAGTAGTTTTTATATTCAGTGTAGATTAATTTAGTGATTTTAAATTAAATTAATGTGAAATTAATTACGTTTATTTAATTAAAATAAATAAGTGATTGAGCGAAGACTTTTGTGTTTTTTTTTTAAATAATGTCGGACCCTGACGCTACATATATATTATGCTGGTTGCACGGTAAACTCTGCTTGCGCGATGTAGGATTTTCCGTGAAGTCAGTGTGACGCGTAGCTCGCATGTGGCGTTGCAGATGCCGCTACAGTGTTCTTGGAATATTCCGTCTGTAATTTCTCAGTAGCAGCCCGGAGCCTGGATTTGTGTCCGGTTGATGGCAATAGGCTCGCCCCCTATTACGTGGGACTTAACATAACTGTCGGAGTATTGGTGTTTCATAAGTGTACCTCTGTATCACCCTTCGGAAATTACAGGCGTGATGTTATGTTATTTTTTTATTTGTTATTCGTTTTCCGCTTTTGGCCACACCTATTTACTTCAGTATATTGGTCTAACTTAGATTTCTCCCACAAAAGATAAATTACGTTTATCACACATTGGACCTTATCCATAGTCAAAAATATTTGCACATTATTAGCCGACCGGCCGTCGTGCGTCGGTCGTATATTTAAAACACGCCGTTAGTGCGCGAGCCGTACAACTTTGCTCATCTCCCTACATAGTTTCCTGCTGAAAAGTATTTATTATCCATAACTAAAGTTTTTTTCCGGATCTTTCAAAACTCTATCGACCGTTAAAAATGTATCTTTGCAACTTTCTCTCGTGATTTCCTTCAGTTATGTGAGTTATAAGGAAAAAAATGTGGTTGTGTTGGTCATAAGTTTTGGTGTAAGAATCTTACGCTGGGTACATACATTTAAAGAAAACGCAACAAAGATTTTTCTTATAAACTACAGCTGGTAAAAGAAATTACATGACATTCATGGATCATACATTTATTGGCAGTAGCATCGACTTAAGACAATGAAGCTTAGAATTTTTGACATAAAAAAATACTTTTTGGTGTAAAAGTGTTTAAACCCACCTACTTACAGATATAAAATCATTTATCATTTAATAATAGCAAGAATCGTAAATATTGACGTCGTAGTAAAATCAATTCTTCTTAATAATATTAATAAACAGTGCATTCTTCGTCACCTCAATCAAGCAAGCAAACAGGAAGAATGACATAACTTGTCACAAGTCCCTCCAACATAGAGCCTTGAAGAAAAACATAATTGAGCTAACCAAACTTCCAAGAAAGACAAGTAAGAACTAAGAAACTTTCTCAAGGTCTATCGCCGTCGCAGATATTAAGTTTTTTCCTATTTTCAGGCGCAACCAACCAGTCATAAATCGTGGGAGCCTACAACTTTATCGCCAACTGCGATAGGACCACTGTCCGAAGGTAATGAAAGAATAAATACAGAATTTAATGCTATTTGGTAGTTTGAAGATTTTGAGTTAGTTTGAGTTTGAGGCAATTTTGAGCTGACAGAATAGTGTTGCTATTTCATTTTAACTTGTACATAGACTAGTGGCTCTGTGAGCTGTAGACCTCGCGAGTCTGTCTTTGCATAGCTTAAAACTGAATAAATGTTCACCGTTGACCTTAAAAAAAAGCGCGAAATGGCTGATTGAAATAATGTTGTTTTTTACATTTTCAACCCCCATATCGCCGCCATTTTGAAAAATTTCTAAAAACTGAATCGACAAATAAAAATCCATATAATTATCGAACTTGCTCACAAAATTTCACGAGAATCTGTTGAGAAATGCGACCTGCGGGGTAATTATGTAACACACTAACAGTAGGAATGGGTTTCATTTTGACAGTTCAACAACATTCATTGCGTTATTTACGTTGTTGAGCAGACAATTTTTCTAACATAAGAAGCAATGGATTAACAATAGGCTTCAAAATGATTCAGATTATGATAGATAGTATGTTACGTAATTAGGGTGCTGTAGAGGAGAACAGCCATCCGGACATCCGGACATATGAAAGCATTTTTGCCTAAGCTGAAATGGGGACGCTTCGCGTTCACTTAGTCAATTATTTGGGTAATAAACTTTAGGATAATATTGATAAGTTGATAAATCTTGCAAAACTACAGAATAGGTAGAAAGAGGGATACAAACTCATGGAAAAGTTAATTGTCTTCGCCCTTAATTATAAGAACAAAATATAAATTTCCGATGCCTAAAATGAGAAAGTTCATCATTCAATTAAAGACATAAAATAGGAATATATACTTATGTCCGGCGGGAGTTGTTCGAAAATGTCTGCGATCTCTAATAAGAAAAGTTCGCCGGTACCACGTCAGTAATTTAAGAGAGCCCATAGAAAGTTTTGTAGCAAAATTAAATTTTTGTTGCGCACCTTATACTGCTTGTATGTTGGGCTTCGGTTTTTGCAACCATTTTTACTTTTTTTGCTAACAGTTTCATAGTTTCAGCGTTTTAATTAAGGAAATGGGTTACTTAATGAAGTTTTCGTCCTTTTTACTATCTTATTTTTTGCGCGCAGGTTAGTTTGTTCTGGAAACTGTGTCGACATCTACAGCTATGGTCTTTAATTAACTCTCTCTTTAAAGAGAACTCAATTCTATGTTTTAAATCAGTCTATAGGTATGTAGGTATGTATCACAGCGGACTCTATCAGAATACTAGCGCTGCGGTAGTTTTTTTTTAAACATCGTAGCATTATGCTGAGATAGGAGCCTTTTTGGCCTCGCATAGGTCTTTCATTTTTACTTCTTTATTGTTGTTTTTATTGTTCATTTGTTACTTATTTAATGCTCCTTTTTTATTATTATTTTTAGTTTTATTCTGTGTATTTCCTGTGCGTGTTCCAAATAAACTATTTTTCTTTCTTTCTTCTATCTTTGTAAGCTGTTTTTCTTGATGAAACATTTCCAAAATCATAATATTCAGAAAATGAGATAAAATCTCACCAATCGATACCATTTCATTACCTTCATGCAACAAACATATCCCTTTACGTCCAAAGGGACAACATAATGCTTTCAAAATAATGAATACAAACAAACGTGGAGGGTTTTTCTCTATTCTAACAATAGATATAAGAACATTTATATATGAATGTATGCACATAATTTAAGGCAGAATTGCGTACCCCTGTCACCTGGTAACCTCTATGAATTATACAGGGCAATTTGTTGCTAGATAAGTTATCAGCTACTAACGGAATATAGATACTCGGGTTATGCGTTGTATGAAAAAAATTCGTACCTACGGATACCAATTTGTCCGTCATTATTTTTGGACCTGACTTCGCGACGAGGGTTTGTCAGAACATAACACTTTCTTTTGTTTCGTCTTCCTCGTTGATTTGTAGACTTTACAGAGATATTCATGCAGCTTATATTTTTCGTAAAGTAACTATGTAAATGTGACTATTAAAAAAATAAACATTTTATTTCTCTTCCACAAAGGCGCCTTAAAAATATGAAGATTATAACATCTGATAAATCCTATTTGGGAGAGTGGTATCTGCACTAGGAAAGGAAAAACTGTTACACAGATTACCAGCCCCGCTCCCCCCCGAAAACAGAGTTTGAGTAGGTATTAAATCTTAAATTGCTAATGCAAATGATTGTGAGTATATTATTATCTCACAAAAAGATCAGGAATATGCTCGACAAGCGTAACGCTCTTAGGTCGAAAAAGGCCTTTGTGCCTTTTTGGTAAGCTGCACCCTATTTACGTAACACACTATCTATCACAATCTGAATCATTTTGAAGCCTATTGCTAACCCATTGCTTCATATGTTCGAAAAATGTATCTGCTCAACAACGTAAATAACGCAATGAATGTTGTTGAACTGTCAAAATGAAGCCATTCCTACTAATAGTGTGTTACGTAATTACCCCGCTGGTTGTATTAACTGCGGTTCTTATTAAAGTAGGCCAAATTAAATCAGAACTGTTCTCAAAAAGTGAGCAAATCTGCTAACAATGAATCCGAATATTAAACAACTTTGTGTTATATTCATTTCCGCAAAAACTTACTATAAAAATATACTGCAGCAGAAAATGAGTTTTAATTTAGCAACTACAATTCATTCTACATTTTTTACGAAACAACATGGCGTACGACCAACAGTTAAAATATTTCTTTCACTATTTGATTAAATTTCAACTCTGAATTGAATTTCTCAAAAGTAATAAAGAGTGAATGCGCAGAGTATGTAAAAGAGTGGCCAATATCATTATGCGAAATGGCCGTACCGAATGTCCGAAAGATGAAAGCTTTATTCGATGATAAAAGGGTAAAGCTATAATATCGATAGTTGGGAATCGAATAGGATCATTCGGGTACGCTGTAATTTTATTTAGGTTTAATAGTGAAGTTATAATGGATATATATATACGTATATATACGAAATACTTTCGTATATTATGTTGTTACCTTTATGCGATTCACAGTGAAGACAACGATCTTTAGTAGGACATATTGTGTGTGTTAGTACGGTATTTAGATCTCATGTGCGATCAATTTCCTTTCTGAGATTATCAGACGCTTTTCATCTTAAAAGTCCCATGTTTCTAAGTCTATACCTTATTTCGTTATACATACGTATAGGTACTCCAATCCATGGAATCATAACTACGTAAACATATACAGAACATAGTAACATGAGTCAGGATAACCGATTTTCACACAACTTTCAGTCACCGGTGCTACTTTCGGACTTCCTTTTATCTGCATAACACCACACTTCATCTTCATCAGCCCATAGCTGTCCGCCATTAGAAAGAAAATGCTGAACTAACCTAAAATATAACATTTTTCTTTTCAGTGCTCGATAAAATCAGAGAAAACTTGCCTAAAAGTCTTCTTAGGACTTCTAAACAATATAGCAATCAAATTTAAAGAAAGTTTGGTAAAAATCCGGGGAACATGTCGCAGGGGCGCCAGCTGTCTCCGAATGATGCAAAGCTTAAGGCGATTACAAGACTTCCTCCCAGTTCAAGTTTAATATAAAAATAAGAAGATAATGCCATTTTAAGTGTGTGTTCTTTTTGTACAGCGCCATTTTGGAACTTTGTTCGAACGTAGGGACGTGCTGCGTTATTGAAAATTTTATCCGCGTCGTATCCGAACTGGAGATGTGTTTTCGGTTGAGGTTATCGTGACTGATTTGCATTGACGATAGCTTAACGAAACTTTGTTGTTGGCATGATTAGCTTTGTAAAAAGCAGGAAATTTAAAATTTTATGAAAATTGATGTCTTGTGAAGTAAGTAATTATGACAACAAATCTATGAATTTTCAGCTGTGATCTTCAAGTAATAATAAGCTACTGATTTTGCGGATACTTTCGGATACTATCAAAATATCATTGCCGTATTTTAAAAAGAGGGGCCTTATATAGGCAGAGGGGAAAAGAAAATTCCAAAAGTAAATGATAATATTTGCTTAAGCCTTACTGCACAAGAATGGTGGCAAAGAAAACGCATGCGTCAGGCACAAACTTGGCACTTAAGTTCAACAGTTGTTTATATTTGACTTAATATTTTTTTAAGTATTTTGTAATTCCCCTAATACGGAACTGAACTGGATTTAAAAGTTTGTAATGGATAATAGAGTGTTTCCAAAGTTTTGGCTGTAGGTAGCCTATAGACACTTTGAGGTTGGTGACTGGTCATGAGGCATTTGTGCAGCAGCGGGAGAATACAGGCAGGTAAGATCAGATTAGAACTGCACCCTAATTACGTAACACTATCAATCAGAATCTGAATCATTTTGAAGGATATTGCTAATCCATTGCTTCATATTTTCGAAAAATTTGTCTGCTCATTAACACAAATAACGCAATGTATGTTGTTGAACTGACAGAATGGAAGCCATTCCTACTGTTAGTTTGTTACGCAATTACCCCGCTGGTCTCAAAACTCTGAGTAAGGAAATATTTTTTGAAGTAAGTAAGCTCAGAATGTTTCATAAACAAACTTGGATTGGTGGCCCGACGAAACAAACTCAATAAATTCTGCTAGATTTGGAACCTTAACTTCTGTAGGTACCTTGGTCAGTGATCTTGACATCTTGGGTTACACTAGGGTTGGGATAACGTGCGATAGCCAACGATAACCGAAATATTTTTGGCGGGTAGATTTCGTTGAAGTAAAATGATAAATGATAAATGATTTTATTTCTGTAAGTAGGTTTGTACAAACACTTTTACACGTCAATCATGTTTTTTAAACTTGGAGAGGTCGGCGTTTCCTATCTGACTACTCTGAGAAGAAAGGCCGAAACAACGTACCGTAACCGATAACATAGGTACTCACAAGTCCCACAATCAATTTATTATCTACTAGCTTTTGCCCGCGGCATCGCTCACGTTAATTTAGTATTTGACAATCAATTCGGTTTGTTCGGGGTATTATAGTTAAGAGGATGAAAGACCGGTCTATCGATACTCTAGACTCACAAAATGTATTAGATACTTAAATAAAAAATTAAAAAATAAACTCTTAACACACTACTAAAGTTTTATAATAAATAATTCAATCATGATTCGAAAGACTCGTGGCGCCATCTATTATCATAAGAACGTTATTGTTGTTTTCCTCGGGAACAGTATTTGTTTCGGGAATAAAGGTACCCTATGTCCATTTATGTACCTCTGACAACGTATATGCAAAATTTCAGGATGATCGGTTCAATGGTTTAGGCGTGAAAAGGTAACAAATAAACAAACAAACTTAATTTTGCATTTATAATATTAGTTAGGATTAGGATAGTTAGGATTAGGATTAGGTATTAGGAATTAGGATAGGATTAGGATTCCGAACAATATTTTGATTTTAAATCTTTTAGGTAGGTACTTAATGCTAATTTTAATGTTACATTAAGCCGATATCAGTTGCTCACTCGAGTGAATGATTCGCTCTTGTTTCATTTCACATTCACACAATATTGACAAAATTATAAAGTGGAATGAACGTTCATCTGCTAGTTTAATTAAATTTTTCGATTATTCGGTAAGCCAGTGAAATATGCCCCGAGTCCAAGATCGTTGGATCGGTTCACTAATGATTTAATTTTTCACTATTGATTAATTTTGTGTTCAGATGTTTCACTACAAGTGAAAAATTTCGAATTAATGAAAATAAAAATTAACGAAAACTGAAGCGTTCGTTATCAGCTTCAGCAAGAATTCAACTTACGTAAGTAATTGTTACGACTAAAACAAACAAGTTATAAAGTTGAACCTAAGTATATTTTTACACTCCCTAGGTACTACTATTCTTAGGAATATATCACAAACTTTAATAGGCTATTATTTCTTTGTTTTACGTCCGGACAGGCGGCCTAGATTGTTGAGTTATGTTAACAAGTCTCTTTACTTAGCCCCACTGCGAGGACCTTGGTTTGTCACTTGGTTACTTGAAGTTTTTAAGTTAGGTAGGTAGTATATTTTTCTTTTCAGTTTCACATGCAGTTATGTTCAGTATAACATGCAGTATTTTTATACGTACATAAACTCACGCCTTCTTCCCATGGGTGTAGGCGGAAACTATAGAACGCCGCCTGCTACGATCCTTACATACTCCTTTTGCCTCGTTTACGTTCATACATCTGGTCATACACGCACGCCGGTTGCAAGTACTATGCACCTAGTACAATAACTACTAAGTACGTAGTATTTTCACTGTGTACCTAATTGCATTATGATATCAATAACACTCGTTGATTAGACAAACTTTTAGCTAAAAAAGCAATAATAATAATTAAAAAAAACACGTGTGGCACTCGGGGACTGCCGCGGTAAAGCTATTGCATAGCATTTTTTATCAACTTATGCAATTCTAATTATTTATTTATTTTTTATTTATGCAGTATTTTTTTTCTTTGATATTAATTCAAGAACAGTCGTACCATATACGTACACGTTAAGCGAACGCTCGGCCGAGCTACATGGTAGGCGGAATGGGGGTGTTAGGTTTTATTTTCGTTACGGAATTTCTTGATTCGGTCGCCGTGCTCAAAGCCCGTGATAAAAGCTATGCAAAAGCTTAAAAAAAAACTAGGTTCTAGGAACCTGAGAAAATAAATTTTAAAAACTTAATAATAATAATGCTGCTGTAATATGAATGCTCACTCTTGACATGTTATTTTTTTTATCATCATTCTCAATTTTTATTTTTATTCTTATCGTGTTTACACCTAGTTTTATTATGTGCATGCTGTGGTCTCCTGTAATTGAGGGAGCACACGTAAAATAACCTATTTTATTAATTATTGTGATTAGCATAGCATATAGCATATGTCATTGTGGAACCTTTGTTGGTGACCCCAAATAAATAAATAAAAACATATCGGGTACCACCAAACAAAATAAAAAATAAACATACAAACACAGTACACAAAGGTGTGAACATTGAACACGACCAGTACACAAACCGAACGTGCGAGTAGTTGCATTCGTGAGGTAGCTAGGTGTTCACATTCCGCAGTTTTCCATATCGCGACGGTTATCGCGATCGTTCGCCCCCCGCCGTCTCGATGATCCATCTTCGAGGGAGCTGTGGATGTGCAGACGGGCGGTTCGAACGCTGGGAACTGAATATTTTGTAGGGTGACTTGAGTGTCGTTAAAAAGTAGTTTAGTAAAATACTTAAAAAGTCGTGAATACATCCAACTGTTTTCAAGAGTTTTCAAGTATTGTCATAATGTTATATTTTAATTAAATTAAATTAAACTTATTATCAGTGTGACCATCTTGTTGAAAGTTGTTTACATTTATTCCACGACATGCGCTATTTTCAGATATAAATATTGTGCAGGTACAAGGGAAGAAGAAATCAGCAAGGGAAGGGATTCAGTTGCTTTTGATTAAACTGGAAAAGGCTAGGTAAATAATGATGACATGGAAAAAAAAGTACCTTTTCCCGTTCCTTTTTTTTACTATAAATCTAGTTCTCTTACTCTCTATACACATTTGGATAGTTTGGATCACTAGTAGGCATAGTTGGGATTTTCATCATTTCTGATATAGGTAGAGGTATGAAGAACAGGGTGTAAAGTTCACTCATACTTCCATAGAAAAGGGAGCATCTTCCAACCAGACGGGTGTCGAGTCTGGTGGGCAACTGCCCGAAGATTGATGTCGTGACGTTGTATATAATGCTAGTTGCGCGATAAACTGCTTGCGCGATGCAGGATTTTGCGTGACGTCAGTGTGACGCGTAGCTCGCATGTGGAGTTGTAGATGACTCTACACTGACATTAATTTGCTCATGTAGTTGGTATTATGTACATAAACAATATCAAAATAACCAGGCAAACACTCAACGTGTAAATAAACACTGACGCACTACTAACAGTAATAAACTAAAAACAATATTTATTAATATTCACTAGTACATTGTGGCTTTGTTATATGAGTATACCAATCCCTCTCGCTGTTATATTGATCCGCAATGCGATTATTTATGGGTCACGTGTTGATTTATTGTATTGTTTACACTGCGGTTGAATGGAGGTTTATATTTTTTGCTTAATTCAGATAGTTTTATAGTCAAATGCATAGTAGGTTTACTGGACAGCATATGGAAATTTATATTGCCTATCACCCGATTAATTTAAATACGAACAATGAACATTCTTGACGTTTCATTGACGGACCGCAACATTTTCCTGAAACTATTCAGCTGCATCTTATTAGATTGGAAGCCAATCCCAACATAAAAAAGCTTGGCAGATGATGACTTGTGGCCCACATTATTTTGTTATAGATATCTAGTTTCACGATTTCCAGTGTTTTCTCATTAATGTAATTTGGTGCATTTAATGAAGTTCGTCTAAAACGTCTTAATCACAGCGTTCAAATTAAAAACAAAACACGTGTGGCACTCGGGGACTGCCGCGGTAAAGCTATTGCATAGCATTTTTTATCAACTTATGCAATTATAATTATTTATTAATTTTTTGTTTATGCAGTATTTTTTTTTCTTTGATATTACGTTTGATATTACGTTACGTTAAGCGAACGCCCGGCCGAGCTACATGGTAGGCGGAAAGGGGGGTGTTAGGTTTTATTTTCGTTACAGAATTTCTTGATTCGGTCGCCGCTCTCAAAGCCCGCGATAAAAGCTATGCAATTGCTTAAAAAAATCTGTAAATTGTTTCTTTCAAACAATTTTACGCGTCGAACTATAACATACTTTCTTACGTTTTTACAAACAAAACCCGCGTTCCAACCGCAACGTTGCAACCGCCCGTCTCCACCTAAACTTGTCGCGCGTACCAATGATCCATCTTCGTGAAAACACGCGCAAGCGACGCGTGATTCCACCAACAAGGGTGCAGTAGGGCCGTGAAATATTTACTTTTTTCTCTCCTTTCCCTTCGACGAGCAAGTTTCGTGTCAAACTTAGGGCGACAAATGGCGGCAACGGGCAGGGAGTGCGCGATGCTTTGTTAACGGATAAACATTTCAATGGGCGTGTAGTTGTTTGTAGTTTCTCGTCTTTGGTATTTTTTTGTACGTTTAATCCTGTTTGGGGTTTTATAAATTGCGTCAGTAACGGAAAACAGATACGGGCAGAGCTAGGTACTCCATTTTTTTTTCTATGTGTCGACACCGTGACACTTTTGCCTACTCTCACGGGAAAAAGTCGGTGAGTTTATTATGTACATACATTATATTAATAAAATAACTCTAAATAACATAGAAAAAATGTATAATATTAGGTAATTCCAATACAAATGTCCTTCATTAATGTGATTATTGTAATCAAAACAAACACAAAATCAAAAAATTAAAACAAATGAAGCCTCTTCCCAGTAAATGGAGTCAACAAACGCATAGATTTACTTTGATCAGTATTAAAATATATACAGTTTTATAACGTCAGTGTTGCACGCGGGACTTACCCCGGATGCGATGGGGAGCGTCACGCGAAGTGCGAAGCTTCCCCTACGCTTCGCTCGGACAGGTCGGCACTACGTATCATTTGCACATAATCTAGGACTGTGAGTGAAGTGATGCGTCAGAGGTCGTTACCGTTCGTGTTTGTTAAATAAACACAATGCAACACACTGTATCTATGCTTGAGTGGAACTCTGTCTTTAACGAAATACCATCGATTTTGGCTCCTGGATCCCTGGCCCTGGCCCTGCAGTCTCGACATAGATAGCGACAAAAATCTGTCGTTAAGTCGTATCGATGTCAAATTCCTTTAATAGATTTTCAACTTTATTTCCAAAGTATAAGGTTGAAAATCTATTAAAAGAATTTGACATCGATACGACTTAGCGACAGATTTTTGTCGCTATCTAATGTCGAGACTGCAGGGCCTGGTTACATAATTCGCATGGACAACCACCCATACACTATTGCTGCCGTAAGGTTGACGCTCTATCGCACCTTATTCACGGCAGGCACAAAAGAGACATCTTCAGTTAATCGTGTGTCACCCTACTTCCACCCCTATTTATAAAAATAGAATATATTACCGTGCATGCGAAGACAAAGCTCATTTCTTTCAACCCTCAACACCTCATGAGTGCCTGTTTCCAGTTCATAAAATTGACGTGCGAACCGCCACTATACGAAAGCGACGGAAAAACGAAGTTTCACAACATTCCTCATCGCATTTATTTACATAAATCTATGAAACTTTATTTCGTTGGCAACGTTACCCGACGAAATAGCGATAACGATCGTATAGTCGTGACAAAACAGCGATAAACGTTGACAATTAAAAGTTTCGAGTAACCATATTGTCGGGTTATTAACCAGCCTTTGAGTAACCCTAGTAAAGTGCTTGTATTCAAGTGAATTTGTAGACGATTTAATCGTATCAGAAAGTCACGCACTTTATTTTGCGACGCTGCCATGGCATGGTTAAACACATTAGGAATTTTCCTTTTGGTAGCATCAATACTTTTACTTACTCTGTTGGGGTTGGGGTCTGTCAAGCTTTTGGACATGCGACTGTCCGGGCGACTGTCATACTCCATAACAACCGCGACCAACCGAAGCGTTACGACGCTATAACACGAGTTTATTTCGATTTGTGACCAAGATGAACTGGGTAAAATTACAACGTTCAACTCAAAACCTCTCCATAGTTTTATACAAGAGTTGATCGAATGGCAATGAATAGCCAATAATACCAGCAACCCTCAATTGATCTTCGATGCCATTTAGCAAGTAACCCCTCCAAAGAAAGTAACATCTATTACACGACCCTTACCACGAATCATTAAAATACACATTAGTCGATTTCGTTAGCTAGTCTATTCATCATTTTTTGTTTATTTTGACGTGTGTAACGAAGGTGAAAAACAGCTAGATCAGTGCGTGGTAGGGGAGGGTGCGTAGTAAGTGAGACGTCAGAGTCGTCGGGGGTCGGTGGAAATTGATTTTCCGCCATCAGTCATAAGTTGTGTGTGCGTACAGCGTAGAGACCTTTGTGACTTTTCATTCCTTGTTGTTAACAATGGAAGTTGAAAGGAACTGTTGGATAAAGTATTTTTAGATAAATTATGGGGTAATATCTAAACTAATATTGTAAAGAGAAAAGATTCGATTTTTTTATATGTTTGTTTGTTATGCGTTAGCCTTGGAGCGGCTGAGCGGGTTTGGGTGAGGTTTGGCTCGTGGGTAGACCATGACCTGGATTGGGACGTATGATGCTTTTTATCCCGATATTTCTACGCGATCGAGACTTTTGTGTGTGAAACCACGGGGCACAGCTAGTTTTAAATAAAATTAGAAAATAGTACTATGGATGTGTTAAAGTTTCTGGCTGGAAACTTATGTGTTTAAAAAGTAGCTAGTACCAAGTTTTAAAAGTAATAATGTGCATTAAGTCACTATATCGTAGCCTCATTCTCCACCTATTGATAAACTCACATTATTTTATTAAAGAACAATATTTAGGTACCGTCAAACGGGGTGAATAGGAACGCAGGGCTTAATCGGAACGAAACTTTAAAAGGAATTTTAATATTGAAATAATATAGTTTGTTGCCAAAAAGGACTCTTAATGTGTTTACTGTATTATAATTAACGGTTAAATGCCCTTGTTGGCTACAAATTATATTATTTCAATGTTAAAATCCCTTTTAAAGTTTCGTTCCGAATCACCCCTGCGTTCCTATTCACCTCGTTTGACAAAAATGCACCTCAGTTACGGCTAGAATATTCTAATAAAGTAACTACTCATCTCAATTACTTTAATACAAGATAATGGCTCCCTACTTTACATATCATTTGCAGTCATGTAATGAATTATAAGCAGTATATAATGAAGGCGCAACGATTCTACTTTTAGCTCATAGCTCATAAAAACGTCATAGGAAAAATTAGTGGTGGTGTGGTAGAAAGATTTTTTTTTCTTGACGTATTCAATTAAAGATTTTTTTTTCTATTCTGAATTCATAGATAGAAAATAATATTTTTCATATTATATACAAAAACCTTTTTTAAATAAGAATCCAAATAAAAAAGAGAAAAAATACGTTATTATTATTATAGTACTTTAACAAAGATTATCTCCGCTTCGAATAATAAACAGGCTGCTTCGAATAATAAACAAGCTGCTTCGAATAATATCTACTCGTAATTGCGAAGCTCAATTTTGCAGCACTATTCCCGGCTTAGTTTACAATATCGTCAGTTTCCAAGTTAGGGGTTGCACTTACATCGACATGGAACTAGTTAATGGCTGAACACACAAAATAATAGGCTATCCAATTGATTTATGATTTCAATGCATGCACTGCAAACTCACTGATTCAAACGATCAGTTTTGATTAGTGCGCGTGTTATGAACGGATCTGCGTTATTTGATGTACGTAAGAGTTGTCTGTTAATGACGTTGATTTTAGTACGTAAATATATTTGTGTTTTGGATTTTAATGAGGCTTTTATTTGGTCAGTACCCAATTGAGTTTTATAACTAAATGGGTGCAGATTTTGCGTCATCTTTCCAATTTTGATGATCGGCACGAGTCCATCTGCAACAGAGAGCCAGAATTTACTTTTTATTTAGCTTAGCAATTTAACATTAATAAAAGTCTGTTTCAAATTGAATTTTCTTAGAAGATCTACCAATATACAACCAGGTTCAATGAATAATTACGTTGAAATATACAAGCAAATATGTATAAGATTGCAAACGTCTTAAACCTATATTTTACGTCTTGTGCAGTAAGATCTAACTGATTCTAAATTTTCTATTCGATTTAACATTCAGGCTGTAGGACACTGTTGAGAAATGGTCAGTATTAATTCACAGCTATCTATGATCTTGGAAACGACTCAAAATGAAGCCGTATTTTTTATCTGGTAGGTACCTATAACGTTTTAATTTTTATGCGAAGTAACGTTAGGTTTTCCTAACAGGTTAAACAGGGCGTGATAAATCGGTAAAAAATTTAATCATGTTTTTCACAGTCATTAATAAATCAGTCACGATATTCACGTATGAAATTACCGTCTATTTTCCAATTAAGAATTTTAATCAGAAGAAACAATAGGACTAGCAATATTAGGCTTCGTAAATGTTTTTATACGTTTTGAAATTCGAACGTCATTTTATAATGCAGCTTATATGCCAGTGTTTTATGCAAAAAGGTTACAAATGTTAACTAAACATAGCTAACATTGAAAAAAAGCCCGTAAACAAAAAACGAACGGTTGTTAAAATCTAGTTTGTATCAAAATAGCAGTCACGCGCGAATGACACCAATTTACAGAGTTACACGATCGACATGAAAATCAAATGTGGAAACGTGTCGCTTCGTTTTTTTTTTATTGGTAAAGAGTATCATACATCAATCCGATCAGGTGGAACTGGCCAGTTTGATATAAGTGGGTTGTCATTTGGCCAGTAGTGCTGAAACTCCTGTTTCGATCACCATGAGATGAAATAAGACCTTATAGCAAAAACCTACGTCCACCATGCATGGTTTGCCTATGAGCAGGCGATTCGTATAAATTCCACCTCCATTACCTATTATTATGTATACGAGAATTGTATGACATCACTATGCATATTAGGTACCAAACAGTATTCGAAATTTTTGAAGTGTTCCATAATTGAATAATCGAAGCTGTTCACAATTAAATAGTATCGAAGATTTTCGATTATAAAGTTGTAGACCATAACTATTTTGTTTATTTCGAATAATTGTATAACAGAACCTCTAATTTCTTCGAAATGGGTGTCTCAGAATGTAATCTGAAGATCGATTTAAAGTAAGTGAAATTGTTAATGGTGCAATTACCACTTGAATTAAATACTAATCGTAACATTTCACACACGGAATTTAGTTTTAAATACCATGGCAAGCTTTTACAATACTCAAATGATTGTGATGCACATTAAAAAAGGAGAAAAAAAAATTGTATTCCTTTTCCTTTTAAAACTCCATAACGAAATTGGAAAGTGTTTTAAATCATGGTCATCATACCAAATGCCTCGTAAACTTTACACTCAGAATAGCTTCATTTATCAATATATTTCAAAGTAAACACATTGTTATTTATATTTTATTTACCGCAGTAATCCGCTTATAAAACAGCGGCCCGCGCGCAGTGGTTTGTGCTAATGGCTGAGTATGCAAAACGACTGCAGTCTCATTGATTTACGATTGAAACGCACGCTTGCCCATCGTTGCGTTTACTGAATCGTCGATAACTGGGTGTTTACCGGTATTTTGTTATGTCTCAAGGGTATTAAAAACCTCCTGTTTAAGGTTTTGAGGCAGTTTTGTGCACTCTAGCACAATTTGTTATAATGTCGTTACCATTTGCTCAAAAAGATTAAGTAAGATTTGGGTGTACTCGTATATTTATTTATTGTGATGTTTATTAAAGCAAGGGCCCACAATGTAGACCAATATTAGGCTAAATGTATGTTAAGCCTAAAAATAGGACTAAGTTACACAACCAAACAATGGAACAAACTAAAACACAACACGACTTCAACTGTATGAATCAAACTATTCATAACGTTATGTAAATAGACCATTTATTTAAAATTAACGTCTTTTTCCGACCAATCATAACAATGTTTATGTTTGATACTGTTTGACACTTCCTGTAACTCAAGGGCTGGCTTTTACTTTGTCCAGAGGCTAAGCATTGCCATACAACGTGGCAATGCCGCCAGTCTCTTGGGTACATTATCAGTCGACAGCGATGCGGGGGAATATTTCGACGCCATATTTTAGTTTGTTAATAGTTTTAGTCAGGTTATTATATTTTTATTGTAAATACTGTAATTTCATATTTGTAAATACGAATAACAATCATAACATAAGGGAAGTATAATAATAACCGTAACAATGGACGTAATGTTCTTTTCGTCTGTTCTCGATTTCCATGCACAAATCTATTAGGTTTTCAACATTTATTTGCACGTATCATTTTCTTCTAGTTTTTCTCCGGATTTTAATCTCATAGCGAAATTTCAAGGCTCTTTTGAGGTCGCAACGTCGCTCATGTTCTTCTTTGTATGTTATTTAATCAGCGTATTCATGTTGAAAGGGGTTGTGACATAAATGAGGTAACTTTTCTTTGTTATTCGACCTTGTGTTCACATTCAATGTTTAGGAGTTCCTCTGTGTTTGTTCACTGAGGATTTTATCGTTTCTGTTGTACGAAAATGTTTTCATTAAAATGATGTAGGTTTGGTGTTGTCAACAACGATAATCTTGTTGTCAAGCCGCCATTACTATTGGTGAACCAAAATGTTTATTCCTTTGCTTGTTTTCTGCTGATGTTCTTTAAAGTTGGTAATATAAATAGTCGGTAGATACTTAGTATTCATTCTAAGATGCAATTTGAATAAATATTGGGAAGCTTTCATCATTAATTTCCCCCTAATGAATTGAAATATTGCGTAGCGCAATCTTTCACTGACAGATACCAGATGCCATCCATACAATGGCCACACATATTGGTGTTTATTTATAAACTAAAGTTAAGAAGCGTTTAAACGTCAAAATTAAACAGTCGCTAATCACTACTTAACTTCAAGCAGCGTTTATAAATAAAGGGGTTTATCTATACAAAATCTAATTAGTAGTTCTCACTCGGTTTTCAATCGCGTGCTTGCGGTGCAATACTGTATCGAGTCGAGACACCGACAGAAGCTTTACAACGCACGTTAAATCTCTGGCGATAAAACTGTTATAAATTGATTCCGCCAGGTTAAAGAATTAAATGGATCGTAAAAATTAATAGGTCTCTGTCGTGACTCGTGCGACGAATCGTCTGGGTGAAAGAGGAATGGCACTTTCCCACTTTATGAATTACTTGGGGACTTTATGACGGCTTTGTCAGACTCGGCGCTTTTTCGGCGTCACGTGTTGTCGACGGATGCGAAATTGGATTTTTTAGATAGAGAATGGGAGAAATATTGCGAGGGTAGATGGGAAGTGTTAACTCGTTTTGTTTGTTTAGAGTTTTTGTTGCAATTATCCTTGACGATAGTTTGATGTGAATTCTTCTGAAGCAAGCAAGAAAATGATGTGTATTTTTAAAGTTACAGTTTGATATCAACTTCTAGTTAATTATGTTCGGAAATTAATGTCACCTATATAAAGGTAACATTAACTTATAAACACAACACGCAATTTTCATTACACTTAGCTAATCACAACCCCACAATTATATTTTTCTCCCGCCACTGCAAAATAAACTCTATTACTTTAATAAAAGGTGTAACTTTCAATGTACGGACGTTATGTATTAGAGACGTGGCCCAGTGCACCAGGTTCACATAAATAAATAAATAAAACGAAAACACATCACATTCGACCTTTGCAGTGCGCACTCAACCGAACTCCCGTAGAGTCGTGCACGCCCCGCAGAGCAACTACTGAAACAGCGAATGAAATGCTTTAATATGCACAACGCGGAAAATTTTCAAATAGCTATTTACGGCAGAGTTTATTACTACGAGTGAACGCTCTTTCGTAGAATGTTTTTGAATAGCGTTTTTCACTGCTTTTAAATTTTGGTGGAAATCTATTTCAAATTCCTAACGAAATTTCATATTGATCAAACGAGTGTTTTCCGAAACATCGCCCTGTATGCAATGAAATATAAACGCTTTTTTTTAAACCAATGCCTTCGAAGAATCTTAACAAATTATTTTAACCGTTCATCGAACCATTTCTGGTACAAACATCGATCGACGACCACACACTCGTCACAGCTATCAGCGTAGAAATCTTCGCTCTATAACAATAAACTAACGCTTTATATCAGTCTATATGTAACCTTAATACCGAAAATGGTGTCCACGAAGGAAGGCGTGTATCTACAGGGGCTTGGTGAGATGCCGCGGGCAGTACTATAAACTACACGCGACATGGACGCGATTTGTGCGCGGCGAATGGCCAAGCGGTCACGATGTGCACCTAGAGGCTTGTCCTATATTGGAAGCGAGGCGATTAATGGTGAGATGTCTCATAAATTTGTTTCTATCTGGCGAGAGCTTACTTATCCATTAGATGGTGTGGGATTTTTATGTCTTACGATTAAAGTTGGTTTCATCGCCTTCCTACGGTGTATCTTTTGGCTATCTTTGTATAAAAACAAATTATTGAAAGAGGTAGAAGAGATGAATGAAAGAGAGCTGAGTTTAGAGAGGCGAGGCTTATTTATTTATTTAATTAATATGGTACTCCAACGTCTAGTTCACAAAAACATTAACCGAGAACTTAGTCTTATTGTATAAGTACTGTAAGAGCTCAGAAAAACAAGGTAAAAGATTTACAAAATATTTAAATAAAAATACACAATCATATGTAGTAGAACAAAATGTTAGGTAGATGTTAAGCCATCGTTGTACGCAAGACAAGAGAACGAGACCTCCGGTGCAATATGCCAGCTAGGCGCGCCGCCCGCTCGTTGCTATCTTCGCAGTTGTCAGCTTCATGACGGTTCTCGAGCGCCATCTATTGCCTTGCACAGCGAACTTGTGACTTTAAAGGTGTGCACAACATTTACATAATAGGCTTAATTATACCTCGACTCCTCAAGAAGTAGTGCTAGGGCCCGTGTTTTCCTAGTCTATAAACCAGCAATTGCTTTCAATGAGGATACTGAGTCTGGTAATGAAAGTATGGCCACCACCGTTCATAAAATTACAAAAAAAACCTGCATACAGTATTGAAAGGTTGCTGTCATAAAAAAAAATTACATTTACATTTTTGTTTTCATTAATATGCAATTGAAAATCAAACAACAAATAATTTCAACACAATTTATTTCCAAAGACGTTTATGAAAGAACGTTTTGTTTTTCATTTGAGTAAGTGGCGACAAGCAGTCGTATTTCGCTTAGCTCGCGCTTCGCATTCACCTCGCTAAGCTTGCAGTGGAATATCGTCATGCATGTTAGTCCCTACATGGTTTCTGATCCCCATACGGTGTGCTCCGTTTGATAATGTTGCAACCTGAGGTGGCTATGAAACGGTATATCGGTAATAAAGTTTATCCACTATTTTGCAAATATTAAAGTCAGGTATTTCAAGTAAAAACAAAACTAAGACTGTAGGAACAACATACTCGTGTTCATCGAAATGGTTAACGTTGCAACTTTTTTTGTGAAAGGTATGACCATAACGATGAATATTTTGAATTTGAAGATATTTTTCTTTTAGGAATCTTCAAAAATTGGTAAACTTAAGCTAAGCGCACATTACAGCCGCAACAGACTGCAGCGATACGTATTTTTATACTAAAAAGTGCGGTGCGGCCCGGCTGTAGTGTGCGCTGGTTCATAGAAAATGTACGAATGTGATGGAGGAGGATTTTTTGCAATGCGTTGCATTGCGGCGCAGCCCGCCCTTGTCTGCGCTAGCCTTTTAAATACTTTTATCGGTGTTACCTACAAAATATTGATACATTTGGCTAGTATTTATTACTATGCAGATATACGCTTTGCTACTATTTTTTTAGCACGAGTCAAAGTAAAATTCACACAAATAATATCGGTCTACTAGAACAAAATGGGAACTCACAACTGTCGACACATTAGACATAATTCCTTTAATCAATCTCGCTATTTCCGGATACTGGCGCTTTAATCATATACTACTCGTATTATTGACGTTTTGTGTAATTACGGACGCCATTTTAACCCCGCGTGGTAATTGCGTAACACACTATTAGTAGGAATGGCTTTCATTCTGACAGTTAAACAACATTCATTGCGTTATATACGTTGTTGAGCAGACAAATTTTGCGAACATATGTAGCAATGGATTAGCAATATCCTTCAAAATAATTCAGATCCTGAATAATAGTGTGTTACGCAATTTGGGTGCCGATGTGAGTTTACGACGGCTATAAGAATAGTTTTCAGTTATTTTGCGATGAATGTTGGGACTATGATTGTTTTGGGAACAATTTTCTTTAATGGTTTTAGAGCAACCCCTGTCAGAGTGACTGAAATATGGTTTTACTACTAACAATCCAATCTCGTTACTAAGGGCCCGTTGTTTGATCAGTAGTCAAACATACTAATAGTTAAAATGCGTTAGTTAAACTAACAATTTGTTAAAAATGACAGAAGTATGTTGTTTGACAAATGGTTAAGATAACTACAATTAAAAAAAATCACAATTTGCAATAAAAGTTAACCAAGCGCAGACAGAGTAGTTAAACGTTGACAGCTATTGACTATTAATTGTCAAGTGACTAATTGTTAAATTGACTATTGGTCTTGTTTTACTATGTATCAAACAACGGCCCTAAGTCACAAATAAGTTGGAATCACAATGATAATTTTCAACAATGAGAGTAAATGAAAACGACATACCTAATAGATATATTCGAAATGTTTTTTTATTCTGCTGACAGACCATGATGCCTCTTCAATTGTTTTATTTTCTGATTTTAATATTAGTAGTCTAAAACTAAAATTTTGTGACGATATAGAATGCTAAAATAAATTGAAAATTTGTGCAAGATCCTAAATATTTTAGAAGAAGTTCGGAAAGCTTACTAAGGTTAGCAAAGTAAAACGATCGGCGCTTTGAGGAAACTGGTGGCTATTTGGGCCTCCTATGCCAGTGGTTCATGGGCTAAAGTACAATATTAAGAAGAGCGAACTTGTTATGTTTAAAGCGAGTGCCATAAACTATTCCGATATTCCCGGTGTCTCGCTCTGTGGCATTCCTTTAGCATGGGTGACTAAGTTTAAGTATTTGGGTCTTTGGGTCACTGATGATCTTAAGGACAATATGGATATAGAAAGGGCAGGTCGTTGGCTGTTCGATGTAACATGCTGGTTCGAAGATTTGCACGTTGTACAAAACAAGTTAAGGTACTATTTGGAACCGAGCTGCCAACTGCAACTGCCGATAGCACGTGCAGCGGCTGTCGGCAGTATAGCATAATGACACCTTGTCGCTTGTCGATTGCATGCAGTCGCTGCACGTGCTGTCGGCAGTTGCACTTGGCAGCTCGGTTCCAAATAGTACCTTTAAAGTCCCTCTTTTCAAAGCTTTCTGTCAGTCTTTCTACACGTGCAGTCTTTGGACCCAATTTACGCAGAGGACATACAGCGATCTGCGAGTCCAATATAATAATGCGTTTAGGATATTGTTGGGGCTGTCGGGCGTTGTAGTGCGTCCACAATGTTTGCAGATGATTTTTACGCGATAATATGAAAAAGGACTGCCTCCATAGTCGGCCGGCTACGCGCCGCCACCAACAGTCTCCTGAGCGTGTTCTCAGATCAGTGGGACTCCTCTCTGCTGCGCCACTGGGTAAGAGTCCACACCAGTTGATATTTAAAGTATTATCTCATTATTACTAACACTAGTTATTAAGTTATTTTGTTGATACTAACACTATGGACACATGTACGAAATAAAGAATTTGAATTTGAATAACGGTAAATAAACACAGAAGTTCTCACAGTAATAAAATACTAGTAGGTAACTAAATTAGAACAAGCGAATAAAGCTCAAAAGCATTTGGCATGCTCATGAAGTTTGCAACAATTCCAATCTCATTTTGAGCTTAAAACTATGTTTCTTGGCTCATGCGGGTTAGAATTTGCAGTCGACAAATAGTATCTTTCAAAGCGAGAATTCAACAGTAAATGTAGAGTAATAGGACACAGGCACTGTAACAAAAACTGGTATTGTTTTGGTTTTTAGAAATTAATGTATAAAAAAAAAATCTTCGATTTATTTCATCAGAAATTACAATAACAAAGACAGAAATACAAGACGTCACAAGGAAATTATGAAAATAAATCACCCAGTTCTCATTTGGTGTACATTTTATAATTCACAACAAAGAGCGAACTCTCCGATACTGTCACTTAAAAATTCTCCCAGAACCTTGATTTGGGTCGTAATCAGCATTCAACAGTGACACCTTGTGGTTTAATTCTTGATCCAGGCTCTCTAAATAATTCCTTCGTTTATGTTTAAAGACGGGCTTATGGCGGTAAAAAAGTAGAATCAGCCGAGCGTCGTTGGATGAGCCGCGTTTGAATAATTTACACCTAAAGACATCGAGATCACCATTCATTTGCGGCTACCGAGTCATCCACAACATTCACCTTTATTCCTACTGCTCCAAGAGCTACATTATCTTCAACGGTGACTTCAGTGGCAGCAGATTTATTTTTGTATTCTTATATCTTGGAATCTCCGACTGTCACAGAGCGTCTTCTTTATTCGTATCCACATTTCGATGTCAGTTTTTGTTGCTTCTGTGTTATGCCGTTTCGATTTAAGAGCTTTTTAATACGTGTCTTATTAGCTCGGCCTGGTTTCAGTTAAAAGAAGTGGAGCTTGCATTTAAAGGCTTGACTGGTGTAAATTATAATTTGACAATCATGATTGACAATTGGATTACGGTTAAGATATATGAGACTCCTTTTAAGACTGGCTACATGACAAGCTTGATAAAAAAATTAAGGGTTTTATTTTTCTTTATTTCTTGGCAAGCCTTGGTCATGTTACCTGACTTTAATGTCATAATAACTAAGATTGACTAGTGAATTTGAACACGACCTTAATAGGATTTTGTAAAAATGTAGCTGTTCGTCAGGTCAGGAGAATCCTAAGAAAATACAATTGGAGAACAACCATGAACTGTAAAGAATGTACCATAATTTAATGTAAATAATGGGGTGTATTTATAAACGTTGCTTAAAGTTAAGAGACGTTTAAACGTCAAAAATGTGTCGTTAAATAGTCGCTAATAATTACTTAACTTTAAGCAACATTTATAAATAAAGAGGATTATGTTCAAACCAGCCTCCTCTAAACTAAAAAACAAAGGCGCCAACCAATTTTCTTAACGACATTCCACAAACAGTATTTAAAAAAAATCTGGCGTATACCCGTCCAGTTTAACACGTAATTACCGAAGCAAATGCAATGATGCGGGCGTAAAATTTCATTACTGTCATACTTGACACCGTCCGTCAATCAGTCTTATGATTGATGACATGTTGAAACTTGTTTAGTTCTAAATGCCTGTTTGTTAAACATTGGATTTTTTTCCTTGATTATATCTGAGTTCAGGTCATTAATTATGTTTTGATTGGTTGTACGTTTTAGGGTTCCGTATCTAAAAGGTGCCAATGCCAACGGTACCCTATTACTACGCCTCCGCTGTCCGTCCGTCCGTCTGTCTGTCAGCGGGCTGTATCTCATGAATCGTAATAGGTAGACAGTTGAAATTTTCGCAAAGTGTGTATTTCTTGCCGCTATAACAACAAATAATAAAATAAAAATTAAAATTTAAGGGGATCTGCATACAAGGAACGTGTTTAAAAGAAAATGTAGTGTTAAGTAGTAAGTAGATACGGTGGTACGGAACCCTTTGTGTGCGAGTCCGACTCGCACTTGGTCGGTTTTTTTGTTGTTAGGGCTTGTTTTGTTATTGACTTTAATCACAAAATAGAGAGGGACAAAAGGTCAGCTCCTTACGACAAGCGAAAATGCCCGCACACGTAGACACGGCTCACAGCTGGTACAAGTGCATTCGCATTTAGCATTCGTTTGAGATCAATGATATTATAAGTAAAAAGCGGTAGGTAAGTTATACACACTCCGCGAGTGACACGTCAAAACCTGGTTTATTAGCCAAGTTTTTTTCGTCTTGCCTCTTTTTTGCTCCTGATAATTACGACATTCCTACTTCCACGTTTCTTCTAATATTGTTACATTGTGCCGTTTTTGAAGATCGAATGTTGGGTAGGTAACCTATCTAACTCTTTTTACTTATTATATAATTGTTTAATCCATTTGAAATTTATTTATTTTTAATTTAATTTATTACTTTTCTATTTTTTATTAAAAATATAATATTAAAATTAAATAAATTAATAAAAAAAAGAAGGAAATTAATCAATTAATTAGGATAGTTTAATGTCGCCGCATATATGCGTATATGTATGTGTCGCCCGATTACATAGAGCCGGCCTTCTGTAACTCTGTATTTTGTGTTTTAATGTTCATAAGTTGCTGATGCAAGGTTTTTGTTGTATGGAATATCAAGTCTAGTGTTATTAGTTTTTTGACTGATTGATCTATTTAATCAGTGGTCTCGATGAATTTGATTATAGCTCTTTTTTTGCAAATCATCATAGGGTTGAGCAGGAAATTACCTCGTCATGAAGTCAAAACAAGTTAATTGGTGCATCTCTGCAGATTTTTTTGCAATAGTTTGTTTGGCGAAGTTTTTATAAGGAAAAATATTTTTATACTTTTTTTGAAAATTATGTGATATTGAGCTAGGGACAGTACTACAGTTAGTAATGGCTTAACTATGGCATAGCTTTACAGCTATAATAATAATAATAATTAATATTTTTAAATGTTTTTATAAAAATATTTAAAAATGTATTTAATAAGTATATAAATAAATAAATGACATAATAATAATAATAATACTATTTATTTCAGGCGACACAGGCCCATAGAAAAATACCTTAACTTAAACATACATATTTTTATATAAACAAAAAATGTATTAATAAAAAGGCAAGGCTATGTAGCTTAGTTAGATTTCAAAATACCGGATTGATAACCGAGCCAACCAAAGTTACAACTATATCACATGACCAAAGCAGCACCCTAATTACGTAACACACTATCTATCACAATCTGAATCATTTTGAAGCCTTTTGCCATTGCTTCATTTGTTCAAAAAATTTGTTTGCTCAACAACGTAAATAACGCAATGAATGTTGTTGAACTGTCAAAATGAAACCCATTCCTACTGTTAGTGTGTTACGTAATTACCCCGCTGGATATCTGTACAAAAAACCTAAACCCATTAATCTTACTACTTCTTCCTTCATAAATTGCCTACTCAAAATGGCTGAAATATCTTTACTTAATTTATATCCTAACCTTCTTATCCGCACCTATGACCTTAAATAGATCTTAAGAAGTAAAATCCCTTAAATTATCTTTGTACTGCTAAATTTACATATAAATGGGCCGTTACTTGAGTTGGTTAGTCTCTCCTAATGGCTGTTTATATTATATACCGCAGTTCATAGCACTCGTAATCTGAATATAACGAATGTTAAGAGGCTACATAATAATATAGAGCAGTTTGTTTGTATTAAAGTTAATACTTTTATCCCCGGATTCTATGAAGTTGCTGTTGACTTGCGGTACTGTAATGAGATGAACTAATTATATTACTTGTGTAATATAATTAATTATATTAATTCTCTTAGTAAATTGTGTTACTAAGAGAATTAATTTTATTAATAGGACCTGGTTAGACATGGAGATCGCCATCGCAATGTCATTTCGGTCATAACCGATTACCTATTAAAGTTATGACCGAAATGACCGAATGTTGGTCAAGGTCAGGATAAAATACCCGGTACGAAGGAAAGCTTCTTGTGTTGACAACGTCGTTAGAGGGCAGGAAACACCAGGATAAGCTAGACGAACATACGTACACCAGTTTAGAGCAGTGGTTCCCAACCAGTGGTCCGTGGACCACCAGTGGTCCGCAAGAGCTAAAATATGGTCCGCGCAAGATTTCAAACACAATAATAGAAACTGTAAGGACGCGTTTGAATCTCGGTTTTTGGAGCAGTATTGGTGTATAAAAACAATTTCATAAACTAAAATTGGAGAAATCGCAAGCTCAAAAATCTCATTGATGCAAACTGAATTATTAATTAAAAAATTAAGTGTTTTGTTAACTAATGTTATTTTTTAATTTAACGATTACGTATGTTAAACTTTTCGATTAATGTTTATTTTTAGATTGATAGTTTATTTTTTAACCTTGTGGGCCCTACTAATAATAACGAAATCAAACTGGTCCCTGATTATAATAATGAAATTAAAGTGGTCCCTGTTCAAGAAAAGGTTGGGAACCGCTGGTTTAGAGACTGGCAGAAAATAAAGGATATACTGATATGCTTAATACCTAGTAGTGAAATAATAGTGATCGTGACCCACAGGATCTTTTTAACGGCGATCGAAATATTATCTATTATTATTATTATAATCGTATTGCCAACATGGCTACAGATCGCATAACACAGAGTGGTTTGGAAGGAAAAAAGGAGCCCTTTGCTCAGCAGGGGTACACAAGAGGCTGACAAAAAAAAAGTATTGCAACCGAATGACAACCATTTTTCCCACAAGCTCAGCATGGTCATCAGAAGTCAAAATATGTATCATTATTTTTCGTTTAATTGCCGGGTAAAACCTATTTTTATTATTTATGTGCTCACTTTTGGCCAGTATCTCACCTGATGGTAAGCATTGATGTGGTCCTCCTAAATGCTTCTGTAGATTTCCGTTATTGTCACATGAATACTAAAACTAAATTGGCATAAAAGTCTCATACATTTAGAAAAATGTCCGCTTCAACTTCCCTTTTGAAATAGTGAGACCTTTACTCGTAGAAGCTTTTACTCAAAAATTAACGAACAATTTTGCTCTCTCCTGAGTTCCTACACTCAATCCTGTTTGATGCATTTTAAGTGTAGCTATACGTTTATTCCAAAGAAAAAGAAAGCACAACTTAGTTCGTTTTTCATTTCGAAAATCCTATTTCTGAAGTATGTTCTCATAATTTACATGCCTGAAAACTTGTGAAGTTTAAACATTTTCGAAATTGTGTCGCACCTCTTTTGTGGGTTCAGTACATGCACTCCATTTTTTGCCAAAATAATCTATAGTAAATAATTATCTATTTTGAAAGCTTCAAAAGCTATCATATCATACGCTATAACAAACTTTTCAGTTGTATCAAAATCATGTGTGACAATGTCTTCATCAACAAAAAAACCATATTGGGAATAGTAAAGTGATTAATTTTGAATACCTCAATATTTTCTGAGAATATGTATAACATTTTAACATGTTTCATTTTTCTTGTTCTTATTCAGATTGATATGTTTTTAATACCCTATGAATCAACTTGTCAGCCTCATAATTTTATGACTCATCTTCTAAGAAGATTAATATCAAGTTGCTGTTTTGTATTTGTTATAATCTACTTTTATTCTGTTTTCTTTGGACTTTATAAAGTTATAAGTTTTTTATAAAGGCTGAAACTAGTTTAAGGATTTATCTATACCAATATTATAAAGAGGTACAATTTGTGAGTTTTTATGTACCTTCGGAACTATTTTTCTGATTCCGAAAATTCTTTCACTAATGGAAAGCTAGAGTAATATTGCCGAGTGTCTTAGGATATATTTTATGTTAAAACAAGAAATTTCACGACCGAAGCTAGCTATATAGTTATTTTAATTTGACTTGAACTTTAAAGACGAAATTTTTTTCAAAACGAGAAGTAGGTACTTAAATAAAAATGTCTATATTTAGTACTGTCCTGGACCTTTTACTACGGATTTCCTCCCTACACTTCTATTCAAGGAACCCCAAAAACAATCTCCAGTCGCCGTCTCAACTTTTCAGGCATCAAATGTGCAGCACACATCCATCTTGCTTTTCTGCGAGGTTTGAACCGTTACTTGAGTATTTCAACAAGTCTCTTTCATAAATCACGTATTTAGCGTTTGTACGAAAAAGTCTGGATATTGAGTCAAGTACCTAGGTACTGCTTGTTAGTGTGTCGGAATGTATTCAGGAAAATTACTTTTGAAGTAAACTGACTATTAACTTAAATTGTCCGTATATTCAAATCACAAGTGTCATTCTTTGACAGTTGTATGAAATGGCTATAACAAGGCAAATTGACGTAGGGTGTCAATTTGCTTAGCAATGAATTTTCCTGACTGTGCTTGTTAAAAGATGCTTTTAAGGAGTAAGTCCTATGAAAGGAAAATATTATTGAAGTCAAACATTCATCCAGTATGATTATCAGGATTCTGGTTTTTTATTTTCCTGAATTTAATATTATAAATAAATAATTATTTTCGTCCAATGCATAAACGGCTTCATAAAGAAACCTACGAATGAATGAATGGTCTTTACGACGCCGACGACAAAAAATTACGACTAATCTTTATTCTAATTAAATTAGGGTATCGATATTTAATGTCGATAAGACAAAAAGAAAAGATTATCGAAACTCGTTATTTCTCGTTGACCCCATTTTATTTTTTTTATTATCAATGCAGCGGGTCAACGATTAGAGGTTATTAAAACGCGTGACATGAAACGTCAGATTATAGATTTTAGTTCTAAATTTTGACGCTCGTGGCTCGGTGTGTCATAACAACAATAATAGGAAGCAGAAATAAATAAAATTTGTAATATGATTGAAAATGACCCTAACTCAAGTGAAAACAGTGATGTTAAGGAAAATGTTAATATAAAGTTTTCGGAGTTATATGAGAGCCAGTCCTAAAAGTACTAAATAGCCGAGTAACCGCGACCAACTTGGAAGTAGCGCTCGCTGGCCGCTGCCGTGGCACCACTTGCTTCGCTCGCTCGGCTCGCGCGCGGTTGGTCACAGTTCTAACCTAACCTTAACCAATTGTTCAGGGTTCCCTAGCTTAGTTACTGCGACCGATTCGACATTAGAAGCATACCAAACGCTTATTGTGACTGCAGATAAGCCATTCTGGATTACGTCTAAACGTGGGCAGCAGTTTTGTTAAACATAACGCAATGACAAATATTATTGTTATTATTGTAAAATAGTATATTATTTTAATTATTGTGAACTAGCTTTTGCCCGCGGCTTCGCTCGCGTTGATTTAGACTTTGACTATCAATTCGGGTTATAATAAAATTCAATCATGATTCGAAAGACACGTGGCGCCATCTATTATCATAAGAACGTTATTGTTGTTTTTCTCGGGAACAGTACTTTTTTTCGGGATGAAAGGTACCCTATGTCCGTTTCTGTACACCTGACAACCTATATGCAAAATTTCAGGATGATCGGTTCAGTGGTTTAGGCGTGAAAAGGTAACAAACAAACTTACTTTCGGATTTATAATATTAGTTAGGAAGTTAGGCTAGTTAGGATGTAAAGACAATGTGGATCATTGTATTTTTTTTTCTTCTCAATTAATTTTAATTATAGTCTGGCAGTTTGACTAATTTATGCGGCCTACCCTAATGTCGTTTCTTTAGTATCGTTCGTCGAATCGTTGAGCTCCTTAAGTTTTGAGTTGAGCTGCACGATTACTGATAAATGCGTGAACTGACTGGACAGGTCCACTCATTCTGTGTGGTTTTTACTCAAAATACCATTTCAGATACAAATCTACATGGTCTTTACATGATTTGACCAAGATTATGTCTGGACTTTAAAAGAGACTGACCTCTGAGTTTGTTTCGGCCTTTCTTCTCAGAGTATTCAGACATAAAACGCCGACCTCATCTAGTTTTAAAATATGATTGACGTGTAAAAGTATTTGTGCAAACCTACTTAAAGAAATAAAATCATTTATCATTTATCAATCCAGCTGAACGTTGTTCTGCTGTTTCACATAACTGAGCTGTTTTGTAAAACAGTGGATTCGACAATCCATTTGCGAAATATACATTTTTAAACAAAAGATATTCATAGCATGTAACAAAGTCCAGCATGATTAAATCCAGTCACTTCCCTATCAAATTAAACCGTAATTTGCCACCATATTTGTTCGCTCGCTAGTGCAGTACTGACAAAAAATGCATGAGTGAGTTGTTTTGCCCAGAACCCCTCGGGAGCAGAATATTTAAACAGTGAAGGTTCGTTTAGACTCATGATTTATTTGTTCCGGATCAAATCAACGTGTGGTTAGTACGTTATGTTCTGCTAGTTTGTTATGTACCTAATAAATTGTGTGCGAGTAACGTGGAGCTGTTTATCGTTTTCAAAATGGTCGGCCATTTTAAAGCAGTGTAATAAAAGGTTGCCAATATTTACTTAGTAAGAAAAATAACGTAATAATTATGAAGAAAGGTCGTTGAGAGTATCTATAGTCCACCTCGTAATTGCTTTGCCACCCTAAAGATGAATGTCCCTTGCACATCATGATATGACAAGGTCTATTTTTGATTTCATGACCAATGTGACAGTTAGCAAAGCGATCAAAACCCGGCTTTTTCGGGCATTAGTGTTTCCCATGTTCCTGTACGCTTCTGAGACGTGGACACTTAGAGAAATTGAGAAGAAGAAAGTAGACGCTCGGGAAATGTAGTGCTGAAGGAAAATGCTCGGAGTGTCGTGGACAGAATTTCGCAACAACATATCTATACTCCAAGAATTTGGGATCAAGCAGCGTCTATCAGCTACAGTACAGACTCGCATACTCCTATTCATTGGTTATGTGTCACGATGGGAAAACGATTCCATAGAACGTCTTGTAGTCCAGGGAAAGATCGAAGGAACGAGAGCACTTGGCAGGTTGCGCATGAGATGGAACGACTATATTAAATCCGCAGTGGGTGGCCCATTACACGAATGCACATAATACAACCGATAGAGAACGATGGTGTTGCATCGTGAAGCAAATCACGGCTGTCCAAAATCATATTGCAACGTAATGATCACGACTGCTCTGTCAAGAGTGCACCGACAAAGAAGAAGTGACAGTTAGATAGTTCAATCTTAGTAAAGTTACAATTTACTAGGAGTTTTTGACAAAAGTGATAACACAATTATGAGGTCGACCTTAATACTAGATTTTCTGCAACGAAAAGATGGTGTTGATTGCCCTTATGCTGACTGGATCTACTAAAAATTTTCCTCGTCACTTCATCAAAGAAAAAAAATCTCACGGCTACCAGGACTAATCAGGCTATCTATTCCATACAAAAATCTTTAGCAACAGATCAATCAATTTGATTCCTGAAAGATACGTTATTGAAGCATTTTGTACCATGTACCATGTAGTATCCAATCTATCAAATAATCCATGGAACACCCTGTTATGCGATTTTCTCATATCTCCAGCGCTGGTGATCGATATGCCTTCCTAAAAAGATACAAAGTTGTCCCAAATTTGATATGAAACATTGTTCCGTATTCCATCACCAATTGGGCCGCTAAAATGTACGGTACGTAATTATTTTGGAGGAGCAAAACGCGCGATGAATTTGGGGGTTGAAAAATTAAAGTCAAGGCGAAAGATTTACAATTATACAGGTTGCGCTTGGATTAAAAATTAGTTAAAGAAGTAGTAAAATAACTATGTTAAGATTTCCTAGTAGTCATCTAAATTTATTTCAACTAATGATATGAGTAGGTCATTTATGCCTTGCACTTCTAGCATAAGTTGAAATAAAAACCTAATACATGGTACCTATGTTAGTTAGTGAATTTTTGTAATGTTTGCACCTAAAATAAACAACGCTTTATTTTAAGCCAACCTAAGCAATATTTTTAGTATCTATCGTAAAGATCTTAAATTGGTATCCTGAATTTTACTTATTTCATATTTGACGTAGCTTTTCGGCAAAAAGCGCTGTTTTAGCGCTGATGCCACGTCACGGCACGTCCATCAATAACGACTTGGCTCTTATATTGGACGGAAAATTCAATAAAATTTCGTCAGTCGATTCCATAGTTTGTGCGACCAGAACTTGGCTTCATTTGTTGCAGCCTAGACTTCTGAATGGCTGTAACATGTGTTTGTAATGTTGTTTTAAGTCAGCATTTTATAACGGCCGCAAAAAATCTTTGCTAAGTCCGATTTTAAATGGGCTTTTTATACCCTTAGGTTTAATTTGACTGAAATTATTGTATTTGATATTAGCGTGATCAGTTCGCTTCTTAGGTTTTATTTTACCTACTAATTAATAGATCAACCAAGAAGAAAGAAGAAATCGAAAAAGCGCATCGCTATCATTTTGTTATTCTGTTTTTTGGTAAATAATGATAAATAAAGCACTATAAATGCTCTCTGCGTATTCTGGTCCATAAATATCTATAATTTAATTTAAAAAAATGAAAAGGGACAGTTTATTAACTTTCGTAACTAAATAAATCAACACGCTTTCATAAAGCGTATACATAAAAAATACGCGGGTTCAAAAGAAAATTTTCACGGCGTAGTAAAAATTCAATCGAGCATACGAACCATAATTCAATACCGCGAACTTTAAAAGTCACTCCAACATCACAAAGAAATCTTCGGGCTAAAAATTCTGGAAACCCTTGAGAGGAATGCAGCCCAACTCAACCGAGGGGTACATCTTACAAATAAGGAGGGGGACTCCGTATTGTGCAGAACCTTCAAAACCAGACATCCTAATCGACCCTTTTGAAATTTCCAACTAACGGGAAACTCGTATTTCCATAACAATAAAAATGATCCGAACATCTAGAAATGCCTGCGCGATATTCACGGATCATAAAATCACACTCGCTCTTTGAATACA
Organism: Dryobotodes eremita; assembly: GCA_917490735.1. Classification (NCBI taxonomy): domain Eukaryota; kingdom Metazoa; phylum Arthropoda; class Insecta; order Lepidoptera; family Noctuidae; genus Dryobotodes; species Dryobotodes eremita. The sequence goes on along the minus strand of OU823251.1, from coordinate 17,331,816 downwards.
ACACGACTGATTTAATTTGACCCCTGTAATCTCACTGCCCGTGCTTGCCTTCCACCAATTAGGGTGAAGGAAGACGTGTCATTATATTTTGGTTTTCATATACGAAAGTGGTCGTTGTCGCTGATGTTTGGCCGATGCTATTTTATGGCCCTGGCGGCAGCTGTATTCAATTTAGTGGAATCGTGTGTGAGAGTAGTGGATGCCAAATCAATTTTTAATTCGTTCTTAAATCATTTTAACTTGAGCAAAAGTGTGTAGATTTGAACTTTAAATCTAGGAAGTGAATCTTGGTCGTTCGTTTGTAACAGAGCCAAAATGCGTAATTGAAGCAGAAGTAGAATGCTTTGGTACTTGGAATATGTAGATTAAACAGTAAAGTTAGTCCAAAACTAGTCCAAATTCTGTAGGAGAGGTTGTTTTAAGTATATACACAAATCTTGAGAACGTTAACAATTTATATGCTGACTTTTGCGTTTTCTCATAATTTGACGTTTGTAAGAATTTTCTCATAATTTGACGTTTGTAAGAACTTTCTATTAATTCACAGAAAGTCTCCCTAGCCTACATGTAAATCCCGAAATTAAATCTCACTAAGTTCTCCAGTAAACAGAACTATGAATAACAATACAAAGTCAGCAAAGTAATCCTCACGAAATTATGTGCCAAAATGTCAAAGTTATGACGCCCTTTACATAAAGGTCATTTTTCTGTGATAAACAAATGAAAGAGCACGAAAAACAAATGCAAAAGAACAAAGAAGAAAGTAAATACAACAATCATAACACAATTGTGTACCTTAAACAAAATACGGGTATTCCTATATATCCGCAGGTTTATTTCGTCCCATAGGAGTCATCCACTATGGCTATCGGGCCATTTGGGACCAATTAGTTTCCTAGTTATGAACTTTCGTCTGTCAGATTTATACACCCCCGGAATTGGGAATAGCTTGCTCAAATATTTACGACTTTTGAAACTACCTTAGCCAGGTCGGTGTCATTTGATAGTGTTTATTTTTGAACTTTATTCCTGTGTGGAAAATGCTTACATAACAACGGGTAATTTAGAAATTCACGGTTTTATTAAAAGCATGACTACTGGGTGCAATTGTTGTACAATATTTATTTAGTATGTGATTGTAATTGCATGGGGAACGATAGTTTTAGGTTAGCTGTATTTGGTGACTATGTATTGGTTAAATGTAAGAGTGAATGTTATACCCACAGACGTTATATGTACATAAAATCACTCCTTCTTCCCATGAAGGTAGGCAGAAACTACAGAACACCACTTGCTACGATCCTTACATAGTCCTTTTGCTTCGTATGTTCATACATCTGGTCATCTGGTCACCTGGTCACGCCCGGACACGAGTACTACGCACCTGACCCAAGTCAAAGTCAAAACGTTTATTGCGAACTAAGTGTTACAATGTCAGTAGTTATGACTTAGCAGCCTTTTACAATCATTGAAATTATCATTCGCCTGCCTTTATTATCCTAAATTAGCATGCATTAAAAACTATTATTACTAAATTATTTTCTTTTATACTAGTACAATTAAATTGAGAAATTTGTGTAATGTCAAAATTAAATGTCAATAATAATTGTAATTATAATTTTATATGAAGTTGAATAGGATAGACTAAATGTTATTGTTTGTATAGGACAGATCGCCACTTTGGTTCATGAGCGAAAATCGTTATTTTAAGGTAGACTCTAGATATTCTTTTACTGAGTAGAAACATTTTTGGATTAGGTATAGTTTTAGCCTTTTTTGGAATATTGTTACTGATTTTTCAGTTTTAAACATGTTGGGCAACTTATTATAAATACCTATCTGAATAACATCACCAATAAGACGGACGTCATAATTTAGTACAATCTAATCTTCTCTCCTCTACAAATATGAACATGACACATCAAAGTGACGGAACAAAACACTGTCTGAAAAAGAAAATCCTCAAGCATATCACACAAACGAGTGACACAAAGACAACGTTCCGATACAATTTATAACGATTCGAAAAATTGTGACAGGCCAACACGTAGAATAAAGTAATCTAGTACGCAACTGGGTCAGTATGGCATGAGATCCCCTGTCAAATTAACGCTTCCCTCTGTCTCGGAGTGACAAACGACATGGGCATAATAAAAACTTGCTCATGAATGCTCCGAGTTGAAAATAAAGCTATATTCACTGAAATTTACAGGGCTACAGGGAGAGAATGAAAATTATACCTGAGAGGAAATTAAAAATTATTTACACGGAAGCGAAACACAATGGTTCTTAATTGCAGGAGTTGTCAAACGACTGTCACATTATTGTTTTTTGTATGTTTTATTTTCGTTTTGTATGAGTTTTTTTTTTCGGTTGAAACCTGGAATGCCACGTGGAAAATTCAGCGGTAGGAATATTAATAGGAACAAAACCAAATAACTTTGTCAGTCTGTCGACAGATAAAATTGAGATTTTAAGCATTTAGTCGTAGAAACTAACTAAACGCCATAAACAAAGGGGTTAATATTTATAAACGTTGCTTAGACGGTTAAACCTGAAAAACTAAATGCAAAAACAGTCAAAAATCATTACTTAACTTTAAGAAACGTTTAAAAATAAATACATAGGTAAATATAATAATAATAATAGACTTAAAAGTAAGGAAGCATCCCTCTGAACATCTTACAAGAAAACTAAAAAAATCATGTAACCCAATTTTCCGAGAAAGCAATTTGAGTTAAACCTCTTAGCAAAAAAAAACTATATTAATCTCAGTTTCCTTATAAGTTGGGCAGTACACTACATCAAACTTAAGAGTATTAAACGTAAAAAGACCAGTAGTTTCAATGTTGGCTGTTGGCCAGAAACTGCCTGATTCTTTGGACCAGAACACCATAAGACCAATGAGGTAAATTCGATTCCTCCGTAATAAAGTTTGCGGCATAGGCAAAGTTTGTAGGCATCGGTTTTAGTAATGACACTTTTGTAACTTTCCATCTACGACGAAGTTTGGTAAGATTTCTAATCATAGATGTTTTGATAGTTACGATATTTTTGGATGTAACTTATGTTATTCGGGAATATTTCGGTTTTTATGATTCGTTTTATTTATTACTAGTAAGCAGTGTGCCTGATGGGATTTCCCATCGGCTAGAATGACGAAATTCCATACAAACTTTCATTATTTAAGCTCTTTAGTGAGTGAATTTTCAAAAATCCATCCTTACTGCTCACTTTCGCATACAGGGTTAAATTAAATTAGCTAGTGAAACTCTGCAGGCGTGATGGGTATCAATATCTAAACACGACAAAATAAAAATATAAAAAAGATTTAATGTTTTTTTTTTGGGGCGTCAATGACCGCTTGTAGTGTTGTTACGAGTACTTAAAGTATGAGTTGAGATAATCTGTTTTATTTTGTTTAATCGTATTTATATATCACGTTTGTTAAGTTTACACAAAAAAATAACGGATTTTTAAACTGATATTTCAAATGATTACACGAACTGCGGTCGATAACCCCACAAAATAAATCATCAAATTACCTGACGATGGGAAGAGGCCAGATGGAATGACCATAATGCCTTGGAAGTTGGGTAAGCCTTTGGTGTGGGATGCAACTTGTGTCGACACCCTCGCGCCATCTCATCTTCCTAGCACGGCGGGCTGTGCTGGGGCGGCTGCTGCAGGAGCAGAAAACCTCAAACGGCGAAAGTATATCAACCTTATTGGGAGCTATATGTTTGAGCCGTTTGGGGTTGAAACACTAGGGCCTTGGGGTCACAGTGCTCATCAATTATTTCGGGACATCGCCAAGCGGTTGGTCGACTCTTCACGCGACCAGAGGGCCGGCCTATTTTTAGCCCAAAGAATCAGCATTGCCATCCAACGTGGCAATGCTGCCAGTCTTTTGGGCACTTATCCCATTGACAGCGATGCGGACGAATTTTTTGACGCCCTATGAGCTCTTCACTTTATTTTTTTTTTTTATTTTTTTTTTTTTTATTGTACTCTTGTAAATAGTAGGTATATATATTTTAGTTTTAGTTTGTATATTGTAATCTATATTAAACAGTTAGAGTGATGTAAAAAAAAAAAAAAAATCAAATTATCTAATTTATTTTTTATTTTAACCGTTATCCAACACGTCTGTGAAGTTTCGCTAGCTAATTTGGTTTGACCCTGCATAAGGAACTCTTGTGCAAAATTTCATTCCTTTAGACCAAGCAGTTTAGGCTGTGCCTTGTCTGTCCGTGAATGAATGAATTTAACATTTTTATTAAGTAGATTTATTATACATGGGATCCCATCTTTTATCGAAATAATCTATATAATACTAGCTGCCCGCCCCGGCTTCGCACGGGTTGCGGTACTTATCTACGGCGTACCCTACCTACCTACCCTACCTACCTACCTACCCTACCTACCTACCCTACCTACTTACCCTACCTACCTACCTACCCTACCTACCTACCTACCCTACCTACCTACCCTACCTACCTACCCTACCTACCTACCCTACCTACCTACCCTACCTACCTACCCTACCTACCTACCCTACCTACCTACCCTACCTACCTACCCTACCTACCTACCCTACCTACCTACCCTACCTACCTACCCTACCTACCTACCTACCCTACCTACCCTACCTACCCTACCTACCTACTCTACCTACCTACCTACCTACCCTACCTACCTACCTACCCTACCTACCTACCTACCTCCCTAACTCCCTACCCTACCTACCAAAAAAAAAAAAAAAAAAAAAAAAAAAAAAAAAAAAAAAAAAAAAAAAAATTGATGTTGGCCGATTCTCATAGATACCGGATAAGCACAAAAAATTTCATCAAAATCGGTTAAGCCGTTTCGGAGGAGTATGGCAACGAAAACTGTGACACGAGAATTTTATATATTAGATATAAAACACAAAAATTGTTTCTACCTATGTCCGTTATAGACTTTGAAACCACCTAACCGATCTGCCCCAAACCGGTTTCATTAGAAAGATAATAATGCGAAAATGGTTTCAGATCACTTCTGTTTTTTCTTAGCGTAGTAGTACACGCCGGGTATCCGCTATTTATACAATAAAAATATGAGAGGTACCTCTGCTCTACCTTTCGGAGATAACAGGGTTGATAGTCTGTAATATCCAAATAGCTAAATATATTAACCAGTGTCGAATTTATTAATAAATTCTTTAAACCCCTTCGAATAGTAACACTTCCTGAAACACTTGATTTTCGTAAGTGCTAGCAAATTTTGTATTCAGTTTCCATCGCCTCGCGTCGGAGAATTTAAAAATGTCCTTTAAGTTTTATCTGGTCTGCTTTGAAGAAATAGAAATTCTTTGCTGTTTGCAATTTTTGTCAGGAACATTTTAAAGGTATTAGGTACTAGATAGCTTTCTGCTAATGAAAGAAAAACTAATTTTATTATCTGCTCGGTATTCCTTGCTAGCTTGTCTAGGAGTAATGGATAATTTCATTACCTTCGTAAAAAGAGTTGGCAGTCAGTTTACTGTCTCTATTTTGTTATTACAAGCTTTTTCACTCCTTTTGCTCAAAAAGTCCGTCATTGTCGCGTACCAGAACGGGCATAAAATTGCATATTTTCCTCTAGAGGAAAAGGGTTTTTTTTAAATTTTGGTTATTACCAATGAACCTAAAAAAACGAAAAAGTAAAGACTGTTTGTGTCTTGCGCGCTTTTAGTTCCATTTTCAAAAATAAAATGTTCTTCTTTTTTTATAAATCAGTAATAAGTCGAGTCTTTATTCATGATTATTCTAATTATGAATAAAGATACATAAACTAAAAGCTAGAGAAAAAGAACTAAAAGCGGCGATCTCTTCGGTAGAATGCGTGCATTGCGTTGCGGCTACAGAAGAAATTTGAAAAGGCATTGGCCAATTGGCAATCTTTAGAATGTTTCTCTAATTACAAACTGAATTGGTGACCGTAATTTATTTTTAATATTGTATTGGATTATTTTATTTTCTCGCAGTAGTGAAAAGTAGAGTGTAATACACGGCGCTAAAAACCCGTTATAACTCGGTTTCTATTTACTCCCTCGCTAAAGTTCAGGAGTCAAACTACTTCGTATATAATGGGTAATTTTAGCCCCTTGTATAACAATCTACTATTATTTAACTTGCCTTGTATAATTTTAACTATGGGCTATACTTTAGGAACACTTATAAATGACCCGTGCCGTAAGAGTATTCATTTACTACGTATTCTTAGAATTATTTCCGGTTACAGTTTTTACATATAAATTAATAATAATCTTCAAAAACCTGAATTTTCGAAGATAATTTAAAAAAAAAATTGTAGTTTTTTTTAATTTTTTTTTCTGATTTTCTGAATTTCAAAGTCTTCGCAGACTTATTTAGTTGTATTTTACAGAATATTTATAAAATCTATGGTTTACAATCGTAAAAACAAAAGCCGCTGTTTAAATACAGAATGTAATCTAATACCTGTCATTTACGAAGGCCTATTTAGCCTCAACGCAGATTTTATCAGAATTTATTTCACAATTATTATAACTTTTATAAAGAAAGAGCCATTTCAAAATTCTTAATATACGTAAGGTAAGGTGAAAAGGTCACACCAATAGGTTGTAAGGTATCTTATTAAAATGCCGCAGAATAATATTGCTCCCGTTACACAAAAGACGAATAAGTGAAATCGTCCAAAGAAATCGCAAGTATCAAAAGGAGCAACAAAAAATAATGTCTCACCAAATTGAATCATTTGTAATATTCATTCTTTTTTACTCTTGCTTCTGTGGACGCTTTATAAAAGTTCCAACGATGTACATGGAATGGAAACGGTTTGCATAGTGAATATAAATAAGTGTGCAGGGTGGGTGCATCTTGCTTTCTTATATCCTAGTATCCTTAGATTGCATACTAACCAACGTTTTTAACTGTATTAGATCTGTTATAAGCTTTTTTAGAGGAATTCTCGTTTCAACTTTTGTGTTTCTACTGTATACAAACGCAGTTTTTGTATTCTGGAACCGGTGTTGGACATGTCTCTCACATAGGAAAGGTTACCTCTACCACCTCTTAATAGAAAACACCATCGGAAGAATAAACCACTTCAATGAGGAGTCATTATGGTATTGTATTATTATTGTATGGTGCTGATCAATACGTCTTGTTCGTGAACGGGCGCCGTCAGTAGGGACTGGTCATCTCTTAGCTGCCACAGCTTATTTTTATTTAATTTAATATTTGAATTTATTTTGTCTCTTTATTACGGACGCTTTTAACGTTCTGCATCGTTCTAACATGAATAATTTCAACATGAATGATGTAACCAATATTTATTAACCATATTTTGATTTAAAAGAGTGTCCATGGAGTTTCTTGCCAGTTCTTCTCCATAGGTAGCTACTTCGCTTTGGAATGGGCTACTAGCTTCATCTTTCTGACAGACCGACCCCTTGACAATTTAAAAGTGCCTGTAATTGGTTTATTTGAAATAAATGCTTTGAGTTTGATTTTATTACGACTTCTTATTGAAGTGGTTGTTGATAGGTCATCAATTTGGTGAATGTGACGGTTTCATAATTTGTACATTGACCACGATTATTCGAGTTTCCAAATAATTCACAATAGATTTTGGGAATTTACACGATGTGATTTAATTATCTGTGGCGTACCTTCCATAAAATGACGAGAAAAAAAATCACAATTTAAACAGTATTTAGATGATGCAAGTCATTTGTTGCTTAAATTTTATTGTATGCCACAACTTAGAAACTGCAATCGTGAAAATGGGGCTTTATGCCAATACAATTCTTTGGCTTCCGTTATGTTTAACAGTGAAAAGTTTTTGTTTACAAGCGGAACCGTGGCGTCACTTCTAGTAAAGCTTTACATCGACATAAAACCAAGCGTTGCTCCTTTATGGGACTCGTTTCGATAATCAACTGTCTTCAGAAATCCGCGACGTCACATTGCTGGAAGAGTGAGGAGAAATAATCCGTTTCTAAGTATCTTTTATTAATGTTTCAGTCTGATGCGCGTTTTGATAAAATTAATTGAACTAGATGTGAATAAAATGCTCAATATTTGTGAAGGTTGATCACGTAAAATAATTAAAAGTAGGCAGGCTGTTAGATAAACGAAGATAAATGAATAAAATGCCCATGTTTATGTTAACCAGATAGGTATAGTTAGGGAAATTAATACAAAATCATAATGGAAAATCATAATCCTAATTAAAATGGAAAATTATTTAAGATTTTATGTATTTTGTTTTCAGTTCTACTCTTACACACGTTGTCTACATCTCTTTAATATACTCTCCTATCGCAGGTATGCTGGAAGTGATTTCTTTAGAAATAAGCATCACCTTTGTACGTATTTTTCTGTTCCTTTCTTCTTGTCTGTTTATATATGTGTGTACATAAATGGTTAAATAAATAAATAAATTAATTAAAAGGCATTTATTCAAACTAGGCTGATCGGTACTTTTTGAACGTCAAAAGTACATAAGACAGTCCCCCAAAACGCCCTTCACCACTTCCTAGTGCTTTAGCTGGGAAGAAGAAGTGGCGCAACAAACTCCCGAGCAGCACAGCTGTCTGTTCAGTTAGAGGAACTGGTTTCTATACAATAGTAAGTAATTAACATTACGAAACACAAAACATTAAATTAAATTATTTGCCGTAAGTCAGCTAGCACACGCCAATATACCCACAAAAATATTGACAACTATACTCAAACAAAAATAAATCATAAAAACGTTACCTAAATAAAAGCCTCCAGCCATAAAGGGCGTGCCCGCTTACATTATGCAATGCTGCATTATGTTCATATAGCTGTAAATTGAAGTCACAAATGATAAACTAGGGCCTACGAAGTAAAATAAATAAACAGTTATTACTATAGAGGTATGAGGAACAGGGTGTAAAGTTCACTCATACTCTATGGAAAAGTGAAGATCTTCCGACCAGACAGGTGTCGTGTCTGGTTGGCAACTGCCCAAAGATGTCGGGATGTTGTATATATGCTAGTTGCGCGGTAAACTCTGCTTGCGCGATGCAGGATTTTGCGTAACGTCAGTCTGACGTGTAGCTCGCATGTGGCGATTTAGATACCGCTACAATTACTAATAACAATAACAAAACCATGGTCAGCAAGACGACCTGTCATCACAAGCAGCACCCGTTCACGAGCATAACGCAAAGATCAGCCATCACCCCCTCGCCATATTTGAGGGAAGGAGGCAACCCGACCCCCGACACTACCGCAAGCAGTGACATCTAAGGGAGCATGACGAATTTGCTGCCGATTGCTCAAGCAAGAATAATATGATCAACTAGCTTTTGCCCGCGGCTTCGCTCGCGTTAATTTAGACTGACTGAAAATTCGGGTTATAATTCAATCATGATTCGAAAGACACGTGGCGCCATCTATTATCATAAGAACGTTATTGTTGTTTTCCTCGGGAACAGTACTTTTTTGTGGGACGAAAGTCCGTATGTCCGTTTCTGTAAACCTGAAAACGTATATGCAAAATTTCGGGATAATCGGTTCAGTGGTTTAGGCGCGAAAAGGTAACAAACAAACAAACAAACTTACTTTCGCATTTATAATATTAGTTAGGATTAGGATATTAGTTAGGATTGTCGAGGGAGCTAACCACAAATTGCAATACAACTCATTAAAAAAACATCGAAATAAGTAATTTATGACAATAATTGATGAAAATAAAATTAAACTAAATATAATATATTATAGTAAATATGTATGTATATGTATTATAAGTTTATAACCTATTTAGGTACCTGTATACCTATTTTATTTATAATTAATTAATTATGTTATCTTTTTAATATATTTTTTATTATTATTATTAACGCCTGTTTAACAGAGCACCTGCCATCTTATCTCTACACTACTCGTGGTAGACTGGTAGAGAATGTTTAAGGCATTAAGTCCACTTTGTATGTTATTATGTGCGAGAAGTATAAATAAATAAATAAACTAAATTGACTTATATAGTCAAATAAAATATACAATTATATGAACTCATGTAACCTATCAGTAGGTAAGCTAATTCTGGAGATTGTTATGCGAATTATTTTATACAATTCTCAATGAATGACAGTTGTGATTTGAAGATACGGACAGTATCAGTACGTAGTCATATTGCTTAGCAATTAATGAATTGCTAAGCAACAACGTAAAGTTGTAAAGTCAGGGACATTTCCCTGAGTTTACAACTTTACGTTCTGTTTGGTGAGTTTTCAAAAGAAAGGAATTACCTACTAGTAAGTGCTCACGGTATAACAGAACTATTTAATTTTACTTTCTCATGTGCATCAAACATAGGTTACCAAAATCACGATCCAGTTTTAAAACTTCCAACATTCAAGTCCACTAAAAAGACACGAACAAATCTGATTTCTCGTTCTTGTCTCGACTTAGGGGGAAATAAACTGTCGTTTCATAGTAAAACGGGGTCGGACATGTTACTGTACCCACTGGTATGCGGGGTAACAGTTGACCTCCCCCTTTTGTGGAGGGAAGGTTCCCCGAGCGACGTCACGCGCGATTCCGAGGCGCACAAATCACGCTAGACGTGCACGCGAGGAGTTCCGTACTGCGAACATTAAAAAAAACAATTAAAACCGTCGTATACTACACTGTGTTTTATACATTGAATGTTCTGTTAAGGGATGATTTAGTAGGAGTGAAGTAACAACGCAATGGATAGGCACATTTTAGATTTCGGAACAACGATAAATTCACGCGTAAAGGGCGCGCACAAAGCCCAGAGCGATATGTCAATAGCTCTGTTTATTTTCCAGTAAACGCCTCCTTTTTCTAATAAAAAAAAATACCGTTGAAATAATAACTTAGCTGTCGTGGACACAATAGATGGCACGCCACATTCTTTGTCAGCCAGACAACACGAAACCCTATGCAAATGTAAAAATGTTACTTGTACGGTTTTAAACTTTTTGTACCTTCACTCCCGCTTTAGTTGGTACTTTTGATATTATAACGACAACATTAGTTTTGGTGGTTGATTTTTAATGCTCTATATTACAGATTGCGTGACTAGTATAGATTAACGGATAAATGTTATAGATTAAGGGCTGCTTTGGATTCCTTTTATTAATTGTGTCGTGTTATCTGAATGGAAGCCTAGATTAGACTTTGAAGGAAGAATTATGGTTGACAATTGTCATCTGATTATCATAATGGGAGGGTTGAATTAGAACATTTTACTATTCTACAGTACCTAACTCACATTATTATGGTGCTTTTTCATTATAAATCATTTTGTCTCGCATGTTTGAAAGAAAAACAGCGATGTACATCATCAATTCATAACCATGGTATAAAAAATAGTTAGAAGATATGATGTACAACTAAATAACAATAAATGAAAATTAAAAAAATAAAGAAGGAAAAGAATCATAGGGCATCAAAAAATTCGTCCGCATCGCTGTCGACAGGAAAAGTGCCCAAAAGGCTGGCAGCATTGCCACGTTGTATAGCGATGCTGATTCTTTGGCCAAAAAATAGGCCAGCCCTCTGGTCAAGTGAAGAGTCGACCAACCGCTTAGCGATGTCTCCAAAAACCAAGTGGGCACTCGGACCCCACGGCCCTAGTGTTTCAACCCCAAACGGCTCGAACATATAACTCCTAATAAGATTCGAATATTTTCGCCGTTTAAGGTTTAAAGTTAGAAGATTGTTTTAATAATCGCTACCTACGTGAGATTATTATTCGTAAATAAAGTCCGTTAGAAAAACATTTAATTTAACAAAATGGTCAAGTACAAAAAGTCATGGTAAGTAGATTTTTTCCTCATAATAACATTAGAGTAACGCATTCCGCCCACTGTCAAAGTAGGGGCGGGAGGCAATTTAAAACAATAAGCACGCTTTCATTTCCAAGCGATACTTTATGCTTGGGGGTCACGCAACCATGCTTATTACAGGACTAGGCTGAATGAACTAGCGATTAGGTGCTAGCGTTTCAAAGAAGCGGAGTTCTTATTTTAAAATTACGTTGTCGAATTCGACTTGCAGCGTTGCCGCGTAAAGCCAAGCGTACCTACATTACAAAGTCAAAATCAAATCATTTATTTCGACTAGGCCATTAAAAGGCACTTTTAAACGTCAACATTTAGAAGAAAATAGAATTGATTCTAGATTAGTCTTTTAAAATGTTTGTACAGCCGCATCAGGTCGCAGCGCATCGCATTTCATTACAAAAAACCGGACAAGGGCGAGTTGAACTCGCGTGGAGAGGGTTCCGTACGACCAATATGTTACCCACCAAAAACATTTCAAGTAAAGTACATTGCCAAGACTTACCTACATAACGCTTTCACTGTTAAAACCCTGCATATGAAACTTAGTGTGTGTACTGTAAATGTACGGTCTCATCAACCGTACATTTAATTTGCGAACGCAGCAACCTACTTGGATATCGTGCGTCACAAATATTATGCTATAATTATAACGTTTTAAGCAATGCACATCGAGTCAGACAATAACTGTGGAACTAACCACTTGTCAGGAGAAAGAATCTCTACCACTTTAACTTATTAACCTTCTATATATTAATATAACTTTAAACTCAACTTGTGGTTCTTTGTGTGTACTCCATAACTAAACCAACATTAACAAAGTGCTAATGTACGGTGCCTACAACCATTGGCTCCTACAGTGTGTTTTATAAGTCTGCTAATTACATTGTATCCTGAGAATTTGAGCTCTCTATACTAGACAGGTTTAGGTAGTTAAATAAAGGTAAACAAAAAGAAAAAACGTGCCTCATAGATGCTAAACCTTTTATTTCAAATGTTAAAATCATATTAATTTTAGTCATATAATAACAGGCTCTATTCTGAATCTGAATCTGAGGAATTATCTGTCACATTAATACCAAAGCGTTCAGTGGTAACATCAATTATTTTATCTAATTTAAATATTTAGTGTTCTTCATTTAATTCATAACCCTCACAATTTTTCCAATTCTCAGCAGTCACATTAGCTAAAGCCTCTGGCAGAAGAATTTTTAGGTCAGCCATTTTAAAAGTTTTATTTTTCTCGGCTACAAACCCCTTAACTTAAGCCCATATTAACTCAATAGGATTGAGCTCACAGTGGTATGGGGGCAACCGCAATACTGTGACTCCATTTACCTTGGCTAATTCATCCACAACATAAAAGGCGTCTGGTTAACCGACTAAACGTAATACCTACCTGCTACTTCAGTTGCCATACTGCCTACGTCACAGGTGTACTCTTCAATTTAGCAACGTAATCTTATTCGTTTTATTTTCTGAAAGGTTTAGGGAACCTGTCTTTTTGGGCGCTTTACAATAGATATATTACAAAATATTATACTATTTTATAAATCTAACAAAAAAATTGTGCTCAAGCAATTACATCTACGAAGAGTACCTAGTTTACGAATAAATGATAAAGTTTAACATAAATATGAAAGAGAAAACTATCGTATAAATCGAAAATAAATTTAATTTTGTTGTAACGTATTGTAAACCAAGAAAGTGTCAATTATAAATTTTACGATTCGTTTACCTTTATTTAACTACCTAAATCTTTCTAGTATAGCATTATCTAGGCCGAAGCTATGACGGTATCAAAATACAACGAAACGCTTCGAGAAAATGAGTGTGGGAAAGGAGTGGTGAGAAAAGTGCCCCTGCTTTTTGTTTTTGACTCGTCTTAGCTGAGGTACTACCGTGACCCCAGATCTCAAGAACAAACTTAACATTGTAGTTGTAAAACATTTTCTCCCATACATTCCAACTGCAATTGTAAGTTTTAAGATCATAGACTTTATAAAGGTTTTTCTGTAAACTGTCAGTAAAGATATATATCTGTATATTTTTCAAAATTTTAGGCTCAGTAGTTTCGAAGATAAGAGGCGAATGGTCAATTTTCATATATTTTCTTAAGTAACTTCAAAACTGTTTATTTCAAAATTATACTAAAGTATATATTTGACACCTTCACAATAAGCCCTTTCATTTGACATGCCACACGGTACAGTTTGCAAAACTTTAGTTTCTTATTTTCTGTTTGCACGTCCTTGTTCGGGTCACAGAAATTCAATGTATACCAAATTTCAACTTAATCAGTCTAGTAAATTCGGAACAAATTGGCTGTGACAGACGGACAGACAGGAAAATAGACACACGAGTAATCCTATAAGAGTTCCGTTTTTCATTAGGACGTACGGAACCCTAAATAATGCGATGCGGTCCTACTGTAGCGTGCGATGTTTCTTAGAAAATCAACGAAGGTGATGTACGAGAATTTTTGCAATGTGGTACCGGCATCGGCTCGCCCAAATGCGTCAGCCTTAAAGCCCCAAATACCTGTATCTTGCACAAAAGCGTACAAGTAGCTTGAATGCCACTGTGCCATAAAAACGTCTGATTGGTGAATGTTCTATAACATGTAAGCTACTTGCGTAGGTATTTTTGAACATGTGGTTGATGTTTCATTTGAGTCTTCTGAAACACGAGTGAGATCGTGGCATCCCACTTAGATCTTCTCCAAGTATTTCCCTTGCGACTAACCTAGAGCCGATGAGACTTGAGACTTTATAGCCTTCTGATCTGATTCTGGTCTTTCATTCATTTCATCATCAAACGACCCCCGCCCAAAGACAATAAAAAAGATCAATAAAAAGCATTTTATTGTTTTGGTTCCGGTACAGTCCCCAACAAAAATATTTCCCGCTGGATTTTATTATAATATCCCGAATTTGTTTACCACTTATCTTGGCAGCCATCTTGTCATTACAAACCTTAATATGGAACATAAACTGCTGCAACAAAGTAGGACATAGTAACCATCACGGAAATTTACGCGTTCCTCGTAAAGTTAGGGCTATCATCGGCCCAAACTTTGGAGAGCTTTAAAGATTAAAGACATTAAATTTTTATGAAGACCCCTGTCAGTGAGGCGGCAATACTTACGATAAGGAACCCTGACTCAGTACTTTAGTTATACTTTCTTAGATACACCGCCAGTATCTGCACGAACTTCCGAAACTGAAATTTGTTAAAGAAAAGTGTTATTTATTATCTTCATGATAAGGTTTACGAGTTCGTGTACCTTGTGAGCGCTGTAATGTCACCGTTAAAGGAATTGCTTTTACGGAAAGTGAATTCAAATTCCGGGTTGTATTTTTTTTAGGTTTATACTTATAAGGAACTGTTTATATGCGGAAAAACGTGTGGTATAGGTAAATCGCAATAAGTATTGGTTGCAACATTTTACAACATGTAAAACCTATGTCTGCCTACTTATTTGGACGTAAATAGAAATCGTGGAATGTTTTAGTAGGTAATCATTGCACTACACACTATCAACTGATGTACTTATTTGGCAATCTATGTATGCAAGGTCTAACATAACTGAACAAAATATTTCCCAAATAACATAATTTTCACTTTTACGAAAATCTTATTACTAAAAACTTTCAGAATCTGAATTAATTTAACCGTGGCATTCAAAGAAAATTGTTTCAAGCAACAAGGAAATTCCGACTCTTGCACCGTAAATAAGTACACAAAATCGTGGAAAACACAGTTGTTTGTGACTGTACTTCACTTTGAATACTTCCTAGATTTTCTTCGTGGCACTCAAATAAAATTTTCCCACAAATAGTACGAGCATTTCGAAAGTGCTAGACACAAAATAAAATTAATGCATTTGTATAGAACTGGCAAATGACTATCTATTCTACAATTGCTTTAAAATTCCCGCCGAGAGGAGAGTCTATTCACAGTATCCACAAAGCTTTTGGATCGTCAGTAGAGAGACGAACTGAAATATACAAAGGGTTTTGGTGAAAGAATTATTCTTCTATTTTGGTGGAACCTCGTTACTGAGGCCTGATTATGCGGGCGACCGACATGGTATGGTATTAAACATCTTTTGTGCGAAGTTTCTCGGCATAGGTCACTGGTTTCGGCTGTCTTGCGACTGGTTAAGAAAGAGAGGCCACTGTAGTAAAATCGTGATAAGTTAATGTTGAGTAATTTCGGCTCAAAATTCACACAATCAGCTATGGAGGAGCCTAAAGTACCTTTTAGATGTTTTTAAAAGATCACTGCAGCAAATGGCAATAAAACACAAATTCATAGACAACGTAAATTCTTTTCGATAATAATTGCACTCGAATTGACTCGTTGACTTTTAATTGAAGCCGTTCAAGCTTGTTGATTTTATAGATTTTCTTAACATCTATTGCTAAATCTATCGTGGCAGGATACCCCTTTTATCAACAGAGGAGTATTTACTTTGCAGAGGCATCCAAACTGTGTCTTAATAATTTTCTTAGCGATACTAAATTAAATGGGTCCAGCCCAGTCCAGCCTAGGCAAACTTTGGAGGTTCATCAGCTAATGCAACTTCAAAGCGAAAGGTCCGAAACAGTGTTTTGTACAACGAGTCCACGACAGATACCTAAGTGTTTGCAGTGTCAAAGCAAAATACGTAAAGGTACAGAAGGTCCACTTATTAAGTCCACTTATTCACGGACACGCAAAGTCAACCAAACGAAAATTCGAACGGTTTTTGAATACATCTAAGTAGTTTGAAGAACTTATTCATGGGTCACACTAATTGTGTTTGTCGCACGAAAAACAAAAATGGCAAAGAATATTTTTTTTCTTTCTAAACGATAGAATTTAAGTAACGTTTACTTCGCACGTTCGTGCTAGGTCCACTGGCCTTGTCACAACAAAATGTGAATAGTCGAAGGCATAGTATAATAATATACTTCGCCAGTTATAGCATTCCGAGACACAGTGGTCACGTGGGAGACACAAGCTACGTCATCACCGCTGTGTTACCAGTAGTGTGTAATAATAACTCCCCAACCGCCTTTATTACCTATGTGAATTTGATAAAACAATGAGGTCTTAACTAACAATTACGTTGGTATATGTTTAAATTGAATTGTTAGTTTGATTAGAAAAAGTAAACGACAATTTAAATGCTTTATATATATTTTTTAACAGCATAGTGACTGAAAATGTTTCCATAATTCGTGTTTTGTAGCAATAAAGTGACAACTGGATAGTGACGTAAGCATGTGTCACTCCCGGAGTGGCAGACCTTGTTTTTTTAGACCATGGTCGAAGGTATAATGCCGTAAATACCTTACATGCTTAGCAGAAAAAATTGTGATTGTAAAATGGTGTCATGAATACACTGCTGCTGCCAATGACGATTATGGTCGTATATTTACGACACCCGCAAGACGCAAAGATGTTCTGACCGTATGGGCCCCAATAGAACACTGTCATATACTACGCACACTCCGTTAACTCAATAGAAAGCGATATAATCAGCATACAAATGAGAAACATTGAACAGTATTATGATCTTATTGTTTATATGCTCAGTTTTTCATAGCACATCGTCCACGATGCTACTCAAAAGTTATTTTTTTTTTATTGAGTAGCCAGAATGTTACATTACGAGAATTGAATCTACTCATTGGTGATTTGGGTTTGTAACACGTTACTAACCCAACATATTTTCTTTCTTTTGAGCAGCGCCGTGAATGATGGGCCTTAAATTTTGATTTTGCTTAGCGACTAGATTGTGAATTCTTTAAGCGTGTTGTATTGAGTAGCCAGAATGTTACATTACGAGAATTTTATCTACTCATTGGTGATTTGGGTTTGTAACACGTTACTAACCCAACATATTTTCTTTCTTTTGAGCAGCGTCGTGAATGATGGGCAAAAGTTTGATTTTGCTTAGCGACTAGATTGTGAATTCTTTAAGCGTGTTGTGTAAAGTAGGCCTACTGAATGTAATTTTTTTATGGTATAAGCTAACAATACACTTGTCCGGAACGTTGGCCGGCGTGGAGACAGACTCCTTATTATGGAGCCCCTTTGAACCAATCTCGTGTGTGTAGTTTGAAGAAAAACGTAATTTTCTTCGTGTTTTATTCCATTGTGGAAACGAATACTTTGTTACTCGTATGCGAAGTAGAATTATTATGAATGATTTTCTTTCTAAGTTTCAGTTTGTACATTATTGTTGCACAGTCAAAAAATGACGTATTTTAGTGCTATTTACTGTACCTGTTCTGTAGTTTCTGCCTACCCCCATGGGAAGAAGGCATGAGTTATGTATGTATGTATGTATGTAACTGTACCTACCTGTTTTTAAATACAGACTGTCATATAAACGCAGGAAGCTGGAAAAGTTTAGTTCAGCATTAAAAAAGCTCACATCCTAACATAATTCGTGTCTAAAATATGGATATTAATTAACCTGTAAATAATATTCTCGAAAGCGGTAAATTTTCAACAACTCACCAATTATTGAAACCACAAAACTGCACTGCAAGCCACAAAACATAACCTAATTCTAATTTTATCCATTAAAGTAAAATTCTATTTCAATATTAGAGTCGGTGATGTCCTGGCAAATGGCAGTTTCTGTGAATCTGATACTAATAGTATTATTTTCTAAACATAAATTTAACTGATGGGATTGACATATTAAGAAGTAAAACCTTTGGTAAATTATTTGTATAAGCAACGTTTTGTTTTATATATACATATTATGATTATGTTTTTAGTTTTTCAGTAATTTCTCGCCCGGAGTCTTGATTTGTATCCATGGCAATAGGTTTACCCCAAACTCAAACTCAAAGCTTTTATTTCAAATAAACTAATTAATGGCACTTTTGAATTGTCAAGGGGTCGGTCGGTCAGAAAGATGAAGCTAGTTGCCCTTTCCAAAGCGTAGTAGGTACCCATGGAGAAGAACGGGCAAGAAACTCCACGGACACTCTTTTAAAGGCTCGTGTACAATGGCGCGACGCGACAGCATGACACAGAGGCACCGCGTGTCGCGCGACGAGCGGTTCCTTGGTGTGGCGCTGTCGTGTCGCGCTTGTTTGTGGGAGCCTTAAATCAAAATATGGTTACAAAAAAAATTTGTTAGGTACATCATTCATGTTAAAATTATGCATGTGAGAACGATGCAGAACGTTAAAATAAGCCGTGGCAGCTACGAGATGACTAGTCCCTAGTGATGGCACCCGTTCACGAACATGCTGCATGGATTAGCACCATTCAGCTCAACCATTTTGAAGGGAGCTAAATGATCCAACACATGCGCCACTATCAGTGAGACATTAGAGTAAGCATGACATGCTCTCAGCCACCAGGGTACATTCAAATCAATGGAAGACGTACCCAGTAAATGGTAGCTTATGTACATAGCCCCCTTATACGTGGAACATAAACGGAACTGGTGAAATGTGGATGAAGTGTTAAATAGAGGGCCTACTACTTTAGTGATGTCGTCATAAATGTGTGTTTAGTTTTTATAATTCTTTTGGTATGGAAATGGCCTTTGTTTATTTTCTTTTGCAAAATATTGGTGGATTCCCGATTTTTGCTTTATTCAACAAACATTTTTACAATTAATTCGTATTACCTAAAATATCCGGTCAATATTTGTAAACGTACAGAAACTGGGTCGTTTTCAAACGGCTCGCTTTCAAACTCGCATTGGACATGTTTTCATTCTGCCTATCGGTCCGTACACCCTATACAGTAGAACTATCAATTACTTTGAACATATATCGTATTCACAATCGCTACTGAATGTATAGGCGATTTTGTGAAATGCCCGAATCAATCGCCGTTTAGAATATCGATGTTCATCAAAGTTGAAAAATAACAGCGTGTTTTTTTGCTAAAAAAATGTTTGAACAAAAGCTTCGGAATGTTTTTGCTTGTATTTGTGAGTTAAAATATTTGTTTATTCTACGTAACAATATGAGCACGTGTTTTGTATGTAAACTATGTTAGTTTGTCGAAATTAGGACCTAATAGCTTCTCAAGACCCATTTTCTATAAAAAAAATATTATAATTAATCGCGGTTTGACTCTAGTTTTAACTAGAGTCAAACCTTAGCCTGGGGCTGAATAGTGAAAACCTCCTTCGATTGAACTTTCCTACACCGTTCTACTCGTATATCAGGGTGGCAGGGAATTCGACACACAACCTGTTACCATGGCTTCAGTATATGATTTTGACCCTCCATTGAAAATTTTCATAGAATATTTTTTTTTCAATTTGCTCTGCCACACATTTTGACCGCGTACGTATTGCAATTTTCTACGAAAAAGCAGTTTTTCTTTGATAACCGACAAAAAATTCTACGCTAGGCGATCTAGAATCCTTGCCAGGGTGGCGGATTGTTCGAAAGAGTTACCGTGGCCCTGGCGCACAGGCAACTGAAGGAACACGGGTGGGTTTTTAGTCAGTAAGAGTCTGACACGTCCTCCCGCTCCGCCCAGAGCGGGAGAAGAAAAAAAAGGGGATCTAGAATCATGTGCTGAATTCATGGTTTCAGTTTGTGCGTCCCTTTTTTTTTTTTTTTTTTTTTTTTTTTTTTTTTTTTTTTTTTTTTTTTTTTTTTTGGGTGGGAAATCATCAAATGACGTCTCCCACTCTGGGCGGAGCGGAAGGGCGTGTCAGACTCTTACTGACTAAAACCCACCCGTGTTCCTTCAGTTGCCTGTGCGCCAGGGCCACGGTAACTCTTTCGAACAATCCGCAGCCCCGGCAGGAGTTTGTGCGTCCCTGCCGACCTGTATAGTCTTTCTAAATTCCTTATGACTTTAACAGATTCTTCCTTATATTTTTTTCATCAATTCCGTCCATAATTATTTCTTCGGTAATTTTGACGGTAGGTAATAGGTCAACGGTTTTACGATCACATCTCCACCAAAGATTTACTCAGAGCAAATGATCGGCACCTAGTATTAATATGCAAGGCCACGGTTCTCATCAGTGTAAATCGGCCTTATCGATAAGTTTAATAAGCGTGCGGTAGGCGACGTCAAAGAGCCAGCGCCGGGAATAGCCGCTGATGTATGCCTGCCTTAATCAATGGAGAGATAACGTCAGTTGGGAGATTGAAAAATTCAGGTAAAAAAGGCGGTAAACGGCAATACGGTTAAATGCTGCAATTGGTCCTACGTGGCGCATTAATTTCGGTTTTATAGGGATAATTTTAGAGTATAACAAATTATGGTTTAATACGGTTACGGTTCTTAATGATGTTAAATGCTCGTTTATAACGTGTCTCCTTAGGAAGATGAGTGAAACGGTTAGGTAACAAATCAGATGAGTCAATCAATTATAATGAATCTGTAGATTACGTTCCTTTCCAAAGTAATGAGATTTTAAAATAATTAAGTTGCAGTAATTTATTATTTTGTCATTATTCTTATATACCTTTATGCTTAAGCAGTCAAAGCTAAGCATTTTAAAACGCCTTTAAAAAAAATGTATTTACAAAAAAATACCAGTGTAAAAAACAAACACAAACCCTCTCTACCTACAACATAATATAAGTTGGTATAAAAAAAAACACCATAAAATACAGTCTTAATTAAGACCAATTTATTCATTTACCGTATGTTAAAGCCAAAGATACGACACAACGTCGTATGGTCTTTTATAAGCCCTTAATAGAGATCTTAAGTGATAGCACTGATTTACAACTTAAGCAGGAACGCAATTGAATTAAGTAATTAAGTTATTGCTTTGGATTTAAATAAAAAATGAAGCAGGCTTACAGCCTTATTTATAAAAATCTCGCTAATCGCTGATTAGCCAACTCATGAGTTAGCTTTGAAGCCATGATTAACTTTTATTTATTTATAAAGCTTAGTTAGCAGGTGATTCGTTGCGAAACGAAATAGAGGTGAGCGTTCGGCACAGATGATATTCAAAATAGTTGACTAAAAACAGAATTTGAAGAATAAAGTTTTCAAACCACGATTTTTGTATCTGTCGTGACTTTGACAGACAAAAGTTAAAATAATATTATGTTTATTTCATTGTGTTCGCGAAGGTAGCAATAAAAATAATAAGCTCCAATAATTGGAGTAAACAGGAAAAGGTGTTTATCTCTAAAGTTATAATATCTACTTATCAACAGTAAAACTGACCAAATTAATGTTAAAGCAATAGCCGATAATAGCTATATATGTATTTTCATGTCCTACAAGCCTGTTAACACGAATATACTCTTGGAAATGTATGTTTAGGTACTTGTGTATATTTTATATTAATTCCTATTGCTTTTGCACCGGGGTTTCAGTGTCTTTTAATAGCAATTATTATGGTTGTTTACTGGTACATGTTTGACTGCTGCTATGAAAACCACTAGCACTTAGCACCAATACTATACAACGTCACAAAGACGGCGAAGGAGGAGACCATGCTACATGAAAAAGATGAGGAATGAGAGTCATCATTCTCCTGCCCTTATGAGAGTGGCATGAGAAAAGAATGGCATTCATGTCTTTGGAGGAAGAATATTAGAAATAAAAAATATTGAATTTATAACAAAAACGTAGTTTTATTATGTACTAGCTTTAAGGCTCCCACAGACAGGCGCGACGCGACGGCGCTACACAAAAGCGCCGTTCGTCGCGCGACACGCGGTGCGTTTGTGTCGTGCGTCGCGTCGCGCCAGTGTGTACGAGCCTTTACCCGGCCCGGCTTCGCACAGGTAGCACTAAGTATCTAACACCTATCCTACCTACCCTACCACCTAGCCACTACGGGTCAGCTAGGTAGAGACCTAGCTATCTACCTAGCTGACCCGTCAGACGTTGTCCTATCAATTTTTTTCCATTGGGATTTTCCTATTTTTTTTCTTTTAGGACACCACAGTAAAGAAGTCAATAAAAAAAAAAAACATATCGGTCAAGCCGTTTCTGAGTTTTAGCGAGACTGACGAACAGCAATTCATTTTTACGAGGTGCATTCAATAAGTACCTAGCCTCATCGCCAGAGGGCGCTGTAGTTTCAAAAGAGTTTTACCACAGTGTAGCACATTCTTTTTTAATTCTTTTTTCAAATTTTCATTCCAATCCCTTCATTTGTTTTAATTTGACAACTTATGGAAGCGAACGTGTCGATCGGTTTTACAAAAATGGAAAAAGAGCAATATCGTTCGGTGATTCGATTCCTATTTTTGGAAGGGAAAACGCGCATCGAAATCAAAGAGCGCTTGGATGCTGTGTACGGTGACTCTTCTCCATCGATGGCCACCGTCAAGAATTGGTTCAACGAGTTTGCACGTGGCCGTACGTCGGTTTTTGATGAACCACGTCCAGGTGCACCGAAAACAGCTGCTACGGAGGAAAACATTAAAAAAATCCATGATCTCGTATTGGCAGATCGCCGATTGAAGGTTCGGGAGCTAGCTGAGACTGTAGGCATTTCAGAAGGAACAGTGCATCATATTCTTCACGAGGAACTCGGCATGAGAAAGCTGTCGGCGCGATGGGTGCCGCGTTTACTCACACCAGAAAACAAGCGCAACCGTGAGACCACATCGGAGACGTGTTTGGCGCTGTTTAAGATGAATCCAGCGGAGTTTTTGCGTCGTTTTGTGACCGTCGATGAAACCTGGATCCACTGGTACACACCAGAGACCAAGGAGCAATCAAAACAATGGATCCAGACCGGGGAACGTGCTCCAAAGAAGGCGAAAACTGTAAAATCGGCCGGAAAAGTTATGGCCACCGTTTTCTGGGATTCACAAGGTGTGATCTACATCGATTACCTCGAGAAGGGTAAAACAATTACAGGGCTTTACTATGCCGATTTATTAGGCCGATTCGACGCCGAATTAAAGAAAAAACGACCCCATCTGGCGAAGAAAAAAGTGCTGTTTCACCACGACAACGCACCGGTTCACACGTCTGCCGTTGCCATGGCCAAATTGGTCGAATTACGCTACGAATTGCTGCCCCATCCACCGTATTCTCCAGATTTGGCCCCTTGTGACTTCTTTCTGTTTCCTAATCTGAAAAAATCACTCGCCGGGAATAGATATGGATCGAATGAGGAGGTCATCGCCGCCACGGAGGCCTATTTTGCAGAGTTTGACAAAAACTATTTTTCGGACGGGTTAAAAAAGTTGGAGCATCGCTGGGCTAAGTGTATCGAACTAAAAGGAGACTATGTTGAAAAATAAATTGCCACTTTTCCAAAATTTTCGTTTACTTTTTGTAGGCTAAGTATTTATTGAATGACCCTCGTATATACAGGGTTACTGGTAACTCGACGTATTCCTTGCAGGACGTCATAGTAGGGTTAAAATGCAACAAATTAAGCCACCAAATGTTCTACCGAAAATCAGTAGTTTTTGAGTGATTTTTTAATAAAGTAATGACAAAAATTGCGAAAAATAAAATGTTTAATTAGTGATCTTTGCCAAAGATTTAGGCATTTTAGATTTTTAAATATCAACAAAGATCTGCTACAGCATCAGCTACTATAATAACTTAAATTCCAGTATAGTCGCGCCGTAAATCATTTTTAAATTGGATTTTTCATAAAACAACTAAAAACCTTATTATCTTAAAAACTACTGAATTTCGGTAGAACATTTGGTGGCTTAATTTGTTGCATTTTAACCCTACTATGACGTTCTGCAAGGAATACGTCGAGTTACCAGTAACCCTGTATATGTGTATATATAAATGACTTAATATAGATTACTTCGAATTGATTCGCTCGTAGCAGATTTTAAACGAGCTTTATAGATATTTCTCCGTCAACTTCCCGCCTACGTTTCAAAATTATTTTATTCTTCTACGTCATTCTGAAATCCCGTAAGATTGTCGAAATCCATATTTACTAAGGCACAACTCGATATTAGGAACAAAATTATCTCGAAGCACACAATAATCCTATTGAATCGATCGGCTGATTTAAATAAAATCCGCCATCTTGCCTCTTAGCATCCTCTTACCAAACTTCAAACAGTGCACCTGTGGTAGCTACTAATCAATTAGTTATCGACCTCTTTGCGATACATAGCGTTTATAAATAAGAGTTTTGCTAATCTGTTGTTTAGCAATTGATTAAAATTTAAGAGACCTTTATAAATAAAACTGATTATCTTTAAGCTGGTCCTTTGGCGTTTAAGATATCTTTAATCGATCCGAGTTCGAGTCCGAGTCCGAGTGTGTGTGTGTGTGATCATTATTATAGCCGACGTGTGTATGAAATACTCCTTAAATAGCAACTGTGTGTGCAGACAGTTTACTTTGTAAGTTTTATAATAGTGCACCGTTATCAAATTTTTAAGCAAGAAATTTATTTTTTGTTGTCCGGTTTGGTGCCATCTAAACCAAATGCTCTGATTCTTTATCCTCTCGTTATTCATGCATCAATGAACTGGTTAGGTACATTACTTCAATTAGTAATTATCTCAAAATAAGATATTTTACAAAACTACATAAAAGCTGCCGCAGACAAGCGCGACTTGGCGCACGACGTGTCGCATTGCCACTCTGTTTTCATAGATATTGATCTACGAATATATATAGCAGAATCGTGTCGCATTGTCGCATCGTATCTGTCTGCGGGAGCCTTAACATGCAAGCCATTAAAATATTGAACATTAAAACTCCATCTGAATGATTCAACAAAATTCAAAACACTTTAACTTAATTATAACGACCCAAAAAAAACTCCGTTACATGCATTCGTACACAGACTCGATCTTAATTGCTATGAATAACTTCACTCCGTTTATCGATCTCAAACATTTCAATATTGATGTTTTAATTAAAACCTTGATGGTCGTTTCGTTTTTGGTCGTTTTTTTGCGAACGACTTGTTTAATAAATGTCCTTTTTATGAGCATATCTGGAGTGAAGTTAAACTGTTTTTTTTACAATAAATAAGAGTGCGTAGACTAAAGATTTTTAGTATGCTGGTAATAAATAATCATTTTTGCATAAAACTGGCATAATTTATTGTTATTGAGCTCATGCAAGATTCCCATTAAGCTAAAGAAATTCTAGTTACCAGAGATAGTATTCGAAATTTGATGATCGATTTATGTTATCACAATTTTATTTTTTTTATTATTAAATTATCTTATTAGGTCTGGCTTTGATATCAGTACTTATTTAAAGAAATCACTATCAATTTAATTTCACTTTTTGAAAACCACTCCAGTTCGTGTAATATTTTTTGATGAAACTCCAACGTATTATTTCATCAGACCTTAGACATATTAAACTTCAACACTGCATAATGTATACTCTAACAGCTTTATGCTCTTTTAGCTTTGTTTAAGCAGCACACGACGACACCCACGTTTCTAGCCAGCTTTAATGAATTTATATGAGAAGATTAATAGCTACCACTTTTTTTGTTTCTTTTTCCGAGCTGCTGCCTGCACAGAATCAAATGGTATAAAACCAAATTTCAGAAATATTGCTTCCTCGAAATAAGTAGTTTATTTGTATAACGTGTTATTTAACCGGAAAACCCACTACTATGTAATAAACCACCTGCTTTGCTGAAACGATAACGATTCTACTAAATCACGGATTTCGGAATATTAAGACAAATTCAAAAAGCTGTTGTCGATTTCTGTGTTTTGTAACGAATTTCAGTCTAAATATTATTCAAACAAAACTATGTACATAATGATGTACAATTAATTGTTTTCCTGGAACGTTCAATACGCTTTGAAATCTAAGAGTTGTTAATTTCATGAGAAATTCGAGATACTGTTTAATATTAATTTTGTAATGTTATTTGGAGATAGGTAATTAATTTGGAGAGTATGTTATTGCTATGTTAATTAAGATTTCTGTTAATTGATTTTTATTTCATGGTACGAAGTTGAGAAGATTCACAAAAACACAGATACCAGCCGAATTGGGTGTGAATTCTCAGAAAAGTATTATGGAAAACTTTTCCTACATTAAAGAAAGCAGCAACTGCAACATAATCAATCCCTTTGTATGTTTTATTATGTTTACGTGTATTTTTTTGTTAAGTGTGTTCATAATAAAGTAGACAAAAAAAACGAAAATGTCACTGAAAGAAACTAAACTAAACATTTACAGAACGGTTGTAACTTACGGTCCCTGGACATACTTGTGAGCATAATTATATAGGGCCCTGTATAGACGCACGACTTGAGGAAAGTCGTTGAAGCGAGAGGTCTTAATTAAAGACATCATATCCAGATGGTCGCAGATGGTATTGGACAACCTAGAGAGCTATGTCTGTGATTCGCACTCAGCGTCTTACATGCTGCGTTTAAACGCTTAGTTAAACAAGGCTTATCAAAATTGTATGCAAGGTTGAGCACCAATTTCACCAAACTCTGCTGTTACTAAATGCCACGCTAAGCATTTTGACGGACTATTTTTCGTAGTGAGACAATCCATCAAATGGAATAACGGGGCATTTAGTATAAACACAGTATTGTGAAACTGGCCTTTTTTTTTTTTGGGTGGGATATCATCAAATGACCTCTCCCGCTCTGGGCGGAGCGGAAGGGCGTGTCAGACTCTTACTGACTAAAACCCACCCGTGTTCCTTCAGTTGCCAGTGCGCAAGGGCCACGGTAACTCTTTCGGTGAAACTGGCCCTAAGCCTGGTTATTTGAAAAGAGAAGTGGGTTTTTAAATATTGAAAGTTGTGATTTGTAGAAAAAGTATCCCGTCTATTCCAACAAGGAATTAAAAGTCAAGTGTGTTTTCATTAAAAGAAACCTGGGTCATCTAAAGTGCGATTAAAATATTAATGATGATAAAGGATTGTTGATTATCAAAAACAAATTATATTAAAAAAAATAAAAGCAATATCGAATTCCATTTAATGCCACATTTATGAATGTGGATAATGAAGATATGGATGAATATATGTGGATGTGGATATGTGTGGTGTGTGTGTGGTGTTGTGTGTGTGTGTGTGTGTGTGTGTGTGTGTGTGTGTGTGTGGTTTGTGTGTTGTGTCTGTGGTGTGGTGTGTGTGTTATGTGTGTCTATACGATTGGGGAAGTCCTAAGAAGAAGAAGAAGAAAACATGCTTCGTCGACCTCAAACAAATGTGTATATGCGCAAGAAAATGGTGATGATGAAAGCCACATTTATAAAACAAAGTGCGTACAAATCGTGTCCGTTTTGTAGCTATGTGTAAAGTTCCCAAGTTTAAGAGGACTAAGTCTTGATTTGAATAGGAATAGTTGGACCTATGACCCTTGACTGTTTCTCTGCGCTTTGTTACTTATTGTTGTTCATTTTCGACAATCTATTTTATACTAGAATACTTAATTGGCGAGCTCAGTTTTCCATACTTGAAACTGAGGAAGAAACTAAAGAGGCTTGAATAACTAAAGTAATATTTCAACTGTTGCATAGGTGAATTATGACGACAGAAAAAAAAACAAAACAAAAACACACAAACAGAATCTTATTTTTTTTTTCTTTTGTCAATGCAGGTATAGGTAGACCTATAACTATATTTTACCAGTACCTACATACGGCCAAAGATTTTGCAGTGGGGGAAGTTCGCGCACGCACAATTTTTACATGCGCGAACTCCCTCCGCTACGAAAATCTTCTGCCAACTTACGTGCCGGTAATTATACCTAACTATAGGTATGGTTTAGTATGTACTGAGAAAATATTCGAAATATGTATAAAATGAAGAAAGCTATGAAGAGGGTGGCATTATTATGGTGACTGTCAACAGTTAAAACAAAAACAACTAAAAGTCATTTCTCAATTATAATTATTGTATGTAGCTACCTATACATAGTACAGTGGACTTAATATTACTAGAAACTTATCTTAGGTTAACCCAACACAGTGTCCTTACTGCCCTTACTGTCTACATAATTACCCTAGTCAACAAGGGAAATTTGAAGGATCGTCGAATCGTTGAGCTCCTTAAGTTTTGAATTGAGCTGCACGATTACTGACAAATGCGTGCACTGACTGGACAGGTCCACTCATACTGTGTGGTTTTTCCTCAAAAGACCATTTCAGACTCAAATCTACATGGTCTTCACATGATCTGACCAAGATTATGTCTGGACTTTAAAAGAGACTGTGACCTCTGAGTTTGTTTCGGCCTTTCTTCTCAGAATAGTCAGATAGGAAACGCCGACCTCAACTAGTTTTAAAATATGATTGACGTGTAAAAGTGTTTGTACAAACCTACTTACAGAAATAAAATCATTTATCATTTATCATGATCAATCCTTCAAAGCGACTGCCAAAACATTCCATATTTTTTAAGACCCATAAAAGTGCAATAAGTTTAATTATTTCCAAGTAGTACGTTCCCTTTGTTCTAATTTCTTTACTCCCGTGCGATGTCTGAACTGCGCTGTAAATTCTTCGCCTCAGAACACAATATCAAAGAGCGGGCAAAACAATCTCAGTGAGTAGTCTTACGATGGGCATTCCCCGGTGAATGTAGTTGCAAAATCAAAGCGGCGATTGCAATATTTCACGGCAATTTTTCAATATAATCAAATCGAGGAACAACGGAACGGAAAAGTGCATTACGAAGGAACCAATGATGTAAGACTACAGTATGATTTTTCTGGCTTTGAAATATTGCTTGAGAAGGCGGTTTGATTTCGAATTTAAAGGTTTTGTCTTCTGATGAAGTTAATTTAAGTCATGTAAGTGGCTTGAAGTTAGGCTCAGGTGTTAGACATTAATTTAATTCGACCGGTGAGGAGACTTCATCTGAAAAGCACCTTACGGTACAGATTTCATTATTACTTTATGACTTTGGCAAGATTTTAATATTTAAGTCATAAATATGTAATGAATAATAACAAGAACGCTTACGTTTCGATTTAATAAGTTAATAAATAAAAAATTGTCCATTGGTCCTAGAGGACTTGAACATAAGACTTACTCGTAACTTGACCATTTTTAGGGTTCCGTAACCAAAGGGTAAAACGGGACCCTATTACTAAGACTCCGCTGTTCATCCGTCTGTCACCAGGCTGTATCTCATGAACCGTGATAGTTAGACAGTTGAAATTTTCACAGATGATGTATTTCTGTTGCCGCTATAACAAAAAATGCTAAAAAACAGAATAAAATATATATTTAAGGGGGCTCCCATACAACAGCCATGATTTTTTCCCCGTTTTTACCGATAATGGTACGGAACCCTTCGTGCGTGAGTCAGACTCGCACTTTACCGGTTTTACTCCAACAGCTAACCAATTCCCAAACATTTGTCCAAACATTTTCTCCAACAATTTGTCGCTATTAACCCGACACATAAATAAGAGGATGGGTTATTGGTAACGTACAGTGAACCCCAAGGGGCACCATACGATATGGCGACGGAAAGACCGTTTCCCATTTAATATTCTAACATTTCAGCAGGACAACTCGTGGAGGGGACGCCTGAAAAATTTAATAAGAGTTCAAGAAATGCTTACTTTTTATTGCTCAGTCAACTGTGACAAGTTTTATAGCTCTACGATACTTCTTTGTAATTTATAAAAATGTCGGAGTATTCAGAACTTGTTTTAATATAATATGTTCGCTGCAAGTATAGAATTTATAGTTTAATGGTCAGCTTTTAGGAGGAATAAAAACCCGTTAACCGGGTAAAGCTACCGGTTTTGATAGTCTGATCTTTTTCATGTGAAAAAGATCAGACTGCTAATACAGACTTACAGCTCCCAGAGACAGGCATGATGCGACAACGCGACGCGACTTTAGTAGAACTATTTCTATGAAAACTTAATGGAAATTGTTCATACCTTCCAATCAACCATAAGACCAAACTTCGCGTCACGCCTGATTTGCGGGAGCCTAAAATTTTATTATTTATTGCCAGTTTTCTCAATTTCTGCAACCGACGCTTGAATTAAAACTCGAAAAAACCCCGGGCGAAAAAACTCGTCCGGGCTTACTCTAAAATATTATGGCAAGCCTAAAAATGAAACATTTCTTTACTCTGACAACAAATTCTACTGCTACTTGTCTCAAAAGATGTTTTGCTAACTTGTAATATCGGTGCAAATACTGCCTTTATACAGATCAACCACCTTAAAATGAAAACACCGCACAACGACATAACTATCGATATACGAAACTGCATAAAATCCAGTTATTTATTATCACAAGCGTCGTCAGATGTGACTGGATATGAGAGTCTTAATTAAAACCATGCCAGGCGGCGGCGTTCTTATAAATTTTAATACTAAACGCCACTACAAAGAAATTGCGTTTGTTTTAATATTTTAATAAACTAGTCGTGGCTACGGGTTTATACAAGATTCTTGGTAGAGGGCTTTCGTTTTCATTTACTTGTTACTTATACAGCGTGTATAAAAAATGTGTGGTCATAATTGGGGGTGTGGTACAGATGATCCAAATGAACAACTCTCTTCATGGTACCAGCATCGTAATCGCGAAAAAAAATCATCTGTCTTAGATAAAACTTCAATACGTACTCGACCCAAATGTATTGGACAAATGATTATTTCTTCGCGTTTGTATGCAGCCACAAACAAATAGGTAGGGCAACATTGTCGACATGTGACGTCATTTATTAAATATGTTCTATGCAATATAATCCAGTCAGCTTCGTGTAGTGTCCCGACACAGGATATGCAGGACTTTCTTTCCTGTCCGTTGTGCACAACCCTGCACCCTCCTGAACAAAAATGAGACAAACGACAAAGCTGTCCAGGTAGCTACGTACCTACGTACCGGATGGACAAAATATGAGTTCTTTCTTTCTTTTTTTAAAAACGTTGCCCCACACTAAAAATTTCTCCTGTTTTGTGGGTGCGTTTAAAAACATTCAAACTCATATACACAAACAGCCAGACCCGAAACAACTACTCGTAGGTCATAGAAATATTTGTTCCGTTCGGGAATCGAACCCGCGACACGCAGCGCAGCAGTCGATCGCTTAACCATTGCGCCAACCGTGTTGACACGAGAAGAAGAAGTACTCTTGCAACCTATAGGTATTAGCGATACGAGATATGACAAAGAAAAGTATTATTTTCAATACAATCAATATGAAAATAAAATTACGACATGAAAGGCGAAAGGGCTCCGATGAATCAGCTTAAAGGAAATTAATGTATTAGTGAAAATTTTGCCTTTCCTTAATTTAATTATTTCGAAGATAATTACCCAAGTTTCGTCAGTTCAAAGAAAATTATAACAAACCAATTATGATATTGATCGGTAGAGATAACTTAATAGTGTTCCAAATTAAGGGAAAGCAGATTATATTTTGTCTTGCTTTCGTAAAGTAATTATGTAATTTTGGAAATATACACGCTGTATATTCAACAATCTTTACCTTGTGCCTTTGTCATGGTGGGTCAGAGGTTGAAAGACCCAGTTGCAGGACCAAAACTCAAACTCAAACAGTCTTATTACAAAACAAAGTTTTTCTTTAGACATGGTTTAAATCGTCGAGCCTGTTTTTGAAATAAGAACCTAATAGAAATAAAAAACAGTTCCTTTTACAAAACTGACAACTTAGTCCCGTCTTAAGTTGTCAATTTTGTATTAAGAACTTTACTAAAATTTGCATAAAGTTCGAAATACAAAAACTGGGTCAAAGGTTTAGGTTCGGGCTAAAGTTATATCGTGTTTTGTAATAAGACGGAAAGCATTTATTTCAAATAAACCAATTACAGGCACTTTTGAACTGTCAAGGGGTCGGTCAGTCAAAAAGATGAAGGTAGTTGCCCATTCCAAAGCGTAGTAGGTACCTATGGAGAAGAACGGGGAAGAGACTCCATGGACACTCTTTTAAATCAAAATATGGTTATTAAATATTGGTTACATCATTTATATTGAAATTATGCATGTGAGAACGATGCGGAACGTTAAAAGCGTCCGTAATAAAAATACAAAAACAATTCAAATATTAAATTAAATTAAAATAAGCCGTGGCAGCTAAGAAATGACCAGTCCTTACTGACGGCGCACGTTCACGAACATGACGCATGGATTAGCACCATTCAGCTCAACCATTTTGAGGGGAACTTATTGATCCAACACACACGCCCCCACCAGCGCGATATCTCAGATTTTGAGTGAGCATGATATACTCTCAGCCACCAGAGCACATTCAAAACCTGCACCCTAATTGCGTAACACACTATCAATCACAATCTGAATCATTTTCAAGCCTATTGCTATTCCATTGCTTCATATGTTCGAAAAAATTGTCTGCTCAACAACGTAAATAACGCAATGAATGTTGTTGAACTGTCAGAATGAAAGCCATTCCTACTGATAGGGTGTTACGCAATTACCCCGCTGGTCGATAGCAAAGTGACGCATTTTCATTTTAGATCTACTTGGTAAGTTTATACGAATACGAATACGTTTTAATACTCGTACCACTAACTGGTTGAAAAAAGAGATCATCGTGCGTGGAGGGAAAGTTCATTATACTAAAATTAGCAACACCATTTTTGTCTTTGCCCTTCTGCGTAATAATACCAGGCCATCTGATCAGGAAGACGTACACCATATATACAATTTTCTGGCTAAAACAATATTATTAGGAAAACATTGTAAACTCTGCGATAGTAATTAAGTTACAGACAAATACAAAATTAAAGGGTAACGTGAAAGCTCCCGCAGACAGTCGCGAGGCGACAGCATGACGCGACTCTAGTAGAACAATTTCTATGAAAACTTCATGGAAATTGTTCAACCAGAATCACGTCGCACCGTCGCGTCGCGCCTGTGTGCGAGAGCCTTGAAACGTGTTAATTGTTATCGTCTTGATACTCGTGTACTTGTAATGAGGTTACTTGTAAGTCAATTAAGATTAGTTTACACATAGACGGGTTATATTTTAGAAACACTACTAACACTACATGGAACAGTAAAAGACACCGTGATTCATTAATTAGAAAATCTTTGAATAGTCGATCCTGTAATTTGTTTACCGCCCTAACGTTGAATGTCACTTACAAATCATAAATCGACAAGGTCATCTGTCTATGCGACATGTAGATACTTTGAACCCTAGTGGAGTTTCAATTTACTGGGAATTGTTACAAACGTAGTAAAGCAATTATGGGGTCGACCATACCTAAACTGAAATCACTGCTTATGGCAGAAATATTAAATTGTATGTTTTACAAAGCAATGCTATTGGCCAAGTACGAGTCGGACTCGCACACGAAGGGTTCCGTACACAATTTAACACTGCATATAAAAAAACACGCTTCTTTTATGGAGACTTAGACCTAAAATTTTTAACTTTTATTATATTTTTAGATATTATTTGTTATTATAGCGGCAATAGAAATACACACTCTGAAAATTTCAACTGTCTACCTATTACAGTTCATGAGATACAGCCCGCTGACAGACGGGCTGACGGACGGACAGCGCAGGCTAAAAAAGGAACTTTGGATTAAATAAACCTAATTGAACGTGTAAAGAAAACGGAGAAAAATAATTAAACCTAATAAGTAGCCGTTTCAAGTGGTTTTATATTAATGTTGGATCATAGAACCACTAAAAACCGCTGAAAGAAAACATCGCATCATGAGAACCCGGCATGTCCTAGAACCAACGATTCAAAAACATGAGACATCCACCAATTCGGACTCGGCCCGCGTGGTGGGTTACGGCCCACTTCCTCTAACAGAGAAGATACCTGTGTCCCAGCAGTGGGAACATTATGGGCTGATTATGTTTTTTTTTAAGCTATTGCATAGCTTTTATCGCGGGCTTTGAGCGCGGCGACCAAATCAAGAAATTCCGTAACGAAAATAAAACCTAACACCCCCCACTCCGCCTACCATGTAGCTCGGCCGAGCGTTCGCTTAACGTGTATGTATATGGTACGACTGTACTTGAATTAATATCAAAGAAAAAAAAAATACTGCATAAATAAAAAATAAATAAATAATTATAATTGCATAAGTTGATAAAAAATGCTATGCAATAGCTTTACCGCGGCAGTCCCCGAGTGCCACACGTGTTTTTTTTTTTATGTGGGTGTACTGTAGGCACACCTCTGCCTAACCCTTCGGGGAATACGGGCGTGATGTTATGATATGTTGTGTGTATTATTTTTATATGTTAACTTAGCTCGGGACCATAGAGTCCCGGTCCTTTGTAAGGCGTACGAGGGCCGAAGCCAACGCGTAGGGGCCCCTTAGACAATTTTAAATGAAATGAGGCACCAACCGACGATTATCCCTTTAGGCACTTTGCAAGTGAACCCAAGGATAACCTCGGTTGGTGCAGGACTATTATTATTATTTATTTATTTTAGAGAATCTCCATATAAGTTACATAATCATATAATCACAAAAATAATATACAATCCTAAAATGTTTGTGTGCACACCTAACTGATGTCTATGGTTGTTCTTATCCAGTGATTTTGGAAAGGTCAGTCAAAAGCTATGCTATGCAACAGAACCACTGAATGAGTTACTAGTTCCCAATAGAAGTCATTCAATAGTTTCATTCGAAGTAAACGACAAAGTTAAACCATCACACAAAGTAAATTACCCACATACTATGCACGCCGATTAATCTCGGATCAGCCTTCTCTACCCAACAAAACGGGATCAACTACGAACACACTTGAACAGTAATTGATGCAGAAGCAAGCGAAAGGCTGGAGTAATGTGAACCATATAAATTGCGATACCCAAAGGGCGGGGCCGCTCGTCATTCAATGTCTATGCTTTTGCCCTTTAATTAACTTTTTGCATACGCATTTAGAAGAAGCGAATATAAATTAACACTAGCTTGACGTACGCATTTGTTGGGTTACTTGAACTCGTTGCTGTTTTGCATACAATATGGCTGGGTATTTTTTATTAATGATTGTCATTTATTGTGGTTTTTGTCGTTTTTATAATTAAAAGCTTTGCCAGCATGCGCGAATTAAGAACTGGACTAATTAATAACACTTGCATAATAAATATCATAGCATTGTGTGTTCATTTCTGCAGCTTTCCATAGAAGTCACTTTAAAAAAACATCTACATACTTCAAAACTTCTAAAAAGTTTAAACGTGCGTATCAAGGTGAAAATCAATCTGCTTGTCGTGGTTTTGTGTTTGAAACGAAGTTCCTTAACGCAGCTTGCGGTAGAAGTTGACTAATAGAAAAAGCGTTATGCCCCCTCCATGCGACTTTCTCTCTCTCTGTCTCTCTCTATTATATACGAGTGTTTATGTGCGTGCGAGTGCCGCGTAAAGAACTTCGTTCCTGACGGGGATCCCCCAACCACAGACGTTTTTTAATTTGTTAAAACTTATTTTTTTATCACAAGCTAATCAGAGTCCGTTCAATTCCAACACACAAATCTCAAAGACTAGCTGCGCTCGATGAAGAAAAACCTTTCAAAACTCAAACAACTCACATACCTGTAGGAGGACATGTGTAACGACTTTAAAAATTCAGGCAACTCAAGCCTTCAGGAAACTAGGTGATGTATTCAAAAAGTTATATTAACGTTCGAAACTTAAATAAATTATTCACTAGTACTGAAATTGGCTAAAAACGACAGCAACGTACCCTGTCTGCGAACTTACATTACTTCTAACGTACTCCGCGAGGGAATACAGAAAGTTTGCTCAGCCAATGGAACCAATTTCCTGAATTTGTGACATTGGTGTATACCGTCTAGTTCCGAATTAATAATATACCCGATACATTGTGTTCTGTATGTATTTATATAGTGGGGTTTGTTTACGTTTACCCAAGGCAATATTATTACGCTACTGTAGATTGACTCTGGGTCAAGTTCGACTCCCACAAGGAGCATTTATTTATAACTTATTTGGGTCTGCATTGCTAAATTCGTATTTGGAGGATTTCATACTGGAAGTTTGTGTAGCGTAGGCGACGCCGCGCCGGCGACGCATTTTAGACGCCTGTCATCAAACCGACGACTACGCCTACGCAAAACAAACTAATTTTGGACTTTTTCTTTAAGTATTTTTAGAAGCGTATGTAAGTATTGTTGCGACGAGGCAATTCGAAATTGAAGTGGTTACAGTTGATTTCCATAGGTTCAGTTCGTTGTAAGTATATGCAGAAAGGAGATGTTTCAAAAAGGGCCAGGTCCATGTACACTACCCCAAAATAAAGAGACAAATCTGTAGCATTCGGGAAAAATACAGATAATTCATTTAAATGTATACTGTTATGGTAGTTAATTGATAATGATCAGTTATTTTTATTGACTTTCAACATAGCGTCTTACCGATTTAGTTACTCTGTGCTTAAAAACAATGGCAGTAAACCATAGATCGACCATTGATCATAGAAAGAAAACTGTCAGCTGTCACTACCACTGTAGTGACGCTTCAATAAACATGTCAAATGTCATTAATCAATCAAAATGACAGCTTACTGCCATGACGGGTTTTTGTAGTGTGTTGCAATTTCAAGTGTAATTTCTTGTGGTTTACCAGCAAACAAAGACATTTTAAAGTAATTGGACAGTTGAGAACTATTTTAAATGTGTTTCGCTATTTTTAAGTATAGTGTACAAGGACCTGGCCCAGGCTCCATACATTTTGGAAAATCTCCTTTACTTTTCTTTTGTTAAAAAGAATCAACTAATAGCTTTATAAAAAAAAATTAAGACACAAAAAATAGCCACCTGTACAGTCCCGAGCATAAATATGTATACACTTGACTAATTTGAAAAGCGATTTTGTCCTTAATTTTTTAATGAAATTTTATGTTGTTAAGAACATAGTATTTTCGAACCTATAGGTTTATGTAATATGCTGTATTTCGACGGTGCATTCGTTATTTCACAAAAAAATCGCTATTGAAAGTTGCCAAGTTTTGACATATTAGTGCTCGTGACTGTACCTACCTCTTCGCACATTCACCGTTGTCAACAGCAGTTGCAGTATTCATATAATTTGTTGTGTTTGCTGCTTAGTGCTAACTGTTTGTTTTATTTTATTTTGTTAAGTACCTATCTATAGTACCAATCATTTAACCTGACTTGGTTTCCGTACGTCCTTTTTGGGTAACCACTGAAATCAGCGCTGTGCTGTGGGTTCCCCATAGCACAGCATCATGCTGAGTGGAAGCCTTCTTGTCACAGTCATGATGTGCAACTGTCGACCATTTCTGTTTTGTGCTCATGATTATAAATCTATTTTGTTTTTTATTATTTTTCATTATTATCTGAGCTAATTATCTTATTTGTATGCACGTGTTTTTGTGACAAATGAACCTATTTTTCTTTCTTTCTTTCAGTTGCCACGCAAAACTCGTACTAGGGGTAGTGAGGTAGCCCAGGGTACGTTGCTAGTGTAGACATTCAACAAACCTACCTACACAAGTAGTTAGGGATGTGTAGTAAGTCCATTGCTTATAAGTACCGTAATAACCCTCTCCCCTCCGTTGACTTTTGCCTCTGTAGCGGGTTGATAAGCACCCTCACATAAGGTGTGCTGTGATTTTCTGTGCAAAACAGTTACGAGGAACATTTTGATCACCTTAGTATTTAGCAGGACTTTGCTGCTTTTTGGCTAATGAATGCAAGAGCTGCCTAAAATGAGTACACCGCATTGAATAAAATATGGCCAACTAGGTATCACTGGACCAACTCTTCTGAAAGTTTCCAGCAGTTATAGCAGTAAGAAACTGATATTTTTATTTTGTTCTTTATTTAAAAGTGAACAGTAAACGGTTACTTTATAAGAACTTACAACTAGTTCAGAAAAATTGAGTTTAGATAATAATGTCACCCACCACGCTTCCCGCGGATAGACATAAAAAAAGTAATAGTAATACCTAACTCCCTTATTAATAAACGTGGGGTAAAGTGCTGCTAGATACTAAACTAAAACCTCAAAAAAAAATATGATTACCTGAAGCTTATAGTGGTTATAACTCCACGATTATTAATAAGGGTTAGAGGTTTTATTAGCAGTACATGCAGTAAGAAATGAGAGTAATAAAAATATTTAAATAAATTCATCTACTCGAGCAACAGAGGTCTCCATAACTATGAGTCTTACGGGATAATCACACCCCATACAAATAAACATGTTATTGGAAACAATATGTCTACTGTAGAAATATAAACTTTATTTTCAAATAATTTTCTCTATCTTTCACCAGCCTTACGAACGGGGATTCGTATTATTTAGTAACTGGGTTGTGGAGGTCAGTTAGGCAGACGCTACATGTACCACGTATTCAGCTGCATCCGATTACCGAAAATAGTTGAGAAAAGGCCAAGCAAATGAAGATGACTTTCCCAAGCTAAAACCTTATAATCTTGATCATCAAGTGACGGATGCCTAATTGTTACGACACAAAAGACGTAAACACAATATCCAATAGGACATTCTTATTTCATTTCACAATATTTTCACTTTCACTTCTAACAATCAGATCAAATATCATATTACAAAGTAAAAAAAATAATAATAAAAGGCCTATCAGATGCTTCATTCAAATCGGCCGTCATCAGTGAAATGTACACCGAAAATTAATTACTAAAACCGAATCTAGATAAGGCTAAAAAGGCGAGTGGTCGTAAAAATGGTCACAAACGTAGATACTCAATCAAAGTCATAAATTATGGTCATTTAATGGTCCATTGAGTCATTCATGTGATTCATTGGATGTTGAAGGTATTTACGCAAGTTTGAGATTTACCGGCGTTGTTATGTGATAACGTAAGAGCCGTTTCAGATTAGGGGAATGCGAATCGGGGAGTTGTTTTGTAACATTGCGACATGGCTTTTGGCAGATACTTTCAAAAGTGGTTAAAGAAAGAAAGAAAATACGTTTATTTGCGGTAAACATGACGCAAAGAAAGAACACAACACAAAAAGAACAAGTTGGTGGAAAATATGCGTCACATCCACGCAAAACGGCCATCGCTCTGCATAATGCAACGATCCTATGCGAGACAGAGCTCCAGTGCTGGTTTTCAGCGACAGCCGGCGTTGACGTGATGACGTCAACCGGTGCGGCATACAAAAAGATGAAAATAACAAAATAAGAAATAAAATAAATACAGAATATCTAGTTCAAAATGTTTATACAGGGTGTTTGGTAGTTGGGTACAAAGCCTTAAGGAGGTGATAGTTGACACCATTTAGAGAATTTTGAGCCATACATGTCTCAGACGAAGTTTGTTTTTTTTTATTTTTAACTGCTATACCTTTACCTAAAAAAACCTAGAAATAGCAGCCAAAAAATAAAAAATAAAATCGACTTCGTCTAAGAAATGTATGGCTCAAAATGCTTTAAATGGTGTCAACTTTCACCCCCTTAAGGCTTTGCACCCAGCTACCAAACGCCCTATATAAACATAATATTTATGAAATAGTAACATTCCGGGCAACGACTTATGAGCAGCCGGCCTTTAAAAATCTCTGCGCATAGCTGTCATAAAACTATAGGTTTGACGTTTTGACAATTTGATAAATTATGTGTTTGTTTTCTATTAATTAAATTAAATTTTATTCGAAAACATTCATCGGTTTCTTACTAAACTTCAACTACATCGACGACCCTGGTTACTTATCACTTTTGGTGACTGTACACAATAGACCCAATGTGACTGTTTCAAGTGTGGTAAGACATATTAATTACCTATTTTGACATTATTACAAGAACAGTCGCTGCAACTGAATGTCTGTAACTTAAACGCTGCATATGGTGGTCATCTAATAACTTTCATACTGTAGCATGGTTAAGTTTACACTTCACCGATTTTCAATAAAGAGATATTTAAGAGTGCTGAAGTACAGCTACACTAATATCTGGAAAAGGCACCGTGTACTCAAGCAACAAGGTAGATTTTTGAGTGTCATTTTGTAAACTGCAACTCCTGCGGTTGACCATTGCGAATGCCAAATAAATTCGGAAACGAAATGCTCCCGAGTTCATAATAAATTTACTAATATATCAACGACCGCACAGAATTTAAAATTTACGGCACCGTCGTCGTATGAAATCCCATAAATTTTATTGACAACGATTTTTCTGAGATACACTTGAGTTTCCGTGAATTATGTCCTGCAGTGACTAATTTTGTAAACACTTTTAAGTATATATTTTGCGGTTGTCATAAATCTCGGTTTTATAGTGAAACAAGTTAGCAAGGATGAGGCCATGAGTACGTTTTAATTGGTTTTCTAGGGAACTTTTTAAAACTGTGACACTTTTATCCTTATCAAAATTTATGGAGAGGGAAATTTGATTTCGAAGAACTCGTAGTTACTCAGATGTTTCATCATTTGTAGGAGATTTAATTAAAACAAAAACTGGTGTTGTGATTATTTTACCCTTTGTTTCTTCCTCATCTCCCTAGGAAAGTCGTAAAGTTGTGTAGGGGAGTTTTGCGTCCTGAACTTTTCCTTTATTACCTATAGCAATTTACTTTACACATAGTCAACTTACATCAACATAATTATGTAACTTTTGGCCAAACACATTTCAGTCAGGATTGGTGGCGTAATTTTATTACCAAAAATATTTTTAATCGAATAATTTTCGAAGTAACGATTAATTCATATAAACCACAGACACGGATTCACCGTAACGATTTATCACCGACAATCGTATAATAATCGATTTCATTAACGCTTTCATTCGCAGGGGTCGTGCAAACAGCGGGGCGCGCGCACAATGGTCAGTTTTTCCAGCAAAACGAACGGAATTTGTATCAAAACCAAGATTATGTTCTAGCAGGAATGGAACTTTATAAGTTACTTTGGCATGGGTCATAAACAACGCCCTTAGGGACAAAATGATTAAAATCAAAATCAAAATCAAAATATTTTATTTCACATAAACCAACATGGGCACTTATAAAACGTCAGAAGCTAGGTGCACGGTTCCAATTGGTTGTTTCCTATGGAGAAGAGCCGGCAAGAAACTCCACGGTTACTCTTTTAAAAATAAGGGCCTTTTACAATGTTTCAAATTACAGTGTTGATAATGGGAGGACAGTGTAGGCCTGACAACAAGTAACAGGCACTTAACAAAATAAAAATAAAAAATATATAAAAAGGTCTATTAATCTAGTCTACAAGTTAAGCCTACAACGTTCTCACATTCACAAAATATAGAAGAATCTATATAAAATAAAAGTCTATTTAAAACAAATGACATAATGATTAATAAGCGCGTCTGACAATACAACTCAAAAGTTTCGTCAGCTGACTATGTAATTTTCCTGCTTACTTAATCAGCCTATAATGTTCCCACTGCTGGGACACAGGCTTCCTCTCTGTGAGAGGGAGTTGGCCGTAATCCACCACGCGAGCCCAGTGCGGAT
This sequence comes from Dryobotodes eremita, assembly GCA_917490735.1. Taxonomy (NCBI): domain Eukaryota; kingdom Metazoa; phylum Arthropoda; class Insecta; order Lepidoptera; family Noctuidae; genus Dryobotodes; species Dryobotodes eremita. The sequence continues at coordinate 17,289,632 of OU823251.1, read as the reverse complement.
TATTGGATGTCACCTGTCTTCAAATTTTTGGGTCTAGGACATGCCTGGTTTCCTTACGATGTTTTCTGCACCGTTTTGAGAGCAGTGGTGATAAAATAATTTACACAAAGTAAAGTGCCTGCCTCGGTTTGGACCTACGACCTACGACTTGTAAGTCGCGGCTATTTCTACTGGCCCACCACTGCTGCTGATTTTTCTGCTAATCGATTAATAATTAATTGGTTTCCTTTCCTACAGAAATCGCAGGAATGGAACATGGAGCATGGTGCACCTAAGCAGGAAAAAAAAAACTGATTTTTGTTTTAAAATTCTTCAGAAGTTGAATGGGAATAAAAAGAGTAGTACAAAATAGACACCTGCGTCCATTGTTTGAAACTCAGGCGCTGTCTTTAGATTTATTGGGTCGTATCGTGTATCGTTCCAGTGAACTGTGTCAGATAAACATGCAGTAAACTCCTCTATAGTCCTTCCAGCATCGAAATGATTCATACTTGCATAATTTTGCTCGAATCTCAACCAAGTAGGTATGTATATGTAAGTAGTTGGAATAGCAGTTTAGTCACCATTTTAGAATTTATTCAACTAATTAAGTATGTATTACTCAAAAACATAAAGGCTAGTCGACATTTCCTTATTTTCTATTCATTCTTCTTTGTTAAACGGGTCGCGGCTCTTTAGGCACTATCACCAGAGTGGTTAAAGAATTGAGAAAGATTGAGAAAAGAACAAAACACCCAATTCTTCCACAACATATATATATATATATATATATTTATATATATATATTTTTAAGCTATTGCATAGCTTTTATCGCGGGCTTTGAGCGCGGCGACCGAATCATGAAATTCCGTAACGAAAATAAAACCTAACACCCCCCACTCCGCCTACCATGTAGCTCGGCCGAGCGTTCGTTTAACGTGTATGTATATGGTACGACTGTACTTACAAATGAAAATCAAAGAAAAAAAATACTGCATAAATAAAAAATAAATAAATAATTATAATTGCGTAAGTTGATAAAAAATGCTATGCAAATAGCTTTACCGCGGCAGTCCCCGAGTGCCACACGTGTTTTTTTTTTTTTTAAATTGCCCCACATTAGGAATTTATCCTGTATCCTGTTGACAGTGAAAAGTGCAACAGCGCTGCGGTTCTCGGTTTCTATTTCTAATTTTCAATCCAGAGCCTTTTGGACTTCATGTAGTACTTACCGAGTCTGTTTAGTTACACATTTTGTGTTTTATCAATACATATCCGATACAGTTGAAATCCATAAGTCAGAATTTGTAATAAAAAAAGAAATAGAACCAGGTACGATAGCATATTCCAAACTTATCCTAATTTATATAATCCAGGTATAGAATAGTTGGGTTTTCGGCCAGGTTTCCGGTAATGAACGGGCGAGGGAATTAATGGTGAGGGGCGATTTCGGTGCCGGCCGCAGTTAGTGGTCACCGACCGAACGTTGCACTGAAAAACCTATTTATATCTACATAGGAAGGTAGGTACGGATGTCGTTGTTAATGACATTTATTGCACGTGTTTATGGATTTTGTGAAGGGATGAAAGGGTGCGAGTTTGGACAGGAAATGTTTATTTTTATGAGGTGTTTGTTATTTTTCAATATTTAATTCGTAGGTAGCAGCCAAATGTGATGTGCCAAAGATCGAGTTAAATGGCGTGCGATCAGAGAGGCCTATGTCCAACAGTGGATTGTTAATAGACTGACAATGATAATGATGACAAAGAAGGTCTTACATATACATTTTCTCATAAATGCATTGATATTGGTAGACATCAATCAAACAGTTAACGTTTGTGTAAACACAAAACCAGATTCAATGTACCGCAGAAATTGTTTTTCCACAGCTTTCTCGTTCACATTTGCTCGTTTGCAGTTCTCCTAAAGGCGGACAACTCAATCATCCAGTTCCTATATCCCGAACGTTCCGGAAAATTGGAATTTTGTCACCCTTTTTTACTGACTGATCTTTCTCAGCTTCGTACAATTTGGCAACCATCTTTGATTGGAGTGCGTAACCGGATATCCGGACGAGGTTATCGTTTTCTCCGTCTATTGAGTGAATGAATCCCTTTATCGTATTTCAGGTAGGCTTTGATGCTCTGATTTATTTCAGTAGCCACGTTGTTTGAGGAGATATTGGATGGAGATAATTTTTTATCACGGGTCTGTGAGCGTGTGTTTCGATGTGTAGGTACTTAAAAAAGCAAGTACTGGATTTTTAAAAGGCCTCTTCGATTCTGAAAAAAATTAGATGCACTAAAATATACAACAAAAGATAATAATTGTGACCTTTATCCTTCGTAACTCGTATCTGATTACATCACGAATTAATTACGTATGAGTAGTCTTTTCTTTTTTTTTCTTAAATGTGTTGTATCATACTAATAAAAATGTTCTGATAAAACCTTTTTGTTAGGAATTTCCAAGAAGATTGAATAAAACCATTTTTCTTATCATAATCATAAAACATTAGGTAAATTTTTGTAAGAGATCTCGTTTTTGCCCTCTTTTATATCGAGACATATCTGGTGTAGTTGTCAAGCAGGCATACTCCATCTAAAATATACGATTACATACAGGCTATCGCTGATGATAAAGAGTTATAATAAGTTTTTTATTACGGTATCACCATGACTTACTACATAACATAACATCACGCCTGTATTCCCCGAAGGGTTAGGTAGACGTGTACCGATAGTACGTGCAACACCATTTCGTCAGTTATGTTTAAGTCCCATGTAATAGGGGGAGAGCCTATTGCCATAAACCGAGCACAAATCGAGACTCCGTGTGCTATTGATAAATTCTAGATGGATAAAACCAATAACACTTTGCGCGACCCGGGAGTCGAACCCAGGACTTAATGCTCAGCGGTAGTGCTTGCGATCACTTGACCAACAAGGCAGTCGATGAATTACTAATTGTCACCAATCACAGCTTAGTAGTAATTTAAATTACTAATTGTCACCAATCACAGCATTAGTAATAATTTGAATTACTAATTGTCACCAATCACAGCATTAGTAATAATTTGAATTACTAATTGTCACCAATCACAGCATTAGTAGGAATTTAAATTACTAATTGTCACCAATCACAGCATTAGTAGTAATTTGAATTACTAATTGTCACCGATCACAGCATTAGTAGTAATTTGATTCTTACAGCGACACAAATGGCCCACAACTGACCAATGGCTATGATTTTATTGCACGAACGGTTCAGAAATTGCTACGAAGCTATTTTAATAGTTTTAAAACACAGTGGTTCGCGTTAGCTTTCCCATAATGAATAGTTCAGCGACATTCAATTTGTATAATTGCAGTGAACGAAGTTGTGGTACTCCGATTTTATTGTTTAACCGCTTTTCCAGGGAATAGTTTTGTTCACAGTGTTAGATTGGATGTTCCATTCGTTCTGGGTTTGTAGTTTAATTTGTTTGCTTATATAAAGATATAGGAAATGTGGGAATAGGATTGTTTCTTAGAGTATTCTACTTAATTAGTTTAACGCCGCAGGATAGCCTTTACCAGAAGTGGTCATCATATTAGTGGTTTAGCAGTTTAAATATCATCAGGATTGTGCCGGAATATAGCAGCGGGGTAATTACGTACAACACTAACAGTAGGAATGGGTTTGATTTTGACAGTTCAACAACATTCATTGCGTGATTTACGTTGTTAAGCAGACAAATTTTTCGAACTTAAGAAGCAATGGATTAGCAATAGGCTTCAAAATGATTCAGATTGTGATAGATAGTGTGTTACGTAATTAGGGTGCAGTTCGTCGTGGACGTGGTTGGCGCAGTGGTTAAGCGATTGACTGCTGTGCTGCGTGTCGCGGGTTCGATTCCCGCACGGAATAAATATTTGTATGACTTACAAGTAGTTGTTCCGGGTCTGGCTGTTTTTGTATGTGAGTTTCAATGTTTGTAAACGCACCCACAATACAAGAGAAATTCCTATTGCGGGGTACGTATTAAAAAAAAAACGAATTAAAAAATAATGCTATTACCTACCTAGTTTTTAACATATTAAAACTTTTATTAGGCTCCCAACTGTACCTACTACTTTACTTTTTGATCAATGACCCGAAATAAAAAACACATTTTCAATAATAAACTTTGAAAGGGTAGGTAATTGTTTCCTCCCTCAAAAATTGTTCTGAAAAGTCACATTTTTTATATTGCAAACACCAGTGAACAGTGGTGCTCCCGTTTATGTGTTCATTTTCAGTCTGTAAAGAGTTCTTGCTAAAAGCATTGTGAAAACGTAAGCAGATTATGTACCTAGAATAATGATAATGCAGTGTCAATTTGAATTAGGTGGTGGAATAAGTTAAACAGTACACTTTGGTTATAATACCTATCTCGAATAGAAAAAATCTTAACAAAACAATAGCAAAATTTTACGTAGCAACATTACGATTATAGCAAACAAAATACGAATCAATAAAAATGATTAATCTCAATCGGGTTACAGCTCCAAAAAAATCGGTATTGAATGCACCAACATTAACGCTAGCACAATCTCCCCGGCTGTATACCGGGGTGCGTCAGGCAAGTGACATGTATGGTACTGATTGGTTATTGTGAAATAATAGCCAGCCCATAAACCCCATAAGAAGTATTTTCCGCGAACAATGCCATTGGTGTTGTAATCACCAAGCTATTTTTATTTTTTCACCATAAATTGGGAAGATTTTTGCTACTTGTTAACTCGCCTCGTTAAAAATAATGAGATCGGTTTTCGGCGATAAATAATAGGTTTTGTGGTTTTTTTTCTCGTTAGAATTTAGTTGGACCCTTTGTTCCTATTGTGGACTGTTTGCTGTATACTAAATTGAGCGTAAACATGGGATTTTTATGAAGTGGTGACTTTTTTCCGTGTAATTTGTGACTGCTGACCGGAATTGAGGTCGACAAATATTGTCTTGAATTAATGGGATGGTGTTGTTTTATACGATAAATATTATAATTAGATATTTCGTATTGCCTTAGTTTTTAGTTTTACTTTGGGAAAATGACTACATACTAATTACACACCTACTTATTGAATGTTACTTGAAACTCAAATGATTGCAGTTGACCAAATTCATATAAGAGCCAAAAATAGTTAAAATAGAAGTCATATCAGGCTGGCAACCCGTTAATAACCAGCACCCTAATTACGTAACACACTATCTATCACAATCTGAAAGAAAAGAAAAAAAAGAAAGAAAATACATTTATTTGCGGTAAACATGACGCAAAGAAAAAACACACAAATACAAAAAATAACGAGAAACGACGAATCTGAATCATTTTGAAGCCTATTGCTAATCCATTGCTTCATACGTTCGAAAAATTTGTCTGCTCAACAACGTAAATAACGCAATGAATGTTGTTGAACTGTCAAAATGAAACCCATTCCTACTGTTAGTGTGTTACGTTATTACCCCGCAGGTGAAAAGAAACCTAGTAAATTGAAAAGTTAAGGTCATCACAGACGGATCGATATCGCCAGGTTCCGAAACATCGTGGCACGAACTTAAAGTGATCCAAACTTTTAGTTGCAGCGAAAAATACTTAGGCGGAAAATAGGGTCCAATACTTAGTTGTCCGATATTATTGGAGACATTACATTTATTTATTTTTTTGTTTTTATTTAATTTGGTGTTTGATTTTATTTTAATTGATCTTATTCACTTATCATTATTATTATAACTATTATTTTGTTAATTTGTCTGGATATGGGTGTTATTTACCTGAAAATAAATGAATTTATTATTATCTTGAACATACACTGACGTTGGTATATTGTAAGAACAAAACAGCAAATCGTATATTCATTTCTCAGAAGCATTATAAAAGCACTATGTCTATTTTCACACTCATTGGTATCGATTGAAGTCGCTAGGAAACGCCAATAAATCACAGTAAAAGGCCGTAACAAATAAACGGTAGGGATTTTCAAATAATTTGCCGATGCCTTAGACTAATTTACGAGCACGCGATGCAATTTCGAAGCTGAAGCATTGCATGTCGCCTGCTGCCCTTTGCGAGGGTTGAGGAAGAACTTCGAGACATTTAACGGTCAAATACCAAGTATTATTACTTTAGAGGAATTGGAGCCATTTTTCTTCCGTTTTGAGCTTTGTTTTGACCGAAAGGAATATAAGGGTGGTGTTGTGCGAGTTCGTGATATATGTTTTTTAATAAATAATATGACTTATGCTTTCATTTGTATTATAGAACGGGGAGGAGTGTCGAAAGTAGGTTTTATAGGAAGGGTATTTTTTCAACGTGTCGTCCAGATTTTGTAAAGCTTTACGACGTGATGTTCTTCAGTCACTTTAGTTCAAAGAGCAATGAAGAAAAGAATTGGTAGAATTTCTACTTAGCTCTGTAAAGGTATTTAAAAATTAATAATGAAAAATGTTATTACAAAAACAACCTGTTTTACAAAAAAAAAAAACAACCGACTTCCAAAAAAAAAAAGACTACATAGTGAAAAATTATTTTAATTTCGGAAGTCGGTGTCTTTGGTTTTGATTTTTTGTTTTTTGCCACTGTCTTCCGAAATCAAAGTTATTTTTCACTTCGTAGTGTCTTCTTTCGAAGTCAGTTGTTTTTTTTGTAAAATAGTTTTATTTTTCACTTTTTAGTTGTGCTACCTTCGCCACACAAATTCGTATACCACTTCTTGATATGTAAATAACAGTGATAGGAAATTATTAAAACATGCATGTATACTAAGTGGAAAAAAATACGCAATATTAAGGATAACTCAAAAACTCCTGGTCAGATCTTGATCAAATTTATATGGAACCACAGAAGAAGAACCAGCTTTCAAATAAAAAAAAACATCAAAATCGGTTCCCCTAGAAAAAAAGTTCAAGAAAACACACATAAAAAAAAATACAGTCGAATTGAGAACCTCCTCCTTTTTTGAAGTCGTTTAAAAATAATTGACCTTTAATCTAAAACTCGAAATTACCTTTTTGTTACCACAAAATCGTTCCAAATTTGTGTATACCAGTTAAATACAACTACGAAAACGAGGGTTGTTTTCGGAATACAAGGTTGCAAAGTTTCGAATCGAATCGCCATATTGTTTACTCGTCGAAACTCGATCGTTACTCGTATAAACTGTTACAGAAGGGCGAGAGCTTAATAATAAGCGACGATTATAAAGGGGCACAACAGATACGGTATATTTTAGCTGTTACAAATATAGGGGTTCTGATTTTGAGATGGCACGCTGCGATTGTCCGTGACGTGTGTTGATTGCGACTATTTGGTGAGTTTAAAAGGAAATTGAATGCCATTTGACACTAATTAGTTTTTGGTCCTTTTGAGATCAGTTTCTGGATTATTTATTTTCAAAGTCCAAATTGTTTTTCAGTGGTTTTTCTCTAATGTTTTATTGGATTTAATTTTTTTTCTATATAGGTATTTTACAATATTTCGCTAACTATCTTCTTCCAGACTTCAGCTGTTCCCTTTCATAGACGGATTAGCGAGCTACAATTACTAGCCCGTATATTTCCCCCCTACACTTGATATTCAGTTTGCAATATCTTTGTTTAAACTTGAGACAGCCTCCGGATTAGGTTAGATTAATTTTGATGGACTGTACAGAATTGTTTAGTTGACAGGCGGCTTAAAGGGCGAAATTATTTCATAATTTTCCAGTTATAATTTTGAATTGTTTTAATTAAAGTTTTGAATTAATAACGGGGGTGAGGGAAAAGCGTTTCGTTGACAAGGGATTAGGAAGATGGATGGCCATTAGTGAGTTATCTTACAACACTTAAATAATTAGTTTTCAATGGGTAGGATGGGATATTTGGTTTTGACTAGGTAAGCTGATGACTTTCTCTGAAACTGCCATCTCGCGATGAGTAGCGCAAACTGTAAGTTCGATGTTTTGTTGACAGATGGCGTTAGTTGTGTCATGCGCAGGCGCATTATATGGTAAGTTTAAGAGTAGAATCTAAGAGAAGTTTACACATATTATCTTGCCTGTAATCGCGAAGGGTTTGGCAGAGGTGTACCTATAGTATAGTATAATAGCGGGCGAGTCTATTATCATCAACTGAGCACAAACACAGACTGCGGGTTGCTAATTAGAAATTCCTGATTGACAAGTTTAATTAAAAATAAAGAATTATAAGAGTTTCCTAGGTAGTTAGGTACACCTATTTAAGCTAAAAATAAAACTAAGTTCAATGAAGACTACTTAGGTAGCCGTCTACAGTTAAAGTTGCTAATAAATGTTTCATCACTTCCAAGATTTACCGTAAAAGAAAATCTTTATGAATAGAAACAATAGTTAAGTATTTATTCAACGTAAACTGTTTTCATTCTTGACCTTTGTAATCTTTCTTTAGTGCTTATAAACGTCTAAATAATAGAATAATGAGAGTTCTTTATTTATTATTTAAGTAGTAATTCATTAGTAATAGTAGTCTCCGATCTCGACGTAAATAACTCCAAATATTACATATTTATTTATTTATATTATAATTTATTGTACAACAGAAAATACACAAAAAAAATACACTACAAAACATACAACGGGCGGCCTTATCACACCTACTTACTCCACTATCTTATACATACCTACATAGTAATTAAAACAACAAAAATAATTTGATATTGAAATGAAACACCAAAAATACTTGGGTATTACCTTTTTGGTTGCACAACGCATCATTAAATTATTCAACTTCGCACTATCCCAAACAAAGTTGACATCCATAAACGGATTCCGCTCCGTTTTTAAAATCCAATTGTCATGTTTGTTTTTTCTGTTAATTTTCGAGTTCCGCTGTATGTAATTGGATCCGTGCCGTGCTCCGTGAAATCACTAATCCGACTAATTCTGACAGCCACATGTCACTGTTTAACGAATGCTGAGAATCTTGGATATGACTTGGGCACAGTGCACTGTCAAGGACAAGATTATCATTTGGGTGAGATGTTTTAGAGTTTTGGTGTTCATTCTTTAATATTTTTAATATTTTCTTTCTTTTCTTTAATATTTGTATATTAATTTTTAAAGTTGCTATTCCCCTCCCTATTTCTTATTTATGTTAAGGTATATAACGCCATAATTGACGTGTTACTTTAGGTTTTAGACATTAACAGATAAACGTATAGATTTATCATCATTATCCTATACTTACAGCAGCCTGCTGCTAGACAAGGGCTTATCAAGGTGCAACTATCAAAATCCATTTTTACACTGTGTTTATACTCCGTTGGTTTAGGTAAGCTAAAGGTAAACAAAAAAAAAAAGCATATGATTCATGGGTGCTAAACCTTTTGTTACAAATTTTAAAATCATTTTATTTATTAAACAGGGCTACAAGCAGAAATACCGAAATTTAACCAAAGCCTATTCACACGCACTTTTAACGAAGTTATTTTAGGTTATTCATATTATAATAAGGCATTTTATATGAAAACGTCAAAAGTTTCACATGATAACTGACTGAACATAACACCTGTCACTTCAGTTGTCATGCTACGTCACAGTTGTACTCTTCAATTTAGCAACGTTATCTAATTCGTTGTATTTTTTTAAAGGTTTAGAGAACCTCTCTTTTTGGGCTCTTTACAATAGACAGATTACAAAATATTATATTTTATTATTACAAATCTAACAAAAATATTGTGCTCAAGTAGTTATATCTACGAATAGTAGTTACGGAATACATGATAAAGTTTAACATACTTACATTAAAGGGGAAAATACGGTAAAAATCGAAAATAAATGTAATTTTGTTATACCGTATTTTTAAACATAAAAGTTTCTACTATTAAAAATCCTTTTTACGATTTGTTTACCTTTAGTTAATTACCTAAACCAATGGAATAGAGGTGGAAACAGAACTATACCTACCTTTTTTTTTTTTTTTGTTTTCGGGGGAAGAACTATACCTACCTAGTGGCATTTCTGAAATCGAATCTCGCGTTGTATACTTTACTATCATACATAGAGTGGTCTCGCCCGCATTGTGTATATTTTCCGGATCCGAAAAATAATACCAAGAACATCTACTATTGTTGCATGCATGATTCAGTGCAAATAAGATGCCGGTTGCTGTGTGGCCACTCTATACATATTTCAAGATGCAAGAATTCTTACAAACAGTTCCTCGAAACAAAGGTAAGGGTATTTTAGATTGATATCTCGCGCTGGGCTTGAATGACAGCCGTGAAAATGCTAATGTGATGCGGCTTAAACATCTTTAATGTGATGTTATTATGATATAAAAAAATATCCGTACCTAATAAGGCACTTTGCGGATTCCAATATAAAATTTACGCTGAAAAGAAACTGGTTTTGCATTAACAAGAAATCAATTCAGATTATTTCTTTGATCAACTTAGAGATGTTGTTACCTATTCCAAGTTTTGGATTAAAGTTTCAAATTACAAATTGAGTTTAGTTTTCGAGGCAGTGACTTCGCAGATTACAAAATATTAAGTTGGGAAGTTTGAAAAAGGAGGAAGTTAGTCAGAAAAGGTAATTTTATTAACATAACTTATTAAAATTATTACCCTTTCTGACTAACTTCCTCCTTTAGATTCAGTGATATCAATTAAAGTAGACTAGTTGGAGAGTTCATACTTCCTACGTGAAAAATTACACAATTTCATGGAATGTTTCATTTAATTTCCTTTTATTCTTACCCCTAAGATGATCAAAACATCCCAATAAAAACCACAGCAAAAAAATGCACGGTTCGTCGCCAGATCGACTTACCAAGTTTAAACTTTTAACATATGTCTAAGTCGGTAGCATATTTCAAAACTGCACTAAAAGGTAGTGATATATCGAGAAGACAGATGCAGCATTACCCAGGATTATCCTAAATAGGACCACCTGTTTTCAGATACGACATTTCGTGCCCTTTACGGAACGGAAACATTAATTTGAATATCACGGAGAGGATTGTTTGCGACCTAAATCATGACGTGTCAAGGATTTTTGAGGTGACTGTGTTATATTATAATTTTTTGTTTCTTTTTGTAGTTTATTGATTGGTAGTTCAAAGGTAATGTTTGTCAAGTGTCCTAGGTAAGCCTTTGGTGATGGAAATTTGTTGTTTCAGAATTTTGAGGATCAGAAGTTACTATTGATCATTTAAATTGGTCTTTATAAACTTACTCTTTCGTGTTTTGTTATCATGTGACTAGTGATTTTTAAATAAAACATATATATTTTGAATTTATTCAATAGGTGCATTCAGGTGATGTTAATTTACTTACTTACATTTTGGTATTGGAAATACTATTAAAATTAAAAACAAATTTGAAAAAGCAGTACCTACCTACTTAGAAGTAAAATAATTTACCGCAAATGATAAATAGATTTTAATATTAACCTACAAAATTATTATGATCTAAAATATCTATCTTGTTGAGACATAATAAGCTTAATTCAAAGCTAGCGTATTTGAACATAGTCTGGTAAACACTAGACTATGCGAAATATTCAGTTTGAGAAAACAGAAATGCGAGAATTATCTAATTAGTTATTTACTTTATGTCTTGTACTTGTTTTAGTCTAAATTATCCGAAGATTCATAGCATAATTTGGAACGAATTCAAACTATATTTGGCAATTATTAATATAAAGTAAGTAGGTGCATAAGCATCTCATTAATTTTTGATATTACTAGCTGCGCCTGCGGTTTCACCACAGCAGTATGAAATACACTTATGACCTATTCTCAGACCTACCAAATATAAACAATTTTTTTAATAAAAATCTGTCAAGCCGTTTCGGAGGAGATCGATAACAAACACTGTGACACGAGATTTTTATATATTAGATTAGACTTTAAAATACACTGTGACCTCTGACTTTGTTCCGGTTTTCCTTCTCAGAGTAGTCGGACAGGAAACACCGACCTCATCTACTTTTTTTTAATATTATTGTCGGGTTGTTTATTTATACCTCCTTAGAGAAATAAACATCATTTATCACCAATAATGAAGATAACTAAATTAAGAATAGGTTTCAGTATCAACCAAATTACCTGCTGTTAACGAGCAAAAAAAACTTCATAAAAAATAAATTGCAAGATCTCGGAGGGTTCCAAATGTAGGCGCCAACGCGAACGGTTAAGACTTCCTAAAATAACTTCTAATTTCCTTGCCAATAAAACCAATTTAAAAATACCCCCTAGGTCTTAAACAGGACAAAAAGGTCATAACTGCCATAAACATATAATCACCCCTACGTAACTTAAAACACGTCATAAGCTACATCCTCCTCTCATTATCGTCTATCATAGTTATGCTCGTCCTAATGAAGCTACTTACATTACCAGTTGTGGGAGGAAACAAGGGGAGATTAGATAACTTGCACCCACTGCTGTAATCTTGTTAGAAGGAGTTTTTATTGCGTATGGGGTCTGGGGTGCTGTTTAAGGATATTTTTGGAAGTGTATGCTGGTTTTGAATGTCGATAACTGTGGCTTTTTATTAGTATTAATGACGGAAACATTTTTACAACATACAACGCCACATGCGAGTTACGCGTCACACTGACGTCACGCAAAATCCTGCATCGCGCAAGCAGAGTTTACCGCGCAACTAGCATATATATAACGTCCCGACATCAATCGTCGGGCAGTTGCCCACCAGACATGACACCCGTCTGGTCAAAGGATCCTCCCTTTTCTATAGTATGAGTATGAGTGAACTTTACACCCTGTTCCTCGTACCTCTAAAAGGATACTAGCTTTTGCCCGCGGCTTCGTCCGCGTGGTGGAGATCGGAAATTATTCCACGGGAGCCTAATACTGGGATAAAAGTATCCTATATCCTGTCCTAACCGAGGTCATGGTCCACCTGTGCGTAAAAAGGTAACAAACAGACAGTTACTTTCGCATTTAGAGATATGGATTGCCTTGACTCGTTCTTTTTTGTATTTGTGTGTTTTTCTATGCGTCATGTTTACCGCAAATAAATGTGTTTTCTTTGCACTGTTTTTTTTTCTTTTTTTCTGCTTTTTGTTCACTGAATTTTGCGAAAGTACCGTGATGCTTGCAGCTTTTTGGAATCGCCATTTTTAGCGCTGCAAGCCAAGCATTTTGAACAATCAATATTTTAGGCGAAGAAGGAAGTAAGGATAGTCTATATAATTAACGGCTAAAACGTCGGCTTGGCGAGCGTGAAGTCAAAAAGGTAACGTCGAACCCAGCATTTCATTGCACTGTTGACGTAAATTTACATTTATTCAAGCAGCCACGGTTTTGCAGTTTGAAGCTGCTGTTTTTTTGTAAAAAAAACCGGCCAGGTGTGTGTCGGACCACGCACAATGAGGAGTTCCGTAGTTGAGCTAAATTTATCCCAAGATCAAACTTAACATTGTAGTTGAAAAACATGTTCTCCCATACGTTCTAACTACAAATGTAAGTTGGTCGATTACTCGTTAACTTGTATAGCCAACTTAGCTGTGATAGTTTTCCTTTTAACTTCGTTATATTATATTATATACTACTACCGTGAATTTTTGCTACATATATCCAAAAACAACCATTTAGCTAGCAGGGCGGAGGGGACACATGACTCTAACAAAAAATTTGTACTATAAAGCTTAATATTTCACAAACATATCCCTTAATTGATAAAACTGTTTAACACAAACCCGCAATATTTTTGAAAGACATATCCAACGATACCCCACGCCATGAGAAAAAAAAACATCCCCACTTTATTTGTAGAGGAAGTATGAAAAAACGAATCAAGATTTTATTTTACCACTTTGTCGGCGTGACTAATACGTATATCTATGCCATTATACAGCTTTCTATTACTAAAAGTCTGTGAGCTAAGTTGCGGACAGACGGATGGATGGACATGGCGAAACTATAAAGGTTCCTTGTTGACCACGGAACCCTAAAAAGTAACAGTTTTACCCGTTGTTACCTGCAGCGTAACATAATAAAGGTGAGCTTACACCTAGAAACATTTAAGCTTGCTAACGCCACCTTACTGCCATGTTTTCATTACGTACCTACTTATTTTTTTAGACACACAATTAAATACTTATTTTTAATTAGACCATGGTAGAAAAAAGCGGAGCATTATGTGTAAGCTAGCGTACTTATTCACTTTATGTTGCCTCTTTGTTTTTTATGTAATGTATTTTTTTTGTTTTGTATTTCAAGATTTTCCGAGTTCTTTTACTTATCTAAAAGATAAGCGAAAAAGATTTTCAAAAAGTCCTTTATTTAATAGAGTCACCAAGACGTCCCATTACAAAATATTGTGTTGTGACCATGGGATAATTGCGTAACACAATAACAGTAGGAAAGGGTTTCATTTTGACATTTCAAAAACATTCATTGCGTTATTTACGTTGCTGAGCAGACAATTTTTTTGAACATATGAAGCAATGGATTAGCAATAGGCTTCAAAATAATTCAGATTGTGATTGATAGTGTGTTAAGGCTCGTACACACTGGCGCGACGCGACGCCCGACACAAAGGCACCGCATGTCGCGCGACGAGCGGCGCCTTTGTGTAGCACTGTCGCGTCGCGCCTGTCTGGGGGAGCCTTTACGCTATTAGGGTGCAGGTAGGTAGAGAGTGCCACAAGGATCTTTTGGCGCCTGAAGATATTGACAGGGGGACGTTGTTAGTAAACATTTGTGAAATTATCACATACATTATATTGACAAATCAAGATGGCGGCGTTAGTTCCAATTTTGGCGCCAAAAGAACCTTGTACATTCCGTTCACATTTATTTTACCTCTGAGTTTGCATCACTGTCAAAATCACAGTGACCTTTATTACCAACGCAATAAGGTTGCTGTTGGGTTGCTGCCATTGACATGTCTGTCAAATTCACAATGATCTTTATAATCGTTTCAATAAGGATGCTATTGGGTTGCTGCTGTCAAAGGTAAAATAACTGTGAAAGGGCTGTAGCGTTGTATTTGACTTATCTAACAAACTTTATTGTTATCTATGCACATGTATCACTCATCAAAACACTTCAATGCCATGCTCTCATTTCATAAAAAGGGAAATGAGATACAAAACCATTAATTAGAAGTAATTAATAGAAATCTCATTAAGACTGTATACAAGTAACTCTTCACATGCATTTCAATAGCGTGCGGTATCTTTCGCGTCGATTTGCAAAGGAATATGAAATGGATGTAATTCCTAAAGTTTAATGTCATTGCCACAGTGTATCGTAAAGTTACTGTTCTACTGACACCGATTTGAGATAGGTTCATGGTCAAGTGAATTGAAGACGGTTTACTAGTGATGGATGAGCCTAGATGAAGGCTTATAATATAACACATACGAGTATGTCATCGACTAAGAGTGTATTGCAGCATCTAATGTTTCTGGCAGTTTGTTTCCTATAGGTTCACTTATGTCGTGCTAAGGTATACATATGCATTTTACTACTAAGTTTATCTTGGCCTCACTGACGAAGGTGGACATCACTGACATCGGTGAAGATGGACATCACTGACATCGGTGAAGGTGGACATCACAGACATCGATAAAGGTGGACATCACTGACATCGGTGAAGGTGGACATCACAGACATCGATAAAGGTGGACATCACTGACATCGGTGAAGGTGGACATCACAGACATCGATAAAGGTGGACATCACTGACATCGGTGAAGGTGGCCATCACAGACATCGATAAAGGTGGACATCACTGACATCGGTGAAGGTGGACATCACAGACATCGATAAAGGTGGACATCACTGACATCGGTGAAGGTGGACATCACAGACATCGATAAAGGTGGACATCACTGACATCGGTGAAGGTGGCCATCACAGACATCGATAAAGGTGGACATCACTGACATCGGTGAAGGTGGACATCACAGACATCGATAAAGGTGGACATCACTGATATCGGTGAAGGTGGACATCACAGACATCGATAAAGGTGGACATCACTGATATCGGTGAAGGTGGACATCACAGACATCGATAAAGGTGGACATCACTGACATCGGTGAAGGTGGCCATCACAGACATCGATAAAGGTGGACATCACTGATATCGGTGAAGGTCGCCATCACTGATATCGGTTAAGGTCGCCATCACTGACATCGGTGAAGGTGAACATCACTGACATCGGTGAAGGTGGCCATCACTGACATCGGTGAAAGAAGACATCGTGAAATCTGGATTTTATTAATATAAGTCTTAAATCGCTTTGAGTAATCAAGGCGGGTCGGCGATTTCAGGCGGGTTTGGTATTGATCAAAGCTCATGAGAAGAGGCCTTTACCTTGCAGTGGGACAATAATAGGCTATGTTTAGCTTATAAAAACGACAAGACTACAGGATGTGACTAGGTTTGGAGGCCTTGTTCTTAGAACGTGTTGTGTGTGAGTGTGTGTGTGTCTGTGAAGAATATTGCCGTATCAAACAGCAAATCATAAACTAAGTAGGTATATCGTATTCGAGAGTAATGAGTTCGTTATCGCTCCTTCTGCACTGCAACCCAGCTTCCAAAGTCTCCACCGACCTCGCATTTTTAACAAGCAAGAATGTGTTGTTAATTTTCACACGAGATTTTTTTTATTACTCCCTCGGGCGGTTGTTATGATTGAATACAACCCGTGAGCCGCGGATGTCGGCATTTCAACTCCAACTGGTTTTTTTGTAAAAAAAATGTGCTATCAGTGTTTTAGCAGTGTAAAAACACCTTTTAAAAGTACTTAGCGATGATGACTCGAGGGTAGATAGTTTTTTGTTTCAACTGAACCCCATTTTAATGTAAAGACAGGGTGATATTACAGATGTGGCTCGCGGCGGAATCCCGCTAAAGTTGATTAATGCATTTTAATCTATGCACTTATTACTTAGTTGTGGAAACGGATACGCCACAAAATGTATCTTTAAATGAGCGTTTGCTTTTTGAATCAGATTTGAAACGAGTTTTTTTTCCAATACGGTTACTAGTAAGCTAGTAGGTACTAGTGGCATGCATTGCTTTTCAGAATAGATAGACAGGCAGGCTGCCTGGTCTAGTCTAGGCAGAGAGACACGGTCACTAATCAGAAACATAAAAAAGTATCTATTTTGAATGTTCAAATTAATTTCTTACCACCTCACAATTTGGTGCGCTTTGAGGAGTGGCTTGAGGCGCCACGGCATCCTCACCTTCCGTCTGATGCAGGTCCTCACCGGACATGGCTGTTTCGCGAGGTTCCTGTTTTGGATAAGGCGGGAGGATACGCCCGGGTGTTACCATTGTATGGATCGCCCGGAGGACATGGTGGAGCATACGGTGGAAGTCTGCCCGGCTTGGGCGTGGCACCGCCGTGTCCTCGTGGCAGCGATCGCCGGCGGCGATTTCTCGCGTCCGGCCTTGGTCCAGGCCATGGTACAGAGCGAGAGGGAATGGGAAGCCGTGACCTCCTCCTGCGAAGCAGTAATGCTCGCGAAGGAGACGGCGGAGCGCGTGAGGGTGAGGCAACCGTTGCGCCCTCACGCCTCTCGTCGCCGCAGGAGGAGACACCCTGGGCGTCAGGAGTCGATAGCCGACTCCCGGCCACCGTAGGCGCGGGCTTGCGGACGGCGAGCAATACTACTAGTCGACGGGGCGTGTTGCATCCCACGCGCGCCTCAAAGAGATTGCAGCACCATTGACGGGGTCCGATAGGGCCGATGCCTGCCGGGGTTGCGGATTGTTCGAAAGAGTTACCGTGGCCCTGGCGCACAGGCAACTGAAGGAACACGGATGGGTTTTAGTCAGTAAGAGTCTGACACGCCCTCCCGCCCCGCCAAGAGCGGGAGATTACATTGGATGACTTCACACCAAAAAAATAGACCCACTATGAACTTGTTGTTAAATAAACTTTAACAACAAAAAATCATCATCAGTGTGACGAAAGGACACTATTTTTTACTACCACAGGTATCTCAAAAAATTAATGTTAAGCTAATGAAGTAATGACACGTTATAGAGCGTAATGTGTCACACATGCAATTTGATGGATATCTGTAAAGGCTCTGAAAAAAACTGTTTTTGTTATTAGTTTTTTCTCGTCATACGCACTTTACAGTTTTTCGTTAGGTACGTACGCACTTTAAGTAAAAAAATATTGATTAACTGAGTTTAAAAATAAAGAATTTACCCTGTCAACATAGGAAAACCGTCCGAAAGGATTTGTCAGAAATTTGACCAAACAAAACGATTGATCTCCAGAATCTACACAGTTTAGTTTATACATTACTTTAATTTACACACACATAGCTACTCAAACTCACAAAACAAAGCATTTTTTTAATTTCAATACGAATACAGGCTTCCGCAGATAGCCGCGACGCGACAGCGCGACGCGAATCGTATAGAACAATTTCCATGAAGTTTTCATAGAAATCGTTCGACTAGAATCACGTAGCGCCTGATTGCGGGAGCCTTTACTCCAAAATAGTTAAAACAAACAAAAACTTGAAAAAAATGGCGCGCGCTTCCCGGTGACAACACAAACTATAACAAACGAATGAGTATGGAATGAAATACTTTCCTGCCGCGTCGCGTCGCACGCCCCGCGCAATAAATTATCCATCCCTTTTTCTTCGCACGGTTAAATTACGAAGTATTATTTTAACATTCACACTCGGTTAGTCATTTGAGTAAGCATGCCTACCTAAAGGTGATAAATTGGGAAGGTCGAACGTCATCGTATGCCGCGTGGGACGTAGGTACGTAAATTTTTAATTATGTCGTATTAACTTGAACTAGTAATTATACCAATGACCTTGTGCGAATCTTACGGGAGCCGAGTAGGCTGTGGGGCGACTGTCTACTGCCACGCACCGCGCGTGTTTGTATGAAGTTTTTGTTTCTGTTTGGTATGATAATTTAGTGAATTTCTTAATTGGACGTAGTTAAACGAATAGGATCCAACCCACAAATGGCCAAAAATTAATTGTGTATACCGAAACACGTGTGCACGAACTTAAGGCTTCCGCAAACAGATGCGACGTGACAGCACGACACAAAGGCACCGGTCTTCGCGCGACACGCGGTGCCTTTGTGTTGTGCTGTCGCGTCGCGTCAGTGGGCACAGGCTGCGCTGATGTTCATATTCGGGGTCACCATTATAGAGGTATGAGGAACAGGGTGTAAAGCTCACTCATACTCTATGGAAAAGGGAGGATCTTCCGACCAGACGGGTGTCGTGTCTGGTGGGCAACTGCCCGACGATTGATGTCGGGATGTTGTATACATATATGCTAGTTGCGCGGTAAACTTTGCTTGCGCGATGCAGGATTTTGCGTGACGTCAGTGTGACGTGTAGCTCGCATGTGGCGTTTGTAGATGCCGCTACAAGCCTTTAAACTTTAATATTACGAAAACAATCCAAGTCAAATTTAAACGCAACATCATGTTGCTATAAATTTTACTTGGATTCTCTTCGTAATATTAAAGTTTTAACTATAAAGAGTGTTTTGGTATACACAATTCATTTTTGGCCTTTTGCGGGTTGGATCCTTTTCGTTTAACTACGTCCAATTGCGGGGCACACACTAAAATGTAATTGATAGGCTTATGGTGATTTTTCGAGGTGGGCACTGCTTATATGGTTTTAATGCAATGCGCCCAACTGGTAGGACGCATGTACACGCGTGTCATAACCACCATAGAAACGGAGTTTGTCGACGGAAGAATAGACAAAATGACAGATTGTGGACAGATTCCTAAATATATTTTTTCTACAAACTGTAATGTTGTATTCTCCCGACGAAAATATCCGTTTCTATGATGGTCATACTAGGCGTGCTGGAATACCAGTCAATACATTCACGTTTAAATACAGAACGAATTTTTAAGTATTGAGCTTTGAACCAGCTGTAAATTCGGAAAAACAACCGAAAAGAACACAAAAAATGGGAAACCTATTCCCTTTTCACAGACTCCCCGAGCTCTTCAAAAAGCTTATCCAGTATTCATATCGAAGCTTTGATTTAGTACTAATTAACCCTCCTGCTGTAGCGTGCTTTTTTGTTACACGAGTGTCCATTGTTTAAAGGCAAGAGGATACTATAAAAACGTTGCTGCATGTCCCACTTAAAAGCGGCACTTGAAACCTATTATACTTTTAACTAAGCACTTGCCGACCGGTGGCGGACCAAAATAAATTGTAAGCCTGGTACATATTAGGCGTATTTTTTCGCCCTTTCTTTGCCCAGCGACCTTTTATTGGAATTAATTAATTGTAAACAAATTAGCGAGCTTGTTTTGTTTGTACAGACCTACCTTGTGAAGGGTAAATGTGGAAATCGGGCAACGAAATTTATTGTAATGCGAAAAAGATAACATTGCCTGGGATTTCATTTTATTTTGGGCATTATTCTAGAATTGTTACTGTTAAAATGTTAATTTTATTTTAACAGCAATGTAGGACCTATTGTAGTGTGAACTTAATAAGGGTAACCAAAATTTAAGAGCTCGCCGAAAGTTTAATTTTCGTAAATTTTGTTTTGTTAGCGAATAAAATAGTGTTATTGTTGGCTTTGTTATTTAATCTTGTTTAATTTGCCTTTTGTATTATCAAGCTTTATACATATTTTTATACTTGTGTGATAGTCAAAAATGTTACTATCAGCTATTTGTTTCTAAAATATAAATAGAAACTGTATTTTTAGAGTAAAATATATTAAAAATAATAATATGGTATTGTTTGTTTGATTCACTCTGTAATTATTTTCTCATCAATCATTTACAGGAATATTTCCCCAAAACCCATCCAACTAGCGGATCGTGCAAACTAAACCTGTCTTCAGTGTCAGTTTTAATTTAAAATCGCCATTCGCCGCCAACTGGATGCATAACTCAATCAACATCAATCCGAATCGGATTCCACATGGATTTAACAAGTAACGTTGTTCGTACTCGTTCGATGTTTGCGTATACGGGTAACGTAACGTAATTTGGAAAGCGAGTCGTGTGGTCCGGGCCTACCCGAACAAGCTTGTCACTGCAATGAATGTGCCCCACAAATCACCGGTTCGGTTGTTCGGGCATTTTTTGTCGTTTCGTTCATTTCGCAGTGAAATTGAGTTTGGTCTACGGTCGAAAATTTTCGGCCTGGACACGGTAAAAAGTGTTAGTAAACAAAAATATGCGGCGCTATTTATCAAGGACGGAAAGATGAGATCCCGGTTTCCGGACTCGTGTCCATCTTTGCCATGTGTTTTAGAGGGTTAGGGCAAAAAATGGTAGACTTTAAATGATGGACGTTGACTTTCAAAATGGTTCTTTTCTAAAGTTGATATGGAGATATTGTGTTAAAGTTTACTAGGGATTTTTATGTACTACTAGCTTCTGCCCGCGACTTCGTCCGCGTGAAATTTCTTGTTCCCGCGACCCACCCCGTCGCTTTTCTTAATTTTTTTTTTTCCGTAGGGTCCTTCTACAAAGTATTAGAACACTTATAAAAAAGTTGGAAGAAATCGGTAGTCGTTCTCAAGTAATGGCGTGACCAAGGGAAATAGAGATTATTTATTATATATATAGATAATGGCGTTTTTACAATAAGCATTTTATTAGTTCGTCGATACCTACATTTAAAGGAAGCATGAATAATCCTTATTGGTATTAAGTCTTGAGGAATGCATAACTCAAACAGCCACTCACCAATTACAGGGAAAAATATCAAATAACATTAAGGTTTCATGTACTCAAGTCTTTCCTTCAAAGGATGAACTTATAAAAATGAATTTATTACACGTGGTCAGTAATTTTAACTGACATGTTATTATATTTCAAAAGTTTTTAGTCGTAAATCTTACGCGTTTGATTTTTATGAGACGTCTGATACTTTTTGTGTCTCAAGAAATAGCTACAACACGAAACAGTCATAACTTTTCAAATGTCTGTTCAGTTCCAATTTTGAATGTTAAGTTTTGGGCAACATACAATTCTTTTTTGGTTGTAAATCTGCTTGAGAAAAACCAGCCATGTCGTGGGTCATCTTCAAAAATATTAAAGAAACGAACGTTTTTTTTTTATTAGAATACAGAGGTAAAATAAAAATGGAATAGGCAGGGTTAAAAAACAAAGTCGCATGCGTAAAAAAAATTAAAAGTCCATAATCCGGATTGCATTTTTAGTTTCAGACACTAATGACTTATGACGTCATCCGTCTGAAGGTAAAGTTCATTAACGAAAAGAAATATACAAAAGTCTGTCCATAATTTAAAAAGGAGTTCAGAGCTCATATTTCAAAATCTAACAATAAATCATAGTCTGTAAAACTCGTAAGTAATTAAACAAGAACTAATTTACATTAACGTCATTTGTATCCTAAAACGGTTAAGACTAAAAGGTGATTGATGGCACTTTCCAAGAAAAATAGGCAATTTGGTTAGGTTTAAAGGATAAGCATACAAAACTGCATTTTGTGGTCGTAGGGTTTTCTAATTGCTTGGCTAAGGGTCCTAATTTGCTCAGTTCGGACCAGGGGGTCTACTCTCTAAGCACGAAATCAGTAGTTTCAGCCGACGTTGCGGGCGTTTCCTATTCCGCATCACCTACGGACATAAGATTAGTTTGCGGCCTGCAGTCTCGACATTAGACAGCGACAAAAATCGGTCGCCAAGTCGTATCGTTGTCAAATCACTTTAATAGATTTTCAACTTTATTTCGAAAGTATAAGGTTGAATATCTATTAAAGAAATTTGTCATCGGTTAGACTTAACGACCGATTTTTGTCCTTATATTTGTCGAGACTGCAGGGGCAGGTCTAAGAATGAATGACACCACAATGTGACAGTTGTCTCTACTCCCGATGTGTTTTTACCTGTCCGGAAAAGTTAATTAATCGGGTGTAGGGTTCACCCCGAAGTTTCAAACTACTTTCGGATGGGCCCGTATCTTCGCTGACGGATTCAGAAAGTAGGCCCCTGTACAAAAGATTCAGTACTGTTTTTATTTGACCACTCTGCGGGTCTCAGCAAGACCAAAAAACTGCAATCAATTACATCTTAAGGGGACTACAGGACCTAAACGTAAGTTTTATAATGCGTAAAAGTATATGATCCACTGTACTAAACAAAATCAGAAAAATATATGTTATTCTTCAGGATATTTGCTAACTGGATAGTGTATTGAAAACATAATACAACTAATTTGATACGATAGAAAAAAATCATGAAGATACCTCTAAAAAAATCTTATAACGATTAAAAACCATACTACTATGCATTAAATCATTCTGATTTTTTGTCAGATTATTCTACAAGCAACATACTAACGTAATAGTGTTTTAATTTTTTAATTCAATCAATACATTTTTTGTAAATAGATAATTGCTTCATATTTTGCAATAAATTACCAGCGTTGTGTCATCACACTTCTCTTTCTTTTCTATGTAGTCCGACAGTGACCGCGCTTTAGCTGTTGTAAGCCTCTTAATGTGTCTCTCTATAATAACGAATATAATATTATTGCATGTAACCACTACTTATCAATAATAATTATTCATTTATACTGCGTTTTATAGCGGTTTGATTTTACAATGAAATCCTTTTTCAATCTAGTCTTTGATGACAAGTAATTCAAGTCATGCTGTCAAAACCCAGGCTTTATCTGCCATTAACAATCCAAATCAAATTTCTTTTAACTGTTAAAAGCATCCGAACCGTCCATCCAAAGCCTATAAAACTACATATTTTACACTCTAAAATTATGATGTCGGAACCTTTTTCAACTTAATTAAATAGCCATTCATTCGCAGTATCCAGACAACGGCGAAGGCGCGCGGCAGTCCGTCAAACAATATGTTTGCCAACAAATTAGCAGGCCCACAAACTCTGAACGCATCTGAGTCAATTTAGGTAGTCCTTATTGAATTACAGACCGACACGTTACCGCGGCTGGTTTTCGTGTAACCACCTTTAGACCTGACTCAATAGAAAACCAACCCTAACTTTCATCTATAAAGCACACTTTTGAATGTGACCTAACAATCTATTGAGGACAACGTGCCACTCTAAAGAAAACCTTACTCTCTACATTATAGAGTTGGAATTAAGACTGGTGGTCGAAGGTGTAATAGTGCAAAGGGCACGGTACACATAAGAGCAAAAGGGCGATGAGTGATGTGACGTACGTAGCCTCTGACTCTCGGCATCGTGCGATCGACTGTACCAGTGCGCTCCGATGATAGTTATTCATAGTCCTGGTAAAAAATATTTTTTCTAATTATCATTAATCAGTTTGTAATGAGATTTATATTGAAGTAATAAGTTTTTGTCTTTTACGGCTGGTTTGTATGAGGAATGGTAGCTCAACTATTTTTTTTATTTTTTATTATTGATCTTGACATCGTAATGGTAATTTTTATAGGTATAAAGACATGTATTTTGTGTTATTTATTTTTAATTCTAAGACGTGTAATTTATTCTTTTGTTATTAATTTATTATTTCATGACATCTTTAATGTAATTTGTATTTATTGTCATTGTATGTGTTTTAATTATTTTAAATTCTATGACGTGTAATTAATTATTTTGAATCTATTTTATTATTAATGATATCTTTTTTGCACTCAATTTAGCGTTTTTTGAATTATTGATTCTTTTTGTAATTTTTTATTTTTATTTACCTTGTTTAATGAATTTATAATTTTATTTTTAATTTTTGCATCTGTACTTATGATTATTATTATTATTTAAAATGTGTAAATTCAGATACAAATAATTGTTCATGAATAAATGACTATGACTATGACTAAATTATGAAGATAGTAAATCCTGTTTTGGTTTGTACTTTTTTATTTCGGATTTTAATTTTAAACATTTTAATTTTTTTCTTAAGCTGGTAACATTTAATTTTGTAATTCATACAGGAATATTTCTGCATCTACCATTTTCGGTTTTTTTTTAAAATAAACTTCTATCATTTTGCGAATCTCAGCATACAATCAAAAATTATAACCACACTCTGTCTGTATTGACGAAAAATAAAAAGACGATCTTCATGACTATGGATAGTGTATCGGTGCATCAAACGTGAGACGCGGGTGAGATGCGCCATTATTGTTTACTAGCTCGCGAATATTGTGCCACTCACACACGCGCCCATTGTTTCATACGACACGTTAGTGTTCTCACGTCAAATCGTTTGCACAAAGTCCACATTCGCGAAACTTGACAAGGTTTCTTGGTATTTGTCATGAGAATTTCCATATCGTGTGTTTACGTTTTCACGTATTGTATGTTTACATGCGTTCGATTCTTGACTTTGTCACCTATCTGAAGCGGCTGTGGCGGTTTTCCGTACAAAATCCAAAGAGTTTGTAATTTTCAGGTTTGTTGTTATAAGATAAACTGAACTAAAACATATTAAGACTCTGTAATCCAGTCCATTTATAATATTTTTTGCCATAATATTAAATAGCCTTCTTATTAAATCTTGCCCGTTCTTCTCCATAGGTACCTACTACGCTTTGGAATGGGCAACTAGCTTCATCTTTCTGACTGACCGACCCCTTGACAATTCAAAAGTGCCTGTAATTGGTTTATTTGAAATAAATGCTTTGAGTTTGAGTTTGAGTTTGAGAATACTGCATACCTGCAGTTGATTTGAAGTTTACACTAACAGATTTTAAATCCTGGGTGGTGCATTATCATTAGAGATCAGATATTTGGATGCGTATTCATCTAAAGTTGAGAGGTTGGCTAATATGGAATGCGCTATTGAATCGAAAACATCTTAACTTTAACTAACACACATCATGCCCTACTCTTACACCCCACATTTTACATTTTACAATCTACGTCCGCGTCGTCGCGAATCTCTTAGGGAACTATTTAAAAAGATTAATATTTTGACGGTACCTTGCCAATTCATTTATGAAAATATTATGTATGTAAGAAAAAATCCACATCTTTTTAATAAAATAAGTAATAGACATAATTTTAATACTATAAATAAAGATAAAATAGATCAACCATTTTTTAGATTATCTAAAGTACATACATCTTTTATGGGGTACTGTGTTAAATGTTACAACAAAATACCTTGTGATATATTGCAATTAAATTAAAGAAAATTTAAAACTTATATAAAAAGTACACTTCGTAAACAAGCATATTACAAATTAGAGGATTATATCCTAGATAAGAATGCTTGGAAACATGCTGGTTCTGCTTCATAGGACAATCTAGAGTGTAGACAAAATCAAACTGGTTGCTAATTTAATTGTATAATTTATAATTTTTATGACATTGATTGTTACATTATGTACTTAACTACTTTAACTCACACACTAAATTAATACTTGTTAAAATTTTGGAAACATCATCTACTTTTCAATATTTATAAATATGTGAGCACCATATATCTATCACATAATTAATTTACCTGCCTTTGCATTATATTTAATTATTTTTACCTATTGTGGTATAGTAATTTTATTCTAGGTGCATCGTCTTCATATATGATTACATAAGTAATGTGAACTTTTATAATATTGTAAAACATTTTAAAAGAGTAACGGTGGAGTTTCTTGCCCATTCTTCTCCATACGAAACTACCTTTTGGAAGGGGCAACTAGAATCAATTCAATTTTTTTGTAAATTTTGACGTTCAAAAGTGCTTTTTATGTGCCTATTTGAAATAAATAATTTGATTTTGACTTTGACACATACACATATTCGGAGGTCGGATTCGGTGCATCGGAGGTTAAACATTGATTTCAAATAAATATGCATCTGAATAGTTATGTAATTCAAGAATCACGTGGTTTCTGTTTAAATATTTTTTTTTGGAGGCTCTTCCATACTATACACCCGACTAGTTATGCATTCCTGGTGTTCCTGGCATCCCTGGTTTTTTTACAAAAATAATATTTTATGAAGCCGCTAACATACTTTCAAAGCTATAAATTAACTTTAGGTAAGTATGGATCCGAATATCCGATCTCATATGCATATTTACCTAAAGTTAATTTCTGATTATCATGTTATCATAAATGTATTCCTTTTCCCGGATGTCACAAAACAATGGACACATCCATAAATATGATATTATACGTTCCTGTAACAAGGTTGAAGCGCTGATTATAATGACGTGTTGGGTTTATTAAACACCTAATGGCAGCTTTTATTCATGATGGATAGGATATTCTCTGATATGCTTGTTAAAGGACGATGCGTAAAATATTTGCTTTTCTATAGGAAAATATGATATTGCTACTTATAGGCAAAGGGCATGTGAGCACACTAGCTCTGCGATAGTTCTGCCTACATCTGCTACCATCGCATCACAGGGCCGACAGTCTCGACTAGGTAGCGACGCTACCGCTGTCGCAAACTACCGATCGCTAAATATTAATGTAAATCCCCAGTTGTAGCCCGCAAAATTCAAATTTTCTTTAGTTTTTTGCAAATTGCAGCTCTGTTTTAAGTCGTATGTTGATCAAAATGCTATTCTCTACTATGAGTATTATATATTTATCGAATAATAATCATCAATTTCATATCAATCGTCAAATTCAAATAAAATTTGAATTTGGCGGGTTACAAATGAGGTGTCACCTTAATATTTAGCGATCGGTAGTTTGCGACAGCGTCGCTATCTATGTCAAGACTGCCGGCTCTGGCCCTGCAGTCTCGACATCAGATAGCGACAAAAATCTGTCTCTAAGTCGTATCGATGTCAAATTCCTTCAATAGATTTTCAACTTTATGTCCAAAGCATAAGGTTGAAAATCTATTAAAGAAATTTGACATCGATTGGACTTAACGACCGATTTTTGTCGCTATCTATGTCGAGACGGCAGGCCCTGGGCAGCATCTTTTATACTCGAATGTACTTCCAAGACCTTAGTCGGGCCACTTCCTAAGGTCGATCGTGTATTTCACTTAACTATTATGACAGGCGAATATCGCAGTAACCCTACATTATTGTTGATGTAAATTATGAAAGGTTAAGTGATAGCAACGGCCATTACACCTTGCACAATGCTTTACAGGCTTCGTGACGTTGAAAAGGCGCTAAGGAATTTCAAAGGATCAATCGGGATTGCATGAAGATGAATAGCTAGACAATTTATAATATAAAGAGGTAATAGAAGATAGAGATGAAGCGATATGGACTTGGATGGAATAATAAAAACATGAAAGTGTAAGCTTAAGCATAATAAGCTTATAACTTTCCCACTGCTGGGGCACAGGCCTCCTCTTTGTGAGAGGGAGCGGGTAATAATCCACCAAGGAACCAGTGCGGGTTGGTAGATGTCACATGTCTTCGAATTTTTGGTTCTAGGACATGCCGGTTTCCTCACGATGTTTTCCTTCACCGTTTTGAGATCAGTGGTGATGAAATAACTTACACAAATTAAAATGCCTATCAGAATTCGAACCTACGACCTTCAACTTGTGAGGCGCGGTCGTTACAAAGTCACAGTCAAATAATTTATTGCAAATAGGCACATAAAAGGCACTTTTGAACGTCCAAATTTACAAAAAAATAGAATTGATTCTAGTTGTCCACTCCAAAAGGTAGTTTCGTGTGGAGAAGAATGGGCAAGAAACTCCACCGTTACTCTTTTAAAATGTTTTACAATATTATGTAGGTTCACATTAATTATATAATTATATGTGAAGACGATGCATCTAGAATAAAATTACTATACCACAATAGGTAAAAAGAATTAAATATAATGCAAAGACAGGTAAATTAGATATGTGATAGATACATAGTGTTCAGATATTTACAAATATTGAAAAGTAGATGATTTTTCAAAAAAATTAACAAGTAATAATTTAGTGTGTGTGTTAAAGTAGTTAAGTACATAATGTAAAAATCTATGTCATAAAAATTATACAATTAAATTAGCAACCAGTTTGATTTTGTCTAGACTCTAGATTGTCCTATGGAGTAGGACCAGCATGTTTCCAAGCATTCTTATCTAGGATATAATCCTTTAATTTGTAATATGCTTGTTTATAAAGTGTACTTTTTATATGAGTTTTAAATTTTCTTTCATTTAATTGCAATATATCACAAGGTATTTTGTTAAAGCATTTAACAAAGTACCCCATAAAAGATGTATGTACTTTAGAAAATCTAAAAAATGGTTGATCTGTTTTATCTTTATTTCTAGTATTAAAATTATGTCTATCACTTATTTTATTAAAAAGATGGAGATTTTTTCTTACATACATAATATTTTCATAAATGAATTGGCAAGGTACCGTCATAATATTAATATTTTTAAATAGTTCCCTAAGAGATTCGCGACGACAAAGATTGTAAATGGCTCTGACAGCTCTCTTTTGCAAAATGAATATGGATTCAATGTCAGCAGCCCGACCCCACAGTAAAATGCCATATGAAATAATGCTGTGGAAGTAGCTAAAATGGACCAAACGCGCGGTTTCTACATCTGTTAACTGTCTTATCTTCCTAACAGCATAAGCGGCCGAGCTTAACCGCCCCGCAAGAGATGTTATATGGGGTCCCCATTGTAATTTCTCGTCTAGCGTGATTCCCAGGAAAACCGTCTGATTAATAAATTCTAGTTTTTCTCCATTCAATATGATGTCACATTCACAACTTCTAACATTAGGTAATTTAAATCTAATGCATTTGTTTTTTTTTCATTTAATACCAAATTATTTAGCATAAACCAATCTTGGACCTGAAGAATAGAGTTATTCACATCGTCAAGATTTTGTGACCGTCGGTCTACTTTAAAGATCAATGATGTGTACCACTGGGCCACTACTGCTTAGTGATCAATTATGAATGTAATAGAAGTATTAATTATGTATAATTAAAAAAAAAAAGCTGAGAGAACTGGAATTAAGTCGAGTTACGGAAAAATTAAGATACATTATTGATAAAATGCTAATAGGCTTATACGCTGAAAAATTACCATGAAAATCATCCAAATCGGTCAGTAATTTGTTTCTTTCATTTGTAATTTATAGTGTAAGTACCTACCTGTTTTCTGACATATCTGGCTCAATCAGTCTCAGCTTAATACTCGTTTAAAATTTATTATTTACATACGTGTTTACAGTTTAAAGCGAATGATAAAACATTTAAACTGCATACATCTGTTTTAAAAACGCATTTACATGCAAGAATTAAGTAACGATTATTGATTCTGTCAGTACCCTTTTAAAACTATTATTGGTTCTAGAAAAACGTTAAATAAAAATACAGTACGCATAACAATTAAGATCATAAAAGCTATTCGAGTCACACATGACCAGCACCCTAATTTCGTAACACATTATCTATCAGAATCTGAATCATTTTGAAGCCTATTGCTAATCCATTGCTTCTTATGTTCGAAAAATTTGTCTGTTCAACAACGTAAATTACGCAATGAATGTAGTTCATCTGTCAAAATGAAACCCATTTCTACTGTAAGTGTGTTACGTAATTACCCCGCAGTATTGATAAATTTATGATCATTTAATTGCCATTCGTCTTCCTGTATAGATACATTGCCTTTCAAATTTTGTATTGTCACATTCTAAATCAAAGTTTTATTGTTCCAATTCATATTTCACAATGAATAATAGAGCAATTTATTAGCTATCACATATTAATGGCCGACAAAGCTATTAAGTAAGTTTTTAATCTTGTCGGAATCAAATGTAAAAAAGTTGACGTAAATGAAACTTAACTATCTATTCGAGAAAACAATTCAGGGGGATTGGTCGTTATTTTGAATATGCTAATAAGTCGCGGACCCACACGCCTACGACAAACTGTCTAATTTGTGGGTCAGTTCGAGCAGACGGGCGATCGAATGGATTTCTATAATGGTAAAAACGGCGCACTCTCACAATACTATGTTTCCTTAAATGTACAAAAAATTAATGCCTTGATAAGCCAAGGGAAGTGTCGCAAAGTCGCTAATCCGATTATGAAATATGGCGTGCGTGTTTTTGACACGGTATGTTATGTTTTTTTGGGAGAAATAGAAAAATTAAAATTTGTTTCACCTCTCACCCCTGTCGAGCCCTTAAACATTATTATTAATAAAACATTACAGAGTCTCTAATGTACATTGTTGTAATGGTATTTAAGTCCTACTTTATTAGCAATTTACATAACCTGCAGATTTCTGATTTCGAAAAAAAAATTTGAGCAGCACTTAAATCATAAAAAATATGTTTAAATGAAAATGACAATAAAAAAATGAAGCCACATACTAAAAACCAAAAAAGAAAGACTGATAGTAAAAAAATATTACTCCGTGTATTAAAAATCCGTCTTACAATAGCCCGTCTGTATCGCTCACAATCACGTCCAAAATAACCAAGACATTAGCCAATGGACGCTTATTAATTTCTAACCCAATCATAATCGATAATACTAATACCACAAAAAACAAATTAAGACATTTTTTGTTATATTTAACGGCCTGTGTTCGTCTTTAAATCATGATTTGATTGGTTTTTTAATTTATTTAAACATATTTAATACATTTGGTATGAGGCGTTATGATTTTTATATACCGTTACATTTTAAATAAGGATATTAATTAATATAATATTAAGTCAATATCGTATTTTATCTTTTTTATACAATTCAGCACTTTCATATAAATCACACTAATCCTCATTCGAGTAATTACATTCCTAGAAATGCTCTTACGTTGACATTATAAATCCTTAAAGTGCTGATACACAAAAATGTAAACGCTGACAGAGGGAACTCTCCCCTAGTTTTACAAATTTAATTTTGCCGTCGTCATCGTTGCATGTTTCTAACACAAAATACAAATAAAGCTCACTTCCTTTCAATCTTTAATAATTTTTGCACGTTGATTTTCTACATGGGGCTCAGTATAGCTCCTAGCGGTATTTTCTGAAACGTATTTGCAAAACGGGGTTGGGAATAGGACCAATACTATAAACTTGATCCAATACATTAAACCAGCAAATACGTACATCATGTTAGTCGGGTTTCTAAATGATAAGCTGAAAGTATTAAGCTCAGGCAACAATATATTGCAAGTTCAAGGTGCTCAAAAGTCTCAGAGTAAACCATTAGTTTGAAATACCCTTTTTGTCTGATGAATGAGTTTGCGTATCTTCCAGTCTTCCATTTAATTCTACATGAGCCTTATAGTTGCGTAGTTTTCAACTGTCTAACCTAAGTTTGTCGGTGTTGATCTCAGTAGTAATCCAATCACAAACTCATCAGGAGCGCGTCGAGTCGTGAACGCGCATTTCAAGTCGAGATAAAGGCCCGGACACAACGTCGCACGTGGCGAGCGCGTGCTTCACCAATATGCTACCAAATGGGTGCAAAAACATCCCGGCCCCTTGAGTTGGGGTGTCCGTCACACCGGCATCGGCACCGCCTTGATTGGTTCCAGATTGGCGTGTTATTGATTTAGCTGGTTATAACGAAATTACTAAAATAGAGTCACTATGAAGAAAAGATGTCACTCTTTGGAGACTCTCCAGTTAGTAATGGATAATACTTATATCCAATAACTTTAAAGAATAACATTTTAGGTTCAAATTGTTAAGTATTAGGTATTATGTGTTCGACAAATTCCATAATTATTATTTCAATATGCCACATGATGCAAAATGCACTAAACCTAACAACATAACCAAGTTACACTTCGGTGTAACAGCAAAAAAAAATTACAACCCCAAACGCGTGCCTAAAAATAAAACTAAAAATAAACCCTCCATTAACTAGTTAATGCGCTAACAATGTTCGTTGAAAAAGGACAGACCGGCTGTACATTTGTATGAGTGGAACTGTCCAATCAAGGCTCTTCAGTTGCCGAGCCCGATATTGTCCTGTAGGGTACTCGTACTGTGGTTTTACTTTTTTCGAGTACAGGTGAAAATTGCTGGCCGCTCGCCGCTGTGGCCGTATTCATTTGCGGATTTCAGTCATGTGGACACGCAGCTTTACTATTAATTGAATTATGGGGACTTGAGTAAATTATTTTGGTGGTGTATTTGATGTTTAAAACGGAAACTGATTATTTTAAATAGCGTACATAATGTGTTGAACACTTAATAGATAATTGCTGAAAAAGCTGTTATATAAATAGGGTCCACTTTAGACTCACACTCTTATTTATCACACAATATTAATTTCAGTTTTCAAAACTTTAAATACATTAATCTTTGGGCTTTGACGATGATAATTTTGAAATTATTCAACAACTAGACTTTTTTAGTTCAACGTGAACTAGTGTGATGTTTGCAAAGTCAGTCATGTACCTAATTAACTCTTTATTTCCTTGTTCGTATAACGTAAAGTATTCTCAACATATCCGTTTAGTGGGAGCTCTACTGTAAAATTCACCCTGTTTGCTATAGAAATACGCAAAAAACAGGTTTAAAAATTTAACAGAATTTCCACGCGAAAACGTGCGAATATGAGTTACAAACTGCCACTAATGAAAGCCGCAATTCGCCTGGCATACGTCAAGAGGATGAGGTCGGGGCTGGCAATAAACGTTTAATTAAAAATAAAAAAGTAGTCCGACTCCCGTTTCACAGATAGTTTCTCATTTAACTTGGTTTTGAGCAGGGTCTCGTGTTTCAAAGCGCCCAAGTCCCTCACCCCGGTGTGAATTAGGCCGAAGTTATACCTTAGCGGTGTCATATCATCCCGTTTGATCATTTCGAGAATGTCTTCAAGGCGTTCCACTGCGACATTCTCCAGATTAAATTTAAGTGGACGATAAAAGATTCACGGCTTCAAATATAAATTATGTTTTGGTCCTATCCATTTTATATGTTTAAAGGTTAAGTTTGGTTTTGTATTACAGTTTAATAACCTTCTAAATACTTAGGTAAAAATATAATTGAGGCTTAATTTTCCTTTGCCTAAAATAGTTCTTTAGGTTCAATTAATTGTAGCAAAATAGTGGTTTACGTACAAATACCTGTATGTCGAATCGAGTTTCTCTGTGATGTTACGCTTTAGGGCCAATCCACTAGTTTTGAAACCGCAGGCTCTCGTGCGTAAAGGCGTATTTCCACTGTTTAAAACTAGTATTTCTGTAGGGGTTTATCTATGAACTGACCAAACAGTTCTAAAATAGATAGTTTTACATCAGTTTATGAATAAAATAGGCTATTCTCATTATAATTTTAGGTACAAAATTGGCCTTTGGTACTTTTACCAAACATTGGACAACGAATTTCAACGTATCATTTGCCGTAACAAAACAGTTTTCAACAAAGATAGAACGGTCTGATTGTTCACAAAATTACTTCTAAAACGTCCCTCACAGACAACGGAATCAATCACATACAGATTACGATCTTCTACCATTTGTTCTTGTAACGGCTACCTATTTGGTGTCATTGAGACTACTTGATGTACATACATTGTCTTCGGAAGGGTTAGCTAATGGAAATAGGACAGGAATCAGGCCGTTTGGTTACGTATGTCATTGTCGTTTCGGTCATTAAGAAGGTAATAGTAATTTGTATCAGTAATGTTGGGCTTATGGTCTAATGAGGCGGTCTAAAAATAAAACAATATCAATCTTTGTTAATTATACGATGAATTATTATTTATAATGATATAACCCAATCGATACCCAGGGCGAATGCGGTTCTCCTGACCAAACCATGTCCCATATGTTGATGTGTCCAAAGTGTCCATACACCTGCACTTCTGAGTACATAAAAATCGCCACTGATGAATTTTTCACTTTTTGTATGGACAATATGAAAAATTATTACCTACATGCACAGTTTTAAGGGTTGAAATGTTTCGTATAGGGGGTCGAAATTTTCATTATTTTTGTGATAGGACACACCATTTTCGAGATATAAGCAAAATAAAGTAAAAAAAGATACAGTACTGTTTTTGCACCTGAAGTCGACGTGTTGTGGTGAATTTTAGTTTTTAATCGCGATAAAAAATAGCCAGATTTAGTTAGACAAGCAAAATTTTAGGTGAAAAACGTCAAATTCAGAATAGCAAAATTGCCATTTTCACTAAACTAATAACTCAGTGCAATCATAGTCCTGTCAAACTAACACATACTTAAGTTGTGTCACTTTAGTCTATTTCAGACTGAGAAATCGTCGTTTGACAAGAGTAAACGAAAATTTAGTGATGTTTAGTCTAGTTTAGAGAATTTTGTGACCAGAGAATCGGCGCCATGTTCTTTTAATTATTTTACTGATGTAACAATGGTGGACCATGTACCATAAAAGGAATACAACATAAGAACATGATTATTGGAATCGTGCGCGCGCACAAGCAACCGCGAAATTTGTAACCCTCAAATCTCTATTTTTAAAGTTCCGCTTTAGGGTTCGACAGACACCGAAATAATACGGACTTTTATGTTCGACCATAATCACATCCTTTCGTGTTAAAATGTCTCAATTAGGTACGGGAGGATGTGTGGACACGGTTGGATTTAACGACTTTTGAATATGACGCTTTTGATGGTCGCGCCCGATTGGTGGCTCTGATGAAAGTGTTATCGCTTTGTTCGTTTGTTAATTTGTTGCCAATGTGTGGCCAATGTTTGGGGTGTTGAATTGTTGATGAGTGCCACCAATGTTGCTCAAGATATTACGTTACAGAGATAGGTATATTTTGCTCTCAATTTGTGAGTAATACAGCAGAGCAATGCAGCTGACTTTTAATTCGCCATTTTCAGAAATTTTAGTTTTTGTGACAGAACTGGTATTACATAGGTAAACTAAGGACCGACCGAAGGTTCAGTTTCGGTTTCGGTTTCGGCTAGTTTCGGCCAAAAAATCTAGTTTCGGCCACAGTTTCGGTTTTGGCCAATAATTGGCCGAACCTTCGGCCCCGCCGAAACTAGGTGTTCGTGAATTGTCGCGCATCATTCGGTTAACTTCGAGTGAGTGAACGTGATTGCCAGTTGAGTTCGCTAACCGGCGCGATCGTGATCGTAAAAGTACTTGATTGTCGTACAAAATATACTCATCTTTATTGAGACTGATAAATATTAATTATCACCGATAATTAATTATAATGGTAAGATAATTCTTTAAATACTAACTTAAATACTAGATCTCATTAGAAAATAACAACACAAGTTATCTAATCATTAAGACTATTGTAAACATAAGTAATTAATGTTGATTTTTGAAAAAGTTTGACAAATATGTTGATTGTGTTTTTGTTTATTTAAATTGTTAATTTTACAAATAAAGAACTATTTTTGTTACATACTTCAATTGTTGCATTTTATTTTTTTACACGTGTTAACTGTCTATATATGCGTAAAAATACAATAGATTTAACATGCTATAAAAATTCAAATAAGTTTCGGTTTCGGCCGAAACTGGGACGAAGACCGAAGGTTCGGTTTCGGTTTCGGTTTCGGCTGAAAATCCTGTTTCGGTCGGACACTAACATAAACATTACAAACATACAAGTGCTCTAAACTGAACAAAAACAAAAACACCAAACACCAAACACTAGTAAACTCGCACACAGTTCATTTACCCGTGATACACTACAACAATGAAGTTATTTCGCCCCCGCATTGATCTGTATCAAATCTATCGACACCTACGTGCATTGTCGATCTAATGAATGTATAATAAAGGCCGATATGAATATAAATAACTTAAAATGAATATTGTCATGAAGATGCTGTGTTTGATTGTACTCATCGGTATTTGTAATTTCGATCAAGTGTAGTTAAATGAACTTTTGGGGTATTCATGAATTCCAAACGGAATTAGATTATTCATAATGTTATTATCATAGAAGTTTGGATGGACTGTGAGAGCGGTATAAGTTGTTTCTGGACTCCAAATGTGATAAGTTCGTAATTTATTTAGGAATATGAGTTGGAACTGAATGTCGTAAATATAGTTATGATAAATACAATAACGAGTGTAATATTTAGAATCCTATATTGATGTGGGAAAAAAAATACAGTAATGGAACAACGCTGTGCTACAGAAGACCTTAATATCCATATTAATACACTCCTAAATCGAGCCACCTGCAATGGGCTATCGTTTTTGTGCTCACCAGTAGTCGCCACTGGTGAGTAAGGTCCTGTTGTAGTACTTTTATTTGATGTTTTGGATATGTTTAAGTACCCATAAATTCATATTATGTTATTTTATTACATTTTAAAACTACAAATGAATATTTAGATTATAACGTTCCTAAAATTCGCAAGCATGAAGCAGAAAAATCTTATTCGTCCTGCAAGTGCTACCAAATTAGATCCTAACTTATTACTTAAAATCTTAAGTCATAATTAAACAGGAATGGCACAACCATTACAACAATTATGAATCATTCGTTAAAATCCGTGATAAAAAATCCCGCAAACAGTGAACGTTCAGTACATATTTTGACATCAAGAGACCTTACTCTACACTAGCGCCTCTAGCGACGAACTCAAGCGCGATAGCCCTCATTCCATGAGAGGTATAAAGGCCCAAAACATCATAATAATAATAAGTCAAAGAAAAAGTTATAATGCAGTTTTGGTGCCGACATACTGGCCATCATTTTGATGTCGTTCGTCATTGTTCCAAATTTGAATTCAAGACCATTTAACATTTTATTGACTTCTTCTACACAAAAAGTGTAAGATGCTTGATTTAGGAGTCTGGGAGTGTATTATAAATTCGAAAGTACTCTGTCTGTATGTTACCTTTTCACACCTAAACCACTGAACCGTTCATTATGAAATTTGACAGATTGTGATAGGTAGCCTGGGACCTGGAGAAGGACATAGGCTATATTTCATCCTGGATGAAATACAAAATTCACACAGACGAATTCGCGGGCAATAGCTAGTTTCTTAATAAGTTACGCGTAATGACAGGAAAACAATTATTAAAAAACATCTCAACAAACGCGAATCGGTGTAATAAATCTGTGAATAAATAAAAGCGAGGCCCCTCCGTCTCCGCCCTCCCACGTAGGGTCAAAATAAAGGGCCTAATGAGGCCGCTCATGGCCTCCGTAAGTTATTCGTGTTACTTATTTAGTACTCTTATTACAATTGGAGCCTTTGCGGATGGAGCCTCATTTGTTTCTGGTCTTAATTTTATTGTGGAGATGATTTCATTTTATGGGGTCAAGGTATTCATGGAGAGTCTTGATAAATATCTACTCGTCGGATTTTTGTTATGGTGTACGCCATATGTTATGATAAATACTTAGCATATAACAATAAAGTGTGCATTCCTCTCGGCTGTAAAGCGAACCGTTTTTCCTTGATAAACCAAATTCCTTAGCTTCCAAACAAACAAAGCTCAGCTATCAAATACCTCAAAAACTCATTACAAGAAACAATATTTGCCGAAACGCGGAATCCCTAATAAGTACGCAGATATCATCGTTTCCATTTTAATAAATAATAATCCTACTCGGTGTAATGCTGGCTGGAAAACAAAGCGAAAGAAAAATCCGCCCGCACTTTCCGCACGAAGTAACCGTGTAGCGCAAGGGGGACTAAGTTTTAACACGAGACGACCTACAACTCTAGTGCTCTGGCGACTCATTAGGGACCCCGCTCGCGAGGAAGGGGCCTGAGGGGACTCAGCCCAAGCAAAAGGGGTTCTTCAGCTTTCGAGAGCCATCCGTGTGCGCGTGTAACTACTACGTCACTATACGTCACAGACTAACAATTGTTGCTCCCCGAAATTGATGTGCTGCATTATTCGTCCAATTTTTCTTGGAGCTTCTATCATTCTGTAGCATAAAGAATGGAGAAGTGAGTGTAGTGTGCAATAATAGTACCTGTCCTCACGGCAGTTAGGTCGCGAGTTTCTCGCAGTACTAGAACATTGTGTGGCTACAATGCTCCGCTCACATTTTCAGAGTTTGCAGTCTCTGTTAATTTGAAATTGTCTTAATTTGTTTTGTCTGAGAGGCACATTTGTTTCTTGGCCTCTAGAGTGTTTGTATTTACAACGGAACGTGGCCTCTGCTGTCTTAATGTGAAGTTTAAGTTATGCTTTAATTAAAATTAATACAGTTCCTAACATTTTACATTAAAAGTCAAATCTTTCGTCTCTATTTTGTGGCGTTACAGGTTAAATTCACGGTAACAATATTTAACTGGGTAGGCAACCTTAACTAGGACATTCAAACCAACTCAACCTGTATGACTAAGATATACATTAATTGTTTAACTCGTTGAGTTTCACCTAAATCGATGAAATACTCACTAACAGCTGAGTTCCTTCCCCATATTATAATAATATAATTTATTTATTACCAGCACAATCTAAGAAAATGCCAATAAATTCAGCAGATTACAAGTAGCACTCCTGGTTTCTCGATCGACCTCGTAAAGTTTTATTTAAGCCATTTCTATACGCTCTCGTTAGCTCGCTTCTTGTATTTTAACTGTAGCTTTGGCGCAGACTCTAATATATTGTACGACATTGTCACATAAATTGTCACTTTAAATGCCCGTAAGATTCTAACACAGAATGCTCATAAAGAAATGTGTA
Source organism: Dryobotodes eremita (assembly GCA_917490735.1). Taxonomy (NCBI): domain Eukaryota; kingdom Metazoa; phylum Arthropoda; class Insecta; order Lepidoptera; family Noctuidae; genus Dryobotodes; species Dryobotodes eremita. The sequence goes on along the minus strand of OU823251.1, from coordinate 17,250,155 downwards.
AGAGGACCTTTGTCGTATTATGTAGACGTTCTGGTTCGAGTAGGAAGTGTTACCAATCGCGGCACATTGTTTATGCATCGACTGTCTGTAAACGGCTTAAGTTTGCGCGGGAATCGAGACTTTAAGATAAGTAAAGTCTTCATGAAACTGTTTCTCTGTGTATGTAATGTGTAAGAGAGAGAGAGTTTTAGAGTGTCTTATATTAGCAGAATTTGCTTGAGTGAAAAGATCTATCTACTTACCATCTTGTACCATAATTTAAAATAGGGTATCGGAATATGTATACAAGAACTGATAGTAATTATTTTATTCTATTGTATTCGGAAAACTTACAGCTAACTTATAAAGTGTTCTTAAACAATATGAAATTGAAGGCCATTTACAAGTTTCCACTCATAAATCGGTTATAGTCAGGCCTTAAACCGAAAATCCGAAAACATATCCTTGACTGACTGCCCTTGGCATTGATGTTAACGATAAGTGTAAATTAAGGTCAAGTTCCACCCTCAAAATCAAGGCTTAAGTTCCAGCAGAGGGAATATTAATAATATATGATGAATGCTACTATTCAATTCTATGAATGTAGGTTACAAAATTAAGGTATCATAATCAAACCTATCTTCAAAATATCTTCTACAAAACAGAGATAAGCTGCCACAAAATTTAAATATGTTCTCGGACCAAACTCCGGCACAGCAACTATATTTGAAGAGTCTGAAGGAAGAACTAACACGCCGCCAAAATGATGGTGAGACTGACCTCACTATAAAATACAGACATGGTACACCAACAATTATAAAAAACCCTACAAAAAACCTCAAATAAGTTGCCAAACAGCCACCGATCTGAACTGTAACACCTATGAAATACTAAACGATTATAGCACTATTAATTCTCACCAATCACGACTAAGATTTTTGTACCTAAATGCTCGAAGTATACGGAAAAGCGGAAAGTTGGACGAACTAAAATGCATCCTGAAATCATTACCAAAAACCACACATGGCATTCTAATAACGGAAACTTGGATAGGTTCTGAAACCCAAGCTTTGGCACTGCAAATTGATAATTATACCCATTATTATAACTATAGCACAGACTCAAAAGGAGGGGGAGTATCAGCATTCATCCATAATGATTTAAAACACAGTCTATCGGAATCTAAGTACTCAGGTGGAAATAATTATCTATGGATACACTTGGAAAGGCACGCTTTTGAAATCGGAATAATATACTACCCTGGTAATACCAATTACAAAGAGTTCCTTGAAGAATATGAATCCCAGCTACAACAAAGAAAAAGAGCAATCGTTTTCGGCGATTTTAACATCGATCTTTTAGCTAAAACCAACAAGGAAACTAAACAATACAAATCAACAACTAAAGAGGCTGGATATACACTACTGAACAAAATAACCGCAAAATACTGCACAAGGGATTCAAAAACAAAAAAAAGCATTATTGACCATATCAGCACAAACTTAAAGAACGATAACTTCCACATGGCTATATTCAAGTCTTCTATGTCCGATCACTACCAGATGTACTTAGAACTAAAGAAAGTAAAGTCTCCTCGAAAACTACGAGCTCAATACGAAGCTATAAATTACACAACCTTATATAACCTGATGGAGAAAACTGAATATGACAACCCGCATAACGATTACCTGACCTTAGAAAATGTGATAAAGTCATGTGCAGAAAAAAGCAGAGTTACGAAGACTAAAATACTTAATCTCCCACAAAAAGACTGGATTAATAAGGAGATCATAGCACAAATCAATGAAAAAAATTTGATGGGGACGGAACTTAAAAGAAACAGTAATAATGAACTAATGAAAGAAGAATTTGTTGTAAAACGAGACTCTGTAGCTAAACTGATAAAAAGAACAAAAAATATCTACTACTACGAAGCATTTACTAAATGTATCAAAAAACCTAAAAAAATGTGGAATCTAATAAAATCCTTAACAAATAATAAACCTACTCATAGCTGTGTTCCCTCAAAACTAGTTGTTAATTCAAAAACCACTTCAAACCCTAATGAAATTTGCCAAATATTTAATGATTACTTTTCCACCATAGGACTCTTACTAGCGAACGAAATACCCACTATATTCCATGACGAATGCGAACGCGCTTTACCTCTTTCTCCCCCTAAAGACTTTGAAGGGCTGTCCAGTTTAAATCCTTGTTCCACTAAAGAGATATTTAATATAATTGCACACCTTGACCCGAACTGTAGTACAGGCATAGATGGCATAAACACCAAAATAATAAAATGTATCAAAAATCTGATTGTATATAACCTAAGCAAATGCTTTAATAAACTGCTAGCCGACGGAAACTTTCCTGAAACACTAAAGATAGCCAAAGTAACACCTATTTACAAATCAGGTAATGCTACTGATCCTGGTAATTATCGTCCTATTTCAGTCTTACCAGTAATTTCAAAAATATTAGAAAAAATTCTCCATAACCGACTAGAAACATACCTAAACTCTATAAACTTTATCATTGAAACTCAGTATGGTTTTAGACCCAAAAGTAATACCACCTCAGCTACAATTGATCTCGTAACTAAAATTAAACACAACATAGACTCTAAAAACATATGTTTAGGTATTTTCATAGATCTGAAAAAGGCATTCGATACGGTTTCCCACAAACTACTTTTAATGAAACTAGAATCCATTAATATTACTGGTAATGCACTAAAAATGTTTAAATCATACCTAACCAAACGTTCGCAAGTGGTTAAACTGGGCAATCATCAAAGTGGCGCAAAACCTGTTACATGTGGCATTCCACAGGGATCAATTTTAGGTCCCTTGCTCTTCCTTATATATATAAATAATATAAATGACATAAAGTTACGCGGTCACCTTACCTTGTATGCCGACGATACATCTTTATTCTACTTTGGGTCTTCGATTCATGCCATCATCTCACAAGCTCAGGAGGACTTAAACGCCCTACTTACCTGGTTTCAGTTCAACCTTCTAACAATAAACACCTCCAAAACATGTTACGTAATATATAAGGCAAAAAACAAACATATTCCTCCATTCAACCCACTTACAGTAAATGATGAGCCGCTACAACTAAAAACTTGCGAAAAATATCTCGGGCTTAGAATAGACAGCTCCCTTTCGTGGAGTGCTCATATCGACTATATAAAAAACAAGCTCTCGACACAAGTCGGAGCTCTGCACAATTTAGTTCGATGCGTTCCACAAGGATTGCGACACACTATCTACAATTCCCTAGTAAAGCCACATCTCCTATACTTGGTCGAAGTATGGGGTAGTGCTCCAAAAACAAAATTGTCACAACTACAAATTTCTCAAAATAAACTGGTAAAAATGCTCTTCAATTACCCGTACCTAACAGCAACAAAAAAAATATACAGCGATACAAAAATAATGACCATAAAACAACTATATATATATAACACATGCATCTTTATCAAAAAAGTTCTAAACAAAACCATCCACTCAAATATCACACTTACCCAACACAAACAAGTTAGTCAACGAAGCACTCGGCGAGCAAGTTTATTGGTTTTACCAAAAACTAGGACCAACTATGGCAAAAAAATGCTTACATTTGAGGGAGCACAGCTATACAATAAAATACCATCACGCATAAGGAACCTGCACTCATTTAATGCATTCAAAACCCAGCTGAGCCATTACCTGATTGCAAATCAAATATTATTTGAAAAATGAATGGTTTGGCTGGGACAGGTTTTTAGTTTTAATTTTAAGTTTAATTAGTATTTCTGTTCATGGATGTTGTCGAACCTAAATTTGTTTATTTATGTGTTAGTAATTGTTCTCAAGTAAGTGACATGTAATTGTTTTTATTGAGAATAAAGTTTCTTTAAACCTAACCACAAAATAATATTGCCATACCGATATATTCTCGTTACTAGCAAAATTACTTCCATTTTCGATACAAACATGGTTCCAAACTCCACCAAATATCCAAGCTAGACCCAGAGTAACGACATTAAGACGTTTCGAGATACCGCAAACACTAACACATTAGATGCAGACAACATTGATCGAGTGCTGCATAGAGTAAATATTCAGTTTCGACACCCTTCGGCTTCTCTACAGGCCATCTATCGTTAAAGGCTAAACCTCAGACAAATCTACACTCGGTCCGAGTCCATCACTCTTAATAATGAAGGATCATGATGTAGATTGATAAGCGAACCCTTGGGCCGAGATGTAGAGGGCTTGATTCCGTAGATATGCCCGGTGGAAATGATTTGACGCCTTTTTGTTGGGAGGTTGAGAAATTGGTATTAATCCATTTGATTACTAGAAAGTTTGTAGACGAGTGGTGACTAGCCGAAGTTAAGTAATAAGTAACGAAAATTACTCCGATACTAATAATAATCAAACATAAATTTGAGACCACTTACAATACAGACCCAAGGGGAAAGAGTAGAATAATATTGAATAAGAGAAGCTAGCAAAAATAAAGCATATTATTAACTATAATGTGAACAGCAAAAACATGGTATATTCTGAAAACCAATAAATGAATGAATGATAGCAACAGACCCAGAAAGTGGAAAAGCGAATGAAAACAGAATAAATAACATAAACATAATATCTTATACGTTTGTCACGAAAGTAGGACAAGAAAGAATTAATGGAATGCAAGGTTGTTATAGAAGCCATAGATAGGCGACGATGCCGAAAATATCGAGTTACTAGTGTTACTAATATCAATTGGGTTTCAACTCTTGGCAGTTTATTTTATTCGTTTGAAGTTTTGTGAGAATATTGGAGAGCACTATTATTATCAGAATCTAATACAACATCATTTCACACATTAGTTTTCTCTTTTCCGTCTGGTAAGTACCTATCTAGTATGTCGATAGCTAAATATTTTTGACTTTAGATACTTTTGAAAATAGACAGCTGTCCAAAATTTTATCATGTTAAGAATAGTTTTGAAATATATTCTAGGAAATTTAATTTGCTGCATAGCGCCCCAGACATTCATTAACGACCACGGACAGTAAAATTTAAAAATGTCCCTGAATATAAATTTGTCTTTTAAACCGTCTATAATTTCATCGCTCTGCGTCTTGTAGGTACTCATTACTTAAAAGGATTACAATTTTATCCTGTGCGAGTTCCAGACTATCCGGCTGCGTTACTTGATCTCCTCTCCTTTAGGCCTAGCGTAATGATTGATGCGTTGCGGATTTACTTTAATGTAATTAATGAGCCCATGTGACATGGGTCCGGTTTTTCCTTATTTAAATCTTTTGCATTTTCTGTGTTGAAAAAGTTGGCCACTATTTTATTTTGAAACTTTTTAGATGGTTTAGACGCGAGCTGCCGAATCAGTCAAAAATACAGAAGCTTTGAGAAAGTTCTTTGTTTTTATTATGAATTCTTTGCTTTCTTAGTCACTCATTATTATCTATATAAATAATATTTTTTGCCGTACCAGAATTCACCAGGTGCAAAAATGTTTTAGTAAAATTACCGTTGCCATAAAACACATAAAAATCATCGCTTCGCCAATCACGTAGCCGGAAATTACTTTAAAAATATTCAATATTATGTACAAACTCCGCTTCCACACCGTTTTATTATAATATTGCGGACAGTAATCGTCTCTAAACATTATCTGTTTCAAGATTGCCAGGTCCTTGTACACGCGACTCGGGGAGCTTCTAAAGACATTTTAATTTGATAAATTGTAAAGAAAACGCAAGTACCTACATCGTTAGAGGCACGTGTCTCTTAAAAAAACAGGAAAAGCTGGTCGTTAAAATTTCTGCATGGGTCAACGCGAAGGTTAGGCATGCGAGGGGACAAATTCGGCGATCCGTAGACATCATTATCGTACACTGTACCGTTTTTAGATGATATATTATACTCAACAATACACTACATATGACTGAATAGAAAAAAAAGAAAATTCCACATATGAGTTTATCGCTGAGATTCAGGATTCAATATTTTTTGTTGTCTCCTGTGAATTGTGAACAAGTGACAGATTTATTTGATACTAAAACGAAGGCTCGATATATTTATTATTTGGTATTCTGTGGATCCTTTTGAGAATTCGGTGGAAATCAAATAGGTTTTTTCGGTTATCGATATTTACAATATCTACTTGAATGATGTAATGGTGCTTGTTACAAATAAACATTCTAATTACCTATGGAAAGAATGTAAAAGTGCCAATGCAATTTCTCAACAAAATTAAATTTGTTTACTTCTATGAAATCCAACCTACGTTATAATAATGTTAAGTAATTTATTATTGCTTGAAGTGTGTTTTAATGTTGTGTCAACATTGAGTCGGTATTTAACTAAAATAACAACCACAGCACAAACCAATCATTAACCTTGAACCGACCAGAAAAGACAAAAGGAAAATAATAAACAATAACGAAAATAAACCATATTAATAGAACCAAGAAAACCCTCACTTACGACGCGATTTACTAAACGATCAAACGTTAAAAACTGTGATCAAGTAAATGGTCCAAAACGTCCATCGATTTGGCCGGAAAGCGGTTATTTCGATGCCCATTTCTTCATGGCCGGGAAAAATACTCATTTGGGACATCCACCAGGTATATGGAGCGAAAATACTATCATTATAACCCAAAGGTCTTCGTGAACCGTCCAAAATATATGTTAATTTAGTTTAATTATTTTTATTACAGAATATTTGGGTCTTGAGAAGATCCTTTATTACTTTACGGTCTAAGATTAGGTAGGTCGATACTTTAATCTTGTTATGTTCTTTTGTTTTGGATTAATCGCAATTACAGGGTAATTTACCTAAAATAATGTTGCGTTCTACGGAGAATTAAGAGTCTGCTAAGTAAGAGTCGGTGTCAAGTTTACTTGTGGCGGTCTGCTTTGTAAACTGTGCTAACATAAAACACTTGTTTTTGTTCTGTAAACAGCTGTAAAAAATAGTAAAATGTTCAACATTATCAGATCAAAAAATTAATAACACTTAATCATTTCTTGGATCATTTCAACATTTATTGACTCAGTATCCTTAACGTCTTTTAAAATGAAAAACTTCCCTGATTGATATTTAATAGGCGATCGTTTGCCGTCGTGCGGACACCTTGGCCTCCACGATAATTTGATCTCATAAAAAAATTAAAAGCATTTCGAAAACATCATAATGGTAACAACGGCATAATTGCTTAATGGCGACCTTAAATTGTGATTCCATATTATTTATTCATGAGCCGAACATCGCCGATCTTCACATGCGATCGTGCGTTTGCACCGAGCCCCAAAATTACCTATCCCATTATGTTATCAACCGTTTTATGAATCTAAATTCTTTATGATACGAATTAAGTATGTTTTTATAATGGACCATGGTTGCTTACACCCTCGATTAACTGTAATAACCGTTTAATAATCCGTACAACTGAGTATGTAGTTTCTCATTCTTAGTCAGACTTTATTAAGTTTAGGTCAGAAATGGTGGAGGTCGATTCCGTGAATGAGCATCACCTAAGCGCGTTTTGATTATGGTAATCATGATGAAGGATGTATTTAGCGAAATTATTTAACTTATTATTTTAATACGCGATTTCCAGAATTGATATGAATCACAACGTGGCCGTGATAATGCTAATGAGGATCATTTACTCGGGCAAATTTTTATAATTAGGGTATGGAATTCGGGTAGTCACAAAATACAAAAACGTAATTGTTGGCAGTCACGAGGATAAAATCAGATGATTTATTAATGACTGCTGAGGTGCACTGTGTTAATCAGACGTGGGTACAAACGTTTGTTTATTTTTGCAAAATATGCGTGTCTAATGAACTAGACATAGGTATCATTTCTATTGACTTAATTAAGAATTACACCATACGAAACTACCTTTTGGAAGGGGCAACTATAATCAATTTTATTTTCTTGTAAATTTTGACGTTCAAAAGCGTATTTTATGGGCCTATTTGAAATAAATGATTTGACTTAAACTTAAAAAGTAAATTTTGTAAATTTCACTTTTTAGATGTGGTACCTACACCACCCACACACATTCGTATACCACTACTTGATATGTAAATAACAGTGACAGGAAATTATTATAACATCATCAATATAAACTAAGTGGCAAAAATACGCAGTATTAAGGATAACTCAAAAACTACTGGTCAGAACTTAATCAAATTTAAATGGGACTACGTGTGAAGTACCAGCTTTCAAATAAAAAAAGAATCATCCAAATCGGTTCACCCAGAAAAAAGTTCTGAGCCAACAAACATAAAAAAAAAATGAAAAACATGCAGTCGAATTGAGAACCTCCTCCTTTTTTTGAAGTTGGTTAAAAATACAAATGGGTGTGATAAATTGCATCACTTTGGTGTATTTTCAACAAAATTGCGTTATTTATCCTGTCTTGCATATTTGTTACCTACTAATAGCTTTTTAAAGTTAATATCTTATTACATTGAACATTGGCCCATACAGTAATGTGTATAGGTACTTTGAATTACAAGGAGAAGGTCTTCTTCTAGTAAAACAATGTAAATGTTATTTAATTATTGCAAACCTTCAAACTAGAATTAAATAACAGACCTATTGAATTAAATTCTCACCGTCGTTAAAGCAATATAACTTTCAATTAAAAAGCAATTTTGTAAAAAATACAACGTCACACGGTTTAAAGGGTTCGAATATACACTCGAAATTGTTTATAAACATAACGGCTAAACAAAAGATAGTAATTTTAAAGCCAAACGTTTGGGAACCCATCAGGTTCGACAGCACGATCATTGGCCCGTAAAATTAAATGCTAATACAAATTATTATATTCAAACTAGAATGTGCCTAACAACATTATAATAAGGACCCCGGGAAATGAGATCGCTCGTAGCGATGACTAATTTGAGTAATTCGTGAATAGATCTCGATACTTTTTTTGCTCATTGTACCCAATTTTGAACACGGAACTCGCATTGTATGTAATTTAGAAACGTACCGTCAGTAAATAAACCGCCTTTTTGATGTTTCGTTTTAATTACGAAGGTATTGAAAGCTTGATTATCACACCGTGAAAATATTAATAATTATCATGGCGGCCTTTTGTGTTGTGTATTTTGTATCACGAGTGATGATGTCTTGTTATTTATACGGATAATTGTTTCAAGTTGAACACAGCATAATTAGGATGTTGGGTATTTTCTGTTGCTTTGTTATTTTTACCTGTTATTGTGATGGATATCTTGTACCTAAATAATATAATTAGTGTCTTCAAAGGAGACAAATTTGCTGGCGTATAATGTTGAATTATATACAGGGAATATAACTGTAAGTTATAATATAATAAGTTGAATTATATATATAATTGTATAGCAACAAGAATCAATAAGTTCAATTCTACCACTTACACAAAACTAAGAATTAAGGTAGGAACTTTCAATGAATTGATCTCTGTGATATGTCAATTTAATATCTTTATTCAATAACACGAACTTGTTGAAGAAAACAGAGTAATTAAGTATCCAACAAAACTCATTTAGAACACTTTACACGAATGTGAAGATTACTCTTCAAAACCTAATTAAGAACTAAGTAGTATTAAATAGATATGCGATACTTCAGAAAGTCTAAATGAAGAGTTAACGTGTTTATCGAAAGGAGAAAGTTTTAATGAATACTTAGCTCGTGGTAATTCATTGTGTGCGACAGACGTTTGCACTAATTAGGTATAGTTTTCAACTAATTATGTTTAGCTGGAAAAGGAGTTTAGACTTTTTAAAGGAATCTATTAAAATGTTTATGTTGACTTCTGAGTATAAACCTGAAAAGTGAAAGTCAAGGTTATCACTCAGTTTATGAATTAAGAATTTCACGGGCTATAATGAAGGAATCGCCAATAATAATACTAAGGAAGGGGGAAGGGGGGGGTTGTAGGATTTGACAAGTTCTCAACTTCAAATTCTCAGTTTAGAAAACCGGGTCTTTTACATTTAAGGCCATCTTAAAGACAAAACACAATCAAATGAATGATGGAGTATTAACAATGTTAAGAAGGCCACTATTGTTATTCAATTTTAATAGGTTAAAAAGGGAACATACTATACCAACCTAAATTTAAACAGCATAGAAAATAAGAAATCTTGAAATTTTCCCATACTCATTTTTCCCTCACAGCAAAGAGATGCTTTTATAGCATACGAAGAACTGATACGCCTCTTGAAGGCACATGCCCGCTACTACCCATGCTTGTACTCTATAAAGGCTATATTAGACTTGAAGTAGAGCAAGTTGTTAGCCCATCGCCTTTAAGTGCTGTAGAACTCCATTTTCCTCAGTTAGCTTGAGAGCAGCATCAATTTAATATACTTGGTCCATCTATGTGCTTGCACAAGCCAGCTTGAAACCACATTATGCGTCATGTGGTGTGTTAAGCTGTGTTGTTATAGCAAGGAATTGGAGGTGGCTTGTTTTGGTTAAAATATTATTATTTTGGCAGAATTTAGTCAATTATAATTTAAGAGCGATGACTTTTGATAGATAAGTTAGATCTGTATAAATAATTTATGAAAAACTTGTATTGTACCAAACCAGCGGGGTAATTTCGTAACACACTAACAGCAGGAATGGCATTCATTTTGACGATTCAACAACATTCATTGCGTTATTTAAGTTGTTGAGCAGACAAATTTTTCGAACATATGAAGCAATGGATTAGCGATATCGTTCAAAATCATTCAGATTCTGATTGATAGTGTATTACGCAATTAGGGTGCTGTTTTAAGCTTACTATTGAGCACCACAGCAAATATCGTTTCGTTTCCTACTTATTTACAAAACATGGAAAATAATATTTACTAAAAATATATCAAGAATTTACTAGGTCCTAACATCCCAATCCTTTCAAAGCAAAATATGTCAGATACACTTATTTACCCCAGAAGCCTTATCACATCAAATCTGTGAATGACGTAACATCGAAACCGTAAAAAGCTCTTCAATATTTGCATATTCCGAGGACTACAGTGTAAGGTTATGTAGCTATAAAGTTATATGCTTACCAATATGCGGCTGGAGTCTGTCATAACATACAGCAATCCAATATCAAAGATACACAAGACGGGGCAAAGTGAAGGAGGCTTAGGTCATGGAGCGATCTCTGACACGATGCAAGACGGTTAGAGGCTTGCTATTATGCCTATATTGATTTGGATGGTGTGTTGACTAGTCTGAATTGTGGTAGGATGAGGGTTAGCTGTTAAAGGTTAGACCTTTAGTTGGTGCGTAGTACTCACAACCGGCGTGCGTGTATGACCAGATGTATGAACGTAAACGAGGCAAAAGGAGTATGTAAGGATCGTAGCAGGTGGCGTTCTGTAGTTTCTGCCTACCACCATGGGAAGAAGGCATGAGTTTATGTATGTGTAAATGACAATCCATGTGACGTTTTTGCAGGTGCATTGTCTCTGCTCGAAACAAGACCGATCGTTTGGAACAAACTGGTGGAGACTGACTGTATCTGGTGAGTATAACGTCAGATAAAGCTGTAAAGCTAAAGATATAAAGCTTAAGATTAACACTCAACATAATAAACTGAAAAAATTGCGTACTAAATAAAACAACTCAAAAGCAAGAAAAGGAACAAAACATAAAGAAATGATTTACAACACCCATGAACAAGTTTGAGCCTATAACTTAACGACTACTAATCAGGAGATGACACGATAAAAGTGAAAAAAGAAATCCCGAGCATAAATATTCGAACAAGGGCTCCTTTCAGATGACGTCGTACATGCATAAATATTCTCTGACTTGAATGAAACCGAGGATGCTGGACTGTAAGTAGTGGTTCTACTTTATGGCGTTCCTTAAAGCCTGGTTTCTTTTTGCTTCTATGGAAGGCTTAGAGAATTAATGTAAGCAAGGTGTAAGGCCTTGTTGTTGTTACCATTCAGATTTTCCATGCAATGGGCGACTTTAAGGCGAGCAAGGAAGGACTTTCTTGTTTCCATAAGATAACCAGAACACAATCGATCACTGCTACATGATCCATTTATGAGGAAGCCTATGGGTAATTTTGATTTTATTTTACGAGCTTTGGTTAGTAGTCAGATGATGAGTTGAAAGGATTAATGGGAAAGAGAGGAATGGCTTATGCAAGCGTTTCTTTCTACATTTATCACCACCATCATCACAATCACACACAACATACATACATACTTGGTTGTGATTAGCATTAGTCTTAATTATTTTTCTTTTGTCAATTAGTTTTTATTGTATGTGTATGAAAGTGAAATTCACTGTAACGCATACCTATTAACTCATCAAGCATCGTTCATGAGACACAATTGATTATCTATTGTTTTGGCCCTCTAGCGGGCCACCTCGGGCCTGACTAGCTAAACTTATAAATGTAAACGGAACGAAGGAGCCTGGATGTCACGACACAGGGAATCCTAGTGAGAGTTTCAGGAATCAACGCATTCGATTGTAATTTCTTATACAATAAAAATATTCTTATTCTTATTTTTATCAACACCGTAAGTAAAGCGCAACTCTTAAGGAGGTGAATCTGTTATTCTAATTTAAATCATTCATACTTGAAATCAAAGGCTGCGTTCAATTATTTCATTTATTTCTGCTAAAATCATATTCCATATGAAATGTCAGAAGCAGCCATATCAAGTAGGTTAAAATTACAAACGTAATTCTTTAATGCAAAGCCAGTAGGTACAACCTACCACACAGCATCTCGCAGTATTTAAAAGCAAAACCTTAAGTGCTAACCGCCGATTATCCAGATTATATGACCATTGTAAATCATCTAATACTTAGCCCGATCCTCTGCACTTCGATATGGGCCCGTATGAACTATGAACGATAAAATTGAAGTATTGCCTTTATCACACAAAAGGGCTCCAGATCTCGTTATATAGGTCCAACAATGGCGTTTCTGCCGTAAAAATTGCAAATAAGCCAGTTTTTATTATGGATGGGCCGCAGTAATGAGATGGACCGACGGAATTTATTGTACTAAAAATGAGTAATATCAAAAATCTATATTAAGCTTTAAGTATTGGGTTCGAAGGTAAAAGTGATGTACAGTTTGAATGATTCAGATGGGACCTCAGGACCAGAACGAAATTGCTGTGATAAATGGAACAAAGTGGTCAAGTAAAATGAACCATGAGGTCGATTTTGGAGAAAGGTTATACAGCATTTTAAATTTATTTAAAAAGCCCCAATTTAAGCAATAAATCGACCCCAACATTTTTTTGCAAAAATATCAGCATATAGGTAGCATATTGAGATCTACTTGGAACTATGGTGGAAATGTTATGCAAATAAATTATTATTATTATTATACTTGGAACCTAAAAAAAAACTGGATACTAAAATATGGGACTTAAACATACTCGTAACTGGTGAAATGTGGATGTACTTTAGAAATACACCTCTGCCTAATCCTTCGAGGATTATAGGCGTGATATTGTGGGTTAATTATTATTACGGTATTTCAAGTTTTCCTGCTTATATCATTCGATTTACGCCCTAAAGTCCCATCTCAAAAAATCACCCAGTATAATTTTATACCTGTGTTCGCAAGATCGCAAGTCACGAACGAATGTTCTGATACAGATAGCAGTTTAATTAGAGACTAGATAAAGGCCTAGCAAACACCTTATTTTTGGCCTTTGTCAATCTGAAATAATAGTCTGAGCGCTGCGTCGAAATAGTGAGCCAAATAAATATAAAAGAAAGATTAGAGAATCATGAATTAAATGAGAATCTTCGTTAAATTGGAAAAATATTTACACACTTATGTTGCTTGTTTGGTGTAAATAACGCAGTGTTTAGAAATAAATTCGAAATTAACTATTGCGTTTGCATCAAACGAATTTTTATTTTTATTCTTGTTTTAGAATAATACTTTTTTTTCAGTCCCTCTGTGTGTTATATGTTTTATGTGTTGACGTGCAATGGAGCATAGTAATCTAGGTGTCGAATTTGACAGACCATATTAGCAACACCACACTGCGCTCCAAAACACAGATTACTGACGTTGCTCAAAAAGCCGCTAAGCTGAAGTGGGAGTGGGCTGGCCACGTCTGCCGTATGCCCAATGAGCTGTGAGCTAAAATAACCACTACGTGGAGCCCTGACACAGCCAGATGGCGTCGCGGCACACCCGTAGAAGATGGCGGGACGAGCTGGAGAAAACAAACGACCAGTGGTCTACTTTAGCCATGGATCGAAAGAGATGTAAGTCATGGGAAGAGGCCTTTGCCCAGCAGTGGGATGATGTAGGCTAATAGTAGTAGTAGTGTGTTATATCAATATGGGAAACATAACTTCAACTGCGGGTGTAAGTACACATCTGTCTGTCTATGATGTTATGTTATGTTTTTTAACACATAACATTACATAACATAAAGCCTTTAATGCCAGAAAGGTAAGGCAGAGGTGTACTTATAATACACCCACATTTCGCCAGTTATGTTTAAGTCCCAGCTAATAGAGGGCCAGCCTATTGCCATAAACCGGACACAAATCCAGATTCCGGGCTGCTACTGAGAAAATACTAATATAAAAACCAAATAACACTTTTCCCGAACTGGGAATTGAACACAGGACCTCATACTAAGAAGTAGCGCTTGCTACTACTAGACTATAACGACGCAGATATGATGTAGCGGTATTTACATCGCCACATGCGAGCTACGTGTCACACTGATGTCACGCAAAATCCTGCATCGCGCAAGCAGAGTTTACTAGCATAAATATACAACGTCACGACATCAAACGTCGGGCAGTTGCTCACCAGACACAACACCCGTCTGGTCGGAGGATCCCCCTTTTCCATAGAGTATGAGTGAACTTTACACCCTGTTCCTCATACTCTATAATGATATCAAGCTTGCATCCTCCAAAGGGGTGGATAAAGGTGTATTTAATAGCACCATCACCCACTTTTTGCCAACTATGTTAAGTTTCATGTAATACATAGGTGGCCTCTGACTTTAGTCAATTGCAGAGAAAACCAGTTTTTTAAAGTAATTCAAAAATCCTGCCACCTTTACTACACTTTTAACATTAACAATATCACACTTGAAGCAACTATAACGGCTGTTGAACATTTTCAAGTGTCTTCAGTCTCTGGACAGCCAGACGGTTGTCCCAAAGTGTAGACAATGGTGCGTTAGATGGCCAATAAGGACACTCGTGCCGCACGTCGAGAACGAGCATCGCTTTACTGAAGAACGTTTGCAAAGTAAATTTACTGGAGTCCATTGAAGACTGTTGAAGTTGGAAAGTTATCGAAATTATGTTTCAAATTATAGAGTGCTAAGCATTGAAGAAGAACTATAAGTATGTTTTAAATCTTGAAACATTCATGTATTTATGCAACATCGGGTTTAAAGAGTGTTTCTTCATCATTATAGATACTCCTTGACAATTCAAAAGTGCCTGTAATTGGTTTATTTAAAATAAATGCTTTGATTTTGAGTTTGATCGTGTTCTTATGCTTTGTACCTAAATCTTTTTATTTTCTTTTTTTTTTAACTATGCCCCACACTAGGAATTCCTCCTGTATTGTGGATCCGTTTAGAAACATTTAAACTCGCATCCACAAATAGCCAGACCCGGAACAACTACTTGTAGGTCATACAAATATTTGTTCTGTGCGGGAATCGAACCCGCGACACGCCTATAATCACGTGAAATCTACTCCAATTATCTAATTTCGTCTTTCCAATTTTCCTAGATTTATTTGCATGATTACCTACATTTTTTGTCTTCTTACTAACGTAAATACATGAAAATGATATGACACTACCTAAAAGTAATTTAAATACACAAGCATTCCTTTTCACTCCATGACTCAGAAAGTCACCACTCATACTTTTTAAACTTCAACTTAAAACCGCATCTTCAAATCGAGCCGCGCTGCCAATAACGCTATGTTTCCAATTACCAGCAATGCGCAGTCAATCACAGTCGTGGCAGGCAGTTCATTCGACGTCACATCTCACACAACTTCTCATGCAGTTTACTGTGCGCCCTTAAGGCCTCGTCCAGGGTAAGGAGCTTACACGGGTACTAAGTCGGGAGTGTAGTATCAAACGTATGAAACCGCCGTTTGCGTTCAGACAGGGTTGTGATTATGGCGGGTATTTATATACCCGCAATAATCACAAAACACATCACAATGAAACAAAATTGAATATATTATTAGGTTCAATTTTGTTTAATTCTATGTTCATGCGACACCTACAAAATTACAAGGAATGAATGTTCATCTGCTTCTTGCATTTCAATTTTATATAAATTGGTATGCGAGTTAAAGATGCCGAGTGTCGAAATCCAATATTTCTGGAGCGGTTCACTAATTAATGATTTTTTTACTTTTGTTTTTTTTTTGTGTTCAGACGTTTCACTTCGAGCGAAAGAATGGAAGACAAAAATTAACAAAAAGTGAAGCGTCGCGAGTATCCATTGATTTACCGTGTGGAAACACATCTACCCTCTACTGCCCGCTAAAACAGCTCGCGATTAACTGTGGCTAATCGCGCCCGCCGCTGCCCTAGTCAGCACGCTGAGTGAGACCCGTCTAAGGCTTACAAATTACTTAAAACCTTTTTGTCCGTACCGTAAGCGTTGTGAAACTTAAAATATTAGACGTTTTCTTAAAGAGTTTTGTGAAGTTTTAGGAACAACAACACAAAATAAATCTTGTTCTTTCAAGACTTTAAGGAATTATGTAAATAAGTGCCCATTATGTAAAATAAGAAATTCTATAATTATTACTTTGTCATCATTCACAGAATAATATTGTTGCATGCTCAAACTTATTTTTAAGATAACAATCACTTAATGAAAACTTTCAATTGTTTTCAACTAAAACAAGCATTGTCATTTTAAGTAACTTCAGCTTAAAATGATAGACAGGCCATAGAACTTTAAAATTTGTATAGGCTAACATTATCTGATATTATTATAAGTCCTAAAAACAGTAGAATTACCTGCAATAATAATAGTGAACCGAAATTATATATGAAATGTACTGCAGTATTTTGGACAAGATTTACTAGTTGTTAAGGTCTAATCTCGCTTAAAGCCGTCCAAAATTCATTTTTCATTCTTTGTGGAAATGTCAACAAGATTGTCGACGAATAGTCAATTCAAAAAGTTTACGCCTACAGACTTCCTACAGCTAGAAGTTTCTTAAAGCGAAGTTTAGCATACCAAGATACCAGAGCATTAACATCATAAAGACTTATCTCAAAGAACTGTCGATGCATACGTCATATTTCGAAAAAGGAATGACAATACCTTTTTAAATTCTATATTATTGGACATTTATTGTTCAAATAGACTGTATTAATCCTGTTTTACATAATACTGTTTTGTAAGATACCCAAAAGTACGATGTTTTTCGAAATAGTTGCTTAAAATCATAATGTTTTATTCAAACGTTTTGGAAAATGGATTTAATCCGTATTTCATATTTATTAGATTCGCCCCCTATTACATGGGACTTAAACATAACTGGTGAAATGTGGGTGTAGTATAGGTACACCTCTGCCTAACCGTTCAGGGATTACTGGCGTGATGTTATGTTATATTTCATATTTATTTTACAGAATATTTGTGACAGAATTACTTATCCTATTCAAGCATTTATTGTGTAAATATTAATCTAGTCTAGACAAATTTCAACTAGCTATAATTACGATTGTAATAGTAGGTAAGTACCGTTTGTTTTAGTTGACATTTCCTTAAATGTCATATCCATTTGCTTAACACTACCGCTGATGACATTATTAGGTCGTTAGTCGTAATTTGTGATCTAATGATGTTTGATGTGCTAGTGTTAAGTAGCATTAGGATTTTATGTTACCTTTATGCTTGTTGTCTCTACTTACAATAATACCCTTACAGTCCTTTCACAGTAGATTTGTTTCTGACAGCAGCAACATTATTGTAACGAAAATAAAAATGTTTGAAATTTTGACAGTATAAGCATAATTAGAGATAAAATAACTGTGGAAGGACTGTACTCTGTAAGTCTTCAATTCTGAGTATTGTACATTTAACAAAGTGGAATTATAGACACAAATATATAGTTACTAACTACACAAATATGGATGTATATCTGTAATAGATATGGTCTGAAATAAAGATGCTATACATGTTTGTAGAGCTTCTTACATTTTCCATTAACGTCTGATATTTACATATCAAACTATAAAACACTAATGTAACAATTATAGCAATTTACAAGCCATCCAACAAAATAGTTTCTACCCTTCACTTACGCGTAGCCTCAACATAAAATACTTAATGCTTTCATTACAGACATAAAAAGCCTTTCACGTGACTAATTCACTGTCAATTGCCATGAAAAAAAAATACACGAATCCTCTGCCACTAAACGTGTATAAATATATTGAAAAATCCAACTTACATAAATGTCAACTTTAATGACATTTGAATTAAGTTGATATCTGAAAAACACGAAGTGTCAAAAATATCGTAAGTCAATTTCATTTGCAATAGAAACTGAACTATGTGTGCTAACGTTAAGGTTTAATGCCTCGAAGCAAGTCAAATCTAAATTTAAAGTAGCGAAATACATTCTTATGTCTTACAAGTATCAATTTAAATATCTAGTTTTGCAGTACGCCGCGTACAATTATAATAACGAGGCCTAGACAATAATTGAATCGGATTATATACTGTTTTGACATTCGTCGAGGGGAACGAAAGAGATTCATCGTGTAATCAAATCGGTTTCTACAGTAATTTTTGTATCAGCCATGACGTGTCTTGATATATGTCGACTTTGATATGATTCTGTAATACTTGCTTACGGCTGTTAAAATGTCAAAGGATAAATTAGATTTGTAGGGAATGAGTTACTGTATTTTTTTATTTGCAGTTTCTTACATAGTAACTACAGTTTTTTTTTTTTTTATAAATAAATATCTACTATGTGTTTTCTACATTATATGTAGCTTATAATGTTCTTTCAATATTTTTTCTACTGTTACAGTTTTATTGGAACGATGTTCTTTATCGCACGTTATACTCTGCACACTTGGCAAATGAGAGCTAAATCGAAAAAAGTGTAACATTTGACCGTCACGACACTTTTGCTACAGTATGTTCTTTTTTTTTCCATTTAGTCACTCTCAAACGTTGTTAATTTATTTAATTGTGCCTGTTACATACTTATGAAATAAAATGAAATTGTTTATTCTGTAAATATCGGAATCACTTTTACATGTCATAAAATATATGTACAGCGGAAGGAACCTCGTTTCAATGCACCTCTTCGGCTTTTTTTAAGCAGTGTCAGTACATTTAATGTTTTTTAATTAACAATAGAAATTTAAACTAAATGAACTTTGCTTGACCCGTTGAATAGTAAGTATTTAATAAAACTTTAGCACTACCAGACCACCACCAGATGTACCACCAGACCTCCACCACCTGCACACTAATTACGTAACACACTATCTATGTCAATCTAAATCATTTGGAAGCCTATTGCAAATTCATTGCTTCTTATGTTCGAAAAATTTGTCTGTTCAACAACGTAAATAACGCAATTAATGTTGTTGAACTGTCAAAATGAAACGTATTCCTACTGTTAGTGTGTTACGTAATTACCCCGCTGATGTATGAACGTAAACTAGGCA
Organism: Dryobotodes eremita; assembly: GCA_917490735.1. Classification (NCBI taxonomy): domain Eukaryota; kingdom Metazoa; phylum Arthropoda; class Insecta; order Lepidoptera; family Noctuidae; genus Dryobotodes; species Dryobotodes eremita. The sequence continues at coordinate 17,230,440 of OU823251.1, read as the reverse complement.
AAAGGAGTATGCATGGACAGTAGCAGGTGGCTTTCTGTAGTTTCTATCTACCCCCTTGGAAAGAAGGCGTCAGTTTATGTATGTATGTATGTGTACTTTAGCACTAAGATACAACTAGAAAAAAGTAATTTTTATTTTTAAATATTGCTCAGTACACACTCAAAGTATTACTTCAATTAAGCGGTCAGAACCACAGAGCTAACCTATATTTCTCAATTGTTGCGTGTTGAATCGTCAATTAAATAGTACTTTAGAACGTTTATTCAAACGACTGTCTGCTTCATTAATGCACAATTAATTGCTCTAGTAATACCTCTTGCATGATATTTTGTTACATTTAAAAATAGTACGTTGAAATTATTCTGGTAGAACAAGAGAATTTATTGTGTTTTAATGAATTAAGTCTGCATATCAATGAGCAGTTTTATAATTCTAGTATTCAATAGGTGATGGATGGTGTGGTGCTTTACATTTTACGATCTTGGGAACCTTTTAGGATGATTTATATTTTTGGTCAATATTCAATTCAATATTTGGTAAACAAAATCAATATAACGATACATTTTTACAAGTGTGTGTGTGTGTGTGTATGTGTGTGTGTGTATGTGTGTGTGTGTGTGTATGTGTGTGTGTGTGTGTATGTGTGTGTGTGTGTGTTTGTGTGTGAGTGTGTATGTTTGTGTGTGTGAGTGAGAGAGATTTTGAGTGAACCTGAGTGACTAAATGAGCAAATAAAATAACTCTAATAATATACATTATTAAGTCACACGCTGCAAAAGTAACTCTGTGTCATCATAATCTAAACTGTGAAGCCACAATATTAACTCTTTTTTACACTCAATTATTTTTTTATTATAAATATATATTATTTAGAGTAGATGGTTCTACTGGCAAGAAGACTGCCGGGCTCAAATAGGATTGGGCGGGAAACATCAGCCGCATGCACGATGAACGCTTTACACAATGGGTACCTAAAGATGGACGGCGTCGCAGCAGCCGGCCCAGAAAGAAGCGGCGAGATGACCTGGACGCGTACCGTGAGTGTTGGCTTGAGGTGACGCTGGTAAAGACTTCCTGAAAGGACTTGGGGAGCCCTTTAGGGCTTTGCCCGGCAGTGGGACAGTATAGGCTAAGTAGAAAAGTTCTACTGACAAAAATAACACACAATCATGCTCTTCTAAAGACTAAAAAAAGCTAGACACATGAAACTTGGATGCGCTAAGGTAGCCCGCGAAATTCATATTTACTTAGGTTTTTTCAATTTACAGGTCAGTGTCAAGTTGTATGTTGATTACAATATGATTCGCGATCGTAACAAATATGGCTTTCCAGAATTATACTCATTAGAATCAACAATACAACTCCATAAGTTAGAATTGACCTCAAATGTCAAGGCTTCATGAAATAGACATTCAGTAGGGTAATATGAACTTGAAGAGTTGTATTGATCATTTTTATGATTATAATTCTATAAATAAATATTTGATACGGCCGCGAATCATATTTAGATCAACATACAACCAGCGGGGTAGTTGCGTAACACACTTACAGTAGGAATGGCTTTCATTTTGACAGTTCAACAACATTCATTGCGTTATTTATGTTCAACGACATAAATAACGCAATGAATGTTGTTGAACTGTCAGACAAACTTTTCGAACATATGAAGTAATAGATTAGCAATATCCTTCAAAATTATTCAGATTGTGATTGATAGTGTGTTACGCAATTAGGGTGCTGATACTGGCCTGCAAATTGGATTTCTTCTTTTTTTTCAAATTTGGATATCGCGGGCTACCCTTACGCTTTAGCCGTAATGTTACTAATGTCAACATGTCGTGATGGCCCATTGGCTAAGGAATATGTCGTGGAGGTCGTGGGTTAAACTCCGGACAAGTAACAAAGTGTCTTTTTCAATTCTTATGTAATTTCTAACTTTATCTTAGTCATTCTCGACATCGGTGAAGCAAAACGTCGTGAGGAAACCTAGAGCAAGTGTGATGATTAATGCTCGTGCCTTCTTTGTATGAGAAGAGGCTTTTGGCCTGCTTTGGGGCTGTTACAGACTAATATTTTATTAATATTGATAAAATGATCACAGTATAAGTAACAATCAAGCAAAGTAACATATTTTGCTTACAGTCGTATTACGAGATAGATCAATAGGATTTTATTGGTTAATCTTGTTCGTATTTACATAATATTAAAGGCTACTTTAGCTTGTAAGGTATGTTTTTCTTTACGTGTCATATTTTATAAACAAATATGGCATGCTGATAGTTAGATTTTTTTTTCAGTTGTAGTTTAGATAAAATTGTTGCTTACAAAGTTCATTCTTACTTAAGTTGAAATTATGTGATTCATACAAGAAATCGTGATTTTTATAAAGTGTTTGTTTTCTATTTACTACTTTCAATGTCAATCTGCCTTGTAATTTTCCAATTATATGGGGTCGACTTCCAGTGTAACCGGATGCAGCTAAATACCAGTTTTTGTAATGGAGCGACTACCTATCTGACCTCCACAACCCAGTTACTGAGTAACATGATACACCTTGGTAAGACTGGTTGTCAGACTTTTGGGCTTTTGACTACGAAGAATCACACACTGCAACGCATCACGCGGTGGGGCGCCGAAAACGGAGACAAATTCCTCGCGCGGAAGCGCGTTTTTATTGAATTGTATTTTTTTTTAACTACCAACGCAACGGCTCAAAAGCAGGCACAGTTTCCTGAAATCGACAGCGTCTCTAACGGGAAATCCGGCCGACGCGCGTTGAAAACTGTGGCTAGACACTATTCCCCCTCCCACATACTATCTACCACCAAAGGAGCATCTTCCTGCAGGGTGTAACCTTTCGTGGTTCACTTGGAATTCCCTGAACCGTTTCCGGACACAAGTGGAAAGATGTAACTCCAACCTGGTAAAATGGGGCTACCTCGATGGAATGGCAGCTAGATGTGGATGTGGAGCTATGTCGCAAACTATGCTCCACCTTCTATCTTGCCCTCTGTGTCCCAAAACTTTCAGTCAAAGTGACCTCTGCGCTGCCACTGATAACGCCGTGGAAGTGGCGAAGTTTTGGGCCAACAAAATTTGAGAAAAGTCGTGCCAGCGACACGAAGAAGAAGAAGATTGAATTTGTATGAAAAATATCACGCGCGGGGGCAAGTTACCTGCGCCCCGCCGCGTAATATGTTGCAGCGTGTGATGCGCCTATATGTAACGAGTGTCAAAGATCTACGAGTGACAGCCGGGACCAAAGGCTAAACGTGCTTTCCGTGGCATGGAAGTGTCTCGATATGTAATGGATGGTCACCCATCCACGAATGAGTACATAAGTGGAAGTCTGAAAGTGGCACCGGTATCTGAAAAGTTGTGTGGAAATCGGTTGTCATGGTATGGGCATGTGATACGGAGGAATGAGGAAAATGTAATGAGAAAAGTTTTGAGTATGAATGTCGATGGCTATAAGGGTAGGGAAGACCAAAGAAACGATGTATGGACTGTGTGAGTGATGATATGGTTAGATAGGGGGTGACGACCGAGATGACGACTAATACAGAAGTATGGAAGAAAAAGACATGGTGCACCGACCTCAAATGAATTAAGATAAGGGCAGGAGGATGATGATAATGGTAATAATAACCTTCGATCGACCCATCCAGCTGTTATTATTTAGTCATGCACCCATTTCAAATTTACCAGCACCAGCTCATCAGCGCTGGGGTTCTGTCTCGCATAGGGTCGTAGCATTATGCTGAGCGATTTCCGTTTTGCGTGGATGAAACGCATATTTTACCCAAACTCGTTCTTTTTTGTATTTGTGTGTTTTTTTCTGCGTCAAGTTTACCGCAAATAAACGTATTTTCTTTCAAATAGGATAGGGTACATTATAACTATCGAGTCTACTAAAAACAAACATATTTTTGGAAAAAACAAACTCTTCCCCTAAATCAGAGCTCCAACCACACTTAGATAAGCTGGATTTCAACTAAAAGTTTTCTATTGAAAACTGCAAACCGTTAGCGCTGCGTAGGACAACCTCTAATTAGGAACTACGGCGGAACTAACCGGGTCGCATACTATGTGTCTAGCCATTATGTTGTGCTAACGTAGAGCTTGAACTTTTTTCTATTAGTTATAGAACATGTGATTGAAAGTACGTTATGTGCTTTGAAAAATTAAAGGAACTGTAGCGGTATCTACATCGCCACATGCGAACTACACGTCACACTGACGTCACGCAAAATCCTGCATCGCGCAAGCAGAGTTTACCGCCCAACTAGCATATATACAACTTCATACCTCTACAGAACTGAAGCTTTAGAAACGTGAATGTGCCTGTATTTTCTATAATTTTTTCTATTTGTTTGAATAAAATAAACTAGTGATTATATTCTAAATGAGTTTTATTACGATTATGTTTTTGGTATCAATCACCATTTTTAATTGTTTATCGGGATTTAAAGGTTAGATAATCTTGATTTTGCATCTTACCTGTAAGCCTTGGCATATTTCAGAATGGCATTCAGTTTCTTTTAATGAAAGTTCTATTTCTTCAGCCAAATATTATACCTTGTAATGAAAAAGTTAATTGATTGAGCGACAATAAATTTTCAGGTTTTCACGTTGGCCTTTGGAAGAATCTTTAAGTCCTCCAAAACGAGGTCATATAGGTCCCCTTAAGTTTCGCTTCCCAAAGAAATAATAACCAGACATCGAAAAACACAGCCAGAAAAATATATAAACTCTTTGCTATAAGGTCTGTAATTAGAGGGTTTTTATTACATACTTGCGGGAACGACGACGTGGGATATTTGGCTGCAGACTTCGTTAAGAGAACGGTCTAACCAGAGCCTGGAGTTTATTTCTCATTAAAAATAACGGCCACTCAACCCAGGGTGTGTTTAGGCTACGCTTAGGTACCTTTAGTAACCGAAGTCTCGTTTAGACTTCTTGTGGTTTTAAAGACTAGAGAAGAGTACGTAGTAAACAATTGTCTAGACTATTTAAGCAGTCATTAAACAGCCGAAAATGCTTTGTACCTTATTTTTAGTTGGTTTTAAAGTGTTTGGGAAGATAACATGTACTTAGGATCGTAAAAAGTCAGTAATCCCTTGAAAAACGTAAACTTTTGCTGATTTCCAGCCGGGCAACATGTAAATATCATATACCAAAGTAGTTAGATTACTGTTTCGGCACTACTTATTCGGTTTTTTTTCTAGTAGCACAGACATTATTTTAGCCTTTATATGGGCAGTGGTGGCCAAGCAGAGCAGTGGTGGCCAAGTAGACCAGTGGTGGCCAAGAGCGCAGTAGTGGCCAAGTAGAGCAGTGTTGGCCAAGTGGTAACAGCCGCGACTTACGCGTTACAGGTCGTTGGTGCGAACCCAGACACGTGCTTACTTTGGGTAAATTATTTCATCACCACTGCTCTCAAAACGGTGAAGGAAAACATCGTGAGAAAACCGGCGTTTTCTAGAATCAAAAATTCTTAGACATGTGACATATACCAACCCGCACTGGGCCCGCGTTGTGGATTACGGCCCAGTCCCTCTCACCTAGAGGAAGCCTATATCCCAGCAGTGAGAACATTATAGGCTGATTATGAATGAGTACTGAGGACTGTTTTGACTGCTGATAATAATAATCATTTAATTTGACATCTCTATCATTTTATTTTATTTTAATTTGGATCAATATTTTAATTTAATTTATCTGATTGTTGAACCTATGGCATGTATTTTAAATCATCTGACAATTTTTTTTTTTAAACCTTTGACGTGAGTAGTATTCTGAATGTTTTAAATATTTTTTTTTTTTTTTTGTGTTTAATTATTTTGTAATGTTGTTGTAATAATTATTTAATTAGATTAATAATAATGTAAATATTTGCACACCATAATAGGTAATGATACAGAGTACTTCATATTTATTTGTAACATCTGTTTATACCTACCTGTATTAAGCAAATAAATAATTTGATTTGATTTGATTTGATTTGCTCCAAAAGAAGATTGGATGCACTGTTCTGATACAAGCAGAATCAAAACGCATCGAAAAACGATTGGTGATTGCAATTTACTTTTTCTAGCGCGTTAGGTGGTTTTTCGACCTTCTACCGTTGGATACCAACCACCACGGTCAAAACGGACACGGTCACGGTCGGTCGGTCAATTGTTTAAGCCACCACGTTCCTGAAATTGACTCACAGAAAGAGGGCTTACTATTTTGGGCAAAGGCGAATATCTTACAACTTATTGTATTACGGTTTCTGGTAAGTTGGTATCACAAGACAACCCTATTTAATCTATACAAAAATAAAATACAAAAATTTAAAAATACGAAAATAACAGCTTTTTACTACATGCATTTGGACGTATACAGGATGGCAGGGACATCGACGCATAACCTTGTTACCATGGATTCAGTACATGGTTCGGAATCCCCCTGCGTTGAAATTTTACGTCGGTTATTTAAAACAAAAATAACTCTGCCATACATTTTGACCGCGAAGGTATAGCACTTTTCTATAAATAGCAGATTTTTTTGATAACCTATGAAATCATGCTACGCTGGGGGTCTGGAATAATGTGCTGGATTCATGGTTTCAGTTTGCACGTCGATGTCCCTGCAAACCTGTATACTGTATTTATAACAAAAAAAACTTTTTTTTTTTTTTGTCTGTCTGTACCTTCCAGCTAATCTCCGAAAAGGCTGGACCGATTTTGACGGGACTTTCACTGACAGATAGCTGATATTATTAGGAGTAACATAGGCAACCCGTGTCCCGGTAACACGTTCCCTTGGGATAATTTTCGATATCCACGCGGGCGAAGCCGCGGGCAGCAGCTAATTCTCCACTAAATTCTCCATAAAATTCTCCACACATAATTCCATCAACATTTTCTCAAATCCATTACAGAATGCTGCGTCACAGAACTCATTTTTCACATTACATCGTGGGAAACGCGTAATGTATGCAAAGTGCTGACAATTTCACGCTGCATCGATCTTCATACTATAATCTATCGGCGACTATCAACGGTAAGGAATAATAGGTCGCTGCAACTTGTAAAGAAACTTTGCAAGGAAAAGCTGGAATTATTTTTAAGTGATATTGATCGATACTTGGACATACGATTAGTCAGTGCTGTTGTATTCAATTTACTGACGAGGGTTTATGTCAACTGTGATACTGTGAATTATAGCTTTATTTTTCTTCATGTGACAATCGTTACAAGTCTGAGATTTTTCTTGCATGCTGAGAACTAGTAACTGCCTATTTATCACCGATTAATTTATGATGCCCTCTACCTACTAGGTCTCTTTTAGATCATCATCTACAAAATTATATTAATCCGGAAAGTGAACATAACATTAAGGCCCTCTTGTAGTGCATCTCGGCGGGCGCTGGCTAGCCGGTGCGAGCGCTTGAACTGCTAGATTTTGTATATATTAAAAAAAAAATACGAATTTCAAAAATGTGTTCTCAAAATGCCCTAAAAACAATAAGCCTTATCTTTTGATATAACTTTTACATGGTTTCATGATGGCATCTCTTCAAGGTGCACGTTTTAACTAGCGATTTAGTGTCATCTTTATGTTTTTTTTAATCAATAATATAGCCAATTATTATAATTCACGTTTCTGTCTTCACACAGTGCTTGACCGCATGTTTAATTTTCATAGAATATGTTTTTTTTGCGTTTACTTTTGTTTAGTTTTACAGAGGTTTAAGACAGTTAGAAAGTACTGCAACCTCGCCTTAAGCCGGTCAAGTAGTTTTATTAATTAAGCCAATAAGGACTCATAATTGAGGCCAATTTGGGACTGGGTCCGTATCATTAACAACTTTTAACTCGCTCGACATTTAAATAATCTAATGACAAATTTTGAGTCCATCATCCGCCAGTACCTACTTGGAACCCCTTAACAATTTATCCAACTTTCACGATCGATATTCAAGTAAACACCGAAAATAATTACGTAAACAGTCTCAGATGCCAGTTTCACCAAGTAAACGACTACATTTCCCACATAAAGTCATCTTCACTGAACTTTCTAAAGAGGATCTACGAGTATGTTGTCAAGCGCAAGTATGCCATAGGAAGCAAAACAAAGGAAAACCACCGTCCGCACAGACAGTGGCAAGGTGAACGATTCAACACGCTGTCTGCCACCCCAGGTCAACTGGGCCCGCTCGAGAACTTTCTATTGCACTGAGCAAATAAGTCGGGGTCTAATTAGTACATTCGGTGGAACCGAACAGTACCTGACAAAAGGGCCAAGTTTGCGATTGCGACACTATAACGAGCGATGCTTTGTGTTCTGTTCTATTCTATTTTGCACTGTGAAGCTGTGTGGCCTTTTGTTGGTAATGTTTAAAGTTTTTATTAATTTGTATGCTATACAAGTTTCTCTAATTAGAACCGATAAAAGTTAGTCGCACTTTTTATCTGTTGTCACGTTTCCTTTGTATTTTTTTTTAAATTGGATTTTTATTAAAGTGTCCAAGTTGAGAAAGAACACCTTTCTCAGAAGTTCTTTTAATTAAAATAATGTTTGATATCTTTTAATAATTTCATTGCCTTTCGGTACAGCGAAAGTCATCCACCAACGTTTTATCTCACATTTTAGCTTTCCGACACTGTTATACATGAAAGAATTCTTAAAAAATAAAAGAGAGTTTGACTCAATTTCACACCTGGTTTGCTCCCTCTGCGTCCAAAGTTTCCTATGGGAGCTAGAAACGTGTTCCGTGCGACGGTGTCGGGTGTCACCTAATTAGTGCATGCGTTGACGCGGAATGAGTGGTGATGGAACGAATGCAAAGGTGCGGAGTGAAACGCCACGGTGACAGTGCGGAAAGCTCGTTTTTTGGAAAAAAATGTGTTGTAATAACGTTGGGTCTCGGTACAAGGACGTGTACGTAAATGTAGATTGTGAAGGTGCATTAATTATTATTTTGATAGAGCTACTAAATTATGGTTTATTAGTATCGTATTTGTATCTAATAAATAAAGTTGATTAATTAAATCAGCATAACAATAACATGACATTCAAAATACCGTCTAGATTACGTTCTATACTAACTTCTCATAAACGCGCTCTAATTATATTTACTTCAACTACCGATTATCAAAAGGAGCCAATTTAAATGTAAATGTAATTTAATAACATTAAGTCCGTTATACACGTGCACACTGAAATTAACGACGTATCATTAGCAATGAGGGGCACCCCACAGAATAAAGATACGCGAATCACTCTCAAAATGTCGCTAAAGCGTGATAATACGCAAACTCAGACCACATGTTTTGTTCACATCGAAGAATAATAATACATTTTTGCCGGCTGCCGATTACGCTTCCCCGACCCTAGCGTCACAGACTAAAAATGGATCACACAAAATTTTGCACCAACAGCAGTATGTTAAGGCCTGTGTGTGGATTTCATTTTACTAGGGTAGAATGAAGGGGGTTGAACACTCTATGAATTAGGGTAAAGGGTCAATAGTGGGCCAGATAGAGATGGGCTGCAACAAATTGTGTGCTCTTCAGCCTTTTGTTATCGGTCCCTGCTGTACTTAATTGTGCTTTTGTCCGTTGTTAGGGACCGTCCCGTGATTGGCCAACTTCAACTGAATTTGACCCGGGACTAAAATAATATATGTATGCGAAATGGTACGTAATTGATTTCGTCTCCATTCCAATTCCATTAATTTTTGGCTTCAGAAATTTTCTGATATTTGGAAATATTTTGATTATAAAAAATTAAAGGTTTGATATAATATAAGTTTTTATTTTTAAGAAAGAGCTCTGGGCTACTTATGCGTTACTTGACATTCGACGGTATATTATTTGTCATTTACTTCGCCTCTAGGGTCACTACAAAATGCACTGAGACAAATGAATAGGACATTTCCTAGGCGGTCGTGTTCTACGAGGTATAGCAGTATTGTAAAATGAATAGGCAAAGGTTACAGCTTAACGTAAGTTCGATTCGAATATAACATTTGAACGTAGAATTTCGACATTGACCATCAGCTGTGCCAAAAAATATCCCAACTGTGATGAGGTCTGCTGTCAAACAGTAATTGCTATAAGAACAGTTTTGACTAGGGCCTAAGGCATCAAAAAGCGTCAACGGTAAAAGTTCTTTACTATTATGTCATAGAACTAATTCATTTCTGTGAAAACAAACATATGCTGCATCATCTGTAGAACTTTGCGTGCAAGTCGCAACTAAATATAAAAAATAGATAATTTAATAGTGTTTATATTACTATCGTGTTCTTATTGTAACAGTAATGTGGCACTGCTAGCTGTCTCCACCTTATAGTTTGACCACATGTTGGAAAAGTTTTCAACACATGTTTAATATTATAATAATTGGTGTCCATCATTTTTTGTTTCCTCAAACGATTGCCGCCGGTCTACTTTCGGCATCATCCAAGAAGATTATATCCGTTGTTCTTTTTATTTGCGCAAGGTACAATTTAACTTTTTTATTGAAAAGATGTGTATGTTGTAGACTAATTTTGATCTTTTGTTGTTTAAAATAAATATTTTGATTTTCCTTCTTCTGACATAGTTTATGCACTTACAACAATTGAATGCAACGAAATATGTGCAAACATTTTAACAAGTAATTAACTGTCAGCCTATTTGGAACCAGTTTTTGCATAAGCCATGGTTCCATATTAGCATAAGCGTCCATACGAATTAGACTTAAGCCTACACTCTAATAGCTTTGAGATGTTAACACCCACAAAAGGTCGAATGAAATTAGTTCGTGCACACTGTCATTTGAAAATTACATGTTAGCGTTCCTGATATTTACGTTGCGTAAGATGCCTTTCAATATTAATTGAATGAAGCATGGCTAGTAATATTGAAGGTACTTCTAATTCCTTCTATGCCTTTATATTTTCCCATAACATTAACGTTATTAACCTGCGATTTGGACATACCTTCGAGTTAAATCTTCTTCACTTTGTAAAGTTACCGGAATTTGTCTGAGTCCACCCTCCGGCGAAAATTCCTTGCGTTGAATTTCTGCTTCGTCTAGTAGTTGGCGTAATTTAACATATTACTCATTAGTTTCCGTAACATCCTTCATAGCATTCAGCCAGCTTACTTCTACTTAAAATTATTTCATGTGAGTTAATTAAAATACAAAGGGAGCAAAATCTGATAAGAAGCTTAATAATTTACTCATTGTTAACTCTCCGGTAACTTCAAACAGTATTTAAAGTCTGTACTCGAACCAAATCACGTGTAGTCAACGTTCCCATTTAATATTATATCTTCATTTTAAACCCTTTCGTCGTTTTATCGGATTAATATCTCAATCGCCCCTGTTATCACCGCAATGACCACTTCTGAGTGCTATCAGCATATCATTCTGCTCTTCATGCCACTTCGTGGCTAACGCACAATCGCATTAGAGTACGCCTCAAAAACGGGCTTTCACCGCGAATCGCCATCCCAAATAAACAATAGCTGGAAGGGGGCACAGCTTTTAAACGATCTCCAGCGGCTCAGCTGACAGATTAGCTCACCCTATTAGCAAATTTATATCTGCTGCTCATAATGACACTTCAAACTCTTTATGGCCCTGCATTAAGATTCACTTTCGTGTAAATTATGCAGTGCTTGTAAGAAGTTGATGTTGTATGCAGATGGGCTTGTCTGATAGGTGGTTATAGAATTTTTGAGGCGACAGAGGGGTGTGATCCAGCCACGTGCTAATGTAGCTCATAAGTTTGATGTTTTTATTTTTATCCCAAACTGATGTTACTTTGATTGGAATTTGTATGTAGCAGGAGAGTTTATTCAAAAAATGTGAGAGTATTTGCTAAAAGTATGGAAGTTTATCTGCTCAAAAACTTAGTCAATAGACGAGATCAAACGAACCAATTTATTTTGAATGTTTTTAAAGATATACAAAGTAGATGGTATTAATAAATGCTTTTTAAGTGTCGTATCACTTAGGAGAATCAATTTAGAAGTAAATAGTCAGACAGCATTAGTAATAATAATAATGCTAAATGCATCACCCACGTTCATCGGTAATGAGGCTGTATATCCCGCGAAAATGTGGAGGTCGAGGCTTTTTAAATGCTAAGACCCTCCACAATCGCGAGATATGCAGTCTCAGGGAATATTTCTTAGAGGCCGACGTGGGGATGCATCGAGATGTGGTCAAAGTGGACAAGGGCCTCACCCCGCTCTCCTTGGCTAAAGAGAACTGGCGCAAGCCAGTAGTGCTTGACACTAATGATCGCATGGAAGTATGGCAGAGTAAGGAGCTTCACGGACGCTTTTTTCGGGCCCTACATGGACCCGATGTAGATCAACTAGCGTCCGTAGCCTGGCTGCGTTTCGGTGATCTCTTTGGAGAAACCGAAGGTTTTGTCTGTGCAATTATGGACGAAGTTATGATGACAAACAACTACCGGAGATTTATTGTGAAAGACGGCACGGTTGACATTTGTCGGGCATGCCACCGTCCGGGTGAATCAATCAGACACATTATCTCCGGATGTTCTAGTCTAGCTAACGAAGAATACTTGCATAGACACAACCTTGTAGCCAGGATTATCCATCAGCAACTTGCTCTCAAATACACCCTTGTAGAATCGGAAGTGCCGTACTACAGGTATGTGCCCGACCCAGTTCTCGAAAATGGAAATATCACATTGTACTGGGACCGATCCATCATCACTGACAGGACTATTGTTGCCAATAAGCCTGATATAGTGGTGGTGGATCGATTAGAGCGGCGCGCAATGATTGTTGACATAACGGTCCCGCATGACGGGAACCTCGTGAAAGCCGAGAAAGATAAACAAATCAAGTATCTTGACTTGGCTCGCGAGGTTGTCGACATGTGGGATGTGGACTCAGCGATCATTGTACCGATAGTCGTGACAGTCAATGGCTTAATAGCCAAGAGCCTCGACCAACACCTGAGGAGGCTCTCGTTGGGCAGCTGGATCAAGGGTTTGATTCAGAGGGCGGTACTTCTAGACACGGCCCGCATTGTTAGGAGGTTCCTCTCTCTGGAGCCCTGACCGCCGGTAGCTTGGACCCTGTTCCCGATACCGGTGGGCCACTATTTTTTATATTTTTAAATGTTTTTATATTTTTTCATATTTTAATATTTAAAAATATAATTTATATGTACAATAATGAAATAAAGGATCATAATGCTAATAAATCTATCTGCATAAAGAATCATTTAGCTTAAAATGATAGGCTGATTAAAATTTTAACAACCAGCTTAGTGAACGAGCAGAAACTGCCAAAAAGCGCTACCAATAAAACAAAGAACTAAAATAATTTAAAATCCAATTGAATATTTCACACACGGACAACAGCGCTACTCGTTAAGTTGGTAAGATCCTCGTGGGACGCGAAGCACATGCGTCTCGTTATAATTAGCGAACAATGTTTGGCTTTAGCAAATCCCTTTGGGGCGTAAATTAAGAGATTCTGCTCTCCGGACGGCTTATGGATACATTTGCGTTAAAGCTCGTGGAGGACACAAACATTCACGTTATTTGTTCCTATCTGTCCTGTATTTGCATGCCCCTGTTACTGGTATTAAGTCCAAAAATTATTTATTTCCATATTTTTGACGTGTTCTGCATAAACTCGTGTTTTGATTTAGTTTAAAGTCGCATCGAATCATTGTTTTTGGTCTGGTCTGTTGTGCTAATACTTTGAGCAGTACCAGCATTTTGATGACGCACAGCGTCGTAAATGATTTGATGAGTTCAAAAACCTATCAAGTTTACTTTATGTTGTTACGTAGGTTGTTTAATTATACCTGCGTAGTCAGTAATTGCCCTCAATTGCAAATCATTTGCAATTGATTTCAATGATTTAGCGTCGTTAGATGGAATACTTCTGTAATTCAGAACTTCGACACAAAAATTAGCTATGGAACTTTTGGATTTGATTATATTGTGGATGCGAGATAAAAACGCTGTAAAAGCCGTAGTAATAAGGAATATTTTTGTACAATAATTTATCCAATATTTTAATATGAGCGTGCAATAAATTTGAATGTAGGTTAAAGTATTAACGGGCCTATAATAAATTAACCGTTCCTTGCAGTTTGCGTGCATCAACGTAATGTCCTGGATTTTACGTATGACCAGCCATGAAATTTTTGTTTTTAATTTCATACGACACATGAACTTTTTAAATTGGGGCGTAAACAACCGTGTCCTTAACTCAAAACGATTACTTAAAATGTTCTTTGACGTTGAATTAAAGTCAATTACTTATTTTTCAAAAGAAGTTGATGTTTAATACCGCCATGAAGCTTTTAATCAATAAAAAACAATACGAGTATATTATTTTGAGATCCGCGAGTAAAGACGTAGCATACGAAATTATATTAAATGATATGTGCGATATATTCCTTATCCAAAAGTAAATGACGTACATGCATCATGCATGAATTACTACCAAAAAACAAGCTCAATTAAATAGGAAACCGGCCTAATGGACAAATTAATTTCCGTACCAAATATTCAAGTAGCTTAATCTTATAAAACATCCTCCATAAATCAAATCTTAAACAACCTAAATCATTATAAATCCTGAGTACTTAAATTTTATAAAACCTTGCAACCCTTTCCTAATGTTTACTTTACCCAGGCTTCCTCAGATTTATGAACATTCGCGTTTCGTCTGTCAACGTTTACATACGTAATCTTGTTTGAATATTTTCTCTGCTGGCCGCTCTTATTTGCATATTTCTATTATTGTCATTGAGGTCTATACGACCCTCGTTTGCTCCAAAATCAACACGTGGTGAACCGCCAGATAGGTTATTGTGGGAGCGTATTGTATAATGATATTGTTGCAATGCTATGTGGCGTGAATTTGCTAAGGATTAAGAGCATTTTTTTGGGTAACTTTTTTGGGCTGTTTCTCGTTTTTCTTGATTTGTATTTGCAATGTTGGTATTTTTTGTTATGTGTCAACTTATCCCGTTTTGATTAATTATTCTGGACT
Organism: Dryobotodes eremita; assembly: GCA_917490735.1. NCBI lineage: Eukaryota > Metazoa > Arthropoda > Insecta > Lepidoptera > Noctuidae > Dryobotodes > Dryobotodes eremita. Next base: position 17,215,399 of record OU823251.1, on the reverse strand, counting down.
GACCAAAATTTTGTACCGATTATTGACCTGGAACTGGCTAAAGATTCAAGCGTAGGTATTTTTTGTTGCACCTTCATTTCCTGTTTTTTTTTTAATAACGGGTATTTACACCGGTAAAGACAATTTTGCTCTATTCCCATCCAATACCAAGAGCTAATACCATTTGGTATTAGTTTATTTCCGAATTTATTTTCTATTCCCAACGAGTCCCACATTTTAAAACCAATACCAAAACAAGTTTGAAGAAATCAGATACAGTCAGGTTCAGTAAAATTAAAATGCTTTGAGTGACGAACTAAGTTTCCGAAAACATAATAAATGTTCCCGAAAATCCTAACCCTAGACGGTCGACGTCAGTGGCATCCCGAGGTTCGGTTGGTTAGGTTCCTTTAAACCCTTTAGACAGAAATAGGAGCCCCGCGAAGCGGGGCTCCGTCGACCAGGTTATAAACCCTAACCCTATATTTAGATTACCCTAGATTTCGGTAAAACGCAATTTAAATAAAACTGTGTAGCTGAGTGTACAAAAAGTCACGCTTTGGTATTCGTTAGTAATAGACTTTTATTTAAAAAAATGTGGTACTCGTTGGGAATAGAAAATAAATTCGGAAATAAACTAATACCAAATGGTATTAGCTCTTGGTATTGGATGGGAATAGATCACAATTTTGGCGATGGTGTTAACCATAAAATGTACACCATGGATTGAAGTGAGTGACACAGGTAATTGACGTAAAAATAGTAACAAGGATGTCCCACCGCGACGGACGGCTGTCGAACTTTTTAATTAATGAGACCTTTTTTCAAAATCTTTTGCGGTGTGAACTAATAGAGGACAAGAAGACATGTTCATTAACATATTCAGGATTCCTTTGACTCCATTAGTCAGATATTTTAATTGTTTGTTGGTCTCGTTGGAGACTTCGCAGCTGTTATCCGCCTACCGCGTCGAGCTATTTCCAGACAAATTGCTTTTAAGTTGCTTCACTGTTTCCCTTAATATCCTAAATTTAAAATTTATTAGAAAAGTTTAGTTTTTGCCGCTTCTTTATTGTCGTATGCTTTCAAAGATATATTTGTTTGGTGAATGTAAATTGGTGATATGGCGCCGATCAACGAGGCGTGGGTGGGTATTCGTCTATTCATGGTCTGGTTGTATTAATAGAAGTAATTTCATGGTTATTATGCATTGAAAGAAACTTAGTTTTTGAATAACTGTCGTACCGCACGTGTTGGACGAATTTGTTCAGGAAAATGCATTTAAAATGAGAAGACAGTACTATGGCAATTTTTTATTTAGATTGCACTTTTTTATTCAAGTTCCTAGAAAAGTTTTCACCAAAATGCAGGTCATCTCATTATTGAACGTTATAAATAGGCCAAATTTTAAAAAGCCGCTCTCTCGTTGCATTGTTACTAGTTACAAATGTCAGGTCAAATGAAGTTACATTTTGCATCAACTTGAATTATCGTGTCGCATACAAACTCCGAATCTGTTATAATATTCATGAGAATTCAAACAAACAATCACGCTAGCGAACATTCGTTTTCTTCAACATCAAAGCAGTAATACACTTTATCTAATCAAACGTTCCCCAAAACAATTTCACAGCGATTGTCTGCTCTGCACCCCGGATTTGAGTACCACCCCATATATCATATTCAAATGATAATTCAATACCGTTGTGATTTCTGACCCCGAGATTGGGGCGGCCGATAAAAATACATAACATAATCCGAATAAGCATAAAATTATTATAAGGGACGGCTTATTTAAGGCTAAATAATTTATGCCTTTATAGATACAGCGTATAAGCCAACCAGATTAACGATTAGAAAATCTAATATCTAATAGAATATTAAATTAATGTGTGGTTCCTTATCTAATGTGAGAAGTCGCGTGGCTGATGAAACACATAAACTGTTTAAACTTGATTAGGGAACGTTAGAGTCTGAAATAGAATTAAGGACTCTAAATTGTCACAACCCTATTTCTATAATAAAATTTAGTGGTTTTAGTAATGAAAAATAAATTGGATTTATAATACGCAAAGGGTTTTCAATAATCCTAAATGTAATTAATGTCAAACAATTCAAGAATTTTTATCTCATTAAAGTTGTTTCGCAGAGTTTTTGTCTATTGCGAATTGTATAAGCAAATTCAATAGTTTTTATTTGTCTGGGCTGTAAAATAAATTACTTTCTTTTAAATTTTACTTTTGTATTTCGGTTTGTAACAGCTGACTGTGAGTACAATACAGCCAGCAATTTAATTTTATAAATTAAATTCCAATGAATATTTATATTCTAAAGTATTAACAATGGTCTCGACGTCTCGTTCATGGGTTTAAAAAAAATACACGGTTTTGTTTATTCCAAAGTTTTCCCCATGAGCAGGTATGGCAACATATATCGACTTTTGTTTTACTAAATAATCAACCCCAATTTAGTATATTAGTTATGGTATACATATAAAAATAAAAATAAATATTATACACCCATTTAATTTACTGCTCTGTAGTATGTCTGTTTCCTTACTGAATAATAATATTAAATATTCTCCAGAAATAATTATGACCAACTAGCTGCGCCCCGCGGTTTCACCCGCAGAAATCTCGATCCCGTGGGAATATCGGAATAAAAAGTATCCTATGTCCTAATCCAGGTCATAGTCTACCCATGTGCCAAATTTTCTCCAAATCCGTTCAGCCGTTTTAGCGTGATTGAGTAACAAACATCCAAACATCCATACTTTCACATTATTATATTAGTAGGATTAAGTAGGATTATTGGTAATACCTATTGGAAAAACCAAGAATTTTGCTTTGAAAAACCGATTCTCAGCAACACAAAAATAATAATAATAAGAAACCTATTTGAGGACGCTGAGCAAATAACAAAATGGAACGCAGGAGCTTCTGTCGGGAATATTCAGTTACACCAAACACAACATAACCCATCAGTTTAACTCGGTAACTCTCGGGTTACGGTTAAGTGACCGACCACCGACTACCATTAAATTGTTTTCTTTGCACACTATACGTCTTACACAACAAATAATAGCCCTTAATGGTGGCCGAGATAAGAAGGACACAATATATGTAGATAGGTAGGTAGGTTATTGAGAACGATGTTAGATAAGCTGTCAGTTGTTGGGACCTCATTGGAGTAAGTGCGGAATATAATAGTAACGGTCGTTAGTGACAATGTCATTATCAATACTATAATTAGGTAGGTACGACTACAAATTGGAATGACTGCTAGAGAGAACCAAATTCAAATTAATTACGAAACGTAACACTTTTGCATTGACTTTGTATGAGTTGTTACACTCTGTTCCGATTAATTCATGCATATCGATTAGATTTATTTTAAGGTGAATGCTCAGCTGTAGCCCGCAAAATTCAAAATTTATTTGTTTTGTTTTTCAAATTTCATCTCTGTTTTCCGTCGTATGTTGATCAAAATGCGATTCGCGACTGTAGGAATGATATATTTACTGAATAATAATCATCAATTTCTTATCAATCGTCAAACTTTGGAAATTTGTTCCACCTAAGAAAAAATTCTACAGTCTCGAATCGCATTTTTATCAACATACAACGTTCAACAGAACTACAATTTGCAAAAAAAAAAACAAAGAATATTTGTATTTGGCGGGCTATAGCTGTAACATACTATGTTCGTTAGGTAGAGTTTCTGAAATTAATTGTTACTTACTTTGAATAGCAGTCACAAAAATGTAGTTATAACATTGTGTCCGACCCTAATCATCGAAATTAAACGACTCATTCAAAAAGAAAAATCACATAAATGTAAAACCCAGTAACAAAAGACTTTAGTCAACAAAACTCTAAACGAAGTCAAGACAAAATTCTAAAAGGAGCTAAGAAAATGTTCGAAATTCAAATTGAGTTGACTAAAGAGAATAATTATTGGTTCGTCTCCCTTCCGTCTTAGCAAAAATGGGTTAACGATCAAAATGGTCCTAATTAATGTCATTATACTATTGCCCTTTCTAATACAGCTATAAATAGAAATGAAAAAGTTTTAAACCTACCGATGTAGAAGAGTTATGGTTATACATGTGTTCTTGATTTTGTTCTCATAATAAAGTAGAGGAATGTTGAATTTATGTTATGTTTACTTAGCTTCAATATAAATATGGTTATTTTTGACTATGGGATTTTTTTTGTAGTGTGGTTTTGTCAACTTATTGCGAAAGTTAAACAAACCAAAAGAAACATAAAGAATTAGATTTTACATGCAAAATTGCAAAGTTTCAAAAGGACATAAGTCATAATATCATAATATCCGAGGCATAATATTTTGTTGTTGTTTTTCCTTTGACATCTATGGTTAATTTTACATTATTTTATTTTTTTGTTTGTATTTTTTTGAATTTGTTGCTATGTAATTTGTATTATTATTTTTTCTTTTTTGTTGTATGATTGTATTTTGATTTATTATGGATGTTTTCGTCCTTGTCAAACTTCTTGTACCAACCTAGAAATTAAGTGAATGATGTGGTCTCCTATAATAAATTGGAGGCGCACGCTTGTATTTATCCCTGTTTATGTTAACATGCATGTAATTGTGTAGCCTCAGTTGGCGATCCAAAGATAAATAAATAAATAAATAAACTTAACGCAATCAAATAAAAAACAGAATAGTAATGAATAAGTTCTTGAAAGACAATATGATTTCACTACGAATATTAGTGTAGGAATTAATGGTGTCTGAAAAACTGGTGACTATAATCAAAAAGCAATTATTATAGAACTCAATTGAATAAAACTTTAAGTTTGTTATTCAAATACAAATAATGAAGTTAGAATATTATTTTTCATGAGCTTAAGACTTTTGAAACACAATTAAAGAATGAGACAAGTTACACAGTTAGATTATTGAAAAACAATTTTTTTTAATTCAGTTGTTTTAAACATTTCGGTGTAATTATTTTGCAAATAAATTTCTTGTTCAGGCTTTTAATAGTTAAAGCTAGCTAAATAGTTAAGGTTTAGCTTTAAATAGTTCATTATTCTGGTTTAAAGAGTGGGCAGCAACGTAGGTTAGGTACTTCTGTCTGATAACAACAACTAAATGCCAGTACCAACGCATCACACGCAGCAATTAATGGTAGCCCTCCACTATGGCGATGGCGTGTAATTATTATGATCAAATAAATCATCATAATTATCAACCTACAGAACACCACAAAAAAAATATATAGAAAAGTATAATTGGGCACAATTCTCAGCTTTGAATCGATCATAATACCTATCACAAACCGCGAGCTTCGCTCGATTAATCATAATTAAGTAAATCATTTACCTATTAATCATTTACTTCCCCAATATTTATCAAATCTGACAGATGAAAGTGACAAAATTAATACGCCGTTTGGCACCAAGTTTTTTGTAATATATAACTCTTTCTAATTAGTTCTAATGAAAACAAATTTTGTCGTCACGGCGATCGACAAACGAGATTCGTGAGATAAACTTTTTGATGTTTATCAGTTTCGCTGGTGTGAATGAGGAAGCTTAAATGTTGGAAACCTACTTTTAAGCAACACCTGTGGCACATACCTATCTACATCATTTCTATTTCATCAGCATCACCAATAATATGTTCATCAAGGGTGATCAAATATTCTCCGGCCGTCATTTGTTTATTGGTTTACAAGGAAACTAGTAACTCCTATTCAAATCGGTTCGACACAACACTTGGCTCGCATCAAATGGAGTCGTTATTAAATTAACCCATAAACGTGTGTTGCTAAACATGGATTCTCAAACGATCGCTATACCTAATGTGATTTTGGCATAAACATCACTTGATAGACTGACTGGATATAGCTTTTATGGTCACCGATAGAGTGGAGTTTCTGCCCATGCTTATATCTTGACTAATGGTTTAATTTCGAGTCTGGCATAAGAAGACTGGGTAGAAGACTAACATGTTATTACAATTTCCAAATAAATTAAAGCACTTGAAGTTAAGCATAATGGTCCCGCAATCGAAAAAGGCAGTAACACACAAAAAAAAAACAAAACAAAGTCTAAAAACATCAAGACACAAACAATAATGGAAACTAATTTTATCTCCCCAACCATCGAGAGCCGTTAGATCTAACAGATAAACATTTAGATGATCAACAATATTCATTATTAGTACTCGTTCCGTACAATTGGCTCGTTAACTTCGCTTCAGTATCGCTAATTGTTGCAAATGGCCGCCAGTTAGAATGACAATAGAAGACGGTTACTATCGACGATGCGAATGCACTTGCTATATCTGGGTCATCATTATTTGCAATTGCTGCTGGTTTGTTGGCTTAATTGTGTCGTACCTACTGTTGTTGAGTTTGGAGTGGTATTTTTATTTATTTCTCTAAAGAAAGTATACATACTGTATGCATACACATACATACATAAACTTACGCCTTCGTCCCATGGCGGTAGACAGAAACTACAGAACGCCACCTGCCACGATCCTAACATACTCCTTTTGTCTCGTTTAAGTTCATACATCTGTTCATACACGCACGCCTGTTGCGAGTACTACGCACCTGACCTTTCTGAAGAACATCACCAATAAGGTTACTATATGTCCTCCTAGGGCGTCCCCTCTCGGCATTTCCACTCACATCTACCTTTTGAGTATTCTGATTTTTAACACTCTTTTCTTGCCGGTGATTGCGAGTTTAATTTACAACTCTCTATCACCAAAATAATCACGAATATCAGATTTTATGACGTCTAAAAATATATTTCCGAATAAATCAATCAGAACCCGCCCACTTTAGTATTGTGTAATTTAATATTTATCATCGTTTGTACAGATTCTTTTGCCTTTTATTAAAAACTCCATCCGTTTACCGATTATATTCATATTTCGTAACGTTATCTTTCAGTAGCAAATTGTTTATAATCTCGATTTAATTCGTAATGGAAACATTAATGTTTGAGGTAACATTATTTGTACCAAATGTCTAAACTCCGAAATTATAATTAATAATAACTTTTCCTATCTATTAAGTTAAGCCGAAAACGCTTGAAACATTTTACTCCTAAATATTGTAGGGCCTTTAAGATTAAAGGAAAGTACCATTGAAGTAACGAACAGAAATTAACTTGACAACATCAATATTAAACCAGAATTAATGTAAATACATAGTTTTAGAAGATTTATTACAAAATTATTATTTATTTAAGAGCAGATTTTAATGAAATTTCAACTATCTTCTACTCCAAGGAATAAAACAGAATAATAGATAAGACATTCTTATTTCGAAATCAAAAACATATAGCGATATAAATAGGTACGGGAATGAATAATCCCTAGAGCACTTTCAATAAAAATGCGATTATCTGATTTAAATAAAACGGGTTTTTTCTCAGTTCATCGTGTCAAAACAAGCTTTAATTAAGGAGGTCTGAATATTAAGAATATGAATAACAATGACCTTGATAAAACAAAACGAATTTATGTTAATATCACTTGCTCATCTGCAAGCATCTTGCATCTGGTAATGACTTGTAATGTATAGATATTACAAGTCATTACCATACCCTACAGTTCCCATAAAAATATAGTCATAACATCTAAAAAAGTAATTTTCAAAATTATCTTCGAGGCAACTAACTCCACAAAAATAAGAGGGAATATAATCCCATCTTATTACAGAGGTTCAGACCCGTTGCAAACAATTCAAGGGACATTTTTTCAATTACACTCAGCCACCGCGAATGCAATCAGATTTTCATTTATGTACCCGTAACTTGTAATTTTGATGTTTCCTTTTCTTTTTTACTTAATACAGCCTCCGTTTAACGTATAGCGATCCCACGTGGTTTAATTTCTTTGGTTTTTGTCCCTTTGCGTCATTATGCGTAATATCGTGCAGAGAAAAAGGCCTAGAAAAGTCTATATTAATATTCTTGGATAATCTTACGTTTATGATCTGTAATGTATAATTCCTTTATACATTACAGATCAAAAACGTAATGTTGTAATCAACTATTTGTATTATTTCAATAATAAGAAGGTACATTTCGTATACATATGAGTTGAAATCAGAAGGTTTTAATGTTGTAGGTACTAAATCCAGTGGTTGGTAAATAAGGCTTTCCTACTGCAGTGAAGATTATTTTTTATACGCTCGTGCAGCATCGTGATTCAATTAATATTATAGATTAATTGTGACATTAATCTGTAATATTAATTGAATCACGAAAAACGTCAACAAATTTTAACGTCCCTTCCATGTATTTTTTTTGCCTTAATTAAAAATATATCCTGATGTAGTGTATCAACGTTAATTGAAACAAATATTCTATGTAATGTGAAATAAAAGGTACCTAGAACATCGTCTAATCTAATACTGCACGACCCTCCACAATAATTTGTATACAAACATTTAAAATGTGTTTGCAACGAGCAGTGGAAAGGCGTACAATTCTAAATTAGACGATCTCTACCTATGTTCATTTTTCTAAAATTCCTATTATTATTACATAATGACCTGCCCGTACCAATTAATAATTCAAATACTACAAACCGCGTAAAATGCTGTGATAAACATAAACCCTCGTCTGTATAATTAATATCAAATATTTGGTGGATTTGATTCGATAACATAATTAATTACTGGTCATAATTTATCGAGTGGTAACTCATGAATGCAAAATTTAATTTTAGTATCAGATGACGGCTAAATATTGATTTATGCTGATGTTATGAGGATTCACTATAGTAGAAGAGAAATAGTTACTAAGAAAAATGAGAAAGACCACGAAATGCAAAAACAAAAGCAAATGGAGAGCAAAATTTGCAAGCATAAGTGAAGGAATACACCTACTTAGTACCTGACGTTGCCAATTATTTATGTGTGGTCTATTATATAAGGTATATATTTTGTTGCCGATGCTAAATAAATAAATAAATAAGCAGCAAAACGAAATAGCTTTCGATAGTAGTCAAGATGGATACTGTTACAATATGTATCGAATAGGGGATCGACCATATGTATAAAAGTGTCAATTGGTTTGGTGATAGTGAAAGAAAGAAAAATAATGAAAATAAATTTATTTGCGGTAAACATGACGCAAAGAAAATACACACAAACACAAAAAAGAACGAGTTGGGGGGAATTATGCGTCACATTCACGCAAAACGGCAATCGCTCAACATAATGCTACGACCCTATGCGAGACAGAGCCCCAGCGCTAGTTTATATTTAGATTGAATATGTGAGCAAAAGTATTTACTCTTGCATCATAGAAAATAATGCTGCTGCAGCTACATCACAATACATTAAAAGGCAAATTGATGACGAGAAGCATACAGAATGAATTAGTCACACATTTTCACACAACCGTGTTGATATACATCCGAAGATAACCCACGTAAATCAACCATTAAAACCGAAACAACATGGCACATAATCCGGGATTAATAGTCTATTAATCAAAGGAGACGACACCTTGCTGCAGGCGTTTGAAATTAGCGCTATTCATGCTTTATCGTACAGTAAGAGAGAGTAGGGATGTTCCTGTGTATCTTTTGATTGGGATATTCTGCTTCTTTGGTCATTGTGGCAATGTTTGGGAAGTTATGTACAAGCGGACGTCTTTTAACTGGTATGATGATATTGATTCTTTCATCAGCTGGGCATTTTTTTAATCCATACTAATATTACAAATTTGAAAGTAACTCTGTATGTTACTTTTTCACGCCTAAACCACTGAATGGATTTCGATAAAATTTGACAATGAGATAGATGGCATCCTGGGGAAGAATATAGGCTACTTTTTATCCCGGTAGCATGTTGCCGTGGGATTATTTCGGACATGTACGCGGGTGAAGCCGCGGGCAGAAGCTAGTAAAACTATAAATGAGTTAGTGGGGTATCTTCTGTTGTCAATGCAACAGCGATGCTGTGTGTGTGTATTGACATTATGGAACTGGAGATTGTTAAAAACTTGGATGTCGTTGTTAATTTTTTTTTTAACAACGGTACAATAATATATAGTCGTGATGGCCCAGTGGTAGGGTCTCGCCTCTCATGCACGAGGTTGTGGGTTCAATTCCGGGGAAGCACCAATGTAAATTTTTCAATTCATATGGACTTTCTGAGTTTATCTTGGCCATTACGGACATCGGTGAAGGAAAAACATCGTAAAGAAAACTGGACTTTAAATTAATATACATAAGTCTGAAATCGCCAACCCTTATAGAACAAGCGTGGTGATCAATGCCTTCTCGGTATGAGAAGAGATCTTTGCTCTACAGTGAGTCAGTAATAGGCTGGTATTATTATATCCAAGTTGCCAAGAGGATAATTTTCACCTATTTCTGGTACAATTGCAATCTTCAACTCCTGATAAGGGTTGTGTCTACTCATCAGCACTATGGAATTAAAAGATGAACGTAAAATTGACTTTCTTCTTAAAGAACTTCAAGTTGAAGCTTATCAGCTAGAACAGCTTAGAAAGGCTAATAAAAAGTCCTCTTAAAGCAAACCAAGTGTACAAAAAGAAGAGTATCAAAGATTTACTGTGCAACGCATATATTATATACCTAAGGCACTATAACTCAGTCTGTATCGTGTCTTGTAATTATTCATAATTACCGATATTGACTTCTTTGCGCTCCCAACCATGCAAATGTATCGAGGATTTATTTATTGTAATGCTCTGTGATGCGCTAAAATGTTTTTCTATTGGCTATTGAAAATTGTTACGCTTAGTTTTTGTTCGTTGATACTAAAAGCTCTCTTACATTTTCAAACATTTCACGTTTTGAATATGAGGCTTTTGACTACTTTTTATTAGTGTATGTATTTTGTCTATTTTTTTGTAATGTGCGTCTTGTTTGTGCAGAATAAACAATTTTTCTTTCTTTCTTTCTTTTCTTTCAGTAACTTAATGTAATCGTGTATCGTGTATGCAGAAATGATGTCAAATAAGATTGTACTGCCGGATAATTGAAGCCAATAGCTTCATACTCGCAAGCTATACATACTCTTGTGTATTTATGTTTCGTCAAATCCACAGTCTGCATTCACAATTTGTGAATTTTCACAAGACTTTGACTTTACTTACTGACTTAGGCCCACTTGCACCACCAATCACTAAACACGTTTAGCGCTAAACGAGTTTAAAACATAATTCTGTTTCTGCCAAATTTTTGAAGATGAAAGAAACAAAATGATGTTTAAAACTCGTTTAGGGCTAAACGTGTTAAGTGATTGGCGGTGCAAGTGGGCCTTAGACTTTCTGAATCACAACCACAAGTTTTATTCGGCCAGGTACTGTCATTTTTAATTAGAAATTCCAAGTTTTCCAATAAACTCAGCCTATTGCGATCCACTGCTGGACGTAGGCCTCTCCCAGGCTGCGCCACAACACCCTGTCCTCCGCCGCATAAAATTTATTGATGAATAATCTACACCTACAATAGACTCGTAAGTAATGGACACAATTTTACAAATACTACTTTACGGAATACTAAAATTGAACAAAGACAACTTAATGAACTAACTAAAATGCACATGTATTTCAGTTTACTACCTTTCTGATTGGATTTTAAATGAATAGCCTGTAATTGCCTTCAAACACGTGTGGTGTTTATTTTTCAATACAGTTAATTAAACGAATTAAGTTCCATGTTTTACTATTGCAAACATAAAGAACAACATAGTAATGTGTATTCCCTATAAAATTATTACCTGCTTCACATTCTGGCAGGAGCTGTTGTCATTATTATTGTGGTCTTCACCAGCTTGCGTCATGCTTAGGAACCACATACAGTATATCATCCCAAACAACACAAAAAACCGTGTCCATCATAATGACACAGCGCGTCTAATTTGATACATTTGGCACCGGTTCCTAAACACTGTGTCGCGCCGTGTTTGTTAAGGGAAACATGCAGTATGCCAGCGCACTCCATGTTTTACGATAACTTGTAATTAATGTCGCTGCATAGTGCTTTATTGTCCCGAAGTTTGTCGACTGGCGAACATCGGTTTAAATTATGAGCCGACTTCGTCGCGTGTGAGCACTTCACATAAATTATTGAGAAAAATGTGTCAGCATTTATGTTATTAAATCCCTTCGGTGTTCAGTTCAAAGATGTGAGAGCTAGAAGAATAAATCTTGTGGACAAGTTGTAGTGTTTGCAAACATGATTTATTGATAGTTGTTGTGTAAAATGACGATGTGGAATAAACTATGAATCCTCTAATGATTTGGTTGTGAATATAGCTTTTGAGTTAATTTGTATTTAAGATGTAGCAGTAATATAATTCGTTTATATATTTAAACTCTTAATCACAAATGGATTTAAAGTTATTCATTCATTTTGCTTCGTAGATTTAGTTACATCAATCACTGAATTCTTGAGATGCTACAATTAATGGATTGTTTATGGTTAAGGATGATGAAGGAGACTGAAGGCAACAACCTTTAATTGGTTCGCATTTATGCGATTTAGGAGCTATCTCTGTTACGCAGGTATTCGAGAGTAAATGAACCTGTTCTTAAAGTTTAATACAAAAAAACTTCACTGGTGGTTAACGCAAGTGTCAATGAACATACATGATATGATGATGACGATATTGATGACACAACTACATAATTAAGAAGTTGTAATAAATGTGTGTGTGTGTGTTGTTGTTGTTGTTGTGTTGAAGTTGTAGTTGTTGTGTGTGTATTGTGTTGTTGTTGTGTTGGAAGTTGTAGTTGTGTGTGTGTTGTTGTTGTGTTGGAAGTTGTTTTTGTTGTGTGTGTGTGTGTGTTATTGTTGTTATGAAGTTGTTGTTGATGTTGTGTGTTAATGTTCTATTCATATTTTTGCTTGCGCAAAAATATGAATAGGACATTATAATCTAAACATTAAATACTACAGCGACATCCCATGACAGTATTAAAATTAAAATTCCCATCAAAACTAACAACGATACTCTTTTGTTTCTCAGCTATCATCAAATTAGAAACATTATCCTGCCCTCATTACCACATCCAACTGGTATCATTATGAACTATTAAAACCATATTTTTTACGAACTGTTCTCATATAAACACGTGTTTTGTCAAACTGGGCCACTGTGTACAGCTGCCAAACAGATGGTACTGGGGTTATTATAGCAAAATATTAACCGCTAATGCCAAACATTGGTGTCGTACGAATGCACTGGATAGCGCCCAAATGTACTGTTTTGAAACGTTTTTGGAACAAAACTGCAGCTTTTCCAGTTGTTTGTGTAGAATATTATGTGCCACTTACGTGCTAACAGTTTTTAATAAAGCCACGCGCTTGATATTTCGAAAACAGTATCATTTAAATGTTATTGGGAGCTTTTTGGTCTATTTTTAAAGTAGTCCAAGTAGGTTACATTTGAAACCTTATTCGCAGCTGCATTGAAATGGACTCCAAGGATGGCGATGCATGGCGATATCCAAATAAACTTACAGTGCACTCTGAATATGAACAGCCAGTAATTTTTTTTGGGTGTGGAATTCAGCATGGACGTTCTCCGCCTTTGGGCGGGCGGAGGGGTCTGTCAGACTCTTGCTGACTAAAACCACATGGTGGCTGGAGCACTTACGCAGTTCGTCACGCTCGCCTGTCCAGGTATTGACCCGCATGACTTTCATGCGGACCCCGTCACCTTCTGCGGCCGCAGTTCCTCTTGAATGAACAGTCTGCCCTGCTACTATCTTTTTGAATGGCCAATATCTTTACCACGGTATAAACTTCGTGTATAGTCCGTGTCGATATGAGAGAAGAAATTTTCATGAAAATATGTAGGTCATGTAGAAGATCAATAACATTAACCATTTAGTCTTGTCTTGTATGGATTTCTACGACGTAACCATTCTAAAGCTTTAAAATTAGAATAGAATAATCAATAAGAGGCGTCTTCGCCTAGATAGTCAATACAAAAGTTTGTTGTCAACCAATTTTTATCCACTTTTACTTAATCTAGTACTTTATTTCTTTTAAATATTTAAGCATTCCATTATGGCCGTTAAGAAATATTATGCCTCAAACAAAAACGCGCCTTTATTAGTTTTAGAGCAATATTTTCTCATTAGAGATTCACACAAAGAACGATTGTGTTGGGCGTTCCCGGCCTTTGACATCTTAAACATTCTTTATAGATAAAATAAATTAATACGAATATAAGACTTATTAAGAATGTTTTATCTAGATCCAAACCAGTTTAGAGGATTTTTATTGACATAATCTCTCAAAAAAAAAAACAGAATAATTGTTTAGCATGGCAATTATTTGTGAATTATTGGTCTTATAACAATAAACTTCTATTTTCGGAATTTTATTTACGCATATTCCAGGCTTTATTCCATGAAATTAGGTACAGTTGTTTTTGAGATAGACGACATTATATGCACAAACGTCCAGTGTGGATTCACTAGAAAGATAACTAAAACTAGTCGTACATAATTGGCAATTTATATACGTTGAATGAACAATAAATTAGAAGAATTCAACGCATTTGTTCGCCTCACCTACGCGCGAGCCTTTTGCGGTTCACTAATGGTGGTTAATAACCAAAGCTTTGTATGGACGCTTCGTTCTGTCGATAGTTTCGTGTTGAGACGAACAAGGACATTACACATATTAATGATTTGTAAATCGGCCGTTTTATATTTACTTTGCTACTTTATTTCGTATACTATGTAAATTATTTTTTTATTTCATCTTTTTGCATTTTTATATTTGTCAGGTTGTTTGGTAGACGCGGGGTTGCGACAGTCGTTGAGAGGATCCGGCAGTTGGGACTCGAGGTGGCCTTGCACAAGTCCGAGGCCATGTGTTTTCATGGTCCTCGGAAAGCGCCACTGTCGGGTTCCCAAATAACGGTAGGAGGGGTTCACATCGGCGTCGAGTCGACGATGAAGTACCTGGGACTCGTCCTCGACAGCCGGTGGAACTTCGTCGAGCACTTCCGACGTTTGGCTCCCAGACTGCAGCGGGCCGGAGCTGCTTTGAAGCGGCTCTTGCCCAATCTGGGGGGGCCAAACGCCTCCTGCCGGAGGCTCTACGCGGGGGTCGTGCGGTCCATGGCCCTTTACGGGGCACCGGTGTGGGCACGTTCGCTAAGGCTCCGGCCAGCCCGCCGGTTGAAAGCGTCCCAAAGGGTCATGGCCATCCGGATGGTACGGGGATACCGCACGGTCTCCTGCGAGGCGGCGAGCCTCCTTGCCGGATTGCCGCCGTGGGATCTGGAGGCAAAGGTCCTCGCGCACGTTTGGGAGTGGCGCGAGGAGGCGAAACGCCGGGGCGTAACTCCGCTGCCGCGAGAAATCACGGCACAGCGAACAGAGCTCCGGCGGGATCTCATGGCGGCATGGAGAGTGCGACTGTCGCAACCCAGCGCAGGGCACGCCACAATTGCGGCGGTAAGACCCCTCTTTGAGGAGTGGCTTGAGAGGCGCCACGGCGTCCTCACCTTCCGCCTGACGCAGGTCCTCACCGGACATGGCTGTTTCGGGAGGTTCCTGTTTCGAATAAGGCGGGAGGAAACGCCCGGGTGTTACCATTGTGTGGATCGACCGGAGGACACGGTGGAGCATACGGTGGAGGTCTGTCCGGCTTGGGCGGAGCACCGCCGTGTCCTCGTGGCGGCGATCGGCGGCGGCGACCTCTCGCGTCCGGCCCTGGTTCAGGCCATGGTACGAAGCGAGAGGGAATGGGAAGCCGTCACCTCCTTCTGCGAAGCAGTAATGCTCGCGAAGGAGGAGGCGGAGCGCGAGAGGGAGAGGCAATCACTGCGCCCTCGCGCCCCTAGCCGCCGTAGGAGGAGGAGACACCCTGGGCGTCGGGAGTCGATTGCCGACTCCCGGCCACCGTAGGCGCGGGCTTGCGGACGGCGGGCAATGGGCAGCTCGCCGTCCGGTAAGGACCAGGCCCGGGTCGACGGCGCGTCGTGTTCCACGCGCGCCTCAAAGAGATGTCAGCAAAATTGACGGGGTCCCATAGGACCGATGCCTGCTGGGGCTGCGGATTGTTCGAAAGAGTTACCGTGGCCCTGGCGCACAGGCAACTGAAGGAACACGGGTGGGTTTTAGTCAGTAAGAGTCTGACACGCCCTTCCGCTCCGCCCAGAGCGGGAGACGTCATTTGATGATTTCCCAACCAAAAAAAAAAAAAAAAAAGGTTGTTTGGTAGCGTGTGTTTTTTTTATAAATATTTGCTTGTATTTTTGTAAAGTGTAAATTAATTATAATGATTTATTTACTCGATCGAGCATGCAAAAGCCTAAATAATATGTATTTTGGAATGGTTTTTATTGGGTATCAAAAAGAAGTAGGTATGTAAGAAAAACAAAATAAATAAATAAGCTAGGTATATGAAGACAACCGATAAGAATTCTACTCCGACACGTCTCTGGCAACCAAGTCTTGGTAAGATTTGCTTGGAACGAGAAGGTACCCCGATCAAAAAATGCCACAATAAAAAGGTGCAATACCGGGTTGTTATCATATCACCCCACATATGTTATGATTCAAGTTCTGTGGGAAACGGGTTAGTAAAACTGTCGTAGGCGGAACATCTATAGTACCGTATGGATTTCTACTCCATCCCAACAAGAACAGACGAGTGCACACGGTTCGACGACTGAAATTAATGCTAAGAATTTAGAATTAAACGAAAATTCTTTTCCACACGGTAATTTTAATATTTAAATGTGGAATGTCTCGGAAGAGCGGACACGATTGCGTGTGTACTTCATTTTACCGGTAAGCACTCGACCGGTTGAAAAAGTCGTCAGCAAGACTTGTTTAGTAAAATCGTTTACTTTGCTAATAGCACACAATTTATTACCATTTAGTTTTATAAGCTACGTATAGTGGTATACGCCTAAATCCTTAGTGTTAATATTATGCTAAGAGGATTAATTATTATTTATGGGGAGTAATGTTGCTTTTTTGTTACGTTCTAATGTCATAATTTCTACGACGTGGAAAAAATATTTCGTTTTATTTATTCAATGGCTCGCAAATAAGGATTTGTCACAGTAGTTTTTACAAAGTGTTTATGGGTATAACGTCGTTTTTTTAACTTTAATAGAGTTAGTAAGTTGACTGACAATCTAATTTCGGCCCGACTAAAGTTTGGACGGATTTGAATTTTAAGTTTACTAATCCAGGCTGGAGCAATCTGCTACAAATATTATTTTGTTATAACAGGCGGTATTATATTTCCAGTATTATAAGTTTTTAATTCTGAGCTATTCTTGACTCACGAGCTAGCAAAAACTATTAAAAAGTCTCGCTACATAATGTGCCTACAAGATGCTTGTTAGAAAAAAAGTCTTTGAACACAAAACTGCTCATCAATCATCCTGCCTAAGATTAATTTTCTTACAATCATAAAGGCTAATGAAGCTAATAAAAAAACAAAATGACTGAGCAAATATTAATAGTAATTAACGTCAGAAAAAGTGTTAAAACTTGTCCACTTGATTAATGCACACTCATTGCGAATTCTATAGGACTGCTAACTTTATCATTCCATATCAAATAAATCTGCAAGGGTGGCGGGCACGGAGGAAATTTTAATGATTCCACACCGTCCATTGCTACGCTACGTTGAGAATTAAAAAGAATGGCTAGGAAGCGGTCCCCGCTTTGCTTTTTAATTTTCCGTTCGCCGCCGGCTGGCGGGACTTTAACAGTTTGCGGTTGATTCAATCTTGCGGGGACGTGAACTCTTATTAGAAATATTAAACTAACATCGATTTTTATTCTTAAATGACATCCATCTGTCTGGTAAGTCTTACTTGTTAAGAGATAAGAGATCATTTATTTGTCAGAAACATGAGTATATACACACAAAGCATGCAAGATATTAAGTACAATGCAGAAAGGATGACAGCCATGTTTTACCTTAAAGGCTCCCGCAGACAAGCGCGACGCGACAGCGTGACACAAAGGCGCCGCTCGTGGCGCGACGAGTGGTCGTGTCTTTGTGTGGCGCGCGATTCGCTTCGCACGTCGCGCCTGTTTGAAAGAGCTTTAACGGCGTACAAATATGTATTATAATATTAATCAGTAATTCAGTTTTGAGTGATTTTGATCAGTTTTTTGTTCATCGATTTTTATTCATAAATGACATCCATCCGTCTACTGGTCGCACGGTTGCTAGTATTTACAAACGCACACACACACACACACCGCATTATATTATTATTTTTTGCATTATTTTTGTGCTGTATTTGCACACCATGCGCTCAGCAAATTACTAGTTTTTGCTATATCATCATGCAATCAGTAAAATTTATAACTTACTCTAAATAATTTGCGTTATTGTCATCATGTACCGATATTTATTGTTTGTCCAGTTTGTTGTTAGCAGTTAAAGTTATCTCTCATAAGCTTTGAAAGGAGAATCGCTAGCCTCATAAAGTTCCTCAATTATAAGTGGTAATGTAGGTTAGGATAAATACATTTTGTTTATTGTGCTAATAATAACTATACAATTTTAAACAAAAAAAACCCCCGACACAAACAAAAACTTCTCAAACGGCTGAACAGATTTTCTTCTTTCTTTTCTTTTCTCCCCGCACCGCTGCCCCGCACCCTACTAACCAGGGATGCGCACCGCTTCCGCATCACAGTGTAGAAGCAGTCAACGCGAGCTTCAGCAAACATCCCTGATGCATTGCAGTATCGGGGCAACCCCATCAGCACCCTAAATGCGTTTTGTATTAGCTAAGGACATTCAATCAAGTCATCTTTCAATTGAAACAAAAAAAAACAAAATCGGTTCATCCGTTTGCGAGTTACAATGCCAGAGACAGACACACAGATACCCCGTTAAACTTATAACACCTCTCTTTTTCCGTTGGTGGTTAAAAATATATTTTAAAATGAAAATGAATGACTAGTTCTATTTTCAAATCAAAGAGCCAGTAAGTCCGTAAATAGTAATGACCAAATACCACGTCCGAACTTGTGTGGACCTGGACAATGTTTACCACTAGAAACTTGAAACAATCTAGAATCTCTGAAGATTCCTTAGCCAAAGTTGGACGCAACATGTAAAGGCAGCACCGAACTGGGACAAATGTTCAACTGTAATGAGATTCCTCCGATGTTATCTCGCTTGACAACGAATCCCCAATTTGTGGTCAGTCAATCTTGTCGAGGAGATTTTGTGGAATTCAATTTGCTTAGACAAAAGTAATGTCTTCCTCTAAAGTACCACTGAATTATTGCTTCGGAAGATTTCGGGGCTGCTGAGTTTTCTGTGAATTTAAGGAGTTAAATTCTTAGGTACCGGCAAATACTGGTTTATTTAATTTGTTATCTAGAGTTTTACTATAGGGTTTATTTGGTAGTTTATCAGGTGGAAATTCGGAGACTGGCTTTCGTTTTTTGGTAAAACAACAAATGCTAGTAATAAATACTTAGTATAAACAGTTCACGCTGATAATCACCGCCTCGATCTAAACAAAAGCCCTCATCTTTCCGTAGCACCGACACCTTCTAAATTACTTCCTTACTCGAAACAAACGGAACTGCTTCAAAAGCTTTTAAAAAACAAATTTAAATTCACATCGCATTTACAGAAATAGCCCCCGGCCAACGTTAAAAATTTACACCCACCTAATTTTATGGTTCCCGAGTGACTTCTTAGATACTTTCACGTACTTTAATCGTTCCTATCGGCCACACTTTGCTTCGAAGGTGTTGACGTATACTAATGTCCAATTAATATGCCGTTTTATTCGAAACCTCTCTAATTTATTGTGTACCAGGTTGGAATATATTCTCATTAGCTTGACACTCACAGCCTATTATAAAATGACCGATCATTAGATGCCGCTGATAAATATATTGATACTGATAGTACCGAAACGAAATAGAGATATTCTGTCTATAAATTCTAAAAGCTACCGTTGTGATATGGCAACTTTTTTTTCCTTTTATTTTTCGGTTGCCAAGTCCTTTATCAGATGTTCGAATGCAGTAAAGTTGTAACGTTTTAAGTGAGAGTGCTTCGGAATTAGTGGCGGCGGCGCGTTTCCTTTTTAATTGCAGGTCTTTTAGTATTAATGGATGGTGTGAAACAAAATGTTGATGGGTCATTAACGACTGTCGTCCTGTGTGACCGTGAACCGACGAAGACAATGGGCTTTTAAATTAACCCTTAACAAAATGTTACGTTTTTAACTCGCGTTCGACATCGTACTTAAAACATTTTAGCACTGGAAAGAATCAATAAAATATTTTTATACTTATATGTAATCGAAAATTTCTTGTATCACCATGAAGCTGTATGTGGTCCAATAAAACCTTGAACATTTTATTTTATTCTTTAATGATGGGCTTGTAAGAAAATAAAGTAATCGATTTTTACGAGCAAAGGACCAACGGGCCATTGCGTGCGTGTCCTTTTCGAATGAGCATCCGCGGGGAGCGACTAGAAAAGTCTCGGAACAAGCAGAAAAGGACCAATAAACAGACCAAGAACAGTTTAATTCTTAAATTATTGACGTAATAAAAAACAACTCGCCCGTAATGTATTCAAACTGTGACCGGAGAGATGTTCGAAACGCTATCGTATCGATGTTTATGTTAATACTTTGCTCCAATCCAACTCCTTATATTGAGATGTGTTTGTTTATGTCGTATTCTGTCGACGTATGCTCATTTAGAGTCTTAATTATTATGGTGTCTTAATTATATTGTTATTTCCTTCATTTGAAATAATCAAATACTTATTTTATTATCTTTGTCAATATTTATAAAAGTTTTAATGACAGTGTTGCTCTTACTAATTAGTTTTAATACATTGATATTTAATGCTAATCACGAATGTTTCAGATTCAATTCTCACAAAGTTTGGAGCAACCTATTAAACTTTAAAAGCGTAATGAGTTCCAAATCAGCACACAATAGGCCAATTCTACATAGTCCACCCATTTATCAGAAACAACATAATTGCTGAATGACAATACTGCCATCAATCTTCAGTAAGTTCAAACTGGACAATATGGACAAATGAATCGGTCGTCACGCATCAATTTATGGGTCATCAGGGCCTTCAGAGTGAAGCCACCCAGGGCCAGCAGTCTCGACATTAGATAGCGACAAAAATCTATCGCTAAGTCGTATCGATGTCAAATTCCTTTAATAGATTTTCAACTTTATGTCGAAAGCGTAAGGTTGAAAATCTATTAAAGAAATTTGACATCGTTACGACTTAGCGACAGATTTTTGTCGCTATTCATGTCGAGACTGCAGGGCCAGGTAATAGGAGTGTGTCGAAAACGACTCAGAGCTGTAACAATAAAAGTTGCTACTGTTTTCAACAATAGGGTGCCAAAATGTGGCACGCTTCCAATCTCTAAGGCGGTGTATTAAATGCAGCTAGCAATTGTTTCACCCAGTGGGATCTCATTCTACTTCTCGGAAGATTGTAAAAAGACAAAAGTAACGTCTGTATTTTGTAGTGTGTTACAAACTTACAATAAGTTTATGACAGTGCACAGTGAAGTAAATGGAGACAATATTCACGCCAATTTTCGGTTGAATTTGGTGTGAATGTCGCTTTACACGGTGATATTGTTCCATTTGCACTTCATTGTCGTTTATTTGTCGTGTAAACATTTTTTATTGTGAATTTCCTACGGATTATAGACAATTACACTTACCTACCCTATTGCTTCCTGTAGAGACGAAACATTTCCACATAAATTCAGCATGGTAAAAGTACTTTGAAAAAACATTGTTAGTAAAAATCTTTAGCAGTTTTTATAAAACTTTATGAAATAATTTTACCTCTCTGTTGAAAGGTAAAGTAAGCTGATGAATCACATAATATTAATTTATAAATAATAAATCAGAAGAGCTTTTACTATCATCGATTGAAATAAAATGTATTATGTAATTACCATCCATTACCTAAACTATGTCTATTACAGTTTTGTAATCGCTGTTAACGACCACCCTTAGAAAGACCTTTTATTATGCGTACATTTTTAACTTCATATGTAAATTATAAGCCAATGTCAAACAAATAAAGGCGATTAGTATAAGACGCATCATTTTAGACGCCTGTCTTAACCTACGTCATAATGTCATTGTAATAGGATTAATGTGACGAGAACGTAGAATTCCGATTGCAGGTGCCAGTTTTTTTTCTGCCCCTAGGAATTTGTAGTTACCCCACTAGATAACAATGGTGACGTAGATACGATCAATAAAAAATTAAAGACCACACAGTGTTACGGATTCAAATAAATTAATAAAAAAATACACGTGTGGCACTCGGGGACTGCCGCGGTAAAGCTATTGCATAGCATTTTTTATCAACTTATGCAATTATAATTATTTATTTATTTTTTATTTATGCAGTATTTTTTTTCTTTGATATTAATTCAAGTACCTACAGTCGTACCATATACGTTAAGCGGACGCTCGGCCGAGCTACATGGTAGGCGGAGTGGAGGGTGTTAGGTTTTATTTTCGTTACGGAATTTCTTGATTCGGTCGCCGTGCTCAAAGTCCGCGATAAAAGTTATGCAATAGCTTAAAAAAAAATACAAAAATGGAAGGGAGAAAAGTGTTAAGTAATATGTTTCGTGTTTAGTGATTGCCACTATGAAGTTGTTCTGGATAGTTACTGAGGACTTGGGTTTACACACATGGAGCATTTATTACGTCACATCGAACTGCAATATAGCGAGCGACGTTTATACACACCAAGGAATTAAGTTGAAGGACGAGACAGTTTTTTTTTCGTAATTATTTAGGTGGTTTTATGTTGCCCTTTTTCATTTCTAACACTGCAGTCTTTTACCAAGTCCTTTCTAGCGTAAAGTATATTTTTCTTATCAATAACTTAACACCCAAACTTATTTAATAAACAGGAAACGTCATCTATGACCAAATATATATTTAAATCTTGGAAAATAATCTTGTGATTTGTTCCCTAAGTTAATTGTTCGTTCAATTTCTTTATTAACAAAAAAACACGTGTGACACTCGGGGCTACCGCGGTAAAGCTATTGCATAGCATTTTTTATCAACTTATGCAATTATAATTATTTATTTATGCAGTATTTATGCAATATAATTTTTCTTTGATATTAATTCAAGTTCAGTCGTACCATATACATCGTTAAGCGAGCGCTCGGCCGAGCTACATGGTAGGCGGAGTGGGACGTGTTAGGTTTTATTTTCGTTACGGAATTTCTTGATTTGGTCGCCGCACTCAAAGCCCGCGATAAAAGCTATGCATTAGCTTAAAAATGTATACTTTGTTGACCTTTCCAGTCAAGATTAAACATCTTGAACGTTCGGTGCTTGCCACAATTTACCGACGCAATAGTACGGTGGGTGAGTGCTTGTGATTAAACAATAAATCGTAGAAGGGAGCAGCGTGGCGAGCCGGGCCTTAAGAATATTCCGGCCATATTAGCTTTGGCCAATGTTGTTGTAATATATTATATCGATGTGTATTGGAGTATATATGCAGTGTCTTTAGTAGGTGAGGGTTGGAGTAAATTTTTAGGAGGGTTATTTTATTACGATCTTCGTCAATGAGAGAAAAATCTCCCGGAAAAAATACATACTGCTACTCTGCGCAATGCTTCTTGTGCTGAAAATTTGACGCTTAGCGGTTGCTTTCAAAATTATTGGATATGGAGCAGGCAATACCTCAATATAAACAGGAAATCAGAGTCTGGAAATATTATTAAGATTCCTACAGCAGTAGCGATAGTAGCAGTAGCATATTTTCCCCCAACTCCTTATTTTTTGTGTGTTTTTTCTTTGCGTCATGTTTACCGCAAATAAACGTATTTTCTTTATTTCTTTCTTTCTCATAGTCAAAGCTAGTGTGACTGAGGATGAACAAGGAAATAATTTATAAGATGTTACAAAGAAAAATGAAATGTAAAGGCAATCTTTTATTAGAAGTTGTAAAAAACATGGCAATTTCAAATAATCCTTATAGAATAGGATAACTTTTTATATTTATTAACATCAAAGAATGATTAAGGAAACAAAGAATTTTATAAACGAAGCTTAAGCATTAAATTATGATAGACAACCGTGTAAAAATATATCAACACTACAATAAGGGCATGAAATGTATCTCTTTGAAACCAACAATAGTCGAATCGGGCCACAGTGCTAGAATGCCGCCCGCTGATCAAATTCTCTTAAAAAAAATCATGTGTATTTTGAAAAACTCAAAAGCCATTCATAATTAATTAATGTTCGCGATGCGTATCGGACGTTCGGGCCAAATGGGACGGATGCCCACATTCCATTGTCGTGTAACTTACGCACATCGTTCATCAAGTTGACAACCGTTAATCCAGTTTCCGGGATATTACTAGCGGTTTGGATGTCGAATTCGAATGGCTGCGAAATTTCGGCATTGTTAATCGGAGATGTGTGGTTGGATATGTGCAAGCGGGCTAAATATTGCTGAGGGGGCAGCTAAGATCTTCTTTTATTTCTTCGGGCGATTATATGTTTGAAGGTATTTTATATCTTGCACGGATCTTAAAACCTATCGAGAGACTCTACTACAACATGCCTTCAAATTCGAGCAGTATAACTTTAACGGAGTAACTTAAAAGATTTTTTATTGTCTTAGTAGATTCATCATTGTGGCTTAGTTTTCAGCTGGGATTAACAACAAAAAAGACGAGAACCAGTCGTAGGGATCAGCTAAAACGTCCCGCCCCTCTACCCCCAAATCTCGATGACAAATCGTTGCGTAAATGATAGTGTTCGTTCGCTCGTGAGGCCGTCGAGAGCAGTGTTTTTGTTGTTTGATATATGTCTGCGCTTTGTTGCATCCATGTTCTATTGTTCGGGATTAGGTTGCACAGTTTTTGTGATGCTCCATTGCGCCGTCAGGTTACCGTTGTCACTGCGGCAACCATTTTAAAAGTTTGTCCCCTCTTTACGGTGAGTAGTAGGGCTTCGAACGGTAACTTTATGTTACTATTAGATTTGTCGGCTTCGCTCAAAGCTTGCAAAGTGTCGCCATTAAGATTGCAATGTGTTAGCTGCTTCTTATTGTCTAGAACGAGAACAGCGCGTTGCCCTCAATGTTCTTTCACTCCACAATGTCTTAATGTGTGGTCTATTTTATGCGCTAGCATATATTATTCACTATGGAGGTCTGAGTTTCAATAATCAAAACTATTATGGTGAATGCAAGCATGACCAATCAAGTTACTTTATTATGTCAGCGTAATGGATCAACAACCGTAATCAGATTCATATTTGTTTGTCCAATTACCTCCCATGAAACTCAATCACTGTTTTCACCCCGTCATTATTTTATAAACACAATTATGTTTTCACTTACTACCGAAGTACAAAAGTTTCGACGGCTACTAACTACGAATTTAAACCCTTTCACGTTACAATCAGATAACCAGCACCTGGACTAAGATTAAACTGTCGGGTGGGGCCTGCCATGTGGATGTCCGATGACATGGACTAAATTATAATAATTAATCATTATTTTATACTAGACCCTTTGAACAACAAGCGTAATGACGATTGCCTGCGGGTGGGTTTTTCTATTACCATACGTTTCCTGTCTTGCGTTGAAAGTTTCATCTATTAATCAATAAACCACAATGAACATGTTTTATGATGCATTGAAGAAAGGATTGCTTTTTGTTTTTTATGTGCATCCTTTATCGTAATAAAAGAGAAACTCGTATTGTATCTGAAATTAATAAATTTAGGGTGTTATTGAGATTTTGGTAATATTAGTGATCAAGATGATTTTAATAAGCCATTTTGTAAAATTGTTAATAAATGTATTCTTTTTCAGATTCAAAAGAAGATTGAAGAGCCAATTCAGGTTTACTGAAATATATGAAACGAAAAATACTACGTTATAACTAAACTTTCAATCGCTAACGCACAGAGCAGGCTCTAAAATTTCAAGAAAAATAATCTCCCACAATTTTTAAGCCAAAAATATTTTCTATGAAATCGATTTCTCGAGACAACAGTGACACTCGAACCTATCGAGTACACAGACGTTAAAAAAGAATTAAAAAACCACCCTTGAGGGCGTTGTTCGTATTTCAATTACCGACCAACATATTCACAGGATCGTGTTTTGCTTTCATTCATTTCATCCGAAATAATCTCCACCACAAACAACGTTTGTACAGTCGACTTGTCAAATATAATGCTCCTTTTGTAAACCCAAAAATCGATTATGGCCTTTTTGTTGTCAAAATTGAGGTTTGAAATTCTCAAATTTCAATAGTTGCGATGTTTATCCCGCCAGGTGCTGTTCTAAACGTATTTTAATTGAGTATAACGGAAGATTATCTTGCCCAACTGCAAGGAATGGGTACCTACAAAGAGGTGTTATTTTTTGGGATTATTTTTGTTATAGCTTTTTAGTAAAAAAGGTCTTAAGGCTAAGAAAATAAACCTCGATTTCACGTGTCATGTGTCTATAAAGTGTATTGTTGATCGTATTTGGGCTTTGGTTCTGTCCTATTCTTTAGGTTTCAAGTTATCGACACTGTCAAGCAACAATCCTCTAAGGTACAACAAATATAAAATCTTGTTTTGTATTTTGATAAAATGGCAAGATACTCTTTTAATTTATGGCAGAAAATTTTAAAAAATCATTTTTTTATAGGGATAATAATAATTGCACACGAAATAAATAATCACCTATCAATTTATTTCCATCATTTAAATACTGACTGCACAGCAAATTAACCAAAGCGTACATACATAATACTCAGGCTCATAGCGTATGAGTATTATGTATTTGTCTCCGATCAGTCGTTAGTCGTAAAAATTATGTCGAAGGGATCGGTACAAAATGCAATATTACTGTACTAGGAGAATTTAGGATGCAAGAGCGAGCGATGCGAGCTCGGGGCTTGGGGCACCCCGACTCGGGCAGGTTAGGTAGGAAGGGGATGACGTAGTTTGGAAGACCCCGCCATCTCTTTCGTTGTAATTTTTTTTTAAACTACCTTGAAGTAGGATTCCCGCGAAGCGCGTCGCAGGGCTCCGTAGACTACGCCTTATTATTATTGCCACTCAGAAATAGGAGGCCTCGCCTAGTAGATAGCGGTGCGCCACGAATATAAATTGTTGCTTATTTATTTATATTTTGAGTTGAGTATTTTGCTGTGCAATCAGTAATTTTGATTGGATTTCGGAATATTTTAGGATACAATTTTCAATACACAATAGAACGTAAAATGTTATATTTCATTAAAATAGTTGCTAATAATTTTAATATTTAAACACAAAATCCTAAATTATAACTGTCTGCTTAGTTTTCATGCAATAAACCACCGGATTGTGGTCACGTTTGCCTAAAATTCTTTCAAGCAATGCGTTATTCGACCAAAAGACATATAATTTTGCCCAGACCGCCACCACGGATTAGTTGACGAAATGAGAAAAGGTTCTCAAAGTTATTTTAGTTGGCAACTGTGATGAGCTAAGCCTTCTAAAACTTGTACTATCCGACCAAAAATGTTTTAATGAAATTAATTATTTTAGAACAATCCTTTTAGGTTTTATTTTTGTACTAGGATTCAAGAGAGAAAACTATTTTGTATTATTTAAAATATCTTTCTTATTATTAATGTTTTCTTGCCCATTCTTCTCCATACGAAACTACCTTTTGGAAGGGGCAACTAGAATCAATTCTATTTTTTTGTAAATTTTGACGTTCAAAAGTGCCTTTTATGTGCCTATTTGAAATAAATGATTTGACTTTGACTTTGACTTTTTTACTCAACAAATGATTGCTTGTTTTGTGACAATCACTTCGGTTTTAACTGGAATAGTTTCGCAACCAACTACCGTGTGTTTTGATTTTCAAGTCATATTAAATAAAGAAAGAAAACATCAATTAGTTCAGTTATACACATAAAAAAATGCTAAAATGTTGCATTTATTTCTTGTAAAAAACCAGCTCCACAATTTGTACATTTTGCTAAATATTAAGCAAAATATTACGAAACATTTTCCTGTTCCCCTTAATAAGATAATTTGGGTCTATTTGCGTACAAGAATTGGTACCTATACACAGACGTACGGACATGGCGTTAAATTAATTATCAGTGGAAGTGGACCAAACGAAACCGCCGCAGCCCGTGGCCGGTTCAATGAAGGTGGTGCTCCTACGGAGATGAGAGGAGCGAGTCAGAAGTCACTTAGCTGTTAGGTGCAAACTATAGGCTAAGAATTTGCGCTGGAATCATTCAAACTATATATATATATCTAATATATAAAAATCTCGTGTCACAGTGTTTGTTGTCGAACTCCTCCGAAATGGCTTAACCGATTTTTATGAAATTATGCGTGTATATTTGGTAGATCTGAGGTCGTAAAGTATATTTCATACCGCTGCGGGTGAAACTGCGGGCGCAGCTAGTATATATATATCCTAACTAATATTATAAATGCAAAAGTGAGTTTGTTTGTTTGTTTGTTACCTTTTCACGCCTAAACCACTAAACCAATAATCCTGAAATGTTGCATATACGTTGTCAGGTGTACAGAAACGGACATAGGGTACCTTTCATCCCGAAAAAAAGTACTATTCCTGAGGAAAACAACAATAATGTTCTTATGATAATAGGTGGCGCCACGTGTCTTTCTATTCATGATTGAATTATATTATTGTAGAAAATTTAGTAGTGTGTTAAGAGTTTTTTATTGTTTATTTAAGTACTTAATACATTTTTTGAGTATAGAGTGTCGATAGACTGGTTTTTCATCCTCCTAACTATAATTCCCTGAACATCCCGAATTGATTGTCAAATTCTAAATTAATGCGAGCGGAGCCGCGGGCAAAAGCTAGTATTATATATAATATTGTAAACGCGAAAGTAAGTTTGTTTGTTTGTTACGCTTTCACGCCTAAACGGCTGAACAGATTTGGATGAAATTTGGCACACAGATAGGCCATGACCTGGGTAAGGATATAGGCTACTTTTCATCCTGGATCGTAGACGAAGTCACGTTAAACAGCTAGTTGATAAGAATTGATCCATGTAATAAAATGGTTGATGAATTTCTAATTTAATAGATCAGAGTTGGTCACATTCGGTTTCCGACTTGACCGTAGTAAAGTACCTGAGCTATGTGCCAGAGCACAGCAAGATCGTCCGAAGTTGGTCAAAAAATCCCTATAAAATGCTCGTGAAATAATCTGAGAGTAAAAACTGTAGGTGTTGGTGCTGGTGCAGGTACCGTAATCTATGATAGCATCTCCTTAATTCATCAACGTAATACCAGCATTCTTAATTCAGCAATATCAGCATTCTTAATTCGTACAAACCCCTTTATTACCCCGGCATTATTCTATGCCCAATTCTTGTAAAAGATTTCAATAGTTCAAACTGTTTCACTTTATATAATTTATTTTAAAACAGACTCATAAAAGAAAAAGAAAGGGTAACAGTTACTTTTGTTTCTTTTCAGATAATAAGCAATAATGCAGCAGAAGAATCATTGAAAGCCTCAAAGCACGTGCTCATTTGCTCAAAAGATTGGAAAGTAACCGTATTTTGAGTATTGACGGGTACTTGTTATTATATGAATGAGTGTACCAGGCTCAGGCATACTCGTATTCTCGAGAACCTTGCAACAATACACATTCTTAAGTCTTTTTCTGGAAATGACTTGGGTACATTTTGAGGCATAATATGAGATACCTAAGGGTCTACAGGAAACGAGACTCACCTGTAACAAAAGAAGCCCTGGCAGATAAGCAACTTGCAAAAAAAGTATGTAGAAAAAACAGGCCAAGTGCAAAAATGTATGTAGATAAAAACAGGCCAAGTGCAAAAATGAATGTAGAAAAAAACAGGCCAAGTGCAAATGTAAGTTGGTCGACTACTACTCGTAAACTTATAAAGCCTACTTAGCAGTGATAATTTTCCTTTTAATTTCGTTATATATACTACAGCCGTGATGTTTTTACATATCCAAAAGCACCCATTTAGCTGGCAAGGGGGGAGACACTTGACTCTTACAAAAATTATCAATTTAAAGCTTAAGTTTACGCAAACAGATCCCTGAATCAAAAATGTTTTCACAGACCCGTAATATTTTTAAATGGCCTATCCAACGATACCCCACAGCAGGAGACGGACGAGAAAATCAAAAAACATCCCCACTTTACGTGTACAGGAGGTACTCTAAAAAATTTTTTTTCGTGACTTTCTTTTACCACTTTGTCGGCGTACTTAATATATATATCCATGCCAAATTATAGCTTTTTGTTCTAAGAGGACAAAGCGAAACTATAAGGGTTCTGTGTTGACTACGGAACCCTAAGAAGGGGACGTAAACTGTTTTGTTTAACAAAATACGATCGCGCTTACCTAAATGGTTGCTCCTACCAACATAATATGAAAGCTCTTGACACGTGACCATTTACTAATAAAGAACGCCAGTTATCTAGTAACATCCTTAACGTAATCCAATTACCACCATAATAGCAGCGATTGAAGTCCGCTGCGTCCATCAATAAATCATCGGGCATATAAAGCCGGTTGCAGACAGACCGGGCCGACGACACGGCCGGCCTCCGGCCGACAAAGCAGCACCAATTTGCAGATTAGCTGATGCGTAAATTGTTGCATTAGCCATACGTTCAACAGTGAAGGTTCGACCAATTATGGTGGTAATTCGATACCGCGCGCCAACGTAATCCGATGTTATGTACGCACCTTTATGTTGTTTGTAATGTTAATGTACCGTGAATTTGTATATTGTGTGCGGGGATTGTTTTTAGTTGTTAAAGAGTAGAGAACATGGGAGTTTATTATTGTAAGCAAATAAAATAAATGTTTCGTGAAAATAACGACATGTTTTGTAACATTAGATGCAGGATACATAAGGTAATGCAAGCTTTAAAAGCTGCTAGCTTTATTTAGCCTCCTTCTATGCCAATTTATTTTACGTAGCATTATGCTAAGCCAACTCGACGTATGAAATTACCCGGCTGACTTGATCCTTGCATATGTCAACTCATAAGAGGAAACAGCGGGAGATAACATTGACATAGACTTGAATATTGAAATCACGGATATTTATTCTATTATGAACAAACGAAATAGAATATATAGGCACGAATACGAGAAGCTCCACGAAATAGGCAAAATTGATACTGTCGAAAACATTGACGTATACCCAAACCAAATTTATCTTTATAATAACAGGGATAAAATTCATATTTCCTTGTCCATTTTTGTATCAGGCTGTATTAAAAATGGTGATCCGTTTCACTTTATGTAAATAAACGAGCTAATATTATGTTCTTTTGCAAACAACAGAACATTTCGTTATTTATGGAACAAATCTTAACGTGGATATTGAAGATAAATGAAAGCTTAATGTGAAGGAAGGCTGAAGTAAATAATAGAAAATGGAGAAATTGATTTAGCTGTGTACTTCAAACTTCTCCAAGCGGTTGGTCGACTATTCGCATGACCAGAAGGTTGGCCTATTTTTGGGCCAAAGAATCAGCATTGTCTTACAATGTGGCAATGCTGCCAGATTTCTGGGCACTTTTCTTGTTGCCAGCGACGCGGACGAATTTTTTGCTGCCCTATGATTATTTCTGCCTCCCTTTTTATATATACATGTACATATTATTATTTTGTGTAAATATTATCTTACTCGGTACTTCATACTTTATTTGAAAGAAAGAAAGAAAGAAAAATATTTTATTTGGGACACGCACAGGAAATACAAAGAGTAAAAAATAAAAAAAGGAGCATTTAAAACTAACAAAATTAACAATAAAAAATAAAACAACAATAAACAAGTAAAAAACCTGTGCGAGGCCAAAAAGGCTCCTATCTCAGCATAATGCTACGATATTTAAAAAATAAATACCGCATAATATTTCATAGGAACGTCTGTTTATGACCTAATTTTGGGTCTAAATAGAACAGGCAGTGGGTGGCAATCTAGGCTGTAGCTAATTCCACGTTCAGCGCACCTACGTCAGTCAATCTGTAGTCCAATTAAAATGAGTTTCGTGTTTATTAACGGTGAAAATGACAATCTGGAAATTGTGTGTGCAATCTGTGTTATTTACAGCATTCAGAATTTATTTTACGTTAGAATCCATTTATTTTACGGACGATTCAAATGAAAAATGGTAGACTGTATTCAAAATAAACAAGTATTTTGAACAAGCGGATTTTAATTCAAAAAAATATGATATAAATTATAAAATGGGTGTCATTTTACTTCAGTTTTATAACTAAAATACGCTTAATAAAGTTGCCTTGCCACACCTGCTTTCTTTTTCTGAAATATATTTTCTCCATTTATATTTTCTGATTGATGTAGTAGGTACTTACACAACAAAAAAACACGTGTGACACTCGGGGACTGCCGCGATAAAGCTATTGCATTTTTTGTCAACTTATGCAATTATAATTATTTATTTATGTTTTATTTATGCAGTATTTTTTTTTCTTTGATATTAATTCAAGTACAGTCGTACCATATACATACACGTTAAGCGAACGCTCGGCCGAGCTACATGGTAGGCGGAGTGGGGGGTGTTAGGTTTAATTTTCGTTACGGAATTTCTTGATTCGGTCGCCGCGCTCAAAGCCCGCGATAAAAGCTATGCAATAGCTTAAAAACAAATTTGATACACAAAAAGACAAAGACAATGTTGATAAAGTAAAAGTTGGACAGAACAGATAAGTTAATCAATCAACTCAGCCTATCGCAGCCCACTGCTGGACATAGGCCTCTCCCATGCTGCGCCACAACACCCTGTCCTCCGCCTTCCGCATGCAGTCTGTCCCAGTCATCTTTTTGATGTCGTCGGTCCCTCTAGCTGGGGGGCGTCCCACACTACGCTTGCTGATGCGCGGACGCTACTCCAGGACTCGTCTGCTCCACCGGCCATCGATCCTCCGACAAAACATGGCCAGCCCACTGCACTTTACCTTGCTTACTCTGGAAACTTATCTCTTCAAATTTTCGAACGGATAAAGCAAATAGGTCTAAGTTAGAGAAAAACATATTGAAATTGCTCGTGAGGCGACCCCGACGACGTAGAGGTGCCCTCAATACTACATTCGTACGACTACGAGTGCTGGAGAAAACAGGTCTTGTCACGTCCCTGATTGGTTTTAGGGACAACATAGCACAACTTGTTACAAATATCCATACAATGATACGAGTTGTTACACAGACCGTATAAAAACATAGTTTCTAGAAAAGTATTCTTGAAGAGATCGTCAACACGCCATACTGAAAAAGTTAACGAAAAAAAAGTACCTACTGACTAATGACTTCGACGGCACGGTTGGCGCAGACTGCTACGCTGCGTGTCGCGGGTTCGAATCCCGCACGGAACGAATATTTGTATGACCTACAAGTAGTTGTTCCAGGTCTGGCTGTTTGTGTACGTGAGTTTGAATGTTTGTAAACGCAACCACAATACAGGAGAAAATCCTAGTGTGGGGCAAAGTTTCTAAAAAAAAAATGGACTGCGACACAATCAAATAAATATTTAGTCCATAAAGACTCATTGCTTTAGAAACGATATTAAAAAGATTGGACACCAATCGAATTATTGGAACCGTTGCTATTCCCACGTCCACCATGTTCCATGATGGCAATCACAGAAGAGGTTTATTACACCACTAAAATAAAATTTACTGGCCACAAATAAGCTAAATGTTTATGATTGAAGGGATACATGTCTTGATTGAGCGTTTTGTTGGCTCTTAAATCGCTTTTGTATATAATTTCGTTATGTTAGATAGACATTGGAATAACAAACATTGAGAAACATTATGAGAAACTATGAATTTTAATTTTAATTTTCTACTCATTTTAATTAATTGGTTATTAAGTTTGATAGCAAATAACATTTTTTTACATGATGTGATTTAAAAAAGATTCTTCGTCAAAGCCGGTACCTAATTGCAATTAAACAAATGACAGCCGTTACTTTCGTTCATAGAAGCTGTCGTATCTTTATCCCTGCTAACATTTTAATCTTTAGGAAGATACAAATACCCTGAACGTTGAACAGTGTTTTGTCGAAGCATTTTACATCCATGAATAAAAGATGCCTTCATTAAATTTAAATCCATTTTCAAAGGTCTAAACGCTTGCATATTATTTTAATATCAAGTAATGGTGCACCGGCATTTCTCGATTCATCAATATTGCCCGCAGTGATATTTTATAGATCAAAGGATTTCTATTTCTATTTGAATCCCAAGTTCTCTTTGACTAACCCCGGCTAAGGCCAGCTACCGTAATTCCTCAGTAATTTCCTCTGGACTCTAATCTCGCCTATGGGTTTGCTCAGAAAATTCACGCCCTAATAAATAAGTACTCTTTTAGTTCCTGACTTCAATTTAATGAGGTTAAATTGTTTAAAAAAGATCTTAATAGAAATTCACTAATCGATCTTAAAAGAACGGAACGGATTTAAGAACAAAAAATAAGGGCAGCGGAAATCTGGAAACTCGTTCGATTGAGAAGAAATCGTGCCAGAATAGACAGATTACACGTACTAGTAGGTAAGCAAAAACTGAACATTTCAATACGAAAGCTGAACCACTTTAAGCGATAGAAAAGAATGTTTAAGGAAAACTGGTGATTATTATTGAAGGAACAAAGTGAAATATCGAAGAACGTTTGTTTGGACAGCAGTAAATAAGTTTTGGGTATAAATCACGAGGTTGAAGGATAAAAACGAAAGTGTGCATTCGGGCAGAAAATTTATTTCTTTCTTCCACATTTCACTGGCTCTTGTAAAGTTTTAATTATTTGCCGGATGCGGTCCGGCGACGCTTCGTTTGGGATCAATGTACTGTTGACGGTGAATCTTTAATTTAAATGCTTCATAGCAGATACAAATGAAGTGTAGTTTTTTACTTTTGTTCGGTTGTGATTGTTTAGATATAGATAAAAACTTTTGTTTTGTATAACAGAACAAAATAAGACGTTGAGCCGTATTCTAGTCCTCAATGTAATGGTTATTCCGAGAAATGAAAAAAGCTTCAAGAGTGAACTTTTGGCAAGGTTTAAGGGATTTGTTTTCACCAGTATTATCCTAATCTAAGGAAATGAAACGATTGGTCAGTTCCAAAAGATCCTCACGAAAATGACAACAAATGGATAAGAAAACGTATCCGTGGGTGACAATTTCTAGTGCCACTTACAAATATAGTGCTTTGATTTGATTATTCAAATACTTATCCCTGCAATTCTGGTTGATGTTTTACATTTGACAACTGCGGTTAATTTTATAACCTGAATTATTATTGCTATCGATGACTCTCCAATTACCTACCTACAATTTAATAATGTTATTCAAACAATAATTGACGGAGAAAATGGTGAAATGAGTTTAAGAGAAGATGTAGTGATTAAAATTGAAAAGAGTATGCTTAGATGGTTTGGTCATGTTGAGAGGATGAATGAAGGGCGACTAACTCAAACTCAAACTATTTATTTCAAATAAACCAATTACAGGTACTTATGAATTGTCAAGGGGTCGGTCACTCAGAAAGATGAAGCTAGTTGCCCATTCCAAAGCGTAGTAGGTACCTATGGAGAGGAACGGGCAAGAAACTCCATGGACACCCTTTTAAATCAAAATATGGTTACAAAATATTGGTTACATTATTCATGTTGAAATTATGCATGTGAGAACGATGCAGAACGTTAAAAGCGTCCGTAATAAAGAGACAAAAACAATTCAAATATTAAATTAAATTAAAATAAGCCGTGGCAGCTAAGAGATGACCAGTCCCTACTGACGGCGCCCGTTCATGAACATGACGTATGTACACGTAAGGAGCTCAACCATTTTGAAGGGAACTTAAAGATCCAACACACAAGGTACAACAAAAGGTATTTATTAGGCAGATATGAGTGGAAACACCGGGAGGGGACGCCCTAGGAAGACATATAGTGACCTTATTGGTGATGTTCTTCGGGTGCGCCAAAGTTCACCTAAATTTTCAACTCCGATAATTGGAAATCCGAAAATGTTCTTCCTAACATTTTTCATCCTAACAATCACAATTCCTAACTACTCTGTCTCTAATGTTCATAATTCCGAAGCATTCAACTTCATAATGTCAGTAGCAATAAACATCTATTATACTTGTATTTGTTTTCCTATATTTTCTCAACATAACCATCTTATACACTATTATTCAAAGTCATATTTTTTTTGTTTAGATTTCTTTTTATTCATAATAATCAGTATTATATACATAAATTTTGCGTAACTTTATTTTCACATAACATGTGTAACATATAAGAATAAAGCGTATTCTTTAATTTTATTTATAGCGGTGTGTACCTGCAAATATATCCATAGGTTAGGTTAGGTTAGAACTGTGACCAACTACGCGCGAGCCGAGCGAGCGAAGCGAGCGGTGCCGCGGCAGCGGCCGGTGAGCGCTACCTCGAAATTGGTCGCGAAATTTTTCTAAGTATTTTTTTCATAGTGCCCCCAAGACGACACTCTGACCTTAATTTCATTCATTTAAGACAAAAATCAGTCAAACGACCTTTAATCATTCTAAACAGTTGGTTTAAAATATAGTGGGTAGGTTATATATAAGTTGGGTTAAAATATTATGGTAATTATGTTTAGGGATAAAAGCGTTATGATAAAAAACAGTAGGAGTTTAAATATATTTACATTAATGATATTATTAATTACAATTTTCGGAAACATGAGTGTTATGAACATCGCCGGTAGCACTACAAATAGTATGAATGAAAACTTTAGGATGAAAAATTTTAGGAAGAGTGATCATTCGGATTACAAATCGTTAGGAAGAACAATTTCGGGTAAAGAACTTTAGTTGAGCCAATATGGACCCGATGTTCTTCAGAAAGATCAGGTGCGTAGTACTCACAACCGGCGTGCGTGTATGACCAGATGTATGAACGTAAACAAGGCAAAAGGAGTATGTAAGGATCGTAGCAGGTGGCGTTCTGTAGTTTCTGCCTACCCTTCATGGCAAAAAGGCGTGAATTTATGTATGTATGTGTAATGGTGAGATATAAAGTTAAAACCTTCTTAATACAGATGAATTTGATATTAACTCCCTAATGAGTGATTGCATAAGAAATTAACCTGAACAGGGTTTGTTTACACTTTTATCAGATGCTTTTGGTACAGACATTAAGTTTGGCACTTATATTGTAGATGTAGGATAAATTAAAAGCAAGTTTAGACATTAACAAGAGCTGTTAGACCCAGGAGCTTTTTAACCAATAGTGCAAGGACTATTACCGTCAAAAGGGGTGACTAGGGATACAGGGGTGAATCGGGACGAAACTTCAAAAGGGATTTTAACATTGAAAAAATATAGTTTGTTGCCATCGTTGTTTATAATACAGTAAACACGTTAGAGTCCTTTTTGGCAACAGCCTATAATATTTTAATGTTAAAATCCCCTTTAAAGTTTCGTCTCAATTCACCCCTGCATCCCTATTCAGCCTGTTTGACGGTATACCAAAAAAACCATAATAACATTAAATGTCACAAGACATTAAATATTATTGTGGTTTTTTGGTATACCGTCAAACAGGGTGAATATTTAAAAAAAAAATGTAATGCGGTAAATTGATGAAGCAATATATACAAATATATTGCTACATTAATTTAACAGAAAAAAAAAATCTCTTTCAAATATTACTAGCAGACGCAATTATGAGATATAGAAATGAGTATAAGACTCTTATTATAACAACAAATAGTGACCAAGTTTCTTAAGCACGTAGTTGTTACGTCTACACAAGCAATAAACATCATAAGAACTGAATATGGACAAATAATATTATTTGTCATATTCTTGAAACCTAATATTGAGGCTCCTAAAGTTGTACAGTAGGCCACACGTCAGTGCGAGCGATAGGCAGCTCGCCGTCCGGTAAGGATCAGGCCCGGGTCGACGCGCGACGGCGCGTCGTGTTCCGCACGCGCGCCTTAAAGAGATGTCAGCATAATTGACGCGGTCCGATAGGGCCGATGCCTGCCGGGGTCGCGGATTGTTGGAAAGAGTTACCGTGGCCCTGGCGCACAGGCAACTGAAGGAACACGGGTGGGTTTTAGTCAGTAAGAGTCTGACACGCTCTTTCGCTCTGCCCAGAGCGGGAGAGGTCATTTGATGATATCCCAACCAAAACAAAAAAAAAAAATAGGCCACAAGTCAGTGGTTACAAAACTAGTATAAGCAGGGCCGGCAGTCTCGACATTAGATAGTGACAAAAATCTGTCGCTAAGTCGTATCGATGTCAAATTCCTTTAATAGATTTTCAATTTTATTTCCAAAGCATAAGGTTGAAAATCTATTAAAGAAATTTGACATCGATACGACTTAGCGACAGATTTTTGTCGCTATTCATGTCGAGACTGCAGGGCCTGGTCTCTTATCCCATTTAAACTCTGTCAAGTCTGTCTCTCTACGCTAGCTCAGGTCAAGGTCAAAGTCTTACCACTAACATGCTGTCTACCGTACAAGTCTAGGAGCCCAGCTAGTTCACTCATGTTAACATCAGAATTATTACGCAATTATAAATATTTTGTAAAACGTGTCAATCCCACTAAAGAACACTGTCCTTTAGTATACAGGATTTTTCTATTTTGAAGGACCGGGGTCTCAGCTATACCCAGAGCTTGGAACCGGTGCCAAAAGTAAAGTTTCTGTACCGGTACTTAGCGGTTATTGCTATTTCGGTACCTGGGTACCGATTCCGAACGGGTACCGATACTCAACCAAACAAGTACGGGTACTAAATTCAGGAACCTTGTACGGTTGGCAACCTTAATCCGCAGTTATTTTTCTAATGCCTATTAACTATACTTTTTACTTACTATATCGGTTTACTCACTCTAACTTAAAGAAATATATTTTTGGTACCAGTTTTGGTACGGGTACAGTACCGATACTGATTAGAAACACCAATAGTACAGTTCTACGTCTAATACTAGTACCAATACTACAGATACTACTTTGGTAACGGTATCATACCACGGCGATTAATACCGGTTCCCAAAAATACCAGTATTTCAAGGCCTGGCCATACCCATCCCTTATAAACCACACTGATGTTACCTAGGCTAAGTACGAGTATTTTGGAAAACAAAAGTGACTTACTTACTACTAAACAAATCTCATTAAAAAACTTTATAATAATGTTAAGGTATTACTAAAAGTCTTATTGCAATTTATTTTGGCTGAATCTCAGCGTGTAGCCAAGTAAATTATTGTTTTGGAATAAGCCGTATAATTATCTAAATTATTTTTACAAGGAAAGTTGTGTTAGGGCAATTTCTGTTTTCGAATTATGTTATTAGTATTTATTTATGTATTTTAATTTAGCGTAAAACGGCCTTCGACCAAGTACATAATCAGATATAGACAGTTTATGTTTGTTTTGTTAAGTTGGGTTAAAGTGATGTGTCCTTATAATTTCGTATAACAATATGTAACAATCACGCTTTTAAATGAAATATACTTAATTAGCCTATGACGTTCGCACTACTGGGACACAGGGCTCCTCTCTGTGAGAGGGAGCGGGCCTTTATCTACCATGGGGGCCCAGTGTGGGTTGGTAGATGTCACATGTCTTCGTTTTTTTTCTGTTCTAGGACATGCTGGTTTCCGCACGATACTTTCCTTCACCGTTTTGAAAGCAGTGGTGATGAAATTAAATACACAAAGTAAAGTGCCTGCCTGGATTCGAAAACTCGCGGCCTACAACTCGTAAGTCGGGGCCGATATCACTGGGCCACTATAGCTCTCTGCAAATGGAATATAGTCACTTGTAATTCTGTTATAAGTAAAAGGGGTGCCATCGTTTTACTGAAAACTACGGAACGCTGAATCACGGAAATTCCCTATCGCAATCCAAGAACTCTAGCTGAAATTATGTTCAAACAAGAGGAATTTACAAGAGACGTAAACATTTTCGTTACGACTAACGCCTTGATAATGTAACAAAACCTGCTAGAATGCGCATGTTCGGGCCGAACCAGATTTAAATGTAAATGTTTGAAACAATTTGTACCACCATTAACAATCTTATCTTCGTACATTGCGACACTATTTTATACAAAATGCAGTTTCGGATAAGATGTTGAAAGCTGATTTCAGGTTTGAATCGGATTCAATAAATTGTTAAAAGTTATGTAAGAACATGTTTCTGTACCGATTACTATGGATTTTAGTGTACTTGTCTGAGGACAAATAGTTGGAAAGTACTAGCAACTTGTCATCTCGACTGAGATCACAAACGCCACACCATTGCACTATCCAGTATAGATCACAATTTAAATAATAATGATGATGAAATAATAAAATTGGAAAATAGTTCTCTTTGAATAGACTCTATACATTTAGAACCTTGTGCAATTTCCTCAAATGCTACATCATTCTCAAAAGCTGTTCAATACTTGGAATTTAAAAGTTGGAATTTACTGAATACAAAAGCCAAATTAATGTAATACAGGGAGTCCGGTAAAGAATGAATAACCTTGAAATATCAT
Source organism: Dryobotodes eremita (assembly GCA_917490735.1). NCBI lineage: Eukaryota > Metazoa > Arthropoda > Insecta > Lepidoptera > Noctuidae > Dryobotodes > Dryobotodes eremita. The sequence goes on along the minus strand of OU823251.1, from coordinate 17,174,803 downwards.
ATAATTTAACTTATGGCCGTTCTAAAATAAAAACAAAAATAATATATCCCAAGTATTTTTTTAAATATATATTTAAAAAAAATACTGTGCAATTTCTAGACACACTATTTACCGCCGCTCTATCGGCATAGTCAACGTTCAATATTATAACAACAAATAACAAAAGGAATTCATCCATTTGTGGTGGTGTTGAAGAAAAATGTAAAAATAAAGTTATTATTTTTTTCTAAAAAATCTTAGGTTTTTGGGTATTGGGTTTTTAAGCTATTGCATAGCTTTTATCGCGGGCTTTGAGCGCGGTAACCGAATCAAGAAATTCCGTAACGAAAATAAAACCTAACACCCCCCACTCCGCCTACCATGTAGCTCGGCCGAGCGTTCTCTTAACGTGTATGTATATGGTACGACTGTATGAAGCTCGCACGGATCGAGACGAGCTGCTCCGAAATCGGACGAATAAGTAAGCAGCTGTTTGTGAGAGAGTATATAGGTATCTATCATATCTTTATAATGCCACATTCACCGCATAAAAAATAAAATAAAAATATTTTAAACGATATTAGCTTCTCATTTATTCAATAAAAGAAAAAAAATTGTTTTCTTATCGGTCATCACTCTCAAAAAGTGTAACTTGAATTAATAACAAAGAAAAAAAAATACTGCATAAATAAAAAATAAAAAAATAATTATAATTGCATAAGTTGATCAAAAATGCTATGCAATAGCTTTACCGCGGCAGTCCTCGAGTCCCACACGTGTTTATTTTTTTTTAGAACTGCCATTAGGGCTATTATATGCTATTTCAAGATTATCCATTCATTACCGTATACCCTGTATATCGTGTGAGTGTTTTTCTCAACAAAAACATTGAAAGTACCTACCTACAATTTCAAACACATTCCCTTAGCTTCTAAGTAAATAAAAATTCAACACGACGTTCATTACGTCATACAATCTCTTTACCTGTACTTCAGAGGCTCCTAAATTAAAACTATAAAACTGAAATTTGGACGACCTCCCGTTTCTATTTCTTGCCGTCACTTTAAATTATGTCGTTGAGAGGAAGTCAAATTTTTTTTGTTTTTTTCCAGGAACGAGTCTTGTTTCCGGCTTCTTGGAAAAGGTCTCCCATTTTTATGCTTTTCAAGACATTGCTAAACTTTATAAAACCTGAAATTATCAAAAGCAACAATATGACGAACTTTATAGGCTTGCATTCTGCTCATCTGATGAAAACAGATACCTTCTCTTTTAAATACCTTAAGCACCAAGAATTTTGCTTTATACATTACCAATCTTAGCGACAGAAGAAAAATGCAAAAAAAGTAACCTGTGATTTCAGTCCTATAATTTTTAAGCTATTGCATAGCTTTTATCGCGGGCTTTGAGCGCGGCGACCGAATCAAGAAATTCGTAACGAAAATAAAACCTAACATCCCCCACTCCGCCTACCATGTAGCTCGGCCGAGCGTTCGCTTAACGTGTATGTATATGGTACGACTGTACTTGAATTAATATCAAAGAAAAAAATAACTGCATAAATAAAAAAAAAAAAAAAAATTATAATTGCATAAGTTGATAAAAAATGCTATGCAATAGCTTTACCGCGGCAGTCCCCGAATGCCACACGTGTTTTTTTTTAATGAAAAGGACATGAAAAATAGCAAAATATCCATGTAACTCTAAAAGGGTTAGTCCCTGATCAATATTGGCGCATATCTCTGAACCCAGTATCGTATAAGAAACTGTCTGAGATATAGATAAAAGTGTAGCCGCCATTACGGTTATCCAGACGTCTTCATTGCCGTCTTATGCGTAGGCATTGGCTATCATTCGATAACGGCTATGTAAGGCCGTGTTCATAATGGTTATTATAACTTTGTCTGTGATTTTTATCCTCACTGCTTGTAAGGTGTACGTATTGATTCTTATTTATTGTTCAGGCGACAGAATATACAAATGAAGACTTACGTTTATATTACGATAATTTAAAGTCAAAGTAATTTATTTCAAATAGGCACATAAAAGGCACTTTGGAATGTCAAAGTTACAAGAAAATAAAATTCATTCTAGTTGCCCTTTCCAAAAGGTAGTTTCGTATGGAGAAGAATGGGCAAGAAATTCTGCCGTTATTCTTTTAAATGTTTTACAATATTTTGTATACATTAATATAATTATATGTGAAGACGATGCACCTATAATAAAATTACTATACCATAATGGGTAAAAATAATTAAATATAAAGCAATGACAGGTAAATTAATTATGTGATAGATACATGGTGATCACATATTTACAAATATTGAAAAGTAGATGATTTTTCCAAAATTTTAACATGTAATAATTGAATGTGTGAGTTAAGGTTATTACAGAATGTAAAATAAATGTCATAAAAATGATAAATTGTACAATTAAATTAGCAACCAGTCTGACTGTGTCTAGACTGTCCTATGGAGCAAGACCAGCATGATTCCAAGCATTCTTATCAAGGATATAATCCTCTAATTTGTAAAAAGTATGCTTGTTTATAAAGTGTACTTTTAATATGAGTTTTAAATTTTCTTTCAATTAATTGCAATATATCCCAAGTTATTTTGTTGTAACATATAACACAGTACCCCATAAAAGATGTTTGTACTTAAGATAATCTGAAAAATGGTTGATCTATTTTTTCTTTATTTCTAGTATTAAAATGATGTCTATCGCTTATTTTATTAAAAATATGTAGATTTAGATAGGCCGTTGTGTAGTCTTTTGTTTTCTCATGTTTATCTGAGAGTAAAAATCATAAAATGTCTGAAATAATATAGCGAGTTATTGCCACGAGTTTATCAAATAACCTCGTGGCAAGCGTCAAATGTTAGCTTGCTTGCTCACGAACAGAGCTACTTTAGCCATTTCCCTGAAAATGCATGCCTAATGCCTAGAAATTATTATTTCAACAGCAATGCAACTTTTTTTCGTACAATTCGTAGACATGCCTTTACATTGCACTTTATAAAACACCAGCTTGGGGCAAAGAAAATATAAAACAAATATTATCAGCCTGGCAATGCCACCCAATATTTTTTTTAAATTTGTGTCCAAGCCTAACTCTTAATAAAATAACTTTCAAGATATTGCTCACATTACAGATTTTCGCTAATATGAACCCTTAAATTTTTGGTACAAGGGATATTACGATGATAAATCTTAAAGTTGGCGTTATTATGTGTTTTATTAATAGACCAAAGAATAATGTGGTTCCATTAGTTTTGAATAGCTTTTGGGAATTATTTATTAAGGTTTTCTGCAATATTGGTACCTACTTAGTCTAGGTACTTTGGGATCTTACCAAAAAAGGCTTTCTGATCCCTAAGTGGCCTTTTGAAATTTATTTTCTTGAGCTTAATAAAAATATAAATAAAATATCTAAAATTGTTTGTTTGGTAGTTTTTTCCCGCGGTTTCGCCCGCCTGGAGGTTGGAAATTATCCCACGGGAACGTACTAACGAGATAAAAGCACCCTATGTCCTAGCCCAGGTCATGGTTTACCCATGTTCCAAATTTCATCTAATTCCGCTAAGCCGTTTTAGCGTGAAAGCGTAACAAACAAATAAACAAACTCACTTTCGCATTAATAATATTAAGTTAGGATATAGAGTGTAAAAACACTTTTTCCAAAGCCGTCATCTACGGATCCTGTAGTTTTTACACCCGATGAAGGAATTCAAATCATTAGATGCAAAGTACAATGCACTAATCTCAATAATTTCACCATTCAGTTGCTTCCGGAAGAAATCTAATCAAAACCGATTCTTCTTGTTACCTACTTTATTATTACTTTAATTAACTACTGCGCACATCCACTACTATAGTTATTAACTACATTTAAACATTAATCACGTCCAAATCGACATAACTCAAAACAAACCAATCAAAAATCCCAACTAAGCAACTTCCAACTTCCAAACATTGGTCAGTGCTATCTAAACAAAACCTCACTATTTCAAATGACTTTATAAGAAACAAACATAAGCCTCTGCAGAAGTCGTAGGGCCGCGGTGTTTGTCCAATATAATGGGCCAAATGTTTGCCGTGGGTGATTGATGCCGACCCGGGTTAATGGATCGATATCCGTCTAACTTATCCTTCGTAGGTCCTTGGTTGTAGTTTCTATGTACCTACTATTTCACCCTGATCGGTGACGTATGTGCTAACGAGGGCTGGTTATTGGTGATTGATTGTTGGTACAAAGTCTGGGACCTTGATGGGTTTATTTTCTTTAGAAATGTCTTTATCTTTGGGGATTTTGTTTTGGTTTCAGATTGTGTTGGTGTGTTGGTTTAAGACAAGAAAATGAGGTATGGTGTTGGATGAAATTGAACAGAAATTAACTAAATAGCACATATTCACTTCCGGGTCTCTAAGTCCGTCAGTCAATATACGAGCCCGTCCGAAAGTAGTTCGATACTTTGAAATTTACTCTACTACCGATTTATTAACTTTTTCGGACGGGCAAAAAAACATCGGGAGTAAGGACAACTGTCAAATCGTGTTGTCATTCATTTTCAAAGTCGGCACCGAACTAATCTTATGTCCGTAGGTGACACAGAGTAGAACTCGTCCGTGTCTGTCTTCGGCCGAAACTACGGTACTCGTGCTTATAGAGTAGACGCCCTGATTCAGATCACGTCAAAAGAAAGTCATGCTCTCATCTGAGAATAAATATTAAATAATAATAATTAAAAAAATATATATTAATAATTAATATTCTATAATTCGTTTTAAATTACCTAATTCAGAACGAATTATAGAATAATAAATTAATGGAAATACCAGACATTAAATAAACACTAATAACTCTTCGCTTCATCTTTTTGTATACAGAAAATATATTTTTCAACGTAAAATTAAATGCTTCCAGAGAAATTCCTTTCACAGTTACGTGGAACTTTTCGATCAAAGCAAAATGAACATCAACATTTTAAACTTCGTTGACTTAGCATTGATTTGTTTCTTTACTAAATTGCTTTTACTCTTACTTGAGTTATAGAGAAGTCGATACAACATCAAATCAATGCTCAACTCGACTCGTTAAAATTCGCTAACTCATTTAATTGGACAAAATGGTTTTCATGTAGAGAAGCAATTTAAATGATGGCCGTTAAAGTGCTGAGATAAATGACAGATGCAAGTTTATATTGATTTATCATCACCCCTGTTTTCATTAAGTATGCAAGTACAATCCATGAAAGTTTACAAATTAATTGGATTGATATGATATTATTAAAATTGCGTACGTTTTTCCATATTCATAAAGGTCATATTATCATTTATGAATACAGAACGGTACACTAATTATGTTTAATATTGCAGGTAACAAAAGACTTATTCTGTAAACACTGTAAGTACTTATTCTGTAACAATTCACATTGCGTTCGAATAATCGAATATAATCTAGCATGAAAGATAAGTATTAAATGTATAAATATAATACATTATTATCAAGGTTTATTATAATTCCTTTAAAACATACCTACATATTAATTATATTTCTAAATATTTTAATAAAAAACATTTGAATAAATAAAACATGTTGCTGAACGATCGACTATCTGCTGACACCATTGAAATGTTCTCTCTGAGTTGACTTAGACAATTTGTTAAGGATTTAGAACAGGTAAGCTCTCTATTGTAACCTTGAGCTGGCAGTATCAATAACAACACCACCAAATTCTTACTAAGTGAAGGCAAAAACATCTCCACAATAGCAGAACCAAAACATATGCTAAATCCATTTAAGGGACTGTTTATCCTACAAAAGAAAAATAAAGTGACACTGTTTTTATTCACACACTTGTCAAAATAAAAGTGCATTTTGCAGAGAATTAGAGAAATAACAAGCTCTTCTGTCAATCAAAGACCTCGTTACTTTTATTTCGAGGCTTATGCTATATTTTGAATTCAAGTTTTTATTCAAAAGGATGCGAATATATCATGAGCTGTATTTTTTTATATGAATTTTGCATATAAAATAAAATATGACTACATTTTTGCGTTGCATATCTTTGATTACTTTAGAAGTGTTTTTCTTTGAGATTTTTGATATTTGTTTGTAAAAGTGTGTCTTAAAGAATGGTAATGTAGCGTGTGAAATGTGTGATTGACTTATCGTCAATAGAGTGATAATAGATGATAATGGAAGGGAATGTACGAAATCAGCGGCGGTAATGCCTAATGGATTTGTGTAATCTTATAAATGTTGCTTCTTCACTTCCCGTACGTGTGGTAAAAGGCATCGCATAGACTTTTTTGGCCATAGCATTTTTATAAATTAATTGTTTTATTTACATAGAAATATGCAAACATCACTATTTTGCACCAACATACTGGTTATCGACATTTTAAACCAGGTATTTTTAGATTTAAAAGCTACCTTTTGCGTTTTATTTGAGTTCTATTAGTAGAAATTGATGTTTGGTCCTTATGCTTTTCCTAACTCCGTTACTGAATCAAAAACCATGTTATTTTGTAAAAACCTTGCAACTTGCGCTCCACCACTACAATCTATTAACTACGTCTTCTCAACATGGAAATCAAGCAACTTATTTAGCAACTTAACATAGAATAATAAAGGGTTGTGCAATAAATAACAATATTATGTTAATACAAGTTTATATTCCGCTTTAACGAGATTCGAACGAGCGATCCAACTTCAACTACTCGTTAAGGTGGAATCAAAATATTTATTATGAATCAATTTATATAAGTAGGAGCAAATATGCATGTTTGAGGTATAATAGCAATTGTTCGTAGTTTGTTCTTGCCGACTGTTTTAATGGCGTTATCATTATATAGCTTACGATAGTTTTTACAGATTCTACAAATAATATTAACAGTATGTACAACTAAATAACAATAAATAAAAAAAAGAAAGAAGGAAAAGAATCATCGGACATCAAAAAATTCGTCCGCATCGCTGTCGACAGGAAAAGTTCCCAAAAGGCTGACAGCATTGCCACATTGTATAGCGATGCTGATTCTTTTGGCAAAAAATAGGCCAGCCCTCTGGTCACGTGAAGAGTCGACCAACCGCTTAGCGATGTCTCCAAAACCAAGTGGGCACTCGGACCCCACGGCCCTAGTGTTTCAACCCTAAACGGCTCGAACATATAACTCCCAATAAGATTCGAATATTTTCGCCTTTTGAGGTTTTTCGCACTTTCAGCAGCCGCCCCAGCATAGCCCGCCGTGCTAAGAAGATGGGATGGCGCAAGGGTGCCGACACACGTTGCATCCCACACCAAAGTCCTGCCTATCTTCTAGGGCATTATGGTCATTCCGTCTGGTCTCTTCCCAGCATCGTCGCGTGCCAAGCCGTTGGGTTCTAAAACAGGTGGCACCCCGTCGGTGGCAAGAGCACGGCGGATTATGTCATTAATGCTGGCGGTTCGTGCTATCCGGCCTGCGCTCTTACTGCAAGATGCCAAATGCCGATGCCTGCATGGTGTCCGAGGCAGTAGACAGATTCACCGCACTGGCAGCGATGCGGAGCCCCGCAAGGAGCGCCTAGACGCAGACAAATAGCGAGTCGGAAAGTGGTGTCACCCAGCATAGTGCCTATGTTGGGTGATGGTAGCACCTGAAGCCAGAGGCCCGACTCCCATTCTCCCACAGCCAGCAGACGGGCACGCTCAGCAGTATTGGAAGACGTATTGATAAGTTTATTCCGTACCAACCTGCAGAGCGGCTCATCCCTTTGTCTTTGGGAAGATGGGTTCACGGGCCGATCTGTATCCGGGCAAACCGCTGTCCAGGCGTTCAACGCATCAGTCAAGCACGGCACTTCAGAGTCAACCAGGGAGGGGGCTAAAATTTTCCTGCTTAACTATTCGGTGCTGTGGACAGAGGACAGGAACGCCGTTAACGTTCAACGCTTACGATTGTTCACACTATTTGTTTTAAGAAATAATTTAAGATTTTATTAGTAAAAAGAAATAAACAAAGTACTTTAAAAAAATGTATCCTTTTTGTGTATGCTGACTGTATTGGTTTGATATTTCAGAAATGCCATGAACGGCTAGCTTACTATGAATTAGGAAGTTTTGGGGTCAATTCTCAAAGTACCTGTAGCTAAGAAATAATTGGTTTCTACAATGATTAAAAACGGAAAAATAAATCGAAAGTAAACGTACCTACAATTTATTTTTTAAATAAGGCGATGTCTAGCCTTAATAACAAGATATTTCGTACACATTGCCACATCTCTTAACCCTTCACAACTTGCATGACGATTACAAACATTATGTAGATTCCTGACACAAATTCCAACTCATATCAGACTTAAACAGTCACACATAAACGTTTGTTTCCTTCTCATCGGTAGCTTTTGTTTCTGTCCGTATTACATTGTAATGTTTTGCCAAACCCACATTGAGCTGTCAAACTCTCGTCAGATAAGCAGAAGGCGTGTAATTATTTCTCCGAATGTACCATTTATTAAGTAGAAAGTATTAAATTACATGCTTTGGGCCCTACGAAGATAGAAGCTTTGGAACGATTTTTCACACGATAACTACTTTTTTTTAATGACTAACGTCTTTATTGTTTCGGATAGAAAAGTTTTGGTGAAGAAATTGTTTTTTTTTGGAAAGGAATTGTTCTAGTTTGAGTCATATGACGGCTCTTTCTGGCGTTGGTTTAAATATAACTGTATGCTAATCAATCTGCCTAGCTTTTTCCCCAAGTACTTTGGGGTCGACTTCACAGTCTTACCGGATGCTGCTTAATACCAGTACTTTACATGGAGCGCCTGCCTATCTGACCTCCACGACCCAGTTACTGGGTAACACGATACTCTTGGTAAGACTAGTTGTCAGACTTTTGGGCTTCTGATTAGCCGGAACGGCTGTAACAGATCTACGAACGACAGCCGGTACCAATGGGCTTATGGCAGATTCCTATAATTAACGGATCGTTATTGGTTAAAATTAAGACTCTTGTATGTTTACCAATAATGAAGCTCATAGCTTTGCATAGTAGAGTCTCCCATATTGAAGTAGATATCACAGGTAAAATTAGCTTACGAATCTATTTATATGCCCAGTTTGGTAATAAAAATGCTAGCATTGGTAAGCAAAACGATTCGTTTTCGTTTATAGGAATCGAGCATTAAGGTGCTTTCCGAGGCACGGAGGGTCTCGATTTGTAATAGATAGTCATCCATCCACAAACCGACCGCGGCAAGGGTAGCTTAACCTTCAATCGATCCGAACGGCATTTAATAATTAGAAATGAGCCCCTCATAAGTGTATGCTAATATGTGAGTCAAAAATTCCTAGTAATCATAGCCGACTTTTCCACAGAGATTTTCACTAATTTTAACAATGTCGCCCATGTACAGCTGTCAATGCTGATGAAAAAATTTGCTGTTTATAGAAAAGCTTTTAAATATAGAACATAAAAAAAGCACCGATATTTTACAAGTTAGTTTATTCATTAATAAAAAAAATAACAATGTAGTCGATTGTTTTGAAAGCTAACATCGTGCGTATTCCGTTTATTTTTTCTGTGACATCAATATTCACTTGATGTAATGTACAATGTTATTCGAGAGAGACAATAGTAAAAACATGTATGTTTCACTTGGCCTTTATTTCTTCATATTTTATTATTACGTTTGTAGAAAAAATATGACTGAATTTACGTACGATGTGGGTTTGTTATTTTCTTTTGTGCTGGTTATAATAATAGATTTAAGATAACTTGCGATTAATTTTTTTGTAATTTGTATAGGTAGAAAAATAAATGGAATGGGCTGATGTTCCAGTGTAGCAAAAAATCTTTATTTTAGCCTAAACAACAAATGACAGAAACAACATTTAGCTCTATATTAGTCAGGGATTGAAAAGGTTCCTAAAATAGCAGTAAAGAACCGTTATTTAGTGGTTCCGCTACTGGAACCCGAACCGAAACAGGAACCCAAATTGGAATCTGTGAGAACCTTTATCTTACCGGTTCTGCTTCAAAGTGAGTCCGAATGAGTTCATGCGATGCCGCTCAGCGCAGGACGTATAGCGGCGAGGTACGGGCAGCAGCCGGTACGGCGGCTCGGCGGCGGCGGGTGAAGAGGTGGGAGTTTGTGTGAGAGGGGAGAGGAGCATTTATTCTTTGGTAGATCATGTGGTAGTTCTTTCTTTGATAACCTTTAAATCAGATGGTTGGGAACCGGTATAATGGAACCGGTACTTTGGAACCAGAACCTAACGGGAACCGGAACCGTACCTAAATGAACAACCGGAACCTAAATTCGTACCGGTTTTCAATCCCTGATATCAGTATTAAAATGAACCAACATTGTTGTATCTTAAAATAACCTTAAACTTAAGCCATCAAAGTCCAACCTGTTATAAACACAAATATTTGTCCACGATAAGAACAAACCTGGGAAAACAATGAGGCATATTACAGAATGAGATGAAGCTTTATTTGTCCATTGTCATCCGTTCCGTTTGAGACTTTCACTACCTGGAAATGAGGAACATGGTAATAAATTATGAGGTGTGGACAAGTTGACGGTGTTCATACGATTATTTTAGGACGTCGCCACACAGCAAGACATTGACGATGCTATGAATTAGATGACAGGCTGAGGGCGGAGTGGAGCGGTTCGGACGCGATAGCGGGGTACGATGAGTTTTAAAGTTTGTCAAATCTGTAGAGAGACAAGGTTATAGTAACAAATCTTCTTTGACAAGTGACAGACACTTCTATGTCGACTTGCTGTCTACTCGGACACAATATATTCGGACACAGTGTCCGAATCCGAATTTTTTTAAGTGACGATTCGGACACCAATAAAAAAGCTGTTTTGTACAGTCAGATAAAAAAACCAACGATACCTTAACTGTAGAAATCCATCCTCCGCCGAGCCTGTAGTTGTAAAAAAACGATTTTTTACCGGATTTTAACGAAAGCAGCCGTTTTTAATAAATAATATTACAAACCCACATACGTAGAAACGCGCCTTGGCAGTCGGGTAAGAAGGATTTGCTCAAGTGCAATACCGAGCGAAAAAGCGCTAATAGATTCATAGAAAAGTCACTATCTCGTATCTCTTTTATTCGCATAAGTCGCTCTCGCTCGTTTTGCTCCGACGCATCGGCTACGAACAGCAACCGAAAAGGTATCGTTGGAAGTTTTTATCTGACTGTACAAAACAGCTTTTTTTATTCGTGATCAGTGAAACAAATTCGGATTCGGATATATTGTGTCCGAGTCGTCAGCACTCAGCACGTCTGTTCTTTGCTGGCCATTCCTTTGTTTAGTTCTTAATATGCTCACGTGGTGCTGGCAATTTTGTTTAATCTTTCATGTTTCTGTCATTTTCCACATGACTATTCCTACGATTACTGTATTTACATTTGAATCTATCTTTGCGGTTCTATTTGGTACCAAGAATACTTAAAATCGTATTCTGAAAGAACCATCGCCTTTTGTGTGCCTCTGCCTTTGTTGTATCATCTAACACACCTGTTAATGTAATGTTTGTTCTGTCATAATGAATGGAATGCTTCGACGATTGTCATGTTATGATATGAGTTGAGATGGAAAGTCTATATTGAGGCACGTCTGGACTTTTATCATATTTGCATTAAATGTTTATGTATTGTCTTCATTGAGCGACACGATCATTGGAAGGTGGGAATTTTTGAGTAGTCTAAGATTGAGCACGGTGGCAAACAACTGGAGAGGAATAGATGTTACAGAATCACCGTGATAGTTGATTTCATTTCCGTAAAGAAAGATACAGAAGGTTTAATCATGCCCTTTTATTCTTGCGCTAGAAAATTCGGCAAATGTTTGGTCGATAAGAGATTATCACCGAGTTTTGATAACAGAAGTGTTCTTTGTTATTACAGAAAGTACTTCTACATGGGTACTTTAAACTTTATCATGGTTACAACATTCATCTAAACGACCTTTAAAGTTCAAGGGAACAGTACAAATTATATTAATGCTCATTGAATGTCAAACGTTTTAAATTTGGATTACCACGCTTCGTTTCTTTGAAATTTCTGTTAGTTCAACGCAAAAAAGTGAATTAAATTACACTTTGAGGGCATTTTAGAGTCATGCGTGAGTGATGGCTCTGTTGCACAGAAAAGAATTATGATGCCTTCGGTATTCCCCGCATGCGGGGAAATTCACACATGCGTACAGGCAGCAAGCATTTGTGTCATCGTGTCTGTGATTGTGAATTCAACTAGACTAAAAAAAAAACCTGAAATACAGCTACATCTAATTTGAATTTTTTATATGATGGTATTTTTACACAAAAGGGGACTAACATAAAATTTCAATTTGTATTTTTAAATCAAACGCGTTCGGGGGATGATCTGAAATGGAATCGACGTATTTTCCCAGTAAATCTCCCGGACTCAGCTGTAAAATCTCGAACGAGGGCGAATTTATAACGCAATGAATAAAAGCCGCGAAAGCATAAATCACGAATTTAATGAACAGTTTTATTTGGTTAATAGTACGACGTCTTTCGGTCGCAAACTCCGGTATTTATTTTAATGACATTGTTGTACCAAAAACACTGTTCGGCGACAAAATTTTCTGGTAGTTTGCTCTTAATTACTATAATATCATTCTCTGTGCTTTTCCTTGGGAGCTACTATTATTTTCGTTCACGGTTAGTTGAACACCTTAAATGGGTACATTATTTCACCATCTAATTTTCATTTGTGCGAAATTTCATTTGGCTGGTTGTGATACGCCGTGCGTGGCTCCCTTTCTTGCCACATATTAGCCGTTTTCAAGTATTCAGTGCCTGTTGCGAACAAAATGACACGCTTTACCTACTAATTGAATGCTTGTGTCGTACCAATGGAAAACTTGAACATTTTCTTTAATTAGAATCTAATTTTCGCAGCGTTTGTATTTGTTTTGTTTAATTAGTCGCTGCTGGGAGGAATATATTTTATTTTGTAGAGAATTCATATACCTAACTAACTTTGTAGAGTTCTTTGTAGAAGTAGATTTACCTACAATGAGTGAATTCATAATTCATTGCGGCATTTAATTTGAGGCTATGAGAGCCAGAGTGGCCTAACTTCTTAAAAAATAATTTTCAGTATTAAGGAAAAAACAGAAGTCATGATTTCAAATAATTTAAAGTAAACTAATTTATAAATTAACTAATTTAAGTACTAAATTTAAAAAAAAAAACGAATTTATAGGCCAATGTGGCGCTATGACTTTTACCGTTTAGAGCAGGTTTTTCTGAAATAAAAACAGTATTGAAAAAATGACAGTTAGGCCACTCTGGCTCTCATGGTCTCATTTTAGGAGTTTTTGACAGATCTTTTTAGTTTATATTTTTACAAGCGCTGTTTCAGAATAAATTACCTAATTAAGAAGTGCTCAAATATTCATCTAGGGTTTGACTTGCTCAATAACTGTTGCATCTCACAAAATAATATATAAGAACTAATTGCACCATAATATGATGATTATGACCTATCAAACAATATTCTCATCATATTGCAAATGATCGCCCACCCTCACCGCACACCTTTACATGTGACATTATAAATCTATATTTAGACGTCCAACGGAAGACATTTAATTTAATATAACAGATGTTCCCATCTCGAGTGGACACGCTTCGCAGCGAATCCTTTGAGTTTGTCACGGGCAGGCGCAAAAGAACTGTCAACAAAGGATTGTTATTCCAAGTGTGTTCAAAGTTATATAAACAAGTTTGACAATTGAGCGTAAGGTCTGCTTCGAGGAGACTGCTTTGAAAATCTCATCAGAAGAAAAAAAGATCTTTAAGAATAATAGTGACGATGAATTTGGTGTTTCGGACAAAGGATTTGAGGCTTTCTAACTTTGGTATGCTGAATATGGATTACAAACTGTCATCTATAACTGGTGGACCGTATCTCAGGTTTTTTTAAAACCTACATCATGCACCAGCGCTCACAATGTGAATTTATACAGGGTGGCAGGGACATCGGGGCACACCCTGTTACCATGGATTCACTACATGATTTGGAACCCCGCCTATATAGTTCAAAATTGTGTTCAAAAGTGCTACAAAACCATAGTGAGAGAAAATAAATAAACTTTTTTATTGATTTTTTATCTTATATTTGTTTCCTTGATCCCATTAACAACATTCTATACAAACTAATAATGCATGTTTAAATGACAATAAGCCTCTCTAGAATATTGGAATTCATATAAACAAGGTACCTATATAATACATTTAAAAACTTCCGCACAATTAAAAACCTCTAAAAGCGGCTGAACAGATTTTCTTTTTTCTTTTTAGCTAAGAATACTCGATCAAGTCACTTTACAAACAAAATAAAAAAAAAATACACGTGTGGCACTCGGGGACTGCCGCGGTAAAGCTATTGCATAGCATTTTTTATCAACTTATGCAATTATAATTATTTATTTATTTTTTATTCATGCAGTATTTTTTTTCTTTGATATTAATTCAAGTACAGTCGTAACATATACATACACGTTAAGCGAACGCTCGGCCGAGCTACATGGTAGGCAGAGCGGTTTTATTTTCGTTGCGGAATTTCTTGATTCGGTCGCCGCGCTCAAAGCCCGCGATAAAAGCTATGCAATAGCTTAAAAACAAAATCGGTTCAGCCGTTTGGGAGCTACGATACCTTAGACAGACACATGGATACACACGTTAAACTTATAGCATCCCTCTTTTTCAGCCGGGGGTTCAAAAAAGTTTCAATCGAAATTGAACTCAAGCTACTTATTGGAAAATGTAAGGACGGCTAAAAACAAGAACAAATAATACAAGAGTGGCCAAAAATTTAGGATCCCGAATACAGTTTCAAGGAAATAATGTCAAAAGTTTTAGTATGGAAAATCATCTTATCTAATAACTGAATATGTAACTAAAATAATACAATAGAATTAAAAGCATCACGATCACACGTCTTCAGAAAAAGTTTTTGCATTAATATCAAAGGTTGCTGTAACATTGTGCTGCATTTAATTATTGATGCTATGCATTTGATTATTTCGTTTGTATTATAAAATTGTGCTATAATTTATTATTTGAATTTTATCATTGGAATTATTTAATTTTTACTATATAATATTGTTATGAATGGTAATATTACTAATTTTATGTTGATGCATGTACCTACTTACATGTACTAAGCACGAATTTGTTTGTGAATATTAAATAAAAAATATGTAGAATTTGCATGCCAGTAAGGTAGATCAAGGAGAACGTTATCACATGTTATGTTAACACCACTTTATACCCTTCATCAGCAAATAAATTATTTGATTTGATTTGATTTGCTAAAATGCTACTTTGACTGTGGCCGACAATACTGAAACCAATATCTAAACAATTGTTCTTTATTGTTTTACAAAACGATAGAATAAAAAAACAAAGTAAGTATTTATCTCCACTCGAATAAAATCCTCTGAAAATATGCGCTCCTGGTAACACATTCAGAGCTTTGATGTTTGTTTCGTTTTGCGTTCAGAAAACAAATGGTTGAGGTGGATAATTGAAATCCGAACTAGGGCAGGCTTCCCGGTTGCCGTCCGTAGTGAATACCGATGGAGTCCTCTTTAAAACTATTTTCTATCTCTCCACATACCCCCTTTTGCGGCTAGTGACCGGCATGCCTGTGGTACTACCAACAACTATGTAGAAGTCCCATGACCCACATGCTGAGCAAGCGAGGCGAAATTATTAAAGGAATTTTAATAAAAACACGACGCGTTGTTTACGACTAGGTAGGTACTGGTAGGTATGTTTTAGGTTAGAATGGGCTTCGTGAGTCGATTATGGAAATTGTGGAGCGTAGAGTGACGTCATGGGGAAGAAAAATACGGTGTTGTTGTGTTTACGTGCGTTTCTATATAGTGTACTACAGCTATACAAGTTACATTTATTACTTTACTAGGTATATTTTATTGGCAGTTTTGATGACGATGATAGAGATTATTAAGCCTGGTTATTTCATCGTAGTCTCGCTATATTTTGGGGTTAAAAAATCATAAAATTGCTAATCATGGTAGGCATCAAATATTTTCTGATATCTAGTGCAAAATGTTATCTTTTATATTTCACCCAAGTGAAGACTTGGACTTGAACATGGAAGAAGAAAAGTCTGTTCCAAAATAATTCCAAAACAGACGCTATACATTTTACATAAGAAACTACTCTTACCAAATCCTAAAATAGAACACTCTAAATACAAAGAAACCATAGAAGCCTCAAACAGTATAGGTATCCAATTCAAATGTACGCGTCTTCAAAAGTCAATAACTCACATTGATGTCAAAAGTCAGTAGGAACGTACTCGTATTACGTCACACCTTAGAGATTATTACGAAAAGAACCATCGTGAGTGACAATTTAATGAAGTGTTGGCCCATTGTGTAATTAAAATCAACGTCATTAAACCTTAACTTACGACTAATGAATGGATCCGTGATAATGGTAAATCAGATGGGAATGTCGTAAGCGAAAATGAAGATATTATTATTGAAGTGGTTGAAATTGAGTTTGAGCGGTCGCAGCAGCGTAACGCTTTGTGCGTACAGTGTGATTGTTATCAAACTCTTCGGAATTTGAGTTAAGTAATATTTGGTAGGTATATTGCTTATGAAAATGTGTTACATAATTAGGAAATTACAAAACAATTTGATTGTCATTTTTGGTTTTAACCTACTGATGGTTCCCGCCCACTACAGATTAATAACGTTTCTCTAAACACCAACATTACAACAAACGCCATTAGATTTAGAATATGAATGTAACATTCGTAATGTTATGTGATAGACACAATCAAATACATGAAGCTACACTAAAATAGAGGATAACATAACACGTACAAACATATAAACCTAGTTAACAATTCAACCTAAAGACACGAATTATCATCAACAAACAAGGATGCCTAGTCAAATTCCTATCCGAATGCATTACCAAAACACGAATTCATGTTATGATTACAACGTATCTCTAACGTGAAATTAATGCCGCGAACAGAGATCTTTGTTTGCACACCAATTACAAACAGATAATCGTAACATTTAGTCGGATTGTTCATTCTGAAATTCCCATTAACTAAGTGTAATCAATCAGGTTCAACAGAATGTTCTATTGTGATGTAATCGTCGAATTACATTCGTCCTTCAATGTCTTTGCCACAATTATTTGATTAATTAGAGATATTATTCAATTTGAAGTTTGTGTGCTTAGAAGTTCAGCTGTTTGAGGCTATGTTTTAGTTGGTCTAAATCGTTTGTGATAGTTTTGTGCCTAGAATGAATGTATAGTGGTGGATTGGTGGTATGAATATTAAAAAGCTTATAAATTTTTCAACAAAGATTTTATTATAATTATTATTTTGTCTTCTTCGTGTGTAGCTGTGTCTACGTCAAACCACGTGGCTACAAACAGACTGCCCCATTAATTGTCAAATGTTCGTAATTACGGTTTATTCGATTTTAAAATCATTTGAATTTATTTAAGCAACGTGCAGTCCCCTGTACACACTGCTACATAACAAGCTATATATTTCCAATATAAGGTGATCTCTCATTGTACGGAAATCAATGCGAGATCAGCTTATACTGGAAATGTATAGCTTGATATGTAGCCGTGTGTACGTTTGTTAAAAGGTAGATAGACCATGGTAGCATTTATTTTCTCATGTCAGCAATTATTTTAATTATCTAAGAAATAGTTTATTTTGACCTGCAGATGTTTGTTTCGAATAAATGATATAGTAATACAAATATAGCTCTTAGCTACAAAACAAAAGTATTTTTTATAAGTACTCCATTATGTGTTCGTATGAGATATTAAAATTTACACAGTCACAGCGTAATCTACCACAGTCGCAAATTTCACTTAGGTACCACATCTATTATATTTTCTTCATCCGCATTTATTTGCGCAGCCTCTGTAATCTCGCGCGTAGGAATGATATAATTGAAGCAGACACGTTATTCGCATATAATCAAACACCCATAAAGGTAATTATTTCGACATAGCGCGATGATATCATAGAGACATCGTTAGCGGTTACATTGTACGTTTAAATGCGGATTAAGTTCGTCTTGATTGATTACATATATTAAATGTATATATAGCGTAATGCGAAATTGTATCTTTACTTAATGCTACCTTAAAGGTCAGGATGTTTTGCGGATTGATTACAAATAATGTGGTCATTAAGTACATTGTTTATAGCACCTGAAATGGATGAGCTATAAAATGTGATGTCAAGCTAGTTGATAGTTTATGAGGCTTATGTTAAAACGATTGATGTTGTAGTGCGTGGGTTGGAACGATTTAATGGGCATCATACAAGTCTGGTTGAGTCCGTAACTAACGACGACAGACACTCACTTAACATTTATTACACCCCGGCTAAGCGGGAACACGGAAATAGATTTAAAGAAAAAAAAAATTAAATTAAACACATAATAATAACGGGTTAGGCAGAGGTATATTTATAGTATATTTACATTTAGCGAGTTATGTTTCAGTCCTATTTTTCACATACACATTTCCTAATTGATGTGTCCTTTTTTGTTTTATATTCTCTGTGCATGGACCATGACATTACTTGTAAAGAGACAAAGGTTTTAATTAAGTAACATAACAAAACTACCCAACAATAAAAACCCGCTGTCAGCAATATGAAGCAGTCAAGTAAAGCTTTTCAAGAATGTCAATCAACATGAGCCCATTGTTAAAAACAAAGAGGATAATAAAAACTAAGAATAAGACAAAGTAAACATTTTGCGTGATATTTATGGGACAAAAAATATAACAAAAGGTACAGAGAGATACTTAGGAGAATTTATGTCATGGTTCTAAGACCGTTTTATTACGACTACCGTATTTATGTCAATAGGGAGTCAACAATGAGTCATAACCTTTCCATGTGTTTTATGGGCATTTGGAAACTTTTTCTTTTATGCCTTTTGAGAATGTTGCTACTGTGAATATTGAAGACAATGGAATTAGATATCCGTTCTGTTGACTTTTTGTGCTAGCTGATTTTGGGCCTGACGATGTAATCAGTAACCCAATAGAAAAAATAAACGAAAGAAAAAATACTTGCTGAAATCATAAAACTTGTAAAGAAAATTGTATTTGCATTAATAGTTAGAGTACTCTTGAAATTTGTAATAATGCTAGACTATGTCAAGGAATAAAATGAAAAAAAAGGCATCAAAGGAATAAAAATATTTAGTAAAAGTTGAGATTTCAGGATAAAATAAATTGTCATTATGTAAATTCCATGTTCTATTGATTCAAAACATACTAAATACAAATAAATAAAAAATAAAAAAATATAATTATAATTATACATTTTATAACATTAGCTTCTAAATCTAAAAGGGTATGTAAATGTATAAAAAAAGTTAATATAATAATAACTAAACCTTATTTTAATGACGAAATAACTCCTATTATGCTACATCAACACAGTCATAACACCAACACAACAAAACAAAATATGAAACCAAATAAAAAAAAAGATAAAATAAATTGTATTAAGCAATTATTCTCTTAGGGGGTCGAGAAATAAACAATACGTTAATAACTAACAGTCTCCGTGGGTGTGATACTCTAATTGATGAAATAAGCGAAGGTGTGGGTGTAAACGGGCAGTATCATTGTATGACAAATGTCACATAAAATTGTTCAGCTTTCGACGACTCTCCCACAGTAATTCTTAATAATGACGTCCGCAATGATGAGTTTGGGAGTGGAAATACGACACAATAGCACTTGTGTAAGGTAGGTGACTAAGCATTCGATTATGAATTTGGCGTTGAGATAAAATTGTGTTCGAAATATAAGTTCATACTTATCTTCGAGTCAAACCAGATGTTTCTATATTTTTTATAAATTTTTTTGGAAGTAGTTTTTGATCAATGCGATTATATAAGGTATATCCTTTTTAATGTACGGTAATTATGGTAAGTAATTGCTTGTTACTGCATATTTTATTCTACATGACTTTCACGACATGTCATAAAGACGAGTGACATTATTAATTTAAAAATATGTATGTTATTGGTTTGCATAGATAAGCAGAATTGATATGACCTAATATTAAAGGGACCATTTCTTATTACAGATATCGAATAAATATCTATAAAATATGACGAATCTAATTGAGTAACTAGATTCCAAGCCCTGAATCAGTTAAACAAACGGCTGTAGCACTTGTATCATGTATGTTATTAATAAGTGATATTTCCTTATTGTATAAGAAACTTGAATCACTTTATAATTTCATATTAATTACTAGATATCATAAGACTTGTGAGAATTGGATCATAGTGGAGTTTTTATGGGACACATGTGTGTCACCTATGAACGTTTTGATATGAGTCACTTTCACTATTGAATAAATGATGTAGTTTAGCATGGAACGAGTTAGCTATGAATCATGGACAATCATGGTCCTCTTTTTCCTCCTAATCTGTAGGCATTTTAATGTCAATCGTGCCCGGTGTATG
This sequence comes from Dryobotodes eremita, assembly GCA_917490735.1. Lineage (NCBI taxonomy): Eukaryota > Metazoa > Arthropoda > Insecta > Lepidoptera > Noctuidae > Dryobotodes > Dryobotodes eremita. The sequence goes on along the minus strand of OU823251.1, from coordinate 17,154,253 downwards.
TGCAGCTTTCAGAATTTCAATGTTACTCGCCACGTGGTCATGTAGCTGTGATAAAAAGGTAAGGTGATTACCATGCACTCACAAAATAGCAAAATATGTTTAAAATTAAAATGAACAAATATAAAATAAGACTTAAAAAAAATCTACCCTTATATCGCACACCTAGATAAAGGGTGGCACAACTCAAAATAATCCAAAATCGAGATATTGCGATTATCGGAATAATTTTAAATCGATCAAATAGAAAACGAATAAAAGGTTTTTTGCTGTTCCTGATAAAAAGAGGTATTTTGGGTTAGGCTACTCTTTATCTAGATGTGCGATATTATTGATCGTATATTCATAGCCAATCCTAGATACCACTTATAGTGATTGTTTCATACACAACGATGAAGACGAAATTATAGTGTCTAGACCTCACAGGTTAATTCCCTAGATTCAATTATCTGCTCTCCATAACCCGATCTCATGTCAGGACTGAGTTCAATTAAATCCGTTTGTGTTAATCCTATGGTGACCGGGTGAATACCAGCGTAACATAATTACAACTATCTAGGTATGAATCATCGTCTGATAACATTTTCGACACTTAACTTGTGTTCCCCACTGTGTGACGATAATGATTTTTATCATTGGACGACTGTCTTTTCTAACTATTATCATATAATAAAAGCAGCCCAAGCGCAAGACGAACTCGCGCTTTAAAGGTTCTGTACCTACCACCAAAACTAATATATTAATTAACATTATTTCTATTATTTGCCATGATAGCAACATAGGAGATAGCCAGGTTTCTTTTTAAAGTTGCACTATAAACATATTGCGGGCAACATCGTCGCAAATCCGTACCTACTTCTGTGTGAACAGGCCCTGCAGTCTCGACAAATATAACTACAAAAATCGGTCGTTAATTCTAATCAGTGTCAATTTTTTTTAATAGATTTTCAACCTTATACTCTCAAAATAAAGTTGAAAATCTATTAAAGGAATTTGACAACTATACGACTTAGTGACCGATTTTTGTCGCTGTCTAGTGTCGAGACTGCAGGGGCAGGACGACTATCGATATTCACAACAAAGTGGGAACATTTGCTTTTGGGAGTTTCTATGCTACTTCCTAGTTACCTTTCAAAACAAAGGAATGATTAATAAAATTAATTAATGTGAATATTTTATGACGCGTAACTTTTGAAGCGAAAGCAATATTGTTCCATTTCATCCATTGGATTTTCTCGATAGATAGAAAATGTGGTATAATAAATTATTGTCTCCATATTGACATTTAATTGAAATTGGTATTGCAATAGAATTGTTATTGCATCAATGTCTGTTGTGTTGTTTTAACTGAATTTATATTCTATTCTCTGCACTTGATTATGAATTGTAAATTCATTTGTGTGTTGAATTTAATAGTGAATATACATTGTAAATTCCATAATTCATTAATGTGGCCAAGATTTCAATCAGTGATTTAATGTACCTATTGTATATTTTGAACATTTTTCATTGTGCTATCATGTAATTTACTGTTAAGATTAATTGTGTGATGAGTTTTTATAAAATACGAGATAGGTACAATAGATATTTTGAATCATTTGTGTTTCATTGTACCTTTGACAAACAAGAAAGATATTTTTTTAAATAAATTCTAGTTTTATTTTGTACCTTATCCCCTAATCCTAACTCGTCCGCTCGAATCTATATGTTCACACGAGTTGTCATGAAAATAAAAAGGTACCTATTTTAATGACAACTCCAATCTACTATCAACAATCACGAAGCCAAAAGCCAATCATTAGATTGCTTGATAAAATAACAATTACCAATACAAAATAGAACACTCGCTTCCATGAGTGAATCAATTTGTCATGCTAATTTACTCACCGAGACCACACACTGTTATCACCATGACAATCTTCCCAGCCAATAAAATTTAATGGAACTAAATAGGCTAATGTAACAGTCGCAGATGACCAGCAGCCTGCTAGCACTACTTAAACCATTGCATATTGAAATTGGCCTTGACCTACTAGCCCCCAACGTCTTGGCAAACGGAAATTATGTACCAGGAGAACATAAATTTACGGGAGCATGTGAATTAGGATATAAGGGAGACGTGGACGGGAAAAGAGTTATGAAGTTAATTCGGCCACGGATGTGTCGGTCAGATCAAAGGAGGTTTGTTTGCTTGGCTCGGCTATAAACTCTTTAACAGGTTATCATGTGTGTTGGTCAAATGTCTATTGTTTTAATTTTTTGTGGTGTTATGAGAAAGATAAACGTTTCAAGGGTGGGTTAGGTACTGTCCGGTCTGAGTGGTCATAGTTTGGTTGAAGAAATATTTTAAAAGTTGCTATTTAAATTATGAGCGTAGCATAGCATTATAATGGCGTAGCGACGTTGATCTACATTTAAGGTTGATCCGAAATAAAACAGATATATAATCTTAACCGCTTACTACCTATTAATCTATTGCTTTTCATTCATTTGGATCAAAAAGAAAAGCTTTTTATTATAAAAATAATGTTTATAAAACAAAAAAAATAAAATTAATTGGATTATGCGCAAGTTCCTTTTGAGGTTATAAGGAAGATTCGGTTTTTAAAATTCTGTGGGTGTCTCTCTGCGATTATGATATGAAAGAGATGACCACCCTATTCTGGTCACGTTTGCCAAGCTTTGTCAGATTTGGCTGCAGGTAGCTTTCCCGTGTCTCTAAGTCCATTGTTTTTTTTTAATTTTGTGAGATATAATGCAAACATTTTGGGAGCTTAACAATTTTTTTACCCTGTAAGATTGTGTTAGATAAGGCTGGGTATACTGGCTACTTCCAGAAAATCACAAAATTAAAAACGTGTCGAGTATTTTTAATGACACTTGTATAAGTATTTGTGAAAATTCCGTCTTAATACTTTACTATTGCAGACTGTTTTGCCTTAGTTGAAAATAACAGCATTAGATGCAGGTTAGTTGCTACCTTTTTGTAAGCCTGATTTAAAAATGTATCTACCTAAGTACTAAAAATTAACGTCTAATTATTAATGAATTTACACACTATATTTAAATAGTTCTCCAATCCGTATTTCGGCCATGGCGATCAATCTCAACGGAAATTAGCCTTTGGTGCGGGAGATATTATAGTGCGAAAGTGTGTGCGCGCGCAGACACCGCTGCACTCTCTCTTCCCTCACTTTCATAGTCCGATGAGACGGCAATCCGACATGAGCGGAGAGCGATCAGGCACAGGACCAACGGCGGTATCAGCCAACTTCCAAACTCCGGGCTCTTACTAAGAAATTCCTAATAGAAAAACCCACTAACCACGAGACCAACGGGGCAGTTACATACTATGCTGCTGTCGACACCCTGCTGGTCTATTGTGTAAAAATCTCACTGTGAAAATTTAAGTTAATAATAATAAATTAATAATCTTTATTTCATAAAAACATTACTTAGACTATATTACATTTAAGTGCTATGATAAAACATAAGTACACAAAAGTTTTAGCATCTGGAGCCGAAATAGGAGGACCCTGTATTTCGGCTAACAGCGCCAATCCCCTCGAGTTACATTAGAAGAGTTCTTAAATGCTAGCATTTTACAAAACAAAGGAATAATAACAGTCTAAGTTTGTATTTATGGTCTGTAAGTGAAATGAGCTTGAAGTTAACGGTCATTACACCTGATGCTAGGGATTGACACTATTTGATTGATCGGCGTATGTGAAGTGAAGTTAGCTTAAAGTGAGCTGTCATCTCACTTTAAGCTAACTTCACTTCACATACGATACGATTTCACAGTGAGATTTTTACTGAATAGATCGGCTGGTATACATTCTAAATATGTTGCATTCTTTCGTTAAAAAGTAAACCTTCAAACCTCCATGCACGAAACCTTTTCGTGTTTAGTAAGGTTATGTTAGTGCGTGGCGTGAGCCAAATAAGTTTGTATACAAAATAGTGCGAAGTCTAATACAAATTAACACGCACTTTTGTTTGTACTTCCGTACGAATTGTTACTGTTATTGAAATACCTCAGATTATAAGCTTTTGTTTTGTTTCATTCGGTAGTAAGTGTGGGTGGATTCTTGCAAGTTAATTTTCGAAATAGCTTATCAAATTGAAACTTAGTACAGTTGTTTTTTTTTTGGATAAAAATACATTTATAGAGATAGCCTGATCCTGCAGAATGGATCTCTTTCGCTTTAATTGTTACTGATATCGTTCTTGAAACTTAGTATTTTAAGGGCGTAATTGATATAATTATTTGAAAAGCTAAAAGAGGTCATCATTATGAACAACTTTTAGTATGGGACCAGCACCCTAATAACGTAACACACTATCTATCACAATCTGAATCATTTTGAAGCCTATTGCTAATCCATTGCTTCATATGTTCGAAAAATTTGTCTGTTCAACAACGTAAATAACGCAATGAATGTTGTTGAACTGTCAAAATGAAACCCATTCCTACTGTTAGTGTGTTACGTAATTACCCCGCTGCTCAGAAAATAAAAATCTGCTGTCCCCTATATTTTGTCGAGCTATACGAATATAAATGTATGAAGCATCTGATATTTTTTGGCTATATAACAAAACTGACGACTCAATACTGTCTTGTTAGTTTTTAAACAATCAACCTACACTACAATTCATTATTTTAATCAATCAAAATCAGTATATCGCCAGGTCTAGTCATACTTACCTAAGCTTATACATACCTGCTTACACAATCCCCGTTGGCGCGATTATGAACTCTGTTTACGTTTCTTTGTTATTATGCACGCGATAATGTGTGAAAGTCGTATACTTTTAGTATAACTAAGAAGTTTTACATGTGTGACGTCAGACTAATAGTTGGAGAGAGACCTATAATATAAAATAATTATGAACTTTTGAAACAAAATGTTGTCAAGTTCTGCATAAACTGCGTATGTGATACGTATGTAGAATACTCTATGAATGTATGTTGTGTTTTGTAACGTCAATTTGATAGAAAACTCATTTAGGGCCCGTTGTTTGATAAATAGTTAAATATGGCCAATAGTCAATCTAACAATTAGTCACTTGACAATAATCAATAGCTGTCAAAGTTTAACTACTCTGTCTGCGCATGGTTAACTTTTATAGCAAATTGTCAATTTTTTTAACTTTAGTTAGCTTGACCATTTTTCAAATAAGATACTTATGTAATTTTTAACAAATTGTTATTTTAACTAATGCTTTTTAACTATTAGTATGTTTGACTACTGATCAAACAACGGGCCCTTAATGAGGTACTGTTATGAGTATTATTTAATTAGGTACTGTTATAAATGTCATCATTATTATCAAATTACATACTCTCCAAAGATAATGTTGATTGTTAGTGAAAGCTCTGTTTTTGTTTCAGTGTATATGCTAAAGGTTTCAAAATAAAAAAAATGTTTTATAGCAAAAATTATCACAATGGCTTTATTAAAATACATAAATAGTATACTCGTGACTTATATGGACATTTATTTACAATCTATATACAAATTCACATAATATTTCTACAGCAGTCTTATAGAATGTATTTACACCAACATTATGAAACGCCCTTTGTAACGGCGAGAAATTACAAAAATAGATTAAAATCTTAATTATTTGGTAAAGCGCGCGTTGCGATTAATACAAGTATTCACACTGAAGCTTTGACTAAATGATTTTACATGAGATTATGAGAAGCGTAGACTAGACAAGGTAGGCCTGACCTGAAGACTGAGTGTCAATTAGTGGCGGTGGAGGTGGCCAATGCCTAAACTCTCGTCTTCTATTAGGATTGTTTGCACCTAGCTCTAAAGACGAATAATCGGAATCTATAGAAGAATATATGTGATCTGAAGGCGGTCTACCGTCTGGCCCATATGACCCCGTCTGAACTTGCTGCGGACGATTTTCCACAAATTCCGGTGCTGTACTCACACCGTCCGCCGACCCTCTCATTTTCTCCGTGAAGGAAAACGACCTCATCGTCCCGTTCTGCATACCACTTCTCATCGTATAAGAATTGATATTGTTTCTGTAAGTAGACGATTTAGATTTATATTTTTGATCTGGCATCGCATAACGCAACTTTTCCCAGAATTTGTTTTGGCCCCATCTTATCCTTGAACTCGTTTTCAAATATGGCCTCAAATCGGGATCGCATTCAGCTTCGGGCAATATGGAACTTTCTTCTATTATTACTAAGGTATAAATTCGAGGCTTTAGGATTTCGTACAATGCTTGGCGAAATTCGAAACGCGACCATTCCGTTTCGATGAAGTTCCTTGTGAGGACGATTATGATGCGTTTAGATGCTTCCGCTGCCTCAGGGAGTGGCAACGTGCATTGCATGTAAGCCACATTGTGCTGAGGTATATCTCTGTAGTGTAAACAAAGATGATACGAGGGGCTTCCATTTTCCAATTCAGCAGCCAACGTTTGAATAACAAAATCATCATCTTTAGGGCTGTAGCAAACATAAGCATCGTATAATTTATCAGTGTCGTCGTACGCTCCAGTGAATGGGAACAATCTTATACCGCAGCTTGTATAAAGCCATATGCGAATCGTGTCTCTGAATAAGAAAATCACAAGGATGACTAGCATAATCAACATGAATCCGGAGAGCGTAGTCACCATCATAGGCATGTAATTTGAGACCAACATGTTATCTATAACAGAATCTCCGGCGTAATAGTCGCTACAAATTGTGCCATTCAAATTCAGCTCCTTCTTTTGTGTGGATTTTGGGTCAGTGTTCCAACACCACACATCTGTTATATCAACTACTTTAGCGACATTATCAGATATGTATGATGTGAACTTTTGTAAATATCTACATTTGCACGACCACATGTTGTTGCCTAGTGTGAGCGCGTTCAAGTTTCTGTTAATATTCAAACTCCACACGTTAAAATCTACTAGTCTGTTACCATCTATTCTTAAGATTTTCAATGAATTCAAAGTTAGGAACGTTGAGTTCGCTATATGGCTGATAAAATTGTCTTGTAAGTAAAGCTCATTAAGCTGCGTCAAATGTTCGAACTCGTAGCCGTTTAAATGCTTTAGTTTATTGTTACCAAGATGCAGCGTAATGAGCGAGGATAAACCAGCGAATGTTCTATTCTGTATGTTCTCAACTTCGCTTGAATTAACATACAGAGATCTCATATTTTTGCGACCAATGAATGCATAATTTTGAAGTTCTTTAAAGTCATTGCCGTCCAAGTATACCTCTGTTGCGTCCATTGGAATTTTCTCCGGTATTTCAATTGCACGTTGGCTAGAACAATCGACTACGTTTTTATTCCAAGTCGGATCGTGATAACAGGAGCAATTATTCGGGCACGTCATTTGGCAATCGCATGCTACGTAATCACAACAGCGGCATAGAGTGAAACAATGAGTTTCGTATGTACACAAGAAATCGGTTGACTTTAAGTTGCTTAATGGTACGTGTGTTACGCCTCTTGTGTGTGTCATTTTGCACAATACATTCTCAAGATCCATTATTCTTGGGTGCTGTCTCATCGCAGTCATATTGTTTATTACAGGCAGCCATTCCATGGAGCAATCACAGTTAAACGGATTTCCTCCGATATAGAACTCAGGCAACGACTTGTTCAAGGGGACTGGAGACAACCGGAGGCTGTTGATATCTAAATGAGATATCTCATTTGCGTAAATATCAACTCGGGTGAGATTACGTTTCTCCATAAACGTGTTCACTTGAATACTGTTTATGTGGTTATTGTTTATGAACAGTAGCTCCACGCTGTTGGGAATTGCCATAGGCGATATATCCACGATACGGTTATGGCTCACATCTAATGTTTTTATGTGAATTTCGTCTTGAAGTTTGTAATAATTTCCTAAATGTTCAATAAAGTTACCGTGCACGTCGAGCCATTTCAGATTAATCGGTATAAAAGCGTAGTCAAACCAAACTAAATGATTCTCCGATAGATTGAGCCAAAGTAAACTCAGTAACGTCGAAAAAACTCCGTTGATATCTGATATGAAATTGCCGTCTAATCTGATTGCCTCTAACTGTTTGTTGTTAACAAAGGTGCCTCTTTCTACGGCTTGGACTTTATTCTTAGCCAAATTGAGCACTTGTAGGCTTGGCAAATCAAAAAACATACCGACTGTAAGGTTTCCGATTTGATTGTCGATTAATCTTAAACCGGTTAATTGGTCTAAGTTTTTGAAGGAGCCATTTTTGATATCCAGTATTTGATTCTCGCCGAGATCCAAAGTTTTTAATAAAGATAACTCCCAAATAGCTGACGGGACGTCGGTTAACTGGTTTGAACTCAAATCTAATTCTTTAAGGTCAGAACAGTTCTTAAATGCCTTCAGATCTATATTTATTAGTAAATTATTGTTCAAGTTTAATTTGCTGAGTACAAACAATCCGTTAAATAGGAACTCGTCTATCGTATGTAAGCGGTTTTCAGCTAAATTCAATGTATGCAAATTATATAAAGGAAGGAAAGTATTCTCTTCAATATAACCTATAGAATTATTTCTTAAATCTAATATTTGCAGGAAGAATAAGTCCTTGAATGTCTTGCCGTCTATCCTCGTCAACGCATTGTTCGATAAATTCAGAATGACTAAGCGTATAAGGCCAATAAATGTACCACCGTCTATGTGAGCGCTCGAGAGCTGATTATTCGATAAATCTAAAACAAGCAACTGTTCTAATCGGTGGAACACGCCTGTGGCTAGTTCAAATAACAAGTTATTATTCAAATATACCTCTCGCAACTCCTTCGTGCTCGCGAACGTACCCTCTGGTATAAACTGAAGGTTATTATAAGAAATATTTAGTATTCGTAGCGAAATAAGCCCATTAAATGTTTCACCTGAAATATCTGTGATATTATTGTGTTGGAGTCTTAACTCCTGAAGCCGTTTTAATCCTGTAATTTCCGATTCCTCGGAGAGCGTCTTGAGTTCATTGTGGCTTAAATCCAGGCTTCGCAGACCGGAACCACAGCTTTTCCCAAAGCCGAGACGGTCCACACTTTTGATCCTATTGTGAGTTACATTTAGCACTTGTAAATTGTCTAACGGGCAGAATACATCCTGTGGTATAGCCTTCAAGTTGTTTTCACCCAGATCGAGTGTTTGCAATTCTCGCAAACCGTTGAAAGTTCCGAGTGAGAGTTCCAAGTTTTTATTTGGGCTCCAATCATAGTTCTTAGATCGAACCGACAACTTTTTCAGTTCTCGTAAGCCTTCAAACGCGTTGCCGGGTATTCTCAAAAGTTTGCAGTTCTCAAGTGATAGTACAGCAAGCGATGAAAATCTTTGAAAATAGTTTGCTTCCAGATAACTTTCAAATAGAAGCAGCTGGTTGCATTCTACGGAGAGTCGCTTCGTGTTATCGGAAGATGCAGATGTTAAACTGGATCCATCAGCGTCTAAGGTTCGCACCCGGCACAGCGTGCCCTCGTCACCTTTAGACAGGCGACTGCAGTTATCCACACCTCTCGGAGCATAAGCCGCATTAACACCCAAAGTCACTAACAAAAGAGTCAGCAATTGAAACATTTTCTAAACACATTTGTCTATACCGATTTGATAGAAACGGTAACTGGAAACGGTCACTGAGTTTGAGTCAATATAGAATTATAGAGACATTATTAATGTGTCACTTCACAGGTTAATGTTTACGTCGCGGCGCACGTACGTTCGTTGTCGGAGGCGACGCGGACGCGTGCCGTCCTCATCATAGTTCGTGTGCGACTGGCGAAGCGATCGGTCCGTCAGTTCGGCGAGAGTGGTGGCGTTCATAGCCGCCCCTCTGCGAACCCCCCGCACCCTCACCACCCCCAAATAGTTACACGTTCCCTCGCATGGCGCCACTTGCGCGCCCGACAGCTCTCGCACAATTATGTAATGTTTTCTTAATCGAGCCACCGCATCGGGTTAAAAAAGGAAACCTGCGCACCGTCTAAGAAATTATGGTAATAGATGCATGGTCGTGTCTTTCTTTGAATGACCGATGAGTTATTGAATAGTCTATGAAAGAAATCTACCGACTTCGTTCTAATGCGTAGTGTGTTCTTTATTATTTCTTTTAGTATGACGATGAATCTATTTGAGTAATGACCTAATTTATTTATTGAACTTTTGAATGAAAAGATTTGGTTGTAAAAGCTTTGGAACAACGACGAAAGTAAACATCAAAGTGACAATCGGACCCAAAGACGTCATCGTGGGTAACCCTTAATTCGTTTCACTGTCACTTATTGAATTCCCAACTCGCATACTTTGGCGAAGATACCCAATAAAGCTTGTTTGGCGTCGCGTGCCCCTACACATATTTTTGTCTAAAGAAACGTACAGAATTTTCAAATAGTGAAGGGCGACCGTTTTCGGGCAACAAATTCCGGTATCTCGTACGAACTGGAAGAGGTGCGAAGTTGGTAGGAGTTGATAATTTGATTTCCTTGTTCGACACGTAAAGTCGTTTACAGGTCTAACTGGAAGTTAGTTACGTACAGAATACGGCCCGAGTTTGGAGGCAGGCGCCGGGAATAAAGATACCGAAGTTGTTTGTTCTCGATATATTAGCTTTGATACTATTATGAAGTTACAAGTTACAACCTCTGCGTGAGAATGTTAAATCTTGGGGTAGTTTAATGGAGAAAGTTTTACAAGTAGCAGTTTGGAATATTAAAAAGCAGAGGCGTGATACAAAACTAAAAGCATTTTAGAGAGCAAGAATTCTAGATGCATAAAAGAAAAACTACAAGTTCCCTTATCTATGTAGGTCGCGGTAACACGACAGCCGCGAGCAAAAACTCCCTGACGTTAAGAGGAAAGTTTTCGAGCTTAAGTGATAAAACACGTTGAAGACATCCTAAAAACACTCCGAGTACTACGATATCCTTATTATTAATGTCTAGCGCCAGCGTATCCTGTATCAAAAGTTCTCCCTGTCGAGAGTTCTTAGCGCTAGCTTGATAAATGACTTCGCCCACTTTTGTGAAAGTTGTCCGTGTATTTTTTTTTTCATGTATATCTGGAGGCTGTGTCACAGGCTGGTGTAGGACGTGCCATGACTGCCGATGACGTTTCACTAACGCGACCCGCGTATTATCTCGTCCTGTTATTTGGATCGGTGTCGCTTTTAAAACTTTTCTTTTGTTTTCTTTCTCGCGAAATATTTTGAGTTCTTGCTGAAGATTTGTTTTGATGTTCACGCGATTCGGATTGTTGTCTCGACTGCTTATTGTATCAAGAGCTTTTGTGTATTCTTTTGAATTTCAAAGTCGATCATTGTAATGTTGTTCGGGTGCATCACTTGAATAATCTTGAAAAAGTTTATCAAATCTTTTACAAAATACGCAGGCTCACGCACTAAGTTACACCTGCCTACTTTCTTGGTTGGACTCACTTAACGCGATCAATTAAATAAAGCTGAACAACTTTATTGCGCTATCTCCATCTCAAAACTCACAATAGCAAAATGATCGTTTAGGATTTTATCCGTACCATTAAGAATAACGACTGCTCCTTGCATAATTCAGAGGAGAAATGTAATTAAAATGCACATTATTCGAGGCTTAAGAAAGTTGGTTCTTTTGTTCTGGAATCGTGTTGTGAAAATATGTTCGAAATTCTTGTTATCTGTTGGCGTTATAAAAGAGGATGTTAGGTTTTACGCGTTTTTAAAGCGTGTGATGTTATATCTAAAAGTCCATGCTTCGTATTTGACCAAGAAAGGGGAAAAAAAAAAAAAAAAAAAAGAAGTTTTTCTTTTTAATTCAAGTTCCTGATGCCGTATTATGTCGTTTAAATGCCCTCATGATTTAGTGCGAGAGAGAGACAGAGATAAACATGACCGACAACATCCATTTTCGAACTGAAATCATGATTGCATTAATGCTTCATAATACGGCCCCTGATTTCACATGCTTGTTAGATTAATTTTATTATTTCTATTTTTTTTTCCAAGATCTTCATTTTCTAAATCGCACCGGATAAATAACTTAGTTTTCAGAACTAATTCAATACTGATTGAGCAAAATATATGACAGTTACACCAGAAAACGTATTAAATTTCTCATTACAATATTCTTGTCGGCATTTTAGATCAATAGCACCGCTCCATAACTAAGATATTCCGAAATACAAAATGATATCGAAAGACCTATAAGGTCTCTACTCTAAACCCGATATTACATTACAACGTTACATAATAATCTAGAGCATGTTGTTTACAAAGTTATAAGTACCTATCTAAGTATAGATCGACTCTACGGAGCACCTAAGTCGGCACTGATTAAAATCCGTTTGAAATATAGTGACAATCTAATTTTCTCTAAAGACATGTCGAAATATAATTTATGTAGGGCAATATCGAAATGTAAATACTAAAAATTCTTATTTAGGTGTGAAAGAAAAGTGTCAAATGCGTCAAAAGATTATGGCCGGTGGAAGGTTTCATACATAATATTACACTAATAATATTTAACATGTTCATTAAGATTGGAATAAGTGTCACAGAAGTATTTGAACATTTGAATGCTATGGTTGGATTACACGAAGAAAATTTACAGAGTTTAATTGCTATCTTTATTTCCACCATCAATGGCTTTTTGAATAGCTTTTTTGACTTTAACGTTAGTAATATAAGCTAGGTAAACTGACAAAATGCAATGTACATTTCCCATTCACCAAAATTCAAAATGATTGTTTTCTTCAGCATATATCCTACTACTTGCTCAAATTAACATGTGCCAGCATGAACCTGTAAAACACGAGGATGATGCAGAAGAAATTTCTAGGGAGTTTCTTTTTCTGAGAATTTGAACATAAATATTATCACAAACACGAGTATGCTACTAAACACTACCGTAGAACCCATAGCTTCCGCATTTCTTTTATTTTTATTTCCTTCCAAACGGTTCAACACTCTCAAATATATACCTGCCTACAGCAATCCAACTAGCATCCAACACAATCCGAAGTTAAATAGTATTGTAGACTTGTGTATGGAGTTGCGTGTCCCTATCTATTCCGAGATCTGCTCTAATCGCCACCTGAGGCCTATTGCCGATACAATACCATTCGGTGCCGCGACAACGGCCGATAGCGTGTTCTATTCAAATCGCCCAACCGGCTTTACACGGACTGGAGTCAGTTTATTCAATAAACTGTTTTGGTAGTTAAATGGTGTTGATGAAGACTAGATATGCGGAAACAAAAATTACTGTTCCATATTCTAAACAAATTGTGATGAGTATTAAAATTGTGTATTGGCAGAAAATCTTGCTGGAGTTGTCGAGTTATTTGAAATAAATAAAATAAAAAACGTACCGTTTCATTTCATTGGTTCGGATGAAATTTGATTTGAGAAAATATAGAAATGGTTTTATGTTGTGCGGATTTTTTAATGTTTTGAAAAATGTTTTATGATGGAAAATGATCTTATAAGAGTTTATTTCAATAAAAAGTCTGATCAGTCATCATCAAAATAAAGGAGAAGTTTGAGATATAAAACATTTTTTTTACTTTCATGAAAGAAAGTCTCTATTAATATTTTTTTTTCATTTATGCTTAAGGTTTCTCTGTCTATCTCTTACTAAAGAACTTTAGTCGAAGTAGTCGCCCAGGAAGGAGGTTTTTAGGAATTTATTATTCAAGAATCTCTATAAATCTTTCTGTTTGTCTTAATATTTTTGTTTTGTGGATTATGTTCGGGATTTATCTGGGGAAATTCTTGAAAACTTTAGTATACTTTTGTTCTAGGGTTTTTGACTAAGATTGGAATCATAACTACTACCTAAAGAGTTTTAAATGTAATGTATCTACTTGCAACTGCTTTAAGCGATATATTATTTCTTTCTTTGATCGTTGAATGTCTGAAACATTTCCACGCTGCCTATTTCATTGTTTGTCTGTTTGATATTCATTTTGAAACCTGACCTTGTTTCCACAATAAGCCGGAAATCAAAGAGATGGTTAGACGTTGGAATTCATCTCTTGCATCTGAATATCTAGTTAACAGTCAATTCTTCATTCCTAGATTTAGATGAATGCTTCGTAGAGTTATGAAAAACAGTTGATGCTAATAATTTCATAGTAAGTATCGTCAATTTTATATTAAATTACTAGCGACCTGTTCCTGTTGTGTACGGTTTTTACAACTTGACAAAACATCGAAATTTCTTTATTAATATGTATTGTACACAGAAACGTTCCGGAATAAACTGTATAAATGATGGTGAAAATCGCATCTAAATCCGTAGTGTAGTTTAGAAGAACAAAGTGGTCACACATCAAACACGAAAAGCGACTATAATTTAGAATATGTATATTTCGTTGTCCGATCGTAGAAATGGCCATGTCGTAATCTGCCTGGCTATTTCATGATACACCGCTATTTCTTGTATTGGCCATCTAACATCCATCATACCGTATATCGCTCAGCGTTCGACGATTTGCCCAGCGATGTTTGGCCATATCGACCCAGATACGCGTAAAAACATAACCCTGTCTTTGCAGCCGCGCAGTGGGGTAATAAATCCTATTCGACTTATTCCTACTCGAATAGTTCCTATTTTAGGGTCCTAAAAATACTAAATAGCCAAACAACTGCCAACTTGGATATAGCGCTCGCCGGCCGTTTCCGCGATACCGCTCACTGCGCTCGCTCGGCTCGCGCGCGTAATGTCACAGTTCTAACCTTTTTTTTTTTTTTTTTTTTTGTCGCTGAGAAATGCTTTATGCACTTCCGCTCGTCGGGGGACGAGACGGGGTATGTGGGACTCCTGTCCGAATGACAGTATACCCACTAAAACTCAGCGGTGTTCCCACATCGCCGTGGTGGGAGGGCCATGGGAAACCCGCTCAGCCTTTACATCCACAACCCTCCCGGCGCTTGCCCGCCTAGCTGGCGGGCCCCGCATGCCCCCCAGGCTGGGGGGCTACGGGAATGGCCGGGAACACCTGGCCACTCCCGTCCGACACTGGTGGAGGCCTGTGCAATACAGGCAAGGGTGCCCCCGCACCCGTTGCCTGCTGGTCTCCACCCGGGAGGAGTCGGAGATGACTATCATACTGACGTCTTCTTCGACCCCTCCTCCGCCTTCGGAGCAGCGCCGCGTGAGGATCCTCCTCCCGCGCGCGCTCCGCCGCCTCCTTCTGGGACATGACGTGTTCGCAGAAGGAGGCGACTGCCGCCCAGGACCCCTCGTCCCCCAGCATGGCGTTAACCAAGCCAGGGAGTGAGAGGTCCGGTCCGATCACCGCGATGAGACTGCGGCGCGTCTCGGACCACGAGGGGCACACCTCGAGGGTGTGCTGCGCCGTGTCCTCCGCCGCGCCACAGTCGTGGCACGACGGCGTCTCCTCCCGTCCGATCCGGTGCAGGTACGATCTGAAGCAACCGTGTCCGGACAGCACCTGCACCAGACGGAACGAGAGGAACCCATGCGACCGCTCGAGCCAGTCTCGCAGGACAGGCCCAATCGCGTCGAGGGTTCGGCGGCCGAAGGCTGCGGTGGCGAGTTCCCCCGTCCAATGGACGACGATGGCGTCCCTCGCCTCCCGCCGGACGGCCTCCCGCTCTTCCGGGGCTGGGCGTTCTCCTCTCGCCCTCCGCCCCGCCGTCCATTCATATACTCTGGCGAGCACCCACGCCTCGAGTTCCCAAGGAGGGGTGCCGGCCAGAGCACATGCTGCCGCGAAGCCCACCGTGCGGTAGGCCCGCGCCACTCGCTGGGCTATGGCCCTTTGGGGTGCCCGCAATGCGGCGGCGTTCTCCCTCCTTCGGAGGGAGTCCTCCCAGATAGGAGCCCCGTAAAGGGCCATACTCCTCAAGATGCCGGCATAAAGTTGCCGGCATCGCGCGCTGGGCCTTCCCAGGTTGGGAAGCAGCCACGAGAGTGCGCCTGCGGCCTTCAGCAGGCGCGACGACAGCCCGCTAAGATGCGGACCGAAGCGCCACCTGCTGTCGAGTACAAGGCCCAGATATTTCATCTGGGCCTTCACCTCAATTCTGACGCCCTCCACGAAGATGTGGGCGTCAGGTGGGGGGCGCTGCCGAGCTCCGTGGAAGAACACGGCCTCGGTCTTGTGCAGCGCCACCGTTAAACCTAGGCGGCGGATCCTCCCCGCGACCAAGGATCCGCCCGCCGAGGCCAGGTTGGCCGCCTCCCTGAAACTCCCCCCCCGGGCGGTGAGGAGAGTGTCATCCGCATAGCAGACGACACTCGTGCCCCGGAGGAGAGTTCCCCGCAAGAGCCAATCATAGGCGATGTTCCAGAGGAGAGGTCCTATGACTGACCCCTGCGGAACGCCAGCCTCGACGGCGTACCGCCGGACTTGGCCAGTCCTATTCGCCAGGACGATCGTCCGATGCTCTAGGTAGCTGGCCAGCAGACGACGCATGTATCGAGGCACTCCGTGGAATCGGAGCGCCTCTAGGATGGTGGAGTGGGGAACGGAGTTGAAGGCATTGGCTATGTCGAACGACACAGCCAACAATCCGTCCCGCGCCTCCATCGCCCCCTTCACCTGGCCCTTAAGGCGGGCCAGCGCGTCCACCGTGGAACGCTCAGCCCGAAAACCGAACTGAGCGTCCGACAAGTCCGGCCCGATACGCCGCAGATGACTTTTCAGGCGGGCAACGATTATCCCCTCGAACATTTTTCCGACCTCATCGAGCAGCACGATGGGCCGGTATGCCGAGGGGGAGTCTGCTGGGCGGCCCTCCTTGCGAAGGAGGCACAACTGCCCCTCCTTCCACGGTTTCGGGAACCTCCCACACGCAAGACATGCGCTGAAGAGGTCCCGAAACCTCTCCTCCATTTGAGTGGCAGCGATGGCCACCACTCTTGCCGGAACACCGTCGGGGCCCGGAGCCGTCTTCTTGGCGCGGATATGCAGAATCGCCGCGCCGAGTTCCGACTCCGTGACCGGAGGGGCCTCCTCTTCTTCTTCAGCTGGCGGAGCTATCCTCAACGTGGCCCCCATCACTGGCGGGGTGAAGTTACTGTCCCTGCACGGGAACAGGGACTGAACCACCCCATCCAGAAATGAGGGTTCCAGGGTCTCGGCCACCGGGGGACCAAAGGGGCGCAATTTTTTGCGGGCCGTCTTGTATGGTCTCCCGTAGGGGTCATTGTCGAGACCCTCCAGCATCTCCGCTCTTGCCGAGTCTCTGGCGGCGGCGATGGACCTATCGAGGACCATTTTTGCCTCAATGTACAGCTCATAGAGGTGGTCCTCGTTGGCGTGGTCTCGTCGACGCCGCCTTCGGCTTCGCGTGTAGGCCCTCCTTGCCTCCACACACGCTGTTCGAAGCCCCGCCAGCTCCACCGACCACCAGTACACGGCGCGTTTGGGTGGTGGTCGGCTAGACCGAGGCATGCTAGAGTTGCATACCTCGGTCAGAGACTCCCTCAGGTGCCCCGCCACGGTGTCCACATCCAGGCCGGCGGAAGGCGCTGAAAACCAGTCCTGGATGAACGCCGCCTCCACCGCTGCCTCCCTGTCCAGGCGGGTGAGAGCCCACCGCGGGAACGGTGATCGCACCGAGAGGGGCCGCGACTCTCCGGGGCCACCGGTGGAGATGTCGAATCGTACGTAGCGGTGGTCCGACATAGTCTCCACCAGGTCCACCCGCCAGTTCAACACGCGTGCGGCCAACGCAGGGGTGGCGAAAGTGACGTCCACTATTGAGCCACCCTGCCGCCGCACGCATGTCTGGACGCTTCCTCTGTTCAAGAGGGAGAGTCCAGAGGAGGCTGCCCACATTTCCACTGCCCTCCCGCGAGCGTCGGTGGCCGGGTTGCCCCAGTTCACCGACTTGGCATTCAGGTCTCCCAGTACGGAGACCTGACGCGGCACCGCCCTGCCGACCACGGCGGCCAGGATTGCGAGATAATTCTCGAAATCCTGAAGAGGGCGGTTTGGGGAGAAATAGACGCCCACAAGGGCTAATTCTCCCCACGCGGCGGCCACGTATCCCGGTCCCCTCTCTAATAGCGAGAGGGGAGGGGAGTCTGTGGAAGACCGCGCCGCTAGTGCCACCAAGCCGTCCTCGTCACCCAGCCAGCTGCCGGGGACTGAGTAGGGCTCGGCGACCACCGCTACGTTCACCAACCACTCGGCCATAACCTGCACCACCAGGTCCTGGGCCGCCCTACAGTGGTTGGTGTTCGCCTGGAGGATGCGGTAGTTGGAAACCATTATTCCAACATCGCACATCCCTCCTCGGCTACCGCCGCTGGAGCTGCAGCGGCGACAACGACGGCGGTGGTGGCAGCAGCAGGGCGAACCTGCGCCGGCACTATGCCCTTCCTCGCGGGAGGCTTACAGTTCCTGCCCGTCATCCTGTGGTCCGCGGGGCGGCCACTGGCGGCACACGCCGCGCAGCGCAGCGTGGTAGCGCGGCAAGCGGCACCCTTGTGTCCCTCCTGCCCGCATCGGAAGCATGAGTCTCCCCAGTCGAATTTGGAGGGACACGTGACTCGGGTGTGGCCGAACGCGAAGCACTTGAAGCAGCGCGTAGGTTGCTCTTCAAGCGGCCGGACCACAGCTGAACTGAGCCCCACAAGCAGCCGTCCCTTGGTCGCAGTAAGGACGGCCCCAGCCGCGGCGACCGGGCACTCGACGCGGATGGTGCCCATGCCGCGGCGGCCGAGCCTGATGGCTCCACCTTTCACCGCGCCAGCGTCGCAGCCTCCAGCCGCCGCAACGGCCGCCACCACGTCCTCTTTAGTGACCGAATCATCTAGATCGGCCACTTCCAAGGCTGCGGTCTTTACAGGCCTGACGACCGTTGCCGCATCCGCGATGACCTCTTGCACCATTTTCGCGAAGAGATCCGCGTTTGCGCCGCGCTGCTCCCCCGAGAACTCGAAAATTCGAGCCCCGGCTAGGGTTCGGCGACACGTGATGTTGCCGATCCCCAGCCGGGAGGGATCCGCGTTGGTACGAGCCCGTCTTAGGACGGACTCATACGTCTCGCCCCGCTCCACGGCCTCCGGGGTGATGGTCACCACGACGGCCGCGGTTTTGGGAGGAACCAGCTTCCTCCCGCCGGCTGGATCCTTTTTCGCTGCAGGAGCAGTCGCAGCGGGCTTGGGGGTCGACTTTTTCCCTTTTCCCCCCTTTACCACTTTCGTCCACGGCTGGTTGGACGGGGTGGAGGAGGGAAGAAGGGCGTCCTCTCCCTGCAAGTTCTGGGGGGCTGCTGGAGTGGCAGACGACCCAGACGCTCCCTCCGCGCTCGTGGTGGGCATTTGAGCGGGCACTGTGGTCCCCTTGCCCTTGCCCTTGCCCTTGCCCTTGCCCTTGGAGGGCTTTGGGGCCCGGGGCTGCTCGCCCGATGCCAGGCCTCCCAGAGGCGCAGGTTCCGGCTCCGTCGGCGGTGGTCTCATATCCGCCGCTAGCGGCGGGCGGAGCCGCCTTTCCGGCAAGAGTCGGTCCTCGATGCCCGCGAAGCAACCTCTGATGAAGGCCCTCTCCTCCATGACAACCCCACGGATAATTGCCTCAAGGCTGGCAGGGGAAGAGGAGCCCTCCAACACCGTACCTGGGGCAGATTGGGCAGGTTGGGCCGTGACCTCAGCCAGCTTCTGGTGCAGCTGGCTGACCTCCGCCTGCAAACGATCGACCTTCGCCTGCAGCTGTCGCGTCTCGTCCGTGGCCGTCCGCTTCGCCAGCTCCATCACGATGCCGTGCATGCTGGCGGCCCGGCATTTGAGGGCCTTCTGGAAGGTCCCCTTCAAATTGGAGGACTTTGAGGCGACCTCCAGAACTTCCTCCTTGTCCTCCTTTGCCATGCGCTCCAATTCCGCCAGGGAGTGGTCAGCATATAGCACATTGGGTGCACCATAACCAGTCCTCGACCTGGCGGCTTGCGCCTGCCGCTCCTTGGCTGCGACCCTCTCCTCCAGGTCTTCCTGGAGTTGCGCCCTTTTCGCCAGGTTTAGCTGGCGCTCGGCGTCCACCAAGCCCACATCGTGAGCATAAGCCGAAGGAGAAGTTGAAGCCTTTTTAGACTTCGACTTCTTCTTCGCCCTAGATCCGACCGACTCCGAGGAGCCCTCGGACCCGAGCCTCATGCCGGCCCTCTTCCGCTTGGGGCGGTCGTTTTCGGCCGCCGACGTGTCCATATTGGATTCGTCGGCGTCCGACAAATCGTCCGGCCTGCTGAAAAAGCTGGCCGCAGATGGTGCGCGGTCAGCTTCCGACGCCGAAGCGCCGCCGGCGTGGCCCTGAGAAGGGCCGCTGGATTGGCCCTGAGAAGGGCCATTGGTTTGGCCCTGAGAAGGGCCGTCGGGTTGGCCCTGAGAAGGGCCGTTTGAATCACCCTGGGAGGAGCGATTCGAATTAAAACGCCCAGAGGCGGCACGGCTTGGTTTTTTCGGCATATCCGCAGACGACCTCGTTTTTGTCTGCGAATCACAGCGCACTTTAGCCGCCGGTCTGCCACTCCGTTACGGTGGTCAGACACGGCGTTGCCCGGGGGAAACTACGTGGAAGTATGCGCTGTGGGGGATCCCCCTCACAGTTCTAACCTAGCCTAACCCATTTGGTCGGGTTGCTACTAGCGACGTAAAATGCAACTACTTTGCAATATGTGCAGTGGTCAACTAGTAATATCGATAAATAGGTATCTTTGGTTGATCCGCCCGACTTTCCAATTGGCGTATTGTGATATAACCGGCCAAATTATGAAATGGCGGCGTATCGTGAAATGGCCAGACAGATCACGGTATGACCACGATCGGACCACGATATACAGGGTGTAAAAAGACCCATTACGTAGCCGTCAACTACGCATTCTGTACATCAAACTAAGTAGCATTGCCCAAAAATAATTGCTGGGAAACGAATTTTATTTTTGCTGTGAAAAATCACTGTTTACGGTAGTGCGCAACGTAAAGCATGTAAATCATTGTGCTTATGGATGCATGCAACGGTACAGGGGTCGTGGGGGTATTTAAAGTTGTGTTATTTATAACATTAAAAACCTGTTTTCGTAAAAGAACGTCAGTAAAAGTCGGAATGCTGACCTTCAATATCTCCGTAACCAGAAGGTTCCTAAGTGTAGTCCAGTACAAAAAATTATTACAATGACAGGGAGTACAAGTGCCTCTCGGCTTGGTTAAGTGTCTTTTAAAACCCGTTGTAGATCGGGTACCCGATATAAGTTAGATCACCTATCAAAGGTAGACTATCATATTTTTTTGCCGGAGGTGCTATAAAAGAGATAGCACAAAAAAATCTCTCTAAACACTATAACAACATTCAAGCAAAAAACAAAAAAAAAAAAGCCAGCCATATAAACCTGAATTCGCCCAAGGCAACACAATATCACATACACACAGAGCTAGACAAAGCAGTGAAATTTAGAGCCGAATCTATTCGAATGGAGATCTCTGAGATAACATAAATGTTCTATTGTTAATAGGTTTTAGACTAGACTTAGGTACCGAGATACTGCGGCTTTGTGTGGACTAGATTATATTTTTGTGGCACTAATAATGTTTACACGACCTGGGGTATCCTAACAATAGGCACTTGTAGAATTGGTTAGAAAAAGTACTGCTCTTGATTATTGTGTTTTGTTTGTGTGTGAGAAACAGGTGGCTATTTTGATTCTGTAGCTGGATGTAATGTTACCGAAACACGATCTACTTATAAGTAGTTTATTGGAAAAAGAAGGTTATTTGGATTTATTTCTAATTTTGTCAGAAGCCTCAAGAATTGAGCCTTTCAAGTAATAATATTGTTAAAACTAACGAAGTTAGGTAAAAACAGAAGCTGTCTTATTAGTTTAAAAATTGATCAAAAAGCAAATACCCATCGACTTTTATTGTATTTAAGATTCTTTTATCTCAACTATTCTACCACGTCCGCACCCACTCGAGATTACCACTCGAGATAGCATCGACAACCAATAGTAACATGCATTGTTAAACCAGTAAGCTTCGAATAGACTTACATGAGGAAATTAAAGGCACTGCCGTATTGTAATTGAGTTCTCGCGAAGGATATTAGTTGAAGATTGCTCGTCAACCGGGGTTCTCGCTTCAATCACTTCGAATAGTTCGAATAGTTCCAATCCGGGCGTTGATTAAACAGAATCGGTTCAGTGGGACAGCTTGGTGTGTCAATCGATATATACCTTTACGTACCTGTGCGGATTTGTACGGATAAGTTGGGGAGTTTTAATTAGGGATGGTGAAATTACGTTTTTATGTTTTATCGGCTGGGTTCTATGTGTGCAATATTTGTATGGTAGTTTCAGTTTCAATGCTCGTGCCTTTTCTGTATGAGAAGAGGCTCTTTGTCCTCCGGTGAGACAATAATAGGCTGGTATATAGTTTCAGTTTGCTTATTTGGTACTAATATAGGTTAGAACTTTCAAAGGCGTAGCGAGCAAAGTTTAGAAAAATAAAAAGTGTATTTTAACGGTTTGACTATATATCTGTACTGGAATCTGTTTTTAATCTTACGAGTATGAGAAAGAGTTAAGAAATAGGTATACCTAATATTTTTTGATGACTTTTAGGCTTCTAAGTACCTACTAGCGATATAGATATTCCGTGAAACGAAGATACCTACCTACTTTTCATCGTTTAAACTAATAAGTATTTGCCTAAACATATAAACAAATATGTCATTAAATAATTCCCTTTCAGCAAAGTTCTGAGATGGATGAATCGACATTAAATATTTACACTGAGGTTACTTAACTCATTCGAGTTGAAACATCATTAAAACTTTGTAGGTAAGCTAACAGCATCACATTTGATACCATCGTTTGATTTAAGAAGGAATTTATTTCCTCATTAATATCATATTAATAAGCGGCTAAAATGCCGCTAAATGATTATGAATTTTGTACAAGTATTTTTGGAAATTCTGTAAGTCGACATAGCTCACAGAATAAGCAAGCTTAGTGCCAATGAGCCGGTAGAAATGATGACCGTTGGGGTAAAAGTGTTCTTAAATGGAGACCACGAATCGGAAAACGTAAGGTAACACGCCCTCAGGCTAGGTGGAGTGACGATCTTCGCAGCACCCTGCGACGATCGCTATCTATCGCTACAGCTGGATGAGTTCTGAGAATCGAGCTAAATGGCGTGCAATTGGAGAGCTCCTAGGTCCAGCAGTGCACTGCTGTAGGCTGATGATGATTTTTGGAAAATAATCACTGCTTCTTGCGCCTTTAGATAAAATTTGCTGATTTGAAAAACGATATTATTAACATGAAATAATAATAATGTCATATTTAAAAGAAAACACACTTAATAAAGAAGTCGGGTAAAGCGTAGTGGAAATTAATTCCATTGCATGTGTAGTCCCCTTAATATAACCCTGCAGTTGTCGTATTTATAACTAGGAACTGGAATATCTAATTAAGACTAGTGACTACATGAAAATGGCATTAGGGAGTGTGATGAAAAATATCTGAAATCATTAGTGTCAGTATTATCTGGAAGAGAATTTCTATCATAATATATGTATATCGTAACGCACGAACAAAATATTGTTTTATAAAAACAATATTACAATTTCTATTGCTGAAGCGATTTTTATTTTGATTTCTTTTTTTTCTTTCTTTTTTCCTTCATCTCCGAGTGATTTTAACTTCCACAAATTTTTTATGCCTAAATTAAAAAAACTGCGCAAAGAAAAAAAAAAATTGCAAATTTATTTGATTTCAATGACTTGTGTACCTATGTATTTTTATTTTACTTGATTTGAATTTTGAGTATGTGTGAAAATTATATCAATTATATGTTTTAATTGAATTTATTGTAATGGACTTTGTCTGGAAACATAAAATAAATAAACACACTTCATGCGCCATTTTATCAGCCCGTATTTGATTCAAGTTCGCTGTAAGCAAACGCTGTATCTGATAGATATTATTTGCTTACAATTTTCACCGATACCCCGAATGTTTGAGTTGTCACCGCTGCAGCGTAGTGTTTGGAGTTAATTATGGTAATGGACTGCAACCCAAACAGGTCTAGGAACGGTCTACCCTACGTAGTCTCGGTATTTGAGTTTCGGCGTTTGTCGAATGCAGCGTTTTAGTGTACTGAATGGAATCTGACTGTTGAATGTCGACTGAGATTTACGGTAACTTAGTTAAGTATTTGCATGAGTTTAAAGTGAATTTTGCTGGCGTTTTCACCTCATGAAATGTTGGGGAAATGTCAGAGTGAGGGAGTAAAAATTTGTAACTGAGTTACACCATTTTTGCACAACTGAAATTATTAGATAAAATTAATATTACGTACAATTAATATTACTTTGTGTAATTCAATGAACACAGCCTTAACTTCCTCACAAAACCTGCAAGTTCGGACCAATAAAATTAACATTTTAGGGCAAACCCTAAACAAAACACGGCGCAGTACAAACATTGTAACAAAGTGCTATTGGTTCAGATAACAAAAGCAACTTCCTAATTCTAGGCCCATAATTAACAACTTAGTACAGACCCAGCATTAGTAGGATCAAAAAGTCCAACTGTGCGAAGAACTGGATACCCAGATAATAGGCAATCGTGCGTAGATTATTCCAGTAATTCACAAACACGGGCTCACAGTACCAGCGATATCAGGAATTAGGGTTAACTTGTAAATTCGTGGGTCTGTAGAGGGTTAAGCTCAATTTTGGGGGATTTAAGTTTATTTGTCGGTAACAGACGTAGTTAGGTAACACGGTAAGTTGTGCAAATGAGTTTGGTGTTATGTGCCTGATATGAGGACTGTCTAGATATGGTTTGGTTAGGGTTAAGCGACAAGGTTCTCTTTACCGTAGAGAGCCACAAGATACAAGCGACGCTTAGTTTGCGCTCACCGAATATGTCGCATTGTATTGTTAGTTTTTGATGAATATTTGATTTTATTATTATTGTTACCTATATTTTCCTGCAAATACAAAACGGTTAGACTATAAACCCGCTCAATTATGAATATTTGCAAGATCATTTTGAGATTCAAATCAGCAGTAGGTATTGCTTAAATTTTGGATGAGAATAATGTTTGGCAGCGATATGATTGTTACTAAAACCACTTTTCTTCTATAAAATTTGAGTATGTTCATGTGAATATCTTCAGGCGATACTGAGTTTGACATGCTTAGAAGGCAAAAAAAGGAATCTGTATGTTTTTATATTAATGAATTAAAACAATTTAACAAATGTAAAACAAAATAGGTACTCTGCTTCCAAAAGTGGTCTAAAATAAAATGATTACGATGTTTGGGCAGCTTCGCTGCATAATAGTAGATTATGCACCAAGGGGATAAAGCAGTGTCTTTTGTCGCGGGCGCTACATTGAATCCCGAGCGTAACGTATGTCACTGCAGGGATCCAGCAGAATATCAGCGCCAGGTATATTTGCCTGACACGTGCTGAACTGGACTCCCATTTGGTGCAACCTTGAGACGCACCTTGTATATTCGTTATTTGTTTTGAAGTATGTCATGGTGTCACTATATTTCCTTAAGTTTTTCTTTATGTATGTTGGCACATTTATTGTGCTTTTGTGTGTTGTGCTAAGTCTTTTGTGTGCACTGATTAAATGATTTATCTATCTATTTACTATGGAAAATGTTTGTATGCGATTTTCACTCGAGGTTTCAATGTTCCAAATTTAAATCACATTAATGACTAGCCGAGCGGGTCTTATTGAAATGCAGTACAATATTAAAGCCCGGCTAGACCCGAGGGCGTTAATGACTTACTTTAGGTTAGGTATGCATGACATATAATTTGTTATTGCCGAGCAGGTGGTGTGAAGAATTAGTATAGGTACATACATCATTTTAGTAACGAATATTCTAAAATGTTCCTATTAAACGAACTTAATTGACGTGCACAAACTTCTGAATTCATAATAAAAACAAATTTATATTTGCATTTGGGAAATCGATATCCAATATTCCCACTGCGTACCTAATACAAGAGGGCTAATATACTGGATAATATATGAAAATGCTAAGTTAATTTGGTTATTATTATAAATAGATTGGCAAATAATATGTTCTATTTGATTATGCAGTACCTGAATATGTTAAGCATTGTTTTTGCGAGGGAATTTGATTAACATACCTTTATTAGTTGTTTGGTTTATTATAATTATATAGGTACTCGCTATTTGGGTTGCAATTTTATGGAAAATACTCTTGTGAGTACTGATACTTTGACTCATCGGTGGAACGCAGAGCAAAAAGGCTTATAGGCGACGAGAAGTTGGTGGTAAGGCTTCACAGCCTGGCTGATCAGCGTAATGTTGCTTGCCTGTCGGTCTTCTACAGACTGTACTTCGGAGAGTGTGCGCAAGAGCTCCACGATCTGATCCCAAGATCAACTTTTTACTACCGGAATACCAGACATACTGCAGGGTACCATCCGCACTTGGTTAATATTCCAACCAGTCGTACTCAGCGCTTATTATGCGCTAAGCCAAAGTGTGGGACTCTGCCAGCGTCTGTTTTCACTTCATCATTTAACCCGTTTGCCTTCTAAGAAAGAGTGAACAGGCATCTTCTGGGCACGCTGGTTCCATCATATACCTCATTCATCGCTTTCCATCAGGCGTGATCGAGGTCAAGAGCAGGCCCATTCAGGAAAAAACAAAAATGTTAAAATCTTTGTGCCGTGTGGTTAATGGTGTCAAAATTGCTGACTGCCACAATTTTACACGACAGCATGAGCTATTCTCATAATTACAGCGTGTAGGTTATAACTATCGTTTTGTACTTAAACAATCAGATTCTGTCCTTATAAAAGTAAAGTGAATATATTATCAGATATTTTGGATGGATCAACAAACCTCATGCAGAGAACCTGAAAAGCTGCATTTAATTTTCTACACGTAAATTAAGTCCAAGCCCATCAATTGTGGAAATATCTTCAACAATATGTAATGAAAAGCATCCCTCCCTTCATACGTCCAAGGAAAATTTAAACAGGAAACACATACAAAACCGTACAAAATGTAAACGTTCTTTCATATCGGCGAGACCGAACACCCTTTTGATTTATATATTAACGCTTTATAAACGCTATTGCGCTCCGGCAGTTTTGCGCCATATATATCCACTATTCATACTCTAACACGTACGTAATAGAAAAACTTTGGAGACTTGTTGGAGTTTTTGATACGTAACCTTTGGTAATGTCAAGTGTAAGCCAAGTCTTGTGTGTTTCATGTATTCTATGTTTTTTTTGGTGTTTATTGTTTATGCCTCGTATTCATGGTGGACAATTAATTGTTAAGGAACATTGTTGCTGCAACGTGTTTTTGTTTTACTGGAAGCGTTCTGCTGGCAACACAAAGCGTATTGTTTCAGCAACGTGTTTCTGTGTTATTGGAAGCATACCTAATGCTGGCAAAAGGAAGTGGTGCAGGGTTGCCAGCAGTACGGTGACAAGTTGCCTGTCTTATAAGTATGTATATTATTTATACGTATTTATGAACATTTAAAGTTCCGCAACAAAAGGTTGCAAAGTCTTGAGCAACTGCAGTTGGACATATAGCATAACGGTGCCATGAAGAAAGGAGGTACGTCATGGAAATGAGATGCGTAATTATAGGATAACTTGGTTTCGTCTAAACAACTTAAAGTTAACAAACCGAAATAATAGATTTCTCTTACTGCAATATTATTTAAATGCAATAATATTGACGTACGAACATTCCCATACCTGGGACGCCAAGTAGGTACCTAAGTACTAACTTAATTTTATATAAACTAATTAAGTACTTACCTTTTTACTCGACCGCGCGACAGCAAAAACAGGTTCATGTTTTCACTGATGCTATTGTAGAGTAGCTTGTTGTTGAGCCGTCTGTTTTGCTTCACTTAACCTGTTATTGGATAAAAAAACTATTTATAAAAAACTTTACTTAACATTCGGTGAAAAAATGTGACATATACATGTCACATTTTTTTTTTCTTCCATACGGAAGACAGAAAAAAAAAACGAATCATATGTCCCCATTCCTTTCACTGTCCATGTTTGGCAGAGCACTGACGTTGCGTGGTGACCGGCTGCCTGTGAAGATGAAATATTGATCGAAAACTAAACAAATCTACACGAGCATGCCTCTAACTACGCTGTTACTTTTTATTTCATTTCACCCCAAGCTTTTTAATGGTCAAAATTCAACAACAACTTTCTGAACACCGAAAACATATTAGATTTAAAATGTTGTAGGTACATGCCGAATTGACAAAATTAAAAAGTCGTTTTCAGATATAAAAAAGAAACGTTGGAACATGGCGTCATTTTTACGTTTCTGGCGCTTTTAGCGACCACCACCAAACTTGGACGAATTAAGGATACAGACCTACATTGTAAAAAATAACAATAAAAATTCATTCGCATTGTTCAGTTTCGTTAACAAACAAAGATTCGTGAAAACAGCAACCACCCAAAAAACCAGCATCGATATAACCATGTCATAATATATCTCAGTTACCGTGGCCCTCGGTAAAGTGTGAAATATACTGTTGTTCAATATTTATAGGATTTTTATTTGTGTTATTTATTCACAAGGCACGTTTGTCGTTGAGACAAAAGGCGACTGTGCCTCCGTATCTTATTTTTCGTTAGTATCTGCATTCGTTTTGGTCGTCTTAGGGCGTATAAATAATGCATTATCACGCGTTGGGTCTCGCCATAGGACCGGTCAGCGGGAATAAAATTATTTGTTGTGGCTTAGCACTTATACAACAAAACAATTCACTGTCGCACGTTGTATAAAATTATTTTATTGAGCTTTGAGAAATAAATTGTTTAGCTGTACCGGAGGTGGAAATCTTGGCTCTAATCTCTTCACCAAAGAATAAGGAACAAGAACTTTCAAGTAGATGCTACAAAGAAGAATTAGGTCAGCAAGCAGCACTTATAGTTATTATTTTTCGCTTCGATATAAAATCAAGCAAATTGCCAATTTTTCCTGTAAGTTCCCTTGAGTCTGAGACAGACTGGATGTGGAAGCAGATTGGAAGGCCTATGTCCAGAAGTGGACTGCAACGGGCTAATTTCATTGACTGTAAGTTGGTAAAAATATTTCAGTCTGATCACAACAGTAATGTACAGAAGCAATTTGGTAAACGGGAAAAAAAAAGATGTGTGTATTTATCAAGCCGGATGATGACCCACTGACCAGTTTTTGGCACACTAAAATGAGTAAAATAATTGACTACTCAGCACACTCACACTATTGTTTAAAAGTAGTTGCAAGTAAGTAAGCAACATAGAAAGAAAAAAAACAAACTTCAGAAGAATAGTTCGCTGTACGATCATCGCATGATGTAACAATAGTAAGTACTTCCAGCTACACGTCACTATCCGTATACAATCCTAAAGTCGCTTCTCACGACTCCTTCCTTAGTCGGGAACCACAAAGCTTCGCAGTATATTGTGGAAACATTGCTTTCAATTCAAGATCGTCTATTGGCGATGCTTCGTAAAGAGCGTCGTTAGCCTCTTATTGGTTGTTATTTTTGTCAACTTCATGATAAATTATAAATGATTTTATTTCTGTAAGTAGGTTTGTACAAACACTTTTCACGTCAATCATATTTTTAAAACTAGATGAGGTCGGCGTTTGCTATTTGTTAACTTCTCTGAAAAAAAAGGCTGAAACAAACTCAGAGGCGTCTTTTTTAGACGTAATACTGGTTCGATCATGTGAAGACCATGTAGATTGGTGTCTGAAATGGTCTTTTGAGGAAAGAACCACACAGATTGACACGTGCTCTTGCGCCTTTGGGTTTCTGTTCGAAGGTCAAATATTGGAGGATGCTCTGTGAGGTCAGTCGACCTTTGATATTCAGTGGACCATGCGTTGGTGGTAACAGTTTGACCTTGAACTGGTCTAGTCCGTAGTTTCAATAGAATAACAGGCCAGCTTATGCAGGGTTTTTACCACCGACACGACGTGGAGTCGACTATAGGTACCTAATGAAATACCAAAGTGTTTCCTAATTTAATTTTAGCAAAAATGATAACACCCGTAGATTTGATTGATTGATTTACAAAGTGCATACAATAAGATCTTATTCTAATTGTGTACAACCGTAAATATATCTAATTCTTAGGTTAACTTACCTTGTAAACATTCGCAGGTCGCTCAGCGAGCTATGGAACGAGCTATGCTTGGTGTCTGTCTGAGGGATAGAATCCGGAAAGAGGTGACCCGGCAGAGAACCAAAGTTGTCGACATAGCTCACCTAATAAGCTAGAAGTGAGAATGGGCCGGCCATATTAGCCGTAGAACCGATGACCGTTGGGGTAGACGTGTTCTTCAGTGGAGACCGCGAATCGAAAACGTAAAGTAGGACGCCCTCAGGCTAGGTGGAGCGACGATTTTCTCAGGGTGGCTGGTAGCAGATGGATCAGAGTTGCCGAGAATCGAGCTAAATGGCGTGCAATTGGAGAGGCCTAAGTCCAGTAGTAGACTGCTGTGGGCTGATGATGATGATACACATTTTGCACCGAGTATTCTATCCACTTAAATGATCACAGTATTATTTGAAAACACAAAAATCTTAACACTGACTTTAAACGCATCACTAATGTTTACCTACTAAAGGTAACTAATACAAATACTAATTAACGCGCCGGATAAAACATTACAAACAGTTTTAACTTTCATCGTCACTTGAATAACAACCGTTACAACAAAGAAATTATAATCCTTAACTTTGGGTATTAGAACAATTTCGTACCGAGTAATTTCTAGAGCGGCCGCGTGAGGACAGCACTGCAGCGCCTGTTGAAAGTAGTTCTGTGGTTAAGAGGGCCCTTCCCGGTTCGTCTATTGTCAATGCAAGCATGATTGAAAAGCTTGTTGTTTCATACAACGCAATGTTTTAAAAAGAAGCAAGAGTGAGAACGCGATAACGACGAACGAAATTGGCGCGCAAAGATTTCACAAAACTTGTTCCAGAAAATACCTGTTTTTGAAAAAGCCTTACAATATTTTGGAAAAAAATGTGTGTCATTTAGAATTTCCATTAAAAGTGCAAGGTTTCTATGAAGATGTTTTCTTTACTTTTACAATTTATGAGTACATTATGAGCGGCCAAAGTTCAGGTAAATTTGTGCAGAAAAGCAAATTTTTGGAGGCTTATACTGAATTTGTTTCTACAAATTTAGTTTCTTAGTCATAGAAACCTTGATACAGTGCACAAGATACCTATTAGTTCAAAAATTTCAATGTAAGATATGTTACAACGCCATTATCACGTACAAGCGTTTGTATGAAAAGTATGACGGGTTGGCCGCTCTTAATGATATCGATTATTACGTTAAAATCTGCTTTAACCTATGTGTGAAACTAATAAGGTCATAATATTTTGGATTTTAAAATGAATAGAATTCGCGCTGATTTAAAAATATATGAGTGAGTAATTTCTTAGAGACTCATACCGATTACCAGCAAATGAATCTTAGATAATATTGAATAGTATCCAAATTTTTGTTTGATATTCTGTAAATTACTTAACCTATCTTACTTAATTTGGGTGTTCCTATGTTCATTTATTTTCTGTTTTACCAAAAAATCTTAACAAAACGGATGTTTATTATTTAATTTAGGTAAACTTTAACGTAGTCTCCATAAAAGCTTAAATATGCCGCCAGCTCTTAGACTATACAGAAACTGTAGGTATACAAACTAAAGTACTTACAAGAAGCAGCCAGTATTTACAAAATAAGCCAATACCCGGTGTCTTGTTTTAATTAGAATGCAAATTTAATAGCCTAGAGGAATTTACATGTCAATGGTTGCCTAAATAACGTAATCTAGAGTACAAAGGATTCGAGTGCCGTAGCACCGGCAGCTTACCGGCTTCGGAATATTGATCTACAGTTTATGAGACTCCAAGCGCTTATGAATGCCAATAAGTGTTATAAGGACTGCCAACCTTGCATACATTAAGGGGGATGCGATAAGGTAGATTGCGTTTTTTTTTTTTCTCTTCTTGTAACTTGCTGACCAGTGTGTGGTTGTATGTTTATAGAATATGATTCGCGACCATAATAAATATGCATTAATAGAATTACTAGCTGTTGCCCACGACTTCGTCTGAGATCCAGGATGAAAAGTAGCCTATGTCCTTCTCCAAGTCATGGTCTAGCCATGTGCCAAATGTCATCAAAATCCATTTAGCCGTTTTAGCGTGACAAACAAACAAACTTACTTTGGAATTTATAATATTATAGTTCGGATAGTTAGGATAATCATTATAAACATCAATACAAATATTTTAGTTAGAATTGGCCTCAAATGTAAGAATTTCATGAAATTGTCAAAAATATAGGGTTATTTGAACTTGAGATTGGTGTTGACGATTTTAATGATTATAATTCTCTTACAGTCGCGAATCATATTCTGACCAACATACAACCTATAACAGACCTGCCGATTGCAAAAAAAGTAAGACAATTTGAATTTCGCGGGCTACCCAGTCGCTTTCGCCTTAAGTCAAGTTTCTTCGGCTACCCCCATCGATGCTTGCTAATATGTCTGATTGATTGCGTGCCACTGAATACGACGCACTGAAAAGATTCAACTTTTTATGGTTATACTTTACGATGTAGATGAAATGGGCTTTATGCGTAATTCAGGCTGAGATTGAATTTTGATGTTTCGCGGGATCGTTTACATGGGAAAGGATATAAATATTGATTAGAATTATAGTTTTTGTATTATGTGTTTACACGTCCGCGTCTCTTCAAAAGAGTATTATTAACGAGGAAATATAAAGTTTACGATTATGGTTCGCTGTACTTACTAATGGTCTAACCGTTTCTTAGAGCGAGTCTTAAGACCAGGAATACTCGGGAATACAGAAGTGGTATTTCGAATAGAAATTCTATACTCAGTTGAATGCAATTTGAATATTACAAAGAATAACCACAGGAGCGTAAAGATTATGGCTGTCTTCATAAAATGTCGGTCTAACAGTATAAAAGATTTGTTCATACGAGTATTATGGATTCAATCATATTTTGGCACGAAGTGTGTGTAGGAATTTTGTACGGATCTGTTATTATTTTTTATCTAAATAAAGCCTCAATTAGGCCAGTGAAAAATTGTGTACCTATAATGCCATTAAACTATAATAAGCAATACAGTTTTTAAAATTATGACAATAATTGCAATTCCTGAAACAAAGTGTATGAAACTGCTCCTTAACTCATCAAGCATCGTTAATGAGACACAATTGATTATCTATTGTTTTGGCCCTCTAGCGGGCCACCTCGGGCCAGACTAGCTAAACTAGATTAAACGCTACAGGTGTGCTATTTAACTAGCGTCATGGTTAATATGAATTTTTTTTAGCCAAAAATAGACAATGCGGACGTCATTCCACGTGAAACATGACGCATATTCAACCATATACACTATGCTGAAATGAAACGATCGTCCAAATAGGTACATAAAAACCACTTCGAGTTATTACTTCTACAAGTAGTAAAGCAAAACTTTTTACTATACATTAAAATTAAAACAATGCAGCACTCCTTAATAAATAACGAGTTTACGAGAAGCTATATAATAAAGACATGCGAATGCCATTAGTGTTATTACGCTTTTATAGCGGCTTATAGCAGGTGTATCAAATGCAGGGATACCAGTGGCGACGGAAAATCTCATTACGGTTTGGGCACAAGTTACAGGAGCGATAAGCGATGATGGCAATAGCCTTTACTCGTGTACAATCTTCTTATATATGTCAGAAATACGTTAAATCAATGGTTTGATTTTTTACTAATCGGGACGCCAGCGCCACCAGCACCCTAATTACGTAACACACTATCACTCTGAATCATTTTGAAGCCTATTGCTAATCCGTTGCTTCATATGTTCGAAAAAATTGTCTGCTCATCAACGTAAATAACGCAATGAATGTTGTTGAACTGTCAAAATGAAACCCATTCCTACTGTTAGTGTGTTACGTAATGACCCCGCAGGTGGCGCTCGATAGAGTCTATAACATAACGCTTGACCAGAGTTAAAGCAGAGTTTGTTATTGGCGGTTAAGCAGTGAACACGTTTAGAAACTGTCGCGCGTTCCGTATAAGTAGTTGTGTTGTGTACCTACAGTGTGCGACTTGCTAGTGTGATTAGTTTGATCGTAAATTATAATTTGATTTGAACTGCAAACGGTTTTTCTATTGCGCAATAACCAACACTTCCCATAGTACTCCCACGGTAGTTAAAATATGGCTGATAATAACGAGAGAGACGTACCTTCTCCGTCATATATAAAAATGTCTTGTCACGGTGTTTGTAGTCGCACTCCTCCGAAACGGCTGGACCGATTTTTATGAATTTTTTTATATATATTTGGTAGGTATGAGAATAGGTCGTAAAGTATATTTCATACCGCTCTTTGTAATCTTCCATCCTCCATTTGTAATCTTCTTCTTCGATGGAAAAAGGTTCATATACCTATTACGTTTGGCCCAAAATTTTACTACGCGAACTGCACTCACTGACGCAATCACAAGCTCATCAAGTATACAGATAATGGGGCATACGGCTCAAAATGGAAGGAGGATTTCTTAAAAATAATTTAAAAGTCACAACGTTCTGGCAAATAAAATCAAACATCGAAATTACCAGGACTCATTGCAAGACCTATGAATTTATATGGAGTTCTATTTAGTTACCCTTCAATTGATTTGATCTTTCAAATAAGGCGTATCCTAACATCTTTGAGTTGCACTAACTTTACCATAAACGGTAAATTAATTCAAAACGATCTCAGTACGGTTTAACTAATTTGTTTATCGCTCAGTTCTTATGACTTACGACAATCACTGAGCTCATGGTGTCTGCGAGTGTCAGGAATTAGTTTTGTGACTGATACTTGATTATATGGGAGGAAATGATTCAGTGAAAATTAAGTACAATTAGGCTTCGTGGCGCAGGCGCAGACATCAGCAACTTATGTCCGATAAATTATATAGCGCGATGTTATGTCTTGATAACTGTTTATCTCTTTTGATGGGGAGCAGATTTTATTTATGTTTAGTGGTTATTTCGTTGTGATGTTTTTTTCTTATTTGGCTAATTGTGGTTTCAGTTTCTAATTATATAAAATGTTGCAAAGAGTTTTAATTCGTTTTTATAGGGAATTGGGTTCAATGGAATACCTCGGTGGTCTCGTGGCTGCAAACGCTACTGCTGACCATTAGGTCCTAGGTCCAGGTCGAGCAAAGTGCTGTTGGATTTTTCCATCAGGAATTTCTCAGCAATAGTTCGGAGTCTAGATCTGTGCCCGGTTGATGGCAAATGGCTCGCCCACCATTACATGGAACTTAAACATAACTGGCGAAATGTGGATATACTAAATGTATACCTCTGCCTAACCCTTCAGGGAAAACAGGCGTGATTTTATGTTATTTAGGTTCAATGGAGCAAGGTAACGAGTACCTACAGTTCATGCAAAACTTTATGAGGTCTCGGAAGCTGCACGCGAGTGGCTGCGCAGTATGCATAATATAGGTTTCCGAGGGAAGTTTCTCACTCTCACTCTGTTCGGACAGGCAGCGAAATCATGGCGAGATCAATAATAACTCGATAAGTATTCAGGTTTGACCCTATGCTCGATAAATAGCGTTAGCGTCGAGTTAGATCTCGCTTTGCTTTCGTTACCGGCATTTACCTTAGTAAGATAGATTTTTTTGTTTAGCCTTTAAAATTTGCAGTATCTAAATATACGCTATGTACACCAATTATAGTGATATATTATTTACTCCCCTCGCCAATATACGGAACCTTCGGTAAATAAATACACACCCAACTGTACCATGCGCGATTTCGTTCTCGGGCCTAGGTTCAGGTTCAGGTTCAGAGGGCTCATAAAGTTTTGCGCGAACGGTAAGAATGTGTATTATTTTGTGTAACGGATTTAAATTACTGCAAAATTAGCAAGCTCTCTAAACAGTAACAATAAGTATAGTTATTTATCAACAATTTATCCAGCTTAACTATAACACAGCTGATCTAAATTGCTGAAATAAACTTGAGTACAATTTTACTTGGTGATTTAATTTGAATCGAGGCGCAACCTTTTTATCTTGTAGCCGCTTGTAGTGGTCGTGAAGTTACAAATAGATTGTACTAAACAAATATTTTAGTTTTCGAATTTTTCGAGTTTTGATTATGTTCTAGACAAAATTTTGACTTGATGGTGTTATACGCAGTAGGTACACGCGTCATATTCAATGGATATATTGTAAAATGAAACCTTGTGAATATAAATATCAATAAAACAATAATAAAGTTTGTAATAAATCACTGATCAAATGGAAAAAATCATTTATTATTTTATTCTACCTCCTGCACAAAATATAGGTAGGTAAATCAATGAAGATGATAAAATAATTCCAACATGAACTCTGATATTGATAAATGATCAAAGCCAAGATCTGTACGCTATATTTAATTACTGCTATTATTACTTTTTCTTTCTTTCTTTAATTACCGTGTGTTTACTACGATACGAAAAAGAGGTTTAACAGATTTTAATTTTATATACTGTAAACAGTGTACCGTTGAAAAATTTCATTTTGCAAAGAGGTTTTATATTCGCAAATTCGTTCATTAAAATAAAAAGTTGTTGAAATTTTTTCAGATCTTGGACTGAAATCGGTTGGTAGCAATTGTATATTTCAGTCACTTTCAATAAATGAATATTTGTTGTGTGGGATATTCTGTAAATCTTTTTTATTTATTTTTCTTGATTATTTAATTATTAACATTGAATTCCGCTACTTTTTGTTTTGTTTTACTGAATATTAATTATTGTTTGATTATTTTTCACACTAATGAATAAGAGGTATTCAATCGTTTGTTTTGGCTAGTATATGTAACAGGCCACCAAGTTATCGATTACTACACTCACTGCTACAAATATCTTTTGGCGCTTGAGTAAAGTTGACACCGGCGGTGTTGGTAAATATTTGTGCAACTGTTTTGTGAAATGTCATTTGAAAATGTATTAAAAAAAACAAGATGGCGGCGTTAGTTCCAATTTTGGCCACGCGCCAAAATAAACCTTGTAGCGCTATAGTTACTTATCGTCATTGATGCGCACAACGTCTGAGATGCGGAAGGTTCTAGACGTAAAAAACCACACGTTTAGGTACCAAATAAGGATATTATTTTCTCTTGTCACCACACTCACCATGCAGGTTGGTGACTGTAGACTTAACTATCTCGTGCACGTGACCAAACTGGTATAGCCATTCTTGGCTCTTCGGGCCTTTCCTTACTACCTGCTTTTATTATTTTCAATGTTTTTCATTTTTCTATTTCTTGGTACGGTCAATCGCAAAAGTCAATTAATACTGCTACTTTGACTGACTATTGAAATTGACACGAAATTATTCGATGAATTGTATTTCAGCATTTCATATAACAGCTAAAAGCTAATTTTCTTTTAAATTTACTTCTGTTCCGATTTTGATTATAATTTAGCATAGTAATTAAAATAATAAAAGAGGGGGTCAGCGACAAAATTTGATTAACACTTCTGTGTTAGTCAAATTTTGTCGCTGACCCCAAAATAAACAAATCCAACACAACTCTTTAATAATTGCATGACCACCCTCATTCAATTTTATACTTCATGAAATAGAAAGCACTCAGAATTCACCTGAAAAATATTATCAATATATGTATTGATTGGACCTAAAAGCTGATTGATACCTACCTAAACTGGTTTATTTAACAATACTCTCGTCTCATAATTTCATTATCATGTAGTCTGTCAACAGGGTCTGGCCTAATTCATCAATCAAAGTGGTTCCCCTCTGTTTTTCTGTTTTACTTTTTATGTATTTGAACCCAGCATGAGATTTTACATGGACAAAATAATGGATAAAATACATTATCATAGTAAAGAGCTGTGTACGACAGCTAGATTAACACCTAATTCT
Organism: Dryobotodes eremita; assembly: GCA_917490735.1. Taxonomy (NCBI): domain Eukaryota; kingdom Metazoa; phylum Arthropoda; class Insecta; order Lepidoptera; family Noctuidae; genus Dryobotodes; species Dryobotodes eremita. Next base: position 17,116,266 of record OU823251.1, on the reverse strand, counting down.
TTTTCTACCAACTTCAGCTTATACAATCGAATCATTTTTGGGAGAGGTCAAAGACAGGTTTTTGAAATCAGCTGGGTAATAACCTCACTGATTTCAAAAACCTGTCTTTGAAAAACCTGTCTGTCCTTGTCTTTGTCAAAATTAATATTGCGCATTTAAGTGTGTCATGTCGTGACACACTTAAATGGGCAATATTAATTTTGACAGTACAACAACATCATTGCGTAATTTAAGTTGTTGAACAGACGAACTTTAAGCTATTGAAGCAATGGATTGGAAATTTCCTTAAAAATCGTTGGAATTATGATAAAAAGTATGAGTAAAACTGTAAGAACAAAAATGATTTCAGTTTGTGAATTAATGTGTAATGTAATTAATTTGTGATGAATGTAGTAATGTAATTTGTGAGTTTGTGAATATTTAAAAAAAAGTGTGTTTCTCTCTTCGGATGCTGATCAAGGTTGACGTTTAGTTTGTCTAATAAGTTGTCTCAACTTAATCCATGGTTAAAGTTTTCATTACGATGCCACCGTGCCATATATCAATGAAGGTCCAGAAAAAAAATGTATACAGTACCTTTAACGTAAAAAATCTTTCTTAAATCGACGATGATCCATTTACCAAAACCCCGCCCGAATTTTCATTAAAATAAAACGAAAAGAAACGTCCTTTGAATTGCTCAAACTCTTAATTTCCTGAATCCAGTGTTACTCCAGTTCTAAGCTTTCTCAACTCGACAACCTCTGTACACCGATTCGATTAAAGACAACGATCGCGTTTCCTATTAGGTTCTGTTGCAACGGCTCGTGACGTCACGCTCTTCCCTCGGTGCTAAGGAGCTTTTTAGGATTCTGTACGAAAAGCGTGAAAACGGGCCCCCTTTAACCAAGCCTACGCCGCGCGTCTAGTTGTTTTGCAGACTGCCTTTTTTTTGTGTGGGCAATCATCAAATGACTTCTCCCGCTCTGGGCGGAGCGGGTGAGAGTATCAGACTCTTGCTGACTAAAACCCACCCGTGTTCCTTCAGTTGCCTGTGCCCCAGGGCCACGGTAACTCTTTCGAACAATCCGCGACCCCGGCAGGCATCGGCCCTATCGGACCCCGTCAATGGTGCTGACATCTCTTTGCAGACTGTCTGACTGTCTAACACACGGTTGTATCTATAAAACCGTAATTGGTAGCCACATAACATTTTCACAAAATACGTGTCACTATGGCATCTATCACGAATATTGTATGAAATGATTAAATTCCGTGCCAGTAAAAATTTTCACAGGATACTTTTCGACAGTGAAAAATACAGTAAAAATCCCAAACTAGAAGCAAGAAGAAACCTCGAAAATAATGATGATGATATTTTACTCCACGTTTTTTTAACGGACATGAGTGGTACGGAACCCTTACCTACCACGCGAGTCCGATGCGCAAATGGCCAGCTTTTTTTGCAATATTCTTTCCAGACCACTCGAATGCTATATCCGTAATTGGAGTCCTGAATATTGTTCCGCTGAAGTTTTATGAGTTTGAATACCGGAATTGCCTACTTTTTCGGCTGGTGAATGCACTTTTTCCGAATTGGTTGCAATATTTTTTTAATAGGATTTCGGTGCAGAATTTTTTATTTGTACTTTGTTAATTGGGTCAAATAGTACTCGTAGGACTGGTATTTATTGTTTTTTTATTTGTATGTTCTTTTCTAAATCAAAATAAATATCGAACATGCTTAAAAAAAAAGGTGCCCCTACACGCATATACACATACACGCATACAACATTCATACATACATACTTATATACACACATACACATAAACACACATACACACCGAGAGCTGCTATATTAATATTTTTATTTCATTTTATTTTACTTTTTACTTCTTTAAACCCCCAATTTACTTATTTACATAATAATTATTAACCTCATCATTGTTAGGCTACAACTTAAGGGAAGATTGTGACAGTTCCGATACAAGTACTTTTGTTACTTACTGGGGCTGCCTCAATATTTATGTATGACACAATGTTTTAAGTAGAATATTTTTTTTTTGTAACCTTGTAGATCCTACCACAGACGTCTATATTATAGTCGGTCGTGAAATAACCTCAATTAATAAATTTTATAAAACAGAAACATCATACAACTGCGTGATTTCTGAGTAATGTAGGACAATGGACTCACTACTATTTACAATAAAAAATATAGTTCAATTAGCCTGTATGTTTGGCCAAACCCAAAACGCAAATAAAGTATTTTTATAAATAAAATTCTAATTAAACACGCTACTACCTTTATCACACCTTTGTTAGCAAGGCGTGTTTAGTGAAGCAATTTAAATACACGGTGAAAGAGACATCGTTACCATGAATTCAGTACATGATTAGCCACTAGCTTTGCATTTTTTTTTCGGTTATTAAAACAAAATGTTTCATACGAAACTGGTATACCTACTGAATTGATGGTAATAGTTCGCACGTCGATTTCCCTTACACCCTGTAAACCAAAACACAAGTTCATGAACATGTGTTTGGTACATGTGAGAAAAAATGCACTACCTTAAAATAATACGTTCTAAAGTACCGCAAAACAATCATTGCTTAAGCTATCCACAGACATAATAAAGTAGAAAATTAAAATAAAACACATCTAGGAAACTGCGGGCGTGCCACAGATAAGCCCGAGCAAAAAGAGATCTCATATTATACGTCCCCATATCGTGTTATTACAACTGCGGAGTGCTCATCTCGATTCTAGCGAATGAGAACACCGTATGTGGCTTTAAAATTTAATGAAGGTGAAAAGTGAACCAATATTTTGTAACCATATTTTGATTTAAAAGAGTGTCCATGGAGTTTCTTGTTCGTTCTTCTCCATAGGTACCTACTACGCTTTGGAATGGGCAACTAACTTCATTTTTCTGACTGACTGACCCCTGACAATTCAAAAGTGGCTGTAATTGGTTTATTTGAAATAAATGCTTTGAGTTTGAGTATTACTAATAAAATACTGACGTGAAAACTTTTATATGTAAGTTTTGGAATACGGACGTATCAAGTTTTTTTTTTTTTTTTTGCAATCGTTAAATTTTAATTAATGGTAGTCGTATCAAAAACTTTATTAATTGACTTGTAAATTAAAGCGTATGATAAAACTTACATTAGATGTGTAAAACAAAAGCTTTAAAAATATTCAAACAGAAGAGCAGGCAATGTAAGCTCAATATTACTTCAGTTTGATAAATCTTTGCTGATACCGGAACCGTGCCCAAATAGAGAACATTGGAAAAAACATGAATGCCTTTTTTCAAACTGAAAAACTATACGACTTTATTTGAACCAATCAAAAGGTTTTTACGATCCAGCCGGTCGTTTTCATAAAATTATTATTTTATGAACATTTTTAATGAAGTTTTACTTTCGAGCGTTGAACACGTCGGTTTTTGTCTATCATTATTTTTTGCCATTGCCATTAAAATTCACGTCGTTAAAAATATTATCAAATTAACGCCATTAAAAAGTTTTCACTTAGCGAGGCAGTAACTGTTGAACGGTAAAAGCGTCTTCGTTTACGTGAAGCAAAAAACTGGCACAAGGATCTATCAAAGAATATATTTAAATAAATAATGAAATGAAATGAAAAATTAAATAAATACTGTCATAATCACAAATTTATTAATTTGTAAATTCATAAGCAATATGTGGGCCGTACAAAAGCATACAAAGTAACCAAACTTTTTGTAAACAAATCTGACCTATTTCATGACATCAAACATGTTTCCAATAATGTCATAGAGATACTCGATATTCTGACTGAACAAGTAAGTAGTACATAGACACAGAGACTCTTCAATGTCAATTGGGTTCGAGAGTACCCTGACACAAAAATCTTTGACAAAACGCCAAGGGCCCTAGTAACATCATGCATGACCTGGTATATAAATATAACAAAAAAATTGGATCGAAAACTACTAGCGAAGCATTTTGTACAACATCAAAGGGAAACTAAATTCTTCAAATTCATTCAATAATGATGAAGTAGTGTTGTTCTTCGTTAATGGAATAGGAGATTATCTGTTTCATGATTTGCGTATTTTATATATCACATCTTTATCATGACAGTTTCTCTGACAAAGTTAATTAAAAAGAAAGTAGTGTCACAAGAAAGTTCATGCTATTGAAAAATTACATGTTTCTAAAAAAAATCATGACTACATATTTTTTAGAAGAAACCTACACACAGAAATTCAAAGTTTGTACACTAGATTTAATAAATGATGAATTTTGTTTACTTATACTTAAAACGGACTTCTTTAATACTCGATTTTTCCTCTTTATAATTATAACTTTTTTTTTAAATCAAATACAGCAATCAAAGATTCAGTAACGAGAAAAAAAGCTTCAAACAAATTGATAACTAAACAAATACCTCAAAAATAATGAACCCAAAACAAGAAATCAATTAACAATGTCAATTAAAACTTCACGTATCGCGTTCTTACTGACAGCAGCCACGGAGACGCGGAGCTTACCTCGCGCCACCGCCAAGGTTTATCCAAGACAGTAATGAATATTAATTCAGAACTACAAACCTAACAGTGTGTGCTATTGAATTATCTATTGGATACCCCGGAGGTTTATTTTATAGCCGAGAAATCAGAATGGAAAAGTTAGCCTTTTTTGAATGGATCATCATCATTATCATCAGTCTACAGCAGTCCACTGCTGGACATAAATGATAAATGATTTTATTTCTGTAAGTAGGTTTGAACAAACACTTTTACACGTCAGTCATATTTTAGAACTAGATGAGGTCGGCGTTTCCTATCTCACTACTCTGAGAAAAAGGGTCGAAACAAACTTAGAGGTCACAGTCTCTTTTAAAGTCCAGACATAACCTTGGTCAGATCATGTGAAGACCATGTAGATTTGTGTCTGATTTGTGTTTTGAGGAAAAACCACACAGATTGAGTGGACCTGTCCAGATAGTGCACGCATTTGTCAGTAATCATGCAGCTCAACTCAGAACTTAAACAGCTCAATGATAGGCCTCTCCAATTGCACGCTATTCAACTCGATTATCTGCAACTCTCTTCCAGCTGCTACCAGCCACTTTGCGAAGATCGTCGCTCCACCTAGCCCGAGGGCCTCCTACGTTAGCCGATTCGCGGTCTCCACTTATGAACACGTCTATCTCAACGGCTAATGGCTAGTATGGCCGGACCATGACCACTTCAGCTTGCTTAGTCTGCAAGCACTTGTCTATCTAATTATATCTATATCTACAAAGTATAAAATATATAGTCACTTTTCGTGTCTGTCTGTTTGACCGCTTAGATCTAAACTACGCGATGGATTTTGATGCGGTTTTCACCATCATTTAGAAAATGAATTCTAGAAAGTTTAAATACATTTATATTTTAATTATATATTATAGGACACACAGAAATATCGATGTTTTGACATGTCGCTATTACTCCCGTGCGTAGCAGTTAGCTGTTATTTTATATAGAAAATAAATCTCTTCAATAAGTCCCTTCAATTAACTAATAACGTCTGAAATGGAAAATAACATGCATGTTATGTATTTTCATACGAATCCAGTTCGTTTCCTTTACAATAATAAACATTTGTGATGAAATTTCCATGTATCAAAGAATCTTATTATTATTGAATATGTTTTTTCATAACATATTCACCTGTGTTCATGTTTTTTCAGAGAATTTCCTTGTTTCAATGGAAGTTGTGGTAATAGATCTTTATAGAATAATATTAATACTGTTACAATTTTGATACAGGTAGTTATAATGTTTTTTTTTTTAAATGGTTTTTCTTCTTTTTTTTCTTTTATTATTTAGGTATTCTTTGGATAGTATATATATAATTTGTTAAAATTAAATGAAATAGATGAGAAGGTCTAATAAAATGCATTGTATGTTAATTTTGTAGGTAAGATGATGCTTTTCATACTCGTATCTGAAAAAAATGCGAGTCAACCCAAGGCGCGGGCCACACAGAAGGAACGTGAGACGAGGTTTGGACGCAGACACGGTGTCGAGACGAGATGCCGATGCGACTTTTTAAATTATATAGAAGAGGCGTGGCGCAGACACGGATGGGACGAAAATGCTTATGCGTACCTACTGTCTAACTTTATTTCGAGGGCAGCAGCGGTGGCGTGCGGTTGTGAGCTATGAGGTTTATATTTTGAGTTCGGTGATCACCCCGCGCCCTCTTCGCACCCCCCTGCGTCTGCGCCGTAACCGTGTCTTGTCACTTTAGTATATTTTAACAATAGGACGCAGACGGAAAAGTGACGCACCTGCGTCTTTTTCTTTCTGTATGTTTTGTGCCAGATTGCGTTAATACATATTTTTGTAAGAAGAGTAATAAAGATTCGTGAAAGGGACGCCGCGTCTACATCCCGTCCTCGTTTCACGTCTCTTCTGTGTGGCCCGCGCCCAAGAAGCCGAGTTTAATCATTTCCAGTGCAATTTAGTCTTCCGCCTCTTCTTCACCTTCACGACTGGCCTTTATACACACAAAATACATATGACATGACATGCGCACATATGCGCACACGCACACATCACATGGCATGTGCCAAATAAACACATTTTATTTCTTTTCTGTCTTTCTATCACTCGTACGTATCAAATCATCCAAAACTGAACTAAACATCCATCACATTAAAATCCGACAAAATATTAGATACTATCATAAAATTTAAAATCAAGGCAGGTACTCTAAACAATTCTCGCATCATAGTCGTCTGTCGAGTTTGCAACAACGCCGTCTATTTGTCTGAACCCAGCTCCCCTGGGATACACCGTAATGAATATTAACATCCAAACGTATCTACCAGGAGGTTGCGTACCACTGGATGCTATTTCACTCTATTTGAAGTTATATCTATTGATACCTCAACAACTGGGAAAGGTCTGTACGCGTTCGCGATGTAGTTTCCAAAAATGTAAACAAACAAGTGTTTTTGGAAAAACAACTTTATAATCCACACATAAAGTTCGGTTTGCGCTACCACTTTAGACATTTTTATGTCTTTTTCAATAGTAATAGTGATTCTGAAAACTATTTAATTATATTAACAACAAGTTGTTATTCGTTTAAGCGGAAAAAACATCAATTGGAAACAAGGATTCGATTAGATTTTATTCGTTTTGTCTCCGATAGAAACAGAATCGCCCAACTTATCGACCGACTAGTTGGCCGATAAGATGGGCGATTCTGTTTGAATGTTAGGACCAGTCAAAGGCAAGAAATCTTTCGTTCTGAAGACTGTCAAAGAGATTTTATTGAAAAGAGTTTTGATAAAAGTGAAAAGGTGGTCGTGTAATGGTATGAAGTTGGAAAAGGGTTGTTAATGTATTGATTCTTATAATGAAAGTTGGAGTTGGTTTAAATTTTATTATTTTGTACATAAAACGGTAAGTGCATTAAGTTTTCAAGTAAACATATTTGATACGCCTAATAGATCTTTAACGCTATCAAATAAATCGATGCCAGGTGTAACTGATGAACATTTTTTAAGCTATTGCATAGCTTTTATCGCAGGCTTTGAGCGCGGTGACCGAATCAAGAAATTCCGTAACGAAAATAAAACCTGACAGCCCCCACTCCGCCTATCATGTAGCTCGGCCGAGCGTTCGCTTAACGTGTGTGTATATGGTACGACTGTACTTGAATTAAAACCAAAGAAAAAAAAATACGCTACAAATAAAAAAAAAAAAAAAAATTATAATTGCATAAGTTGTTAAAAAATGCTATGCAATAGCTTTACCGCGGCAGTCCCCGAGTGACATACGTGTTTTTTTTTTTCAGTAACTTTAAATGCAAAAGGATTGCAAAACATCCTCAAACGTCATAATTTGCTAAAAACAATTCAATCAAATAAATTTTAATAACTCTCCCTTTTTCTACACCGGGTGGCAGGGACATGGACGCACAGCCTGTTACCATGGAGTCAGTACATGATTCTTGAACCCCCTGCATTGCAATTTGTCGTCGGTTATTAAAAAAAAGAAACCTGTTCCATTTTCAACCCTTACATACAACCACCCGCATCATGCAAACGATCAGATTAACATACGTACATTATTAAAAATACGTAGGGCATTGATGCTATCAATATCTGACGCGCTCGAGGATGGCCTTGCAACAGTTTTTTTTTTTACATATTTAAAAATCTATAGCCGCTTCCCCCACCGATGTAAAGGTATATATCATATAACATTTTTTCTTCTTATCATCTAAGCTTTGCAACCCAATAGGTCTCTACGACGCTCGAGTAAATCCCCATTTAGCATCGTGGGCTCCCCTACTACATACACTTTGACCGCGTAGGTATTGCACTTTTGTAGGAAACAGACGATTTTTTTAAAATAACGGATTGAAAATATCAACACTGGAGGGCTCAAAATAGCGATTGCAATCCCGCAAAACGGGATCACGCATTCCCGCGGGATCCCGCTCCTTTTATTAATCTGCTACACCCCGCACCTTCAAAGCGCGGATCCGCGGATCCCGCAAATTAAAAATTTTGCGATGCGAAAAATTTTAAGATGAATCTAAGAAAATAGATTACTAATTACTTATACTTAATTAATAGAAAATAAATAATTTCTATTGCTTAATGTAAGAAATGTTTAATAAAAGTTGATTTTTACACAAAAATCTGTAGTTTCAATTTGATTTTATAACATAATTTCAAAGATGCGGGATCCCGCGTGATCCCGCGCGGTATTGAGTAATCCCGCATATCAATCCCGCGGGATTGAATGAGCCGCGGGATTGAATGAGCTCCGGGATTGCAATCCCTAGTTTAGAATCATGTAGGTACTGAATGCATGGTAACCGGTTGCGCGTCGATGTCCCTGTAAAAACTGTATACACTTGTACATAATACATGCGTTAGCCTGTCTATTGTATTTAAGGTTTGTCAAAATAAATAAAAATTGATTTAAAATTAAAATCCCAAATCACATTTCCAAAACTCACGTTAAAAACGTAACACGATTACCGAGTAACGCTTGTTTGCATAGCCTGCAGCTGCCGTCGCATTAAAAGAAAATTAACGGAATTTGATGCAGGGATTATGCAAATCGAAGCATATCCGCCAACGTTCTTTGTTATCACGTACACAAAATGAGTTTTGATGGTAATGTCCTAGACAATTTGTGTTTCTTGCACTAGTTTTATCTGTGCGTTAATTAATTTTGGAGCGGGTTTCCAGGATTTACGGAGTTTACTCTTCAAGTTGGTTAGTGAAATCATTACGCTCGTTGGTAGCACACTGCAGCTTACCGCTGCGATTTCGCTCAATGCTCCCGAAACTTTATCATACAATTTGTTCTGAAGTGCAATTCCCGTATTTTTTAAAACGTTTGCATTCTAATCGCAGTCTCAATCTGTCAAAAATACAAATAATTTACATACAGTTTTGACATTGGGATTGCGACTTGAATTTGAATGTTTTTTTTTAGTATGAGAATTGGTCTTCTGTTATCACAATGTTTTCGCAAACTGTTGCGTGTATATGCTTACGGCTTTACAGATAGCCTGACTGAACTTCAGCATTGCAGTCCACCCTTTGATGTCCAGAAATTGCAATGTCCAAACAAGCCTTAGCCTTAGATTACCACCGACACCGGCCGACCTGTATTGAAAGCGTTTTGGGCTTTGAATTCGCTAGACCCAGTTGAATTGAGATTTGATTTGCTTCTGCATCAAGTAAACATTTGAATAACAAACAGAGGGCTATTAAACCGACGTCTCCTGCCAAACATAAATGAAAACAAATTTATGAACAGGATCTCCTGAAAAACCAATTCAGTCCCCTCAAAATTACGGTATCATAAAACAATGATTGAAAATCTCGATATCGGTCTTATATTTCCATTAACTTGGGGGAGTGAGTAGTCATGCAACTGTTATCAAGCCAGGTCTCTATAGCTTGATTTGATAATAATAACTTGCAGCCGGGAAATGTGGAAATCGGGGGGCGAACGAGGGGCGTCAAAATGTTTATACACTTTCATAATTTTGAGGGGATGATATCGGATACAGTACAAAGAGGGGTCGGACAAGGAAAGGGCTTTCAACAAAATACTTAATACGGAAAATACGAGGTAGAAAACCTGGTTATTTCTAGCCGATGCTATTATTTGGGCATTGATGTTATGCGAGGATTTGTCTGGAGTACTGTATTACCATATTTTTGTGGCGTTCGCCCCTTCATGTATTTCTTTTTGTTCGCTTATTGTGAAGGCCTGCTGTTTAGTGAGCGTGTTTGTGAGTTTTATGAGATAATACAATTTGTGTCAGTATTTCATTTAAATTCAGTTTTATTCTGACAGAACCTAATAGTTACATACCTACTAATTTCTGGGCAGGTAGGTATAGGTACAATTTTTAGAAATGAAAACTAAGGTATCAAAATCAAAACCAAAAGTTATTTATTCAAATTAGGCTGAGAATCAGCACTTTTCGAACGTCAAAATTACATAAGACAGTCCCCAAAACGCCCACCCTTCACCACTTCCTAGTGCTTTAGCTGGGGAGAAGAAGTGGCGCAAGAAACTCCCCAGCAACACAGCTGTCTGTTCAGTAGGAAACAAAAAAACTTGATTCTATACAATAGTAGGTTTGCTAAGTAATTAACATTACGAGACATAGAACATTAAATTAAATTATTTGCCATATGTCAGCTAGCCAAGCCAATATATAGTATCTGAGTAACTGAGATCAACATAATTAGTTATGGCAGTTTAAATTGAATACCTGAATGAGGTATATAAAAAAAAAATATCAATATACTGGATTATTATTGTGGTATTTTAAATTACGTAGTGTTTAATTGTTCTAATCGGTAACGTATTATGAATTTTGTATGCCTCAATGGCGAGACATAGCAGACCTATATGCATAACTATATTGTAACATCTTACTTTACCTATGTTCTACAATAAATTAATTTGAATTTGAATTTGGACGGCTATATGAGTAGAGGAAGACCAAAGAAACAATGGATGGAGTGTGTGAAAGATGATATGGCTATAAAGGAGTGACTACCGAGATGAGGACTAATAAAGAAGTACGGATGAAAAATAAATGTTGGGCTGACCTCAAATAAATGGGATCTAGAAAAGAGAATGATGATGAGTTTGAATTGAATACCAGTAAAGTGATAACCCTATTTGTATACCTACGTAAATGAGATATGAGACATGACACTGATCTCGCAAGTCAGTGCAAGTGAGCGACACGACGGTAGTGAAACAAAATACTGCATAGATAATCGCATTATTTTTAATATCCTCTGATACCGTTATCTCCTGATATCCAAAGCACGTTAATGTAAACAGAGCCTTATTTCGAATGATTACCAAATTCTTTTTTAATTAAAAGGCCGTTGAATGAAATTGGATCGGCACTCTTTGTTCTACGGCTTTAAGGGTATTTATTTTTGTATTTTTTGCACAAATTATTCAAGCTTATTGAACATTGGACGTCAGAGAGGGCGATCTATCACAGGGATAGAAGGAATACGAAACCCTGTAAAGAAAACTCGACCCGAGTAAGTGGGTCACAAATCCTTTAGAAGTTGGACCTTTAAAAATTGGTTTTATTCGTCCGTATGTTTTTGGATTACGTAAGGTTGATATAACTTATGAGATAGAAGGAAATATTGAAGGGGCTTGTGAGTAACGAATGGAAGTAGAAAGTGAAAATCTCAAAGAGATCGAGAAAAGCATTTTAATGTGGGAAACACACAGGTGCAGTTTTAATTGCACGTCAACGGAAAGCTTTCGTAACAATTTCATGTTCACTCTCTGTAAAATTCTGAACTTTACATTTTAAATTAACATTTTAAAATCTTCCGTCACGTAAAACTAATGAAATACGAGCAACCTAAAACGAGGAATTCTTAGCGTTCCACTATGGTGGAACTGAATTACAAAAAGTACATGATGTGTCAGTTTTTATGGAGATGAATTGCATTTTTAATCCGACTCAGCTACAGCAAAGAAAAAATCTTGTGCGAGTCATGTTTTCCACTTTTTGAGGATTTCATAATATTATTAAATATAACTTTATTTTTCTTTACTGCTTCCTAATTAGGTAAAAAGCAACCACAGCCAATGTAAGCAATAATTTCGGCTTTGAAGTCGTGAGATCTGCTTGTCTGCTTTTCAGTGTATACCTATATAACAAAAGGTACCCCGACATCATCGATTGGGAACGCGAACGTGATATGTTACATAAAATGCAAAGCTCAGCTGACGCGTGTTTTACAAACATGTTTTCACAGAGTTTAAGTTGCCATTCATACATCATTTTGACGTAGATCTAATACGTGCGTCTATTTTCAGGCCATCTGACCTTCCCCTTAATACATAGACACTTGGTCCATTACCTAACCTAGCCCAGCTTAACTTTCAGCGCTATACTTCAAGCCTAAATCTATAAAAAATCCCAAGCACGGTCCACAATTTTGAGAGTAATAAGAATCAATCTCCATTACATGGTAGTGGTGTCATTCGGGAAAGCAATCCGCGGACATAGGAGATTACCTTATACGGTGTAGTGGTTACATATCAGAGACCCGCAGGCTTCCATCGACCCTCATTCCCTTCGGATATCCTGGGCACTTTTATTACCACTGTAAAACACGGAACGACCGGCCAAGTAAGGATTTCGTAGCAGGTAAACGTTTTCGCAACGTTAGGAGTTGAGTGGAGAAGTTTTAATTTTTTTAAGTGTTTATTTTTGGAACATTTCACCGGTTCTCGGTCAATGTTTGGGTAATAGTCAAGTGTTTTGAAATAACAATTTCCATAAGCATTTTTGTAAGTCAATTGGATTGTTTATCACCATTGATGTTTTTAATAGTTAAAGTAGCAAAATTATGTTATTGGGAATTGAATGTGCAAATAAAACCTGTTTTATTTATTAATTAAACTGAAATACTTAATTGTTGATATTAAATATATTAAGTACCTATAGCTATTGTCTATATCATGATACTAAGTAGTTTCTACTAGGCTTAGCGTTTTTGATTACTTTCAAATAAATCTGCTCGCTTCTCTCTAGTCGACCATTCGAAGCGGTGACAAAATAAATCAGAAACGTCTTACGTCATCAGAATTTCGTCAGCTGCTTTAAATACTGCTTTTGTTTTCAACTGTACTGGTAGTCGCATCCTTACATTCAATCCACCCGTATCCCATCTAGCTTAAGGTCAAAGGCGGATGGCATTCGGCCTGGGTCGCCGGACATCTAATAAGGGAATTGCTGGAAACAATTTTTCCAATCTCTTTGTGCGGGCTTCGGAGGCTCGACGATAAATTTTATGACAAATTGAAACCCTTCGACTGTGTCAGATTACGACGTTGGATAAGTTAGAAGCTGTTGGAGAAGAAGTAGCATAGAAAAAGAGATAATGCATGATAGTAGAAGAAGAAAAAAGTGGCCGTATTGTACACCCCAAAGTTGTAGGAAGATGTAGCGATTTATAACGCCTTTGCTTTTGGAACTGAAGATTTGAACATACGAAAGTTAATTTTTTTATAGATAGAATATTCGTAATGACACGCAATGGAGCAGTATTGTTTCTCCTTCTCTCTTTGATCCATCCAAAGGTTGTCTTTAAAAGATGTCTTTTAACGATAAGACCGCCCATTGTGTCACCCTGTGTAAAATTTCTACATTTATATACCTTAAATCCATATAGTGTGCATAATACAGAGTGCATTATATTATGTTCTATGGAGCTTTTTTCTTTAACATTTTTGTTTAGTGATCAAGAAATATTATCTAGGTTGTCAAAGATGCGGAAAAGGTAGAAACCGTTCTTTTAGAAACAGCCATTTTATTTACTCTAAACAGGGGCGAGGATGGAAAAGGAATTCTTCATAAAGAGTTGGGTATGAGACCTTAATTTCTCTAGAAGTATCTTACCGCTTATAACTTGGGCTTAACTTACATTGGCATCCGTGCGTGTTTCTAAAACGTGTTTTTCATCCGTTAAACGAAAATAATATATTTTATTTATTCGTTGCTTGAACGATTCCATTGGAAAGGTTTTCTTTCACTATCCGACGGCAATATTTTCAGAAATAATATATTAAACACGTTTCGTTTTGCACGTGTTAAAAGATTCTTCCACGTAAGAATTGCGAAAACAAATTACTGAAGTCATTGACTATAAAGTTTCCGAAGAGATATCAAAGTTCTTTCATCATTTTAATCTTGATCGTGAAGCGACGGTTCCTTTCAAATGTAAATAATTTTTTGAGAATAATCTATGAGAAGTATTTCATTCTCGAATTAAATAAGTCATTTAGTTTACACTCTGTGAGCACTTAATTCAGAGTAGTGCAGCAGGAGCAGTGGTATCGGCCCCGACTTACGAGTTGGTCGTGAGTTCGAATCCATGGAGGCATTTTACTTTGTGTAATTTATTTCATCTCCACTTCTCTAAAATCGGTGAAGGAAAACATCGTGAGGAAATACCAGGCATTTCCTAGAATCAAAAATTCGAAGACACGTAACATCTACGCCCCACTACATCTCACATTGAGTAGGCCTGTGTGCCAGCAGTGGGAACGTTATGCGGGTGATAATGAGCACTTTATTCGATTCTCATCCGAGATATAATCTTTGATGCTTAGGTAAATAAGAAATAAAGAAAAATATTTTATTTGGGACACGCACAAGAAATACAAAAAGTGAAAAAGGAGCATTTAAAACTAACAAAATTAACATATTTTTTCGAATAAATTAAAAAAAAATAAAGACATGTGTGAGGCCAAAAAGGCTCCATCTCAGCAAAATCCTGCGATATTTAAAAAATAAATACCGCAGCGCTGGTATTCTGATAGGGACTTCATTCTCGCAATTTTAACTAATCAGAATTTTCTTTGAATCCAAAACAGAATAAGTTAATAGAAAGCTATTATTGAGGCATTAAATTACAAACGGCTGGAATTTTGATACTGTGCCTACAGACACAGACTTAATGCCCCAGGTCTAGTCTATCTTTAATTAACTTTATGAAGGTTAAGACATTCTATGTTAGCAGAAACAGTGTATCATCGCAAAACATGTTTCTAGTTTAGTGAGCCAATTTATTTGCATCAAATTACACTATTTGGCACAAATAAATTGCCCGACTTAATTTTGCTTCTATTCCGACAATTTGTAAATTATTACGAAATGAGATACTATGTTAATTTCGTAAATAAATGAAATAAATGGGCTAATAAATAAAATAAATAAAATAAAATAAATAAAATAAAATAAATAAAATACATAAAATAAATAAAATAAAATAAATAAAATAAAATAAATAAAATAAATAAATAAAATAAATTAATACTGGAGCTTCAGCTGGCTATTCAGCTTCATCCGAATAGACTGGAAGTCGACATATTTGGGAAAATGCTAGGTAGATGACGATGATAGTATGTTTGTACGGTCACGTGCAAAATAATTAAAGAAGAAGGCTATGTTATGTTTAAACTATCGTGAATATAAATATTAGGGATGTGAAACTTAGAAATATGGAGAAAATAATACAGGAAACTAAACGTTTTTTCAGCGGCCGATTAAAACACGTATGGAGTCTAATAAATTTAAACACCTACTTTAGCATCTTAAAACGGAATAATAGTTAGTATCATAATGAGGTCGAGAAGAATGTTACAGGTACGGATAACCCTTTTTAAATACAAAAGTAAATCATGATAGTCGATCATTTTAAAACTAAAAATTAAGTTGTTAAATTAATTAAGTTCCCAGCCTGTGACGGTAACAGACTGCAATTATCGTTAACTTCATGAACAGATAAACAATTTCGTAATATTTTATCCGAAAGATAAAATAAGCATCAGCTACACCGACAGCGTTGAATTTTAATAGCAAAATAATCTATTTTTATTAAGAAAATGTAATAATATTATCAATTTTCAAAACAAAAACACGAAACTCCATTAAAAGAGACCAAGGCGTCGAAGAAAAATATAAAATAAAAATAGAATTAGCATAAATGAAATACATTAGAGTGGATCCCACAGGGAATAAGGAAACAAGAGGGATTTCAAATTTAGAACACTGTACCGCACCGAATTCTTTCTGTAGGGTGCAATTTTTAGGAACGAATGCTTTTATTATCAAAACACACGAATTGGGAGAATTAGCCGTAATAGAAGAGTGAAGGAATTTGATTTCACAGTGTTATTAACATATGTTTTTTTATTTAATTGGCGTTATATTGCTTTTAAAATTCGTAGAAATATCCAAAAAAAATATGTCAAAACATTTTGCTAATAATTTTTCTCGGAACTGAAATAGATCTACGCTTCAAAATAATATTTGACTGACGCAAACATATCAAAAATACTTTCTGCAACACCATTTTCGTACGCATCTAAGCAAACACGCTAGAGTAAACAGTAACCCACACAGAATGTTTACGCATGCCATAAGAATTTGATGCGAGAAAAAGCTCGCTGCACTCAAGCACAAAATAGTTATGTACAGAAGTTTAGTTCCATACAAATAGCGAAAACGCACGCTCATACAGACACGCTTTACAAACAGCCCTACTTTGTAATTTTCATTGGCGACTGGCATTCGTTTGAGATATTTTGAGTAAGATCTACGTACTTAAGTATAGTCACGAGCATAATATTGTAAAACATTTTAAAAGAGTAACAGTGGAGTTTCTTGCCCATTCTTCTCCATACGAAACTACCTTTTGGAAGGGGCAACTAGAATCAATTCAATTTTTTTGTAAATTTTGACGTTCAAAAGTGCCTTTTATGTACCTATTTGAAATAAATGATTTGACTTTGACTTTAAATACCTTAGTGTTACGCAAAATTTAAAAGCAGTCTTCTCGTTAAATAAAAATTGCAACTTTGAAAAAGTAACTATTTCGTAATAGTATAGTTTCGATGATACTATGTTCGTAACACCATAAAATATCTATCAATACTATAGGAGAAAATCGCTTTTGAATCTTATGTAAATCTAAGGTAATAATGCTCGTGACTGTCCGTGTCCGTGTGCGTGTCTTTGTGTGCGTGCGCCTGTTTACGTTATATAGAGCCGACCTTCTGTTTCTATTTTGTGTCTCATGTAACAGTTTTCTTTGCGCCTTCCCCGTCTTGGACGCTCTTAATGCAAATTTTATTTATTCATGTAAATTAATATCTATTCTCTGGGACACCCAGTGAGGCGAGAAATTGAGTACGTGCAAAAATAATGCTGGCTAGCACCCTCCCGGCTTATGCAAACGCCGTCGCGTCGATGGTTACCAATTAGATTGTGTTGTTTCGTAGTGTGTTTGTTGTTAGTGCATTAGGAGACACTGTGTCGCAGTTAAGTGCATCAACAAGCAGTGAAGTGTGTTACTGAATTATATTACTATGCCCAAATTTATCCGCTTGCATATTTAAAAAATCTTGAGGTTTACATCTAGATTAAAACCCAGCACCCCTTTTAATAAAATACAGCTTGTCACTCTCTGTAGTCTGACACGCCCACAAATAAAGTTATACATCACATGAATACATCACTTACACAAAAAAAACATTGCAAAGGAAGTCGAAGCACCCGAAAACAACTTAACATCAAATACAACAGTATCATACCGAACATACCGAGCGAATAACACAGCGATATGATAAACTCATACCCCGATGACTTGAGAAGTTTTTCCACGCACCATTTACCGTGAAAGGGAATATGAAAAGGGTTGGGAATTAATTGTGATGTCGTGACGTCAGACGGCTCGGTAAGCATCTTGGGACGCGAATTTGGGTCT
Organism: Dryobotodes eremita; assembly: GCA_917490735.1. Lineage (NCBI taxonomy): Eukaryota > Metazoa > Arthropoda > Insecta > Lepidoptera > Noctuidae > Dryobotodes > Dryobotodes eremita. The sequence goes on along the minus strand of OU823251.1, from coordinate 17,098,426 downwards.
CTTTCTAGTTCCATTATTGTTAGGACATTTTTTTCTGTGAGTTATGGGAAACACTTTTTGAGTAATTCATAAGTCATTTATTCATTTGTTTAATATAGGTATAATAATAATAATAATGGTATTTAAAGATAATAAAGAGTGCGCTATGTTATGCCAGAGGACGTACAAATGTTTGTAATTAAGTAATAAAGCCAGCCAAGTATCAATGATAAAATAAAATACAATAAGCCTGGACAGTAAAAATAACAATTACAAGGAATCACACATTCTATAACACAAATTAATTAATAATAAATAGCAATATAAATCAACGTCAACGAAAAAAAAAAAAAAAAGAATATGAAAAAAATTAAATATGTCAAAATCAAACTTTCTCAGAAAAATCCGCAAGAACAATGTATATTTTTTCTTTTCCTTGTTTATCTTGCAAACGGTTGTAAACCTTGGCGTTTGAGTTTTTTATGGTTATTGGTTTACTTAGGGCTATGGCTAAGGTGTTGTATGTGAGAACACAAGCCACAAGACAAGAATAATCTAGATATATTTTTTAAACCAACCAAACTATTCGCCAAGATGGCACAGATCGTTGAAAAGAAGAAAATGCAGATGTATTGGGAACTCTGAAAATTGCAAAAACAAAACAATGTAACCTTACTCCTTGCTGAAATACACAAGAGAAGAAACGTTTTAGTGTAAGGTTTCATTAATATTCAATGGATATTGAAAATGCCATTAATACCCCTAACCAAATAACATCCTATACCAATTTCATAACCACCAATATTATGACAAATCTAATTTGCTTCCTCTATCGAACATCAACCTCCCTAATCAACCCCAAACCACGGATCCACTGCATTTCAGAGCAAATACTGCAGACAGCCTAATAGCCCTCCAACACCTAACTAATAATTTGATACATGCTATAACGACAAACAAAAAAGAACCTTAGTCCCTTCCAATAAGGATGTAAGCAAAGCAAATAAATAAGCAGACGAAATGGGGGGTACTAATGGAAGTGTGAAATATGATAGCATTGAGCGAATACATTATGCAAATTTTTGTAACAAGATTTTTGTAATGTTTTTCATTTTTGGTGTGGTAAGAATGTTTGGAAGTCTTTACGCCTGTTTTCGTCTGGGAGTTAAAAAGAATATGATGTTCACACCCTGTTTCTAAACACACAGATATGAGCAGCCTGTTAAGTGTAATTTAGTATACAAACCAAACAAATGACAAACGCGTGCACTGACTGGACAGGTCCACTGCACGGTCGCTGTTGACGATAGGTTCGTCCGAAGTCACAGCATTTTGCTGAGCAACGACCTGTTCTTGCACAGATGCGACGCACTGCTTAATTGTTCTTATTATTATTGTTTGTTTGTTACAAAAGTAGTCATTTTTCCACACTGCAATCGGCATTTTGCTTTTGTTTTGATCGTTTGTTTGTTGTCATTTGCCAGCGTCGCAACACAGAGCAATGTGTATTGTCTTTGGTCCCTGGCATCAAGCAATAGACAAAATTATGAAACTTTTGTAACATGAATACGAGGCTTTTGGCTATTTTGTATGTCTCTAAATTAATGTCGTTCATTTGTTAGGTGCGTTTTGTTTGTGCAGAATAAACTAGTTTTCTTTCTTTACTTTTTTTTCTTTCACTCAATCTGTGCGATTCTTTCCTCAAATTACCACTACAGACACCAATCTACATGGTCTTCACATGCTCTGACCAAAATTATGTCTGGACTTTAAAAGAGACTGTGACATCTGTGTTTGTTTCGACTTTTCTTCTCAGAGTAGTCAGATAGGAAACGCCGACCACATATATAGTTTAAAAAATATGATTGACTTGTAAAAGTGTTTGTATAAACCTACTTACAGAAATAAAATCATTTATACTGTTTTAATGATCTTATTTTTTTCTTTCGCAATCCTTCCTTAGATCTGTCCAGGTAATTTTTAGAAACGTCGTTGAAGGTCTACGCTTCATGAATGATTGAACTTCAACTGCTAACGTTTTGAGCGAAGCGAGCTTGATTTGCGAAGCAATGGCACAGAATGGGCTGGTATATCCAGTAAGAACTTTCTCGTTCGTTTGCATAAATGCCTTTCTGTAAAAGGTATTTTTTTGATCTCGACTGTAGATAATTATATTATTTTATAGTTTACTTAGCTTAATTAAGTTTTAGCACATTATTATTCATTTTCAAAATTTTAAAATGTTACTACATGAGAACAACTGCCGACAAACTGTTTTGCAGTTTGGCAGACTAGAAATAGTGTTATTGTTGATACAGATTTTGAATAAATAAAAAAAAAAAACTCACAATAAATAATACATCAACATAAGTTCATATAAGTACATAAGTTCTATAGAAGGCGACGAAAACAACAATTTTACTCGAAACACTTATCCTAACTTGATTGCCTAGACTCGTAAAACATTACGGTAAGTCTACATTATACCTTTCATTACTCAATTTACGACTTTTAGCCTGTTTAGCTCTAACGCTAGACTTAATCACTTGAGTACTTTGGAACTAAAAGCCATCTCTACGTAATTATGTTTTACGCTTTATATTTTATTTATCTGTAGTGATTGACTGAGATTTGAATGCCTCCAAAACGTCTGATACTCGTACATAGAGTTTATTTGCGCTGAAGATACATATAATGTGAGCGTTGAGGTCACGTTGCTACCCCGTTGACCCCGCGATGATGCCGTGTAGACCTCACGTAGATGCCGCGTAGTAAGTACTGTAGCAGTGTCTGCATTGCGTAAAAGCAGCGGTATCGCGGGACATATGTTTTACCCTTTACATTTTATTTACCTTTAGTGATTGACTGAGATTTTAATACCTCCCAAAACGTCTGATACACGTACATAGAGTTTATTTGCGCTGAACGTATAGCTACCGTGAGCGTTGACGTCACGTTGCCACCGCGTTGACCCCACGTAGATGCCGCGTAGTAAGTGCTGTAGCAGTGTCTGCATCGCGTAAACGCAGCGGTATCGTGGAACTACGATGCGTTAATTTGATGACCACTAGTCTACACTTAGCCCAGCAGGCCAACGCCAGATGCGAAGACTCCCATAGCTGAAATCGTGATATGGTCTATTAACTGTACTGCCTATTTCATTGCAGTCCACTTCTGGACACAGGGCCTGCAGTCTCGACATTAGATAGCGACAAAAATCTGTCGCTAAATCGTATCGATGTCAAATTCCTTTAATAGATTTTCAACTTTGTTGTCGCTATCTAATGTCGAGACTGCAGGGCCTGGTCTAAGCCTTTCTTATCGCAGAATATCGAACTCGGCCACTCTCAACCAACTCTACAGCATGTTTGGCCTCCAATTTCAATTAAAAGCATTTTTCTTTAACTTCTAAACCATCACAAAAACTATTATGTCTTACCCCTGAGAAAATGGTCGTTGTTATAATGTCAGTGCATGTTTTTTCCGTCATCCTATTTTTTCTCACGTCTACAATGTCGGGGTGTTTGCCCCAAACAAAAGTATCTGATATCTCTTTTGTTTGATAACAAACACAGTTCCCGCGGATATTCTTCGAACATTCTTTTACGTCATTTTCGCAATTTACTTGTGATTTGATTTTTTTTTTTTGCTAGTTTTGAAAATTAATTGTCCTAAGGTATTATATATTTTGTAAGTGTAACCTTTCCTTGTTTTCTTTAATTAGGGAAACGTTTTTCTTATTTGTAAGGAAAACTGTTAATGTTATTATAACTTCGTCTTTTTTTTCTCTTGGGAACCGAAAATCTAGGTAGAATCTTCTTTTAGTCATTTTATTGCTGTTTATTTCTATTTTTCGCAAGCGAAGGAACAAATAGATAAATAAAGATTTATACAAACAAAAATAAATGACACCAGCAGTGATACAAATACTACTATTACCTAAGGGTACCGAATCTTAAACCAACATTCAATGTTTTTTATAGTCCCTAGAAAATGCAAGATAAATATGGAAGGGTTACTTAAAACCCCAAACATGCCAAGGAAATAGTCAACGCTTAGCTTTGTAACACAAATAACTACATTTGCAATTTGGTCGCCATATTTATTCCATTTTCTAGCGTTTCCCCAGAGGAATTATCTCATTAATGGAAACAACACGTGTGTGCATTGCCGAATGTATTCGCAACTTGGTAAACTAAAAAGCATTGGAATTCAGATCTTAATTCTTTGGAATAGAGTTCTGGAATTTTGTATTTGAAGGAATTTGAAGGTTAGCGCCATGTTTGCTGTGGTGGACTAATAACTTAATACATACAGTCACGCAATATAGCGTACATTTATATAAGTATAGCAAATTATACATGATTAAATAAATTGATATATTTAACAACGTGTTAAGATCATTATGTAGTCTCTCCATTAGGCCTATTTCTTTGATGAGAATAGCGGTATACGGCTAATGTCAATGGCTTAATTTCTAAAATCGTCATTAATATAATGTTACGAGTATATAGTGCGGCTGTTTAGTGTCTTCTTAATTACTTTTATCGTATTTGATCTGTGAACTTTCTTTTATCGTTTTGACACGAGCTAAATCAAAGATACGTCAGCTATAATGACAGCATCATCAAGTGATGACTGCCCATAGATAGAAGGAACACCAGTGGGGTAATGATGGTAATAAACTAACAATGGCAATGCTTTTCATTTTGACACTTCATCAACATTCATTTCGTCATTTACGATGTCAAGCAGACAAATTTTTCAAACATATGAAACAAACAGTTAGCAATTTCCTTCAAATCCTTCGAATTGTGATTTAAAGTGTGTTACTAAATTAGAGTGCAGGCTTACTAAAATTATCTCTTTGTTCTGCTCTCCCGCGCTATCATTCAATTGACTGATAATTATCACCAGCATTTAAACATGTACTTTCATATTGAATTTGAGATTTCTAATATGACATTATTATCATAGTTACTAACTACACCAAAACGTTGCTTTGAAAACGTTCCCCATTTCAAAGAACACTGTGTTCCATAATATAATTTAGTTTGTCATACAGGAACTTATTCCCCCCAGTAAACATGCATCCGTAAGTGTTAATGGTCTGTCATTATAAGTGTTTATTCTGGCCAACGCCGAATGTGGATATTATAGTGTTTTGTTTGGTTCTGCTCCCTGTGTTGATGCACAGTTTTTATGTTACCAAAAATACTACATTTCTAATAGTAAAGGTGTTGTTGACTTGAAAGTTTAGGCTAGTAAGGCAGTCTACCATCCTATAATGTTAAATGTACTAGAATAATTAGAACAGATGCTTACATTGTTTTTCGTAACAAATAAAGTTCTTACTGCAGATAGAATTAAAATACATTATACGAATGTCGAAGATAAAAATGATATTTCCACGTGAGTTATATTTAACGATGATGAAAAAGAAAACGATGATACTAACTCACAATGATTGATTACATAGATTACTTATAAAAATGAAGAATCGGAGTGTGAAAATCCAAATGAAAAGCATTATACAATTGAGAATTGTAATGTGAAACCCAGTACCATCGCACTCAAGATGACTATCAAAAAATTAAAACGATCTCGTGATACCAGAACCCCGCAAATTGTATGCAAAATACTTGAGCAAACAAAAAAAGGAACATTCAATATTATCACGCAACAAAATCGTATGGAAACAATAGTAAATTTCGCAATAGTTTCTTACAAGTAACATCGTGCAATATCAATGCGGTGCACGCCATGAATCCGATTAGATGCTTCGATAAACCAACATTTTGCACTAAGTTTCACACGGCACGATCCAGTGTGTGTTTAGTTCATTGTTTTCCATGCTAACTTCCACCCTTTTGTAATGCTTTGTTGCATAATTCAAGGGTCTTTTATTGGTGCTACCTGTTTCGTAATATGGTGGTAAGTGGTAATAGTGAAATTGGATTTGATGTGTGTCTGTTTCGAATTAGTATCGTTTGTTCCGTGTAATGTGATTTTTTGTGGCACGCGCTTTTTGTGGGGAAGCTATTACTCGTGTGGTAACAAGTTGAGAACACGTACAATGAGCAGGTTGTGCAACAAGCTGGACAGATTTCTAACTCATGTACTTGTAGGTTTAGTTACTTGCTTTTCATGTATCTTTAGACTATAGTCATGTCGGTAACTAGGTCTTCCTGTTTTTCGTGAAATAATGCATCGTAAATTTTTCGGATCTGTTTTAAAAAATTTTTTAGTTCCTTCTTTTCGGCATAATCGTGTGAAAGAACGAAATTGAATTTTTATTAATTTTCGTATTCTGAATTGGCTTTTGCCCGTGACTTCGTTCGCGTGGAAGTCGTAAGCCACCACAATATACTAAAATAGCAGCCACTTTTTTATAAAAACTTCCCTGTATACTACGTTTGTAGTTTTGCTCTCAGCAGCCAAATATAAAGAGAGACATGACTGGTGACGCGGCAGCAAGCAACGTACTGTTGTCCAGGTGAGAAGCAGCTCGTCCTGAGGTCGACACCCGCAGCCTTCAATAGTAATTTCCAATTGCTTGCGAAGTTTTTCGGTTTTAGTAAATGAATAAATGCCTTAATGGCACAACACTGATGCATTCTTACAGATTATTCCTGACGAACAGCTATCACTAGAATAATATTGTATCAGTAGATTCTAAACTCACGAGATTTCTCATTATCAGTCACCTAACCATAGATATTTATTTTTATTGTAACCAAAGATGCCAGAAGAGATCTAAACTTAATGTTTGTCTCTGTACGTTCTACGAACTATCATATTGACGCCCGCAAAGTATTACGGTTATCTACAAAATCATGATTTTACAGGAGAGCGTTTTGAAGGCAAAACTATGATAATTAATAGAAGAACAAAGCTATCTTCTTCTGTTTTACAATATTTAGTTAATAGGGCATTACCAAGGAAATGGTTAAGGCCAATTACTGTATTTTTTTTCCAAATTACGGTAATTGGGTGTCTTTATCTCCTTCGTACAAAAAAATTAACTAAACGAGTCAACTGCCTTATATCCGCTTCTATGCGGGACCTCCTAATTGCTTAAGATTCTACAGGTGGCAGGGAAATCGACGCGCAACTTGATACCATGGATTCAGCATATGATTCTGAATCCCCTGCGTTGAAATTTTTCGTCGGTTATTAAAAAATAATGCTGTTCCATACATTTTGACCGCGTAGGTATTGCACTTTTCTATGAAACAGCTGGTTTTTGTTTGATAGCGAAAAATTTCTACGCTAGGGGATTCAGAATCATGTGCTGAATTCACGGTTACACTTTGCGCGTCGATGGGGATGCCACCCTGTATAATTTTTAATATTAATTTAAAAGATTTATTACTATTCTTTTGTATTTAGCATTGTTGATTGCTACAATAAATAAAGATAATAATTTTCCTTACATAATCAGCCTATAATGTTCCCACTGCTGGGACACAGGCCTCCTCTCTTTGAGAGGGAATGGGCTGTAATCTACCACGCGGGCCCAGTGCGGGTTGGTAGATTGGCAGATGTCACATGTCTTCGAATTTTTTGGCTCTGGGAATTTTCCTTATTTAACTATTATTTGTAATGCCGACGTGAGTTATTATTGTTGTGCACTAAAATAACGTAAGTTTAAAAAACTGACGTTAAAACGGCTATGTAAATGATATCTTTGTTTACAACAGGTGACCGCGCCGATTGTCCGACGTATACACGGACTAATGGTATAATTATGTCCGTGTCTACTTTGTCATTTTGTGAAAGAAAAAGGTGTAGTTGTCTTTATACACGTGACTTAATATTAGTAAAAACTGATAATCAAACAGAAAAAGAATCCTATGATAAAACAAAGAATTCTGAGTCAAATTATGAAAAAAGTGAATTTCGTAAAAAGTGCAGTTGTCTCTTTGTCCTTTGCTGCTGTCGATATAATAATATAACAAAATGTAAAAAGGAAGCATAAAAAATATTAATTGTTGGGAATCGAACATAGATTTAGAAAGAAAAATACGTAAGAAGAAAATACGTTTATTTGCGGTAAACATGACGCAAAGAAACAACACACAAACACAAAAAAGAACGAGTTGGGGGAAAATAAGCGTCACATCCACGCAAAACGGTAATCGCTCAGCATAATGCTAAGACTCTACGACCCTATTGTAAAGCATTTGCTTTGTTGAAAGTTGTTTATAAATTATTATGTCATGATTGACTGCTTAGCTCCTTAAAGGTATAGCGGAATGGTAATCATTTTAAAACGTTAAGTCTGTAACTATCTGCAATATTCGTTCCATATTCAACCTAGTTAAGTAATGGAATAATTCGACTGTTGTCATACACTGGCATATCGTTTTCTCTCTCATCTCAGTTTCATTTCTTACGAAATGTGTAAGAAGTTTATTGTGATTTCTGACGTTTCTAGTACTTTTTTTTTTTTTTTTTTTTGGGTGGGAAATCATCAAATGACGTCTCCCGCTCTGGGCGGAGCGGAAGGGCGTGTCAGACTCTTACTGACTAAAACCCACCCGTGTTCCTTCAGTTACCTGTGCGCCAGGGCCACGGTGACTCTTTCAAATAATCCGCAGCCCCGGAGCTCAAACCTCAGTTATAGTTTTTTGATCCTTATAAGAAACAGGATCGTTTGGTATCAAATTATGTTTTTGATATTTGCACATTTCCTTGCTGACTGTACATTGATTTCTAAATCTGTGAACGCAGATCAATATGTTTCAAAAAGTTATGAACAATCTCGTAAGACTGTTTTCTTGTAGCGAAAACGGTTAAGGTACCTGCCCTTATTGCCCAATCTCAAAAATCCAACCTTTATATGTCGTGATTAACTGCTTAGCTCCATAAAGGTATAGCGTGATGATAACCGTGTATGAGGTTAAATCTGTAAAAATCTGCAATTTCTAACCTTTTGGCTCCTCTTTTTAGAATTTGCGGTAAACTATAGGAGAGTACGAATAAATTGCAATATTGCTTATCCCCCATAGCAAATAGCGTAATAATTTATAGCCTATAGACTGACCAGACTTATAGGGAAAATCTATGCAAATTTTGAACAAAATCCATCCAGCAATTTTTGTGTGATGCTGGAACATACATTCAAACAAACAGACAAAAATTATCCAAAAAATATTTTCAGCATTCATTCATCTTTTCTAGACGCCGCAAAAATTACTTTAAAAAAAAATGTACAATTTTGACTTTACAACATTTTTATTAAATATATTTATACCACGTTCGAGTGCCATTAGATTCGGAAAACATTATAAAAAAAAAACAACACTGAAGACATTACAGGAGTTTTAAAAGAACGGAAACAAAACATCTTCCTTCCACCATCACAATTAAAACATAATATCAAAACGAATAAAAATTTTATGATCCAAGCACCTAATTTATCAAGACGGTAAGCGTCCATAAACCCGATTTAAACTCGCAAACTCATTTCAACATTTTCGCGCCACTGAACACTAATCTGCTAAAGGAACCATTCTCTTGTTCGCGACAGTAACATCAAAAATAATGTCAATAACAGTTGCGTACTTGGTTTTAATTCTCCGTTTCTACTCATCTCAATATACGCGACATTAGGGCTCGAAGTAAGTGCCATTAGTTTGCATTTCTGCTCTGTTAAAAATTTCACTTCACTCGGTTACGAAATCACGTAAAGTATACCAATGTTATTTATGCCATCGTTTGTCGTTTCACATTCAACCTACATAAATACAAAGTTTCGTTTTGTTTTTTTCTTTTCTAATTTGTTTCCTTTTGCATAATGTTTTGTGTAAGACGGCTGTGCTAAGTCTTGGGCATATAAAATGAGGGAGGTGTGATCAGTTACAGTGGAGAAAATTTTCTTGAATGTAAGCTGAAATATAATTCTGTATTTATTAGGTATGCTTTTGTTGCCAAAACTTTACTCAGGTTTCTTATACAAAGAAGTTAATGAATTTTTATTTTTACTTTTTTTTTTTAGGCATGTTTACAAGGCTATTCATTACGCATACAAAAATCCAATCTTCAACAAAAATTGAATTGTAATGAAGTGAATAAAAAACCTACGCACTTTGTAACACTTTACTCCAATTTTCGTTTTCCAAAAATATAATAGGATGAATCTCAAGATTAAAGTTTCATCATAACCCAAATTCCGAAAAAGTGCATCTACTGCGTGCAAAAATAAACCTTATTCAACTCCAAGATATTATAATTCAAGCCCCATTCTAGTGACTCATTAGCATAGAGTAGAATTCCAACTCATAATTTAATTTCTTTGACGCCTGGGCGCGGTCATTTTCTTCCTTTACTTACAACATTCGTCCATAGTCCGACGATATATTTACGACTATTGTAATGGATGATTTCGCTCGTTAATACAACCGTGATTCTCTTAAATCGCACTAATTGTATGGAATAAATCATTGGTTGGTTGTTTTTTATCTCTGAGTGTATTTATTGTGACACGTTTTGAACCACTTGATTTGTGGGGACGTTGACAGCGTTAGATGTAAGGCTAAAATTTGGTAAGAGAGCATTGGGACAGATATTTGGTTTGGTCTCTTTTCAGTCGGTTGTGTGGTCTCGGATAAGAATAGTTTCTTCTCGAGTGCCGTGGAAGGAGTGTAACTTCCAAGGTACCAAAACAACTAGTTTTTTTACAAATCAAATAATAATATTCGCTAAAAAAACGTGATGAAATATTTATCAATATACGAAGAGGAGCTGATTAAAATTAACAGTTATAAGTTAAGTTATCAAAATTCAATCTAAATAGAATCTTTCTAATCTCGACGCTACCGGTTTTATCTAATTTACTTACTCATACAATATTTCTTCCTACACCCACTACCTCAAAATAAAGGTTTATTAAGACATTAACTCCTAAACAATTCGAGAAATATTCAAATCCAGAGTGGTTCCGCCTATTATCCCAAAAATATAGAGCTCAATTCATTGGAATGGATTTTGTAACTCGTACCGCACCAATCTCCATACGACATAAAAATGAAATCGTAACTTAAAATAAAACACACCAGAATTCACTTTGTCGGTCATTTCCGAGTCATTAGAGCTGTGCGTAAGAATTGGCTTCTTAAAGTCTCGCTTGATAAAGCACGCCACATGGGACATTTTACGACGTGGCTGTAAAAGTATATGTCGTCTTAAATGAGACATAAACACAGGGACGTGTAAACGAATGTCGCACATTTATTTTATTAGCGTCATTAATTCCTACGCTTTCGTCGCGTCCGAAATGTTGGTGGACGCAACATTGATACCAAGCGGATCTCGTTTTGATTGTGGCTAAGTTTTGTTTGAAAAAAGATGGTCCTGGATTTAGTAATACCATGCCACTTAGATCATAATTGTGCCTTACTAATATATAGGGTTTTAAATAACCGACGAATAATTTATACGCAGGGGGTTCAGAATCATATACTGAATCCATGGTAATAGTTTGCGCATTGATGTTTGTCACCCTGTATATTTGATGGCGCGAATGGCACAGTTGCTCTCAATTTTCGCACGGTGCAAATGTTGACAATGGTCTACAAATTGTTGATCCGGATTGTTGATTCATTGAACCATGTGAAAAGAATGATGTCCATAAATACACCTAAGTATTCAGGTGAAATCGGGTGAAATCATTTTCAAGTTTTTTTAGTTAATATTTTTGTAGTATCTTTTGCTACCATCACTGTCAGTCAAATGCTTATAGACACGTTACACTTTTTTGGGCAACAGTAACTTATTTCTCGTCATGTATGTTTTACGCTCATGACCTATTTCATGTTTTCACTTATCTACAGTACGGTATTAAAATAAATTACGAACATACACGATGCTCGTAAAAAGCTAATAATGTTGAACAAACTCACACAGAGGTAGCCTAGGCTATATGTAACAGGAACCGTTCTTGTTTCAATACAACCTTTAGCTTCTAACTGTATATTTTATGTAGTTGTTTCTTTTAGTTCAGACCAAACTTGGCAGTTTTCAAGTGTCCTTTAAGACAGCAAGTAGCGAAATTCGCAAAATCGCGTTACATCTGTGTCCGTATTCTGTTTTCTAGATATTTTTGTTTACTAGCGCCCGTTTCAGTTCTCAACTCCTCTTTCGTGTTGCACAAACATGTTAATTGGTCCCTTGTCTTTTAAACCCAGTCCATTTTTTCTACAAGTATTTATTTATATGTGTATTTAATTTCATCACCACTGTTTTCAAAACGATGAAGGAAAATATCGTGAGGAAACCGGCATGTTTTAGAACCAAAACTTCGAAGACATGTGACATCCACCAACCCGGGGCCCACGTGGTGGATTATGGTCCACTCCCGCTCATAAAGAGGAGGCCTGTGTCCCAGCAGCGAGAACATTATAGGCTGGTTATGCTATGCTATATTTATTTAATTATTATGCTTAAGCAAAACTGGGGAAATGTAGGTGTTCTATAGGTACACCACTGCCTAATCCTTCGGGGATTACAAGCGTGATGTTTTGTGTGTTAATAAAGAAATTAGTGCAATTTTCAATCGTAAAATATGGCAAAAGGTTGTAAGAACATTTCATCAGAATACTGCCACTGGATCACTTATCTACTCTGAGTGAAGATTGAAACTACGAGAACAAATGCTGATAATGCATCCAACTCGTGAGTGCACTCTTTTACAAAACTTTTTTATTTACTTGTGATTTTGTTTACTTATAGAAATTTTCAGTATTCAGTATTATTGTTGGAGCGTTCAAAGTAATTTCATTTGTATTGCGTTGTTAAGAATAACAATACAAAAGGGTTTTATAAGTGGTAGCTGAGAAAATTTGTATTTGAATTCAGTGAGCAGACAATGATAAGACATTGCACTCGTATTATCTACATAAGTAAGTTATTTTCAGATAGCTCAATGTTACTTTAAAATATTTGGTTTGTGAATCTTTCATAACGAAAAGTATAACTATATAAGAAATAAAGACAAACAGGTTTATTTGCCACAGAAACACGTGCATACAAAAAAAGATAATTAGCTAATAACAACGTAAGAAAAAAATTATAAACAACAACACGTAATTAATAACGTAGACAAAGAAGACTCATAGCTTTGACTGAGCTGAAATGAGTGAATTTTTGGAACGAAGTTCCTTATCGTACGGTACGGACTTGGCGGATGGGGGCTAGGCGAAAAAAAGTGTAAGAATTTTCCGTCAGTTTCCGTCACAACCCTTTCTTTATTTGTTTGTTAGGTTGAACGCGCTAATCTCGGGAACTTCAGGTTGGAATTGAAAAAATCTTTTTGTGTTGGATAGGCCATTTATTGAGGAACTCTTTAGGCTCTATAACATCACGCTACGACCAACAGGAGCGGAGCATAAATGAAAAAGGTTGCAAAAACGGGAAAAAAATATTCCTTTTGAGAGCTTCCGCAAGCCATGCGCTGCGTAAACGGTTAAAGTTACGCAAAAATCATGCATGACGGAATTGTTCCACTTTAAAAGTCCAAAAAATAAGTCCGCAACAGCATATGTCTATCTTTTAAGGTTGACTCAATATAACCCTTTTTATGGTAATCAAATTTGTTCTATGGATGTTCTAAATATACTACGAAAAGAACTTTGTTCCAACCGAGTGTTCCACGACACTTACGCATTTTTATTTTATCTTTTTTTTTTTTTTCTATTTGCTGTACTCTGGACGTTTTTAACGTGTACCTACGTCTTTTTTCACATCGTTCTCACATATAATTATAATTTAAACATTAATAATGTAACAAAAATTTGTGTAACAATATAATTTAAAAAAGTGTCCATGGAGTTTCTTGCTCGTTCTTCGTCATAGGTACATACTACGCTTTGGAATGGGTAACTAGCTTCATATTTCTGACCGACTGACTCCTTGACAATTCAAAAGTGCCTGTAAATGGTTTAATTGAAATAAATGCTTTGAGTTTGACTTTTATATTTTCTTCTTTTTTTTACAATCTGTCACTATGTATTTGGACATTTAGAAATTTTTAGGACTTGTTACATGTCTTGCTTGATATGTGTTCTATGACTCATCAATTAATCATAGTAAATCATCAAGGTAAGTTTTCTTATGAAAACCTGTGGAATTTGGTGTTTTAGTCTGATTATTCCTTTTTTTTTTGGGGTGGGAAATCATCAAATGACAACTCTTTCGAATAATCCGCGACCCCGGCAGGCATCGGCCCTATCGGACCGCGTCAATTATGCTGACATCTCTTTGAGGCGCGCGTGGAACACGACGCGCCGTCGACCCGGGCCTGCCGATCTATTCTGTAAAAATCTCACCGTGAAAACTTAGGGGAAGTGAGCTGACAGTAGTGTCAATCCCTAGCTTCAGGTGAACTGACAGTTCATTCCAAGCTCACTTCACCTAGTTATCACGGTGAGATTTTTACAGAATAGACCGGCTGGTCCTTACCGGACGGCGAGCTAGTCTGCTTATTCCTGGTTATCCATTTGGTGGTTTGCCAAGATATTTGGGTAGCAAATTATTCTTTATTTATAGATTTGAATATGATTTCATATATGTATTTTTATTTGATCTTAAATTACTACTACATAATTCAAAAACATCACGTTTCTTAGAACTTTATTATTAAAATGCTGTTAATATGATGATAATTTCACCTTCAATTTTCAATTACAGTCAAACCTAGGTGAGCGAAAGTTCAAGGTACCAAGTTTTTTTCTCGCTTGAGGAGGTTTTTCACTTAACCAAGTTTCTCACTTAAAGAGGTGCAGGATCGATTTTTATCATTTACAGAGAAGGGTATAAATTTTCTTCATTTTAAGATCGTAAACAGAATTTTCAAAATCAAGCAACAAAATCCACACTAGCAGATACGCCTACTTTGCTTCATAATTTGTGATAAACGTCTCACATAGACATAATCTCTAACAGATTTATTTAAACAGATGAATCCTCTAACGAAGTACAATCGCGTGCTACAGCGTTTGCTACACACGTCGGCATAATATCTAGGTAAGCTAAAATCCAGTATAAGCGGGCCTCACATTGTTTAAACTTTTCATGAAATGAGAGATCAGCTTATACTGGTTACGTATAGTTTCGTCGTTCGTACATACAGGACGTGCGCTGCCGCTCGTGAGTTCCATAACGGAATTGGGCTTAAACGGAATTGGGCTTAAAACACAAAATATTTACTGCTGTATATAAACATTGATACGTGCCCGAACGATGTTTAAAGCTTTAATATTTTTTTATACGCTGTTCAGTGAAGTAAAATTTTATAGTTGGTGATTGAAAGTGTCACTTTCGTAATGAAAATTGCCGGAGTCCCGTAACTAAAGTGACAGTAAAGAATTTAATTAATTGGGATTTTTCGTATAGTGCCAATATTGTCTGATATTAATTATTTTTTGTAGAGAACAGTGAATAAAATAACAGATTAAAAAGCCATAGCATATAAAGCCATGATAGGTATTTTAAGTTCCGATAAATTGAGACTCTTTTTATTTAAGTCTTTTGATTACTTTACCCGCTGCACGTTATTTGATGTTTTTCTTTTCGTGTAGGTTTTGTTTAAATGTGACTGGTTATCAAACACTAATTTAGATTAGGTATATAGTAAAAGTGCTTCCTCAATTCTCTATGATGTCTATAATAAAGTGCCTACATCATTTTTCACGGTTTCCCCCGCTTTTCATAATTATGCACCAAAACGATGTACCAATAAATCACCTCACTGAATGCATCTTCAGCACTTTCCATTCCCTTCAGCGATAATCCAAAAAACCACATACAAAATAAAAAGTCACTGTTACTTTTACGTTTCATACAGTAATAACGTCAAAAATATGACGTAAGATATATTAACACAGCACCCCACTATATTAACCCGTGTAACGCTTGCATCGGCTAAGCCTGGCTTATTTTTCAACGTCATTAGCCCCGTCAGAATGTGAAAGGATAACGCATTATTTGCCGTAACGTGATTATATGCGTTACAAGGTATGATGGAAAACGGCCGTCGTGTTTAGAGGGTTGATTCTATAAGGAAAACTCAGCTGGTTTGTGTTGGTGTTTTTTGTTCGTCACGGTGACAAACGTGTTCGCTGAAAAAAAAAAAAACTTAATGTAATGTTTTGCACAATATGACATTAGGCGTAAAATCTTGATGAGTGTCCTAAAAGCCTTTCTTATTTCTTAGCAATCGAGTTTGTCTGACAATACATTTAAAATGCATAAATAAACATCGTCAATTTCATTCAAAACACAGAATTTCCTAACATTTTGTTTTCCCTAGTAAATAAAAAAACATTAAAAAAAAAAATAAAGTCATTTAATCAAACTAGACTGAGAATCAGCACTTTTTGAACATCAAATTACATAAGAAAGTAACCCAAAACCCCCGCCCTCACCAGTTCCTAGTGCTTTTGGCAGAAATCCAGTTTGTCAGACAATACTTTTAAAAAGCATATAAATAAACAGCTTTATATGCCAACATAAAACTTAACCTAACCTTTTTTTTGTTCCCTGGTGGAAATCCTCATGGATGTCTTCCGCCCAGGGGGGGCGGAGGGGTCTGTTAGACTCTTACTGACTAAAAACCACCCCGGTGTTCCATCTCACATCGAAGTCGGGGGTCGCGGGAACGTACGATTTTTCCGCAATCTCGACTGGTGCCGGCCCGCCTCTGCAGGCCCCGTCTGGTCGAGCGGAAGGAGTGAGGTGTTTGACTCCCCCCGCGACGTCAAGAGAGCCGCGTGGGACAATACGCGCTGCCACCTCGGGTCTTGATGTATAGGGGGCGACGGAAGTCACCGAGTCCGTCGCCCCTGGACCCATTTAGGGGGGCTGGAATAGGGCGTAGTCCGCCCTCCGCCGACGCCCGGTGCGCCTGATGCAGGCCGGATGAGCAGATGAGATTTCTCTCCCTTTCCGCAGCCTCCTTTTGCGAAATGACTGTTTCGAAGAAGGATACCACCGCGTCCTAGGACTCCTCGCCGCCGACCATAGCATTCACTACGGCCGGCAGCGACAGGTTACTGCCTACTCCTGAGATGAGGGCAGGGCGCGGCTCCTCCCAAGCGGTACACTCTGCCAGCGTATGCTGCGTCATGTCTTCCTGGCAGAAGACGTAGTGGTGACATCGGGCGTCCGGCTCCCTGTTTATGCGACACAGGCACTTCGCGAAGCAACCATGCCCCGAGAGCACCTGCGTCACCCGAAACGACAGGGAGCCGTAAACCTAACCTTACCTAACATTATTAGTTGCGAAAGTCGAAATAATTAATCAAAGGGTAAGTTGGCATCGCGTGTTAGCATCTTCAATAACACTAAGTAATGTTAATATAACATTCATAAACCACCACGATTTCTGTACCGGCCCAATAATGTCGTCTGATCATGCGAGTGCATAGTTATTTGCAACGAGGTGACAAAATTTATAGGATCGGGTTTGACGACCGACAATTTTTTTTTTGTGACGTTACGGGTGTATAAAAAAAAATATTTTATGGCGAATGCAGGGTTGGGGTTGATAACACGCGATTTGTGACAGTGATCGGTTTATTTGGTGGATCGTATGCATGTGAAAATCAAATGTATTAAGTTCTATGGGGCCATAAAAAAAAATGTATCATGCTGTGTTGCTTTCAGTTTGGAATACTATTTTGTTTTATTGTGGCTCTCTTGCTTAGCATTTCTTATTTTTTTACCAAACTAAAGGGTAGGTACAGCAATTAACAAATCATTTGTATAATGATGAGAAAAAAACTATAAAGAAACTAGAAAAAATACAATGGATGATCCATATAGGTTTCGTTACAAACAAAACGAAACGCACGACATGCTGAACTTCAAATATTTGCAAACGCTGTATACTCGCCTATTTGACTAAATATTTCATCACAAAATAATGTAACCCAAATTCAAAACATAAAATCTAAACAACGCTAATTAACAAAGATACAGCAAAATTAACAAAAATCTGTAAACAACCAAAAATACAGTAGACAACAAAATGAAATACAGCGTTAATTAAGGCTATTTTAAAGGTCCTGTAAAAAGCTAAAATATATCATCTGTAAACACCGCATTTACCAGTTAAGTCCTGTTTACGGTTCCTTTTGACCGGGCTCTGCCGTTATTCTTCTTCAACCTAATCTGGATTACAAAAAACATGTCTTGACGCTTTGATACTGTGTAGACGGGCGTTTAGAACGCTTTGAAATTGGGAAGATGTATTGGTGTTATTGGTGGCGTTGATGTGTGTTTAAATATTTATTATCGTGGACTTTATAATATAGACTGAGGATCGTAGGATTAGCTAGAATTCAATAATACTACTTAACTCAAACTCAAGTCAAACTCAAAGCATTTATTTCAAATAAACCAATTACAGGCACTTGTCAAGGGGTCGGTCAGTCAGAAAGATGAAGCTAGTTACCAATTCCAAAGCGTAGTAGGTACCTATGGAGAAGAACGGACAAGAAATTCCACAGATACTCTTTTAAATCAAAAAATTGCAGTTACAAAAATATTGATACTTGTACCTTGTTGGTGATTGTTACTTAAAATCTAGATAGCAGTATTTTTTCAGTAAATTTTGTCGCTCACTTGAGCGATGCCTTGACGTCATTGCGAATATTAAATAGAACTTATTATTTTAATCTACAAAGTTTTACAAGGTAATGTAGGTAGGTGTTGCGAGGACTCGTTTTTTTTTCTCGTAAAGGATATGGGAAATCCTGGGCCCAGCAGTTAACTAGTTGAAATGTGTATTAAAAAAACCGTTATATTTTTCTTAAGGAAATCACAAAATACAGTAGGTACCATGTTTCTATCTAGAAAGCGAGAAAAGTTAAATTAAGAAACTAAATAATCGATTAAATACAAGCCTGAATTCTTAGTAATCGATAATGAATAAATCAGTAAATTCTCAGAATATGTATGAAAATCGAGTGACAAGTGCTATCAATCGCTACGTGGAATCGATTCATAGCGAATTGAGTCCCTTTAATTATTATTCAGTTGGCAATACTAGTCACCAACTGACAGATGACAGGCAGGAAAAAACCGGCACTCGTTCGTCTTTCGTTCTGAGTATGCACGTATTTTCCATGTTTTATTGTATAACCCCACGACCTCGGCTTTGCATAATATTATTATATAGGACTATTCGACGGATCTTGCTAGTTTGAATTACTTGGCTCTCTATTTTGGACAACTGATTACGCCTATCGATCGGATATTGACGACATGGATTGCTGTGTGCATTGCGACCTGTCGCAGTAACTCTATTGGCAGAAGAGTCTTGGACGGTGAGGCGATTTTATCAGTTATTCGTCAGTGGCGTGCATCTCAGCCTGTAAGTACCTATTCAAATCGAGCTTTTAGCCTATCAAGCGAACAAAACCAGACTTTTGTACCCACTGTTTACGGTCTCCGACTTCATGTCTGTCGGCTGTCTTTTTTGTTGGATAGCATATATTAAAACAATACTTACTTAATAGCTAATTAGTTGATTAATTAGCCATACGAATCTAAGATGTGCCGTTTGACCGTTTCACCCATAAAAAAGGTGTATGTAACCGTCAAGTTCCAATGGGACCGATGCGGTCTCAGGCTTTGGTGATTGACAGTTTTTGGGACCATTTCGGTCTCGGCTGGGACGTAGCGATTTGATTGAACATGCATTAGGATAGGTACCTACATGTAATGCAGCTTGTTTATGGTTGAACATGATTTAAATAGTTAACTTATTTCAGGTAACCAGTGAGAACTATGTATGCCAAGAAGCCAAGAAGGACTGTAGGCTGCTGTGCCCATGTAATGTGCCCAATATGGTATCTCACTTGGGCAAGATACCAAGAAAATATCGTACTCCTGCAAGATGATATTCTCATAATTATTGAAGATGAATAATAAATATTGTATACATGACATATATTGGTGTTTTATTTTACATCCTCTTCTCCCTTTTTTAAAAGGTAGGTACTGCAGTATAATTCCTGCAAGTAGATACTTTTTGTTGTCATTTCGATTAAATTCTTTTTACGAGTCATTCGGTCAGCTTTTTTACTTTTCGTTTTTTTGAAATATTCAAAAAATTGACAATTGTTCTGTACATTGTCAAGAAGAAAAAATGCAACGCATTCTGTCGTTGGAATTCCTATTGTGTGGATATTTTATTCAATAATATTTAATCTTTCTTCGAAAGTTAGTTTCAAATTTTAACCACCACTATATGTGAGTAGTCAGCGGATACGTTCCCTGGAATTTCTCGTCCCTTTTTTCTTTGGTGAGTAATCCCTTTATAGGTTCCGTATTCTTGTTACTTGTGCCTTCTTCTTTAATCTAAGAAGATTTCCTTTTTCTTAGATTGTTTGAAAGGCCACCTTTTTTGGCCTTACCCTGCCATTTATTGTTCGCCTGTCTTCTTCCTTCGTCTGCCGGCCGCAGAAGTCCGAGCGAGCTTGCGGAGAGAAGCGCAGGATCGTTGCCGAGCAAGGTCGACGACACAGGTGCCTAACGGACACATCAGGTGCTAAATAAGACATTTGTGTGGCGCAATAACGCCCAACCATCATATAATAGAAGTGTTCTGTGTTATACCGTCGTGTGACATTTTAATTTTAAGTTGCTTTCCTAAATTCTTAATATCAGATCTTATTCTCTTTCAAATTTATATTAACGAAATTATGTAAAGAAAAACCTTTATCTTGAGCTTATTTGTGTTAAATAATTTATAGAGCGGCACGAATTTCGTACGATTGCAATCGAATTTAAATTCGTCTATATACTTAAATTCCTAAAAATTTGGAAACATCCATAAGTTTTTTCTCCAAAAATCTTCTTGTGATATATTTTTTTTGGTAGCCTTATACAATTTCCAACGACTAAATATTTAAATTTTTTTGACTTATTTCTTAATTATTTCGGTTGTTCTTTTTATTAATAAATTTTACGTGTACCAGCTGCGTGAGTTTGATTTTTTAGCTAGCTCACGTCGGGGTTCGAGTCCCCGGCGTGTTAGCAGCCTGCTCTACGCTGCAGTACGTACCTACTGCTTCTAAGTGCAGGATATTGAATGTAGAGACTTGTCTTAGACAGTATCGACTGTCCACGGCGTGCGATCTTCGACACGTCACAAAGGAGGCTCTCTACTTGCACTCCATGCATGAAATCATTACACAACCGAAGCCATTAAAAAATATTTCGCAAATAACATCAAAAACTACAATGTTACAATGTGACCTCACTTTTACTATACTTCATATAACTCGATTCCTGGATAGCCAAATTTCACCAAATTTTCAGTGAGGCCTTGTTATTATATCCTCTTACAAATAAGGCTAGTTTGATTGAGTTAACACCTGGGCCCAGGAAACTATGGAGTCCTTCCCTTCTCCTTTACCAATTTTATTGCAGTATTTGGTTACCTTGTCTATAGACACCATTTACCTTTTAAAAAGCATGGTCTTACGACGCACCGTTTCGATTAGAGAAAAAGGCCTTCGATTTTTTAAAATTAAACTTAGAAAAAAGAAACTTATGAACAAACATTTTTTTACGTAAATCGTTACTTTCTGAATTTTATTGTAAGTACACCTAAAAATAAGGCTACAAGGTTCTTGGTGTTCTTTGTCTCCAACCAGCCATTTGTCGTAAAAATGATGTTGAAGGGATCTTTAGAACTTAGGATGCAAGAGCGAGCGAAGAGAGCTCGGGACTTGGGGCACCCCTACTCGGAAAGGTTAGGTAAGATTAGCTCGCTTTGTTCGCTCACTAAACCCCGCCATCCCCTTCGTAGTTATTTTTTTAAACCATTCAGAAGTAGGTGCTCCGCCAAGCGGGGCTCCGTCGACTACGCCATAATATTATTGCTTGAAAGCAAATTGAGACTTTTCTAATAGCTCCTAATTCGGAAACAGTGCGTCGTAGCTTCTCTGAACCTAAATGGTTTTATAGAGGTATGAGAAACAGGGTGTAAAGTTCACTCATACTCTATTGAAAAGGGAGGATCCTCCGACCAGACGGGTGTTGTGTCTGGTGGGCAACTGCCCGACGATTGATGTCGGGATGTTGTATATATGCTAGTTGCGCGGTAAACTCTGCTAGCGCGATGCAGGATTTTGCGTGACGTCAGTGTGACGTGTAGCTCGCATGTGGCGAAGTAGATACCGCTACAGTTTCTATGGTCAAGGTTAACCCGGTACTGCAAAAAAAAAAAACAGAAAAAATTATGTGCCAATTTTTTTTTTGTTTTCATTGCCCCTCATAGTGCCCCTTTATTGTATACTCCAACTCCGCCCCTGAGACGACGCACTGACCCTTACCTTTGCGCTTTTCGTCCCATTTAGTATTTTAGTCACACACACATCGCCGAGTTTGTCATCTACACTTGCTTTTTAGACCATGTAGGTAACACAAAACTTACAAACACTGATCACAACAGGAACTCTAAACAATTCATAAATTTTTACATAATTATTGAAAATCCATTGCTTATTTTGCGTAACAATGACAAGTTTATAAGTTTATTTTGGTGAACCTCCACGCGTGAGTCGATGGGCGGCGCAACTGAATGTTGCCATTTTAAATAATATAATATTTGGTACAATTATGTTTACATCATTATTATATTATTATTGTTACCTTATTTTGTTTTTTGTCTAGGTACTTTATATGCTGCACTGATGGTCATCAAGCGAACTTATGAGTCTGAGCAATGGCCGTTTTACTTAATGTGGACGTGACACATATTTTGCCCATATTTGTTTTCTTTTTACTTTTATGCGTCATGTCAGGCGAAAATAAACATTGATTTTCATTCTTAACTGCCTCATCAGTAATTATCTTTTCTTTTTCCTGATTTTATAAACAGAAAATGGAACCCACGGTTATAAGGAAACCCGTCACATGTTCATCAAACAACGCACTCACAATGCTGGGAAAATACTTGGCCGAGGATATAATACCGGTAATGACAATTTTAAAATATACCCACATACATACGTTAATTGCTGGATAATCACATCCTAGAATGCAGTGTTCTCACGTACCGAGGTAAACAAACTTAGGTAGGTAGGTACCTACCTATCTGTTCTATCGTCATTCTGAGGATTACACACAGTTATGACTTATTATTCAGCTTTATTAATCTTTTATGGTTTAAACTGACGCTGAATTGCGTTCGCACTTGTATTTAAAATAATAGGACACTTAATATCAAATTATCGCGATTGCCTGTCTGTAGAATTGCCGTTGTATGGTTAGTAAGGCAAATATTCTGATTACTTCAGAGATTTTAATACATGGTTATACTTATCGACACTAAAGAGATTATGTTTTTAATGGCTTTAGAGTACAACATAATTATTATAAACAATACCTACGAATATTCTGAAAATATACTCAAGCTGGTTTATTTTAAATAATGATTGAGTAAGTAAGAAGCAATGACTTTTTTACCCTAAGACCAATCAAAGCCAAGATTATTGTGTTGAAAAGTCAATTTAATGCAAAACAGATCTACAATGTTTAATGAAAACTGTTAAAACACCGTTAGTGCTTACAGTTTTTACATTTTAAATTAATACCTAATATTTAAAGTACCTATAGTAGTTTAGACAGAAAAAAGAGGGTGTGTGATTTTGACCTATAGAGGTATGAGGAACAGGGTGTAAAGCTCACTCATACTCTATTGAAAAGGGAGGATCCTCCGACCAGACGGGTGATATGTCTGGTGGGCAACTGCCCGACGGTTGATGTCGGGATGTTGTATATATGCTAGTTGCGCGGTAAACTCTGCTTGCGCGATGCAGGATTTTGCGTGAAGTCAGTCTGACGCGTAGCTCGCATGTGGCGTTGTAGATGCCGCTACAGACCACACGACAGAAGTGAATACCGACCGGAGCCGAGTATACGCCATTCAGCACCGAGTACAAACAGGGTCGCAGGGACTTCGACGCACAATTTGTTACCATGAATTCAGTACATGATTCAGGACCCGCCTGCGTTGAAAATTTTCGACGGCTATTTAAAAAAAAAAATCTCTGCCATTCATTTTGACCGCTGACTTTTCTATGAAACAGCAATTTTTCCAGAAGCATGTACTTACTGGATTCATGGTTACAGTTTGCGCGTCGATGACCCTGCCAGTCTGTATATGCGATTCTGCGTTATCGACCGACTGGAGCCGAGTACACACGATTTAGCGTCACGGACGCGAGCGTGACGATTCAGGGAATCTACACCCCATGCACAAAATCCGTAGTTTCGGCTGAAATCACGGGCGTTTACTACTCCGTATCACCTACAGACATAAGATTAGTTAGGGGCCCGACCTGAGAATGAATGACAACATGATTTGACAGCTGACCCTACTGGCGATGAGTTTTAACCCGTTCGAAAAATGGTATTAGCCACTTATTTTGACGGATGCGATATCTTTCGGACGGGCCCGTATCTTCGTTGACGGACTAAAGGAAATAGTTCACATCAAATCGGAAAATGATCGGCACCGTATCAACTCGAGCCATTCAGTATTATTTGTATGAAACTCCCTACTGCAACGCACACTAATCGGAATCGTAACGTAATCGCCTCGCCTCGGGGTCGGCGAGCCGTAAGCGCGGCGTCGCCTAGCCGTAGCCGAGTCGACGCATCGGAGCTGCTGATCCGCTGTTTGACGGCGAGGCGAAGGCGATACGGTGACGATCCCTTTCCGAGTTGATATGTATGTTGATGTGTGTGTGTGTGTTGCGTGCGTGTATGTGTAGGGTGTGTGTGCGTGTGTAAGGGTGTGTGTGTGTGGAGGAGTGTATGCGTGTGTAGGGGTGTGTGTATGTGTATATGAGTGTGTGTGTATGTGTATATGAGTGTGTGTGTGTGTGTGTGTGTGTGTGTGTATGTGTGTGTGTGTGTGTGTGTGTGTGTGTGTGTATGTGTGTGTGTGTGTGTCTGTACCTTTAGAGACGCTGAGGGTCTACCCCTCAGCTTCATTCACTGTTCAGAAAGAGCGCCTGCGCCTTAAGAAGTTTACACTTCAAAATTCAAAGAAAAACGCTCGTATACAAAACAGTACTTATTCTAGTGGCAGAATTCCCTGCTACACTTGCATTCCACATTTTAGGTCGCCGCCATTCTGAAAGTACTGAAGAAAATGCGAGTAAATAAATAACTGCGTTAAATACATTCATTAACATGCGAAGCTCGTTAAAACATACTGTAAAAAAATAAACATATGATTGCAGTACAACACGACTGCTTATGAAATTCCTTCGTATTTAAATTTTTTCTTTTATTTTTAATTTCTCAATTGTTTTTCTTGGTTTCGACGTCATTGTTTTGATATTCCTATGCAG
This sequence comes from Dryobotodes eremita, assembly GCA_917490735.1. Classification (NCBI taxonomy): domain Eukaryota; kingdom Metazoa; phylum Arthropoda; class Insecta; order Lepidoptera; family Noctuidae; genus Dryobotodes; species Dryobotodes eremita. The sequence goes on along the minus strand of OU823251.1, from coordinate 17,073,068 downwards.
TTTTCTGTGGTTTTGATTTTTAGACTAATCTGGAGATTTTAGATTATTGATTCTTTAAGCTTAGGTACTTACTTTACTATGGGTTTACATGATGTACCTACCTACTGAGTACCTATATTTTAATTACACGGTATTAAACATAAATCTCTTCTCCCTAAGTAATACTTTGATAATTTATCTCTTTTAAAGAAATTAGCCTAACGATGCACACACAAACTAATTGAAAAACTCCATAAATCAGCGATGCATACTTCAAAAAAATACCCCTCTTTTGACTTAAACATACCACGCTAATTTAAGCTTTGTGCAAATTTACTTTCTCTAAAAGGTTAATGTTATAAATTAAGTAAAAATTCATAGTCGTTTATAATACAAGAGATAGGTATTATATAAACGAATTATCGTTATTCCAAAGAGGGCGATGGAAAGAAGGCTCTATAATGGTATTGCAGGGGTGCGTCAAGTGAGTGTCTCGATGCCATCCATTACAACCGTGTCCTTATTCTGTGACAGAATGCCTACTGAGAGTACTTTCGCATTACAAGGTAAATTTTTTGTGATATTATTAAAGGGAGCTATTTTGACAACCACGTACTTCGAGTACTAAGAAAATCTTTTAAGAAAACATTTTCAGTATTTCAAGGTAAATATCATATCATTGTAAGAAAAATATAAGTGGTTTTGCATGAAAAACAATTTTTGATTAAGTAGCTGTTCTTGTAACGGATGAAAATGATTATTTCTGGGAATTTAAAATTATAAAAGAAATAAAAAAGGTTACAGATCGTTGCTGAAATCACTTCTACAGAAAGTATTGTAGGCGTGGGATTCTACGAAAGCTCAGTAAAATTATACAAAAGGCATCTTGAGAACATAAACTAAAAAAATCTTAAAACAACACGTGAAGAAGCTATACCTGGAAAGCGGTAACGCGGTATTTGACAAAAATAATAATAAATAAAAATAAAAATAATAATAATAAAATTCTATTCTATTCTAAAAATATGTTAAAAAAACTAAAATAAAATTTTAATTACAAAAACTAAAATCTCAGAGTGCAGAATAGGGACACAGAAGACGTTGCGTACACATTGCCAAGAGCTGCATTCATTAACTAATGTATAGACTTTCAAAATATTTACTCATAAATTTTGCTTAAGGCAAGGGAAAATTTGGCGGAGAATGTCGAGTGTATAAGGGATGGAAATTTTGGGTCCATTTTTTTAAATATTTTTTACATCCGTTTTGACTTGGAGCCTCTTTGTAATTCAAGACATTATTTTAATGGTCGCTGTGGTATTTACAAAGTAAAACTTTTAATATTTATTGGGTAAATTAAACGTACCATCGCGGACATTGTTGCTAAGGGCTAAGGAGAAAAGATGTCCACCACCATTGTCCGCGGTTGTACCGAAAAGTGATAGAGTGCATTCTGTAGGCACCACATATTTGCAAAGAAGAAAGAATCGTCGAAGTAATCGAAAAGTATACTTATAAGACTAAACATACGTACGAAATTCCAACGCAACATTCTGAGAATTCACTAAACTAATTCAAAGAAAACTGCTACTTCTACTGGATAGTGATTAGTATTTCCTTAATTTTCAGAGAAACTCTTAAGTAAATTGAAGTTTGATACATTAATTTGCTGGCGCTTTCAAAGATCAAATTCTACGAATTTAATACCATCAGCGTTTTGAAATTCTATTAAAGACAGACTTATTACGTAAAAGTCAATTTTCTTTGTATTTGTATCTTTCTACTTACAAACTAAATTCTAGGTACAGTCCAGGAAATTAATTGTTTATCAAATTAACTACCAACTTAAAATAAATAAATATAAATATATAAATAATATAATAATTATTATAAATGCGAAAGTAAATTTGTTTGTTTGTTTGTTACGCTTTCACGCTAAAACGGCTGAATGGATTTCGATGATATTTGGCACACAGATAGACCATGATCTGGGTAAGGAAATAGGCTACTTTTCATATTGGATCGCAGACGAAGTCATGTGCAACAGCTAGTTGTCCATAAATTCACACACACACACAAATCACAACTGTCATTCTTTGACAGTCGTATGAAATGGCTATAGCACGGCGAATCGCCGAAGTGTGTCAATTTGATAAATTAATTTCCCCGACTTTACAATTCAGTTCTATATTGCTTAGCTAGAAATCTCAATATGAACTAGCGTGACCAAAATTGCGACTGAGTTTAAATTTACTATCTAGAGCAATGAGTAATTATATCGCTTTTAATTTTCAACGTGATTATATGCTTCAAGCTTTAAAATTGTTGATAATGCTTAACTATACTTTTACTCCCTTTAATTAACTTAAGATTTCCTCCATTTACAATTAGGTACCTATTATATTGAGTTCTTATACTACTAATAGGTATATACTATTTATACTGACTGCCTAATTGAGCTAGATAAGTGGTCGTGGCCCAGTGACAGTGATGACGGCCGTGACTTAAGAGTTGTAGGTCGTAAGTTCGAACCCAGACTGGCGCTTTACTTTGTGTAAATAATTTCATCACCACTGCTCTCAAAACGGTGATGTAAAACATCGTGGGGAAACCGGCATGTCCTAGAACGAAAAATTCGAAGACATGTGACATCTAACAACCCGCACTGAGCCCGCGTGGTGGATTACGGCTTACTCCCTCTCACCGAGAGGAGGCCTGTGTCCCGGCAGTGGCAATATTATAGGCTGATTGTGCTAAGTGCTCGCAAGCGACTGCTGAGCGAAATAACCTAGCTTCGTCTCCGATTGGGGTTTTCTATTAGGTCCTCAGTAGCGGCCCGGAGTCTGTATTTGTGCCCGGTTGGTGGCAAAAGGCTTACCCCTTTTATTACATGGGACTTAAACATAACTGGCGAAATGTGGGAGTAATATAAGTAAGTACACCGCTGCCTAACCCTTCGCGCAAAAAATGGCGTTATGTTATGTTATTTGAAACAATTATTAAACTATAATAAACCAAGAAGCTGTATGATATTAATTAATAAAATAAATCTCTCTACAAAACAATGCTCTAGCACAAACTCCATGACACGTTCAAGTACAATTTTTTATCATTACCTTTTAATTCTTCATGAATTGAGTTAAATGGGTCCGTCAGAGGCACAAAGACAAGCTTTAACCACGGTTTTAACTCAGATAAAGTCATTTGGAGTGCACATTTTAAAACTACATTAATAACCTGCTAGAAGGAGACGGGAAACAATCTCGAACTCAAAAGTTTTGACGAGGATTATTTAGGTGACTAGATGTGCTATTACTTGGATTTGGGTCATAATTTGTTTATAATTAGTATTGAATATTTAGTACCTTTTCTTCTTAATAAACTCCCTGAAGAATTGCAAACATTATAAAAAAGAGTTCGAAAAGTTTTAAGTATAAATCTAAGCGTTTCTTCACTTAATTTCTCCCAAAGTATGTATGTATTAGTGTGACTTGAATAATAATTCAAGTAATAATAATTATGATCATAAAATGTTAATGAACGGCACAGATAAACCCTGACAGGTTTTTGTTGGGTGGCTAAAACCAAAATTGTAATAGGCTAAGTTTTTTAGAAATAAATAAATAAATAATAAAACAATAATAAATAAAATTAGCTTAGTTTATTTGTTTATACTTTTTAAAGATTACTTTACTATGAGGTTTTGAAGTTAGGTATACCTGCTTCTCCATGGAAATTCTGAAAATCTCTAGTCGTTTATCAATCCTCACACACAACGAATTCCTTTCCTGCCCAACTTGCTTGTTATCTATCTTCTAAGGGCATTTTACTGCGTTATAATATCATATGAATGTGAGTCTGTGAATGTGAGTAGCATTCAGGCTACATTGATTATCATTTTAATATTGTGAATGTGAAGACTATGTGGGTCATTGTTGCTTTTTTTTTCTCCTCAGTTAATTTTAATCATGTTCTGGCAGTTTGAGTAATTTTTGTAAGCCTACCCAAATGTCTTTTCTTTGGTATTGTTCGTCGAATCGTTGAGCTCCTTAAGTTCTGAGTTGAGCTGCACGATTACTGACAAATGCGTGCACTGACTGGACAGGTCCACTCAATCTGTGTGGTTTTTCCCCAAAAGACCATTTCAGACACAAATCTACATGGTCATCACATGATCTGACCAAGATTATGTCTGGATTTTGTCTCTGAGTTTGTTTCGGCCTTTCTTCTCAGAATAGTCAGATAGGAAACGCCGACCTCATCTAGTTTTTAAAATATGATTGACATGTAAAAGTGTTTGTTCAAACCTACTTACAGAAATAAAATCATTTATCATTTATATTATATTGAAAATAATTTCTAGTGTTTTCATCAACACTCACTGGGCCGGCATGGTGGATTATCATATGAACCAGGCTCTCTCACAGAGACGAGGCCTGTGTCCCAACTCCCAACACTGGGAACTTTGTAGGCTGATTATGTTTATGCTAGTGTTTTAAGGCTACACACACACAGAAACAGCACAAGGCATCTTTAGGCATGTAGACGCATCAGGACGCATCCACGAAATTGGTCTTCGGCCGCGCCGGTTGACACATTGTCGCGTTGCTTTGGCGTCTCAAAACTGACTGTGTACTTACAGTTACCAAAAGAGATAAGTAACCAGGGTCGGCGGATATCATAGAAATCTTGTTTCTTATATCTATGGCGGATATAGTTGAAGTTTAGTAAGAAACCGATGGATGTTTTCGACTGAAATTTAATTTGATTAATGACCTGTTTGTAATATATTGTGTTATAATTTTATTTTATTCGAAAACATTCATCGTTTTCTTACTAACCTTCAACTGTATGGACGACCCTGGTTATTTATCACTTTTGGTGACCGTACCTATTAACAAATACCTTTTTAAATTAGTCGTCATTTCCAGTGTCCTAACGCTATGTTTACAAGCAACTGCACAGAGACAGTGCAAGTCTAATATCTCAGGGCGTCGAGACAGCGCGGCGCAATCACGCCGCGCCCCTGACGTGTCAGCCCGAGTTGCTTTGTTGCCTGACATTTTCTTGTTAACAGCACTTCGCTTACTGCGCCTTCCAGTTATGCTTTACAACTATTTTTGTCAGTTGTGTTTCGTAATTGTTGTTAAAGAAATATAAGTTGTGAAAAAACTCATCTAGTTTTAATATTCTTATACGCTAAACGTTGTCTACATAATTAAATAATAGTATGCACAATGATAAAGTTTATAAACTAAAATAGTGGACTTAACTCTATGCAGAAATAAAACAGCAGTTTTAACTACATTTTTAGGGTTTTTGAACATAATTTTAGCTATCACCTAATAATCTACTTGTTATTAAATCTTCGAAACATTCGATACAACGTACCTACAATATTTTTTTTAAGGGAAAATACATTATTAACCCAACAAGTCCTTAGGGCATCAAACATCTTTACATATAATAAAATCGTAGCGAAGACAAAAATGTACATTTAATTTTTTTATTGTTACGTAATTCAAATAATTTGTTTATAGTCAGAAATGAAACGTTGGAGATGGTTGACCAGTATGTCTATCTCGGCCATAATCTTTCATTTGGCTAATAGCATCAACAAAAAGAGATATCGAGGAAAATAGAGCTTGGGTGACCCGCATTTAGTAAATAGGACGACATTCTGAAATCAGCCAAAATTCCACAATGTCTGAAGCTCCGCCTCTATTACCAGTGTGTTTTGCCTATCATGATGTACGGTTCTGAGACGTGGACGCTCAGACAGGAGGCTGTGTTCAGCCATGGAGCGTTCCATGCTTGGCATAATGCTTATAGACCGAGTTCCAAACGTCGAAATCCGAGGACGTACGTGAGTTTTCGGTATCGGAAAAAGAGTTTTGGAACTCAAATGGAGTTGGGTAGGATATCTGGCAAGGCACAGTGATGGCGAGTGGGGTAAGACTGACCGAGTAGCGTCCAAGGACTTGACGATGAAGTCGAGGTCGTCCGGCGGGGGAGATGGGCGGACGATATTGTTACCATTGCGGGTAGAAACTGGATGAGGCTGGCACAGGGGCATGTAGATTGGCACAAGAAAAGGGAGGCCTATGCTTTGCAGTGGGTGAAGTGGGACTGGGGATGATGATGATGATACCTGTGCGGAGCTAAGCAACAAGAATAATGTACCCAGGATTTTGTAATATCTTGATTTAAAAAGAGTGTCCTTGGAGTTTCTTGCCCGTTCTTCTCCATAGAGAGCTACGTTTTGGAATGGCCAACTAGCTTCAACTTTCTGACTAACTGACAGACTCTTTGACAATTCAAAAGTGCCTGTAAATGGTTTAATTGAAATAAATGCTTTAAGTTGACTTGAGTTGAAGCAGTCAATCATTATATAATATAAGAATGGCTATTTTAGTAAACTTTCAACAAAGCAAATAACTTAAAGGTGCGACGCGACGACTGCTTCGCAACGCTAACTTAGATTCCCAACAATTGATATTTATGTGCTTCTTTTTTTACATTTTGCTACATCATTAAATTATGATAGTTCGTAGAACATAAATATAAAAACAAATTGTAGGTCTCTTCTGTCATCTTTGATTGTAATGAAACTAAATATCTATGGTTAGGTGACTGTTAATGAGAAATTCCGTATGTTATACTATTTTAGGGATAGCTGTTCGTCAGGAATACTCTTTAAAAATTAATCACTCAATGTATCAGTGTATTAGTGTTGTGCCATTAGGTAGTCTAGGCAGTTACGCAGGCGTTAATTAAATCACTAAAAACGAAACACTTCGCAAGCAATTGGAAATTGCTACTGAAAGCTGCGGGCGTCGACATCAGGACGAGTTACTTCTCACACGGACAATTATACGTCACATGCTCCCGCGTCATCAGTCCTGACTCTCGTCATATTTTGGCTGCTGAGACAAAACTACAAGCGTAATACAGGAAAGTTTTATAAAAATATACCTATTATTTTAGTATATTGTGGTGTCTAACGACTTCCGCGCGAACGAAGTCGCGGGCAAAAGCTAGTACAACATAACAGGTAAATAAAAGCTTGTAAAAAAAATACGACGCTCAGCTTGTTATTCAACCGAGTCTTACTACCTCATTTTCTATCATAAAACCGCGGCCCGTTTAATAACATGTTGTGATATCGTAATACGGCATTTCCCGTGTCAGCCATGTCAATTATAGTGACGTTAAATCGTGTACAAAGACGTCACAACATAACAAATCCCTCGTTACTTCCCGAATTACGTGCCTCATATAAATAAGTTTAATTATTAAATAACATGCCCTTTCAGAAATTTTAAGTCTTGTCATGAGATTTGGTATGAAAGCTCACTCGTGTAGAAGTCTAAACATCATGTAAAGAGTTTTTTCATTATGTATCATGTCAGACTTTCAGAAATTATCTGTCATATTCGTTTGTTTCTCATCTCTCCGTTATACGATGTATGAAGCTGATTGAAATCATCGTACTAAATGAATCCTGAATACGCTCTAACAAACACGTTGAAAATCCAGCTCAGCAAAATATTCTAATAGAGAAACATTTCAATTCACCATAAAAAGCTTTATCTTTTCTCACTCGAATAACCCGTAAATGCGGATGCGGTCGCTTCTACCCGCCGCACGCCGCTTGAATGAATGCCGGTGGCAGGGCAGTCAGGGCGGTGGCATTGTCCGTCACTCCGCGCGAATACGAACGGCGCGGTCTCGGACGTCGTCTGAGGCGCCGCACCGACGTCCACAGACGTTATTTAGGGCTTCATTGTGCCATTGGCCATTCAGACCGACAGCCGCGATTTGACTGTTGATAAGCGCGGATTGTTTCGACTGATGGACTGTCACATTATCTCTTTAAAAAGCTTATTCAAATAACGAACGAAAAAAATCAATTTACGATCCGTTTAAGCGTTTACGAGACATCGTTTAGCTGTACTCATCGAATATATTTAGTGTCAAATTAAGCGGCAAAACACATCATCACCAGTGAATTGATTTTACAGGCTCATTCATCAATCTTTTCGACTTATTGATTGATGATTGCGTGTCCCATTGACGGAAAGTAATTAAAAAAACTACGTGCACAGCATATCTTCGTATGATGGTCGTACTTATTTGATGGCTGGTTTAAAATGGTCTGAGGCAGCGCTTTAGGGTTTCATAAAGTGTACATCTAATGTTATGATTTTCGGGGAGAGAGAGGTCAATTAACACTGGTGATGCACGTCGTTGGAGTCAAATTATTTTATTATCAAGTGTACAATCGAATAAGTTGAACGTTGTCTGTACCATTTTGCGATGACAGGTTATTTATTTTGAACGGAATATACAATGTGATTTCGGTTAAGGTCGTGTGATATTGCGAAGAGATCTTCCTCTTCACTAATGATGTGTTATGACTCGTCCTATTTTATAGAAATCAATCATGTTTTCGTAGACTTACGGTATGTTACGCCATAAATAAATAAATAAACATTTATTTATCTTCCACAAAGGCGCCCAAAACATATGAAGATTATAACATCTCAACTTAAATCCTTTGTGGGAGACTGGTATCTGTACTAGGAAAACCTGTCACACGATTACCAGCCTCCCCCCCCCCCCCCCCTCAAAAGTATTTAAGTATAACAAATTTTAAAGATAATATTAACAAATCATTTGAACCTTTAGTAGGAGAATACAGTAAACAAAAATAAAGGAAGAAAAAAGATACAAAATTAAAAGTTATTATTGAAGATTGTCAGTACTAGTGAAGTGTGTTGTGGTGTGGCGTAGTGTGCTGTGGTTTGGTGTAGTGTAGTATGATGTGGTGTGGTGTAGTGTGGTGTGATGGGCAGGCTGAAAAGATATTTGTCTTAAAACAATTTTGAGGCTGTCAGAGCTATCGTAATCAAGGTTCAGTAGATACGTGGTGAGAACTTGCTTGTACTTTGCTTTAGTAAGAGAGCCTTAATATATTGCACAGCTTTCGGAGATATTGGTGTTAAGAAATAATGCGCAACTTGTATTATTCGCTACCGGGTAGGCAGAACTAGGTCTGTAGCCGGCCAAACTAAGGTGAAAATACAAGACTGCTTGTAACCGTATTATTGAATATTAAAATAATGTTGCAAATAGCGTTATATCAGAGAAAATTGTAAATTGAAATGTCGGGCCACTTCTTTTCCTGTTTATATCAATTTATATTTACTGGTTATAATGTCATGTTCTAACTTTGAAAACTACGGAACTATCCAAACTGTGATCCTTGCATACTTGTACTGCTTAGCTACATTTATGCTCTGTCTACGTTTTGTATGTATTTATTGTGTAGGTACCAATTGTGGTAAAGTAATTTTATTCTAGGTGCATCGTCTTCACATTGAATTGATTCTAGTTGTCCCTTCCAAAAGATAATTTCGTGTGGAGAAGAATGGGAAGCAAACTCCACCGTCACTCTTTTAAAATGTTTTACAATATTTTGTAACACATTAATTATATCGTTTAATGTGTTACAAAATATTGTAAAACATTTTAAAAGAATAACGGCGGAGTTTGTTTCCCATTCTTCTCCATACGAAACTACCTTTTGGAAGGGACACCTAGAATCAATTCTATTTTCTTGTTAGTTTTGACGTACAAAAGTGCCTTTTATGTGCCTATATGAAATAAATGATTTGATTTTGACTTTATTTTCTGTCTATTCCCATGGAACGAGTCGAAGACTCACATTTTAATAGAATAGAATAGAATTATCTTTATTCGACTTATAATTACTGTGTTAGTAAGAACTGACACTTCACAAAAACAAACAAATGGTAGTGGATCACCGCTGTGGCCACCCATGTTAGATGGCACAACAGCGACCCACGAAAACACAGTCTAGGCGACTTGAAATCATGCTTAGGATACTGTTGGAGCTGCTCCACACCCTGCGCACTATGGAAGCGCACCTTTTGCGCGTGATTGTGTAGAAACAATATATATGCGCATCCGCAAACATCCCCGACCAGCATCCTAAAGAGCATCCTTTAATTCAAATATAGATAGTTATCAGCTACATTTAAGGAAGGTATTATTATATATATATATATAGGTATATATGGATTTCTAACGAAATTTACTAGTTTCGGTTATAGATAACACTGTTTAAGAACAGAACCCACCCATCCATATCATTACTGAAATAAATTAGGAGATTCTTTTCGATCGAATTTAATCGACAAAGCCAATTGAAATCATGACACCCAGATTTTTTAATTTTCGCGATTTAAAAAAAATACTGTATGAAGTGAGTTAAGTTACGGCGAACGAAATTATTATTAAAAAATATATTTATTTGAATTAAAACAATGTTTATTGATTGAAATGTTCTACAAGACTAATTTACAATTATTATATTTCTATTAACTAAACTTATTACTAGAATCTGCAAATCTGCAATTGTGCAGTTTATTAATGACGCACGGGCGCATCCGCTGCATTAGTCAGCGATTACGTTACTCAGGCGATTGCCTAACTCCTCCCTCCTTAAGATGGAAGCGCGTCCCGCAGCTTCCCGCAGCGTCCTCGGTGCGAGGTTGATTCTGTATTGGTCGTCGTTGTTTCCACTGCCAAAGCTTCCATAGGAGGATTGTTATCAGGATGAGGTACAGTCCTAGTGTTGACCAACTGGGCGTAGCCATCATAGTCTGCCACTCAATTGTGGGTTCGTGAAGGTTGTCGGCTCGTTCTATCAGTTCGTGAATGTTGTCCAGTGATATATCTTCCAACTGTAGGTTGAAATGGATGTTCTCCTCTGTAATCACGGCTTTACTAGGAAGTGGTATAATTTCATCCACTGCGACAGTATTGATGTTTGTCGTTAGTGTTCGGTTGAGTACTTGCATTTGGCAATCACTTGTAATAGTGGCGATGTGTATTCCTGATATCCTTTTGTATACAGATTTAGTTCCACATTTACTTCTTAGGATTTCTTCTTCCTTCAGGATGATAAGCCACTTGTTGTCTTGGAGTTTCTGGATTCTTCCTTGTTTGAAGTCTATCTTGGCTCGTGAGCAATTTGTGTTTTGGTGTTTTACAAGGGATATTATGCAGTCTTCTGATTTATCAACAGGCTGGGTGTTCAACGACGTGCAGAGTTGTGTGTCTTGTGTGATCCGTTTGCAGTCCTCTTCTAGGTACGAGTACTCGTTGGTGCCCAGTACGAGGTATTTGGATTTAGGAATAATTGCTAGGTTTTGTTTGTCGGGAATGGAGTATAGATGGATTAGGTCGTATTGGTTTGTATCGATGGAAGGGATATCTAATATAAACGTTAACGTGTGATCTGTACTATAAGCTTTTACAGTAATAGACTTCTCTAAGCTATGTATATTGCTAATAGTAACGCTATCCACTGGTCTAAAATTGTACGATTTCTGAATAGCTAACATTTCGTTTACAAGAATGTGTGGGGTTATAATGCTTGGATGCATGACTTCTAACTGAGCAAAAGTCATGGCGTCTTCTAAAATTACTAACTTGTCTAACAGCAATTGCACACTGAAATCTATTTGTATATATAAATCTAGGAAGTGCAATCTATTTACTATAATATTATTATTAAAAGTGGTATTTCTTAACATTAGACTTAGTTTTTTCTGGTTCTCGTCTAAAAGCTTAATCTGTTTACTATACTCTTCAACTGCATGTTTTGCTATGAATAACGATTGCCTTTGAGACACATTAATTTTATTTACTGAGTTTCGTAATTTTGATATTTCATTTTCGAATTTAATAGCATCTTCATAATCTAGATTTCCTGTTATGGTTTTAACAATGGAACCTAAGCCGTTAATAAAACCACGTCTAAACCTATGGTGCGGTGCAATAAACACTATTTTCTTACCTATTAAATTTAAGCTATTATCTATTTGATCTTTGTATGCTCTATTCAATTGCTCATTATTTTCTGCAGCTTTAGTATTGGCATATAAGGACATAAGTTTTAGAGTTGTTTCGTGTAAGTAGGATATGTTATACACGCAGGCCAAACTAAACGTATCTACTTGCTTCAGAATTTGACCTTGTTTTAATAAAAGAATGCCATTGACATTATCTACGGGGTTAAGAGTCAGGTTGGCGGTTGCGTATAGCAGGAGGGTTCCTGTGACGAGGATCCTGGAACAAGATGTTGTCTTCGTAAAAGTTTGAAATGAACTCTGATAGATTTAGAGTTGGGGTGGCTTCCTATGATTTCGGCAACATTGTTAGGGTGAAGGTGAATAATCTTATACGGACCTTTAAATACTGGTTTCGTTTTGTCACTCCTCGTAGTCTTTGCAACCTGTTTATATACAGTTTCACCTACCTTAAACATGATAGCCTCAGCAGCCTGATTCCGTTTTTCTATCACCTGCTCTTTATTTTTAGATACGTGAGCTGCTATGCACTCCTGTACTGCTTCTGCATTTTTGCGATGGTTACAAACGTAGTCCTGATAGAACTCTTTAGGATAGTAAAGTTCTAGTGGATTTCTGGATGCTGTATGACCAAACAAAAGCTCACGCGGTGTATAGCCTGTTGTAGAATGGATGGCATTATTGTAGGCAATAATGGCGTACTTCATCAGTAATTGAATAGGGTCGTCTTTATTTGTCATTCTCTGAATTCTTATTATTTCAGCAATGGTAGAGTGAAAGCGTTCAATGGGTGAGTTTGAATTCGGATTATAAGGAGTCGTGAAGTGTATGTTAATGTCGTGAGACGCGCATATTTCCTTTATAACGTCGTTGTCGAATTTCGTGTCTGAGTCTGTGGTAATTTTCAGAGGTAATCCTAGTATGGAAAATACTTGTAGTAAAGCTTCTGAAATATGAACGCTGCTTGAAGCATTTAGCGGTACAGCCTGGGCGAATTTTGAAAAATTATCTATAATTGTGAGGAACGTCGCACCTCCAGTAGAATATAGGTCCATAAACAGATGTTGAAACGGTTTCGTAGGTGTCTCTGTTAACGTTAGTGGGGGTTTCAAAGGGTTTCTTTCGTATTTGGCTCTTAAACACATGTCGCATTGATTAATGAATCGTTGAATTGACAATAGCATATTAGGCCAATGATAATTTCTGTGGAGCTGTTTATGCGTTTCCTGAATACCTCTATGCGACGATTTGCCTTCGTGATATCGTTTTATGAGTTCTTGTTGCTCAGTTTTGTTTTCAACAATGGTCACTCGTGACGTACATCTTATAAGTTTAGGGCCTCTATCGTTGAAAATTGTGGTGTAGACTCTCGAGAAGGCAAAGTACAGATTTTCGTCGTAGAAATAACAGTGGAAGATACGGTCTGCTATTGTGTGCTCTTTTAGGAACCTGATGATTTCGGGTTCCGTATTATTTACGGGGATGAAAACATCTTTAATAACAGTCCTAGAGTTAGTTGATCTGTTTTCTACTTTATATGTTGAACCCGGGGTAGACCTAATATAGAATTGTTTTAGTTGTTTGTCTATTGCATCGGATAAAATCGGTATGCCGTTGTTTTCATTATCGGGTTGGGTATGATTTGTCGAGACTAATTGGTCAGGGTCGACTGTAACAATGCTCATTGAGTCTGTTCCGTTGTCAGTGTGGGGGTGGTTAGTACTTCTTTCTTCTACATCGTTATTATTACCAGGGTAGTTACTAGTGTCGATAGGTACATCGGTATTATTATTATTGCGAAGTCCGTCATTGTTGTCGTCTCGGTCGTTATTTGTCTGTGCTTGTCTACGGGCGTTCTCAAATATTCTGTTTATAATCTCGTCGTCGTCGTTATCGTCAAGATTGACAGCTAGAGAATCTATGCTATTGTGAAAGATTTTGACTCTGGATAGTGCATCGGCGTTAGTGTTTTGTTGACCCTTTTTATAAACTACCTTATAGTCGTACTCGGCTAGCTTTAGTTTCCATCGTGTCAACTTTGAGTTAGGGTCTTTTAAAGACATCAGCCATGTCAAAGGTCTATGGTCTGTATAGATGGTGAATTTCCGGCCGTACAAATAAGGCCTAAAATATTTGATAGCCCAAACTATCCCGAGTAATTCTTTCTCTATTGTCGAGTAACGCGTCTCGGTTTCTGATAGCGTTCTTGAAGCAAAAGCTACTGGTTTATCGGCACCAACGTTGCCTTGCGATAAAACGGCGCCTAACGCAAAGTCAGATGCGTCTGTTGTCAAGATAAATGGTTTGTCAAAGTCAGGGTATTGTAATATTGGGGCATTGGTCAAAATTTGTTTACACTTGTTAACTGCGTCTAAAAATTCGTTACTATGGACAATTTTTGCGTTCTTTTTAAGACAGGCTGTTAACGGTTTAGTAAGCTTCGCAAAATCTTTAATGAATTTTCGGTAATAACCTACTAATCCTAGGAAGGACTTTATGTCCTTTTGTGTTCGTGGTATGGGGAAGTTTAAGACTGCTTTTATCTTGTCTTTGTTGGGTTGTAGTCCTTGGTCAGTCAATTCATGTCCTAAGAAATTCACATGTTTTTGTAAGAATTCTGATTTATCTAATTGCACTTTGAGATTATGCATTCTGAATCGCTGAAGTACTAACTTGAGTTTTTCGTTATGATGCTGCAGTGAGGTGGCTGCAATTATGACGTCATCTAAATAAGTGAATACGTTATCTATTCCTCTAAGAATATGGTCCATAAGTCGCTGAAAAGTGCTCGGAGCATTTTTCAATCCAAACGGCATTCTTAAGAACTCATAATGACCTCTTTCTGTAGTAAATGCAGTTTTTTCTATGTCATTGGGGTGCATTTCTAGCTGGTGGTAGCCACTTGCTAGATCAAGGGTTGTAAAATACTGTGCGCGCCCTAATCTATCGAGTATGTCGTTGATGTTCGGTAACGGGTACTTGTCTTCGACAATTCTATCGTTCAGTCGTCTATAGTCTATAACAAGTCTCCATTTGACCTTCCCTGAAGCGTCGGGTTTTTTTGGGACGATATGGACAGGGCAAGACCAAGGTGAAATACTTTCTCGTATGATTCCCTGTTTTAATAAATTATCTATTTGCTTTTTAATTTCAATGCGTTGTTGCGGGGCTTGTCTATAGTTTCTAACAAAAATGGGTGTGTCATCAGTTAGTCTTAATTCATGTTTTACCGTATGTGTGAAGGATAACGGTATGTTTTCTGAGTAAAATACGTCACGATATTGATAACAAATTTTGGTAACCTCACGTTTTTCTTCTTCATTCATATGGCTGGTTCTAATTTTCTTTAAGTTTTCGTGAAGTTCTTTGTCTATGTCAGTTTTAGTTTGAAGGGTGTTGATTTTGTGTGTTTTGTGTTGATTTATCAACTGTGACGGTAGAGGCTCAAGGGGTAGGTGGCAATTGTTACTAATTACTTGTTCTTTATCGGTTAAGTTAATTATAGTTGTTTTAAAAATTCCGTTCTTTACGGCTACTACAGCGGCGGGTGACTTGAGTCCTTTAAACCAATTAAATTCGTCGCAGATATAGTTGCCGTCCATATAATTCGTTTTTACTGTTATAAACTTTTCGCAATTAGGTTCAATTTTGAGTCTTTTTACTGGATAATCAAAGTAAATTGGTATTTCGGTATTATAAGTTCGCAATAACTTATTTTTAAAATCTATGTTACACCCTAATTCTTTTAACAAGTCCATCCCTATTAGTCCTTTATACTTTGGGTCAAAATCGAAAAGTAAAAATTTATGATATATGTCTGTCTTAAACTGTGGGGGTAAAGGTAAAATAGCAACATGTTCATGACGAGTAGTAGCGTGCGCCGTTTTTACTTGAAATGGCTCGCGCTCAACGCAGTGTTCAAGATTAGTACTGATTATTACGTCAGGTGATATCATACAACGCGAAGCTCCAGTATCCAATAAAAATTTACCATGGAATTCCGGTAATTCTATGTAAGGAAGGTGGTCTTTACCTTGGTTGTTGAGGTGGAAAGTCTTAACTAGCTTTGGTTTAATGGGTCCTCGCTCTGGGGAAAATCCTGATGGCTTGGTCCATCCACAGGCATCTCCTGCGTGTAGTTGTAGTCTTCGCCGTTAAGTTGTACATTATTATTACACTCACCTTCGTAGTAGACATTGTAGTCAGGGTAACACTGGTCTTGGTTATGCTGTGTATAAAACATTTCTTCGGAAGCAAAACGCGGTGCTTCGGGCTTACTTACCGATCTCATGGTGACGTCAGACACCTTTTGTGGCGGGTTCACCTGTTGGCGAGGTATATTCGGCTGAGATCTAAAATTACCTGAGTTTCTGACAATACCAGAACCACTAGGTCTTACGTTACCAGAAGCGGGTCTTCCTTGGGGTATGCCTTGACCCCTCTGTTGTCTGTAATCTATGTTCCAGCTATTACGCGGGGTAAAGCTATTATTTTGGGGTACCATTTGGTTTGGCTTGGGTATTTCTTTCGGTTTGTTTTGGATGGAAAGTGCATTAAAATTATTATTGAATCTATTGAATGCCAAACGTGTCTCCTCTTGCCTAGCCGCTACTATAGCTGCTTCAAGAGTCGTAGGTTGCGCAATTCGCACGCCAATAGAAACGTGAAAGTCCAGATGGTTAACGTATTGGTCTATGACCATACTCTCATAGTATGATTTATCCGTATGCCTACCTACTACGTTTAAGGTGTCTAAAATTTCTCTTAGTCATTTACCAAACGTCTCGGCGTCTTCATTTTTACTACGCCGCAAACGCGTTAGTTCTTGCATCAGCTGTATTTCGTTACGCGGTTCGCCTAATCTACGCGTCAACGCAGCCTTAATTGTCTGCCAGCTATCCACTGTTTCTTCGGACGCTATTGCACTGATCGCCGAACCGCTTAATTTACTTTTAATTAAACTAACAATAGCAGGATTCACCCTAACTTGTGGATCCAGTAATAGCATCACATTTTCAACTTCTCTAATAAAGTAATTTAATGTTTTAGGATTGCCATCGTATTTTGGCAACAACTCTGAAACGAACTTGAAAGTCGCTAGATCAATGCTTGCCATAGCCATCGTGATTTAATTGTAATATAAGAATACAAAAGAAATCAATACTAATTCAATTTAAAATACTATTGGGATAACGTCTTATACCTAATACTGCCTACTCCCTAAGAAGCTAGCTTGAAGTTATTTTAATTATGTTATACGAATCACGATAATAGCTGATACGTAAACGAGTAAATATCTCTTGTTACAGAATGAATTGCTGTGAAATGCGAAATGTATACCGCGATTTTAGCACGCATACATAAACACCTTAAATTAGAAATGAGTGTAATGAACTCTTATAAGTGATGCAATTTGCCTATAGCGATTTTAGCCTATAAACAAACACACAGGTAACGTTTATAAAATACGGCAGGAAATATAGCATGGGAAACTGGGTATACAACAAGCACTCACCACAGTATCTTCTGCATCTCTAGCCGGGCCTCGTAGAACAGCAGGGCTCCCAATTCTCCAGGACTCCCGCAGGTTGCTCGCCTTTGTAGATTCGAATTCTCGATCGCGAAGATAACGATAGATACCGTTCACTCTTACCGAAGAGTTGTATTCGAAGTAGAGTGTCGCGATCCTACCGACTGCGCCAGTTAAGTTACGGCGAACGAAATTATTATTAAAAAATATATTTATTTGAATTAAAACAATGTTTATTGATTGAAATGTTCTACAAGACTAATTTACAATTATTATATTTCTATTAACTAAACTTATTACTAGAATCTGCAAATCTGCAATTGTGCAGTTTATTAATGACGCACGGGCGCATCCGCTGCATTAGTCAGCGATTACGTTACTCAGGCGATTGCCTAACTAGTGTCTTCATTTTCTTATTTTTGAATATAAAAGTACTTATCGTCGATATTTTAGTTGAATCGTCGAACTTTTCAGACTTCGATAAACTAACTTTTTAAGAATGTTAATGGACAAACGGCAGTCAAAGTTAAATTATATTTATGACAGGTGTCAGATGTTCTGAAAGTCATCATTTATTGATGTAGGTGTGGATATGACGGCTTAGAAATATTTTTGACTGCTTTTCAATAAGGCAAATATTAAAAACTTGACTTGACTTTTGATATCCACTACTAACTTTAAATTAATTTATGTTAAACCTTTTCAGTATTCAATCAAGTTGAGATAGTGCCATATCGATCTAAAATAAATCTAAGTTTAGACTGCTTTGTATTTTTGGATCAGTTTACATACCAGCATAACATCACGGCTGTAAACCCTGAATGTTTAGGCAGAGATATACATATAGTAACACTCACATTTCGCCAGTTATGTTTAAGTCCCATGTAATAGGGGGCGAGCCTATTGCCATCAACCTGGCACAAATGCATACTCCGGGCTGCTAGTGAGAGATTTCTGATAGCAAAACCCAATAGCACTTTGCCTGACCTGGGAAACGGACCCAGGACCTCATGCTTAGGGCTAGCGCCATCGACCACTAGAAAAAAAACGAGGCTGTCATTGGATCAGTGGATCAGTGTACATGTCTACTATTATATTTTTCAAGATACTGTGGTGTAATAGACGTTCAAACAAATTATATCTACACAAATCAATTGCAGTATACTCTCAAAACAACTTTCAAAACGATACATCAAATTTTTCCTAATTCTTCCAATATCTACTAGCTCTAAATCTATGCACTACTATACAAAAAAATACTGCCACTTCCAGCACTATATATATTTTTGAAATTTATATCTTTGTACACCAAAACAGACTCGAATAAGACTTGTTTAATGATGTTGTATCCAGACCCAGCCGCAAAGTGCATAATTATGCTTAATGTTCCTAGGCGTACAATTAAATTGTTTTCTAATAATGTGTACTGAATGTCCATTACTGTTTATAACAAATTACCTGATGGCTTCAAAACTCTCAGCCTCAGAACATTTAAATGTAAATTATTTAACTTTCTTTCAAGCAAATGTTGTTACTCGACTGAAGATTTTATGAATGAAAAATGTATCTAAATATTTGACATTATTGCCTATAAATCATATTTTAAATCCTTGACTTGAATTTTCACTTATACTCGTATAATTATTCTCTTTTACAACTATTGTTCAATTTATTTAAATTATTTGTAACTCTAATTCTAAATTAATTTTAATGTAATGATGACCCATAATTTTACAAACCATATTTGTACGCCGGAAACGGCAGAATATTATGATCTTAACACATATTGAACATAACAACTTTGTACAATATTTTGACATATAAATGCATTCTATTCTATCAGTAATCTACAAATATACAAGGCTCTAGTAACCTAATACGTGTTCCTATTTATTATGTAACGACGGCGAACGGCTTACTCCTTATAAAAGGTTGTTTTGATAACAAGCAGTAGAACTATAGACTCGTATTCGACTGGTCGTTCTACGGAGGAGCTTCGAAATGAGCGATTTTGAGTTGAATCTCTGCTAACCATTAATATGTAAAATATATAATATAATTTTATTTAGGTACATAAAAGTTTTGTAGTAAATGAGGGACCTACAAAGTATGCATTATAAATAATATGGTGTAGGTACAACGAATTGTTGGGTGAATCGCTGCTCTCCGAACTAGATCACTGAGTAATCTGTATTTAGGAGAGACAGTTTCGACTCCCATTTTGAGTATACATAAACTAACGCCTTCTTCCCATGGGGTAGGCAGAAACTACAGAACGTCACCTGCTACGATCCTTACATACACTTTTCGCCTCGTTTACGTTCATACATCATAATAATTTAGAATAATCATGGTATTATTTATGCTTTATCTTTGTTGCGTTATATATTGTAAGTATTCGTTGATGAGATCTTAGGAGCTTTTAATGACAAATTAATGGTAAGTAAGGGCGTTTAAATCTTAATAAGATTTATAAAAAAAGAGTGTTTTCCCAGATGATCCTGAAAAAGTTTCTACGTAAGTGGTTATTTATCAAATTAACTACAAATTAAATTGTCTGTACATTCGACTCACAACTGCCATTATTTTACAGTTGTATAAAATTGCTATATCACAGAAAAGTTTAGTAGGTTGTCAACGTGATAAGCAATCAATTTCCCTGATTCTACATTTCGATCAGTTTTTGCGAAACCTCTTCATAAAATCTCCTTTTTCCTACACCTAACAGGAATACCAAACCGACGCATAATGTGTGATTATAATAGAATAAACACAGATTTTTACGTCAAAATCTGTTGCCTACCTGTTCCACAACGAACATTATAACATTCAGAACAATTAACCTTACCTTGACACTGTTTCCTTGCTTCCATTAATGACTGGGAAGGAATGCCTTCATACCCGCTGTCTCTATACCCCCACACAACATCGGTCAACCGCTCTGACCGTGTTCAATTAAACCAGTGGCGAGATATCCACCGTCACGTACCGAGTACCGACGATTGTATCTGGTCACATCTGTAGTCTGTACTGTATGACCTCCAGTTTTAATTAGTGCACATTTCCGTCCCCTCATGTAGTCTTAAGAGTAAGGGCTATTGGCTAACCTGTTAAGGTAATGAATTAATGATGTTTCGTGTCGTGAATTTTTAAGTGATCGTTTTTTGTATGTTAAGGCTGGTTTTATTTAAGAGAATCGAAATCCTTGGTAATTATTGTTAAGATGTAAATGTTGAATGAAGCAGGCCGTTAGATATTTTTCTTTGCCCTTTTTTTTGGGTGGAAATCACCCAATGACTTCTCCCGCTCTGAGCGGAGAGGGAGGGCGTATCAGACTCTTACTGACTAAAACCCACCAGTATTCCTTCAGTTGCCTATGCGCCAGGGCCACGGTAACTCTTTCGAACAATCCGCGACCCCGGCAGGCATCGGCCCTATCCGACCCCGTCAATGGTGCTGACATCTCTTTGAGGTGCGCGTGGAACACGACGCGACGTCGACCCGGGCCTGGTCCTTACTGGACGGCGAGCTGCCCATTGCTCGCCGTCCGCAAGCCCGCGCCTACGGTGGTCGGAAATCGGCTATCGACTCCTGCTCTAAGAGTCTAAGCTCTTAATATTAATTCTTCGTTTTATTTCATTCCAGCAGTATAGAGAGAAGATTGGCCAGCCCTGTCAACATTTTTGGTAAAATAGCAAGTTGAGGTTTTGGTCTGCCAAAAGTGCATCGGTCGTGATAAATGCTTTAATTTTGAGTTTAATCAAAATTAGACAGACTCGATACAGGTATTGGACTAACATATTTTGGAGTCCAGCATCTTTCTTATCTGTATCAATACACCTAGGTCCTCTTGTACCGATCTGTACGCTACGTTGAAGTCGTTACAGAAACTATGAGATGAATGACATGATTATACAATAAAATCTGTAGTACTTTATGTCTTCAAGTTTTAATTACTATCCGTGGCCTTATTAGGAGCTTCCGTTCTAAGATGTGCGACAAGTTTTCGCGATGTTATGTGTGTTTATGTCGAATGAATGATATAACTGTTTATGTTTTATTGAGATCCGTAGCTATTAATAATTTAACAACCAAAATGGCAGAGGATACAGAAGACATTAGTTTTGTGAAGACCGCATTTGACACAGAAATGTGCAGCCATTTAAGCATAGGTATTGTACAGAACATTACAGAATATTATCTAATTTAAAATGATCTTGTATGTTTGATAGATCTTTAATCCTACGGGTTCCTAGCATTGTCCCTGCTTGGTTGTAGGTGACAGCCTTCTTTGACATTCTTCACTATCTTCTAGCTGAAAAAAGATGAAAAATAAATGAATAACTGCCGTTTAATTTGCAATTTCACCATTCAAAGGACCAGTCACCATTACATTGTGATCGAAATTTCACCACAAAACCCGAATTCTTCAAATAAAATTGTCAGCAATTCCAAAATTGCTTTTTTAAAATAGACAAGAAGGGAACCAATTATTATCGAATCCAATAGATTGCTTATTAACCCTAACAATGCTGATTGGTCGTTATCGGCTAGTTTGCAAGCAAATTGCGTATTTAATTTTAAATTGGGTTACGACTCAGATCGATTTAAAAAGCCGTGATTATACTGTTGAATCTTGTTTTCGAATTACAAATGGCCAGTGGTAATAAAAAAAAAAGCTTGTGTTAGTTTGTATTGCTGATAGAGAAGAAATAATAGACTCGGATGATTTTTTACGTGTTTGCAGCTTGTTTGAAATATTAGATTTATTAAAACAAGCTAGCATAAACATGTTAAGAGTGAATGATAGCGTGACGGTTATCAGGGGAGAATGGAAGAAGAAGACGTAGTTCGCCGACCCAAGTAGCATGGGAGAAGCGGCATCTACAACGCCTCATGCGAGCTTCGCGTCACGCTGACGTCACGCAAAATCCTGAATCGCGCTAGCAGAGTTTACCGCGCAACTATCTTATATACAAATTCCCGACATCAATCGTAGGGCAGTTGCCCACCAGGCACGACACCCGTCTGGTCAGAGTATCCTCCCTCTTCTATAGAGGACGAGTGAACTTTACATCCTGTTCCTCATACCTCTATAAGTCAAACGAAGGGATCCTAAACAAAATAACAAATTAATGGAATAATTAGAATAGACCGTATGAGAAAATATTATTACAGTGTTGTTGCGTAGCTTCAGGTAGCAGTTGTACTGATTCAAAGAACTGCCATGTTTGAAAAAAATGTACCTAATTACGAACTATCTCCGACCTGTCTTTCCCGTATGTTGCGACTGCCGTGTTTCGTCTCTGCATCACCCTAAGGTAGACTGGTAGAAAATGCCTCAGGCATTACTCTGTCTTTGTACAGTGTGTTTTTACTTGTGCATATAATTTCAATAAATAATAATAAAATAAAGAACAATAAACAGTAGAAAAATAATTTTGTCTACATTTCACCACACGTCATCGTAAAATCTTGAAGACAATCAAATGATAGCATGACAGAAGTAGTTCCACACTACTGACCATAAAAATAGAGTTGTAAAACAATTCTCTTTTCAAGTAAAAAAATAGAAATAACAGCTTTGAAAGGTCGAACTACATGCTAGACATTTTTTATAGGCTCTTTCACCTTAACTCTGCAGCTAGATTTTATAGCACTTTTGCTAGCGGTTTCGTCTGCGTATATTTCAATTTTAGTTTTACTACTTCTGTTTTCTTTGGCTATAAAACACTTTTCATTCTGTTTATTCCCTGGAGCAAATGTGTTGTGAGCAAAGCACTAATACTTTGAATTGAACCAACTTTTCTGAGCAAAATTTACTGACTTTAAACCTCCATGAGAAGTGCCTAGGTACCTACCGTTTCAATGATGATGGCTTCTTCTTTCATTTAAATTTTATCCTCTTCATTGTATTATTTATTTTATTTTTACAATTTTAAGAAAGCTTACAGACTAATACACGCACTCGTAAATGGTAACGAAATAGTAAACACCTGACAATTGCTAATTACAAGCTTGCACATAATATACTACAATGTTATTCTAAAAGAAGATTAGAAAAGAAAAAAAAAGAAATAATGCATGGGAAATAGGTAGGCATGCCGCTATAAACCACAAACATTCACCCATTGAAATATTCCTTACTCAGGCTTTTCCTGATTATTGACGCACTCGTACAAAATAAATCAATTTCTAAATGCGATAGCAGGTTGTTGAATAACATTGCACTACGTACCTATATAAAAAAAGGTTACGCGTATAATTTGTCATTGTAAACGGTACTTGTAATAATGGTCATAATCTTAGGTTTTAAACATAACATAACATCAGGGTTGTTAACATAACATCACGCCTGTATGCTCCAAAGGGTTAGTCAGAGGTGTACCTATAGTACGCCTTTATTTCACTTCTTATATTTAAGTCGCATGTAATAGGGGGCGAGCCTTTTGCCATCAATCGGGCACAAATCCTGATTCCGGGCTGCTACTGAGAAATTCCAGATGGAAAACCCGAATAACACTTTTCTCGACCCGGAGATCGAACCCAGGACCTCGCTCAGTATCTGCGCTTGCAACCACTAGACCAACGAGGCTGTTCTTCAATGTTGTTTCATTAAAACCCTCACACATTATTTAAATGAGACTATGTTATGAGTGCTGTGGTCGCCCAGTGGTAACGGCCCCGACTTATGAGTTGTAGGTCGTGGGTTCGAACCCAATCAGGCGCTTTACTGTGTGTAAATAATTTCATCACCATTGCTCTCAAAAACGGTGAAGGAAAGCATCGTGAGGAAACCGGCATAGAACCAAAAATTCGAAGATATATGACATCTACCAACCCGCACTGGGCTGCGTGGTGGATTACGGCTCACTCCCTCTCACAGAGAGGAGGCCTGTGTGCCAGCAGTGGGATTTATATAGGCTGATTATGATAATTATGATAATGTTATGATATTGATGATAATGTGGTTTCTTAATTTTCATACCAATTCCCAATTTCCAATGAACATCGACGGGTTTTCTCGGTATTACGTCATGCTCGTACAAAAATATTATTTTTGCTACGAACCCGTTTACACGAGAATGTGGCCTACCGTAATAATCATGTTTGAAATAGCAGGCTATGAAATGGTTATTCAGCAAAAAAGAAACCTAGAACTTTGCGGCATTTTTATTTTGTTTTATATGGCATATTTTTATTTTATTTTGTTCTGACTGGGTTCAAATAACTATGATATGAAATGTAAGGGATCTTGCTTAGAAAATAGAACCAACGAGTAAAGTACCTACCTACGTAGTTGAACAGAATGAAATTATAATTCAGTTGGATCTACTGGAAGTTGTGCCAAACAAAATTATTGAAGACAATTCGCTTACTAAGGTACCAAACGATCTTCCATCCCAATTCAGTTTATAGCCAAGATCACTCTAAGATTAGGCTATCAAACAAAAGTACATAAGGGAAACTGATATGGGGAAACTAAATAAAACATACATAGCTATGTGCCATTAAAGGCCTCATAAAATTCAAGCGAGTTTTTGTAAGCGGCACACGTTAGACTATATCTTGGAGATGGCGCTTTTATAGTTCATCGCGTGGTTATGGTGGAAATATACTTTCAGTATTTACTTCAGAAAAGAAGGAAAGGTTTTCTTTTGTAGGTTTACGTGTTACAATTGAAACTGCCCCGTTGGTATCGTGGTTGCAAGCGCGATTGTCGAGCGTGGGGTCCTGGGTTCGATTCCCGGGTCGGGTAAAGTGTTACTGGGTTTTTCCAATATCAATTTCTTAGTAACAGCTCGGAGTTTTAAGGTTGGCGGTGTGATACCCACGTGCCTCGGAAAGCACGTTAAGCCGTTGGTCCTGCGCCTGATCTCTCTATGGTCGTGTCAGATTGCCATATTTGACATCCCATCGGACTATGAAAGTGAGGGAAGAGAGAGTGCACCTGTGTCTGCATTTCTAGTTTCCGTTGAGATTGGCCACCATGGCCGAAATATGGTCTAGAGGACTATACGATAAAAATAAAATATACCGTTTATGGCGACGATTAAAAGTACTGTAAAAGGAAATGGAGTAACCATCTACCAGTAAATACCCTGAAAACTACGTACTGTAATGCATTGAAGCTTTGTATGATTAAACTTTACCTTTTTCTAGTCCGAGAGATCCTAAAAACCACGTTTGTTGGAGGTGAAAGTTGTGTTGGAAATGGATAAACCATTGAGTGATTCTCTATACCTCAAAACATTGACCCGTGTATAAACTAATTAATTATTGTTGAAAGTACACATGCGCTTAACATGCTCAAGCACCCAAAAATATTTTCCTTAATACCCATAATATTTCTTTAACCAAAAAATAAATGATGATTGTTAGTTCAGTGTTCTTTTATAAATATGCATGTACTCGTATCATATTAGAAGCATACCACGAAAAGGGGTGGTTCTAGGGTGAGTTATGGGAAGGGGCACTAACCCCTTGGAACTTATGGGAAAACTTTCATGAAACATGTTGTGACAGTTACATGTACCTATATCTACGTGTGTTTATGCTTTGTATAGAGTTTATTTGGATTATTAGAAATGTGGCTTGATGTATGGAGTTGATGGGAAAATAATGAAAGTTGTATACGTGATTTTTTTGTTCAAGTTATTTTGTGTTTTATCGTAGTAGTATGCATAATGTACAATTTACGAAATGGTAGTATACGGATTGAACATTTTCATTCTAGGTATTATAGATTTAGCAGTCCAATTTAATGGCACCTTAAAAAAACATTCTATTCATCATGCTCACTCAAATATCTCGCTGGTGGTGGCGTGTGTGTTGGATCATTAAGTTCTCTTCAAAATAGTTGAGCTGAATGGTGCTGATCCATACGTCATGTTCGTGAACGGGCGCCGTCAGTAGGGACTGGCCATCTCTTAGCTGCCACGGCTTATTTTAATTTCTGAATTGTTTATTTTTTTTGTTTTTATCTTTTTATTACTGTTTGTAGCTTTTAACGTGCACGTCTTACTACATCGTTCTCACATGTATAATTTCAACTTGAATGATGTAACCAATTTTTTGTAGTTTATGTTGATTTAAAAGAGTGTCCATGGAGTTTTTTGCTCGTTCTTCTCCATAGGTACCTACTACGCTTTGGAAAGGGCAACTAGCTTCATTTTTCTGACTGACCGACCCCTTGACAATTCAAAAGTGCCTGTAATTGGTTTATTTGAAATAAATGCATTGAGTTTTTAGTTTATTAACGGTAATGAAAACATTATTGGAGGTAATGCATCGATGAGTTTGTGAGCATATTTAAAAACCCTCAGAGATCTATTTGGCAGTCATCTCTCTTATACAAAACTTATGAAAATGAAATCTTTATTTGTAAACATAGATTTTTAAATGGTGTTACAATTAAATATAAGAGTCCCGTCTATGTTTTGCGTTTAAGCGTACAAATTAAATTGATGATTATAATCAGTTTTTATCAAATTTCAAATTACAAAAATAACATTAATGTCAGAATGATTAGAAAATAACAATATTTTAGATTATTAATTACAGTCAAAAATTTTACACACACAAACAAATTAATTGTCACATAAACATAGAGGTAATAATTATAACAATTTTATTTCAATAATTTAATTCAGTGCAATGTCAAGTTTTTACTAATGTCATAAATCGGATATAGTAGTTCTAGCAAGTTTCATTAAGATAGTCATTAATAGTGTAGTAACATTTTTCAATCAAAAAATCATTTAACCATTTTTTGAACAGATCTGTATTACTAGCTTCTATTATATGTTTGGGTAATTTATTGTAGATTTTGGGTGCCATGCCTAAAAGGTTTTTGCTGAATATAGCTTTTTTGTGTCTTGTCATGCATATTGTATTTTTATAGCGTATGCTCTTCGGGCGATTATATAAATGTAGATTTGATTTGACAAAAGTAGCTACTTCATATATATAAAGACACGGGAGTGTAAGTAACTTAAGCTTTTGAAAATATGGCTTACAGCTCTCTGTATTTTGTATGCCACATATTGCCCTTATGCATTTCTTCTGTGCCCTAAACGCCACTTCTCTGTCTGGCGAGTTTCCCCAAAACATAAGTCCGTAGCGTAATGTTGATGACACATAACCATGATATGCCACTAAAAGGGTGGCCTGACTTGATATTTTCCTTAGGTTATAAAGGGCATAGGAGCACTGGCTAAGTCTTTTATAAATTACTTACGCATCCGTTGTAAGTACTCCCATATTTACTGCTATTAAGTACACAAATACATGTTTTATATAAATTAAAAGTTTGAAGACAAGCTGAAAAACACTACTGTAGATAATTACACATTCATGACACTGAAAGTGAAACTATAGTATAGAAGACGACCCCTTTACCTAGAATCCTGTTGGTCCCGTATTTAAGATGAATATATCACTACACTGGCTGATCATCACACCCTCATGCAGGCACGTTTCACTTTCAACTATTTCCCGCCATTCGTGGTGAACTGACAGTTGAAATAAGTGACAGCTAATTTACTACCGAAGTGTATAAGATAGTGTTTACATATCTATTAAATAGATACACTACATAATAAAAAATATAAAAAATAATTGAGGCATCACGAGCATAGCAGTCGGCGTTCTGTATTTTCTGCCTATCCCCATCGGATGAAGGCGTGAGTTTATGTATGTATGTGTGTACTACATAATTTAGAATAGCTACTAAAGTAGGTACACAACAAAATCCGATAGCGATCATTAAACTGAAAACACACCTACAATTTCTGTCACGAACATCCAAGTGAAACAAACAGAGTTATTTAAGCAAAGTACAGCATTTTGTAGACCATATCAATTTCAGTAGCATGCTTGCAGCCAGACAACATCCATCATCCAACGTACGTTATGACGTCAGAATTACAAATTCAAATATTATTTCAAGCGAAAACTTTCACAAATCCACTTTGCATGAAAGCGTTCTTTATGACACGCCACGCCACCACCCCAAGGGAGAAACACCCTTAGTTTTCAATATAAACATAGATGTAGGCATCTTAATATTTGCCGCGGTTAGCACAGAAATTGCTTTTCGTTGTATTTTCTTAACATGGGGAAGATTGCTCTGTATGATAATAATTTTAGTGGGTGGAGTTTAAGTATTTAGAATTAATATGCCTTAAGTCTTTGTAAGATGGTAATGTTATTATTGGAATTTTGAGAGAAATTGATACACGGTAATTTAGGATTTCGAAGAGAACTTCATGTCTTAAATTCTTAGTATTGTCGACTTGAATTTTTCATTATCGTTTTAGTAAATTGAAATGTCTTGTCTCATTTATTGTTACTCTTGATAAGCTATAGCAATATTCAAACAAGATGTCAATTATTAAATAGAGTAATATCAAATGAATATAATTATATTTTTGTTAAAATGATAATAATGTGTATATAAGATGCGTAAGGGGCCTTACGTATCAAGTTTTCTTGTGCTACTGTATTCAGTTCTTTCCTCAATATTTTGTTTGCTCCTGTAACCAAACAAAAAAATATTCAATCAAAAGAAAAGTAACCCATCAATCTACCTAGCCTGTTCCCTATATTGACGTCGGCAGCTTTCAGTCTAACCGGATGCAGCTAGTATCCATTTCGACAAAAGAGAAAAGAAAGAAGAGAAAGAGAGAAGGTGGAATACCACCCATCTCTCTTTTCTCTCCTTCTTTCTCTTCCTTATTCTCTTCGAGCGGTTTGCAACAAGTTAAATAAGCCACTTGTGCCTGTACATATTTTTCTCTTAAACTTAGGTTTTTACATGGAACGACTGCCTAGACCTCCACAACCCATTTACTGGATAACACCCCTTACATGGTTTGGTTTTGACTGCGTAGACCTCCACAACCCATTTACTGAGGAAACACCCCTTCGAAAAACTGGTTCTCAGGCTATTGGACTTCAGACATTTTCTTTTTCCAAAAGAAAAGTACTTACCTACATCTTCATACAGACATGTCTATTTGCTAACACAAATGTCACAAATCTTGTTTACATTACTCTGAAAGTTTCAATTCCTTTCAGCCTACCTTTTTCTATTGTATATTGTCAAAGACCTTTGCTAGCACGTTTCTGTTAGACCAAACTCCAAAAGGTTTACTGAACGGAACAATCTTTTTACTTGAGTTGTCACTAAGCTTATGCCTTTATGTTCTGTAAAATATTGCAGCTACACACGATACTGTAGGTAATGCAAAATGCATGCGATGAATTAGAAAAAAATGTGATTCGATAACATATTAAAAGGTTTTAGGGTGGCCCAGTAAAATTAACAAAAATAGTTTTTTTTTTGTGATCCTGATTTTATTATAAACTAGCTGTTGCCCGCGACTTTGTCTGCGATCCAGGATGAAATGTGCCATTTTCTTACTCAGGTCATGGTCTATCTGTGTGCCAAATTTCATCTAAATCCGTTCAGGAGTTTTCCGCGAGAAAAAGTAACAAACAACCATCCATCCTCACAAACTTACACATTTATAATACGAGTATAAGTAGGATTAGTAGGAAGTAGAACGTAAAAGTTTGTATGTTTGGTTGTTTGTTACTCAATTACTCAAAAACGGCTAAACGGATTTGGATGGGCACACAGAAAGTTTATAACTTGAATTAACACATAGGATTCTTTTTATTCCAGTAGAACGTTACCGTGGGATAATTTCCTACATCTACGCGGGCGAATCCGAGGGCAAAAGCTAGTATAATATAATTACTATAGACTTTTATTATACTGACTTAGGTATCTACAATGACTAAACAGATGCCTGTTAAGTTCCTAGGAATGGTTAAGTTTTATGCGAATCCTACTCATTCCTTACGTAGACCAGAAGTGTAAGGTGCGAAGTAAAATATAGTAAAGAAATATCGAGTTTGAAATATTTAAACCTTTGTGACTGCATTTCTCTTTGGCGCGGTGAATATCACAGGCTTCCTTTTGAAGTTTTACGGCTTCAGGAGTTGATTGTTCCGATAAAGTATCGTTTTATATAGATAGAATAAATGAAAATAATCAAATGTATTTTACCGGGTTGTTATTTTTTTGGCATTTAAATTTTGTCTACTGTAAAAGTGATTCTCACAGAATTTGTGAAACTTTAAACTTAAAATAATTATTATGTAACTTCAAAATGAATGGTGAGTTGAATTTATTAACTTATTTTTTTCTGTTATTTTATATCAACCTGAAAATAAAATCATGCATTAATTTATATCACCTTAAATACCCTTTGCATGTCAACTAAAACGCTCTCAACAATTCAATAATTTCTGATAATTTTCGTAACCCCAAATCACCTAAGATACGATCTCCACGGAATCACGAAAAAAAACAATAAACAAAATAAATAGGTGGACACGTGAGAACCAATCGAAAGTTCGAGGTGCAAACCGTAGGAGGCGTCGGTTGTCAACTTTAATTGGTACTGTATTTCAAGCCAAGCAACAGTTCGTGCCAGTGCATCCCGGGTAGGGTGTGGCCCATTTGCAGCGGCAATTGCAGGAAAATACTCCAATGAGAACTTATTGCAGTGAAAATAATTCCCCTGCATGACATGACTTGGAGTTTCCCTATGTGATTGCATCAAAAATGGAGAGATCCGCAGGAGAGAAGGTGCAGGGACATAGCCCGAAAAATGGCAGGGCAGGATACATACATTACTCCCAGAACTGATGGCTAATGGGGCTAAGAGGTTCTGAAGCGGCGACCGCGTACCGGACGGCGCAGCGT
Organism: Dryobotodes eremita; assembly: GCA_917490735.1. Classification (NCBI taxonomy): domain Eukaryota; kingdom Metazoa; phylum Arthropoda; class Insecta; order Lepidoptera; family Noctuidae; genus Dryobotodes; species Dryobotodes eremita. The sequence continues at coordinate 17,041,876 of OU823251.1, read as the reverse complement.
TGGAAGACCTCCCACGTGGTGAACCGAGGACCTTACGAAGGCCGTGGGAATCCGCTGGATGTGAGAAGCACAGGACCAGTGGATGTGGCGACGCTTAGGGGAGGCCTATGTCCAGCCATGGACGTCTTTCGGCTGGAAGGATGATATTGTAGATGTAAACAGTTCCGTGTTATAAACATAGCGTCACGCAATGTCTATGAAATAAATAAAATAAAATAACGTGTGGGGAACACCATTAGGAACGAAGTTCCTTACTCTTTTTCTTCAACTCGTTTTTTTTTTAAATATTTTCAGCCGCCATTTTGGATTTTTATTTTGACCTCGCTATCGGCTTTAGCACCTTCAAAAACCATGAAAACTATCTCTCTCTCTGTCTCTTTCTATTATGTATAATAAAAAGTCGCATGGAGGGGGCATAACGCTTTTTTGTTACGCGACGATTTCTAAAATTTTTCTACAAGTTTACTCTTATCGCAAGCTGCGTTAAAGAACTTCGTTCCAAAAAAACTTGTTGCATTTTACGCTAGCAGATTTTTTTAGCGTTAGAACCCTGTGTCAAAATCAGCTTATATTTAATCCCCAGATGCTGGCACTGGTTATATTATGAGTAAACTTGTTATTCTGTGATAGCAGACCTGAGAAAAAAAACAGATTACAATTACTTTTAGTAAAATAATATTATGGTATTGTATACGTATAGTGGAACTCGTAATGGCTTCACTACCATTTGAATGTCACTTGCACATCATAAAACGACATTGTCTATTTGTCTATGTGATGGTTAGAAAGTTTCAATCTTACTGAAGTTTCAATTTATGGGGAACTAGCTACAGCCCGCGACTTTGCCCGCATGAAATTTCTTGTAACCTCGACCCACCCCGTCCAACGCATCTCCGGCCGCGCTATCACCTCGTTTTCGCTTAGCGTTCTTTCTAACTTTTCTTGCTCGGCTACTAAGGGCCGAGGGCGTGATGTTAAATAGCCTAAGCCTACCCCAAGAATTGGGCTATCAAATGCCAAAAGATTTTTTCAAATCCAAATCCTGGACTTACAAGCAAACAAACAAATTTTACTTCTTTATAATATTAGTATAGAGATAATTGTTGTCAAAAGTGGTGAAGCAATTGCGACGTCGACTGTGCAAACTTTGGATCTTTGGTAAACGCTGTTTCTTTGGTAAGTCCGAAACTCTTGATACATTTATATGAACACTTGAGGTACCAAAGTTAAGCAAATCGTACAGGTTACTCATAATAGGTAGGTGATTAAGAGTTGTTTGTTTTATCTCTTGCACCGCGACCACACCCCATGAATTTTTAACGTGCGATATCGAGGGTTCTATTGTACGTTTTTTGAGTTTCACTCGAAAGTGCGTCTAATTGGACGGCCGAGGGCTGAAGAGGAAGGATTTCCATTCCTCTTTTAATTCCTTTTTTATCAAAACAATGCCTTAAAATCGAGAGGAGCGTGAAACTTTATTGTGGTAATTTTCCTGAAGCTATGCCATTGAGTTGGTTTGAATGTATTTCTAATTACTAATTGTTGATTCTTGGTTATAGCTATATTTTGGATTTTAAAACATACATTTTGAGCTTGCTAGGAAAAGGTACTAAGATCGGGGATAATTGTGGTTAACGGTGTAGTAAAGTGTGGTTAACGTCATGTTCGTGAACGGGCGCCGCCAGTTGAGACTGGTCATCTCTTAACTGCCACGGCTTATTTTTATTATTAATCTTATATTTTGAATTGTTTCTTTATATATTTTTTTCATTGTTCTCGCATATAGAAGCAACACGAATAATGTGCCCAGGATTTTGTAATATCTTGATTTAAAAAGAGTGTCCTTGAAGTTTCTTGCCCGTTCTTCTCCATAGAGATCTACGTTTTGGAATGGGCAACTAGCTTCAACTTTCTGACTAACTGACCGACTCTTTGACAATTCAAAAGTGCCTGCAAATGGTTTCATTGAAATAAATGCTTCGAGTTTTTTTTTTTTGAGTAGACCAGCACAATAACGATGATTGAATGTCATTATCATACTCAATACTCAATTCTTTATTGCATCTGCCTACTCTTTTCCCACTATTTTGGGGTCGGCTTCCAGTCTACCCTGTTTCTGCTGAATACCAGTATTTTACATGGAGCGACTGCCTATCTGACCCTCGCTACACAGTTACTGGGAAACAAACCCCATATGATTGAGTGCAAATCCTGAAAATATCAGGGATTTGATTTATTGAAGCCAATAAGTTGCTGACTGGTTTATAATGATGTTTTAACTGTAAATAAGTAGCAACTAAATTAATAAGACAATAAATAATTTAACAATCATATTTTTATCAGCTCATAGGCAGAGCATAACATTGGAAAGTTACCGAACAACTTTTTCTGTAATCATTTCTCTATAATAATTCTGCAATGAGAAAGCAAATTGAAAAAAATCTTATAGTTAAACTAGTAAACACTTTCGATATAAGTCATATCGGAAGTGTTTACTAGTTCAATTTTAGATTTTTTTTCAATTTGCTCTTCAATCTTAAACGTTATTGAAGGAAAAAAAAAAGCAGAAAGCGATAAGGCCGCCCATTGTATATTTTGTATTGTTTGATTTATTTTTTGTAATATAATTTGTGTTGTACAATAAATAATATATAAATAAATAAATAAGAATGGTTTACTTTGGCGTTATAAGGTAAAGAATATGTTTGGTTAGCTATTCAAAGATATTGAAGCTTTATGTTCTTTTAATATCTACCACTTAACTTAAAATAAATAAAAGTATAGATGTCCGATAAATTCTCATTTTAATACAAAAATCCTCGGTAAAAGTAAAGTAAGGCAGTGTTCAAAGAATGAGCTCTCACTATAAAAATCGTTTGCACTTTATTACATAAAAAGGCATCAAAAGTTTGATTAAACTGGCAGGTCAGTGAGTGTCGTAATGCTCCCTTAATTTTCGTTCGAAACGCGTCCAAAAAATCGTGGATCCGATAACTCTCTGTTCGCGGGCTTATTTTATATTAGCTTAAGAATATTCGACTTTTCTATCGAGAAAACAGCATCCCAAACTCAACCCTTAAGCTTGTGTGATAGAGTTGGAAAAGGTTTGTGTAGTCTAAAAGGATAAAATACAAAGAGATCAGTAAGCATGTTTGCAGGCTTAAGCTTTAGCTGTGAAAAAGGTTACCGAGCCCGCGATGGTGGGAATATTGATTCGTCTTATCAATATTGGCATAATGTTGCGTGTACAATGTATACTGACGAAAAATTTAAAAGGGAGAAGACAGATTTAATATGACAATGTGGGTGATGTGTCTTACGTGTTATGTGTCACGTTGTTTTGTTCGAAGCTGATTGATTAGCTCACAGATTGATCAGGTTCTAGTAAACATTGGTTAGCCACGTGAAAAAAAAACTAATCTCGTTTAATAGCATTTCATATGTGAATACATACAACAAGCGGTCAAACAACGCAAAATGCATCTTTATTTACTAGACCTTAGGACGTAGTGTGGTGACAGGTGTCATAATTATAGTCTTTGGTTTGATTGTAATTAACGCTCCGGAACTGACACATCCGGGTTTAACCACCGACGATCACCTAGAACATACACATGTTATTAATTATTAAAAGTAAGGAAGTAAACGGATTTGATATAAAAAATAAGGCGGATAAAACGATATTCTTGACAAAGTGATGTCAATTGGTATATCATTAGTTATAATAATAAATAAATAATAAATTATTTTATTGGTATAATTAATAATGTGTACTAACTAAGTAAAGCCCTGACTCCTGCGCTAGGTAAAACAGCTGTGTTACAGGAGTCAGTGTCCTCTTCCATTCGGTAGGTTCTGGATTTTAATGCAATATACATCGTTTATGTAGTTACATTAATTATAATAAATGTGTGATTAAAATTTTATTAATAAATACGTGGTAAAGAAGAGTAGTAAAAATTATGATTACAATTGATTTATTATATTATCGTTCTATATATGTTTGAGTGTGAGTGCGAAGTGTAAAGAGTGTGTGTTTAAAATTACCTGCCTTTACTCAAAATTAAAGTACTACCAAACGCTGTTAGAAATCTTTACCCAAATCTTCTCCCTACGATACGTACCCAACTACAGGTACAGATTGCTTCAATGGTAAGGCACTGATTTGGATCAACGCTGAGTCGTGTTCTCATTAGCAAGTACACCGGCCAGTCCCTTCATCCATGATATTGCGTGTTTGTGGTAACTTCCGGAAATTATTGACGTTTAACAGATCAGCCGACCGTCAAATGCCAAACGGAAACCCTAGTCAGATATATTCCACCTGGAGATTAACAGGCATAACGACCTGTGTGTTCAGTAGGCTTGAAACGAGAGCTGCTGCCGCGAGTTCATTATGAATTAAAGTAAATACAGTTTTAGGTAAAATCCTAACTAGGATTCTCCAGAATGATCCCTTTCCTTTATTAATGATTTTAAATTATTAGCCATTATTGTGTTTTTCTCATTACAATTAACAGCAAAACCTACTGCTGATAATTAGTAACTTTACCAACTAAGCTAAAGACATAGAATAGATATTATTTTACTTTGACTGATTCAAGAATTTGAGACTTTTAATGGTCCGTTTACTCTTTTTCAATTTATATATTTTAATAGCATAAAGCATAATCAGCCAATAATGTTCCCACAGCTGGGACACAGGCCTCCTCTCTGTGAGAGGGAGTGGGCCGTAGTCCACCACGCGGGCCCAGTGCGGGTTGGTAGATGTCACATGTCTTCGAATTTTTGATTCTAGAACATGCCGGTTTCCTCACGATGTTTTCCTTCACGGTTTTGAGAGCAGTGGTGATGTTTTTTTAAAATAATCTTTCCTATATTTCAGAGTATTTTGCGCCAGTTCGTTGTCCTTTTCCAGGTGATCAAAACAATAGTAATACATAATATTCCTTACCAATACAACATAAACTAAACCCGTCATACCTCAATAAATTTCAATTTAAAATCGAATGTTGCATAAAAGCTTTGTAACGGTGCTATAAGGTGTTACCGAATAAGGCGCAAAGTATAAGGCGTAGTCGTAAATACTACGTTTCTCTGACATTAGTGTGGAAGCGTGAGACTGACGTTAGCCGCAAAAGCGAAGCGTGCGCAGATTTTTATTACGTTTTGTTTTGTAATGGCGTAATGTATTGAATAGCGATAAATATTGTGTTTAAGTATGGTTTCAGTGTTGCAATAAAGGTGTTGTTGAATCATTCGATTTAAAAAAATAAAGGGATGAAAAAGTCTTCGCACGAAGATTGTCCCTACCTCTAGCCTGAGGGCGACATAGGTACACTACCTTTGACGAATCGTAATTCTTATGTCATTTAAATTAGTTAGGAAAAACATGGCGTGTATTTCTATGATTCGTTGCTTAGTTCAAAATTTCTTATCATCATCGGACAGTAAAGAAAGAAAGAAATTTGACCCAGGTTAGGGCAACAAATAGGGCAAAAAAAACTTAAAAACATTATTGTGTGCCTTGCGGCTGCGCCAAATAAGTCCAGTTCAACTCAAATCAGTTCAGTTCAAATAAGTTCAGTTCAAAGCCAGACAACTAGTGCCTGACGCTGGTTTTCAACTGGATCCTATGTTACGAAAGTCCTATGTTAATGATGAGTAATGCTAAAAAGCTCTCCTACAATACTTGCATATTTCAAACAACGCCAAGACTTTCAATAAGCCACGCCTGGTTTAGCTGACTTCCACCAATAAATCGAAGGCTGGATGTAAAATGGCCAACGTGCAGAGATACGACCAACTCGTGAGCAAAATTCACGTGTTAAAAACAATGAGAATTCTTTCGATTATTATGAATACATAAGTTAATCTCCACCGCACGCTTTCCCCGAGGGTTGATACTGAGACACAAAATTTACGAGTAGTCAAGCGCAGTTTGCGAACCAAATTTATTGTATACCGTCTTTGTGTTAACAGTGAAGTCAATTTCTTTTTTATGTATGACCGTTTGTGGTTCTAACGTTTTGTTGGTGGTAATTGTTATTTTTAGTTTAGACTTTACAGGAATATTGAATTTTGAAAATCTCTTTCTTAGACTTTCTTATAGCTATCACAAATAAAGTTAACATTATCAAAATTTTGAACTTTCAGCTATTAACGTGATAGAAAAAGGGGAACTTCATGAATTCCGTTTTTTACTTTGTCTAAAACTATAAACGTTATCTGCACAATACCACCTAACCATGTGGTTAGTGGTGGGTGCATTGATTTCTTTCTTATTTAATAGCAAAGTGAAAAGTAATTCACAATTTAATGAACTCCAGCCTGACAGTCATATGTTGCACGTGCCAGAATCTATCACCACTTTCAATCTTCTGCAGACAATTCAATTTGCCATAACTGCACGTATTCTTCTACATTGTATATTAATGCCTTAGTTCATTCTTACATAACTAGCAAATTACATCTATCATTGATAATAAACGGCTCGACATGAACGCCACACAATGGGTGAGTGAAATGGAATTTTGACTCAAAAATTTATTATCTCTCCCTATCACATTGTCAGATTGTACAACGTACGATAATATCCATAATCAAGTCGGCTGAATAGCATCGATTAATTGAAAATGTTTGGAGAAAAATACAGTAATTTATCGAATTCATGAGCGAGTAATCACGGGTTCGCTCGCAACTTTCATTCGATATACCTAATTAGGTTTTTTAAAGTGGGTTGCGACGAAATTTAAAGTGAAGTAGGAATTATCCGGCAAAGTGAATAGCCAAGAGGTAACTTTCGTATATAACAATTAGGAAGTTGATGTAATAAAAAGAAAAATCCGATCCAGCCTGACCCTTGCTGTCCTCTCCCAGCGACGCCCTAAGCCGAGCCTCGTACCCCTTGCGTGTTGTCGCCCAGTTTGTAAGTGTTGTTTTGTAAGCCCTGGCTGGTGGCCTTAATTTATTAGGGCAACCACAAGCATGTCCGGTTAAGCAGCCGACAACCTCCTAGGTTGACCGGCGAGAAGCCAATCAAAAAACAAAAAGTGCAATATGTGAAGGTGGAGATAGTTGAACATAAGAAATAACTGATGAAATTATCGACAGTGCCTATTAATGGCGAGTGATGGATCAAGAACAGGTAGCCGATTTTCTTTTAAAGGTGAAAATAAAGTAGGTAATTCCTCCAAGTATCTTTACTTCAATACTGATACAAACTAAAATATTCACTTTCTAAAACATAACATCGAATTTACAAACAGTATTACATCTCTACGTACGAATTTGATACACAATTTTGTTACGATTACCAAATCATAATATAGCTGTTTCGACAGCTGTTCTATTGTTTCTGTTACAATTTCGTAACATTTTCTATTTGTTGATGTAAGTTAAGATTACAAGTTGTCGCTTATTATCATTGCGGTTACATATAGTTTTTTCAAGGATGGTTCTAGTTGGTTATTAAGCTTCTGGGTCAATGGAAAAACGATAATGATAGTTGTTTTATTTTAATGAAGGTTTTAGGCACTTGTGTCGTGTTTTTGCTTTCTTTATCGTGTTTTAGTGTTTTAAAAGTGGTCGTTGAACCCGACTTTGTGCTTCACTGTATCAGCAAATACCTATCTGCCTAGTTATTGCATGTCATGGGTATTATTTTTTTATAATGAAAAATAGTTTTGGGTATCAAGTTGGTTTGTGAGAAGATTAAGGCTGCTTTCATCCATTGGAGTTCCGATAAGCGACTAAGGATTTGAAATATTGTTTAGATCATAGACATCGCCTTGCCAAGAATTCTGCGTCTTAGTGTAGTTCCGTCCGACTTTTTTGTTCGTCCATGTAATAAGCCAGTTAAAACGCTAGAAGCCATAAAAAGACAAAAGAATTACCTTTTTTCATTCACTCTGACTATAGAGACAATGTAACTTCGAGCAATATAAAAATTACATACATTGATATTGGTCGAAGCCATCTGTACTCTGTAGTACTTAAGGAACCAACTGGTTAATGAGGTATTTAATAACTTGTTGTTAACTCATAGCCTAAGAGCATAACCTAGTTAATGCTCTTTGTTGCCAGTTGAGGGGAATAAGCAGATGGTGTGGTGGTGTGGTATTAGCCTTGAAATAAACAGATGTTTTTATTTCAAGGCTAAAACCGAAAATAAGTTAAGTATGTATAAGAAATATTATTAACAAACGTATCTTTTTTTAGGTTTTTCGTTATTTTTGTATAAAGGCTCCGCAAACAGGTGCGACGCGACAGCGCGACGCGTCTCTAGTAGAACAATTTCTATAAAAACTTCATGGAAATTGTTTCGCGTCCAAACTTTTGCATAATGATTAAAAATGATTACAGTTAATGTTACGTGATGCATTCGTTCAGTCAGTTGATATTTCAAATGAAAATAAATTAAATTGTTGTAAGTATTGTAAAATAAACAATCTTCTAAAGAGATTACATTTCTTTCTTTTGAAGAAATACGAGCATTATGTCATGCCATAAGTGGTAAAAAGAGTAATGAAGTTGAACATTCCGTTACTAAAGCAGACTGTAACACATTCAATTTAAACGAATGATAGACGTTCGTTAAAGAGGGGCTAAAAAACAATTACCAGAACTAATTAGCCGACAAAATATTAAAATTTTGAACCCGTTTTAAAAGTGAAAAACAAATAGACTTCATTTTTGGACAGCACGACACGGAATGGAAGTTACATCGACGAGTTTTTAAACATCGTCAGGTGTTTCCGGTCATCTGTGCCCGTAAATGACGTACGTTTAAATACGAATGTGTTGCTCCAATATTATGAGTGGATGGCTTTATTTCTGAAGTTAAACAGTGTTTTTGTGAGCTTTAACTTTTATTATTGTTTAACGAATTAAGATTTCGCTTGAGGTATGTGACACACATCAGCTCACTTCAATAATTATGGTGCAGAAAGAGGAAGACTTTTGTACGAAAATAATATTTATCTTTCTTGTTATTGATATACTATCTATATGATTTTGCGTGTGTATCTCTCAATATATATAATTCACACAAAATTAGAAAGGGATACGAGACACATATAATTACATTGGTTTATTGATTAAACAATTATGTTATAGTTCATCGTGGTTTTGAGTAAATTTTTGGTCTAAAGAGAGCCCAGATTCTAAAATCACTAACTTCTATCTCCTTTCACTATCTACATATCGTCCAATGTTCAAGGTTTACTGTTGATTTAACAAAATAAATATTTTCAAGCATTTGAAGAGGATCAAAGATGTCTCTAATGTAAAGTCCCGAAACAGTCCAAGTTCTAAAATCACTGACTTCTCCTATCTCCCCGCAATATCTACGTTGTGCCTAGCATCCATGGTTGATTTAACAATAACAATTACGTTGCCTGCACTCGGCCTCAGGCTAACGACTAGCCACGACATAAATCTTTTAAGTAGGAATGCTAGATGAAGATACAAAACATCTATCCGTGAACAATTTTAAGTCCCAAGATGAGCATTTTCTAAAATCACTGACTTCTTCAACCTCTCTGTTATATCTCCACTGAGCTACTACGTCCACGGCTGAATGTTAATTTAACAATAACAATATTCTCAAGCACAATAGCACGAAACACTCAAGTAAGATAGACATTCATATTTACTACCAGATTTCCAAATTTATTTCCTTCTTTCTATCATACGGAACTCAAAACTTTGGATAGATTCTAAAGTCACTGACTTCTCCTATTTTCTCTGCAATATCTAAATTGCGTCTAACGCATGGTTGACTGTTGATTTAGCAATATAAATCTTTTCAAGTTACATAAGTATCTATATTTAATACCAATGAGTTCCTAGTGAGTCTAAATTCTAAAATCACTGACTTCTCCTATCTCCCTGCAATATCTACATTATGTCCGTCCATGGTTGACTGTTGATTTAACAATATAAATCTTTTCAAGTTACATATCTATATTTAATGCCAATGAGTTCCTAGTCAGTCTAAATTCTAAAATCACTGACTTTCTCTATCTCCCTGCAATATCTACATTGCGTCTGTCCATGGTTGACTGTTGATTTAACAATAGCAATTACGTCGGCTGCACTCGGCCTCAGGCTGGCGACTATTCTTTAACATGACAGATGCCAGAGAGAATGATTACCGCCATTTATAACATGAGGGGAGGTATTCGTGAATTAGTCTTGTAAGTAAATTCTGGAAGTTATCGTATTATCTGCGTGGCGATCTTCTTGGTGTGTCTTTGATTAATTGTTTTATAGATTGTGAAGCTTTGGTGTTAGGTGTAATTAAGTGGATATAAATTGGATAGTGTTTTTATTTCTGAATTTATGGCAATTTTGGAGAGAGATATTTCTGTTGATTTCTTTAACAAAGCTTTGTTTGTTATTAATTGTTTGTGCAACTTGTGGGATTTGAAACAAAAGCTAATCGCTTGGCAGTCGGATCTTTAATAATTGGGCTTTTGCTGCTTTGAAGTTGGGAAAGTACTAACTAAAACCTATTTCAATTGGTTTTCGATTCTTCTATTTCGAGAAAATTGGAATTGAAGTTGAAACAAATTGGTTTTGCATGTATGCAAAATGATCCATTGATCTTTACAATCTATTTGCTTACCGAAAGTAAATATCATTTTATTAAAAGAACTTTGTTAATAAACACTGGTGTACACTCCGATTTCAATCACCCTTTTTGCATCCAATTTAGTTCCAAATTCAAACAAATCGTACTAACTTGTTACATGCAATAAAACTCAAACATTTGGAGAGCCTGAATAAATATCAACTTAATCTAATACAGGCATACACATCAACTTTGTATGTTTAAAATACTGTTTTATTTCAGAATATAGAGTGACTGTTTTTTAGTCTAAAATATATAGAGTCATAGACTACTGGTATACCAGAGGGAGGTACGATCACCAACAAAGTCGATAAAAACTTCAGTTTTTCAAGTCTTACCTATGGAGCAAAATATTAATATTAAATTCTTAACTATAAATAAATAAAATAAAAATATTTTTAATTCAGATATTATGATCCATAGGTATAAAAACATTATAATTATTGAGATTGAACAATTACAAAAATGGAAATTAAAATTAAAATTATGATTAAATTACTGATTTCACGAATGACCTCCAAAGAGGGGATGAAATCCTATCAGCTATTATATGAAATACTGAGAAACCATAAATGGATACATTATGTATTAGTTTAGATGACAATGTAAAAGTAACATTATTAATCAACAATTTTTGCAAACTGTACTAAATACAATGTAGTAGGTACTGTGAAAACTACGGGGACGTAGAAGGGAAAGGCGTTATATTTAGTTATTACGTTTCTAGCAAGCATTCGTGCTTACATCAACGCGCCTATTTTTTTACTAGTTTTACCAAACAAAAACCTAATTCAAATAATTTGAAAGCTCATTCTAAATTCGCTTGACTGTTCGAATATATCTATAGTTATTTTACTCCCAGCCTGCACCACATAAGGTCGACTTTTGCAGACAACCTTTACAGTACCTACACATGGAATAGGTACAAAATTCTCCTGATTATTACTTACTAGCTGCGCCCCGTGGGTTCACCCACATAAATCTCGATATCATGGGAATATCGGAATAAAAAGTATCCTATGTCCTAATTCAGGTAATGGTCTACCCATGTGCCAAATTTCATCAAAATCCGTTAAGCTGTTTTAGCGTGACAGCGTAACAAACAAACATACAACAAATCAAATCTTTTCTCTATAAAATATTAGTTTAGATTATTGGAATATTTCGACTGAACTACACTTGGGTAAATGTCTCTCTATGTCCAGCGGTGAATTGCTATTAAGCTGATGATACAAATGAAATATTTGAAAGGAAATCATTTTCTACAGACATAAAGCCAATGGTTCATTTCCTCTTGGTCCGATTCCTCGTCGTTGAACGACTATAATAAAACTTGCAATTATTTTACTCCACTTTAAAGCTGTGCGCAGAAGTCAAGATTGTCTGTCAGACAGACTATTTCGCTCTTTGAAAATAACTACGGTATGCACTTTCGCAATACCGTCTCACATAGTAAAAATCCTCAAAAACGTACTGAAAATACTTTTTTTACTCGAGACAAAACTGTTCTGTCTCATCAACTGCCTAGTCTTGTCACAAATATGTTTCCTCTACATTGGGATAAAACATGTTGACACGCACAATAGCAATGAAAAAAATTTCATAGTCAAAGTTATGAGGAAAATCTACTGAAAAATCAGTTTGGGCAGAAGACAAAACTATTCTGTCCCATCATACGCCTACTTTTTTCCCAAATATGTTCCTATTCTTACTAGGTTAGTAAGTAAGTAAGTAAGTAAGTCTTTATTTGCCTTAAACATGGTATAAAAGGTGTTACAGTTTGGTAATATAATATAGTTCACATGTTTAGCTATACAACATCATGTATCAATTGCATGCAAAATACTTAGAATTAATTAGTAAGTAGAAATAAAATGTCAAAGCTATAAAACATTCTCCACAATACAATCATCATAACATAATATTATTTAATGTCAGAAATTAATCTCCACGAACAAAATCAAAAAGTCACAATAAAAGAAAACATTATAAAAGTAAACATTATTCGCAACAGTTCCATAACATTACATAACATAACTTAAAGTAAAAAAAAAGGAAATCAATATAAACAATAATTATAAAATAAAAATGTCAAAATTATAAACATTATCGACGATCCAGTATGTCATTATTTGTGAATTATAATTTAATGTCAAAAAAATCCTTAATGTCATAAAAATTATGTTCATTCAGCCATTTAAAGAGTCTGTTTTTAAAAGAATTAATATAGGTTGTATAATATAGGTTGGGGTCGCCTTCCGGTCTAGTCAATGTAGAAGCTGAATATGTGACCTCCACAACCCAAAACTATTCCCTCTACGGCAGACAAAACGGTTTTGACTCTAGTGTGCGCGCGATCTAAAACATTACATTTCTACTACAATACATCACTAAAGTTGCCATAACCGCAGCAATATTTTAAAATATTATAACAATTTACTGCGGATATGAAAAATTCCTCGAATGGGTGCGGAATATAAATTTCCGCGTGACCCATAACTGGGGGGTGTGTTCACTCATAATTCCTTTTTCATTGAGACAAATATTCATATAAACGTGATATTAGATGTGCGTGCGTTCCTCGCATGTGACTCGCACAGACTTAGTGATAATATTGAATTAAATTATGGAGATTTTTCGTGAGATGAATGTCTTTATTTATTCCAATTGAGAGCTATGAATATGAAATAGGTTAGGGCGCTGTTAATGAACTATTTTATTAGGTTCGTGTTTTTTGCACGAAAATAGTTTGGAGGGGTCGTGGTTTTTTGCACTTTTTGCACGAAAATAGTTTGAAGGCGTCGTGGATTTTTGTACTTTTTGCACGAAAATTGTTTGGAGGCGTCGTGGTTTTTTGCACTTTTTCATATCTTGGAACTACTTGTAAGGGCTGACAACACTGTTATAGGCCATTGTTCCCGCCTCGTTAGTCTCGTGGTTGCAAGCGCGACTGCTGAGCGAGGGGTCCTGGGTTCGATTCCCAGGTCGGGCAGTGTTATTGCGTTTTTTCCATTAGGAATTTCTTAGTAACAGCCCGGAGTTTGGAAGTTGGCGGTGTGATACCCCGCTGCCTCGGAAAGCACGTTAAGCCGTTGTTCCTGCGCCTGATTTCTCTCCGATAGCGTTGGAAAAGAGAGTACATCTGTGTCTGCGCACACACTTGTGCACTATAAAATCTACCGCGCCGGAGGCTCAGTCTCCGCTGAGATTGGCCGCCATGGCCTAAATACGAGCTAGAGGACTATATATACCTAGTCCATTGTAGAATGCTCGATTTTTAGAAACAATAATTTGCAGCTGTTCAGGGTTAATAACTGAAATAAAACAAAGCGTGCATGTATGACGAATGCCCTAATTGCGTAACACACTATTAATCAAAATCTCAATAATTTTGAAGGATATTGCTAATCCAGTGCTTCATATGCTGGAAAAATTTGTCTGCTCAACAACGTAAATAACGCAATGAATGTAGTTGAACTGTCAAAATAAAAGCCATAGTTACGGTTAGTGTGTTATGCGATTACTTAGATTTATAAACGTAAACGAAGTAAAAGGAGTATGTAAGGGTCGTAGCAGGTGGCGTTCTGCAGTTTCTGCCTACAACCAAGGGATGAAACCGTGATTGTAAAACAAAGCCTAAATTACCTATCTATAGGCTGAATTCAAGACAACTTTGGCTCATAGGTACCTACTCCATCTTTCTTTACAAAATCTTTTGTGCTCTATTAACAAGGTATAATTAACACGCATATAACCATAACCATATAATAAAACTAATTGCTCAATCTTACGTAATTCAATGTTTTAATATGAAGAGATGAAAACGATATTTTAATGCTATGTTCATTTCGCGTTACTCGATTCGAGAGAACGACTCGACGCCTCCCATGAAAACGTGACGTGTATGAATTAAGGAGCTGCTGTGAATAAAATTACAAAGATGTTGCTGTTTTGGAAGTGGCGTGAATGGGAACCGCCTTGAGGATTTTTGTTTTACAGGATTCTTTCAGTTTGTTGATGCCTGTGTCTAAACAGTGCTTTTTCCTTGTTCTCAAAATTGTATAGAACGGCCTTCAGAAGAAGTTTCTTTCAAAGAATTACAAAGGTTTGTTAACATAACGCCCAAAGGGACAACAAATTTGCGGAAAAAAATACGAACACCTACATTTTTGAACTTACTTGTGGTATGAAAAAGTTTCAAAGCATCAGGTACGGTTCTATATTAAATAAGGTGTATTTTTCATACATTCATTTCTAAACATTAGAATTGAACATAAATATAAGCCTTCACTCATACCTAGCCGCTTCCAGATTTAACAGCTCCAAACATACGCCCCGTATATTGCGGGGAGGTGTATCCTCATTTTGGAGTCATTACACGAAATAGTATCACCGTATAAAGTCCCAAGGGAGGAGGGAGTGACTTTGTGGCTCATGTTTGTTTATACACTCCCATATATATTTTGGTTAATTAAGTTTTTGTGCGGTCGCGGATTAGTGGGTAGGTAGGGGAGAATTGGCAAGACTAATCGTGATGTAGTGTGGTGGAATGTGTTGGAATGGTCGCTGTACCGCAAATTTCGCGGAAATTGAGGTGGATTTTCCTGACAAATATTATGTGTCATTAGTGAGTCCATATTTCGGTTGGTAGGTACGTAGCTATGTGTACGTTTATGACCGAGCTAAATATTCTAGAAAACTTCATGTTAAAAATTAAAAATAAACGGTGTAAAGCAGGTAGGTAGTTAGTTTAAGTAAAGTATAGAAGTAATTGGCGCATGAATAAAATAATTTTCTTACTTTTCTTTTAAATCTGTGAGAAGTATTTCAGCCCTATTACTACAGTAGGTAAGTGCAGTTTTTCATAAAATCCCGTGCAAAAAGTTACAATGATGAAAGTGACACTCATCTTTGTAGTCTAATTAATTAAAGAAGACATCTTCCGTCATTCAACAGCCCACACGTAACTTAAAACCTCCAACTCTTCCAAAAGCCTCATATTTTAAGAACTCTCTCATTCCACAAGATGTGTACGTAAATAAGCAAAAATTTTCCATTTACTTACCGTAGTACGCAATTACCGAGTTTCCCATAAGAGATTGAACATCAAAGAGTCTTTAATTAAGCCTTAGAAGGGCCATAAATAGCGTCCAAAGTAACACTAAAATATTTACTTAGTCCTGTTAACGTTTTAATTGAGAATAACAAAATTTCTTATGGACGCTTTCAACTCAATATTTTGACGATAAGCATTACTGTAAAGCTGGGCATAAGTCCAGTTTTACAGTAATGCCGTTATGTATGCTTATTGTTGCAATTTTGGCATCAAACAACATACAGCAATGTTGCTCTGTTGCTCCACCATTAGACCAACCGTTTATACGGGTAAATATTGCCGGCAATTGTTGCTACAAGTGTTGTAGCAATTGGTGCAATGGTGGAGCAACACGGACCAACATTGCTCTATGTTGTTTGATGCCAGAATTGCAGCAATTTGTTGCAAGAGATGCCGCCACAAGCCACACCTTACTGAGCGATATGTACTCGTAGCAACTGTTTATTAAGTTGCTTATTAGTTGTTGTTGTATAAGTTGCTCCAAGTTGCTTCACTGCCTCCAAAAACATTTCAAGTGTAAACGCAGCTTTAACTGTAGGTAGATCGGTAAATAAAGAATATTAATTATAAGCATATTGCGCATTATACGATCCTACAAATTAATAAACGCTTGACGGATTATTGTTTGTAGAATTTCGGCTTGAATTTTGTTAATTAATACAGTCTTGGTTTCTAGGAATTGATAATTTTGTTAGAGTTTAAATGGAAAATTATAGACTTCGGTAATGTAACGTATTAACGATGTTCAAATTAAGGTAATTGGAGTCTACTAATATTAAAAGTATTAACAAGTAGGTACCTCCATGTTAATCATTTTAACACAAGTAGGTTACTTGTATACAAAATCGAAATAATGGCACCAACTAATTTATTTTTAGGGTTCCGTACCTCAAAAGGAAAAGTGGAACCCCTATAGGATCACTTTGTTGTCCGTCTGTCTGTCTGTCCGTCTGTCCGTCAAGACCCTTTATCCCAGGAACGCGTGGAGGTATCGAGTTGAAATTAAAACCTTATACTCAGGTCTACAGTCCCTTGAAGCTCTGAAAAAATAAAACTTTTAAGTTAACATTAAAAAACAAATACGGCCGCTTATGCCGCAAAAAACGTATATTTCGACACTCTCAAGGGAATCAAAATGTATACGGTCACGTTGAGCTAGATTTATGAAATTTGGCAAGTAATATCGTCTTATACTACAAGTACATGGAAAAATCTAAAAAAATATACATTTGTGCTTTAATCATAAAAAGTATAGTCTTTACTTAAAGTACGTAATCAATCATCGAAATTTTCAATCAATTATCGAAAAATTAAATTTTTACTAATTTGTACAGAAGAGAAAAAACTGAAAGCCATATATTTTCAATTAAATAACAAAAAAACAGGGTCTTTGTGCAAAGAACGGGGGTCCAAATTTTTAAGTGAGTTAGCCGTGGCATTTGGGGTATCGTATGAAAGGGCTTCATTGTCACAAGCTTAAACAGATTTTTAATAATTTTTATGATGTTTTCGATTTATGACGAAGAATGAAAAAAAAATACATTTTCCTTTTTTTTTATGTATAGATAGGTAACTAATAAGTTTGGTGTATGTAGTACCTAACAGTTTGCAATGATATGCGTACTTACTTAGTCTTTTTTTAATTTTGTAATTAAACACAATCCTAAATAGGTACCTACCTACTTAAGTGTCTTGTACCTAGTAGTATTATACATATATTTGAATAGGATATTAAACAAACATAGGTCACATTCAGTTCACGTAGAAAGCAGACAACAAACGTTAATAAAGCCCTAGATTCAATCAGTTTGTATGTTAAGCACCTAGCAATAAATTATAAATTAGTACGGTAGGTACTTACACTATCAGCGTAAATATTTAAAATCGGTTGAGTACCTACCTACTTTTTAGAGTTAAATCCTTACAAACAAAACTCAAATCTTCCCTTTTTATAATAATAATATAAAAGTAGATAGATATAGTAGATAAATAATATTAAATATAATTTAGGTATGAACAGTTAGTATAACCACAATTTCACTTATACTACACAATAATATAAGTACGTAATTATAGGTTTGGAAACTAAATTTTGGGAAAAGGTCGGAAAAATCTGCCAGACTCGATACCTGAACTATTTATAACAATTATGTACCTACAAATTTGTACAGAACCTCGGTGGGCAAGTCCAACTCGCACTTGTCCGGTTTCTCAAATATACGCCGACAAAAAAAGTTTCGTACAAATACAACGCAATGGCATAAAAATACAGTATATATACAAATAATTGTAAAAGAAAACAATAACAAAAACTTTTCCCGGAAATCTTTCTACTTACTTACATAAATGGTGGAGGAACATAATCCAGAAATAGAAAGGCATTTAATTTTTTTATCCCACGATTCCTCGAAGAACAGACAAATACATTATTAATGAGAGGAACAACCTTTATCACAATTGAAACTTGCTGTTTTTTAACAAAGTTGTCTTCATTTCATTATTGGTCGTTGACCTCTTGAACACGATTTAAATTAGATGATACATTGGTATTCGTTGTCCGAAAACCAGCATATACAAGCACAAAAGGCGCACAAAAAGCGTATTATGTTTTTAAGTAGACTATTAGATTTGTACCTTGTTAGAATAAGTCCGTATAACAAATGCAACTTAATTAAACTTAATTTTTGAGTTTCCATTGCTAGAAGTTCGATGCCTTATTAAATTAATTTATCAAGAACACTCATCTTGTTTACGGAAATTGAAGAAGTTTTCTTTTTATTTTCGGTCGTCTATTTCAAGGAAAATAATTTGTAATTTTCCAGTTCGTTGCTCCCAAAAGTAAACAGCTTAAATCTCTCTGATTTCTATTTTTAGAATAGAAAGCTGCTCATAGAGTTCAATCTCAAGAATTCACGAGATAAAAACCTTCAGACTATCATGTAGTTAAACCTTTGGTCTCTAAGTTCATTTTCCAAAAATTCATTCAACTAACTTACTCAACCGCAAGTACTTCAAAATTACGATATCAGTTTTATTTGATCGAATACTGAACAATTGCGGATATCGCTGAACTCGAATATTGAAGTCCCTCAAAGTCATCCGTTCAACCGAAAGATTCTTTCAGCTAAGTTGCCACTTTTATAACTAGAAGATAAGGCATATAAGAACCTCACTGTATCTAACTGCCCGAGGCATTCGGAATTTTATTAAAACTTCTCCCCTTGAGATAACTTCTGTTTGATAGAAGCCAGAAGGAAGGAGGTTGGGGACAAACACCCCCCTCCTCTCCCCGACAATTAATGCCACCATTTACGAAATTTTATTTCATTTGCGAATGCGAACTCCCGTTATTTGATTATTAATAAAATGAGTTTTATTTTGTTGCCCATTTGCATAATTGTTTCATTTTCGCTTCTCGTCTGTCGTATTCGATGAAGTTCGCTCGCCAGAAATCTTTTAAAAAGAAATTAAAGTCGAGTTTGCTGAGGCCTCCGAGGTTTATAGTGTTTTCTGGGCTAAAATTTAATTTTTCGCCATTGGCCGGAAATTGTATTGACACTCATTTCAGAAAATTAGCCTTCCTTAATCTTTTTATCTAAGGATCGTCACTGAAAGTAGAGTTAATTAAAGCCGCAATTGAGTAGGTACCTTATAATGAGGACTCAGAGGACAGTTTTAACCCTAATAAGAACAGACATCAAATTTCCTGACGATTTGGAAAATGAGTAAATACTGTTCTGTAACAAATCTGTCCCTCGGTGTATTTTTGTGTCAACTTACTATTCAAATAGTTAATCTTAACTTAAATACTTAATCACGTAAACGAATTAATATGCCGCTGTAATACAGTATGAACTAGTACATTTCGTATTGTGACTTTTAATTACAACAGTATAATTAAGGTCATAAATTGTGCAGAAATAAATAAAATAATCACATTAATTTAGTCAAAAAGTTTATGAAGAGTAACGAAGAAATGTTTAACCAAGATAAAACATTAACACAGTGTGACATGAAACTTATTGCTTCTTGTAATAACTTGTATAGTTCTAGAACAGATGCCTTTAAATATTAGAAAATTAAGTCATTTGTTTTGACCCAGTTTATAAAGGCGACAATACTTGAGCAGATTGTAGATCTAAAATAAACTAGCAACAACTCAATACCTAAGAGTATGAATAAGGACAGGTATATTTAGTAGAACAGGTACAAGACGCATTGTGGACTATCTTGTTTCAATGTTCATATCTGCTTATTAATATTTCCCTTTTGTACTTATTCTAGATTATAAATATTCGGCGGAGGCGTGGCAATAAACGTTGGTTTGTTCGTAAATTATCTCTTTGGATAGAATAGTCGACGTTACTAAGGGGATAACCAACAGAATTTTCCTTTTGCTCAATAATAACATTTTGTGAAGACTAATCTGTTTTATAAAAGGTTGTCTTTTATAATAACATTACTCTGTTCGTCAATCGAACACGTTAGACCCTTCTGACATAATGTACTTTTAAAATATTTGGTCTACATTTTCAGCCTAAACCTTATCTGATTCAAACACAAAAGTTAAGCACTATCACAATAAATGTATATCAAACAATGTTGTTTTGATATCTTTGCTCAATAAGTATTGGAATGTTGCACTATAATAATTTGAATTGAACAAATGCAACCGACATTGGAATGCAGTGCGAAACTTTCATGTTGCACAATAAGGTAATTTTCGGTTGAAAGTACGAATGTTGTTACTTCAAATTACTTGGATTTTGTGCCTATACTGCATTCACGATTTAGTTTCCAAACATGTAAACAAATATGTGTTTTTGGAAAAACACTTAATGTTCATTCAGTTTGCGCTACAACTTTGCAAATATTTTTATAATTTTTTCAACAGCATTAGTCTGAAATCACCTTAATTTACACAGGCATAAAGTTGATATTTGTTACAGTGGAAATAACATGGATTTTAAGTAGGTACACATTCACTATTTTTATTATTAATCTTATATTTTGAATTGTTTCCTAATACATATATTTTTTATTTTTACATTGTTCTCACATATAAAAGCAATAAGAATAATGTACCCAGGATTTTGTAATATCTTGATTTAAAAAGAGTGTCCTTGGAGTTTCTTGCCTGTTTTTCTCCAAAGAGATCTACGTTTTGGAATGGGCAACTAGCTTCAACTTTCTGATTAACTGATCGATTCTTTGACAATTCAAAAGTGCCAGTAAATGGTTTAATTGAAATAAATGCTTTGAATTTGAGAGTTTGAGTTTGAGTTATTCCTTTTTCTTCATAAATAAGTTGCTGTTAGACTTAAGGCGTTTCTCCACTGCCGCCGTCACTGGGACGTTACGTTCGGTTCCAATATATTATTGCTCAGCTATATGTGTTAAAATTTATAATAGGTTACAATCGGACATTCAAGAGCTTCCTCTAACAAAATTTAAGAAAAAGCTTAAAGAGCTACTTCTTACGATTTACTCAAAAAATGTGTGGTTACGGAAATAGTGCGCAATATGTTAATGTAAAAAAAAAAAAAATTTTTTTACTGGTGCTGGACACTAGTTCGCCAGGTATAATTGACATTAGACACTTGAATCTCAAAGATGATGATGATGATTATGACTAAATACCCATCCTTTTTTTATATTTTCTACATCTACATTATCTATAAGCGACATTATATTATCTTGCATGATTAAGCTTCACATGCCATACTAAAGCTAAATAGAATATAAGACCAAATAATGTAACATGTGAAACCACCGATTGTACTTACTCTATTTAAATGTGAATAAATTAATATGAATATGAATAATATCGTTTCTCAGTGACACTGACGTCTCGGTGACGATTGTGGACAAATGCCCTACGTGAACCTCTGTACAGGCGGCGAAATCCTTATAAGTAATGTTAAAATACAAATAATAGAAGTAGGTACGTTAATTAGTACCAAAATTCGGGTAAATTAATTTAACACCCACACAGAGCTTCTATACGGATTCCTCAAACTATAAATGTTAGTTGTGAATAATTATAGCATTCTAGGTTTATTTAAAAATTGAACTTTAATTATATGATATTTAACTTGATGGTCAGATTTTCAGCTCTAAAAATATACAGTCAGCCCCAAAATGATGTTTACATCAACAAGAATTCAATTAATTGTCTACAATACCATAACTTTTCTATAATTGTGTATCATGTGAAGCCACAAAACATAATAGGGTACTTAATTGCAGTAATATGGAACACAAATTGTAGACAATCAATTAAATTTTTGTCAAAGGATAGAGCTTTTTGAGGCTGACCGTGCATATCACTGCGGTACGGATAAATTTACTTAAACAATTATCTACTACATAACTGATAATAACTCAGTTTGGACCGGTTTTATAACAGCTGCTTTAGCTAAGAATTAGAAGGGGACAGGACATTTTGCAACTGTTCCACCTGAGACGCTGGTGAATAATGCAGGTATAACCACTAAACAAATAAGTGCAGAAGATCCAGTACAGAATACTAAAATTCAGCTGAAGACAACCATATTTAAACTCCATAACATTAGCTATGTATGATTTCAAAAGAGCGAGAATTAGTTAAAAATTAAGAAAATCAATAATTAAAGAAATATCTTTTTTTTATGTTTCGATAATCTTCAACAGAAAGTCCAATAGTGTAGAGAGAGAAAACACAAGATAAGAAGGTCAGACGCACGAACACACACTACAATCTTACTTGCAACCAAACTACCATTAGCACATATTTTTGCAATGAACTTGATCAGTTCGTCATCGTGCCAAACATTAAATTTGTTCTGTGAATGATAACATTGCACATAGAAATAGAAGTCCAAAAAAAAATAAAACACGTGTGGCACTCGGGGACTGCCGCGATAAAGCTATTGCATAGCATTTTTTATCAACTTATGCAATTATAATTATTTATTTATGCAGTATTTTTTTTCTTTGATATTAATTCAAGTACAGTCGTACCATATACATACACGTTAAGCGAACGCTCGGCCGAACTACATGGTAGGCGGAGTGGGGGGTGTTAGGTTTTATTTTCGTTACGGAATTTCTTGATTCGGTCGCCGCGCTCAAAACCCGCGATAAAAGTTAAGCAATAGCTTAAAAAAATGACCTACGATGAGAACTGCTGCTCATCTTCTTGTACACACCGCTATATATCAAGCTATACATTTCCAGTTTTAGCTGACCTCGCATTGTATAGGCTTTTCGTACATCGAGAAGTCAGCTTATACTGGAAATGTCTAGCTTGATATGTAACCGTGCACACAAAAGTAATTATTTTCACACAATACCAATAATCCTTGTTTAATGTAAATAACAAGCTTTTGCCCGCGGTTTCACCCGCTTGGAGATCGGAAATTATCCAACAGGAACGTGCCAGCGAGATAAATGATGAACCTAGGTCAAGGCGGCTTTGGAATGCAATAAATGATTGAGTATTGAGTATTGCCATTAAGGCATGAGAAGGTAACATAGAGATAGACCGACAAACAGACACAGAGTTACTTTCGAATTTTTTATAAAAGTAGCAATACATATTTTTTTTCGAAAACCGGACTTTTTTCTTTCACGTGACTTCAAGTTTGCACAGACTGTTGCTTTTGTTCGTCTTTATTTTGTCCCAACAGACGTCTTAGTGCACCGTGCAAAATGTTATGCAAAACTTGTGATCATAATTTTGAAGCATAGCTGAAGTTGTTCTGTATAAACAGTATTATGTTTGCGTCAAGTCATTTTAAGTGCTAAGTGATTTTATGATGAAGGCTTTGTCTCTTTAACTTTTTCGAGAACTTTCAGCACTTTCGTCATCCGCCTAGCTTTTTCCCAACTATTTTGGGGTAGGCTTCCAGTCTAACCGAAAGCGGCTGAATGCCTGACTACTTATCTGACCTCCACAACCCAGTTACTGAGAAACACGATACACCTTTGCAAGACTGGTTGTCAGACTTTTGGGCTTCTAACTACCCGTGACGACGTCAAAGATCTACAAATGAAAGAGGTTGATCCAAAACCAACGTTTTTTCTTTCAGCACTTTCGATGAACTAAAATAATTAATATCATTTAACAATCATGATCCCGTCTTCATACAGCTTCCCGATTTCATCGTTCATACAACTTTTCAATAGGCGCTGGATGTGCTTTTTCTAGAAAACGATGTTACATGTTCTTGCAAGGCAACAGCCTATTTTTAACCATAAATGTAGTAGGAGAGATCCATTGTGTGTGGGTCAATCAACCACTCAACTCGGCCTATCGCAGTCCACTGCTGGACATAGGCCTCTCCCATGCTGCGCCACAACACCCTGTCCTCCGCCTTCCGCATGCAGTCTGTTCCAGTCACTTTTTTGAGGTCGCCGGTCCATCAAGCTGGAGGGCGTCCCACACTACGCTTGCCGAGACGCGGACGCCACTCCAGGACTCGTCTGCTCCACCGGCCATCGCTCCTCCAACAAACATGGCCAGCCCACTGCCACTTCAGCTTGCTTACTCTGCAAGCTATGTCGGTAACTCCGGTTCTTTTCCGGATCTTGTGTGTGGGTGATTTCGGGAAATGGTATTTTTCAGTCAAATATCATTTTAGTGCTTGTCCGATGCTAGCTGGGATTACTGCACAGGATGCGCTAGTCATACTTTTTAAATAAATTATCACCAATCTTTGAAGCTGGTGAGTCGAGTCCATGTTTATCAGATAAAGTTTTAATGAACCCGCTAAACACCATGACCCGACCTCAAAAACCCAAAAAACCAGTACTAAATATCGATTTTTATAACCGTATACATCATGTTGTGACAATCAATTACTCACCGGGACCGACGTTACGAACTACATTAGTATCAATCAACGTCGCATTAATTAGATCAGATACGGCTACACCCACTATACAGGCGATATTGTTATCTGGTTGGATGTCATTATGAGACAGATTTACTTAATGTGTAGTGAGGTTGTTCGATTTTCGGGGTGAAGAGAGATGGTTGTTGTACTTTTTTTTAAATGACGTCGGCTTTCTTTTGTTTTATATGTGAGTTGACAGACAGAAAACAATCTTGACTTTGGGTCTATATATTTGTTCTGTACTAGTGACCCAACCCCTATTTTGCTCGGTTTTTACGACTAACAAAACATCGAGATTTCTTTACTGTACATATTAATTTATAATTACACATAAATATTCCGGAACAAATTCTCTAAATGATGGTAAAAACTGAATCAAAATCCATTGCCTAGTTTAAAAAAATAACACGGTCATTTAGACAGACACGATAAGCGAATTTGTTGTACTACTCGTATAATAGATTATCTCACTGCAGGGCAAAAGTATTCTTTCGGGAGGTTCCTGTTTCGGATAAGGCGGGAGGAAACGCCCGGGTGTTATCATTGTGTGGATCGACCGGAGGACACCGTGGAGCATACGGTGGAGATCTCCCCGGCTTGGGCGGAGCACCGCCGCGTCCTTGTGGCGGCGATCGGCGGCGGCGACCTCTCGCGTCCGGCCCTGGTTCAGGCCATGGTACGGAGCGAGAGGGAATGGGAAGCCGTCACCTCCTTCTGCGAAGCAGTAATGCTCGCGAAGGAGGAGGCGGAGCGCGAGAGGGAGAGGCAATCACTGCGCCCTCGCGCCCCTAGTCGCCGCAGGAGGAGACACCCTGGGCGTCGGGAGTCGATTGCCGACTCCCGGCCACCGTAGGCGCCGGCTTGCGGACGGCGAGCAATGGGCAGCTCGCCGTCCGGTAAGGACCAGGCCCGGGTCGACGGCGCGTCGTGTTCCACGCGCTCCTCAAAGAGATGTCAGCACCATTGACGGAAGGGCACGCCACAATTGCGGCGGTAAGACCCCTCTTTGAGGAGTGGCTTGAGAGGCGCCACGGCGTCCTCACCTTCCGCCTGACGCAGGTCCTCACCGGACATGGCTGTTTCGGGAGGTTCCTGTTTCGGATAAGGCGGGAGGAAACGCCCGGGTGTTACCATTGTGTGGATCGACCGGAGGACACGGTGGAGCATACGGTGGAGGTCTGCCCGGCTTGGGCGGAGCACCGCCGTGTCCTCGTGGCGGCGATCGGCGGCGGCGACCTCTCGCGTCCGGCCCTGGTTCAGGCCATGGTACGGAGCGAGAGGGAATGGGAAGCCGTCACCTCCTTCTGCGAAGCAGTAATGCTCGCGAAGGAGGAGGCGGAGCGCGAGAGGGAGAGGCAATCTCTACGCCCTCGCGCCCCTAGCCGCCGCAGGAGGAGGAGACACCCTGGGCGTCGGGAGTCGATTGCCGACTCCCGGCCACCGTAGGCGCGGGCTTGCGGACGGCGAGCAATGGGCAGCTCGCCGTCCGGTAAGGACCAGGCCCGGGTCGACGGCGCGTCGTGTTCCACGCGCGCCTCAAAGAGATGTCAGCACCATTGACGGGGTCCGATAGGACCGATGCCTGCCGGGGTCGCGGATTGTTCGAAAGAGTTACCGTGGCCCTGGCGCACAGGCAACTGAAGGAACACGGGTGGGTTTTAGTCAGTAAGAGTCTGACACGCCCTTCCGCTCCGCCCAGAGCGGGAGACGTCATTTGATGATTTCCCACCCAAAAAAAAAAAAAAAAAAAAAAAAGCACCATTGACGGAGTCCGATAGGGCCGGTGCCTGCCGGGGTCGCAGATTGTTCGAAAGAGTTACCGTGGCCCTGGCGCACAGGCAACTGAAGGAACACGGGTGGGTTTTAGTCAGTAAGAGTCTGACACGCCCTTCCGCTCCGCCCAGAGCGGGAGAGGTCATTTGATGATTTACCAACCAAGAAAAAAAATAAAAAAAACAGGTAGCGTTCTGTAGTTTCTGCCTACCCCCATGGGAAGAAGGCGTGACTTTATATGTATGTATGAATGTACGTCTATATCCAAATTCCCTAGGATGATAGAATTTGAAATTTCGTGGAATAGGTCAAAGCCATGTATCAACAGACACTGCATGCCATGTGTCACTGCTTCCCAAGGGTATCGTAAGATGTGATCATGATGGGACTAGGAAGCGGTGAAGGGCGGGCGTTTTGGGGGACTGCCTTATGTAATTTTGACGTTCAAAAAGTGTTGATGTTCAGCCTAGTTTGATTAAATGTCTTTTGGTTTTTTGATTTTGATTTTGACTATAATTTTGCAATTACATTTTACCGGATAATAATTACCAGGTAATATATTATTATAAACTTGGATGGTACACGGATTGATTTGTGGTGAGTGATAGGTTGTTGTATATGAAGCTTGCGGTTCGTTTCACCACCACCAGATAAATTATTATCACAGAACTTTTATGGCAGATTATTTCTTAAAAATGCTGTTTCGTTTTTTATTTGTCTGGTAAATAGTGCCCATTCTGATACCAGTTTTGTGTAATTTATAAGCAGTTTTCAATTTTGTAAATGTGAGTACCATGGATTCGTTTATTATGTCAATATTATGTATGTTGACTTGAAAGCATGGCAGTTGAGAGTATGTCATGCTCACTTAAATGTCTCACTGATGGTGGCGCGTGTGTTGGATCATTCGGTTCCCTACAAAATGGTTGAGCTGGATGGTGCTGATCCATGCGTCATGCTCGTGAACGAACACGACGATTGAGACTGGTCATCTGTTAACTGCCACGGCTTATTTTTAATCTTATATTTTGAACTATTTCTTAATTTTTTCTTGTTACTTTTTTCGCACTTATAGAAGCAACAAGAATAATGTACCCAGGATTTTGTAATGTCTTGATTTAAAAGAGTGTTCTTGGAGTTTCCTGCCCGTTCTTCTCCATAGAGATCTACGTTTTGGAATGGGCAACTAGCTTCAAATTTCTAACTGACCGACCCTTTGACAATTCACAAGTGCCTGTAAATGGTTTAATAGAAATAAATGCTTTGAGTTTGAGTTTGAGACTATGTAAAAGAACCAGCAAATTATCCTTGGCAATTTTATAGACAAGTGAAGGTTGTTACTGCTTTGCTGGTCTCGTGGTCGCAAACGCTACTGCTGATCATGAGGTCCTGGATTCGATTC
This sequence comes from Dryobotodes eremita, assembly GCA_917490735.1. NCBI lineage: Eukaryota > Metazoa > Arthropoda > Insecta > Lepidoptera > Noctuidae > Dryobotodes > Dryobotodes eremita. The sequence continues at coordinate 17,014,070 of OU823251.1, read as the reverse complement.
CCGGGTCGGGCAAAGAGTTATTGGTTGGTTGGGGGTATGAAAAATTCCTCAGTAGCAGCCCAAAATTTACATTATTTCACGGTTGGTGGAAACTAGTACATCGGACTTAAAACAAAACTGGCGAAATGTGTGCTATCATAGGTACCTACCTACCTACACCTCTGTCTAACTCTTCGGGGAATAGAGGCCTGATGTTACGTTTATGTGAAACTAGTAACAGAAACTTTTAGACCCAAAAGTATTTCGAACAATACAATTATAAAATGACCTTGTAGGGACAAAACGTTCGTGAATTATACAAGGGAATGAAAAGCGTAGGGCTTAGGGCAGACACATTAGGGCCCAAGTTCTCTCTTGTGGGGACTGCCAAATTAGTGTTTAATGTTTCCATATTGTGGTACTGGAAATGGTCCTCTATTTTATAAATTGTATTACGTTTTAAGTGAAAGTATTTTCGACACGTCAAAGGGATCTAAATTAGTATTCATGTTTTGTCTTTATGGTGATACACGTACATTGATTGGAATACCTAGGTATTTCAAGTCCTTAAAGCTAGTCTAATATACACCAAAATCTTATTTTGGAATAAGCTGGTTTAGCATAATCAGCCTATAATGTTTTAATACTTGTTAAAATTTTGGAAACATCATCTACTTTTCAATATTTGTAAATATGTGAGCACCATGTATCTATCACATAATTAATTTACCTGTCTTTGCATTATATTTAATTCTTTTTACCTATTGTGGTATAGTAATTTTATTCTAGGTGCATCGTCTTCACATATATTACATAATTAATGTGAACCTACATAATATTGTAAAACATTTTAAAAGAGTAACGGTGGAGTTTCTTGCCCATTCTTCTTCATACGAAACTACCTTTTGGAAGGGGCAACTAGAATCAATTCTATTATTTTGTAAATTTTGACGTTCAAAAGTGCCTTTTATGTGCCTATTTGAAATAAATGATTTGACTTTTGACTTTTTTTTTTTGACCTACTGCTGGGACACAGGCTTCCTCTCTGAGAGGGGAAGTGGACCAAAATCCACCACGCGGGCCCAGTGCGGGTTGGTAGACGTCACATGTCTTTCAATTTTTGGTTCTAGGATATGTCGGTTTCCTCACGATGTTTTCCTTTACCGTTTTGAGAGCAGTGCTGATGAAATAATTTACACAAAGTAAAGCGTCTATCTATTCGAACCTACGACCTACAACTCGTAAGTCGCGGCCGTTATCACTTGGCTACCACTGCTGTGCTGGTTTTGGAGTCGACTAAAAATTTAAAGTAACAGCTTTCAATCTTTTCAATCTTTCATTCTGTGTTTCGAATGTAACACTTCGCTATACATACCTATAGAATTTTGTGTAACCTTCCTTTTTAGGTGTAAGTAAAAATATACAACTGGGAACCTTGCATCCTATCGTGTTATAATTTTTATTTCTGTTGCCATCCTGTTCATGTTTCATTCTCATGGTTACGAAAACTCTTTGACGAATGCAATAGCGCTTAATTGTTCTACAAATATTTCGCTCTCTTTCTTTAGCAAAGTAATGAGTCATCCAAAACTCAAAGCTTATTAAAACCCTGATTAATTTCCAACCAAACTCGTAAATGACCAAAGAATAAATGAGGCCAAAAAAATACTCAATCAACGATCATAAAATACATTTGCAAATGCATTGTTCTCTTCTCCTCAATGCATTATATGAGAGTTCTTAATTACCAAGCTCGGTGAGTAATCAATCGGGTTCATAAAGCGCCCTTAATATTTCACTTCGAACGACCAAAAATAACAAACAACGATGTGAAATTCAATAACAGGCTTCCAACCGTATCTTGTATGTGATTTATGTAGTTACGAAAGGAATTTGTGGATATTCCGTTCACTTAGATAAATGATTTTATTTCTATATGTAGGTTTGTACAAACACTTTTACACGTCAATCATATTTAAAAAACTAGATGAGGTCGGCGTTTCCTATCTGACTACTCCGAGAAGAAAGGCAGAAACAAACTCACGTCTCTTTTAAAGTCTAGAAATAATCTTGGTCAGATCATGTGAAGACCATGTAGATTTGTGCCTGAAATGGTCTTTTGAGGAGAACCACACAGATTGAGTGGACCTGTCCAGTCAGTGCACGCATTTGTCAGTAATCGTGCAGCATATGTAATGTTCTAGAACCTGATCCACATCTATTAGAATTTCATCCAAAATGTAGGTATTGATTTTCTTATTGGTGCAGAACAGTTGTGTCTAGAATTATAGTCACTAGCAGTACTACCTACACATTTTAAGTTACCGTAAAAAACCTTTTCTCAGAGTAGAAGATGTAATTATTAATTGGAATTGTCAATCTATTGCTTATTAAGCAAATGTATTTTGAACGAAGCTAATAATACCAAATAGCCAAGTTAAAAAGCTAAAACTATAATTTTCATTCAATACAAATTATTTTCTGGGTGATGTAGATATTAGTTCATATAATTACTAGAATGATGAAAAAATTATAAAAGAGGACCAGATGGGCATAATCGACCCAATGCAAACACAGTGTGAATGTGGAGCAAAGACACAAGATATGCAGGTGCATATCTGGATCTGGAGAGAAGGTTCTCTCCTGTCCGTCGTGCACTACCTACAACCACAACGACCGACTTGTCCAAGTCGCTACGTACCTGCTGATTGGAAAAAATATGAGCCATAATTACGAGAAGAAGAAAATGAAAATTTACCATCTAATCAAATTACTAATCTCATTAGCAATTATTTCTTCTTTATTAGGTCAAAGTCAAATAATTTATTTCAAATAGGCTCATGAAAAGGCACTTTTGAACGTCAAAATTTACAAAAAAAGGCACTTCTTATTCACCGAACACTGCATAAAACTCAATACTATTAATATTAACCGCACTCTTATACTTCAAAATTCAGCATTAACCCAATCAAGAGCCGACTGTTTCTCCAAAGGTACGCAATTTTTATGACTCCGGGAACAATGGCACTGTTTTGAAGAATTAACCCGTGGATTAATTAACATATCCACAGACCGTATCTAATTACCGGGCCTTTTTAATTAAAACTTTAAACTTCTACGCTATATTAGCTAGCCGTCCAGTGAAGGGTTGCGATGCCAGTTTTAGACCTCGGCCTTTTTGCTGAAATTGGCCCGGGCTTGTTTGAAATGCAGGCTGAAAAATATGTTGTGGTTTTATTAAGGGTATAATTTTGAGCTTTACTTTCTCAAAAAAGCTAGTCCGTGCTTAGCAAATAACTTTCAAGAAGAAATAGAGTGTGAGTAATGAAGGATCATTCGCAAATGATGTGTGCTTGATGAGTTTTTAGTTCCCAAACACAACATTACCAGCTAATAATAGTCAATTGGCTGTTAAATTATTAAATGTGTTAACTGCCACCAAAAACAATTTTTTCACTCCTCTTGCTCAAAAAATCCGTCATTGTTGCGTACCAGAGCGGGGATAAAATAGAATATGTTCCTCTAGGGGAAAAGTATTTTTTATTTTCGTCTGTTGATTCATAAGTAGAATAATCATGAATAAAGACTCAACTTATTACTGTTTCATAAAAAAAGAAGGGCATTTTATTTTTGAAAATAGAACTAAAAGCGGCGATCTCTTCGATATAATGCGTGCATTGCGTTGCGGCTACCGAAGAAATAAAAAAAGTAAACTATTTAATATTGTATTGGATTATTTTATTTTCTCGCAATCGTAGTGAAAAGTAGAGTTTAACACACGGTGCTAAAAATCCATTATAACTCGGTTTCTATTTACTGCTTCGCTAAACCTCGGGAGTAAAACTACCTCATATATAATGGGTCATTATAGCCCCTTGTGTAACAATCTACTATTTCGTGATCTAGGGTTGTTTTACGTGAATAAATATGTACGTCGTGTAACATAATCACAGTCCAAACTCTGTCATTTACAGTCACCGGGCAACATAGAAACAGCCTATGCAATGCATGCCTTTTCAAACTTCAACTTTTACTTTGTAAAGTAAGTATTATATAATTTTAATAATTGTGAATGTAAGGACTATGTGGGTCATTGCTTTCTTCCAGTTAGTTTTAATCATGCTCTGGCAGTTTGAGTACCTAATTTATGCGGCCTACCCAAATGTCCTTTTTTTGGTATTGTTCGTCGAATCATTGAGCTCCTTAAATTCTGAGTTAGGCTGCACCATTACTGACAAATACGTGCACTGACTGGACAGGTCCACTCAATCTGTGTAATTCTTACTTCAAAAGACCATTTCAGACCCCAATCTACATGATCTTCACATGATCTGACGAAGATTATGTCTGGACTTTAAAAGTAACGGTGACTTCTGAGATTCTTTCGGCCTTTCTTCTCAGAATAATCAGATAGAAAGCGTCAACCTCATCCAATTTAAAAAACTATGATTGACATGTCACAGTGTTTGTTCAAACCTACTTACAAAAATAAAATCATTTATCATTAAAACTAAACTATGCTTACCCAAGACACACAAAGTTGCAACCAGTCATACCAATTCAGCCTTACTAACCAACTTTCCTGAACATGACTACCAAGGCACAAAACAGCTGATATATAATATATCGCTTTCTCAAATGCACCGTTTACCAAGTCAGTTTCCAGTCATAATAACATCTCAGTCAGTATACATTCTCTATTGAAAATAAGTCAAGAAAATAGCTGTAATTACCATGTGTATGTTTTCTCTTAAACGGACACTGTTGTGTAAAATGCCATTAAATAATTTGATATTGACGTTGACAATATATGCCGTGCTACAATGTGAAATGCTATTTAAGATCTCGCTAAAACTGTCCAAAGTTGACTTCAGATGGATAGCTACAGTTTTACGAGTTGCTAATTACAGATTTAAAGATGAAATTACTTAAATGAACTAGACTAAATTATACAGTTTTTCTTATAATGAAAGTCTGGTGATCTTTTCATTGATTTTTCTATATTTACAAGAAAAAATATCATCATAACTATTACCCACTACTTTAAACATAATTTGTAGCCTCATACTTATACATATCGCTTATAGTATTACACCAGTTCAATTATTAATTCATGCAATTTAAATTTATTTATTTTCTTAAATTTGTTTTTAATATTATTAAGATATCAAGATACTGTTAAGATTTTATTATATCGTTTTTCATAACCATAAATAGTAGTTTCTACTTCAAATGCAAAACGAAACTTGATTTTCAGCTTCCGCCATTTACAAGTCCTAAAATGAACAAGACCTCACAACGCACACTAATTCACAAGCCTCGCAGTAACAACAGAGGCGCGGATGCAGCCTATTATTGACCCACTGCTGGGCAACAGGCCACTCTCATTGATGTTATTATCACAACGGGAGGTAATTGACGTAATCGCAAGCCTCGCTATCCGTCCAACTATCTACCTAAGTATAGGAGGGATCTGAATAACTAGAGGTTTTGCGGATAAAGTTAGAATTATAAAGGAAATATAGGGACTGCTGTGTGTTTATGCTACTATTTGTGTATACAGAATTATAAAGATTTTAATGAAAAAAATATATTATAGCAGGTTGTTTTTTTCATTTCATTAACCCAGAAGCAGGTATAGGTAATTAGCATGCCGCCGAAATTTGTTTGCTGCTTGTAAGTTGAATATTATGATACAGGTAGGCATACAAAAACCTTCCTGAAAAAATTCTATAAATTATGGTAAATATCGCATCAAAATGCATGGTATAGTTTAGAAGAATAAAGCGGTCACACATACAGACACAGGAGGCGATTTTGTTTTATACTATTTACTAGCGACCCGCCCGGCTTCGCCCGGTTAGCAAAGCATAATATAATATAGCCTATGTCACCCGGAGATAGTGTAGCTTCCCAACAGTGAAATAATTTTTGAAATCGGTTCAGTAGTTTCGGAGCTTATGCAATACAAATCATATCTTTTCTCTTTATAATATTATTTCACTGTATTTCGTTTATTACAAAATAAATTTAGGTTATACCTTAGCCTCAGCAACACGTGGTGGTTTTGCTATTAAATTGTAGCTTATATGAAACGTTTGTATTTTTAACATAGCGCCATCTATTGAATACATACTCAATCCAGTCAACAGAGATCGCCATCTGTTAGAATCGTTTGCTCGTAACAGATAATTGTGACTGCCAAATAATAGACAAAAAAAATCCAATTAAATAATATTGCGACTATAAATTGAGATATAAGCTATCCTATGTTTCAAGTTGGAACAAATTGCACACGGTGTGCAAATCAAATTTAAAATCGGTTCAGTAGTTTAGGAGTCCATCGCGGACAAACAACGTGACACGTAATTTATATATATATAAAGATAACCTATAGAATAGATTATTTTTAAAAGTAGCACGATATGGGACTAACTACATTTATTCAGCTCAATTCAGTTTTCAACCACGTATCCGGAAAGCTGAACGGATGCGTACGTATCTCCATTCAAAACTGGTGTTTTCTATAGACGAAAACTGAATTGAACTGAATAAATGTAGTTAGTCCCTTAACCGCGTAAGTTGTATGCCTAACGGGCGTACTACTTAATTATTTAGTTGCCTCCTATTTTACAATTCTTATTTTGTTTTTAAAATTAATATTGAGGTCGACGTAAGGTCCAACAGACGGACCTTATTACTCATAGGAGAAACCTGATTAAGTGTCACTGAGATTAAACGACAGATAACTCGATTGCGGATTTAAACAGGATTAAAGTGACATGATCTCTAAATTTTATTGTGGTCTTAAAGACCTGCCGTAAAACATATTCCAACGAATTACAAATTAGTCATTCTTAAAAAGCGGACGTTTTATAATAACCGCAAAACTTTAATGTCTTACTTCTATATAATTTATATTTCGATATATATTATATCGCTTTTCGTGTCTGTCTGTATGATTGTTCTTCTAAATCTAAGCTATGCAACAAAGTCAAAGTCAAAGTCAAATCATTTATTTCAAATAGGCACATAAAAGGCACTTTCGAACGTCAAAATTTACAAAAAAATAGAATTGATTCTAGTCGCTCCTTCCAAAAGGTAGTTCCGTATGGAGACTATGACAACGGATTTTGATGCGGTTTTCACCACCATGTCGCAGAATTTATTCCGGAAGGTTTATGTTTATAATACGTTACTATTTATTTTGTAAATAATAAAGAAATGTATTAATTTTGTCAAGTCCAAAATCCGTGCGAAGCAAGGCCGGCTAGCTAATAATACATATATATGCCATATGTTAGTCAACCTTATTTAATTAGTCACACAATTTATGGGCGCAGACCTTTCTACGAAACCCGTCTTGATGTGTAGGCGTGAGGCGTGATTTATGACGTCACACGATAGTTCTCCAATGGCGTACCTTCTCATTATAATATTAACACTACTGTTCATAATTCAAATAAAGTTCCCAAACGTGTGTGTTAATTTGGAATTAATCTCTAAACATATTCTCGAATTAGAATTTATCGTGTGTGTTTTTTGTTTATTTTTTTGTCCGAAGCCCGAAAGTCTGACCACCAGCCTTACCAAGTGTCTTATCGTGTTACCCAGTAACTGGGTTGTGGAGGTTAGTTAGGAGGAGGATAGGATATTCTTCATGGAACGTCTGCCTCGTTCCATATAAAGTATCGGTATTCAATTGAACTACACTACTGTACACATTTCTGTACTGAATTATTAGACTGAAAGCCGACCCCAACATCGCTAAAGGCTAGACAAATGACATTTACAAAAAAATAAAACCGGTGAAGTGCGTGTCGGACATCGCACAATGAAAAGTTCCATAGTTGGGATGAATTTATCCCAAGAACAAACTTAACTTTGTAGTCGACAAAATGTTCTCCCATACATCGATATACGTCATGGTCAATTCTCCAACTGCAAATGTAAGTTTGTAATCGAAAAAAATAAAACATTTTATGTGATAAAAACCACAAATTAACGATTTTCGGACTTTTTTCTTTACCTGTGCTGTCAGAACTTGTACTTTGAAAATATCATGATTCTAGGTCAATATGTTGCATAAATGGCCGTATTATTTTATTGCGTTGACCTAGTACCTTAATTTTTACCGTGTTATAAGGGACCTTAGCCCTACGTATTTGATATTAATTTCAACTTGATACGTCCAAGCGTTCCCGAGAAAATGGGTCTTGATAGACAGCCAGACGGACGGACAACGAAGTGATCCTATAAGGGTTTCGTTTTTTCCTTTTGCGGTACGTAACCCTAAAAACCGATGGTTGCCTGTAGTTTAATTCAAAATAATATATTATTCGGTTTGTATTAATAATTTCCTTCTCTTAGAAAAAATATATTGATGTTCTAACAAATTAAACTACAGGACAAAGGACTAGACATTGTAGTTGTTAAATAGTTTCCGGTGGTCTTTAATTAAGAAATTTCCATTTGACCTTTCAAACTGTTAAAAGGAATGAACTTTCATATTTCAAAAGTTATCATCAAAGTATTATCTTTTTTGTATTTCTTAGGGTGAATTTCACCAAACTTGTATATCTAGAATAAGTCTTATTCTGAAATACATTTTGAATTTTTGTCAGTTTTTCCGTACTAGAACTGTCAGACATCAATTTTATTCCACGGATAAAAGATAGACTTTGGTAAAATCAGCCCTTAGAAGTATAATTCTTAGAATTTGCTGTAAATAACAGAAGGTTTACTGCTAAATATTCATTTAATTTGATTATTATTGATGATTTGACACTAATATTAACATAAAATATGATCATGTCTGTATTTCTGTGAAGGGTTAGGCAGAGGTGCACCAATATACAGGGTGGCATGGACATCGACGCGCAAATTGAAACCATGAGTCCAGTAGATGATTCTAGATTCCCCTAGCGTAGAAATATTTGGTCGGTTATCAAAAAAAAAATCTGCTGTTTCATAGAAAACTGCAATCAATACCTACTGGGTCAAAATGTATGGAATGTTTTTTTTTTAAATTACCTACGTTAAATTTCAACACCGGGGGGTTTGGAATCATGTACTGAATCCATGGTAACAGGTTTTGCGTCGAGGTCCCTGCCACCTTGTATAGTACACCCACATTTCGGCTGTTAGATATCTTTATGTACCATGTAATAGGGCGAGCCTATTGCCATTATAGAGGTATGAGGAACAGGGTGTAAAGCTCACTCATACTCTATTGAAAAGGGAGGATCCTCCGACCAGACGGGTGTCGTGTCTGGTGGGCAACTGCCCGACGATTGATGTCGGGACGTTGTATATATGCTAGTTGTGCGATAAACTCTGCTTGCGCGATGTAGGATTTTGTGAGACGTCAGTGTGACGTGTACACCATACCGCTACACCATCAACTAGGCACAATTCAGACTACAAGCTACTGAGAAATTCCTGATAGAAAAACCCAAAATACCTTGCCTGACCTGGGAATCGAACCCAGGACTTCATGCTCAGCAGTAGCGCTTGCAACCACTAGACAAAAAAGGCAGTCATTGTTATTAATTATTACCAAAATCTACCAAATGTACACACAGCTATACATTTTCAGTACAAGCTGACCTCTCATCGTAAGGAAATCCTATAGGTACAATGCTAGATCAGCTTGTACTGCAAATGTATAGCTTGATATGAAGTAGTTTATGTAAATACAGATAAATTTCATTTTATGATCTTGAAAATATATGATTATTATTACAAAATAATATAGATAAATAAGAAAAAACTTTAAAAAGTAGCTTGTCTGATCACGTGAGACTTATCAAGAAATCCCTACAAAGCAAACCCAAAAAAAAAAAAAAAAAATTGAACACCATCGAAAACGACCTATCAGTTTCTAAAGACATTAAGGACAAACAAACGAACAATTAAAGACAAACAACTGTGCAATGTAGAAGACATTTGGTAGCAGATAGAAAGATAGCGCAGTATCGAATATCAGATGTTAAGCGTGGCGGGACAGGCAAGCAGCATTCCAACCTGCCGGCCTAATGATGGCGATTTGTATAGAGCTGATAAATGGGTGTGTTGTGTTCGGTAAACTGTATTTTTTTTTTGTGAGGTTAAATGGTTCCGGCTTGTTGATTAGGTAGTTTTAAATTGAACGGGGAACATGAAATCTAAAAAAAATTTTTGGATAAGGCTAAGAACTTGTCCTGCCTACCTAAATGTGTTATACACATTGTTACTTAGTTAGCTACAAGAGAAATAACATATTAAAAACTGCTTGAATTTTATGACAACTAAATCATTTATACAGATTAGTAGCCTCTCCAGCAATTGTATCTAAACGAAGACAATAATTTTATGAAAATTTCATAATTATCATTATTTTGTAGGAACACTAACACACTTTTACGGTCTTATTATAAATCAAGGTTCTTCTTTAGATATGGTTAAAGAACAAGCTCGATGCTTTACATCGAGCCAGTTTCTGAAATAAGAATAACTTAACAGAAATCGAAATACAGTTCCATTTACAAAACTAACAACATAGTCCGGTCTTAGGTTGTCAATTTTGTATTAAGGACTTTAATAAAGCCGCCGATAAAGTTCAAAATACAAAAACGGTCTCGAAAGGTATATGCTCAGGCTAAAGTAAGATCGTGTTTTGCAATAGGACGGATTGGGTTTCCATCCTTTGGTATTTTATTTAGGAAAACAAAAATGGTACATTGTATACTAAAATCTAGATACACAGTATGCTATAAGCATTGTATTATTGTTATATATTGATTTTATTTAATTTTACCAAAACTGTATCTTTTACTTATAAGCTAGTAACATGTGGAAACTTAGTGGATTGTACAATCCACTAAGTTAACGAATGAACAAATTATTAAGCGCCTTGCTCAAATTTTTCAATTATTATGTATTATTTAAGTATGTATTAGTGGATTGTACAATCCACTAAGTTTCCACGTGTTACTAGCTTATAAATAAAAGATACAGTGTTGGTAAAATTAAATAAAATCAATATATAACATCAATACAATTATTTTGTAATCTTAAAAACAAATAGTTAATGCATACTTAAATTATACATAATAATAAAAAAAAATGAGCAAGGCGCTTAGTAATTTGTTTATTCGGTATCAACTACTCTATATGAATTAAAGGTATCTCTAAACTACTAGAGATTATTATACATAGAATTGGAGCGCAAAAGCAGTTTGCTGGCTATTAAACGTGAATGCGATTCAATACCACAGGCGTGTTACCGGTAACGGAGTGTGAGAAGGCCTTATTAGTTTTTAATGAAAAAAAAAAGTCTCAGTAACACCTCGCCAGCAGTAATTTTATACAAACCAAATTCAAAGAAAAGATTATCTGACAGAGAATACAGCTGATTTTTTGTTGATGATGACTAAAAAAATAATTTACAGAAGTAAAAAAAAACTATTATGTAATATTTAACTATTTTTGATTTTGTAACTGAATCAAACATAACTGGCGAAATGTGGGAAATACTATAGGTACATCTCTGCCCAACCCTTCGGGAATACAGGCGTAATGTTATGTTAGTAACTGAAGGATCCTTTGTCCAAGTTTCCACTGGAAATATGGAATTCACTTTTAAAGCTTCGACGTACTGTTAGGAACTTACAATAAATTTTACATAATTATGCACGTTCCGAGGAAAAAAAATATTGCTTGATCCTAAATCAGTGAAAATATTTGTATTAGGTTAATATATTATACGGAATATGCTTTTAATAAAAATGAAAGCTAAACTTACCAAAGCACATCATTATTAAAATAAAAACTACACTACATTTTCTATTATAATAAAAAGAACTAGAAAAACAGCATTTTGTACTATTAAACAAGAGTAAATCTAGACACACGTTAGTGTGTCAAGCCAAGTTCAAAGAAAAGGGAACTGGCGACGCCGACGCAGCAGCCGTGTGTTATATTACACGAACCATTTGGAGACACTCAAGAGCGGCCAACCCGTCATAGTTTTCATACAAACGCTCGGACGTGATTATGGCGTTGTAACACATCTTTCATTGATTTTTTTTAACTAATAGGTATCTTGTACACTTTATCTAGGTTTCTATGCAAGCAAAAAATCAAAATTTGGAGAAACAAATTCAGTATAAACCTCAAAAAACCTGCTTTTTTGCACAATTTTTACCTGAACTTTGGCCGTTCATAATGTACTCATAAATTTAAAAGTAATGAAAAAATCTTCATCGAAACCTTGCAAATGTAATGGAGATTCTAAATGACAACCTTTGTTTTTCCGAAAACTGGTATAGGTTTTTCGAAAACACGTATTTCCTGGAACAAGTTTTATAAAATCTCTGCGCGTCAATTTTCGTTCGATGTTATCTCGTTCTCACTCTTGATTCTTGTTCAAACATTGCGTTGGATGAAACAACAAGCTTTTAAAACAATGCTCGTATTGACGATAGACGGACCGGGAAGGGCCCTCTTAATAACTCAAAATCTATTTAACATAAACACATGAAAAACTTTAAATAAATAAATCAACATTTATTTCAGAATCACTTCCATGTAAACAATATAAACTTATGAAACTATAGTAACTATAAGAAGTTATATTTTTAAATAACAATCATTGTTGTAGCAGAAAAAAACAAGAAATTGTGTTTAAATTTATTTTTGAATGTTCTATGTTTTTATAAATACATTTCAGGATTATCTACAGAAATTGGCACCCATTTAGATCACAATTCTTTGGCGGCGAAGTCGGCAACCACGCATATTCTTTAAATTGAACTAGACTACCATTTTCACATGAATGTTTTTGATGGGATTGAATACTTCAGGAACAGGGTACGTTAGAATGTGTAGTCTGACGGTAAGGAAGTGGAGTTGACTAGCTGATAATGTAACAAGTCGTGTGCCTTAATGGGTAATTAACTCCGAGAGGGAATATAATACATGGTACAAGTTTTCAAAGCTGCTATCTATATAGATGTATACATATAAACGTGCAGCAGCATGAGTATGTTTGTGAAACTAACAACCTTATTCAACCCGCTGTTTTTACCATTACGATCTGAGTTATTTTTTTGTTTTCTTGCTATAATGTACACTCATACACATACATAAACTCACGCCTTCTTCCCATGGGGGCAGGCAGAAATTACAGAACGCCACCTGCCACGATCCTTACATACTCCTTTTGCCTCGTTTACGCTCATACATCTGGTCATTCACGCACCCCGGTTGCGAGTACCTCGTACCTGATCTTTCTGAAGAACATCACTAATAAGGTCACTATAATAATATGTCTTCCTAGGGCGTCCCCTCCGGGTGTTTCCACTCACATCTGCCTTGTAAATACCTTTTGTTAGTCGCCTTTCATTCATCCTCTCAACATGACCAAACCATCTAAGCATACTCGTTTCAATTTTTGTCACTACATCTTCTTTTAAACCGCACCGTTGCCTTACCACATCATTCTTCAGCCTGTCATTCATAGTCACACCACACATGCTTCGCAAGGAACGCATTTCCACAGCATTTATTCTACTTTCATGCTTCTTGTGTCACACCGAACACTTTCCCTTCCTATAATGTAGCTATCATAAAATGAATTCTTCAGTTTTAATTGAGATTACAACAAAAATAATAAGATTATTTGAGATGGTTTTAAGTAGGTGTGTTTTTGGAAGTTAGCGATTGCTCAAATTACTTTCCTGATTGATAAATATACCTATCTAAATAGGCTGCTTGCAATTACTGTCGCGTTGAAAATCATTATTAGTCTAGAATGATTCTTAGTCGTTAAAAATCCTATTGGTACAAACTGCTAAACGACTTTATTTTAATGGTGAACCCATGATCGTTTACCATCATCCTTGCCTCGTTTTAAAGATCTTGTTTTAATTTTACGGTGTTATTAAATTTAATGTTCTGCACTAAAAACGCTTTCTTTCTTTTGCTTTCCTAGTATCTAGCTACTATAGGACTTGAATGTAGAAAGCGTTTGTCCAGGCCTACCTTTTATTACTCAATAATCAAGGTAACACCACACAGCATCTGATACTAAAATAAAACGTAAAATATTATTATCTCTTTAACGTACATTGTCTATTGTATTTCTGTGCTGGAAGGCGCAATGAATTCTAATATATTATGATATTGCCTCCAAGTTACAGCCACTTGGAATCTTACTATTGTCTAAATCTCTAAGACGTTCCGTAAGACAACGAACTTATCGGTTTTGTACAAAAGGAGTGTTGGATATCCATGTCTGAGTGTAATAGTCAGAGTTTTTATCTTTTCGACATAATTACTACAAACATTCTTTCAGTTACATCAACATAACATAATGTCTGAATCCCCGGAAGAAGTAGGCAGTGTCATAAAGTACACCCACATTACGCCAGGTAAAGCTACTGAGGGACTCTTGGAAGTCATCTCATGAATAGCAGCTCGGCATGTTCCTAAGTAGGTATACCATAGTAAGAAAAGTTTTGAATATCACACACACACTCACTACTCACCCACACACCCACACTCACACTCACACACCCACACAACCTACTTTGCTGTCTAATTTATTAATTTGCTTTGTTTTTTTGTTCCTTGTTTTGCATTATTTTCTTTTATTAATTTTTATTTCCATCCCATTATCATTCTCATCTGGTAGTAGACGTTTGTATCAGTGTCGCTTGTCCGTGTCGTTTGGAGGCCTGGAGACCTGTAACACAGGTATTCCTAGTACAGGCTCCAGTCTCCACACCATTAATGTATTTTTGTATTTTTGTACACACAATTATGTATTGTACCAACCTTTCATTATGTGGTGGAGAAAATAAACGTTTTTTTATTATTATTATTAAAGGTTATAGTCCCGTGTAATGAAAGGACAATAGGTATATTGCCAACAACCAGCGGGCACTAATCCAGACTTTCGTCCAGATTAACGTGTTCAGACAAAAAAGTTCTGCTTCTGAGAATTTCCTTAAAAATCCAATAATATTGCCAGACTCGATCGAACCCAGGACCTCAACTCCGCAGTCAAACTGTAACCTCCAACGATGCAGTCGAACAATAAATCCATTCTAATCGATGATATCAGACTTTGTAGGCTGCCTGATTTAATTAAAATCGTAATTAATATTAAAATTGTATGATACTAATTTCAACATATAAGTAATAGGTAGGTACCTTAATGAAAGACTCTCACTGCTTTTGCATTCCGTGTGCCTATTACAGTTGCAATTAATTATCATCGATGTAAAAAGAAAATTTGTTCAGAATCCTTAGTATCAATTAAAAAGAATTAGGTATTTTTGACTAGGTATTATCATAAGATAGAGGTAAAAGTCAAAGTCAAATCATTTATTTCAACTGACACATAAAAGGCACTTTTAAACGTCAAAATTTATAAAAATATAGAATTGATTCTAGTTGCCTCTTCCAAAAGGTAGTTTCTTATGGAGTAGAATGGGGAAGAAACTCCACCGTTACTGTTTTAAAATATTTTATAATATTTTGTATACATTAAGTATATAATTATATGTGAAGACGATGCAACTAGAATAAATCTACCACAATAGGTAAAAATAATTAAATATAAAGAAATGACACGTAAATTAATTATGTGATAGATACATGATGCTCACATATTTATAAATATAGTAAAAGTAGATGATTTTTCAAAAATTTTAACAAGTGATAATTTTGTGTGTGAGTTAAGTAATTACAGAATGTAAAATCAATGTCATAAAAATTATAAATTATACAATTAAATTAGCAACCAGTTTGATTTTGTGTAGACTCTAGATTGTCCTATAGAGCAGGAACTTATTAACCTAACTATCGTAAAAAATATAACTTATTTCAACGATAAAAAATTCCAAAACCAATCCGCCTTCCCAAGTAAATCCAGCAATCGAGTATAACGTTTAATAAATGTAAATACAGTTTAGCACGCAACTGCTAAACCAATAAATTTATATTCAATTAACTTGTACATAGTGGCATTACATTATTAGTATATTTGATTTCACTAGCGTAGGCTGCTGTAGTTATTAGAACATTAAACGTATATATAAATTGTTAGAGACGCTTATTGCTAGCGCTGAAACTGCTTTATGGCGCAACCGCCTCATATTTCACGATTTCTCGGCAAATTAAGTGAAAATGAAAGTTGTGCTAAATGGTATGGTGTTACTGAAGTGCTTTCTTGTAAAATAGTATAATGTTTCGTGTTTGAAATTGAAAATAAAGTAGAAGTGCTGCAATTGGCTTATAACTTTTTATAAAAGATTAAGGTAACTTTAATTGTAATAAAAGATTAGGATGTTGATAATGATAGGCTTCATAACAGATGTGTGCCGTCCTAAATTGTTCAGACACGCTAAGGAGTGGACCACCCGTTGTAAAGATGTGATTTAAATATCCAGAAAAAACTAGCCCAAAGAGGGAATTTAACCTCAAGCCAATTTCGATGCAAAGAAAATTCTTTTTTTTTAAGTCTACGTTGTTTCAAAACAAAAGGAACATCCACTGACGAAATTACTGCAGATTATGATAATGCCCGATTACCAACCGATATTTCAAACTTTTTATTAACAGATAAAGATGTAAACAAGCCAAATACCGAACATAAAAAGCCCAAACAAGATATCACACTAAGATTACCCAATGTTTACATAAGTATTAGTAGTCACTTTTGCACTTTGGTAAACAGAAAGGTCTCAATAAAATATACTTAGCATTTTTACCGTATTCGGCGATATATTTGTGTAATGGACGGAAGAAATGTTCGAAAAAGATAATGCACCTAACAAATTACTAGGATAATATCATTAGTTTTTTACTATAAAAAAAGAATAAACATCCTCTCCTGGTTTCAAGATAGAAATATCATACGAAAAGGAAGACTATAATGCACCTGATGAAATAACTGGAGAATATGATAATACAACCGATACATTAAACCTTATAATAGCAGATAAAGAAGTAAACAATCCTAATAGCGAACGTAAAAAGCCCAAACAAGATATCACACTATGATTTCCCCATGTTTACACAAGTATTAGCAGTCACTTGCAGTTCTACAAACAGAGAGGTGTCAATATAATATTTGTGTTCAATTGGTGGACGATCATCGTGTAAACATGCTTTGTTATCTTTAGTAATGGTTTTTTTTGCTGTCCGTGACGGAACGTGGAAGTTGTGTGTTGGGATCTAATGTTTGATCATTATAAGGTGTGAATGATGTTTGGATTATGCATTGTAGGGATAGAAGCATGTGAGATTATCGGATATGGTACTTTTTATACCGGTAATTCAAAATTCAAAAACTTATCACCGGCAAAGCCTTTTTGATTGGTCGTTTTTAAACGTCGATGGTTTCTAAACTGGGCTTGTTGCTCACTTACTTGTTTTGTATCTGTAATTTTTATAGTGTATATAATAAAGAGTATTCTATTCTATTATATTATATTCTTGTGCTTTACTTCTATATTCAGTTTTTTAAGGGTACATATTATTAGATTAATTGTGAGTAATGAGAAGTCATCGCTGTTTTCATTGACGATTGAGTGTATAACCTTCTGTGTGAATGTAAATGAAGCAAAAGGAGTTTCTAAGGATCGTAGCAGGTGGCATTCTGTAGTTTCTGCCTGGAAAAAAGTAGCAAGTTTATGTATGTATTGACCTTAAGATGACTGATTTATTTTAACTCTAATGTTATTATAATATTAACTTATCCAAATTCTCTTTAAAAATCCTTTAGTTCTCTTCAATTTCAACAAAGACGGAATTGTCTTTCCGATTTTGTAAAACAGTTCTTTAAAACATCTCGGAATAAAGCATTGCAAGTTAAAATATGACGTTATTACATTAAGAAAACAGTTTAACACTTGGAAATAACTTTAGCATACACTTAAAAGTATTTTAAGAACCAAACTATAGTGCTTTGTGTTTAAGTTGCGAGAAACTTGCTTTATTAAGTTACTCTTGAATACTTGACTCAGAGCAGACATCCACGATATAAAGCAGTGGTTGCTTCACTTGCTTATTTTACATTGAGTTATTTGAAGAAAGTATACCTTAAGGAGAGGTACCTCTCAAGATTTAATGCTGAATATGGTACCTAAGGGAGTCAGTAAGTTCAATAATAAATAATCAAAACCTCTCAAGTTTGCCTGTCATGTTCGGAAAGGCATCTACGTAAGTGGAAATTAATTGCCACGTACTCAACCTACTCGTAAAAAACATAAAATGTGTCAACAAAAAGTTTGAGTACACAACAACATACTTTGTCGTCGTTATTATTGGTTTCACGTAATTGTAACTTAACTGTTCCCTTGAACTGAATAACACCATATAATTGTGACAAATCATATACCTACAAGCATTTTCAAATATGGCCGTACTAGCTCCACCTGACCTACACCATAAAATTAAATGCCGAAAAAATTGAACAAAACAAAATTGTATATCATTATGAGTTCCCATCTCATATTTACTCGTACCAAGTTTAAGAGACCGCGAGTGACACAGTCGATTCATTGCGTAAACTGGAGCTTTGCCTAAGGCGGCATTCATTAGCCGACCAATTACGTTCTTCAAAATGTCGAATGATTACAGAGAGTCTCCGCCGGAGGCTGGACGTTCAACAGATGCCGTTCGCTCTTTGTTTCAACGGTCCTCTCTTGAAACTGAAATTTTGACAGGCTTTTGAAATACGAGCTTGGAACGGAGACACTGAGGACAGATGGTGTCCCGCTAAATAGAGCCTCACCAATTTTGGGCTCTAAAGATAATATATAAATTGTAGTTGTTTTGTTCGATTCTGAAAAGGCTTTTCCTTTGTAACTTTGACAAGATTTAAGAAACGATTGAGTGAATTTTCAACATTTTGTTTGTTACAACACAATGTTTAAAATATACAAAATATAAATAAAAGGAGGCGTATTTCATTTTAATACATTACACCTATTAATTTATTTTCAGTTTTGTATATGTTAATTGCTGTGCATTGGATTTAAAACAACAATATTATTCGATTTTATTCATAATAATGGCGGAAACAATTTACTTGCTTTTAGTTTTAATATCTAACTTTTAATTAATCAAGCACAAAAAATTCGATGTGTGTTATATAAACACAAATCATACTTTCAAAGAAATTACAACACAAGAACATATCAAACATAATTAAAGCACCAACCAATTAATAATGTCAGACATTACTGTTGAAACGACAAGAGCAGATTAAGAAGCCCGAATGTTTACGAACATCAGTGACCCAAAAAGAATTTCCGTCGAAAGGTTGCTCAAACAATTAATAACAGATGATAATTAATTTTATAGATCCAAATCAGACATACCTTTGTAGTAGCATCGTCATCTTTTATTCAATGCCTTTGACAGCTACGCAATTATTTTATGAATCGTCGTTCGTACAGTCACGTGCAAAAGTGTATACGGAGCTACCTTTACTTGGTAAAATTAAAATGCGATTAAAAGTCGATTTTAATTTTACAGTGCATTGACCTGTTTTCCGTAAAAGTACTTGAAATTCATAAGATCATTATCACCATTTAGCCGGAAGAACTCTGGAAATGGATTTTCTCAAGCACCACCACGGTCTTGTGCTTTCCGCAACCAGCGTTTTCCACGACCTTCACCATGTTACATTAATTGCAGGACTTAGGTGCAAACAATTAATTACAGAATGTATTTGAAGATACTTTGTGCACAAAACAGCATAATTTTAATCAATACATACCATAAACTCACGCTTTCTTTCCATGGGGACATGCAGAAACTACAGAACGCTAACTGCTGCGATATTTACTTCATTTTGCTTCGTTTACGTGTACCTGCACGCGTAGCATGACCACATAGAAACAGGATTGTCGACGGAAAAATTGACAAAATGACAAATTGTGGAAAAATTTATTTAAAAATCTGCCAACAATCTGTCATTTTGTTTATTCTTCCGGCGACAAAACCCGTTTCTACGGTGGTCATGCTACGCATGCTGGTCATACACGCACGGCAGTTGCGATTACTATGCACCTGACCATTTTGAAGAACATCTTTAGGGATGTTCTATATGTCCTTCTAGGGGAGGCGCTTATGGCTAAGTTATAACAGGCGCATGGGTCGATCGATCAGGTTAAGCTACGTTTGCCGTGATTGGTCCATAGATGGGTGACCATCTTTACATACCGAGACCCCACCGTGTCTCACAAAGCACGTTAAGCCGTTGGTCACGGCTGTCATTCGTGGATCTTTGACAGTCGTTACGGGTCGTCAGAAGCCCGAAAGTCTGACAACTAGTCTTACCAAGCGGTATCGTATTACCCAGTTACTGGGTTATGGAGGTTAGATAGGCAGTCGCTACATGTAAAATATTGGTACTCAGCTGCATCCGGTTAGACTGGAAGCCGTCCCCAACATAGTCGTCGAAAGGCGAGGCAGATTGTTTGACTCTGGTTGAATATCACTAAGCGTAGATATATAGCTATGCCTACATATTTTTGCACGTCACTACAAAAGAACGGACCCGATAATTTTGTCATCATCAAGTTACAATAATCGGAACGAAACTATGCGTAATAGTTGTAGTTAAATTTAACCTATTACATAATGAAAGTAAAAGTTTTATGCGCTATTGTGCACGTACAGTTAAGTGTTATAAACTACTGAGCTATTAAATAATTCTACATGTAATTACACTTCGTATGAAATGATACTTGCTTTAGAGAGCTTTATGTACTCATAATGGAAAATGATTATTGTTACTTTGCATCCTTGTGGGAACGTTTGAATCTTGTCATCAGATTAATTAGGATTTGGGAGTTTGATTGAGCTGGGGTGTAATTTTTTTAAATTGGACGTGAAAAGCCTTCTTTCTTTTCGACCATACTATGTTCGAAAACTAAAGCAGAGTGCCTCAGTCAACGTTAAATAAAACGCAATAATGAAAAATAAAGAAGTCGTTACAATAATTTTCTTCACTACAATCTTAATATTCTGGTATATAATAATTCAATGTTTATAATTACTATGATAGACAAACAATAACAAGTAACTCAGTCCAATATTTTCCAACAAGAATTTGCCAACAAACAAGAACTCAGATCAAAATTGAATTAATTAAACTACGATTAAATACATAAATATACTTTCGATTAGACTTTCAAACATAAATAAAGATAGCACTTTATTAAACTGTAGTCAAACTGAGAACAAACGAACCGTTTTAATTCTAGATTATTAAAGGCGAATCACAAAGCTTAGGTATTTAGATAATCCAACATTGATACTGTAATCTGTAGAGCGAGCAAGCCACAAATCTAAAATATCTTAGGTTTCCACAAAGTGCAATTTCCTTAGCACTCTAATAGGATATTTAATCCGAAACGAAACATGAAGCCGTGGGTGTTCCCATGTTCTATATCTAATGTAGTATTTATGAAGCCAATATAAGACTTTTACTACAACATACAGCTATTGTACATTACCATATAAAGGAAAATTTAATTTAATATAATTGTATGGGCCTAATGAGTTTGTTTACAGTAATTTTGTTTGAACTAGGAAATGAAAAGACGGGCTCTGTGTAATGCTAATATCAGGCTATTTCGTCCAAAGTAGTAATTGAAATCTATTAAAATGAGCAGTGATTTCGTATTATAGCCAGAAAACGGTAAAATTTAGCCATTTATTGAACATGGAAATTGTTTAGAGTAGTATGATTGCTGTTTGAACGGCAATGTTGAATCTATGACTTTATGAAGCTCAGTGAACCTGGATGTTTATACGAAAATATTTGAACTAAATAAATGAGAAACTGCTAAGCTATATTATTAGAGAAATCTTGACCAGTTTAATGGTCATCGTCCATTGTGTTACGAATTTAATCTCAATTAAAAGGTAACTTAACTAGAGAATTGCTAGCTTTAGAGATAGTAAATAAACTTAAACTAATTTCTACAGGACGATTATAAAGGTTCTGAAAGTGTACGTTCAAAAATATAATAAAATGAAAGAATTCATGATCGTGCAAGTGAAGTCGTATGCAACTACTGGTTACAAGAATATTATCATATATATTAAAAATATAATATTATCATATATTAGAATATTATTATTATTATATTATCTGCCCAAATATTGTCTGTATGCAATCATGTTTTAACTATGAGCAAAAGACCAAAACAATGCGCCAAAAAAACGTTTTAATCCGAAAATCGCTTTGTGTAATCAATACTTTAACCACAAGCTTCTTTAAATCACTCAATCTGCATTAGTCATCTCACATTATTAACATAAATATCAAAAGTATCCCCGAAGTCATAATTCCCTATGACAAAATACAAACCGCAAGACGCTTATAAATCGTTAAATTTAAATTAATCATAGTGAAAGTTGGTAGTATCACTAACTTAAACAGTTTCACGTTTGTCGTCTACACCAAGTGAATCAGCATTAACTGAGTCAGCCAATTTAATTTTTGCAATAAAATTCATCAAAATGTCCCGTGGAAGTGTAATTTTCCCACAATTTTGTGACACTGGACGTGGTCGCATAGATATTTTCGGTCGTTATTACATGCCGCAACGTTACAAAGCTTAAGACATTTGAGAGGACATAAAGGCACCATTAAATGGTTGTGGACCGCTTTTAAGTTTGGTACTAGTTATGCGTCACTAGCGGTTTTAGGTCGTATTTAATTTTATGTCCTCTGTGCAAGATGATGACTGTAAATTAAGCTTTGTGTCATGTCAAATAACTACGTACATAATTGTAGTAGCACAATATTCCAATTATGCAATACTTTGCTACTGTAATCATGTGATTAGTTAACAAATTATTGTTATCCTTTTAAAATACACATAAGTACACTTTATTAGTTTCAAAAATTCTATTGCATACAAAAAGAGAAAAACAAGTCTGCTACAAATATTTTTTTTGTACATCAAAAGAAAAGCGAAAGTCATTTGCATCATCTAATACGCAATCATTTCACTTCTAACCTAACCAAGCCTCTGAAATCCCAAGTTCACTTTGTCAGCCACTGGCTCGGCTCGCTCGCTCCGCTTACTTGGCACGGCCGCTTCGCTTGCTTGGCTCGCTCGCTTAGCTCTTATTACTTACTCCTAGATACAAGTGGCAATAAAGAGGTGGACAGCCTGCAGCTATTGTTAATCTCGGCCACGGAACAGGTTCGAAGAGAGAAATATAAAGACTGGAGATAAGAACATCATGTGAATGTTTTTTGATTGCAGCCGTTAACTTTGTTTATGTGGTTGCCTTAAAAACTTTTGTTTTAAAGTGACGTTCCATTTTAATGTTGACATTGTAGTTGCGTTGGTTACGCGTTTTGGCTGTTTTTGGAATGGGTCAGAAACGTTT
Source organism: Dryobotodes eremita (assembly GCA_917490735.1). Classification (NCBI taxonomy): domain Eukaryota; kingdom Metazoa; phylum Arthropoda; class Insecta; order Lepidoptera; family Noctuidae; genus Dryobotodes; species Dryobotodes eremita. The sequence goes on along the minus strand of OU823251.1, from coordinate 16,990,676 downwards.
TATGACATTTTTTATTGCGTGTTAACCAAGTCCTAGTGTTTTTAGTATATAAAATAATTCAACACGATATATTGAAAACTTTAAAATGAGTTCACAAAGTTTACTTGGTTAATAAAGCCTTGAAATCCAGTTCAAATGAAGGAGAGACAGTAAACAAAGACAAAGTAGGAAGCCTGTCACAAATAGTTCCAATTAATGTACACCTATTATAAGTCAAAGAAAGTCTCCTTCCAAGCTACAATGTTAACAAAACGTCGGCGAAGTACAAACCAGACTTATTTGCTTACAATTCATAACTCAGGCTGCCTGACAAATTCATATAACCTCGTTTAAACTTAAAGCAAGCCCAACTTGACTTATGTAATCAATGAAAAGTTCCGCGTAATGGGCATCCAAGTTATGAACGATTAGCATAACATTTGCTTTTATTAGTTTTCTTAGTTCTTGTTTTGATTTTGTCTTTAATTTAATTATGATTAAATTTGTATTGAATTGGATTATTTCTGACTGAGATTGTAAACTTAACTTTGTATTGCAATAGCTTTTGCAGTATTAAGGATTGCAAATGCAAATGCGGTCGAGCAAATACGACTGTCTGATTTTACGACTTTAGTTTTTAAATGATTTTGAAACACTCAAAACGTTTATGGGGCTATGATGTAAGAAAACTTACTTACCAATTACATTGTTATTTTATAATATAAAGATTCCTAAATGATTACAGCTATTTAACAAAGTTGTCACAATGAATACAAACAATAATTTGTTCTTAATCTGTCATCCATTGGAGTACCTATTAAAGCCTTTTAAGCATGCTATTACAATACATAAATCCAGTTGACACGATTACCTTCGGAACAACATTTCAATACGTACGACTATTTATGCAAATATGTGATAGTGTAACAAAATGTCAACCATAACGTAACATCTACTTGTACCTAATATCTTTGAAAGCATTTCATGTCGCAATAGTGCTCTAATAAAAAATATGTCTCGAAGCCAAACATGATTTGCGCAACGCTAAGGATCTGATAGCGACATTCGATTGCAGTAGATAAGCTGGACTAATTATTGATAGAATTCTGTCTCTGATTGACAAGAATATTAATTATCGTCGGTTTGTTAATATAGAGCACCTTATCGATGTAGCAAGTTATGAAACGATTATGGTTATAAATTCATGTATCGATATGATCAAACCAGTAATAATTCATAATGTAATACCAGAATCGGTAGAGGTTGTCGATGAAAAAGATTATTTTAGCTCAAATATTTGCTTTAATGAGAATGAAAGAATGATTGTATTAAATAACATAGAAATATTTTAGGTCAACACTGTAAGTAACTTATTAAATCCTGAAAAAAAACTTAAGCTAAATATTATTGAATAAAATCTAAAAACAGCTTCCCAAATTGGAATTATAAAAGCTTTGATCCACTAGTTACGCAAAGCCATGTTCAATGAATAAACAATTTTGGGTCAAAGTAACAAAATTTAGCGCAAGTCAAAATTCGCAATAACAAAAGGGCAAAATTTATAGTATGACTTGTTGCTTCCTTTCATATTACGATGTTTTGCGTTGCCGGGGGTCTTCTAATCAGCTTCCGAATCTTTAAGGAGTTAGATTGAGTTACAAGTTTGTTGAAAATCGTCGGCTCTGGATTTGAGAGGAGTATCGGGCTCTGTTTGTTTTCGTGTTAAAAGGAACGTTTTGAAGTTTCCTGGAGTGTTTGCTACGTTTGAAATGTAAAGATAAGGAGTTTGATGTTTGTCAATATTTTGTTCTCTCTCTTTCTTCCTTTCAGGAGTGAAGAGTAAGAGGCATTAACGCTAAAGCTGTGGATATGGATAATTCATTGTATGATCATTGTTGTGTATTTCCTGGTAAGGATCGCTGCATTTAACCACCAGCTGTATCTATTCATTTATAGTTTTACTAGAAAGTAACGCCTTCTTCCGACAACTTATGTTTATTGCAAACAATTTTTTACTCTTAAAATTTCACACCACCTAGATTGTTTGTTGATTGCATGTTCATCTCAGTAAGAGAATGTGAACCGACTGTTACGTGTTCCTAATGTAATCATTACCTCTCTATCTTCAGAATCAATATAGAAACAAAAAGACTAATTCACAACACACAATGGAATCCCGCTACCGTGATGGAATGCATGTGAAGTATTACGGAATATTCTCCACACTTTCATACATATACTATGTACCATGGTTGTTTCCACGCACTATTGTAACGGCACGCCTTGCACACGATATTGCTCTTTCATTAATTATAACTTTTAATTAATCACATCAAATAATACCTCAGTTGGGACCGGCCGGTAATAAATGAGCTTTTTATTTGATCATTGCTTCATTTCATAACGCGTATTTATTTATTAAATTTCTTTTGATGAATGCTAATTGAATTATCTTATTAGTGAATTTAACTCGATCCACGTTCATAATTTTAAGGCTGCAGCTTGAACGTTGGTTCATTTTTAATGATCCACGTTTCGTTAAACGGTTTGCAATTATAGCTGTTACAGTTATTGTCGCCTTTACAGCTGCAATATATTTAACATTTCGTGAAGAAAATTTGATCACTCATTGTCAAGTTTACAATTACTGCTTTTTCGTTAAAATTGGAGCCAATTTCATCCACACTTGTTCTTTCCTCTTCTCGTTTCGAGTTAAAGTTTGTTCCTTTACATCTCGATATTGAACTTAACCATTGAACGAGTATAACACGAACGCCCTAGTTATCTTAAGTACCTTTTAATATAATTGTATTGATTAAGTATGGAGATTTTGTTATGAAAATACTATGGTTATGGATTTTGGTATTCTGGAAAAAAATACGAAGTTTTTTAATATCAATCTGCTTGAGCGGCGCGCGGTGTGGGTAATAATTATTATTTCTTATTAGTCCATCTCGATAAACCAAATAAATAAAATGCTATAATATGCGTATGCCCGTGTGTCCTGTGCTCAATAAAATTTTCATCAATTCTTGAAGAAGCTTTCTTGTAAAGAATTCATTAATATATTACTTTTAAGCCTGCACGGAGATAGCAGGGTGACTGGTATAACTTTATCTAAAAATAAATAATGACTCGTATATCTATGAATTTCATGTGTGGGTCAAAATATACTCCTTTATAGAAATTTGCTCCCACAATCTTCAGCTATATATACTACGCCGTCGTCGCACGTAAGTCCTTTGTCTGACAGTCGTGTTGTCCTGCAATTTATGGATTAGTCCTTTTGTTAGCTGTCTGTAATGTATTGACATTCGATTGAAGATAGAGCGTGGTTGTAATGGATGGTCATCTAATACAGGTACTGTCAATAACAATTAATGCTTGAGCATTTGTGTCTTTAATGTTTGTTTGTTTTATGGTTTCGATAATTATAATAATTATGGCTTTGGTGACTCGTGAAATGAGAGCTTTACTAATTAGTGACATCTACTAGATTAGCGTAGTATTGGATATAGTTATTTTTTACCAATGCTTCGATACGTTAATGTAACCACGAATAATCCTGAGAAATGACAGTTTCATTATCGCAGGTACTTTATCAGATTGACATATCGGTTTTTAGATCACTTACGTTTGTATATTTTATACAAAACATATAAGATAATTTATAACCTACATAAGTAGAAGCTCCCAATTTATACCACCCATTGAATAATGCTGATTGATAATCGTTCCTCGCATTATGTCTTCTGTCTGCTAGTAAGATAAACATTCTAACACAACAAATCTTTCACATCTAACGAATGAGAATGACCAAAAATCAATTTCCGTCCTATTTCTGTATCAAAATTATGCGCTGAACCGTTACCGTGTGACCATTACAAGAATGCTCATAGCAAACACCGTACGTCCCACACAGCCGGGATTTACAAAGCATCTGATATTTTCAAAACTAAAATGTCTTCCGCTTGCGAGCCCTCGATTTATAGCATTGTTGGCCACGACTCGAATAAGAGCTTGTACGACAGTTATCGCGAAGCAATGCCTCGAAGTGTGCTTAGCATTGTTAGCTTAACCTACTCAAATTTATGTGGTGTAGCCTTTAAATACTTGTATTACAATTTACAATACAGAAATGGTTTTGAATAGATTGGATTTAGGATTATTATATTAAAAGGGTTCGGTACTGGATGTACTTACATACATTGAAGAGGGATATGTTTAAATTTTCTGAAGTGGTTTATGCTCACAATTAGTTTTAGTTTTGTTGTTCAATGTCACAAGATTACAGGAAACATCGTATTAAAGGCAAACGTAAATACATATTGAAATATATCGCAAATTGTCCGGCCTAATTGCCCACCTTATGAAGGCTATGAAGGCTATGAAGGTGATGTATATGAAGCACCTTGCTACGTTTAGCACCTGCAACGCCTAGAAGTTTATCGAGAGAAAATTTACTGAACGTTACTGAAGAAGTTTACTGAACCTATAACGTTTGAGACCAGGGAGATGAATTAAAATCACACATTTATTCACCGGCAACATTATCCTCCTAAGCCGACCACAGGAAAGGTGCTGTCAAAAATTGAATTGACACATACCCAGTTTAGTCATACATCTCCATTGACAAGCTTCGGCTCGATCAAAACACTCAAGAATGCGATTAAAACTGTTTCAACACACAATAAAATATGAATCACCTACATGGATCATAACTAGACTATCAACTTTTTGCTGGTAAAGCAATAAGACTGATGTTATGAATGAGTGTTCTAGGAAATATTATACATATTGTAACCACAAATCGCTCTGACTAATACTAAGATGTGTTCCTAAGATATAATTCGGAAATACTTCGTAACAAACGTAGGATAGGACCACTTATATTAATTACCTTTAATGTAAGCAAATTACATCCGTTTGTTGCTTAGAGCATTTTATGGACAGGATAAAGAGTGTTAACTTGGTCAACAATATATTAGCTATCTGGAAATTAAAAATTACTTTACGTGTAATAATAAATGTAAAGAAAATAATAATTATCAATTCTTGACAAATTATAAGATTAGTTATTGAAATGGATAAGTTACAAGTGTATAATGTTTACCTATGTGGTAAACGAGGTTATAGACTTGCAAAATCTAAAGTTGAGAAAATAAAAAATGTAAGAAAGTGAGGTGATTGAGTACCTATTCATTAATGCTATTCCAAAGTAAACGATACACCAAATGACTATCCACGTTTCCAATTCCGAGATTCACCCAAAAAACTCGAAGACCAACAACTATTTCGATGTTTAATTGTTTCCATTTTATTTTCACACAGTTGGTGGGCAAAGTAAAGATCCATAATTACACAGTGCATCTACCTAATATGCAATTATTTCATCAGCCTACGACACGAAGACGGCAAGTAAGACTATTATGTCAGTCCGTTTTATTTTTAAGGTCGGATTCGATTGCGACCGTTTTGAAATTGTAATTACAATATCTGTGACAGGTTTGCTGCGCCCAGAGGTGAAATGTAATAGTGTGTGATTAAAATTCAAATTTGAGGCCGGCTGTCACTGTTGTGTGACAAATTGCTGTGGAATTTTATACTTGGAACAAGTTGTGGAGTAAGTGCAGGCAGACATAAACGCGTTGCTAAAGTGTCAGTTTCAAAGTAATTGTTTTGATGTCGGATACTGGTATTTTTATAAGGAATGTGTGACGGGTTGTTGCTTGTTATGTGCTGGTCGTAAACGGTGCAATATTGTCTTTCACTGTCGCGGTCTTGGTATGCGAAATATTGCGGAGTCTGTCGCGTGTAAGATTTATTTTGTGTCTAAGGCAATTAAAAATGTTTTACGACAGGAAATATGGAGTTCGAATAAGCGGAACGTCTGTGATATCCATTTCTGAAAGCTAGCTTTTAAGTCAAAAAAACCCCAGCTTTTGTAACATTATAGAGGTATGAGGAACAGTGTGTAAAGTTCGCTCACACTCTATAGAAAAGGGAGGATTCTCCGACCAGCCGGGTGTCGTGTCTGGTGGGCAACTACCCGACGTTTGATGTCGGCACGTTGTATATATGCTAGTTGCGCGGTAAACTCTGCTTGCGCGATGCAGGATTTCTCGTGACGTCAGAGTGACGTGTAGCTCGCATGCGATAGATAAGTAATTTAGACCTAATAAATTGTGATTATAGAACAGAGCTGTGGTGGCCCAGTGGTAACGGCCGCGACTTACGAATTGTAGGTCGCAGGTTCGAACCCTGACAGGCGCTTTACTTTGTGTAAATTATTTCATCACCATTACTCTCAAAACGGAGAAGAAACACATCTTGAGGAAACCGGCATGTCCTAGAACAAAAAATTTGAAGACATGTGACATGCACCAACCCGCACTGGGCCTGCGTGGTGGATTACGGCCCACTCCCTCTCAGAGAGGAGGCGTATGTCCCAACAGTGGGGACATTATAGGCTGATTTTGAAATAGAACAGAAATAGTGAATTATGTCAACCCTATTATCCAAATTGCTATTGCTAAATATTCCTAGATTAAAGTTTCCATAGAAATATAATTTCTAGCTAAATTATTTTCATTACTAACATAAACGTTGTAAGCACGAGACGTATCCGCTACTTATCTTTCCGCGAAAGTAGTTGAAATGATGAGGAAAAACAAGTTTCTGGAGTACTGTACTAGGTACCAGTAACCTGCCGTTACTTAGGCCTTGGTTAGTACAACAATATTCAAGGAACACAGAACACAGCCTTGTATGGATTTACAAATTATTTTGGTACACTTGCATTGTAAATCGTTAGTTGTTTGTTCGAAAACAATTTGTGGATTGATCAAATCAAATCCATTTACATATTTGCTGGAATGTAGGTTTACAATGTTTGGTCTTAAAACTATAGTAGCCCCTTTACATTCTACAATTACATATGGTGTGCAAATATTTAATTTTAACGTGCACAATGTTATTATTTAAATTACATTGAAAAAAAATTGATGAAAGTTGTGTATCTAGTATGTCCTAGCATAAAGGCTCCTTCAACAAGGCGTGACACGCGACGCGAATCGCACGCGCAACAAAGGCACCGCTCGAGGCGCGACAGGCGGTGCCTTTGTGTCGTGTCGCGTGTCGCGCCTGTTTGTAGGAGCCTTAAACCGAGATTGGTAAAGTTGACTAAATGATAGATTTAAGACAGTGTCCTCTGATAACCAAATCATAAGTAGTCCATTTCGTGAAGTTCTACTACCTGCCCCGACACAAGCATGATCAGCCAATAATATTCCCACTACTGGGACACAGGTCTCCTCTCGGTGAGAGGAAGAGGGCCGTAATCCAACACGCGGGCACAGTGCGGGTTGGCGGATGTCACATGTCTTCGAATTTTTGGTTCGAAGACATGTCGGTTTCCTCACGAAGTTTTCGTCACCGTTTTCAGAGCAGTGGTGATGAAATTAAATACACAAAGTAAAGTGCTGCCTCGGTTCGAACTCACGACCTACAACTCGAGAGTCAGGGCTGATTTCTCTGGGCTACCACTGTTCTCAATCTGTCCCGACAGTATGACAATAATAATATTGTGATTGTCAAGTGCATTGACCTAAATGGGATCTGGATGTAGGAATAATCATTGACATCAAAAGTCAAAAGTCAAATCATTTATTTCAAATAGGCACATAAAAGGCACTTTTGAACGTCAAAATTTACAAAAAAATAGAATTGATTCTAGTTGCCCCTTCCAAAAGGTATCCATCCATCCATTCCATCTATGCACTAGGTACTGTACCTAAGTAATGTAATGAACTAATCATACTTGCAGTATTATTAAGTGTTGACTTCCATGACATTTTAGACAATAATTTTAAAATGTTGACGTAAAGTTTCCACAAATCACTGAAAGAAAAATTTGTATCAGAAGCACATTATAGTACCCTTAACAACCAAAACCAAATGCTAATCGGAAACTTAATTGGACCCAAACTTACATAACAACAATGGAATCCGTTGTGCAATGCAATCTTGATAACGAGAAACAAATAGACCGAGTGAGATACGAGAAAAGCCGAACCGGAGATTTTATCAACCACCACAAGTAGCGACCAGTAATTAGGAACAAAATTCAACATCTTTATCTTGACGATCGAATGCAAACCTTGGATATTATAGGCTCATTAAAATTATATCAGTTCTTATTAGAAAGCAAGGTCGTTGTTTTGTTGGTGGCTGTTCGACGATTGTGTGGTACTGCTTTTGAAATGGAGCAACGGCGATAAAATTAACTTTTAGTAAGGATTGTTGCCACAATTGTTGCAGATTTCATGACAAGGCTATCGTCAAATTATGTAATCTCCAACTAGCTTTGTGGTTCATGCAAAGATTTACTATCTTTTTTACTTACGCATTTTTATAACATTAAGGTTTCAGTTTTGAAAGAAAAAGTTGAATTATATTTTTACATGCCTGTAGCTCAAACACAATTAAAACAGCTTTAGTGAAATGTGTCTAATAACCCTCTGTCTAGCCCTTTGAATACAGATGTGTATCATCAGCTCTGTACTTAAAAGACTTTAACAATCCATCAATATTAATGTAATACGCATTTTCATTATATGGAAATACCACCCCATATGGACTCCAAGAGACAGGCTCGACCTAGCGTGGAGGTCATAAGCAAAATGCTTCCTTTGCATCTTATTTTTGATATTTTTTTATTTGAACCTAGCTATTAATGTAGTATTATCTAACAGAAGCAGGTTTTTACTGTAAAAAATACGCACCACCAATCAACTGTATTTATTATTTTTCTCAAACAAAACTTAATAAAGGAAAACCTAACAAACTGGTAGAATAAATTAGCAATTAATTAGCTAATCATTTGGCACCGAGAAAATGCAATACTGAGGTAGAAAGATGTCCGTCACCGTTGGCTGTCGATCCAAAAGAGAGCAAGTGGTTCTTGCAGTCTGCAGTTGCCGCTAATCATCCCTACTCTTCCCCAATCTCGTTCCCTCCAGCTTCTTCAGTCTTCTAATAGTAGACTATAAGGAAATATGAAGCCCTATTTTGGCAAATAAACATTTTCTATTACCTATTTTGACGTGTGCGGTTTGTGTTTATGACAAAGATCCAATAAGGCCTCAACACGGCCAAAATTCAATAGACAGCTGTAACGCAAACTTGCACGTTTTAAGTTAGCGTTACACCAAAAGCATTCTAGTAGCATCCTCGCTGAACTGGCAGATTGCAGCAAGACAAATGCGAAATACCGGCTTCTAGGCTTGTACCGGTAACCGCCCCAGTTCTCAGGCTTTGTCGTCGAGCTCCTTTGTGACTTGACTCTATCTGGATCACGGAGCTACCGCCACTTATGCGTAACTTACGGGATGCAGCAGTTATGTTTGGACTTGTTTTCTTACGAATTTTGAGGAAAAATGTACAGAATTTGAGTTCGAGGCTGTTGGAATTGTTTCTCAGATATACTGTTTTTTTTTCTTTTAAGTCAGTTAAAAACGAACCAAAACTTTACAAAGGTTATTGCGTTTCACTAAAGTCCACTTGCGATTATAATGTACAGTCATCAAAAGAGTAAGTAACCAGGGTCGTCGATATAGTTAAAGTTTAGTAAGAAACCGATGTATGTTTTCTAATAAAATAAAATAATATTAATAGAAAACAAACAGGTAATTTATCAAATTAAATTTCATTCGAAAACATCCATCGGTTTCTTACTAAACTTCAACTACATAAATATATCCGACGACCCTGGTTACTTATCACATTTATGTTGGTGACCGTACTAACGTATAACCTTCAATCGGCAGACCGATCTTCCATCCATTATAACTGCCTACTTTTAAATTAAAGTCAACACCAACTTTGTCATTATCAATCAAATTGATCAAGCCAGTCTTTAAAGGAATCATCATCAAAAATGTATATACCGACGGTCTAGTATCAATATCTTATAACTACAATATCATAATTTTACAGTAGGCAAAAAACGTTTGATATCTATAGTTTTTCAAAAAGAAAGAAATCAAAAAGTTACTTATAATTCAAAAATAGCTTAGAAACCATCGTGATGGTAATAATGATTTCAGACCTTATGTCTTTGCAAATACGAGGTCTTTCGTATTTTACCTAGAAATATGCAATAAAGTCAAAGTCGCTAAAATGTTAGTTATCAGATACTGACACTTCATCGTCAATACGTTTCTTGCTTTCTGCTTCCCTGATACTCTTCTATTTAAATTCCTAAACAATACTGACAAAAAACTCAAATGTCATACGTTTGAGTCCAGCAAATACAACTGCATATTTCAAAACATCATAGAAACAGTGACACTACCTAATTAAGTTTGTCTAAAACGTATTACCAAACTGGTTTAGTGTTGGTAGCGGTTTTGTTTCAACCTATGAATAATTAGCCAGATATTTCATAACAGCTTGGCTAAATGGATCAGTTGCATAAACTTGAAACGAGGAACTAATATAAGTTCTAGAGATGAATGTATTGGGATTGGGAACCATAGTTGTGTCTTTTATTTAAGTTTCTATTCAGACTTGACCTTATTTTATACTAAAGTTAGTTGATGATCATGTCTTTCTTAAAATATATTATGCTACAGAAAATCTTGTCAACTTCAGATATGAAATCAAATACGAATCTGCATGTGAATGTAAAGACTCACCTCCTTACTAATAAACGTTATATAGCGTCTGTGTAGTTCCGCACCGATTTCTCTCTTTCAGTCGTCAGTAATTTGACGTTCAAAAGAAGAAGACAGCGTTGTGTAACTATACAGACGTTATACAACTTTTATTAGTAAGAAGGTAATATATGGATAACAAGTTGCTTTTTTACGAATCAGTTATACTTATAAGTTTAATATGAAACGTAGTTCAGTACGGTAATTAAAACTACCCCTTTTTTAAATTCATCATTAGCAGCCTTAGTAGTCCACAGATAGGCTAAATATAGTAGCAGTAGTGTAGTGGTATAGATTACCAGGTCAGGCAAAGTGTTATTTGGTTATTCCATCAGGAATTTCTTAGTAACAGCCCGGATTTTGGAAGTTGACGGTGTGATACTCCGTGCCTCGGAAAGCCCGTTAAGCCATTGGTCCTGCGGCTGATCTCTCTCCGGTCGTATCGGATTGCCGTCCCATCGGACTATGAAAGTGAAGGAAGAGAGAGTGCATCTGTGTCTGTGGACATACTTGTGCACTATAATATCTCCCGCGCCGATGGCTAGTTTCCGTTGAGATTGGCCGTCATGGCCGAAATACGGTCATGAGGACTGTATAGCAGTCCACAGCTGGACATGGACTTGTCCAGTCGCACGCCCTTTTAACTCAATCCTCAGCTACTCTCATCCAGCTGCTACCTTCCATCCTGCGAAGATCGTTTCACCAAAATATTGCAGGTGACTAATTCAACCGCAGATGACAAATAAAAGTTGTAGGCCATTTTGCCTTGTTTAGAAGGGAAAGGCCCCAAAATGTTGGGGTCGGCTTTTAGCCTAACTGTATGCACCTGAATACCAGTATTTTAGATGGAGCGACTACCTATGTGCCCTACACAACCCAGTTACTGGGGAACACGATACCCCTTTGTAAGACTGGTTGTCAGACCTTTTGACTTCTGACTACCCGTAATGACTGTCAAAGATCCACGAATGACAGCCTGGAACAACGGCTTAGCGTGCTTTCCGAGGCACGAAGTGGTCTAGCAATGTAATGGATGGTCACCCATCAGTAAACCGACTGCGGCAAGCGTAGCTCAACCTTAGGTCGACCCGTGTGGTTGTTATCATTTAGCCACGAGCCCCTTCCAGGCAATATGCAAAAAATTAAATACAATAAATCCATACTAATATCATAAATTCGAAAGTAACTCGTGTCTGTATGTTACCTTTTCACGCCTAAACTACTGAACGGATTTCGATAAAAGGCAAGGAAATAGATGGCATCCTGAGGAAGAACGTAGGCTAGGTACTTTTTGTACCGGTAGCACGTTCCCGTGGGATAATTTCCGACCTCCACGCGGGCGAAGAAGTCGCGGGCTGAAGCTAGTTCCAATATAAAGGCATTAAATATTCGAGGCAAATATATAAAAATTATAAGAACATGCCCCTTAATTCAACAAGGTTTATTTTCACGAAATGTTGCTCTTCTATGTAATAAATAGGCGTATAATCAGTTACTTTATACATGACATAGCACTTTCTTCACGAAAATCAATTGTGTCTAACCTTCAAAGGGGCAAAGGATACAAAATTAGAATGTTTTCCATTAGATCCATTACGTAGGAAGTTTACCAACTTCCTACGTAATCTCATATTTTTATCAATATACGTGTTTCTTTCAGGGTTCCTTACCCAAAGGGTACCAACGGTACCCTATAGCTAAGGCTACGCTGTTCGTCTGTCTGTTAGCGGCCTGTATCTCATAAACCGTAATAGGTAGACAGTTGAATTTTTTCGGTGTGTATTTCTATTGACGCAGCTAACATAAAAATAAAATTAGTTAAAGGGCCCACCCCTTTAACTAATTTAAATTTTTAACTATATTTTATTTTCATACAAGAAATGTGTTTAAATAAAAATATGAAATGTTAAATATTGTACGGTGGTACGGAATCCTTCGTGAACGAGGCCGACTCGCACTTGGCCAGTTTTTATGTTGAAGAGAATTTTTGTGGGCGTAACTTTATTTATGTTTATGATTTTTAAAGGTCAAGTTTTTCCGTTTTTTAGCCCTTGGCAAATTACTTTATTTTGTAAAGGATGCTACTACCATGATTAATTTATGGTCAGTGCCTTTATAAAAATGACTAAACTCCTGCCCTAAGATTGAAAATTAATGGAAAAACAACCTGACAAAAACAGCTAAGATGAGCGGAAAGTTAAGAGCCGTGAAGCAACTTGACTGAAGCACTGCTGTCGAACAAAAAACGATAGGCAGGGTTGATGGGTCGGTTGATATTGACACCAGGTATTAATATGACACAGACAGTGGTACCTAATTTAAATACAATACAAGGATTACTGCTGTAGGTGACATTAAAAAGCGCATTGCATTTTGACATGACATAAAATTACCGCGCAGAATTAATTCAGATCGGCCACAGAATGTAAAATAACAGGTATTCCATTAAAATAATGAAACCAAATGCGAACCATAATGCGAGTAAACAATCTATCATTCCATGAATATTATTATATTCGTTCACCACTTAGGCAGGTACAGCACTCGAGGCATTAAATTTATAAAATCTTTAACGGCAATATTGGAATTCGCGGTTCAATTTATGCGAAGCTTGCATGACGGGAATCGTAATGAAGTGTGCGCGTTAAAATGCACATTTTTCAATAATTCCATTATGAGGGCGCGAAGTGGTCGGAAATCATTGATTTATTGATACCAAACACCTTTGGAATATTATTTTCTTTCATTCAGTTGACGCTCGCTTTTGCGGCCATGTTAATTTGTTAAGTTGTCAAAATAATACGTGTTCCAAGATTGGAAAACATTAAATTAAATGACTGGTTTAAAAACAAAAGAGTGTTGGGACATGTTGGCAGCTTTTCAATTAGGTTTATTGTCGTATTTAAAATAAGCTGAAAGGTCAAATATAACTAAATAACGTGATGTAATAAAAACTAATAGGACTGTCGGCAGTTCTTTTGTTCTAGCACCTACATGGTGTAGTAATTTTGCTAGTTCTAATTACTCTGTAAGAAAAAATAAGTGAAGATAATTCTACATTTTGGGTTAACATTAAAACACTAGTACACGAATTTCACATACAACTTTAAATTAGTCGTTTTGCAACAATAAAACTGTCGAAACAACATCGAAACAAAGACATTAGAAGTATAATTCTCAACATTAAACGCGGTCCCACAGCGCAACACGAATAAATCAAAACCGTGCATATTTTAAATGCACCTAGGTTAGGTAGGTACGCCAGTTCACAAATATGTGGCAACGCTGCAATCTAGTGCAATTAAAACTTTACTAGAGTTTGTATATGAGTGCACCTTTCGCCCAAAATTTGCCAAGTTGGCCGAGTTTGACCAAGTTTGTTTGGCGTTTATCACAATAGAGCGAGGAAGTTTCTCGCCCGGGGACGTCGTCGGAGCGACTCAATATTGTTTGGAACTTCAAGAAATATTGTGTCATGGGTATTACGTACGGAGCTCGGAACGATCAACTTTATGGGCCGTTGGAGAGAAATTAAAAAATGTTACGGTGAACGATAGTTTTCTATAAAACAAAATTGTATTTGAGAAAGTTATTTTAGTAGCAACAAACATTCAATATACTATCGAAAAGTTTGTTTTCAATGTAGTACCTGAATGGTTTAGAACCAATTATTGAAGCTGTTCCATTAAACAAAACAATCTCTTCAGTAACTATCTTTAATCACCCTTCCCAATGCACTGTCTCCACAGAGCAATAAATAATAACTGAATGTATACTTAACAAACTAGTCTCGTTAGCTAAATTACAAAGCCAATTAATAGGGACTCGAACTCCCAAAGTTCTTTAGTGTTAAATTACGGACTTATTAATGCACTTACAATAAACTACTTAGAATATACTCTGCATTTGGCAAAGTTCTTAAGGCTCTTGAGAGACCCAAAGAGTGCTCCAATATTGCCTTTAAAGTTTATAAAATATTATTTTCATATATTGTCTAGCCTTGCACCGCGTGCGCCCGTACTTTGAGAATTTATATCAGCTGGCGTATCCTGAATTATAAGAACAAGTATCTATTATTACATGTCGTAAATATTCATGGCATATTCTTGATGTTGCATACGGTATAAGTCTGGGAATAAAATATAACTTTAAAGACGTTGTGAGAGTGGCAAAAGACATTAGAGAAATAGTTTGAAATCAACCAATTAGCTCCATAGCGTAGGTGGCATAAGCTGGTGACATTAGAAAGATCAGTTTGAATGTAATAAGAAATTATGTTACTACCCATGTGAGTGTATAACTTACAAAAGAAATATATTTGAACATTTTAGCGTAGCTTACAGAGTAGTCTGTAGGAATAGCTTTGGTACCTATTCCAAATAGGGAAAAGTCACGTGCTTAGTATTCATAAACGTGCAGTCTTGTACGATTATTTTCTAGCTTTGGAGTTTTTTAGATTCTGTCCACTTAAAAAAAAAATATAAGAGAAGCCCATAGAAAACTGTGAAGGAAAACATCGTGAGGAAACCAGCATGTCTTAGAACCAAAAATTTGAAGAACTGTGTCATCCACCTAACCGCACTGGGCCCGCGTGGTGGATAATGGCCCACTCCCTCCCATAGAAAGGAGGCCTGTGTCCCAGCAGTGGGAATATTATAGGTTGGTTATGCTATGGTTATGGTATGCCCATAGGACACCTACTATTAATTTTCTTTGAGATATCAAAATCAAAATATTTTGTTTCACATAAACCAACATGGGCACTTATGAAACGTGAGAAGCTATGTGCACGGTTCCAATTGGTTGTTTCCTATGGAGAAGAGCCCGCAAGAAACTCCACGGTTACTCTTTTAAAAATAAGGGGCTTTTACAATGTTTCAAATTACAGTGTTGATAATGGGAGGACAGTGTACGCCTGATAACAAGTAACAGGCACTCAACAAAATATAAAAAGGTCTACTAATCTACAGTGTACAAGTTAGGCCTACAAAGTTCTCACATTCACAAAATATAGAAGATATGAGAACAGTATCAGTTTACTACAGACATACGTGCCCGAAAGTAATACACGAACCGATAACCTGGAGTCCAAGGCGAAACCCCTACAGCTATACACACAAACTGTTCTCCGAAACTTCGACCGAACTTTAATCTCAGTTCGTAACTAGTTTGACATCCAATCAAATATACTGCGGTATTAAGCAATACGATTGTCAATGATAATGATTAACCTTTAGATCAGAATCTAGAGGTTTTCGAACAATTTCTTGAAAACGTTAAGATGTTTCGATAAAGTCGTCGAACAGCACGGAGCGTGAATATCTGACATCTATTGAATTTGTATTGTCGTAACTGTGAGGTTTGTGAAGTGGCGTAAGTAAAAAGTACGAAAATTTTGCTGCAATCATTGCTATGAGAAAAAAGTTGATTTGAATTCTGCTAGGTTTTTCTATCAGGTAAAGGTATTATGCATGCATTCTGTGGAGACATACGTTAGTAATTAGAGCAGTGGTGGCCCAGTGATAACGGCTGCGACGTACGAGTTGTAGGTTCGAACCCAGACAGGCGCTTTGTGTAAATTATTTCATCACCACTGCTCTCAAAACGGTGAAGGAAAACATCTTCAGGAACCCGGCATGTCCTAGAACCAAAAAGTCGAAAACATGTGACATCTACTAACCCGCACTGGGCTCGCGTGGTGCATTACGGCCCACTCCCTCTCACTGAAAGGAGGACTGTGTCCCAGCAATGGGAACATTATAGGCCGATTATGTATCCGTTAGTAGGTATTGTTGCAGATCCATATGTCAACTATGATGGACTTTAAGTTTGTTCTAGGTAAGATACAAATTTTAATGTAATTAATGTTCTTATTTTTTAGCACGTGAAATATTATACTTGCCTAAGAGTACGTCATCATATCCGGTTAGTATTTAATATATTTGATAGGTATGTATAGCACTTTAATGTTAATTTGGCGCGTGGCCAAAACTGGAACTAACGCCGCCATCTTGTTTTTTTTAAATTAGTTTCCCGTGACATTTCACAAAACAATTGTTTATACCAACGGGGCCCTTTGTCAACTTCATTCAAACGCCAAAGATCCCTGTAGCAGTATATGTATAGGTACTTTCATTAGATGTGTACCTACCTAATTGTTTTTCATAATAAATTTATTTTACAGGTTGTACCACTGCACCAATGGGCCCGAACTCCGTCAACCCTATGAGTTTGCTCACAAATGCCAGCGGTGTCAGAAGAGACGTGACAAATAAAATGGCGACCGTGCGATTGTATGGTCACCTCTCACTTTTGAATATTAGGAGAAACGCACAACTGTACCGACCTACAAAACTTCAATGCACATATTATGACAAATGGTGACCATTTTCATAGAGTTTCTTTAGTAAGTAACATAACATCACGCTTGTAATACCCCGAAGGGTTAGGCAGAGGTATAAATGATAAATGATAAATGATAAAAGATTTTATTTCTGTAAGTAGGTTTGTACAAACACGTCAATCATGTTTTTTTTAAACTAGATGAGGTCGGCGTTTCCTATCTGACTACTCTGAGAAGAAAGGCCGAAACAAACTCAGAGGTCACAGTCTCTTTTAAAGTCCAGACATAATTTTGGTCAGGTCATGCGAAGATCATGTAGATCGGTGTCTGAAATGGTCTTTTGAGGAAAGAACCACACAGATTAAGTGGACCTGTCCAGTCAGTGCACGCATTTGTCAGTAACCGTGCAGCTCAACTCAGAACTTAACTTATACCTAAGCATATACATCCACATTTCGCCTGTTACGTATAAGTCCCATGTAATAGGGGGCCAGCCTATTGCCATCAACTGGGCACAAATCCAGACTTTGGGCTGCTACTGAGAAATTCCTGATAGAAAAACCCAGTAACACTTTACCCGACCTGGGATTCGAACCCAGGTCCACATGCTGAGGAGTAGTGCTTATGACCACTAGACCAACGAAGAATTTCAGTAAATAAGTATCAACATTTGCATACAATGTGGTAAATATAAAGGATACATACATACACACACGCCTTCTTCCCATGGGGGTAGGCAGAAACTACAGAACGCCAGCTGCTGCGATCCTGCTCCTTTTGCATCATTTATGTTTATACCTCTGGAAATAAAGGAACAAAAAAATTAAAAGGCGGAATATAAAGAATGTTAGTATGAAATTTTTGGTCCAGGACACATTGAGCCATAATGGGTTTGCCCAAAAACTATGGGAGTTATTGTTTATATGTCGAGTGTTTGAAAAAGTAGAATATATTAGGGTTTTTTTTTCTCTTATGTGCCTCAGTCTACCTTAGGAGTATGTATGCTCTGGCTATCGAGGTTGTAGCGGCATCTACAACGCGACATGCAAGCTACGCGATACACTGACGTCACGCAAAATCCTGCATCGCGCAAGCAGAGTTTACCGAGCAAATAGCATATACCTATACAACGTCCCGAATTCTATCTTCAGGTAGTTGCCAACCAGACACGTCACCCATCTGGTCGGATGATCCTGCCTTTTCTATAGAAGTATGGGTGAACTTTACACCCTGTTCCTCATACCTCATAAGGAAAAGATCAATATTCCTGCAATCTGCTGAAATTAATTTCACCAACATTTTATGATAGGTACTTAATTTTGAGGTAAATTAAAGTTTAATTAATTATAGTAGATCTACCGAATAGCTCACTGCACGTTTCTCCTTAAACACCATACTAAGTCACTCAGTATCCAGATGTTGAGTAACTCGAAATTTTCATAATAAATCGATCAGTTTTACTGTTAAGGTCCAACATAATAATTTATTGCAGAACTAAACGTGATTGCTTTTTGTAATATCAAGATTATTTGTCTTTACTTTGACATTTCTAATCTGTTCTGATGGTGTCTTGATTAAATTGGACACCAAATAAGTGTTTGGTGTTTAGTAATAAAATAGTTAATGATTTGATATGAATAGAGGTTATGTTGCACTGTTTGTATTGTAAGAGCAAATGTTTTTTTTTTTTACAAAATGTTCTAATCTGAATCGCAGAATCATTCATTTATTCTAGCTGTCATACGGATATCTATGACAGTGAGTCACGGATTATAATTTGTGTCTATTCTCTCAGCATATCGGTTTGTGCCGACTATTTTACTTTTTGGACTGAAAATTGGTTCGAATAATTAATTAGAATTGGAATTATCTTCAATTATTGTATGACTGAAAACCCAAAACTATAAGAAAGTAGGTTTTAAAACGAACTGAAACCAAACTTAAAAATTGTATTAATTAGGTACTGAGAACAGTAATTAAACGACCCACTCTTATAGCCTCTTAAAACAATGTATATGAATACAAAATGTATGCCGTTGACACAGAAGTTTTTATCATTGCCAGATTGATGTGAAAAACAACAAAGACAAACAGCATTTTAAAACTGCTTTTCTCAAAAAAAAAATATGGATAGAGCAGAGCGTAGCAGCGATAAAATAACTGGGAATATGCAGCCCAAAAAATGTGAATTATTTTTCAAACTACAGACGGGTCCCACGTCGGTTCAAACTAAATGCGTGCTGTAATTCGCAGCATTCAGTTTTTAACATGTACCCTTTACATACAGTACAGTAGTAAGTGAACTGGAAACAGAATTAAAACTTTCTACTTTGAGCTACTATGAAAGTGCCGTTGAGTTCTACTGGAATGGCGACGATTATTGGATTGAAAATATAAGTATAGTTGACGCGTTTAAGCATAGTAATAGAGGTCATTGCCCTTTCCCTAATATATCTGCGTAGGAATCCAAACAATAAACTATGTATGGTTTTTCGTTATCGGAACATGTTGAAGATCACGATTGATATTGATCCAGGAGGATAAAGGACTTACATCAGTTTTTGAAATAAAAAGTATCTAGAAAATGTAGATGGGTCAATGACCGCTATTGCCATGTTAAAACGCGCCAACTAGACCCTATATCATTTTTAAGCTATTGCATAGCTTTTATCGCGGGCTTTGAGCGCGGCAACCGAATCAAGAAATTCCGTAACGAAAATAAAACCTAACACCCCCCACTCCGCCTATAATGTAGCTCGGCCGAGCGTTCGCTTAACGTGTATATATATGGTACGACTGTACTTGAATTAATATCAAAGAAAAAAAAATACTGCATAAATAAAAAATAAAAAAATAATTATAATTGCATAAGTTGATAAAAAATGCTATGCAATAGCTTTATCGCGGCAGTCCCCGAGTGTCACACGTGTTTTTTTTTTTGCGACTAAGCGCAACGAGTATCTCTCATTGATATTGTATAAACACTTAAAACTAAGTTAACATTGCGTACGAAACGATCATTTTTGATAGGTGCTAGGCCTACTGGTAAAAATAGTGAGTATATAGCAATTGGGTACGAGCACATAGCAGTGCGTTATGGAAATAATAATATTATGAACTAGAATCGAGAAATATAATATTTTAATCTCATTTACCGCATATAGGGTGAAAGTTCCAAAACATTTTAATATCAGTAGATACGTATGATTTGCGAATCGTATACGAGGACGCAGGTGTGAAAGATCCATCCATTTGGTGGGCCGACAATTTGGCCAGTCACCACATTCTGCTGGTTATAATTCATAAAATGCATTTACAGCTCAACTCGTTCGTGGCCCGTACTGTGTGCTACTACATCTTTAAATGTTTTATTAAGCTTTTATAGGAGGTGTTATATGCAAATGTACTTTCTTTGGTATTGTTCGTCGAATCGTTGAGCTCCTTAAGTCCTGACTTCCTGAGTTGAGCTGCACGATTACTGACAAATGCGTGCACTGACTGGACAGGTCCACTCAATCTGTGTGGTTCTTTCCTCAAAAGACCATTTCAGATTCCAATTTACATAGTCTTCACATGATCTGACCAAGATTTTGTCTGGACTTTAAAAAGACTGTGACCTCTGAGTTTATTTTGGCCTTTCTTCTCAGAGTAGTTAGATAGGAAACGCCGACCTCATCTAGTTTAAAAAATATGATTGACGTGTAAAAGTGTTTGTACAAACCTACTTACAGAAATAAAATCATTTATCATTTATCAAAAGTTAGGAAGGTAGTGTTGTATGAATATTGATTTGGAATAACATCCACACTTCTATTGAGCTTAAAAAAAAATATCACTTACCTATAAGTACTTATGACTATCAGTGAATGTTCAAAACTACATCATACAGATGATTAAAAAACTTAGAAAAACTGGCTGATTATAAAAAATGTAAACCATCACCGGCTGCATTGATGATGACATAGACCATACTTGCAGCTCCAATCACTAAACACGTTTAGCGCTAAACGAGTTTTAAACATCATTCTGTCTCTGTCATCTTCAAACATTTGACAGAAACGTCATTATGTTTTAAACTCGTTTAGCACTAAACGCGTTTAGTGATTGGAGATGCAGGTGGGCCTTAGAATCTAGCAATTGAAAGTTTTACTTAACTAAAGACGATAACATTTTAATAGGAACGGAATCAGAGTGAGAAGGTGAAATATATCGCAAAGGCATTTAAACCTGATGAAGTAGGAGGATCTTATCATAACTCAGAAGCCCAGTATCAATAAATTTTCACATGTTGGACTATAAAAGCGTCACTTTATACAAAATACTTAATTTTTAGGGTTCCGTACCCAAAGGGTAAAACGGGACCCTATTACTTAGATTCCGCTGTCCGCCCTGACGTCCCGTCTGTCTGTCCGTCTGTCACCAGGCTGTATCTCATGAACCGTGATAGTTAGACAGTTGAAATTTTCACAGATGATGTATTTCTGTTGCTGCTGTAACAACAAATACTAAAAAAATATAATAAAATAAATATTTAAGGGGGCTCCCATGCAACAGCCATGACTTTTTTGCTGTTTTTATAGATAATGGTATGGAACCCTTCGTGCGCGAGTGGAACTCCCACTTGGCCGGTTTTTTTATTTATAAGACTCAACTAGTTATCGATTACCGACTATTTGCTGTTATTACCCGACTTTCCTAGAAATTAGGTAATGTTTTTTCGAGATTATGTATGATTTTTCATACTTTTATCGGATGACTAAGCTTCGAGAAACAGCCGAGTATCGCTAGTACCACTGCTGGGCAAAATTTATCGGAAAAGATTTGTGGGGGACGCCGATGCTGCAATTTGACTATCGGGAAATATATTTTATGACGTCCACGGCACTTTGTTGGGCTTAATGGTGGTTTGCGAGCGTTTTTTTATTTATTTCGAACGTGTTGACTGCCCGATAGCTGTGTTTGGTCGTTGAGGACTGTAAAGCCTGTGTTATTTTCGACACCTGCAAGGAATAACATTGTATCTAATATTTAGTAACTTTACAGGAGAGCGCGTCAAAGATTTAAAAAATTCTCCCAGATTTAAAACAACCTTGAAAATGTGAGTCCAGCTATTCCCTCCCGGACTCATATTTTCAAGGATGGTTGGCATTAAGACTTAACCGAAATCTGCGAGAAGTTTTTAAATCTTTGACTCGCTCTGCTGTGAAGTGACTAAATATTAGATACAATGTTATTCCTTGCATTTGTCGTTTTGTGACTTTTAAAAACTTAGGGTATGTGCAGATAAAGGCTTCTTTCACTGATTTTCTACTAGTTTACCTCGTAGCTGGAATAGACTGATGTAACTATTGAAGGTATAAATAAATAAAGATTTTTTATTAACTCGACCATCTCCGACATTTTAAGTGTGATACCATTACAAAGCAAAATATAAACTAGAAAGTTACTTGCAATCTGTTCGGAATTTATTAACTTTGGTTTCTAGTCACACTTAAGGATTAGAAAAGTTATTCTATAACTTTTCTAATCCTTACTAACAAATCGAAACAATTTAAATTTTGAAGACACGCACCCTATAAAATTATTGCTTCTAAAATACCAAAACAGCACAAACAAGTCTATTAAAGCCTGCAGCCGTTAAAAACTAAAAAAAAAACACAGAATGATAGAACACAGTTGTTAATCACCAAAAACAGAAAACTAATATTCTCGTTCCATCGTCGAACTCATTGTTGTTCAATTCTCAACTTTATTCCAAAGACTTAAGGTTGGTATTAAAGTTGCAAAAGGTACTCATTTATGTTTGAAGCAAGCAGATGCTGTGTACAACCTGTTAATTACGAACAACTTTTGAAATAGGTACTAGTATTGCAATAATTGCCCAACAGGGCGCGCGACAGAAGCCAGTAAAAAGTGATACAAAAAAATGTTGCTCGTCTCAATATAGAACTTGTTGATTGCATTGATAAATAAGTGCAGATGTGACAAACCTTTTCTTTTCAAAATTCAAAACAAGGTTTATCTTTAGAAGATTATTATTATTATTAGCCATTAATGTCCCACTGCTGGGCAAAGGAATCCCTACTAAAAATAGAAGATTAAGCCCTATTTAATATATGTAACTTATTTTTCGTCGTATCAATGATTCCCTTTTATTAATAATATAACTATAATTTATACTATTTTGTATAATTTTAATAAAACTGGCAATACGAGAGACTTTTGTCTAAAACAGACATAATTGTCACAATTTCACGACAGAATTTGCTGTTCAATAAAGTAGAAAACTAAAAGAAAAAGTCTCGAAAAAAAAATGTCTTAAAAGAGTCTTATCACCTATCACGTCATGTCGCCTGTCGGTTTTATTAAATAGGACCCTAATTAAAATTACTGTGTCAGTTTTTGAATTTTGAACTATATTCCTATTACGGTTAAGTTCTTAATACAAAAATGGCAACTTAGACTTAGATCTAAAATCTGTTTTTGTATTAAGAACTTTAATTTAGTCGAAATAACGTTTGAAACATGAAACCTGGCTCGAACGTGTGAACTTGGACTAAAGGTAGAACTCGGATAGTGTCGTTAAAAGAGTGTGAGTTAGAGTTTATTGTAGAACCTATATGGGAACAAAATTTACGGGAAAAAGTTAACCAGTGCGCAATCTGTAACCATGAATTCAACATATGGTTCTAGACCCCATACAAATTTTTCGTAGGTTATCAAAAACAAAAATCTGCTGTTTCATAGAAAAATGCAATGCCTACGCGGTTAAAATGTATGGAACAGTATATTTTATTTTATAATCGACGAAAAATTCCTACGCTAGGGGTTTAGAATCATATGCTGAATTCATGGTTACAATTTGGGCACTGGATATTTTTTTTTCGTGTATATAACTGGCGAGGTGTAAATGATAAATGATTTTATTTCTGTAAGTAGGTTTGTACAAACACTTTTACACGTCAATCATATTTTAAAAACTAAATGAGGCGGCGTTTCCTATCTGACTACTCTGAGAAGAAAGGCCGAAACAAAGTGAGAGGTCACAGTCTTTTTTAAAGTCCAGACAAAATCTTGGTCCGATCATATGAAGACCATGTAGATTTGTGTCTGAAATGGTCTTTTGAGGAAAAACCACACAGATATAGTGGACCTCTCCAGTCAGTGCACGCATTTGTCAGTAATCATGCAGCTCAACTCAGAACTTAAGGAGCTCAACGATTCGACGAACAATACCAATGTAAGGACATTTGGGAAGGCCACAAAAATTACTCAAACTGCCAGATTATGATAAAAGTATCTCTGCTTATCTCTTTAGAGAATAAAGGCGAGATTTTGTGCTTCATTTAAGATTTTGGAGGCTGAGATTGTTGGTATGTAATAATAATATGGTACAGCCATTATTGATCTAATTTTGTTATGTTTTGAATAAGGTACGCCATTACCTGGTTAATGCTCGAGGGCTGATGTGTTTTGAGGAATTTGTAACTCATTGGCTTTTACTGATCTCATTAAAACAGAATGTTAAGTTTAACTTTTATCGAGAAGGCAATACGGATTACAAGAAAGGCTCTGTATAAAAAGTGGTCCGCTACATACCAATTGAGACCATTGATTGCTGGTATTTGAAATCAAAAATATAGAGCAAACCAATTATTAGAACTTATGAGAATTTCAAAAAGAATATATTTAAACTAGTCGTTTTGATTAAACCTCTTTATTTTTTTATAAGAAAGTCAAAGATAATGCCGGAAAAATCACATAGATTGAACAACCTCTGTTCCTTACGTCTACTCTATGACAATTTTCAATGAACACACCACGACTCATCATTCGTCAGCTGCCATCAAGTAGGTACAGTAAATACATCGAAACAATGTAGCCACCAGCAATTATGCGACCGCACCATACAACCTAGACACTTGACTTTAAAACAAAAAGAAGAAAGTTAACTCCTTTTAAGGACTTCAAGAGGTCTTGTTTAACTGGTTCTGTTTGTAGTAATTATTATTATACTGCCATATAAGCAAGCAGGCCGTGACGTCATATTGCTAAATTACGCGTGGACGCTAATAAAAAGACGTACCCATATTTTTAGTGACATTTTATTAGAGTTTGTTGTCATACTACGACGTACAGTGGACAGCAAAAAGCTTTTAGAGCAGAAAATTTAATATCTACTTCATCACATGGACAAGTTTAACACAACAATGATAACTTAATCAGTGGCGCTAATTTTGACCAACTTTTTGATGCTAGAATTGTTATTCATAGTCAGGCTACCTTTTTTACTTTCTATTAAAAAGCTGTAATAAAGAACGTGTGTATATTTCTTTGATAACACTATGATAAGTTAATTGTGTCGCAAAAATACTGAAATGCCTGGAAACTAATGCAATACTGTCCCATACAAAACGACGATACCCACTCAACTCAATAGTTATTTTTTTCGCGATTACGATGCTGGTCGCATGGAGAAGTTGTTCAGTAGAATGCTCTGTACCACACCCTTAAATTTGACCCCCCCTTTCTGATGCACGCTGTATAATATAGATTAAGGGCCAGCTTCGCCATACAGTGTTTATTCTAAATGTCCCGTTATGCCATTTGATGGATTTTCTCACTACGAAAAATAGTCCGTCAAAATGCATGGCATTTAGTTTGGACAGCAGAGTTTGGTGAAATTGGTGCTTAGTGTGGCAGCTCTTTTATAGTTTTCCAAAAGAATCAGGGCTGATTTCTATATAACAGGTACGTACTCGTAAACACATTTACTCTAGACTTGCTAGTTGCTATGCATTTGTAACAATGCCAACCAAAAGACGATCACCTTGATTGACCAACCCACAAACAATGCAAGGAATGTTGATCAACTATTAATAAAAATTAAGCAGGTTCAGTAAAGCGCATGCTTTATATCTAATTAAAACCATACGCTAAAAAATGTAGTACATCAACAGATGCAGTTGTAAAGAAATCTGCCTCTGCAACCACCTGCTGTCGATCTAAACGGGCAAATGACATTACTGGATTACGTATTAAAATAGTAACTATGAGAGCTTTTTTATTAGATAAGCCTACTAGTCATTTTAACGAACTTGCCAAGAGTTTTATATGGGACGGGATGTTAAAAGACAAGTGTTCATTTTATGCCTTCAATATTGTAGGTAGGGTCTTTGTATATGACGCTTACATTCACGGGAATATTTAGGACTCATCATAATGTTATATGGCATTTTATATAGGTCTCCATTTACTACAGTGGGAGAAATATAAAATAAAACACGAAAAATGACTTATGAAATGAAATATCAACCGCGTCCCTCAAAGTTATTACTGAATTTGCGTCACCTGACATACTGTGACAAACATGACAATTTAGAGAATTTTAATAACTTTATTCGTGAGTTCCAATTACTAACTAAGGAAATAAACGAAGGGAACCCTTTAGATTACTGCATTACCATCTCCAATCTGACGGCCTAGAGTGAGGAGATTAAAGGCGACATCAAACTGTAAACGGGTTTCTTTTGCACAGTAGATGAATTCTACCCGACAACATGACGTATCAGGCTAATTTAAATGTCACTCAAAAGGATTTTATCAAATAAAAACTTTTCCAACCCTTCTTGAGTTGCAAAAGAGAATTCGTGCGCATCGGAATACTAACCAGAAATTATATTTGTGTCTGATTTTTTTCGAATATTATAACTTTGAAGGCTTCTCTGCTGCCATACTTTTTTTTTTTTTTTTTTTTTTTTGGGTGGGAAATCATCAAATGACGTCTCCCGCTCTGGGCGGAGCGGAAGGGCGTGTCAGACTCTTACTGACTAAAACCCACCCGTGTTCCTTCAGTTGCCTGTGCGCCAGGGCCACGGTAACTCTTTCGAACAATCCGCAGCCCCGGCAGGCATCGGTCCTATCGGACCCCGTCAAATTTGCTGACATCTCTTTGAGGCGCGCGTGGAACACGACGCGCCGTCGACCCGGGCCTGGTCCTTACCGGACGGCGAGCTGCCCATTGCTCGCCGTCCGCAAGCCCGCGCCTACGGTGGCCGGGAGTCGGCAATCGACTCCCGACGCCCAGGGTGTCTCCTCCTCCTGCGGCGGCTAGGGGCGCGAGGGCGCAGTGATTGCCTCTCCCTCTCGCGCTCCGCCTCCTCCTTCGCGAGCATTACTGCTTCGCAGAAGGAGGTGACGGCTTCCCATTCCCTCTCGCTCCGTACCATGGCCTGAACCAGGGCCGGACGCGAGAGGTCGCCGCCGCCGATCGCCGCCACGAGGACACGGCGGTGCTCCGCCCAAGCCGGGCAGACTTCCACCGTATGCTCCACCGTGTCCTCCGGTCGATCCACGCAATGATAACACCCGGGCGTTTCCTCCCGCCTTATACGAAACAGGAACCTCCCGAAACAGCCATGTCCGGTGAGGACCTGCGTCAGGCGGAAGGTGAGGACGCCGTGGCGCCTCTCAAGCCACTCCTCAAAGAGGGGTCTTACCGCCGCAATTGTGGCGTGCCCTGCGCTGGGTTGCGACAGTCGCACTCTCCATGCCGCCATGAGATCCCGCCGGAGCTCTGTCCGCTGTGCCGTGATTTCTCGCGGCAGCGGAGTTACGCCCCGGCGTTTCGCCTCCTCGCGCCACTCCCAAACGTGCGCGAGGACCTTTGCCTCCAGATCCCACGGCGGCAATCCGGCAAGGAGGCTCGCCGCCTCGCATGAGACCGTGCGGTATCCCCGTACCATCCGGATGGCCATGACCCTTTGGGACGCGTTCAACCGGCGGGCTGGCCGGAGCCTCAATGAACGCGCCCACACCGGTGCCCCGTAAAGGGCCATGGACCGCACGACCCCCGCGTAGAGCCTCCGGCAGGAGGCGTTTGGCCCCCCCAGGTTGGGCAAGAGCCGCTTCAAAGCAGCCCCGGCCCGCTGCAGTCTGGGAGCCAAACGTCGGAAATGCTCGACGAAGTTCCACCGGCTGTCGAGGACGAGTCCCAGGTACTTCATCGTCGACTCGACGCCGATGTGAACCCCTCCTGCCGTTATTTGGGAACCCGACAGTGGCGCGTTCCGAGGACCATGAAAACACATGGCCTCGGACTTGTGCAAGGCCACTTCGAGTCCCAATTGCCGGATCCTCTCAACGACTGTCGCAACCCCGCGTGTCATGAGTTCGGCCGCCGCCTGGTGCGACCTCCCCTGTGCCAGGACCAGCGTGTCGTCAGCGTAGCACACCACGCTGACGCCACTAGGGAGGTCGGCGCGCAGCACCCAGTCGTACCCGATGTCCCACAGATGCGGCCCCAGGACCGATCCCTGTGGGACACCGCACGACATCTCTCGCCGGTTCCATTCTCCCTGGTGACCGGGGTAGATAACTGCTCTATCCGCCAAATAGGCCTCGACTACACGACAGAGATAGGTCGGCATCCGGTGATACCGGAATGCCTCCCGGATGCAACTCCAGGGCAGGGTATTGAAGGCATTGGCGATGTCTAGAGACACCGCCAAGACGACCCCACCCCGGGCCACAGCATCCCCCGTCGTGAGGGCTCGCACGCGCATGATGGCATCCACCGTGGAGCGCCCCCTGCGGAAACCAAACTGGCTCTCCGCCAAATCCGGCCCCACCCGCACCAGCTGCCCGACGAGGCGGTCTGCAATGACTCTTTCAAAGAGCTTGCCCACCTCGTCGAGCAGCACGATGGGCCGGTAAGCGGACGGAGAGTCCGCCGGGCGCCCCGGTTTCTTAATGAGGACCAGTTTCCCCGTCTTCCAACGAAGTGGGAACTGGCCCTCCTCCAAGCATGCGCTTAGGAGCCCTCTTAGTCGAGGCCCGAGAGCCTCCAAGGCCAGGACCCAGGCTTTTCCCGGTAAGCCGTCGGGTCCTGGGGCGGTATTTTTGGCACTCAGCCTACGTACCGCCGCTCTCAACTCTACCTCGGTCACCTCAGGAGCAACGTCGTCATCGTCGGTCATGTGGTCCGCAGTTGGCACCGCAGGAGGCGGAGCCATGGGCGGGGGAGTATGCTCCCCCCGCGAAGGGAACAAAGCGCTCACCACGCCCTCCACGAGCTGGGGCCGGAGACTCTGCGTCAGCGGGGGAGCCCATGGGCGGAGTTTCTCCCGCACCACCTTATATGGGCGTCCCCACGGGTCCCTGTTCAGAGTCCCCAGCGACTCCTCACGGGCCAGTCCCCTGGCCCGCAGGATCTCCGCTCGGAGGGCGGTCTTCGCCGCTCTGTAACCCTCGTACAGCTCCGCCTGAATGGCTTCCGTATCCGGAGGGCGGATACGGAGCCTGCGGTGCCTGGTGTACAGGCGTCGCGCGGCAACGCACGCCTCGCGCAGAGACGTTAATTCCGGCGACCACCAGTACACCTGGCGCCAGGCACGTCCGGGCTGGACCCGGGGCATTGCCACGTCACAAATCTCGGACATGGCCTCCCGGAACCACTCCGCCTCGACGTTGATGTCTGCAGGCCTGTCCGGTGGTGACACCCAGGCCTGCACAATCGAGGCTTCCAGGAGGAGCTCCCGGTCCAGCTTCTTCAGCGCCCACCGCGGACCACTCGGGGCCTGTCGGACCAGCGCGCTCGAGGTCTGGGCGGAGACGTCGAACCGGATGTACCGGTGGTCAGAGTACGTCTCCACCCCCTCCATGACGCGCCAGTCAATGACACGCGGTGACAGAGCGGGGCTGGCGAACGAGATGTCCACCACTGACTCGCCCCGCATCCGCACACACGTGGGGACAGAACCCCGGTTTAGGACGACCAGGCCTGTCTCCAGAGCCCAGTCCTCCACCATCCCGCCCCGTGTGTCCGTGTACCGGGAACCCCAAGCCGTGTTCTTGGCATTGAAGTCCCCGAGTACGAGCACGGGCAGGGTATGGTACCCGACGACGACGACTCTCAACTCCGCAAGGGAGTTGTGGAACTCGGCGAGAGTTCGGTTCGGGGAGAAGTATACCCCTACCACAACAATCTCCCCGAACCGTGCTGCCACGCAACCCCGTCCCCTCTTGACTGCCTCAAGCGACGGGGTACCGGCGGCGGCCGACGAAATGAGGGTCACTGAGCCGCTCAGGTCCTCCACCCAGTCATCCCTGGGCGGGACAAAGTACGGCTCAGCGACCACGGCGATGTTGATCGACCACTGCGCCATGCTCTGGAGTAAGAGATCCTGAGCGGCGGCGCAGTGGTTGATATTCGCCTGGAAGAGGCGTAATGGGGCCATTATTGGCACTCCATGTCAGCCCCCTCCCGAGCCCCCTGTGAGGGCCCTGCCGCGGTGTTTGCGGCGACAACGATTGCGGGAGCGGCAGCGGCGGCGGCAGTGGCGGCGGTTGCGGCGGTGACGGCGGTGGCGGAGGGCTTGCCCCTGCCCCTGGCTTTGGCGGCTGGAGCGCAGGCCTTACTCCCAGCCCGGTGATCGGCCGGCTTGCCAGCTGCCGCACATAGAAAACAGTGCGGCGTGGCAGTGCACGAGCCGGCCTTGTGACCGGGCTGACCGCAGCGGAAGCAATGATTGCTGCGGTCCACCTCCGAGGTGCATTGCACTCCCACGTGGTTGCCCACCTGGCAGCGGAAGCACCTCAGAGGTCTGGGTTCCAGCAGTTTAACCTGCGCAGAAACCCAGCCCACCAGGAGCCTTCGGCCCTCCCCGGCAATTTTTTTGGCCGCCGACACGGGGCAGCTCACCGTCACGGCTTGCATCCCCGCGTGGTCAGGCCGGATGGTGCCCGCCCTAACCTGCTCGGCAGAGCACCCCCCAGTCCTAACGACGGCGGCCACCACCTCAGCCTCCGTCACGCAGTCGTCCAGGCCCAAGATGCGCATGTCAATACACTTGGTGGGCCTGGACACTCGGGCCTCATCCGCATTAAGGGACGCCCTAAGCCTTTCGGCCAGAGCGTCAGCGGTCGGGCCACTGGCCGCACCGGGGACCTCCAGCATCCGGGCACCAGTCGCAGTAACCCTTACCCGGATGCCATTGGTGACGCCCAGCTCCTGCAGGTTCACCGCCGCCCTCGCCTTCGTGAGCACGTCGCGGTAGGACACGCCCTTCTTCTCCGCTTCCGGCTGTAGCGTGATCACTACAGCTGCGGACTTCGGGGCGCGGAGCCTAGCCGCGACGCTTCGCTCTTTGCGCCGCTGCCGCCTCTCCTTCCTTTTGGCCGCCCTTGAGACCTTACCCGCCTTCCTCTTCTCTCCGGCCACTTGCCATTCGGCGTCGGCCGGAGGAGCATTAGGAGGCGGGAGGGGCGGCCGTCTCGCCGCCGGGGCTGGGGCCCTCGCCGCCTGCGTAGCCACCCCACCCTTCTTGGGCTTGGGCGGTGCCGACTTAGCCGGGGGCGGCCCCGCGGGTTTCGGCACGGGCCCGCCTTTAGACCGCCCTGCCGTTCCTGGCTTGGCCGCAGCGGCGGCAAACGACACCTGCCGGCTCGCCGCTAGCGGGGGGCGCAGGACAACGGCCTCCAGAGCGGAAAATCGGCTCTGGAAGGCAGCCAGCTCCCGCCGCACCAGGGCCAAAACCCGGTCCTCCGCAGGCACCGGCACCGGCCGGTCTTTCCCATGCTGCGCGCCCTCCTGTGGAACTTCCCGGTGGCCGGCTACCCGGAGGCCGGCCAGGTCCGCTCGGAGCTCCTCGTTCTCCTTTCGGAGGAGCTCCATAGTGGCTGTCAAGCGAGTGATCTCCGCCCGCATCTCGGCCATCCCGTCCGATTGAGGCCCGAATTTGATGGCCTTCACTGCCTCCATAATGGAAGCCGCGGCAGCGGGTATGGCCTTGTCTTTAGAGGACTGAATCCTCTTCAAGGCCACACCCTTTAGCGCAGCTACCACGGCCGCCTCCAGCCTGGCCAGTCGCTCTGACTTAGAGCCGCCAGCGGCGTCCGGCTCACCGACTGACGACTCAGATAGTTCCGCCCTGAGACTGGCCCCTCCAGGGTCGTGCCCCTCCGTGGCGAGTCTCTCGGCTGACTGGGCCGGTTCGGCTGAGCTGACTCGCTTCGGCTCGCCGTCCTCCTCGGTGGTGCGCACTTTGCCCGTACTCCGCTCGTGCACTCCACCCCGCCGAGTAATTTTTCTTCGGACGACACTCCTCCCGCCATCAGAGGACGCTCTGCTGCCATACTGGATTACTCTTCTGATTGGTTGAATGAAAATGTTCAAATAAGCAAGTTTTCTTTCATCATAAGAAAAGAAAACACCAAAAAATAATTGTTACCAGTATGTTGTAGAGCGCTTTACTTTGTGTAATTATTTCATCACCTCTGCTCTCAGAACAGTGAAGGAAAACATCGTGAGGCAATCGACATATCCTAGAACTAAAAATTCGAAGACATGTGACATCTATCAACCCGCACTGGGCCCGCGTGGTGGATTACGGTCCACGCCCTCTAACCGAGAGGAGGCCTGTGACCCAGCAGTGGGAACGTTATAGGCTGATTATGCCTATATTTATGCAATGCTATGTTGTAGAGATAACTAATATTATAGCCTTCTCTAGGTCCTCCCTTAGGGCGTTCCGTCTGCGTAATAATGGCCCGTATTACGTATTTGATCAGTCGACGAGTCGTCGACGATAAAAAGTCGTCCCTTTCTCGTTACCTGCAAAGAGCACATGCTCCCGTCAACGTCACATAATCGTTGACATCGTGGTTATCAAATACCAGTTTAACAAGTTATCACATGATGAAGGCAGGTGCTGCTAAAAATAGCACATTATAATAAAGAACATAATTGCTATTCTAAGAGCGCGCTTTAATTTCCTTTGGACTCAATTAATCTGCAATCTGCCATGTGTCATTATGAAGTTATTTCATACGGTCCCTGTGTTTAATGTCAATGTACTTTTAGTGATTGAATCTGGTATTTTACATACTATGATGGCGAAGGGCAAACCAACAAACAGTTTTAACTTTCGTTAATTATTACTTCATTAGTAAATTCTCCGGTTTCGGGTAATCTATTTTTAGCAGTGGATTTTGTTAGGCCATTTTGAGAAAAAATTACATTGTAGTATGATATAACAAAATTCGTATTGCCATTATTCAGTGTTTTTTTTTGCTTCTCGTGCTTTTATTAACTTATTGCTGGTATGTATTCTAATTAATTATTCTATTCTACTCCAATTCTAAGTAATTCTTCTTCTTAAAAGTCATTAGTAGACCCCAAACCGCATATTTATCTATCTATCAACCATCCTAGAACACAAACACTTCCTCTCTCCTTAAACATCATCATTACATTTAGTTTATTTGCTCTTGTTTCATGTTTATTATTGTATATATTATATGTAGATTAGTATATATGTTTTATTTGTATATGTAAATGGTACACCACTGACTACCTGCGTTATTGCCTCTCCTTCTCCCATTAATCCATCCAAAGGTTGTCTGTTAAAGATCGCTTTTAGCGATAAGACCGCCCATTGTGTCACCCTATGTAAAATTTCTACATTTATATCTGTAATTTTTATGATGATGTAGCAAAAGAGATAAGTAATCAGGGTCGCCAGATATAGTTGAAGTTTAGTAAGAAACTGATGAATGTTTTCGAATAAAATAAAATAAAATTAATAGAAAACAAACTAGTAATTTATTAAATCAAATTTCATTCGAAAATATTCATCAGTTTCTTACTATACTTCAACTATATCCGGCGACCCTGGATACTTATATCTCTTTTGCTGACTTTACATACTAAAGAGTATTCTATTCTATTCTATTTTAATAAGTACCACGTCACATTATTAGGTGTTGCCACAAGTTAAACATATTTTATTCAATAGAATAAAAAGTGGCATTTCCGTAGTGCCTGTGCCACAATCCGATATTTAGGTTACAGCCAAACCGAGTCTATTGTGCAAAGTGAAACGTTGCCGTTTAACGTGTGGGGTAAAGGATAAGGGACTTGCGAAAGCGGCTAATGGAAGTAGTGATAAGATTTTGACATTTTGGGGGAAACACTGTTTTTATTACATACTAGCAACCCGCCCCTGCTTCGTACGGTTTTTACAATTTGACAAAACATCAAGATTTCATAACTATTTTTTAATTTAATATTAAAGTCAAAGTCAAATCATTTATTTCAAATAGGCACATAAAAGGCACTTTTGAACGTCAAAATTTACAAAAAAATAGAATCGATTCTAGTTGCCCCTTCCAAAAGGTAGTTTCATATGGAGAAGAATGGGCAAGAAATTCCGCCGTTACTCTTTTAAATGTTTTACAATATTTTGTATACATTAATATAATTATATGTGAAGACGATGCACCTATAATAAAATTATTTACAATTTATAACACATTTTCTGAATGTGGTAAAAATCGCATCAAAATCGGTTGCGTAGGAGTCGTCACACAGACGGACAAGAAAAGTGACTTTAATCATTTATAATACAGGGTGGCAGGGACCTGCCGGGGCTGCGGATTGTTCGAAAGAGTTACCGTGGCCCTGGCGCACAGGCAACTGAAGGAACACGGGTGGGTTTTAGTCAGTAAGAGTCTGACACGCCCTTCCGCTCCGCCCAGAGCGGGAGACGTCATTTGATGATTTCCCACCCAAAAAAAAAAAAAAAAAAAAAAAGCGTGGCAGGGACATCGAAGCTCAACCTGTTACCATGGATTCAGTACAATCATGATTCTGGACGAGGAGGGAAATTTCTCGTAGGTTATTTAAAAAAAATGCTGTTCCATACTTTTTGACCGCGTAGGTATTGATTGCACTTTTCTAGGAAACAGCTGATTTTTGTTTTGATAACCGACGAAAAATTTCTCCGCTAGGGGGTTTAGAATCATGGTGCTGAAGTAATGGTATAGAGGTATGAGGAACAGGG
This sequence comes from Dryobotodes eremita, assembly GCA_917490735.1. Lineage (NCBI taxonomy): Eukaryota > Metazoa > Arthropoda > Insecta > Lepidoptera > Noctuidae > Dryobotodes > Dryobotodes eremita. The sequence continues at coordinate 16,955,796 of OU823251.1, read as the reverse complement.
TGTAAAGTTCACTCACACCTCCTTAGAAAAGGGAGGATCCTCCGACCAGACGGGTGTTGTCTGGTGGGCAACTGCCCGACGATTGATGTCGGGATGTTGTATATATGCTAGTTGCGCGGTAAACTCTGATTGCGCGATGCAGGATTTTGCGTGACGTCAGTCTGACGCGTAGCTCGCATGTGGCGTTGTAGATGCCGCTACAATGGTTCCGGTTTGCGCGTCGATGTCCCGGCCACCCTGTATTTCCGGATATAGATAGATTAATAAAAACGGTTTTTTTCCTACCTACTTATCACATCTACTAGACTTTAACTTTTCTTATCTATATTGATTTGTTTAAAAATGTAAAAAAATCTAGAACTTATTTTGGTCTAACTAAGTTCAGAACCAAAGTGAGTGTAGTAGATGTTGCAAAATTATTATCTAACTTCAAATCTTGGAATCCCGCTACTTTTACCAGTTGGTACACACGGCTCCATATCAAGCTATAGATTTCTAGAATAAGCTGACCTTCCATTGTACGGAAATCCTATACAATGCGAGATCAGCTTATACTGGAAATGTATAGCTTAATAGGTAGCCGTAGGTACATCCATCTATCCTCACAAACTTTCGCGTTTATGAATGTACCTATTAATAGGACAGTAATAACATATTTAGTTCCAAGTCCCAACGTAGGACATAACTTCAAGGACTTGAATCATATTCTTCTCTTCTTGCTGAACACACTACTGTCTACATTTCTTTTTCATTTCTCCTTTCTGCTGTCAGCCGGAAGAAATTCTTAAGAAATAAGCAATACCTTTGTACTCAATACTGTATGTCGGAAATACGTTAATCGTTTGACTTTGACTAATCGGGACGCCAGCGTCACCAGGCGGCGCTCGACAGAGTCGGTGGCGGTCAAGCAGTGAACACGTTTAGAAACTGTCACGCGTTCTGTATAGCTATGTCGTGTACCTACAGTGTGTGATTCGGTAGTGTGATTAATTAGTTCGTAAATTATGATTTGATTTGAATTGCAAACGGTTTTTCCATTGCGTAATAACCAATACTTCCCATAGTACGCCCACAGCACTTAAAATATGGCTGATGATAACAAGAGAGACGTACCTTCTCCATCATATATGTCGTATCTGTATCAATTTTATTGTGTGTACATAAATAGTTAAATTATCCGTTGTTGGGTTTAATTCCCAACAAACTACACAGATATACCTACTACAGGATAGGTATGTACCTATGAATATTAACTCACAGCTGTGAAAATTCGCTACTAATTATTGACTATTGTTGCGTAACATACTTCAATCAAAATCCAAAGAACTTTGAAGGAAATTCATATTACAATGCTTCTATTTAAAAAAATCATATGCTTGACTACGTAAAGGCTCGTACACAATGGCGCGACGCGACGCCCGACACAAAGGCACCGCGTTTCGCACGACGAGCGGCGCCTTTGTGTAGCGCTGTCGCGTCGCGCCTGTCTGTGGGAGCCTTATTTAACGCAATGAACGCATACTAAATTATTATAAATTCGAAAGTAACTCTGTCTTTATGTTAATCTTTTCACGCCTAAACCACTGGACGGATTTCGATAAAATTTGGCAAGTAGATTGATGGCATCCTGGGGACGGACATAGGCTACTTTTTGTCCCGGCAACACGTTCCCGTTGGATAATTTCCGACATCAACGCGGGCGAAGCCGCGGACAGAAGTTAGTATTATAAAATTTCCAAAACGCAATTAGAAATAAAGAATAAAAGAAATAAAAATAGTTTATTCTTTACAAACAAAACGCACATTACAAATAAATGACATTAAATACACACATACAAAATAACCAAAAGCCTCGTATTCAATCAATAAAAGTTTGTAAGTTTTGTCCATTGCTTGATGTTAGGGCCAGGGCCCAAAGACAATACACCTTGCTCTGTGCAATTACCCTACAATTTACTTTTTTGATGCACAACACTCTTCATCTTATCCCTCAAGCCTCATCGGAGCGATGTTTTATTCAGACGCGCGACTCGTTAGCGTGGGGCATTGTGGTCGCTAAACAAACCGACAGACCACGGCCCTTCAATGCATGCTTGATTTTTCAACAATAATCTAATTCCGCCATCGTTGGTTCCAAGTCATGCCAAGTTTTGATGACTTGACAACTTGATGAGCTTGCTACATCATATTTATGCCTTTCTAACATGAAGAAAGAAAGTTAAGAGCATAACGTGCCATTCCTAGTTGATTTTAAAGCTTTTTTCATATTTTTTGACGGCATCTTTTTTTTACTATACTTACCTAGATAGATACGGTCAACTGTACTCTGAAAGCTCCCACAGACAGGCGCGACGCGACAGCGCTATACAAAGGCGCCGCTCGTCGCACGACATGCGGTGCCTTTGTGTCGGGCGTCGCGTCGCGCCTGTGTGAACGAGCCTTTAAGAAACAAAGACCGTTGGTCCCAGCTGTAATTCGTAGATCTTTGGCAGTCGTTACGAGTCTTCAGAAACCCGAAAGTCTGACCACCTGACATAAGTCTGACGACTTTGTCTCGGTCAGAGATGACCTAGACTAGAGACAAGAGCAAACCCATCTCAAATAAAAAACAAAAAAGAAACAGTCTTACCAAGGGGTATCGTATTGCCCAGTAACTGTGTAAAGACCTAATTCGGACTTTAAATAAAAATCAGTGGACTGTAAACTAACTTATATTGTATTTCCAAATTGGAAGGTACAGAAAGACTATATGGCGCGCGTGTGTCGTCGGTTGCGTTCGTTGGTGAAGTATCGGCCCTTCGGTTCCTCTGGTGTACCGGCGTAGCGCGACCCGCGCGCCCGCGCAGCCCCGCCCGACGCCTGACACGAAGGTAGCCGACGGCGCCCGAACAACTGGGTTGTGGAGGTCAGATAGGCAGTCGCTTCATGTAAAATACTGGTATTCAGCTGCATCCGGTTAGACTGGAAGTCAAATCCAACATATTTGGGAAAAGGCTAGATGGATGATGATCAATCAGTGTTCAATTTTATACCCTGGACGTTCCGCTAACTGCACATGCTCCAGTTCAGATCCAGCTCCAGTCCAAACATCCTAAAGACATCAAAAAGGTCAGACTATTTCCCTTTATAATTATTGTCTCTGATGGTGAATATCTAAAAAAGTCTGCAATGAAAACTTTAACTGAACAAAATTGAAAGCTTCCGCTTTTGTTCTGAAATAGATACGGGACGTCAATAAAGTCAGACAAAAATAAACACAGTCTAGTCGTTCCGCAAACCGCCTCTCCAAGAACTAAACTTGCACTTCGATCAAAGCGTAAAAATCTTCCATTTGTTGTCACCGAATGTCATGTAGATTGCGTCCCATCCCTATTTGTAATCACACACATACAATCGCGAATGCGTTTAAATTTACGTTCTCAAGACTATTAATATGTCATTTACAAAATCACCACACTGTCCCCTTCTATAATTATGTACTTATTGTCTTTGGACCTAGAATAAACACCTGTGATAATCGAGCTCAGAATAACATGTTCCCCTACGTAAGTTGTTCCTATTTTGAAATGTAATTACTGCTTACACCCTACAAGTAATTTGCACGCGGTTATTTTTTCCAATGCCTAATTTACTCAACCCTAGTACTACAGAAACTGACGTTTTAATTGCATAGTTTTGTATTTATGCTCAAATTCGTGGCACTGATATGAAATAAGTACAGTCGGTGAGCAAACGTTTGGCATTTGTTTGTTTTATTTATGTTTCTCTTTTGAAAATTTATAAAACAAAAGAGGTTTAATTTAGTATTAACTATTTGTGATCGTTGCAGGTGGCGTTATGTTCTATTCAGTTTCTGCATACCTCCTTGGAAAGAAGGCGTGAGTTTATGTATGTATATTGGTGTGTAGAAGACAATCTAGGATAATGTGAGAAAGATAAACACTTAAAGCATCTGTCCTTTAGCAGAAAAACTTGTAGCTGAGAACACAAAGTTTTCATTAATTAATCAATAGAATATAATCGCGAGGATGCACTTAATTACTTTTTTCTATATGCCAATTAGTGCGAAGATATACTCGATACTCGTTGTTCTTTCCAGATAACGCCACTCCTAATGAGTTACAATTTATCAGTAGGTAATTAAATTAATTTCTACAGTTTATTTAACATCTAGGTCGTCTACATCTCACTTAAGATAAAGATAAGCCAATAAATAATTTATGCTTATACGGAATCTGTAAGTGGTAAAACCAGCGGGGTAATTGCGTAACACACTAACAGTAGGAATAGATTTCATTTTGACAGTTCAACAGCATTCATGCGTTATTTACGTTGTTGAGCAGACAAATTTTTCGAACATATGAAGCAGTGGATTAGCAATAGGCTTCAAAATGATTCAGGTTGTGATAGATAATGTGTTACGCAAAGGGTACAGTTATAAGTTTCTTTCGTAAGCAAAATCTCGAATATTATAATAAGGATATCTTCCGACCAGGTAGAATTTCAGCCCGAAATTTAATATTGTTTAATGTGAACTATTTGACGGCCTCATTGGCCTAGTGTTTGCAAGTACTTTGGAACATGAGGACCTGGGTCCGAATCCCGGGTCGGGTAAAGTGATATTGGGTTTTTCCATCTCGAATTTATTAGTAGCAGCCCGGAATCTGGATATGTGCCCGGTTGATGGCAACAGGCTTACCCCCTATTACATGGGACTTAAACATAACTGGCGAAATGTGGGTGTACTATAGGTATACCTCTGCCTAACCGTTCCTGGAATACGCGCGCGTTAGGCGTGACGTTATGTAAAATGTCTCAAATAATAAAGATGTCTTCCAGATAGGTTGAATTTCAGTTCGAAAGTTAATATCGTTTCATGTAAGCTGTCACAAAGGGAAGAGTTGTCATTTGCAGGCTACCATCGTCACTTAATTGTTTTAATATGCTATTACAAAACAGAAGCCTTTGCATTTTCGAAGTTGAGGGAAAAATACAATCGAACGATAACCAGCAACTTAGCCACCGCAAAATTATCTTGACATAATATAAATTCACGTTCAATAAATATTTAGCAAACAAAAGATTTCCAACAACAATTTTTGCACCGGCTGTACTTGCCTACAGTTGGGTGATTCAAGAAATGTCCAGCTAATTACAGGCTGGCCACCATTACAAAGGTAATTTGCTTATTCCGGTTTTGTATAGCCGTTCGACATCTGTGCAATAACAGCTACTACACGTCTCTCGGACGTATTACGTACGAGTACATTGTCCAATTGATATGAAATCAGGATATTTGCTGGACAATGTCTCGATAAATATAGACCTGGAATGATTGCTGTGGTTTTTTTGGGCAGATGGTGCATTTACGCATTGGTATTTTTTTGTTTATTTGTTGGCTTTCTATTTTGTTTTTTTTTTCCTTTATTATTATCTTTTTTGTATGCAGGAGTTTCTGTGAAAAATAAACAATTTTTTCTTTTTTTTTCTATCTGATGCATCTGCTGGTAGGATTTATGCGGAAGATACTTAAGCCCAATCATACGTCTAGTAGTTTATATAATTAATGAATTGCACTTACGTAAGTCAAAATTGCATGCAGTCGGACAGTTACTGGCTAATTCACACATATACTTATACGTCGGAAATACGTTAAATCAATCGTTTGACTTTGACTAAACGGGACGCCAGCGCGGCAGCGCCACCAGGCGGCGCTCGACAGAGTCTACAACATAACGCTTGATCTGCACGCGTAGCATGACCATCAAAGAAACGGGTTTTGTCGACGGAAGAATAGACAAAATGAAGTTCTGTGAAGACAGTACGACGGCAGTAAAGTAGAAAGAGTCAACTGCACTTTTTACTAAATTCAGTAGTTTATTCACGTTTTTCTTTTATTTTGCCAAGTCCTATCGCAAAAACAATGAAAATTTCGACCCCCTTAATGAAAAACTTATACCCCTAAAACTAAACATGTAAGTAATTATTTTTCACATTTTCCATACAAAAAGGTAAAAATTCAATTTTTCCATTCCATTTTTATACCTTGTGGTCGTCGAGTAAAAAGTTTTCTACTGTCTTTAGCATGGCGATTACAAAATCAAATTGTCTTCACTACCTTAGACTACTGTCAGTTGTCAGTGTGATTTTGACGTTTGGGATAGAAAACTTTCTTCTGATTTCAGAAGATTTCGTCTTTTAGATGTAGATTATTTAGTCTACATCTAAAAGGACCTAGACAACGATCGGTCGAAACGAAAGACAAAATGATGGATTGTAGAAGGATTTTTACGGTGCGATGTCAAAAATGGAGATACGAAATGTCACTTTGTATAGAAATAGCTATGTCTTGTCTTCCAAGAAATAGAAAGCGTCATGCAGAGTTAAAGCAGAGTTTGTCGGTGGCGGCCAAGCAGTGAACACGTTTAGAAACTGTCGCGCGTTCTGCATAGTTGTGTCGTGTACCTACAGTATGTGATTCGCTAGTGTGATTCATTTGTTCGTAAATTATAATTTGATTTGAACTGCAACCGGTTTTTCTATTGCGCAATAACCAATACTTCCCATAGTACGCCCACAGTAGTTAAAATATGGCTGATGATAGAGAGATGTACATTCTCCGTCATACATAACCTGACACCTTCTTCTCACGGGCTTAAGCAAAAACTACAGAACGCCACCTGCTACGATCCTTAAATACTCCTTTTGCTTCGTTTACTGGCTGATATTACTTATTATATGAGAATAAGTCACGGTTAAAAGTTATAGATCTTTTTCCGTTCAGGGTTTTTTTTATAACATCTAATTGTCTCGCGTCTGACCTTTGGCTCTATCTTACCTCAAACAGGCCGCTTAGTCGCTGCTAAAAATCCTATTTGAAAGTACTACCTATATATTGTGAGAGCAGTAGTGGCCCAGTGATAACAGCCGCGCCTTACGAGTTGCAGATCGTAGATACGAACCCAGACAGGCGCATTACTTTGTGTAAATTATTTCATCACCACTGCTCTCAAAACTGTGAAGGAAAACATCGTGAGGAAACCGGCATGTTCTAGAACCAAAAATTCGAAGACATGTGACATCTATCAACCCGCACTGGGCCCGCTTGGTTGATTTCGGCCCACTCCCTCTCACTGAGAGGAGGCCTGTGTCCCAGCAGTGGGAATATTATAGGCTGGTTATACCTGTATACCTAACATTATAAAATAAAGAATTTTCATCAAGCACACTGCTGTCTAGTTCAGACACTTTTTCTTTTAGAAAATTTGGTCGTTCACAGTCATGAAGACTATAATTTTAACCCACAATTCAATACATGTTTAATTTTTTTTCTAACAACGCTTAAGCATTTCCATGAAACTTGTAAACCAGACAAATTACTTAATAAATTCACATACTATCAAAAGCTCTCACGCATAATGCGTAAACATTTCACATAAATAATTCAATTCTATTTGATTTCAATCAAATCACAATACATAATTAAAATCCATTATGAATCAGCTCAAATATTGAATATTTTACGTCGATAACAATGAAAATGCCAATCGGTTACATTATGGATATCTATTCGATTGGATGTTACATCAGCGGACATTGAAACTCCATGTAATTATACCTCTATAGTATTTATTACGTCGGCCTTGTCAAAGTATGAAACGGTAGCTCGAACACAATGAGCTAATCATACGCCTGCAAGAAATTCTTGTAAATAGTATGAGACACACTGGTGTTCGGTTCGGCAAGCATTATCGCCACAAGAGATTGTGTGCTTTTATAATTATCGTGGACGTCTACGTCCACGTCAAGGCATCACGATAACACATGGAAGTAAACTAAATGGAAATATATGAAGACGGTCTTCAATTTTCTTCCACGATAACGTTATAGCGTGCAAATAATTATGTGCACGTTCATGTCCATAACATGTATGGAATCCTTACATTTTATGAAATATTTTTGTATGCACGTGTTTCTGTGACAAATAAAGCTACTTTTTCTTTCTTTCTCCTATATTATCCTCATGTTAGAAATTATAAAAGCGCGCAATAGTTCATTGTTTTCAGAACCACCATTAAAGATTAGATATTTTGGTGTGTGCAGTGAAAAATTTGATAGAGGTTTTAAGTGTAATTCCAAGGGTTCGATTAAAAAGAAGCTTTCATTACTAGTAGTGGCCCGCAGTGGTAGCGACCCCGACTTACGAGTTGTAAGTCGTGGGTTCAAACCCAGGCAGGCGCTTTACTTTGTGTAATTTATTTAATTACCATTGCTTTCAAAAACGTTGAATGAAAACGTCGTGAGGAAACCGGCATGTCCTAGGACTAAAAACTGGGAGACATGTGACATCTACCAACCCGCACTGGATCCGCGTGGTGAATTACGGCCCATTTCCTCTCACGGAGAGCAGGCGTATTTGCTGGGAACGCTGTAGGCTAATTACGCTATGCATGCATTATGCATTATATCAATTAACCAATTAGGTACCACAGCCCAGTGCTAATTCAGATGTCCCAGCATGGTCCTGGCATGATTAACCCTCTAAACTCATTAAGACATAAGATAAGTCTACAAAAATAGAACTTCTCTCCAACCGAATTAGATGAATGTATTGTTGTTTTCCACACATCATTAAAAATTTGCTGAGTGCTTATCATATTTAGAAGCCCAAAAGTCTGACAACTAGTCTTGTCAAGGGGTACCATGTTGCACAGTTACTGGGTTGTGAAGATCAGATAGGCAGTCGCTCCATGAAAAATGTATTCAGCTGCAACCGGCACTGAGCCAACCCCAACATAGTTGGGAAAGGCTAGGCAAATTGATTGATAAATTTTTTGCTTATCATATTTAGTTTGTTGTTGGTTTATTTCGTCCGTGTATCACGCTCTAGCGATAGACGATAGATGAATGGACGTTCTATTCACGTACGGCATTTCAATATTATCGCGAACCTTGTCAGGTGAACAAAGGCTCGAAAGCTTAGAGATGAAGTGGCGTCGTTAGTCGGAAAAACCTTATGTATTCACGTCACCTTTATACAGGTTGTGATAAGGGCTATTCTTGTGTGTACAAACATAGTAAAGATAATTATGTCAAGGATGTGTAACGGTCAGCTTATTTGACAAACGTCTAGCCTTGGATTTTTGATGGGAACAATTTGATTAGGAAGTTTTGTAATTAATTAACGTCGGTTGTTGCTTCTACTTAATTATATCTGTAGGTCCTTATTTATTTTATTATTTACGTACATACAGTAAAATACACAGAGATACGACATTTATAACCCTTTTTAAATGACTTTCTGTTCGTCGTTAGCAAAATATTGCATTAACCTGTGTATCCATTTGCATACGGATTTCGAACACAGTAAGAATGGATTTGCTTGTCAAAAGAAAAGAAAACAGCACCCTAATTACGTAATTCATTTTCGCCAAACGATTACGACTAGTTTGGTTCGTTTCTATCGCAGTTTGCTTAATTTGACGACTTTCGTATTGCGTAACTCCACTATCGTGCGAAACCAACTGCAATCTGTTTGAGACGCTAAAGAGTGAACGATATGCCAAAATTGCCAGGAAAAATTGGGCATACGTCTATTTTTCGAATTACGTAACTCAAATGACAAGCGAGAATTTGCTTGAATCGTTGACATGAAACCAACGGCTAGTCGCATTGAAACCGAAGGCAACCTTCTGCTCGCAATGGTTTTCTGTTCCACTTAATTTAGGATTTATACGTATAATCTCCATAATTATTTCGAAAAAATGTGAGTGGTAGTCTTCCTGATAAATTGTGAATGCATTTTTGTGTAAAACCTCAATGATAAATCAATATTAATGATATTTTCAAAATCGAGGCAGGGTGGTGAATTTCTTAAAATAATTGTAAAAATCTTCATCTGTTACAACTTACAAGTGCTTACAACCTAAACTAAAGATATCTTCATTTTATGTTATTACAGAATCGAGATATTTTGTTGGCATTTTAATGAAAGACAAATTCGTACCTCGTACCGTATGTAACAAACTTATTATAAGCCACAAGCTTAGCAACCCATCTATCAATAGAATTGTATGCACCTAATTGTTATCTACAGCAGAATATTGCTGTTCTATGAAGTAAATAGATTAGGGTTTGGGTTTCCGGTGTCAGGCTCAACTACATTATTCAGGAAATATTTAAACTTTCTCTCATGCGCTCACAGCAAGCAGTAGGTAGGTATATAAATTATCCATGGTGTTGGGAAGACATTGAATGCCAAATTCTACCAATCCATACAATATATTTGTTCCATTTAATTTTACCCCATGTCCAAATATTTCATGTTAAATGTGAATAAATGCTATTGTCAGTTAAGATTGTATATGATATAAATAAAACAGTTTTTCTTTGTTTACCATAATTTATGTTTCTATTTACTTGTACCTAATGAATGACAGTTAATTTAGCTAAACACCACTATTTTCTAATTAGTATCACTATAATAGTAAACACTTCTCAATATTAAAAAAAGCTTACTAAGTATTCAATTTTTAAATATTTCATACCAAGTTATTTTTATTTGTACCTTTAGTTCATAATTAAAGCACTCTATATTAAAGTTTACACAGTTATCAATTAACACAATAGGTACATATGTTTACATTGCTGTTATGCAAGACTATAATCAACAGTTTCCTAAAATAAAATGCATTAGCTTTTATGAACAATCTTCAGTTTCTACTTTTGTACTTGAGAAGCTTGAAAAGTGAAGTAGTTGCAGAGCCGCAGTAGCAATGTAATGTCATAAGTAAATAGCAGCAGTGGCAGAAGTGAACAGCAATGGAGCAACATCATTCATGCTGCCTTCATGTCTTCGTAGGTGAAATGCCCCGGGAACTCAGCTACAATTTGAAAAGAAAATCAAAATTATTTTCTGCTCAAATAAAGTACATAAAAATTATGCAGCAAACTAGGCATATCAACTAGACCTTCATCAGCCCATGGCTGGACAAAAGCCATCATCCTACTCATTGCTGCAGGTAGTTTAATTTCTTCTTTATTTAGGGCTGATTTTTCAATCTCCAGATATTTTTATCTAACATAACACTAAATTAGAATGGTAAACATTAGTTAAGTGTACATAAAATTATTATGTATGTGACTATGTAGGTAGAAAGTTCACTCAAGGAATATATTCATAATTATGTGAGTTGCTGCTTGATTCTTAACTATGTGTCAAAAGTTTACCTTCAATAATTAATACAGAAGATTGGTTTCCAATGCCCAACATTGCCACAGCAAATCCCCCTATGTCAACTAGATTGATGTTGGTAGTAGGGCAGTGTTCCATTCAGCTCTATCACCATCTGCGAAAATATTATGATTAATGTTTTGTAGTTAGTTGTTATTTCATTAGTAGTTATTAGGTGTAGTTAGTCTGTTTCAGCGTCTACATAGGTACCAACAAAAATATTAATTAACAATTTCAGTTGTTAGAAGGTGAGCTTGACAGACATATACTAACTACAATCATTATTTTAGCTGCAATAAACATCTAACCTCACGTAAGTTGTTTGAGAGTCTACACAAATAAAAAGGAATGATAGTCCGTATGTAGACTGACCAATAATGTACCTACAGCCACAATAATATAATGAGATACGAAGGTATACTCCTACACATGTAATTCCTATATATATTGGCTTACTTACTTGTAGTTTCACTATTGCCAGACGTCTTCAGCAAGCCACAAGAAAAATGTTCCAAAACTGCAACATAGTCCCATGTTTCTGCATCAGTATGGGAATAGTAAATATAATTTTGGTCAGTGGGTCGTCTTGGGTTTGTATGTTGCAAAATATAAAATAACTAAATGTAAACAAAAACATTCATAATAACATTTACCCAAGTGTTGCCAACTTTTTTTCCCCGAGTCCACTACTAGCGGCGTACCGTGTGTCACAAAATAATTATGTAGATACTTGAAAAATTTGTGAAGATGTTTGGATGTTTGCTAAATACACAATAATGGCCTAACACGGTGGAATTTTTTATCCCAGAAGTATGTTCCCGTCGAATATTTTTTCGAAATGACATTGTTTTTCGATCTCCACATGGGCGCAGCCTCTGTGTAACTTCACTACTTATAATATTATTGGTCATGCTGAACGGTCTTAAAAAATCAGCGTTCGAATCCGGAGTGGTTTCGGCATTTGAAATAAATCAATCGTAAAATTACTGACACATGTTCTAGACAAACAATAAAACATGCCACTATCGTGTTATTTTTTTTTTCGAGTCACAATTTTAGTAGTTGATGGTAGTATTTTCTACAAATTGAATTAGACTAACCACTGGACCAAACTACCTGCCACTAAATGCAAAATTTTGTCTGCCCTGAGGGGTCCAAACCCCTAGGTTTAGTGGAAATTCCTCTAAGTTGACAACACTGCTTTTCTACGACTTTTTCATTGGCCACAGATAACAAAAAGGTGAAAATAAAAACGTTTTGTTACGTATTTCAATTATGGTAGCTTTTGGTAGAAAGTGTTTTATAAATTGGTTTTTCATTTTTAGGCAATCATTGTACATTTCTATTTATAAGCAGTAGTAGACCATCAGTTGTGAATAGAACAAAATTATATTATAGCAAAATTATTCGGAAGCGAATAATTCTTTTATGATGAAATAAAACGTATAGGTTCGCCAAAAGCGGGCAAGCATTTTTCCCAGCTCTAACAAATTAAGCAGAATCTGAATGGTTTTTCTTACGCAATTCCAAATATAGGAACCGATTCCGATCGGAGTTTGCTTAATTTCGGAATCGCATTAAAAAACAAAATTTGTTACGTAATCAGGGTGCAGGTAGTGGGGGGAGGTGGTTTGTTGAAAAGAGGTCATGCTGCGTCAAAATGCTTGTGAATTGAGCATTGAACATGCATACTTAAACGTTTAAGCAGCTTATCCTTTATGTACATAAAAAAGTATACAAAATCGTGATGATCGTGAAAATTATGTTTAAGTAAATAAACATTTAGAACTAGGTATTGTGTATTTTTTTTTTTGTTATTTTTATATTTTCGTATGCTGCACTGGTTGACGTCATCACGTCAACGCCGGCTGTTGCTGAAAACCAGCGCAGGGGCTGTCTCGCATAGGGCCATAGCATTATGCTGAGCGATTGCTATTTTGCGTGGATGTGATACATATTTTCCCCCAACATGTTCTTTTTTTGTTTGTGTGTTTTTCTCTGCGTCCTGTTTGCAGCAAATAAACGTATTTACTTTCTTTATAATAGGTCTTTACCTATGAAATTGCCGTTATGTATGAAAAAATTTAAACGAATTTTTTTCATGAATTTTTTATTTGTATTAATCGAAGTAATCACCCATGCAATCAATGCATCTTTGCCATCGCAGTGGCAGTTTATTGATGCCCTTCTTAAAGAAATCAGCTGGACGGGAGGCAACAAATTCTTCAAAGGCATTTTGTACTGCCTCTCGGGTATTAAATTTTTTTCCCGCCAAGAAGTTATCCAAATTCTGGAAAAAGTAGTAGTCTGTAGGCGCAAGGTCTGGTGAGTAGGGCGGATGACGGAGAGCTTCCAACCCCAGTTCTTGCAACTTGGAGACCGTCTGCTGTGCAGTATGAGGTCGCGCGTTGTCGTGCAGGAGCAGCGGAGACGAGCGATTGACCAATGCTGGTTGGAGATGCGCCAGCTTCTACATCATTGTGTTCAGTTCTTCACAGTACACATCTGCAGTAATGCTCACCCCGTTTGGTAAGAAGCTGTGATGAATCACACCGGCGCTAGACCACCAAACAGTGACCATCACTTTTCTAGGGGTAAGTTTTCGTTTAGGGCATTGTTTAGGTGCTGAACCAGGATCCAACCAACTTGCTGAGCGCTTACGGTTATCAAACAGAATCCATTTTTCATCGCAGGTAACAATGCGGTTCAAAATTCCTTCATTTGTGTGTCTGTTGAGCAGTGCAAGGCACGTCTCGACGCGTACTTCGCGCTGGCGATCATTGAGTTCGTGGGGCACCCATTTGTCAAGCTTTTTTACCTTGCCAATTTGACGCAAATGGACCAATATTGTTTTGACGCTAACGTCGAAAGCTGCTGCTAATTCAGCCGTAGATTGTGTATCATCAGCTTCCACAATCGCCTTTAATTCGTCATTGTCGACCAAAGTCTTCGGACGACCGCGAGGTTCATTTTTCAGGTCGAAATTTCCAGAACGGAAGCGAGCAAACCAATCACAGGTGGTGCGTTGGTTTGTAGAGTTAGCTCCGTAAACGTCGTTGATGTTGCGTGCCGCTTGTGCCACGTTGCTGCCACGACGGTACTCATATTCCATAATTACTCGAATTTTTAACGTATCCATGATGACGAAAAAGATTGAAATGCGATGAAAATGTAACACTAATCAATAAAGAAATGACTACTTTTAGAAAAAAAAATCCATGTTTTTAAAATAAAATTAATTTGAAATTAGAATTCATAGCCAAACAAAAATTATTTTGATTTGAAATGGCCAGTACTGCAGAACGGCAATTTCATAGGTAAAGACCTAATATAAGCACTTTGAGGGCAATAACAGCAGCAATAAACAGCACGGTACAATGTGTAATAAACAAACAAATAATTGATCAGCGTATTTGCAATGCATTATCTTTCGCGTATCGTAACTGTTAAGAAGCAGCTGTGGTGGTTATAAGTACGTGTATGTACCCAATCATTAAAAAATGCTAATTTTTTTGCCACTTTGTTTTCACTTACTTGGTAGTCCACTTAAATTACAACGATATGACGTAATGTGACAGTAATTATTTTTGTGACAATGTATTAGATACTTTGTTGCATTGATACTCATCATGCCAATTAAAACTTCGTTATTTAAATAAACCTTCCACCCATAATACCATTTCTGAGAAATTACTACCAAATGATTACAGTACAATGAGACTTTTTGTTAGTTGCGTTTAGTACGTAATGCTGTTGCTTTTCGTCACAGAATTTGTATATTATATTTTATGTTTTACGTAAACTTTTCTTCAATTTCAGGAATTCAAGTGTTTCCCACATACGTAGCAAAATCAAAGTTAAATCATTTATTTCAAATACGCACATAAAAGGCACTTTTGAACGTCAAAATTTACAAAAAAATTGAATTGATTCTAGTTGCCCCTTCCAAAAGGTAGTTTCGTATGGAGAAGAATGGGCAAGAAACTCCACCGTTACTCTTTTACAATGTTTTACAATATTATATAGGTAAATAATAATTACTTAATTATATGTGAAGACGATGCACCTAGAATAAAATTACTATACCACAACAGGTAAAAAGAATTAAATATAATGCAATGACAGGTAAATTAATTATGTGATAGATACATGGTGCTCACATATTTACAAATATTGAAAAGTAGATGATTTTTCCAAAATTGGAACAAGTAATAATTTCGTGTGTGAGTTAAAGTAGTTAAGTACATAATGTAAAAATCAATGTCATAAAAAATATAAATGATACAATTAAATTACCAACCAGTTTGATTTTGTCTAGTTTCTAGATTGTCCTATAGAGCAGGACCAGCCTGTAGCCATGTAGCTTATTCTTCGTTTGGGTACTTCGGCAACAAAGATCTTTAAAGGCACCAAATCATTCGAACATTTGATAATAGACAAGTTGCATTCAATGGGTTAGATTTTATAACTATGCCCTTATAGGTCTGTCAAAGACTCACAGCTGTCAAATATCGTATGACGCAATAAAATCCAATTTTATAGCCACGTCATATTAAAGGACGTTTCATTAATTTTTAATTAGAACATTCGACTTTATACTTTTTAATTAAGCATTGTGGTGCTGTAAAGTTTTATTACCATCTAACTACGCTTTCCAACGAAATAATGGTTAAGTGTTGAATAAATAATATTGCGCGTAACCCCTTTGAAAGTAGCATTTTTTTACTGTTTATATTCAATTTACTGCGGCTAATTTAGAAAGTTTATGTAATTTTAAATATTTAAGTGTTAGTGAACTATAAAATATTTGTTGTGTAAATTAAATTTGTAAAATAAAAAGGTTTTGATTAGTTCAGTGGTATTTTTATTATTATCTTTTATATGAAAAGTTTTATATTGGGAAAATAAAAAGACGGTCATATTAATAAAAAGCTGCTTGGCGTGAACAGTCATAAAATAAGCGTCAATAATTGAGGGTAATGTGAGTCAAAAGGGCAAAGCAATAATTACAAACCTTGATTCAAACTGTAGCACGGGCATAGATGGCATTAATACCAAAGTAATAAAATGCACCAAAACCCTAATTGCAAATACCCTAAGCAAATCCTAACTAATATTATAAATGCGAAAGTAAGTTTGTTTGTTTGTTTGTTACCTTTTCACGCCTAAACCACTGAACCGATCATCCTGAAATTTTGCATATACCATAGGCCATAAGGTACCTTTCATCCCGAAAAAAAGAACTTTTCCCGAGGAAAACAACAATAAGGTTCTTATCATGATAGATGGCGCCACGTGTCTTATGAATCATGATTGAATTATAACCCGAATTGATAGTCAGTTTAAATTAACGCGAGCGAAGCCGCGGGCAAAAGCTTGCTTTAATAAATTACTAGCCGATGGAAACTTTCCTGAATCGTTAAAAATAGCAAAAGTAACTCCGGTTTACAAATCGGGAAATGCCACTGATCCGGGCAATTATCGTCCGATTTCAGTATTACCTGTAATGTCAAAATTATTAGAGAAAATCCTCCGCAACCGACTAGAAACATACTTAAACTCTATTAACTTTATCACCAATCGCCAATATGGTTTCAGGCCAAAAAGTAATACCACTACAGCCACAATTGATCTCGTAAACAAAATTAAATGCAATATAGACTGTAAAAGTATATGCTTAGGTATCTTTATAGACCTGAAAAAGGCGTTTGACACGGTTTCTCACAAGCTGCTTTTAAAGAAACTAGAATCCATTAATATTACCGGCAATGCTCTAAAAATATTCGATCATACCTAACTAACCGCTCGCAAGTGGTTAAACTTGGTGACCATCATAGTGGCGCAAGACCTACAACCTACGGCGTTCCACAGGGATCAATTTTGGGTCCCTTGTTCTTTTTAATAGTTTTTCTCTAAAAATAATGAACATAAAGCAACTTTACATCTATAACACATGTATCTTTATCAAAAAAGTTCTTAACAAAAACATTCACACAAATATCACACTTACCCAATACAAACAAGTTAGTCAACGAAGCACACGACGAGCAAGTTTATTAGTCTTACCTAAAACCAGAACCAATTATGGCAAAAAAATGCTTACATTTGAAGGAGCACAGCTATACAATAAAATACCCTCACGCATAAGAAATCTGCACTCATTCAATGCATTCAAAACCCAACTTAGCCTATATCTAATCGCAAACCGGACATTACTCGAAAAATGAATGCGTTGGGTGGGTTGAGTTTCGAGTACTTTTTAATAAGTCTGTGACGGATGTAGTCGAACCTAAATTAGTATTTAAGTAATAGTATTGTAAAAGCTGTATTTGTGTCAATAAAAATTATTATTATTATTATTATTATTAGTATTGTTCTCAAGTAAGCGACATGTTATGTTTTTATTGAGAATAAAGTTTCTTTAAACCTAAAGAAGGCTATAAACTAAATCTTTAAGCATGACATAGGAGTGTAAGGCGATTAACACACTGCCACGCACCACGCAGCGTAGCGCGTGAATGCGTGTTTTAACGTTGCTTGTAAGTATCTCCGTTTGTATAGAAAACACGCACAGTCTAAGACACAGAAAATGCATCCACGCGCGTTCATTCAGGTGCGTTAACACGCAACATGCAGCGTGATGCGTGGCAGTGTGATAATCGCCTTACTGAAAAGTTATCCACCCATATAGTCATAATTATTCAAAAAATAGGTTTTTTCTTTTTTCATTTATTGAAAATAATAATAATATCACCCCGAAAACTTTGATGAATAGTGTCAATGTTTTCAATCCAGTCCATCAGGTGGAATGACAGTTCACTTCATCATAGTTTCACGGTGAGATTTTTAAGCTGTGTCTACGCTTGGCGAGCCGAGCACAAGTGAAGCACAAGCGGAGCACGAATTCGCATGGCCAGGCGTGCTCGTTCGAGACTCCTAAATCCGTCTACGCTACGCGAATTCGTGCTCCGTTTATACTCAGCTCGCCTAGCGTAGGCGCAGTTTTACAGGATAGACCAGCAGGGATACGAGCCAAAAAACAAAACACAACCCCATAACTGATTAATAAAACAAATGTCGGTCTAATCTAATCGTCTAATCTGATCTAATCTGATCGTAGCAGGTGGCTTTTTGTAGTTTCTGCATACCCCCATGGGAAGAAGGCGTGAGTGTATATTGTTGTGTATGTAGTAGCCAATCCAGGATAGTGTGAGAAAGATAAACACATAAAACAACCGTCCGTTAACAAAAAAACTTGAAGCTAAATGCACAAAGTTTTCATTATGTATATATACTATTCTGTAAAGCTGCGTTACGCTAGGTGAACCCTAGCGTAGACGCAGCTTTACAGAATAGACCAGCAGGGACACGAGCCAAAAAACAAAACACAACCCCATAACTGATTCATAAAACAAATGCCGGCTACACCACCAAATCCACGTGCTAATCTCGCGAAAATCCCTCTTATTCCCACTTAAATAAAGTTGTTAAAAACCCCTCAACGCGTCCAGGCAATGAATAAATTTCGTACAACGCTTGCAATAAATACCGAACATTAATATACATGATGTGCGATATTTTACGTTGGTAGATTAAACTGATGTTGTGTATGAGGCCTTAGGGAGGCGTTTAACTAACTTAGTGAGGACATAGAGTAGGGAGGAGTAGTGTTAAAGATAGGTCGCTTCGTTGATGATAAAAAATTGTATTTTCTTAGAAAAAAAAAAATATTCAATTTAATAAAATCATTTCTTGCAGGTAAGTATATAAATACAGATAATTTTAAACAAATGCCATTTACCAAGTCGGTACCTAATGCGTTATTATGGACTATTTACTGTTATGTCAAATTCGGCACATAGGTGCCAAATTATCGGCATCTTAGTAATTTTATTTCACATTTTTCGTAGTAATGTTTACGAAGATATCAGGTAAAACACTTTTAGTGTAGGGAAATTCCAAAACAAAGTTATGACGAGAAAAGTTTCTTCACGTATTAATGCAGAAGTGTTTTGCGTATTTAATTTTGGTAAGTTCTTATTACCGACTTACTGACGTAAATGAATTTCGTGCAGTTCTTTGTAAACGCTAGAATGTTGTTGTTGTCAAATTATTTTGAGTAAGCTCAGACCGTTAATGGGAACTAACAAGATTTTGAAAACATTTCTCCTGTAAAATTTGAGTTTTACGCTTACCGACTTATTGTTTGAGGGCCTCGCGTGTTGATTTGTTTTTCACACACAGTATTTGATAATGCAAGAGCTGAGAATGGAAATGGAGACAAGTTATTGTTTTTAATTTTATTACGGAATCAAAAAACTCCTAAAAGTCGAAAAGAATGTTGTAGATTGCATTATAATTATCACAACACAAGTGAAGTTTAATTGAGCTATCATTATCAACAAATCACTTCTGAATGTTACCTATTTTAGAAAAGCCATAAATCTTGTAATCCCCATGAATAGTTTACAAAAACAGTAAAAATATTTTTTGTCACATTAATATGATTTCCCAACCCTTCTCGATCAAGCATTAGGGATTAAAAACCGGTACGAATTTGGGTTCCAGTTCTTCATTTCGGTTCATGAAAAGGTTCTTCTTTTCGGTACGGTTCGTTTTCATGTTCCGGTTTGGTTCTAGTTCCAATATACCGGTTCCGTACCATCCGATTTAAAGGTTTTTTAAGAAAGAACTACCACATGATCTACCAAAGCAAAAGTGCCCCTCTTCCCTATCACAAAAACTCAAACCCCTTCACCCGGTGGCCCTCGCCGCTATCGTACAAAGCTTCGTCCTGCGCTGAGCGGCATATGAACTCGCCTCGCTCGTGCGGACTCGCTTTGAAGAAGAACCGGTAAAATAAAGGTTCTTAAAGGTTCCAATTTAGGTACCCGTTCCGGTTCGAGTTCTAGTAACGGAACCACTAAATACCGGTTCTTTACCAGTATTTCAGGAACCTTTTCAATCCCAGGAAGCGTGGTGATCAATGCTCATACCTTCCCTGTACCAAACCTGTCTTCCCTGTGCAAGAGGCCTTTGCTTTACAGACAATAAGAGGCTAGTATTCATTTATTAAAATACTAGCTTTTGCCCGCGGCTTCGCTAGCGTCAATTTAGAATTTGACAATCAATTCAGTTTGTTTGCGGAATTATAGTTCTCTAGACTCTAGACTCACAAAATGTATTAGTTACTTAAATAAAAAAATAAAATACTCTTAACACACTACTAAAGTTTCTATAATAATATAATTCAATCATGATTCGAAAGACACGTGGCGCCATCTATTATCATAAGAACGTTATTGTTGTTTTCCTGGGGAACAGTACCTTTTTTCGAGAAGAAAGGTACTGTTCTGTACCCCTAACAACGTATATGCAAAATTTCAGGATGATCAATTCAGTGGTTTAGGCGTGAAAAGGTAACAAACAAACAAACTTAGTTTCGCATTTATAATATTAGTTAGGATAGTTAGGATATTAAAATAAAAATAAAATATCATCAGGGTTATCCTAAAAAATTAATTCACACCTTAAAAATATCACAAGTTTCACACCAAAAAGTGACCCACCTATAATCTTAATCTTTGCCTCATTGCATCCCGTTGTAAAGCGTGGAAAGGACATAAAAGTGTCTAAAAAAGTAGTGTATTGTCTGTAACGAGGACAATATGTTACGTACTGTTAGCGACTTGTAAATTATGCATCCCCCTGTGGGTCGTTTGAAAAAGTTCAGTCGTATTTATGAAAATTTATGTAAGAAAGGATGCAGATTAGTTGCATAATGTCTGATGTATAATTTAATATTATCTTTATAGCTGTGGGCAATATTTAAATTCGTACTTTATTTTGCTTGTATTTATCAGCAAAGAAAGCTGAAGGTATTAATAATCTTTTTTGTTTACCTCAGAGTTTTGTCTAGAAAACTTTGCCACGGTCTTTGTGTTTGCTTGTATGAGTATGTCACGTGTATAGCATTTGTTTGGGTTATTTAAAGATGATGTGTGAACGATGTGATGGCTCGTGGCTAAGTAATAACAGCCGCACGGGCGATCCATCGGGTTAAGCTACGCATGCCGGCGATGGTCCGTGGATGGGTGACCCTCTTTAAATACCGAGACTCCTCCGTGTCTCAGAAAGCACGTGAAATCGTTGCTCCCGGCTGTCATTCGTGGATCTTTGACAGTCGTTACGGGTCGTCAGAAGCCCGAAAGTCTGACCAACAGACGTACCAAGGGGTATCGTATTACCAAGTTATTGGGTTGTGGAGGTCAGATAGGCAGTCCCTCCATGTAAAATGTATTCAGCTGCATCCGGTTAGACTGGAAGCTGACCAATAGGCAGTCCCTCCATGTAAAATGTATTCAGCTGCATCCGGTTAGACTGGAAGCTGACCAATAGGCAGTCCCTCCATGTAAAATGTATTCAGCTGCATCCGGTTAGACTGGAAGCTGACCACAACATAGTTGGGAAAAGGCTAGAGGCAGATTAATTGTGTGAATTATGTGGTGGGTGCTAGTCTAGCTTCATCTTTTTGACTGACCGACTCCTTGACAACTCAAAAGTGCCTGTAATTGGTGTGCTCAAAACTTGATTGCAGCTTTTTAAATAGTGAAACTGAATATTGACGTAGATATAGGATGTCTTTAGAAAGTTCTTACAACTTTGCTTATTTTTATTCTTTGTAATGTGTAGGAATTTTATCTTCACAAGTTTATATAAAATAAACTCCGTCCCTTTAACGTTATTCACCTTACCAAATGAAGCCTTTACCATTATCCACGTTTGCCTTCCACGGACATACTTTTAATGCGGAACAGAATTTCCAACGTGTTTGTTTCATACATGGCATTTTGTTGTTCTAGGACCGCTGCCACCAAAATGTCTTGATCTCCCTCGTCACCCGCGAGCATCCAAAATGCAGGAGCAAATTGGTACTTCAACAAGTCTGCGGGTTCAAGGGAAATTTGTTGCTTTATACGTGAGAGCATGCTTCATTTGTTCCTTGCTTCGGGCTCTAGCACCCGAACCATTGCTTTTGTATATGAGAATGGCCAATTATGTCTTTACAATACACTCTCTTTATGCCTTATAGTATTTTGTATCTACCATGCAAGTTATTACTACTACTATGACCCTATTGCCTTTAATAGTCTTTTGTTTTACTTTTATGACGTAATTAGCCTAGACTTGTAGATGAAGTTGTAAACTAGAAGCCTGGAAACTGAGATGTGGTATATTATGTTTCTAATTAGAACTAAAACAATTTGAAGTATATCTTGGAAATACTTGAGATACTTGTTGAAGCTCGTACTTGTAAGAACATAATAATTATGTTAGATTTATTTAAAGTTCAAGATTTACATGAATACTGTTACTTGTTTTGAGAACTGAAGACTGAAAGATAACTTACTAACTTGATACTCAAAGTCAAATCATTTATTTAAAATAGGCACATAAAAGGCACTTCTGAACGTCAAAGTCTACAAGAAAAATAGAATTGATTCTAGTTACCCGTTCCAGAAGGTAGTTTCGTATGGAAAAGAATGGGCAAGAAACTCCACCGTTACTCTTTTAAAATGTTTTACAATATTTTGTATACATTAATTATATGTGAAGACGATACACCTAGAATAAAATTACTATACCACAATAGTCACTCTAACTAATACTCTAACCGTCTTCCTAAAAGTAGGGCTGGATCTAATATCGACCGTGTTAAGGACAACGGATCAGGGGGTCTTCTCTATAAGCACGAAATCCGTAGTTCCGGCCAACGTTACGGGCGTTTCCTACTCCGTATCACCTAACGACATAGGATTCGTTTGGGCCGCGAACTAAGAATGAATGACACCACGATGTGACAGTTCTCTCTACTCCCGATGTGTTTTTACCTGTCCGACAAAGTTAATTCATCGGGTGTAGGGTTCATTCCAAAGTTCAAAACAACTTTCGGACTGGCCCGTATCTTCGTTGACGGATATAGAGAGTCGGCCCCCTGATCCTGATTTTTGGCAGCAAAACCCTAAAAGATACGTTGACTAAAACTTGTAGGCGGTTGTTTGAACTTTTCAAAACGTTAGATTCTTGATCTGAAGACAGATTTGGCAAAGTGAAAAACATCTGCTTATATATTCCAAGGCAAATGACCACAAAATGCTAGAACAACAGACGATTTCTGATAAACGATATCATATAGGGTTCCAATACCAGCGGGGTAATTACGTAATACACTAACAGTAGGAATTGGTTTCATTTTGACAGTTTAACAACATTCATTGC
The DNA here is from genome assembly GCA_917490735.1 of Dryobotodes eremita. Taxonomy (NCBI): domain Eukaryota; kingdom Metazoa; phylum Arthropoda; class Insecta; order Lepidoptera; family Noctuidae; genus Dryobotodes; species Dryobotodes eremita. The sequence continues at coordinate 16,932,284 of OU823251.1, read as the reverse complement.
GTTATTTACGTCGTTGAGCAGACACATTTTTCGAACATATGAAGCAATGGTTTAGCAATAAGCTTTAAAATGATTCAGATTGTAATAGATCGTGTGTTACGTAATTAGGGTGCCGGTTGATATGTTTTAAAGTGCAGCTATAAATAAAACAATTTACACTCACTCCCTTTACTTTTCACGTATTTTCTTTCTTCCTTTTCTTTAAATATTGTCTCTACTTTTATATTTAGCACGTTACTATTCATTGCATACACGCTAGCTTCAAGAAATTACCAGTCATTTCAAGAGGTGTTATTATCCAATGAATTTAATGTCACATAAAAATTCATAAGTTCAGGACACACCTGTCGTGTTCTGGTGGATCGTGGCAAATGTGGCAAATGTCAACAGAATGGCAATGAAAATGTATTCATTCTTATGGCAGTGGCAATGTGCATATCGCGATGTGTCTGTGTTCAAATTCGGAATCTGGGGGCCTATTCTATAAGTCCGTCAACGTAGATACGGGCCCGTACGAAAGCAGTTCGACACGAAGAGTTCCTTACTCCCGATTAGTTAACTGTTTCGGCCGGGCGAAAGGATATCGGGAGTAAGGACAACTGTCAAATCGTGTTGTCATTCATTTTTAGTTCGGGCCCCGGACTAGACTTATGTCCGTAAGTGCTATGGAGTACGAAATGTTCGTAACTTCGGGCGATACGGATTTCGTGCTAAGCGATTAGGGACTCTGATTTGGATTGCGATTGTTTATTGAGTGTGATGGGAGTTTGTTACTTGCTTCATTTGTTTTTTATTCAATTGTTTTAGGTAAGTAAACATTTTCGTTTTGTGTATTTTTGGGTTTCAGCTCGAAGGGGCGAATTCATCGACAGTACTTTTTGGTATTCATATACGGCACGAGATAGCAAGAAATGTTCATCAAGTGAGCGTTCACCGTGGTCAGTAAAAGAAAACTACTTTGTATGTGAGCTTACATATTTGAAATATATTTATTTGAATAAAAACTGGTGAGGAGCTACATTATAATTATTATATTTGTTGAATTAAAAAAGTTCTGTCATTTACTGATATAACGATACAGCAACCTTCCGTAAATGGGCAACTAAAGGGATATTTAATAGTAGAATCAAACTTTTTGAACTACATGAAGAAAGAAATTATAATAAAAGTAAAGAATTTTATCAATATGTTAAGAACTATTCCAAATTATTTAAACAAATTTGTAGCGAAGCTAAGTGTCGGTATTTAAGCTCCAAGATTAAAAACAGTCAAAATAAAATAAAAACGACTTGAGAAATTATAAACAATGAGACTGGAAGAGTCAGAAAGCGTAGTAGTGACTACAGCCTTAATATTAATAATAAAGTTATTCAAAAGATTTAGAAGTTGCCTCAGTTTTTGAAAATTTCTTTGCCGATATTCCAGTCTCAACCACAAAAACTTTAATTTCTTCACCACTGTTGCCGAGTCCCTATTGAAAGAAAATGTTGATATTTGTAACCATGTATTTAATTTCGACTATGTTAGTGCTCGAGATATTATTAAAACTTTCAATACACTTAATGTTAAAAAAACTGCTGATCTGTGGAGAAATTCCGTAGAGGTTACAAAATGTATCATCAACACTGTAGCGCCTGAATTGGCAATAATTTTTAATAAATGTATTGACTGTGGTGTAATTCCTGACTTAATGAAGAGTAGTAAAATAATACCTTTGTTTAAATCGGGCAGCACATCAGACCCCACGAACTTTAGACCGATTTCTGTGCTACCCACCTTCAGTAAAATATTTGAAAAATTGATGCTAGATCAATTGCAAAGACATTTTATTAAATTTAAATTATTAAACAGTAAACAATTCGGTTTCACAAGGGGTCGCTCTACTACCGACGCTGGCGTTGAGCTTCTTGCACATATCTTTGAGGCCTGGGAAAAGTCGCATGATGCCCTAGGTATTTTTTGTGACTTGTCTAAGGCTTTCGATTGTGTTTCTCATGATACATTGGTCAGGAAATTGCATCACTATGGTATTAGAAACACTACTTTGGATCTTCTTATCTCTTATTTGGATAATAGGATCCAAAGAGTGGACGTTAACGGCAAGCGATCCCCGGGTTCTATTGTCACTATGGGAGTTCCGCAGGGCTCAATTCTTGGCCCTTTTTTATTTCTCGTATATATTAATGATCTACCTTCCCTTGTAAAGAATAGTCATGAAATAGTGTTATTTGCAGATGACACATCACTTTTATTTAAGCTTAAACGACAACAGATAATTACTGATGATGTAAATACTGCTATCGCTAAAATAGTACATTGGTTTAGTGTTAATAATTTACTTTTAAACGAGAAAAAGACTAAATGTATTAGATTTCTGACACCTAACGTTAAGCAGGTGAAAACCAATGTACTAGTTAATGTGGCGGAATTGGATCTCGTGGACACCACTGTGTTCTTAGGTATTACTTTGGACTCGAAGCTACGTGGGGCCCACATATAACCAAATTGTCGAAGCGGCTAAGCTCTGCAGCCTACGCGGTCTATAAAATCCGTCATTTGACTGATGTCGAAACAGCTCGATTAGTATATTTTAGTTATTTCCATAGTGTAATGTCGTACGACATTTTGCTGTGGGGAAATGCAGCCGACATTCAGGCTATATTTGTGCTGCAGAAACGAGCCATTCGAGCAATTTATAACCTTAGTTGTAGGCATTCACTGAGGGATAAATTTAAGGAAATAAACATAATGACAGTCGCATCTCAATATGTATATGAGAACCTGATTTATGTAAAAAAGAATATTAATCAATATTCCAAACACAGCGACGTGCATAACATTAATACTAGAAACAAAGATTTACTTATTGTGCGCTCGACTAGGCTCCAAACAATTAGTAATTCATTTAAGTGCCAAAGTATACGTTTTTAAAACAAACTCCCAAGTCTTGTTAAAGAACTGAGTCTCAATAAATTTAAATCATTTATTAAACAGAAACTCTGTCAAAAAGGTTTCTATAAAGTTAAAGATTACTTGGATGACAAAAAGGCTTGGGATTAACTAAGCCACTTCAATGTACCCCCAAGCAACAATCCATTTTATACTGTGAATGAGTGTTTTAGAATTAATGATGTCCTTATATAATAACTTATGGTATTTTTGATGACTTTTAAAGAGTAAACTGTCTGTGGATGTGAGTAGCATTCAGGCTACATTGATTATTATTTTAATATTGTGAATGTGAAGACTATGTGGGTTATTGTTGCTTTTTTTTTTCTCTCCTCAGTTAATTTTAATCATGGTCTGGCAGTTTGAGTAATTTTTGTGGCCTACCCAAATGTCTTTTCTTTGGTATTGTTCGTCGAATCGTTGAGCTCCTTAAGTTCTGAGTTGAGCTACACGATTACTGACAAATGCGTGCACTGACTGGACAGGTCCACTCAATCTGTGTGGTTTTTCCTCAAAAGACCATCACAGACACAAATCTACATGGTCTTCACATGATCTGACCAAGATTATGTCTGGACTTTAAAAGAGACTGTGACCTCTGAGTTTGTTTCGGCCTTTCTTCTCAGAGTAGTCAGATAGGAAACGCCGACCTCATCTAGTTTTTAAAATATGTAGTTGTGTTAGTAGAATTATTCCTGAATTATAGCAATATAGATATTCTTTGTGTGATAGAACATTGGCTCAAAAGCCACCAGTTCATGTTTAATTTTAGTAATCACCAGGTTGGTAGTTCGTTTAGCAGAGTAAATGCTATACATGGTGGCTCGTTAATTATAGTAAATAATAAGTTTAAATTTAAAGACCGCAAGGATATTGTGAGCCTCTCTGTTGAGCGGACAATTGAAATAGCCTGTGTAGAATTGGAGCAGTTCATTATATTAAGCGTGTACAGACCACCCTCAGGATTGTATGATTGTTTTGAAAAGGTTATGGATGAAGTGTTGCACAAAATTTGTAATTCAAACAAGTCTATCATAACTTGTGGTGACTTTAATGTTAATTTATTAGAGAATTCTGGATTAAGTACTAAAATTATAAGTTTGTTTCAGTCATACAATCTTGAAAACCAATTTTTGGAGCCCACTAGAATAACTCCCACCAGTGCCACATGCCTAGATAACATTTATACAGATATTATACCAACCCACAAAGAAATTATTAATTTAATAGACTCGGATCATTGCGGACAATTGATCACTATTCCAAATATAAACAAAAAAATGACTAAAAAAGATATCACTGTTAACCCAAAAACTAATAATCGCTTGGAAACATTTAAAACTAAACTTTTAAGTAAATTACCATTTTTGTCGACTAATGATGACCCTAATAAACAATATAATGATTTTTTTAATATGTATTGTAAACAATTTGATAACACATTCATTCCAAAGACTTTCTCGGTGAATAGTAACGCTTCCTTCAGTGACTGGGCCACCATTGGTATACATAAAAGTAGAAAACGGCTTTATGAACTATATGATGAACGGACTTATATAAACACTGCTGAATTTAATTTATATGTTAAGAATTATTCAAAATTATTTAAAAAAGTTTGTAGTACGGCCAAGTCACGTTATTTGAGTTCAAAAATTAAAAATAGTAGTAATGTAATTAAAATGACATGGAGTATCATTAATAGCGAAACGGGAAGGTCATGCAACCGATGTAGTGACTACAGCCTTGATATTGATGACAGTATAATTAAATCAGATTCACAAGTCGCCGTGGCCTTTGAAAATTTCTTTACAAATATTCCTGTATCCACTACTAAATCTCTAAACTCATCACCCACTGCTGCAGAGTCTTTACTTAAAGAAAACGTCCCTGTTTGTGATTCTGAATTTCATTTCCAATATGTCACCTGTAAAGATATAATTAAAACCTTTCAAACGTTAAATGTTAAAAAGACCGCAGATCTATGGGGCAATTCTGTGGACGTTGCAAAGTCGATTATAAACATTGTATCACCTACTTTAGCTGGTATTTTTAATAAGTGTGTTGACTGTGGTGAGTTTCCTGATCTTATGAAAAACAGTAAAATAATACCGTTGTTTAAATCAGGTAGTACATCAGATCCTACTAATTATAGACCCATTTCAGTGCTACCTACTTTTAGTAAAATTTTTGAAAAACTTATTTTGAATCAAATGCAAAGATTTTTTAATAAACACAAATTACTGCATAACAAACAGTTCGGTTTTACAAGGGGTCGTTCGACTACTGATGCCGGAGTTGAACTTTTAGGACATGTTTATAATGCATGGGAGGACAAATGCGATGCTTTGGGAATCTTTTGCGATTTGTCCAAGGCATTCGATTGTGTTCTTCATGAAACATTAATCAGGAAACTGCACCACTACGGAATCCGAAACGCCTCTCTGGATCTTCTTACTTCTTACTTAAGTGATAGGATTCAGAGAGTTGATGTTAACGGAAAACGTTCACCCGGATCTGTAGTAAGAATGGGGGTCCCCCAGGGCTCAATTCTTGGCCCATTTTTATTTCTTATTTATATAAATGACTTGCCTTACCTCATAAAGGATAAACATGATATAGTGTTGTTTGCAGACGACACTTCACTTTTATTTAAACTCAAACGTCAGCAGCTGGTTACTGACAATGTAAATAGTGCTCTCGCAATAGTAGTTAACTGGTTTAATGTTAATAACCTACTTCTTAACGAGAAAAAAACGAAATGTATTAAGTTCACGATACCTCATGTTAGACAAGTAGAAACTAGTGTTCTCATAAAGGGTGAAGTGTTGAAACCCGAAGATACCACAGTATTCTTAGGCATAACTTTGGATGCCAAGCTTCAATGGGGCCCCCATATAGACAAATTGTCGAAAAAGCTTAGCTCTGCAGCATACGCCGTTAGAAAAATTCGTGATTTAACAGATTTAGAGACTGCCCGTTTAGTATACTTTAGTTATTTTCATAGTGTGATGTCGTACGGTATTCTGTTGTGGGGAAATTCCGCCGATATACAGACAATTTTTGTTTTACAAAAAAGGGCAATTCGTTCAATTTATAAATTAAGTCCCAGACACTCCCTCAGAGATAAATTTAAAGAGATTAATATTGTTACTGTGCCTTCTCAGTATATTTATGAAAATCTTTTGTATGCACATAAAAATATTAATCTGTTTAAAAAATACAGTGATATCCACAATATAAATACCAGGAACAAACACAAATTTCTTGTTCCTACAACCAGGCTCAAAAAAATTGGTGGCTCCTTTAGATGCCAATGTATACGTTTTTATAATAAACTTCCTAGCCACATTCAAGATCTAAGCTTTAATAAATTCAAATCTTTTATAAAGCGGAAATTATGCCAGAAAGCCTACTATACTGTGAAAGACTATATTGAAGACAAAAAGGCTTGGGATTGAGCTGCTCCAATAAATTTACCCAGTGAATGTTGATTTTAGTTTGCTAACTCTTTTTAGACATGAATATTTACTATAAAAAGTATTATGTTATTTTCATTATTGTGAATATGAGGACTATGTGGGTCATTTTTTTTTTCAGTTTTATTCTTGGTCTGGCAGTTTAAGTAGTTTATGCGGCCTACCCAAATGTCCTTTCTTTGGTATTGTTCGTCGAATCGTTGAGCTCCTTAAGTTCTGAGTTGAGCTGCACGGTTACTGACAAATGCGTGCACTGACTGGACAGGTCGACTTAATCTGTGTGGTTCTTTCCTCAAAAGACCATTTCAGACACCGATCTACATGCTCTTCAAACATTATTACCGAATTTATATATACACATTGACATTGATAAATTTTATATATACAATGACATGAGTATTTACTTGTAAAGTATTATATTATTTTAATTTTGTGAATGTGAAGACTATGTGGGTAATTGCTTTCTTTTTTTTTTCTAATTTAATTTTAATTATGATCTGGCAGTTTGAGTAATTTATGCGGCCTACCCAAATGTCCTTTCTTTGGTATTGTTCGTCGAATCGTTGAGCTCCTTAAGTCCTGACTTCCTGAGTCGAGCTGCACGATTACTGACAAATGCGTGCACTGACTGGACAGGTCCACTCAAACTGTGTGGTTCTTTCCTCAAAAGACCATTTCAGATACCAATCTGCATGGTCTTCGCATGACCTGACCAAGATTATGTCTGGACTTTAAAAGAGACTGTGACCTCTGAGTTTATTTCGGCCTTTCTTCTCAGAGTAGTCAGATAGGAAACGCCGACCTCATCTAGTTTAAAAAACATGATTGACGTGTAAAAGTGTTTGTACAAACCTACTTACAGAAATAAAATCATTTATCATTTATGATTGACGTGTAAAAGTGTTTGTTCAAACCTACTTACAGAAATAAAATCATTTATCATTTATTTATCATTTATCATTTATCAGCAGAAAAACGATACCTCCACCAAGTAACAGAAAGATACTGTATATCGAGTTCCATACAAACTTTTTAATAAACGACATTTTATATACAATTTGTACACCCAACCGGAATTATTAAATATCATTTACGCGCAGTATCTGGGTCGGTACAACCGCGCTCAGAGCCGCAAGGGCAAAAGTGATTTTTCTAAATGCGTGCTTGGTTGTACCTCGCGGGGACAATTTACGCCGGCCGGCCGTCCAATGTGATTGTTAACTATGGTACAAAGATTACAAGTTATCTACCAAGAGCACGATACTCCAATGAATATCGGGTTATGGTCTGTCTCAGTATTTTTACGACTTATTATTATGTAACCCGTTTACACTTACGGGGAATTAAACATCGTTTGTAATAAATAACAGTTGAGTTCCGTCCAATCAAAAGGTATCCGATACAAATTCCGTTCTTAAAAACGGCTTCGAAAAGACTGTTCGATAAAAAAGATGATTGCTCCTATTTTCGTCTCAATTTAAGGAGTTGTAAGCACAATAGATCGTTCACCCTTACTTTGCGGCTAATCCTTTCTAAAAGGTTACCACTAAATCAAGCTACCCACGAACATGGCTATAAACTTTTAATTGGCAACACGAAAAAGTATGTTCGATAACAAGAATAACAAATTTCGTGAACTCATAAAGAAAATTCGATTTTTAAAATGTATAAAAATTTTTCGTTGTTCGATTTTTGAGTTCCAGCTACGATGCGCTGGCATGTAACTAAATACGCGTCAAAAAGCGAACAAACGTGACAAAAGCACCATGAAATCACTAATCCAACCTAATTTCGAACGCTATACGTCATATGAATAACGACTACAGAGCGTTAACTTGGAATCTTAATTCGAATCGTTCAAAGCTCCTGCTTAAGCATTTAATTCTGGTGACCGACGCCGCTTTTAGAATAGAATAGTTTTAGTTAACTTTCAGTATTCATTTTACTAACCCACACTAAAGATGTAATTACAAAGCAAATAACTACATATTTGATTAATTCTCGTTATGAAAAGTACCTGTTAATGAATATTTAATTAACGACGTACAAATTAATTAAAAAGTTGATAATAAAAAGCTATGTAATGAAGAACAGTGGGTAATATAAGATTCCCAGAATGATCTGTTTTATTAGAACGTGTAGGATTAATTATATCTATTTAATTTTGATTAATCTATAACCACTTAGAAAACTTTTTTATATTCAAATAAAACTACTAATTAAATATTTTTCAACTGTTTTCGCCACTAAAGAGCAACATCGAAGGATATCGTAAATTACTTCACGTCATGTGAGCGAAATGCTGACAAATGACATGTGTTTGGTCCCAACGTTTTATTTTTGGACGTCCCACACAGGGCCGTAATCAGAAACCGTAGTGGGGCTCAAACAAACGGACTCCTCGTCTAAGAGAAAGAACGAATTTTTGAATTCGAATAAAGAACTACCTTTACGCCCGCTTACACCACAAATCGCTAAAGTTAACCGCTATACGTATTTAAAACATCGCTCTATTTCTGTCAATCGATTGAAGATGGTAGAGACAGACTGATGTTTTAAATATGTTTAGCGCTAAACGCATTTAGTGATCTGTGGTGCAACCGGGCCTTTCTCTTTTATTTTTTTCGCTTAAAGTTTTATGCTTGACTGTAGCCAAATGAGTAATGATATCATCGCTTTTCTGTGTACACATTTTCTGATATCATATTCAAATAATTCCTTGATAAAGGATTTTAATTGTTAGAATAATAATTAATGTAGTATTTAATTAGGCTTCCGAAAATGGGGTTGTTAGGTATTTATGTAATTTTGTCTACATCCATATCAATATTATAAATTCTAAAGTAACTCTGTCTGTACGTAACCTTTTCACGCCTAAACCACAGAACGTATTTCGATAAAATTTGGCAAGGAGATAGGTGGCATCCTGGGGAGGCTACTTTTAATCCCGATATTCCCACGAGATTGAGACTAATGCGGGTGAAACCGCGGGGCGCAACTAGTATTATTATATATTGATCACAAGTCAATATTGGTCTGATGATATTCGTTACGCTTCTGACAAACCCTTCGGGAAATACAGGTGTTATGTTATATTTGATATTCGTTATTGATATTAACCAACTGTCATTCAGTAAATCATTTAAACGTACCCGTAACGTACAAAATTAGTTTTTTAACCCTTTTTCTATACTATATACTAATAATAAAGCTGAAGAGTTTGTTTGTTTGTTTGAACGCGCTAATCTCTGGAACTACCAGTCGGATATGAAAAATTCTTATTGAAAGCAAGAAAGAAAATACGTTTATTTAAGGTAAACATGACGCAAAGAAAAACACACAAACACATAAAAAAGAACAAGAACGAGAACGGATTGGTTCAGTTGAGATGGTTGATTTGATAGCCTGATTCTTGAGGAAGGCTAAAGGCTATTTAACATCACGCTATGACCCTAAGGAGCCGAGCAAAAAGAAAAAAGGCAGAAATAACGCTAAGCAAAAACGAAGTACTGGCGCGGGCAGGTGGTGTGATGCGACGGGGTGCGTCGAGGGATCAATAAATTTCACGCGGACGAAGTCGCGAGCAGAAGTTAGTAAGATAAGCACTAAAATGTGAAAAATAAAAACTAATTACAAAAAACAACAGACTTCCAAAAAAAAAAACAAAAAAGGTGAAAAATAACTTTAATTTCGGAAGTCGGTGACTTTGGTTTTGTATTTTTGTTTTTGGCCATCGACTTCCGAAATTGTGGTACCTACCCCACTCAAATTCGTATACCACCACTTGATATGTGCCTAAATAACAGTGAGAGGATATTATTAAAACATCATCAATATAAACTAAGTGGAAAAATACGCATTATTAATAATAACTCAAAAACGACCAGTCAGTACTTGATCAAATTTAAACGGGACCACATGTGAAGCATCAACTTTCAAATAAAAAAAGAATCCTCCAAATCGGTTCACCCAGAAAAAAGTACTGAGATAACAAACACAAAAAAAAACAGTCGAATTGAGAACCTCCTCCTTTATTTGAAGTCGGTTAAAAATAAAGGAATCCTAGCTATTCCTACCCAAAACTATTAATAAAATGAAAGCTAAACATTTAGAATAACGTAATTCAAATATAATACTCCTAGTATTATTTACTCATAAAGTAAGCGTATAATAATCATATGTAATAGGTCCAATAAAGACATAATTTTTGTTAAAGAACATTACATTTTTTGTGAGTTCTCTAATGAATGATGGACCACTAAACTAAGATCTCTGTTAGTGATAAAATCTTTAATAAACGTTTGAAAATGATGTGTCTGGTTATAATGGATAATGTGTAGCGTATATTTAGTAGCTTCGGGCTATATCCCATGATCGTGGAACATCAGGAAACGGAGATTACTTTTATATAAGTTCAGTATTTATGTGAATACATAACTCAGTATTTCTAGTAGCATTTAAAGTGTCTGTATTCATAAAATCAACTAAATCTTAATCGTATTTTTTTTAATCAAACGTGGTTATGGAGCTTGAAATATTCATTTAAAAAAAATCCTCAATCCAGTTTGGATTCAAATCAGATACAAATAATAGCCAACCAAGAGTAAAAGGAATATCTTCTCATTAAAAAAAAAACACGTGTGGCACTCGGGGACTGCCGCGGTAAAGCTATTGCATAGCATTTTTTATCAACTTATGCAATTATAATAATTTTTTATTTATGCAGTTTTTTTTTTTTCTTTGATATTAATTCAAGTACAGTCGTACCATATACATACACGTTAAGCGAACGCTCGGCCGAGCTAAGTACATGGTAGGCGGAGTGGGGGGTGTTAGGTTTTATTTTCGTTACGGAATTTCTTGATTCGGTCACCGCGCTCGGCCGAGCTAAGTACATGGTAGGCGGAGTGGGGGGTGTTAGGTTTTATTTTCGTTACGGAATTTCTTGATTCGGTCACCGCGCTCAAAGCCCGCAATAAAAGCTATTCAATAGCTTAAAAAGCATGTGTGCAGTTACACGCGATAGAAATCAAACCTTCAAAAATGTGAGATTCAAAACTGTATACAGAAAAAAAAAATATTGTTTATTCTGCACAAACAACACGCTCAATACAAAAAAAAAAACTATTGTAGACAGAATACTTACACTAATAAAAAGTAGCCAAAAGCCTCGTACTTAAATTTTTAAAAGTTTGACATTGTTGTCTATTTCTTGTCTTCTATCTCATTCTCTCGCACATTAAATCCTATAGATGTATGTGTTTGTCTCTTTTTAATGTCGCATTTTTGTTTCATCGAGTTTTAAATCACAACGGGGCGAAAGAAGATTTCACTTCAAAATCTATGCTTATACGCAGGGTGTCTAAGAATTACACACTAACTATTCCTTGAAGTCGCAAATTACTTATTTATATAAAACAATTATCTGATTTGACTAATAAGGCCTTAATACAATTACCTATCGATAGACTTTAACATTACTAAGGGCCCATTGTTTGATACATAGTTAAACATGACTATTAGTCAATTTAACAATTAGTCACTTGACAATACTGAATAGCTGTCAAAGTTTAACTACTCTGTCTGCGCATGGTTAACTTTTATAGCAAATTGTAAATTTTTCTAAATGTAGTTAGCTTAACCATTTGCCAAACAACATACTTCGGTCATTATTAACAAATTGTTAGTTTAACTAACGCATTTTAACTATTAGTATGTTTGACTGGGGCCCGTTGTTTGATCAGTAGTCAAACATACTAATAGTTAAAATGCGTTAGTTAAACTAACAATTTGTTAAAAATTACAGAAGTATGTTGTTTGACAAATAGTTAAGCTAACTACAGTTAAAAAATAATTACCATTTGCTATAAAAGTTAACCATTCGCAGACAGAGTAGTTAAACTTTGATAGCTATTGACTATTGTCAAGTTACTAATTGTAAAATTGACAATAGTCAATTTGACAATAGTCAATTTAACAATTAGTCATAACAGTTAGGTCATGCTTAACTATGTATCAAACAACGGCTCTAAATATCTGCAAAGAAATGATAGTACTGAATTGAGAATAGAGAAATGCTTCTTCTGAAAATATTTTCTGCACACACTTAAAGTGCTACAAGGATATTTAGACACCCGAATGACATTTATAATATAAAATAAATACGTAAATAATATTAAAATCTTTATTTACGAGAAGAATGGATACAGTTAACCTCCTTGAAAACAAATTTGGTGATAAGTAATGTGCACTTAGGTGTCAAAGGAGTGCTTTGGCACTCGTACTAGGATTACCCTGTATCATAAATATTATAATTTATAGGGTAAACATTTTGAGAAATTGTCACAGAAATTGTTTGGAAAAAATCCGGCCGAGTGCGTGTCGGACCACGTACATGGTTCCGTAGTTGGGATGAATTTATCTCAAGAACAAACTTAAGTTTTTAGTTGAAAAAATGTTCTCCCATACATATTTACGTATCGTATACAATTTGGAGACAACAATACGACAATAAATTAAAATAATGGCAATACTAATGCGTTAGAGATTTTGGACCTATCAAATAAATCCTAGCATCGAAATTAAAAAAACAGTGATTTTTTCAAACAAACTAAATAGTAGTGATGGTCCGACTATGGGTTCTGCCAATCTTTGACTAGCTATAGTGACTAAATTATTAGATATATTTGATTGAATTTTCGTATGTAGACTGGGAACGGCATTAGAAATACGCTGTTTAATTCATTGTTGTATTGTCGTCTCCACCTTGTATACGTTACGGTCAATTCTCCAACTGCAAATGAAAGTTTGTAATCGCAAAAAAAAGGGACAAAACCACCAATGAACTATTTACGGACTTTTTCCTTTACTTATGCTGTGAGACCTTGCTTCTTGCTAAAGAACAATGGCCAAATTCCTATAGAAGTTGTACATATTTTTTTTGTGTTGGAAATCATCAAGTGATCTCTCCCGCTCTGGTACAGAAACAAATTATACGAAGATTGGATTGTTTTTATGTAGTAAACACCATCCCGTTTGAAAATAATAATATTAAATAGCCATGATATTTCCATAACGCAAAAAATACTTTTGAGGTTAAAATCAATAAATAAGCCGATTTAATGCTAAGCAGACGACATACAGTTTTTACCAGACTGCAACGAAGCCCAAAAGGATAGTTAGCGATAAGCGAGGAGGGTAATTAGCGATCTTATTTCCATTTATTTCTAAGGAAATCCAAAATAGTACAGTACGAATAACAATTCACACATAACAATGATCGCCGAGTGTCAGTCAATGGCGCGCGTCGATGACATGACGTTCCGTTGTAAGCTATTGTACAAAACGCTGATACTTACTATGAACCTACAAATGTTCTTTTTTACGACAAGAATCCCATACTTGAAAACAGCACTAGATGATGTGATACCTAAGTATTTATAGAATTTAATTACTATTCAGAAAAACGTAAATGATTATAATCCTTGAGTAAGTATTAAATAATTTTAGTGATCGATGTTCCATATGCGAAATTAATTGTCAATAGGTGCGTTTCGAACAGGTAAAAGATGTAAAGAAATTTTAAAAAAAATGGGCTTTTTTTCCGGCTTCTTATAGAGATATTTCTTAAGTGTTTCAGACTTTAGAAAATAAGGGATTTTTTATATACTACCTGGCATATCGGGACTACATCGCCACCGCCTCGTCGTCAGGTACGATTGAGCCATTTTCCTTTCATGATTCCAGGTCAACGGGAAATACCCTATAGGTTTTTATTTATTTGCGAGTATCAAATATGTTGCATAAATAGACGTTTATTTTTTATTGCTTTGACTTAGAGGCTTGATTTTTTAGAGCTTCAGGGGTCGTAGACCTACGTATTTGATATTAATTTCAACTTGATACCTCTACGCATTCCTGAGAAAAAGGGTCTTGACAGACCATAGAGCAAAACGAGCCACCGGCGGACCGGTCCGCCGGTGGCCCGTGTTGTTCTATGTGACAAACAGAAAGACGGACAACGAAGTGATCATATAAGGGTTCCATTTATTTCCTTGTGAGGCACGGAACCCTAAAAATAAAATATAGCGGCGTTAGTTCCGATTATGGCCACGATCCAAAAGATACTTGTACACCTCCTACTTTCTTGGAATAAATCGAAAGGCCTAAAGTACGTCGTTTGTCTGTTTTGACACGTTGATGCTAAAATAATTTGGTAATAAAATACTAATTGGTCAATGGGTTCGCGAAAGCACTAACAGTATTAACGTCAATTGGCCATACTTTAAGACGACACCTTTGCTCACGTAAACGAGATGCACATTTGCAATATAAATTGACACCATCAATAAATTTTACACATACTCGACTCACAAATCAAACAAAATTGAACCTTGTATGCTTAAAATAGGATTCTAATTCCAATTTCAGCGGCACATGGTGATTTGCAAAGTTTTCAACACAATTATTAAAGAGCCGATTACCATAACTGAAATACAAAAGCTATGTGTAACTAATTTTAATAATGATTATGTTTTATGAATATACGCACATTTTATGAGATGCTTCCTTTAATCGTTTTATAACAACGTCTTTCAAGCATACGTCGTAATGCTTGCTTGTACCCTTGGGCAGGACATGACAATAATATCTACTGCTCACAAAATGATCCATATACCTTAAAACTAGTGAAATAAAGTTGATATTTAAATAGCAAATGATTATCTCCCTGAAAATTAAGAATGGTATGTGTTGTAAATATTTTCACAAAATGGCGTTCTCGGAACGATTACACTGAATTACAGAAGCTCTAGAGTCTACCCTTATATGTCAGGTAGCCGACACTTGATATTATTAGAGTTCCGCATTCGAAATGTATTTGAAACCGTAAGTACAAGACATTTTATTTACTTACCAAAAGACAGATGAACATTTTTCAAGTACCTACGAGCTTGAAAAATTTTCAAATTCTAGTCGCAATCTCTCAGCGACAATCAATACCAAAAATTTGGTAAATTATAGGTATTTTTGACACATTGAGACTGACTGAATGGAAACGTTCTTCAAAATACGGGAATTGCCCATTAGGCTTTTTTTTTTTCAAAGTACGAATTGCTTCAAATTGAAATGCTTAGATGCTTATGCAATTATAGACCATTTCAAGTTTACCTACTTAATCACATGTAGGTTAGAACAATCTTTTTTCTTTTTTACTTAAATTCAGTTTTTAAAATCTGCACCGTTACCTGGCGGCTGCAAGCATTGCAATTCCCAGTGTTCTACGACTGAAATGTGCTCTTGAATTTTTCGACTTCATTGCCACGAGTAATCTTGACCTAAATAGGTGAATCACACGAGATATTCTACTCGACCTAATATAGACATTTTGTCCAGAACTAATTTATAAAAGGCCGAATCATCACACTAAACAACCATTTTAATCACTAATCTTAATGTCTTCATTATGAAAATTCTGTTATTTTTCTTAAGTTCACAGAACCCACGCTATTTCCGTCAAAATCAAATTACCCGTTTTAAAAAAGCTCGTTACCCCAGTCCTACGTTTCTTTAAAAGCTTTATAAATTATTAATTTGACGACGATTCAAACTCTTTTGCTCTTAAACGCTAAAGCATGGAGTTAATGTGATTTGCCATGCTGTTTTACAAATAAATTGTCGAAGTTATATTCAAAATGGGAAGAAATTATGTTTTTTAGATTTTGTTTGAATATTTTATGAGAGGCCTAGAGGCTTCAATATAAAATACAACATCTTTAAGGCGGAACCTTCAGGGCAGCCCGCGAAATTCAAATTTTCTTACGTTTTTTTGCAATTTGCAGGTCACTGTCAGGTTGTATTTTGATTAAAATATGATTCGCGGCCGTAACAAATACGGCTTTACAGAATTATAATCATTAGAATCAGCAATACATCGCTCAAATTCATATTACTGTATTGAATGACTATTTCATGAAATCATGACATTTGACGCCAATTCTAACTTAAGGAGTTGTATTGCTGATTCTAATGATTATAATTCTGTAAAGCCATATTCGTTACGACCGCGAATCATATTTTAATCAAAATACAACCTGACATTGACCTTCAAATTGCAAAAAACTTAAGAAAATTTGAATTTCGCGGCCTACCCTTGCGCTTCCCCCTTAAGCCCTTTCTGACAGGAAGCTTTCATTTAATTTCTAAATATTTTCTTCTTATTAATGTCCTGCCGTGACTTTAGTTTGCACGATTTAATTTGCAAGTATTTTGTTCTACAATAAAAGAAGAAATCCGCCTAGCCTTTTCCTTACTGTGTTGGGGTCAGCTTCCAGTCTAACCGGATACAACTGAATACCAGTATTTTACACGGTGTCACTGCCTATCTGACCTCCACAACCCAGTTACTGGGTAATACAATACCCTTTGTGGCTGTGCAATAACAGTTGCATGAGTCGGTCGATCTGGTTACTACGAGTACGCTCGCCGCGGTTTGGTCCGCGGATGTATAATCATTTTTACATACCCCTCCATGCCTCGGAAAGCACGCTAAGCCGTTGGTCCCGGCTGTCGTTCGTGGATCTTTGACAGTTGTTAGGGGTCGTCAGATGCCCGAAAGTCTGACAAACAGTCTTACCAAGAGCTGCATCTGGTTAGACTGGAAGCCGACCCCAACATAGTTTTGAAAAGGCTAGGAAGATGATGACGATACCCTTTGGTAAGACTGGCTGTCAGACTTTTCGACTTCTGATACCCGTAACAACTGTCAAAGAAATGTAGAAAAGAAAAGAACGTCGGCCGGGACCAACTAAAGTCAAGTCACGATAACATGCATTTGTACAAAAACTGGTTTAATTAAAAAGCTGTTTATTTGATAATAAGCAATGCAATGGCTTAATTATTCTTTGACTTAATTTATTTGAATAAAACCAGATATTATTCAGGCGTTAACAAAAGTTCTGATGTAATAAATAAGGATTAATAATATGCCTAATTTATTAAACGTTTTATTATTTTTAAAGAACGCCTTTGCAGCAGATTTTTTTGGCAAAATGAGTCATCTAAATGGCAAACTCAATTTAATCCTATATTTCATTTCAAATTAATTTACTTTATGTTTCTAGATTACAGAAATCAAATACTACATTTGCCTAGATTGAGCGTGTCGAATCGTAAAACTGTAAGTAATTTGATACCGATTTTTAAAGCGTTTAATTAACCTTTACGTCATCGGAACTCGTGTCACAAATCACATATTTTATTACAAAGTGGAATCATTTTATTACAGTTTCCGTTTTAACTGCAATACGGTAAAAATCTCATTGTTTAACTCCGTACATTATAAAAAGGTAGAATAGAATAGAATAGAAAAGAATACTCTTTATTATGTACACCATAAAAATTACAGATATAAATGTAGACATTTTACACAGGGTTACAAAATGGGCGGTCTTATCGCTAAAAGCGATCTTTTACAGACAACCTTTGGATGGATTCAAGGGAGAAGGAGAGACAATAATGCAGGTAGTCAGTGGTGTACCATTTACATATACAACAAATACATACATACATAAAACATATACTTATCTACATATAATATGTACAATAATAAACATGAAACAAAAGCAAGGAAACTAAATGTAATGATGATGTTTAAGGAGAGAGGAAGTGTTTTTTAACCATAATTTTAAAAGTGGACAAAGATTGAGTACGCCTTATCGACTCGGGCAAGGCATTCCATAACCGTACTGCTTGAACTGTAAAAGACTTGTCATAAATGCTGGTGGAATGCATCGGCATCTCTAGTCTTAAGTTTTCCGATGACCTAAGATATCTATTATGTGTGTCATGAAGGAACTTGAAACGTTCTTTAAGATAAGAGGGGGTTTTAGGGTTGAACAGAATACTGTAGAGCTGAAACAAGATATGAGAATTCCGGCGAAGACGTAATGGGAAGCCAAGGTATTGTTTTGTACCTATTTCTTGTTTGGTTATTGCAAAGACTCTAATTGAAGCCAGAATCATGCAATAAGTTATTTTCTTCTTTTTCCTTGGAGGTTTTTGAATCTTAGCTTCTTTTAATAAATACTCTCGAGCGATTGGCATACTTACGCCCAGTTTCTAGAACAACAATCAACACAAAAATCTAACAAACTATCAAACACTCTTAAACCGCTGTGATTGGTTGAGTGAATTGCTTATTTTTAATGAATTATTATCTACAGCCAATAGGACCAATTGATTTGCGTTTTATTGTGATACGTCGATAATTTTCGTTCCAGAAATCGGGTATTAGCCGCTACAACCTCTGATCTTCTATTTTCACATTGGTCTAGCTGTGGAAGCTCAATACGCGTTCTTGGTGTACAAGAGCATCATGAAATGCAGTACAGTGCCATACTCTTGCCTCTCGTTATAAACACGGTCACCGCTCCACCACGGCTTGAACATTGTCTAACTGACCATACTGTGTAACGGACGCAGAACTATGACCCTCTTACATCGCTTCACGCCGACATAAAGGCAAGGTCACACTGGGTCTCTATGACTGATGTTGACGCGAGCCGCCTTTGACTCCGAGTCGCTCAAACGTCGATCTAGCTCGAGGCACGCTCGTATCTATAGTACGGATGATGTTTATACAGATTTTAAAATTTTTAGTAATTTTTGTGAAACTCATAAACATAATTTACTCTTATTCAGTTCAATGTCTTGACATCTGTTTGTGACATGTATTTAGTAGACGTATTTTATGTCATGTGTTTCTAAATTAATTAACTATTCAGTTTCCAATCTGAAAGGTAAGTAGGTAAATAAGAGAGGACTGAGATTGGCTTTGGCCTACTTTTTCTTGATTGCATTAAGTTTTATGGAACAAAGGGAAACTGTATTTTCTACAGGAATATAAAAATTCTGTTGTTTAGCCGTTTCGGCATCGTTAATTCATCACACAATAATATTTTCCCCTTTTTATTTTGCACCAAAATTTACAAGGAAATTCGCCCCTTAAATCCTAATATCCAACTTTAAAAAAACCTTCGTCATCCTGTCACCCAAGAGACAGCGAAAAACGTCACACAACCCCACCTTTTTCGCGGCAAAAATAAAATATGAACAGTTAAAGTCGCGACTATAAATCCCGCACGCATCACATCGGTCGACGCGCCGCTGGCCATAATGATTCATTAAGTGCCTCCCCGGGATTACCTTTTTGTAATTGAGCGATGATGCGAGAGCCGTATCACTGCTTCTCTTTTACTCGAGCCACGAGGTTTAAACGGCTAGCTAGTGGTAAAGCGTTTTGTGGTTCTTTTTTCTGGGACACAATATGAACGGTGAACACATAGATTCTTGTGAGTACTTACGAATGCCGTAGCTTTTCATTTAGGGGATTTGAAATTGTTGCACACTATTTCAGCTCTGCAGCTCTACATTTTGTGTCTTGTAGTGTAGGCTTAAGTTTTCGACAATTATTAACTTACACTTTCAATTTAAGTAGGTATACCCTTAGTTTTTTATCTCAACTAGTAAGTACAGCACGGAATTTCGCGGGCCTATTTGAGCCCTAAGAAATCTTTACTGCAGAGCATTATGTTGAACTATGCCCAAGAGTTTCACCGTTTTTAATAGTTATCAATGCCCAAATTGTTCATCCAAACACATTTAATTCTAAAGTCCTTCTTTCTTGAATAAATGGGAGCAAAAATATTTGTAACTGGAAAAAAAAAAGAATAAATGGGAACAAAAATATTTTGTAACCGTAAAATAAAAAGTTTAATTTAATACCTACTCGCTAACCGCTACTAACTTACATCAAAAACTTTTGAAGTATTAAACGTCAATCGCTCTGTACATTGATCATGACTGTCCATGACTTCAAGCTAAACATCCGTATGTATGTAAGCAGAATGTTTTTCAACACAGTTCATAGTAATATTGCCGGCACACGTCCAGTTTTTGTTAACTCTTTAACTAATCTATTAAATAAAATCTGTGGTCAATTAGCGGAGTAATATTGACATAATTTTGTCATTGATAGATGTGTTTTCAAACTGTATTTAAAAGAAGTAGATACCGTCAAACGGGGTGAATAGAAACGCCGCCGCGCCGGGGTGAATCGGAACGAAACTTTAAAGGGATTTTAACATTGAAATAATATAATTTGTTGCCAACAAGGGCACTTAATTATGATACAGTAAACACATAAGAGTTATTTTTGGCAACAAACTACGTTATTTTAATGTTAAAATTCCTTTTACAGTTTCGTTTTGATTCACCCCCGCGTTCCTATTCACCCCGTTTGACGGTATATTTTTAATTGTATCTGGAACGGCGTAAAGCTAAGGTTTCCCTTGAAGAGCGGTGGTATGCCATTTACCGGCGAATGACGTCACTGAAACTTTATATATGAAAGTAAATTGTTGTGTTTTCGTAGAGAGCGTTTTTGACACCGTAATGTCAAACCCGACTGCCAAAGAAACTAACGCTATGGTTTCTTACGTTCTTATAAGGGCCAGCGGCGGCGGCGCATACCAGGCGAGGCGCAGCGCGACGCGGTTGTCACTGCCAAACAAATATCAACATTGCATGCCTAAAAATAAAGTTCAAAATAAATAATTTGAGACGCTCGCCTCTTTCGGCTTGGACGCGCTCTCCAGCTAATGGAAGTTTATTTATTTTCAACTTTATTTCAACTACTGCAAGGTCGATATTTGAATGGCAGTGACGAATGCGCTGCGCTGCGCCTCGCCAGATGTTCGCCGTCCCTAAGAGCTTTCAACTTAAGCATGCTTTTAGCTTTGGTAACTCATATACTTAATTTTACCTAATCCATCAACGCTACGAAAGCATGAATTAATATTTATATTCACGAAAACACAAGAATGCAATTTGTACAACCAAGTCAACCAAAGTTACAAAAACTTACTTTCGCAATATCAATCATTTACGAGTATCTACTCACATTACAACCGAGATAATATATCATACATCATTAATGTCTAGAAAATTACCCTAACTTGTACCAAAGTATATTAAACTCACAACGTACAAAGTGGTTTCAACTATTACTGCCAAGTTATCTCTACAGTAACTTGAAAGTTTTGCCTCTCTATGTTCTGAATGGACTATTAAGATCACATAATACGTGTCATATCGGCGTGTAAACACTGCTATTCAAGTGTTAGTGCTAAACTAAATGATGCTACCTTCCACAGAAAAAGACTGAAATGGAAATGTGCTGGTCATAATATGCTCCGCGATAAGAACTATAAGGTGAAGATGTACAGGAATGGCAAATCAGAGATGGATCGAAAAGAAGTAGAGGAAGACAACGTAAACTCTGGGACGATGACATAGTTGAAACAGCTGGTGCCCTAGGAACACACAAAACCGTGACAAATGGAGGAGCTGATTAACGAATAGAGGAGCTGATTGACGAAGACACCTAAGTGCAATAGTTTTGTTTTTGCTTAATTTAGTTTATATGGTATTTATTTATTTATTTAAACTTCTCGCACACAATAACATACAAAGGCGGACTTAATGCCTTAGGCATTCTCTACCAGTCAACCAAGGGTGGTGTAGAGATAAGATGGCAGGTGCTCTGCTTAACAGGCGTTAATAATAATAACAAATATTAAAAAGATAACATAATTAATTATAAATAAAATAGGTATACAAGTTCCTAAATAGGTTATAAACTTATAATACACATACATACATATTTACTATAATATAAACCTACATAATATATAATATACATACTATATATATATACACAAAAAGAGAAAGAGGTAATTGAGATAACTCTACACTATTTATTTTGAAAATAACTCCGCGATTTTCGCTTAAATGCATACCGACTGGTGGCCGTCCTGATATCAAGAGGAAACGCATTCCAGAGAAGAATGGACTGAATACGAAAGGATGAATAAACAAAATCAGAAGTATGAGAAGGACAGAGTAGGAGTTTTAGTTTTTTAATAATTAAAGGCTTTATTATTATTACTATACTAGTAGCTATATTACACGAATAGCAGCTGATGCCGTTGTTAAAAGCGTAGCAAATTCGCGAAGCTGATAGTAGAGTGACTGTCCAGGGTGCGTCGGTCGTGGTCAGATGGTTAGATCTACAAGCTTTTTTATTTAAAGACTCCAGTAAAGTCGCTAAAACCGGTACGCGGTACTGCCAAAACTGAATATAGAGGGTATCGCTGAAGAATTGATACCACAAAGTACTATTTCCATAAGTAATAGCTACTGCTGCTTGTCGTATGCTCTAATCCAATTTGAAGAGTTAATGGTGCAAATTATAGGCACCTGTTTTTGCTCTTTTTTACGGGTATAGCGAAAGGACATCATCTGCGGATGTAACCTACCACTTAACGTCAGGTGGTATACCAAATCTGATGATCGCAATCATCACCTATAATATCAGTTTTAAACGCATAAAGATAAATACAGCTGCATAATAATCTAATGACTAATGACTCCCACAGACAAGCGCGACGCGACAGCACGGTGCGACTCTAGTTGAACGATTTCTATGAAAACTTCATGGAAATTGTTCTACCAGAGTCGCGTCATACCGTCGCGTCGCCCCTATCTGCAGGAGCCTTTAAATTCTTAGTCCCGTATTACAGAAGGTCATTCAATACTCAAGCATTACTTAAAACTAGTTTCAACCAATCAAAAGGCTCGAATCTAGTTTTAAGTAATGCTTGAGTATTGAGTGACGTTCTGTAATACGGGCCTTAGTCACCATCTATAACACCCACGATGGTGGCTTATCCTTGAACACAAGGCATGACTGAGCCATTAGGGTAATGCTACTAATATAGAAAAGCGATTAACAATTTTCTATGCATGAAAATTTTGTTGAATATTGCAAGTACTTTTGTAAATAATTATAGCTTTGAGTTGGAGTGTAATGTAGCTTGACTGACCAAGGAGAGTAGGTGGGTTGAAGTGTTTCCTTGTTTCTAGATACCTACAAAGTTCTACAAAGTTTCAATCTGTCACACAACCTTTTTGTTGAAAGTGAATAAATAGGATTTTGCTGCTTTTGAATTAAGAACAATCTTGTTTTGTTTTAGATTTAGTTCCTTGCTTTCAAAATGGCTAATTCAATAAAATAATACATAAATAATAAATATGATACTGGTAACGTTGATAAGCAATTATTTAAGACCAATTAATGAGAATGCTATTGAAGTTCTCAATTCGATCAAAATAATACTGGATGCGATAAATTCTTTAAATGGCTAATTCTTATAAAGACCAATTATTTAAAAAATGCTATTGAATTTCAAACGGAAGGAAATATTTTCATTTTTATTTCCCAATTTCGCCACAATCGTTAATTTTTCTTTGTCCAGGAACAGCTCACGAAAAGAAAAAAAAGCCGGTCAAGTGCGAGTCGGACTGGCACACGAAGGGTTTCGTACCACAAAAATCACGGTTACAAATACACTACGTGGAAATTTAATCTGTCTACCTATTACGGTTCATAAGATACAGCCCGCTGACAGACAGACGGACGGAGTAATGGACGGACGACCGGACAGTGAAAGCTTAGTAATAGGGTTCCCTTGGCACCCTTTGGGTACGGAACCCTAATGAGCCTATCATTGATGTGAAACGTAGGTACCTACGTAACAATTTCAAAGCAATATGAACTTAAAAAACAGGATTAAACACGATATTTACATCCTTTTTCATACCTACCAAACTTCATCTAAAAGACATACAAAGAGAATTCTGTTCTTCGTCCCAAACTTTTATAATACGAACGTTTTGAAGTAATAACTTTCATTTAACACAATCTGAGTACCTACGAAATAAATCCATTAAATGTACCGCGGCATATATTGAAACATCAAAAACGTTTATTAAGAACATCGTAATGCTTTTTATTTGATAATGCTTTCGCATCAGCACCAAAAGATGTTATGAAAATGTTTTGTATTTGTATAGAGTCTGTTTTATACTTAAGAAAATTAGAGTTATTTAAGTATCTTGTTTGTAGTCTGCTCTATTATTATTTTTATGTCAAAGTTGTCAGTTTTAAATTTAAGTTTGGAGAATGAAACATACGTAGTTTGCGACATATCGGAAGAGTCATGACTCATGAGTACGGGATATCAATTGACAACGAAATGCAGTTTGGAGTTGACGCGCTACGACAGTCTCTTCTTTTAAGCTATTGCATAGCTTTTATCGCGGGCTTTGAGCGCGGCGACCGAATCAAGAAATTCCGTAACGAAAATAAAACCTAACACCCCCCACTCCGCCTACCATGTAGCTCGGCCGAGCGTTCGCTTAACG
Source organism: Dryobotodes eremita (assembly GCA_917490735.1). NCBI lineage: Eukaryota > Metazoa > Arthropoda > Insecta > Lepidoptera > Noctuidae > Dryobotodes > Dryobotodes eremita. Next base: position 16,907,535 of record OU823251.1, on the reverse strand, counting down.
TGTATATATATGGTATGACTGTACTTGACTTAATATCAAAGAAAAAAAATACTGCATAAATAAAAAATAAATAAATAATTATAATTGCATAAGTTGATAAAAAATGCTATGCTTTACCGCGGCAGTCCCCGAGTGCCACACGTGTTTTTTTTTTGGTGGGCTATTTGCAAATGACTTCTCCTGCTCAGGGCGGAGCGGGAGGGCGTGTCAGACTCTTACTGACTTAAACCCACCTGTGTTCCTTCAGTTGCTAGCCTGATGTTCGTGCAAGTCGACGAGAGCGCGACAGCGGCGTGGCGCAGCTCTTGACCATCGAACATCGTACGGACAACAAGTGCCTAGAAACTGTCCAACATTTCGTTTAATAAATTTTGTCAAGTTCAAATATAACCGATTTTTAAGTTCAACGGTGAAGAATCTGCAATCAGCCTACTGCCCCGAATTAAATATGTTTCACTCTTACGAACATCCCATAAAAATGCAATAAAAAATAAAACTAAATTCTCTGCAAAATTAAATATTAAAGACACGTCTAAATTATCCTTTTATCGGATCCTCAAACAATATTAGCAGATGGAGGACATAAAGTTTAAAATTAAAACACTGGTACTGTTGTCTCAAGTACCTTAAAGGCAATAAAAAGCCAATCAACTCCCACAACATTGCGATGATATTGTCGGCCGACTCGCAAGCCACAACAAATAATGCAAAAAACAGACTTCATTAACCACAAAAAGGTTAAAAGAATTGAAGTTTGAAATGTGCCTTAAGCAAAGAATCAATTTCTTTTTCACTGGCATCGCTTAAACTGTTACAATAAAATCAAAAAGTATGAACATTTAATGTGCTTTTATAAAACCTACGCAAATAAACATTCTTGAATATTAATCTTACATTTAAAATATACACAAAACAGAGGGAATAATTACGTCGTAACGCAGTAAGGAGCATAAACGCAGCAGTAAAAATCGTATTTAAAAGTCAAGTGTGTAGCGTGCCTTACTAATTGAGATGTTTTGACTGCTCACAGAGTAATGCTCAAAAGGATAACATGCAAATGCGTGATAAAAGATACGCAAGTTTAAGTCAGATAGGCAAACTTACAAACCGCGGCACCGCACACCGGAGCGGTGTCCGGTGCAATGTGATAACCACCTAATATAATAACGTTTATAGGGTTTTTTTCATAATAAGTAAGTAACTCGGTATTATTCTTTTCTGATTATCCAAAAGGCATTATTAGATGGTCATAAATTTCTTAGTAAATACGTATGAGTCGTCGGCGTGCTGCTTAGGAATTTGTCACGCGGCTGCACGCTGCGTTACGTCCGCCGTGTGAGCGGTGCGTGTGTGTAAACTCCTTCATATTAATGTTAAGTATTCTGTTTATTTTACAGTAGACTATGCGTATTCCATTCAGTATTTTCTTCGACGTTTTAATATATATTTATGTTTTAGTGATTATTAGATATTGTTGCTTTTTCATCGTGTTGGTGTATGCTTTAGTACCACGAGGGAATTAAACCTTCAGCTTTACGCTGACTGCTTATTTCATTTAGAAGGATTCATCATCTGATTTAACACGGCAAAATTACCTATTTACTTTAATGATTGTTAAAGATCTTAAATTCTTATGACACTAATTTCAGCCAATTCGACTCGAACAACTTCGAACGCAATTGAGTCTTAAACCATTAATGGGAGTAAAAGATATTTTAAGTGCATTATTTACCATAATTATGATATATTACTTCTCATATTAAAAGTTTACAATACTCGTAAATATCTCGTTTGAAAGCTAACTACGTACGAAACAGCGAATCGATCAGCTTTAACAAGCTTCTAAACGTGTAACATCAAAATAACTAGGATTTTATGAGCGTTTAAATTTTATCACGTTTATTCATAATAGGATATAGCAAACCCAAACCTTTCTTTGATTTTATCGATATCAATATTAAAATAAAATATATCGTTAAATTTTATTGTGCGACCAAGTTCAATAGCAACAGAGAATTATATTTTTTTGTTACTCATACGTGTGTAGTATGAGTTTTGTGAGGATTAGCTGATTGGCCGGACAAAGATGGCCAAGCCACTGTCCGTTGCAACTGTCGTTAACAACATTACATTTGCCGTAAACATCGCCGAATTTCCACAAACATAAACCCTTTTCCAAAAGCAGTAAGACTCAAAACTAGTACAGCAATATGTTTTACACCAGCACAATAAAGTATGTCAACAAGTATTATAAAATTATACGACCCCGGTGTTTGAAAACATACGTTCGAATCGTAATAATATCTTTGTATGAGCGTCCTGTTGCGGCTCACCGTATAATTTTAACTACCTTATTAGCTTTAGCTTTCAAAACACGTAAACAGGAGTCAAATGGTTTATGGCTAACGTAAAATGTTTTTGCAATAACACCTCTGGTTCTGCTAAAGTTGCTATTGAAGTTGACAGATGGATTTTGTCTGTATGTAATATTTATAATTCTGCCTGCAACTTCCGTCCGCGTGAAAGTCAACTTTATCATAAAACATGTTCTATTTTTCCATCAGTGAAACTATTTTTGTAATCGGATCAGTAGGTACGTCCTGATATTACCTCCCACAGGCAAATAAACAATTTGACTTCTTTTTTGTTGTACCTAGAGACATACCTACATACATAAACACACTCCTCGTTTTCCCGTAGGGGTAGACAGAAACTACAGAACGCCACCTGCTACGATCCTTACATACTCCTTTTGCCTCGTTTACGTTCATACATTTGGTCATACACGCACGCCACTTGCGACTACTACGCACCTGACCTTTTTGAAGAACTTCACCAATAAGGTCACTATTATGTCCTCCTGGGGCGTCCCCTCCCGGTGCTTCCACTCACATCTGCCTTGTTAATACCTTTTGTTAGACGCCTTTCATTCATCCTCTCAATATGACCAAGCCATCTAAGTATACTCTTTTCAATGAGTTGTATCATAATTATTTACCTCTTCATAATAATTATTTCAGAAGTTTAGATTATGGATGTCTAATATTGAGTTTGAAGACGAACATCTTACACACAAGTTTCTACAAGATGAAGATGTTGATGAAGCAAAGGCAAACAAATATGTCATTTATAATATCGGATAAGTTAAAATCGTCAGCTATTTCATTGGTAAATATTTACATACCAACGATTAAATCAATATGACAGAACACTGATTATGTAGACATTAATAACAGTCTTATTTATAAACGTCTCTTAAATTTTAATCAATTGCTAAGCAACTGATTAGCTAAATTCTTATTTATAAACGCTATTTAGCGCTAAGAGGTCGCTAAGCAATTGATTAGTAGCTGTCAAAATTAAACAACACCGGTGCACTGTTAAGAGGATGCTAAGAGGCAAGATGGCGGATTTTATATGAATCAGCTGATGGATTTAATACGATTATTGTGGGCTTCTAGGTTATTTTGTTCCTGATATCGAGTTGTGTCTTAGTAAATATGGAATTCGACAATCTTTTACGGGATTACAGAACAACGCAAATAATTAAATAATTTTGAGACGCCGGCCGCCGCGCCGGCAGGAAGTAGACGGAGGAATACCTAGTAACCTCGTTTAAATCCACTACAAGAATGATTACCTATTACATATTCTTCATTCGAAGTACACATGATGAAAGGATTTATAAGGAAAGCTCAGTCAGGAGGAGGCTCAGTAGGTGCTCAGGGGGCTTGAAAAGAATGAGCTCGTGTGGAAGCTCATGGGAGATTGTGATTATCCAATGTGTTATCCCATGTGCCCGTCATCTTATGACGCCAGTTGTAATAGGCCCAGAACTAAAGAAAAGCCACGTTGTGACAGTCACACACAAAAACAAGAGACATTTTGTAGAAATCATTTATTTTGATACATATTAAAGCTACATTTTTGTTATAAATTCATTATTTTTGATTTCCAATATTCTTCGTCCAAAGACATCGACCGTGCCATTCTTTCTTATGCCACTCTCATTCCTTCTTTATTTTTACGTAGCATGTTTTCATCCATCGCCGTCTATGCGAATAGTTGAATAGTATTGGTGCTAGGTGCGAGTGACTTTCATAGCAGCAGTCAAACTTGTTCCTGTAAATAACCATAATAATTGTTGTTAAAAGACACTGAAACCCCGCTGCAAAAGCAATAGGAAGTAATATAAAATAGACACAAGTACCTACATACACTTCTAAAAGAGTATATTCGTGTTAAAGGGCTTATAGGACATGAAAATACATAGCTATTATCGGCTATTGCTTTAACATTCATTTGTTCAGTTTACATTAGCAAGTAGACATAAATTCAAAGATAAATACCTTTACCTGTTTACTCCAATTATTTGGAGCTTATTATTTTTATTGCTACCATCGCGAACATAATGAAATAAACCAAATCAATCATTTTATTCCTGTTCAAATTTTCCGATAACATTTTTGACTTTTGTCTGTCAACGTCACGAGTAGTCACGACAGATACAAAAATCGTGGGTTTGATAAATTTATTCTTAAAATTCTGTTTTTGAGTCGACTATTTTGAATATAATCTGTGCCAAACGCATAATTTCACCTCTATTTCGTGTCGCAACTAATCACCAGCTAACTAGCGTTTATAAATAAAGAAAAGTTAATCATTGATTAAGAGCTAACTAATTAGTTAGCTAGTCAGTGGCTAATCAGTCATTAGCGAGATTTTTATAAATAAGGCTGTAAAGCATTAGCATTAATTTAACATCAAACTCTGCTTAGTAAGTAAACATGATTTAATGATAACAGTGAAAGCAATGCTGAAAATGTAAAGGCAATAATTATAGTTTTATGAAAATTTATTGGCATAATTCAAATTTTAATACATGGACACTTGCAGAAGATAAATAATATCAACAGTTTAAATATAAACAATAATACGAATTCATTTTACATTTTATTATTGTTCTTCAATGTTTATTAAACACGACAGCACTTAATTGATAAGTCCACATGAAAGGATTATACTGTGTAATCCACTCATTTCCGTCCTGTCCTGATTACATCCAAATTAATGCTGACATGATCTGGAAATTAAATAAAATCGGTGTATTGTGGTAGTTACCTACTTTTTTATCGCAGAAACATAACAAATATATAAAAGGAAAAGAATAAACGTACCTACTGACAAAATAAAAGAACAATAACTTATAAAGACAAGATTTATGTGTAAACTCTAAACGTAGGTAAATACTGTGGGAATACTATTACGAGATTAACAAAATGAGAAAAACTAAAGTCAGTCGATGCTCATAAAATTTAAGAAGGTAAACAGAAATTGGAAAACTGTAGGAAAGGCTACACTTAAAGAAAGCTTCCATGTAAATAAGATGATAATAATATTGCAAAACTAACATTCGCTTGAATTCGAAACTTTACAGGTTCTCAAAAAGCAAAAGAACGCAATTGAATTAATGATTGCGTCTATATCCGGTTTTGAATCCACGCCAAATCTAACAAAGTCGGGAAATATCTTAAAATTCCTGATGAAATCTAAAAGATGGATATTGAAAAGAATTTGTCTACTTAATCCCCAAAGCTTAATCCCTTTATTTCGCGGACAATTAAACACAAGATTTATGGCAAATCGAAAAACGTCTCTAGAGAAACTCGCAGGCGATGGTAATATGCAGTTACTATTGATTTGCCATTATAGTTTTTTCTCCGTATAAATATTCTAGGAGATAAAAACTAAATGCATATCTATTTGGTAGGTATTTTAATGTCATATCTCGTACCTATTATTAAGAATGAGGTGGTTGACCTGATATTATGAGTGATGACGTCAATATTTTGATTCACGAATCAAAAAACACAGTTGAAACAAATGAAGTGCGAACTATATTTTTTATCTTAAACATATGCAAAAACTCAGTACCAGTCCAACTCTTAAAGAAGGTTTTAACACCTACACAAAAATAACTTCTGAAGTTAAGGAAACTAAGACGTAATATTAGAGGCAAATATCTCAATAGTGATAGTAATTAATGTAGAAGGTGCACAACGAAATACAAAGAAGGAAAAAGATGAATGAGGTTCGAAGTAAATAATCTGCAAGATTAATGTTTTAACAGAATGTGATGTGTTTGTGTGTGTATGTGTGATATTATACCATTGTGTTAAAAGTTGGAATAAGGTTTAAAGAGAATTAATTAATATAAGTATCTTCGAACAGTGTATTTTAAAGGTAGTGCCTTCGTTGATGTCATTTTTATCATTTTATCCTCCTCTAATAATACATTTGTAAGGGTTGTAGATGAAAAATGTTCCTTCAGTGCTTTTTGTCAGTCAGTGTCAAAATATCAAAAGGTTTAAATTTTACACCCTGTTCACTAAATCAATGGGGAAAGATAGAGACTGGATATCAGAAGACTCTGGGTAGACGACTTGATTTTTATGTAACTAGAACTTGGTACACCTGTGTTTGCATTGAAATATGTGTAACAAGCTATAACAAATACATTAATAGCAAATCAACAATTGAAAGGTGTTAATAGCTAGAATTACTTCAAGGTCATAATGCTTGAAGATAGCTTGAACTTGCCAGCAAAAGGAATCCAGTGAGAATCAATCGAGAGATAAACACAAATCCCATCACAATCTTATTTTTTTCTAACAATCACACTCCTGGCATTAATCATTCAATTCGTCCACAATTCCACTCGCACTTACACAAAAGTATTCACAAACTTTCTCCTATTACTTTGAACAAAATAAAAACACTTCGATTGAGCCGGGAGTGTTCCCAGGGGACGATCAAATGGATACTAACTCCGGTATTGTTAAAGCCCGTTTTATACTGACTGACAGCATCAATTAGAACTTGACGTCGCGGTGTTGTATTACAAAGAAACGATACATCGTAGAAGCTTACCAGTAATGGACCATCAATATTAAAAGGGATATTTTTAATAAAGCCGATGGAGGGAGAAATTATTTAAGTACCTGTTTTCGATGATGTACTGTCGTGGGGTGTCATGTTCTATGTAAAGGTGATGGGTGACAAGAGATCGTTCAATGAGTCTGCTTGAGTGGTATTAAGAAGGTTAATTGAAACTAAGAAGCTGCGTGGAATGGTTCACATGATTATGGGGAGACAGAAAAGGTGAAGCATCAGGCAGGGTTATACTTATTCTTTGTCATAACTTGTACAGTCAGGTTATTATGTAAGGTAGTAGAGGTAACAGATTTTTTTAAGGTGTCGGTCAATATTTAAGGTGGCAGGGACATCGATGCACAACCTTTTACCATGGATTTAGTACATGAAAATTTCTACGCTTATGTGGTCTAGAATCATGTGCTGAATCCACGATAACAGTTTGTACGTCGATGTGCATGCCACCCTGTATTTCAAATATGGACTCTTTCTAAAGTTCAATAGTGTCTCAATTCATGTTGTCTTTAGCTTCAATTTCAGGTTAGGTTCCGCACATATCTTTATATTTCCATCGTTTTAATTTGCTACAATACTTCAATCATCAATTTATTAATAGGCTGGCACCAAAGCAAAAATAATCAGTTACATCAACTGCACAGGCATACACATTTGTTCCAACAAATGCAAAATCAAACTCAATTCATACATCAAAGTAATAAACGGGTAACATCTCAGTAGATGGATATACGTGTTCAATAGCCCAAGACGTAAACACGGCTATTATGTGGTCTCACCAGTTCGACAGACGAATAACGGATTGTTGGCAATAAAATACTGATTTAATACTAACAGCTGATTCACTATAAACAAGTTATAAAGTTAGAATAGGGTCATCACATTACTTATATGACAGACTTGAATGGAATACATTTTTACGGCTCATATGAGTGGCGTGAAGAATTGATGGGAGCTTAAGAAGAAGTATCAAGTGACGGTCGAAATATTTTATGGATTGTATTTTTGTTCTACAAAATATATTCAAAATGTTTGTATAATAGTTGCAAAATCAAGATAGGTAATAATTGAAGCTGTCACATTTTTCAATAAAGAAGACTCTGACTTGTAAAAATCTAAGATTAAATTCACTCATAATCAACCAAAATGAAGACAAACCGTAAAAAGAAAACAATGTATTTTTCAATTTCCATCAATCGGTTCGCCGAATTTTTTCGACATGCAATCACAGCTCTAATTAGGTGACGCATTCACAAAACAATAGCCAGGCGTTTCAACCTCGAAATAAATCAAAAATCATAGGTCGCGTGTTGTGTGTCGTCACGCAATGGAACTAAAAAAAAGTATATACTTTACGATGGAATTCTCGTAAAATATGTGGGTACTTACGGTTGCAGAGGTGAGCGGGTAACCGCGGCTGTCCAAATATTGCACGCTAAATTTGTTTGATGCAGACGAGCGGTTACGACTTCTTAGGTCTAGTATATAATATTTATTTCATAGTAGCTGCATCCTTGATGTTTCAATCTTGAAACTTTTTGTTGCAAGTATCAATGCTGACATTTAAATAGAAAAGACCCAAATAGAAATTATCAATAGCTAACTAAGTATGGTGTCTGATTTCCTTTAAAAGGATATAAAAAATGTAGTCTTTATCACAACATTGATAATAATGATAGACAAAATTGAAGACAAATCCAGGAGTAAAACTAAACAATAAACGTAGAAGAAACTAATACCTAGCAAATATGTGCGCTCAACACGATTGTTCGTAATGAAAAACAGTAGGTGGGATGCGACCATGAAACTTGGAAAAGGGGTCATTCAATCCAATGCAAATGGTTAAGTATGTAAAATGAGATAAAATAAATATCGCACCGCATGAAGCGTTTTAACGTCGATATTGTATTGTTTTAAATATCATATCGGTTTTTGAACGAGACATTGGCGTTGCGAGGATAACACATAGTTTATTTTCTTAGTTTCTCCTTTCTACGGAGTTTACGCTTGCAATTTTGCTTCTATGTTTAACAGATTTTTCTTTGGCTTTGACTTTCACATTTGGACCAACACGGATGATGTTCTTTATAGATATTAACTTTATAATATTTGGGAGGTATAGTGCTCATAACATAGGGTTATTTTGATATTAAACTTAATTGATTTACCTACATTGTGCATTTTTGGCCAATAAATGAATAATGCGCGCACGAAAATTCTAGAACAGTTCAAACACAGTTTTCAACAGTTCTTAATTTTATCCATTCTTTAGTATTATTATTATTTACAGTTTGCATATCTTATTTTGTTTACTTTAGTCGTAACACAGTCTAACTTAACATTCTCAAATAAAATATGCTTTTATATATTTAATACGCGCAGCATTCTGGAGATAACTATACAAAATATGTTTTATCGTATCAAAACAAAATCAACTTTCGCATTTATTACAATATGGTAGTTCACTTTAATATCAAGCAGGATGAGTTTGTCAGTTGATACCAGTTTAAGACCTACGCGTTTGCATAAAGGGGATCAATAACAGCCTTTTATATTTATAGATTATTTTATTATTGTTTTTAAAACAAGATCTTTCTTTTCTCTGTATTTGAATAGAAAATTATTAGGGTTCAATTTGATCATCATCGAATATATAATAACAAAGCCAATCGCTTTTCCTATAACAAGAAATGTGACTATTATAAAATACATAAAATATATTAATATTATTTATTATAAAATGAATTGCTGTCATTTCCCCATTTCAAAAACGTCAATATTAACCACGTTACCCTATTTGGCAAAAATAGGTATATTGGTTTCAAATGTGCTTTAATGCAACAAATAATGACAGGTTGTTGCTGCTATATCACCCACGCTAAAACGATTGCAGTGTGGGAAGTGTTATTTAGTGACTCCCATTTCACAAGACTATGAAACTCACATGATTTACGCGGTAAGAAAAGCACACAATGTAATTTAATATTGACTGTAACTGTGCAATTAATTTGGAATACTGTCAATATGGTATAGCAGTAATAACAGACATTGAGGTGAGCAAGTGTCAATGATCATGGCATATAACTTAAAGAAAACGTGACTTAGTTGGGTGTGGGAGGATAGTTGGTCCGGGCGTTTCAACCGCCGCGGTTGGAACGCCCGCCTACCCGTCTCATGACCGCAAGTGGGCCAAACTCTAGAACAGATTAAAACTTGTGATGAATCGCTATTTTCGTTTCCCCGCACTCAAACTTCTGGATACGAGGAATTTACTTTATGTGTGAAAATGTAAATACGTTGAGAACTTCGACGCTTGCCAAGGAAATCGCGTTCGTTGAGTGTTGACGGAGACTTGTCGGCTTTTCGTACTGGATGATTTGAAGGATTTACTTAATTCTATGTGTTTGCTTGTGTAAAGGATTAACAAACGCTGTTTGCGTTAGTGATTACTACGCACGCAGAAACCCATCGATGTTTTTGCAGCCTAATGGGAATTTAGTTCGCTGGTAGCCTTTGAATGATTAATGAACTGTGTTGGACGGCCAAATTGAATGTATAAATGTCAGGTCGCTTGTTAAAGGTCAGAGTTTGTAATCTTAGGGTTCATTGATACTTTAATGAAGCTTAATGATCGTACGGAAGTTTGCAAAAAGTTTTGCTGCGTTCAACTGTGCAAGTAAAGCTTAATTTACACAGTGCGATTTATTTGCTTGTGGCATATTATAACTTGAAGCAACAATAAAAGTTGCTCTGTCTAAACAATATTTAGACAACGCAAGACAATTATTGAATTAATTAATCAATGAAATGCACCATCCCCAGCGTGGTTGAACAGCGCAAGACATTGATTGCTTCAATATTATTGTAAGCTACAGGCAAGAAGCTTGCATCGTGTCAATGGAGCTCAATCTGTTGGCCACACTAGTAGTCGTCATTTGTTTTATTGTAAAACTGTGTCATTAACATGAGTTGTCCTTTTACTCATTTCAATTTTACAAAATAAAGAAGGCAATAATAATCTCAGATTGAATAAAATAAGCCTTTATCTGGTTCCCGCAAGAAAAGTTAATCAAATTGCTCCTATCTTGAAAAATATCACCAACAATTAAAGTGCCCCAACTCTTCATATATGCTGCTTTAGAATTGCCGGTTCTAAATAATTGCACAAAATAATTCAAAGTATCATTAGTTCATTACACAAAATACTAGACCTAACTTTTCAAGGGCTAATAAAACGAAACTCATTTATCTACTCGCATACAATCCCAGCCCATTATGCCTCGTTGCAACTCATCCGTTGATACTCAAATTGACAGAAATAAACGGCGAACTATTTTGCTTACAATACCACATTCTTACCGGGGGCGTACTGGCGGACATTAAAATAGTACAAAGGTACAATAACATGTAATTGCAAATGATGCAGTGTCTCATATAGGTACAGCATGTTCGTTGCACTACCATTTATGTCGACCCACGCTCGAGCGATCGACGGTAAGAAAAGGCGCACGTTGGACTTTTTGCGATTAATTTTTATTTCGACATTAGCTCTACTTTTCACAAAGGATTCTTTCTTACTGTATTTTTATGTCACGAAGCGTCGCGTGCTTTACTTTTGGTAACTATGTGTACGAACACGCTGTGAACGTGTGCGTGAAAACGACTACCGTCAGCACATAACACGCACACACACACATTTCCGACTTCGCCATTGTCTCGGACGGTACCGAGATCTCCTGCGCTTACACACACATTCACAGCGTCATTGTACACCTGGCCCTGGCCCTGCAGTCTCGACATTAGATAGCGACAAAAATCTGTCGCTAAGTCGTATCGATGTCAAATTTCTTTAATAGATTTTCAACCTTATGCTTTGGAGATAAAGTCGAAAATCTATTAAAGGAATTTGACATCGATACGACTTAGCGACAGATTTTTGTCGCTATCTAATGTCGAGACTGCAGGCCGTGGTAAACATAAGTAAAGCGCGCATCGCTTTTTGAGATAAAAATACTATAGCAATAGAACAATGGACCATGGCTGATTGGGTTTTAATTTTATGGAAAACTATTGATAGCTAGATTTCTACAGCTTAATGTGTATTTTGGTAGAGCTTTTAACATCTCACAATGTGCGAGGGCTTAAAAAAAATGTCAACAGGTAACCATTTTAGCAATTAAACACTACAAGAATAAATTAGGCGAATGTATCGGCGGCCAAGGATTTAAACGATCAAGTCTGCTGAAATTGGTATTGCATTTGCGATTTAAACGTCCGACAAAAAGTCGCAAGTTAAAAGTCTACAGTGCGCAGCTCATCTAACCCACGTTCGTGTATTACCGTAATCTCAATTCATATTTTCGTTTGTTTATAGCATTCGAGGCGAGCATTTATCGAGTTACCATTTTATATTGTGTGCGGTACATTTTTTCAATATCTTTATTTTACTGTTGAGCTTGTGTTTTTATTGCTTGACCGAAGTTTTTGTTTGTATTGATAAAGCGAGGTCGCTTGGTGGTGTACGTGTACACTCAAAGTCAAATAATTTATTTCAAATAGGCACATAAAAGGCAGTTTTGAACGTCGAAATTTACAAAACAAATTGAATTGATTCTAGTTGCCCCTTCCAAAAGGTAGTTTCGTATGGAGACGAATGGGCAAGAAACTCCACCATTTATCTTTTAAAATATTTTAAAATATTTTGCATAGATACATTAATTATATAATTATAATATTCACATATTATTAGACGACGTAAGTTGAAGTTTTGTTTTTGGATTAAAAGTTGTTTAGTTTTGAATTTATTTTGCGGGTTTTATCTCGTCTGTTTTTACTTGTGAAAGTTCAAAGCTCATCTAAAACATTCTATATTAATATTGCTATCTGCACATTTATATAAATTATTTCTATAAAAAGTACAATAGTAGTATTACAAAGCACTTTTAATTACACAAATATTTATTTACCTACAGGGTGGCCAATTCAAACGTATCCAAATTTAAATTAATATTATTTTAATTAGAGGCAAAAATTACCTGATATTTTCCCGTAATTATATTATACAGGCTTGGCAATTTTGTATGAAAAATAACATCAACTGAATTTCCACCTTGTTGCTGGTTTAAAATGGGATCGCCTTTCATAGTGTTTTTCACTAAATTTTCGCATACTTTATTAAGTATTCCACTATCAGATTATAAAATATTCTGCTTTTAGTATTCAAAATTGACCACGACACGTCCCTTTAGATAACCACACAAAAAAGGGTTAAAACCTGTCGAATCTGGTGAATTTGGAGGTCATTGGAATTTGTTGTTTCTGAAACATTTCTCTCAAAGTTTCAATTATGTTTCGTGCTGCATGGTTTCTGACTTCATCTTATTAGAACTACGTGTTTTCAGGTCTAACTGAGTGATTTATTGACATAAAAAATTTAAAATCTTAAAACTATAGCAATTGCCACCTAACAAGTCAGATAAAAAGAATTTTGTGGTTCTGCATGGGTTTAAAAAGGTTGCTCTTCTCCACAAAAGTGTACATTTTAGTTTATTTACTAACCCTTTGTGATCAAAATGAGAGTAGTCACACGTACTGATTTATTTAAAAAAAATGAGTCGTTTTTTAATCCGTGTAGGAATTTTGGGATAAAATTTGTGAAGTTGTGCGGTAGTCATGCTCTTATAAATGGTGCATAACGAATTTGCCACATTTTATCTGAATAGTGGATATCAAAGAACGATAAAACTAGGCGCCAATTGTGACCAAAAAAATTTTGTATACATTCGAATTTTATTGGCCACCCTTTATATCGCACTGAAATAGTAGGCCAAAACAAGAACTGTCAGAGACATCCAAAAAAAACGTAATCCTAAAACCTGTCATTCGAAATATAAAAACACATAAAAATGTATTTTTATTATCAACTCCAAATAAACGGTGAAAGCAAACATTGTGTGAAAACCCACACATTAATAATTTAACAATAATAACGTCAGCTAATATTTCCTACTGTACTACAAGCTGTCAAAACTTGTTATTTTATAACCTTTGTGTTTTCACTTCACCGTCAAAAACACCTAAAGTAAGCGGAAACGAAATTTTAAGTGTCTATTATTAAGTTTTTACGTCATTAATATACATTATACTGAAAAGTCGTAAAGATAAAGACCTAATGAAACTCTACACAGTTTGATAAAGATTTTTATTACTGTTTTATATAAAAAGATAAATCTGTATTATACTAATCAGCCACTAATAGGCACGTAAAATTTAAACCAGAAATGAAAAAGGAATATTGATAAATCCGTGAGACTGTTTCAATAAAACATTCAATTAAAATGCTATAAAATGTATAATAAAACATACAATTTTTATCCTATAACAAATATAGATGCTCGATTAGTGGAATAAATAATGTTAATGATTTCAATTACAATTTCTAAGAGTGTTTTCTAGTAGCAGGTTTCTTTGATTGTTTTTAATTTTAAGAAGTTAATAAGTCATTTTTAAAATAAAAAAAGAAGATAGAGTTACAGTTAGTCAGAAGTTACATCTTTAAGTAGAGAATTTTGTTCATTTAATTTCCCAAGCTATAGGTAACTAAAAAAACTTGGATACTACGATTATTATAACTTCAAAGAAGATTCCTTCGATAGCAACAGCCTTTACGCGAATACTCCATGTACGGAAAATGTTCAGGAGTGAACGCCTTAGGCTATGTACCCAAAACAGTACCAAACAGATAGCTTAGTTAGAACAAAATTGACCCTAATTACAATAAAACAAGACCTCCCAGGAACATGGACTTCACAATACAACGAACAAAGGTCAAATAATACTCCAAGTTTCCAAGCCATGCATGGCCGAGATTGTATTCAATAGAAGAGGTACCTGTCCGTCCCAATACTTCAGCTGGTACCAAATAAATAGTAGCGATTGTAATAACCGAAGGCTTTCCCATGGCCGCGCCAGTTAAGGCTTGCCCACACACATTGGGTTAAATACCTTATTTATAGCTCACTTGGACTGACCTTTAATGGGGCAGGCTTGAAGAGAAAATGCGTAAGTTAGAAATTGACGGAAATGTGAGAATATGAGAAGAAAATATTAGAGCATTTTTGTGGTAATAATGTCGGTTTTGGAACACGGTATAAACAAAATGAAGTGAAGCGTGAAAGAAACAGTATTAATACGGTAAATCTTAACGATATTTTTCAAATAAATGTGTTTTTCAAGTAAGTAAATTTCTATCGTTTGAATGTATGTAGGACAAAATGAAATTAATAAGTGTAAAATGAAAACTTCACCTTGTTCTCATTCGCTTCTGATAGCTGAACATGTATGTGCATACCTACTACAAGTAGTGAAAATAATCAAAAGCATAATCTCTTTCTGTTACCGAATATGTTTTCAGAAGACGCTCCACGAATATTTCAATAACAAACAAAACATTAGTCAAAATTTATTGTCCATATTAATATCAGTTTCCAATGGTTTCCAACTTGGTCGTTTCTCTCAACGCGTGGCTATTTCTAAATAAGGCCGGGCTCGAACTACGTATTGGTGCAAGGTTCGACATTTTGTTTGCCCTGGCCATTCGGGTAACGGAAACCCGCGCCATATTGCAATCTACGGAAGTTGTTCTGTATGTCGTGTACTACAGTATAAATATTTTGGTAAAACGGAAACTTTTAATATAAATATTTGGAAAAGTAAAGAAAGTATTCGTGTAATTACTTCCGTGTTTTGGGAAAATAAACTCTCTATTAGAACTTGAGTTCTTTTGTTCATTGAGATTGAAAAAACTTAGAACTTTTATCTTTTATTTACAGTACAACATTAAAAGTCATTCTCTGTTCCTTCGTCATTCAATTTTATGATTTTAAAACCAGAAAATATTGTCCAAAAAATCAATAAAATATAACCACTTTCCAACCAATAGATTCTAACGATCCAAACATAAAATCTTTCAATGCGTCATACAAACTTTTATATTCAATGTTTTGACAAAAACCATCAAAGAATTTCTATGTCGTCCCACTCACTAAGTAACTTAAACTCTTCTTGAGACAGTTGTGATAGTAACGTTTTACGACTCATCCAAAACGAGTTGTTACCTGCTTTTTTAAAGAAATAAAACTGCTTTTTAAAGCACTCACACTCTAAATATTGGGTGCGTAAAAATATGTTCTTTAATAGCTAAAATTCCTCCCGGAATACGGCCGCAGGCGTACGTACAACTAATCGTGTATTTGGCTTCAGATTTTCGACCAAATTGCTTTATAAGAAGCGAGGCGTTATCTTTGTGTAATTCAGAAATGATCGTAGATTCCGTTTGTGACCTTCCCAATCAAATGATAGTTAACATACTTGTTATTGGGTTGGTGAAATTGGTAAAATATTTGAATAAGTACCCAGTATTAATAAAATATAGAAACATAATCGACATAAAATAAATACAGGAACAACATTTGTCCGGTAGTCATATTCCAAAACTATTTAAATGAAAAGACTAATGAGTCTTTTAATTTAAATAGTTTTGGAATATGACTCGAGTACACAATAGCGTATATCCACTACAGAATTTATTCTTACAAAAATCCCGATTGGAAAAAATAAGCACTATAATGTTAATCTTATGCAACTAATATATCAACTAAAGACCCATTCATTATCATCAAATTATACTGGGATTCCCAAATAAACAGACGAAATACCAAAGGTACTACATTCCCTGATAATAATATGGAAATTAGACGGCCAAATAAATGACGACCGACCAATTTTATTACGATCATAGATATTCAAAGAACCTAATAAACCAAGCCGTTACGTCAACAGGCTACAAATTCTAGTCCTTGAAACAACATGATAGCAAATAACTAAACTCTAAACTAATCAGACTAGGTCTTGTAAGTCATCCTACCGCAGACGGTAAACAATACAACGAAACAAAGGAATTCCTTAATCAAATCGACGTGAAAGATCAAAAACTATTGATAGCAGGAACGCGGAGCATGTTCATGATACGAGTCTTCGTACACCTACTCATCGTGATGCAGCAATACCGATGCATTTAATTGTTGTGTGATAGCACACTAATGCACCTGTCAAGGAAACAAAGGCAGCTCTAGATAAGACCAAAATTGAAGCACGATCGGTTTTTGTTGGCGGTTGGACTTCTCAAATGTAAATGTTTATACTTTCTCGTTTGTAACTATTCGATTCACATCTCGGCTGATATGAGACGTCCCAGTCATTTGTCATGCAACCAACGAGATATTCGAAACATTTTGTTTCAATACTTGTTGTTAAACAATTGTTTTGCGTATTTAAATAGTAATAACACGTACGTGGGTTTTGGTTAAATCCATATTAAAGCATATCACTCGTTCAATGGCAAATATTAGGTCTTTACCTATGAAATTGCCGTTCTGCAGTACTGGCCATTTCAAATCAAAATAATTTTTGTTTGGCTATGAATTCTAATTTCAAATTAATTTTATTTTAAAAACATGGATTTTTTTTTCTAAAAGTAGTCATTTCTTTATTGATTAGTGTTACATTTTCATCGCATTTCAATCTTTTTCGTCATCATGGATACGTTAAAAATTCGAGTAATTATGGAATATGAGTACCGTCGTGGCAGCAACGCGGCACAAGCGGCACGCAACATCAACGACGTTTACGGAGCTAACTCTACAAACCAACGCACCACCTGTTATTGGTTTGCTCGCTTCCGTTCTGGAAATTTCGACCTGAAAAATGAACCTCGCGGTCGTCCGAAGACTTTGGTCGACAATGACGAATTAAAGGCGATTGTGGAAGCTGATGATACACAATCTACGGCTGAATTAGCAGCAGCTTTCGACGTTAGCGTCAAAACAATATTGGTCCATTTGCGTCAAATTGGCAAGGTAAAAAAGCTTGACAAATGGGTGCCCCACGAACTCAATGATCGCCAGCGCGAAGTACGCGTCGGGACGTGCCTTGCACTGCTCAACAGACACACAAATGAAGGAATTTTGAACCGCATTGTTACCTGCGATGAAAAATGGATTCTGTTTGATAACCGTAAGCGCTCAGCAAGTTGGTTGGATCCTGGTTCAGCACCTAAACAATGCCCTAAACGAAAACTTACCCCTAGAAAAGTGATGGTCACTGTTTGGTGGTCTAGCGCCGGTGTGATTCATCACAGCTTCTTACCAAACGGGGTGAGCATTACTGCAGATGTGTACTGTGAAGAACTGAACACAATGATGGAGAAGCTGGCGCATCTCCAACCAGCATTGGTCAATCGCTCGTCTCCGCTGCTCCTGCACGACATCGCGCGACCTCATACTGCACAGCAGACGGTCTCCAAGTTGCAAGAACTGGGGTTGGAAGCTCTCCGTCATCCGCCCTACTCACCAGACCTTGCGCCTACAGACTACTACTTTTTCCAGAATTTGGATAACTTCTTGGCGGGAAAAAAATTTAATACCCGAGAGGCAGTACAAAATGCCTTTGAATAATTTGTTGCCTCCCGTCCAGCTGATTTCTTTAAGAAGGGCATCAATAAACTGCCACTGCGATGGCAAAGATGCATTGATTGCATGGGTGATTACTTCGATTAATACAAATAAAAAATTCATGAAAAAAATTCGTTTAAATTTTTTCATACAAAACGGCAATTTCATAGGTAAAGACCTATTATTTTACCAATAAAATATCTAAAGCCAGTCCAATGTTATCTTTATTACAATGTGAATTCAGACCCGTTTTTATGCGATTTGAAGCTTTGTTTTTGTATGATCGAGCAAATCAAACAGTTTTATATTTCACGTAAAACTATGTCCACAGTATTTTTTTATTTCTATAAATATTCATGTGGCTGCTTGTCACATTCTTTATAGTAAATATAGATCGTATTTATTATATTCACTATCTACAACATTATGACACGTTCGGACAATTTGTATCAGAAAACAGTAACGAAATATTAACAGCGCGTGCACATATAAAATATGCGTTCAATGCGTATCAGATATTGCGCCGTATAATATTATTAATAGCACCAATGCAGATAGGGTTTACGCTTAACGATTGGAAGCCCTGTACGTTTTACCGGGAGCTCGTAACGAAGTGGGACTTGTTCCTTACAATGCTATCTACCGAGACTGAAAACCAGTTATGATCCATTATCAGATCCTATGCCCGGGGTGGCATTAAAATGTCGGCTCGGCCCTGCTTTGTTTATTAAATTATGTCCACCGTCACTATAAATATCGCTTGAGACGCGTTCATTTAGTGAAATACCGATCCGACCAACGATACTGCATGAGTTATGTCGCGTCCTTAAGAATAACGTATTAAAGCCGCATAAACAAGGTTGAGTAAAGAAAAATGGATAGTTATCTAGATCGTGCTGAAGGTTGCGAGTGTAAACTTTGTATTGTAACCATTATATTAAAAGTAAAGCTAAAGAAATACTCACGTTCTGAAGTCGTTTAGGTAGTACCTGTATGGAAAGACGGGTACAACTGAAAGGAAAAAACAAACAAAAAAATAAGGACAAGTCAGGAATATTTTCGCACAAAATTAGAACGTTAAACTGTCGACCCCGACATCTCAAAAAAGATTAAGTACTAACAATATCCCAACGTTGCGATTCCTTTAGATTATTTTAGCATTAAAAGTAATTGAATCAAAAACAAACGAAAGTGGCGGTCGAAGAGAGAGAAATAAAGCCGGCAAAAAAGGGAAGAGTCGAGATGTAATGACGTAGATAACTTCAACCAATTACCGGGAACGCAGAAGTGCTGCATCTGCGGGATAAAAATGGACTCTCCGTTTGCAAATAATATGCAAGGATTGTTATTATTCCAAATACAGTGGGAAAGGTTGAGGAAGAAAGTTTCTTAGACGTACTTGTTAGTTTTGCTAAAGAAATAAAATCGAGCTATAAAGCTGCAGAGAAAACTGAGAGAGATTCTTTGCAATGCATTTATATTTTTGTAGCTAAGGAAATAATATTGCGAAAGATAATGCAGATTTTAGGTGAAGGCTTTTTAAGACATGAATCAGTAATATTAAATCAAGCTACACACATACTAAATCAACCTTTAGAGACCGTCGAGCCGCAACCAGCTAAGGCCCACCTCAACCCGACAGGACACGACGATTTTATCTCTCTAGAAGCCGACCCATTATTTCCACCGCTTCCACGGACTATCGCAACAATTACTCTCGGTGCTTATACGATTTGATTTAAAGGCATTTAGTTCTGTAGTTAATGAAATGGAGGTTTTGCTATTTCACTGTTCTTTTTTCTAAGATTCTTGTTAACAAAAGCATGACTGTGATATAATTGCTGCGTAATCTTAGAGATAACATCATATCCGTCTGTCCGTGGTTGAAAATATTGAAGGTCAGCATAGAAATGGTTTGGAGGAACGAAACATTACCTAACATTTTTTAGTTTCATTGTGTAACAACGAAGCTTATCAGAATCTATTGGTACAATTAGATCCTTGTTTACTCTTCGCCGATAGATGCTCGGATGATAACATCGGACATGGATAATTTACATTTAGCTGATAATAATGTGCCAGGATTAGGGCTTTTTTATAATTCTGATGCTAGTAAACTGTTCCAAATTAATTACTTCAGTTAAAGTTTTCTATAGCCACACATTTTTTTTTTTTTATGCCGTACCTTGCAACATATCCCCAAGTACATTATTCTAAACAATATCAAACGATTCTCCAAAACCGTGAACATGAAAACATGACGTTGCAAGCCAATTGTAAATGTTCTAGTTTCCAAATCAAAATTACTAAATTTAACATCGATCAGTCCTATAGAAGTCACGATTCCTCTCTCAGTCAGACATTCGCACGGACCGAAGTGGGATCCTTTATGATCTTGACATTTGTTACAAATTGTTTCAAAGCCCGTGATTGAATTTGAATGGCGCCCTTCGCAAGCCCTGGTATCGTGTCATTAGGTAACTCTTTCGGGCCAGCCGGTTGATCTTGAACTTTGTTTTGTAATGGTACCGTAAAATGTGGTGAATAGATATGCATCCAGTAATTTGATAATGATGTCTCTAGGTTTTTCTAAAGCCTGGCAACATATGTGTATTTCTACTATTTATTATACGGCAACATTTTTCCTTTATTTTGGCAACCCATAAATAAACGTCCAGTTTGATGACATTAAAGAAAAAAGCCGTTAAGGGGGAAGCGCAAGGGTAGCCCGCGAAATTCAAATTGTCTTACGTTTTTTGCAATTTGAAGGTCAATGTCAGTTTGTATATTGATAAAAATATGATTCGCGGTCGTAACAAATATGGCTTTACAGAATTATAATCATTTGAATCAGCAAGACAACTCCTTAAGTTAGAATTGGTGTCAAATGTCATGATTTCATGAAATAGTCATTTAATACAGTAATATGAACTCAGAGAGATGTATTACTGAATCTAATGATTATAATTCCGTAAAGCCATATTTGTTACGACCGCGAATCATATTTTAATCAAAATACAACCTGACAGTGACCTGCAAATTACAAAAACCGTAAGTAAATTTGAATTTCGCGGGCTACCCTGAAGGTTCCGCCTTAAAATGAACGTGTGCGAACGAGTGATTTTGACAGGTGAATAACTTTTGCTATATTTAACGTAGAAATGGCAATTGGGTATTTGATGGTGAATTATTTGTAATGATTGTAGTTAGAATGGTGCTGTTTTGTCCTCCGATTTTGTTTTCTGACAACAATAAACATTATAAAATGTTATGTTTTGGAAAGATCTTTTAATATTATCGCTAAAATAAGCGATTTTAAAAACAAATTATCTACAGAATGGGTATCTCGCTCAAACAATACCACCAATACAATGCGAATTAAAACCTGCTATATTTTTTATCAACAACAAAAGAACGCCGCCGCGCCCGCGTCGAACAAAGCACAAACGTTTTATTAACAAATAAGTGACAATAAATACAAATGAAATGGTACCAGCAATTAATTGACACGCGTGTAGGCATACAATCGCATAATTAAGATCGCCGAGCGTGGGTGACGTGATTCGCCGTACATACCCGTATCCCGAACATTGCGCACAAATCGATGGTATTAATTTATAATTCTGCCACAGTGCAGCTACATTCCCTACAATACATAACCCAAAAGTACAGAGTAACCAAACGTTCCGTACAACAATAAGTGCCGAGAAATTCATGGATTGGAAATTCTATTCGTGTAGGTGGCTTGAATTATGAATGCAGATAACCAAGAGTGGGGTTGCATTAATTAAATAATTATGACATATTGTGCGACCGTTTCAATGGGAGGGCGCAACTGATAAGGAATTGGTATGGAAACACTCATTACTAATTCTGAACACCTGTTTAGTGAGTTATGATTTGGTATCTAATAGAACTTTGAATCATTAAGTGTTCCATTGGTACTATGAATTTTAAGGGGCGAAGTTTGAGTGCCGTTACCCTTCTTATCAATATAGTCGATAAAGTACATAATTGCTGAAGGTACTCGTACAACAAATGGTTTGGAAAACTATTTCAAGGGATTTCAGGGTAATTTTCAAAATTACCTGGAAGAGCTTTATAAAGTAAAGGCAAACACTTAATTTTAAAATTAAAGCCTTAAAGGACATCTTCCAGATTAAAAAAATGCATTTGTATGGTATGTGGTAGAAGTGGCATTACAAGCTGAAACATAAAAATACACTCCTGGACTCCTAAATCGAGCTAATGGGCATATTTACATGGCTAACGGTCTAAAACATCAAAATAATCATGAGTCTAAAAAAGTTTTTATGCAGTTTAGTAGTCGACATACTGGCCATCATTTTGGTGTCATCATTGTTCCAAATTTGAATATTCACGAACATCAAGAATTTACAGACCTTTAAGGTTTCCGCAGACAGGCGCGACGCGAATCTTGTAGAACAATTTCCATGAAGTTTTCTTAGAAATAGTTGTACTAGAGTCGCGCCGCGCTGTCGCGTCGCGCCTGTCAGCTATAGCCATTAAACATAAAAAAACTGCAGGGTGGCTCAATTCAGTTATACGGTAGTGTAAGTCAAAGTCAAAGCATTTATTTCAAATAGACACTTTTGAACGTCAAATTTATTTACATTATAATAGAATTGATTGTAGTTGCCCGTTCAACAGGTCCACCAAAAGGTAGTTTCGTATGGAGAAGACTATGCAAGAAAATTCACCGTTATTCTTTTAAAATATTTTAAAATATTCTGTATACATTAATTCTTCAATTATATGTGAAGACGATGCAGCTAGAATAAAATTACTATACCAATAGGTGAAAAGAATTAAAAATGAAGCAATGATAGATAAATGAATTATGTACATACATACATGGTGCTCACATATTTACAATCATTGTAAATGAACGATTTTCCAAAAAAAAAATATTAACAAGTATTATGTCAGTATGTGAGTTAAAGTAATCACAGAATGTAAATCAATGTCGTAAAAATAATAAAGTAAGTATACAATTAAATTAACAACCAGTTTGATTTTGTCTAGACTCTAGATTGTCTTATGGAGACCAGCATGTTTCCAAGCATTTATAACCTGGGATACAATCCTCTAATTTCATTGTAATATGCTGGTTTGCAAAGAGTACATTTTTTAAGAGTTTTAAATTTTCTTTCATGTAATTGCAATAATATCACAAGGTATTTTGTTGTAATATTTAACACAGTACCCCACAAAAGATGTATGTACTTTAGCTAATATGAATAATAATTGATCTATTTTGTCGTCATTTGTAATACTAATTATGTATATCACTTATTTTTATTAAAATATGTAGTTTTTTTTACATACATAATATTTTCATAAATTTATTGGAATGATAGCGTCATAATATTAAACTTTATATGTATTCGCGGCGACGTAGATTATAAATGGTTCTGACAGTTCTCTTTTGCAAAATAAAGATGGATTCAATGTCAGCAGCCCGACCCCACAGTAAAATGCCATACAATGCTGTAGAAGTAGCTAAAAAAGACCAATCGCGCGTTTAAAAAATTATAGAATAGAATAGAATACTCTTTATCATGTACACCATAAAAATTACAAATATAAATGTGGACATTTTACACAGGGTGACACAATGGGCGTAATTAGCTGACCGTTGCAAAAGAAATTAGAACATGACGTATTAAGTATTATTTTCCAGTTTTTACTGTAACTTAGTTATGTTACGAGCCAAAGCCAGCTAGTCTTTTCAAAGCGAAATGCACGTTTAATCAAGTAATAAATATTTAAGTTTCTGAATAAAATTGTTAATTTATTACAAAGATTACGTGAGAAATGTTTTAATAGTTATCTGCGTTACGCACATTTTTCTTAAGACTGCTTTTCAAATGTCAGACATCCTTCTCTTATCTAAACGAAGGTGTAATTTACGGTAGCAAATTATAAAATGTTTTAATTAAAAGATTTTGATTCACACAAAATAGGCAACTAATATTAAATTTAAGCACCTAATATTAAGTTTATTTTTATAATTATCTTTGTAAGTTTTTGCAGTCTGTTATTTATTTTAATTTAAAACTACTGATAAAAATATTTACCTACCTAAATAATTCATTGGGTTTTTTTTTAAATTTTTGCATAACTTGATAAATGGCGTTGTTATTGACATGATTGTCTTCGGTACTGGAGCGTTTCCATAAATTTTGATCAGTATTATAAGACGACATCACCGTGTCTTATACAAAAATAAAAAAAATTGAAATCCGTCTCTTTTCATTGGTTTTCCATCCTAACTTAACAGACACCTGCGAAGTAATTACGTAACACACTAACAGTTTGGAATGGGTTTCATTTTGACAGTTCCACAACATTCATTGCGTTATTTACGTTGTTGAGCAGACACATTTTTCGAACATATGAAACAATGGATTAGCAATAGGCTTCAAAATGATTCAGATTATGATAGATAATGTGTTACGTAATTAGGGTGCTGTGCTGCACGGGAGTTTGTTGCGCAACTTCGTCTTCCCAGGTAAAGCACTAGGAAGTGGTGAAGGGTTTTGGGGAAATGTCTTATGTAATTTAGACCTTCAAAAGTGCTTATTCTCAGCCTAATTTGAATAAATGACATTTGATTTGATTTTGGTTTTAATCCACCCGAATTTCAACACACATGGTATCAAAGTGAAATTAACATTTCGAAAAAGCCTTCAGCGTGCACACATCACAACCACACTTGTGATTTTTTTCACATTACATTCTCGTTCGGTGTCCCAACATCCTAATTTGCATTTTAATTGTTCGCTTGCCGTCCAATTAATTTGACGTTCCAGACTAACATTATTTAAAATAAATTCCGTATAATATCTAATGTCTACATTACTGAACTGGATTCTACTAATGTCTTATCTTACGCTGTAATAAATTGAGATTTAGTTTTTATTAATAGGCTACTTTATGTGCGTGTTTAAATTCTAATTTCGGTTATGGTTAATTTCGGGTAGTGCTTGTGAGATAAATATTTAAAACTTGTCTATTTCTTATATAAATAATTCTATTAGTTTTGACAGCTTCATTTTCTAAATGATTAAAGAACCTCAATTGACTGGATTACTAATTTACCTAAATCAGATTTAAGAATGACATTTTAAGTCCCACATACATATAAGTTGACAGTTAGGAACGAAATCAAAACACACACCCACAATAACATTTCCTATAATTCAACATTAGTTTCTCCCATAACCCGCTGTCATTAAAACGTTCATTAAAATACCAATCACAGTAACGTATCCACATGACTAATTAAATAAATAATAAGAAGGTGATAAACCAGCAGAGCACAATAATCAAAACAAAATAAAATATAAACAGAGAGTTTAAAAGCCTCATTATAACGTAGCACGTGTTGATTACGTCACTGGTTTTGACTGATCACTTCCTTGGACAAGCTTTACCAACTTACATTTACACACCAAACATGGTAACCTAACTCCTATTTCTAGCGACATACGAGTTACATTATAATTCTTCAGTTGTAATTAAAATTAAAAGTGTTTTGTGCAACACGAATCGCTAGCGCTGTTCAATGTGACGTGGTGTGAGTTCGCGGTAAGACTGCATGAACGCAGATTTATGTTAAGAAAATGGAGCAATAGTGAAGGAAAGGTGTTAGAGGTAATTCATTAAAAAAAAAAAAAAACTAATTTATTCTTTACGTCCGTGTGTTTGACCTAGCTTTGCACGTAAGGATTGTTTAAAGAAAATGTTGCATGATTTTTTTCACTAGGCCGGACCGTGGTTAAAAACCCACAGAGGCCGGTAAAATTATTTGTCATTTCAAAAACTTCAGTTTGACAGTTTTTGATAAAAAATGCTGAATCTCCTGTCAGCTGCATCCTGGCCTGAAGAGGTGAGTATTTAAAGCATTTCTCCTACTATTGTTCATAGTAAAGAAGAAGAACATAATTAATGAAAAATTAACATAATTATTGGATTACGTAAATAAACTATAAAACACATAAGTCAATTAATTAATCTGAATCATAAAACACAATGATAATTGAAAAGCAAATAAAGTTGACAATTTCGGGTCATTTATTATTGGCGCAGCGAAAACTGTGGAGTTGCTCGACATATATTAATTGCGCCACGCGGTCGCGGTCGCAATTGTGGCGGCGATTGTGGTCTCATGAATTTTTATGTGGAAAATATGTGTGACAGCAAATTTTGGTTGTTTATTTCTAATTTGGGTGATATTTTTAGGGTTATTTATCGTTTGCGTGCGTAAACTGGAGTCGAATAGGTATACATATTAAAAAGCTTTCAGATGCGTAATGATTTTCAATTTCATTGGTACAAATAAACTCAATATTGTAGAGGCATGGAGACAATTATTCATTACGCAATAAGTAAAATGAAGACTTAACTTTTGATTAACTGAAAATAATCGCTAACTACTTTCATGCTATCTATCTTTTCAATCCTAATTAATAAATATATTTAAACCAACCCTTAAATTTCGCTAAAGTTGCTGAAAATTCGAGTCATCGTTCTTCTGATTCATTAAAACTAACCAGATTATCTTGAGGTTTACCAAAGCCTCTTAGCCCATTATATAGTTGCGTAGACAGCTTTTATTTAAAATTCAATTAGATATGTAGTTAGTACGTGACTGAGTTTCGAACAAAAAGGTGTATACAGCGTGTATCAGAAATATGTGGTGAGTGTGTGGTGTGTGGTGGTTACCATAAAACTGAACAATTTTCTCAATGGGACCAAAATTTAAGTTTAGTATGGGACAGCTATATAGTATTAATATTCCGTGATTATTTCATGTTTATAATTACTTCGTGATTACGATGTTGGTCCAATAGAGACGGCACGGTTGGCACAGTGGTTAAGCGATTGACTGCTGCGCTGCGTGTCGCGGGTTCGATTCCCGCACGGAACAAATATTTGTATGACCTACAAGTAGTTGTTCCGAGTCTGGCTGTTTATGTATGTGAGTTTTAAAGGTTTGTAAACGCACCCACAATACAGGAGAAATTCCTAGTGTGGGGCAACATTTTAAACAAAAAAAAAATTGAAAGTTGCTCAGTTTGATGGTCTGTACCTATCAATATGACCACACATTTTTGATACACGCTGTATAAAACTATAAAAGTCGTTTATTTATTCAGAATGTCACTATTGGCGCGTGGCGGCACAAAAAGTGACTCTGATTCCTGGTAGTTAGTTGCTTTGCTCACATAAATTTATTTTAATGTTTCCTTGTTAATGTTGTGTGTGTTTATTGAAAAAATCGTGAACAGATTGATAAAAACACCATTCTGAAGTGTAAAACCTGATGTAAAATCAATGTAACGCCGAGTGTTTGAGGAAAACACTGGAATCTAGATAAGTAGTTTTGTTTGAGATCAGAACTTAAACTGTTTATTTTATTTGAACATAATTTGAAAAATTTTACACAAATTACTTAAACTGGAAATTATGTAAAATAATGTCTCCTAACTTAGAATTACTTAGATCAATATTAGCACCCAGGTCACTTTAGATGCTGCAACACAGGGTATCCTAGTGCGGGATTCAGTGTCACATTTAAATAATGTAACAATCGCATCAAAAAGTAATTAATATATTATTATTAGCTACTAATTATTATTATTACTTATGAGTGGTCTAGAGCAGAAAGCAGGAAATACTGTCGCCACTGAGCAGTCCCAGAAAAAAAACCCGTTAAATATTTATAAGGGCAACACTATATAAATATTTCACACTCATACTACCTGCTTAAAACTTCATTACGGATACATAAATCACACCAAAAAGGCTTAACCAAAATACTTTTCGAAAACCTAAATAATTTACAGCCCACTGATAGTACCTATATTATACCGCAGTCTTTGTCGATAGCATATCGGTCTAAAAACGACAAAAAAATATCCCTTTGTTCTTTGTCGCCCTACTCATATGCAAATGTGGTCGGTCCCCAGCCTGATTTAGGACCTGCATTACCGATTCACGAAAACGTTGAAAAGTGCAAACTTTTTGGAATGAAACTGTGCTAAATGATTTATATTGAAGTGATAAGTGGACGGTTTTCGTGAAGGTGTAAGTTGTAGATTGTCTCTACATTTATGTTTTTTATTTTTGGTTATTTCTGTCTGCGCACACAAACATACGTACAGATCGACGGACATATTTGGGACATAATAGGTAATATTTTTGTGGTGAGTTTAATATACCTATATAGATGTATATAGTGTTGTTTTGAACACCACTTAATTAAGAAGTAGAAATCCTATTTCAGTTTTGGGATAAATAAAAGAGTAGTAAACTCTAAAACTTTAACAATTAAAGAGTTTTATATACACATTGACATTGATGAATTTTATATATACAATGACATGAGTATTTACTTTGTAAAGTATTATATTATTTACTTATTGTGAATGTGAGGATTATGTGGGTCATTGCTTTTTTGTATTTTTTTTCTGTAGTTTTAATTATGATCTGGCAGTTTGGATAATTTATGCGGCCTACCCAAATGTCCTTTCTTTGGTATTGTTCGTCGAATCGTTGAGCTTCTTAAGTCCTGACTTCCTGAGTTGAGTTGCATGATTACTGACAAATTCGTGCACTGACTGGACAGGTCCAGTCAATCTGTGTGGTTCTTTCCTAAAATACCATTTCAGACACTAATCTACCATGACCATGCGGTCTTCACATGATCTGACCAAGATTATATCTGGGCTTTAAAAGAGACTTTGACCACTGAGTTTGTTTCGGCCTTTCTTCTCAGAGTAGTCAGATAGAAAACGCCGACCTCATCTAGTTTAAAAATTATGATTGACGTGTTTTTAAAAACCTACTTACAGAAATAAATCATTTATCATTTAAACCGTTACCAATCATAATTTTCTGTATGAGAATTATAAGGAACTCCTCTTCGACTTTCATCTGCATTTTTCAACTTGAATAAATCTTTCAAGTCATATCGCAATGATGAAAATGCAGCCCCATTCACACTTAACAACTTGCCAAAACATTCCTTTTTTAACTCCACCTCATATATCAGAGAGTCGCCATATACAACACTTACAGGGACTTATGGCATTTGATATCGTACGACTAATCGCTCGCCACTTTCTTTGGACACGACGTGACACCCCGATCATATTGTTTCTCTTTATCGGCTTCACTCGGCAAGTTTCGTGTCGATTCTGGCACTGATTTACAGCATGCCTTGTTTAGCTTCACATAATGACAGTAACTGGAAGATAGTGTCGTTGTTATGTAAAGTTACGATGGTGGATGTAACAATAGAATTTGATACTTAGATCGGCAGGATCGGCTGGCTTCCATATTTTACTGCAAGTCTCGAAAGTAGGCTAACATAGATGTTTATAGGTACTAGCTCTTTAACTTGAAATTAAAAATAATTGACCATTTTCCACACCACTTCATATAGATTCGCTTGATCCAGTAACTCTGTATTTTTTTCTACTACTATCAAGTACTTGTATAGAAAAAGAGTTATAGTCTCTTTTTCCATATAAGTACTTGACAGTAGTAGAAAAAATACAGAGTTACTGGGATCACAGTTCCGACATTCAGCGGACTTATCATTTAAAACCTTTTTTTCAAATTGATTTGCCAAAGCATACAAAGTATCTCCAATCAGAGACGGATACGAGAAAGAAACTATATTTCATACCATTAAAATAAACCAAAAAACAGAATCGACCCGAAATCCAAATACGCAAAAAAAAATTAACTACTATATCTATGTCGATATATGAAAAGATATTCTATTCATATATCTAGTTGAAGGCAAGATCATTACATCATCAACCCATAAACTTGGTAAGGACGCTATGAAATATGGTCTGAAGAGACTTTCTGCTAGGCTAAACATTTTCGAAGCAAAACAAACGATTTTCAATACAGACATCATTAATTTCACCCTAGTTCCAACATGCTAACATTAAACCTACGTAGACGTCATTCGATTTTACACTTTACGTCGTGGTATTAAGAGTTACGTGATGTAATTGGGTTTGAACGCTGAGTAGAACAAATGATCGTGTTCTATTCACTTTTCATGCGTTTATTACATTTTGGCACGGTATTGCGAGTACTATTGATTCCGTTTTATCATGTTACTTACTAAGTAATGTTGAGGTGTGTGCACAGGGTTACATGGAGAGGAAATTGGGAAATCAGACTTCTTTAAAATGTGGTTTGTCCTTGTATGAGGAGACGTTTCCTTTGGCTTGGATTCTTGGCACACCTTAAAACGAATGCCTTAGGTTCGTGGACATTAATTAGCTGCATTAAAATGAATGCTATATTGAATTTAATCTTCTGGATATTTACGAAATAAATATCTAGAAACGTTCTAGTGAAATGTTAATAAACACCCAAATAATCAAACCTTTAAAAGTTCTATCCCTAAATACATAATTATAATCATTATCTGCTAATTGGAACTCCTGATAAGGT
The DNA here is from genome assembly GCA_917490735.1 of Dryobotodes eremita. Lineage (NCBI taxonomy): Eukaryota > Metazoa > Arthropoda > Insecta > Lepidoptera > Noctuidae > Dryobotodes > Dryobotodes eremita. Next base: position 16,876,567 of record OU823251.1, on the reverse strand, counting down.
GCCTCAGTGAACAATCCTGAAATAAAACATTATAATAATATTTTTTCAAAGTTTTTTTTTGAAACACTAGGGCCACAGTCAGGTCAGGTCAGGTCACAGTGCTCATCAAATATTTCGGGACATCGCCAAGCGGTTGGTCGACTCTTCACGTGACCAGAGGGCTGGCCTATTTTTAGCCCAAAGAATCAGCATTGCCATCCAACGTGGCAATGCTGTCAGTCTTTTGGGCACTTATCCCATTGACAGCGATGCGGACGAATTTTTTGATGCCCTATGAGCTCTTCACTTTTTTTTATTTTTTATTATACACTTGTAAATAGTAGGTATATATAATTTAGTTTTAGCTTGTATATTGTAATCTATATTAAATATAAAGTTTACAATATAAATAAATAAAAGTATGATTTATGTATTTAAAAAAAAGTTGCAATTCCGCATTCTTTTTTTTTCCAAGTTATATTTTTTCCAAAGAATACCTTTCTATTACAAGGCTACATCAAAATTGTAGTTGCATTTCATTTCAGCATAACTTAAGTGTCAAAAGATTTACTTCAACCGTTTTACACTTCGCAATTTTTTTCGTGAACAAGTCTCTACTTAGTTGTGCACCGTCTGATAAAGCTTCAGAAATCAAGCTTTTGATTTATACGTCCTTCACACAAGAAGTCAGAGGAATAAAAACACTGTGATCCCTGCCCAATGGTACTTACAATTTGATTTATAGTACTTTGCCCGCCACAATACATGCAAGTTTGAGCCATAAAAGATGAATCACACGAAGATTAATATTGTTTTCCCGAGTGCATTCTTATCTGAGAACATTATGTTGGCAAATGGTTGCAAGCCACTCAAGACAAATGTACTGGGCTGTTGTTGAATTTTAAAATCATCCATTTCTGTAGTAATAATTATGTCTTTAGATTGCGGATTGACGATAAATCTTGAGTAGTAATATTAGTCTAACGTATCTGAAACTAGATTTAAGGGCGCTACAGGGACTACAGGACCTAAACGCAAGTTTTATAATTCCTTAAATTATATGATCCACTGCAGTAAACAAAATCAGAAAAAATATATGATATTCTTCAGGATATATCGCACCTTTAAAGACAATTCGTTACTAAACGAAAATATAAAATTTTACACAGGAGCTTAAATAAAAAGAAATAGACTTTTTTGCAATAGAACTTACGTTATAGTGTAAATAAATACCCATCATTATGACCCCAAAAACTGGCTCAAAGCACCATAATCCTAAATTCTATTGCAAAAAAGCGTCTATTTCTTTTTATTTAAGCTCCTGTATAAAATTTGATATTTTCGTTTAGTAACGGTTTGTCTTTAAAGGTGCGATATGCTAGTTAGATAGTGTGTTGAAAACATAATACAACTAATTTGATACTATTCAAAAAAATCACGAAGATACCTCTAAAAAATTATATTAAAAAATAAAAACCATACTAATATACATGCAATCTGTCTGATTTTTTGTCAGATTATTCTACAAGCAACATATTAATTTAATAGTGTTTTAAATTTTTGGTCCAATCAATAGACTTTTTGGAAATTGATAATTGCTTCATATTTTGCAATAAATTACCAGCGTTGTGTCATCGCGCTTCTCTTTAATTTCTATGCAGTCCGACAGTGACCGCGCTTTAGCTGTTATCAGCCTCTTAAGGGACTACACTTATCTGTAAAGTTCTATTCTTTAGTATCAATTTGAAAGTAATGTACTTACTAATGCAATACTTAATATTGAATTGTTTGACACGTTGATCGATATGATACGGTACCTACTACGCTTTGGTATTGGCAACTAGCTTCATCTTTATGACCGACCGACGACCCCTTGTCAATTCAAAAGTGCCTGTAATTGGTTTATTTGAAATAAATGCTTTGAGTTTGAGTTTGATACTATCAAATTATCAACCCTTTGGATACCGCCTACAAAATATGTTGAAAATAGGTTTAAACACGATTAAATATGTCTTTTGAACTTGTATATAAAATTGGTCGCTGCGAAGAGAGCTAGAGGGGAAAAAAGCACAAAAGTAGGACTACCTACTGAAACCAGCGTAGTTTCTCGTTACGCAAATATTTTAGGTAAGTATACAGCCTGCTATATAATTTATGCACTTGCCGCTGTTAATAATAATTTATAAGTTTTATCAATATAACAATGTAATATATATATTTTTTTAAGTTTATCTTTTAACCAATGTTGTCATTGTCGTAAATTAATAAATTTTATTTTTTATCAATTTTATAATTTTTTATCAATTTTAATTTAACTTCCATGTACGATGTTACCAATTTTCAATATTACAAATTTTAATTTCATTGAATACTAGTGCTTACTACTAAGTAAGTTAGCTTATTTTTATAATTTATTGTTTTATGCATGTGGTGTTCATCTATAAGTAATTGTTGCGTTATAATAAATTTTCAGAATGTATTAAGGCAAACAGGCGCGACGCGACTCTAGTAGAACAATTTCTATGAAAAATTCATGGAAAAGTGTTTCACAAGCGTCGCGTCGCACTGGCACGTCACGCCTGTCTGCAGGAGCCTTTATGTCACTGTATTCATTGTGAACAATTGTTGGTAAACCTAATACAAAATAATAGGTGGACTATGACTGAGTTAAGGTACCTAACCTTAACTCAGTCATAGTCCACCTATTATTTTCGCAATATTATACTTATTTTGGTTTCGGATTCTAGTCTTACCAAATAGGGGGAAAGGATTACAAAGCCAAAGATTGTAAATCATTATCCAAAGTTTGGCCCGGTTGTCAAACATACACACCAGTGTCACTAATAATTATGAAATTGTCAACCCACAAATGTAATGCTTTAAACTAACCAATATAACGGTCAAATCCGTCTCTTACAAAATGTTATTTAACTATCTTACAACTATTTCTGCCACCAAATACGGAGTTCATAGGTTTACTTATGCAGTCGTTATGTCAATTGTCGGGGCGAGCAAGCATTTATTAGCATAAGGCAGCCGCAAGTTCACCCAAACTGACAGTAATAACAAATTAGGGTAACTGCTCCAAACGTTGTCCAAACCGCTATTGTACTTGTTCCCCCAGCAGCTAATTATGTTTTTGTTTGCTATTTTGCGGCCGAATGGCGCTTTAATATTGAGATTCTTGCGAGTTTGGTTCATGTTTTTGGTAAAGTTTTAAATAATAAGTGTTTTATCTCGATTAGTCTTGGATGTGGGTGTAATGGATCAGTGGCGTTTTACGCTAATTATTCAGTCAGTAATTATAAGTTAGCTTACATTACTTAAGTTACATTAAGTTGCCTTATTATTATAAGTAAAAACTAACTAATGTCGTCTGTTTCCCTCGTGTGCTTTATACCATAATTATTTTACGAGGATTTACTTTTTTCAAAAATGGGTGATAGAATTCAAAAACAGAATATTGAAAATGGTAATTTTATAAATAATCAAGGCGCGCAGACGAGCTTAAACTCAATATTGGCAATCTGTACTAAACCGCTCTTGTCATGTCGCCCATATGGCAGAGCGTTAACAATGGAATTAGTCGTCATTCAAAGTACTGAGTCAAATTCACAACATATCTGGATAACGTGTAGCAAGTGCACTCGTCTGACAGGGGTGACACTTCGAGCCCTTCCGATACTGACATTATGTGACAACACTGAGCTAGGGGCGTTCGCTTACACAATAGCCGATCACTGGTGCCTTCACCCTATTCATGTTCGCATACACTTTTAGCACAGCTTTGAATATGAAATCGAGTCGTGATTTTACGAACATGTGGTATCTAATTTTTGGGATAATAGATGGTTTAAATTGAATCAAAGATATCCGCAATATCGGTACAATTCAACGCTTAATTAAAATTCTAGAGAAACAGATCTGCTGTGTTGCATTAAAAAAAGGAAATCTAAATTGTTGATTCCTTTATTTCGTTTCAGAATTGGAGGAAGAAAATAAATTCACCCACAAGGCGCGGCTTGAAATATTCAATGAAGAGATTTTATGAAGAAAAAAAAATCTCATTTGCATCTCAAAAGCGATGCGAGTTAATGGGACCATTTTGAATGCGCGGCACGTCACTCGATATATATATCCGCATTCGTCTCAACCCTTACACGACACTTCGAGTAAGGACAGCGGCACACGAACTAATTGGCGATAATTTATGGATATATCGATTATCGATATCTCGGCTGAATGTATTAGTGGGTCAAGCGGTCGATTTACGATTCTCGGAAACTGATGTCCGATCTTACTATTGATGGAGTATGCACTTAACGTTGTATATTAATTAAACAAAATAGTTTTGCGTTAGGATTAATTTCGTAGGTATATTGGATTATGATTAGAGTATTTAGCGTTTTCATTCATATAAACTAGATGCGATTGGGTGGAAATTGGAAATATTTTTCACACAGCAACTGCTATTGGACCTACACAAACCAATGAATTACTCGTACTGGGCAATACATATTTTCAAAGATTAGACGAGGAGTTTTGAGTTTCTAGTTTTCTTTAAAATCCGCCGCCGCGGCCGCCGCCCGACATCCGCACGCCGTTTTGCGTGGACGTGACGCATATTTTCCCCCAACTCGTTCTTTTTTGTGTTTGTGTGTTTTCACTTTGCGTCATGTTTACCGTAAATAAACGTATTTTCTTTCTTTCTTTTTCTTTTCTTTCTATCCACACAAAATTTGTACTATAACCGGGAACAACGGTTCTGGGTTGGAGGTGTTCCCTGTTTAAATAATGGTCAGTCATCCATGGCTTTGGGACTGAGATCTGTCGATCGGCGTTGCCATTATTTACCAAGGAACCCAACGTTTAATTCTTGTAGTAATTGAGGAAAACTTCTGGATTTAATCCTAACCGTAATATAAAACCATTAACACGATACAACATAATAATACTGAAGAGTTTGTAATTAAAATTACGCTGTCACAGGCGCGTTCCCTCAAACAACGATTGCGTGTTTCATTAAGCGTCGTGCGACCAAACACATGTCGAAGGAAAATTAGCGGCAGCCATTGACGAACTCACAAAATTGAGCAAATTAAGAGACACCCAACAGCCCTTTGCTTTATTGATGTCTTTTTAATTACAGCCGTTAAAACGATGAGGTTTGATCATGGAATTACTTTGTCAATCACTCAATATGTACCTGTTTCAATTGATAATTTGGGTAATTAAAAATGTAACGCAATAGTAAAGGAAGGATTTAATTTATTCTAGAGTCAGCGTACTTTATCATAAAAACAAAGTGACAGGACAAACGATGTCATATTTTCGAGAAACTATGTGAAAAACATGTTATATTGTTGGTGTCCAAAGCAGGAACCCGTCCCTTATCTTACTAGAAATCATTTTCTAAGATACAACCAAGCTTATTCCAGTAATTCAGGTTATAAACACAAACTTGATATGCCTGAATCTTTTCAAGTTTAAATAGCCGAGGTAATAGTACGTAATAGAATCTTCTATTACAGCCAACAGCTTAATAAGGGATTCCACTTTGTAACACAAATCCCATATGCAATTACAAGTTCAAGTTCAATACAGCCACGCCATTACAAAAACTTACTGAGCGTATAAAAATCAAGAAACAATTCACTTAAAAGAATATTCAGTTAAAGCGTTTAAAATCACCGATGCGTGTAAAGAAGCTGACTATTCAAGTAAGTTCTTAAGCGAAAACTTTACGAATTAATACGGGTATCCACGAAAACACGACTGAATTATGCATGTGCAAAGTTTCGCCGAATGAATAAAATAACCGTAAAACTACTCTGTAATTACGTAACATCGTCTCCCGATACGATCGGAGGCTATATCGATACTGAATCGATACATCGACCGTGCGATCGAGATCCGATTCGAACGAGCGCGACCAATTTTATTCACGAAACATTTAGCTCTAGATAAAATCTCACGGCGCACTCCATAATGGCCTTAGCTGATTTTAAAACAATAAAATGCAAAGCCTTTAGAATGAGTGCGATTGTTAGTGTGAATCAGATAAGTAGAATAGAATATTGAATGTTATGGGATATTGTTTGGAAACACGGTTTATTTTAAAATTATACGCTCGGTGAGGTGTTTACTGTGTATCTCGTAACGAGTATATACTGCTCCGATTTAAAATTTATTCCATGATAGATATCGCAACCTTCAACTGCCTTTTATCGAAGTTCCGTTACTGTTATTCACCGTACCGTTTGTGTTATTCAAACTATGTAAGAGCGATTAACCTTACTGACATAATTTCTCTGCAATCAGTACAGAATTCGCGGAACTGAGAGATATATCTACGTGAGTTAACAATCTTAATCGCCCCGTCAAAAATCTGAGGCGAGTTCCAATTATAAAAATCGTTATCGATAAAATCGAGTTAATGAAGAGCGGTACTCGATATCTCGATCGGCGGTGCGCACTAACTCTGAAATTGATTTCATTCCATCGACGCGCGTCGATCGAAGCCACTGATATGATTTGCGGAAGTATTACGATTTTCAAATATATATCCTTTGAAGATTTCATAATGCACTGCATAATGTATAGGGTGTCTTAATTCATGCCATAAGATATTCATTATTGATAATTCACTTAAACATCGCTTACAGCCTTCTGAAATTACTTTACCTAAAATGCTTTGCAGTTTCTTTTTGTGGGATTCCTAGTAAAGGCTTGGAGTTGACAAGTCTGTAAAGAATAATTACGAGAATTTCGCTTCTCAAGTACTACGTATGAACTGAATTTTACAAGTTTTAAAAAGCCCAAACGTACGTAGTCGCATAAATCTGATTAAAATATACAGTAATACAAATGCATAGCATATTTCGAGAGAACAGGTAATTAATTTATGTATTTTTACAAGCCGGTCTGAATTTCTGCAGTTGAATAATTTACAGGAATTCAGACATAACTGAAACTGGTTCAGATATTATCTGGCTTGATTTCTCAGAGCGCTGGCTTTGTGTTGAATATTAACTCAGTCTCGTGGAAGGTATGGGAATTATTCTCTTTTTTCAATACTTAAAGGTGCTTTTTGTAAATATTTTAGAATTTGAGAGCACTGTTGAAATATTGTTTTTTAGAATATTTATTTGTTGTGCTGTTGCTTAGCTCTATATTTCTATATGCACGCAAATTTTGGAGCGTTTACTCTGACAGCAATTTTTTTAAATTCAGTTAAAAATTGGAGTCCTATCGTGCTTTGGCGAGTCAGATCTATACCAGACTACAGATATGATTCGATATAAAACGAATAACCAGTTTATATGAAGATATGCCTCCAAAATGCCAAGAAATACATTAGAACTAAGTTTCTCACAGCAATCCATAATAACATGTCAGACACAAATTAAATAGGTACCCATTCTATAAAAATTATCTAACATTTCTATCAGAAGGTGTGTTACTCGTACTGTTCTTATATTTTCTACACAAAATATTCAAAGTATAACGAATACTATTGATTATCAAACTCAAACTCAAAGCATATATTTCAAATACACCAATTACAGACACTTTTGAAGTGTCAAGGGGTCGGTCAAAAAGATGAAGCTAGTTGCCCATTCCAAAGCGTATTAGGTACCCATGGAGAAGAACGGGCAAGAAACGCCATGGACACTCTTATAAATCAAAATATTGTTACAGAAATTGGTTACATTATTCATGTTGAAATTATACATGTGAGAACGATGTAGAAAGACATGTACGTTAAAAGCGTCTATAATAAAAAATAGTAAAACAAAAAAAAACTATTCAGAAATTAAAATAAGTCGTGGCAGCTAAGAGATCCTATCCAATCACACATTCAATTTGATGGCGTCCCCCGACAGTTGGTATGTCAATAATAATTCAGTGTAACAGTACACTGTTGAATAAAATGATTAACCTCCGCTCGGGAGTCGGTTGACCGGAGCCTTACGTACAGGGTGCTTGTATGCACGCCATTGATTCATTTCTCAAATACGTCAATGATTAGTAACAGGACGAAAAGGGAATAATTTTTGGGTAGAGCTGTAATAAAGTGTTTTGGTGCGTGCTGCAATGGGTCATTATTTTTTTGGGATTTGTATTTTTTTGCTTTTGGTGGGGTCTACAAAGCAATTTAATTAAAAAAAGCCTTTTTAAATATAATTATAGTTGACGTCTTTCATTTTAATAATAATTTAACAATAGAAAAAAAAACACCATCCAAAAGCACTGGGTTGTATCATTTTAGCAGTTATTAAATAATTTAATATTTATTTTGATGAAAACATATTACTTTATAGTTTTATGAAACAATATTTCTCAATTACTTACAAATTACAAAATAAATTAAACATCTGTCGTATAAGACTTTTATTTTACTTTGGACTAAATTAAAATTACAAAAACAGAAAATACAGCCTTTGGTAGCTTATAAATTGGATGTGGGTGTATGCAAAGTTGCAACAATTAATTACGAGATGATGATTCTATTGATTGGCCAATGTTAATTAACAAAAATACATCAATCAGTATAAATTAAAGATACAAAATTACACTATTTGATTAATAATAACGTATGTTGTCTTACCTAATGTAGTCTAACGCGAATAATAAAACGAAAACTTACTGTACCAACAAGGTTTTTTATTTTTATTGTTACCTAATGAATTGCTGACATTATACTGAAATCGCTAATTGAGCGACCTTTATCCGACATTTGATTAGAACACAAAATATCATGAAACAATGAAACAGCCTGTATTGTTCAATGGAAATGTCAACATTGAACTTGAATGTGTCGCGAACATTTTCGGAATATGACATAAATTATATCAACCCTTATTGGATGAACGGAATGGAATAAATACCATATGTATGCTGGCTCAAGTTACGTCGTTTGCCGCGTACTAATTCCCTGAGCTTGGCAAGCTAAGCAACAAGCGAGAGCGATTGTACACTTATAATTTCTAACGTGACCATAATATTATATTGGACGTCCACGTCCATAAAATGTATGGAAATAGGTGCACGTTATTACGTTATCGTGGAGGATAATTTAAAAGCATTTTCACACATTATTTCCATACATTTTACTTTCGGGGTTTGTCATGATGCTGTGACGTGTAATATCGTCACGTTTGCAATTATTAAAGCGCGTATTAGCTTGATTAATTTTATTGTTTGCCGTGATTTGAATAAAGTTTTTACTTTGAGCGGTCCATTAAGCAATCAAGTCTGCCTATTACTCTTCTACTAATTTGACCATGATTAACAGCCATGAACCCACAATATAATGCTAGAGTAGTCAAATAGACAAAATTTTAATATATTTTTCTACAGAAATGGAGCGATTATATTGCTCCACATCGCTGTATTCAGCTATAGAAGTTAAATATAGGCTTTAATATTGATAATTCCTTATACCGAAACCTTATACAGAAAATTATAATTTGTGTAAACACAAATCGCCTCACAAATAAAATATCATTTCCTTTTGCTCGTCCGCTCCCTCCTATGGTTCGATCCCTTGTCCTAACTGTCACCTATTGGTGCCGTCACCCCACCGATTGTCATAGCTCGAATCGGTATGACATCTCATTGTGGCAGTAATTACGCCATATTGTACATTTATGTTCACATATTGTTCATTTGGCGTGATCTTCTCGTCTATTGTTTGAGCACTTGTTTGTCACTTGTTTTTATCCCATGATTTGGGTTTTGTTTCGGCCGGCTTTTGTTGTTTTGAGTTGAATTGTGGCAATATGCTGGTTTATTCTGAAAATCAGCTAAAATGTCTGAATAATTTGTTGGTTCATGTGTTCAAATGATTTCCAACGGCTTAATTTCTTACAAGAGCATGTCAAAAGTGAGTAATTTCGAGGAGTTCCAGATAGACGCATTCAAATATTTGGAGTTCGTTACTTTTAAAACAATTTTCCCAGAGCCTAATCCCTTTAGGCTTGAAATCTCTAATTGTACCAAAAAAATTAACTCACTAAAAATTGTTTCAAGGATAAACAATAATTAAATACACCGCAGTTATAAATTTAACCCACATCGGTTAAGGAACGAATCGGTAGAAATTGTTCTAAAACACGCAGCCATTCTTTTAATCAAATCCGTTCGAACCTGCTTTAAAGCCTTTGACGGAACTAAACTCTAGCAAAAACGTGCATCGGAACATTTTTATGTGTTTCGAGAACAAACAAAACGGGTAACAAAGTATTAGTTACCAGTTTTTCTATAGTATTCAATTGTATACTATATCAAATTGCCGTTGAAAATCTACTATGAGAATGAAGGCTATTTTTTATATAGGCTCAATCAATACCGTCTCGGTCAATTATGTGGATTTTTAGTAAGCAAATGCTTTGAAGCCGGTTCTCAATCAGAAATAGTGGATTGAATGTTGATAACATTGTAATTGTTTTATTGATGGCTAATTATGAGTAACGAACATTCGTAATTATGTTATACGGTATTTAGAGAGGTGAGTGTAATGTACACGGAATTTTGGGAGAGTAAACGAACGTCCCATGAACGAAAATATCGGTAGGTACGAATTTTTTAGAAAGTATGTAAGATACTGCGGGGTAATTACGTAACAAACTAACAGTAGGAATGGGTTTCATTTTGACAGTTCAACAACACTCATTGCGTTATTTACGTTGTTGAACAGACAAATTTTCGAACATTATGAAGCAATGGATTAGCAATAGGCTTCAAAATGATTCAGATTGTGATAGATAGTGTGTTATGTATTTTTTTTTTTTTTATGGTGTTTGTCAGGTTGTATAACTGGCAATGTAAGTTTTTTAATGTAAATAGTTCAAAATGGAAAGATAATTCGTTTTTAACTGACTTCAAAAAAAGGAAGAGGTTCTCAATACTAGTGTATTTATTTTTATTTTATTGTTTTATGGTTGTTACCTCAGAACTTTTGCTCTATTCCCATCCAATAACAAGAGCTAATACCATTTGGTATTAATTTATTTCCAAATTTTTTTTTTCTATTCCCAACGAGTAGGTACCACATTTTAAAACCAATACCAAAACAAGTTTGAAGAAATCAGATACAGTCAGGTTCAGTAAAATTAAAATGCTTTGAGTGACGAACTAAGTTTCCGAAAACATAATAAATGTTCCCGAAAATCCTAACCCTAGACGGTCGACGTCAGTGGCATCCCGAGGTTCGGTTGGTTAGGTTCCTTTAAACCCTTTAGACAGAAATAGGAGCCCCGCAAAGCGGGGCTCCGTCGACCAGCTTATTAACCCTAACCCTATATTTAGATTACCCAAGATTTCGGTAAAACGCAATTTAAATAAAACTTTGTGTAGCTGAGTGTACAAAAAGTCACGCTTTGGTATTCGTTAGTAATAGATTTTTTATTTAAAAAAAAGTGGTATTTGTTGGGAATAGAAAATAAATTCGGAAATAAACTAATACCAAATGGTATTAGCTCTTGGTATTGGATGGGAATAGATCGAACTTTTTTTTACGTGAACCGATTTTGATGATTCTCATGTAGTCCCATATAAATTTGATCAAGAACTGACTAGTAGTTTTTGAGTTATCTTTAATAATGCGAATTTTTTCCACATAAATTAACACATACCTGATAACATACCTAAATGATGTTTTAATAACTCCCTGTCACTGTTATTTACATATCAAGTAGTGGTATACGAATTTGTGTGGGGTACCACAACACAAAAAGTGAAAAATAAATTTAATTTCGGAGGTTGGTGTTTTAGATTTTGTATTCTCGATTTTGGCCACCGAATTCCGAAATTAAAGTTTTTTTTTTTTGTATTTTTTTGGAAGTCGGTCGTTTTTTTTTTTTGTAAAAAGTTTTTTTTTAACTTTTTATTTCATATTTCATCAAATCTTTTATAGTAGCGTAATTGATTTCTAATCCTTTCCAAAACATAGCTAGTCGGTAGCTATATAACTAAAATGACATACAGAATGAACAAACTCCAATTTAAATACAAAAAAAAACAACAAATTACTTCCGATACCCCTTTAAACCGTGCTTCATTCGTTCACATAAATCAAACTAACCAATAGTACTATCGCAAAGTTATCGACAGAGACAAACGAACGCGTGAATCGCGACACAATTATATTAATCAGAGCACATTTGTCAACTGAACTATCGATGTATCGCGTGGACCAGTGTGCGGCTGATCGTTGCGGATTTAGGTCAACTGAGATAATTATTTTAGTATAAAATACTAGCAACCCGCACCTGCTTCGCACGGTTTTCACCACTTCACAAAACATAGAGATTTCTTTATTAAATGTAAGTTTAATATTAATGTACTATACATATAAACCTCCCGGACTAAATTTTCTGTATGTTGGAGAAAACCATATCAAAATCCTTTGCCTATAGTTTAGAAGAACGACGCGGTCACACAGGCAGAGACGAAATGCGACTTTAATTTATGATATGTATAGTTATAGAAGTAGGTATCGCGCTTGTATTTATCTAAAGGTTTAGTTCACCTACCTAGGTTTAGTTAGCCTGCTCCTTGGTTTAATAGTGGGTCCCACCTATACTACTTGTTATCACTAACCGGTCAAATAAAGACTACCAGCTTTTACCGTTAATTCCTAATTGAAAAACCCAATAAGACTGCCTAACCTGGGATTTGAACCCAGGACCCCACGATCTTCCAACCCAAAGATACTAGGTTAGGCTGTCGGATAAAAAAACTCAATAGGTAACATTGCCTGACCTGAGAATAAATCCCAGGACAACGTGGCAGTCAATAATATTAATCAGTACACATTTGTCAACTAAACCGTCGATGTATCATGTGGAAAAATGTGGGGCTGATCGTAGCGGATTTAGGTTTACAAAAAAACCACCGACTTCCAAAAAAACACTACATAGTGAAAAATAACATTAATTTCGGAAGTCGGTGTCTTTGGTTTTGTATTTTTGTTTTTTTTGCCACCGACTTCCGAAATTAAAGTTATTTTCACATTGTAGTGTTTTTTTTTTTGAAGTCGGTTCCTTTTTTTAAGTTTTTATTTTTCAGTTTTTAGTTGTACCTGCTCCACACAAAGTCGTATACCACTACTTCATAAGTAAATAATAGTGACAGAAAATTATTAGAACATCGTATTATTAATATTATAAATGCGAAAGTTTGTGAGGATGGATGGAAGGATGGATGGATGGATGGATGTTTGTTACTCTTTCACGCAAAAACTATTGAACGGATTTGGATGGAATTTGGAACACAGATAGTTTATAACCTGGATTAACACGTAGGATACTTTTTATCCCGGTAGTACGTTCCCGTGGGATAATTTCAGACCTGCACGCGGGGAAGCCACGGGCAAAAGCTAGTCATCAAGTTAGACTAAGTGGAAAAAATACATATTATTAAGGATAACTCAAATACTACTGGTCAGATCTTGATCGATCAAATGTATATGGGACCACATAAGAAGCACCAGCTTTCAAATAAAAAATAATCATCAAAATCGGTTCACCTAGAAAAAAGTTATGAGGTAAAACACATTTAAAAAAAAACAGTCGAATTGAGAACCTCCTCCTTTTTTTGAAGTCGGTTAAATAGTAAACATCGCGCTTGTATTTATCGAGAAGTTAGGTTTGGTTAAAAATGTGGGTGCCTCTATCCTAAAAGAAAAACCTAATCGCACTGTACCTAACCTGGGATTTGAACCCAGGACCCCACGATCTTCCAGCCCAGAAAGACTAGGCTAGGCTGTCAAATAAAAAAACTCAACAGGTAACATTGCCTGACCTGAGAATAAAACCCAGGTCAAACGTGGCAGTCAATAATATTAATCAGCGCACATTTTGTCAACTGAACTGTCGATGTATCGAGTGGATGAGTGTGTGGCTGATCGTAGCGGATTTGAGCAAATCCGTGAGATTATGCGGAGTGATATACGAGTTTAGTAGCCAAATAAACTGATTTAAAAATATTTTCGTCAATTGTAAATAATTGAACTTGTATACGGGATTATGGGGTAATTTTAATTTCTGTTAGTACTTGGAAATTACTTCTATTAAATATTGATATTCGCAAAACGTTCCTGAAAAAAGCTTTTATAAATAAGGACACAGAGGTTAGGTACGTTATTCTTTGAAAAGAAGGATTCCTAGAAAACATTTTGTGAAAGAAAGGGTTTTCCTGCTACAAGATTACTCGAAGTGCCTGGTGTTACACGTGCCTCACCAATCTCTTACAAAAACAAAAAAAACATCTTTAAACTCAGTAGGTAATTCAGTGCCAATAAAAATAAAAACTTAAAACAGACACAACGTTCAACTAGGTACAGTAGCCAGCAGATCAAGCTACACGAAACTGTCAAATTTATTCAAACAATTTTAAACCTTAAAATGTTGACAGTTAAGTTCAAAATCGAATGAGAAAATCTGACAGTTTGCGATAACTTGATGTGCGACTGTACATCGTTATGCATAAATCCTATTGTGAGAAACGTCAGCTGTTTTCACTCGCTCGCAGCCATTTAACAAACTGTAAGTGCGTTCGGGTATTAATTTGCAAAACAAATGAGGATTGTGCATAACATAAATAAAACAATGGTGGCAGAAAACTGTTCAGCGTATTTATTATGTCTCCCTAAAATCACAAAGGTAATTTGGCCTTTCGTTTTTGGTTGGGCCATATGGCTTTTCCCGTAGACTGTGGCTTTGTTTATAAATATTACAATAATTGACTGTAATTTATGTATTTAATTTATGATCCTACATAAAAATTACAATATACAAACGTTGACGCAGATTCCATTTTTGAACTAGAACTGACATTAATAAAGTTCTATTTCTACATAGGAATAACAATTTAGGCACCTGTTCCACCGCCCGGCGCGGCGATCAACGAGATGCAAGAAGAGCTAGCAACTAAAAATGAGTTGGCGAGCGACGAGCAGCAAGAGCGCGACGGCGACGAACGATTACTCGTTGGCATGCGTGCGTACACACGGCTACATATCAAGCTATACTTTTCCAGTATAAGCGGACCTCTCATTGTACGGAACTCCTATACAATGCGAGATCAGCTTATACTGGAAATGTATAGCTTGATATGTAGCCGAGTGTACCAAGCGTGAGTCTCTCAGCGAGTGTTCTGCCCGCCAAGCGAGCGTCGCTGAGCGAGTGCTCTCTTTGATAGATCTTGTCACTACGCCAAACGAGTAGGTGCTCGCCGGCGGTGTGAACAGTCAACTATAATAACTAATATGTAAAAAAAAAATTGCGTAAAGTACAAAGTTTACCGTCACAAATGATAGCATTCACAAGAATTTGGTACATAGATACAGTATTTATTTATTTTTGCTTAAGGTACTGAAACTGATACCCAAACTAAGCCAGGGCTTGTATTTTGGGAGTCAGCTTGGGTTGGTCAGTAGGAGCTTGTATCTCTTTAACTTACAAGGGACCTACAAACTTTTGTACGTTTCTTGAGCGAGAAAATCGTTGTTAACTAGTCGCTTCGTCGTTACCGCGGACGGTGGGACAGGTACCTTTATGCTAAGATAAAAAAATTGGATTATATCAGTGAAAAGGTCACCTTATGATCAGTCAAGGCTGGACTTCTGAACGATAACAGTTCTAGGAATTTGTGTAGTTATTTGTTCAGGACCTCGATAAAGTGACACATTGAACATGACAGGTGATCCACTCACATAATGCAAGTAAAATTTATAGGACATACAAAAATGAAGCAGTCAAAAGTAATCTTATGCATTGCTATGAACAAATTTAATTAACATGAATATCTCATGAATATCGGCAGTAAAATTATAATGAACTTCATGTAAAACTTGATGTTTGGCATATAAATGTAGACTTTAATTTATTGGTTATTACTTTTCTTTTTTGTATGTATCTTTGGTAATCGGAGAGTATGAATGACAATCGCTCCTGCAATAAAATAAAATTGATTAAATTAATTTAAATTTTTGTACGTGGGTGCATGTCAGGTCAGATAAAGATTTACTCCATAAGAAATACGTTTTGATATAGATACCTACCTACGTTTCTTAAAAACTTGCCTAATTAACAAAGAAAGTAAGATACAATTTCAATAAAATCATTCATGGTATATGTACAATTTTAAATTCTAAAATAAAATTAAGATAAGATATTAATAGAAAATTTATAAACCGACCTACCTGACGACTTAGGTAAGACGTCCAAAAATAACTAACATTGGTAAGTACAAGCCTACAGGGGCATCCGACACGTGTCACTTAATCGTGACCTCATTTTAAAACACCCACCACATTTAAAAACACACAAATAAAATAGTTACAAAATATATCACAAAAAGATATTTTTATTCACTTTCACTAAGGATCGTATCCACCCAAAGGCTTATCCCAATAAGCCTCTTTACATATCCTCGCCCATATATACGTAACCAAATAAAGTAATATCAAAGAAAAGTTGCCGCTTTGAACAGGAACCAGCCGTTTTCCATCACGATTCACAAGATACATAATTTTATTACATTTCTTCGTAAGTGTACCCTAACTCAATGTTTATTGGCCTGATATTAATTTGTAAAGTATTACTTGACATATATATTTTATAGCCCGAGAAATTCTGTCAACCAGGTAATTAAATTAACGAAGTTTAAGGATGGTCAGCCCACGCATAGAGTAGATAACGATTATGATGCCAAAAAAACCAAGATAATTGGATACATTTTTATAGTTCCACTGACCTTAAAACGTACAAAAATGTATAAAGAACTACACGGGTAGAAGTTCAATATAAGTAGGTATTGGCTATCCTCAATCAATCAGAAAGAGGTACTCAAAGTGATTGTCAATCGATCGGATACAAATAAAGAAGAAAATGTGTCTACTTACAGGTAAGGATTAATCATGATTCACGGTCGAATGTTTTAGTATGTAATGTGTAAGAAACAGTGTGAACAGTGGAAAAATGTGTGTGTGTGTGTGTGTCTAAGGAAGATTCAAAACTGGCTCAATTTCAGTCACAAAATCGAACAGAAACCTATGTATCCATAAACGTACGAGTAACATAAATTCGTACGATTTTTGAATCGAAAATATAACAATCCTGTAGAATTTTGTTTACATTTTTGCGACAAGCACAATAAGTATTTCCCATAGACAATAACCCATAAACGTAACATAAATTCCTACGATTTTAGAATCGAAGATACAACAATCCTGTAAAATTTTGTTTACATTTTTGCGACAAGCACAATAAGTATTTCCCATAGACAATAATCCATAAACGTAACATAAATTCGTACGATTTTTTTATCGAAAATTCAACAATCCTGTAGAATTTTGTTTACATTTTTGCGACAAGCACAATAAGTATTTCCCATAGACAATAATAAAGGCTTAAAACTAAGTAAATATTGTGTGCGCAACGAGTAATTTCAATTTTAAAATAGTTCGAATTTGTTTTACGTTGAATCCGCGCGTTCATTCTAGGCCCACTTTACTCCTTTACTCAAATATCAAGCAGTGACGTATTTATAACACGTTGGCTTAGAAACAACATTGCATTCAATAAAACGGTGTATAGTACAAGTAGATACAGACCTGAATCAGTAATAATTGATTTCCCGTGCGAATAGTTAGCAAGAAAACATTACACACTGCAAAGGACACACGTTTCTCCCATATATACAATTTATCCTGTAATTTGTAACTGTATATTGAACTTGCTCGTTGGTATAGTAGATACAAGTGCGACTGTTGAGCGTGAGGTCCTAGATTCCATTCTCAGGTCAGGCAGTGTTAATGAGATTTGTCCACTACCAATTTTCCTAGTAACCGGGCGGAAATACAGACTTTGGAAGGCTCTATTTTTGCCCAGTTAATGGCATAGGCTCATCCCATACATGTATGGGACTTAATTATAACTAGCGAAATGTAGGTGTAACTATACACCTCTGCCCGACTCTTCGGGGAATACAGGCGTGGTATTATGTTCTAAATGTATTTATAAACCCTTTGTGGACAATACGTTTAGTTTGTGGGACTGCAATATCCTTATCACAAAAACTTTTTGGATGCCAGGAAATTGATTCTGTGTGCTGACATTTTTCTCCCAAAACCCTTTGCGATGGGTCGGCTGATCGTTGTGGTAGAGGTTCTATTATCACTTTCTATTTTCACGTACTTTGCCGTATCTTATCGACTGTTATTGAGTTGAAAGACCTGGTATTTTCACGCTCTTATGTTGACGGTAGATATCGCAAAGCAGGGAGTGTAAGGGAATATGGGTACTGCTGTAATAGTAGGGAAATATTATAGATTTCTTTAAGCATTTAAACAATTTGTTAAATCTTGGATATAACAAATTATTGTTGTTGTTATCCTAACATATGGATGCCAGACTTGGGCTTTAACAAAGGCACAACACAAGGTAACAAATTAGCTGTCAGTCAAAGTGCCGTGAAAAGAAGTTCGATGGGAGTCAAAAAAAAGACCGGATTGAAAACAAAGAAATTAGACGGGTAACGACGGTGGCTGACGTCACACGGAAAGCCACAAAACTTACATGGAAGTGGCCTGGTCACACCCTCAGAGTCACAGATAAATGTAGCAAAAGGCTAACAGTCTGGTACCCGAGAAATGGCAAACGACAAAGAGGAAGTAAGAGAAAACGCTGGACCGACGAACTGGAAACAACAGGAGGAAAACTATGGACTCGAATAGCAGTTGATACTCGTAGGAAAAAGTGGAAGGAAATGGAGGAGGCCTTTGTCAATGGGCACACAGACCAAGACAGCCGGTGTTAATAATAAATAATAGAGTTATTTATTATTATTTATTTTTTTTGCTTTTTTTACAAGTTATTAATAATTTTATTGTATTAGCATAAGTTTCAAATGGCCTGTATAAATCGCTTTTGTTTATTATTATCTGGTTTATTTATGTTCATGCTTATTAAATACATTTTTAAATAAATTTATTTAAAAAAAAAAATGTGGGCCGCCGGTATCGGGAGCAGGGTCTAAACTATCGGTGGTTAGGGCTCCAGAAACAGGAACCTTCTCACGATGCGAGCCGTATCGAGGAGTACTGATTTCTGATTCAGACCCTTGATCTAACCGCCTAACGAGAGCTTCGAGAGATGTTGATCGAGGCTTTCGGCCATCAGACCATTGGCCGATACGACAATCGGGACAATGACAGCCGAGCTCACAGTCCAGCAGTGGATGTCTTTCGGCTGAAATGATGAAGTAGCCTTTAATTCTTACCATGAGCAATGCGAGAAAATCTCATGTCATGATCAAACGATCAGCCATTTAGTAAGATTGACTACTCAAGCCCCCCGACGGAGTGTAACAATATTTTTATAGCAGCTCGCAGTTTAATCAAGGAGGTTGTCGGCTGCCTTAACCGCTGTCCTGCGGATGCCTTCATAAATGTGAGCCTCCAGCTAGGGCATAAAAATAATAATCCAAGCGACTACTTGCTTAGGGCACCCCCTATGGGGTACGGACTTCGGCTTAGGGCGTTGCTGGGAGAGGGCAGCTAGGGACAGGCGGGGTTGGATCAAGATGGTATGGTCACTGGTGTAGGCTCTTTTATTTATTTATTTCCTATGTATATCCATTAAAATCAATCCTCTTACTATATATTCATCACCAAATTAATCGTCCCGTTTGAAACGAGCAGTAAATTCCTGCACTAATCACATACTAAAATTGAGTGTTGTGGAGTTAGGTCATTAATCTCGCGAGCACTGATGTGCTAATCTATGATAGGTAATTGACTAATGGCTTTGACCTAACACTGTGGGTTACAGACAAGCTTTACGTAGCTAAACCACTAATTAAATGGATTTGTAGTGAATTTGTATCTTTATACTTGTCGGCTTATTTGAATAAATATGTCGTGTCTATTAATGCGGAATATTTCATTCAATAGCATATCCGAATTATAACTAAGATGTCCATGGTAATGTATATTCTATTGAATACAATTTGCATGCTAAAGTAATATTTCCTATTTATGCTATTGAATATGGCATTATTCAGACCAGAAAATGTATCATCATCATCATCATTTCAGCCGAAATACGTCCAATGCTAGACTTAGGCCTCCCCCAAGCACCGCCACTCCGACCAGTTATGTGCTTCTCGTATCCAACGGATTATTTCAGCCTTCACCAAGTCACTGGTCCACCTTGTGGGTGGCCTTCCAACACTACGTCTTCCAGCCAGTAAATGCATCAAAACATTATTGCATCTTTGATGACATTGAAATTGGGTCTTGATTACTAAGCATGGGCATTCTTTTCTTCATTTAGAAGATATCCAAGAATACAACATGTAAAGTTTCTTCGAAGAACATATGTATTTTGAGATATTGATGTTACGAAAGCTAGATCATTTCAAAGTCTTCCTTTAAGATTGGACTCTCAGCTCTCATCTTCAATTCCTTTGCAAGCTACTTCAATATTGTGAATTCGATATCTACCAGCATGACCAATACATGCATATAGATTGTTTTATTTTCAAAACATGTCTCCGATACAGATATATCGCAAATTTTCCACGCTTCAGTAAATAGGTCAGCTGGTTCATCTTGATGATCGCTCCAGTGGTTAAACGGAGCAGTAAGTAGGTTTACGTCAAGATACGGTTCGTGTTATCAGATGTTGTAAACTTCGTCGATATAAATATTTCAATATTTTAGAATAAGGAACGTACAACCTGACCTATATTATCACCTATTTAATCGGTTTTGATACTAAGATGCCTTAAAATTTCCATAAGAGTATTGGAGCAAATAATATATTGGAATGTATTGTATGTTAAACAATTGACTGCATTCGGATCGAATGTCTCAACACCGTTCTCAACGTCTTCATTAGTATCATCCTTTAAAGGGCATTACTCACAAACAATAAGTGGCATGAACTTATCCATTTGGAAATATTACCAGAGAGATAAATTAAATGCAACTTAAAAATGGAAAATGTATCAGCAAATCTTAGTTTATGGAGAAATATAATATATTCACAAAAAAGGCGAATGGAAACAAACTTTTTTAATGTTCCAAGCTAAAGTTAGGGAACCTAACACTGATTACATGATTAAAATTACACATTGAAAAATGGCCTATGCAACACCTAATAAAGTACCTAACTTCCGCAAAATTTTACATTAGTCGCAATCGAACATTCCCCGTACGCGTGCCAATAAATAACACATAATTACGTCAAACATTTCTCTATAGTCTATGGCTACAAGCGGCTGATTTCCCACGACGAAGTCCCTCTGTTGTAGTCTACAATGAAATATGCATGCGTGACATACACGCCGTGAAATAGCGTTAGACCGTGCTGCGCGGATTCGGGCCCTCGCTGTTTTTGAAGTGGGCTCGTGTCCGTTTTGACTAGCTATCCGATACGGGAGTGATGTGTTTTATTGTGTCACGGCTTATTATTTTTTTTGTATGGAATGTTGGGCTATGGTCCCCGCAATGCGCAAAATTGCCAAACATCCTGCAGGATGTACCAAATGTGTGTATGATGGACGGAAAAAGTGTTTTATAAAAGCTTTCACGGTTTAATTACTGTACATAATTTTCAAATTGAAGTTAATCAGAATCAGAATCAGAATCAGAACTTTATTTGCTATGAATGTAGGTACAGGTATAAGATGTTGTATATAAATTTATGAGATCGGCTACAGTCTACCATACGGCATTCAAATTATTACATAAAGAAAAAAGAATACTCGTATAAACAAAACAATGTCAACAAAACAAAACAGGAATTAAAGTGAAGTCAATTAATAATATTATAGTCAGGTACAGTACAGTAGTCTTACATGGTCAAGAGCAACAATTTATGAAAAAAAATAGTAGACAAATAACCACCTTCAAAGCTTTATCTAGTTCCGTTCAGCATTTCGATTAGATGGAATAACATCGCTTCGTCACAAATATATTCAAAACAAATCTTTTGCATTTATAATATCAGAGTCAAGATAAATGCCTACCTATTCGCAGCTTTAACACAGTTGGGTATTATACACCTTTCGTAAAATAAATCGTTCTTTCAAACTTCAATTCAGATTTTTTTAATCCCAAGGGCACTTTCCAAGTAAATAAAATTGGATTCGTAAGATTCATTGATTTGTCATTAGCCGTCAGTCATTGGGATTGCGCATTCAGCTTTACATTGACGATAAAGTTCTGATATAATTTTTTGATATCGCCAGAGGGACGCTTTGACACCACTGAGGCGTTTTCGATAAATTCGTATCAAACTCCAATATCGCCTTTATAAGTCGAGTCTAGAAAATTCTTTCTAGAGATCATTCCGATTGAAAATGCTCTTATGCTAATACTGATTCGACAGTCTCTGGAAGCAAGAGAAGGAATTACGTAATCCAGATTATTGAATCTGTAATATTCTTTCTCGTTTCTTACTATAGCTATTTCAGTAAAACTGTCACAATGTAAAGGTACCTCGATAAAGTACAGAACTTATTGGCAGAGCGAGCGAAAGTAGGTAAAGATAATTTCATAAGTGAAAGAATTCCTTTTGTTCAATTCTCATATCATGTGTATTTCGATTTACTGAAACGTCTTTATCTTGCCTAAAATGTGTTTGATATGAATTGAATTATTCTTGTTGCAGTATTTCACTTAAAATGTTTTTCGATTTGTGATTATGTACCTTATTTTGTTTTAAATACCCACCCTTATAGCTCCACGAGTTATTTATATAAAAAACAATGTCTTTAAAACGACTTCCTCGACAATTTCCTGAATAACCGAGCCTATTGACGAAACACACGCAATTAAGAAAACCGCTGCTAAAATAAGACTCATAAAATTTCCACACGTTCTTAGCACAAACCTCTTTGATCTCCGTGTGGGTGGGTAAAATAAATTATGTAGCGAGTAAGTAAGCGGTGCTGCATATCTCTAGTGCTATAAACAAAACAAACTAGCAGAGGTGCGGTAATGAAATGCAAATATGCTGGCATACTCTACGGAAACACTTCTCGTGACTGGAGTAAATAACAGGTGACTTCTTGATAAACTTAGGTTAGACGAAGGTTTGTCTGCTGATGAAATTTTGGTGGAAGTAGAGCAACTAGTGTACTGTATTTTGATGACGTTTATTTTGGGATGTTCTTTAAGTATTTGTAAGCACTTTGTTCCCATGTGTATTTTATTCATACGTCTGAGATAAGTTTAAGGGTCAACGATATTTGAATTCAATTAGGATCTACGAGTACTTGAGTTTGGGCTACTTCATTTGTAATTCGTAAATATATTTTATATTTATCTGTTTCAAACCATTTTGTTTTCAAAGAAGAGTATTTCATTATAGTCTTTCAAGGCCGATATTAATGATTAGTTTTTACTATATTAGGGATTGTTTTGCGACTAAATATAGACTCCTCTCGAGGACAGAAAATATGATGATTTTAGAATAATGCTCTTAGTTAAAGTAGGAACTACAACAGTTGGTCCAGTGGGTAGAATATTATTTACAAATACCACTTAACAATACAAACAAGAGGTAATGAGATGATTCCTAGCGCTGGACACAAAGACTTGATGAAGTAATCATAGCTTTGAACAGTATAAAGGGACCTTGGTTTGCGTTTCTTAAGGAAATATGTCTTGAATTGAGAGTTCAGGATATGTCTATGACTATAGAATATTACACATAACATAATATCACGCCTATTCCCCGAAGGGTTAGGCAGAGATACACCTATAGTACACCCATATTTCGCCAGTTATGTTTAAGTCCCATGTAACAGAGGGCGAGCCTATTGCCATCAACCGGGCACAACTCCAAACTCCGGACTGCTACTGATAAATTCCAGATGGAAAAACCCAGAAAAACACTTTGCCCGACCCTGGAATCGAACCCAGGACCACATGCTCAGCAGTAGCGCTACCGACCACTAGACCAACGACCATACTGTAGAATATTTTTTTATTTTTAATAGATAATAAATAAAACAATACAAGTTGAATAACATTTTATCAGTGATATTAAACCTGATAGCATGATTTTTTTTTTTATAATCAAGAAATGAAAACTTTTTCTTTGTTCGGTTCATGTTCAACAACGGGCAATGCAAAGATTTCTATAGTAACATCCTGTGGCCATTGATTAATTTTCTAATGGTTTGGTGTACAATAATGAATCCTCAAGACTGTTTAAATAATAAATAAATGATAAATGGTTTTGTTTCTATGAGTAGGTTTCTACAAACACGTCAATCATAATTTTAAAACTAGATGCGGTCAGCGTTTTCTATCTGACTACTCTGAGAAGAAAGGCCGAAACAAATTCAGAGGTCATAGTCTCTTTTAAAGTCTAGACATAATCTTGGTCAGATCATGTGAAGACAATGTAGATTAGCGTCTGAAATGGTCTTTTGTGTGAGCGCGTTCATTGAGGCGCCGATCAGCTCGCCGGTTGAATGCGTCGCAGAGGGTCATGGCTATCCGGCTGGTCCGGAGATGCGCACGGTCTCCTGCGAGGCAGCGAGCCTCCTTGCCGGATTGCCGTCATGGGATCTGGAGGCAAAAGTCCTTGCGCACATTTGGGAGTGGCGCGAGGAGGCGAAACCCCAGGGCGTAACACAGCTGCCGCGAGAAATCGCGGCACAGCGGACAGAGCTCCGGCGGGATCTCATGGCGGCATGGAGAGTGCGACTGTCGCAATCCAGTTCTGGGCACGCCACAATTGCGGCGGTAAGTCCCCTCTTTGAGGAGTGGCTTAAGAGGCATCACGGCGTCCTCACCTTCCGCCTGACGCAGGTCCTCACCGGACATGGCCGTGCCCGGGTGTTACCATTGTGTGGATCGACCGGAGGACACGGTGGAGCATACGGTGGAGGTCTGCCCGGCTTGGGCGGAGCACCACCGTGTCCTTGTGGCGGCGATCTATCGCGTCCGGCCCTGGTCCAGGGTATGGTACGGAGCGACAGGGCATGGAAAGCCGTAACCGTGCAGCTCAACTCAGAACTTAAGGAGCTCAACAATTCGACGAACAATACTAAAGAAAGGACATTTGTGTAGGCCGCTTAAACTACTTAAACTGCCAGACCATGACTAAAACTGATACAATGACCCACATAGTCCCTACATTCGCAATAATTAAAATAATATAATACTTTTTACAGTAAATAGTGTACTCATATAACTAGCTGCCTATTCAATACTGAACCCTAATATAAAATCTATGAAGCTAGTAACACCAAGACCGAATCTTAAAATACTATTACAAGACAAGCCACATACAACGTTAGTACTACGTAATAATTAATTACCAAACCAAATCCCCGTTCCCTGCCACAGTTTCGTTCTAGCTAACAAACATATCCAGTGTTTGTGTGGTCTCTTTCCTAGCAGTATTATTCAAGTCGAAGACAGATACTTTTCTGTTCGCATAAATTACCTTTCATTATGTAAGAAAATGTTTTATGTTACAGGATGTCGTGATGAAGGCATACTCTTTACGGGACGGGTTATTTTTTACAATGGGACTTCTAATGTTTTAGTACGTTCAAATGCTTCGTTAGCTTTCAGTGTGTTTTTTTGTTCGTTTGGCTTTTATTTGCGTTGAATTGGATTTGCGTATGTTTTCAAGGAAGTTGATTAGCAATTGTAAAGAATGCAATGTTTTTCTTATTTGACAAACTGTTTTATGTTCAACTGCAACATAAATAAAATAGATGCATTGGTTTGATTTTTTTAAATAGTAGTTGGTTTATAATACCTTACCAAGTAAATTATTAGGAAGAAAGGATACCTACATTTCTCAGTTCACCGACCAAATACTGCATTTTCTAAAAAGTTCTACTGTCTATTAATGCTTTTTAATCCAACAATATTTAAGAGATGAAGCAAGTTAACATGAGGCAAGAGAACATGACGCAAGTTTGTTCACACGAGTTCAGGTGTTTACAGATAATCCTTTTGAAATAAATACCCCTTCAATTAAGAACTTTTTCCCGAAATTACTTCCATTTAATTTCTCGACTACAAAGTAAGGCATCACACACGGTTGTTTCCATGCTTGTAATTTAATACTCCTTTAAGAGAATCTCAGTCAAACACTTGGTGTAGGTAAGTAAATGTACCTGGCTAAAGTATCACAGATGTGAGATTGTTAACTTTACTAAGAAATCCTCCGTTTCCTTCAAGCTCGTTATTTCGAACGCTCGGGTACCGCGAGAGCATTTTAATGTCAAAGAAACGGCGCCCGCGCAGTCGCCTGGCCACTTTACGCGGGCATTTGTTTTTAGTGCGCTGTTCCGCCGGCACATTTTTGTGCTGCACGTCAATATTAGTCTCTGTACAGATGTAGTTTAATTGTTACGGTACGAAAACATTGTTGAAAATGGGGCCGAAGCGTACTTATGTGAACGTAAAATTCTCGTTTTAAACCAAAGTAGTTAAGTTAAGTACTCCACTTTTTGAATTAACTTTTTTATCCATACAAGCAGCTGGTATCAAAAACACGCTACATATTTTGGCAAGACACAAAATAATCGAGTTTCCTTACATACGAACATTCAAATTTTTCCTTATTTCTCAAGAAAAATGAGAATTCTCACCTTGCATAATACAGTTTTAACTTTTGCTCGAGCCGAACAGGAACTAATATATCTAATCCTATTCCGTTTTTGCCGATGCTATCTCCCATATTTCAACTTGTTACATTGTATTCGAGAAACGCTGACGGTCTACGTCACACCGATCGGTTAGATAGCGCTAGATATTTTGACGTGTGATGATTGAAAAAAGTAGACGTGTGTAGGTTAGATGGTCCAAGATAGCATCAACGGGTTAATTAGTAAAGTGTTGATAAAAACAATAGTATGGTCGCACGCAAAAAGGTTGTAAGGAATTAAAAAGATACGGTGCTGGTTGAGATAATTTTGTAAGAGGAACAATTATTGCATGCAACATCTTGAAAGTATATATTGTAGGTTGGTTTTTCCGATAAAATTAAACTACATATTGACTCCCAATCTTCTTCATATTTCAGCCATTGAATGCCATTACAAAAATTGGAGTTTCTAATGATAGCTACAATGAACGGTCATTGAAGCTGCCATAATTGCCATGGAAGACAGATTGATGATCACAGACCAAATTATTGTCAAACACAAAACAACCACGAAATTCAAGTCCTTAGTCCCACGCAAAATTAAAGCTCATATTCACACTTACATCATTTACCGTCTACGCCGGGACTATCGCCTAAAATTCATAAATTACAGGCATACACCCCTAGTATGTTCTCATAAACATCAGCCAGACTTGCGCAATATTAATTTGCAACTTGTTGATGATCAGACGGTGCTACGTTTATCGTCCGTCACGGCGCCCCCCGCACATTAATCACGCGACCTCACCTCTGCTGCGGCCAAAGAACATGTTGGTGGTAGATCCGACAAACGTGTACTACGTTAAGTAGTTACAAGACTCAAGCAAGACTCTAGTGCTACCTACGTACCTTGCTTGTTGATTTATGCTTTTGCGCATTTTGAACTATCAGTCTCACTATACAAACTCTCACTAAACAGTGGCCTTTTTTTTGGGTGGGAAATCATCCAATGACCTCTCCCGCTCTGGGCGGAGCGGGAGAGGTCATTTGATGATTTCCCACCCAAAAAAAAAAAAATGGGCCACGGTTACTCTTTCGAACAATCCGCGACCCCTGCAGGCATCGGCCCTTTCGGACCCCGTCAATGATGCTGACATCTCTTTGAGGCGCGCGTGGAACATGACGCGCCGTTGACCCGAGCCTGGTCCTTACCGGACGGCGAGCTACTAAACAATACCCTCCGGTAACATCGTCTGAATAAATTATTAATACTACAACATATTGACCTGACTATCTCTTCGAATTTCTGTAACACATTCGTCCTCATTATCAACCAGCTAAAAGGCGTCTATAGCTGGACTTATGCCTCGCACCACAATGACCCTAATACATTGTAGCCTCAATGCGGTACACACAAAACGTGTCTTTTAATTTTTATCATCAATAATACTTACTTCGCCACCAATTTTCCATTTCATATCTCAACCAGCCTAATCTTTGCTTAAAACGACATCGCACTACCTTGAGGTGAGACGCGACAGCTTATTAGGGGAGCCTAGAACTTTAGGGTCGAATTCACCGCGTATGGGGAGACAAGGGAATATGTTTGTACGTCCAGCCCCTGTACCACATTATCCAAGTCGAAACTACCTGGCAATAACTTGAAAACCATCTCCCTCATTTCTTAGAAGTCGGAAAGGGATAGAACAGTGTCGGATTACAGGCATATGTTTACTGTTTCAAAGGGGGGATCACCATGAAACAGCCCGAGGCTCATGGGAAATATAAGTTGGTTCCATAAGCAAGGGCGAATTGTCAATCAGTACTAAAATTCGAAAGGGCTGCAGTATCGGGCGTTTTCAATTTGTTTAATGTTTGAATGTTACCTGGGGCGCAGTAAGCCGGGATCAGTTTAAAAGTCGACAATCACATGATTAGAATTGGTCATGTGTATTTAAATTCTTGGGTATACGGCATACATACGTCCTTGCGATATTATAATGAAAAACTATTTCTATTCAGGGCTTCAATTCTGGTAATTATTATTACCCGAGTAATCTTTGCACCTGCAAACCGCGTCAATATCGTGTCTTGTACAAACGGTTTCGTTCATTGTATCATAGAGAATACTTTATTAGCAGATGTCGTGGTTAGATAAGGAATTGACGTGGTTTCAAAGTAAGGAATCGTTAAGTGTTCATAGTGAAACAGGGCCCTGTAGAGAAAGGGAAAAATGTGTGCGTTATTAAGTCAACAATCAAACACCTCTGTACATACACGTGAATGAACCTCCTCTTAAAACCAAGGCTTTTTTACGTAGAGAAGTAAAACAGCCCTGGTTTTTCGCAATTCTAAGCGAAAAGAGTTTCGCTTAGACTTTAACCGTAAACTACACATCCTTCAAACACGTCCAAACAATGATTGATGACAGTAGAAATCTCAAAGCAATATATAGTATGTACTCCCAAGACGTTACGCTACAGGGATTCTGAAGACACGCACCATTAGATCTGTAGCCCGACGTATTAATACCGGATCATTATTATTAATATATCAGCGATGAGAGATAATTTTGCCATAGTGAGCCGAAGTTAATAAATCTACTCTGTTCCGCAATGCTGGTTTAATATCTGACTAAATGTTTCTGGTTCGGTTTTAGCTATTTTGTTTTTAGTTTGATAGAGGGCCTATGAAGATAAGGAGCAGATAGTGTTTTCGCATATCAGATATATTTATTTACATACTAGCTTTTGCGCGCCGCTTCGCTCGCGTTAATTTTGAATTTGACAATCAATTCGGGTTGTTCGGTGAATTGTAGTTGGAGGATGAAAAACCGGTCTATCGACACTCTAGACTCACAAAATGTATTAGGTACTTAACTAAAGTTTCTACAATAAGATAATTCAATCATGATTCGAAAGACACGTGGCGCCATCTGTTATCGTAAGAACGTTATTGTTGTTTTCCTCGGGAACAGTACTTTTTTCGGGATAAAAGGTACCCTATGTCCGTTTCTGTACACCTGACAACGTATATGCAAAATTTCAGGATGATCGGTTCAGTGGTTTAGGCGTGAAAAGGTAACAAATAAACAAACAAACTTACTCTCGCATTTATAATATTATATTACTAGCTGCGCCCCGCGGTTTCACCCGCAGAAATCTCGATCCCGAGGGAAAAGTATCCTATATTCTAATCCAGGTCATAGTCTACCCATGTGCCAAATTTTATCCAAATCCGTTCAGCCGTTTTAGCGTGATTGAGTAACAAACATCCAAACATCCACACTTTCACATTTATAATATTATAAGTAGGATATAATAATATAATATATAGTTAGGAAGTTAGGATTACTCCATGTAAGAATGCATTAAACTCTGACCTAGGTGTTAAGTGTTGTGTATGAGTAATATCTTTAACATTATCGGTATCGAAATGAATTGCTACCGTAATACAGTATACCGTTTCAATACAGTAGGAATTAAATGTTAAGATTTAAATATCACTACGAAGTCCAATAACCGTTTATAAATATTCCAAATTATTATTTATTAGACAAATTGCTGACAAACATTATGAAACCAATAATAATCCAAATCAAAAATGCAAATGTGTACGAATTTGCGTTCTAAATTAGCGCCTAAACAAACTTCGCTCGAAGTAAATCGCCTAAGTATCCAATTATGAATAATTATATAAGTCATTAGAGGGTTGTTTCTTTATCTTTCGTAACTCGTTTATGGAAAAAACTGTATGAATGGCTTGTTAGCGTTTTCCAGTTGGTCTCAAGAGTACGGGCGTGAGGCTAAATCGTTAAGGCTGTGTGCATGTTACGGGAGAATAGCGGTTATGAGAGCGGATTAGAATATAATTCGAAAGGGTTCTGCTAAGGTCTGATGACTTGGCAGAAAATTTATAACATGATATTTTACTTACAGCAGAACTATTACCATTTTCATACTTTACCTTCTCGTTATAATATTCTGTCTACTTTGATTTACATGGTAATTTAAAAAATCGTCGACCTGAACTCAACGGAACTTTTATTTTGCTGCAGCACAACATATTCTCTAAAATGGGACATTAACAACAAATAATAAAAGGCAATATTAAAAATTACAATAGCGCTCACATAAAGAACACCATTCAAAAATATAATAGTCGAGCCATAAAACGTATAAAACCAGACCTGTAACACAATATTTCCCTGACATCACCCTAAAAGATCATAATTTTCGATCGTTGACTCAAAAGGGGATAGGGCGTAACTTGCAATTGGTCGCATGCAACAAGACATATTTTTCGTAATGCCAAATAGGTGTGGGGGCTGTAACGACATGACGTGCCAATTCATTCGTTTATTCCTTTTTGTTGAGTTAGTTAACTGTTTCATTTATGTTTTCTTCGTAAATGAGTTGTATTGTGAAGGTGGATCGTTTGACTTTTTTTTTTTATAGAAGTACCTGTTGGTGTAGCTCCTCTAGGGACGATATGGCTTAGCACAGCGCACCCTATTTCATCTGATGTTAAAACAAGAAACTAATCATTACAACGATTGTACTTAAACACAATCTTCTTCTACTTCTCAACTCAATCTTTACAACATCCATAAGGGTTTTAGAAAAGCAGCTAAAACACGGGTTACAGATCCTAGAATGTAATTTATATGAATTGCTTAGCCAGCACAGGGTTAAAATTGGCTAAAGATGAAGAAAAAGGGTTCACACATAAACTGCTTAATATGATTCCAACAACAATCAGATGTCGAGAAAGCCAGCATGCGGTGGTCGCCTACCCAACCCACAGAAAACGTGATTATTTTCACATACCTCATGTAAGGGACCATAATTAAGTTTCAAACATTAAGTATTTTCCAAGGAAAAAGCTTAACGCCCTGAAGAAAATCCGATACTTATTCAATACATAAACTTAGTACTTACAGCAATTTGAATGTTTAAGCTTATTCACAGACATTTTTACGACAGAGTCGGCTGTTTATACAGAGTTAAGTGAAGTTTCACGTACTCAGTAGATTTCTGATTCAATGCAAAAAGCTAAAACGGCGGCTTGACAAACGTGATTAAGCGCCAATTCACACAAGAGGTTCTTTTTTTAATGGAGATCAATTCCTTATTTCTTATTCATACTGAATTTTGATTCGTTATTAGTGATTATGAGACTATAGTGTGAATTAAGCCTAAATATTTTTATGTGAATAGAAATATTTGTGTTAAAAACTTTTTATATAATTGACCCTTTCTGAGTAGCGTCGTTATTATACTTCATTAATTTAAAGCGTAAAAATTTTAATATGGTAAACTGCCACATAATTTTTGATGTTTATTATAAATTTTGTATAAACAAGCAACCGTGACGTTGCTTGTATTAATTCCAGTCGTTTGTTTATAATGAACTTGACTGATTGAATATTATGGTTGTCATAACGAGACCAGTCTAACCTGAACTTCCATACATTTAAAACCTTTGCTGGAACATTCGAAGTCATTCAGTTACTAGGGGTCTTTGTAAGTTGGTTACAAATTTGTGTTGATTATTAAAGTTGGACGACTTGTAAGTGTAACGGGATATTTCACAACTGCATATAACTGTAAGTGATCTTTAAAATCTGGCTTTAGCTTCGCTACGGTAATTTGTTGAAGGAATTTTCGATAAAAGTTCAGAGAGAATTCTGCTACGGTATTTTATCAGACCAAAAATGGAAGTGGCAAGGAAATAATTTCAATTATTTTATATTCTGTTATAATTTGTCTAATAAATTATTGGTTCAATCATCGATTAAATCATAAAATAATTATGTCATTGACTAATGACTGATCTGTATTGAATACTATTGATCTTCTCGACGACGGGAAACAATCAGGTGGATATTGACGTAAACAGTCCATTCAAAACAGGCTACTGCTATCAATCCTGATAATAATGATTAGTCTGCTACCATACGTGCAGGTTCTATTCATAGTCGAGACCGTGTATTCCGTAGTAATGTATAGTCGGGTCTATACATCGATGTTGCGGTTACGGCGACCATTACTATATTTAAATAGTATACTGGTCTACTGTTTGCATATTTTCCCCTTTATTTATAAAAGCTGCTGAAAGTTAAGTACCTAATTATTAGCGACTGTTAATTTAACCATACATTTTTGACATTTAAACGTCTCTTAACTTTAATCATCGTTTATAATTAAGCCCCTTTATGCTAAGCATCTCAGCACTATCACTAATATCAATACAGTTTCAACACAAATAGCGTCAATAATGTCTTATATACTTCAAATTCGTCCAATATATTCCCAAAAATATTTAAATATATATGCAGAAACATAATATTTATGGAAATCTTGCCGTCATTAACGTACCAATACCGGTTGTAATGTACCAGGGGCACATAAATTGGGCAGCTGGTGTAAATGCAAGTAAAACAAACGTACTCCGCAGGTGTCGTTGGCGTGATGTCAAATCGGTCACACTCGGCGTCGACGTTGAGTGAATCGACTACTTTATTAGGGTTCCTTCCTTGTTGTTATTAAATGTGTTCGGTTTCGTTACTATTTCCCAGTTCTCATAGCCTGTGAGCGTAAACCCTTTTTTTGGTGGGAAACCTTCGAATGACCTCTCCCGTTCTGGGCGGAGCGGAAGGGCGTGTCGGACTCTTACTGACTAAAACCCACTCGTGTTCCTTCAGTTGCCTGTGCGCCAGGGCCACGGTAACTCTTTCGAACAATCCGCGACCCCGACAGGCATCAGCCCTTTCGGACTCCGTCAATGATGCTGATATCTCTATGAGGCGCGCGTGGAACACGACGCGCTGTCGACCCGGGCCTGGTCCTTACCGGACGGCAAGCTGCCCAATGATCGCCGTCCGCAAGCCCGCGCCTACGGTGGCTGGGAGCTGGCAATCGACTCCCGACGCCTAGGGTGTCTCCTCCTGCGGCGATTAGGGGCTGAGGGCGCAACGATTGCCTCTCCCTCACGCGCTCCGCCTTCTCCTTCGCGAGAATTACTGCTCCGCAGAAGGAGGTCACAACTTCCCATTCCCTTTCGCTCCGTACTATGGCCTGAACCAGGGTCGGACGCGAGAGATCGCTGCAGCATATCGCCGCCGCCACGAGGCCACGGCGGTGCTCTGCCCAAACCGGGCAGACCACCCCTGTATGCTCCACCGTGGCCTCCGGTCGATCCACACAATGATAACACCCGGGCGTTTCCTCCCGCCTTAACCGAAACGAGCGTAGACCCCTGGAGTATATCAAGACTGAAAAATATTCCTTAATTAATTTATAAAATAAGTGTTTCCCTTTCTCGTTTGCATTGCGTTATTTCTGCTTTAAATATTTACTGTGTAAGGAAAAGTTAGCCTTATAAGTGTTAATTATTCCTTTTATAAGACTTTAATTATCTATGTTGTTACTGTAGCTAGTTTCACCTTTTTTACAGCCACTTTTTATTTGTTTCAATTTAATACCGATGCCTTTCTTATGCTCTTTAATATTTAAGTATAAATTGTGCAAAATTCTTAGTTTCTCATCCAAACCTCAACCCCTCTTTAATTTAGTCCTAACTACTAAACCATTTGACCAAAACATTATCACTAGCGTCATTAAATCAAACACACGGAACCCCACCCAGTAGTCTGACGCCACACTGTATAATATTTCTTCGTCTCCACGCGCCACCACCTGCCGAGCGCCCATTAAGACCGGAACCGAATCCAAGACTATCACTTCGAATAAATATCATTTTATTTTGATTACTCTTTCTAACGTCCGTGAGCTTGTAAAGACGTTATGTTATGTTAAGGATTTTATTTTATGCAGGTGTTTTAGTAAGATGTTGATGTAAGAGGATTGTGAAGGATGCTTGGAGGTTGAGAAATCAAAACACCAAGGTGACAGTGAATGTTGTCAGGTGAATCACGTACTTTTGGGAATACGAGAATAAGGCCGAAGGCGAAGCTTTTAGCGTAGTTTAATGGAATCATATAAGATGATGGACCAGACGATTTTGAGGTAACCAAAATTTTCATGCCAGTATTGTTATTTCGTGACTTTGATTGGGTCAAAATGACTTTAGTGTTCTTCACCAATTATATCAAAGTGTCATTTTCAATCAAAGCTTAGCATAGGAGACTCGAATTTTTCTCACTTACCAATGTTCACAGGTAAAATTTACTTGCATATCATTTCAAATTATCAGTCAAGTATCACAAAAATATGGCAAATAAAGGGATATTTTTTGGCATGTGAAGAGAGACAATGAGAGTTTAATTATCATATAACCATAGTAACGAATTGTTTGGTATCGCGTTCGCAATAATGCACAAATAATGACAGGTTTCAAACCTGTTATCTACAAGTAGGATTTAAAAACATGTCTGTTTCCAGTAGTGTGTACGGCTGATGGCGATACGGGAAACACCCCTTTTCCGGCCACCATTAATTTATTGATGGCCATCAGATCTCCGCACAGTTTTTTTGATTTGGTATTTTATTTTGACAAGTTTATTACCGAGCTCAAAACAACGGAAGATAGTCATTAAATCGTGTTTCTGATAGTGTTATAAAAAGCTAAGCTATGATAATATGTGTCGACTGTTTTGTGTTAAACTGGTCAAGGAAAATGCGCTATTTAGCCCCCACAAAGTACTAGCTAAGTATCTACTGATGCAAATAGTCACGAATGAAAAAAAATTAACACTTCTGTTTAATAATAATACTTTGAGTAGGTGTATATCATACTAGGGAGGTACTTATACTCAAACTCAAACTCAAAACTCAAACTCAAACTCAAACTCAAAGCATTTATTTCAATTAAACCATTTACAGGCACTTTTGAATTGTCAAAGAGTCGGTCAGTTAGTCAAAAAGTTGAAGCTAGTTGCCCATTCCAAAACGTAGATCTCTATGGAGAAGAACGGGCAAGAATAGTTTCTCTAACTAAATACAAACTTAGTGTTAGTGCAGGGGTCGGCAACCTTTTGAGTCGGAAGAGTTAAAAATTACAATTTACAAAATTTCAAGTTTTTAAAGAGCCACAATTTATTTTCTTGCCAAATAGTACTTTCATAAATATATGTAGTTTTTTGACAAAAAAAAAAACTTATCAATTTATTCATAAGAAAAATATCAATTTATTCATATATAAGTAGTGTTTTTTCACAACAAATTAAATAACATATATGGTATAAAAATAAGCGACAAGCGTAGTGTGGGACGCCCCCCAGCTAGATGGACCGACGACCTCAAAAAAGTGGCTGGGACAGACTGGATGCGGAAGGCGGAGGACAGGGTGTTGTGGCGCAGCATGGGAGAGGCCTATGTCCAGCAGTGGACTGCGATAGGCTGAATTGATTGATAAAAATAAATAATATTTGCGTATGGAACTAAAGAGCCGCAGCTTTACATCCAAAGAGTCGCATGTGGCTCGCGAGCCGCAGTTTGCCGACCCCTGTGTTAGTGTTTAGTCAAAGAAATTACGTTTGTATTTAGTGTACGCACGACCACATATCAAGCTACACATTTCCAGTGTAAGCAGACTTATCATTTTACGAAAAGCCTATACAATGCGAGGTCAGCTAAAACTGGAAATGTATAGCTTGATATGTAGCCGTGTGTATAAGTAAATAAATACAAACTGTAAGTAAAAATTGTGATCTTGATAATTTTTCATCCAAACGACGTTTGGTTTTCTATCTCAGTCATACTTAAATCCTTTTCAAGTCTTTAAATACGTCTACGTTTCTCCAGAATTTCCAGTACAGCTTTAATTTACGTATATCAAAATTACAGCCCATCTCACCTTACCACCATCATTTTATTATACACGAGACGAAACACGATTCTCTTTCGTTATTAGCTTTAAAGTAATTTTCTTAATTAATTTAATTTCGACTCTTGTTTGAACGTGAGCTAGGCTGATACACTATCTACTTGCGGGTGTCGTGTGACATAACTCGACTTGGTTTAATTAAGGTTAAGTAAATTGTATGTAATACTAAAAACATAGGAGCTGTATTAAATAAGCAGTAAGTTATCATCATTATTTCAGCCAAAAGACGTCCACTGCTAGACATAGGTCTTGTGCTTCTGGTATCCAGCGGATTCACGCGGTCTACACAAGGTCATCGGTCCGTCTTGAGACCTTCTAAAGCTACGTCTTCCGGTACGCGGTCGCCACTCCAGAACCTTTCGGCCCCATCGGTCATCCGTTCTGCGAGCACCGTGCCCTCCCTGCCCACGGCCACTGAAGTACCTACCGTAGTTTTTTCATATTGAAATTCATTATTCTTTTAGAACGTGTCACAATGTTTTTAAAACTATTAATACATATGAAACAAACTTACTTATTATATCTTTCATGGCGAATCTCGAGTATACCTGTAAAGACATTTGCGTTTAAATAAAACACAACAAAACTTAATCTAAAGGAACAAGAATAAATTGCTTCTCAACTAAATTAGATTCCATGTACTTGTCTAAAGTTATTACCGGTATAATAAAATTAATTTCAAACACTAATAACGCGCAACCACACTTCGCAACCGCATAAAATTATGACAGTTGTAACACTCAACCCTGCAAATGATGACGGGAAATTTTATCCGCGCGAAAGCGATTTACGCGGTCTTTTACACCTAGACGCGGCCGACTAGTAATTACGCCA
This sequence comes from Dryobotodes eremita, assembly GCA_917490735.1. NCBI lineage: Eukaryota > Metazoa > Arthropoda > Insecta > Lepidoptera > Noctuidae > Dryobotodes > Dryobotodes eremita. The sequence continues at coordinate 16,839,266 of OU823251.1, read as the reverse complement.
GCCTGTACTTCTTTCACCGCCGCGTTATCTTGACAATTTATCTCGTATATCTTCGGTAGTACTGTTTGTATGCTAATGGCTGTGGTACAGTCGAGTTCGCCCTTTTTTTGAGTAATTAAGGGAAATAATTGGTTTTGGGTTCAATTTGCGAGTGGAGTGAGGCACATGGGTTGCAGGTTAATCCATCGAAGACTCAGGTCATTGTTGTTGGCAGCTCTAGGATGACACCCAAGGTAAACTGGTCACAGCTTCCCCAGGTACAATTTAACGGAGCTGCTATTCCAGTCAGCGAAAAGGTTAAGAACCTTGGGGTTTGGATCGACAAACATCTTTCTTGGGGTCCTCAGTTGCAGGACGTAAGTCGCAAAATTTTTGCATCTGGTAAGTCCCTGAGACGATTGCGGAACTTTCTTCCGACTGCCACTAAAACTGCGCTTGCACAATCCCTTTTACTTCCCATCCTTGACTACGCTGATGTCAGTTATCTCGATCTCACTGAGGCACAACTAGATAAACTTGAGCGACTTCAAAACTTTTGCATAAGATTTATATTTGGCCTGCGCAAATATGATCACATTTCTGAATTTCGTACAAAGCTCAATTGGCTTCCCATACGTCTTCGCCGGAATTCACATATCTTGTTTCAGCTCTACAGTATTCTATTCAACCCTAAAACCCCCTCTTATCTTAAAGAACGTTTCAAGTTCCTTCATGACACACATAATAGATATCTTAGGTCATCGGAAAACTTAAGACTAGAGATGCCGATGCATTCCACCAGCTTTTATGACAAGTCTTTTACAGTTCAAGCAGTACGGTTATGGAATGCCTTGCCCGAGTCGATAAGGCGTGCTCAATCTTTGTCCACTTTTAAAATTATGGTTAAAAAACACTTCCTCTCTCCTTAAACATCATCATTACATTTAGTTTCCTTGCTCTTGTTTCATGTTTATTATTGTATATATTATATGTAGATAAGTATATGTTTTATGTATGTATGTATTTGTTGTATATGTAAATGGTACACCACTGACTACCTGCATTATTGTCTCTCCTTCTCCCTTGAATCCATCCAAAGGTTGTCTGTAAAAGATCGCTTTTAGCGATAAGACCGCCCATTGTGTCACCCTGTGTAAAATGTCTACATTTATATCTGTTATTTTTTATGGTGTACATAATAAAGAGTATTCTTTTCTATTCTATTCTAATAATTGGATAAAAAATACGATGACAGGCGTGTACTATTATTCATGTGCATTTATGTGGTTTTGTTTTTGTAATTGCAAAGCTATTATGTTTATCAAAAAGCGATACCTGCACGTTCAAGGCAATAAGTTTTTGTAGTACAACTTTTTATTTACTTTTGTTTGCCTGCTACAAGTAACGAGTTCCTATAAGTAGGTAGGTACGAGTAAGTACATAATCACCAAACAGAAGTAATTCAAGACTAAATATAAATTATCTGATTACCTTTTGTATGTAAATGTAAACGGTAGTTCATTGTATTTTTTAAAGTAACCTTTATGTGATAGCCTGTACACGGTGAACGCTTTCTAAGCGGACCTATTATGATTGCGGACATAAATGGACAATATAATGAGACATTATGGCATTAAGTAGAAATATCACGTTCATATTTAAATCCTTTCTCCTTTGTATAAGTTGGCTTATTCATAACAACACAAATCACTGTCTAATGGGCGTTACTTTTTTTTGTATGTATTTTTATATTTTTCACTTAACAAACTGACACTAATGGAATCTGACTTTACAAAGAAAACTATGATGTCATACCTAATAAATAACAAAAACCGTGACACAGTCGTGAATCAATAAAAAAAACTGGTAATTCATACCCCAATCATGTTCATTTCTATTGTAAACTAACACGAGAACTTTCACCTCTATTGCAAATATCAGATGTCCATCATTTAACGAGCCAAAAATCCACTCACGACACACTCTCACCGATGCCATTATCTTATTTCGTGAGATTACTACTACGCAGCGGTCTATAATTTGACAAATAGAGAATGAGATGCATTAGTGCGCATTTCCTCCGTAATGGGGTACTATGGACCCTTGGTGTATAATTTAGCGGTACGGTCGCGAAGATGGGTTGGTCGCGCGGCCGCGGAACGATAATAATATTTGATAAAAAAGTTTGATCACTCTTTATTTAACTTCCATATTTGTTTAGTCATTTAATTTCTTCTGGTGTTAGTGTTATTTTGATTTACAATGTCCTAGCTTTCGAATCAGATGAAATACTTTTTAACCCTTCATTCAAGCTTGTGTTCAGTAGGATAGAGTTGAAAATTGCCAAAACCAATTTGACGAAGTAGTAACGAAGTTTCAACAATGCCCTACATTGTAGACGAATACAAGTTAACAATCATAAAATCTTATCATACAAAAGTTCACACTTCAAATATCCACATCGGACGATAAGCCACAAAGTTAACACTCCCGAACAAAATGATCAACGATAGTTTCCTTCAACTTTGTACATTTATTCATCCTCATATAATATATCAACTGTCGTAAACGCTTCATTCCCTAATAAAACGCAATTTGTTAGCCGAGATGCTGAACTTAAAACTATAAGATCAATTTATAGCATGTCGTAAACATCAGTCTATTTTACACCGAACTTCGATGTGCTTTTATCTGTTTTCTTATTAGATATGGATTATTATTGTAAAACTATATAACATCCTTGCTATAAAATTGTAATGATTGATTATAAATAATTAATAGCCATATTCGATATTGTTAGGATGTTCAATTTTGTTATCCTTTATAAAGCTAGTAAATAATGTTAACTGACTATAAATCTGAAGAAAACAGGCGAGGTATTGGCTACGCGAACACTTTGTTAAATGTATTGAATATTAATAAAGTCATAAAATTTTACCGAGCTGTCCCCAGCTCATAATAATCTTTATATCTGCTCACCAGACTTAATAACACTCAACATTATTTATTATTCATTTCCATCACAAAATACATACATTTACAAATAGCATCTTATTTTTTCAATCCTTTCAATATTAATACTCGGATTTTGAAATGGCAAAAAGCATTTAAATGATTTCATCAAGTGGTAATTAAATTAAAACCGAGAAAGTATTGGGTAAAAGTAAAAACCAGCCAAGTGCGAGTCGGACTCGCACACAAAGGGTTCCGTACCATCATACAATATTAAACACAACATATTAAAAAAAAAACACGTTTCTTTTATGGGGAATTGGGGACCCTTTAATTTTGAACTTTATTTTATTTTTATTATTTGTTGTCATAGCGGAAATATAAATACACACTCTGTGAAAATTTCAACCGTCTACCTATTACGGTTTATGAGATACAGCCCGCTGACATACAGACAGACGGACAGCGGAGCCTTAGTAATAGGGTTTCGTTGGCATTTTTTGGGTACGGAATCCTAAAAACTAGTAATAGAAGGAATCGGCCCCGCTGTCAATTACTGTCGGTTCGCGTTGATAGGGTTACCCGGTTTCGAAGAGTTGAGACCTAAATTTTTCTCTACTTACTTTTTGGCAGAAAATCATTTCGTGTAACCTTGTTATAGAGAAAAATTCGGGTTGGGTTCATATAATTGAGGTCTTCTTTTAGACATCAAGAACAGAGAACACAAAAATAATACATGGAAGAAAATAATAATATATTTGTATAGGTACCTATTGGTGCAGTGCAACAGTTAATATGGATCCGACAATAAAAAACATGACAATAATAAATGTCAGTTGGCAGTTATAGAGCCCGGAAAGCCAACAACTGTTGCTATTTACCCAGAATTGCAATTCTTAACCACAAAGACACCTTGTTTGCAAGCATTTCTTGAACTGCGAAGAAAGAGCTTATTAATTTATTATGAGTTTTTTTAACCCTAATAAGAACTCGCTATTTGCTGAGTAATTGGAGCACCTTGTCACATTTGCAAATGGACTACAGACTGAGTACAATAATAAAGAAACAAAAGATAAATTGGTCAATGAATGAAGACATGAAATTAATCATTGGTGAAAAATTCCGAAACTTGATATACAGAATAGGTATTGGTAGATTTTGGGCTCGGACTGTTTTTGGGTCTTTTCGTACTCTTTTTTGGCATTTAATTTAATTTTAAGGATTGGTTTGGATTACTACAAATGTCAAAATGCAATTTTTTTTTTTTGTAAATTGTTTCCTTTTTGAATTTTTTGTGTCTGCGGCCTAGTTGACGATAAGATTTATTACTTTTGACAATGAAGCAATACTGACTCGTTGATGATCATCATCAGACGTATGTTCAATTTCACCCCAATTTCCGAACTCCGCACATAATATTATCAGCAGCTGATACGTCGATCTCGAAATACGATACCGTTAAAGGATTATCTTGAGTGACGGGGCCCGTAAAACCCAATTAAACGCGCGATAAGTTGGACGCGAGTTGGACGTATGAATCACGCCCTATCGCGTGTTCGCGCGATGTTTGTGACGTATGGAGTGCTATGTGTACGCGCAATTTAGTATAAAATGTTGTTAATACCTGCTTTGGTATTGGTAGCTACAAGAAGTTATGTTGGTGAGATAGATTTGAATATGCAGGCATTAAGCCCGCCTTTGTACCTTTCTTGTGGTCAAAGTTTTATATATTAATAAGCTTTGAAGAAGTCTTATGTGATGTTATGAATTCACGCCAGTGATTCCCCGAAGGTTTAGGCAGGGATGTTCTACAGTACCTTTACCCATATTTATTTTTATTTGTTTGTTGCACAATAATTATTCAGTTTATAGTTTTGCCACGGATAAGCTGCAATCCAGTAGTAGGTAAGTGCAATTAAGTTATTATGTTAAGTAATATTGGAAAACGCTAGACCGATATGAAACCATCGATACATGTACAGTCAGTGCTTTGTATAACCTGACCCCTCTTCCCCTCTTCTTCTTTGTAAGAGGGGTCAGGTAATGCGGAGCACTGACCGTACATAATATAACCAGGAGGTAAGTCGGTTAAAATTGAAGAATCTTATTGATCTGATAAAGTATAATGAGCTGACACGATCGAAATGTGTGTAAGTAATTGGATTAATTAGCTTGAAAAATTTTGGCAGGCTCTCTCAGAATCTTACTTCAATTAAGATTAACTTCATAACACGAGACAGGAATGAAGATAATCTTGTCTGTAACATAAACAGAACGGTCATTTTCGTCGGTAAGTGTTAAAATCCAGATTTAAAATTTGCGTCAGCCTCTTTGTCACGGTCACTAAATGAGTGCATCGTACTTTAAATTGCTTTTAATTTTGTAAACACATTAAAAATTATTTTCAGAAGCTCGTTCAGTGCTTTTATATTGGTTTGATAATTCAAGAACCGTTGAATGAACACAGGTTGGCAGAGACTTCGACGCAGAACCTGTTACCATGGATTTAGTACATGATTCTGAACTCCCTGCGTTCAAAATGTTCGTGAGTTATCCAAAAAACAAAATTTACTGTTTCATAGAAAAGTACAAAAAATAAAATACAAAACAAAATGTACTGAACACCATTTCTTTTATTTTTAATATGTATAAGTTATGTTTACAGTTTGGGTACTGTTTGATCATAATCAGGTGTGATTTGAAAATTAAATGACAATCCATTTAAAGCACCGTTGCATTCCACACATGATCCAGGAACAGGGATCATTAATAAAAATGCTGGGCACAGCCAAAGTGTATTTAGTGGAAAAGATTTCGATTTTCCACGACGTGCAAAGTTTTTGGAGAGTTGCCATAAGTATTTCTACGGAAAATATCGCCACGTTATTTAGCCTAGATTAACCAGATCAATCGTCAAACGAAAATATAAAATTGTCATTCAATTAAAGCTAGCAAGATTAATCAATTACTATTAATTTATGTGAAATCATCCGTTCACCAATTATAATCAATCAGTGAAAATATTAAGCATTTATAAACTGGTCTGATTATCCTCGTTTGATTGTATGTCCGTTTATTACAGAAATTATCGAATTTTACAACATAGTCAGCGTAATAAAGTTGTTTATTAATTCATTCGATATCCGGGAGTCGAATTCCGTTTTTAGAAACATCTACCGATCTACACTTACCTTTTTTTTTTTTTTTTTTTTGTGTTGGGAAATCATCAAATGACCTCTCCCGCTCTGGGCGGAGCGGAAGGGCGTGTCAGACTCTTACTGACTAAAACCCACCCGTGTTCCTTCAGTTGCCTGTGCGCCAGGGCCACGATAACTCTTTCGAACAATCCGCAGCCCCGGCAGGCATCGGTCCTATCGGACCCCGTCAATTTTGCTGACATCTCTTTGAGGCGCGCGTGGAACACGACGCGCCGTCGACCCGGGCCTGGTCCTTACCGGACGACGAGCTGCCCATTGCTCGCCGTCCGCAAGCCCGCGCCTACGGTGGCCGGGAGTCGGCAATCGACTCCCGACGCCCAGGGTGTCTCCTCCTCCTGCGGCGGCTAGGGGCGCGAGGGCGCAGTGATTGCCTCTCCCTCTCGCGCTCCGCCTCCTCCTTCGCGAGCATTACTGCTTCGCAGAAGGAGGTGACGGCTTCCCATTCCCTCTCGCTCCGTACCATGGCCTGAACCAGGGCCGGACGCGAGAGGTCGCCGCCGCCGATCGCCGCCACGAGGACACGGCGGTGCTCCGCCCAAGCCGGGCAGACCTCCACCGTATGCTCCACCGTGTCCTCCGGTCGATCCACGCAATGATAACACCCGGGCGTTTCCTCCCGCCTTATACGAAACAGGAACCTCCCGAAACAGCCATGTCCGGTGAGGACCTGCGTCAGGCGGAAGGTGAGGACGCCGTGGCGCCTCTCAAGCCACTCCTCAAAGAGGGCGCAATTGTGGCGTGCCCTGCGCTGGGTTGCGACAGTCGCACTCTCCATGCCGCCATGAGATCCCGCCGGAGCTCTGTCCGCTGTGCCGTGATTTCTCGCGGCAGCGGAGTTACGCCCCGGCGTTTCGCCTCCTCGCGCCACTCCCAAACGTGCGCGAGGACCTTTGCCTCCAGATCCCACGGTGGCAATCCGGCAAGGAGGCTCGCCGCCTCGCAGGAGACCGTGCGGTATCCCCGTACCATCCGGATGGCCATGACCCTTTGGGACGCGTTCAACCGGCGGGCTGGCCGGAGCCTCAATGAACGCGCCCACACCGGTGCCCCGTAAAGGGCCAATCTATACTTACCTACGCTTACTTTCGCAGAAAACTTATAACTATTAGCGACGAATCTTAATTTTATAACCTACTTTTTACTTTTTTACTATTTTCTTTTTGTTTTCTGCGACATATGCAGGCTTTAACACATTTTTTATTTTCTATATTGCACTCGTTATCGCGTTCTACCGTTTTGAATTTTGAATTTCAGTTTTACTGTTTATTTTTTAATTTTAATCTTAACATTTTAATTTTGATTCTAATAATAATTTTGATTTTGTTTTTTACTTTTGATTCTAATTTCGATTATGATTTTGTTTTTTACATAATCTTTTGTTCTTTGTTTCTAATAAATTTTTATATCCTTACTACGAGTAAAAAATCTTGTTAAAACGTAGGCATATTTAAGAAGCAATTTTTTATGTAAGTCCTGTGTATGCCTGTAAGTGACTAATTCACCATAACTCAATGCATATGTTATTTTTTATTATGTTAATGTCTCTAGTGAATAGGTCGTTGGTGTACCTTTCAAATAAAATTCTATAAAACCTCACTAATGCCAACAATAATGCCAACCCTAGCCTAAGGTGGAATGACAGGTCATTTTAAGGTAATTTTATTAGTAAAATGGGCTTAAAAAAAACTCACTGTCTGTAAGATTATTACAGAATACACCGGCTGTTTTCTATTTATCTAGTTTTCGTTTTAAGTTAAAATATCATCATACGACTTCATGGAGTCGTAATCTACGAAACACACTAAAAAGAGATTTATTTGGCAGAACAATAGTTTAGTAAGAAAGGAATATAGCATTAACCTTTGTCAATGCACTATATTGAGAATCCTTCATAAATTCACTCCAATTTATATTTATTAAACAGCACAATGCCATTAATTTCGGCGCTAAAGATTACAATCGCAAACCGATTTTACAAACACTAGTTACCTGTCGCCATATCTCAATATAATTTTCCAATAACCTATTCAGAGGTAAGGAAATAAGTACACATATTGTCACGAGAATGCATAGTTATCTGCGTTTGTATATATAGACAACGATATATCGAGCTTTTCATTGCCAGTTTAAGCTGACCTCGTATAGCATATTGGCTTTCTGTACAATGAGAGGTCCACTTATACTGGTTTGGACCAGCTTGATATGTCGTCGTTGGTACGTACGATATGGCTATACAACGAATGTGAGGTCTAAGCTTATTGGTCGTTCGTTTCTATGGCACGAAACGCGCGAAATTGACTACTGGAAATTGGTTTCGAAACTATGTCTAGCTGGAATTGAACATGAGAATGATAAGATTCAAGATGAGTATGATTACAAATAATTTAACAGTAATAATGGTGCTGACAAAGAAGTGAATGTTAAAGATATTACAGATGCAGAAGAATTTGCTGTGACATTGAGAGATGATAATTTCAAAGAGCCTTTGAAGCCATCACTGTTAGAAAATAAACGTTTAGTTTAGTTTTTAACGATGTTGTTGCTGGGATTAAAAATCGATACAGGTCAAATAGGACAGTTTAAGTCAGATCCGATAATGTTATCACCAAAGTTAGTTAACAAGTTTATAATATATCTGTGTGTTTCGTATCCTACGTTTCCTATTACTCTGTCACAAATATCCAACATGTTCGTCTGCACTTTCTAGTAGATTGCATTCTTCGATTGCAGCGCATGACTATACTGAAGGTGATTCACACTTATGATCGGCCTACTTTACGTTTATATCTCCAGTCAAATCTGCATGGATAATGCCGTTCCCAACGAATTATTCGTATAAGCTCAGTGAGATTATACTAATAAAGTGAAATTGCTGAGACTAGCACAAAGTTGTAGTGAAGTTTGGAATCGGTATGTTGATAAATGGTGATTCCAAATGTCTTTCTTGTTTTCATGTACTTTTTCATTGTTATTGTTGTACTCTCGCGTTCCTTATTCAAAAGATTGATTACTTCAGTATTCAAATTAAAATATGCAACATTATCTTAATTTGCAAATTACTTTTCATAAACAATAAACTAATTGGTCACCACGCTTTGTCCTGAGTTCTAATTTAATTGTTAGCATCCACAACAACGCTTTTTCAAATTAAAATTTTAAAATAAAAATAGCTCAGCTTTCCTTTCATTGTTGGTTCACTTTAAAATGCTTGTTATTTTGTTAAAATTAATTAATTTAATGTGCACTGTTTCAAAGCAAGATCGTTTTAATAGAGGTGAAAGTATTTTTTTTAAGTTTGACTTAAAGAGGCTTTGGAATTGTGGTGCTATTTTCTGTTCTTACTTTTTATTTGAATGTCCATTGTCCAACTTACAACTTTCCTAACAAACTACCAGCAATATTTAATGTCCAATATAATAAACAAAACAAAATCAGATATTCACTTGATCAAACCGCTTATTGCCTTTTTTGTGATGAACCTAATTAATTAGGCGGATAGCTGTCCATACATTGAATCAAACCGAAAACAAATTGAGCACAATTTTGACAGTCCACCAAACGTGACAAGATTTTATCTGCTCATCTGCGGTTTTTGGTCCGTGTGAAACATTTTGAAAATAGCACTGGGGATTATCAGTCGTGGATTATAGTAAGATGGACAGTCTAAACGAAAGTAGTCGGTGCATTATTTCAATGTTCCCTAAATAAATGAAGAGAAATTTTTTCGCACTTTCGTTCAGACACCGGACAGTATGTTTATTTATTTAGGTACCTAAATTTTAAGTCTCGTTTTTTAATAAAGTAAACTGTATGTTTTTAGATAATTACTGTTGATTGCTAAAATATTAAAGTAAAAGTATTTTTTAAAGTATAAGTAAAGTAAAGTATTTTTTTTTGCCTTTTTATAAAATCACGTGTAATATTCCGGCCCATAAATATAAAAAAAAAAACATTTACAAGCAGGACACCAGGTGTGAAAAACATTTTGGTCATCATTCACGTATCTAAATGCACACACATTCAATAATGAATACTTGTCCACCATGGATAATCCAAGAATTAAATGGATTGTCAAAATTATTTTAATTATAAACAGGTTTCGTTGCGGTCGCCGATTCAGAAATGTCATCGACCATATTAGGCCAGTTGTCAATTCGAATTGCTTTTTTTTTGTTAGTGGCCAATATTCTAACCACAAATTCGATACTCAAGTGTCACTAGAGCAACAGTGTAACGCCTTTCATAACCGGGAATTCGTAAGTGGATACTATGGAATATGATATTGACATTTATAAAATTCCAACGGTAGGAAATGTCTTGATATTATATTGTAGGATCAAGATTTAACTTTAGATATTGGAATATACGTGGGACTAGTAGTCCCACACTGGTTTCATCATAACTTTATAAAGAACACCGTTAAACTTTGAAGTTATACAGCCGGTAAACCAGCCAGTTAAATCAAGCTAGGTAGTTTAACATCTCCTTAGAACGAATTGCTCAAACCAATGGCAATTAATCTCTCCAAATCTATTAGCGCTGAAAATTTGGAATGTTTTTCAAACACTCTTAAATATTTCGTGTAGTTTCCAGCCGTCTTAAACCAACCTTACCTTCGGAAGCACTTTTGGCTACATTAAATGCGGATTTCGCCAGTGAAACTGAACCTGATCAGCACTTCTAAACCACGTTCAAGAGTTGTCAGTGTTAATATTCCACAATGGAACAGCTAGGGCTTTGCAGGTAAACTGCGCAGGCCGTTAACTAGTAGGTAGTTATCGGAGATAAAAGAAACACGAGTAATGTTCATACATATATCTTGTTCTGTAGTAGTAGACTAGGACGTGGGTAAAGCCTTCCAAGGGCCGGAGTTAGCGTACGTCGGCAGCATGCCGTAGAACGCCGGTAGCATGCAGAGCCGTTAGAAGCAGCGCGCAGATTGAAGCAGCGTGCGATATTGAATAAGCTCTATCCTCAGCTAGGACGTAGAATCCTGAACGTAGAACCCCTAGGTCGGGGCACATGGAATCCTGAGGGTCAGGGAATAGCTCTGCTAGCTAAACTAGCGCAAGATCAAAATGGCCGAATCTTCTTAGGAAATTAGTGTTGTACCAAGATTTTAGTCTAATTGTGAAATATTTAGCATTACTTGACTATTTACCGTTGAGACTCCTCACAACTCCACAACAATAATTTTGACACGGACATCTTTTGAACACGGTTAAGATGTGCTGAACGCATTTAGTTTCATGGTGAAATTATCCCTAAGCCACATTTAGATACAAGTACTTGGCAATCCGATTGCTACATAATAATGTCTACAGTCACATACCAATACTTATAGTAGGTAGATACGAGTACTACTAACAAAATCAAAGTAATTCCGTAGGCAGACATTCCCGTTACATCTCTCTTTAGCTTAATCGGATTACTAAGCAGAGTTGACGGGAATCAATTCATTTGTACTTATATACGTACCTACTTGCGCAAGACATCAGTCGTGTGACGTGGACATCATACTAGCTCGGATTTACAGTTGAATAACATTTATAAGCCGCTTTTCATTCGGTTACGTTATTTGTAACGCTTAGAACGAATTTGTTGTAGATGGAATGGTTTCATTAGGCGGCGACTTTGTTGGTTTCTGAGATGGTTATCGGAAGTTATGATGGTTCTGTTATTATAATCTTGATTTGGTACCTAGGTTTATTTATATTAACGATTGTGGTTTCCCGACTCTTGTTCCATGGAGAGTATCCCCGTGACATTGTATGGTGGGTGAAACTGATATTTTTAGGTACCTTTTTTTAGGGGTAAATCATCAAATAACTTCTCCCGCTATGTGCGAAGCGGGAGGGCGTGTCAGACTTTTACTGACTAAAGCCCACCCGTGTTCCTGCAATTGCCTGTGCGCCAGGGCTACGGTAACTCTTTCGAACAATCCGCGAATTTCATTGGAAGCTGTAACCGAATTACCTGATATATTTATAGATAACCTAAACTGAAATAATATTTCTTTGCTTTAAAAACTAACAGAACTGAGGGCTTGACCCTTCAGTCAAAGTATCTAGCCATAAGCCATTCTTAGTACTTCGACGTTCATCATTCGGTAGTTCGGTCGTTCGGTCGTGCTGTCATCTTTTCACAGAACACCTTCATTATCTCCCTTGCAAAAGCTTGTATATAATCGTTCAAGAAAACAAATGAATTCGTATAAAAGCTAACGACACTGTTTTACAAAACTTCCATGACATTTAAAGGCATAAAGAGATGTTAAAGTAAATTGTATTGTCTAAAAGTAATTCTACTAATTTTGCTGGTAAGAAATTGCCCACTAAATAACTCTGTCAGTTCACTTGAAAATTTATAGACCATTTCTTTGGCTGTGCAATTAAGAACAAGATATATTGAATAAATAAAATTTAGGTTAGCCGAATCTCGGTGGTAAGAAAAGTTCTAAAATACGATGCTGGCTGAAGATTTTTAAATCCGAGGTGGGTTTACTTTTCTTTTTCGTAAACCCAAAATAAGTTAAACTAAGACCAATATTATTTGGTATACCTACTTAATTACTACGTTTACATATCATTATATATACGAGTATTTAATATGAATTGGGAAAATAGTATGGGTATGAGGAACAGGATGTAAAAGATTCCGACCAGAGTTTGGTGTCTGGTGGGCAACTGCCCGATGTTTGTTGTCGGGACGTTGTAGATATGCTAGTTGCGCGGTAAACTCTGCTTGCGCGATGCAGGATTTTGCGTGACGTCAGTGTGACGCGTAGCTCGCATGTGACGATGTAGTAGCCACTACAAGACTATTGTCCACTCTTCACCGTTCATTACCAGTTACTTCATCGATAGTAAGACAAGTTTCTAATTTTATTCCAACCGTCGTCGACATCCCTCAGATTACTTTATTTGCTGATGCCATCACTGTTCTTAATACGATAGAAGAGTGTCAGTTTACACACATCGTCTCTGCTTCTTGCTCTAGTAAGGGCATAGTCATAGCAGCTTTATCGGATATTACAAAAACCTATACTAAACGTCAGACATTAAGATGCATTTTTCCATACCAGTGCCATGTAAGTATTGGGTAGAATAGATCTAAATACTGTCTAAATACTGATGACAATACAAGACAATTTAAACGTAGCCGGAAAAAGCAAAACTGACGATGACGCCCCAAAACATAAAAATTAAAAATGCTACCTTTTCAGGTGACATCCCTAACCGTCCCCTACCAACATTCCACATATGCGCACATAACATTACGTAGAACCAAAAAGAGTAGTTGACGTGCAGTATAATTGATACTAATCATCGTCCTAGTGTGTTTCAACGCGTCCGTTAATTTACCTAACGCGCCCCTCGAAAGGCTCCAAAACCACTATGAAATTGAATACGTACAACTGCTACCCATTTGAGGCTACGTACTTGGTTAAGGTTGGGTTTTACTGTGCGAGCAAGTGAACAAAATTCCTGGTGAAGTATGTGTGGTAGAAAAGTATGAATGCCAATAATGATGTACATTCTTACATAGTAAGTAGGTATGGATTTCAAATAATAAAAATAAATATCGGGCTATCCTAAAGGACATGTTAAGGCTCGTGCACACTGGCGCGACGCGACAGCGTGACATAAAGGCACTGCGTGTCGCGCGACGAGCGGTACCTTTGTGTCGTGCTGTCGCGTCGCGCCTGTTTGCGGGAGCCTTTAGTACAGTGGACATTAGTTGTAGGTATAACACCCACATAAATGTCAATTTATGATTCTACACGGTCGTACGAATGAGTTCGTAATTTCGTCTGCAAATGTGGATGCTCAAAAAGGCTATTTGGGAATCTATCTGTCAATGAGAAGTCAGAATCTACACGAAAACATGTGAATAATATTTATATTTAGAGGCAAAATCTCGTCCATAAATTGTTGTGCGTCCAACAGAAGAACAGAAAGAAACATTCTACCAAAATGTTTGCTACTTTCCATGTCTTCTGGTTATTGGAAATGAGGATGTCAGATATGATAAAAATAGTCGAGAGGTTCCGTGAGACAGCCGGTTGGAACGCAATTCCATTCGCTTTTGTGTATCTAACATTTTGACCGTCACAACACTTTTGTTACGTAACAAAACGGTTAAAGTCAAAATGTTACACTTTTTTCGGCCTAGCTCTCATTCGCCAAGTTTTCTGAGTATACGTGCGATATGTTGCGATAACGTGCGATAAGGAACTTCATTCCAAAACCTCCGAATTTCAACGTTCGGGCTAGTGGAACCAAGGTGTAATTTCAACACAAACGGGCCACCCGAATCACACGGCTGTCTACTCCTATTAACTGTACTAATACATTTATCTGTCCACCGAACACTTGACAAGATTTCACAGTCTACTGGACAACTTTTAATCAAAGTGGTTACCCTAAAAACATTAGAGAAATTATAATTTGAAATAATTGAATACTAATTTGTGGGAACGTTCTTTGGAAGGAGTGTCAAATGTCCGTTTCTAGCTAGTAAATGAAAAAAATAGTTTAGTGCTTTTAATAATTTAGGTTTTTCTTTATAATTTAGAAAGACCGTAATTGTAGAAAATTGTTCTATGCTGTAACATAATTTTTCTTCAAAAGTAGGATGAATGTTATAACATCACAACTAACAATTTTTTCAATTACAAGTTATAAGGTCAGTAAAACTAAGGTACACGGTGTTTATCGTTGTGCAATGGTTACCAATATACAAAGGATAAGAAAATCCACAAAACTCTTTTCGAAAAAGCTAGGCATGATCTCCTTAACAAGCGTCATTTGTTTCCATACTTGACACAAGAAAAACTACCGTAAACAAATATTTTTAGTAGCACTGAATGCTTTGGATACCTCATAAACTCTTCAAACATAAAACCAATTGTGTATAAAGTAGAAGTAAGGCGATACATGACTTTTCTCGTCGATAAAAGGACCTACAATTTGTTAAAGGCCCATAACGGCGTAATGCGGAGTACGCACTTGCCCGGAAAGCTATTGTCTGTTCACCCCTTAGAATAAAGCTGCAGACACACGGCTTTATTGTTTGCTTGACATAATTTATGTACCTGCTTGTTTGGACTCCGTTATATTGTTCTGATAATTCAATAGTTTTGTTTATGTGTGTTTATTAGTGAGTTCATCAAAATATAAATTATTGTTAATTAAACAAATGAAATTAGATTTTCAATGATTACGTTTAGTTTTCAAATGATTACGATTAGATTAGGTTTTATAGTAACATTAAAATTTGTTTAATTTCAAATCATAACTTTCGAAGGTCGGGGCCGATTCGAAGAGAACCTAATAAAAAAATAATCGATATACACAAACGTACGCGTAAAGACATTACCTAATTTCTGAATCACTCCTATATTAAACAACAACACACCTATCATATCCCAGTACACTTTAGCACAATGACACAAAAAATAAGAATTCCCTTCTCCCCGCAATACCCTACATTACTTAGAAAGACCTGAACTATCCTTTAATTACTAACTCGGTGATATATTCAGGTTAAGAGCTCCTGATAGCTAAATTAGAGACTAAGGCACGACGACTTAATTGCACACGGACGTGACTGAACACCTTAATTGCGGATCTTGTTATACATAAAAAGATTCTAATTCCGAATAGTAAATTGTTAATGAAACGAGGTATTCGTTAGAGTATGAGAATGTAGTATAAGTCAGTTTAGTTTATTGGCCCGCGTCGTTGGTCTAGTTGTCGCAAGCGATAGTGCTGAGCACGAGGTCCTGGGTTAGATTCCCGAGTCGGGCAAAGTGTTATTTGGTTTTTCCATCTGGAATTTCTCAGCCTGGAATCTGGATTTGTGCCCTGTTGATGGCAATAGACTCGCCCCCTATTACATGGGACTTAAACATAACTGGTGAAATGCGGGTGTACCTACTATAGGTACACCTCTGCCTAGCCCTTCGGGGAATACAGGCGTGATGTTATGTCGTTAGAATTAGCGTCTTTTGGCTTGGTGAGATCTGAATTTTTATGTGGACAGGTGATGAGTGTCGCATGACGTAATAAAGTTTCAAATGTGACATTCAATATATGGACTGGATATGTACTTGATGGGAAATAAATTGACAGCCTCGCAATCCTACAACGTCTTTCTGACAATTACGAATCTTTTGTAACGATAGAGCCGGGAGCTCATCTGAATGGATATTTATTTAAATTCAATTATGTACCGGGAATTTTTAAATAAGACAAAATTCGTATACGATATCACCCTTTGAATAAGGTAATTCGTGATAGCTAAATTAGGGACTAAGGAACGTCGACTTAATTGCACACCGACCGGACAGAACACCTTAACTGAGGATATTGTTATACATAAAAATATTCTAATTCCGTTTAGTAAATTGTTAATTAGGTATTCGTTAGAGTTAGGCTATTTAAGCTTGGTGAGGTATGAAGTTTTATGTGGACAGCTGATGAGTGTCGTTTGAGGTAATAAAGTGTTTGATTTAAATGGAATCCATGTAGCTGACGTAGCCAACAAAGTACCTATTCTTCACCGTTACGAATCTTATGTCGGTACGTAAGATTCGTAACGGTGAAGAATAAGTACGTTGTACAATGGACATTAATTTAAACCAGTAACATGTTCCAGGAGTATGACGAAACAAAACAAAATTAGCATAACTTGTAATATTACTCTTGGGTAAAGGTTTTTGATTCAGCGGAAATTTACAAGTAACTGACATTGTTCGAAATGATTATTTATCTCAATTCATTTTCTTTCAATCAACACGTTAAACAACAAATTAACAAAAAAAAAACCGAATACATTAACCCAGTAACGATGATTCTATTTAAATCAAATCGAATTTAATTAAGGTGCCGTCTCGTTTGCACGACAAACATTCGAATAAGCACCGCAAATCCGGCGTTCACGATTCATTTTATCGTCTCGGGCGCATCGATGCACTCATTCAGTCAGTGTTTAATGTTCGACCGGTAATACTACACCGGTACACTGCTAATACGATGGCAAGATTGTATGTTAAGGTCCGGTCCTTCTAATGCGACTTAGATGATCTTATTTACTGAAGCGCAACTAATTATATTTGGTCCTTTTCAATATTCCATAAGAATGCAGTAGATAGTTTCTTACTTTCGATAATTACTTTCTAGGAGCTTTTTAAGGATCGCGAAATCTCCACTCAAAGCAAATGACGTATTACCATAGAACCTTCCATAGCTTTTTGACACAGAATTGCAACGATAACGAGGTGGCAAGTTTTGCAATCATTTGTCAGATGTCTTGATAACAGCAACGCTTACCATGCATGTAAAGATTTGGGACAACCTGATGTTCTGTGCTTTCACCGAAAACTCAGCTTAAAAGCCGGTAACATATAGGAAAGTTCCTTGTGACGAAACAGTGGTTCCGGGTGCTACTACAGATGGTGCGACATGAGTGAGTAGTGTTCAAGTTTTCACCATAAAAATAGCTGACAGTCATAAAACGGAAATAACAAGACGCCACATCAGAACGTTGCACCACTACACACGTATGAGAGTACACTCTAAATCGCTGATAGAAAGATTCGTGACTGTAGAATCACAAACGGTAGCCGAAGTCGGAAATCAAATCCAATTTACTTCATTTGCTCGCCAGTAAAGTTCACATCTAACTCTTGAATTGAAAGGATTACGTTGTGAAATGAAGTTCCCAGTCCAAACGTACACGATCCAATGATAGATTTGTACACGTTTGCCGGTTTAACGTTTGATTTACTGGTAATCTTGATCCGACTAATGCAGAGGAATCGAGTGATTTAGACTACAGAGTCTAAATCACTCGATGTTGATAAATTAGTTATCACAAGTGATTTTTGTGAATGTTATTTTTAGAGTTTTGTGTGGGTTTGCTCTTCGGAGATATCAATATTTTGATATTCAAAGTTGGAAATACATATTTGAGCCGTGTTTTTGTTAAAAACACCGCTTTTCATCATAGAAAACACGGATAACATTATTTATAATGAGCTTTAAAAAGGAAATTTTCCTGGAATATAGGCTAACATCTGAGATAATTGGTACGAGATTCTCGAAACTGCTCTTTATAAATAATACCATAACATATCGAATACATTAAACCATTAAAATAGTAAACGATAAGGCAATTGATTCCAATTTTTGCACTTCAAAATTAGAAAACAGGTTGAATAAACTTAATTTGCTTGATTGGATTATAAGGCTTTTTATATTTTTTAGATTAAAAATAATAAAATACTTCGACGCGTGCCAATAAAATATGGTTGTTTTTAAACACATTACCCTAACGAACAAACCAATTTAGCAATTCGATATAACTGCACAGTTTATGGCAAAAATGATCAGCGATCGACAAATTAAAGCGAAAATCGAAACTGTTCCGAAAAGACACCGATACACTGTAAATTAATTTCATAGGTATCAATCCAAAATAATAAAAACCAAAATTGACACAATAAACGAGGGAAAAGCGAAGTTGCGATTTTATCAATTTCAATTAATCTGAATTGAACTGATCTTTGCAAAACTGTTTATTTCACTGAATCCATTTAGTTAAAAGCATCCACATTCAATTTTGATGATGTTTTTTTTATAGGGAATACTATGTAATTAATAACTATTATTTACGATCAGCTATACATTGAAGAAATATTTTGATAATTGCTGCAAGAAGATCAAACATTTTTTCTCTTTGAATATGTGTTACGGTAAAACTGCGAATAGCGAATGTTATTGTCTTCAATTCAGAAATAACAGTTTATATATCTGCAAAACTGTATGATCGACTTTGTGATTGTGAATGAAAGATTAAAGAGTAAAGATACAGAGCAGATACTAGAACATATCGGGGTGATAATGTAGGGACTGATCATTATCTGGTTATGTGTATTATCTGGAATGTTAGGTGTGGCAAAAGAATCATGAAAGTAGAATAAATGCTGTGGAAATGCGTTCCTAGCGAAGCATGAGTGGTGTAACTATGAATGATAGGCTGAAGATTGATGTGATAAGGTAACGGTGCAGTTTAAAAGAAGATTTGTAGTGACGCAAATTGAAAAGAGTATGCTTAGATGCTTTGGTCATGTTGAGAGGATTAATGAAAGGCGACTAACAAAAGGTGTTTAAAAGGCAGATGTGGGTGGAAACGCCGGGACGGGAAGCCCTACGAAGACATATAGTGACCTTATTGGTGATGTTCTTCAGAAAGGTAAGGTGCGTAGTACTGGCAACCGGCCTGCGTGTATGACCAGGGCCGGCAGTCTCGACATTAGATAGCGACAAAAATCTGTCGCTAAGTCGTATCGATGTCAAATTCCTTTAATAGATTTTCAACCTTATACTTTGGAAATAAATTAAGAAATTTGACAACGATTGGACTTAACGACAGATTTTTGTCGCTATCTAATGTCGAGACTGCAGGGCCTGATGTATGAACGTAAACGAGGCAAAAGGAGTATGTAAGGATCGTAAACGATGGCGTTCTGTAGTTTCTGCCTACCCCCCATAGGAAGAAGGTGTATGTATGTATGTATATCTGCCAAGTATCATATAGTCTTTTTTTATACACACAGTTGTTCAATAAGGAAATTGAATTGAATTCTATTCATTTTCGTATTGAACTAGACGACGTTTGTGACGCATTTAGGTACTAATAACAAAAATGCACCAAGCAAATCTTAAAAAAGTAAAAAGAAAACATCGCTGTAACCAACTCTTTTCCCAGCTCTCCTATCGTACAAATTTCGCATCAGCGCAAAGGAGGAGCTTTGTGAGCCAGATGAAAAGTAAACACAAGTTTGATTTACATAGATTGAAACAGTAGTCTCGTTGAATAGAAAAAGTTTTATTGGAATTGAAAGCATCATGCCACTTATCGTTCCCACAGGAAGACGAGTTTTCATTCGAAATATATTCAGTCACAGATGTTGGAGTACTTTATCCGATTGAGTTCAAAAAGGCCGGTACTGCCGTTTGTAGTTTTTGTTAAACTAAAAAAAAACTGTCGTATCTACTGAAAGTTGCTTATACCAATTTTTTTTTCTAAAATGGCAACCCTTTTTGTTAAATGTCAAAGTACGCGGATCATTCCTTGTTTAGACGATGTCAGGCAGGATTGGCACGGGCCCTTACGGGTCATTGTCGTGATTTCGACGTGATTCATAGCTATTTCGTCAGCTTTTCCAGGCTATTTTAGTACCAGGAAATGGTATGTGCGAAATTATATTAAACATTAGCATTGTAGAATAAAAAATTGGTACATGAACATTTTCTTTTCCAATTCTGTATTCAACATCTTGGCATCATAATAAAGAATTGCTCTCCAACCCTCACAAAACTTTAAAACAATTTCATTTAAAGTACTCCTTAATACTGGCAACAGAAAAATAAAAATAATATTTAGTTTATTAAAAAGTTTGCAGGCTACCCGGCAAGTCTTTCCCAGTCTCAAGTGAGGCATAATCTCGATGGCTGGACTAACTTTTTTTTATTTTTCCTCAGCGACTTACTTTAAAAATAAAACGCTAACAGCATTTTGAGTTTGGAACTCTGATATTATTCATGACGTAGAGTTGTAATTGCAAATGTATTTGATTGATAATGTATGTAACTTTACTGCTTCCTTTGGTGATACTCGTATTTTCGCTTCAGTGTCTCCTATTATTATGTTACTACCCTATATTAAAAATATTTTACAATAAGAATACAATTCGGTATAAAACAATATTTTAGTTCATGGATAAAATACGAGTAGTAGGAATGTTTGAAACAAAATTATGATTCAAATTCTTCTAACAATAAACGTGAAATTACTTTAGTGTAGTTTATCATCCATAAAATTTGACACTCGTCTAAAACGAACTTTTGAAGTAAAAACTCTTTAGGCGCGTTGAGCGATTTTTGGTAGGGTAAAATCTTATGGATTCGCGTCACTAACATGCTAATGTTAATATTAATATCTGTCACTATATGGGTGTCCATTGTTATTTCATAGTTTTAAGTTTTCACTTCAGTCGGCAGACATGACTGCCTATTTTTTTGTTTTGCATCACAATACTATCAAATACCATATATACCTTAAATAAACTAAGTATACCAAATTACGAGGTTACTATTTGCATTTAGCTTAATTATTATATCCCATTTTTAACATGGCATTCTTTATAAGTATATGAGGATTTTTTAAGATAGCAGCGCGGACGACGCATTTCTATCCAATAATGTAAAACATTGTTCGCTGACCTAAGAACACTTTACATGGAATATTATCTTCCTGGTTAGCCTGGGACTATATACAGAAATGCAGCTGCAGTGTACGAAATGATGGTAAACCTAACTTTTGTAAGAGTTGAGATAGCCGGAGTGACTGTAAACTTGGTTGGACTTGGTTTCCGTACGTCGTTTTCGGATGATCACTAAAAATTTGCGCAGTGGTGTGGGTCCCCCAAAGCACAGCATCATGCTGAGTGGAAGCCTTCTTGTCACAGTCATGGCTTGCAGCTGCCGACTATTTATGTTCTGTGTTTGTAATTATAAATCTGTTTTTTTTACTCGAGTGATTTTATCCTTTTGTACGCACGTATTTCTGTGACAAATAAATCTACTTTTCTTTATCCTTTCTTTCTTTTTTTGTAAACCATCAAAAGACACTGTTAGCGTACCTGAACTAGGAAAGTCCTATATAAGTCCAATATCATATTCTACTAAACATGATATTGAGAACTCAGACCTTATAAAGTGACAACAATCTGTTTCTTTCATTTTTCGACCCTCTTCAATTTACGTTTCATTTACCTGCGAATAAAGTTAAATTATTAAAGGCTCCTTTGAACAGACGCGACACGCAACGCGAATCGCACGCGACAGGCGGTGCCTTTGTATCGGGTCGCATGTCGTGCCTGTATGTAGGAGCCTTAATAGGGGTCATTACCTAGACTACTGGATTCCACATGTATTTCTAGTTCATTACAAAAGGTTAGTTCTTAGAAGAAATCAATTGAATAGTTACTGTCTACGGTTAGTTAAATACTACGTACACTTCTGAGTCGCAAGTCAATTAATCAGTACCAGGTATTGGTGTCGCAAATCACAGTATTATAAAGCAATGCGTATGAAAAAAGACAAATAAAAATCTTGCATCGTTGTAAAAACAAATAGCTCGTAATTATGTGAATCTAGCGGTAGTTAGATCTACGGTTCGTTGAGCACGGACGGTTTCTAATGAAGTTATAATACCATCCGTAATATGTTTGCTAAATATGTTTGTAGCAAATTACTCTGCGGCTTTCTCTAACATATTATTGTAAGTACTTGACGTTAAACAATTGGTTGAAATTGGGACGGAAGTCGTGAGTAAAAGAGATGAAAAGAATAATGTTTCACTATTGGACTTAAGAAGGAATTCAAAATGTGATCTGAGTTGTGAATGGCACATAGCAAACACAAACCATTTATAAATCTTGAATGGGCTTTTTTGACCACCTCTTTGGTCTAGTTGTCGCAAGCACTACTGTTGAGCATGAGGTCCTGAGTTCGATTCCCAGGTCGGGCAAAGTGTTCATGGGTTTTTTCATCAGGAATTTCTCAGTAACAGCCCGGAATCTGGATTTGTACCAGGTTGATGACAACAGGCTCGCCTCCTATTACATGGAACTTAAGGCGCTTCCCCGACCAAATGACCTTGAGCGTTCGGTTCTTCTCTGTCCCGTCGCTGAGTCTCGCTCTGTCCCGCTCCCTGCGCACGCCCATTTGTCACAAAAATCACAAAAAAAATTGAATTATTTTAATAAAAAAAGACAAGCGATCTTTAAAATAAAATAAAACGTGAAATAGAGATTTTTATATGACCTATCCATTAATGTAATCCTCGAGTTATTAGAGCGTCACCTTTAGCAAAAGATGCATGCAATCAAGAATTTTAGTCACTTTTTTACAAGGAGATTTTAAATGTATTTATAATACATAAAAGCAAATAAGAACGTGCAATGTGATGATAGGATATCGACCATTAATAATGTGCTTTTAGATGTAGTTTATTACTGATAATTATTGAGTTAATAGCCTCTGAATAATGCACTATTGCAAGGTTTTGCTCGGGGTAGAATAGAATAGAATAGAATAGATTAGAATAGAACAGAATACTCTTTATTATGTACACCATAAAAATTACAGATATAAATGTAGACATTTTACACACGGTGACACAATGGGCGGTCTTATCGCTAAAAGCGATCTTTTACAGACAACCTTTGGATGGATTCAAGGGAGAAGGAGAGACAATAATGCAGGTAGTCAGTAGTGTACCATTTACATATACAACAAATACATACATACATACATAAAACATATACTTATCTACATATAATATATACAATGATAAACATGAACCAAGAGCAAGGAAACTAGACTAGGGCAGTGCCTTAAACATAACTGGAGAAATGTGGGTGTACTATAGGTACACTTCCTAACCTTTCCGGGATTACAGACGTGACGTCATGTTTATACCAGTCATTTAAATGTTTAAAATGGCAATAGAATTGTTAAAACGTGACAACTGTAAAACTGAAATAGGTTGAGTATGTTTATGAAATAAGTTAAATCTGTTATTACATAAACTACAGGCGACAGACATCCTACCAAACCAGAACATCCACAAAAGGAACAAGTAATTTCAATAAAACTAAATTATTGTAGACATAAGGACAAATTGTGAGCACACCGTATCATGAGTTCAAAGTAAATCGTCAAAGGTATTATTAAATAAGCCGACGGATTCATTTTTAAATTTGTTGATGCTCGAGTCACGTTTCAAGGATTTCGGGAACTGCTTTAAAAACGCTATTAGGTTGATCGTTAAACTTTAAATGAGTGACATCTTTAACGAAACCAATTTATCTCTGCAGTCTGAAATCAACTCCTTAAGGATTATCAACCTTAGCACAAGCTGTTTAAAGTTTGGTTATATTAACATCATCACGGTCCACGGCAAGCTCTATGCTGGTATTAGTAAGTTGTCGACTACGCTGTCACAATGTACTTTTTGGGTCATCATTCGTATTTGATGCGTTTTAAGAAACGTGAAGGATTATTTTAGTTTTAATAGGAATTCAGATGCTTTTGAAGGCGCATCTACAAAGTTCAGGAACAGTTAAGCCCGATTTACAGGACTTTTATAGTGAAGATGTGATGACACTTAATTAATTGCTTCGAAGGAAAACGTTTCAATATTCTTTGTAGTTTTGAGTTTAAATCTTCTTGCTCTCTTATTTCTGCTATTGTTTTTAACATTAATTAAACTTGTGTAAATTATTTCATCACCACTGCTCTCAAAGCGGTGAAGGAAAACATCTTGAGGAAACCGGCATGTCCTAGAACCAAAAAATTCGACAACATGTGATATCTACAAACCCGCACTGGGCCCACGTGGTGCATTACGGCCCACTCCCTCTCCCCGAGAGAAGGTCTGTGTCCCAGCAGTAAGAACATTATAGGCTGATTAAGATTATGCTTATGACTTTTTTAAATTTTTGTCCAGGAATTTCATAAAATCAAAGTTAACGCTCATTCCACCATCGTAATTAATGTCTATGGTGTTAATGAAAATTGAAATTCCACTCTCGATTAATACTTTAAACATTTTATTTGATACCCTAAATCGGAATGTCAAAACAAAATTACAACTAAATTAAGTCACCGGTTTTGTTTACTTTTTTATATTCGTGAAGGGTTTTATCTACTTTGTTTCCCAACCGTTATTTATTGATATAGCGTGTAAGAGATTAAGCTATAAAGCCGGTATCGTATATGCTGGCGCGAAGCTGAGCTCTGCGGGAAGCGAATGGACAAGCATAACACATTTTACAACTATTAGAGGAGGCATGTGGGTTTATTGCCGCGGTACAAAACGCGCACGACACGATACCAATAAGCAAGAATTTGAATGATAATGTTGGTTCAGAACTCGATTTTTGAACAATGGTTATCAATAAAATTGTCCATGATTGACATTCAGTTTGAATGACTGCTGAAGTAAAAATTAAGCTTACGTGAAAAGATGTGAAAGCATTTGCTTGAAACAATCTTCCGTCACATTCTGACGTTCATTGACCGCGAAGTCTCTAGGTACCTACCGAGATTTTAAAATTCCTAATAAAAAATAAAAAAACGATTTTTATAATAAGAGCCCGTCTCCATCACTGTCATTATTGTGATTGCCAAAGCTGAGATTAGGAATATATACCCAAGAATCCTCTCAAAGAAATATTGATTAACATCTAAGACTGAAAAATATAATATCACTGCGGATGGCTTATTCAAATCTCACAAAAAGACTTGTCCAAAATATTATTTTCGTAAATACAAAAATATTATACCGAAGCTTATAAAAGCACTCGACGTAAGCTAGGATTCTCGGAGCATAATTTAAAATAAAACTTGTAAGATTTTCAACAGCACTGAATCTCACTTTGTGTTATTATAAAACCTAACTCGTATCTTCAGTCGTACTTTAGGGATTAGTTGGGTATAAGTAGTAAAGTTATACGACATCACTATCTACTACACATACTTACGTAAACGCGAGCCGGCGAGCTAACTTAACGACTTTATCTTTTCGAATAATGCCTACTTAAGCACACATTTGAAGTCACTGCATATTTAACGATATTGAATTTATGACGTTAAGGAATCGGGCGACTAAAAATTATAAAGATTCCACAATTTATTGCCTTCCACCGACTGACCGAGCAGTAATCCGCTTAGCGTCGAACAACTTATTAAGTGTGGGACTAAATACTGATATATTTTTCTCGTTTGCTTCGTTCATACTGGCTCCGGTAAGGACATGTGTGTTTGTGTCAATACGAAATGTATTCTCAGCAAGCTTACCTCGTAAAATTGTGCTCTTTGAGGTGCCAGTGATGTTTTTAAAATGATAACTTAAAAGATAAACCTTTTAAAGATGGTTTCATTTTAAAAGAATATTAATAAAAGTATATATTTGATCAATCCAAGCAATGCGTCTTATTATCCTTATAAATCTTTAAAGGCTTTAGTACTATTAGTAATTTGTAAGAATCGGATAATATTACGTTACAGCCTTCAAATGTCAGAATGTAAAATAATATAACAGCTGTATTTAAGTTGCAATCTTTCATTAAAACTTCAATAATGAAAGCAGTAAATGTCCACGACTTATCTCAATAAGTGTTCTTCTTTAGTATCCATTTCATCGTAGTTAGCTATATAATTTAGTCAGTCAAGGATTTTAATGACTCTAACTAGAATAACTTTTAGCTCTTCAATAAGTCCTAAGTACCACTCAACATTAACACTATTGCTCTGAAGATATAAAACAAGATTCTATAAAGCTGCATTTACTTTTATGTCTTTCTATTGAACTTTTTAGTTTTGTGATCAACTTAATTCATTACTTCTTTTATGCATTCGAATAATTACTTGACTGAGATAGATTTTATTGTTCTTTGCAGAGAATTTTATGTCTTAATCACAATCAAATAAGAATCTACAACAATGACTGAAGAGTTAAGACTAAGATCATCTCAATGAAATGCAAACGATAAAGCACCAGATTACTATCGACGCCCAAGTCGAAGTCATCTAAAGACAAAATGACAAATTATAAATATAATTTAGGAAGTAACCTTTAAATATCTTCCCGAAATATCTGACTGCTCATCGTTAGGAGATTAATATCTTCGCTCGATGATCGTATAAACAAATGATACAAACGACTGGTCAACGACCCGAGCTGTCAGATAGCTGTTCTTGTACTATCTAAAGTCCAACAATAGGAATCTATCCGTTGAATAATAACTCATTGTCTTTCTTTTTGTTAAACTAATCACTTTATTGTTCCACTCTTATAATCAATTATTCGATTAAGTTTCATATAAATGACGCCATCATTCCTATCATATATCCGATGTAATTCATTAGCTTCATATGATGGAGGTATGTAAATTTATAATCAAATCATCGGCTCCGCTTTGTTTTCAGAAATTATTTTGTAGACTTGTAACTAACTTCGTAAGTCATTAATAACGTGATGATCTTATTGGAATGCATTTTAAACATGGAATTTCTTCGATCATCAAAAGTTGTCTGATCCAATAAATGCCAAAAACTTAACGGTTTATGTTCGTTACTTGGATCGCTGAGTGATCGATTGCTTCGTGTGATTCTTTTAATTGACTCCACTATTGCCAGTTGTTTCTGACCACGTTTTAGGGAACCGTCAAACCCAATTTTCGGTTTGGACTACCCACGTTGTTAATGCGTTTACAATCTTTACGCTCATTAACCGCCAATCCTGAGACGATTAAGTCGTAACACGTTTTATAAAACTTAGTTGTGTGCACCAATTAAAATTTATTTTCTATAAAGAGTCTCACGCCTCGCGTACAGATATGCATCTTTACGATAAGAAGAGAAATGTGTGCGTGTTTCATAATTGCTTTTAATACTATTTGGGATGGCACGAAAGATCTACGAAGTGATAAGGCGCGTTGCATAAATTTTCCCATTATGTATTTTGTTGAAGTTCTGGAATGATTGATGATGGCTAAATCTCTTTTATAAACACAATAAATTCTGCTTAACTTTTAATAACCGATATTTTAGATTCGACATGACGTGGGCGTTTTTGAGTGTAAATGGGAATACTTTTTGATGCTACAAAATGTTGATAAAAGCGTCCGGTGGGCAATTTTCTTGCCTCGCAGATGCTCGATGCGACTTTATTCACAAATTTATTTTTGCTGCTTTACGAGATCAGGTAGCCCTTCTGTTTGCCACGTAAGGTTTGGACATAAGAGTGAGATTTTATTTTGGTACATTTGGACAGCGGGTGAGTAAAATTAGTAAGGGTGCAAGGTTAAAAAAAGTGTCAAATTGATCTGGCAGTACGGTCACGTTCGTTCCACCGCGCAGGGATCGGAAGTCTATTCCGTGTAACTAAACCAATCAGGCGTCCATTGTCTCAGATAATACCATGTATCGGCTTGCCTACATGCTTGTTACGTCGTGTCCGTATTATCAATTCGTTTTGCTTGTAATGTTCAGCTTAAGGTCTTTAAAAAGAGCTTTCGTTCGTTTAAACGCATAAAAGTTTGTGTATTTTTATTTTGTGCACGCAATCAAGGAGTTTGAAACGTTTTAATTCCAACATAGACTTTTACATTCGATTTGTTTGTTTTCAAATCAATTGCAGTAACTATTTTAGGACCAGTTGTTATTGTTTAGTTATTTTGTAGTCTAGTGCTGGGCAGTAAACTGGGGCCGTTACTGGCGCCAACTAGTGTTGACGCCAGGTATTTTGCAAGCTCATAAAATATTTTGTTGACGCTTAATTCTGAATGGCCAATTACTATGGGTATGCGACTACAATATTTGTTTGAGTGTGGCGTCAAAAGTTGTGTTAGAGTTTATTTTTTGTAATGTTTTTGTTTTTTTTAAGTGGTGCCAATTAAACAGTGTGCTCGATAGAACATGCTCAGACAGGTAGACACAATTTTCTCAAAGCTTATTTATTTTCATAAATAATTATATGAAATTGAAGAGAGTGAATATATTTCTAAATGTGGTAGGTTATGAAGACTTTGTACTTACTGAATTTATTTATACTTTCAGTACAATCTACTAAATCTCCTATTATTCAGCGAAACTGTTCACAATACAAGTCAATATTCCCAGTTAATTAGTCGACTTCATTACAATTTATTTCACCCCCGTTATTGGGTACTATCAATTTCAGTTCCCAAATAATATCACATGATACAAAGTTATTGTAATCAAAGGCATTGCTTCCATGAAACTTTTGGTACGCAACCCCTTCTATTGTTTCCCGAAGGATTACCCTTTTCCGACCTCCATCATTCTTAACGCTAATAACATTTTGAGGTCAAATGTAATATATTTAACTTAGAGTTCATTATGAATATCTTCATTTGTTTTCGTGTTGGGTTCTGTGTTTAAAGTACTTTTAATTAAAAAGGCTTTTAAAGGAATGTATTAGAAAAAATGCGCTGCTCGTTCATTCATTCGTAGATCTTTGACAGGCGTTACGGGTATTCAAAGTCCGAAAGTCTGATGGCCTGTCTTGCCAAGGGGCATCGTATAACCCAATGACTGGATTATAGAGGTCAGATAGCTTAATGTTAAATACTGTTATTCATCTGCATCCAGTAAGACTGGAGACCGAATCCAAAATAGTTCGATAAAAGCTAAGCGGTAACTGGAGTATTAGAAAAAAAATAAGAAATGTCTACGTAGGTACCTACAGATCACAAAATAGCGTTCCATGAACGAAGCTACTGCCATCATATTGGAACACAAAAGGATGCAAACACGTGAGTTTAAAAGCTAAAAATTGAACCATCAGCTATGTACAGCAGTAAAGGCATACATTGCACAGTTTTATTAGTTTTAGTAAGCAACGAAAAAAAAAGTGACCTATTTTCAACAGAGCTTTCGATCACATTCATGTTATTAAAAGCAGTGAACCAAACGGTCAATATTTAGTAGTAGTAGATATACCATCTACCTATACCCGTATTTTGTTTAATAGTTGGTACCTACAGTAAATATGAGTGTTTTACATGTTTTTAACAATGAAATAGGGATCTTATTCATCATCATGATTTACTGGCAGCCTTGTTCTACCCATTTCTGAGTAAAGGGCTCCTCCCTTTTCAGCCATGCTTCAATAGTCTGTTTGAGTGATATCATTATTTGCTTGGTTTTCTTTTTAGCGTGTGTCGTTGGCAATTAAAATGTGAACTAAATGGAGTCGGTACAGAATTCGGCTGTGAATTTGGCGCCACATCGCGGTATCTATCACATAATTAATTTACCTGCCTTTGCATTATATTTAATTCTTTTTACTTATTGTGGTATAGTAATTTTATTCTAGGTGCATCGTCTTCACATATGATTACATAATTAATGTGAACTTACATAATATTGTAAAATATTTTAAAAGAGTAACGGTGGAGTTTCTTGCCCATTCTTCTCCATACGAAACTACCTTTTGGAAGGGGCAACTAGAATCAATTCTATTTTTTTGTAAATTTTGACGTTCAAAATTGCCTTTTATGTGCCTATTTGAAATAAATGATTTGACTTTGACTTTGCCATTAGTAGAGTCCATCAGTTTCTGTAACGTGCAGATGACAGGATACGCAGGACACGATATGAAGTGTATCGTTCGTGGAACTGCCCCATATTTAAACTCTATGGCGGAATCATCTAAGAATCTCCACCTAAACAGGTTTTCCTTGCTTCGGAATATGTAGAACTAATATTATAAAGAGTAAGATCGAATTTTGTTAGTCTGTGTATATGTGGAGGGTAATATCCGGAATCACAGCTTTAATTTGAATAATTCTTTCAACATTTGAAAGGCATATATATTATTTCAGATGAACATAGGCTTATATATTATGAATATATTAAGACTATAAATATAAACAAAGAAGTATACTTAATAAAATACTAATGAAATACTATCTTGATGAATACTAATATTATACTTTTGATGAATATTATCACGGTTTATGCACCATCTCTTCCTACCAATTTGTACGCCACGATATGCGGCTGAACATCTTAGAACTTTTCTGTATCTGTTATTATCTTGCATCCAATGTATCATGTACACCATGTTTAAACAAATAAAATTTTACATACTTACTTACTTGAATTCATGCAGGCCTAGTACTTTTTCTTAGGTAACTGCTCAGAACTTGTACACAACGTGTCGTCAACAGAATACTGTCTTCACATGTAAATGGCACTCGTGCGCAGCCGGGGCAGGTCACTAGTGAAATATAAATCTCAAACTTCATTAATCAGCCACAAGAAATCAGAAATTGTATTTACTTTACACCTACTTCGGAATTTCTAAGTGTTGTAATTTAGATTTATAGAATTTCTGCAATAATTCATCTAAGTATAACAAAACCCTACAATCGTAAGATTAGTGTCACCATTGGCGTTAACTGTACCTATTCAACGCAAAATTAATACCCAGGCTTCAAAAAGATAAATTCACCTAATTGATTATCATCTTATTTCAGACCCTTATTATATTTTATAGCACAAAAGACAGCTCACAGCCCATTTATCTGTTCTATGATCGCTTAGTACTAAAACTATCAACTATATTCAAGTAGACATAATAAACAAATCTATAAATTATCCCACACAATACTGGGACAATCGATACGGGTTTAAACGCAATTTTATGTACCGGTTCACATTTATAACTGGCATTAAAATTTGAGCTAAATCAACGGTTAACGACTGTCGCGAAATATAGTGGTGTGACATCAATGGGGCATTCAAATTAATTTAATAAAAATTATAACAAGTTTAGTAGGTATTATTTTGAAATAGTCGAGTTCCTTGTTAAAGGTTTGTCCGAGAAAGTACATATGCTACCCTGAATATTTCTGTCACGCCGCATGCATTGGCATTACTGAAAAAGTACTCCCATTTCTCAGGCTGCGTTATCTTAGGAAAATAATAATCCAGCTTATTAATGGGTTATATAATGGGCATAAGTTTTTTTCTAAATAGAGCCACGAGAAACCCTTTTTTGAATGATTTGATGTAGAAGTGGCCCAATGTTTATTTAATCAATTTTAAAGTTAAAATTTAAAACATTTACCTCTTTATTTAAGTCTCAACAAACACAATCACATCAATGTCTTTGATTCCAACATTATCCTCATAAAGAAAGATTATTTTCTATTTTGTATAATCACTTAGTTGCGACTACTGCTTTGGTAAAAACAAAATATTAAACAAAAAGACTTGTCTAAAAGTTACGTTCCGTGATTTACGTAAAATGTATACAAATGTTTGTTGGCTGTTGAATTAAACGTAGACAGTTAACTATATTGTCCTGACGTGCGTAATTTTTTTTATCAGTATACCCTCTCTTTGGTAAGTTTTAGTACACGTGTTGCTTATTAATACTCTTTAGCCATTTCAACCTTAACGGGGATGTGCTAAGGTCCGCGAAATTCAATTTACTAAAGTTTTTTGCAATCTGCAGGTCAGTGTCACGTTGTAATGTTGATTAAAATATGATTCGCGACCGTAACAAATATGGCTTTACAGAATTTTAATCATAAGAATCTGCAATACAACTCCTTAAGTTAGAATTGGCCTCAAACGGCTATGGTATGGTATATTTCATGGTTTCATGAAATAGTCATTCAATAAGGTTATATGAACTTAGATGTATTGATGATTTTTATGATTATAATTCTATAAATAAATTTTTGATACGGCCGCGAATCATACATTTAGATCAACATACAAGCTGATACTGACCTGCAAAATGCAAAAAACGTAAGAAATTTTGAATTTCGCGGGCTACCCTGACGTTTTCGCTTTAACGACACAGATAATGATCAAAATTGCTTAACAACATGATTTATTAAAATGCACGGAGTATTCCAAATTCGCGATAGGGTTCAAATTGGTTAAAACTAAACGGAGTTAGGTTTTGTTGATCATAAACTGTACTAAAAAACCCAGATATCTTGAGGGTTAAAAGTAAACACGACAGTTTTTCTTTACAATATTTTGGCAAAGAAACCAATTCTGCGTCTTCTATAGACCTTTCTAATATGGAACAGTCTTCGATAAAGTTTGGAGACTAATAATATGACTACGTTCCATACATCTGACACCATCCTTACATCTGTATCATTGGTTTTATAGCTGCTTTCAGGCCGAAGAGTATTTCTGTGGCAATTGCTATCTTTATTGTCCTACCCTAGAGCGACCTGGGCCTATTTTTATTTTCTTAAGTACTTGTAGCTATTTTTAGAGTGTATTTAAAATACACCCTTAGAGCCAGAGTGATTAAGAGAACAGTCTCATTATTATTGTATGTATTAAGTAACCTCAGAATGTAGCTTTAAGCAATATTGCGTATGCTTTCTGCTAATAAAATAAATTTATGAGCAGTAACCAAAATGTAAAACATCGTTCAGTCTAAGTAAATACTTAAAATGAACAAAGTTTTTTTTACATTTTTGGTCCATTTTGTGTTCCATGACGTCTTTTTACGGTTATTTCCATAAATTATCATTGCTATACTAAGTCCTGATGCAGCTTGTCAATAATTAGGTGCGTCTCCCTGAAATTAGTTTTCAGCCACGTACACCTTTTAAAACATAATGTCTAACAGCTGTAGTCAGACCATTGAGTTTAAAACCTTATAACGTTTTAAAGTTAAAACACAAACTCTACAATTCCTCTGTTCCACAAAAAATATACCATGAAAAGTGCCAGTACGAAAAAAAATACCAGCATAAACTTCCCATAAAAAGGTAGGTACCCAGGGGACTCGCCGATTTAATTTTTTTCGAATCACTGCAGAAATAGACCGTAAAAGTTTAAAACAACACCGTAACTTTTGTATCTAGCGCGCAGGGGCCGCGGCGAAAATATCTATAAACAACTACCGAGAAATAGTGCGATTTTCCTTTTGGAGTTTACCTAAGTGCCAACCCGGACCTGGCTAGGGATGCATTCGATATAAAGCTATTTAAAACTTGCGATAAGTATTATAATTCGGAATAAAGATTATGTGCAGTTTTTTAGGACAAAAAGTAGAAAAATAAAAGTTTCGTTGAGGTGCCCTTAATTTAAAAGAATTAATTCTGTTTTAATATTTTGCCCATTTTGTGACCCCAGGATTCATAATTGCTATGTTTGTGTAGCTATAGCAGTATTTATATAAATATCATAAACGATTTATATAATATTGTAGGTATGTATTTAGTAGTTCTGGAAAAAAAAAATGCCACGTTCACTCACTTTCTGCTGCACCATAGTCCATATATTGTCAACGTCCTATAAATAGTGGATACATTCTCCTCAACATTCCGAAACTATTTTTATCGTATCTATAAATAATCTTCCTATACAGAGCACAGTAAGTGTCAAATGAGAAGTACCCCATCGTCACCTATTTGTCGATTCATCAAGTGATGTGTGAAGTGTTGTGACACCTATATATTGCTCCATCTACTGTTACACAACATTATTTGTAACGTTATAAATAAAACGGATTTGTAGGGATTTTATTAGTGTTGTAGATCTAATGGTTATGTTGCATTGATTAGTTGTTTTGGGGACTCTAATTGGTTCGATGTTTATACAGATTTAAAGCTGGAGTTTTTTATGGTTAATTTGGATACTATTTTATTTGAAGGTTCATTGTAAATTAAACAAGTAGCTGGCTTACTATTAATAAACCATATAGTCAAAGGATGTATCTTAATTTTACATCTATTCTAAGTAGCGAAAGAGGTTCCATGATAATGCAAAGACTCTTTATGGCTGCGATTGTATCCTAACTTCCTAACTTCAAAACTAATTTTATAAATGCGAAAGTAAGTTTGTTTGTTTGTTTGTTTGTTTGTTACCTTTTCACGCCTAAACCACTGAACCGATCATCCTGAAATTTTGCATATACGTTGTCAGGTGTACAGAAACGGACATAGGGTACCTTTCATCCCGAAAAAAGGTACTGTTCCCGAGGAAAACAACAATAACGTTCTTATGATAATAGATGGCGCCACGTGTCTTCCGATCATGATTGAATTATAACCCGAATCGATAGTCAGTCTAAATTAACGCGAGCGAAGCCGCGGGCAAAAGCTAGTAAAATAATAAATGTAAAGTAACGTAAGTCTAGCCCCATTTTTGTTGGTCCCAATTTTCCCCAACGTAGCACTCACAGAAACCCTTCAACTCAAATCTCACAAACATCTCAGTCTTGAAGTGTAAAAGTCTTTTGAGCGCTCGCATTGAGTATGGCTACATATTAGCTAATATCGAGCAGCGGGCCGCTCGGCGCCTCCCGTCTAAATTTGTACCATTCCGAAATACGCTTATACCGACACATTATCCCGTTTTATGACCGATAAAAGTCAGGCGAAACGTACTACATTTGTGGCGCAGCCCTTATTTTCAGAACCTAATATACCGTTTTCTTTATTGGCCCCCTGTCCTTATATTTTATAGCGAGCATGCATAGATTTTTTTGGCGATTTGTGTATTTTTACCGTCAAGCAATAAAAGCGATGTTTGTATGCTTTTTATTATGGGCGCGTGACGATTTTTCTAATACGGAACTTTTGTTATAATTCATAAAAGATTTAATGTCACTAAAATGTGATAGAAAGCGGCTGGAAAGCTTTTATGCTTTTCCTTATGAAACGAAATTTATCGTCAATAAAATACCCTTAATCATGCAATCGAGGATTTGTGTAAACGTTTCCTTATGATCGTTGAGCGAATTATGGAGATGAAAGGGCATTAAGGTCAAAATACCTTTATATTATAATAATTGGATTACCATTAGACTGGACAATAGGACATTATTATGACACATATGGCGTGAGATTATTGACTTAACGAGTACAGCATTTTTTAAAGAGAGATTCTTAAAGAATTACTTCTGAAACAAAGTTTAATTTAAGCAGTATTTTAATTCAGTTCTCGACCCGACCACTGTTCTATAATGGCTATAGCACTCAAGCACCTGCAATTGAACTTTACGGAAGCCTGAAATAACGTTGAGAGATAGGAGCTTGACCTACAGGCCAAGGCATCTTACGTCATTTTCTGTCTTGCGCTGATATAACTGAATCATCCTAGGTAGAGGTCGAATTGAAACGACCGTAAATAGAATGAAAATAATTATAGCATGAATTGTATTTCATCTAAATACAAGGTAAAAAATTAACTGGCGAAACTTTACTCACGTAGGTTTCGAAAACGAAAAATGATAAAACAAAAAAACTAACAGCAGCCGATGTTCCCTAATCGGCTGAATTTTACTTGAAGTTATGAGTATAGATTTTTTTAAATTTTAACTTAATCAGATATAATATAATTATAATCTATCACGTCTGTGAAGTTTTTCTCGTTAATTTGTCATTTTATATCAGTTTATTGACGTACCTAACATTTTACTTGATCACATAAAATCGCTAGTATCTATTTACGGAACTAAGAATAGATCTCTTAACCACAAATAAAAAAAACAAAAACTACAGACGTCTTCAAAGTTACCTAATAACAAAGTGTTACAGACTTGAGTCTTTATAACACATCTCTGGGTCCAAATTAAATAACACAGGTACTTTGGAAACGACCGGATTTCAGTGTAATATAAAACAGAATTATTCGCGTGTAATAAATCACTTTTGGTAAGTAGGTATGCCTTCTGTTTACGTCTGAGCACTTTGTTATTAAATACCAGTTTTTGTGATGAATTCCCGTTGTGCAAAAATCCTGTTAGGGAAGCTGGATGACGTCATTTTTGTTAGGGTTTTAGTATCCAGATAGTTTTTTGTGTGGTGTAAAAAGTTTTGTAAAACTTTACAAGGATAAGTGTCGTGGGAATCGTATTTTTTATTCGAGAAAGTTTTAAAAACATTTGAAATCCTTTTCTAGTGAAGCGAATTTCATTTTTATTTAGTTAAATGTAGATAAGTAATCTTTAAATCTAAAAAATAACTAAAATAACTTTAATTCATCATTATATTGATGCACAATCTCAAATCAAAACAACCCAACAATATCTAAATCAATTTTACTCCCAAATTTTCCCCATAAATCAAATTCCTCGCATTTACCTATTTACCATAATGCACAAATGAAGCGTTCACAAAAAATCAGCGCCACGTCAATCTTAACCCTTCAATGGTCAGGCACCGTGGGAATGCAAAAAGCTCAATCCTAAACGATCTCGAGAGCCGAACCGCTCCATTCACGAATTTCCTGCACGCAACGAAACCGTAAAAGCGCAGTACCTGCTACCACATGTGTACGAGTATGTTCTCGGGAATATTTTCCCCAATGGTCCATAGTAGAACTTGAGGGTTATCTAAACAACGGTATCCTGTTTCAAAATATTTTTGCGATGTGTAAGGTGCATGATTATTCTTTGTCTCAAATAATACTTACCTACATTGTAATTCATGGATGTGTGGATCCTTATAAATAGGCAACGGACCTGTAGGTACCCTGGACCAGTTCTTCACTCCTGGCTGTCTTAAAACGAGTAGATAGCTTAGGGTTGAAAGATTGAACACTGACTTTTAACGACGAACCCAGAAATCAACAATTTGCCTGCTCGCACTGACCATACTGACAATAATAATGACCATGACAGATTCTTAAGTTTTAGGAAGAAATACGAGTATTACGGGCTAATGTGACGGGATTTCGAGAAATATCAACAAAAATAATCCCAGTTCTTGTATAAACATAATTTCGGTATAAATAGAACTGACTTAAAGCAAAATATGCTCGTAGTTCTATCCCACTCGAAGGAGGAAGTTTTGATATTGATATAATTCCGTCCACTGTTAGTGCACATACACACGAGTGATACGCGTCAACGGCACAGGCAACTGCAGCCGTCGACGCGTCGGGGGTTGCCGTCGGCTACATGCCGCTCGTGTATTTGAGCACCGTACCCAAATCAAAGTCAAAGTCAAAGTCAAAGTAATTTATTTCAAATAGGCACATAAAAGGCACTTTTGAACGTCAAAATTTACAAAAAAATAGAATTGATTCTAGTTGCCCCTTCCAAAAGGTAGTTTCGTATGGAGAAGAATGGGCAAGAAACTCCACCGTTACTCTTTTAAAATATTTTACAATATTATGTAAGTTCACATTAATTATGTAATCATATGTGAAGACGATGCACCTAGAATAAAATTACTATACCACAATAGGTAAAAAGAATTAAATATAATGCAAAGGCAGGTAAATTAATTATGTGATAGATACATGGTGCTCACATATTTACAAATATTGAAAAGTAGACGATGTTTCCAAAATTTCAATAAGTAATAATTTAGTGTGTGAGTTTAAGTAGTTAAGTACATAATGTAACAATCAATGTCATAAAAATTATAAATTATACAATCAAATTAGCAACCAGTTTGATTTTGTCTAGACTCTAGATTGTCCTATGGAGCAGGACCAGCATGTTTCCAAGCATTCTTATCTAGGATATAATCCTCTAATTTGTAATATGCTTGTTTACAAAGTGTACTTTTTATATGAGTTTTAAATTTTCTTTCATTTAATTCCAATATGTCACAAGGTATTTTGTTGTAACATTTACAAATACACGAGCGGCACGTTTTCGACGCCAGCCGCCAACGCGTCGACGGCGGGCGCCGAATGGTGTCGACGGCTGCAGTTGCCTCTGCCGTTGACGCCTGGCGCTCGTGTGCATGCACACTTACCTAGAATAGACGTCAGTTACTGATATATGTTTTATGTGCTGTCACGACAAATAGTAGAAGCAGGTGGTTATGTATGTATTTTGAAATTACTTATGTATGTCGTAGTGTCATTATTAGTCTGAAATCCAGAATAAGAAAAAGCTTTATACAGCACCAGAAAGGCGTGGTCAAATTTAAGGGTAGGGTACAGACCATCATACTGAATAACTTTCTCCGTAGGACCAACATCGTAATCACGAAAATATTCTTAACTATCTAAAAAACATTACAAATTATTCATTTCTTTATTAAAAAGAGTTTGTATTCTTTAAAATATTATCCACTTAATTGAAGTTTATAGTAGGTGTAAAATGATATGAATGATAATAAAATAGCAACTTATTAATTTCGAAAAAAAGTAAATTAAAGTCCGCAACACAACATTTTCACTTTAGGAAATATCTTTTCCAGATACAACATTTCATCAAAAGTGACATTTGTCTCAAAATCTCACCCATTGAACATTTTAAAGGAAGAAGCAACCCCGTGGTCAAGAAAATTTTAATTTGTAACTCTTCACAGGGTTCGCATTTTTAATATTTCTTTGTTATTGTGAATTGCTAATAAGTGCGGCAACGAGGAAAGTGGGGACGAAATAAATAAGGTATAAGTATCAAAATTGTTGAGTTCGGATTTAATTTGTGGATATTTAATCAAGCCTTGCTGCGCGTTAACCATGGATTATTTTAATATTTTTAAAGGAATCTGCAAATAAAGATAATAATTATGAATGTTGACTCAGTCATACCAACGCAAGTCCAGTTTTTGTCTATCTGCGTGTCAAAGACCAATGAACGCAACTTTCAACCATTTCGATAAACTACGTGACATCTCGACAATCCCAAACATGTAAACTCTAATTAATAAAGTCACTCTATTTCATCAGACTGAATTCCGCAGCTTACCCCCGTAGCGCTGTCAACCATAAAAATAAAAACATATTCAGCTCCCGAGAGTTTCATCTTAATTTTTTCCTCCGTCATCACAAAAAAGAAGCAAAAGCCAGCAAAAATCTACTTACCTTGTTAAAAATAACAAATATTCCATTTAGAGATTGTTGTTTTCCCATTTAAATGCAAAACACTTTTTCATTAACACGTAGAGCTAAAACCTCCCCTAAACGAATTAGGAAAAGCTATCCCTCGGGGGACGTATGAAATTAACGACACAGATTTACCATCTTAAAATAAAATATTATTTATTTTTCTAATGTTTCGTACAAATATATTTAATAGGTAGGCCTGAAGGCTTACCGAGGTTTTCCCTGAAGGACGGAAAAAGGAACAGTGGGTAAGGTAAATTACTTATCATTTCGAATAATAATTAGAGTAGATAAAATACATCATAGATGTATCCAAATGTAGTAAGGATTTGCGTAACGGACTAGCTTTTTTTTTCTATTTTTAACACAAAATTGCCATTTCTGTAGCGTTTATCAGGATTTCCAGTTATTCAAGAGTCACAAAGATCCATACAGACGTAATGCTAAAGAGGGTAAACCAAAACAAATGAAAACCAATACTTGTACAGAAAAGACAAATTCGAATTGAGAGTCTCAAACTTTAAAGTTTCAACCGCATTGACCTCAGGCAGAAATTATTCGAGTGCGTACCACCTGTCACTTGCAGTAACAGGCGGCATTTCCAAGTAATAATGAAACAATATCGAAAGGAGTTCGAATTGTTACATAACTCAATTTATTTCCAGAGTTTAACAATTTGTGTAAAGTGTTACATTGTAACCATAGTGTGTGTCCTTGGCGGTTCACTTACGTGAAACAGATGGTGATGGGTCTTTCTTTAAACATACCTTTTTACTAACTAAATTATGTGCTGTGTTGGATATAAGTTCTTGTGAATGCTGTAATTGATTTTGTTATGTTAAAGCAAAAAGTATAAATGTAAATATTTAAATAATTTTAATACTTATACCAATGTTGACAATTTAAAGGAACAGGTGCACCAATAACACATGCTGAACATGCTTTATAGAAGTTACTGGAGTAGTCAAACTCACTCACTTTTGGCCACACTCAAATTATTTTTAATAGAAGTAGCTTTCCTGAAAGTCAAAAGTTTCTCATAGTTATCAAAAAAGAAAACAGTAACATTAATATAATTTAAATTTTAAATCTGAACTTCTGAGTAGAATTCGCTGTAGTTAATTTGCGAAGGGAGAGAGAAAAATCGGGTCGTGGGCCTTCAACAACGTTTAATTTGTTCCCATTAATAATGATGATGAGGACATATTGCCCTCTGAGGCTACTAATTTGGTTTTAGCTATTATGGCACGAAAAATATGACTGAAAATTCAATGTTTCCCTGTTTAATTTTACAAAAACACTCTAATAAATCAGGCCAGACTTGCCTGGTAGTTGGTGAAGCATATATATTTTTACAAATTAAAACCTCAAAATATAAGATACCTGTTGGGTGAAAATCCTGTCGAAACAATAATACAAATAAAAATCTTCACAATCCCACAACAAGGTTTGTTAGTCTCTCCGAAAAACCGCAAAGAAGCCAACATAGGCAGCACTTAATTAATTACCGCCGTGACCCAAAAATATTTAAGGACAAAAACAAACATCGACCTATTAGTTATTCAGCGACTGAATAATACAACTGGGCCTTATCTATGAACGCCATAATAAACTTTAAGCACACCACAGTGCTCCATTCCTCTGGAAATTGATAGACGTAGAGTTATCATTTGACAGTGTGCGTGCAGTATTATTTTGTCACGCAATACTTTGGCTATGCCGTGCCCTAGTCGGCAAAGACTATGAAAAATATAGAATGTTTTTAGTTTATTTTTTTTGCAGTGGCTTTTAATGGAAGCGTAACGGTGTGGACTTTATCACTGTCATTCTTTCTTCCTTGTGCAGTTTTTGTCTTAGGACGATTTAGTAATCTTGTTTTAAGTGTCTACAAAGAAAGACATTGAAAAATACTATTATAATTGTTATCGTTGTCGTCTATTCTTGTATTGCAGTATGCAGCAACATTATCCTTAAACTTACAATCAACATTACCTGAAACCCTGTTCATCCGGAATATCAAATTGTTGTATTTCTAAATGTATAAATTAAAAAGAAAACTTAAGTCCGTCCAGGGTTGTTTGCAGATCGATCATCATTGACAATTCATAGTGCATCCAAGGCTATA
Source organism: Dryobotodes eremita (assembly GCA_917490735.1). Lineage (NCBI taxonomy): Eukaryota > Metazoa > Arthropoda > Insecta > Lepidoptera > Noctuidae > Dryobotodes > Dryobotodes eremita. Next base: position 16,797,546 of record OU823251.1, on the reverse strand, counting down.
AAGGGTTATTGTGTTCACATACATGTAAATACACGTTCGATTTAATAGCCTATATCTGGAGCAGAAAGTGAATATTAAATTAGTTAGTTTAGACCATCTATATTGGCTTGTCATCAGCATTTACCTTCCATATCAAATACGAGTATTGTTTCAATAACAGGAGCTGATATTTCGAATTTACTAATATAACCGACTTTCCAATTTTGTTTGTACTACTTCTTATACATTTTCAAATAACCTAATGAAAACCTATTACACCAAGAATTTTAGCAATACCTATCGTTAATAACTTAGCAGCGTCATTGCTTCAAAAATTCATATATTTGTTTGCATCCTCTGAAACGTCACTCTATGCCATCATCTTATCTCTCATCAACCGACGAGGGTATACATTCCCGAAGACCTACGTTTGACCGTATGAGTACTTCAACATGTATGTGCATTACTTATTCTATCGCATAACTTAGTTGGTCCCCCGGAGGCTAGACTTTATCTCCTTCCTGATGCATTATTACTTACCCGCCAACTACCTTGACTTGTATACTGGGTACATAACAGCGTTTATGTACTTTGTAAGTTAAATGTTTATTCTGAACTGAAAGTTAGGGGTGAGGTGTAAAATTATTGAGTTGCTAACTCGCTTTCTGAGTTGTCCTCTCGTATTTATGGTCTGCTTCACCACCTCCGCTGGGTAGATAGTGCATATTTACTTACCTGAACACTGTGAATCAGTCTCTTAGCATCCAATCAAGTTCTTTTTTCAAGTCATTGTTATTTTAATGTCACTAACATAAGTGCCATGAAAAATTTAAATACAGTTCAACATTGTTTTAGAACCATCGTGCATCAAGTAAGCAGGAGTATATTTCTGTTTTATTATACCTATAACAATAGAATGCCACAGTAGTCTATACTTTCCATAATGGTACATCTCCCCCTGTCCCTCGTCTATTTTAAAACCTACTCTATGACTTAAAACCGTAGAATTTTACGCCCTATTCGTCAACATGTCGTATGTAATAAAACTCGTTGTGGCCGTCAACGGGGCAAGGACCCTAGTTTCATAGGTTTTTTTTTTACTCACACCCCTTTTTAGTATAAAAAGCTTCAAAGATGTTATCGTATTCCAGTTAGAGCATTTTCAAAACTGGTATTTATGACCTTATCAAGTGTGCTTCCATTTTTTAATCTTTGAGTACAATCGGCTAATGTGCGTGATGATATTTCAAAAGTCTATCTGTTTTGGTAATAAAATCCTTATTTTGGCTTTGGAGTTTATAATTGTTGCCGCTGGCCGTGACTTTTAAAATAGAAATGGCATCGTCATGGCTCGGTGTATGGTTTTTGTTGTCTTGAATTGTAGCTTTAAAAGCAAGCAGATTCTAAGTAATGATATAAGAACTACTCTTGTTTTATAGAATAGTTATGTTTCTAGATATTTGCAATTCTTTCATGAGCAATCAGTGTAATCTTATCCCTCGACAGTGTCATGAAAATTGACTTTGATGACGTTCGCAGTACCCAAATAAGTTATTGATAAATTGCTGTTAAACAAAGAAAGTATGGAAACATTCAATTTTCTAACAAAAAAGTCCTTTTGATCCAAGTATTCTACTTTAGATAAATACAAAAAATTATCTAGGTAGAGATTTTTTTTCATTTTAAACAATAACAACACAGATTAATTAATATTTAATTTTATTTAATCATATTTATTTAGGTATATTATTTTAAATTAGACCAGCATTAACCTTGCATCGAATGACTGCCCCATTACTAACTGCAGACGGCCTTCACGGCGCGACCTAGTTTAAAATGTCACCTTTGCCCCAGCAAGTGGCAAGTTAATGTCATCGAATAGCCCTTGTGGATTCAAACAAGATCAATAGTAACCGTTATATTTGTAATATTTGCTTAATCAGACAAAATCAATTACTGTTGGAATTATCTTATGGGGTAGTAGTCGCAACTCAAACTCAAAGCATTTATTTCAAATAAACCAATTACAGGCACTTTTGAAATGTCAAGGGGTCGGTCGGTCAGAAAGATGAAGCTAATTGCCCATTCCAAAGTGTAGTAGGTACCTATGAAGAAGAACAGGCCAGAGACTCCACGGACACTCTTTTAAATCGAAATATGGTTACAAAATATTGGTTACATAATTAATGTTGAAATTATGCATATGAGAACGACGCAGAACGTTAAAAGCGTTCTTAATAAAAAGACAAAAATAATTCAAATATTAAATTAAATTAAAATAAGCCACGGCAGCTAAGAGATGACCAGTCCCTGAAGTTCACGAACATGATGCATGGATTAGCACTATTCGGCTCAACCATGATGAAGGGAGCTAAATCATCCAACACATGCGCCACCATCAGCGAGACATTAGAGTGAGCATGACATACTCTCAGCCGCCAGGGAACATTCAAGTCCATGGAAGACGTACCCAGTAAATGGTAGCCTTATAGGATGTACATACGGGCGCACGTGTGTTTATGTGTTTATGAACGTAAGCGAAGCAACAGGAGTATGTAAGGATCGTAGCAGGTGGCGTTCTGTAGTTTCTTCCTACCCCCTATTAATTCGATAAGTTATACTATGATGTTTTTTTTTTCTCATAAGGACTTATAAGTCTGTTAAGCGAGATTACGGGCTCGCTTAACAGATTTAAAAGTTCTTATGAGAAAAATCAAGAAAATGAAACCTTAAACTTTACTTTAATCGAATTAATTGTTGTGAGGTTTCGAGTCAGGTTCTACATCAAACAAAGGGGATGTTCGCAATACCTACATGATATTTACTTGTTTTAGGTATTTTCCTTTATATTTCAATATACCAAAATAACTTAACGATAACTTATTTCTACTTAGAAGTTCTCTCTCTAGAGGCGTAGTTCCAACAAGGACCTTCACTGAAAATGCGGTGGTCAACCTTAATTACTTAAATGACGTCATTATTCCGAGACAAAGCAAAGCAAATGCCAATAACAGTGAAGTGGGTGCCGCCAATTACTATATTTTACGTAATTAAGAATTCAAACTGTCACCACGGCCAGTCACGCTAGATGGCGTGCCTGTAAGTCACCAATTAGGTCGGGTTTCTTATAAAAATACCGGAGGTAGCCATACCGCCTGATCGTAAATATGTTCTGGTTCAAAATGTCATAAGTATCACATTTCTGTTTTATCATATTTTTTATTAGTCAGGGCTCCCTATTCTTTGGAACACATAAACAATGAGGACATTATTTTTTTGTGGCAACATTTGAGAACACGACTTATTTAAAAAAAAAATATAGACATTATTATTTGAAATCTGAGACATTTTCTGAGTGGACTTTCATATTATTAGGACGCTTTTGTAGATGACAAGACAAATACAAATTGACGTATGAAATTGGTAAAAATCGAACGTAATTTTATTTGTGAGCCTCAAGCGAAGCTTTATTTTTATATTCGCGAAATAACGATACGTATGAATATACTGTGATATGAAAACAAAATACAAACGTCGCGTGTGCATGCATGCGTAAATACATACAATATCTCGAAAAAATACAATAATTGTTTTGCCATAAAATAAACATTGCCAAAACAAAATACTGTTCCATTAAACAGTTTACACATCGCATGCTATCCAAAAGTATTGCAATAAATCGTATCTTTGCGAACATTTGGTACAATGGTATACCGATGGCAATAGCATGTAAAACAGAACAGGAAATACAAAATCTAAACATAAACGTTAGGCGACAGAGTGGCCGTATTATTTTTTCACCCACGCACTCTTTGGGAGATTCCAAGCGTTTCCTTTTAACGCATTCTAAAAAGACCTCTATATAGGCGCAAATAAAAACACGAGTAACCCTTTAGAACGGCGGCGCTCCCGTTGTTTCTATTATCACTGCTTGCTTTTTCGAGGGGCCCGAACTTTTTTCTCGTTTGAAAAAAATAAGCAAGCTCCGGATATGGAGGCCCGTTCCCCAGCTGTTTTATTAAAACTGCGATATTGATCTCAATCGCAGTTTCGACGTTCGAATTTCAAATTCAGGCGTTTTAATTGAATGATTCGATTCGAATCAATGCAACCGCGGTTGTTAAATGTTTGACTTTGTTCAATTTATAGTCGTCCTAAGTTATGTGTTCACGCCTACCGTACTGCTGTGATGATTGGGGTCTCTTATCAGAACATCGATTTTTGATCTGTATGTATCTTTTATCTTATTGGAATCTGTTTATAAGCTGTATTTCTCAAACTGCAATCGTGTTTTGTTTTCTTTATTTGCATTAAATTCTTCATCACTTATTTTGAAGATGTTGTTTAATATTACCTACATACCTATACAGGGTCATATTAAATTAGCTAGCGAAACTCCGCAGACTTCATACGTAGGCGTCATATCTAAGCATGATAAAACAAAAACAAAAAAAATTATATGATATTTTTGTGGGGTCATCGACCGTACTTAGCGTATTCACTTGAAATATACGTTTAAAAAATCTGTTTCTTTCGTGTAAACTTCACAGATGTGATTGGTAGCGATATCTAAACACGAGAAAACATATTTTTTCAACTCATACTTCATGTAACAACACTCCCAGCGATCGGTGACCCCAAAAATAAAAATCAAATCTTATTTATTTTTATTTTATAGTGTTTAGGTATCCATACCCATCATTGTCTACGAAGTTTCGCTTGCTAATTTAATTTGACCCTGTATATCTACCATATATGGATATATGAATGTTTGTTTAATAATATTTCAACAAGATCAAACTCATATTTTGACCGTATACATTTTTTGGGATTAATTTATTGACAAGATCACAATCAACAACACTTTGGAATTTGAAAAAGCAATAAATGCCTATTAAAATATCGTTCATAGCTTTAAGATGTTTTAAAATATTTACATTTTAAGTCATTCTACTATATTTGGGAGCAGTTAATACGTCGTGTGATAGTAAAAAGAAACCAATAGGAATGCCAGAGGGCTTTTAGCTTTGATTGTCAGTCATAAAAATTGGGCAGCAAAGAAAAAAATGTGGAGACGAGGTTCGTTGTCCTGGCTCAACCAAGTAAAAAGTTAATTTATTAATAAGATCCAATGTGACTTTCCAGTCTTACATTTACTTCAATCGATACAAAAACAAAGGGATATTTTTTACTAGCAAAAAATGTCGCCGAAGCATGTGTTTAATAAACAAAAAAGTACGGACAAAAATGAAGCTTATTTACAGCGAATTCAATCAATTATGCCGCCCATGCCTGGCCGCTACCGAAATATATGGGTACTTGACGATCGGAGATGAGTTCGGACGCAGCAAAAAATTTCGCTGTCTTCGGTTGTCGTCCGGTAAAAACTTCGACAGACCCAATGGCCGTCCGCAGCAAAAACCGTAGATGCCCAACGACGAGAATCTGGCGTAAAAAGTTGGTACCTTTAATTGGATACGGTATTCCGCAACCTTACCAATTACCGGTAATTTTATACTATTGGAATTTTGTCGGGAGACTAAATAGATACACACATAAACTCACGCCTTCTTCCCATGGGGGTAGGCAGAAAATATAGAATGCCACCTGCTACGATTCTTACATACTCCTTTTGCCTCGTTTACGTTCATACATCAGCAGGCGTAGCTTGACGCTTTCTATTTCTTGGAAGAATAGACATAGCTATTCCTATACAGAGTGACATTTCGTTTCTACATTTTTGACAACGTAACGTAAAAATCCTTCTACAATCTGTCATTTTGTCTTTCGTTTCTACCGATCGTTGTCTAGGTCCTTTTATATGTAGACTATTTCAGAAGAAAGTTTTCTATCCTAAACGTCAAAATCACCCTGACAACTGACAGTTGTCTAAGGTAGTGAAGAAAATTTGATTTTGTAATCGCCATGCTAAAGACTACTTAGAATACTTTTTACTCGACGGCCACAAAGTATAAAAATGGAATGGAAAAATGGAATTTTTCACTTTTTGTATGGAAAATGTGAAAAATTATTACCTTACCTGTATAGATTTAAGAGTTTACGATATATACAGGGGGTCGAAATTTTCATTATTTTTGCGATAGGATACACTATTTTCGAGTTATAAGCAAAACAAAAGAAAAACGTGAACAAACTACTGAATTTCGTAAAAAGTGCAGTTGACTCTTTCTACTTTGCTGCCGTCGTACTGTCTTCACGGAACGTCATTTTTGTCTATTCTTCCGTCGACAAAACCAGTTTCTGTGATGGTCATGCTACGCGTGCTGGTCATACACGCAGGCCGCTTGCGAGTACTATGCACCTGACCTTTCTGAAGAACATCACCAATAACATCACTATGCCTTCCAAGGCGTCCCCTCCCGGCGTTTCCCCTCACATTTGCTTTGTAAATACCTTTTTAGTCGCATTTCATTCATCCTTTCAATATGACTAAACCATGTAAGCATACTCTTTTCAATTTTTGTCAATACATCTTCTTTTAAACCGCACTGTTGCCTTACCACATCATTCCTCAGCCTATCATTAATAGTAGTAGAGAGTTAATAGTCGTCTCAAATTGTCCGCCAATTACTATGTGAAATTGGTAGTGTTCCTTTGCGAGTAAAACTAAAATAAACCTGTATCTTGTACTCAGTAGAATCTATTGAGAAAAGGGAACATGGACACTTAGACCAGTACAGTTTGTAAGAAGACATGTTTTATTTACGATCAATATTGTACGAACGTTATATGTCGCACACAAGTTATACATGGATGTTTGTTTTTCCGTATTACCATTTCCACACAAAGGAATGAATAAAAATGTACAACCGTATTCGGTTCATCCCTTCCTTAGCAACTGACAGATTTGTAATCGAAAGAAATTGAGGAAAAAAGAAGCACTAAATCGCTTTTTCGTACATCAAGAACATCGCTAATGAAATCGTGTAGAAGACCAAGCAAGCGGCGATCGCATCAAAAAGCGCTTACAGCGCTGACGTTTTTTACGTCTAATTATAAGTTATTCGACTCAAGGGAGTCGGCGTCTAATGGCTACTATTTACTATGTAGGAATACCATTATGCTTGTCCGTAGTACGATCAGTGCTCTGCATTACCTGACCCCTCTTACAAAGAAGAATAAGGGAAAAGGGATTGGGTTAGGCAGGTCACTGACTGTACTTTGCTAGACGCTAAGAGGACCATTTTAGTTAATTAAATCTAGATTAAGGTCTGGGGTATAAGAGTACCTACTTGTCTCGTAAGGAACGTAAATAAAGTCATGTTCACGGGAGTTGTTTTTGTTTGCTATCTTAAATCAGCTATTTAAAAAGAAATTATGTTTTCTTTTTACAGGAGATTAATTTGTGGTTGCCAGTGAGCTTGAACAATGCAAAAAGTGTCAACAGCCCGAACAAGAACAATACTGTTCTTAGAATTTAAAAATAAACCACTTCTCGACCATCTAATGCAAAGTGAAAGACGATTTCACAGCACTTCACTGCTCCAAAATGCTTGTCCTAGAACTGCACCGCAACTGAATTGTCACGTAAATGACAGCTGACCACAAGCAAAACTGACTTCTACTATCTACTACGTTTGTTTTTGCTTAAGTGCACCGCAAAAATAGGGGAAATAGGGACATAGGTACAGGTCTTTGTGCGAAGACCTCGCTAACTGGGTCAACGTCAAAACGAAGCTTGCTGTTATAAGGCTGAACAAAGCCAGCTTGTTAAGGAATTGCGCTATGTCACAAATAGTCACAATACGTCCCTCTTGGCAAAACGGAGTCAAAAGTTCGGAGACGAAAACTTTTGTAATTTCCTGAATGATGTGGCACACATATTGGTTGGTCCCGTGTGTGGATAAGCTATAAAAGTGATAAAGCTGATATCAGACGTTTCACTTAAGTCAATGGTTCACTCGAGTGAATGTTCATTTTCATTCTAGGTTACACACGATACCGACAAAATGACATAGGAATGAACGTTCATTTGCTCATATATAATTCTTCGATCATTTGGAGCGGAGTGCAAGATACTGAATGCCGAAATCCGACTTCGATGGATTGGTTCACTAATAAATTCATTTTTCACTTTTCATTCACTTAGTGTTAGACGTTTCACTTCTAGTGAGGGATAAATGAAAAAAAAAAGGGAACTGTCCAATATCAGCTTAAATGTGTGTGTGAATCTTCGTCAATGACCAGTAGCAAGTGAGCCATATCTACACATCTTGTCTCACAGACACCGGATATTTTGAGTCTCCCGTTATCTGTTTTTGAAGGTTTACGCTTGACTGGCCCTTTGGCGATGGTAAAACTTTTTGTTTGACTCGCTATTTTTCTTAGTCCCGTGACGGAAATCTAAACAAAGAGACGGGAAATAAAAGAAAGCTAAATTGAATGTCTGGGCCTGTTACAGAACTTGGGTAATTTTCGGCGTTTTATTCGTTCACTATGTATTGTTTTACATTCTTCGGAATTTTTTTCGGCATATTCAAGACTTACCTGAACTTAATCACTGCTGATAGCGTTGTAAGAAAAATAAATGAAATACGTTTATTTGCGGTAAACATGACGCAGAGAAAAACACACAAGCACAAAAAAGAACAAGAACAACAACACAAAAAAGAACAATAAAAATTTGTTTGTCTATGAAACTTTTGCCATACATTACTAGTCGTTACGATGTAAAGACCTAATACATTAAAGTGTGTCTATAAGTACTTACTACTGCATTCCGAGCTAAAAATAAAAGATGCACAATACCGACCGACTTCCTTTGTCTGGGATTCATTGAACCAAACATAATATTTACAAAAGCAGGGGCCAATTTCAGGAAATAGTGGTGAATTGAAAATATACGATACCAATGGACCACCAAAGATTAAGAATAGAAATACAAAAGAGGGTCACACGTGTATTACTGAATATTTGAATCAAGAACCTATAAAGTGATTGTACAGCAATAGGCTCTTTGTGTTTTTTTGTATTTAAATTAAAGAGTTAATTTTAAAATGAGCATTGTTAAATATAATTTTACCTAATCTTTGAATTGAAATATTGTTCTTACTTACTTATATTAGTTACCAAATACAAGAAAACGCACATACAATTTGAAAACACGCGCCGCGCTAAAATACCTACCCTATTAAAATATGCTAACCGCAACATCTATAAATGTCACACATTCACACATTGCTACAATAGGCAGACAACAAATTCGTGAACTATCAAAGTTCAGTGGGACCTTTATCCTTTCTAATCTATACTCTTTGTTTCACGCAAGGTCGGGCGACGCGTGCGCCCAATCGACCGTTCCCGCCAATGATGCTGCAGTCATTGATATTGCGCGTTACGCCAGACGATTTACCACTACGGGCTATTTGCCTCCTACCGGGATCCCGGATTCCCGGGATCACGGAATCCCCCTGCTGTATGTGCGGGTTCCAACTGACTTTTGTTTTAGCTTTAACACAATGTTGAGTGTGCTCCATCGATATGAGTTTCATGCTAGGTTTGCCAAGAGATGTATGGTCGATGGGAATAAATATTGTTTTTACTTCCGTTGGGCCGATTGGGGAAATGTGGCGGGTTGATAGGTGTGTTGATTTAAGAGGGTTTTACTGTCATTTCTAATTTCGTTTTGTGTTGGTGTAAAGATTTGCTGCTATAAACAACCTCTCCTCAACTATGAACGGTATATGATGTTTATTCATTATAATCACCATCTCTTCCAACAATTTATAATACCTACCTAATGGCCATAGTTCACACAATAATAACTCATTCCAAAATCCGGTATTACTGATTTATGCGTTGTTGTAACAAAGTAAGAAACATAAATAAGTTTCAAAATCTCACAAAAAATTGATCCAAGTTTACGCTGCATGACGATCATAACCACTTAATAAAGAGGTGGTAAGCTGTTATACAAAAATGTATTGCTTAAAATGGCACAGTTTATTGTTAACCATATTTGTATTGTTTGAGAAGCAGTAGGGGGCGAAAGATACGATAACTGGAAAATTAATATTCTGTCAGCGAATGCGATTTTCGGCTCTGTATTTTATGATATCGATACGATTTGATCGAACACTCGATGGATCATTTGGAGTGTTCAGCAAACAATTTATTTGCAAGTTCTGTTTTGAGTGCGTGTTGGTTTTGGAGTCGAGATTCGCTTCGGATTGTTGAAGATGAAACTTTTTCTCGTGCAATATATTTTTTTGTTTGCTCGAAGTTTGTACGAAGTTAATCGCGATTTTATGATGGGGTAAATATTATATTTATTTTATCTTATCGGAAACCCGTTTATTTCACTGAAATTGAAATAAAATTGATACTATTTGTAACATCCATACGTATACAATATTTGACTAAGAATCACTCCCACCGATCACTTTGAAGTATTAACATACATATTTAAATATCGAGAGTGTAAATACAATTAGAACCATATCACAGATCTGTATTTTCACCGTAACATTACTCTTCTGAAACTAATTTCACTATTCCAAGCTAAGATGATATAACTTCTTACTATGGACGGTAGGCATTTTTACACGTGTTCTCGATCGATATTTGAACTGCGTGGTCAACGAGGCCGCTTTTGTCTATAATTAATTTACTAACGTCGTACAATCTCGGTTTTACTATATCATTTGGAACTAGTTCATTATTATATATGTTTTGTTCTTTTACTAAATTATAATTATGGTACGTGGTAGGTTCATTTTCGCGAATCGGACGGATTTTCAAACCGTCTATGTACATAGTTCAATGGATTTTGTATATATTAGGGCTAACTAGCTTTTTCTGGAAAAATCCTTCTTAGTAAATTTGAGAATTTCCTATCACAATACATTTTTCTGTGTGTGTTAGTTTTAATCTTAAATAAACTTGATAGTTTTAATGTTCTTTGTTATTGTTTTCATGATTTCATTAGATGTAATGTTCTTTTTTTACTGTCCCAAATAAAATATTTATCTTTCTTACTTCACAGGGGAATACCTAACGCCCTATTTTTGCTGCATGTTGAAGTACACACAGTAGCTTGCCATTAGATAGAATTGAAGAATGTGGTTAAAAAAAGATAGTATTAAATCCATCCCATTAAAGCGTTTTTATCCGTCACTGGGTAAGTAGAGCAGTAAGTGGTAAAGCCGCGAATCATGATGAGGCCGTTTTAACCACAAAATAGCTGTAATGCGGGCTTAGTGTGTTGAAGTGGCAATAGAAATTCTACAGTGATGATGACAAAATTATCGTGGGACAGCGAGCGTCCCAAGTAGACAACTAAAGAAGATTAGCAAAAGTAGAAGACTTGCCTTAAGCAAGAAAGAAGATTTGTGCACATATTATAACAAAGTGATTTAGAAACCGTAAAACTGCAAAACTGGATTTTCTTAGGCCTGCATTCTAGAAAGACGCTGTAGGATAAATCTCAAGTTAAGTATATATTAGCATGAAACTCACTGTCGATCTGAATTTGACTCAAGATTTATACTTCACAATTGATCTTGAATACGGACTTTAGTTTACTCCAGTCATTAAATGGTATGATCAATAATTTTATTCATATTGAGTTATAGTCCAGTCGCTTCTCTATCCCGTGCTTTAGGATGTGACAAAACAGTATCTGCTTCTATATAGTCATTTGCATGTCAAACATCCTGTGCCTTATTATGAATATTTATTATTTTAGTAATTTGCTGTTTCCGATACCTACCTACAACATTGTTTCCAAAGTCAATATTGATATTTTTTATGTCAAAGGAAACATGAATAGCAAACTGGTTTAATAATGATTCATTTCCTAAGTTAAATGTTAAAAGCTCATTTGAGATTTCGATCTTGGTATATTTATCATGTGCGCCAATTAAATAGCACTTATCATCACTTGTATTATAATGTTTGATTAATTTCCTGTATCCGGTGTTTTTATTCTTGTTCTGCTAAATTTTGCTAGTAAAATTAGGATTTTGTCAATGTTGAATAAATATTTAAATGTTGATTCAAATTAAAAACTGACTTGACAGATTATGGCAACTAAAAATGTGTGGGATTTCAATAACATATTTCAACTAAAATATATTAACAGACTACATAAAACCCTATTTTTATTCCTTATGCTTACCCAATTGCATTTCCAAACCAATAAAGGACCATTAAATCAAGAGATATATCTTCACGATCATCCCTTCTTCTTCATTCAAAACAGTACCTCCATTTAAATGTCCCATCTTATCTCCGAAGTATCCCGAAACTCTCATCCCTAAATTAATATTCACGTCATGAAGATTACCTCGCTCATAAACCTTGTTTAAAACAAACAATCACACAAGATGAACTGATAAATTCGCAAACGTTAATATTATGCAATTTTGTTTCCTTTTAATCGACTTCAAAAAGGAGGAGGTTCTCAATTCGACTGTATTTTTTGTATGTTTGTTACGCGCTATCTCCGGCAATTGTGGATCGATTTCGAAAATATATTTTTTTAATGGATTAGTTATGGCTCAGGGATGATACTATACAAATTTTTGAAAACTTTGCTTCGATACTTTTTCAGTTAGTTTCAATAATAAGTTTATTTTTTCCATTTAGTGTATATTGATGATGTTATAATAACTTCCTATCACTGTTATTTACATAGCAAGTAGTGGTATACGCATTTGTGTGGGGTAGGTAACCCAACAAAAATTTAAAAATAAAAACTGTTTTACAAAAAAAAAAAACAACCGACTTCCAAAAAAACACTACAAAGTCAAAAATAGCTTTAATTTCAAAAGTCGGTAGCAAAAATGAAAATACAAAACCACTTCCGGAATTAAAGTTATTTTTCACTTTGTAGTGTTTTTTTTTAAAGTCGGTTGTTTTTTTTTCTTTACGTTTTCGCAGTACCAGATTAAAATTCATTTCGGTACCGTCAGCTGCAACCTGAAATGTACCGAATTAAGAAATAAAGCAAAAACTTTTAATGCTTGCTTTCTAAGTAGTGTGAATAAGATAAAAATGGGCGTGAGAAAAGCACGTTTTTTCAAGAAAACAAATGTAATCCAATACCGGTACGCAGTTGCTAATTAATTCCGATCGAATCGGTATACTTAATTTCCTAATTTTAATACTCATTCCGAGCTGTTAAGTATGCATTTTAAAGCCACATTATAACGGAGTATTTAGTGCATTGGTATAATTTTTATGTATTATACAACAGCGTGAGCGGGCGAATATCTTTGTCTTGTTTGTTGATCTTGCCCCCAGAGTCGACTTGAATTACTCACCTTCCTCTCTTCGTGGTCGTAATTTTTTGCCTGTGTTTCCTACTTTCTCTTATGTTTTTAATGAAATGTTTAGGTACTGTTTTTGATACTATTCGTACAACTATTTTCGCCTAATGTGATTTTAGCATTTTTGTCAAAATTGCCCCAAAAACCAATAAAATTATCTTTTGAAATTGCAAAGAGACTGAGATAGTGGATAATGTTAATATCATTATCTACTACTACAGTTACTTTATTGAATAGAGAACCCAGTTAACTAGATCAAGCTTAGGGTACTAAAGGTCATGGCTGACAACTTATCACAATACACTCTGGCATTACTGCTGCATTGCTAACAAGTAGGTCCTTAGATATAGTTCATCGAGTTATTTAAACTGAAACTGTTTTTTTAGAGACAGTAAAATATTAGGACTTTATGACTCTTTTGAAATATAATTCAATTCAGCCCAAAATTAGCTCTTTATGATTACGATTCAGTAACGGTATTGCTTTAGTAAATTATGAATCTTGTTTAGTACACTACTGTGATTATGACTAGGTACTTTCTTGCACTTTGAAGGACTTACATTCATTGAAATACTCACATACATGCCTTATTCTTGTACCCATATTTACTTCTAAAATTTACGCTCGCAAAAGCTAGCACAGAACTCGAAGCCACATATCAGCATGCAAAAGCAGCAAAAAGAATCAAGGCCATAAAATATACATTACAAATTCCGTATTGAAATACATACGGTAAGCTTACAACGGAGGAAGTAGGCGTCTTGCCTTCTCTGATCGCTAGCCTGATAGTGCGGGGGTAATAATTAAAGACTCTGACACAGCTATAAAACAGCCACGAGACCCAGTTTTGTTAGGTTTCTTCGATTTCCTAACAGGGAACCTTGGACTTTGAAAGTTAAATGTTAGAGATGTTTTATTGATTCTGCTTTTAATGTTAAACAAAGCAAAGGAAGTATATAAGAATCGTAGCAGGTGGTATTCGTTTCTGCCGTTTCATGGGAAGAAGGCGAGAGTTTCAAACGGAACCTAAACGAATCAAATGTTTGACCATCATTGGTAGTGCTAATATTCTGTAAAGTTCAGTTTGTATTAAAACCTCATTGAGATGATTTAAAAAAAAAACGTAGCGGGTTCACAACAAAACATCATTTGAGATGGTCGTAAATAAACACTGCAGTTCAGATCTTTTTCGTCATTACCAATGATACTGCATAGCATCACTATTAGGATGCAGATAACGTTGAAAAAACTGCTCAAAGTATCGTGGATAATTCAAAGTTATAAATCCACAAAACATAACATCACGATAGAATCAAATTAACTATTGTTTCGCGTAGTTACGTTACTAACGTAGTTTGCGTCAGAGTTCGGAGATCAACATACAGCGTAATAAATCGTATGTGAAGAACAGCAGTGGGCTTGCGATTAATAAAATTATCAGTCCATGGCATGGCATTATAGTGAGATCTTTTTTTAACTGTTTGTTCGAAATCAGCACCATATTTAAAAAAAAAGAAAACAAAAAGAAAAAGAAACGAAAAGGGAAAGAGGAGGTAAAGAGAGGTAAAGAGTATTCTATTCTACTCGAATGTAATTTCTCCTAAATACATAATTACAGTCCATCAAATATATAATTCATTCGGTCGTGGGTTCGAACCCAGGCAGGCGCATTACTTTGTGTAAATTATTTCATCACCATTGCTCGCAAAACGGTGAAGAAAAACATCGTGAGGAAACCGGCATGTCCTAGAATTAAAAAATCGAAGACATGTAACATCTACCAACATACTGGGCCCGCGTGGTAGATTACGGCCCAGTCTCTCTCACAAAGAGGAGGCCTGTGTCCCAGCAGTGGGAGCATTATAGGCCGATTATGTAAACATATAATTTTAATTTAACATGGAAATGGGTGGCTATATATCTAACATTATCAGTAGCAGCCAAAAGCTCGTGAAAGTTATTACATAGACCTTTTCGTATCGCGATGTTGGGAGGTTAATATTCTATTGTTTCCACCATATATGGCAATGTGTAAATCATTCGAACAATTTTTAGATTCGTATCTCTATCGATTTCAATAGCAGGTTTGTGGTAATGTTTCTTTAGATATATATGTGTTTTGCTTATAGAATGGACAGTAGCATACAGGTTTCTGCTATATACATCATATTCACGAGTTGAGCTCTTTAAGTTCCGAGTTGAGCTGCACGATTACTGACAAATACGTGCATTGACTGGACAGGTCCACTCAATCTGTGTGGTTTTTCCTCACAAAACCATTTCAGACACAAATCTACATGGTCTTCACATGATCTGACCAAGATTATGTCTGGACTTTAAAAGAGACTGTGACCTCTGAGTTTCTTTCGGCCTTTCTTCTCAGAGTAGTCAGATAGGAAACGCCGACCTCATCTAGTTTTTAAAATATAATTGACATGTAAAAGTGTTTGTTCAAACCTACTTACAGAAGTAAAATCATTTATCATTTTCATGTTGTATTATGATCATCAATCCATTGCCAAAAGTGCTGATGGCAGGATCTTGAATGATTCGATATCAATGATTGTAGCTGATGTATTTGAATTTGATGTTAAGAGATATGTAATGTCAGTTGATGATTATGAATCACAAGAATTACAAAAATCGAGGTGACAAAGGTCAATTACTTATAGAATGCATGAAAACATTGATGAAATTATAACCTATCATAATTAAATACACTGCTTTAGGTAAAAAGAAAATATACCCTCGTGTTATGGATGACGAAATTATTCTAGCGCTTATTAATGAGTGCACGACAGCTTTAGCACTTCCATGGAAATTTTCCACTCACATAATTCTGCATAAAATCTTTTAGTAACACCTCTTTATTTATTACCTCAACCTTGGCCCGACGTAGTGCATATTTACAGCATTTTTATCATACCTAAGCTAACCACCAGCTAATTAAACTGTTGTACACAAGTTTTTTATAAAACCTAAACTTTTTTTAACATCAAACTGGACTTCACACGTGTTTTAGCTTTTTTATCCACCGCCACAAGATTTATACGCTTCTTTATAAATTACGGAATCTTCTTTCGGAATCGTGTTATATCTAAACAAAAGGATCTCGGGCCGTCCCTTTGAAAATACAGAAGGTATTCGACTCGTTTTATTAACGTGGTGAGATCTAATTTGTTATTAAATGAGGCATTATGCCCGTGTTTGTAGACAGAGGGTGGGTTTCGGAATCCAATGAATTTTAACTTCTGTCATTGGGAACATTTAAATGTTTAAAAGGGAGTCGAAATGCTTCCGTTGCTGTATAATACGGTATTTTATGTGCTGAGCCAGTTTTTCAGGTAACCTTTTTTTGTAACGTGACTCTTGTTTTAAATACCGTTAAGTAAAAAAAAAGACAGGATACTGACCAAAAAAATTCGATAGCTGTCAGTGTCACAGAACATTTGTTGTTTTAAACAAACCCGATTAATTTAACATAATTTTGCAATAAAAAAACTCACGTCAAATCAGTTCTAGTAGACGTTAAGAATGCTGAGTGCTGTTTGAATGCGTTGAGGTTATGAGAATAAGTATAAGAAGATGAGCAGAATTTACATTATTGTGTGAATTTGAAATGATATTACTCAAAGAAGTGTGCTCCTAAACGCTGCCCATGTAAATACAAGTTCCTGTTAAATGAAGCTCGAGAAATACTGAAGGATCATCGAAGAAAACAAAACGATGACTGAAAAAAGACAAATACCACCGAAGTTTGGGTTCCCATCAAACACCGCTGGGGGTCTTCCAATAGTAAAAAGGTAGGTATAAATAAAAGACATTTTCCTTAAATAAACCTTCAAACGAAGTACCGTTCAGTAAATACACAATCATTTATCTGGATAATCATTCTTCGCATGAAAGTCTAAGGTATCAATATGCCCACAAAAACGTTACGTTCTATTCAATGCCTAGCAATTATGTGAAGATGTGGAAGTAGGTAGGATAGTTCGTATTGTTATTAATATTTTTTCGAAGTTTGACATTTTTGATTTATAAAAAAATCAGGAGTAAGAAATTAGAAGTATAATAATTATTATGTGATAACTTGGAAGTTATGTTATTAATACAAAAGTGCCAATGAGGGCTATCGCGCTTGAGTTCACCGCTAGAGGCGCTACTGTAGAGTGAGGTATCTAGAAGATGTCAGAATATGTACTGAACGTTCACTGTTTATGGGATTTTTTATCACGGATTTTATCGAATGATTCATAATAGCTGTAATGGTTGTGCTATTCTTGATTAATTATGGCTTAAGATTTTAAGTAAAGAGTTAGGATCTAATTTGACAGCACTTGAAGGAAGAATAAGATTTGTCTGCTACATGCTTGCCAATTTTAGGAACATTATAATCGAAATATTCATTTGAAGTTTTAAAATGTAATAAAATAAACATAATATGAATATAAGGGTACTTTAACATATCCAATACATCAAATAAAAGTACTGCAACAGGACCTTACTTGACAGTGGCGCACACTGGTGAGCACAAAAACGATAGGCCCCCATTGCGGATAAAGTTACTTTTGTAAAATTTATTGCATATTTTTATAACTGCAGAACCTGAGCCTCATCCGACATACAAATCATGCTTACTCATATATATATGTTGTATATACCTTGTGCCGGGCGCATGCAAAACTGAAACAGAGTTTTTCTATCCATATCTGGCAATCGAATTTCGAATTTATTGTTGAGGTACTCGAGATCAGAGGGCCTAGACAAAGTGACATTTTATCAGCGATAACGACGATGGAAAAGTCAAAAATGTATGGGATTGAATTAGACTACCAAAAAGCTTGTCAATTCCATTGAAATTCGTTGTAAAAATACAAAACGCTTTGAAAGCGATTGTCACTTATCTAGACCCTCTTGTGTCAAAAACATTTTTAAAAAGACATTCGACCCTGGATCATGGCATAACAGCTTAATTACACCTTTAGGCATAAAAGGCAATTGCAGTATTTTGTACACCTGGCTACTCTAGGATCACTGCGCTCTAGAGTCGCCACACAAACGTTATCGCGACCGCATCGTAGGGAGATTAAGGCTGTGTGGTGGTGGGAGGCGAATGCAACGTCATGCCCCTGTGTGTTTGGTGCAAGTTGTAAGATGTAAGTTATATAGTCAGACGGAGATGATTGTAATTCTTGGGAAATACCTATCGATGCAAATGGTTTTCAGGTCGTCCAAAAAAATCTGCATATCTATTTAATGGATCTAAACGTTTCAAATGAAATATTCTAAAACTCTCATAATAACCTAGTTTTGTAAAGGTTGTCTGCAAAAGTCGACCTTATTTTGTGCAGGCTGGTAGTAAAGTAACTCTAGTTATATTCGAGCAGTCATGCGAATTTAGAATGAGCTTTCAAATTTTTTAAATTAGGTTTTTGTTTGGAAAACGAGTGAAAAGATAGGCGCGTTGATATAAACACGAACGCTTAGAATAAAGGTATTAACTGCATATAATGCCTGTCCCTCCTACGTCTCCGTAGTTATTACAGCCTAATGATTTTTAACATGAAATAAATAAATTACAAGAGGATAACAAAAATCAGGTATGTCCAAGGTAGAATTGACTTTAACGGACTTAATTTTAAGCATACACTGAGATATGTGAAGCCTTATTTGTAAAACCATTGATTCATTACAATGTTAATTAATCGTTACCTAAATCGAACGCAATTAGGTCCCGCTATCCGCTTATCCCTTTTACAAAATTTGTAAGATGCTCTAAGCCTTAGGGAATGGACAAAATAAAAATGAACAGTCTCCTTGTTGGCTTATCGAAATAGATTACTTTTCTAAATGTCCTTCAGGGGAGTAGGTTCGACCACGGGGGATATTTTTTATAAATCGTTAAACTTTGAGACAGATTTGTCAAGACTTTTTCTGGTTTCAACGCTATTTCAGGGGGGAATACACGAGTCGATGAAAGGTAAGCTGCAGACTTTTACGTGACGATTTCCTAGTGAGTTTTCCCTTTATTTCTTATTTTATTTGAGCACGTACCTTGCGTGTGGGCGAGTTAAAACATAATAACTACCATTTTACAAAAACATGGGGCTCGTTGCCTACCGCATACAATGAGACGCATATTTTGAAGTACCGGCTTAAAATTTTTGAGATTATTTTTAATACCAATCGTGTTTCGTCCATTGTTTTCTTTGTGACATATTTACTTTTCGTGTACCATGTACGACTTATTTTCGTTGTCGCGTATTGTTTTAAAACTTTCTATACATTGTTGCGTAGAATATTTTTTAAACAGTTCATGTTACATGAGATTTTTTAAAATTCTGCTAAGCTCCAACTCACCATTTTAAAATCCTTTTCTAATAAATCAAATAAAATAACAAAGGCGAATTTTCAAAAATCACGCCGTTAAAAACTAAATTAACAGCATTAAAAAGCCTTTTCACCTGGCAATGCCCCACGCAAAAACTAATCATCTTTATTTGTATCACATATCAGTAAAAACACGACAATAGAACGATCCTTAATTGTATAGCGAAAAAGTTTTTGTCAAACCACATGTTGATAGGAATATGATAGCTTCATTTGTTCTTCTTCATAATGTTTTATCTCATTATAATTCGCTACGGGACGCCGAGTCGGGTTTGTCTATTATACCTAACAATAGTCTCACTAAATTGTTTTAATAGAGCCGCAGAAACTGTGAGTCATTGTGTTTTGTTGTAAACAAAACCTATCATCCCCATACTTATAACACCTGGTTTTATTTCAGATGTTATCTTAGAGTGTTATAATTATATAATTTCAATCGTATGTGGACTATCAGCTTAATCGTGCAGTCATTTGGAAAGGTTGACGACTACTGCAAAAAGTCTTGCAACGGTCAATACTGTCTGATGTCTTCACAATCATTATGACTCATTTTTGTGAATATCTCATTGAGATTTGAATTTATATTGAATTATGAGAATACTATGGTACTTACTCATCGTTATTGTAAGCTACGGAGATGACACACAAGAAATTTGTGTAATACTTAATTTGAAACTTGACTGACTTGATATTCAAAGAAAAAATATGGAATATACATCATCATTATTTGCTTAGGCTTTCCCAAACTGAATACCAGTATTTTAGATATGGCGACGGCATAATTATCTGACCTCCACAACCCAGTTACCAGGTAATACGATACCCCTTGGTAAGACTGGTTATAAGACTTTTAGGCTTCTGATAACCCGTACTGAGTGTCATAGATCCACGAATGACAGCCGGGACCAACGATTTAACGTGCTTCCGAGCCACGGATGGGTCTTGGTATGTAAGAATGGATGGAAAAAAGGTCACCCATCTACGGACCAAGAGCGGCAAGCGTAGCTTAACCTGATCGATCGATCCGTGCGGATATGGAATATGCATATAAATAAAAATATACTTCAACAAAGAAACTCACTGCGGTAACATTCACAAATAATTAAAATATCAAATAAAAGAATATTTTGTGGTCGTGCTTAAATCTAGGTTCAATGTCCTTAATCACGTTGCCGGTTTTGTTTCGCCTTAATTATTTTATTTTGCTATTAATTCGTTTTGTTGATAAAATCGTAGCCTTGGTTAGATTTGTTGACACACTTATTTTAAAGGTTACAAGCACGAATCTGGATAAATCAAACCTGAAGTTTAAGGATATTGTCATTGAAGTAATAAAGTTGATTCCTGACAAGACAATTCCACTCTATTATCTATTCAAATGCATAATGTTCGATTCGACAGTACGTATATTAAATTCCACCAGTTTACTTGCTACCTAGTTATGTTATAAACTCTACGTTACCCTCACTTATCATCACCATTAAAATAATCAAATTCTTTACCATCATGTCTTCAATCCATCCAGAAAACTCCGGAAATATTTATCCCAAAAACACAAGATAGAAACGCAAAGACACCGAAATCAAATAACGTTATATCAACAATCCTATTGGAATCTTCGATGCCGTCACAGAGTTGAACATCGAAATCACTTAGCGGAGTAACCAAGCGGTTTCATTTGTGATTTAAATGATGTTTGTGAAGGTGCACCGCTGCATCACAGCGCATAGATGTATGGAGGACGTGTTTGTGAAACTTGAAGAGGTGGAATACTTAAAATAGTAACGGTGTTTCACGATTGTTTTTGTTTTAGTGTAGGATTGAATAGAGGGTTTGTCTGGAGGAAACTTGTTACGTACTGATGAACTGGAAATATCAAGAGAAGAAAAAGAAGCAAATGGACACTAAATAAAAATTATACTTAAATAATTTGCGACCTAAAGCTAATATTGCAATTTGTTTACGTACTCGAAAATCGTGCAGAAGACACAGGTAGGAGCCAACACCTACTTGGCAAACAAATTCTTTAAACAACTCATAATCACTTCTTCAAAACCGTTCCAGACCAAAATAAACAAACGCTCCCAATAAGTTAACCTATACAAATACATTACAACAAGAGTAGCAAACGTATTACAAGCTTCTGAGGTCGCACAAAGACTTACAGCTTACTAGGTCCCTTTACGAGAAACCAGTGGACGGCGAAATTACCTCAAGACAGGTAGAGGTAAGCCGCTTTCTTTGATAGATACGTCAGACGCGGAGAAATATCGAAGGGAAACTGCCAATGTCAAGTGTAAAATTGGAGATAATTCCACGTCGGGCAAAATTATTGGTAGGTTGAAACAACGGTGGTGAAAGTTGGAACGATTAGAGCAAATATGGAGTGAATGTTGGGTTGATATTACTGCCGGCAGCTAACGTAAATGTATACAAAGGTTTTCTCGTTCTGGGAATAGTAATCTGTTACTTAATGTAGTAAATGGGATGACAGGTATGCTTGAAACAGGACTGGGTGCTAAATTACGGTATTGAGGAAATCTTGTAACGTAAACAGAACATTCAGTATATTGTGGGCGATGGTTGTGACAATACCTGTAGCATCAATTAGCATGACGCCCGTTTTCCCCGAATCGGTATGCGGAGATGTGTAGTACGCCAACATGTTGCCAGTTATGTTTAGATCTCCTTTAGAGAACGAGATTAATGCAATCAACCTGGCAAAAATTGAAACTCCGGGTTCCTATGCTTCTGAGAATTTCCTAACAAAAAAAAAAACGATATAATTTTTCCCTACCTGGGGATCGAAACGATAAGACCCTATTCTCAGCAGCCGCACTTGCGTCAATGAGTCAGTCAATACCTTATATATGGAGCTCATGTAGAACTACTGTCTGAATAACATATTTCTAATTTAAAAATCCTCCTTAAAACCGTAAAAACACATTCGAAGCCTCCAACAAAAGAACTTTAAACATTTTTAAACACGTGTAAATATGACACAACGTTTCCGATGTATCGGGAACAAAATGTCATTCTGTATTCAAAAACAACGCTTTACACACTGTGCTACACAACTGCAGGTGGAGTTCGCCCACGTCACATTTTCTGGTTACAACACGGAGTAGTAAACAAATGGAGTGACAATCTGTTAGTGAGCACCGTGGGCACCATAGAAACTGTTCTGACTTTGGCGTGAACTCTATAGTAAGTAGGACTATAGAGTTCACGCCAAAGTCAGAACAGTTTTGTCTGTCGAGTAAAAACAGCTTTGTCTAATATTAAAACATTTTTTTCCTGTTAATATAGACTAATTTGGTTATGAGATTGTTTTGTTGCGAGTGTGCATTTTTTTTAAGACCGATAGTCGCTCTAGATTTGCGCAAGTCTTTAATTCTTTCAACGTTACCGAGATTCAAGATCAAGGCGAAACCAATGATTTCGCAATGAAATATAGTTTTATTTTTTCTTGCATGATCTTTTTAAGTTCTCAATAAAGGAACATGTAACTAATGTATGCGAGCTCTTCATTTACTTACTAATCCGTCGCTTACCACTGTACCTGTTTACGGCTTCCCCGCTGATCTTACAACTTCATCTTGCCGTTTGTTCATCGCATATTTATTTATTACTACAGAAATAGAATTTATGTAAACATAAAATTATGGCAAGAAAAAATATTCATGAATTTAGAAAAGAAATACGTCAATATCGTTTTAGGCGATAGGAATTTATTGCAATGACAAAGCGTGTCATGTTACTTGCCTGAAGAATATGATACAATGATACTTATAATTAAATTAGGAAGGATTCTCGTTTTGACATTTGTTAAATTCATATTTTGAGAGTATAAATAAAATATATACTCTCAAAATATGAGTTTAAAATTTTGAATTTTGAATTTGTTTATTCTTTTTTAAATTTGATTAGAAGAGTTATCAACCAGCAAAAATTTGCAAGGTCGATTTTGAGGTAATTGTGGGCTTCAAAAGCTATAAAAGTAGGGGAAGACCAAAGCAACGATGGATGGACAGTGTGAAAGATGATAATTATTATGGCTACTGAGATGACGACTAACAGAGAAGTATGGAAGAAAAAATCATGTTGCACCGACCTCAAATAAATTGACATAAAGGCAGGAATGATGATGATGTACTTTAAGAAAGTAAAAATCATAAGAACTATCAGAAGCCTGCAATACCCTAACTTCCTTAATCCCTGTTCTTATTCGTAATGAAATTCCTCCAATAGTATCCAACCGTGTCGTTCTCACAATAATGGCCACGTTCCATGTCCTATTCCAATTTGGCTGGCTTTAATTCGCATCTCATTCACGTAGGCGTTATTACTGTTAGCCTCTGAGCACCATCGATTTAATTAGCTAATCCTTTAGGAGTTACGGTGCAAATACTTTAATTGTAATTTCCTTGGCTGTTTAATTTAAACTAATAGTTTGTGCCTTATTAAGAGTTGGAGCAATTTCGATTTTGCGCTCTATAAGATAGGGGTACTAAGGTTAAGTGAATTGTGATTTGGTTTTAATCTTTAGTATCGTCTGTATGTTTCTAGCTTATATCTTCTATCAATACTTAGTTGACTATTTCTATGTAGGTGCCATTCAAGCCCTATATTATTGCCATTTTCTTAGGTATACATACCACTTATACGTGGCTTTCAAACGCTTAGCATTTGTCACGATCATGACTGTGGCAACAAACGAATTTTCAGATTTTTTACATTTTTCTCACGCACATTTTTAAAAGATAAATTTGATCACAAATAGCTTAACTCTGTTGTGAATTTATCATTGTAATTTATCCCAAACTTTTTTACATATATAATGTAATTCCAAATATACAAATATGACTTATCTAATCAGAATCTCAATTACTTATTGTGTAAGCTTGTCATTATAACTGATTAAAATATCGAATACGATTTAAAAAAAAAAGGTGCGAAAACTTGTGTAAACGTATAATTTGTCAGAATCGTACAAATAAATAGTAATTCATGTTCACACAAAAGCTATAATATTATGCATATTGATGTAACGGTAAAAGGTCTTGTAAGCATTAATTTAAGTCTCAATATGTTTATTTATGTGAAGATTAATTACGAAGAGATCAAATAGAAGGTCGTTTTCTAATACTATCTGTACGAATATAAATTTTAGATAGGAATATTTACGAACCGGCCATGTCAACGCCTTCGTTGTGAACCTACTAATTAAAGTGTGCTCAATTATTAATTATGGCCACGATTTGTTCTTTAAATAGCAGTTGAATAATCCAATGACTTTTTGTACACGTAATAAAATTCACAAAGTATTAATATTGACTTATCTAATTATATGGTGTTAAATATGATATGTGTTCTAATTTTTGTAAAATTATTCGTCTGTGTTATTCGGAACAGTACGAAGTCCTAGGTGGAATGGGGATTGGCTGAGAATAATCATTGCTAAAAAGGTTTACCTACCACTGTCAAAATATTATAACAGCCGAACTATTCTGTGAAAATGTCATCGTGATAAATCAGGTGCAGTGAGTTTGAAGTGAGCTGTCAATAGTGTCAGTTCCTAGCATCAAGTAGAATGACAGCTAACTTCACCTAAGTTTTCACGGAGAGATTTGAAGAGAATGGACTTTACCTACTCCGAATACGGATAGTATAAATAGAAGCGTAATCTTTATTAGTAGAAGGAAAACGTGTTGAGAAAAAAGTACTATATCATCCATCATTTAATTACTGGCTGATAAGAAAGAAATATCCAATGAGAAAACTTTAAACTAAAAAAATATCAAAATTCCAAGCATTGAAACATAGTCCCGTCACTAATTAACACGAAACGAACTGCCTACTTCGCCACAAAAACTAGCTTCTTACTTCTGAATAGATACTGTAAGTGACGTTCTTTATTTCAGTTGACAACTACAAATCTTGGAGGACCCTCCCATCATGTCACCATGTGTCTGACACTCACATGTTACGCAGTCACACGTACAATTATTTGTTTTGTACCAATACGTAAGTAAAGGTACAAGCTGATAGCGATTTGAGTTATAAACATTTTCAAGAAAACATTTCTGTTCAGTAAAAAAAACGTAAAGTGTACACAATTCTTTACGTGCCTCTGATATTAAGCCATTTCCAAATAAGCCTCAAAAAGTTTATTTAGGACTTGAAATTATGAAGTCCTCTGTCTCGTCTTAACAAAAGGCGTCAGTTCATTCGTTCCCCGTTGGAATATCTTGGGAAAAATGGATACATTGAGACACCTTTTGTAATACTGCACAAAACTGTGATAAATATTCAAGTAGCTGTCGTAGATACAAAACATACACAACTATGATAAATGATTTTATTTCTTTAAGTAGGTTTGTACAAACAGTTTTACACGTCAATCATATTTTTTAAACTAGATGAGGTCGGCGTTTCTTATCTCACTACTCTGAGAAGAAAGGCCCAAACAAACTCAGAGGTCACAGTCTCTTTTCAAGACAGACATAATCTTGGTCAGGTCATGTGAAGACCATGTAGATTGGTGTCTGAAATGGTCTTTTGAGGAAAGAACCACACAGATTGAGTGGAGCTTTCCAGTCAGTGCACGCATCTGTCATAATCGTGCAGCTCAACTCAGAACTCAAGGAGCTCAACGATTCGGCAAACAATACCAAAGAAAAGATATTTGGGTAGGCTGCATAAATTACTCGAACTGCCAGATCATGATTAATACAAACTAAGAAAAAATAAGCAATGCCCTACATAGTCCTCACATTCGCAATAATTAAAATAACATAATACTTTACAAGTAAGTACTCATGTCATTTGTATACATAAAATTAATCAACGTGAATATGTATATTAAAATTCTGACATAATGTTTGGGGACCATGCAGATTGGTGTCTGAAATGGTATTTATTATTGGATATTTATTTTACAAGAACACTCTGAACATTCAATGTCAACATCTAACACCGCTGTCCTCACTACCATGTACCACAAACTCTGCGATGTTGTCCACCTATAAATAGGAACAATCGATGAGACAATACTATCCAATTCGCTAAGAACAAAAGCTTTGTATATGTATAGGGGCAAAGGACTCTAGTCTAGACATCTTGTTTGTGGCTATATTGTCTTAAGATGGTTCGCTGATAACTTAATCGAAACGTCTGGGTGAAGTAAATTGTAAGTAGATAAGCGGAAGATATTTTAGTGCGAAATTGCAAGTCGATAAGATTATTCATTGATTGTAAAGTTGAACAAATAAAGGGCAGTGCCTAACATCCCTACAGACTTTCGTTTGGCGATATTTGGCCGTGATTATTTGGCCAATTTAAATAAAAAAAAATAAAACGAAGTTCTATTGCATAACAATAAATTAGGTACAGTAGCTGGTATTGTATTACCCAGTAACTGGGTGGTGGAGGGCAGACAGATAGTCGCTTCATCTAAATTACTGGTCCGCGGCATCCGATTACGCTGGAAGCCGACCCCAACATAGGCAAGGCTAGAAAGTTGATAATTATGAGCTGGGCGGGAAAAGGCGCTTCGAAGTAACAGAGACGCTTTACAATGTCGATTTTTTTCCTCAAACTTGATGTGCCATATTTATGCTGGTTACTGTAAGTGAAGTCTAGTGTTATTTCGACGTTTTAAACAAGTCTTCGGTAGTATAGTGGTAAGTATCCCCGCCTGTCACGCGGGAGACCGGGGTTCGATTCCCCGCCGGAGAGAATCTTTTTGAAATTTTAATTTTACACAAAATAAGAAGTTATTTTTTTAGAATTGGGAAGAACACACATATGTAACAACTTTACAGGTATTTGACAATGTTTTTACCGTCTAAGCTTCAATTCTTGTAGGCCCACCTTTATACTCTGAGCTCCACCCTAATTGCGTAACACACTATCAATCACAATGTGAATCATTTTGAAGCCTATCCACTGTTTCATATGTTCGAAAAATTTGTCTGCTCAACAACGTAAATAATGCAATGAATGTTGTTGAACTGTCAAAATTAAAGCTACTCCTACGGTTAGTGTGTTACGCAATTACCCCGCTGTTTTAGTTTGGGAATACTATTGCCTACCCAAAAATCATGTTAATGAGTAATAATTAATTTTGTTAATTGTACTGTTAACAAGCCCCTTTTGTGATTCAGCGTTATTGATTAGTATAATATTCTCCTCAAACAAAACAAAATTGTAAATTCTTTGACCCAATTTCTTTTGTAAAGAATGAAAGTATTAATTCCTTTCTTAAAAATGCCTCATAAGCAGCTAAAACAGGATAATTGTCTTAAGGCGGAAACAATAGCGTCTTCAGACCTTTGACTCTCCCTTTTGTTAAACTTCAAAGATAATTATAATTTTAAACGATTTTATAATAAAAAAACGGTAGAAAAAAGAATACTCATGAATTTTCATTTGAGTTGTACTAAAATAGGGTTGTCAAACCCCCGTCACGTCAGGGCTGTCAAGTTTAAGTTTTTCTAACTTCTGTCGCCCCTCATGTGTCGCTTTGATCTTTTTAATGCTTTTTCCATATTTCACATGGGAATGTTATGAATAATGAATGTGAAGACAAATTTTTAATAATATGCTACTGGCTTTTGTTTCGAAAAAAATTAGTTGGAAAGCTTGATAACGAAACCCAATGTAATTACAGATACTATTAGTGTTTAGTATAAAGCAACAATAAGACTTTCTGAATTTTACACAAACATCAATGAAAAATAGATCACAGAGAAATTAAAGTAGACACATAAGAAATAAAGTAATTAGCTCATCATCTACAGATACTCAAAGAACTTAATCACATAGCTCTCTTTCAACCTTTACTCATCTAGACCAAGTCGTGTCTTTCAAATGACAGCAATTATGTCTCAGAACGACTCAGTTAAAGCACTGACATATACTTAAAGATTGATCTCTGAATAATTGATGAGAATTGCACGAAGAGACTTTGAATTACGACTTGGAATGAATAAGGCTGAAAACTAGGACCAGTTTAGTGAATAACTACGAGGGATGAAGTTTAATTAAAATAAGTGTAAGTTCTTTAGAAATGTAGTGAAAAGAATTGAGGAATGAAGTTGGAATTTTGCTTTTTCATGTTCTTCGTTTTTAGATATTATTGTTTGATAGTCACATTTAAACCAATCATTCATAACACGATACCGATGCAGCAAGGAATATTTTATCAGCAACTGACTTCCTTGTATAGGTACATCATGAAAAAAGATTATTAGCAGAGAGGCCATACAAGAGGCAAAAATACTTCATTTGAAAGAAAGAAAATAAATTCGTAACATGTTTCTAGGACATTTAAAAGGATGTCAAATCATAAAGACTACCCAGGTAGTTTACTGCTTCAAAGGTTATAAAGCTAAGGTGTAGTTAGCAAGAGACAATTTCAAAATACATATTATATAAACCAAGACCAGCAGTGGACTCGTAAAGGTTGACGATCAAAATAAAACTGAAATGCTACTTCTTGGAGGAAACGAGGTACTTGTTAAATTATCTGTTCAGTTGATCTCTGTACAAGATCTATTATTTTGAAATTGTATTAAGGCTGCTTTTGAATTGGAACCCAGAAATTAGGAATGGAATTATCTAAACATTTCAAAGGTTATGCGTCATGATTATGCACTTTATTCCGACAGTAATCTCTCACTACACTACCTTCTTCTTTTCATGTATTAGATGAATGTGGGATGCATTCAGTTAATACATTCATCCTTATTCTTAATCTGATTAAAATAGTACTCAGAATTTTCTATACTGTAAAGAGCAAGTTCCTATTTATTATATTTTAACGCCCTACTAGCAACAAAGTAGATGAACGAAGACTAAGACTGACAGAAAAATGGTCAGTGCTTTGAATATTAAAGAAATATTAAAATTTCATATCCTGTCTGAATGTTTGAAGGTAACAAATAACAAGGACGTAAAGCTGAAGAGCATACTTACTGATGCGATTCGGAAATTTATAGGACGTCCAGCAATGGACTCGTAAAAGCTGACGAAGACAATAATCTCGAAATTACTGCACTCCTTGAAGAAAATAAAATAAGGGATTGTAAAGACAGACAAACGGGACTATCAACATAAGCTAGTAAAAAATATAAGCGTGGTACCTATGGTGCGCAATGTTTCATACCTACTGATTTAAAGTAAGTAGGTGTAGTTTAAAAAGCCGTGCCAGGTTTGTTAGCAACAATATATTTTAGAACAAACACTAAAACGTTTGAAATGGTAATAATATTTTCATCGTATAATTCTTCATACTTTACCAACTAAATTGTAAGTTTTAGCGCTTTTGTTCAATGCATTACTGTAGTTGTCAGACCTAAATCTTTCAAAGTCACACTTAGTACGGGTAAACTTCACAATTTCACGACTTCAGCCAAGTTTTGAGTACGCTAAATAAATGTCTAGTAACTTGGGTCAAACTGTCAAACTGGCTCAGAAATAAATCGAGTATTCTCATTTTGTGAGAAACGAATTTTTTTTCTGATATCCTTTCCTCCTATTTAATTGCATGATGAATATTGATTGAATTAATTAACACTTTTAAATCAGCATGGATTGACTAATGTTATCATTCCATCCTTATCCCAATTTATTTAGGGTCAACAAAACATATATTTTTCTTATATACTTCTCTATTAGTCATCATTGCGGTAGTCACCACCTTTCTAGCCATATCATCTGTACACATATGGACACAGTCCATCCATCCATGGATTGACTAATATGTGATGTACAAATTCTATGACTTTTCATTTTATGCGTACAATTTCACAATCTTAAGATCAATATTATAATGCGTAACACATAACCTTCAGCTTTTTTTTTTACAAACGTTAATACACGTGCTACATCAGGTACCGACGATATTTATCCATCTATAAATCTTGTATGACAGCTACAAACATTCGGCACAGAAACCAATTCGCATAACATACAACCATTGTTTCATCTCCACTGTCCATAAAATGTTATCAATAAGCATGATGCACACACAAAAGGCGGTACCTCCGTCTGATTGATTCAGGTGCACTTACATAAGTATGTGGGAGGAATAATTTGTAACTTGTCTGCTCCTGGGACGGGGGGCAATGCGATAGGGCTAGCGTGGATGTTACTGTATTAGCGTATTTGTCATTTTGTGGAAATTGTGTTTCAATTTCGGCTAATTGTATTTCAAAGATCGGAAAAGCTTTTTTGCTTGTGCCAGTATTTTTTGCTTTAAATTCTGTTAGCGTTTATGCTATATTATTAGTATTTTCGTCATTTGATAGAACTTGTTTTTCAGTTCCGGCTAATTGTATTTCAATAATGGGAATAGCGTTATTGTCCATGACAGTTTTTTTTTTGCATTAATTTGTGCGTTAGTTTTTAGCGAGGATATTAACCGCAGTAGTGTATTTTTCATTTACTGGAACTTGAGTTTCAGTTGCAGTTATGTGTATTTTAGCGACGAAATTTTTGGCAATTTTGTTTTTGATTTCAACATTTTCGTTTGCAAGATTGGAATGTTTTCAGTCTGCATTTTTGTGCATATTTTTGAGAAATGTTTATCTAGTTTCACGGTAATTGTTTTCTTATAAATCAAAGCTCCACAAAAATGCTGTCCTCTCTATTCAAGCACCGCCATACTCAACTAGCATATCAAGATTATCAGGCATACAGCACACAACTCCGATGCAGCATTATGCCATGTCATCTCTTGAGCCTCCACAAGGCAGGTTTACATTATTCAAATGCATTCGTTTCTATTCCCACATACACTTTCGGGAACCCCAAAATTGGACTCCAGAGTCCTTACTGCTATTGGAATAAAAGCCAAAATCGATTGGTTTGTATTTTTTATGGTGGAAGATTGCATTGGTGGTCATAACCAGTGTTGGTAACAAAGCTAAGCTATGTAGAAACACAAAGCATTA
Organism: Dryobotodes eremita; assembly: GCA_917490735.1. Lineage (NCBI taxonomy): Eukaryota > Metazoa > Arthropoda > Insecta > Lepidoptera > Noctuidae > Dryobotodes > Dryobotodes eremita. The sequence continues at coordinate 16,765,925 of OU823251.1, read as the reverse complement.
GCAAGGCAGTAATGCAACACTTATGATAATATCCATCACATTTTTCAATCCATTGAGTTGTGTGTAAGATGTCTGCTGGGACAGTTTTACCGTTAAATAGGAATGTATGTGTAAATTCGAAGTAAATTAGCTTTATCTTTTGGTTAGGCATTAATAAATATTATTTATTTCGCGGTATTAATATTTAGTTGATGTCTACACAAACTCATATTTCTGTTTGTATAATCTTCATTTTACTGCCATATTGCTTAATAAACAAAAAATAACAAATACACAGATTGAGAGTTAGGTATTTGAACGTTGATTGATTTTCTATAAATTAAGCTATATCAAAATGTCTAAAAAAAGGATCTCATCAAAATTCATTAAGCCATTTGTTAAATACATTTTATTAACGAAATCGATTCTGACGGCACCGTTTAAAACACCTTAATTAACCACTTTATATTAAATCGGTATCCAAATTAATGAAACACTTAAATGCTTCGGATAAAATTCTTATACACAGACATAAACTAGATAAGCAGGGCTTAAAGAGAACATTTAGCTTCCAGTGTAAGGCTGCCTGTCCACCTAAGATGTGCGAGGTTAAGCGGTGAGTGAGTTTAAAGCTAAACTACGGAACTATATATATGTTTCCACTAAAGCTAAATGATTTAGCGGACCGGTCAAGATATGCAAGGAGATGTGCTTTGCGCGAGTTAGCTGCGCGAGGAAGATGAGACACGCGACGTAAGCGGTGCTCGGCTACTAGAGTAAATCTGCTTCGTACAACACATTGCAATACCACTCGCGTATCCCTAGTTCGTATCTTTAACTCGCATCCGTCACTTCAACGAGTATGTAGTGGACGCTGTGGAAGTGGTGAAATTTTGGGCCAGCAAAATTTAAAACACTGTCGTGACAGCAACACGAAGAATAAGAACGAATATTATGTAAATCCTTAGCATCGTTGAAACCGTTTCCAATAAAGCTAAGCTAACCTACGACAATCAAACGGTCCTATTGTTTGATGATCCTGCGATACGCAGTTTAGCACATCTCTGGAATGACAGCCTAAATGTTCAATAGGAAGATAGCAAGGCAACAAAATCCTGACCGGTTTCTAATAATATCTATCGGAGGCTTAAAAGCTTTGGACTTAATTATCCGATTGGTTTTGGGCTGTATTCTTAGCAGTTTCCATGGTACGTCGGATTTGATTACGAGTAATTACGGAAAGATACGAAGTTAGGAGTAAGTAATGATCTTTAGATGTTGGGTACTATGTATGTGCTGTTTATTTGAAATAAAATGCTTCCTATAGTACAAATTTCATTATTTTAGAACATTATTGGTAAAATTAGAATAAATATAAAGAAATTACGAATAAATAATTTAGTAATCGAAGAAGACAAAACTTAAAATATATTAAACAGTGTTAGTTATAATAAGTAAAATACTGTATCTACCAGACAGAATATTGATTAGTTATTCCAATAAGATAAAGGTAGAATCACTTTTCTTATGCGCAAAAATTCTACGTTTCCAAAGAGCCGTGTCGTCATTCAATGAGAATGCACCCAAAGGTGTAATAGTAACATTGGTTTTATCTAGGCAAACTGCACATTCAAGCTAAGCAAACTATAAAGAAACCGGATTACTTTTTGAATTCAATATAGTACCCGGAAAAGTATTTTCTATTAGAATAGCAGGGAAATGAGCTGCTCTAATGAATACCAATTATGTCTTGAATTACTTCATATCATGTTTAGATCCAAAGCACTATGTATGGAGGGTGTGCATCTTTGCAACAAATCTTTCTCATAATTCTTTGGGTCGCATTGTATTCAAACATAATTGTTATCGTCTACGACTGAAACAATAATATGCTGATCTCTTTTTATTAAACCTAACTTATAGGAAAAGCCACACACTACAATACAAAACACTCAATGAATTTACAACACGAAAGTGTTCTAACCGAAAACAAGAATACGTGTGTAAGCAAAACTTTTTGTCTGAAGAAACCGCAAATACGGTAAACAAAAGGTACGCCGCACCTTTAAAAAAATATTAAATTTATATTGGAAACACGAGATTCGATAAACCGATGACAGAGCCGCAGCCACAGAATACTAATCGAGAGATTTGCGCGCGACCGCAAGCTAACACAGTAGACTGATCGCACGCACATGAGGTTCTGTAGAACAAACCTGCCATAAAGTTATGAGGCCCTGGTATTTTTCAGCTATGTCATTTACATTTTTGAGGAAATAAAATGAAATTGAACCAAATCAATAGAAACAGTAGCATTACAAACTGTTGGTACGTGGATGAGGTTCTGCAGGACTAAATGTTTTTCTGGACTCCAATGTTTTTTTTTTTTGATAAACAACAAATTAATCACGTTTAAACAAATAGTTGCACGATTAAAATCTCCAGTACCTAAGTAATAATAACCCCGCAAGTGAGAAAAAGAAGTGGGTTGGGGTAGGTTCCCACAGCTTTTTCTCACAGAAATAACAGAATGTCACGTGTATTATCCTGACGTAATATTAAGTAATCTGTGCCTTGACATACTGTATTTTCTTTGTGAAAATATGAATGTTAGATAAAACAGTATGTATTTACACTTGAGAATTCTCCTCTACTTACTCTTTTTTGTCTATTTTCCCAAAGTTTCTATGTCACCATACAGGTATACAGGTGACACATAATACTCTTCAGAGTTACAAGTAAACCTCGTACATTTCGAATAAATACTTGGTCTGCAGTCTCATTTGGATTCAAGTCACGTAGTCCGTGTTACAATTGCCGGCGTTTCATCTCGATCTCGAGTTTCATGAGTTTGCTGTATACTTCTCCTTACAAACCTTTCTTACTTTTCACAGATGTCCCGAAGTACGTCGATACTTCTACTACTTTCTAGAATGTTAACTGATTAGTAAGAACTCATATCATAGAGAATGAGCATTATAAAATATTAATTAATGATTGAATCTAAACGATAAGCTCAAAGCATATCAATGTAATACATTCAACTATCGCATGATGATCTGTGACGCCAGATTTTTCTACTTGTGATGGTTAATGCTACAAAAGAAAATATCTTGAAAAAGGAACATTTTTGAACAGAATGATTGAACGTAATAATAAGAAACATAGAATAGAACACATAACACACACATAGAATTAGAATTAAAATTTATTTATTTGTAAGAATGTACTTTTATATGTATAGTATGGTATTAATATTTTTTTAGGTTTTATATATTCTACCACAACTTATGGTGTACAAATATTCAAATGTCATTGTTAAATAACTACGTACAATTAATTTCGCAACAGCTTTAAATATTTTTTATTAAACCAATACATGACATCTATACAGACGAAATAATACCTACAAAATATACTATCTATTGATAATTCTACTGATGAAGGTTAGACTAATAAATGGAAATGACTTAAAATAGATCAGAATTTCACGTAGCAATACTAGGTATACCGTTTGTACTAGGTAGGTATAAAGTTTTTAATAATGCATGAGTTTGGCCCATTGCCCACGACGAACTGACCTAATTCAATTGACGCTTACAAAATGCGTGATAGGATACATATTACACGAGTATGACACGCAACGGATATTTGATCATGAATATTTAATTTCTATATGTTTGGTTCTACATCAATGTGTCCAGTGATATCTGCATCTATATTACCTCTAGTCACAATATTCATTTTGTGTCTGCGTTCTCCCCAATTTAATACCTCCTGTGGATATCCTTGTGCAGAGGCGTCAAGTTTATCTCTGGATCTCCGTCTCGGTCTACCGCTAAGCTTATGTTTGACGTTAACGGTAAAGGAAGCATTCCGCACCACGTTTAGGCGAAAACCAACACCCGTATCGCTAAATAAAATAGTGATGTTTAGGTGAACGCGAATGAGAACCTAAGCCTGTGTCAATTTAGCTCGACGGCTTCAATGATGAAGCTTAATGATAAGCATAGCTTAATGAAGCTTAATGATGAACTTTGGCTGTATAAAAAGTGAGAAGGCAAAGAGGATTTTTTCGAGGAACCCTAAAGCAGAGCCCTAAAGCCATCAAAATTCCTTTATCGCCATAAACAAACCGCAAAAAATCACACGACCGTTCGGCTTTCACTAAAATATTGTAACAAAGACTTTTCAATTCGGACGAATATTTTTTCGCGAGCAAAAAGCGTAGTGCGCACACCATCCGACATTTTAGTTCTTTTTGCGGTTAAATCAAAGGTTTTATTTTCTGTTTTCTCTTTCGTCGTGACGTTAAACGATGGAAATTGTATTAAAATGCTGTTTCGTTATAATTTTTGTTTTAATTGGAACTGTATTTTAATGTCGCTAAGAAAATAATATTTTCTTTAAAAGTTTTATTCGTTTTGCAACTTCCAGTTTCATAAAGTAAAAGTTTTATGAAACTGGAATTTTCGAAACGAGTTTTTTTTTAAAGAAATCGTTTACCTATGTATCTGCTACTACTTTACTAGTGATTTGACGTTGGATATCATCTAACATGGTAATATAAATTTTAATTTACTTAATAAGTTTTTCTTAAACGCCTTGATACTTGACTCTCAATAGAAATATCTCGCACCTTATTCCAACCCTATACTGCGAAGCCTCTCATTTATTCACAGCATGAAGCGCATTTACCTTGAAGTAAATATCAAGGAAATTGATACAGCATCACACTTCACGAGATTTCTCTAGCAATACGTAATTTCTCCGTAAATCACGAGTGTTTTGTAATCTTTGAATGAACACATCGTTCAAGGATACGAAACACTCGTGATAACGAGGTTTACCCAGTTGAAGTTACATAGTACGTCACATCACACCTATAGGTATTTTCCCAAGCATTGGGCAGAGGTATATTATAGCGCATCCACCGGGCACAAACCTAGATTCCGGACTGCTATTGAGGAATTCCTCATATAAAAACACAATAACACTTTACCTGATGTGGGAATCGAACCCTGGACCACAAAACCAACGAGGCAGTTGAAGTTACATAATTATTGCTATATTTTTAAGTAAAATCCATAAAGGCCACGAAACTTCAAAACATCAAGACAAACATACCCTGTATACAAAAATTAAAATCCTAGAGTCCACAATCCGACCCATTACACAGAATACGGGAGACGATCAGATAAGTGCATCACAATGGCCCCACGACATAAAGACATCATATCATTCTACGACAATAAATTATCAAAAGGGCGTTTTATGGCACAAAAGATTGAGGTTTTGGGACAAAATTGTAGTTTTTCAAGAGAATTTCAAGTTACACATCCCCTTTTGTACAATGCATGGGAACAAGAGGAGTGATCAAAACACATAAAGTTTCGTGTTACATAATTTATAGGTAGTTTTTACTTGAGCAATGCAGAGGCAATGCGACTTGAGATGTTGACGTACTCTGGGACAATTTTAACGTCATTTGCCATTATACGTTTCTTTGGTACAGGAAATCTTGACAACTATAATAATAGGAAAAAAGAATCGGAAACCGAGTTTTTTAGTACCTATGATCTTAGATTTTTTAAGTATGTACCTATCGTTTTTACGAATCAACATCAATTTAATAGAAATAGATGTGCATTATGAAATAATGTGACATAGTAAAACAGACAATATAGGTTAATTAATAAAACAGAATGGTAAATTATTTAAATCGATCTTCGAAATTTCATTATCACAAAACGAGGTCCTAATAAACTAAAAGAAGGACCAACTTATGTCTTTCAACAAATCTATCACTTTATTATGACAGCTGACCATTTCATCCAAAACCCCATAATATAGCAATCAGGACACATTTTTTGTACGACAACAAACGCCTGGTCATAGAATTTGATGACATTAAAAAAAAGTTATACTCTGCCATAGATACAGACGTAGATACTAAAATATTGTGACGGCATCCTGCTGTGATGTATTTGCCAAAATGTGGGTGCCTTATCAAGATGTGGCATCGCATCTACGACCTCTGCAGATGTTATTGTTGGCTCTCCAACATGCACATTGCAATCTCCTTCATTCACCACAGCATTATCTTCTAAAATACCAACAATGTCTAGTACTTAATCATTTTTATTGTTGGGGCTTGTCCATTATTCCTCCGTTGTATTTGCACTATTAAATTTTTACTTCGCGAATTCAATTGTGTGTATTTAAAATATTATTATTGCCTTATGTCAGTTAAGTGTTTCGATCGAGGTCAATTTATCAAGTTTTATATCAGCCTATGATCAATAGCGGGTTCGTTATTTTAAGTTTAAATAAACTTTAACTCGTTTACACAATATAAGTATTCAACGTCAAACACAATGCAGCCTGTAATTCAAATGAAATGTAAACACATAATAAATACTTTATTATCTGTTTCCATTTAATTCTCTCAAATTAATATAAAATCACACTCCTTCATTTAAAAAAAAGCTACTTTACTTGAACTTATCATACTATCATATCAATTGCATGCGCTTCATAATTTAAAGGAACACATATCAAATAAGATTAAAAAGCGTTGATTCAGCGAACGAACGTGTAAGAATTTCTGCCTAGAGCCTCCGTGGTGTCGAGATAAAAAACATTATTTATTGCCGTTGTCCCCCTGCACGCGATCTAGACAAATTAAACGAGTAACTTGATCAGACGACACGTCAGGAATAAGTTTTGGTAGGAACGTACATTATGTTCTAAGAATCGAATTAAATGTTGTGATATCGCCCATGATGAAACACGATACGGCCAAGATAAAAAGACTAAAATTAATTAAAATCCAAATCCACCTCCAATCAGTTGAAACGAAATATCTCTTTAACACTTCCATTGCGTAACGATCAAAATTCCCCCAAACGTAAAATTTTGATTGACTTGTTAATTATTTAATATTTTCGCTAACAAACTGTCAGACATCAATCTCAATACAAATTGTTAGGAAAATCAATTTATATGCATGGAACCGGTTTTTAATGTGTTTACTTAATTTGTATTTCCTAACGTTAGCCAATTAGGATCGAAATTAATCGTCTATAGCTGTACCACTATTAATTTCGTCTGTTACTATTTTAGGCTCATAGCGCCACAAAGTGGCCACAATCGGTTTTGAGACCCCACTTACATCACTCGAGCGTCAAGCAAAAACTGAATACATGGCTCGAGCATACTTCAGTGACGAGAAAAAAGCACCAGGTGCCTACCGAAAGCGCTCATTGTTCCAGTGAACGAGAAAGATTAATAAATCTTTAGAGAGTTGAGTATCTGCGGCCGATCTCGCGGGATGCGAGCTTCGGGCCAGGACGCGTTATTGCAAGCCTATTCAGATGCCACAGTTGAGGCCAAACAGCCCCTTTGTCATGACAAAGGTGTCGCGTAAAGAAAAAGGGTCCCTATCGACGATCTGCCTTATCAGATCCAGTTCCCTTCCGAGAGGTCTCAATAGGATAGTCTGAGTTTTGAATGCGGCGGATCTAATTCCCCCGGTCACAATAACGTACACGAATTCCAATTTAGTCTGACACAGAATGCAAGAGGAATAAAAAGAGTTCGAAGGATGTTATCAAACATCGGTTTGATAGGGCCTCGTATTGTGTTGAAATAGCGTTTCGTGATACTGCGTTGTTATTTTTAATGTTGGTGCCATTAGCCGTATTTTTGTGGTTTCATAATAAAATTAAATAGAACTACGTATTGCGGGCTTTCGTAACATACATAGAAATATAATATATATATATATATATATATATATATATATATATAGTATTTTGTGGACACACTACGTCAATTCTAAACGGTATTTTTTATACATACTGAGCCTAGCATGGTTGAGTATGCATGTCATACATAATTGGTATCAACAATTTAAATTTTTGAGATCAATCAAATTAAGCGGGAAAAAATAAAAGTTTAGAAAATATTTGGTTTGAACAAAAAATGGCTGTCATTCAAGTCACGGCTACATGAGCGCAAAAAACATTGACACTGAACTGACTTATGCCTCATTACGAACAATTTCCAATTGATCATCTACGCATTTAAAATCGGTGGATTAGCCGAAAATGAACTGACGGCCGATATGATTGATGTTTGTCCTCCAACCCCACATACTTTACACTTATTAAGCTTGATGCGCTCTTTGGCTTTCTAAAAATCGACAGTAAACACAATAGCAACAATTGGTCCGATCAAACGGAATATTAAGTCTCTAACATCGTCGCAAAGTACCGCAGCTGCCACAACCTAATTTCTACTCTCGTTCTCTAAATTTAAGGTGCCTTTTTCTTCGTTGTTACTTCTATCTAGGAAGCGTAACTAAGAAAAGAGGTTATTGTCAGTCTCGTTTTATGGGTTATGATTTATGACCAATGACTCCCAACGGGTTTTAGTCTCATGATAATCTTATTCAAACGCGCCTCTTGTGAGGTGCACAATGCTACCTAAATTAGCTATAGCCGTATCATAAGCTATTTTGATGTTTAAAAGAGGTGCGTTCGGCTTACTGATCCGTGTGTGGTATGCATCAAACATGGTATGTTCTAAAGGAGCTGTCGCTTCATTTATGCTGGTTAAACTTTTTTGAATCACGGCGTTCATTTCCACACAGTAAACAATGACATCGACTCGCGCTTCGTAAGGTTTAATGATTATTTAATGAAGTATAAGTCTGGGTAAATTAGAATGTTCCATGTATATCGGTTTTTGAACAAATTCATTGTTAAATTTCTGAAGCGTTTTCGTATGTTTATCTTGAAAGGACTTAATCTATACTAATATTAGAGGTAAAATTTATTTGTTTGTTCGTAAGTTTGTATGTAGGGGGTAATCTCTGGAACTACCGGTCGGATTTGGAAAAATCTTTAGGTGTGCATTTGATAGACTAATTCTTGAGGAAGGATATAAGCTATTAAACATCACGCTAGGGCCCTTAGGAGCCGAGCAAAATGAAAAAAGTTAAAAAGAACGCTAAGCGAAAACGAAGTATAATAGTGCGGGCAGGCGGATGCGATGTGACGGGGTGGGTCGAGGGAACAAGAAATTTCACGCGGACGAAGTCGCGGTTAGAAGTTAGTGTAGTACAAAACGAAGAAGAATTATAAAACCGAATTCTGTCTTCCCGAGAAATGAAACAATATATAACAGGAAAAAAAAATACTAAAAACAGTAGCCCTTTCATAGAACCGTAGCCACGTGTCAGTGTTGCAGTTGCAAAAAATGCAAGGAGTAGACAAGTAATGACGGATTGCCAGATTACAGCCGACGGGTATCATCAATCTCTTTCCCCCAGTTGACTCTTATAACTTGTATGGGGAGGCTTTTAGTGATATACTTGATGTTTTTACAAGAATTCTCGAATCTATGGAGCGTGTAAACACTACACTAGTTTGAGGAAAAAGTGGTTTTAAGTACACACACAGTTTTGCTTTTTGATGTTAAATCTTTTACATTAGGAACCTCATTATTAGACTTTAGGTATCAAAACGTATATAACATACAAATATTTACACGAAACAAAGTAGTTTCAGAAGTAAGGGGGCAAACATACCTAAATGGGCTAGGTAGCTACATAACATTAAATTAATTATTTATTCATAACGAGTTAACACTGCACCCGACACTAACCCAAAAATACAAATTAAATCACCGTGAACTCTTTAAACTATTTAAAAATAAATTAAATTACAATAAAAACCAAACCTAAATCGTAAACAGAAAATCTTAATAATACGCCTGAGAACGTCCCAACGTACTAACAATAATTTTTTACCCACAACATGACCAATCCGTCATAAGACGCATGTCCCCTCGTGGTTACAAAATAAAAAGAAAAAAACTCCATTATTCAACCCTTTCTATTGTAAAGGTAAGTACAGATTAGTTTCAAGGGAAGGGATACAATCTAAACGATGTGCCTGCGCGCAGACCATTCTTCATACGAAGATTTTTATTGATAAGAATATTGGAGTCATCTATAAAAATATCTTACCAGTTCTTGGAGTTAAGCCACATGCAATGGGAAGATGGATAAGTGGGTAGTCGTGTGGAGAGCTGAAGTGGTTTTACTGCTGTCCTGTGCAATTTATTCGCATTAAGGAGATTCCACATAATTAATATAATTACCGGATTATTTTGAAGTTTTAATATTTACGAGTATGTACAATGATTTTTTTCATAAGACACTAATCACTGTTGTTGGTTCATGCTCTTTTGCACTAACTCCCGATTTCTGTAACGAAAAATGATTGACGATAAAATTAAACGAAAGTCAAGTGACGCGATTGGCTGTTGATCATTCATTCAACCAATCACAGCAGGATATGTGCACTTGAGAATTTTTTTGCAAGTTTTAGTGTTGTTTTTCGTTTCAGAAACGGACGTTAAAGACACATGACTTATGATGACGTCACGTAATAATAATATATAAAAGTTTCTCCCATCTTTGTAACACGCAAACAGTACACAAATGGATGAAACATGGCAATGCACCAAAATGTTTGGCAATCAAAAAGTCACTCAACTCAACAACCTAAACCTAATAAAATATCAATCAAAATTATAAACTTTACTACTAATAATATAAACAAAACCACTATAACTTGCAGCATTTTAATTACCGCTATCAACGGATGTCCTAATACACCATGAAGTTTTATAATTTATTTTTTGTTTACATAGAGCGATATGGTTAATTAGGAGCACGATTAAACGAAGTCAAAACATTGTCCCTTCGGATGCAACAGCGCGGATCGAGACCAGATTGAAATAAAAAAAGTGTTAAACATCCTGTCTTAATTAAATTTTAGTTTATTGAGGATTTCATTAAGAAACGGAATTTATTGACACAATTTTAAAAACTCGAATGTGGTTATTTCGAATGAGGACAGCAATTTTTTTCTTGCGTGCTATTTGTTTATCATCTACCTCAGCGTGATGTACATAACTAGGTGTCAATTTGGATAGAGATGTTGCTTTATACACATACAATAACGAGAGTGCTTTAATTATCTATCAGTTTCTCAAAATAGCCGTTTTTACTTAGCTACGAAAAGATACAGTATTCATTACGTGACCATTTATTTTTTGTCAATGCGGGACATCCCCTGCGGAATTATGGTAAAAAAATATGTTGGTGTTTTACAAGTTTTTTTTTTTAAGTTATTGTATTTTGTCACTTGCCTATATTTTGTTCATTTGAGAAAAAACTGTTTCGACAGTTGCGTTACTTCCAGACAGACACATAAAGTACTCAATAATAAGAGGAGTGCTGGGATAATTCCACCCAACGGTTTTCAGCAATAAGATGCTCAGCATTCCAACCAGTGACTTTTTCGTCTGTCGTAAAGCTTGAAATAAGGGAAAACTCGTCTAAAACTTTTGTATCTTGGCTGCTGCTAATAAATCCTTGTGTGATCAGCAAATTCATCACATTCTGTACCTCTTACCATGTAGATGCATTCTTAAAATTTACCCGTTCAAACACTTCAAGTTCTGTGTTGAATTGACAAAGTACAAAATAATTGTAAATTAAATTATCGTTTGGTCTGTTTGCGAAAGCGGGACTTTTATGCCCTCGCTGGGGACAGCGGGACGGGCAGCTTGAAAGCGGGACCGTCCCGCCCAAAGCGTGACCATACCATCATCTACCTAGCCTATCCCCAACTATGCTATGTTGGGGTCGGTTTTCAGTCTAACTGGATGCAGCTGAATACCGTATTTTGAGAAAGACACTGCAGTATTATTAACAGTATTTCAATCTGTGCTGTTTTATAAATAATCTAAACAGTTAACAGTTCTAATTGATCAATGTATTAGTCAAAAATACTTCCACTATTAGAAGCAAAAATACACAATAAACGTGGGATTCCACTTATTCTAAACAACTGATAGAAAGCTCTATTCAATTACTCCATCAATTTCTTTAATACTAACTTACTGTGTAATAATCCAATTAAACCTATTGAAAATCTATTAGTTCCCTAACAAGAATGATTATTTCCAATATGTCCTTGATATGAATAAAAGATACAGTTTCAAAAGGATTTTTATAGTCGAGTTAATTCACGACTATTATGATTCTACTATATACATAGAACTACCTCTTTGTAAGCAATTAAGATATTGTGTATCATAGAACACTTGGAACATAATCGTGTAAGGAAATGTTATTGCTATCAGCATTTGCATTTTTCTATTCAACAAAATAGCATAATTATAGCTTTTCATAGAACAGAAAGAAAACCCAGTCATTTCACAATTTCTCACTCTCAAAGTTACTCAAAGGTACTCAAAAGTTAAAACAAATGCAATATTTGACTCCCCCAACACATTTACAGCTGCAGTAACAAGGATAGTAACAACTCGAGTTCAGAACACGCTTATGTTCCCGGAATTAATTTAGAAATTGTTCTCGGCGAAAATTTAATTTAGCTTACTTCAAACGCAGGAACCACTGTTCCAAAACACATCCGGCCTGCTTGCAAGCAAACTTCCAAAAATAAATTAATTTGAATGGGTCGCTCTAAATTAGTAGTTTCGTTCGTCCGAAGGCCAAATCAAATATAGAACGTAGCTTCATATAATATGGTTGTTTGAAATTAAATTCTATGTTTCCGGACAAAAACTTTGCTGCTACCATAATTGAGTTATAAAATAGTAATGATAGGGTTAATTCATTCATAATGTACCTACTCTTCGAACAGTAATTTGTGTTTTTGGTAAATGTAGAATTACTGTGGTACCGTTTGTTCGTTTTGTTTGAATATGAGTACGACCAGCAATCATGTAATTAAGATCTTGCTCTCAATTGTTTTGATTGCTTTATTCGAACTAAACAAAGTTGCCAAAAAAAGCGTGAGTTTCACAAACATTTAAAGCTTGCTTCCCATCTTAAATCTTCAATCAAAACAATGAGATTTTTTATTCTTTGCTATATTCACAACCAAGTTTAAATAATATCAGTCATATTCCAATCATTCTCTTTGAAGGACTAACAATGTCGTAAACGTATAAAGAGTCTGAAGTGCTGTCCACAAATCGAGGATTTACATTACGTTGATATAACCACAATCGTAACTTGAATACCATGCATTCATCCTGGTGACTGACACTCGATTAAGTATCTCCACTTGTGTTGTGGAAATAACCATAACCTTCGTTTACTATTCTGTGGTAATCTGGTAAAAGGAAAATGGTGTCTATAGGCTGTGCAATTTGTGCTGGTTAGAAACTCTTGACATCATGTGAACAAACTATCATTATCTACATTACTTACATGTAGATCTTGGTGTTGTAGCAATGAATAAGTCATGATAGCTTTTCTGCGTTTTTTCCGAATGAAATCTTTCTTCTAAAAGATACTAAGGAAATTTCGAACGAAAATCATAGAATCTAGTTTATCAAAGTTGTAAGTTCCATTTATAGTCTTACTGATCTAATAATGATAATATCTATCCTGTAATAATTATTAATTATAATTATATACTTAATGTACGTACGCTATACGTGGCAGAATCTGATGAGACCATAGACTAGACCTAAGACCATATTATGTACCATATTTTGACAGATAAATTATTATCAGATTATGAGCATAAGTATCCTACTATTAAAATACTAGAACTGCTATATAAAATCTGAAAGTGCCAAGAAATTCGTCCGTGTGACGAAATTAACATCACAGCTTTTGAATTTCGTTCCCACATGAAGAGGCGATGGAGTAACCATTAGGTAATCGTGACAGTGTCCTATATCCGGAGACCACACAAGAAAGCTGAAGAGCTAACGATCTCTCTGTACTTATGACTAATTAAGATTTGGAAACCCGACACAGTACTACTACACAAGTATTAATAGGAATGCCATCTGGTGCACCGATCCGTATGGACTTAAGAGAAATATCTGATGAAATAAGCAGGTTGCTTATGAAGAACTGCACAGTAATTACGTAACACATTTTCAATAATAATCCAAGGATTTTGAAGGAAATTCCTAACCCATTGCTTCATACGTTTGAAAAAATCGTAATGAACGTGGCTGAACTGCCAAAATTATAGGAATTGCTATCAATGGTCATGTGTGTGTTACGCAATTACCTCGCTGGACTTTGTTTTTAATCTTTACTTATATAAATGCTATGTAATTTTGACATTTCTTAATGAAATATAAAGGTAATGTTACTTCTTCTTTTTAAAGTGGATCCTCAGTTATAGCCAGCCAAATTAAAATTTTCTTTGGCTTTTTGCAAATTGCTGCTCTGTTTTACATCGTATGTTAATCAAAATGCGATTCGCGACTGCAGGAATGACATATTTATAGAATAATAATCATCAATTTCATATCAATCGTCAAAGTTTGAAAATTTGTTCCACTTAAGAATTTTCATATGAAATATTCTGAAAAAATCTCATACGACGTAAATAGAGCTGCAATTTGCAAAAACCAAAGAAAATTTGAATTTGACGGGCTATAAATGAGGATCCACCATTTTTTTTTTTGGGTGGGAAATCATCAAATGACTTCTCCTGCTCGGGGCGGAGCGAAAGGGCAAGTCAGGCTCTTACTGACTAAAACCCACCCATGTTCCTTCAGTTGCCTGTGCGCCACGGCCACGGTAACTCTTTCGAACAATCCGCGATCCCGGCAGGGATCGGCCCTATCCGACCCCGTCAATGTTGCTGACATCTCTTTGAGGCGGGGATCCACAAAAAAACGGGAGCAGTGCGCTATTTTATGAAGTGACTAGCAAATTGTGAAATCACGTCTTGATTGACCAGCAACAGTAACCTATGGCCCAAAAACTAATAATAGACATAACGAGTTCGACTGCCTTGTTGGTCTATCACTACTGTCTAGCATGAGATCCTGGGGTCGATTTCCAGGGCAGGCAGTGTTATTGGTTTTTTCTATCAGAAATTTCTTAGTAGCCCGGAGTCTGGATTTGCGCCGGGTTGATGGCAATAGGCTCGCCCTCTATTACATGGGACTTAAACATAACTGGCGAAATGTGAGTGTACACCTCTGCCTAACCTTTCAGGAATTATTATTATAGTTATGTTATGAGTTTTACATCATAACGACTGACGGAACCAAGTCAAGACGTCAATCGTGAAAATTTCACAAATAAAAACCGTCAAAATTAGAGACCATTACACACAATACCTCACCTGTAGGTAAACATTTTAATGCGTAATACAACAGTGCAAATGAAAACTTTCCGACTAGTTTGTAGAAGCAAATTGACCGCGTAGGAGCGATCTTGTGTACCGAACTTGAGTTAAGCATAACTCCACTTATCTATGGCTACCGGTTTCTCTACTTAGTGTAGTTATTATAGTCGGCTGCGTCAAGATAGGAGACCGACATAATAATATTTTTGTCGTTTTTTATTGTACCTGACTTCAAAAAAACAACACACGGTGGTAGTTTTGAGTGAGATGTCTTGTTTTAGAATTTAGAGTGTTGGATTTGATATACTTGGTAATCATTTAAGATTAGGCGTAGCGAAGTTTATGTGATTCTATAATAAACCTGCTTTTCAAGAGTTGTAATAGATAGGCATGCCATTAAAGTTATCAAATAAATACTGATTTCTGTTTATAACTATGAAATAAAACCATCTGACAACACTGACGAAAAACAGCTGTTTGAATCTGTGAACGCGTAATGAGGTCGAGTGCCCAACGAGAAATTACAATTATATCTGCTCATAATCGAATATTTCACAACCTTTCTCTTAAATAAAAGAATAAAATTTTAATGCGTATCGACAAAATTAACAGAATTGAATTTGTCGACACCGCTAAAAAGCAATGAACGTGTTATAACTTTGTAATAACGTTCTTCAACACTCCTTATTTGTACAGTATCTCCAATTATTTGTTGTTTCCAATTAGAGAAACACCAATAACGGGCACTTTCTTGTCAACATTTTTCTACAATATTAACTTGTGTAGCGGACTGTACTGCGCTATCAACATTTCATCTCGCGTTTCTACTATGGGCCGGGAGATGGGCAGGAGATATTCACTTTTTATTTATTGACATTTTCTAATGTACCATCGCGGCCATTCATCATGCCGGCTTCGATACCACCGCTTCTGATAACGCACCTCATTGTTTGCTGTACGCATAATGGATTATTGATAAAACACGTGGGTGTCCCTAATCTCAGGTCCGAGGGAAATCTACTCAGACGTCGATTTAACCAAAATATATTAAGGTAATGCTTTCCGTAATGAATGATCGTGGTCAGATAATAAGTGGACACGATTTATCGTCGTTCAGTCTTAATGTAGAAATTTCGATAGCGTGCCTGCTCAGTTAAATGTTGTAACAGTAATCTAATGCATAGGAACGTGTATGAACACATTAGTCAGTGTTACGATGGAGGTATTTCCAAGATTAGCCACTGATGTTTAGGGCCTATCTGTAATTTCATTTTTAGTGAAGAATTATAAAGTTCAAAGTTTGTAATTTATCTCCTAAAATATAAGATACAGTACGTCTTGAGAATGCGTGTAATATAAAGAATGAATAATCGCACGTAATGATTCTATCGTTTCCAAAACAAACGTTATTTTGCTATTGGTTCATGGATATTAGTCATACATGTATAGCTAATGCTTTTAGATGGAACATGTCTTCAAACACATTGAGAATTAATCTTAAATATTGAATAAAATAACAAAATTATATCTAAACAACTATTAACAGGAACTAGACTATTTCCAACTACGAACAGAGTCTTTAATCAGGAACTCTTGAGCGGTGAGGTTACAAACTGCGTTCCACTAAACGGTTAAACTAGTTTTACTTCCCCAACATTTTCGTTTGGGTAAAGTAGGCATCGTACTCACATTAAAATGATTAATTGCAATATTTGTTGCATCTTTATTTTCATTGAACAAATCCATTAAGGATATCTAGGCTAAAAGCTGTTAGCAAAGAAAGCATTTTTCAGGGAAGAATGATCGTAACATTTATATTTTTACAGCGTTGTAATCTATACTGAAAGACATACATACATGAAATATGTATATGAATACATGCATGTACATTTATGAAACTGTACATTGAATATTAAAAAAATTGATTTATAAGAGAATAAGAAAGTAATTATAATTTTCTTACAGATTTTGCTGAGCGGAGATGTAGATGACTTCCTCTCAACTTGGTGGAATTATTGGTAACACACTAAGATTTTTCTATAGTAGAACGTATTCAGAAATAATATCTTAAACGAGTTTCAAACAGACTTTCTCTACGTAACAGGACCTATGCTGTCCCTCATCTATATGTATGGAAAGACGACGTGACTTGAAGAACGTTAAACGATAAAATGGAAAGATATACTAAAGGAAATGGACTCAACATAAATAAAATTGCAACTGGTAAAATAACAAGTGTTTGTGAAGATTTGTTTGATACTTCCTTCGTTTCATTGGTTAAGTAATGTCCCAAAGTAATCAATTTATACCTCAGTTGCACAAACGTTTTAGAATTTGAATCGGTGGAGGGGGCAAAATCTGATAGTCAGACGTTCCGGGATTGGCTTTCCCAATAATTGGAAGAAACTAATCTTCAATAGAAGACTTTGGTAGGCTAGATTGATACGGAAGATTGTAATGTAAACTTTGTTTGTACTAGTATATCAAAATTTGATAATTATGTAGAAATTGCCAACCCTAAAGGCAAAAACAACCATGATTTGATTTACTTAAATGATACTCTGTTCATTTGCCCCCTTAAATATGAAATAATAACAGTTAAGCTAATCAAACTCCAAACGTTCGTAGCAATCGCTCCAGAAAATTCAACGAGGGGATTGTTATGATGAAAATTAAATATAAAGTCTAAAACCAATCAGAGTCGATTAAACAAAAACGATCGGAAACACAAACGAAACTGAACGGGCGCCAATATTGCGGAGTTGTATCTGGGGCTAAAGTTTTAAGTGAAGTCAGTTCAACTCGTCGTGGATTTCCCTGGAGCAATTATAGAAACAATAAACCTAAAATTGGTGCAGCGTCCTGAAACAGGCCGCGGTCACCGATCCCGACTTTCCACCAATTACGCGACTTCCCTACAACGACCCACTTCGCAGAATGGAAATTCATTAAGAGCTATTCAAGTTATCACAATGTGACTATTAGAGCCCTATTCAATTTTTAATTAATCACGAGGAGCACGATGGGGTGGCACTGTGGCAGCACCAACGATCTGGCGACGTTGGAAAAGAAAAAACCAAGCGTTCGAGAGCAACTATGTTCAATAGTGGTTTCCCCGAACGAACTCTTTGATGTTTCCCTTTTATTGCTAGAATTGCAGAGTATTTATGTCTCATTTTATAGGAATTTATGTGCGAGCTGCGACGTAGCAAAGCTTGTTACGTAAATAAAGGAGCCGAATGTCAAAGCGGCTGTTAGAAATAATAAACGCGTGACCGAACGCTTTGCATATAATGAAAGGAAGAAGCCAGAATCGAATATTAAATCATAATATTTTGAATATATCCGCCTGAGTAAATACTGGATGCGATGTTTTATTTATGGGAACCACCATTTGATGGACAACAGATTAATTAAATTATGATAACAAAGTTACAAAACCAAACATTGACGTCATCTAATTTACTGTCAGAATTATAAACGAAACAATAGAATTTAAAAATGTCCTGTGTCGTTCGTAAATTTTTATAATCGCCTTTCTTAATTATTCTTTATGATTATAATACTAAGCTAATAGATAGAGAAACATAATTCTAAAATAACTAGATGCTCAAATTAAGAAAGAATCCAGCCTAAAATAAACACCAGAAACAAGTGAAGGCAGTAGAAAGACAAACGGTGAATAAAGTTTTCAATTTCATTATACGAGGTAACAATTTCAATCTAAAATTGGTAGCTCCAGATGTTCATGAGCAAATAACTTACGCCGACTAAAATGAACCCTAAATCTTCGCCGGGTGGATGGTCCCGCGCCAAGAATTGAATTTGCCTCGCATTCTCACACATGTATTAAGATGCCTATGGTGTGTTTTAAATTTAAAGTTCCCGGCTGTAGCTGACTTTAACTTTATAGCTCAACTTGGTTGAATTAAATTAAGTATATTGGCTTTGTAATTATTGTCTGTGTGGTTGTGTAAGTTCAGTTGTTTATTTTATTCTTAGCGAGTTTTGTCGCATTGGTGTAGTAATTAAGGAAGTGGAGAAATTTGAGTAGACTATCTTATGTTAGGCAGCAGCGTTCGTTTCCTAGTTATCCTAGGTCCTAGAGGATTTGCGATAATTGTCTAATCAACAGTAGGTTGGGCGATCTGTAGAAATTATTTTGGTTCATTCCAAGCCGACCACTAGAATTAAAATGTTAGTTTAGAAGGAAGTATTTTAAGAAAGTCTTCTAATAAAGCTTTGGTTTTATTATTTCCATCACCAATGGCATCGATCACGAACAAGATGATTTTGTTCGAACTCATTACTAACATCGACATTAAACAATTTCACAGCATTCAGTGACCGAAAACCTCTTGAACTAATTCAAATTAACGAACGAATTTATAATTTTTCCCCTTAAAAAATCAAATTTCGAACCAACGCTGAAATATTTTGGGTGGCAACACCGAGCCTCATATAGAACGTCGACTAGCTTCGCTTGAATTAAGTACTCTTGCCTATTCACTAGAGTGGATGTTAATGAAGCTTCTGAAAGCATTAGTAAAAAGCCCGACTCTTTTGAATAAGCTTCGTTGCAGTATGAAGTTGAGCCGCGTGTTTAAAATTGATGAAGCACGTTTATCATTGAAACTGTAGTCTTAAGCTTTGGTGTTAAAGTTATGTACGTTCTATTGTGATTATGATGGTGTCACGCGGAATTTATTGTATATGCCGCTTTGTAGTAGGCAGAATAAATGAATTGTTAATTTAAAACATTAATTCATAGTTTATCTAATAGTACGTTTCTATGGTAACAGTTATTGAATTTGTGTGTAGCTATGCAATATTCTCTGTAAATATGTGAGGCAAGTTAATACACGCTGTATCTATGTGAAGTATATGTAGTTCTATGCAGGTATGTACTTCGTCTCCTCCTTCCTTGTGTTGTTCCCGGCCCGCTGCCAAGTCTGTTTTCTACCTAAATCTTGTCCAGTACGTTCGGTCTGGGGCTCAGACACATAATAATATTATTTTTATCTGTACAACAAAACAAACAGAAAGATCCAGAGACTTTCGAAATGAAGTTACTTTACTTCTCAATAACTGAGACCAGTAAATCAATATTTTATTCGACTCAACTAAATCTAAAATCAAACTCCTCAATAATAATGATTGTTTTCGCAAAATCAAATTGGCCGAAACGAATTCTTGAAATCGGAAAGATCATCCAAAAGTTCCGTAAGATAAATTAACGATACTTATTTAACTTTAAAATGTTGAACTTAAAAGAAAGTTCGAACCGACCGGGGGTTCAATTATGATCCTAAAATAACAATTCATTTGTTCGTTCATTTCGGATACAGATAAATTGATTTCACTTGTCCTTAACGTAACTCGTTCATTAGCGTTTAAATAAATTCATTAATAAGCCTCGGTAGACAGCTAGTCAACGTACAGATCTATAAATCAAATAGTGAGGGAGTGTCAGAGACAAAAGGACGACAGTGTGACGGTATAATGAGACACACGGACTGTTGGTTTGAGGAACAAGATAAACATGAGAACTTAAATAAATAAGAATATTGTTTATCTAGTACAAATTATTTTTTCTTTGATTCATTTGTGAACCATTTACCAGACAGTCTCTTGGATGAAAATGTCTTAAGATATTATTAATAAATAAGAAAGAAAAA
Organism: Dryobotodes eremita; assembly: GCA_917490735.1. Lineage (NCBI taxonomy): Eukaryota > Metazoa > Arthropoda > Insecta > Lepidoptera > Noctuidae > Dryobotodes > Dryobotodes eremita. The sequence continues at coordinate 16,745,053 of OU823251.1, read as the reverse complement.
TATCGGAATAGCTAAATAGCTTAGCAGACTTGCAGTCTAGCTTGTCCTTAGAGCACAGGAAATAGTAAATTATCATACTTGTGAAACTCGTTAGCAACTCGTTATAAAGGACACGACCAGCCTTGATGCTCATCTATTAATAAAAATAAACTAAAATAGTAACTTTACGTGTGATTAAAATCTTGACGATGGCTTCAAGCGCTTGTAGTGATTTTGCTGAACGAAGTTCTCTTTCTAAATATGTAACACCATAAAAATTGTCGGCTTTCTCATCTAGCTTATCGTAACTGTGTATTTCAGGTCATCCATCACCATTTTCATCAGTCTCTTTCCTCTTTAACCCATGTTCACTCACTGCTGCCAGCTTCCCGTGAGATTTCTACAGGGTCACATTAAATTTGCTAGCAAAACTCCGCAAACGTCATGGGTACGCAAAAAAAACCATTTTAAACTCTTAATTTCAAGTACCTACAGCAGCTGATTATGGGTCAACGGCCGCTCTTAGTGTAATTACTTGAAATTATGAGTTAATTATTTTTTTGCTTTTTATCTTCATTAGATATCGACACCCATCACATCAGCAGAGTTTCGCTAGCTTATTTAATTTAACCATGTATAAGTCTCTGTTTTTATTCATCAGTCTTATAACAAAGTAGCTTCTGTCCGCTGATTTGCCCTCGTGGATGTCGGAAAATATCCAACCGGGAACGTACTAACGGGACAAACAGTAGCCTATGTTACTCCTTATAGCGTCAGCTATCTGTCAGTGAATTTCCTGACAAAATCGGTCCAGCTATTTCGGAGATTAGCCGGAACAAACAGACAGACATACAAAATAATAAAAAAAATTGTTTTATGTACCGTATATACTTTCATATGCATTCAGTAAAGAGCTGTTATTTTGACATCACAACCAAAGACTTGAATTTTATTTATTTGTATGGATGTATGTATACGTATAGACTAATGAACTCGTCAAACCACAGATTGTTTGCCGAACCACTCCACCAGTAGAGCCCACACTACTCCATTTCCAAACGCGGTTCCCACAAAGATCTTTCTTCACATTCGATGTGGCACGCACATTAATCTAGGTAACGGACTTATAACAACGCGAAGCAACGCCCTCATGTAGTATGTCTATTGTTGCATCTTGTACATAATGTGAGCTTGACAACTTTATAACTCACGGCAATCTGTTATTTATGTGTTCAGCCTGTTTTTCTGGTGACGTAAGCTTGTGTATTTGTGTTCGTTGATATTTGGTGATGACGTAGGCATCTTCTTTAACATTAGGTACACTTCCTCTCTCCTTAAACATCATCATTACATTTAGTTTCCTTGCTCTTGTTTCATGTTTATTATTGTATATATTATATGTAGATAAGTATATGTTTTATGTATGTATGTATTTGTTGTATATGTAAATGGTACACCACTGACTACCTGCATTATTGTCTCTCCTTCTACCTTGAATCCATCCAAAGGTTGTCTGTAAAAGATCGCTTTTAGCGATAAGACCGCCCATTGTGTCACCCTGTGTAAAATGTCTACTTTTATATCTGTTATTTTTTATGGTGTACATAATAAAGAGTATTCTATTCTATTCTATTCTAGGTACCAATTTTGTTTTTGACTTTAAAGTTGGAGTGTCAAGATAGAATAGCTGCTGAAGAATGATTTGAACTCTGGAAGCGAAGCTTCCCCTTCGCGTATCAAGCGAGGCTTGATTTGATATCTATAGCTATGGGTACCTCGGCTGCTAACGTAGTCATCAACAGGTCATTAATCATATATATCTGGTAATGAATTTACTATACACTATATTCTGTCTACTCTCATGAGGAATACAAATTGTATGCTCACAAGTTTTAGTAATATTTACAGCATTATATGGCAATAGAGATACGGACGCGCATCAGATAACAATTAAAACTGTTTAGTGGCTCTGGCTTTTCATAAAATAAGAATTCAAATATATATGTACATAACCTTCAATAAATTTTATTACATTCGCTTTTAAGTTCAATTTCGTATGAAATTACTAATAAAAAATGTTATTATAGTTATGAAATTGTTTCAGTTTAATTTACTCAACAATATTAATGGACTTGCTACACTTTTTTTAAATTAATGCAATTTTACTGCTTTATTAATATTTTGTTTCGCGTGCAAGGCTAATAGTTGCACAGAAAAAGTATAACACAAGAAAAACGATTCAATTGAGACGCAAGCATGTCTCTTGGTCTCATATCTCAACAAGATATTTTTCAATATCCTCCATCGAATATTCTCCATGAAAAAATCGTATCATCTCTCGACGTTTCAAACTTCCTTTGACACCGCATTACGTACGTACACACACATTCACAATACCGAAGAAAATCACCTTTAACCCTAAACTGATTCCGTAGCAAAGGTCGTTAAGGAAGGCAATGTAGCGAGGCGTCTTCCGACCGATTTATCTGTGTTAGCGTTATAGCTATGCCATCTATCGCACGTTAAAAATGACAGCCCCATGTTTTTTTTTCCACGACACATTGAATATCACGCTCGTTTACATATTTTTCAATTTAACTTGATCGAAAGACTGTGATGCTTATAAATAAAGCTTTGAGGTGATTTGTAGACGCTATGAGTACGGGCTTGGTGTGAAATTAAAATTCATAGTGGGACAAGATGGATAAAGTAATTTGAGTTTTTGGGGCCAAACTTGGTTTTAAGTAGATTTTGATTTAATGAATTTCTAGTTGTCAAAGAGAGATAAAACTTTTGCTTATGTATTGGATACAATAAATTGCTCTAGGAACAGTGTTTGTTTTGACATTAGAAAAAAAAACGTTGAAGTAAGAGATACTTCAGAACTGTAATCAGGACAAAAACTCACTGAACACGGAACTAATCTTCAATTTGATAGACCCATACCGGATTACCAAATGACATAAATAAAAACAAATGAACACTGAACAGTCGTTGCCAACACTGACACTTTTTGTCTCCTTTAAATCAAAATTAACGCCGTCAACAAACCAAATGCAATAACAGAGCTCACGGCACCATATCTAACTCAATCTCGTCACGATCATAACAAGGAAACCCTTGAGTTCCTACAAAATACTTTTATATCGAATGACTTGACGTTTCACAACGATATTAGTAATGATATCTTTATGTAACTCTTTTCACCTAACGATAAATTCGACCCAAACAAAGTCAATACTATCGCCTTTTGTTGGCAGAACGTGATGTAGAAAGTGAGTTTAAAGATTGAAAATCTATCTTTATGTGGATCTTTAAATTCGAGTTGCACAAAGAAAGCAATTTTAAACGAAACTTGATAAACGAAACCGAGAGTCAATGAGGCAGCAATTGGCGAGCGGTTGAGGTGAAGTTACACTGGCAGCTAAGATAAATTGCCGACGGAAGCGGAACAGACCTTCTATTACGAATAGAGTTGCAGTTTGATTCAAGAAACTAGTCACTTTTCACTTCAATACATAACTATTATTGTGCTTTATACGCTAGCATAATCAGCCTATAATGTTCCCACTGCTGGAGCACAGACCTCCTCTCTTCAAGAGGGACTGGGCTGTAATCTACCACGCGGGCCCAGTGCGGGTTGATAGATGTCACATATCTGCAAATTTTTGGTTCTAGGACATGCTGGTATCCGCACGATGTTTTCTCCTTACCGTTTTGAGAGCAGTGGTGATCAAATAATTTACACAAAGTGAAGCGCCTATCTGGGTTCGAACCTACGACCTAAAATTAGTAAGACAGGGCCGTTATCACAAGGCCACCACTGCCCTACACGCTTTATACGTTATTGGTGGTTAATTTGAGATTCTACATGACTGTGTTCTTGATTTTTGCATTTTTTTTTAAATTTAGGTACTCGTCATTTTCTCATTACATTATCCTCCTTACTTATAAACATTGTTAAAAGTTAAATAATAATTAACGTCTACTTAACCATACATTTTTAACGTATTAGCTTGTCTAAAGTGTAAGTACCGTTTAAGGGATATAATTTCGAAGGAAGTTACCAAATTATTTTGTAACTGGAAAGAAGATAGCTTAGCAATATTCTCTTTGCGATGGACTGGCACCTCAAAACCACAAATTGACGTGGACCGTTTAAATCATAATAGACAATGATCACATTGATCACGTTCAGATGTACAGTGAAAGTAGCAACGATGTTCTAGCCCTGAAAAGAATTCGTTTTATCATGTCACCGTCTCATAAACACGTTGGAATTTAACAAATTGGAACATCTTGCCAATGAAGCTTTTTTATTACTATTGTCCGTATTAATAGACGGTCTATTTCTTTTCAATATTTTAGCGGAATTCAATCTGTAATCTGTAACAACTAGATTTTTTTGAGGCGTTACTGATTTTATATCATAGCGTTTTTTTATTGTTCTTTTTATACTGTTTTGGTTGCTACTAACAGTAAGACAGCCTCAACATTATTATGTAAGTGAACTAAAATAAGTTGTTACTGTAATTTTCACCTAGTTTGTTATTATTTTTTTATTTTTTTTTATTTGTTGCTTTATATGGTATACACTCTTTCTTGCTGTGTATATTGTGCAGATCAGATAATTTATATTATGTTTCAGTTATAGCATAAATCTAGTTTCACACCCCAAGAATTGGAGACAACAAGACAGTTTCAACTTACACAAGTTTATCATCATATATTTTGTATTTTTTATTACTTACAAGATTTATGTAGACGGCGTTCGCAAAGACCCTATTGGTGGCAGCCAGAGGTCTTCTTGCGCCTCTATGATTTATAATGTGAACTCAAAAGAGGTTCCGCCATTCCGTTTAATATCTTTGATTTACGATAGAAACTACGCGCATAAGTGCCAGTTCCCCCGATGATATGTGGCGCGCCTGTTACGATTCACTCCTTTTTTTGTTTCGAGAATAATGACATAGTATAGTCGTTTTAATAACCGGCCTCCGAGTCTCAACGGACAGTGCCCAAGGCGCGAATTTTACAACGATTTATTTTAGAATGCATTTTTATTTAGCGATGTGTTCGAATAAACTAATGTTGCTGGCGGTAAAAAAAGCAGCAATTACATGTTAACTTTAATCGTCGGATGTTTTAAATATGTGGACGTGAAATATTTTCGGTTCGTTGATTTTTTACCTTGTTCATTCATTGGAGCGGTTTGAAGTTTAAAAATGAAAAAGTTTCTACTAAAATGGTAGCAGAAAATTTGAATGTCCACAAATGCAAGCACAGGTGTTCTTTTTAGTTTACATGATACATGAACAGTGCCGTGACTTGCAGGCATGGACTTGTGTTTCAAGGGGATAACGCAATAACTCATCTCGCTGCGAGACTGTCCGTAGAAAGTCACCAAGTTATTTCAAAGACAAATAGTTTTGATGTCACGACGAGAGGGAACCATCGATTGAAGAGCTTGCCATGTGCGCGCATGTTTGTAATCTCCTCCAAAGACAAACATAAGAAAAACATGGTTATTATTCTACACTGCGCGACTAGGGGTTCTTAAATTGGTTTTCACGCCACTTTGAACTCTATGTTTGTAGATAAAGAGGTGGCTATCGAAGTTTTGAAAATAACTTTAACGTTGTTGCTGCACTAAAGGGCCCTCTTAGTACATGACGGTTAGAATTTAAAGCGCTACGTTGTATTTTTCCTAAGTTATCGAGCAAACAGAAATAACGAACAAAATCGCTTGAACGAATAAATGATGAATCCATTTAAGCACTTAAATCGAGTTTTACATTGAGAAATCTCTGCGCTGTATTTATTTTAGGGGCAAAAAATAATTTCATAGACGTCTGCAAGAAACTGTCAATCCAGGCTTGACAAAGGGTAATTTGTAACGGGTTGAATGAGCTGTTTACATAAGAACTATGTGCAAAAATCTTCCACAAGATTGAATAAGTCTAAAAAGTAAAAGACACAAAAGCTAGTGTTTATTCAAAAGTAGCGTGGTGCAGCTAAAAATACAAAGTTAGTGAGAATGACAAACTTAAATCACGCTTCCTTATTCGAAATGATCTTTGTTACGAAGGCGTAGAGTTTAAATCCGTCTTGAATTTTCGTTAACACCTATTGTAAAAGTAATATTGTAGAGACACGTAATCCTTTTTGTCATTTTGTGATGCCTGTCAAAGTTACCAATTGTTTACGACTCGATTTAGAATAAGGACTCCGTAAATGACAATCTTTTGTACTTCCCTTTGTTGAAGATAAACATCATAAATTTTTCGACTGTCATACTTTTGTTCGTTCTAATGCCACACAAATAGAATCTGCTATTGTATTAAGACAATATGGATGATTTTAATGAGAAAATGTTTTGCACGGATATAATATATTAAACAGACGAGGAAGTGAAGAGGATATAGGGCATTACCCTTGTAGCTTATTTTCTTTCAAAGTTTCTTTTACGCTAACCCTATTGATTTGTTTACTTAAATGAAAAGGTTCCTCAAGGTCCATGCTAGGGCCATTGAGAAACACCCATTTTTAAACGTTTTACTGTTAGTATGATTAATGCTTATAATCCTGACAACAAACGTTTAAATCTTAATACCAAACGGTATTTAACAAAAAACAGAATAATATGAACTGTTCATCATTTCACGTAAGTTATGACAGTTAATTACGGCAAATGAATTACTATCGCACTTATAGGTGATGAATAGGCGATCAATCAGAAAATGGTGGTGGAATGTAAGAATTTTTGACCCAAACTCTCTGAGATTCACCTGAAGTTACCTTAAAAATCAAAGACGAATAATAAAGGTTTGTTTCACAAAAAATTTCGGCGTAATTAGAGATGAAATTTTGTATATAATATTCATCTTCTCTATCGTGAATAAGTCATGAAATGCTTTCAACTAAATTGAAAGCTTTTGTTTCAAAGTTTTGAGTTCTTTCATCTTATAATTTTACTATTTCTCACCATCTTCTAAATGTCTACATAAACTACAGTGCACATTAGTAATATTTCAAAGCCGTTCACGATGTCTTGTTATCAGAAGATTATAGGGCACACAATGGAACTAAATAAATCATACTCTGTTCAAGGGGATCATTTGAAGTTTTCCACCCTCAAAGTTTTTGGGGAAACGAATGGCAAACAATCAAAGAGCAAATAAACCTTTTTACAAGCACATTTCGTTTTATACGCTTTTAGTGCCAATATGAGAAGTGGAACATGGTCCATGTAATCAATAAAAACCTTTGGGACATTTGAGGAAAACGTATTGCGGTCTACTAAAGAAAGTTTGTTATTAATACACCTGTATTTATTTTATACTAGCTGCGCCCCGCGGTTTCACCCGCAGAAATCTCGATCCCGTGGGAATATCGGGATAAAAAGTATCCTATGTCCTAATCCAGCTCATAGTCTACCCATGTGCCAAATTTTATCCAAATCCGCTCAGCCGTTTTAGCGTGATTGAGTAACAAACATCCACACTTTCACATTTATAATATTATATATTATATATAATATATATATATATATATATACTAGCTGCGCCCCGCGGTTTCACCCGCAGAAATCTCGATCCCGTGGAAATATCGGGATAAAAAGTATCCTATGTCCTAATCCAGGTCATAGTCTACCCATGTGCCAAATTTTATCTAAATCCGCTCAGCCGTTTTAGCGTGATTGAGTAACAAACATCCAAACATCCACACTTTCACATTTATAATATTATATATATTATATATACTAGCTGCGCCCCGCGGTTTCACCCGCAGAAATCTCGATCCCGTGGGAATATCGGGATAAAAAGTATCCTATGTCCTAATCCAGGTCATAGTCTACCCATGTGCCAAATTTTATCTAAATCCGCTCAGCCGTTTTAGCGTGATTGAGTAACAAACATCCAAACATCCACACTTTCACATTTATAATATTAGTAGGATAGTAGGATTATACTGGGGTTGGAACTGAAGTATTGATCTTATTGATGGTATGAGGTATCGGCGTTCATGGTGTAAGCATTTGTTATGGTTGCGATAGAAGACGGTTTATCTTTATCTGTGCGTTTACGCGGTCTATTGTTGGTATATTTGCAAACATGTGCGATAAGTTCATGAGTGTTTTAGCGGAGGTAAGGCATATAATGTTTTTTTTTTTACTGTCCATTTCTTGTAAAATAAATTGTTCTCGGTCTTGTTGGCTTTTACCGACTATGGACTCCAATGTCCTCCCAGTCCCATGTAATTATCAATGCACATTTTAAAATTACTAACGTTATATTTCTAAATAGATTTGAACTAAATTCACAATTTGTAGTTTCTGACACTATTCTACACACACAACTAAGTTGAGCCTAGAGTTACTCATCTGAGAAGAACGACCACATAATTAAAACGAGCCCAAAAAAGAAACCCAAAGAATTTTCAATTTAGGTAGGTATTGTGCCCGTTAATGTATCAATGACCAAATGTTTCTCATTCAGGATAGCTTAAATAAGGGTCAGAGAGAAAAAAAATGTACACATTTACATTCACCGTCTCTCTTCGATTCCAGCCTGAGGCACTCTAGACGGTAGGAATGAGTAATGACCGTAATCCGCTTGTGGTAAGCTTTAAGCGAAGGGTTAAGGCTTCTTCAAGCTATAACTTTTATATTTATTACGGCTAACTCGCGTCGACCCAGCAAATCCGCCAACTAAGTGGAGAATAAAAGTCCTATGGGCTGTGATCCAATGTAGAATTTGGATGCTGTTATTAGTGTTTTGGAAGACTATTTTGGATGCTGGTTATTGCTGGGATTGCAAGACTGTGTCTCGTAATGTACACTACGATTCAGAAAAAGACTCCATATTTTCAGCAAATAGCTAAAAGTTAAAAGTAGCCTTCGATTTTGTTGATGCATATAATAAATGATCTATTCAAGAGTACAACTTACATATATTTATTTATTTAAAATTATTCATTATAGAAAGAAAAACTTTAAATCATAGGAAAAGTCTTATACTTTGTGATACTGCAGTATAAATGAAGGTAAATTAAAGTTGAGAGAATTGATATTACTTCGAGTGATATTATAACTTAAAAAAACTGCGACGTGACACTTGTTGAATTTACGTTTTACAAAAAATATCTATAAAATTCGATAGCTACTATAATCACGACGTGATGTTTGAAGTTATTTTAATGCCATCACCATATTTTATTTAACACGGTGTACTAAAAAATTGCGTGTGCATCCAATATCGTTAATGCCTATCGTAAAATATGCAAAAATGTATTCTCTACAACACATCGACAATCCATTATAAATTTTAAATTAAAGCTATACTTCGACGAAATTGAAAAGATACGGCAATTTTAAAATATATTTATAGAAAACTGTTGTTATTATAACCACAAACAAAAGACACTTTATTAATTTAGTTAATCTTTGGTTTCACTATTTTTGCTACATAGCAAAACAAGGTTTAACGTAGGAGAAAAACAAGTGAAAATAAATTTCTAAATAATATTTTCTCGGACTTTTATCAAGATTACTAAGCTATTAAATAATGAGTTGTTGTATAAGTTGGTCTAAGTGCTCGCATGGGCTACCGCTGAGCATGAGGTCCTGGGTTCGATTCCCGGGTCGGGCAAAAAAGTTATTGGGTTTTTTCAACTGGAATTTCTCAGTAGCAGCCCGGAGTCTGGAGCTGTGCCCGGTTGATGGCAATACGCTCGCTCCCGATTACATGGGTCTTAAACATAACTAGCGAAATGTGGGTGTACTTATAGGTGCACCTCTGCCGAACCCTTCGGGGAATACAGGTGTGATGTCAAGTTATGTAAATAACGAGTAAATTAAAACAGTCCATACCTAAATGTGGTATTAATATTTAGCAGTTCTACCAAACTTATCAACAAAAGTTCACTTGTAAGGAGTTCATAACTACAAAATTAAGATGTCTAGTTAGAAAACCACACGGGAGAAACTTTGCTTATAAATTATTATACGTTCTTACCCACATCCGTTACTAAGAAACTACGCACTATAGTCACAGTGCGTTATAGTAAACAGTAGGGCAACTACGAACGAACGCCCATATCGACTTACAGTGACATGCGATGCTACATGATCAAGGAAGTTATGCAATGCAGTGTCTGTGGGTGTCGCATCGAGACAGGAGGTTAAGTTGTCACCTTTTGCGATCTTCTTGGCAGGCTTCATAAAGAGAGAATGTATAGGAGAATGAAAAGGCCTATATTTTTATGATCAAATGGTTAACAACGCTAAAGGCGTTTGTCCACCGCAGCCGCCATCTGGACGTCACCGAGAAAAGAAATTATTCAATCCGAACATGACGTCCCGGTGATGGCGATCGTGTGTTCACCGCGACCGAACTTGATATGACAGATAAATAAAAAACTGGGCGAACGGTGTGGACACGTGGTGTGGACACGTGGGGTGGACACGCGGCCATAATATTACATACATATCGCTTCTTGTCGCCCGCCGTCATCTCGTTTTCGATGATGTGATGCCCCGGTGACGGCAGTGGCGGACAAACGCCGCAGCATTCGACGATACAGATGAAGCGTAGGTAATTACAAAATTCGCTTTGTTGAAATACTGTTTTGTATATCAACTGTGGTATAGTTTTGAATTCAGTACAAATAAGTATAATATGTATACTGTTTTGTTTGGTATTACTTTGTTTTGCCCAGACTAGTTGTTCACATAACGATTTAAACTTATTTTAGACTGGCCCTCTGGGATTTTGTATACGTTGAACTTTTGTTCTCCGTGACAATTTGAGTTCTAGGTTATTCCGATAAGAGTAGGTTAACGACTAATTCTAACACAGGGGATTCGACTAGGAAATCTACAAAACGTGTATATAAATGAGTTGAAACTCATTATGGCAAAGTTCTGCTGCTGCAAATAATGCTTATGCAGAGTTTCACTATATCTTGTTTTTGCCTCGATTTGTATTATTTAAATACTAATATAATAAAGCTGAAGCGTTTGTTTGTTTGAACGCGCTAATCTCTGAAACAACTAGTCGAATTTGTAAAATATTTAGGTCTAATTCTTGAGGAAAGTTATAGGGTATTTAACATCACGCTAAAACCCCTAGGAGTCGAGCAAAACGAAAAAAAGTCAGAAAGAGCGCTAAGCGAAAACGAAGTAACTGCACGGGCGGGCGATGCGATGCGACAAGGTGGATCGGAAATTTCGCGCAGACGAAATCACAGGTAGAAGCTAGTTCCAATAAAATTATTCAATAACCCAAAAACTTATCAAGTATAATTTTAATTCAAACAAAAACCATTGACAAAAACACTTTAACCAAGAACAATTTGACGTCTACTTACATAAAAGAAACAAAAACCGAACTATTCCACTCGAACTCAGCCGCGAACGAAACGAGTTAATTCAAAATTAGAGTTTCCTCGTACGCATATTTAAAAACGCTCTAAGATAAACACGAATCTAAATCAAGGTGACAAGTAAAACAAGTCTACGAGAGAATGACTCACATTCTTGGTAACCACACTCTTAGAGTAGATACCAACAATTTGTTTAAAAGAGCAGAGATTAATAAAGCTTATGCTGATGAAGTTAATTTTACTTCAGCCGTTGACTATAAATAAGATAGTGTCCATAACATTTGTCATTTTGAACGATTACTCTCTAATTCAGTAGTAAAAAAGTAAAGTTTCTTGCCCGTTCTTCTCCATAGGTACCTTACGCTTTGGAATGGGCAACTAGCTTCATCTTTCTGACTGACCGACCCCTTGACAATTCAAAAGTGCCTATAATTGGTTTATTTGAAATAAATGATTTGAGTTTGAGTTTGAGTTTGAAAACAGCTAGATGTACCAGCTGGCAAATCTGTGTTTTCAAGACTTTTTACTACAATCTCTAAAGTATTGAACGTTTTATACAACACAAGTTGGTCGTCGAAATTACTCTTAAATACGTGGGATATGTTGGAATTCCAATAGTGTTAAATACGAGATTCTTCGATATCCATCGGAAAACAGTCATAAAGTATATAGGATTTAGCTAATTACTTGTGAGTTTTATGGTTTTTCCCGTTTTATTTTAAGGCGAGCTAGTAATTTGTTACTATTTTTGCAACATTGCAAGCCACACTGTGCAACATATACGACCAACTTTCAATAGCATAATATAGTCAGACATTTTGAATTTAGTGCAGAACTCAACTGATAAACAAATCATCTGTAAGTTCGGTCTCGTCTTGCTTATGAACTTATCGTGTGCTAAGTAATGAAGATTACTTACTTCGTATTTTCCTGAGCCTATATCAAGTATTTCATTTCAGCCCAAATGATGTTGACCTTATATCAGAGTAGCGATTAGGTTATCATATTAGTTTAAACCACGTTTTCTACATTACGTATTTCAAACATACATAATTAAAATAATTAATAACATTTAACATTCTAGCCGTGGGACCTTGTTTTTCGTTTTAGTATTTAACAACATTAAATTTAATTTGTGATTATTTGGAAACAATACCATAAAGTTCGTGTTGAATTGTTGATACCATCGCCCCGCGCTTGTCTCCTGCCTTATTATGAATGGTGGTTTATTTGGTGCCAATTTTTACCCTATTTATTTTGTTTGTAAAATACAATTTTATTGTTTTTATAAGATTGTTTATTTTATTCTTTTCACAGACTGATAACAACTTGTAATAACCGCTGGACTATTTAATGTGATAACCTAATCGCCACTCTGTGTAAATGAACCACTTAGGTATCAGGTTACCTAGAAAATAAAAATAGAAAAACAAAAATAACTTTTTATACATAATGGAAAACCGATTTACCACAACATCAAATACATAAAACCATTGAAAATAAAAACGATGGCCATTAGAATAAAGAGTCGGTTAATAATAAAATACTTTTTATTTTGTTCTATTATAGTTTCATGCTACGCTTCAGGTATATTGATTAACTAAAATATTTACAAGCTGTTTTGGTAAGCAACGTTCTTGGTGGCAGGTTCTTAGGCTGACGCCTTTCATTTTGCTATATTGTTTAAGCTATAATAACTGGAACTCATGAGCAATTTTAATGTTCGAGATTTCCATAGAATTTGTTAGAACAAGTCGCATACTTCGCAAATTCACATCGATTCCTTATGTCGTAAAATAATTTATTTTATGCAAAGGTGGTCTCCAAGAACACAGATTCATAAATATCAAAGTTATGTTGTGAGATTTATGTGCAATGAAATTCTTGAATAGGTATCTGCTAAGTACCGGCAACTACAAATCTCAATTACCAAAAGCATGACTCGAAGTGGCATTAGAATTTGTATTGTGTCTGTTCAAATTTTATTATCTAAGCGCTGTCAAAGCTAACTTGATTATGCGTCTTATCTAATTTATGTGAAAATTACCAACACAATGCACTGAAGATATAGACTTCACTGATAAGAGCTGAAGGAGATTAGATCTTTGTATTTAGACAATGCGGATACGTCCAATTGAAGTCGAAGCTCGCCCTAAATCACGGCCCCCGATGACATCTATAAATTCCCAATCTAATTATTTTGGAACTATATGCTGACAAATAAAATAACAACGCTCCAAGCGCTCGGGAATTGGGCCGTTTTAACTTTATAAAGCTGAAATTAGTTTATCGGAGGCAACGACTTAATTTAAAACAGTTTTATGATTTGGTGAGATTAATTTGACGAAAATATTCACAAAGCTAAGTAAAATACGAGCATAAAATACCCACAGACATGAGAGAGAAATTAAAACTCAGATTATGATTTTAATGGAAAAAAATTAATACTAAAGACGAAAAAGTTGGAGCAGAATTTATCCGGCAACGTTACGACTCAAAACGTTTAATTTGTACACCATTGTAACCGAGAGAGGCGACCGGCGAAATTAATTACCGTTTGCTTATTTTTTAATTAAAATTAGATTTTATGAAACGACCGCCTACGTAATCCGTAATATTTCATAAAAGATGGAAATTCTAGTGGCGCCATATTGTGAGAAAGGGCATCCATTTCGGCGATATTTTGCATCTCCTAGTGGATATATTTCACGGACAATTTGACCCACTTTCTTGGATTACTCGTTTCCTTATTTAATTTCCTTGCGTTACCTTGACTTTGTTTCAAAAAATCTCTTTCATTGCTCGTCTTCTTTCTTTGTTAATAGACTTTTGCATCAAATTATGTTTATGAAACTGTTAATAAATAACCTTTATCCAATTTCACTTCATAAACCTTCATCTTCAAAAGAATCTTTTTTACATCGAACCTAATCAAAATGAATATCTCAATATAAAAAATTGAGTATTTTTTTTTCTTCGGGCAATTTGTAAACATTGGACTGATCTTTGAGGCCGTCGGAGTTCAAATTCAAAACACGCCAACGCATAGGGAACCCAATCACTTAGTAGGTCATATCGGTTCTCTCGTAGCGACTAAATTAACATATTTTCCTTTATCGACGAATATGGAGGTCTGACCCGCGCTTATCAAGGATGTTTTAACCGAAAATATACAACAAGGGTGAGTATCTCGCCATGGTTCGTTTCGTATAAACGCATCTACGCCCACGAAAGGAAAGATTACGGCATGTTTGAGAATAAATCTTACGAGACAGTTACGTACATTCTGTGGCTAGCTACAAATAAATGTCGTTGTCGGCGCTCCCCCAGTCTGGTTCGGGCAACCACACCCCAAAGAATCGTGGCTCGTCTTATACACAACCATTTATAAAATCCTTGATTCCGGCTTGGTCATAAAAACCATTCTGATAACGTTGAACGTAAATTCAAATAATGCTTCATTAAGATCGTGCTTTCATAATGACTTTCATAACACTAAAATCGTTTGAATTTCAAACATTTCTACGAATCCAGTTTTAACTAGCACTTTATCGCCAGAACAGTCTACGACCTTTTCACGGCTTTTTGATTTATGTGTCTGTCGTACGTTGAAGATTACTTATCTTTACCAACGAATAAAGCTTATTTATCAAGGATATGGACGTCTAACGAAAACAAATCAATATTTTACTACCATGACTGATGTTTATGAGATTAATATTATTATCGCAGGAAACAGTTTTCCTTAATTACCTGCCAGTGTATTTACGTACACATAAAACCATTGTTATTGCGACAATGCGTTGCTTTAAACTTGATTTGAGTAAGGATTTAAGTAACGATGTACGAACAATAAAATCAACAGCGGCTTCAATGCAAATATTTAAAACAATAAAACCATGACACTAATATCCTACCGACAAACATGTTACACAAAAAAACGAAAGTAGATCACAAAAAAGCCAATGCAAATAAATCTTGTAGCCAACAAACCATATCAAAATACCCGAGGGGACACTTAGCCATAAACTTTGTCGCCACAATCAAAATTATTGCCTCTACCATCCTTCACCCGCAGACTTCGGAATGAAATCATCATTGAATAGTTACTATAACAATAATTTGGTTGTGGCCAATGCAATTACTGTTCCATTTTACACACCCCAAAATCTCATTGGCGATGATTGCATCAATTGTCTGGCATGCGGGTGGCGATGGCTTGTTGATCTCGATATAAATTCTGATGAAATTATGAAAATGTCATATTTATAAGGGTGATGTGTTAATTCTCACACCATCTTTGCTTAAGATCTAAATTGATTTTCTATAGGTACCTACTATTTTCAGAATCCTGGATGGATGGATATTTTGTAATATTTATCCCAGGAGACTAGAAACTAAACCCGAAGGTGGTAATGATCTCGTCTCATCCCATGGTTGACATAAATAGCGCTCAAATTACAATAAAGGCGGACAAACAGGTGCGACACGCGACGCGACACAAAGGTACGGCCTCTGTTGCGCGACGAGTGGTGCCTTTATGTCGCGTGCGATTCGCGTCGCGAGACGTGCCTGTTTGTAGGAGCCTTAATGATGAAATTAAAGACAATGAGAAGCAATATGTAGCTATACTATACGATAACAATGAAATACACGTAGTGGCAGTAACACTAACGTAAAATTGAGTCGTGTTAAAGAATTGGGCTGAAAAGCCGAAAAGGCGTGCTGAGAACCGATGGTAGGGCAGAAACGTATACTACCCTACTCAACTGACGTAAACGGAAATCCTAAAGCAATATTTTAGAGAACAAAAGACCTTATTGATATTCGCCTGTAAGCGGTTCCATATAAGCGAATATATGTTTACAAACGTTACATGAGACAACAGCATGCTATCCTTACATAAACTTGACAATATGGGAGCCAAATTCTGTGTAAGCCAAGTAATAGTAGTATTCATAATGTAGCTTCCGTGACTAAACCTTCATATTAAGGGTACGGTAGATTAAATTATTCAATTTACTTGTGACCTTGATATCCTAACATTTTTGATAATACTTGGGAAAGGTTAAAGTTCAATAAATATAATTCCTTCTTAGCATTTCCTAACCTCCTTTTTTTTCCTAACATAACTTGACCAAAATATGTGGTTAATACGACTGAGACAATACAAAAAAGGTAATTGGAAAATAATTGAAATGTTTCCATCTTCTAATGGATTAATGTTAAAATGTCTCATCGGCTTATCAAATGATGGGGGTCGTATTCTCGAAATGAAATGTCCCTTTCTTAATGCACGTTTTTAAGATGCCGCTATCCTTTTCTTTCTCGTACAATCTAATGGTATAGAAAAGGATGGAAAATAATTTGTAGAAAAACATAATGCAGGGTTGGAAGCGGCAGAATTCGTGTCAACTAGCAGGTAGATCAATAAAATGGCTGTTTCTGTAATTTAATGTCTGACGGCACTTATAAAGACATTAAATGCTCCAAGTTGGGAGAGTCCATTTGGACTGATACATTTTTCGATCAGTTTTTTCTTGACGCTTCCATTTTGTTTACGTTATCTGTTACAAATCTTACATCAGAAAACGTGTAGCATCTCCAACTAAATTACTTTTGATCACTACGATATCCCCCCGGAATTGTCTGAGATTTAATACGCAGGTATTAGAAATAACAACCAAGATGGCTACAGTACTTTCAATAGCAGGAAAGGAGAAAAGCAATGGCATAACTAATGGTTACACTTAATGATCATCGGGAACCATAGAGCAGGCAATACAAAACGTTATCAAAGAATTACTGAGTCTAGATTAGATACAAAG
Source organism: Dryobotodes eremita (assembly GCA_917490735.1). Taxonomy (NCBI): domain Eukaryota; kingdom Metazoa; phylum Arthropoda; class Insecta; order Lepidoptera; family Noctuidae; genus Dryobotodes; species Dryobotodes eremita. Next base: position 16,727,861 of record OU823251.1, on the reverse strand, counting down.
AGAATGTAGTACTCCGAATACATTCTTTAATGAGACACTACTACGATATAAAGCTCCGTTAAGTAATGGGACTGAGCTGCGGTACAATAAATATGATCAAACAAAACGTGCAATGGAGGAAGCAGTACGTTGCATAGATAAACGGCTTAGAGCGCACTCATAAACATAGGGAGCCAGCAGTCGTTCTCTAAGCACGAAATTGACTCGAGTGTTCGCGTGTTCGAATCACGTTACCTTAGTAATTGGCATGCCGCTGTAACGATGGTCTGTCACAACTGAGGCCATGGCCTGAGGACCGTGGTACAGGCAGTGAATGGCCATGTTCATTGTCAGATTAGATCGGAAGTTCAGTTGATACGCACGTGTGTGAGCTACATATGTAGATAATCAGTACTGATGAAGCAAAGGTTGAATGATTGTGAAAAACTAGTTACTTTGCTCTGATAACGATGGTACAGTCAACTGGACGGTTGGTGGTAACACTTGATATTGAGTTGGTGTTGCGTAGTACGTAATTTCAATAGAATAATACGCCAGCTTATACTGGTTTTGCTACCACTTACCTGTGGCCTACTGTACAAGTCAAAAGATAATAGTGGGTCTCAATCATTTCCTTAGCAAGTTAATACATTAGGTACCCAATTTGAATATAAAGTCATCTCTAAAAGCATTAATTACGGAAGAACAAACAAAACGAAATTCGCTAAAATACCGCCATTTTCGACGTAGCCTTGCGAAGCCAAGATCGAAATCCGTCGATCCGTTTTCAACACGACATTGGCCTTGTCGCTTGTTTTAAAGCTCTACGCTAAGCCTTGAACCGTTGTCTTTGTTTTGAGACAATAAACCCGCTTTGTTGCTGAAGAGGAATCTTCTGACGAAGTCGAGAGTCGATGCTGACATTTTCTAGAATGATGAATGGTACAGACGTTGAGTGTACTTGTGTGTTATAAGTCTTTTGTTTTCGAGTGTTTTAGTTTATTAAGGTCAGGGGTTGTCAATGCCAGGATTAGTTCGGATTCGGATTCGTTAATGGTTAACTACAATGGTTCATTTCAGTTTTATTTACGCCAGTACTCAATTTTCAATTCTAATTAAAATCTATTGTGCTTATTATTTTCAAAACATCTGTATAGATACATTGCGTTGGCGTATGATAGACCTTGAACAGTGTTTGAATATTTTTGGTAAAATGATATGACGTTAAGCAGGAAGCTGAACTATAGGTGCTAAATTACAGTCTAAATCTCCCAGAAATATTTGGATGCAAATTATGATCTACGAATTATTTTAAATGTCACCAAACATCAAAACTAAATACACTTTATCCTTTCGCCAATGAAATATTAAGCTAGAAAATTATGACATCCTTTAAAGCAAAAATGTAAAACAACGTAGACATTAAAATTATCAGATAACATATCTTCTTAGAAAACGCAAAAGGATATTATATTTCTTATAATGGCTTACAATAAATTTAATTGTAGATCTTACATAATAAATATTTGAATTAATTAAGCTAATAGGTAACAGAAAATGCTTTTAGTTTTAATTTCTTACTTCTGGGAATCATCTCGTAGATCGCTATGTTTTTAAACAGATGGACAACTACTAAAAAATTATGGAGATTTTAAAATATATTCATTAATATGCGTAAACTTTTAGAGCAAAAAAACTAGTTTTAGAAAAGCAAAAGTTATGCAATCCTTGAATAATTACCATCATGCAATACAATCGTAATTCTTTTACAAAATCTTTATATTATTTACAAAATCTTGAACTCCATCATTCTAGATTTTCAACCAAGATAAGAGTTAGTGCTTACAAAATAAAAAGCTACTCGTGGTCTTGATCTGATATGGTCAGAACAAAAGGCATAAGTGGTTGAAAATACCTTCAAGTGGCGTAATAAGATCTCATTAGTCTTTGATACTGATTTATTACTTTCAAAGCAAGACTTTTGTAAGACTACTTAAAACTACGTAGGTCAAGTAGATATAAATCAGCCAGTAGACTTGACTCATTACAAATTAGAAGTGAAAAAATATGGTTGATATCATTAGTCGCATTGAATTTAGCTAAGAATATACAAGTTCAAATCTTTCTGTAAGTATCATAAATAAAATATGCTGCACAGAAAATTATATGAAATGAAAACTGTAAATTCTTCGAGGATATTCAGAAACTACACCAAGGTAAAGACCCCTGGAAATAAACTATAAGACAGCGAATTACATTAATGAGGAAGAAGTCTGTTATACTAAAAGCAATAAGAAAATACTCCTACCGACACAAACGCAACGGCCACCGCGATACCAAAGTCAGCTAATTAGTAATTACGTTACAAAACACCTAAAACAACTAAAATCGTATTAAAACCTAATTATTCACTCGCTGTGTTGCCACAACAGAATGATTTACCAAAAAAGTACAAAAACAAATTTATGTCTCTTCGGGGACGGTCGGGCGGTGTCCATTACACGATATCCTTCTTGATTTATTAACGTGGATATCTCGACGCGAATAAGTATATAATGCTGTGAGGTCCAGTAATGAAATGTGGGAGAGGCTGTTGTTAAAGATGGTCATATAAGACTTTATAGTACAGACAAAGGAATGTTAAGGTGTCTTTAATTAATTGATTTATTGTAACCACCATAATAGTCGCACAAGAATTATCGTGACTATCAAGTACCCATATCGGATTATGAGGCAATATCCAAGATTTGTCATATAGTATTCTAAAGATAAATTATAGGTGTGCCAAACGAAATAAAAACAATCCGAACCTGGTTTGCCCACCACAAATTTCCTAATAAATCCAAAGATGGGACAGTAGGTATGACACACAAAATGGATAAACAATAAAATTAGTCTATTGTTGTTAGAATTATTAAATAATTATTATTAATTATTGTATTAAATTATTTTATTCGAGTCAGGGTTGACGGCGAAGAAAGAGATTCAAAAAAAGGTGTGACTAAGGCGATATACCAGGATGAAATACTTCTAAAACTACATTTGACAAATTCATTCTATCGTCATTATCCATTCTCAGACGAAAGGGCAAATCAAGCAACACATGTTGCCAACACAAGCTTAATTCGTATAATTTACTTAGCACTTCATTTCTAAATAATAACACGGCTCGTTTGGATTATTGTGAGGTTGGGCCTAATATGCCATATGTTTAACGCCTCCGTGTCACCTACTAATACGACTTTGATAAATAGGTCGCGACATTATAGGCTACCTAATACCGGGACCCGTACTACGCATTTCTTACTCGCCTGCTTCTTGATTATATATATTTTACATGTCGTTGTATATTTCGTTAGGACGAGTCAGTCTATCACCATTACTGTCTATCATGCCATTTTAAATAATTCATAATTAGTGATTTTGAATATTTGAAAATCAATTATTATTATCTCAGTTTATTGGGATAAGGGCAAGACGATGATGAAGACCCCAAATTATATATATAATGTTTCTCTTGAGCCGGGATTATACTTAAGCTCACCAACTCCACTGAGTCTATTTCATTTTGGCATGGTTGCAGTGATACTTTCTTATTTATAATTCCTAGATCTTTCATATTGTTGTTCAAATCAGAATCAATATCAGATCTTGCATCTTTGTTATGTGCAACATCAAGAAACTTGAAATTGAGTTCCGTTCCACAAGATTTCCGAGTGACTTTCACGTGAGTTGTCTCATTTGTACCTTTAGTAGAGGAATTCTTATAATGTGGTTATTCACGCCTGTAGCATATGCTTAATGTTAAAATTTCAATTGATTGACACCGCGTCTGGTTTCAGAGTCTTAAGTACCGACACATGTTTGTTTATTGCTCTATGAGTAATGCATTAGAGCTAATAAAATTTAATAAGCACTTATACAGATCGGTTAGGGAGAGTATTGTGTTTGATATTTGATGGATTAATTGTTGCCAAACATCTGCACATATTGAAATTTAAGAGGACCAATGTTGCCTACAATTCGAGTAATTGCACTATAGCGTCGCAAGCAACACATAAATAATTACTTGGATAACTAGCCCAGTTTTTACGCAGCATTGCTGCTGGTGGTTGCCGGGATACAAAAAAAAACAGCAAAGTAATTGCACTTTTTTTGACAATTAATTTGGAATAATATCTTATGGGAATTTGTATACCAATACGATTACATGACATTTTCCCAACATCCCTTAACTTAAAGGACTCTAAACGTATTATGGGGTGTGTATAACTTCTACGAGTAAAATCCAAGCTTTATTTAACCCTTATAAATGACTGTCTTTGGGTTGTTACCATGTTGTGAAAGCTGTATCAATCTTACCCTCCTTCGCCACTGCATCGATGACAGTACCTTCCGCTTCCAAAAATGGCAGCGGAAATCATTACACCAAGAAAGAAAAATACATAAAATGCCATTATTACTTTTACGGGTTTAATAAAGATACCTGTTTTAAGTTTCATTGTAATGAATTCTTGTTACTCGCTGTAGCTACTGTGTACCGGTAGTTCACACTTGATGCAACAGGTGGCGCTGGTGGCTATGTAACGTAGTTCTCAGGATTAGCGGGTGGATTTCCTATGGATGTTTTTTTCTTTGCTTTCCGCATCAATGAGATATTATATGGGAACAGCGTTGTAACGGATTGAAGATAGATTTTTTGCTATATAAATACATGGGGATTAGATTATGTTATGTTAAAAAGGCTATTTTATTAAAAAGATTTGTGTAACTTTAAAAATGCTTTGCTTTTTTAATAGCACTTACCTAGGAATTTATTCACATGAGTGATGTAGGTACATTGCTGAAGAGAAAACAAGCTGCTACCTACCACACTGTACAAGTAAGTCACAGGTTAACACTACAGACAAACGACATTGCAAGTAAAACAATTTTCCATTTAGGTAAGTCCTTAATGGCTACAATTTAAATGCTCACCAAAAAAATTTTTAGACTCTAAGACTAAGTCCCAAGTAAAATATGTTAACTTCAAATAAAATAAAACCACTCTATACCGAGGTGGTGCCTAAAGAACAACGTTTTAAGTTCCAAAATAACTATACACTCATCAGAATAATTGTACGTGTTGTATTTATATTCTTTTTGCCTACCAAAATTGATAAATGCTCACCAAATCTTGTTTAAGTTGCTCACCAAAAATAAGTTCGCTTCAAAATGCAAGGGTGGGATAGGATGCAAGAGCGAGCGAAGCGAGCTCGGGACTTGGGGCACCCCAACTCGGACAGGTTAGGTTAGAAGGTGATTGCGGGGTCTAAAAGACCCTTTCGTGGTAATTTTTTTAAACCACCTAGAAGTAGGAGCCCCGCCAAGCAGGGCTCCGTCGACTACGCCTTATAAATAAAAAAGGAAAATAGGTTCATTTCTACAATACTTTATGAAACACAATTTGGTGAGCATTTATCCATTCTGGTGGACACAATTTGGTGAGTATTTCGAATTTTTTGGTAGTAAAATAAGTACTTTTCTGGTAGGCGTTTAAACACAAGTCATCCTTAATTTACTTAACCTATGTGCGATCTAAACAATAGACACACTTACCTATGAAACTCACGATTAATATCAGAAACGCATCAACACGCATCAAAAACGTCAAACAAAATCACTCATTCACACTAATCTAATCACACAGTCGGCTTCCGTAGTACATTCCCACAGTTACACACTGTATTACATTAGGCAAAAGGCGAATACAATAGGTTCAAGTCCATACAACACTGTGGGTGGTCGAACGTTGCACCTCACACAGGGGTCCACTCATCATATTATCATAACCAAGCTCTCTATCCCGCACGTAATGGCAATGAACACAGTGCTAATTTTACTTCATAACACTCTGTTGTTCCACTTATCTATAAAGAACTTTACTAAAATAAACCAGCCTTGTTGCTTATAAAAATAACCAAGCGGATATCATTAGCTTATCGCCCTACTTCGTATTTCAAACCAGCCAATGCTGAATTTCAACAAAACTAACGGGATCCGGTATGGTCTAGTGGCTAGGATACCTGGCTCTCACCCAGGAGGCTCGGGTTCGATTCACGGTACCGGAAGAATCTTTTTACAGTTTTTATTTCATGTTTTGCTTTGAATACCTCGTTGTGATTGTTAGCCACGATAAAAACGCGCATTTTATACGCATGGAGGGAGATTACTAACCAGGCGTCATACTGTTAGTATCGCTCATCTTTCTAAGCGGTAGGCAAGAAAAATAGGAACAAGAACTAGCCACTGATTATGGAGATAAAAAGTGAGAATTTGAAATGGTTTTCGCCATAACTTTCTTGGGAATTATTTCTCTTTTGTTTACGTCTATTGTTGTAAGCGTTGCGTATACCGTACGGAAAAGATTAAAATGTATGGACTTTCTTTATCCGATCTCCCATCTAATCTGGGGCTTAACAAGACGTGCTAAAATATTATCTTTGCAGGAAGTATTAGGCCTCCTTTATCCTTTGTCCAGACTCTCATTAACACGTTCCACGAGGTCCGTAGACAACACTCGAGAGCTGTTTAGTTTTTATCTTCCTTTTTTGGCGCCATATTATTTTTCTTTTAAAATATTCCAAAAACATCTGCCATGAATTATGTTAGACACCTGAATACATTATACAACGCATCCTATTTTCTGTTAAAGTTCAGATCGTGTTGAATTCTCCGCATGACTAAAACGATTGTTTCGAAAATTCGAACGCTTGATTTATTTTTTTCCCTAGAAATCTTTCTCGGAACGGTGATACCAAAAAGCGCAAAATTTGCATGAGAAATTTATTGGATCCCGATTAGTGACGGAATTTTTCGCTCCTATGTCAGAATATAATTTAAATCTGTCCCTATATTACAATATGGAGACATAATTTAGTAGGGATTCTAAGAATGTTCATCCATTCGAATGATTTAGAGGATATTAAAAATATTCTAATACCGGTAGAGTCCCAAATCCTTGATTAGTCATTAATAGGTTTTCGACTGTTAATCTCTACCCGTTTAAAATATGTTTCCAAACGTTTATTATTGTTGTTATTTATTACTTTTTTTCCCCGAACTTATCTGAATGTTTCATCATGTTATTATTCATCATTAGATTCATTTGTTTTATTAATACTTACTTTTTACGTTTAATCATTTGAGTTATTTCGTTATGCGTTATTTTAATGACGATGCTACTGCTGTTTGGATATTAATGCGTGTCTTTTATAATTCATGGATACTTTAAACTTTTTAAATCTTCGAATTACAAATATACTGTTAACGTTTCACTGCAAAGTACCGTGTGTGTTTGTCTAGTGACTGATTAAATTTTAAAGATATGTTAATTATTAGTCTAACGATGATTAATGCTATCAATCATAACCTTCATTTCATTCTTGAAATGTATAACTACAATCATGATTCAAAACGAATTTGGTAACCTAAATCAAAATTAACTGTAAAACCTAAGTTATGTTGTTTATGTTTGGAATTTAGCTACAATGTAATATACGTTTAGTTCTCGAAACTGTTATCTACTTCTAAAATTCCAGAAAGCACAACTATTCTTCAGCAAATATTGAGCGTACAAACCAGATCGCGTCCAACAGCGTCAGAATGTAAATCTTTATCATTTACTGCACGCATTTCCTCTCTCAGACCTGTTTCATTATAACTGAGATCTTTCGCCGCATCTGATGTTTACATTATGGCTTAACATTATACCGGTTGGGTTGATCTACCTATTTCTGATAAATACCAATCAAAATTATCAAGTAATTTGCATATGTATTCGTAATGCTTACTCAATATGTTCGTAATTAAAGTGACATGCCATTAGTGAGCTTTATGTAAATTTGTTTGAGTGATTGTCTATATGTAGGTAATGCAGTGTTGAACATGATTTTCATAGTGTTTATTTGTTTACGTGAATTATATACCTACTCTTGTTATGGCTACAATAGGGTTCAAAATGGTATTGGATAGTTTTTACCGTACGTTTCTATTTTAGCGATGATTCATTAGGTCTCAACGTGAACAAGCATTATCTGTGTCTTTTGTGTTTAGTAAAATATCTTCACGTTCCAAAATCTTTCTGTCCAACTTATTTAACTAATGTGCGAGGAAAATCACGGTTCAATGTCTTGTCGTGCGCGCCACGCGATCTATTCATCACTCCAATACTTATTTTTTGGAAACAACAAAAGCACTGACGCTAAACACTTCCATTATTACGTCCTAAATAGACAAAGCAACTTTGTTCGAGACAAAACGAACAAATAAAAGGTTGTCGCCATTAATTTATACATTTCTGACATTTGTAACGGTGCATCTTTTGTCGTGTATTGTAATGTTACAACTTAACCCCGTGGAGGCGAAAAATTTGCGCTCTGCGTGTGCGCAGTCGGTATACACTAAACAGAATTATACAAAGGAGTGCTCTTTTTCATTTACGCGTTTCGCTTTCAGTATAATTATGTGTTTTTTTTTTTCGAATCGAGTTCGAATTAGTGACGGTGCAGTGTCACCTGAGCCGAAAGACGGGATCTCAGAACGAACAAAGACGCGTATTTTGGTTGCTCAAACGACTATTCACTACTTATACTAAAATATTGTGCGCTCTGTTCGGACCCCACGGGAATATGTGAGACCCAACGATGTTACTTTTTATGTTCATACCTCACATTATAATTGTGAGATACGATGTTTTTGTAATTATTTACGACCTTAATATCTCGAGGACATAATGCATGCCCGTGAAACGTTCATAAACCATTCCTATGATCTGCCTACACATAAAAATAAACAGTAAAGTCCATAAATGCACTAAGGCACCTACATGTTAAACAAGAGATTGGTTAAATGTCAGTTGTTGTTGAAAAACAAGCAATAAAAAAAATACATGTGTTTTTGTTTGCAAAAGAAGAACCTTCTTATTTCAAACGAAATTTTGACAAGCGGTACATATCTTGAAGTAGAAGACTTAACAAGTTCTAGCAGTTTATGAGGTGCTAGGCACTGTTCCATACGACCTCCGGCTTCGCGCGCTCGTAACCATCCACCGTCGACCTGAATGAGCTCCCCGCACGAACGTCGCAAACTAAATCTTTTACACTCACAATTCACTTGCCAAACCGAATAATAAAGAAGAAGAAACTATGGAAAAATATTGGATCATGTTCAACGCCAGCACATAAAGTAAGCCGAGAATAATCTTGAGCGCCCTCGCGTAATGGATCCTACAGTTTACGACGTGCTACACTCTCCCCGGTATGGATGAAGTAATGTTCATAATACTGAACTGTGTCAAGACTGAGTTTCCGAGTTCTTGACACGTTGGCGCTCTCACTCCGGATTTAGATACCTGACCTCACTGCAGTATAACACAGTTGTGTCTTCTCATGAAAATTCGTTTGTTCGAAAATCAACTTTCGATTTTAATATATATGTATTAGATTTAGAGTCACCCCTTTTGGAAGTAAAAAGCTAAAGGGAAAAATCATTGCGATTCATTGTTGCTTGATTTTTACATCCCGCTGGGTGTCGTTGTCGGGAGGCGTCGTCTGTACAAGACACACACAGCGCCAGCACAAAGCGAAGGAAACGCTTAACGCACACATTCTGGAGATCAAAGAACGCGCAATCCGTGTGAAAAAAATAACGTTTTGGTCCCAAAAGGGCGGACCCGTTTACGCGACCCAATTCACGCGAGCGGTTCGGACGACGAAGAAATTGAATTGAAACCAGCCCGAACAACAAATTCAAACGCGTATCGAATTGTTTTACGTTTGACGAATTCGCATTTGGAAAATTTTAAATTCGTTACAATAGGCTATAATGATGCAGACCCGCTTCTTTGTCTGTATCAGAATGTTGTAGGACACAAAGAATTCGCAGTATGCTCTTTAACGGCAAAGTTTAACTTTTTAGATATGTGTTCGATATCGATCGTGTGGCGATAGCTGGGATAAAGTGGACCGCGTTTTTTGGAAGTATGTGATGCCAAATTCTCTCTACGCTGTCGCCAGTAACGATGTTCGCATTCCGAAATTAATTCAACAGCATTCGTGCAAGAAAATTATTTGAATTGCATTATTAAACTTCGTTCTGTCTTTGGTATAAGTTAAACTTGGCTTGTGTGATGTTGTTGCGAAGATTTACTTCACTTTTCATTGAATTAATGTATGAACATTAATCCTACTTCCTACTAATATTATAAATGTGAAAGTGTGGATGTTTGTTACTCAATCACGCAAAAACGGCTAAACGGATTTGGATAAAATTTGGCACATGGATACACTATGACCTAGATTAGGACATAGGATACTTTTTATCCCGATATTCCCACGGGATCGAGATTTCTGCGGGTGAAACCGCGGGGCGCAGCTAGTCATATCATAAAGAGAAAATTACCTTCCGAGATCGTCGTACATTTTCTTACGATGTTATCAGGCTCATTGTAGCTACCATTTGTTAGTGTCTTGTTTAGAAGATCACATCTGCTAAACTTTATTAGCTTACCTTTTGACAAAAGCCAAGTTGATGGAGGCGCGTATCAAATCGCGCGATTCAACGCGCTCCTTAGCGCAGCTGGTTTGGGCGAAACGAATTTCTAATATTTATTGTTTGAATCTTTCTTATGCGTTATTTATGAAAATCTATAGTCGGTTTGCCACGGTACCCTGGCGGACTGCTTCACGGAAAGTGTGTCACCTTGCCTGGAATTAGTGATGCGTTCCCAGCTGATGCATTGACTGCATGGTCTTCGATATTGATTTGAAATTGTTGGTTTGTCGTCATTTAGTGATTGATTGGGGACTTCTATTACTACCGGGTAATGGTTTCTACTATTTCTGGTATTTTAATTCGTTTCACTTGTATGTATTTATTATTAGGTACCTACTAGGTATTTGGTTGCACATGTTTTGGTTGGTCATTATATTTTATATTTTATTTGCTGTTTTTTCTTACTTTTATTCAAACAACATCTCAATAGCACAATAAATTATCATTGGGGATTCCAGAGCGAGTTGCAAATTAAAGAAATTGTTTTAATTTTAGTAAAACTTCTTTCTACCTAGACATAGAACTTTAAACTTTATAAATGAAGCAATTTCTTGTTACATACGCTTGCATTAGCATCGAGTGAAAGCCGTGCAGGTACGTGGAAACGATCTGCCAAGTTCTCATCGGCTACCTTATTACGTCGCGTCGGCCGCCGCTTCGCCCGTTACATCGACCGCGCACATCCCAGACCGAAGTTTTTTGCCGCACGGTAGCTGCACCGATTTGATTGCTCCACTTTTTTCTCTCCTTTTCAAATAAACCGAAGTAATTGTTTGTTTTAAGTCCCGTAGATTGCGTCCGCTGTACGGATTTGTTACAGACATTTTTGGTGTTAGAAAATAGAGACTTCAAAACGGTTGAGTAAATCCAATGTTTCGACGTAATCTTAACGGTTGGGTTTACAGCGTTTTCTATGTAATTCCGCTTTAACTTACAAGAACAATGTTTTGATTTCAAATGTGAAATTAATTCTAAATTACTGAGCGACGTCTGCTTTTTGCTCCAGAGCAGGTAACAGGAAACGGGTTGTCCGACGTTAATCCCACAGCGAGCGCGTGTGTGCGTGTCATGTTGTGTAATCAGAACTTTGAATGCGTGCGTGTAGTGTGGACGTCGCCTGGTTTTTATGCAGTTGAGAATCGAATGCCGCGGGGCTATCAAGTATCGTTCAACTAATCACATTATCGCCCATCTCACTTCAACTAGTTGCTAAGCTTGAGAGGGAAGATCTGCAATCTTTGAGAAGCCGTCGTCTATGATATCACGATATGTTAACCCCGCAGTAGGTTGTTTAGACCGCACTCGTTCATCAGATCGTTGCAATGTTCAGAATGAATCTTTATGATTTAGTTCCCTGGAGGCGCACAACTAGGAGTTTCTCAGGCTACTGGCAACTGGTTTGTTTCCGACATTACTAAATAAGGCGTTCATATTTGCACCTCATATTTTGCAGCGGACGAGATACGAGAGGATTTTATAGGATCCATTTTGATTTAGATTGCGTAAACCAGTGAGTATCTGTAAGAAATGATCGTATAACATGAAGTTTAATGTCGGGTTGAGAAAAACGGTTGACGTGTGATTTCTGCCTTTTGCAGGATTTCCGTCTTGTCTATCGATTGCAGGGATCAAACGCGTAATACGGTAAAAGTCTTACAATGTTCAGTGTTTGAAATAAAATGCTTACCAAAAACAATTTTCATTATATCCATGTACCTAAATCAAAATCTGTACCCTCCATTTACCAAACAATACGAGGCCTCAATAATCCTCAAAAAGCACAGGTGATTAAAGGTGGATTGGTAGCTTAATATCACTTTTCACATCAATGACGTGGTTAATCCAGTGTGAAGCAGGGTCGCCTTGACTGAAGGCTGTCAGAGGAAGATTACGGGAAGACCAGGGGAGAGTAATCCCTGTTCCTCTCTCACTGTCCCCTACGTTATCAGTGACAATATTTTCTTTTGTTTACTTTGGTTAAAAAAAAACAAAATGGTTTTTTTTGGTATGGTGGTTGGTTTTAAATGGTTAAAATGATTTTCCAATTTAATAATTTTGAAATATTTATTGTTATTCAATATGGTATTTTGATAGTAGATTGTTAATTTATGTGTAAAATTTTGCATTCCCAAGTGACGGCAGAGCATGGAGAACATTATCAAAACATGTATAACATCTATACCCCTACCCATGTTGGCAAACAAATAAATGATTTGACTTGATTTGATTGTAGATTGTTTTTGACGTGACAATCTAGTTGGTTTAGATTAGCAAGGTCTAACGTGACGCATTGAATAGTTTTCTAGACCGTTCAAAGGACTTAAGAAGGATAGCTTAGGTGCAGTTTTTTTTTAAATCAATGTTGTGTTTGCCTTTCAACTACAGCAAACGAAATTGTTTCCTTGAAGACCAAATTCCACTGACTCGTCTATAATTTACCAGATCATTGAATAAGTATCTCTTCTATCCCAAAAATTACTATTCCCCAAAATTAGATTAGTCAAACTTGAACTTAATCATTGTTATAAAACCCATAGACTCAAATACAGTCCCGGGACTTTGTTTACTCTATAATTAAAGTAATAGCCCTAATTTCGACCACTTCCAATAAGTCCTCCTTTTACCTGCGTTGACTGATTGACTAATGGGTCTTTGATTCTAAAAACAAAATCTTTTATTTTTTATCCAGCCAGTTTTGGTATCCCAACTTTGTTTTCTTAACGATTAAGAATAGTTTAGTGTTTGCCTGAGAAACATGCAGATAAGGGTTGTTGTGACCCGACAGATTAATTTGCTTTTTTTGCTGCGTTTTTGGAACATGTGCTAAGGTTTGCGGTGACAGAGTACGTTACAAAAAAGGCATTGACCTGACAGTGTTATCAAAATATTAGTGTTTCCCAGCGGTCTAAGTTCCCAGTGTCTTATATTTCGTAGACATGATGTGTTAATGTGTGGTGACGTCATAATTTGGGGTACATAAAAAATTGTCAAGCGAATTGATTAGACGACTTGGTTAGGTATAAGAATTTATTGACTGTTTAATTTTAATATAAACTAAACAAGATTATTAATTTTGTTTTTTTGTGTATCTTGTTCAACTAACGCAAAAGACAATAAGCGTAGCATCAATTTAATTTTTATTATTTATCTTGCTCTCCTTTTCACAGAACGAAATTCCCCTACTATGTACCTACAAAGATGGTTTTTAAAGATGCGATCATGTAAAAACATCAAAGGTTGCAAGCCTCATCTACTCATTTCGCTCAACTAACTTTAGCATATTGCGTGGAATGCCAAGCAGGTGTTTCTCTATTAGGATCAGAGAAAACAAACCTTTTGCTATTATTTGTTAAAGAATATTGTGTCAGTCAGGAATATTTTACTATTTGTCTGCGAAATATGATAATTAGACCACTGGATGGTGGGAACGAACTAGTATTTAATTGTCATGTTAAATACAAAAACGTTTGTCTAAGCCCTACCGATGTTAATACAAAATGTTTTGGCTATAATGCATATGATAAAAAATTAGGGCAGGATTATGTATTGAATTATTGTTATCATAAATTATTTTAATATCAATGCTCTTGGGGTTCAAATTGTTAACTGGTTATGACAAAGGTGGGATTTGGCGGACAAATAGTTTGTTATTTCAAACAACTTATTCATCATCAGAATGGATGTGCTTTACGCATGTTTATTGTGGTTTAAATACGATTCGTTGAATCACAATAAATGCAAAAAAACAATGTGTGGGTACCTGCTATTGTAATAGTAATAATATGAGTTACGGTGCTAAATATTTGTGTTTAATTCATGACACTGTTTTTAAATTGATAGCCAATATAGATACTTACAACTAACTACACTACTACTACTACTACTTACTTACTTACTTTTAATTATGGTTAAAAAACACTTCCTCTCTCCTTAAACATCATCATTACATTTAGTTTCCTTGCTCTTGTTTCATGTTTATTATTGTATATATTATATGTAGATAAGTATATGTTTTATGTATGTATGTATTTGTTGAACATGTAAATGGTACACCACTGACTACCTGCATTATTGTCTCTCCTTCTCCCTTGAATCCATCCAAAGGTTGTCTGTAAAAGATCGCTTTTAGCGATAAGACCGCTCATTGTGTCACCCTGTGTAAAATGTCTACATTTATATCTGTTATTTTTATGGTGTACATAATAAAGAGTATTCTATTCTATTCTATTCTTACCTAATAATATGCAATCCTATATCGGAACCTTATTGGCTACAATAATCACGTCAGTAATATAATCACAGCATCTAGATTTTAATTAAGTTTGAATTATGAACATGTCAATGAATTTTTTAACTGCCATAAAATTCTGAAGAAATCACATTTGGAGCCTACCTCAAACTTAACTATCCTAAGGTTGAAACACTAGGGCCGTGGGGTCCGAGTGTCCACTTGGTTTTTCGGGACATCGCCAAGCGGTTTGTCGACTTTTCACCTGAGCAGAGGGCTGGCCTATTTTTTGGCCAAAGAATCAGCATCGCCATAGAACGTGAAAGAAAAAGAAAGAAAGAAAATACATTTATTTGCGGTAAACATAACGCAAAGAAAAAACACACAAACACAAAAAATAACGCGTTGGGGGAAAATATGCGTCACATTCACGCAAAACGGCAATCGCTCAGCATAATGCGAGATAGAGCCCCAGCGCTGGTTTGGGCAATGCTTGCAGCCGTTTGGGCTTTTTTCTTGTCGATAGCGATGCGGACGAATTTTTTGATGGTCTATGATTATTTTCCTTTTTTTCTTTTATTTACATGTACCTACATATTATTAATATTATTTTAAGTCTGTCAGCTTATAAAGAGTATTCTATTCTATTCTTATATATATTTACAGAATAAACTATCCTATGCCTATTTCTTTGCCTCTTAAATACAGGTACCTGTATTTAAGAGGCAAACAACTAGGCATAGAATAGTTTATGCTACAAATGCCTAATAATTTTCAAATAAAACCTACCCAGTAATCCACATCGTGAACCACAAAAAGGTCGAGATATTAATCCAGCAAACGTCGAACAAATTCCCGACGCGGCGACGTGTCCCCCAAAAACTTACGGTAACGACATAATGACAGCAACGCAACGTATAAAACGAGTCTCTATCCCAAATAGTCCTGGATTAATGTCGATTTAATTAAACCTGTATAATTTTGGTCCCTGATCGTAGCAACAATGGAGGTGGCATGTGAGCAAATTTCGGTTGGTCCATACTTGAGAATTAAACTGATAGTTGTTTGTGTGTGTGAAAATGTTGAAATTGTAGCGGTATGTAAATCGCCACATGCGAGCCACGCGTCACACTGATGTCACGCAAAATCCTGCATCGCGCAAGCAGAGTTTTCGGCTCAACTAGCATACATACAACGTCCCGACATCAAACTTCAGGCAGTTGCCCACCAGACTAGACACCCGTCTGGTCGGAGGATCCTCCCTTTTCTATGGAGGTTTGAATGAACTTTACACCCTGTTCCTCATACCTATATAAAATAAATACGAATGAAACTAAACAAAATGTTACCCATGAATGTGAAAATGCTCCTGTGTCAAACAATGAGATTTAAAATCAAAAATGTATGTCTTGAGCAAGCGTGATGATCAATGCTCGTGCCTTATATGTATGACAAGTGCCCATTGCGCTGCAGTGTGACAAAAGTAGGCTGGTATTATTATTTATGTCAAATGCAGTGGGTGCGCTACTTGGAGAAGCGTGGAAAGTAGGCAGCTACCCTTTTTGAGTAACACAGTGAACACACAGCACACTTTCTGTGAGAAAAGCATAGTTTTAACCTAAGTCAAATCAAATCATTTATTTTTTCACCAACATGGGTAAGAGGTATAGATGTTATACATGTTTTGATAATGTTCTCCATGCTCTGCCGTCACTTGGGCATGCAAAATTTTGCACATAAAGTAAAAATTTGTTAAGTTATTTATATAACAGTCCATCGAACAAACCCAAATTCACATTCTCACGCAAACTAAAATAAACACCCTTATCCAAAATG
Source organism: Dryobotodes eremita (assembly GCA_917490735.1). Lineage (NCBI taxonomy): Eukaryota > Metazoa > Arthropoda > Insecta > Lepidoptera > Noctuidae > Dryobotodes > Dryobotodes eremita. The sequence continues at coordinate 16,711,225 of OU823251.1, read as the reverse complement.
GCGCATCCACAAATTCCAAGTTCAAACATCCTGCAATAATCGAAGGTTGCGTGGGCAACCCCAAAGAAAGGTCCGTATTGTAGGCGGCCCAACTTTATCAAATTACAACCTGTGCTGTTTTGTGCCGACAAAGGCTCTAAGGCCCTCAGCCCACCTTTAGAGCCCAGCAATTTGAGTGATGCAAGTCGTTCGATAGTTTTAATTTCGAAACGCGTGACTGCGTGCCTGTATTTAATTTTATGGCTTTGTTGGACATTGATTTTTTTGTGATTGTAGGCTGTTGTACCTACTGCCTACGACTTGTACTGACTGATTGTGAAGGTAGGATTAGGTAAGACTGAGCAGATGCAGATACCTACCAGAATGGCTTATCAAGCCTTAAATCATCACTGGCGGAATGATTGCATCATGTTGTGACAGTTTGAAGCTATACGTTGGAATAGATATTTTTAGAAGAATAGTGAGGATTTTATCATTTGGTATTCTGTAAAAACAAGGGAAAAGCAATGTTACACAATCCAACTAAAGGCAGACAAGCGTGACGCGACTTTTGTAGAACAATTTCCATGAAGTTTTCATAGGAATTGTTCTACTAGAGTCGCGTCGCGCTGTACCTTCGCGCCTGTTTGCGGGAGCCTTAATAAAAAATTGCCAATCAATGTCATATCGAAGTCAATGCTCCTTTTAGTATCAGAAAGTATGTTGCTCTTTGAATACTCATTAATCCACGAATGATGACCGCCCATTAAATGATAAAGATCAGTCATATCCTCAAATATCAGACACAATTCAATTTCAATCCTCCTATGCCTATTAACACTGTAATTTGAAAACATTGTAAAAGGCAATTTAAAAAAAAAGAGTAACCGTAATTTTTTTCCGGATCTTCTCCACTGAAAGGACCAATTGGAACCGTGCACCTAGCTTCTGACGTCTCATAGGTACCCATGTAAGGTTTATGTGAAATAAAATGTTTTGATTTTGATTCTTAATTCCCTTTCAACAAACGTGTCTTTGTACTCAAAAGTAATATTTGCAAAACCGAACATTTCCTTTCCACAAAAGAAAGAAACGAGAAAGGACGAAATGCCGACAAAAATAAGCTAATTTACTTTTAATAGCTCGTACCCGCTCGTAAAATACTGCTAACACATGTTATTAGGGTCCATTTCCTCTGCACAAATCTTTTTTAACCTAATTAGCTTTAGCAAATATTTTTTGCTCGAAGTTACCACCTTAATAGCTACAATTTCACGAAGACCCCACAAATTTTAATATAAACAACTCAAAAACAATTAATGAACACACAAAAAACGTTCACACCCAATTTGGACTGATATTAGAGTATAAAAGAATCTCTAAATTCCTTATTAAAACAGAAAACTATAACAAAAAGTCCTTCATACCTGTGAAATCTGGCAACATCCATGTCCAGATTTAGAAACCAAATGGAACCCTTTCTCACCTAAAATACGGTTCAATATGCCTTGAAAATAATCTCCTGGACAGCAAATAAACTTGGTATTCTATGTTGACCTACGCCTCATCTCGTTCCTGTGAAGAGTTAATATTAGGTCCCTGCCACACGACAAAGAGATTATGGTGCGAACAATTTGTTTTACGCAATCCATACAAAATCAGTGACACGGAAATAATGGCTGTTCGCATCGATTAGCATTGCCACGGAACAACCTAATTACTTACAATTAAATGTTCGAGGGAATGTTTTAGTAATCATTATTGCGAAAGACTTGACAATCGTAAATTCGAAGGTAAATAAAATCAATTACGATTGACTTTATGGTACGGCATTGATATTGTGAAATCATGCTGGTATTTCGTTTTAAACGAGTCAAAGAATTTTCCTGTCTATTGAAATAATAATAAAAAATAAAAAATTATTTATTCTCAGACAATTACAGTCCATAGAAAAGGTTAGTAACATAAATCTTATAAACTATGTTAGTACAACATATATATATGATATTTTATGTTATGACATTATTATGATTGTCATTATTTTGTGTTATGATATTATTGATTATTATATGTTAGTCCCGCCTTAAATTACACTCAACTAGTCCATATTCTATGTCAATAAAAATATATAATAAATTACCAGAAGACATAAAACAACAAAACTAAACCAATATATTTTGAATAAATTAAAGCAATACTTAATTAAAAAGAGCTATTACACAGTACAAGAATATCTAACGGATAAATTCAATAATATGTAATAAGTAAAATAACAAAATTAAATTATATTAAATATAATTATACTACACTACTATCAATGAACAAATTTTAAGCGAGTAAACAAATAAGCATTTTTTAAATTGTATAATAAAATAAATAATAAATGAATTGGTAGATTTGCATATATAATACGAGTATTAAAAGAATAAGTAAGTTTATAGAAAAAAAATATACATAATAGGATATAAATTACTTCAAACTTAATAACAAGGAAAATTAATAAAGCGCTCTTCCTCTCTCAACTTATTTAAAAATTTGCTGTGCCCGACAGGGTCCATAATTTTTTCTATTATTTTATATTTAACCCCCTGTAAGTGTACATTATGGATTGCAATAAACGATTTTGTTTTGATTTGTTTTGATTTGATTTGAATATACTTCAATATAATTCTTCACTAACGTGCACCTGTCACATGCAGGTCAGTGAAGCGACGCATGACCGCGGAGCCCTTCTGTCCGCGATTATTTACCAATACCAGCCTATTATTGTTCCACAGCAGAGCAAATATCTCTTCTCATACAGAGAAGGCACGAGCATTGATCACCACGCTTGCTCGTGACGGTTTTACGATTTCAGACTGGTTTCCTCACGATGTTTTTCTTCATCGATGTCAGTATTGTCCAAGATAAACTATTTCAAACACAAAAGAAACCAAGCTCTGGAAATATTATTATGTGTATGATGAGAGCAATAAATGAGTTTATTACAAGTTAAATTCAAACAAAGGTGACATAATAAATTACATTAATGACGCCTGCGCCGTCAGTTTTTATAACAGATGAACACGCTCTTAATTAAATAAACACTTATGAGCATAAAGTTAAGTAACTTTCCTTGACTATGCTCACGTGAAACTATCAAAGTAGGTATCCGTCCAAAAAATGATGCCTAGCCGTTTCAGCGTGATTGAAAAATTAACATTGCAACGTTTCCATGTAAAATGTTGAACAAAACATCAGTCCATAGCTTAGCATACGCTTGCTCGTACATTTACGTCATAACAACATAGATTGTACAGTTGCTTGCCCACCAAACATTCCGGAACAACAGTGATAATGCACAAAACATACACAGTATGCACTTTCTGATGATGCACATAACATATGAATGCACTGCGATAGGTTTCAAATCGTTCTTCCAGACACCGACCTACTTAGAACTAGTGTTGCATTGTAATTACACAGTGTTTCATCGATCGCCTATACCTATATTTGACACTAAACTTTTGACACACGAGAAATGTCAAAATATTTGACATTCCGCAAGATTGCTCTGCGATACCGCTCCCATTGACCGACTGTAAAGTAGTTAGACTGCGGTAGATATACAATTATAACACAACTAACTATTTGCACTATGGGGACTAAATTAAATGACTAAGGGCTGATTTTACCAAGATCGGATATCTTTTCTGCGTGGAATAAAATTGACGTCTGACAGTTCTAGTATGGAAAAACCGTCAAATATTCAAAATTTATTCTCAGAATAAAACTTATTCTGGATTTAAACGTTTGGTGAAATCCGCCCTAACTAAATAACTATTTAAATAAATACAAAAACACAAAAAAAAGCCACCTAGGAGTCGAAGTACTCGTCCACATAGCTGACAGCGATGTGGACGCAAAAGACAGCGATTCGCTGTCATTCGAAAATGTGCCCAGAAGACTGGTACTCGTAGATATTAGTTTGATGTTCTTATTGATTATTGAACACTTCCGATCTTTATTACAAATCTATTGGGCTTTAAAACTTTACTGATTGAGATCGTGCTTTCAGATTTGAAGGTATTCAGTCGGCACTGTTTCATCGTCTTTAAAATGGTATATTAGCTCAGCCTACTTGAATTTCTTTACTGTTGATTGTCAAGATTATATCTAGAGAAGAATTGCGGAGGTCAAATGGCTATCGCTGCGACAACCGTTATCGGTACCTATGTAGGTATGATGGTACGAGTCTGTACTAGAATACTGCAGTATGTCTGAGCACTGTCTGCTCTTAAAATAATGTTAAAGCCTAGCCACTAATCTGAGCAGGAATTGGTCATTGTAAACTTTAATTGGTGAGCATTGGTAGTCTAGTAGTATCGGCCCCGACTTATGCTCCCTCTACACGTTGGCCTAACATGCGCCAATATAAGCCACATAATGTCTATATTACAACGATAAGTTTACGCAAATGACGTTAGTTCAATGTTCTGATAATAGTTTAAGTACACTGTGGCGTACCATTGGCCTACGTTAGCCCAATGTGTAGAGGAGACTTTATGGTCGTGAGTTTGAACCCAGGCAGGCACTTTACTTAGTGTCTTTAATTTCATCACCATTGCTCTCAAAACGGTGAAAGAAACCATCGTGAGGAAACCAGCATGTCTTAGAACCAAAAATTCGAAGACATGTGATATCCACCAACCTGAACTGGGCCCGGGTGGTGAAATACGGCCCACTCCCTCTCATAGAGAGGAGGCTCGTGTCCCAGCAGTGGGAACACTAAAGTCTTTTTATGAGTATATGAATATGAGACTTTAATGTCTGCCTCTGGTCATATAAAAATAAAGCTTCTGTTGTATTAACACGAACTATACAGAAATACTTCATACCATTGGCCAGTCAGCAGGTAGAGAGGAGGTCTGCCTTGGGTGCACCGGATATATCTACTTTAAGTATCGCCACTACTGGACGCTATTTTAATGGACCCAAGTGAGATACACTTACCACTTCAAGAGCCCATTTGCTCAGTAGACATTGCAACCCGCTTCATAAGAAGCGGCTGTTTGCTGGTATATCTATTTCTCGTTTACACTCGGTCCCTTTAAAGGTGCATTTGGCATCATCGGGTAGCTTGTAATGCAACTCCCATCCATAACTTCCGTGCCCAATAAACTAGTAACTCAATTAGCCTCAGTATAAACCCATATGATGATCATAAATATGTTTTTACCTACCATAAGTGGTAACACGCAAGCTACAAGTTGATAATAACTTGCATAATGGAACGCTCACACCTGCACCTTGCACGCGAGATTTGAAGCAAACATAACCGTATTTAACCGTGTACTATAGTACTTGCGTTTACATTTTAAAATGTGTTTACTTACTATACAGCACAAATAATTATAGGTTCCATCGATGTACCTAATCGAAGGTCTAAATCTTGATAGCAATCGCTTATTATTGCACCATTCTCGAGTCTTTGGACGAAGTTGACTCGGTCAATTCCTGCCTGGGTTCATTTAAACTCAAGTAGCAAAACTTAGAAAGTGGTAATACGCGAAAGTTTTCAATGGATTTGTGGCGTCATCTACAACGCCACATGCTAACTACACAACATACTGACGTCACGCAAAATCCTGCATCGCGCAAGCAGAGTTTAGCTAGTTACCGCGCAACTAGCATATATACAACGTCCCGACATCAAACGTTGGGCAGTTGCTCACCAGACACAACACTCGTCTGGTCAGAGGATCCTCCCTTTTATATAGAGGATGAGTGAACTTTACACCCTGTTCTTCATATCTCTATAGATTTTCTACATTGTGTCGTGCTTCTCATACTCTAACATAGCCAGCCCCCTTACAACAAATTGGAAGCAATTAAGCACGTCTGATTTCAGAACAATGTTTGAATTTTGAGATTTTCGGGTCAATTTAATCGAAGCAATGTGTTACGTTGAACTTGAAATACATATATTTTTGTGACGAAAGGCCGTGGGAGAGCCCGAGATATTCCAAGTCAGTAAAAGTTCACATGAATAAAACGATTCATCTATTTCTGTAACAGTAATTGGAATTCAACGACTTTGCAACGGTCAAACTTGACACTCATTATTTCCATATCAAGAGATAACAATCTAAGGATTTGCTTAAGCCAGACGGCGACGTTAAACTAAAAATAAATATTAACAAACACCGTGTCGGGTTTGGGCATGTTTTTATTAGACCAATTCCATTCACCTCTGTTGAACCTCATAAGGAAGTTTACCCAAAGCGTTCTTCATTTTTTTACAAAAAACATCAAGTTTCATTATGTTTTATCTGACAGCCCACATGATACGGTATTAATTAAACACCGCTCGGACTCATGAATTATCATGAGGTTAATAGTCACCAATGAGCTTGGAGTAATTATGTAGATGAAGCTCTTTGCGTGCGCGCAGTGGTGGGGTGGGGAGATGTGCGCGGCCTGTCTGCGCGGTAAGTTGCCAAAGATTATAAATATTGCTTCAATCAGAATTGATACAAACATTAGTCACTTTCATTAACCATTAGCTACCATTAAATATTTACAATCAAACTAAAATGACTTGTACGAAAATGATATTATAATTTGAAGACCCTGAGCTTCCATACTTTACATATCACCGTTGATGATAATGAAAAATGAGTGCAAATAATTGAACCAGGGTCTTCAAAGTAACGTAAAAAAAAAAAAACTAATTAATTCATGAAAGTTAATGGTTGACTACCGTAAACCTAAAAAAGTTAAAAAAAAAGTTAAAAAAAAAATGTTTATTTAAAATAATGTTTATTATTTAACTAATTTATCTTCTTTGTCTTCCTCTTCCCCTCCCTGTAGTCTTACAAAATATCTCTGACTGACTAAGACCCACTTGCACCGCCAATCACTAAACAAGTTTAGCGCTAAACGAGTTTTAAACATCATTCTGTCTCTGTCATCTTTAAACATTTGACAGAAACAGAATTATGTTTTAAACTCGCTTAGCGCTAAACTTGTTTAGTGATTGGCGGTGCAAGTGGCCCTAATTCATCTAAATGTGTGGATGAGATCCTAATACGGACAACTCCTAAAAAACAAAACAATCTCACCGCTCATATTCCAATATTCATAATCTTTGACGCCCGCGCAGGAGGCGGGCCCAACTCGACGCTTCGCGCGCATCGTTCGCGTGCCGGCGCGGCGCGCGCGCCACCCAAGCGTGGCTACCGGCCGTAATCTCTCAGATATACCCCACCGATGAGTGACGTCATCACAAAGTTTAGGCATTGACTTTTGTTTGAGATTATCGGAAATTGAGACGCTGAGTGATTAATGTCAATTAGAAGTAGGATTTAATAAGTAGCATTGTGTCTGCGGCCGATAAGTTAGTAATCAAATTATGAATGACTTCACCGAATTATGGTACAATAGGCTGCACGTCAGTGGTTACAAGACTAGTACACGAGCTGACCTATTATTCTATTGAAACTCCGTACTACGCCAGGCTGCTACGCTAGGCTCCGTACTACACTACGCTATATAATGCTTAATATTTAGAATATTCGAAAATCAATAAGATTCTATAAATGATTAACAAAAACGGGTAACAAAAGCTATACTGTATTTTATTATAACCTAAACATTATTGTAAAGAAAAGTAAGATGCATTATTTTCACGTTTTCCTCTGAAAAACAAAATCAAAGTATTTATGATTCTTAGTAATCAAAGATCAATAAATAAGGACGCGGCAACTTAAACTTATCAGCTCATGATTCCCTGATGGCTTTATTGTTAAGGTTTTATATTTGGTAACTGAAGGTGAATAAAAGACGTTATCAGATATAATTCGTTATTCCTTGGACCGGCTTATCTACGGTGCCCTGGCCTTTGAAGTTGGATAAATATGATTTTTTCACGTATTTCATCTATCTATATATGTATATTCTATACAGGGTGGCAGGGACATCGACCATGCAATCCATGGATGGTAATCCATGTTACCATGGATTCAGTACAAGATTCTGCAACCCCTGCGTTGAAATATTTCGTCGGTTATTTAAAAAAAGAATGGCTGTTCCATAAATTTTGACCGCGTAGGTATCGAACTTTTCTATGAAACGGCAGATTTTTTTTGATAGACCTCTTAAATTTTCTATGCTGGGCGGTTTAGAATCATGTGCTGAATTCCTGGTTACAGTTTGCGCGTAGATGTCCCTGCCACCCTGTATAGGAAACAAAAAGAAAGAAAGAAAGAATAATATTTGACCAAAATTTAAACAAAATACCTTTCCATGCATTTTAGAGTACGAAACAGCCGTTTTCTATTTATGAATATTATATCACTCACGAAGTTATGAAGCGCTGCAAACAAATAACAAAAGAAAAGCGATGACATAAAAAACCGTAGTCACGATCATTGACTGTCACAATGTTGTTATATAACGGAATCATGATGAAAAACCTAACAATTCGAATCGCTATTTGCATTAAAAATACAATAATTTCGACTACTTTCCTTATACCATTGACTGGATTGCAATACAGCAATTCATGCATATTAACGGCCTATTTCATATTTAATATTTGACTAACAGCTGTTTTTTTAATTTTTGAAAGTGCAGTGTAAGAGTTACCCCAACTTCCTGCTGTAGATTTGAATATTATACATATCTGATAGCAAACAAGTTATCAGCATTACATTCTCTAGTAGTTACAATTTATATACAAGTTGGCAGGAACATTGAGGCGCACACTGTAACCATGAATTCAACACATGTTTTTAATTTTTCAAAGTCGGTTATCAAAAATAAAAAGTCTACTGTTTCATAGACAAGTGCAGTACAAAACGCGGTCAAAATTTGTAATGATTAGCTATTTTTTTTTTAAATAACCGAAGTAAAATTTCAACGCATGGTGTTCAGAATCGTGTGCCGAATCTATGGTAACAGGTTGTGCCTGCCAGTCTGTATACTAGACTTGAAGTATAGTTATGATTATCGTCATCACCGTCTTCAATCTTTGTATTGTTCCAGTTGTATTGTTTGTATCCAGAGCAGCTAAAAATAGCCAAGATCATACCAATTCACAAAAAAGGCACAAAAACTGATCCTAAAAATTACAGGCCAATCTCTCTGCTGCCAACGCTTTCAAAGATATTCGAAAAAATTATCAAATCTCGGCTTGTACTTCATATTAACTTAAATAAAGTCTTACATAGAAGACAATTTGGATATCAAAAAAATGTGGGCACAGGAGATGCAATATATACTCTTATTAATGATATAATCAATCAAATAAACAATAAAATGAGAGTAGCTGGTGTATTTTTAGATTTGAGTTCAGCATTTGACACTGTTGATCATGATCTACTTATAGCTAAACTAAATCATTACGGAGTGAGAGGCAAAGCCGCCCAACTCTTGATATCCTACCTAGAAAACAGAAAAATGTTTGTAGAAATCAGTGAAATGCAAGATGGACATAGACTAAGTTATAAATCACCTTTCTTTAATATTTATGCCGGTGTTCCACAAGGATCGATACTGGGGCCCATATTGTTCATTTTATTTACCAATGACCTAATAAATTATATAAATAGAATTCTACCAGACATACAACTTGTTGTTTTTGCGGATGACACAAATGCCATTATTGGGGCAAATGACATAAAAGAACTTACAGAAAAAGTTAATGCAGCTATAAATTATATGTATTCATGGTTTACTGTAAATAAGTTAAAAATTAATAGTACTAAGACAAAGATAATGTTATTCAAAACAACTGCTCGTAATAAAGACACCATGGAAATAATATTAAATGAGGACAAAATTGAACTCGTGAGAGATGCTAAATTCTTGGGAGTACACATAGATGATTCATTGAATTGGAAAAAGGAACTAGGCGCTATTGATGCATCTATATCATCTGCGTGTTTTGCGTTAAGAACCCTCCGAGACGAAATTGACATAAAACATTTAAAAATCGTATACTATGCACTAATTGAGTCTAAATTAAGATATAGCATACAATTTTGGGGGAACAGCTATAATTATAACTGCCAAAGAGCTTTTGTCCTTCAGAAAAGAGCTATACGTACCATTGTCCGTATTTCACAAAGAGAGAGTTGTCGTCCACATTTCTTAGATTTAAACATCCTTACAGTACCCAGTCTCTATGTTCTAGTCCTTCTGACTAATCTTAAAAAGTACATGCATGAATATGAGACGGATGAGGAAAGACTGGTTAGAGAGAGCACACGTAGGAAAGAATTGAGAAATAAGATAAGTCCACACTTCAACATTGTAAAGCACAGTTCATATTATCAAGCAGTGCAATTATTCAATAGGTTACCACTGCACTTAAAAAGTATGATTTATACATCTGCATTTAAAACAAAGCTTCAAGCATTCCTACTAGATAAGTGTCTCTACTCCGTTGACGAAATGTAATATTATGTTGTGTTACCTTGTGTTTTCTCCTGTCAACTCAAGTAAATATGTTACTAGAACCGACTGTAATTGTTATTTTGTGTAATTATGACATTATTTTTAAATGACAAATGTATTATTATTCCTATTAATTATTTGAGTTGACATTAACTATTTCATTTAATTATATAAAAAAAATTATTTTTTAATCATTTTCTATTCCTAATCTTGAATTCTTAATGAGTTGACTTTGAATTTTTTTTTTTTTTATTGTAATAATTTTTTATATTTATCATATGAATGTATTTTTTTTTTGTGTCTTTAGAATATTTCAAACACAATGTAAATTGTTTGTGAATAAATGAAATGAAATTGAAGTCAGCTGACATTTGAGGTGGAACATTTACATATTTACTCTTTTCAAGTATCTTATATCGCTCATTTTGAGAAACATCGAAATAACTGCCGCTTTTAAAATTTTACAGGAGAGTTATTTAAAGTCTTTTTTTTTTTGTAATATGTTACCGTCTCGCTCTGAAATGTTGATAAATCCCAAAATCATATTAAACATTTCCCGCTAAATATTTCACGCCTCTGCTCCTCTGAATTTTTTTTCGAGCACAATATGTACCTATCGACAAATAATTTTTGAATTACATTTACGTCGATTTTCTCCAAATGAGCGATATATGAACATCGTTATCGGCATACAGCAGTCCACTGCTGGACATCGGCTTCGCCAATTACACACCATTCAACTCAAGTCTCGGCAACTCTTATCCAGCTACTACCAGCCACCCTGCGAAGATTTTCACTCCACCTAGCATGAGGCCATCTTAACTTATCTACGTTTGTCCATGCTTGTATTTACGACACATAATAAAATAGTAACGAAGAATTTGTCTGTTTGTCTGGATTTATGTTCCGGATTGGCGCAATAATTTCTGAACGGATTTGGATGAATTTCGCACACATAAAGTTTATAACCTGGACTAACACTTTAATCCCGATAGTACTTTCCCGTGGGATATTTTCCGACATCAACGCGAGCGAAACCGCGGGCAAAAGATAGTAGGGCAAAGCTGTATTCGCATTTCAAATGGAAATAGCAGACAAAACTTTTACCACCTCGCAAATAAAAAGCCTTATCCAAATAAACTGCTCTACAATTCAGGCATACAAAGCCTACTTTATAGTAGGTGCTAGTACCTACTAGTTTATTGCACAGGATCAGATAACAATGGAACCCTAACCGAACATACGGGACCACCAAGAACTGACGCAGGTGCCCGATGAAGGCATTACACTGAATCGCCCATTATGATTAAACGGAATTGGCCGTAGTCTATGTTTGCAATCTACTAGAGTACTTCGGGGTAGGGTTGTCAGACTTATGGTATATAAAGACCTTGAAAGGGTAATTTGTTTAGGTATAAGTGTCGAATTCTTTGGAATAACCCCGGTTCCAAAATTGCAAAAGCTTGAGTCTGCTTATCTAGCTCAAGTCTTATCTTAGTCGAATTCAAACCTTCAATTTCTTTAGTTTATAAAACCCGTTTCAGTAAATTCTAAAGCTTTTCCTTCTCATTTATAGCAAATATATAAAAATGTGTCTTATTCCTCACAGGTGCAAAACTTACGCATTTTCCGCGTTTTCTATTTCTACGGAAGTCTTAAGCAGCAACACTATAATAGCCCCCAGGGTTATTGACTAGTAGTTACTGTACAACGTATGTAAGCCATGTAAAACACGTTTTACTGTATAAAAGATTTAAAACAATTGTTTTACCTGATGTAGGAAAAATGGATGACTCTGATGAATCGGTGCGGTACCGGCGTCATTTCATCTTCTTTTCAAATCTTCGGATTTTATGAAGATAAAATTCTTTTCTATGTTTTCGTTTCTGCGTGATACCTCACTAACTCCAACTATAAACACTTTAAACTAGCTTTAAACACTTTAATTAATAATCTTTGGGAATCACAGCGTACTGCTTGCCACGCAAACGTAAAGAATGACAGATGACGTATATAGCGGGAATAGTTACAGTTGTGCGTAAAATTTTTGCTTTCATCTCTAAATTATACGTTTGGCTGTTGCAGTCTGCAACCAAATGCATAATTTGCAGCTACCTCACACTGGTGCGCGAGGAAGTTGCAATGTAAATGTTGTATCTTCGAACGTAGCCCTTCGCTAGAATGATCTAAATTCACAACAGGTAAGTTCGTTTGATCACTTATTTTCTACGGTAGTCTCAAGTGGCAACCCTATAAGAGCCCCCAGGGTTATTGATTAGTAGTTACTGTACTTAAATGATCACTTTACTGAGATAAAGTTCAAGTTATAATTATAATGTAAACGTGCTTTGAAGTTTCAGCGATAAGAATTGTAGGAGGTGACTGGATTAGATCGGCTGTAACTTAGGTAATTGAAGGCTAGAAAGCCTAGCGATAGTCAAGGGCTTTTATGTGATAAGGGCTGCATGAGTTTTAATACGGCTGAAAATGATAAATGATTTTATTTCTGTAAGTAGGTTTATACAAACATTTTTACACGTCAATCATATTATAAAACTAGATGAGATCGGCGTTTCCTATCTGATTACTCTGAGAAGAAAGGCCGAAACAAACTCAGAGGTCACAGTCTCTTTTAAAGTCCAGACAAAATCTTGGTCAGATCATGTGAAGACCATGTAGATTTAAGTCTGAAATGGTCCTGTCCAGTCAGTGCATGCATTTGTCAGTAATCGTGCAGCACAATTCAAAAATTAAGGAGCTCAACGATTCGACGAACAATACCAAAGAAAGGACATTTGGGTAGGCCGCATAAATTACTCAAACTGCCAGATCATGATTAAAACTAATTAAGAAAGAAAACAAAAACAATGATCTACATAGTATTTACATTCACAATAATTAAAATAATATACTATGTAAGGTACGAATTTAATTATTTGCACATTGATGCAGTATAAGATGGATATTAAGCCATAAGGAATTCTACCAATAAAAGTTACTTCATTAATAACACATATGAACAAAGTATTTATATCAAAGAAATATAAAAAAAGTCTTATATCTATGGTTTATATCATTATATCAGACTCATAAAAAGTGGAACGGACTTGTAGAGTACAATCAACACTATTCTAAATATTAAAATAATTATTGGGTAAAAAATTAAGTTGTATTAAAATTGCTTCTTATAGGCTAGAGGTTAATAACTTAACTTAATTATTAAGGACCTGGTTCTTATGCCTAAAGAATAAAAAAAGTAAACTTTACAGTGTAAACCAAACGCTGTAGAATTGATAATATAGCGGCAAAAAGACATAAATATAAAAAAGTTATAGAAAAAGAGTAGAATAGAATATTGTTTCTTTAGATGGTTAGCAAATAAGTTGGTCAAAATTAAATCCCTGCTCTAGGGTGTAAGTAAAAGAACATTTTATCATGGATAGGATAAACAGAAAACTAAACTATGTACAAGAACTATTCAAAAAACTACAGGGTATACGGTAAAGAAAAAAGAACGAAATACATTTCGGTAGGAAAATCGGTTTTTGGTTTCGATTAGGTGTGTTTCGGTTTTATTTTCGGTAGGAGGTACACGTAGATGTAGTAAAAAAGAAAGTAGGTAAAAGTCTAGAGCACGTTTTAAGAAACGATTCAAGGCTGCTACAAACAGGGGCGACACGCGACGCGAATCGCACGCGACATAAGGCACCGCTCGTCCCGCGATAGGCGGTGCCTTTCTGTCGCGTTGCGTATCGCGCCTGTTGAAGGAGCCTTCGTGCCATGCAACGACAATTAAAAAAATAATGACAATGACAGTGCCATTCATCCATGTAAGTACAGGGGTTGCCTATTTTCCGTAGAAACCAGAATTTTGTGACGGAAATAACATATACTCGTAGTTTCACACAGTAACAGATAGTTGTGAAACTTTGCGAGTTCCACCAATAAATTAGAACATGTATAAACTACAGCCTATATCTTGGAAGTAGGTACTCCGATACTAACGTGTGAGGTCGAATTTACAATGTAAGCGATTAAATGGAAATAGTAAGGCGACACCGGAGTATCGTTGCCAAATGTGATGGCATGCGATTGTATCTGACTTTAGCGATAAAAATACCCACTGTATTTTGTTTTTTATAGTTTATCCGACCACCCACATAGATCAAGAATAGAATGTATTTATCTAGGAGGCGATTAAGAGTACCTACATAAATTAGGTCAATCAAGCTTTCGTCGTCAGATAACGCATGTGTAGGTCTGTATTGTTTATTTTTGTAAAAAAGTGTCCCACTTCTTTATCCAAAAGAAACCATTTTCCTGTGATGGTAGTGGCTACTTGAACCTGTTTATACAAGAAGATTATATATTCTTCTAGATAAGTGGTAGGTACAGTCAGTGACCTGCATAACCCGACCCCTCTTCCATTATTTTTCTTTGTAAGAGGGGTCAGGTAATCTAGAGTACTGACCGTACAATAAGCCGCATGGTAGTGGTAATAAAATTAGCATATGCTGGCTTCGCATTCTATTGAGACTCCGTAGTACGCTAAGCATGCTCAAGGTCAGAGTGTTACCACCGAAGTGTGGTCTACTGTACGTATAATTACCCTATAATGTTCCTACTGCTCACAGGCCTCCTCTCAATGAGAGGGAGTGGGCCGTAATCTACCACGCGGGCTCAGTGCGGGTTGGTATAAGTCACATATCTTCGAATTTTTGGTTCTAGGACATGCCGGTTTCATCACGATGTTTTCCTTCACCGTTTTGAGAGCAGTGGTGATAAAATAATGGACAAAAAGTAAAGCGCCTATCTGGGTTCGAACCTACGACCTTCAACTCCGTAAGTCACGGTTTTACCATTGGGCCACAACTGCTCTACGTATTATGTATGGTTAAAATAATGTTCTAAGCCACACTAACTTATTAGACGCTACAGTTCAATGTAAGTTAAGGCACAAGTCTTAATTTTACCATACACGGCTAGTAAGATATACCAACCGTGTAGAGTTCTTCTTCCTTATATAGCAAATAGTGTTTTATTAACAAATCTCCTTGAAATACTTTCTAACGTTACTTTGCTGACACTAGTCCTTAATCGTTTAGTAACATAGTAACGTTACCGTCATCGTCGAGCATTAGGTGGTACCCACGGCTACATATAAAGCTATACATTTCTAGTTTTAGCTGACCTCGCATTGTATAGGCTTTTCGTACGATGAGTAGTCAGCTTATACTGGAAATGTATAGCTTGATATGTAGGTAGTCGTGCGTACCCGGAATAACCATATTAGGAGTTAATAGTGTTCTACAAACCAGGGATGTAACGGAGGTAGTTTTATCGGAACCGAAGGCGGAGACGGAGTTTTTAAATTTGCTTTATCGGAGTCGGAATCGGAGTCAGAGGCAGGATCAGAAGTGGTGGCATGAGAGAGAATTTTTATTTAAGGACCAATAAAACATTATTTAGTAAATTTTTTTAATTTCAATTTTCAATTATAAAATAAAACACAAACAATGAAAAAAAATTGGCATATTTCCAAATAAACAAGAAATTAAAATAAATGAATTTAAACCCAAAGTAGCATATTACATTATATTAAATGAACAAAAGCTTTAAAACAAATTAAATCAAATGAGGCCGCCGCCGCCGCTATGTTATGCTTCGACCTCCGATTAAAACCTTCGATTTAAAAGTGTCGGAGCCGAAGTCGGAACCGAAGGTGTAATAATAATCGGAAGTTCCGACTTAACGGAACCGGAGTCGAAGCTCCGTAACATCCCTGCTACAAACACACCTCTTGCATCGGAAATAAAATAGCAGGTACTGTTAAATATAAAGTGTAGGATAGAAATTAATAAACGTTTTATACTCATTGCGCCGCACTAGGGTTTCCTGAAGGTGTGTCTGATACTTTATAGAACAGTAATTTAATTAGCGCATACGCAAATTGATTGTAATAAAATGTTGTGTTTAGAGAAGTAATAGTGGATATCATTTCTGTATATGGGAACGGACGGAGGGTTTTATAAGGTTAAATTATGGTAAATACGAACTGGGTAATCTCCAGGCTGTGGATCGCGATATAAAAACAGGACAGATACATAAAGGTTGATTTCCTTTAGAGTTTTCTTAGAATCAGTTACTTATGCCTGATTTCTAAGGTTCTCCATAAAATCGAAATAGGTATTCATTCGAAAAATAAAACGAATACAAATTTTTTTTTCAGCATCTGAGTTTTCTGAAACAAGATATATGAAACCAATGGCACTATCGAATGGATTAATTTCGGTTGAGAAACCTTAGAAACGGAGGTGTACGACCACCGTTTGCGACACCTATTGATGGAAACAAAGTGGCATTTTATTATAAAATTGCCACGTACAAATGAAGCTATAGTTTATGAAACTGTTGCATTATGAGGGGTATTAAAACACGAGCGTGTGTTTAAAAACCGAGCCGTAGGCGAGGTTTTTAATAGTATCACGCGAGTGTTTTATGTGCAGTTTCATACACTACTTTATCTACTCTCATACATTGGGATTGAACCTCCTAAATAAAAGATCAAAGTTTCACACGAAATTCAGTGCAACAAAACGTATGTATGGCGCCAAACCCAGCACATCACCGCGCTTGCGCCAAAGCGGGCGCTGCCACAGACAAGTAAAAATTTGAATCAAAACTTTTTTGTCATACTATAAAAATGGCGCGCTCCGCATAAGTGCTCCGTTACAAAAAAAAAATGATAACTTCTTGGTAATATATATAATATTGGTATCGTATTGGTAAAAAAATGGTTTACAAAAAAGTTTTGTTAGAGAAAAAGTGTCTTATTAAATGATTCCATTTTTAAATTTCGGTATTGTGTTTATAGACTATGTCAATATAAACTCGTTTTGAAGTTTATAATTCGAATTTTACGATATTATGAGAGTAGATAAAGGCACATACTCGTACTATATACCAACTTCAAGCCCATTAAACTCCATGTCTCACTGAGGTGATATAGCCGTACATGCAACCCGACAATAACGAAGACAATAGACATTCGATTACGTACAATAAAATAAATTGGTATTGGATACAGCGTTGAAACGGACCAATACGCTTGTTACAACTAAATTGGTTTGTAAAGCAGGCATTTCATTTTCGCGTTCTATCCACTGTGCACTATTTGTTGTAGTTATGAAGGAGTATTAGGTTTAACAGCTTTGTGTTTGTATGGGAGGATGTAAGTTTGAAGGTGGGATAAGATGGGAATAACTAGCAACACTGGTTTAGATGTTTGGAATTTGCGGTTACTGACACGAACTTGATCAATATTATGTTACTTGTGGACTGATTTTATTTACTAGATTTAATTTCGTTTCATTTCCCTCCATAAAATTGCAAACGGATTTGTAAAATGTAGCGATCTTGTTGAGCGTATCCAATATTCAGTCCCTTCAAAATCTCCCAGACATCCCAGCATTAGGTTGTTTCTTAACCCTTTCCGCAAACGCAGTCTTGGTCTCAACGCTCCCGTGCTCGCATGTGCAGAAAAGTCAAGTTTTCTAAATCGTCAGAAACCGACTTAGACGGTGTATCACTTAATAAAAGAAGATTAGTCTCTGAGGTACAGGAGTGCATGAACTGAATATTCTTAAATATCACTCACACTACCCTTTCTATTCCTCCTCTCGTGGTAACATTTTGTATCCACTTATTTAGAATTTTGGTTTCTAATTGATTACAATTAAAAGTAAGTAAGTTTATTTTTGTTAATTACGATGTTGTTTTGTGGCGAATGCTGTGTTTACCCATAATAAGCATACATACCAGCACTTTCATTATGTTATTATACTGTTTTAATTTTTTGTATGTACTGCTGTTGGTGTACCAAATTAATAAATAGACTATGCAGTAGAATCATGGTATAATAATATACTTCGCCAGGTATAGCATTCCAAGACACAGTGGTCACGTGGGAGACACAAGCCTAACTTCATCACCGCTGTGTTACCAGTAGTATGTAATAATAACTCCCCAACCGCCTCTATTACCTGTGCGAATCCGATAAAACAATGAGGTTTTAATTAACAATTACGTTAGTATATGTTTAAACTGAATTGTTTCGTTTGATTAGAAAAACGAAACGACAATATAAATGCTTTATATATATTTTTTAACAGAATGGTAACTAAAAATGTTTCCTTAATTCGTGTTTTGTTGCAATAAAGTGGCAACTGGATAGTGACGTAAGCATGTGTCGAAATGCCAGACCTTGTTTTTTTAGACCATGAGTAGAATATTATCCGTCCTGTAAATATTTTTGGTGGTGAGCTGAGAAATGCTGAATGAAACCATTCAGATGTCTCTTATCGGATCCCTGCGTAGGTACCTAATAGTCAATCAACAAAGACACTAGCCTTATCCAAAAGTGCTTAAGAAAATCGAAGAGAATCGAAATATTTGCGTTCACTGTTAGCGTACGTGATATTAGTAGAACATACCGAAGCCATTATTGCGTTTGTTTTGCGTTTGGAACAACTTTTAACACCAAAAAGCTTAACAAAAACTGCTCCACACTATTGGTAAATACTCTGCAACCATAAAACATAACATTTCCCATATAAACGGGATCTAAGGCGGATACGATACCCGTTAGTCGGAATGGACTCGTATGTAAAGCGTTCTCGCAAATTGCATAGGTCCACAAGTCGACTTCATAACGGCTTGTCTACAATGAGCGCGACAATCCGGAAGACTCGATTTGTATAGAGTGAATGTGCACCAAGTTTTACACTTGTAGCTAAGTTTACGTTATAAGTTATAACAGAGCCTGCCCCTCCGCTTGGTAAAATAACTGAACTTTTCCTGGACATACTTAATTCGTTCATTGTCCTTTTTTTCACTATTTTAACCGACTTCGAAAAAAGGAGAAGGTTCTCAATTCAACAGTATATTTTTTATGTGTGTGTTACTTCAGAACTTTTTTCTAGGTGAACCGATTGAGATGGTTATTTTTTTTTGAAAGCTGGTCCTTTCATGTGGTCCCATATAAGTTTGATCAAGATCTGACCAGTAGTTTTTGAAAATACGCATTATTAAGGACAACCTTAATAATGCGTATTTTTTCCACTTAGTATATATATATTGATGATGTTTTAATAGTTTCCTGTAACTGTTATTTATATATTAAGTAGTGGTATACGAATTTGTAGGAGTAAGCACCACTACCAAAAAGTGAAAAATTTAAACTTTTTTGCAAAAAAAACAAAACCAACTTCACTTCCGACTTCCAAAGAAAACACTACACAGTGAAAAATAACTTTGATTTCGGAAGTCACTGGCAAAAAACAAAAATACAAAACCAAAATCACCGACTTCCGAAATTAAAGTTAATTTTCACTTTGTAGTGTTTTTTTTGGAAGGCGGTTGTTATTTTTGTAAAAAGTTTTTAATAATTATAATTATTATGGTACTTACAGTTATTAGTTTTGTTGTCTAATTTATTTTAAAGTTTTATAACACTCTTTTGATAACAAAGTAATGCTTTCAAACAACTTTATTCCTATTATATAGTTATCAATTATTTTTTTATTATCTGTGGTGGAGGTTGCTGTGGCGCGTACCCCCGCTGTGGAACTTTGGATTTGGGCGCCAAATATACGATAATTTATTATTTATTGTGCTTTTGATAAAATTGCATGAGTTTAGATAAAGACGTGCATGAAACCGCATTATGCTGAACGATGGCCATTTTACGCGGATATGACACATACTTTCCCCATTTTCGTTTAACTATTTTTCATACTTTGATGAACTAAATAAAATATGAACAAAATAAACTTACTTTCTTTATTTTCTAGTCATTTCAAGTCAAAACCATTTACAAACATACACACCAACTTCTTAACCATAATCATATTAAGCTTAGTGTTATAAGAGCACCGTTTTAGTTATTTATAGTCGTGCGTGCAAACTTTAATTTATATGGCGAGTGTCGAAGTGATTTGTAAGTGGGCTTTGTTATAGACGATGCTACGGTTGTATTAGAATTTCTATAGATATTGTTTGTACCTGTACATGCTTCTCATACTAATAAATCCATGTCTATGCAAAGGATGTTGCGTTATTGTCGGTTGACGATTATTGTCATGTCTTTGCCATAGAAAGATTATTTGATGATCTTTTGGGCAAGTTCAAGTGCTCTTTTAATTTAATTAACTTGAATGTGCCCTGGCGGCTGAGAGTATGTCATGCTCACTCAAATGTCTCGCTGGTGGTGGCGTGTGTGTTGGATCATTAAGTTTCTTTAAAATGGTTGAGCTGAATGGTGCTGTTCCATATGTCATGTTCGTGAATGGGCGCCGTCAATAGGGACTGGTCATCTCTTAGCTACCACGGCTTATTTTAATTTTAATTGTTTTTTTCTATTTTCGTTTTTATTACGAACGGTTTTAACGTGCACGTCTTTTTACATCATTCTCACATGTTTAATTTCAACATGAATGATGTAACCAATTTTTTTTTGTAGCGACATGTTGATTTAAAGGAGTGTCCATGGAGTTTCTTGCCCGTTCTTCTCCATGGGTACCTACTACGCTTTGGAATGGGCAACTAGCTTCATTTTTCTGACTGACCGACCCCTTGACCATTCAAAAGTGTCTGTAATTGGTTTATTTGAAATAAATGCTTTGAGTTTGAGTTAACATAATTTTTTTGGATCACCAGTTTGTTGGTGCAGATCGCTAATTTAGCAATTTTTATTTAATATCATGAAGCTTCTGTTCTATCCTGTCATATTGTGCTCACCAGTTGATTTGGTAGTTTTGTCTTTATCTTGTACCATGAAGAGTCCTATCTGTAGCATAGCAATAGACATAAGTTGACTCTTCGATAATAAAACATTCCTTCTCTGGCATCTTAAATTTCACACAGCTTAAATCATTTTGTATCAGGATTAAATATTCCAGTGCATAATTAGTGACAGTTCACTATCTTATAGCCTTCGAGCTTGGTAACCTGTTTTTCCATAGATGACTTATACACTGCACTGAATATATCCAAACCTGATATATTGCCTTGATTGCATTTTATCCGTGGTCTTGCAACGGTGATTTGATAATACTTGTAGATGGTTGCTCCTTGGTAGTTTGAAGTTAATGAAGAATATTTCCTGTTTCAGATTCCATGACGGAGCACGACGAACAAAAATTGCTCGACACATGAGGATTTAAACCAAATGAAAACAACCTTATAGAAGGTGATAAATATTTTGGTCGCCAAGTATAACGGATTTAAAAAGACACATGATGAAGCCGAGAGTTACTTGTACTCCCCGTCGTTGTTATAATTTTTTTGTACTAGACCCATACCTGGGAACCTTCTGGTTACGGAGATATTGAAGGCCAAAATTCCAACTTTTAGTAACGTTTTTAATGTTATAACACAACTTAAAACACCCCCAAGACCTCAGTACCGTTGCATGCATCCATAAGCACAATGTTTTGCGTGCGTTACGTTCCGCACTACCATAAACAGCGATTATTCACACCAAAAATTAAATTCGTTTCTCAACAATCATTTTTGTGTTATGTTACATTTTGATGTACAGAATGCGTAGTTGACGGCTATGTGATGGGTCTTTTTACACCCTGAAAATACTATGTTCGAGATTTGAAGAGTGACGGTGAAATGATTGGCACATTAGACCTATCAGCGCTCTCTCTGGATGACGGGCAAAATGCAATGACACGTAAAGACATCATGGAAAGACGTGATCAATTGAGATAGGCAACCATTGCAGTTGTTATTTGCAAAGATTACTGCTAAATATCAGTTGGACTATTCACCGGTTATTTGTATTACGGTATTATACGCGTAAGGAGTCCTATGTACAGCAGTGGACGTTGAAAAAGGACGTGGAAAAAGAAAAACAATTCAGAAATAAAAATAAGCCGTGGTAGCTAAGAGATGACCAGTCCCTACTGACGGCACCCATTCACGAACATGGCGCATGGATCAGCAGCATTCAGCTCAACCATTTTGAAGGAAACTTAATGATCCAACACACACGTCCCCACCGACATACTCTCAGCAGCCAGGGCAAATTCAAGTCAATGAAAGACGAACCCAGTAAATGGTAGCTTTATAGTAGCTACATTCAAGGTTCAGGTTAATCTCAAGATTCCCTGATGGTAGGCAATGATGGTCGACGATGGTGCCAAGAAATAACCTATTGATTTAAGCCTTGATGAATCCCAGATTACAGCTACCGGGATATTATATAAACGCAGGTCTGTGATGTTCATCAAGTTTCTTTGACTTTTCTATTTACTATCATTATGTTGTACGATCCATCGTAAACGAGACACCAATAATTAAACCTTTAACTTCATGCCATATGAGTCTCCGGAGTTTTCAATCACAAAATTGTTTAGTACGACTTTCAACCTTCCACTTAAGGATAAGTAGCATTTAGTAGACGTAAAGCGAAGTTCTTTCCGTTTATGTAAATTCAATACGCACTTACTGGTTTTTTACTTGTTTATAGACGTTTTATCTTCGAAGGATATCTAGGCTGGATTGGATGTGGTAGTCAGAGTTGTAAGATCCTTGAATCTGTTATTATGTTGTTGCGATTAAATGGGGTGTTTTATACGTTTTGCGGGCTTACTTTGTAATTCTACTGGTTCTAATGGATAGTTTGTATAGTGCTATAGTTTGAGTATTACGCAGGATGTTTCACAAAATACTTAGTATGTTTCTTTGTTATCCTCACACATTTCTATTATTCAAAGCAGCATTGCTGAGGTCCGGCTTGAAAAATAGAGGATCCGGTATGATCATCATATGATCATGATCTTAGCCATTTCAACTTTGTTTCTTTCTAATTGTTGTTTATTTATAATAGGCGAAGGTGACCACCTTCCATTAGACCATAGGTTCTCAACCTTATTTTGCCCTTACATTACATTGAGTTTCTTTTTTCTCCACTTTTTTTACTTACCGTCTCTCGCGAATCCGAAACAGGTATTGAATCAATTATATTTAAGCGTGTAGTACATATTATGTAGTCGTAAGATACCAGGTGAACGCCTCGCAAAATTTCTCTGGGTCTTCTACTGCCCCCCTGGAAGTCACAAACGCCCACGAGGGCGCGTTATCGCCCACGTTGAGAACCTGTGTATTAGACGGACTGTTTGCCAACTTATATATGTAATATTTTTAACAAAATCAAAATCAAAATGTACCTATATTGAGCACAATAAAATAAAAAAATCTTCTTAGGTCTCAGATTCAATTTAATCCTCGCACTATTCCTAAAAGACATTCGCATGGCCATAAACCAACTGCGATTCGTAAGCAATCGTGTTCCAGATGCAAGTCGAGGTTAAACGACTGGTTGGTAGTAAACCGCTGCTATTACGTGTCGTACGTACCCAAGACACTTTGACATAGGAACTCAAGCTGCTGTGGTAGCTCTTATAAAACATTCCGAAGTAACTTCTTTATTTCTAGTTACGGATTGATAGTTTTGTTAGTATCCTATTACTTTTTATGGGGTGGAATGTTAAGGTGTTGCTGCTGTTAGATCAGCAAGCGAAATTGAAAATGGTGTGTTAATGGTTTGGAATGCTACATCGACTGTAAATGTCTCGGGAGGATGTTTTATATGAGTGGTTAGTTGTGTATAGCGGTGTCACTGTGATATTTCATGATAGAAAAAAAATATGTTCCTAATTAAGAAAGACCAGCGGGGTAATTACGTGACATTCATGTCATTTTGACAGTTCAACAACATTCATTGCATTATTTACGTTGTTGTGCTGACAAATTTTTCGAACATATGAAGCAATGGATTAGCAATAAGCGTTCAAAATGATTCAGATTGTGTTAGATAGTGTGATACGTAAATAGGATGCAGGTCTTATTAAATTAGCTAACGAAACTCCACAAACGCGATGAGTATCAACATCTAAACACGATAAAACAAAAACAAAAATGGTTTGATGATTTTTTTTGTGTCAGTTTAGCAAATCAGTTTTTTTGGTTCTGTCGTTTAGATAGCGATACCCATCACGTCGGCGGAGTTTGGCTAGCTAATTTAATTTGACCCTGTATATTAGGTACCCCTTTAAATAATACAGCTGTGTGAATCAACATGACATATTAATCGCCTAACTAATCTTATCCTCCAGATTCCTCCACTTTCCTTTCAGAGTAAACAAGGCTTCTGAACATCAAACATCGAAACCACTGTAAACAGACACGATATAATTAACACATGCTCCTATATCAGCTAATACATGAAAGCCTATAAGCTAACATATTACGGATAATATCCGATGTTTCTGATCAAACACGAGGATCATTCGAAGGAAAACGCAGAAAGTCTACTTCTATCAAAGGTGTTTCCAAAATTAGGAGAACTAGAGAGACTTGTAACATTTTGAACCAGCCCAGCTGCTTAGTTAAAGTCCCTTAAGCAAGGTAAAGGTGAAGACAGACGATAAGAAACCTATTTTAATGGAGGTGTATACTGTGCATCTGAGCACGAATCGTTCTACGTACTCACATTCAGTTTCTGAACCAAAAATTATTGAGATGTCAAAATTAAACGCAAGTCAAGTGATCCGATTGGCTGTTAATAATGTATTCAACCAATCACAGTAGTTTAGTATTGATTTTCGTACTAGGAACCGGATGTTAGTTTGTGAATCCTGCTTCAATATCTACTACATGATATTGTGGACAGTGCGTTTTCTTTTATTGTACTCGATAATGAGTCAATCAATCAACTCAGTCTATCGCAGTCCATTGCTGGACACAAACCTCTCTCAGGCTGCACCACAATACCTTGGCCTCCGCCTCCCGCATCCCCTCTGTCCCAGCCACCTTTTTAAGGTCGTCGGTCCAGCTGGCTGAGGGTGTCCTACGCTAAGCTTGCCGATAAGCGGTCTCCACTCCCTTAACATTCGGCAAAAACTGCAAGAACATCAAGCAGAAGGTGCACACTAGCAACAGTCTTCTTCAGCGACTAGTCTCATCGAAGTGGGGTGCTTCGCCTGACGTTATGCGGACTACTGGGCTGGTGCTATGCCGGATCATCACTGGCTGCCTAAAACCAACCCCAGTACAAATGCTGTATCCACTAGCAGAAATAGCGTCACCAGTAGTTCACAGAGCGATGGCAAGCTCCAGCGAAAGAGCAAAAATGGTCTCCGACACACGACATCCTTGTGCCACAAAGGCTGCAAAGTTGAAACAATTTATTAAAGCGTATCGTCCCACTCACTGGCGTACGATCTAAAGAAAGACTGAAGCTATGCCGAGACACTGCTTCCTTACCCAAATCGTTCGTTCCACCCACTCAGGATCTCCCACCTGGACGTGAGTTGCTTTGGGCAACCTGGAAGTCTTTAAACAGACTTCAAACCCAGGTTGACCGAAGCAAGGAAAACCTATTCAGGTAGAGATTGATAGACGACTCTGCCTTGGGGAGTAAATGTGGAGCTGTTCCACAAACGATGGGACACTTAATATCATGCCCCACGTGTCCTGTCAGCTGCACGTTACAGGAACTGATGGACGCTAGTGATGGTGCCAAACACATAGCCGCACTCTGGGTCGAGTCCATTTAGATTGCTATAGACACGCTAAGAAGAAAACTCCAGGAGAACTCAATTTTTTGTAATTTTTGGCGTCCAAAAGTGCCTTTTATGTGAAAATAAATGATTTGACTTTGAACTCGTCTGCTTCAACGACCATCGGTCCTTCGACAATCATGGCCAGTCCACTGCCACTTCAGCTTACATACTATGCAAGCGGTAACTCCGGTTCTTTTCTGAATAATTTCTTTTGATGATGAGTAGTGATCGTAAAAAGGTGAGCTAAAATAGCTAAAGTTCGCAAAAGAACAGAGACAAAGTGGAGACGCCGTACGATAAAATATTTTTTCGGGACTAGTGTCCCGGGTTTCAAAACATTACTTAAGTACAACTAAAATTAATAAAGTAAAACAACTATCGAATTCATTTCCTGTTTCTGTTTAAAATAAAAAGAGTATGCACGACTTTTATTGTTTAAAAAAAATAAAGGAATAATATAATAAACGTGTCTACTGGTTTTTTGAGAACGTTCTCCTCGTTTTTGAAGTCGGTTGAAAAGGAAAAGTAATTCAATTAGTTTACTGTATTAATAACATTAATATTAAATGTACTTAAGTGATGTCCCGAAACTCGGAACAAATATTCGGTAAAAAAAAAAAAAGTTGTAAAGAAGTCGCCACTTTTTTGTCTCTGTTCTTTGAACTTTAGGCACATTAACTCTGCCTATTCCGATCACTGATGATGAGTGATGGCTTAAAATCAAGTCAACGCAATAGCAGAAAATACAAGCCTAACAAAAATGTACAAACTTTGTTGCTTTCTTCTACATTTTAAGCATCGAAATGTGCACTACCAAACAAAGAATAACAAGCAAGCAGTAGTTAACTATTGATTATAACCCGTGTGATAATACATAACCGTTGAATTTACTTACAGCACGTGAGCGGTATTTCGAGCTCGCAGTGGACAATGGTCCTTTCAGCGGCGAACAGAAGCGCCGACAGTACTATTATAGACCCGGAGCGTGGCTAGAATTATTTATGCGTTGTATGCAAATAATAAGACAGTTTATAGTTGGGAGAATAATAGCATAACCGTCTCTTCTGTTGTTTGTGAGTCATACATAGCGTATGGTTTGTAATAATATCAGCATGTAATTATATATTCTACTACAAGGCAAGGCTTTCTCATACGGAAACGGAGCAAGTTTTGGTCACCATTTACCATTTGCTTGCAGTTTTGTCTATCCTAGACTATAAGGGTGAAGACTAGATTTGCCCACGATGTTTTTCGTTACCGCATAGTTTGTAATTCACAAAAGTAACAGACTATTAATTGCTATAACTTCATAACAGTTTTCATTCACTAAACCGCGACCGCACAGCATCTCTTCTCTCACACTTTAGATGTTTCTGCCCATCATCAGCCTGGGGCATATTCATTGGCCAGTTGGATGATTTATATCATGCCATTAAAACCGTTATGAGCTTTGTTGGTCATCAACTAAATATAAAGCATATTGACATTCACCTTCCACAACAATTAAAATCAACAAAAAAATAAAACAAATTGTTGCTGAAAACAGGAAATAAGACTATTGGTATTATCTAAGATGTTTGTGCTCATGTTATTCATTGACACTTTACTTAAGATAAATAAGGTGGTATATTCTGTAAAAACCGCGTCGTGAAAACTAAGGCAAAGTGCGCTTGAAGTGAGCTGCCATTCCACTTAATGCCAGGGATTGACACTATTATTATTATTAACTCAAACACAAATGATTCATATTGTTGTCAGTAACACTTTTAAAACTAAGTTAGTAACATTTTACATTAAACGCTCCCGTAGATAGGCGCGACGCGACAGCTCGACCCAAAGGCGCCGCTCGTCGCGCGACGAGCGGTGTCTTTGAGCCGCGCGCGATTTGCGTCACGTGTGGCGCCTGTTTGTAGGAGCCTTAAAATTAATAAAATAAAATAAGATAAAACTAAAAACTAATTCAAAAACCTAAAACTATGTCCGCTTCGCGCTGCACCAGTCCTGAAACTATGCATACGGGTCCCGTGTCCCAGGAACGGGCAATCAAGCTTCTTCACTATCACCTTTAAAATGCTGTTGGTGCTCCCCTGAATCCTTCCTACTATTGACAACTCACTTCAAACTCACATCATCTAAGTTTCCACAGTCAGGTTTTATAGATTATATCGGCTGTTTTATCAAGTTTCACTAAGCAGGGATTTTAATTATAATTGTATGCGGCATCTTCATGACATTGACATACAGGCTACCCATGACACACACACATACACAATTAACCATACAGGTTCCAAGTCCCAACTCCCGTACCACTACCGTCATAAGCGTCATGTTTGTTCGTAATTAACGACTCATGTTCTTATAAGAACATTGTTTTAATGTTCCACCCTAAGACGGGCCGATAAATAATTACCACGTGTGTGGCAAACGAGATCTATGACGTCACTAATAGGTAATACGAGAAGCTGCGAGAAATGGACAATTGATTGTTGTCCTGATGCAGATATGGTATTGTAAGCTTAGTGCTGACGCGCCATTGTGAGCGGGACAATGTAGTGGATTACTGGAAGAATTTGTTGAGATACGTAGAGTACGCAAAATAGATGATGTCCAACAATTTTTAAGTGGATTTAAATAATTGTCTGCCTTTTTGGTCTAGTGGTCGCAAGCGCTTCTTTTGAGCTTGAGGTCCTGGGTCCGATTCCCGGGTCAGGCGAAGTGTTATTGGGTTTTCCCATCTGAAATTTCTCCCCGGATTTGTGCCCGGTTGATGGCAATAGGCTCGCCCTCTATTACATGGGACTTCAAACATAACTACGAAATATGGGTGTAGTATAGATAGGTATACCTCTGTCTAATCCTTCGGGAAATACCGCCGTGATGTTATGTATGTGTATGTAAGAAAAATTTTAAGACCGTATTTTGGAAGAACATGTAAGAAACAACTTTCTGTTACACCCCTTGATGTTTACTTTTATTTCAGATATAAAACAAAACAAACTACATTATAGCCCCACATAATTGACAAAACAACCGAAGCTCACACCACAATTTCCCCATAACTACAACCAACAAACGCAAGCAAAATTTTAAATCGATCTACACTAGAATAATTTCTGCGCAACATGGAATTTCCCTTCTCAATAATTCCTAACATTATATAAAACCGTAAGTAGGTACAGACCTTGAGTATAATGAACCAGTATAAGAACGGGAACGTCTAGCGTGTAGTGTGGCAGAACAGGGTAATTCCTTGTCATTATAGTATTATTTATAACCAGAGCAGCTCAGGCCGACTCCGGCGCAAGTAGTGCATAGATTAGCGATGCAGATGCGAGATACGAGTAGCTCTCTGAATTATGTTCATTAACATTTTGCCTTGTTACTACACGATAAAATGTGTTTGTATAGAATTAAGTTGTAAAGAATATTTATTTGTTCAGATATAATCGGCTGAATAGGACGTAAATAACATTCTGTATTTTATGCTGATAAAGGTTGTATTTTTTATGGGCTTTGATAAGTATCCAATTACTCAACAGCATAAAATATAATAAATATGTTTCGAAATTACTAAAAATATTTCAATAAACTAAACAGAAACAGCTGTGCTTCATTTCAATTACAGTTTCTTTCATCACAAAGTAATATTTCGCACAAAACTTTAATAAAGCCAAAAGGAAAATTATGACTTATTTCTTCGACCAACTAACTAGTTACGAATACCATAAAAAGTTAGGACATCATTTTTATACGTAATTATATAATTTATAAAAGAAAGTTATAACTTTGTCTAATATTAACTCTGCCATATTATTATTACTTAGTTACTTTTCTTAAATGATTCCAATCCTAATGTTGTTTTTATTTTAATTCCTAAAATAAATGTCGCCTTGTCTTTTTGATAACTTGATTACTTAGCCTATGTTTGCACCATTTTATTGCAAACAGAAGCTAAATAATGTTAGAGTTTTACGGTCTATCCGTCCACTAACAACGCCTTCTAATGTCATAAACCAATTCTACAAAAGCATCATTTACTTGCTCTATGCCCATGTCCGTAACGCCAGCGGTGGCTTAACCTGTTCCCAACGAGAGCAGTCATACGTCATTGGACTGCCTCAAAAATTATTCCTACATTATATAATAAATCATAGTAAACCGGTAATTAAGTCAGTCATAACCAGAACCTCAAAATAAAAAGAGTTCTATAATTTTTTCACATTAAATAACCATTTCGGTGGTACCGCTCGGCCTAAACGATCATCGATAAAGTTTTTTTCAAGTTTTTTTTCCTGTACGTACATTATTAATGAATGAGACTAAATTCCGTAACAATATTGAACGACTTCTGATCGTAACTGTACAAACTATGACTAGTTTACTATTTATAATGTCTTTGAGTTGTCAGTTTTCGGTTGTTTAGATTGGCGTTTATTAAAATTGACCTTAGAAATTATTTAGATGTGTAAATTTTTACACCACAAATTGGTTTACGTCCACGAATTTTTTTGTAATTTTTAGACGAAAAACTGTCTACATTGACGTTAAATCAAGCCAACTACTACTACTACTATTACTATTAGCCTGCATCATTCCACTGCTGGACAAAGGCCTCTCCCCATGACTTCCAGCTCTTTCGATCCAGGGCTAAAGTGGACCACTGGTCGTTTAAAAAAAGTAAGCCAAAGCAGACCAAAAATATCATACCCGAAAACATAAAAATCACCGAAACAATTGACTAACAAAACAAGAACAGCACAAATATTCTCGAAGTAATTACTCGACACACATTCCCTAAGTCCCACAAATCACTCCGACTTGCCCAAGAGCCGCCAAAGATCAGTCAAGCCAGCAAAAACTGACATAGAACATAATAAATCATAAGGCTAATCGGCTGCAATACAGAAGCCTTTCTAGCGGCTTAAATCTGAACATTCTGAACGCCCACAACACATCACGGTAACTTATTACACACCTTCGGAACCCCGCGTCGCTTCAATGGCAATTTGCCTTCATAACTTTAAAAACTCATTAGGTATGTTTTAAGAAATCCGTTGTGTTATTACTTCGGCATTTTCACGCCGCATTGAAGTATTAAAGCGGCGTTGAACAAGTGAAGATGCGTAGGTCAATATTGGTTGATCATTGGGGGATTTTGTACGTGTAAAATGATAATTTTTTAAACCAATATGAACACAATTCAATGTTAATGTTTCAGATATTTTTTTCTCGTTCGTTTGATTGACATTGTTGTTATAAATTGCAGTCCAATTTGCTATTGAATAAATACCTCCTTCCCTTTTAAGGTTTCACATGGTCGAAGTAAATAAATTACCATCCCATGATAGATTACTTGAACTTAACTTGAAACTAAATCTCTGTTTACTTCCAAATGTAAATGACAAGCTTTATAACTCCGTCCCAACTAATGAATTCTTTACTCACGAATCACGGTGAAGTTGGTTAACTGCTCTTTCCATACAATAATGTCAACGTTGAATATAGTCATTCCAATTGAGCACACTTTATCTTTACGTTACAGTTAAGGTTCCCGCAGACAGGCGCGACGCGACTGTGCAACGCGATTTTGGTAGAATAATTTCGATGAAGTTTTCATAGAAATTGTCCAACTAGAGTCGCGTCGCGCTGCCGCGTCGCGCAGTCTGCGGGAGCCTTTATTAGAAAGTGTGACATAAAATTTTATTAGGACTCGTCTATCACGTGATAATGAAATTTCCGAACTATTACGCAAGCCCTAATAGGTTTTGGACATTTTCATTTGATAAAACCATTAGGGTGTTGATTTTATGAGTGTGGTTTATTGAAAATATTTGGAATTGAATTTGAAAATTTGGTGGGAAAATATTGACTCTTACTTTCCCTTTCTGAAAGATAGTGAAGTTTTTTAAATAATTTAAAATATTTATGTGAACTAGATGTTTCTTTACTACATGTTCTGTGAAAACTTCAAGTAACTTTATTTGAGACATCAGATGTGAAGCCGAAACTGTTTTCGAAAGTCATAGAAAAGACAACAAATAAATCCGAAAGAATTAAAAACTAAAACAATAAAAGCACAAACTTAAACGGAGCACCTATTTACTCCAATCCGATACATTTAAACTGTGAAGAAAAAAATAATCGTAAAACGTAAAAAGCGGAATGGGACCTTTCGAAGTAGGCAAGTTCCAAGTTCCAAGGCTGATGGTTAAGGCTCTTGAATAAATTAGTTTTTGGAACGGCCAGAGCCAATAAAAGTTTTAAACAAAAGAATCATAAAACGACAGGCAAACTTCGGCAGCACAAGCAACAGGAGTAGGTACTAGAATGATTTACGATAAAAGTGGGACACAATTGACTGGAACTTTTCAAATAAACTAGCAATGAATGGACATAAACATATGTTTGTCGGTAACGATTTCCCGCAGTTGTATGAGTTTAATGAGGGATATAATACAAATATGACAATTCAAATAAGACACACGCTGGTGGTTATAATTTTTAAATGATTTCTATTTTTAATTTTAAGGACATTGAATAATTTTATAAATTTTGATAATGATGCGAGTTATGTTGTAAATTTTTAAATGCGTTTCTTGTATTATGATTTTTTTTTAAATTATTTTCTACTATATATAATGATTTCAAACACAATGTAAACTGTTTGTGAATAAATAAATTAATTGAATTGGATCGTTTGAATTTTTGGCATGAATCTGGTCAACATTTCAAGATGCCGTTTGTTATCATTAATACTTTCATAAATATACCTACTGCAATTACTGTGAACACGATTTTGAAGTTGGGTCTTTCACAGTTTCACTCTTCACTTCAAACCTTCAGAAACTGTTTCTAGTTTGTACTAATGAAGTTATTTTGCATAAAATCCTAATTTTGCACATAAGCACGCTAACTATCATACAAAGATATAATAGCAACACCCGTTTCTATTGCCACTTGTCTCTTCCATACTAATCGGTTCAATAACTTCTTTTATTCATCATGAGCAAAAAATCACGGCATCATAACCCATCTTATCATTCCTTCCACATATCACACCTCTCCCACTTGTCCTCCAATCCAAGTATTTTTTTACTGTTGCAACCCTAGCGAACAATGGGGGAATTAAATTTTATTTGATGTGTACCGACAGCTACCGAATAGGCCGAATAGTTCAAATAGGGTCGGGATACGTTCGAATCTGTTTGGCATGAACAGGACGTCACGAAATAGTCCCGATGTTCGCTTCTCTACAATAAAAGTTGCTGTGGCTATAAAAGAAGCGGTAGCTTCAATTGAAGTTAGAAAAGACAAGCTCATTTATTTTATATCCTTTACGACTGTCATTTTCATTGTCGTGATCATCAGTCATATTTTCTTTGGCCAGAAAGGCAATAAATGTAAACTATATTGGCAACTGCCTGACAGTAAAATATTGATATTTAACTTGTTGAAACTAGTCCACCCCAACATTTCTACTTCTGTCTCCTGAATCTTGGTTTTCTTACGTGTGTCTAATTAAGTATTTGTCCTAATAAACCTCTTGAAAGACCGTCTCTTCTAAGTATTCCTTTTGTCATTAAACAAAACATTAAATCCAAAGCAAAAATGACAACCATATGGCACACACTGCGCCAAATTGAAAACATCACATATCTGAATGTTCCAACCGCTCTTTTCAAAGCCACTGTCGCCCTGAAGCATAAACATCGGTTCTGGTCTGTCGGTTCCGCATGTGTAATGGCGACAGCAGTAAAAAACCGATTAAACCTCCCCATACGACTTTTTTTGTTGCATAATCTGTGGCGCTATCTTTGAGTCTGGAAAATTAATACCATCGTACGTTTAATAACACTTCAGAATACTACTTCAGGGGTTTGATAACGCAAAATTTTATAGTTCATTGTTATTTTAATTGCGACTGATTCGAATTCAGAACATGCGACGGTGCTACTATTCTTTGGCTTTTTATTTGATAGACAGGCGAAGAGGAAGGAATATATAATAGGAAATTTAAATGCAACACTGACCCCAGTAGTCTTAGTCATGACAGAATAACAGTAAGGAACGATTAATAGAAAATAAATGATAAAGAATTATGCAATTTATAGAACCCGTTTAACTTCGAAATGAAGTTCGTGTTTACAATATTTATAATAATAATAAGACCTTTGTCAGCATCATCAAAACAAAAGCATAACTGCGGGCATCCCAAAATACGTTAAGCTTTTGTCACTCAGCTCCTCATTATAAAACAGAAGCTGAAATTACCATTGTTCCGCTGTCAAAACTCGCTGAATGGGCAAAAATGTTATGTGTAACAATGTCGCAATAAACTTAGAAACGCATTTTATAACATCCCAAATATTTGAGCGCCAGTAGCTCTACGACTTTTGTCTTTAGATACGACAGGGCAACGTTTATGGCCCATTTCGCCTTATTCTTTCACGGCGCGAGCTATTTTATTTTTTTGTCGTATCTCTTAAATAAGACATAATGTTCTTAGAAACGGGACATTAGAATGGACCCGGGCGAGGCTTTCTCTTTTTGTGAGGGACACGTACGGACAATTTTATGGTCAATTGTTTTACTTAGACGTCGACGTGGCAAAAAGACTGGTTGCTCAGATGTTGATTTAGCCCCATGTGACGTGCGTGTTGAACGTTTGAACGTATTGGAAATGAAACGTGTTTCACGCTCAGATGAACCTTTTGTACCGATAATGTGACGAGTGGTAATCACTTTATTCGATGCTATAAAAAGTGCATTAAAATCACGCTTCAAAACATTTGGGCTGTCTCGTTTTTTTTATTGTGATGTATTTTTTTTTACTTTTAGTGCCATGCATGGCGTGCAACGATACAGGGCAAATGCTTTTGTTTATAGTAAAAATAAAAATGCTCATCCTGAATGAGTATCTAGGAAAAAGCAATATGGGGAACTAAATGTTTTGAACC
Organism: Dryobotodes eremita; assembly: GCA_917490735.1. Classification (NCBI taxonomy): domain Eukaryota; kingdom Metazoa; phylum Arthropoda; class Insecta; order Lepidoptera; family Noctuidae; genus Dryobotodes; species Dryobotodes eremita. The sequence continues at coordinate 16,676,214 of OU823251.1, read as the reverse complement.
TGACTCCTTTTTTCTCGAGAAGAATCAATAAGTGTTACTGTTATGTTTTCAATTAGGGCATTACGGTTAGTTGAAAACACCACCGTAACAATTATCATTATGTCAATTTTCAAATCTTTCTGGGTAGAAAGATTTTAATGTAGTAATGAAGATACAACACTACATTAAATTGTAGCACCAGATTAACAATGTCCACCTAATAATTAATTAAATCTTTATAAGAACTACTCATGCAAATATTAAAATGAAAGTCAATTTCAACAGTGTCTTGTTAAAATCGATTAAATGCGTATAACCGATAAATTGCACAATACAATTATTTTACCAGATTAAGGTAAAACAACCGGTTTATGAAACTAGGTGTTTGTAATACGGATTCGTATGATAAAATGGTAGGCTTTCATGCCAACAATCGACATACGAAGTCGGTTTAGAAACGTAGTTTTGAAATAGTGAATGCAGTTTTTGTTAACTTCAATCAGTCAATCAACTCGGCCTATCGCAGTCCACTGCCGGATATAGGCCTCTCCCATGCTGCGCCACAACACCCTGTCCTCCGCCTAGGGAATGCAATCCCGACTCGAGATTGCAAATTCGAGATCCCGCGGGATTAGAAATATCAATCCAACGGGATCCCGGAATTTTCGGGATCCCGTCTAGTTTAAAAAAAATGTTAAATTCGGATGACTGAAAAAGCTAATAACTGCTTGTTTGTGATAGTGAGGTTAACTAAAATAACATATTACTATACCATAACATATTATAACATACATTACCACAATTACATATACAACATATATTATAACATATTATACATATATTATAACATATTACCTAAATATAATATCATATCTAAAATATAATATCTAAACCTTTATTCTTTAATCTTACCAACTAAATAATTATCAGGTTTTAAGGAAATTAACATAGGTAAATTAGGTAAACAGCGTGGCGAAGCAATTATATGCAAACTACAAAAATCGACCCCTTGTTCCACCCAATCCCGTCAATCTCGAACGGGATCTCGTCATATGATTTGTCGGGATTGATCCCGAAAAATTACACGAGATCTCGCGAGATCGGGATCCCGCGGGATCGGGATTGCATTCCCTACCTCCACCCTCCGCATCCAGTCTGTCCCAGCCACTTTTTTTAGGTCGTCAGTCCATCTAGCTGGGGGGCGTCCCACACTACGCGCGTTAACTTTAACAACAATAAAAAAAATGCACTAAATATTTATAATAATTTCCCACAGATAATATTATTGTATATCTAAGAAATTGCCAGAAACTTTTAATGTAATTGTCTGTCATCGTCTACAGTGACAAAATTGCACCAAAATGATGCTTCATTTCCTACCGCAACTACCCAATATTTAAATAAATGCGTGACATCAATTTAGTCACAGAGTGGACAAAAAATCAAAAAATTATGGAAAGTCAAGTAATGAGCACCATTTTATTGAATAGAGAGAAAGTAACAACATAATATGAATACTCCTACTGGAGCGTAACCGATTTAGTAACGTTTAAAATAACGTATGGTTCGAATTTCGAAAACCGCACAGTGAAAGTTTGGTCTAGATCAGAATAGTGAATGGTTTTTTACGACAGGTGCAAATGTAAATGACATTAGAGCGAGTGAATGAATGAATGGCGTTGAGAAGTTTTATGTGACTGATGGATGATTGAATGTAGAAAAACATTCGCACGCGTCTCGTCACTATTGTTGTTATTGTTCGTAATTATGATTATGGAAAAAGTTGAACATCATCATTTACGGAAAGGATTGTTTTGTTTCCGTGAATGGAATTGTTATGATGATCAATGATATTGTGACAGTGAGAACTTCTACTTAGACCATTCAATGTAGCTTTTACATTTTAAATGTGCCTTGCACTCTACAAAAACCACTAAGCCCAAACATTACTTGAACCAAATAATTTCAAACAAATTAGTAAAATACTTTCAGTAGAAGCTTTAGCATACATAGACTTATTGCAGGAAGTAAAAAGATAAAGCAATTTTCTAGCCAGAGTACTAGGAAACTTCGCAAAACTAGGACAGGTTCGATCTTTTATAGACAGACTAAGAGCAAAACGTAGCCTGCCAGATTGGTATGTAGCGGTACCTACAAACGCCACATGCGAGCTACACGTCACACTGACGTCACGCAAAATCCTGCATCGCGCAAGCAGAGTTTACCGCGCAACTAGCATATATACAACATCCCGACATCAATCGTCGGGCAGTTGCCCACCAGAAACAACATCCGTCTGGTCGGAGGATCCTCCCTTTTCAATAGAGTATGAGTGAGCTTTACACCCTGTTCCTCATACCTCTATAGGTACAACATAACATAACGCCTTTATTTCCCGAAATGTTAAACTGAAAACTTAAAGCATTTATTTCAAATAAACCAATTACAGGCAGTTTTGAATTGTCAAGGGGTCGGTCTGTCAGAAAGATGAAGCTAGTTGCCCATTCCAAAGCGTAGTAGGTACCTATGGAGAAGAACGGGCAAGATACTCCAAGGACACTCTTTTATATCAAAATATGGTTACAAAATATTGGTTACATCATTCATGTTGAAATTATGCATGTGAGAACGATGCAGAACGTTAAAAGCGTCCGTAATAAAGAGACAAAAACATTTCAAATATTAAATTAAATTAAAATAAGCCCTGGCAGTTAAGAGATGAGGCAGAGTGAGTTAGGCAGAGGTGTACCTGACTACAAGTAGTACCCACATTTCACCAGTACTATTTAATTCTCATGTAATAGGGGGCGAGCCTATTGCCAGCAACGGGACTCAAATACAGACTCTGGAATTTGTCAGTAATATATAATATAGTAGTAGTATATTTAAGTAATAATAAACATAAATATAATAGTAATACTGCCCGGCCCGAGTATCGAACCTAGGACCTCATGCTCAGCAGTTGCGTTTACGAGTACTAGACCGACGAGGCTGCACGAGTTGGTAGTGAACCGAAAAACAAAACCATGGTACCATATTTAATACACTTAACATACTAAAAAAAATAGGAATTTTGTAAGAAGAATATCCATAAAAACAGGTTTTAACGACAGAGGAAATGATGCCAAGTTTCCTCGTAAAAGTCGCAATAAGTACCAGGTAAAAGCACAGTTGACAAAATTTCTGCGCCGGAGTGATGAATTTACTTTATGTGAACAGCTCAGTAGAAATTATTTTCATCAGGTTTAATGGTATCATAAAAATAATCATGTCTATGTTGAGAATAAGTGAAAAGTTCGTGAAAACTTTTCTCTTGACAAAGAAGTGCATAGAAATTTTGTTGGCTTTAAAGTAAAACTCTGCGGCTGTAGGATGTAATCCATAGTCATAATATGTTAGAGTTTCCTTCAGTAATTTGAATAAGTTATATTAGGATGTAGGAGATCCTTTTAGTATTAACAATGTATCACTATTGTGAACTTGCATCATGCGTCATGTTCGTGAACGGGCGCCGTCAGTTGAGACTGGTCATCTCTTAACTGCCACGGCTTATTTTTAATATTAATCTTATATTTTGAATTGTTTCTTAATATATATATATATATATATATATATTTTTACATTGTTCTCACATATAGAAGCAACAAGAATAAAGTACCCAGGATTTTGTAATATCTTGAATTAAAAAGAGTGAACTCGGAGTTTTTTGCCCGTTTTTCTCCATAGAGATCTACGTTTTGGAATGGGCAACTAGCTTCCACTTTCTAACTAACTGACCGACTCTTTGACAGTTCAAAAGTGCCTGTAAATGGTTTAATTGAAATAAATGCTTTGAGTTTGAGTTTATGCATTGTGTAGTATGAGTGCACACTGCAGTATAATTCCTGCAAGTAGATACTTTTTGTTGTCATTTCGATTAAATTCTTTTTACGAGTCATTCGGTCAGCTTTTTTACTTTTTCGTTTTTTTTGAAATATTCAAAAAATTGACAATTGTTCTGTACATTGTCAAGAAGAAAAAAATGCAACGCATTCTGTCGTTGGAATTCCTATTGTGTGGATATTTTATTCAATAATATTTAATCTTTCTTCGAAAGTTAGTTTCAAATTTTAACCACCACTATATGTGAGTAGCCAGCGGATACGTTCCCTGGAATTTCTCGTCCCTTTTTTCTTTGGTGAGTAATCCCTTTATAGGTTCCGTATTCTTGTTACTTGTGCCTTCTTCTTTAATCTAAGAAGATTTCCTTTTTCTTAGATTGTTTGAAAGGCCACCTTTTTTTGGCCTTACCCTGCCATTTATTGTTCGCCTGTCTTCTTCCTTCGTCTGCCGGCCGCAGAAGTCCGAGCGAGCTTGCGGAGAGAAGCGCAGGATCGTTGCCGAGCAAGGTCGACGACACAGGTGCCTAACGGACACATCAGGTGCTAAATAAGACATTTGTGTGCCGCAATAACGCCCAACCATCATATAATAGAAGTGTTCTGTGTTATACCGTCGTGTGACATTTTAATTTTAAGTTGCTTTCCTAAATTCTTAATATCAGATCTTATTCTCTTTCAAATTTATATTAACGAAATTATGTAAAGAAAAACCTTTATCTTGAGCTTATTTGTGTTAAATAATTTATAGAGCGGCACGAATTTCGTACGATTGCAATCGAATTTAAATTCGTCTATATACTTAAATTCCTAAAAATTTGGAAACATCCATAAGTTTTTTCTCCAAAAATCTTCTTGTGATATATTTTTTTTTTGGTAGCCTTATACAATTTCCAACGACTAAATATTTTAATTTTGTGACTTATTTCTTAATTATTTCGGTTGTTCTTTTTATTAATAAATTTTACGTGTACCAGCTGCGTGAGTTTGATTTTTTAGCTAGCTCACGTCGGGGTTCGAGTCCCCGGCGTGTTAGCAGCCAGCTCTACGCTGCATTATGGCGCCCGATTTTTAAAAGTAAGTACTATTTACATATTTTTTTTTGTTATATCGTGTGTGGTGCTCCCTCTGAGCCAAAAAATATTTTAATCCCCGTGTCACCATTGTTATTTACAGATTCTGGAATCCGACTAGCTTGTATACTGTTTCTTTCATTCGAATCGGCACACGCCTTGCGTTCGCTCAGCAGAAAGTGGATGCTCTGTAAACTTTGCGCTGCGCTGTGCTGTGGACAATACTTCGACCAGTTTGCATTACTTACCTGTTTATTTTTGAAGTGTTATTTCTATAAAATAACCCTGTAACTATATCACATAGCTGACTATTTATTACTCTCCCCACAAATATATTTGAATCCTGAGTTTAATTTCTCCTCTGTAACTTAGCTGTAGTTAGTTTCCCGTAGTGTGTGTCTGAAGTGTGAATGTTTTAGGCCTCGTGACCAAAGGTAAGCTTTTTTATGCTCGGTTGTTTGCTTGTATCTATTTCATTTTTTGATTCTAGTCCAGCTGTCCATTGATATCTTTTTTGCTAGTATCTATTTCTTTTTTGATGCTAGCATACCTTTTTCTTTGGCGGTTGGTTGCTATTATCTATTTGTCTTTTGATTACTAGCCCAACTGTTTTCTTTGTTGTTGTGTGGCCATAACATTCCTTCATCAGCCATAAACCTCAACATGGTCACTTTCCAGCTTCGTACAAGGAGATTGCTCTATTTTGTTTGTTGTGTCTTTTGTGATCTAACAGGGCAGACTATGGCTTCTTTTTTTTGCCCATTTTTTCGACGTCTGTTCTGTGTCTGATCCAGTATCAACAAATAACATGCCTTTCATAATTGTCCACATTGTTTCACGGAGGTTCGCATATTTAGAGCTTGTTTTACCTACCAATTTCCCTTCTATTAATCTTATCCCTTTTGATGCGTTTAGCACTTACCTAATTATCCGTATTTAATCGGAATATTAGTTTTACATATAATTCTAACCCGGGATACCAAAATTATCTAAATACTTACGTAAATAAAAATTTCATTTTCATTTTCTATTTACGTAAATATTCTTCTTCCAACAGTAATCAAAAATTTTTACAAAGGATAACGCCCATTTTCGCAAATCCTTTCTATAAAGGATAATGGTCAAAATTGTTACCTACTATATCTCAATTCATGCATTACCTTTGCCAACGGTTTTACACCAAACTTTCTTATGTTTGGTAAGAATTTTTTATAGATTCTTCTAATGCTAATAGTCAGACTCTAAGCGTTAATTTAGCTGAAAGTCGGACACAGCATGCGTAGATTTTTTAATTTTCTTCTCCATCACTCTACATCTAGGTTAATGGTATTCTATGGAAACGTAATTTTTTTTTTTTTCTAGATTTTTGCCACTGGTTATTTTTTTGGTTGGCAAGCTGGCTCCTCGCTTTATTAAAAACCGTATGTTGACTAGTTTTCTTTAGCTCCACCCACATATTATTTCCTCTAGGGTTTCGGTTATGGTTTATGTCAATCTAAGGTTCCTTTGACTTGAGTCGTCTGACTGAAGTCCCTATTTTTGACTGAAGTCCCTGTTTTTGACTGAAGTCCTTATTTTTGACTGACGTCCTATTTTTTTGACTGACGTCCTATTTTTGACTGAAGTCCCTATTTTTGACCGAAGTCGTATTTTTGACCGAAGTCGTATTTTTGACTGAAGTCCCATCTTCGACTGAAGTCCCATCTTCGACTGAAGTCCCATCTTTGACTGAAGTTCCATCTTTGACTGAAGTCCCATCTTTGACTGAAGTTCCATCTTTGACTCAAGTCCTATCTTTTATTTCCAGTCTTTTGTGTCTGAAGCCGTATCCTACTGGAGTTATCACTTCAACTTAAGTTGTTACTTTTAAGACTAAACATAGACAGCGACATCTAGTTGTTAAAATAATCTTTTTGTTGACAACTTTTTGTTTACTGTCACTATTTTGACCACGCCCACATAAGGCGTTACTTTTAGTGTTTAGTGCTGGGACACTGTCGATAGATTTTTGTCGATGATTTGAATTTCTATAACAAAGTGTTTAGTGTTGGGACAATGTCGATATTTTTTGTCGATAATTTTAAATTGCTTAACGAAATGTTTTCTTACTAAACCTTTCATCTTTTATCATCAAAACTTATCATACACTCTTTAATCATCCTGTTATTTTCTTATTTCGTCTGAAGAAGTTTTTTTTTTTCACAATTTATTATTAGTTCTTTGACTGATGTTGTTAATTTGTGTTTGGTGGATATTATGACTGAGGTCGTATTTTATTCTTTGTTTTTGAATTTATCTAAGGGATACTATGATTTAATTAGGCTAGTTAGGTACTTCTAGATTAATTTATATCCTTTAGTTACTAAGTCGTTAGTTTTTAGGTTATTCATAGGTTTAGAGGACACGTCAGGAGCTCGCACTGGTGACGTTTAGATTGGAGGCGCTTCAAATTTATTCTTTATCTGCTGCACTTCGATGCTGCTTATTAGGTTTATGTAACTTATCTACTAGACATATTTACTTCTTTATTTTTTCTTTTTCTTATCTTCCCTCTTTCACATACTTCGTACACATTCTTCTATGGTATTGTCACTCATATAGTGATATTCTTTTTTTTTCCATAATAACAATCCTTTGGTGTTGTTCCTAATTTTAGTGATGCGACTCATATTGAGTTGTTCCTTTATCGACATATTTTTTTTTTTTCTGGAATGGGTGTGATGCAGTATAATTCCTGCAAGTAGATACTTTTTGTTGTCATTTCGATTAAATTCTTTTTACGAGTCATTCGGTCAGCTTTTTTACTTTTTCGTTTTTTTTGAAATATTCAAAAAATTGACAATTGTTCTGTACATTGTCAAGAAGAAAAAAATGCAACGCATTCTGTCGTTGGAATTCCTATTGTGTGGATATTTTATTCAATAATATTTAATCTTTCTTCGAAAGTTAGTTTCAAATTTTAACCACCACTATATGTGAGTAGCCAGCGGATACGTTCCCTGGAATTTCTCGTCCCTTTTTTCTTTGGTGAGTAATCCCTTTATAGGTTCCGTATTCTTGTTACTTGTGCCTTCTTCTTTAATCTAAGAAGATTTCCTTTTTCTTAGATTGTTTGAAAGGCCACCTTTTTTTGGCCTTACCCTGCCATTTATTGTTCGCCTGTCTTCTTCCTTCGTCTGCCGGCCGCAGAAGTCCGAGCGAGCTTGCGGAGAGAAGCGCAGGATCGTTGCCGAGCAAGGTCGACGACACAGGTGCCTAACGGACACATCAGGTGCTAAATAAGACATTTGTGTGCCGCAATAACGCCCAACCATCATATAATAGAAGTGTTCTGTGTTATACCGTCGTGTGACATTTTAATTTTAAGTTGCTTTCCTAAATTCTTAATATCAGATCTTATTCTCTTTCAAATTTATATTAACGAAATTATGTAAAGAAAAACCTTTATCTTGAGCTTATTTGTGTTAAATAATTTATAGAGCGGCACGAATTTCGTACGATTGCAATCGAATTTAAATTCGTCTGTATACTTAAATTCCTAAAAATTTGGAAACATCCATAAGTTTTTTCTCCAAAAATCTTCTTGTGATATATTTTTTTTTTGGTAGCCTTATACAATTTCCAACGACTAAATATTTTAATTTTGTGACTTATTTCTTAATTATTTCGGTTGTTCTTTTTATTAATAAATTTTACGTGTACCAGCTGCGTGAGTTTGATTTTTTAGCTAGCTCACGTCGGGGTTCGAGTCCCCGGCGTGTTAGCAGCCAGCTCTACGCTGCAACACACACAATAGAAGCAGCTCTCATACACAGTGAAAGATAAAATTAATCAGTTGATAGTAACACAAATTAATATCAAAATCAATGATCTGTAAGCAATTCTGGGCTCCCCAGTGGGTACCTATTACCACAAAATTATGGACACGACAATACCTTCATTTTCCTAGCAAACAAAAAAGTCTTCTATTGCAATATGGAAAACAAACACAGCCGCAGAAACTGTATAACACCCACGACTAAATTTTATCGCTATCCGCTGTTCAAACATAAACGTTGTTAATTTACAGCAAACAGTTGAAATTGCACTGTCATGGCGAAAATTAATGACTCGTTGAATCAACCTGCATTTGCTGTACCTTTTGTATTCATTAGAAGTATTTGGAGACTCATTTGTGGACTTAGCGTAAGTCTATGTCAGTTTGCAAACCTTGGTTTTTAAAATTATTAAAGAACAGCACCCTAATTGCGTAACACACTATTAATCACAATCTGAATCATTTTGAAGGATATTGCTAATCCATTGCTTCATATGTTCCAAAAATTGGTCTGCTCAACAACGTTAATAACGCAATTAATGTTGTTGAACTGTCAAGAGGAAAGCCATCCAGTTTGTTACGCAATTACCCCGCTCCTCTCCATTATTGCATAATTCACTTACAACACCTTAATTTTGAAGTGGATTGATAATCCATCTATTGACTGCCCCGTTGGTCTACTCCTGAGTTGTTTTTTTTTTGTTTTTACGGTCCAGCAGGGTAATTACGTAACACATTAACAGTAGGAATGGGTTTCATTTTGACAGTTCAACAACATTCATTGCGTTATTTACGTTGTTGAGCAGACAATTTATTCGAACATATGAAGCAATGGATTAGCAATAGGCTTCAAAATGATTCAGATTGTGATAGATTGCATGTTACGTAATTAGGGTGCTGGTTTCAATTCCTGGGTCGGGCAAAATGTTAGTAGGTTTTGCCACCTAAAATTTCTCAGTAGCAGCCCAGAATCTGGATTTGTGCCCGGTTGACAATAGGCTCGCTCCTGTGACATGGGACTTAAACATAACTGGCTAATCTTTTTTTTCGAAGAAGTTGATGATGCAGTAAAATGGTGGATAAACTCCATTCCTCGAAGGTATAAGTCAAAGTGACCACGTTTGTCTAGTCAAATGGATTTGGCATGTTCTGCTAAAGCCACAGTTCACTCCAATCCTAGGAAACGGACTCTGATATTTAAATTTTTCTCGCCGTAATTGTTACTGTTTTAAAACTACTTTGGCGAAGGTTCACAGGTTCACAGTATAAAAATTACCAGAACCAGTTAAACCGATACAAGTGCGAACTTACTAAATACCGACATTCTAATTCTCGAGAAATTCGAACCGGAATGCGAGCGATTAACAAATTACTAAGAAGCAAAACAAGTGAATTTTGTATTTGTTGTCATCAATTTCAATCAAGGCGCCACTCTGAAGGTTTGTAAATTATTTGAAAATTAATATTTTGTAAAGGAATTGTTTCTTCGTCGAACTTCGCGATTCGGTATGGCAATCAACAGTTAAGAATTGTTGTGATATTAATTGTTTGAACAAGGTTACGAGGTGTTATTTGATTTTTCACGGTTTTTATTTTTACTGTTTAATGTCGCGACCTATATTTGATTAGTTTTATGACATACCTACACGGCGCCTTCAAATTGGTCAGAAACATCAATTTTTTTTTGTATGTAAGCCTGTATAACGTTGAATTGCGTTCTATTTTTATAGGCTGTTCATAGTGACCAATTAAAAGAAATAAGGCTAAAAGAGCGTTTAATCTTAAGTTAAAGAAAGAGGATACACTAAGAAAGTTTTCGTTACAACTAATGAGCTGTCATTGTTTAAGAAATCTAAAATAACTCTACGTTTCCTAAAATCAATTTCTTTTATTTCAAAAGCAATCGAATAAACCATTAGAAATAATAGAATATTCGAACGTTTTGAATAACTCAAAATAAAAGCACAACATGATCCAAGTACATAACTTTTAATTATTTTATAAATCAAGTTCGATTGTAACACGTTCAGTTTAAAAAATATTGCTGTTACTTGCAAAACAATGCATGTCAACCTTAATACCACAGAAATAACGTTGAAATTCAGTCGTACTGTTCAGAGTGCTTTAGTAACCATGTGTCCAGTTGCAAATAAACAATATCTACGTAACGGCCAGTGTTAGTCTGTATTTTATAACACTGCCAATTGCAAAGTATCTTTGGACACGAGAAGTGATAAAATATTATTTGTACATTATTTTTTATTGTTACTACTGATAGAGACTTTCGATCACTCGTATTTCAATTTAGAGTGTTTATTGATAATTTATTTTTGAGTTAGAATGCTAAGTTCAAAATACTTTTCGAACTCTTAACAGCCAGGGTCAGCTATTGACTTATTTGTCTGGAGAGCCAAATAGTTTTGATAACACTTAAATTCCATATTCAAATTGACTACAGCCGTTTTTCATGTATCAAAAGTAGGTATCAGATTCCAAAATTCGAATCCGATATTCTAGTCATATTAAGTTTAATAAAAGAACGAGGTCAGTTAGCCACCAATTAAAAAAAAGTTATTTTAATCTAGTTCAATCCAGGTTTTAATTACAAAAAGTGACGTTGAGAGGTCGTAATTGAATCGCGGTGTCAAGCTCAGTTTCAGTTTGAAACCTAATTTAAATCTTCTAACAGGGTTTCGACATTAAATTCGCTTTATTCATGTCCTTAGAACATAACAGTTGAGAGTTAAGAGATCTGTTCGGAATATAGGCACAGTAGATGTTATACGGATTGTAATTTTCAAAAAGTGCATAGTTTAGAATAGAACTTGGTATATTGTAAGGTTTACTCACAGATACTACATAAACTATTATTAGTTACCTACCTATTTATAACACCACATTCAACAGGAACTGGCTATCGAAATACTATTTGATAAACAATTAAATAGCGGTATGTTATATCATTACCTCGCCAATACATAACCATATAAAAAAACAGTGTGAATACTTGGTTGATAGCATTAGTTAGGTAATTAAAATCACCTCATGTTGTAAAAACGAAGTTTAACGTGTGTAAAGCTTTAAATGTCCATTAACACTGTAATTTGAAAACATTGTAAAGTCAATTATTTTTAAAAGAGTAACCGTGGATTTTCTTGCCGGCTCTTCTCCATAAGAAACGACCAATTGGAACCGAGCACCTAGCTTCGACGTTTTATAAGTGCCCCTGTAGGTTTATGTGTAATAAAATATTTTGATTATGAATCAAAAACACAAAAATAAAGTCACAGTTAATATGAAGGTTAATATTTACGAATGACATGAATCAAAGGTTATTTCCGCAGTTAATTTTCACACGGCTGACTCACGTCAAAGCTAAACAAATCAGTGTCATTCCAAAAATTAACAAAACTACTACCAGGACTTCATAAAACACCGGAGATTTACAACACAATATCCACCAGGAACTGGCCATCAAAACACTTAAAACAATTGAAGAGCGGTATACCTACCACGCTAATTTATAGTCAAATCAGATACGGTATGAACTAATACGGCATTAAATATTCAAGCCCAGGAGTTTGTGTTAAGCCGACTGACAAAAGTTGACTCTGGTCACGATCCTCAACGGATGTGGCGTCCGGTGCCACGAGCTTATGGAAAAAATAATACTTATAGCCTATGGATGATGTTAAAAGCAAGTTTAAGGATGAGTCTTTAAATGTGATTAATGGATGAGAAAGAGCTATTTAACTGAATTCTTTAGGGATGCCGGTTTCAACTGTGCAGTTGTTAATGATAGTTTTTCGCTATAGATAAAGTAAACCGACAACTTGTCTTAGGAAATGGAAATTGTCTTTGAAAAAAAGGACACTATATACTTACTTCTGACAGGTGAGCTACGTGCTTGTACTAAGAGATCATTCATATTGCTCAGTAAGAATGATTCAAGTTTAAGCTCTGTAATATTGAAAAAGTTCTAACTCATATAAACTCAATATTTTGGCAGTTCAACAAAACACCGACGTTAAGTAATCGAATCACGTCGTAAAATCAGAACGAAAATAAACAATAAATGACTGCAAATCTTCAGAACGAACTCAAGTATTTCAGCGTTAATTAGTTCAATTTGTTAATCCCAACATTCCTCTGTTATTGAGTGCATCAGCTCAATGAGAGATAATTGGCATCATCAACAGCGTCGACATGACGACATCTAGTCGTCTAAACTTAAGTCAGTATCTGGTTTAAGTTGGTTTTAATTTAAGCGCCGTGTGAATTGTGAATCAGATTCTTGCATGTTATTATAATAAGGGTTTGTGACGATTCTTCCTGCAGATGTGTCGTCTATCATTAAAAACTCAAAAACAAAAAAAAGCAAAGAAAAAAAAGCAAAAATCGCTACTTTCAGTCTTCGATCATCCGAACAGAACTAACTACGAAGAGGTAAGTCTATTTCTACATTTACCTATATCTGTAATCCTTATGGTATATATATTAAAGAGTTTTCTATTATATTTTCAGTCCTGCTAAGTCACATTTTGAATCGAGACCGTTGAAAAAAATAATCATTTCACAATATCCAGTACCAGCCTTATACAAGATTTAAATTTATTGAGGACAAGGACTAAAACTGTTCTATTGTGTTTACACCATACACCGTACACTATTACCATCGTACACCTGCCTTTGATAAATCTAAAAGGCAAATTAAATTTGGATCATAAATGGTATTCACGGAGTTCCTTCACCAAGCGACTGCTTTACCGGCCAACAATATGTAATGGGAATTATATATAAGGTGTCAATCACAATATAACAAGGATCTACAATGAAATATAACAAACAAAAGTATTAAAACATAATTCAATACAAGCCACGATCCCGTTTCCCTAATTTTTTCAGCCACTAGCACAGCGTCCACAAAGCATTGTAGCGTCAGAGACAATTATTCATTCGTAATGGATACGATTCTTGTATCGCGTTATACTGGGCGATACGGAAAGTTTACTGGCCGTCAGCCAGACTGAATTACCGATTATGGAGGGTAATGTTTTTATTTATAGCTTTATACTTCAAGCTAACGGGGTATTATGATATGAAATTAATCGGTACTCTCATCTTTATAGGCTGTAGGATAATACTACAATGAAATATTTTGTCAACAACAAATTTAAGTGTCATCAAAGGAAATCCAAACTAGGGATGAATGGCATCAAATCGAAGAGACTTAGCAGTAATTGGAGCAATGAAGGCCGCCAATAATGATGATGGTGATGAAATAAAATAATATAATAGTGAGACTAATTCTAGCCTAGCAACAACCGCCTCAAAAGTCTCTACACTCCAAATAAAGACGCAATATTTCGCTATTAAACTAAACGAATCATTAGCAAAACTGTCTATTATAAAACTCTATGTGACAGCTGTATCTACTTCATAAGCTTTAATAAAAATCTGAAAAGCTCAGAGACTTGTATAACTCCTGACCATTTTCTTGCCCTTATCCCCATTTTTTATTGGGGTTGGCACAACATGTCTTCTTCCTCCATACTTCTCGATTAGACGTAATTTCGATGGTCATCCATCCCCTTTCTATCCATATCATCTTTCTCCATCATTCATGTCATCATTCTCATCCATCGTTTCAATGGTCTTCCCCTACTCTTACAGCCATCCAAATTCATACTCAAAACTTTTCACTCACGACATTTTCCTCATTCTTGCATAGCTAACGAATTTAAAATGATAGATACTGGCTAGAACAGTAAGTTCCCAATCCCTGACTGATACAACCAACTCAATATAATCCAACTTTATTTTTCTTAAATTCCCAGTACCGAATGAAAACACGAATCTTATTCGTTCCACCAAAGTGATATAGGAAGCTTACTGGCCAAACGCCAAAGTGAATTTCCGATTATGGTAAATAATGTACCACTGACAATAAAATACGTCACTTTACTTCTCTTTGTTCATATGTTATTTTGGTGTGTTGTGTGCCAAGATTTGGGGCCATTTGATTCAATTTTGATACTTTCTGTTTGTTCAAGTTTGTATGAAAATTGATTTGGGTTCGTTGCTTTGTATGGGCTATGGGTGAAGCTAGAATCAGCTGTTTGACGTTACTGTTCTATACTTTTCAGATCGAGTTCACCAAACTAACCTTTTCTAATGGTAAAGCAACATCATAAGAAAACCAATCAAGAATTATCCTGAAGGTAAGTTGAGGTGTAGACTAGGTTGAAGATGAAAGTTTTAAAAGTAAGTACCTATGATAATCTTTATATATATATAAAAATTACGTGTCACGTTGTTTGTCCGCGATGGACTCCTAAACTACTGAACCGATTTTAAATTTGATTTGCACACCGTGTGCAATTTGATCCAACTTGAAAGATAGGATAGCTTACATCTCAATTTATAGTCGCAATATTATTTTATTGCAAATTATTTGTCTATTATTTACGGTCACAATTATCTGTTAGCTCCAAACGATTTTGACAGATGGCGATATCTGTTGACCGGATTGAGTAAGTATTCAATAGATGGCGCTATGTTAAAAATACAAACCTTTCATATAAGCTATATGAAACGAATATATTCATTTCATATTTTCATTTTTTCTTTCATATATTATAAAGAGAAAAGATATGATTGTTTGTTTGTATTGAATAGGCTCCGAAACTACTGAACCAATTTCAAAAATTCTTTCACTGTTGGGAAGCTACACTATCTCCGGGTGACAGGCTATATTATATTATGCTTTGCTACCCGGGCGATGCCGGGGCGGGTCGCTAGTAAAGTATAGATTGTAAAAATATTGACTAGAAAGATTGTACAGAGGTACCTATATGTTCCTACATGAATGTATAGGTATTGTTATGTTTATTTTACCCGTGAAATTCCTCTACAGTGCACAACCTAACCGTGACATTAATTCCACTCATTAAACTTTCAAAGGAACAGAATCAGTTGAGTAACTTTTATTGAATTGTCACCTTTTTGACATTGAACATAAGGTTCAAATTAGATTGTGCGTAACTTTGTTTTACCTTTTATTAGTGACCGAACAAAATAAGGAATAATTATGTACTTGTTGTAAGTACATACTTTGATTAATTTAATATTTAAAGATAAATGAGACATCATACATATGCTAGCCAGGTGTCATAATCACTAAGTCTCTATACATACTATATAAGTATATAATCACCAATTAATTCTTCAAGATACTGGTACCACTGATCTAGTCGAATTAGCCTAACATGTACTATGAATATTAATAAATTTAAAAAAAATGTTTATGTCGCTTGCAATAGTAGACATAACGTTTGAAAAGTCCAAGATTTTCAACACACTCAATATTAATTATGCAGTCTGTCTAAACATTCCCACTTGTCAAATACCTAAACCTACTGATGTATGAACCCCTCAAAAATAATGTATATAAAAGTATATTAGGTATACATTATATACTGTCTCGTAAAAATTGATGGTAGCTACCACAAAATTTCTTCATTTGAATATGTGAGAAAAACATGAGTATCCACTCAAACCCATTTATATTATAAATTTTATATTACAAACCTCATTCATAATATAAATTGAGTTGAAATGGGGCATTATGTATTTTCTCTCACACGTTCTTGTATTTAAGAAATTTTGTGATGGGACACGTCAATTTATATTAAGGTAAATTTTATGAAATATGTTTACTATAATGAAACTATATATTTTCATTGAATTTATAATGATTTGGGCGTCTGGTGATCTGGTCCAATATAATGAGACTTTACTTTAACATTTTCAACAGTGTCATGTCGAGAATGTTAAAGAGACAACATCAGTACATATTATAAAACAAAGTGCCCCCGCAGCGTGTATTTGTCTGTCTGTCACGATACAATCAAAAACTACCGAACGAATTTTCATACGGTTTTCACCAATGGATGGAGTGATTCATGACTTCATGAGGAAGGTTTAGTTGCATAATTCATTAAGGTTTTGTGTAAATTGGCTAAAATATGACGATGATTGTTGAAGATGTCGGAATAAATCATGCCAACTGGGAGCTTTACTGGCGTGCGCCACGTAAAAACCCGGTAAAGACCCCGGTAGACCCGGCAGGACGTTCCCGTGGGATATTTTCTAACATCCACGTGGGCGAAGCCGTGGGCAAACGCTACTATAAAATAAATATGAAACGAAAAATAGGAACTCATTTTACAGCCTGTTCATTTATCTAAAGTAGAATAATTTGCTTTACCTAAATGAGGTAAAGCAAGGCAACAATGACAATGATTCTTAGAAGAAAACATGTTCCAGTATCCTCTTGTACGGTTGCAACAATAAAGCGATCACTAAAAGTTTCACCAAGCGTGGTGATTATAGCGATATCCTACACAACTACTGCAATTTACCCACATGACCAGCAGTGGACTCTATAGCCTGTCAAAAATTTAAGAACCCCAGAAAAAAAACATCAAATCTTGTTTTTCTTTGTTTTATCGTGTTTAGGTATTGATACCCATCACGCCTGCGGAGTTTAGCTAGCTAATTAAATTTGACCCTGTATATAAGAAATTTTTTCACAAGTTTTTCACATTGATTGTCGTTGAGATGAGATTGTGACTAAATTTTGAACGTTTTTCACTGCGGGAATTGGTCTTCAGCTCACTTCACTTCACTAAGTTTTCAAGATGAGATGTTTACAGAATGGAGCGGCAGATTTAAAGGCTCGTACACACTGGCGCGACGCGACGCCCGACACAAGGCACCGCGTGTCGCGCGACGAGCGGCGCCTTTGTGTAGCGCTGTCGCGTCGCGCCTGTCTGTGGGAGCCTTAATTGTGGTCTATGATGTGAACATCAAGTGTATAGGCTGGTGTAATCGTAACAGCAAACAACCCGGTTATCAATCTTGGTGATAACTACATACATGCTGTACATGTAACGGTTTGTGAAGAAAGCCAATGTTCAATAATATACACTCGTGAGCGATAATGTATGAGGCTTAGCGGTTTTGTGTCTTCAAAAACAATGTACCTACAGCTTATGTATTAACTGAGTACCTACCTATGTATGTTTAGAGTCTGATTTGTTGTGTTTTAAAGTTATTCTTAGATATTTTATTTATTTATTTAACCATTTATGTACACACATATATAAACAGACAAGAAAAAAGGAACAGAAAAATACCTACAAAGGTGATACAGGTATGTGATAGTTAAGTTTGTGTAATCGCAGCAACTCTTTTTAAATTCAATGTTAGTCTATTTTGTAGTGTCTACAATAACATCACTTCATAAAAGTTTATCTATAAAGAGGTAAATGAGTTTATATATAGGGGATGATCTTCAGATCTAGTTATCCAAATCCGAAAATTATTTCACTAATGGGAAGCTACATTATCCCAGAGAGCTATAGGATTTTTTTTGTTATGGGGGAAGCGCAAGGATAGCCCGCGAAATTCAAATTATCTTACGCTTTTTTGCAATTTGCAGGTTAGTGTCAGGTTGTATGTTGAACAAAATATTAGTATAAATATGGTTATATGAACTTCCGAAGGCTGTATTAATGATTATAATTCTGTAAATCAATTCTTGTTACAATAGCGAATCATATTTTGTTCAAAACACACAACCTGACACTGACCTGCAAATTGCAAAACCGAAAGATAATTTGAATTCCGCGGGGTATCCTGGCGCTTCTAGCTTAAAACGAGAAACTTCACGCGAACGAAATCGCGAGCTGAAGCTAGTGGCACATAAAATAATTAAAATTGTACGATATAAATGATAATAATCATGATATTTTATGTTATGATATTGTATGTAATGTTTAACACAATTATAATGAAATACGGACTGTCATTTATAAAATACTCAAAATAAAATCACCCATCAGGGGTAACCAACTATTTAAATATTAACGTGTGTTTGAAATAAAATGAAACACAATCACTTTATGTTAATAATTAAACAGAAAAATAGTCTATGAATTTAAAATTATACACAATTTAATATATTTATTGCCATTGTCGTGACTGAGGTATTGTGAATGTGTTTTATGACAACAATGATCGAAATTTCATAAATATGTCAATTCTGTTTACATTTGCAGTATCATGATTGAAATATGTGAAGCTTTTTGTTAAATTAACATTACTGCGACTCCATTTGTTTGGCCATTCATTCATTCAGGCTCTTGATGTGATTACGCGTTGTGTTTTCCTTTTGTTATTTTATCATTTTAAAAGTGTATTCAAATATTTAAGTAGTTAATAATAAAGGCTTTCAGAAAAATATCTAGTCATTTGTGAGAGTGTTATGTAAATCTTGGTGTGTATAGAATGTGTAATTGAGGGTTTTGAAATAAAATATAAAAATTATAAATCTTCATCACTTTAATTTTATTTGTATAAATAACCATATTACTGATAATAATATAGAATGATCACTTGTTTTCGCTATTTACAATCATATACTACAGCAGTCTTTAAAATTTTAATATCTATACACATGATAACGAACAGGCAATAATAGTTCACTTACATACATTTGGTATAGCACTTACAAACTAATAATTACAATATTTACAGCGCGCTACTAAAATCTACAATATTTACAATTCTGACTGGAAGGTGGGCAGGGTTGCCCGTCTAGACTAGGTAAGCTTGCACGGCGTTGCCCGTGTCGACGAGGGGAGGCGGCGGGGGCCACTGCCGCATGTCCCGCCGCCTGCCTGGAGCCATGCCGTGCTCCAGCGAAGAATAATCAGAATCTATTGAGGAGTAAATGTGATCTGAGATCGGCCTGCCATCTGGCCCATACGCGACCGCCTGCGTCTGCCTCACAGCTGATGGTGACTGCCGCACTTCACTACTATACTCTGGCGGGGCACTAGCACCTTGACCTCCTCCCAACACAGGTGATCGTTCGGGAAAAGGCAATGTACGGTTCCCACCGTTAGGCACCGAAGAATCTAAAGTATAAGTATTCAAACTCTTTCTATAGTTGTGGCTCCGCGCCTTATGATTTGGCTGTGATTCCGGCATCATGTACCTGAGCCGCTTCCAAAACCTTTTCTCGCCCCATCGTAACCGCGACCCTGTTTTTAGATAGGGACGCAAATCGGGGTCGCACATCGCATCCGCCACAACGGAGTATTCTTCTATTAGTACTAGTTTATAAATACACCCTTTCAACGCGTCGTGCAGCCCTTGTCGGAATTCGTATCGAGACCATTCCGTTTGCATGAAATTTCTCGTTAGAACGATGATTATCCGTTTCGATGCTTCCGCGGTCTCGACGACAGGCGGCGCGCATTGCATGTACTGAGCGCCGTGGTGTGGAATGTCTCTATAATGAAGGCAGAGTCGGTATGATG
The DNA here is from genome assembly GCA_917490735.1 of Dryobotodes eremita. NCBI lineage: Eukaryota > Metazoa > Arthropoda > Insecta > Lepidoptera > Noctuidae > Dryobotodes > Dryobotodes eremita. Next base: position 16,656,077 of record OU823251.1, on the reverse strand, counting down.
GATTCCCATTTTCTAGTTCATTCGCCAACGACTGAACGACAGATTCTTCATCTTTCGGACTATAGCAAATATATGCGTCATATAACTTTTGGCTCTCCTCAAATGCGCCCGAAAATGAGAACACTCTTATGCCACAATTTGTGTACAACCACACTCTCAGCGAATCTCTAAAAAGGAATAGTACGACGAGGGCCAATAAAATTAACATGAAGCCGGTGAGCGTCGAGACCATCATGGGAACATAGTTGGACACAAGCATGTTTCCGATGACTGAATTATCAGCATAATAATCGCTGCAGGCTGTACCGTTTAAATTGAGCTCTTTTTTCTGTGGCGGCTTCGCGTCGCCATTCCAACACCATACGTCGGTAATGTCGATGATTTTTTGCGCATTCTCAGCCAAATATGCAGTTAACTCTTGTAAGTAGCGACATTTGCAAGACCACAGGTTGTTGCCGAGTGACAAAGCTTTCAAATTGGGATTGTTGTTGAAACTCCATACGCCAAAATCGACTAGTCTGTTGCCGTCAAGGCGTAAAACTTCTAAAGATTTGAGACCGAGAAATGATATGTTAGCGATACTGCTAATGAGATTATTTTGTAAAAATAACTCTTTAAGACTACTCAATTGTAGGAATTCATAGCCTTTGAGTTCTTTAAGCTTATTGTTGCCCAAGTGGAGTATTTGGAGAGCATTTAAGCCAGCAAAAGTTCTATTTTGTATGCTATCGACGTTGCTGTTGTTCACGTACAGCGATCTCATTTTCTGCCGTCCAATAAAAACGTGGTCCTGTAGTTCTTTTATATTATTTCCATCTAAAAATACCTCAGTTGCATCCATAGGTATTTTGTGCGGTATTTCTATTGAAGATTGTCCGGAACAGTCCACAACGTTTGTATTCCACAATGGATCGTGATAACAGGTACAGTTTTGAGGGCACGTCATTTCACAGTCACACGCATCATAGTCACAGCAATGACAGATTGCAAAACAATGAGTCTCATACTTACAGAGAAAGTCTGTTGTTTTTAAGTTTGTTAAGGGCACATGAGTACCACTTCGAGTATTCGTCATTTTACACAACACATTTTCTAAGTCCATCACACGCGGATATTGTCTCATAGCGGTCATATTGTTTATGATCGGTAGCCACTCCATAGTACAGTCACATTGAAACGGGTTGCCACCGATATAAAACTCAGGTAAACTTTTATTTCCCGGCACTGTAGCTAGACGCATACTATTTAGTTCTAAATGCACAAGCTCATTAGCATACATGTCCACTCGCGTCAAGTTCTTTTTATCGAAAAACGTATTCACATGAATACTGTTCAAAAAGTTATTATTTATAAACAACAGTTCTACACTATTAGGGATCGCCATCGGCGATATTTCCGCTATACGATTATGGCTAACGTCCAATGTCTTTATACGGATTTCATCTTGCAACTTGTAGTAGTTTCCCAAGTGTTCAATGAAATTGCCGTGAATGTCTAACCACTTTAGATTGCTGGGCACAAACGCGTAATCAAACCACACTAGATGATTTTCCGATAAATTGAGCCACAAAAGGCTCGCGAGCGTCGAGAAGACACCGTTGATGTCAGACAGGAAATTCCCGTCGAGCCGGATAGCCTCCAGTTGCATATTTCTGCTAAAAGTCCCTCTCTCGATTGACTGAATCTTGTTCTTAGCGATGTTAAGCACTTGTAAGCTCGGTAAGTCCCAAAACATTCCGACGGAAAGATTCCCAATTTGATTGTCAATCAGTCTCAGTCCCGTTAATTGATTTAGGTTTTTGAAGGAACCATTTTTGAAGTCGGATATTTGATTCTCTCCGAGGTCGAGTGTTTTGAGGAAAGAGAGTTCCCATAATGCGTCTGGAACCTCTAAAAGCTGATTGGAGCTCAAATCCAACTCTTTTAAGTCCGAGCAATTTTTGAATGCTTTACGGTCTATGTTTACAAGCAAATTGTTGTTGAGAGTCAACTTGCTTAAAACGAATAAACCGTTAAATAAGTTCTCATCTATTGTATGAATTCGATTCTCCGCTAGATTGAGCGTATGTAGATTATACAGCGGCAAGAATGCATTATCTTCGATGTAGCCAATAGAGTTGTTCTTGAGATTCAATATCTGAAGGAAGAATAAGTCTTTGAATGTCTTTCCGTCGATTCTCGTCAAAGCATTGTTGGATAGATTCAAAACTATTAAGCGTATTAATCCCAAAAATGTTCCGTCGTCAATGTGACTACTTGTAAGCTGATTGCTTGATAAGTCTAAAACAATCAGCTGTTCCAAGCGATGAAATATTCCTCGAGCCAATTCAAAAAGAGTATTATCGTTTAAGTAAATTTCTCTTAATTCTCTAGCATTTGCAAAAAGGCCTTCGGGCAGTGTATGTAGCTGGTTGTGTGATATGTTTAGAACTCTCATTGATAAAAGTCCATTGAAAGCTTCGCTTGATATGTCAGAGATATTGTTATGTTGCAGATATAGATGTTGCAAACTCCTTAATTTCAGTAATTCCGAGTCCTCTGGTAGCGATTTAACTTCATTATGGCTCAAATCTAAGTCGTGCAAATTCGATCCGCAGCTCTGTCCAAATCCAAGTTGCCCCACTGTTCTTATTCTATTGTGCGTCAAATTCAATGTGCTCAAATTTTCCAGAGAGCAGAACACGCCGGAAGGAACAAATTTTATGTTATTCTGAGCGAGATCCAACGACTGCAGTTCCGACAATCCATTGAAAGCGTTCAGACCTAATTCTAAATTCTTAGTAGGGCTCCACTCGAAATTCTTTGAACGTATCTTCAGCTTCTTTAATTTCTTGAGTTCATGAAAAGTATTGTCTGGCAATTGTGTCAATTTGCAGTTGTTTATTGACAGGTCGGTAAGAGCTGACACTGGGCTAAAGTAGTGGGCTCTTAGAGAGCTTTCAAAGAGAAGTAAATGGTTGCACTCGATGGCCAGCCGGCTGGTGTCCGAAGTCACTGATATGATGCTGCTGCCGTCGCCGTCGAGAGTGCGTATCCTGCAGAGTACGCCACCGTCCGACCCGCGGTCCGAGACTCGAACGCATTTGTCCGAGCCGTAGGGCAAGACCGTCGAGCCGACGTGCACCAGCGCACAGAGTACAGCCGTAATAGCGTACATTATCACAGATTTTTCATTTCACCACAAAACGTCTCATAAACACACCCCGTGGGTCGATATCACCATTTCCGAAACAAAGTACGTGGTACACTTGAGCGCTGAAGAAAAACTTCCTAGCATTTCACTTCACTGTAGTCCGTATTATACTTAGTTGTAATAGTCCGTATTTGTTGAAGTTGGTTGAATTTTTCACTTATGAATTGTTGTTTATCGTTTGAGATCAGTTTGTGTATTAAAATATTTATTGCGTGAAGTACAGACCGGCGCGAGGTGTAGCACGACCTTTCCGCGGCACGGTTGCGTTGCGACTGTCAAGCGGAGCGCTTGACTCGTGCAAGTAGCAGTGGGGCGCGCAACTTAGTCTCCCCCGCCCCCCGCGTCCCTCATAAGCTCTTCTCGTGTTTTGTGAGAGCAAGTAGCGCTATCTAGTAGTGAGTAGCGACATTAAAATTGACGTTTTGACGTCGTTTGCAGCAATTTTGTATTGAAATTGCTACAGTAGGTAAAAATAATATTTACAGTCCAATAAAAATTGCTCCTTGAATGTACGAATTAATTTACTACGCACTATAACAAAGTTTAGTAACGTTAAAACATCCACAATTACAGTACCTACTGCATTGCAATAAGATTTAAATTCGTTAACTGTTTCAGAAGAATTTGTAAAGCAGTTAATCACATATTCATTGAATAGCTTTTATTAGTAAACCCACGGTGAAATTTCTACAAAAATAGCCTTTAAGGCTCAGCAGACAAGCGCGACGCGATTCTGGTAGAATAATTTCCATGAAGTTTTCATAGAAATTGTTTCACTTTAGTCGTGTCGCCCTCTCGTATCGCACCTGTCTGCGCGAGCCTTTACTATTTTCTTGGCATTGAACCATGCTTATAAGAAGTTTACCTACCTATTTATTCTCATTCACGGAAAGAGTTTGCTACATTCAGAATTATTTTAATGTTACTAGTACCTACATTGGTGCCGATTTTCTTCTACACCGAACTTAACTAACTAAACTATCACTAAAATTCCTTAAGTATTCCTTAAGTATACTACCACTTGACGTCGAGGGACGAGGTGTTGTGGTGTATTTTAGTTCAAGACAACTAATGTTATTCCACACCTTTTTAATCGCGATTAAAAATAGCCAGATTTAGTTAGACAACCAAAATTTTAGGTGAAAAACATCAAATTCAGAATAGCTAAATTGGCATTTTCACTGAATTACTAACTCACTGCCATCTTAATGCTGTCAAACTAAAATATAGTTAAGTTGTGTCACTTTACTCTATTTCAGAATTGGAAATCGTCGTTTGACAGGAATAAACTAAATTTTAGTGATTTTTAGTCTAGTTTAGAGAATTTTGTGCACCAATGACAACATAACAACAACAAACACAACAACAAACACAACAACACAACATAAAATCACGCCTGTACTCCACGAAGGCTTAGGCAGAGGAGTAGGTACCTATAATACACCCACATTTCGCTAGTTATGTTGAAGTCCCATGTAATAGGTGGCAAGGCTATTGCCATTAAACGGGCACAAATCCAGACTCCGGGCTGCTACATTGACATACAAAATTAAGTCCATTTTAAGTGCAGGTTGTAGTTAGATATGTGTAGGTAGATATTACATGAATAAGTACCCATTTTAAATCCGTATTTATGTACATATTCCAAGGCCACAGAACTAATGTAAATTCAATTTATTTCAAAATAAGACTAGGACCAAGCTGATAGTGCATTGTACTGTAGCACCTAGTCCAAGAGTAAGCTGATATAAAAGGGTCGTTATGTCCGAACAACAGTACAAAAGATTCTATTGTTGAACAATAGTTACCAGGCCCTGCAGTCTCGACATAGATAGCGACAAAAATCTGTCGCTAAGTCGTATCGATGTCAAATTCCTTTAATAGATTTTCAACTTTATTTTCAAAGCATAAGGTTGAAAATCTATTAAAGAAATTTGACATCGATACGACTTAGCGACAGATTTTTGTCGCTATTCATGTCGAGACTGCAGGGCCTGGTAACTTGTGTTGGTGTACGATCATTAAACTTGGTACGTGCATAATATTGTACAATTACAATTCTCAAATCTATGTAAAAATTACGGTATCTTGCATCAAGTTTGAAAACGGAACCTCATCTACTTAATAAAGATACAGAACCTTCTAAACTTTTTATTACTACAACGTTGAGCGTATGGTTTTAACTATGTCAACTAACAACCCTTTAAAACAGGAAGCAAGACTTACCAAAAAACTTTACTAATCAAAAAGAGTATCACATCACGCCATACTCCTTAAATAGAGCTTTTATTATAATACCTCTATTTACCGCTAGATGGCGCCACCGTCACCAAGATAAGTAACACCAGCGTAAATCACAAAAACACCCAATCTACGTACATTTAATAGACTTTAGAATTTCCCTACACAAATTCATTGGCGTAAATCACGTTTGCAAGCTCATAAAAACCATTATGGAGGCACTTTCGAATTTTTACCGACACTCATAACAAAATTTGAAAATTCACGAAATGTTTTATTGTGTCCTAATGTTTTTATCGCAGTTGTGGCAATGTCTGACGGGATACGGAGGGAGAAAAATGGAAAAGTCTTGTTGAATGCGGGAGTATATGCTGTATTCTGGTAAATAATTTACGTAACGCTTTTTATAGGTTTCCTGCTAATGTATATTTTTATATGAGTTGGTTGTGAATTGGTGCTCAATGTGTCAATATGTGTGACAGTATGAATACATTTAGATTATATTTTAAGTAGGTATGATAAAAAATGATATTTTTTTAAAGGCGTAAATACTTTAGAATCCTTTACCCTTTACCTAAACCAAACGAGTAAACTGATGACCTCCACAGAGTCCACAATTACGTACCTATATAGTTTTTACGTAGTAAATAAAACACACACAGAATTAACCTCCCAACACCTAAAATCTTACTAACTTAATCACTGTTTTCTACAGAACAAATTCATAAAATTAATCCACATTCCTTAATGTGTCATACTGTGACGTCATAATGGCGTCCATTAAACGAAATGGGTCAAAAATGGGACTTTATGACCACAACCACGTGGGCGGTCGGTACCACAAAGCGACCACAAGTAAATTCCTCTTTAAATACTTTGCACATGTTACCACGAATAAAATTATATGTGGTTTGGTTTTACTTGTGTTAAAAGGAAAAGTTGATAGCAAAAAGTTGGAAGGCGGTCAAATATTTATACTGTGGCGGCCCGTCAGCAGGTTTGAATAAATTGTACTTTCGTCGAAAGCAGAATCAAAGTCGAAATGTGCATTCACGCAATATCACACACATAATCAAGAAGAGACAGTTACAGCTTGTAGGCAATGAATTTTTAAAGAAAACATGTAGTTTCATGTAGTAGGAGGCTTAACAGTCACCAATCCATGTACAGTCACCAAAAGAGATAAGTAACCAGGGTTGTCGATATAGTTGAAGTTTAGTAAGAAACCGAAGGATGTTTTCAAATGAAATTTAATTTCATAAATGAACTGTTTATTTTCTATTAATTAAGTTACATTTTATTCGAAAATATCCATCGGTTTCTTACTAAACTTCAACTATATCCGACGACCCTGGTTACTTATCACTTTTGGTGACCGTAAATTCTACTGTTGCAACTTGCAATTGTCTCTTCGTGGATTTTACGGTGGGCATCGAAAGCACTTGTAACAGCATCACAATCTTAATAATGTTTAAGGACTGAGTGCAACTAAATTATATACAGGTCGCTGAAAAATATTTGCCGTTACTAAAAAGTTCAAAAAACAGATTCTAGCTAAAACATGGAATTCACACCTACATCCTAACTATAACGTGGTAATCATCTTCGTCCGTCATACCTATCTTGTATGAATTATAAACTCGATAATATCGGCTGAGAAAATCTGCTAGTCAGCATGGTTAGGTTCTGGGGAACATATGGCCACTAAACGTTAATGTGATAGTTCCGTTACCACCTTACACGCACACATGGCAAAATTACCCTCCAAAATTAATTTAATTCCCACCTAATGCTAAACGCAAACGCGATAATCTACGTACATTAACAAACCAGTGATGTTACGTCTCAGACCACATAATGCGGGCGGACTTCTCGTCTCATACGACCACAAGCGAATCGCTACTGAAGCTCATTCGAAAGTTTTGCCGCAGCGTTGGCGAATGTTGGATTCAATTATTTCAATTGATCTAATTTTGTGAATGTGTTGAATTGGACGTTTATGTCAACATTTGCAATTAGGTCATCGAAGAGAACAAGTTAGCCAAATGTTTTAAATTCGTCTTTTTTCGAGATATTAGTAAAATATAAATTAAAAGGAAGACGATCTTGTAGGATCTAGAAGAGAATCATCATTATCATTGGGTTTGTCGAGATAAACGAAGTAGATATTATTTTTATGTCCCATCACCTATTGCGTTTGACACTGAATTTATACTACATGACTCAGATTACAAGGGCGAGCAAAAATAACAAATGTACTTACTCATATCACCAAAATTATCGATTTCAAAACTAACCTTCCAAAAACACTATCACTCACTACGATTGTTTTATTAACACCTATTCTTAAAAACCGCATATTCTAATATATATAATTATCAACCCTACTGATAAAGGTTCATTTTAACCCGCTATTAATGACATCCGGCGTTACGCCACTCAGGTAGAAGGCTTATCTCTCCCTGCATTAGCACTTCTTCGAACGTCAATTGTTTATAGAATATTTTGAGAAAATATTTACTTTTTTCTGGTGACTCAACCCCTGGGAATATTCTAATCCCTTATTCATTATCTTTGGTGTTTATGAGCGTTACGTAGTGTTAAAGAAAGGGATTTAAATGTAATGGTGCTATGTAAATATGCGTTTCTTGAAGTTGGAATTATCGAAAAGAAAAAATTGGAGTTTCGTTCTTGTGACTCTGATAAAATTTGATTTGTGGGAACATTATGTAAGTGAGAATGTAAAAATTCTGGTTAAAAAAACACTTCCTCTCTCCTTAAAGATTATCATTACATTTGGTTTCTTTGCTCTTGGTTCATGTTTATTATTGTATATATTATATGTAGATAAGTATATGTTTTATATAGTATGTATTTATTTGTATAATATGTAACTGGTACACCACTGACTACCTGCATTATGTTCTCTCCTTCTCCCTTTAATCCATCCAAAGGTTGTCAGTAACAGATCGCTTTTAGCGATAAGACCGTCCATTGTGTCACCCTCTGTTAAATTTCTAAATTTATATATATGTAATTTTTATGGTGTACAGTCTCTAAAAGAGGTAAGTAACCAGGGTCTTCGATATAGTTGAAGTTTGGTAAGAAACCGATGAATGTTTTCGAATAAAATAAAATAAAATTAATAGAAAACAAACAGGTCATTTATCAAATTAAATTTCATTTGGAAACATCCATCTGTTTCTTACTAAACATCAACTATATCCAACGACCCTGCTTACTTGTCACATTTGGTGACCGTACATAATAAAGAGTATTTGATTCTATTCTTATGTGATAATAATTACCTCCCTATGCCTACAAGAAATGGTCATAAAAATCTTATATACGAGTACATTATTATGACTCTAAAATATTGTAACCTGAATTCACACACTGCAGGGTTAATACCTCTATCTGCCTTTAGCACACATTTTTATATATAGGTAACCTGACATCACGCCGGTTGTTCCCGAAGGATTAGTTAGAGGTGTACCTATAGTACACCCACATTTCGCCAGTTACTTTTAAGTCCCACGTAATAGAGCATATTGCCATCAAAAGGCACGAATCCAGACTCCAGGCCATTACTGAGAAATATTACTGAGGTACACTAGTATCATACAAAAATAACTTGAACATCATTACTGTATCCTCCGTGTTAACTTTCCATATCAGACTATAAATAATACACAAAGGACACCCGAACAGGGAAATTCTGTTATATTCAGTCGTCTACGTGATTATAAAGGTCTATGAAAGGTAATAATTACGTGTAAAATGAAACCTCCTAGGCCTAGGGGGCAATTGTTAAGAAACTTCAAACAGATAACAGATTTTCGATAATTCTTGGTTACACGGAATTTAAACCCACATCATGTGCTTCAGAATTGTATCTTTACGCAGCTACGGAACTTGGGTATGATTAACGCTTATGATACGTGTCTTAGATTTTGGATACTCTGAATTCTACACTGTTTGATAAATGGGACTGAAGAACAAAGTTCATTTCTCACTGCTGGGCTTGCCCTATGCTTTATTGAATATTTGCAAAAAAAAAAAAATCGCAGACATGAACGTACACACACGGCTACATAACAATCTATACCTTCCAGAATATGCTGATCTCGCATTGTATAGGATTTCTGTACAAAGAGAGGTCAGCTTATACTGGAAATTGATAGCTTGATATGTAGCCTTGTGTACTTATTACATCATCTTTACCTTGCGTTTTTCTCAGCCAACAATTAGTGACCAAACTATATGGAACGTTAACCCTACATTCTTTAATCTACGTCACCAAGACGTATCCAACACATCAACGTATATATTCCGGGTTTATTGTACCGCTCCTCGGTACTCGGGACACGGCCGTAATGTGTTGACATCATTATACGGCCGCAATAAGAGCCACAATGCAGATAAGATCCGTGTTCGAATACATTCGGAGGGTTAAGTGAGGGGTGGGCTCAGGGCAACTTCGTTTGTTAGTTTCGGAGTACATGTGTTTGGATTCTTGAATTTATGTTTGAGATAGTGAAGGAAACGGACGAGAATGGAAGTTTGAATAAATTTTGAGACGCATTGGATATGTATTATAATTACCAAAACCAAATACATTGCTTGTTGCTGTAGTCTTAGTTCATTTGTAAATTTTCAGTTCTCCAATGCTACTGAACGAAAAGCTCATTCTTTCTCTTCTTTTATCTGATCAGACAATAAAAACGCTTCTTCTTTTACTGCCTGCCCTAGTGGGACTTGGATGTTCTCTGTTTCATAAAACATAGGATCCAATAAGCTAGTCAAAACGGTCAACATATAAGTTGGGGTATATTTGTGTTTAATCTATTGTATTTTTTCTTTTCAGATTGGCGACGCGGAAGAAAATGTGTACATCTGGCAGTCAAATTCCATCTTCCCATATTTCGTATCACATGAGCACATCAGTCTCCCTCTCCAGTTTCCGACAAACACCCTGCGACACAATTCCTACACTATGTACTAACTTACTAAGTTGCTCAAGAAATTTATAGATCCTCAGCAACGGGAATTATACCAACATTTTCCTATTAACGACTTCACTGAGTGCTGGATAAAATGTAGTTTTATGTTCCCCGCTAGGGTTATGGTGGTTGAGTGTGTTGTTGAATACCTACATACTTTAAGATTGGAGTGGCTTATGTGTTGTGGTGCTGATAAGGCTTCCAGGATTACAAGTACCGATGCGCTTGGTTTATTCAATCCTTTTCATGCAATATGATCGCGCAGTCAAGTTTTTGGTGTTCGTTGAAACGAGGCTCATTTTTCCTGAAGCGGATGACTGTCGAGTCCCGCCTATTACGAGTAAACTACAAACAATCATTTTTTTAATTCATGTTCTGATATAAACCATTCAGTTTCATAACGTGATGGAAAATTCGGAATACGGCAATGCTGTTTGGCAGAAGAAACTGGCATAAACCATACCATTTCTACAGGTGCGAAATAAAATATTATGCCTCATGTATACCCTAGGTCTCAACACGCCACACACGTTCCCCCGATATTTCAGACAGCATGCATAAGCGCAAACCATTCGCTCTCACAAAGAAATATCTCTCACAGCTTCCCTTAAAAGTTATGTTTGATGTTCACTCGTGTGTCTATGAAAATACAATTTAAATGCAGGAGAAACAAACTTTTATAAAGTAATGTTTATAATGAAGACGCTAAATGTTCTACGAAAATATATGTGGCTTATAAAAAGGTCGTCAAAGTAAATGATCCGAAGGAAAAATGAAGTTTGTGAATTACGTTGGAATATTGCTACTAAGAAATCGATTCAGGTTTTTTTAATGAAATAAATAATCTTGTATGTGGATTAACCAAAATTGAACCTTATTTTAATGGTAAACGATGGATGAGAGGTCTTATAAATTTATAATAGAATCATGTCTGTTTTTTTGTCTACGTTAGATTTTAGCCCGTCTTTTGGAGTTAGGTAAAGAGGAAAATAATTGAATGACCTATGAGGAAAGCCTCTAATCCAGTTATCTGCAAACAAAATCAACAATTGTGTTCTAAAAACTCCTGCACCCTAATTGCGTAACACTATCAATCAGAATCTGAATCATTTTGAAGGATATTGCTAATCCACTGCTTCATATGTTCGAAAAATTGGTCTGCTCAACTACTTAAATAACGCAATGAATGTAGTTGAACTGTCAAAATGAAAGCCATTCCTACTGTTAGTGTGTTACGTAATTACGCCTCTAGATGTTTCTGACATGAGTTTAATGTTATTTGATTTAGCTACGAGTATGTGAATGTTCACCGGATTTTTTACTTTTAAACCCACGGCAAATGTATGTTCTAGCCAACGCTTTATTTTTCAAACACAGATTTAAAATATTTGACCTAAAATTTTGCAACTATGACGCGCGATCCTAAAACAAATATTTGATTTAATAGTCGTTTTTCTGTTATTTGAAGTTTGTAACCCGTCAAATTCAATCAAAAAATCATTCTATTTAGTATGAATTTCTAACAAAATTGCTTAATTATTGCTTAATTTCTAACCAAAGTTAATAAACTCAGCCATAATCAGACTCTTAATTACTCAATTTTTCTATACAAAAGTCCTCGCCCTAAACATATTAAACCTAGCAATCTAATATTAAGACATTAATTCGTCAGTTTCACACGAAAATTATTCAGTTTCTTTTCGCTTTCGTATTCATGAAAAACATTATGTACTTGCGTAAACAGGGAGCTGAAGAAAATGTTTCAGACAAGACCGTAGGTTCTAACTTTTATATAAAATTAATCGTGTCCCAAAGCCAAGCTTTCTACCGTATTATTTAGTATGAATGGCTTTCTTGATTCTTTAGCCTCCTTGAATACACCCTACATTTATCTAGGGGTGAAAGCCAAGAACTTTTTGGTCCATCCACTTACCTTTCCGCTTTTCTTGTAATATTTGTGTACCTTTTAATGAGATCGGGACCTTTTTGATATTTTTTTCTTCTGCCTAATTTGGGCCAAGTTGAAATGAAAGATTTAAGTGCCCTTTGAACTAATTGCCTGTTGACGATAATTGTCAAGTAAAGAAATTGGAGATTTCCAGATTTACGAGTAACAGGTTCCGACTTTTGGCTATTAAGACTTTTTCTCATAATGAACAAGTGGTGCCAGAGAGGTGTAATATATCACGAAAATACTTTTAACAAGTGACTCCTACTAGAATATTCAGTTGACTCCTACGGTTGCCTGACTTCGCTCTCTTTGTTATAAACCACAGTAACGTAAATCCCCATTTTTAAATATTTTGTTTGTTGTGATGCATTCGTTTCGTTCCTATTGTAATCAAATTAGACAAACCAACACCGACACCATGTTTATTTAAATTAAACGCAATGACGTCCCCTTCGAAAAACAATAATTAATCAAGATTAATAGCTTACACTTTAACACTAGGACCCTAAGAAATAACAATTAAGCTAGCAAATAAAGACGGACACAATCGCGTCCTTACTTTTTCTGCTAAGGGCGAAACATGTAGAGGAAAACAAAGAAACTCGATTTAGAACCCTTCAGGGGTTGCGGGGAGCGTATTAAATTTGCATTAGACGAAATTGAAATACGCCCTCCGATGACTCGTTACGAGGGAAGACTAATAATGTCGTCAATTCGCATCGGGAAGATCTTCAAAGTCACGCCGTGACTATTTGATTAATTGAAGAATTTTTTGCCTTTTCCCCTTTAAGAGGTATGGTGGGGAAATTTGTCAATACGCTGCGTTCTGCCCTGAAGTATCCATTGTATTGAACAGGTCATTAAGTCGTGCTCTGAAGGGAGAGTTCCGAAGATAAGTATTGTTTCAAAAATGAACTCTAGTTTGAAGACATCTTCATGATTTAGAAATTTAAATAAAAATAACTTCAAAAGCAGTCGTAACGTTGGGATTACAATTTTGTAGAAACTGAGAATTTGAAGGATTAATTTATTTCACGCTGTGTCTAGGTGTCTAGACGTGATAAATATCCATAATTTTAGATGTCCAAGCTGCATTTGACTTTTCTACGTGTTACGATGTTCTCGATTGTGACTTTGATCACTTTGGATTCCAATGTTCCAATGTCCAATAAACGTTCAAGTTCAGCAATTCCTTTTGTCACAAATTATTGACAGCCTTTGACCATTAACTCACCTGACGGTAAGTTATAATGCGGCTGACAATCGTGAAAACACTTGTCTAGAAGTAAACTTGAGACTTCAAGCCTTCCAGGTTCAGACAACAGGATAAGTTCGTTGTCCGTCCGTCCGTCTGTCTGCCAGTCTGTCAAGACCCTGCTTCTCAGGAACACGTGGAGGTACTAATTTGAAATGAATATCAAATACGTAGGTCTACGGTCTCTTGGACCTCTAAAAACATGAAGCTTCTACGTCAACATAATAAAAATACGGCCATTTATGCGACATATTTTGAAACTCGCAAACAAATAAAAACCAATATTTTATTGTGCTTCCCGTTTCCCGGTCTCACAGCCCAAGTAAAGGAAAAAATCTGAAAATCGTTAATTTGTAGTTTTATCACATGAATAAATATTTTTTGCGATTACAAGCAATACATTTGCAGTTGGAGAATTGAACGTGACGTATATCGATGTAAGGGAGACCATGTTTGCCAACTACAATGTTAAGTTTGTTTTTGGGATAAATTCATCCCAACTACCCTTCATTGCGCGTGGTCCGACACGCACTTGGCCAGTTTTTATAAATATTCACCCAGCATTAAAAAATGTCAACAAATAACTGCAAGCTAGTCATAAGCCGTGATCATAGTCACGTCTCTAACACAGTCATATCGCACACCCATCGCTTTCGACCTCCGTGAGTCCGTGTTGACATTTCAAACTAATTGAATTTTTGTGACTTAACTGTAATATGTGTACTGTTAACTCGTGATGACGTATTTTATTTAGCTTTTAAGCGCAATCATGTTTCCAGCCTTTCACAATAAAGTGGCAATTAGTAAGTACTAGACGTTGAACTGTTAGGATGCCATATTTTTTACCAAGTCCAATGCCCCGAAAATTGTTCACAGTTTTAAGTAGTGATTCGTTTCGTGAATCGAAAAATCTGCATTCATTAGAACAGAATAGAGGTTTTAAACCAATTTTTTTTTATCTGTTTATTTGCGCATTTTAAAACCACGAGCTGATTTTAACGGTGCTGTAGTTAAATTAAGCTTAGTTGGAATTAAAAGGCTTTTTTGAGGAAACGTGATCAAGCAATCTTAAGCTACAATGACACTGAAGATGTTATTTAGTGAAAAATACAAAGTGTTTTAAATAGGAACTTAGAAGAAGCTACAAGTTTGATGTTTTCTATATACCACAATGATTGTCAATACCTAATTGTGTTTCTAGACTTTGAAACCATTCTACGGATAATCATGATAATGATTATCACTAACAGACAGACAGAATGAAAGCAGGTGGTCACATTACTTATACATCAACTGTTACAAAATGAGAAACAGTCATTTAATAAACACCTCTTTATCATAGGAGTCACAGACACTCCGCTGTGCAGGGTCTGCATGGAGGACGACGAAACAGCAGCTCATGTGCTTCTAAACTGCCCGGTGGTCGCCACGTACGGGACAAAGTACTTCGGTAACCCAGGTACCCTACGTGAGATTGTCAGCAACACCAAGACGTTGCTGGCCTTCTTCGAGAAGCTGGGGTGGATCGAATAATCGATTTTCCCATCCGTACGCAAAATACGCGCATTGACGTGGAGTTGCGGACACCAGCCCATATTACCTATTTATTTCTAATCATTAACATCATTCATCCATTATTACAGACTCCCTTAATGCTATAAATTCCCTGAAAAAAACTAAACCAGTCCATTTTGAGATCAAACCCACTGTTATAGCTACTAACGATGACGTCACAAAATCTCCAGCTCATTCCTGCTTATCAGTTGTTACGCAGGCGTACAGTCACGGACATCGGCATCACGTTCGCAGCACGTGCTGTAATCACGTCCGTGGAGTCACGTAACGTGTAGTCGGCCTAATTTGTTGATCGCGGACTGCGCTCGACTGTACCAAAGGATTGTAGAAAACATAATGGTTATACGTTTTGTGCTTGGCTTGTGTTGCGTGATCGTGTGTATGGATTCTGGAATGTCATGTTGTTATGATCTGATAAATTGAAGCAAATAGTCATTCACATACGAAGGGTACAGGGAAAGAAAGGTCATTGTCAGTATTTATTTGTTTAATATTGAGTTGACAATGCCATCTAGTAGACAATTCATAGAGCTATCAGGCAAAAAAATTATAAAACTGCTAAAAGAGAACAGTGTAATCATGCGACTCAAAAATTGTTTGTATGGCAGTAGGAAAAAAAGATCATGGTCACCACTGTTGTTTTAATATTGTCTATGGACTCTGATCTTTTTCTCGTTTTAAGATTAAGATTAAGTGAATGATTAAATAATTAATTAGTTAATTAATACTTCAGATGTAGTGACAGGTACACACTGTAATTATAGTATTGCAGTATTAAAATATGTCAGAAAAGATTTTTAATAAATTGGTTTTTAAAGTTATTAAAGCTTTTTAATTTTCTCAAAAATTATAACGTTAGGTATGACAATGATGCGCCTCAAAGAGATGTCAGCACACATTGACGGGGTCCGATAGGGCCGATGGGCCGATGCCTGCCTGGTTCGCGGGTTTGTTCGAAAAGGTAACCGTGGCCCTGGCACAAAGGCACCTGAAGGAATACTACCCGTGTTCCTTCAGTAGGTAAAAGTCTTTAGTAGGTAAGGTTTTAGTAGGTAAAAGTCTGACACGCTCTCCCGCTCTACCCAGAGCGGGAGAAGTTATTTGATGATGTCAAAACAAAAACAAACAAAAAGTATGACAATGATCATTCTTTCCCTGCATGCTACTTTGAGCCTTCTCAAAACAATAACGAAAGCTTAAGCTGGGAAAGAAGACTGCCTCATTGGTCTAGTGGTCGCAAACTCTACTTCTGAGCACGAAACCCTGGGTTCGATTCCCGGGTCGGGCAAAGTGTTATTAGGTTACGTTAAACGTAAGAAAAATTGAACTTCGCGGGCTACCGTGGCGCTTCCCCCTTAACAAAGCGTTCACCTTAACCGTCCATTAAATACTGTTGTAAGCAAAATAAATCGTCCTCAGTGTTGATGTCACACTAATGAACATTTTATATTTTTATACGCACCAAAAAAGCTTCGATGAAAGACAGTACGGAGTGACAAGCATCGCTGTAGGTAAGGTGAAGGGCGTTCGTTAATGACATTCTCAGCATAATTCCTGTGGGTAGGGCTGCCAGCCTTTGTAGGGACATATTTAGCCTGTTTTATGCCATGTTCGTCTGGTTTAAGGCTAAAAATACGCGGCTAACCTGACCGGAATCTGGGCTGTTTTATTCTGATAATAGTACCTGGGTGATAATTTGTTAAACTGTATCATTTTTGGCGTGTGATTACCGTTTTGACTGAAATGGTATCGCAGTTTGCGCCTTGTTTGTTTTCTTTCTAGTCGCAACTTTTCTGTGCTGTGAATGTCGCGTTTTATTTTAGTACTAACTACTTAAATATTTAATTTGTTAACGATTCAATTAGTCTTCTACGGTTTATTTTTGAGCAATAATTGAAAGAGTTTTAACTTATTGAATGATGGTCTTGACAGAAAGTTACCTTCCTCTGCTATAATTATAAATATTTTGTAAAACTTGTCAATCCCACTAAAGAACACTGTCTTTCAAGACACAGGATTTTCTTAGTTTAAAGGGCTGGGATACCCATCACTTAATGAAATAACACTGTTGCTGCCTAGGCTAATTATTTGGTAAATAAATAATAACTTACTTACTCGCTCTGCTCATAGTAGGTACCAAAAATTGCTATCTACGGTATGAGCTTTTTATGTATAACTCGTGGGAGAATACAGGAATAAAGCTCTATCACGCGGTTAAAAAGTGCGCACGCGCAGTGATGCAGCGACTCAGCGCGATACATTGTGAAGTCGTACAAAGATCTTTTGGCACGTGGCCAAAATCGGAACTAATGCCACCATCTTGTTTTTTCAATACAATTTCACAAATGTTTACCGACAGCGCCCTCCTTACAATGCCAGTCAATCGCCAAAGATACTTGTAGTACTGTATGCACCACATTAACTAGTGATGAGGGTCGAGTCTTTAGTTACCATGTGTTGATTATCGATTATCGACTTCGACTAACTGATGATTAAGCTTCGTTGTATCTAATTATGTTGCTCAAATTACTGTGAAAATTTATTCATCAATCATTGTGTAAATATTATATTAATTAGTTATCGGTATGTGTGTTGCGTTGTTACAAATAGTAAATAGATATTTTAGTTAATACTTTTAATAAGTACTAGTACTAGATCATTAAGACACAATTATTATCAATACATTCAGTTCGGAATTTTAGATACTTACATACAAATCAAATCTTGGCCAGAGACTAAGCATTGCCATTCAACGTGGCAATGCCGCCAGTCTCTTGGGTACATTACCAGTCGACAGCTATGAAGAGGAATTTTTCGACGCCATATTTTATTTTTTTAATAGTTTAGCCAAGTTAGGTTATTAAATGTTAATTGTAAATACTGTAATTTCATATTTGTAAATACGAATTAATTAGATCTTGCATATTTTCTTTGATCCAGCAACCCTAACTAGATGAGTATAAGCGGCTATAGTAGGCACTGAGTTTCCTGTTTTATGATTAATGTTTCCGTCCTTTCGACACTATAGAAAGTACGAATCAATTTGTATATTAAATGTGGCTGGAAGTTGTAAATATATTATCAGTAGAGGTTTTTCATATTTATTAGAGTAAATTTTACGTAGTATTTCGTTCCGGTTATCAATTATTTATAGATTGGAATTGAAAAAAAAAAGAAATGGTATTGAAAACTGTTTTACAAAATGGAGTAGTTTTTGTAAAAGTATAGGTTTATAAAATTACAATATGCTTTATCGTGATAGTGGCCGCTGTTACGCGACCATCATCAATAATTAATTATCTCCTGGCTACAAAGAACATCAAGTAAGTCCCTATAGAACGTGCCAAGTTTCAGTCAGCTGAAAACTATGCATAATCAGCCTATAATGTTCCCGCTGCTGGGACACAGGCCCCCTCTCGGTGAGAGGAAGAGGGCCGTAATCCACCACGCGGGCCCAGTGCGGGTTGGTATATGTCACATTTCATCGAATTTTTTGGTTCTAGGGTATCCCCACGATGTTTTCCTTCACCGTTTTGAGAGCAGTGGTGATGAAAGGCGACCACTGCTCCAACCATAACTGCTCCACTGCTCCAATCATGCTGAAAACCATAACTTTCCCTTTTTCCGATCCCTGATAAATGATAAATGATTTTATTTCTGTAAGTAGGTTTGAACAAACATTATTACACGTCAATTATATTTTAAAAACTAGATGAGGTCGGCGTTTCCTATCTGACTACTCTGAGAAGAAAGGCCGAAACAAACTCAGAGGTCACAGTCTCTTTTAAAGTCCAGACATAATCTTGGTCAGATCATGTGAAGACCATGTAGATATGTGTCTGATACGATTGCTATTTCAAAATACATACTTATCCGACTGTCTATTTCGTACTTTTTTCCACCGTACTGAATTTTGGCAAAGAGGATTCGTTTCAAGAGTGGTTCCTGGAAATGGCCATACACTTTTAATCCCTGAAAACTAAAACCTGTTCACAGTTGGATTGTTTCAACCAATTTACTAAAAACAAACATTCTTTGTTTACAATCAACTATATCCGTTTTGTTTGTATACTTTTATACGTTTGCTATCTATTTTAAACGCCTATGTTCCGGCTATTCTATTTGGTCAACCATTTTTTGTTCAAAGAACGATACGACTATATTTTGTATTTCCGCTTCATTTGTTACGCACGAAATACATGAAAATACACTTTAGCGCACTTTGTGAAACAAATTGTCGGTACGTGAAGAGTTATTTAAGTACTGTGTGTTAAAATTATATTTACACGGCGAATATAGAGTTAAAAGGGAAGAATTTTCATGGGATTCTGCTGCTTTACAAGTTTAACAAAAATTAAGGTTTAATTTTTTTTTAATCCCGACACAAACAAATACCTCTGAAAACGGCTGAACAGATTTTCTTCTTTCTTATTTCGTTTTCTTTTTTTGTTTTATCTAAGAACACTCTTGAACAAGTCAGCTTTCTAACAAAACAAAAAAAAAACATCGGTTCAGCCATTTGGGTGCAATGATGCCGCAGACGCACAGATACATATGTTAAACCTTTAACACCCCTCTTTTTCCGTTGGGGGTTAAAAAGGGCCTTCTCTTCGTACTACGAGTTTTCTTATTTAAGGTTATGATAAGAATTTAAAATATTTAATGAGACAAATTTCATTTTCATACAGTCATTGGTTTCAACATATTCACTTCACTTAATAACTCACACACACTCTAATCACTTTAAGGCTCCCCGGCAACAGGCGTCACGCGACTGTGCGAAACTAAGGCACCACTCGTCGCGTGACACGCGGTGCCTTTGTGTCGCACTGTCGTGTCGCGCCAGTGTGTACGAGCCTTTATGCGGGCACTGCAAGTAATATTATAAAGACATACAAAATTATCTTTTCAAAAATAAACATTTTTAAACAGTTACTCCAGACTTTTTTAATTTGTTTACTATGTGAACGTGTACAACAAGTTTTACGATTTGAAACCATCCAATTAGGAGGAGTCCAGATGGAATGTTATAATTATGAACACTTTTAAAGGACTCTTCCGCTGATGGTTTGTTTACAACCATATAACTTTATTAGCTTTAAATGTGTGTTCGTAATTACTGTTTAAGGGACTTTTACATTATATTTCGTGGAACTATTTAGTGTAAAAGAAAGTAAATGATGTGTCTGTCATTAGTTTAGTAGGTAATTAAGATTTGGCAATTGATAAGCAAGGAATAATGTACAGTCAGCAAAAGAGATAAGTAGGCAGGGTCGCCGGCTATAGCTAAAGTTTAGTAAGAAACCAATGAATGTTTTCGAATAAAATAAAAATAATAGACTTTTTTGTACAATTATCTCTTTTGCTGACTGTACCTAGGTTGAAAATGTAAACTATTTTAATCAGCATTTCAATTAGCTAATGAGCCAAACTTACAAATCAATGGGTCCCTCTTAATGGCAAGGAACATCGCGGCAGTCGCGGCAGACCCAGATGGAGATGGCGGGATGAGCTGGACTCCTTCAACAAGAACAGCGGGGTAGTTACGTAACACACTAACAGTAGGAATGGGTTTCATTTTGACAGTTCAACAACATTCATTGCGTTATTTACGTTGTTGAGCAGACAAATTTTTCGAACATATGAAGCAATGGTTTAGCAATAGGCTTCAAAATGATTCAAATTGAGATAGATAGTATGTTACGTAGTGGAAAGAAAGTAAGTAGGCCTTTGCCCTGCAGTGGGACATCACAGGATTTAAATAATAATTAATAATAATATTCAGTTAGACATTATTATTTTTATTCGATATTGGCCTCTGTCAGATTGCCCAAGGCAAGTAATGTTATTTTTATTATATTTCTAATTATACTCTAGCCTCGTCCTCGAGATTACCACTGTACAGACGGCTATACATCAAGCTATACATTTCCAGTATAAGCTGATCTCGCATTGTATAGGATTTCCGTACAGTGCGAGATCAGCGTAAACTGGAAATGTATAGCTTGATGTGTAGTCGTGTGTACACTCGTAGTACCACATATTTAACATTTATAAAATCCTTGGCGGTAGCCTTGTGCAACAACCCCGAGAAGAAATAAACAATAACACCATATTTTATACTGAAAACGTTCTCAATTTATTACATATACTATTATTTAGGTATTGCTTTTATACACGTGTATGTTATTAACAAATTATAATCATGTTGTCTACAACTTTGCAAAAACAAATTAAATATGAAAGTATCGTAATTCTAGAGAACTTTTGACTGCTCAGTGCAATTTAAGTTAATTAAACTACCCATACAAATGTGAGCTAAAGACTCTTTTTCAATTATTCTGTTAATATTACTCTTTGGAAAATAACGTATGTCCAAAACTTGCACTGTCAGCTCTACCCTTATACATGAACAAAATTTAATAATAGTTAATCGTGTTCCAATTGCAGATGAATTTGCAGTCTAATTCCCTGGGAATTTTAAAAATCGAACGACAGTTGCTTTCCCCGCACACGCAAGCTATCAAAGGCAAGGGACGAATTTACCTAGTGAAGTAGGTATTGATTATGGATTTAAATATTCTCTAGGAGGATGGCAGACTTTCACAGAATGTTTAGCTGTAGTTACTAGTACATATTATACACATACATAAACCCACGCCGGAAGGAGACGCCCTAAGAGGACATATAGTGACCTTATTGGTGATGTTCTTCAGAAAGGTCAGGTGCGTAGTAAGTACTCGCAAGCGGCGTGCGTATATGACCAGATGTATGAACGTAAATGAGGCAAAAGGACTATGTAAGGATCGTAGCAGGTGGCGTTCTGAAGTTTCTACCTACCCCTATGGTAGTTACTAGTTAATCGTGTAAAGCACAAAAGTCTAATAATAATCATTAAAATTGCCGTAGGTATTGTCACTTTTAAAACAGGCGTGATAATAAAGGTAGCCAACTTAAACATCATCAAACTCCTACCGATCCCAATTTATGTGGGGTTGGCGGCACATGTTTTTTCCTTCCATAGGTACTTCTCTATTAGTCGTCATCTTGGTTGTCACCACCTTTCTAGCTATCTTTCACACAGTCCATCCATCGTTTATTTGGTCTTCCCCTACTCTCATAACATCATCATTATCATAATCAGTCTATAATGTTCCCCCTGCTGAGACACAGGCGTTCTCACTGTGAGAGGGAGTGGGCTCTAATCAACCACGCGGGCCTAGTGCGGGTTGGTGGATGTCACATTTTTTTCCTTCACCGTTTTGAGAGCAGTGGTGATGAAATTAAATACACAAAGTAAAGTGCCTGTTTCGGATCGAATTTACGACTTACAATTCGTAAATGGGAACCGATACTACTGGGCGAACTTATAAATGCTCTATCGAAAAACATAGAAAACTTGGTATCCTATAAAACGAATCAAGAATTGACTAAGTATTAAAGTGGGTCTTCTAAGATACTAACTAACCTACTCATATTGAAACAACCTTACAACTGTAGCGGCTTCTACAAACTCCACATGCGAGCTACACGTCACACTGACGTCACGCAAAATCCTGCATCGCACAAGCTGAGTTTACCGCGCAACTAGGATATATACAACATCCTGACATCAATCGTCGGGCAGTTGCCCACCAGACACAACACCCGTCTGGTCGGAGGATCCTCCCTTTTCTATGGAGGTTTGAGTGAACTTTACACCCTGTTCCTCATACCTCTATACAACCACCTATGCATGCGTAGCCTTTCTATCGTGGCCATGCGTAAGGAACGGAAGAATTGTAGAAAGATTTCTACGGCGCGATGTCAAAATCCAAAAAAAGAATGATTTTTTTTAACAAAGTGATTTGCCCTTCTCTTCCTGGAGTAGAGATAGAAGTGGTCACGCTACGCATGCAGTTGCCAAGTAGACAAATAACAGTTTTGGACAAAGAATTTAATTTCAAAAAATTAAGACGACTTCAAATACATGTTCATCTTTTGATACAAATGTACAAGCTCCTCAAGAATGACGTAAGAGTCAAGTTGCAGCATCAATAAACCGTAATAAACTTTGGAGAACCCGTTTAGAAAGCATTTTGTAAACAAATTCTATTGCATGTCATGCTCCTATTACTACTAAATATTAATATCAATGGCAGCGTATGTGTTCATTGCCATAATAAGTGATATAGAATTTAATGGCTATTAGAAATAATTCAGGCGTTTATTTTGTTTGGACAGTGTTTTGTTTTTGTTTATAGTATTTTTAGGATAACATGCTGCAGCGTTCGTGGCTACTGTTTTGAATCATATCTTGACCTTATAGCCTAGGCCTATTCATCTAACAATTAATTATTCTCTATCTTTTAAGAAGTCGCGTATGATCATAATCATTCCAAATGTCCTTTCTTTGGTATTGTTCGTCGAATCGTTGAGTTCTGAGTTGAGCTGCACGATTACTGACAAATGCGTGCAATGACTGGACAGGCCCACTCAATCTGTGTGGTTTTTCCCCAAAAGACCATTTCAGACACAAATCTACATGGTCTTCACATTATCTGACCAAGATTATGTCTGGACTTTAAAAGAGACTGTGACCTCTGAGTTTGTTTAGGCATTTCTTCTCAGAGTAGTCAGATAGGAAACGCCGACCTCATCTAGTTTTAAAAATATGATTGACATGTAAAGGTGTTTGTACAAACCTACTTACAGAAATAAAATTATTTATCATTCTCCAGCCCTTATCCCAGTTTATTTGGGGTCGGCGCAACATGTCTTACACTTTCATACTTCTCTATTAGTCGTCATCTCGGTAGTCACCTCGTCCATCCATGGTTTCTGAGGTGTTCCCCTACTCTTATAGCCATCCACCCATACTAGGACAACCGATTTCCACAAAAAAAATCAGTCACCGGTGCCACATTCAGACTTCCTCCTATACGAGGTGACAGGGACATCGACGTGCAAACTGTAACCATGAATTCAGCACACGATTCTAGACCCCTTAGCTTAGAAATCGGTTATCAAAAAAAGTCTACCTTTTCATAGAAAAATGCAATACCTACGCGGTGAAAATGTACCGAACAGCATTTATTTTTATAGCCTACGAAAATTTTCGACGCAGGGATTAGAATCATGTACTGAATCTATGGTAACAGGTTGAGCGTCGACGTCCCTGTCACCCTGTATACTTACTTCTTATTAATCATTTCTTTTTATCAAATGTATTCGCATCAACCTACAATTTATGTAAAAACTATGTCAAAAATCGGCCCTCAGCCAAATATGGCCTTTGATCTGACCAATTATTTTGCTTTATTCTAGAATTAGTTTTGGCACAGAAAACATTAGATGAAAATCAAAAATGAACAATATAAAAATTGCTTAACCGAATCGAGAATTAGATATTCATCTCACAGTTAGCGAAAAAAGTATGTCGACATCTTTTTGTCCGCTCACATATCGGCTACATTTACGTCAGCCTCATCTAGGTTTACCCTATCGTTTGACAAATTATAATAAAAACAGAACCCACTCACTTAAATGATCCAACCCAGAATCCAGACGCAAAAAAATAAAAATTCTAGAATGTTCAACGGTAAAAATAAAAGAAATTAGAATTCAATGTTCAAGAATTTTATAGCTACCGCAGAGACATTCTGTTCTAGGTGAAAGAAAACTAGAATTTACAACTATGAGAATCGATAAAGTCGATTGTATGAATCCCCCGAGTGGCTTCGAGCTTCGAGCTCGATTCGTACGCCACTTACTGAAATGAATGTTGCATTGAGCTAACAGTTGAAATTAGAATGAATCGATGGCTTCCACAGTCTTTTGTCGTTGAAAACTCATTTAATTTTAGTGGGATCGTATTTTAGAGTGGAAAGACAGATATCGTGATGTCATTATGATCATACGCACGTACGGAATTCCTATTTTAGATGGAACGATTATTCTAGATAACATGTATGCTTTTTGAAATGTCTAGCTGATCACATCACCAAGCGCCTATAACCCATACGTTACCAAGCTTGTGTTTTGAATCAATTTACTGTTTTACTATAGGTTTCTCATAGTTCGCAGTACCTTATACGATTGCACAATGAAGCAATGAGAGAAATATTAAGCTTATCTGACAGTACTGACCTCAGGAAATAAAGCCTAGCCTAGTACCTAAAAGTAAATCTCTAAATTTCAGATCACAATCCAATTCTTATTTCAACTCTTTACTAATGGCTTTTGTAGACAGAATTTTAATTCACATTTGTTACAGTTGTAATGGCAATCACGTCATTTGGTTTAAATAAGCTTTTATTTTTAGTATTTTTCGTTTATGTAGATTTTTCCATTTTTTGTAAATGTGAGAACGTTGTAAGCCTTTTATTTTTTTGGGTGGGAAATCGTCGAATGACCTCTCCCACTCTGAGCGGAGCGGAAGGGCCGTGTCAGACTCTTACTGACCAAAACCCACCCCTGTTCCTTCAGTTGCCTGTGCGCCAGGGCCACGGTAACTCTTTCGAATAATCCGCGACCCCAGCAGAACGTTGTAGGCCTAACTTGTAGACTGTAGAATTGTAGACCATTTTATATTTTGTTAAGTACCTTGTTACTTATTGACAGGCCTACGCTGTCCTCCCATACCTATTAACACTGTAATTTGAAAATATTGTAAATGCCAATCATTTCTAAAAGAGTACCCGTGGAGTTTCTTGCCGGCTCTTCTCCGTAGGAAACGACCAATTGGAACCGTGCACCTCGCTTCTGACGTTTCCTAAGTGCCCATGTAGGTTTATGTGAAATAAAATATTTTGACTCTGTTTTTTTTTTCTGAATCACTGTTCTACTAACTAAGCATCACAATTAAGTAACATAATCCAATAACAATTGGTAATAAAAACAAACTCAATAAAACTAAGCTCCAACGAACATTGCAAGTACTAGGACAACATACTCATTTAGGCAATAGGTGACTTCAGTCCTGAGCCGAGGCAATAGATGGTCCAATTTGCCTCTCCGTAATCGAGCGTTGAATGGACCATGCGCCATGAAATTAGATCATCGTGCCGCTTTATTTAAAATGTAATGTTTTTGTATTACCGGTGTGTGTCGCGTGGAATAAGGTGGAAGGATATTAAGAGTAACATCTCCTACGCCGTAATGGTCGCCTGGTAGTCTGCTTTTCTGAAATAGACTTTAATTTTGTGTCGTTTTGCATTTATTTAGGAAAAGATCGGTAAACTAATTTTATGAGTACTACTAGTATATCGCCTTTTGTGACAGTCATGTCTATCAAAATCTACAGATGCCTCCATCCCTCAGTGTCGCTACTTAGCAACCAGCAAGTTTGTTTTATGTAAAATGATTGGAATAACACTCAGAATCGAGGCATTTCAAACGAAAGGTAGAACAGCGAAAGTTTTATACGACCTTAGGGTATAATCCCTCCACTTTTATGTACGCCCTGATAATATCCCAGCATAAGTAATCACACTTTTTGACTTGCTAATTTATGCTGAACACAAATATCGACAATGGAGCACTAATAACAGGATTCAATTATTTTGAATTGTAAAACTTACAAAGCCTACCAATTGGACGCGAACACGTTTCAATAATTCTATGAAAGTAAAAAGATTACTGATAATAAAAAGTTTTCTTTCTTTTTACTTATGTTACGTCCTTCAGACGCATTTTCCAAAGGTCACACTGGTCAGGTCATATAAAAATTTAAATGAAGAAGGTAAACTTTATTAGGTTTCTAACTCAATATAATATTCGGTGCCCATCGCTAGTCAGACTTATTAGGGCACAGTTTCATCAATAATTCAGCTTGTTAAACCGTAATTAAGACAGACAACGTTTATGTCCATTAATAAGTAATTTAGTATTTGATTGAAGAATTAGTAACTAACAATTATTTGGAATATCAAGCTTATTTTTGCTAAAGTCGATAACTCATTAAAAAGCAAGTGAACTTATTAGGTGAATTTTACCCCAATATGCCTGCAGCAGTGGTGGCCTAGTGGTAACGGCCCCGTCTTATGAGTTGTAGGTCGTGGGTTCGAACCCAGGCAGGCGCTTTACTTTATGTAAATAATTTCGTCACCACTGCTCTCAAAACAGTGAAGGAAAACGTCGTGAGGGAACCGGAATGTTCTAGAACCAAAAATTAAAAGAAATGTGACTTCTACTAACCCACACTGGGCCCGCGTGGTAGATTACAGCCCACTCCCTTTCTAAGAGAGGAAGCCTGTGTCCCAGCAGTGGGGACACTATAGGTTGATTATGTATGTCTGAAGTTATAATCCAAATTCGATGATTAAATATTTTGATCGAAAGAAAAAATATAAAAGGACATATTATTTACCAAAAATGCACGTTATTAGTTCCATCAAAGCCGACCGAATATTTGCACCCATGACTGGACAACAAACAAATAATATGAGGGTACCGTAAATAATATTGATTAAATACTTTCCCACAAAAATTCACCACGAAATAAAAGTGTACAAAAACTATTTTATTAAATCCCGTGACCCCACATAAATAAGGCGGGGCAATCACGTTTCGCATCGCAACAAGAGCAAAACAACTGGCCCAATTAAAATTGACACAGACAGCTCCCAGAAGGTGTCGCCGTTCGCATCACTCGCACGCGATCTCAGCAACGACGCGACGCCTGCTAATCGATACCATTAATTTTATTCTGTCGGATGTTGTTTGCTCAGAAAATATTCACCAGCATTTTAATGAACATAATCAGCCGAGACCATCCACCAAGGCACAAACGAATGATCAAAATACAAGTCACTCCCGCCACTTCGGACTGCTCCACATTTTATCAAACATATAATTTGAATACACTATTAACATGTCTAATTAGAGACTCCAGCAAACATTTTTAGAAAATGTTTTCGAAACAAATTGTCCGAGTAATAGCGTTTAAAATGTAAATTCTAAAAGGGGTAGATAAGTTTTGTGTGGGGTGCGTAATTAAAAGAGACGCGTCGTGCGACAGTCGTGAGGTGCAAGGTGTCTTATCGGTTGGGTTTTAATTTGAGGCTGGCATGAGACACGCGAGCCGATCACGCGACACAACGCATCGACCGGGGTACAACACTACGCGCGCTTTTTAAAATTATTTATTTTATGTCATTATCGAATGCTTCGACTGCTAGCTTTGTGCGGCCGTATCGATTTAAAAATAATTATTTCGAATATTCGATCGCACGGTGCAGGCCGTTGACACTTTAAGTTTAAATAAAAAAGCATGTAACGACTGAGTAAGCATAGTTTATCAATCAGTATAAAGAACACACAGGGGAACCCTTTTGTTTTTTTTAGAGTCGGGACAAAGCAAACTTAGGAAATGAGATTTCACGTAACAGTTTTTTGGAACAAAGTGCTGGTTGCGTGTCGGATTGTAAATAATTAGCTCATTCAGCCGCACCTATACCGTCGCCGCCATTGTTTGTTTTTTGACGCAAGAAATTTTGGAACAAAATACGTCTTCCTTTTTAAAGATGTGCAGCAGTTGCTTCATAAAATGTTCAGTTTTTCGTGACTTCTGATATTATTGGTAAATCTGATTATGTAAATATACCTACAAGTTTTATTAGCATTGTGGAAATGTATATAAAAAAATACTGATCACTTTGTGTCTAAACATTTGTGCCTGTGTCGTTGAATTTTTAAGATCTCTAATATTTTCAAGGATTAAAAATATCTATGCAAGTTACTTTTCAATACTTCGTTGCCTCAAGCAATGCATCACCATAAATAGTTTTTTAACATCTTTACTTTTCAGTAATTATGTTTACTTTAAATCGTTTTTCATTCATTAATTTCATACAAACATATATATTTAATGTAACGCCTTCTTCTCATGGGGCTACCCCATGGGTAGGGTAGGGTTCGTAGGTGTCGTTCTGCAGTTTCTGCCTACGCAGAAACTGCAGAACGACACCTACGACCCTTATAATAATATACTCCTTTTGCTTCGGTTCATCTAATTAATTTCACTAGGTATTTATACCAAGGTTTGAAACAGAACTTAACCAATACAATGATTACAAGGAACACAACTTACAACAAAACTCTTCCATGAAATTTACAATAAATAGGAGAAATTAATAAGAGCCTATTAGTTCACCTCAAAGTTAATCTCTATTCAGTGTTATTGCCAAGAATTTCGTACAATTTCCTATTCAAGGAGTTGAATGTTTCTAATTCCATAATTAATTAAAGATTTCCAGAAAGGATCATAGGTGAGCCAAGTTTTGTAATATTTTGATCCCCTATTTGCCGGTACATTGATTTAACAATAACTTAGTACTTAGTAGAAATGTATAAGTCAGGTAACTTGACAAATAACCTTAACGGTGCTTGTAAACTACATGCTGTAAAGTCACACCAATCACTGATAAAATTACCGAAAGCCGCCTAAGACAGCCCAAGACAGAATATAGTAAAATGGTTTAAATGTTTCATATATTATTTAAAAATTAAATATAGCCTCTGCAAATAGGAAATCAAATAAAGAAGCAATAGAATTTCAATCATCAAAATTTAATTTAAACGACACGAGTCATGCCTTTAAGGGTGAAAACTTAACAAAGCATAGATAGCTTATTTGATGCAAGTTGGAGAAGTCGGCTGCGAAGAAATGAATTGTTTAATAAAGTTCGTAGACAGTCAGCATGACAGTTTTTATTTTCTTTTACATCCCGGCGGCGTATTTTCAGTTTATTGCCAGTCTGATTTGCTTTAATCCTTATGGGGTTATTGCTAAAAACTCAGTTGCTTTATTCATGGATAATTGGTTAAATCGTGCAGTCAGTGCATCTCATCTCCATATCCGTCGTAAAATTGGCATCATCACGCGTGTTTCAGCTAATCTTTTTTACTATCTCTGACGATACTAGGATCAGGCTAGCCAGCATAATTTTATTGATTGTATCTATGTGACAGAACTATCTTCTTATTGTTTGTTGTGACTGGCTCTTATTGAATTCCATAATACATTACTGGCACCAAAAAAATCAATTAAATCACCCTCCGTCACAATATCAGATTGTTGCCAGTACAGTAGCATATTTGTCACGACCTATTGTTTATTAATATACAGTCACGAATGTCTAGGGGTGGGGTTATTAGTTTACAAGTGTATCAGACGCCCCCTTTGTTTAATATTGACTCAGTACTCGTGGGAGCACAATATTACTTCCCAACTCTTTCGGAAGTTTGCTCTTGTTATTGACATCTCCTGCATCTGCTACCTACAGGAAATGTACCAACGTTCTATAAACTTCATCGCGGATTAATTCGCTTTGTCGTTTATATCGTTCATCGATTGCTGAGAATTTAATTTTGTGTTTGTTTAGGACAACGTTTATTTGGTCGGTATTTGCTTCAACAGGACCCGGTTTGTTTGCAAAGCATTTTGATACTTTAGTAGTTGGGGTTCAGTTGAAATTCGATTGATAGGTTCGATATTTTCAAATGCCATCTATATAAAATAAATAATGTTCAGACAAAAAAATTGCAGCCCTTTAAAATTTGTCGAATCCTAACCTTTCACTGTGATAGATTTTCTGTAGAATATGAAATGAGCAAAGGACAAAGACTGATTTTTTTACTGATATTGATTTGCATGAATCCCACGATATATTTTTTATTTAAATCAAAGTTCATAAATGTACTGAATAATCAATGTTTAGCTGCAATAATTATTTTATCTAAAATACCTAACAAGTCCACAAACAAAACAGCAACAACTATCGATAAAAGAACGAACGCACTAAATTCTGATTATATCATATAGCTGCTTTACGAGACTTAAAGCTAACATAAAATATATAAACAGCGCAAAACAAATAACAAACATACCTTTATGACCCGTTGAGATCATAACAGTAAGTCACATTACCGTGATATATGTCACTTTGCCACCGTCCGACGTCGCAGCTCATTATGACCGACCTGTAAAGGCTGAAGCACAATAAGGCAAAATGTTCACTACTTTATTAAAATTGTATTAAACTGATTTGTTTATCTAGCGGACTTTTGAGTAAATTCCACGAACATGTAGGAACCGCTAATGATTTATTATGTACTTATGCTTAACATTCAACTAGACTATGATGAGAGGAGATTCAAAATATGTTAAAAATTTAATTAAGAAAAGAATTCTAGGTGGCTTGTGATTAGAGATTAAACTTTAAAGATCGCTTTTAGCGATAAGACCGCCCATTGTGTCACCCTGTGTAAAATGTCTACATTTATATCTGTTATTTTTTATGGTGTACATAATAAAGAGTATTCTATTCTATTCTATTCTATTCTTTACTAGACTTTGTGACCTAGGTGTAACCTAGGTGGTGATCATTATTGCAGCATTCATCAAATGTGACGTATCACGAAAACTGTTCAAAGCTTTTGAATGCATCAATGAACACTTTTCGTATTAGAAAGAAAGAAAATACGTTTATTCGAGGTAAACATGACGCAGAGAAAAACACACAAACACAAAAAGAAACGCAGCCGCAGTGCAATTACGTAGATTAAGGATGTCGGTGACTTTCTTATCAATTCTATTTTCGTTCAACTTTTACACTGACATGTACAAACTCCCAATCATGTGGCATAGTCCTTAGCGCGGTCCGTCCACTAATCTCCACCATATTGGCTTGTTAGCACCACGCATCCGATAGCTGACTTTATTGGTGTTTATGGAAACATTTCCCAAGGCATAAACACAATAATTTACGATGCTAGAAGACAGTTTTCGCTATATATAGGAATAGCACTTCATCTGAAGTTGTAAGGGTTGTTGTTGCAGTACTGGATGATGGTGTTTAAGTCCAAATTAAATTAAATTTTCTCTATTTAACTCAATGTTAAAGTTTTTACAATCGGATCGTTGACACTCGTCACTTTAACCGCATTACAATTATTCTAATCAGTTGTATCATTAATTCAGAATTGAGGGCCTATGCCTGAAATTTCTCTTCCAGATGACGAAATCACAATAAAATTAAGGAAAACGGTGTCTGATTTAAATAAATAAATTTAATTAAGTAATGTCAGATAAGACCGATTGAAAAGTATTACACTTATGACGCTATTTCTAAATTATTTGGCAGAACATTTAGATTCCTCAAAGGTTAGCAAATTCTCATAAAATAACCTTAAAAGTAACCGTAGTACCTAACGTAAGCTTTCAATAAATTATTGAAATGGTTTGCGAGAATCCTCAGCCTATAAACTGCGTCCCTTAAATCACCGTAAAGTAAAAATTACAGTGGATATAACTTTGGTCAATAAAGAAGAAGATTCGTAAAAAATATTCTCAAAAATTGCAAAGCTTGGAATTTATGGTCCTAAAGTGAAAAAAACTAAAATCGTTCGCCCTAGATTCAATAACGTTCAGATTTGGGCCATTTGTACTGAATAGCCCATTCATCCGGTCTCGTGGACCTGATGAAATGCACTTCGTTGTGCCATTTGTACCTAAGTCAAAGTCAAATCATTTATTTCAAGTAGGTCATTACAAGGTACTTTTGAATATGCATGTTTCGTGGTCGGGTACAGGATGTATATAAAGTCCACCAGTTAAGTATTAGTATACTTTTATTCAGATAACTTAGTACTAGCGAGTGTGTCCGCCATTGCGTCTGCAGTGTTGACTGACGACAGTGTTGCTACAATTTAATAATGAGCGGTAGTTTTGTACTACCTAACAATAACATTCACCTGCCCCTATCTGAGACTAGCTTTTGCCCGCGGCTTCGCTCGCGTTACTTTAGAATTTGACAATCAATTCGGTTTGTTCGGGGAATTATAGTTAGACGGATAAAAGACCGGTTTATCGACACTCTAGACTCACAAAATGTATTAAGTACTTAAATAAAAATAAAAATAAACTCTCAACACACTACTAAAGTTTCTATAATAATATAACTCGTTCATGATTCGAAAGACACGTGGCGACATCTATTATCATAAGAACGTTATTGTTGTTTTCCTCGGGAACAGTACTTTTTTTCGGGAAAAAAGGTACTCTATGTCCGTTTCTGTACCCTGACAACGTATATGCAAAATTTCAGGATGATTGGTTTAGTGGTTTAGGCGTGAAAAGGTAACAAACAAACAAACAAACTTACTTTCGCATTGATAATATTAGTTAGGATGCCTTTGATGAACTACTTCTTCGTTATTTTATTTTTCGTCTTCAAGCGTTTCAAACTTTTATGAAGGGCAAAAATTTAATTTTGGTTGATCTCATGACAGACTTCACCCAAGCGAAACGGTGTTGACTCCAACTATTATCTCACTTAAGGGTAGATAAAAACTGGCCACCTCAATCAAATCGCCCTAAAATTTTATCAAAGCAATACCTCTATCTTTATCTATCCATAAAACGCACCCTGCGGAACCAAGCCCAGTTCAGCACTATTAACACAACATCATAAAAGTAAATTTACATTAACCTATCTTGGACCCCCACCCGAAACCCTTAAAATATAATTAAATCCTTTTTACGGTTGTAATAAAATCTTATGGGGAACTAACCACCATTTCCGTTATCATGTGTCGCAGGTTCGTTTATAATTAATTAGGGGATTTAGTACAGGTGTAATCTGTGTAAGCAGATGCGGATCCCACATCTTAGGGCTATGCGAATACATACAATTTGGGTAAACATCGTGGACGTTTGTTGAAGATATTTTGGATAGCGTTAAGGCACCAAGCAGACACAAAGGCATGGCTAGTCGCGCGACAGGCGGTGCCTTTGTGCCGCGTCGCGCGCCTGTTTGAAGGAGCCTTTATTAGTTACCTCAAAATATCAATCGGATAGAATTTTAAATCATTTTCAGTTACTATTATAAGTATTCAATTTCAAAGAAAAGACATCGACTAGTCCATTATAAAGAGGTGGAGAAAGAATATTGTCAATTTAGTTAGATACTATGTGAAATATTCATTTTCAGTACGGCACAGCCATGAGCATCAATTAGAACAGCGGTATAGGTACACGGCAAACGAGGGGATGAACAGTACTTAGGCAAACGGTGTACCTTTTAACCAAATCCCGTACCATGTAAGGGTTCCACGAACTTCACAGCTTTATTCGAAAATCTCTTTAATATTAAATAATAATTCGTCCCTAATCTGAGAAAAAGGGGAAAACAAATCCGAATTATTTACAATGTTGCTTATCCCTTTTTAAATTGACCGTATTCAAACACCTACTTTGAGTGTTTACCAGGTTTTAATTCTGGAACTCAAATTAGAAAGAGACCTTGTGACCTTTTGACCAGACAGACAATTCGGGTAACGATCCTCGACATTGCGGGAATAGATTGAGGTATCACAAAAAATCAGATACCTTTTGAAAGGTCACAAGGTCAGGTTTACAATAATACTTATATACACACATACATAAACTCACGCCTTCTTCCCATGGTGGTAGGCAGAAACTACAGAACGCCACCTGCTACGATCCTTACATACTCCTTTTGCCTCGTTTACGTTCATACATCTGGTCATACACGCACGCCGGTTGCGAGCACTACGCACGTGACCTTTTTGAAGAACATCACCAATAAGGTCACTATATCTTCCTAGGGTGTCCCCGTCCCGGCGTTACCACTCACATCTGCCTTGTAAATATATTTTGTTAGTCGCCCTTCATTCATCCTCTCAACATGACCAAACCATCAAAGCTTAACCTTCAAACCCTCCCCCCCTTTATAATACTTATATCTTGATATTAAAATATTCTCCAATAGGTAATTAGGCATTTTCTTTTCGTTTAGAATGATATTAGATCAGCTATCCGCTTGTCGTTGCTACTGCCTTCATAATTCCCGTCTACAAGCAGTCTACCCGGCGGTGGCCTGTCAGCCCCTTTGAAAACATGCCAGAATATTTTTTATTTTTTTATTTGAAACTTAGTTTCACACTGCAATACAAACAAGAAATAAAACCTCCTTGCGAGACCATAGAGTAATCAACCCTTTCTTAATTAATGCCCCCGTGTCCTCTTTTTTCATTTTTTGTCTAGACCACCAAAGTTCTTCCGCGGTGAGACCAAAAAAGCATGAAAAACGGGAACAAGGTAACACTCCATCCGGTGAATGCAGGTGTATAAAACAGCTACCACCAGATGTCTTAAAAAGTAAAAAAAACTAATGATACTGAGGTTGGTTTTATTTTGACATTTGAATATCGAATCGAGTCTTTTGTTGTCATATCCTTTGAACCGCAACTGAAATTGATTGTGGCTTCGAATTACGAATGTAAGCAATAACTATAGTAGTAGGAGCAGTGGTGGTCCTGTGGTATCGGCTCCGACTTACGAGTTGTAGGTTCGATCCCAGGCAGGCCCTTTAATTTCCTCACCACTGCTCTCAAAACGGTGAAGTAAAATATCGTGAGGAAACCGGCATGCCTTAGAACCGAAAATTCGAAAACGTGACATCCACCAACCCGCACTGCACCCGCGTAGTGGGTTACGACCTGATCCCTCTCACAGAGAGAAAGCCTGTGTCCCAGCAATGGGAACATTATAGGTTGATTATGCTATGCTTATGCAACAATAGTAAATAGTCAAGTTTGACGGCACGGTTGGCGCAGTGGTTAAGCGATTGACTGATGCGCTGAGTGTCGCGGGTTCGATTCCCACACGGAACAAATATTTGTATGATCTACAAGTAGTTGTTCCGGCTCTGGCTGTTTGTGTATGTGAGTTTAAATGTTTGTAAATGCACCCACAATACAGGAGAAATTCCTAGAGGGTCAACGTTACTAAAAAAAAAAAAACTGTAGAACACAATAATTTCAGAATTGGAATTCTTTGAAGAGCAAAGCCGATATTTTGTTAACGGATTGATATGAGATGTCACACAAACAGGAGTCCAACACAAGTTACTAATAGTCATTAGGTATAACACCATTTCCAATCGTTTTTAAACGCTTCCTAAACGTATATGGGAAGGACGGTAGAACTTTCATTCAATTCATTAGCTTTCAAACTGGTAACGTGTCATGTTCAAAGATAACAACAAAAGCGAGCCTACTAGACTATTACCTTCCAACTTATTATCAAGCCTAACTAATACCAATTACGCAGAAGGTTGAACAACTTCCTATAATTACCGAGCTCCAAAATCAGCATAGAAACACGTACGAAACTCCACCAAAATTTGATCCTACTTTATAATTATCGTACGAAACATTGCCCCTTGTAAGTACGCCGCCTTAACCCACGTTAGTTAAACGTGCAACTTTAATGAAACAGTTAATTTGTGTTGTTAATGCTGGTACATGACCCGTCCTACACCGTTATTCTCATATCATGCACCAATGTGTTGTAATGGTTGCCCTTTAGATACCAATATGTGTTGATAAGTGTCCCGTTAAACAGCCAGGGGGTAAGGCGAGACGTTGGGTACACGTCGGGCAATGTTCTCATTTTGGAGGCAAAAATTGGGGGTTCTCTGCTGTTTTCTGGAATGAGAATATTTATTTATTTATTATTTATTAAAACTTCAAGCACAAGTAAAAAAATACTACATTTTCTACCAGTCAACCTTAGGGTGATGCAGAGACTAAACATGGCAGGTGCAATATACGGGATAGATAGCACGGAAATAACTATAAAATACAAGAATAAATATTAATACATAAATACTAACACACACACACACTCACACACACACACACACACACATGCACACACACACACACACACACACTACACACTATTATACACTAATATTGTATTTTGTTTGGAAACTTGAGTAAGGGTGATGACTTCTTGTTGAATAATGATCATGCTCTAAGCTACAACTTAACAATCATGAATAATTATAGAAACAACTGCACAAATCAAACTCCTTTTTAAAGGAATGACCGATTTATATCTCTGGGCATGACAACATTACTGTCAAAAGAATGTTCTGCAAACCCAGTTAGTCACATTACTGTATTGCTGTTGGATTTTTCACAATCTTTTGTTTATATTTATTTACAGCACACTCCTGAAACACTGCCACTAAGAGAAACGTAGTTTCTATAACTGCCGCTAGTGGCACTTCTATGCTGACCTGGTAAGCAAAATGCTGACCGCAGAATGACGCGCCTCTTGCACCGACAACGTTGATGCCATCACCGTATCGTGTTGCTTGATTGGTGCATAATATTCACCTGCAACATCAAACCATGAGCTGGCTCAACTCTACAGCCACAGTTTTACATGTCTTAATCAAAACTGTGGTCTTTGCACCAATTCTGAGAAATTAGGGCATCCAAAATTTCCGCTAAACTTTGTTGCCTTAGTAAATGAGTTCGGAATTAAAACGTTTCCGATGCAAAAACTAATTGATGCAGAAAGGCTCATCGTTGCAGGGAAAGCAATTGCTTACGGCGCGCAGTGTAATAATACCTGGTAACAGCACCACGCGCGATCCCGTTCTTTGACACTTTGAAGTGTTCGCGAATTTCACCTGACAGTAGGGGCTGTACAAAGTTGTATCGATAATGTTTTACTTGAGAAAAAGGTTGCACTCGAAATATTTAATTCACATAAACTTGTCGGTACTTATGAAACGTCAGAAGCTAGATGCACAGTTCCATTTGGTCATTTTCTATGGAGTAGAGCCAGGAAGAAACTCCACGTTTACTCTTTTAAAAACTTTTCATAGTAGGTATCTCCAGAGGTACCCCAGAACCGAAAAATGCAATATGGATAAGTGGCGCTGAATATGGACTCGTCTGTCCTTTTATAGCAACCTGTTATCTACAAATATTTCCTTTTATGACAGTCGTACCGATGCTAACAATAATATAAGCAGAGTTGTGGTCATTTCTAAGTCATAACCGCAGTTTTATAAACATTAGTGATCATCTGAGTTGGAAAGAAACTAAAGCAGAAGGTCTATTTTCTGAAAATGAAGTCCCTATCATAGGTGACCACCTTTTTGAGAAGGAAAATCACCACTCATTTTAAATACTATATTTTCTCAAAGTAAGATAACCCCACACAAGTCATCCCATCCCTACGCAACCAGATTGACGCGTTGTTTGAACCGTTGCCAGCCAAGACGTAATTACTTCGCGAACAGTTTGTCAGCCAATTAAACACCTTTGCTTTATTAAGAAGCCGCAGCAAGCGCTCCGGTAAATAGCTTATCAAAAGGCTTCCATGCAATTCTGAATACTTAAAAGGATGTTCCTTACGACGATGTCTGCGGTTTTTGTTCCTTGATTTTGCTTTCGGAATATTTTGGGGTAGACGTTGCAGATATAAGGCGCAGACAGGCGCGACGCGACAGGCGCGACGCGACAGGCGCGACGCGACATGTGCGACGCGACAGGTGCGACGCGACAGGTGTGACGCGACACGCGTGACGCGACGGCGCAATGCGACAGCGCGACGCGACGGCACAAGGCTACGGCACAACGCGACAGCCTGACGCGACCGCGACTCTTGTAGAACAAATTCCATGAAGTTTTCATAGAAATTGTTCTACTAGAGTCGCGTCGCGCCTGTTTTCCAACTGTTTTAATTAGTACCAACATCTTGTTTTCATTCATGTGGTTTTCGAAAAATTCTGCTCTTTAATATATAGTAGTTTAATTATAGTTATGTTCATGTGAATGCAAAAATGGTAAATGCACAATGGAATTATGAATTTTTGTTATTGTAAAATATAAATGTAGTCTCTCGGATCGTCATTACAAAGGAAAGCAATCATCACCAACAGCCGAAATAATCCTTAACGCGAAATATTCGAGTTCAAATAAATCGAAAAACATATTCGGAAACAATGTATCGTTACTTAAATATATGTGTTATTCACTGCATATTTAAACCCTGGCTCATCCTACAAAATTATACACTTCGACTGTTTTGAGAACTCCGAAAATTCTCGGCACTATAAATCAAATAATAAACAAGAAAGAATATAAAATCATGTAAGGATCATCGTAAATACTCCTTTGTTTATGCAGACCGCAATAAAAATAATACTATTGTTAGGTACTAAGCTAATGAGAGCGAACGACTAAAGTTGTATCTCACATGACTTTAGGGCCCGATCACACGTACCACAACTACACCACATCGCAGCGACAACGTGTGGGTAAGCAGTGGTTACTAGTGAATAGTGTCGCTGTAACTTCTTGCAGTTACGTTGTCGTAACTACAAAATTGCGATGTGGTTGCGTTGTCGCTAGTAGTTGCCATGTGGTTACGTTTGTGCAATGGCTAGTGTTTGCACACTGACAGATCGTTCTGTTTGCAGTGTGGTTGCGTTGTGGCTGCGACGTGGCCTTGATGTGGTCGGTATCGCCCACACGGTTGGTTTGACGTTCAAATGTGGTGCGTGTGAATAAACTATTTAAGGCTCCCACAGAGAGGCGCGACGCGACAGCGCTACACAAAGGCGCCGCTCGTCGCGCGACGCACGTGCGGTGCCTTTGTGTCAGACGTCGCGTCGCGCCAGTGTGTACGAGCCTTTATTTTCATACAAATTAGCGCCCGTCCACGTGTTGTTGTTGTGGTGTGATTGTAGTACGTGTGATCAGGCCCTTATACTCGCTTTAATGGCGATACAAAGTATAACAAAGGGTATAAAGATAGTTGTAAAGTACATCCCACACATATTTTTTTCGTCACTCTAAGATATGAAGACATTGCCTATCCCATTCAGAGTGGTTGAAATAAAGGACTGTAGAAATGAAAAGGATTATTGTTTTAGTTTTATCTTAATCTAACGATATGAGCCTCGGTGTGGGATGACGCAGAATAATGAAGCTGTAGAGACGTCGCGTCATGAGCTTATTTTGTGAAGTAGTACTATGATAATTTTTGTATTTTTTTTTTCATTTTGTTCTTTAATTACTCATATTCTCATTTAAATCATCTATACATACCTATAATAAAAAAGTAACGAAGTCAAAACAGTACATTGAATATTTATGAAAAAAAAGGAATTCCTACAGGGTAAGGGAACGAGTCTGATGTCGCAAATATACTTTTTAGAATGTTTGTCCGTTGGTCTTTTTATCTGGATGTATGTTCTGGATTAGCGCAAAAACAGCTCAACGGATTTAGATGAAATTTGGCACACAGATGGTATATAACCTGGAGAAAACTTAGGGTACTTTTTATCCCGGTAGTTCCTGAGGGATATTTTCCGACATCCACGCGGGCGTCCGAAGCAACACAGTAGTATTTGTTTAAAATAAAAACATAAAACGATAATTGGTGTGGCTACACGTAGCTTCCACTTTAACAACACACGATTCAGAAATAAAACAGCTGTTCATCAAAATAATTTACTAGGATTCATCAGAAAATCGTTTCATGCTTTTATGATAGAATGTACATATTCACATACTTTAGCAACCACGATTGACCACAACCGGTCAATTTTAACCCGAAGAATGCTGCATAAACCTCTCAATTCATCTCTCTATCCAGTCCGACGCAAGACAGCGACATTTCGTGGTCTCAGTCATTAATTATACCGAACTCTTTGTCCCTCAGGCACTGGGGTTCATTGTGACAATATTCGGGTCGCGCTTTCAAACTGGCTCACAAACTCACAATGGAATCTACATAGACAGATCATCACTGCGATGGGAAAGCTTGGCAGGTAACACTTAATAAGATTACATTAATTCATGGCTTATTTTTTAAGAGATTTTGGTATTGTCTTTAGAGGAATTTTTGAGGGTTACATGGGACAAGATGGCGTGTCGGCATACAAGTCCAGGGATACGCGTTTCGAGTACGAAGTTCCGGATTTGAATTGTTCGAATGTGGTGGACTGCAACGTTACTGTTTAAATTTCAAACTATGAAAGTACTTTGTAAGTTCATCTTATTGGTTGCAGAAGGACGATGGTATAAAAAAGTCCAACACGTAGAGAACAGCACCCTAATTACGTAACACACTATCTATCACAATCTGCACCCTAATTACGTAACACATTATCTATCACAATCTGAATCATTTTGAAACCTATTGCTAATCCATTGCTTCTTAATTTCGAAAAATTTGTCTGCTCAACAACGTAAATAACGCAATGAATGTTGTTGAACTGTCAACATGAAATCCATTCCTACTGTTAGTGTGTTACGTAATTACCCCGCTGGTATGTTGACATCTCTGTTCGAGAAGAGGCCACTGCCTAATTGTGGCACAATACTATTATAAAAGGAATAGGATCAAAGATAGCAATTTTAACTGAATAAATAACTTAGGCATACTGACAAAGAATAGGAACAAAGATACCTTTGAAATAATACAGAAATCTATCCATTAAAGGAACTGGGATAAAATAATAAAATGCACAATTCGCTAAAAACATCCATCTGGCATTGATTCTTCACGATGGCGAGAATCGTAACCAATGAAAGAGACTTCCCCAATCTCCCCAGAGTTAAACACTTACGATGAAAACAATCATAACTTCTGCAATAAACGAAGAAATCGCAAGTTATATAACTTTCTTATGCCTATAACGTTGAGGGTATTGACCTTTGATTCGACATCCGAAAGAAGGAAGAAGACGAAACTGAGACATGAATCAATGCTTATTCATTTTTCACACGATTCTCATAAGAATTTGCAAAGTCTGGGAATTTGTAGGTGTAATCTATCGCATAGGACACAGACCAGACTCGAATATGACAACACGCTTGAGATAGAAAATATCCACTGTCAAATAT
Organism: Dryobotodes eremita; assembly: GCA_917490735.1. Lineage (NCBI taxonomy): Eukaryota > Metazoa > Arthropoda > Insecta > Lepidoptera > Noctuidae > Dryobotodes > Dryobotodes eremita. The sequence goes on along the minus strand of OU823251.1, from coordinate 16,614,132 downwards.
GGGAGCATTCGCTAAATTCTTCTATAGGTAGATATGAAAGATTATAATTTTATTGAAAAACATAAAACACCCTTATATAAGTCTACCATTATCTGACTATCTGACCCTCAATAATTACAGTAATTCATACAATCTACACAATGAACCGAAAACCCTTTTATCACTTAAAAAAATAAACGACACTACAAATCACCCTTATCATTTCCATTTCCATTCCCTTCAAACTCGTTCAATTCAATTGGAAATGCAATGCCATCATTCAATTATCAATTATATTGGCTCCAATAAATTAAACCAAACAGTCGATAGTCCTGTGCTGCGTAAACTAATCAACTCCGACGTGTCATTGGACATCACTATGGCAGTGTTTGTTCCCATTATAACGGTTCGTTTATCCGTCGGTAGATTACTGCTGTTTTTAAAATTGGAACACGGAATTACAGATTATTATTGTTTTTTTATGCAACGATGTTCTTTATCGCACGTTATACTCTGCACAAAAAAAGTGTAACATTTTGACCGTCACGACAGTTTTGTTACGTAACAAAAGTATCGGTTTATCGGTCTAGCTCTCATTCATCAAGTGTGCAAAAGCTAATGGAACTTCGTTCCGAACTTCCGACCTGCACCCAAATTACGTAACACTCTATCTATCACAATCTGAATCATTTTGAAGCCTATTTGCTAATCCATTACTTCATATGTTCGAAAAATTTGTCTGCTCAACAACATAAATAACGCAATGAATGTTGTTGAACTGTCGAAATGAAACCCAATGCTACTGTTAGTTTGTAACGTAATTACCCCGCGGGTGTCCCACGACACCCCTCGACTATTTTTAGGTTTCCGTACCCCAAGGGTGCCAACGGAACCCTGTTACGAAGCCTCCGCTGTCCGTCCGTCTGTCTGTCAGCGGACTGTATGTCATGAACCGTAATAGGTAGACGGTTGAAATTTTCACAGAGTGTGTATTTCTATTGCCACTATAACAACAAAAAATAAAAATAAAATAAATTCAATAAAAATTAAAGGCGGTTTCCATACAAGAAACGTGGTATTTTTTTCGGCGTTTTTCTGCCTCGCAAAGTGCGAGTCCGACTCGCACTTTGCCTGTTTTTGTGTGGGTAATGTTTAATTTGCATTAATTTCGAACATTGAAGGGAAGCTTATATAAGCTCCCTTAGTATATATCATTCTATAATTCTTCTATACAATTCTACAATAACATGAGCTTTTAGTCTGCTTAAAATTCATAATTCAATGGTTATTTAGTTAGTTAGTATTAGTTATTTAGTAGTTATCTAGTTTTGGTAATTTCAAGATTTAGAACGAAATTAAAGACAACGTAGCATTGCGCATCGTTTTTGATGGAGTAAATAAAAAAATATTAATTAGTTTTTGGGCAAAACAGATAACATTATTCTGTTTTTCACTGCATAGCAAATCGTGTCGCGTTTTAACTATGGTTAGTCACATTTGCCTATGTAAAAATTTTGGCTATCTTGTGCTTAGAACTTGGGGCACCATATTTGAAGGCGTTTATCTTCATCTGAATCGTTTGTTACAGTTTTTGTATACATGATTACCAAACTAAATGGACATAAAATTCCTATGCACTACTGCTATCATAAGCGAACATTATTAGGGATTACCCAGCATAACACAAACTCCCCTGTCCCTCGCATTTCTCCGCAACCGGGTCTCAAAGGGGATGAAAGACACATCGGAATGTTTCAACTAAGACCGGTCTCATTGACTCTCCTAGCACGTATGACAATTAATTCCAGTTGCGACTGCCCGTTCATTAGAGAGTACAATTGCTGTGTGCCATTCAGTAAGTTAATTAATTGTCAACGTATATCACTTATACAGTCATTATAATAGGGATCAATATTCAGTATTGGGTGCGTTTAGTGTCTGACCTGCGGGATAATTGCGTAGCACACTAACAGTAGGAATGACTTTCATTTTGACAGTTCAACAACATTCATTGCGTTGTTTACGTTATTGAGCAGACAAATTTTTCGAACATATGAAGCAATGGATTAGCAATAGGTTTGAAAATGATTCAGATTGTGATATATAGCGTGTTACACAATAATTGCGTAACACAGAAACGCACCAAAATCTGCACCTTAATTATTAAGGTGCAGATTTTGGTGCGTTTCTGTTTGATTACAAACAGGAGTTTGGTGTTAAAGCGCAATAATATTGTGATGGTACTCTGTTGGTTGAATTTGTGGAGGTGCGTAGAAGCGAGGAGCTAATTTGGCAATGCTTTCTCTGTAAAGGCTCCTTCAAATAGGCGCGACACGCGACGCGACACGCGAGCGGTCCCTATGTGTCGCGTGCGATTCGCGTCACGTGTCGCGCCTGATTGAAGGAGCCTTTGGCTGTTGCTCAGTAATGCGGCACAATCACGAAGCCGGTGATGTGTGTCAGTCTCTTAAAACACATGAAAAGAGTCGGGATTCTCATCCATTACTTATTACATTAAAATTCTATATAATAAATTGACTTTAGAATTAAAATACGTAATGAGTATACCCTTCAGAAACACGGCAATAGCTATAGTAATTACATCGCGGTCACCGCTGCTTTTAAATCTGGGTCAAACTGTACCGTATAAGGAATCATAAAATAAGTTTTTATTCGAGACTCATTAAAAAACATCGTAAACGTTATTTCAGTTATAAACAAATACGTTTATGAAAGCTTCCGTTTAAATTTTTCAGTACAATTGCGGTAATAATTTAGCTTTATTCTTCAAACGGTAAATAGGAATATTATCGGTTTATGTGCAGGAATTCACACAATAATTTAAAGTTTTCACTAGAGTCGTAAAGGCTGGTTTTATTATGCGTTTTTATTGTTTTTAAGCGTGCCTTGTTTAGCGGCACCTCGTGAAGTGAATAGAATGAATGTTTATGTGTTTTGTCGCACGAAACGTATATAAATTAAAAGATAACGCTACTGGACCGTTGACCGCAACATGCAGTCTGTCTGTGTGCACCTTTATAGGAATAGCTAGGGGTAGGACATATTGTGACCTAATTAGTGATGTTCTTCAAAATGGTCAGGAGATGCATAGTAGTCGCAACCAGCGTGCATTTATGAGCAGAGGGCCTAGACAAAGTAACATTCGATTAGCGATGACACTAGTAGAAAAGTCAGAAAAGGTATGGAGTTGACATAAGACATCGAAATGTCACGTGATCATAGGTCAACGAATAGAAATTAGCTAGAAAATGTTAACATCATTCGATTCTATGAAACGAATCGACAGCGTCGAACGATTACTTCCATTTGGGTTGCGTGTGCGTAGCCCAGTGGCACTTTTTGACAAGCGTTATCGCTAGTTTTCGGTTCGTAATGATGAAAACATTAGCGGAAGCGATAGCGATTGTGGAAATAGAAATAAAATAGCCATTTGTCTAGGCCCTCAGATGTATGAACGTAAACGAAGCAAAAGGAAGGTATGTAATGATCGTAGTAATTGGCATTCTGTAAAGTCTGACTACCCGGCGCACAGTGGAACGAATGTATGGGAGAGGTTGGACGTAGACATTTCCGAAAAAAAAGAGTTAAATTATGCCAAACTAATGATGCCATCTTATTCGATTACCTAATACCTTCATAACTTGTGCTTATAAATTTCTTCATAACTCCCATATTTCGGGAGTAATTTGAGAAAATGTGATATTTTACTATGAAAATGATCGTGATCGTGCTCTCTCTCTCCAGCAGGCGTAGCATGACGGTTTCTGTTTCTTGGAAGACAAGACATAGCTATTTCCATACTAAGTGACATTTCGTTTCTCTATTTTTGACATCGCACCGTAAAAATCCTTCTAAAATCCGTCATTTTGTCTTTCGTTTTACCGATCGTTGTCTAGGTCTTTTTATATGTAGACTATTTCAGAAGAAAGTTTTCTATCCCAAACGTCAAAATCATACTGACATCTGTCAGTTGTCTCAGGTAGTGAAGACAATTTGACTTTGTAATCGCGATCCTAAAGACAGTAGAAAACTTTTTACTCGACGGCCGCAAATTATAAAAATGGAATGGAAATATGGAATTTTTCAGTTTTTAAAAGGAAAATGTGAAAAAGTATTACCTACATGTTTAGTTTTAGGGGTTTCATAAAGGGGGTCAAAATTTTCATTATTTTTGCGAAAGGACACACCATTTTCGAGATATAAGCAAAATAAAAGAAAAACGTGAACAAACTACTGAATTTCGTAAACAGTGCAGTTGACTCTTTCTACTTTGCTGCCGTCGTACTGTCTTCACGGACCGTCATTTTTGTCGATTCTTCCGTCGAGAAAATCCGTTTCTATAATGGTCATGCTACGCGTGCTGATTCCGGCCTTGTTGCAAGTAGCGGTCTCTAATATCATATTGCTAATACTAAGAGCTATATTTAATACTAAGACACATGGTGCGCCAAATGTGCACTTTCTGGGATAAAGAGTGATGTTTATTTTATAACACAAAAATATTATTTTTTGTTTATTTTGTTGATTAAAACAGTTTTTCTAAAGGTTTACCTTATTACAATAACATTTCTGAGCAGCCAATTAGAGAAGATATAAGCTAATTAGGATATGTGATTAGCGACTTAGGTTTACATATAAAACTGATGCACTAATGATTACTGATAAGAAGATTGCTATTATTTAATTACTAAATGGCTCTTAATACACTAATTTAGCATGAATCATTTTCAAACTAATTACCTTGCAATATTTAACAAATGAGGATACCTCGGTTAAATATAAATAGGTCACTATTAGTAACTTTAAAATCAGTATTGATTTACACCTCGTTGTAGCCACGCTAATCTCGCAATATATTTTCCAAATTTTAATACAAATCTTGATCTTCACGTTGCTTTATGCGCACGCACACACAAAGATTTATGCGACTATAACTATTTGTTCAGTGTTTTAAAAGATAACAGTTGTGTTCAGTTATGTGAAAGTTCTGAAACAAGTTTAAAAGACTGGTGTCGTCGATTTTGCTACCGCGTTTATGCAAAATGGACACAGTCTGGAAGAACCACAGATAAGTTTCGGAAGAAACATGAGATTTGGCTACAGGCTGCAATTCAGTGGCCGGAATTTCTGAATGAAAATATTGAATCTTCTACAGAATATGTAAGTGACGTCATCGAGCCCATAATTTCTCCTGCTAAATCTGATGCTTCAACTTGTACATATCCTAGTCCTCGTAAATCTTTTGAGGACTGGCACTGAAGATACTCTTCCATGCAGCAGTAGCAGCGCTGAAATTGTGTTTTCGTCTGAAAGGGCGCTTCGAAAGGCAGGAGAAAGCGATACAGCTGTTGTAATGAAATACTTGATGGAGAATCCAGAAGATGCCTCAAAAATCAAAGCCTTCATTGAAGGTAAATCGATTCAGGTACGGGAAATATCCCCTTTGAAGGCATTGGCTCTTTATGTATCGATGAATTTATCGAAATGGCGCTACAACACTCTTCAGGATTTCAACACCCAAGAAGGGGCTCTTAAATACCCGAGTTACTACATGTTGGTTAAAGAAAAAATTAAGTGCTATCCGGCCAAAGAAGATCGCACAGTTACAGAGAGCTCTCCAAAAATCAAATTACAAGCCTTGATGGATTTAACCTCAAGAAGACATTAGGTCGTTAGAAACCCCTGTTGATCTTAATCAACAGCTCGTTTTGACCAGCAAATGGGGTTTTGACGGATCGTCTAGCCAAAGCATTGATCATCAAAGGACGAGTGAAGATGAGCAAATCGATCTTGCCAGTAATTTTATGATTAGTCTTGTACCACTGCGGCTCGTCTCAAAAGGTGTAACAATTTGGCAAAACGAGCCACCATCTTCCACTTCATTTTGCCGCCCAATATTGTTTAAGTTTATAAAGGAAACCAAAGAAAATGTGCAGAGAGAGATGGCTGAAATCGAAACCGAGATTGAAGCCTTTACTCCATCCACCATCACTGATGGAATTAGTGTCAAACACCAACTGCTGTTGACAATGATTGATGGTAAAATTCAGTCCATTATATCCGATACAGCAACTTCAGTGTGTGACATATACAAGGCTAGTCCTAAAGAGATGAATAATTTAGAGTTAATCAAAGATAAACACGCAAACGAGGACATGTATAAATATAGCTTAAGCTCCCTTCACGCTTGGATTCGCTCAATGGAATGGTTATTACACATTTCCTACAAATTAGACATAAAGTCATGGCAAGCAAAGGGTGATATAGCAAAAAGGCAAGTTGATGACAGGAAGAAAAGAGTTCAAGAGGCTGTAAGAAGAGAAATGGGCTTACTTCTCGATGTTGTGAAACAAGGCAGTGGATCCACCAACAATGGCAACTCAGCAAGGAGATTTTTTGAAAACTACACTAAATCTGCTGAACTGACCGGAATAGGCGCTATGCTTTTAAGAAAAATCTGTGTGATCTTGCAGTGTATTTCATCAGGAGAGAAGATCAACGTAACTAAATTCCGAGAGTTCTGCTTTGATACTGCTAAGCTTTACGTGGAGTTATACCCATGGTATTATAATGCCTTCTTCACTTCATAAAATTTTAATGCATGGGTCAGACATAGTTCAGAACTTGTCAATTGTGCCCATTGGTTTTCTATCCGAAGAGACATCTGAGGCTAGAAATAAAGATTTTTGAAAATATAGAGAGGGGCATTCTCGAAAGCATAGCAGTATCTCATGCAATGAAGATATTATGCACAATCTTTTACTGTCTTCTGATCCACTTGTTACAAGCATTCGTCCAAAAGTAAATAAGTTTGTAAAAAAATCTTCTTTTAAGGAATTTTATGAACTTACGGATTCTGAGAAAAGTGATATCGAATTTGTTAACATAAATGATTTAACGGATATCGATTCTGAATTTGAATTAATTGATGATGATGATGATGACGATGACAATTAAATGTTGATATTGTTTTAAAATGTGTCACTTAGTAAATTAGAGCTTATATCTTAATTATTTATTGTACTATTAATTAAACTAGGTAATTTATAATTTTGTTATCAACTTATATCTAAAATACAGTGTTTTTATCGTTATTATAAAATATACACTCGAGAGCAATGAATCCGGGTCACTTAAAGAATGTTAAAAATCTCGGAAACTAAAAATGATAGGTTAATGCAATAAATTGTATTTAATAGACAATGTAATACTCCTTAAATGAAGGTATTAAAACTTCTTAGTTATTGTAAAGTTATATCATAAAAAAATCAAATTTGAAAAAGGGCCACTTTCGAAGATGGAACTACGAAATTACAGCATTTGGTTTTGCTTCCGAGATTTTTAGGATTCTTTAAGTGACCCGGATTCATTGCTCTCGAGTGTATATAAATAAAATATTATGTGAAAAAAGTCATACTCTCATCTTTTCTTAAGAATATTTTTGTAAATAATACACAAGATTTAATAAAACAATATATGTATATATATATATATATATATAATATATTTATATATGACCTCTAAATACGTCTGTCTGCAGTTTAAAGTAAATACAAATGGGGAAAAAACTTTTTTTTTTTTTTTTAATTTTCATTTCTTTTTATCCCAGAAAGTGCACATTTGGCGCACCATGTGTCTTAGTATTAAACATAGCTCTTAGTATTAGCATTATGATATTAGAGACCGCTACTTGAAACAAGGCCGGAATCAGGAGGGAGAGAGCTCGATACACTCATTTTCATAGTAAAATATCACATTTTCTCAAATTACTTCCGAAATATGGGAGTTATGATGAAATTTATAAGCACAAGTTATGAAGGCATTAGGTAATCAAATAAGATGGCATCATTAGTTTGGCATAATTTAACTCTTTTTTTCGGAAATGTCTACGTCAAACCTATCCCATACATTCGTTCCACTGTGCGGCGTCTTCCGCGTATGGGAAGACGCCGGGATTTTATGTTTGTGTGTGTATAAGTCTACCAGCTGTTGGGTGTTACCAATATTTGTTGGGGAAAACGAGGAAATAGATGTGCTTCTCTGGACAGCACGAAGTCTAATGAGGACTGCAACTGGTTGACTGTTGGCTTAGGTATTAATGCTTAAATGGATGTCTCATAAGACATCTTTCAAATGGTGTTGTAACGAATGAATTTCGGAAATACGCAGATAAAATAAATTGATTGCAACTTTTATTAATATGTCATATTACACTGAAATATATCCGTTGGCAATAGCAATAAGCTGAATGATTGTTCTGAATTATTGTAAAAATGTAACTTAAGAATGTTATCGGTAAAAGTGCAGTTTTTCAAATAACTATGACAAAAGAATCTGTCACTTAACTAAGTAGCCCCTATTGAGGTGTCCCTTAGCTTGGTGAAAATGGATTTAGTTAAGGGATGCATTTAAGGGATACCTTAGCTTAAGGGATTCCTATCAAGGGTATAGTTTAGGGGTGGTTGGTGAAAATGGGCATTAGTCTAATAGTAAAAATGAGAAATAGTATATTTTAACTGCTATATAATATGCATTGGACATTCAGTTAGACATGTGCATTAACACAATATTCAATATAGAACATTACGAAAACCTATTTTTGAGACGGTACGCACGGTTCTGGGGGTCTACTCTCTAACTCCGTCAACGACGAGACGGGCCCGTCCGAAGGTAGTCCGATACGATGCAGTAAACCCTACTCCCTATTGATTTCGGACTATTAGGTTTCTAACGGAATCATAGACACTATTCGTGAACGAATGGCGCATGACGATAGAGTTGCGCTATTTTACCGGTCGATTACCGGTCGATTACCGGTTTACTTACTTTGTGGTTTTCAAGCTTAATAAACAAAAAATAATATTGTTATCGTTATAAAATTACCACATTTTTAACAATAAACTGTTTATTATGTTTCCAAATATAGAACTGAACTATTTTAGCCATTTTTGTCCGGATTGTAGCTTTACCCTGTTAATACCTTTGCTTTTTTTCTTTTTGACGGCAATTTTCAAATGAAATGCCATGTCAGTGTTTATTATTATTTACAACCACACTAAATAATTGCATCAATTCGCAATTTATTAACACGACGCGGGATGTTTTCGTTATTAAATATTAATTAATGTTGTAAAATGGCCCCAATCGCTCCAGCAGCAACTCACGCGCAAATGAGGCCCTCCTTAATTTCATGAGTGAGAATAATGAGTTGGCACGCGGCCTATTGAGGGGTGCCGACGAAAGAATTCGTTCATAAGGCTGTGGGAAAACCTGTGCAACTCCCTTAATTCAATGGGAAGTTGCACAAAGTCTGTGGAGCAGTGGCAAAGGGTGAGTATAATACATTACTCGTCAATATTAATTTGATTTTTAAGTCTTGTCATCAGTAAAGTGCATACAATGATAATCAGTCATCCTCCAAATGATTATCTGTAGGAGTATACTGGCTTGTATATCGTTTTTTATGTAATTAAAATTAACCAACTTTTAGGTGCGGGCTGATAAACAACATTTAGCCAATAAAGCTGCTGGAGCTGCCAGACGTTCAGCATGTGCTACAGGTGGAGTCCCATCGGTAGCAACAACCCTCTCCCAAGTGGAATTGAGGATACTATTAATTATGGGAGAGGGTTTTGGACAGCCACAAGCCAAAGCAAGAGTGCCGGCTTTTCCATCGGTAAGTAATAATTAAATTTATAATTTATGATAGTATGTTTGAATGGTAAAAACAACAGCATTAATGCTTTTATAATGCATGCATGGAGTCTTTGCCATGACTTTAAAAAAATTCAATAACAATAAATAACAAACGCATAATTATATATTTGTTGTACCCGTCAATGATATTTTGGTTTTTGTTGTAGGTCCACCTGTAAGACAAGACCCAGCAGCCATCACACCCACCCAAATATCTGCTGCTACACCTGCCAACCCACTTTTCCAAGAGCAACCCTCAATATTCACTGATGCACTGGAGCGGGAGCTGCCAATGCAAAATTAGTGAAGTAAGTATTATTGTTTAGTAGAAAAGAGATTATGTAAGTCATGTTTCAGAAAATTACTTAAAACTGACTGAGATTTATTTTAATTTGTTTACAGCATTAAATTCTTGTCGTGCACATCCACGAGTTCGGCAATACCTCACTGCCAACTCAGCAAGAAGTCGAAGTATTGAGGTGGAAGAACAAAGACTACTAATTGAATCCGGGAGAAATGTGGTGCCTGATGAAATAAGGGTTGTCATTGTGGAACTTTGTAACTTAGTACATAACTAGAAACATTTAAATTGCTAGCTATACATATAACTCTTGAAAGTCACAGGGAGAGGCCTTTGCCCAGCAGTTCGATGATGCAGGCAGTAACATATATTTTTTTTCTCAGTTGCGAGCTCCTCATCTCTTTTGTGCTTGGAGTCTGGTCTTCCAACTCAATAATTCACTGAATGAAAGCTTGTCTGTTACCAGCAATTATTTAAGATTCAATTATACAAGTAATAGAAAATGGTATGTGTTGATTGGTTAAAAAAAATCTTTTGATTGTATAATGTTGATTCTTAATTTGGAGGTATTCCATGAAGCACACCCAAACGAAGCACACCCAGACGAAGCACACCTAAAGTTTTCCACTTAGCACACCCGTAAGTGGGCTTAAAATAAAAGTTTAAAATAATTAATTTCCTATTCCACGAAGCACACCTACGAATATCACTCGCATAGTGCGGGGACTAAGAAATAAAAATGTCGAGAGGAGAAAATATTTATTATTTAAAAGACTAACTTAAATTTCTAACATCATTCAGTTTCATTATAATAATGTGGCACAATATTTGTTATTTTTGCAATCTTACTATTTAAAATCACAGATTGTTTCATAATTATCTTTCTAAAAAAAATATTTTTTATATTTTTTTACTATTTTTCTATTATGTTCCTTTTTTGTGTTCTTAATAAAATCACAGATTGTTTCATAATTATGCAATAAAAACTTGGACAAATATCAAAAACATTGTAAATATAGTTTTCTATTCAAATTCAAATTCATTTATTCATCAAATATAAGCTAACAGTTTACACCAAATCGCTTATATCTATGCTAATTCTACAAATTTACATTAAAAAAAAAATTGACACTTCTTAGACTAAACAGCTCAACAATTATTTCTTCATATTTAAATAAATACACACATGATTAGCGATTGTCCTCCGAGAGTCAAAAAATAAATCTGCTTCAGGAATATATTTTGGAAAGTCATATCTAAAGAGATCTATGTTGATGTCTTCTTATAGCTACCTTACTAATAATAAAAATACTCTAGTTTGATGTACAATCACAGACTGTTTAAAATCACAAATCACAATCTTTAAGATTCCTAAATAATCTTGAAGAAATGGGCAATTTAGTATCTAAACTTATCAATTAAATAAATTATTATTAATCAGAATCTTAATTTCTCTAGACAATGTCCAACTGAAATTAAGCCATTTTTATAATCTTTTATTGTGTTTTCTATTATATTATTTTTATTTCAGCATGTTTTTGATAATTTGAATAACCCATTTTTACTCTATTAATAGATAGGTTAAAATTCTACTACTTGGACCTGCCTTCGGCTCCTTTTTTTTTGTTTGAATAAATTGCACGAAAAACAGAAAAAATAACAATAACAAGACCGGCGCACAATTGCATACACTCAGCCCGTGACGTCGCGATAGTGTAATGAGAACTAAGCATGTAAACAAGTTCCGGAAACGCTCGGCTAAATTCGGGTTGGCTCGGAAATTCAGTGGCGGGCGCACCCGTTGACTATTAGTGCATCACGTATACGTCTTAACTATGGGATTTATATATGAACACTATGAAAATGACAAGTATTGTATCACATTATTATAATGAAACTGAAAGATGTTAGATATTTAAGTTAGTCTTTTAAATAATAAATATTTTCTCCTATCGACAATTTTATTTCTTAGTCCCCGCACTATGCGAGTGATATTCGTAGGTGTGCTTCGTGGAATAGGAAATTAATTATTTTAAATTTTTATTTGAAGCCCACCTACGGTGTGCTAAGTGGAATACTTTAGGTGTGCTTCGTCTGGGTGTGCTGCGTTTGGGTGTGCTTCATGGAATACCTCTTAATTTGAGATTAGTCTAGAATAAAAGAAAATCTATGTATTGTTGATTGTTAATTTTATTCAGATATTAGGTATTTGAGACTGAAATAGACAAGTAAGAGAAACTAAGTTCCTAGTAATAAATTAAGACTTCAATAGATACATAAAAGAAAATCTGTGTTATCATTGTTATAGTGTATTGTTGATTGTTAATTAATTGTTAATTTTATTCAGATATTAGGTATTTGATATTGAAGTAGACTAGTAAGAGAAATTAAGTTCCTAGTAATCATTTAAGACTTCAATAGATAAATAAAAGAAAACATATAGTGTATTGTTGATTGTTAATTTTATTCAGATATTAGGTATTTGATATTGAAGTAGACTAGTAAGAGAAACTAAGTTCCTAGGAATAATTTAAGACAACATAGATAAATAAAAGAAAATCTATGTTTTGATTGTTACATTGTGTTGTTGAATGTATTTTTTTTTTCAAATTGATTAGTGCTAAATAAAAAGAAAACATTTTGTTTATAAAAACAATACTTTTATTGTGGAAATCTTTTTCTTATGTCAGAATCGTCCCGTGCCAGTCCCAACACCCATTATGTCCTGAAAACAAAATAAACTGTCTCTCGCTCTTTGCCCTTGCTGAAGAGCTTGATGAGCGGGCATAGACTCATATCGCTATCCTCCCTGTCTACTGCACTCTAATTGTAGGTCTTCCTCAGAGAGTCAGAGAGGGAAGTTGCTTCTAAACCTGCCCGATTACACATATTGCGTAAGACAGCAGGCAATGACAATTTTACCTGCAAAAATAATATTTGCTCTGAAATTTATGAAAAAAATACTGTTCACCTGTTCAATGCATTATAAGGAAAAATATAGAATTGTGACAAATACCTGCTTTGATGGATTTATAAAGCAGCTCTCTAGCTGCTAAGATCCATCTCCATCAGCCTTTTAAAATTCCAAATGTAAGTCTGCTAAGGCCCACTGCACCTTGGTACCTCCCCCGAGCATAAAAGTTGAGTGCAGCAAGGATCTAAAAGTAAACAAAATCACCAGTAAATACAACTCAATTAATTGCAGATCTTCAATAAATAAGTATAACCTTAGCTTTAGTCCTTCATTCTTATATCAAACAATTACCTTCATTATTGGATCCACACCATTTCTTCGTATTTGTTGAGGCAAAAGAGGTACATATAGTACCTCTATTTTCCATATTTCTTGACAATGATTTCCATTATTTTCAATTATTTTTATTTTTGTTTTAGTTTCCTTCGTGTTATTCCCGCCATTTTGCCCACCCCCCCATCGGACATTTTCAAATTTTTCTCTATGTTCTTCCACAGATTGCCACAGAGATGCCTACGTAAAAACACGGAATTTAATACAGACCCATCTGTTGAATATTTTTTAAAGCTATACAGCGCGACAACGATGCAAAATTGGTATGAATGGAACAAATCGACCAACCTACCATGGTAGCATACACATTCAAGCACGTGTGTAGTATGTTACGAAATTAACCCGCAGTACATTTTCCTCCAATCTTTTCCTTCTTAATGGAAGTAAACCTAATAAGGGAAATAAAAAATACAACACAATATTTTTTACCTAATAATGGCAGTCTACCAGGATTATATCCATTGCGTCACGCAAACTGCACATACCAACATTGTAAGTAGGCTGTAAAACAAAGAAAACATAAAAACCAAATAACTTATTTAATTACAGTATGATAAGGTTTATTTAAATCCTTCAGTTGAAAATTCCGGTGAATGTTTTATTATTTCTTTGTTTAGATTTTATTTTTGTTCAGTACTTAGAACAAAATTATCTTTTTAAATTAATTAATTTCTTTTTTATATATTGAGGTTTTCTTTTTTTTTTCTTTGTTTCTTTGTTTTTCTTTCTTCTTTTTTTTTTCTTTTACTTATTAAGAAGTGATTTATGCCTAGGTACTATTTTGGCTTTCCTCTTTATTGGCTGTTTTCTTAATAAAACGAGGAACCTTCCTAGGTGCAGATATAGATACTTAGTTCCCGTAGAGTAACTTACAGCAGTATACTTGCTTAGTTTGTGGGTGAAGTGGCTAGGACAAATACTAGTCTATGAAATTTTAAGTCTACGTTAGTAAGTTTCTTTTCTAGCACCCTCAACGGAGACCAACGGCTTAACGTGCTTTCCGAGGCACAGAGGGGTCGTAGTATTTAATGTATGGTCACCCATCCATGAACCGACCGCGGCAAATGTAGCCTAACCTTCGATCGATCATTTATCCACGCGCCCCCCTAACACTTTCCGACTTATTAAATCAAATATTTTAAGCCATTGCACCAAGCAAACGCGATCAAGTTTCACAACACAAATTCGCAATATTGTCACTACAATTTTACATCAGTTCAATTTAATTGATTTATACACGCTCTTAATGAGAGCAATCACCAACGCGTTAAGTCCAGCCAAAGATCGGCCAGCGACCTGTGACCAATCAATTATTATTAGAGTTAGTTATCCGTTATGGATGTTTTTACTGAAATAATATTACGCAGGTTTGATACCTAGCAGAATTAAAAAAATGATCTTGCTGGTAATCGTAAGTTTCTGGCTGGGTCAGAAGTGAAATCGAATTGCTTACAGTTTTTTTTTTTAGCTACTTCTATGGCTTCTTTCAATTGTGATTACTATTTACTACGTCAGTAGTCCACACTAATGGTCGATTCCTACAAACAAAAACGAATCCTTTTGCTTACTAATGGTAGCATTTTTATTGTCAAACTGGGCAAATAAACAGATTCGTAAGCTAATTTAACCTATGATGGCTACTTCTATATGGGAGGGTCTACTATGACAGCTATGAGGTATTTGCTTCATAATTGGTAAAGATAAAAGAGTCTTAATTTTTACCAATAACGGTCCGTAAATTATAGAAATCGGCCATAAATCGTCTTAAAAATACTAGGGGCGTAAATATAGCAAGAATTTGCAACCCAAGCTAAATTAAACTTCCAATACTTACACTTATCTCTTCTCCTAACTACTGAAAAAACATTGTATTCAACATTCCCTTCCTTCACCCATGTCTTAGAACCTCATTCCAAGCAGGTAACCAAACCGATTTGTAGAAATTTGTCAAAGGAATCTGCGAAAACTAAGAATAAATTCATTAAGCTAACATCTGCTGGTTTTCGAGGGTCGAGTTGAACTGGCGGTCGGGACCCAAAGCTTTTATACTTCGATTAATCCGGATGATAAGAGGCCGCAAGGACTTACAATGTGTGCCTTACAGATTCCAGATTGAAAGCCGATAAACACATTTGAGGTAGAAAAAAGTTTTTTGAGTAAGTTATCAAGTTATCAACGATCTCTTGGTGTTTGTCGGGAGCACGTGTTTTGACTGGGTATTATATTTTTGCAGACAAGCGGCGGTCGTCAATTGTTTGCTTCATTTTTGTAGCGACTTTATCGATGTGTCATCTGAGGTTAAGCACATCACTATGTGGCAACAGTTACATAAGCACCATTTCGTAACTAAGTACACTTGGGAGTATCGCAATAAGCAATAAGATAAGAGGGATGAGCAATGGAACGAATGCTAAGGATATCAAATAGGTCTCTTTTTGTTTAAAGTCTATTTAAACGTAATGGCTACTTGAAGACATTGTTGGAATTGCTGATACGATGTTGGGTGAATTCGTCTACGTATTAAAGGCAAATCGTGGTCAACTATTTGTTTTTACCAAACTATTTTAGGAGCGTCAAAAAGATGCCATCACACGCACGATTTTTTATTAAACGTGGAAAAATAACAACAAAATATCTTGTGTGATACAAAATTCTCACATCTATGAGCAGGGTGCGTTCCATTTATTCTCCGAACGATGCATAAACACAATAATATTACGGCCACGTAGATGCTCAGATTAATTGCTAACAAGGACGCAGGCGTCGTGTGTGGCTGCCCTTTGACGCATCACTGATCAAAATCACGATAATGACCCAAAACCTAGCGAGCGTTATAAAATTCCTCGGGGTTACGTCACGATGTCATTACACGCCAGTTCTTTTTGTTGTCCCACTAAGGCCCTTGATTATCTAAATGCCTTTGATACAGTGAAGGATTAGAGTACTTTCGACTTCGCCTTAATTGTTCATTGTGAGATTTAGAAGCTGCTCGCATCTCTTTCTTACTTAGTTACGTCAGAGATCGTATTTAAGGATTTCAAGTATTTATACTCTCAAGTCTCAAGTGTCTTACAGGTTATTTTCGGTTCAAAAGAAAGTCTTAGCGTGCAAATATCGGAATAATTTACGAATGATCACATTTGTTCGGGATAAGAATATCCTCCAAGGTTTCCAAGAACTTGAATTCATAAATTATGTTATTTTAGCAACATCGGTTTTCAACAAAAAAATATTATCAGAGTAAATAATGAATGATTCGTTTAGACATGACGTCTTCTTTCTTCGCGTTGTTTAGGACGTTATTGTGTTCGAAAATACAATTTTTGGTCAAAAGGAGGTTGAACTGTTATTGTGCGAGCCGTGCGGTTGACAGAGTATTTATATAAACAGTCCTGCCCGGGGCCTATTGTCGCTGGCATTATAGACCGTCCTTTAATCTGCCGAAAACAATTTCGCACGAATTGTTGAGCTGTTATTGTGAATATTGTTTGTCTTTTGCTCAATCGGCTGGTCAATTTTGGGAGACTGTCTGATGTTTTCTGATTACGGATTATCTAGGGAGATGACATGTGTTTAATTTTGTAAAGAAACTATTTACTTTGTATCAAAATCTATCTACTAGAAATTTAAGTACTTACACTCTCAATCTCTTCTCTTACTGGCGAAATTTACGTGTAACTACTATGGGTACACCTCTGCCTAACTAACCTCTCGGGGCAACAAGGCGTGATGTTATGTTTATTTGTATGTTATGCAGAAATTTAAATGAGATTTTGCTTCGCTAACCTTATGGTGCGGGTTAAGAACAATCAAAATAAGATCATGATGCTTCCTTGTGATCTTTGATATGACACAGCTCTAGCCTGTCCGACCAACCTCACACCACAAAGGGTCAAACATTTCCCTGACAAATTAAACGTCACTGTAAAAAAAAAAACAATCGAACCAACCTTTTTTCAATAGCAAACAAACTCTTTTATCATCGAATTCAATATAAAGGCGATAGCTTTTGTCTCTGCGTGCAAAATTTTGATAAAACAGAATTGAAATCCGAACATGCGGATCCACACAATGTCGTGTAAAGTGGGCGTGTTTTATTTATAGTCTGTTGTGATCATTGCACAATTGTATGAAAAAAATGTTTTTGTGAAGCCTCTGACGGGGAAATAATGGACGTTTATTGTAGGGTTATTTTTTGCAGCGTTTAGCGAGGCGGTGGTCGAATGGAAGCAATTGTGTGGTACAAACGGTCTGGAACTGCTAGTATTGGTTTGATGCCTTAGAACTGGCTGATGAATTTTCAGCAAAATCTTTAAATGTAAAATAATTCGTTCAATAAGTGACATGGTCGTAGCCTATTTACCATATATTGATTACAATACGGGGATAATCCCTAACAAGGAGTATCATTTGTAGAAAATATTTCTAAAGCTTTATCTTGGATTTCGCCATAAGGGATAATATTACACACAAATAAAACATCCCTAAGTAGACCTACCTATCAACATTTATTGAATAACTTTATCACCGCAGAAAATGATTATTATGAAGTTTAAAAGTACATTATTGTTTGTTATCTGTTCGACATCTATACATGCTAGCCTCAAGGATGCAAAAAATTACTCCTCGTTGCATCAAATGCATAATGCATTTATATATGCAAACCTAACGGTGCTCAAAGAAACCGCCGTTTGCTAAACTATGACTAAACTAAACGACTTTCTAAGAAAATTGTCGCAGAACAGAGCCCCTCTCTATTACAATATCGATACAAAACTTCAATAATCGCTTCGTCCGGGCTCTCTGGTATTAATAGAGTGGGCCCAGGCAACGATAATAATGGCTACTCGCCGTTCTATTGTCCACGTGGTTTGTGAATGGAAGGCGGAGGTAGGTACGTCATTATTCTGTCAGATGAATGTACTGGGGTTGATAGGGATAGACGCGGACTTTGTATCGATATTTTGTCAATTTTTGCTTTATCGACGTAAACATGAATGTAGGTCATCTCAAAATGCTAGTTGTTTTTATATTGTTTCAGATTACAGCATAATTCATTGTATGTAAGCATTTCATTAATTATGCTTAAAAATAAATCGGCTAACTTCTGCAAGCAAACTCTGAGACTAGTACTCACAGTTTTCTTGCAAAAGTTGGTCGTGAAACCAGAGAAATTCAATAGAGTGAACTTAAAATTATGGTCATCAACGTGCTGGTGTATTATTGAAACGTTACCTACTCTGTATTCACAATTTTACAATCCTACTAATATTATAAATGTGAAAGTGTGGATGTTTGGATGTTTGTTACTCAATCACGCTAAAACGGCTGAACGGATTTGGATAAAATTTGGCACATGGGTAGACTATGACCTGGATTAGGACATAGAATACTTTTTATCCCGATATTCCCACGGGATCGAGATTTCTGCGGGTGAAACCGCGGGGCGCAGCTAGTAGTTAATAAATCTGAACCTGGCCCTGAGCTTAGAACCCAGCCGTAAGCCCATCAAGTGCTAATCTCTGATAATCTCTTCCAAGGATACAATCATAAAGCTAAACGAAGACGGCCAACCAAATAGCGGATGGTTTTTGTTTCGAATTTTGTGAACTCACCTTCCTGTATCAATAGCGATTGATAGAGGAAGGTGAATTCACAAAATTATCGATATAGGCTCTTACGGATCCCATCACTAAAGCGCAACATTATAAAGCCCAGATTTTTTGCGCAAGCCCACAAGGATTACCAAACAATGTGCGTAGACGCAGGCCACACATCATAGCAACGAGCAAACTTTTTGCCGTCACATTTAATGGGATTCCGGACTTTATTGTAAGATTCTTAAATAAATATTATTGTAAGTTTAATTTCATACACCAGGTGAAAATTATATAAAAATAGATTTATAAAAGGGCTTCGGTGCTTGTCCGATTAGAGAAGATTGGGCAAGTCACTTGGCCGTTACTTTATTATGTTTTCAAAACACGCTTCCTTTTTTGTCAGCTGTCTGATTTCTTTTGCATATTTTGTTTAAGACCTAACCAAGATATCTAAGTGACTTAACTCTACCACAAAAAACATAGCTATTTTAAATCCAAGATGCAAATACAAGGTGAGGCAAAAGTAACGTCATAACGTGAATGTGCCATAATTTTTGCTAATGGCATCATAATGTCATTGTGATTTGATACATATTATGTTGTAGACAGATTTAGAATTAGTTGACAGTGCAACGGAGCGATACACACAGTCACAGCTCATGCGACGATGGAGATTTTGAAACACCAATTTCGAAGCCGTGTGATCTCCCGTTTTGGTTATTAGAATTGCGGGGTAATTGCGTAACCCACTAACAGTAGGAATAGCTTTCATTTTGACAGTTCAACAACATTCATTGCGTTGTTTACGTTGTTGAACAGACACATTTTTCGAACATATGAAACAATGGATTAGCAATAGACTTCAAAATTATTCAGATTGTGATACATAGTGTGTTACGTAATTAGGGTACTGGTCGGCCAGATCTGTCAGCGGCAAACTTCTTTTTGTAATCACGCATTTACCACAACAAACCACAAACCTTGTAGGTCTTGAAAGCCAACATTGAAGGAGAAATCACCAATTTGGAGGATGTTTTGCGAGCTACCATTCAAAATGCTATAAAACGACCACATATGTGCATCAATTCAGAAAGAAGGTGGTCGTTTGACCGATATAATTTTTTGGACTTCATACCATAAATACACCTTTAAATACATTTTCCGTGTAAACAGAGCCCATTTTTTTTTTCATTTTCGACCAATTAATTTAATCAATTAATTACGGCCAATTCACATTATGACATTACTTTTGCCCCATCTTTTTATATTGTTGGGTTTGAAAACTGCCTAAGCCTATGTACACACGGTTACATAACAAGCTAAATATACATTTGCAATTTTAGCTGACCTCGCATTGTATAGGCTTTTCGTAAAATGAGCAGTCAGCTTATGCTGAAAATTCATAGTTTGATTTGTAGTCGTGTGTACATAGGCTTAGGCAGTTTTCAAACCCAACAATATAAACAGAAAACATCTCATAGAAGTCTGTAATTTGACGTCAAAATGATTTTCTTTTACTTTCATCTTTTTTATTCACATTAAAATCTAGCCTTTTAGCTATTAAGTAATTCATTATATCTTAAACTGCTAAGTAACCATAAAATTAAGAAATCGTACAATAACGTCTTTCTCACTATAAATTAAGGGGAAAACGTGTGCTTTATAAAAGTCAGCACTTGCACTTGTTTAAGTACTTATAAATATTCGCATATGGTATTTGTTAATTATTCATGAATACCGGAAAGTACAGTGACATTTTATTGGTAAAGTCAAAGTGGATATAGTTGTTTGATACGCCGCGCCGTGTTGCTGTCCACTCATAGATACGTTTGAACCTTGAACTTTTTCTACGGCTTCCTCGTGACTATTCCCAACAGCCATAATAGCTGTGTTATCAGCAAAGGTGTATAGAAGATACAGGACCGTACCTACAACACTACCCTGTGGAACTTCAGATTTATCTGCCAAAGGCAAAATAGGCATTTCTTTGTCAAAATAATTTTAAATGAAATTTATAATTATTAATATGATCAGACCGTGCCTACATTTAAAGATTATAAATAATAATAGTTAACATAAAAGCATGTAATTACCATAATATGCCAATTGCTTGACACGTAGATTGGTGATAGTTTATTTTTATAACTTGTTACTGTGTAAGTATGTGAACTACCAAACACCGATGCTGCTGCCCTCTTTACATAGTTCCATCGTCGTAAATAAACAAGGGTAGAAGATGCTAGTACTCAAGTTATTTCTTGAAATCTATGTAGGTACAAATCGCCCGATAATGAACAGAATTAGATTGAAAAGACAAAATATTATAAGTTTTCTTTCAGTAAATTACCCACAAAGCAGTTGCCAGCCCCTATGTTTTTCCTCTGCACCAAACTATTGATTCGCTCTGTAGTTTCATTTCGGCAACATTTCGCTACAATGTAGGTTTTCGCGGTTACAGCTTCCATGCGCCCCACAAAGATGGCGCTGTAAAACATTTTAATGTTAACGAAGATAATGTAAATGACGTCTCTTTAAAAATAACTTTATCCATCAAATTCTATGATTTTTGCAGGTTTTTATTTTATTTTTGCTCTTTGTTATGTTGTTGCAGCATGATGTTTCTTATCTTAAAATATTTTTCGAGGTTTTGTTTTTCCCAGTCTTTTATTTAATAGAACAATGCAAATTATTTCATTTAAATTCCGCTGTTGTAATGTATATTTGTAGAATGCTATGATTATCGTTTGATCTCTCTTATTGTGTATGTTAATTTTTTTATCTTTATTTATGACTATAAGATCTCGAGATTTTGTTACAATAACAGAAACTAGCTTAAGAATAGATTCATCTATCAGTATGACATTTCCATAATTTTAATGTGATAGCAAAATAAAAATAAATATTTTCGTCTTAAATGCCACACGAAACCATGCATAGTAGATAATCATAGAGCTAACATCGCAAATGGAGCGCATTAACATGGTAACAGAGAAAACTGTCGAGACGGCAAAAAAAAATGGAATGTGAATAATTTCAACCATTAATAATCTTAAACAAACATTTTGATACATTATAAAATGTAACGCGGTCTTGAAATGAAATAAAATTGTTTATTCTGTAAATTGGATATCGGAATCACTTTAACACGACACATAAAAATAAAAAAATAAGATAGATGGAGTCGACATTTCCTATCTGACTGCCCCTGAGCAGAAACGGCGAAACAAACTCAGGGGTGAAAGTCTCTTTTGAAGCCCAGACATAATCTAGGTCAGATCATATGAGGACCATGTAGATTTGTGTCTGAAACGGTATTTTAAGGAAATAACCATACAGATTTGAGTGAATAATGTAAATAATAAAGAAGGTGAAATACAATAAGATTTTTTATTTTTTTATTTGCTATTGTTTAAGATCGTCATCATATATTTTTTTGACCTGTAGCTAACCGCCAGAACTCAACATACCTACCTCCTTCCTAATGGTATTATAGAAGTATGAGGAACAGGGTGTAAACTTCACTCAAACCTCCATAGAAAAGAGAGGATCCTCCGACCAGACGGGTGTCGTGTCTGGTGGGCAACTGCCCGACGTTTGATGTCCGGACGTTGTATACTATATGCTAGTTGCGCGGTAAACTCTGCTTGCGCGATGCAGGATTTTGCGTGACATCAGTGTGGCGTGTAGCTTGCATGTGGCGATGTAGATACCGCTACAGTATCATTCTCATGGTCGATTCATGGCTAAATTTCGATTACTGCTACAAGCGTCAAAGTGATATAACCTGTGTTACTGGACGTACACTGCTAAATTTACTACTCCAATTTAACTGCCAAATACTACATAGCACTAGTCATCTCCATCCATGGGTGTACCCAACTTTTGGCCCAGGGGGGCAAATCAGTTTTTTTTAGGCCGGGTCCCCCGTACATGTTTTACCCTACACACTAGACCAAAGATAAGGTAGGTGTATATAATGTGTAGAAAAAACACCCGCAGGAAATCCTGTTTTATAAATAGTCAAATCAGTAAACATAAATATAGGGACGTCTGAATTTATTTAATTTGAATTGTTTAATTAGACATTTATTTTAAAAGTAATTTTCCCGGATCTTCCGCAAAACGCTTTAAGACGTCTTCCGTGAACGAATCGCCGATACTGTTCTTAATTTTTTGTGTACACTGAGCATGCAAAGCTGAGCAAAAAAGCACTGAGCAAGAAATACATTAGTTGAATTGTGAGCAATAAAATAAAAATATAATCCATAAATATAATACTAGATGCGCGATTTTTAATAATAGTTTGATATGGACATTAGATGAATGTTTTTCTTCGTCTATGTTTAGGTCTTTCAAAACATGTCAAATAAATGCAATTACCTAATGCATAATATATTGTAATTGTAAAGTAAGTATTAATGTAACTTTTATCGACAACAGTAGTTATTTAGGCATACAAAATCCAGGGGGGACAACTGCCCTCCCCTGCTCCTACATAGGTACGCCCATGTCTCCATCCCATCTTCTGTTCCCAGGCATCTTTGCAGCCAAGTTACCGCGGATTCGTGCAGCGTAAAGGCGGGATTATTTGACGCCTCGTTGGCTACGATGGCTAAGCAATCCAGCCGGATTATGACTTGGTATACGATGGTTATGTTAGAATATTTCCTTCAGCAGAATTTCACGTTCATTGGATAGAAAACGATTAAGATGTTGCTTGTAATTTTTATTGTTACCGTGGTTTTTGTTTTACTATTCGAGTATTACAAAAGAACAGGCAATGGGTTACGTTATGTTCATCATTGGTTATGATCATCTAGATGAATTACTAGAGAAATGAAAATATGATTTGTTGAAGTGGAGCATCCAACTTATAAAGAAGTTAGGAATACTCATAGAAATATCATCCCAAAAGTCTTACAGAAACATAAATGTGACTATAGAAATAAACAATAGATAAATGCCTTTATTTACCTACTGAATTATGGGAATTATTTGCAAGATACTAAAACATCTCTCACGGAACTCTTAAGTCAGCAGAAGCTGACTGGTTTATTTTAACGTAAACCCTAATGAAATCTTTAATCACGTAAAGTAATGTGTGCACGTCAAGGATAAATCCCTCACGTCAAGTTAATTAAAACCTTAACACTATAGAGAGAAGTTCGTGCAAAAAGATACCCCTTAAAATATGTTTCGTTCTATCAGATCCTGTTTGAATCTGATAAAACACAGTCTCGATTCGTTTCAAAACTTTCCTTTTATCTGGCCACAGAGAAGATGGACCGTTACGCCCAAAATTTGTATAATGAATGGAATCTTCGCTGAATTCTATTTTATATTCAATCTTTCAAGTCTGTGTTCATTGATGATAAGGAGGGACGTCCTTCTTCTGTTTTAATCTAACGAAATTAGGTTTGCTTTTGACTGTGGAAATGGTATTTTTTGGTAAGTATCAAATTATACTGTTTGTTGAAGATACTACTTATTGGCTACTTGATATTTATTGGTTTCCTTAAGATTTGGGAATTTTAAAACTGTTTTTTTTAAATAAATTATCTACGCTTCATACATGCCCACTGTTTATTTATTTTTTAAATTATGACTCAGTCTAGACCAAATTTTGTAATTCAACATTGATTAAAAAGAATGTTGTGATTTTTTAAGAAATTACCTAAGAACAACAGGTTTAATTTTAAAGTATTGAAATGGGAGGTCTATGTAAATATTTTAAAATTAACGCGTAGATGGTTAATAGAAAATTGTTTTTATACTTTACAAGCATTTATGCAACGATGGAAAAAGAAATATATTTTAAGGTTCCTATAGTTTTGTATTGTGTGTATATTTATTTTAACTTTAAAGAATTTATGTAACATAAAGAAAAATTATTATTTTAAGGTTCTATAGTTTTGTAGTGTGTGTATATTTATTTCAACTTATTTTATTTGAATGTATAACTATTGGGACATATTAGGTATTAGGTGTTAATTAATGTAAAGTTAAGTTGCATGCCCTATACAGACGAAATATGGACTGCACATTAAGAGCGGGTAGTAACCAAAATTGCCTATCTTCAATTTAATTTTTCATGAAATTCATAAGACTTAGGTATAAAATAAAAATAATATGAGTAACTACATGGTATTTTCAAACATTTTGTGCAACAGAAACACAAAATATTAAAATTTTCTCGATAAAATAACATCACGAAATTACCCCTAATTTTCACGTTTTTTTCAATTTGTACTTAATATGCTAATGACTAATCGGATATTTTTTTAATAATTATTTGTATTAAGACAAGGCGAAAAAATTGTGCAGGCGTTTTTTGAAATTCCTTTTATTTTTGGTTTTATTACGACTACAAGCTTTAAGCACTTACGACGTTTTTAGTTCGTGGAAGAAGTCATTTTCCGTCGCACGTTGCGGGAACTTCAAGCATATTTTTGTTTCACAAATCAGCCGCCGTCGCTCTGTTGAGACGAGGACTGCGCTTGAATTTTCTGCTGCTCTGGGATTTAATTTATTTGCGTAAATACTATTTTCGTAATTTATCACATTGTAGGAAAGAAACTGTGAAATAGAAAACATGAAAAAATCACTAAAACCACTTCCGAAACGATTATTAAAATCGTTAAGAATTGATAAACTAAATAAATACCGCGGTTAAACTATAAAATAAAAATATTATAATAATTAAATTTTGATATTTGAAAACCCAAGATGACATACAATTATTTGACAGATTTTTTACTGGTATAGTACAACTAGCGCCATTGTTCTGCACTTCGATCGATTTTCTTGCGGAGAAAATTTACAAGATAGAGTTCGTGCTGGAGATTTTAGATCTAATTACTATTAAGTAAAGAACCAAATTCGTTTACTCCCATTTTCGTTGACAAAATTCGTGTAAGGGTAACCTTAGACGAACCATTTCGAGCGATTTTTTACCAACCCCCGAATCAAGTTGAAACTCGAAATTTAACATATAGGTAGGTTATTGGTATAATAATATTATTGGAGTTTACAAAATAAATAAATCGGAAAACTAAAACAGGTAATGGGTTTATTACGGACACAAGTACGAAACGGTGTGCACGGGACATGACATTTTTTATACGGATAGTGTTCTCGTGACTAGATCCCTTTTTATGGTGGGGATGAGTAAAGATTGTGACGGATCACAATATTTGGGACTGTCGGCTTGCTTTTCAAAGCCAAATTTTCAACAGTTACAAAAGAGGAACCTAAAAAACTTTCGACTTTCTTTGGCACGCATATAAATGAATGCCAATTGTTTTGTCGGTAAAGCCGATTAATGTTATTTGTTCCGAAATTGGCCTGTTTTTCACAAATGTTTTCAGCGAGGACTTTTATCTACTCGCGCTCCGCGCAGGATAGGTTTTCATGACACATGCCATTTGACTTTGCACAATACAGTGCAAAATCCACCGTACCAATATAATTTTTTACTTGGTAACACTGTTGCTAATTGACTTTGCACGATCCTGCAAAGCAATTTCCACGATATACCATTATATTTTTTTACTTGGTAAACACTGGTTTCCACGAAGACGTCGTCAGGTCCAACTTGTACAAGGCCCTAAATAAAACTTGGTTACATTGGAATTTGAACTTTGTCACGCCAGCATTGAGTTTCTCGTTCCAAAACATGACTATGATCTAAGATTCTGAATTCAAGCTTAGCGTAAAAATAAACCAATGTTTTACCTACTGAAGAATTTCATTGAAAATAAAGGGACTGGACAATGATCATACTTCGTTTAAATATTCCAATTGAAAAAACATTCGAGGTACCTATTTGTGTTGTGAGACCTTGCTTCTTGCCAAATTTCATGATTCTAGGTCAACGGGATGTATAATATGGATTTTAATTTATTTGAGAGTGTTTATTTTCTTAGATTATTGATATTTTTGTTCAATTGATTTCATTTTCTCAAAGTAAAAAAGCGGAAAGTAAGTGATGCGATTACGATACGCTTTTATATCGCCAAAAAAATAATTTTACCACAATTGTTTTCACCATCATGTAGGTAGTATCAGGAGTATGTAGTATTATAGTACTTTGATGGAAGTGCTTTGCTTTTTAGAGTTCGGTACCTCAAAAGAAAAATCGTAAGCCTTATGGGATCACTTTGTTATCCATCTTTCTGACCACTTTTCTCAGGATTGCGTGGGGGGTAGCAAGTTGAAATTGATATCAAATACTTAGATAAAGGGTCCTTTGGAGCTGTAAAAAAAAACGAGGTTCTAAGACGTTGACTTATAGTATCTTGGCATAAATTGCCATTCATTTCGCATATTTTGACACTCGCAAATAAATTAAAACCCATAAGATACATGTCGTTGACCTAGAATCATGAAATTTGACAAGAAGCAAGGTCTCACGGCACAAATAGCTACAGGAAATTATCTGAAAATCGTTTATTTGTAGTTATGTTACATAATGTATGGAACGATATTTTTTTAATTACAAAGTTAGGTTTGTCTTTCAATTCGGAATCGAAAAGTTATAGGCCGTATCTTGAAGTAATATTTAGTCTTTATTTCATTGAAGTCGGTCTACTCTCCAATCTAACAACCCACCAGTATCGGTAACAGATTCACGGACATACAATAATATTGAATAATATACCTACTTGTACACAGCAATCGTACATAGGTACATTGAACAGAACAGTTTCATCTGATTATTTTGCGTATACATACTACACACAAGATTCAAATTCAAATGCCGGGCGAAAAGTTTCTGCTGGCGGGAAGGGATTGTGTTTTGTTTTTGTCGTGTTTGATGAGAGGGGTAGGGAAAGAGGCGCGGGTGAAACTTGATTTTTTTCTGTCTTGCTGCGCCCTCTTAAACCACCAACTTTTACAACTTATATTTTCGACAAATAAATTATCAAAAACTAAACTCCTAGCAATGTAGTTTGGTCTTTAAGTACGACCTATAACCGTCTGTTTATCTTACATTGTTTTTATTGACCTTCATTGAACTTCATCGCTGTTAATTATTAGATATATTTTTATTTAAGTCTCACGAAATTAAATAAATAGCTGCATTCAAACTTATTATACAGTTTCCGTGGGAATAGATTTCTCATCTAAAGCAGACTAGACAATCTAAAAAATATTGTTTATTTGTACTTTCAAGTAAAAGATGCAGTTTACAATAGAATATACCTTAAAGTAAGTAAAGGGGCATGTTAGAGCGGAGCCAATACCTAAGTGAAGATAACTTAATATCTTATATAGTACTTTTATCTCACGGAGGGACGCGAGCTTTACTTGTGGTTACTAAGTGTACAAACACGCTGTGAATGTGTGTGTAAGCGCAGGAGCTCTCGGTACCATTGGAGACAATGGCGAAGTCTGAAATGGATGTGTGTGTTATGTGCTCACGCTACTCATCTTCACGAACACATCCACAGCGTATTTGTTTACTTGGTTCACACAACTAAAGCGTGCGTCACCTCGTGAGATAAAAATACCCTTGTATCAACGCTGGATAGGTTCTGTCCAAACAAAGTATTATTATTTAGTTTGATGATGATTTGCATATTATTGTTTTGTTTAATAATGAAGACTCGTAAATGTATGTACCTACAGTGTTTATTTTAATAAGATATAAAAAAATCACGTACAAATTCAAACCCATGCTTTAAATAATTTGTATGCTATTGTACACTGGCGTGCAATAAAATCGACCCAACCCGTGCTCTTCGATTTGAAGCAATATAATTCAACAAGGTTTACTAACAATAACCTACAACATTGTATACTAAAACATTTCTTAAAGTATGTAGATTACGTTAGTTAAAGAATTATCAAAACTGATTTAGAAGTTTATGAAAAAATCATGAACTTACAAACATGGGGGTTCGAATAAAGAACCTCCTGTTTTGAAGTCCGTTAAAAAATCAAGTTAAATTTTCATTAAACGAACAGAAATAAACAAAATTATTCTTTTGTCAATTTCATTGGCAAAAAAAGTCACGCACTTTATCCGAGCAAAAGTGAGTGATGAGGACATCTGAAGAATTGAGTCGATCTTCTTCGAGTCTAAGTTAATTAATTGTCAACGTATATCACTTATACAGTCATTATAATAGGGATCAATATTCAGTATTGGGTGCGTTTAGTGTCTTACCTGCGGGATAATTGCGTAGCACACTAACAGTAGGAATGACTTTCATTTTGACAGTTCAACAACATCATTGCGTTATTTACGTTGTTGAGCAGACAAATTTTTCGAACATATGAAGCAATGGATTAGCAATAGGCTTCAAAATGATTCAGATTGCGATAGATAGTGTGTTACGTAATTAGGGTGCAGGTGTTGTGACTGACACGAATGATTTAGCGCCACGAAATCAGTACTTTTATAGTTACACATACATTTTTTAAATTATTTCAAACTTTCTCACAATTAAATAGAAAATTGACCAAAGAAGGTTTTCTTTCGTCCACGGAAACTTAATGAAAAACATCCAGTTTTATTTTTGTATTTTCTAAGAATTACATGTATTTTTTAAGTACATGTATCTGTGTGCGAATTCTTCTCACAGTTATATCTTTAATATAAAATCAGGAATAAATTATAGAAACAAAAGAGCCTATATCTTGAGCTATTTTTTAAAGAAGTACTTAGTTGTTAATACAATTCTCGGATAGAATGTTGTCTAATATATTAATTATTTTTACTTTATACTGTGCTTCTTCCACTGTACTGAGTGCAAGTAAGTAGGAAGCTAAAATTCCAGTTGCCACCCTAAAAATATGTACCCTTCACCTGTCGATCGATCGCATTAAGTTCGGAAACAATAATAAGTAATTGTCTCTCATTAGCGACAGTTGAGCGTTTATTTGTGACCTCTATAGCTCGCCACTGATGTTCGTTATGTTTTTTTTTTTAAATAATAAAACATCAATATTATAAAACAATAGTACAATTAGTACAATTATTATTAGTAATAATACAAAAAACGAGAATAAAGTCTAATCCGACCAACATGTGAAATTAGAAAAAACATGAGGTGAATTTAAACATCAAAACAAGTTATCATAATTATTATCTAGATCTAAATCTAATCTCCTTTTTTTGTCAATTATGTAAATCAAAATTTGTTTTCGTATAGCTTTGCAGGTTTTCTTAAAATTTATCTGTGACACATGTGACCTCTTTGCAGATGTAAGGAAAGTACTTTGTAATTATGATGATGAACAATGTCTATCCGATTCTACAAAGGTCATATTTCCGATTATTGTGGCTGGCAGACCAGGGGAAGTTGAAGCCTCAGATCCTTTGTATCTAGATGAAATTATCATAGAAGAACCCAATTTCAAATTTGTTTTTTCGAAGGCGAAGATGTCGGGATTACAATGTTGTACGGTTAAAAATGTGCTGTAAGTTAAACCTAATGTCGGGTATAGATTGGTAAAACTAAACATGAAATGTAACACTAATGAGCCGTCCTAATTTCTGCAATGCAACATAAAATATAACATAACGATTAGGCCAATTTGTAATATGTGTTATAATTTATTTCATCTTACGTTTGACCAATCTTTCCCCGGCATAACAAGACAATGTTTTGTTCATTCATAGATTTAAATTCTTGCTTAAATTACTAGAACTAAGCTTTTTATTTGACAAGCATTGGTGTTGTCCACGTCTAGCAGTGGATATTATCACGAAACCTACTAAAAGAGGATCATGAATAAAACGGAAAATCAAGAATCAAAATCAAAATATTTTATTTCACATAAACCTACATGGGCACTTATGAAACGTCAGAAGTTAGGTGCACGGTTCCAATTGTTGCCTATGGAAAAGAGCCGGCAAGATACTCCACAGTTACTCTTTTAAAAATAAGGGGCTTTTACATTGTTTCAAATTACAGTGTTGATAGGTATGGGAGGACCGTGTAGGCCTGTCAACAAATAACAGGCACTCAACAAAATATAAAAAGGTCTACAAATCTACAGTCTACAAGTTAGGCCTACAACGTTCTCACATTCACAAAATATAGAAGAATCTATGTATATAGAAAGAAACAAACGTTCGAAATAAAAATTTAATTAGAGTTAAGCATAATTTTTTTTGATTTCAGTGTAACTGCAGAAAAAGCATATTTCATTTACCAGATTTGGTGTCCAAGTATTACAGTTGGATCAATCTATGAAGCAGATGGAGAATTTGATGAAACTCCTTTTGAGGGAAAGGGCACAAGTCAAGTTACATTCAGTGAGTACCGATACCAGCTATTAAAATGTATTTTGTAAATATGTTATTTATTATTTATATACATATACACATATATACGTATATATATTTATATACATTATTTGAGGATCCGTCCATGTGATGAACCAACAGAGCCAATTTTTCAGATCCAATGCCCAAAGCATGATCTTCAGGTATTACGAATATTTTTAACGAGCACGGGAAAATCATTTGTGAGCACTGCCACTGTTTCAAAGGCCTCTTTAATTTCGAAATAAAATAAAATTATAACACATAACATAACATCAAGCCTGTAATCTGTGTGTGTAGTACACCCACATTTCGCCAGTTATGTTTAAGTCCCATGTAATAGGGGGTGGGCCTGTTGCCATCAACCGAGCACAAATCCAGACTCCGGGCTGCTACTGAGTAATTCCTAATGGTAAAACCCAATAACACTTTGCCCGACCTGGGAATCGAGCCCAGGACCTCATGCTCATTAGTAGCGCTTGCTACCATTAGACGAACGAGGCGAGGCAAGGCGTAATTAAACTATCACTTTTATTTATTTTATTATTTATGTACACACTGTAAAAAAAGTCAAAGCATTTATTTCAATTAAACCATTTATAGGCACTTTTGAATCGTCAAAGAGTCGGTTAGTTAGTCAGAAAGTTGAAGCTAGTTGCCCATTCCAAAACGTAGATCTCTATGGAGAAGAACGGGCAAGAAACTCACTCTTTTCAAATCAAGATATTACAAAATCCTGGGCACATTATTCTTGTTGCTTCTATATGCGAGAACGATGAAAAAAATATATATTAAGAAACAATTCAAAATATAAGATGAATAATAAAAATAAGCCGTGGCAGTTAAGAGATGACCAGTCTCAACTGACGGCGCCCGTTCAAGAACATGACGCGTGGATCAGCACCATCCAGCTCAACCATTTTGTAGGGAACCGAATGATCTAACACACGCGCCACCAACAGTGAGACATTTAAGTGAGCATGATACGGCATATTAATATTGAGTACAAAGGTACTGCTTATTTCTTAAGAAATTTCTTCCAGCAGACCTCCGAAAGCAGAAATGAAAAAGAAATGTAAACAACAGTGTGTGAGCACAAGAAGAGAAGAATTTAATTTTGTGACGTCTTAAACTAGAATATTAAATATACTTACATATAATGCAAAAAATGAATTTTATAATATATTTTACTTTTTTAATATTTAAGACAACTACGACATCTGGCTAAAGGGCTACTACGACAAACATATCGACGAGGCAGGTGATCTTCACACTCAAGTCACCAATTTCATTATTGACCTTCGCGTTGAAGAAGTTACACGAAACGTCACTGGTCTATGTTTCGGTGGGCAGAAAAGTAAGAAACACGTAGTTATTTAATTTGATACAAATATGTTTTTTTCTTTTTTGGGTGGTAAGTCATCAAATGACCTCTCCTGCTCTGTGCGGAGCGGAAGGGCATATCAAACTCTTACTGACTAAAACCCACCCATGTTCCTTCAGTTGCCTGTGCACCAGAGCCACAGTAACTCTTTCGCTCTTTCGCTTTATTGAGGAATAAGTTCATGTGACTAGTTTTATGACCTCTGGATCACCAAATGTAGTGACGGAAATTCCTTTTTGATTGTTCTATGTTCACTGTTATAGAATCAGAAATATTCCCTTGCCCTTATCCCAATGTATTTGGGGATCAGTGCAGCATATTTTCTTCGTGCATACTTCACTATTAGTGGCCTTCTCAGTAGTCATCCCCTTTTAACCATAATAATATCATCTTTCACAGCGTCCATCCATCGTTTTTTGGTCTTCCCCTACTCTTATAGCCTCTGATTAATTATATATGATAATAAAATCCCATTTTGCATATTTTCAGGTACAGATGGTGCATTTGAAGAAAAATTAAAACAGATGGAGATTCACGTTCGAAAGCCCATCATGTACAAGTTTCTGCAAAAATACATCAAGAATCTTAATTCTTTCTTGAAAATAGTCCCTATTAAGGATATCCATTATCAATTAGTGACAGAATAAAGAACCGATTTATACCCATTATTGTAATTCTTATTTCATTTTTCTTTTTTAAACTGAAATACGGACCTTATGAAAGTATAGGATTGAACCATTGTAACTAGCAAGATTTATTTTTATCAATTTAATTAGAGACATGACTTCTGTGATAATGCTTTTTAAAATCAATGAATGTTTGCAGAGGTCATTTTTAACCAGATACTTAGCAAACTTTATTTTAATGAGAAAATTAAAATAATAAAATGAACAGTTGTAAAAAATTCAATCGATAATGATACAAAAAATAAGCTTAGTTTGATTTTTCCTGTTGACGTTTTTACGCGTTTATGAAGTCTAGCCAGGCTCCTAGGTAATCAGCATTTTAAAAACTTATAAAAAATAGCTAGAAAAAGTTAAGGATATTCCACAACGCAGCGGCTAAAAATACACTGGCCTTCAAAACTTAGTATCAAATTTTTATAGTACAAAAGATATATTTTCGAAATAAAAAGATAGCAAAAAGACTTTAATTTTGTATAAAAAAACTTTATAGTCGATAACATTATTTTAAGGAATCGCTAAAAAAGTCTTTATAAGCAAAAACACTCCTTTTCTAATTGCTGTCATACTTGTGACATTTTGTTTCTGTGTTTGTTTTCACATTTATTTCTTGATCGATGACTTTTGATTCAAAAGCCAAGGTATCTACAGCACGTAAACTAACTTTACTTATCATGCCTCTTTCACCTGAAGAATGTGCAAGAATTATGGCTTTACTGGAACTAGGCATCAGTATGCGTCGTATTGCAAGTATGGTGAGTGTAACATTAAGAACGGTCCGGCAGGTGAAGCGAACGTACGAAGAAACTGGAAACCATCTGAGAATATTTTAATGGCAGACTCAGATGCATGATGGCAGACGCAGGTACCCGAAAAGACCGCTATATTGTCTCCACTGTGTTGAGAAATCGCCATCTTAATGCAGTTGAAGTCCAGCAACAGCTTTATCAGACCCGAAGAGACTACATAGTGACAGTACAGGGAGAAGAAGACTTGCTAAAGCAAACCTGAAGCCCCAAAGGTCAGCAAGTGGCCCCAAACTCGAGAAAAGTCATCGAGTAGCAAGACTGCGCTACGCCCGTGAACACATACGGTGGAGTTAAGAAGAATAGGCAAGAGATTTGTTCACTGATGAGTCTCGATTCTCACTATTTACTTCCGATGGAAAGCAAAGAGTGTACAGGTGACCAGGTGAGCGATTAATTCAAGTCTGCTTCATAGAAAGAGTCCAATACGGTGGAGACTCTGCATACGTATGGGCTGGCATCTCTTCAAAGGTCGCACATAGCTAGTGGCCATAGGAAATGGCATTCTGACTGGGGAAAGATATGCTCAAGAGATCGTTAATAAGTATGAGGGGCATATTTAGTAAACATGGGTTATGGATCGATACTGATGCAGGATAATGCCCGGCCACACAGCGCTCGGGTCGAACAAAATTACATTCAAGAGGTTGATATCAACTTGATGGCTTGCCCATCAAGAAGTCCTGATCCGATCCGGTCCGATCCAGCACGCCTGGCATAAGCTCGGGCGGCTGGTCCAAACTCACAGACCACCTCCTAATACCCTCAGGGCCCTAAAACAGACTCTGATGGAATAATGGGAGAATATTCCCTAACATCACCGCCGAAACCTCGTCTTCAGTATGCCAATCCGGCTCGAAGCTGTAATCAGAGCTCGAGGAGGCAATACCAGTTATTAAAATGTAAAAACATACATATGAATTTTATAAGAATATTTTACGCCTTATTTACATTTTGTAAACACAAAAACTAAAACAACGTTTAATGTTGTTTGAGTTTTATGCCAGTAACTTAAAAATGGCTATTTTTTGGTTTTTATCTTTTTTAAAGTTCAAAACGTTACTATTGTATGTAACTATAATTTCAAAGACAGGTGATGAAATTTTCTATAAAACGCTTTTTTATTTTAAAACTCTGACTTCCATAGTTTAGGAAATATTGCAATTTTAAAAGTGTGGTACTTAGTTTTGAAGTGATATATGATTTTATTCCTGTAATTATGTAAGTTTGTACAAACACTTTTACACGTCAATCGTATTTTTTAAGATGAGGTCGGCGTTTCCTATCTGACTACTCTTGAGAAGAAAGGCCGAAACAAATTCAGAAGTCACAGTCGCTCTTAAAGCCCAGAAATAACCTTGGTCAGATCATGTAAAGCCCATATATATTGGTGTTTGAAATGGTATTTTGAGGAAAGAACCACCAAATTGAGTGGACCTGTCCAGTCAGTGCATGCATTTGTCAATAACCGTGCAGCTCAACTCAGAACTTACGGAGCTCAACGATTCGAAAAACAATAACAAAGAAAGACATTTGAGTAGGTCGCATGAACTAATTAAGCTGCCAGACCATTATTAAAACCGAAACAAGGACCCACACAGTCCTTACATTCACAATGATTAAATAATATAACACTTTTTACAGTAAATATTCATGCCTAGAATAGTTATCAAAATAAAATAAAATAAATCAACATTCACCGTGTAATTTTTTGGAGCAGCTCAATCCCAAGCCTTTGTGTCCTCAATATATACTTTCACAGTGCTTTCTGTCACAGTTTCCACTTCATACAAGATTTGAATTTATTAAGGTTTAGATCTTGCATGTGGCTAGGAAGTTTATTATAAAAATGTATACATTGCCATCTAAACGAGCCACCTATTTTCTTGAGCCTGGTTGTAGGAACACTGGAACAACCTAGTATTTATATTATATATATCACTGCATTTTTAAACAGATTAATATATTTACGAGTATGTGCATACACAAGATTTCCACAAATATACTGAGAAGGTACAGTCATTATATTCTTTCTTGAATCCCGAATAATTAGACACAATTATGAATACTAACTAATGACTACATTACTAATGTGTCTCGGCCGATACCGCGACCTTGGGACTCAAAGAGTTAATCTCTTTAAATTTGTCTCTGAGGCAGTGTCTGGGACTTCATTTATAAATTGAAGGCAAGTGTAGTTAATTTTAACGTCAAAAACAAGTCACTTAGAAAAATAAAGTCATTTAAAGTTTAGTAAACCTTGCTAGTTATCGTAGTTGGACTATACTTGTTTACTAACCGGTTTATAAAATTTATAAAATATAATAACCACCAATATTTGGCCCAAGCATCGAACCTTGCGGCACATAGCACTCCACTATGTGAAGTTATTCTTTTTCATTTCAATTGTGGACATTTTACTGTAAATTGTGCTGGTTCAAACGCTGTTAGTATGAGGTATACATGTAGGTATACATGAAACTTTCTGGTCAGGACTTAAAGAAGGTCGCGGTATTCGGATGCGGGAAATAGGTGCACACAGGTTGTTGTGGCCATCCTTGACAGGACTCACTGCTGGTTACAAGACTGTGACCTCTGAGTTTGTTTCGGCCTTTCTTCTCAGAGTAGTCAGATAGGAAACGCCGACCTCATCTAGTTTTAAAATATGATTGACGTGTAAAAGTGTTTGTACAAACCTACTTACAGAAATAAAATCATTTATCAAGACACAGGAGTGTCTTGTGTGCAGCGGTGGATGCATTGCGGCCGAGATGATGTAACGCAGCGTTAATAGTCATGCAGCTTAAAAATGCTTGATAAAAAGAACAGCACCCTAATTGCTTAACACACTATCTATCACAATTTGAATCATTTTAAAGCCTCTTACTAATCCATTGCTTCAATTGTTCGAAAAATTTGTCTGCTTAACAAAATAAATAACGCAATAAATGTTGTTAACTGTCAAAATCAAAGCCATTCCTACTGGTAGTGTGTTACACAATTATTACCCCGCAGATTTATAACATTATTTTTACATGTTTTATCGATGCAAAAAGCTAAACACACTTTGATTTTAATCACATTTTTTACGAAGATGATTATGACTCTTAATTTAAATACAAATTCGGTTTTTTCCTATAGCAACTGGCTCTAATAGGTGCAATAAAGAGAATAAACACGTTTGATTTTGATTTTATTCGTATGAAAAGATCACAGATAAAAGGAACTACAAGGAAATAATATGACAATTAAGATGCATTCATTTGATTATCTAATATTTATATTTCATCTGGTGGGTCTTGATCACAAGTTATCCTTGTAGAATTCGTCGTAAACTTTTATGGGAACATAGCATATCAACAAGTAGCATTTTCATATTAAAAAAAATATGGTATACAAACCCTTTCTTTTTTTTTACTAAGAAATTAGCAACTGTCTCTGTTTGCACAAAATATTGTCAATAAATCAAACATCTTTTCTCAGGATAATTGCTCATCAAAGTTTCACTGCTCTAAGTATCTCTCCTGAAGTGCATTAGCAGAAAAAACTCAGGGATTAACTCGTATCTAAGTGTAAAAACCTTCATTAAGTAGTTTCCTAGCGCATCAATGCCACTGACATTTACTAATATTTTTTACAGCAATATTAAAATAGGTTAAAAATCGATAGAACTTTTTTAGGTAGCTTTGAGCTATAAATTCGCTTCAACTTTAAACAAACCAGCATTACATAATCAGTGCTTATCGAAAATGTTCGCGTCTCGATCGTTATTGATTATTGGCATATTCTGCATTAGCAGTGTTATAGGTAAGTGTCTCCTAGTTTTTATAAATTGCTGATAAGTTATTACCTTTTTTCAAATATTTCTGCCTGGAACAAAATAGCCCTATTTCGTAATTGCTATAATACTTCATAAAAATGAGCAACCACCTTTTAAAAAAATTGTGCATCGCTGTCGATAACAAAGCGAATTACTGTTTTCACCTTCCTGATATTTCGATAGCCTAAGCCTTGTTGATCAGTAGCAGGTCCTGCCAAATTCGTATTACTAGTATCTAACCAAGAAATTCTATTCCAGGTGAAAAGGTAGTATGTGACTTCGAAAACAGCAAATGTCTGACGGAGACAGCAGGACTGACG
Source organism: Dryobotodes eremita (assembly GCA_917490735.1). NCBI lineage: Eukaryota > Metazoa > Arthropoda > Insecta > Lepidoptera > Noctuidae > Dryobotodes > Dryobotodes eremita. The sequence continues at coordinate 16,575,938 of OU823251.1, read as the reverse complement.
TTTGACCAGCTCATATCTGGCATCCCAGGCGTGGAATCTTCCGACCCTTTACACGTTAAATTGATTGAAGCTAATCATCCTACGTTGACATATAAATATTTTGACGCCAAACTCTCTGGAATGAAGGATGGTAAAGTGGAACTGGTGAAGTAAGTTTTTGTCTGATTTTTTTGCAACATTCTATAAAATAATGTCACCTCAGTATTGTATTGGCCTGTATTTAATTCAAGTATCGTCAACTTACTGGCCCTTTATGACCTTTAATGTAGGAATGTATCCTAAGTATTTTGTGTCTGAATGACTTGTATCGTAGTGTACATATCTTTCGTTAGATGAATTTCTTTCATACCGACACAGTGGACATACTGGCTTTTATCTTATGTGTTTGTACATACTTATATCTTTTGCTTAACATATCAAGGAATCATTATTTTACTATCCAATTCCAGAATCTCTGAAAAGGATCTAAAATACGTGTACCACGTTAGATGCCCTCATCTCACTCTTGAAGCAAGATATGAATTAAATGGTGAAGTAGGCCCACAGCATGTTGAAGGAAAGGGCGACGCCAAACTTGATTTTTGTAAGTATACTCACAACGGTAAATCATATTGCAGACATGTTATCCTGAGTGCTTTGCGCGGGTTTCTGAGCCTAGGTTCGATCCCTTGGGCGCACGTTCTCAGAACGGTACGCAATACACCTCTACCTCTGTCTAGCACTTTGGAAAATAGACGCGTGATAATAAATGCAATGTAATTACAACAAAAATAACGTGTCACAAGAAAGCAGTTCAACAGGAGATCGGAACAGCTATTAACTTTAGAAAAGTTGATCTGATCGGATTTTCTGATGCTCTATTCTTGTTCTTCGTACCGGGTCGTCGAGACGTCTACTTGAGCTTTCTTCAGGTAGCTCTTAATGTTCTAGGCTTGTAATTCATAGTGTAATCTTCAGGTTTTTCGACATTATTTAATAAAAAAATTAAAAACATACATTTACTTGTTTCAGATGACGTCCTCTTTCTTTTCAATGGTGATTACGTCGCTAAGGATGGCCAGGGAGGAAAGAAACACATCAATTTGAAAACTCACGAAATGGAAGTACAGGTTAAAGGAAAGATACACTTTGACTACAAGAATCTCTTCGATGGTGATAAGGAAAAATGTGAGGAATTTTGACATTTCTGTCTTTTCATTGCCTAGCCTAAGGGCATCCTATAGGTTCTAACGCGATTTGTATTAGCGTGGCAGCTTAGTGACAGAACTTGTATTAGACGAAATTCGTAACATCTCTATACAATTTATATACCTACCTACCTAAGGCGTGTTACATACTTTTTCGGGTTGGCATTATTCGTCACGATTCGGTACAGCCAGGTGCAAAAATATATATTTGATAACAAATAAAACAAGTGTGAAAGATTGCGTCTCTGAGTTCTCCTTGATAAATCGAGTCGGGTAAATTGTTGCTTTGTTTTTGTATTAGAAATTTTTCAATAGCACCCCATAGTCTGAACTTCCATCCGCGTAGCTGCAAAACGGTCAACCCTCTACGTAACTGGCAAAATAAGGCTGTGCACTACAGTATGATCATACAAAAAACTATATTTTTTTGCACATATATCTACATAGGCACTTATAAAACGTCAGAAGCTAGGTGCACGGTTACAATTGGTCGTTTCCTATGCAGAAGAGCTAGCACAAAACTCTACGGTTACCTACTCATTAAAAATAGCTTCAATAGAAACAAACGTCCAATACTGTGTTATTATTGTTGAATGCATTTTTATGAGTATTCCATTCTATATTTTCAGCTGACATTGCGCATAAATACGTAAATGAGCAATGGGAATCTGTGGCCAAGATGTATGGCGCGGAAACTCTGAAACCGCTTACGGACAAATTCATCGAACACGTCAACGCTTACTTAAACGTGGTACCTGTTGAAGACCAGTTTTCTCATGAAAAGTGAAAAAGTGGAAGAAATTATTAATAAATGAAAGCATCTTTCGGAATAAAAGAACATCATGCAATATTTATGATTCGTTTTATTTATTTTATCATGAGTGACATTTCTCTTAAAAAATATTTAGTAATCGCTATGCCTACAACTCATCCTTATCTGCTTAGCCTTTTCCCAACTGTGTTACGATCAGCTTCGGGTCTAACCGGATACAGCCAAATATAGCTAAGTCGGGAGCAGTGTTGACCCAGTGGTATCGGTAGTGGTGTAGGTCGTGGATTCGAACCCAGGCGCCTGCGCTTTACTTTGTGTAAATAATTTCATCACCACTGCTCTCAAAACGGTGATGGAAAACATCGTGAGGAAACCGGCATGTCCTAGAACCAAAAAATTTGAAGACACGTGACATTTACCAACCCTTACTGGGCCCGCGTGGTACATTATAGCCCACTCCATCTTGAAGAGAGGGGGCCTTTGTCCCAGCAGTGAGAAAATTATAGGCTGATTATGCTATGCTATGCTACAACTATAATGTAGATAGTATTAAAAAGTTCATACCATTTTTGTATCACACTGAAAATTATGATAAGATGAGTGTTTTTCTTAATGTATTGAATAGTGGGACAGTAAAATCGAAATGCTTATCGGGACACTCGATAACTAATAAAGTATGATGAATCTGGCTCTTAACCTATGAGACAATCTAACGAAATTAAGTTCAGCAGTAAGCAGCTGAATAGTGTAAGATGAGCTGGGGCCTCATTACCCTGTACATGAACTGAGCGGTAAGGTCAGCATCACTAATACTGGGTGTTCCATAGATGGGACGTGTGTTAACAACATCAGCTACATGGATGATATGATGTAGCTGAGCCCATCAATCGGTGCGTTACATAAACTTAAAACAATAAAACTCCTGCGCATATATTCAATCAACCTGCCTAGCCTTTTCCCAACTGTGTTAGGGTCGTCTAACCGGATGCAGCTGAATACCAGTACTTTACATGGGGCGACTGCCTATCTGTCCTCCACAACTCAGTCACATGTTACTTCTGACTACCTGTAACGACTGTCAAAGATCTACAAATGACAACCGGAACCCACGGTTTAACGTGCTTTCCGAGGTACAGAGGGATAAATAAGGATTTTCACCCTTCCACAAACCAACCGCGGCAAGCGTAGCCTAATCGTTGATCGACCCGTGTGGTTATTATCATTTAGCCACGAGCCCCTATAAATTGTGGATAATATGCTCAGGTCTATGGGGGCTCAAGTACAATGCTAAGGAAAGTAAATTTATGATTTTATCATCTGTACCTCCTGTCACTATTTGCGGTATTCCTTTAAACAAGGTAAAGCATTTCAAGTGTTCGGGCCACTGGGTCTCCGTCTCCGACCACCTCTGTGAAAATCAGGACATTGGTATGAACGCAGGGTGCTGTCTGTCCGGTGTATTAAGTTGACTCGTAAAGTCGCACGATGTACTACACTAGTAAATATGACTAAAGTCCTCTTTTATTTTTTGTTAGGGCGTATTGTCAGTCGTTTTACACGTGCAGTCTGTGGATTAACTTTCCGCAACAAGCGTATAGCGCACTACGAGTGCTGTACAGCAATTCTTTCAGGATGATGTTAATATTGCCGCGGTATTGTAGTGTCTCGACTATGTTTGCTAAGGCGTGGACCGATGATTTCTTCGCGATCCTAACGAAGTGGAGTGCTTCACTATTAAGTCGCCTACAAAGCGGGTTGAACAGCATCCTGGATGTATTGTCTATGTTTATTCAGAACATATATCGTAGAACGGATGTATGCTACAATAAATTTTCCTACCGATTTCGGTCACAGTGGCCAATCTCAACGGAGATTAGCCAGATACGCAGGAGATATCATAGTGCACAAGTGTATGCGCAAACGCAGGTCCTTCTCTATTCCTTTACTCTCATACCCCGATGGCACAGCAATCCGACACGACCGGAGAGAGTTCAGGCGCAGGATCAACGGTTTTACGTGCTTGCCGAGGCACGGAGGTATCACACCAACACCATCTAAACTTCGGGCTGCTACTGAGAAATTCCCAATGGAAAAACCCAATAATACTTCGCCCGACCTGGGAATCTAACCCAGGACCCCACATTCTGCAGTCGCGCGCTTGCGGCTACGAGACCAACGGGGCAGAGCATGTGATGGTGCAGGGGGGCGGAACATGCTACAATACTCAGATCAGGTATGGTAGAACTACTTACCATACCAGATCTGAGTTATGGAAAGTTCTAGGTCCAAGTACTGACTTGGACCTACTACTTACCTGGATCTTCTCTCCAAAACTCGTCACTATTCTAGCAATCCTATTTAATTATTATATTATTTAATTAAAATCGTTAGTTAACTTCTGAAGAAGAAGCACCTATCTATTTTTAGTATCTATCCAGCAGTGGTACTGCTACTGCGTTTACTAGAAACTATTTTTAGAATAAAGTTAAAGTTCATGGTCGCCCACTGTTTTCTCAGAGAGTGCATTTGCACTGGCTGCACCAGAGCCGCCCGCGTTTAAATGTGTTTTCGTTTTCGCTCGATGTATGAAATCGACCTTATGTACAGCCTATCTGTTCTGTAATGCAGGTTTCCACCTAGGTCAGGGGCCACGATCAAATGGCTGTGCATTGCACATTGTGCATCTTTACCTTCAGAATCATTGCAAATGTATTTAGAGATACTTTATTAATATTCTAGTATTAATTTGTTTTTCTGTGTCATTTTTCATTTGTGACTGTTTGTTTTCTCCTTAGGTAGCTGGTTCGAGCCTCTCTCCTGAAATAAGTATCAGCAAAAAAAACCTTTATCTGCACCCGAATTGCGTAACACATTTCCTTTCACAATCCGGAGGGTTTTGAAGAAATTTCCTAATCCATACAAAATCCATAAATGTTCGAAAAATTCGTCTGCTCGACAACGAAAATAATGCAATGAATGTTGTCAAATTGACAAATTTAAAGATATTGCAATTATTAGTGTTACGCAATTACCCGCTGGTCCTTGAGTTCAAGTTGACTGACTCAACTGCTAGGACTCATCCATACAGATCTGTACAGTTCTATCCTCGAGAGACCTTTTCAGATATTTATAAGCAAGGTCTGATCTGATCACTTTAAAAAATTGTCTGACTATGGACCTTCAGAGACCTTTACGAAAATCAGAGGCATCTTATTTCTTTTCAGTTGCAGTCGAAAAGGAAACTCAGATATCATGTAGCTTTTAAAAATATTAGCTTATTTGACGTGTTATTAATAAATAATGTAAAGCTTCATTACTTTATTCTAGCTCATCAATGTAATTGACAGTTGGTAATTTTAGTAGCTGGATTACCAAAATAAGATTTTAGGAGTCTGTACTAAAATGGTGCAAAAATGAAACCAACTAGGTGTGACTACAACCAGCTGTCTGTCCGTTTGTCAAGAATGCTATATTCACGGATATCGATTCAACTACTAGGACTATGCCATAGATATCGTGGACTATGCAATTGTAATTGCAAGTTTTAAATAATGCTTGTCCACTTTTATTGCAAAAATAAAATCATTATTTCCTTCAAAGTTAAGGAACCCTTTGTTTGGGAGCCTTGCAATTGGCTGGTTTTAAATGTTAGTCTTGAGCTTTATATTTACTTCAATTATGATTCACAATTATTGTGTGAGGATATTTCACATCATCAACAGTCTTATTTTATTTTATTCATTCGCGAAAATAAACAATGACACATTAAGACTTACAAAAGGATAGGATAATTTCCGTATTTGGTAAATTTTAAGACTAGCGTTGTAAACAATAAAAAAGAGGAATATTAATAGTAAAGTATCAACAAAACATAAAGCTGTCAATAGTGGAACAACAGTGTCACATTAATTTTTCAATATGTTAAGTAACATGAGTCTTAACTTCCTATGCGGCAAAGCAAACAGATCCAAACTGCAGAAATTCTTATTAGAATTGCTCGTAAGGCGACGAAGAGGCGCACGCAAGCCGGCATTTGTACGACTGGAAGTAGTGGCTATTACAGGTCGTGCGCGCACCTCGCGTCCATGGCATGTTGTGGGAACTATATGACACAACTTGTTACCAATGTCTAAACAATCATACGAGTTATTGCATAAGTCATACAAAAATGTAGTTTTAAGAAAAGTACACCTTGAACTCAAAGAAAGCAGATTATATTGTTTAAGTAACTCACTATAAGAGAGATAACAACTTTTTAACCAGCGATAATGCATAGACTCCAAAAATTTGCGTTGTAGGCTTTCTATACAATCAATATACTTATTGTAGAAGAGGTTCCAAACAGGTGCTGTATATTCTAATTGAGACCTGGCTAGTGATCGATAGAGATATAAATATGTCGTGGGGTGCTTGAATTCAATGGAAGATCTCATCACAAAGCCGTACTTGCGATAAGCATTATTAACAATTTCACTAACGTGCATGCGTCTGAGTGCGTCTAAGTGCAGTTTATCGTCAAGTAATATTCCCAAGTCCCGGATCAAACTCTCCCTTGCCAGAGTTTCACTTTGTAGTGCATAGGGATTTGTATTGCATACAACAAGATTTCGAAATATTAAGTTGGAGTTTGTTTTTAGTGCAATAATCTGCAAGACGACTGAGGTCTTGCTGAAGCAGTTGACAGTCAAGCATAGTTTTGATGGGTCTAAAGACTTTAAGGTCATCTGCGTAAAGTAGGAATTTAGAATTAAGAAAGCACATGTCAATATAATTGATAAATAAAATAAATAATAAAGGGCCCAGTATCGAGCCTTGAGGCACCCCTGCGTCTTTTGAAGTTTACTTCCAGAAATAGGTTCAAATAAAAGAACTTATAAAACTCCCTAAATTAGATTTTATAAAGATCATCAAGGCTATTGGGATTTTGGTTTTTGTTATTTGAAACACTCAGCGGCCCAAATTATTCAGTCTAATTTATACAGGCCTTTAAATATGGATTCTCATACCAGCTCTTACGACGTTGATGTCCTTAAAACTGATATCTCTGACTAATTATGTAATGCAGGCTTGTCGATATTGGTACTTTGCGGTGAAGAATAATCATTGTAAGGAAGCCGGCGTGTCTTCCAACTGCCTCTGTTTGCCCTAAATATTGACAATCAATCAAAAACCTTTTTTTAGAATAGTTACTCAAAATTTAGCTGCTCTAAGTATCTCTCCTGAAGTTCATTAGCAGAAAAAAAACCCTGCAAATAACTCGTTCCTAAGTGTAAAAACCTTCATTAATTGGTTTCCTAGCGCATCAATGCCACCGACTTTTATAAATATTTTTTGCAGCAATATTAAAATAAGTTAAAAATCGAGAGGTATAACTTTTTCAGGTAGCTTTGAGCTATAAATTCGCTTCAACTTTAGACAAACTAGCATTACATGATCAGTGCTTATCGAAAATGTTTGCGTCTCGATCTTTATTGATTATTGGCATATTCTGCATTAGCAGTGTTATAGGTAAGTGTGTCCTAGTTTTTATAAATTGCTGATAAATTATACCCTTTTTTCAAATATTTCTGCCTGGAAAAAAATAGCCCTATTTCGTAATTGCTATAATAGTACATAAAAATGAGCAAACACCTTTTGAAAAAATTGTGTATCGCAGTCGATAACAAAGCGAATTACTGTGTAACCTTCCAGATAATTCGATAGCCTAAGCCTTGTTGATCAGTAGCAGTCCTGCCAAATTCGTATTACTAGTATCTAACCAAGAAATTGTATTCCAGGTGAAAAGGTAGTATGTGACTTCGAAAATAGCAAATGTCTGACGGAGACAGCAGGACTGACGTTTGACCAGCTCATATCTGGCATCGCAGGCGTGGAATCTTCCGACCCTTTATACGTTAAATTGATTGAAGCTAATCATCCTACGTTGACATATAAATATTTTGACGCCAAACTCTCTGGAATGAAGGATGGTAAAGTGGAACTGGTGAAGTAAGTTTTTGTCTGATTTTTTTGCAACATTCTATAAAATAATGTCACCTCAGTATTGTATTGGCCTGTATTTAATTCAAGTATCGTCAACTTACTGGCCCTTTATGACCTTTAATGTAGGAATTTATCCTAAGTATTTTGTGTCTGAATGACTTGTATCGTAGTGTACATATCTTTCGTTCGATGAATTTATTTCATACCGACACAGTGGACATACTGGCTTTTATCTTATGTGTTTGTACATACTTATATCTTTTGCTTAACATATCAAGGAATCATTATTTTACTATCCAATTCCAGAATCTCTGAAAAGGATCTAAAATACGTGTACCACGTTAGATGCCCTCATCTCACTCTTGAAGCAAGATATGAATTAAATGGTGAAGTAGGCCCACAGCATGTTGAAGGAAAGGGCGACGCCAAACTTGATTTTTGTAAGTATACTCACAACGGTAAATCATATTGCAGACATGTTATCCTGAGTGCTTTGCGCGGGTTTCTGAGCCTAGGTTCGATCCCTTGGGCGCACGTTCTCAGAACGGTACGCAATACACCTCTACCTCTGTCTAGCACTTTGGAAAATAGACGCGTGATAATAAATGCAATGTAATTACAACAAAAATAACGTGTCACAAGAAAGCAGTTCAACAGGAGATCGGAACAGCTATTAACTTTAGAAAAGTTGATCTGATCGGATTTTCTGATGCTCTATTCTTGTTCTTCGTACCGGGTCGTCGAGACGTCTACTTGAGCTTTCTTCAGGTAGCTCTTAATGTTCTAGGCTTGTAATTCATAGTGTAATCTTCAGGTTTTTCGACATTATTTAATAAAAAAATTAAAAACATACATTTACTTGTTTCAGATGACGTCCTCTTTCTTTTCAATGGTGATTACGCCGCTAAGGATGGCCAGGGAGGAAAGAAACACATCAATTTGAAAACTCACGAAATGGAAGTACAGGTTAAAGGAAAGATACACTTTGACTACAAGAATCTCTTCGATGGTGATAAGGAAAAATGTGAGGAATTTTGACATTTCTATCTTTTCATTGCCTAGCCTAAGGGCATCCTATAGGTTCTAACGCGATTTGTATTAGCGTGGCAGCTTAGTGACAGAACTTGTATTAGACGAAATTCGTAACATCTCTATACAATTTATATACCTACCTACCTAAGGCGTGTTACATACTTTTTCGGGTTGGCATTATTCGTCACGATTCGGTACAGCCAGGTGCAAAAATATATATTTGATAACAAATAAAACAAGTGTGAAAGATTGCGTCTCTGAGTTCTCCTTGATAAATCGAGTCGGGTAAATTGTTGCTTTGTTTTTGTATTAGAAATTTTTCAATAGCACCCCATAGTCTGAACTTCCATCCGCGTAGCTGCAAAACGGTCAACCCTCTACGTAACTGGCAAAATAAGGCTGTGCACTACAGTATGATCATACAAAAAACTATATTTTTTTGCACATATATCTACATAGGCACTTATAAAACGTCAGAAGCTAGGTGCACGGTTACAATTGGTCGTTTCCTATGCAGAAGAGCTAGCACAAAACTCTACGGTTACCTACTCATTAAAAATAGCTTCAATAGAAACAAACGTCCAATACTGTGTTATTATTGTTGAATGCATTTTTATGAGTATTCCATTCTATATTTTCAGCTGACATTGCGCATAAATACGTAAATGAGCAATGGGAATCTGTGGCCAAGATGTATGGCGCGGAAACTCTGAAACCGCTTACGGACAAATTCATCGAACACGTCAACGCTTACTTAAACGTGGTACCTGTTGAAGACCAGTTTTCTCATGAAAAGTGAAAAAGTGGAAGAAATTATTAATAAATGAAAGCATCTTTCGGAATAAAAGAACATCATGCAATATTTATGATTCGTTTTATTTATTTTATCATGAGTGACATTTCTCTTAAAAAATATTTAGTAATCGCTATGCCTACAACTCATCCTTATCTGCTTAGCCTTTTCCCAACTGTGTTACGATCAGCTTCGGGTCTAACCGGATACAGCCAAATATAGCTAAGTCGGGAGCAGTGTTGACCCAGTGGTATCGGTAGTGGTGTAGGTCGTGGATTCGAACCCAGGCGCCTGCGCTTTACTTTGTGTAAATAATTTCATCACCACTGCTCTCAAAACGGTGATGGAAAACATCGTGAGGAAACCGGCATGTCCTAGAACCAAAAAATTTGAAGACACGTGACATTTACCAACCCTTACTGGGCCCGCGTGGTACATTATAGCCCACTCCATCTTGAAGAGAGGGGGCCTTTGTCCCAGCAGTGAGAAAATTATAGGCTGATTATGCTATGCTATGCTACAACTATAATGTAGATAGTATTAAAAAGTTCATACCATTTTTGTATCACACTGAAAATTATGATAAGATGAGTGTTTTTCTTAATGTATTGAATAGTGGGACAGTAAAATCGAAATGCTTATCGGGACACTCGATAACTAATAAAGTATGATGAATCTGGCTCTTAACCTATGAGACAATCTAACGAAATTAAGTTCAGCAGTAAGCAGCTGAATAGTGTAAGATGAGCTGGGGCCTCATTACCCTGTACATGAACTGAGCGGTAAGGTCAGCATCACTAATACTGGGTGTTCCATAGATGGGACGTGTGTTAACAACATCAGCTACATGGATGATATGATGTAGCTGAGCCCATCAATCGGTGCGTTACATAAACTTAAAACAATAAAACTCCTGCGCATATATTCAATCAACCTGCCTAGCCTTTTCCCAACTGTGTTAGGGTCGTCTAACCGGATGCAGCTGAATACCAGTACTTTACATGGGGCGACTGCCTATCTGTCCTCCACAACTCAGTCACATGTTACTTCTGACTACCTGTAACGACTGTCAAAGATCTACAAATGACAACCGGAACCCACGGTTTAACGTGCTTTCCGAGGTACAGAGGGATAAATAAGGATTTTCACCCTTCCACAAACCAACCGCGGCAAGCGTAGCCTAATCGTTGATCGACCCGTGTGGTTATTATCATTTAGCCACGAGCCCCTATAAATTGTGGATAATATGCTCAGGTCTATGGGGGCTCAAGTACAATGCTAAGGAAAGTAAATTTATGATTTTATCATCTGTACCTCCTGTCACTATTTGCGGTATTCCTTTAAACAAGGTAAAGCATTTCAAGTGTTCGGGCCACTGGGTCTCCGTCTCCGACCACCTCTGTGAAAATCAGGACATTGGTATGAACGCAGGGTGCTGTCTGTCCGGTGTATTAAGTTGACTCGTAAAGTCGCACGATGTACTACACTAGTAAATATGACTAAAGTCCTCTTTTATTTTTTGTTAGGGCGTATTGTCAGTCGTTTTACACGTGCAGTCTGTGGATTAACTTTCCGCAACAAGCGTATAGCGCACTACGAGTGCTGTACAGCAATTCTTTCAGGATGATGTTAATATTGCCGCGGTATTGTAGTGTCTCGACTATGTTTGCTAAGGCGTGGACCGATGATTTCTTCGCGATCCTAACGAAGTGGAGTGCTTCACTATTAAGTCGCCTACAAAGCGGGTTGAACAGCATCCTGGATGTATTGTCTATGTTTATTCAGAACATATATCGTAGAACGGATGTATGCTACAATAAATTTTCCTACCGATTTCGGTCACAGTGGCCAATCTCAACGGAGATTAGCCAGATACGCAGGAGATATCATAGTGCACAAGTGTATGCGCAAACGCAGGTCCTTCTCTATTCCTTTACTCTCATACCCCGATGGCACAGCAATCCGACACGACCGGAGAGAGTTCAGGCGCAGGATCAACGGTTTTACGTGCTTGCCGAGGCACGGAGGTATCACACCAACACCATCTAAACTTCGGGCTGCTACTGAGAAATTCCCAATGGAAAAACCCAATAATACTTCGCCCGACCTGGGAATCTAACCCAGGACCCCACATTCTGCAGTCGCGCGCTTGCGGCTACGAGACCAACGGGGCAGAGCATGTGATGGTGCAGGGGGGCGGAACATGCTACAATACTCAGATCAGGTATGGTAGAACTACTTACCATACCAGATCTGAGTTATGGAAAGTTCTAGGTCCAAGTACTGACTTGGACCTACTACTTACCTGGATCTTCTCTCCAAAACTCGTCACTATTCTAGCAATCCTATTTAATTATTATATTATTTAATTAAAATCGTTAGTTAACTTCTGAAGAAGAAGCACCTATCTATTTTTAGTATCTATCCAGCAGTGGTACTGCTACTGCGTTTACTAGAAACTATTTTTAGAATAAAGTTAAAGTTCATGGTCGCCCACTGTTTTCTCAGAGAGTGCATTTGCACTGGCTGCACCAGAGCCGCCCGCGTTTAAATGTGTTTTCGTTTTCGCTCGATGTATGAAATCGACCTTATGTACAGCCTATCTGTTCTGTAATGCAGGTTTCCACCTAGGTCAGGGGCCACGATCAAATGGCTGTGCATTGCACATTGTGCATCTTTACCTTCAGAATCATTGCAAATGTATTTAGAGATACTTTATTAATATTCTAGTATTAATTTGTTTTTCTGTGTCATTTTTCATTTGTGACTGTTTGTTTTCTCCTTAGGTAGCTGGTTCGAGCCTCTCTCCTGAAATAAGTATCAGCAAAAAAAACCTTTATCTGCACCCGAATTGCGTAACACATTTCCTTTCACAATCCGGAGGGTTTTGAAGAAATTTCCTAATCCATACAAAATCCATAAATGTTCGAAAAATTCGTCTGCTCGACAACGAAAATAATGCAATGAATGTTGTCAAATTGACAAATTTAAAGATATTGCAATTATTAGTGTTACGCAATTACCCGCTGGTCCTTGAGTTCAAGTTGACTGACTCAACTGCTAGGACTCATCCATACAGATCTGTACAGTTCTATCCTCGAGAGACCTTTTCAGATATTTATAAGCAAGGTCTGATCTGATCACTTTAAAAAATTGTCTGACTATGGACCTTCAGAGACCTTTACGAAAATCAGAGGCATCTTATTTCTTTTCAGTTGCAGTCGAAAAGGAAACTCAGATATCATGTAGCTTTTAAAAATATTAGCTTATTTGACGTGTTATTAATAAATAATGTAAAGCTTCATTACTTTATTCTAGCTCATCAATGTAATTGACAGTTGGTAATTTTAGTAGCTGGATTACCAAAATAAGATTTTAGGAGTCTGTACTAAAATGGTGCAAAAATGAAACCAACTAGGTGTGACTACAACCAGCTGTCTGTCCGTTTGTCAAGAATGCTATATTCACGGATATCGATTCAACTACTAGGACTATGCCATAGATATCGTGGACTATGCAATTGTAATTGCAAGTTTTAAATAATGCTTGTCCACTTTTATTGCAAAAATAAAATCATTATTTCCTTCAAAGTTAAGGAACCCTTTGTTTGGGAGCCTTGCAATTGGCTGGTTTTAAATGTTAGTCTTGAGCTTTATATTTACTTCAATTATGATTCACAATTATTGTGTGAGGATATTTCACATCATCAACAGTCTTATTTTATTTTATTCATTCGCGAAAATAAACAATGACACATTAAGACTTACAAAAGGATAGGATAATTTCCGTATTTGGTAAATTTTAAGACTAGCGTTGTAAACAATAAAAAAGAGGAATATTAATAGTAAAGTATCAACAAAACATAAAGCTGTCAATAGTGGAACAACAGTGTCACATTAATTTTTCAATATGTTAAGTAACATGAGTCTTAACTTCCTATGCGGCAAAGCAAACAGATCCAAACTGCAGAAATTCTTATTAGAATTGCTCGTAAGGCGACGAAGAGGCGCACGCAAGCCGGCATTTGTACGACTGGAAGTAGTGGCTATTACAGGTCGTGCGCGCACCTCGCGTCCATGGCATGTTGTGGGAACTATATGACACAACTTGTTACCAATGTCTAAACAATCATACGAGTTATTGCATAAGTCATACAAAAATGTAGTTTTAAGAAAAGTACACCTTGAACTCAAAGAAAGCAGATTATATTGTTTAAGTAACTCACTATAAGAGAGATAACAACTTTTTAACCAGCGATAATGCATAGACTCCAAAAATTTGCGTTGTAGGCTTTCTATACAATCAATATACTTATTGTAGAAGAGGTTCCAAACAGGTGCTGTATATTCTAATTGAGACCTGGCTAGTGATCGATAGAGATATAAATATGTCGTGGGGTGCTTGAATTCAATGGAAGATCTCATCACAAAGCCGTACTTGCGATAAGCATTATTAACAATTTCACTAACGTGCATGCGTCTGAGTGCGTCTAAGTGCAGTTTATCGTCAAGTAATATTCCCAAGTCCCGGATCAAACTCTCCCTTGCCAGAGTTTCACTTTGTAGTGCATAGGGATTTGTATTGCATACAACAAGATTTCGAAATATTAAGTTGGAGTTTGTTTTTAGTGCAATAATCTGCAAGACGACTGAGGTCTTGCTGAAGCAGTTGACAGTCAAGCATAGTTTTGATGGGTCTAAAGACTTTAAGGTCATCTGCGTAAAGTAGGAATTTAGAATTAAGAAAGCACATGTCAATATAATTGATAAATAAAATAAATAATAAAGGGCCCAGTATCGAGCCTTGAGGCACCCCTGCGTCTTTTGAAGTTTACTTCCAGAAATAGGTTCAAATAAAAGAACTTATAAAACTCCCTAAATTAGATTTTATAAAGATCATCAAGGCTATTGGGATTTTGGTTTTTGTTATTTGAAACACTCAGCGGCCCAAATTATTCAGTCTAATTTATACAGGCCTTTAAATATGGATTCTCATACCAGCTCTTACGACGTTGATGTCCTTAAAACTGATATCTCTGACTAATTATGTAATGCAGGCTTGTCGATATTGGTACTTTGCGGTGAAGAATAATCATTGTAAGGAAGCCGGCGTGTCTTCCAACTGCCTCTGTTTGCCCTAAATATTGACAATCAATCAAAAACCTTTTTTTAGAATAGTTACTCAAAATTTAGCTGCTCTAAGTATCTCTCCTGAAGTTCATTAGCAGAAAAAAAACCCTGCAAATAACTCGTTCCTAAGTGTAAAAACCTTCATTAATTGGTTTCCTAGCGCATCAATGCCACCGACTTTTATAAATATTTTTTGCAGCAATATTAAAATAAGTTAAAAATCGAGAGGTATAACTTTTTCAGGTAGCTTTGAGCTATAAATTCGCTTCAACTTTAGACAAACTAGCATTACATGATCAGTGCTTATCGAAAATGTTTGCGTCTCGATCTTTATTGATTATTGGCATATTCTGCATTAGCAGTGTTATAGGTAAGTGTGTCCTAGTTTTTATAAATTGCTGATAAATTATACCCTTTTTTCAAATATTTCTGCCTGGAAAAAAATAGCCCTATTTCGTAATTGCTATAATAGTACATAAAAATGAGCAAACACCTTTTGAAAAAATTGTGTATCGCAGTCGATAACAAAGCGAATTACTGTGTAACCTTCCAGATAATTCGATAGCCTAAGCCTTGTTGATCAGTAGCAGTCCTGCCAAATTCGTATTACTAGTATCTAACCAAGAAATTGTATTCCAGGTGAAAAGGTAGTATGTGACTTCGAAAATAGCAAATGTCTGACGGAGACAGCAGGACTGACGTTTGACCAGCTCATATCTGGCATCGCAGGCGTGGAATCTTCCGACCCTTTATACGTTAAATTGATTGAAGCTAATCATCCTACGTTGACATATAAATATTTTGACGCCAAACTCTCTGGAATGAAGGATGGTAAAGTGGAACTGGTGAAGTAAGTTTTTGTCTGATTTTTTTGCAACATTCTATAAAATAATGTCACCTCAGTATTGTATTGGCCTGTATTTAATTCAAGTATCGTCAACTTACTGGCCCTTTATGACCTTTAATGTAGGAATTTATCCTAAGTATTTTGTGTCTGAATGACTTGTATCGTAGTGTACATATCTTTCGTTCGATGAATTTATTTCATACCGACACAGTGGACATACTGGCTTTTATCTTATGTGTTTGTACATACTTATATCTTTTGCTTAACATATCAAGGAATCATTATTTTACTATCCAATTCCAGAATCTCTGAAAAGGATCTAAAATACGTGTACCACGTTAGATGCCCTCATCTCACTCTTGAAGCAAGATATGAATTAAATGGTGAAGTAGGCCCACAGCATGTTGAAGGAAAGGGCGACGCCAAACTTGATTTTTGTAAGTATACTCACAACGGTAAATCATATTGCAGACATGTTATCCTGAGTGCTTTGCGCGGGTTTCTGAGCCTAGGTTCGATCCCTTGGGCGCACGTTCTCAGAACGGTACGCAATACACCTCTACCTCTGTCTAGCACTTTGGAAAATAGACGCGTGATAATAAATGCAATGTAATTACAACAAAAATAACGTGTCACAAGAAAGCAGTTCAACAGGAGATCGGAACAGCTATTAACTTTAGAAAAGTTGATCTGATCGGATTTTCTGATGCTCTATTCTTGTTCTTCGTACCGGGTCGTCGAGACGTCTACTTGAGCTTTCTTCAGGTAGCTCTTAATGTTCTAGGCTTGTAATTCATAGTGTAATCTTCAGGTTTTTCGACATTATTTAATAAAAAAATTAAAAACATACATTTACTTGTTTCAGATGACGTCCTCTTTCTTTTCAATGGTGATTACGCCGCTAAGGATGGCCAGGGAGGAAAGAAACACATCAATTTGAAAACTCACGAAATGGAAGTACAGGTTAAAGGAAAGATACACTTTGACTACAAGAATCTCTTCGATGGTGATAAGGAAAAATGTGAGGAATTTTGACATTTCTATCTTTTCATTGCCTAGCCTAAGGGCATCCTATAGGTTCTAACGCGATTTGTATTAGCGTGGCAGCTTAGTGACAGAACTTGTATTAGACGAAATTCGTAACATCTCTATACAATTTATATACCTACCTACCTAAGGCGTGTTACATACTTTTTCGGGTTGGCATTATTCGTCACGATTCGGTACAGCCAGGTGCAAAAATATATATTTGATAACAAATAAAACAAGTGTGAAAGATTGCGTCTCTGAGTTCTCCTTGATAAATCGAGTCGGGTAAATTGTTGCTTTGTTTTTGTATTAGAAATTTTTCAATAGCACCCCATAGTCTGAACTTCCATCCGCGTAGCTGCAAAACGGTCAACCCTCTACGTAACTGGCAAAATAAGGCTGTGCACTACAGTATGATCATACAAAAAACTATATTTTTTTGCACATATATCTACATAGGCACTTATAAAACGTCAGAAGCTAGGTGCACGGTTACAATTGGTCGTTTCCTATGCAGAAGAGCTAGCACAAAACTCTACGGTTACCTACTCATTAAAAATAGCTTCAATAGAAACAAACGTCCAATACTGTGTTATTATTGTTGAATGCATTTTTATGAGTATTCCATTCTATATTTTCAGCTGACATTGCGCATAAATACGTAAATGAGCAATGGGAATCTGTGGCCAAGATGTATGGCGCGGAAACTCTGAAACCGCTTACGGACAAATTCATCGAACACGTCAACGCTTACTTAAACGTGGTACCTGTTGAAGACCAGTTTTCTCATGAAAAGTGAAAAAGTGGAAGAAATTATTAATAAATGAAAGCATCTTTCGGAATAAAAGAACATCATGCAATATTTATGATTCGTTTTATTTATTTTATCATGAGTGACATTTCTCTTAAAAAATATTTAGTAATCGCTATGCCTACAACTCATCCTTATCTGCTTAGCCTTTTCCCAACTGTGTTACGATCAGCTTCGGGTCTAACCGGATACAGCCAAATATAGCTAAGTCGGGAGCAGTGTTGACCCAGTGGTATCGGTAGTGGTGTAGGTCGTGGATTCGAACCCAGGCGCCTGCGCTTTACTTTGTGTAAATAATTTCATCACCACTGCTCTCAAAACGGTGATGGAAAACATCGTGAGGAAACCGGCATGTCCTAGAACCAAAAAATTTGAAGACACGTGACATTTACCAACCCTTACTGGGCCCGCGTGGTACATTATAGCCCACTCCATCTTGAAGAGAGGGGGCCTTTGTCCCAGCAGTGAGAAAATTATAGGCTGATTATGCTATGCTATGCTACAACTATAATGTAGATAGTATTAAAAAGTTCATACCATTTTTGTATCACACTGAAAATTATGATAAGATGAGTGTTTTTCTTAATGTATTGAATAGTGGGACAGTAAAATCGAAATGCTTATCGGGACACTCGATAACTAATAAAGTATGATGAATCTGGCTCTTAACCTATGAGACAATCTAACGAAATTAAGTTCAGCAGTAAGCAGCTGAATAGTGTAAGATGAGCTGGGGCCTCATTACCCTGTACATGAACTGAGCGGTAAGGTCAGCATCACTAATACTGGGTGTTCCATAGATGGGACGTGTGTTAACAACATCAGCTACATGGATGATATGATGTAGCTGAGCCCATCAATCGGTGCGTTACATAAACTTAAAACAATAAAACTCCTGCGCATATATTCAATCAACCTGCCTAGCCTTTTCCCAACTGTGTTAGGGTCGTCTAACCGGATGCAGCTGAATACCAGTACTTTACATGGGGCGACTGCCTATCTGTCCTCCACAACTCAGTCACATGTTACTTCTGACTACCTGTAACGACTGTCAAAGATCTACAAATGACAACCGGAACCCACGGTTTAACGTGCTTTCCGAGGTACAGAGGGATAAATAAGGATTTTCACCCTTCCACAAACCAACCGCGGCAAGCGTAGCCTAATCGTTGATCGACCCGTGTGGTTATTATCATTTAGCCACGAGCCCCTATAAATTGTGGATAATATGCTCAGGTCTATGGGGGCTCAAGTACAATGCTAAGGAAAGTAAATTTATGATTTTATCATCTGTACCTCCTGTCACTATTTGCGGTATTCCTTTAAACAAGGTAAAGCATTTCAAGTGTTCGGGCCACTGGGTCTCCGTCTCCGACCACCTCTGTGAAAATCAGGACATTGGTATGAACGCAGGGTGCTGTCTGTCCGGTGTATTAAGTTGACTCGTAAAGTCGCACGATGTACTACACTAGTAAATATGACTAAAGTCCTCTTTTATTTTTTGTTAGGGCGTATTGTCAGTCGTTTTACACGTGCAGTCTGTGGATTAACTTTCCGCAACAAGCGTATAGCGCACTACGAGTGCTGTACAGCAATTCTTTCAGGATGATGTTAATATTGCCGCGGTATTGTAGTGTCTCGACTATGTTTGCTAAGGCGTGGACCGATGATTTCTTCGCGATCCTAACGAAGTGGAGTGCTTCACTATTAAGTCGCCTACAAAGCGGGTTGAACAGCATTCTGGATGTATTGTCTATGTTTATTCAGAACATATATCGTAGAACGGATGTATGCTACAATAAATTTTCCTACCGATTTCGGTCACAGTGGCCAATCTCAACGGAGATTAGCCAGATACGCAGGAGATATCATAGTGCACAAGTGTATGCGCAAACGCAGGTCCTTCTCTATTCCTTTACTCTCATACCCCGATGGCACAGCAATCCGACACGACCGGAGAGAGTTCAGGCGCAGGATCAACGGTTTTACGTGCTTGCCGAGGCACGGAGGTATCACACCAACACCATCTAAACTTCGGGCTGCTACTGAGAAATTCCCAATGGAAAAACCCAATAATACTTCGCCCGACCTGGGAATCTAACCCAGGACCCCACATTCTGCAGTCGCGCGCTTGCGGCTACGAGACCAACGGGGCAGAGCATGTGATGGTGCAGGGGGGCGGAACATGCTACAATACTCAGATCAGGTATGGTAGAACTACTTACCATACCAGATCTGAGTTATGGAAAGTTCTAGGTCCAAGTACTGACTTGGACCTACTACTTACCTGGATCTTCTCTCCAAAACTCGTCACTATTCTAGCAATCCTATTTAATTATTATATTATTTAATTAAAATCGTTAGTTAACTTCTGAAGAAGAAGCACCTATCTATTTTTAGTATCTATCCAGCAGTGGTACTGCTACTGCGTTTACTAGAAACTATTTTTAGAATAAAGTTAAAGTTCATGGTCGCCCACTGTTTTCTCAGAGAGTGCATTTGCACTGGCTGCACCAGAGCCGCCCGCGTTTAAATGTGTTTTCGTTTTCGCTCGATGTATGAAATCGACCTTATGTACAGCCTATCTGTTCTGTAATGCAGGTTTCCACCTAGGTCAGGGGCCACGATCAAATGGCTGTGCATTGCACATTGTGCATCTTTACCTTCAGAATCATTGCAAATGTATTTAGAGATACTTTATTAATATTCTAGTATTAATTTGTTTTTCTGTGTCATTTTTCATTTGTGACTGTTTGTTTTCTCCTTAGGTAGCTGGTTCGAGCCTCTCTCCTGAAATAAGTATCAGCAAAAAAAACCTTTATCTGCACCCGAATTGCGTAACACATTTCCTTTCACAATCCGGAGGGTTTTGAAGAAATTTCCTAATCCATACAAAATCCATAAATGTTCGAAAAATTCGTCTGCTCGACAACGAAAATAATGCAATGAATGTTGTCAAATTGACAAATTTAAAGATATTGCAATTATTAGTGTTACGCAATTACCCGCTGGTCCTTGAGTTCAAGTTGACTGACTCAACTGCTAGGACTCATCCATACAGATCTGTACAGTTCTATCCTCGAGAGACCTTTTCAGATATTTATAAGCAAGGTCTGATCTGATCACTTTAAAAAATTGTCTGACTATGGACCTTCAGAGACCTTTACGAAAATCAGAGGCATCTTATTTCTTTTCAGTTGCAGTCGAAAAGGAAACTCAGATATCATGTAGCTTTTAAAAATATTAGCTTATTTGACGTGTTATTAATAAATAATGTAAAGCTTCATTACTTTATTCTAGCTCATCAATGTAATTGACAGTTGGTAATTTTAGTAGCTGGATTACCAAAATAAGATTTTAGGAGTCTGTACTAAAATGGTGCAAAAATGAAACCAACTAGGTGTGACTACAACCAGCTGTCTGTCCGTTTGTCAAGAATGCTATATTCACGGATATCGATTCAACTACTAGGACTATGCCATAGATATCGTGGACTATGCAATTGTAATTGCAAGTTTTAAATAATGCTTGTCCACTTTTATTGCAAAAATAAAATCATTATTTCCTTCAAAGTTAAGGAACCCTTTGTTTGGGAGCCTTGCAATTGGCTGGTTTTAAATGTTAGTCTTGAGCTTTATATTTACTTCAATTATGATTCACAATTATTGTGTGAGGATATTTCACATCATCAACAGTCTTATTTTATTTTATTCATTCGCGAAAATAAACAATGACACATTAAGACTTACAAAAGGATAGGATAATTTCCGTATTTGGTAAATTTTAAGACTAGCGTTGTAAACAATAAAAAAGAGGAATATTAATAGTAAAGTATCAACAAAACATAAAGCTGTCAATAGTGGAACAACAGTGTCACATTAATTTTTCAATATGTTAAGTAACATGAGTCTTAACTTCCTATGCGGCAAAGCAAACAGATCCAAACTGCAGAAATTCTTATTAGAATTGCTCGTAAGGCGACGAAGAGGCGCACGCAAGCCGGCATTTGTACGACTGGAAGTAGTGGCTATTACAGGTCGTGCGCGCACCTCGCGTCCATGGCATGTTGTGGGAACTATATGACACAACTTGTTACCAATGTCTAAACAATCATACGAGTTATTGCATAAGTCATACAAAAATGTAGTTTTAAGAAAAGTACACCTTGAACTCAAAGAAAGCAGATTATATTGTTTAAGTAACTCACTATAAGAGAGATAACAACTTTTTAACCAGCGATAATGCATAGACTCCAAAAATTTGCGTTGTAGGCTTTCTATACAATCAATATACTTATTGTAGAAGAGGTTCCAAACAGGTGCTGTATATTCTAATTGAGACCTGGCTAGTGATCGATAGAGATATAAATATGTCGTGGGGTGCTTGAATTCAATGGAAGATCTCATCACAAAGCCGTACTTGCGATAAGCATTATTAACAATTTCACTAACGTGCATGCGTCTGAGTGCGTCTAAGTGCAGTTTATCGTCAAGTAATATTCCCAAGTCCCGGATCAAACTCTCCCTTGCCAGAGTTTCACTTTGTAGTGCATAGGGATTTGTATTGCATACAACAAGATTTCGAAATATTAAGTTGGAGTTTGTTTTTAGTGCAATAATCTGCAAGACGACTGAGGTCTTGCTGAAGCAGTTGACAGTCAAGCATAGTTTTGATGGGTCTAAAGACTTTAAGGTCATCTGCGTAAAGTAGGAATTTAGAATTAAGAAAGCACATGTCAATATAATTGATAAATAAAATAAATAATAAAGGGCCCAGTATCGAGCCTTGAGGCACCCCTGCGTCTTTTGAAGTTTACTTCCAGAAATAGGTTCAAATAAAAGAACTTATAAAACTCCCTAAATTAGATTTTATAAAGATCATCAAGGCTATTGGGATTTTGGTTTTTGTTATTTGAAACACTCAGCGGCCCAAATTATTCAGTCTAATTTATACAGGCCTTTAAATATGGATTCTCATACCAGCTCTTACGACGTTGATGTCCTTAAAACTGATATCTCTGACTAATTATGTAATGCAGGCTTGTCGATATTGGTACTTTGCGGTGAAGAATAATCATTGTAAGGAAGCCGGCGTGTCTTCCAACTGCCTCTGTTTGCCCTAAATATTGACAATCAATCAAAAACCTTTTTTTAGAATAGTTACTCAAAATTTAGCTGCTCTAAGTATCTCTCCTGAAGTTCATTAGCAGAAAAAAAACCCTGCAAATAACTCGTTCCTAAGTGTAAAAACCTTCATTAATTGGTTTCCTAGCGCATCAATGCCACCGACTTTTATAAATATTTTTTGCAGCAATATTAAAATAAGTTAAAAATCGAGAGGTATAACTTTTTCAGGTAGCTTTGAGCTATAAATTCGCTTCAACTTTAGACAAACTAGCATTACATGATCAGTGCTTATCGAAAATGTTTGCGTCTCGATCTTTATTGATTATTGGCATATTCTGCATTAGCAGTGTTATAGGTAAGTGTGTCCTAGTTTTTATAAATTGCTGATAAATTATACCCTTTTTTCAAATATTTCTGCCTGGAAAAAAATAGCCCTATTTCGTAATTGCTATAATAGTACATAAAAATGAGCAAACACCTTTTGAAAAAATTGTGTATCGCAGTCGATAACAAAGCGAATTACTGTGTAACCTTCCAGATAATTCGATAGCCTAAGCCTTGTTGATCAGTAGCAGTCCTGCCAAATTCGTATTACTAGTATCTAACCAAGAAATTGTATTCCAGGTGAAAAGGTAGTATGTGACTTCGAAAATAGCAAATGTCTGACGGAGACAGCAGGACTGACGTTTGACCAGCTCATATCTGGCATCGCAGGCGTGGAATCTTCCGACCCTTTATACGTTAAATTGATTGAAGCTAATCATCCTACGTTGACATATAAATATTTTGACGCCAAACTCTCTGGAATGAAGGATGGTAAAGTGGAACTGGTGAAGTAAGTTTTTGTCTGATTTTTTTGCAACATTCTATAAAATAATGTCACCTCAGTATTGTATTGGCCTGTATTTAATTCAAGTATCGTCAACTTACTGGCCCTTTATGACCTTTAATGTAGGAATTTATCCTAAGTATTTTGTGTCTGAATGACTTGTATCGTAGTGTACATATCTTTCGTTCGATGAATTTATTTCATACCGACACAGTGGACATACTGGCTTTTATCTTATGTGTTTGTACATACTTATATCTTTTGCTTAACATATCAAGGAATCATTATTTTACTATCCAATTCCAGAATCTCTGAAAAGGATCTAAAATACGTGTACCACGTTAGATGCCCTCATCTCACTCTTGAAGCAAGATATGAATTAAATGGTGAAGTAGGCCCACAGCATGTTGAAGGAAAGGGCGACGCCAAACTTGATTTTTGTAAGTATACTCACAACGGTAAATCATATTGCAGACATGTTATCCTGAGTGCTTTGCGCGGGTTTCTGAGCCTAGGTTCGATCCCTTGGGCGCACGTTCTCAGAACGGTACGCAATACACCTCTACCTCTGTCTAGCACTTTGGAAAATAGACGCGTGATAATAAATGCAATGTAATTACAACAAAAATAACGTGTCACAAGAAAGCAGTTCAACAGGAGATCGGAACAGCTATTAACTTTAGAAAAGTTGATCTGATCGGATTTTCTGATGCTCTATTCTTGTTCTTCGTACCGGGTCGTCGAGACGTCTACTTGAGCTTTCTTCAGGTAGCTCTTAATGTTCTAGGCTTGTAATTCATAGTGTAATCTTCAGGTTTTTCGACATTATTTAATAAAAAAATTAAAAACATACATTTACTTGTTTCAGATGACGTCCTCTTTCTTTTCAATGGTGATTACGCCGCTAAGGATGGCCAGGGAGGAAAGAAACACATCAATTTGAAAACTCACGAAATGGAAGTACAGGTTAAAGGAAAGATACACTTTGACTACAAGAATCTCTTCGATGGTGATAAGGAAAAATGTGAGGAATTTTGACATTTCTATCTTTTCATTGCCTAGCCTAAGGGCATCCTATAGGTTCTAACGCGATTTGTATTAGCGTGGCAGCTTAGTGACAGAACTTGTATTAGACGAAATTCGTAACATCTCTATACAATTTATATACCTACCTACCTAAGGCGTGTTACATACTTTTTCGGGTTGGCATTATTCGTCACGATTCGGTACAGCCAGGTGCAAAAATATATATTTGATAACAAATAAAACAAGTGTGAAAGATTGCGTCTCTGAGTTCTCCTTGATAAATCGAGTCGGGTAAATTGTTGCTTTGTTTTTGTATTAGAAATTTTTCAATAGCACCCCATAGTCTGAACTTCCATCCGCGTAGCTGCAAAACGGTCAACCCTCTACGTAACTGGCAAAATAAGGCTGTGCACTACAGTATGATCATACAAAAAACTATATTTTTTTGCACATATATCTACATAGGCACTTATAAAACGTCAGAAGCTAGGTGCACGGTTACAATTGGTCGTTTCCTATGCAGAAGAGCTAGCACAAAACTCTACGGTTACCTACTCATAAAAAATAGCTTCAATAGAAACAAACGTCCAATACTGTGTTATTATTGTTGAATGCATTTTTATGAGTATTCCATTCTATATTTTCAGCTGACATTGCGCATAAATACGTAAATGAGCAATGGGAATCTGTGGCCAAGATTTATGGCGCGGAAACTCTGAAACCGCTTACGGACAAATTCATCGAACACGTCAACGCTTACTTAAACGTGGTACCTGTTGAAGACCAGTTTTCTCATGAAAAGTGAAAAAGTGGAAGAAATTATTAATAAATGAAAGCATCTTTCGGAATAAAAGAACATCATGCAATATTTATGATTCTTTTTATTTATTTTATCATGAGTGACATTTCTCTTAAAAAATATTTAGTAATCGCTATGCCTACAACTCATCCTTATCTGCTTAGCCTTTTCCCAACTGTGTTACGATCAGCTTCGGGTCTAACCGGATACAGCCAAATATAGCTAAGTCGGGAGCAGTGTTGACCCAGTGGTATCGGTAGTGGTGTAGGTCGTGGATTCGAACCCAGGCGCTTGCGCTTTACTTTGTGTAAATAATTTCATCACCACTGCTCTCAAAACGGTGATGGAAAACATCGTGAGGAAACCGGCATGTCCTAGAACCAAAAAAATTGAAGACACGTGACATTTACCAACCCTTACTGGGCCCGCGTGGTACATTATAGCCCACTCCATCTTGAAGAGAGGGGGCCTTTGTCCCAGCAGTGAGAAAATTATAGGCTGATTATGCTATGCTATGCTACAACTATAATGTAGATAGTATTAAAAAGTTCATACCATTTTTGTATCACAGTGAAAATTATGATAAGATGAGTGTTTTTCTTAATGTATTGAATAGTGGGACAGTAAAATCGAAATGCTTATCGGGACACTCGATAACTAATAAAGTATGATGAATCTGGCTCTTAACCTATGAGACAATCTAACCAAATTAAGTTCAGCAGTAAGCAGCTGAATAGTGTAAGATGAGCTGGGGCCTCATTACCCTGTACATGAACTGAGCGGTAAGGTCAGCATCACTAATACTGGGTGTTCCATAGATGGGACGTGTGTTAACAACATCAGCTACATGGATGATATGATGTAGCTGAGCCCATCAATCGGTGCGTTACATAAACTTAAAACAATAAAACTCCTGCACATATATTCAATCAACCTGCCCAGCCTTTTCCCAACTGTGTTAGGGTCGTCTAACCGGATGCAGCTGAATACCAGTACTTTACATGGGGCGACTGCCTATCTGTCCTCCACAACTCAGTCACATGTTACTTCTGACTACCTGTAACGACTGTCAAAGATCTACAAATGACAACCGGAACCCACGGTTTAACGTGCTTTCCGAGGTACAGAGGGATAAATAAGGATTTTCACCCTTCCACAAACCAACCGCGGCAAGCGTAGCCTAATCGTTGATCGACCCGTGTGGTTATTATCATTTAGCCACGAGCCCCTATAAATTGTGGATAATATGCTCAGGTCTATGGGGGCTCAAGTACAATGCTAAGGAAAGTAAATTTATGATTTTATCATCTGTACCTCCTGTCACTATTTGCGGTATTCCTTTAAACAAGGTAAAGCATTTCAAGTGTTCGGGCCACTGGGTCTCCGTCTCCGACCACCTCTGTGAAAATCAGGACATTGGTATGAACGCAGGGTGCTGTCTGTCCGGTGTATTAAGTTGACTCGTAAAGTCGCACGATGTACTACACTAGTAAATATGACTAAAGTCCTCTTTTATTTTTTGTTAGGGCGTATTGTCAGTCGTTTTACACGTGCAGTCTGTGGATTAACTTTCCGCAACAAGCGTATAGCGCACTACGAGTGCTGTACAGCAATTCTTTCAGGATGCTGTTAATATTGCAGCGGTATTGTAGTGTCTCGACTATGTTTGCTAAGGCGTGGACCGATGATTTCTTCGCGATCCTAACGAAGTGGAGTGCTTCACTATTAAGTCGCCTACAAAGCGGGTTGAACAGCATCCTGGATGTATTGTCTATGTTTATTCAGAACATATATCGTAGAACGGATGTATGCTACAATAAATTTTCCTACCGATTTCGGTCACAGTGGCCAATCTCAACGGAGATTAGCCAGATACGCAGGAGATATCATAGTGCACAAGTGTATGCGCAAACGCAGGTCCTTCTCTATTCCTTTACTCTCATACCCCGATGGCACAGCAATCCGACACGACCGGAGAGAGTTCAGGCGCAGGATCAACGGTTTTACGTGCTTGCCGAGGCACGGAGGTATCACACCAACACCATCTAAACTTCGGGCTGCTACTGAGAAATTCCCAATGGAAAAACCCAATAATACTTCGCCCGACCTGGGAATCTAACCCAGGACCCCACATTCTGCAGTCGCGCGCTTGCGGCTACGAGACCAACGGGGCAGAGCATGTGATGGTGCAGGGGGGCGGAACATGCTACAATACTCAGATCAGGTATGGTAGAACTACTTACCATACCAGATCTGAGTTATGGAAAGTTCTAGGTCCAAGTACTGACTTGGACCTACTACTTACCTGGATCTTCTCTCCAAAACTCGTCACTATTCTAGCAATCCTATTTAATTATTATATTATTTAATTAAAATCGTTAGTTAACTTCTGAAGAAGAAGCACCTATCTATTTTTAGTATCTATCCAGCAGTGGTACTGCTACTGCGTTTACTAGAAACTATTTTTAGAATAAAGTTAAAGTTCATGGTCGCCCACTGTTTTCTCAGAGAGTGCATTTGCACTGGCTGCACCAGAGCCGCCCGCGTTTAAATGTGTTTTCGTTTTCGCTCGATGTATGAAATCGACCTTATGTACAGCCTATCTGTTCTGTAATGCAGGTTTCCACCTAGGTCAGGGGCCACGATCAAATGGCTGTGCATTGCACATTGTGCATCTTTACCTTCAGAATCATTGCAAATGTATTTAGAGATACTTTATTAATATTCTAGTATTAATTTGTTTTTCTGTGTCATTTTTCATTTGTGACTGTTTGTTTTCTCCTTAGGTAGCTGGTTCGAGCCTCTCTCCTGAAATAAGTATCAGCAAAAAAAACCTTTATCTGCACCCGAATTGCGTAACACATTTCCTTTCACAATCCGGAGGGTTTTGAAGAAATTTCCTAATCCATACAAAATCCATAAATGTTCGAAAAATTCGTCTGCTCGACAACGAAAATAATGCAATGAATGTTGTCAAATTGACAAATTTAAAGACATTGCAATTATTAGTGTTACGCAATTACCCGCTGGTCCTTGAGTTCAAGTTGACTGACTCAACTGCTAGGACTCATCCATACAGATCTGTACAGTTCTATCCTCGAGAGACCTTTTCAGATATTTATAAGCAAGGTCTGATCTGATCACTTTAAAAAATTGTCTGACTATGGACCTTCAGAGACCTTCACGAAAATCAGAGGCATCTTATTTCTTTTCAGTTGCAGTCAAAAAGGAAACTCAGATATCATGTAGCTTTTAAAAATATTAGCTTATTTGACGTGTTATTAATAAATAATGTAAAGCTTCATTACTTTATTCTAGCTCATCAATGTAATTGACAGTTGGTAATTTTAGTAGCTGGATTACCAAAATAAGATTTTAGGAGTCTGTACTAAAATGGTGCAAAAATGAAACCAACTAGGTGTGACTACAACCAGCTGTCTGTCCGTTTGTCAAGAATGCTATATTCACGGATATCGATTCAACTACTAGGACTATGCCATAGATATCGTGGACTATGCAATTGTAATTGCAAGTTTTAAATAATGCTTGTCCACTTTTATTGCAAAAATAAAATCATTATTTCCTTCAAAGTTAAGGAACCCTTTGTTTGGGAGCCTTGCAATTGGCTGGTTTTAAATGTTAGTCTTGAGCTTTATATTTACTTCAATTATGATTCACAATTATTGTGTGAGGATATTTCACATCATCAACAGTCTTATTTTATTTTATTCATTCGCGAAAATAAACAATGACACATTAAGACTTACAAAAGGATAGGATAATTTCCGTATTTGGTAAATTTTAAGACTAGCGTTGTAAACAATAAAAAAGAGGAATATTAATAGTAAAGTATCAACAAAACATAAAGCTGTCAATAGTGGAACAACAGTGTCACATTAATTTTTCAATATGTTAAGTAACATGAGTCTTAACTTCCTATGCGGCAAAGCAAACAGATCCAAACTGCAGAAATTCTTATTAGAATTGCTCGTAAGGCGACGAAGAGGCGCACGCAAGCCGGCATTTGTACGACTGGAAGTAGTGGCTATTACAGGTCGTGCGCGCACCTCGCGTCCATGGCATGTTGTGGGAACTATATGACACAACTTGTTACCAATGTCTAAACAATCATACGAGTTATTGCATAAGTCATACAAAAATGTAGTTTTAAGAAAAGTACACCTTGAACTCAAAGAAAGCAGATTATATTGTTTAAGTAACTCACTATAAGAGAGATAACAACTTTTTAACCAGCGATAATGCATAGACTCCAAAAATTTGCGTTGTAGACTTTCTATACAATCAATATACTTATTGTAGAAGAGGTTCCAAACAGGTGCTGTATATTCTAATTGAGACCTGGCTAGTGATCGATAGAGATATAAATATGTCGTGGGGTGCTTGAATTCAATGGAAGATCTCATCACAAAGCCGTACTTGCGATAAGCATTATTAACAATTTCACTAACGTGCATGCGTCTGAGTGCGTCTAAGTGCAGTTTATCGTCAAGTAATATTCCCAAGTCCCGGATCAAACTCTCCCTTGCCAGAGTTTCACTTTGTAGTGCATAGGGATTTGTATTGCATACAACAAGATTTCGAAATATTAAGTTGGAGTTTGTTTTTAGTGCAATAATCTGCAAGACGACTGAGGTCTTGCTGAAGCAGTTGACAGTCAAGCATAGTTTTGATGGGTCTAAAGACTTTAAGGTCATCTGCGTAAAGTAGGAATTTAGAATTAAGAAAGCACATGTCAATATAATTGATAAATAAAATAAATAATAAAGGGCCCAGTATCGAGCCTTGAGGCACCCCTGCGTCTTTTGAAGTTTACTTCCAGAAATAGGTTCAAATAAAAGAACTTATAAAACTCCCTAAATTAGATTTTATAAAGATCATCAAGGCTATTGGGATTTTGGTTTTTGTTATTTGAAACACTCAGCGGCCCAAATTATTCAGTCTAATTTATACAGGCCTTTAAATATGGATTCTCATACCAGCTCTTACGACGTTGATGTCCTTAAAACTGATATCTCTGACTAATTATGTAATGCAGGCTTGTCGATATTGGTACTTTGCGATGAAGAATAATCATTGTAAGGAAGCCGGCGTGTCTTCCAACTGCCTCTGTTTGCCCTAAATATTGACAATCAATCAAAAACCTTTTTTTAGAATAGTTACTCAAAATTTAGCTGCTCTAAGTATCTCTCCTGAAGTTCATTAGCAGAAAAAAAACCCTGCAAATAACTCGTTCCTAAGTGTAAAAACCTTCATTAATTGGTTTCCTAGCGCATCAATGCCACCGACTTTTATAAATATTTTTTGCAGCAATATTAAAATAAGTTAAAAATCGATAGGTATAACTTTTTCAGGTAGCTTTGAGCTATAAATTCGCTTCAACTTTAGACAAACTAGCATTACATGATCAGTGCTTATCGAAAATGTTCGCGTCTCGATCTTTATTGATTATTGGCATATTCTGCATTAGCAGTGTTATAGGTAAGTGTGTCCTAGTTTTTATAAATTGCTGATAAATTATACCCTTTTTTCAAATATTTCTGCCTGGAAAAAAATAGCCCTATTTCGTAATTGCTATAATAGTTCATAAAAATGAGCAAACACCTTTTGAAAAAATTGTGTATCGCAGTCGATAACAAAGCGAATTACTGTGTAACCTTCCAGATAATTCGATAGCCTAAGCCTTGTTGATCACTAGCAGTCCTGCCAAATTCCTATTACTAGTATCTAACCAAGAAATTGTATTCCAGGTGAAAAGGTAGTATGTGACTTCGAAAACAGCAAATGTCTGACGGAGACAGCAGGACTGACGTTTGACCAGCTCATATCTGGCATCCCAGGCGTGGAATCTTCCGAGCCTTTATACGTGAAATCGATTGAAGCTAATCATCCTACGTTGACATATAAATATTTTGACGCCAAACTCTCTGGAATGAAGGATGGTAAAGTGGAACTGGTGAAGTAAGTTTTTGTCTGATTTTTTTGCAACATTCTTTAAAATAATGTCACCTCCGTATTGTATTGGCCTGTATTTAATTCAAGTATCGTCAACTTACTGGCCCTTTATGACCTTTAATGTAGGAATGTATCCTAAGTATTTTGTGTCTGAATGACTTGTATCGTAGTGTACATATCTTTCGTTCGATGAATTTCTTTCATACCGACACAGTGGACATACTGGCTTTTATCTTATGTGTTTGTACATACTTATATCTTTTGCTTAACATATCAAGGAATCATTATTTTACTATCCAATTCCAGAATCTCTGAAAAGGATCTAAAATACGTGTACCACGTTAGATGCCCTCATCTCACTCTTGAAGCAAGATATGAATTAAATGGTGAAGTAGGCCCACAGCATGTTGAAGGAAAGGGCGACGCCAAACTTGATTTTTGTAAGTATACTCACAACGGTAAATCATATTGCAGACATGTTATCCTGAGTGCTTTGCGCGGGTTTCTGAGCCTAGGTTCGATCCCTTGGGCGCACGTTCTCAGAACGGTACGCAATACACCTCTACCTCTGTCTAGCACTTTGGAAAATAGACGCGTGATAATAAATGCAATGTAATTACAACAAAAATAACGTGTCACAAGAAAGCAGTTCAACAGGAGATCGGAACAGCTATTAACTTTAGAAAAGTTGATCTGATCGGATTTTCTGATGCTCTATTCTTGTTCTTCGTACCGGGTCGTCGAGACGTCTACTTGAGCTTTCTTCAGGTAGCTCTTAATGTTCTAGACTTTTAATTCATACTGTAATCTTCAGGTTTTTCGACATTATTTAATAAAAAAAATTAAAACATACATTTACTTGTTTCAGATGACGTCCTCTTTCTTTTCAATGGTGATTACGTCGCTAAGGATGGCCAGGGAGGAAAGAAACACATAAATTTGAAAACTCACGAAATGGAAGTACAGGTTAAAGGAAAGATACACTTTGACTACAAGAATCTCTTCGATGGTGATAAGGAAAAATGTGAGGAATTTTGACATTTCTATCTTTTCGTTTCCCAGCCTAAGGGCATCCTATAGGTTCTAACGCGATTTGTATTAGCGTGGCAGCTTAGTGACAGAACTTGTATCAGACGAAATTCGTAACATCTCTATACAATTTATATACCTACCTACCTAAGGCGTGTTACATACTTTTTCGGGTTGGCATTATTCGTCACGATTCGGTACAGCCAGGTGCAAAAATATATATTTGATAACAAATAAAACAAGTGTGAAAGATTGCGTCTCTGAGTTCTCCTTGATAAATCGAGTCGGGTAAATTGTTGCTTTGTTTTTGTACTAGAAATTTTTCAATAGCACCCCATAGTCTGAACTTCCATCCGCGTAGCTGCAAAACGGTCAACCCTCTACGTAACTGGCAAAATAAGGCTGTGCACTACAGTATGATCACACAAAAAACTATATTTTTTTTGCACATATATCTACATAGGCACTTATAAAACGTCAGAAGCTAGGTGCACGGTTACAATTGGTCGTTTCCTATGCAGAAGAGCTAGCACAAAACTCTACGGTTACCTACTCATTAAAAATAGCTTCAATAGAAACAAACGTCCAATACTGTGTTATTATTGTTGAATGCATTTTTATGAGTATTCCATTCTATATTTTCAGCTGACATTGCGCATAAATACGTAAATGAGCAATGGGAATCTGTGGCCAAGATGTATGGCGCGGAAACTCTGAAACCGCTTACGGACAAATTCATCGAACACGTCAACGCTTACTTAAACGTGGTACCTGTTGAAGACCAGTTTTCTCATGAAAAGTGAGAAAGTGGAAGAAATTATTAATAAATGAAAGCATCTTTCCGAATAAATGAACATCATGCAATATTTATGATTCGTTTTATTTATTTTATCACGAGTGACATTTCTCTTGAAAAATATTTAGTAATCGTTATGCCTACAACTCATCCTTATCTGCTTAGCCTTTTCCCAACTGTGTTACGATCAGCTTCGAGTCTAACCGGATACAGCCAAATATAGCTAAGTCGGGAGCAGTGTTGACCCAGTGGTATCGGTAGTGGTGTAGGTCGTGGATTCGAACCCAGGCGCCTGCGCTTTACTTTGTGTAAATAATTTCATCACCACTGCTCTCAAAACGGTGATGAAACCATCATCATCATCATCGTGAGGAAACCGGCATGTCCAAGAACCAAAAAAATCGTAGACATGTGACATTTACCAACCCGTACTGGGCTCGCGTGGTACATTATAGCCCACTCCATCTTGAAGAGAGGGGGCCTGTGTCCGAGCAAGTGAGAAAATTATCGGCTGATTATGCTATGCTATGCTACAACTTTAATGTAGATGGTATTAAAAAATTCATATAATTTTTGTATCTCACTGAAAATTATGATAAGATAAGTGTTTTTCTTGCTGTTTTGAATAGTGGTGTAGCGGTTATATCACGGTATAGTTTATAAGTAATAATAATTTTGTTAATTTAAACTACCTGAAAACACTACAAAAACACAAGCGCATTACATAACCTCATCACACATTTGCTATTCATAAATGTCACTGTCACTGTCACTTCATTCGTCATAGACTACATACGACCCTCATCACATTATCTATGACAACTAATAATAACTAACAAAAACATCCATAAAGTTATCTAAATATTTATTTATTACATTTCACAATACACACAATATTTTTAATCATATATAAACAACACTAACAATTATTTACACTTAACACAATATATATTAACTTAAGTACTATGTGGGGAAACCGAACGCGCATTGAGACGTGGAGGAAAATGCGTGGAGGGCTCCGCACAATGACTGGCAAGATAAGGTTCAACGACCTTAGTGTTCGCCCTTGTCTCAAGTCGAATACGCGCTCGGTTACAACCCAAAATCTAGTCCGCTTATTTCATTAAATTAGCTACATTTGTTCATTGTTATACCTGTTAGTGTTCGCGTTAAATTGTCCTCCGTATTGTTATTGTTTCGTATTATAATACTTTAAAGGAAGTGCCGAGGTAGGCAGAAATACAAGTTCGTTATAAAAATCACTTTTATTTAGCTTTACCCCGTAACACTTCATTGGTGACCCCGACGTGATGAACGTCAGCGCAGCCTTCGTGCAAGTACATCAGCGTGACGTCATCATCACTTCCTTCAAGCTTTCGAGCGGCGAGTCACACAGCCAGCCAGCACCCACGGCTTCAACGGGTATCCTGACCACCAGCATGCACCGACCGCGCATACCTGGTCATCACCCTCAGCCTCATCAGCAACCTTGGCACAGCACACTGCACTCTCGGCCGGTCCACAAGCAGAGCCTTCAAACCCTCTCCTGGTCGACGCCAGCAGTCAGCCTCAACCCGGCGCTGTACCACATCCGACGCACTGAAGCATAACGCAGCGCCACCCCGACTCACTGGGGAATCTTCGCAGACAGTTCCGACTCACCGCGAACTATGCGACACCCGGTTCCGACTCACTGGAACCTCACCTGGCCCTGGCAAGCATCGCAAGATACAAGACTCAGCCCACTATCGACCTCCGGTCTCCGGGGGGGAGTGATGTAGCGGCATCTACAATCGCCACATGCGAGCTACGCGTCATACTGACGTCACGCAAAATCCTGCATCGCGCAAGCAGAGTTTACCGCGCCGCCTATTTGTATCAGACCGGACAACTAAAACCACGTTTTTAGTGGACACAGGGTCCGATCTTTGTGTGTACCCACGTACAGCACTACAGCAGCGGCGCAGCAAGACGACATACCAGCTTTTCGCAGCCAACGGAACCGCCATTGACACGTACGGTTGGGTCGAGCTCCATTTGAACCTAGGGCTCCGCCGTGTGTATTCATGGAAGTTCGTGGTCGCGGACGTAACGAAACCCATCATAGGTGCAGATTTTTTAGCGCACTATAATCTACTCATAGACTTAAAACATTACCGCCTCATCGACGGGCTGACCCAGCTGTCCTCTACGGCGTCTCCAGCAGCAGCTTCAGCAGCAGACATTGCCTCGGTCAAGTCTGTTGGTGGTAGCACGGAGTACCATGAGCTGCTTCGGCAATACCCGGAGATCACGCGCCCTGCGGGTAAACAAAACCAGGTCAGTCATGGTACCGTACATCATATCCGTACCACACCGGGTCCACCTATTTTCAGTCGACCCCGCCGTCTGGCACCGGACAAGCTCAAGGTCGCTCAGAAGGAGTTTGAGGCGATGTTGGCGAATGGCACAGCACGACCGTCTGAAAGCTCATGGTCGTCCCCTCTTCACCTCGCTCCCAAGAAGGACAACAGCTGGCGGCCATGTGGGGACTATAGAGCATTGAACGCTCGCACTGTCCCAGACAGACTGTGGGACAGTAAAATCGAAATGCTTATCGGGACACTCGATAACTAATAAAGTATGATGAATCTGGCTCTTAACCTATGAGACAATCTAACCAAATTAAGTTCAGCAGTAAGCAGCTGAATAGTGTAAGATGAGCTGGGGCCTCATTACCTTGTACATGAACTGAGCGGTAAGGTCAGCATCACTAATACTGGGTGTTCCATAGATGGGACGTGTGTTAACAACATCAGCTACATGGATGATATGATGTAGCTGAGCCCATCAATCGGTGCGTTACATAAACTTAAAATAATAAAACTCCTGCGCATATATTCAATCAACCTGCCTAGCCTTTTCCCAACTGTGTTAGGGTCGTCTAACCGGATGCAGCTGAATACCAGTGCTTTACATGGGGCGACTGCCTATCTGTCCTCCACAACTCAGTCACATGTTACTTCTGACTACCTGTAACGACTGTCAAAGATCTACAAATGACAACCGGAACCCACGGTTTAACGTGCTTTCCGAGGTACAGAGGGATAAATAAGGATTTTCACCCTTCCACAAACCAACCGCGGCAAGCGTAGCCTAATCTTTGATCGACCCGTGTGGTTATTATCATTTAGCCACGAGCCCCTATAAATTGTGGATAATATGCTCAGGTCTATGGGGGCTCAAGTACAATGCTAAGGAAAGTAAATTTATGATTTTATCATCTGTACCTCCTGTCACTATTTGCGGTATTCCTTTAAACAAGGTAAAGCATTTCAAGTGTTCGGGCCACTGGGTCTCCGTCTCCGACCACCTCTGTGAAAATCAGGACATTGGTATGAACGCAGGGTGCTGTCTGTCCGGTGTATTAAGTTGACTCGTAAAGTCGCACGATGTACTACACTAGTAAATATGACTAAAGTTCTCTTTTATTTTTTGTTAGGGCGTATTGTCAGTCGTTTTACACGTGCAGTCTGTGGACTAACTTTACGCAACAAGCGTACAGCGCACTACGAGTGCTGTACAGCAATTATTTCAGGATGCTGTTAGGATTTCCGCGGTATTGCAGTATTTCGACTATGTTTGCTAAGGCGTGGACCGATGATTTCTTCGCGATCCTAACGAAGTTGAGTGCTTCACTATTAAGTCCCCTACAAAGCGGGTCGAACAGCATCCTGGATGTATTGACCGAGCGGGTGATCTGCCCCTTTTGCAGAGGTGTATGCAGCTTTATATTAGCGCCTCCCCTCGTATTAATTTTATTTGGTTTGATTGATATGCCATGAGGAACACAGGAGCTGCAATATTTCTTCATGACGACTATTTTAATTATGCAGCATTTCATACTTTCAGGTTTAGTTAGGTTTATTTGAATATTTCGTAAAATTCTGCAGCTGGTATTTTGTCAGCAAAGTGAGTTATAAAGTTTGAAAATTCTATTCACTTGATAATGCCTATAAGTATATGCAAACGTAATCGATTTTCGCCGCTGGACAGTGAAATATTATTCACATAATTTCAAACAAAATGAATGAAAATATTCTCGAAATTAAAATCTTTGTTTATTCAGAACACACCTTATAGAATGGACGTATTCTACTCTAAACAACCCAGGACCCCACGCTCAGCAGTGGCGCTGGCGAACAAGAGACCAACGGGGCAGTGCATGTGATGGTGCACGAGGGGCGGGGCATGCTATAATACTCAGACTTGGTATGGGAAGACTACTTACTAACCTAACCTCACCTTACTTACCTTCTCCCCAAAACTCGACACTATTCTAAAAATCGAATTTAAAATCGTAAATTAACTTCTGAAGTTCAGAGCACCTATCTATTTTTATTTAATATCTATTCAGCAGTGGTACTGCTAGTGCTGCGTTTACTAGAAACTATTTTTACAATAAAGTTAAAGTTCATGGTCGCCCACTATTTTCTCAGAGAGTGCACTTACACTCGCTGCACCAGAGCTCCCCGCGACAAGTGTGTGTTCGTTTTCGTTCAATGTATGAAATCGACCTCATGTACGGCCTATATACTCTCTGATGCAGATTTCCAGCTAGGTCAGGGGCCACGGTCAACTCACTGTGCATTGCACATTGTGCACCTTTACCTTCACAACCGCCACACTCATTGCAAATGTATTTAGAGATACTTTATTAATGTTCTCGTATTCAATTTTTTTTCTGTCTTTTCTTATTTCTGTTAGTTTGTTTTCTCCTTAGGTAGCTGGTTCGAGCCTCTCTCCTGAAATAAATATCAGCAGAAAAAACCTTCATCTGCACCCGAATTGTGTAACACACTTTCTTTCACAATCCGGGGGATTTTGAAGAAATTTCTTAATCCATTACTTCATATGTTCGAAAAATTCGTCTGCTCGACAGCGAAAATAATGCAATGAATGTTGTCAAATTGTCAAAATGAAAGACAGTGCAATTATAAGTGTGTTACGCAATTACCCGCTGGTCCTTGAATTCAAGTTGACTGTCTCAACTGCCAGGACTCATCCATACAGATCTGTACAGTTTTTCCTCAAAGACCGTCTCAGATATTTTACAAGCAAGGTCTGATCTGACCACTGTAAGAAATTGTCTGACTTTAGACCTCCAGAGACATTGACGAAAATCCGAGGGATTTTATTTCTTCTCACTTGCAGTCGAGAAGGAAACACCGAACTCACGTAGCTTTTAAAAATATTATTTTATTTGACGTCTTATTAATAAATAATGTAAACCTTCATTACTTTATTCTAGCTCATCAATGTCATTGACATTTGGTAATATTTATTAGCTTTATCACCAAAATAATATTTTAGGAGTCTGTACCAAAATGGTGCAAAAATGAAAATTGTTTTTTTTAACAAACGAGTACCAAAAATTTTGAATGCGTTTGTATTGGTCCATGTCAAGGTGTGACTCCAACTAGCTGTCTGTCCGTCTGTCAAGAATGCTATATTCAACTACTAGGACTATGCAATTGTAATTGCAAGTTTTAAATAACGCTTGTCCATCTTTATCGCAAAAATAAAATCAGTAATTCCTTCCAAGTTACGGAACCCTGTGTTCGGGAGCCCGACTTGCAATTGCCTCGTTTTAGTGTTAGTCTTGAGCTATAAATTCGCTTCAAGTATGAGAGACTAGCATTACATAATCAGTGCTTATCGAACATGTTCGCACTACGATCACTGTTCATTATAGGTGTGTTCTACATCAGCAGTGTTGCAAGTAAGTGTGTCTGTGTACTATTAAGACAGCTTTAAAAAAAGAACCTAATAAATTTTCAGTGCTTTCTGCAGTAAATTTCATGTTTACTCCTATTTCAAACAGAGCAAGTAGCCTTATTACTTCACAATTATTGTGTAAGGAAATTTCAAATCATCAACAGTCTTTTGAAGTTTACTTCCAGAAATAGGTTTAAAGAAAGGAACTTATAAAATTTGCAGTCCTGAACACGTGGATTGCTATGCGGCTTATTTAAATTTCTGAATAGTTTTTTTTTGTTTTTATCTTTTTAAATTTTAAAAATACGTATTTAATAAATTATATTTTATAAAATTCCCAGTCATGAACACGTGGATTGTTACCAGTCAGGCCAAGTGTCTACAAATAGTGACGTTGCTGCTTCAAAGTTAAATCGGCTTATTTTAATTTCGGGCTAGTTTTTTTTTTGTTTTTATCTTTTTTACTACGGATGCTTTTTACGTGCACGTCTCTCTACATCGTTCTCACATGTAGTTTTTCAACATGAATGATGTAACCAATTTTTTGCGAATATATTTTGATTTAATAGTGTCCGTGGAGTCTCTTGCCCGTTATACTCCATAGGTACCTACTACGCTTTGGAATGGACAACTAGCTTCATCTTTCTGACAGACCGACCCCTTGGCAATTCATAAGTGCCTGTAATTGGTTTATTTGAAATAAATGGTTTGAGTTTTTGAGTTTATGGTCGACACAGGTCACAATTTTTGTGAATCAGTAACCAATTATTGATTTTTATTTTCTAATAATTTCAGGTGAAAAGAAAGTTTGTGAGTTAGAGGACAGCAAATGCTTGACGGAAGCCGCTAATCGTGTGTTTCTACAGATCATATCTGGCATGCCGGGCGTGGAGCCTTCCGATCCTTTACATGAGGACTTGGTTGAAGCGAATTTGCCTTCACTAACCTATAAAATTATAGATGGTCATCTATCTGGAATGAAAAAATGTAATGTGGAACTGGCAAAGTAAGTTATTTTGGTTGTTTT
Source organism: Dryobotodes eremita (assembly GCA_917490735.1). Lineage (NCBI taxonomy): Eukaryota > Metazoa > Arthropoda > Insecta > Lepidoptera > Noctuidae > Dryobotodes > Dryobotodes eremita. The sequence goes on along the minus strand of OU823251.1, from coordinate 16,535,994 downwards.
TAATAAAATATACTCTGTATTTCCCCAGTTTTAGTTATGCGTTCGATTTTATATAGGACATTAAGGTTATTGGGATGTTGGTTTGTGTTATTTGAAAATCTCAGCGGCCCAAATTATTCAGTCTAATTTAAACAGGCCTTTAAATATGGATCCTCATACCACCTCCTACGACGTGGGTGTCTGAAAAACTGATATATCTGACTAAATGTAATGCAGGCTTGTCGATATTGGTAACGGTGAAGAATACCATTATAAAGAAGCCGAAAAAGAACATCTTAGAACCAAAAATTTGGACACATGTGTCTTGCAACAACCCGTAGTGGGCCTGTGGGGTAGATTACAGCCAACTCTCTTTCACAGAGCGGAGGTTCCCACAACTGAATGCCGTGTCCCAGCAATGGGAACGTTATAGGTCAATTCTATTATTATGATATTCTTGTGAGTGAACTACTTTTTTATATTCAATTCCAGGATCAATACAAAGGATCAAAAATATGAGTACCACGTTGGATGCCCACATCTCACTCTAGAATCAGGATACGATCTCAAGGCTGAAACAGGCACACAAAACGTAAAAGGAAAAGGCATCTCCAAGATTGATTTATGTAAGTCAAGTTTCTAAGGGCCTTAGCACACCTCCGACGCGAAAATAATAATGCGAAGCCGCTAAACGAATTCCACTGTGAAACATTGCTACATTATGTCACGTTTCAAGTAACGGAATATCATCGATCAACAGATGAATTGTAGCAAATGGAGCAAAATGTCGCCGCTTCTGAGTTAGTAAATACAGTATATGTCAACTCCGGACCTCTTGGATTAGTTTTCCGTAAAATAAAAACATCAATTTTTACCAAAAAAATGGAAGTTTCGCTATACAAGTTTGTCGGCGGCCACAGAAAAAAAACGTGAAACAAACGCGGCACCGCAACAAAATGGCGAGCTGAGCGCAGCGGTGTAACCGGCTTCCGAGCAGATCAGCGAAATCACGCGAAAAAGAGATAGAATCATTTGTACAAAAGGACAAGTCATTGTGGAACTACTGCGGTTTCGCTGCGATGGTTTCGCGGTCACCTGCCACATCGTCATGATTATGTTAAGATTTGAATACTGCAATTTACTAAATTATATTTTAAAGCTATATTAATGGAGTTTAACTTGAGGTCGGAACAGGAACAGCCCTTGTTTTGAAATAGTAAAATTTTCAAAATAGTTTTTTTTTTTCTTCTTTAGCCGCGTTGAGCGATTTTTCGTAGGGGCAAAACGTATGGGTTCGCGTCATCGACATGCTAACGTCCCCGACATGAAAATGTGACGTGTTGCACCAGACTGACGATGCGCAACGGTCTGTGTATATTTAGAGGTTTTCACTTCTGTAGGCAGTCCCCATGACGGCCTATTTTTTTTTAATACGATACATGTTTTTCTTGCAGATGATTATCACCTCCTCTTCCATGGTGATTTCGTTATAAACAAAGGCAAGGAGGGACAAATGCACCTACATTTAAAAACTCATGAACTAGAATTGAAAGTTAAAGGAAAGGTGCACTATAACTACAAGAATCTTTTCTTAGATGACAAAGAAAAATGTAAGGACTTTAGTTGAAATGTTAATTATTCTTTTGTTTTTTTTTCTATATTGCTCTTGGCTTTGCTTGTAGCCAAAACTCTGTGTGACTTCGTCAGGCGAAGTGAACTTCGCATTTCTCTTGGTTGATTCTCAGAGACTGGCACAAGCAAAGACACGCCTATGCAGCAGTAGGTGAAATCGGTCTGTGTGGATGATTCTCAGTTTGTCTTGGTAAATAGGAACAGATACCAAATCGACAAGCGTGGGATTCTAGATTTGATCCCTAGGTGGGCGAATAATAATATTAAAAATAAATACAATTGAAGTGTCTATTTGTAATGTCAAAATGACAGCTTTTCACTAAATCCATATGAAAGTATACACGGTAATTATAACATAACATACAACAAAAACAATTATTAACATGTTTAACTGTCTCTCTGTTTGTTACGGCTAATCTCCAAAACGGCTGGACAGATTTTGACGGGACTTTCTCTAGCAGATAACTGATATTATAAGGAGTAACTTAAGCCACTTTTCGTCCCGGTAGCACGTTCCCGTGGGATAATTTTTGACATCCACGCGCTCGAAGCCGCGGGCAGAAGCGAGATATAATCACTTATGTAATTCACTTATGCTTACTTCCAAGATTAAAATCTGCTACTTCTTCGGGAATATATGCATGTAAGATGTTGTTCTACAGTTATTAAAATAATGTTTACATTTCCAGCTGACGCTCTTCAAAAATTCGCAAATGAAAATTGGGAATCTGTCGTCAAACGGACTTTAGAGCCAGTCATGGAAGCTTTCATGGACAAACACATCAACAACAAAAACGCTTACTTGGCTATTGTGCCTATACAAGACATATTTTATTATGAAAAATGAGAACTAAGAAGTAAGTTAAGGAAAATAAATTAACTGATTCTCTAAAAACTTATTGATTTTCTAATGATGGACACTTTTTCAAATAAATGAACCTCTAAAAACTTTTTGCGCTTCTAATGATGCACACTTTTTAAATAATTCAGTCGCATTTTAATGTTCTGGCCTTTTCTCATAGTTGGTCGTAGTAACTAAGCTAGGTCACCCCGACCAAATGGGTTAGATTAGGTTAGAGTTGTGACCCCAGCGGGCGCCACCATCCGGATCCCACATTGTGGTGGGGGGGGTTCCAATCGCTGTCGAGCCCACCATGAAGTACCTTGGGTTGGTGCTCGACAGCAGGTGGGATTTCGGCCCCCACTTCCGGCAGCTGGCGCCCAAGTTGTTGGGCGCGGCCGGGGCGCTGTCAATGCTGCTTCCCAATCTGGGGGGCCCGAGCGCCGCTTGTAGGCGGCTCTACGTGGGGATCGTGCGGTCGATGGCCCTTTACGGGGCCCCGATCTGGGCGGCTGACCTGACGGCCGGCAGCATTGCTGTATTGCGAATGCCGCAGAGAGCAATGGCCGTCAGAGTCATAAGGGGATACCGCACGATCTCCTACGAGGCGGCTTGTGCACTGGCCGGATCCCCGCCCTGGGACCTGGAGGCGAAGGTGCTCGCGTCACTGTATCGGTGGCGCGAGGAAGCGCGGGCGCGGGGCGAGCGACCGATGCAGCGACAAATGGAGCAGCGTCGGTCGCAGCTACGCGAGGTCCTGGTGGCGGAATGGCGGGACAGGCTCTCACGCCCTACCGCCGGCCTCGTCACCATCGAGGCGGTCCGGCCGGTGCTCGACCACTGGCTCGGGAGGAGGCACGGCTCCCTGTCGTTTCGGGTGACGCAGGTGCTCTCGGGGCACGGTTGCTTCGGGAAGTACCTGTGTCGCATAAACAGGGAGCCGGACGCCCTGTGTCACCACTGCGTCGACTGCCGGGAGGATACGGCGCGGCATACGCTGGCAGAGTGTGCCGCTTGGGAGGAGCCGCGCCGTGCCCTCATCTCAGGAGTAGGCAGTGACCTCTCGCTGCCGGCCGTTGTGAATGCGATGGTTGGCGGCGAGGAGTCCTGGGACGCGGTGGTATCCTTCTGCGAAACAGTCATCTCGCAGAAGGAGGCTGCGGAAAGGGAGCGAGAGATCTCATCCTCTCACCCGGCCCGCAGCAGGCGCACCGGGCGTCGGCGGAGGGCGGACAACGCCCTCTTCCAGGCCCCTAAATGGGTCCAGGGGCGACGGACTCGGGGACGTCCGTCGCCCCCCATACATCAGGACCCGAGGTGGCGGCGCGTAGTGTTCCACGCGCGCCCCTCTTAGACGTCGCGGGGGGAGTCAAACACCTCACTCCCCCCGCTGGACCGGACGGGGCCCACAGAGGCGGGCCGGCACCGGCCGGGGGTTGCGGAAGATTTGTACGTTCCCGCGACCCCCGGCGTAGGTGTGAGACGGAACACAGGGGTGGTTTTTAGTCAGTAAGAGTCTGACAGACCCCTCCGCCCCCCCAGGGCGGGGGACATCCATGAGGATTTTCCAACCCGGAACAAAAAAAAAAAAAAAAAAAAAAGGTTAGAGTTGTGACGATGCAATTTTATTGTCTGAAAGACTATTTATGCTGCAGGAATACATACTAGGTACACACAGCTACATACCAAGCCATACATATCCAATATAAACTGACCTCTCCTTGTACGGAAATCCTATACAATGCGAGATCAGCTTATACTGGATTGAATAGCTTGATATGTAGCCATGTGTACCAAGACACAGAAATATAAAATATTCGTAAACTCCTATTAGCCTTACATCTCGTTTACCATAAGTAAATAAAATACATTGTTTGTAATAACATTTATTTTATTGTTGTAAGCGGACGGTTGCTTTATAATTCTTCAAAAAACAAATTTTGAACATTTATTTTAGTTAGTAACGCATTAATGTTTCCAATGTATTTTTTCATATATGCTTCCGTTGCTGGTTGACGAATCAGTTTGTCAACATATTGCCAATTTTCATTGGCAAACTTGTGTACTGCTTCAGCTGGAAATAAAAACACATTTAAAACACATGTTAGAGGGTATTTAAGTAAGATATTTACAAGGCAGATGTGAGTGGCAACGCCACCGCCGAGAGGAAGTGCTCTAGGAGGACATACAAGATGTAACTTAAATAACGCACAACCTCTTAAGGGGTCATTGTATTCATTATTATGAACAACTTTTACTATGGGATCATGCTGAAATCGCGAAAAAATAATTTGTTGTTCCCTTTATTTTAACGAGTTACGCGAACATAACTGCCCCGTTGGTCTCTTAGTTCCAAGTGCGACTGCTGCACGTGGGGTCCTAGGTTCGATGCCAAGGTCGAGCAAATGTTATTTGGTTTTTTCATTAGGAATTTCTTAATAACAGCCCAGAGTTTGGAAGTTGGCGGTGTGTTACCCACGTGCCTCGGATAGCACGTTAAACTGTTGGTCCTGCGTCTGATCTCTCTCCGGTCATCTCGGATTGCCGTCCTATCGGACTATGAAAGTGAGGGAAGAGAGAGTGCACCTGTGTCTGCGCGCACACTTGTGCACTATAATAACTCCCGCGCCGAAGGCTAGTTTCCGTTGAAATTTGCCGCCATGGCCGAAATATGGTCTGGAGGACTATACGTTAAAACTTGTTAATAATGACGTGTGCAATGACCCCTTAAGAAATTTTGCGTTATTTAAGTTATACCTTATATAATGACCTTATTGGTGATGTTCTCTAGCTTTGGTCAAGTGCGTAGTACTCGCAACCGGCGTGTAGATATCACTAGCAGTAAAATGGAGTATGTAAGGATCGTAGCCGGCGGCGTTCTGTAGTTTCTGCCTACCCACACGGGAAGAAGGTGTGAGTTTATATATGTATGTTAGAGGGTATGCAACGGCGCCTGTGAGATTTGAAACTGTAAACGCAAACTTGATTGAAGAGAAATGTCTTGTGTGTTTCTTCTATGTAATATTTCAAAAGCAACTCCGAATCACTTTGTCCAATGGACATTAAACAAAGGGCAAAATGGGTCTGTGTTGCTCCCCTTGCTTATGACCCTGTTTTAAAACATAGGGTCACGTCGCGTTTACAGCCACATACATAATTAAATAAAAAATATTCGTGATGGAAGAAAAATAACAATTTTTTTAGATGTTCTTACATTTTGCTTTGTTGCCATTGAACAAATTCTCAAAGTCAAATTGCACTTTTCCTTTTACCTCCACTTCGAGATTGCTATTTATCAAATGGATGTATTCTTCTTTATCGTTGCAGTCTTTCTTTTCAAATTCACCATTGAAAAGGAAGTTGTAGTCAACTGAAAAGAAAATTTTGTTATAAGAAATTATCACGCAAGAACGTACTACCTGGATAAAAATAATAGAAAAGAAATAAAAAGTATCTTAATCCGTTCATGTGAAAAGGTAACAGACAGACAAAAAAGACAGAGATACTTTCATATTTATATTATTATTTTAAACTAATACATATTATAAAGAGAAAATATTTGATTTTTTGTATGTTTATTTGTTACGCTTTTACGCTAAAACGTCTCAACGGATTTGGATGAAATTTGGCAAATGGGTAGACCATGACTTGGATTAGGACATAGCATACTTTTATCTCAATCTTCCCACGGAATCGAGACTTATGCGGGTGAAACCGCGGGGTGTAGCTAGTATAGCAAATTACGGATTCGGTCAATTGGATCATTAACATTCGATTCTTACTTTTGTAGCACGAAAAATTATGAAGGCTGCAATGGAACACATACGAGTAGATTTTTAAATCACAATAATGACACTTTTATGCAAGTTATAAAGGTATGGTTTATACTTACAAAGAGAAATTCTGCAGATGCCTTTTCCTTCCACAAACTCAGGGCCTAATTTACCCTTTACTTCATATCCTGATTCTAAAACGAGATGCGGACATCCAATGTGGTAATGATACTTTTTATCTTTTAGAGATATTCTGGAATAGTAAAAAATACTAACATTGAATTATGTATTTAAACAATACTTAGCCGTCTTGAATAAGAGTAAGTATTCTGTTGCTCATGCGTAATTATTATACTCGTAATATGAATAAATTATTGATAACTGTTATATACTTTAATCAGTACAAATTAAAACTGCATTCAGCTATTGAGCCGTCTGCAGCTGTATTATTATCCTAATAGGAAATCTGAAACTTTGCTTTTAATGATATTTTTGAGGAAAACATTGGATGAGACTTAATATTTCTTCAAAAGGTTGATTTAAAAAAAAACTTACTGCACTAGTTCCACATGACAATTCTTCATTCCAGATAGAGAACCATTTATTATTTTATACTTCAGAGTAGGGAGATTAACATCAATCAAATCCAGATGTAAGGGATCTGAAGGTTCCACTCCTAACGAGCCAGATATGAATGGTTTAAACATCCGTGCAGCACTTGCTGTTAGGCATTTGCTATCATTTAAATCGCATGTTCGTAGTTTCTTTTCACCTGGAATTAGAATTGAATTTGTGGCTTGGTAAGTACCTAATATTTGATTATAGATAATTGGAAACGACCTTCCACTGGTTGACGAAGTTTGGACATTATAACAATATACTAATGTTTCTGATTCTGCTGTCATTGCCGTGCCCAGCGGTGTGATGAGCTGATTCCAAGATGATGTGGTTCTTAGAGAAGCCTTTGACCAAAACTTGGATGAACAAATTGATACGGTTAAGAAGACTTTTTTTTGGAAAATGGTAATATTAATATTGTCTGTCTCTGTTGGAAAATAGTTAGTGCATTAGCACTTTAAAGAATATTTAAGAGAAATTCTAGCAAATTTAGTTTTTTAACAGGTGGAAACGAGCTGATGAATATCTTAGAAATTTAAAATATATTCAAATGATAGATAAATTAAGTTAGTAATCACTTACATAAAACACTGATAATGCAAAATAAAGCAAAAATAAATATCCGTGATGCGCACATTTTTTGCGTTTGTGCTTCAGCGACACGTGCGTATCTAATGTTAATATTTTCTAACTTCTGGTGAATTTATACCTACAGCAATTATTTTGCGTATCATAACTCTTGTGGTTCCGTCAAAATTAAACATTAATTTTTTTGGCCTTGGCTATGTAGGTAGTAACGAAAATTCAATTTTGACACCACATATCTAAAGGCCCTATCTCACTAGAACATCAGTGGCGGCGCAACCATGGTCGCACTGCCAAAAAATGTAGGGTTGGTTGTGGAACCGATCGGACGCCTGGTGATATACCCACCATAAAGCTGTGTATAGTTTGCTGGTAGCGCGATGATGGTTGCACCACCATGTTGTCCTCGTGAGATATCAGTCTTAATAAAATAACCCGTACGATAATTTTTTAATGGAAACTAGATTTTGCCCGCGACTTCGCCCGCGTGGTTGTCGGAAAATATCCCATGGGAACGTACTACAGGGATTAAAAATACCCTAATTAACAATGAATTAATTCCGTAGTACGTTGTTTTCATATAACTGCCTCTATTGATTTACGCGGCGCACGCCAGTAAAGCTCCTAGTCGGAATGATTTGTCCGATATCTTTAACAATCATCGTCATATTTCACTCAATTTACACTTAAACCTTACTTATGAATCATTCCGCCCATTGATGAAAACCGTATGAAAATCCGCTCAGTAGTTTTTGAGTGTATCGCGTACAGACAGAGACCGACGCGGCGGGGGGACTTTGTTTTATAATATATGCAGTGATAGTGAAGTGATATGTAGTGATAGTGATGATAGTGAAGTGAAGTGAAGTGAAGAGAACAACAAAAATAATCAATTATTTGAGTTTTACGTTAGCATTTAAATTAAGTGAGAGATAGACACAATTATGATTACCAAACCAACCTATTAACGGTTGCAGAAATGTTTAACATCATTGACACAAGGTATTGTGAAGTTATGTACAGAATACTCCTCCTTGTAAGAAAATCCTGTCCTGTTGCTACAATATTATTTTCCTTGCAGGAAAACGCTTTGTATTCCGAAATGTGGATTTTTAATTTGTTAAATGCAATTTCCAAAAAGCTATTTACTTCAGTGAATAAACTCATAAAAATAAAAAAGCGGGGTAACAGTATTTTTGTAACAGTATAATATATGCAGTGATAGTGAAGTGATATGTAGTGATAGTGATGATAGTGAAGTGAAGTGAAGTGAAGAGAACAACAAAAATAATCAATTATTTGCGTTTTACGTTAGCATTTAAATTAAGTGAGAGATAGACACAATTATGATTACCAAACCAACCTATTAACGGTTGCAGAAATGTTTAACATCATTGACACAAGGTATTGTGAAGTTATGTACAGAATACTCCTCCTTGTAAGAAAATCCTGTCCTGTTGCTACAATATTATTTTCCTTGCAGGAAAACGCTTTGTATTCCGAAATGTGGATTTTTAATTTGTTAAATGCAATTTCCAAAAAGCTATTTACTTCAGTGAATAAACTCATAAAAATAAAAAAGCGGGGTAACAGTATTTTTATCTTTTATATAAATGCAGACCATGTTAATTGTTATTATAAATGCTTAGTATGTACATTTAAATTAAAAGTCATGATTGCACTGTTTTAAGAAGAAGTACCCAAATTTAAAAATACATAACACTTTAAAATATTTTAATTTTATTTTTTTGACCACTTACTCTGTCTTAATTATGGTATGGCTTTTGGTCGCAGTCTATTGTTATAAATCTTGTAAACAATGAAAATCTCAGTTAATTTTCTTCACACCGTCGTCATGGCGTCACTAGATTAATTGGCTCATTGTTTACTTGTGACGTCCAATTATAATGACATAGTCATTTAAAAAAAAAAATCGTTGGAGATGAATAACAGGAAGGAGGAAGCCTTTGCCCAGCGGGGTAATTGCGTAACACTCTAACAGTAGGAATGGCTTTCAGTCATACACATTTTTTTCGAATATATGAAGCAGTGTATTAGCAATATCCTTCAAAATGATTCAGATTCTGATTGATAGTAGTTCTGGTGCAGGAGTAGGACAGTAACTAGTAAGCTAGTTTTATTTTATGCATAGTTTAGGTAGGTACTATGATCGTCATTTCATAAACAGTGAATTAACGTGTGAGTGTAATTTTTTTAGAAAGAGAAGAAAGAAAGAAAGAAAGGAAAATGCGTTTATTGGCATTGCAGCAACAAAAATAGACATACAACATCACGCCTTTAATCCACGAAAGGTTAGGCAAAAGTGTACGTATAGTAACACCCACATTACACCAGTTCTGTTTAAGTCCCATGTAACAGGGAGCGAGCCCATTGTCATTAATCGGGCACAAATTCAGACTCCGGGCTACTACTGAGAAATTCTGGATGGAAAAACCCAATAACAGTTTGCCCGACCCGGGAATCGAATCCAGGACCTCGTGCTCAACGGTACCGCTTGCGACCACTTGACCAACGAGGAAGTAGGTACTTACGCAAAATCTCCTAAGCTAGTCCTACCAAGGGCACTCCTGCTCCTGGGGAGTATGCTGTCACTTTTTGTTCTCGATCTACAGCACTAAGAAGTGTTGAAGGGCGGGCGTTTGAGGGAATGACTTATGCAATTTTGACGTTCAATATGTGCTAATTCTCAGCCTTTTAAATTAGACTGAGGCACTTTTTGAACATCGAGTATCTATGCCCAGTTGCAAGATCGTCGGGACTGATTCTGATGATAACAGGCAGGTTTTTGTAACAAAATATTTTGATTTAACGGAGTATCCATGGAGTTTCTGGCACGTTCTTCCTCCTAATAATCTAATACTCTGTGGAATGGGCATCTAGCTTCATCTTTCTGACTGACCGACTCCTTGACAATTCGAAATTGCCTGTAATTGTTTAATTGGTTTAATTGAAATAAACGGTTTGAGTTTGAGTCTACCGACAACTGTAAAACAACAAGACTGTTCTAAGTTGTCAGTCTTATTTATGGCTTGATGTAATCATTATTTTCATATCATTAATGTCTAACCAGCAAATATTTGGAATTAAAAATCAAATGAAGGCCTTAACTTTTCCCACGATCAAAAACCAAAAAAATAGGTACCTACGCAGTTAAAGTAAAAACTCTTTGTGATAACACTGATTACCGACGGCGACAGCGACGGGCTTATCCGAAAATGATGATGATGACGTGAATTCTATTTTTGAATGACGTTTGACGTTTTCTAGTGACGTCTTTTTAGAATGATGAGTAGAATCACTCCCTTGATGGATGCAGGTAACTAAATCGCCACCCTGTATATTCACGTGAAGTTACAATATTAACATACGTGCATTAGGACAGAGAAAATGTTTCCAACACGATTATTAATTTTTGCGTTAATTTGCATCCGTACTGTTTTAAGTAAGTGTACCGTGTGTCCCTTTGATCATTGCCATGAAATCTTTTGAAAATACTCATTGTATCATGCTCCCTACTAGTCTAGAACTTAATAACTCTTCTGTTTTAAGAAATTTCTTTACTTGGATGACATCATCATTCATCATTCATTAGTCATCATCTTCCTAGCCTTTTCTCAACTATATTGGGGTCGGCTTCCAGTCTAACCGGATGCAGCTGAATACAAGTATCTTACATAGAGCGACTGCCTATCTGACCTCCACAACCCGGTTACTGGGTAATACGCTGCGTATTTCGCCGTCAGTAGGGACTGGTGATCTCTTAGCTACCACGGCTTTTTTAAATTTAATTTATTATTTAAATTGTCTCTTTATTACGGACGCTTTTGACGTTCTGCATCGTTCTCACATGCATACATTTCAACATGAATGATGTAACCATATTTTGATTTAAAAGAGTGTCCATGGAGTTTCTTGCCCGTTCTTCTTCATAGGTATCTACTACCCTTTGGAATGGGCAACTAGCTTCATCTTTGTGACTGACCGAACCCTTGACAATTCAAAAGTGCCTGTAATTGGTTTATTTAAGTTTTGAGTTTTGTTGAGTTTTTTGATAGATACCCCTTGGTATGATTGGTTGTCAGACTTTCGGGCTTCTTTCGTCAATAGTTCCCCAAAATAAAAGTGATACTTATAGAATAGGTCAAATTCGTCGATAGTCACTTTGTGCGCCCGTGGATTGATTCAGCAGTCACTGCAAGATTATGTTAACACAGCACCACCACCACCACACCACTGATCTTGTAGATTAGATCAGTAGCTAACCAGAAAATTCTGATCTAATTCCAAGCGAAAAAGAAACTTTCAAAGAGAACCTGACCGTATTAAGTGGCTTTAACATGTGAGATTTAAAAAAAGAAAACTGACAGATGAAAATTTACGATAGAAATGTCAAAGTTTAAGAATATTCTAAGATTATATAAAAGGAGGAAATGAATGGTACAAAATACAGATTTGGATGTAAAAACAGTCAAAGGTAACTAAAGGTTTGCTCTTTAGCAGCAATAGTGTAAAGTATCAGTGTCCTGCGATTTCACATCTAAAAACATAGGTTCAAGTACCGAATTATAAGAAGAATAGGGAACATTACGCAAAAGTCTGCGTAGGGGGCGACACTAGCACAAACCGCAAACAAACCGCCATGATGTATCATGTCATATTTATTAGTAACAAATAATTAGTAAAAACGTGTTAAATTATAATAGTTTTAATACTATTCATGTATTAAAAAACCTGTAATGTGATATTATGGAATCCTACGGACATTTAAAAGTGGATGAACTAAAAAAAAGGTTACGTTTAAGGTTTGTGATAGTGCTGCACTCTGGCCGCAGAATATTGCAGTAATACACCCTATTATTGAACACAAAACAGCCCTCTCAATATTAAATATGTAAATAGGCTAAAGGATGTGGTTTCTGTGAAGCAAAATACCACAACCAGTAACCCGCCAAAGCTTCGCACAGGTGTAATGGCGAAATTTAAAATCATCGAGATTTCTGTAATGGATCTAAACTAAATATCAATGTTTTATAAACATAAAAACCTTCCGGAATAAATACTCAAAATGATTGTGCAACCGCATCAAAATCCATTGTGTAGTTTAGAAGATCTAAGCGGTTACAAAAACAGACACGAACAGTGACTTTATTTTATAAAACGGAAAACTAAATATATATTTTTCTGTTTAAGACGACTATCATTTTCTATTCAATGCTGACTACGAAAAAATTAATGGGGATAAAGAAAAATGTAAGACAACCATAAAAATGTTAAGTTATTTTTGTCTCGACACAACTCTTTCTTTATCGATAAGCAAATGCGTCTACACAAGCACAAGATCTAGGTGTGCATATGGGGATGTCTAAAAGTTTTATAAACATAACTCTTAAGTTGGAATAGGATTAAGACTTAAAAAAAAAAGTCAAAAGTCAAAAGTTAGTTTATAAAACTTTTGATCTATAAATGAATGTCTTGGATACCATGATTGATTACCATGGAGAATAATATGGTCTTCAGTAATATCTACAAAAAGTACAATGATAACGATGTATTAGTGCACCCAGTTCAAGCGATTTTGATTCCTGCACAAATGATAACTAGATACAGTCCGCAAGGTCTAAGCTGAGCTGTGCATTTGTATGAGTGTTTGCATTTGTGTGAGATGCGCGGCGAAGTTGCGTCGCGCGAGGGATGCACCGAGCTGCGGGCCGATTCGCGATTGCAAAAAAGCAGTATAAACCGGTTTAAACCAAGCTAAGGACGCGTCGCGCTCTAGGCCGTCGTCACACCTACACTATCTCCATGTGCACTCACACAGATGCATAGCTCAGCTTAGACCTCGCGGTCTGTAACAATGTAGGTAACGGGTTATATATATATATCCCTAAAAACCATTTGTGTACGGCTTCGGGAGAGGTTTGTGACTGTTTAGTAGGTACTGCTGTTACAGGCTACTTTTCCATTGGTCTCGTGTTCGCGAGCGCTACTGCTGAGCGTGGGGTCCTGGGTTCGATTCCCAGGTCGGGCAAAATGTTATTGGGTTTTGCCATCAGGAATTTCTTAGTAACAGCCTGGAGTTTGGAAGTTGTCGGTGTGATACCTCTTGCCTGATCTCTCTCCGGTCGTGTCGGATTGCAATTCCATCGGACTATGAGAGTGGGGGAAGAGAGAGTGCACCTGTGTCTGCGCACACACTTGTGCACTAAAATATCTCCCGCGCTGAAGGCTGGTCTCCCTTGAGATTGATTGCCATGGCCAAAATTCGGTCTGGTGGATTATTACAGGGTACGCCTAATACGTAGCAGAAAAAGGGGGACAATATGGTAAAGTACTCAATAGAAGATGTTTTAAAAAATATTAACTGTATGTATATTTATTTTCAGCGGACGTCCTGCACAAATATGTAAATGAAAACTGGCAGATTGTACAAAGTGACTCTTCAACCAGCTATGGAAGCGTTTATGAATGACTACATCGACAACTGCAACGTTTACTCGAAAGTTTAGTCCTATGAAGATTTGTTTTACAGTGAATATACGGAAATGAACCTGTGAATTAAAAAAAATATATTTATGCAATCTCATATACCTATTTTGTTGTATAAGCCCTGTAATCAAAATCAAAAGTCATTTATTCAAACTAGGCAGAGATTCAGCAGATTTTGAACGTCAAAATTACATGAGACAGTCCCCAAAACGCCCGCCCTTCACCACTTCCTAGTGCTTTAGCTGGCAAGAAGAAGTAGGCTACCAAACTCTCGAGCAGCACAGTCAGTCTCTCTGTTCAGTTAGATAAACTTGATTCTATACAATAGTAAGTAAGCAATTAACATAACGAAATACAAAACATTAAATTAAATTATTTATCATATTATGTCAGCTAGCACACGCCATTATAATAATATTGATCTCAAACATCTAACGATCAACTCAATAGTCAACTGGGCCCTATTTAATATAACTAACAATGCAACAGAGTTATTTGTCGAAATAATACATAACTGCAGCGGCCAACAACAGAGGCATTTATGGACGAATGTGAAAATGTGGGCCGAGGCGAAGTTGAGGCACACATACGTGAGTCCATGAATGCCTGGTTGCGGCCAAGGCTGGTATAGTACTTTTCTTAAAAAATGCGCTGAACTTCAAACTAAGTAAATTAATTAAATATATCAGAATCAATGACGAACAACGATAACTTTTCTCGCGCCAATATGTTCATTTGTTTCTTTTCACTCTAAACAGCTGTTTTTGCTAAGCCAGTTCGAGATTTAAATAAAATCTTTACTAAGTTACCTCCTTGGTTGCCATGGGTCGAAATAAAAAATCCGTTCCATTTTTTTATTACACGGCAGATTGAGTTTTCATAGTAATTTATTCGGCAGGTAAACAGGACAGGTATGGATTTTTATTCTAACTTTGCCGGCCGCTGCTCGCATGTATTTGAGCAGTACCTACAACATTTTCGATTTATCTCGAACAAGGTTGTCAAAATAATGTTCGAATTTCCAAGCATGTTTGAGAAAAAATACATAATTGTGACGTTTTGTTTAGCGCAGAAAATATAGATATGAAAGGAACTTGTGAAATTGTCGGATTTTCAGATCGTCACCTGTCCGTTTTGTTAGATAAGCTTTTGGAGGTCTTAATTAACAAACAAAATGCGATATTTTGTTCTACGGCAGTAACCTCAATACAAATGCATGGTGAAACCCCTTTTTTCACACGTAATAGGTACTGCAAACTCTCAAACTCAAACTCAAAGCATTTATTTCAATTAAACCATTTACAGGCACTTTTGAATGGTCAAAGAGTCGGTCAGTTGATCAGAAGGTTAAAGCTAGTTGCCCATTCCAAAACGTAGATCTCTATGGAGACGAACGGGCAAGAAGCTCCAAGGACACTCTTTTTAAATCAAGATATTACAAAATCCTGGGTACATTATTCTTGTTGCTTCTATGCTGCCATGGGGTCGATACCGGACAAAGTGTTTTTGGGTTTTCCCATGAAGGTTGGAAACATATAGATGGTCACTTTTCACCTCTGTCTACCCCTGATTAATAATCACATAAAAACGTCCAATTTTATTTAACAACTGGTAGCGCCGCGCAATTTCACGCATAGGTCTCGATCCCGAGAATATCCGGTTACAAGTATCCTATTTATTCATTCAGATTATAAACTATCTGTGTGCCAAATATTGTCTAAATCCGTTCAGCCGTTTTTGCGTGATTGAGTAACAAACATCTAAACATACAAACTCTCACATTTATAATATTAGTGGGATAAAAATACCTCACACATAAAATCAACAACACCCGGAAATATCCGCTGTAGACCGACCATACCCTATCTCAATCGTTTCTTGCTAAAATGGAACGGAACCGGAATGGAACCTACATTTTTGTTTTGGTATCTACCTAATGGTACTTAACGAAAATTAAAAAAGAAGCAGTCCTAGTCACAAAATAGGTTTACCATTTTATTTAGTAAAGGCGACAAGGTTTAATGCCTGTTTTCATTAACTGTAGGCGACATCTAAATACACGCCTAAATGAAAGCCTAAATAAAACAGCGCTGTTGGGTTTTCAACGCTCGGCTCAGCGCTAAAAGTTGAAAATCCAATAGCGCGCTGTTATATAGTCATTCATTTAGGTGTCGCTTAATGTTATTGTAAAGTTTTTTGGCTGAAATGATGATGATAAAGGCACGAGATAAAAATTTGGTCATCCATTACAAGTATTTGCAACAGTATCCTTCTCAACGGTAATAGCAAATTATTACGATTATGAGTATTTTTGCTAGATGTGGGTTTTTGCAAAATACTGCTCACCAAGTACTTGTTTTTATCTTTAATAAGGTAACCTATGACCAGCAAACATACAAAGGACTGCGGGTAACACCAGGGGGCCAAGTCTGATGTTTTCAATGATTGGATATTATGACAACCACAACAAGGCAATCCCATTACCTTTGTAATAGCAGTTCGTAATCTCCTAAATTTATAAAGGTCGCCTGATAGTATTGTGTTGAAATTGTAGCAATTGATGTTCAGAAAACAACTATTAAAAATAAGCCAGGACTGCACAATGGCGTGTCAGAGTTCAAAAGACATGTCAAAATAATAGGAGCTTACCGAACAATCATGCCTACTCCAGACCATTGACTTATTATTACGAGTTTACCAAAATCCAACAATATTTTCAATGGAGTGTCAGTGGGATGAGATTACCACAACTGTCGAAATCAACGATAACGGTGTCGATGATTGGCCATCTTGACACAATTGAGTTAGCAGATGACTTTGTATGAGACTCGCATATACCAGAAATGCATGACACAGAAGGAGACATTTACTGAACAGTGGGTGGAACAAGACTGCGTGCTCATGATGAAAATGATGGTACTGAGCATGCGTAGCATGACCACGTCTATCTCTACTCTACGAAGAGAAGACAAATCACTTTCCTAACAAAAAGTCATTCTTATTTTGAATGTTGACATCGCGCCGTAGAATTCAATCTACAATCTGTAATTTTGTCTTCCGATTCTTCTGTTTCTATAGTGGCCATGCTATGCATGCAGCAAGGGCTGTGGATAGACTCATAATTAAGACGATAATGCACCTCGAAATAGCATGTTTTAGAATAAAGCAATTAATTTAGCTCTTATTACCAGATTTGCTTTAAAATAATGTTTAAAACGGTACCTAGACACATTTTTATTATATGTATAAATTAGTATTACAAAACACAGTTACCTGTGTGACTAATTAGCAAAGATTCACCAAATCTTTTTATCTGTTTATTGACATTATGACTAAACTCACGTAGGTAGACTTCCACATCTGACTAAATCTGCCAAAAGTACAGTGCAATCAATTGCAGTAAATAACAAAATGGTATGACAAGTTGGTAGTACTGTTTTGATGTGAAATATCTATAACCGCGGGTAAAACGGATTGTTGGCGTTGTGACGCGTCGCTCACCATATTTTCTATACAAAATAGTTTCGATGTTGCACATCTGCCAGGCGTCCTGCGACGGCTCAATTGTTCTTTTCTTTGACTGCGCCATTTTCTTATGTTGTGGAGGATCTTATATCACAGTATGTGGAAATAAAACCATAAATCGTCATCTAACCTAATGAAAACGTAAGATCTAGACGTCATATTCGATATGAATGTATTTAAATTATATCTAACATAATTATTTTTCAACTTTTCGTGCTTTCAAATAAAGTTCATTGAAGCATAATAGACAAATAAATTAGATTATGAACGACATCGCAATGAAATATAAATGTTAAATAATAAAAATATCAAAAGCGTCACAAATCTTCCTAAACAAAGTAGATTTGATATGCATGTACTGTGTACACTTAGCTTAAAATCTCTAGTCCCGTTATTACACATTTAACAGTCTGATATAATGTAATATTTTGCCGGGTAGAACGCATTATTCTGAAGCATTTCAAGGAAGCAATTGCACCAAAATGTTATCGTTGCAAATATTCGCCATTGCTGTAATCGGCATTCAAGATATTCTATGTAAGTGACACTTTGAATTATTACTAGATAACTTTGGGCAGTTACAACACTTGGGCCAATGTTCGACCATTTATTCTGTGAAAGAAATTTCAATGTAAAATTTCTCTAATTTTCTCCATACTATTTCAATTATTCCTGTCGTGTGTTTTTCGATTCCCACATAAACTACATAATATGCCAGCCATAATGGTTGGCTGCATAGATATATCCGTGGTTAGCTGAGTCATTTATTCTGATTTTGCAGACTTCTGATCTGACCAAAACGAGGTTCATTGCAGAACGCACTCGTTCTGCAATGAACCTCGTTTTAGTCAGATGGTAAACGCTGACCTCATCTAGTTTTAAAACATGATTGACGTGTAAAAGTGTTTGTACAAACCTACTTACAGAAATAAAATAATTTATCATTAGCAGAAAGGTGAAGCAGTTTATAAGACTATGTTACTTTTGGGAGAGGCCTAATACCTGCTGCTCACTTCGCCAATATTTTATATCAAACCTGTTGAATATAACCTTGTGGAACCCAGACCTAACAAAGTTGAGGAAAGGCCAAGCCGATGATGATTTTGAATAATATAACACATGAATATTTACTTTGTAAAATATTATTATTATTTTAATATTGTGAATGTGAGAACTATGTGGGTCAATGTTGTATTAATTTTTCTCAGTTAGTTTTAATCATGGTCTGGCCGTTTGAGTGATTTTTGCGGCCTACCCAAGTGTCCTTTCTTTGGTATTGTTCGTCGAATTGTTGAGCTCCTTAAGTTTTGAGTTGAGCTGCACGATTACTGACAAATGCGTGCACTGACTGGACAGGTCCACTTATTCTGTGTGGTATTTTTTCCTCAAAATTACCATGTCAGACTCAAATCTACATGGTCTTCACATGATCTGACCAAGATTATGTCTGGACTTTAAAAGAGACTGTGACCTCTGAGTTTGTTTCGGCCTTTCTTCTCAGAGTAGTCAGATAGGAAACGCCGACCTCATACAGTTTTAAAATATGATTGACGTGTAAAAGTGTTCGTACAAACCTACTAATTACAGGAATAAAATCGTTTATCATTTAACCTTATCATTTTTTCCAGGTCTTAGAAAAGTGTACTGTGATGCTGAAGATGAAGTTTGTCTCACAACTTCGGCGAAAGAAAGGATCTTCCCAAAGTTACTGCCAGGGATCCCAGGCGTGGACCCTTCAGAGCCCTTGCACTTGGCAAGGCTCAACATAGATCTGCCTAACCTAAAGTGCTCACTTCTTAATGCCACTATGACTGGTGTGAAAGACTGTGAGATAAGTTTCAAGTAAGAATCTTTTGTGTCATTTGTCGTTCCGTTGTTAACTTGTCTAATTTTTAAATATTGGAAGGATTTCATTAATATGAAATCCTTAAGATAATATATATCAGCTGAATAAAAGGCTCATCATGATAAATTAGTTTACCACTGGGTGGTGATCTTCCCAGTAACTCATTTAGTAATTCTTGTACTTCTCTCGTTTCGCCACAAACACGACAAAAACTCGGACCTAATGATGGGATATTACACCATCATAATTATACATTATATGATAATGTAATATAAATATAAGTGATTAGTTTGTGAGCTTTGGTATAATATATATTTCATGAAGGATAAGAGATAAAAATATAATCCTAGATATATAGTGTGTCGATTAGGTGATCAGATTAATTGGAACCACGTATGTTAAACATACACAAATAAAATAATTAATAACAATTAACATTCTAACTGTGGGACCTTCTTTATCGTTTTAGTATCTAACAATTTTGTATGTTCTCTGGTTTCAGGAAAAATCCGTCAGGTACACAGTTTGAATACAACCCATTTTGCCCTCGACTGACGATAGAATCAGAATATGAAGTTGAAGGTAAAGTAGATGCAGTAGCCGTTAAAGGGAAGGGTACATTCAAAATCACTTACGGTGAGTCTATTATACTTAATATTTTAAAACTGTGTACCTATCAAATTTTCATTGACTTTTACCTTGGCCAGAGGCAACTATAAAGTATAACCACGCTTGCCATATAACTTGGCAATGCCGCCAGTCTTTTGGGAACATTACCTGTGGGTGTGGAAGCATGTTTGGACGCCATATTTGAGTTTGTTTTTAGGCTTAGGATATTTTATTGTTTTTTTATTATTTTTACTTACCGTTAGGTACGAACTATTCAAGTTAGTTAGTGATCTATATGATACTTAATGTGGTAAAATAATATATTTTTATATGAACTGCAATAAATTAATTTTAATTTTACAACACATATTAAATCCTCGCACTGTTTTTAGATGCATTGTGTAAAACTAAAATAATGAAACTATTTCTGAACAATAGTTAAAGGAATAAAAAAATATACTAACCTGGTCAATGCCCTGGCTTTTATATTTTTAATAAGATTCTGTTAATTAAAAGTTGAATAACCTCAACATTTAACAAATAAAAATAAATTATTACTTAGAAAAGTGGCTTTTTCCCTGCACCGTGCTACAATTAAGTAGGTGCAAAGTGATTTTTAATGTCATCATGAAAGAGAGATGGCGATATTCGTCCTGTTTAGTTTTATCTCTTTCTCGTACTCAACCTATAATGACTTTAACATTTCCCTACACAGCCCCATTCCAGGATAGAAGATGGTTTTATAATTTAATCAATCTTTATTTCTTTTACAGAGAACTTTATTATGAATATTACTGGGAATCAAAAGAAAGTAGAATTTGAAGATTGTAAGCAACATATCCTGTTTTTGAATTACACTACTCATTTAGATTTGAAAGGAAAATCAACTTATGACTACAGAAACATGGTTTTTGGTGAATCAGGCAGGTGTAAATGTAAGGAAACAATATACTCACAATATCATCAACCCTCGTCTCCCGAAGGGTTAGGCAGAGGTGTACTTACAGTATACCCACATTTCACCTAATTTTTCACCAATTTTTCTATAATAAAACTCTCTCTCTCTATAATAAAAACCACTATACTTAAACTAAAATACTAGTTTTAACATGCTTAACAGATGTCCATCATTAGCTATTTAAATAAGTAACTATCATGATATAATATATGATAGGGTAAGAACAATTATTTGGTCATTATTTCCATTCGTAGATTAAAATAAGATAAAAAATGAAATTAAACAAATAGCATATCATAACACATAATCACGCCTGTATTCCCCGAAGTGTTAGGCAGAGGTGCACCTATAGTACACCCACATTTCACCAGTTATGTTGTAGTCTCATGTAATAGGGGACTATCCTATAGTATCAACCAGGCACAGATCCAGACACCGATGCTGCTACTGAGAATTTCCAGATAGAAAAACCCAATAAGACTTTTCCCGACCTGGGAATCGAACCCAGGATCTCATGCTTAACAGTAGCGTTTGGTCGCAAGTGCTAGACCAAGAGGCAGTCAATATACCAACTTATTATTTACAATTCTAATACTTAATTAATTATCAGATTTTCGTTCCATCGATCGGTAGGTGAAATCGTATTTGTAGTTTTGCTTCCTACACTAAGTGCGTATTTCACAAAAGTCAGACATCCGTTATCCGAATAAAATTAACGTCTGACAGTACTAGTAAAAACATTAACATTAACAACACAGGATAAAAATTATTCTAGGTATAAAAGTTTGGTGAAATTCGCCCTAATTGGCATACGCCAATTAGGGCGAATTTAAACTTATACAACAACAATATTTATACAAATTGTATTGGCAGAGACATTATCCTGTAGATACCTACAGGATAATGTTTCTGGCAATAAAATTTGTATAAATATTGTCTAAAAAGAAGATGACCTCTACAGCAATATCCAAAAATAATATATTAATGAATTAAGAGAGCTGTTCGTTCATCTACCTATACAAAATTACATTTATGTAAGACATTATTTACTAATTTTTCTCTCACTAACAATCTCAAGTCCGAGTTTTATTTTATCAATAATTTCTCGTTTCCAGGTACCCCTGCTATGAGAAGTAGATATTACGACAGATTCGAGGAAATAACCCGGACACCGATCATGGAGGCATTTGTAGATAAATTCATGGAAAATCTCAGAGATTTTCATATTGCAGTCCCGGTAGAAGAGCTATATTATAAGTATGTTTGATGTTTGTGACAAATATTGTAAATTAATAAAAACCTGAAACTTTATTCCGAGTATATTTTTCGCAATATAAATGTTTGGTTTTACTGTTGAAAGACGATTCATTGTTATTGTAATTAAGACCCATTTTGCCATGAACTGTTTTGGTAACCCTCATCATTGCTTTACTGAAATATCAGGCATTTAGGTGTGCCATGTATATTCAGAAGTAAAATTTTCCTTTAAACTAAAAGCCAACGCAATTAGGGTACTGCTTATCATTTTATAATTAATAGGTTAGCCTATTAATTAAAATGATAAGCAGCACCCTAATTGTGTAACACACTATCTATCACCATCTGAATTTCTAATCTATTGCTTCACATGCTCGAAAAATTTGTCTGCTCAACAACGTAAATAACGCAATGAATGTTGTCAAAATGAAAGTTATTCCTACTGTTAGTGTGTTACGAAATTACCCCGCAGGTTATTATGAACAACCCTTTTTTTTGGTGGTAAATCATCAAATAACTACTCCCGCACTGGGCGGAACGGGAGGGCGTGTCAGCCTTTACTGACTAAAACCCACCCGTGTTCCTTTAGTTGCCTGTGTGCCAGGGCTACAAGGCTGAATCTTTCTTTAACTTAAACTGACCTCCAAACACTGGGAAGTCCTTCTGAAAGATACAAAACAAAACGTTGCAAGTTAAACAAAAGCCTTTTTTTGTGTGTGGGAAATCATCAAATGACCTCTCCCGCTCTGGGCGGAGCGGGAGGGCGTGTCAGACTCTTACTGACTAAAACCCACCCGTGTTCCTTCAGTTGCCTGTGCGCCAGGGCCACGGTAACTCTTTCGAACCATCTGCGACCCCGGCAGGCATCGGCTCTATCGGACTCCGAAGTTAAACAAAAGCCTAGCTTGGCTCAAAATACAAACTGAAATGCCTACTTCCAAGATTAAAATCTGCTACTTCTTCGGGAATATGTGCATGTAAGATGTTATGTTCCACAGTTATTAAAATAATCTTTACATTTCCAGCTGACGCTCTTTAAAAATTCGCAAATGAAAATTGGTAATCTGTCGTCAAGCGGACTTCACAGCCAGTCATGGAAGCTTTCATGAACAAACACATCAACAACAAAAACGCTTACTTGGCTATTGTGCCTAAACAAGTTTTTTTTTTTCGTAAAATTCGAATTAGAAGTAAATTAAATGAATTAACTGATTCTCTAAAAACTTATTAATTTTCTAATGATGGACACTTTTTCAAATTAATGAACCTCTAAAAACTTTTTGCGCTTCTAATTCAAGAGTTAAACAATTCAAATAT
The DNA here is from genome assembly GCA_917490735.1 of Dryobotodes eremita. NCBI lineage: Eukaryota > Metazoa > Arthropoda > Insecta > Lepidoptera > Noctuidae > Dryobotodes > Dryobotodes eremita. The sequence continues at coordinate 16,512,547 of OU823251.1, read as the reverse complement.
CTGGGACATATGCTTACCGACGACCTGAAAGACAATGTGGACATTGAGAGGGCGCGCAAGGCTTTGGCGGTCCGCGGTAATATGTTGGCTCGTAGATTCGCTCGCTGCACGGACCAGGTAAAAATAACGCTTTTCAAAGCGTATTGCCAGGGTCTGTACACGGGTGGTCTGTGGATGAACTACACCAAAAGGTCGCTAGATGTCCTGCGCGTCCAGTACAACAATGTTTTTAGAATGCTTTTGAGACTGCCCCGGTTCTGTAGTGCGTCAGAGATGTTTACGCAGAACCGTACTGACGGCTTCCATGCAATTGTGCGGAAGAAAATAGCGTCGGTGGCAGTTAGAACCCGGGCCAGTGGCAACAGCATTCTGGAAACAGTGAGTGAGAATGTGTTTTCCCCTTTTAGGAGGCATTTTGTGGAGAGGATGACCGGTTGAGAAACTGGTTTCGTCATCTTTACAAAGTGACTCATACCCAAAATGTATTTTAATTTATGTATATACTAACACTAGGTACGAGTATAAGGTACTTTACTAACACTACGGATCTCTGTTATCTGAGTTTTTGAAAATAAATTAATTAAATTAAATTAATGATGCACACTTTTTAAATAATGCAGTCTCATTTTAATGTTCTGGCCTTTTGTCATAGTTGGTCTTAGTAACTAAGCTAGGTCACCCCGACCAAATGGGTTAGATTAGGTTAGAACTGTGAGCAAATCGCGCGCGAGCCGAGCGAGCGCTCCATCCAAGGTGGTCACAGTTACTTGGCTTTTTTTTAGGACCCCGAAAATAGGAATTCATTGAGGTTCACAAAAAGGGGCGCAATCATAATATTAGAGTGTTCAATAATATTTTTAGGACCGCAAAATGGGAATTATTAGAGGTTCGATAAAATACATGCCGTAAGTTATTATATTAATGCAGACGATATTTAAAAAAAAATATAACGTAATAGAATTGCTTTGTTTTATTGATATTATAGCAGGTGTTGTCTAAACGACATTTAGTAATAGTTGTGTTCGGGTAAATATAGCCGAAGAAAACTATTACTAAACATCGTTTAAATGTAGAAGAGAAACTTAATTTTACCTAATAACGTAAAGTGAAGTTTCACTCCTACATTTGTAAGGTATTTCTAAACCGGAGTACTCGCTGGATAATTATGGCATAGGTAATCTTATTTCTACAGATTATTATTTGAAATTAAATACAATCAAAACGAGAACGCTTTTAATTTATTCAGGTCAATTTTATTGACTATTTATGCTGCAGTAATATATATTGGGTACACACAGCTACATATCAAGCCATATCCAGTATAAACTGACCTCTCCTTGTACGGAAATCCTGTACAATGCGAGATCAGCTTATACTGGATTGTATAGCTTAATATGTAGCCGTGTGTACCAAGACACAGAAATATAAAATATTCAGAAACTCCTATTAGCCTTACATCTCGTTTACCATAAGTAAATAAAATAAATTGTATGTAATAACATATATTTTATTGTTGTAAGCAGACGTTTGCTTTATGATTCTTCAAAAAACAAATTTTGAACATTTACTTTACTTAGTAACACATTAATGTTTGCAATGTATATTTTCATAAATGCTTCCGTTGCTGGTTGACGTATCAGTTTGTCAACATATTGCCAATTTTCATTGGCAAACTTGTGTACTGCTTCAGCTGGAAATAAAAACACATTTAAAATAAATGTTAAAGGGTATTTAAGTGAGGTATTTACAAGGCAGATGTGAGTGGCGACGCCACCGCCGAGAGGAAGTGCTCTAGGAGGACATACAAGATGTAACTTAAATAACGCACAACCTCTTAAGGGATCATTGTACTCATTATTATGAACAACTTTTACTATGGGACCATGCTGAAATCGCGAAAAAAATATTTGTTGTTCCCTACATTTTAACGAGTTATGCGAACATAACTGCCCCGTTGGTCTCTTAGTTCCAAGCGCGACTGCTGCACGTGGGGTCCTAGGTTCGATGCCCAGGTCGAGCAGTGCTATTGAGGTTTTCCATTAAGAATTTCTTAATAACAGCCCAGAGTTAGGAAGTTGGCGGTGTGTTACCCACGTGCCGGGGAAAGCACGTTAAACTGTTGGTCCTGCGTCTGATCTCTCTCCGGTCATGACGGATTGCCGTCCTATAGGACTATGAAAGTGAGGGAAGAGAGAGTGCATCTGTGTCTGCACGCACACTTGTGCACTATAATAACTCCCGCGCCGAAGGCTAGTTTCCGTTGAAATTTGCCGCCATGGCCGAAATACGGTCTGGAGGACTATACGTTAAAACTTGTTAATAATGACCCCTTAAGAGATTGTGCGTTATTTAAGTTATACCTTATATAGTGACCTTATTGGTGATGTTCTCTAGCTTTGGTCAAGTGCGTAGTACTCGCAACCGGCGTGTACATAGCACTAGGAGTAAAATGGAGTATGTAAGGATCGTAGCCGGTGGCGTTCTGTAGTTTCTGCCTACCCACACGGGAAGAAGGTGTGAGTTTATATATGTATGTTAGAGGGTATGCAACGGCGCCTGTGAGATTTGAATCTGTAAACGCAAACCTGATTGAAGAGAAATGTCTTGTGTGTTTCTTCTATGTAATATTTTAAAAGCAACTCCGAATCACTTTGTCCAATGTACATTAAACATAGGGCAAAATGGGTCTGTGTTGCTTCCCTTGCTTATGACCCTGTTTTAAAACGTAGGGTCACGTCGCGTTTACAGCCACATACATAATTAAATAAAAAATATTCGTGATGGAAGAAAAATAACAATTTTTTTAGATGTTCTTACATTTTGCTTTGTTGCCATTGAACAAATTCTCAAAGTCAAATTGCACTTTTCCTTTTACCTCCACTTCGAGATTGCTATTTATCAAATGGATGTATTCTTCTTTATCGTTGCAGTCTTTCTTTTCAAATTCACCATTGAAAAGGAAGTTGTAGTCAACTGAAAAGAAAATTTTGTTATAAGAAATTATCACGCAAGAACGTACTACCTAAATAAAAATAATAGAAAAGAAATAAAAAGTATCTTAATCCGTTCATGTGAAGAGGTAACAGACAGACAAAAAAGACAGAGTTACTTTCGTATTTATATTACTATTTTAAACTAAATACATACTATAAAGAGAAAAGATTTGTTTTTTTGTATGTTTATTTGTTACGCTTTTACGCTAAAACGTCTGAACGGATTTGAATGAAATTTGGCACATGGGTAGACCATGACCTGGATTACGACATAGCATACTTTTATCCCAATATTCCCACGGAATCGAGACTTACGCGGGTGAAACCGCGGGGTGTAGCTAGTATAGCAAATTACGTATTCGGTCAATTGGATCATTAACATTCGATTCTTACTTTTGTAGCACGAAAAATTATGAAGGCTGCAATGGAACACATACGAGTAGATTTTTAAATCACAATAATGACACTTTTATGCAAGTTATAAAGGTATGGTTTATACTTACAATGAAAAATTCTGCAGATGCCTTTTCCTTCCACAAACTCAGGGCCTAATTTACCCTTTACCTCATATCCTGATTCTAAAACGAGATGCGGACATCCAATGTGGTAATGATACTTTTTGTCTATCAGAGATATTCTGGAATTGAAAAAAATACTAACATTGAATTATGTATTTAAACAATACTTAGCCGTCTTGAATAAGAGTAAGTATTCTGTTGCTCATGCGCAATTATTATACTCGTAATATGAATAAATTATTGATAACAGTTATATACTTTAATCAGTACAAATTAAAACTGCATTCAGCTATTGAGCCTTCTGCAGCTGTATTATTATCCTAACAGTAAATCTGAAACTTTACTTTGAATTATATTTTTGAGAAAAACATTGGATGAGACTTAATATTTCATCAAAAAGTTGATTTAAAAAAGAACTTACTGCACTAGTTCCACATGACAATTCTTCATTCCAGATAGAGAACCATTGATTATTTTATACTTCAGACTAGGGAGATTAACATCAATAAAATCCAGATGTAAGGGATCTGAAGGTTCCACTCCTAACGAGCCAGATATGAATGGTTTAAACATCCGTGCAGCACTTGCTGTTAGGCATTTGCTGTCGTTTAAATCGCATGCTCGTGGTTTCTTTTCACCTGGAATTAGAATTGAATTTTGTGGAATGGTAAGTACCTAATATTTGATTATACATAATTGGAAACGACCTTCCACTGGTTCACGAAGTTTGGACATTATAACAATATACTAATGTTTCTGATTCTGCTGTCATTGCCGTGCCCAGCGGTGTGATGAGCTGATTCCAAGATGATGTGGTTCTTAGAGAAAGAAGCCTTTGACCAAAACTGGGATGAACAAATTGATACGGTTAAGAAGAAACTTTTGTTGGAAAATGGTAATATTAATCTTGTCTGTCTCTGTTGCATAATAGTAAGTGCATTATCACTTTAAAGAATATTTAAGAGAAATTCTAGGAAATTTCGTTTTTTAACAGGTGGAATCGAGCTGATGAATATCTTAGAAATTTAAAATATATTCAAATGATAGACAAATTAAGTTAGTAATCACTTACATAAAACACCGCTAATGCAAAATAAAGCAAAAATAAATATCCGTGATGAGCACATTTTTAGCGTTTGTGCTTCAGCGACACGTGCTTATTTAATGTTAATATTTTCTAACTTCTGGTGAATTTATAGCTACAGCAATTGTTTTGCGTATCATAACTCTTATGGTTCCGTCAAAATTAAACGTTCATTAATTTGACTTGACCGTTATTCGAAGCTTATTTAATTGAGATAGGCCCTACGTTTCTCACCTTTTAATTTTGTATATATCTATCTCTTTCTAGCACGTCACTTCCGCTTGGCAGTGGTAGGCATGGTCTAAAAAACAAGGTCTGGCATTCCGGGAGTGACACATGCTTACGTCACTCTCCAGTTGCCACTTTATTGCAACAAAACAAGAATTATGGAAACATTTTCAGTCACCATTCTGTTAAAAAATATATTTAAAGCATTTAAATTATCGTTTCGTTTTTCTAATCAAACGAAACAATTCCATTTAAACATATACTCGTACCAACGTAATTGTTAATTAAAACCTCATTGTTTTATCGGATTCGCACAGGTAATAAAGGCGGCTGGGGAGTTATTATTACCCACTACTGGTAACACAGCGGTGATGACGTAGGCTTGTGTCTCCCACGTGATCACTGTGTCTCGGAATGCTATATCTGGCGAAGTATATTATTATACCATGGTGGTAGGGAGGCTCGCTATGCGAGACTCACCATTTCGATTTCATTTGGCGTCTTGTTTCCCGCCGCGGTCGGTCGTGTCGTGCTGAACTGCCGACACTTAGCTGCCTTAAAGTGTACAGTGAAAATAATCCTAACGATTTTTATTCAAATTAAAAAGTGTACAAGTGAACATAATACTAACGGATTTTATTCGAATTAAAAAGTGAACAAAGTTTAATCTTTCGATATTCAGTATGGAAAATTCGTGTGATAATGCCGATAGGGCTGATAGTGATGTTCTTCCAGGACCTTCCTTGCCGCAGAAGCGTAGAGCTCGATCGAGTACTTCTAGTACTTCGAGTTCCAGTAGCTCGAATTCCAGCAGTAGCTCCTCGTCTAGCGGAGACGACCCAAAGAGAAGTCGCCGCAACAAGAAAAAGAGGGGCAAACGCAAGCGTCGTTTCAAACGTAAGGTTCGGAAATTAGCTAAAGAGGTACGTAGCCTTCGTCGGCAATTCGTTTGCAAGGACACCGGTCAACACGTGAGTACCAATTTGGATCATGATGCCGTCTCACTTGTGTCCGGGGTTAGTGAAAATCTTTACGAACAAATGCTTGATATTGAACCGGATAATGTTAGTGCACGTGGTGATCAAGAATTTACTTTAACTTTTGAAACAAAGCTGAAGGAACCTGCGATGCCTAAGACTTCCGAGAATTATTTGAAGTTGCTATGTGATTTGCAACATTTAGATAAAAGTGACTGGAATGAAATTAGGTATTCTGAGATCCAAAAATTGTACAATTGAAATTGAAATGAACGAGGAAGTTACGGTATATGAGTCTCCTCGTCACCTCGTGTATGCTGATAAGGCATTCGCAGCCTTGACCATGTGTGTGCTCGAACAAAGGGAGGTTTTGCAAGGAACTCTTCAAGAATTGTTACTATGGGCAAGGAATAGTGACTCACTAAATTCTGACACTCTTCTTCAAAAGGTAAACGACCTTTATTCCACAGGGGACTTTAGTAAGTGTTCTTCAGACTTATTACAGATCGTTTGTGGTCATCGTGCTGAGATTCTCCAAATGCGGTGAGACTGTGTTATTAAACAGGCAAAGGACCCCTTGATGAAGGCCAGCTTAAAGAAAATTCCGCCGACATGTACCAACCTGTTCAACACAGAGAAATTTACTGCTGCTGTAGAAAAAGCTGGCGGAGTAAGAAAATGCTTTTGGCCATTACAAAAGGGTCATACGTCTTCTGCCTCGCAGGTGGATGCAAAAAAGTTTCGTGGCCCCTCGCAGGGACTAAAGCCTTACAATAAGTCCTCGTAGGGCTTTGCTCATACAGTTCAGGCTTGCCAACACAGTAATGCGCATTCGCAATGTGCTAGCAATAACCCACCTACGCAAGGTGGTTACAGCAGCGGTAACCCACCTCCGCAAAGTGGCTGTAACGTTCATGGTCATGCTGCTCAATATAATTCGGTCGCACCGAATAATCGCAATAGCTTTCAAGGCCGATCGAAGGCTCGGCAAAATAATCAGCCAAGGTACGGGCGAAGACGCGCGTCATCGCCTCCCCAGCAGAATAACGACAACAACCAACGCAAGTATTGACTCGTTCAGAGCGGGCTGTCTCCTACAGTTTCCAGACCAATGGGAATAAATGAATGCCCCAAATTACATTTTAAAAATAATAACAGGGTATCGCATACCTTTTTGCTAGAAGCCACCGCTTGTTCACCCAAGCGTTGTCGGAACCAACATAGATGTTCCAGAATCTGCCGTAATGACATCTGTCATAAATAAAATGATAGAACAGGGAGTTCTAGGACGAGCTAATGTTTCGCCAAGCTTCCTGTCATCGATGTTTCTTGTCCCCAAAGGCGACGGCTCAACTCGACCAATATTCAATTTAAAAGCACTGAATTCTTACATTATAACGGATCGATTCAAGCTGATAAATGCATATCGCATCCCCGATTTCCTGCAACCACAGGATTGGCTATGCAAAATCGACCTCTTGCAGGCGTATTTTCATTTACCTGTGGCTCGCAGTCACAGAAGGTTTCTGCGCTTAATTTATCGCAAGGAATTGCTAGAAATGACCTGCTTACCTTTTGGCCTGAGCACAGCGCCCGAGACCTTTGCTGCGCTGACAAATTGGATAGCCCAGACACTCAGGCAACGAGGTGTCAAGATAAAAGTCTATCTCGATGATTTTTTTGATCGCTCACCAGGACGAAGACAAGCTACGGAGTCATGTGAAAATTGTGCTCGACACTCTGGAAACATTGGGTTGACTGATCAATTACAAAAAGTCGATAATCACACCGTCGAAAAGCCTAGTGTTTCTAGGAATTCATTGGGATCCATGGACGAACCGAAAGCGCCTTCCCGAGGAAAAAATTCCCGGACTTGCAGACAAAATCTGCCATTTGCTGTGGAAACAACGTACAATGCCCAGGGAGCTCCAGAGCCTAGTTGGTTTACTCAATTTTGCCAGCTTTGCAGTTCCGAAAGGAAGATTCCACTTTCGAGCGCTTCTATACCTACTGAATGAAATCTTGAAGTCAGAGCACAGGCTACTACACACCTTACCTCGTGCTGCCATAGACAATCTGATATGGTAGCGCCAGAATTGTCATCTTCCGTCGGCCATACACATGCCGCTTCCTTCTCATTTCCTCACAACAGATGCGTCAGACATCGTTTGGGTCGCTCGCCTGGACAATCTCGCTCTCTCTCGGGTCTGTGGTCAGAAACCGACAAAGATCTTCATTGCAACCAAAAAGAAATGTTAGCAATCCTAAAAGTTTTGGAAGATCATTGTCAGCTCCTGAGACACAAGACAGTTTTGATTCAGAGCGACAACAAATCGGTATTCGCATATCTCCGTCACGAGGGCGGCACCAAGTCGGCTCCTCTCTTGGACTTAACTTACAAAGTTTTCCAAATAACGGAGGATTATCAAATTCTCATGAACATCTTCTATATACCAGGAATATACAACAGCCACGCGGATCACTTGTCGAGGTTTCGCGTAAGCCCAGAGTGGCATCTGTCTGCAGAATGCACGAACAAATGCAGGTTATCTCAATCAAGCACAGGGAACGTACCTACTAGTAGTTTCACGATGGGAACGAGTTTCTTTTGGCGACCCGACGTCAAATTGCGTGCCCTACCACCCCCATTTACGCTATATCACCTAGACAAAGTCCTGATCGATACGATAACAGGACTACCACCACCGAACGTCCACGACATGACTCTGGAAGTGTGGAAATGTGGGGGTGGTCTGGGATGCTAACAACCTGGAATAGTAGTCAATTAGGACTTCTTGAAAAGTCATGGCGTCCCTCAACACGTAAAGTTTATAGCGTTGCTTGGTAGAGATGGCTAGTTTGGTGCGAAACGCACCAGGTTAACCCTTCAACTCCAATAGCAAGCGATTTGGCTAGATTTTTATCTGATCTCCATTTAATTAATAATTTATCGTACAATTCCATTTTGTTACACAAATCTGTGGTCGCAACCCTCTGCAACCCAGATTCATCCGGCCAGTTAAGCTCAAATGTCTTGGTAAAACATATTCTAAAATCTATAGCGTTACATAAACCGGTCACCCATGTCAAGCCCCCGGTTTGGAACATACGAGTAAATGACCTCGCTAGTTACCTAGAGGGTAAGCGCATTGATGAAAATAATAGTTTACAAGTGCAGAGACATACAGCTGCTCTACTTGTCCTATGTCCAGGAGAAGAATCCATGATTTAACTTTGCTCAGAGTTGATTCCAATTATGTTTATAATCAAAATGATGTATTAGTGTTTTGGCCGGTTTTCGGATCGAAAACTGATTCTGTAGATATAGACAATCTGGGTGGAGGTTAATTTCTAATGTAGATATCAAAAAGTTAGACCCAGTCTACTGGGCTAAGCATATATATCTCGCTTCTTGAGAATCGTAGAAATGCTGCAAATTGTAGTAATTGGTTTATTACTATTAGAGGTGAACCTAAACCTGCATCGAAAACCCTAATTGCAGGCTGGATCAAGTCCCTATTAGTAGAAGCCGGTATTAAGGCATCTGGGAGTTTTAGGTCAGCTGTGGCCTCAAAAAATTGGGTCGATAATTATCCCCTTGAGGAGATTCTTGCTAGAGGTAACTGGCGATCGCAAATAAATACTTTCTATTAATTACACTCTTTTTATTAATGCCTACGTCGATCATATTTGATCGAAAAATGTCTACATCTTAGTAATTAATTTATGTGTATGCATTTTTGAAACTTACTGTTTTACTACATCATACCTACATTACATTTTAGTAATGGTCATATACTAACTCACATTGGCGTCTTCGTTACTTCCACCAGGCGATAACAAACACGTCTCAATTAAATAAGCTTCGAATAACGGTCAAGTCCAATTAATAGAAGCGTTTTACCTTAAAATAAAACGCATATTAATTTACTTACCTTATTCGAAGCTTATGAATAAGCTCTGCCTGGTAATTAGACTCAATGAAATCAAAATGGCGAGTCTCGCATAGCGAGCCTCCCTACCACTGCCAAGCGGAAGTGACGTGCTAGAAAGAGATAGATATATACAAAATTAAAAGGTGGGAAACGTAGGGCCTATCTCAATTAAATAAGCTTCGAATAAGGTAAGTAAATGAATATGCGTTTTATTGTAAGGTAAAACGCTTCTATTTTTTTGGCATTGACTATGTAGGTAGTAACGAAAATTCAATTTCGGCACCACATATCTAAAGCCCCTATCTCACTAGGACATCAGTGGCGGCGCAACCATGGTCGCGCTGCCAAAAAATTTAGGGTTGGGTGTGGAACCGATCGGACGCCTGTTGATATACCCACCATAAAGCTGTGTATATTTTGCTGGTAGCGCGATGATGGTTGCACCACCATGTTGTCCTAGTGAGATATAAGTCTTAATAAAATAACCCGTACGATATTTTTTTAATGGAAACTAGATTTTGCCCGCGGCTTCGCCCGCATGGTTGTCGAAAAATATCCAACGGGAACGTACTACAGGGATTAAAAATACCCTAATTAACATTGAATTAATTCCGTAGTACGTTGTTTTCATATAACTATATGCCTCTATTGATTTACGCGGCGCACGCCAGTAAAGCTCCTAGTCGGAATGATTTGTCCGATATCTTTAACAATCATCGTCATATTTCAGTCAATTTATACTTAAACCTTACTCATGAATCACTCCGCCCATTGATGAAAACCGTATAAAAATCCGTTCAGTAGTTTTTGAGTGTATCGCGTACAGACAGACAGACAGACCGACGCGGCGGGGGGACTTTGTTTTATAATATATGTAGTGATAGTGAAGTGATATGTAGTGATAGTGATAGTAATGATAGTGAAGTGAAGTGAAGAGAACAACAAAAATAGTCAATTATTTGAGTTTTACGTTAGCATTTAAATTGAGAGATAGACACAATTATGATTACCAAACCAACCTATTAACGTTAGCAGAAATGTTTAACATCATTGATACAAGGTATTGTAAAGTTATCTACACAATACTCCTCCGTGTAAGAGAATCCTGTCCCGTTGCTACAATATTATTTACCTTGCAGGAAAACGCTTTGTATTCCGAAATGTGGATTTTTAATTTGTTAAATGATCTCCAAAAAGCTATTTACTTCAGTGAATAAACTCATAAAAATAAAAAAACGGGGTAACAGTATTTTTATCTTTTATATAAATGCAGATCATGTTAATTGTTATTATAAATGCTTAGTATGTACATTTACAGCCTTATTTATAAAAATCTCGCTAATCACTGATTAGCCGCTGACTAGCTAACTAATTAGTTAGCTCTTAATCAATGATTAATTTTTCTTTATTTATAAACGCTAGTTAGCAGGTGATTAGTTGCGAAACGAAATAGAGGTGAAATTATGCGTTTGGCACAGATTATATTCAAAATAGTCGACTCAAAAACAGAATTTTAAGAATTTTATCAAACCCTCGATTTCTGTATCTGTCGTGACTACTCGTGACGTTGACAGACGAAAGTCAAAAATGTAATCGGAAAATTTGAACAGGAATAAAATGATTTATTAGGTTTATTTCATTATGTTCGCGATGGTAGCAATAAAAATAATAAGCTCCAAATAATTGGAGTAAACAGGTTAACGTATTTATCTCTGAATGTATGTCTACTTGCTAATCTAAACAGAACAAATGAATGGTAAAGCAACAGCTATGTATTTTCATGTCCTATAAGCCTTTTCACACGAATACACTCTTTTAGAAGTGTATGTAGGTACTTGTGTCTATTGTATATTACTTCCTATTGCTTTTGCACCGGGGTTTCAGTGTCTTTTAACAACAATTATTATGGTTATTTACAGGAACAAGTTTGACTGCTGCTATGAAAGCCACTCGCACCTAGCACCAATACTATTCAACTATTTCTTCTCTTATTTTTGTGTGTGACTGCCACAACGTGGCTTTTCTTTAGTTCTGGGCATTAAAACAGGCGTCATAAGATGAGGGGCACATGGGATAACTCTTTGGATAATCACAATCTCCCATGAGCTTCCTCACGAACTCATTCTCTTCAAACCTACTGAGCCTCCTCCTGACTGAGCTTTCCCTATAAATCCTTTCATTATGTGTACTCCGAATGAAGAATATGTAATAGGTAATGATTCTCGTAGTGGATTCAAACGAACTTTGTAGGTATTCCTCTGTCTACCTCCCGCCGGCGTCCCAAAATTATTTAATTCTTTGCGTCGTTCTGAAATCCCGTAAAACATAGTCGAATTCCATATTTGCTAAGGCACAACTCGATATTAGGAACAAAATAACCTAGAAGCACAAATAATCTTAGTAAATCCATCAGCTGATTAATATAAAATCCGCCATCTTGCCTCTTAGAAAATTGCTTGCTTAAATTTAAGAGACGTTTATAAATAACAGTCTTATTTATAAACGTCTCTTAAATTTTAATCAATTGCTAAGCAACTGATTAGCAAAATTCTTATTTATAAACGCTATTTAGCGCTAAGAGGTCGCTAAGCAATTGATTAGTAGCTGTCAAAATTAAACACCACCGGTGCACTGTTAAGAGGATGCTAAGAGGCAAAATGGCGGATTTTATATGAATCAGCTGATGGATTTATTACGATTATTGTGGGCTTCTAGGTTATTTTGTTCCTAATATCGAGTTGTGCCTTAGCAAATATGGAATTCGACAATCTTTTACGGGATTTCAGAACGACGCAAAGAATTAAATAATTTTGAGACGCCGCCGGCGGGAGGCAGACGGAGGAATACTCACAAACTTCGTTTACATCCACTACGAGAATGATTACCTATTACATATTCTTCATTCGAAGTACACATAATGAAAGGATTTATAGGGAAACCTCAGTCAGGAGGAGGCTCAGTAGGTTTGAAGAGAATGAGTTCGTGAGGAAGCTCATGGGAGATAGTGATTATCCAATGTGTTATCCCATATGCCCCTCATCTTATGACGCCAGTTTTACGGCCCAGAACTAAAGAAAAGCCACGTTGTAGCAGTCACGCACAAAAACAAGAGAAAATTTGTAGAAACAATTTATTTTGATACATAATAAAGCTACATTTTTGTTATAAATTCATTATTTTTTATTTCCAATATTCTTCGTCCAAAGACATGGACCGTGCCATTCTTTCTTATGCCACTCTCATTCGTAATTTTTTTACGTAGCATGTTTTTATCCATCGCCGTCTATGCGAATAGTTGAATAGTATTGGTGCTAGGTGCGAGTGACTTTCATAGCAGCAGTCAAACTTGTCCCTGTAAACAACCATAATAATTGTTGTTAAAAGACACTGAAACCTCTGTTCAAAAGCAATAGGAAGTAATATAAAATAGACACAAGTACCTACATACACTTCTAGAAGAGTATATTCGTGTTAAAAGGCTTATAGGATATGAAAATACATAGCTATTATCGGCTATTGCTTTAACATTCAGTTGGTCAGTTTACATTAGCAAGTAGACATAAATTCAGAGATAATTACCTTTACCTGTTTACTCCAATTTTTCGGAGCTTATTATTTTTATTGCTATCATCGCAAACATAATGAAATAAACCTAATAAATAATTTTATTCCTGTTCAAATTTTCCGATAATTTTTTTGACTTTTGTCTGTCAACGTCACCAGTAGTCACGACAGATACAAAAATCGTGGGTTTGACAAATTTATACTTAAAATTCTGTTTTTGAGTCGACTATTTTGAATATAATCTGAGCCAAACGCATACTTTCACCTCTATTTCGTTTCGCAACTAATCACCTGCTAACTAGCGTTTATAAATAAAGAAAACTTAATCATTGATTAAGAGCTAACCAATTAGTTAGCTAGTCAGTGGCTAATCAGTCATTAGTGAGATTTTTATAAATAAGGCTGCTTATAAATATTTTTATTTCAGTTCTAATTTTCCGATATTTTTTTTTGACTTTTGTCTGTCAACGTCACGAGTAGTCACGACAGATACAAACATCGTGGGTTTGACAAATTTATTCTTAAAATTCTGTTTTGAGTCGACTATTTTGAATATAATCTGTGCCGAACGCATAATTTCACCTTTTCGCATTAAGCTCTCGACACTCGTCCTGAACGGTCGTGCTTTACGCTCCCCCGTTCATGACTCAGTGGCGCTAGCCTAATATTTCTCGTTACGTTTACGTAACGCCCTCGCAGCCGCCCCGGCTGTATTCGATCATCGATCGATTAATTAATTCATTTTAATTAATCAATCGTTTTTGATCAATTATAAAAATTGCCTTTTCAAGGCAGGTTCTACTGTTTCTTTAACGTGCGCGTTTGTGTGAGTAGCTTCACTAGGCCCCTTCCGGGCAAAACCACAGTTTCGTGGTCCTCGGTGGATACCTTACGGTGCCAACGAAACCGAGTGGGGTGTTGACCCAATCACACCCGCCGAACCCCTTCAGGGCTAGGCAGTCAGTTGGACGGGTCCCAGAGTTAACCGGCCTTGGGGGATCTCCTAGTCGGCTCTGGTGACAGTTTTCCTTTCACAGCTACTCACCTAGTGTCTCTAGGGTGTGTCTACACCCTTCGCGCTAGACTGTCAGGGCCCCGTTCGCACAATAAGACTGGCGACGGGTATACAAGCTTAGGGCTCACCCATAGGCACTCAACCTCCCTGTCTATACCCGACAGGGAGGGTGTGACACATCCCCGGGCAATTCCACCCGGGGAGCTAGGCATAGGGAAGATAGGCGGGAACCTTCTGTTCCACCATCCCCCCAATCCCAACCCTCCCGCACCCCCCAACCATGGGGGATGCTGTCCTTTTGACGTTCGTTAGGGAGGTCCTCTTAAAGGACCCCGAATTTCTCGCCAAATATGGCGCCCGTTTCGCTGCTATGCAGCCCCCCCCCCCCCCTGTCCCTCCGACACTCCAGCCATCGCTAGCTTTAGCGATGCTCTAGAACCCCCCCTCCCCTCCGTGCTCTATGCCCGTCATAGACTCGGAGGATTCGTCAGGTCCCATGGACACTGAAGTAGCCTCCATCAAACGCCCGGTCACTCCGTATCTTTATGATACGGAGCCCCAATTCTCCTCCGCCTCTTCGTCCGAGGATGACGGCTTTCAAACCGTCACCTCCGCCGCCAAGAGGAAGAAGAACGTAGTCTCTTCTTCCCAGGCAGGGAAAACCCCAAAGATAGGCTCCCCCGCCGCCCCCGTGACACCGACCCCCGTTGTCCCCGCCCCGACCGCGCGCCCCGCTCCCTCCGCCGCCGCGTCAACCCCCCCCACCCTGTCCAAGGCTTCCGATAGCCAAACTAAACAGGCCCCCTCCCCGCCCCCTGTGTTCATTCAGGACAAGGGGAAGTGGACCGTCGTGTCTAAATGGTGCGTCGATCTCCGGATCGGCTTCACCAGTGCCCGTGCCACAGAGCAGGGCATCAAAGTCCAAGTCCCTAACTCTTCCGATTATAGGGCTCTCACGAAACTCCTCCGAGATAGGGGAGTTTCATTTCATACTTACTCCCTTCCGGAGGACCGACAGACCCGCGTGGTCATAAATCGCATCCCAAAAGAGATCGCGACCTCTGACATAAAAGACGACCTTCTGTCGCAAAACGTCCCCGTCGCGGAAGTGCACCGCATGCACCGCGCCCGAAGCGGAGAGGCATACAATATGATCCTTGTTGTATGCCCCGCCGTCGAGGGACACCACCCGATTTTCACTATAAAGTCGATTTGTAGCCTTACTGGATTCGATATCCAGAAGCCGCGTAAAACTGGCATCGTCGGGCAATGCCACCGGTGCCAACTCTATGGCCATTCCCAACGGAATTGTCATGCGACACCCAGGTGCGTCAAGTGCCTGGGCGAGCACGGCACTTCTGACTGTTCCCGCCCCAAAGACAGAACTTTGTGCACGGAGCCACCCAGCTGCGTGCTCTGCGGGAACTCCGGGCACCCAGCCAACTACCGTGGCTGTCCCAAAGCCCCCAAATCGACCGCCCCTAAGCTGACGAAGCGTACCGACGCCCGTCAGCAAAGGGAAGCCCCCCCCCTCTCAACTTCCCGAGCGACTGAGTCCCCAAAGACCCAGTCCTTGGCATCTCCTGCACCACCAACAGGCCTTCCCGGCCTTGGGGCGCTATCAACAACCTCCCCCTCCTCCCATCCCTCCGCTGATGGACCCCCGTATCCGTGATCACGCACCCGCGCCCGCGCCCGCGCCCGCGCCCGTGCCCGCGCCCCCTCGCGCTAACCCACCCCCGGCTCCTAAAGCCGCTCCCCCCGCGCCGGTCGCACCCCGCCCGCCCGCACCCACTCCTGCAGTGGTCGGGCCTAACCCTCTCGACGCGTTCAATGTGATCTCGAGCACATTCCTCGTCTTCCTCATCCCTCGCGCCCGAAAGATGGCTAGCGAAATCGTCACAGCAAGAAATTCCTGTGACCTTTTCGCTATCCAGCAAATATACAATGCGTATCCGGAGATAACGCAAACCCTAATGACCTTCTCCAACCAACCTAAAACCAATTAATGGATAAAGGAATCATTGCGCGTATTAAATCCCGATCCCTCAGACTGGGGTATTTCAATGCCAATGGCATCATAGGTCAGCGTGACGAAATCGCGACCTTCCTCCGCGATCACAATATAGACGTCCTCCTCGTTCAGGAGACGTTCCTTAAACCCCACCACCGTAGGCCGTCCATCGCAAACTATCGCGTAGTCCGCAACGACAGGATTCGGTGTCACCGGGGCGGTACCCTGATCTACTACAGGGCTTCGCTCTATTGCATCCCAATAGACCCCCCTCCCCTCTCACGATTAGAAGTGTCTATATGTCGACTAGGCATGACGGGTCACCAGCCGATCACTCTGGTGTCGGCTTACCTCCCCCCCACCAATACCTCAGAGAACTTTCAATTACTGACTGACGACCTGACCCTCCTGCTCGGCTTGAGTGACTCCGTTATCATAGCGGGCGATCTCAATGCCAAGCACACCGCATGGAATAGTGCCGTTATCTCTACCCGAGGGAGACACTTGTTCGACCTCAGTCCTCTTCTTAACTTCGACGTCATCGCCCCGATGACCCCCACCCACTTCCCCGCTAACGTTGACCACGCCCCTGACGTGCTCGATGTAGCACTCCTAAAGAATATCAACCTACGGTTGGCCTCTATAGAAGTGCTACAAGAGCTAGACTCTGACCACCGACCAGTCGTAATGAGACTAGCCCCTCGCATAGGTCTCCCCGACCCCGACCAACCCCCCCTCACGAGAGTGGTAACGGACTGGAGGTTAGTAAGCGAACGCCTGAAAGCCAACACGTCCCCCCACTTAGACTCTATCCCCGACCTCTTCGACTCAGTCGCAGACACGACGGCCGCGATCGGCTCGTTCACAGAACACGTACAATCCGTCCTGAACGATTGTTCAAGGGAAGTTCCAGCGATAGACGACTATCGCTGGAAATTGCCAGACGATGTACGTGAGCTGTTGACCGAGAAGAACGCGGCCGTCCGTGCGTACAGCAACTTTCCCTGCTCCGCGAACCGAACCCACATGCGCTACTTGCAGCGAACTGTAAGGAACCGCGTGGCGGAAGTACGTAACGCGGGCTGGGACAAGATGCTGAGCGAACTAGAGCCCACCCACCTGGCATTCTGGGAGCTTCAGAGGAAACTCAAATCCCGAGAAGTAGCCCCCATGCCCCCCCTGACCCGCCCTGACGGCACCGTCGCCTTCGACGATGCCGACAAGGCCGAATGCCTCGCCGATAGTCTAGAGGCCCAATGCTCGCCCAGCACTCAACCAGTAGACCAGGCCCACCTCTCTGAGGTGGAAGCCGAAGTCGAAAGGAGAGCTTCCCTCCCCCCCGTAGAAGACCCCGAGTTTCCTCTGCCTCCCGTCACTCCCGACGAAGTGCACGATCTCATAAAGGGTCTCAAGCCCCGCAAAGCCCCCGGTTCGGACGGTATCACCAATAGGGTGATACAGCTCCTCCCCGCTCATCTGATCATGCTCATGACCACCATCTTCAATGGTGCCATGAGCAATAACATCTTCCCCCAATCGTGGAAACAGGCCACTGTCATTGGTATTCCCAAGCCAGGCAAGCCCAAGTCCGCTCCCTCCAGCTACCGTCCCATCAGTCTGCTCAACGTCCTCGGCAAAATCTATGAGAGGCTTATTTATAAGCGTCTCAGAGACTACGCCGAGACGAAGGGCCTCATTCCCAACGAGCAGTTCGGTTTTCGAACCCAACACTCGTGCGTGCAACAGGTCCACCGGATCATCGAACACATAAGCGTCGGTTTCCAACGCGGTTCTTTGACCGGTGCCGTGTTTTTCGATATAGCGAAAGCGTTCGACAAAGTCTGGCACGACGGCTTATTATATAAGCTGTACAAACTTAAAGTGCCAGATCGTCTCGTGCTCATCTTACGAGACTTTTTGTCGAATCGCACGTTTCGCTATCGCATCGAAGGAGCGCTATCCTCCCCCCGCCCAATCCGCGCCGGAGTCCCTCAGGGCTCCGTGCTCGCCCCCCTCATTTTCACGCTATTCACCAGCGATATCCCCAAAAGTAGAAAGGCTCAGTTGGCTCTGTTCGCAGACGATACGGCCATTTACTACACCGGCTTCGGCCGCGACTCGATCTCTCGCATTCTCCAAACCTCAGTCAACCAGCTCGGTGACTGGTTTAGGAAGTGGAGAATCGAAGTCAATCCCGATAAGAGTCAAGCGGTTGGTGGGCGTCGTCCTAGACCAGCACCTCTCCTTCTCGGAGCACATAAAGCAGGCGCGCTCGCGCGCCGCTTTCGCTCTCGGTAGGCTCCACTCCGTCCTGAATGCACGCAGCAAATTGTCACTTAGGTGCAAATTGCGCATTTACACAGCGTGCATTCGCCCCATCATGACCTATGCGAGCGTAGTATTCGCACAAGCGAAGCCCCATCACATCCATAGGATGCAGACCCTCCAAAACCGGTTCCTCCGCAGGGCGACCGGTGCCCCTTGGTTCGTTCGGAACGAAAGTCTCCATCTCGATCTTAAAATCCCGACCATCAGTCAGTTCATGAAACGCCTATCCAAGCGTTTCTTCGACTCCGCCGCCACTCACCGCAACCCTCTGGTTGTCGCGGCCGCCAGTTATGTCCCCTCCCGAATCAGTCATACCCGCCGTCCCCGGCATGTCCTAGTCGACCCCGATGACCCCATAACCCTCCTCCAGGAGAGCAGTAGGGCCACAAGTACAGTGCACAAACACAGACCGCCATCGTTCCGACCTCGCCGACGAGGTCCCACGCGACGACCCCCCCGCATCCGTTCCCCCCGTCCCCAGTCCGATGAGGCCTCAGCCCGCGCCGTAGCTGAGCCTGTAGCTTTAAATTCCCCGTTTAATAATCATGATACTATAAACCCTTTGATCCAGCCCGTCCCCAATATCGCGCTGCCCTCTCCCGATGACGCCCTAAGCCGAGGTCCGTACCCCACAGGGGGTGCCCTTAGCGTGCGGTCATCTATCATTTAAGTTTTAGTTTTAAATTTTTCCGCTCCTGGCTGGAGGCCTTTTAGAGTAAAATCCGAAAGGCAACCACAGGACAGACCGGTTAAGCAGCCATGACCCCCAGTGGTCAAAACTGCGAGTTGCCCTTCCAAAAAAAAAAAAAAAAAATAATTTCACCTCTATTTCGTTTCGCAACTAATCACCTGCTAACTAGTGTTTATAAATAAAGTAAAGGTAATCATTGATTAAGAGCTAACTAATTAGTTAGCTAGTCAGTGGCTAATCAGTCATTAGCGAGATTTTTATAAATAAGGCTGTAAGACTGTATGTCTTTTAATAACATTATTATGGTTGTTTACAGGTAAAGATTTGACTGCTGCAATGAAAGCCACTCGCACCTAGCACCAATACTATTCAACTATTCGCATAGACGGCGATGGACGAGAACATGCTACGTGAAAAAGAGGAGGAATGAGAGTGGCATGAGAAAGAATGGCACGGTCCATGTCTTTGGAGGAAGAATATTGGAAATCAAAAATAATGAACTTATAACATAAATTTAGCTTTATTATTTATCAAAATAAATTATTTCTACAAAATGTCTCTTGTTTTTGTGCGGGACTGCCACAACGTGGATTTTCTTCAGTTCTGGGCCTTAAAACTGGCGTCATAAGATGAGGGGCATATGGGATAATACATTGGATAATCACAATCTCCCATGAGCTTCCTCACGAACTCTTTTCAAACCTCCTGAGCACCTACTGAGCCTCCGCCTGACTGCGCCTCCTTATAAATCCTTTCATCATGTGTACTTCGAATGAAGAATAGGTAATCATTCTCGTACTGGATTTAAACGAAGTTTGTAGGTATTCCTCCGTCTACTTCCCGCCAGCGCGGCGGGCGGCGTCTCAAAACTATTTATTATTTGTGTCGTTCTGAAATCCCGTAAAAGATTGTCGAATTCCATATTTACTAAGGCACAAATCTATATTAGGAACAAAATAACCTACAAGCCCACATTAATCGTATTGAATCCATCAGCTGATTCATATAAAATCCGCCATCTTGCCTCTTAGCATCCTCTTAACAGTGCACCGGTGGTGTTTAATTTTGACAGCTACTAATCAATTGCTTAGCGACCTCTTAGCGCTAAATAGCGTTTATAAATAAAAATTTTGCTAATCAGTTGCTTAGCAATTGATTAAAATTTAAGAGACGTTTATAAATAAGACTGTTAAATTAAAAGTCATAATTGCACTGTTTTAAGAAGAAGTACCCAAATTTAAAAATAGATAACACTTTAAAATATTTTAGTTTTATTTTTTGACCATTTACACTTTCTTAATTATGGTATGGCTTATGGTCGCAGTCTATTGTTATAAATCTTGTAAATAATGAAAAACTCAGTTAATTTTCTTCACACCGTCGCGCGTCGTCATAGCGTCACTAGATTAATTGGTTCGTTGTTTACTTGTGACATCCAATTATAACGACATCGTCATTTAAAAAACAAATACGTTGGAGATGAATAACAGGAAGGAGGAAGCCTTTGCCCAGCGGGGTAATTGCGTAACACTCTAACAGTAGGAATGGCTTTCAGTCATTTTCGTTGTTGAGCAGATTTTTTTTTCGAATATTTGAAGCAATGGATTAGCAATATCCTTCAAAATGATTCAGTTTCTGATTGACAATAGTTCTGGTGCAGGAGTAGGACAGTAACTAGTAAGCTAGTTTTATTTTATGCATAGGTTCGGTAGGTACTATGATCGTCATTTCATAAACAGTGAATTAACGTGTGAGAGTAATTTTTTTTAGAAAGAAAAGAAAGAAAGAAAGGAAAATGCGTTTATTGGCATTGCAGCAACAAAAATAGACATACAACATCACGCCTTTAATCCACGAAAAGTTAGGCAAAGTGTACGTATAGTACACCCACATTACACCAGTTCTGTTTAAGTCCCATGTAACAGGGAGCGAGCCTATTGCCATCAATCGGGCACAAATTCAGACCCCGGGTTCACCACTAAGAAGTGGTGAAGGGCGGGCGTTTTGGGGGACTGTCTCATGTAATTTTGACGTTCAAAATCTGCTGATTCTCTGATTGATTTTGATTTTGATTATAGGGCTAATACCACAAAATAGGTATATGAGATTGCATAAATATATTTTTTTTTTATTCACAAGTTCATTTCAGCATATTCACTGTAAAACAAATCTTCATAGGACTAAACTTTCGAGTAAACGTTGCAGTTGTCGATGTATTTATTCATAAACGCTTCCATAGCTGGTTGAAAAGAGTCACTTTGTGTAAAATCTGCCAGTTTTCATTTACATATTTGTGCAGGACGTCCGCTGAAAATAAATATACATACAGTTAATATTTATTAAATCATCTTCTATTGAGTACTTTGCCATATTGTCCCCCTTTTTCTGCTACGTATTAGGCGTACCCTGTAATAGTCCACCACACCGAATTTTGGCCATGGCGACCAATCTCAAGGGAGACCAGCCTTCAGCGCGGAAGATATTTTAGTGCACAAGTGTGTGCGCAGACACAGGTGCACTCTCTCTTCCCCCACTCTCATAGTCCGATGGAATTGCAATCCGACACGACCGGAGAGAGATCAGGCAAGAGGTATCACACCGACAACTTCCAAACTCCAGGCTGTTACAAAGAAATTCCTGATGACAAAACCCAATAACATTCGTTTGATGTGTGATTTTATACAATAGTAAGTAGGCAATTAACATAACGAAACATAAAACATTAAATTAAATTATTTATCATATTATGTCAGCTAGCACACGCCATTATAATAATATTGATCTCAAACATCTGACGATCAACTCAGTAGTCAACTGGGCCCTATTTAATATTACTGACAATGCAACAGAGTTATTTGTCAAAATAGTACATAACTGCAGCGGCCAACAAAAGAGGCATTTATGGACGAACGTGAAAATGTGGGCCGAGGCGAAGCTAAGGCACACATACGTGAGTCCATGAATGCCCGGTTGCGGCCAAGGCTTGTATAGTACTTTTCTTAAATAATGCGCGGAACTTCAAACTAAGTAAATTAATTAAACGTTTGAGAATCAATGACGAACAACGATAAATTTTCTCGCGCCAATATATTCATTTGTTTCTTTTCACTCTAAACAGCTGTATTTGCTACGCCAGTTCGAGATTTAAATAAAATCTTTGATAAGTTACCTCCTTGGTTGCCATGGGTTGAAATAAAAAATCCGTTCCATTTTTAAATTACACGGCAGATTGAGTTTAGAGAGACAGAGAATATTAGTGGGATAAGAATACCTCACACATAAAATCAACAACACCCAGAAATATCCGCTGTAGACCGACCATACAATCGTTTCTTGCGGAAATGGAACGGAACCAGAACGGAACCGGAATGGAACCTACATTTTGGTTTTGGTACCTACCTAATGGTACTTAACGAAAATTAAAAAAGAAACAGTCATAGTCACAAAATAGGTTTACCATTTTATTCAGTAAAGGCGACAAGGCTAATGCCCGTTTTCATTAAGTGTAGGCGACATCTAAATACATACCTAAATAAAACCGCGCTGTTGGGTTTTCAACGGTCGGCTTACCGCTAAAAGTTGAAAATCCAATAGCGCGCTATTAGGTATATAGTGAATGCCTATATAATAGCGCGCTATTGGATTTTCAACTTTTAGGTGTCGCTAATGTTATTGTAAAGTTTTTTGGCTGAAATGATGATGATAAAGGCACGAGATATAAATTTGGTAATCCATTACAAGTATTTGCAACAGTATCCTTCTCAACGGTAATAGCAAATTATTACGGTTATGAGTAATTTTGCTTGACGTGGGGTTTTTACAAAATACTGCTCAACAAGTACTTGTTGCTATCTTTAATAAGGTATCCTATGATCAGCACATATACAAAGTACTGCGGGTAACACCAGGGGGCCAAGTCTGATGTTTTCAATGATTGGACATTATGACAACCACAGCAAGGCAACCCTATTACCGTTGTACTAAAAGTTCGTAATCTCCTAAATTCATAATGGTCGCCTGATAGTAATGTGTTGAAATTGTAGCAAGTGATCTTCAGAAATCAACTATTAAAAATAAGCCAGGACTGCACAATGGTGTGTCAGAGTTCAAAAGACATGTCAAAATAATAGCAGCTTACCGAACAATCATGCCTACTCCAGACCATTGACTTATTATTACGAGATTACCAAAATCCAACAATATTTTCAATGGAGTGTCAGTGGGATGAGATTACCACAACTGTCGAAATCAACGATAACGGTGTCAATGATTGGCCATCTTGACACAATTGAGTTAGCAGACGACTCTGGATGAGACTCGCATATACCAGACATGCATGACACAGAAGGAGACCTTTACTGAACAGTGGGTGGAACAATACTGCGTGCTCATGATGAGACCACGTCTATCTTTACTCTACAAAGAGAAGACAAATCCCTTTCTTAACAGAAAGTCATTCTTATTTTGAATGTTGACATCGCACCGTAGAATTATTTCTACAATCTGTAATTTTGTCTTCCGATTCTTCTGTTTCTATAGTGGCCATGCTATACATGCAGCAAGGGCTGAGGATAGACTCATAATTATGACGATAATACACCTCGAATTGGCATGTTTTAGAATAAAGCAGTTAATTTAGCTCTTATTACTACATTTGCTTTAAAATAATGTTTAAAACGGTACCTAGACACATTTTTATTATATGTATTAATTAGTATTACAAAATACAGTTACTATTACTCTGTGACTAATTAGCAAAAATTCACCGAATCTTTTTATCTGTTTATTGACATTATGACTAAACTTAGTACTTAACCGTAAAATAAAGCCGTGTACACACCAATCACATCAGAACGTAGGTAGACTACCACATCTGACTAAATCTGCCAAAAGACCGGTGCAATAAGTTGAAGTAAACGCCAAATTCTATGACAAGTTGTTAGTACTGTTTTGATGTGAAACCTCTATAGCCGTGGAGAAAACTGATTGTTGGCGTGGTGACGCGTCGCTCGCTATATTTTCTATACAAAATAGTTTCGATGCTTCACATCTGCCAGGCGTCCTGCGCCGGCTCAATTTCTTTTTTCTTTGGCTGCGCCATTTTCTTGTGTTGTGGTGTATCTTATATCACAGTATGTGTAAGTAAAACCATAAATCGTTATCGAACCTAATGAAAACGTAAGATCTAGACGTCATATTCGATATTAATGTATATAAATTATATCTTACCTAATATTTTTTTAACTTTTCGTGCTTGCCAAATAAAGTCCATTGAAGCATAATAAACAAATAAATTAGATTATGAACGACATCGCAATAAAATATAAATGGAAAAAAAATAAAAATATCAAAAGCGTCAAAAATATTTCTAAACAAAGTAGATTTGATATGCATGTACTGTGTACACTTAGCTTAAAATCTCTAGTCCCGTTATTGCACATTTAACAGTCTGATATAATGTAATATTTTGCCGGGTAGAACGCATTATTCTGAAGCATTTCAAGGAAGCAATTGCACCAAAATGTTATCGTTGCAAATATTCGCCATTGCTGTAATCGGCATTCAAGATATTCTATGTAAGTGACACTTTGAATTATTACTAGATAACTTTGGGAGGTTACAAGACTTGGGCCAATGTTCGACCCTTTATTCTGTGAAAGAAATTTCAATGTAAAATTTCTCTAATTTTCTCCATACTATTTCAAATATTCCTATCGTGTGTTTTTCGATTCCCACATAAACTACATAATATGCCAGCCATAGCTGTGTGTGGTTAGCTGGGTCGTATACTCTGATTTTGCAGACCACCTTCCTTTTCACCTGTTATTTTAAGACCTTGCACATATTATTTGATGTATACTCATGATTTACAATAAATATATTCTATTCTATTCTATTCACTCGTTCTGTAATGAACCTCGTGTTAAGGCTCCCGCAGACAGACGCGACGCGACAGCGCTGCACAAAGGCACCGCTCGTCGCGCGACAGGCGGTGCCCTTGTGTCGCGTCGTGTGTCGCGCCTGTGTGTAAGAGCCTTCAGTCAGATAGGAAACGCCGACCTCATCTAGTTTTAAAATATGATTGACGTGTAAGTGTTTGTACAAACCTACTTACAGAAATAAAATCATTTATCATTAGCAGGAAGGTGGAGCAGTCTATAAGACGATGTTACTTTTGGGAGAGGCCTAATGCCTGCTGCTCACATCGCCAATATTTTATATCAAACCTGTTGAATATAACCTTGTGGAACCCAGACCTAACAAAGTTGGGGAAAGGCCAAGCCGATGATGATTTTGAATAATAAAACACATGAATATTTACTTTGTAAAATATTATTATTATTTTAATATTGTGAATGTGAAAACTATGTGGGTCAATGTTGTATTTATTTTTCTCAGTTAGTTTTAATCATGGTCTGGCAGTTTGAGTGATTTTTGCGGCCTACCCAAATGTCCTTTCTTTGGTATTGTTCGTCGAATCATTGAGCTCCTTAAATTTTGAGTTGAGCTGCACGATTACTGATAAATACGTGCACTGACTGGACAGGTCCACTCAATCTGTGTGGTTTTTCCTCAAAAGACCATGTCAGACACAAATCTACAAGGTTTTCACATGATCTGACCAAGATTTAGACTGTACTTTAAAAAGATTGTGACCTCTGAGTTTATTTCGGCCTTTCTTCTCAGAGTAGTCAGATAGGAAAAAAAAAATTGACGTGTAAAAGTGTTTGTACAAACCTACTAATTACAGAAATTAATTCGTTTATCATTTAACCTTATCATTTTTCCAGGTCTTAGAAAAGTGTACTGTGATTCTGAAGATGCAGTTTGTCTCAAAGATTCGGTGAAAGAAAGGGTCTTCCCAAAGTTACTGCCAGGAATCCCAGGCGTGGACCCTTCAGAGCCCTTGCACTTGGCAAGGCTCAACATAAATCTGCCCAACATAAAGTACTCACTTCTTAATGCCACTATGACTGGCGTGAAAGACTGTGAGTCAAGTTTCAAGTAAGAATATTTTTTGTCATTTGTCGTTCCGTTGTTAACTTGTCTAATATTTAAATATTGGAAGGATTTCATTAATATGAAATCCTTAAGATAATATATATCAGCTGGATAAAATGCTCATCATGATAAATTAGTTTACTACTGGGTGGTGATCTTCCCAGTAACTCATTTAGTAATTCTTGTACTTCTCTCGTTTCGCCACAAACACGACAAAAACTCGGACATAAAGATGGGATATTACACCATCATAATTATACATTACATGATAATGTAATACAAATGTAAGTGATTAGTTTGTGAGCTTTGGTATAATACATATTTCATGTAGGATAAGAGATAACAATATAATCCTAGATATAATTATAGTGTGACGATTAGGTGATCAGATTAATTGGAACCACGTATGTTAAACATACACAAATAAAATAATTAATAACAATTAACATTCTAACAGTGGGACCTTTTTTTTTTCGTTTAAGTATCTAATCATTTTGTGTGTTCTCTGGTTTCAGGAAAAACCCGTCAAATACACAGTTTGAATACAACTCACTGTGCCCTAGATTTACAATAGAATCACAATATGAAGTTGAAGGCAAAGTAGATGCAGTAGCCGTTAAAGGGAAGGGTACATTCAAAATCACTTACGGTGAGTCTATTATACTTAATATTTTAAAACTGCGTATCTCATTTTCATTGACTTTTACCTTGGCCAGAGGCAACCATAACGTATAACCACGCTTGCCATATAACGTGGCAATGCCGCCAGTCTCTTTGGAACATTAACTGTGGACTGCGATGTGGAAGCATTTTTCGACGCCATACTCGTATTTGAGTTTGTTTTTAGGCTTAGGATATTTTATTGTTTTTTATTATTTTTACTTACTGTTAGGTACTAACTATACAAGTTAGTTAGTTATCTATATAATAGTTAATGTGGTATATATTTTATATGAACTGCAATTAATTAATTTTAATTTTACAATAGATATTAAATCCTCGCACTGTTTTTGGATGTATTGTGTAAAATAATGAAACTATTTCTGAACAGTAGTTAAAGTAATAAAAAAATGCACTAACCTGGTCAATGCCCAGGCTTTTATATTTTTAATAAGATTCTGTTAACTACTTAAAAGTTGGATAACCTCAGAAATGAAAATAAATTATTACTGTGAAAAGTGGCTTTTTCCCCGCCGTGCTACAATTACGTAGGCCAGCAAAGTGATTTGTAAAGTCATCATGAAAGAGAGATGGCGTTATTCGTCCTGTATAGTTCTATCTCTTTCTCGTACTCAACCTATAATGACTTTAACATTTCCCTACACAACCCCATTCCAGGATAGAAGATGGTTTTATAATTTAATCAATCTTTATTTCTTTTACAGAGAACTTTATTATGAATATTACTGGGAATCAAAAGATAGTAGAATTTGGAGACTGTAAGCAACATATCCTGATTTTGAATTACACTACTCATTTAGATTTGAAAGGAAAATCAACTTATGACTACAAGAACTTGGTTTTTGGTGAATCAGGAAGGTGTAAATGTAAGGAAACAATTTATATATTCTCTATACTCACAATAACATCAACCCTTGTCTCCCCGAAGGGTTGGGCAGAGGTGTACTTATATTACACCCACATTTCACCAGTTATGTTTAAGTCCTTTGTAATAGGGAGCTAGCTTATTGCCATCAACCGGGCACAAATCCAGACACCGGGCTGCTACCGAGAAATTCCAGATAGAAAAACCCAATAAGACTTTTCCCGACCTGGGAATCGAACCCAGGAACTCATGCTTAAAAGTAGCGTTTGGTCGCAACCACTAGACCAATGAGGCAGTCAATATACCAACTTATTGTTTACAATTCTAATTAATTATCAGATTTTCGTTGCATCGATCGGTAGGTGAAATCGTAATCGTCGTTTTGCTTCCCACACTAAGGGTTGATTTTACCAAAGTCAGACATCTTTTTCCATGGAATAAAATTGACGTCTGACAGTTCTAGTACGGAAAAACTGTCAAAAATTCAATTTTTTTTCTCAGGATGAGACTTATTCTAGGTATAAAAGTTTGGTGAAATTCGCCCTAATTGGCATACCTACAGGATAATGTTTCTGCCAATAAAATTACTATAACTATTATCTAAAAAGAAGATGACCTCTACAGCAATACCCAAAAATAATATATTAATGAATTAGTAGAACAGTTTAAGACATTATTTACTAATTTTCCTCTCACTAACAATCTCAATTCCGAGTTTTATTTTATCAATAATTTCTCGTTTCCAGGTACCCCTGCTATGAGAAGTAGATATTACGACAGATTCGAGGAAATAACCCGAACACCGATCATGGAGGCATTTGTAGATAAATTTATGGAAAATGTCAGAGATTTTCATATTGCAGTCCCGGTAGAAGAGCTGTATTATAAGTATGTTTGATGTTTGTGACAAATATTGTAAATAAATAAAAATCTGAAACTTCATTCCGAGTCTATTTTTCGCAATAAAAATGTTTGGTTTTACTGTTGAAAGACGATTCATTGTTATTGTAATTAAGACCCATTTTGCCTTGAACTGTTTTGGTAACCCTCATCATTGCTTTACTGAAATATCAGGCATTTAGGTGTTCCATGTATATTCAGAAGTAAAACTTTTCCTTTAAACTAAAAGAAAAAAACCCACCCGTGTTCCTTCAGTTGCCGGTGTGCCAGGGCTACAAGGCTGAATCTTTCTTTAACTCAAACCGAGCTCCAAACACTGGGAAGTCCCTCTGAAAGATAAAAACAAAACGTTGCAAGTTAAACAAAAGCCTGCAATAATTTAATAAATGAAGTAAACAGACATTACATGTTTAGAGGTGTTTCCCAGGATAAATCATAGTATAATGGACTGTAAATCAGTCTCTTTTTTTTACGTTAAGAAGTCATTTGGAGGTCCTGTGATATTAGGGTTCATCAGAAAACTACAAGTTTCGGTTTGTATTTTTAGGCAAGCTAATTATGTTAATTGGTTCACAACATTATTATACCGACAGGTAACGAACTCACAACTTCTTGTCTAGCAGTACCCAATAGCAAATCTACGTACAAAATATAGATTATTTTAAAACCTACGAATTCGTGTCAATAAGTGATTTTCCACCCTGCTCTAAAATAGTCTCCATTAGTGATATCTACTAAAATGAACGTCCTGTGTTCTCTGTACAGTCAGCCCCGTTGTCTTTCTGTTTCTCTTATTTTTTTAATCCATACTAATATTATAAATTCGAAAGTTACTCTGTCTGTGTGTTACCTTTTCACGCCTAAACCACTGAACGGATTTCGGTAAAATTTTGCAAGGAGATAGATGGTATCCTGGAGAAGGACATAGGCTACTGTTTGTCTCGGTAACACGTTCCCGTGGGATAATTGCTGACATCCACGCTGGCGAAGCCGCGAGCAGAAGCTAGTATTGAATAAACTATACCACCTAGGTAGCTCTTGTCGATATGAGAGAAGAAAAGCAATCTTCCAATGTTTCATCGTTTACTTTTGATTTAGGCTATACACGTACAAATGACATGTCTAAGCTGTACCGTTGTACCTTTAGAATAGAATAGAATAGAATAATCTTTATTATGTACACCATAAAAATCCTCCTTCCTCCCCCCTCCCTCCTCCCACTCTCCTCCGTCCTCCCCCCTCCCTCTTCCCACTCTCCTCCTTCCTGTCCTTTGTACTTTTGTTACTATACATACATGCAAACTTTGAAAGAATCATCTCAAGCGTGTCAAATGATATTATCTACAGGGTACAGTATACAGGGTTAATTAATGCTAATTTGAATAATCCTTTAATTAAAACATAAATAAAAACAAACTTTTAAAACTATAATTATAACCAAGACTTCTTTATAAAATACTGAATCCTTTGACTTTCTCATTCACATTAACTTGATGCTTCGATAATGTGGTCCGTCAAATTTGTGTTAGTTTTTCTGTGTTTAAAAAATGTATTTGGTAAGTAAACGTATGCTATTTGTGTTGAACCAATTGTTGTATGGTTTTTCTTTCGTTTTTTCTATAGATCACCTCTTTACTCAGTTGCATAATTCTAATTACTAGCCAATAATAATGACCCCTCATATTTTCTCATTTACCAAATAATATGAACTTAAATTTAATTTACGCTCATTACTCATAATTGATGCAAACTCAAACTCAAAACTCAACTCAAAGCATTTATTTCAAATAAACCAATTACAGGCACTTTTAAATTGTCAAGGGGTCGGTCAGTCAGAATGATGAAGCTTGTTGCCCATTCCAAAGCGTAGTAGGTACATTCAGCCATATTACACATTACCCATAATATTAGTTCACTGAAAAGCTTAAAACACCCGCATAGCTATTTACAACCATTCGATAGGTTGTCGAATCAAAAATGAGATATTTTCAATGACTAATATATTTGCCTAGCCCCAGTCTGTACTAAGGTCACAATGTTATTTAAACATGTCATGTGTGTCATGGTGTGTTGTTGTGTTTGTTTTTCTGTATACTTTGTAATTGGCGTTGGAGCCGTTGGTCCTGAGCCTGATCTCTCTCCGGTCGTGTCGGATTGCCGTCCTATCGGACTATGAAAGTGAGGGAAGACAGAGTGCACCTGTGTCTGCGCGCACACTTGTGCACTATAATATCTCCCGCGGCGAAGGCTAGTTTCCGTTGAGATTGGCCGCCATGGCCGAAATACGGTCCGGAGGACTATATATATATATATAATTGGCGTAATGTTTAGAATAATAATTACGTTATACTTGATATCAGTTGCGAAGCTACCTTATATGTATAAAATAAATAAACCTTAATGATAAATTAAATGGGGTGTATGGGTGCTATGGCGGTATAACCATCACAACAATGGCGTAGTTAAATCTACAGGCTGATGACGGGCAGCAGCGTCACCGGTGCGAGAAACTACGCCCTACGATCGCCAATCCGCATGCCCAGTGTGGAGACTATGGGCATTACATTCAAATAGAAAGAAAAGAAAATACATTTATTTGCGGTACACTATACAAAAATGGCACCTGGTTCCCGTCCGCCCTGCTATTCCTGATCAAGGTGGTGGTCACGGTAACGGCAGGGCAGGGGGGGCAAAGAATCCCCGGGCTACGGTAGGCCACCACCCACAACTGACTTTGGCAACGTACAACAGATGAACGCTAAAGCTGGACTTAGAGAAGCTCGAAACGGAACTGGCAAGGATAAGGTGGCGCATTCTGGGGTTATGCGAAGTCCGAAGAGAGGGTGAGAATAACATAACTCTAGAATCCGGCCACTAAGTATTACCGGGAGGCTGACCAACAATCCCAAGGTGGCGTAGGGTTCCTCGTACATAAAGTCTTCACTGACAACGTTGTTGAGATCTCCAGTGTATCGACCAGGGTACCTCATACTTAAACTGACCGAAAGGTATAGCCTTAAGGTCATACAGGTTTACGCACCGACATCGGCGCATTCGGATGACGTAGTAGAAGAGATGTATGAAGACATCTGTTCAGCTTTTCACAAGACCACGAAAACGCACTACAACGTTGTCATGGGGGATTTCGACGCTAAAATGGGAGTACGGAATAGCAGGGATTCGAAAATTGGCCCACACGGTTATGGAAGCAGGAACCACAGGGGGCAGATGCTCGTCAACTTTTTGGAGAAAGAGGGGCTCTTTCTAATGAAAACGTTTAGAAGAAGCAGTTCCAAAGAAAGTGCACGTGGCATTGCCTTTATACTGTGACAAAGAACGAGATAGACTTGACAGCATGACGGATAAAAAACACATATTCAGACACGTCACTGTAGTCAACAGGTGTAATACCGGTAGTGACCACCGAGTCCTACGAGGCTCTCTGAATATCAACTTTAGGCTAGAAAGATCCCGTTTGATGAAGTCTACGCTCCGACTTAACCAGCTCCAAACCGTTGTGGGATCAGAACTGTTTCAACTTCATCTGGAAAACCGATTTGCTGCTCTAAAAACCACGATTGACGTCGACGAGGCCCTACAACAAGTAGTAGGAATCCTAAGTGAAGAAGGGTCGAAGTTCTGTCAGCTGCAACGTAATGGTACGAAGTCCAAACTCACGGCGAAGACTCTTCGGCTTATGGATGAGAGGCGGAATGACGTGCATGCCACCTAGTCAGAGAAGCGGGCTCTCAATCAAAATATCAGCAAGCTGGTGTAACGGGACCTCCAATGTTCTAACACTCGCCGAATAGAAAAGGCTATAGAGCAAAATTGGGGGTCCAAAGTCTTAGCGTAGCTATTGAGGAGGCCCTATCTGACGAAGCTCAAAACATCTTATGGCAATACCGTACCTAGCACTGAAGATTCCCGAGCCACATTGATCTGCCACTACGCCGATGATCTGCCGGAAGTCAGCCTTGACGAGATCGAGATAGCCCTCGAACAGCTTAAAAATGGAAAAGCCCCGGGGATGACGGAGTTATGTCGGAGCTCTTGAAAGCAGCTGGGAGACCTGTACTTCCAGAGCTCCAGAAGCTATTTAACTCTGTTCGAAACGATGGGAGAACTCCAAAGGCATGAAACAGAAGCATTATTATTCTTCAAAAAAGGATATAAAATGCTTCATAAAAACTACAGGCTCATATCGCTTCTGAGCCATGTCTATAAGCTGTTTTCGAGGGTAGTCTCAAATCGACTATGGAGAAGACTTGATGAGTTTCAACCTCCAGAGCAGGCTGGTTACGGGACCGTAGACCACATTCACACAGTGCGGCAGGTTATACAGAAGACCAAAGAGTATTCTGTCGAGACCTGGGCTGTGCTGGAGTCCCTGCAGCGGTACCAAATAGACTGGCGATACATCGATGTGATCGAATATCTCCGTTCAAGTACAAAACCGGCAGACTAAACATGTCCAGCTACGCAGGGGAGTAAGACAGGGGAATGTCATATCCCCGAAACTGTTTACTGGCGGCCTTTTTTTTTTTTTTTTTTTTTTTTGTGTTTGAAATCATCAAATGACCTCTCCCGCTCTGGGCGGAGCGGAAGGGCCTGTCAGACTCTTACTGACTAAAACCCACCCGTGTTCCTTCAGTTGCCTGTGCGCCAGGGCCACGGTAACTCTTTCGAACAATCCGCGACCCCGGTAGGTTTACTGGCGCCCTGGAAGATATGTTTATGATATGTGAACGGGCATAAACATAAATGGCGAGTATATCTCACACCTACGATTCGCCGATGATATTGTCCTTATGGCGAAGTCTCTGCAGGATCTTGATCGAATGCTGACTGACCTAGCTGTCGCCTCTCGAAACATCGGTCTTGGGATGAACATAGACACAACCAAGGTTATGTTTAACGACCTTATTACCCCGAGACCAATTGTCATTGACGATGTCCCCCTTGAAGTTGTTCAGGAATATGTTTACCTTGGGCAGAATATGCAGTTGGGTAGGACCAATTTTTAGAGGGAAGCCGTTAGGAGGATTCAGCTGGGATGGGCAGCATTTGGTAAACTTAATCAGGTCTTATCGTTGTCCATACCCTAAACACGAAAGTCTTCAACGCGTGCGTCCTACCAGTTATGACTTACGGAGCCAAAACGTGGACACTCACGGTGAAACTGGTTCATAAGTTTAAAGTCACTCAGCTAGCTATGGAGAAAGCTATGCTTGGAGTGTCTCTGAAGAATTAAATCCGAAACGAAGTAATCCGCTAGAGAACCAAGGTAACCGACATAGCCCAAAGACTAAGCAAGCTGCAGTGCCTGGTCACATCTCTAGCAGAACCGACAATCGTTGGGGAAAACAAGTTCTAGAGTGGAGACCGCGTGTAGGCAAACGTAGTGTGGGACGCTCGCCGGTCAGGTGGAGTGACGAATTGCGAAATACGGCTGGCAGAGACTGGATGAGGAGAGCCGAAGATCGGGCTCCGTGGCGTTCATTAGGAGAGGCCTACGTCCAGCAGTGAACGAATATAGGCTAATGATGATGACGATAAATTAAATCATGTTTGTTTCTTGATTTTCAGCGTTGAAGAAAGAATTTTGTAAACCCACGGACAATGAATGTTTGACGAAGGCAGTAAGAGTACATATTTACCAGAAGGTTATGAAAGGGTTGCCCGGGGTAGCATCCTCAGATCCATTGCATTTGGGCAAATTTGTCGTAGATCTGCCTAATTTAAAGTATACACTCGACCATCTTACGCTTCTTGGATTGAAGAATTGCGATTTTCTCAAGTTAAAGCAAGTATTTTATTTACCAACTTTTTTTTATATTGTAGAATTATCCAACTAGCTTCTAAACTAAACTGTAATTAGCTTCTGCCTGCGACTTTGTCCGCCTGAAATTGCTTGTTTTAACATAAAATATATCCTATGACATTTGGTAATAATGTAGCTTCCCCTTAGTAAAGTATTTTCGGAATCGAATCAGTAGTTCCGAAGATTACCCCCTATATATAAACTCACAAATTTTACCTCTTTATAATATTATTATATAAGTATAGATAAATATAGTAATTATGTAATCTATCACAGAGTTAATACATGACGTATCCTAACTAATATTATAAATGCAAAAGTGAGTTCGTTTGTTGGTTTGTAATGCTTTCACGCTAAAACGGCGGAACAGATTTGGATGAAATTTGTCACACAAAAAAACCATGACCTGAATAAGGACATAGGCAACTTTTCTTCCTGGATAGCAGACAAAATCACGGGCAACAGCTAGTTTATAATACTAAGTCAATAACTACTATATGTATAACTTTCAGACTTACCCCAGAAAGCAGTTCTGTACAATATGAAATTTTGTGTCCACATCTGATCATAAAATCAGAATATGAAGTAAAAGGAGAAATAGACAAAGTTACTGCAGAAGGAAAGGACAACTGTGAAATTACTTATGGTAAGTTTTGCACAAAAGCAAAAGCTATTGATAACCGTACATGCGAGTTGCAGTGAGCTTTTTTTGATTCAATTATGCCAAAAAACTGTGTTTATCCGAGAGTATTTTTTTCAAAAAGTAGTTCTGTAATTATTTTTATAGTGTTATTGGGTTTTCCATCAGGAATTTCTCAGTAGCAGCCCAGAGTCTGGATTTGTGCCCGGTTGATGGCAGTAGGCTCGCCCCCTATTACATATGACTTAAAAATAACTGACAAAATGTGGGTGGTACACCTTTGCCTAACCCTTTGGGGATTACAGGCGTGATGGTATGTTATGTTATTTTGTCAGGAAATAATTTACTTTGTGAAATATAATACGTATTATTATTTAATTATTGTGTTAAATAAGTTAAATTTAATTGAGTACATGAATAACAACTTATATCTAATTAATTAACCTAACCTAACTAAAACTATTAACAAACTAAAAAATGGCGTCAAAAAATTCCTCCGCATCGCTGTCGACTGGTAATGTACCCAAGAGACTGGCGGCATTGCCACGTTGTATGGCAATGCTTAGCCTCTGGCCTAGGAAAAAGCCAGCCCTTGGGTCACGGGAAGTGTCAAACAGGCGTTTGGAGATTTCCTTAAATAAAATATGGGCACTCGGACCCCACGGCCCGAGGGTTTCAACCCCAAACGGCTCGAAAATATAATTACCGACAAGGTTGTTATACTTACGCCGCTTGAGGTTTTCTATTATTGTGAATGTGATGACTATGTGGGTCACTTTTTTTTTTCACTTTAGTTAGTTTTAATGATAATCTGGCAGTTTGAGTAATTTATGCGGCCTACCCAAATCTCCTTTCTTTGGTATTGTTCGTCGAATTGTTGAGCTCCTTAAGTTCTGATTTGAGCTCCACGATTACTGACAAATACGTCCACTGACTGGACAGGTCCACTCAATCTGTGTGGTTTTTCCTCAAAAGACCATGTCAGACACAAATCTACATGGTCATCACATGATCTGACCAAGATTTTGTCTGGACTTTAAAAGATTGTGACCTCTGAGTTTGTTTAGGCCTTTCTTCTCAAAATACAAACGCCGACCTCATCTAGTTTTAAAATTATTGACGTGTAAAAGTGTTTGTACAAACCTACTTACAGAAATAGAATCATTTATCAGGTTACTACAGTAATCTGATAAATGATTTTATTTCAATATAAATTGTCTATTTTTCTATATTTTAGATAACTACTTCATAAACGTAACCGGGAGCTATGAGAGAATAAAGAGAGAGGACGGCAAACTACACTTCCATCTTATTGACTTCCGTGTTCACCTGGATAATCAAGCACAAGCAACATCTCAGTATCAAAATCTGAATATTTCTGGCGACGGAGATGGTAAATAAATGTTGTGTATACATATATGCTAATACTAATACACTAATACTAATCTATACATATAATAAAATCGTAGCGATCTCAAAACTGTACATAGAATTTTTATTTTTTTACGTAAATTTTTGCCAAGTCTGGGAACGATTCTAATGCAGAAAATATAATTTTAGAATTTCTGTCTATTGATCTAGTTGCGTTTCAGCATCACGCAAATACGTCCAGATAGATTTTGTTAAAATTTTACACAGATATTTTTTACAAGTCTAGTCAGTCTGTAGGCTAAAAATTATCACGCTATTTGCTACCTGGGGCGTTAGAAATGTTGCAATTTGTTCGTATTGTTCTATAGTTTACCGCAAATCGTAAAAAGACGAGCCATGAGGCTAGAATATTGTAGATAGTTACTGATTTAACCTTTAAAATGATTATCATCACGCTATACCTGTATGGAACTAAGCAATCAATCATAACATATCCCGGGTAGATTTTTGAGATCGAGCAATTAAGCGGCAGGCGCTACAACAAAAATGGTCTTAGGAGACTGTCCTTAACTCTTTGAAAAATTTTAATCCGCATTTACAGATTTTGAAAAAATAAATTACAGTCAGCAAGGGAATGGGGAATTTTCACAACAAAAAAATACTTTTTTGATGCCTATCGATCCTGTTTCTTATTAGTTTCAAAAACCTCTATCGGACCAACTGAGGTTTGAGTACTAGAAAAGTCGAAAATTGTAAAAAAAACTCCCCATAAAAGAGACCCATAGAGCGTTTCATGCTTGGCATAAAGCTTATAGACCCAGTTCCAAACGTCGAGATCCGAAGCGTTGTATACAGGAAAGTTTTGTAAAAATGCGGTTGTCATTTTAGTGTATGGGTTCTTACGACTTCCGCGCGAACGAAGTTGCGGGCAAAAGCTAGTCCTACTAATATTATAAATGTGAAAGTTTGTGAGGATGAATGGAGGGACGGATGGATGGATGTTAGTTACTCTTTCACGCAAAAACTACTGAACGGATTTGGATGGAATTTGGAACGCAGCTAGTTTATAACCTGGATTAACACGTAGGATACTTCTTATTATTACACGCGGGCGAAGCCGCGGGCAAAAGCTAGTAATATTATAAAGAGGTAAAATTTGTTTGTTTATAAGTTTGTATGTAGAGGGTAATCTCTGCAACTACCAGTCGGATTTGAAAAGTTCTTTTTGCATTTGATAGCCCAATTCTTGAGGAAGGTTACAGTATATTTAACATCACGTTAGGATCCTTAGGAGCCGACTAAAAAGATAAAAACTCTGAAAGAATGCTACGCGAAAACGAAGTAATAAATAGCGCGGGCAGGCGATGCAATACGACGGCGTGGGTCAGGGGAACAAGAAATGTCACGTGGACGAAGTCGGTGGCGCAAGCAAGTTATTTATATTTATAATATCCAACGTCCGGTCGCCAGGTTCGAGCCGTGGACTTTATACAATTTGTTTCATCATCACTGCTTTAAAAACACTATTAGAAAACAATGCGGGAAAAGGCATGTTCTATAACCATTCAACCCATAAGGAAAACGTGTTACGTCAAAATGTCAGCGAAGATATTTTGGAAAACACCTTTTGGAACGAAGTTCTTTAATGCGGCTTGCGATAGGAGTAAACTGCTAGAAATCGTCAGTAACATTATGCCCGTTCGATGCGACTTTCTCTCTGAGAGATAGTTTATACGTTTTCGAGGGTGATAAAGCCGATAGTGAGGTCAAAATGAAAATCCAAGATGGCGTCGGCGAAAACTTTAAATTTTTTCATCATGAGTGTCAGCGTGATTTTCGAGGGTGCTTAACGGCTCAAGCCATCTTGGATTTTTATTTTGACCTCACTATCAGCATAGTGAGGTCAAAATAAAAATCCAAGATGGCGGCTACGAACTCTTTATTTTTTTTCGCCATGGGTGTCGTTTCCATGGTTTTCGAGATGCTTTAGCCGATATTTTCTCTAAATGTATGTGTCCTGTCATAGAGTATCTATTAAAATGAAATGTTTTTTTTTCAGCTGACCAATACGCGAGAAAGTTGGAGGAGAAAACACGCGCTATCGTAATGAAAACTATTTTGGATAAATTCATCAACAATCTTCAAGACTTCCAAAGAATAGTGCCACTTGAAGAATTGCACTTTACATACGTTTGATCGTTAATATAGTTTTAAATCTACTTTAGAAACAAGTTCTTTACATTGAATTGTTCATAATATTATGGTGGGTACGCAAGTGTGAAACGTAAAAAAAAAAGAATACGGGTCGACTTGAGAACCTCCTCCTTTTTTTACGTCGGTTAAAAATTAAATTTAACATACGTTGGATAGAACTTGCTGTCTAAATGTATGCCATGCAAGATGAAATGTGCCAGAAAAACAAGGCGATCTTGCTTCAACGTTGTCGCATTTCGTGTTAAGTTTCACATAGTTATGTGTACACATTATAAATTAATTATGATGTCGGTACGTAAACAAATGAGAAATGATAACGTTTATCTAAAATAAAATATTGACAAAACAATATTTCGTTTCTCTTCCTTTCAAAAATCTAAAGGTAGTATTTGTAGGCATTTATTCGTATAATTATTTAGTTACCTACTCATTTCATTTAGTACCTATCGTAAATACTTAGTTGTGTTAAATATTGTAAAAGTTTTAGAATGTAAATAGTATGTAAATACAAATAAATAACCAACTTGTTGGAAAAATAATTAAATAAAAATTGGTAGGTTATACTTTCCTTGGCTAAATTATTTCATATTTTATGAAATCAAGTTCTATGTCAAAAAACTAATAGTTTTGCTTTTGAAGAATCCTTGGCCTTTTATTTTGAAAATAATCTCAAAATAAACAAGATGATTCATTTTTGTGGCATACCTGCGAAAATCAAGAGACATTTTTATTGTGCCATAGTGATTCGCATCGCGATCCACTAAAGGTTAGGTCTAGAAATTTTGTCCAGTCCCACTAATTCACTGTTGGTTACGTTTACAACCAATAATTCGCAGCATAACTCAGGCTATTGCAGTCTACTGCTGTGCATATAGCTATAATACTTTAGAACTTCTTTTTACCGAATTTAGGTACACACGGCTACGGTACAGAAATCCTATAAAATGCGCGATCAGCTTATTCTGGAAGTGTATAGCTTGATATGAAGCCGTGTGTACCTATTGGAAATTATCAATAAGAGACCTAAAACAACAGTGCATGGATTAAGAAAAACCGAATTGATTATCTGAAGTGAACTAACAATACTATTTATTTATTTATTAAAACTTCATGCACAAGTAAAAAAATACTGTACAAAGGCGGACTTAATGCCTGACTATTACGTTGAGTACTTTCGAGTTTTCATCGTTCGGTGGAGATAATGAGGTTAACTACCCTACCTGACCTAAGGGGATGTATTGTAAAACGTTCATACTATAATGCTCAAAAAAATAGATAAATACTTCAGTATGCTTGATCAACAATTAAGTGAACATCTAAACATAAATTATGCACAGTTCGGCTTCGAAGCGGACCGTCCACAGAAACTGCAATCTTATGTCTTAAACATACTGTCCGGTACTGCACGGACGGGAAGACTCCAGTTTATGGATGCTACCTTGATTTATCGAAAGCCTTCGATTTGGTGTCTTAGGAACATCTTTGGGAGAAGTTGAGGTCCACCTCAATCCCCGAGGAGTTCATTAACGTTCTTGATTACTGGTATAACAATCAAGTCAATGTTGTAAGGTCTGATGAGTAAGGGTTTGAGTGTGATGTAAGACAGGGTGGTTTAACATCCCCTCGACTCTTCAACCTGTACATCAATGAGTTGATTGAGGGTCTCCTCAGTAGCACTATAGTCGGCTGTACTATTGATGCCACCTCTATTAACAACTTGAGCTATGCTGATGACATAGTGTTGCTGAGTCCTTCAATTAGTGGTTTACAAAAGCTCGTTAGGAGATGTGAGGAATACGCCGTGGCCCATGGGGTACAACGCGAACAAAGGTGAGTTATTGGTATTCCTGCCACGGAATATCAAAGTCGTCACTGTCCCATCTGTTACACTGAATAGTGTACCGCACAGGTTAAGTACATGGGTCACTTTGTCACGGAGGACCTCGCTGATGACGTGGACGTTGAGACGGAACGAAGGGCGTTGGCTGTCCGTGGGAACATGCTGGCTCGCAGGTTTAAACGGTGCCCGGATGAGGTAAAGTGTACTATGTTCAAGGCATACTGCCAATCGTTTTATTCGTGCACTCTGTGGGCCAGCAGTACTCAGCGGGCACTCTATGCCCTTCGAGTATAATATAATAACACTTTTAGGATGTTGTTGGGGCTGCCGAGATATTGTAGTGCGTCTGATATGTTTATGTAGTGACCTATTCATACTATTTGTGCTGCTCCGGAAAAAGATATGGCAGAAGGCTATAGTTCTAAAGTTGTTTGCCCTTTATGTGCGAAAAACTCCTTAGCTGTAGAGAACCGCATCAGTTACAAAGATAGTTTAACAGAGCAAGCTCAGAAAATGCTCAAAACTTCTGAAAAAAAAAATCCTCCTGTGCCATTGGGTACCACCGTAAGAATCCCTGTTCCGGAAGTTGACAGAGGTCGCGGTGATGCTCGCAATATACTAGCTGTAGTCTTCAAAAAAACAGATGACAAACTTTATCAAAGTAAAAGTAAAAGTGTTTGTTCAAACCTACTTGCAGAAATAAAATCATTTATCATTTATCAACTCGAAACAAAACAAGGTGTTATAAAGACATTGTATTTGTAGCGGTATCTGCATCGCCACATGCGAGCTACACGTCACAATGACGTCACACAAGATCCTGCATCGCGCAAGCAGAGTTTACCGCGCAACTAGCATATATACAACATCCCGACATCAACCGTCAGGCAGTTGCCCACCAGACACGACACCCGTCTGGTCGGAGGATCCTCCCTTTTCCATAGAGTATTAGTGAACTTTACACCCTGTTCCTCATACCTCTATATATTCAAGGAAGCAGTTCACAGTTTGTCATCAAGAATTACTTAAAAAAGAAGATGTCCCTAATCAAGAAACGACACTCCGTACAGTTGCGAATCTGCAATCTACGGGAACAGGTCAGGGATTTGTAAAATGTTCTTGCAAAAAACATTGCGATACTAAGAAGTGTTCACGTCATAAAAGTTAAATTTTATGCACTTCGAAATGTCACAATAGTTCCTCATCTAAGAATAAATAAATATTTTTTAATTATTAAATTTTGAGTATGCAGTAGACCTACTTCTTATTGTTACAGAATTGTTTTGTTTCCTAAGTTTTCAATACTTATTATCTGATTATTTATAAGAAAATTTGTATATGTTACTTAAGCCAGAAGAATTTTTAAGTTTCACGTTAATTTTATTGTGATTTTACTGTAGTTATCGAAAGGTACTAAGTTCCTTTTTTAAGATTATTTTAAAGAATAATTAATTGATTATATAAAATAAATATTAGGAG
The DNA here is from genome assembly GCA_917490735.1 of Dryobotodes eremita. Taxonomy (NCBI): domain Eukaryota; kingdom Metazoa; phylum Arthropoda; class Insecta; order Lepidoptera; family Noctuidae; genus Dryobotodes; species Dryobotodes eremita. The sequence continues at coordinate 16,470,384 of OU823251.1, read as the reverse complement.
TAAAAAGTGTCTTAAAAGTTAGTTCTTAAGAATAAATAAATATTTTTGAGTGTATAATTCTTATTCTACTGCAAAAAAAGTATTATATTACCTACATTTTTTATAAAGATTATTTTTAATGAGTAAGTGTTAATTTTAATAAAGTTAATTTTGAGCAAACATGAGCTGTTTTATTTGTCCGTCATTTTATAGGTAAGTACTATAGAGGAAACTTACATCTGACCAATTTGGAAACAAAATATACGTGTCGAATTGAGAACCTTCCCCTTTGTTTTCGTCGGTTAAAAATCACGTGCACACGATAAACACATCTGTTAGCAAGTATTATTATAGCGGCCGTGTGCTGCAAGCAAGATAGTCCTTACGGTGTATAGATGTTCGTTTCTCCTATGGTACTTACATACACACACACACATACACATATGTATATACATACTTACATTTGTTTTTTTTTTTATCGGTTGTTGAATATTTTATAATTAGTCGCAATTTTATTTTGGGGTTTTACCTGTTTTGAATTTAAAATAGTTTACAAGTTTTTAATGTATATGTGTAAAACTATGGACTAGAATTATGTCTGAAATAAATAAATTATTATTATTATTATAACATTGATAAATATAGACCAAATCTATTTACTTTATACGTTGCTGTGAACCAGCAGGCATTCTATGCAATCCCTGGGAATATAAAATATTATTGTCCGTTACATACTTTGCCTAGGTAATGTATACACATTACCTAGGCAAAGTATGTAACGGACAATAATATTCATAATATATCATTGCCTGTTTATTGTATAGAATACCTGAATTATACAGATTACCGGTAACATATACAAAAATAACTAGCAGTTTTTTGTTTTGAATTTCAATAGAATAAGAGGCCAGATTATACTGGTTTTACTAACACTGATGTGCGGCCTACCGTACCTACCTACGTATTTTGTAAAAAATGGAAAGAACCGGTGTTTTTATATCATGGCTATCTCATCAATTTATCAAAAATCTGATAGGAATACAAAACAAGATAAGAAAGATAATTGGAATAAAAAATACAAAACAGTTCGATAATCAGACAACAGAAATAGTCGGCAGCTGCGCGTCGTGACGGCACAGCATGATGCTGTGCTGTGGTCTAAATTTATATCTGTAATTTTTATGTTGTGCATAATAATGAGGTGATGGTGTGTATTCTATTCTATGGTCCCACAGCGCAGCCCAAACGCTTATAAGGCAGTCAGCCTAATTGAATAGGTATATATACAAAAATAACTAGCAGTTTTTTGTTTTGAGATTCAATAGAATAATATTTTAGCTTATACTGGTATTTTTAACACTAACGTGCGGCCTAACAATGCCGTACCTATCTACATATTTTGTAAAAAAATTGTAAGAACCAGTGTTCTTTTATAATGGCTATCTCATCAATTCATCAAAATTCAGATAAAAATATAAAATAAAACACTAATGTCTGAGTAAATAACAGCCATTTACTTGTGAGAGCCAAAGCCAAAATGTTCTCAGTTCGATTAATTGCTGTATTGTTTTGTTTAAAACATGCATCATGTGAGTACCATTTTTATACTTAAGTATTTTTTTAAGTTAAATTTGTGTGTGCCTTGTATTTTTATTTCAAGTTGAGTGTAAATACGAGCTTACATAAAAGAATAACATAAAGATTGCAATGTTGGGTTTAAAATAAACCTTTTGAATGTATTCCTTCTTACCTACCTAAAACTCTTATTACTTTAAAAAAATTAAATCAATCACAATGTGGTTTTCATACTTCTCAGGTTTGCGAAGACAGCTCTGTGAGACCGATGACGAATGCCTGATAAACGCAGTGATTGAGCGGGTATACCCTATGTTTGTGGCTGGTATGCCTGGTGTGGAGACCTCAGATCCTCTCCACATTGACGCCATTATTGCTGACCTGCCGAGTATCAGATACGAGCTGTTCAATGCCACGTTGACTGGTTTAAAGAACTGTGAGTTCGTAAAATTGAAGTAAGTAGATTTATAAGTAATAAAAAAAAAAAATCTAAGGTTCCAACCCGCGTACATCCTCAATTTTTTCATACATAAGCGGCCCCATTTGGTTAGATGATGTGTCTTCGAATTTTGTTATAATGGCGAAACAGGAAAATGGTGAAAATTTTCGATTCTAGGACATGCCCGTTTTGTCAAAATACGATGAATTCGGTGAAGTGCCAGTCGATGCCTTTTGCCACAGGGCTAGTGCTGCTCCTACTCTACTGTACCTATATTTCTTAAGTTAAGAGCTCCGCCTCAGTTGCTACCCTACTGTGATGAACGGCTATTTAATATATAGGATAATATGACACTCACCGCCGAGACACCGCGCTAAGCCAGCGAGCCGAAAGGCGCGTGCCATACCTACGCAATATACAGCGAGTATCTGAAATGTTTAGTCATATTTAAGGGCTTGATGTCTGTACCACATCCTTAAATATGACCACACTTCTGATACACGCTGTATAATAGAAAATAAAAAACATTGTGTTTTATTGAAGCACCCACACTTGTGAGATCTAACACCCACTAATAAATTAATCGATATTTCAGCAACAAACGTGTCAGTGGATACACGTTATTTGACTACGCAATATCCTGCCCAATCCTCACTTTGCAAGCTCAGTATAACCTGAATGGGATTATAGATGCTATACCAGTAGAGGGAAAAGGAGAATGTCAAATTATGTATGGTTAGTATTAATCTTCTAATGAGGGGCTCGTGGCTACATGAGCCGCACGAGTCGATCGAAGATTTAGCTATCCTTGCCACGGTCGGTTCGTGGATGCGTGATCATCCATTACAAAGCACGTTAAGAGGACGTACAACGGTACACTAGCGCCACTCCTTTAAAAAAATATTATCTCGTGACTGAGAAGGAATTATGAATAATGGCTCAATAAGGACCCTCGGTAAGTGTGGCTAGAATTTTCTAATACCTTTTATAAACTTTCATATTGAGACACGAAGCAACAAAATACGATCTAGAGAAATGTGGTCGCTTATCTTTAGATCGAATCGCCAGATGTACCGCTTTCTGAATCAAGCCCTTAATATTATTTATTATAACTTAATGAGGTTGCTGTTTGCAACACCTACTTGTTTTGTTAACTAGCATAAGTCAAGTAACTGGGTTGTGAAGGTCAGATAGGCAGTCGCTCCATACTGATAATCAGCTAGACTGGGAGCCGATCCCAAAAGAGTTAGGAAAAGGTTAGGCAGATTGATTGATTGATGATTAATCTCCTAAAGATTCAATCATTGGTTTTTCAGCCATTTTTCGTATCTTGGCAGTTAATGTTACAGCAAATATTCAGTTTAAAAAAATAGGATTGTGTAAGTCTAGTTGTTGGAAACCAGAATAATTTCGAAATAAATAAGTTTTGGGAATCTGGAAGATTAATTTTTAATTACTTAATTAAAAAAATATTATTAATTCCAGATTCCCAAAACTTAGTTCAACGTTATTTAATACATTGATTCTACCTTCTATTGTCTATTACTTCATGATTTTTTTGCAAATATCACAAAAGCAACTGATATAAAGAATGAAAGAAAATTTGTTTTATTTCTCGAATAAATCCTAAATCAGTTATTTTTTGCTACTTACTTAGATTTTAACTATGAGATTATTACCGACTTAAACAAACTTGTGTGAATTCTGCATTATCATAATATTATGATAATGCAGATTTCACACGAGTTTTATAAGTTGAATTATAATTTGAATTATGTCAACTTATTCGAAAACATTCTGGAAACAAACAGACACAAACATAACATCACGCTTGTTTTTCCGAAGGTTTAGGGAGAAGTGTACCTATAGTACACCCACATTTCAACAGTTATAAAGTCCCATGTAATAGGAGCGAGCCTATTGCCAACAACCGGGCACAAATCCAGTCTCCAAGAGATGTCAGCATAATTGACGGGGTCCGATAGGGCCGATGCCTGCCGGGGTCGCGGATTGTTCGAAAGAGTAACCGTGGCCCTGGCGCACAGGCAACTGAAGGAACACAGGTGGATTTTTGTCAGTAAGAGTCTGACACGCCCTCCCGCTCAGCCCAGAGCGGAAGAAGTTTTGATGAATTTCCACCCAAAAAAAAAGGCTACTACTAAGAAAATCCTGATGGAAAAAACCCAATAACATCCATTCCATTGTAGAAAGTCACAAAAAATAGCAATACAATGAAAATTACGTGACATCTAGTGTGACAGTAATTACAATTAATTATTTTATATTTTACAGAGGACTACCACATATCAATAAGCGGTAAGCATGAGAAAGTAAAGGATGATAAAGGAAGGCAGCACGTTAATATACTGGACTACACAGTAATCCCAGATTTGAAGGAAGGACAAGTTAAAGATCCTGAGTATACTAACTTGGTTTTCAGCAGCCATGATTCCTGTAAGTGAACATTACATCATGGAGTTATAGTGGTGTTGGATTTAGCATTTAAAAATAAAACAAAAAATTTGGAGTAGTTCAAAATAAAAATTCAAATGCTTCAGGTAGGAAGTTTAAAAAAAAACGGACAATAAAATGCCTTGTATGAAAAATATTTTTAATGTTAACATCTAGTCTTGAATAAAAATGCAAGATATTTAAATGATTAATAGCCCATTGTCTCAGACTGTATGTATAGTAAAAATACATAGGTCATTTTATTTTTCTCAATATTAAACGTACCTAAGTAATAACTAGGTGTGGTTTGAAACAGTGACATCTGTTACTTATATTGGGAACTAACAACTCGGAGTAGACTGAACGAAAACATTGTATACCTACCGCGCAAAAAATCTGTTGGGTTGGCTTATGTTCAGCCAACGATGTAAATAAAAAATATATGTACAGTTTAGGTACTATTTGAGTGTAATAATCCAGTTTTAATGAAAAAAAATAGTAGCCCTTTGCGGTGCACACCTACCCACTATTAATAATGTGTTAATTATTTCCTTAGGTGATAATCGTGTGAGAATTATAGAAGAAATGACTCGAGATATTGTGATGGATGTCTTCATGAATAAATACATTCAAAACCTGAAGAATTTTCACCATCAAGTTCCTGTTGAAGCTCTGCATTTTAAATATGTGCGTTAAGTGATTTTTTAAAAGGTTTTATAAAAGCTTGTAAAGGATTAACGCATGAAAATATTAATCGTTTTATTTATTCCAAAATCTGCTTTGAAGGTGAATTTAAAAGTGGTGTAAAATGCTTACCTAATTGTAGAAACAACCAAATTGTAACATAGCTCATAATCAGACATCTGATATTCGGGTTTATATTCAACTAAAGTTGAGATGTTGGCTAATATGGAATGCGCTTTTGTATCGAAAAAATCTGAACTCTTACACCCTACATAGACATATTTGCATCGGGGTTAAACATTAATTTTAAATAAATATGCATGTGAATAGTTATGGAATCCAAGAATCACGGGGTTTTTTTAATAAATATTTTTTTGCTTTCATACTATACACCGACTAGTTATGCATTCCCGGTATTCCTGCCATCCCGCGATTTTATTTACAAAAAATATACTCTAAGAAGTCGCTTCCATACTTTCATAGCTAAAAATTAACTTTAGGTAAATATTCATCCGAATATCCGATGTCTGCTCATAATTATACAAAATCGTTTAATACTTTACTGGGGAAAAGCATGAAGCTAATATAATGCGAACCTATTCTATTCACAATTTCCAAAACAAACAAAACCAAACGCTTAGTTTTGAACTTAGGTACAGTCAGCAAAAGAGACAAGTATCCAGGGTCGCCGGATATAGTTGAAGTTTAGTAAGAAACCGATGAATGTTTTCGAATAAAATAAAATAAAATTAATACAAAACAAACAGATCATTTATCAAATTAAATTTCATTCGAAAACATTCATCGGTTTCTTACTAATCTTCAACTATATCCGGCGACACTTCATAATTCTCTTTTGCTAACTGTACATGCATTTTAAATAATAAGCGTCATATAAACTGCTTTTCTAAAATTATAACCAAGGGATAATGAAAATGCTAATGAACTCACAGCGGTTTCATAGCAGTTCATTAATCTGTATATTGGCAGGTGCTTTTAAAAAAGAAATATTAAAACTAATGTAGGGCTCATACAAACGGGGTTCCGTAAAAACTCTGAAACTTTATACAAACATTGAGCAAGTATGATGTTTTAAGTTTTAACATAATTTTTTTTTTTTTTTGGATTGGAAATCATCAAAACTTCTTCCGCTCTGGGCGGAGCGGGAGGGCGTGTCCGACTTTTACTAACTAAAACCCACCCGTGTTCCTTCTGTTGCCTGTGTGCCAGGGCCACGGTAACCCTTTCGGACAAGCCCGTGACCCTGGCAGGCATCGGCCCTAGCGGACCCCGTCAATTAGTGCCGACGTCTCTTTGAGACGCACGTGAAACAAAACGCGCCGTTGACCCGGGCCTGGTCCTTACCGGACGGTGAGTTATCCATTGCTCGCCGTCCGCAAGCCCGTGCCTACGGTGGCCGGCGGTCGGCTATTGATTCCCGACGCCCAGGGCGTCTCCTGCAGTGACTAGTGGCATGAGGGCGCAATGATTGCCTCTCCCTCTCGCGCTCCGCCTCCTCCTTCGCGAGCATTACTGCTTCCCAGAAGGAGGTGACGGCTTCCCATGCCCTCTCGCTCCGTACCATGGCCTGGACCAGGGCTGGATCGCCGCCGCCGGTCGCCTCCGCGAGGACACGATTTTCTCCGGGCGATCCACACAATGGTAACACCCGGGCGTTTACTCCCGCCAAGTTTTAACCTTCCCGTATTTTTGAGAACGTTCACATTCAAATTTCCTTACATTTTTAACATTGATTACCGCTGGGATGAGATTGCAACTAGATTTTAAACGTCTTTAACACTTTGCACTAAACGCCCCCAGACGTAATCACAATAAAACTTCTATTGTGTCTCGTTCAGTGCCCTTCAACTGATTAATTATGGAAATTGGCGCGTCATTCGAAGGAATAACATCATGTTTTAATGATTTTTCTGCGAGTTCTTGCTATCATTAGGAGAGAGCGGCTTACTGCTTGGCTATCTTTCACGAGGATATAGGTACCTGCCAAAGAGACATTATTTTTTTGGATATTTTCTTATTAGTTTACACGATAGTCAGTTTTTGACGTCTAAGGTTTTGTTCTGGATTTTTTTATTCCCTAGAAATGAGGTAGACTTCTTTGCTCTATTTTATGAAAGCACATAAGAATCCTGAACAATTACAAATGTTACGATACGGAACACTTACCATTCGAGTATTGTTTTTGTTTTGTTTTTAAACCTTTTGAAACTCGTTTAGTATCTACATATAGTTTAGTTTTTAGGTTTATAAAATGACGGTGTAGGAAAGAAAACCTGTCATTTTTGTCTGGAGCATCTTAAGAAGTTGTCGTGAATATGTCAGGACGAATAATTATGTTTTTTGGTGTTATAATTGGAGCACAGTCGATTCCAGGTTTGTGTTTAAATTGTTTTATTAATATTTTTTGACTTTTTATATTACTGTCACTGTTTTATTATGTTTCTTAGCCCTTTGGCCTAATATATATAATGTTTTGAAAAATATTTCGAAAAGCTCAAGTCAGGCTCTTAAGAAACGTCTGCCAGGAAAGAGTGTGTATGCGCGTCTGCAGGAGCGACTTCGCCAAACACGAACTGACGACCTCCAGGAGGATTTCTACAAGCAATGTTGTTTTTACTACCGTAATTATTATGTCTTATTATTTCAGCACCAAAACTAACACTTTGTAAAGAAAAAGACTCCGCTTGTCTGACAAAAACTGCAAACGTGATATATAACCTAGCCATACCAGGAATCCCGGAACTAAATATTGAAAACATGGATCCCATGTATCAAGACGTAATACAAGAAGACCTTACTGGCATAAATTATAAGCTTTCCAACAACACTGTTGAAGGATCCAAAAACTGCGATGCGGTGAATGTGAAGTAAGATTCGAATAATTCAATTTTAGCTAACGCTTTTTAGCGCGTTTGCGCACTGCTTTCGATACGAATCCGAGTCAGCACAATACGAAGTAGCCATGGTACTATTTGTACCAGGGGTCGTGCACTAGATCCGAATTCCATCCATCCGAATTTAGAACATTTTCATTTAGGACAGAACTGTTAGTTGCAAGTTAATTTTCCTTCATGTTGCAACTACTATGTTGTGTATCTGCATCACCCTAAGGTAGACTAGTGGAAATATCTGAGGCATTATGTGCGGATTTCACCAATGAAACTGATTGCGATCAGTACTTCTAAACCACGTTCAAAAGCTATCAGTTTCAATATTCCATAACAATTTTGACGCTGACAGTTCTTGAACGCGGTTTAGATGTGCTGAACGCGGTTTAGATGTACTGAACAGGTTCAGTTTCATTTGTGAAATTCGCCCTAAGTCCGCCTCTGTACGGTTATATTTATAACCGACTATAACTCGGATCCCTAGTTCGTATTCGGATTGGATTCAGATTGTTTTTCATCGTCCATAACAATGAAAAAGGAAAACATAGAAAGCTAAATAAAAATAGTACAAAACTAATGCAATTATTCCTTCTATTTCAGACTTGACTTACAAAAGTCAAAGCTAATTTTAGATATGAGTTGCCCACTTATCACTATGTATGGTGACTACGAGGTTTCTGGACAGGTTCTATCAATACCTGTCACAGGAAACGGAGACTACAGAATTAAATGCAGTACGTTTTTTCATTTTTATATTCGTTTTTCACAGTATAAGCATTTAAGCATAATCAGTCTATAATGTTCCCACTGCTAGAACACAGGCCTGCTTCCTATGAGACCCCAGTGGGTTGTAATCCACCATGTGGGCTTAGATTTAAATTATGTCACACGTCTTCGAACTTCTGTTGCTAAGACATGCCGCCTAACGATGCTTTCCGTCACCCTTTTGAGAGCAGTGGTGATGAAATAAATTCCACAAAGTAAAGCGCCTGCCTTTTTTTTTTGGGTGGGAATTCATCAAATGACCTCTCCCGCTCTAGACGGAGCGGAAGGGCGTGAAGGGGAAGGGCTCTTACTAACTAAAACCCACCCGTGTTCCTTCAGTTGCCTGTGCGCCAGGGCCACGGTAACTCTTTCAAACAATCCGCAGCCCCGGCAGGCATCGGTCCTATCGGACCCCGTCAATTGTGCTGACGTCTCTTTGAGGCGCGCGTGGAACACGACGCGCCGTCGACCCGTGCTTGGTCCTTACCGGACGGCGAGCTGCCCATTGCTCGCTGTCCGCAAGCCCGCGCCTACGGTGGCCGGGAGTCGGCAATCGACTCCCGACGAAAGTGAAAGCGCCTGCCTGGATTCGAACTCATAAGTAACTCGTAAATCGGGGCCGTTACCCATTCACAAATTGTCACCATTGCTCCCTTGTACACGTAGTTTTTCACAAGATCGATTTGGAATAATTATCCGATTTGCTAGCTTTTAAGCGCCCAACATTCGCACAGACCAGGAAAGCATGGCACAAAGCGAGGAGGCCTATACTGAACAGTGGGTTGAACAAGGCTAATGCAAATCATGCAATCATGATGTTGATACAGCGCCCGGGAACATTTGGATATTTGATAGAGTTGACTTTATTAATACTGAACTAATAATGTTAGGAGATTCCTTTCTTTGGAACTCTGACTCGGTGGGTTACTATTTTTTGTTTTTATATTTTTGTATTATAATATATAAAAATATAATTTGTATGTACAGTCACCAAAAGAGATAAGTAACCTGGGTCGTCGGATATAGTTGAAGTTTAGTAAGAAACCGATGGATGTTTTTGACTGGAATTTAATTTGATAAATGAACTGTTTGTTTTCTATCAATTAAATTTGAATTTTATTCGAAAACATACATCGGTTGCTAACTAAACTTCAACCATATCCGACGACCCGGGTTATATCATCTCTTTTGGTGACTCTATATATAAATATAATGAAATAAAGGAGATAATACGATCCTATTATTGTCCTACTGCAAGGCAAAGGCTTCTTCTCATACAAAGAAAACACGGGCATTGATCACTACGCTTGCTCAAGAAGGGTTGGAAATTTCAGACTTATATTAACTATAAGTTGTATAATTATGAATTTAAAAAGTCACTTTGGACTTCCTGGATCCCACAACCTCGTGCAAAGGAGGCGAGGCCTTAAGCATTGGGCCATCAGGACACTCTTACTTAATCGCATTGTATTTATTAATTTGTGCATCATCCAGTAACGAATTAATTGAAGAAAATACTCTAATATATTTTTATATTAATTACAGAAGATTACTCTATTCAAATCTATACTACAACAAAGGTCAAACAAAGGAAAGATGGAAAAAAATATATATCGATCAAGAGCTATCAAATAAATAGTGAATTAAAAGGAGGGATGGTTTCTGAGCTTACAAACTTGTTCGATGGAAAATATGAGGAATTGGGTAAGAATTAAGATTTAATTATGTTTTATATGTAAAGTCAGAGAATTTGTTTTTTGGCCATTGAGCTGTCTACTATTCTGCTAGCGTCACGTTTAGATGGGGAAATTAATTATGCAAATTGACTACCAACTTTTAAAGTTCGTATATTCATAACACAACTGTCATTTTTTGACAATTGTATGAAATGGCTACAACACGGCAAATTGACGTAGGGTGTCAATTCCTTAACGATTAAATTCTTTGACTGTCCATCCGTGTCAAAACCAAAATTAGTTGCATCTGGTATTTGTCACCACCAAGGTAGTAAGGAAAATTATCAATGGTTAAAATGATTTTACTTAACGTAACATTTGCAAATCCTATTTCGAAAGATTACTGCAATAGGACTTTATTCGATTACAACATATTTTCTAAATATGTTCGTCCTCTTTTTGTCGTTTATCTTTGTTTTTCTGTTATCTTTAAAGTTTACTAGACATCTATTTATGAAGACAGATTTACAAGAAGTAACAGAAATATCAAAAGCAAATTACTACTAAATGTAATATAAAAGGGCCCAAAAATATAAAGATTTTCACTTTCTCATAAAACATTACTTTTCGTGACAATATTGTTTGAAAATCTTCCATTCCGTCTCCCATTCATTTATTTCTGGTTTCTCCTAAATTAAATATCCCAACCGATAAAGCCGCCTAATCATCTATCATTTGGTGATTAGCAAAGCATTTTGTTGCCCTCCGTTAATTGCCACTCACCTCACTAAAACTGAGCCTCGATATTATTCGGGTCAACGATTTCCGGCTCCGATAAATGGGCCAAGGCAACGATCCTGTGGCTTTCCTGATAATATACCTACCTACTATGGCTAGGTTCGTGGTGATATATTAGATTAAGTGGAATATATTGAGCTAGAGAATAAAAACCTTTCTTTGACTTTCGTGGCAATGGGTTTTTATTTGACTTGACTTTGTTTCCATACGTCATTTTCGAGCAAAAATCAGCGCTGTGCTGTCCCCCATAGTGCAAAATTATGCTGAGTGGAGGAAGCCTTCTTGCCACAGTCACGACGACGACGTGCAGCTGCCGACTATCTCTATTTAGTTTTCTTTTCCCTTTATTATTCGAGTTAGCTGATCTCTTTGTATGCACGTGTTTCTGTGGCAAATAAACCTATTTTATTTTATTATTTGTGTATGAGTTAGGGGTGCTACACACATGTTCAGGTCAGCTTATTTGATTCGGCAGTATTTATTGAATAACAAAGCCGACCCGAAGCATTACTACACATTTTCGGCTTTCATTGGGCTTGTACCGATCGGCGAACTCCGTTCGGCATCTACCCTCGCTGTATCATGTTCGGGCTCAGCACAATTTGAGCTAAGCCGAACGGCTATTCCCGATCATATATCTACATATTATATTCGATTTTGCCACAAGGCTGTGCCGAATTATTCTGAGCCGAAAAAGTGTATAACACCCCTTAGAATTGGTTATATAATACAGACATCAAAATTGTCTAAGGATCAAGGTATTGCAAAAATTATTTAGATTGATTAAATAAAATGTTTTCGTATGCATAGATCGACGAAGTACTCTCTGCTTTGGCGATTTTTTCTGATGTTGGATTTTTCACCTTGTCCTTGGATTTTTCAATGTCCGCCAACATCAGTTGTAACAGGCGAAAAATATTTTCTGGTTTGTGTACGGCATCCATATTTGGCAGAGCTTTTCTTTGAAGCATATCCGATGCGCGCTCATTGGGATTCAAGTCTACTGATTAAGTAGGCCGTGATAAGAGGTTGATATTAGCTGCGGCAAGTGTGTTTGCAATGACTCTGGCAGTGTGTGGCCGGACGTGAATCATGCATAAGCAGAAACGAAGCACCAAATTGGGTCCGCAAAGGAATGACATCTGATACAATCGTTTCAGCGTAAATATGTGCATTAAGATTACCTTTGATCCAAATCACTTCGGTTCTTCCGCCAATCTAGGGTGCCCATATAATGATTGTTTCACAACTGGACTTCGTGGCATAATTTTAAACGGTCTTGGCATCCAGGGGTCCTCCAATACCGTGTACGTCTAGTATCTGGCCTCATATCAAAGCGAGATTCGTCAGAAAAAACGTAAAACGCCACTCTTCCGCCAAATTTCTGTGTTCACGAGGACATTGTAAACGGACTCTGCAATTGCGGGGCTAAATAGTTGGTACACGTAGCCCTTCCAAATCGGGGATTGACTTCACGCAAGCAATTTCTTATGTTTTGATCGCTTATTAACATCCCTGAAGAGCTATGAAGCATCGCAATCAACATTATCGCGGTCTTATCGCGCACTTTGCCACAACACGTTGCCGAGAACCAGTTTCCAACATTCCCAAGACTCCGATAATTTCTTCTCGGCTCAAACGACATCTTCTGTCCATAATAACGTTCTTTTGTATTGAGTCCACTCAGAAGTATGGCAGAACTTTTACTGGTTTGGCCTCAAACCTGTTGCAGGATTATATAGGAATACGATTTGACAGAAGATTTTCATCTTTTACCTAATTTCAAAAACCTTGTATTCTAGGCATATCAGAATATTACTTAACACATTTAATGTTACTTTAAACTGAATTTTTGAAGCCGGTTTTAACGATGGAAAAAGGACATATCCATAACTTTTTCAAGTAGAACTTTTTTAGTGCCTTTATTAAACTTTGCAAACTTTCATACTGCCTTTACTTTTCAATTTCCTTACTTTTCCCCATAAATCTAAGGCACGGACTCACTGTCTCAGCATACATAAATAATTCTTTTGCTTAATGGACCTTAAGAATGTTTATGACTGAAGTTTTCCTAGCCGTATCCAACCGTAAGGTAAAGGCAGATGTTGTCATTGTATTCCTGTCTTAAGAGTTTAGTAAAACTGCAATAATGTTGGCAAACTAATAGACATGAAGATATGCTATCATGGACTGCTGGTTAACCTTTAATAAACTTCCAAGGAGATAAAAAATGTAAAATCTTTTAAGGAGCTCTCTCAACGGGAGCATTCGCCTGTAATGTGACCTTTACCCGCGACTAGCTGTGTTACTTATACCTATTTAATTATATGTATTAACATTCCTACTGGTTTCAACTATCTTACTACACTACCTAGCAGTTGACTGATTTTGAACAAACAATTGAAAGCTATGTATCTGGGAATGGTGGGGCAAATAAAATTCAAGCATATAACTCGATAAAACTGTTATTTATAAAACATAAAAGTAAAGTAAAAAAACACAACCGTCTTAGCTCATCATCGTTCTGTCAAAAAAAAAATGAATCAGTAATTCACCAACTAGATATATCAAAATAAAAAAGCTTCCCTCTCGCTAATGTTTGGATAGACAACAAAAAATAAAGCTTCCAACTGATTTCTTCATGTATAACCTTCATTCGCTTTCATCAAAAGGCTTTGTTCCGTGATGGTTTCATCCAATTTCTTCTACTGATCGTGATGTTGCTTCACTTCTATCCAATCCTACAATCCGATAATATCTTACAATGGATTTTTTCCTCAGAAGGAAGGATACGTAGATTTATCTTACCTACCTATACCGGCTGACCTTTTTTTTTGTTTTTGGGTGGAAACTTTCAAAAGGCACCCGACCTCTGGGGAGGGACGTCAGGGAGTGTGGGATTTTTACCTCACTAAAAACACCCCGGTGATCACCATCAGCACATAAAGGAATGCGACTTTAATTATTATAATTTATGAATCGATGTATAGATAGATTGTACACACGCTGATCGCACTGTACGGAAATCCTATACAATGCGAGACAGCTTATACTGGAAATGTATAGCTTGATGTGTAGCTGTGTGTACCATGCGTTGCACTACAATTAAGTCTCAATAGTCATACGAACCTGTCCCACCGCCCGCGCCAATGAGTAAGCGACTATCTATCAACGATTTCCTCGCTCAAAAAACGTACAAAAGATTGTAGGTCCCGTGTTAGTAAAAGAGATACATAAATTAATAGTTGATCGCTGACTGTACACACGGCCGGTGAGTACTCGTTTGTCGCAGTGACAAGAGCTATCAAACCTATCTTTCGGTTATACCGGCTGACCTGGTGATACCAAAGTTTTCTAATATATATTTTTCTATTTACAGCCGAAAGCGTTCTTCTATTTATAAACAAGAACTGGAAGCCTATAGTAACGGAGTATCACGCACCAATTTTAAACGCTATCGTTAAGAAGCTCGTCGAGAACTTCAACAAATATCTCAAGAGTGTCCCGCTGGAGAATATGCTTGTGGATTTTTAGTTTTTTATGGTTTAAATAAAGTATAGGGTGTACCTACCTATACAAGGTCTATCTATTCATACACGAAATCTCTTAAGGGATAATTGTATTCATCATTACAAACAACTTTAACTATAGGACCAAACCTGAAATCTCGAAAAAAAATCTGCTGCTGCCTAAATTTATGTACGCAGAACTCGTCAAAATGTATGGGACAACAGATTTTTGTTTTGCGATTTCACGTTTTGTCCTATAGTAATAGTTGTTCATAATAATGAGTACAATGACCCCTTCAGATATTTCGTGTATGAATAGATACACCTTATATATTGATTCTTTATTTCTTCCGACCTTGAATTGCTACATACCAATAATACAGATATTTATGTAAAGAAAGTCTCATCCTTCAACCGTCAAATTTGCTTAATTGTTACCTAACTGGAAAAAGTCACTGGCTCCTGAAATACAGGTACTATAACCTAGCTCTGGAGTCAGGGTTTAACGTATGTTCTATAAACTGTGTTTAAGTCAATAAAAAACTTATTATAATTATTAAAAATGTCTTTGACATATCTTGGCAAACAGATTCTACAATAAAACCCATACATAACATACAGGTTCTAGCTTGATCTCAGCATTAAAAATTGCTAAATTAACACCATACCCATTACAAAAAGTTATTATCTTGTCAATCCACTTAAATTAAGACGTAACTTTAATAACACGTAATTTTAATAAAGTGCTATTATAGTACTTATAACACCTTTTAATATTATAAATGACATCTTCCTAAGCAACTAAGAACTAGTGCACACATTAGACTTATTTTGTGTTTAGCTAAGCCTACAGCCCCAAATTACTAAATTAATTTAGTGCTAAACGTATTTAAAACCCCCTCGTTGCTGTAGTGATCGCAAGCGCTACTTCTGAGCATGAGGTCCTGGGTTTGATTCCCAGGTCGTGCAAAGTGTTATTGGGTTTTTCTGTTAGGAATTTCTCAGTAGCAGCCCAGAGTTTGAATTTGTGCCCAGTTGATGGCAATAGGCCGCCTATTACATGGGACTTAAACATAACTGGCGAAATGTGGGTGTACTATTAGATACACCTTTGCCTAACCCATCGGGGAAATACAGGCGGGATGTTATTTTTTTTTTAAATGTATTTAAAATAAATATTCTGCCTCGCGAGACCAAGTAAATCAAGCCCAAGTAAAGCGAGCCCAAGTAAAGCGACCCCAAGTAAAGCGAGCCTTAAGCGAGCCCAACTAAAGCGACCCCAAGTAAAGCGACCCCAAGTAAAGCGAGCCCAAGTAAAGCGAGCCCAAGTAAAGCGAGCCCGAGTAAAGCGAGCCTTAAGCGAGCCCAACTAAAGCGACCCCAAGTAAAGCGACCCCAAGTAAAGCGACCCCAAGTAAAGCGAGCCCAAGTAAAGCGACCCCAAGTAAAGCGAGCCCAAGTAAAGCGACCCCAAGTAAAGCGAGCCCAAGTAAAGCGAGCCTTAAGCGAGCCCAACTAAAGCGACCCCAAGTAAAGCGACCCCAAGTAAAGCGAGCCCAAGTAAAGCGACCCCAAGTAAAGCGAGCCCAAGTAAAGCGAGCCCAAGTAAAGCGACCCCAAGTAAAGCGAGCCTTAAGCGAGCCCAACTAAAGCGACCCCAAGTAAAGTGAGCCCAAGTCAAGCGAGCCCAAGTAAAGCGACCTTAAGCGAGCCCAACTAAAGCGACCCCAAGTAAAGCGAGCCCAAGTAAAACGAGCCCAAGTAAAGCGAGCCCAAGTAAAGCGACCCCAAGTAAAGCGAGCCCAAGTAAAGCGAACCCAAGAAAAGCACAGTAGCAGATTCAAGCATGCGAAAAATAAATTGCATGCGTTGTTACTGAAATAAGTTTGGAATGTTGAACTTCTGTTTAAAAACCGAGACTAGACATAAACTGGTACCTACATTCCCCACATTTTGACATTCACGACCTTATTCGATTACCTGGAAAACGGTCTTAATTTGAGTGTGAAAAGGTGTCAGACGCAAGGTCTTTGCCACCCAATTACACTCTAAAGCTAAAAAAGGGAAGTCTTTTTTTTCTTTTAAATTTGGTTATGGATTCCTTGATGCTGACATAGATACCCCGCTATTTATGCCTGTGCGCTGTTAAAGCTACGTTTTCCTAAAAGACCGGTGACTACAAAATGGCCGCAGTGACAGCTCTCATTAAAATCATGGCAGCGGCGTTTGACTTTACGGTGTCAAAAACGCTCTCTAGGAAAACACACCAACTTACTTTCATAAATAAGAAAAAGAAAGAAAGAAAGAAATATATTTTATTTGAGACACGCACAGGAAATCCAAAAAGAAATTAAATTAATAATAAAAAATATAAAAAGGAGCATTTAAAACTAACAATAAAACATACAACATAACAATAAAATTAAAATTAAAAATAAAAGACCTGTGCGAGGCCTAAAAGGCTCCTATCTCAGCATAATACTGCGATATTTAAAAAAAAAATACCGCAACGCTGGTATTCTGATAGGGCCCCGCTGTGTTGCCACGGACGCACCAAAAAAGAAAAATAAGCCAGAAATAAGGTTTCAGTGACGTCAAACACCCGGTAAATTGCGGACGCTATGTGGCGGCCACCGTTCTCCCAGTAAACAGTAGCTTTAGTCAAATACTGTTCTGTAATTCAATATTTTGTTATTAAGGTGCCACAGGGATCTTTTGGCACCTGAATGACCTTTTATGATGTTCATAATAAAGAGTATTCTATTCTAGTATATTGACAGGTTGGTAAACATTTGTGAAATTGTTACAGAAATTGCTTTGACAAAACAAGATGGCGGCATTAGTCCCGACTGTGACCACGCGCCAAAAGAACGAAGATTGTAACATACGTAGTGCCATAAACAGCTCATCGTAAGCACAGATGTGTACGAGCAACAACAACTGGTCCATGGTCTAAAAAAACAAGGTCTGGCACTCCGAGAGTGACACAAGCTTAGGTCACTATCCAGTTGCCACTTTATTGCAAAAAAACAAGAAGTATGGAAACATTTTCAGTCACCATTCTGTTAAAAAATATAATATCAAGCATTTAAATTGTCGTTTTGTTTTTCTACTCAAACGAAACAATTCAATTTAAACTTGTACCGACGTAATTGTTAGTTAAAACCTCATTGATTTATCGGATTCGCACATGTAATAAAGGCGGTTGGGGAGTTATTATGACACACTACTGGTAACACAGCGGTAATGACGTAGGCTTGTGTCGCCCACGTGACCACTGTGTCTCGGAATGCTATACCTGGCGAAGTATATTATTATACCATGAACTGGTCATTATAAAGGGTGACTTTTAAAATAAGAGGCTAATAATTTAGCACATTATTATAAATGGTAAATTATAGTAATTATCTAGGTTACAGGTGCTTCTCATTAAAATTTTACAGCATATCTTTCCTCCACGTCAATCAAGAATACTCAATGCTATACACAACATACATAAACTCACGCCTTATTCCCATGGGAGAAGGCAGAAACTACAGAACGCCACCTGCTACGATAATTACATACTCCTTTTGCATAATCGATCATATAAAATACCTTGGTATCATTATAGACCAACTCCTGACCTTCAAACCGCATATAAAAGTCCTTGCGACCCGGCTCTATAAACTAATCTACATTTTTAACCGACTTAAAAAAGGAGGAAGTTCTCAATTCGACTGTACTTTTTTTTTATGTGTGTTAGCTCATAACTTTTTTTGGGTGAACCGATTTCGATGATTCTTTTTATTTGAAAGCTAATGCTTCACATGTGGTCCCATTTAAATTTGATCAAGTTCTGACCTGTAGTTTTTGAGTTATCCTTAATACTGCGTATTTTTTCACTTGGTTTATATTGATGATGTTATAATAATTTCCTGTCACTTTTATTTACATATCAAGTAGTGGTATACGAATGTGTGTGGGGTACTCGTAGGTACCACAACTAAAAAGTGAAAAATAAAACTTTTTTACAAAAACACAATCGACTTCCAAAAAAAACACAAAAAAACGTGAAACATAACTTTAATTTCGGAAGTCGGTGGCCAAAAACGAAAATACACAACCAAAGACACCGACTTCCGAAATTAAAGTAATTTTTCACGTTTTTTAGTGTTTTCTTTTTTTAAAGTCACTTGTTTTAAAAAAAAAAATCTAAACCCTTAAACACGCAGCGGACCGGCGCCGGCGGCGGGTTATTAAAATGGTTTATCATGCTTTAAGCCAATCCCTAATAGAGTACTGCATTACATCCGGGGGAGGTGCCGCCAAGACCCACCTTATTGAAGTTGAGAGGGCACAGCGTGCTATTCTCAAAGATGGGGCTGGTCGCCGCTATCTATTCCCAACCATAGACCTTTTTAAAAACTGGGATATACTCACTGTTAGGCAAACCTTCGTATTACATACGGTGCTTAAAGAACACTCCTTGTTACATGACGATCCAAATCTGTATAGGGGTAAGCGCCGAAAAGGCAGAGTATGCCAAACACTACCTTTCAGTTCGCCACACTTGCGCAGGTCCGGGATGACCCAACCGTTGAAGGCGCACACCTTTACAACAACAATACTTTCTTCAGGCGGCCAAAAAAGCGCTCCTCCAACGATTGCTTCATGTCAGTATCATTAATGCACAACGCTTCCGACATACTCAAATACTTATAGGTTTTCGGATGCGGAGAGGGCTCTAAGGTTTATGGAATCTGAGAGTTGGATTCCCACGGATTTCACAATCTCCCCTCGCTTTACATGCATGACCGCACATTTATCCACAAAAAATTCTATCCTAATGGCACTACTGAAAGTTTCAGTTACTGTCAGGAGCTCCATCAGTTGCAAATTGTTTGAGGTCATCCATGTAGAGGAGGTGAAATATAACATGACCACCTCTCCTCAACCGATAACCTAGACCTGAATCCTTCAGCAGTGTGCTTAGAGGATTCAAGGTTAAGCAGAACCAAAGCGGACTCAAACTATCACCGATTTAGGTACACACATGTTACTTTTCTTACATTTTTCGTTAATATGAGGCTATAAATATTGCCCCCCAATTACATGGGACTTAAACGTAACTAGCAAAATGTGGGTGTACTATAGGTATACCTCTGCCTAACCCTTCGGGGATTAAAGGCGTGATGTTACGTTATGTTATATGTATAAATACAAATAAAATTGTATGTTCAGGACTGGACAAAACCAGTTTTTATTTCTTGCTTAACCAACCCTCGTCACTTTTTATATCCATTTGAGTTTTTCCATCAAGGGCCGATGAACTTAGGTCGTTGGCTGCAAGTTTAGCAGACCCACTTACTATATTACCACGATTTACAGCTGAAGACTTGAACCTAACGAGCAACAACCAATGCCAAAATCGGGTTTGTAAAAACTTAAAACACACAAAATATTTTACGGACACACACCTACACGAGTGACTTGTGCATTCATTGGCTCTAATAAATTCACATTATTTTTTATGTACGAGTAGATTTGAATCCCGTTAATTTTGTTATACTCGTACCTAGATTATTTTAAAGTTCTTACAACAATGTGCTTTAAGACATGAATTATTCTTATCGAGATAAGTAGTCAATAAGTAGCTATAAATAATTATTCCAAATTAATATTATGCAGGTTGAAACCTAAAAATGTCTAGGAATACGTACATGCAAGGGCGGATCCAGGATTTATTACCGGGAGGGGCACATGGGCCAAACAGGTTAGAAGTGTCCCCAATATCTAGTATTGCACTCTGCTGTTTTTGGGATTCATTCTTTTTCAATGAGATGGATATAAAAATAACTAAAATAAATAGTACAATTTTATCACCCCGCCTCGGATAGGATAGATTTTCTTTAGACCACATACAGAAATAAGAGTTACTTTGTCGACATAGGTAGTTAAGTTTAAGAATTAAGAGAAACTGTGCTGCAAGAGCGACCGAAGCGAGCTCAATAATTTTAGCATCCCACCTTGAATTGGTCTGATTAGTTTTTCTTTTGACCATTCACAGTATTAGCTAAATATTTTTCATGAGTTCAGGAAAGCTGTATAAACTTTGGATGCGTAAGGCCTCTCGGACCGCGATATTTTTTTATTATTATATTATTATGTTATCCTGAAATGCTCTTGCCGTTTAGCCTCTAGGCCGGTTCATTGTTGGCTTAGCAGACCTCTGGGCCCGAGCTCGAACTGACTGTAACATTTTCAACCTAAGTAGTTACGCCACTAACTGTAACTACTTAGGTTGAAAACTGTGTCTTCACACAGTAGGTACTTCTTCAGCGTTCATCATTGTAGCAATGTCTTGATGGATATGCATTCAGGCCAGTTCATTTAGACGATTCGATTTTACTTTACTAAAACCGTTGGGGGGGGGGGGGGGCACGTGTCCCTATGCGCCGCCCCGCTTTTTTTTTTTTTTTGTTTGGGAAATCTTCACATGACCTCTCCCGCTCTGGGCGGGGTGGAAGGGCGTATCAGACTCTTACTGACTAAAACCCACCCGTGTTCCTTCAGTTGCATGTGCGCCAGGGCCACGGTAACTCTTTCGAACAATCCGCGACCCCGGCAGGCATCGGCCCTATCGGACCCCGTCAAAGGTGTTGACATCTCTTTGACCGTCGACCCGGGCCTGGTCCTTATCGGACGGTGAGCTGCCCATTGCTCGCCGTCCGTAAGCCCGCGCCTACGGTGGCCGGGAGTCGGCAATTGACTCTCGACGCCCAGGGTGTCTCCTCCTGCGGCGACTAGGGGCGCGAGGGCGCAGCGATTACCTCTCCCTCACGCGTTCTGCCTCCTCCTTCGCGAGCATTACTGCTTCGCAGAAGGAGGTGACGGCATACTATTCCCTCTCGCTCCGTACCATGGCCTGAACCAGGGCCAGACGCGAGAGGTCGCCGCCGCCGATCGCCGCCACGAGGACACGGCGGTACTCCGCCCAAGACGGGCAGACCTCCACCGTATGCTCCACCGTGTCCTTCGGTCGATCCACACAATGGTAACACCCGGGCGTGTCCTCCCGCCTTATTTGAAACAGGAACCTCCCGAAACAGCCATGTCCGGTAAGGACCTGCGTCAGGCAGACGATGAGGACGCCGTGACTCCTCTCAAGCCACTTCTCAAAGAGGTGACTTACCGCCGCAATTGTGGCCTGCCCTGTTGCGCCCCCCTGGATCTGCTCTTGCGTACATGCAAATTTTGTATTTTATTTAGGAATTATGAGTGCTTAATTCCGATGATAAATATTTTATTTATAGGTATGACCTGGAAAAAAAACGTTTTGTGTTTATATCCGATGCAGGACATAGACATAAATAATCAAGAATTAAAAAAAATACGAATACAAACTAAAATAGAAAATATTACGTGTTTTTTGCGTACGAATAATAAACAATATATTATTTAATAACATTTAGAAGTTCATTGAATTTGTCTGTCGTTGTTGTGTTACAAAAAATTAAATTATTTGCATAGCAAATAAACAAGTTCACACCTTTTCCCATCAGGAAAGACCGGAAGACGTACACTACCCAGGACGCCAACATTTATTTCCACGGTCAATTACGTTCATTCTTGAGAAAAATAATTTTATTAAAACAGACCCGCCAAAATAAACGTAATTAAATCTTTTAGTTCCAAACCAACGTGTAACTTAATCTTAACAAAACAAAATTGACGCAGGTCCACAATCACTGTGATCAAAATTTTGGATACGGAAATGTTGAAGTTGTTTTTTTTTTCATTTTATTTAATAATTATGTTTCATAATATAAACAGGTTCATATCTTGAGATCCAGCATTCGGCCACGAGTGGCGGATGTCGTCGGAAGTGAAATCCGTATTCGCTATGTTTTCCCTTTTACTCCTTTTGTTCTGCGCAATAGTCAATGTGCTGTCAAATCCAGGTGAGTGAATTTGGTGTTCCTATGACTGGGAGGATAAAAAATTAAATAAAAATATGTTTTGTTATTATGATTTTTGAGCCTTTAGGCTTCTCTCAATAATTTTTATTTTTGTCATTCAAAAATGGGCAGCTCAAAAATGGGATTATCCATTTTTTTTTTAAATTTATAGTTTTGTCGAACAATAATCATAGGAAATTAACGCTGTAGGAATAAAAAAACAGTTACCCACTATGAACAATAGTTAGAAAAAATTTTTTTTAGATTTTCGGACATAATATTGTTTTTTCAGCTCTACCTTTATACCAATGCAAACCCAATGATGACGCATGCGTCACCCGCGCGGTGAACGCAGCCTATCCACTGATTCTAGAAGCTAATCCAGAAATTGGTGCTGAAGATATGGATCCTATGTTCCAATCGGAAATTGAAGGAAACCTGTCAATTCTGAAGTTCAAACTATTCAATACAACTATTACAGGATTCAAATCGTGTGTTATTGAGAGTGCAAAGTGAGTACATTCTATTTTTTAATACATTTTCTAAATATCTTTTTCACACAATGAGATAGTTTGCTGCATGTCTTCGACCAAGCTGATCAAAGCCCATGTCGTGGAACTTAAAATTACCTACTTGTAAAATGTAGATGTAGTCAAAATACACCTATCCCCTAAATACCCACCTAAAAGAGGAAATTCGCTATATGGAACACGTAAAATTTATTATTAATTAAAATCAAATCCGAAATTAAGTAAAAAATATAAAATTCAATATTATAAAAAACACAGTTGCGGAATAGCTAAATTGGGCTAATATCTAAAAAGAATACGAAAAAACTTGAGGTATATTGTGTGGTAAATCTATGTTATGCTGTTTTATGAACTAGGGAATCGATTGCAATCGGTTTTTAGGCTAGTGACCACTAAAATACGTAAACTTTTAAATAAATGTTATCTCATAAAGATTATGTAAGGAAAAGTTATCCCGATAACAACAATCACGGTTAACGGTAGACTACACTTCAAGTATTCGTTTGTGACGTCAAGTTTAACTTTCAAGGACCGGCACGCTACCTGCCCCTTGACATAATTATGACCGCGCTCGCAAAAAAACTGGTCCAGTTAAGTTTTTATTACCACTTTAAGTTAATTATTTTGGAATCTTGAATAAATAGACTAAGTATATTATAAAACATAAACAGTATTCGTTTTACAAGAGTTGCATTTTGTAAATAAATTACGTCATAATAATAAACGACTTTGACTAACGGTTTGTTTACGTAATTATTTTTTGTCCAAAAATATTATTTATGATGTTTTTCGTGAAAATAGTGATAAATTATAAATTATTTTATTTCTGTAAGTAGGTTTGTACAAACACCTAAACGTCAATCAAATTTTGAAAACTAGATGAGGTTGGCGTTTCCGATCTGACTAGTCTGAGAAAAAAGGCAGAAACAAACTCAGAGCTCAAAGTCTCTTTTAAAGTCTAGACATAATCTTGGTCACATCATATGAATACCATGTAGATTTGTGTCTGAAATGGTCTTTCGAAGAAAAACCACACAGATTGACTGGACCTGTCCAGTCAGTGCAGTGCACGCATTTGACAGTAATAGTGCAGCTCAACTCAGAACTTAAGGAGCTCAATGATCCCATGAACAATACCAGATAAAGGACATTTTGGTAGGCCGCATAAATTACTCAAACTGCAAGACCATGATTAAAATTAACAGAGAAGAAAAATAAAACTATAATCCACATAGTCTTTACATTCACAATAATTAAAATAATATAATATTTTACACAGTAAATATTCATGTCCATATAGTTATAAAATTCAGCAATGTCAATGTGTAGGTATATGAAAATCCGGTAAGATCATTTGAGGACCATGTTAGATTGGTGTCTGAAATGGTGTTTTGAGAAAATAACCATACAGATTTGAGTGGACCTGTCTAGTCAGCAGACGCATTTGTCAGTAATCGTATAGCTCAACTCAGAACTTAAGGAGTTCAACCACTCGACGAACAATACCGAACAATGGATATTTGAGTAGGGTGCATAAAGTAATCAAACTGCCAGATTATCATTAAAACTAACTGACAAAGTGAAAAAATAAAAAAACTGACTCACATAGTCCTCACATTTACATTAATTAAATAATAATATTATACTTCACAAAGTACATTTTCATGCCATTACGAGTATATATATAATAATCATCAAAAGTCAAAGTTTAAGTAAAATAAAACAAAAAATAAAAATAGCTATAATATAAAATAATAAAAAACATTCAGTATGCAAAAATTGGAGCACGTCCATTCCAAGCCTTTTTGTCCTCAATATAATCCTTAACAGTGTAAAAGCCTAGCCTAGCATTTATATTATGGATATCACTGTATATATATATTTTTTTTGTGGACATATAAAATATTTTTAAAGATATACTGAGAAGGCACAGTCATTACATTAATCTCCTTAAATTTCTCTCTGAGAGATTGTTTCAGACTTAACTTATAAATTGATCGAGCAGCTCTTTTCTGCAACACAAAAAGATAGTCTGAATATCGGCGGCATTACCCCACAACAGAATATCGTACGACATTACACTATGGAAATAGCTAAAGTAGACTAAACGGGCTGTCTCTATGTCAGTTAAATTACGATTATTTCTAACAGCGTATGCTGCGGAGCTTACCTTTTTTGACCATTTATCTACTATGTATCTATATGTGGGCCCCACTGAAGCTTAGCATCCAAAGTTAAGCCCAATGATACCGAGCTATCTTCAGGATTCAATTCTTCGCCCTTCATCAATACATTAGTTTTCACCTGTCTAACGTGAGGTAGCGTAAACTTAAATAATTTGGGTTTTTTTTTCATTAAGAAGTAAATTATTAACATTGAACCAATGAACTACTTTTGAGATCACGCTATTTACATCGTCAGTAACTAGCTGCTGACGTTGAAGTTTAAACAAAAGTGAAGTGTCACCCGCAAACAACACTATATCATGATTATCCTTTAAGAGGTAAGGCAAGTCATTAATATAAATAAGAATCAAGAAAGAACCAAGAAGTGAGCCCTGTGGGACTCCTATTATTTCTATAGATCCGGGAGATCTTTTCCCATTAACGTCCACACTCTGAATCCTTTTACTCAAGTATGAAGTAAGAAGATCTAGAGCAGTGTTCCCAATCACGTAGTGGCGGAGATTCCAGATTAATGTTTCATGAAAAACGCAATCGAAAGCCTTGGATAAATCACAAAAGATCCCAAGGCATCGCATTTATCTTCCCGTGCATTATAAATATCGTCGCTTAGGTAACAATACCGCGCAAGTTAAATTTGACAAGATTCCAGGAGAGATAAAAAACTGATTATTATCTTTGAAATACTTCAGACATGTGTACTGAATATATAAATAGGTATATATTAGGTTCAATTATGATGTCACATATTAAAATATGTGTATTTAATACTGTATCAGTATAAAATTGACTTAGGCGGTATTAGTTCAACAAAAGAAAGACTTATGCGGTGTTTAAACTTTTTTTTATTATAATTAAGTAAAAAAATAAATATTTTTTAATGCTTTCTTAATGCTAGTAGGAACAATAATAGGAAATATGACAATGCTTTTAGCTTATCTGTTATTTAGTTTCAACAAAATAATTACCTATGTGTCACAGGAATGATTATGAATCAATATCACATTACTTAATTAACTGTAGTTTTGGTAATCACCCAGCTTCTATTAGTATATAAAATAATAAAGTAAGTAAGTAAAACTATTTCAACGAAAATACAAAACCTTTCAAGAAAAACTTAAACATCAAAAATACAGTTCACATCAAAACTAAAAGTCATGAGTTTATGACTCATGAATAACACGTTACATTATCAATGGTTACTTACGTACTAAAAACTTAAAGAGAATATTATAATCATTTCTGTTCCTAATCATCATAACTGTTAATAATGATCAATCTTAATAATCTATCAATCAAGTCACAATATCAAGTCAAACTTTAAATAGTATGTCATCATAAAGTGAATGGCAGTTAGATGGTAGCACCGCCTTTAAATCTTGCAAATCTTTGTATTTTCGCTGGGAAATTGGTAGTTTCGCATCATACAATTTAGGCAGCATACTTAAGGGCGCCACATCATTGCACAGTTTAAGTGGACGTTGAGGCAAGAGTTGCAGAGGATCATCAAAATTTAATTTATACCAAATCGTGCCATCTGGTTTGTAAGCTAAAACCTTTAAATCAGTCACAGTGGGATCATTAGTTTTCTTTCCCGGCCGAATGGTTTTGTAAATTAATGTATTCATAAAATCAGTAAAAAAATTATAATCTAGATAACGACTGTCGTATGGCATTGGTTTAGTTCTAGCTGACTTTGCTATATTTGCATACTGTGAGGGTAAGTAGATTTCTCTTCCTTTTACTTTACATTCGATGGCACTATGCACAGAATCGCATTCCATCTGAGTATGCCCTTTCTCAAGATATTTTTGAGTTATTACAACTTGCTTTTCTATTGCTAAACGTAAGAGGGCATTACTCGAGATAGCATTTCGATTCTGTGCACAGCAACCATCGGAAAATAGTATTACAGGTAACAATTTCCTATTTAATAAACTTTGCAATTGATCAACAATACAAGATGCAAAAACGGAAGCTTCCAGTGAAGCATTAGATTCATCAAACCAATAACATACAGCCTCGTGATTAGCCAAATTATACATAGTAAAGTTAT
Source organism: Dryobotodes eremita (assembly GCA_917490735.1). Taxonomy (NCBI): domain Eukaryota; kingdom Metazoa; phylum Arthropoda; class Insecta; order Lepidoptera; family Noctuidae; genus Dryobotodes; species Dryobotodes eremita. The sequence goes on along the minus strand of OU823251.1, from coordinate 16,442,890 downwards.
GTACACAGAGTTTTGTCTTGTAGTATATAGCACTTGCCTGAAGATAAGGAGCTAATTTAACAGATTGCACATCTTGCGTAAATACGTGGCATTTTCCTTCTTTGGCTAAATCTTTATCTGTCTCTTTTTCCTTTCTAGCTTTTTCTTTTCTTTCTCTATGTAGTGCTATTTCTGCGTCCGTAATATTACCTGCTTCATGACCGCAGCATACATCACACCGATCTTTTTTCGGGTGATAGAGACTTAAATTAAGCTTTAAAAAGATGTTATCAAAAATCCTGCGACTTAGACATTCTACAGATTCCAATTCACATTTACTAGTAAACTCCTTGTAAAGCTGCCCCGTGTTCTGAAATAACGGTTCTAAGTATTGTCTTGACGTACTTGATCGACAGTAGTGTGATGGCATTTTAGGAAGACTGTTAAGGAATTGTTCTGCATAGACATGAGCGGCTGGCTTTTTTTTTGGATGGCTTTCTTTATGTGAATGTGGTGGCATGGCGCTGTTTGTTTTCTCAAGCCAATATCGTACAAACCAGTCCTTAATACCTAATGTATGTAGAAACATCTTTTTGCATACTTGATGGCGTATGTTTCCAATAGTGAGGAAATAAGCTAGAGTTTTAGATCTTGTTGACTCAGTATTTTTAGTAACTTTTTTGTCATTTGCTACAACATGACAACATACAAAAGTTTTTCTTTGTTCCCATGACATTGTTTTCCAAAATATTTCAAATAAGTCCTTTCTTTTATCTTCATCTATGTTATCACAACTTCTCAGTTTTGATTTCTTACAAAATGATGAAATATAAGTAGGTTTCATACGTCTTGCAGGCCTTAAGACATCATGATGGACTTTTTTTTTCATATGATCATTCGTGACTCGTCTATAGCCTAAATACGCCTCTCCTTTCATTCTTAAATTTTTATTCAAGTTTTTTTTCCACTTACCCGGTTCTTTATTAGCTTTATTTTGTCTTTTCCTATTGATTGATAAGTCTCCGTGATACGTATCAGTTTTTTCTAATTCATCAGGTTGAGGGTTAGATGTCTCACCCAAAGTCAATTCATCAGGTCGGTTGTAAGATGTCTCACCAATAATGGCAACTTCATTAGTTTGGGGACTTGATGTCTCACCAACAGCGGCTACTTCATTAGGTTGGGGAGTCGATATCTCACTAACAGCGGCAACTTCATCGAGTTGGAGGCTTAATATCTCACTAACAGTAACAGCAACAGCAGAATTCAGTACACTGGGAATATCATATGCAATCATATTTAAATTGACTTGAGGATTTGAGTCTTCAATAACTGTACTAGTTTCTGTCAATAATATTATGTTGCTTGTAGAGGAAATATCAGGCAAAAGTTCATTCGTTGGAATGTCCATTACTTAAGAATTGCTAATGTCCGCGAAATTAAATGAAGAATTCTCTATCATTTCTACACATTTTAAGTTGTCAATATTAATTATGTTTGCGTCATTCCCCTTCTCCTTTATTTCGTGAATTTCTACGTTATCTTGAAATAATACACCCTTGCTGCTCAATGTAATTGTATCAGCTTGTGCAATTTTTTCGTCATCAAAGTTGGCAGGCTCAACATTGATACTACCTACTGCTTGATGTAAGCCCCCCATTATAGTTACTTCAGTTGAATCAGAATTAATAGAATCAATTGATTTGGGGTAAAGTTTACTACGTTTATTTATTGTTACCTGAGCCAGCTTTTCGCAATTTTTACTTTTTAAGATATACATTTTTTGTGCCAACAACGCTTCCCGCCTTTTTTTTAAATCGAGTAAAGTCGTGACTTTAACTTGAGTCTCCACGTCTTTCTCATCCTCGTTCATGCTGCAAGCGGTATCAACAAGCTGCTCGGTCATTTTCATAAGCTGAAAAAAAAAACTTTATATAATATTTACTTACCAAATGTGAATGCATGCACACAAATTCGTTTGGTAAAAAGTAAAAAATCATAATTATACCCAAAATAATTCATAATAATTATTCCTTTTTATTTATAAAAAAGTAAGTTAATATAATAAAAACCATACACCTAAAGTCTGTTTAGTACCGCTCAAGTCCCATTAAAATGTTTATGGAACACAGCGTAAGTCAAAATAAAATAGTTAACAATACCGCCTAACTCAATGAACATTACATTGAAAAACCGCCGATCTATTGAAGTTTAAAATACATCTAAAATAGCAGTAATTACACTCTATTAAACTACAAAATAATGAATAATCGAGTTGGCTTACCTTTTTGGTCCATCAGAAGTGTCTGTCTCTCTGATAAAACCGTAATGGACAAAAATATACAATAAATTTGCTGCGCGGTCACACATCAACACAAGACAGTATGGCGGACTGACGACTTACGCGGTTGTGACACAACAAACGATTTGCGCGGTGCCAGAACTACTTGAATAACGCGCTGCGATTGGACAATTTAAAAAAAAATCTAACATCATTCGATGCGCGCCGACAAAATCTATCCAATGAAGTATAAAACGTCATATGACCAATTTTTGACTTACGCGGTATTGTTACCTAAGCGACGATATGTCCTAAAAGTTCTTCAAGTTCGTCAGTAGTTGAACGACCCCTTGTAAAACCGAACTGTTTGCAATGTAATAATTTGTTTATTAGAAAATATTTGCAATTGGTTTAAAATTAATTGCTCAAAAATTTTACTAAATGTAGGTAGTATGTACTAAAATAGGTCTATAATTTGTGGGGTCTACCTGAAGTACTACCTGATTTAAACAAAGGTATTATTTTACTTAGATAGATGGTGCGCGGCTATATTTGATTATTATTGTTTGATTGCGCTCTCATAAATTATATTTCTAAAAATATTAAAAGTGCTCAAAATACCATAAACTGTACATAAAAGTGAAAAAGGACACTAAAATCAACTATAGCAGTGTTTCCAATGACGTCCGTGGAGTGAAAAACTACATAAGTGATTATTAAAACGGGTAAACAAATGACTTACAAACAGTGATTTATATACTAATAAACAGTGATCAGAGATATGTGAAGACTCCAAACCAGTCTTATAAAATAAATATAAAGTGAACTCGAAGTGAACAAACAATGTATCCCAAAACTCAAAAACAAAATCAATTTGTAACATAATATGGGTCCGTTTTTTATTTATGTTTAGTTGATAACCACGTCATCTCGTGGATAACTTGCGAACTGACATGTCATCAGTTGATACCAAATACAAAGTGTTGCAACTGTCACAAAATAATACATTCATCGCATATGCCTCAAGTAGCGACATCTATTGTCTAAGAAATAAGAATAATAAAATCAATAGAATACGACCTGCTTTTTCGATACTGAACAGGTAGCCCGTAGGCCTGCACATTAGCCTTTGACGCATAGAGCTCTGGTTCGAATCTCGCCACACGAGATTATTTTGGCAAAATCATGAACTTTCTGGAGAATATTACGTGCCGTCGCACGTGCTCAGAACCAAAAGACGATAGTAATATGTCTCAAAATGTAATAATTAACAGCATGCGTGACATGTCTGAGGACGATGATGACTCACAACTCACGACATTAAAAACCACTATCGAACAATTCTCGTCGCAGTGAAACAGTGCGCATAGTGAAATTAAATTGCTATCACTGGAGAATAGCAAATTGAAGAAACAAAACGACGAACTAGCTAAAAGAAACGAACTCCTTAAAAAAAATAATAGCCCCGCCAAACCAATATCTACGCCAAAGAAAACTACGAACAGACGTACAAATAGTTAAGATACCCAAACAGACAATTTAAATAACGTATCTAAAAACACAAAAACCTTCTAATGCTACTCGAGTATCACCGCCAAGCAGAACCCACAGCAAACAGACTATTACTATTGATAAATCAAAAATATGTTTATTAAGCAGCAAAACTTCTAATATATTATACATCGCTACAGAGGAAACTAACCTGCTAAACTAAGAGATTTGCCACTATCGTAAACCAAAATGTGGACTGAAGCAAATATTTGAGAATATTGACGTAAAAGTTCAAAACTTAACAAGTAAGGACTACTGTATTATTTACATCGGCCCAGAGGACTTCCGAAGAACGCAAAACTATGTAGAACTAGTCATGTTTATTCGAGAAAAATTGATAACATTAACCCATACTAATATAAATATTTGTCTATCGACTAATAAATTCAAATTTAATAATAAATATTACGTAAAACAACAAAATTATGGCAATACTTTGTACAATAGTAGAATAGAAACTTTTAATAAACTTTTATATATGGATACACAGCCAATTACGCATATCTACTGGACTCTAATCTAAATCTTTCATAATTATAACTACGATACCTATAATCAGCGCACGGGCGCACTGAATAGTAATGGTACAAAAGTTGTGGTATTAGACCTACAGGATCATGTTATGGCAATAAGCAACCTAAACAATGAAGATTTTGAGGTAGAGTATCCACCGAACTGTCTGAAACAGTATCTACTGTATCTTATTCAATTCACAGTCGGATAAAACAGAAATATAAACGGACTCACATCGACAAACCGGCCCTAAGTTTTTTCTTTAACAAGAACACATCGAGAAACAGTACACAAACACATACATGCAATAATTAAACATCCTATATCAAAACATACAAAGCTTAAATAAATAAACGTTACCTATTAGAAGCAATCACTAACGAACATAAAATAGAAGCGCGTTTGTTTTACGGAAACATGGATTTCAGAATTAGAAAAAGACACTAAGTTTGGAAGGGTATACTGTAGCCGCCAAATACTGCCGCCCAAACTATGCGGAAGGTGGTGTGTGCATATTCTTAAATGATGATATTGAATCCAAAGAAAGACAAGATTTAACGGAAATTACATTTGTATTTATATTCAAAACGTGTGCAAGAAATTCCTAAAACGAATATTTTATTATTAGTTATCTATTGGCCACAATAAAATCGGGAAACCAAAATATTTTATACATCCTTGGAAAAACTGCTACCTAATATCAACTTAAAGGACAAATATAAATATACAGTGAAACCTGGTTAAGTGGGACCTGGATAAGTGAGAAACCTCTATTATTGAGAATTCCAATGAGGTCCCGGCACTTTTTCATCCAATTACCTCTGTTAATGGGACTTCACGAACCTGGTTAAATAAGATTTGATTTCTAGGATTTTTTCGATGTTTACCTCTATAATTGGGACTCTGTAGCTCAATTCCTTGTATAAGTGAGACATTTTATCAGGTTGGGACAGGTTTCGACACGGACAACAACAAATAACACCAAAAATACGCATTTTTATTAACATTTCCACCTCTATAAATGGAATAACAGTACATTTCGACCTCTATAAGCGGGGGCCTCTGTAAATGAGACAACAATAATTTTAAACCTGTCTAATTGGAAAACTGGATAAATGAAAACCTCTTTAAATGGTACAAAATCCTTGGTCCCTTGAGATCCCAATTAACCAGGTTTCACTGTAATTATAGACGGGGATTTCAACGTCAATATGCTTGAGAAAAGTCGCAATTCATTTAATCTTCTGAATGCTGTGACCAAGTACTACTTTCGACAACTATTAACGGAACCTACCAGAGTAACAACCTCAAGCTCCACATTGATTGACCTAATATTTACAAACGCACACGACAAACTCCATCTAGAAGTAGTGGAGCTTGGACTCTCAGACCACAGGGGAATAGCAATCACTATACCAACCCACATTCCAGTAATTAAAAAAACAAATATAAGCTCTAAAGAGGATCTGTAATAAACAAAGCATATACTCATTTTAAAAAGAACTGGAAAAACTAGACTGAAGTAAAATAATAAACGAAAACCAAAATATAACTACTAATTATCTGACATTTAATAACACCTTACAAAACATATTAAATCAGTGCATACCAAAGAAAACCGTACAAATTAAAAAGAGATCATCTAAATCATGGCTAACAACCGGATTAACAGTAACATGCGAGCACAAAAGACAACTAAAAGCATTAATGACTACAACTAATAAAAATATATTGGAAAAGTAATACAAACGTTACGAAATATTACTTAAAAAAACAGCAGCTCACTCAAAAAAACTAAACCACAAAGAATAATGACTAAATATGAAAATAAAACTAAAACAATGTGGCAAATAATAAAAGATCGTACAAATAATAATAACAAAAAGCCAATAACGAACATAAAATTGCGTGTACGCTTTCAATGATTATTTTGTGTCAGTCGAAAAAACGGATACCGCAAACGGGTACGTTTGTCTAACTGGCCGTCCTAACTCCTCCCAAAGCGAAAACTCCATTTATCTAAGACCTGTTAACCCTAACGAAAACGAGCTACCGCCTATACTTATAAAAGCATGCGCTGAAGAATTAACGCTACCGCTAACTTATTTAACAAATCAGTCTTTAGATGAAGGCTCAGTCCCCGACATGCTGAAAGTATCGATTGTGAAACCAATTTACCAGACTGACACCAGACACTAGTAATTATCAGCCGATAGCATTGCTACCAACCTTATCAAAAATATTGGAGACTGCAATGTCAAAACGACTTTATTCTTATTGCAAAACATATAAAATATTCAACGATAGCCAGAATGCTTTCAGGAAAAATAGATCCACGACATTAGCAATATTTAAGTATATCCAGGAAGCTTTAAATATAATCAATAACAAAAATTGTGCAGTAGGCATTTTACTGCATATGAGCAAAGCCTACGACAGAGTTCCATACGAAATTTAACTTAACAAATTGTATGCAATAGGTTTTAGAGGTGGTTCTGCTCGTACCTAGAAAATAGGGAACAATTCGTAGAGGTAGAACATAGCGACCGAACCGAATACACACTGGCCAAATAATACGCGTAAGATCTAATAAAGCAAAAACAACAATGTCAATACCACAAGGCAGCGTTTTGGGATGCTTTTTATTTCTAGTTTATATTAATGACCACCCCAAAGAAATTGATGCTCGAAGTATTTTATTTACTGACGATATTTCTATCAGTTTTCCTTACACCAATAAAGTAAACCTAAACTTAAGTCTAGACGATAAGCTCTCCAAAATAATAGCATGGTTATAAGATCACAACTTGGAGTAAAATTTTAACAAAACCAAGCTATTGCAATATAGACCATACCAAAAACGCAAATTGGATATAGGTTACTCATACAACAATATAAAGCTGCAATACATAAACGAGTTTATATTGTTAGGTTTAACCATAGATACCAATATAAACTGGAAAGCCTATATAGATGCATTGGCAAACAAACTAGCCAGCTTTATATATGCCTTCGAAGAGCTTAAAAGAGCTACCGATTTTAAAACTGCTTTAACAGCATACATTTTATTTATTTTTATTTATGTTAATAATCCCCTAGTGGGATATACAGATGTCCGTAGGTGTGTCCGTGGCATCACAGCGGGCCCTATCAGAATACCAGCACTGCGGTATTTATTTAAATATCGTAGCATTATGCTGAGATAGGAGCCTTATTGGCCTCGCACAGGTTTTTTACTTGTTTATTGTTGTTTTTTTTATTTCATTTTTATTGTTAATTTTGTCAGTTTTAAATGGTCCTTTGTTTATTTTTACTGTTTGTATTTCTTGTGCGTGTCCCTAATAAAATATTTTTCTTTCTTTCTTTCTTTACCTACGGATATTCCGGGCTAAATTATGGAATCGTGGTGTGGGGAAATGGTGTAGACAAAAACCGACATTAAATTCTACAAAATAAATTTATACGAATTCTTGCCAATATGGTTAACACAAAAAGCTGCAAGCCATTCTTTGTAAAATACAAGGTCCTTACACTAACTAGTATCTATATTTTAGAAGTTGGCAGATTTGTAAGAAAAGACCAGTCACTATTCGCACTCACTAAGGACCTTCGCCCGCAACATCGCAGTGTTAGACACCAAAACAAAAATGAATTAACCTTACCAAGTTTAAAATTAACTATGTTCCATTCAGGACCTTTAGTCTATTCCCAATGAGTACCACATTTTAAAACCAATACCAAAACAAGTTTGAAGAAATTAGATACAGTCAGGTTCAGTAAAATTAAAATGCTTTGACTGACGAACTAAGTTTCCGAAAACATAATAAATGTTCCCGAAAATCCTAACCCTAGACGGTCGACGTCAGTGGCATCCCGAGGTTCGGTTGGTTAGGTTCCTTTAAACCCTTTAGACAGAAATAGGAGCCCCGCCAAGCGGGGCTCCGTCGACCAGCTTATTAACCCTAACCCTATATTTAGATTACCCTAGATTTCGGTAAAACGCAATTTAAATAAAACTTTGTGTAGCTGAGTGTACAAAAAGTCACGCTTTGGTATTCGTTAGTAATAGATTTTTATTTAAAAAAATGTAGTACCCGTTGGGAATAGAAAATAAATTCGGAAATAAACTAATACCAAATGGTATTAGCTCTTGGTATTGGGTGGGAATAGATCTTTTAAAATCGTATTACACTCTAAAGGAATTCTTTGACGATAAGTAAATCCTGCCATTGTTTTTTTTTTTATTGACACAATACACATAACACCCACAATTTTGGACTTACTACCTACCTATGTTATGATATGTTGTTTAATGATATTATTGTCATCACTATTTGTGTACTGCTTCGTTGGTCTAGTGGTCGAGAGCACTACTGCTGAGCATGAGGTCTTGGGTTCGATTCCCAGGTCTGGCAAAGTAGGAGGAGGAGACACCCTGGGCGTCGGGAGTCGATTGCCGACTCCCGGCCACCGTAGGCGCGGGCTTGCGGACGGCGAGCAATGGGCAGCTCGCCGTCCGGTAAGGACCAGGCCCGGGTCGACGGCGCGTCGTGTTCCACGCGCGCCTCAAAGAGATGTCAGCAAATCTGACGGGGTCCGATAGGACCGATGCCTGCCGGGGCTGCGGATTGTTCGAAAGAGTTACCGTGGCCCTGGCGCACAGGCAACTGAAGGAACACGGGTGGGTTTTAGTCAGTAAGAGTCTGACACGCCCTTCCGCTCCGCCCAGAGCGGGAGAGGTCATTTGATGATTTCCCACCCAAAAAAAAAAAAAAAAAAAAGGTCTGGCAAAGTATTATTGAGTTTTTCCATTAGGAATTTCTCAGTAGCAACCCGAAGTCTGGATTTGTGTTTGGGAAATAGGCTCGCCCCCTATTACATGGGACTTAAACATAACTGGCGAAATGTGGGTGTACTGTAGGTACACCTCTGCCCAACCCTATGGGGATTGCAGGCATGTTGTTATGTTATATCTACTCATTCTTTCTTTATTTCCGAAATTTCAGGTTCGACGAAGATCAACAAACTCTAAAACTCGACACACTTTGCGGTGGCTTTACTTTAACCGGCTTATATGACATCAACGGCCGGCTTATTATGCTCCCAGTCCAGGGAAATGGAGACTACAGCCTTATTACAAGTACGTTAGAGTTCGTTTTTGCTCGGCAATATTAAGATAAAAATAGCACCGTTTAAAAAAGTTAATGCAATTTACTCGTAAGTCTCATTCAACTTGAAGATAATTTTATTTAGGTGGTTTTTCGTTAAATTGCTTATTTAAAGTTGATAAACTTATCATAATGTATCTCCTGAATGGGTACAGCAAACTGCATGTCGGTGGTAAAACGCTAGGAGGCGGAGCGCGTGAGGTAGAGGCAATCGTTGCGCCCTCACGCCTCACGCAAACAAAATTATAAATACCAGATACTTTGTATTTTTCAGAAAAATTCCGCCTATTACTGAATATGGAGTTAAAAACATACACCGGTAAAGATGGAAAAACTTACAGAAGTGTCAAGAACTTCAAATTAGACGCAGAACCTTTGGAGCCAGTGGTATTCGACTTCAGAAACTTGTTCAATGGACAGAAAGACCTAGGTAATCTACTTTTTAGGGTTCAGTATCTTAAAAGGAAAAAACGGAACCCTTATAGGATCACTTTGTTGTCCGTCTGTCTGGCACGATCCTTTATCTAGAGAACGCGTAGAGGTATCGAGTTGAAATTAATACAATATACTCAAATCCACAGTCCCTTGAAGCTGTAAAAAAATCAAACTTCTAAGTTAACGTCATAAAAAGATACGGCCATTTATGCCGCCAAAAACGTATATTTCGACACTCTCAAGGGAATCAAATGCACACTAATAATAGGGCACTTCCCGTTGACCTAGAACTATGAAATTTGGCAAGTAATATCGTCTTATACTACAAGTACAGGGAAAAACCTGAAAACTATACATTTGTAATTAAATCATAAAATATATAAGTCTTTATTAAAAGTACGTAATCAATCATCAAGGTTAAACAACGCGATGCGCGGTCATAATTGTATTTGTGAACAAATCTTTTTGTAGATTTTTTTAAACTTTTACTTATTTGTGAAAGCCATATATTTTTAATAAAATCACAAAAAAAACAGGGTCTTTATGCAAGGAACGGGGGTCCAAATTTTGAAGTGAGTTAACCGTGTCATGTGGGCTATCGTATGAAAGGGCTTCATTGGCACAAGCTTAAACAGATTTTTAATTATCTCATGGTTTTCGACCAGAGCAACAATTTATTTCCAAAAAAGATTTTCATCTGAGTTACCATTTTGGAAACATAGAGCGTTTTATAAAAATAAAAACAAAAGCTCCTAACTTGGAAACGGTGCGTCGGAGTCATAGGGCCATGCTTCTTAGAATCTAACTGGTTTCTTTCTATGGTCAAGTTCAACCTGCCACTGCAAAAAAAATCTAAAATTTCATTTAAAAAATTGTAACATTTTTTTTTCGAAGTCCTCGCTCCATAGTGCCCCTAAGAGTACACTCTAACCGCGCTTTCTATGTTACTGTTGCTTTTTGCTTTTGATCCGTAAAGACCATGACAGGGCAACTTACTAGCAAATGGTTTAGTGGAGGGTTAGATAGAGGCGTTAAACATCTGGCGAAATCAGGGTGTACAATAAGGTTATTGTACACACAGATTTCGCCAGATATTTAAGTCACATATAATAAGGGGCGAGTCTATTGCCATCAACCGGGCACAAATCCAGACTCCTGGCTGCTACTGAGAAATTCCTGATGGAAAAATCCAATGTCAGTTTGCCCGATCCGGAAATCGAAACCAGGACGTCATTCTCAGCCGTAGCGCTTTCGACCACAAGACCAATGCGACGGTTTGGTGATCAATGTGATCATGGGTGCGATGAATACATGGTTATACATACTTTTTAACTTCGAAATAAACTGCTCTTGTATAGCTCGTGCTGTCATACAAAAAGTAGAATAGGAGAAAGTATAAAGATCCCTTTATTTTCCAAAGATAGGGTATCTAAGCTAAGTTCGCAAATTAGTTGCCAAAAATGTAAACAAATATGATTTTTTGGAAAAACATCTTTAAAACCTACACATCAGTTCATATCGCACTACAACTTCAAAATAATTACGAAATTTTCAAAAGTAGTAGTCAATCTAAAATCAATCTATTTCACACTGCACAAAGTTGACATTCATTTAGGTAGAAATAACATCAACTGGAAACAAGGATTTGAATAGACCTTAGCTTAGAAATAAGACAGTTTTATTTATGATATTATACAGAAGTGACAGAATGTTGAGAGTCTTTATTTAATTTTTTCATGTTATTACATTATTCAGCGTGTATTAGAAATATGTGGTCATATTTAAGGCTGCAGTACAGACGATGAAACTGAACAACTTCTTCCATGGGACCAACAATCGTCGTAATCGCAAAAAAAATATCAGCTGCCCCATACATTTAGGTCTGCACCACATCCTTAAATGACCGCACATTTCTGATACACGCTGTATAATATTCTTTAGTGAACATAAATAGTTCAATCCATCAAAGAAATGCAAATATTTTTCATATCCAGTACGTTCATGTCGGTACAGTCACGAGCACTAATACGTATACACTTAGCAAAATTTAAAAGCGATTTTCTCGGGGAACATTGATTGCAACTTTGAGATAAGAGCTATTTCATAATAATATAGGTTCCGAAAATATTATGTTCGTAACAGCATAAAATTACAATCAATACAGTAGGAGAAAATCATATTTAGAAGTTGCTATGTGTAGGTATTCAGAAGGTTAAATCTTTTTATAAGGTAAATGCTTCTGGTATCTGTCATCTCGACGGAAAATACATATTATTGTAATTTTCCTTGTTTTATTTCTTCGTGTTTCGTTTCTTCGTGAAATAATGATGTAGGTAGGTAAATCTTGTCTTTGATAAATTTAACGTAAAATAAGGAAATTGCCCACAATCTGACCGGGTAGATACCTCAAAAATAATTTTACGACCTTTTCATAATTGTAATAGTTCTTAAAAATAATACCTTTAAACACATTATTTTTACAGAAGTTAATATAGTTGTCGCATTTTAGCAACAATTAGCGGTCATTGCCCTCTCCCTAATATCTCTCCGTAGGAACCCAAAGAATAAACTATGTACATCATTATTGCAACATGTTGAAGATCACGATAGATATTGATTCAGGACGATAACGGACTTTATTATCGTATTGTAAATAAAATATGCTAGAAAATGTAGGTGGGTCAATGACCGCTATTACAATTCTAAAATGCAACAACTATAGTAGATAGCAAGAATTATCACTTGTGGGTCCATTAATTTTCTATTGCCAACATACTAATTGACTTTGCCATTCATTTCAGCCGACGCAGTCCTGAAATTCGCCAATGAGAACTGGAAAGAAGTTGCCAATGAAGTCCAAATACCAGTATTTATGGCAAATATCAAGAAAGTGGTGAAAAACGCCAATAAGTATCTGAAGACCGTACCAGTGGACAAATATATTGTTCAGTAAAATGAAATATTAAGACTTAATAAAATACTGTAAAAGAAATTACCAAAGGAATAGGTTTTTTTTTTTAGTTTCAGTAGATGTTTAGAATTATTGTGATAGTAAAAGTTATTAAGGAATAAAAATTATTTTCGAAAAAGGAGTTTATACATTTAATGACTTTTCTTTAAGGCGCGTTGAAGAAGCGGTTTTGCGATTTTAAGCCTTATTTTTAAGGTTCCGTACCTCAAAAGTAAAAAAATGTTGAAACAACGTTCGTGGTTCGTCTGTCTGCCTGTCAGTTTGTTTTTCTCAGGAATGCGTAGAGGTATCAAGTTGAAATTAATATCAAATACGTCAGGTCTACGGTCCCTTGGAGCTCTAAAAAAACAATCTTCGAAGTCAACGCAATAAAAAAATACGGCCACTTATGCGACATATTTTCATACTCGCAATTAAAAAAACCTCTTGACCTACTTTGGGGTACTTCCCCTTGACCTTGAATCATGACATTTGGCAAGAAGCAAGGTCTCACAGCACAAATAAAAGGAAAAAGTCCGGAAATAGTTCATTTGTACACACATCAAAAAAGTCTTAGCAACATGTACGGTTTTGAACATTTCAACGATTTTTACTATTGTAATATATTTGTATTTCTTTTATAAATAATAAGAAGCATTTTTTGACGCATTAGTGACTAGTTAAAGCAACAAAATCCTTCATTCAATTGTTCATTTAATCACAATAATTAACAATATGTGTACCATAATATACGTAAATAAAATAAAGCTAAAACGAAATGAAACTTTTCATGTTTTACAAAATTAAATAACGACATTTTTTTTAATTATTTGGTAATTCAATACAAAGTGTGACCGCCTCTGTTGTTTAAAACTTGGCGGCAACGATTTTTCATTGAATTTATATGATTAAAGACTTCGATGATTATGATTACTACTTCCCACCTGACCCTGCGGCAATCGCTCCCAGTGGAATTTTAACAAGTTTTTCAGATGTTGGGTTGTCAACACTTCGTCCAGGTTCTCTAGAACACGTCTCTGGAGCGTGTCCCATGCGTGCTCGATGGGATTGGGGTCTGGCGATTGTGCAGGCCACGGCAATACCCGAATGATTTCTATTGCCAAGTACTCTCTGATCCTCCGAGCTGTGTGCGAACGCGCATTGTCATACATCAGCGTAAAATCTAAGCTCACACTTTGTGCTTTCAGCGTTCATATTACCATCTACAAAAACATCAGCTCAGTTCATCTGTTCTTCATAATACCCGCCCATACCATCACTGTGAAGCCACTGTAAGAGCTGTTTCTGGACGCATCTCAGCCGTTCAGCATTTCCGGGACGACGATACACTCTTACCCATCTCGTATCATGCCTAAATCCAAACCGGGAGTCATCGCAAAATAAAATTTTATCCCATTGCTCCTGGGTCCACGTCAAGTGTTACCTACACCATAAGTTCCGACGGGCGCGATTCCCATGGCGTAGTGGGCACCTAATTGGGCGTCGTGCTCGTAGGCCGTAATTCATGCAGCCTATTTCTCACGGTTTGGTGGCTAACAACAACACCGCTTGAGTATTGTAGCTTTAAACCTATCTCCCGGGTGGTTAACATCGGCTGACATCTTGCAGTCTGTTGTATGTATCGGTCCTGTCGAGCAGTTATACTCCTTCCACGTCCTGGGTGCTGCTCAGCACGATCCCCTTTTTTTTTTTGGTAACGACGTGGTAATCCCCATGGATGTCCTCCGCCCTGGGGCGGGTGGAGGTGTCTGTCAGACTTCTACTGACTAAAACCACCCCGTGTTCCTTTGCATACTTGCACCGGGGGCTACGGGGGTACTTAAGCACTCTTCAACCCAGCCCCCGACTGGTGTCAGCCCGGCCCTGCGGGCCCCATTTGGTCAAGCGGGGGAGTGAGGTGTTTGACTCCCCCCGCGACATCTAAGAGGGGCGCACGTGGAACATTACGCGCCGCCACATCGGGTCTTATATGATAGGGGCGACGGACGTCCCCGAGTCCGCGGTCCCTGGACCCATTTAAGGGGGCTGGAAGAGGGCATTATCTGACCTCTGCCGACGCCCGGTACGCCTGCTGCGGGCCGAGAGAGCAATCGAAATCTTCCTCTCCCTTTCCGCTGCCTCCTTCTGCTACATGACATTTTTGCAGAAGGAGATCACCGCGTCCCACGACGCTGTGCTGCCGACCATAGAACGAATCACAGCCGGCAGCGACAGGTCGCTTCCCATTTCCGAAACAAGGGCACGGCGTGGCTCCTCCCAAGCTGCACACTCTGCAAGCGTATTCCACGTCGTGTCCTCCCGGCAATGGATGCAGTGATGACACCGAGCGTCTGGCTCCCTGACCATGCAATGCAGTTACCTCTCGAAGCACCTGCGTCAAACCGCGTGAAGCCATAAGAAAAAAAAAAAAAGCACCTGCATCGCCCTAAATGACAGGGAGCCGTATCTCCTCCTGAGCCAGTCGTCGAACACCGGCCGGACCGCCCCGATGGTGACGAGGCCGGCCGGTAGGGCGCAAAAGCCTGTCCCGCCATTCCGCCACTAACACCTGACGGTCGGCTGGTCGGTTCACACCCAATTTTTTTAAAAACTGTTTACCTCAAAATTATAAAAGTGAGATAAATAACAAATTTATAAAGCAACGATAACACACGAAATCGGGAAATAATAATTAGCTTTTATTTTAATGAAAACTAAACACAATCTAAAAGTTTATATTTTTTAAATCAGCCAGTATAACTTTTCCGAGAGCAAAAATATTGTATACCAATCTACTTTGTTACGAAAAAAATCAAGTATCAATTAATAAAACATGCACTTACTGTAAATGATGCGTGTTACTTAGACTTTTTTGATGTGTGTAGTTATACAAGCGAGACGTGTACGTATTATGTATTATTATTTCGAGTTCTTTAGTTTTCTTCTCTTATAAGAGAGTACAAAAACCTTGCACACGGGCCGGAACCAAGTGTTATGGGGGATTTTTAATAGAGAACGTTGATGGTACTGTGGAAGAAGTAAGGAATGTCCGGGTGATGCCACTGGTGTTCAGAATTGTGGCTTTTTGTTATTTTAAGACTGTTCGTTTTTTTAATTATGTTACAAATATGTGTCAGAGACGGTCATTAGTTTGGACACTAAACGAAGCGTAGCACGAGTTCCGGGAGGTGGCAGCACCGTCTCGATGACGTACATACACGGGTAACTTCGTGCTATGACAGAGCCTGGCTGATGGAGGTGCGCTGTGACGAGTGGACACTTACCATTCTGCCTTCGAGAAGATCAGTACCTCCACGCTAGGAACTGTCGCGCGTTCCGTATAGTTGTGTCGTGTACCTACAGTGTGTGATTCGCTAGTGTGACTAATTTGTTCGTAAATTATAATTTGATTTGAACTGCAAACAGTTTTTCTATTGCGCAATAACCAACACTTCCCATAGTACTCTCACAGTAGTTAAAATATGACTTATGATAACGAGAGACACTATCCTATACCTTCTCCGTCATATGTAAAATTATGTACATATAAAAAACCGGACAAGTGCTGTCGGACGACACATCATGAAAGGGTTCCGTAGTTTGCATGAAATTAAAAAGAAACTTAACTTTGTAGTTGAAAAAATGTTCTCTCATATCGACATACGCCACGATCAATTTTCCAACTGCAAATATAAGTTTGTAATCGCATTTTATGAAATAAAACTACAAATTAACGATTTTCGTACTTTATCCTGTACTTTTACTGTGAGACCTTGCTTCTTTCCAAATTTCATGACTCTATGTCAACGGGAAGTACCTACTCTTAAGGTTTTGATTTATTTGCAAGTATCAAAATATGTCACATAAAAGGCCATTTTTTTTTTATTGCGTTTCCTTAGAAGCTTTATTTTTTTAGAGATCCAAGGGACTGTAAACTTACGTATTTGAAATTAAATTCAACTTGATTCCTCTATGCGTTCCTGAGAAAAAGGGTCTTGACAGACAGGCAGAAGGAAGGACGGACAACGAAGTGATCCTATAAGGGTTTCGTTTTTTCCTTTTGAGGTACGGTACCCTAAAAATAATTTTTCTAACTTTAAATAGCTTTCGAATGGTACGTAAACCTTCCTAAACTACTACATGTTCGTGTTCTATAATTTTTCTACCAATTTACAAAATTATTGGCATATCAACAATTTTGTAAATTTGTAGAAATAGTTGGGGGTGAAATCTGATTTCACCCCTACTGAGTCTGTCTCGTTCTTCTGTGTCCTTTTTTTTGTTTTATTTTTGTTTGGGAAATCATCAAATGACTTCTCCCGCTCTGGGCGGAGTGAAAGGGCGTGTAAGACTCTTTAACGACTAAAACCCACCCGTGTTCCTTCAGTTGCCAGTGCGCCAGGGCCACGGTAACTCTTTCGAACAATCAGCGACCCCAGCAGGCATCGGCCCTTTCGGACTCCGTCCATGATGCTGGCATCTCTTTGAGGTGCGCGTGGAACACGACGCGCCGTCGACCCGGGTCTGGTCCTTACCGAAAGGCGAGCTGCCCATTGCTCGCAGACCGCAAGCCCGCGACTACGGTCGCCGGGAATCGGCAATCGACTCCCGATACCCAGGGTGTCTCCTCCTGCTCACGCGCTCCGCCTCCTCCTTCGCGAGCATTACTGCTTCGCAAAATGAGGTGACGGCTTCCCATTCCCTCTCGCTCCGTACCATGGCCTGAACCAGGGCCGGACGCGTGAGATCGCTACCGCCGATCGCCGCCACGAAGACACGGCGGCGGTAGTGCTCCGCCAAAGCCGGGCAGACCTCCACCGTATGCTCCACCGTGTCCTCCGGTCGATCCTCACAATGATAACACCCGGGCGTTTCCTCCCGCCTCATCCGAAACAGGAATGTCCCGCCATGCCGGTGCCAACAGCCATGTCCGGTGAGGACCTGCGTCAGGCGGAAGGTGAGGACGCCGTGGCGCCTCTCAACCCACTCCTGAAAGAGGGGACTTACCGCAGCAATTGTAGCGTGCCCTGCGCTGGGTTGCGATAGTCGCACTCTCCATGCCGCCATGAGATCCCGCCGGAGCTCTGTCCGCTGTGCCGCGATTTCTCGCGGCAGCGGAGTTACGCCCCGGCGTTTCAACTCCTCGCGCCACTCCCAAACGTGCACGAGGGTCCTTCTGTGCCTTATTGCCCTGTTCTGTGCTAATTGCATCCACTAATAACTTATAGATCATCTATGTACCTGATCTCGTTGGTCATCATTTGATTAAAATAACTGAAAAATAAATAAAGTTTAATCATTAAAAATATGAACACATATACGTACATTAATAAGTACGTATTTATGCTATTTCCAGGAAGCAACCCGTATGAATATTAATTAATTTGAGTAATTTCAACCGTCTATTATCTCACTAAAACCAATTAAAATAATTGTTTCGGTTTTTGTTGCAGAATCGTGCTGGGTAGAAGTTTACAAAAACATATTCTAGCATATTAGATCCAAAATTATTATTTTATAGAGACTTAGGTAGATTCACACCAGTGCACCCATTTTAATGAGAGATTTCAAGGCTCCCGCAAAAAGGCGCGACGAGACTGCGCGACGCGACTTTAATAGAACAATTTCTATTTAAACTTCATGGAAATTGTTCTACAAGAGTCGCGTCGTGTTGCCACGTCGCGCCTGTCTGTGCGAGCCCTTATTCGGCTAAATGCTTACGGCAGTCAACCAGTCATTACAATTTTCATTAACGGGCCTCATCAAAAAGCAGCAAGAAACAGGCCACGTATTGTGATTTGGTTATTATACTGAAGATTGCTGGTTAGTTACCTAACCGTGGTCAATTTAATACTTAATGTAGGCAAATAGAGTGGTTTACATATTCATAATAAAATATTTTTACTAAAATGTTACCTTATTGGCACAGCCTTTTGTTAGAAGTGCTTTTTTGTACGTTTGAATATAAATACAGAGACTGGTTACATAATTAATTAACATCTATTTTTAATTCAAATGTCACCTCAAAGTCACGTAATTTCTGTTTGCAAAGATTTACCTAATTTGTACAAAAATAAAAAATTATAAGCTCTAAAATGATGAAGGCGGCAGTAACGGCCATGACTTACGATTTGCAGGTCGTAGGTTCGAACCCAGACCGGTGCTTTACTTCGTGTAAATTATTTCATC
Organism: Dryobotodes eremita; assembly: GCA_917490735.1. NCBI lineage: Eukaryota > Metazoa > Arthropoda > Insecta > Lepidoptera > Noctuidae > Dryobotodes > Dryobotodes eremita. The sequence goes on along the minus strand of OU823251.1, from coordinate 16,423,824 downwards.
ACCACTGCTCTAAAAACGGTGAAAGAAATCATCGTGAGGAAACCGGCATGTCCAACAACAACTGGGCCCGCGTGGTAGATTACGGCCCACTACCTCTCACCGAGAGAAGGCCTGTGTCCCAGAAGTGGGAACATTATAGGTTGATTATGCGAATGGTGCTAAAATGATAAATAAAGATCTACAAAAGTTAAATCAAAGGTAAACACTACGATGTAGGTAAATAGTTACAAAACTTTATAATACGCAAACCACTATACGTGCCACTAAAGATGAAACTTGACACACCACATGTTTTGACTTCCGCAGTCGTCCGACCAAATTATGGATAACTATTTCGTACACGACTGTACCTGAGCAGGCTCCCACTAATGACGTCCGTCAAGTCTCATCTTTCATGGCACGTAATGGCGCTAACCTTTAAATAGGTGGTATGGCTAATCGCATGTTGGTATCTCGGCGTGTTATTGCTGGTTCTATTATATTCAACAACGCGTCAAATGGTTACATCAACATTTTTAAATAACACATAACTACAAAATAAAAAGGATATTTCCAGAAATCGTTGCATTGCATACACAAGGTTATGAGATCAATCCGGGCAGTATCAATGTGACTTTGTCAATTCATATAATTATGTTCTTTCTGAGTTTATCTTAGCATTATTGACATCGATGAAGGAAAAACATCGTGTGTGATCCTGTCGTCTCCTGGCCACATAAATAGCTACTGCTAATAATTTTGCGGAATCCATTAGACGTCCTCACTGCTAAGTTGCAGTTGGTGGGATTTTCTATTTTGAAGTCGGTTGCATTTTTTGTTAAAAGTTTTAATAATTGCGTATTATTAAAAATACTTTCCGCAAGCCATGGATCGCCTTTCAACCCACTGAAATTCTAGCTGTGTACCAGAGACCATTTCAACCTAAATCATAATCTATGGAATATTTATTTTAAAATATAAATTGATCTTATATGATTTTGTCAAATTAAATTATCCTTTCAAGTATTTACGGAAAAGCCCATGTTTAATAAGAATTCTCGATATCACGAGTTTTATACAATGACATTTAGCATATCTTAACACTAATAATAAAACTAGTGTTTTTTTTTTTGTTTGTTTGTTTGAACGCGTTAACTTCTGCCTAACCGGACTTGCCTGTGGTTGCTTTAGGGCATAGCGAGCTTCAGGGCCGGTTCCCTAACCAGTGTAAAACAATTCATCTAGTTTTGCTCCGGAAGGTGGGTAGCCCTCCGTCCGCATAGCGGCCCATAGTGCTGCTAGACGAGGTCGGTAAACTTTTCGAGTGGATAATTGCAGCCCGCCTCGTTAGCAAATTGTTTAGAGAGGGGCCCGATCTGGACGACAGTCAGTTCGGCTTTCGGCATGAACGCTAAACTGTGGACGCCATAATACGGGTTAAAGTCCTGGCGAAGGAAGCGATGTCCCGGGGCGGGGTGATGCTAGCGGTACCCTTGGACATCTCCAACGCATTCAACATCCTGCCCTGGAGCTGTATTCGGGAGGCACTGTGCTACCCTAGGGTGCCCCTGTACCTCTGCGACATCGTTGGGGCTTATTTAGCTGAAAGGTGTGTCACCTAAGGAGGACGCAAGGGTGGGGGCCGGCGCAACATATCGTGCGGTGTTGTGGGCACGGTCCTGGACCCGCTCCTGTGGAACATCGGGTACGACTGGGTGCTGAGGGGTGAACTCCAACCGGGAGTGGACCTGATGTGTTACGCGGACAACACGCTGGTCACGGCCCGGGGGAGCACACACAGAGAGGCAGCGTTGCTGGCGACAGCTGCAGTCTTGCAGGTGGTGGGTCCAATACGGCGCCTGGGTCTGGGGGTGGCCCTCAACAATTCGGCGGCCATGGTCTTTCACGGCCCCCGGCGGACGCCGACGCCGGGATCACATATCGTATTGGGGGGGACGGGATGCTGTCCAGTCTGCAATGAACTTCGGCTCCCACTTTCGGCGGCTAGCGCTCAAGTTAATGGGCGCGGCGGGCGCGCTTGCAACGCTGCTGCCCTATCTGGGGGGCCCGAGCACCGCCTGTAGGAGGATGTATGTACCTAAGGGTTGTGCGATTCAGGGCCTCTGAGCTGACAGCCGGCAGCATCACAATGCTGCGAAAACCGCAGAGAGCAATGGCCGTCAGGGCTATCAGGGGATATCGCACGATCTCCTACGAGGCCGCTTGTGCACTGGCCGGATCTCACCCTTGGTACCTAGACTGTATACTACTACTGGTACTAGACTGTATAGGTGGCGCGAGGAGGTGCTGACTCGGGGCGGTGGATTGATGCAGCACGAGATCGAACTGCGTCGGTCGCAGCTCCACGAGGTCTTGGTGACGGAGTGGCAGGACAGGCTTCTGCCCCCTACCGCCGCTGCCTCTAACCTGCTTCGCTACCGTTGAGACGTTCCAACCATTGCTCAATGAATGGCTTGGGAGGAGGCACGGCTCCCTATCGTTTCGAGCTACACAGATGCTATCGGGGCATGGTTGCTTCGGGAAGTCCCCGAATCACATGAACAGGGAACCGGACGCTCGGTGTCATCACTGCGACAACTGTCCGAAGGACACGATGTGGCATACGCTGGCAGTGTGCCGCATGGGAGGAGCCGCGCCGTGCCCTCGTATCAGAAGTCGAAACCGACTTGGCGCTGCCGGCCATCCCTTGTTCAATAGTCGGGAGCGCCAAGTCGTGGGATGCGATGATCTTCTTCTGTGAAACCTACATTTCACGGAAGAAGGCTGCGGAAAGGTTGAGGGGACCACTCTCCTGATCCGAAGCAGACGTGCTGGGCGTCGATAGAGGGCGGACAATGCAATGCGGTGGTGAAACAGGTGCAGAGGGACGGCAGTCATGGGGACTAGTGTTCCACGCGCGCCCCTATTAGACGTCGCGGGGAAAATCTTGCACTACACACTCCCCGCGCGGACTTAAGGAGGCCCGCAAAATAAACACTTCATGGAAATTGTTATAACGCCCACTACAAAAAAACAAATTTTGATCTCTTTTTTTCTGTCTTTTGAACATTCAGGTTTTTTATTATTTACTAGCTTCCGCCCGCTGCTTCGCCCACATGGTATGACAATAAAAAGTAACTTATGTCCTTTCCTAGGGTTCAAAGTTACACCATGCCAAATTTCATTAAAATCGGTGTAGCCGTTTCGGAGATTAGCCGGAACAAACAGACAGACAGACAAAAAATAAATTGTAAGTACCATATATACTTTCATATGCATTTATTTTGACATTGCAAAAAGGCACTTCAATTTTATTAATTTGCAAAGACGATAATACAAACTCGAAATAGGTAACAACTGAACAAAAAATACCAGAAACATTATCAATCTTGCATTTTTTGCTGTCCGACTGGCATTTAAATAGAACCCGTTGTTTATCTATCTCTATATACATATATATATATATATATATTTCTACATGAATAAAATCAATGTTTGTATGTTTAGCTTATCTGCGTTCCGAAACCATTGATCAGATTGTGATGAAACTTTGGTAGGGTGTTCTAGGGAAGCCCGCGAGGGTTCCTGGCTCAAAAAATCTATATATCTTTCCGTGGCATTGCAACGCATGCCGGGTACAGCTAGTATATAAATAGAAATCAATTGCCAAAATGTTATTTCACGCATTACTTCAAAGCGGCTGCACCTATTTAGTTAATTGTTTTTTTTTTGTCTTTGTAATTGTCAGGACAAGGTTTGTATGAAATATTTTTTTTGGAAAATCCTCCAGGAAAGTCGGAAATTTGGATGCTATTTTTGTATGAAATTTACCCTGGGTGACGCCGGGCACGAACGGCTTGTAATTACGAGTGTATAGTAATACTCAAGCACTTTATTAAACGCGTTTTCATTGAGTCCATAGGGTTCCGTCAGCATGAAAACTGATAATCTTACTTAGCACATATCAACATAATGGCGTTTATCTAGATACATCATATCAAAACATTTTTGTCGGAATATATTAAATCAAAATTCTAATTTGGACTTAAATGTTAAATGATTTATTACTGCTAGTAGGTTTATACTAAAACTTTTACACGTCAAACATATTTTTAAAACTAGATGAGGTCGGCGTTTCCTATCTGAGAAGAAAGGCAGTAACAAATTCAGAAGTCACAGTCTCTTTTAAAGTCCAGACTTAATCTTGGTCAGATCATGTGAGGACCATGTAGATTGGTGTCGGCAATGGTGTTTTGAGGAAAACGACACAGATTTGAGAGATTTGACTTACACAAACCTACTTATGTGGACAAAGTATCAAGGGCAACCTGCCAAAGTACTTAAAACGAAATAAAATAAGACCATTGTAGCATAAAAAAATAGGATTCCCAAAAATAAACTGCCAGGTTTTTCTTTAACAATTGAAACAATGAAGAACAGCCGCTGAAGTAAGTTGTAGTAAAGGGAAGATTTTAATTAAAAAAATCGCACGCTGGTGCAGCCACTGTAAAAGCTAGCTGGCATTTGGCTCGCGACATTGTCAGGTTAAAAGTTTAAAATTGTTAATCCTTCTGAACCTTCAGGTACGTTTCTATTCGATCTAACAAACAAAACATTTTACTATTTAAATAAAGTCGGTTAGAAAAAATAACCAGATACACTACCTACACGAGGTGTAACGACGAGATCAATAATAATCCAAAAGGATTTTTCGGAGCTTGTGTTAGTTTTTTTTTCAACTTCTTGTAGGAAAAAAATACAGAACCAGATTTTTGTACCCGTTAATAATACTAAATCAAGGCAAGTAAGAAAAAAAAACCATATATATTCGTGTTCAACTCGGGCGGTGCAGCAGTAAAATCTAGCATTCGTATTGCTTTATATGTATTCATACATTCCTAAGCTGATTATAATTCTATGAATCTATATATAAAAGTGAATATTTCATGATAGAGGAAAACAGAGGCAGTTGATCCTATTGTGTGCAGTCGTGTCTTTTAATATTGTCAGACTATTAATTAATTATAATGAGCAGTAAAGTTTTTATTTTAGTCTTTCTGACGTATATTTCTTTAGTGGCTTCTAGCTCGGGTAATGTATTTTCTTATTTATTGATTTTCAGTTTGGCTACATCTATTTAAATGTAAATTCATTTCGTTTTAATTTTTTTGCTTTTGTTTATCGCGTGTGTGCCCATTTTAAATATTGGCCTAAAACAAACTTATATAAAATAATAATATTTGAATGTTGTACGGTCAGCAACTAAACTTTGTTAATAATTTTACTGTTACATATTGAACCAAAATTAATTTGAAACTATTCTATGAACTGCTTTTCAACATTTCATGTAAGAAATAGTCAAGAGTGAGTTATATTAATGTTACATCAATTTCTATCTTTTTTTTTTATAGATTTAAACCGATTTTAGTTTGCAATTTACCTTAATTTCAAATAAGAAAATTCCTGATAAGCACAAAACTGACAAAAAATGCGAACAGCTAGGAGAATTTTCATTTGTTTTACACAAAATCGAAAAGGCTAGTCCACAAAATAAACTAATTCAATTACCCTTTCCATCTGTTTCCAGCACCCTTCATCACAAAATGTAAATGGGATGACTCAAAATGTCTGAAGGAATCGACGCAGAAGGCGATACCTCTGTTCGCCGCCGGTATTCCTGAGCTGAATGTGGTCAAGCATGACCCCCTTGTAATTAAAAGGGTAGATGCCAGTACACCGAACTTGAAACTTATCGTCACCGATATTGAGTTCACAGGACTCAAGAACTGTGAGGCTAAGAAGATTACGTAAGTGTTTTTTTTTTTTTTGGTTGGTGTAATATTAGGTGCTCATCTATGATATTTCAGTGGGCCCATAATTACTGCTGCCGTAAGCGTAAGTGGTGCATCAGCAGAAAAAAAATAACTATACAAAAAATACGCATCTGGTAAAGCTCATTTTCCCCCATTCCTTTGCCTCAGACGCGCCACTTTGACTTATGGTGGCAGATTTGTAGAGAACAGTGGTGGCCCAGTGGTAACGGCCGCGACTTGCGAGTTGTTAGTCGTGGGTTCGAAGCCAAGCAGTAACAGTAACTTACTGTAAATTATTTCACCACCACTGCTCTCAAAACGGTGAAGGAAAACATCGTGGGGAAACCGACATGTCGTAGAACCAATAACGCAGGGTACGCAGCCCGCGTGGCTGATTTAGGCCCGCGTGGCTGATTTAGGCCCGCTCCCTCTGTCAGAGAGGAGGCCTTTGTTCCAGCAGTGGGAACGTTACAGGTTGATTATGCCGTAGGTAACCCCGATCCCACCGCAATTTGAAAATTTTTCGAACGATCATGGTTAAGGACCCCTTGCCATGGTCAGTCTGGACCAGAACATTCAAAGCAAGCCCCCTCTGTGCTTTGGAAAGCACGTTAAACATTCGGTATCGGCTGTCATTCGTAGATCTTTGATACTCGTTACGGGTAGTCAGATGCCAGTCTTTCCAAAGGATATCTATCCAGGTTTTAGAGGACAGAGGCTGTCACTCCAAACAAAAACACTGGTATTCAGCTACATCCGGATAGACTGCAAAGCAATGACAAAACTGGTTCATAGTTTTTATTAATAAAATGTCTAAATAATTATTTTAAGGTTTTGTCGGGAGAGACTATAAACTAGATCAGTCCGAAATTTAAATTACTGGAAAAGTTGGCTCAACTTTTTATTGCAAACTAAAACCAGTTTTTTTTTTTTTTCGTTATATACTACAACAACTTTGTTTTATGTCTGTAGGTACGTCTCGCAGTCGAAAGCGCGACTGATGAGCGTAGGTTCGTTTTCCGGATAGAGCAAACTATTATTATGATGTTTTTATATGATAAATGATAAATGATTTTATTTCTGTAAGTAGGTTTGAACAAACACTTTTACACGTCAATAATATTTTAAGAACTAGATGAGGTCGGCGTTTCCTATCTGACTACTCTGAGAAGAAAGGCCGAAACAAACTCAGAGGTCACAGTCTCTTTTAAAGTCCAGACATAATCTTGGTTAGATCATGTAAAGACCATGTAGATTTGTGTCTGAGATGGTATTTTGAGGAAAAACCACACAGATTGAGTGGACCTGTCCAGTCAGTGCACGCATTTGTCAGTAATCGTGTAGCTCAACTCAGAACTTAAGGAGCTCAACGATTCAACGAACAATACCAAAGAAAAGACATTTGTGTAGGCCACAAAAATTACTCAAACTGCCAGACCATGATTAAAATTAACTGAGGAGAGAAAAAAAAGCAACAATGACCCACATAGTCTTCACATTCACAATATTAAAATGATAATCAATGTAGCCTGAATGCTACTCACATTCACAGACAGTTTACTCTTTAAAAGTCATCAAAAATACCATAAGTTATTATATAAGGACATCATTAATTCTAAAAAATTATGTTAATTAGAAGCAGCTCAAAGTCTGAGATTTGAGCTCAACACTTAGGTGTTGAGCTGAAAGGCCTGGTTTAGGCCTAGCCTTTCAGAGAATATTTACAAGCGCGATTTGATGTAGAACCAAAATACCGCTATTATGAATATTGCCGAGATCTATACCTTATCGTTACATAGTCTTGACTGACTTTGTCTTGCACTTGTAGTTTGACAGTTGTGTGACCCGGACAGGAATAACGCTTACGTAAGTACGTGATAAGTAACGTTTATTACGCCAAAGACTGTATGAATTATTAATTGCCAAACCCCATTTGCCTGTTAACTTAAACTGCTTAAAAAAATCCTGCAAATAACTACCTACATGAAAAAAAGGTTCAAAGGAAAATGCTCTTAATCACCACTCTCCAATAAAGGTACGTACACACTGGCGCGGCGCGACAGCGCGACACAAAGGCACCGCCTGTCGCGCGACGAGTGGTGCCTTTGTGTCGCGCTGTCGCGTCGCACCTGTTTGCGGGAGCCTTAAGGGATTCAAAGTCAAATCATTTATTTCAAATAGGCACATAAAAGGCACTTTTGAACGTCAAAATTTACAAAACAATAGAATTGATTCTAGTTGCCCCTTCCAAAAGGTAGTTTCGTATGGAGAAGAATGGGCAAGAAACTCCACCGTTGCTCTTTTAATTTTAGCTACAGTAGGTGGCTACGATTTGTGATCAAAGTGTTGTTTCTTGTTATTAATAGACAAGACGATACTAATTTCCATGAACATGTCATGATCACTTTTCTTATCTTTTTTTTTCCAAAAAAAACATGCCATTAGTATAAAAAGTGAGGGAAATGGCATGACCACCGTAGAAACGAAAGACAAAATGACAGATTGTAGATTAATTTCCATAGCGGGATTTCAAAAATGAGGAAAATAAATGTTCAAAAGAGATAAATATCACCACTTCTATCGGTAATCTACAAAGAATATACATATTCTTTGTAGATTACCGATAGAAGTGATCATGCTAGGCGTGAATTTGCTAAAGGATCATGCAAACTGGCACGACACGCGACGCGAATCGCACGCGACACAAAGGCACCGGTCGTCGCGCGACGAGCGGTGCCTTTGTGTCATGCTGTCGCGTCGCGCCTGTCTGTGGGAGCCTTCACTAATACTTACAAAAAATATCATCACCATCTGCCTGGCCTTTTGCCAACTATGTTTAGTTCAGCTTCCAGTCTAACCGGATGCAGCTGAATACCAGTATTTTAAATGAGGCGTTCACCTATCTGACCTCCACAACCCAGTTACTGGGTAACACGATTCCCCTTGGCAAGACTGGTTACCAGACTTTCAGGCGTCTGACTACCCGTAACGACTGTCAAAGATCAAAAGATCAACAACAAAGATTTACTGACAAATGCGTGCACTTATTCTGTGTGGTATTTTTTCCTCAAAAGACCATTTCAGACTCAAATCTACATGGTCTTCACATGATCTGACCAAGATTATGTCTAGACTTTAAAAGAGACTGTGACCTCTGAGTTTGTTTCGGCCTTTCTTTTCAGAGTAGTCAGATAGGAAACGCCGACCTCATCTAGTTTTAAAATATGATTAACGTATAAAAGTGTTTGTACAAACCTACTTACAGAAATAAAATCATTTATCATTTATCATTATCATTTAACGAATGACAGCCGGGACCAACTGCTTAGCGTGCTTTCCGGGACACAGAGGGATCTCGGTATGTAATGGAACCCATCCACGGACCGACCTCAGCAAGCGTTGCTTAACCTAGAAGATCGACCCGGGTGGATATTATTATCTAGACATGAGCTCCTCCGTCGTCGTCGTGTCGACGTCGTTTTTATAAAAAAAAATACCTACTGTAGCTAAAATTGATTAAGTACCTACCTAGTGATTCTAGAAACTACACAAACCGGTTTTTTTTTATTACAAAACATAATCCTATTATTATAATTACGACTCAACAAGAAAATATCTTTCAATTATGTTTATATCTAAGACTGACCAATTAAATCTTTTGACATGTAGCTATTACAGGCAAATGCGCGTGTCTCCTTACATTATCATACTTAGTTAAGTTTTTAATAACATTTTCCTCGTATCGACATGAATTATAATAATCAATTAAACCCTACTTGATACTTCTTTAATCCTTGATTGTGTCGCACGTAAATAGTTCTTATAGACGTTGATCTTTGTAGAGTAGTAACATCCTTGTTTAGCTCAGGAATAATCTACAGCATGTATCAGAAAGATGTGGTCATATTCAAAAGTGGTACAGACCATCAAACTGAACATCTTTCGCCATGGAACCAACATTGTAATCGCGAAAAAATAATCAGCTGTCCCATAAAGGATCCCACAAACAGGCGCGACGCGACAGCGCGACACAAAGGCACCGCGTGTCGCGCGACGAGCGGTGCCTTTGTGTCACGCTGTCGCGACGCGCCTGTTTGTGGGAGTATTAAAGGGTCGAGTAGGTATGAAGTATTATTGTATTACACCACTACTTACATGACTTCCTATTCTAAATAAATTAATAAGGCGATCTAATTAATAAAAAATGTATTTATATTATTATTAAAAAAAAAATGTGTATATATTGTTATTGTTGTTGTTGTGTGTTTAATAATACTATATGCACATTTCAATAATTTTATTGAAATTATTCATGTAAAATCGTGACAATCGTTATTTTAATTTTTAATTTTAAATAACCCTCAAATTTGCGATGCCTGGAAAAGGCCATCAAGTTGTAAGTACTCTACATTATAAAATAACACCAAAATGTACACTTAGTTTGCAAATAAACTTTTGACTTTCACTTTTGATTATGCAACCAGCCTTTAGGGGCACTTTTCCTTTTGACAGCGATGCGGACGAATTTTTTTATACCCTATGATTCTTTTCCTTCTTTTTTATATACATGTACATATTTTTTTATATTATTTTCAGTCTATTAAGCTTATACATTACGTACTCTTATTAATTTCCAATGTATGGTGATTTAAGCTATCTTGTGGTTATGTTTGGAGGGCTACGTTCAAAAGTGGACGATTATAATCAGAGATAGGATATTCGGATGCATATTTACCTAAAGTTTATTTAAAGCTATGAATGTATGGAAGCGGCTTCTTTTTTTTTTTTTTTTTGTATATAACACAGATGTATATTTATTTAAAATTAAAGTTTAACCGCCGATTCAAATATGTATATGTAGGGTGTAAGAGGAGGGGTGATGTGTCAGTTTAAAAAAAAACATAAATTAGAATTATTATTTTTTATTAAATTAAGTAGGTACTACATCCTGATTGGGCGTAAATATTACCTCGGCTATAACAACTTTAATCACTACCTTTCGGTCGCTATGGTTTGGTCCGGTTTGGTCACTGAAATCTGACGTTAGCGGGATTTTTTCGATACAAAAGCGCATTCCATAGTAGCCAACATCTCAACTTTAGGTGAATATCCGATCTCTGATTATAATACATATTATGTATATATAATAATATATATTATTATGACTAACCATATTCCCATTTAAGTACGAAAACTATGATTATAGAAGAACAAGGGGAAGGGGGGAAGAGATTTTTCTTTAAAAACATAAATGCAGATTGACAATTCGTCACACTTCACCTTAAGCAATATCTGGGATAAAACAACCTGCTGGCTAGACCTCGGTTCTCGTATAACTGGTTAAAGCCTCGTGCATTTATTGAATACTGCGGGCAGACATTATACATGTACATGTTCGATTGATATTTCATAGGTCAAGGCTATTATCTGATCTCAAGGTTTTGAAGAAAAATGCGTAATCAGAAAGAGCAATGGCAGCTTCCCATACATTGTTTTACTTGAAATTAAATTATTACATCTTTAAATGAAAAATATATTATTAAACTCAGCGTCATTTTCTGAGCTAGTTTACGTAAGACTTTTTGTTAGAGAAGGCGGGGATTATTCAGTGTTGAACTTTTGAACAACACAGGACAGAGCGCAATCTACTGGTCAAGTGTTGTAAACTGTCAACGGTTGTCAATGTCCACAACCAAGCTACATTTTTTTAATACTTTAAATAGGTACTAATCTTATTAGTTCAGAATTGCAATAACATTTGATATTTTTCCCACTTTACTGCAATATGCTTATCTAAGTAAGAACACAGAATAAACTTAGATATAGGTAAAACAAAATAAATGTGTTACTTATTCATTTACTCCATGTTAATTTAATAACAAGCTAAAAATGATAACAACAACACGACAATTACGCTATACCTACTATTTAGGAAAATAAATATAAAATGGCAATACTAAACCAATCCAACCAACAATTTCCTAATCTTTTAAAACGAAGTAGTCAAATAACGTTTCATTAAACGTTCATTTTTTACTCGGCCTTAACTAGATAATATGGTAGTTAAAAAAAACGTAGATAAAAAAAATCATTTCTGTCGTATAAGTGTCACGTTTAGACGTCCAATTTTATTTCAAATAAAAATTCGCCATTGTTCTTTCCAAAAACTATCTTTCAAAGGTGGAGGGGTTGTTAAATTGTTTAAGAAAATTTGAAATCCACGCGGACGAACTCACAGCTTCGTCCATACTGATCCCTGATCCGAACTCACCGTCCGTATACATAAAGAGCTACAAGGCGCGGGCGAGTTCGGAGTTGGGGAGTTGTTGCGTATGGGTTGAGTATGGACGAAGCCGAAGTCACGGGCAAAGTGCTACTTACCTAAAAGCTCGTAGATAGATAATGTAGAGCAAATCATGCGTTGTTTTTCATATTTTTTAATGGCAAAAAGCCAATCTGATAAAAGTCGATGGCCTTGGCAAAACTAGTCGATCGACCAGAGACAACTTATTTACTTAACTACAAACATTTTTATTTTTAGTTTAAAGCTGCGTTCATAGCGAGAAACTTTACGTTGCGCAATGTTTGTTTTACTCGTTTCGAAAAAAAAATGCACCGTAAAAAACAAAACCAAATGTTTCAGAGACAGTAATATAAGTCTTTTAATAATAATTATATACAATCTATCATTTTTAATATTATCAAAATGCCTAGACAGAAACTTCTGAAACAAACGTCAAATATTTTTCGATCATACATGAGACCAGCACCCTAATTACGTAACACATTATCTATCACAATCTGAATAATTTTGAAGCCTATTGCTAATTCATTGCTTCATATGTTCGAAAAAATTGTTTGCTTAACAACGTAAATAACGCAATGAATGTTGTTGAACTGTCAACATGAAACCCATTCCTACTGGTAGTGTTTTACGTAATTACCCCGCTGCTTGCTGTTTGCGAGTCAGTTCAATCCCTGGCCTTTCAATGGCCTAGTGTACGAAAACATATAATCGGTTGGTAACGACCTCATGTAACTACACTTCAGTTAGTGGCACAAACTGCTGAGCTAACTCACAAACTGACCCCGTTTCCCCAGGCCATCAGGTACCTACTATCCTAATTCAAATATCTTAAAACGAATATATTTTCATTTTTCCAGGAGAGACATCAATACGTCCAAGCTGACTGTCACAATGCAATGTGCAGTAGAACTCAACGGAAAGTATGACATGAAAGGACAACTCTTCGTTCTACCTATCCAAGGCAATGGGGCTCTTATTGTGAAAGCCCGTAAGTAGTACCTACATATTTATATCTTAATTTCTTACTTGCTGCAGACTTTGGAGTCTGTTGCGCATACAATCCTCCGTCCTAGTTTAAGTCTGTTTAGAGGCAAAAGTATTTCTAAAGTATTTCGTGACTTTTTGCGGTTTTTCTGTTTCTTTAACAACTTAATGAGATAGCCATAACAACATTGTATGTTATGGAATGTATTATGTGAGGTCCACACAAAATACCTGGACAAACTTTGACTGTGACTCCTTTAACGAGCAACACTGAAATACAAATTTGCAAGGGTCTTAGCAAAAACTCTTAGATGCAAAATTATGAAGCCATAAAAGCCTTATCTTATGATGTATCATGTGCGTGTTAAAAATATTAAGTAGTTTCTACATGTTTGCAGGAAGCTTTTAAAGATCTGATCATCTAAATTTGATGCCCGATAGCATCAGGCCTTTGCTCTGCAGTGGGACAAAAAAATATTTATTATTTATTTAAATTACGATCATAATATGGTTGGTAATATTATTTAACGTTATGCAGCGGTCTTAACATGTTACTCGCCTTCGGATAGTGAAGCAAAAATTAAAAAATTCTAAGGTGACAACTAAGAATACTAACCAAACAAATAAATTTAGACGTGACATACAAAGATAACTCAAAAAATAAGGTGTAGCGGCATCTACAAACGCCACATGCAAGCTACGCGTTACACTGACGTCATGCAAAATCCTGCATCGCGCAAGCAGACTTTACCGCGCAACTAGCATATATACAACGTCCCGACGTCAAACGTCGGGCAGTTGCCCACCAGACGAAACACAAGTCTGGTCGGAAGATCCTCCCTTTTCTATGGAGGATGAGTGAACTTTACACCCTGTTTCTCGTACCTCTATAAAGGGATCAAACAAAATTCATTTGATACTAAATCAGACGCGTAGGATCAGACGTCTTAACAGACAACTATGCACCAATCTAAACTACAGACCATTTACTGCGCAGCAGTGCATAAATATTGAATAATTGCTTGCGTACTATCGCCAGAATAATCGATACACTATGTAGTAACGGTACTCGAATTAATCAGGCATTGGGTCCAAAGAGATTTTCTAAAAGTTTTCTACAAAGTCTATTTTCGACCCCATCGGAAAAAGAGCAAATGGACTAAGTTCCATATTCTGAGAAACTGTTGAAAATTATATTTCATACTTACCGTACTTATTTAAACTAGGCCTTAAGAGGACGCACAACGGTCCACTAGCGCCACTCCATTATAAAAATTCATTCTAAAGAAAAGCGGCCACTTTCCTCTAGATCGTATTTTGTTGCTTCGTGTCTCAAAATGAAAGTTTATAAAAGGTAATAGAAAATTCTAGACACACTTACTGCAGGTCCTTACAAGTCGTTATTCATAATTCTTTCTCAGTCACGAGATAATATTTTTTTTTAAAGGAGTGGCGCTAGAGGACCGTTGTGCGCCCTCTTAAGTACCAGTAACAAATGTTTTATTTAGAATTCGAAACGTAGAACCTAATTTATTTTTCCGAGGTTCTATGAAACAAAAATGTTGCTCCGTCTTGCTGAGTGCGATAATTATGTGAACACAATTCGCTTAATATAATCATAATAGTATCTTCATACAACGAATTTAATTTCCGATTTACTTATATACCTACAACCAGTAACTAAATGCACATTATTTATTTATTTTTTTCAACAATTATTTTCGTCTTGATCCAACGTCCAGTTATGAAACTTCCATCTCCTAGTAAGGTCAAAAACTTTAAGTGACGATTATTAATTAGTTATTATTATTTTACGCTATCTAAGTAAAACAAAACGAAATACCATTATTTCAGAAATAAAAAATATTAGTTTTTTGTTCGGAATAAAACTTGTCATACTTAAAATTAAAATAAAAAACCTTTTTAATCGAAATATATTTCTATGATATGTTTGCTACCTCCACGTTACAATATTTAAATATAAACTTTATTAAACATAACTAGTCTCTTATGATAGTTCTTGACTGACACGGTGGACTTGTGGTCACGGTTGGTAGTGACCACATGTTACCAGCCGTGACTAGTTCTTGCTAAGGAAAATAGATGACGCTTTTTAGTAGTAGTTTTGTTAACATGACATCACACCTGTTTTAGCTGACCCATAGTAGAAATACACACATTTCGCCAGTTATTTACACATACATATACATACATAAACTCACGCCTTATTCCCATGGTGGTAGGCAGACACTACAGAACGCCACCTGCTACGATCCTTATATACTAGCCATGCCAGCCGCACACTTGCCACATGACATGGCTGCATGCATGATGACTTACATACTAGCCAGTTATGTTTAAGTCCCATTTAATAAGGGGAGAGCCTATTGCCCTCAACCGGGCACAAATCCAGACTCCAGGCTATTATTGAGAAATGCCTACGCAGGACGTCATGCACAACTGTAGCGCTTGCGCCTACTACCCCAAGGAATGAGTAGTTTTGTTAAAGGAACAATTTTTTTTTACAATTACAGCGAAGGTTCTAGTAACTGTAGAACTAGATTGTCCGGAAAAAACAGGCAAAGATGGAAAGAAGCATTGGAGTATCAAATCATGGAAACACTCTTTTGAGTTAAAGGACAAGTCCTACGTGAAGTTCGAAAACTTGTTTCCTGATAACGAAATTTTACGTAAGTATTTATCTATATATATATTCTGTACGTATAGATAACGAATTGGTACGTAAGTATTTATCGTGTCGATTCGTGTGACCCTTTAGTTTTTCTAAACTGCTCAATGGATTTTGATGCGGTTTTCACCATCCCTTAGAGAATTTATTCTGGAAGGTTTATGTGTACCCACGGCCAGTTCCAGTTTTAGCTGACCTCCTATAGTATAGGCTTTTCGTACAATGAGAAGTCTGCAGCTTATACTGGAAATGTATAGCTTGATATGTAGTCGTGCGTACACTACATTGATATTTAACTTAGATGTAGCACTTAAAAATCTCGATGTTTTGCAATGACGTCACATTAGTAACTCAACCATGCGAGGTACAATTATTTAAAATTGGTTATTAAAAATAATCTAAGCCAACAATGATAGAGCTAGTTAAAAAAACTCAAATTAAAGAGTTGTAGTAAGTGGTACAATTTTAATAAGTTTTCTACTTTTTTTCTATTACAGGCAAGTCTACCGAAGAGCTGGTATCTACAAACGGCAATGATATTATCACAGAAATTGGTCCACCAATCATAAAAGCACTATTCGCCGTCGTCGTTGACAGCATAAAAAAATTCTTTAACATAGTTCCAGTTGATGACCTCGCTATAGATTGATGATTATGTACCAACATTAGAAGAAATGCAACGAATGTAACAATTTACATCAAATACATTGATCATTACAAGGAAGAATCTGTTATTAAAAATTTCAATTTAGTACAACTACACTAACTGCTACCACCATTAACTTACCCACACGCTAGTTAGCATTTCTACTAACTAAATAGTACCTATTTTATTTTATTTATTATTGGACAATAAACAGCTACAATATAAAATGTTTACAAATAGCAATAATATAGGCTCATAAGTAGTTTTAACAATATTGGAGCCCACTACATTATCCGCATGTTAACAAAATTAAGATTAGGTAAAAAGTGCCACTAGATTAGCATTACTCAGATATATAAAATAAAAAAATAATTGATTATTAAAATACAATTAATTAATTGAGTACTTAAAATTAAAATATATATATATATTAATTTTGAATAAAATAAAAAATTTGGGACTGTTCCTTATCATCAGAAATAAGCATTAAGATTATAAAAAAAATAAAAAGGAATTGACAGGATAATACAATTCATTAATAAAAATAATTAAAACGGTTAAGTAAACCTATAACTTACTCTAGATGAAAAATGGCAATGCTGACAGTAAGACTATACTGAATACCTGACGCACTATAGTGTGCACTGTAGTGTGTGTGTAGTGTTTAGCTTTATAAAGCTAAAACAAATTATCAAACGTAATGTAAACAAATAACGCTAGCTTAAAAAAATATAATCCTCTACTCAGCAGGGCAAAGCAGCTGTGCCTTAAATTAAAATATAATTATTATTATTTGATTTATCTAAAAACGGTACCATTTTTTGTACATAAGTGTCACAAGTACCAGCAAGATAACCTTTGTGAGAGCTGGAGTTTACACTGGGTTCGGAACCTATGTGACATATTCCCACCCTCACACGTTCTTAAATTACAATGACACATACGTACTGAGAAACAGGACAAGAGTTACGAAAACTGAGAGGAAATAATTTAATCTAATTGTTTTAAAATACAAAAATAAATATATCTACTGGCAAGTCAGGTACTAATTAGCAACAAACGATGGAAAACGACACCCTTTGCCCTACATTGAGACAATATATGCTAAACCGATACAAAGATGAATCACAACCCTCGCCTAAACATTCTATGACACTCTTGTGTAAGAATTTTTGAGTAAATACTTATCATCCTCAAACATTGATTAAAGCTCACAATAATTTACTAAAGGTCTTGCCTTTTTACATTCTGAATTAGAATTAAATAATGTAGACACTACACTTATGGCTCCACACAGTTGTTTTCTCTCACGGTTTGTTCAAATAATAACTAACACAATATTTATTGATCACTTTACAAAATTACGACGGAATAGTTTGAGATCATGGATATTTAAAGGTCTACAAAATCTTCCATTGGCACCTAATGATTAAATAAAATAAAATAATTTTATTTCGGACAGCTAGAAAGATCCATAAAATTTTACTAACAGGTTTGTACTTAAAACACTATTGTTAATAACTTAAACTAATGACGAATTAATGAGAAGACCACCTGTCTAGGGTAACATGTAAAGGGTCTGAAACTAGGATATAAGTCTTCTCACAAATTGCCTTATTATGGCGGAGGAAGTGTCTGCCGAAACAGCCGTCATGATGCTATTGGGACTGCTTCTTATTCTGCTCAGGAGTGACGCTGTTTTTTGAAATGAATCGTTCATCGTTTTTACCAAGCATTATAAACAAAATCACACCTGTATTCCTCAAAGGGAGAGACGTGTAGGTAAATTTGTCATAGTATATATACCCGGGGAGTATAATGAGGATTGAGTTTATTACAATCAACTGAACATGAGTCCAAATTAGAAGCTGCTACTGAAAAATTCCTATTAGAAAACCAAAACTTAATGACACTTTTCCGGGTCTGGAAATCGACCTTGTTTTATTGAATTATCTCCAAACTATTTTTTTTCAAATCCTTACCAAAGAATCAGAGATGTTCAGTGTTTACTGTGACGAATTCCATACCAATAGGTAACAGCAAGAGAACATCAAAACTTTGAGCGTTTACAAGAATAGCACGAGAACGAGAATTCTTCCTAAATACACCAAGAAAGGATTCAAAAGTATTGTACATCATCTAATCAGCCAGCAACGCACGCAGCATACCTACTTTCAACACAACATCCTAAATGTGTTCAGCATAATACCCGGATATCTTCATAGAATTCGTAAAACACAATCAATGGATTGTTTTGAATAAGCAGATGGTAAACCAACCTCACCTCACCTTAATTATACGCACGTGCACGTAAGATTACAAGCTGATTCTGGTGTGTTGTCACTTGGTCGTGCTAAGACCACTTCAAGCAACGTTTAAATTAGGTGATAGTATTTTGTGGTTAAAAAGGGGATAGTTCTTAGGGATAGATATGAAGCGCCATGCTACTTTGATCTGCTATTCGTTAAATATCTTCTAATATTTCACAGAATTTCAAGCTGTTCCTGATGTTTTGTCACTTAGCCGTGCTAAAACCACTTTAACCAACGTTCAGATTAGGAGATAGTTTTTTTGGTTACAAACGGTTTGGTTCTTAGGGGTAGCCAATAAGCACCATGCTACTTTCATCTGCTATTCATTAAACGTTTTCGAATCTTTGACTGATTCGAATTATAACGCTTGACATAGAGTTATATGCATTTTAAGAGACTATCGAAAAGTTACATACCTAAATAATATTAATATACTCCTGAACGAATTTCGGTCACGCCGGCCAATCTCAACGAAAAGTAAGAAAAAAAACTACATTTCACTAAAATCACTTACTTATGATGCAACAGAAAAACTTGTGGAAATTTAACATCTCTGAAAACACACACACAACACACCCTGACCTTCTCTTACTCAACATTAGGTACTCACACATAAAGCACTGATCTCAAAATTTATTAGTATATAATTTTCTTTTCTTTAAATATTTGTTATAATCCCTTGGTTAAGTATTAGTCTTGGAACAACCTGCCCTCTCACTAGGAGTCGGGCGTTGCTAGCTGCACCACAGTTTTAACTATTGCAGCGATCATCGTTTAACATTATTTGTCTTTTGAATGTATTTGTTTTTTGTTCTCAATAAACGATTATGATTATTATTATAGATTAGCCAAGTGCGCAGGAGATGCTGATTAGCCCTCTTCCTCTCTCCAAATTTTGCTGTGCACAACAGAGTCCATATTGATCTTTTACTTTGTTATACCATCTATGTAATACATTTGGAATGCAATAAAGAATTGAGTATTGAGATATTATAGTGCACAAGTGTGTACGTAGACACACGTGCTCTCTCTGTTCCTGTTTCTCTCATAGTGCGATGGGATACCAATCCGACATAACCAGGGATATATCAGGCGCAGGACCAACGGCTTTACGTGCTTCCCGAGGCACGGGGGTGTCACACCACCAACCTCTAAACTCCGGGCTGCAACTGAGAAATTCCTAATGGAAAACTCAATAGCCCTTTGCCCGTCCTGAAATCGAACCCAGGACTCAGTCCAGTCCTCAGGCAGTCACGGGACCACGAGATCAACCGAGCAGTTGGAAAGTTACATAACTAATAAATAATGTTTATAGGCAACAGTGGCAGTTACTACAAATAAATAAAAATATATTGCAGGACATTGCTTCAAAAAAACAACAAGGACAAAAAGACCCGGTTTTGTAGGTTCAAGTAGTTTCTTATTTGTAAAATTGGTTACATAAATTATATCACAGGAAAGATAGCATATTTGGATGTTAATTTAGATCAACCTAAAAAATCTAAATTAGTACAACCATTAGCACAGACACCAAATCTGCATGAAGCCACTGATTGACACAATCATTACATGTATTCCCCAAATGGTTATATGATAAATGATTTTATTTCTGTAAGTAGGTTTGTACAAACACTTTTACACGTCAATCATATTTTAAAACTAGATGAGGTCGGCGTTTCCTATCTGACTACTCTGAGAAGAAAGGCCGAAACAAACTCAGAGGTCATAGTCTCTTTTAAAGTCCAGACATAATCTTGGTCAGATCATGTGAAGACCATGTAGATTTGAGTCTGAAACGGTCTTTTGAGGAAAAACCACACAGAATAAGTGGACCTGTCCAGTCAGTGCACGCATTTGTCAGTAATCGTTAATACCCACATTTTGCCAGTCATGTTTAAATCCCATGTAATAAAGGGCTAGTCTACTGTTATTATAGAGGTATGAGGAACAGGGTGTAAAATTCCCTCATACCTCCATAGAAAAGAGAGGATCCTCAGAACAGACGGGTGTTGGGTCTGGTGGACAACGGCCCGACGATTGATGTCTGGACGTTGTATATATGCTAATGGGGACCTATCATTTTTGTACTCACCAGTTGGCGCCACTGTCGAGAAAGATCCTGTTGCAGTACTTTTATTTGATGATTTGGATATGTTTATGTATCCTTATATTCATAGTATGTTTATTTTATTACATTTTAAAACTTCAAATGAATATTTAGGTTATAATGTTCCTAAAATTGGCAAGCATGAAGGTGACAAATCTTATTCTTCCTTCAAGTGCTACCAAATTAGATCCTAACTTTTTACTTAAATTCTTAAGCCATAATTAATCAATAATGGCACGACCATTACAGCTATTATGAATCATTCGTTAAAATCCGTGATAAATTTTGACATCTGGAGACCTTATTCTACACTAGCGGCTCTAGCGGCGACCTCAAGCGCGATAGCCCTCATTGCGCGGTAAACCCTGCTTGCGCGATGCAGGACTTGACGTCAGTGTGACGCGAAACTCGCATATGGCATTGTAGATACCGCTACACCATCAACCGGGCTCAAATACAGACTCAGGGCACTTTGCCCTCTACCTGGGACTCGTCCTCGACAGCCGGTGGAACTTCGTCGAGCATTTCCTACGTCTGGCTCCCAGGCTGGAGCGGGCCGGGGCTGCCTTGAAGCGGCTCCTGCCCAATCTAGGGGGTTCAAACGCCTCCTGCCGGAGGCTCTACGCGGTGGTCGTGCGGTCCACGGCCCTTTACGGGGCGCCGGTGTGGGCGCGTTCGTTGAGGCTCCGACCAGCCCGCCGGTTGAACGCGTCCCAAAGGGTCATGGCGATCCGGCTGGTCCGACGATACCACACGGTCTCCTGCGAGGCGGCGAGCCTCCTTGCCGGATTGCCGCCGTAGGATCTGGAGGCAAAAGTCCTCGCGCACGTTTGGGAGTGGCGCGAGGAGGCGAAACGCTGGAGCGTAACTCCGCTGCCGCGAGAAATCGCGGCACAGCGGACAGAGATCCGGCGGGATCTCATGGCGGCATGGAGAGTGCGACTGTCGCAACCGAGCGCATGGCACGCCACAATTGCGGCGGTAAGTACCCTCTTTGAGGAGTGGCTTGAGAGGCGCCACGGTATCCTCACCTTCTGCCTGACGCAGGTGCTCACCGGACATGGCTGTTTCGGGAGGTTCCTGTTTCGGATAAGGCGGGAGGAAACGCCCGGGTGTTATCATTGTGAGGATCGACCAGAGGACACGGTGGAGCATACGGTGGAGGTCTGCCTGGCTTGGGTGGAGCACCGCCGTGTCCTCGTAGCGGCGATCGGCGGCGGCGACCTCTCGCGTCCGGCCCTGGTTCAGGCCATGGTACGGAGCGAGAGGGAATGGAAAGCCGTCACCGCCTTCTGCGAAGCAGTAATGCTAGCGAAGGAGGAGGCGGAGCGCGAGAGGGAGAGGCAATCACTGCGCCCTCGCGGCCCTAGTCGCCGCAGGAGGAGACACCCTGGGCGTCGGGAGTCGATTGCCGACTCCCGGCCACCGTAGGCGCGGGCTTACAGACGGCAAGCAATGGGCAGCTCGCCGTCCGGTAAGGACCAGGCCCGGGTCGACGGCGCGTCGTGTTCCACGCGCGCCTCAAAGAGATGTCAGCACCATTGACGGGGTCCGATAGGACCGATGCCTGCCGGGGCTGCGGATTGTTCGAAAGAGTAGTCAGTAAGAGTCTGACACGCCCTTCCGCTCCGCCCAGAGCGGGAGAGGTCATTTGATGATTTCCCACGAAAAAAAAAAAAAAAAAAAAGCATGTCGCTTTCTATTTCTTGGTAGACAAGACATAGCTATTTCTATACAAAGTGACATCTCGTTTCTCCATTTTTTACATCGTACCGTAAAAATCCTCCTACAATGTGTCATTTTGTCTTTCGTTTTTACCGATCGTTGTCTAGGTCCTTTTTTATGTAGACTATTTCAGAAGAAAGATTTATATCCCAAACTGTCAAAATCACACTGACAACTCACAGTTGTCTAAGATAGTGAAGGCAATTTGATTTTGTAATCGCCATGCTAAAGACAGTAGAAAACTTTTTACTCAGACGAACACAAAGTATAAAAATGAAAAAGAAAAATGGAATTTTTCACTTTTCGTATGGAAAATGTGAAACATTATTACCTACATGTTGAGTTTTAGGGGTTTAAGGGTCCTTATAAAGGGGGGTCGAAATTTTGATTATTTTTGCGATAGGATACACCATTTTCGAGATATAAGCAAAATAAAAGAAAAACGTGAATAAAACTACTGAATTTCGTACAAAGTGCAGTTGACTTTTTCTACTTTGCTGCCGTCGTACTGTCTTCACGGAACGTCATTTTTGTCTATTCTTCCGTCGACAAAACGGTGCTCGTGCTAAGCCTGCAGAAAATCGAACTACCAGTACAGTAAACAAGCATATTACAAATTAGAGGATTATATCATAGATAAGAATGCTTGGAAACATGCTGGTCCTCCTCCATAGAACAATCTAGAGTCTAGACAAAATCAAACTGGTTGCTAGTTTATTTGTATAATTTATAATTTTGATGACATTGATTTTACATTCTGTAATTACTTTAACTCACATCTATCACACAATTAAATTACATGTCATTGCTTTATATTTAATTATTTTTACCTATTACGGTATAGTAATTTTATTCTAGGTGTTTCGTCTTTACATATTATACAGGGTGGCAGGGACATCGACGCGCAAACTCTAACCATAAATTCAGCACATCATGATTCTAGACCCCCTAGCGTAGAAAATTTTCGTAGGTTATAAAAAAATACATTCTGCTGTTTCAAAGAAAAGTGCAATACCTACGTGGTCAAAATGTATTGAGAAACAATTTTTTTTAAATAACCTACAAAAAATTCCAACGCAGGGGGTTTCAGAATCATCTACTGAATCCATGGTAACAGGTTGCACGTCGATGTTCCTGCCAACCTGTATAATTAATGTATACAAAATATTGATAAAACATTTTAAAAGAGTAATAGTAGAGCTTCTTGCCATTCTTCTCCATACGAAACTTCCTTTTGGAAGAGGCAACTAGAAACAATTTTACTTTTTTGTAATTTTTAACGTTCTAAAGTGCCTTTTATGTCCCGATTTGAAATAAATGATTTGACTTTGACAGTACGAGGGCTGCACTAAAAGTATCGGGAATGGAATATTTCCACTGTTCCTGTCATATTAAAATCTTTTAATTGAAAACTCCTTGGTTTTAAAAATCGAATACCATTTATTTATTTAAAAAAAGATTATCGGTCTTGTCACAAGGTTTTGTCAAACTTGTTTAGTCGTTGGGAAAATGGAATTGACTCGAGAAAATTCAAGAGCGATGATTTATTATGACTTTCGAAGTGATTTAACACAAAAACAGTGTGTTGACCGGATGATTTCTGCATTTGGTGATGAAGCCCCATCCAAAACCACAATTTATCGCTGGTTTGCTGAATTTCAACGTGGACGTGTCAAGCTCAGTGATGATCCCCGTCAAGGTCGTCCAAAAACTGCAGTCACCCAAGAAAACGTTGATGCTGTGCGTAAGCTGATTGAGGAAGATCGACATGTGACATACCGCGAAATTCAGGCAACTTTAGACATTGGTATGAGTCAAAAACAAATAATCTTGAATTAAGGTGTAAAAAAGTTGTTTTCCCGATGGATACCGCATTCGCTCTGTGAAGAGCAAAAAGCGGCTCGCGTTACTTGGTGCGTCAGAACTCTCGAAACATTCCACGCAGGATCCTCAAATGCTGTATACAACATCGTATCAGGTGAAGAATCCTGGATATACGCGTACGAACCCGAAACAAAAAACCAGTCACGAGTTTGGGTGTTCGAAAATGAGTTAAAGCCAACAAAAATTGTTCGTTCACGGAGTGTTGCAAAAAAAATGGTGGCCACGTTTGTCTCCAATACCGGCCATGTTACGACTATTCCTCTTGAGGGACAAAGAACGGTTAATGCAGAATGGTATGTTAGCATTAGTTTGCCACAGGTCGTTTCTGAACTCCGTAAAGAGAACTGCAACCGCCGCATCATCCTCCATCACGACAATGCGAGTTCTCACACCGCGCTCAGAACAAAAGAGTTTTTAGAGCAAGAAAACATAGAATTGTTAGACCATCCGCCGTACAGCCCCGACCTAAGTCCTAATGATTTCTATACTTTCCCTAAAATAAAGAATAAATTGCGTGGACAGAGATTTTCATCACCTGAAGAAGCTGTGGACGCCTACAAAACAAAACAAACTACGAAATTTTCAGTGCCGCCCTCGTATACTCGTAGTGCTCGTTTGACACATTTAAACTAATATTATAAAGTGAAAAGATTTGATTTTTTGTATGTTTGTTTGTAACGCTTTCACGATAAAACGGCCGAACAGATTTTAATGAAATTTGGCACATGGGTATATCATAACCTGGATTAGTACATAGAATAATTTTTATCCCGATATTCGCACGGGATCGGGACTTATGCGGATGAAACCGCGGGGCACAGCTAGTCGAGCTATAGAAAGAGACAGACACACAAGATGACAAAGACGACACTCAAGAAAGTCGACTTTTTCAAAAACTCGATGGTCCATCATTACGACCAGGAACTGTACTAGTTTTTATTCTCGAAAAATAGAAATATTGAATTTATTGGTTTGCAAAACTGAGCAAAACAACGTCTAATCGAGATTATTTTCGTAGATTCATGTATGGCTAGATCGATGCTATACATAGTTAATTATATTTCTAGAAAGTTACTGGTTGACCTTATTCTTTTTTGTCAGGCCTAAATTAATAATAATATAATTTTTTTGAAGATTATCTTTAAGCCAAACTTGAAATATTAGATTGGGTTTTTATTATGATTTGTAAGCCTTAACAAATAGAGTTAGCAATGCTGCTTTATTGCGCAGATTAAGAGTAACGATATATTTTTTTCAGTGCTTCCTTGCTGATGCAGGCACCCGGCCCTCGGTTTCTTCTTAGAGCATTCCCAGAACACTTTACACCTGTATTCCCTATACAGGTGTGCAAACGTGCATGTACTTTATTTTCCAGGCGTGACGCAGCTAAATCCCAGATGCTCTTAAAATAATTCAACGCGCTTTGAAACTTGACAGAGATTATGAAATGGATGGAAAGATGCTCATTATGACAATAAAAGGAAAAGAAAAATCCATGTGTTCTTCAGTAAGTATGGCTTAGATTTTTTCAGTGGTCTGTAAATAACCATATTAAGTTTTTTTTAGAGCTTTGCTTTCATAAAAAAGGCTGCAGATTGAGCCTATTAAACCCCATTAAATTAGACATTGAAACGTTAGTATTTTTTTAAAGTAAGTACTGTTTAAAAGTTGCTTATCTGGGCCCTGAGTCGAACTAACTCAAATGCACACGCGTTGTTGGAAGGCTAAACCAAACCAAACAATTTTAAAAGCGTAAATTCAACTGTTTTCTTTCTTCTTTATTTTATGATAAATAGAAGTATTTATCGAAAAAGAAAGAAGTAATTAACCTTATTCTCAAGTTCGAAAACTGCATTTACATACACTTGAGCAGCCATAGGACGAGCGCCTCGACTCGAGGCAAGTACCTATATATCTACAGATTTTCATATAACACTCAACAAACACTCATTGTCTTTTATAGAAAACTAGGTTTTGCCCGCGGCTTCGCTCGCGTTAATTTAGACTTTGACTATCAATTCGGGTTATAATTCAATCATGATTCGAAAGACACGTGGCGCCATCTATTATCATAAGGACGTTATTGTTGTTTTCCTCGGGAACAGTACCTTTTTGCGGGATGAAAGGTACCCTATGTCCGTTTACTTTCGCATTTATAATATTATTATATTATATATTATATTATATAATTATATATTATATATTATAAGTTAGGAAGTTAGGATATTGTTAGTACGGTTATATTAACCTACATTATTAAAGAAAGAAAAGACGGCAAGAAATACTTTCGTGTCAAGAATTTCGACCACAACTGTGGTCATAACTACGAACTGAAAGAAAAATCCGATGTTTCATTTGAAGGCTTGTTGTTCCAGGACAGTGATGTATTAGGAACCTAAGTACCTATAAACAAAGTTGACTTACTGGTGCAACTTTTTTTTTCGCAACATACTATGTTTCTGATCACGATGGCGAAAAACTTTTAATTAGAATTATATTATTGATGTGAAATAAAATTATGCTAACTCGCCATGTTTTTTTTTAAAGCTGGGTGATGAAATATCGCTTGATTAAGCATGAAATGAATAATAACAATGATTGTGCATTGAAAATATTATCTGTTTGGCTTGTTATTCAATTGTTTTTATTGTTCCTGTTCATCTGTAGATCTTGGCGAGCTAATCTAATCAACCAATTTGTTATTAAAACCGATTTATTTAGGTTTTGTTTTTTGTCCTAGGAATGCCTCTGTAGAGGCAGTCCTAGGACAAAAAAACAAAACCAGGAGGTCAGGAGGACTCGGTTGGACTGCCTCGTTGGTCTAGTGGTCGCAACCGCTACTACAGAGCATGAGGTTCTGGGTTCAATTCCTAGGTCGGGCAAAGTGGTATTGGGTTTTTACATTAGGAATTTCTCAGTAGCAGCCCGGAGTCTGGATTTGTGTCCGGTTGATGGCAATAGGCTCGCCCCCTATTACATGGGACTTAAAAACATAACTGGCGAAAAGTGAGCGTACTAAAGGTATCTACACCTACAATAATTTCAACATCTCCGACAGTGAATCCCTTAAGAAGGATTTAAATAACATTTTTGACTGGTGTACCATTAATCGAATGACCTATGACTACAGACTCGAGGGTCAATTGTTAGAACGAAAGCACGTAGCCAGAGATCTTGGCGTGTTGTTTCATGAACAATTAACTTTTAGAAATCATTACAATAACATTACGAATAAAGCACTAAAAGTTCTCGGTTTTATATCTAGGTCTACCAAAGGATTTAAAAAACCTCTAAACTTCATATTACATTATAAAAGCCTAGTAAGAAGTATATTGGAACACTGTTCCATAATCTGGTCACCGTGTTACGCGGTACACTCTGATAGAATTGAGAGTGTGCAAAGAAAATGTGTTAAGTGGGTCTCGTACCGGTACGGATTCTCTAGAACGCTACAAAGCTATTCCGAACGCTTTCTTGAGTTCAATTTGGAACCTTAGCATGCTCGTCGAAGACAGCAAAACTGTTCAGCTCTGCTGTCCCTCATAAACATCAATACTAGGCATAACACCCGGATACCGAAAACTTCTGCACTTCTGGGCCGGCAGTCTCGACATTAGATAGCGACAAAAATCCGTCGCTAAGTCGTATCGTAGTCAAATTCCTTTAATCGATTTTCAACTTTATATCGAAAGTATAAGGTTGAAAATCTATTAAAGAAATTTGACAACGGTACGACTTAGCGACCGATTTTTGTCGCTGTCTAATGTCGAGACTGCAGGGGGGATCTTTACAAATAACACCTCATATTACAACCCTATCGTTAGAATGTGTCGACTTTACAATGAAATTTCAAAAGACAGTGACAGTATTGACATCTTCGATTCGCTCTATTTCCATCCAATACCAAGAGCTAATACCAAATGGTATTAGTAAATAAATTCGGAAATAAACTCAAACTCAAACTCAAACTCAAAGCATTTATTTCAATTAAACCATTTACAGGCACTTTTGAATTGTCAAAGAGTCGGTCAGTTAGTCAGAAAGTTGAAGCTAGTTGCCCATTCCAAAACGTAGATCTCTATGGAGAAGAACGGGCAAGAAACTCCAAGGACACTCTTTTTAAATCAAGATATTACAAAATCCTGGGTACATTATTCGTGTTGCTTCTATATGCGAGAACAATGAAAAAAAAATATATAAAAAAACAATTCAAAATATAAGATTAATAATAAAAATAAGCCGTGGCAGTTAAGAGATGACCAGTCTCAACTGACGGCGCCCGTTCACGAACATGACGCGTGGATCAGCACCATCCAGCTCAACCATTTTGTAGGGAACCGAATGATCCAACACACGCGCCACCAACAGTGAGACATTTAAGTGAGCATGACATAGTCTCTACTGCCATGCTGTCAAGTCAACATAATTATATAATAAACGAATCCATTGTACTCACATTTACAAAAATTGCAATATGCTTCTAAATTATACAAAACTATAGTTTGCTATGTATTTGAGCAATGAATAAAATTTTACTACATAAAAGAAAATAATCATTAAAATATCTATTGAATTATTCAATAATAAAACATATTTTATAAAAAATAAACAAACATTAAGTTCGCAATGTCAGAAAAATAAAAAGGGGAATAAGAAAGGAGTATCTCTTCCAAACATTCAAATTTTAACTAGTGCGCCCGGCTGTGGAGCAGGACCAGCATTAAGCCAAGCATTTTTATCTACTATATAGTCATTGAACTTATAATATGCTTGTCTACATAGTGTGCGTTTAATGCATGTTTTAAATTTCTTCTCATTTAGTTGAAGAATATCGAGTGGTATTTTATTATAACATTTTACACAGTACCCCATAAAAGAAGTACCTACTTTAGATAACCTGAAACGTGGTTGATCTAATTTGTTCCTATTTCTAGTGTTAAAATTATGCCTGTCACTTATCTTACTAAAAAGATGTAGATTTTTTCGAACATACATAATGTTTTCATATATATATTGACAAGGTACCGTCATGATGTTAATTTTTTTAAACAGTTCCCTTAGAGATTCGCGTTTGCGGAGGTTGTAGATGGCTCTGACAGCCCTCTTTTGCAGAATAAAGATAGAATCAATATCCGCAGCCCGTCCCCACAGCAGAATACCGTAAGACATGATGCTATGAAAGTAACTAAAATATACTAGTCTCGCGGTATCCACGTCTGTTAATTGACGGATTTTCCAAACAGCGTAAGCGGCTGAACTTAGCCGCCCTGCAAGTGATGTTAAGTGAGGACCCCACTGTAGCTTTGAATCTAGCGTAATCCCCAGGAAAACCGTTTTTTCGACGAATTCTAGTATCTCCTTATTCAATACAACGTGACATTTACTACTTCTAACATTCGGTAACGAGAATCTTATGCATTTAGTCTTCTTCTCATTTAATACCAAATTATTTACAGTAAACCAATTATGAACCTTAAGCATGGCGTTATTTACGTCGTCAAGCTCATGTGCATGTCTGTTTATTTCAAAAATCAGTGATGTATCATCAGCAAATAACACCATTTGAGGTCGGATTTTCAGTAAATGAGGTAAATCATTTATATATACTAAAAAGAGGAACGGACCCAATATTGAACCCTGCGGTACACCCATTTTGACTTTTAAGCCCAATGAATTTACACCGTTTATTTGAACTTGCTGCAGTCTATCATTCAAATATGATTTTACTAAGCTAACCGCAAGTTTACCCAGTCCGTAATGCTCAAGTTTCAAGAGCAGTGTTTCGTGATTCACGCAATCAAATGCCTTGGATAGGTCGCAAAAGATGCCTATTGCATCTTGTGCCTCCTCCCATGCGTTAAAAATATGTTTTAATAATGTAACACCGGCGTCGGTTGTACAACGTCCTTTGGTGAAACCATACTGTTGATCATGTAGGATGTTATTACGATTAAAATGATTGAGCATTTGATTTAACATTACTTTTTCAAACACCTTGCTGAAAACTGGCAAAACCGATACGGGTCTATAATTATTAGTGTCTTTGCTGTCCCCAGATTTGAAAAGTGGAATTACTTTACTATACTTCATTAAATCTGGGAATACCCCTTGATCTACACATAAATTAAATATTAAAGCTAAATAGGGTGCAATTGTCTCAATAATAGATTGACAGACTTTAGTAGACATGCCCCACAGATCTTCTGTAATTTTAATCTTAAGTTGCTTAAATGCCTTTACAACGACCACAGGGCTTATATGTTTAAATTTAAATTCTATAGAACAGGCTGAAACATTCGCTCTTAATAAATCAATAGCAAGAGAGGGCGAGGAATTTAAAGTTACTGTAGTTTTAATTGGAATATTAGTAAAGAAAGTTGCAAATTCCTGAGCAACATCGATGTTATCGCTAATGAGACCGCGGGAAGTGTCCAGTGTGTAATCAGTATTATGCCTTTTGTTCCTGTTCGTTTCATTGTTAATAATTTTCCAAACTGTTTTTATTTTATTGTCTGCTGATTTAACCTTGTTGCTAATGAATGACGCTTTAGCTGCTTTGCAGACATTTTTAAAAGTTTTCGAGTAAGTAGCAACATACTTATTGAAAGTTTCCGTGTTAATATACGGCTTAAGGCCATACAGTTCAAATAATCTTTCCCTACTTTTCCTAATGCCTTTAGTTGCCCAGTCACTGAATAAAAACTTAGGGCAAATAGTTTTAGATTTCTTCTTAAAATAATTATTGAACTCTGTTTGCACTAATGAAAAGAATTCTTTATACAAAATATTACCATCATTCATATTTAGGCCCTGAGCACTTAACTTGCTAATTAAAGCGCTGTTAAACTTATTTAAGTTAGCCGATGTTATTGGTCTAGTTTGTATCTGCACTTTTTGTATTGGTGTGTTGGACTCAAAAGTAACAGTTTGACCGCTGTGATCAGAAGGGAGATAATTTACAATGGCTTTATCTAAATAGTCGCAGCAACAAAAAACATTATCAATACATGTAGCAGTAGCCGTAGTTATTCGCGTTGGTTCCAAAAACACATTTGACAGATTGAATGATTTGAAGAGGCTTAAGAATCTACTGCTATTTGAATTATTTTCCAAAATATTAAAAAAAAGTAAAATGTTTTCGGAAACTTAGTTCGTCACTCAAAGCATTTTAATTTTACTGAACCTGACTGTATCTGATTTCTTCAAACTTGTTTTGGTATTGATTTTAAAATGTGGTACTCGTTGGGAATAGAAAATAAATTCGGAAATAAACTAATACCAAATGGCATTAGCTCTTGGTATTGGATGGGAATAGATCTTCGATTCTCGTGCCGCTGTTTACAAAAGGCATGTATGTACTCTTTCTTTTTAATATTGTAACCGTTTAAATACTGTTTTCTTTAAATAATGTAACCTTGTGTCAATTATGTACTTTACCTGGCTTGTTTGATCCCCTACACATCCCGTGCCTAAGTAGGAGTGTGCCGAACGGAGGGCAGACGCACAAACCTTGTAGCTGTAATTTTGTGAAATAGCTTTTACTGTAATTGGCATCATTACTATTATTGTTGCCAATCATGTTGTGCGATTACGCTTTGGGTGATAATCAGGTCGAAACCTACAATCTGTACCTAGTGATAAACTGTGATTGTCACATGTTGTAGTTTCATTGAGAATAAATAAATAAATTTCTGTTATCATCTACTAAGTAGGTAGGTTACGTTTTATTTTTAGTAAAACCGAATTGAGAACCTCCCCCTTTTTTGAAATCGGTTAATAACCTACGACGAAAAGTCAATGGACTCTTCTACAATACAGTATTTATTTTGAGGTTATTTAGAATTTACAGTAAAGAAATTTTAAACATGTACTGACAGAACAATGAACAATGAAATTGGTGACAATTTTGGTAAAAATAGTGAGTTTGTTATGTTTGGATTGACAATGGTGCTGATTCTCTTGCCACAAAATTCTCTAAACACAAAAAATCACTAAAATTTAGTTTATTCCTGTCAAACGACGATTTCCCATTCTGAAATGGACTAAAGTGACACAACTTAACTATATTTTCGTTTGACAGCACTAAGATGGCAATAAGTTAGTAATTTAGTGAAAATGGCAATATTTCTATTCTGAATTTGACATATTTTACCTAAAAATTTGGTTGTCTAACAAAATCTGGCTATTTTTAATCGCGATTAAAAATTTCTGGCATAAAATTAGTTGTCATGAACTAAAATTCACCACAACACCTCGACTTCAGGTGCAAAAACAGTAGGTACTGTATAATTTTTTATTTTATTTTGCTCTTATCTCGAAAATGGTGTGTCCTATCGCAAAAATAATAAACATTTCGACGCCATTTATAAGACCCTAAAACTCTACATGTAGGTAATATTTTATCATATTATTTTCCATACAAAAAGTGAAAAATTCCATAAAAAACACATCGAGGCAGCCCAGGCGCGCCTCCGGCTCTAAAAAAATCCACGGGGTAGGGCAAACAAGTACAACGTGGAGTCGCAATTGTCAAATTAAATTTTAGTTGCGTCAAAATTATTTTTAAATTTAGAGATTTTTTATTGCAGAATATCTTTAAGATTCTCATAGCCAAAAGTAAGGAATTGTAGTGATAATTTAGTTCGGTGTACAAGAGAATCGGCACCATTACCTACTTATAGCTATTTGAGTGATTCACTAAATGTAATAAGTCCTATTGTATGCATGAAAAGAAAGGACAAAAAAGCTAGCAAACTGCTGGTCGGACCACCAAACTATTATAGTGTATCTTTTGAATATTATTTGTCTTGATAGTGTCCTTAGTTTCACATAGTCTGTAAGCAACTAGCTAGATTTAGACATTTCTAAAGATACAGCCCCGTGACAGGTTGACAGATGGCGTAGATTTAGTAATAGGGAAAACCCGTCCATCATTATAATACTCCTTTTTTAACCGACTTCAAAAAGGTTCTTAATTCGTCTGTATGTTTTTTTTTATTTGTTACGCGATATCTCCGGCAATTGTGTATCGATTTCGATAATATTTTTTTTAATAGATAGGCTGAGGAATGGCCCCATAAAAATTTTGATAAATTTCAATAATACGTATTTTTTCCTCGCAGTATTATATTGATGATGTTATAATAAATTCCTGTCATTGTTACCTGTCACATAGCAAGTAGTGGTATACGAATTTGTGTGGGATAGTTACCACAGCTAAAACGTGAAAAACAAAAACATTTTACAAAAAAGAAACAACCGACTTCTAAAAAAAAAACACTACAAAGCGAAAAATAACTTTAATTTCGGAAAATACGAGAATACTAAACCAAAGACACCGACTTCCGAAATTAAAGTTATTTTTAACTTCGTAATGTTTTTTTTGGAAGTCGGTTGTTTTTTTTTGTCTTCCATACTTCTCTATTATTCGTCATCTCGGTAGTCAGCCTTTTCTAGCCATGTCATCTTTCACACAGTCCGTCCATAATTTCTTGGTCTTCCCAAAATAATAATAAGTAGGAAAAAACCATTCAAACAAAGTAAATTATAAAATCAACATACTTACCAACAAAATCCAGATTTAAAAAAATACCAACATTTTGGTGTGTTGTTAAAAAAAACTGTCAACTTTGTCAGTGTTTTGATCCGCAATTTAAATGCAACCCTTTGTGGTGTAAATCCTTTTGATTTATTTCTCTAAGCTTGACGAAAGATCTGATTATAAAAATAGGTACCTTTATTGTTTTTTTGTGGATAAACAATATAATTATAATATTAAATACTCATTCGACAATATTATAAAAATCC
This sequence comes from Dryobotodes eremita, assembly GCA_917490735.1. NCBI lineage: Eukaryota > Metazoa > Arthropoda > Insecta > Lepidoptera > Noctuidae > Dryobotodes > Dryobotodes eremita. The sequence goes on along the minus strand of OU823251.1, from coordinate 16,389,571 downwards.
TCTCAAAAAGGAAAAAAAAACAGAAAAGGAAAATACATTATGAACCAGTCCAAGGTTTGCAAAACAAAGATCAACTATTTAACCATAAAAATAAAATATATTTACACATATTTAGGTATCCATACCAAACAAATAGTAATAAACACGTCCAAAGACTTTTTACCGAATACAGTAGGGTTCATATTAGCGTCAAAGTGATAAATGGCTAAAACATTACCCCATTGTCCAAAACTTTGTTTAACGGGTTGTTGAACTTATCTGAAGTGTAAATATGAATTAACATAAGGCACATTTGGTTGAAAATTAGTTATACATATATACCGTTCGACTCAGAATTTCTTGCACTATCGCTTGGTATATTGAAAATCCAGATATCGAAAAAAAAGTCAAGCTCACTTAAATGTCTCACTGTTGGTGGCGCGTGTGTTGGATCATTCGGTTCCCTACAAAATGGTTGAGCTGGATGGTGCTGATCCACGCGTCATGCTCGTGAACGGGCGCCGTCAGTTGAGACTGGTCATCTCTTAACTGCCACGGCTTATTTTTATTATTAATCTTATATTTTGAATTGTTTCTTAATATTTTTTTTTCATTGTTCTCGCATATAGAAGCAACAAGAATAATGTACCCAGGATTTTGTAATATCTTGATTTAAAAAGAGTGTCCTTGGAGTTTCTTGCCCGTTCTTCTCCATAGAGATCTACGTTTTGGAATGGGCAACTAGCTTCAACTTTTTGACTAACTGACCGACTCTTTGATAGTTAAAAAGTGCCTGTAAATGGTTTATTTGAAATAAATGCTTTTTTTTTTTGAGTCCCTTACATCACATATTGAGAATATTTTTGTTAAAAACTTGTTTTATATGACATTTCAAATTGATATTTCTATAAAAACCGACATGTCTCTTTCCACGCAGTATTTTGTCTTTACTTAAAACACAATCGAGTAAATTTTAACAACACGTCACTTAAGTTACTCCATAACTTGAGCATTTTTTAGTTTTGTCCCATACATTAGACAGTATTCTTTGAGTGTGTGATAAGCGTTTTGTTATCAATCAACTCAGCTTATCGCAGTCCACTGCCGGACATAGGCCTCTCCCATGCTGCGCCACAACACCCTGTCCTCCGCCTTCCGCATGCAGTCTGTCCCAGCCACCTTCTTGAGGTCGTCGCTCCTTCTAGCTGGGGGGCGTCCCACACTACGCTTGCCGGTACACGGTCTCCACGCCAGGAGTCGTCTGCTCCATCGGCCATCGGTCCTCCGACAAACATGGCCAACCCACTGCCACTTCAGTTTGCTTACTCTGCAAGCTATGTCGGTAACTCCGGTTCTTTTCCGGATAACTTCGTTCCTGATTTTATCCTTCAAAGAAACCCCGAGCATAGCCCGCTCCATAGCGCGCTGAGCGACCTTAAATTTGTGGACCAACCCGACCCTCAGTGTCCACGTTTCGGCACCGAATGTTATAACGGGCAGGACGCACTGGTCGAAGATCTTAGTCTTCAAACATTGCGGGATTGGCGACGAGAAGACTTGGAGAAGTTTTCCAAACGCTGCCCAACCCAACTGGATCCTTCTGTCGGCGTTTTATTACAATAAGCAGGAAATGCGGCATGGTCGATTGATCTAGGTTAAATACGCTTATCTGGTCGGTCAGTGGATGGGTGACCATCCATTTCATACCCAGACTCCTCCGTGCCTCGGAAAGCACGATAAAAGAAGATTCAGGTGCACTAATAAAAGTTTGATCTATTTTATTGGTTTCATATTATCCTTAGTACATCTTAAGTAATTCTGAACTATATTGCATCGACATAGTTTGTCATAATTATGATAGATTCAATTAATTTAGCTTGTTAACAGTAATGTGCAATATAGAATACACCATTCAAAGACCTTTACTTTAAAAAATTCAAGTTTTTGATTTCCCAAATGTTCCTTACATCAATGCTGTTAGTTTTCACCTAAAATTTCTTTAACGTAAGGTACCACTATTTTTTTCTTAATGTAACAGACATGCTATATTTAAAACTGTATAATTTATTTAATATTTGCTACTTTAGCTTAAGAGACTAAACAAATCTAAGAAACTTTGTCATAGACACATGTTAAATAGAACTTATAAAGAAAAAATTACGACCGGTTTTGTAAAAACAAAATCTTATTTTGGCTCTCCCGAAAACCTAAGGTTTACCCTTACGTTATTTCATATTTCCACTGTCGTTATGCTACCGACCCTGATGCCATAAACCCTGATTTTTTTTTTCAGGTTTTGTGGTGAATTTCTAATACATACTTTTGATACCAGTGTTTGCTCGTCTGATACTTGAGGATAAGATGATTTTCAAAACACCGAATTAACTTTTTCATGATCACAAGATGTTGCTAAGCAAAACGTTGAAGTTCCGTGTATCGAAAGTTCATTATGTTTCGCAGGAATAAAAAAATAAAAAAATCTTCTCTTCTTCTTAATCTTATAAATCGGAAGTGAAAAAATACTTCTGCAGAGAAGTAATTTTTCACTTCCGATTTATAAGCTCTCCTAATGAAGGAATATATGAGTACTTTTAAAAGCGATTAGTTACAGCATCTGTACCTATTTCATATTTAAATCCTTGTTTCCAAATTGATGTTAGTTCCACTTAAGAATTCAAAACTTCATATACTTCATAATGAGAAACACTAATGAAAAAACATCGAAATGCTTGTAAAGACGTGCCGCAATCTGAACTTTACATGATTCGAAACTAAGGCCTACTTGCACTGCCAATCAGTAAACACGTTTAGCGCTAAACGAGTTTAAAACATAATTCTGTGTCTGTCAAATGTTTGAAGATGACAGAGACATAATGGTGTTTAAAACCCGTTTAGCGCTAAACGTGTTTAGTAAATAGCGGTGCAAGTGGGTCTAAGTCGCAAACGCAGGATATACACGCAGCTTAGTACAGTGATAATAATAAAATGATTCTCTTTAGTGAAAGTGAGGGCCACACCACGGTCATAGCAGGTACCTAGTCCTGCTCCTGACCGTAGCCCTATCTGTACTTACCTAATTCCACATGAAAAAACCCAATAACAATTTGCCCGACCCGGGAATAGAATCCAGGAACTCATACTCGGCAGTAGCAATTTCGTTCACTAGACCAATTGCGAACCTGAAATCGCGATTAAAAATATCGGCTGTTCCCTACATTCTGACGAGTTATGCGAACAAAAAGTAGGGAACATCTGATTTTTTTAAGCTATTGCATAGCTTTTATCGCGGGCTTTGAGCGCGGCGACCGAATCAAGAAATTCCGTAACGAAAATAAAACCTAACACCCCCACTCCGCCCATCATGTAGCTCGGCCGAGCGTTCGCTTAACGTGTATGTATATGGTACGACTGTACGAAACTCGCACGGATCGAGACGAGCTGCTCCGAAATCGGAAGAATACGTAAGCAGCTGTTTGTGAGAAAGTATATAGGTGTATAGGTATCTATCGTATCTTTATAATGCCACATTCACCGCATAAAAAATAAAATAAAAATATTTTAAACGATATTAACTTCTCATTTATTCAATAAAAGAAAAAAAAAATCTTATTGGTCACCACGCTCAAAAAGTGTAACTTGAATTAATATCAAAGAAAAAACTTGAATTAATATCAAAGAAAAAACTTGAATTAATATCAAAGAAAAAACTTGAATTAATATCAAAGAAAAAACTTGAATTAATATCAAAGAAAAAAAAATACTGCATAAATAAATAATTATAATTGCATAAGTTGATAAAAAATGCTATGCTATGCTTTACCGCGGCAGTCCCCGAGTGCCACACGTGTTTTTTTTTCACGATTTTAGGTTTGGTCCCGTAGTAAAAGTTGTTCATAATGATAGTAAAAATGACCCCTTAAGCGGTAGATGGTGTTTAAAATTACACCCTGTATACCTAGTGTTGAAAAATAAAACTCCACTGTCTTTCCTCCTAACGATAGATCAAAATTAAAACTACTTTTTGCTTAGTAATGATAGTCGTTGCTATGCCCCATCAAGAGAGCGCTATTTCTATCCTTAACTTGTGTAAGTATGGTGGGTATCCGTAAGATAGGTACAATCAAAAGTTTGTTTTGAAATCTAGCTCAGGTTTTTGACATCAGATCTAACGGTAACGAGCAATTAAATACAGCATGAATTAAATTGAACCTCAAAGAATTCCCATTCTGCTTTCCTAAAAATATTATTGAACATAATATAATGATGATTATGCCTTATTTTATGAACCTCAAATAATTCCAATTTTGGGTCCCTAAAAATACTAAATCGCCAAGTAACTACAACCAACTTGGATGTAGTTAGATGCGCGATTGGTCACAGTTCTAACCTCACCAAACTCATTAGGCCGGAGTGCCCCAGCTTAGTTATTGCGACCAACTTGAATGTAGCAAGATGCGCGATTGGTCACAGTTCTAACCTAACCTACCTCATTAGACCGGAGTGCCCTAGGTTAGTGACTGCGACCAACTTGGATATAGCTAGATGCGCGATTGGTCACAGTTCTAACCTAACCTACCTCATTAGGCCGGAGTGCCCTAGCTTAGATACTGCGACTAATTTGGCTCGCACGTTGGTCACAATTCCAACCTAACCCGTTTGGTTGGGATACTCTAGCTTAATTGCAACCAACTGTGAGAGAAGGCAAGAAAGTTAAAAATATGATTAGTTACATTTTTAAGTGTGCATCATTAGATGTTCAATAAGTTTTTAAATGATTAGTTAAATACTTCCCATTAAATACTAGATACCTATTTTGAGCCGTCGGGATAATTGAAGAAGATGGATAAAACGTGAAATATGTACTGATTGCTTTACTATCCTGCCTCAGTATTTTGATGTTTTAATATTAAAAACTAATAATAAATTAGAAAATTGTTACAGACATAGAATCTAGCCAAACAACGATAAAAAAATATCTTATTTTAGAAAATACAAAATAGTATTCACTATCCCAAAACTTACACAATGATCTACACCGATCCAAAAATTAGAACTTCCAGAAAAGATGGCGCCATTAATGTTTTTTTGTATTTATTTTCTCCTACAAAGAAAAAGACAAAATATGACAGACAGACATCTATGCACATATCTACGTATATCTCTCATAATAAGAGGTCCACTAAGAAAAAAAATACACTCACTCAGAACTGAACAAAAAACAAGGCGCAATGTCAACGTACTTTAGATCTTTGTTATTTATTATAATACATTTTTATTAAAGGCTTTAACAAGTGGCTCCATAATTAAACAAACTAGTTTTTCTACATCGCTCACGTAGGTATATATAGATAGGTTTCAATATCCTATATATATGTGCGGATCCTTGGTCGTTGGTATATACCGCGGAATAACTCGGAATCAAACAGTTGTGTCCAAGTGAACAATAAAATAAAAATGTATTCTCGTTATTCGTTTTTGGTGGTTTTATTGAGTGTAGTTTATTCAGCAAATGCCGCATCCGGTACGTAATTTATTTTCATTTTTATTCCAAAATAATATTAAAAAGTGATAATAAATTTCAAATATCGTGATCATTATCCAAATTGCCAAAAAAGAAAAGAAAAAACAAAGTATTTCTTTTTTTAATTCCAAATCCATTTTGAATATTTTTTTTAATTTTTCCGAATAAACAATATTCATCAATGAACAATAATCATAGCTGCTTTTTGCTGACATCATGAAAAAAAGCATAACCACGCCACGTTAGAAGAAGACAAAAAATACTCTTTACATAAAACTAAGTAGTGCCTACTTTTATCTCTAAACCCGACTCTATGATGCACAAAATTTTCAACAAAACACATTTTACAGCGCCGTTCATACAAAAATGCAAATGGGATGATTCAAAATGCATTAAGGAAACGACACAGAACGCGATTCCAATACTAACCAACGGTATCCCTGAACTTGGAGTGCAGAAGCTGGACCCCTTCACCATGAAGAGATTGGACGCCAGCTCCCCTGGACTCAAGCTTCTTCTTCGGGACATCACCGGTACTGGACTTAAGAATTGCATTGCTAAGAAAGTGCAGTGAGTATTCAATGTTGTTGTTTTCTTTTGCATTTTTTTTTTGTTTGGCTCACTATTGTTTTGACTTTTTTTCCAATTGTTCTGACTTTTTTTTCTGTTGGGAAATGCTTGTGGATACTCTCCGTCTGCGGAGAGCGGAGGGTCATTTCAGACTCCTACCTACCGACTAAAACTTCACGGTTCTTTCCACTACCATGAGTCGGAGGCTCGGGAGATAATCGTACATCTGCGCACACCCCAGAATTGTTGTGTTTGGACTAAAAATGTGTGACATTGGGCATAAATAATAATAGAAGAATTACCACCTAGAACGTTTAGCAGGCTTCCCATAATATTATTCCTATTAAAAAAGTGCAAATTTTACGGTGCCTTAAAATTAGACTACAGCCCTTCTCAATAAATATTGCTGCGCAAAGTCATTATCCAGTACTTGAACCATCGTATTTTATCTTTGTTAATATAGGTATCATAGCCCGTAGAATAAAAATCAAGTTATTCGGGGAAACTTATTTAGCCTAAAGAGCATCCTAAAAAGATTTGACTATGGATTTGAAGCTATTATCCAAATCCCCATTAGCACTAGTTATTTCTTCCATCATAATTTATAGTTCAAACTAATGATCAGATATGAAGTTACAGGATCAGGTCTTTTGTAATCCTAGAAGACCATGAATTTGGTATATTTTTACATGTTTACTAAACACAGTTTATATCTATTCAAAATATTGTATGATTTCTATTGATGATTAAGTAATTCTTTCCTCCTAGAATCTATTGTTGAAAATACATTACTTGAATATGATATTGGATATGACAAACTGTTTTCTAATTTCAGACGTGATATTGCAAAATCAAAACTTAACGTAAAGCTCCAGTGCAGCGTAGACTTCAAAGGCATATATGAGATGAATGGAACTCTGCTCATCCTCCCCATCCAAGGAAACGGAGACGCTCACGTTGTCCTGAGTAAGTACTAATGATAGAAATAAGAAAACATTGATTTAAGACTCAAACGAAAGACAAAGAATTTAGGAGTTCCGGCGAACGGTAATCGCGAGAGATTTCATCATCCCTGTTAATAGCACCTTGGTCCTTATTAGCCATCTTAAGATATTTAAACCATTGAAGTAAACTTAGGGAAATTGTTTTGCAAATCACAACTGTCATTCTTTGTTTTGTATGAAATAACTATAACGTAGGACGTTACTTCGCCTTAACAATTAATTTCCCTAACCCTTTGAAGAAAGAACGAAAAAACGATTATTTGCGGTAAACATGACACAGAGAAAAACCCACAAATACAAAAAACAACGAGTTGGGGGAAAACATGCGTCACATCCACGCAAAACGGCAATCGTTAAGCATAATGCTATGACTCCATGCGAGACAGAGCCCCAGCAATGGTACAAAAGACAAAGGCGCTGGTAAAGGGAAGATACTTCTCATTCAAAGATTCTTTTGACGACATGGTTGGCGCAGTGGTTAAGCGGTTGACTGCTGCGCTGCGTGTCGCGGGTTCGATTCTCGCACGGAACAAACATTTGTATGACTTACAAGTAGTTGTTCCGGGTCTGGCTGTTTGTATATGTGAATTTAAATGTTTGTAAGCGCACTTACAATACAAAATTCCTAGTCTGGAGCAACATAATATTTAAAAAAAAAATGTACCGTTATTGCGCATATGGGTTCGAAATCGTGATGAAGCATTCACACAATTATAAACGTCCATTCACCCCGCATAGGAAAAAGAGAATTAAACTTTCAAGAAAATAAAACGTTAAATAGATAACAATTAAAATAATGACACTTCTGACTTCTAAACGTAAGAGTGACGTTAATTGACGTTTTATGACTAACGAATGGTAAAGTTGTCGAATATTCATAAAAATTATATTGACAGCTAAAGTTTTGATCTAAATAAGAATAAAAATAGAATATAATAGAATACTCTTTATTATGAACACCATAAAAATTACAGATATAAATGCAGGCATTTAACACAGGGTGACACAATGGGCGGTCCTGGCTAAAGGATCAGACAAGACAAAAACATTCGTGCGACTGTTTGAATCCATTTATTATTATCGGTCAGGTACGCTACGTTTTCCGCGGTTGCTCCATGGATGACTATCTTTACACACCAAGACCTAACCGTGACTCGGAAATCACGTTAAGCCATAGGTCCCGGACGGTCCCGGTACGGATAGTCAGAAGCTCGAAAGACTGACATCCAGTCTTACCAAAGGGTATCGTATTACCCAGTAACTGGGTTATGGAGATCAGATAGACAGTCGCTCCATGTAAAATACTGATATTCAGCAGCATCCGGTTAGACTAAAAGCGAACCTAATATAGTTGGGAAATGGCTAGGCAGATGATATTTGAATCCATTTATTAATCACTAGCTTTTTCCCGCAGCTTCGCTCGCGTTAATTTAGACTTTGACTATCAATTCGGGTTACAATTCAATCATGATCAGAAGACATGTGGCGCCATCTATTATCTTAAGAACGTTATTGTTGTTTTCCTCGGGAACAGTACCTTTTTTCGGGATGAAAGGTACCCTATGTCCGTTTCTGTAGACCTGACAACGTATATGCAAAATTTCAGGATGATCGGTTCAGTGGTTTAGGCGTGAAAAAGTAACAAACAAACAAACTTACTTTCGCATTTATAATATTAAATATAGTTAGGACTTAGGAAATTAGGATTAGGATTTTGATATAAACACTGCACTCTAGATTTTAGTGCTTTTTTTGGTTGGGAAATCATCAAATAACTTCTCCCGCTCTTCGTGTAAGACTTTTACTGACTAAAACCCACCCATGTTCCTTCAATTGCCTGTGTGCCAGGGCCACGGTAACTCTTTCGAACAATCCGCAACCCTGGCAGGCATTGACCCTAGCGGACCCCGTCAATTAGTGCTGACATCGCGCGCGTGGAACACAACGAGCCGTCGACCGGGCCTGGTCCATACTGGACGGCGAGCTGCCCATTGCTGGGATATCGTTATTTGATCGGAAATGTCAGTCATGCTTCACTAATAATGTAGGAGTACTAAAAAAATTTAAGGCGCCTAGTAGAGTAAAAGTTTTTAGTAAAAGATTCCGACCGGCGAAGCAGTTACTATCACCATAACTACAGGATGTCTCAGAAAAAACTAACATTTGTAGATGTATAAAAAATTTACAAATATATTTATATATACACGTTAAATTACAAAATCAGAAACTGAAGACATGGGAAAATTACTTTTTGAAAATAACATTATTCAAATGTCGTCCTTCGCGGCTCTGGCAGTCTTCAAAGCGATCTCTAACATTCATTAAAACACGCTCGCCCAAATCTCACACGTCCACCTTTATCTAAGATCATAATAATAGGTCGGGAAAAAGTTTTTTCGTATTTTATAGGTATAAAGTTGTAGTAAAATCTCTTCGGCTGTACTTAACTGTTTGTACCTGGCTGGTTTTGATACCATTAAATAGATGACATTTAAGAAGAAAAACAAAAAGTAAAAACGTTTTCCCGCCAGTTTTCAATTGTTTTTCTGTCCGCCAAAATGAGTGAGTCTAACGAAGAAATTCGATACATTTTGAAGTTTTATTACAAAAAGGGAAAAATGCGACACAAGCCGCGAAAAAAACATGTGACCTTTCTGAACTTAACACAGTGTCAGTAAGGGTAGCACAAAGTTGTTTCAAGCGTTTTCAGTCCGGGAATTTTGATGTCAAAGATGCAGCTCACTCTGGTCGCCCTGTTACGGTTAAGTCGATGCCATTTTTGAAACAGTGGAGCAAGCTCGTCATATTAGTAGTTACGACGTAGCTGAAGAGATAGAGGTTGACCACAAAACAGTTTTGACCCATTTGAAAAATTCTGGGTATTAAAAATATCTCGATATTTGGGTGCCACACGAGCTCTTAGTCTTGAATTTGTATATAAAATACGAAAGAACTTTCCCGATCTTATTTTAAAAATAAAATCATCGTGTATAGATACAGAAGATAGGAATGCTACTATTTCAATTAGTGATTCTGCATCGACAATATTTATTCTATAGTTACTTATTAACACTTATGGATTATGTCGTTTTCGATTGGCGCAGTGGTTAAGCGATTGACTGCTGCGCTGCGTGTCGCGGGTTCGATTCCCGCACGGAACAAATATTTGTATGACCTACAAGTAGTTGTTCCGGGTCTAGCTGTTTGTGTATGTGAGTTTGAATGTTTGTAAACGCACCCACAATAAAGGAGAAAATCCTAGTGTGGGGCAACGTTTAAAAAAAAATATATATATATATATATATGTCTCATAAACTCTCGTAGAAACGATTATGCACCTTTAAATAATATGCGCATTAACATTTTATATTAGTTACTAAGCAGACATTTTTAGAACTCACCAGAAACAACGCTGTTGATTCAAATTAGATGAATAAATTAATAATGAATATAGGATAAAAACATTTAATAGGTATCCGGTTTTGATCTAAATATAAATGGCAGATAGCAGAAGTATGCCTATCTATTACAAGAACAAAATGCAATACAAATATCTGTATTAATAATATTATATACATAATATTGAAGGATATTTAATATCACACTAAGACCCATAGGAACCGAGTGGGCAAAACGATGGGATGCAATGGGTTCGGGGCCGAAAGATCATGTGGACGTAGTCGCAGGCAGATGCTAATGTAAAAATATCGAAGGTCAAATATTGAAGCATTTACAAAGAATACAACCTCAACCGCTTTGTATGGGTTTTCTTTAACTCTGATCTGTTGATAATTGTCAGCAGAACCTCTCCATCCGGTTCTGAATCGAATTGTTTATCAACATATATTATGTTTATTCTTATTTTCATCGACATAAATGGAATCTTTTGTAAATTCTACACGATGGTAACAAAGAGTTTTATTGGCGATAGGACCATTAATCTTTTAGAAATGAATACTTCTTTTGAATACTCATTCCAATTCCCCAATCCTAACTCGCCACCAAAATGTTTGTCCATACAAAAAATTCTGAATCGCAATGTGGTGATTATTACAAAAAATAATGAAATTCTATTTAATAATTATAGCCCAGATGTCAACTTTAACAATTGTTTTACTAACCAAAAGTTCTGCTTTCTAGACAAGGTTATCATAAACGTTGGTGTTGACATGGGTGACAATATTGGTAAGAGCGGCGAGAAACACTGGACTATCAAGAGCTGGAACCACTCCTATGATCTGAAGGAAAAATCAACCCTCGAGTTGGAAAACCTCTTCAATGGAAATGAAGTTCTTGGTAAGTAAAAAGTTCTAAACACTGTATAAACAAAGTTGCTTTTCGTGTCTGTCTGTGTGAAAGCGTTTGACGGCTTTTGATTCGGTTTTCGCCACCATTTAGAGAATTTATTTCGGAAGGTTTATGAATACAATAAATTTACATTTAATAAAGAAATCTCGATGTTTTTTCAAGTCATAAAAACCATGCGAAACAGGGGCAGCTCATTAATTATTCGATACAATAAATGTGATCCTAAAAATAATTCAGATTATTTGCAAACATGCTGGTAAAAAATACTCGATCGACTGACGCAAATAAAGTCTGAGAATTTCTTTCCGGTCGCTTAGAATAGCCTATTTATTTAAAACTTGATTAAGTTGTCTTAGTCTTCTTTGTTCTAAGTTCTCCTAATATAGACTAGTTATATACACACTACGAGTAATAACGGCCACTTGCCATGAATCATTTTTATTTAAACTATTTTATACTTACGTCATATTTTTTAGGATTCAGTAGTCTTACAAAAGGTATAATGTTATCCAGTAACTCAATTGTTGTGGTCAGATAGGATCCATGTTTAATACTGATATTCAAATACATCCAGTTAGACTGGAAGCCGATCACAAAATGCTTTGGAAAAGGCTAAGCATGAAGATGATGATTTTTTATGATCATGTCCAAGATTGACTTTGCTGTAACTGCTTCTGGTCCTGGTAAATCCTATTTTCCTCCTTCAGGTCGTGCTGCCCGTGAACTGATTGCATCCAGCAGCAACGAAATCATCAAGGAAGTAGGACCTCCAATTGTGAAAGCCATCGTTGCCAAGATCGTTGAAAACGTCGAACACTTTTTCGAAAACGTCCCTGCAAGCGAACTGTCACTAGAATAATGTTCCAGAATGTTCCTACAACTAGAATACGATAAAGAGATTTATGACAAAGACATAAAGAAAACGAAGTCGATTCACCTAAGGATCGTTACTATTAGCTTTGGCTAAGTCTGATTTAAAAAGAAAAATATTGGGATTAGTGGTACCAACAAGATATTTTTGGAACTGAATCATTATCATAATAAAGTAGTGCTGTAAACTTATTTTGTGTTTTTATAAAACCCGTGGTTAGGAGTAGTATTTGATTGGCAGTTTTGTGTTACTAAGTGTCATTTGAAAATATCACAATGTGAACGTATATCAATATAATCATAAGTAACATTTCATCTACGTGATATTTATTAAAAAGACTTATATTTTATTCTTGGAATACATTATAATACTCTTGAAAAATAAAAATAAACTATAGTTCTGGTATCCATAACTGGCAATCATGTTGAAAACCCAATTCCATCTCAAATATCAACTTCGTACATTACTACCCGACTGTCAAAAAGAAAATATGAAACAAAACTCACAATAACTGCTCTGAATAAATAGTATTATCTTGTCATCAAGCTGTCAACAGCACTAAACACTGCGTTGGTATCATAATAAACCATAAAAGTACAATTATTTTGGATCTTCACACGCAGCTAAGGAATATAAAAACGTCAACAGAGCAATGAATGCAAGGAACACATGGTGGCAATGAATGTCATCGGTTTATTTACAGACAAAAGGGAATGCCACTGTTAAATCTGTTTTCGTATAAAACAATAAGAGAATGTAGAAATTTGTCATAATACTGGCCTAATATTGTATGGAACGTAGAACTTCTCTTGGATATGAGTAATAATCCAAATGGTTTTTTTTTCTGCTTTCATAACGGCTATATCTTTTTCTCCTGCTAGAATCTGTGTAGTCTCAATAAGCTTTCGATTATCAGTCTTTTTGTATTCATCTTAATTATTCCCGCTATTATATGAATGAAGTATGCTTTTGTTATGAGCACAAAAACTGGTCAGACTTAGAACCAATTAGCTCTTTACTGATGTAATAACAACCACATAATTGCCACATATGTTAAAACATCTATTTTATTATCATGTAGGTAATGGAATCTTATACTTAATTAATGGTATTTGTACATATAATTAGTGCGTACTTAGTTATAATACATTGATTTACTGTATCAGAGATTCCAAGATAAATTATTTATAGCAATTAGGTATAGACTGAGAATTATTCTGCATTAAATTAAAGCAACAATACTTTAACATGAATAGGTATTGAATTATCATTTAGTTGCTATGGTAAGACTCTTAATGAGAACATCAAAATTAATGAAAGCGGATAGCAAAAGAACTTTTATAATATTGAATTTTCTGTCGAAAAGTGTCCAACATACGTTGCTTTGATTTCCGTACCAAAAATGAACTTACGTTCCAACATAATGGAGTAAAAGTAAATTCAGTCAATGCACCCATTTATTCGAAGGTCACAACACATCAACGATGTTTACAACTCGTTTCGCCGACTGTGTGTTATAATCAAAACCAATTTTGAAGATTCAAAAGTCAAATTGGTTTTAAAACTCTTAAAGCGAACTTTTCATGTATTTCGGTGTGATACCCCCGTGCCTAGGAAAGCACGTTAAGCCATTGGTCCTGCACCTGATCTGTCTCCGGTCGTGTCGGAATGCCGTTCTAACGGACTATGAGAATGAGGGAAGAGAGGATGTACCTGTGTCTGCGCACACACTTGTGCACTTTAATATCTCCTGCGTCTATGGCTAGTCTCCGCTAAGATTAGCCGCCATGAACCTATTCGGTCAGGAGGAATTGTCAGTGGTCTTTTATTTTTGAACTTTTAAACCTACAATTCCAAGGTCTTGTGTCGAATTCTTGTGGGCAGCCATTGGAAAATTCAACGTGGTTTTCCATGTTTTTATTTATTTTTAATTAAGTTGTAGATGCTTTAAATAAACAATGTATTTAAATTAGTCAAATGTGAGAGGGTATCGTAAATGGTTGACGTTTTCAACATCATTCGAGCAAAGCGAATGAGTTAGAAAATAATTTTTATGAATAAAATTCTTCTTTATAAGAAACTTGGAGCAATACCTACTTGATTATATTTTGCTCCTGGAGAAGAAACATGTACACCCAGCATGCGCAGCATGACCAGTTCTATCTCTACTCTATGAAGAGAAGACAAATCACTTTTTTAACAAAAAGTCATTCTTTATTTGAATTTTGACATCGCGCCGTAGAAATCTTTCTACAATCTGTCATTTTGTCTTCCGTTTATAAAGTGGCCATGCAAGGCATACTGATGACGTTATCGGATTCTGGTTATGCACATGCTGGCTGCTAGGCAAGGCAAAATGGTTACCGTTTGTTTACAATAGACTCTAAAGAGTTTGAGGTGATGATAGATACTATTTGAGGCTTCTGTTTTGTTATCCGACTTCGGTGAAGGGTAAAGGGGTTATGTTTTTAGCAGTCTATGTATGACTTACTAATTACGTGTGACTCCGGCTATATGAAAACCCAAAAATATCGATATCCATGCCTTGTTTATAACTTTAGCTGGCGTTTTTGTCGTTTATATTTAATAAACAAGTGGCAATAGACTCAAATATGTTAGTAACAATATTTCTTAACAACTGTGTTAGTAAACAACAATACAACAACAATATTAATGGTTTTGCCGCCATTATTAGGAATAGATGTACATCCCTGATGACGCGTGTTCGCGGCAGCACCAACAGTATTCTCAGAGTATTCGCAGATCGGTGGGATTCCCCGATGTTGCGGTGGTGGATGCAGCTGCACGCTGATTTTTAATTGTAGTATGTTGATTTGTGTCTATAACCTACTAACACTAGAAGTTAAGTAAAATTGTTACTAACCCTATGGACTCCTCTCTGAAATAAGTCTTCTATTCTATTCTTAACATAACCTACAAACTTAACATAACACTTCCATATAATATGTTAATGAGAACCCCTGCTACAAGCTCAACACCGAAGTAGAAAGCCTGCAGCAGCTATTCAGACACAAGCAGTCCAGTCTGCTCGTGATACACCGCAATATAATGTTGGGGCTGGCTCGCACCCGGCGCACCAGAGAGGCGCATCTTTTTCGCATCGTAGCGTAGAAGCAATCGACACGCGCTTCAGCAAAAATCCCTGATGCGCTACAGAAGCAGAACAGCCCCATCAACACCCGGAGTGCATTATTATATTGAATGCGAAGGCCGCTGTACGATTTTTAAGCGCAATCTACCCACAAGCTGCTCGTGGAAAATGAGGTTCAATTTGCACGAAATAAGGTTTTTTTCACTACTCTAGAACAACGTACAAACCTGCGAGCGATCATATTTGCGCTCACCGACAACGCCCTTCTTTGAAGTCCTCATCATCTTTGAAGTCAGCGGTCAAAAGATGTCCCAAGTATTTCACCTTATGAAATCATTTTATTTATTTACTACTGCATATACGTCTTTCTCAATGTAGAAAATTCAATAACGATCCCAAGTGAGTACAATTCGACAATGATCCCAAATAATACAAAGTTACATACATTGCTGCGATCGTATTTCTTTCCAACATTTATCTTTTCTCGTAGCGAGATTTAACTAACGGAAAAGGTACAAGTTATGAGGGTCAACTAAGGGAAATTCTTTGGAGTTCGCAAAAGATTTGTGTTCGGTGTCCGAGATCCAGTAACCTATATTATGATGCTTGCTCAGTGGAAGAAAAAGGTTGTAAGACACACCCTATGTGTACCTACTCCAGAGGATACAAGAAATTAGGACTGGAAGGCAAACTAGATGTTTATTTTACTATCAAGAAACATCAAACATTGATTCCTATATCTTTCTTCTTCTCCATAGAGATCTACGTTTTGGAATGGGCAACTAGCTTCAACTTTCTGACTAACTGACCGACTCTTTGACAATTCAAAAGTGCCTGTAAATGGTTTAATTGAAATAAATGCTTTGAGTTTGAGTTTGATATTATGATTATGAAAAACATGAAAAATATGTTCGTATTTTATGCGCTGCAATACCGTTAATCCGATTGCAATAAAACTTTGTCAACTTATTGCTTGCATTTGCGGGAATATTCTAGGCATAGTACTCTATTAAATTTAAAACTATATTTCCACCAACAGCTAGCAGCCAGCTAGTAGGTCATAAAAAGCAGTGCATCTTCAACGTATCATAAAATATAAGATATTTTTTACTTAAAAACTTTGTGTTGATTTCTTCGATATTTTTTTTATACTACTAGCAAAAATTATTTGGCTCTACGGCCAAGATTTTTTTTTATGTAAGAAAGAAAAAAAGAATATAAATTTATTTTACTCAGGTTAAGGCACACAATATTCACACAAAATCTAGAATATTCATTTAAAATAATATTATTATTATTCAGCTTAAAAGCCAGATAACTAGTGCCTGACTCTGGTTTTCAACTGGACCCTATGTTACGAGGACGTCTTACGGATGCAATCAAAACATAATAAATGCAAATAAAATTAAAAAAGCTGTTCAAAACAAAGAAACTGCTATATTTATACTTTCAAAAGTATTTTTACATCGATGCGTAATACCTACTAAAAGATATAAAAAAGTAACGATTGTTCAACTTCGATGTAACATTGTAGATATTTTTAAACGACTTCAAAAAAAGAAGGAGGTTCTCAATTCGACTGTATTTTTTTATTTTTTATTTTTATTTGTTTGCTGGTGTTTCACATGTGGTCCCATTTAAATTTGATAAAGTTCTGACTAGTCGTTTTTGAGTTATGCTTAATACTGCCTATTTTTTCCACTTAGTTTATATTGATGATGTTTTAATAATTTCCTGTCACGGTTATTTACCTATCAAGTAGTGGTACCTATACAAATGTATGTGGGGTAGGTACCACACTGAAAATCGTGAAAATAACTTTAATTTCGGAGTTTTTTAGTGTTTTTTTTTTTGGAAGTCGGTTGTTTTTTAAAAAAAAATGATTTTTTGACAAACAATTGATTTACTGAGATATCTGCTTATAAATGACATATTAATATCAGGATATTAATATACGATTTATAAGCAGATATTTTCGTTTATGATACTTTACGATCTTAAGTCAATATTAAATTGTGTACAACTAGAGTAAGTATTAAAAAAAATAGTTTATTGACACAAAATACCTTTGCATACAATACCAATACATTTCACTCAAATACATTGGATTTTGGGAAAAAATTGCACAAATAGAGAAAAACCCTGCCTCCTAAACTAGGGGTACCCTGTGACCTAGGAGTCAGTGTTCTACTGTAACTTCGTATATAAAAGAAACCTTTATTTATGTGTGTTAATAAACCCATAATGACCTGATTTAACTATGAATAAATGAATATGTGAGTATGTGTGAAAAGAGGGATGGCTGTGTGAGTAGGATGTGGTGTGGTGTGATGTATGTGTAGTATATATGTGTATGTCCACAACTAGAACGAGAACCAAAAAAATCGAAGATCATGTGAAATCTTCCAACCCGCACTGGGCACGCAGACTGCATAGCTCCAAAAAAGGTATAGCGGTATGATAATCATGAGGAAATAATCATTTTTGTAGGTAGTAGATACAGGAAGTCTACTACCTACAAAAAGGATTATTTCCTCAAAAAATCCATAATCCGCTGATTATGGCCCACTCCCTCTCACAGAGAGGAGGCCTGTGTCCCAGCAGTGGGGACATTAAAGACTTGTTAATGGGGCACAAATAGGTGCAGGAAGTCTACTACCTACTACCTACAAAAAGGATTATTTCCTCATGATTATCATCCCGCTATACCTTTAGGGAGCTATGCAGTCAATCATGACATAATATAAGAATTGCTGTTTTAGGGAGCAGTGGTGGCCCAGTGGTAACGGCCATGACTTACGAGTTGTAGGTCATAGGTTCGAATCCAGTTAGGCGCTTTACTTTACTTATGTAAATTTTTTCATCACCCCTGCTCTCAAAACGGTGAAGGAAAACATCGTAAGGAAACAGGCATGTCCTAGAACCAAAAATTCGAAGACATGTGACATCTACCAACCTATACTGGGCCCGCGTGGTAGATTACGGCCCACTCCCTCTCACAGAGAGGAGGCCTGTGTCCCAGCAATGGGAACATTATAGGCTGACTATTATGATATTTCGTAAAACGTACACAGAAAAACATAACGCTTAGGCCTCTTCTGTCATCTTTGGTTTGAATAAAAAATAACATATATGGTTAGGTGACTGTTCATGAGAAATCCCGTGTGTTTACAACCTACTGTTATATTATTTTAGTGATAGCTATTCGTCAGGAATAATCTCTAAGAAAGCATCAGTCGATGTATCAGTGTTGTGCCATTAGGTAGTATAACCGGTGTAAAAATACACTTAACGAAGCCGAGAGTCACTTGTACTCCCCGTCATTGTAATTTTTTTTTGGTACTGGGTCATACCTGGGAGCCTACTGGTTACGAAGATATTCAAGGTCAAAATCCCAACTTTTACTGACCTTTTTTTACGAAAACAAGTTTTTACTGATATTTATAACACAACTTTAAATACTCCCAGAACCCCTGCACTGCATAAGCACAATGTTTTGCGTGCGTTACGTTGCGCACTAACGTAAACAGCGATTTTTCACACAAAAAATTAAAATGGTCCCAGCATTCACATCATTCATTGGTTTTCATTTTTTTGCATTACTCGTATAATGTACTGTATTATTATTGTGCCCGACAAGGTCCATGTGAACTTATAAATAATATTAAGATCTTATACACACGTGATACGAGTATGCAATAAAGATTTGAATTTGAATTTTGAATTATTTTTGTGCAATGTTACTTAGTTCGATGTACAGAATGCGTAGTTGACGGCTATGTGATGGGTCTTTTTACATCCTGTATACAAGAACGCAGGCGTTTATTAATGCACTAAAAGCGAAAATCTTCTCAAGCTATGGGAAATTACTTCTGAAGGCTGCGGGTGTCGACCTCAGGACAAGCTGCTTCTCACACGGACAACTGTAGGTCGCTTGCTCCCGCGTCACCATTCCTGACTCTCTTCATATTTTGGCTGCTGAGACCAAAACTACAAACGTAGTATACAGGAAAGTTTTATAAAAATGTGGCTGTTATTTTTGTAAATTTTGGTGTCTTACGACTTCCACGCGAACGAAGTCGCGGACAGAAACTAGTTAAATATAAAGACAAGTTAACCAATTAGGTAAGTATTTAAAATAAATAGTTCCTTTGAATATACTATTATATTTTAATAACAATAAAATTTGAATCGAAGCAAATGGTTCAAAAACATAAAGGCTCCCACAGACAGGCGCGACGCGACAGCGCTACACAAAGGCGCCGCTCGCAGCGCAACACGCGGTGCATTTGTGTCGGGCGTCGCGTCGTGCCTGTCTGTGGGAGCCTTAATACTTTGCCAACCACCCGTTAAACCTGTACTACCTCGTGAAAATGATAATAATACATGAACAAATAGGGTTTTTATGTTCGTGCGTCAGAAGGGACAACGTGACTTCATTTGGACGCACAACAAGCGCAGACCACTTATTAAATCTGTGAAAACTCGTTTGGTGTTACTAGGCTAATAAATAGATTTTATTGCTATGAGACAGCTGACAAAAATACAAAAGGCTGGAAAGAATTGAAATGTCATCAAGATAAGACAAGTCCGAAGTCTTGTACAGTACAACTATTTTCTTTATGTCCCTCGGGAATCATCGCATTTCCGAATACATACGAATGCAAATTTCCATGTCCATCAATTATATTATTTGATTTATCGCGTATAATAATTTTGAATTTAGAACTAAGTACTTTATTGTTGTTATGTCTGTTGTTACGTCAAAACAAAACAACAATAAAGTAAGTAGTTCTAAATTCAAATTAGTACATACGATAATTCTAATAATGGATGGACATGGAAATTAGCATTCGTTGACATTGGGAAATCAGATCATTCCCGAGGGAAATTAAGAAAATAGTTGTACTGTAAAGCGTTGTGAAGAACGTTACAACGAGCTTATTTTTCCCCACTTTGACGATCAGCGATCATATTCGGTAACTAGATTTTTTGTAACGTCATTAGTGGATACCTAAGTGTTGGAAGAACGGCAAGGTTCTTTTCTTTTTGTGTGAATATTCTCTTGGGTTCAACCATCCACTTCTACGCAGGATGTATGGTCACCAAAAATAATAAATAACCACTGTCGTCGATATAGTTAAAGTTTAATAAGAAATCGATGAATATTTCGAATAAAATTTTACTTAATATCCTAATATAAAACAAACAGGTCATATATCAAATTAAATTTCATTCGAAAACATCGATCAGTTTCGAACTATATCGACGACCTTGGTTACTTATCCCTTTTGGTGACTGTACACACAGAGGTTTGCCGCGTCAGCTGCGCGTTTCATTTGTTTGTCAAACACGCAATAATGCGTAGCATTGCCGTGGGTCGCATGCGCATCGCAGTGGACAATCCCGCTTACATTTTCATACTAAAACAAGCTAAGCTTGCGTGTCCGTACTCGTAGCTTAGCTTGGGATAAGTCGTTGTCCAAGTGGCCCAATTCTGGTCGAAGCTTATTCAAAATACATAGTGGAATAATCAATACGGCGGCAAAGTGGCGTGAGCTGTTGTGGAGTGGCGACTTTATGTTGGAGTCCTGCTAAATAAACCGTACGGTTACTTGACTCAGTCCAGAAAGCTATCCGATCCTATATCTGATTAAAGTCTCCCACAAACAGCCGCGACGCGACAGCGCGACACAAAGGCACCGCGTGTCGCGCGATGAGCGGCGCCTTTGTGTAACGCTGTCACGTCGCGCCTGTCTGTGGGAGCCTTAAGTCAATGACTACTTACCAACCATACCGACGATATTCAATTTATAGGCATTCTAATTTTTCACAAAATGTTTATGAACAAAATTAACCACATTTATATTTTTTGTTGGTATAAGTAACTATCTACCTAACAAATAAAATTTGAACTGTGATACCACCTACCTACCTTCAGTTATAAACAGAACAATGAGTCACAGAACATAATATTCGGATTGAATATTAATTATTTCCATCAGCAATTTCCGCAAATAAACCATAGAGTAAACGAGCCTAGAATATGAAATTCGTAATTTTTTATAAGATTATTATTCTTTAAACTTAAGGTTATTGACCTCGTATGAAAAACATATACCTTTATATATTTTTGTACACCACAGAATATTTTGCACAAACGTGTCGCTACCGTATTAGGTTGTTTGTTTCCTATGATGTTGTCATTCATAAAAACTTTATTTTCATAGATACACAGAACACAGACTCTTTTATTTTGATCATCTGAATACCTAGTTATACAATCCTAACGTTTTGAAAACAACATATTATATAGGTAATTATGTTACCAAGAATTTACGCTAATTAGCCATTGTGAATAAGATACACACTGCCATTATTTTTGGTGATCAAAGATCCCACATAATTTTTGAACATTAAATATAATAAACACGTGCTTATCATAGTTTTTGTTTTTTTAATTAAGCGCCTAGATACCTGATTAATTTCAAACCGGTAATATAAAATACCAACGTAAGCTTAGAGACAATGTCATGTCAAACAAAAAACATGTCAAAAAAACCAGTAGCAAGTTAAACCAAGTTGAAACAACGGCATTGGGTATATCTGCAGGATACAAACACCATTGGGCTATCGTCGAA
Source organism: Dryobotodes eremita (assembly GCA_917490735.1). Lineage (NCBI taxonomy): Eukaryota > Metazoa > Arthropoda > Insecta > Lepidoptera > Noctuidae > Dryobotodes > Dryobotodes eremita. The sequence continues at coordinate 16,367,565 of OU823251.1, read as the reverse complement.
TCACTGAGATAACCTTTTAGCTATAAATCAATGGAAAGTCAACACCAAAGATTAGGAATTCATAATTTATGAGTATAATCAATAAGCTTCCTGGGTTTAGTGCGAACTCAAACCCAGAGTACTACTCAGGCAATTTTTTTTTAGGTGGGAAATCGTTAAATAACTTCTACCGCTCTAGGCGAAGCGGGAGGGAAAGAAAAATAGGTTTATTGGTCACAGAAATACGTGAATACAAAAAAGATACCAACGCGAGTAGGGCATGTCAGACTTTTACTGTCTAAAACCCACCCGTGTTCGTATTACTACGCAGGCTATGCAACAAAGACGAAACGGTCAGAAACAAAGTTATCCAGGCCCTGCAGTCTCGACATGAAGAGCGACAAAAATCTGTCGCTAAGTCGTATCGATGTCAAATTTCTTTAATAGATTTTCAACCTTGTGCTTTGGAAATAAAGTTGAAAATCTATTAGAGGAATTTGACAACGTTACGACTTAGCGACAGATTTTTGTCGCTATCTAATGTCGAGACTGCAGGGCCAGGGCCTGCAGTCTCGACATAGATACCGACAAAAATCGGTCGTTAAGTCCAATCGATGTCAAATTTCTTTAATAGATTTTCAACCTTATTCTTTGGAAATAAAGTTGAAAATCTATTAAAGGAATTTGACATCGATACGACTTAGCGACGGATTTTTGTCGCTATCTAATGTCGAGACTTCAAGGCCAGAAAAGAACCGGAGTTACCGACATAGCTCGCAGAGTAAGCTAACTGAAGTGGCAGTGGGCTGGCCATGTTTTCCGGAGGACCGATGGCCGGTGGAGCAGACGACACCTGGAGTGGCGACCGCGTATCGGCAAGCGTAGTGTGGGAAGCCCCTTCAGCTAGATGGACCGACGACCTCAAAAATGTGACTGGGACAGACCAGGTGCGGGAGGCGGAGGACAGGGTATTGTGGCGCATCATGAGAGAGGCCTATGTCCAGCCAGTGGCGACTGCTGCTGCTGAGTGGTGACGGCGCGGCGGCGATAGGCTAAGTTGATTGATATGCGACAAAGCGGAATAAATCTTACAAGATTGTTTAAGTTTTTATAACAATTTTCTTCAAGACAATTGAGACTTTTTCCTCGTCGAAATTGCTGATATCGCTCATTTGGAGAAACATCGACGTAAATGTAATTTTTCCCAAAAATGAGTTGTCGATATATATTGTGCTCGTAAAAATTTTCAGAGGAGCAGAGGCGTGAAATATTTAGCGTGAAATATTTAATATAGTTTTGGAATTTATCAACATTTCAGAACGATACGGTTACAGATTACAAAAAAAACGACTTTTAATCACTCTCCTGTAAAATTTTAAAAGCAGCAGTTACGTGGATGTTTCTCCAAATGAGCGATATATATAAACGAAATATACGAACTGTTCAGCCAAAATAACTTCGCAAACATTTGCTTAGGTTGGGTATATAGTAACACACATCGTGGCAATAAAACACTGTCATTATACGTATAAAAATTCCATTGACGTGTGTCTAAGTTTTGTGAAGGGCATAGCATACCGCTACATCTTCTTAATGGCTATATGTGTGAGGGTACTGTACACCTCTGCCTAATCCTTCAGGGAATACAGGCGTGATGTTAACAGCCTGCTATTTCAAGATTTTTCGGAACACAAAATCAAAAAATATTTCATTTCACATAAACCTACATGGACACTTATGAAACGTCAGAAGCTAGGTGCACGGTTCCAATTGATCGTTTCCTATGGAGAAGAGCCGGCAAGAAACTCCACGGTTACTCTTTTAAAAATATGTGGCTTTTATAATGTTTTCAAATTACAGTGTTAATAGGTATGGGGGGACAGTGTAGGCCTGTCAATAAGTAACAGGTACTCAACAAAATAGAAAAAGGTCTACAAACCTACAGTCTACAATTTAGGCCTACAACGTTCTCACATTCATAGAATATAGAAGAATCTATATAAAATAACTAGCTTTTGCCCGCGGCTTCGCTCGCGTTAATTTAGAATTTGACAATCAATTTAGGTTTTTCGGGGAATTATAGTTAGGAGAATGAAAAACCGGTCTATCGACACTAGACTCACAAAATGTATTAGGTACTAAATAAAAACTAAAAAAACTCTGGACGCACTACTAAAGTTTCTATAATTAATTCAATCATGATTCGAAAGACACGTAGCGCCATCTATTATCATAAGAACGTTATTGTTATTTTCCTCGGGAACAGTACTTTTTTGCGGGATGAGAGGTACCCTATGTCCGTTTCTGTACCCCTGACAACTTATATGCAAAATTTCAGGATGATCGGTTCAGTGGTTCAGGCGTGAAAAGGTAACAAACAAACAAACTTACTTTCGCATTTATAATATTAGTTAGGATTAGGATTAGGATTAGGAAGTTAGGATATATATATATATATATTAGGTCTTTACCTATGAAATTGCCGTTCTGCAGTACTGGCCATTTCAAATCAAAATAATTTTTGTTTGGCTATGAATTCTAATTTCAAATTAATTTTATTTTAAAAACATGGATTTTTTTTTCTAAAAGTAGTCATTTCTTTATTGATTAGTGTTACATTTTCATCGCATTTCAATCTTTTTCGTCATCATGGATACGTTAAAAATTTGAGTAATTATGGAATATGAGTACCGTCGTGGCAGCAACGCGGCACAAGCGGCACGCAACATCAACGACGTTTACGGAGCTAACTCTACAAACCAACGCACCACCTGTTATTGGTTGGCTCGCTTCCGTTCTGGAAATTTCGACCTGAAAAATGAACCTCGCGGTCGTCCGAAGACTTTGGTCGACAATGACGAATTAAAGGCGATTGTGGAAGCTGATGATACACAATCTACGGCTGAATTAGCAGCAGCTTTCGACGTTAGCGTCAAAACAATATTGGTCCATTTGCGTCAAATTGGCAAGGTAAAAAAGCTTGACAAATGGGTGCCCCACGAACTCAATGATCGCCAGCGCGAAGTACGCGTCGAGACGTGCCTTGCACTGCTCAACAGACACACAAATGAAGGAATTTTGAACCGCATTGTTACCTGCGATGAAAAATGGATTCTGTTTGATAACCGTAAGCGCTCAGCAAGTTGGTTGGATCCTGGTTCAGCACCTAAACAATGCCCTAAACGAAAACTTACCCCTAGAAAAGTGATGGTCACTGTTTGGTGGTCTAGCGCCGGTGTGATTCATCACAGCTTCTTACCAAACGGGGTGAGCATTACTGCAGATGTGTACTGTGAAGAACTGAACACAATGATGGAGAAGCTGGCGCATCTCCAACCAGCATTGGTCAATCGCTCGTCTCCGCTGCTCCTGCACGACAACGCGTGACCTCATACTGCACAGCAGACGGTCTCCAAGTTGCAAGAACTGGGGTTGGAAGCTCTCCGTCATCCGCCCTACTCACCAGACCTTGCGCCTACAGACTACTACTTTTTCCAGAATTTGGATAACTTCTTGGCGGGAAAAACATTTAATACCCGAGAGGCAGTACAAAATGCCTTTGAAGAATTTGTTGCCTCCCGTCCAGCTGATTTCTTTAAGAAGGGCATCAATAAACTGCCACTGCGATGGCAAAGATGCATTGATTGCATGGGTGATTACTTCGATTAATACAAATAAAAAATTCATGAAAAAAATTCGTTTAAATTTTTTCATACAAAACGGCAATTTCATAGGTAAAGACCTATTATATATATTATATATTATTATATTATAATATTATATATATAGTTAGGATTAGGAAAGTTAGGAATTAGGATAAAAATAAAAACCTATTTAAACCAAATGACATGATCGCCATTACAACTGTAACAAATCTGAATTAAAATCCTGTCTACAAAAGCCATTAGTAAAGAGTTGAAATAAGAATTGGAAGTATATAATGTCAAATAATGACAAGAAACTGGCTGTCACATCGCGTCCCATCTCTTGTCGTCGTCGTCGTCGTCTACGTACGACACAGTGGGTAAAATATGGAATTCTCGGAAGCTGCGACGGATAAAATTATTATTAGGAATTGATAATATGCTATAGGAAAATGTTCTCAAGTGAATATTAATGTCTGTTTGTGCGGTTTTTATTCTAAACATCATGATTATTCATAATTCGCAGAATTTAAACCCCAGTAGAACTAGGAAATGTTAAAATTATAGGTAATTGTCGTGTTCTTTTTTTCTCCCTATTTTGATCTGCAATCAGTCAGTCCACTATGAGCAGATGTGGAGTAAGTAGGGCTTTGCAGAGTAATTTCTTTCTATTTATTTGCATTAGACTTGTAATGCATAGTCTACCTTGATAGGTCTATTATTGCAAGCCTTATAAAGCTCACTTGCACCGCCAATCACTATACACGTTTAGCACTAAACGAGTTTTAAACATCATTTCTGTATCTGTCATCTTCAAACATTTGAACAAAAACACAATTATGGGTTTAGTGATAGGCGGTGCAAGTGGGCCTAAGTCTTCGTTTGTGGTCAGACTCGGTTAGTGAACTGCTAGTGGGTTTGGATACTTCTCAAGTCTTGTCTTATAGCGTGCAGCAGTAGACTTTATCTCCTGTTGCACAGTGCCAATTTGTTTAATGTCGTGTAACGGAGTTTCTGATAAACCATGGAGAATTTGTTTGATATGGCTTTTAGAATGCTGTTTTGTGCCCTCTTTATTTTCTTTTTTCGGGTGGGAAATAATCAAATAACTTCTCCCGCTCTGGGCGGAGCGGGAGGGCGTGTCAGACTTTTACTGACTAAAACCCACCCATGTTCCTTCAGTTGCCTGTACGCCCGGGCCACGGTAACTCTTTCGAACAATCCGCGACCCCGGCAGGCATCGGCCCTATCGGACCCCGTCAATTGGTTCTGACATCTCTTTGAGGCGCGCGTGGAAAACAACGCGCCGTCGACCTGGGCCTGGTTCTTACCGGACGACAAGCTACCCACTGCTCGCCGTCCGCAAGCCCGCGCCTACGGTGGCCGGGAATCGGCTATCGATTCCCGACGCCCTGGACGTCTCCTACTGCGTCTCCTCCTCCCTCTCGCTCGATACCATATCGAGGCGAGAGATCGCCGCCGCCCATCGTCCACGCGAGGACACGGCAGTGCTCCGCCCAAGCCGGGCAGAACTCCACCGTATGCTCCACCGTATCCTCTGGGCGATCCACAGTTTTGTGCCCTCTGGAGTATGTTTAAGATTAAGACACTTGTCGTGCCCCAAAGCTGGATCACATATGTTCAAATTGGCTTTAGTATCGGATTGTACAGGAGCAGCTTGTTATCTATGCTCAGTGTGGAGTTTCTACCCAGGAGCCATTGTAGACTTCTGTGCTTCATGTCAAGTCGATCTCTCTTAGCTTGAATATGAGCTTTTCATACGAGTTTTACAACGTTTTACAATGTTGCTATGTGGTAGTTCCTGATCACCCAGGTGAAGAATTTCCTTAGCGAATAGTGAAAATCTCAAGGACAGATTTACTGTCACTGGTTTTAATTCTAAATTTTTTATGCCGTTTATCTACATGATTAAGCCCTTCTTGGATAATTTCAGAGGCAACTTCAGGATTCTTGTGTCTGGCGAGGATAGCTGTATCGTCAGCATAAGTTGCAATGGTCACATGGGAATTTTGAGGAAGGATTTGTGTTTGTGTTGTTATTAACAAAGATATATTTCATCATCTACCTTGCCTTTTCCCTACTACATTAGGATCGGCTGCCAGTCTAACCAAATGCAGCTGAATACCAGTAAGTGGGTAATACAATAACCCTTGGTATGAGTGGGTCAGGCTTTACGACTTCTGACTTCTCGCAGCGACTGATGATGAAACGACCGAACGAACGATGAAAAGAACGAGCTCCGCACCGGGTACCTATTTTACCCGTGTGGCCGCGTCGAGCTCGCTCCAAGGGTCTGGCAAGATCATCCGCCGACCGTCACCTTACCTGGCGTCTGCAGTGTGCCACACCGCTGCGGGTTTCATCTCACCAGGCTGAGCCAGGAGAGTACTGCGCTACTCCCAAGGGAAGTTCGGGAAACTTGTGACCATAAACTTACCTAACCCCTTTTCTCATTTTTTTAAATTAATACAATTTTATGTTGAGAAGGTACGTGGTTTCATTTTATACAGACCACGTTAACGTCTTCCGTCACATTGGCAAAGATGTACATGACAGCCAGGACCAACAACTTAACGTGCTTTCCGAAGCACGGAAGGGGTCTCGGGACGATCACCCAGCCACGAACCGACCGCGGCAAGCGTAGCTTCATCTTGATCGATTGAACCGTGCGGCTGTTATTTAGCCGAGAGCCTCTTGGATACATTTCTATAAGATAAATTAATGATGCATGCTGAAGCTGATAGATGAAAGCTAATTATTTGAAATAAACGGATACATATAACGGGCAAAACCTGGATGAGGCTGGCACAGGAGCGTGAGTGTTGGCACAAGAAAAGAGAGCCCTATGCCCAGCTTTGGGTGAAGTGGGGCTGGTGATGATGATGATGATGATGACGATATAGCAGTAACATAACACCAGCAGCCAGTGATGCTCCACTGCTGAACAAGTAGCTACAACTAGCAGCAACTAGCTATCGTATACGGTCTGTCCCAGAAATCAATCAATCAATCAATCAACCGACGTAATGTAGGTGGTGATCGCTTTGGTCAAGCCCTCCCAAATTAACAAAACATAAATGTTCCGCAAAATCGTATAGTTTTCGATCATACTAGATTAAAAAATAACGGCCATGCGTCATTCTTTTAACTCTCGTGTGTAAATAAATTATTTTTATTAATAACTTTTTCCATCAAAATATAATTAAATTCATTACTCTATCCGTAATTACCTTTCATTCACCCCAAAATCTTACAAATTCAGCATAAATCCACTATTATTTGATTTTTCTACTCAATTTTTTTTTTAAGCCTGTTCTTTCTCGAAAACTATGAGTTTTCGCGGAACATATGTGTTGTTAATTTGGGAGGGCTGGACCAAAGCGATCACCACCTACACGTACGTCGGTTGATTTCTGGGACAACCTGTATAAGTACTGTATCGGCGCAAGCTATGTAATGAATATTTGTGTATGTGAAGATGGCTCGTTTTTTACTTAAACCAATGAGAGAAGGAGAACTCAAGACTAACGACACGACACCTGGAGAAAGTGAATTATTCTTCTTCGTCGTTCCCTTAGGCCCTTTGTAGACACACGTTTTTCTTGCCGTGAAAAACTACGGTTTATTCACTGTGTAGGCACGGTCGTCAGTGTTGTATGGATCACTATGGAAGCTTGTTGACAGACACGTTTTTTCTACGGCGCGGTTTATACGCCCGTACCGTAAAGAAACCGTGCCGTGTACAAAGGGCCTGGAGGTTTCTACACACCAAAGGTGGCTTCAGAACGTTGCAGGTCGGATCACTATTGTTAAAAAGGAGCCCGGCGCGGCGGCGGATAAGTTGGGCCGCCGGGCTATGTTCTGTAAATACCTTTACTGTTGCCGATCGCGACGACATACGACTCGTCTCCAAGTTGAAGAAAATAGATCAACCATGAAGAAAAACATGCACCATTTATATTTATTCTATTATACTAACCAAAGTATACTTACTACGCCCCTTGATAAAACGAAACTTTATAGCCCTATCATTTCACAGTGCATATTTTTACAACAAAAAAACTCGTTCAAAAAGTCTCACATACATTATCATAATGTAATATGAACCCCTAAGTGAGGAAGAAACCGAATTAACCGGGGCGTTACTAACTGCCAATCAATAACAAACTGATTTATTCCCGTGGGGTGTTGATATCAATGAAAAAATCTCTAACTACATTTAGGGTTTGGCTTCACTGCGAGCGGGCGAAAGATGATGCATTTACGCGGGTCGTAGTCTACTGTACGGTGACTAGCATAAATAAATACATTTCCCTTACCAACGCAATTTTTACGCTAGATTTAAAAGCGATTTACTTCTAACGATAAAAATTATAAAAAGAAAAATTATACGTTTATTTGCAAAATGTCAAATTACTCCTACTACTACTTTCACTTCATATGTTACGCCTGCCTGTTACTAAAGCAACAGGAATTGGTAGAACGGTCGGCTATTATACCTTTTTTCGATAGAATAAATAAATTCTGGAATAAGTACTTCCGTTAAATTATAATGATTTTTATTTTCGTTTTTCATAAGTCGGATATTCTGAAACCTTGACATTTAAAAAAAAAAGTACAAGTCTTGGCGAACCCGGAGTTTTACTCTAATCCTCAGAATTGTAGACTCTATCGATTAATTCAATGAAAACACAATGACACAAAAACCGGGATCTTACCAGACTGTGCTGCATCCCTATTCACCCTGTTTCACGGTATAGGTTATTTCTAAAAGTTACAATTGTTATTGCACGACAAAAACGCCTTTGAATTTGACATAGCTTTATTTTTGCTCGTTACTGTGCGTACTATCTCCAATGGACTTTACTTACTTACTTACTATAGCTTTAGTTTTCTAGGAAAGCGATGGCCGTCTTATTATAGCGGCTGTCAAAACGCTCGGTATTTGACCGTTCACCGTTTTGTTTGAAAAACAAAACTTAACTGACGATTTTCCATCTTCTAGTGAGCATTGTGTAAATATTGACATTAAAAAAAACAGCGGAGTAATTGCGTAATACACTAACAGTAGGAACAGTTTTCATTTTGACAGTTCAACAACATTCATTGCGTTATTTACGTTGTTTTTTTTGTTTGCAGACAAATTTTTCATACATATGAAGCAATGGATTAGCAAAAGGCTTCAAAATGATTCAGATTGTGATAGATAGTGTGTTACGCAATTAGGGTGCAGGATGCAGTGTCCTTATTGTCATTGCCTGAACTCATACTTAATGTTCGTCAATACCAACAGCTGAAGGAAAATAAACGTCGGTGTAATTAATAAATGATGTATGTCCCTATTGGAATACCTAAAGGTGCCAGACGAATGTTTGATATAAGTATAAAGTTAGTTTTAAGTTTCAATGGTCTATTGTCGTAATATTAAACGTATTTTTGGTGAAACACGAAATACAAAACCTTTTAAGTGATTTGTTAATAATATTTTATGAACACAAACATCATAAAATTTAAATATCAATGCCAATTAAAAATAAGTAATACACAGTTTTATGAGTTATCCGGTTTATAAATTATATAATAATCTTGCCAAAACAAAATAAAGTTTTAATAAAATGTATGTAAGTACAATTTAAAACCTGTTACGTATTTTAAACCAATTTATTCAATAAAAAATAATTTGCTGTGCTTAAAGAAAAAAAAAAAAAGAAAGAAAATACATTTATTTGCGGTAAACATAACGCAAAGAAAAAACACACAAATACAAAAAATAACGAGTTGGGGACAAATATGCGTCACATTCACGCAAAACGGCAATCGCTCAGCATAATGCTACGACCCTATGCGAGACAGAGCCCCAGCGCTGGTTTTCAGCGATAGCCGGCGCTGACGTGATGACGTCAACCAGTGCAGCATACGAAAATTAAAAATAAACATTAAAATAAGAAAAAAAAAATACCATCCATCCATCCGTCCGTCCATTTAATATAACCTATTTTAACGTTTAACATCCTGTCAAGTAAGAACTTTATAGAATATTAAAATGTATAAATCTTTCTTTGTATGACAAAACAAAACCGATTTAGGTCATTTTATAAAAAATATATGTTATTTTAATACAGTACTGCATTTTTTTTTCTGTTACATTTGCAGCCAATACTAACATTAAACATCCCCGATGAATACACGTAAATCAAAACCGAAATGTTCAAAGCGCGATAAGCCGCGCCTGTGTGTTTGGGGCCTAGATAATTAAATAAAGGAGTCGTTGCCAAGTCGCCGAATAAAGTAGGCTTAATTTGAAAAGTACCATCTTATCTGTGTACACGCTTTGTATACCCAAAATGGGTTGCATTTCCTTCCTCTTCACTCTATTTCCTAGCCTACAAAACTTGTCAAACCCGCTTTCATACGGACCTCGCCCTTACCTACAATATCATGTAAACAGCGAACATTTTACCGCTATCGCTGTGGGGCGGATGACACGTGCCGAAACCATTCGCGTGACGTATCGAGATGCGCTCTTGTAAAACGACTAACGAATGAGTTTGAGGTTTTGTTCCTATTCCGAGGGGAAATGGCTTTACGAGCTACTGGTATCTGATTTGATGTGAAGGGAAGAAAGTGAAGGTCGTAGATACGAAGCGTGGAGAAAATATGTTGGTAATTTTGAGAATTTGTTCGAATTCAATACTTAACCACACAGTAAATTCATTTCGAAACGTTCGTTTTCTCAAAATCGCTTTTTCCAAGTGGCACTAAACCTGGTATACAATCCAGTGGACTTTACATTCCACAACCGCGCTTGCAACCACTGAATCAATGAGATATAATATTAAAAAACAAGTTTACAATTCGTCTGTATCCTCATAGTTGAATGTTTTGATCACTCAATTCAAGCTACTACTGCCATCTGCCATCACCCAAACAAGTTAAATTCTGTCACAATTTTCGAAAGAGGTCGCCACAGATTTAAAACTCCTTTTGATTTCCAATCTGTCTAGCAAACTATTTTTCAACAAACCAAGTCCCACGAATTCAATCATTCCATAATTGGAATATTAAAAAATCGAATCAAGTTTTTTTTTTAAGCATCCTCTCAACGGCCAAGTATGACTCGTCACCTTTTTTGCTCCCTTTAATGTAATTTAGAGGGTTCGTATATTCGGTAACTGCCTAATCTGATGAAAGATAAGGCTAATTGTACCTAAGTGACGGGTAAAAAAATAAGAGAAGGAAGTCAGACGATTCTTTGACTAAATAAAGCTCGCAAATAGTCAAAGCGAGACGATTGTCAATGCAGTAGTTTCAAATGGTTTTCTACGTTTGGGCAGAGAGAACATGTTTTTTATTTCTCTACTGGTTTTGGGGAATTTTTTTATAGTTATATAAACCATCTATTTAATGCATACAAAAGAAATAATACAACGCACAAAAGCATTGCTAAATAAAAACAAATTACATGAATATAAAGAAAATACAGGTGCCAATTTACAACAAAAAAAAATACATTTTAAAGAAATAAAGTGACACTATGACTATGACAAAATTTAAGTCCAATAACAAACATACGAAGTGTGGTGTGCGTCTCAAGGTTGCATCAAATGGGAGTCCAGCTCAGCATGCCAGAGTTTCTTGCCCATTCTTCTCCATACGAAACTACCTTTTGGAAGGGGCAACTAGAATCAATTCTATTTTTTTTGTAAATTTTGACGTTCAAAAGCGCCTTTTATGTGCCTATTTGAAATAAATGATTTGACTTTGACATGTGTCAGGTAAATATACCTGACGTTGATATTCAGCTGAATCTCTGCAGTGATGGAGAGGAGAGAGAAGATACGGACGTCAAGCAGACGCGATTTATTGGTTGTGAAAAAGTGTTATGTGCGGAGTGAAATTATATACCTGCGATTTAAATTATGTATTCTACAGTATGAAGTGAGAGTGGGCTGGCCTCATCCTACGAATGCACCCGGATTGGTGGACAAAGATCGTCACTCACTGGACGCCTCGGACTTCGCCGTCGAGGTAGACCGCGGCAAAGGTGGTGTGACGATCTAATCATGTTTGCGGGGCCACCATGGCCAGAGATCGCACAAAAAAGAGAGGTATGGAAGAAAAAAGGAAAGAGCTTTGCCGAGCAGTGGGTCAAAAAACAGAGGAACCAAAAAAAAAACTACAGTCTAGTTTAGAATTGAGAAACGTTCTTGTTCAATGATGAAAAGGAAAACAAAAATAGTACCTTGAAGAATATTAATACTTATATCTTCCCGAAACCAATTCAATTAAAAAAAAAAAACCAAGAATACTACTTTCACTTCACTCTGAAAATAAATCACCGTGGGTTTTAATTCCATCCTTCATGTTTTTTTTTTTAAGTCAAAGTGCTCTCTTCCTTTTACCCGTGTACAAAAATATACCTAATTACCTATTGTACTTATATATTTTTGATAGAGAAAATACAATACAAGCTGAATATAATAAGTCTACATTTATTTTTCATTATATATTATTCAAAAAGACTCGCCCGCCTACTGTCCCATTATTTCCCAATCCTAACACAAAGTAAAAATACCTTTTTACTACATAATATACATATTTTAATTTTAATTCCGGTGTAGCCACAAACGAATAATCACAGGGTTAATTCCACTTCCGTTTTGCATACGCGTGTCACTAATTAACATTATTTACAGTTTAATTTGTTCCTAATTAAATATTTCTTTTTACAACGAACCATATTTGTGGTAAACACGAACGCATTAAAAGACCAGCTTACATTTACCTAAAAAGCACACCGTATGACAAAGATATAAGGTTTATATTTGTGTAAATTAAATGCATTGATGAGTTGTCGAGGCATGATTAGTAGTTGTCACACTTTTCAGTTGACGTGCTTTGACTGGAGCTATGAAAACAGCGATTTCCGTGAAATTGGACCTTTTCAGGTGTAGTTGTGAAGTGGTCTGGAGTGGACGAATGTTATTAGGGTCTTGCGATGAATTGAGGACTTAATAGACTGGTATTATTAAGCGGGAATATTGTCCTTTAAGATCAATGCATTATTTATTGCTGTCAAAGAGTGAGCTCTCATAATAGCCTCCTGAACTTGCGATACTTAAGGGGGAAGCGACGGAGTAGCCCGCGAAATTAAAATTTTCTTACGTTTTTGCAATTTGCAGGTCAGTGTTAGGTTGTATGTTGAACGAAATACGATTCGCGATCGTAAAAAGTATGTATTTACAAAATTATAATCATTAAACTCATCAATACAACCCTCTAAGTTCATTGTTAGCAGAAGAATTTTATTGGTGATCGTGCTTTGTTTATTTTATTAAAAGGGATGAGTGCACTGTTGTCCATTCCATAGGTTTTAAAAAAATCCTTAGCAAACCGATAAAGAAAGAGAGGAGGCTATTATTTTCTGAAAATCACAAGAATTTAAGATCTTACGTCTTCTTCATCTAAATGGAAGATGATTTCATCTACACACGCTGCCTTTAAGGCCTTATCGGTAAATGAATACTGTGGTTAAACTTTAAATATGAAATATTGTAAGAAATAATTTTCAAGTCAAACGCTAGTATTTTCATGGAATACGTCCATTACAATAACTAACGGGCAACAGCGATCGCACTGAGCAAGCTGTGTTTTGTACTAATTAAAGTAATTTTAGTTTCTGTTATTATTTGTGTGCTATATTATAAATTACATAGCCCAAAGACTATGCAAGCTGAAGTGACAATGGGCTGGTCACATCTCTCGCAGAACCGACAATCGTTGGGGAAAACGAGTTCTAGAGTGGCGACCGCGTTTAGACAAATGCAGTGTGGGACACCTACCGGCCAGGTGGATAGACGACTTGCGAAAGGCGCCTGGCAGAGACTGGATAAGGAGAACCGCAGATCGGGCTCAGTGGCGTTCACTAGGAGAGGTCTGCATTCAGCAGTGAACGAATATAGGCTGATAATGATATTATAAATTCTGCCCATGTGGTTTAATTATTTACACCTCATGAACATTTACATGAGAAAAGAAAACAAAATTTATACACAGTTAAATGTGGCAGGAGCCAAAGCGTCAGCCTACTAAGGGATCATGAGATTCGACCCTTTCTGTAGTAATATTGACATGAACCCACGTGAGCATTAATTAAATATTAACCATTATGTGGAGCCCTGACACAGCCAGAAGGCTTCGCAGCAGACCCCGTAAAAGACGGCGGGGCGAGCTGGAGAAAACATACGACCAATGGTCTACTTTAGCCTTGGATGTAAAGAGCTGGGAGTCATGGGAAGAGGCGCCAAGCAGTGGGATGATGTAGGGTAATGGTATTAGGGTATATAGGTATAACAAACAGTAATGAGCAAATCACAATGCTAGAGAAATCGTTTGTCATAAGTATTAATATCTCGTTCCCAAATAGTAGGACACATTCGGTTTTCTATCAAATGGCCAATGGCAAAAACTATCTGTGCTACAACTAAAATTAAGTAGTCATTCTTTACATTTCAAACTTCCGAATAAAACCGCGTCAAACATCTCGTTTGGTTCACAGATAATGGAAAATACTTGACTCATATGGAGTTCATAAGTCATCGTAATCTATAGACTTGACATTGATTGAAAACAGTTTCTAAGGACGCATTCACAATGGCGCTTCACAATGAAACATTTGTTAATTTTTATTTTTTTTTCACAATTAAAACTTTATAGTTAATGTTGCTTTGTAATTCATTTACGCCATAAAGGATTAACAGTTTATGATTTATACTCGCAACCGGCCCCAGCCTGCTTCGCACGCTGTTTACTACTTGGCAAAACGTGAAAATTTCCTTGATATATCTAAGTTAAATATTAATGTATTACCTGTACACACAAACCTTACGGAATAAGTTCTCTAAATGATGTTGAAAACCACATGAAAATCCGTTACGTAGTTCAGAGGAACCCCGCGGTTACACAGGAACACAACAAGTGACTTTAATTTATAATAATGTAGGTATATAGATTATCAAATAGCAATTGGCCTTTGTTTTTTGTTTTGTTTTTACTTGTGTGTTTAGTTTAGTTAGTGATAATCCTGTGCGAGTCTCAATAAATACTTTTTCTTTCTTTCTTTTCTTTTAATGTATTCTTGCCCTTTTGTAGTTATTATTTTAAATTAAAACGTTTCATGTCACCGTAAAACGCACAAATTCTTCTTGTACTACATAAAGTCCTACTCTTATCTACCCCATAAGCAAAAATATCTAAATAATTATCTTGACATAACAAGTAACGAGTGCATTTGATTAAAATTACATAATTTATTTCATTAATTCACGCAAACGTTAACCCTTTGTGTGCTGTAGAAAACCTTTTTGACATGCATGTGTGACGAAGTTTTACCAGCATTGGATCAAACTTTTCCTCATTATTATTAGGTATAAGCTTAGTAATTACTGGCGAATATTGGTTCCAATGTGTGACGTCAATATTGTTGGCTCGTTTTCTTGTTTAGAATTCTGGGGCCAACCTTCCCCTCTCAATAATTCATTGCCACCGCAAATCACGATAAGTTAACAGTGACAGGTCGCGTGCTGTTAGCAACGATGAGTCATACTGTTAACGGTAATATGTACTTCCTATGTACATATTTAACTGATTATATATATCTACTAGCTACTACATATTAAAAATAAGGTTTTGAAGTACCTATAGAAGAAAAATTGGATTGAAGGCATTACAAGAAATTCATTAGTTTGTAAATAAAAAATATATTTTTTCTTTGACTAAAAACTAATTTAATAATTAAAAGTTACGTCCATGTTACTAATATGTAATAACGTGATTAAATGCAGTTTTATTTTATTTATTACTGTAAAAATGCATTTATTTTAGTATTTTCCTATAAGTTATTCTATTAAAAAAACAATAATATTTTCAAAGTTACGTATTATTATACGCAAAGAACTTCTGCCCGCGATGTAGTCCGCGTGTTTGAACATAAAACAAATCCATGGCACTCGAAACTAGCGTAAATTTCTATCAGTAAAAATATTTTCGGAATCGAATCGGTAATTCCGAAGGAAATTATCCCCTGCATAAGAAGTCACAAATTTTACTTCTACAATCTTAGTATAGATATTATAAAGACTTATAGGGTATCTACATGTTTACATCTATCTAAATAAGTAAAGTTTCTTCTTTCATAAAAATCACCATTATAATCACAGCCTCGGTAATTCCGAACGAAATTATCCCCTGCACAAGAAGTCACAAATTTTACTTCTACAATCTTAGTATAGATATTATAAAGACTTATAGGGTATCTACATGTTTACATCTATCTAAATAAGTAAAGTTTCTTCTTTCATAAAAATCACCATTATAATCACAGCCTTACACATTGAACTTGACCCTTCCCCACCAAATCGCCTCCGTTCACCACGACGGCCATACATCACCAAAACATATCTCAGATCTCACAGGTCATTGACCACGGAAGCTTTCACCCAGCTGATTGCTATGCATTGTTTATATTAGCACCTATTAGAGCGCCCAATTATTTGAGAATCGATTGTTTGTGTATTTAAATGTAAATTAGGTGGAGTTATGTTAGCTAATGGTGGGAAGGAAATTGATGGAAGATTAATGTATGTCAAGCATATAATAACATACCTACTTGTTTAAGTATTCCCACACTGTCAAAGTCTGGCAATTCTCTACACAATCAGTCAATATATTTACTAACAAGAGTACGTACAGGGTGGCAAACATCGAAAATCTTAACTGTAACCATGAACACAACACATGATTCTAGGCCCCAAGCGTAGAAATTGTTCGTCAGTTATCAAAAAATTTATAAATAACAGTCCAGTACCTACGCGGTCAAAATGTATGGAAAAGCAAATTTTTTATTATAATAACCGACAAAAAATTTCAACGCAGTGGGGTTCAAAATCGTGTGCTAAATCCTAAATCCATGGTAACAGGTTGCGCATCGATATTCCTACCACTTGTATATTGTAGATTCTGGCTAAGAATATTATTCATTTAATATACATATAAGCTCTTTCAAACAGGCGCGACACACGACGCGACACAAAGGCACCGTCTGTCGCGCGACGAGCGGTGCCTTTGTGTCGCGTGAGATTCACGTCGCGTGTCGCGCCTGTTTGTAGGAGCCTTAAATGTGACGGCGCAGTGGGTGGCGCTGCCCGACTAATTTTGTTACAAAGTTACTAGGTGTTAACGCGCACACTGTGCGTCGCATTACCGCGAAACCACTGTGCAGTTGGAGAACCCGCGGGACGCAAGGGACGAGGGCCGCGCGGCCGCGTCGCATCGCCGCCCGCCAACCGACGGTAGTCTGCTCGGGTCACTCGTTGACAGCGCGTGCGTACACGCATTGCGTCACATTTATTGTACGTTGTTGAGCAATATAATTAATTTCAAAGAGTAGACTCGCCTCTTATTAAGCTCCTGGCTAGAGTGACCCTATTATATTCCCAACACTACGAATCACCGAAGAAGTTGGATAAGAGGGACACTGGCTGGTTACTGTGACTCTAGCTGAGCGTCGCATAGATGGTTGCGTGGCAGCTGTCTTCTGATGACAGAGGTGATGTCAGGGGAGCTTCTGCCGTACCACCTCTACGACAATTGCTATATTCTGGCACAATCCTGATGATATTAAAGCTGCTGAACCACTAATATGATGACCACTTCTGGTAAAGGCTATCCGCACCGTTAAATATATAATGGGAATCTGTAACATTTGCGAAAGCTAATAAATCTGTTAAGACTTTACCAATAGTTAAGAGGCGCATTAAGATACCAGCTATTCAATAAAGCAATCTATCGTCAGATAAAATAATTCTATATGAAAACTAAAAAGTGTTAGGCGCGATAACAAAATCTAGTAGACTACCCCGAAAACGGCAGAAAATAGTTTCTGGCGTCTCAAAAACAGTTATCCAACTGACCACTGACGTCCAACAAAAACTCTTATCACGATATCTCATTTACGGATAGAGATAATACAATCGAAGGTATTTAATTGACTGTCACTCGCGAACAATCGTGGTAAGAAACTCGTATCATAGTGAATGTATCCAGCAGATCTATTCTGTAAAAATCTCACCGTGATAACTTAGGCGAAGTGAGCGTGGAGTGAATTGTCAATAGTGGCAAGCCCCTGCATCAGGCGGAATGACAGCTCACTTCACCTATGTTTTCACGGTAAGAATTTTACAGAATAGACGTCCAGGTTACGGTAGTTCAAGTGATATTGGCAGATATCTGTGGTCTATAACTGGCGGTTCATTAATTATAAGTACAGTGGGCATCTCGAATTGATTTGCAAAAACAATGAGAATTTTTATATTTTCATAGAAGTTTCTATAGGTTTATTATATAGCACCTTTAGTAAAATAAATCGATGCATTGACGACACTTCAAATGTCAGCATATCTGTAGTAAGGTCAGGAAGAAAAATCACAAAAAAAAAAAAAAAAATCTTTTTTAAGTTTTTTTCTTGTGATTTTTTCTTTTTATGTTAAACTACCTTCTGCCCGCGGCGTCACCTGTGTGGATGTCGGAAATTATCCCACGGGAACGTGCTACCGGGACAAAAAGTAGCCTCGAAATCCATTCCTATGTCCTTCCTTTAGATTGCTTTCTGGTGAAGGACATAGGAACGGATTTTAATATAATTTGGCAAGAGTCAAATTATATTGAAATCCGTTCAGTGGTTTAGGCGTCCAAAGGTAACAGACAGAGTTACTTTCGAATTTATAATTTTACTAGCTTTTGCCCGCGGCTTCGCCCGCGTTGAGATCGAAAACATAAATATATGTCGGCGCATGATCGCCGTCGTTGTCGGAGTCAGACATATTACTTTACACCACTATATCACAAAAATACACAGAAATAGGAAATGGCAGAGAAATGTTTAAGAGAGTACAAAGAAAATACCTTACTTCAACTCAGGGTGTTTATTCCAGGAGCAGCGAACAAAGAATGTCCTTCCATTCACAGTACAACAGTTTTTATACACAAAATTACCGCGAAACTTTACCGCCAAGTAGAATTTATATAAATCAAGCGGATATAACATTTTAACTAACTCAAGCGGATGTGTCAAAATAAATCTTTCAATACCAACATAGAAACTTAAAATAAAGGCAACCGGAAACGCACAATATTTTAAATAAATCAAAAGGAAGTATGAGAATAAAAACTATTTAAATCAAACCGGAAACGTAACAATTAAATAAATCAAAAGGAAGTACGAGATTATAAACTATTTAAATTAAACCGGAAACTAACAAATAAATCAAAAGGAAGTACGAGAACAAAAACTATATAAATTCAAACGGAAACTACAATATTTTAAATACATCAAAATAAAACTTAACATAGACTTAACCGGAAATACAAGTATTAATTTAATAAATAACATGGAAGTCAGATTAAGTGCGAAATAATTAAAACAAACTTAAAAATAAAATCAAATAATCGCTTGGCGCCCATACGGCCATTCTGATCCAGCGCGTTCTCTGCGCTGTAAAGCATTTTACAACAAAACGGCATCACCCATCTCGGGTTTAGCCAAAAATACACGGCATCACCCGCCTTGGATCTAGCCATACCATATGGCATCACCTGCCTGGGATATAGCCCCCTAACATGGCATCACCCGCCTTGGATCTAGCCATACCACATGGCATCACCCGCCTGAGATATAGCCCCCTAACACGGCATCACCCGCCTTGGATCTAGCCATAACACATGGCATCACCTGCCTGGGATATAGCCCCCTAACATGGCATCACCCGCCTTGGATCTAGCCATACCACATGGCATCACCCGCCTGAGATATAGCCCCCTAACACGGCATCACCCGCCTTGGATCTAGCCATAACACATGGCATCACCCGCCTGGGATATAGCCCTAAGACCAGGAAAAAGGATACGCATGGTGGCCAGCCAGCGTAGTAGGGGGGAAGGTGGAGTAGCTAAGATAATTTATAAATCATCCGCCCATACGGTCGGTTAGTTATCATTGTCATCCATAAATGGATCATTTTGAGCCAGAGGTGCTGGTCTCAAAAAATCATGACTAGCGATTTTTTCGGAACATCCCCTTAAATTGACATGCTTTACTTTGTAGCGATTATTAGGTAATACTTCTAGAACTTCCATAGGACCTTCATATTTAGGACCAAGTTTAGTCGTATGTCTTTCATGCTTATGCATTAAGACAAAATCCCCTTTTTCAAAGGGCTTGATTTGAGCTTTGCCCTTGTCAAATCTTAACTTGTCCCGAAATGATCGCTCGTCCATCCTTAATTTACATAATGATCTAACAGTATTAAGATCTACAATTGGTTCATCATCATCGATTTGTAAGAGCTTAATACCCGGTGGCGAACAATTTTTCCCAAACAACAACTCCATGGGAGATTTTCCCGTACTTTTAGAAATGGTAGAATTAATAGCCAACTGTAAATCTCGAATAGCAGTGTGCCACTGTTTATTAAGCTCCACAACAGACATATTATCTTTGATGATTTTCATAATACGTTCTACCTGACCATTTGCCCGACTAGCGCCTTTAGCTACTACGTGATGTTCAATACCAAATCGCTGACAAAAATTCTTGAAATCAGATGATGTCATACTTTTATCCTGATCTGTTATGAGTCTATTTGGGGTGCCGAAAATAGAAATTACTTCTTGCAAACAAGATATGGCTGTATCTGATGTTCTATCATTGGTGTAAATTAAATGAGTATATTTGGTAAAAGCATCGATAAAAACAAACGCATATTCAGCATTATTACGTTTACCGTTCATACGTCCAGTTATGTCAGCATGTACGGTGTGAAAGGGAATTGCAATTTTATCTATAGGATGAAGGGTAACTTGCTTAGCACCAGACATACCTTTACGAATTCGACAACTAACACAATTTTCAATAAACCTTCGAACTGTTTTTGACATATTGGGAAACCAATATTGCTCTCTTAATTTAGTTAGAACCTTTTCCCAACTGAAGTGTTGAAGATTATCATGATAGTGGGAAATCAGATTCCATCTATAATTACGTGGCACAATAATAAGTTTACGAGTTTTATTTTCTATTTGAACTTTACGTCTAAGCAATTTATCTTGCGATATAACATAAGTTTCAGCAATGTCTTTTGGGATTGTATCAGAACTAAGTTGTTCAACTATGTTCTTAAGAACTGGATCACGTTTTTGTTCTATTAGGAGCCAGTTATGATCAAGTGTAGAAGAGTTTACTGAAAATTGCAACGAGATATTCTTGTTTGGAACTTTACAGGAGCTCGTTATTGGATTTCGACTAAAAAAATCGGCATGAGAAAGTTTGTCACCTTTCCTATACTCAATATCAAATTGGAAAGTTTGCAAAAATGCCCACCAGCGGTGTACTCTAGGCGTTAGTTCTTTTTTGGTTCTGGATGCTTTCAGTGAATTACAATCTGTTACAACTTTAAAGCATCTACCATACAAAAAGTGGCGAAAATGTTTAATAGCTTTGACGACAGCCAATGTTTCGAGCTCATATGAATGGTATTTGCTCTCGGCATTGGTCGTTCGCATACTAAAATAACCAACAACATGAGGATTCTTATCATGTCGCTGAATCAAAACTGCACCATAACCTAGCGAACTAGCGTCTGTATGGAGTTCACATGGTAAATCAGGGTCGAAAATTGTCAAGAGTGGGGAAGATGTTAATCTACTAATTACTTCCTTTCGGGCATTTTCCTGCTTTTCAGTCCACCTCCAAGGTACGCCAGATTTAGTTAATTCATATAAAGGGGCCATGATTTTGGAAAAATTTGGTACGAATTTCCTAAAATAACCAGCTAGGCCATTAAATTGCCGTAATTCTTTAATGTTTTTAGGTAAAGCGGACTTAGAGAGGGCATCTAATTTTCTGGGACTAGGCTTAACGGTTCCGTTTTCTATTATATTTCCTAAATATTCAACCGATTTTTTAAGAAATGAGCATTTTTTTATGTTTAGTGAAAAACCTGCATTTGTTAATCTTTCTAAAACTAATTCCAAGTTAAGTAACCCTTCTTCTATTGTTGTAGAAATTACAAGAACATCGTCTATATAAACTAGAGCAATCTTATCCTTATAGTCACCCAAAGCTTTATTAATGGCACGCTGATAAACAGACGGCGCATTGCATAGCCCAAATGGCATGCGTAAAAATTCGAATTGACCGTCAGGTGTAACGAACGCGGTTTTTTCTATAGAATCTACCGAAATTGGTATTTGATAAAACCCTGCAGTCATATCTAAACAAGTGAAATAACGCGCTTTGCCTAACCTATCAATCTGATCAGCAATCAATGGTAATGGAAAATTATCCCTAGCTGTGTTTGCATTTAATTCCCGAAAGTCGACACATAATCGGTCAGTCCCATCTTTTTTTTTTACTAATAAAATGGGGCTGCTAAATGGGGATGAGCTGTCTCTTATTATACCGTTTTGTTTAAGGTCGTTTAAAATGTCTTTGACTTTTTCGCGTTCCATTGGCGATAATCTGTAGGGTCTACGTTGAACAATTTTATCTTTATTCTTTAATCTAATAGTCAATTGACCAGTTTTCACCTCGGAAACTTTATTACCAGAAGTGAAATTATCTTTAAAATTATTTAAAATAAAATTTAATTTTTCTAACATGGAAGGTTCAGCAAGGTCGGTATTTATTTTTGTTTCCGACTCGGTTAAAGAACATTCAGAAATAATCATATTTCTCGAGACAGTCATATTTTTATCTATTAATGTGATAGTAAGACCCGGAATTTTCACTAAATCATAGCCAATTAAAATATTAAACTGGGTTTGGTGATCTTCTACAACAAATAGATCCAATTCTACAGTAACTTGATCGATCTCGACAATCGCCGAGATACTCTGGGAACACGTGATATTCACACCACCTATTCCCTTGAAAACTGTATTGACAGTCTTTCTTTTGCCCGGAATCGAACCAGAAATGCTTTTACGTACTAACGAACAATCTGCGCCGGAATCAAATAGGCAAGGATATGAAGTAGCTCCAATTTTGACGGTAGTCGTGCAACGATTTATAGAACCACAAAAATTAACGGATTTTTGATCTGTTGACTTTGATTTTTCGTCATATTGCTTACGGAAACAAGTTTTCTCTAAATGACCCTTTTTATGGCAATAGTTACATTCAATAATCTTACGGTTGTCTGGCGTAACCTGAGAGGCTAGCTTTGCAGAAATATTAGAGTCTGTATTTTGTGTAGACTTTTCTTTACAGTCACGAAATCGGTGCCCAGATTTTTTACATTTGAAACAAATTGGTGACTGACCTAAAAACGAACCAGGGGTTTCGGAAAGCCGGGGTTTTTTGTTAAGATGATTTTTGTCTGTACTGTCAGTTTTCGGTCGGTCACGTTTACGAAAAGTTTTCAGAGCGGAGACTAGTTTGGGCAAAGAGTCAGGAGTATTACGTAACAATTCACATTTCACAAAATCAGGGTAGATACCAGTGATAAGAGCATCGATAACCTCTGTGTCCGCGGCTTCAGGCCGCACTCTCTTGAACAGCGTCCATCCCGTGGTTGCGTAATCCGCGTAGTTGCTCGCATGCTCCGACGTGTAGTCGCGCCACCGCTGGATGTCATCAGCATACCGGAACTCTTCGCCGAACGTTTGGATTAGATCTTGCTTAACTTGCTCCCACGTGGTGGATTGTAGGGACCACGTATCAGCCCACGTCTTTGCTCTTCCTTTCAGCTGCAGTATTGCCTTCATGCGAGCTTCATGCGGTGATATGCCAATAGTTGCAATGGTTTGATCAACATTGGCACACCAGTCCCTGATGTCGTGTGAGCGCACATCGGGATCGAATGGCGGTAGGTAGAAATTGCCACGATCCCGTGAAGGTGCTGGAGTAGCGGACAGCGCGGCGGCCACGGCGCTGGATGTGGCTTGCTTCGTAATTGATGTCACCAGACTCATCACTTGCTCCATCGAGAAAGTTGGGTCTGGCTGAGCGGCAGGCACTGGTTTGCAAACCCGGAACCCAGAAGACCTCAGTAAGGGCGAGGTGGATCCCACCGCTGCTGTCGGCGCATGATCGCCGTCGTTGTCGGAGTCAGACATATTACTTTACACCACTATATCACAAAAATACACAGAAATAGGAAATGGCAGAGAAATGTTTAAGAGAGTACAAAGAAAATACCTTACTTCAACTCAGGGTGTTTATTCCAGGAGCAGCGAACAAAGAATGTCCTTCCATTCACAGTACAACAGTTTTTATACACAAAATTACCGCGAAACTTTACCGCCAAGTAGAATTTATATAAATCAAGCGGATATAACATTTTAACTAACTCAAGCGGATGTGTCAAAATAAATCTTTCAATACCAACATAGAAACTTAAAATAAAGGCAACCGGAAACGCACAATATTTTAAATAAATCAAAAGGAAGTATGAGAATAAAAACTATTTAAATCAAACCGGAAACGTAACAATTAAATAAATCAAAAGGAAGTACGAGATTATAAACTATTTAAATTAAACCGGAAACTAACAAATAAATCAAAAGGAAGTACGAGAACAAAAACTATATAAATTCAAACGGAAACTACAATATTTTAAATACATCAAAATAAAACTTAACATAGACTTAACCGGAAATACAAGTATTAATTTAATAAATAACATGGAAGTCAGATTAAGTGCGAAATAATTAAAACAAACTTAAAAATAAAATCAAATAATCGCTTGGCGCCCATATATACTTACCTATGTGTAAAAGTCAAACGGTGTTGGAATTCACTCTAGACTTACAAAATGTATTACTTATATTTTAAAAATTAACTCTACACTACTAAAGTTTCTATTTATATAATTCAATCATGATTCGAAAGACACGTAGCGCCATCTATCGTCGTAAGGCAATTGTGACCGACGAAAGTTATTGTTCTTTCCCTCGGGAACAGTACTTTTTTCAGGATGAAAGGTACTCTATATCCTTTTCTTATCTTATCCCTATACACCTGACAACGTATATGCAAAATTTTCATGATGATCGGTTCAGTGGTTTAGGCGTAAAAAGATAACAAACAAACCAACTTTCGCATTTATAATATTAAGTAGTTAGGATAGTATTTTACTTTAGTTTATAGATATGCTGACTTTTAACTTGGTCCAATACACATGCATATGAATAAGGTGTCCCTTGATAGTAAAAAG
This sequence comes from Dryobotodes eremita, assembly GCA_917490735.1. Lineage (NCBI taxonomy): Eukaryota > Metazoa > Arthropoda > Insecta > Lepidoptera > Noctuidae > Dryobotodes > Dryobotodes eremita. The sequence goes on along the minus strand of OU823251.1, from coordinate 16,342,649 downwards.
TATGCGGAGAACCCACTTTTTTCAACGTCATAGGGAACTCAATAAACTGCACAATTTGTTACCCGACTACAAGGGAAGGGTTATGGTTTTCGCTCATATCTTGAATGTATATATGTAATATTCTCCATTATTTCTGTAACTATTGGGTAAAACTTATAACAGTGACATCGTTTAGTGCTAGTGCGGCAAATCAAGAATCAATCAAAACTTACAAAATCAATAACACTCTTAGACCATTTACACAGACCCCAATACTTGCCATACTTCACCAACATCCCATCTCTAACAACACCCTACGTCAATCAACTGACACTTCATGTATTTACTTACGTCACATACATCTGTGTACAAATAACCTACTTAAAAGCACCCATCGAACAGCCATTAGCTTAGTTATCTCACACCGTCCCCGGAAGGACGCACCGTTATTACGTACGCAACTTGGATGAAAGAAATAAAGGGAAACAATTAAAGAAGCAATATGACCAGAATGAGCATATTGACATCAAGTTGACCTAGTTGGAAAAAGGCAGGAGTATGATGAGACGGTCAAGTAAAGAACTTTACTTTTACAGTACGCTGTACGTCAGCGGTAACCCTTGGACGTTGAGCTGACCTAGCGTAGTTTCAATAGAAGAAAAGGCCAGCTTATACTGGTTTTGTGACGATTGAGGTGTGGTTTACTGTACCGTTACGTCAGTGGCATCTTTATATGCTTCCTAAAATTCATAACCTTTAGTCCCTACATTTCTGGATAGCTTCTTATTCCGACAAAATATACCGAAACCTTCGATACCACTTTCAGAAAATTATGTCTAAGTAAAGTATTAATATAATTATGTTTGAAATTATGTTTTCCTGCTAATTTCTCACAACGCACTTTACACTTTTTTTTTTGTTTTATTTTTCTTTCTTTTTTACTTGTAGGTATATGTTGTGTTGTGTGCTTTGTAGTCTGTGCTAAATAAACGTATTTTCTTTCTTTCTTTATTTTATTATTTGATAATAACTTAGATATTAGAATTACTTTCCATGTGACGTATCCACGTTTGTATGCCAACATTTGTTTTCTTGTCCAAATACTTGGGATGCATTCCAAAATTAAATTAAAGCACATCTGCCTTTCTTCTTTGATCTTTGTTACGCACATTGATCGCTTTTGCCATGAATAATGTGTTTTGACAGCAGTCATTACCGTCTAACCTGCCAGTATCATTAGCTTTTATGTCTCTTATATCTTAGGATATTACGCCATCGGCAGAATGCTTATCGCATTGATTATATGGCGTGCGTGGATTGTTAAAACTTGATATTATAGGTTATTCAAGGGATGTAATTAGGTACTTAGATGTCGAGACTAAACCACGAGAAATGGGAAGCTTCCAAGAAGAAACTATTCAGAATTTTACAGGATATTTGTTTTTCTTTGTCGTAACATAAAGGGTTTCCTTTTCATTGTGGTTTTACATGAATTTTAGTCTTTGTTCTGGTTGTCTTCTAAGTTGCCAATAGAATATTGAAAATTCTGGATCGTTAAAACGTTCTACCACCTTGTCTGCTACAACAACCTTTATAGCTCTTGTGTCTAAGTCACCCTATAGATACCATACAATTATACACATAGAGCTCTTCTCACCTCAAAAATGTATATACCCACGTGTACGTATTCTAACATCTATTCATTCGCAATGAACTAATTTAAATAGCACAGCGTTAAACCCTTCCTTTATAGGCCCATCAACTGAACAATTGAGGCTTACAAGCAAACTAATCTACCATTTATTGTTTAAGATCGACAATGTCTGATCCTTCTGTCTATTCGATAACTCAGATTGCTCTATAGCGATTTAATTGGCGCATTTCCCATACAACCTTGTACTGTTAGCCCGAGATTCAAATCAAATAGCGGTATAGAAATCAACATTAATTGTTCAACATGATTGTACTGCTCAATGAGTTGGTTCAGACGTGAATTATGTACACGCTATATCGACCATTATTTCAATTGAATCAAGAGGTATAATAGTGTGTATAGAAGTTGTGTTTTGTATCGTCGCGTGGTGTGTTGTATAGGACTCATCAACGCCTTTACTTCTCCTGTAATTGAACTAAATAAAAACTGGTCAAGAACGTTTTCGTTCCATACAACATTGAGTTTCGTTCATTAAACTTATATTAGGTTATTTTAAATCAGCTATATTAGGAATCGATACTGATTATATTGATTCATTTATATAGCTTCCTACAGCGCTAGGTTGACTAAAATAATCACGCCCTCCCTTCTCTTCTCTTTCGTAAATAGCTCTTAAATCTAGCAAGTAGTCGATTACTTTCAGATGAATGAGCAATAGATCCACCTGTACAGTGATACCATCTAACTGAGATTAACAATCCATCTGTCAAGCGGGGTGATTATGGGATTATCAGCCCTAGCTCGTTTGTTAGCAGTAGATCGGGGGACAGCTAAGGATGGATTGTGGAATATTATTTATTGTAGATATTTGGGATGCACATAGTTTCTAAAAACGGAGGCCACCTTTCTTATAAAGTAAATAATGTCTAGGAGATGATTTTGTCGAGTCCTCGTGTATATCCTAATTAAAACCATAAACTGTTCGTACATGATAAATGATTTGCATTTCTGTAAGTAAATTTATACAGACACACACAACTAGAATCAATTCAATGTTTTTGTAAATTTTGACGTTCAAAAGTGCCTTTTATGTGCCTATTTGAAATAAATTATTTGACTTTGACTTTGACTTTGATACACGAGAAAAAATTATTATGTTTTAAAACTAGATGGAGTTTGGTGTTTCCTATGTGATTACTCTGACGACTCTGGAGAATACTAAAGAATACAAAGTATGCAGGGTGGATTTTTAAGATGGGGCAGCAAGGGCAGCTCGGTCTTAGGAGACTTACCTTAAGTTTTTGAGAAATTTTGATTTGCATTCACAGATTTTGAAAAAAAATTACAGTGAAAATGAGCAATTTTCTCACAAACTTTTTTCATGCCAATCGATCATGTTTCATATAAGGATCAAAAACCTCTATTGGATCAACTGAGGTTTGAGTACTAGAAAAGTCAGAAATCGCAATAAACTTTTCCCATACATTTCGCAGGAAATGAGACTGTAGTCTTACCTTTTTTATTATGGATTGAATAACCCCTACAATGAAGACTGGCCTGGATTTAGAAGTTGAGCCTGCCTATCTCCAAAAATTCGTAACGAATAGTCATACAAATGCGGCATGTCGTCTTAGAAGCAAATCGATTAAACGCCTGTTAGTTTAATGATTCGTCATCGTCATCGAGATGCGTTTTTTAATCAAATATTTATACTAGATACATTAATTGATTTGATATGCTGGTAAAAACTTTGCTCGTGTATTCAAATTTTTTTACCTTGCAAATAGTTTAAATTGGCAGTGTTTGATATAATTAGCACCGAGATAGGTGTGCATAAAAACTGGTTTAAATACCTTTTCGCCACTAAAAATTTCTCCGGCAAAAAAACTGCCTATGGAGCTTCAGCGGAACATTTCACTGTCGATATGAACGGAGAAGTTGTTGAACACAAAATACGTTTCTTACTTATAAATGAATACAGCTTATATGGTGTAAAAAGACTCATCATGTAAACAGTGAGGCAATTCCCGTAATTTTAAGAACATCCGCATTCTAATCTCAGTGTTAATCTGTCGAAAATACCTTGAATTTACCAACATTTTTTTTTTACAACGTTTTTTGCTGAGATGAGATTGCGACAAAATTTTGAACGTTTTTAATTACGGGAATCGGGCTTCTTGTATGTTTAACATTCTGCAAAAAATTATCTATTAAAGTACATAACACATTCTGTAAGATGACAGCCGTCCGTTTAATATATTCGCACCTTACCTTACCCGAGAAATTATGCACTATCCCCAACCAAATAAGCACACACAGTCTAAAACAAGACAACGATATTCATATCGCCCACAAACTAAACAACAAATGAAGGGCCATTACAAACATGTTCGTGCAACATGCAATCAGTTACAGCAACATAAGTGATTGCCGCAAACTTGCAAACTGCTGTGCTTTGTGCAACACCAACACACGTTACATAACGACTCATTAGTTTTCTATTTGCTTTAAATATTGCTCGAGTTCATGTATAATATGTACATATATTTCATGTATATATATGAGATTTAGTTTTCAACGCTTAAATTTGAAACAGCTGGTGTCCTAAATATCAACGTTTATTTTTGGGATATTGTATGGATTTTTGTGAATGCGTTCTCAAGTTGCGATGTATGTTTCAGAAAGTGAAATGTCCAAACATGAAAGATAAATCGCAGGGAGAGCTTAAGTTTATATTTATTATTTTTAATCTCGTCTACCTTAATAAATAGACAGGTAGCGACATCTGTCGCTTAAAATAGAACAACTGCTGCTTGCAGTGACCAGACATTGACCCAATGTATGAAAATTGCCTGAAATTTTATTATAAGATGAAGAGAATACAGAAAATATCATAACAATTACTTTCCAGGCATATTTAACTCTCTTTTTTGGTTTTTAGGTATAGTTCATTCGAGCATTATAATAAAACACACGTCAAGAATATTTTCTTATTTAAAACATAGCTGAGAAGACCCAGACAGTTGAAACATACGTGAAATATTTCTCACAGAATGCCCTATAATATTACTTCCACATTTCCAGACTATTTTATTCATCCCAAAAGGAAATAAAAGAGTTGAAACTTCCTTCAGCATAAGTATACGAAACGGAATATATTAAACGATGTAGGAATAGGTACTATCTTTACAGCCAATAAAGGTACGAAGCACGTGACCTAATAAAAGTCATCGTAAAATATTCATTGTGGTCATACCTATTCAGTAGTTACGAATAGCGATAACAGGAAATTTCTTGTCGATTATTAAATTTTCTTCATTTTTAGGGTCGGCTACCTCGGTATTATAAAAACGGAAGCTTCGTTATGAGGGTATGCTAAATTTTGTGAATAGCCTAGAAACAATTTGGCTACGCCGTTGTTTAGGTCATGAATAAATTCTAAATTGCTATGACGTCGTAAATAAAGCTTTTCATAGTATGCTGTTGATTTAAATTACCCGAAATGTCTACATTTTGGTAACATAATCTCTCAATATTGAACTTGTCCACTTAACATGTTCTAAGGCAATCTGGGCAACAGTAATGTCCACCATTCCCATATATCCTCGTTCTATAATGAACAGTGTCAGTCATATGAAACTGTATAGTGATGTCCACATAAGTATCCCCATGGACATCTAACGGTTCCGGTTAGCGTGCATTCAACAGCTCCCCGCGACCTTTACCAGGTCGTCTGTCCATACACACAATAGCATTCATAGGAACATCACAATAGCTACTGACGATATTCAATGCATTGATTTTTCATCGTTTGACCCAGTTTTTGCCAGTGGCTATTTGATTAGAATCAATTCGAATATTGCAACGATGCTCCTATACTGCGAAATTGTAATGCATGAAATTGCAATGAAAAAGCGAAATTGTTGCGGAACTTTTACTATTTACGTTAAGGGGATTATTGTTTGCCTACGTGAAAGCTGAGGAAAACTTGAAAGCGATTGTTGGTAAGTAGTATGTATTTGCATTTAAAAGACAAATATCCAATTAATCAAATTATATAGGCTACGGAAACAAAGATAAACTAGACATAAATACTTAATTATGAACTTCGATTCACACTTAGTGCCATACTAAAACGTACATAATATTATGTATCTACTTTACTAATATGAGATGGAGATGAAGAAATGTTCTCTTTGATTCTAGGGAATATTTTGGACATTATTTACCGTAATTGGAGTCATATAGTTACCGCAGCACCAATTGATTCTGACTCATCTACTTTTATCTTTACTTACATTCTATTCCAGGAAACCAGCAACAAAATCCCAGACAGCAAAAACAAAAGCCGACCACAATCCGCTACTAAATTCGAAAGCCGCAATTATAAATCGTGATCTTCGCTCGGAACTTATTACACTTGACTAATGTCCTTTCACGTCGACCGTCCTTTACTCCACTTATATTTATTTTGCCGATACATCACACAGGCTGGAAACGCATTAAAATACTTGTATGCCACGATAATTCATAAACTGTTCTCCGAAAGGTATATACAGCTTTGGGAGTCTTGGCACGATATCGACTAATAAATTGAATTAATTACTTGAGCTTGTGGTTTTATTTGGCAAAGGATAATTTTGGTGGGATTTGCTGCTGGTGTCTCGTTTGAATTGCTTTTGTGGGCATTTGAAACAGGTGTGGCTGAAATTATGACGTGTTTTGAGCATCATGAATTATCGCTGGTGGCTGTTTTATGTGTTAATTATCATACCATGTACTCGTACATGCTTTATCTAAATCTGAAAGCAGACTAAAAATAATCCATAACGCCTGTGAAATATGAATCTGAAGTATTTGAATTTAGATTTCAATTTCCTACGTTCTATCTTACACCATGCTTCGTATACATTCCACCAAAGTATTACCTTCAAATGACTCGCAACATATTCTTATTACAGAATGCACTAAACCGACAAGCTGGTGATTAATTACGAGCCCTCTCACGGAATTAACCCCCGGAATAAACCCTGCGGTACCCCACTCGAAACGTCATTCCATGATGCTCGGTTATAAATGACAAGGGAAGATAAGACCGGTGGATTTGAGGCGTTCTGCAGGGGCCAATAATAGGTCCACCTTAATATTAGTGAGTACGGTACTTAGTGGTTGGAATGTCAATACGTATAGATATAGGTCACAGAGGGGGTTATCTAAGGCACAGGTTACAGTTCCTAATATTTTATCAAAATAATACAGTCGTTTTTCTGCATATTGCACCCAAACCCATAGTTCAATATATTTTTTATTCATATCCTGCAATAGTCCTGCACCACCCGTAAACTAGTGTTTTTCTTAGCATAAAACTTGAACTCATTTCAACTAGGCTGACAGATACAATCTTTAATAAGTGCACATAATTAAAATTTTGAACGTATACTAAGCATAACGTCCATGAATTTAAATTTTAATCTGTAAATCCTTTCTATTTTCAGTCACACAATCAGCTTTATCTCATCAATATAGGCCATCGGACGCGTTTGAAATGGTGTCACGGCCGCAATCCGCTTTGTGTGCATCGCCCCAGCAATTTCAGCATTAACTGGATGCTTTACGAGCGGTCCGTGTTGACAATACCTGGGTAAGGCAGCTCAAGTTTGCAGGCTAACCTGTGCACTTATCGTGAATATACTCGTACATGCTTTTCTAATTTCCATCATATACTGTACTGGTTTAAAAGTAAAGATGTTTCAGCTAGTATTTTCGGGTTAATAACTTACAATGATAAAAGATTAACGTCAACCTGTTGAAGACTGTGTAGTGACTAATTTGAAGAATGTTTAAATGTAATACATGTTATTTTATAAATACCAAGAAACGTTTATATAAATCTCCGGACCAGAATTATCGAAGCAGCTCTTGGAAATTCATAATTTTATTAGATGAGTCTTTGGAGATCTTTATGAATGTTAAACTACTATATTATTAAAAAACAACCGACTTCCAAAAAAAACACTACAAAGTGAAAAATAACTTTAAGTAATTTCGGAAGTCGGTGACTTTGGTTTTGTATTTTCGTTTTTTCCACCGACTTCCGAAATTACTTAAAGTTATTTTTCTCTTACTAGTGTTTTTTTTTTTAAAGACGGTTATTTATAATGCGTAAAAAGAAATTGGTTCCTACCCCACACAAATTTGTATACATACCACTACTTGCTATGTAAATAACAGTGACAGAGAGTTATTATAACATCATCAATATACACTACACAGTGGAAAAAATACGTATTATTAAGCTAACAGAAAAACTACCAAAGCAAAGTTAATAAACTTTATATGGGGCCACCTCTGAGGCATACCCAATCTATTATATAAATTTTCAAAATCGATCCACAATTGCCGGAGATATCGCGTAACAAACATAAAAAAAAACATACAGACTAATTGAGAACCTCTTCCTTTTCGAAGTCGGTTAAAAAACTAGTACCTTGAGAAGAAGCTTAAAATCACTTATAAAGCTACCCCTCGTACCCAAAGCTCGCTGCTTGCAAGAAAACTTTCAACTCTGGCGGAATGCATACAGATAGTGTAATAGCCTCTCTGAATGACCTGAATGACTTTTTAATGCTCAAAATATTTAGCTTTTATATAGAGAAAATAAAAAGAAATAGGTACTAAACAATTAGACTGTCATAATGTTAGACTATTTTTCAGTTGTGACGTTGTGAACAGTACTTGTTATCGTCATTTTGTGGTATGTAGGTATATTTGTAAAACGATAGTGATCATAGTAAAACGTTTCCATTTCTGAACAATTTCCAAGATCCTTTATCAATAGCTATAAAGCCCTACTTTTATCTCATTTTCCTCGATGACATTTTACAGCTTTTGTGGAAATTAATAGGTTTTAATCATTTTCAGCGAAAGCAAAAAAAAATACGATTAATCCGTTAATGTAATACTTAAGGTATTTTATAAGGTCAGCAGTGGTGGCCCGGAGGTAACGGCTTCGACTTACGAAATGTAGCTCGTAGGTGTGAACCCAGGCAGCCGTTTTACTTTGTGTAAATAATTTCATCGCAACTGCTTTAAAAAACAATGAAGGAACACATTGTGAGGAAACCGACATGTCCTAGAACCAAAAATTTGAAGACATGTGATAGCTATCAACCTGCATTGGGCCCGCTTGGTGGATTACACCCACTCCCTCTCGAAGAGAGGAGGCCTGAGTCCCAGCAGTGGGATCATTATAGGTTGATCGTGCAATAAGTTCAGCAGCAATTAGGGCAGTTTTATTAAGAAGCGACCGACAAAAAAGATGTGAAAGCATTTTAATAAATTTGTAATTTTTGTTTTTTTTGCCATTGTAATTTTTGTTATCTTTCTAACTTCAAACTAAGTGAAAGATGTAACTTCACATTTCTTCTTAAAGCCTCCTTGGCCCACTATTTTCATTCTACGGCAAGACAAACGCCATATTTCCTTGGAACTTTAATTCCGTGTCCGCTTCCCACCTGACGGTCGTAATATTGAGGAAGTAAATCATCTTGGCCTCCCGACCTTTGTGAAAAAATGCTTAATATGCTCTCCTGGACGCTGCCACGTTTTAGCTTGCTGTTTTGTAGGGTGCTATGTAGGTCAATGGGTGTTTTTGTATGGTGTACTTGTATGGTGTATAAATGCGAAAGTAAGTTTGTTTGTTTGTTTTTTACCTTTTCACGCCTAAACCGATCATCCCCACCGTGGGTAATTGCTTTTTTTTTCTCATTTAATTTTAATTATGATCTGGCAGTTTGAATAATTTATGCGGCCTACCCAAATGTCCTTTCTTTGGAATTGTTCGTCGAATCGTTGAGCTCCTTAAGTTCTGACTTCCTGAGTCGAGCTGCACGATTACTGACAAATGCGTGCACTGACTGGACAGGTCCACTCAAACTGTGTGGTTCTTTCCTCAAAAGACCATTTCAGATACGAATCTGCATGGTCTTCGCATGACCTGACCAAGATTATGTCTGGACTTTAAAAGAGACTGTGACCTCTGAGTTTGTTTCGGCGTTTCTTCTCAGAGTAGTCAGATAGGAAACGCCGACCTCATCTAGTTTAAAAAACATGATTGACGTGTTTGTACAAACCTACTTACAGAAATAAAATCATTTATCATTTATCATCATGAAATTTTGCATATACGTTGTCAGAGGTACAGAAAAGGACATAGGGTACCTTTAACCAGAAAAAAGTACTGTAAAGTACAATAGCTTTCGACGGTCAAAATTGCTTTAGGACGCTAGATGGCGCTACGTGTCTTTCGAATCATGATTGAAATTATTTTATTAGAAACCTTAATAGTGTGTTGGGAGTTTTTTTTTTATTCGTAATACATTTTATGACTCTAGAGTGAACTTCAACACCGTTTGAACGGACACCATGAAAGTTGGCACATAGGTAGGTAAGTATATAAATATGTATTTTTAATGTACAAGAATTTACAGCAATTTTTTAGACCTCTACGCGGGCGTTTCGCGGGCAATAGGCTAGTAAATAAATAAATAGAAAAAAAAATACTTAACAGGTTTTTGTTTTTGTATTTTTTTTTTGTCCTGAATGATACTTGCAGGCCGCATGTGAGAGTATCGTCAACTAGAATATAATAATGAAGTTTCACATCCCTCCTATTGGTGGGACTGATCTATGCTATTGGTGTTTAAAGGTAGTGTTCAGTTACAGAATACCAATATTTGAACATACCAATATTTCAGACCATCATAATGATAACCCATGAAAGCCGATGGTATTTCTTAGTCGGGTCTATAAGACTTTGCCGATAGATACCACATTGTATTTAATAGATATTAGCTTCCACCCTTATCTTGAAAAGCATAAAAAATTTGCACATAAATAATATCACATGCACCCCTAATAAGTCAGCATATAATAAACCATAAACAATGTTAACATAAACTTACCAGCTTAAAATATATTTGTGACGTTATGACGTAGGTACCAACTTAAAAATGTTAACGTACAAAAAACGGGCAAACGGAAAAAGCGAAACAATTCCGCTTTATAGCTTCCGCCCCTCGCATTATGAAAATGAAGTTTTTATGTTCAAAAAAGGTACAACGCCGGATTCCTTTGGATTTTGCTCTAAATTAACACCAGTCTGCGTTTGTGATATTAGTTTTTAAGAAAGGAGCTATTGGAGTCTTATTTTTATTTTTTAGGTTTGTAAAAGCATGCTGGCTGATGATAATCTGCGTTTTGTTTTCTTTTAATTTCTATTAAAATGTTTACCACATAGTTCCAATGTGGTCCCAACACTGGATAACTTTCCATTGAAGCCGCTGAGTTCCTTTGTCTCTTAGTTGCTGCTTGTCAAGTTTGATAACAATATTTACGGCCAGTTTTCAGAGATGCAACTCTTCGGTAAACAGCAAAACTATGGCTATGCGCAGATAAAGTTTTCAATCTAGTAAGTTCCTGTCCTTTCCGTTTACATTCCTGAAAAAAGACACCAACCCGTAATCATATGGCGTTCTCGTCATCATTAAAAAGTAATATTGTACTTGTAATATAATCGACACTTGACAAACCACACCTCATCTTTTGCAATAGCTACAGATAGACTCATCTCCAGTTTTTTCGTCGTGAATCACATATAAATTGAAAAGCAAACTAAATGATAACACACACCTAGAACTCCATTAAAACAGAAATATAATAAAAATATCATTTTAATTTGCAAAAGCTACTACCAACGAGTATCATAATTCCGCAAAAACTACATGCAATTCAACCACCGTGTGTGCGGATGTAAAAACATTCCGCGATCAAAAAAGACTCATTACGGCTATATGAAAACGCAAACCATCACTAAAATGTTGCTTGTATAAAAATAGCTTCACGACCGAAGAACTTGGGACAGACATAAACTGGATATGACAAGGAGAATCTGCCAGCATTAATGTTACATCTAGTAAACACAGCAACAAAATTAAGTCAGTCGGTCATTTTAGGCTTGCTCGACTAGTTTATATCTTGTTGGTTTACATCATTGTCGCCACTACATGTCCCAAGGGCACTATGGTATTTTAAGGCCATAATTATTGGTAAATATATGTTTTAATGGCAATTGAGTAAAAGAATTGGTAATGCCAGCCTAGAAGTTGGATACTATTTGAAAAATAAATATTACAAGTAGGTTTTTTTTATATACAGACCACCTTGTAATGTTTAGTTCAGTTCTTAGTTATCTAAAAACTAGTACGGGAAATTTCAGCTAAAACTCAACAATTCCTTTTTCAAAAATACACGGCAATACAGAAGTTGCAAATTGAACCAGACAGAAAGACGGAGCCGCGCGGGATGAATGAGAAACAACACATGGCCGTAACATTTTACAGCAGAAATGCCAACTCCCAAGCAACTTAGCAAAATAATTTTCATGTGAAAATACAGAACAGTTTACTTAAACGATGTTAGCGAGTTGAAATAACTCTCCCACACGCTGACGCCTAGGAATTCTCTAATTGCAAGGAGACAAACCGAGGTACGAGTAATTGCTGTCGAGGCTCACGCGATGCAACGTCAAGTGACATCGTGCATTTACCGGGACCTAGGAAATTACTCCAGTGAAACTCTTTAGCGCGGTTAGCGAGGAAAGTAATAGCCATATTTTGTACTAACAGGTGTTTGAGTTCAACGAAGATATAACTGTAGAGGTGTGGGTTGATGATGTGATTATGATGGCAGGTTGTAAAGGTGCGAGCAGTGAAGAACCTATCTATTGTTAACATCCTCAAAATTCTGTACACTTAGTTCGCAATAAATAATTTCGAATTTGAATTTAATCGCTGTCTCTATATGCAGCATCATCTATTTCAAATAGGCACATAAAAGGTACTTTTGAATGTCAAAATTTGCAAGAAAATCGAACTGATTCTAGTTGCCCCTTTTGAAAGAAAAGGTAGTTTCGTATGGAGAAGAATGGGCAAGAAACTCCACTGTTACCAGGACTGTTACTGGTACTAGGTAAATAGGGATGCAGGAGTGAATCCGGACGAAACTTTAAAAGGGATTTTAACATTGAAATAATATAGTTTGTTGCCAAAAAGGACTGTAATGTTTTTACTGTATTATAATTAACGATTAAGGGGCCTTTTTGGCAACAAAATATAATATTTCAATGTTAAAATCCTTTTTAAAGTTTCGTCCCGATTCACCCCTGCATCCCTATTCACCCCGTTTGTACAGTAACTACTTACTACGCTTTGGAATGGACAATAAGCTTCATATTTCTGACTGACCGACTCCTTGACAATTCAAAAGTGCCTGTAAATCTGTAAATGTTTTAATTGAAATAAATGATTTGAGTTTGAGTTTGGAGGAAACCTTACTAAAGTATCTACGTCAGACCACAAGGGATTGGACCTTTGGAAGACTTACGTCCCTACCTATTTCTGTCCTTAGTCCCTACTAACAAATATCCCTTTAGAGAATTAAATACTTAGCGTAATGACACCATCACATTACCGTTACTTTCAAAGGCGTTAAAATACAACAGTCCTTTATAAATATTTTATACATTATATTTAATGGACTATAAATTTTCATATTAGCTTTTCTAATTTACAATATACCGTTTCTTTTTCAATGTTGTTAGAGAACCGCTAACCGCAGACAGTAGGTATATCATCACGCAATGTCGTGAATGGCAGACAAAGCAATAAATATTTCTGCTGTCACGAGTCTGGTGAATCTTCTGTTACACTAGTGTTTCATAAATCTTTATTTGCATTTTCTGTTTTGTTGAGGTGGTTTTTTTTAAAGTTATAAACATATATTTTAATATTATTTACACATTATTTTTTTAATATTGTTTTTGAAATGGATATAGGGAAAATATATATCGGGATATAGCCCATGAGCATAGTCCTTTTACAGAAACGTTTAAGAACGTAAGGTTTAAATTTTTATTTACATAACTCATTCAGATAATTTGAATTTACACTACGAGACCTGGATACTAAAATTAGGTAAGAAGGTAATTAGGTAAGGTAAAGATGAAAGATACGTTGATTTAGAATTAAAAAATGTCTCTTGACGATGTAGTACTGTACGCTTCGTCTATAGGGATTTTTGCGCGTTATAGCCCCACGTAAACTAGTTATTTAGCACCTGATGTCCCAGCTGACGTATGGGAGATGAACCACACTCGTCGACCTTACACGGCAACGGATCCGTGGTATCTGGATCGGTCGGAACTTCGGCAGGCGGCAGATGATCGATGAAGTCAGGCGGATAGTTAGGTGGCTGGGTAAAACCAAAGAAGGTGGCCTTTCGATCAATCAAAAAAAAATAATAGAAGAAAAATCCTGGGAACAGGCAGACGATCGATGATTATGAATTATAGTTTCATGGCGGAAACTTTAACGTATACAATCTAGCATTTGCTATCACATATTTAATAAATCCTTTTGCTATTAAAGATCCATGGAGTTATCCAGAATTCCAACAACAGAATCACGCTTTGAAAATTTTCTGACCAGCTTGTTTGGAACAATTGTCGATTTTAAATTTTCAAAAAAATTACGCATAGTAACAAGCTGACCGATTGACGCGTAAAAAGTATTTAATCGATTTGTGAACAAAAAGTATGTAACAGCAGGAATAATACTGCAATAGGTACATTTTACATTAAATTATTACAAGTAATGGGCAAAAGTTCCTCTTTACAGCCCAATTACCTAAAGGTGTGCACAAAATTTACATAATATATATAAAAAACAAAATTACATAATAAAATAAAACACGGAACCACTGTACTTTAACACCAGGCGCTTTTTTAAAGCAGATTTTGTTTTGAGTAAATAGACCATTTTTAGTGATTTTTTGAAAATCCCAAAGTGCGCATAACAATCGGTGCCGAGAAAAAAATCGTCAGTTTCTTTTGGGATTGGTGGGATAGTGGAAGTATTAAGGGTGGGGAAGATCGCGTGGCGGGTCTAAATTTGCTGCCAATCCAAGCAGTAATAATAAGGCGTTGTCGACGGCTCAGCGGGGCTCCTACTTCAGAATGGTTAAGAATAAATACCAAGCCTAACCTGGGCCGGCAGTCTCGACATTAGTTAGCGACAAAAATCTCTCGCTAAGTCGTATCGATGTCAAATTCCTTTAATAGATTTTCAACTTTAATTCCAAAGCATAAGGTTGAAAATCTATTAAAGAAATTTGACATCGATTTGACTTAACAACAAATTTTTGTCGCTATTCATGTCGAGACTGCAGGGCCTGGGCCGGCAGTCTCGACAGTAGATAGCGACAAAAATCTCTCGCTAAGTCGTATCGATGTCAAATTCCTTTAATAGATTTTCAACTTTATTTCCAAACCATAAGGTTGAAAATCTATTAAAGAAATTTGACATCGATTTGACTTAACGACCGATTTTTGTCAGTATATATGTCGAGACTGCCGGCCCTGTCCGAGTCGGGGTGCCCCAAGTCCCGAACTTGCTTCGCTCGCTCTTGCATCCTAAGTTCTCCTAGTAATATTGCCGTATTACTAAGTCGGGACGTCTTACTTTTGTATATTATGTTGGTTTGGTGCGTAGTATAATAGGTTCGAGGACTTCGGGGACGCCATGGTGTCAATAAATCGTTGTTGAAACAGGAGTACGATAGATACTCTCGACTGTGAGTACATACAATGAATTACGATGAGTACTAACAATGACAACTGTCCTGTCACTCAAACGTTAGCGTCACTTACATTCGATTACGTTTCGTTTTCCACAATCTTTTAAGAGTACAAATAAAACTTTTTATCTTTAATTTAATTAACAATATTTTTTGCTTCATAATTGAGTTCATTGCGGTTTAAAAATTAACAAAACTTAAAAACTTAGAATATTTATACTAAAATCCAATAAAATTCGCTGTCACTTTGTCTGAATGTAAAACGGAATAACCTAGGAGTAAAATTCGTACATTATCTGTGGTGAAATGTCAATTTTATTATGTAAATAAGTCGAATTTCCTGAAACTTGTTTTTTTTCCTCAAAAACTAGGCGATTGCGCAGTGTGAAATTTTGCGAAAGTGTTTTACATAAAGACATGTCATGTATACCCTATAAAATTGGGAAGCTTCGCACGCGCGGGTAGTACAGTGGAGTCAGAAAAATATTGAATACCCCTGAAATGCAACTTGCATACCAATCTAAACTAGTACTGTAAAGAGACAAAAATAGATTTTTTGAATGTCATTATGTTTGTTTGTTATGCTTAAAGGCTCCCTCAGACTGGCGCGACGCGACAGAGCGATACGACTCTTGGAGAACAATTTCTATGAAACTTCATGGAAATTGGTCTACCAGAATGGCATCGCACGTCACGTTGCGCCTTTCTGCAGGAGCCTTAAAACGGCTGAACGGATTTGGATGAAAATTAGCACAAGTGGGCAATGAAAATTAGCATAACCTGGGTTAGATTAGTTTACTTTTTATCCCGATATTCCCACGGGATCGAGACTTATGCGGGTGAAGCCGCGGGGCGCAGCTAGTTATATATAAATTTAATTAAATAATATCATTCAATAGTAATAAGCAATTTAAAAGCAAATCCAACGATCTTTCGTTCGACTTAATAAGCTTAACACCCGAAAATAATTGTTAATAATAGGTAGGTACATTGAATATTTTTTACATTATATTGTCATAAACTTCACCTATAAAAGTTTCAAAAATGTAATAAAATAGTTTTTATTTAACATCAAAGACGAACTAAACTTTCATCACCCCTTTTATAGTAGTTTAATGTCTACAATAAATAAATTTGGATATCAACAGGAATAATGTGATGCATAATCAAATTAGGAGGATTATAAAACCAGAATTAAACCTTTACGGCTATGATTCTCATTTGTACACACGGCTACATTATCAAGCTATACATTTTCAGTATAAGCTGACCTCTCATTGTACGGAAATCGTATACAATGCGAGATCAGCTTATACTGGCGATGTATAGCTTGATAATGTAGCCGTGTGTACATCAAGGATTAGTAGAACTTCTTGTGAATGTGGGCTAATCTGGGCCGTACAACAACAATAACTTATATTGCGTATGTATTTTATATTGCAAAAGCATAATACCCCATCCATACTTTCCACAACAACAACAACTTTTATTCCACAGCGAGAACTTTTTATAGAAAACCTCTCCCGATACTCAGCTCATTAAAAAGAATCTTTAAGAGCGGGTAGTAACCAAAATTGCCTATCTTCAATTTAATTTTTCATGAAATTCATAAGACTTAGGTATAAAATAAAAATAGTATGAGTAACTACATGATATTTTGAAACTTTTTGTGGAACAGAAACACAATACGTTAAAATTTTCTCGATAAAATATCATCACGAAGTTACCCCTAATTTTTACGTTTTTTCAATTTGTACTTAATATGCTAATGACTAATAGGATAATTTTTTGATGATTATCTGTATTAAGACAAGGCGAAAAAAATTGTGCAGGCATTTTTTGAAATTCCTTTTATTTTTGGTATTATTACGACTAGAAGCTTTAAGCACTTACGACGTTTTTAGTTCGTGGAAGAAGTCATCTTCCGTCGCACGTTGCGGGAACTTCAAGCATATTTTTGTTTCACAAATCAGTCGCCGTCGCTCTGTTGAGACGAGAGGACTGCGCTTGAATTTTCTGCTGCTCTGCGATTTAATTTATTTGCGTAAATAATATTTTCGTAATTTATCACATTGTTGGAATGAAACTGTGAAATACAAAACATGAAAAAATCACTAAAACCACTTTCGAAACGATTATTAAAATCGTTAAGAATTGATAAACTAAATAAATACCGCGGCTAAACTATAAAATAAAAATATTATAATAATTCAATGTTGATATTTGAAAACTCAAGATGACATACAATTATTTGACAGATTTTTGACTGGTATAGTACAACTAGCGCCATTGTTCTCCACTTCAGTCATTTTCTTGCGGAGAAAATTTACAACATAGAGTTCGTGCTGGAGATTTTAGATCTTATTACTATTAAATAAAGAACCAAATTCGTTTACTCCCAATTTCGTTGACAAACTTCGTGTAAGGGTAACCTTAGACGACCCATTTCGAGCGACTTGACCAAAACCCCCGAATCAAGTTGAAACTCAAAATTTAACATATGGGTAGGTTATTGGTGTAATAATATTATTGGAGTTTACAAAATAAATAAATCGGCAAACTAAAATAGGGTTTATTGCGAACACAAGTACGAAACGGTGTGCACGGGACATGACAGTTTTCATACGGATAGTGTTCTCCTGACTAGATCCCTTCTTATGGTGGGGAATTGGGGATGAGTAAAGATTGTGACGGATCACATTGTTTGTGACTGCCAGCTTGCTTTTCAAAGCTAAAGTTTCAACAGTTACAAAAGAGGAACCTAATAAACTTTCGACTTTCTTTGGAACCCATATAAATAGATGCCAATTATTTTGTCGGTAAAGCCGAATAATGTACCCTAGTTATAAAAATTGGCCTGTTTTTCACAAATGTTTTCGGCGAGGACTTTTTTCTACTCGTGATCCGCGCAGGATAGGTTTTCATGACACATGCCATTTGACTTTGCACAATACAGTGCAAAATCCACCATACCAATATAATTTTTTACTTGGTAACACTGTTGCTAATTGAATTTGCACGATCCTGCAATGCAATTTCCACGATATACCATTATATTTTTATACTTGGTTAACACTGGTTTCCACGAAGACGTCGTGATGTCCAACTTGTACAAGGCCCTAAATAAAATTTGGTTACATTGGAATTTGAACTTTGTCACGCCAGCATTGAGTTTCTAGTTCCAAAACATGACTAGGATCTAAGATTATGAATTCAAGCTTAGCGTATAGTATAGGCAAAATAAACAGATGTTTTACCTACTGAAGAATTTCATTGAAAATAAAGGGCGTGGACAATGGTCATACTTCGTTTAAATATTTTAATTGAAAAACCAGTCGAGGTACCAATTTGTGCTGTGAGACCTTGCTTCTTGCCAAAAAATCATGATTCTAGGTCAACGGGATGTATCATATGGATTTTAATTTATTTGCGAATGTTTATTTTCTTATTTTATTGACATTTTTGTTCAATTGATTTCATTTTCTCAAAGTAAAAAAGCGGAAGGTAAGTGATGCGATTATAATTATACGCTTTTATAACGTCAAAAAAGCAATTTTATCGAAATTGTTTTCACCATCATGTAGGTAGTATCATGAGTATGTAGTATTATAGTACTTTGATGGAAGTGCTTTGCTTTTTAGAGTTCGGTACCTCAACAGAAAAAATCGAAACCCTTATGGGATCACTTTGTTATCCATCTATCTGACCGCTTATCCCAGGAATGCGTGGGGGTATCAAGTTGAAATTGATATCAAATACTTAGATAAACGGTCCTTTGGAGCTGTAAAAGAAACGAACTTCTAAAACGTTGACTTAGTATCTTGGCATAAATTGCCATTCATTTCGCATATCTTGCCACTCGCAAATAAATTAAAACCCATAAGATACATGTCGTTGACCTAGAATCATGAAATTTGACAAGAAGTAAGGTACAGGAATAGGTACAGGAAAGTATCTGAAAATTGTTCAATTGTAGTTATGTTACATAATGTATGGAACAATATTTTTTCAACTACAACGTTAGGTTTGTCTTTCAATTCGGAATCGAAAATTTATAGGCCGTATCTTGAAGTAACATTTAGTCTTTATTTCATTTAAGTCAGTCTAATCTCCAATCTAACATCCCACCAGCATCGGTAACAGATTCACGGACATACAATATTATTTAATAATATACCTACTTGTACACATAGGTAAATTGAATAAAACAGTTTCATCTGATTATTTTGCGTATACACACTACACACAAAATTCAAATTCAATGCCTAAATATGCGCCGGGCGAAAAGTTTCTGCTGGCGGGAAGGGATTGTGTTTTGTTTTTGTCGTGTTTGATGAGAGGGGTAGGGAAAGAGGCGCGGGTGAAACTTGATTTTTTTCTGTCTTACTGCGCCCTCTTAAGTTATTCGATTCTACTTTTATAACTTTAATAACTCTTCAGCTTTGTAAATCCTAAAAGACATCGCTATTATCAAGCAGTAGCCATTTTTATGGGACAATGAATATTGTTACAAAGTTACTAAGATTTATAATGGCATAAACTAGGTGTAATATCTGGCAGCTTGTTAACTAAATCATGTTGTGAGCTAATAATTATTAAATTACTAGTACAAAGTAAGGTGATGGAGGTGTTATTGGCTATAACAACAATGCTTATTATGTGGATAACGCTATAAATAGCTCCGGTTATTTGCAATTAGCCATCAAAGAAAGATGGACCGGCGACCTTAAAAAGGCGGCTAGGATCGATTGGATGCGGAATGCAGAGTACCGAGGGTTGTGGTACAACTTCGGAGAAACTTACTCCCAACCGGACTGCAATATTCTGATTTATTCAAGTGTTGCATTATAGGTATTATTTATATTTCTCAGACATGCTTGGAAATTCAAGCATTATTTTGACAACCTTCTTCAAGATAAATCGAAAATGCTGTACTGGTCAAATACATGCGAGTAGCGGCCGGCAATGTTTGTATGAAAATCCATATCGGTCGTGTTTTGCGGCTGACTAAATTACTATGAGAACAAAAATATCTGTCGTGTAATTTAAAAATTGAACGAACTTTTTTCTTCGACCCATGGCAACCAAGGAGGTAACCTATCAAAGATTTTATTTAAATCTCTAACTGGCTTAGCAAATAGAGCTGTTTATAGGGAAAAAGAAACAAATGAACAAATTGGCGCGAGAAAACCATTTATGGACACACCTATAAATAGACAAGAAGAAATGAAAAGAAAAATAAGTGCAACGGTGATGCTTATTTCTAAAGAAAGCTTTTCCAGCATACCTGCGATAGGACAGTAGATAAAAAGAGATGTCGACACCATGTGGACTTGAAGAGAAAATAAAACATAAACTCAAAAAACAATTTAATATGAGAATACACTTACCATACATACATAGTTCTAAAATAAACCTTTATTGTATGTACCTACAACCATATCTCTAATATTTTGACCACTGTAGTTCGAAGGTCGCGCACGTTTGACTGAGAGCATCTCCTAAGTAAATACTGTCATTCATTTAATCAGCTTCTTTTACCTACAAGGCCTTGACGTTAGGTAGCAAAAACTTTAAAGGTACAAAAAACTCAAGGCTGAAGCTATAAAAGAGATATGAGAACTAAACAACAAAGTCTTGAACAGGGCGTGGGATTAGACAAAGTACTGACAGTGAAAAAAAAACCTTGAAAGTGAGCCAGAAATTAGGAAAATACCTAAGCAAGATAGTCATTCTGTTTTTAACCAACTTCTAAAAGGAGGAGGTTCTCAATTCATCTGTATGTTTGTTACGCAACATCTCCGGCAATTGTAGATCGATTTCGAAAATACTTTTTTCAGGGGTGATTCCATATAAATTTTATTAAATTTTCTTTGGTAGTATTTCAGTTAGCTTCAATAATTCTTATTTTTTCCACTGTGCAGTGATGATGTTATAATAACTTTCGGCCACTATTATTTACATAGTAAGTAGTGGTATTCGAAGTTGTACAGGGTAGATACCACAACTAAAAAGAGAAAAATAAACTCTTTATAAAAAAAACGGGCTTCTAAAAAAAGAAAAAAAAATACAAAAAGAAAACAACCGACTTCCAATTGAAACACTACAAAGTGAAAAATAACTTTAGGTAATTTCGGAAGTCAGTTTATTTGGTTTTGTATTTTCGTTTTTTGCCACCGACTTTCAAAATGACTTAAAGTAATTTTTCACTTTGTAGTGTTTTAATCGGAAGTCGGTTTTTTTTAATATAAAGTTTTCTAGTTTTAAACTACAAGTAATTTACTTTTGTAAATCAATTCGAAGCAATTAGCAGTGTTGTTAAGTTTGCCTCTACCTCTAGGTATCTTACCAAAATAATCCTTCAAACTTTCCTATTGTGGAACATATTATTATTAGAAAACAAGAGGATTTCGGTACGAGATATTTTTTTCTTTAGCTTTCTTTTAACTGAGGTGCCACTGGTACAGATGATAAGCAGTGGTGACCACTTACCATCAGGAGATCTGCCGCTTTTTTTGCACTACATACAAGAACATAAAACACATAATATTACGCCTGTATTCCCCGGAGGGTTAGGCAGCGGCGTACCATAATAACAACATAAAAATACTCCATAATTAGGAGATGGCCAGTTTATAGCAGATTCCAATTAAGTATGCTTGATAACCGCGTCATACTGCAAACCTTCTTTTATGGCTTACCACGATCAGCAGGAGTTCCAATGTACCATTCGGTTTAAAAAATAGGAAAGTCACAGAGGTAGGTCTAATTACTAACTAATAAAACCACAGGCTAGCCGTTCTCAGTACGTCAGAACGAGGTTGGACTTCAGAATTTTCTGAGAACCATAAAGAACCCCTCCTGTGCCTAAGCCATTAGCACGTCTGGATTAAGTGCCTATTTGACTTGTCGATAACGCGTTTCCAATTTAAACCAAGTCAAAGCAACCAAAACACTACTCACCTCTGCCTTATCCCAAGTTAAGGCTCCCTCAAATAGGCGCGACACGACTCTATTAGAACAATTTCTATGAAAACTTTATGGAAATTGTTCTACAAGAGTCGCGTCGCACTGTCGCGTTGCGCTGTCGCGTAGCCCTGTAGCGTCGCGCTATCGCGTAACGCTGTCACGTCACGCTATTGCGTCGCGCCTATTTGCGGGAGCCTTTATTTAGAAACGTCGCAACATTTTACCAAAAACACTACTCCGAAAACAAAATCGCAGTTTTCATCGTCCACACGTTTCACTAAGTACACTACAGTAAAACTTTAAGCTCCGTGTAAAGTAACACTTAGAACAGTCCTTAATTAATAATTAGTATGTCCATTAGCGTGAAGTGAGATAATCTTTATGGTTTCTCAGAAGGATAGCGGCATCTTAAATCACGGTTGATGTTATCACCTTCACGGGTTGAGAGTTAATGTCGTCTTTTAGTCAAAATATCACGTCTCTAGCGAATAAGTATGATATATGATGAAGTTTATGTGAATTTTAAATTTCAGGAGAAAGGGGAGGTAATGTCGGGAAGTTTCCTACCTAGTTTGGTTGGGAACATTTTCGTAGATATACTTTTTGAATGAATTGGTTGAAAATGTTTAAGAATCTCATGGATAATAAACATAAAACACAGGTATCGAGGCTTATGCCCATTTGCACCACAAATCACTAAATACGTTTAGCACTAAAATAATTTAAAACATCGTTCTATTTCTGTAATTTTGTTTATTTGACAGTGATCGAATGGTGTTTTAAATATTATAATAATTTAATAACAATAATTTATTTATTTCAGACATAATTCTAGTCCACAGTTTTACACACATACATTAAAATTTATAAACTATTTTAAATTCTAACAGATAAAAACCCAAAATAAAATAGTGATTATTTTTTTTTAAATATTCAAAAACTCATTAAAAAAAACCTGTCATGTCATTTATTATGTTAACTTGTTTAGCACTAAACGTTATTAGTCATTTGAGGTACCACCGAACCTTAATAATGACCTTAGTGTGATCCCACCAAAATTATGCTAACAGAAAATTAACACAGCAATACTAATAAAACAATAACTTAGCACCTGCGAAATTTTCGATAAACGCTAGCAGCAACAACAATAAAAAACAATAGAAACACGAAACCTCACTTTCCGACAAAAATCGCAGCTTATTCTTATCGGCGACTATCTAAAAGGCCGACACAAAAGAAAAGGCCAACATTAGCCTCCAATTAACACCACGGACAAAAGCCTCACGTTATCTTCCAAGAAAGATAACGATTTTGTTGTGTTACGCTTCTACCGTACGATAATGTAGTCGAAAAACAGTCGCGGCGTTTTGTCGTTTCGGCCAGACGCAGGTGCCAAGTTTTCGGTGGTACATGGCCACAGAATAAGTACCTAAATTGAGATTTTAACAGACAGAGCAATCAAAATAATAAATAAGTTATTTGTTTGTTGCTTGATTTGTCTGAGCTAATACAGTCCTCCAGACCGTATTTCAGCCATGGCGGCCAATCTCAACGGAAACTAGCCTTCGGCGCGGGAGATGTTATAGTGCACAAGTGTGTGCGCAGACACAGGTGCACTCTCTCTTCCTTCACTTTCATAGTCCGATGGGACGGCAATCTGACACGACCGGAGAGAGATCAGGCAGGTTCAGGTTTGAGCTAATGCATAGTTAAAGAAGGTAGTGATGACAGTTGGAGTAGGCCTGTAACTGAATGGCGTCCAAGGACTGCAAGTAGAAATATCAGTACGACGTAGTTGCCACCACAACTGCACAGCCGCGAATCTGGACAAGACTGGAGAACAATTAAAGGGAAGTCCATGCCTCACAAAATGGACGAAGTCGGGCTGTCGATAGTGCTATATACATAGTCTAATTTCTTTTGCCAACAGGTGGAAAAAGACACAAGACGAAATGCTGCAAGTTTCTTAATCTGAGCGCGAGATTTTAAACAGGCAGTGCTGATGTCGAAACTCCTATAACTGGAAATGATATTGAAATTGATCTCAGTTCAAATGTTATCAATCCAAGTGTCGTCTACGAACAACCACCCAGTTAGGCATAAACCCCAACCATCCCATCAACTCCATAATCTATGTGACCAGCCAGCTTGTCCAATCATACCATGGATTGAACAGTATCAATAACGGCGTCATGCTAAACACCTGCCACTCGGATTGCTGGCATTTTATCTTCGTTTATTGTTTTTTGTTACGCGTCCATTGACATACACCTTTATTCCCTTTTGGGTCCTTGTGGCCGCAATAATAAATCAATATGTGTTCTGGTTACGCTTCATTAGATTCGGGTATGGCATTGTATGAAAAGGGTTTAAGGGAATATCCGAATGAATTATAAATGAAATATGTTACCATTAAATCATTACCCAGTCAATGAATAGCTTTACGGCGGTGTAAACACGACATTTAAAATAGCCATTAGAATGAATTTTTGACAAAGCCTCTAAATATCCATATAAATTCAAGTCATATCAAAAATAAAAATACCATAAAATTCATATTTTAAAAATTCATAGAAAGGATCAAATCCACCGAATGTCATTCCAACAATTAAAATTCACGTAATAAACTTTAGTATCGTCATAACCCTTAATATAAAGCTGTAAACACGTCAATTATTTTGATTTAAAACCTCTCATATTGCATAAACATCACGTTTGTAAAAATCACAATACATCAAAGAATGTGGTTTACGTCTACCATCATTTTTTAACACTCAAAGGACCAGAAATAAAGGAACCATGCCTACAACTTGAGGTCCTTTCGCTTCTGATAAAAAGAAGAGGATTTGCGAGTAATGAAAGCTCTCTCTAACTGGTTTCTTAAGTCCGGGAATTCAATATCAAGATTCTAAGCAGGTGTGTTTTAAGACAAGGCGCCTTTATAAGCGTGACATACTGCTCTAAAGAACGGTTAATACTTTTGAAATCCTCCCTGTTTTGTGTAGATATTAATGAACATGATATAGAAAATAAGTAAATTCATCACAATCGTCATCTGAGGTTTTAAAACCGCGTGTGGGCCTTAACCTGGTCGAAAATATTTCTCGAACGTGACCTATTTCCAGCATTTTCTCTCCAATATCTCACTCCAACAGTTCTTAACTTAAGTATAACAATAACCAAGGTAGATAATCCAGCATATTGCACACATCAACTACAAAGTAACTTGAAAAAGAAGTAACCTAGTTGAGTCCTAAAATACAAAAAACTCCGCAAATAAAATCCAGTCCTCAAAACCAAATAATCAAATCTAAAAATCCACACACCATTCATCACCCATCAAAAATATGAAAGCCTTGCAATCAAATAGCACTTCTTCTCGTCCGTCAGTCCAACATCATATCTGTGTGTCAACAGCAACGTGCAAGAAAAAAGGTCCGGTTAGCATGATCGCCACGCCGTGCGTCTCCCGATGTCGTCTGCCAAGCTTTGTCGGCACTTTTTCGACCGTGACTGTTTTAGTAATCGGATAGCGATCCGTTTGAATCACCGAAGACTATGATCAGGTAGCGATGAAGTAATAAAATATGAATGAAATAAAAAACAGTGGATAATGAAATTTCATTTCATAATCCGGTCTCTTCTGCTTTATTGCGTGTTTAAGTTAAAGTCTGTTTAAATACTTGTTTCCAATTGATGTTATTTCCACTTCCAATTTTATGTTAATGTAAATTAAGTTGACTTCCGAATGACTAGTAGGTACTATTGAAAAAGTAATCAAAATGTTTAGATTTTTAGCACAAACTGAACGTTATGTGTGGGAGTTAAAGTTGTTTTACCAAAAATACATATTTGTTTACATGTTTGGAAACTAAATAGTGGACGCAGGTTATGTTGATTGCGTAGGACGCGTATTAAGTAACCTGTTCGGCTTTTATAGATCCGTCGTATTAATAGAACGGGTAAATGAGTATTGAACAAACCGCAAGGTAAGCATTATTTTTTTAATCAATATCGGTTGGGTTTGTGACGTATGTCCGTAAGCTTAGTTGTGGTAGCACATGAATGATATCAGATTATTTTCATAGATACAATCTTTAATAACATTTGTGGGAGCTTTCTTGGAATTCGATAGTATTTTCTGTGTATGCTGCCATTCTGATAAACGTATTTGATTTTACGTAAATTATAATCATACGCACATACTTCACAAGTGAATGTAAATATTTTGTTTCAGAGAATGTCGTACTAGTTCTCGTTGGTAATGTAAATTTGTGAAGTAGTTCTACTAATTGCATAATCAGCCTATAATAGTCCCACTGCTGGGACACAGGCCTCCGCTCTTCGAGAGGGAGTGGGCTGTTATCTACCACGCGGACCCAGTGCGGGTTGGTAGATGTCACATGTCTTCGAATTTTTGATTCTAGAACATGCCGGTTTCCTCTAAGTTAGTGCTACTAATTAGGTTAGCTAATTAGCTGGTAGATGAGAAGAAAGTACCTATTTGTCTCTTTCAGTCATCGCCGATCTCATATCTGGTATTGACAAAGATTGCTGTTGACGGAATCGACAAGAAGTAGGTAACCTACATCTTCATATTCATTACATCAACACCATTAAGAAATGGATAAACAATGTTAACAAAACTTTATAACATTAATAGATAGTAATAGGTACAGTCACGAGCACGAATATGTCAACACTTGGCAACTTTCAATAGCGATTTTTTTGTGAAATACCGAATGCAACGTAGAAATACGACATATTATATAAACCTATGGGTTCGAAAATATTATGTTCGTAACAACATAAAATTTCATTCAAAAATTAAGGCGAAAATCGCTTTTAAATTTAGCCAATTGTATACATATTTATGCTCGTGACTGTACATCCATACACTTTCAGATAAAACACAAACAACTCACACATACAAATAAATGTCTCCAATATTAGCGAATTCCGCTAAATTGGACTCCATGTTTTATGTCTTTTTATCAGAAAAAGATAATGAACATGATTATAATACGAACTCTTTATTCAAACAATAACAAACACGCTCTCACAGTAGTTAATTAAAAAATATAAAGCAATGAAATAATATTCTTGTGTGACACAATTTTACTTTGTAAGGCTGCTCTTGAATTTACAAGTTTTATTGAAACAATTTATTCATACAGCTAGCGCCATCTATTACGGAGTGGAGAGAAACTAATCATGATGAAAATGCATTTCGACTGCGATGATTGCAAATTAGTTAAATAGTTTAAGTTAGCTTTTGAATTGTATAAAAAAAATAGGTTTCTTGTCTATTACAACAGAATTACGAAAATTAAACATAGTTGCCCAGGAGTGGAGCAAAATAAAACAAAGAGGCTATGCAAAAGCAATGTGAGTTTCGAAAAGAGCATTCAGTGTATCTTAAGACATGTTATGAATATTTATAGGTAAAGTAGCTATTCATAACTTTTATCCATTATAAAATGATAACTGAAATGAGAGTGATACCTAAAACTTTTATGAAAAACTTATCAATCAAGCAATCATTTATTTTGTTAAACATAGGTATGATTACAGACCGTATATTGTCTAAAATATGTGCACTATGTTTTTCCAATATATGGCGTACAAAATTAACATAAACAAGCAATTACAATTAAGGTGGCATGCCAATAGATAAAAAAAAAAACACGTGTGGCACTCGGGGACTGCCGCGGTAAAGCTATTGCATAGCATTTTTTATCAACTTATGCAATTATAATTATTTATTTATTTTTTATTTATGCAGTATTTTTTTTCTTTGATATTAATTGAAGTACAGTCGTACCATATATATACACGTTAAGCGAACGGTCGGCCGAGCTACATGGTAGGCGGAGTGGGGGGTGTTAGGTTTTATTTTCGTTACGGAATTTCTTGATTCGGTCAATTATCAGTAATAAACTCAGTGATGGAGTACTAACATCTAAAAAGGAATTTAAACAAAGACCTCTTAAGGGATCCCAGACACTCTTTATTTCTAATAGCTGCTGGTATATTATTATATATTTTTGGGGCCATACCTAGCACACTTTTGCCGAAAAATGCGGTTTTATGAGAGGTAACATGAATGGTATTCTGATAACGGCGAGAGCGCAGTTTTAATATAAATGCAGGTTACAGCGAACAAACACTCCCATTTCATATATGTACATAGACGGTAGAGTGAGCAAACCAAGTTCCATAAACAATGGTTTACAACTATCAATCGATTCTAATTTGGTAACTTAGAACATAAGTATTCCAATACCTCACACGTAAATGTCAAACAACATTAAAAACAAATACATAAATAAGACCTTATTTTACTACACATCCGAGAACCAGCCTAAAGCCACTATACAGACAAGATTCCTTTAACAAACATTAACCCTTAGAATTCCCACATCATTTCATTTGTAACAAGATTTTCACCTCATTACAAAGTAAACAGGGCCCTTTGTCAATGAAACCACTCGAGTTATGAAGATAGGGCTAAACAGACTTATTGTATTTTCCTAAGTAGAAGAATGACAACACTTCATTAGGAGGAACAAAGATCAAACGATGAAAAACATCAGTGTTTTCAAACGATGACGTCAGAGATGGTGTGTGTGTGTGTGTATGTTTTTTATAGGTCTTGTTGAGTTTTCTGTGAAACGGTTGAACATTTTACGTCATATCCAGTCATTGTTGAAATATATTAGACGACTGCACAGTCCACATATGTTGTCAAATATGTACAAAGATTTATAAATACCTTTCATGTACGTACCTATACATAACATGTCAAAAAACCTCTTGATTCTTAAGAAAACCATCACTTGACATTTGTTTAACCTAACGAAAAATATGAATACCCGTTATTTATATATGCAAAGCAGCACAAATTCTGAAGCTTACCAAACTGTCTCCAATTCATTGTATATTTGGCGCTCATCAATATTCTCAAATGACATTTATCATAATCTTCAAACAGAACTCCTACTTGCTTTTCAACACGTTTTTACCAGTGAAAATAAAGGGAAAGTTTGTATAAACAAGATAAAGGAAAGGCGAGGCAAAGAAAGTTGGATATTAACAGGTTTTCAATCAATGTGAAAACGGCTGACACACTGGAACGAAGTGAACGGAAATATTTCATTGTGAACGGAGCAGATGGATTGGGAAAAGATTTTAACGCTTTCGTCCTTTATAAAGTTGGCCGTAGGGACGGTAGGGGTGCCACGAGTTGTGATCAAGGAAAAAGAGAGGCTTTAATATTAAGTCCACAGAACACGATGAGTTAATGAATAATGAATGACACAGTCTTGCTTTTACTCCTTTTAAGAGTTTTTAAGCATTAACATTAACAAAAAACCTGTTCATAAACTCCTGGAATCATCAGGCAAACTTTGTAAGCCTCACTGAGGCCCCCTAGACAAAATGACATTCGATTAGCGATTAGCGATAACGATCATAGAAAAGTCAAAATTGTATGGGACTGATATATTATAAACTACCGAAAGCTTTAGAAAGAAAAAAAAAGAAAGAAAGTACGATTATTTGCGGTAAACATAACGCAGAGAAAAACACAAATACAAAAAAGAACGAGTTGGAGGGGAAATATGCGTCACATTCACGCAAAACGGCAATCACTCAGCATAATGCTACGACCCTATGCGACACAGAGCCCCAGAGCTGGTTTTCAGCGACACCCGTCGTTGACCTGATGACGTCAACCAGTGCAGCTTACGAAAATATAAAAATATAAAATAAAATATAATTTAATTTAAAAATAAGAAATAAAATATAATTTAACTCCGATCCAGCCTGTCCCTTGCTGCCCTCTCCCAGCGACGCCCTAAGCCGAGGCTCGTACCCCGTAGGGGTGTCCTTAGCGTGTTGTCGCCTAGTTTGTAAGTTTTTAAGCTCTGTCTGGGGGCCTTAATTTATTAGGGCAACCACAGCTAAGTTAAGCAGCCGACAACCTCCTAGGTTGACCTGAAAGAAGCCAATCACAAAAAAAAATCTACATGTTCTTCTTAGGTCAATCCCATTTGGAAGTCGTTGCAGCATTACGAAACGCTTTGAAAGCGATAGGTTCGCCACCCGTCTAGGCTCTCTGCATACTATCGTTTACAGGGTGGCAGAAACATGGAAAAGCCTGGGACCTGGCCTCGGAGGGTCTCGGGCCTCGACTAAGAGGGCTCCTAAGCACATGCTTGGAGGAGGGCCAGTTCCCACTTCGTTGGAAGACGGGGAAACTGGTCCTCATTAAGAAGCCGGGGCGCCCAGCGGACTCTCCGTCCGCTTACTGGCCCATTGTGCTGCTCGACGAGGTGGGCAAGCTCTTTGAAAGAGTCATTGCAGACCGCCTCGTCGGGCAGCTGTTGCGGGTGGGGCCGGATTTGGCGGAGAGGCAGTTTGATTTCCGCAGGGGGCGCTCCACGGTGGATGCCATCATGCGCGTGCGAGCCCTCACGACGGGGGATGCTGTGGTCCGGGGTGGGGTCGTCTTGGCGGTGTCTCTAGACATCGCCAATGCCTTCAATACCCTGTCCTGGAGTTGCATCAGGGAGGCACTCCGGTATCACCGGATGCCGACCTACCTCTGTCGTGTAGTCGAGACCTATTTGACGGATGGGGCGTTTATCTACCCCGGTCACCAGGGAGAATGGAACCGGCGAGAGATGTCGTGCGGTGTCCCACAGGGATCGGTCCTGGGGCCGCATCTGTGGGACATTACGACTGGGTGCTGCGCGTCGACCTCCCTAGCGGCGTCAGCGTGGTGTGCTACGCTGATGACACGCTGGTCCTGGCGCAGGGGAGGTCACACCAGGCGGCGGCCGAACTAATGACACGCGGGGTTGCGACAGTCGTTGAGAGGATCCGGCAGTTGGGACTCAAGGTAGCCTTGCACAAGTCCGAGGCCATGTGTTTTCATGGTCCTCGGAACGCGCCACTGTCGGGTTCCCAAATAACGGTAGGAGGAGTTCACATCGGCGTCGAGTCGACGATGAAGTACCTGGGACTCGTCCTCGAGAGCCGGTGGAACTTCGTCGAGCATTTCCGACGTTTGGATCCCAGACTGCAGCGGGCCGGGGCTGCCTTGAAGCGGCTCTTGCCCAACCTGGGGGGGCCAAACGCCTCCTGCCGGAGGCTCTACGCGGGGGTCGTGCGGTCCATGGCCCTTTACGGGGCACCGGTGTGGGCGCGTTCATTGAGGCTCCGGCCAGCCCGCCGGTTGAAGGCGTCCCAAAGGGTCATGGCCATCCGAATGGTACGGGGATACCGCACGGTCTCCTGCGAGGCGGCGAGCCTCCTTGCCGGATTGCCGCCGAGGGATCTGGAGGCAAAAGTCCTCGCGCACGTTTGGGAGTGGCGCGAGGAGGCAAAACGCCGGGGCGTAACTCCGCTGCCGCGAGAAATCGCGGTACAGCGGACAGAGCTCCGGCGGGATCTCATGGCGGCATGGAGAGTGCGACTGTCGCAACCCAGCGCAGGGCACGCCACAATTGCGGCGGTAAGACCCCTCTTTGAGGAGTGGCTTGAGAGGCGCCACGGCGTCCTCACCTTCCGCCTGACGCAGGTCCTCACCCGACATGGCTGTTTCGGGAGGTTCCTGTTTCGGATAAGGCGAGAGGAAACGCCCGGGTGTTATCATTGTATGGATCGACCGGAGGACACGGTAGAGCATACGGTGGAGGTCTGCCCGGCTTGGGCGGAGCACCGCCGTGTCCTCGTGGCGGCGATCGGCGGCGGCGACCTCTGGCGTCCGGCCCTGGTTCAAGCCATGGTACGGAGCGAGAGGGAATGGGAAGCCGTCACCTCCTTCTGCGAAGCAGTAATGCTCGCGAAGGAGGAGGCGGAGCGCGAGAGGGAGAGGCAATCATTGCGCCCTCGCGCCCCTAGTCGCCGCAGGAGGAGATATAGAGGTGTGAGGAACAGGGTGTAAAGCTCACTCATACTCTATTGAAAAGGGAGGATCCTCCGACCAGACGGGTCTTGTGTCTGGTGGGCAACTGCCCGACGATTGATGTCGGGATGTTGTATATATGCTAGTTGCGCGGTAAACTCTGATTGCGCGATGCAGGATTTTGCGTGACGTCAGTCTGACGCGTAGCTCGCATGTGGCGTTGTAGATGCCGCTACATCACTCCCCCCCGGAGACCGGAGGTCGATAGTGGGCTGAGTCGTGTATCTTGCGATGCTTGCCAGGGCCAGATGAGGTTCCAGTGAGTCGGAACCGGGTGTCGCATAGTTCGCGGTGAGTCGGAACTGTTTGCGAAGATTCCCCAGTGAGTCGGGGTGGCGCTGCGTTATGCTCCAGTGCGTCGGATGTGGTACAGCGCCGGGTTGAGGCTGACTGCTGGCGTCGACCAGGAGAGGGTTTGAAGGCTCTGCTTGTGGACCGGCCGAGAGTGCAGTGTGCTGTGCCAAGGTTGCTGATGAGGCTGAGGGTGATGACCAGGTATGCGCGGTCGCTGCATGCTGGTGGTCAGGATACCCGTTGAAGCCGTGGGTGCTGGCTGGCTGTGTGACTCGCCGCTCGAAAGCTTGAAGGAAGTGATGATGACGTCACGCTGATGTACTTGCACGAAGGCTGCGCTGACGTTCATTTTTGGGGTCACCAGTATAGAGGTATGAGGAACAGGGTGTAAAGTTCACTCATACTCTATAGAAAAGGGAGGATCCTCCGACCAGACGGGTGTTGTGTCTGGTGGGCAACTGCCCGACGATTGCTGTCGGGATGTTGTATATATGCTAGTTGCGC
Source organism: Dryobotodes eremita (assembly GCA_917490735.1). NCBI lineage: Eukaryota > Metazoa > Arthropoda > Insecta > Lepidoptera > Noctuidae > Dryobotodes > Dryobotodes eremita. The sequence continues at coordinate 16,309,584 of OU823251.1, read as the reverse complement.
GGTAAACTCTGATTGCGCGATGCAGGATTTTGCGTGACGTCAGTCTGACGCGTAGCTCGCATGTGGCGTTGTAGATGCCGCTACAGAGACACCCTGGGCGTCAGGAGTCGATTGCCCACTCCCGGCCACCGTAAGCGCGAGCTTGCGGACGGCGAGCAATGGGCAGTTCGCCGTCCGGTAAGGACCAGGCCCGGGTCGACGGCGCGTCGTGTTCCACGCGCGCCTCAAAGAGATGTCAGCACAGCACCATTGACGGGGTCCGATAGGACCGATGCCTGCCGGGGTCGCGGATTGTTCGAAAGAGTTACCGTGGCCCTGGCGCACAGGCAACTGAAGGAACACGGGTGGGTTTTAGTCAGTAAGAGTCTGACACGCCCTTCCGCTCCGCCCAGAGCGGGAGAGGTCATTTGATGATTTCCCACCCAAAAAAAAAGAAAAAATAGTTTGGCAGGAACATCGACGCACAACTAGTTACCATGGATTCAGTACATAATTCTGAAACCCCCTGCGTTGAATATTTAAGTCGATTATTTAAAAAAAAATGCTGTTCCATACATTTTGACTACTTAGGTATTGCACATTTCTATGAAATAGCAGTTTTTTTTTATAACTGACGAAAAATAGGGTTTCTAGAATCATTTGCTGAATTCATTTCAAGGTTACAGTGTGCGAGTCGATGTCCCTGCCACCATGTATATTTTCCTTAATCGACTTGTATTTTACACTAGCTCACCTGATAGCAAGTGATGATCTGACCGACGATTGTAGATGCTTGCTTAGAAGTAACCTATATCTTACAAGTAGGTAGGTATCTAAAGTGTTGTGTGTCCCAAATTCGCCCAACATTATGGATACTCCAAGCAGTCAATATACCAGACGACCCGTTCAAATTCAATGTCCCCAGCACTGAAGTTTACATTATATCCCCCAAATTACTTATTCAAATCTCGATCCCAACCTAATTTTACACTTATCTTCTTAAAGATTTACTTGTTTGCTTTTATTATTAAATGTTTTGTGTACTTATGGTAATTGTATTTGGCTGTCTGCGATTTCCTTACAAGATTTTGTTTTTTTATTGGCCTTTTAATAAGTGTCGTTCTTTTTTTGTTTTTCAGCTACATTCGTATATCTATTGCATTTAGATTCTTACACTCGCAGTCAGTATTATTATCGAAAAGGAAAGGTTTATAAGCTCTCGTTAAACTACAGCCAAATATGTATTAAACGTGACGTATTAAGGCGCGGTAGGCAACAAACTTTTAGGTAATTGACGCATCGCGGCAACAAATAAGGTTCAAAACAGTTTTAATTAAATCAAAAAATGTATGCACGGTTCAGTAGAATATTTTTTAAGTATTTCTTTAGTTGGTTGAATTCCCTTTATTATAATTACATAAAATATGATAGTTTACGCTCAAAGTTTTGAGAAATAAACGACGAAAACATTTTTTTAGCTCTGGTTACGATTTTTTTATCATGATACTATTTTATTTTTACAAAATATTTTTGAATAAGTCTTTTCTTTAAACATGTGACAATATGTATGTATGTATATTTTTTTCTGGCTTTTAACATGTACCAATACGCCAACTACGCGACAAAAACTGAGCGTTTTACGGTGTCCTACGTTTGGGCAGTGCCTTAAACTCTTCATCAATCTCTCAAAATTGCACAAAAAATACTAACACGTGTTTTAATTTTTTTTTTTTTTTTTTATTAAACTTATACACACTATCTTTACAGGATGACCCCAATACAATAGTGGATTGCAAACACACACCAGATAAATTGAAAAATAACTTAAGGCTAATACTTAAAAAACTAAACTTTAAAAATATGCAGAAAGCAACACTAAAGTCTAATAAAACACAATCTAAAGTCGGACTACAGAATTATATGTACATATGTAATAATTATCAAACTAAAAATCTTAACCTAAAGTACAAAATCAGACTTATCACAGAATATTAATATTTAAATATAACTGACGCGAAATTCAATAAAACTCTTGCGAATTCACTCATATTGCCCGAAAATATGTCAATCCTCTCATGCACTTCGTTTAGTACACATATTGTGCGGGTGAGGGGTGTCTTTGACAGCAGGTTGGTTCTGGCAGCAGGCACGGCCAGCAGTGGCGGTCGCCGCCGCCTCCACACGTATCGGTCTGGCACTCACAGCTTCAGGTGACGCAGCACACCCGGGTTATGTGCAACTCCACGCAGGAGCTTTAGCGCATACGCCGCGAGCGTAAATTCCCTGCGCACTCTGAGTTCGTTGTACCCCACCATACCCAGCACAAACAGTGTCGGATACATCAGTGGGTAAAATGGGTAAACCCCATAAAGCTTGAAATACAAGTGTCTTGTAAATTTATTAAATACAAGTGTTGCTAACATCATAAACATTACCAAGCAAATCAGTAACCTACAGTTCGGCCGCTGAGAGAATGCGTTCTTAACACCCGTTAGTTTCATAGAAACGAATACGTGTTTTGCGAAAATGATCTTTATTAGTTACTAGAATTATATCACTGACAGGTGTCAGAAACGCATTCTCTCGTCGACCGGACTGTAATTAAAATAAACTCTATACTATTCATCCTACTTTTTGCCTCATAATTATTAAAACAAGAAATAATAAAAGAGGCAAGGAAAAGGCTCGACTCTCGTTCCACAATACAATAATAAAATTTTCGTATGCAGACCTCGTATTGCACACAAATTTAATTGACTATTATGCCTTATTTAAATGCAAAGCCCGAAGAAGAGAGTAATTAAGACAGAGAAAGTGCACTAAAGTATACTAATTAGCTCCACTTTGTTATTTTATTCGGATTCTCTGAGACTATTTCTTTAATTGATTATGTGAGGACTATTTCAAAAGAAGTAGTAGTTAACCCATTTCCAAATAGGGGTTATGAAGTTGATTTTAATGCTACCAGAGGGTTAATTGCGTAACAGTAGGCATGGGTTTCATTTTGACAGTTTAACAACATTCATTGCGTTAGTTACGTTGTTGAGCAGACAAATTTTTCGTACATATGAAGCAATGGATTAGCAACAGGCTTCAAAATGATTCAGATTGTGGTAGATAGTGTGTTACGTAATTAGGGTGCCGGTTTATAGTTTTATGAATGCGAATGTTGTTAGGAATAATTATGAGAAATTATTTACAAGGAATTACTTAACTAAAGTATATAAGTTATTAGTAGATCCGTACATTTTGTACATGCATAAAAAACACAATTTCGCATTTAAAAGCTTCGAAGTAAATTGCGTAGCCATCACTAGTATAACTGACAATCGATTACACGTCTCTGCTAACCCTGCAAGGTACGCTGCAGGCGCATAAGGCTAACTATACACCTTCCAATTAGTCTTTCATGACTTATACGGCGCGGCGGACTGACGAAACGTCTGCCTTTTCTTTGTAGCCTGTACTATTCTTACTTCAGGACAAATACATTTTACTGTCTAACAATATTGCCTAAGTACAGAAGTTTTCGAGTGTGCTGTAGGCGTAATTGCATCAACAATATAGAGAATCTTATTCCTCCATATCAGGACCATCTTTAGTTACGATTCTAAAGTCGTCAGATAAATTGCTATGAAGTGCACATCGCTAACGATATTTCTAACAATTTCTATTCAATTTGAATTATCAGATTTTCTTACGATGCCACGATATAGGGAGCAATAAATCGAAAGGTGTATGGCTTGCTTAAGACAAGTTGCATTTTATGAACCAGATATGTGAACTTCATTTATGTTTTATTTTAAAGATGGCCGAGGGCGATAAGTCTGCGTGATAGAACGCTTTCCTGCTAGCGACACAGTACACATTAATTAACACGGAATATTTATAGGCGTCTACAGGCTCGCTGGTAATGTATGAAAAGTTTCATGGAAGGCAATTGCTTCCGTTTACAGTAGTGATATTAATACTCTTTAGTTTAGTGTTATTGTTGTTTGCGGTTATTGATATATGTTTGTACCAGGAATATATATTGATATATATTACTTTAAGTTTTAAAAAAAACATACGGGATGGACAAAGGGCCAAATCCTACACTGTTAGTGAGTTTTAGATGGATGAGCAGGTGGTGCTGATTAAGCAAGGTGGTGAGACTGACTCTCCAGGATGCACCTGTGGGAAAATTCCTGTAATTTTCTGAACGTTTGCAGTCAGATCCCAGTCTCAATCTGTCAATAATATAAACAGAAAAATTAAAAAACCCCCGACATAAATATAAACCTTTTAAAATGGCTGAACAGATTTTTTTTACCTTAGAACACTCTCGATTAAGTCACCTTCCAAACAATACTAAATCGATTCAGCCGTTTGGGAGCTACGATGCCTTAGACAGACACACAGATATACACGTCAAACTTATAACACCCCTCTTTTACCGTCGGGGGTTAAAAAAACCCGTAATTTCCTTAAAGTTTTTGACATTCGATTGTCGGTGAGATGAAATTGCGACAAGATTTTGAACGTTTATAAATACGAGAATTGGCCTTCTGGTGTACAATTCGCCGCTCAAGAAGGCTATTTTAACACACCTGAAGTTTTCATAAAAGATGCAGACTCTCTCCATACTAGCGAGCATGCCTTCGGGCTCCTTAATACCCCTTGCACAGAGTCAAGGCTATAATATAATATTAAGTTGTTCAACAGACTGCTAATTGAAGGCTGGCGAGCTATTAAAATATTGCTATTTAGTATGCACATATTTTTTACTTAGTATGTTCAACAATTTTGCGAAAAAAGTTAAGTTCAATGTAACAAATTATAGTAGGAGATAATGGCTTCAGTAAATGCTAGATTTAAGGCATCTTTACAGTCGCATTCTACAATCTAAAGCTATAGAAAAAAAAATTGTTTTATTTCAGTGCAGAAAACAAGTCAAGTGCAAGTCGGGAAAAAAGTTTTTTCGTATTTTATTGGGATAAAGTTGTAGTAAAATCTCTTTGGCTGTGTACTATTTGTATCTGGCTGGTTTTGATAACATTTTAAAAAGAAAAATAAAAAGTAAAAACGATTTGCCGCCATTTTTCAACTGTTTTTCTGTCCGCCAAAATGAGTGAATCTAACGAAGAAATTCGGCACATTTTGAAGTTTTATTACAAAAAAGAGAAAAAGCGACTGTTTATGGACTTAACGCAGTGTCAGTAACAGTAGCACAAAGTTGTCTCAAGCTTTTTCAGTCCGGGAATTGTCAGTCAAAGATGCAGTTCGCTCTGGTCGCCCTGGTACGGAAAAAGTCGAAACCATTTTTGAAAAAGTGGAATAAGACCGGCACACATTAGCAGTTACATTAAAGCTGAAAAGTTAGGAGTTGACCACAAAACAGTTTGACCCATTTGAAAAAGTCTGGGTATTCAAAAATGCTCGATATTTGGGTGCCACACGAGCTCTTAGTATTGAATTTGTATATAAAATAAGAAAAACTTTTACCCCAGCCTAACACTACATAAAAAATCAGAATTTGTCTTTCATGAAAGCGTTTGTGGTTTGATGAAGAGCATTTGCTGATTTTTTATCTATTTCAGTGTCCCTGACCTATATGGTCGTAAGCCGTGGATTCAAACCCAGGCAGGAACTTTACTCTGTGTAATTTATTTCATCACCACTGCTCTCAAAACGATAAATGAAACCGGCATGTCCTAAAATGAAAAATTCGGAGACATGTGACGCCCACTAACCCGCACTGGACCCGCGTGGTGGATTACGGCCCCCTTTCACAGAGAGGAGGCCTGTTTCCCAGAACTAGCAACAGTTTTGCTTATATTAAAACATAGAATAGAATAGAATAGAATAGAATACTCTTTATTATGTACACCATAAAAAATAACAGATATAAATGTAGACATTTTACACAGGGTGACACAATGGGCGGTCTTATCGCTAAAAGCGATCTTTTACAGACAACCTTTACCAGACAAACATAAACTGGGGAACAAGAGCTTACAAGTTTGAACCTTCGCACTATTATCATGAACCCAATTTAGGAAGACCACTAATCTATTTCGTCACCACAAAAATTCAAAACTTAATAAACTTCCGTTGTTAACAAAAGATAGCGGCACAGTTAACGCGCCGACAAACAGGATAAGTGGACGGCCATTCTACAAATGGCAAGCAATGCAATTTCCTCTCCTAGTTCCATTGCATCGAAAGCAAGTGCCATCGAGTCGAATAGGTCGATCGGCATCTACAATGCTATTTCGCTTCGCAAACAATTGAAGTTTTATTCAGTGATAGGTCGAGAGAATAATTTAAAATTATTAGTTAATTATGACAGGTGAGTAATTAGACAGGTTAATTAGACAGGTGGTAACGGCCCCGACTTACGAGTTTTAGGTCGTAGGTTCGAACCCAGACAGGCGCTTTACTTTGTGTAAATAATTTCATCATCACTACTCTCAACGGTGAAGGAAAACATCGCGAGGAAACCGGCATGTCCTAGAACCAAAAATTCGAAGACATGTGACATCTACCAACCCGCACTGGGCCCGCGTGGTAGATTATAGCCCCCAGCTCCCTCTCGAAAAGAGGAGGCCTGTGTCTCAGCAGTGGGAACATTATAGGCTGACTATGATTATGCTATGACAGGCAGGATGCATTAAATACTAAGCCCAAATAACAACCATAAACTTGTTAAATTACAATATGAATGTATTTTCCAAAGAAATCGTAATTATTATATTGTTTTTAATTATTTCCCTTTCTTGTAATATTTATTTTGTTGTACATTTTATTAAAGCTGATTATTTTTAAGTCATAAACTTTGTTTTAACGCAGAAATCCTAATTTAACATTAATACTCTACAAAACTTTAAAAGAACTTAGATTTTCTCGGAAATGTTCTCAAGAATGTTCTCGCTCAGGAAAATTTACTGACAATTTAAGCTGTGGAGTTGATTATTTTGACGTCAACTTCGTAGAACGTTCAGATGCACCCAAAAATATACATACATACACAGTCTACTCTACATTCTCTTCCAAAAGCTTAGGTATTCTCGAGAACAGCAAAGTTCTCGCTGGGAAAATATTCTCGGGAATTTACTATCACTACTTGTGTTGCATAGACGCGGTACTCCGGGCCCTAGTTTAAAGTAGTGCTAGGACTAACGGAAATCTGATTCTGGTTATAATTTATGTAGGTACCAATTTTTTTATTTAGAGGAACTAGATTGGGAGGAGCAGATTATGTTTTATCTGAAGAGAGTCTATATCTAAACTTTACTGATCCGACTGTAAATAAATGTTAATTAATAATAAATGTTAATTAAAAATTAATAATGCACATTAATGTTAATAACAATTAATATAAAAAACCAAATTGTATCTTTAGTATAAAAAAAATCATCTTATTGCTAGGCTATACCGGATAAATTTTTAAGCAGTGCGCAAACTGTAACCATGAATTCAGCATAAAAATGTGATTCTATAGCCCCTAGCGTAGAAAAGTTTTGCCAGTCATAATATTTTTTTTGTATTTGTACCATACATTTTGACCGCGTAGGTATTGCACTTTTCTATGAAACAGCAGAATTTTTTGTTTTTTGTTAATCTACTAGAAATTACTACTCTAGAGGGTCTAGAATCATGTGCAGAATTCATGGTTAGAGTTTCCGCACTAGTTATTTTTTTTTCCTGTATACATGGTCCGTAATTGTTCCTTAGGTTTGCGCCATAATAACATATTATACATTAACGTTATAAACCGCAAATAAAGCTATGAATTTGAACTTTGTTTCACTTACATATCATCGGATAAACCATGCAGTTACTTATGCAGTTGAAGATTGTGCAACTATCGCCTTTATAAATGTCGATTTAAGTTAAGAGACGTTTAAAGCTCTGATCGAACTGAAGCGAACCCGTGCGGGATGTGGTACGAATTCTCTCGCGCCGATTGTGTCAACAAACTTATATGAAGGTTTTCAAACTGGCGCGAATAGTCGCGTGCCTCCCTAATCGTTAAAACAATCAACGCACGCTGTTGCGTTTCTCATTCTAAGCGGAATTCTCCTCACTTTGAACAGTTCTTAAACTACAAATACTAAAATTAAAAAAATTATAATAAGAAAAAGTTATAATACCACCACCACCACCTTCCGGTACCTGGGCAGGAACGAGCTCCGCGCCGGGTACCTATTTAGGTACCCGCGTGGTCGCGTCGAGCAAGCTACGAGGGTCTGGCAAGAGCATCTGCCGACCGTCACCTTCCCTGGCATCTGCAGCGTACACACCGCTACAGGTTGCATCACACCAGGCTGAGCCAGGAGAGTACTGTGCTACCCCCAAGGGAAGTTAGGGAAACTTGTGACCATAGACCTACCTACCCCCTTTTTCCAATTTGGTTATTAATATACTTTTATGTTGACAAAGGTACGTGGTTAAATTTTTTATACTGACCACGTAAACCTCTTCCGTCTCATTGGTGGTGGTGGAGGTAGTGGTTAAATAAATGAATTATAAATAAAGACGTTAGTCTAAAAGTAACTTATATTCACTTGTTACTTAAAGGCTTACGTAGAATAGAAGGCTACATAATTACAAATACCGGCAAAAAAAATGCTTAATGAAGCTAGATTTATCGCTAACGAACTTAATATTGAAGCAGTAAACAACGTACGGCGAGGGAAATTAATTGTTTAAGCAAATTGATACCCTACGAAAATGTTACATGTTATAACCAAATCAAATCAAAATATTTTATTTCACCTACATGGGCACTTATGAAACGACAGAAGCTAGGTGCACGGTTCCAATTGGTCGTTTCCTATGAAAAAGAGCCGGCCAAAAAGAGCCATTTCATACAACTGTCAAAGAATGACAGTCTCTTGTGATTTGAATATAATAATATGACGGACAATTTAATTTGGTTATCAATTTCCTTGAAAAATAATTTCCCTGGCTTTACCTTATTCTGCAATTTTTTTTTTTCAAAAGTTTATACCAACATGTTAATTGTTAAGAGTCTCTTTTGGTACTAGACGAAATTTTGTTTTAAAATGCGCTATGGACGAAAAACTTTACTACAAATAAATTGTATTTGAACGTAATTCCCTACCAGTAAAGCTCTTTATAAAATTCTGTTTGTGACAAGCCTTTCACATAGAGTTACATATTTACAAAGTTTTAAAATAAAAATTGGAATCGTGACACCAATCCCTGTAGAGTAAATGTTTATTGTGAATAATTGGAACAAACTGAATGAAAACCTTTTTATTTACTTGTTTTTCAGTTCAATACTTCAACAATATGACTGTAGCTATCCAACTAATTCTTACCTGTATAAAAAAAACTATTATTGAGAAAGAGTGTTATGAGTATGGCTCCTCATAACCATGTATCAAAAATGATTATAGAGCAACCTTTAAGAAGATTAAAAAAGTACCTTCAAAAATTACTAATTCAAAAATGCATTACTCTGTATCAGATTTTTTTAAGATTATCTACAATTTTTTTTCATATATTAAGTAATTAAATAGCTTTAAGTAAATAGAATAATTGTAGTATAAGTTAAATAAAAAAATTGCATGCCATGAGGTAGAATGTTTATGGATTCAAAAATATTTTAACACCTAATTGTATTAATTACCTACATTCTATGCAAATATATAAATATATCTATCTAACGTTTCATTTTACTTTCAAACGTTTCCTGTACCAGTTCAAAAACCGCTTTAGAATTTTTGAGCGCATTTTTGGTTGAGTTTGAGCCTCGTTGATCCAGTGGTCGTAGGTGCAACTGTATTTATCACAATTAATTTACCTGCCTTTGCATTATATTTAATTCTTTTTACCTATTGTGGTATAGTAATTTTATTCTAGGTGCATCGTCTTCACATATGATTACATAATTAATGTGAACTTACATAATATTGTAAAAATAATTAAAAGAGTAACGGTGGAGTTTCTTGCCCATTCTTCTCCATACGAAACTACCTTTTGGAAGGGGAAACTAGAATCAATTATATTTTTTTGTAAATTTTGACGTTCAAAAGTGCCTTTTATGTGCCTATTTGAAATAAATGATTTGACTTTGACTTTGACTGCTGAGCGTGAGGTCCTTGGTTCTATTTCCAGGACGGGCAAAGTGTTATTGAGTTTTTCCGTCAGGAATTTCTTAGTAGCAGTCCAGAGTCTGGATTTTTGCGCGTTTAATGGCAATAGGCTCGTTCCTATCACATTGGACTTACACTTAACTGGAGAAATGTGTGTGTACTATATAGTATTACCTTTGTATAACCATTCAGGGAATACAAACGTGATATTATGTTATGTATATGCAGGATTAGTGATGCAAGTTAGGTTTGAATTCTGAGTCAACAATATATAATGGTTACTCCACCTTGCTGTTTTACTAGTACTAAGGCTACCGAGAATCTTGGAGATGATGATGTAGACATGGAGAGGGAGCGCACGGCATTGTCAGTCCTGGCGCACATGCTGGCCCGCAGGTTCGCTCGATGTACAGACGCGGTGAAAGTAATCTTTTTTCAAAGCACATCTCTGTACTCAGAGAGCCTGTGATTATTATGTGTGATTTTTTTTTTAACCTTTTCGCATATCTCGGGACCATAGGGTCCCGGACCTTTGGTAGGCATACGAGGGCATGTAGCCAACTTACAGAGGCCCGTTAGAATCTACAAGTAAAGGAAGTGAAGCACAAGCCGGCGGTTATCCCTGTATGCACTGTGGAAGTGCACACAATGACAACCCCCGGTTGATGTTGGACTATTGCAGGATATAGAAAAGAAGATATTGGATTATGGGTTTTGCCTAAAGTGGACTAGTTACCTAGAACTATGGAAGGACTATGACCCCTGCCTGATCAATGTTTTATATATACACGGATAAAATGGCAGGAGGTGACTAGCACATTCAATAATGGAAACACCCGGAAACCGTCGCTAGCACATAGTGACGTAGCGACAAGGAGCAACACTTCCTGAGGTGCTTGAGGAGTGGAGAGAAATTCCACGGCTATCAGAACAATCCCAGAGCCCGGATGATGGTCAATATCCCTACCAGCACTTACTGAAATACTTCCTTCCTCTGCGCACGTTTGCTTTTGCTAATCTCCACTCAAGCAAAAGTTGGAATTTTGACTTTTAACATCTTCGTAACCAGAAGTTTCCCGGTACAGGTACAGTTACAGTACAGGTTTCAGGTACAGTCCAGTACAAAAAAAAAAAAATTGCAATGACGGAGAGTACAAGTGACTCTCGGCTTCGTTAAGTCTCTTTTACACCCGTTATAGTTCAGGCAGATACAAGCGAAGAAAAGAGAGTGTAGATGTAAGACCAATTTTTTTCAGAACCAAACTCTTTATCAGCTCACTCATTTTTTTTAAACTATAATAATAAAGATATTAATAATAATAATATTTTATTGACATAAAAGTATGTTACATTTATAAATGGAAACCCTGACTCCTGCGCTAGGCTGTGTTACAGGAATCAGTGTCTTCTCCCAGTAGTTTTACAGATATTATGCAATAAGATTTAAACAATTTTAAATTATACAGTACTTACTTGATGCGTATGTGTGAGGGTGGGTGTGTGTGTGTGGATATGTGAGTGTGTGTGCGTGTCAGTGTGTGTGTATGTGTGAGTGTATGTGTGTGTGTGTGTGTGTGTATGTGTGTGTGTGTGTGTGTATGAGAGGATGCGTGAGCGTACGTGCGAATGTATATCATGGTATTTATATATTTATCGTGCATGTTTATTATGTTATTAATTTTTCAGTATGTATGTAATCCAATGTTTGTAGCCAGGTGTTTATTTTCTTTTTAATTTCATTTTTAGACAATGGGTTAATCAGTAGAGCCTTGTTTATCTTATTATAGATATTCGTAGCAAGAAAAAAAATGTTGCCGTCTAGCTGAGCCAGTCTTACAATTGACATATTTACATACATTAGTGATTGTGCGTTTACTTTTATAACTGTTGTTTATATATTATGTTGTTGTTGTTATTAGGTGTTGCTTCAATGTGATATTGAGAAGATATAGCTGTCTCATTGTGAGCACTTTACAGTTTTGGTACAAAGTTATGGTCGGGAACCGATACGATTTGAAGGTAAGGACTTTGAGTAATGATCTTTGAGCTCTTTCGAAGTGGATCATAATTGTTTTACAGGCTCCTCCCCACACCGTGATACAGTAACTGATTATCGACTGGGCCAGAGAAAAATATATAGTGCGAAGGAGATTAAAATCAGCAACATGTCGAAGTTTAAGATAAAGAAGAAAAGATAAAAGGAAGGAAGGATAAAAAGAAGAAAGATACCTATTCGATACATTGCACAACATAATCTGATTCACATCATAAATAAAGCTTTCACTAAAAACCTTGAGCTCTAATAACCGAACTCCAAATAGTCATTCAATCGTTATTTCCGTAGAATAGGATTGACACAAATAGATGATATCGGCTCGTTTGAATCAGTAGCTTGTTACGACATAATCGATGCCTTATATAGAAATCAGCCCTAGTACCTACATACTGAGTGTGGGTATTAGGCCAATACAATGAAACTTCTTTTGCAATAATTGAATAAGACAACTAGCAACGTTGCAACATAAATCAAGGCATATTGCTCATTATGTAGATGTATTTAAAAAATAATAATAATCACAGGAACGATTAAAAATCGCTCCTGTGATTCTGAAGCTCGCGTCTTTAAACATTCGCTATTTTTCCGTGAGAAAAACTTCTAGGATGCCCGCCCTCCATTGGTCCCTCCCATCACTCTCATGGATCCCTCTGTTTAGAAGAAAATGTAGAGAAGTACCTATACATGTAAGATAAAAGTTTATGACAACCCTATAGAATAGAATAGAATAGAATATTCTTATTTACGTTAATAATCCCCTAGTGGGATATAAAGATGTCCGTAGGTGTGTCCGTGGCTTGGGCGGAGCACCGCCGTGTCCTCGTGGCGGCGATCGGCAGCGGCGACCTCTCGCGTCCGGCCCTGGTTCAGGCCATGGTACGGAGCGAGAGGGAATGGGAAGTCGTCACCTCCTTCTGCAAAGCAGTAATGCTCGCGAAGGAGGAGGCGGAGCGCGAAAGAGAGAGGCAGTCTCTACGCCCTCGCGCCCCTAGCCGCCGCAGGAGGAGGAGACACCCTGGGGGTCGGGAGTCGATTGCCGACTCCCGGCCACCGTAGGCGCGGGCTTGCGGACGGCGAGCAATGGGCAGCTCGCCGTCCGGTAAGGACCAGGCCCGGGTCGACGGCGCGTCGTGTCCCACGCGCGCCTCAAAGAGATGTCAGCAAAATTGACGGGGTCTGATAGGACCGATGCCTCCCGGGGCTGCGGATTGTTCGAAAGAGTTACCGTGGCCCTGGCGCACAGGCAACTGAAGGAACACGGGTGGGTTTTAGTCAGTAAGAGTCTGACACGCCCTTCCGCTCCGCCCAGAGCGGGAGGGGTCATTTGATGATTTCCCACACAAAAAAAAAAAAAAAAAAAAAAAGGTGTGTCCGTGGCATCACAGCGGGCCCTATCAGAATACCAGCGCTGCGGTATTTATTTTTTAAATATCGCAGCATTATGCTGAGAAAGGAGCCTTTTTGGCCTCGCACAGGTTTTTTACTTGTTTATTGTTGTTTTTTTATTTTTTATTGTTAATTTTGTTAGTTTTAAATGCTCCTTTTATATTTTTACTCCTTGTATTTCCTGTGCGTGTCCCAAATAAAATATTTTTCTTTCTTTCTTTCTTTCTTTCTATTCTGCCGCAAGTCAACTTGAACAGATCTCTTCATTCATCATGAATTCTTGACAGATTATAACGATGCCAGCAGATTACCATAACTGAAGCTTACTTTCTGCCTAAATATTAATTCCTACAGTTACATTATAGAGCTTCATTAATAATGCCACAGTGATTGTTGTCTAACTAGTAATTACGGTATAAGATGATAAGCTGAATTAATTAATTATTAGAACAACTTATTAGAATGTTCCAAGAACATATTAACATGAGAACGACGATCGAGGACGTAGGGATAATTTAAAAAATAATTGTCGAACCGTCGAAACGAAGAACCATGCACAAATCTAGACTCCGGGCTGCTATTGAGAAATTCCTGTTGGAAAAACCCAATAACACTGCCCGACCTGGGAACTGAACCTAGGGGGCCTACTCTCTAAGCACTATGTCCGTACTTTCGGCCGAAGTTCGGAGGACACCCACTCCGTATCACTTTCTGACATTACATTAGTCCGGGACCCGAACTAAAAATGAAGACAAAACTATTTGACAGTTGTTCTTACTCCCGATATGTTTATGCCAGTCCGAAAAAGTTAATGAATTCGAAGTAGGGCTCTCTTCGGTACGGGCCCGTCCGAAAGTAGTTCGATGCTTATGTCGAACTTCTTTCTGACAGGCCCGTATCTTCGTTGAGCAGTTTTTGAGTTAGCCTTAATACTGCGTATTTTATCACTTAGTTTATATTGATGATGTTTTAATCATTTCCTGTCACTGTTATTTACATATCAAGTAGTGGTATACAAATTTGTGTGGGGTAGGTACCACAGCAAAAAAAGTGAAAACTAAAAAACTTTTTTACAAAAAAACAACCGACTTCCAAAAAAGTGAAAAATAACTTTAAATTCGGAAGTCGGTGGCAAAAAACTAAAATACTAAGTCACGGATACCGACAGACTGTAGAACATATTAATAGGTATAGACAACTTATTGACACTAGTATCAAATAAAGTCATCAGCTTGACCCACAAATTACATTTACGGACCTAATTACATCTAAGGACCTATTTTAAAAAGAAAAACTTTGCATTGTTTGCATTACTATAGAACAATAATCGCAATTACCAAATGCCCCCCGTCAATTCCACTAAACCCCCAACTATGAATAACTTTGTTTAAATAAACAAAACACACTCGATCCTAGATAAGACCTCTCGATTCAGTTTATAATTTTATTAGAACCCGACTGCGCTTACTGAACTTCGATTTAGGCGCACCACAGATGGTCGATAAAAGAGTTTGACACAATTCTATTTTGAGCCAATGTATTGGAGGCTCAGTTGAGTTTTATTTTAGAATGCGCATAGTTCAGCAGAGGACTATCCAGATTTTAACACCGGGTACATCAGTCACACAGTCTACCTGGTGTTCAAATATGTGAGCCCTAACTTACACGATCATAATAATTATCACATCACAATCGCGCATATTTCATTAATGCTATCATTTGTAAATGATAGCATTAATTAAATACATCAAATTAATTCATTAAACAGTATCTACACGCACCTTCAATGTGTGGTGTCAGGTGTGTGACATGGTACTATAAAATTAATGAAAACATCACTAGTTTACACAGGAACTCATAAATGCACTAATCTTTTTTTTCGAATTAAAATCGTTATTGTTAAGCACGGAAACAAAGGTTCAGGAATTTATTGAATGAAAACAATAGTTTTCCTTTATACTTCAATTACAACGGTATTTTTATGATTGCATACGTTTTATTGAAACGTGAACAATTTTTTTTTTAGTCCGTGGAAACATATACAACAAAACTTCCACTCCGTACTGACTAAAAATATAATAAATTTTATAAAAATGTGACGGCCGCAGCGGGTGACGGTACTGTCGCAGCCTGAGTGACTTTTCCATTTCCTCACAATATTCCTTACTACAACGTAGGTCAGCAGTGACTTTACTTCAAAACAAAAATGTTTTTAGACAATTCGGTTAACAAAATAATACTTTGTAGTACACAACATAGTAGTAAACTACTATTAATTGGTCAATGATGGTGTTTGATTCCATGAAACAAAAAGCCAGCTAATTGCTATCCATCGGACGCAACACCAAACTTCGAATTTCTACTAAGCATTTGCGAGCGGAAAACCCGGAAAATACCGCTCTTGTCAGCGCTATACAGGGTCAGTTTAAATTAGCTAGCGAAACTCTGCAGACGTGATCAGTATCGATATATAAACACAATAAAAAATAAAAACGATTTGATTTGATTTTAGGGGTCAACGACCGCTGGTAGTGTAATTACATGAAGTATGAGTTAAAAAAACATGTTTTATCGTGTTTAGATATTGATACCAATCACGTCTGTGAAGTTTAGATAAACAAAATAACAGATTTTTTTAAAACTTATATTTCATTTGAATACACTAACAACGGTCGATGACCCCACAAAAAAATCATCAAACTAATTTCTTTTCTGCTTTATCGTGTTTAGATCGATGCCCATCACTTCTGCGGAGTTTAGCTAGCTAATTTAATTTGACCCTGTATACTACGAAACCAGTAGTTTATTACAATTATGCTATAAACAAATGATTATGATGATGACTATGATGAATTATGATATATAACAGATAGGCGTGTGTACCTGCTGTAGGTACACACGGCTACATATCTAGTTATACATTTCTAGTATAAACTGACCTCTCATTATACGGAAATCCTATACAATGCGAGATCAGCTTATACTGGAAAACTATAGCTTGATATATAGGCGTGTGTACCTCAAGATTTACTTAAAGGCTTCCGCAAATAGGCGCGACGCGACAGTGCAAAAAAAAATGTTTATTTGCGAAGCGACTCTAGTAGAACAATTTGTATGAAAACTTCATGCGAAATTTGGTACACCTCTGCCTAACCCTTCGGGGAATACAGGCGTAATGTTATGTGTTTATGTTACTTCATGGAAATTTGTCGACAAGAGTAGCGTCTCGGTGTCGCGTCGCGCCTGTCTGTGGGAGCCTAAAATCAAATCGTCCATTTAAACAGGGTCTAACGTCAACTAATAATACAAGTGTCTTACGTAAAGAGATTTAGGTTTAGAAGTTTTTATAGGACTTGGCAAAATGTTTTTAAAACTTTTAACTCAAAGGTGACTGGAGAACAAAGAGGTCGAATTCTTAAGTATCAATAAAATATTATCAGCCTAGATTTCAACACAGGTATGTTTATAAAAAATAAGGACAAAATACACACACACGCCGCTATTATGTACACGCCGCGCGCTAGTCAAAAAAGAAGATCCCTAACTTAATTTAGTCGCGTTAAAACACACAATTATTTATCTTTTTTGTTTCTACATTCGTGTATAGTCAACCACAAATCAGTAGTAAAAATTTGACAGTGAGAGTGCCTTTATGTCGTAGCAATAAGGCTGATTTTCGTAGTGCAATTGTTGCCACTAATGGGTGGTTGACTATTCCTAATTAAATATTATTATATTATTCTAGTATATATTATTATTATAAGATTGAACTAACATATACGACTTCTATAAAAAAAAACTAGCGCTTCCAAATTAAGAACACCAATGTACATACATATAACCTCATAGATAATAGTGTCGAAAACATTGTTAAGGACCAGGTCAAACTGGTTATTTTATTATATTAATTGAGACCAGAACACGACATGCATACACGCTTGATGACTCTGGCAAAAAATAGCAGCTGCGTATAATTTAATACTATAGGTACTTAAATTAAACTTCACTCAGCCAGAACGTTTACATCACAAAAGAAACAAATGAAACTTACAATAAAAAGAAAACCAATTGGATTAAAATAAATGCCTACAATGTCAACAGTCTCATAGTAGTAAACCAAGATAAAAACGCAAAAAAGAAAAAGAAGCGCCACGTAATAAAAGTATCGTAACAAATCCAACCGAACAACAATCGTACAGAGAAAATCCGCTTGAAAAACAAACAAAAAAGACCGATCAATTTGAAAGGATAAAGAAACGTTACGATTGCAGGTAAAACGATAAAACAGTACAAACAAACAATGCTAAAGTAAATGTATGCGAACAAGAGCATACGGTTTACGAGCATATAAATTCAAATGACTTTAATTATTACGAGCCAACAAAAGATTGAATTAGTTCAAGGCGATTTGCATAATACCCCAAAACAGTAGGAATTATGGGCCAATTTACTTAACGCAGCCTATTCATAGGATTATATTTGCTATGCTCCATAAAATTTTAATAGGAATGTGTATGTTGATTCAAGAAATGCAGGTTGTTCTTAGGAGATCTTTAATTTCATATACCTAAAGATACGGAAATGTATTTAAGAAAATGGTGGCCAGATTCTGGACCTGAGTATATAAATGCCACCGAATCATATCTGCTTGTGCACCCACAAGCATCTAGATATACTTCAGCGACATTTGGAAGTGGGTAGAAGAATATCTGGTGGACGAGAAAAAATGGGCTTTCATTCATTCAATGAACCAACTAGCTATGTCCAATAAGACCTATATAATATTTTGTCCAGCAGTGAGCTATAAGACATCCTGTGTTATTATGAGAAGACGGGAAGGAACTGCTTCTTTTTGACATAAAAAAAAACACAAAAACCCTCCTGCGTAAAAAGACAATCAATGTAAAATCAAAAACAAGATCAAAAATTCAATAATAATAAAAAGCCAACGAATGAAATAGAAACAAGATAAAACATCGGCGGCAAATTTAAATCATATCGATGGTATCCTTTGGATCCTTCAAAATTGTGTGCAGCATGATAACTTGATAACTCACAGTCGGAGGCATACTTATAGTGCTATTAAATGATTTAACTTATCATTCAGTTCTATGCTGCTAGTTAGTTTTAGTAGACTAGCAAGTAAATTAAACGTCTTTCCACCTATAGGATGTCACCAAAATCTGCCCAAACGCAGTACCGAGGTAGACGTAGTGGCATAAAATACACTAGATTACACTGAATACTATTGCATTTATATTATTTTCTTATGGTTACCCGGGGATGACAATAAAATAACTTTTAACATAATAAAAAGCACGCCACTGTGGCAATCTATCATCGGCAAAAGCACTAAAGGACATAAAAAAAACTGTCAAGTTGACAGCTGTCTGCGGTCGGCTTCAGCCACTGTTGTTTCACGAACGAACGGAATGACATTTTATGTGAATGACATTTACGAAATAATGTCAACCCGAGTCTCAACCTAATGTAACGCAATTGCACATGCTTTTACAATAATTGATTATGTAGTTTTAAATTATTTAAGGATAAAAATACAATTATTTTCGAATTCCTCTATTTTTTATCTACGATTTGGTGCACGTGTACCTCGAGGTACATGTTTGGGCAAAGTTATATGGGCTTTTGTTTACCTCCAAAGGCTTTATGGACTCTGGCAATTGCCCTGCTTGGGAAAGCCACTTAACCAATATAGATTCGTTAAAATATTCAACTCCAGTGCTTTTATACTAATAAAAATATATTCCTACCATAAATATATAGTCATTAAGATAAAATAGATATTGTTTAAGTATACCTTACTTAAACTATATCTATTTTAAATATTACATTAGACAGAGTTATCAAGGTTTATTTCTGTTTCAAACAATCGTAAAAAACGACATTTTATGTACCAATCTCTAACATATATTTCTTGTTAGTCTTTGGTAGTTGCAATAATTGTGTGCACTTAAAATATGAATACATAATTACTATTTTAATATCTACAAACAACTTTAAAAATAAACTGGGGCAACAGAATCGCTCCCTTAATGTGGGTGTAATACAACACCTCTTCCTAACTCTACGGGGAATATAGGTATAAATTAATATACTTTATAGACGTTATTAACTTTACTTCATCCGTTTCAAAATAATCTACCGCAAATATTCAGAACGAACAGCTTGCTATGCCCATTTTCAATGAACATTTTATTCAACTACTTACGACAAATCCGATTAATTCGGCAGACAACAAAAAGGGCACACCCAAATCCTGGGACACGTACCACGTACTAAATAAAGACATTCTAACCCTTACATTGAATACATAATCAAATCCCCATTCACGTCAAAATCCCCGCAAAACAAAACTGTAATATTAAGCATTCAGTGAACGTTCTTAAATCCATTATCTTGTGACAAGCTCACAAGCCCAGCTGATCCGATACCAATAGTACTGCACACAAATTAGATTCGTATTCCGTTGGTGTAATCAAGGCAGACACTTGCTTGCACATCTGTGTCCTACAGGACTTTGCAAATATATACAGACATATAAATTTCGACTCTATAAGAACGTAATAGAACACAAAACGACGTGTATATTAAATTTCGCATCGGCGTTAAAAGGATTACGACTGCGACTGCGTGAAGATGCTCGATAATGTACTCAGAGTATGTAATATACCAGTCTGCTTGTAGACGCGACATTCCGTCCATGCTCTGAGGAAAATATAAAAACCCTTTTGAAATGCCGCTATAGGTACCGGCTAATAGAAATCTTATGGCACTTTATCTTAAAAATCAAAACCCTGAAGCCTTCGAAAAGACCTGATGATGGTAATGCCCAAGCTTTTAACTGCAAGTTTTAAAAACCCCGACCCTCTAATTCTTGTCTTCTAAATTCTTGATGCCTCATTAAAACTTAACTATTATTTCTTTACTTTATAGAGGTATATGAGGAACAGGGTGTAAAGTTCACTCACACCTCCATAGAAAAGGGAGGATCCTCCGACCAGACGGGCGTTGTGTCTGGTGGGCAACAGCCCGACGATTTCTCTCGACGTCTTCTCTGCGCCCCCGCAGGAGGCGCGAGGATTTGGTGTTGGGGCTTTTGGCCCCTCGCCCGAGGTTGCAGTCTCTCGGTCCACAAACTTGGGGACCCGTCTTTGGGTTACTACCCTCCCCCTCCCGCAGGAGGGGGTGAGAATGCTTTATTGCACACCTAGTCGCTGAGGGGTACACCTCCCCTCAGCGTTCTGTAGTGTGTTTCTGAGGGTGTAACTGTGGGAGCGCCCGAAGTGCTTCACGACGCCCGTGCGACCAGGCCCCTGCCGGGTGAGATCCCCAGTTCCCTAGGGAAGGCCCAGCAAGGGCCGATCGAGCAACGAGGGCATCGGTTTTGGTTGGCGCTCGTCCACAGTGGCGGCTGTGCCCGACGATTGATGTCGGGACGTTGTATAATATATACGTATGCTAGTTGTGCGATAAACTCTGCTTGCGCGATACAGGACTTTGCGTGACGTCAGTGTGACGTGTAGCTTGCATGTGGTGTTTGTAGATGCCGCTACAACTTCAACAGAGACACATGGGCATAGGAAAAATCCAGCACCTATGTATACACCCTCTACATTTCTACGTACTCTTTGTCACCGCATTAGAAAACCAAGTCCGAACTAATCCCTCTCATTGGTTCTAATGTAAGTATTAAATGTCTTTGTTAAGGGGTGAACACTGCGCACACCATTTGAAGGGCCCGTGACAAATGGGTTTGTGACACTTTAATATTATATTTATAACAATGTGCGTAATTGGAGCGTTGTCCCTAAGGCAAGCTCTTAGTAACTTTAGATGATAAAACTAGGTTTTATTTAACATAGAATTTTTGCATAATTTATCATTGAGTAATAGACTGAAAATAATAAGTTATAGTAGATTATACAACGAGTGGAAAAAAGGGAATTTAAATCGAGGGACTAAGTTGGATCCCGAGAGCAGCTCAGGATTCTGAGCAGAGCGAGGGATACGAGGACCGAGATAAAAAAAAACACGAGTTGTGTACTCTACTTTTTCCCATTGACAGCGAGAAAATAAATAGTACCTAGTATAGTATTTGTATTAATCACATTTTAATAAATAATCGGTATTCACTAATAAGAGAACAAAGGGTTAAATATAAACATTAAAAATTTACAGCCCGTAGATAGTACTTTCAACATGTTTTGTTTATTTTTGTACATAATTCGTATAATTCGTGCTTGTTCCAAATTCAAAATTTTGTATTCACTCTATGGCTAAAAGAGAGTTTTATTCACTGTTATCGATGAATCAAATACTCTTTTTCAAGTGGCAATGGTAAAAAATTTATTAACTGCGACGATGGCTCGGGAAAAAAAAATAAAGGAAAAGTAAACAACAGTAGTATTATTATGAAAAGTAAACAATATATTTATATAACTTGTAATCGTTATGTAAAAAGCTCTAGCCGTTATCGGTAGTTTCAGAATACGTGACTATTCACGTATTCTTAAACTGCCACTGTTTTTTAATCAATACAGCCTTCGCTTACAAACCCACATACATATTGCAGCGTAGAGCAGGCTGCTAACACGCCGGGGACTCGAACCCCGACGTGAGCTAGCTAAAAAATCAAACTCACGCAGCTGGTACACGTAAAATTTATTATTAAAAAGAAGAACCGAAATAATTAAGAAATAAGTCAAAAAATTTAAATATTTAGTCGTTGGAAATTGTATAAGGCTACCAAAAAAAATATATCACAAGAATATTTTTGGAGAAAAAACTTATGGATGTTTCCAAATTTTTAGGAATTTAAGTATATAGACGAATTTAAATTCGATTGCAATCGTACGAAATTCGTGCCGCTCTATAAATTATTTAACACAAATAAGCTCAAAATTAAGGTTTTTCTTTACATAATTTCGTTAATATAAATTTTAAAGAGAATAAGATCTGATATTGAGAATTTAGGAAAGCAACTTAAAATTAAAATGTCACACGACGGTATAACACAGAACACTTCTATTATATGATGGTTGGGTGTTATTGCGCCACACAAATGTCACCTGATGTGTCCGTTAGGCACCTGTGTCGTCGACCTTGCTCGGCAACGATCCTGCGCTTCTCTCCGCAAGCTCGCTCGGACTTCTGCGGCCGGCAGACGAAGGAAGAAGACAGGCGAACAATAAATGGCAGGGTAAGGCCAAAAAAAGGTGGCCTTTCAAACAATCTAAGAAAAAGGAAATCTTCTTAGATTAAAGAAGAAGGCACAAGTAACAAGAATACGGAACCTATAAAGGGATTACTCACCAAAGAAAAAAGGGACGAGAAATTCCAGGGAACGTATCCGCTGACTACTCACATATAGTGGTGGTTAAAATTTGAAACTAACTTTCGAAGAAAGATTAAATATTATTGAATAAAATATCCACACAATAGGAATTCCAACGACAGAATGCGTTGCATTTTTTTCTTCTTGACAATGTACAGAACAATTGTCAATTTTTTGAATATTTCAAAAAAAACGAAAAAGTAAAAAAGCTGACCGAATGACTCGTAAAAAGAATTTAATCGAAATGACAACAAAAAGTATCTACTTGCAGGAATTATACTGCATCACACCCATTCCAGCAAAAAAAAAAAATATGTCGATAAAGGAACAACAACTTAATATGAGTCGCATCACTAAAATTAGGAACAACACCAAAGGATTGTTATTATGAAAAAAATAGGAATATCACTATAAGAGTGACAATACCATAGAAGAATGTGTACGAAGTATGTGAAAGAGGGAAGAAAAGAAAAAGAAAAAAAATAAGGAATTAAATATGTCTAGTAGATAAGTTACATAAACCTAATAAGCAGCATCGAAGTGCAGCAGATAAAGAATAAATTTGAAGCGCCTCCAATCTAAACATTACCAATGCGAGCTCCTGACGTGTCCTCTAAACCTATGAATAACCTAAAAACTAACGACTTAGGAACTAAAGGATATAAATTAATCTAGAAGTACCTAACTAGCCTAATTAAATCATAGTATCCCTTAGATAAATTCAAAAACAAAGAATAAAATACGACCTCAGTCATAATATCCACCAAACACAAATTAACAACATCAGTCAAAGAACTAATAATAAATTATGAAAAAAACTTCTTCAGACGAAATAAGAAAATAACAGGATGATAAAGAGTGTATGAAAAGTTTTTATGACAAAAGATGAAAGATTTAGTAAGAGAACATTGTTATACAATTTAAAATTATCGACAAAAAAATATCGACATTGTCCCAACACTAAACACTTTGTTATAGAAATTCAAATCATCGACAAAAATCTATCGACAGTGTCCCAACACTAAACACTAAAAGTAACGCCTTATGTGGGCGTGGTCAAAATAGTGGCAGTAAACAAAAAGTTGTCAACAAAAAGTTTATTTTAACAACTAGATGTCGCTGTCTATGTTTAGTCTTAAAAGTAACAACTTAAGTTGAAGTGATAACTCCAGTAGGATACGGCTTCAGACACAAAAGACTGGAAATCAAAGGGTCAAACAAAGGACTTGAGTCAAGGATAGGACTTGAGTCAAAGATAGGACTTCAGTCAAAGATAGGACTTCAGTCAAAGATAGGGACTTCAGTCAAAAATAGGGACTTCAGTCAAAAATAGGGACTTCAGTCAAAAATAGGGACTTCAGTCAAAAATAGGGACTTCAGGTCAGACGACTCAAGTCAAAGGAACCTTAGATTGACATAAACCATAACCGAAGCCCTAAAGGAAATAATATGTGGGTGGAGCTAAAGAAAACTAGTCAACATACGGTTTTTAATAAAGCGAGGAGCCAGCTTGCCAACCAAAAAATAACATGTGGCAAAAATCTAGAAAAAAAAAAATTACGTCTCCATAGAATACCATTAACCTAGATGTAGAGTGATGGAGAAGAAAAAAAAAAAAAAAAAACTACGCATGCTGAGTCCGACTTTCAGCTAAATTAACGCTTAGAGTCTGACTATTAGCATGAGAAGAATCTATAAAAATTTCTTACCAAACATAAGAAAGTTTGGTGTAAAACCAGTGGCAAAGTTAATGCATGAATTGAGATATAGTAGGTAACAATTTTGACCATTATCCTTTATAGAAAGGATTTAAGAAAATGGGCGTTATCCTTTGTAAAAAATTTTGATTACTGTTGGAAGAAAAATATTTACGTAAATAGAAAATGAAAATGAAAATTTTATTTACGTAAGTATTTAGATAATTCTGGTATCTCTGTTTGCAAGTATATGTAAAACTAATATTCCGATTAAATACGGATAATTAGGTAAATGCTTAACGCATAAAAAGGGATAAGATTAATAGAAGGCAACTTGGGGGGGTAAAACAAGCTCTAAATATGCGAACCTCCGTGAAACAATGTGGACAAATATGAAAGGCATGTTATTTGTTGATACTGGATCAGACACAGAACAGACGTCGAAAAAATGGGCAAAAAAAAGAAGCCATAGTCTGCCCTGTTAGATCACAAAAAGACAACAAACAAAATAGAGCAATCTCCTTGTACGAAGCTGGAAAGTGACCATGTTGAGGTTTATGGCTGATGAAGGAATGTTATGGCCACACAACAACAAAGAAAAACAGTTGGGCTAGTAATCAAAAGACAAATAGATAATAGCAAACAACCGCCAAAGAAAAAGGTATGCTAGCATCAAAAAATAAATAGACACAAGCAAAAAAGATATCAATGGACAGCTGGACTAGAATCAAAAAATGAAATAGATACAAGCAAACAACCGAGCATAAAAAGCTTACCTTCGGTCACGAGGCCTAAAACATTCACACTTCAGACACACACTACGGGAAACTACAGCTAAGTTACAGGAGAGAAATTAAACTCAGGATAAAAATATATTTGTGGGGAGAAAAATAAATAGTCAGCTATGTGATATAGTTACTTAGTTATTTTATAGAAATAACACTTCAAAAATAAACAGGTAAGTAATGCAAACTGGTCGAAGTATTGTCCACAGCACAGCGCAGCGCAAAGTTCACGGAGCATCCACTTTCTGCTGAGCGAACGCAAGGAGTGTGCCGATTCGAATGAAAGAAACAGTATCCAAGCTAGTCGGATTCCAGAATCTGTAAATAACAATGGTGACACGGGGATTAAAATATTTTTTGCTCAGAGGGAGCACCACACACGATATAACAAAAAATATGTAAATAGTACTTACTTTTAAAAATCGGGCGCCATAATGCAGCGTAGAGCAGGCTGCTAACACGCCGGGGACTCGAACCCCGACGTGAGCTAGCTAAAAAATCAAACTCACGCAGCTGGTACACGTAAAATTTATTATTAAAAAGAAGAACCGAAATAATTAAGAAATAAGTCAAAAAATTTAAATATTTAGTCGTTGGAAATTGTATAAGGCTACCAAAAAAAATATATCACAAGAATATTTTTGGAGAAAAAACTTATGGATGTTTCCAAATTTTTAGGAATTTAAGTATATAGACGAATTTAAATTCGATTGCAATCGTACGAAATTCGTGCCGCTCTATAAATTATTTAACACAAATAAGCTCAAAATTAAGGTTTTTCTTTACATAATTTCGTTAATATAAATTTTAAAGAGAATAAGATCTGATATTGAGAATTTAGGAAAGCAACTTAAAATTAAAATGTCACACGACGGTATAACACAGAACACTTCTATTATATGATGGTTGGGTGTTATTGCGCCACACAAATGTCACCTGATGTGTCCGTTAGGCACCTGTGTCGTCGACCTTGCTCGGCAACGATCCTGCGCTTCTCTCCGCAAGCTCGCTCGGACTTCTGCGGCCGGCAGACGAAGGAAGAAGACAGGCGAACAATAAATGGCAGGGTAAGGCCAAAAAAAGGTGGCCTTTCAAACAATCTAAGAAAAAGGAAATCTTCTTAGATTAAAGAAGAAGGCACAAGTAACAAGAATACGGAACCTATAAAGGGATTACTCACCAAAGAAAAAAGGGACGAGAAATTCCAGGGAACGTATCCGCTGACTACTCACATATAGTGGTGGTTAAAATTTGAAACTAACTTTCGAAGAAAGATTAAATATTATTGAATAAAATATCCACACAATAGGAATTCCAACGACAGAATGCGTTGCATTTTTTTCTTCTTGACAATGTACAGAACAATTGTCAATTTTTTGAATATTTCAAAAAAAACGAAAAAGTAAAAAAGCTGACCGAATGACTCGTAAAAAGAATTTAATCGAAATGACAACAAAAAGTATCTACTTGCAGGAATTATACTGCAATATCCAGTCGTAATTATAGTTATTTAAAATCTCATTATGTCATAAAACAGGTTAAAATATATTAAATAGCACAAACATAAGTATATTTAGTCACTCAAATAAATCAAACTAAACTAAACAATAAATTACATCGGTCACAGAATATACGAATTCTTAGAAGTTTTTAAACTAATTTATTTAGTGCAATATATTATTTGTTTTATTTAGATTTAACTTCTTTGACTCAACTGACTTTCAGGGTAGGCTAAGTTAGATCAATAAATCTAGCTTAAGTTGACAATATTAGGGTCTAAATAAAAGGAAAAGTACTAACATTTGATTAATTGAGTCTTCAAATGCGTACACTAAAATTATATTAAATCATGCTAAACGAGCTGTGCGCCAAAATACACGTGAAGCCCTGACACAGCCAGAAGGCGTCGCAGCAGATCCCGTAGAAGATAGCGGGACGAGCTGGAGAGAACAAACGACCAATGGTCCACTTTAGCCCTGGATCGAAAGAGCTGGAAGTCATGAGGAGAGTCCTTGCCCCAGCAGTGGAATGATGCAGGCTAACAGTAATAGTAAATTATTGTTCTACGAAAAAGTTTTATTATTTGTAGCAGGTATACCTAACTGAGTCATACTTTTACCACCATTTGGCTTAGATAAGCAAGATAGGGACCCCAAAATCTTTGAGGAAAAGGCTAGACTTTCTCAATGAATTTCGGCGTCGGCTTGCAGCATAGACATAATTTATTATGCGAATGAATATCAGTCTTTTATACCAAACGACTGCCTTATCTGCGATCTTCGCAACCCGATTACTGGGCAGTACCCATAGGTATCCGAGCAGTAGTAGCCCTGGTAACGGCTACGAATTACGGATGTACAATATACTACCTATATTGTACATCCGTAATTCGCATTCAGGTCCAAGATTGGTTTATGGTAAATAATTTGGTACTAAATGAAAAAAAAAAACTATTGCATTAGATTTAAATTATCACCTAATGTTAGAAGTTGGGAATATGACATCATTTAAATAGGTAAAAACTAGAATTTGTTAATCAGACTGTTTTCCTTGGAATCACGCTTGACGTGAAATTACAATGCGGACCCTATATAATATCTCTCGCGGGGCGGCTAAGCTCGGCCGCTTATGCTGTTAGAAAGATAAGACAGGTAACAGATGTAGAAACCACGCATTTGGTCTATTTTAGCTACTTCCACAGCATTATGTGATATGGCATGTTACTGTGGGGTCGGGCTACTGACATTAAATCCATTTTTATTTTACAAAAGAGAGCTGTCAGAGCCATTTACAATCTACGTCGCCGCGAATCTCTTACGGAACTATTTAAAAAGATTAATATTATGACGGTACCTTGCCAATTCATTTATGAAAATATTATGTATGTATGAAAAATTCCATATATTTTTAATATTATAAGTGACTAGCTTTTGCCCGCGGCTTCGCTCGCGTTAATTTAGAATTTGACAATCAATTCAGGTTGATAGGGGAATTATATTTTGGAGGATGAAAAACCGGTCTATTGACACTCTAGACTCACAATGTGTATTAGGTACTTAAATAAAAAATAAAAAATACTCTTAACACACTACTAACGTTTCTACAGTAATATAATTCAATCATGATTCGAAAGACACGTGGCGCTTTCTATTATCATACGAACGTTATTGTTGTTTTCCTCGGGAAAAGTACTTTTTTTCGGGATGAATGTCAGTTGCCCAGAAACGGACATAGGGTACCTTCCCTATGTCCGTTTCTGTGCACCTGACAATGTATATGCAAAATTTCAGGATGATCGGTTCGGTGGTTTAGGCGTGAAAAGGTAACAAACAAACAAACAAACTTACTTTCGCATTTATAATACTATATATATAGTTAGAATAGACATAATTTTAATACTAGAAATAAAGATTAAATAGATCAACCATTTTTCAGATTATTTAAAGTACATACATCTTTTATGGGGTACTGTGTTTAAAGTTACAATAAAATACC
Source organism: Dryobotodes eremita (assembly GCA_917490735.1). Classification (NCBI taxonomy): domain Eukaryota; kingdom Metazoa; phylum Arthropoda; class Insecta; order Lepidoptera; family Noctuidae; genus Dryobotodes; species Dryobotodes eremita. Next base: position 16,280,725 of record OU823251.1, on the reverse strand, counting down.
TTGTGATATATTACAATTAAATTAAAGAAAATTTAAAACTCATATCAAAAATACACTTTGTAAGCAAGCATATTACAAATTAGAGGATTATATCCTAGATAAGGATGCTTGGAAACATGCTTGTCCTGCTCCATAGGACAATTTAGAGTCTAGACAAAATCAAACTGGTTGCAAATTTAGTTGTGTAATTTTTATGACATTGGTTTTACATTCTGTAACTACTTTAACTCACACACTAAATTATTACTTGTTAAAATATAAGAAAACTCATCTACTTTGAAATATTTGTAAATATGTAAGCACCAAGTCTTCAACTTCACATAATTAATTTACCGTCACCGCTTTATATTTAATTATTTTTACCTATTGTGGTATAGTAATTTTATTCTAGGTGCATCATCTTCACATATAATTATATAATGAATGTATACATAATATTGTAAAACATTTTAAAAGTGTAACGGTGGAGTTTCTTGCCCATTCTTCTCCATACCAAATTACCTTTTAAAAGGGGCAACTAGAATCTATTCTATTTTCATGTTGACGTTCAAAAGTGCCTTTTATGTGCCTATTTGAAATAAATGATTTGACTTTGACTTTGCATTTCATCATTACTGTCCTTATGACGAAACGCCGAGAGATATAAATTCTAAGACATGACATGTGACATTCACCAACCCGCACTGAGCCCGCATCGTAGATCCCTCCCTCTCACAGGGAAGAAGTCTGACTATCAGCAGTGGAATCATTATAGGCTGATTATGTTACCAATATCTGGAGTAAGCAAGCTGAATTGGCAGTGGGCTGGCCATGTTTGTCGGAGGACCGCAGACGAGTCCTGGAGTGGCGCCCGCGTATCGGCAAGCGTTGTGTGGGACACCCCCAGCTAGATGGACCGACGACCTCAAAAAAGTGGCTGGGACAGACTGGATGCGGAAGGCGGAGGACAGGGTGTTGTGGCGCAGCATGGGAGAGGCCTATGTCCAGCAGTGGACTGCGATAGGCTGAGTTGATTGATTGATTGATCTGGAGGTTACACTGGTTGCTTATAAGCTACTAGCTTCTGCCTGCGGCTTCGCCCACCTGGCTGTCGGAATTTATACCACAGGAAGTTGCTACCAGGACAAAAAGTAGTCTATGTTCTTCTCCAGGATGTCATCTATCTCCTTGCCAATTCTATCGAAACCCGTTCAGTAGTTTAAGCGTGAAAAGGTAACACACAGAGTTACTTTCGAATTTATATAATATTAGTATGTAACGACTATTAAATATATAGGTATTCATAATGTCACTAATTGGTCACCCATCCGACTTTCAACCCTCGTAGTTCAATCAGTCATCTCACAATTTAGCTCTATTATCGATAGCTTCGAAATAAATTCTCTTAGTACAATAAATAAAGTTATTTATGTCCGATTCATAATAACCCGGATCAGTGGGTCATTTGATTGGACCAGCGCTAAGTAAGCGTGAAAAATAATGATATTTCAATTTGCTACCAGTTTTTGTATTTATTTATGTGGTTATATTTTGTATTTGGTAACGGTAATTAATCAGTTTGGTATGAGATTTAATAATTATGTTAAAATTAAAGTATTTAATTTAAATAAGTATCAGATTTTTCATTTAGCAAATCAAAACTTGATAGGTACTTAAATTGTCCGTATATTAAAATCACAACTATATTCTTTGACATTTGTATGAAATTGCTAGAACACGGCAAACTGACACGGCTGACTGACAGGGTGTTAATTTTGACGGTGAGCAATGGGCAGCTCGCCGTCCGGTAAGGACCAGACCCGGGTCGGCGGCGCGTCGTGTTCCACGCACGCCTCAAAGAGATGTCAACGCCATTGACGGGGTCCGATAGGGCCGATGCCTGCTGGGGTCGCGGATTGTTCGAAAGAGGTACCGTGGCCCTGGCGCACAGGCAACTGAAGGAACAGGAGCGGGTTTAGATTTCCGGGCCAAAAAAAAAGAAAAGAAAAGGGTGTTAATGTAGCTTAACAATTAATTTCCCGGCCTGCACGTAGAATCCCATCAAAATGCAATACTGCAATGTTGTCATGACCAGCTCTTTGCTGGTAAGACAATATACCCCTCAGAAAGCAATAAAAGTGTTGATAAAACTGACGTCATAAATTGGTATAAATATACAGGGTAGCAGGGACATCGACGCACAACCGGTCACCATGGATTCAGTACATGATCTGGACTCCCCAGCGTTGAAATCTTTCGTCAGTTATTTAAAAAAAGAATCTGCTGCTTCCTACAAAAGAGCGATCCACGCGGTCAAAATTTATGGAACAGCAGATTTTTTTTTTAAGCGACGATAAATTGCAACGCTAGGGTTCCAGAATTATGTACTGAATCCATGGTAATAGTTTGTGCGTCGATTTTCCTACCACCATGTGTTACAACTGAATTGAAGATAGAATATGTCAGTGACTTACGCACTAGTTAAGCGATGCTCTAAATTATCATTTCCTGAGGAGCCAAGTAACAAAGACTTGGAACAGTCATCCTCCTAAGGAAATGGATCGTTTAGCCGTTTCTGAATGATAAATGCCAACTAGTGTCTAATTTAAGATAAGTCATGTTACCGCACACAGGATGGATTGTTTTATGCATAATTTGAATGGAATTCACCTTGCAACAAGATATCTTCTATTGCTGAAAACCTTCAATATTTATTTATTTATTTAGAATAATGCCACCAACAGCACAGTCACTTACAATTCAAATTAAATAACATCTAAAATTGGCATGTCAGTAACCTTCCAAATGACAGGTATGCATGACATTGACATAATATGAATATTAGAGGCAAAACAAAAAATAAAGTGTGTCTAGAAGACATAAATCTAGAACACTACAAAACTAACCAATTTGAGCTACATAGACGTGCACTGTTCGCACTGTGCAAATAACATCTGTACCTATGAAGCGAAACTAATGTACAAAATATCAATAAGGTAATCTGACAAGTTAAACCTATAATTATATTGTCTTGCCATACGTGTTAGGGGCTATTAAATGCTATTAAGGGTTACTTATGACGGTTAAAAGTTAGAGGCATCCAAAACTACATTTTGCCTAAAGCGTTATGGGACCATATACTTTAGACAACGTGCGTAAAGCCACAAAAAATTTAAATCCGGCACTAAAGTGCCAGTTTTTTTTGTTAACCATATGTTGCTAGAGAAAACAACAAACAAATACAGTGGAAAGATGAGAAATTTACCGTATTTAAACCGCTATAACGTCAAATACAACTCGTAGATTATATAAATACAAATCAATATAATGAATCAAACTTTCAAAACATCGTTCCCTCACACCACCCTGCACAAAATCAAAACTAGACAACAATTAACTTTTTAACAACGCCAAGATCTTTGCCAGATACAACAGAGAATTATCTGCCTCGTTCATCTCGAATAAATGAAACAGGGGAAGCATTTAAACGCTTCTACTTTCAACAAGATATTTTATAGTACTCCTTTGATCTGTAGACCATTTTGCTGACCGCAATAAATGCCTCGCTTAAAGAGATAAAAGTTAGATTCCTTTGTGGAGAAACTCGGTCAAGTGACTTCAAATGTAATGAAAATCTTTAGGTGCGCTAGGGAAATTTATTTGTTCCAATAGTTCTTGTTTATCCTTCGGTCTTTGTAGTACGCGGTAATTTGATTGTTTCCACGTAAATCTTTTTGTTTACAGTGTCAATGTTCCAGTGTTTGTGGTGAAGTTTTCGATGAAATTGAACTATAATATTACCGTGTTTGAAACATGACGCAGATTGTTACTAAAAATGTGAATATTAATAAAGTATTTTATTGATAAACTAAGTTGTTAATGTTTAAAACTCGTTAGAAAGTTTCATTTCAATCAAGGGACTGTGAGTAAATCTGCAATTTGTTAAAGTCCAAACATAATTATTTGTAGTCTGCTGTAGACCGAATCGATCAGAGCAGTGTTAGCTCAGTGGTAACGGCCGCGACTTTCGACTTGTAGGTCGTAGGTTCGAACCCAGACAGGGGCTTTACTTTGTGTAAATTATTTCATCACCAGTTCACCACTGCTCTCAAAACGGTGAAGGAAAGCATAGTGAGGAAACCGGCATGTCCTAAAACCAAAAATTCGAAGACATGTGACATCTACCAACCAGCACTGAGCCCGTGTGGTGGATTACGGCCCACTCCCTCTCACAGAGAGGAGGCCTGTGCCCCAGCATCGGGAACATTATAGGCTGATTATGCATGCTTATCCTTCTGTAGACTGGATCCAAGCCTGATTGCCATTATGGTCTGACCCTTTGATGATACATCATCATAACCAATATCACATTATTTTGACCTCACTACGACCAACTTTGTTTGCATACAACACACCAAGACCATGAAAACGGTTGCATTTTAACGCTCATTTTACTTCCAAAATGTTCGTCCTACACGACACTATTATTCTGCAAGCACCAACATTATTACACATTCCCATAACGGCTTACGTATGCATCCTAACCCTAACTAATAATATAAATATGAAAGTAAGTTTGTTTGTTACCTATTCACGCCTAAACCACTGAACCGATCATCATGAAATTTTGCATATACGCTGTCAGAGGTACAAAAAAGGACATAGAGTACCTTTCATCCAGAAAAAAAGTAGTGGTCCTGAGGGAAAGAACAATAACTTTCAACGGTCACAATTGCTTTAGGACACTAGATGGCGCTACGTGTCTTTCGAATCATGATTGAATAATTTTATTAGAAACATTAGTAGTGTGTTAAAAGTTAAAAAATATATATAAATCATACATTTTCTGAGTCTAGAGTGAACTCCAACACCGTTTGACCGAACACCATGAAAGTTGGCACATAGGTAAGTTTTTATGTATCTTTAATGGAGAAGGATTTCCAGGATTTTTTTCGACCTTCACGCAGGCGTAGACGCGGGCAAAAGTTAGTTTACTATATATGGGCCAGTTAAAGTTTTCCTGCCCCATAAGAGGGAAGGACGTGACAAGACATAAATTAATATAATTATTAAAACGAAACGGGTAATTTCGTTGTGCAACGTTGAGCATGCATTCTGATTCAAATGCATTGGAAGTCTTTAATCCGTTTTTTGTGAAGCTTTACACGAATAATTCTATTTCTGGAACTTTTGTTGGGGATAATCGAGACATAATTTATGTTCGAGATGAATTGAATGAACCACCCAAATAGATGGAGGTCGAAATCGAATGTGTTGGAATTTAGTCATCCGCGCGTGCGAAGAGATTCTCAAAAGCCGTACTTATGTCAACTACCTGAACTAACTGAATATACGTAGGTAAAGAAATAAAGACAGAAAATACATTTATTGAGCACAGACCACAAAGCACACAACACAACAAATACAAGTAAGAAATAAAAAGTGTAAAGTGCGCTGTGAGAAATTTGCAGGAAAGTTTTCCTCGAGGCTGCGCCAAATAAGTACACCACCCTAATTACGTAACACACTATCTATCGTAATCTGAATCTTTTTGGAGCCTATTGCTAATCCATTGCTTCATATGTTCGAAAAATTTGTCTGCTCAACAACGCAAATAACGCAATGAATGTTGTGAAACTGTCAAAATGAAACCCATTCCTACAGTTAGTGTGTTACATAATTACCCCAGTTCAGCAAAAATGACAGACAACTACTGACGTTGGTTTTCAACTGAACCTGAAGTGTGAGGTGACTGATGTAAATCAGTCAGGTATTGTTATGGATAAAAAGACCCACAAACCTACTAGATGATTATGAAGGTGTTTTCCGAGCAGTGGCCTGGGTATGGATCCATGCCAATGCTGGGCCAAAAAATCTCCCTTCATTCTTTCTATCTGTCAATTCGGTTGAGTCTGCGCTAGGTACTTCTTGGCAATTCCTTAGGATGATCAGAATCCAAATCGTTAAGTTAATATTTATCTAAAAACCGTTAAGTACACCTGAAACAGAACATCCAAATCAAATAACATTTACAATGTACCAATGTCTACAAATTTAGATTGTAGAAGGTGCAATATTCGATACAGAGAGCGTCAAACAAATTGGTTTTCGGCGATATGTATTCTGACAGCGCCTCTGTCATGCATTTTAAGTAGTTGCTGACCTGAAGATGGGAACTAGGCCGAATGGAACTGATGGTCAAAGGGTTCGTATTGTATAATTCTAGTACAACGTGAATATGATATGAGTTTGGGTATGCGGTTTGTATGGTTATTTTGTACTGTGAATGGATAGATAATGAATGTATAGTTTAATGTTTTGAACGGGTATGACGAGTCTCGAACATGCATAGTCAGATTCCTCCTACTGGGACACAGGCCTCCTCTCCGTAATGTTGCGGTCCCACGATCCGCTTTCTCACAGGTCAGATCGCGCCAGACCAGGCCAACAGGCCGTGGGACCGTCGCCCGTCTAATCCGTCGGTAAGTTTAAAGACGTGGCGTGGTACGGCGTGGGGACGCCTGTCGCGGCCTGTACGGTCTGTACGGGCGCTTCTTTTTCCTTTTTTTTAAATCAAATTTTGACCACTGAATAAAACCATAGCTGCTGCACACGCAGCCATGCGCCTCATAGCACTTGACATATCGGAATAGCAGCTAACAGGCCGCACCAAGTTGACACGCGCCGTGGGAAAGCTGGGCACGGGCCAAGACAGGCCTCATCAGGCCTAGCAACGCCTGGCGCAGCATGTCTGTTTACGGGCCGTTAGACTGCGGCTAGGGAGGGACTGGGTGATAATCCACCACGCAGGCCTAGTGTGGGTTGGCGGCCATGCCGGTTTCCTCACAATATTTTCCTTCACCGGTTTGAGAGCAGTGGTGATGAAATAAATTACACAAATTAAAATGCCTGGTTAGACTCGTCAGTCGTGGCCGTTGCAACTGGGCTACCCCTGCTCTTGGAACATAGTCAATACTAAGACAGTATGAGTATTGATTGATATGGAAGGTTTAGAAGATTATTAGGGAATCGATGTTGTTATTCTTTCTTTAAAAATAATGTAATTACTTAGTATCCTTTTAGAACACTGGCAGATCAGTAGCTTTGTCGTGAAACTATAGAGCGTCATTGAGCAGCTTACCACTTCATATTTTACTAAAAATTTCTGATTTTGATTGAATTTCTGTACAACAGAGGAATATAACATATAAGTGATTACAAACATACCACAAATAGAACTACACCAACCCAAACTTCAAACTGAAACAAAACATGACACACATCTCATAACACAGACAATTGCCGACCACAAACAACACGACGACCACAACAACGTGGTCAGCACAAAGTGCCAAGATCCTGCGGTACCACACAAAATATTATACCGAGCCCCGCGGTCCGGATTAAGGGAACCGGGTCAAAAGTGCTTCGAATGTCCGAAACTTTGCCGCGAATTTTTCGTGGACTGGTTCTAATTCCGTGGGATAGGATTTGTGGAAAGTGGAATGCAAAATAATAATTTGCTTTCGTTTGTAGTTGGAACTAGGTTATCAAAGATATATAGGGAGCTTATGGCTAATGAGCTGGCTGGTTGTTTAATCTGTGAGAAGGCCTTTGTCGTGAATTAAAAGGTAACTATATATATATTCTTTTTTCTTCTTATTTTTAAAATGTATTGCTTCACTAAAACAAATGGAACTGTTTGCTTTACTTGAGAAGAGACTGGACCCCACGACACAGGGAATCCTAGTGTGAGTTCCAGGGCATTTGTGAAAAACTAGCACCTAAGGCTCCTATGTAGTCTGTTACTAGTTTTTTATTTTGTTAAATATTGTATTGGGTTTATTTCTGAACTGAATAAAGTTTTTATCATCATTTTGTTTTTCCCTTATCATCATTATTATTATACTTATTTCGACCGCTTTCTAATTCTCAGTTTCCGTAAAATCAACCGCAAATCAGTGGAAACAATTTGACATTGACAGCACCTTTATGTCGTTGCAGTACGAGCGGTTTTCGTAGTGCAAGTGTTTTTAAAACGTGAAAATCTAACTACTAGGCTAACCATCGTCGTGTCAATATTGCCATCATTGAAAAGTATTGAAATCAGTGCAGTTTTATTATATAGCCTTGAGCGAACAGTCAGCCATTGTACATTTCTGTCGTTTTTACATTTTTTTTTTGTTTTCCGTACAATATACTCTTTTTTTTTGTGTACAGTGTTTGTCGAAAACCACACAGCAATAATAAATAGTCTACAAATAAAAATCCGAACAGTATCGATATCCAATTTTCCGATCATTCTTTATTCAACAATATTTTACTGAACAATGATTGTTCTCGAGAGCCAATCCAGAGCAATCATTTATTGAAACTAGTGTAAACTGAGCGTTGTCTTTCAATTCAAATTACCCTTCGGCAATATTATCAATAAAATTGACTGCGAATTATTCATTTGGATTGTAATTTCATGATAGAAATGAATTCTAAAATCGTGGAAATCGATTACATACACATACATAAACTCACGCCTTCTTCCCATGGGGGATGGCAGAAACTACAGAACGCCACCTGCACCTGAATTCGTTTGTGTAATATCACATACATACATACATAAACTCACGCCTTCTTCCCATGGGGGTAGGCAGAAACTACAGAACGCCACCTGCTACGTTCCGTACATTACTCCTTTTGCCTCGTTTACGGTTGCGAGTACTACGCACCTGACCTTTCTGAAGAACATAACTAATAAGGTCACCATATGTCTTCATAGGGCGTCCCCTCCCAGCGTTTCCACTCACATCTGCCTTGTAAATACCTTTTCTTAGTCACCCTTCATTCATCCTCTCAACATGACCAAACCATCTAAGCATACTCTTTTCAATTTTTGTCACTACATCTTCTTTTAAATCGCACCGTTGCCTTATCACATCATTATTTGGCCTATCATTCATAGTCACACCACACATGCTTCGCAATGAACGCATTTCCACAGCATTTATTCTACTTTCATGCTCCTTTTGCCACACCCAACACTCACTTCCATACATAAGCGTAGGCACCAGCACACCATTGTGAACAGCCAGTCGTGCTTTTTTGGACATCAACTGGTTGCATGTCACAATTGCATGTGTAGCACCATTCACTTTATTCACTTTGTGTAATATTATTTACCTTGAATATCACTGTCTGTATTCTTTATAACATCGCCTGTATTCCTCGAAGGGTTAGGCAGAGATGTACCTATAGTACACCCACATTTCGCCAGTTATGTTTAATTCCCATGTAATAGGAGGCGAGCCTATTGCCATCAATAGGTTTGTATTTTTTATTTATTAAATTCTATTGAACCAATAGGCTTTCATCTACGCACACTTCAGCTATGTCTATGAAGTCAATATGAACGTATAGTTAAATTTTATAAACCTTCACATTTGAACGCTGCGTGCAAAGACTATAGAAATCACCCGTGTCGAGTGGTATTGTTCTATTCTGCGAAACCCGTCCATCAGTTAGTCCCCAAACGCGATGTTATTCAATGAATGGTACTCAAACAAACAAAAGAATAGGAGTATCGGTACTAGTGCAAAGGTTTATTTGTGGTGAAGGCATAATTGCCATCTCTATTTCTGTCACCAAACAGCACCCCAATTGCGTAACATATTTTCTTTCCCATTCCGAAGGATTTTGAAAGAAATTCCTAATCCATTGCTTCATATGTTTGAAACATTTGTTTGCTCGACAGCGTAAATAACGCAATGAATGTTGTCAAAATGAGAGGCATTGCAATTGTCAGTATTTTACACAATCACTCCGCAGTATTGCTTGGTTTCGAATACCTACAGTCACTTGAGACATATCGAATATGAGATGGCCAACACATCGTCAAAAACCTTGGTGTTTGCCTGTTTTCATTTAAAAAGTCACCAAAAATAAAATAATTCATGTCTATACTTTTACTCTTCACACAGTCTATTCAAAAATATGTTGTTTCTTTTATAACAATGTACAATAAACGCGGAAAGCGCAACTCTGCGTCGTAACGATAAAACGCTTAGTCGGCGTGCGGTACGTCTGAACTGTGTCGGAGGAGTTTACGCTTGTGGTGGATAGCTCAGCAGCTCGGCTTATATCTGGAGATAAAGATGAAGATGAAAGCGGTAGTCCAGTGTTCTTATTAGCAGACTGTCTTTTGTTTGGTGAAAAAGAAGTCGAATATCCATTCTGGCATCATCAAAATTGTGGGATAAATCGCGAGGTCCAACTATAGAGGAACAATAGACTTGTAGTGGCATCTACAGCGCCACATGTGAGTTACACGTCACACTGACGTCACACAAAGTCCTGCATCGCGCAAGCAAAGTTTACCGCGCATCTAGCATATATACAACGTCCCGCCATCAAACGTCGGACAGTTGCCCACCAGACACAACACACGTCTAGCCGGAGGATCCTCCCTTTTCTATGGAGGTATGAGTGAATTTTACACCCTGTTCCTCATACCTCTATAGACTTGACGGACTTGACTTGGCGGCAAAACCGTTTTGTTTCAAATGTTTCAAAAGGCATAAAAAATTGTAAGCTCATCATTCATCATCATCAGCTTCATTAGAAAAACATTACGGGTAAATATATCTAATGATTTCAAAGCCATTCATCCGCACATCAATATTATAGGACCCACTACTTCGTTATATCACAAGATCCATTCTCAAATCTAAGCCTAAATAACATACATGTTCAGCACATACAGTCATTAAACGAACATTGACACTATGTACCAGTTAGACAAGCCAAAAAAAAAACAAGTACGTACTTGGTAGCGAAAGATTTCAATCTAGATAAATCGCAATAGTTCTCAATTTACGGCAAGCGCCAGACGCCTCTGGTCTTTCTGGCCTTGTTGCCTCGTTACTACTCGTAGAGGCAAGCGAATAAAGTTTTCTTTGACGTACTTGCATTCACGATACACCTAGATCGTTTTAGATTTCATGACGGTGAATTGCAGAATTTAGTCTTACAAGAAAATCTTCTGAGGTGAAACATAACATTGAAACCTGTGAACCTTTAGACCTAGAGATACCTATAAGTCTATAGACAAAACCTAAATTCTGTGAGATTCAAGGCCAATGCCAAATTCTTCCCTAAACATGGGTATCGTAGCAGTCGATCAAAGAGCAAAACACTGCAATTTCTTCTTATCCGTAAGTGGAGCATGGTGAATTAAGTACTACATGTTAGGTCCATATATAGTTGACGCTACAGAGTTTCTTTTGCTCTCGTGTTCTCTGGTGAATATGGAAGGAATTGAAAAACCCAGCCAATCCACTGCTGAGTATAGGACTCCTCCCTTTTGTGCCATACTTCCCTGGTGTGTGCGAGTCTCATCCAGGTCTTCTCCGCGATCTTCTATCAGTGTGGATCAGTGTGGCCCAAATTCAGATGCACGGTGCTTTCATTGCCTAAAGACGTACAAAACCACAGAAAAGTTAGAAAGAAAGGAAGTGTTATTACGCAATAAGTTTAAAAACAGCGTGTAAACCTCTCCCACAGCTAACAACAAACCTTTAATTTTATTCGGACACTCGAGATCAGTTAAGACAACGATACATCAGCCGGTTGCGAAGCTCCGCGTTGATTACACGATGTAGGACTGATATGCATCGCGCTACTGACGCCACGCCCGGCGTCAATCAAAACCACGGAGTAAGAGTGTACCAGAAAGCTAACTGCTAGGAACGCGTGATGAAAACTCGAACGTAGTTGCTTGACGTCGTGCTTACACGTTGACCAACTTTTGCAGATAATTCGTTTCTAAATAGGTAAAATAACAATACCTATTAAGTTTTAAATAGTAAAATTGCTGCCTATTCGTCGAGCGAGGGAACCTTCGTCTTATCACTTTTCGGGACAGTCGTCATCAGTGAATTAGTATGATGTCCAACGGTCACTGTTTGTTTAACATCACAACAAAGTTCTTATATTTTAAGTGGCTGCATCTGATTTGTGACGTAGTAAGGCTTAGGAGAGCAAAATTCCGTAGCGGACTAGTTGCAACCTCTGCAGTGATATTTTCATTCAATTACACGCTAAAGCCTGCTTCGTGTCGTGAAGATTGCGTCTCACGCTAACAATAAAGCTCTTGACATTGTTATAACTTAGACTTCCAGTCTCTATCTAATCTATGTTCTATATATTGCTGTGTAATGAAGTTATTTTCTCGTGTTTAGCGTAGGAGTTCGGTTATTGTTTCGTTTGATTTGTATTCCCGAGATAGTGAGTGGGTATCAATACTATTAGAAATAGCAGGCAACAGTAAAATAATAATAGTTACGTAGTATTGAATACACAAAGACTTGAAATTACATAAATTTTCGTCAACTTTATAAGAAAAAAGAGAGAATACTGTGTATAAAATTATTTGAACTTAGGTAAAATGTTTTATCGGCCTGTAGTTCAAGAAAAAGCTTTTTAATTTAACGAGTCTCGGGTCTCGAAAGTACTTTAGGAAAAAAAAAATAGATTTAGAATTTTGTTTTTAATTTCGGGCATAAAGTATTGGAAAACATTTTGAAACTTTGTAGACAAGCTGTTACAAAAAAAAACTGTAAAATACTTGATCTACATCAGACAAGCCTTTTCTGTAGGTACGGATGGCGTTGCCAACGAACCTCCACGAATATATGAGTTACTGGCATATTACGAGATAAACAGTGTTTCATAAATGTATATGTAGAATACATTAGAATAGAAATGATTGTCGCAGTCAGTCCCGTTGACTGACAACTGGTGTATTTTTAACCGACTTCAAAAAATGGAGGAGGTTCTCAACTCGACTGTATGTACTTTTTTTCAAAGTCAAATCGTTTATTTCAAATAGGCACATAAAAGGCACTTTTGATCGTCAAAATTTACAAAAAAATAGAATTGATTCTAGTTGCCCCTTCCAAAAGGTAGTTTCGTATGGAGAAGAATGGGCAAGAAACTCCACCGTTACTCTTTTAAAATATTTTACAATATTATGTAAGTTCACATTAATTATGTAATCATATGTGAAGACGATGCACCTAGAATAAAACTACTATACCACAATAGGTAAAAAGAATTAAATATAATGCAAAGGCAAATTAATTATGTGATAGATACATGGTGCTCACATATTTACAAATATTGAAAAGTAGATGATGTTTCCAAAATTTTAACAAGTAATAATTTAGTGTGTGAGTTAAAGTAGTTAAGTAAAAAAATTTTTAATGTGTGTTAGCTCAAAACTTTTTTCTGGGTAAATCGATTTGGATGATTCATTTTTATTTGAAAGCTGGTGCTTTACATGTGGTCCCATTTAAATTTGATCAAGTTCTGACCAGAAGTTTTTGAGTTATCCTTAATACTGCGTATTTTTCCACTGCGTTTATATTGATGATGTTTTAATAATTTTCTGTCACGGTTATTTACATATCAAGTAGTGGTGTACGAATTTGTGTGGGGTAGTACCACAACTAAAAAGTGAAAAATAAAATCTTTTTTACAAAATACAACCGACTTTCAAAAAAAAACACTAAAAACGTGAATAATAACTTTAATTCGGAAATCGGTGGCCAAAAACGAAAATACAAAGTCAAAAACACCGACTTCTGAAATTAAAGTTATTTTTCAAGTTCTACGGTGTTTTTTTTTTTTTGGAAGTCGGTTGTTTTTTTGTAAAAACGTTTTTATCAAAATAAAATGTGATTTCTTTTATATAGTTATCTGTTTACAAAGCTATATGATTTTCCTTTCATAGAATTAGAGCTCCAGACCTGACAGTACCTACAAAGATACTAAGTAATTCCATAAGCACCAATTATTGAACTTGTGCTCCGTTTTATAGAAATTCCTTCAATACTCTCAAACTCTGTTATACAATTTAGGTACTAGAACACTAGAATTAAGTTTACCACAAAATAGTTCTAAGCTCTATTGGCACACTTTATTTGTTGTTAAAAAATTGAATAATTAAAATAGTTTTACCATCATTAATGTTTCTAATGTCTACTGTTAGTAGCAAAGAGGTCTTCTTATTTATTTATTCACAAAGTCCACAGGTCTTCTCTTCTTTTTTCTTTTCTTTGTTCTTCTTGAACAATTTCTCTTAATGACGTCATCACGTCATCCATTGCTGATAGGTACGAATGCAATTCGTGAAGCATCATTTAAATTATCACCACCCCTGAAAAACAGATGATAATGTTCGAAATATATTTTTATTTATTTTATTTTTACAATTTTAAGAAAGCTTACAGACTAATACACGTAAATGATAATGAAATTGTAAACAACTGACAATTGCTAATTACAAGCTTCCACATATATAAAGTATGTTGTTATCAACGTGACATAAAATTGTTGTTGCTTATCTAAACATCAGTCTTAGTAACTTTTACGAAGAGGTTTCAACTCTTCTTAAATAATTTAATATCGAAAGTTGTTTCCAGCTTCTTAACTTCATAATCTGTTCAGAACACGTGCAAACAATTACCTACAAATAATTAATCGCAAACCATCTTCTCGTTAATTTATTTCAAATTACACCGTCTCATTACATTCCGTCTAATTAAACATCGTAAACGGGAAATATAAATACGCTTTTTATATTATCCGTACTAAAATTACGTTGTTTCTAGAACAATTTTCGCTAAAGCAATTAAGTTTGCAATTAAAAGCGAGGGTATCCGGGGAATGTCGGCTGGTCGGAATTTGTCAGCAACCAGCTATTGTGGAACGACCCTTACTGACCTCACCTTAAGTTTCAATTAATGGAACAATTTCATTTGTAGGTTCACACGGCTGTCGGTTGTTGAATCGAAGTTTACGTCGAACGTCACATACGTAATCAGTTTCTGAGACAGCCTCATTATTGTTGAAAAATATGGTTCCCAGTTATTGAGTAATTTGACTTTTATTTTTTAAGCTATTGCATAGCTTTTATCGCGGGCTTTGAGCGCGGCGACCGAATCAAGAAATTCCGTAACGAAAATAAAACCTAACACCCCCCACTCCGCCTACCATGTAGCTCAGCCGAGCGTTCGCTTAACGTGTATGTATATAGTACGACTGTACTTAAATTAATATCAAAGAAAAAAAAAGTACTGCATAAATAAAAAATAAATAAATAATGATAATTGCATAAGTTGATAAAAAATGCTATGCAATAGCTTTACCGCGGCAGTCCCCGAGTGCCACACGTGTTTTTTTTTAAATATATCTGGTATCTTATTGTATCTCGTTGGATAGCTGAGAAGTTGTACATGTTTTTGGAATGTTCTGACGAGTAAGTGTTTCTGTGTTTTTTGCAGAAATCGACTATTTTATTCAAATAACCTGCTCAGAATGATAGAAAATTGTAACGATTTGTAAAACTATTCAAGATAATTGTCATTTTACAGTTGATTATTATGTATTGAAGTAGAAGCAGACAATAATAATAAAAAAAACATGCATTGTTTTTCGAAAAAAAAAACAAAGTTGTGTACCGCTAAAAACTGTAGCGGCATCTACAACGCCACATGCGAGCTACGCGTCAGACTGACGTCACGCAAAATCCTGCATCGCGCAAGCAGAGTTTACCGCGCAACTAGCATATATACAACATCCCGACATCAATCGTCGAGCAGTTGCCCACCAGACACGACACCCGTCTGGTCGGAGGATCCTCCCTTTCCTAGAGTATGAGTGAACTTTACACCCTGTTCCTCACACCTCTATAAAACATATAAAATGTCAAATTACTCGAAAATGGTTGACATTTGAATAGGGGTCATCAGTGGTCATTTTGTAGCAAATGATCTCTCGTACATCCCCATAACGGATTGCCGACTTACAACCAATAACTGTGTATGTTTGCCTGAATCGCGTATAATAACCCTCCCCATTTTAAAATACAAAAATAATTTAACCACCGCAAAATAACCAAGTACTCGTATGTAACTATGTTACCTGTCTCCAATAATCAGCAAATGTGAAATAATTATAATTATTATTATACTAAACAATTGTGATATGAATGCTGAATCACATGTAATTTTTTTATTTATTTTTCCCTCAAATTCAATCATTTGATTTCTCTATTTTATTTTTATCCTGTTTACACCATTGTAATATGAATGCTCACTCTTGACATGTTATTTTTTTCTTTTATCATTCATCATTTATTTTCTCAATTTTTATTTTTATTTTTATCGTGTTTACACCTAGTTTTATTATGTGCATGCTGTGGTCTCCTGTAACTGAAGAAGCACACGTAAAAGAACCAATTTTATTATTGTAATTTATATTGTGTATGTGTATCCTTTGTCCGTGATATCAAATAAATAAATAAATCTGAAAATAGTCAGTGTTATAAGAAGTTTTAGCCGAAAATTATTTGAATAACAAAATGAAACCTGTCTTATTCAGTGTGACACCTAACTACAACAGTTTTATTAACTTCTATGATAATATTCACGGAATGTAATAAAAAGCTAAATAGCAGCTAGTTTAGGTAACTTTAGGCTTAAACAATACGTGTTTTTGATTAGATTTGTGAGAAATTACTTCGAAGAATCAGCCAGTCATAGTCTACAGCTATAAATAGTTATTTTAGTAAAGACTTCGGCAGACAGGCTCGACGTGACAGCGCGACGCGACTCTTGTAGAACAATTTCTATGAAAATTTCATGGAAATTGTTCTACAACAGTTGCGTTGCGCTGTCACTTCGCGCCAGTTTGCGAGAGCCTTAATTGTTTCGTTCACTATATACACGTAACACCAATAGAATAGGCAGAAACATATACGTCCATGTGACACTTAGACAGTACCTTACTGGCTTCGTGTAAATGAGGCTTAAAAGCACTGCTTCCTGTATCAAACCCTTGACCCAACTGCCTAACGACAGATGAAGGTCAAGTTCTCAAGAAACAACTATTGGTACAATGATTGCCGAGTCCAGGGATTGCCGAGTTCCCACTGCTGCGACACAGGCCTCCTCTCGGTAAGAGGGAGTGGGCCACAATCCAACGCGCGGGCCCAGTGCAGGTTGGTAGATATCACATGACTTCGAATTTTTGGTTCTAGGACTTGCCGGTTTCCTCACGATTTTTTTCTTCACCGTTTTGAGAGCAGTGCTGATGAAATAATTTACACAAAGTAAAGCGCCTGCCTGGGTTCGAACCTACAACTCGTAAGTCGCGGCTGTTATCACTATGCCACAACTGCTCTTCCACATTCCACATGATGACAACCTAATGTGCCAAGTCGAGATATTTTATTTCTAGGAAATGTAATCTCGAGTCGAGATTGACGACTCTCGCATGCTCAGTTTGTCTCAGTTTCAAGATCGAAATTTTGCCTAATTTTTGAAATAACTTATTTCAAATGAAAACTACTCCTACTTAGGGTAATCGTGTTATGTTTTGCAAATAAAAAAATGTTCATCGAATATTGAAACAAAAAAAAAACAACGCTTATTTAAATAATAAATCATCTGCACAACTCATACATAACGCAACAAATCGACACGCACACTATTAATCCATGAATTATTATATAATTAATAATATGGCTTCTCAAGAAGCATAGTGTGCTTAATCGCACGCGCTCAGTCTCGAACTAGATTGTCATCCCACGAGATTGAATCTCGATAAAAGGCTCGAGATCTCGAAAAAAGAGATTACTTTCCCTATTTATTTCATTATCTTTTTCGGCTTTGTTTAAGTTTTAATTATTTGTAAAAGTTTTATTAATACATCCTTTATGTTCTAAATCATATTCTGCATCCCAATTCTATCCTTCTTCAGATTCTTGTAAACAGTTCTATTTAAGTATTTACAGCAAGTTAGGTTTATCTTCGTAATACTTACTTATGTTTCATGGTGTAAGAAACTTCTGACACTTAAATATGAAGTTATTCACTTGTTTTGCTTTGGCTGCTGAGAAATTTGGTTCCGTCTGAAATCTCACAACCACTACTACGTAATATTTTTAAAGCAGTCATATCAAGCGCGGATCTAGGTTTTCGCTCAAAGGCGGGCAAATGCTTTCTAACTGAGGGAGGAGGGAGGGGGGTTCTCCAGCCGTGAAAGCCTTTAAAAAAAAATCTTTGGCACTTATTTTCCGTAATCTCAAGAATGGGTCCCCAGCTCGAGAATGACTACTATGCGGATACTACAGGTTGCAAAACTGTGTTTATGTCTAATTTAGAGCTTTAGACTCCGTTTTGTCGAAGCCTAGGGGGGCAACTGCACCCGTTGCCCCCCCCTACGTATCCGCGCCTGAGTCATATAATTTGTAAATTTCTATATAAATCCGGGCCATTGCCCATTGACCATTGACATTATTAAAATTATTAACTACTAATAATATTAAAAAAAGGAGCACCGATTTTTTTTTTATTTTTATTATTAATCAAAAAACTGTTTACAAGCATTTGTTGAATCTTTAAACATACCACACAAACCATCTCGGTTTTACCAGTGGTATGGCCAGAGACGGCAATTCGGTGCCACTACATATTAATTATTAACTAATGAACAATTAGGTAGTTTTTGCATAGATATTTTTATACTTTCTAGATTGCAGTGCAATCTAGAAAGTATCTTTTTAATACCTTTGAACAGTTCCTCGCATTTATAACATTGCCGATTTCCTTAAGAGGCTGACAAGAGCTAAAGCGCGGTCACTGTCGGACTGCATAGAAAAGAAAGAGAAGCGCGATGACACAACGCTGGTAATTTATTGCAAAATATGAAGCAATTATCTATTTACAGAAAAACTATTGATTGGACTTAAAAATTAAAACACTATTACGTTAATGTGTTGCTTGTAGAATAATCTGACAAAAGATTAGAATGATTACATGTATGTATGGTTTTTAGTCGTTAAAATTAATTTTTAGGGGTATCTTCGTGATTTTTTTTTATCGTATCAAATTTGTTGTATTATGTTTTCAACTCACTATCTAACTAGCACATATCCTTAAGAATATCACATATTTTTTTGATTTTGTTTACTGCAGTGGATCATACACTTTTAGGCATTATAAAACTTGCGTTTAGGTCCTGTAGTCCCCTTAAGTAAATCATTAATATACAATGGCAGCATGCATTCCCACGTCCGCGCTCCATAAATATTATTAGATTTAGGTTCGATCATGGTCTAAAAAAACAAGGCCTGGCACTCCGAGAGTGACACAAGGTTACGTCACTATCCAGTTGCCACTTTATTGTAACAATACAAGAAGTATGGAAACATTTTCAGTCACCATTCTGTTCAAAAATATACATCAAGCATTTAAATCGTCGTTTTGTTATTCTAATCAAACGAAACAATTCAATTTAAACTTATACCGACGTAATTGTTGGTTAAAACCTCATTGATTTATCGGATTCGCACAGGTAATAAAGGCGGTTGGGGAGTTATTATGACACACTACTGGTAACACAGCGGTGATGACGTAGGCTTGTGTCACCCACGTGACCACTGTGTCTCGGAACGCTATACCTGGCGAAGTATATTATTATACCATGGGTTCGGTAAAAGTGGGTAAGTAGGTCAAACAACGCAATGACTTCTTTCTTATTAACGAATATTACATAAATTATGATAATTCTCACTTATAACACGTAAACATACCTTGTCAAAGACATTTACAATTCAGCAGTGCACAAATAAGCCCGTGTCATTATCTTGGAAAGAAAGAAAGAAATAATTTATTTGCCAATAATATAGGTATACAGATATGATGGTTATTTTTATGAGAATCCCGATACATTTTGCCTTACGGCATGCAAAATTATTTAATATAATACATTTCACAGACAAAAAAACATTAAAAAAAAAAACAAGAAAAAAAACATGTTTTATTCTTGTAGGTACAATCGTTTTTAAAATGCATAAATGTAAATATAAAGATAAAGATGCATTTATTTGTATAAACATGTGTCACATGATACATAAATATGCACATATGGATGGAAACGTGTTTAAAATAGCTGGTTCAACATGTTTTGCCATATTCGGCGTACAAAATAGTTACGAGTAGGAAATAAATTTCAAAATTCAATAAATTCAAATACATACATGTAACTTGTAAATGTCCTCGACGTTAGTCTTGTATGTACGCGTAGCTACTTGGGCCGTAATCAATTACGGCCAGTGCCAAATACAAAGTTCTAATGTTCTATAGGGTAGTTTTTACTTAATATCGATAACTTTGCTAATATAGACCTAAGCTTATTAGGTACATACATGATCAATGTGCGGCCGCCAGTGGAAATTACGGGTTATTCCCTGAGTACCCCGATCTCCGAGGCCCCCGTCCTGGAGAACCCCGAATACGATAAATATGATTACATTTCTTTTTTTCCTATTGTTTTCAACTTGTACGATCGACATAAAAAGTGCTCAAATGTATGAGATCATAATGTATGTATGTACATGAGGCGAAACTACTGTATTTGAAATTTTGTAAAATGTCGGATCATAGTTTTAATAGAGGTACTTACAATTTGAATAAAATGTATCAAAAATACAACAAAGAAGCGCAGAACTATTCGTAACGAAAAAGCTATCGCAAACCTGACAAACGACTATGAAGAAAGACATATTGCATTAACTAAGTTTTTAGAAGACCTTAGTAAAATCGTGCTCATAACGCCTAAAAAAACTGATTAAAATTGTTAGTGTTTTCTTTTTTCATTATAATATTTTTTTAATAATTAATATATTTAAGTTTTAAAGTTAATTATTCATAATTATCAAATTACTGTGAAAATAATGTTTAGACATTACACTGATTTTGTATGTTTTGAAAAGACTGATTGAACATGTTAATATATTGGTTTTTCTACTTTTATTTTCTACTAGCTGCGCCCCGCGGTTTCGCCCGCAGAAATCTCGATCCCGTGTGAATATCGGGATAAAAAGTATCCTATGTCCTAATCCAGGTCATCGTCTACCCACGTGCCAAATTTTATCCAAATCCGTTCAGCCGTTTTAGCGTGATTGAGTAACAAACATCCACACTTTCACATTTATAATATTATATATATATATATATATATATATTAGCAGGAAGTAGGATAGTAGGATAGTAGGGTATTAGTAGGATCTATTATTACACCAAGATACATATGTTGAGTCACTTACTCTAATTTCTGGCAACTATACGCTGTGACCGGGTCGGTGAAGACACAGATGCTCATGGGCAACGACAAAAGGACATTTATGCATCTTGGTTCACCAACGCCATCAGTAACCATATATAAGATCCATGTCATGGAAGGCTCCATGCTCCATCACTAACTTCTGTTTCTGTGAATCGTTGGATTCAAGATGACAGACAGAATGATATTTTAACAATCTTGAGCGCTAAACGAGTTTAGTTACTTTTTGTGAAACCGGCTTTAGACTATATCAAAACAAAAAAAAAAAAAAACAATATCATCATTATTGCAATATTAGAAGCTATCTTGCACCCATAAACCAGGAAACTCCAGCAAAAGCCTTGATTGATGTTCAAATAACTCGATAAAAGTAAAGAACAGAACTTAAAATCCCTCTGTTTTACACTTTTCCAATAAATCTTCACTTTTCAATAGCATCAATAAATACTCAGGGGCTATTTCATTATCTTAATTAAAGCTCTAAAGATTTTATAAAAGGTCTACATTAAAGAGGCATTCGTTTAAGATAAATTAGTTTAATATTGAAGAGCTTTTTCTATTCTTTATAGTTGAATAATTTAGTTTGAGAATAGATTTTTATGTTACCGTTATTTTAGTACTTAACACTTATAATAGGTTTTTACATAATCATTGATTTTGAATATTAATGCTCTAAAAAACATAAAGGTGTTATAACTTTAAGAATCTTTAGTTTCAAAAACTTATTCCGGAATAAAAGACCCAATCGAGATAAAAGATACCTCATTTCATTCATAATTAAGTATCGTTCTCCACGTTCGAGTTAAACTCGTGGTAAAACTCGACCGCGCCTTCTAGCAAGTCACACAATTACACTCGCATCGCCAGAATGCGCAACTATCAAAGACGGTTCCCGCTTCGTGAGAAAATAACTCGTCTGTACAAACAGCAACTCGGCTTTAAGCGGGCACATCATAAAAGACCCATTCCCCGCCACTCCACGAATGCACTACATTTATTTATAAGGAAAAACATGAAAAAAGCTTGCAGTTTTAGCCTCGCTTAGCAAATGGGTAATGTTCTACGTTTTCAGCTGTGATTCGCTGGGATAACTGTTTTATCTTTGTGTCCGACGTCAAATGTAATTTCATTTTCAGTCGAGTCGCTTCACTACCCGTTACTCTTTTTGAAATATAACTGAGCAGACAGTTTTTATGTCTCTCCGCAACGGATGAAAAACAGAGAGAATTTTATAAATTTTCTTGCTATATCAAATAAGCAGCAGGATTGTTTGTAAGTGGCATTAGAGATACGGATCATAAACAAAAAAACCGTGAGACAAATACAAATATATTCCCAGAAAGATAATTAACGGATAACCTTTGTATCAATCGTCATCGTCAATAATTTACAACTAAACAAAACACATTTCGTAATCATTTTCAATAAACAACACCAATCATTAGCCTTAATTGTTCAAGGCGATTCGAAAGTGGCATGAGACTTTCGTTAAGAATATTGTAGACTCCTACGCAACGCCCACGGTCTCATCAGGGCGCCTCATAAACTCTGTTTGAATTCTCAATACACAAGAATCGACTAATAAGCCTGCTCCTTAAATATTAATTAGTTACAAACAAGGATCAGAACTCGGTGATTCACACAAGTGTACAATTAAACTAAAGGCGCAGGTGGTGATTAAGTAAAAGTTTCTGTCTGCGGGTGACTACTGCAAGCTGCATGGAGTAGTAAGCAAATGGAATGATATAGAAGGATTTGATTGGTCGCTGCGCCGCCGCCGCGCCAGCACAGGGAGACACCTTAATTTTATAAGTATACCAATAAACATAAGTCATACAGAACGCAAACAAGAGAAAATCGGTATTCACCTCTTCAGTCAAGACGTAAAAGACATTCGGAGGAACAAGGTAGGCCGAAACCAATTCATCAATAAAGTTATTTTGACCCGGCAATCGATAAGTGTGAGGGACCAAGTTTAGCAGAAAACATCAACGGACTGCAAACAATGCAACATCGGCATTCATCACAAGATAAACATTTCTTTACCACGAACATAGATCATCATCTGCTTAACTTTTTCCCTACTATGTTGGCGTCAGCTTCCAGTCTAACCGGATGGAGCTGAATACCAGTATTATACATAGCGCGACTGCCTATCTGACCTCCACAACCTAGTTACCGGGAAACACGATGCCAATCGCCAAATCTGGAAATTAAATGCATTGCAGTGCACTCCATTGATTTACTGATTCATGGCAACTGCATGCAATTAAATGGAGACGCAACTTCAACGAAGTCGGATAATACGGCATGAATATTCTATTGCTGACTGGAACTGTAACTTCGAGCTGATATCAGTGTCATGTAGCTATTCATAGATGTGCCGCGTTATCGTCATTCATATTTAACTAGTTCCAAGTTAAGGCTCCCGCAAACAGGCGCGACGCAACAGTGCGACGCAACTCTAGTAGAACAATTTCTATGAAACTTCATGGAAATTGTTCTACAAGACGCGCCGCGCTGTCGCGTCGCGCCTGTCTGAGAGAGCCTTTAGGAAGTGTCGTGGTCTCGTCACGTCGCGAACTTAACTTGGGTTAAGATTCTGAAATGTTATGCTGTCTGTGTACTTCGGTGTTAGTTATTAAATATTGACTTCGGGTTACGTTATGTATCTACACACATTGATAAGGAAAAACTATTGGGTGTTATGAAAATAATATGGTAGTTATAGATACTCTCTTCGGCTAATAAGTAATCGAAATCTCCATTTTTCTTCAGAACTAAGTTTACTAAATGTCTGATACTGATCAATACATCAAACTATTCTAGTTAGGGGCCTTCTCTGCGTGGTATAATTAAAGATAAAATCCTCACAAGTGCGAGGGGTGTCGCTGGCGGTCGAGGCACGTACTTTACGATGACATCTGACTTAATTGCGACAAACTACACAACGAGCAATTTACTTTTAGTTAAGACAAGTAATTTATCATTTATGCGTTGTTCCTCTATGAGCATTGGTTTGTCACGGAGTAATACTTTGCGGTTAGATTACACAAAAAGTGGTAGCCCGGTAGTAACGGCCACGACTTACGAATAGTAGTTCGTAGGTTTGAACCCAGACAGACGCTTTACTTTTTGTAAATTATTGCATCCCCACTGCTCTCAATGGTGAAGGAAAACATCGTGAGGAAATCGGCATGTCCTAGCACCAAAATAAATAAATATGAAGACGTGACATCTACCAACCCTCACTGGGCCCGCGTGGTGGATTACGGCCCACTCCTTCTCACCGAGAGGAGGCCTGTGTCCCAGCAGTGGGAATATTATAGGCTGATTAGGATTATAATGATCGTCATATAAAGCGCAGACGCGGGTAGTGTGCAAAATTGAGGAGGCCTGCTGAAGGTATTTATGGAAAATGGTTGACGGATTTTGAATTTCAGGTTCAGCTTATTTTGTGGATTTTACCAACTAAGATCTTGGGCCCACCAGAAACCCTGGATTTTGGAAACGGTCCAATCCATAAATAAAAAGTTTAGTGATTTTATTTGACTAATGACATGACAGTTCAATATTGTGAAATCGGAATCAGATTCCGGGATTCCAAGGATCTAGCAAGACGTACATCTTGCTTGAGTAATTAAGTACCCCTGAGAAATTGTTCCAGTAAAATATAATTGTCCAAGGGCCATTTAATATTGACAATGCGAAATTCTGATTCTTAATATGACATACATAAAGGTAAAAAAAAAACAAAGTTTTGCCCTTGCTATATCTGCGACAAGTGCCAGCAGTATGACAAAAATCTTGTAAAATTGTCGGATTCCGGCCTGCCACCTGTCGGTTTGCGGCACTGGTAGTCAAGGTGATATAAGGCATTTCTAGTTATTACAGAACAACGAGCAATTGTATATATGTAAACTTACAAGGAGATAAATTAAATGACCAAGTAATTACATAAATTGTTTACATATTTGGCACAAAATTACGTAAGCGACTAAGCCTCTTGTACTGATTACGAAAGGTTTTAGAGCAACATGGCTTTAAATGGTAAGCCTGTACAAACCTCTAATTTGAATTTATTGTTGTTTCGACTTTACTCGAACAATTTATAGAAAACAAAGGCATTGGGTACTCGTAAAAGGAAAACAAAACTACATGTATTACGAGTACAGGTGTTTGAAGTTTGTGTCAACTTTGTATAAAAAGACAAAAGTATACCTCAAGGAGAGAGAACACTTAACTTGTAATTGATAATTCTTAAAAAAAAAACTGTCTACTACCACTGTGTCTACACAATTTTCTGCATCTATAAAATCATAGTTTTGGCTATAATACTCCAATCATCATCTTCATCAGCCTACAGCAGTCCACTGCTGGACATAGGCCTCTTCAATTGCACGCCATTCAGCTCGATTCTCGGCAACTCTCGCACAGCTGCTACCAGCCACCCTGCGGAGATCGCCACTCCACCTAGCCTGAGGGCGTCCTACCTTACGTTTGCCGATTCGCGGTCTCTACTCAAGAGTACGTCTACCCCAACGGTCATCGGTTCTACGTCTAATATGACCGGCCCATTGCCACTTCAGCCACTTCAGCTTGCTTATTCTGTGAGTTATGTCGACAACTTTAGTTCTCTACCGGATCAGCTCGTTCTAGATTCTATCCATCAGAGATTCCAAGTGATGATAAATGATTTTATTTCTGTGAGTAGGTTTGTATGTACAAACACTTTTACACGTCAAACAAATTTTAAAAACTAGATAAGGTCGGCGTTTCCTATCTGACTACTCTGAGAAGAAAGGCTGAAACAAACTCAAAGGTCACAGTCTTTTAAAGTCCAGACATAATCTTGGTCAGATCATGTGAAGACCATGCAGATTTGTGTCTGAAATGGTCTTTTGAGGAAAAACTACACAGATTTAGTGGACCTGTTCAGTCAGTGCACGCATTTGTCAGTAATCGTGCAGCTCAACTCAGAACTTAAGGAGCTCAACGATTCATCACGCATAGCTCATTCCATAGCTCGCTGAGCGACCTTGAATTTATGGACTAGCCGTACCGTGAGTGTCCACGTTTCGGCTCCGTAGGTCAATAATCCAACGCATCTACTTAAATACTGTATTGTAATTTGTACCTACTATGTACCATACAATTCTAAAGTGAAGGCTGGGCATTTTGGGGACTGTCGTAAGGCTCCTCCAAACAGGCGCGACACGCGACGCGAATCGCACGCAACACAAAGGCACGGTTCGTCGCGCGACAGGCGGTGCCTTTGTGTCGCATTGCGTGTCGCGCCTGTTCGATGGAGTCTTTATATATTACTAGCTTCTGCCCACGCACACATTTTACTAAAATAACGACGACATTTTTATTAAACTTCCGTGTTTGTAGTTTTGGTCTCAGCAATCAAAATCAACAGAAAGTCAGGACTGGTGACGAAGGAGCAAGTGACATTCAGTTGCTCGTGTAAGAAGCAGCCCGTCCTGAGGTCAATACCCGCAGCCTTCAGTAGCAATTTCCTTTTGGTTACAAAGCTTTACGTTTTCGCAGTGAATTAATGAACGCCTGCGTTCGTGCATATACTAACGGCACAACACTGATACACTGACTGATGCCTTCTTACTGATTTTTCCTGACGAACAGCGATCACTAAAATAATATAACAGTAAATTGTAAACACACGAGATTTCTCATTAACAGTCACCTAACTATAGATACCTATTTATTTCTATTATAAACAAAGATGGCAGAAGAGGCCTAAACTTTATGTTTTTCTGGTAAATTCTACGAACTATCCTGTTATAGTATAGTAAAATGTAAAAAACAAGCACAAAAAGTATCAATTTATTGTTGGGAATCGAACTTAGGTTTGCAAAGCAGTCGTCGAACTTTTAAGCTATTTCCTTTGTTGAAAGTTTATTAAAATAACCGTTTTCATTAATACGAGAACAGCTATGATGATGTCAATCATGACATAATTGTCATAATTGACTGCTTACCTCAATAAAGGTGTAGCGTGATAATAATAATTTAATAAATTAAATCGGTCGGTGGTCGCGGTATCCGCAATATCCTAACCCTTTGGCGCGACTTTTTACAATAAAATTTGCGTGAAAGAATAAGAACATAATGCAATATTGCTTATCCCCCATAGCAAATAGCGTGATAGTTTATAGTCTACAGACTGACTGACTAATAGGGAATATTTATGCAAAATTTAAACACAATATATCCTGTTGTATTTGCGTGATACTGGAACATACATTCAGACAAACAGTAAAATATTCTAAAAAGTATGTTTTCGGCATAAGAATCGTTCCCAGGCCCTGCAGTCTCGACATTAGATAACGACAAAAATCTGTCGTTAAGTCGTATCGATGTCAAATTCCTTTAATAGATTTTCAACTTTATTTCCAAAGCATAAGGTTGAAAATCTATTAAAGGAATTTGACATTGTTACGACTTACCGACAGGTTTTTGTCGCTATCTAATGTCGAGACTGCAGGGCCAGGGCCGGCACTCTCGACTAGATAGCGACGTTGCGCTGTCGCAAACTACCGATCGCTAAATATTAAGGTGAACCCTCAGTTGTAGCTCGAAAATATCAAATTTTCTTTAGTTTTTTGCAAATTTCAGCTCTGTTTTGCGTTGTATGTGGATCGAAATGCGTTTCTCGACTGTGGGAATCATATATTTATCGAATAATAATCAACAATTTCATATCAATCGTCAAATTCAAAGAAACTGAGGGGCTACAACTGAGGTGTCACCTTAATATTTAGCGATCGGTAGTTCGCGAGAGCGTCGCTATCAATGTCGATACTACCGGCCCTGACCTCGTAAAAATTACTAAAAAATAACAACTATGTACAGTTTTCACTCCGCTACTATTTTATTGTATTTATAGATTTTGATGATCAAAACTTTCTGATTGTCAGTCTTTTTAATAAATAACTTTAGACTTTTTTATTCTAAAGATAAATATTGAACACCACAATTCAGCTTGACCATGGTATTTTATAGGATGAGATTTTTCTTTTTAAAACTTACCCTTCTTTCTATTAAAAACTTTATATAAACGCCAGTCTTCACCCTAAGTACCCACTTACGTCATCCTCAGATATTTACCAGACTATATTAAAAGTCTGAAAGTAAGTAGGCACAGTAATAGTTCACAAAAGACCTCTTTGATAGCGCCCCTACAGTATCTCCCCATATAAACATTAGTGAAAACTTTCCGAATAATTATAATACGTTGCAGTGAGGGATCGACGTGAGAAGTGTACTCCAGAATAATGACACTCGAAGAGGGCGCAGATGTCGAATGGTAGCAGAAATTGACTGGATGTGCTATGTATTTTCTTATTGGTTTTGGTTTCTTAAATATCCAGACTTCTGCGGGGTAATTGCGTAACACAGTAACAGTAGGAATGGCTTTCATTTTGACAGTTCAACAACATTCATTGCGTTATTTACGTTGTTGAGCAGACAAATTTTTCGAACATATGAAGCAATGGATTAGTAATAGGCTTCAAAATGATTCAGATTGTGCTTGATAGTGTGTTATGCAATTAGGGTGCTGGTTGGTCTTCCAGTGTGTAATACGCGTGGAGCATAAATCTGTACAAATAATAAAATAGTAACGAAAGCAAAACTGTACACGGAATATTAAAAAAAGGAATTTTTTAGAATGTTTTTCCGTATGTCTGTTTGTCTGGATATGTTCCGGATTGGCGCAAAAACGGCTGAACGAATTTGGATGAAATTTAGCACACAGATAGTTTATAACCTGGTTTAACACATAAGTACTTTTAATCCCGGTAATACGTTCCCGTGGGATATTTTCCAACATCTGCGCAGGCGAAGCCGCGGTCAAAAGCTAGTAGTCTATAATTGTTTTTGTCAATAATTTTTGCAATTGCAAATTGCGTAAGGAACAGATACACTTGTTTTTAATCTGCTCTTTGTTTAAACCGTAGTTCTGTTTATTCAACCATAATTATAATGTCATATTTAATAAATTACATTTAAAACAAAAAAACGTCATTATTCGTTTTAATTTTGAATTAAGTAGATACCAGCCTCGACATTTTGCGCTCAATGAATTTCAAATGAGATATTTTAAGGACAGTAAATATATTTTTCAACACATTTGCTCAAAAAATGCATTTACGAACCCTGTATACGTTGTTTGAAATTTAAAAATTACGCACCATACAATGGAACGTGTGGTAAAATAGGTACTCACAACTAAGTACCTGTATTACCGCATACTCCGTTGTATAGCGCCGTGCGTATCCTTTACGGTTTATTTTTAATTTCCATAAAAAATATAAGAATTCTACCAAGGAGGTTTACATTACGAGAATAAACAAGCTGAATAATCGAACCTCCTTGAAAGCGCTTTTGCTCATTACGTTTGGCTCACTTAAATACTAAAGAGAAGAAAAATGTAGTTCTAATTTTCATCCCGCGCACGTGGCGCCATTTGCAATCCGCGCAATTTTCATATTAGAAACGTCAAAGATTGTTGCTCAATACATTTGTCTCACTTTAATATTAAAGAGAAAACGAGACGTTTATTAAAGAGAAATGCAAGGAAACATTTAAATTCAACAGAGCATTTTTTTAAAATATTTTAGCAATAGGGCAGCCTTCTGCTACTGTTGTAAATACACAACCAACCAAAAAGAAACAATACGATTACATACATTCACAACTAACACACATCTCTACCCCAAAGAAAACCAAACTTTTTCCCAAACTACCGTCAAAATAAGGCGCCAACAATGTCCGCGTTAGGCACACTAATCTGTGTTTATCGCGTTTATCTAATGCAGAGCGGAACACGTCTAGCATATAGATTTTATTCTGCGGTCGTGACCGGAATCCAGTGAGGTGGTGTGGAGGAAAGCTCGAAGACACATTGTGTTTAGCAACCCTCGCGATGCGAAATGAATCGATAGATGTACTGGAGAATTTTTCTGATATATTATGTACAACTTACAAAGGTAGGTGTACTGTAATTGTTTTTCTTGGTGCTTATTTTGTTCTTAACATAACATCACGCCTTGTTTCCTGAAAGGATTGGGCAGAGGTATACCTATTGCATACATATGTACACCCACATTTCGCCAGTTATGTTTAAGTCCTATGTAATAGGGGGCGAGCTTATTGCCATGAACTGGGCACAAATCCAGACTTCGGGCTGCTACCTCAGAAATTTCAGATAGAAAAGCCCACTAACACTAACCTAGCCCGACCTAGGAATCGAACCCAGAATCTCATGCTTAGCAGTAATTTAGCGCTGGCGAGCACTAGACCAACGGGGAAGTCAGTTCTTATAAATATTGAGAACAAGATCGTCGGCTGTCTAATTACTGAATCGATCTTGAACACAGAATTTGAACTGTATGAAAAGAGGCGGTTAAGGTGAATCCTCAGCTGTAGCCCACAAAATTCAAATTTTCTTTGGTTTTTTGCAAATTGCAGCCCTGTTTTAGGTACGTCGTAAGTTGATCAAAATGCAATTCGTGACTGTAGAAATGATATATTTACTGAATAACAATCATAAATTTCATATCAGTTGTCAAACTTTGGAAATTTGTTCCACGTAAGAATTTTTCAGAATATTTCATATGACAATATTGATTGAATGATTATTTTTCAGTAAATGTATCATTCTTACCGTCGCGAATCGCATTTTGATCAACATACGACGTAAAATAGAGCTGCAATTTGCAAATAACCAAATAAAATTTGAATTTTGCGGGCTACAGCTGAGGATTCACCTTAAATCATCAATTTAAGTCATGATGGTTTCCGTTTCATGTATTTTTCATGAACAAAATAACCCCCATGTAGGTATTTCCCCTTTGAGCGTAGTCCACTGCTCATAAGGGTTTCAGTTCAATATGGACGTTTACGATGCTGATGTGGTATCAATATAATATTATTTCAACGCTAAAAACCGATTGATTCAACCACCTAAATCAAAACGAGTCTTTAAAATTTAACACCAACATTCATTCAATGTTTGTGGTAAAAATAATCGTAGTAAACGAACCGTAATATACTAATTTCATTTCATTCATAAAAGTTATGAAAATGTGTGTAAATTAACCAGACATTTAACAAATAAACCATTCATTTATAAAATTAAATATTTTTATTAAAATGTCATTCATTTTTTCCGCGTGTACTTACAGGTGATGAATAATTATTGTTTATTTTAAATGTAACAACCAGTTTTTACACTAATTAAGTATTAGGTAAAACACTAGAGATAATTTCTGAGTTGGTAATTTTTTGTTTACATTAGTACCTCATTAAGCCTTGAATACCTAATAAAATAATTAAGACATAATTAAAATTAAAATGTATATACAGTCACGAGTATTTAATATATAACTATGGGCAGCTCGACAATAATATCTAATTTCATGAATTATCCATTAATATCTGTCGTCACGATGACGACTAATATAATTAATTATGTATGTGATCATTTATGGAAGCCTTGTACAAATGGCATCTAAATAACAACAAACCTATCTGACCAGACAAGCGACGCCAAAATATAGGAAGCTGCATCAGCTTCAAAAAGATGTATCACCTCTTAGAATGCAATAATATCGGAAATGTCTTGCGTTTTAAATATCTGCCTGCTCAGTTAAATTCAGAAGAATGTGATACCTGGTCGTGATCAAAAACATCTGCCATCACTTTGGCAGCATACAAACCTAACAATATTTAGAGATTTCTTTTATATCGCAATCAGTGCCGCTCATATTGAAAAAAAAATTGACATTCCAATGGCAACAAAAATATCTGACAGTAATGTTTGAAAGTAGAAATGTCAAATAATAAGCGATTTTTTTGTTTCTTGAACTCTCCATAGTAATATTTTTATGCTCGTGACTATACTTTAGAACCTGGCACATTTTCGTGGTTATAATCCTGTTTAAACTTTGCACCGCCACGGACTTCAATAGAAGTTCGGTAGCCTTGAAATATTAGTTAGATTTACATGTTTTAATGGCACGTACGCCTTTATAACAAAATAAGAGTGTGTCCTTTAGAAATAGATTTTGTTTTAAAGGCATACGTGCCATTAAAACATTTAAATCTAACTAAAATTTCAAGGCAGTTGAAGTTCTATTGAGGTCCGTGGCGGTGAAAAGGTTAATTATAATCCACCAACAACTGAAACCTGATGTGGTTGCAGGTTCTAATAATAATTAATTGTTGTAGGTCTGAATGTTACAGAAAATTGTTCATTTTGTGTAACATTCAGACCTACCGCGGTGTGATAATACCTACCTACATAAGCTGACGTAAATACTAGAAATAACTCTTTGTCTCTTTATCTATGGCGGCAATTATAAGACCGCCTCATTAGTCCGGTGGTCGCAAGCGTTACTGCTGACCATGAGGTCTTGGATTCGATCCCCAGGTCGGGGAAAGTGTTATTAAGTTTTTTTATCTGGAACTTCTCAATAGCAGCCCGAAGTCTGGATTTGCGCCTGGTTGATGGCGAAGGACTCGCCCTCTATTACATGGGCCTTAGATAAAAGTCGAATTAAACTAAAACAAAACTCCTCATATATAAATTTTACAACCCAAAGTATTATTAACGTGAACTTTTTAACCGGTGCAACGAATGCAAAAGCCATCCCCACAATGTAATTCCCATAACACTAAAGATACGGATACGTACCTTTTATAAAAAGATAACGATTTTTTATCGCGCACTGGTTTTTCAACCTACTGCTTAGCGCTGAGAGTTGAAAATCCAACAGTGCATTTTTTGACACGCCATGATGCACTCTGTTGGATTCTCGATGCTCGACTCAAGATCAAAAGTTGAATATTCAGTGTGCGATAAAAAGTCTTCGTTTTAATAAGCGCCCGTGCGTACCTGGCCTTACCGTCTGATAGGGTTGTTAAAATTCTACTGGAAGTCAGAATCGCTTTTTAAGATAGTGATGCCTTTCATAATTATATATATTATACATGCAATAAGGTACATACTTGCACAATGACGCAGTATTGAACTCCTTGTTCTGCGGTGGTTGAGGGGCGGGAGGCTGCGCGGGAGGGGGCGCCTATATTATTATAATTAAGATGATAACTTATTTAATGTTGGTAATACTGCTTATGAGTTTAAAGTATAAATTGTTATCATTGTTTAACTGTTGGACTGTGTCTTTTAGTTGGTCGATGTTATTTGAAGTTTAATCACTGTCATGAAAATTAAATAGTATTAATCTAGCTTAACATGTTCTAAGAAGAACACTCACTACTATGTAAGTTTTTTTTTTACATTCCATCCTTACCAAAAACAATGTGAACTTTCGAAAAATAAAAACAGAAATATATTTTATGCACATTTTTAAGTATGATATAAGATGACATTTATGACGTCATTTTAATTTTAGATATCGTTTTGTATCGCGAAAACAAAAAAAATCGCGCAGCTAAGATCGTGTGCAGTCTGCTATTTTTAGGCTCTCGAGAATTAAATGACGTAAAGATATATCGTAAGGTCGTAACTACATTGTTCTTTGTAAAGCAAACATCAAACAATGTGTATGCATATTGATAATAATGGCAACATAGAGTTAAATAAAGAGAAGATGTGTCACTAGATGCGTGCTTAACCCGGGTTACGAAAAGTTCATTCCATGCAGAGGGTTTGCCAGGCCCAAAAATAGAAAAGCCGGACACAGATTCATATTTAACCGGTCATTTTGCTCTGAAAGCCTGAAACACTGGTTTTTGAAAGAAAAAAATCTCTCCTACTTCTATTCCTAATTATGTATGTTATTTTGAATCACATTTAGTTCCTACTAAATGGGTGTACCACAAAGCTCTATATTGGGGCCTTTCCTCTTTTTAGTATATATTAATGATCTACCCCATTTGTTAAAAATCCAACCACAAATGGTGTTATTTGCTGACGATTCTTCTTTAATTTTTTTTAATTAATAGACGTGCATCAACTCTTGACAACGTAAATAACGCCCTACTGCAAATCCAAAATTGGTTCACTGCTAATAATTTAGTATTAAATGGGGAAAAAACTAAGTGGTTAAGATTTTCTTTACCAAAAGTCAAAAGTACTAATTGTGAGATTGTATTAAATCAAGAGAAACTAGAATTCGTCGATAAAACTATTTTCCTGGGGATCACGCTCGACTCAAGGCTTCAATGGGGTCCTCATTTAACATCCCTTCCAGGACGGCTAAGTTCAGCAGCATAATATGCTGTGAGAAAAATCCGTCGATTTACTGATCTAGGTACCGCGAGGCTAGTCTATTTTAGTTATTTTCATAGCACCCGTCAAGTGTCAAAGCGCCTATATTTTCTTTAGTCGTGACTGAATGATGAACGAAGGTTTGAAACGAATGATGAACGTCGTCTTATCCTACTAATATTATAAATGTGAAAGTTTGTGAGGATGGATGGATGGATGGATGGATGTTTGTTACTGTTTCACGCAAAAGCTACTGAACGGATTTGAATGGAATTTGGAACACAGATAGGTTATAACCTGGGGTGCTAGGACAGGAAACCTCCCCGTGTGTCCGTGGGCTGGAGTTTCCCTTGGATGCGTCTGGGGGAAAGGCCAGTCTCCGGGACGGTGCACCCTGGGGTACGGGCAATAACTCTCCATTAGGTACTCTGTGCCTAAGGGGTCTTGTTGCCCGTACGCTAATATCCTGTCGGAGGAACGCTCCAACGTGTGTCTCTCTGTTCAGCAGAGACGCACAGCGGCGGAGTAAGAGCGGGCTCGGTGTGCACTAACCCTGCCGCCGGGCAGGCAGTAAGGAGTCTGCTCCTTCTGCCACCGTTAGTCTCGTAGCCCCGAAGATCGTCAACGTCATGTCTCTGACTTTTGACGGGGGTCGAGGGTCTTGGCTTAACCGCCCGGACCGCGAGGAAGATAACCTCTATAAAAAATTCCTCTAATATCAAGTTCTGGTGCGCGGCGAGGGTATGAATGGCTGAGGAGTAGTGTCATCTACAACTTTCCAGTTGTAGGTGGCGCATCAGTCGTTAGCGCACCCCCAGCCAGAGTACCAGTGGACCCTCTGGTTGGGAAACAAATGTACACTTACCTAGGGACAGGGGGTGAACCTGGGAATGACATTGTATATCCCCCATACTCGTGGGATTAAGTATGGAAACAATTAACAACAACAAAAAAACAACAACGGAGAAGAGTAGTGGAGAGGAGAGGAGCGATGCGGGGTCGGAGTCCGATGCCGCGTCGGGCGCGAGGGGCTCTGTCAAGAGCCCGGAGCGCGTGATTACGGGGGATGCTGGGAAGAACCGTAGGCTCTTCCAGAAGCGCCCCAAACCAGGGGATGGCCAGTGGTCGTCCTCTGATGGCGGGAGAAGCTCTGCCCGAAAAATTGGAAAGACCTGTCGGCGGGGTGGAGGTCGTGAAAAGGGTACAGGGCTTGCTACTCAGGAGGCTAGCGAGCCGAGTTGTGCCAGCCCAGTCGAGCCGGACCAGCGAGCCGGTAGGCTCACTACGGAGGGCGCGCCACGCGGGGCGGAACTGTCTGAGTCGTCAGACGGTGAGCCGGACGCCGCTGGCGGCCCCAAGGCGGAGCGACTGGCCAAGCTAGAGGCGGCCGTGGTAGCTGCGCTAAAGGGTGTGGCCTTGAAGAGGATTCAGTCCTCCAAAGACAAGGCCATACCCGCTGCCGCGGCTTCCATTATGGAGGCAGTGGAGGCCACTAAATTCGGGCCTCCAACGGACGGGATGTCCGAGATGCGGGCGGAGATCACCCGCTTGACAGCCGCCATGGAGCTTCTCCGAAAGGAGAACGCGGAGCTCCGAGCGGACCTGGCCGGCCTCCGGGCAGCCGGCCCCCGGGAAGTGCCACAGGCGGGGGCGCAGCATGGGCAGGGCCGGCCGGTGCCGGTGCCTGCGGAGGACCGGGTTCTGACCCTGGTGCGGCGGGAGCTGGCTGCCTTCCAGAGTCGGTTTTCGACTCTGGAGGCCATTGTCCTGCGCCCCCCGCTAGCGACAAGCAGCCGGCAGGTCTCGTATGCCGCCGCCACGGCTGCTGCGGCCAAGCAGGGACCGGCGGGGCGGTCTAAAGGCGGGCCCGTGCCAGAACCCGCGGGACCGCCCCCAGCGAAGTCAGCGCCGCCCAAGTCCAAGAAGGGTGGAGTGGCTTCGCAGGCGGCGAAGGCTCCAGCCCCGGCGGCGAGACGGCCGCCCCCCCCGCCTCCTAATGCTCCTCCGGCCGACGCCGAATGGCAAGTGGCCGGAGAGAAGAGGAAGGCGGGCAAGACATCTAGGGCGGCCAAAAGGAAGGAGAGGCGGCAGCGGCGCAAAGAGCGAAGCGTCGCGGCTAGGCTCCGCGCCCCGAAGTCCGCAGCTGTAGTGATTACACTACAGCCGGAAGCGGAGAAGAAGGGCGTGTCCTACCGCGACGTGCTCACCAAGGCGAGGGCGGCGGTGAACCTGCAGGAGCTAGGCGTCACCAATGGCATCCGGGTGAGGGTCACTGCGACCGGGGCCCGGATGCTGGAGGTGCCCGGTGCGGCGAGTGGCCCAACCGCTGACGCTCTGGCTGAAAGGCTCAGAGCGTCCCTAAATGCGGACGAGGCCCGAGTGTCCAGGCCCACCAAGTGCATCGACATGCGCATTCTGGGCCTGGACGACTGTGTGACGGAGGCTGAGGTGGTGGCCGCCGTCGTCAGGACTGGGGGGTGCTCTGCCGAGCAGGTGAGAGCGGGCCTCATTCGTCCTGACCACACGGGGATGCGAGCCGTGACGGTGAGCTGCCCCGTGTCGGCGGCCAGGAAAGTTGCCGGGGAGGGCCGAAGGCTCCTGGTGGGCTGGGTTTCTGCGCAGGTGAAACTGCTGGAACCCAGACCTCTGAGGTGCTTCCGCTGCCAGGTGGGCAACCACGTGGGAGTGCAATGCACCTCGGAGGTAGACCGCAGCAATAACTGCTTCCGCTGCGGTCAGCCCGGTCACAAGGCCGGCTCGTGCAATGCCACGCCGCACTGCTTTTTATGTGCGGCAGCTGGCAAGCCGGCCGATCACCGGGCTGGGAGTAAGGCCTGCGCTCCACCCGCCAAAGCCAGGGGCAGGGGCAAGCCCTCCGCCACCGCCGTCACCGCCGCACCCGCCGCCACTGCCGCCGCCGCTGCCGCCCCCACCATCGTTGTAGCCGCCGCAAGCACTGCGGCAGGGCCCTCACAGGGGGCTCGGGAGGGGGCTGATATGGAGTGCCAATAATGGCCCCATTACGCCTCCTCCAGGCGAACATCAACCACTGCGCCGCTGCTCAGGATCTGTTGCTCCAGAGCATGGCGCAGTGGTCGATCAACATCGCCGTGGTCGCTGAGCCGTACTTTGTCCCGCCCAGGGATGACTGGGTGGAGGACCTGAGCGGCTCAGTGACCCTCATTTCGTCGGCCGCCGCCGGTACCCCGTCGCTTGAGGCAGTCAAGAGAGGACGGGGTTGCGTGGCAGCACGGTTCGGGGAGATTGTTGTGGTAGGGGTATACTTCTCCCCGAACCGAACTCTCGCCGAGTTCCACAACTCCCTTGCGGAGTTGAGAATCGTCGTCGTCGGGTACCATACCCTGCCCGTGCTCGTACTCGGGGACTTCAATGCCAAGAACACGGCTTGGGGTTCCCGGTACACGGATACAAGGGGCGGGATGGTGGAGGACTGGGCTCTGGAAACAGGCCTGGTCGTCCTAAACCGGGGTTCTGTCCCCACGTGTGTGCGGATGCGGGGTGAGTCAGTGGTGGACATCTCGTTCGCCAGCCCCGCTCTGTCACCGCGTGTCCTTGACTGGCGTGTCATGGAGGGGGTGGAGACGTACTCCGACCACCGGTACATCCGGTTTGACGTCTCCGCCCAGACCTCGAGCGCGCTGGTCCGACAGGCCCCGAGTGGTCCGCGGTGGGCGCTGAAGAAGCTGGACCGGGAGCTCCTCCTGGAAGCCTCGATCGTGCAGGCCTGGGTGTCATCACCGGACAGGCCTGCTGACATCAACGACGAGGCAGAGTGGTTCCGGGAGGCCATGTCAGAAGTGTGTGACATGGCAATGCCCCGGGTCCAGCCCGGACGCGCCTGGCGCCAGGTGTACTGGTGGTCGCCGGAACTAACGTCTCTGCGCGAGGCGTGCGTTGCCGCGCGGCGCCTGTACACCAGGCACCGCAGGCTCCGTATCCGCCCTCCGGATACGGAAGCCATTCAGGCGGAGCTGTACGAGGGTTACAGAGTGGCGAAGATCGCCCTCCGAGCGGAGATCCTGCGGGCCAGGGGACTGGCCCGTGAGGAGTCGCTGGGGACTCTGAACAGGGACCCGTGGGGGCGCCCATATAAGGTGGTGCGGGAGAAACTCCGCCCATGGGCTCCCCCGCTGACTCAGAGTCTCCGGCCCCAGCTCGTGGAGGGCGTGGTGAGCGCTCTGTTCCCCTCGCGGGGGGAGCATACTCCCCCGCCCATGGCTCCGCCTCCTGCGGTGCCAACTGCGGACCACAGACCCGACGATGACGACGTTGCTCCTGAGGTGACCGAGGTAGAGTTGAGAGTGGCGGTACGTAGGCTGAGTGCCAAGAATACCGCCCCAGGACCCGACGGCTTACCTGGAAAAGCCTGGGTCCTGGCCTTGGAGGCTCTCGGGCCTCGACTAAGAGGGCTCCTAAGCGCATGCTTGGAGGAGGGCCAGTTCCCACTTCGTTGGAAGACGGGGAAACTGGTCCTCATTAAGAAACCGGGGCGCCCGGCGGACTCTCCGTCCGCTTACCGGCCTATCGTGCTGCTCGACGAGGTGGGCAAGCTCTTTGAAAGAGTCATTGCAGACCGCCTCGTCGGGCAGCTGGTGCGGGTGGGGCCGGATTTGGCGGAGAGCCAGTTTGGTTTCCGCAGGGGGCGCTCCACGGTGGACGCCATCATGCGCGTGCGAGCCCTCACGACGGGGGATGCTGTGGCCCGGGGTGGGGTCGTCTTGGCGGTGTCTCTAGACATCGCCAACGCCTTCAATACCCTGCCCTGGAGTTGCATCAGGGAGGCACTCCGGTATCACCGGATGCCGACCTACCTCTGTCGTGTAGTCGAGGCCTATTTGACGGATAGGGCGGTGATCTACCCCGGTCACCAAGGAGAATGGAACCGGCGAGAGATGTCGTGCGGTGTCCCACAGGGATCGGTTCTGGGGCCGCATCTGTGGGACATCGGTTACGACTGGGTGCTGCGCGCCGACCTCCCTAGCGGCGTCAGCGTAGTGTGCTACGCTGACGACACGCTGGTCCTGGCGCAGGGGAGGTCGCACCAGGCGGCGGCCGAACTAATGACACGCGGGGTTGCGACAGTCGTTGAGAGGATCCGGCAGTTGGGACTCGAGGTGGCCTTGCACAAGTCCGAGGCCATGTGTTTTCATGGTCCTCGGAACGCGCCACTGTCGGGTTCCCAAATAACGGTAGGAGGGGTTCTCATCGGCGTCGAGTCGACGATGAAGTACCTGGGACTCGTCCTCGACAGCCGGTGGAACTTCGTCGAGCACTTCCGACGTTTGGCTCCCAGACTGCAGCGGGCCGGGGCTGCTTTGAAGCGGCTCTTGCCCAATCTAGGGGGGCCAAACGCCTCCTGCCGGAGGCTCTACGCGGGGGTCGTGCGGTCCATGGCCCTTTACGGGGCACCGGTGTGGGCGCTTTCGCTAAGGCTCCGGCCAGCCCGCCGGTTGAAAGCGTCCCAAAGGGTCATGGCCATCCGGATGGTACGGGGATACCGCACGGTCTCCTGCGAGGCGGCGAGCCTCCTTGCCGGATTGCCGCCGTGGGATCTGGAGGCAAAGGTCCTCGCGCACGTTTGGGAGTGGCGCGAGGAGGCGAAACGCCGGGGCGTAACTCCGCTGCCGCGAGTAATCACGGCACAGCGGACAGAGCTCCGGCGGGATCTCATGGCGGCATGGAGAGTGCGACTGTCGCAACCCAGCGCAGGGCACGCCACAATTGCGGCGGTAAGACCCCTCTTTGAGGAGTGGCTTGAGAGGCGCCACGGCGTCCTCACCTTCCGCCTGACGCAGGTCCTCACCGGACATGGATGTTTCGGGAGGTTCCTGTTTCGAATAAGGCGGGAGGAAACGCCCGGGTGTTACCATTGTGTGGATCGACCGGAGGACACGGTGGAGCATACGGTGGAGGTCTGCCCGGCTTGGGCGGGGCACCGCCGTGTCCTCGTGGCGGCGATCGGCGGCGGCGACCTCTCGCGTCCGGCCCTGGTTCAGGCCATGGTACGGAGCGAGAGGGAATGGGAAGCCGTCACCTCCTTCTGCGAAGCAGTAATGCTCGCGAAGGAGGAGGCGGAGCGCGAGAGGGAGAGGCAATCTCTACGCCCTCGCGCCCCTAGCCGCCGCAGGAGGAGGAGACACCCTGGGCGTCGGGAGTCGATTGCCGACTCCCGGCCACCGTAGGCGCGGGCTTGCGGACGGCGAGCAATGGGCAGCTCGCCGTCCGGTAAGGACCAGGCCCGGGTCGACGGCGCGTCGTGTTCCACGCGCGCCTCAAAGAGATGTCAGCACCATTGACGGGGTCCGATAGGACCGATGCCTGCCGGGGTCGCGGATTGTTCGAAAGAGTTACCGTGGCCCTGGCGCACAGGCAACTGAAGGAACACGGGTGGGTTTTAGTCAGTAAGAGTCTGACACGCCCTTCCGCTCCGCCCAGAGCGGGAGACGTCATTTGATGATTTCCCACCCAAAAAAAAAAAAAAAAAAAAAAAAGATAGGTTATAACCTGGATTTACACGTAAGACACTTTTTATCCCGGTAGTACGTTCCCGTAGGATAATTTTCGACATTCACGCGGGCGAAGCCGCGGGCAAAAGCTAGTATTTTATATTCATTGTCGATATGGAAGACCTCTTGTCAAAGTGGCGCCAACTGGTGACGTGAATTTTCATGAAAACTCTAATTGTTATGTCTATTCAT
This sequence comes from Dryobotodes eremita, assembly GCA_917490735.1. Classification (NCBI taxonomy): domain Eukaryota; kingdom Metazoa; phylum Arthropoda; class Insecta; order Lepidoptera; family Noctuidae; genus Dryobotodes; species Dryobotodes eremita. The sequence continues at coordinate 16,239,586 of OU823251.1, read as the reverse complement.
TCTAACGATAGGTTTTTGTTTTTGACAAACATTCGACTGCTGGATGCAAAAAAAACGGATTTGGTATCTCTTACCCTGACTGAATTGATTGGCCGAAAATAATCTCCTAAACGTGCCCTCTCTTTCGAAAGCATTTTCTTAGAGAATCTCTTCTATATAAGAAAATGCTTTCAAAATTTTCGGCTGCCATAGTTTGCTAAACTTACATACGACCTGCATACGAGTAGGTATCTTTTCTACGTGCATGAAAGGAGGTGCTGTGTAATGCTTTCTGAAACGAACTAAACATCCTTTCAGGTAAAACTAGCGCAAACCATGTAGAAACCGTTTTCTAAAGATTCTGGTATGAAGACCTCACCTCATTAGATCTTCTTTAAGATAATGTAAAAAAACTCATTTATTTTCAAGAAATAAATTGGAAAAGAACAATAAAATTTCATATCACTACATAACATTACGCCTGTTTTTCCCGAAGGGTTCGACAGGGATGTACATACTACAACAACATTAAGCGATTTTGTTTAAAAATAAATCACCTAAGCACTTAATATAGGCACTTTTAATTATGTTGGCTTCGAAACAGTGGTAAAATTCGTAGTCCTATGAGTATGGGAAAATCCCACTTGATTTTCCCATGCTCATTGTACCTTTCACTCCAAACAATGTTGCCTTCGAACCCTAGAAGTATTTTCAAATAAAAAACGCTTCCTTAGGTCTTATCTCAACACCTCCGTGATCTATGTCACCGCACGTAAGTGGAGCGTCTCAGGCCGAGCGATTACCGTGCGGCGCACGTGGCATGTCCTGTCCATTTGCATGCTAATGCCAGCCAGCCGGAACTAGCCCGTCCTGCCGCCGCATTGTATTGTAAACACCGTATGATTCACGTCACCACAACAACGAGATTTGATGTGATTAGAATTGTTTAGGTAAGCCCTTATAGTTTGATACTTTCTCTTTTATTCGGCTTAAATAGTAAAATTACTGTGGGTTTTGTTTGGTTCTGGAATTCGTTTAATGTGATGTTTGCGTTCCTGGGCCATTAAATTTCACTGAAACGTTTTCCTATAATTTGTTCGCATTAAGAGTGCAATTTAATGTAAATTATTTAATGTTTTGGTTCAGGAATTGAACGTAACGACAACAATTTGCAAAATGTTTCTTAAATGATAAATGATATTATTTCTGTAAGTAGGTTTATACAAACACTTTTACACGTCAATTATATTTAAAAAACTAGATGAGGTCGGCGTTTCCTATCTGACTACTCTGAGAAGAAAGGCCGAAACAAACTCAGAGTTCACAGTCTCTTTTAAAGTCAAGACATAATCTTGGTCAGATCATGTGAAGACCATGTAGATTTGTGTCTGAAATGGTATTTTGAGGAAAAACCACACAGATTGAGTGGACCTGTCCAGTCAGTGCACGCATTTGTCAGTAATCGTGCAGCTCAACTCAGAACTTAAAGAGCTCAACGATTCGACGAACAATACCAAAGAAAGGCCATTCGGGTAGGCCGACCTCATCTACTTTTTAAAATATGATTGACGTGTAAAAGTGTTTGTTCAAACCTACTTACAGAAATAAAATCATTTATCATTTACCATAAAAATTACTCAAACTACCAGACCATGATTAAAATTAACTGAGAAGAGAAGAAAAAAAAAAGCAACAATGACCCACATAGTCTTCCCATTCACCTTCTTACATACCCTCCTACATCATCAATGAAAGCAAAAAAACTGGCTAATGAAGGTTTGTTTCATCTCTATACTTATGCCGTACCATGCCCTGCTGTCATATCTCTGGTCACATAGGCAGTCGCTCCACGTAAAATACTGGTATTCAGCTGCATCCAGTTAGACTGGAAGCCGCGCCAGACATAATTGAGAAAATGGTAGGCAGGCCATCTTTCTCCAACAGAAGAAATTTTCTGGTACAAAATAAAATAATTTTTATAAGATCACATCACTAAGCTAGAACCGGGCTTCTAAATTATCGCGTACCACAACAAATTGCTTCTGTACTGTATATCCTTAAATACAACATCTAAAAACAACTCTAAATAGTCGATGTCGGATCAAAGGTGCACAGTCAATCGTGAAGTAAACTTGGACCGTAGTCCCCAATGCTTTGAGGAAGACCGTTGAATTTTGTATGAAATTGCTGATGCGACCGTACCATCGGTAGATAGATGATATTTCCTACTCTAAGACTTCTTAGCACAGCATCAAATATGTACGGTGTATTTTCACTTCTCGATTTTATGTTCTAGTAAATGTCAAATTCGTTCTGTTGAATCGGTAAAAACACTAAAAACTGATTAGTTCCGTGATAATATTTGGAAAACGTAAGGTAATTGAATTAAAGGCGATGTTGACACTGCAGCTGAATTTTCGCTCGTAGCTCAGGTATAAATTCCGCAGCGTATCCTATTTCAGCATCACTATGAACATTAATGTTGATTAAACTTTTTAGAGTCTTATCAGCTGCATTCTGTAAAACAAAGATTTTATGCTAAAATGTTTACTAATAAAAACTTGGATAGCATTTGACAACAACAATAACGAGAGCGGCAACTCCCGTATTTTTTACCGATTCCAAAAAGGAGGCTCTCAATTCGTAAATATGTTTTTTTTGTATGTTTGTCACGCGATATCTCCGGCTTTTAAGCTTTTTTAATAGCTAGTGTATGCCTCAGGGGTGGTATCATATACATTTTATTAACTTTTCTTTGGTAGTTTTTAGTTAGCTTCGAAATTACGTATTTTTTACACTTAGTATATATTGATGATATTATGCTAACTTCCTGTCACTACACTATTATTTACATAGCAGGTATTGGTATATGACTTTGTGTGGGGTTGGTACTACAACTAACAGGTACAAAATTAAATCTCTAACACAAAAAAAAAACAACTGATTTCCAAATAAAACACTACAAAGTGAAAAATTACTTTAATTTCGGAAGTAGGTGGCAAAAAATGAAAATACAAAACCAAAGACACGGGACTCCCGAAATTAAAGTTATTTTTCACATTGTAGTGTTCTTTTTTGTAAGGCGGTTGTTTTTCTTTTGTAAAAAAGTTTTTTCAGAATGCGAACGCACATTCTGACCTGCCTTAATCTGTCAAAAACACCTCTAATTTTCATAATTTTTTTACAAGTTTTTTGACATCGATTGTAACTGAGATGAGATTGCGACTAGATTTTTTTTGGACGTTTTTATTACGGGGATTGGCCTTCTGATTAATTCGGAACTACCTTTACTTGAATATTCATGAGGTCTAGATTAAACGACTCCGAAACCGAATGTTAGCATTTCCCATAGTTCAACCGCTGCCATTCGTAAAGCCAACTTACAAAGGTACCTTTGTAGGCCTCATGGTTGACTGTATTTGACGTAATGTTTAGTTCGCCAAAGCCGTCGATACCCTCTGAAATGGACCACAGAATGTGGTTCATATTATGTTACCAACATTGAGGTATACTCAGACCCTCCTGTTGCCCGTGACTTCATCTGTATGGAAAGATCGGTTTCCTGTGATCAGTTGAGTTTCATAAAATCCTTTCTAAGTGCACCTGTACGCCTTTTTAACCCCCGATAGAAAAAGAGGGGTATTATAAGTTTAACGTGTGTATTCGTGTGTCTGTCTGCGCCATCTTAGCTCCTAAACGGCTCAACAGATTTCCTTTTTGTTTTTTTGAAAGGCGACTTAATCGAGAGTGTTCTTAGGGATGATTCAAGAAAATCTGTCAAGCCATTTGAATATTATCAGCTCTTTTCTAGTCGATGAAGGGATGTGAACATCTTCCACAAGTCTGATCAAGTCGAAATTCGGTATTCTAATACTTCAATGATATTAGAAGAATATAGTAACCTTGAACTGATGCTGCAGCATCACCTGGAATTTGCAGGATACCCAACTCCCTCACAAACATACAGCCAGAAGTATTGTGTTTGGGCTTATTGAAATGGTCTCAATAAAAAGGTTATAGATAGATGGTGATCAGGGTATGATGATGGAGTAGCAAAGAGAAATGAGGATAAATTAGTAACTAGCTTCACTGTGGGAAACATAGAAACAGCTGCGCAGATTTAAGCGAGGCACGTGTCGATCGTAGCGTGTCTACCATTAGGATTAAGTTTAAAAAGCATGAATTAAAGTTAATTAAACAAATTAAATAACCCCCGACACAAACGAACACTTCTAAAATGTGAAAAAAATTGTACGTATTGGACCTTTGAGGCTCGTGCACACTGGCGCGACGCGACAGCGTGACATAAAGGCAACGCGTGTCGCGCGACGAGTGGTACCTTTGTGTCGTGCTGTCGCGTCGCGCCTATTTGCGGGAGCCTTTAAGTTGAATATAAATTGTAGGTATTTTTTTTATTTTTTTGTAAGGCAACCAACAGTGATACATATAGCATGTTACAGAGTATGTGTATTACAGTATTGTATGGCTAATAATAGATTTCCTTGTATAACTAGGATAAGTATAAAACATGCGAACGGCCTGCCTAATCCTTCGGGGAATACAGGCGTGATGTTATGTTATGGGTAATTTTTTTTTTTTAATGGCAACTCGTGGTTTTAACCCTCTGAGGTCGTGGCTACTTAACCGGACTATCCTGTGGGTGCCTTAAGATTTACTCAAAGCGTCCAGCCAGGAGCGAATTACTAAAATTATAGGGTGACCGCACGCTAAAGGCACCCCCTGTGGGGTACGAACCTCAGCTTAGGGCGTCACTGAGGGGAGGACAGCAAGCCTGACAGGCTGGATCAAAAGGTTAATAGAATTATTATTATCGGGAGAATTTAAAGCTACAGGCTCAGCTACGGCGCGGGCTGGCGGTTCGTCGAGCAAGGGTCTGGGGGGGACAATTGAAGAGGGGGGTCGTCGCGTGGGACCTCGGTGGTGAGGTCGGAATGATGGCGGTCTGTGTTTGTGCACTGTACTGGTGGCCCTACTGCTCTCCTGGAGGAGGGTTATGGTGTCATCGGTGTCGGCTAGTACATGCCTTGGCCGGCTGGTACGACTGATATGGGAGGGGGTATAACGAGCGGCGTTATGGGTATCCGCTTTTATAACAAGTTGCCTAAGTCAGTTACAGAACTTAGCGATGGAAAGATCAAAACCTACATCAAACGTATCCTTATCAAAAAAGCATATTATAAGATTAAAGACTACGTTGAAGACAAGAAGTTTGGCTTTAATTCCTTCTGCACATGTAGCTTCCCTGGTACCTCATTACGGCATCACTATGTAAATGTCTATTAACTACCCCCAAATTACGATGCTTATTTCTCTTTTTTTTACATACTTCTTTGACATAAACTTCTCATAATTTGACATTATATACGTACCTATAATTCTAATGTCAACTCTTTACTAATGGCTTTTTTAGACAGGATATTAATTCAGATTCGTTACAGTTGTCATGGCAATCATGTCATTTCGTTTAAATAGGCTTTTATTTTTATTATTTTATTTATTTTTTATATAGATTCTTTTATATTTTGTGACCATATGTAGTAGCCTGTAGATTTGTAAACCATTTTCTATTTTATTAAGTACCTGGTACTTGTTGACAGGCCTACACACTATCCTCCCATACCTATTAAAATACCCATAACTGTAATTTGAAAACATTGTAAAAGCCAATTATTTTTAATTAAAAGAGTAACTGCGGAGGTTCTTGCCGGCTCTTCTCCTTAAGAAACGACCAATTGGAACTGAGCACCTAGCTTCTGACGTTTCATAAGTGCCCATGTAGGTTTATGTGAAATAAAGTATTTTGATTTGATAAGCGTTCATAAAATAATTCAACAAATAAATCAGATCCCACAATTCCAATTGCAAATGCAAATTCGGAAATTAATACAAAACAATCAAAAATATTGATTTGTCCGGAGTCGTTCAACCGTGCTGACTGCAGCTGTCAAATAAATAGATACTGTCCGTATATTTAACACTTAATCGAGCATTAATTAATTAATGTTTTATTATTGACAAGCGGGATGCCATTTAATGCGCCTACCACACGTGCATGCTTGACCACAGTTTTATTTGCGCATGCTTGTCGCATGAAAAGACTGAACACGGACGTGTCTACCACACGGCACAGTTAAGTACGCGCAAGCCACATTCTTGTCGACATCGTCGGCGTGGAAACAATGTTTCCCAATGAAGAGCTATTTCTTCTGCTATTATTTTTCAAGTGTTTGCTAGTGAAAAAAAAGAAAATACAAAAGTCAAAGTGTAAACGATCAAAGTGGACAAAAAAATGGCTGTTGAATAGAAAAATTCATTCACATATACATCTACTCAAGGATTTAAGAGATGAGCCAAGCGATTGGCGGAATTATTTACGGATGGAGGAAAATGCCTATAGTGAATTGTTGCGTTTGGTTACGCCTCTCATTCAACGACAAAACACGGTTATGCGTGAGAGTATATCCCCTCACGAGAGATTAACCGCTACTTTAAGGTTTCTGGCAACTGGGAGATCGTATCAAGATTTGAGGTTTTCTGTGGCAGTTTCGGAACAAGCATTATCTAAAATAATTCCAGATACATGCAGAGCTATTTTCATGGTGTTGCGAAATGAATACATGAAGGTGAGTTTTAAAAAGTTTATTAAAAAAATGTAAATGTTAATAACCACACAAGTATTTATGGCATATAACTCAAAAAGTACTGAGATGCTGTAGATGGCCGTAGGTTCATAGTGTCTGGTCCAGAGTTTACTGCATAATTTCTAGCAGCAGTGTCAGGTGCTGGTTGTAGGTTCATAGCGTCTGGTCCAGAGTTTACTGCATAATTTCTAGCAGAAGTGTCAGGTGCTGGTTGTAGGTTCATAGCGTCTGGTCCAGAGTTTACTGCATAATTTCTAGCAGAAGTGTCAGCTGCTGCTGACTGTAGGTTTATAGCGCTTGATCCAGGGTTGACAATATAACAATGACGATTTAAATTTTCCAGTTCTCCTTCAAATATTGCTTCGTTAATAAGTTTTTCAGTATATATACGCTGCTCATTTGTCATGTTTCTCAATTTAAATGCAATATTTTGTCCAAAAATATCATGTCTGTCAGGCTGTGATTGTGTGAATTTATTAGTGATACAATTACCGACTTCATTTATTATATTATTGAGTTTATTGTCATCCCTTGTCCTTTTTTGTACTCTTCGAGGTGGTAAAGATTGGACAACAGGAGAAGTAGGTGCAAGGTATGAAGATGGATGGTCTGACGTGCTCGTAGAAGCCTGAGATTGCGGACGAGGAAGAGGTGAATCCAAGGTTGCATCTGTATTTGTTTCATTCTGAAAAAAAATGTTGTTTCAGATACCAAGCTCACAAGAAGAATGGAAACAAATAGCACATGACTTCGAGCAAAAATGGAATTTTCCTCATTGCTTGGGAGCAGTTGATGGAAAACATGTACGAATTATACCACCGCCAGGAAGTGGTTCCTATTTTTATAATTATAAGGGGTTCCATAGTATGGTCTTGATGGCAGTAGTAAACGCTAATTATGAATTTATCGTATGCGAATTTGGTATAAATGGAAGGAATTCTGACGGAGGTGTTATTGAGCAGACGAAATTTTACGATAAATTGAGAAATAACTCGTTGCATATTCCGGAACCAGAACTTTAAAATCATTCTAACAAAATTCTAAATTACGTTTTTATTGGTGAGCCTTTGCTCTAACTCCCAACTTTTTAAAACCATTCAACCAAAGGGAATTAACAAATGAGCGAAAAATTTATAATTATAGATTATCTAGGGCAAGGCGAATTGTTGAGAACGCCTTTGGCATATTAGCATCTAGGTTCAGAATCTTTCATACAAGTATTAATTTGTCTCCAGGAAACATAGACATTGTAGTCATGACCTGCTGTGTGTTGCATAATTTTTTAAGAAAAAAATACAGTACCACTTATACGCCAATTAATACATTGGACTTTGAAGATACAATTCAAGGTACTTTAACATCGGGTTTAAGAGCAGATTCGTCACATTTGTTAGAATTACAAGGAGGACATTATAGAAACATTTCTCAAGATGCCAAAGCGACAAGAGAAGAATTTTCGAATTATTTTAATAATGAAGGCACTGTATCGTGGCAAAATGCATTGTGTAATATAAATACGATTTAATTTTTTTCATAGGTACACATTGTAGACTTGTTATAAAATAAAAGTAACTAACTACTCTTCCAAAATGTTTTTTTGTAACCTACAATATTACAATCCTGGTTTAAATCCTTAACACCTTGTTTAAAAACAAATTGGGATGTTGTATTACCTGTGTGAGGTCATCAAAATTTGACACTGTCTCTCTGGGCGTCTCTTGGTCGGTTAAAAAATCGAGTAGGTGAAAATACCACAGCGTCGGTTCATAAATATCATCTGTGGCAGCTCCAGATCTTGTGGAAGCATTCACTTTTTTCATCTCGTAGGCGCATTAATCAACAGCGAGCACCACAGTTAATTATCCTTTTATTTTAAAGGGGGAATTCACGATGGGAGGAATACCAGTATTTTACTTGGAGTGACTGCCTATCTGACCTCCACAACCCAGTTACTAGGTAATACATCCGGTTAGACTGGAAGCCGACCCAAACATATGTAGTTGGGGAAAGGCTGGCCGATGAATACACGTGGAACCTCATTTCCTGGTACCAATTAATATTTCATGTAGTAACCTGAATTATGAATTGGGTAGTAGTAGTGAAAAATGACATGATTAAAATATTAAAAACATCTTTTCTTCTTGTCACCGTTGAAGAAGTTCTCTTTTATTTTGAACTTGGGTGTAAGGTTCATTGTACTCGTATGAATCTTAGGAACCAGGAAATCAGGTTTCATAAACCCTTAAGATAGTCAAAATCAAAATTATACAGGTGTACCTAATATTCGACACACTTGAATAGGATAGAATATTGTTTATTGTTGTTAACAAAAGAAGTTGGTCAAGATTGAAAAAATATCTCTCCGTGTTAATTAGATTCTACGATAAATTATGGAAGCCAAGCGTTAGTAATAGTTATAATTAATAAACATAACATAACATAACATCACGCCTTGTTTCCTGAAAGGATTGGGCAGAGGTATACGTATTGCATACATATGTACACCCACATTTCGCCAGTTATGTTTAAGTCCCATGTAATAGAGGGCGAGCCTATTGCCATCAACCGGGCACAAATCCAAACTCCGGGTCGCTAGTGAGAAATTCCAGATAGAAAAACCCAATAACACTTTTTGCCCGACCTGGGAATCGAACCCAGGACCAGGAGGAGTTTATAATTAATATACTAACTAAAAGCTACTTGAAGCTATTATACTTAATGGCTTAATAGAAGCGATAATGTATTATTGCAAACTTTTTACCTCCAGGAACATTTAATAATTTACTGTCAATTGATTTTATGTCTTGAAGATTAATTTATTAACCCCCGATGCAAAAAGAGGGGTGTTATAAGTTTGAACGCACATGTTTGTGTCAGTGTTTTTTTTTTGGGTGGGAACTCATCAAATGACTTCTCCCGCTCTGGGTGGAGTGGGAGGGCGAGGGACTAAAACCCACCCGTTTTCCTTCAGTTGCCTGTGCGCCAGGGCTACGGTAACTTTCAAACAATCCGCGACCCCGGCAGGTGAGTGTCTGTCTGTGGCACCGATTTGGATGCGGTTTATTTTATTTGAAAGCAGGTTTTCTTGCGGTGGTTCTTAGACATGTTTTATCAAAATCGGTTCAGCCGTTTCAAGGTCATCATCCGTTTTTGTGTCGGGGTTTTTTTCAATTTTACCTATTATAGTTTCTTCTATCGTAATAGGTATTGTTTTGTATAGTTTTTGCCTTATCCTTTATGACGCTAAGATGCAACTCTCAACGTCATTCTAAAATATTTGAGTTCATTCAACATCACCCAATAAGCAGCTGTCAGAAATCCCCTCTCTCTTTGGATATTTCGAGGAAACATGGAAGTATTATTTACTCTATACTTGCGAAGAATCGACTTAGATTTAGTTGAAAAAATTATGGGTCTTATGTATTATAACTTTTCAATGTCCCACAGCAGCGCAATGTCCTAGGCCTGCCATACATTCATCTGTTGCCGTACTACATGTCGTGCTAATACCATCATGGTTCCATTGCGAAAAAGGGATAGTGCTATCGGTCATATCTATCTCCGTCTCTCTTTCACGCTGGAACAATGATGGCTATAACACGGCATAGTACGGCCGCTGGTACTTTCTAGGACCCGCTTTGTGATACATGAAATCGCTCCTCTGGCATGCAACAGTTGTAACCAGTCCACGTCTGATAAGTTTCCATCAAATTAAGTCGAGAAGGTCATGAATGGTTGGAAAGAACTGATCCTGGGACCTCAGAAAATCCCTTAGGTCCGGCGCACACCTGGCGAGGCGCAGCGCAGCGCGGTTTTCACTGTCAAATAAATATCAACGTTGCGTGCCCAAAAATAAAGATGATAATAAATAATTTGAGATGCGCACATCTTTCCGCTTAGACGCGCTCTCGAGCTAATGAAAATTTATTTATTTTCAACTTTAAATCAACTTGTGCAAGGTCGATATTTGTTTGGCAGTGACGAATACGCTTCGCCAAATGTGCGCCGGCCCTTATGAAGGAAGGTATTCTGTACCCTAATTACGTAACACACTATCCATCACAATCTGAATCATTTTGAAGCCTATTGCTAATCCATTGCTTCATATGTTCGAAAAAATTGTCTGGTCAACAACGTAAATAACGCAATGAATGTTGTTGAACTGTCAAACTGAAACCCATTCCTACTGTTACTGTGTTACGTAATTACCCAGCTGGTCTTAGCGAGGGTCATCGATAAAATGTTCAAAACGATACTTACAGAAGAGGAAATAGCCTAACCTAATGTATAAATCAATTTATGGTTACAAAACATACAAAACATAATCAGCCTATAATGTTCCCGCTGCTGGGACACAGGCCTTCTCTCGGTGAGAGGGAGTAGACCGTAATCCACCACGCGGGCCCAGTGCAGGTTGGTAGATGTCACATGACTTCGAATTGTTGGTTCTTGTACATGCCGGTTTCCTCACGATGTTTTCCTTCACCGTTTTGAGAGCAGTGGTGATTAAATAATTTACACAAAGTAAAGCGCCTGTATGGGTTCGAACCTACGACCTATGACTAGTAAGTCGCAGCCCGTACCACTGGGCCACCACTGCTCGACTGCCCTTTATGGCTATTCGCTAAGAAACTGGATAAATATTTTTTCATGGCCATCTATCATTTTTATACGTAACAGTTCGCTAATTTCCTTAATTTAATTCATCATAAAAAGACTATAGCAGTTCACTAGATACCTCCCGGGCTCGGTCGCAAAAAGACCACTTCGCAAAATGTCTACCGGACGCAAAATGTCCATTTCTCAGAATGTCTCTTTAGCAAAATGACCACTTCGCAAAATGTCCATTTCGTAAAAGTCCTGAATCTTCATATTTTGGCTGCTGAAACCAAAACTACAAACGTAGCATAAAGGATAGTTTAAAAAATATTGTGGCTGTCATTCCAATAAATTGTGGTGCCTTACGACTTCCACGCGAACGAAGTTGCGGACAGAAGTTAGTAAACAATAAAAGATTTACAGCAACATCTTGACGATTTTTATTACTTACTAGCTGCGCCCCGCGGTTTCACCCGCAGAAATCTCGATCCCGTGGGAATATCGGGATAAAAAGTATCCTATGTCCTAATCCAGGTCATAGTCTACCCATGTGCCAAATTTTATCCAAATCCGTTCAGCCGTTTTAGCGTGATTGAGTAACAAACATCCAAACGTCCACACTTTTACATTTAATACATAATAATATTAGTAGGATTAGTAGAATAGTAGGATCATATTTCACGGTCAAAATGCTCACGGTCTAAATTTATATTACATACCTAGGTATCAACTAGAATTCCCTTCCTTACAAGTGACGCTGAAGATAAAGTCCACAGTTGATGATTTCTTTAGCATACGTTAAAGAAATTATCAATCATCATACCTACAAGACTAGACAAGTGATTTCCCAACTGGAAAACAAACACAAAACTTACAAACTCAAACTCAAAGCATTTATTTCAATTAAACTATTTTCAGGCACTTATGAACTGTCAAATAGTCGGTCACTTCGTCAGAAAGTTGAAGCTAGTTACCCATTCCAAAACGTAGATCTCTATGGATAAGAACAGGCAAGAAACTCCAAGAACACTCAACTAAATCCAGATATTACACAATCCCGGGTACATTATTTTTTTTGCTTCTATATGTGAGAAAAATGTAAAAAAAATAAAAATAAGAAACCATTCAAAATGTAAAATTTCAAATAAAAATAAGTCGTGGCAGTTAAAAGATGACCAGTCTCAACCAACGGCGCCCGTTCACGAACATGACACAACAACACATTACCTACCCATGTATAACCTGTTATGTGTAAATCCCATGTAATATGGGGGAGTCTCTAAACAGGCAAAAATCCAGACTCCGGGACTGAGAAATCTCTAATGAAAAAGTTCAATATTACTTTGCCCGACCAAGAAATCGAACCCTACAGCACCCTATGCTCAGCACTGATGGTACAGAAAGACCAATGAGACACTTGCATTAACAGTTCGGTTAATATTTTCTTAAATCGTCAAACACCTCCAGCCTTTATGTAAAATTTATTATATAATAAAGAATATTAATCTATATTCTAAATACAGCAACGTTCATAACATAAATACTAGAAACAAAGATTTACTCATTATGCCCAAAGGCTCCAAAAAATTAATAATTCATTTAAGTGCCAAAGTATGCGTTTTTACAACAAACTCCCAAGTCTTGTTAAAGAACTGAGCCTCAATAAATTTAAATCATTTATTAGACAGAAACTCTGTCAAAAAGGTTTCTATAAAGTTAAAAATTACTTGGATGACAAAAAGGCTTGGGATTAATTAAACAACTTCAATGTACCCCCCAGCAACAATCCATTTTATACTGTGAATAAGTGTTTTAGAATTAGTAATGTCATTTTTATTGATTTACATGACATAACTTATGATATTTTTGATAACATTTAAAGAGAAAACTGTCTGTGAATGTGAGTAGCATGCAGGCTACATTCAATACATGATTATTATTTTAAAATTGTGAATATGAAGACTATGTGGGTCATTATTGTTTTCTTTTTTCGCCTCAGTTAATTTTAATCATGGTCTGGCAGTTTGAGTAATTTTTGTGGCCTACCCAAAAGTCCTTGCTTTGGTATTGTTCGTCGAATCGTTGAACTCCTTAAGTTCTAAGTTGAGCTGCACGATTACTGACAAATGCGTGCACTGACTGGACAGGTCCACTCAATATGTGTGGGTTTTCCTCAAAAGACCATTTCAGACACAAATCTACATGGTCTTCACATGATCTGACCAAGATTATGTCTGGACTTTAAAAGAGACTGGGACCTCTGAGTTTATTTCGGCCTTTCTTCTCAGTGTAGTCAGATAGGAAACACCGACCTCATCTGGTTTTTAAAATATGATTGACGTGTTAAAGTGTTTGTTCAAACCTCCTTACAGAAATAAAATCATTTATCATTTATCACTTTGCAACAATTAACCACCGTTTGTAGCCTAGGCGAAACTCCATGGGATTTTAGAAAATCAAAGATTTGTGTGTTTCTAAAAAATCACAAAATGCACTATCACTTTTTTTGTCTATTCTTCCGTCGACAAAACCCGTTTCTATGGTAGTCATGGTACGCGTGCTGGAAGAAATACATCGAATTACAAGTCACCCTGTACAATACCCCATTAAGCTCTGGATAGTATGGTGTCACAAATTACACTCCTAATCCATGGGAGCCGGCAACGGCTTCTATTAAACACAACTTAAGCCTCCCTTGAGACCGCTACCGCACGCAACGGTCTTATATAGTCCGCTGTAATAAATGACTATAATGTTTACTGTAATTATTATGCTTGACTGGTCTGTTAGTGCGTTTATTTGTTTCTCTATCACTAGATATTATAAAACAAAGTCTCCCCGCCCCATCTGTCTCTCTGTCTGAACGCGATAAACTCAAAAACTACCGAACGCATTTTCATACTGTTCACTAACGGACAGAGTGATTCACGAGGAAGGTTTAGGTGTATAATTCATTAAGCTTTTGTGTAAATTGGCTGAAATATGACGATGATTGTTGAAGATGTCAGAAAAAATTAAGCCGACTGGGAGCTTTAAGGCTCGTACACACTGGCGCGAAGCGACGCCTGACACAAAGGCACCGCGTGTCGCGCAACGAGGGCGCCTTTGTGTAGCGCTGTCGCGTCGCGCCTGTCTGTGGGAGCCTTTACTGGCGTGCGCGTAAACTAATTGCGGTTGGCTGAAATTTGGCATATATGTAGTTTATAACCTGGATTAACACATAGGGTACTTTTAATCCAGGTAGTACGTTCCCGTGGGATATTTTCCGACGTCCACACGGGGGAAGCCGCGGGCAAAAGCAGTCTTAAATAATAGAATGCAGCAATATCAGACGGTCAATTCTCTCTCTTAATAATAGGTAAAATTAAAAAACTACTCGACACAAAAAGGAGCTGATGACCTTGAAAGGGCTGTACCGATTTTGACAAAACATGTCTAAGAACACCGTTAGAAAACCTGCTTTTAAACAAAAAAAACCGCATCCATATCGGTTAAACCGTTTAAGAGCTACGGTGCCACAGACAGACGCACACATCGCGGTCAAACTTATAACACCCCTCTTTTTGCGTAGAGGGATTTAAAAACGTTTAATTTCAAGACGCAATTTCATCTCAGCGACAATCAATGTTAAAAACTTGTCAAAATGTAGATAAATTGATTATATTGTTGACAGAATCACTTCTTAAAAATAAGGGAATTGCCTCTATTAAATCAAGATGCAAGAATAGGACTACCTCATGACGCCTTCGTTCACTTTAATAAAACGGTAGTAAATTAGGGACATTGAAAAGCCACATAGATAGACCTACATTCCTGGATCTAATGTCTGCCTGTTTTCCTGTGTGTCGTAAGGATGTCCCTGCAACCACCGGCCACCGCAGTGCTCGATAAGTTTAATCATGGTAATCATTGTCATCAGCTAAAATATGCCAACTGCTTGTCATAGGCCTTCCCTAACAATGGCCACAATGAACAGTCCTGCACTCATAGGATAATCGTAATCAATTCAAATGAGATTTATGAAAACAATCAATGATCTAATAAAATCTTCCTGTTTATAGTTACGCGACGAAACACAAAATCTACCTAACAAGAGAACCTTTCACAATAAGCTCCATAGTTTCGGACAAGCAGTAAATATTCAGGAGTGACGTAATGCTCCTACAAGCCCCGATTTTAGTCTAACTAGTAACGGGTCTGAGTCATACCGACCATTCGTACTTCGAACATGAGCTGCGCAAGCCGTAAATGTTCAAAATACGACGTGCAGCCGGCCTAGGTGCGGCCGTATGGAGTCGAGTGACGACCGTAACGGCCGAAATCGACATGTATGCAAGACACTTTATGCCTAGCCGGCCGATACATTTCAGGATTGGACTGCAAATGCCTAGCGTATGAAAATTACGTCTAGTTTAGTAGCGAGTAAGCTGTTTATGTGGAAAAGTTGCAGTTTCGTGCTGCACGTGTACCATGACCACCATAGAAACCGACGGAAGAATAGACGAAATGTCAGATTGTAGAAAAAAATCTTTAGAAATCTGTCAACAATATGTCATTTTGTCTATTCTTCCGTCGACAAAACTCGTTTCTATGGTGGTCATGCTACACGTGCTGGAGAGATTACATGGTTTCTTTTCTGTTGATTTTTATTGGTAAGAGGTTTTACGTTGTAAGAAGATCCAATTATGATGATTTGATGAAAACGACGTGTTTTAGTTTATTTCATACTAGCTTTTGGTCATGACTTCGCCCGCGTGGAGTTCGGAAATTTTCCCACGGCAACGTACTACCGAGATAAAAACTATCCAATATGTTATAAACTATCTATGTGTCAAATTTCATCCAAATTCATTTAGCCGTTTTTACGGGATTGATTAACAAATATCCAAACATACCTACATTTATAATATTAGTAGGATAGGATTTATTTTCAGTTAGTATATTTAGAAACTGATTTCTTAATTCCAATGGACTTTGTACCTAGATATCCTCGCCGTTCACGCGACGTGTTGCTATTATCGCTATATCTATGCCGAAAAACAAAAAGATAAAAAAACAAAGAACTTAATTTCGGCCAATAAATTGAGAAGTCACGAATGTTAGTGAAGTAATTAATTGTTAAGATAAAGTAAATAACAGGTGCAATCTAGTTCAACCATGGCACCAAGCCAAACGTGGAGGCTCTGGGAACAAATAGAATTCCACAAGTTTTAATGTTGGGTACATACCAGAGTACATTGTTAGACAAACTAGAGTTTGCACTACTGCTTAGCTAAGAATCTCTGCACTATGTTGCGTTAACATCCTTGCAAGTTTTTTCTGTACAAAGTTGACCTAAGCATCTCTACACAAAGTTCCATTTACATTTAAGATTTAAAAAAAGAACTCAATAAGAAATTACAAAGATTTGTCTTAGTAGAAACAAACAAACAAAGTGTCAAACTTTGAGACACATACTAAGCAGCTATTGTTTTTCTTTATGACTAATCATTTACTTAATAACATTTCATTTCGTACGCCAATAATATTAACGATCACAAATCCTAAAACATTTCGATCTATTCGCAATATTCCAGTTATATTAACTTGGTTGAAGATAGTCTCTGTAGTAACATAAAGCATTTTGGTCCTATATTTCTAACCGTAAAAGTAAGTCAGGCATTCCGTCCATGATGCAGTACCAGAATGTCAAGTCAAGTGATCCTGATGTTGTCTGCAATATGTTTTCGGACTTTTTCTTGTCCGTATTTGAGCCCGTATCACCAACGCTCACCACGTGGGATCCGCCGGAGCAATGCGCACAGAATGGTAGCTTAATTAGTAATTTGCATATTAATAAATCAAGAGTGCCCTCTAAGGGGGCAGGTCCTGACGATCTTCCGGTGGCCTTTTTTAAAGCTACGGCTGATAATATTTGTGAGTCGATCTATATCCTTTTTAATAGATGTCTTCATGAAGGTGTGTTCCCGGTGGTGTGGAAGCAAGCTTACATTACCCCAGTGCATAAGGGTGGCTCAAAGTATAACGTCGAACAATATAGACCCATCTCGATTCTGCCGACCTTTTCAAAGCTTTTTGAAAGACTGGTCCATAACGAGATTTACCCTCTCTTGCATAATATTATCATTCCTGAACAACATGGGTTTGTTAAGCGCTGTTCTACGACATCTAACCTGCTAATATTTGCTGATTACCTTTTTTGAAAGTGTTGATAGGCGATTAAAAATAGACGCGATCTACACCGATTTCAAAAAAGCCTTTGACAAGGTCGATCATGAAATTCTCCTGAGTAAAATTGCTTACAATGGAATACGCGGTTTGTTGCGTTGGTTTGTGTCGTACCTCGAAAACCGGTCACAGAGGGTTGTGGTTAATGGTCATCAGTCTGTCTCTGTTAATATTACTTCCGGAGTTCCACAGGGCTCTATTCTGGAACCTCTATTATTAATTATGTATATCAACGATATTAAGAAATGTGCGGTTGCTGACCGTACAGAAATGTTTTAAAAAGTCAACATTCTTGATGTACGCTGATGACTTGAAGGCGTTTCTAGCGATACGTACTATAGACGACTGCCAGTCATCTCAGGAGGACCTAGACAGACTAACTGCCTACTGTATTGAAAATAAGCTGCATCTTAGTATCTCCAACTGTAACTATATAAGGTGTATCTATCCATACACGAAATATCTGAAGGGGTCATTGTACTCATTATTATGAACAGCTTTTACTATGGGACCAAACCACTAATTAATAGGAGGATTAATAGGAGGTTCACTAATCTTAATTAAAAATTGTATAAAATCTAAGTCTCGTAAAGACATAGTTGAACTATCGGTGGAACATAGCATTGAACTGTCGTGTGTTGAGCTAGATAAGCATTTTATAGTGTGCGTTTACAGACCTCCAAATTATCAAAACTACTCTATATTTGAGTCAGTAATGGAAGATGTTTTGGGAAAACTTGCAACAGGTAATAAATCACTAATTATTTGTGGTGACTTTAATATTAATATTTTGGAAAATAATTCAAATAGCAGTAGATTCTTAAGCCTCTTCAAATCATTCAATCTGTCAAATGTGTTTTTGGAACCAACGCGAATAACTACGGCTACTGCTACATGTATTGATAATGTTTTTTGTTGCTGCGACTATTTAGATAAAGCCATTGTAAATTATCTCCCTTCTGATCACAGCGGTCAAACTGTTACTTTTGAGTCCAACACACCAATACAAAAAGTGCAGATACAAACTAGACCAATAACATCGGCTAACTTAAATAAGTTTAATAGCGCTTTAATTAGCAAGTTAAGTGCTCAGGGCCTAAATATGAATGATGGTAATATTTTGTATAAAGAATTCTTTACATTAGTGCAAACAGAGTTCAATAATTATTTTAAGAAGAAATCTAAAACTATTTGCCCTAAGTTTTTATTCAGTGACTGGGCAACTAAAGGCATTAGGAAAAGTAGGGAAAGATTATTTGAACTGTATGGCCTTAATCCGTATATTAACACGGAAACTTTCAATAAGTATGTTGCTACTTACTCGAAAACTTTTAAAAATGTCTGCAAAACAGCTAAAGCGTCATTCATTAGCAACAAGGTTAAATCAGCAGACAATAAAATAAAGACAGTTTGGAAAATTATTAACAATGAAACGAACAGGAACAAAAGGCATAATACTGATTACACACTGGACACTTCCCGCGGTCTCATTAGCGATAACATCGATGTTGCTCAGGAATTTGCAACTTTCTTTACTAATATTCCAATTAAAACTACAGAAACTTTAAATTCCTCGCCCTCTCTTGCTATTGATTTATTAAGAGCGAATGTTTCAGCCTGTTCTATAGAATTTAAATTTAAACATATAAGCCCTGTGGTCGTTGTAAAGGCATTTAAGCAACTTAAGATTAAAATTACAGAAGATCTGTGGGGCATGTCTACTAAAGTTTGTCAATCTATTATTGAGACAATTGCACCCTATTTAGCTTTAATATTTAATTTATGTGTAGATCAAGGGGTATTCCCAGATTTAATGAAGTATAGTAAAGTAATTCCACTTTTCAAATCTGGGGACAGCAAAGACACTAATAATTATAGACCCGTATCGGTTTTGCCAGTTTTCAGCAAGGTGTTTGAAAAAGTAATGTTAAATCAAATGCTCAATCATTTTAATCGTAATACATCCTACATGATCAACAGTATGGTTTCACCAAAGGACGTTGTACAACCGACGCCGGTGTTACATTATTAAAACATATTTTTAACGCATGGGAGGAGGCACAAGATGCAATAGGCATCTTTTGCGACCTATCCAAGGCATTTGATTGCGTGAATCACGAAACACTGCTCTTGAAACTTGAGCATTACGGACTGGGTAAACTTGCGCTTAGCTTAGTAAAATCATATTTGAATGATAGACTGCAGCAAGTTCAAATAAACGGGGTAAATTCATTGGGCTTAAAAGTCAAAATGGGTGTACCGCAGGGTTCAATATTGGGTCCGTTCCTCTTTTTAGTATATATAAATGATTTACCTCATTTACTGAAAATCCGACCTCAAATGGTGTTATTTGCTGATGATACATCACTGATTTATGAAATAAACAGACATGCACATGAGCTTGACGACGTAAATAACGCCATGCTGAAGGTTCATAATTGGTTTACTGTAAATAATTTGGTATTAAATGAGAAGAAGACTAAATGCATAAGATTCTCGTTACCGAATGTTAGAAGTAGTAAATGTCACGTTGTATTGAATAAGGAGAGACTAGAATTCGTCGAAAAAACGGTTTTCCTGGGGATTACGCTAGATTCAAAGCTACAGTGGGGTCCTCACTTAACATCACTTGCAGGGCGGCTAAGTTCAGCCGCTTACGCTGTTTGGAAAATCCGTCAATTAACAGACGTGGATACCGCGAGACTAGTATATTTTAGTTACTTTCATAGCATCATGTCTTACGGTATTCTGCTGTGGGGACGGGCTGCGGATATTGATTCTATCTTTATTCTGCAAAAGAGGGCTGTCAGAGCCATCTACAACCTCCGCAAACGCGAATCTCTAAGGGAACTGTTTAAAAAAATTAACATCATGACGGTACCTTGTCAATATATATATGAAAACATTATGTATGTTCGAAAAAATCTACATCTTTTTAGTAAGATAAGTGACAGGCATAATTTTAACACTAGAAATAGGAACAAATTAGATCAACCACGTTTCAGGTTATCTAAAGTAGGTACTTCTTTTATGGGGTACTGTGTAAAATGTTAATAGGTCTTTACCTATGAAATTGCCGTTTTGTATGAAAAAATTTAAACGAATTTTTTTCATGAATTTTTTATTTGTATTAATCGAAGTAATCACCCATGCAATCAATGCATCTTTGCCATCGCAGTGGCAGTTTATTGATGCCCTTCTTAAAGAAATCAGCTGGACGGGAGGCAACAAATTCTTCAAAGGCATTTTGTACTGCCTCTCGGGTATTAAATTTTTTTCCCGCCAAGAAGTTATCCAAATTCTGGAAAAAGTAGTAGTCTGTAGGCGCAAGGTCTGGTGAGTAGGGCGGATGACGGAGAGCTTCCAACCCCAGTTCTTGCAACTTGGAGACCGTCTGCTGTGCAGTATGAGGTCGCGCGTTGTCGTGCAGGAGCAGCGGAGACGAGCGATTGACCAATGCTGGTTGGAGATGCGCCAGCTTCTCCATCATTGTGTTCAGTTCTTCACAGTACACATCTGCAGTAATGCTCACCCCGTTTGGTAAGAAGCTGTGATGAATCACACCGGCGCTAGACCACCAAACAGTGACCATCACTTTTCTAGGGGTAAGTTTTCGTTTAGGGCATTGTTTAGGTGCTGAACCAGGATCCAACCAACTTGCTGAGCGCTTACGGTTATCAAACAGAATCCATTTTTCATCGCAGGTAACAATGCGGTTCAAAATTCCTTCATTTGTGTGTCTGTTGAGCAGTGCAAGGCACGTCTCGACGCGTACTTCGCGCTGGCGATCATTGAGTTCGTGGGGCACCCATTTGTCAAGCTTTTTTACCTTGCCAATTTGACGCAAATGGACCAATATTGTTTTGACGCTAACGTCGAAAGCTGCTGCTAATTCAGCCGTAGATTGTGTATCATCAGCTTCCACAATCGCCTTTAATTCGTCATTGTCGACCAAAGTCTTCGGACGACCGCGAGGTTCATTTTTCAGGTCGAAATTTCCAGAACGGAAGCGAGCAAACCAATAACAGGTGGTGCGTTGGTTTGTAGAGTTAGCTCCGTAAACGTCGTTGATGTTGCGTGCCGCTTGTGCCGCGTTGCTGCCACGACGGTACTCATATTCCATAATTACTCGAATTTTTAACGTATCCATGATGACGAAAAAGATTGAAATGCGATGAAAATGTAACACTAATCAATAAAGAAATGACTACTTTTAGAAAAAAAAATCCGTTTTTAAAATAAAATTAATTTGAAATTAGAATTCATAGCCAAACAAAAATTATTTTGATTTGAAATGGCCAGTACTGCAGAACGGCAATTTCATAGGTAAAGACCTAATATAATAAAATACCACTCGATATTCTTCAACTAAATGAGAAGAAATTTAAAACATGCATTAAACGCACACTATGTAGACAAGCATATTATAAGTTCAATGACTATATAGTAGATAAAAATGCTTGGCTTAATGCTGGTCCTGCTCCACAGCCGGGCGCACTAGTTAAAATTTGAATGTTTGGAAGAGATACTCCTTTCTTATTCCCCCTTTTATTTTTCTGACATTGCGAACTTAATGTTTGTTTATTTTTTATAAAATATGTTTTATTATTGAATAACTCAATAGATATTTTAATGATTATTTTCTTTTATGTAGTAAAATTTTATTCATTGCTCAAATACATAGCAAACTATAGTTTTGTATAATTTAGAAGCATATTGCAATTTTGTAAATGTGAGTACAATGGATTCGTTTATTATATAATTATGTTGACTTGACAGCATGGCAGTAGAGACTATGTCATGCTCACTTAAATGTCTCACTGTTGGTGGCGCGTGTGTTGGATCATTCGGTTCTCTACAAAATGGTTGAGCTGGATGGTGCTGATCCACGCGTCATGTTCGTGAACGGGCGCCGTCAGTTGAGACTGGTCATCTCTTAACTGCCACGGCTTATTTTTATTATTAATCTTGTATTTTGAATTGTTTTTTTATATATTTTTTTTTTCATTGTTCTCGCATATAGAAGCAACACGAATAATGTACCCAGGATTTTGTAATATCTTGATTTAAAAAGAGTGTCCTTGGAGTTTCTTGCCCGTTCTTCTCCATAGAGATCTACGTTTTGGAATGGGCAACTAGCTTCAACTTTCTGACTAACTGACCGACTCTTTGACAATTCAAAAGTGCCTGTAAATGGTTTAATTGAAATAAATGCTTTGAGTTTGAGTTTGAGTTTGAGTTTGAACCTGAAATCTCTAAAAAAAAATCTGCTGTTCCATACATTTTAACGAGTTCTGCGAACATAAATGTAGGGAACAGCTGATTTCTTTTTCGAGATTTCAGGTTTGGTCCCATAGTAAAAGTTGTTTGTTAAGATGAATACAATTACCCTTTAAGAGATTTCGTGTATGAATAGATACACCTTATATACACTTTACAAAGAATAATTGTATCTTCAATTTCAATTACAACCTTAACTGTTTCCCCTTAAATAATATTTCTATAATGAAGGATCTAGGTGTTCTCTTTGATGGCAAACTGTCCTTGAACCAGCATATTGAAGCCATAGTCAATAGTGCTTTTAAAATGTATGGATTTGTAATGAGATGTTCAACAGAATTTAAGCGTAACTCAACCTATCTCTATCTGTATAAGACGCTTATTCGCTCTCAATTAGAATACACGGTATCTATTTGGTACCCCCTTCTACCAAAAGTACGTAGTTGGAATAGAAAGGGTTCCGCGCCAGTACATCCGTGCTATGTACTACAAATGTTATGGGACTAAGACTAATCTGTCATACTCCCAACTTCTTGACAAGTACAAGCTTATCAGCTTGGAGAACCGGCACAAATACCTGGAGGCCAACGTGCTTCATGATATTGTTCACAGTCATTTTGATGCCATTGATCTAACGAGTAAGCTATGTTATTCTGTCCCCCGAACAGTTCATGTGCGTCAGGTTCGTGCACGTACTCTGTTCGCGCTAAATTCTTGTCGAACGAACTCTGGCTTACGCTGCCCTATTCACAGAATGCTGGAATCCTATAATTCAAATTTCATTAATATTGATATAGCATGCTCGAAAAATAAATTTAAATCCAATATTATAAAAAAAAATATCCTAATTGTAATCTTATTTTTTATTTTTATTTATTGCATAATTTAAGTAAATGAATTTGTTTCTTATCTGATTTGGTTTTGTAGCTATAGCTACCTTTATAGTAACTTATTTATTTATTTCAAAATATTTGTTAATTTTGGTAAGGCTCGTCTAATGGCAACCACTGATCTTTAAATATATCTTATCTGCGGATAATGCAGTGGACTGCAACATTACTACTTAAAGTTTTGTTAACGTTATGTATTATATATGTTGTAGTTGTTATCCCTTAATAAATAAAATAAAATAAAATAAATAATTACCGTGATCGCAAATATTCATACTACTTGTTAAACTTTTGGAAAAATCATCTACTTTTCAATATTTGTAAATATGTGAGCACCATGTATCTATCACATATCTAATTTACCTGTCTTTGCATTATATTTAATTATTTTTACCTATTGTGGTAAAGTAATTTTATTCTAGGTGCATCGTCTTCACTTATAATTATATAATTAATGTGAACCTAAATAATATTGTAAAACATTTTAAAAGAGTAACGGTGGAGTTTCTTGCCCATTCTTCTCCATACGAAACTACCTTTTGGAAGGGCCAACTAGAATCAATTCTATTTTTTTGTAAATTTTGACGTTCAAAAGTGCCTTTTATGTGCCTATTTGAAATAAATGATTTGAATTTGATATAATAGACTAGCTTTTGAAAAGTTAAAAGATAGATACTTTTAAAAAGTATCCTACATGTTAATCCAGGTTATAGACTATGTGTTTCAAATTTCATCCAAATCCGTTCAGTAGTTTTTGCGTGAAAGAGTAACAAACATCCATCCATCCATCCATCCTCACAAACTTTCAAATTTATAATATTAGTAGGATAGGATAGGATAAGGAATGCGAACCCGGTGCCACAATAAAGCAACGCAACAGGAAGTCAAGTCTGTTTATAGTAGTAGTGTTTGATAATTTAGAATGTGATTTTTTTATTTAGTTTTGATAGTACCAAACAAGTTTGCATTCTTTACCTCTGTATGTAGCTTATTATATTGTTGCACCCCCGCAAAAATAATAGTTCTATCGCTGTTGACTGTTCGCACTCGCGGCAGCAAAATGTGATCCTTCCTATGACCGCTACGATTAAGTACTTGGTGTATTTTTGTTAAGTGTATTTGTGTGTGAATGGACTTGTTCAGAATTTTTTTTATACGAGTATGCTGGTACAATATGCATGGAGTTGTTTAATATTCATGAGTTTACTTTCCCTGTAAATTTGAATTGTAGGTGTAAGGTAATCATAGTGGAATAATAGTTTAATAATTTTATTTTGAGCGATCTGTAGGTCCTTTAGGTTAGATTTTGGCGCGTTGCACCATGTTTAAATTAGGTACATCAGATGCGGCTTCACTAAGTTGCAAATGCTCTAAACTCTAGCGCACTCAATGAGGAAGGCAATGAACAACATTGCACAATGAGTCCAAACGTGAGGAAAGCATGGATCTGATGTGATCAATTTGTTTTTTCCAGTTTAACTGACAGTCTACTCTTAGTCCAAGGTATTTATTTATCACACTGCTTTTGTTGTATTATTTGATTATCAATAGTCAAGGGGGCGGGGGGGAGGATGGGTAAGCTGGTATTTTTTGTTTTTGGGTTTAAAGATGACATAACTAGTCTTAGCAGCATTTATTATAAGTAGGTTTTGTTGGAACCATTTTACCACCAATTCTAATTGAAGTACTATAGTAGAGACAGGTATCGTCAGCATAAAGGGAATCGTATAAATTTCGTATACGGAATTGATGTAATAGAAAGAATAGTGGTCCAAGAACCGATCCCTGGGGTAAACCGAATGAGTCTGTGCTGTGTGGTTTACTTCGATATTCCCCGACTTTTACTATTTGATACCTATTCTTTAGGTATGACTCAATATTTTTAGTGCCATCCCTGAAACACCTATGTTGCTGAGCTTTTGTAGTAACATTGAGTGGCTAACGGTGTCGAAAGCTTTCTTTAGGTCGATAAAAAGGCCTCGTGCTATATTTTTTCGTCACTATTAGTTTGTGTTACTGTTAGTAGTTAGGTCTGCTGTGGCTGATAAAGTGTTGGACAGAGAACGAAACCCATACTGTCTTTTTTTTAAAGTTAATAGAAGTGAATTTGTCTAATCGCGAATAAATAACTTTTTCATCGATTTTCGAAACGACGGGAAGGACGCAGATAGCCCGGTAATTGTTCGGGTTAGTTTTTGTGCCAGATTTACGGATAGGGGTAACTTTTGCGATTTTCAGAGCATCTGGAAATGTTCCCTCAGCAAGGTGTACACTAATGCAAGTAGTCAGCTCGTCTGATATTAGGGTTCTTAAACATTTAATTATTTTTGTGGTTATCCCGTCAATTCCTACACTACAGTTTGGATCAAGACTAAAGATTATTTTTGAGATTTCGTCCGTTTGACATAGCGTAAAAGTAGTTAGTTCATTAGTATAATCTCTTGTCAGTGTTGTGGTTTCTGCATTGTGTTCTTGCTGTATCGTTAGGATAGCGTCAGCGAGTTTCAAACCGATCGTTAAGAAGAAGACGTAACGTCTGGATTGTGGCGGCCGGTGATAACTCATAGGTAAAAGTTTGGTACCTGCGCATTATACGTAGGCGACTCGAGGAGTGCGCGGGGGGTGCTGCCACCGCGCGCCGCCGCGCGCCGGTGCATCGAAATATAGAAGCAATTAGCCGTTACCGAATCACTCGATGTATGCTAATTTCGATATTTAACACTGTTACTTTATGGGTTCTTATTGCGTACAGTGAAATTAATTTCTCGGGAGTAAAATAGTAACACATCTGCTCTGTTTGGCTGTCAAAGCGTACATTTACATCGTTGCAACTTTTTTCCCTACAACTTTACTTACGTACTTGATTCATGTTATGAAAATTGATAAAGCCGCCGATGGACCCTTTAACAAAGAAAATATGTATGAATTGTTTGAAAGATGATATGGCTAGGAAGTGACGTCTGATATGACAGCCAATAGAGATGTATGGAATAAAAAGACGTACTGCGTCCACCCCAAATAAATGTGATAAGGGCAGGAGGATGATGATGCCTATGGACACAACACACACACGCACACACCCTCACACACCCATACACACAGTTACACCACACACACTCACACACACACAAACACATACACACACACCCCATTTGACACTTTTGAGACTCAGATTATACATAACTTTGTTACGACTATGTCCAGAGGACGTCTTTCGGCAGAAATTATGACGATGATGACAATGTTGCCGACTGAAGGCAAAATTTGAATGTCCCAAGTGTCTGAAGTCTCAATAGGTCGACTGTATGTTACAATAAGGCGAACCAGATACAAATAATAAAAAATAATATATATATATATATATATATATATATATATATATCGACAGTGGAAAGGTAAAATGACTAAAGCGCCAAAACCTGAAATCTCAAGAACAAATTTTAAAGTTATTACTTTAAAGTTCATTCTCGAGATTGCAGGTTTTGGCGCTTGAGCCGTTTTACCTTTCCACTGTCGATATATATATATATATATATATGACGGAGAAGGTACGTCTCTCTCGTTATCATCAGCCATATTTTAAGTAATGTGAGCGTACTATGGGAAGTGTTAGTTATTGTGCAATAGGAAAACCGATTGCAGTTCATAACAAATTATAATTGACGAACAAATTAATCACACTAGCGAGTCACACACTGTAGCTCACAGAACAGTATTACTCATAGCGGAGCTGTAGGTACGCGACACAACTACACGGAACGCGTGACAGTTTCTAAACGTGTTCACTGCTTAACCGCCAACCACAAATTCTCTTTTAACTCTGGTCAAGCGTTATGTTATAGACTCTGTCAAGCGCCACTTGATGGCGCTGGCGTCCCGATTAGTCAAAGTCAAACGATTGATTTAACGTATTTCCGACATATATATCTTGTAGGTGAGGTAAGCACGAAAACTAAAGTTTGTTTTTGTTTTTATAGAAAAACTAGCAACCCGATCCTGCTTCGCACGGTTTTTACGACTTGTCAAAATACCCAGAATTATATGTATGTTTAATACTAATATATTATTCACATTAACTTTCCAGAATAAATTGTCTAAATGCTGGTGAAAACCGCAACAAAATCCGTTGTTTACTTTAAAAGAACAACGCGGTCATACAGATAGGCACGAAAAGCTACTTTAATCTATACACATAATAAAATCGTAGGGAAGTCAGTCTGTAAAATTTTAAGTAATTTTTGCGAGATCTGAGAACGATTCTTATGTCGAAAATATTGCATCGACTGTAGCCTATAAATTATCACGATATTAATAAGTCTAGGTTTTATTAAGTACGGGTCAACAACATTGTTAGGACATTTATTTTATTTAGGTGCATCATTGCAAAAAAGGCGTCTGTCTAGTAAATTTTGGGTACCTACGCAAATACCTGACGTACATTTTCTTAGGGTTCCGTACCCAAAGGCTGCCAATGGGACCATATTACTAAGGCTCCGCTGTCCGTCCATCTGTCACAGCGCAGTACCTTTTGAACTGAAATAGACACTTTAAATTTTCCCAGAGTATGATAGATTACCACTATGGACGCTACAACAACAAATAATAAAAATAAAACAAAAGATAAAAATTTAAGGAGTCCCCATACAATCAACTCAACCTATCGCAGTCCACTGCTGGACATAGGCTTCTCCCAGGCTGCCCCGCAACACCCTGTCCTCCGCCTTCCGCATCCAGTCTGTCCCAGCCATTCGGGCCATCTAGCTGGGCACATGCTACGTTTGCAATACACGGTCTCCACTCCAGGACTCGTCAACTCCACCGGCCATCAGTCCGGCGACAAACATAGCCGGCCCACTGCCACTTAAATTTGAAAAAAGAAAGAAAAATAGTTTATTCTGCACAAACAAAACGCACCTTACAAATGAACGACATTAACATTCATTGACATTGACATCATCATCTTTTTTTTTGGCATTGGCTGACTCTAAAAGTTATTTCGGTAACTCCGGTTCTTTTTCGGATAATTTAATGTCTGAATTTATCCTTCAAAGAAACTCCGAGCATAGCCCGCTACATAGCGCGCTGAACGACCTTGTATTTGTGGACCAGCCCGTTTCGGCACAGTATATCATATGGGCCAGGACGCTCTGGTTTAAGACCTTATAGTCTTCAAACATTGCGAAATAGGCGACGAGAAGACGTGACGAGGTTTCCCAAACGCTACCCAACCCAAATGTATCCTTCTGTCGGCTTCTTTCTCAAAGTTGTTTCCAAGCTGGATGACTTTCCCCATACAAGAAACGAAAAAATATGTAGTGTTTAATATTATACGGTGGCACGGAACCCTTCGTGTGCGAGTCGGACTCGCACTAGCCGCTTTTTTTTTTGTAAATGCTGTCCTTATAAATCTTTGTGACGCACGATATTTTATGGATTATTTTCTATCTGCCTTTATCCTTCTTTTATTTTATTGATAAACTTGACTTTGTTTACGCGTGGCCAGTAATATAAAGTGCAGTGAATGATTGTTCAAAGCATTTTAAGCATTACATAATGTTATATCATGAATTATGTATCGCGCATACTTAATTAAATTATAATTTAAACACCAACATATTTTTTTTAAATTAACTTTTGCAGCTTATATGCACTACAATAACGCCTGTGAAGTTTTGCTAATTAATTAAGTAGTACTTCTACCTCTATAAGCATAATAATCAGCCTATAATGTTCCCATTGCTGGGACGCAGGCCTCCTCTTTCTGTGAGAGGGAGTGGGCCATAATCCACCACGTGAGCCCAGTGCAAGTTGGTAGATGTTACATGTCTTAAAATGTTTGGTTCTAGAATATGCCGGTTTCCTCACGATGTTTTCCTACACCGTTTTGATAGCAGGGGTGATTAAATAATTGACACATAGTGCCTGCTTAGGTTCGAACCCACGACCGTAAGTCTCGTAAGTCGTACTTGTAAGTCGCGGCCGTTTCCACTGGGCCACCACAGCTCTCTCTCTTCTCGCTTTATAAAGGGTCAAATTAAATAAGCTAGCGAAACTCCGCAGACATTATAGGCTGTACGATAAAACAATTCCCTAATTCCAATGATTGATCCTCATTAAACATTGGAATTAGAGAACTGCAATCAATGAAAAGTCCTTATTCAGAAGTAGAATTTCGTTGGTTTATCTGAAGAAATGCGTCACTCTTTTCCAATTTGACAGAATCAAGCAGCAGGGTTTGGGACTTGTATGCAGTAAGGAATAAACTTGTCTTCTTTTTAGAAACTTAATACAATATAACTGAGCTTTTCTCGGAATAATCTTAAGGCAGTATTGTTGCAGATTTTTTTTAGGTATACCATTAAAAAATTCAGGAAGTAGGCTTAATACTTAAACATAATTAAACTTTACATATTCGTGGCTTACTTCAATTAATTGCCCGGTAACAACAATTAACGCTTAGGTTCCGCAAATTAATACATAATTATGAACTTAATATAAAAATAAAATAAACCAAGTATACAATACGGAAAAAAGTAAATACTTAAATAAATAGAAACGCGAAGGTTAGAAGCTCATAAAACAAAAAATATTAGGACGCAACCTGAATGACCGTCAAAGCACTATATATTGAGCCGATTCTTGAAAATCATCATCAGTGATTATCTTTACAACGCAATAGAAGGAGCTAGTGTAATTATTTTACTTTAGAAATAATAATTATTAAAAATGCTGAAGTCACTTTGTCTGTTCTTGTGTTTGTGCTACTTCGTCGTTGGCTCTTACGGCTCCGGCAATTTGGGTAAGGAATACTTTGATGTTTTAAACACAGAAAACAGTGGCCAGGAAATCCAGTGGAAGTGGTGGTGGTGGTGGTTCTCAGTAGCCAGAAACTCTTTCAGGATTTTCTTGAAGGGTTTCAAAGTTATTTTAATTTCCTTAGTCGCTTAAAATCAGAGTGTGGCAATTTGACCCTTAGTTTCCGAGGTTGTTCGTACCTGCCAGCGGTTTCTCCCACAAATTAAATAAAATTAACACAAGCTTGTAATATTTTTTCATTTTGAATGGAACGTGCTGAAAACTTCGCCATGTCACCGTTTCTCGCCTGACTGATAAAAGTTTCGGCCTAAGATGTACTTAGATATCTTAGCTCTACTAAAAGCAAAATATTATATCAGATCGAAGACTTATAAAGTAAAAATAAATTTATGTGTGAGACCCTGTTCAATATAAGAAGGGAGTGAATGATAGCGTGACAGTTGGCAGAGGAGAATGGATGAAGAAAACGTGTTGCGCAGAGCCCAAGTTACGTGGGACAAGGGCAGAACTGTTCCAACTTTAATCTAAAGAAATGTTTACTTCTAACACTTTCTTTTTTACAGTACCCTTCATTGACAAATGCGAATGGAACAACAAGGACTGTCTCTTGGCATCCACGACGAAAGCCGTTCAGTATTTTGGTGAAGGCCTCCCTCAGCTAGGAATAAAACCCATGGATCCCATAAAAATAGCCAAAGTCACTTTAAAGGAGGGCGGATTGAGAGTCGATTTTACAAATGTGGATGTGACCGGTTTCAGCAAGTGCAAAGTATTAAAAGTAGAGTGAGTCTTGTTTTGAATACCTTATCAATCATCATTTATTGTTGTCATAGCAACAAATAATGCACTTTATTTAAAGCCAAATATGATCAGCGCAACATATCTTTTTATTAAATTTATAAACGAATAGTCTTAAAATAAGCTTCTTACATACACAGGGTGAAATTTTAACCAGTGCGCAAACTGTGCCCTGAATTCAGCAATGATTCTAGACCCACTGTTGCTAGGTCGGTTATAAAAAGAAAATTGTGGTTCCATACATTTTGACCGCGTAGCTATTACACTTTTCTATGAATCAACAGATTTTTTTTTGATAACCGACGAATAATTTCTA
Source organism: Dryobotodes eremita (assembly GCA_917490735.1). Lineage (NCBI taxonomy): Eukaryota > Metazoa > Arthropoda > Insecta > Lepidoptera > Noctuidae > Dryobotodes > Dryobotodes eremita. Next base: position 16,208,018 of record OU823251.1, on the reverse strand, counting down.
AGCTAGGGTGTCTAGAATCATTGCTGAATTCAGGGCACAGTTTGCGCCCATGTTAAAATTTTACCCTGTATATGAAAGAAGCTTAATTTAAGACTATTAGTTTATAAATTGGTCTAGAATTATATGCTGAATTCATGGCCACAGTTGGCGCACTGGATAAAAATTCATCTGTATATAAAAATCAATTGCTGTTCGTCAGTCTCGCTAAAACTTAAAAACTCTCGGCTTAACCCGATTTGAATAATTTTTGTTTTGTTTTGTTCGCTCTAAAACAGAGGTGGTTTAAAAAAAGGCATTGCAACATTTGCAACGCATTCCGGACATTAGCTAGTAATAATATAAATAAATATAATAATAATATAAAACATGTATAAAAAGGGGGGTAGGAATCATAGCAGTGGCGAAGGTTCCATACAACTCGATTCCTACCGGCTTCCCTTTACAAAATGGCACAGTCAGTTATCTATAGACAAATAATATAATCACATTAAAGATATGTACTCCGGTTTATCTCTTACAAAAATTTACCCTTCGCTACACCCTTCGCTACTGAATCATAGTGTGACGTGACGGCCCTCGTGGCCCTAGTATTCCCACCCCAAACGGCTCAAACATATTAGGATTTTCTGCACCTACAGCAGCCGCCCCAGCACAGCCAGCTGCGGTAGAAAGTACCATAGTTCGTTCATAATGAAACAGAACAGCAGACAGACATAATGATACGTAAAATAATAAGTTTATTTAAATTTGTTTTAGTTACCAAGTGCTAATATTTTTTTTTCATCTTTTATGGATCTCTGGTCTGAAAATAAAGATTTATTATTATTTCGTTTATTTTTCTTAACGCATATTGAATACATTTTTAAATATTTTTATAAAAACATTAAAAAAGCATTTCAAAATATAAAAATAGTGGTCCGCCGGTATCGGGAGCAGGGTCCAAGCTATTATAAATTTTTAAACTAATAAAATTAAAAAATTATTATTATTATTTATAAATTATTATTATTATAATACCAAGATACCTAGTTTTCATTAACAAATATTTTAAAATCCAAGCAAGGAATTAATAATTTCATAAAATATGTGGTTCTAATAGAATCTACTGAAATCGAAATATTATTATTACCAATTCCGAACAATGTTCTTTTATGATTTTTTTATGTGAAACTGTTTCAACCTCCCTTCTTACATCTATGGTTTCAACGCATCTATTGTCTACATAAATACTTATTCTTTTAAACTTTATATCCACAAATAAGTTTTTTTTTTGTTTTATCTATACAGGCGTGACATTACCAAACACACCTTAAATTTAGAGGCCGAGTGTCCAGTAGACGTAGTCGGCCACTACGATAGTAAAGGAAATCTGTTGTTAGTACCAATCGAAGGAAATGGCCCATTCAATGTCAATTGTGGTAAGTCACTTGATTCATTTACTGAAGTAAAGGGCATAAAAAATAAAAGCAAAAAAAAGTTTTTAGTCTGATATTTCTAGTAGAAAAAGAAACTAAACTAAACTAAAACTCACGCCTTCTTCCCCTCTGGGAACAAGGCGGGAGTTGATGTATGTATGTATGTATTTCTAGTAGAACTTCAAACATTACTGGAGAAATGTGGGTGTACTAATAAGTACACCTCTGCCTAAATTTACAGGCGTGATGTTATGTTACGTTGTTTAAGTAGCATCTATAAATTTGCCTAACTTTAATTCTGATTGCTAAAATCGATCAATCTAATGTCATTTTTATTATCAACTGATGAATTTAAAGTATTAAATTTATGCATATTATGCATACAAAATGGCATGTTGCCTGTTTTAATTCATTGTTTTTAAATCATCGGAATTCCTTTCACAATTCGAAGTAAAGTTTGGGATCGTATTCTAAAACCATGCTCAAGCGTTAAATTAGATAGGTATGCAAAGTATGAAGTTTAAAATTGAATTGCATCGGACCTACCACAAAGAAACTCTTCAATTAATTCAAAAGTTTGTTCCCGAAAATTTAAATCAACGTAAATCTGTTTATTTCCAAAAGAAATGCAACTAAAGTATATTTTTATAACATTACAGAAAGTGTCTTCTTCGCACTTGAAGTTGTGGTAACACCAGAAGTTGGTAAAGATGGTGTAAAGTACTGGAAGATTGGCAAATATAAATATGGATACGAAGCTAGAAAACAGGCTAAGTTTAATTTCGAGAACTTGTTCAATGGAGATAAGGATAAAGGTGAGATTATGACCCTAACCGAATTAAGTGGCCTCCTTGGTGTAGCGGTCGCTAAAAACCTGCATATTGAAGGAGTTTTATAGTCTATTGCTCCACATGTTAGAAAAGTTTGTCTGGTCGACAACGTTATAAATGGCAAATTTTATTTTATTTAAATTTATTATTTTATTTAAATTTATTATTTATTTCTGTATCTGTCCGTGACATCACAGCAGCGGGCCCTATCAGAATACCAGCGCTGCGACATTTATTTTTCCTAAATGTCGCAGCATCATGCTGAGATAGGGGCCTTTTGGCCTCGTACAGGACTTACTATTGTTATTTTCATTTTACATTTTGTTTTTATTTTATTATTTTTATGTTTTTATGAGTGTGTTTAGTTTAGTATCTGATAATCCTGTGCGAGTCTCAATAAATACTTTTTCTTTCTTTCTTTCTTTATAACGCAATGAACATTGGTGAATTGCCAAAATGAAAGAGACTGTGTGTTTTGCAATTCAGTTGCTGTCTTCAATCCACGGATTCCGTGCCCGTTTGGATTGCTCTGTGAATGACAATAGAATCGACCCTTACATTGGAATTTTATCATATCTGACGAAATGCTGCTGATGTAGAGCGCAATACCTTAGCCTACGGAGAACACAGGCGTGGTTTTAAAGAACAGAATACTCTTATTATGCACACCATAAAATACCACACGCATGTTATCTTACTACTGGGTTCGTTTTAGTTGCTTTAATAACCAAATCTTTTTTCTTTCCAGCTGAACCCGTCTTGGCGTTATTCAACGCAGGTTGGAAAGAAATTTTCCACACAGTTGCCAAACGACTCGTGGATAAGTTGGTTGACCATATTGTCGATGACTTCCGAATCTTATGCTCAAAAGTGCCTGCTGATCAACTTGAAAAATAGCCAATAATGTGAACATTAAAACATGGTTGCTTCGTTTTATTTTAAAGTTTGAAAAAATTGTGTCATAAGATTGTTTGTTTTTAATACAGGTTTTAAGTTTTTAACACTTTGTCTACAGACCAGTTGCCCCGTTTTTTTTTGTATTTGTTTAATGTTTTGAATAAAACATGAATTTAAAGTGTTTGTTTTTTATTACTCTTGTGTTTATTGTGGTAGGTACAGTCACGAACACTAATATGCATGCACTTAGCAAAATTTAAAAGCGATTTTCTCGTAGAACGTTGATTGCAACTTTGAGATAAGACCTATTTTCATAACAGTATAGGTTCCAAAATACTATGCTTGTAATAGCATAAAATTATAATCAATACAGTAGGAGAAAATCACATTTAGGAGTTCCTAAGTGTATACATATTAGTGCTCGTGACTGTACGTGAAAAATGGCACTCTTTATTTTGAAAATTAACTTATCATCCTTCTGATTTCATTTAAAAATCATTTCCTACTTACGAATCTATCGTTCTAAACAGAATCAACTAAAACAAAAATATTTAAGTACCCAAAAAACATTAATTACTGAACATTTAAAACTGCGGCACGTGTTTATTCATTAAGATTTTAATGAATAATAAAACGGACAACTAAAAGAGCTAGGTGTATTAATTAAACAATTCTATAAGTAGTCAGTTATAAAATGTAATATTTATTTATACGTTAAACACGGTAGGCGGTAGAGTCGCACTTTAATGCATCATTAATATTTTTATCGTTAAATATATTTACGGTTATTTAATTGAGCCGTTCATGTATGTAATGGTAATTATACACAACTCAAGCGCATGCCTGCTTGTGTTGATTGTAAAACATTTGGTTTAAAGGATAAGTTTCGATTTTATTAACTACTAGCGTTTGCCCGAGGCTTCGCCCGCGTGGATGTCGGAAATGATCCCACAGGAACATGCTACCGGGGCAAAAACTAGGCTATGTTAAGGCTAGGCTATACAATTTGGCAAGGAGATAGACGGCATCCTGGGGAAGGCCCCAGGATGCCATCTATCTCCTTTCCAAATTGTATCGAAATCCGTTCAGCAGTTTAGGCGTGAAAAGATATCATACAGACAGAGTTACTTTCGAATTTATAATATTAGTACGGATTTGTTTATTTATTTCTAATAGATGCCTTTTGAAGGCCGCAGCAATGCGCTAGATGCGGGATGCACAGAACCGGTCGAAGTGGCGGTGCTTGGGGGAGGTCTATGTCCAGCAGTGGACATGTTTCGGCTGAAATGATTATGATGAGATGCTATTCACTCATTTGGGTTTTTGTTTTAGTTTTTATATTGTAGAACGATGCTCGATCATATTTCTCGATTTTAACAAGATACATACATACATAAACTCACGCCTTTTTCCTATGAGGGTAGGCAGAAACTACAGAACGCCACCTGCTACGATCCTCACATACTCCTTTTGCCTCGTTTACGTTCATGCATCTAGTCTACTACACACCTGACCTTTCTGAAGAACATCACCAATAAGGTCACTATATATTGTTTCCTCCTAGAGCGACTCCTCGGCATTTCCACTCACATCTGCCTTTTAAATACCTTTTGTTAGTCGCCCTTCATTCATCCTCTCAACATGACCAAACCATCTAAGCATACCCTTTTCAATTGTTGTCACTACATCTTCTTTTAAACCGCACCGTTCCCTTTTCACATCATTCTTCAGCTTGTCATTCATAGTCACACCACACATGCTTCACAAGGAACACATTTAACAAGATTTGACTAGAAATCTGGGTTTTATTTTTCAGTTTTGAATCGCGGGTGTATGTGCTACCTTCTGAAAGATTATTCGTAGACCAAATCAGAAGGTAGGTAGGATTATAGGTTCTCAACGTGGGCGATAACGATAACGCCCCCTCCTGGGTGTTTGAGACTTTCAGGGGGACAGTAGAAGACCCAGAGAAAATCATATCCTATCTAACGACTATATAATATTACACTTTTAAATATAATCATGGCAATAGCTGTTTCAGATAGGCTACAGAAGGTAAGTAAAAAAATGGGGGGCTAGAAAAAAAATATTCAGAGAGTTGTCGGTGGGCAAAAAAAGGTGAAGATATGTCTTAGATAATTGAAAAAGATAACTTTGTTACAGTTATGTTTGTTACGTCCAAAATCATTTTTTTTTCCATAATAATTTCAGCACCAGTACTTGAACAGACCATCTTTATTTATTTATTTATTATCAACTTATATTCACAGTTTGAACCACACATACAATTTATCGATCAATACTAGTAATTACTCATAAAATTTGGTTAAATTACATAAAACTAGACAAAATTTGATGAAATTAATTGAAATTAGACAAAATTAGATAAAAAAATTATAAAAGTATATAATATTAGATAACATTAGATCGATACAACTTATACCTATACTACTTAATCCATTCATTAGGAAAATAATATATTAAAAAAGTAAAATTTAAAAAAGTAATAAAAAATTAAAAAAGTTATGTTCTGAAAGTTAATTAGAAAATTATTAAATAATCACATATCCAACAATAACTGGCTTTATCATACAAATCACTCGGACAGACAACGAACTAAATTCAAATCGCATCGGTTCTACGTCAATATTCAGGGTTGTCCTGAATGGTCTACTTAATTAGAGCGCTGCCAGTGAAGGGGTGACGTTCACAGGACAAATGACGCTTCGAATAATGGAGTAGGTGTACTGTAGGTGTACTTCTTGAATATTAAGTGACACCCCTGTGCAGTTTTGAAGGAAGGAAATTTGGTATTCCTGGGTTGGTGTTCGATTTGCTTTTGTTTTCTTTTAAAGATGGTGTTTATGTTCAAGATTGTTCTGGCAAGTAGATAAAAAGCTTTAATGCAAATGCATACGATAAATGATAAATAAATAATAAAAGATTTTATTTCTGTAAGTAGGTTTGTACAAACACTTTTTCACGTCAATCATATTTTTTAAACTAGATGAGGTCGGCGTTTCCTATCTGACGACTCTGAGAAGAAAGGCCGAAACAAACTCAGAGGTCACAGTATCTTTTAAAGTCCAGACATAATCTTGGTCAGATCATGCGAAGACCATGTAGATTGGTATCTGAAATGGTCTTTTGAGGAAAGAACCACACAGATGGAGTGGACCTGTCCAGTCAGTGCACGCATTTGTCAGTAACCGTGCAGCTCAACTCAGATACGCTTAATATATTGTTTATTTTTTTTATACAAAACTATTTTTTGCCCGCGGCTTCGCCCGTGTAGAAAAAAAACCCTATAAAACCTTCTCCATGAAAAAATACATAAATTTGTCCACTTTCATGGTGATCGGTCGAACGGTGCCGAAGTCTGTTAACCTCAAACAGATAAACAGATAAATCAATATGTATTTATAGATTTTTCTTCTAAAGATTACTCACGACAAAAGGTTCATAGTAATTATTTACTATGAACCTTTTGTCGTGAGTAATGAACTTATGTTCACAAGGATAATAACAAATAAGCAGATGCCTTTTAAACTGGAATTAAAATTGAAGATTATTTTATAACTTCAAAATAGCTGTATTAATTTGGTCATAAAAGCCATGCTTTAACTAAAAGTGGTTACACCATTGGTTTAGTTTTATAAGCCACAGATAAGTAAGATACAGAAGGCCAACTATTTTACTTTACAATTTTTTGTTTCATTTGTGTTCATGTCTATGGACATGGGAAAAAACTAAGCTTGTAGGTATTTCGGACTTCAGCACAACCTATGATATCGCAGTCCTCTGCTCTTCCAAATTGCACCTCCACACCCGGGGGGTTATTGACAATAATAATTCAACAACATTCATTGCGTTGCATACGTTGTCGAGCAGAAGAATTTTTCAAACATGAGAAGCAATGGATTGTGAATTTCCTTCAAAATCCTGAATATTATTGTGAGCATAGTGCTGTTTTTTGTTCAGTCTGTCTCAGCTGCCATTTAAAGTTGTCGGCCCACCTAGCCTAGCAGAATTTACCTAGATTAGCTCCACGCTATGTTTGCTTATTACATGACATTTAGTCTCTGTAGATTAACTACTCTGATACCTGACCTTCTGTTCCTGTCTGCTTCCATGTAAGCCGTCAGTTGTTCTCCATCATATTTTATAAGTAAACTAAGGGATAAAACTCGTAAACTGACAGCTATAAACTAACAAATTTTTGAGTTGTTCAACGTGGCGGACCGCAGAATATTATTAACAACTTTTACTACCGAATGCGTCTCATAAAATGTTTTATTTTCTGATTTTCATAAACAATATCGCGCCTGTTTGTTACTTTATGATTGCTGTTATAGTTTTCTATCTACTTTCTTTAATCTAGTTGTTTTTGACGAGCTTTGGATTTCTTTTTTCATGCCTGTGATGAGATTTTTGATCGTTTCATTTATTTTCAGTTATAAATGTCACAATCAATAAGTTCTATCACAATGCTCCTGAGAATTACTTTATAACATTATAGTATTGGTGGGTCACAAAATTCTCAATAAAACAATAATTCTTAGTAAAGCGTCATATCCTTTTCAATAAATTATATAATGGATCTAGAGGGATACACAACATTGACGTCGACGTTAATAGACACACTTGACAAAATTACCAGAATTTAAGGTACCTACATTCCCTACATACATTCCGCAAACCAAGCTCTTTCCAATAGCACTCCAAACCTCAACTTAACCTACCTATAGAAAGTAGCAACTATTGAGTTGTACTTGTACCAAGTTCAGTCGTAAAGCTTCAACTGTGAATTCACAGATGCGACGAATACAGCTTAAGTGAAAAGTTTGACATTACACTCGTATCAAGTAACTTGTAAAATAAAACGTCCGACAGCCGATTTTTTTTTTCACGGAGTAAGATAAGATGAAGCCAGAAGCTGTGAATGTTGTGAATTAAAATCATAACAAAATTATGATAATACTATTTCTAAAAGACATGCCTCAAATATTCATTTTAATTCGTGCGTTAGTCTCTATCTTGTAATAAATATGTAGATAATTAATATTTGCACGCCACGGTCGGCAGAATGTGATGCGACCATTGACTAAACTTAAGACCATATAATGTACCATATTCTGACAAAAAAATTATTATAATTAAGATCACAACCAACGTCATCAGGTTAGCCATTTTGAATTCAACTAAACTTTTCGGATTGTCATCACAATCAAATTCTGCTTAACATTATAGGATCAGATAGGTAGAATTTTTTTATTGTAAAGCGAAGAACGAAAATACAAGAACTACTACGAAAATCACTACACACACACTTATTCACTGGTTGGTTTACTTTTAACATCTCTTGCATGCTTAATTTGTGTTGTTTGTATTGTACTCATGTCTGAGCAATAAATAAATAATAAATGATTATCTTATTTTTTTTTTATTTGATTTGGGTTTGCTCTTGACTCTAGTCTAGGTCAGTGATGACAGAGACAAAGTCGATAGATAGATCTTGAATAACAATTCTTTTGTAAATGCGATTTAATTATTCATAAAATTTTGTCAATGAATGATACGCGATGCTGCTGCCAATGTTTAATTCAAAGATGCATAGACCTCCATTCACTTACTACTCCATGTTAGCTCTTACTTCACAGTACTGCAGTATGCACTGACGAACTTAACTTGTGTTTTATGTTAAGTCCTTTGTTACGAAGATTTATTGCTCTCTTTGAAGTTACGGACTGTGATCTTGGACAAGCATTATCTACTTTCAGTGGTTGTAGTTTGAAATGTATAGAATTGTAGTACTTATTAACATTATAAAACATTTAGGTTTCATTCGTTGAATCGTGAACTTTTCTTTACGAAACTGCAATATATAACTGACTGTCCTTATGTATTTGGCGTTTTTCGATTCGTAGCGAGTCAAGTCGAGTTAAAGTCGAGTCGGATCGAGTATGGTACAGTACGATTCAAACTTAATAGCAGCTCGGAACATGAGGCGAGTGGCTACGCGCTACCAATTCACCTGTCAACGGGAGTGACGGGTGAGGTACTGCGCAGCGAATAGCGTACTTCACAGCCGCCATTAAGTTTGAATCGTACTATACTATATCATTTGCTATGAAATAATAATTTCAAAGGGTCCAGACCTATACATAACTAACTAAACAATTAATCAAATATTGTTGTTGTTTAGTTAGGTTAGTGGTAATGGTTATAAGACTTAAAATTGTGTGCGCTTATTGTACTAGCTACAATACCCTGTAAACCTACACAAATGTGATCTTTAGCGGATGTTGGTACGATGGTATTAGTTCCAGCAACCTCTTTCACAAATACCTCTTTTAGGTACGGTCAGTGCTCTGCATTACCTGACCCCTCTTACAAAGAAGAAGATCGGAAGAGGGGTCGGGTTATTCAGGTCACTGACTGTACCTATGTATGTTAACTTCAATATCAAAATCATTTTGTTTAATTAACATTTGAAAACAATCTGTTCCTAATATTCTAATATTCCATTCTTTAATAAATTCCCAACATTGTACATCAAATATCACGAATTTTTCATATCATACACATATCAAATGCTGATATAACTGCGGCAGACGTAATGAAGTCACGGCTTTCATGAAATTCAGTTATATGGAAATTACCTTCGCTGTCATTTACCATTTAATTTATGAAATGCATTATTTTGGTCTACGTTTACACTTTGCAAGTTTATTAAACAGCATATTGCGTATATTATGTTTTATTTTAATTAAATTCTAATTTAGGGTTGGGAACAAAAAATACCTCTATTTCCATATTGTTATCTGAAACCTGCTTCTCATAAACGTATACCTTATTTGAAAATGTATTTCTATAATCTAGCGTTCGTAGCTGTAGTAAAAGGTAAACAGGAGTAGGTGGCGGTTGGCGATGTCATACCCCCGTGCCTCGGAAAGCACGTTAAACCGTTGGTCCTGCACCTGATCTCTCTCTGGTCGTATCGGGTTGCCGTCCCATCGGACTATGAGAGTGAGGGAAGAGAGAGTGCACTGTGCAATGTCTGCAAACACGCTTATGCACTACAATATCTCCCGCGTCGATGGCTAGTCACCGTTGAGATTGACTGCGATGGCCAAAATTCGGTCTGGAGGACAATTTGGTCCTGCACCGGATCTCTCTCCGGTCGTGTCGGATTGCCGTCCCATCGGACTGTGAGAGTGAGGGAGAGTGCACCAATGTCTGCGCACACACTTGTGCACTATAATTTATCTCCCGCGTAGATGGCTAGTCTCCGTTGAGATTGGCTGCCATTGCCGAAATTCGATCTGCAGAACAATTAAAAGAAAAACAGGAGATATTATGACTGATATTGACGAAGTGACAAACATTCGTTGCGAATCAACCGTAGTGTAACTAATCGTTAGTTGAATCTAAATGACTTACTATATCACGGGCGCAGCCAGGGTTTCGACGCAACTAAGTATTTTAAAACAGAGATATACCGACTTTTTCGGTATAATAAGGAATAGAGGCAGTCACCTTATTGACTTTAGGGCTGTCACGCTGGAGGACAATATAATATGATCTACACTTCTAGTCAGGCCCCAGGTGGCCCGCTAGAGGGCCATAACAATAGAAAATCAATTGTATCACATTAGCGAGGCATAATGATGCTCTCTAGCTTACTGGACAATGGATTCCGATAAATCTATAATAATGAAAGAAGAAAGAAAGAAAAAGTTTTTATTGTGATTCGCACAGGATTATCAGAAACTAAACTAAACACACTTAAAAAAAAAAAAGATAAAAAAAAAAAAAAGTAAAATGAAAATAACAAACAGTAAGCTACCGCTATCTGCTTATTATTTTGTAACCTCGTACAAAATCTGATAAGTCGACTGTGAAGGATTTCTCTAACAACATTCGGTTACCAGATTTGGTATATTAATAATAATAATCTCTTTATTTCAGAACAAAATTCCATAATTATACAAATTTGTTAGCACATGACCACTAATGAGGTATTCGATTTTCTACAAGAGAGACTAGCAATATCAACAATTCATCTCACGTAGTGTTTCAGTACCTGATGTAGGAGTCACCACGATCAGCAATAGCGTACTTCTTCATCATCATTGATGAAGAATTAATTAATTCCAACCTAGTAAAGTGGGGCTACCTCGATGGAATGGCAGCTGGATGTGGATGTGGAGCTATGTCGCAAACTATGCTCCACCTTCTATCTTGCCCTCTGTGTCCCAAAACTTGCAGTCAAAGTGACCTCTGCGCTGCCACCGATGACGCCGTGGAAGTGGCGAAGTTTTGGGCCAACAAAATATGAGAAAAGTCGTGCCAGCGACACGAAGAAGAAGAAGAAGAATCATTGATGAAGGCCTACTCTCTTTTGTGCCATGCTTCCCTGGTCTATGCGAGTCTCCAGGTACATACATACTTAGTATGGGTTTATACCCAAAGAAAGAGGTACCTAATATATATTTAGCTAAATTATGGTTAAAAAACACTTCCTCTCTCCTTAAACATCATCATCACATTTAGTTTCCTTGCTCTCGTTTCATGTTTATTATTGTATATGTTATATGTACATAAGTATATGTTTTATGTATGTATGTATTTGTTGTATATGTAAATGGTACACCACTGACTACCTGCATTATTGTCTCTCCTTCTCCCTTAAATCCATCCAAAGGTTGTCTGTAAAAGATCGCTTTTAGCGATAAGACCGTCCATTGTGTCACCCTGTGTAAAATGTCTACATTTATATCTGTAATTTTTATGGTGTACATAATAAAGAGTATTCTATTCTATTCTATTCTACCTCTCTTTTACCCATCAATAATCGAACCAATCACATTGATTCTAATGCTAACAATAAAGAAAGCTTTTCGTACAACTCCTGAAAACAATTATTTTACTGAGATGTTTATTTTACAAACTCTTGTAAAAACATAGTGACTGCATTATATCATCTCCTTGTGTAAGTTAAGTGTATTAGCTTAATGTCCCACGTCGTAAAACACAAACTGGGTTAAACATGGGACCGCAAATCTCTTAGAGGATGGACCAGCAATCTCTCAGTAGGTACTTACTTGTCCGATTGACATACATTATTTAAACTGTACGTCACCGCTACGTCCGCGCGGTTTGATATATCTTGTAGATTCTATTTCTACTTAAATTCATTATTTAAGTAATATAAAAAAAATCTAACTTTATATTTGTTTAAAAGTTAAACACTTCGGTTATGGAAAAGGTTTAAAAGTGCAAATTGTAGGTAGTGCTTTGCAAGTTTTTTATCACTTCATGTTGAGTAGGTAGAAATTCAAATAGAAATAGAAAGTATGTATCCATACGTATAACCCCCACGTCATCAATGTTACGTCTCACAGGTACCAGAAAACTCGGACGCTAATATGTAATATAACATCATTTTCACGCCTCTATTCCCCGAAGGGTTGGGCAGAGGTGTACCTATAGTACACCCACATTTCGCCAGTTATGTTTAAGTCCCATGTAATAGGGGGCGAGTCTATACTCGAATGTGATTTCCTAAATTAAAATCTGTCTTGTTCGAACGTTGTTTACTGCTAATGTAATCAACTATTTTAATCAACTTCAAAAGTAATTTATTCAAATACAAAAAAAAAAGTATAAAAAGAAAACAAAAAGAAATATATATATATATATATATAATCTACAGGCCCTCTAAACGCCCGCCCTTCACCACCTCCTAGTGCTTTTGCTGGGACGAAGAAGTGACGCAACATTTAACATGAAGGACCCTTTTTTTTTTTTTTTTTTTGGGTGGGAAATCATCAAATGACGTCTCCCGTTCTGGGCGGAGCGGAAGGGCGTGTCAGACTCTTACTGACTAAAACCCACCCGTGTTCCTTCAGTTGCCTGTGCGCCAGGGCCACGGTAACTCTTTCGAACAATCCGCAGCCCCGGCAGAACATGAAGGACCCTGCATATCGACGTGGAAGTATCAATATCTAATATCTAACATTTTAGCGATTTTTACTTTATTGCATATTCGTAGGTAATTTATGTAATCCTTAACCTCAAATATTTGATTAAAATCATCATCACAAGCGTTTCCTACTATTTTTTAAACATAAGTAACTTTTTGATTCAAATGTTAAAAATGATAGAAATGAAACGTTTTTTTTTTTGGCCTCTTGTAAAACCATGGTTTTGTAGTTATTACTTACATATTGATACTACACCGTCGATATGCCATAACAGAAAGTGTCTTAAACCAAAACAAAACGTTCTGTATCTGCATAAATTGCGTCTGCGTCTAGCCATAGACGCAAATTATCCTACTTCACTTACATGCTTCAACCTACCAACAGACATAATCTTTGACAGTTGCATGCATTTATAATGCATTAATAGGAGCAAATTGCGGCCGTACATGATTAATAATAGCCTTCCAATTAGTCGATGGAGGTAACAGTAGCTACATACTTAGATAATTTTCCATAATGCCTTTAGTAGTATTGATTAAGTTTTATATGGAAGATAACCGCGCTATTCTTTGAAAATACGACGATTTATATATTTATTAATCATTCTTTCTCGTTATTAATCATTTGCAGGAACAGAAAAAATTATATTTAATTCCGACCTTTAATAATTGCAAGTAGCTTCACTAGATACTGCTACTTTAGGCTCCATGGCATTTCCAGGCAACCTCCGCGAGTATTTAATGAGTTGATAGCATTATATTGTGAGATAAACTGTACACTATTTCGTATTTAGAAGATAAAAAATAATAAAGACTCAGTTTAGAGAGCTGACAGAGCGCGTCGTCATGTAAAAGGTCAGAGATCAATTTGATTGAAATATGTAATTACGCGTTCAATACTAAATACTTAAGGCTTGATAAGAAGCAAACTTTTAGATAACTGAAAATAGCGCATCGCGCAACAAAAAGAGTTCAAAACAGCGATGCGCTTGATGTTAGTTGAATCGAATGGCCACCAAATTTTGCAGTTTTAATAAAATTAAAAAATAAATGCCCGCCTCAGTGGAATACTTTTTAGGTATTTCGTTAGTTGATTGAATTCCCTTTATTATCTTTATATATATGAAAATTACGTGTCACGTTGTTTGTCCGCGATGGACTCCTAAACTACTGAACCGATTTTAAATTTGATTTGCACACCGTGTGCAATTTGATCCAACTTGAAAGATAGGATAGCTTACATCTCAATTTATAGTCGCAATATTATTTTATTGCAAATTATTTGTCTATTATTTGACAGTCACAATTATCTGTTAGCTCCAAACGATTCTAACAGATGGCGATATCTGTTGACTGGATTGAGTAAGTATTCAATAGATGGCGCTATGTTAAACTACAAACTATTCATATAAGCTACAATTTAATAAAGAGAAAAGATATGATTGATTGTTTGTATTGAATAGGCTCCGGAACTACTGAACCGATTTCAAAAATTCTTTCACTGTTGGGAAGCTACACTATCTCCGGGTGACATAGGTAGACTATATTTATATTATGCTCTGCTACCCGGGCGAAGCCGAGGCGGGTCGCTAATCATTACATAAAATATGATAGTTTACGCTCAACATTTTGAGAATTATGCGACGAAAAATATTTTTTGAGCTCTGTTTTACGATTTTTTTTATCACGATTCTATTTTATTTTTATGAACTATTTTTGGCAATACACTCAATTTTTTTTTCTGGTTTGTAATATCTACCAATAATAGGCCTAACTGTGCGACAAAAAACTGAGCGTTTTACAGTGTCCTACGTTTGGGCAGAGCCTTAAGTCTTATAAATATTCGACCCGCACCTTAATTACGTAACACACTATCTACCACAATCTGAATCATTTTGAAGCCTATTGCTATTCCATTGCTTCATATGTTCGAAAAAATTGTCTGCTCAACAACGTATATAACGCAATGAATGTTGTTGAACTGTCAAAATGAAACTCATTCCTACTGTTAGTGTGTTACATAATTACCCCGCTGGTTCAGTTGGCGCACCCAGCGTTAACAATACCTATTACTGTAGGGCAATAATGCCTTTCTTTTCTCACACAAAGGTAAGCATTGACGACCCTGCTACTCACTATGATTACCAATTTTAGAAGTGTTGAAATTTTCACAAAATGTTTTCGGTAAGTCGGTATACATATCTTGGATTAATTCAGTTCTACGACAAATTTGCCATTGAATCGGGCATTCATCCTACTTTGAATCGTGCATTCAATTGACAACCAGTTTTAAGACCACAATCTCATGTTCCTTACATCTCCAGGCCACAATGAAAAACACTGTATGAATAGATTCATTACATTTCTTTCATTCATTTCCATTTAAATGAGCGCCTTGTGGTATACGTAATGCAATTAGTATAAACTGCGATTGTACTGCAATCGAGATAATAATAATTATGACATAGATTATTAACAGTTAGTTAAGTGATGTTGTTTCCTTATTTCTACACATACATAAAGTCACGCATTCTTCCCATGGGGAAACAAAGACTTATTCCAGGACTTATTCTTGTTCATTTTTTTCGTCCTTATTCTTTTTTCTTATGTTTCTTTTTCTTTTCTTATTTCTTTCTACTTTTTCTTTTTAGGGTTCCGTACCCAAAGGGTGAAACGGGACCCTATTACTAAGACTCCGCTGTCCGTCCGTCTGTCACCAGTCTGTATCTCATGAACAGTGATAGTTAGACAGTAGAAATTTTCACAGATGATGTATTTCTGTTGCCGCTATAACAACAAATACTAAAAAACAGAATAAAATATCTGTTTAAGGGGGCTCCCATAAAACAGACATTATTTTCTTGCCGTTTTTATAGATAATAGTACAAAACCCTACGTGCGCGAATCCGACTCGCACTTGGCCGGTTTTTTTCTTTTCTTTTTTTCTTCCTTATTCATTTTCCTTTTTCTTTTCTTATTTCGTTCTATTTTTTTTCATCTTTGACTTATTTCTTCAACATATATTTATCTTTCTACCTATTCTCTTTTTAAGTTATTACCTGTACATAAACATAACATAACATCACGCCTGTATTCCCCTAAGGGTTGGGCAGAGTTGTACCTATAGTACACCCACATTACACCAGTTATGTTTAAGTCCCTTGTAAAAGGAGGTCAGCCTATTGCCATCAACCGGGCACAAATCTAGGCTCCGGGCTGCTACTGAGAAATTCCAGATAGAAAACCTTAATACCACTTTGGCCGACTGGGGAATCGAACCCAAGACCTCATGCTCAACAGAAGTGCTTGCGATTACAAGGCTACCTCCTCGTAGCCTCGTTGGTCTAGTGGTCCAATTTTATTACAGACTTGGCCGCGGCTTCGTCCGCGTGGATGTCGGAAATTAGCCCACAGGAACGTGCTACCGGGACAAAAAGTAGCGTATGTCTTTCCCCAGGATGCCATCTATCTCCTTGCCAAGTTTCATCGAAATCCGTTTAGTGGTTTAGGCGTGAAAAGGTATCATACAGACAGAGTTACTTTCGAATTTACAATATTAGTATGGATTATATCTGTACAATTTTAAGTTTATACTGATAGGTATGGTTTTTAGATATACTTAATAAATATTATTTATTTATGGCAACTAAAATAACACATGATAATACGAATATTTAGATCAAACTTGGTTTAAATAAAAAATTCAAATCAATATCTTAAATAAAAGTTTTTAATCTTCTCTCTATATTTTATTTCGTAGGTAAACTTTTTAACATATTTACTTTGTTGGTTTCGAAAATAAAGTAATAACTTAGTCTCTCTCATCCTCATTTATCCCAAGGATAAAATACACATAACAGCTATGAAAAATAAAACGCCTTTTATTTATTTTTTGGAGAATTTAAAAAACAACGAAAAGCAGGAAGGTATCTTAGAAAAGCCAGAGTAAAAAGCCAAGTCGGCACTCTTAAGTAATGAAGTAATTGTTCTTTAACTCCGCACAATTCTGCGTTTTGTGGGGAAAATACTGAAAAGGTTCCTTTAGACGTTTTTGTTTCTTAACCTGGAACGGAGAAAATGGTTTGAAAAGTCTTTTTGCAGAAATAATGAATTATCACGTCCCTATGGTTAGAGCCGTTTGTAAATATAAATGGGAACAGATCTGAATATTTAAGACGACGTAAAAATAGACTACGATTTTTCTGACCATGTATAAAAAAATTTGCAGAAAAAGCAATTCTGTATTGCACTATAAATTGGCAAAAATAGCTAGTTGGTTTACAATACACGATCAACAAACCAGAAACCAAGCATGGTGATTGTAGATAATAGAACAATACGATACGAGACGAAGTCCCATCCCAAATTTCAATATACCTATTTGGTATCACAAAAACCAAAACACAATTCTAACCATCGATCCTCATAATTTGTATTTGAATCAAGTGCGATAACAATTGACTACAACCCAATACGACAATTTAAAAATGGAACCCCAGCGTGAAATCTCCTGTCAAACAATCATGCCATTCCGTCACCGTCAAAACATCACACATTGAGCATGACACAACAGGCTCAAAGCAAACAATTTGAGCTATAACTTGCAAGCAAGCCAGCTACTGTCATCAATGTGTTACTAGGGGCGCTGGCAGCTTAGTAATTAAACCGGACGATATGGACAGACTTGGTCCCGGATGTACGATACAAGGGAACTGGGAAATTAGCTGGGAATTTGTACAAACAGATCGTGGAGTGGGAAATTAACTGAGAATTTGTTCAAACAGATCTGGAGCTGTGTTGCGTTTGTGGAATGATAGTGGAACTAAAGTGAAGTAGTTTAATTATTGTTGAGTTCTGTTGGCGATGCAAGTTTATCGTGGTGTTGGTTCATTCTCATCTCAGATTCTCAATGCAAAGTCTGGAACATTGTTAAAATAGTATCTGAAGTAAGTTTTGTGTATTTTATTATTAGCTGACAATTTAATTTGTACATTTGTTAGAAGTTAAAGTAAAACAAAGTTAGTTGCCAAAAGACCAAGACATACAAATTTCTTCCCGGAGATATTATGGAAGACTATTATGAGATTGTGCGTCTGAGGGCAGTCAACCCCGCTACCAACCATGATACCAGTTAATGTATGTGTCGCAAGCAGATTGCATAATTCGACAGTATGCAAACGGACGGCGCCGTATGTATAATGACCAATCATACAATCGGCCTGCAACATATTATGTACCATAACTTGAACTCTAACGACCTAATAAGCCGTATGAAACAAGAAAAATTATGTCTTCAGATTTCGATGGTCTATTTGCGACTTGCGAGCATAATAATTCAGCCCGGCAGCACGAAAAAAAAATCTTCATGAGAAGAAAATCTGGGTTATCGCATGTTTGATGTTGGCTCTATCTCTAGCCATAAAATTTAGTCATGATTAAAATAAATCACAAATGTAATCACTAAATGCATCCACGCATCGCCTGAAGCGAGAGATCACGAAGGGGGAACAGATACATTGGCAACAATATCAGTCCCCTCCTAGATAACACATAACGTCATACATATGTGAACGAACAGTCGGAAGAAAAAGCATCATTTCCTTAACTTATGTTTGTTTTTTTACACATGACTGATGAGAATCGGAGGCCGTTATGATATTGGTTGTCTACTTGTCTACTTGTGCGTCCTTAAGTTTGTTGTTATTGTGTATAAAAGCTTTGTGACGTGTTTTCTTTTGTTTTATTTGGGTATACGGATTAGGAATGACTGATGTGATTTATTGTAATAATGATTGCTTTTTTACCATTCCTCATTTTAGGCTCATCACGACAGGCTTATTACTAAAAAGCAATTTCTCTCGTCGTATTGATTATGATGGAATTTGGCAACTTAAAACCCGGAAAAAGAAATAGAGAACTTTCGCCTCAGAAGCTTAACTTCACTGACCCCTCCCTAGTGGTAGTGATAACTCTGTCTGTCTGTCTGTATGTTAGCTTTCACGCCTAAACCACTGAACGGATTTCGATAAAATTTGGCAAGGAGATAGATAGCATTCTGGGGAAGGACATAGGCTACTTTTGTCTCAAAAATAATCCTAAAAAGGGGTGTACGGGGATGAAAGCTTTTATGGGAAACTTAGCACTTCTAAAGTTATATGAAAATTTAAATGTATTATTGTGGTAAGAAATAAAAAACAATTTTTTTCAGCGTTTTTGTAATACCATCCCCCATTTTTTTTTTTTCTGGGTGGGAAATCATCAAATGACGTCTCCCGCTCTGGGCGGAGCGGAAGGGCGTGTCAGACTCTTACTGACTAAAACCCACCCGTGTTCCTTCAGTTGCCTGTGCGCCAGGGCCACGGTAACTCTTTCGAACAATCCGCAGCCCCGGCAGGCATCGGTCCTATCGGACCCCGTCAATTTTGCTGACATCTCTTTGAGGCGCGCGTGGAACACGACGCGCCGTCGACCCGGGCCTGGTCCTTACCGGACGGCGAGCTGCCCATTGCCCGCCGTTCGCAAGCCCGCGCCTACGGTGGCCGGGAGTCGGCAATCGACTCCCGACGCCCAGGGTGTCTCCTCCTCCTGCGGCGGCTAGGGGCGCGAGGGCGTAGAGATTGCCTCTCTCTTTCGCGCTCCGCCTCCTCCTTCGTGAGCATTACTGCTTCGCAGAAGGAGGTGGCGGCTTCCCATTCCCTCTCGCTCCGTACCATGGCCTGAACCAGGGCCGGACGCGAGAGGTCGCCGCCGCCAATCGCCGCCACGAGGACACGGCGGTGCTCCGCCCAAGCCGGGCAGACCTCCATCGTATGCTCCACCGTGTCCTCCGGTCGATCCACACAATGGTAACACCCGGGCGTTTCCTCCCGCCTTATCCGAAACAGGAACCTCCCGAAACAGCCATGTCCGGTGAGGACCTGCGTCAGGTGGAAGGTGAGGACGCCGTGGCGTCTCTCAAGCCACTCCTCAAAGAGGGGTCTTACCGCCGCAATTGTGGCGTGCCCTGCGCTGGGTTGCGACAGTCGCACTCTCCATGCCGCCATGAGATCCCGCAGGAGCTCTGACCACTGTGCCGCGATTTCTCGCGGCAGCGGAGTTACACCCCGGCGTTTCGCCTCCTCGCGCCACTCCCAAACGTGCGCGAGGACCTTTGCCTGCAGATCCCACGGCGGCAATCCGGCAAGGAGGCTCGCCGCCTCGCAGGAGACCGTGCGGTATCCCCGTACCATCCGGATGGCCATGACCCTTTGGGACGCGTTCAACCGGCGAGCTGGCCGGAGCCTCAATGAACGCGCCCACACCGGTGCCCCGTAAAGGGCCATGGACCGCACGACCCCCGCGTAGAGCCTCCGGCAGGAGGCGTTTGGCCCCCCCCAGGTTGGGCAAGAGCCGCTTCAAAGCAGCCCCGGCCCGCTGCAGTCTGGGAGCCAAACGTCGGAAATGCTCCATGAAGTTCCACCGGCTGTCGAGGACGAGTCCCAGGTAAATGCCATCCCCCAAGGAAGCAAAATAAGGGAAGATTTTAAAATTCACATCATTATTGAAATTTTTTGTACCTCTTTTTAAAAGATTTAAAGAATTGGAAATATAGTCAGAATCCATATCTTGGGGTATTATTTATTTTAGAATTAATTTCATTCAAATTGGTCCATACGCGTAAAAGTTATTACAATTTGAAATTATAAAATAACTTAGCTAATATTTAGGTAATACGTGGTCAATGGTGGCGCTAGAGTTTTTCAAATCATTGATTTGAAAAATAATAATAATTTATTTTAATATTATCATCATTGGATAATAATATATTTTTTTTTTTTTAAGGTCCCAAAAACCTGTTTAATAAAAATAAAAAAGATTAAAGATCCTAAAGATTTAAAAAATATATATTATAGATAAGATTATCTGTCTGTCTGTTTCCTTTTCACGCTTTAACAGCTGAATGGATTGGATACTATTTATCGAGCACGTTCCCGTGGGATAATTTCCGACATCCAAGCGGGCAAAGCCGCGGGCAGAAGCCACTAAATAATAAATGGCATCCCTCCCTTCGCCACTCTTGGGTTTAATCTTAACAGTTTTCTAGGTACACACGGCTACATATCAAGCTTATACTGGAATGTATAGACATTCCAGTATAAGCTGATCTCACATTGTATAGGATTTCCGTATAATGAGAGGTCAGCTTATACCGGAAATGCTAGATAATGTAAGAAAGAAAGAAAGAAAAAGTATTTATTGAGACTCGCACAGGATTATCAGATACTAAACTAAACACACTCATAAAAATAAAATAAAAACATAAAAATAATGAAATAAAAACCAAATGTAAAATGAAAATAACAACAGTAAGTCCTGTACGAGGCCAAAAGGCCCCTATCTCAGCATGATGCTGCGACATTTAGGAAAAATAAATGTCGCAGCGCTGGTATTCTGATAGGGCCCGCTCCTGTGATGTCACGGACAGATACATAAATAAATAATAAATTTAAATAAAATAATAAATTTAAATAAAATAATAAATTTAAATAAAATAATAAATTTAAATAAAATAAAACTTGCTATTTATTTATAATCCGCATGTCAGCACCCGACGTAACATCAATTACTTGTCTGTGCATGTAGCCGTGTGTATGATATATCTATCTTCTATATATAATTATATAAAAAACTCGTGTCGCGGTGTTTGTGGTCGCACTCCTCCGAAACAGCTCGACCGATATATTTGTGTTTTTATTATGTATATTTGGTAGGTATGAGAATAGGTCGTATATTTCATAACGAAAAAAAATGCAAAGCAACGTTTGCCGGTTCTACTAGTTTATTATATTATTCAAGATCAATAGGAATTCGGTTTCACCACTGGTGACTGTCTATCGTAACAATGTCTTACAACAATAATATAACGTTCGGACTTTAAAAGAGACCATGACCTCTGAGTTTGTTTCGACATTTCTTCTCAAGGTTCAGTCAGCTAGGAAATGCTAGCATTATCTAGTTTTAAAATATTGACCCAAAAATTGACCTGTAGAAGTGTCTTAAAAGATCTACTTATCTATAAACATCATTTAATTTCAATTAATTGTGGACCAGCAGAGTAATTGCGTAACACACTAACAGTACGAATGGCGTTCATTTTGACAGTTCAACAACATTCATTGCGTTATTTACGATGTTGAGCAGACAAATTTTTCGAACTTATGAAGCAATGGATTAGCAATAGGCTTCAAAATCATTCAGATTGTGATTGATGGTGTGTTATGCAATTAGGGTGCAGGCCAGGCTAACTCTTATTGAAAGTTTCTTTAAGCCTTTTCTGCTTTTCATTCTGCTGCTGCATTCGCTTATTTTTGCATTCTACAAATCAAGTTCTTCAAAATCATCGACTAACAAACGCATCCACCACATAGTACATTAGCGTCTGAAACCCATAAATATTCATCCTCTGAACTCAACAGACTGGCGCAAGTGGAAATTGAAGGCATTCCACGCTGCCCGCTCGATATATCGAGATATATCTGCGGATATATCGCAGACCGAATGTTATCGACCATCGTTCAATCCGACACCTTTATCTGTATTGTGACTGTGGGTTATTGGATTCAGGAAGAATTTTAGGTTTTTAGTCTCAAGCTTGGTATTGTGGACTCTCAATGTGGAAAACTTCATAGGTAGTCTAGCTGTAGGTATTTATGGAGTTCTAGGTTTATTCTAGTTTCGAAGCAGCTCGATCAAACTAAGTATGGTTGCAATTACACGTGACAATATTTTTTTTATTTTTGAAAGAAATAAAATGTATTTATATCGGGACTCGCACAGAATTATCACAAAACTAAACTAAACACACTCATAAAAACAAAACAAAACTGAAATGAAAATAACAACAGAAAATCCTTTATGAGGCCAAAAGGCCCCTATCTCAGCATGATTCTGGGACATTAAAAAAAAAAGCGTCGCAGCGCTTGTATTCTGGTGGTTCAAGTACTATGGGATAAAGATAAGCTAGATTTAATTGATGATTCAAAAATAAATTAAATAAATCTTTAGTTTCTATAGGTACTGTCAACGACAAAAGTCGACTGACACATCAGTTTTTTCAAACTTAATTACTGAGCTAAATATTTATTTAAAATCAGAACAGAAGTAAAATTAAAAGAATATTAACTCTTTGCTATTATATGAATTTCAAAAATACAATGTATCGAATAATTTTGAGTCAATTTAGATGTGTAAAAGTAGCAGTGTTAATCTTTTTTTTTGCTGACTGTAATTACCCACAATAGATACTACAAGAAACACTAACTAAATATTTTTAAGCCTTTGTCATAACAAACGTGACTGTTTTGTTTTTTACAGAAAATTCCATAAACAACTTCATTCATAAATTGTTTTGGATCCGACGGTGACCGCTCTAATCAATAGATTATCCGCAGACGTACCGAATCCCATCCACGAAGATTCAATCCGACACCTTTATCTCGTCTCTGGGTATTGTTACCGATGCTACCGTAATGGTATTGAATTTGAAAGGATTCTTCAATTATTAATAAAAACTGTAGAAGTTTTTCAAGCGAAATGGTTTTCATTCGTCCTGCGTTTTGGAGTGGACTTCCAATTTCTATTCAGCTACAGAATTTCAGGTAGTTTTATCAAAATATGTATTTTTTTAATATCTGCCGATAAGTATTCGGAAGTTATATTATAATATATGACGGAGAAGGTATGTCACTCTCGTTATTATCAGCCATATTTTAACTACTGTGGGCATACTTTGGGTAATGTTGGTTATTGCGCAATAGAAAAACCGTTTGCAGTTCAAATCAAATTATAATTAACGAACAATTTAATCACACTAGCGAATCACACACTGTAGGTACCACAACAATACGGAACGCGCGACAGTTTCTAAACGTGTTCACTGCTTAACCGCCAACAACAAACTCTGCTTTTACTTTGGTCAAGCATTATGTTATAGACTCTGTCGAGCGCCACCTGGTGGCGCGGGCATCCTGATTAGTCAAAGTCAAAAGATTGATTTAACGTATTTCCGACATATATCTAGTTATATTATAACTTATATCGAGCTCTTACTAGCTAGAAATGGCGTTAGGTACCTGTAATTAAAAGAAGCAAGTTAAGCCATCGTAACTATTCCAAAAAAAAATCATTATAAAACTTATTATATTTAATAAGTTTTATAATGATTTTTTTGAAAATAAGAAAAGAAAGAAAAATAATAAGACAATGAAAAATAAGAAAAGAATAAGAAAAGAAAAAGAAAGAAATTAAAAAAGAAAGAATAAGAAAGAAAGAAAGAAAGAGAAAAAAGAAAAAGAAAAAGAAAAGAAAAAGATAAAAAATAAGGAAAGAAAAAGAGAAGAAGAAAAGAAAAAGAGAAAGAAGATAAGAAATTTGTACTCTATTGAGTACAAATTTCTTATTAATCTTACATAACATACAATTCCCCACCGTTAAGATAAAACAAGCATCCATCCGCCATAAATCCATGAAATCTGTATCTATCCACAAAATTTCCCTGCATTTTTATCGTGGCGTAAATGTTAACAAAATATTTGGGCAGCTTTGATACTGACGTACCCTTCGTATTAATCTCCTACAGAGATAAGGAGCATTTCTGTCTCGACAAGAAATGGTAACGTTTTTCACGGAACGAGGGAAAAACTGAAGTATCGATTGCGAAGACATGATTCGACACGCCATTCGAGGGCTCTCGTCTCCAAATGGTTCGAGAAAACGACTTGAAACAGATTTTTATATCCCTTTGTGTTTTATGTTTAATATAAAACACGTTTTTTACGTTACAAAAGATATCGGTAACGGTTCACTTGATTTCCTTTGTGGAATTAATACTGATATCTAGAAACTCTCGTCTGTTTATTGTTTACAAGGACCCATCGCTTCACAAAAACGTGTCATATTATTAAAGAACTTACTTTTCCTCTTGATAATGAACGCACATCGAATTTCTTTCGGCCCTGGCGAAAATCCGGGAAAAAGCCAACAGAATGAATTCTCGGAGCTCTCAATTGTTTTTTCGTGGAATCTGCTCTAGCCATTAGTGGAACAATGATGACTTGACATGTCACTGAAAGTCTTTCTATTCCGCCAGTACCTACTTTCTGCTGAGGTTTTTGTGGAACTAAAAATAGTCACACAGAGAAAAAATGTTACGTTTCGATATAAATCCTTTAATACTTACAGTACGGCCCCAAGATACGCCTTTGTTTACATACTCCCTGCACCGAGACACGACACAAAATGAACCACAGAGCCTTCCGTGTAACACGAAATGAAATAAACCCAATACCATATCATCATTGTCTATCCACATTTGGTATTTATGTAATATCGGGTTCAATAAACCGAGAGTGAAGGCGGGCTGCGAGCGACACAGCCGCGGGCTCGCGTCAAGAGTACTTTAGGGGAAGAAAACCCCGCTTTATAAATTGCCCCGCTATCTAAATCTGAGAGATAAGTGCCTCTGAACTTTCCAATTTCGCTACACATCAATAACACTGACAACGTCGCTGGGATAACAAATCAAAAATCCAACTCTTATGGGGGTGGGTGACGAATGGTATACGTGACAGATACAACGATATTTGTTCACGACAACGGTAAATGGAATCGAACGTTTATGTATATATTTATTATACGAGACTCGGAAGCACGGAAAATATTCTTTGGTAAAGTATGTTATCTTATCACGCATAGAAATGTAAATTGGCAAACTTAACTTGTTTTGTTTCCTTACGCCATGGCCAGATTTTTGTCGTAGTATTTCTGGCAGTTTTTCTACCTAATTTAGACTACTGTTATTTACTGTATGCTTATTTTTAAGTTAATTTCAGAATCACGGCCTGTAATTGGCAGGACTTTCATTCAGTAATTAGATGCAGGTTTATGTACAAACTTACCTTGCTTTGTGATCAACAAACCATCACCATTCACTGGTATTGAAGAAATTAAACAAACTTCGTAAACACTGCGATATAGATCCGTTCCTAACTAGTGTGTCGTCAGCCAGGCAGTGCTTAAAAAAAAAAAAAAAAAAAACATTTTTTTTTCAGGTTCTCCCATATTACAATCACAAGTATTACAATTACAAACACGAGATAAATACAAATCACAATATAAAAATAAATACAATGTCATCAAATCATAAATACAAAGTCAAATAAAAATAAGCAACACAATGTCAAATGAAGATATAAATGAAAATTAATAAAAATAAAAAATAAAAAATTCAAAATTAACCGCAAATTAATAATACATATAAGCTTTTTCATGTAGTTTATTTTATTATGATAGTTGATATACATTGCGAGCAACATAGTAATTGTGCTGTAGTTTATAGTAACTTTGTGTGAATTTCCTTAGGATTTACTTTTTTTCTCTCTCTGTATTTTATAAGTGGAGACCAGCACCCTAATTACGTAACACACTATCTATCACAATCTGAATCATTTTGAAGCCTATTGCTAATCCACTGCTTCATATGTTTGAAAAATTTGTCTGCTCAACAACGTAAATAACGTAATGAATGTTGTTGAACTATCAAAATGAAACCCATTCCTACAGTTAGTGTATTACGTAATTACCCCGCTGTAATTCGCTTTCAGAGTAATGTATTGTGCTTGATCTGTTTGTTTTAACTGTAAGTCTCCCATGTTATTTATTTTTTTTTTTAATCTACGTGCTACCTGTACTGAAGCTCATAGACAACGGGCTAACAAGTTGTCACTGGTTAAGGTAACCTGTCGGAGAAGCGATAACACAATGGCGTTTACAGGCGATGAACCGACAGCTTATCAAAGGTACGGTAATAAACTGGCGCTATGAAGTAGGTGGTAGAAGCCTGGAGGTGACAAGATCACGATGCGACTGGATCTCGATTAGATAAGATATCCTAACGTCTAAATCTCGCAATGACTAGGCAGATTGGACTTAAGTTTTGAGTTGAGCTGCACGATTACTGACAAATGCGTGCACTGACTGGACAGGTCCACTCAATCCGTGTGGTTTTTCCTCAAAAGACCATTTCAGACACAAATATACATGGTCTTTACATGATCTGACCAAGATTATGTCTGGACTTTAAAAGAGACTGTGACCTCTGAGTTTGTTTTGACCTTTCTTCTCAGAGTAGTCAGATAGGAAACGCGGACCTCATTTAGTTTTAGAATATGATTGACGTGTAAAAGTGTTTGTACAAACCTACTTACAGAAATAAAATCATTTATCATTTACATCTTTATTTACCTTGAGCGCAATTTGACTAGGTAGCGTGACGTCTACATAGTGCGAAGATTTGCTTACAAAACAACGAGTATACGTACTTCGGCGTGAGAAAAGACCCTCCCTACAATGGTTCAGACAATATTGCTCTCGAAAGGTACCTATGTGAATTCAGAACACGTTTATATTAAACAAACATTTATAATTGGATCGTTGTCCGCACGTCAGCTCGCGCAGGCGAATGGAAGCGTAATGAAATTAATTTACGCAGTATCTGATCCGTAAATAGCAGGTGTCAAATGTCCAAAATGACGAGGGTTGAAATACTTCCATGTGCCTAGGAAATGGATGTAATCCTCGTGAAATGTAGCGTTGGCAATTAAAAGGGGTGATTTGAAATTAATGTCAACTGTGATTTTTATAATTTTTTTAATCCATATTTCCTTATAGTCCGATGAAGGAAATCTATTCGGTATCGACAAATTCTCTGATTGAATCTATTGGATCTGATGACTAAGCTTTTTTAATGGCCTTTTCCAAATACTAGAACTCTTGAAACTTTTCAGCATCAACATTTCAGCTGAAAGACGTCTGCTGCATAAGCCTCCCCATTGATTGCCCGTGAGTTCAAATTCTGTTAGTATCATGATGTTAACACGCACTGTTTATTACAAACAGCTGCAAACAAACACGGTTCTGTGATATGGGAACTGACAAGTTGTTTTTCGCAAGATTGATCCTACTTTACTTATTTCGATCTAATACATTCTACTTCCCTAACATCAAAACAATCTTCGCTGCCTATCGACACGAAACTTCGCACAAATAAATCCAGATAAGCACGCATGAGAAAACATTTATTAGCCGTCAATAAATGTTCGAAATTAATTATAATACATAAATGACTAATCCTCAAAGAAACACGGAAGCCTAACCAAACAAATTCTTCATAAATAACTCGATGCTAGATAATAACGCAGCCATTAGTCGTAAGTAATACGATGTAAATGCGCCACCGATGCGCACGCCACAGAATGTGCAGACAGAGGTAGAAGGTCAGCTCCATACACCGAGCGAAAATGCACGCACACATTCACACGTTGGACGAACAGCGAGTGCAAGCGTTCGCCACTGGTATTTGCTTGAGAAAGTTAAAAAAATTTGAATGTACAGTCCTATAAATTAATTGTTGAGCAAACTGACACCCTATGTAAATATGCCGTGTTACAGTCATTCCATATAACTGTCAAGAAGGACAGTTGCGATTTAAATATACGGAAAATTTAGTTGGTACGAGTAGATGTAATTTAGAATATTTATGTTGTACTGACCCTTGTCCTCGACTTTTCAATAACTAACATCTATAGATCTACCACAAAGTGCAAAGTCGATGGCCCACCTCAGAGCGCTGCAGTCTCAACGTGACGCTGGCAGAATAGTCGACATCGGCTCAGTTGCCAAAAAAAAAATTAATTGGTAGCCAATTTAATGTGCTTCGCAATTAATTTCCCTGACTTTACGTTACCTACCAAAACGTTGATCATGTTTGGACTTTGTCTCATTAAACTCGCTACTTTTCATTTGATAGTAGGTACTTCACATTTCTAAAGTCGCTATTCGCATCGTGTAAATGACAAGATAATAATTATGGCTAAGGTTTTTATAAGTCGACCGTACGCGTCAGTGTGCGTGCTCCTATTTTCGCCCTTTGTATTAAACTGACCTTCTGTACCGGTTTTGTTCTGAAGAATCGTATTCAGGCAAGCGAAATGATGCGCAACGTATTATATTGATATCATCCTTAAATGCATCGTTGCTTGCAATAACATTTGTGTGAATCGACGGCTATTTAGGTCATAATGGTTTTGGGAAATATTTTATTATCGATTAATCTTTGGGAATGGCGATAATAACGTTTTATGAGAAGAGGGATACTTGGACACACTTTATATTTGCAGCTTTACGGTTATTTAATAAGATTATGTCTTAGAATTATTTTTGGAAAACTACAGATTTACAGGGAGCACTTCGAGCACATTAAAAAGAAAGAACACAACATGACGAGATATAACTTTGTATTCATAGAAGAACAATGTACTAACACTTGACAGCATAGCCTTTATCAATACGCAATACAGTGGGTATGCTGAAAGTAATAATATAGCAATATTTGTAACACCGTACTAAAATGACGTATAAAAAAAACAAAGTTCGTCTAAGAGCCCATTCACACGTACCACAAGTCCACAACCACACCACATCGCAGCGACAAAATGTGGTCAAGCTGTGGTTACCTGTGAATTTTCATACTACTCGTAATTAGCGCCCAACCACGTGTTGTGGTTGTGGTACGTGTGAATGGGCCCTAATACAGAGAATTTTACAGAGCCCCTCAAATACGTTATCAAACTGTACACACACCCAAAAAAGGGTTCCAGTCTAGGCCTACCGATCCGAAACTAACAGAAAAAGCGTCCCCTCACTAAATTCAATATTCGAAATATTTGACAATGGCCAGCCGACCGCAAAGCGCTGACTGCTACATTACTCTCGTTACGATGCCTGGGCGCAACGCTCCACCAATCACGGTCAACGTTCACTGCTCTTGATAAATAAACGGACCAATCAATGTGCACTATCATGCTGTTGTTCAAGAGCACGTGTGCCTTTGTTTGTGAAGGCTAATGTCTTCGATCAACTATATACGCTAATGTCAAGTACACTGAAACGTTCTTGAGACGTTTTTAAGAAGCGGTCTGGTTTCGCGAATAGTTTGTTTACTTTTATTGTTCATGGAATTTATTTCTTTGTGTAAAGAAATATGTCCGTATCTTATCAATAAAGTTCTTCAGAGAACTGTGAATGCAGCGCTACTGCTGAGTTTGAGGTCCTGGGTTCGATTCCCGGGTCGGGGTAAGTGTTATTGGGTTTTTCAATCTAGAATTTCTCAGTAGCTGCCCGGAGTCTGGATTTGTGAATTTTTCCAATCTGTCACCCAGTTTTGTCCCCTTAGAGGAACAAAGCTCCTATCCTGCTAAGCTCCTAAGTTCGAACTGTCTCCTCATTGCTAACAGGGGGACAGATCAAAGTTTTTTGAGTTTTTTTTTGAGTTTTTTGTTTTTTGTTTTTTTTTTGTTTGTTTTTTGTTTTTTTCCTAAGGGGACGAAAGCAGGGTGACAGATCGGTGATAATTCGGATTTGTGCCCGGTTGATGGCATAGGCTCGCCCCCTATTAGATGGGACTTAAACATAACTGCCGAAATGTGGGTGTACTTCTTACCTTTCGAGAAATACAAGCATCATATTATGTTATATATCTTCAGAGAATTAAGAGCGAAAACCAAAAAAGATGAATCGAGAACCATAAACTCATTCTTTCGAATAAAACCATTTTGTTTTCATCAACATTATGTGGCCGCTTATTATACCTAACGCTTGTATAGTTTTTAAAAGACATTATTATATTAATTGGTATGTCCCCTAAGTCTCCGAGCAAATTAAACAACACAAACATGTCTGCACGCGACGCCATGACAGACCACTAACGACATGATATAAATATGGCAATAATATATATACCTTAACAAATCATATATTAGAACGTGGGCGTTGGGCATACATTTATTTGTGCCAAAAATAAACGGAAGAATACCGCAAGGCCTGAAGCTTCGGGTTTGCTTTAACTTATGAAGTTAATGCTATAGCTTTAAGTGTTAATCAATGGAGACCTTACTCGAGAACCATAGGAGCGTGTTTTTCTGATCAGCGGGGTAATTGTGTAACACACTAACAATAGTAATGGCTTTAATTTTGACTGTTCAACAACATTCATTGCGTTATTTACGTAGTTAAGGAGATTTTTTTTTCGAACATATGAAGTAATGGATTAACAATAGGCTTCAAAATAATTCAGATTGTGATAGATAATGTGTTACGCAATTAGGGTGCGGTTTACACTTGCCTGGCATGCCAAATAGCCGAGAATCAGAATTAGAGAGAGAGATATATCTATTATCTACACTAACCAAGATGGTATTTTGAGACACACCTTTGTCTCGCCAATGAATGCAATATTCCATGTCCATTTATTGCACATTCAACTCAGCAGGATCTGCAGTTAATGTAACAAGCCGTGTTTTATGTTCAAAAATGTATCCAGTAATTGGCCTGTCAAAACAAACAAGAGAAAAAGAAATTTACACTCGTCTGCCCCAATCAATTCTTAACACGTCGCGCTATAGCAAATAGAAACCACTAAAACATAATTATAATTTAAAAACACAAACGATTCTCGATTCTAAAGTCCGAAACAATCGAGTCGAGAGAGCACTATCAAATGAACGTTTTTATTTTATTTTCGCTGCTCTCATTTACAAACAATGCGAAGCCGACGGCGGAGATCTCATCAGCGATTATCTCTCGTTGTGTGGCGGACCTTTTATTTTTATATTTTTTCTATCGTGAACAAGGACGGTTGTCGGTTGGTAAAACAAAGAGGGGCATAATGATTGAGTTGACTTATTAAAGCCGAATCGTACGTCATCGGAATGCGTCGCTGTCGAAAGTTAGCTAAACAAACAAAAGATGACTTCGATCAGCTTCCCAAATGTTTGCTAAATTTAATGTTTATGAGAATGTCATAAACGTTTTGTGCCAGCTTAATTGCGACTGGCCTGCTTTCAGAGCAAATGCAAATCATTTGGTCAGCAAGTCAACTTCCTGGAAGTGTTTTCTCGTTGTAAGTCGGTGGCAGAAGTGAACATGCACATTCAAACATGCAATTTCACACCTTTCTTAAAAAACATTTTTCCCATAACAATCCGGACAGCATTGTTCGACTACGTGTGAATTTACCTTAACTCCAGTGAAAGCGTTTCCGATGACAGATACCAGAGGCCACTGGGCAAAACAAAGGCTAATTTGAGAAGAGTGATATCAATCGCGCACGAGACACTTCATCTATTCTCATTCGGTATTTCCGTGTACATGACTACGGTAGCTAATGAGGAAAATTAATGATATCTCGTTGTTTGGGAGATTAATATAAATATAGCTGAATGTATTTCTGTAAATAAACAGGTACGTAATAATAGAGTCTATCTAGAATAGACTATGTCATGATGAATATCTATAATATGTCATGATTAATACCTATTGTGGTATAGTAATTTTATTCTAGGTGCATCGTCTTCACATATGATTACATAATTAATGTGAACTTACATAATATTGTAAAATATTTTAAAAGAGTAACGGTGGAGTTTTTTGCCCATTCTTCTCCATACGAAACTACCTTTTGGAATGGGCAACTAGAATAAATTCTATTTTTTTGTAAATTTTGACGTTCAAAAGTGCCTTTTATGTGCCTATTTGAAATAAATGATTTGACTTTGACTTTGACTATGAACTGATTAGCCAGCAAGTAGAGTTTAACCGAAAATAGTTTTTGTTTGGCCGAAAACGTAATTCGGCCAGAATTTCATTCCCGGCTGAAAGTGAAAAAAAATCTTGGGTATCTAAAGGTCTTTCTTTGGTAAAAGTAAAAGAAGCGAGATGCTAGTCTATAAATCATTATATTTAATCATTTAAACTTAAATCACACGAAACTTGATACCTACTTTTCTCAAAACCCTAAATATTAATAGGCAAACAATCTGATGTTATATGCAAGAAAAGCAAACAAACTGATGTTATAAGCAAAAAAGGCGAACGATCTGATGTTATATGCAAGAAAAAGCAGCGAAAATAATATTTTCGCCAAAAACTAATGGATACTTCTTCAAAAACGATATTCGGTCGGAATCTACCAGCAAGGCTGACTGCTCAAATTGCGCAGAACGTACAGTATCGTCTAGTACTGAAGCTATCTTAAGTCAACCCAATTCTAACAGTGAACCAGTAAGTAAGATAAAAATTATCAGCACCCACATAAGCAAAGATTAATCGAAGAATATCTAACGATAGAACAGATAATCGGCAAAAATTTCTTCCATTTTTCTGCCTACAAAAAAAAGGCAAATACCTTTTTTACCTACCTTAATTATAAGGGCAACCTCTTTTGACCAATCATTGAAGTGATTATAACCTCTCAGTAAGGAAGCCATATTGATGAGTTTCCGCCAAACTAGACACATATTTCATTATTTTAAGTATAACTTAATACTATGCTATCACCATTTTCGTTTTCCGCCTTGCCTATAACCGCTCAAGCCAAGATAAATTATCTTTTTGCTGGGCTGTGTGCCAGAAGCACTTACCATCTCTCGCCTATGAGACTATGAGACTGTTGTAGCCAATATCTTTTGTAATTGGCTGAAAGTTTTTAAGACAAAGTTTATTATCAAGTTTGAGAATACATTTTAAAAATATTTTAAAGCCCAAAAATGCTGTCACAGAGCAATGTTCCACTTAAAAGTTACAGATAGTGTCAAACCTATTTTTACACAGCATAATTTACGTTTTGACGTGTCATTACATACTAGTATTTTTTTTGTAATAATTTACCTATTATTTTTTATTTTTTTATTATACCAATAATATAAAAAAAACACGTGTGGCACTCGGGGACTGCCGCGGTAAAGCTATTGCATAGCATTTTTTATCAACTTATGCAATTATTTATTTATGCAATATTTTTTTCTTTGAATTAATTCAAGTACAGTCGTACCATATACATACATACACGTTAAGCGAACGCTCGGCCGAGCTACATGGTAGGCGGAGTGGGGGGTGTTAGGTTTTATTTGCGTTACGGAATTTCTTCTTTCGGTCGCCGCGCTCATAGCCCGCGATAAAAGCCATGCAATAGCTTAAAAAAAAAACGTTTCAGTTAGAAATAAAAACCTCGTCGTTATTCTAGTTACTACCACTAGGCATGTACCTGTAAATTTTCTGATCCTAAGTACGTCCGTCCAACACACCCTTTTCAACGCCATAATTTAGGTATTATCATTCATTGCACCGTGGCCCAGGCGCATAGGTAACTGAAGGAAGAAGAGTGGGTTTTAGTGAGTAAGAGTCTGACACGCCCTCCCGCTCCGCCCAGAGCGGGAGAAGTCATTTGATAAATACCCACCCAAAAAAAATAAATGTGGCAGGGACATAGCCGCGCAAACTGACACCATGAATTCAGCACATGATTATGAACTCCTCTACGTTGAAATTTGTCGATAGTTATTTAAAAAAACTGCTGTTCCCATATATTTTGACCGCGTAGGTATTGCACTTTTCTTTGAAACAGCTAAATTTGTTTTTGATAACCGATGAAAATTTTCTCCGCTAGGGGGTCTAAAATCATGTTCTGAATTCATGGTTTTAGTTTGCGCGCCAATGTCCCTGCCACCCTGTATGTAGTTGGTACTAAATACGAGCGAAAAACTCCAGCTCTGTTATTCATTACCGACCCACTAAAACTGATTAAATTCAAGCCAACATTTCCATGCAGCTACAATATCCCATCACTAATGAATCCTACAACTTTTTGCTCCACTTTGTCAACCAGCGCTCCATATACTAATACACTTGCACCCACACTCATCAGCACAACGAATGGTGGGGCTCTGTGCCCACTAGGTAATAAGTCCCTTAATTAATTGTTATTGCCGACTGAGTATTTATAGCGTTATTGGATTACTAGTTAAAGGACAATGGACTATAAGTGTTAGAATCAACAAGATGGTATACAAACTCTTTTTATAGTTATGTTTTTATTCTTCTTCATTTTAAATATTTTGCATTTTCTTTTGTTTTTACTTCTATCAGCTCATGTATGCACGAAGCCAGATAAATATTTTATAATATTTTCATAATTTGTTTGCTTATGTCTAACAATAAAGAATCTATTGTAGCAGTTTTGACACATCTGGACATTTTTCACATCTTAAAAAACGATAGTTTATTTTTTTTGCTGCCGCTTATCTGATCGTTCAGGAGAGCAATATCAATCGTTTGACTTCGACTAATCGGAACGCCAGCGCCACCAGGTGGCGCTCGACAGAGTCTATAACGCTAACGCTGGACCGGTGCTAAAGCAGGGAGTTTGTTGTTGGCGGGTAAGCAGTGAACACGTTTAGAAACTGTCACGCGTTCCGTATAGTTGTGTCGTGTACCTACAGTATGTGATTCGCTAGTGTGATTAATTTGATCGTAAATTATAATTTGATTTGACCTGCAAACGGTTTTTCTATTGCGCAATAATCAACACTACCCATAGTACGCCCACAGTAGTTCAAATAAGACTGATAATAACGTGAGAGACGTACCTTCTCCGTCATATATAATTAGAAAACAAATTAACAATTGTTTTAAATACGTTATGAACATTAATTAAATAAATGTAACATTTATTTCACTCAACATTATTTATTTTATTTGGTTTCATGTGAAATAATTGAAACGTGATGCTTTTTTGGTAGCGAGCTATCGTCGGCACCTCTTCGGTGATACCCTTGATTTTCACGTAAACTTCATCACTTGTTGACATGATTTGAGTGTAGAGATTCAACTAACATAATGTTGTAATCAGCTTCCTCAGAACACACTATCTTAATGTATGACCAAACTACTTTGAAGTAGATTCCGTTTATTTAGTAGAATAATCAAGACGACAACAATTTACCTTTCTAGTCTACACAGAGCATCAAGTTTGCGTCAGTCAGAATTCATAATGACCCCAGAAATTCCCAAGGCATTATGGCGTATCAACTCCAGGGCCGGCAGTCTCGACTCGATAGCGACGCTGTCGCAAACTACCGATCGCTAAATATTAAGGTGAATCCTCAGTTTTAACCCGCAAAATTCAAATTTTCTTTAGTTTTTTTGCAAATTGCAGCTCTGTTTTACGTCGTATATTGATCAAAATGCGATTCTCGACTGTGGGCATTATATATTTATCGAATAATAACCATCAATTTCATATCAATCGTCAAATTCAAAGAAAATTCGAATTTGGCGGGCTACAACGGAGTTGTCACCTTAATATTTAGCGATCGGTAGTTTGCGACAGCGTCGCTATCTATGTCGAGACTGCCGGCCTAGAGGAAGCTTATACAAATTTCTTAGTTCGAAAATAAATATACTACTGAGATAACTATGCATAATAAATGTCAAATAAGATGGCAGTAGTACGTAAAATCGCAGATTTATACTCAGAATTGTAACCACTACGCTGTTCCAAATTCCTTTAAAGTAGTTTAAAGGAACTATGTATGAAACTTGATTGGAATCCTTTCTCCCACGCGACTGTTTCAAAGTATTACGCAACACAAAAGGCAGATATCTGGTATACTTATTCAACACCAACTGGGTACAGAGATAGTTCGGTATTAAAGAAGAGAAAAGGAAAATGTTCATCCCAAAAACTTGAAATATACAAGGGTAGAGGCGGGCTAAGTTCACATACGAAATTGCTTCCATTAAAAATTCGTGTGTAATGAAGTTACTTATTTCGCCTTAAATGCAGGTATGATGGTCCTAGTTGAAAGTGGTATATTCTGTCTCTTTTCCAAAGATGTCATTTCTAAAATCTTCAGTCCCATCCAGGATCAAAGGACCAACTGTTATACTAAACTCTGTTCAAGCAGATAGAATATGATAAGATCATCAATATATCCACTTTTCCTTCCACCACCACAATGAATTATCTACCATAATCATTTAGAACTGAACTTCAAAATAGTGCATAACTAATGGCCCATCGTGGAAACCTAAACGAGCCATTTCCTCAACTCTTTGATAATAATAAAAGCATCCATCGAGCCAATCGCGTTATTTTTCACTTACGAGAATCCGAGCATAAAATATGAGCGTTTACGTCATGCGAGCGTTTTAATGAGTTATGTTTTCAGTATTAGCTTATACCTACCAGCCATACAGTGAGCTATTGATGGATTCCTATACGATAACGATCCGTAATTGCTACAACTTTAACTCATCCGTCATTAATTCAAGTGAAGCAATGCCCAAACATAGGACACCTTTAAAAACGTTCAGTTTTTTATCGCACATTTAGGTGTATTAATACAAATTACAAGCCAGTTTTTTTTTAAATTGTGTTGTCAAAAATATTCAAAGAAAAGACTTATTCAAAAATATTTCATAAAAATAAAATAATATCATGATAAAACAATCGTAAAAGAGAGCTCCAAAAAAAAAAAACCGTCGCATCATTCTCCAAATTTTGAGCGTAAACGTATTACGTATTACGTAGCGTATTTTATGTAATAATAATAAAGGGAATTGAATCAATTAAAGAAATACCAAAAAATTATTCCACTGAGCCGTGCATTTATTTTTAATTTAATTAATACTGCAAAGGTGGTCATTTGATTCAACTAACATCAAACGCATCGCTGTTTTGTACCTTATTTGTGGCCGCGATGCGCTATTGTCAGTTACCTAAAAATTTGCTTCTTAGAATAGAATAGAATACTCTTTCTCTTTTTTTCTCTCTCTTTCTTTCTTTCTTTCTCTCTCTTTTTTCTTTCTTTCTTTCTCTTTTTCTTACCGCGCCTTATAGGTAGTAAATCCTGAAAAGTCCGTTCGGGATTCCGCATCTTTTGGTAGCATAGATAAAAATAGCATTGATAATACAAAACATGTAAAAGTTACAAGTTAGTTATAACACGTTGGTATTGAAGAAAAGTTGTGGTTGAGATCTGTGCGAAAAACTGTAATCCTTGTTCGATTCGCTTTATAGCTAAATTCTATTGAATCCGGGCTTTGTTTTACCTTTTACGATACCAAGATGAGTCACCGTTGTATTTGTTTCTAAATAAATAAACACAATCACTAAGGAAGTTGTTAAAATAATCCTCCCAAGTTCTGCAGTGACATTTTGCAGGAAAACAGTAACATTAAGTACTCCTATGAAACGCAACTGTATAAAAGCTACTTATGAAAAGTACCAGTTTGAAAATTAACGACAATGACGGAAAATATCCTCATATTTCCGCATTAACTGAATAAACCTCGAGTTAACCGTTTTATTCAGTCCAGTGTGGTTTAAGTAATCAGCTTCCATGACAGCGAGATGAAGAGGTCGCGCTTGTGTTACTAACATTTTTATATTTTCACTAGCTTTGGATTAATTCCATTAGGTTTGGATTAATTTCACCAGGTTTGGTTTCATTTCACTATAATACCAGCCTATTATTGTCCCTCTGCAGGGCAAAGGCCTCTTCTCATATAGAGAAGGCACGAACATTAATCACCACGCTTGCGCAAGACGGGTTGGCGATTTCAGACTTATATTAACTATAAATCCAGGTTTTCTCAAGATGTTTTCCTTCACCAATGTCATTAAGAGGCTTACAAGAGCTAAAGCGCGGTCACTGTCGGACTGCATAGAAAAGAAAGAGATGCGCGATGACACAACGCTGGTAATTTATTGCAAAATATGAAGCAATTATCAATTTACGAAAAATCTATTGATTGGATTAAAAAATTAAAACACTATTACGTTAGTATGTTGCTTGTAGAATAATCTGACAAAAAAATCTGAATGATTTAATGCATAGTAGTATGGTTTTTAATCGTTATAAGAAATTTTTAGAGGAATTTCCTTTTTTTTTCTATCGTATCAAATTTGTTGTATTATGTTTTCAACACACTATCTAATTAGCAAATGTCCTGAAAAATATCATATATTTTTCTGATTTTGTTTACTGCAGTGGATCATATACTTTTAGGCATTATAAAACTTACATTTAGGTCCTGAAGTCCCCTTAATGTCAAAGTATGTATTGAAATAGTCACACTGACCGGATTTGAACCCACGACTTTATGCATGAGAGACGAGGCCTTAACCACTGGGCCATTACGGTATTTTTAGTTTAATTTCACTTAGTTCATAGGTACATACTTGAAGTAATCCTAACCATGGACGGATGAGACGAATAAATGGGAATTTGTGTGTACTATAACAGTTCTACTCAGATGTTCGAAAAATAGAATGTATCAAAATCAAATTACTTATTTTTATGGATCTGACCAAGATTATGTCTGGACTTAGAAAGAGACTGTGACCTCGTGAGTTTGTTTCGGCCTTTCTTCTCAGAGTAATCTTATAGGAAACGCCGACCTCGTCTAGTTTTTAAAATATGATTGACGTGTAAAAGTGTTTGTACAAACCTACTTACAGAAATAAAATCATTTATCATTTATTAGACCATTTTCTGTAGGTCACAGCAGAGACCACAGAACTCAAACTCAAAGCATTTATTTCAAATAAACCCATTACAGGCACTTTTAAATTGTCAAGGGGTCGGTCAGTCAGAAAAATGAAGCTAGTTGCCCATTCCAAAGCGTAGTAGGTACCTATGGAGAAGAACGCGCAAGAAACTCCATGGACACTCTTTTAAATCAACATAGAGTTACAAAAAAAAATTGGTTACATCATTCATGCTGAAATTATTCATGTGAGAACGATGTACAAAGACGTGCACGTAAAAAGCGTCCGTAATAAAAAGAACTCAAAAATTAAAATGAAAATAAGCCGTGGCAGCCAAGAGATGACCACAGATCACAGAGACCCTTGGCTTCCGCTGCTGCATTGCCAACACCGTTTACCCGCACTACGACAAATGACGTATAAAAACGCCCGCCGGGCAGCTTTGTTTAAAGGCGGTTCGTGATAGAAGTTATGCACTCAACGCACTTTCGACGCTACAAATTTTATTAGTAGTAGCAGTACAATACGGCCGATGAATCATGGCCAGTCCGAACTTTGCGCAAAAGCTTGCGCAATAAAACATTTTAGGAACCAAATGGTGGCATGAGGCGAGTGTGAGTGAGTGTATACGCGGCTACATATCAAGCTATACATTTCCAGTATTAGCTTATCGTTGTATACGAGTAGGATTTCCGTTCAATGAGAGGTCATCTTGTACTGGAAAAATATAATTTGATATCTATCCGTGTGTACACTCACTCACACTGGCCTCATATCACCATTTGGTTCCTAAAAAAAAATATTGTGCAAATTTCTGCGCAAAGTTCAGAATCTCTATGTTTAGATCGGCCATAATTCATCGGCCGAATTGCACTGCCATTTCCAGATGCTGCCGGCGCAGCGATTCCGTGCTCTGTGGTGGATACTTTGAAATTATAACAAAAGAAAATCGATGTTCCTAAAGATTTCAAAGATATAAAAGCGTAAGACACACCTCAGTCAATCCCTTTAAGAAAAAAATTATAACAATATTTTGCATTGGTAAATCAATCAGAGGTGATATTGACTGTTTAAAGAACATCTAGGATGTTCGCTCGTGTTATAAGTGGCATGCGTAAACGTGACTTAAGAGGGAGTGTGGAGCTCCCCTTATTGGTTGACAGCATTTACCTTCTATTTGTATTTATTAATTGATCTCATCCCATGACGTCATTTTTTATTTTTATTTTAATATCAGCTTGGCATTAATTTTACTAGGTTTTGGTTTAATTTCACTTACTCTTTACCAAAATGGACGGACGACACGATAGGGATTTTTGGAAGTTCTTTAGCGCAGCTTGCGATAGGAGTAAACTTATAAAAAAATTGTAGAAATCGTCACGTAACGAAAAAGCGTTATGCCCCCTCCATGCGACTTTTTATTTTACCTATATAATAGAAAGAGAGAGATAGTTTTCATGGTTTTCGAGGGTGCTGAAGTCAACAGTGAGGTCAAAATGAAAATCCAAGATGGCGGCTGCGAAAATTTCCAAATTGTTCATCATGGGTGTCGTTTTCTTGGCTTTCGAGGGTGCTAATGCCGATGGTGGGGTCAAAATGAAAATCCAAGTTGGAGGCTGCGAAAATTATCAAATTTTTCATCATGTTGGTCGTTTTCATGGTTTTCGAGGGTGCTGAAGCCGATAGTGAGGTCAATATGAAAATCCAAAATGGAAGCTACGAAATTTTTTAAATTTTCGAGATAAAGAAAAAACCGTAAGGAACTTCGTTCCTGAAGGGGGTCCCCCGACACCACACTTTCTTTTTTATACTACACGGAATTTGAGTGTAAATAGATACTATAAGTTATAACACCTCTGCCTACTTGTAAAGAGAATACAGCATGTTTCAAAATCATATAAATCATTTCTATTAGATCACTTTCAGTAGATACTTTAGAAATAATAAAAAGAAAAGAATATTACTGTTATAAAGTGTCTCAAAGAGATAAACGGGTAACAAGTTTCTAACAATATTTTGCATTGGTACCTACTTACATCAATCAGATAGATATTGAATGCATATGTTTAAAAAACATCTAGAATGTTCACTCTTGTAACTGGCGCGTGCAAATGTTACTTAAGAGGAAGTGTGGGGCTTATATTGTAGGTTGACAGCACTTGGCGACAGCATCTACCTTCTATTTGTATTTGTACATTGATCTCATGTGATTGCGGCCTCTTTGATGGATTTAGCTGTCAAAATCATATCAAAATCCGAACGTTTTCTCTATGTCTAGAAGCAATGGGTCCGGCTGGGGTGAAACTTTTTGTATTTGAAATGTTTATAATTCCAAAATCAAATCAAATCAAAATATTTTATTTCACATAAACCTACATGGGCACTTATGAAACGTCATAAGCTAGGTGCACGGTTTCAATTGGTTGTTTCCCATGGAGAACAGCCGGCAAGAAACTCCACAGTTACTCTTTTAAAAATAAGGAGCTTTTACAATGTTTCAAATTACAGTGTTGATAGGTATGGGAGGACAGTGTAGGCCTGTCAACAAGTAACAGGTACTCAACAAAATAGAAAAGGTCTACAAATCTACAGTCTACAAGTTAGGCCTACAACGTTCTCACATTCATAATATATAGAAGAACCTATATAAAAGTAAAAGCCTATTTAAACCAAATGACATGATTGCCATTACAAATGTAACAAATCTGAATTAAAATCCTGTCTACAAAAGCCATAAAATAAGGAGTTGAAATAAGAATTGGAGATATATAATGTCAAATAATGAGAAGATTATGTCAAAGAAGAAAGTAAAAAACAAAAAAAAAACATATCAAAACTGAGTACAACATATCAATTTGGTATCGCCAATAGCTGCGGAAACCGTTAACATAAATCATACACATCTCTCCATATATTTGTCAAACGCTTAATTCTTAGGTAAAGTCAGGAAATGCTTCTCACAGATAGTCTGTCTTCTTCTTTTAATTAACAAAAAAACTCTTACCTAAACAATAGAAGTTACTAACCAGGATTTTTTTATTCGAAAACTCTCTATAGGGTTCCGTACCTACCCAAAGGGTAAAACGGGACCTTATTACTAAGACTCCGCTGTCCGTCCGTCTGTCCGTCTGTCACCAGGCTGTATCTCATGAACCGTGATAGTTAGACAGTTAAAATTTTCACAGGTGATGTATTTCTGTTGCCGCTATAACAACAAATACTAAAAAACAGAATAAAATAAACATTTAAGGGGGCCCCCATACAACAGACATGATTATTTTGCCGTTTTTATAGATAATGGTACGGAACCCTTCGTGCGC
Source organism: Dryobotodes eremita (assembly GCA_917490735.1). Lineage (NCBI taxonomy): Eukaryota > Metazoa > Arthropoda > Insecta > Lepidoptera > Noctuidae > Dryobotodes > Dryobotodes eremita. The sequence continues at coordinate 16,165,143 of OU823251.1, read as the reverse complement.
GAGTCCAACACGCACTTGGCCGGTTTTTTTTTTTTGTTGGCGTTTATACAATATCATTGTCTAACACATCCTATACGGAAACATAATCTCCATAGTCCATAGCACGCCAACTATACTATCGTATTGTTCCAGTTCATGTTACCAAACATACATTAGTCCAATTTAGAGAACGTAGAGAACGGAAGCTATCAATCATCTGTGACAGTGACAACATAGACGTGTTACAAACTTACAATATAGATTCAGAGATTTATGTACGCGAATGTACCACTTATGGTATGTACACTCGGCATGAAAATGGCTTTCCGTTTTCACGGTGGAATGCGTGTTTGGTGAGATGTATTAATTGGTTGTAATGTATCTCTATACCTAACATTATGATGTGTGAATTGTACACTCCCGGACACCTCAATCGAGCCACCCTGCATATTTTTGTTTAAAGTTCTGTATCTTTTTATTCATTGGTAGTAAAATTTGACAAAGAAAATAAAATTTGTTTTTTTTAAGCCAGTCACTCACTATCATTTCCGTTTGTCATTGTTCCAAATTTAAAATAGGAATACTAAAAAAAAAACAGTTTAATTGCAATAAGTCGTCTTTCGCGTTTCTCATAGGTAAAATTAGCATGGAATTTTTGAAGAAAACAATGGTTTAAATCTAGAGAAACTTTTATTTAGTAACTAGTGTTACCGCCAAAAGCATTTATGACGGTCGTCACGCGTCACTGTGACGTGCAGTGGAATGTTGTCCCATGCTTCCAAGATGGCAGTTTTCAGCTTTTGCCAAGTTTTTGGAGCTGATTGGTTAGTTCGAACACGTCTCTTCAGCTCATCCGGTAAGTCCTCTATTGAATTAATATCAAGGCTTCTTGCTGGCCATTCCATTACAGCGATACTAACGTCATACAGATATTCTCGAACAATTCGATCATGCATAAAAATTTAATTCTGATCCAAAAACTCAGTATATAACATCACATTAGCCTCTAGACATTAATTAATGTATCGGTCGCTATTTAGTAGCGCCAACCGTTTTCCCGTCACAACCTCGAGGCTAGTTTTCCCTTCGGTGGAAATTTCACCCCAGACTGTCCATAACCCACCGCCATAACTCACCTTTTCTTCAACGCAACATTGCTGAAAACGTTCTCCCTGTCTTCGGGAGACTTTCCTACATCCATCATTGCTATACAACGTAATCTTGGCTTTATCCGTAAAAAAAACCTGGCTCTGTTGACGTTGAGTCCAATACAAATGTTCGCGTGCAAACTCTGTGCGAGCCAATCTGTGTGCTCGTGTCAGTTTCGGACCATTGGCTGCCTTATGAGGTTTGAGGTCACGTTCTTGGAGTCTCTTTCTGACAGTTCAAGCGCAAACAGCCAGTCCATGAAAGTCTTGAAGCTTTTATTAGACTTGTACTTAACTGAGGTCAGGTGACGATTACGCAGGCTGGTGGTAAAAATAAACCGATCTTGTCGTGCTGTAATAACCCGGTTTCGCGATTCTCCTGTACGGCACACGAAGCCACCAGTTTCCAGGTATCTATGTTAAATTCTTTGAACGGCAGAACGATTTGCATAACATTGCGCACTTACTTTGCGCTGACTAACCCCAGACTGAAGAACTGCCATAGCTTGCGCGACTACTTCAGGTGCAGTATCCATAATTTGAACGTCAGAATTGATGAAAAAATAAGAAAAACCAATTTTCATACTCTTTTTATGCAAAATAAAACAAAAATTTGACTTATAGATGCTGTAATCAAAGCTTGTTCCTCCACCAAACTCCGATTTTATTCTCTTTTTTAAAATCGTGAATTCAAATTTGGAACAACAGTGATACCGAAATGATGGCCAGTAAGTCAGCTTCAAAATTACATCAAAACTTTTTCTCTGGCTTATCATTATTTTGATGTTTTAGGCCTTTTAACATAAAAATGTACGGTGGCTCGATTAAGGAGTCCGGGAGTATTTATTTGAGGATTAAAAATGCACACCATTTTGGCATCAAAAAGATATACCTATGAAGAATGATTATTTTGTAATAAAATACATTTCGTTTCTTTTTTAACTACTAAGATAATGGTGAAAGATCGTTTAATTAACTAACTCGGAGCAATTATATTTTGCCCACTATTTCTAAACAAAACCCTCGAGGCACTTCAGACCTTATAGAGCGAAACAACTAATGATCTAACCAGACGTTCTTACTCTAAAATAATTCCCTTTAAGCATTTACGACACCAGAGGAAGGTATAAACTTCGCCAACACCTAACATACGGTATGTAAACATTTATTCCGTATCGAGAGTATTATCAGTAGAACATTTTACGCCAACGGAACGGGTGTAAACTAACGTCGCCATAGACAAACGGCCTATTTCCCTTCGCGCCATTTCTCTAAGGGTAATTTCACATGAGCGTTTTGCCGCGTCAGTGCGTTTCGTCGTGCGTTTAGGTCGCTGACGTAGCTGAAATGGAATAGTTGTTATTGCGATTTTTGGTGATGGGGTAAGTTACGTGGGTCCTGCAATTGTAGTACACTTGTGAATGTTTTATTAGTAACTAAGAAAATCGATAAGTTTAACTATCGTTCTTATTAAATCCCTGTAAAATCTATTTGATACCTTTGGTTTCTTTGCAAAAACGAAAAGGTTTTTAAGCTATTGCATAGCTTTTATCACGGGCTTTGAGCGCGGCGACCGAATCAAGAAATTCCATAACGAAAATAAAACCTAACACCCCCCACTCCGCCTACCATGTAGCTCGGCCGAGCGTTCGCTTAACGTGTATGTATATGGTACGACTGTACTTGAATTAATATCAAAGAAAAAAAAATACTGCATAAATACTGCATAAATAAATAATTATAATTGCATAAGTTGATAAAAAATGCTACGCAATAGCTTTACCGCGGCAGTCCCCGAGTGCCACACGTGTTTTTTTTTTCAAGATATTGATAAAATCCATACACATGGATTGTATCAAATAAATATTATCTTATCTTATCTTAGGTAAATACCTACGTACCTTAAATAATTTTGTAAAACATGAGTACAACATGTAAGGTCTTGTTAATATGAGGTGGCTACGTGTTTTGCCATTTATGGCGTACAAAATTAGTTGCACTAGACAAACAATACAAAAACAAAAATTACAATGTCAAAATTTTTATTAAATTGAAAATACAATGTCAACATTTAAAATTCATTCGAAATTAAAATGTTAAAAATTTTAATTGAATTCAAAATCACAATGTTAAAATTTAAACCTACCTACCTACCTACCTATTCCTATCTTTTTACCTACATATTTAATAAATCTTTTGTATCCCTGAAACTTTGAAACGACTGTGAAATCAGCTTTACCTATAAACCTAAATAATTTCCTTTTATAAAAAACTACGCTTTCATTAAATATACTGATACATAATATTAGCGAAGGTACCGAGATTGCTACTTTTTTATCTATAACAGACTGGCGATAATTTCTTGAAATTCAGATTTAGATAGAATCTTAGACATTTTGCAATATACCTCATTGTGTACAACATTATTTACTTTGCATAACAAAATTATCGCGTATGTTTAACGTTGTCTCGTTGTTTCTAAGTATGTCTACTTAAAGAGGTTGTCAGCAGCACGTCACTTCAAGTCTTCACAAACTCAGCTATGGAATGGGGTCTGTTGAATTGCTGACATCTGTACCTACTCTACGTGAATGTTTTAAGTAGGTTGAAATAATACACTTTATACACGTACTCTTACATGAAAAGACGCTGAAAAGTCAGTGTGCTTAATTTTTTAAATTTTATTGAAATTTCGAATATGGAATCGACCACAAAACTATAAAAAAACATTAAATTGACGGTTTCCTAGAAAAGCGGCCGAATAGCGGCCGCAGTGACAGATGTCATAAAAATGGGGTACCTCTCATATCATATAAAGTCATTTGGTATATTTTCATTTCAATAACGTTCACAAGATATAATAAACGTGAGATACCAAATGTTGATAAAATTTCTTTACATATAAGATAAGATAAGATATTTTCAACAACAACAACAACAAACAACAATAACAACAACAACAACAACATTTCTATACTCTAAAAATTATTTCGTATAACGTTATTTGATATAACGTTTATTTAATCGAAAATCACTAGGTCTATCGTTTAAAATATATATTGATACCATAATTATGACCCCCCGATTCAGAGCAATCCGACTCAATAAGTTAGGTTAGAAGGCTAAGGCTAAGGCTAAGGCTAAGGCGCTCCGCTCCCGCCTTAGCCTTCGTACTTATTTTTTTTATAACCACCCAGAAATAGGAGCCCCGCCGAGCGCGGCCTCGTTAAGCTATCTTGGCAGGTGGTAATCAGTTACTAGGTATATCTACTCAGGTTACTAATTATGATAGATATTCCAAAAAAAAATACTTTAGATTATTAACTACTACTACTATTATTATTTACTTTATTTTATTTTTGTTTTTAACTACGCGTTTTTGTCATATTAGACTAAATAGGTTTTATGTCTTTTGAGTGGTATATCAAACGATTTTATATACAATGTATGTTATGCTTATAAATATTAGTTATTTTAAAATCATATCAATCGTTTATTATATTAACTGATCATTATAACAAATAAAATTATAGATTCAGTTTTAATATTAGAAATTTTGTTATTATATCATAATTATATTACTTACCCATAAAAATTATGGTAATGGGGTTTGACTTTATGGTGTCAAAAACGCTCTCTAGGAACACACCAACTTACATAAATAATGTTTCAGTGACGTCATTCGCTGGTAAATTGCAGACCAGCAATGAGGGCTATCGCGCTTGAATTCGTCGCTAGAGGCGCTAGTGTTGAGTAAGGTCTCTAGATGTCAAAATATGTACTGAACGTTCACTGTTTGCGGGATTTTTATCACGGATTTTAACGAATGATTCATAATAGCTGCAAAGGTTATGCCATTCTTGGTTAATTATGGCTTAAGATTTTAAGTTAAAAATTAGGATCTAATTTGGTAACACTTGAAGGAAGAATAAGATTTGTCTGCTTCATGCTTGCCAATTTTAGGAACATTATAATCTAAATATTAATTAGAAGTTTTAAAATGTAATAAAATAAACATACTATAAATATAAGGGTACTTAAACATATCCAAAACATCAAATAAAAGTACTGCAACAGGACCTTACTCGACAGTGGCGCCAACTGGTGAGCACAAAAACGAAAGCCCCCATTGAACCAGCAGCTTCAACACGACCCCAAACTAACAATAAGTCACTTATATTAACTTCCAGACCACCTCTCTAGACAAAAACGCAAATAAAATCAAAACACAATCAATGCATTCTACCCCTTACATTTAACACCCGCACAGAAACATTCTGCGCGAAAACAAAAGAAAATAGAGCGAAACAGATATGTATCCGTAAACAAAGCCGTGCGTGCATTAATTCCTGTAATTTATAATCAAGTTTGAGCAACCCGCACTGGATATACAGGCTGGATTAAACATATAAAAATTCACTTAGGTACGTGAGAAAAATGCTCAAGTAACTGTTTGCTTGTGGAATTCTTCGTGTAACATAAAAGTTGGTAGAATGTGAACGTTGTTAGTAATTTCTGGAAGTTTGGGAATTTTCTTTTGAATGTTACAAAAAAGTGTCTTGTTTTTTTTTTGTTAAGACTGACTGACTTAAGTAATGTGATAAAAATCTAACTGATAATCTGGAACTGTGTGCAGAATTCCTTCTGATTTAAAGATTATCAAGTTTTCAATAAATTAAGCTAAAATATAAACACATAAGCGCAAATTTTGTCCGTCATACAAACCAGATCTTCATAACACACACTATGTAAATCCAACATTAATAATCCCTCCAATCTAAAACAGTGTAAGAGACAAAAACACCTATGTCCCTTAAGCCTTTAAAGCCCTTAGTTACAGGGCTATGTCCAGCGGCTCCCATACGTCAATACCCACCTACGCATTATGCAAACGTTTCTAAGTGCACCTTTTGTTTGTTCTGCTATCCGTACTTCGGTATGGTCAGTAAAATAACAATATTACTGAGCACAGGTGTCGGCTTACCGTTTACGAGAAATATGGCAGAAGGTCACCTACTCTTGTTGTTGATTCAGTTGGTACTTTCTATATGTAGAAAGTGTTTAAGAGTGACAATGCTTGGGTTGGCACACCCTGTGCTTAAACCTCTCTGATTGGCTAGCCTTTGACAGCTTGACTGACGCAGTGGCCATTTTATTTTGGGATTAGCTCGGGCAGGAGATGTTTATTTGAAAATGGAACCACGATACAGGAAACAAACGCTAGTTAGTGCAGGAAGAGAAAACGCCGTACGCAACCATGACACACAATTGCAAGTACCGATAATAAAGGAATGGGGCTATCGTTTTTGTGCTCACCAGTTGGCGCCACTGTCGTGTAAGGTCCTGTTGCAGTACTTTTATTTGATGTTTTGGATATGTTTAAGTACCCTTATATTCATAGTATGTTTATTTTATTACATTTTAAAACTTCAAATGAATATTTAGATCATAACGTTCCTAAAATTGGCAAGCATGAAGCAGGGAAATCTTATTCTTGCTTCAAGTGCTACCAAATTAGATCCTAACTTTTTACTTAAAATCTTAGGCCATAATTAATCAAGAAAGGCACAACCATTACAGCTATTATGAATCATTCGTTAATACCCGTGATAAAAATCCCGTAAACAGTGAACGTTCAGTACATATTTTGACATCTAGAGACCTTACTCTACACTAGCGCCCCTAGCGGCGAACTCAAGCGCGATAGCCCTCATTGTTTCACTACTGCATTTGCTGTTCTCATATAACTCGAGCCGATACGAGATAGGAAGAAAAATACATTGACGAGTTAGATTGATTGGTTTGCGAATATACTTCAATTGTGTCTATGTGCCGCGCCAATCAAATTCAGTAGAGACTAGAGACTAGATTCGATTGTTCGTAGACTTTATTTGTTCTACAAAAGCTGCCTCCGTCCTCGCTTTGTTTTAGTGTCTAATCATGAATGAAGCAATACCCTCTACTAGGCTTTTTGGATTGCCATGTTTGTTTTAAACCAAAAACCGGTTTGTTAGGAATGATAGCTGATAGTTTCGATATTCTTTGTGACTGTTAAATGTATGTGATGTGGCAGTCCTACTTATGTATATCCTACTAGCTTTTGCCCGCAGCTTCGCTCGCGTTAATTTAGAAATTTACAATCAATTCGGGTTGTTCGGGGAATTCTAGTTAGGAGGATGAAAAACCGGTCTATCGACCTCTAGACTCACAAAATAAATTAGGTACTTAAATAAAAAATAATAAAGCTCTTAACACACCACTAAAGTTTCTATAATAATATAATTCAATCATGATTCGAAAGACACGTGGCGCCATCTATTATCATAAGAACGTTATTGTTGTCTTCCTCGGGAACAGTACTTTTTTTCGGGATAAAAGGTACCCTATGTCCATTTCTGTACCCCTGACAACGTATATGCAAAATTTCGGGATGACGGTTCAGTGGTTTAGTCGTGAAAAGGTAACAAACAAACAAACAAACTTACTTTCGCATTTATAATATTAGTTAGGACTAATCCTACTAATATTATAAATGTGAAAGTTTGTGAGGATGGATGGATGGATGGATGTTTGTTACACTTTCATGCAAAAACTACTTAACGGATTTGGATGGAATTTGGAACACAAATAGCTTATAACTTGGATTAACACGTAGGATACTTTTTATCCCGGTAGTACGTTCCCGTGGGATAATTTCCGACAACCACACGGGCGAAGCCGCGGGCAAAGGCTAGTACTCTATAAATAAACAAATAAACTGTTATTTAATTATGCTTTTACAATAACTTCTGATTCAAATACCTCGTGTTAAAATATCATTATTTAAGAACAGATTACTGATTATCTAGTTGATTTGAACTGTTTGCAATGGTGCTTCTTTTCTTGAAGCCTAATCAAACCTTTGTTTTTTTTTTCATTATATTTAACACGATCACGTAAACGTTTTTCAGTGATGTTCTAAACAGAGTTGACCTTTATAAAACACTAAACTTGTCATTTCATTTGTTTTTTCATTTGTTTTCATTCGATGCTTAACTGAAACTTACTCAATTATTTTTAGAACAATTTCTAAACTTGCCAGCTAATTTAGAAGATTTTTATGAGTGGCAATAACACATGAAAAAGTATCAAGATACATATCAAAGTAACAGTCAACAAAACAAAAGTATGAAAAACAACTCAAGCGCAAGTTATTTACGAATTATGTTTGTTTATTGATGTCGCGATCATAAAAAATATATAACCCTGCTTTATTACAATGTTTTTATTACAAGAAAACAAATTCATGAAGACATTAATCAGATCACAACAGACACAGTGTTTGTACTATGACACAGAACAAACTGTGTCACTAAAATTATGGATTATGGTGACTTTGTTGAAGCGATTTTAAGTGGTAAATTCAGTAGGTGACATAACATAATACACGCCTATATTTTCTGAAGGGTTAGGCAGAGGTGTACCTATAGTACACCTACATTTCACATTTCACACCAGTTATATTTAAGTCTCATGTAATAGGGAGCGATTGCCATCAACCGGGCGCAAATCCAGAACCCGGGCTGCTACTGAGAAATTCCAGATGGTAAAACCGAATAACAAGATGCCCGTAGGTAAGTAGGTACAGAACATCACTTATTACCTTATTACTGAACGGTCTTGTCATCAGGGATTTTAAAGGAAGCGATAATTAAATTATAATTTTAATATATTTTTTAATTTTTGTCTATATTCTCTTGTCTCTTTTTTCATCTGTCATGTTATTATTCTAGTCAGCCACTCGTCGTCGTCACTATGGAGGTTGGACAGCCCCGAAAATTACACACATACATAAACTCACGCCTTCTTCCCATGGGGGTAGGCAGTAACAACAGAACGCCATCTGCAACAATCCTTACATACTCCTTTTGTCTCGTTTACGTTCATACATCTGGTCATACACGCACGCCGTCGCCGCCGTCTATTGCGAGTACTACGCACCTGACTTTTTCTGAAGAACATCACCAATAAGGTCACTATATGTCCTCCTAGGGATTATTATTACCTACCTACTTAAGCACCTACTCTTTAAAAGTCCTTAGTATCAGTAATTTACGGGTTAGTCCCATCCGATTCCAATCTTGCAGATACTATGTTTTTTTAATTATAAGGGATTCTTCCATGCTTTAATGATTTAATCAAAACGTTAAAGAGAGTTTAAGTTTTTATTTGTAGTAGTCCAGTGACCGGAAGTATAAATTCTCTATTCGAAACAAACAAGTGACTGCAAGTTGTAAAGAGGAATAGTCTTTTGTACTTCTTTGATCATCTGGGTTAGAACTTTGAAATGGTGCAGGTGAACGACGACGACGGAAGAACTGAACTTTACGTTCCAAACCTATTTACAAAGTAGAGTTACAGCAAATTGAATTATTTAGTATCATAATTTAAAAGCTAACAGTCTTAAAATAATGATATGTACGTATGTATGTGTATGACCGGATGAATGAACGTAAACGAGGCAAAAGGAGTATGTAAGGATCATAGCAGGTGGAGTTCTGTAGTTTCTGCCTACCCCCATGGGAAGCAGGCGTGAGTTTATGTTTGTGTGTATGTGAGGGTGGGGGTGTGTTTGCGTGTGTGTGTGTAAAAGGGAGCAGAAAGAATCACAGGGCATCAAAAAATTCGTCCGCATCGCTGTCAACAGGAAAAGTGCCCAAAAGGCTGGCAGCATTGCCACGTTTTATGGCAATGCTGATTATATTTAATATTAAATTATTTAGTTTCAAGTTGACACGGTTGTTGTGAAATCAATGGAACATTAAATTGTTGTTTGTAATTAATTTGTGCACGCTTCGCAGTTGAAATATTCAAATGGGTAAATGAAAATTTATTTGAACGCAATGCGACATTAGACTAAAATTGCATACTTCCTAAGGAGTGTCGAAACTAACTTTCGACATACAGATATACTCGTTAAAGTTCAGATTATTCGAGAATAGAATCATAAATACTATGTCTAGAATTTCTCGATAAACATTTACTGTCGACACTGTATCCAGCCAAAAATATGTATAAACATAGTATCAGAAAGTAAGAAAAAACTCAAAGGAAGTATGTAATACCTAAGTCGGGCGTGGATTTCTTCCAGTTTCAAAGCACCCGGCCTTGGACCGTTCTCAGAATGTCTAACAGATAAAAATATGAGTCCTAAGATCCGGGGCCAAACGTTTCTAAAACGGTTTCATATAAAGTAGAAACTTTTTTAAAGTTTTAAACGGAGGATCGCACTTTACTGCAGTCCATGAACAAGGAAGGACTTTAGAACTTTTTATTGTTCTTCGCGAAGTAAAAAGTTTAATTAGAACAAGGCTGATAAAAGGCATGAACGAGTAGGTCCGAGTTTCTTGATATAGCATTTGAACTAGAACATTTAAAATAAAATAAAAGAGGCGACTTGATTGCAGTTTCTGAGCGTGTAGCGATTTTCGCTATGGATTACTGGATCTATTTCCTCTCGGAAGGCACATACTAACACAACACAAAACAACTTAATATTTGAATGACCAAGTAAAATGATTTTTCTGGGTCTGAATATTTGTGCAGGAGAGATTTGATACCTACTGGAAAAATCGTACCGTAAGGCTAAATTTCTACGTGAAAAAAATCTACTGATGAGGGCTCTATACAACGCAAAAAAAACCCTATTTAGAATAGAATACTCTTTATTATGTACACCATAATAATTACAGATACAAATGTATTATGTCTTGTAAGTATTTATTTATTTATTTAAACTACGCGCATACATTATGGTACAAAGGCAGACTTCTTGTGGATAAAAGTATAACATCAAAGAGTCCAACAATACAAATATAGATTTCTCAAAACATACCCCTGAAACCCTCACAAAATCACGGCATACGTCATAAAAATTAACAATATTTCAGCAAACCTACCACACATGTTTACCACACCCTTGTTTTATATTCGTCATTATTTCATGACGTCACCGACTGGCAGTTGCGTTTTGACATTTTAATGAGCCATTTTGTACCGTAGCCATTTAATGCCAGAGCTTTTGTTGCCAGTATGCCAGTGTCTGGCGATTTATGTTGCCAGGAAGATAATTTAGTGGATGTTTTCACTGACTACCTGGAATATGCTTGGTAAGAACGGAGTTGATGTATGGTGTGATAAGTTTGGTATTCGTGTTCCAATATTAGGGGAATGGTGTTGCTTTCTTTTGTTTTTCCCTATTCTTTTGAACTTTTCTTCGGCTGGGAGATAGATTATCATTGTGATATTGATCTTCGTTCTAATAAAGGCATACAATTAGTCATGGTGTCTCTGTTACATGTTTGACTACTTATGGGGTACACACACAAGTTGCTGACACAGATTGGAGTGTTTAGTTAGCGGATGGCGTCTTTCGAAAACAAATCCTGAAGCACATCCTAACGGACTAAGCACTACATCACCACTACCACCACCAGCACCTCACCACCATCACCACTACCGCCACCAGCACCTCACCACCATCACCACTACCACCACCAGCACCTCACCACCATCACCACTACCACCACCAGCACCTCACCACCATCACCACTACCACCACCAGCACCTCACCACCATCACCACTACCGCCACCAGCACCTCACCACCATCACCACTACCAACACCAGCACCTCACCACCATCACCACTACCACCACCAGCACCTCACCACCATCACCACTACCACCACCAGCACCTCACCACCATCACCACTACCACCACCAGCACCTCACCACCATCACCACTACCGCCACCACCTTTGCAAGCATTTTTCTGTTATTCTCTTCCTGTCTGTTTATATATCGCATACCTAGATAAAGAGTAACACAACTGAAAATACATACCTCTTTTTTCAGGAACAGCAAAAAACGTTTTACTCTTTTTCTATTTGAACGACTTAACATTATTCCTGTATGATGTTGTACGAGTATATTATTTTACTAAGATATTAATTGAGCAAATTAATATCTTAGTAAAATAATATACAACATCATACAGATTCCGATAATCGCAATAACTCGATTTTGGATTATTATGACTTGTGCCACCCTTTATCTAGGTGTGCGATATGTGTACATAAACAGTTAAATAAATAAATAACCTTGCCAACAGGCTAATCTATCGACACAACGTTACGTCACAGGAGGACATGAATATAAATGACGATCAATAACAAAATAGGCAGTGACAACCAATGATATTACAAGTAAAAAGAGGTAGATAAGTTATACGCGTTCCGCAAGTGGCACGTCAAAACTTGGGTAATTATAAGTTACATATCGTCTTCTTTTTTTTTCGCTCCCGATATTTACGACATGCCGTCCTACTTGCATATGTCATGTAACAGTGTGATATTGTGCCGTTTTTTAAAAATCGAATCTTGGGCCGGTAACCCACCTACCGCTTTTTATCACTGTCATTGGTGACAGCAGTCTGTTTGTCATTGACATTTCCACATTGATGACCCCCATTACGACGCAGGTCATATACCCTATGAACCACATAAAACACACTTGAGGTAATCCATCGCAAATCCCCGTACTTTCCAGGAATCTAGATTAATAGTCAGGAGCTCCGCAATCTTCTCTGTTGCGGCTCTGCAAAAGGTGTATAATTAGCACGGGGTATCGAACGTGTAATGAGCAGAGCCGACGTTAATTGCAGCTACGATTTAAATATACTCGCGTAAGTGCATCGACCGCATTCGAGATGCGGTTCACACGTTTAATATTAGCTGTGCTTGTGTGAGGACAATAGGGAATTAGAACGATGTGTTTATTGGATTTAAGATTTGATTTGATTTGATTGATTTGGATTTAACAGTGTCCGTATTGGCACTATCCAACGGATCAATTCTAAAATGTAACCGAATTTGTTTGATATGTTCTAGCGTAAATGCATAGACCGCATTCGAGATGCGGTTTACACGTTTAATATTAGCTGTGCTTGTGAGAGGACAATAATGAATTAGAAAGATATGTTTATAGAATTTAAGGGCATGATTAACAGTGTCCGTTTTGGCACTATTCAACGGATCATTTCATTTCATTTCATTTATTTCTGTAACAATTTTTACATTGTATCGAAACTTTATACAAAATTATAAAAATTAAAAGAATTACAATATAAATCATTATTATAACAGTAACCAAAAAAAAGAAATAAAAAGTAAAACATTTGAAATTCCCTGTTATAATATGTTAAATGTCAAAAAATAATATCATAACAAATAAACTAAAGATTCCACCATTACACATGTCAAAAGATATAATCTAATGTCAATAAAAATAGTGATGTTATAAATTATATGTCAAATAATGATCAAGTCTACCGAATTTATTTGATATGTTGTCGTTACGCGACAACATATCAAATTTATTATTATTATTATATTTAAGGACTTGTTTTACAATGTCCGGATAACCATTTTCTATCGGATCAATTCTAAAATGTAACAGAATTTGTTTGATATATTTTCGTGTAAATGTAACGACCGAATTCGAAATGCGGTTCGCGTTTAATATTAGTTGTGCTTGTGTGAGGACAATAGGGAATTAATAAAACAGGTTTATTGGATTTAAGGGTCTGTTTACAGTGTCTGGACCAATTCTGAAAAAAAAATCAATTTGTTTGTTAAGTTCTGTATTCAAGCAAGCGATACGTAACTGTGCAGCTGAAAACATTATCCTTTTTGAATCAACAAATTTATCCGCCCATTTTGTTTTGAGTAATATTTCCGTAATTCTAAAATTTGAGATTCCCGTAGGTACATTTTACCATGCAAATGTATTCTGTATAAATTCGACCGTGGTTGATGAGAAAAAGCAGAATGGCGATAATAATCTCCCTTTCTTGCCGAACGGTGTCGTTTGCAAAATCAATTATGCACGACGCTACGACGACATTAGGGACTTTTCTGGTGAAAACGACCCTAAGGGTAATTACATGCCGAAGATGCCTCACTGCGATACCTCGCGATCGCGTTTTAATTGAAATGGTTCGTGAATTGTGTCTCATTCTAGGTCATATTTTGGTGGAGCTACACAATTGAAAAGTATGTACATGTCTAATCTATATAAAACTACGAACCAATTAATCTAAAACTGACCCCTCTTCACCTTGTCAACTTTAATCTTAATTGGCCGCGACAATTGGCTCGAAACAACCGCCTCCTTCAAATATGGCACTAGAAACATCGCTAAAGTATCCTATAAAATAAATCAAATAGCAATTTATTTCGGCCGCTATCGTTAGCTCGCTCCAGTTGACCTAGAACGTTATGAAATATGAACATCGTCCGTATCCCAATGATTCTGTAGAAAGAACCGCTCCGACCCTTGGTTTCGCTAAAAAGCCACAAGCTTTGGAAGTAATTAGAAATGCTATTTATAGAGGCTCTCTTATTAGGTTCCGGTAAAGGTTGCTCAGATTTAAGCTTTTCATTAACGCCATGATATTAGTTTACACCTTTTTGCAAGAAGGCCTGTTTCACAATGTCCACCAGAATAATAAAGAAGAAAACTTAACCAGTACAACATACCATTATTCTCCAAATTACAAATGAACATTTGCGAACAAAATTAGAAACATTTAATTTATTAAACCGGGTTACATTAACTTGTACTGCAATAATAAAAGGAATTATAACACGAACATTTCGCGTGGCAAGACACGATTAATTACAAGATAAAATATAACAAGAATAAAATTATCGATGTAAAAATCGATACTGTTTTTGCCGACAGCACAAAGTGGAAGAAAGCACTGAATTTAAATGAGACAATATAGAGAAGGCAATATAATTAATTAGTGAAAACAAAAAACTATAGTATGCCAGCCGACGGCTTCTTAATGAGACAGTTTAAACAATTACTCCAACGACGGACGGTTCGACAATGAACCATTGTTTTTCATACGTCACCTTGCCCCAAGGGATACAATTATCACTGATTACAGTAATTATGGAAGTATTTTTTTTTGTGTGCGACGTGATAAGATCGCCCATGTTGGACCACACACAAATGTTTGATGAAACATGTCGCCAACGTTTAATTAATTCGCACTATGAGATTGGGTGGCAGAATTACATTAAACACTAAAATGTTCTGTGTTACATTCTTGGTCCCTCGCTGTTAAATTTGTTTTATTTCATTTTATAAGTGCTATCAAATATTTCAGTTTAATTAACTTTTGAATCGAGGACAAAATCATCAGAGATACTTGTGGAGTAACTCTGCGATAAGGACAGTATTTCGGAATGTATTTATCTTCAACTATCTATAATTAAATCATTTGTTATTATAGAAATTGTATAAGATACGGTCTATTAAATTGTGACGGTCGAATAGATTGAGGTAAATTACGGCGCACACGAGAAATAAATCGTAAGTGATGGAGACAAAAAACCCATTATCGAACACTTAAGTAATTTGAATAACCCTTACTATTAAAAAACAATGATGATGACAAAAGATAAATGGTGCCTGCGACCTTCGGTGCCCTAACCTTTATTTTAGCCTTTTGTTAACCCCAGACGGGTGCCGTGGACTATAAAGTATAAGGGCCCTTGTACATATTGCGATGTGTATCGGTAATGTGCTCGTACATATACAATATACATGCGATATGACAATATCGATAAAATCTCGACGCATGTTCCCCACGAAAACAAGGGCAGAGCTACAAAGTGGTGTCTTGTGGATCGTTTTGTTTGGACTTTGTAATAAAATATTTTATGTGAACGCTAAATAAATATGGGCGCTTGTATTTTATTGGCGTTTAAGGGCTGGGTCGGCATTTCATTACCGCGCGTCTAAACACTCTAGTACATACATGCACTGAAATTGTATAAAGGGTGAAATTGTTGGCGGTCAGTTTTGTTCGAAAAGTCGAAGTTATTTATTTATTTAACGATTTATGTACACACATATATAAACAGACAAGAAGAAAGGAACAGAAAAATACGTACAAAGGTGATGCTTATTTCTAAAGAAATCTCTTCCAGCATACCTGCGATAGGAGAGTATATTAAAGAGATGTAGACAACGTGTGTAAGAGTAGAAGGGAAAACAAAATACATAAAATCTTAAATAATTTTCCAATTCAAATATAAACATACAATATGAGAATATACTTACATACATACATACTTCTAAAATAAATGTCACTAAAATATATAACAACATAATATAATTCAAATAATAAATAAGTGCATATGCAATTATGACAAAGTGGAAACATAGTGACCTTTCACTCTACTTTTAAATACTGCAACAGTTAATTTAAATTGCATTATATAAATTACAACATATCATAACATGACGCCTGTATTTCCCGAAGGTTTAGGCAGGCAGAGCTTACAATCTGTCTGAAAGTCTGAAATTACAAAATACTCATAGATAACATTATCAGCTTTGGCTTAATCTGGAATCTGTAAGCCTGCAAAAATTACACGAGTTTTAATTGTCATTACGAAGTAATTACAAGTTTTTTGTAATTGCAACACAAATTACAAACATTCTATTATTGTTGGAAATAATTAAAATTAAATTACCTTCATAATTAAAACTGTACATAAACCGATTATGTAGTAATCATGCTAACAAGCAACCACCTGTATATTTTTATATTATTTGATACACGCGTTTTAATTTTATGCCAATGCGCTTGAGGCATTGATATCAAACACGCAAGCGCAGTAAAAGTTATCCTGACAAAACGTAACATGTACTAAATAAACATACCTACAAATAACATTACTTATCAAAACAACGATCTTTTGATTGACGATTTTCCGATTACAGAGGTGCATAAATATAACATTTGTTTAGCATAGAAGGGGTTCTGAACACGTATTGGGTCTGAAGCTCTGTATTTACGTGCACACACTGTGAATCAATACACTATTCAATGCCACAGCGTAGAAAAATTGTTCTCTCATTTTTGCAGTTCTACCAGTGTGCTAATTTTTCTTGAAGGATTATTTTAGCCTGTGACACGCAAAATGTGTTAAAGACCATGGAACGTACAAACATTAATAGCTTTATGCATTGAAGCCATTCAGTTCTATTGATTTACGACGCAGCTTTGAGTGGGCGTTGATATGTGAACGTTCAGCTATTTTCCTCTTAAGCGAGGCATGTTAGCTCTAATTTATTAAGTACTAGCCACTCGGAGGCCTAGTGGGCATAATGTAAGAGCCGTTCTATGAATTAATGTATTTAATTCTATTGGCATTTACACCTACGATTGGTTAGGTTGAAGATAAAATACGGGACTCTTCGAAAATGATAGAAATTCTCACTACCGGTTTTTGAATTAAGAATTTGAAGTGAAACTGGTCAAAGTCTACTTAACATTACTTAAGGTTATTCCTTCAATGCTGGCCGCGGAATTCAAAACTTCTTACGTCTGTGCAAAGAAATTTTGAAAGTAGAGTTTGACGAGTTCTCAACTTCAAATTCTCAATTCAGAAACTGAGTGCAAGAGTAGTACCCGTTTGATACTTATTGCACATACGTACATTTTAATGTCAGTGGTTATGTAAATAAGTACTGTTCCCTACATTGGTGTTATTTACTTGCTTGACTAAGTTCATAATTACATACAGTGTAGAGTAAGCGGCACTTAACGTAATTTGAAATACTAGAGAATTATGTAAACATGATGAATTCAACAGGACTGGTATTATTTTAATTACTTATTTTGCCACACATAACAGATACATAGCATAATTCATAAATACAGTGTATTACTGAATTACTAATAGCTATACTCCATTTGAAATAAGATTAAAAATTTAAATAAACCTTTTTTACAGTCCGTTCAACCGATTTTGACTTCTGTTCTGTAGGAATAAGGATGACATTACAAGCAAAAACGTGGTTACAATACCAACTTTTTACTGCAGCTACCATTTGTCATGCCACTAACGCAATATAAGTCAAAATCGGTTGAACAGGTAAAAAAAAGGTAAAAAAAGGTTTAATTAAATTTCTAATCTTATTTCAAATGGAATATACGAGTAGGTATCTTTATTTGCTTAATGTAGGTACTGCAGTGTAATTTACTGAATGTAGAATTGGAAAAATTGCGTGATCGAGAAAAAGCATGGTCCTGATTAAAAGTGTTCTTTAGACTTTTTTTGTTTCTTATTAACCTTATATTTTCAAGTAGATACCTGCGTAAAGCAGGTATCGCAGGTATAGGCAAGTTTTAGTGCAACATATTTGACGTTTTTCCAATTATCATACATCCTTTTCTCATCTACAGTTTAGTTGAGACTGTTGTATGTACAACACCACATCCGAGCTACGCGTCACACTGATGACACGCAAAATCCTGCATCGCGCAAGCAGAGTTTACCGCGCAACTAGCATATATACAACGTCCCGACATCAATCGTCGGGCAGTTGCCCACCAGACACGTCACCCGTCTTGGTCGGAGGATTCTCCCTTTTCTATAGAGTATGAGTGAACTTTACACCCTGTTCCTCATACCTGTATAAGGCTTTCAAAACTACTACCAATAAATAACAGACCAGATAAAACTAACCATCGTTGTCTTCGACAGCCTCGTTGAACTAGTAGTCGCTAACGCTAACTGCTATCATGAAGTCCTAGGTTCGATTCCCAGGTCGGGCAAAGTGTTATTGGGTTTTTCCATCTGGAATTATTGGGTTTTCAGTCTGGATTTGTGCCTGGTTGATGGCAATAGGCTCGCCCCCTATTACATGGGACTTAAACATAATTGGTGAAGTGTGGATGTATTCAAATCAAATCAAAATATTTTATTTCAGATAAACCTACTTATGAAACGTCAGAAGCTAAGTGCACGGTTCCAATTAGTTGTTTCCCATGGAGAAGAGCAAACAAGAAACTCCACGGTTACTCTTTTAAAAATAAGTGGTTTTTACAATATTTTCAAATTACAGTGTTAATAGGTATGGGAGCTGGCGGGAGGAGGCCTGTCAACAAGTAACAGGTACTCAACAAAATAGAAAAAGGTCTACAAATATACAGTCTACAAGTTAGGCCTACAACGTTCTCACATTCACAAATTATAGAAGAATCTATATAAAAGATAAATAAAATAATTAAAATTAGAGCCTATTTACACCAAATGACATGATATTACGACACGATATTTATAGGTACACCTCTGCTTAACCCTTCGTGGAATACAGGCGTGATGTTATGTTATAAAATTACAATCTCACAAATAACATATTTCATTTTGTTTATATTTCAGAATGCCCCAAACTATTGTCTAAAGTTCACCATTTTATTCCCCAGTCACCTTTACTAGGTCACCTCGCTTTCAACCTAAAATCTAGATAATATAAAATATTTTATCAAAAGAAATATATACGTAAGTCGTTTAGAAACAAAAACCATTTTTAAAATATTCGGCCCGCTTGGAGGCTAAAGAATTTATGATACGAGCACCTATTCTTCAGAGTAAACTTTTTAAAAGTCAACTGAATTTGCGTAATAACACTTTTCTGATGTAAATGTACGAACACACGCGAAATATGAAAGAAATACACATATGCTAAAGACATGCCTACTTTGATGCCTGATTGCACAGAAGCTGAGATGCACATTTAAACCTGGAAAAAAGATTTATACCAACAAAATATATTGTTGGCTAAAGTCAAAAAGGAACTACCCGAAAGTTATTGTTTTATTTGCAATTTTACAGGTACCCTTCCAAATTATTATACAAGGACAATGTTTTGGAATATGCAGTAGGATTCCAACAAGGTGACCCTCTCGGGCCAATCATTTTCCGCTTAGCTATTCATCCAATTATCCAGAAACTAAATTCAAAATTGAACGTGTGGTATTGAGATGATGGAACGCTAGGAGGTGATGTAGACACCGTTTTAGAAGACCTACAACTTCTCAAACAGCAATTTAAATCTATTGGCTTGGACCCTATCCCCTCAAAATGTGAAATTTACTTTTCTGATATTACCGACAGACAATTGACCCTAGAGTTTAATGCAATAGCCCCACAAATCAAAATTTTAGAAATAAGTTCACTGCACCTCCTAGGTTCCTCAATTTTAGAAGACAGCCTTTCTCCTTTCATATACGAAAAAATCAAAAACTTCAACGAAATTTCGGACAGACTCTCCAAAATGAATTTACATTCAGCACTCACCCTGATTAGATACTGTGGTTTTGGCCCAAATTTTATATATATTTTCTACGTTCTTCCCCTTTATGGAAGCAGCCACATCTGTTGGACAACATTGACCAAATTATTCGCAGCACAGTAACGTCCATTTTAAATGTGGCCTTGGATGACCGAGCGTGGCTTCAAGCCACACAACCCATCCCTTTTGGTGGCCTCGGCGTCCGCAATATTACCAGTATTAGCTTACTTTCCGTAACTTACTTACGTTCCTGTCCTTTGTCCGCAGCACCGAAAAGTTGACCCGGAAAATTTTAGCCCCTCCCTGTTTGACTCTGAAGTGCAGTGCTTGACTGATGCGGTGAACGCCTGGACAGCGGTTTGCCCGGATACAGATCGGCCCGTGAACCCATCTTCCCAGAGACAGTGGGATGAGCTGCTCTGCAGGTTGGTACAGAATAATCATAATCAATCAATAGGGGCTTGTCACCGCTGGGGTGCCAGCTGTTTTAGAACCCAACGGCTTGGCACGCGACGATGGGAAGAGACCAGACGGAATTACCACATTGCCCTGAAAGTTAGGCAGGCCTTTGGTGTGGGATGCAACATGTGTGGACACCCTTGCGCCATCCCATCTTCCTAGCACGGCGGGCTGTGCTGGTGCGGCTGCTGCAGGTGCGGAAAACCTCAAACAGCGAAAATATTCCAATCTTATTGGGAGTAATATGTTCGAGCCGATTGGGGTTGAAATACTAGGGCTGTGGGGTCCGAGTGGCCACTTGGTTTTTCGAGACATCGCCAAACGGTTGGTCGACTCTTCACGTGACCAGAGGGCTGGCCTATTTTTTGGCCAAAGAATCAGCATCGCCATACAACGTGGCAATGCTGCCAGCCTTTTGGGCACTTTTCCTGTCGACAGCGATGCGGATGAATTTTTTTATGCCCTTTGATTCTTTTCGTTCTTTTTTTTATTTTATTTACATTTACATACTATTAATATTATTTTAAGTCTGTTAGCTTATATATGTATATACTATCCAATGATGAATGAATAAATATAAAATATATATCCGTCCCACTTAAGTAGTTTGAGAGTCTTTCTCTTTCATACATATTTACATTGTGTATAACTTTAATATAATTTAGACGCTAGTGTTCAGTCTGGTCTAGACCAAGCGAGAGCGCACACACACCTCTCCTGCCAAACAAAGATAATAAATTAATCAGTGGAAATTATAACTATGTCTTTCATTGATTCTCAAAACCCAACATATATACAACTATACCTACCCGTAAATTACTAAATGACATACAAAAAAACCTTTCTGCGTACAACCTAAGTGATTGCTTGTACCTACAATTTTAAGAAGTGTTTCATTAAATGTAAACTTGTGAACAATATTATTTTCTATTCAAGGTAGACAGTCTGAGATAGTAGAGCAGAGAGGAGACAGAAAGAGGTAAGGAGAAGCAGATGGGTAGTTTCTCCAACTTAAATACTGGTTTCCCGCTGCATCCGATCAGACTGTAAGCTGACTTACTTCGGTAAAAGCTGGGTCGATAGATGAAAAATGTTAGTTACTCATGGCCTGACTTGAAGCCTATTACGGCAATAATATCCATCCATCATTCCTGTCAGAAACAGCGGACCTACTAACGTTCATATTCGCTTAGTTGATTACGACTTAAGCACTAGTATAATACAATTTCCGGACAACGTAAACAACTATACAAACTGAAATTGTTCGATAACAATCACTATTCATAATCATAATCACTGACAGCCCAGTTAGCATTTCGTTAATGTTTATTATAACTGCATTTTGTTTTGTTTACTGGTGTAATAATGACATGTCTCAACACTTATGCTGCGTTGAGGAGGAGTTGTGTCTGTTTTTGTGTACAGGTGTAATAATGACATGTCACAACACTGATGCTGCGTTGAGGAGTTGTTGTTTCTGTTTTTGTTTACAAGTATAATAATGACATGTCACAACACTTATGCTGCGTTGAGGAGGTGTTGTTTCTGTTTTTGTTTACAAGTATAATAATGACATGTCACAATACTTATGCTGCGTTGAGGAGATGTTGTTTCTGTTTTTGTGTACAGGTGTAATAATGACATATCACAACACTTATGCTGCGTTGAGGAGGTGTTGTTTCTGTTTTTGTTTACAAGTATAATAATGACATGTCACAATAATTATGCTGCGTTGAGGAGATGTTGTTTCTGTTTTTGTGTACAGGTGTAATAATTACATGTCACAACACTTATGCTGCGTTGAGATGTTGTTTCTGTTTTTGTTTACAGGTGTAATAATGACATGTCACAACACTTATGCTGCGTTGAGGAGATGTTGTTTCTGTTTTTGTTTACAGGTGTAATAATGACATGTCACAACACTTATGCTGCGTTGAGATGTTTTTTTTGTTTACAGGTGTAATAATGACATGTCACAATACTCATGCTCCGTTGAGGAGATGCGGCACATTCACTGAATGGCATTGTATGAAGTAGCTCTTAAACTTAAGTAAAAAATTAACTTTATTTATTTATTAATCAATCAACTATTTATTACTTATTTAATTGCACCATAGTGAAACATAACATTTTATAACTGACTAGCTACTGCTCGCGACTTCTTCCGCGGATTTTGTGTTTGTTTTAACATAAAATATATCCTGTGACACTCGACGATAATGTAGCTTCCCAATAGTGAAAGAATTTTCAGAATCGAATCAGTATTTCCGGAAATTACCCCCTACATACAACGTAACAACTTTTAACTTTTGCCTCTTTATAATATTAAGTATAGATTCATAGATCAGATTGTTTCAGGCTTCAAACGCTGAGGATAAACTAATCAAAACATCGCCACATGTACCGTTTAAATCAGTGGTTCCCAACCAGTGGTTTGTGGACCACCACTGGTCCGCAAGAGCTAAAATATGGTCCGCACAAGCTTTCAAACAAAATGATAGAAACTGAAAACACGTTAGAATCTGATTCTTTGGGGCAGTTTTGGTGTCAAAAAGAAATTTCATACACTAATATCCGAGAAATCAGTTTGCGCTATGTTATGCTTTTCTGCACAAGTTATTTATGCGAACAAAGATTTTCTGCTCTACTGATAATTATAAACAAATCCAGGAAGGATTGAAAGTAAGTGACGATATGAGTGTAGCTTTGAGCAAAAATTGTACCCCAAGGATTCAAGAACTTGTACAGATGATGCAAGCTCAAAGATCTCATTGATGCAAATTGATTTATCTAATAAAAAATTAAATGTTTTGTTAATTAATGTTACTTTTGAATTTTACGATTACGTATATTAAACTTTTCAATTAAAGTTTATTTTTAGATTGCTACAGTTTTTTTTTAAGCTTGTGGGTGGTCCCTGCTAATAATAATGAAATCAAAATGGTCCCTGGTAAAAAAAAGGTTTGGAACCACTGGTTTAAATCAAATGATTGCTCACACAAAGCCTAGATACACACCATCATTAACAAAAGGCACTAACCGACATTGACACATTTATCACAATATGCAGCGTCACAACCATCTATAGGATGTTTTAACACCGGACGTAATCAAGGCTGTGGACATAAAAACCTTTGTTTCGAAACCATCATGGCGGCGAAACAGTTTGTAACACCATTGCAGTTATAGGGTTAATAACACGAGTGTTAATTTTATGCGTTATGTAAGGAGGTTTATTGTGCTGCTTGGATGTGTTGTTATATATGTTATGTGTGTGTGTGTGTGTGTGTTGGGGTTTAGTAGAACAAGGATTTTTGTAGGTAAAGTGGTGTAAGTTCTTAATCAAAATAGTCCCTGAAGTCTGGTATTTGTACCTACTCATTTTCAATTTTATTTGCTACTTAGACATTGACGTATTTTTTTAAGAGAAAATGTCAAAGATAAATCAAAAGTAAGAGCGTTTCCAAGGACCTTTTTTGGCTAGGTATCTCTCTTCAATTTACTTTCCGTCTGCGCCTGCTACTAACCAAAATAAGATTGAATTATCTTTTCCGCGAACTGTATTAGCTTGGATGTAAAAAGGAAATATTCAGGCTGTCGCCGTGATGGTGTGAAAGGAATATCTTTATGTATTCAATATTATGTTGATCGCGCTGTCTATTTTTGAAAGACATAATATTTTATTGCATTTTCCAAGAATTAAACGCCATGAAAACCCTATACGAACAATGATTTTCTGCAACATGTATATTTCATTATTACATACATAATATATTGCCGTTTGCACTCACGGTAATGCAACAACATTGTTTTTATACCCCTTCTGTGAGAGCGGAGATTTTATTGCATAATCTCATCACATATTACTTTACTGTAAAACACGAAATGTATGTTCGAATGTATCGCTCGGGTCTTTGTTTTTACAGCAACGATAACCAATCGCAAATTTTTATTGCTGATCGACAAACTTTGCATAACTTTTGAATTGACCGAAAATAATACGAAACAATAAAGAATTTATACAGCAAAACGTATAAAAAATTCATGATGCCCCAAGAACAAGTTAACAACGGGTAAAAATTATATTTGTCTAGAAAATCTGAGGCAAAATCCACCAACTAGCAGCTGCATATTGTATAACTGTACTCATTCTGATCCATTTAATTATCAGTCCACCTGTGCAGTTAACTCCTTCAGTATTTTTCATCAGACATTATTGATCCTGAATAGCTTGCCCTCGTATTTACGTTCACTGTACTTCGTCTCATACAAAATGCATAGGTATTGAGCGAAACTATCGATCGCGCATTTATAAGTTAACTGACTGCCAGCCCACCCATTTAACGTCGACGGAAAACAATACTTAAAGAAACTACGGAAAAATCTTCAGCAATCCTACGGCATTACTTTGTTATTTCTTTAAAACAATGTAGTATCGAGAAGAAACACGAGCCTTACATTTACACATAAAAGGTTTTTTCGTCGTTCTATCAAAATAGGCATACATTTTCGCGTAACAACATTTTTTCTCGGTTTTCGCCCATTTATATAGTACTTGCTTTTTCGTCGGCACGAGTAAAAAATTTAGACAAAAGCGAAACTGAAACGAGCTTTGAAACAAAGTAGGATTTGCTCAAACGTTTCATTAGCGAGGTCTGTAAAGATATAGCGTGGCTGGGTTATTTATTCTGTGTGAAATGTCGGTCGGCCGGTCTGTTGGTCGGCTAATTTCTATGCAAATGCCTCAGATGGGCGCCCGGTTTGTTACGGGCACGGGACGACCATGCCCCGGTTCCCAGTGCACTGCTGTATACAGATTTAGATTCAGATTATGCACCATCTGGGCCAACGGCCATGTCGATACATGCTCCGTACAACATATCCGGCTCTTGGAAGAGGTTAATTAATACCTGGTATAGAAATACATCGATGATATGGGTTAGTCACCGCATTACCATTATGCGTGCGTGTTATTGGGCCGTAGATGTTTAATAATGATTTATAATTACGGCGGCCATCAGTCACGCGTTATCTTGCTTAACGCTTATTCACTCGATGTGTGTAATTACATTTTCCGAAATTAATGTCCGATGAAATGACGCGAATTCAATGTGCATACCGAAGTTTAACGTTGGAAAGTAGCTTTTACAATGGAATAATGAATTTCGTCGATTGCTTATTCAATAAGTTGTGGTTTTAAAGTAGGAAGTAGATCAGGGGATCTACATTCGTTATATAAGTCCCAATATCCCAAGTTTTAAGTAAGACAGTTATTTTTGGACTATGAGGATGATTCACTTGTTAAATCATGAATCTATTAATAATAATAATTACTATAATGATTCTTTAAGCATAAATATGCCATCTATCTACCAGCAATCGATGTTGCCAAGTAGAATGAGGAATTCTCTTTTGGGCTTTCGATTCACTTTGGGTTTTCATTTAAAATTAAAGTGGTTTTAGTAGCGGACGCCGCTCTAGTGTCGAGCGGAAACGTCCAGAGACCGATAAAGTTAAGTTCAAGACTCATGAAGACATCACTCCTTACATTTCCTCCTCCTTTCAAGCCTTTTCAGCTGTCTATGCGTTGGACAGTGATTATAACTTTGTACCAAAAAATATATCTGTGTGTGATGAGTTTTTATTCCTCTCGTGTTAAAATAATGAGCCAATTAACAAGTTTGATATCGAATCTGGCTGCCCAGGGTGCCAAATCAAGCGTGAAGACTCTTTTATAGCCCCAAATTGCCTAATTCGTTAACAAAACTTTGTCAACACAATGTAATAAAAAAACAACATCAAGGTATTTAAGGCTCCTTCAAACAGACACGACACAAAGGCACCGCCCGTCGCGCGACGAACGCTGCCTTTGTGTCGCGTGCGATTCGCGTCGCGAGACGCGCCTGTTTGAAGTTGAAGGAGCTTTTAAAATCTCCATCATTCTTCCACATTGTCGTCTTCAAATTAGGTTTTTTTGTTATGATAAGCGCTCATATTAATATTCTAGAACTCAACACTGAACAAACTTGCTTTAAGCTAACGTTTCACTACGTACCTACTTGTACGTAGTTATGAATAAATTATGTTCCGCGCAGTGTATTCTCTTGTCTATTGTAACGTACAGCTTAGTACTAAAAACAAGTAGTTAACTTAGTATTCTAGTTTTCGTATGGACTGTAGCTTGTAATGGAGTAGGTCAGTTGTTTTGGAATAAGTTGATAACTCTGCTTCAGTTTTCATACAATGTTTTCTTTAATTGGGAAAACCTGGTCAAATATACTTTTTGAAAACTAAAGAAAATTGGGACTGAATTTCTTAACTTTTCGGTCAATACACACCAATACACACACATACACATAAACTCACGCCTTCGTCCCATGCGGGTACGCAGAAACTACAGAACGCCACCTACTTCGATCAATGTTGCCAATAAATTATATTCAAAACCTAACTGGCAACTAGAGACAAAAAGTAGCAGACGGAGAGAAAAAATATTGTATACTTAATATGTAACAATATTTTTAGTTTATTTTTGGGGCTTGTGGCTAAGTATTAACAGCCGCACAGGTCCATCGATCAGGGTAAGCTACGCTTGCCGCGGTTGGTCCGTGGATGGGTGACCATCTTTACATACCGAGAACCCTCCGTGCCTCGGAAAGCACGTTTAATCGTGGGTCCCGGCTGTCATCCGTGGATCTTTGACAGTCGTTAGTCGTCAGAAGCCCGAAAGTCTGACAACCAGTCTTAGTCTTACCAAGGGGTTACCTAGTAACTGGGTTGTGGAGGTCAGATAGGCAGTGGCTTCATGTAAAATACTGGTATTCAGCTACATCCGGTTAGACTGCAAGCCGACCCCAAAATATTTGGGAAAAGCCAAGGCAGATTATGATTTTTAGTTTATTTACTACTTATAAAACTCTTCATTTTCGAACTAATTATTTATTACAACGGTACAAGCCCTAATTGCCTACTACAAACAAATAACCACTCCGTCACAAAACCCAGACAGAGCGAAAAATAATACTTCTATTTTCTGTCGTCATTTCCAATTCTCAGTAGTAGAAAATACATCTCATTACGAGTCTTATCAACAACAATCGTATTTTCATTACTTACGACACAGACAGGCCATCTAATAGCCGATTCGGAACCAATATAAGGCTCGCTACACACAGAGCGACATCAGCGCGACATTACGTCGGGGGGCGTTCATCAATTCTCTTTACGGGCACTTTCTTTCGCCATTGTCACTATCAGCGGGTGTCGGGTGTCACGTTAAATTTTACGACACAGACTCATTTGTGCCGCGTTGTCAGTCATTTTCGGGAGTTCAATAATCGACCTCGTTTCGTGCTTTCGTCCTGAGTTCATTTTCTCGAAACATTGGACGAGTCGCGTCGCATTTGGGTAAGATTGCGATATTTTACTTGAGAATGAAACATCGAGTTATGGAGATGCCAACGTATGAGTAAAAGCTCTTTAAGAACAGAAAATTATGCAATTTGTTAGCGACGTTATCTTATGGTGCCTTGGTAATGTCAGGAACGGGTTGTAAAGAAAATTAATGTTATTATATTAATATATTATTTTGGTATTATTTTTTATTATTATTATTATATTATTATTTTATTATTATTATTATATTGTACTTACTTTCTAATGAGGTCATCATTCTGTAAATTAACGTAAATCACTAACTGTAAGTCAATTAGAACCAACTTGATCCAAAAACTTTCTAATTTCAACATAAGTAGGAACTCCATTTCGCAAATCATTAGGTGAAATATCTCATTAAAATAATCTCATCAAGCACGTACCTACATTTCCTACGTTTTATGTACTATTTGAGTTATTAAAAGTGGTATTCCTCAAGCATTTTATCTGTAATCTCGAACAGAACCGCAATCAGGCAAAAGTAGGTCGAGCCGCGGGAAGGATTAGGTAAAATTTAAGTACCGGAATGATTTAAGGGCTGAGGCGCCACACGGCCCGTCTAGGGCTGTCCCTAGGCCCTTATTTTAAAAGATAAAGAAAGAAAGATGATATGGCTAGAAAGGGGTGACTACTGAGAAGACAGCTGTTGATGACAGAATTTGAAGTGCTTTTATTATCATCGCCATCATCATTTCAATCGAAAGACGTCCACTGTTGGACATAGGACTCCCCCAAGCAGCGCCACTTCGACCAGCTCTATGCTTCTCGCATCCAGCGGATTCCTGCGACCACCTTGTGAGGGGGTCTTCTAACTCTATGTATTCCGGTACGCCAACGACGCGTGCTGTGCTGTGCCGACCCCAAATAGATAGGAATAAGGGCAGAAGACCACGGTATTAGTTGCTATGGAAAGAATTACGCGGTTCTCTTTGGCCTTTTAATTTGAATGAAGCAACCAAATTGATTCGTTTTAACTGAAAAGTGAATCATTCGGTTTCGGCCACACACTTGGTTACGGAGCCTTTCAATCAATGAATCAGTCAGTGATTGAACCGTGAATGGGTAATCTTTGGGTGTACTAATATTACAAAGATGTGAAATTCGTGAGTTTGTATGTGGGGGGGGGGGGTATTGGGGGTCTACTCTCTAAATCCGTCAAAGAATATACGGACCCGTCCGAAAGTAATTCAGCCGTCAGAAATAGAATCAAATAAAACATTTTGGACGGCCAAACGTCATGCGTAGAGACGAGTGTCAAATCGAGTTGTCATTCTTAGTTAGGAAACCAAACTAATCTAATGTTCATAAGCGACACGGGGCAGCAAACGCCCGTAACTTCGCCCGAAACTACGGACTTAGTGCATAGATAGTAGATCCCCCTGATCCGATTCCGAAAATTCTTTCACTAATAGGAAGTCACAGTATTGCCAAGTGTCATAGGATATTATTTTATGTTAAATGAAGAAACTTCACGCGGGAAAAGCCATAAAGAGATGGCATGTTTGTGACACACCTTAACCAAAATGCAACTTATTAATTATGTTAATGACATTCCATTGGTGTTAACGATGTATTTCTAAGCAAACTAGGGGAATTGATATGATTCACCTTTTCATATAGTCGTTCGGTATGTTGACTCAGTTGACAGCGGATATGTTAGTATTTGTATAATTAAGTGGAATCGAAAGGTTGACTCAGAATAAAAGCAAGAGTGTCAAGAGCTTGCGAGTCAAAAACAAGGAACTTTCGTTTCATGGTGAATTAAAGTTTCTAAATGTTTGGAGCTGAAGTGTGTGGAAATATAGAGGATGGTCATCATGTGTTGGTGGAATGTGCCCGATAAACTAACAAAAGAAACGCACTTCTCAACTCGTTGAAATTGTCGGTAACGGTTTTTGGAATGTTCCATGGTACTTTAGCTAAGCCTACTTCTGAAGCAGCAAAAATATTATATACTTTTTCATTAAATAATAAATTAAGTTAAGTTTTTGTGACTAAGGGCCCGTTGTTTGATACAAAGTTAAACAATTAGTCACTTGACAATAGTCAATAGCTGTCAAAGTTCAACTACTCTGTCTGCGCATGGTTAACTTTTATAGCAAATTGTCAATTTTTTTAACTTTAGTTAGCTTAACCATTTGTCAAACAACATACTTATGTAATTTTTAACAAATTGTTAGTTTAACTAACGCATTTTAACTATTAGTATGTTTGACTAATGATCAAACAACGGGCCCTAAGATTAGTTTATTTAGTTTAGGAGTAAGTTGTTCTTTGTAAAAGCACAATGGGATTGACATCATCAAATATGTGTACAAAAAAATCATAAATAAAAAAATAAAAATAAAAAAAATTGCAGCAGAAGTATACTTTAATTTAAAAAAGGGCTGCTTACTAGCTTGTTTGATACAAAAAAGGAAACTTACATACAAGATAATTTCATTACAGATTATCTTATTTAAACATCTACATATAATATTATAAAATACATCACACCTGAAATCCCGGAAGGGTTAGCTAGTAGTGAACCTACCTATAGTACACCCACATTTCGCCTGTTATGTTTAAGTTCCATGTAATAGGCAGCGAGCCTATTGCCATCAACCGGGCACAAATCCAGACTCCAGGCTACTACTGAGAAATTCCAGATGGAAAAACCCAGTAACATTTTACCCGACCCGGGAATCGAACCCGGGACCTCATGCTAAGCAGCAGTGCTTGCAACCAACAGACCGAAGAAGCAGTTTATAAAAAGTGTGTGTGTGTGTGTGTATTCGCCACATATTACTGAACTGTAATTTAAGGTCGTACTAATAACTTCAGGGGACTACAGGACCTAAACTCCATAGGAAACGACCAATTGGAACCGTGCACCTAGCTTCTCACGTTTCATAAGTGCCCATGTAGGTTTATGTGAAATAAAATATTTTGATTTTGAAACGCAAGTTTTATAATGCCTAAAAGTATATGATCCACAGCAGTAAACAAAATCAGAAAAATATATGATATTGTTCAGGATATATGTTAGTTAGTGTGTTGTAAACATAACACAAATAATTTGATACGGTAGAAAAAAATCACGAAGATACCTGCAAAAAAGTCTTTTAGCCATACTAATATATTTGCAATCATTCTGATTTTTGTCAGATTATTTTACAAGCAACATATTAACGTAATAGAGTTTTCATTTGTTAGTACAATCAATAGATTTTTTGTAAATAGATAATTGCTTCATATTTTGCAATAAATTACCAGCGTTGTATCATAAATGATAAATGATTTTATTCCTGTAAGTAGGTTTGAACAAACACTTTTACACGTCAATCATATTTTAAAAACTAGATGAGGTCGGCGTTTCCTATCTGACTACTCTGAGAAGAAAGGCCGAAACAAACTCAGAGGTCAGTCTCTCTTAAAATCCAGACATAATCTTGGTCAGATCATGTGAAGACCATGTAGATTTGTGTCTGAAATGGTATTTTGAGGAAAAAACATACAGATTGAGTGGACCTGTCCAGTCAGTGCACGCATTTGTCAGTAATCGTGCAGCTCAACTGAGAACTTAATGGAGCTCAACGATTCGACGAACAATACCAAAGAAAAAACATTAGGGTAGGCCACAAAAATTACTCATACTGCCAGACCATGATTAAAATTAACTGAGGAGAAAAAAAAAAGCAACAATGACCCACATAGTCTTCACATTCACAATATTAAAATAATAATCATATATTCAATGTAGCCTGAATGCTACTCACATTCACAGACAGTTTTCTCTTTAAAAATCATCAAAAATACCATAAGTTCATATCATCGCACTTCTCTTTCTTTTCTATGCAGTCCGACAGTGACCGCGCTTTAGTTGTTGTCAGCCTCTTAGACAACACCCAAGCTTATTAGCAAAATCCCTTAAACTTTGCCAACCCTACAGCCCACAAATTTTATCTGACCCACAACGAAGCTAAGTATAATCCTAATTAATTGTCAGACAGAATGTGGCCCAAATATTACACGAACATATAGTGGGACACGCATCCCAAAAATAAACATGTAAAATAAGCCTTAACTGTTTGTGAAAGGCTAAAGTACTTTTTTACAGACTCGTTTTTCAGTGGTCACTAGCGCTACTGCTAAGCATGAGGTCCTGGGTTCGATTCCCGGGTCGGGCAAAATAGCTCAGTAGCAGCCCGGAATCTGGATTTGTGCCCGGTGACGGCAATAGGCTCGCCCCTATTGCTATTTCACTTTTGCTTTATTTGTTTTTGTTTTTAAGAGTGTGTTTAGCTTAGTTTATGATAAACCTGTGCGAACCCCAAGAAATACCTTTTCTTTATTTTTAAGCTATTGCATAGCTTTTATCGCGTATAAATTCCGTAACGAAAATAAAACCTAACACCCTCACTCCACCTACCATGTAGCTCTGTCGAGCGTTCGCTTAACGTGTATGTATATGGTACGACTGTACTTGAATTAATATCAAGGAAAAAAAAATACTGCATAAATAAAAAATAAATAAATAATTATAATTACATAAGTTAATAAAAAATGCTATGCAATAGCTTTACCGCGGCAGTCCCCGAGTGCCACACGTGTTTTTTTTTTTCTTTCTTTTGCATAGAACTTAAACATAACTGGCGAAATGTAGTATGTAATGTAATGTAATGTATGTAATATAGGTACACCTCTGCTCTACCCTTCGGGGAATACAGGCGTAATGTTATGGTAGAACGCGGCCCAGATGTTACACGAACATACTACGGGACACGCATCCCAACAATAAATATGCTATATAAGTAAGCTTTAACTTTTCTGGCATTTATTTAATTTTTGACCTGACCTTAAAAATATAAATATTATTTTTCGCAAAAAGGTTTGGTTTTGTTTAAAATACGAGACAGGACTTGTAAATAAGGTTTTGAAAATGCAAAATAAGGCTAAGCTTTAATTAATTATCGTTAAATTGCTTGCTATGGTAATTAGTCTAACAGAACCTATATATTCGTAGAAATAATAATTATCAGTTCGGCCTGTTTCTGAAACTTACGTAATACCAGTCGCTTATATTAATCTAGGTTTGTTTCATTATTAAAAATGTTGGCAAAGTAAAATAAAAATGGCAAGTTAATAAAATCGTATACGTAGGTTTCCAGCAGCCTTTTGAAATTAATCGATTCTAGAAAGAAAAAGAAAGAAAGAAAATACATTTATTTGCGGTAAACATGACGCAAAGAAAAAACACACAAACACAAAAAATAACGAGTTGGGGGAAAATATGCGTCACATTCACGCAAAACGGCAATCGCTCAGCATAATGCTACGACCCTATGCGAGACAGAGCCCCAGCGCTGGTTTTCAGCGATAGCCGGCGCTGACGTGATGACGTCAACCAGTGCAGCTATAACCTAGTTCAAAAAGTATATAAACATAATATTTATAACGTGGTAACATTCCGGGGAAACGACTCACGCGCCGCCGGGCTTTAATGATCTGTGCGCGCAGCTGTCATAAAACTGTAGGTTTGACATTTTGACTCATTTTGATTTTCAAATCTCATCTAGTACCTAATTTGATTGGCTGGTCAACCAATCACAGCAGTTGATAAAAATTGTATCTATGTTGATTATCCTTTCAGAAACTCTTAGTGCTACCTGTTCTTCTCCATAGGTACCTACTACGCTTTGGAACGGGCAACTAGCTTCATCCTTCTGACTGACCGACCCCTTGACAATTCCAAAGTGCCTGTAATTGGTTTATTTGAAATAAATGCTTTGAGTTTGAGTTTAGTCAGACAAAGTTATACGGTTATATTCGGCACCATTTACCTCAGCTATTCTTGAAAGCACGTGTTCATTTACCACTTCATTGCTTTGCTAATATAGCTTATACTATTGCACATACTGCCATTACAATGTATTTTTGCAGAACTTCCTATTGGTCATTAATTAAGTTCGCCACTCCAGGCAACCTTGGGGATATTTCAATGCTAACGCGGTACTCAGACCTGGTCGTTCACCGAGTCCAAAAGTTCCGCCTTGGGGTTTGCCAAAGAGCAATGGAATGCAGGATTTTGGCGTTAAACGAACTGACAGAATACGAAGCACCACGCTGCGCTCAAAAACGGGGATCCTAGATGTAGGCAAAAACGCTTTCAAGCAGAAATGGGATTGGGCGAGTTACGTCAGCCGCATGCGGAGTGACCACTGGGCAACAGTATCCACATGGTGCCTGAGGATGGACGGCGCCGCCGAGGCCGGCCCAGGATGAGCTGGCGAGATGACCTAGACGCGTACCGCAAGGGTTGGATCGAGATGGTTCTGGAAAAGGATGCCTGGAAGGATTTGGGGGAGACCTTTGCTCAGGACACTATACAATAAGATAAAATAAAAAAAATTGCTAACACTGATGAATAGTATAATGAACTTTTCAATTCATAAAGTGCTATTTATTAATTTCCTACTGATATCCATTTCACATGGGGCTCGTGTCAAAATAATAACGGCCGCACTGGTCGATCAAAGGATAAGCTACACTTGCTGCGGTTGTTTCGTGGATGAGTGAGCATCCATTACCCCCCCATCCATTAGACCCCTCCGTGCCTCGGAAAGCACGTTAAACCGTTGGTCTCGGCTGTCATCCGTAGATCTTTGACAGTTGTTACGGGTAGTCAGAAGCCCAAAAGTCTGACAGCCAGTCTTACGAAGGGGTACTAATCGTTTTACCCAGTAACTGTAGTACTTGTATTCAGCTGCATACGGTTAGATTGGAAGCCAACCCCAACATAGATGGGCAAAGGCCAGGCAGATTTATTTATATAGATACAAATCAAACAGTACTTGCAATGGTTGCAATTTATCAAGACTTGTTGCCTCATTCGAAGTAGATTCATATACCTAGAGAAAACTTAACACTCCTCCTCTTTCTTTCTCTTTTTATACATCATCATTAAATTTAGTTTCCTTGCTCTTGTTTCATGTTTATTATTGTATATATTATAATGTACATAAGTATATGTTTGACGTATGTATTGTAAATGTAAATGATACACAACTGACTACCTGCATTATTGTCTCGCCTTCTCCCTTTAATTCATCCAAAGGTTGTCCGTAAAAGATCGCTTTTAGCGATAAGACCGCCCATTGTGTCACCCTGTGTAAAATTTCTACATTTATATCTGTAATTTTAATGGTGTATAATATTACACACGATGTTGTATTCTTATTTTATTGTAACAAGAAAGAAGCTCCACAGTAAAGGCTCCTTCTAACAGGCGCGACACGCGACGCGAATCGAACGCGACACAAAGGCACCGCTCGTCGCGCGACAGGCGGTGCCTTTGTGTCGCGTCGCGTGTCGCGCTGTTTGAAGGAGCCTTAACACGTGTCCAAAACTTGCATAGTGACTTACTGAAAATGTTATCGAATGTTCTTAGAGAACTTACCTAGGAACTAACATTAGTATTCTAAACGTTAACATTTGAACTTAGTTTATCTTTGTAACTTTCTTTCTTACTAGTAGAGTCAGAAAATTAGTTTCCTGAGACAGTTATTCAATACAGAATTTAGAAATAAACCTTTGTATACTATACCCCTTAAGTCACTTAATCCTAGTCCAGAAAAATACTGATCTAATATCGATGAATGATTGTAAATATTATGTGCAAATGCATCCCTTAAAGCAGATTTAAAACGTTGTGTTTCTATTACCTACATTCTTGCTAACCGTACTTGGTAGAATATCATTTGCCGCGCTCCGCTACCATTCTAGCTGACTCCAGACTACAATTCTGCATATAATCAGGTTCTGCCAAAGTTGGAACCTAACTGAGAAGTTCTGCGCTACTGCAGAACATTCAGATCTCATGTCTAACCGAGGCCTTATTCTGTTGCATAATTCTAACCTTTCATTATTGTGTGATTCAATGCTAGCCTTCGTTTGACAATGCATTTGTATTTAATTTAAATTGTATTGTGGTATCAAGGCTCTTAAATTTGAATGCGGCTAATATTGAATTATTTATCACTTTGTTGTGCTAGGTAACGTATTGTCAAATCAAGTCTATTATTAAATAGTATTTAGTTAATTATCAATAACTTGTAGGTATCAACAAAGTTGCCAGTGTTTTTTCCCCTTTAGTTATAGTAAGAAGTGAATAATCAAATATAAGAAAGAAAGGAA
This sequence comes from Dryobotodes eremita, assembly GCA_917490735.1. Lineage (NCBI taxonomy): Eukaryota > Metazoa > Arthropoda > Insecta > Lepidoptera > Noctuidae > Dryobotodes > Dryobotodes eremita. The sequence goes on along the minus strand of OU823251.1, from coordinate 16,128,747 downwards.
AGTTTCATGAACTTAAAATCTGAAATAAATAGGTTGCTCGAAAAGATATTCGTGAAAATACCGAAATTCTAAAATAAGAGCTCTTTCTATTTGATAGGTACAGAAGAATTGAAATTCAATCAATTGGAATGTAACTCCAACCTAAAAAGGAACTTTTCATCCCGGAAAATTAAATATTACCGACTCACGGAAACAGTCTGTTACCTACAGGAACTCGCTTTGAGCTTTGTAATGATCATATGACATTTCTTTGGAGAAACAGATCAGTACATTTTCCATGTCAACGTATAAAGGCGTAGTACCATTGCTGCCCGCGGCTACGCTACGAATAGTACTTTGTTACGATGTGTATGAAAATATAGGCGTTATCACCCACTGCGACCCACGGCTTTGCTACGTACGGATACGGAAGGCACACAAACGGGCGTAACCTCTCCGTACACATCCTACGCAGCAGTGGAAATACGCCTTAAAAATTAAGATAACTACATAATTATTATTATTATTGTTTTTTTACATATCTCGGGACCATGGGGTCCCTGACCTTTGGAATGCGTACGAGGGGCCGAAGCCAACTCGCAGATACCCCTTAAACAATTGTAAATGGAATGAGGAACCAACCGACGATTATCCCTGTATACACTGTGCAAGTGCACCCAAGAACAACCCCCGGTTGGTATTATTATTATCATCACACCGGTATTCCCCGAAGGGTTAAGCAGAGGTGTACCCACATTTCGCCAGTTATGTTCAAATCCCATGTAATAGGAGCTGAGCCGATGCCATCAACCGGGCACAAATCCAGACTCCGGACTGCTACAAAATTTAAGATATTCAAAACAAATGCATAGAACCAGTTACATTATTCAATATTTATCTTCTTCACATTTGCATTGAAGCATCAAAATGGACCATTCATTAACAGAACGTGTGATCGTAGGCGTCAAAACCAATAACGTAAGTCTTAACACATAATTAAGCCATTTCTAAAAGTAGGGAAAGACGTTTTAACACATTCTTTGGTTTGTGTAATATTCTCTGTATAAATAATCAAGTTCTCGGTCTAATGGTTGCGGCTATTTTAATGTATTCTTGAGTTAATCATACGCAACAGTTCTTTAGAGTAAATTGACCGTGAAAGTTTTGCTTATAGCTACGGAGCTGGTGACAAATCTTAGGAGGCATCTTGATTGAATTGCTGGTTAGCCCTCTTCCTCTCTCCTAATTTTGCTATGCCCGATAGGGTCCATATTGATATTTTACTTTGTTAGACCATCTATGTAATACATATGGAATGCGATAAAGAATTGAGTATTGAGTATTGATAAAAAAAAATATGCAAGTTTAAAGCTGTCTGGGCACATTTTCTTAAATCTTTATTTTGGTGTCAAAAGCCTTACATTGCAGATTATACAAATGTTTAGTGCGTCAGGATATTTCAGCATGTTTTTTTTAACCGTCCCACTGTTGGGCCAAATTATGGTCTTGCAAGGACCTACTCTTTTCCTTCGCCATCTAGAAGAAAGAAAATTGATTTGGAAAATAATTAAATGCAAAGCAGCAATATTTAAAAAAAAAACACCAACAAATACATCCTGCATAAAAAGACAATCAATGTCATTGATTGTATTTTTATGCAGGGTGTTTTTATTTTTTTCAAGTGTATTTTAATTTAAAAAAATATTGATGTCTTTTTTTTATTTAGTATTACGGTCATGATCATGATATACGTTATTAAATGCTTACGACGAGCCCTTTAATTTGATACCCATATTGCAGTATTCGAAACAACTTTTTTTTTTAACTCCAAACAATGGCATCTCACAGCCGCTATGTTTTTTTTTTTAAACTTATCTAAGAACACTTGGGCGGTCAAGACGTCTCCTGCCCGTTCTCCTCCATAGAGATCTACGTTTTGGAATGGGCAACTAGCTTCAACTTTCTGACTAACTGACTGACTCTTTGACAATTCAAAAGTGCCTGTAAATGGTTTAATTGAAATAAATGCTTTGACTTTGCGTTTGAGTTTGATGTCTTTGTTATATAAATCCGTCTAGAGGTTAGAAATAAAGAATATTACATACATACAAGATACGCGCGAAAAACATAACCCTTTCCTTGCAGTCGGGTAAAAAAAACCCCAAAGCACCCAGGCTTTTTAATCCCTATTTCCTAGTACAGAAGATAAGCTATGTAAATGCTTAAAATACTTTGCCAAAATAGGTCACCAGCTCTTGTTCTATTACTCAATAGTCCACGATAGCGTTGCGATTTATGCAGCGCCTTATTAGTATAGGAGTTATTATTAGAACATTGTAGCCAGTGTTACAGGTTTCCCGTTAAATGTGATTCCTCGTAAATATTAACAGTGTTTACGAGATATTGTTAACAGTATTTGTCATTAATTTTGTAAACTGCATTGTGCATTATGCATTATGCTTGTGTGAGATCAAAGGGATTCCAAATTGACTTTTTCGTAGTTTCGTAGTTTCCTTCGTGGAAGTAATATGTTTTCCTATAGAGCAATAAAAACAAATGCCGACAACGGAAAACGAATAAGGGATGTCTTCACGTAAAATGTTCACTATACTGACAAAAGGGACACAGCCATTCTTTTAAAACGTGCACCATGGGAAACATTCCCGTAAAATGTTCCTCTTTAGAGTTTCCTCAGGTTATTTCCCAAATACGACTTTCTCTCAATACGCAGGCAACACAATATCAAAGATACTTTCCGGGGTCGTTGAACTTTGTCCACCCACGCATTTTAAAGCCGTACTGTGTCAACATGCACTGCAGTTTGCCTTTCTCCGTCCAAAAATACTAACCTAGTACCATGACTCATTTTATAGATCCACTTAAAGCAATGACTCATTACCTTAATAATGATAGCGATACAACCCTAGAGGCAAGATTATAAACAATTCATTTTGAACTTTATTTCTACAGAAATAAAGGTGATGTTAACAGCATAGATTAACAGGAAACAGTCCTCTAGGGATGCATGTTCTTCAGTGTAACGTCACGCGATCAACGGCGCCAGTCCCTATTTTAACCTAATGATAATCAAATGAATTTCGCCGCTACATTTCGTTTGTTGTCCTCGTCTTTTATAGTTGTGTAGATAGAGAGGGGGATAGTGTTCGTGTTTACATTTTGGCGAGTCCCTTGTTTTATTGATTCCCATGTGAACAACGGGCGAGAAACATTGGGTTTGTGATATAAAGACTGACGTGAAACAGCTATATACACATATGTACCGAAGTGTTACTAAAAACGTTACTTTGTTGTGGTACATTGTACGAAAATACCGTCTAGCTTTACATCAGCTACAAACGTTTTGTTTAATTAAAACTCAGGTGCGGCTTCGTACGAATATTAGGCATGCCGTCTAGAAAACTTCACGAATACATTGTAGACTTCATGGAATGAAAAGAAAATGCAATTTGTTTCACAATAAGTACGTACAATGGTATGACTTGTTTGAATACGGAATAATACAATAGTTTCCGTCGCTGGTGCTATTTCTTGCAAACAGCTCTATTATAATAGTTTTACTTTTTCACGATAAAATGGAACGGAAAAATGATTGTAACTTTTCTATAGAAAATATACAGGGTGACAAGGACATCAACGTGCTAACTGTAACCATGAATTTAGCACATGATTCTAGACACTCTAGCGTATAAATTTTTAATCGATAATAAAATAAAAAGGTGCTGTTTCATAGAAAAGGGCAATACCTAGGCGGCCAAAATGTACTGCACAGCAATTTTTTTTTATAACCGACGGAAAATTTCAACGCAGGGGGTTTCAGAATCGTGGCACTGGCGCACAGGCAACTGAAGGAACACGGGTGGGTTTTACACGCCCTTCCGCTCCGCCCAGAGCGGGAGAGGTCATTTGTAGATGTCCCACCCAAAAAAAAAAAAAAAAAATTGGGGGTTTTAGAATCATGTACTGAATCCATGGTAAAAGATTGCTCGTCAATGTCCTGCCAGCCTGTATTTACAATTCAACACTAATATTCTCACAAAATGTTACAAAATAAGTAATCAGACAATTTAAAATTGCCACTTAGGTATGACTTAGATTATGTTTACGAGTTTGTAAGTAATATTTGCAAACAAGGTATTAATACATAACATATCACCACGCCTATATTCCCCAGAGGGTTTGGTAGAGCTGCAACTACAGTTCACCCATATTTCACCAGTTATATTTAAGTCCCATGTAACAAGGGGCGAGCCTTTTACCATCAACCGGGTCCAAATCCAGGCTCTGCCCAGACAAGATATCAAAATTTTCTTCATTTTTCCTGTGTTCAACTACACTTTTAATCTCTCTTCATAACGCTAACTATTATTTTATAACAATATTAAAAAACCAGACAACAAAATTGAACCGTGTTTCGTCCCGCGGACCTAAAGAAAGTTCTTCAAACAACAAGTTCGCTCGCCGTCTGATTCCAGCTCTTTCCACAGCGGCGTCAACTGGACAGCCCCACTTGAATCCACTCAAGCATTCTTGCCTCTTGGTAACAGAATGATATCTTTACTTAGAAGAAGTACGTAGTGTTGGAGGTTTTTGTTTTGACATCAAAATAGATCCAGCTGAAAGTTTGATAGACGGAAATAAATCACATTTAGAATATCATAGAATAACGTTTATTGTTACAGCTAGTAGTAATAAGTACTTATATACGCAAAACTATAATACTGGAAGCAAAAGGTTTAAGCTTCAGCATTATGCTTAGGTCCCCCCCTAGCGGGTGGCTAAGCGCTGGTTTTCAGCTTAAACCCCTGACTCCTGTTTACAAAAAAAGAGAGATACATTTAGCAACAACGGAATTATATACTAAATGATAATTATATGATGATCATATTATATTAATATTATTGAATTAGAAAAAAAGAGTTTTTTATCAGTTTGTGGACACGACTGGCTTTTTTATTAATAAAAACGAAAAAGAAAATAAATATATATAGAACCGCGTACTGAACGACGATGGGCATTTGGTGCCATTTTTTTGCGCTATTTTTTGGTGTTATTTTACATTTTTGATTGGAATTGATTGTTTTTAATGCTTCGAAAGGGAGGTGGTATATTGATCCAGATCTTTGATGTTGCATATTTGAAGCTGAAAGCATTTGGAAGCAAATACGACACCCTATCACACGCTACATTCTGAAATCAGTCTGTGTCATATAGTTTTGGTAATCAAGGATGCTAGGATCTAAATGTGTATGCACCATAGATATCCGTGGTATGCACCCTTTTCTTATTTGTTCAGAAATCAAGAAAAACTGTTTGCAAGTCGACGAACTTTTCCCTTGAATCAAGAAACAAACGCAATGGAAAAAGTCTGAATAGCATTGCGATCCTGACCTCCACAACTGCATCATTAATCATTAGTATTTAAAGCTTTCATCAATCAGCCTTTGGATTAAAACCCTCAAAACATTTATAAAACTCATCAATCAACCAGAAAAACAAACACGGTTACATAAAACTGAAGATATACTCGTAAATCTAAACCAACTCATTCATAAAACCTCTCCGTGTGGATGCAAGTGAATGAACCATATGGCGAAGCTCTAAGCTGTTACACAACAGCTGCACCAACTTTATTTATGCACTTAGCCGATCCTGCGATTTTACGATCAATGTTACATATAAATCGGACATTGCATTAGGAAGTTATCGTTTGCATTCTGATTAGAGCGAGAGATCTTGAGAACAAATTCTATAGAACTAGAATCAATACAACAGTTCGCATAAATAAAAGAGAACAAAACATTTATAGTCTCCCTAGATCAGCTGAACAAAATTATGTGATGGGCATGCGATGGCCTTATAACCTTTTTTTTTTTGTTTTCCGGGAGAAACCTTCAAAAGGACCCGACCTCTGGGGAAGGAGGTCGGAGAGTGACGGATTTTTACCTCACTAAAACCACCCCGGTGATCACCATCAGCACATAGAGGGGGTCCCGGTTCCTCTTAAAAGACCAATTCCGGAACCCCCCTGTGCAACGCCTGTAAAGCACATCCCTGGGGAGACTGTAAAGGGGTCTCCCCTGAGCCTCGCTAAGCGCGGCAGCACGTGACCACTGCGTCGCCGTCTTCCCTGGGGTCACTCAGTCGGCGGACAGAGTCCCCACTCTGTTTGCCTGCGACCTCAAAGGTCCACCTACCTTGATTGGTAAGCTAGTTTCGGCTTATTAGGCGCCAAGGCGGTTGCCTCCCCACGCCTGCTTCTCCGAGCAGGATCAGCCGTCTCCAGATCCCGGCTCGGCGGCCTCCTTCTTGACTATCACGGTCTCACAGAAGGAGGCTACTTCCGTCCAATTCTCTGTCTCTGCCAGCATAGCCGGCTCTACTGCCGGCAGGGACAGGTCTCGCCAAATCCTGGCAACCAGGACCTGCCGCTCGGAGGCCTACGCAGGGCACTCGAGCGTGTGTTGTGCGGAATCCAAGCATGACCTTATAACCTGCAAACAGACTAGTTAGATCGTCACCAAAGTCCTTAGAAACTTACCATGTGACCACCACCGACAGCCATAACTAGTTACCACGGCTAACAATGACAAAACCCGTCATATCTTTCATCAAACTTTTAACGACACAATTCATAATAACCACCAATTTATATTTTTTATCGTTGTTGTCATCAAAATGTTAACTGCTATCGTAACAAACGAACTATCATAATTTAATAATGTCCGCGCCATTAGCACAGATAATAAATAACATTTCGTGACCGGCCTTCTGGCTGAAAGCCAAAATACTGTCGCCTAAACATGGGTAAAAAAGAAAAAAGAATGCATTTATTTATGATGCTATTTGGTTATAGCAGTTGACTAAAAGAACGTTTCTTCCGTGCCAATCGACCGTTGAAACCAAAATGCGCTGCAAATCGAGACATAAATTGTTGCAATTTGCCGATACTGCTGTATACAGGGTGTATTTGAAAATCAGCTAGAAGTTAGAACAAAGGTTTGTCCATCTGATCGGAAACTAAAACAATAAACGGAATGGTTCAATCGAGCTGCTTGACTTTTACCAAGAAGTGTTTTATGACTCATTGTTTTGCTAGCGATTTGTGGGATCGTCATGTTGACAGACTGAAATTACTTAAATGATGATGGCGTTGATACCTACCCTATATTATGGCTTTATTTATTGGATTGCGAGTAAGTAGACCGAGAAAATGTTTCTTAAACTTCGCAAATAATGCCTTCCAAAAAAGCCACGATCTCAATTCACGACCAAGCAAACACAATTCGCCAGGTTCTTTGTAGCTACAAAATGACATCAACGAATCTCCTTTGGAACTGAAAGTTCATCTCGAACAACTAACAAGACATACGAATAAGGTCTTAATCTTAAGTATGTAAAAAGGGGCCATAAACACTTACTATATATACTTTCTTAGCCCGCGGCTGTCAGCGAGCCGGCACGAACCTGTGATTTGAGTAGCAAGTAGGTATACACGGCTATTTTAGCAAGCCATTTGCTAAAGGGCCTGTGAAAGTAACCTACGTTAGAGTAGTTACATGTGCTTGCTTAATTCTAAGAATTTTGATAGAGATCAAAAGTAGATAGACAGAACTCTTTTTTGTAAAATAAATAATAATAATCTATCTTCTATAGATACATAAAAAATAATCCCTATTTCCCTTGGTCATAACTTGAGAACGACTTTACCGATTTCACCCATCTTTTTTTTTAAAGTTTTGTACGACTTTGTAGAAGGATATTACGGAAAAAAAATTAAGAAATTTGCGATGCGACGGGGTGGATCAGGGGAACAAGAAATTTCACGCGACCGAAGTCGCGGGCAGAAGCTAGTAAATAATAAAAATCTATATTGCAGACCACATTCACTATAAAAAAAAAAACGTTAAAATAATTAATTTATGCAAAAAAAGAAATACAATAAAAAATAAAAATGTCATACATACACACAAAGATAGACTCACGCCTTCCCTCTCTTGCACACAAAAAAAAAAAATCTACGCGACTATTTCCAACCACTACTTGTAGTACTTGGTAGCATACATCCTGTCAGCAAGGTCCTTAACTATACTGTTTCTACACGTACCAACCCTGGACATGAATGATGCAATTCTGCTCTTCCAAATGGCATTGAACGCGTTCAGCCTCAAATAAGAAGAAGCAGATTAAGAAGGGAATGAAGAGACGAACTGTTTTCCTAAATCTTGTATACTTTCATTAACTGATTATAATAAGGATAAATGGTAACCAAGTTGTTTTCCCAAGTAGGCCAAAGTGAAATTCACGAAAATTTTATAAAATCCAGGTCATATTATTCAGAAATGTGGGTGTATTTTTTACCTGGTTTATTAAAATATCTGCTAAACGTAAACAGAATATATTTATATTAAAGAGACATAGTAAAATGTAGTGCCGATCTCATCTAGTTTAAAAAAATATGATTGACGTGTATAAGTATTTGTACAAACCTATTTACAGAAATAAAATCATTTATCATTTATCAATGAAACGAAACGAGATTTTACTGAATATCATGAAATTCAAGCCCACATATTCCACCCACATCCAGATAAATGTCAATCATTACAGTATTTGGAATATTGAAGATATAAATGATCGCAATTTTTCACACTCCTACGCAAAACAATTGCCCCATTAAAGAGAACATGTGCTTACATAATAAATTAATATATATAATAAAACAATAAATAAATAACCGACGTTATTGACGTGTAGGTGGCTATGGCCCCCAAGTGTCGAGAATGTCCCATTACAAAAACGAAAACAACCAGCAACTTAATTGCGTAACACACTATTAATCAGAATCTGAATAATTTTGAAGGATATTGCTAATCCATTGCCTCATATGTTCGAAATATTTGTCTGCTCAACAACGTAAATAACGCAATGAATGTTGTTGAACTGTCAAAATGAAAACCATTCCTACTGTTAGTGTGTTACGCAATTGCCCCGCAAAGTCCTTTAATTTGCGAATGACGTTATTTAATGAGGAACACACACAGATAAATATTGTGGGTGCTTACAAAATAATACTTGGTTCTGTCACAGAGTAACGGACAGAGGCAAAGTCTTCTAAAGAGAGTGCAAAATGTATACCTATTTTTGTAGGGTTGGTACTGGAGGAAAAATTAAATAAACAAAAGGTTAAATCAGCTTTTTATTATGTAACTATGATATAATATTTTTATTACAAATAGCTTACTATAAATATATATTTTTTAGCAATTTTAGCACCCATTATATAACTGTAAAAAAATGTTCTCAATAGTCGTTATTTTTGCTCTTGAAGGCAAACTTGAAGGAACTGGCGCGACGCGACACCCGACACAAAGGCACCGCGTGTAGCGGGACGAGCGGCGCCTTTGTGTAGCGCTGTCGCGTCGCGCCTGTCTGTGGAAGCCTTGAATGCACCGTTTACGAAATAGGTAGGTACCTATTCAGTGCCACTTACAAAAAAAACATTAAAACATTTACGATCAATACCTACCAAAACTTTTTTGCTCCACCACCGGGTAGGGTTAGGGATGTTGAGGTATGAGGTATCTACCACACTAAAAATAATAAATTATAATCAAATTACTTTTTGGGAACCTAAAAATTTATATGTGTTTATTCATATTAGTATTGTTCATACACACAGTACAATAAACAACCATATTTACACTTTTTTTATATCAAAACTTTTTACTCATGTCAAAATAGTCAGTCCTCAGCGATTCAACTGGCCAAGCCGGTATGAACCGGTTTCTCTTCGTACGTGACGAAGGCGCCAGTGGTACGGACACACGTGCCTCGTGCTTGTAGTAGTTTACCTAACATAGCGCGGTTGTATTAAGGCTCCTACAAACAGGCGCGACAAGCGACGCGAATCGCGCGTGACTCTAAGGCACCTCTCGCCACGCGACGGGCGGCGCCTTTGTGTCGCGCTGTCGCGTCGCGCCAGTGTGTACGAGCCATTAAGCTTTATCTCTGTTCTGTTTCTTTACTCATGTGATTTTGTAAACAATAAAATTATGAAAATAGACGCTTTGGTTATCATACAAGAGGTAGCAATGATTTTGCAGGAAATCTAATCGATTTCGAAGTGATAGCTAAAACGAGAAAAGCAATAGTGTAGTTACTTAAATTATAAAGTATTTAAATAATCATAATAATACAGAAAAATTATAAAACAAGAACAAACATGGACAAAGCAACTGATAGAGCAATATGAGCCTTTCCGTGTTAAAAAATCCAACACTTATCCCAGCTCACGCAGCTGAAACGAAGCAAGAATACCGTTTGAAGCTCATATTACCTTTCTGCTCACCCAATAAAGAAAAAGAGCGTGACGTATACAAACGGTACAAGGCGAGACGAACCGCGTTACGAGCGAACAATTTGTCAATGGGACACGGTGGGAGTTATAAACACAAGTGATACGTCTCAGTCACAAATTAACGCCCGGAACTGCAACTTCGACGCAAACTAATGGAATTTTTAATAATAGCATGAACTCTCAAGTGGAACGGGGCCAAACATATCGACACGGGTAAACGCCTTCAATACTAATATTTGTTCCGGAGCAAGACCTTTGCAAGTAAACCAGCCATAAAGACTGGTTGACTTTACGAACTGCGGTGCGCTCCACGGAATTTACAACTGGTGCACGTTAGAAAAAGACGATGTATTTTAGCTCTTTTCTAAATAGAACGAAGAAAAAGCTTTTTACTTCCCTACAATTTTTAAAAGAAATAACTTTGTACTTAAATAGGTTTAAAAACAAATATATCTCAGATTTGTTTACGGCGCTGCCCAAAAGTAGGACACCGAAAAAGCTCAGTTTTTTGTCGCACAGTTAGACAACATCGCATATAACAAGCCAGAAAAAATTGAGTGTATTGTCAAATGTTCAAAGAAAAGACTTATTAAAAAATATATCATAAAAATAAAGTACTATCATGATAAAACAATCGTGAAACAAGGCTCAAAAAAAAAATTTGCTTCGCATAATTCTCTAAATGTTGAGCGTAAACTATCATAATTCATGTAATGATAATAAAGGGAATTCAATCAACTAAAGAAATACCTGAAAATTATTCCACTAAGCCGAGCATTTATTTTTTAATTTAATTAAAACTGCAAATGACTTTTATTTTGGTGGTCATTCGATTCAAGTAACATCAAACGAATGGCTGTTTAGAACCTATTTCTTGCCACGATGAGCTAGGGTCAATTACCTAAAAATTGCTTCTTACCGCGCCTTAAGCTAATTTTGCCACAGTCAACAACTTGACCGCATTGACGCAAAACTAACGGAACAAGCCCTCTTCATCCAACCATATGACGTAGACATCAAAACGAGCATCATTAATCAGACTCGCATCAAAACAAAACACAGTGCCACTTAGTTGGAAAACGTTAGGATGGCCCGAAGCAAGTAAAGCAAACCCACACACAGACACAACAAATTAACACCCTTATCCGTGGTGTTCCTTTTTATCCTCATTCATTCACTTACACGCGTGTCTTGTGTTTTAAGTGAATGTTAATGTTCTTCATCATAACGCTAATTTAGTCTGTCACTGTTCATTGTAGCTTTTCATATATTATTATACTTTCTTGTTTTACTTCCGTTTTCTTTATGGGTTTCGAAACGCCTGCGTATATCAATGTTCTTTATGAGTCTATAATTTAGTTGCTGTGTTATTGTATATTCATTCGTCTTCCTTATTCTACTTTCTTGGTGTTAATCTTGGTTCATTTTTAGTGGTGCCTCTACCTACTTTTACATTTAAATGTACATATTGTATACGAATTATCAAAAACGTATTCAAAAGCGTTTTGAGCTGTAGGTACATGGACATTTATGAAGTATCATAGTATAGTACATACCTGCCTTAATTAAACTTTCGATGGCAATGCAAATTCATTTATCTTCGTTAGTCGCTTCATTAGACAGCGTCGCTCTCGCTAATGCATCACTTCAAACAGCTACAAGGGTATTTAGTCCTGATGAAAACGTTTTCTTAAATTTAACTAAAATATTGCTTAAATTAAATAAATAACTTGAATTACCTACGAGATCATAAACCAAATAACTAGCTGATAACAATAACATGGACGTAGATACTGCAGTTGGAAAAACTAACTTCTTAAGCAAACCTAACGAAATATATGTAGAATATATTAAAGTTAGAAACGTATGCCAGAATAAAGAAGAAATATCTACACTACAAAGATCAAGTATTACATTTCTTGGACAGCAAAGGGACGATGATAAACATGAATTGGACATTGATAGCAACAAAAGGTAGTGTCTAGAAATAATTACCCTGATAAAAATAATGCACTCACTTCAGCACGCGTTGCATAACCACCATAGAAACAGGTTTTGTCGACAGAAAAATAGACAAAATGACAGATTGTGGAAAAAAATCTTTAGAAATCTCTCAAAAATCTGTAATTTTGTCTCTTTTTCCGTCGACAAAACCCGTTTCTATGGTGGTCATGCTACGCGTGCAGGGCAGACCTTCAATTTCCTATTTCCACTTATTAACGAAGATTACGTGCTAAATATCACAAACACACATAACTAACGAACATTAACAAGTATGACCCGAACCTCTTAATTTCTAACTCGATATTATCATCCTCGCCGCAAGCCACAACTAACACGAGTACATAATAAACGAAATGAGGGTAACCTTCGCGCCTCGAGTGGCCTGACCTATCGGACTTATTAAAGGGACCTTCCCTCCAAGATCGTATCTCAATGTCTCAGGATTATTGCAAACCAGCCCCTCCTGATTAAGGACAGAGCCGGCCGCAAGTTCAATCTTATTCCACTTATGTTTAAGGGTGTCGTAAAGAGTTTTATGTGTGAAATTAAAATCTAATTAGGTTGGGCTCTTATTAAAATAACATCTTTTTGGGACAGGTATTATAATACTTTTAGCCGTACTCGTAATGTCAGAAAAAGTAATCGTTTATAAAAATTGACTACCAACTAAAATTTTCCGTATTTTTTACAACTGTCATTCTTTGACAGTTGTATGAAATGGCTATAACACGGCAAATTGACGTACTGCATCAATTTGATAAACAATTAATTTCCCCGACTGCTTCTTCATTGTCATGTACACTATGAGTGCCCACAAAAAAAAACATGCAGCATACACATCTCTTTCTAAATATCAAAATTATCTTTGACAAAATTATATATAGGTATTTTTATAGGTATATTTTAAAGAGAAAACTGTCTGTGAATGTGAGTAGCGTTCAGGCTACATTGAATATATGATTATTATTTTAATATTGTGAATGTGAAGACTATGTGGGTCATTGTTGCATTTTTTTTCTCGTCAGTTAATTTTAATCATGGTCTGGCAGTTTAAGTAATTTTTGTGGCCTACCCAGATGTCTTTTCTTTGGTATTGATCGTCGAATCGTTGAGCTCCTTAAGTTCTGAGTTGAGCTGCACGATTACTGACAAATGCGTGCACTGACTGGACAGGTCCACTCAATTTGTGTGGTTTTTCCCCAAAAGACCATTTCAGACACAAATCTACATGGTCTTCACATGACCTGACCAAGATTATGTCTGGACTTTAAAAGAGACTGTGACCTCTGAGTTTGTTTCGGCCTTTCTTCTCAGAGTAGTCAGATAGGAAACGCCGACCTCATCTAGTTTTTAAAATATGATTGACGTGTAAAAGTGTTTGTTCAAACCTACTTACAGAAATAAAATCATTTATCATTTATATAAATGACGGTTACAGAAGTGACCCAAAGACACCCCTGGAACAAATGGCCCAAAGAACGACAGATGCAAATAATTGGGATAAGTGATAGAAAATTACGAAGGAAACACTTTCTAGTCGAAGACAATTTGTGCTAAAGTATTTTTAACGAACAAAGTTAGTCATTAAAATTCGGTTATCTTAGCAATTGCTTCACCGCGCGGCAGTTGAAAACGTAATAACATGTCATTATTTAGCTCTTAATTCTTTTTCTGAATTAAAGGTTTGCCCGCGTGTTAGAAATATGTCCGTACTTTCGATGACTGTATAATTACCATTTTTAAATTTGAATTTAGAGTTCCAAGTGAAGTTTTTTTAAGGCAGCCAGTGTTACGCAACAGGAATTTGTGGATTTATTACCTCATTCTTTAATAGAAAGACTGTATCCAGATGTGGACTGCTATTAAGCTCGGTGAATAAATGTGGGAAAGTATTGATTCAAGTGTTCCGTATTTACATTCCAATTTGCCGCATGTTTTGAAATAGGTGCTATATTAACCTAAGCCATCTATTAGAACGATGACATTTAAACCGAACCAGTAGTGAGATTGCCAAGTGACATGAATTAATTATTTCCAAGAATACTAAGCCGTCTCGCCTGTAGGTAGGTACAAAATGCGCGCATTTCAATTAACACCAGAAATAATAAATTGGTGACTTCATAACCCTCCTCCTGTTTGATTAAACCAATGTCTATATAAAAATGTGTCGTGGAAAGGTTATCATATGTCAACAAAAAAATTCACAAAATCTGACTGCTAATTAAGCCTGCCATGATATCCGAATAAAAAAAAAACAAAATGTCGAGCGCGTTTTGTAAAATAATCGCGAATTCAAGGCACAAAATTACAATCGCAACATTCCGCTCGAACGAGCGGTATAATTATCCAAAATTCTTAATTGCGACACTATTGATTTGGACGTAGTTTGGAAGTGAGACCCTTTTTGCGTTCATATCGCACGGGACTGCCAGCTTTAATTAATCCGTTAACAGGGCCTTCATTATCGTCATATAACAATTTATAAAAATACTTGTGATAGGTATCTTCCGTAAGTTCTGTGTGAAATATTTGATGCACCTAAAGTGGAGTGTTCCAATAATTACACTGAACCTATTAAAACACTTGATTGGATACACGATCCGTAATTCCAATTGGAGCAAAAAATCGCTTTCGTATTAGCTGCACAGGTGATGAAGGTGGTCGCTGTTACCACATCGACATACGCTGCTCCTCACGTACGACGATATCGATTCTCCGAATAGTTCTCGTCCACTCGATGGTGACTCGCAGCTTTTCAGCCACAACACTATTGTTATGCAATTCAACAGCATCATTTCGACCTCCGGCGAGACGTAATTTGATGTAACATCAGATAACTAATTGGTAACGGCAACGCGTACAGAACAGAACAAAAAATATGGTAAACACGACCCTCTGTAACCACTTTATTTCATAACGTGATGAGGGATCACGTATTTTTCATCACACATTTCTAATATGTAAAACGAGATTCATTCTGGAACCATGATTCATTCGAGCGAATAACTTTAACACTCCGAGGTATTGAGTAATATAATTTACTGTCGAAGTCTTGACATTCAATTTTCTGACTGATAAATTCACAGAGCTATCGGCCCGAATGTATGTTTCGATAACTTGAAAACGAATGCCAGCCATTACTTTAAGCCGTGGTGTGCAATAAAGAAGTCTCTACAATGGGATCTTAAATCTTGTGCGGGGTCAGACGGGCAACGCTCCCATAGATTCCGCTTAGTCAGTTGGTCTAATTACACGTTGCAGAGATCGTACACAGATTATATCAAAGCCAGCTTTACCATTTGTCAAAACACCGTTCCACGTTCACAAAGCTTAAATAGTAACAGTATTTTGCATAATGTTTACAAAAGATCGAGTAGATGACTCGTTGATTCCCGAGACTGTATAATCACAGTTGCTTAGCTGGATAACCGCTGACAGCGGTAGATAAAATATGGATAAAGATTATGGCAATCATAGGCGTTTTGCGCTTCGTTATTTATGAGTTATAAGTATAATTGTACCCACTAAATAATACGACGCTTACCTCTCCGATTGATATAGCACGTTTCTCTTACACTTAGATTATATAAAACGACAAGTTGGATCGCAAAAACCTGCCTTTGATTATGGCTTAGAGTGGGAAGAAACAACCGCCCTTAACGAGACTAACGTATACATATACAGGATCAAATTAAATTAGCCAGCGAAACTCCGCAGACGTGATGGGTATCGATATCTAAACATGATGAAACAGAAAATAAATTAATTTGATGATTTTTGTGGGGTCGTCAACCGCAGTTAGTGTATTCACTAGAAACATCAGTTAAAAAATCTGTTTTTTTTTTTTGTCGAATCTTCACAGACGTGATTGGTATCAATATCTAAACACGATAAAACATATTTTTTTAACTCATATTTCATGTTACAACACTACCAGCGGTCGTCGACCCCTAAAAAAACGTCATTTTTTATTTTTTTTATTTACCGAGTTTAGATCCGCGATATAAACACGGTACGATCGTGATGGACCCTTAACGTCTGCGGAGTTTCGCTAGCTAATTTAATTTGACCCTGTATACTCGATTGACTAACGATGACACACGTATAAGAAAGCCGTCGCATTATCCGAAGCAAATTACACATAGACAGTCGTTTGTGGTCGATTGCATCGTCCAATACTTGATTCCTAGAAAAGCTTAGACAGCTAAAACAGGGCTTTCCGAAGCGGTTGCTCGAAGTGTTTTGTTATCCGTAAAAGTCGCGTGTGGCAACAGATCGATAACCATTGCTGCTTATTTACGTCTAGGTAAGTGGTCAATGGAAACCAACAACTCGATCTATTATCCAATTGAATTGCGCCCACGCTGAATAATAAATCCGAATTTGTCTCGTCTAATTGGTGTGCTCTTGGAGGCTTGCTCAAGGGCCGGGTGCGGACTGCAGGCAAATTGCACTACTCTCACAGAACGATGGCCCTCGACTCCAGTAGGAGCTCGCTCCGTGCCAAATTGGCTGGGACCTTTATTATTAAATTGAACAACATAATGCCTTGTCTAGGTGCTCGCTAAACGATGTCTCGGTAGGCGAGCATCGCCGAGGAAGTTGTATTTTTTCATTTAAGCGGCACATATTCTTGCAGCGACGCCAACGCGGGCGAATGAAAAGGGGAGACCGGACTTATATCTTTCACAATGTTGTTTAAGAATGTGATCTATCCCACGATTCGACAGTAAACGATCGTAAAATTTTTGCCTAAAGCTCCATTTGTATTTCTAGATATTTCTCGTCATTTTTTCTAAACCACCGGTTTGATTTCGTGTAATAAATGTTCGGAAAAATAAATGCTAACATAAAAAGCCGTGTATGCGTATGTGACACGGATAGGTATTCAACACTCTCTATGAGTTCGACAGCGCTTTTTCACAAATGGAAGTTTGGTCTATACTAACGTCACATACAGTGCCAATATTCATACCGAAATATACTTTATCGACGCAATAGACGTATATTATTATACTACCGAAATTGAGGCCGAGTTATACCTACCTACATCTATATACATATAAATTAAAGTCGCTTTTCGGGTCTGTCTGTATGACCGCGTTGTTCTTCTAAATCGTTAAGCTCCTTAAGTTTTGAGTTGAGCTGCACGATTACTGACAAATGCGTGCACTGACTGGACAGGTCCACTCATTCTGTGTGGTATTTTTTCCTCAAAAGACCATTTCAGACTCAAATCTACATGGTCTTCACATGATCTGACCAAGATTATGTCTGGACTTTAAAAGAGTCTGTGACCTCTGAGTTTGTTTCGGTCTTTCTTCTCAGAGTAGTCAGATAGGAAACGCCGACCTCATCTAGTTTTAAAATATGATTGACGTGTAAAAGTGTTTGTACAAACCTACTTACAGAAATAAAATCATTTATCATTGCGCAACGAATTTCGATGCGGTTTTCACCATAATTTAGAGAATTTATTCCGAAAGGTTTGTGTGTATATACATTAATATTAATACATTAATATTAAACTTATCTATAATAAAGACATCTCAATGTTTTATCAAGTCGTACAAGCCGTGTGTAGCATGGGCGGGTAGCTATAGTATATGAATATTTTCTTACTTGCTTCAGTTATTATAATGTAGGAGCGTTGAAAGATTAATGGCAGATGTTCATTACATTTGTATATTACCTACAATAACGTATTTCAAAGTTTTGCAAGATGTTATGTTGAAAGCTTGTTGAAAGATCCTTCTTATAACCAAGTCGGATACTGTTATACAGGGTGATTGGTAAAACACGAACAACCTCAGAAGGGGTCATTGTACTCATCGTTATGAACGAATTTTAATATCGGAACAAACGTGAAATCGCGAAAAAAAACAGCTGTTCCCTACATTTTGACGAGTCATGCGAACATAAATGTAGGAAACAGCTGTTTTTTTTTTTCGCGATTTCACGTTTGTTCTCGTAGTAAAATTTCGAGATTTGTATCTTGGTGTGAGTAAAAGCTGACACGCTGGGTTTGTATGGAAAGTGTGGAGAATGCTTTCTATAGCAACAGCCGCGCGCCGCGGAGATGTCTCCGTGTTCTGTGCTGAAGATAATCAAATTAAAATAAAGAAGATCGATCGACCATTAATCCTCCCTACATGAAACCGTACTTACTCACACACATCTATATTTTATAAGACGCTTTTACATCAAGCCCTAGGATATTACAAATATCGTTATAACATAAATCCTACAAAAATGAAAAACAGTCATCTGGCGTGCGGACGGTATGAAGGGTCCTCATAAATAACGGTTAGGACGTACCTGTCTAGAAAAAACGTTCGTATTGAAGGAATATTACCTTTTTATCTGTTTACTTACGACTAAGGAGTTTCAGGACAAACACAGTATAAATATATGTTTGCTGTTCAAAAGTCGCCTTTGTTTTTACAGGAGTAGGAGCTGTGACCTTTGAACTTTGATAATATGATGTCTTGCATGTAAAATGTTCAGGTAAAATAAACGGATGAATGTATAATCATTTCGTAGGGTCAGAAGAGGAAATGAAGCAGGTAGTAAAGAGATTAATTAAATTGCTTAAATTATAAATGATAAATGATAAATTATTTTATTTCTGTAAGTAGGTTTGTACAAACACTTTTACACGTCAATCATGTTTTTTAAACTAGATGAGGTCGGCGTTTCCTATCTGTCCAGACATAATCTTGGTCAGGTCATGCGAAGACCATGCAGATTGGTATCTGAAATGGTCTTTTGAGGAAAGAACCACACAGTTTGAGTGGACCTGTCCGGTCAGTGCACGCATTTGTCAGTAATCGTGCAGCTCGACTCAGGAAGTCAGGACTTAAGGAGCTCAACGATTCAACTCAATGAATTAAATCTTCGATCAAATATATTTGATAAAAGGTCCGACTTTTCGATTTTTCGTTTGTTCAAGTAGCACAGACCAATTTCCAATTCAAACGTAACTCAAAATTGGTCCACTTTCGTCTCTAGACAATTGGTATCACAGTAAGTCTAAAATTAAACATTGTCTTATGAAATATCATCCTAACTATGACTCAGTGGCTACAGGACCGAGCCCGTCGTTTGTGACCATCATTAAGTACCCCATTCCTCACAGCTGGCTCTTGGAATTGACGCTGGAATCAAAATGGATAGGTACAGAAGGTTAGCTTCATATAATGAGCAAAGCGCACGCACACATAGATAAGCAGGCTTCACAGGGTAGCAGCTGGATGTGAGTTGCCGAAAATCGAGTTGATTGGCGTACAATAGGAGAGGCTTATGTCCAGCAGTAGAGTACTGTAGGGTGAAATGAAATGAAATGTTTATTTCTGTAAGTACCTAGATCTTGTAAGACACTTTTACACGTCGATATTTTATTGGTCAATATTTTAAAACTAGCTGGTGCCGGCTTTTCCTAGTTGACTTATAGAGATATGAGGAACAGGGTGTAAAGTTCACTCATACTCTATGGAAAAGGGAGGATCCTCCGACCAGACCGGGTGTTGTGTCTGGTGGGCAACTGCCCAACGGTTGATGTCGGGAAGGTGTATATATGCTAGTTGCGCGGTAAACTCTGCTTGCGCGATGCAGGATTTTGCGTGACGTTAGTGTGACGTGTAGCTCGCTTGTAGCGATGTAGATACCGCTACAGACTGATCCCTGAGAAGATATGCCGAAACAAACTCCGAGGTGGTCTCTTTTAAAGTTCAAACATTATATTATTAAGATTTTATGTGAGTCTAACAATGCAGGGCCATGGGTGATGATGGTGATGGTGATGGTGACGATGATGATGAGGACATAGAGATGCGACTACGTATAGCGGCTGCAAGTGTATTCTGTCAAAAGACATTCGTTTGACAGAATAGAATATAATATTTTATTTGCATTAAAACATGGTTCAACAATAGTATCTCGTACTCGTACATGTCTCGCCATGGGCTGGGATACAAATGTTTTAAAGAAAAAAAGTTATCATTTTATGCTATAAATTTAAAAAATCCCCCGACACAAACAAGAAGAAAGAAAGAAAGAAAGAAAGAAAAATAGTTTATTCTGCACAAACAAAACGCACCTAACAAAACCTCTAAAAACGGCTGACTAGATTTTCTTCTTTCTTTTTCCTTAGTTTTTTTGACAAAATCGGTTCAGCCGTTTGGGAGCTACGATGCCGCAGACAGACACACAGATACACACGTTAAACTTATAACACCCCTCTTTTTTCGTCAGGGGTTAAAAAAGTATTATTGCCTATGATACATAGTTTGAGATCACCACCGCTGGCGCTGCCGCGCCGTATGTACAGTAGGCCGCACGTCAGAGGTAACAAACCAGTATAATCTGGCCTCTTATTCAAATGAAACTCTGTACTACGCTAGGTCAGCTCAAGGTCAAAGTGTTACCACCAATGTGCGGTCTACTGTACGTACACACAACTACATATCAAGCTATACATTTCCAGTTTTAGCTGACCTCGCATAGCTGCTTTTCGTACATTGAGAAGTCAGCTTATACTGGAAATGTATAGCTTGATATGTCGCCGTCCGTACTCGTCTAAGTGTGCGTGCGTCTGTTTCCACTCGTTGTATGAAGCTGGTCTTCTGTACCTGACTATTTATTGTGCGCTGGAGATAAACCACGCTGTTTTTTGTTTCAAGGTCGATGAAGAGTTATGTAAGGAGCCAGGAACTCGGTCTGGGGTTCGTCATTTTTAGGACGCAAATTACTTTTGCGGACTGAGAAGATTCCTGGCATAAATACTTTTTAACCCTAAGGTTTACTGGCAGATATTTGTGGCTTTAAATCCGCCTTACGTACGTTTTATACATGAATATAGGTACTTCAATAAATAATTAAATAAAGGTTCATTTTTACTTATGCCTACTTTTCTTGATAAAATATTATAGCTTCAGTTTGATGGTCTGTACCACATCATTAAATTTGACCACACCTTTCTGACACATGCTGTATATGCATTTCGGGAGGGATTCACGAAAATAGAGTGCTTAAATTGGAAACTATTACATAAACCTTCCACCTTTTTATAGAATTTGCAAAATGTTAAAGAATGTAGGTCCGTTTTTCTTTGAAAAGGCAAGAAGTAAGCTCACTATAGCTTGTCGTTAAGGTAAACACATGTTCATAAGACTTCTCAAGCGCTATTTCCACTCAATCCTACAGCCGAGATTGGCAAAGTTGTAACTATTCCCGTGACGGTACATTATGGGGAATATGACCACAGAGCCCCGTGACGTCACTCATTCCCGGAATGTGCCACGTCAGTCATTCACGACTGTCGGTTATGAAACCACGCTACCAACCCGAGCGAGAAACGTGTCGGAACGAATTTGCAATCTGCTGAATATGTATGCTATCCTGGTATTTAGATTTCCGTTTTAGCTGTCTGTGAAATGTTTCAAAGTCAAAGTCAAATCATTTATTTCAAATAGGCACATAAAAGTCACTTTTGAACGTCAAAATGTACAAAAAAGTAGAATTGATTTTAGTTTCGGTTCGAGATTAGGTTTGATAACTTGTTATTCATTTCGGTTAAAGAAAACTGTTTTACAACTGTTTGTACCTATATAGATAACTTTAAGTTAAACACTAATATTGAAAAAAATTCATAGACGAAAGTTCTCACCAGGTCGTGAGAGTCAACTTCAACGCTTCATTAAATTTTTGTGGAAGACACACTACAAATTTGCCAAATACATTCTAAGAAGCAGAAATAGGAGAGCTGAAGTTCATAGAACTATCCTAATTGAATAAAGACCATTTCTGAAATACCAATTTTTATACATATTATAAAAGTTTCTGAGAACTTATTTCAATTAAGAAAACAAATTGTATAGCGTGTACAAAACAGTCCGTGCGGGCAATTTGTCCTCAGCGCCATACATTTCACTGTGAAGAATGCCGGGCGTATGTCAGAAGCTTCGAAATAATTGTGTGCCCGGAATTGTTTTCGACTTTATGCGGACAATATCCTGGGAGGGCTTACACATTCCTTCATTTTTAAATTTTTCTGCAATGTCGTGTATTTGTCATATACTGTTCTGATATTATTCTTGACGTCTTCCATTTTAGTGAAAGACATACAACTTCTTTTTCATCTCTTCAGAAGCAATTACCGGGAAACGAGTAGGTAACGAGAAAACGAGAAAATTATAAATTCGCAGTTTGTAACTGAAAATTTATCATTTTCCTCCCCGCACGCAACCATACCTACTTTAGAAAGAAAGTAAAAGGTAGAAATAAATATTGTTCACCTTTAGTAACTCAAGGTCATACTAATCTTTATCCCTTTGTGGGACCAGCACCCTAATTGCGTAACATACTATCAGTCACAATCGGAATCATTTTGAAGCCTATTGCAAATCCATTGCTTTATATGTTCGAAAAATTTGTCTGCTCAACATCGTAAACAACGCAATGAATGTTGTTGAACTGACAAAATGAAACCCATTCCTACTGTTAGTGTGTTACGCAATTACCCCGCTGTTGAGTTTTGAGAACCCATAAAAGACACCGTTATAATTTCCACTGCTTAATTTATAATCTTTATTTGGCAGGGGAGGTGTGTGTGTGCGATCTCGCTTGGTTCAGACGGAACACTAGCGTCTAAACTAAACTATATTAAAGATATACACAATGTAAATATACAGGGTGGCCGGAACATTGACGTCCAAAAATAAAATTTAGGTCCCTCGTATCGTGGGGTATCCGAATCACCCCCATGTACGAGTATGTTCCGCGACTTTTCATAGTTTTCGAGTTACGAATTTTTTTCTGATTTTTTGAGAATGATCGACCTGACCAATCTAAAAAAAAATAAAAAAAAAAGTACATGGCTTTGTCGAGATTTTTTTTTTTGCAACTGAATCTTCGTGAGTAGTACTTTTATGCATAAAATAATCAGCTTCGTAACTGTGATGAAAGTTATGAAAAAGTTGGTCTAAAGTGAAAAAATTACGTTCGGTAAATTCGTAAAAAAAAATTAGTAACTCGAAAACTATGAAAAGTCGCGGAACATACATGGGGGTGATTCGGATACCCCACGATACGAGGGACCTAAATTTAATTTTTGGACGTCAATGTTCCGGCCACCCTGTATATGAAAGAGAAAGACTCCCAAACTACTTAAGTGGGACGGATATATTTTGATGTATTCCAATAGGACCAACTCATTCCCCTTAGCGCAGAACAAGGGCGCTCCCTTGCCGACTCAATCGAGTTCTAGCGGCTTCTAATCAACCATTAATTTCCCTCAACATTTGTGTCAAAAGCAGAGAATCAGAAGCTGTAGTAATAGTTATCAATAACATTAACATAAATAATTAACAATGTATTCCGTCTGCGGCAGACGTAGGCGGAGCAGGAAGCAACGCCCAGTGCGGAACCCCACACAAGTACAACTAGCTAGTACAGTCAAACGAGAAAGTACAGAAAGCCCATTTGTTGAAGGGATTCTGGCTAAATTGCTGTCAGATTTATAGATCTACGAGAACGTTCAGTAAATGCATCAGAAATATAATATCTGAGTGTAGAGGTGTTATAGTCCTTAAATCCAATCACCGTGAGATAGAATTGACGGCCGGCCACGCGAATAATTTTGAAAACCGTCTTTCTAGACATCATTTCTGATTACTGTTTTAATCCTGGAGTATATCCAGACAAAGGACTGTTGATACGTAATTTACCAGTGTCCTCAACTATGTTGGGGTCAACTTCCAGTCTCACCGGATGCAACTGATTACCAGTATTTGACATGGAGCGACTGCCTATCTGACCTCCACAACCCAATAACTGGGTAATAAGATACGCCTTGGTAAAACTGGATGTCAGACTTTCGGGCTTCTGACGACTTGTAACGACTTTCAAAGATCCACGAATGATAGCCGGGGCCAACGGCTTAAGGTGCCCTCCGAGGCACGGAGGAGTCTCGGTACGTAGTGATAATATACCAATGTCTTTTCGCTCAAATTCTTATTTTTACTTAGATGCAAAGCCAGGATGATTTGAATGTCACACTGAAACTTACAAGAAGAGAGCCGAAGATCAGGGTCAGTGGCGTTCACTAAGAGAGGCCTAGGTCCAGCAGTGGACGAATATAGGCTGATGATGAGGGTGATCATGAATCTTACAAAATTGGCTCTTATGACAACAACAGATTCGTACCTTGAAAGAGGCATCATTCAATAGCAACGCGCATATTTTAAGCTCTTGTTTCGTTTGACCATTGTCAAATGTTGTTTTGACACTTCGTTCAAAATCACCTCCTGCGCTTATCTTCTTCATTCTACTACAACTATACCAGTTCAGTTGCAACTAACTTGTTAACATTATGTATGGATAAATGTGCTTATATTTCTGTTAGCGGTACTAATACTACTCTAGTATACAGGGTCAAATCAAATTAGATAGCGAAACTCCGCATGGGTATCGATATCTAAACATGATAAAACAAAAAAGAAATTAATTTTATGTTTTTTTTTTTTTTGTGGGGGCATCGACCGTAGTTAGTGTATTCACTTGAAATATCAGTTTAAAAAATAAGTTTTTTTGTGTACACTTCACAGACGTGATTTGTATCGATATCTAAACACGATAAAACATGTAACACAATGTAACAACACTACCAGGGGTCGTTGACCCCTAAAAAAAGCATCAAATATTATTATTTTTTATTTTATCTTGTTTATATATCGATACCCAACACGTCTACGGAGTTTCCCTAGCTAATTTAATTTGACCCTGTGGATGTATGGTCCCGAAACGACAACACCTACAGGAAGACGTGTTGGTTTTTAGAAGTGTACTTCAAGTAGCATTTAACCCACACGCGTAGTTATCTGATTCTGTTCGTCCCACTTACTTATTCAAGTCGTGTAATTCATAAAAGTAATTATGGTGGAGAAGCAAAAAACAAACCCTAAAAGAATTTACATCGTTGTGCACAAAAAGTTCATTTCGTGAGGATAAATAGCAAGCATCAATTTGAGGTAAGGTTTCAGTCAACACTTTATATGCAAATACTGAGTAGCTATAGAAGATTTTGTACTGTACTACTTACGGTATTTGAATGAAAAGACAAGGCTGGCGATGATATACACTTTGTACAACACTATTCTCTTACTATGCCAGTAGACTGAAAGAACAAGAAAATAAATGTCATCATCATCATCAGCCTATATTTGTCCACTGCTGGACGTAGTCCTCTCCTAGTGAACGCCACTGAGCCCGATCTTCGGTTCTCCTCATCCAGTCTCTGCCAGCCGCCTTTCGCAAGTCGTCACTCCACCTGGCCGGCGGGCGTCCCACACTACATTTGCCTAATCACGGTCTCCACTCTAGAACTCGTTTTCCCCAACGATTGTCGGTTCTGCGAGAGATGTGACCAGCCCATTGGCACTCCAGCTTGCTTAGTCTTTGGGCTAGAAATATGTACAATGTCATAGTATATGCACTTTAATTATTTTAACGTATCTGTCTAGTTTTTTGCTGTGCAAGAGGTCTTACAACATCTGTATAGTTTCACTAAAACGATTCCATAACTGTATCTTACGGCTTACCAAGATCTACACATACACTAGATATGTTCACTGCACTTAATCCATGCAACATTGATACAGTGTTTACTGCATCATAATCTTAATCGATTATCTGTTGTGCTCCGAGCGTTATTGTTCTCGATACAGGAGTACTAAGATTCTATCGATACTCGATTCTATGATGCAATACGTAATTGTTGGCATCGGACACCGCAATAGATCGAGAACTTGAATGCTTACATGATATAGGGAGTTTACGAGTGTTTGAATCGATATAAACCTGATACAAACATTATGGGAGACCTTTGCTAAAGTTATTTGTTTGATTGAGTCTGTGATAAGCTGATTTGGTTGATAGATTGCAGTTTGAGGAACATGGTTGTTTACGCGGTTCTTGATGCTGTAATCGTGATACAAAACTGTTTTACAGAAAAGACCTGAATAAAATTGGTGCCGTATTAGAGAAGTTTAGAGAAGGAGACTCAAAGCCCTGCAGGTGGCTGAATCCAGTTAATAATAAATTATTTTACTTCTGTAAGTAGGTTTGTACAAACACTTTTACATGTCAATCATATTTTAAAAACTAGATGAGGTCGGCGTTTTCTGTCTGACTACTCTGAGAAGAAAGGCCGAAACAAACTCAGAGGTCTCTTTTAAAGTCCAGACATCCAGAGTCCAGACGAAAATCACGTAGATTTGCGTCTGAAATTGTTGAAAAACCATACAGATGGAGTGGACCTGTCCAATCAGTTCACGCATTTGTCAGTAATCGTGCAGCTCAACTCAGTACTTAAGGAGCTCAACGATTCGACGAACAATACCAAAGAAAAGACATTTGGGTAGGCCACATAAATTATTCAAACTGCCAGACCATCATTAAAAATAACTTATAAAAAAAGGTTGAAAATAATGGTGGTGTAGATGTGTTACCTACACCTAACCTACTAGCTTCTAGCTAGCCTTTCTTTTTCCAGAACTAACAATAGACACCTGATAAAATAATGATACTTGATGTCATGAGCAGTGTTATCCAGAACTTTCGAAGATTAATATTTCTCAGCCTTAATTTCGTTCAACACCAGACTAGGTTTTCATAAAGTTCTCGTCTTTCAAATGTTGTGTAGTAAAGTTTCACTTTAAACAATTTTTGTCGGTAAGAAAAGTAAAATGGCGTTCACAACTGGTATGGTACTAAAACTTTGAACAGTGACTGGTGCCCTAGTTAGGACTTGAGTCAATATTATGCAGGTGTTGGCCTGACCTGTCGACTGGTCATTTGTTAGAGCTACCTGTTAGATATAGTACTTATTCGTATTTTTTTAATGTTGTTACTATCAATATATGGCGAAATAATAACAACCGCACGGTCGATTGAAGGTTAAGCTACGCTTGCCGCGGTCGGTTCGTGGATGGGTGACCATCCATTATATATCGAGCCCCCGCCGTGCCTCAGAAAGCACATTAATCCGTTGGTCCCGGCTGTCATTCGTAGATCTTTGACAGTCGTTACGGGTAGTCAGAAGCCCAAAAATCTGACAACCAGCCTTACCAATGGGTATCATGTTACCCAGTACCTGGATTGTGGAGGTCAGATAAGCAGTCGCTCCATGTAAAATACTGGTATTCAGCTGCATCTGGATAGACTGGAAGGTGACCCCAACATATTATATGGAAAAGGCTTGGCAGATTGATTAAATTATAAATGTGTAGAAAAGGGACAGGGAGGCCCTTTCCTTTGCCCAACAGTGGGGCAACACAGGCTAGTTGGGTTATAAACGTAGAGTAGTAGAAGTAGCTGAACGTTATATCCTTTTACTGTGAAAGTTGGGAATTGTTTTGTCCCCTCTGATAACTAATTGAGATTTATTTCGGAAACAGAGAAAATATATATTATTATATTATAATATATATTATTATATTGTCGGTTTTTCTAAAGGAAATATACTCGCCTAGCTTTTTCCCAACTTTGTTGGGGTCGGCTTCCAGTCTTACCGGATGCAGCTGAATACCAGTATTTGACATGGAGCGACTGCCTATCTGACCTCCACAAACCAGTTGTACTGGGTAATATGATACCCATTAGTAAGACTGGTTGTCAGACTTTCGGGCTTCTGACGGCTTCTTCCTAAAGGAAATAGACTATACGGACAAATCTAATAAATTAACTGAACTAAAATCCTAATGATGGAACAAACAATCCAAATTCGCCTGCAGCCAGGGCCTTCTTTTCCATTGGTCACTCTAGCCAAGTGCCCAGAGCCCTTCGATTCATGAGGCCCCATTTCCTGCCAAGGTCGAAGCTAGGGGCTATCAGAGGCTGGGTGCTATAAATTTCGAGCTCACTTTGCTCGCTCTTGCATGCCAGATTCTCCATAGGGGCCCCAATATCCTAAAGTGCCTAGGGCCTCTAATAGGTTAAAAGCGGCCCTGCCTGCAGCTAAACGTTAACAGATTCGAAAAAAGTTATTTTATGAAAAAACTTTTGACGAGATTACTGTTTTAACATATTTCGTACAAAATACACCAAACCCCGCAGATAACCTATTTCCATTTATGACCTAATACCAACCCAATCTCATGCCGTTTCTACTCGATTCGACTACTAACAACATCGAACAAATTCATATCACATTGCAAATCGATTATTATGACCCAAGTACTGGTACAATCGACGGCAGCGATCGTTGGCACGCCCGGTGGCCTAACAAAAACTCTTCGCGCGAATAATCATTCACTATGGTAAGAGCACGTGCCAAAATACTTTACAACACGACTGTACTTTCCAATCACTGATTCACAACCTTTAAAGCTTTAGTAATAAGGTTAAATTTTCAGTGGCATTCGTTTCGGTTTCTACAGTGTGTAGTGTTGGAATACCTATTTACAAATTGTACGTATGATTTTTATTTCATTGGATTAACTGGCACGTTGTTTATTTTAGCTGTTAACTACAATCACGTATAAAACTAGGATTGCTGTTTGTGTAAAACGTTATACTGATAATTAAAATCTACTGCACTATGTAGGATTTAAAAGGATTTGGCAACAAATAGTTCTGAAAGGTTACGGGTATCAAACCCTATATCGCTCATTTGGAGAAACAACGACGTAAATGTAATTTTTCCCAAAATGAGTTGTCTATATATATTGTGCTCGAAAAAAATTTCACAGGAGCACAGGCATGAAATATTTAGCGTGAAATATTTAATATGGTTTTGGGATTTATCAACATTTCAGAACGAGACGGTATCAGATCACAAAAAAAAAAAATTAAATCTCTCTCTTGTAAAATTTTTAAAAGCAGTAGTTACGTCGATGTTTCTCCAAATGAGCGATATGACATTCCACATTATAAAATATGCCGATTTCAGACTCATATTAACTAACCCCTTTGTTCATAAACTTTGCTTAAAGTTAAGAAACATTTAAACGTAAGAAATGTATGGTTAAACAGTCGCTAAGCATTACTTAACTTTAAGCAACGTGTATAAATAAACCTCCAAAAGTCCAAGTTTCCTCACGATGTTTTTCCTTCACCGATGTCAGTAATGTCCAAGATAACCTCAGAAAATTCGGCGTCGTCCATACTGATCCCTAGTTCCAACTCGCCGGCGCCTTGTAGCTATCCATTTATGTACGGACCGGGCGAGTTGGAACTAGGGATCAGTGTGGATTATATGAATTGAAAAAGTCACATTAGATTGGCATAACGAAATTCAGCATAATGATCATTATACGCATAATATTATTACGCATAAATGTTTTGCCATAATGTTTATTGCCATAAATTAACCTAACCTAACTTAACCATTGCATTATGCCAAAGTATTATTATGCCACAGTATCATTATGCTAATAAAAGTTATGCGAAAACGGTTATACCAAAAGTTATTAGAAAAAAAAAGTTATGCGAAAAGAAGGGATCCCATGATTAACATTAAAATACAAGATACCTACATTCAATATTGTCAACAAATTCCGTTATTATTATGACTGAATAAACAAAACACAGTAATGTTACCCAGGTATACCTACCTATTATACTTTCAAAGTAAAGATATGCCGTTTACAGCTGAGTGCTAGACAAACGTTTTATAAAAAGAAAATAAACTAGGTCAAACATAGGCACAATTTACGAGTATATTAATGTGCTGAAACACGACACCTTACTACTACAACCAGCAATTTTATAGGTGCCTGCAAAGTGGGTATAGTACAGCTATTTTTTAATGGTCCTCGGGAATCATCGCATTTCCGGATACAAACGAATGTTAATTTCCATGTCCATCAATTATTTGATTTATCGTGTATAATAATTTGAATTCAGAACTAAGTACTTTATTGTGTGTTACGTCCAAGCAAAGAACATTAAAGTACTTAGGTCTGAATTCAAATTATTTTACACGATAAATCTGAATCTTGATGGGCATGAAAATTAGCATTCCTTAGTATTTAGAAATGTGATGATTCCCGAGGAACATTAAGACAATAGTTGTACTGTACATATTTTGTATTGCGTAGTTTAAGCATGCATTAAATAATTATTGCTTATATCATTATAATATCATACCTAGAGGAATTCTTTCTTTATGTTCTAAGAAACATTATAACTGTCATGTTAAAAAAATCTTTATTATAAAAAAACGAGTAGGTACATTAAGATATATCGCAATTCTCGATTATTCAAGCCACTATGACCAGAAATGATTGAAGTTCAAAAGATGTCATTTAAAAATAAAAAAATAAACGTCAAAACGTATAAAAACGCAAATAAAACAAAGGTAACTAACAACTAAGCCCTGGAGGGTGCTCTACCTCTGGATAAAACTATTTTTGGAACAGCCTTTATATGAATTAAAACGCTGGAATTCCAGACAGATTTTTTTACCTACACTTTCATGTGAATAACATATCACGCGTTACGTTATCGTATTTATAAGCACGAATGTCTTCTCGCTTTGATTACTGTGACGCAACAGACAATGGAGAGCAATCAATTTCATGTTTTTACGAAAAAGTCTGTTATTCAACAACCTGACTGTTCACTAATGCTCTCCCTCCATACTTGTTTATTTATATTATTATATTTAGTTCAGAAGACTGTTAATAACTTTAAGTGATAAGCTAAGTTTTGCAAGGTTCCTCTCTCTTACTATTTTTGCTGTGCCCGACGAGGTCCATAATGATCACATGTAATTTTAAGTTATCACCTAAGTACACATTGTGGAATGCAAATAACTTATTGAGTATTGAGTAGTTTTTTTTTATAACCAGCTAACCATTCTCAAGTGGAAACTAGGAAATTCACACCATCCAGGTTTATCAAAATACTAACATACCTACAAACGAATAGCGAATCGTAAGGCGTCAATATACTTTAATATCTAAAAATGTAGTACATTCGATTTCATATCTGTTCGGAATTTTGAAGTAGGATACAATTCATCGAAAAAATTCAAAATACATGACGCAGAAAACAATCGTGCTCTGCGGCCGGAATTTAAAAAAAGAACCGGTTTTGCACCTCTGTTATACAGTATAAATTTTATTCAAATGAGCAGAATGCAAGCCTTAGTTTCCAAGAATGGCCGGCTATAGTTTTGTATTCGATACGGATAAAATGGAAGAAGGATTGTTGGCTCGTGTCGACCACGTGAACTATTCTATATGCGGACCGTATTGAAAACAATAGCCAAATATGTGATTTACCGAAATGCCTGGGCAATTTGAATAAATGGCCGTGTTAAATTTTAATACACGGGATGGTGATAAGAATCATTGATTATTTGAAGTGTGTGTTAAATGTCTAATTCCTTCGTTCTGAATCATTAGATTTGGCAACTGTACGCAAGTTTAATTCACCGATGAATAAGCAATGATGTAGTCCAAAGCAATAGAAATCAATAGATTTCTATTGCCGCTAATAGGTAGGTCCATATTCCGAGCAGACGTTTAGGCTCAAACTAATGTAAGAAAATGAGACATTACTCCTTGTTGCTACGCTCCAATGACAATATTACTTCGACAACTATTCAACACGTACAGTCACGAGCATTAATACTTTACACTTACGCAAGGTTCAAAAGCGATTTTCTCTTAGCGTCAAACGGGGTGAATAGGGATGCAGGGGTGAATCGGGATGAAACTTTAAAAGGGATTTTAACATTGAAATAATATAGTCTGTTGCCAAAAAGGACTCTAATGTGTTTACTGTATTATAATTAACGATTAAGTGCCCTTGTTGGCAATAAACTATATTATTTCAATGTTAAAATCCCTTTTAAAGTTTCGTCCTGATTCACCCCGTTTGACGGTATATTATCTTACGAAGTAAGATAGATAAGTAAGATAGTCAGTAAGCTCAAAGTTGCAACTTTTATTTTACAACGACACATTTGAATAGTGCGTAACCATATTTATGCTCGTGATTGTACATAATACACATATTGATTTGCCTACCAAATACACTAGGCCGGTAATCCGGCAGCAGCGTCACCATTGAGAAACCACCGTTGACGCCACAGCAACGAAGCGCAATGGCGCGGGCGCGACGGTGCGGCACCGTATTATTGCGGTCCACAGCGCGCAGCGTATACTACGAGGCTACGATGTTGCTACAGATGCGATGCTACGAAAAATTTCGCATTTTGAGATAGTTCTTTGAACAGCAGGTAGTAGAAAAGCTTACTTTGGTGGCGTAGCAACACTACGTTATATTTACTGCACTTTTTTTTCATTTCATTTCATTTATTCATAAAACAATTTACATTCTGTTGAATATAATTATACACATGCAATTTACATACAAATACAAAGAACTATGAATGATTAATTAATATTCCAAGTGAAATTCAAGTATAGTGCTAAAAAGATTTTAAAATATAATATCAAAAAGTTTTAAATATAATGTCTAACAGTTTTAAATATAATGTCAAAAAGGTTTAAAATATAATGTGAAACAGTTTTCAATATAATGTCAAATAGTTTTAAATATAATGTCAAAAACTTGTAAAATTATAAAATGTCAACAAAATAAAATTAAAATCATTTATTACTGTGTGACATTGGTTCCGATATATTATACAGTAATTTTTCTAAAAACAAGTGGATGATATAAATCAGGATATTTACAGTAACTGATTATTAGTAAAGAGTATTCTATTCTATTCTATTAATTTAACAGAAGCATCGTCATAGCAGTCTATAAAATAGGTGACGACGCGACGGCGACGCCGACGCGACGGTTGGCCATTATGCGCGCAAACGGCAACACTCACACGTAAATATTCACACAAATACGGGACTCAGTTTTGTCTTAGCGGAGTTCCGTCCGACATTTCTTTTTCGTCCATGGTAAGTTACTAATCTCACAAAGCGTATCAGTTGCAAGTACTTGCAAGACCTGCTTATGCAGACAGTAGGTAGTAATTGGAAGAGCAAAACCACAATTAAAAGTAATTCAAGGTATTGCAACTGTGATGCAGTTTAATATACTTAGATGCTATGAGATAATTATTATTAACTAGCGGTTGCCCGCGACTTCGTCTGCGTATTTTTATTGTATTTGTATCATTAATCCTTTTTTTTGTTTTGCATAGTTACTTACTCCTTCTTCCGCATATTACAAATTAGAGGATTATATCCTAGATAATAATGCTTGGAAACATGCTGGTCCTGCTCCATAGGACAATCTAGAGTGTAGACAAAATCAAACTGGTTGCTAATTTAATTGTATAATTTATAATTTGTAGGACATTGATTGTTACATTATGTAATTAACTACTTTAACTCACACACTAAATTATTAATTGTTAAAATTTTGGAAACATCATCTACTTTTCAACATTTGTAAATATGTGAGCACCATGTATCTATCACATAATTAATTTACCTGCCTTTGCATTATATTTAATTCTTTTTACCTATTGTGGTATAGTAATTTTATTCTAGGTGCATCGTCTTCACATATGATTACATAATTAATGTGAACTTACATAATATTGTAAAACATTTTAAAAGAGTAACGGTGGAGTTTCTTGCCCATTCTTCTCCATACGAAACTACCTTTTGGAAGGTCATGCAGATTGGTATCTGAAATGGTCTTTTGAGGAAATAACCACACAGATTGAGTGGACCTGTCCAGTCAGTGCACGCATTTGTCAGTAATCGTGCAGCTCAACTCAGAACTTAAGGAGCTCAACGATTCGACGAACAATACCAAAGAAAGGACATTTGGGTAGGCCGCATAAATTACTCAAACTGCCAGATCATGATTAAAATTAAATGAGAAAAAAAAAGCAATTACCCAGATAGTCCTCACATTCACAAAAATTCAAAAAAACATAATACTTTACAAGTAAATACTCATGTCATTGTATATATAAAATACATGACTATGACATTTCGATAGCTTATGTCAACCCCATACATTTTTGGCTTTTCTACTAGGTACTGCATCGCTAATCGAATGTCTAGGCCCTCTAGTCATACACGCTTGCCGGTTGCGAGTACTACGCACCTGACATTTCTGAAGAACATCACCAATAAGGTCACTATAATGACTGTGTGTATGTGTGTTTTTTTGTTTTGTTTTATCATAAATTGATAACAGTAAAGTATAGTTGGTATTGGAAGCTTCAGATGTTATGTTTGTTGCTCACTCACGCCTAACCGCCTCAAATAATATATTTTTCAAACATATAGACATATCCTGCACGCTAATTGCATAACACACTATCTATCACAATCTGAATCATTTTGAAGCCTATTGCTAATCCATTGCTTCATATGTTTGAAAAAATTGCCTGCTCAACAACGTAAATAACGCAGTGAATGTTGTTGAACTGTCAAAATGAAAGCCATTCCTACTGTTAGTGTGTTACGCAATTACCCCGCTAGTTTATTCAAGCTTATTTTATCCAGATACATCAAGTATAGTTACCTCAGAACGCGAATGAAACGAGTAAAAAAGAAATCTTACTTTTTGGGAGAGAACTCTTATGTAGATACTATATCACTCAATAGTGGACTTTGATAGGGTGATCAAAAAAGGCATGAAATCCTTTTGCCGTCATCATCATCATCATCTGCCTATTCTTTCCACCTAGTTGGGGTTGGCTTTCAGTCTAACCGGATGCAGCTAAATACCAGTATTTTACATGGAGCGACTGCCTATCTGACCTTCACAACCCAGTTACTGAATAATGCGAATCCTTTTATAAACTTACATAATTAAGCCGAGGTTTCTTCTTAGCATGGTGACAGAAATACACGATGGTCCAACATAGGCCATTGTGTAAAGAGGCTTATAAGCAATATGTGAGGGCGGCCATGAGTAACAGGAAGAAACGTGCAAATGAAAAGAAATGAACGATGATAATTCAGAGTTCTTTTGTTCCTTGTTCAGCGGCTGTAAACGAGATTCTTTTAGAATATTATTCGTTCCTTATAAACAAAGTCGACCTACAAAAATTTAGGCCAGACAAGAATTCGGCTTCAAAGTCAGGTAACTTTACATAAAAAGGAAAATCTCACAGAACTTTTTCATATATTTATTGTTGTCTGCAAAACATGCCTCTAAAAATACGTTTATTTCTTACGCTCGCTGGCCGTTACATCTACGACGAAAACTTAAATAATATATTTTCTAACCAACAACATGTGCCGTAAAAATATTATTCATCTATGGCTCCATACCTTCTTTCATCCCCTTTAGTGATCGTAAAAACAGAAACACACCCCACTGCTTTACTCCGCATTACATATGGCTAATAAAAACCATACATAACTGGTTGTTTTTATATATATTTATTGTGTTCGCCAGTTCTTACTACTGTGACAATAAAGTTACTTTTCAACCGATGCCTACAAAAACGAACACCCGCGGCGCTATAACGTAACTTAACTAGTTTATTTAAGTTAACACAATAAAAAGTAACTCTAAATTAGCTGCTCGTTTTACAAGCAATAAATTTAATAGACCCCTGCGAAGGGGTAAGTCACGCTTAAAATTTTAACTCGGCGACAATTCGTTTATAGACTCGCGAAGTTGACGTGAGATTGAAAGTTACATCAAGTTACGTTTTTGTAATCGACTTCGACTTTTACTGTTGAAACCAATGATGTATTACCATAATACGTTATTGGTTGAAACACATAAAGTAGAAATAAAATTATATTCTCTACTGAAGTGCATAAAAGTGAACGGCTTTGTAAGAACTTTCAATGGACAACCGAAAATATTGCATAGCAACACTCTGATTACCTTGCAATAAAACTACGCCTCTACAAAACAGAATTTTTATATTGCAGGCATTGCTCCTGTGTACCTTCATTTAAATAAATGTTGAATGGCATATTTCGCACATCTGACGTCACCGCACGCGCCGCTTATTAGCAATGCTTGACGCATTCGTACGGTTCGTCTGTCATCCAGACATCTAACGGATTGAAAGCTTAAAGAACTTTGTATGCAGACAATACGAGCCTGTTATGTCATTCGGCTAGTCTTTTGATAGTGCAGTTGAAAGACCTGTCTAACAATTGGAATCAATATGCAATACTATTTTTATATTTTTTCTGTCTGATACCTGATAGAGTAGAATAGAATAGAATAGAATACTCTTTATTATCTACACAATAAAAATTACAGATACAAATGTAGAAATTTTACATAGGGTGACACAATGGGCGGTCTTATCGCTAAAAGCGATCTTTTACAGACAACCTTTGAGAGTACCTATATATTTAGATGCCAGAGAATGTTTTTCAGTAACTTTAAGATGATTGACTTTTTTAGTTAAAATCAGCGGTAAAATATCAAGAACTGTCATACCAAATAACTAGATGACTTATAATAAATATCCTAACTAAAACCTCTTTTATTTGATCCGGAAACTGCATAAACATAAAATATTTCATCATAAAAATATTATATTTGCTGATGTAATTTCTTGAACGCATAGGGGCTAGTCAAAAATCATGTCGAATAATCAACTTTTACTGCGTATATTGGCTTATAGCCCGAGGGATGAGGGATAAACGTCGCAGGGGGCCACTTGGCTATGAGTGGCTCAATTTGTATTGATGAATGAAGATTAAAGTGTAGACTTCCCTTAAGTAAATAGAACTGTGTCAACACAAGGATGTCATTTTCATCGACGGACGATTGTCAGCATGTGTTTGATCGGTGATGTGTTTATATAGGATAGTGTTTGTATACAATAGATGTGAATACGCTTCTGTCTTCAGTGTCCGTTACTAAATGGTACATAATTCTTTATCTACTTACAGTTTGGCATTTTCTTTTAGCTTCATCATCCTTATTTTCTGCCGACAACTCTTAAAATTTAAGTACGTAAACTTATAATTTAAGTATTCAGCATAGTGGGTTCAGCGAACTGATTGGTGACTAGAGGTGTCGGATCCCACTTAAATCGGTAACTTTTAGCTTGGTAAGTAGGAATATACCTGCACAACGGTTGAACAAGTCCTCACCATAGTCTTTCAGCCAATTATATTATAAGTAATAAAATGTAAGTAAAAACCTTTTTAAAAACAAGCTTTTAATTAGCTAAAAAGTACTAAACAAAGTACTAAAACTTACGTTAACATAGAACTTCAATATTTACATAAAAGCTTGCGGCTTATCTCAAAGTGTAAGAAGGACGTTCACTCCTCAAGCGTTTAAGAAAATGTTAACGTAAGTTTTATTTAGTACTTTTTAGCAAATTAAAAGCTTGTTTTTAAAAAGGTTTTTACTTATATTTTATTTTTTGCTTTTTAGCATTAGAATTTCTTTAAATATCCGTTCCATCACCTTCACTTGAAAGGTAAAGTCAATTCCAACGAACCCAAACACGCCCTTACACAAGTCATGGTATGAAGCCATCCGAGTTGCACTATCAAAGTCATGCCATACTTTTGAACGGGCTATCATAATTGAATGAGTATTTATACACAACTAGCTTTTGCCCGCGGCTTCGCTCGCGTTAATTTAGACTTTGCCTTTTTATTCGGGTTATAATTCAATCATGATTCGAAAGACACGTGGCGCCATCTATTATCATACGGAGGTTATTGTTGTTTTCCTCGGGAACAGTACTTTTTTGCGGGATGAAAGGTACCCTATGTCCGTTTCTGTACCCCTGACAACGTATATGCAAAAGTTCAGGATGATCGGTTTAGTAGTTTAGGCGTGAAAAGGTAACAAACAAACAAACAAACTTACTTTCGCATTTATAATATTAGTAAGGATATAGTTAGGAAGTTAGGATTTCGTGCCTGTGCTGTTGACCGCTGATGAGATCTCTCGTATGGAGCCAGTTCTGGGTGCAGCAGCCAGATCATGGTAAAGTTTAGAACGAGCTATCATAAATGCGTATATTAAATTTCGTGTCTGTACCGTTGACCGTTCAGGAGTTCCTTCTTCTGGAGCCAATCCTGGGTGTAGAGTCAGGCCATGCGTCATAAAAATGCATTGTCTTCGAAACAGAATCAACGTGTGAAATTTCATCTCCGTAGGATAAGAGGAAGTGGTTTTAATTCAGCTTGCAAGACTTGACCCGAACTTACATGCAAACATTGCAAGAAAAATAAAAGCTTGTAAAAAGGGATGAAATGAAATTAAATGAAATGAAATAATTTATTTGCTATGAATGTAGGTACAAAAATATGGTGTTAAGTAAGAGAAGGATCCAGTACATTCTACCGTGAGGCATGCAATTTTTTTTATAATAGAATTAATTATGAAATAATTTAAAAAACAAATATTTAACTTATTTTGGAATGATTAAAATCGCCAATAAAAATATAAAATCATTAAATTTGTAGATTCATTCAGTGGTAAACAATGTAAAAAAAAAAAATTGTCAATAATACAATGTCAGTAATACGTTATTAATTAGTCAAATAATACAATCAAAATCTGAATAAAATAGAATAAAATCATGAGGAAAACCATTGTTTATAAATAATCATATGGATTTGTCATTCAAAAATTAGAAGAAAGAGATAGATAGGTCACCTACCCAACATTCGATCTTCAAAAACGGCACAATGTCATACGCGACATATCATGCGCGATATGTCATGTTTAGATGACGCGTGGAAGTAGGACGGCATGTCGTCATTATCGGGAGCAAAAAAGAGACAAGACGCAGAAAACTTGGCTAATTAGCCAAATTTTGACTTGACACTTGCGGAGCGCGTATAACCTATCTACCACTTTTTACTTATAATATAATATCATTGCTTGCAGCAATCTAAAGATTTCGTATTTACCACTTTGCTGGTTACTTTTTAAGGTTCCGTACCCAAAGGGTAAAACGGGACCCTATTACAAAGACTCCGCTGACCGTCTGTCACCAGGTTGTATCTCATGAACCGTGATAGTTAGACAATTGAAATTTTCACAGATGATGTATTTCTGTTGCCGCTATAACAAAAAATACTAAAAAACAGATTAAAATAAATATTTAAGGGGCTCCCATACAACAGACATGATTTTTTGCCGTTTTTGTAGATAATGGTAGGGAACCCTTCGTGCGCGAGTCCGACTCGCACTTGGCCGGTTTTTTATCTACCTTATTTGTCGATAACCGACACAGGAAGCTAGCAGATTTGGCAAATTACGAAGCTAAATGTTGAGTGCTTCTTCCTCGAATTCCTGGAAATTATCCTGTACCATTTTCTATAAGTATTTAGAAACTTTTTAAAAAGCGGCAAGGCAATACACAGATTGGTAAGTACACAGTATCCTCGATAGATTGCTTGTCCGTCCATAGTTTACGGCCATAATTGCTATTAATTCTATGGAAGTCTAGCGCGATGTCATAAAAACTTTTAATAGCTTACCTATTTGCATGAAAGTAATGAATAGATCAATAAGGAAAACATATTATTTTCTTAGAAAGATCATAAATATTGGATACGTGTTATTACTACATAATTATGAATCAAAGTGCCGACAGGGTCTAGTATTTTATGGAGTTCGTTGTGCGTCTACTTATTTTCAAGTTCTTGATAACGTATTTTTCAAAACAGGCACTGGAACCGTTTTTCTACGTTAGAAATATTATTTTCTATGGATCTTAGACACTAATCTAGATATTTTACCAAGGCATCTAACAAAATGGTGTTTTAAATGTTTTTATTCTACCTTTGCGTTCATATGTATGTAGGTAAAAACAACTTCACATTTTTTATTGAAAATTTCCTACCTATATTATAGAGCTCGTCTATACCTAAAACTAAATTATTCTTAATATTACCCATTCTTGAACCCTCTACATAATATTTCCAATAAGTGCCTCTACGGGATTCCTCTCAACCGTTTCCTTACAAGCGTCCTTCATCCCGAAGCTTCAAGTACTTACCTTCATCGTGACAATAACTATCGGAAAGACATTGTTGTTCAAAGGTTTTCTAATAACGTTACCCAAAAGTTTACCGTGTCTCTGCAAACGGTAGAATATAAAGCTGGGCGCATGTAGATATCGAACTGAGCAATGTGTATTGTCTTTGGTCCCTGGCCCTAGCATCAAGCAATAGACAAAATTGTCAAACTTTTATAGCTTGAATGCAAGGCTTTTGGCTATTTTTGTATGTGTCTATTAAATTAATGTCGTTCATTTGTAAGGTGCGTTTTGTTTGTGCAGAATAAACAATTATTTTTTTCTAACTATAAAATTAAGAAGAAGAGTAGAAGACCAAAGTAACGATGGATTGACTGTGTCAAAGATGGTATAAGATATATATATATAATATACATATACGATGGAGGTCAAGAGGAGGCCCATTCGGACATTTTTTTTAAAGTATGGCTTGAAAGGGTGACTACTCAAACTCAAACTCAAAGCATTTATTTCAAATAAACCAATTACAGGCACTTTGGAATTGTCAAGGGGTCGGTCAGTCAAAAAAGTGAAGCTAGTTGGCCATTCCAAAGCGTAGTAGGTGCTGAGATGACAACTAAGAGAAATATGGAAAAATAAATGTTGC
Organism: Dryobotodes eremita; assembly: GCA_917490735.1. NCBI lineage: Eukaryota > Metazoa > Arthropoda > Insecta > Lepidoptera > Noctuidae > Dryobotodes > Dryobotodes eremita. The sequence continues at coordinate 16,087,809 of OU823251.1, read as the reverse complement.
CAAATAAATTGAGACAATAACAAAATTAAGTAGAAAAATAAGGAACTTCTCGAAAGCAATCCGGAGCCTGGATTTGAACCCAGTTAAAAGAATGCGCTCTCTCCTATAACATGGGACTTAAATGTAACTGGCTAACGAAGCAAGGTAAATAAAGTCGTCAACTAGCCAAGTCATGAATGAAAAGTGCCTAACAAAAATAAACTTAACTTCAAAGAAACTTTGGATATAGGTACTAACACAGTTTCATGTGTGAACGAACAAAGAATGAATGAAAATTTTGAACGTACCATCTGTTCTCTTTTGCGTTAAGTTGTAAACGTCAACTAGAAGCCACAAGTTCAGGTTATTTTTGTGTTCATTCACAAAAGTTAACTTTTTGATACTATTTTTAACTGTAACAAGTATTTTGACACAAAAAAAATCAGCAAGCAATAAATGGTTACTCACAAATCGCTTGATCAGTGCCCAAGATTCAAACAGTGCGTCGCCTTACTTCTCTTACTTTTTCACAGAACTTTCATCATCGTATACCTGCACGGTGTAATACATCGTAGCTGGTGGCCTTTAGTCGCGAATTGTTCGAAAGAGTTACCGTGGCCCTGGCGCTCAGGCAACTGAAGGAACATGGGTGGGTTTTAGTCAGTAAGAGTCTGACACGCCCTCCCGCTCCGCCCAGAGCGGAAGAAGTCATTTGAAGATTTCCCACGAAAAAAAAAAAGCTGGTGGCGTTCTGTAGTTTCTGCCTACCACCATGGCAAAAAGTCGTGAGTTTAGATATGTACGTATGAATCCATGGTTAAAGTTTTAGTAACAACCTCCCTTACGTGTTTACAGAAAGCTTATGTAATTACCAAAACAACGTGGAAAATGAAGACCATATTTTTGTTCAAACAGAACAAAATTCTAATAAATCCTCCATCATAGATACTTAACGGCGTTACAAGACAACCTGATCAACTACCTTGACACAATAATAACCAAACATTTATTATTATAACAATGTTTTCACTCAGAACTTGACAATGAGTTGCAGGTTCCTCCATAATGGAGATGTAATTTAGGGAAACGGCCCCAACATCCGGGCTGTTTAATTCAATATAAGTACATGTAAATAAAAAACGAGTATTTATAGTAAATGGACTATAATAGATCGTCAGCGGACCATGAATAGAATTGTAATGTGGTTGGGAATCGTTGAGTTTGAGGACAGGGTAAATGCTGTGTCAACTGTTTGAATATTGCTGACAGTTCCTAAGTTTATCTTAGATGACTTGGCGTGGAGGAAAATATCGTGAGGAAATCTGGACTTATTATTGGTCTGAAATCGCCGAAACGTAAATCGTTTAGTGACGTGTTTACGTTCCATTAACGTGATGAGCCATACCTAGTTACGCATTTGTTGCCTGATTAAAAAAAACCTATGTAACGAAAATACAGAAGTACCTACCTATAGTAAATATCTACTATTGCAGGAGGCGGTGGTCTATGGTAGGCCATAGAACGCTTTACGTAATTACGTAGATACCATTAAGTAACTTCGAAGAATTCGAAGCTTTGCAGCAAGAAAACCATTTAAGGTGTAAACAAAACTTGTAAGATAAATACGTATGTAAGCTTGAAGGTTTAAAAAACCGTATAGGCTTTAAGATTTCACATTTCTGCGACCTCCGACCCGGCTGTAGATACCCCGACCCGCCGAGATGTGAAATTCCGATAATAGTGTCACCATTTCAATTCCGTTATTCCACAATGAAGTGAATTGCACACCTCATCACAATATCACGATTCACGCCATTGTACCTAAAGGGTCGTGTAGATATGTATAGGTACACTATTGTCTCGCAGCTTATGTAGTCTATGGATCGGTACTAGCTTTTTTTTTAAAATGAAAATATTCATTCAGGACCCTGCTTCTAAATTAAAAGAATTTTGTAGTAGAAATTCGAAATTCAAAACGCCGTGCGTTTATTTTCGTACCCTCAATTTCACGATAATCAAAGAGGCCGTTTATATTCTATTCATAGCCTAAATATAAACATAAATGTACAGCACATAGCTGGGATGCCTTAAAATTATCAAGTTTTGGACACTAACGACCTAGCCTAACAACTCAATCAGGTCAGGTTTAATTATTTACCGTTATTCTGGCCATTCCAACATCCTTTTACAGCTAAACCATTAATAGTCGTAGATCTGCAAACGTCAATGAAAATAGAACTGCCTGGCGTTTAAAATTAGCTTGGAAGACCAGTAAGGTATGACATTCACGATCGACGTAAAACCATTAGTAATTCATCGCAACTTAACTCTTATCTCGGTAAGGTAAGGTATAAATTAGAATGATTGCCAAAAGTTTTATAAAACTGACGACAATCATTCTAATTTATACTTTATTAAAATGAAATAAGAGTAACATTGCAATTACTAATGGTTTTACGTCATTCAAGTTTGGTCGTGATTGCGCTAACTATTAAATCATAGGAAAAAAACGCAAGATAACTCGTCAAGTGAAGTATTTAACCACACGAGTGATTCCAGAAGGCCTAGACAAAATCCCTTTTCTGTAAGCGTTAACGCCAACGGAAAAATCAAATTGTATGGAGTTGACATTTGCATACCACGTGACATTACGTATCTTTTCCGCAGGTAATGTCATTGCCATACATTTTGACGTTAGCGTCTAGCGTTAACGCTATCAGAAAAGTTTTTGTCTAGGCCTACAGTTCATAAACACATCAATACTAATTGGTGGGACGCTAAATTGCATGTTCGTATACCTACTGAAATTCAACAGAATCTAATAAATGACTAGGACCCATCTGCAATTAAGGCTAGACTAGACTGATGAATGACATCGTGGGTTTAAACTGACCGAATTTAATATATCGCTCATTTGGAGAAACATCGACGTAAAAGTAATTTTTCCCAAAAATTTGTTATTGATATTTGTACTCAAACAAATTTTCAGAGGAACAGATGAGTGAAATATTTAATATGTATTGGGATTTATCAACATTTCAGAACGAGACTTTACCGTCTCTTTCTGAAATATGTTACCCCATTACAAAAAAAAAACAATTTAAATCACTCTCTTGTTAAATTTGAAAAGCACCAGTTACGTCGTTGTTTCTTCAAATTAGCGATATGTCGGTCACCAGAGTGCCGATGGTGCCATTGACCTATTGCCCTATGATGACACAGAATTCAAGATTTCATTATTTTAATTCTTCCCGTGGGATGGGCCGGCACAAGCTAAACCATAATACTAGCCCATGTAATGTAACTGGAACCTGTAAAAAGATTATCCAGACAGCAGGTTGGTATAAACTCAAACTCAAAGCATCATTTATTTCAAATAAACCAATTACAGGCACTTTTGAATTGTCAAGGGGTCGGTCAGTCAGAAAGATGAAGCTAGTTGCCCATTCCAAAGCGTAGTAGGTACCTATGGAGAATATTATAGCACCTGATAACTTGACTGCCCATCATCGGCCTAGCTTTTTCCAACTATGTTGAGTGGGGTCAGCTTCCAGTCTAGCCGGAGGCAGCTAAATAACAGTGTTTCACATGGAGCGGAAACCAATTACTGGGTAACACGATACCCCATGGTAAGACTGATAGTAACTGACTGCCCATTGGAAAAAACCCAATTAAACGTATAGAATCATGTTGATCTCGTATTTAAGCTGTAGGTATACATACAGTGTGTCTGGTCTAGTCACTGGTGTTCGACTCGTTAAGGCAAAGGAATATGATAAATTTTATCGACAAATCGACGATAATACATTTTGCCCCTACTGTTTTGAAATGGTGGCCATTTTTTTTTGGTGCTATATGTACTAACCTATATGTGCTATAATAATATAATAATTTATCATTTACTCTCTCTTCACGAAGCTGACTTAAAGTTAATGTATTGAAGAAATGTGTCAGCTGTATTCCACCTTTGTGAGAGACTGGTGCCTGATTTAAGTTTTTGGACAAAACCTGTGTTACAGGTCCGGCCTGTGGTCAAGACTGTGGTCAGGTTGCTGAATTTGGATGGGTTCATTTATTTTGCAATATCTACCGATGTAGACGTCCTACAGGCATGCAAGTAGGCAATAAGTTGACACTAAAAGGTTTATCAAAAACTCCCATTAAAACCTTAAAAAAATACGTGAAACGAAAAAGTGTAAAAAATTTGGCTATTTTTTTGTTTACTTTTAAATGTTAAAATAGGGGTTAAAATAGTGGGAGCAAAAAGCCTTATCATCGTGGATTTGTCGATAAAATTGGTAATATTGCTTCGCCTTAGCGGATCGGACACCGGTGACCAGACACTGTATATCAATACACTGGCTCATCATCACCAAGCCTTTCGTGCAGGCACACTTCACTTTAACATTTTCCCGCCATTCGTTATGACTGACAGTTGACATTAGTGGCAGGCGTGGCAGCTACCTCACTATAGTGCTACAAGGATCTTTTGGCGGCTGAATGACATTGACAGGGGGGCGTTGTTAGTAAACATTAGTGAAATTGTCACCGAAATTTTATTTAAAAAAACAAGATGGCGACGTTAGTTCCTATTTTGGCCACGCGCCTCAAGATCTTTGTACTGTGGTACTTGTGTGTATGAGATACACTGATGTGATAGTGTTTATTACTTAACTAAATACAGAACGCACTATCAAAGTGACACTAAAGTATCAATAGCTCAGGATTAACCTAATTAACGGCTACTATTGGAAGTACCTAATACATTATCAACACACAACGACACAATGATTTGTGATCTAACAGGCCCGACACGTGTCGAATTATATCGGACTCTATCAAATTATAAACTTGTATCTACACGCAGTTTTAGATTGACAAATTTATGGACCACAAATTAGGTCACGTTCAGATAAAATCGCTATGAATGTGTTTCACTGACATGCTTTCAAATACACGTTGTCCTAGAGCATTTATATAATTGGCATGTGGTATCTATTTTGTTTAGTTAGCGACGCGACAAGTCCAATTCTTCTGTGACACTGCTTGCTTCTACAAATCGGCACAGCTGCAGCAAAAGTGGAACTGCTTTTGGCAGGCATTCATAAAGAGATTACCTACCTTCTTTATTTTTTGTTTAATCTTCATTAGATATCGATAAATCGATAGCCATCACAACTGCGGAGTTACGCTAGCTAATTTAGTTTGACCCTGTAAAGGAGCTCTTCCGCAGTATAATCACCTAACCTCTTCTGACACCAAGCAGCATTGCTAGATTCTGGTTTCAATGGTACAGGTTCTACCTACTTAGCTATACCTAGAGCTTTTCAACTTTTTTTCTAAAGTCGACAACGCCTTGTAGTCGTAGTCGTGACATTTAACTTAGTATCCAAAAGATCCATTTACCAAAACCATGATCTTTGAATGATCTGTTGGTATTATTATTAAAGTTAACACGACCATTGTTAAACTAACCAAATAAAGTTGTTCCGCTACAGAACAACCAAAAACATTCCCAGATTTTCCAAATTCTAAACGACAATATTGACAATAGCAATTTGTCTATCAAAGCGCCCAACCTAAAGCTTGATTCACAAAAACCCGTAGTAAAGTAAACAAACGATTTAAGTACAATCACTTCCCAACCTTTTGGTGAAACAATAGCTCGCGACTGAACGAGGCATCACGGCTCAGTAAGCGAACGGAATAATCAACTCCTGTCTATTTTCGTACGGTCGGCAAAATAGATAGAACTTTCGAATTTCCCTGTTGGCGTAGGAGGAAAGATAAATGGAACCAATCACTGGAAATATTGATAAAAAATCAGGATTGATATGATCTTGGAAAACAGGAAAAGCTTTTTTAAGTATTTTTGTCAATTTTTAGAAGAATTATAACCTTATGCTTAGAATGATGATAACTTTACTATTGTGAGAAATCAATCTCTTCTTTCTTCTGCAATTTATTGTAGTCTTTATAAACGTGCTTAATAAATCACACGGACACAACACTCTAATTGCTTCAGGTTCAAGTTGGCACTAAGTACTAATATCTTTTGCATATCGTATTTCTTCATAACCTTCTTCGATGAAACTACCAAGTTTTACACGCTTCTATGGTGTTACCTTGATCAGTTTACATACACCCACGGAGATTAGCAACCACCCACAAACAAATCAGACTTGACCTACTCAAAGAGAGTATCTACACAAGTAAAACACTTAAATGTTAGAATTAAAATCAACCCACGTTTGAGCCATTTCAAGAGTACGCTGATTTTGTTTATCTTAATCCTCTATTATTTGCTAAATAAAATAATTTTCTGTTCTTACATTATCTTATTGATAAAGCGAGAAGGGAAATATATTAGAATGCTAATTTAGATAGGGTTATCTGTTATCTCTCTGGGTTTGTGAGGACCATTGAAGAATATTGACAGTTATATGACCTTTGCAACCTTTCAATGCTGAATAACTTGGTCTTGTTTCTGGAGTTGTAAGTTCTCTTTTGTTATTATTACGAGTATCTGGGACGAGCTTTGCACCTACTTCTTAATACTTGCTGATTTTAATAATGTTTTTCCTGTCTTTAACAGCATAATGAGAATCCATTACTTTTAAATCCATATCAATTCACACAAAGACAAAAGGAGAGAGTTTAAAAATCGTTACAGATCACCTATTCTTAGATGCTATCTTGCCCCTCCCTGGAACATTGCAACCTCCCTTGCCACCTTGAAGACTGCGATAAATACTCGTTACGTAGAATCCTCTTCTAAACTGCAACGGACGACAACCATTCTGCCCCACAGCACGCGTAGCATGACCGCCATAGAAACTGGTTTTGTCGACGGAAGAATAGACAAAATGACAGATTGTACAAAAATATCTTCAGAAATCTGTCAACAATCTGTCATTTTGTCTATTCTTCCGTCGACGAAACCCGTTTCTATGGTGGTCATGCTACGCGTGCTGACATCATTTTAAAAAGCTCGAAAGCACTTTGACCTCATATTCCAGTCATTAAGTTAACGTCCTTCCTGATTAACCTTAATTAATGGTTTTAAAACTCGTTTCTGGCCCTCCGTGTACATCCTTTGCGCCATAATTGTGTGTCTCTACCGCAAATAAATTACTTTGTTATAAAACACATTTGGGAGCTCGAGATCCCCAAATTAAAAAAAAAACCTATTAACTGGGCACAGACAAGTCTTATCGTTTCATTGTAACTGCCGAAGTGAGCCAAATACAATAATGTAACCTGCGTCATCCTACACTTTTGTACTCTGCTCACGACGACGCGACGCTTCGTGTATAAAAATGTTACGTAACTGTATACAAACGCAACGAACCGTTGGTGACTGCAAAAAATATATAAAAATCGATATAGTTTTTGCCGTCGCTGTCTCATCGAGATGTGCTGTTATTTATTGACCACCAGATTACGCACATTATATAACGCGGTTTTCCTGTTCAACATATTTCCAAAGTTTATTTATTGCCTGCCTTTTTTGTGGTTGATGTATTCTCGAATATTGTTTGTTTTTTGCTATTAACTGTTATATTTTATAGCATGCAATCTAGGACAATACACATTCTAGGAATCGATACGGACGACCTCTAAAGACTTAAAATGACAAGTATTCAAATTGAGACAAATTGTAGCACGTCGCCTACAGATTTTCCATTGTTCATATTTATGACAGGCGCGAAACGAAAAGCTGCTTCAACACAACACAATGGTATTCAGGTTAATTTAAAGAATAAAGTGATAATGGAAGCTATAATAATAGTTTTAAAAGTCATCATCGTTTTAATGTTCAAAAAGTCGTGATTACGAAAAACTACTTTCTTTTTAACAGTTTCGTTTTGTTACCGCCGTCGGTTACATTTCCGTGTTCACCTGGCACACCGGCAGAGAAAATTGAGAAAAACTTGTAATGGAAATGAGCATTTCAAAGCGAATGCAAGCAAGTGGGTCTCATTATATAGCTGCCTATTGAAGGCATAGATGTCGGCCATGTTTGCCTCTCATTTTTATTCTGTTTACATGGACCAGCTGCTCCATTCTGGCTCGGCTCGTAAAAACCGAATTGGAAACAGAATAAAACATGTATTTTTAATGTCTGTAGTCGCGCAATTTTACTACATCTTCGTATAATGGCAACATTAAGAAAGTTAAGGAGTGCATTAAAATCATCAAGTTCGTTTATAAACTTCTTTAATTACATATCTATACAAACATCAGCCAATTGAATTACAACTACACAATAATTTACAGTCTTTCCGAATAATACTTAAAACATTTTTTTTTATCATTTAAAAAAGTAATAAATACGAAGAAGCAAACCTTTTCAAATGCGAAAATTTGGTATCGTTATTGTACAAAAGTTACACATATGCTATTAAAGATACTCGTAGGTTACAAAGTTCTATAAATATTTACAACTTGTGACGATTTTCGTCTATAACAAAACAAGTTCTTTAGCGTTCGCCTAAGGCTAAGACTAAGGCCTACAGATCCATTATTTAAGAGATCGTTTGGGTTAATGTTTACTGAGGTCCTTCATACCAGGTACGTTTGAACGGTGTGCTGAAATACCACGGACTGCGGTTGATTGTGCCGACCTTGGAAGTCGTTGGAGGAGTAATCCGAATCTATCGTTGAGTAGATGTGCTCGGACAGCGGCCGGTCGCACGGCGAGCGTTCCGCTGAGTTAGCAGACTTGCCACAAAGCGTCTGGCAGGTACTGTTCAACACAGACGCGTCCATGGTATAAGTATTAGAATTTCTTCCATAATTTAGTCTTTTTAATTTCTGTCCGTGTCGCTTAGATGACGGCATAGCATAACGTAACCTCTCCCAAAACCGTTTCTCTTTCCACGTTATCTCCAAACCCGTTTTGAAATATGACTTCAACTCTGGATCTCGTGGGATGAGCCCTACGCTCACTATTATTAATTTATGTGGATTCTTTTGTAACGCTTTCTGTAAAGCTTGTCGGAACTCTATCTGTGACCACTCTGTTAAGATAAAATTCTTTGTTAAAACAACTATGATACGCCTCGACGCCTCGGTGGCCTCGACCACCAAGTCGGGGAACTGAGCGTACGTCGCTTCGAACTGCGGAACGTCTCGGTAGTGTAGGCAGAGATGGTACGACGGATAACCGGTCTCTAATTCACGAGCAAGCGATTCTACGACAAACTCCTCGTCTTTAGGGCTATAACAAATATATGCGTCGTAAAGCTTATCAGCATCCTTAAAAGCGCCCGCTAGAGGGGAGAGCTTAATTCCGCAATTCGAATACAACCACATCCTACAAGCGTATCTAAATGTGAATACTAAAGCTAATATTAATAAAATAAGCATGAACCCAGTCAAAGCCGAGGCCAATAATGGCAAATTGTGGGAGACGAAGAACGCGCTTATCATCGAGCTATCGCTTATTTCACTGCAAACTGTCACATTTAAATTCAATGGCTTCTTTGCCGGGTTCATGTTCTCATTCACACACCACAGGTTGGGAATGTCGATAATTTTCTCAACGTTCTGAGATACATAAGTTAAAAAACCTTGCAAATATTTACAATCACAGGACCAGTTGTTACTGCCAATGTACAATGTTTGTAACTTCTTGTTATTGTCTAAATGCCACAGACCGTAATTCACGAGTCTGTTTCCATCCAGGCGCAAAACTTCTAGAGCTCCCAAAAGGGAAAAAGTTTCATTAGAAATGTACTCAATTAAATTACTTTGAAGATACAGTTCTTTTAAATTGCTAAGCTTTGAGAACTCAAGACCCAGTAATTGTTTCAGTTTGTTGTTGTCCAAGTGTAGGATTCTTAGATCTCTTAATTGGCTGAATGTATTGTTATGTATGTTTATAATATTACTTGAATTAAGATATACAACCACGGCCTTACGCATAGAATCGAAAACAGATTCGTTAAGTTCGCTATAAATATTACCATCTAAATATATATGAGTTGCATCTACAGGAAAATGCTGAGGTATTGCTTTCAATTGTTTAACAGAACAATCAACAACGCTAGTACTTTTTGCCGAATCGTGATAACACGAACAATTAATTGGGCACAGTGTTTTACAGCTACAGTTATTGAAATCGCAACAATGACAGCCATCAGGGCAGTAACTATCGTATTTACACAAAAAGTCTTTGATATTGAGAGAACTGACCGGGAGATATTTCACGCCGCGTACGTAGGATTCCTTGCAGATTACATTCTCCAAGTCCATCACGCGCGGGTATTCGCGAGACGTAATGGAATTGATGAGTAAAAGCCATTTCATTGTGCAATCGCATCGAAAGGGATTGCCACTAATGTAAAACTCAGGCAGCACTCGTTCATCTGCCACTCTCGAAACACGTAAACTATTTATGTCCAAACTTTCAATCTCATTGGCATACATATCAACTCGAGTTAAATTTCTCTTCTCAAGGAACGTATCCGTCTCTATACTTGTAATAAAATTGTTGTTGATAAATAGAAGCTCTACGCTGTTTGGTATTGACATCGGTGACAGGGTCACTAAACGGTTGTGACTGGCATCTAATGTTTTGACGTGAAGCTCGTTCTGAATTTTATAGTAATTACCAAGAATCTCAATGAAATTAGCGTGGATGTCCAACCATTTCAAGCTTCCCGGTATGAAAGCGTAATCAAACCATACCAAATGATTCTCGGATAAATTAAGCCATAAGAGTTTAGTCAGCGCCACAAACACCCCGTTGATGTCAGAAATGAAGTTACCGTCCAAACGCACGGCTTCCAATTGGGTATTCTTTTGAAAGGTTTCAGTCTCGATTGACTGTATTTTGTTTTTGGCCAAATTGAGTACTTGCAGGCTTGGCAAGCCCCAGAACATGCCCGCGGTAAGGTTTCCTATTTGATTGTCGATCAAACGTAACCCGGTCAGTTGCGACAGGTTCTGGAAAGAACTATTTGCAATCTCTGTTAATGAATTTTCACCCAAGTCTAGCGATTTCAAGAACGGTAATTGCATAATTGCATCAGGGACTTTCGCAATCTTATTAGAACTTAGATCTAATTCTTTCAAATCTGAACAATTTCCAAATGCATTCTCACTGATATAAGATAACATATTATTATTTAAGTTTAGTTTATTTAATATAAATAATCCATTAAATATATGGTCTTCGATAGCTTGTAACTTGTTCTGACCTAAGTTCAAAGTGTGTAGATTAAAAAGCGGTGAAAATGCATTATCCTCTATGAACGCTATGGTATTGTTGTACAGATTCAAAATTTGTAAAAAGAACAAGTCTTTGAACATGTTGCGTGTGACCCGGGCCACCGTGTTATGGGACAGGTCGAGCACGATTAATCTTATTAGACCACCGAACGTTTCATTTTCTATGTGGTCGCTCCTCAATTTATTCGCCGAAAGATCTAAAACGAGCAATTGTTCCAACCGATTGAATATTCTCTTAGGCAAAGTTTCCAGTTCATTATTTTGTATATAAATTTCTCGAATTTCTCTTGTATTATAAAATAAACCGTCTGGTAAATAATTAATAGCGTTATCCGAAAGGTTTACAACTTTTAACGACAGCAAGTCACTAAAAACTTCGCCTGGAAGCTCGTTAATTTTATTATTTTGAAGGAATAACTGTGTCAAACGGCGCAAATGTAAAATTTCAGAGTCAGCTGGCAGCGACATGATGTCGTTATAACTTAAATCTATAGTCTGCAATGTTGACCCGCATTTATGACCGAAACCCAGTTCATCGACAAACTTGATTTTGTTGTGCGTTAAATTAAGTGAAATTATGTTTTCCAGCGCGCAAAACAGGTCCGAGGGTATCTTTCTTATGTTGTTGTGACCCAAGTCTAACGTGTGCAGCTCCCTCAGTCCGTTGAAAGCTCCTAGAGATAGTTCCAATTCTTTGCTATTGCTCCACTCGTTGTTCATAGAGCGAATCTTCAATGTCTTCAGCCCTCGCAGCCCCTCAAACACATTGCCAGGCAGTCGTAGTATTTTGCAGTTATCTATGGTTATCTCTGCCAAACCTTGCATTCTTCCGAAGTGATGGTCTCGCAGAGAGCTCTCCAGTAGCAAAGGGCTGCACCGGATCGCCAGCCGCTCCGCGCCATCCGAGTGCATCGAACCGGCGACGTCCCTGTCCGACGACAGTGTCCGTACGTTGCACTCCACCACACCATTCTCACCGGACACACGGAAACAAACATCTGCATCGTCAGGCGCTTCCGTAAGCGCCGCGCCCATCACCAAACAAAAGAATATCGCGTTAATTATCATTTTAAACGGCACTGTGTCCATATCATTTTCGTCACTTGTCAGAACAGAGTTTTGATGAATGAAAGTTGAGTTCGTAAGTCGCGCACGGTCATGTTCAGCTGTTGTCTACGCGTGTACTACACGGAAACACTTCGATAACGACGATTATGAGCGGTGTAGTAAATAGAGCAGTGTGCGTGCGGCACAGCATGGCAACGCAACAACGCAAGCACGCGATCCCCCCGCGGTGGCGAGGCCGCGACTGCCGCGTACAATGAAATACCATCAATGCGCGGCGGCTTGGAGGGAACGGACCGCACCAACATTTCTATTGCCGCATAATAAGTAACCCTCGTAGTTTTGACTTTTGTACGAAACGGAAACCGTTACGTGACGTCGTTTCCATAAATTTTATTTCGGAATAATCCTTTTAAAATTCAAATTTTAATGAAAAAAAACCATTGCTCTAGCTCTTCTAGGAGTAGAGTTACAAAAATTTAAAATGTAAATGTTAATGTTACAAGTTCACTATAATAGAGTTTACTTTTATTTTAGTAATTAGGTACACAATTTTGCAGTTTTGTTATTATTCCAGAATCTAGGAACGTCTTATTAAGGTAGGCGCTCTATTTACCACATCATTAATTGTTGTTTTAAAGCTTTATCAACGTTTTTTTTTTTACTACTTTGAATTTGAGCTTCTAAAAGTTTCTACTTTGATGTGTTATAGCTAAGTTGGTACGTGGATGCGAATCGTCAGTCCCAGGTTCGATGACATATTCGTCGGAAAAAGTAGACAGCATTTAATAATGCTATCAAAAACAAAACATTATGCCTACAATACAACTTTATTATAACTATAGTAAGTAATTAAAACTGACAAGCTTTTGTGAGATGTTTATGTCTGTATGTCAGCGTTGATGTGAGCTGGTTATATGTATAAAAGCAGAGGTTTTTGTTTACACGTTATGTTTTAATAAATTTAAGTTTTGTTCTGACCTCAGTATAAGACTTTCTTTATTATCTTTTCAAACGTCGAATGGTTTTGATAAATGATATGCAGGGAGTTAAAGTGCAAATATTCCGCAAAATATAAAAAACAAAATTTGAGCCGTCGACTGTTTATTAAATCGATATAAATCTTATAGAAAGTAAGGCCTGCGGTTGCCTTCTGGTTCTCCTTTATCAAAACATCCCGTAGAGGTACGTACAGGTAGCTGCCGGGCACGGGACATACCTATTGTGTTACGAGTGCAGCTGGTGTGCCGGTTGTTGACAAAACTGGCGTAGAAACAACTTAAGGCAGGGACAAATTTTCGGGTCACAGGCCCAAATCGAAACGTCGAAATTAAACGCAAGTGAAGTGATGCGATTGGCTGTTGATAATTAATGCAACCAATCACAGCAGTACTGTACGCTTGTCAATTTGTTACCAAATTTTTGAATTTTGTGTTGATTTTCGTTCCAGAAACCGGGCGGTAGGGTAGTAGAGCGTTTTTTCAAAAAAAGTGTACCTCTCACTTTTGGACTGTCCCCTGTGTTTGAAGTCTAATAACTTGTAAAATTTATATGTGGCTAATTATTTTAATGAATGAAAAGCATTAAACACACTGTAAACTAGTTAAATTCATACAATAAATTTACTTATACTTTGCGTATGAATAAAAAATTACAATTTTGTACACCAAGGTGTCAGTTTTTGGCGTGTCCCCCACTCAAGTTCCTCGATGTTAGAAACGATTTTGAAAACTTTTTGTACTAGGGTAGCATGACTTTTTGGTCATCGCTTGAAATACACTGAGTCGTCGATCGTAGCCGGTAGTTTGTAATTAAAGTCTTGTGCTCCTTTCAATACAATTTGATTTCTAAAAATACCATAAACAGTGGTACAAACCGGACATGTAGGTTTTATCACGGCTAAAACTGCCATTTGAAAATATGTTAGACTATTTTAGTTTTTGAAATGCAATTCCACATCATAAACGTCACCGAACGCCATTTTAAATAAGCTAGTTCTCATTATACTTTACTAGTAAATTTACGTGTTTTATGTGCGCGCAACGGCCGTCAAGATTTCTTCTGTCGGGTTACAATACTCAATACTCAATTGACACACATTATCGACTTCATTCAGGTATGTTTACATAAGTTAACTGTTTTCAGATGATGAACAATATCCTCAACTAACGTTATATATACATTTGATACTAAACGTAGGTAAATGTTTTCGTTATAATATAATTTTTGAATAGAAAATGGCAAGAGAACGTCACGTCGGATTTGCGACATTTTGCCCCGTGACCTACAGGCTGACCAGCAAAGTCGCAAAACCGACACAAGAAGGCTAAGACTACATGTAGGGTTTTTAGTCCAGTCACTATAAGGATTACTAACCTCGGAAGATAATTAAAGATATAAGCTAAGTATTTATAAACTTGTAATTTTAAAACCTTTTTTTTATTATGTTATTATTTCCTCGAAATAAGTAAGTATTGCCAAACGAGTACTTAATTTACGAAAAAATTAAATAACATTCTTCCTGCTGTTACCGATTTTCTTGAAGATTTGGTAGCTTAATATTTCTTGCTATCATTACTTTCTTTGTTTTGTTTCAGATTAAACTACACTCTAAGTTACTAAAACCAAACCATTACATCAAAGCGCTGCAACATGGTTATATTTTATGATATTGATAAAATACTATCAAAAAATTATTTTCAGCAGTATTATAAAAATGATTATAAGTGGCCCTGGCCTGTAACTCACTTTGTCATTACTGAAAATTGCTATGGATGTCGACAGGAGCTGGATACGAATGTTGCACGAAGACCGAAACATTTTATATCACCCATGAGTAGAACTGACATTTTTTACTTATTAAACACTTCATATTTTTGGAGCAGTGATTGCAATCTATCTGTATATGATCATTTTCCTGAAGACGAATGTAGTATTTGTTGGGCTGATTTTCTTTACTGATTTTTGTTTTGAATCAGAACTTAATATTTGGAAAAGGTTTTGATTTTTAAATTTTTATTAGAATTAGAATTATTTTCTAGGCGACGACGGTTACCTTAGGGCCCTTTTTTTTATATTTTTTTTTTTTTTGTAAGCTAGATCTATACAGGGTGGTCAGGACATCGACACGCAACCTGTTACCATGGATTCAGTACATGATTTTGTTCCCACCTGCGTTGAAACATTTTTAGGCGGTTATAAAAAATAAAATTGCTACTCCATACGTTTTGACTGTGTAGGTATTGCACTATTGTAGGAAACAGCAGATTTTTCATATAATAACCGACAAAAAATAAATTACGCAGGACGGTCAAAAATCGTGTACTAAATCCATGTTAACAGGTTGCGCGTCGATGTCCCTGCCACCCTGTATATTTTTAAAATTTTTGCAAAACTTGTGTATACATAATATAGCACAATACCTGCCTATTTTTTGTGAACCAACTGTTTGTTGTTTGAATTTGTAATACTTTAAAGAAGATTTTATTTTAAATTTATTTATATTTTTTTTTATTAAGAATTACGATTATAGCGACGGTTACCTCTAGTGCCACTTTTTGGTGAGACGGATGTATCTCAAAACAATAGGTAACAAAATAAGATTGTGACAACAAGGTATGAAAACTTGATCTCAGATTTAGCCTTTATGTCAATTTATTTGTGTTTTTGTAATATTATATTATTATGATTGAAGTAAAATGTTACTTTTAATATTTAATAGAGTGAAAAATAAGTGCCTAAATTATGACTGTGATAGGTAATTAGTACTCGTAGTGCATGTAACTCTGACCAATTTTGGTTTAAAATAATGTGTCTTGTCATTCTATGATTATGATTAAGTACAAAGTACGTCTTATACTGCTTAATTTTGTTAATTACGACATAAGAAATTCCTAAAAAGACTGATCATATAATAAACATTGAAAATGTATATTTTATTCCTGGTTTTATTTTAACCACGTAAATTTTTTGTTTTAGTTTTGCGCTGGTGTAAGCTCAGCTTTAGAAAAATTGGTCTATCGGTTTTGCGACTGTCCCCCGTTTTGCGACGAAGAATTTCTTAGTTTTAACCAATTATTAATATCAAGGGGTATAAATAATTTGAATGCATTATTCAGAATGATTTTGATGTTCCGGCATACAATATTTACTTTGCGGATTAAACTACATTTCATTACGATATCGTAAAAGTAACGGTTACTTTGGCATCAGCTGTGACAAAACCGAGCTTAAAACTAGAATTATTCGTAATTTATAGATTTGGTGATTAAATTGACCTATTTAAAAGAAAATATTTATGATAATCTTCGTAACTCAATCAAAATCATTTGTGTTTTTCATCATAGTTAGTAGAAAAGTTAGCTTTTAAGACAGTTTTGCAACTGTCTTAAAAGCTAACTGACATTTATTTCCACAGTGCCAGTTTAATTTGATGATTTCTCGTATTATTGATTAATCTGCAAGCAATTAAATATCATTTTCATATACTATCATATATCTTAATAATACTGAATCAAAAAATTATCCAAAATTTGATATTTAAAATATTATCATAAATTCAGACATGGTACACTTTTTTTTTAAAACGCTCAGTAATAGAATTTCAGAAACTTAATATGCACCAAATGTTCGTTGTGGCGATTCTTGGGAAGGCCTTTGTCCAGCAGTGGACGTATTTTATTTTATTTTATATTTGCATGTTTACGATCTTTATTTTAGCTAAACTGTACTCATTTCATAAGTAAGTCTAGAACAATGTGTTTCTTATGTTTAGACGGGCGTTGATAGCTGCGACACAGTTTTTAAGTTTTTGTAACCATCATCGTTTATTGTAATACTTAGTTTCAATCGTTTTGTTGCGAACAAAATTTAAAAAAAGAATTCATTACGTTTTGTTATTCAGAACACTATAATTTCCTTCTAAATCTCGGTTACGGGGAACGAGGTACGTTTACAAACATTTACACATAAATATTTACCGAACCAGGCAGACCCTACTTACCGGTGCGGTCGAATATTTGTTCCGTGCGGGAATCAAATCCGCGACCCGTAGTGCAGCAAAAAAATCGTTAGCTATACCAACCAAATATGGTATTATGTGTAAGCGACGTACTTTGGTGCCGAATGTTAAGTCAACCTCGTAACTGCTTTACCACCCTAAGGTTGAACGTCACTTGCACGTCATGAAACAAAAAAAGTCGATTTGCCTATGTAACAGTTACCCCAGGTATGCACGGGCGATTTTTAAACGACGATTTTTATAGCACATTGGTTTTTCAACTCTAGATGTTGAGCCAAGCATTGAGAATCCAACAGAGTGCATCCCAGCGCGTCAAAAAACCGCCGCAGGAGGAGGAGACACCCTGGGCGTCGGGAGTCGATTGCCGACTCCCGGCCACCGTAGGCGCGGGCTTGCGGACGGCGAGCAATGGGCAACTCGCCGTCCGGTAAGGACCAGGCCCGGGTCGACGGCGCGTCGTGTTCTACGCGCGCCTCAAAGAGATGTCAGCAAAGTTGACGGGGTCCGATAGGACCGATGCCTGCCGGGGCTGCGGATTGTTCGAAAGAGTTACCGTGGCCCTGGCGCACAGGCAACTGAAGGAACACGGGTGGGTTTTAGTCAGTAAGAGTCTGACACGCCCTTCCGCTCCGCCCAGAGCGGGAGAGGTCATTTGATGATTTGCCACCCAAAAAAAAAAAAAAAAAAAAAAAAGCGCGTCAAAAAAATACAGTTGGATTTTAACTCTCGGCGCCAAGCAGTACGTTGAAAATACAGTGTGCGATAAAAAATCGCCCGTGGGTACGAGGGCTAAGGCAGTTTCAAGTCAACCTTACGAAAGTTTCAATGTAAGTAAGTACTGGGAGTATTGAGTGGTAAAGCATTTAAGAGGTTGACAATACCTAGCTAAGCTATACCTACTTAAGACGAATTTCACCAACGAAACTGAACGCGATCAGCATATAAACCACGTTTAAGGGCTGTCAATGTCATTATGTTCTGTGGAATAGTCACACTGACAGCTCTTGAACGCGGTTTGCATGTGCTGTGGACCGCGTTCAGCTTCATTGGTGAAATTCACACTTAAATGGTATGCAACATTTATTTTTATGTGTAAAAATTCTGCTGTTTCCTACATTTTGATCGCGTTGATATCGCATTTTGTAGGAAACAGCTGATTCTTTTTTCATCGTTGGTCCCATAGTAAGTATAATCAGCCTATAATGTTCCCACTGCTGGGACACAGGCCTCCTCTCAGTGATAGCGAATGGGCCATAATCCACCACGCGGCTCCAGTACGGGTTGGTCGATTGTTGGGCATACATACTTAAACCTGAAAAATACGTACCAAGGTGATGCTTATTTCTAAATCTCTTCCAGCAAATCTGCGATAGGAAATTATATAAAAAGAGCTGTAGACACCGTGTGTAAGTGTAGAAGACGAACTAAAATACATAACATAAAAAAAAACAATTCACTTATTTAAATACAACAAATAATATGAGAATATAGGTACTTAGGTATTCACCTACATACATACATAGGTACATACTTCTGAAATAAATATCACAAAAATATTCATAATTATAATATACATATGTAATCCTACTTAATATTATAAATATGAAAGTGTGGATGTTTGGATATTTGTTACTCAATCACGCTAAAACGGCTGAACGGATTTGGATAAAATTTGGCACATGGGTAGACTATGACCTGGATTAGGACACAGGATACTTTTTATCCCGATATTCCCACGGGATCGAAATTTCTGCGGGTGAAACCGCGGGGCGCAGCTAGTTTAAAATAATAAATACTTACATACGCAACTATGACGAACTGGAAAGATTGTGTTCTTTCACTCTTCTTTTATACAGTGCTAATCACTGCTTTTACTGTCAGTAACTTTTGTATAAGTAGGCGTTTGATTGTCTTTTTGAGACATTTCATCTTAGTACCACACACCCGTCATCGTCAGTACATTGCTCTTTATGTCGCAGTTTTCGTAGTTCTTATAGTGGTGAACGTCACATATGAGTAAAAATTGGGATTCAAAAAACCTAATAGGTATGCACGGACTAGAAAATAGTGTCAAGCGGAAGTCCAAGAAGCATCCTTGGAGGCATGCCGGTATCCCCCGTCGTACCGCGTTTCTAAGTAAGGTGAGTGGGGGGAAGATGAAAAACGGGGTAACACAAAAAGTTGTCCATAACGCCAGACTTAATGCAGTTTTTGCAGTGATGGCAACATTATTAAGATCGCCATTTTGTTACGTCGCACATCTTAGTCAGCGTTTGCCGCTTTGAGTTAATGGTTGTGTGAAAAATGCAAATGTCTGCGCAGTGACTTTTACGCAAATTAATCGAGTGTTTTAATCTTACCCCGTGCCCTGTAACTTTACTTACGAGGTGGGTACGAATGTTTTATTGGAATATCTACCCATTATTTTTAATTCTTAGTTGTGTTATTACATCCAAATATGGATATTTTTCGTATTTTAGGATTTATTTCAATTTTCCATCTTTACCCACCAATATTTGACGGGGTAAGAAGAACATATAAAAGTTTCGACCTTACCCCGTTTTCAAAAGTCATACTAATAGACAGATGTTCTCAAACTGTTGTGATAAGATAAGTATACAAAATAAAATACCTACCCTTTTATAATTTTATGATTTTATGATATTCATATAGAACATCGGTTGTGCAAATTTTGAATTAATTAATTTTGTGTATAAGTGATTAGTGATTACATACTGTCTTTGAAATATTTAATTAGAATAAAATTATTGTTTTGTTTCAGCCAATATAACGGATGCACAGTAATAAACTGTCAGCGAGACAAATTCGGCCATTTATATCTAGAAGTACTTACAAATATTATTATTATAAATACCAACTTAGGACTACCGAATGACTATTCAATAAATGCATTTTGCCAATTCAGAATCAACATGTCACGTAACTACGTCCGGAAACCTCTACGCGCAACTTCCTACACTCATGACGATGTTGCTAACACCATAGAGTAAGTAAAACGGAAGGAATTGACATTATACGGCGCGGCAAAACATTACAATATACCTATTGCTACTCTTCAAACTCTCTGTTTTGTAATATCTTGGTATTAGGATAGAGTAAAATAAAAATATATATGTGATTGATAGCGATGTTTTATTTTCAGTATAACCTTAAGCAATTAAAGTGGAAAGTTTGAGAACCTCTATGTCAATCTCCCCCGGTTGGGGTAAGATTGAAATATAAAAAAATACAAAAATATTATATCTTTGTTAACTAAAGGTATTTTAACACTTCAGGCAGTTCTCAGTTTTTATCGCACTTCAAACTATAGACTAGTGACGACCAACAGCGCCTGATAATCATTTGAACGATTTTAGAAACTATTTCGATCTTTCCCCATCACCCTTTCGTCTTCCCCCGTTTCATTCTCGTGATAAAAACATTTAATTTAATTTTTTTTAATGCTTTGGAACAGATTTAACAGGATGTTATCAATATGATAGAAAAATATACTCTTTGCTCTTTACTCAATACAAATAAATTTTTAGCATAAGCTAATATGAACTGTTCTACAAGACTTCAAATACAACATTACTCATCTCATCTTAAAACCGTTCGATCTTGCCCCCACTCACCTTAATTATTTTTTTCTAATTTCTAAGGATAAGGAAACGAAGGATTCGTAGGATTTTAAATTGGTACCTTTCGTAAAACGTATTAATCTATCCGCAACTACATAGATTCGACTAACATGCTATGAGAAATATTAATACATTCTGGTTTTTTTAAACAGGCAATAAAACAAACGTATACATCGTTGCCGTGTGCATGAATTATATTTTTTTTATGTCGTAGAACTAATTTTAATGCAAGCCAGCATTTGCGATCCGAACCGCGCCATCTATTGACATGAAGCGTAATTTATTACTTTGCTTAAATCGTTTAGCGTCGCGCGGCGCTGCTGGGTGATTTAGGACTAACACAGACCTGACTAGGTTATTAGTGTTCTGTGGACCTGACGAAGCGCAGCGCAGCGTGATTTTCAATGGCAAAATAAAAACGCTGGTTGTAGTTGAGCACTAAAATCTCCATGATGACTGCGAGTGTCGAGCTGATCCACATTTTCGTCGTGTTTGGCTGCCCATGAAATCCTAAAAATAATTAAGGAACAGCGAGTAAGGGAAGGCTACGTGGGATATGAGGTGTTACGCAAATGGATAGAAGTGGGCGCACAACGGTCCACTAGCGCCACTCCTTTAAAAAAATATTATCTCGTGACTGAGAAGGAATTATGAACAACGGCTCGTAAGGCCCCTCGGTAAGTGTGTCTAGAATTTCCTAATACCTTTTAATAACTTTCCTATTGAGACGCGAAGCAACAAAACGATACTGGAAATATGAAATAACGTAAGGGACATTTTGTCGAAAATGAGTTATATATATCGTTGGATTCGGAATTTCTTGCTCTATCGATTGGTATATTTAAAATCTTGATATCTCAAAGAAAATGTCCCTTACATCACATATTTTCCGCAGGCCCAGTGCATTTTTTTTCTAGAAATTGGCTGTATATGACATTTTAAATTAATATTTTAATAAAAACTAATGTAAGTCACTTTACTCGCAGTATTTGGTATTTACATTTAAACAAAATCGAGTACATTTTACAACAGGTCACATAAGTTATTCCATAATTTGAGATATTTTAGTATTGTCTTATACGTTAGTGTTCCCTGAGTAGGTACAAATACTCGTACCGTGTCCCTTACATTACTTTTGGTAAATTATTGTTTAGTCATGAATAGAGTTCAGTAAATAAAAAATTGGTGTATTAGATACAATAATTCGAATCCTAATAAAAATAAACCTTCCATTACGTAAAATATTTGTAAGTAATTCGTATATCTTCGACAGTCGTAGCCACAAAAACATTAAATTGTTTTTTGTTTTTGTAACTGACATTCTGGCTTACGTTACCTACGTCCCTTACGTAAATTTTTGCTGTAATAAAAACATTATTTTATTAATGTTACTAGAATTGTTATAATAAATGTAGCTACAAAATAATAATAAACACATAACACTATTCATTTCATAACGATAAAATTTGCTATTTATTGTTGAAGTTACTTTTTGTCATTTGAAACCCACACTATTAAGGTCCCTTACGTTAAATTGTTAACCGTAGTTTATTACACCGCTGTCCTTTACGTTTTAAATTACGTTTTTAGACGATGGTATTCAACCATTTAATTGTTTTTTAACAGGTCTAATTCTTCTGCAAACCATGAAAAACGTGCAATAAATTCATTGGAAAGTATAATAGATACGAGGGCTGCACTAAAAGTATCGGGAATGGAATATTTCCACTGTTCCTATCATATTAAAATCTTTTTAATTGAAAACTCCTTGGTTTTAAAATCGTATACCATTTATTTATTTAAAAAAAGATTCTCGGTCTTATCACAAGGTTTGTCAAACTTGTTTAGTCGTTGAGAAAATGGAATTGACTCGAGAAAATTCAAGAGCGATGATTTATTATGACTTTCGAAGTGGTTTAACACAAAAACAGTGTGTTGACCGGATGATTTCTGCATTTGGTGATGAAGCCCCATCCAAAACCACAATTTATCGCTGGTTTGCTGAATTTCAACGTGGACGTGTCAAGCTCAGTGATGATCCCCTTCAAGGTCGTCTAAAAACTGCAGTCACCCAAGAATACGTTAATGCTGTGCGTAAGCTGATTGAGGAAGATCGACGTGACATACCGCGAAATTCAGGCAACTTTAGACATTGGCATGAGTCAAATACAAATAATCTTGCATGAACAATTAGGTGTAAAAAAGTTGTTTTCCCGATGGATACAGCATTCGCTCTGTGAAGAGCAAAAAGCGGCTCGCGTTACTTGGTGCGTCAGAACTCTCGAAAGATTCCACGCAGGATCCTCAAATGCTGTATACAACATCGTATCAGGTGACGAATCCTGGATATACGCGTACGAACCCGAAACAAAAAACCAGTCACGAGTTTGGGTGTTCGAAAATGAGTTAAAAATTGTTCGTTCACGGAGTGTTGCAAAAAAAATGGTGGCCACGTTTGTCTCCAAAACCGGCCATGTTACGACTATTCCTCTTGAGGGACAAAGAACTAACAAAGAATACTTCGAAAAGCAATAAATACATTTTTAAATAGTAATGTTGTGTCACTTCTTTGATTCCCGAAATTTTCAGTGCCGCCCTCGTAATAGCAATACAGAAATCGATACTCAACCAACGAAAGCAAACGTCGTTATCCCGAATAGTAGTAATGAGATGAGTATAAAAAATTATATGCGATATGAAATTATAAATACGTCAACTCCTCTATCTCGTTCACATAAATTTTTCATAGAAAATCGTGACAGTTTTGGATCTTTTTCTTCTGATGGAAAAAGCTACGTATCAAATAGTTCCACGTGTGTTGCTGAAATACCCTATTCATACAAACCAAATGTTAATACCATTATTGAAAAGGAACCTTTTAACGATAACATAATATTAGTAATAAATATCACTGCCGATACTTTTTCAAATCCAATAATTCCAAGCGATGTACATAAACAGGATAAAGACGCAGCTCCGGACATAGCATTGACACTGATATCGCTTGAGAACCATATTTCATTAATTTACACTACCACATAATACACAAAACTCTGCAGTATCATTTCATTCCAATTTGAATGAAACAAATCATAGCGTTACTTCAGAAGCAGGGGTCCTTAATTCATCAGCCAACATGCATATTTTTGAACCAGTTGCATCTTCTTCTCATTTGATTCAGAAAGATGATATTCTAAGAAATGAAGATAAAAGCTTTAAAAAGTTTTAGGCTTTCAATTGCGGAAGTAGTTAATTTGGTTTTTTGTTTGATGATTATTATTTACATAAGAAGACTGATTTGTTGATTTTGTATTTTTTTTAAAGTGAATTTAATTTTTTTTTTGGACAATAAGTCTATTTTTAGTAAACCAAAATAGGTACTATTTATTGTTTTCGATGTAAAATAGAATTTAATTATGTTGAACATACACATATGAACATGAACATATCGGTTTAAAGAAATTTATTTCTCAAAAAAGAACATACATAGTTCACTTAAATATGAGAAACTAAACAAAATATCTTAAGTAATAAACATAGTTGTCGTTCAATCTATCGAGTACATAAATAGCAATGATTTATTATTGTTGGTTAGCCAAATACAACTTTAACCTATTCCTAAAAATGTTCATTGATGAAGAATCTCTTATTTCTTTCGGTAAACTATTATAAAGCTGCGCTCCCTCAAACTGAATAGTTCTTCTTCCGTACAAAGTCCTAACTGAACGCAGTTCTATACTATCCGTATTCCTGGTGTAGTAGTGGTGAGTTTTGTGTTTGAAGGTGATTTGTAAGTGTATTTTGTTTGTTAAAATTTTCTTTATTAGTATGCATGTGTGGTTAATATATAATTTTTTAAGGTTAAATAGTTTAGTTTTAGCATAAATTTCTTTCGTAGGTGTTAGGTAATTGTAATTAAAAAGAACTTTGATTGCTTTGTTTTGCGTTACTTGTAGGTCATGAAGATGTGTAATAGCGGCCTGTCCCCACACTTGGATTAAATAGCCTAGATGCGGTTTGACTAGTGTGTTATAGATTGTGTAGCGTAATTTAAATGGCACACATTTAGCAATATTTCGCAGAGCTCCAGTCAACGGAATCAATCTGCTTCTAATATAATCAATGTGTGGTCTGAATGTCAATCTGCTGTCCAAGATCAGGCCCAGGTATTTCTCATGATTTGATCTTAACAGTTGTTGGCCATCAACCGTGAGAGGAGGGAAATCAGGAATCTTTTTGTTCTTGGGAGAAAATATTATGTATGCAGTTTTATTAACATTAATAGTCAGTAAGTTTAGCTTAAGCCACGTACTTAGGATATAAAGGTCTTGCTGTGCCTCAGTAATAACACTATGCATGGAGTGGCCAAAATAAAAAAGACATGTGTCATCTGCGTACAGTGAGATATGTCCCGCTAACCCAATGTTACTTATATTATTTATATAAATTAAGAAAAGCAGTGGTCCTAAAACTGATCCCTGCGGAACTCCGCATACAATTTCAGCAGATGCACTTTCAAAATTATCAATTTTTACTATCTGATGTCTATTTGCAAGATAAGACTCGAATATTTTGTAAGCTTGGTCAGTGATTCCAATGCTTTTTAGCTTTTCTAATAGTATGGAATGACTTATTGTATCAAAAGCTTTTTTAAGATCAATGAAAATACCCAGAACTAGTTGCTTTTTGTCAATATTATTTTTAATTTTAGTTACTAAATCGATTGTTGCTGCGAGTGTATTAGAATGTGGTCTAAATCCGTACTGATGTTCATAAAGAAAGTCAATTTTGCTCAAATAATCAAATAACCGGGTATATAATACCTTTTCAAATATTTTTGAAATCACAGGCAATACAGAGATAGGCCGGTAATTGCCGGGATCAGTTTTAGTTCCTGCTTTATAAATAGGGGTCACCTTGGCTATCTTAAGGCTGTCTGGGAAAACACCTTTGCTGAGACAGTCATTAATACAATTCGCAAGATTATTTGCGATTAGGTTTCCGATACACTTTATAGCCTTAGTGGTTATACCGTCTATCCCACAACTGGTATTATTATCTAAGTTATCTATAATTTTTTTGATTTCATCTTTTGAACACGGGTGCAGTTCCATTAGATTATGGCCTTGGCTGTCCTTAGCTTTATGTATAGTTTTTGTGTGCATAGTGTTAGGTTGGTTTGATTGTATTTTATGAGCTAGTATAGAACCGATTGTCGCAAAGTAATGATTAAAACTGTTACAAATTTCTGTACCATTTGATATGACAGTATTATTTACAATTAACTTTGGGGGAGCACAGTCACAGTTTATTTTATTTTTAGCAAGCGTATTTATTAATTTCCACATCTTCTTGGGGTTCTTTTTACATTTATCAAAAGCATCATAATAATATTTCTTCTTGTCTTTGCCTATTGTCTTATTCACTTTTTCCTTTGCAGCTGTTAGCTTTGATTTTAGTTCTTCACTATTAGGATCTTTTAAGTAATTGTGCCATAGTTGATTTCTTTCAGTTATATTGTTAATTATAGTTTTATTAATCCAGTCCTTCTGGGGTAAATTAAGGATTTTAGTTTTTGAAATCTTTGCATCTTCAATTTGCTTTTTGATGTATGTCTCAAGTGTGTCGTAGCTATAGTCTTCCTGTGGTAAGTTTCCCTTCTGTATTTTGTTTACAAAGTCGTTGTAGTCAATTGCTTGATATTGTTTTTTCTGTATTAATGATTGCTTATACTTCTTTACCCCTACGCATATTTGCTTGTGGTCAGATAAAGTTGACAGAATTAATGCCATGTGTATGCTGGAATCGGAAATATTTGTACACACATGATCGATTATGCTTTTTGTATTTACTGTTTCCCGAGTGGCATACTGTTCATGAATATTGTTTATTATAGAGTAGCCTGATTCGTGTACCATGTTCCTGTAGTCTGTAGTTTTACGTTCATTTCGCAGTAAATCTATGTTAAAGTCACCAAATACAATTGTTTTTTGTCTTGTTCTTTCTAACAGAGACGAGTACTTTTCATGAAATTGTTTTACATTCGTATTAGGTGGCTTATAAATGATTCCAACGGTCAGCGACAGCTTTTCCAGTTGAATAAATAGAAAATTGTTACCATTTACGTAGCGGTCATATTTAATGTTGAACTTGATATTTTTGTGTACATACATAGAAACGCCACCGCCTACACCATCTGTTCGAATATTGTAAATGTGTGTATAATTCGGTATTTCGAGCAGTCCTGCCTCTGTTTTGCTTTTTATCCACGTCTCGGTAAGTAAAATAATGTGTATTGATTGGGTAAATGATTTAAGTATGCATTTCAATTCGTCTAGTTTACCCGTTTTAACTAAGCTTCGAACATTGGCATAAAATAGTCTCAACGACGAGGCAGATATGTGTATAGCCTGGTACGTATCTACATGTTGATAGGTAATGTTTTCTAATCCTGATCTATTGATATTAATCGGCTGGAGGGTATGACTCATTGTTAGTTTTTTGACGTAATTTTAGTAATTTTCGGTATTCCCTTATCATACTTAATTATCAAATCCAGCTCACCATTTTCCTTACGACGCGATAATTCATCACGGAGATCTTTCAGAGCTTTCATTTGCATAGGCGTTTGGTCCGAGTATATGCGTACACTATCATTAGGATTAGTGAGAACAAATAAAAGTTTTGATCTATTTTATTCGTTTATTTTTATCCTTTTATGTCAGCAACTAGTTTTAAACTATATTGCATAGGCATTGTAGGCCACGAATGTATTAAATTCTATTTTTTAAATTTGTTAACAGCATAAGCAATATAGAGTACACCATTAAAATACCTTTACTTTGAAAAACTGTAAATATTTATTTCCTATAATGTCCCTTACATCAATGCTGGTCATTTAAATCTCAAATTTTGTTAACGTATGTCACCCGTACTCAATATTATTTAACGTAACGGACATGCTATCTTTAAAACTATAGGCTTTATTAAATGTTTGCTGTTTTAGTTTAAAAGAATGTAGAAATCTAAGAAACGTTGTCCTAGACACTTTTTACATAAAACACATAGTTAAAAAATTATAGTCAGTTTTGTAAAAAAAATATCTTATTTTTGCTCTCCTGAAAACCTTCGTTTTGTCCCTTACGTTATTTCATATTTCCGGTATCGAAAATACGATCTAGAGGAATGTGGCCGCTTTTGTTTAGATCGAATTTTGTTGCTTCGTGTCTCAATATGAAACTTTACCGACGTCTGGCTCCCAAACTGGAGTGGGCCGGGCCTGCTTCGAAGCGGCTCTTGCCCAATCTAGGGTGCCAAACGCCTCCTGCGGAGGCTCTACGCAGGGCTCGTGCGGTCAATGGCCCTTTACGAGGCACCGGTGTAGGCGCGTTCATTGAGGCGCCGACAAGCCAGCCGGTTGAACGCGTCCCAGAGGCTCATGGCCATCCGGCTGATCCGGGGATAACGCACGGTCTCCTGGGAGGCGGCGAGCCTCCTTGCTGGATTGCCGCTATGGGATCTGGAGGCAAAAGTCCTCGCGCACATCTGGGAGTGGCGCGAGGAGGCCACACGACAAAGCGTTACTCCGCTGCCGCGCAAAATCGCGGCACTGCGGACAAAGCTCCGGCAGGATCTCATGGCGGCATGGAGAGTGCGACTGTCGCAACCCAGTGCTGGACACGCCACATTTGCGGCGGTAACTGCCCTCTTTGAGGAATGGCTCGAGAGGTGCCACGGCGTCCTCACCTTCCGCCTGTCGCAGGTCCTCACCGGACATGGCTGTTTCGAATAAGTCGGGAGGAAACGCCCGGGTGTTACCATTGTGTGGATCGACCGGAGGACACGGTGGAGGTCTGCCCGGTGTGAGCGGAGCACCACCGTGTCCTCGCGGCGGCGGCGACCTCTCGCGTCCGACTCTGGTCCAGACCATGGTACGGAGCGAGAGGGCATGGGAAGCCGTCACCTCCTTCTGCGAAGCAGTTATGCTCGCGACAGTCCTCCTTCGCGAGAATTATTTGCGCGGAGCGCTTGAGAATAAGGCAATCGTTTCGCCCTCACGCCCCTAGCCGCCGCAAGAGGAGACACTCTGGGCGTCGGGAGTCGATAGCCCATTCCAGGCCACTGTAGGCGCGGGCTTGCGGACGGCGAGAAATGGGTAGCTCGCCGTCTGGTAGGGACCAGGTCCGGGTCGAAGTCCAGGTCGGGTCGGTCGTTCCACGCGCGCCTCAAAGAGATGTCAGCACCATTGACGGGGTCCGATAAGGCCGATGCCTGCCGGGATCGCGGATTGTTCGAAAGAGTTACCGTGGCCCTGGCGCACAGGCAACCGAAGGAACCCAGGTGGGTTTTAGACAGAGTCGGACACGCCCTCCCTCTCCGCCCAGAGCGGGAGAAGTTTTTTGATGATTTCCGAACCAAAAAGAAAAAATGCTTTTGAATTTGCCCGCCAGCACTTTGGCCGGTCGGCTAGCTAGCGCGGGGTGTCACCGCTTCCACCTGATTGGTCGTGTGAAACGAAAACATGCCCGCCCGAACCCAACTGATCCGCGTCTTTCGGAGATTACTAATGACAAACAACAATGACAGTGATGGTGACAATTTATTTAAAGTAAATTAAAGCATATTTTGTATTTTTTGTTTATAAATAACCTTATGAATATGGTAGTAGTGGTGGCCCGGCGCCGCCAGTCTAAGAAATTTTACTCACCTGGAAAATCTATTGACTAGCCTTGCTATGTAGGTATTGAAAATAAGTACACCTACAGATTTTGTCGTAGTTGATCCAAATTAATAATTTACTGATTCTGGAAATAACGGGATCGAAAAAGAAAAATAAAACCACAATATATTTTTCTTTTTATTCCATAATAGTCTAGACTTAATTACTATTTACAACAATTCCGCAGACAATGACAAAACAATTGGATAAGTCACATTTATAACCATAAAATCTTACACTACTGTATGCTCATTTATTGCGAGAAGACAACATTATAGCCCGTTTATTTAGCGAAGAATTTCATGAGCAATAAATAAATAAATAGCCGAGTTTATACCAACCTCACTATAATGCTCTCTCTCTCTCTTACTTTTCCAATTACTTTAGACATTACGATTAATTAGTACAATTTTGAAGGCTAAAACACCTTAAGTAGAATCAGAAACTACTTCATAATATTGGAATAGTTATAATTATATAGCAACTTGAATAAATGTCATTCAAAAACAACCATTCAACACAAAATACATTTTATAAACTCATCATGTAAAATTAAAAGTCAGAATAGAAAAAAAATAACACATTCTAAAACAACGAAAAAACAAATTTATTTACCAAAAAAAACTTTTAATGAATATTTTTTTTGGTGCGTTCACGTTCACTGCAAACCTGTGTCTAAATGATTACAATCGCTGGGTAAAAGTTGTCTAAAACTATATTCGTCAAGCATGGCTATTTTATAATATTAATGTTGGTATCACAAATGATTACTTAGAATAACACGAGTCTCTTAGAACACTATAAACGCGTCGCCAACGGCTTGCAGCGACAATAATTATAATTGAACTAATTTAATAACTGTCTGCACTGTTAGTGTTCCGGATATTCAGTCTTACGTAGGCTCCGGTCTCATTACACATGGCTACATGTTTGGTATAACACAAGAGACATAATGTTCCATTCTTCACAGTACAGTTTAAATAACAATTAATTATTACTCATAACTTTGGCAAATGCAATACAAACAAAATGGTTATAAGGCCTCATTAAAAACGACTCTATGTTACGTCAACTTCCCTATCTAGTTAAGGATTTTGTAGCACATTATAATATATTTATTGATATGAATCGATTTAAGTTTGAAGAACTTTATCTACTTGTCTTTTATTTGTTATACAATGAAACAGATTATTTGTTTTCTCTAGAGGTAATGCAGAATTCAAATTGACGAAATAACTAGATTTTTATAACATTGAACTTGAATACAAGCTATGCAACAACTTCTGCAAAACAAGTATAAGCAACACATAATTAACTTACACCAATTACCTGTAAAATACCACAAACTCTGTAATATTTTACAGTTGTAAAGGGCATTTTACTACTAGTTTTTACATAATATTATTGCTCAATATTTATTTTTAGTTTTCACACAGTCCAGCTTGAACTTAACTAGTATTGCGTTCGTAAGATTATAGCTAGGAACCCTTGAGCGCACTACTACAGATAAGGAAGATATCGAAATACACGAAAACTATCAAGCATACAATTCATGTTTTTACATCCGAGAGCCTGTTTGTATAGTTACTTACCGTAAGTTAAACGTTGCCAGGTCATGGTCAACTTTATCACTGATACATCATCGCCCTAGGAAATTGTCGTATCAAATCCACAAAGGACGCTTTGGATACCAACTTTTAAAACCAACCAAATTATATAACATACAGAATTTGATTGGTCACCTAACGGGCAATGAAGGACAGATCAATGTCTATAAAGTACAACTTCATTAAAGTACGACTACATTGATCAGGGTGATCGACACCGGCTGACAATCGGAACTCAACAGAGCTTCTACCTCATACAATTAATATCACACGCAGTCCGCACTCGGCTTGATCGTCGGCACTCACTAATTAAGACGATAACTAGAAACCGTTCTTACTTTCACTTACTGGTTCATTAGCACTTAGCACCATCGGCGTTTCTTAGATGTCCCGTCATTGTTTTTGCCGGTGCGAACCGCAGTCTATTTATCCGCCTTTATGTGATCGGGACGGTCACCGCGCGCGTGCCTCTGCCACATCTTATTGTATAACATTTCTAAGCCGGTGGCGTACGCTTTGCAATCGAAGAGCGGACTCTCGAAACGTGCTGACCAAACCTTAGCGCGGATGCCTTTTAAACTGTAAAGAAAGATGGAAAAGCGTTATTTGACCACCCTAAATGAAAATTAATATCGGATACATGGCAAGACACCATATATTTTCAGGCCTGAATATTTCAAGCCATTGCCGACCAACAATATGACTCTATGCTTTAGCCAGATGCTGCCAGCATAACTAATGAGGGAACTTCAACTTAAAGACCGGCGGGGTAATTACGTAACACACTAACAGTAGGAATGGGTTTCATTTTAACAGTTCAACAACATTCATTGCGTTATTTACGTTGTTGAGCAGACAAATTTTTCAACCATATGAAGCAATGGATTAGCAATAGGCTTCAAAATGATTCAGATTGTGATAGTGTGTTACTTAATTAGGGTGCAGAATAAAATGCCCACTAGCAATCTATATTTGTGTTTGACAAATTTTTTCGTGCTAATAGTTTTGTCTGTTTGTGATATTATAAAATACTTACTATTCCCTATCGGTTCCTAGTCTTACAGCTATGTCTTGATATTCTATCCTCGTTCTCGCGATCAGCTCGGGACAGCCGAGTGTGTTCAACTGAGATGCTGCCACTCTGTAACAATAATATAAACGAGTTGAATATAATATTTGCATCACAAAGTATTCATTTTATATTGAACTCCTCAAATCAAAATTTAGTCCTGGTTGCCTCTTAACTTAGGATGTGAAGAGTTACAGCAGCAATAAATAGGCTCTAAACAACTTGGAATAAGTTGTAACTGAAGACAATTTTATTACACCTTTTCCAACAATCAAATAACAGCAGGAACTGAATCGTTTTACGCTATGCACACTTCAATAGAAAATGTTAATTCCGTTAAATAATTATATCTTTCCATACAATTTTTTTTTGCTGCCTATTCTCTGAGACAAACATCTCTCTCGATTTCTCCTTCTACTCAAAGTCTGCGCCTCATAAAATTTTATTCTTCCGTTCCAATAACAGCCTTTATATATCTAAGTTTACCTGGAAGCCAGAGTCTCCCCAGGCAGCGTAACGACCGGCGTGCCAGTCCACAAGATGTCCATGCTGGTCGTGTGCCCGTTACACAATGGCGTGTCCAGACAAACGTCCGCCAACTGTCCACGACGCACATGCTCCTCTTTTGCGGCCACGTTCGAGAAGATTATGCGGCCGGGTGGCAGACCTGGGTAAGAATAAGAAGAAATGTTGATAAATAAGGTAATAAACAATTAGGCAAACACAACTGGCGAAATGTAGGTCTACTATTAGGTACACCTCTGCCTAACCCTTCGCACATTACAGCCGTGATGTTTTGTTATGCAAAGAGTTAGACTGCGTCATTGGTCTAGTGGTCGCAATCGCTACTGCTGAGCACAAGATCCTGGATTCGATTCCCAGGTCGGGCTAAACAATATTGGGTTTTCCCATCAACAATTTCTCAGTCATGCTCGGAGTCTGGATTTAAGCCCGGTTGATGGCAATAGCCTCGCCCTCCATGGGACTTAAACATAACTGAAGAAATGGTGGGGGTACACCTCTGCCCAATCTTACGGGGATTAGGTGCGTGATGTTATGCTGTATGATCTGATAAATAAAGTAATCTCACCATCCTGATATTTGTTTTGGTCTATCAATGGGCAATCAGCTAATCTACGTGACTCATTGTTTGTAATTATTGTTTCAATTCTGTGTGTAGATTGAAGCCTTGTTTGTTTGCAGATGGATAATGCTCTGTTGCAGCAAATTTTTAAACCCCGACGCAAAAAGAGCGGTGTTATAAGTTTGACCGCTATGTTTGTGTGTGTGTGGCACCGTAGCTCTTAAACGAGTGAACCAATTTTGATGCGGTTTATTTTATTTGGAAGCAGGTTTTCTAGCGGTGGTTCTTAGACATCATATTTTATCAAAACCGATTCAACCGTTTCAAGGTCATCAGCGCTTTTTTGTGTCGGGGGTTTTTTAATTTTACCTATTATTATATCAGTGAGATTAACTGACTGACTGAACAGCCATGAGTGCGACACGGTTTTACACATCGTTTTTTATTGAAGCGAGAGTAAGAATAAAATACCCGCCTATTTTGTCTTTTTGTTAAGCAAAAGCCTCTTCTCAAACAGAGAAGGCATGAGTATTCAACACCTTGCTCAATGCGATTTGGCGAGAATAAAACATAAACAATAACGTGGTCAGATTTTTCCTTACCTAGTTGCTGCGCTGTATTCTGAAGATTAGGCTCCCCAACGGCGGGGAACCTAAGCAGCCATAAAACACTGTTCGGAACATTCTTCAATATGTACACCCACATATGCAACGTGAGCGGATCAATTTTGTACAGCTGGTTGAAATTGCAGTACACCACTGCGTCATCTGGTAGTCCGTATTGTTGACGAGTTGTTATGACAATAGACTGTGGCACTTCTTCGCCTGTTGCGGCTTTGTTGTTTGTCTGTGTCGTCGCTAGTCCATTTTGAAGAATCACTCCGTTTACTGATGTCTGAAAACGAACGATATGTTAGTATACCATAATGTTACATTGAGAATATACCGCAGGAATAATTTATATAAATATTGTGTTTTTACCTGTACTTGTCCTGATGCAATCATGGTCTCAATAGGCGTGGTGGTCGGTAATTCAGCTACTTTCAAGGAAATCTCTAAAGGTCGAGCGGCTCTTACAATTTCCTTAATCTCTTTAATATCTGTGGTCTCCACAAGGGGGGACAAGTCCGTAGCATTGATGACTGCCACATTGTCGGCTACACTTCCTAAGTTATTATGAGTTTTTAGTTTGTCACTGAGAATTAGACGTTCTTGCAAATGCGGGAACATCTGTTTGTGATCGCCCACGAAGTATGTATGCGGCATGTAAGCCATTTTCTCGCTGTACTGACTCGCCAGTTCTATTGGCGACGTAACTCCATCCGTCACTAAATAGTCCATGTAGCTGGCCCCGCTCGTTCCCGGATATCCGAGCCACATAACTTGCACGGGGGCCGGTCGCAACGCAAAAATCTCGTTGCGCGCTCCTTTCGTGTAACCGTTCATGTTGACGAGAATGTGAATACCGTCGCCGTAGATTTTATCGGCCGCTTTGCCGTTACATTGGATCTGCGATAAGTCAATAAAGTGTTCCGCCTCTCGGGCGATCTTAGAACGGAATGTGGTGCCATCATCGGGACTCAGAGCGTAGCAGAAGATTTCTACTTTGACTCTGTCGTGCAATCCTGGTACGGATTGCATCAAATGAGAGGTTGGGTGGTTTCCAAAGTCGCTGCTCACGTAACCGATACGAAGACGACCTTGTAACTCTCGCGGGAACTTGAACGGTGGCTTGTGTAGAACTTGCACTTTTTCGAGACAAAGGTTAGCATGTCGCGCGGCAATTGCCTTTCTGTAATCGTGTGTGAGCGGGTACAACATGGAATGATGAGGATGAACGGACGGCAGTCTGTTCTTATCAAGTTGCTCGGCCACAATGCTGACAAGCTTCTTCATTCGCGACTCATAATCGGTCCAGTCGCACACAATTTGCAAGCAATGAGCCAAATTGCAGTACGCATCAGGGAAGTCTGGCTTCAATTTCAAAGCCGTTCTATACGACTGAATAGCCTCGGGAATGTTTCCAGAATCTTTATGGATGCTAGCAAGATTGCTGTGAGCATCGGCGAATGCAGGATTGATCTGAATAGCTCTAGTGTAGCATTGCAACGCGCCCGCTACATCCTGCATCTCTTTGAGCGTGTTGCCCATATTACTGTATGCATCAGCGAAAGTCGGCTGAATGCGTATCGCCTCTTTGTAATGCATGAGAGCTTCGGTTAACTTGCCTTGCTGTTGTAGTACTGAAGCTAAATTGCTGTGAGCTGCGGCAAATTCAGGGAACACTTCCAAAGCTTTCAAGTACAAACGAGTAGCCTCCTCGATGTAGCCTTGTTCGCGTTTGATGTTCGCCAAATTGTTGAGTGAATCAGCGTGTGATGGACATAGTCTTAAAGCTGTATTGTAACATTCTTCGGCATCAGCGACTTGTCCTTTCTCTTTAAGTGCATTCGCTAAATTACAATATGCGTCAGGGAAGTTTGGTTGTAACTCAATGGCTCGCCTATATGTGTCAATTGCCAAGTCAATCAATCCCTGTTCGTAGTAAACACAGGCCAAATTGCCGTGAACAACGGCGTTGTTTGGCGACAGATTCAACGCGCGAAGATATGCAGCCACAGCCCTATTGAACATAGAAAATCATTGTTAATTAACGTGTCGTCCCATATTAATGTGAGTTAACGATATTGAAATGGTAATGACAAAACATTAATATATGTAATTGCATAATTACACACGGTGTAATATGAGCTATGAATTTTAAAAGTTCTGATCTATTTTTGTGTTTGAAAAGTTCAATGAAATAAATAATTTAGCTCACCTGTCAAAAATTCTTGCTTCTTTGAGAACATTCCCCAAATTAATGTAGGCGTCCAAAAAATTCGGATCTAGTGCAACGGCCTTTTCAAAGTGATGAATGGCCAGCCAGATTTCACTTTGTGCGTTAAACACGCATCCCAAGTTACTCCATGCCACAGCAAAGTCTGGCCTCGTTTCTATTGCCTTCAAGTAACAAGCCTACACACACGAAAAAATTACATGTTAATAACTATAAAAAACTATGTTTTAATGTAATGATGTTCTGAAATGTATGTTACGCCAATGTAAGTAATTCCACGTTCGCTACGAGTGATGCTGGGTGATCGACGTGTACACCAAAAGCTACGATCACCAAACATCAATCGCATACATAAAACTTTACGCAAACAGCACCCTAGAGAAACGAGACTACGCCGACTGCCACACACATCAGTAGGAAATGCAAACGAAAAACCAGTGCAAACCAAGTGCAAACCGCACATCCATACGTCTTGTCTAAACATAAAATAATAAATAAATCATACGTCACGAAACAAACGAGCCAACAACAAGTGAAACGCTTCCACTTCCTAGCCGATGAGAGAGGATGGTCACGACAATGGATAAGTCAAGAGCACGAGTTGTATCCGATTCCTGTTCTTACTTTAGTTCTTGCAAACCTTTTCCACTTTACCTGCAGCAGATACGGCGGCATCGCGGCGGGATAGCGAGTGTCGTACGAACCATAACCCAGCTAGATACAGCAGCGGGCACACCTACACTTGCCTTACCAGACAACACCTTGTGAAAATATAATAGAAAATTAGTTGATTTTGAGTCAATTTGTTTCACCCGATCGTCTTCATAAACAAATTATATTGCAAATCAAATATTTATGATTCGAGAGGATCATTTGTCCAGCTCACGCTGTCATCGAGCAGAGTGTTGCGACAGGCATGATGTGGATGACCAAATCATACAATACAAATAAACTCAATACGTCATACCACTAATGAAATAAACACTACAGACTCCTTTGATCCTCCATTGTAATAAGAAATCACTACAAGCACAAGGATTATAACGTTAACTAGGTTTTGAAGAAATCAGGATTGAATGTTGTCTCAAACGCTTAGTTTAGCTATGTGAATTAGTTTACTCTCCTTTTCTGCTCAATACTCCACACAACACTGTTAAGAACAAGAAGCCGTATGGATTTTAGCACATAACATGACAAACAATTAGTAATAAACGATTCCTTGGACGAATGTTGTGTAGAGAATTGATATAAGAACGCAAAAACGCTGTCACAAAATATTACGCTCCCGTCTTTCCCCCGGAAAGGTTTCTGTCATAGTTATATAAAACATATTATGTACTTTATTGTGTACATTATTTAAATTCAATATAAGACCCATGTGTACGGCAAGCTTCAATAAAAAATGTACGTGTAAAAATATTCTACGCAGAAACGTCCTTGCACTCAGTCAATGACAACCAATGATATAAACAGTGGATCAAACTTATCAAACGTAATTTTATTATCAGATAACGATACACATAAGATGTTTAATATTTTGTGACTGTACATATTGTGTGGTGCACCAAGATTGGAAACGGAAGTTGTGTGGCCAAACAATGCATTCCATTTCCCATCCTGTTTCACAAATTTAATAATGGTTTCAACCAACTAGGACTCTTCAATAACGCATTTTGAGTGTAAAACTTGGACAACAATGAGACCTAATAGTCAAAACCATTATAAGGAAAAGCTGACGCAAGTTGCAAATTATTCTGATGTATATACGCAATGGCAGTGTACGCTTACAGAGCAGAGAGTACGCTAATTTGATATGGTACAAAGGAAACTTTTAGAGAATCCTGTTAACTTCGGAGCAAACCAGAAAGTCGAGGAGGAAATTATATTTACCTTTGCCTCGTCCAAACGACCAAGAGCTTTGAGCAAATTGCCCAAGTCACTCCTAACGCAGTAAAGGTCCTGTGAACAAAATAAATAGAGTTAAAATGGATTTATGATTTTTGAGGAAATCAAATTGCGAGGCTTAGCGATGGCAGATGGATTCGGGCTCCGTCGGAGAGGATCACAATTGAACAGATTGGTTGTCGCCTAATACCTAAAATGGAAGGTACAGGAATTGACGGAAAGAAGGTAAGTCCACCCAGAAATGACGTGTTGACACAGAAACTACGTATTCATAATATCATATCCACCCGAAAACGAAACCTCTACATTAAAATGTAATTTTCTTTTCATTCACGATGAATACTTTTCGCTTCGTAGGCGGACTAGTGACCATAATAACATTATGTCGTTATAAGAGCATAGAACAATGCTACTAAACACATCCTTTTGAGGTAATCCTCTAGTTGCCTTCACACAGCCTTGCCATTACCGGAAACGAAGTTTATAAACATAAGATTATTTCTCCATAATCAACAAGCAATATTACCGATACTCGTTTCATGGCTGCCTACGTATAGTTTTGAAGTAACAATTCTTTACTGGAGTGTGAATCAGTATAGGTAGTGAAAAGGTAGATCTACAGTTCTGTAGCAGAGGTAGGGATATAATAGCGCCAAGTAATATTTAGTCCCGGAATTTCATACCTCAAAAATCATTAATCGTAGGAACTGACTAACGTCAGTTCCTACGATTAATGATTTTTACAAAAGAAAATGTAAAAGAACACAGAACAAAGGATTTTCCTCTTGAAGTTATCATCGAAACGAAAGTAAATTAACATACACCAGCAAATGCGTCAGACATTCCAGGCGTGTATTTAATTTCAAATATTTCCTTTATAAATGCTACTATGCTACCAGTTTGCTTTTTTACTATACCTACGGTACTAGTTGTTATAACCCGATACATGGATAATTTCAAGCGAATGGTTGTTATTGTTATTTGATACAACACTTATGAATTACCTTTGATTAATCGTATCTATACAGGGTGGCGATGTCCCTCATCGATGCGCAACCTGTTACCATGCATGGATTCAGTACATGATTCTGATCCCTTGTGAAATATATCGTCATTTTTATTTATTGCTGTTCTGTACATTTTGAACGCATAGGTATTGCACTTTTCTATAGAACAGCAGATTTTTTTTTTTGATAACCTACTAAAGAATTTCTACGCTAGGGGGTCTAGAATCATATGCTGAATTCATGGTGTCAATTTGCGCGACGATGTCCCATCCGATGTATATTTATTCCCATTGATTGCATAATTTATATTTATAAGGAAAACAATTAACTATACGTAAATATTGAATTGAAATTAGCTTATATAAATAACAATTACATTATTCTGAGGTAATAAAATTAGCCACGCTTACACTTTGTACAGCAATTAATAACGAACATTTTAATTCTGGGACCGCTGTTTAATCTCCTTGGTAATAAATTTGATTTACGGCCTCTAACACCGTTCGCCGATGGTTTAGCTATTTAGCACGATTACATTATACAGGGTAACACAGCAAATATTGCAAGATCAACAGGAAACATTTATATCGGAAGAAAACCAATATTAAAATAATGTTTTTTTAATCAGTGAGGTCATCTTCTAATATCATAAAGTGGGCAACTAGATCAGCGTGAGGTAGTAAAGGAAAACATTGTGGAATATTACACCGTTTAGTTGAGTAGCACATAAGCGCAACAATAGGTAATTTCTGAGAACAAGGATATTAGTCTGACATGTCATAATTGACTTTGAAGGTCAGGTATATAAAAGTTTATCAGTAGATCTTAGTAGACAAATAAAGGGGATCGAACTTTTTTTTGTATAGAGACTGGGCTCGTCCCGGTTCGCCATTTTTTTTTTTTTTTTTCATAATGGAGTCGCCCGATAACACCTATATATGGAGAGGATTCGGATATGGAGAGATTTATAGACAATCAAAAAATGTTATGTGATATAAAGTCATAAACTGTCACATTACCTAGATAATTAAAGTTAAAAATGGCCATGATGAGCGCAAATATTTTCGTTTCATTCATATCAAAAGCGGGCAATTTAATCTGCAAAGCGCTTTTCCTGTTGAAAATGTTATGTTTTCTGATTATCTTAATGAAAAGTAATTTAGCAATGTTAAGGGTGTTAGATTTTTACCTCTTTAAGTAGAAAGCTTAACCGATTCGAAGTGCTTGGTTAAAATGCATATCCTTTGTCGTATGGTTGTCTCAGATGGTCATATTTATTACAGGTTTGAATACCAAAACTACACATAGGGTGGTCAGAAGAACATTTTCGTTCTTCAGCCAACAGGTCCAATATATATTATGAACAAAATATTTTCTTGAAATAAAACAGGTGTATACTATTCTATTATTTTAGCAATATTAGTTCACTATACTATAGACTACATACATTGTTTATTCACTCTCTTCACTCATATAAGATGACTTGAATATTTCCTCTAAAAAGGCAGCAGGAGGGTGTAATGCACTCTCTTGATGCCGGGCCCATGCCATGTACCAGCAAACTATGCACATGACATGGGCACAGCATCCGAGTGTTCGCATTCCTACTAAGCAATTGCATTAATAATATTTCAATGTGATTAGGATTACATTACATAACTGAAGTAATAATCGTAATTGTAACACATTCATCACCTGACGAAGCGGTGTTCAGCGTTAATTAATGTTTTTAATATAATGAGATGAATATGATTCGCGACTGTAATAAGAATGTATTTACAGAAACATAATCATTAAAATCATCAATACAACCCTCTAAGTTACTATTGAATGACAATTTCATGAAATATCAATCAATAGGATTATAATGAACTTACATAACATAACATCACGCCTGTATTCCTCGAAGGGTTAGACAGAGGTGTACCTATAGTACACCCACATTTCGCCAGTTATGTTTAAATCCCATTTAATAGGGGGCGAGCCTATTGCCATCAACCGGGCACAAATGCAGACTCCGGGTTGCTACTGAGAAATTCCAGATGGAAAAACCCAATAACACTGCCCGACCCGGGAACCGAACCCAGGACCTCATGCTAAGCAGTAGCGTTTGCGACCACTAGACCAACGAGGCAGTATAATAAGCTTTAGAGAGTTGTATTGATGATTTTAATTATTATAATTCTGTGTAAATACGTACTTGTTACGATCGTGAATCATATTTTGTCCAACATTCAACAACCTGACACTGACCTGCAAATTGCAAAAACCGTAAGAAAACTTAAATTTCACGGGCAACCTGGCACTGCCCCTTTAAGCTGACTTTTTAAACTCGTAATGACTTATAGGTTTATTGTTTACAAACTCTAAATTTCCTTCATACACCTTAACAGGGCCAAAACTTAAGTGTTTAAGGATTTTGCACCTTACACGATAATTCGAAGGTTTGAATTACAATGACATTAGATAATTATGTAGAACAATAATATGCAAACGAAGTATCTTTTCTAGTGTAAAATTAAGTGATAAAAGAGTTTTACACCTTACACGGGACTAATAGGTTTGAATTACAATGTCATTAGATATTATGTAGAACAATATTTTTCCATAATGGAAACTACTATTTGTTGAGAAGACCTCGACAGCAAAAAAAATCGGGCAGATGTTGCAACAAAAAAATTATTAATGCACTAGCTGCGCCCCGCGGTTTCACCCGCAGAAATCTCGATCCCGTGGGAATATCGGCATAAAAAGTATCCTATGTCCTAATCCAGGTCATAGTCTACCCATGTGCCAAATTTTATCCAAATCCGTTCAGCCGTTTTAGCGTGATTGAGTAACAAACATCCAAACATCCACACTTTCACATTTATAATATTAGTAGGATAGTAGGATATATATATACTAGCTTTTGCCCGCGGCTTCGCTCGCGTTAATTTAAACTTTGACTATCAATTCGGGTTATAATTCAATCATGATTCGAAAGACACGTGCCGCCATCTATTATCATAAGAACGTTATTGTTGTTTTCATCGGGAACAGTACTTTTTTTCGGGATGAAAGGTACCCTATGCCCGTTTCTGTACACCTGACTACGTATATGCAAAATTTCAGGATAATCGGTTCAGTGGTTTAGGCGTGAAAAGGTAACAAACAAACAAACAAAGTTACTTTCGCATTTATAATATTACTAGCTTTTGCCCGCGGCTTCGCTCGCGTTAATTTAGACTTTGACTATCAATTCGGGTTGCAATTCAATCATGATTCGAAAGACACGTGGCGCCATCTATTATCATAAGAACGTTATTGTTGTTTTCCTCGGGAACAGTACTTTTTTTCGGGATGAAAGGTACCCTATGTCCGTTTCTGTACACCTGACTACGTATATGCAAAATTTCAGGATAATCGGTTCAGTGGTTTAGGCGTGAAAAGGTAACAAACAAACAAACAAACTTACTTTCGCATTTATAATATTAGTTAGGAAGTTAGGATTAGGATTAGGAAGTTAGGATAGTTAGGATTAGGATAGTAGGAAGTAGGATAGTAGGATTATGATGATGCTTTTTGGTTGATTATTCTATTTATTTTTATTAATTGCAT
Organism: Dryobotodes eremita; assembly: GCA_917490735.1. Lineage (NCBI taxonomy): Eukaryota > Metazoa > Arthropoda > Insecta > Lepidoptera > Noctuidae > Dryobotodes > Dryobotodes eremita. Next base: position 16,045,037 of record OU823251.1, on the reverse strand, counting down.
GACAATAGATACGCCGCCTGTTACATGGGCCTTAAACATAACTGGCGAAATGTGGTTGTAGGTACACCTCTGCCTAACCCTTCGGGGAATAGAGGCGTGATGTTATGTTATTCTATTCACAATGAGGCATTTTATTCTGTTTATGTATTTTGTATTTATAGAATAAACATGGTTTAAGGCTCCTACAAACAGGCGCGACGCGCCTGTCTGCGGGAGTCTTGTCTTTGTCCTTGGTTTAATTATTTTCTTAATAAAAAGGTAGGAACCATTTTATAATTAATACAATTTGCTTAAAGCCTACGGCCGTTGATATCGTTCTAGACATTAGCTTATTAAATTAAATGCGATATGATGTGAGTCATGCAAAGAAATACATTAGCATGTCTGTAGTAATGAGTGCGGTTGAAACGGCGGGTAAAGTATGTCACGGAGCCACGATAGAATCAATTGCCATGATTTAAAGCTTTCAAAGTAATTTTTAACTAGCTAACTTAGCCTTCACTATTAATATTGTAAGCAAGCTGAAGGGGCAATGGACCGGCCATATTAGCCGTAGAACCGATAACCATTGGGGTAGACATGATTTTGAGTGGAGATCGCGAAACGGAAAACGTAAGGGGCCTGCCATATTAGCCGTAGAACTGATAACCATTGGGGTAGACGTGATTTTGAGTGGAGATCGCGAATCGGAAAACGTAAGGAGCCGGCCATATTATCCGTAGAACCGATGACCGTTGGGCTAGACGTGTTCATGAGTGCAGAAAACGTAAAGTAGGACGCCCTCAGGCTAGGTGGAGCGACGATCTCCGCAGGGTGGTTGGTAGCTGCTGAATGAGAGTTGCCGAGAATCGAGTTGAATGGCGTGCAATTGGAGAGGCCTATGTCCAGCAGTGGACTGCTACAGGCTGATGATGATGATGAAGATTAAAATTTGATAGCCTTTAAGTGCCTTTAATTGATATACAAAATATGTAATTATGGCATTGACTGGCTTAGTTAAAATATGTTCCTAGTATAAAGATTACTCTGTCAAATTCATTATCATTGGCATGATAAACAAGTTAATAATAAAAACAAGATAATAATCAGCTGTAGTCTTCCGTATAACCTCGAGCTAGTACATTTAAATATATCTTCTAAACAAATATTGAAACTAATTCAAGTTGTTTATAAGTATCGTGACAAAGCAAGATTGAATATTCGAAGCTGCAATTGGTTTTACACTATTGTATCTATCCTAACAACATCCCAAAAAATCAGTACAGTGTAATTTTTTGCGACCGAACTCAATTTTTGTGTGAACGGTGGCTGGCCCATAAATGCTTGTTCAGACTTATATTTTTTTAAGACTTGTCAACTTTTTTACAGAGATCTGCATCGATGCAGACACGTGAGAGCATGACGAATTCAATACTTTTTGTTTTTGTGTGCCGTGGGGCTGTTAAAAAAAAATGCTGGCTGGAATAATTTCCAGAGACTTCGGTGACAAAACATTTATACAAAACATCCAAACCGACGATGTGTCCAAAGTTCTATTAGATGTTCCCTACATGAAAGTATATATTATACATATATACTATACAGTCTTGTTTAGAGAGAGCGATTCTATTACAGAACCTGAATCTGGTTTATCTCGATATAGTCTGTGAAAGTCTAGACAGTAGACACGCTTCTGAACCCCTCGTATAGAGAATGTATAGATGTGTATTAACGCGTTAATATCGATGCCCTATTCTAGTATACGTGTGGAAAAGGTAAAGGTTAACTGCAGCGCGAGTCGCAACCACTTCACCCGCATTGCGGCATTATCACTGACTGCAAAAATACGACTTTTTACACAGTCTAGGAATATTAATTTGCACAGTCTAGGAATATTAACAATTTTTATACGACTACATGCTCGAATAAGTGTAGGTTTACTACTCTCTCTGAATGTAGTTTTATCAAATATTGCCAAAATCAATAATCGTAGAAGGATGTTACATGTTGCTAATATCACTGTGAATGACAAACGCATTGATTATTGCGTGATGAAGTCTCCTGCGTCTTGATAATCCAGCGGATTCTAGCCTCTGTCTCTCTCAAAGTTGCCTTTTACGACACTTGTTTTGCCGTGAGCCACACAGTACTATACGATTTATAAGTATGACAAATTGCGCAATTGCCCAACTTGTCAGTCCTAATTTTCTAGGCCGGTGAAGGGCAGCGTCATTGGTGCGATTGTACTGACTATGCGGTTACCAAATACGATACCTACCGTGGCAACTACGACCAATACCTGTTTTTCTGGCATACGTCCAACAATGTACTGAGATAGGCCGAGTAGTATAACCGCACATTATAATACGACTTTATTTGTTACATATTAAGATGAAAGATTAAGTAACCTTAAGTTGATATGATGCAATTTTACCGATGTTTTTCTGATGTGTGTATACATGTATATTATCGCCTGAATTACTTTGTGTTTGCTTATGCGGCAATATCACATAACTTGTCACCGATAGCAACGAGTAGATGGATGACTCAGATACAGAATCAACACGTTTATAAAGCGCCTTCCTTATTAGCATAAAGGTGTGATAAGCCTGTAAATTAGATTTAATCCATTTTGAATAATGCATAAAAATATTCAACTTCATACTCGAAGGTGCCGTTTGCCACGATGGCAGTACTCGTCCAACTGCAATCGCTTTCACCCTTCGCAAATTTTAAATAGGGTGAGTGAATAGAATGTAAAGAGCGCTCCTTTCAGTCCCTTGGTCGTAGTCGTAAAACGGGAAGAATTTTACGGGTGTTTCTGTACTAAAATATTCAGATGTTAACACCCGGAATAACTACATGTAGGCTGTATGCTACATTAACATTTGTTTCCGCGATGAGTAGCGTAAAAGGCTCTGCAATATGGCACCTCAAATATTTGGAGTTAACGTATTATATGCGTAAAACGCATGCATGCGAATTGAAGTTTCCTAGTGTCATATCTGCGCTCGTATGAGTATGCGTGTTGAACACCTTATGAGGATGTGCAATTACGCCTGAAATTAATAATGTACCTCAACCCTAATCTTTGACCCGATTTTTGTCTGTAACCAATCATCTGCGGAGTTAGCCAGTCTGAGTTTTTGAGAGGGCGAATGACAAGCAGCCGTCAAAGACGGCAGATCAAGATTGGGATACAGATACATTATTAATTTAGGGCGTTAGCCAATTTAGGGGTTCTAACTGCGAAAGATCTTGAATACTTACAGGATTATACTGTAGGGCGGTAACATAAGCCTGTACCGCCTGCTCCATGTCTCCAGCGGCAACGAGAGCCGCCGCGAGGTTGATGTACCCATCGATGAAGTCCGGCTTCAGTCTAACAGCGTGCCTGTAGTTCTCCAACGCCTCTTGGAGTTGACCCCGCTCTTTGTACACGTTGCCTAGGTTACTGGTGGAAATAAACAAAGTCTGTGGGATTTTCTTTGGAAGAATATGTCAACCTAGAATTTTTTTTGGTCATCAGATTTCATTTTAAGATTTGTTTAAATGTTTAATTCAAAGCAGTTGAATAGATTTTGTTGTTAAAGATACATCGTGCTCTTACAATAGGCGTTCATAAATAGAATAGAATACTCTTTATTAGGTACACCATAAAAAATACAGATATAAATGTAGAAATTTTACATATGGTGACACAATGGGCGGTCTTATCGCTAAAAGCGATCTTTACCAGACAACCTTTGAATGGATTAAAGGGAGAAGGAGACACCTAACTTTAAGTGTGTGATTGATTTAAAAACTCGTGATTTCATGTGTTTGATTACACGCTATACTGACGTCGTACATTGTATCAAAACACGCATGTTTTCTTGTTGTTGCCGAGCGCTTTGCACTTACAAGGCTCATGCGATGCGAATGATGGGGTTCGTAAAAACAGCCCCATACAATTTAATTTTAACATTCGTACGGCTCAATGCGCTCCCCTATTTTCTAAACACCGCCGTCAGCAATGCTGAGTCAATGACGATTAATATTTCTCTACCTGAACTACTGCAGGTACTATACACCCCTGCTTACCAACGGTCGCAGATTATAAGCGTGACGGCTTTACTGGGCATGACAGTAATGTCTTCTACCGGAAGCCTTCATAGAGACGAACAATAAACGGTTTCTTTTTTTTGCAATGTGGCATTGGCTTTGCCATATTTCGTCGAGACAATGATATCTTGACGATCTCTGACCGTCAGAAGATTCGTTCTTCAATTCGTGTGATTGTAGGAATTAAACTTTATGGGGATTTAAAATAGGACAGTCAATTGTACACACTGTATTATTGTTACGGGTTTAACTGTTTGAAAAGAGCAGGCGTTAGGAATTAGGATCAGTTCAATAATAGTAGTTTATGAAACTGTTGCATAATGAGCCTACCTAGTTATGTGCAGTTTCATACACTACTTTATCTATTCTCATACATTGGGATTGAACCTACTAAATAAAGGATCAAAGTTTCCCACGAAATTCAGTATAACAAAGCGTATGAATGGCGCCAAAACTCAGCACATCGACGCGCATGCGCTAAAGCGGGCGCTGCCACAAAGTAAAAATTGGAATCAAAACTTTTTTGTAATGCTTTAAAAATGGCGCGCCCCGCATATGCTTTACATTAGAAAAAAATAATTAATTGAAACTCCTTGATGATATATTAACTTCTTGGATTTGCCCTATATCGTATTGGTAAAAAAATTGTTAAAATTTCCGTATTGTGTTTATACAGTACTAGCTTCTGACCGCGGCTTCCCCCGCGTTTATGACGGAAATTATCCCACAAGAACGTAGGTATTACCGGGACAAAAAGTAGCCTATGTCCTTCCCCAGGATGCCACATATCTCCTTGCCAAATTTTATCGAAATCCGTTCAGTCGTTTAGGCGTGAAAAGGTAACATACAGACAGAGTTACTTTCGAATTTTTAATATTAGTTAGTAGGTATATGTAGATGTCAATATAAATTCGTTTGTAAGTTTAATCCGAATTTTACGATATGAGAGTAGATAAAATAGGTTGTTTCGAGTCTTCGCATTTTTTTCACAGTAATATGTTTAAGCCATACATCATAAATTCTACCCAATTATTGCTAACATGTACTGATATTCTACTAGTTGAAAGCGTGACTACAGTACCTGACCTTTCCGAATCGAATTATGTTAATTTGTATATCAATGTGAGAATGGGTTTTACATTCGAAATACGCGGCACGCTATCAAGAATCATAACTTTGAAATGTAAAATGGTTCTAGTTATGAATTTCCACTGTGTGTCATCATATGCCCACATATTATGTAGGTGTCATAAATGTGACATAGATGGATGGGCACACCAGTGCTGTGGTATTTGCACATTGATAATGTTTTATATGCAAAAATTTAAGTTTTTTTTTGGGTTGCATGCAGTCATCAAGATAATGCCTTTATAAAAAGAACTTGATTGTACCTATTTGCTGACTAAATGTGAGACTAAGGAATCCGAAAATATGAACAAATTCTTTATAAAGATTTATCACAAGTGCATTTGATTTCAAACGAAATGGCACAGCTAAATATACTCATCAGTTTCAAATGAGTGCAATACACTTCAACAACTTCAAAATGGCCTAATTTTTTATGGGCTGCTGGTGCCAAAATGTTTTGTCAGTGACACATCAAAATTATTTTAGCTGGGCGATCTTATGATACAGGTAGCCATTGCTTATACCTTTTGAACTCAAAGAAATTACTTATATTTTGTCATATCATTGGTTTGTTTGTCAATTATTTGTATATTATTTGACTTACAACATTAATAATCAGTTTTAATTTTAATTCTAGTTCTTTATTTTCTGTGAGAATCTAATTAAATGGTTTACTTTGACTATGCTTCAATTCCATGTTTAAAAGAGATATATACAAGGTGGCAGGGACATCAACACGCAACCTACTACGATGGATTCAGTACATGATTCTGAAACCTGTGTTGAAATTTTTCATCAGTTAAGCTTTTTTTTGATAACTGACAAAGTATTTCAACGCTAGGAGGTCTAGAATCATGTGCTGAATTCATGGTTACCGTTTGCGCGTCGATGTCCCTGCGGGTGGCATGGACATCGACGTAGATTTACCATAATACCTACCATGTAGTTTTTAATCTGTACTTACATTATTTCAACATAATAACATGTTTACAATCTACTTGTATGAATGTGAATACAAACCTGGAATTTGAACTATTCCTTTTGTTCAGAACAAGATAATGTCATAGCATTGTTGTTCTACCAAGCTTGAGTTAATTGTTCATGTTACATACACCAAGGTGAAGAAAATGACACAATCATATTATAACTACCTCTGAGGATTTGATTAAACAATGAATTTTCCGTGCATAAATAAATAAAAGTGACAAAATGACCATACAAAGGCAGACTTAATGCCTTAGGTGTTTACTACCGGTCTACCTTGGGGTGATGCAGAGACAATACAAGACTATTTTCCTTGGAACTATAGAATACCATTAAACCTAGAAGCATTATGTTTAGAGCACTTCAATGCATATTGTGAGTGTATTCATACAAACATAATACTATAGTATATTCTACTTTGTTTCTTTTTTATGGATGTTTAAATAAATTAATTTTATCTAAAAAACATAAAATTACCTGTAAGCCTCAGCCAACAGAGGATTTTGTTTGATAGCTAAAGTGGAGAAGTGGGCCGATTTGTCCAGCCTTCGACACTGAAAGTGAATGGAAGACAGTAGGAGGAGTACACCAGTATTTGTTCCATCTTGTCTCCATAGCTGCATACAGTGTAGCTCGGCACTCTCATAGTCTCCCGCTTGGTACTCTCGATGGGCAAGTTCTAGTAGTCCTGACAACAACAAAGAAATGCTGGTTAAGAATTAGTTTTGATTTAAACAATCAGGCTCTGAACAAAGCAAGCAAACCCAGAAAAATATGTTTTATGACTTAGTAAACACCCAACAACTAACAGGAGACTCCATTCTTGATTGTTCTTCTTTTATTTAGTAATGAAGCTTCCGTTCCTAGTTATTCAAAGTCATTGTAAACGACAAATTTTGGATGTAAAATATTAAATTAAAAAACCTGAATGGATATAGTTTTCAGTTCTAATATATAGAATAAAAAACAGTAAGTGAAAAAAGTTTAGTTAACAACACTATTCATAGGCTGCATTGTTGTTCCAATAAGCTACAGCTGCTGTTTAAAAAAAAGACAGCTGCATAACCTAACAAAAAATAACACAAATAGAAGTCTCCCAAGGATATTATTTATATTGAACACATACAACATCCACAAGTCAATAACTAACTTTGGATACTCAAAAAAGACAAAGCTTATCTCATTTATTAATGTAATGCCAACGATGACACAAAGCTTCCTGAAGGCCTATTGATATTCTTAGGAAAATTCCCAAGTTCATGGGAAGTTTCAGGTTGCTTATACAATAATCACGTTCATAATAAAAACACCACGTAATACGTACCGACTGTTGAGATCTGCTGAATATCTGACATTTTTAATATCACCGCATTTGCTGAAACTCCTACTCCAACAATTTGCTGAGACTGTGGTTGCGTCGTGACAGATTGTGGCACGGCGACGTTCGCTTGTGATTGCATTTTAGTTATCATCGTTGACATTAATCAAATACAAATCTTCGCACAACACAAAAACACAGAAATCCATAAAAACTGTTGTCTTTATTTTCCATTTGCCATGAGAAATTATTTAATAAACCACTGCAACGCTTCTCATGATCTGCAATTTCGCAGTTCGCAATCGCACACGACGCGACGGCTAACGGAAACAACTAAATTTTCCTAATAATTTAATAGATATTACTTTGACTATTATTGTTGATGTGCTATTATGGTCCTTATTATAATGCAACACTGGGTATAATAGCCTGATTGATTGTGACGGATGTTCACAACAACGCTTGGTAATATTTTGTCTATGGTAATTAATTTAATTCATTGGAACATTCACTAAAATACTCGAAATAAATATTAATAGCGATAGCAAATCGTATTATGTACTTGTATTATAGTTTTAGTCACCCCATTACCTACCAACTTCAATAAAAATTGTCACGTCTTCTGAAAAGTACATTTCCGGTGTAATTTGGCGGAAAGTTCAAATGCCAAGAGCGGAAAGTTCAAATGCCAAAGGCGGATAGATAGAAGCATGGTCTAAAAAAACGAAAAAAAGCGAAGTATATTATTATACCATGGATAGATGTATATTATTATACCATGGATAGTTCAAAATATGTCACGATACGGAGCGACACGTGGGCAAGGGCTATAGCGGTGGCTAAGAGTACAATGAGTTTTAAGGTTTCAAAGTTCAAACCATGAAAATCATGCGTAACATGGCCACTGTAGAAACGGGAAGACAAAATGACAGATTGTGGAAAGATTTCTTCGGCGCAATGTCAAAATTCAAGAAAATAATTACTTCTTGATTTGTCTATTTTGTCTTCCCTTCGTAAAGTAGAGATAGCAAGTGGTCATGCTATGCATACAGTTGTCAATAAGAACAGAACACAAATAGCAAAAACGGCCCCGAGCTACTTTTTTGCGCTCGATTTTGCAAAATCAACTTAAAATAAAACACCAGTTATGGAATAATAAAAAATGTATATTGCATCAATCAATATCGTAATTATATTTCTTATAATAACATTACCAGGTATATTGGACGGAATAAGTTTCTTTATATGCATAAAAATACAGTCTATTTAATAAAAACATATTACTTATAATATTAGTATGTACTTATTCTAAATAAGAGAGCAAATAAGCTACTTCGGTGAGATCTTGAGGTACGGATTCGTGATAGCATAAATATAATTCTCTTGGCTCTGGTTCACTGAAAACTCGGCTGTAACAAAAATATATTTTACAGTCATAACTTATTTCTTGAGTACTCGGTACGCCGTGTCGTAAAAGGTGACCACACTTTCTCGACTATAGGACATTGATGAGAGGAAAGTGTAAGCAACCTCCTATTATCTTCAATCCAACTAAGTTTTCGCAAACTTATCTAATTGGGCCTTCCGCTATCAGGTATCAGTCAAGAATACTAAAAATTAATGTTACCGATTGATATTCACCAATCGCCGCGTCATCTGCTTCTTTACGTTTTCTAAAACTTTTGTAAAATGTGAATAGTATATTACCCGACAACCCAAAACAAGTATGGTTCAAAATTCTTCTTGCTGACGCCGCATTGACTCAAAATATCAAGAGGCGCCTGAAATAACATTCCATGCTCTTTTACAGCCACCAGAATTTTGTTGAGAGGATTCGATGGCGCGTGGTTTTTCTTGAAACTGAAATACACACATACAACCTCATTAGAACCCTTTGATCAGAAACAGATATGGTACAAACATACTTTATTTTTGTTTTAATCAGACTTGTATTACATAAACAAAAAACGAATTCAAAAACGTAAATATCCACAGAATATAATTCAAGAAAATCCATGTAATGTTGTTCTGTGTTTTTACCGTATACTATGTTGTAACAGCTCATGTATTCGTTTACAAGCCGATCTGAATGTCTTGATTATGTATGAATAGAGTACATTGTTGGCTTGCATCTCTATATTCTTCACAGGAGCAATCAATAAGCCCTTTTCAGATTCCAGCTGTACAAAGTGGAATAAAACGTTTTCTTCTCCTGCTGTTATTCTGAAAGAAGTCGTAAAGGAGACGCTTAAAAAATCGAAAGGGAGAAATTACCAAAAAAAAAATGACACCGAGGCCTTGTTTAGAGACAATCTTTCAATAGTAGATTTTCCAAGGAGAACCGTTGTCCCTAGACTTTTTACTGCCACTCTTGAGGCAGCGTTCAAAACTTTGGCACAAAATTGGGATGACAAGGGATTAGTCATCGGTGAAAACAGATTACTTATCAAACCTCTGCTTCGCCGATGACGTTATACTTTTGTACTCATCAGCTGCCGAGTTGGGTAACATGCTCGCAGATTTGAACAAGGCAAGCCTCGAGATTGGGCTTAAAAGGTACATGTCAAAGACCAAACTCATGACATTATCAAAAGGAGACTATACATTAAGGGTGAGGACATTGCATAATGTCCAAAACTATATCTATCTGGGCCAAATAGTCTCCTTCCAGGTGCGACGAGACAAAGAAGTTGCTCGGCGCACTGAGAGCGTCTGGAGGAGCTTTTGGTCAATGAAAGATCTTCTAAAAGGAGATCTATCACTATATCTCAAACGGAGAATTATGGACGTGTGTTTTCTCCCCATTCTCACATATGGTGTTCAAACCTGGTCTTTGACACTTCAGCAGAGGTCCAAGCTCAAGGTTTGCCAGCGAGCCATGGAGCGCAGTATTCTGGGGTTTCGAATTTCGGACCGAATAAAGAACAAAACATTGCACGCCAAAACCAAGATACTGATGTTACCCAGAAAGCCGCTATACTTAATTGGGACTGAGCCGGATATATTTGGCGCCTGTCAGATGACAAATAGGCTAAGAGAACCACCGACTGGGTCCTACTAAACGCACGACAACGTACTATTCTTAGTTGGCAGTTATTGTTGTTAATTACTCACCTTTGTGCAGTAACATGGTTAATTTCACTCAATAAAGACTTTCTGATATCAGACATATCAATACTGCCACTTGCTCTACTCCCATCCTGAAACAGACAAAACAGAAAATGTTAAGCGAATCAAAGAAACATTTAAAGACATGATTAACGTTTTCTTTTTTAAGTAGGCGCAGTTCGTGTCCGCGCTGTTTGCTTTCGTGAAAACGTTTGGTCACAACTATAACCTTTTTTTTAACCTAACCTAACCTAGTGAGAGAAGTACCCTAAACAGTCCTTAGTCAGTGCTAGCACTTTGCCAGCCACTATCACTTCTCTAGCTCTTCGCATGTGAAAGCGTGCTTCGCCCACTCGGGGGTGGTGAGTTGAGCTCACTCCGCTCGCTCGTTTGATAGTGGGCGTGCTCCACTTGTTGGGGAGGGCTCGCTTCGCTCGTTCATTGCTTAAGTAAACGCCCTCTGCTCAGTTGTAGCGTCATAGGGCTGGCTTCACTCGCTGTATTGTAAAAGCACCCGCTTCGCTCACTCTTCTATTGGGTAAGTGCGCTTCACTCGCTCGGCTTGGAAGAAGTATTCACATGTAGCGGCATCTACAACGCCACATGCGAGCTACGCGTCAGACTGACGTCACGCAAATCCTGCATCGCGCAAGCAGAGTTTACCTTGCAACTAGCATATATACAACATCCCGACATCAACCGTCGGGCAGTTGCCCACCAGACACGACACCCGTCTGGTCGGAGGATCCTCCCTTTTCTATGGAGGTATGAGTGAACTTTACACCCTGTTCCTCATACCTCTATACTGGTGACCCCGAACATGAACGTCAGCGCAGCCTTCGTGCAAGTACATCAGCGTGACGTCATCATCACTTCCTTCAAGCTTTCGAGCGGCGAGTCACACAGCCAGCCAGCACCCACGGCTTCAACGGGTATCCTGACCACCAGCATGCAGCGACCGCGCATACCTGGTCATCACTCTCAGCCTCATCAGCAACCTTTGCACAGCACACTGCACTCTCGGCCGGTCCACAAGCAGAGCCTTCAAAACCTCTCCTGGTCGACGCCAGCAGTCAGCCTCAACCCGGCGCTGTACCACATCCGACGCACTGGAGCATAACGCAGCGCCACCCCGACTCACTGCGGTACCACCGCAGACAGTTCCGACTCACCGTGAACAATGCGGCACCCGGTTCCGACTCACTGGAACCTCAACTGGCCCTGGCAAGCATCGCAAGATACAAGATTCAGCCTACTATCGACCTTTGGTCTCCGGGGGGGAGTGATGTAGCGGCATCTACAACGCCACGTGCGAGCTACGCGTCAGACTGACGTCACGCAAATCCTGCATCGCGCAAGCAGAGTTTACCTTGCAACTAGCATATATTCAACATCCCGACATCAACCGTCGGGCAGTTGCCCACCAGACACGACACCCGTCTGGTCGGAGGATCCTCCCTTTTCTATGGAGGTATGAGTGAACTTTACACCCTGTTCCTCATACCTCTATACACATTTCTAAGCTGACCTGCCTTACCGAGACAGATATAAGCAACCTGTAATAATCCCTGGCTAATCGGTGCAAACCTTTCACCAGCAACTGCCTTGGTATGCTCGGTTCGCTCACTCAGATCGAACGCGGATGTTACAATTCTAATCAAACCCTCACATGTATAGAGGGGTCCCCTTACTTAGTCTTCTGCCGTTGAAACCTCCTAATGTTTTCGTAATGCTCACGCATAATTAACTTGCACGATGAAATGGCGCCACCGATTAATAACATGACGATTTTTTATGAGTTGTTTTAAATTTTATGGTGGTACTCTGGCTTTTGTATTCGCTCATAACTAGACTTTTTAGGCTTATGGTGTTGTTTATGAAATAAACTTTCTTCAATTGTGTTTTTTTTTTACAATTCCGAGCGGACTTAAATCCGATATGAGATGAAAAAAAATTATACAATGTTTTATTTGTAATAATATTTCTTACGGTTTCCGATACTGCCGTGGCCATTTTATTTGCTTGACACTAGACTTGGTAGCCTCGTTGCAATCCGTATAAAGTAAGCTTTCACCGATTAAGATATTTTTCGGTTCTGGACAGATTTACGACTGATATGAGACGACATCTTAAACTTTTTTGCTATTTGCAACCGATTTTCTTACGGTTTCCGACACTGCCGTAGCTATTGTATTTTGTCGGCTCTAGACTTCTTAGGCTCATATCATAGCATTCCTTTTGATGCAAGCTTTTTTCGACGGGTTTTTTTTTCTAAGTTGATTTACAGACTATATGAAATGACATCTGCAATGATTTTGATATTATCAACTTTATATAAATTATTAACCCTATTTTGGCCAATATTAGTGTTGCTTCTCTTTAGGTCCTAGTAGTACTTTGTCAATTCCTGACAACGACAGCAGAATCACTACTCTAGCTAAACACGTTTTTGCGCTATACGAATTGGAATTTCGACACCTAGTAAAAAATAGAGGGACGCGCGTCGCACGCATGCGCTTGTACTCGCAGTGTGACGAGTACACGCGAAGTTTGAAATGATGCAGTTCAAAGAAGGTTTTGTTTTTCTTACCAGCCTGTCCCAATCTGAGTCTGATCCAGAGGAGTCCCGACGATTTCTTTGTTCTCTATCCGCTCTTCTGCCTTGGACGCGTTCTTCACTTACTTCACTGAAAACAGATGAGCAAATTCATTTATTACTCATTTTATTTATTAAACACTTTATTGTACACCACATAAAACAAAGAGGACAAACATGAAACTATACTCCATTTGAAATAAGATTAGAAATTTTAATCAACCTTTTTTACAGTCCGTTCAACCGATTTTGACTTCTATTGCGTTGATGGCATGACAAATGGCAGCTGCAAAAAACAGTTGGCATTGTAACCACGTTTTTGCGTTTAATACCATTCTTATGCCTACGGAATAGAATTCAAAATCGGTTGAGCGGACTGTAAAAAAGATTTATTTAAATGTCTAATCTTATTTCAAATGGAGTATAGTGTACTATGGGTGGTCTTATCGCACAAGGCGATCTTTTGGACGACTGAAAGAAAGGAGGATTATTCAATATGCAAAGTAGTGCCATAAATGATTATCAGCACGTTATTTCAATGCATTTAGAATATCATGTACCAAGCTACAATAATGCAGTTTGTGAAATCCGACCATTTAGCAAAAAGTTAAGTTAGTTTTATAATGATCAACCTTTCAGATATACAGGCTGTTTTTGAGCAGGGTTTACTTTGGCAGCAAATTTAATGTCTTAAATCAAGTCATAACTGCTGTCATCGTGTCAAAAACTCACTATAGATACACTGGTAATCAAAGACAATGGGAACCTTACCTATTACTTTTCAAGCTATTAGAATCCTCAGAGTATCCGCTGACATCTATGCTCGAATGTCTATACTTCTGTGCAGTATTATAAGACTGGGCATACAAACTATGATGACTGCCATAGTTCGTGAGAGAGTTCATTGAATTCATGTCACTGGTACTAGACCCCACGTTGATTTGTTCAGAGGAATTGTGACGACGTTTGTCCATTTGTAGCTTTGAGAGCTTTAGAGTTGAGGTTTTGAGTGTCGCGTCTGGTTTTAGAGCTGGAAGGGTACAAAATTACTGTGATAAAATGTTATGTACGCTGTTCTATATGACGGAGAAAGTACGTCTCTATCGTTATCATCAGCCATATTTGAACTACTGTGGGCGTACTATGGGTAGTGTTGGTTATTGCGCAATAGAAAAACCGTTTGCAGTTCAAATCAAATTATAATTTACGAAAAAATTAATCACACTAGCGAATCACACAGTCACTGTAGGTACACGACACAACTATACAGAACCCCCGACAGTTTCTAAACGTGTTTACTGCTTGACCGCAACCGACCAACTCTGCTTTAAATCTGGTCGATCGTTATGTTGTAGACACTGTCGAGCTCCGCCTGGAGGCGCTGGCGTCCCGATGAGTCAAAGTCAAACGATTGATTTAACGTATTTCCGACATATATATCCCATCAAAAACATTTCATGTAAAATGTTGCCAAGACGACCACATACGGTTTGCCCTGTCAAAAAGATATCAGATCACATGTAGAACCAAGCTTCTGAATCTACGCGGCCTAACTCTACCGACCCTAACTTCACACGTTCTACATATTAGTAAAAATGTATGGCTTCGCCGTTTCGGTACCGTCGTGGAGGTGACGCGAATATTTAGTTTCTGAAGTCAGTAACGAAACAACCAAGCCATACATTTTTACTGATATGTAGAATTTGTGAAGTTAGGGTCGGTAGAGTTAGGCCGTGTAGATTCAGAAGCTTGGCTCTACATGAGATCTGATATCTTTTTCACAGGGCAAACCTTATGTGGTTGTCTTGGCAACATTTTACATGAAATGTTTTTGGTGGGATTTCAGTTTTTTTTGTAAGTTGCTAGGCACTCTTTTTAGTGTTTATTTTTTTCTTCTCTTTTTGGGGTGTATTTCTTGCACATCAGCAGTGCCGGTTAATAAAATTATTTTAATTATATACCTAATTTTAGTATTATATCTTATCGTATTAATTAAGTACTTACAGTCGATTTGCTCACCTCGTCGTCAAAGGGCGTAAATAACTGAGACCTACCATGACTCTTGATTAAGGCGGAGGTTCTTGTAAGTACTTATTAATAGGTTTTTTAGTTACTGTCTACAGTCCCGTGTAAACTTTCATGTCCTAATTCATAAAATTGGTGAAAGTCTCATTCAAACTTCTACCCCCCCCCCCCCCAATTTTAGGGGTTGGGGGGCGAAAGTTATAAGTTTATCTGGGGGCACGGTAGTGTTTTTTTGTATACTGAACTTTGTTTACATACCAAATTTCGGCTTTCTAGCACTTCAGGAAGTACCCTAACATTTTGAAGTCTCATACAAACTTCCACCCCCCCATTTTAGGGGATGGGGGGCGAAAGTTAGAAGTTTATGATTTTTTTGTTGGTTGTATACTAAACTTATAGTACAGGATCCCTGGTACACTTTTCATCATTTATTACTAACAAGCTGATTTTTCGTGAGTAGCTTCCTTTTGACTAGACGCCCAACTTTTTTCCTTACAGTAACGTTGGTAAATGGTAGCTTAATAGGGGTAACAAGGATAAAATATGTTGATTTGACGAATTTTAAAAATTTATTACTAACCGAATCTTTCTTTCTTAATTATCGAGATAATTATCTAAATAACATGAAAAAATATTTGTCCTACAAAATATAAGGTTTTGTTAGGGAGTCCGCCCTCTCCAACATGTATCATAAACAAGGTCATGAAAAATAATTACTAACCAGCTGATTTTTTTTTATTGTTTAGCTTACATTTGCATAGTTTACCACCCACATTGTCCTACAAATTGCATGGTATGTCATCTTGGTCCTACGCCTAATACTTAATGTAAAAGTAATTACTATCAAGCTGAATGTTCAAGAATAGCTTCGTTTCAATGAGACGCCCAAATAATTCTTATACGAAATTTCTCGATTGCGGTTTATGACTAAGATAATAGGGATGAAATATGTTGATTTGACGATTTTTTATTTTTTATTACTAACTGATTTTTTTTTTTTGTTAATTATCGAGATAATTATCTAAATAACGTGAACAAATATTTGTCCTACAAAATATAAGGTTTTATCAGAGAGTCCCCCCTCTCCAACATGTATCATAAATAATGTCATAAAAAGTAATTACTAACCAGCTGATTTTTTTTATTGGTTAGCTAACATTTGCATAGTTTACCACCCACATTGTCCTACAAATTGCGTGGTACGTTATTCCAGTCCTCCAGTTACATAGTTGAAATTCATGAAATTAAAAATAATATTATTTTGTACATTTTGCTATTGGAGCTGAGGCACACTATTATCCTTGCTCACAAACGAAATAGTCTACTGGGTTCTCTGTCACACGCAGAACGCGACGTTGCCGCTTTGTGTTCGAGTACCTATTCGTCAATTTTGGCTCCGGATCCACTTAGTCCAAGTAAATGTCGCATATAAGTTATATATACTCTGGATCTAAGAAATCATATTCAGTATGATTTTCTCGACCGTTGATGGATCAACAAATGTTGGTCAAATCGCTGACGAGTATGTTGAAAACCTGTAAGTACAGATCCACCGACGTCACACGCGCATTAAGGACGGATCAAAGTACATCAGTTTGCGCGATGCGGAGCTGAGTAAACACGTAAAGAAGGCGGATCAACAATTGTTCTAACTTCTCACTGGATCACCATTTACCGTTTAAAGTTGATTGTATAAAAATATATACATATATATCATTTCATTTCATTTTGTATACTCAAAAATTACAAATCTTGTAGGACTAATAAAACATACCTTTTTTTTTGTAGGACATTGTTTTATTTGGACTAAAAATATATTAACCTATCACGTGATACCTTTGTCCTACAGTTACTAATAAAAAAAAAAGAAAAGATGACATACGAGGTGCATTCAATAAGTACCTAGCCTCATCGCCAGAGGGCGCTGTAGTTTCAAAAGAGTTTTACCACAGTGTAGCACATTCTTTTTTAATTCTTTTTTCAAATTTTCATTCCAATCCCTTCATTTGTTTTAATTTGACAACTTATGGAAGCGAACGTGTCGATCGGTTTTACAAAAATGGAAAAAGAGCAATATCGTTCGGTGATTCGATTCCTATTTTTGGAAGGGAAAACGCGCATCGAAATCAAAGAGCGCTTGGATGCTGTGTACGGTGACTCTTCTCCATCGATGGCCACCGTCAAGAATTGGTTAAACGAGTTTGCACGTGGCCGTACGTCGGTTTTTGATGAACCACGTCCAGGTGCACCGAAAACAGCTGCTACGGAGGAAAACATTAAAAAAATCCATGATCTCGTATTGGCAGATCGCCGATTGAAGGTTCGGGAGCTAGCTGAGACTGTAGGCATTTCAGAAGGAACAGTGCATCATATTCTTCACGAGGAACTCGGCATGAGAAAGCTGTCGGCGCGATGGGTGCCGCGTTTACTCACACCAGAAAACAAGCGCAACCGTGAGACCACATCGGAGACGTGTTTGGCGCTGTTTAAGATGAATCCAGCGGAGTTTTTGCGTCGTTTTGTGACCGTCGATGAAACCTGGATCCACTGGTACACACCAGAGACCAAGGAGCAATCAAAACAATGGATCCAGACCGGGGAACGTGCTCCAAAGAAGGCGAAAACTGTAAAATCGGCCGGAAAAGTTATGGCCACCGTTTTCTGGGATTCACAAGGTGTGATCTACATCGATTACCTCGAGAAGGGTAAAACAATTACAGGGCTTTACTATGCCGATTTATTAGGCCGATTCGACGCCGAATTAAAGAAAAAACGACCCCATCTGGCGAAGAAAAAAGTGCTGTTTCACCACGACAACGCACCGGTTCACACGTCTGCCGTTGCCATGGCCAAATTGGTCGAATTACGCTACGAATTGCTGCCCCATCCACCGTATTCTCCAGATTTGGCCCCTTGTGACTTCTTTCTGTTTCCTAATCTGAAAAAATCACTCGCCGGGAATAGATATGGATCGAATGAGGAGGTCATCGCCGCCACGGAGGCCTATTTTGCAGAGTTTGACAAAAACTATTTTTCGGACGGGTTAAAAAAGTTGGAGCATCGCTGGGCTAAGTGTATCGAACTAAAAGGAGACTATGTTGAAAAATAAATTGCCACTTTTCCAAAATTTTCGTTTACTTTTTGTAGGCTAAGTATTTATTGAATGACCCTCGTACCATGCAATTAGTAGGACAATGTGGGTGGTAAACTATGCAAATGTAAGCTAAACAATAAAAAAAAAATCAGCTGGTTAGTAATTATTTTTCATGACTTTGTTTATGATACATGTTGGAGAGGGGGGACTCCCTAACAAAACCTTATATTTTGTAGGACAAATATTTTTTCATGTTATTTAGATAATTAAGAAAGAAAGATTCGGTTAGTAATGAATTTTTAAAATAAGTCAAATCAACATATTTTATCCTTGCTACCCCTATTAAGCTACCTTTTACCAACGTTACTGTAAGGAAAAAGTTGGGCGTCTAGTCAAAAGGAAGCTACTCACGAAAAATCAGCTTGTTAGTAATAAATGATGAAAACTGTACCAGGGATCCTGTACTATTAGATTACATACCAAATTTCAGCTTTCTAGCACTTCAGGAAGTAGCCAAACATTTTGATGATCATCAGTGTGTCAGTGACGAAATCGGTGTATTTTAGATATCAATAAAATCTAAAATATGAGAGCTATTCAATTGAGACTTTGTATGTTTAATTAGTCTATTATTGACATCATATCCTAAGAATATGAACTATCTGGTACATCGGAAACCAACTCTATGAGGGTTCATAAAAACGACGAAACACTTCGAGAAAAGGTAGGTAGTGCCCTTGCGCTTCGCTTGGCTCGTCTTGGCGGGAGTTTTTTTGCGCCACTCCTTCCCAGCTAAAGCGACAGGAAAGGCGAGCGTTTCGGGAGATTGTCTTAAGTATGTAATTTTGATATTCCAAATGTGCTGATTCTCAGCCTAATTTGAATAAATGACTTTTGATTTTGATTGTATTTACATTAATATCAGTCTGAGAGAATTCTTTGATGAGTTAGGAAGGGTCTCAATTTTTTTAAGAAATCTTTTATGATGTCATTCTACAAAATATGTAAGTAAAGGGATTTCAATATTGGCTTCCGGCGATCTGTACATATGGTAGTAGATGTAATAACAAACTACAGTACTAGCTGCTTTGCTGACACTTAAAATAATCCTGCAGCAGGTTCTTTCATTTTTATTTCTTCAGATCAGCTTATTTTTCTGAAGCACTTTTTCTGCAACCGCGTTTACAAGAAGATCGGATATTCAATTAAAACACAACTCACTATTAACATCCCTTATTTTTCTCCCATACTTCGTCAGATATTCCGGTGAAGTTTCGACCTGCGGTTGTGAGTTGGAGCAATACCAAGACGCGAGATATTTGTTCAGTCCAACATCATACAGTAGTTCCAAACAACTTTCACACTCTTCAACGTAAAATGGAGAAGGAGGCGTTACTCCCACAGCCTAGAAAGTACGGAAAGCAATATTAGATTTAACAATACTTAGGAAAAACAAACAAAATATGCTGATATCAATAATATTTACGGTTTTGCTTAAGTATTTAGAATTTTTCCAACTAGTTCTGACTCGAACTGAGGTTTTCGTAAGGACCTCTGCACGCAGAAAAGTCGCCACCAATACGACTGCATAATGAGACGAATCTAAGAATATAAATAGAATACTTACGTCCTCTGTACAGCCACCGGCTTCCATTAATGTTGTCAATATGAAGTGGCCTTTACCAACGGTTAACAGGAACCAACGTCCATCTGAAATTCTATAAATAAGCGACATTGTTAACTTCCAGTTTAAGATTACATCCTGAACACTATTATTTTATATTAAAGCTTTATGTATATAGCATATGAAGACCTACTTCATATAATATGTATAAGCGAAAACAGTGGACGTATCATACGCCCGAATGGTACAGCAGTACAGCTTCTAGCCCACAGGCTATTTGCGTTATTTTAAAGCGCGTTCGGAGCGGGAATGTCTCTTTTACTCAAATAATTGTTTATTTTTCTATAGGGAATCATTACAACGGCATTTAAGTTTTGCAATAACAAAGGTACTGTTTATTTATAAAGATTCATGTTTACCTGTATTCATTCCCATCATTCTTATTCTGTTTCCTATGTTCATTAATAAACACTTCTCGCCACATTACAAGTTTCTCCAATTCTTTTTCTGTGCTCAGTTTTAGAATGCCATTTAAACGCAAATATGCGTTGATTTCTTTCAAGTCTTCATCTTGTAGGTGGGAACTTAATAAATGTCCAGAATAATATAGACATGATCCAATTACTGTGTACAGTCTTTGGAAGTTTTCTACGTCATCTGTCTGAAAAAGAAAAATACGAAGTTATTACTTACTTGTGATAAAATTTAGAATCTTACTCTCATTTGTACCAATCAGAGAGCCTAGATAAATGGCATTCGCTTCGGAGCGATTCTAGTTCTACAATCGCTATCGCTTTCGCTAATGTTTCCATCATACGAATCGAAAACAAGCTATAACGCTTGTCAAAAAGTGCCACTTGGCTACGCATCTCTATGGAAGTAATCGTTCGACGCTGTCGATTCGTTTCGTAGACTCGAATGATGTCAACATTGTCTACTAATTTCTATTCGTTGAACTATGATCACGTGACATTTCGATAAGCTTATGTCAACCCCATACATTTTTTGGCTTTTCTACTAGCATCATCGCTAATCGAATGTTACTTTGTCTAGGCCCTCTGTTACTATAAAAAATTACTATTTACCCATTCGCGATAATCAGCCGCTTCCAACTCAGTTATAGCATCGTCAACTTGTACCTTTACCTCCAAAGGCAGTGTAACAGAATGGGCAGCCAACATATCCTCAAAATACAAACCAACATTCCTAATACCATCATCTTTATTCCCCTTATTATTAATAATTAAAGTAACAAACACACGGGCGAATAAACTATCCAACTTATCAACATTATTAGGCTTAGTAAAGCTAGATTTAAGAGAACCATACAAAAATTCTAACAGTCTTACTATATCAGCTATAACTTTTTTGGCTGCAAACAAATCTACATCCTTATTTGGAAATGCTACCAACAGTAGATCATTGTAATGTGATGTATAAGTTACGTTAATGAGATTGTTATTATGTAGAACAGTTGAGTTTGTGGGTTCACTAGTCCCCAAAGACTTTGGAGCTAAATGATTTAAAGTGACATATGCCCCTCTGGTGTTGTACAAAAAGTTCTGGTTGAAAGGTCTTGGGTAGCAGTAGAGAACTCCTTTGTCGTCATTACTGTTATATTCTATGTCATTGCAGCATATGTATAGAACTGAGCATAGTGACTCTTTCAATAAATGAGTCAAAGAATTTTCTGGAGCAATTTTGGACCTCAGTAACTTTTCTAAATCCACATTGTGTCCATCACTTGGCACTTGGAATGTTAATTTTGGACTGTTATGGTCTTCTACAACTCTTTGCAGAATATTATTTATGTTATAAGAGTTCACATCAACTCCATTGATTTTTGATAAATAATATCCCTTTTTAATTTTGGGTGTGTATATAGCTCTGGCTTCTGTTAGGAAATCTGCAACTGTTAATGTCTTGCCATCTGCATGTGTCTCTAAGCTTAAGCCAAAAAGTTTTTCTATCTGGCAATTTTTTTCACTGCTGAATATCATGCTTTTGCTAACCTGAAAAGAAAAATAGATATTTTAGAAGAATAAACAGAATAAACTTTTGCCATTTGATTTATTTGGATTTAGACTAAAATGCTTATAAGCAGTCTAAATAGACAAGACATAAATTACGTTAATTGTGAATTTGTAATGTTACTCCCAGGAGTTGCAACATGTGCAATTATAGAACAAATAAAAAATTCTAGTAAATAGAATTTCGAGTTTCCTGTTGAATACCTGAATAATAATTAGTTTTTCATCAGTAAACATATTCCTATTGGCACTTGAAGCCAATACTCCATCAATATCTTTTCTTATGCCGCTCTCTGAATTTTTTGACTTATGTGCTTTTAGAACTTTAAATATTCTACCTGGAATAAATACAGATAATTGAGTTAATTAGATTAGTATTAGCTCACTTTACCAAATACAAAATTGTAGGCTATAGGTATAGTATTACAAAACGACATGTGCTTTACTTGTGTTTATCAAGTGTACAAGCACGCTGTGAATGTGTGTAAGCACAGGAACTCTCGGTACCGTCTGAGATAATGGCGAAGACGGAAGTGTGTGTGTATGAACGTGTGTGTTATGTGCTGACGCTACTCATCTTCATGCACACATTCACAGCATGTTTGTATACTTGGTTACCACAAGAACAGCGTGTCGCTTCATGACTACTTGATAATATTAAAAAAAAATCTGCTTTCCAATATTTATAAATATGTGAGCACCATGTATATATCACAAAATAAATTTACCTGTTATTGCTTTACATTTTTTTTTTACCTATTGTGATATACTAATTTTATTCTAGGTGCATCGTCTCCACATAATTATAATTTATACAAAATATTGTACAACATTTTAAAAGAGTACCAGTGGAGTTTCTTTTCCATTCTTCTCCATCCGAAACTACCTATTGGAAGGGGCAACTAGAATCAATATTTTTTTTTTTTGTAAATTTTGGTGTTTAAAGGCATTTTGCTTTTTAAGTGCCTATTTGAAATAAATGATTTGACTTTGACTGAGATAAAAATACTATATCAGTATTTTTTTTAAATACTATGTCTGTTTAATATTTATTCAAAATCTACCTTTCGTAGAACGCCTAGTAGAAGATCTTTTGAAATTGTTTCTGAGTTTAAATGTTTCACAGTTTTCTAGAAGAGGCGTTTTGATGTCTGTAGTCTCGTTATTGGTTTTTGTTCTTATGAATACCAATTCTCCATCTTCACCAACATCAGAATCCCACTCAGGCACAGAGCTAAAATTATAAGATCCAATAAGTTTTAGGGAAAAGTTTTATCAAACTTTATTTATATAAATAAACGTTACCTTTCTGAATCTGAATACTTCGACTCATCTGAAGAATTTGTCCAATCATTATCTGAATCGCAGGGACTATCATAGCTTACTTTACTTTTATTAATATTCATAATTTGTTGAGATATCTGAACAAAAGTATTTCGCTTAACTGCGCGAACTGTGTTGTTTTGTTTACTATTCCATTAATTAACAATTATAAAACTCAGTGCAATATAATGACAACTTGACAAGCAATGACAAATAATACAATTTGACAACATTTTGACAATGACTTTTGAACCACATTTGAACTATATAGAGATCTATTATCTGTCTACGTTTGAACTATACATTTTTGTCAGTTTATATTTTTATTCATTTCAAAATCTCACGTGTACACACAGATTTGTCGCTAGCGATTTTAAAATCTGTGTGTAGACGTGAGATTTTTTTAAATCGCCAGCGAGTCTGCGTGTGTATCTAGCATTAGCCACTGAGATTTTCTAAACAAATGGTCTATTGTCTATTCCTACAAAAATGGCTCAAAGTTCAAAAACACATTCAAAAATGGCGAAAGTCTAAACTGCTATTTATACATCTTATGAATAAATCCAATAGTTTTATTATTACATAGAAACTCACATTGCTGCAATGTTTTAGTTTATTTTTGCACAATTTTTTATATTTACCTAATGGATGACGGTTCTGAGCGTTGCAATACACAAAACAGAAATGGATTGATTAACTCTTCAAGCTATATAATTTGCGGACGTAAGGAAAGTAAAGGATCTACAGGACAAGCGAATCTGTTCAAGAGTCATCCATTGGGTGGAAAAATCCAACCAAGAGAGGTTGAACTGATGAATGTGCAAGTATGCCCGATGTCGCCAGTGCTAAAGAAAACCGTTGCGGCTGCAGAATATCAAGCCACCGACTCTAGGATTGCTAATCCGATTAGAACCTACCTTGAACCTTACGGTCAGGTTAAATTGGTAGGTTTTAATATAATAATTATTAACTACTTAGCTAAAGAGAGACCGGTATAACGGTGTTGCCTTGGATGGGTGTTGGTCCCAGCCTATCAGCTGACATCCTGTTTACGTCGCCGCCGCCCGCCGCGTAGAAGCTACCAACATGTCTCATATCAACATGAACTATCAGCATACCTAGATCGGATTCGAGCAAGCTATTTTTGGTAATTATGACATGAAGTCATAGTATGTACCTACTAGTATTTCGGACTTGCCGGTTTTTTTATACCTATTATTGTCCTATAGTATTACGCAACGCAGGTTGGGGTAATAAGGCACTCCTCAAGTGGGCCATACATACCAAATGGGCTTGGGGGCGCTGGAGGCTTGCAGAGCAGTAAAAGGTTTTAAAAGAAACATAGAAGGATTTAGGCCTTATTAATAGGGAAATAGAGTATCGAAATTATGATTTCTTGAAACGTAGTGCAACAGTTTGGTTACACATTGGTTCATTCATGGCCATCACTTGACTGCGAGAAATCTTAGTCAACACCTTTTCTTCATCATAATTATGTCGGGCTGTAAGTTATAACCACACAAATATAAAAAACAGAACCTATCTATGTAGTTTAGTTAATAAAATGGGTAGGGGGTCTCGACAAATAAATAAATAATCAAAGTTGGCGGTGGGTGAAATGTTTGAGAGCCTGTGAGGTAAGGTATGGTTTGTGCTTTAACGTACCTAATGGGCTTAGTTAAGATTAGTTTTTTTTTTTACCTAAGCGCGAGAGGTAAGTAGACCAATTTTAGAAACTTCCGGAATCCGGAGCCATGTCCAGCTGGCCCAAATATAGCTCTCTCGAGTCCGGACACTCAATCAATTAACCGCAAGCTCCACATTTGGTCCTTCCATAGCTGTTAATTTCATTTCTTCGAAAGCATTATCCAACAGTGGGTACACCTAGTCATCCAGTGGTGTTCTTCGGCAGACTCCGAAATCTTTTTAATATCATAAAACGAAAGGTCGCGCGGTACTAATAATTATTGTAGTTCTTGCAGTTTCATTAGTAACATTTTTTACTTATTTCAGGAGTCGATAAACCAGCTCAAAGACAGCACAAGGAAATTATTATATCTACTGGACGACATTCAATCGAAATTATATTCGAAAGATCTTACTCTTCCAAACACAAACGAAATCGATCTTGTACCGTCGTCGACAGCAGAATCTGCTGGTGTATGAATTTGTTTATTTTCTTTTTTTATATTATTTTTTCAATGATATGAACTGAAATTGGTAAGCATGATACCTACACATACAGAAAAGAATACCTAACTGTTTTATTGACTTAGGTACTTATTTAATAGGTGATGGTTTGCTAAATTATACTGGTGGTGATTTTTCCAGAGTCAGACGTTTCCAGAGTTCTTTTCAATTACTGACGTAGTAGCTGAACCGGCACTGAAATATTTAGAAACCCAAACTAAAGCATTAAATAATATTTGCATAGAGGTAAACCAATTAACTAATCAATTGATTCATGTTTTCTGTTCAAAGCATTTTATAAGCACAAAATTTACATTTTAAATCCTACTTGTTTTAGGACGACGATGATGATTGTTCAATATTCAAAAGGCTAACTAGAAAGTGTCATTGTTTAAACCAGCAAGAATACAACGATTTTATGATTCATTTCAATGAGGACACTAAATACTCCACAAGCACTGTTGGTGAAATTATAAAAAATTTACGCATTCTGAAGAAATTTCTGTACATGGGTGGCACATATACGAAAAATGCGTTGATATTTTTAAATGAGGTAACTACCTTTTTATACTTGGTTGGAGGTTATATACGAGGGCGGCACTGAAAATTTCGGGAATTAAGGAAGTGACACAACATTACTATTTAAAAATGTATTTATTGCTTTTCGAAGTATTCTCCGCGAAATTTGACACATTTTTCCATACGATGGAACCAATCATTGAAGCAACCATTCCATTCAGAAGTTGGGGTCTCCAAAATAGCCGTTTTGTAGGCGTCCACAGCTTCTTCAGGTGATGAAAATCTCTGTCCACTCAATTTATTCTTTATTTTAGGGAAAGTATAGAAATCATTAGGGCTTAGGTCGGGGCTGTACGGCGGATGGTCTAACAATTCTATGTTTTCTTGCTCTAAAAACTCTTTTGTTCTGTGCGCGGTGTGAGAACTCGCATTGTCGTGATGGAGGATGATGCGGCGGTTGCAGTTCTCTTTACGGAGTTCAGAAACGACCTGTGGCAAACAAATGCTAGCATACCATTCTGCATTAACCGTTCTTTGTCCCTCAAGAGGAATAGTCGTAACATGGCCGGTTTTCGAGACAAACGTGGCCACCATTTTTTTTGCAACACTCCGTGAACGAACAATTTTTGTTGGCTTTAACTCATTTTCGAACACCCAAACTCGTGACTGGTTTTTTGTTTCGGGTTCGTACGCGTATATCCAGGATTCGTCACCTGATACGATGTTGTATACAGCATTTGAGGATCCTGAGTGGAATCTTTCGAGAGTTCTGACGCACCAAGTAACGCGAGCCGCTTTTTGCTCTTCACAGAGCGAATGCGGTATCCATCGGGAAAACTACTTTTTTACACCTAATTGTTCATGCAAGATTATTTGTATTTCACTCATGCCAATGTCTAAAGTTGCCTGAATTTCGCGGTATGTCACATGTCGATCTTCCTCAATCAGCTTACGCACAGCATCAACGTTTTCTTGGGTGACTGCAGTTTTTGGACGACCTTGACGGGGATCATCACTGAGCTTGAAACGTCCACGTTGAAATTCAGCAAACCAGCGATAAATTGTGGTTTTGGATGGGGCTTCATCACCAAATGGAGAAATCATCCGGTCAACACACTGTTTTTGTGTTAAACCACTTCGAAAGTCATAATAAATCATCGCTCTTGAATTTTCTCGAGTCAATTCCATTTTCTCAACGACTAAACAAGTTTGACAAAACCTTGTGACAAGGCCGAGAATCTTTTTTAAATAAATAACTGGTATTCGATTTTTAAAACCAAGGAGTTTTCAATTAATAAGATTTTAATATGACAGGAACAGTGGAAATATTCCATTCCCGATACTTTTAGTGCAGCCCTCGTATTATCATAATGATTTGTTTGTATTCGTTGCGATTACAAATCTAACGAAACTCGATACACGATATAAGATTCAAAGCCTTCGACACAGTTTACTTCAAGCCCTTTGTACACGGCACGGTTTCTTTTCGGTACGGTGTATAAGCCGCGCCGTAGAAAAAAACGTCTGTCAACAAGCTACCATAGTTATCCATACAGGACTAACAACCGTGTCTACACATGTCATGTAAAACGTGCCGTAGAAAAAAGTTTCCGTCAAAAGCTTCCATAGTGATTTATACAGCACTGACAACCGTGCCTACACACGGCGTATAAACCGCGCCATAGAAAAACGTGTCCATCAACAAGCTTCCATAGTGATCCATACAATAGGTACTGACGACCGTGCCTACACACGACGAATAAACCGTAGTTTTTCACGGCAAAAAAAACGTGTCTACAAAGGGCCTAACGGGTTTTAAATTAATAATAGTATTAAATTAGTCTAAGCGCAACACCCCTGCCTTCAAAATTACGTATACCCCCCCCATCACCCGCTTTGTTCCTGTTTTACATCGGAGTCCCCCAAAGCTCTATTCTGTGACTTATATTCAACTCACGACATATTCATGTATTTTAGTGAAGTTAATGATAAGCAAGATGGTTTATCGAACTTAATGAAGTTCGCATAGTAAAATGCTTAATCCGATTTTATTTCATAATTTTATTGCAGGGCTTAGAAAAATCAGCTTATGCAGAGAAGGTAGAAATAACGCAAGGTTGTTCGCACTCGGACGTGTGCAATGTTTTTGAAAACCACTCCATAGTGATTATATGCATATCTTGGCCTTGCAGGTATAAAAACTATGGAGATAACTTCACCCAGGTTGGTTCTTTTTTAAGTTGCTGGTTTACTCGCATTTAATTTCTTCTAGCTTCACTTATTTTAAGTTTTAGATACATAATACGATATCCAGATTTTAATAAAGAAACTGAATTTTTATAACATTTCAGAATTTAGCAGCATCATTTTTGTACAAACTGGCCCAGTTGGAAGAGGGACGACGTTACCTGAAATACACATCAAAATTAACGAATGACATTAGAAAAGTTTTAAGGAAAAGAGGGTCGCAATTAGACGAAGATACTAAAGAATATTTAAAAGCCACATTAAATCTGATTCATCCACCAATGACTCAAAATGTTAATTTTACATACTACTGCAGGCAAAATGACGAAGGTAAACTAAAGAACATTTCTACCGAGAACAACTGTACCAAAAGTAGAAAATCATTGGAGTTCAATGTTGGAGTAAACACTGATGGAAAATATTGTTCCCATCTATACCGATTACTTTAACTGGTGGACATTAGGGAATTTGGATATGTAGGTAAAATCCTGAGAATATTTGTTGATTCAGAGTGTAGAATTTCTACTATGAGATTGTGATTTTCAGGTAATTTGAGCGAAATTATAAATGCTCTACAACAATTTAGAAAGTATATGACATTAGCTGAAGTTTTTACGCATTTAGACTTATTAATCAACGTCAGTAATGCAGGAAAAGTCAAAACAAATTTAACATTGCACTTGCCTGGTTTGCTGCTCCTTTTCAAACAAATGCTGAAAGAGTATGACAATAGTGAAATGAATATCATGATAACAAACATTCTAAACAATATTGTGTCTATGAATATATTAAAACAAAAAGAAGAGGAAAATGATGGACCTAAAAGCATGTTAGTGGCAGACACAGCTACAGAGGTATTGCACTCAATTATAAATATTTGTAATGCATTACTTTTGCCCTTTACACAATTGATTAAAACATTTTAGCCGGTTGAGATGAAGCATCAAATTATTCAAGTGCCACAAGTGAAAAAACAAACAAAAAAGGCATACAACAAATCAAAACTATACATGGGATCTACTAAATTTCGTCAAGCATCAAGACGCAAAGGTATCTTATTGTGTATAATTGTATATAAAGTATTTGAACAATAAATAATGAACACTTCATTACTATGCTTGCTAGATAGTATTAGGATAAAGTACTTGTTTTACAGTTTCAGAATTTGCAAACGCTACTCACATGATGAAACCAGAAAAGTTTAGTGGCAAGTAGAATTTTGTCACAAATTATGATTATAATAGAATAATGACTTCAAGAGCATGCTCCACAAGTATTTTTTTTTTACAGATGGAAAGTTTATTATAGTGGTACCAGTTGAAAAAAAAAAGAAGACAAGTTGGTAAAGAAGTTTATATTACCAGTAACAATATTATGAACCAGCCCTCACACAAATCTACAATAACAAAGAAAATAAATTACAAATCTGTGTATAAATATTTGACAACTTATGTAACATTTTACATATTTACCATAGTTTTTTTTAACATTATTTTACATATTTTTACTGGAGTTTTCTTTAATATACAATTTGTTTTAAACACTCAAAACGAAAATATATATTTCAGCAAATGCATTTGGAATGATTATTGGTTAAAATACATTTTTGGTACACTGGCAATGTTATTGCATTATCAAAATAAACTTTTTATTAAGCAAGTGTTAGTAAATCATTAAATTAATAGCCCTATAAATGAGATCTAAATTAAAAAAAATTACAATTCACCACAACATCATGTCCTTGTATAAGACAAAAAAATAAATAAAGCTATCAATGAATAAAACTGCACCAGATTACATTAGCAATTAGTCAAACTGACTATCATCATATTGGTCATTATAACCTCTGCGAGATCTATCATAGACTCCTACCGTTCTTTTATTAGATGGAACGGGAGCACTTTGTCTGAACAACATTGCCAACAAAATATAAAACCCTCCAACAATTTTACTAAAGAAATCTAATAACCCAAGGAACATTGGTGTGGAGTTTTTTACTAAAAGAGAGAATTCTCTTATCAATGCTAATATAAAGTTTCCAAGAAAGTTTACAAATGAAGTACCTCCTGTGAAGATCGCAATAACGAAAGCAAGCAAAAATGTTACAAATTCCTTCACATTGGTTATAGACAAAGCACCTTTAAGAGTTTCAATAAAGTCAGTACAGGTTTCATTGAGAGCAGCAACACTACTTTCTAGTTTCTTGTCAGTGTTTACAGTAAGATTAGCTGTCTTTGCTGTGCCAGTTAAAATTGGTTCTACTTCTAAAAATGCATCAGAAATATGTCGCAAACACTTCAATGTCACCATAACTTCACCATCCCTGAATTTCAAACTCTTGATTTGGAACCAAAAGGGGCCGAAGGGTTGGTTATCTATCTCTGTCCACAAGCAGATGCCGGGCGTATATCCCAGGGATTCTGTATCTGTAATACCTATCCAGTGCGTGTTAGGGCAAATCGTAAGCAATTTATGCTGTACATCAAACAAGTCCTTCTTTAAAGTCACTTCTGCGGCGCTAATTATAACTACGTCACGGTATCCGATACGTTTGTCTGCAAGTCTCCTTTCTACGTAACGGCCCAAGAAGATGCGTGACTTCAATCTTTCTTTAAGATAATTTTTAATTTTTGTCGGTTCGGTGTCATCTTGGCTGTCGCATTGAGACGTCGCTACTGATGAGTTCAATGATAAACTCGGCCGCACAACACTCATTTTAGATTTTTAATAAATTGTTTATAATAAATTGTATAAAATAGAAAACCAAAACAACAAAGACTTCTTGCCTTCTCAGTAGATTTTGACAAGTAGAAGAAAAGAATGATCAATGTGACAATTAGAGGTTTGCACCGGAGCAGTGAGTACCGGAGAATAACCGGTGATTTACCGGTAAAAGTACTCGATTGAAATAATCGGTAATTAACCGATTGATCTCCGGTGTTCGTCGCATCTTATTTTTTTTTATATAATAAAGTTACACAAATAAAAGACACATTCAATAATATATTATTTTTATAATTATTTAACATTCATGACAATTATTTACCAACTTGTTTCTTTCGAATTAGATTAATTATTAACCTTCTAACCTAACCTGTCCGAGTCGGAGTCCTCCAAGTGCGGAACTCGCTTCGCTCTCTCTTGCATCCTAAATTCTCCTAGTGCAGTAATATTGCGTTTTGTACCGATCACGAGTGTGAGTATTATGTATGTACGCTCTGGTTAATTTGCTGTGCAGTCAGTATTTAAATGATGGAAATAAATTGATAGGTAATTATTTATTTGATGTGCGATTAATAATATCCCGAAATAAATAATATTTTCCGGATCCGAAACATATTTCAAAGCGCAGAGGAAATAGCCACGTCAAGTGAAAATAGTACTAGAGAAACTGGTCGCTCGGATTTGCTTGGATTTCTAAAAAGAAATACCAGTAATGCAGATATGACATCCGCTACGGCAATGAATTTATTCAAAATGTATACAGAAACACAGTATCCTGAAAAAAGCCACAATTGGGATGAAGTTGTGCAATTCTGGAAATTCAATAAACATCTAAAGCCTTTAGACGAAATAGCCTCTAAATACCTAGCTGTGCCTGCTACTTCTGTAAGGTCAGAGAGAGTATTTTCGGCAACAGGACAAATACTTAATGATAGAAAAACATGTTACGCTATGACGCTGTTGACATATTGTGTTTCTTAAATCAAAATCAGCATTTGTTATCTTTATAAAACGTTTTTTTTTTTTTAATAAATGATTATATAAAGTATATCAATTGATTATTCTTATTTCTTCATTTTTAATGTATAAATAAAAAAAAAGAAACAAAATTTCTTTATTCTCCGGTGACCTCCGGTTTTTCACCGGAGATTGCCCAATCACCGGTGAATTCAATCGGTTCTTAAAATCTCGCTCCGGTGCAAACCTCTAGTGACAATGACATTGAGGTTCCTATTTACATATTCAGTTTTGACTGTTGGCCTACTTTTAGCATCACCACAACAACCGAGTCGATCGGTCCTGTGCTACACCTATTTACAAAATATTTTGTCTTTTATTCTTTTGAGAAATACAATAAAATAATAAACTCTCTTTCTACTAAGATTGTGTTGCAATATATTCGTTCGTGTACCTTTATTTTGTGATATATTGTGTCAAATGGAACGACATTATTTAATAATAGAGATGGGTGCGTTCGGAAATCATTCCAGTTTATTGCACTACGGAGGAAGGACAGAAAGAAAGATTTCTTCATGTCCTCCGTACAATGTCCCCATGTGTGTACACACATCAAAAGTGTCTAAAAGTTATAGCTCGACGAAATCGTACAATGAGCGCAATGATGTTGGTTACTAGACTTCATAACTCAATCTAGTTTCAAAACATTTCCGAAGAATGTTGCCAGTGACTTTTGATAAAACGAATTTATAAATATTATACAATTCTTACACACCCATTTTATTGGTAAAGGGTGTGTGTACCTCTTATTCATACCTTATGCAGTTGCAGTATTTTAAATATTTTTATTAGTAAGAATGTAATGTCCCCCCTCCTAGCCGCTGTATGTGTGAAAGCTATCATACTTACCTAACACTGCGCTGACTATTCGGCAGTCCCGAAACCTAAAACTGGGCTACCGTCTAGTTACCTATTGCAAAGTGTGTCGTTACTGTGGTCAGGTGCATGGAAGTGAAGGGAACGTATGTCAGTCGCGTAAAATGTGAGCATGTATTTTTTTTATAAATTCTTTTTATACTTACATTATGAACCTCATGCAGGTGAATTATCATACCTTTCTAATAATAAAAAAAAATCAGGCAGCTGCATATCTAACGGGGACAGACGGTCCGCTAGCTACATAAACATGATACGATCAGAGATTCAGAGCGTTGCAAGTCTCTTCGATAAACGAACTGATGATCTTTACACCCAGGAACATTTCGCTGACGGTAATTTCATTAATCATCCCAGAAGTTTTGGCGCGATGACATACTTTTTTAAGTTTGACATGTTGTAACTTTGGATTCCCCCTTGGGTGCGGCAACTGACTCTCACATTCATGGTGATTGAATATTAAACTACTAGGTACTAGAAATTAAATGTAATCGATATAAAATTAGTCGAGTAGTACCTCCCCTACTATAAGGCCGCGATCCCGGTTGTAATAACTCGACTATATTTCAATCATGATTCATATGCAGAGACCCTAGATATATGGAAAGGATAAGTACTAAAAATAAAACAGACCGTAATTTTATAAAATTTGTACAATTTAATTAAATTGATACTGACAAAAATTTTAAAAGAAGACATGTAGGTACCTTTTTATTAGGTATTAAAATATGTTCTGACTTCTGAGTATTTATAAAATGTCTCCTAGCTATAAGTATTTAGACAAACTATAATATGTTTACTCATCAAAAGCCTCATTTCTCTAAACATATCATCTCGGAACACTACGTAAAATCATAATATTCATCTTTAGAAGTCAAGTTAGTTAGTCTTTTATAATTTAAATTGCAACAAGCTTTCCGAATAGGTAATTTTAATACAATATTCTTATTCAAAACAAATGAACAAACACAAAAGTCTGTTCTAATAGACTTTAGGGCACGTAATATTTTTTTTACTAAGGACATTTCTGTATTTATCTACATTAAGAAAATATGTATTTCATATATTTTCTATACATCATGTATAAATCGCTAGGATACGCCACAATTGTAAGTATTCTGTACAATAAAATACGTTCCGTTACACAAGTCAATAAATCCATTCGAGGAAAATTAAAAATAACTTAATTAAATAACAATATAAGTTACTAGCATCATATAAGCACAATGTTTTAATATAATTTACTGAAATGTAGAAGCTTACTTTATTACAAAAATAAATAGTTGCTAGGTGGATTTTAATTATGTTAATCACCTACAATAAAAATATTACAAGAACAAAACATGTTCTATCGTTATTGCGTCAGAAAACTAAGAAAAATACTACTTCTAATTATTTTATATGCCAAGTTCGTCGGCAAAACAAACGCTGCCTTTTGAAAGGCTAGGAAACTGTTTTTATATAATTAATATGACGAAACCATGTCGAAAATAATAAGCATACGTTCGGCTTGTTTACGCATATCGAGTTATTTACTTACCCCCTTTTGGTATAACTAAACTTCTCATTTATTAATAAGGGGTTAGTGTTTATAGTGATAGTAATTAATGTAATGCACTCTTGCATTCACTAAGTAGGCATAATTTAATTAATGTGTTTTAAACATGTCATAGATAATAGAAAAGCAATCTTCATTTTTAAGTTCACATGTGTAAACAAGCCATAATATTTGCATCAGCGCACGCGCACGTACGATTTAAATAACAGAGAGAGTAATACAAAAAAAACCACATCATCGTGCATTATGTCTACAAACTTGTAATAAAGTTTTAAATCTAGCAGGGCCTATAAAAGATAAAAATAATGTACTTTTACTCTTACCAAAAGTCTTAACTCAAATTGCAATCTTCATAACAATCGTATTAAAAAATGTATTGTAAGCATTCAAGTTTATACGACAAAGTTCAATATTATCTACACTTTTTAAGAATAAGTTGACAAGACGACAATATTTTGACTAATTTAAAAAGACGGAGTAAAAACCTGCAATATAATACGTAAAAGTTCTAAGGACCTTCCTCTTACAACAATGTAAACTCATTGCGGTTTACGAGTGCTTAGCTCGGTAGAAATCACAATTTCTCTAACTAGCAACAAGTACCAAAAGTGTACTCTTCATTTTACTCCTAAGAAATATATAATACCACAGTAAATCTTCTGCATATTTATACATTCACAACCACATTTATAAACTCCATACTAACTTCGTTGTGAACATAAGATTGCAGAATGTTAAGCATTGTAATAATAAAATAAAATTATTTAATTCTCAAAATAAGATATCATAAAGATCATACAGTCAATTAAAGTCACAGCACCCTGTGCAATATTAGGCCTTAATAAATTTTCCCAAACAATATAAAATCAATATTGCATTTTTTCCTAATGGCAACTAATAAAATGTCATAACAAACTATTCTAGACACAATAGTGTTTCATTACATTTGACACAGTCCAGGGAAGGACATGAAAACAATAAACTTAACTATTAAATATATCGAACATTCGAGTCGCATCATCTCGCTTTCAAAATAAAACCGAATACCACATATGCACCAATTTGGTTCACGTTCAGTACGTGACGATAATATATAATCGTCGAAACCGCATTTCTGCGTCAAATCCTTGAGACAGGAATTGTGAAAGGCGTTAATCCGCCAGCAAAGCTATGATTTTTAATAATTTCCCGGTAATTAAACCGTGATAAGTTATTTCACGATAAGAAAACCGTGTACACTCGCCAGGAACTTGTCAAAGTTATCTTGGAAGCGGAGTTTATGGGTCCTCATCCCGTCGAAGAGAACTCCGTTAGTGAGTACGCCGAATGCCTCTTCCAGTCGGGGCACGTTCGCGGGATCGTTGACGGCAAAAGCTTCAATGAGCTGTCTCGCTAACCCTTCAAGTAAAGCTGGTTTCACACACGTGAGTGAATAAATGGCCGCTCCAGCCGCGGGAATGGAATCCGGTGGTATTTCCATCTTAATAATGAGCATGAGTAGTAATTCGGCAAGAGTGAGTAAGGACAGCGCGTAGGGATTGTCGTCGCCTAACGTTCTCACTCTGTTGGACAGTCCAACTATAGTGTCGCAGCACAATGTGGATACATCGCAGGATACAGCGGTGAGACCCACACGTAACGCCGTCACTACCATGTTAAAGTCGTCCATGGGCAAATTGGTAAGCTAGAAAAAAAAAAGAAGCAAATACATAAACATGGTAATTGCTTTAACGCTGTCACCATGGACTAAGTTAGCATGGGAGACATTATATCCCACATAGTGTCAACAAATGTTTTAATTTCTGTTTCTACCTGGCTCCGAGTTAGGATAAGGAAACGGTAATATGTATCTATGAGCCTTTGCTTTGCCATTGTTGATAAACATTTGTGAAATTGTCACAGAAATTATTTTATTAATAAAACAAGATGGCGGCATTAGTTCCGATTTTGGCCACGCGCCGAAGATTCTTGACAAAAGATCCTGGTACAGCTATAGGTATGTACTTACTTGATCAGCATTATCCAAGTCTCTCAACATTCTATACGCGTGTTGGGCCAGTGTAGGCAGTGCCAGTAGCGGTGGAGTGATCAGCGGCAGCAGTAGCCGCAGGCCGCGCGCGCACGTGTCGCCCACGCCGCGGTCCGCGCCTGAGCGAGCAATGCTGCAGATTACTTCCATTAGGGCGCAGATGTCCTGGAAGTAATACAAAAAGTGTTTTAATCCTAGCAGGGATCTCTAAAACAATACTTTTATATAAATTTCCAAGTGGTATTCTGAGCATGTGGCTCATTTTTTAAAAGCATCCCGAAAAGTGGATAGGACAGAACGCCGAGTCGCGACGAGAAAAGACAAAGATTTTGAGAGAAAAAAAAATATGGGAGAGACCATTGCTAGACAGTGGTCAGCTAAAAGATAATTATGTTAAAATGAAGACGTAAGTATAGCGAAATATTCAACCTTTTTTCAGCGTATTTCATCAGTTTATCTTCTTAACTAGTAGGCATACTTTTCTTTTAAAAAGGAAGTTTATATTCAAGTTACCTCATACACTTCTTCCTCTGCATCTTGCGGAATACTCGATATTTTACCGGAGTTCCACCTCATGTATACTTCAAACGTCGTATTACATATTTCCAGGAATCTATAAACAGTTTGTTAACATAGGTTTGAAATCGCACTATTAATTACAGTTTTAGAGCGTATGATACGCCAAGTATATGAAGTAATATTTCATTTTCTATAGTTGTATACAAGAAAAATGTTATTGATAATAAGAAATGTGGCTTTTTTCAATTCATATGTACTTTCTAAGTTTATCTTGGAAATCATTGATATCGGTGAAGGACAACATCGTAAGTTAACCAGTACCCTAATTGCGTAACACACTATCTATCACAATCTGAATCATTTTGAAGCCTATTGCTAATCCATTGCTTCATATGTTCGAAAAAATTGTCTGCTCCACAACGTAAATAACGCAATGAATGTTGTTGAATTGTCAAAATGAAAACCATTCCTACTGTTAGTGTGTTACGCAATTACCCCGCAGGCCCTGCAGTCTCGACAAATTAACGACAAAAATCGGTCGTTAAGTCTAATCGATGTCAAATTTCTGTAATAGATTTTCAACCTTATGCTTTCGCGATAAAGTTGAAAATCTATTAAAGGAATCTGACAACGATACGACTTAGCGACCGATTTTTGTCGCTGTCTAATGTCGAGACTGCAGGGGCTGTACTTATAATTAATATAAGCTTGAAATCGCAAATCTGCCTTAAGCAAGCCTGGTGATCGATGCTCATGCCATCTCTGTATGAGAACAGCGGGGTAATTACGTAACACACTACCAGTAGGCATGGGTTTCATTTTGACAGTTCAACAACATTCATTGCGTTATTTACGTTATTGAGCAGACAAATTTTTCGAACTTATGAAGAAATGGATTAGCAATAGGCTGCAAAATGATTCAGATTGTGGCAGGTAGTGTTACGTAATTAGGGTGTAGGTCTTTGTCCTGCAGTAGGGCCATAATATGCTGGTATTATTATTAATAACTAGCGACCCGCCCAGGCTTCGCACGGGTAGAGCATATTTATTTATTTATTTTATTATTTATGTACACACAGTAAAATAGATACAGATACGGCATATTAGTATTAAGTACAAAGGTACTGCTTATTTCTTAAGAAATTTCTTCCAGCAGACCTGCGAAAGGAGAAATGAAAAAGAAATGTAGACAATAGTGTGTGAGAACAAGAAGAGAAGAATTTGATTCGTGACGTCTTAAACTAGAATATTAAATATACTTACATATAATGCAAAATTAAATAAAAATAACATATACTTAAATAAATACATAATGCTAAAATAAATAAGCTTATATATATAAATATATAAATTCTCACAGTTAAAAGGAAAGGTAATGCTCTTTTACTCGGTATTTGAAAAGAGAAATAGATTTTAAATCTCGAATGCTAGGCGGAAGTGAGTTCCACAATCTTACAGCATGAACAGAGAAGGAATAAGAATAGTAGCTGGTTTTATGAGGATGGGATTTAAGGAGGGATCTAAGATGTGATCTACACGGTGCGTCGCGAGGGCATATATATTTATGCCTATTTTTTTTTTCAGACTTAATGTCGTATCGTCCTGTTGCGTTGAGCAGTGTTGGGTTAAATTAAAATGTATCTGATGGAGTCCTACTTGGAGTATTTTTAATGTATTTTATTTCCAATCCTGCAAGATGATGATTAGAAGGTTTTTTTTTATGACATAGCTGTGACATGTGCACTGTCGCGATTTTTAAACAATTTGACCAAATTTACGTATTGCAACAGACAAAGTTTTGCCAATAACGGCCTTCGCTTAAATGGTAGACGTATGCTACCGCGGACTTTTTTTTAGACCTATTTATGAGTAATAATCCCACCATACATTATTGATGTGTACACCTAACGGTTTCTGCAGCGCACGCCGAGATAGCTCTCAAACGGCAGGATTTCTTCCGACTTCTTCAACTATCATTGTCATATTTCAGCCAATTTACACAAAACTTTAATTAATTATACACCTAAACCTTCCTCATGAATCACTCCATGCATTGGTGAAAACTATATGAAAATCGGTTCGGTAGTTTTTGAGTTTATTGCGTACAGACAGACAGACAGACGCGGGGGACTTTGTTTTATAATATGTAGTGATAATATAAGAAATCAAGAAACATACTTGTTCACATTCTGCGGCTGTACTGAGTGCAGCATCCTCTTTGCGCTTTTAGCGAGTAAGTTCAAAGCTGGCAACACTACTCCAGGATAATTGTGATATCTAAATATGATCCCAGGTATCTTATCTAAGGCACCAATTAACATCATGAATTGTTCGTCCATTGTTCCGACCTGCGAAGTGAGAAATTCGTAAATTAATAATAATAAAATTATTGTTTGTAACACCACTGAGGGCACAGAATTCTGTGTGGTTATATGAAAGTTTACCGCACGATCAGTACTGAAGAGGTTTTAGCCTGAATGGCTTTTCACATGCAACCTTCATGAGTATTCTATAAGTTGATGGTATGGATTATAAGATCAAAACTATTTCACATTTAGAAGAATAGGAAAAAAGAGAAGAGTCAGCTGGGAGAGCCGACAGCCCACGTCCGATGTAAAATAAGTAGTTTTATGAGAGCAATATTAATCCAAAGGTCATAGTTTAACTACGCCTTTTATTGATCCTGATACATTACATTTACAAAAATCCAACAACAATCGTTGGGCAGTAGCCCACCGGACACAACACTAGCATGCGTAGCAAGACCACTTCTATCTCTGGTCTACGAAGAGAAGACAAATCACTTTCTTAACAAAAAGTCATTCTTTTCTTGAATTTTGACATCCCGTCGTAGAAATCTTTCTACAATCTGTCATTTTGTCTTCAGTTTCTTCCGTTTCTATAGTGGCCGTGCTATGCATGCTGCTGGTACAAAGAACCTCCCTGTTCAGTGGAGGAACATCACGCCTTGATCCTTCAACCCCAAAACACCATGATTAACCACAAGGTATAAATAAATATGGCTATTTACGTGAAACAAGCTTGGTTCCATAATTTTGTTAGAATAATGCTGATACCAAAGTTTGCCTACACAAATTCTTTTCTCACCAAGACAAACTCCGAGCTACAATTAATCCAAAAAAGATATACGCTTCGGTAAACTTCGTGTTTCCGAACTCGCACGAACGTCGCGCCACAGAGTAACCCCTCACAGAGGCAAATATTCCAAGTTTTGTACTGCCGCGCTGTGTAGTAGTGTAACTATCATTGCGCGTTTGTATAAAGTTATCTCTCCGGTCGGGTTATCTACTCCGGTCGCAGATCGTCATTTGTCACTAAAAAGTTTTGAAGTTTTTAGGAATTGCATAGATTTGTTATCTATAATGTTGTAGATAATCATGGTACTTAATACAAAATAAGCAAGTACTTCCATGGGTGTCACAACTCTATATTAGATCTCACCATCGCACGTTCGTATTTCCGAAGATAGACGATGACTCCCGAAGCGCAAACTTTTATTTGGATATCTGTATATTGATGTCTCTTACCTCAAGCACGCCCTCAGTGACTCCGATAAAGCAGTCGAGTGTATCAGCGAGCATGTTGCGAACTGGTTCCGTATCAGACTCCATGTTTATTAAATTCATTAGCTTCTCTTGTAACGACACTGTACTTGAAAGCAGACGGTTTCGGACGTCACCTGTAGAATTATTAAGTATTAGGACCGATTAGTTACTTCCTGAAGAATTGGTGAGCAGAAGCGCGACTTCATAAGAAGTGGTAAAAAATAAGGTGGTAGGCCCATGAATGGGAAGAACGGAACGGGATAACTGAAAAGGGGGTCTACCCTTTATAGCAGAAC
Organism: Dryobotodes eremita; assembly: GCA_917490735.1. Classification (NCBI taxonomy): domain Eukaryota; kingdom Metazoa; phylum Arthropoda; class Insecta; order Lepidoptera; family Noctuidae; genus Dryobotodes; species Dryobotodes eremita. The sequence goes on along the minus strand of OU823251.1, from coordinate 16,004,183 downwards.
TTTTTATGTCATAATATTATTTTGCATAACAGCTCATAGCATAAACTTCATTTCGCAGAAAATCGTTTGGCATACACTCATTTATAATACATTAAAAACGCATAATTTTGTAAGTCAGAATCATCTTTAGGCATAAATTTCATATCCATAATAATTAAAAGTAGAACCATCATATTGCAGAAAGTTCACTGTTAGAATCGTCTTTTGGCATAAATTTCATATCCATAATAATTAAAAAGTAGAACCGTCATATTGCAGAAAGTTCACTGTCAGAATCGTCTTTTGGCATACATACATTTCATATCGATAATCATTAAAATGTAGAACTATCATATCTCAGAAATTTTACAGTTAGAATCATCTTTTGGCATACTTTTCATATCCATAATAATTGAAAGACTCATCTATCACATTACGGAAAATTCATAGTTAGAATAATTTTGTATGAAGCATGAGAGAAGCATGCAAACATGCAAACAAGCTTACACCATGCATGCATTAAGCATGTAGCATGCAAATATGCAAAAAAGCACACACCATGCATGTATGCATCAAGCATGTAGAATGCAAACATGCAAAAAAGCACACACCATGCATGCAGCATGCAAGCAAGCATGCAGCATGCAAGCAAACATGCAGCATGCAAGCAAGCATGCAACATGCAGCAGGCATGGTTTCTGTCACGGCTCCCGGCGCTGCAGGGCTCAGGCGGTCCCACGCAAGCTTCTCGTCGCAGATGGTTGTAACGCTCACCACAGCAGCTTCGGCTTGCTGGCCGGCTTTGCCGGCCAGCCTCAGCCGCGGCGGCGAGCGTTAAAACCACCTGCTCCTCAGCTCGCGGGCCACCTCGCCCCTCCGCGCCTACGCGGGCTTAAATTACACTCTAGGGGTAGGGCAGACAAGACTACGTGCAGTCGGTTTTGCAGCGATTCGGTTCTGTCACTTCACTAACTTTTGTAGTACAACATATTGACTTTTTAAGACAATATTTTAATTTTAATTTAAGGTTAAGAATATGATTACATTTTATAGAAATGACAATAATTATGCCTAATAAAATTATCCCAAATGATATTCTGCCATCTTCTTAATATGCCAAGTGAAATTATTCCAAATAATCGTCGCTCTAAATAAACGTTATGTCAAACGAAATTATGCGAAATTAAGCTTTGCCAAAAGTAATTATGCCAAATAAAATTCTGCCATCTTAAAAGTATGCCTATGTAAATTCGGACATATAAACATTCGGCCAAACAATAATTATATTAAATGATTTTTATGCCATATATATATTCGTTTAAAGAAGATTATGCCAAGTGGGTTATGCCAAATAAATTTCGGAGCATCAAAATTCTGCCAGATAGAGGGAACCCCTGAAAAGGATGTAACATATTAGTAACTAGCTTCTGCCCGCGACTTCGTCCGCGTGGAATTTCTTGTTCCCCCGACCCACCCCATCGCATCGCATCACCTGCCCGCGCTATCAGTTCGTTTTTGCTTAGCGTACTTTGTGACTTGTTTTTTTTTGCTCGGCTCCTACAGCGTGATATTAAATAGCATCTAGCCTTCCTCAAGAATTGGGCTATCAAATGCAAAAATATTTTTTCAAATCCAGCCGGTAGTTCCACAGATTACATACAAACTTAGATAAATCAATTATTCAAATTAGGTTGACAATCACCGCGTTAAGGTTAAACTTTAAAAAAAAAAAACTGGTCCATAACCGGATGTGCTACCGAGTGTTTAACACGCGAAATTTTGAATTACCTTAATATAGCTAAAGAAGAGTTTGACAAGTTCTCAACTTCAAATTCTCAATGCAGAAATCGAGTATAAGAAGTCCATATGAGATGGTTCATTAATATCCACAAATTGGGACAAGCGTTACTAGCGCCCTCTGTACATACCCTCGGCATAAGTAGCGGCTATAGCGAAAGCTCTGTGTAACTCCTTCCTGAGATCTCCCGGCAAGTTACAGCCGGCCGCTTCCCATTGCAACAGCGCAAGAAACTCTTCACAACTTGCCAGAGGATTTTGCCTTAGGAAAAAAGTAAAAATATGAGAATAAAGAATATGTGATGTTTTTGATGGGGCAGATACGTGGCATTGCCACGGTTAGTTCAATGTTCATAAAAGTGGATATATTGATCAGTAGCTATCGCAGGGTAGTCATGCAGGCAACAGGCCAACTCCGTACGAATACGTTACTTACGGCAAAAATTATCTGTTAGAAAAATATATATTATGTTAGTTCTATTTTTTGGCCTTGATGACGTAGACATGCATTAGGATCGGCGACATCTAACTAAATGAAAATCCAAGATGATTATCGCCATCAGCGCCTTCAAAAACCAGGAAAACAACCACCATGACGAATTTGAAAATTATCGCGGCTGCCATCTTCAAAAAAACACCCACGAAACGAATTTCGCTTTGTGGCCGTTCTGTGTTTGCCAGACTGCGTTGTGGCTGTTTTTATAAAGGCCACAACGCAGATTTCGTATCGTGGCTTTCGCTCAATGAGCCTTTTCGGTCTTTAAAGCCTAACACCACACTTACTTGTGCTGTGAGTGCGCGAGAGTAGTGAGGAGATGCGTGGCGTGCGAGGCGGCGGCGGGCTGCGCGGCCTGGTGGCGCAGGCACGCGCCCGCGCGGCCCGCCAGGCGCGACACCACCCACGACACGCCGCGCGACCCGCGGCCGAACGCGCACGCCAAGATCGGCGACATCTATACATAGAATAGTAGATTTTTTTACCACGGGGATAAAACAAAGGCACTTTATTTAATCACGATCGTAACGAAGGATTTCAAGGGCTAATCAGTTAACTCCTGAGCGAAACGAGGAAATTAAGACTAGTATCCCGAGTGCATCAAGGGATTCAAGTTCGCCCAAGACGTAGACACCTTTATCCCCGAGGAGAATACTCAAATTTTCACACGAGATAATACTCAATACTCAATAATTTATTGCATTCTACAATGTGCTTAGGTGGTAAGTAAGTAAACATTAGTAAAAGCAAAAAGCAGTTCCGATTAAGTTTTTTTTGTAAATGTTGTTAAGATTGACACCAGACTTATAGCACGCGAGATCTCGAGTTTCTAATCTCTTAGTCCAGTTACCCAATTACCCTATAATTATACTTGTTTAGATCATACATTCAGTCACGTCATAGCAGAAAGTAATTAGTATGATAAGGATATTTAGAAGGCCACATACAACAATACCTAATAAAACCAGTTTGATAATGATACTATGCAACATCCATACTATGCAGTCCCGTCATGATAGGATACGGATGGTAAGCACGAACAATAGTATGTAAAAACTAAATCTATTCTTATATTTCACTTGATACAGAACTGGAGACTGAAATCTGGTTGTAATTTTGTAATGCATGAAGAGAAGATGTATCGTACTACGCCAAGGAATTAATGCTGTGTTTTGGTTTTTCTCAAATTTCCATTTTGAACCTCAGGCTTATCGCACCGGCAAGTCAGCGAAAATAGAACATACGTCATTCATTATTTTGTATTTGACGCAGATGTCCCACACAAAGTCGGTCCTACAAACGATCGAAAGGCTACAAAAGTTTAAAGAGTAGTATGACCGATTTTCCCCTTTCCGAGAGAATGATACGAACATACAACACGACAACGCAACGCAACGCAACTCGCAAAACGACAGGCACTTGGACCACACTGGAACAATATCCCTCCTCCGATAAGGTATAGTAAAAGTTGCTCAACTTTCAAATTAAAATTAAAAGAATTTTTATTAAACCATCAAAAACATTTAAGCCGACATTTCTGCCTTATGAAAAAAATTATTTAATATTTTTTTGTTTTGTCAATTTTACCAATTTTATCGATTTCATTATTATTATTTTATTTTTTTTCAATTTTAATTTCAATTTGCTATCATTTTTTATTAGTCAATTATTATTGTTTGTACCATAAATGGAAATGAAAACCGCATGAAAATCCGTTTCGTAGTTAAGAAGTTGCACGGACAAAAGCTGTCTGTAGTCACTACAACCGGTAGCCAAAAAAAAGTGGCCATCTATGTTCGGCCTTAAATAATATATTTTTTTAACTAAGACACAGGTAAACGAGAAACGTTATGCACTTAGGTAATCTTCGTGTTTCTGAACTAGCACAGGCGGTCGCGCCAAAGAGCTTTTCAGTTTTGTACTGCCGTACGCGCGCATTGCGCGTTTGTACAAAGTTTTCTCTCTGTTGGTTACCTACTCCAGTCGCAGATCGGCATCTGTCTCTCAAAAGTTTTAAGATTTCATATGGAAATTAAAAGAGTTGTTAATCATGGTGATGCAAAAAAAGCTAGCTCTATATTAGATCTCATTATTGCGCGGTCGTAATTCCGAAGATAAACGATGATTCCCGAAGCGCATGCTTTTCTTAGGGTATCAGTATTTCTTGGTAACCTTAGTAGTCACATTATAATTAATTACCTCATTATTCCTCATCATTATTACCTCAGAATAAACAGATGGTTGTGGCATCAGGTACGAGTTAGCCCATATCTTGAGCAGCCAGGAGATTGTGGCCGACAGTTCTGGACTGAACACGCTGCCGAGTCCGGCTTCCAACGCCGCGCATTCCCATGCATTGATGCGCAGAATTTCACCAACCAACCTGATGGGAAGTAAAGAGTTATATTTACACTAACGTTTAAAAAAAAAAAAAAAAAAAATCTTTTAATCGGTATTTTACCCACACGGAAACGTCAACCCCATTATGCCATATGAAATCTACCATAAACTACTGCTTAGATCTTAAACAGAAATGGAAGTCGTAATCATTGAAGTACACTAACTATAGACCGACCGCTTTAATGAGTCCTCGCCCGCGGGGTACAGGGGCGCGAGGGTACGACGACAAAGGAGACCGAGGGAGGTGCGGGAGGCGGGCGTATTTTTGTCATAACTTATTTCGCTCGCTACGCGGTTAGCGATCGCACATCTTGACAATTGCGGACGCTTTCTGAGAGTTATACATGAGATTACATTTTCAAAATAAAATTAATAGTGAGTGCAAGCAAATGGCTTTTAACGTATACGAATATTTTAGAAGAAAAAAGCTAGTGATATTGATATGGACATAAGTGATTGATTTATAATTTGGATAAATCTTGCATATAATAAATACTTAGTACGAACGTTTATTACTTAATATTTATTTTGTTACTTATATAGTTTATAGTTGTTTCATTCAAATTTTGTATCGTTATCAATCAATTTTCTAATAAAAAATGACCACCAGTTCACCGTTAACTACTATGACGTCACATATCTTAAGAACTGTCCAGTGCGCATTTCGCCTCTTGTGTATCACGCTACGCGCGCCCGCCGCCCGCACCTCCCTCGGTCCCCTTTGTCGTCATACCCCCGCGCCCCTGTACCCCCCGGGAGAGGACTCATTAAAGCGGTCGGTCTATAGCTGGCATATTCTTTTAGCAACATCTGAAGTTGGTTGTGCCAAAATGCTTTGAACTAGCCCTACCTTTAATATGTTTAATTGGAACTCATTGATTAAGATTTCCCTTTCATCTTGTTTCCTAACAAAATCCATCAGCAAATGCTGTACATCCTCAATCACATTGTGCAGATGTTATAGTTAGGTGAGTTTGCTTTTTTTCATTAGGAATGCAAACTTCGCCGATGGATAGTGTCCAGACCGCAATCTTACTGCTAACTTGACATAGTTTTCACTTAACCTAATACAGTCAAACCAGGATCAACGGGGAAGTTCGTCTTGTATTGTCTTATACCATATTCCCGTCTCTTTAGATGTAACGTTAAAATATTCTTTCTAATTATTAAAGTTAAAATTTAGAAATATAATCAACGTAATCAGACAAAAATCTAACTCGCCTCCCTCCTTCGCTACACTTACGTTAATTAGCAGTTTCAACTCGTGGTTCTAATTCGTAGTGTGCCGATGGCACTCCAAATTGAGCCAGCTCAGCTACAAGTTTAACATTATCAGAAGCGTCTATTTGATCCCGCAACGTGCACGTATCAGGGCAGGTTGACAAGCTGTGCCCATTATGGGACACAGCTTGACAACCTCCCACATACGGGACTTCCATACTAAGTACCTACTATCGGACACAGCTTAGTAAATGATCAACATCAAATCAATGATTTGATCGAGTAGATTAACCTTTCCAAACACACAGACTCCCAAGAGCCACAAACAACAGATAATGAGTTGTGTTTGTGACGTGTCCCATCGTTAGTAGAGGCTTGGTAGGCTAATAGATCAGGATTAGGGTTATCATTCGTCCGGATTTATCCGGAAAAGTCCGGCTTTTCAGCCCGCCATGCCGAATTTGTCCGGACCTTTCGATAGAAGGGGTTTAAAAAAAAATACATATCGACATACATAAAGGGAAAATTTACCTTCCAATTGTCGATATTTTAATTATTACTGCAAGAAAGATTAAATAATAATATAACAGGACTTTTTTTTTGTTCAAATGTCCGGCTTTGCCAAGATTATTCAAAATTCGAAATGGTAACCCTACTCAAGATGCATGATCCTATGATTTCGGCAGATAGAACATGTCGAACTACAATGACCAATAAACCATGAAAGCAGAATGTTTTTATAAAAAAATCGGTAATAATAGGGCATGCTGAAAAAAAACATTTTGCTGTAAGTTAAATATATATATAGCGTCGCAAATGTTATTATAGATGCTGAGATCTATTTAGAGATAGTTTCTTATTGTCTGACGATAAAGATCACAAGACGTTGTAAAGTTTAACAGGGTCATTATTAGCATTTAAAAATCAAGATTAAATAAGTAACTCTTAAGAATATTGACTCAAATCATGTTATACATTGCATCATGTTATGACAGATATCAACAAAAGATTTTCCATACATTGTTAGATCGATATTTTACATGTAAAAAGATAACAATTGTTATGATAATAATAGACTAACAAAACCTCACAATAGTCAGGAAATGAGATAACATTGAACTTCCAACTATGTAATAAGCATTATAGAGTTATGATTAGTTTATCTCGCAATCACACATAAATAATGGCCTACTAGATGTGGCACGTGCAAATCCAATTATTGTTTTAACCTCTTGCGTAATGAGACATAATGATTATCTATTGTGTTGTGTCTCACTCGACATCGCGACCTCAGGTCTCAAAGAGTTAGGGCACGCCACAATTGCGGCGGTAAGACCCCTCTTTGAGGAGTGGCTTGAGAGGCGCCACGGCGTCCTCACCTTCCGCCTGACGCAGGTCCTCACCGGACATGGCTGTTTCGGGAGGTTCCTGTTTCAGATAAGGTGGGAGGAAACGCCCAGGTGTAATCATTGTGTGGATCGACCGGAGGACACGGTGGAGCACCGCCGTGTCCTCGTGGAGGCAATCTCTCGCGTCGTCCCTGGTTCAGGCCATGGTACGGAGCGAGAGGGAATGGGAAGCAGTCATGCTCGCGAAGGAGGAGGCGGAGCGTGTGAGGGAGAGGCAATCGTTGCGCCCTCACGCCCCTATTCGTCGCAGGAGGAGACACCCTGGGCGTCGGGAGTCGATTGCCGACTCCCGGCCACCGTAGGCGCGGGCTTGCGGACGGCCAGCAATCGGCAGTTCGCCGTCCGGGAAGGACCAGGCCCGGGTCGACGGCGCGTCGTGTACCACGCGCGCCTCAAATAGATGTCAGCATAATTGACGGGGTCCGACAGGGCCGATGCCTGACGGGGTCCGACAGGGCCGATGCCTGCCGGGGTCGCGGATTTTTTGAAAGAGTTACCGTGGCCCTGGCGCACAGGCAACTGAAGGAAGACGGGTTGGTTTTAGTCAGTGTTTTAGTGTTTTAGTCAGTAAGAGTCTGACACGCCCTTCCGCTCCGCCCAGAGCGGGAGTCATTTGATGATTACCAAACTAAAAAAAAAAAATGGACTCAAAGGGTTAAAGACAACTTATAAATATTCTAAGGCTAAAAAGGACTATTGCACAATAGTATAAAGGAAAATTAAGATGAACGAGTTCTTAAAAAAAAAACCGTTTAGAATTTCTACAAAACCCCACTTACAGTGACACCTTCAACTACGTTTCTCATATAAAGTTATAAAGTAAACGTAAGAAGAAATATTCAAATTCACTCTGCGTACAGTCACCAACCAGGGTCGTCGATATAGTTGAAGTTTAGAATATAAGTATAAATGTTTGCGAAAAAAAAAAAATTAAAACAAACCGGTCATTTATCAAATTAAATTTCATTCGAAAACATCCATCGGTTTCTTACTAAACTTCAACCATATCCAGCGACCCTGGATACTTATCTCCTTTGGTGATTGTACATCGAGAGCTAAATATGTATGAACAAATAAAATTCACCCTGTGTACATCACGAACTAAATGTATGAACACATAAAACTTACTTGAGTACAGAATCAACATTTTCAGTGTTAGTACTCTCGCCGACCAAGTATCTGAGTGATGCATCGACATTGGCGTTCTCCATCAAACTGAAGTTGATGATCTCTGAGGGAATCATCACGGTCTCGCCTTCAGTGCAGTCCACGGCTAGGAAGTGACCTGGGCAAGTAATTAAAATTAAAAAAACACCCGACTGCAAAAACACATACCTTACTGAAAAGAGAAAAACAAGCATTATTATGCATTGAACCTTGTTTTATGCAAGTTTATCGCAGGCGGGGATAAACAAGTTACAACATATTTCAGGTTATTGGTTTATCCCCGCCTGCAATAACCGTACACAAACCAAAGTTCAATAGATAATAATGCTTGTTTTTCTCTTTTCAGTTAGGTATGTGTTAAATATTTGCTTTATTTCAAGCTTTTTAGTCTTATTAATTTAGCATTGCTCATTTCAAATTACTTTTAGACATATAAGTTGTATAAATTTTTTGTAAGCCAACACACAAAAAACACTTTATTTTGATACCCCACTCGATAAGATGAGAGGAAACAAAAACATTTTTGAAGACATAATTTGGCGCCAAAAATCGGCCACTTATTTTTTTTTATAATTTCAATATACCCAGTGTCACTCTCACGATTAAGACGAATCTAACGACACCTCTCAAGCTAAAATCCATCAATCCGTTTAGGCTACAGGGCGTGCCAAAGAAATATATATATACATACACACATACACTCGAAAAACATAACCCTCCTTCTGGCGCAGTCGGGTAATTACTAACATGTTTTACGATGACCCGGGGATCGGACACATGCCTAGCAGTCACAAAGATCAATTAAATTGTTAAATGAAAAAGTTGTCGGCGTTTTTACTTACACGAGGTTGTTTTCCATCGTATAGATATCAATCGCATAATAATGTACACAAATACGTTGACCCGGAATAACTATTGGTAGTTATGCTATACTTATAATTTATCAATGTATTTGTTCTGTGACTGTAGCACAGAAAATTAAAATCACAGCTATTTTGCCAAACGGATTTTATACCTTATCACAAACACAAAAAGGGCAGTTATTATCTGTACTCCACAAAACAAAGCAGCAGTGAATTGTATCTTACCAGTAATCATGAGAATCCAGTGCAGGTCTTCAAACAGGGTCACCATGTGTCCCCCTGCACTTATTGGCAGTTTGCCCATGTGCATCAACCGCAGTTGACTCTCAAGCCTATAGGAAGACAGAGAAAAAATGATTTTCCTACACGAAATTACGTCGAGGTAAACGATAAGACACAATCAGAAATCACACAAACTCGCACTGCATCGCATTTTGATACAAATAATTAATGTTCGCAAATTAATATTTTTTTGGAACTGATACTTTTAAACTTTCCTGTCGTGATTTGTAGGTTCTGAAATGGTCAAAACATAAAAGCCAGTTCATTTATTTTCTTTCCAGTCCATTGTTAAATCAATCATAGGAGAAAATGCAACAGATAAGGAACTGACCACACTTACCGACGCGGAATTGGTTTGAGCCGATCACGTATCATCAAATTTCCGTCACTTAGGCGACCGAAAATTAGGATGCAAATTCGTTTCCGATCAATGTCGAGTCGCGTCGCGAAACGAGGCGAATGACTTCTTGCTTTTATTGCAAGTACATAAAGCTTTCTCTAACCGGCTCAAGCCGATTTCAAGTCGATGAGTGTGGTCACTTCCTAAGGAAACAAATTAGCAAAGAGCTTACCGTTTACTCCTATCCTGTAGTAAAGTGAAGAGCACATGGCAGCAGTGTGCGGGTGCCTTTCGCGCGATTGCACCAATCGTAAGCAACACATTGCTGTGCAGCTTACGTTCATCTTCTTCTAGTTCATCCTTTATATCCTCGTCTGTGCTGTCTGAGGCCCTGTCAATGTAGTAGACAAAAGAGTTTTAAGAAAATGACGTGCAGAAATCTGTAAAAGTATCCGAGGTCCAAAGTTTTTGTTATTTAATGTGTCCAAATTTTCCGTGCTTCTCAGATGTACGGTAAAAAAAGAGATAGGGATACAAGCAATAATATTGCGGAATAGGAGATTGCGGTTTTCCCCCCTTTATTCTGTATCTGGTATGTATGTTAATGATAGCTATATATATTTTTTTTATTTTTTTTTTTATATTTCACTATTAAGTACCTCACCAGAGTATAGAGATAATAGCGCTTAAATAGAGATGAATGGAAGAAGAAAAAAACATTCGCAGAACTAAAATTGGACGTAGTTAAACGAAAAGGATCCAACCCACAAATGGCCAAAAATGAATTGTGTATACCAAAACACGTGTACACGGACTTCAACTTTAATATTAAGACAACAATCCAAGTAAAATTCAAACGCAACATCATGTTGCGATAAATTTTACATGGATTGTCTTCGTAATATTAAAGTTTTAACTACAAATAGTGTTTTAGTATACACAATTATTTTTTGCCCATTTGTGGGTTGGATTCTTTCCGTTTAACTACGTCAAATAAAAAAAAATAACAACGTAATAAGGGCAGGACGGTGATGACTCTTACCTCGTTCCATCAGGGGGCGCCAGTCTGCACTGTAAATAAGTGTTAAATATCTCTATGCAAGGATTCATCAGCGTGTCATTTACATATCCGTCGGTCTCATGCACTATTGAGCTCCAACTATGAAGGAACTTGTTCAGTGACTCTCTCCATACTGTGTCATCGTTGACCTGAAATCAAACGTATAAATGAAAATAAATCAATTTAATCTTCATTTTCATCAAAAAGTGCCAAAGATCTTTAGTATTTTCGGACAATTCGGTAAGAATACATTATGCCAATAAAAAAATATAGGAACTCTAAATATTATTGTATGGGGTTAGTATTTTTATTTGGCTATCTGGTTTAACCATCAACTGATAAACTTTTTTTTGTAATATGAATACTTACTCCTTCCTCGATAACCGATCCTCTGATGCAATGACACGTTAACGAAGTCAGGTTCTGCAGAAAAGCCGGCGGCGTCGCAGCAATCATGGCGGGCGAGAAGAACTGGATTAATCTGCGGTATATATCGGAGATGCCAAGCATCTCCCTTTCGACCGGCTGAATATACGCCATCATATTCAAGAAACTATTCACGTAATTCTCCAAATACTGCTGTTTCAAGTTACTTGCGGAAACAACTACGCCGCTCAGACTAGCTAGTTGCACCAAACATGTAAGAGACGGACTAGCCAAGTCGGGATTGGATCTCACATACATGTGAATCTCAAAGAATAAAGCCAGTAGTTCAGGTTGCATTATTGTGTCCCGCCAGCTCAGGCTCAATCGCAAAGCCGGGGCAGTATCACTCTCGTAAATAGCTTCGAAAGCACCGATCAACCTCTTCGACAATAATGGAGATACGTGGCTCCAACATAGTACTGTCTCCACTATAGTTAACAACTGCTTTGTCAACAAAGCTTGTTCGCCTTCCGGCCTATGTCCAGAACGCACTATCTGTTCCAGAACTCCTACAGTAAACCTAAATATTCTCTTCAAATCTAGCGCTTCAAAGGATTTCTTCAGTCGAAAATGGACCTCCCATATCAAGCCAACATCAGCAGATTTCACTGTTATAGCAAATTCTTGCATTATAGCTAGTATGAGTGAGCAAGCTAACTTCTGCTGACTTATAGGTGAGCTAAGTATTATCTTTTCTAATTCGGCAATTAAATTCTTCCTTTCTCTTCCTCCATCGTCGATGCTGCCTCTTTTGATAATAATGGCAATAGTCTGAAACATTTCGGAATTTTAAAAAAAATCGACTTGATGGCACTTGCAGTAGAACTATTAAAACGGTCTACCAAGGTCGGCGAGAAATAGAAAAGATTCGAAATTACTTAGCATGTATTGTACTCTTAATTAAAAACCTACAATGAGAGTGGCTTTCTTAGGGTTTGTAGTCAATCTGATTATCTTAACGTTTTTACCAATTTTTTTAAACAATTCGTTGGACCCTGTGAGTATGTGCGGAAAATGCAAATATAACAAAGTAAAAACTGATAATGATTAAGAAGAATAATATTACCTGCAAAAGCTTTTCCCTCAAAAATGGTGGAGCCTCTTTTCTCAATAAATAATTGAGTAAGTATTCTCGCAGGGAAGAAATATCGTTTTCGGATAATAAGCTCCATTCTCTGATAAGTGCTGCTTTCAATAAGCCAGCTGCTTCAAACAGTACGTAGTCTGATGAAGATTTCTCTAAAATTTCTCTACACAACTGATAAGGGTTCTTAGTGCTCCGAAATTCGAGAAATACACTCTCAGCTTGGTGACGTTGCTCTGATGTCACCATTTCTGGTGGTGCCTATAAATAAATAATAATAATAAGCCTTTTTCAGACATGGTTACAAATATAGATTACATAAATATATACTTTTAATATCTTCACAATCTGTTACTTATGTTTGATTTAGGTTACTATAAATTAATGAAAATAAGGGTTAGAGTAGAGGTTTGTTTTGTCTCTTCTTTAAATGCAAAACATGCCTCAAAACTTTTAATACTTTTTTTTTTTAAACTAAGGTTGTCTGTAAAAGATCGCTTTTAGCGTTAAGACCGCCCATTGTGTCACCCTGTGTAAAATGTCTACATTTATATCTGTAATTTTTATGGTGTACATAATAAAGAGTATTCTATTCTATTATATTCTAAGTATTTTAAATTCATGTTAAATGTGAGTAAAAAAAAAAATTTGACAGTTTGTTATATTTTCATAGTAAAAAAAATGCCCTGATTTTGATTTCATGTCTGCTTGGTTCCTGAAGAAGGACTAAAGCATGGTAGCCCAACCACAAGTCTGCGGGTCACGAAGTAGCCTACCAACGCATTTGCACTTGCACCTACACGAACTTGTTTGTACTAATAAATTGGTAGATGTGCTTTGTGTAACAGAACACAATATGAAAGAAAGCGATGACATACATTTACATATTCCAAATTACACACATGCAACCCATTATGTTAGAAACAATCGAAGAGGGGGTTCATGTATTCTGGTAAACAATAAACAAAAGCAAAAAAAAAAAAAAAACATGTATGAGGGTTTTTCGAAAATCGTTCCCTGATGGGGGGCACTGGGGTTAATAAATTTTTAAGGGGAGAATTATACTGCGTGGCTTGATTAACTCAAAAATTGGTATGAATAATCTTTAGTTTCAGTTACGGAAACATCCCAAACGATTTTTCAAAATTCCATCCCTGTGGGGGGGAAATAGGGGATACAGTTTATATGTTTTTTATTTTTTATTTGGTTGATAAACTTGAGACTTGGCAATATTTTTGGCCCTTTTAGTTTTATAAATCAGCACCTCACAGAGGATTAAGGGGGTGTCAAAGTGAATAAAGGCGCTGTCGGATTAACTCGAAATTCGGTAGGTACTAATATTTCACACAAAAATAAAAAGTACGCGTTTCAGGGTTTTTCAGAAATCACTCCTAACGGGGTGGAAAAGGGTCATAAAGTTTGGATTTTACTGCTTGCTTCAATTAACTCGAAAATGGGTATAAATAATGATAAATCATACAACGGAAACGTACCAAACGCTTTTTCACCACAACAGGGCGTTGTGGTGAAAAAGAAGAAAACTGTTATTTGAAAAATCTTATCACACTGAACGCTTGCTCATAGACGTATTAAAATGTGTACCTTCTGCAAACTATGACATTTTCCCTTCGGATTCGGAGCGAAACTTTTTATGTGCTTTAAAGATTATTTTCCTATTGGTTCTTGTTGCATTTTCTATGTATTCTTGAGGAATGTTATAGGCTATTATTTTAACACCACGCTGTGACCCTTAGGAGCCGAGCAAAGGGAAAAGGCAGAAATAACGCTAAGCGAAAACGCGCGGGCGGGCGATGCGAAGCGACAGGGTGAGTAGGGGGAAGAAAAAATTTCACGTCGACGAAGTCGCGGGCAGAAGCTAGTTACACTAAATATTCATATTTAGAAGAAACCTTTTTCATTACCTACTTAATTTAGATAAGTTTAGTTAATAATTTTTGTTACCTTAATTTGTACTATTTTCTTTATGTTTATGTTTATTTTATTGCTAAAGATTTAAGACTGTTACTTAGCATTATTTTTATAATAATATAGGCTATGCTACACAGGTAGCAATAAGTATATACTTATTACCTTCTGTGAAAGCAATATTTGTACGCTTTGCAATGCAGTCCAAAGGGACATAATATTTTTTGCTACCTAAGAATAATATAATAATATAGGCTATGCTACCTGTGTAGCATAGCCTATATTATTATAAAAATAATGCTAAGTAACAGTCTTAAATCTTTAGCAATAAAATAAACATAAACATAAAGAAAATAGTACAAATTAAGGTAACAAAAATTATTAACTAAACTTATCTAAATTAAGTAGGTAATGAAAAAGGTTTCTTCTAAATATGAATATTTAGTGTAACTAGCTTCTGCCCGCGACTTCGTCGACGTGAAATTTTTTCTTCCCCCTACTCACCCTGTCGCTTCGCATCGCTCGCCCGCGCGTTTTCGCTTAGCGTTATTTCTACGAAGGTACAGATATTGCGTACAAATATTGCTTTCACAGAAGGTAATAAGTATACAGATACTTATTACCTTCCGTGAAAGCAATATTTGTACGCCTTGCAATGCAGCCCAAAGGGACATAATATTTTTTGGATTTTATACCATCATGCACCATTACATTATACCTATGCATACAAATAATTAAATTAGAATTTGCCTACCAACAGCGGTCAGCTGGCGACAGTGTTTTGAGAACTTTTAGGATTTCAAATCAGATTTTTTTTTTAAGCTATTGCATAGCTTTTATCGCGGGCTTTAAGCGCGGCGACCGAATCAAGAAATTCCGTAACGAAAATAAAACCTATCACCCCCACTCCGCCTACTATGTAGCTCGGCCGAGCGTTCGCTTAATGTGTATGTATATGAAACGACTGTACTTGAATTAATATCAAAGAAAAAAAAAATACTGCATAAATAAAAAACAAATAAATAATTATAATTGCATAAGTTGATAAAAAATGCTATGCAATAGCTTTACCGCTGCAGTCCCCGAGTGCCACACATGTTTTTTTGTTTCATTTTATGTATTCATTTGCAATTAACAAATATCTAGGTAGAAATTACAGGAATCTAAAACCACTTTTCCTTGAAACAGATTTTTACTGAAAGTTACTTCAAAACCACAGCAGTCTTCAGAATTTTCTGGAAATTGGTACCAGCGGAAGACATCTGAATGTGTGATCTTGCTCTGCTCAATCTATTATTCTGTGTTGTGTAAAGGTGTTTTCATCTCTCAGCTTTGAAAAACAAATATCTCTCACTTATTGCAAAACATATTTCAGACCTGGTTTTACTATCAACCTGATTCACCAAATATTATAAATTCTTAGCACAAAAACCTCTTCAAGGGTCTCAAATAAGTTTCTTATTAGATTATCATTAAACTATGAGGAACTTTAAGTTTTTTATTTTATTTTAATATTATTCTATCCTATCCTACTAATATTATAAATGTGAAAGTTTGTGAGGATGGATGGATGGATGTTTTTTACTCTTTCACACAAAAATTACTGAACAGATTTGGAGGGAATTTGGCACACATAGTTTATAACCTGGATTAACACAGGATACTTTTTATCCCGGTAGTACATTCCAGTGGGATAATGTCCGACCTCCACGAGGGCGAAGCCGCGGGCAAAAGCTAGTCTGCCATAACTATAGGCAAGTTTTAATTACTAGATAGCCTGCTAAAATGGAATCATAATTATATATATATTAATAATATAAATCTTACTTTTAACTACGTTTTAAATGTTTAGACATAACTGACTATCATTATATGGGTAATGTGGGGGTGTAAGACAGTAGGTACCTCTTTACCTTCCTATTTGGATTGTTACTAAATGAGACTGTAATTCTTCAGATCAGATGAACTATAGTAAAATTTAAACAACCATGGTGGATTCCCTTGTGGAATTTCTTTGTGTGAATAAAAATACTTGGATTTCAATACAGAATATGTGAAAATAACGTTTCAAAGAGTTTCTGACATGAATAGTTTTTTTTTTTCAATTCCTGTAGATTTATATTATTATAAAGTGCAAAATTTTATTTAAAAAAAAAATGGAATAACTGTGTCAAATTGCGTGCTAAATGTAAGGATTTTGTTTATAGTTACAGCGTTTCGATTATAATATGCTGTTATAGATAATTTTTTCCTTGACTTTTGTTTACATTATTTTCATACAAAGTAATAATTTCTCACCATCAGCATCTGAGCAGCCGCCTCCAATGTTTGTATAGCTGAATTATCCATTGTAACACTTATTTTTTAAGATCAAATTATGAGAAAAGATGAATGAGAGGCAATACCTAAAACACTCAGGCAACGCGTTATTAAGTAAATTAGCCGAAAAGTCACATAATTATTGAGAAAAACAGTCAAAATATTACGAATTTATTCGTAAATTTTATTACATGTCAATTGTCAACCATTACAATGACAACCACAGATTATGCACATCAGCGAATGGCAGCGATCTACATCTATCAACATTTTGGATAAAGAAAGTTTCATTTATTTAGAGCTTTAGTACTTCTTGATAGGGTAGAAATTCAGATGTAAAAGTTAAAAAGCGACATCTGTAGGGTGACGTGCTTTGCTTAGGGTTGCAAGAAACAATATTATTTTACTTTGATAAAAATAACACCGACGACCTTGTAATGGACTGTCCTCCAACACAAAAATAATGAGTCGAAGATGCTGTTACCATGTAACTGTAAACAGAAGAAAAGGCCATCTGTGGCTTGACCTTCCAGTTTAGTACAAGCCCCTATGTCCCGCCCAGGGCACCAGTACCTACCGTAATAAAACTAAGGCTGAGGTTGGGGCTGAGTAACCACGTCCATAGAAGAATTCCTTAGAGCGAATTCCTATACGCGGTCTTCGGGTGATACCAAACAGGTAACACACTGGAGGTAAGTTTCGATAGATGGCTTGCGCAAGCGACCACCTATTGGGCAAAGACGAGTTTTTGAGGTTGAGCAGCACACTAGCATTGTCTAAGAGATTATCAATCTGTCTATCAGAAGACGATTTCACTCCCTAGAATCAGTCCAAATAAGTTCCCTACTTGGATGTAAAAAATAAGCTCCTAAAATATTGTACGATGCCAGGAATCAAACCCTGGCCCGCTGGTATGATGCTGCGATCCTTTTTTTCTGTATGGCATCTCGCAGATCAACCTAGGAGGTGGTCAGCTGCTTAATTAAGGCTTCCAGCCATATATAAAACTTATAAACTAAGCGACTAAGGACAGGTTGAATCGGATTGTGATTATTTAAGGACGAATTTAAAGCTACAGGCTCAGCGGCGCGGGCTGGCTCGAGCAAGGGTCCGGGTGATGCTGCGACTTTCTCAGGTTGCAAGTTTCTAACTTCAGGGTGTTGTGCTGACTCATCATTAAAATATAGTTAAATGTTCCTGCAATCAAGAAGGTCAATTGCCATAGAGCCAAGAAAATTGTAGGTGCTTTTACTAGATGTACGATAACATAGCACTAGAAATACCGTGTGAATAGTCCTTCTTCTTTGGTCTAGTGATCGTAAGACCGACCGATTAGGGTCCTTCCTGGGTTTAGTTCTCAGGACGGGCAAAGTGTTATTGGGTTACCTATCCATTGGGAATTTCTTAGTAGCAGCCTGAAGTCTGGATATGTACCCGTGCAGGTTGTAGCCAATTGATACGGTGCACAAAAAGATCAATCGTCGTAATAATTAGTTTTGTGCATATACTTACGACAGCTATTTGAATTACGTAAAATATTAGGATGATAAAGATAAAATGGTCCTCTGCATGCAAAAATCATGTAAGATCAGCACATAGGTACATTTATTCGTTATTATTGCTTTGTGCCTAGTAAAGGGTCTACGGATGGAGAATACCCAGGGCTGTTACACACACGTTCATGTCGGCATGATTCGGCTGGGCGGCAAAATTTAACATACGTTTTGCCACCCGGCTACTGTGTGTGCCGAATCATGTCGACACGAACATGTGTTTAGCACGCCTTAGAATTAAAGGCTCCTTCAAACAGGCGCGACATGCGACGCGACTCGCACTCGACACAAAGGCCGCCCTCGTCCCGCGACAGGCGGTGCCTTTGTGTCACGTCGCGTGTCGCGCCTGTTTGTAAGAGCCTTAAAAATAACACAGTAGTTTCATAATAATATTTTTTATGTTGTTTGTACTGTACCTAAACATGCATATAAATAAATGATTGGTTTCAAGTTGTCGTTTACGGCAAATGGTTGTTATTTTACAGTTCATTACTTAATATAATCGTATTCATGTATGCATGATATAATATCTACCCAACTACCAAGCAGAATCAAGAATTACTGAATTTACTGAACAAATATAGAAACTTGATTTTCCTGATTTCTGACCTTCAATTTTTGCCACGGAATAGATAAATAAAGTTATTAAACCTTATTTTATCTATTCCGTGGTTTTTGTACATTAAGTAATATTATTTTCCATCCTCAATAATTTGTCTAGTAAATGTTGGTTCAATGCATACACAGAAACTGAATATTAACAAATAATACTTACTAGTTTATGTTGTCTGAATAATCTCAAGCACACTGACGATATTATACAGTTCGTAACATATTATAATCGTATTCATGTATGCACATAATATCTAATACCTACTACCAGCGGTCAACCGCGCGTCAGTTAAACTGCAAAAACCACGCTTACCGCTACGAAATAAAGGCGCTGTCGTCGAAGTATTACTGTGGACGTGCTCACGTGCGGTTGACTGTACCACTGACCAAAATCAAGGAAAATATTAAGTTGTTAGAGAAAAAACATTCTCGTGAATATTTTTGCATATTAATGTAATTTCTCATCCTCAATCATTTGTAGTCGTTTATCTAGTAAATGTTTGTTCAACTTGTGCATGCATAAAAACTGACCATTGAGAAATAATACTGGAATGTCAAGTCTGTACAATCTCAACCATCTTACATTCTCTTTCTCAGTGATATCTACTTTTTGGATGACTATTCTATTTTTATAAGGTTCTAATTCTTCCATGACTATATCACATAGTCCACAAGGGTCTTTAGTGTAAAAGGTCAAAACTGGCAGTCCATCTGTAGTGTGTGCTCTGGAATAGTAAACCAAAGTAGTAATCAACAAAAAATAATTTAAAAAATATATTTTATTGATTTTCAATCATATACGCCATAGAATACAACCATTAACACTTTTCCATATTGAAGTTTATTTTACAAGAGATATGGATATAAAAATTACATATTATCTTAACAATATAATAAAATCTTTTAACTCTTAAAGCTGTCCCTAGCAAACACTCAAACCATTCATTAACAGCAAATAATTCCTAAAAGGCACAGTAGATAATGAAACAAAGTTGTCAGAATATGATGAAACTTACAATTTCTCAATCATGATAGATGATGCACCACCACCTCCGTTACAGATAGACGCTACACCCTTTTCTCCTTTCTTAAGAGCATGGCACAAGTGTACTACAATTCTAGCTCCAGACATGCCAATAGGATGACCAATACTGACAGCTCCTCCATGAATATTGAGCTTAGCAGGGTCAATTTCCAGCAGTTTTAGGTTAGCAACGGCAACAACACTGAAGGCTTCATTAATCTCCCACATAGCAACATCCTCTTTCTTCACACCAGTCTTTTCTAGAAGCTTGGGAATGGCAACTGCTGGTGCAATTGGGAAATCAATTGGGTCACATTCTCCATCAGCATAACCAACAACACGTGCAATGGGCTTAACATTCAATCTTTGAGCAGCTTCAGCAGTCATGAGGACCAGGGCTGCAGCACCATCATTCAATGTTGAGGCATTTCCAGCTGTTACTGTTCCATTTTCCTTCTGGAACACAGTTGACAATTTGGTGAACTTATCAAAGTTGACCTTTTTGTACTCCTCATCTTCTGAGAACATAATAGGTGCGGCTCCTCTCTTCTGAGGCACAGGAACTGGTACAAGTTCATCAGCAAAAGTTTTAGCTTGATATGCTGCTGCACTTCTCTTGTAACTAGAAATAGCATAGTCATCCTGCTGTTGCCTAGAGATGTTTAATTTTTTTGCTGAGTTTTCAGCACAGTTGCCCATGTGGAATTTGTTGTAAACATCAGTCAGTCCATCAAACACAATACCATCAACTAACTGTGTTCCTCCATATGGGGTGTCACCTCTCTTCAAATAAAAAGGCACATTTGACATAGATTCCATTCCTCCAGCTAATATTACATCTTGGGAACCAGTTTGTAAGCCTTGTGCAGCCAGCATAATGGACTTCATGCCAGATGAACAAACTTTATTTACAGTTGTGCAAATTGTGCTTTTAGGCAGACCACCGAAAATTGCAGCTTGTCTCGCTGGAGCCTGGCCCATACTGGCTGAACAAACATTTCCCATGTACACCTAGAATAAAAATAAGGAATGAAAAGTTTTAACTTCCTGAAGTGCATGGCGTAATTCACGACATCCCAATATTATTATTATTATTATTACACTCTTTGCCGTCAAGTCAGCTGATGTTTCATGTGTCAAAATCGGGTTGAGCAGAGTAGTTAAACTTTTTTAACTAAAATACTGGTAGCACAATTCTAGTGCCAAAGACTGCAGGTTTACACCTTTTGAATTCACAATATTATTCAAGATTAATATGTTTTATTGAATAAAAATTGAGTAATAAGTACTTTAAAAATTGGGTAGGTACAGCCAGCAACAAAACTCAATTAACACTTCAGTTTTTTTAATCATTAATGAGAAAAACATTTCATTAAAATCAGAACAGAAGCAAAATTTAAAAAATACTAGCTATTAGCGATCAGTCTAGCAAATCATTATTTAAAAGTGACAGTGCTAATCTACTTTTGTTGCTGAGCATACAAAATTAAATCAATGTTAGAATAACATAAATTGTGTACATATAACACATACTTTGAAAAACTGTAATGACTAATTTTGATTTAGAAAAATTGGGTATAAGAGTAGTTATCAATGTTTGAATCAATAGTTTGATTAATGGAACATTAGTAATTAATCAAAATATTTATCATTCATGTGTTGCTATAGTGATAAAAATCTCATTAGCTAATTCTAATCTTGCATGACACAAAATTGACAAATGACTACAGTTAAAGTAGCTTGCTTTTCACACAGTGTAATTCCTATAGTGTGTAAATGATCATGGTCAAATGATAACTGTAAATCGATGGATAACATAAGAGAAAGTAGGGTGAATCAATTAACCTCTTTAATTTCCTCTTTAGGAATGCCGGCTCTTTCCACTGCTGCTTTGACGGCGACAGCGCCAAGTTCCGAAGCCGAAAGGCTCGCCAGGCTGCCCCTGAAGGAGCCTATGGGAGTCCTCACCGCAGACGCTATAACCACATCGTTGAGGGAAACTTTTGAAGAGTACGCTGCCATCGCCTTAAAAAGCTGTCGATCAAATAGTCAAATTACAATAATTTATTTAACACTCGTAACAGTTATGGAAATTAAAAATTGTATGATTCTAGGAGACTAGTGACTAGGCAGGCAAACCGACTACGACTGAGTCGGAAAATAAACTTGGTTGAAGGAAGACGAACCTTATTTGTTGGGCGCATTTTGATGGTAATAAATCTACTTCCTTTTATTAACAACATGATTTATTCTTTTAAAAACTACTGTAAGTATTCAGCAAGAAAAGCTACTGACGCACTGCTAGCAATTGATAATTCTTATCGGCCGCAATTATAAAAAAAACATTTACATAAACTTATCTATTTGAGATACCCCACGTACTTTTCAAGTTTCAATTTAAATGCTTATCGTTCAGAAAATAAGGTTGAATATCGTAACAAAACTCTTGAATAAGATTTTGCGAGACTGATACTTTGAACCATAGATTGTTCATTTCATACGTTCAATAGGTAACGAGACAACATTCCAAGCGCTGTATTTGGGAATGCTATAAGGCAGGGTCAAAAATTTTAAGCATCGTTATAGAAATAAAAAGCTGATGAATGATGTACATTCATTTAATTATACAGAAAGCTAAAATATAATATAAAAGTCTTCAGGTGTATTATTAAGTTTGTTAAAATGTACTCTAAAACGAACATGCGCAGTTGAAGAGATGGGATACGATTTGACAGCTATCGCACCAATCATGAAAGTGGGAGCACAGCTGTTTCTTTTTCTTTCTTAGGTTGTAAATTTTATGTCAAAAATGACTTAACGGGAAAATATCATCAAATGACCACCAATCAATCAGCCCAAGGGGTATGTTCAATTATTTTGTTCGACAATTTAGGACGACGAACATTTAATTTACCCTAAAGACGACACACGGCACGTATTTTACGTACTTTGAACTTTGGCGTTGACTATCCAACTAGTTCAGCTAACATCTAGTCTGTGGCTAACATGCTTCGTGTCTTGTCGAGCGAAATAAATCAAAAATTAAAATTATTAGGTTTTTGCACCACAGAATATTAGAGTAGTACTTCCTACTATTTCCGAACTAATCAATTTAATAACGTGAAAATACTCAGAAACTAAATTGAAACAGCTCAAACTGATATACTTGTATTGAGCTGTGGTATTGACTATTTCAGACCCCTATACAAGTGCATGGGTCAAAGTTCCAGTGTGATGAAGATGAAGCTTTCAATGCTTAGTTTCAATGAAAACATGAAGTTAAGGACCATGGATGTCCTATAGATACTCATATGGAGAGCAGATTGCGTACTTCTAGAGCAGTAAAACTGGACCAATTTTCAGGACAGAGACCGACACTGAAGTAAATTAAACGTTTAGTATAAAAAAACGATGTTGTTTTTCCTACGAATAAATAATGTGTTAAACGATTATTTGAATCATTTTTTTTTATCGATTCGTTTCTTAATCGACTTTACACACGCAGAGTCATGCACGCGGGCACGCCTCTAGTGCGTACCTACCTGTGCTGGTACAGGCTGCATGTCATATAGTATCGCAATTTTCTCATTTACTACATAAAACATCACAAGCCTAGATATTTTCAGTTTTATCAATAAAATATTAGCTAATTAAGAGCAACCTAGTGAAACAAATGAGTGTCATCTGGTAATAATGTTTTCATAGACAGCTGACGACTGATGGGCTGAAGTGTCTACAAAAAATCAGGAAATCAGGTTAGTGTGTTTTATATTTACTAAACGGTAATTTGTTTGTATCAAAATATCAATCAAACAAAGGCTTCAGTTTAGCCTACTTCTGTAATCGATGTTCTTTAGAACACTACTTCTTTGACTGATTTTGATTGGGTTGTTCTACCTTACTTAACAATGTTGGTTGGTTGGGTAGCTACAAAATTAGGTTTAAGGTTTCTCAATATCCTATGTCTAAATAGATTTCAAATAACAGTAGTTTAGGCCGGGTATTTTTATACTAGTTTAACTTTGATTAATGGCTTTTTAATTGTGTATGTCTTTAAAACTTTACTTAATTTACCTTACTTTAGATGTAATTCAAGTATGCTGCAAAGTGAATTATTGTATTCCAAATGATAACATTCAGGGTAGGTACAATATTATTATTCAAAATTTTATAAATAGGTTGAAATACCTACCTACATTTTATAGCACACTATTTAATTATTTAGTTCACAATACATAATTATTACTTGTGTTTCTATTTATTCAGCTACCTTAGCTGAATCAGATATTCCCTTAATATGTTCCTCTGACCCTCTTTTTTATATGGAAACAGTGATCATAAGGTTTTGTTGTATGCTCATTTTGATTATTGACTTCATAAAACATTATACTATACAGACTGCATAAATACTTAACCTGCTTGTTTTAAAATACTTCACTTAACTTCTGTGGCATATAATGTATGCAGGTGCGGATACAGGGGGGGAGGGGGGGCAATGGGTGCAGTTGCCCCCCTGGGCTTCGACAAAACTTAGTCTAAAACTCTAAATTGGACATAAACATAGTTTTATAACCTGTATTTTTACTTTGTATAGGTATTACTAAGATATATAAGTCATAATCATCCTCAAAAAAGGGGGCACATTGTTGAGTTTACAGAAAATAGGTGCCCATGGTTTTTAAAAGGACTTTCATGGCTTGAGAGACATTCATTCCCCCTCCCTCCATCTCCCTTCCAGAAAGAAACATTTGCCCCCCCCTTGAGCTAAAACTTAGATCCACGCATGAATGTACAAAAGTCACTGTACAGTTTAAAGCAAGGCTATGTGATAAATAGGAAAGATCCCTGGTTGTCGTCATAACATAAGTTACTTGGCTGTAAAACTTATCTAAGGTTTCAAAAAGTCATCTATGTTGGAGCATCTGTGGAGTTTCTTGCCAGTTTTGTATAGTCTGTAGGACCAATTTTTTGGAACTGTACATTCATGATTCTTGAACCGTCTGTTAGATCTTAATGTAGTGGATAATGGTCACTTTACCATACTATAGTATAAGTACCAACATTTCGCCAGTTATGTTTTAGTCCCATGTACAATGGGAGACATCAACTGAATATAAATCCAGACATCTCTGCCTTACCCTTCGGGAAATACAGGTGTGATGTTAGTTTACGTCTTACGTTATACCATACTAATTTTTGAACACTCATAAATGAGCATCAGTATGAGCATTTGAAAGTGCTTTATGAGAGACAAAAATTGTTGTATATGAACAACCGTCCAATTCAATTCTTGGTATACTAAAGACCATTCATCTAACAAATTATTATTATTATGACATCATAAATTGAATAATCTCTGCAAGTATGAGATCAGATATTGTCTAACCTTATCTGTTATTCAGTTGAGAAATAACATCAACCTTACAATTTATCTATCATATTATCAGTGCATTGTGAAAGAACTGCAGTTTACTTAGCATTTATTATTTCTCATGTTATCTCTGTATTCCAGATAAGTGATAGTTACAACGGTATTGCGGTACTGTTATATTAATTTGTTAGTAATTTTTGCTGTACTTTTAAGTACTTAAGTGATCATCGTTAATTGGCCATTAGCAAGTGATTGCTTTATAAACATTGAATGACGAATGAAAAGTGATTAAGTTGTGTAAAGCATCATTCATTGTTTTTCCCATTGTTTTCATTAAACGGGCCTTATGTTATTTTACATACTTACTTTGTGGTCTTTCGTGTTTATGTTTTAATATTACTAAAGTAACCCTGGAAAATATTAGTGTGTGAATGAAAATGTTTTACATTAAACAAAATAATGTTTCACAATAAATTATTCATTCTCATTTATTTTAAACACAACTAAGGGCTACTTTCACCAAACTCAGTTAATAAATGACATGTTAAGCATTTTGATGGACTGTTTTGCAAAGTAATAGTAGTCCCCCAGACCGAATTTTGGCCATGGCGGCCAATCTCAGCGGAGACTAGTCTTCAGCGCGGGAGATATCATTGACACAGGTGCAGTCTCCGCTCACTCTCATAGACCGATTGAACGGCAATCCGACACGATCGGACAGAGATCAGGCTCGAGACCAACGGCTTAACGTACTTTCCGCGGCACGTGATCAAACCGCTGATTTCCAAACTCCGGGTTGCTACTAAAAATCCCTAATGAAAAATCCCAATAACACTTTGCCAGACATGGGAATCGAACCCAAGACCCGACGCTCAGCTCTCGCGCTTGCGACCGCGAGACCTACGGGGCAGTCTCTTAAGTAAGTACTTTAGGTGATAAATATCAGAAAAAGGATGATGCATAATGAGAGTATGTCAAAATGAATAACTAACAGGGTATTGTGGAACTGGCCCTTAATAATCTAAATTTCATCAATTCTGTACAGTGAACTGATTTCTTTGTTAGTATGCATAATAATATCAATAACTTCATAATATAATTATCAAGGCCTTGGTTTGCTCAAATAAATTCAAGGTATAATTATTTTTATCGATTTTACCCGTTTAGGCTTTTTAATAAATAAACAAAGTACATTTTCCAGCAGTTACATTTAGTCAAGTTTTCTACGCCTATTGTCTATCCCACGAAAATTGGTGATAAATCTTTTGTAAGTCAGTGATATAGTTTCCATTTGCTAAATTAAAATTTTGGCAACTGGAAAATAACACTTATCAATGTGTACCAAGAAATAATCCCAAGTGATTCACACTTGTGTACCATGTTGTAACTTCTTACCCGACACTCTTGGCATTACTGTGTTAACATTAAGCTACATTTGACGCACTGCTACATACAATAATTAGGCTTATTAGCAAGTTTATTCATATGTAAAAACGAACAACATTCTGCATTCACCAGCTAAACATGTACAAGCTCTGGAAAATCATCACTACAAAATGTGCCTTTTTATGTTAATATAATATTTGTTTCAAGTTTAGACCATGGTAATTAGTGACGTCCTTGTTACAGGGTCAACCAAGCGCGCGGGCTATGACTTAGGCCATGCAATAAAAATGGAAGTAGTCAATATAGGCGAAGGTCGGTACGAACAAAGTGAAAATGTGCCGGGAAGCAGTATCGACAGTGATGCCTCCAGCAGCGCGTTTGAGAGCAACGACAGTGATCAATACAGCGAGGACTTGGATAAAACATCAGAAGATGGTGACTTGAAAGAGGACCTGCAAAAGACAATACCAGAATGCTACAAATCCGACTCAAACTTTTCATCACATACAGCAAGCATCACAAATGACGAGGAGTTTCAAGCGACGGCGCTGTGCCAGTTTATGGATATATTGAATGATTTAGACGAAGTTTTAGATAAGTCTTTACTAGCATGTCTTGACGATGGAACGAAAAACTTCGACAGCGACGAAGAGGATCTCATTTGTAAGATTAAGGAAGTTATTGGCGAGGCTCAAGGAGAATCAGATCGTTCGGGAGCCCGAAGTTTAGACGACAATACTCAAGTTATAACATGTCCCAACGTTCACGCGTCTGCACCGTCTATGGAAGAAATGGACATCACACCAAGTATATCTGAAAGGTCAAATCTCACAAGCCTTGGGCGTTCAAAAAGTTTTTCAGAACTCACTGACAATGATCGGCAAGCTTTAGTTTCATCATTAGAGAGAGCAAGTACGACAAACGACACATTGCGAAACTCAATGAGGAGATTAGACCCTATTGTTCTACCGGCGATAACAGCAGAGCCGTCTTGCGAGCCTCTAACGTTGCCGGTGATACTTTTTTTGGAGCATAACATTAACATGCGGCCGACGAGCGCTCCGATACAGTTGCAAGTGACGGCTGCGAATCTCAGTAGTGATGGTGCCTCGGGACCCTTGATTGTGGGGCGTCGTGCTTTGTTGATGAATCGTACGCTTTCACTCCCGTCTCCGGGGGATAGCGACGTCACGGCTGGGGACTGGACTGGACGGAATACTGCCAGGAGTACCGCAAGGAGCACTAGTGCGTCCAGTTCGTCCTCTGAGTCGTTGGACGTTGCTCCCATCATCCAAAACGCTGGAAGTGCCACTGAGGAGAGGTAATTATAAATATTCATTCAAACTTAATTGTGTTAGACTTTGCAGTTAACTCGCGCATTGAGCAACCTTCGCGATTTCGGCAATACATTACTCATTTCATTCTGAAAAAATGAGGTCATAGGATGTGATTTGGTGATTCATTAGATATCATTTTCTCAAAAAATTTGATAAATTAAAGTGTTACGATTTTTTGCAGAAACGAAGAGACTGAAGAACCTCCTTTTGGAGTTTGGCCACATCGTATGAGTGCCATGCTGGCGTGCCTCAGTTGTACCGTGGGAATATTTAATATATCTAGATTTGCCATATTCAGTGTTCATTTTGGAGGTAATGAATGGACTTTTACGTAATTAATTGGATTAACCTATTTTCCTGGTATCTTTATAATGGATCTTTTTTATTGTTGCAGCAAGCTTCATAATACAGTTTTTTATACTGTCGTTTTTAATTGGAATACCGTTGTTTACTTTACATTTGTGTTTGGGCCAAGTGTTGGAGTCGGGCCCGGTGGACATGTGGCGTATATCGCCGATATTCCAAGGCGTAGGCGTCTCTCTGCTCATTACTCAAGCCGTGATTGGCATGTACAGTATAATAGGCCTGTCTTGGATATTTGTTTACTTTAGAGACTCTTTTATAACGTCCAATGACAAATACAAATGGGCACTACCACACGAATTCAATTTTGAAGGTGAGTCAACCATTACCTAATTAAATAGTTAATTGTCTGGACAATGTCAACAAATTCGGTTATATCAATCAACAAGTGAAGCAGGAAGCCTGAATGAAGGTCTCAATTTACACAATTACTTTTCCGTTAGTGGAACGAGGAAGTAGGGTCAGACTGAGAAAGTTTTTTTTTTAATGTTACAGATGCTGTTGCGAAGAATGGTACTTATAAAATACAGGAGACTTTACCGCAGTATTTTCACGGCGAGGTTTTACAAAGGAATTTGGGGTCCAATAGTTCATATTTTGGCACAATAAAGTTTCAAGTAGCGTTCAACTTAGCGGTAGTGTGGATGATAGTATTCGTCGCGCTGAGTAAAGGATTGAGGTCTTACGGCAAGGTAATAAACGTTACAGCCTACAGCGCGTCATTGTAACGTAAGGTGATTTCCCACGAAAGTGTAACACGTTATGTTTGTAATTGCAGGCTGTATACATGCTGATATTCCTGCCGATCTGTGGTACATTAGTGCTATGTACCAAATTGCTCACTTTGATACCGTACGATACTGTCATCAATGTATTCTCCGAGACTGAATGGAGCGAATTCTTCATTAATAGTAATGTATGAATATTTTTTTCACCTTAGAATTATTTAAAGATCTTATCTCTTTTTAAGTGCTTGCTATTTACTAACCTCCAATTATGTAAACAAAAGAGTAACTCAACAATAAGTACACCTCTATTCAATCCATGGTCACAGACAGTTCTAATTTCAAATTCAATTTTTTTCTTAGAGTTGGGCAGCGGCAGCTCAGGAAACGTTTCTAACATGGGGTCTCCTTGGGGCCTGTATAATGCAGTTAACGTCACATAAAAACGCAAAGAACAAAACTAATAAAATACTACAGAAGGAGAGTGCGTGTATAGTCGCATTTACGTTCGCAGTTTTGCTACTGGGATCGTTTCTGGCCAACACTTGCGTGCAAATATTGAAGAATTATGGCTACGTTTATATACCGGGCAGCTTCGGTAAGTTTGACGTGTTTACATAATGTTTTTTGGGTGTACTATTGATTTCGGTGGTCATACTAATATGTAGCTAGCAATCAACTTTGCTTGGATAATGTTGTTTTGGTCAACCGATTACCGGCTGTTAGGGTGGGCGCCTGTGTGCTAGTTGTGAACATCTGATGGTGATGCATTGCAATATGAGATTTGCCAGCAGTTCTACTGATCAGTGACTTGGTCAGGCATACAAAAACCGGCTTAGTTAGTCACTCCTGATCGCCTTTGATTGGCGTTCGAAGTCTACGCCATCTAATTTTAGTACATTAATGCATAGGATTTTTTTAAATTTATTTGTAGGCTTATTTCAGAGCATAGGAATACGCTTTGCGAAATATGCATTTTAGGTTTACATCTATCGCGAAATTCAAGTGTGCTGTGTGCAATATCAATTTCGCAGTCAATTCTCTACGCATCGTCTATCATACTAATATTTAAATTAAAATGTTCAAAGTTTGTTTGTTTCAAAACGGTGTTTCATTCTTAAGATAATTAAAGTATTTATGTTGTTCATTTATCCATGGTTTGCAAATGAAAGTGCTCTCGGCTTTTATTTAGCAGTAGAATATTAGCATATAATTATTATATTTCTCACACAGCCAGTTATAATTCACGTAATTACGTATTGTACGCTGTAACATCCATAAAAACCACATGTTCACTATATATTATAATTATAATAAGTATGTAGGTACCTACTGTAGTTGTAGACGTGCATCTAATTGGCTGCAACATATATAATTACTGTGAAATTAACAACACAACTTGCGATGCGTTAACCGGTCTGACGATGACGTACGATAATTTGTATTACCATTGTAGTATTTCGTTTTGGCTTTACTTTAAAGCCACAACCACAAACGCCACCGGAGCTGAAATTGACACTGAAATGTAACCATTATGTTCTTTTACCGTCCATCCACACATACTACGGTCAGGGCCGTATTGGCTTAGGGGTGGTACACACATGTTCGGGTGGGCATAATTCGGCCCAGGCCGGGTGGCGAAATAAACAGTCGATTATGCCACCCGGCCTGGGCCGGTTAAGCAGAATCGTGCCGAATCATGCCGAACCGAACAAGATTTTTGTAACCTACCACCTAAGTTCACATGTGGAAGCAATAAATATATTGAGTATTGAGATTTTAGAACGCCTCAGTGGTGGCGACAGGGTCGGCAAAAAATTGGTTCTATCATACATTTTGTCACACATGATCGGGCTTTGGACCCTCCGACCTTTCTGTTCCGAAGTATGTTCAGATGCTCTGACTTTATACGAAACTTGAGCAACTTCGCCCCGGAGCCTCATAACTCCGTGACTGTGTGCATAAAGCTTTGTGAGAAGGTTAAATCTATCTATAAATATCAATAATTGAACCGCATTGTTCTTCTAAACTGGGCAACGCATTTCGATGTGGTTTGCACCAGCATTTAGAGAATTTGTTCCGGAAGGTTTATGTGTTTATGTAATACATTAATTAATATTAAACTTACCTAATTATAATAAATAAATCTATTTTTTTTGTCAATTTTCGGGTTGCTAGTAATACATAAATTATATTATTTGCAGAAACGGTAAAGTCCACACAATTTTTATGGCCCATTTCGGAGCCAATGCCAGGCAACGCGGTCTCCACTCCAGTCCGCTACATGGGCCACTACGGCAGCTTGGTAGGAGTTACAGTATGGAAGACTGGCAACACAGCGCGCACGCTCAGCGGCTGGCAACCCTTGCAGCTGGCAACACAAATTGTGCCGGCTACTCTTGCTGTCTTGCCTGCTAATTTGGTAAGTTTAATAAAAACTTTGTGATGTCCCAAGCGTTGTGGAAAACAATTAGCAACAAGATTTTTATCAGTCAAAATAGTTATCATTATCAGTAAGTTAATTATTTTATCTACATAATCCTTGATTGAAGACATAATCACAGTATTCATGATTGTTAGGTAAAACTTTAACTGGATTTGACTTGCTCCTAACATTTTTAGCAAAGCGCACACGCAACGGGCCGCAGCGCAACGCATGAAAGTGAGAAAAAAGGATTTTTGCAATGTGTTGCGTTGCGGCGCGGCCCGCCCCGATCTGCGCAAGCCTTTATTGTACACAATACAATAACATAAAGTAATACTATGTTATAACAATTTCCAAATTACAAACCTTACATAATTTTTTTCATAATTTCATATTGATTCTTCAAATTGGCATGAATGCCAGAATTAACCAACAAATAACAATGTTATCTAATTCGACAGTCCAATTATTTCCTTGTAAACTTTTGTAATAGGCACACCGCGCGATGTTATATATTTTTATTGCCAAGACTTTGAAATATGGAATATGGCCTTGATTCTATGTGGCCTAGAATTTGTTTTATGACTGTGTGTATAAAACTAGTGTGTAATTGTTTGTTGGACTAGCCTTGTTTTGCGATTATCGTTGAATTTGAAGATTTACAGGGTTTTGGATTAAGTACAGTCTCCTTAATTCTTCCTGTAAGATGTGAGATGAAACAATTAAGTGTATTAAGTCGATAGGCCTTGACAACAAATTGAAAAGTTAACTTATGAGAGTTATAAGAAACAGTATGAATACTGGGTTTCAAAAGATTTGCGGAAGTCTGATAGTGTTGTCAGCTATTGTTCGCTAAATAAGATTACATAAATTATGAAGAAAATTATTCATGAAACAAAGTTAGAAATGTAATGTTATGTGAACTGGTGTGCAACCTTTTCCACTTGCATTTTTATAAATTGCATTTCTCCATTTTGCCGAGGTCCGTGCCTCGGAAAGCACGTTAAGCCGTTGGTCTCGACTATCATTTGTAGATCTTTGACAGTCGTTACGGGTAGTTAGATGTCCGAAAGTCTGACAACCAGTCTGACCAAGGAGTATCGTATTACCTAATAACTGGGTTGTGGAGGTCAGATAGGTAGTCGCTCCATGTAAAATATTGGTATTCAGATGCATCTGGTTAGACTGGAAGCCGACCACAACATAGTTGGGGGAAGGTTAGGCAGATGATGAAGATGATGATGTATATCTGACGCACCCCTAAAGGACCTAACGGTGATTCGCAACTCGATTTCACGCAGTTGCCATTTTGTTTCATGTTGTCTCTGACAGTTTAAGGTGTTTCGTATGAAACAACAGAAATATGAACGACATAAAGTTAAGGATCGTTTGAGGCGTTGTTTTCCACTCGCGCCCCAAAGAGATGTCAGCATAATTGACGGGGTCCGATAGGGCCGATGCCTGCCGGGGTCGCGGATTGTACGAAAGAGTTACCGTGGCCTTGGCGCACAGGTAACTGAAGGAACACGGGTGGGTTTTAGTCAGTAAAAGTCTGACACGCTCTCCTGCTCCGCCCAGAGCGGGAGAGGTCATTTGTTGACTTCCCACCCAAAAAAAAAAAACGGTCGTTTGAGAGCTCTGAATATCGTCATTACTGTTCAGGGTCTGCTGTACCATTGTTATAAAAAAACTTATTTCGAAACAACCTTACTAATTTATAAATTTTCTTCACAGTTATCTCCAGCATGGGCAGTGATATTCTACTTCATCATAATAATGTTCGGCATCGCACAACAGCTGGCGATATGGCACTGCGTCATAACCGGCATCATGGCTATCAATGCTGAGGCCCTCAAAGTATGGGAGACTACTATCACGTTTCTGAGCTGTGTTTTTGGACTGGCTATGGGGTTGCTGCTGAGTACTGATGTGAGTATAAATACTTATTATTTATTTATTGTTAATTAAAACGGTAACACCAATTACATTAATTAACATAGAGATCGAAACAGGTATGGTAGACAAAAAATATTGCATATATTAAAAAAATATGGAGGACACCCTAGCATACTTTCTCTCGCAAAACATCAGACATATACGCATAATTCTACTCCATTCATCAGCAAACATATCACACTCAGGATTGGTTGATTATAAATTCAAATATGTGTCTTGACTGTTTCTCAGCTAAATTATATGATCAATTTTGATAGAAAGTTAGCGAAGTGTTTTGAAAAGGACAGTTGCTTTTTATCTAAAAAGATTATGTTTAAAATAGAATGGTGCCCAAAAAAATATTTTGCTCTGCGGATTGCAAAAGTTCGCCTGAAGGAAATTAAGGTAATTAGCCTAAACCAGCACCCTAATTGCGTAACACACTATCTATCAATCACAATCTGAATCATTTTGAAACCTACTGCTAATCCATTGCATCATATTTTAGAAAAATTTGTCTGCTCAACAACGTAAATAACGCAATGAATGTTGTTGAACTATCAAAATGAGAGCCATTCCTACTGTTAGTGTCTTACGCAATTACCCCGCCGGCCAAATAAGTCAGAAAAACTTTCCGTTATTCGATTTTCACGCTACACGGATGTCCCAAGTGAAATATTTCTCATATCGATCGATCGTTTGTCCCACCTCAGCGTGCGAAGGTCAGGGTGCAACGACGTTAAGTAGCACTATCTAAGATTAAGTATGATAAAGGTTCAGTTTTACCATTTTTAAGTCGGAACCGTTAAAGCTAGTTAAATCCTAAGGCCGTTCGTCCACCGCCACGTCAGCGGGACGTCAACGAGAACAAGATGACGCCGAACTACTTCGGCGTCATCTTGTCCCACATGTATCACTACATTTATTTATTTATTTATTAACTCATCATCACTATCTTTACAGGGATTTCCTAATTCAATAGTGTGGCCACAATTACAATTTTATTATTTACTATAACATATTATATACATCGTGGTTTTTGTAAACTCACTCAGAGAACGAGTAAAAAGATCTATGCTGTCTGCTACGTCATTAAGCACCCGCAAGGTACGCGTTACCGGGGCTTTACTCAGTAAATTGGTCCTACTACTGGGCATTGCCAATAGACGTGGCCGTCGCCTTCGCAATAAATAATTGTCGGGCACACACAGGTTTATTTCTTTTGTAGCGGCATCTACAAACGCCACATGCGAGCTACACGTCACACTGACGTTACGCAAAATCCTGCATCGCGCAAGCAGAGTTTACCGCGCAACTAGCATATATACAACATCCCGACATCAATCGTCGGGCAGTTGCCCACCAGACACAACACCCGTCTGGTCGGAGGATCCTCCCTTTTCTATGGAGGTTTGAGTGAACTTTACACCCTGTTCCTCATACCTCTATACTTTCAATATACCTGGGTTTGAAGTCTTGCCACGCAATAATTTAAAAATATAGGTAGCAAGAGCTAAGTCCCTCCTTATTTCCAATGTATTGTATCCCACCATGGCTATAACAAACAAAGTTGGGTACATCAATGGATAAAATGGATATACACCATACCACCTTAGGTACAGAAACCTAGTAAATTTATTTTGTATACGCTCCAGCATGAGACTGTATTTAGCTTCATGCGGAGCCCATATGATTGCGTTACATTCGAGCTGACTACATACATACATTTACTATGCCCGCGTGTCCACTGCACGCCGTCACCAGGACGTCACGCTCGATTTGAATTATCTCGTTTCTCGTTGACGTCCCGTTGACGGTGGCGGTTGGACAAACGGTGTCATGCTACCTGTCACTAGGGAATCTAGGGATTGACAGCTCACTTCAAAGCAGACTCACTTCACCTAAGTTTTGCAGTTGAGTTTTTTACAGAATAACCGTACTGGTTTTATACAGGGTGGTAGGGACATCGACACACAACTTGTTACCATGGATTCAGTACATGATTCTCAACACTCCTGCGTTGAAATTGTTCGCCGGTTATTAAAAAAAATAATTGCTCTGCCATACATTTTGACCGCGTAGGTATTGCACTTTTCTATGAAACAGCTTTTTTTTAAATAACTGACGTAATATTTCTACGTTAGGAGGTCTATAATCATGTGCTGAATTCATGGTTTCAGTTTGCGGGTCAATTTCCCTGCCGTATATTGTATCAAATTCATACTTTGATGAATGAATATGTCAAGAAAACTAGATCAATTAAACTGGTTACTCCACATTTCCTAGAACTTGTTAAATAAATGTAAAATATTACACTATGTCCTAATGAGTTTTGTATTTAACCTAAATTCATGAATTTATTAATAACATTACTTCGAATCTCGTTTATCTTGGTAACCGGGCTGAGTTAGATTTAGTTTAAAGTTATAGTTTCAATCCACAATATGCTGCAAGTTATCAACCTGCAATCTGATAGATATTGGGGTTTCCCAATGGATAAATCAAATTTCCCTGCATGGAAATGACCTGACGAGCGGTCGCTCGGCAGCCGTCTCTCTTAGTTATGTCTCTTTCATCACGTCATGCAATTAATAAAAGTTTCGGTACAAAAAAAAAACTCTGTCTTTGTAGTCCGGCAAAAACGTATAAGCTTACACGTGTTCTGACCGCAAAATTCAGCTCCTTGCTAAGTTTCTATAGAATCTATATTAACCTGGCAAGGAGATGAATTTTAATGTACCTACCGATACTATAGATAGTAGATTAAAATTCATCTAGGCTAGAGTTTACCTTGACACGCACTATCTAGAGTAACTCTAGCCCAGCGACAGAAAATTACCGTATTATAGCCGTATATCGTGATGGCGTGACGTGCGTAAATACACTATAGGTTCGCGCTGGTGAATGAAATGAGAGTGCCCTAAGTAGGTTATGCCACTCAAAAAATTAAATTATAGTGGCCTGCTTCACTACTTCCGGTTTTCATTACGGTTAACTTAGCTAACAGATAGTTAGATACAAACTCTGTTCAATTTTTTAGCTGATGGACTATATGAAGACTGTGTAACAGTTCCATAATTGTGGTACGTATTGGCAATCATGAAAGTGTAGCGGTATCTACATCGCCACATGCGAACTACACGTCACACTGACGTCACGCAAAATCCTGCATTGCGCAAGCAGAGTTTACCGCGCAGCTAGCATATATACAACATCTCGACATCAAACGTCGGACAGTTGCCCACCAGACACGACACCCGTCTGGTCGTAGGATCTTCCCTTTTCCATAGAGTATGAGTGAACTTTACACCCTGTTCCTCATACTTCTATAAAAGAACAAAACAGAATATCATACCCTCTATGTAAGTTTCAAAAACTTCTAGTTTTTGACCCTGTCTGACCTCAAATTGGCCCTGTGGTAAATATTTCGTTTAATACGTGACCTAGCACTGTGTTAGGATGATATTTTACTACAACATGGTGTGATATTTCCTTGATTTTAAATCAATATAGAATCATGTGCTGAATTCATGGTTAAAGTTTGCGCGTCGGTGTCCCTGCCACCCTGTATAAAATTGAAATACAATTAGTTTAAAAAAAAATGTAAACTTCACAGACGTGATTGGTATCGATATCTAAACACGATAAAACATATTTTCTCAACTCATACTTCAAGTAACAAAACTATTAGCGGTCGTTGACCCCTAAAAAAAAAACAACTGGTCTTTTTTATTTTATCGTGTTTAAATATCGGAACCCATAACGCCTGTAGAGTTTCGCTAGCTAATTTAATTTGAACCTGTATAGTGTCGTGTAAAGAAAATGAAATCATACTAGTATTGAAACGTGGTTTGGATTGTAAACTTTAAAATAATAATAAAAATTTGAGAAAAACATTAGTTTTTATTTTATTTTAAATAGCGTACGTAGTGGGAGGCTACAACCTTAATTTTAATTAAGACCTACATATTTTAATCGAAAGTATCATACATTGATTAATTCCGTAGTATTATTTGTTAGTTCCATAGAACCAATTATTTATTACATTACATAAGTTATTAAATGTATTTTCTTTCTTTATTTTAAAACTAGCTTCTGCCCGCGACTTCGTCCGCGTGGAATAGTTACTTTGGGCTAACGCTAACTTTAACCCGCAACTTCGTTTACGTAGAGGGTGAAAATATATTTAAATAATATGTACGTTAAGGAGCTGTTTTAGGTACCTACATCACGCTTTTATCAGTACATGGAGAAAAGATTTCTTAAAATATTCGTGGCGAGTTTATTTTGCTGAGGCGCTGACCGATGATTTTTTCGCGATCATAAGGAAGCGGAGCGCTTCACTATTAAGTCGCCTACGGAGTAGCTCGAACAGTCTCCTGAGGGTGTTGTCCGAGCGGTGGGACCTGTCCCTGATACAGAGGGGGATGCAGCTTCATGTTAGCGCTTCTCCTCGCATTATTTGACAGTTTTTTATAATTATAATTGTGTATGTCTAATTTTATTATCTGATTCTGATCAATGTGCTTTTCATTCAATTCTAATGTGTATGTGTAATTTTGTTAAATTTGCTTTTGGTTATTTTAATGTAATGTGTTTTTATCATTTTATTTTTATAATTAATGTATGGACTATGTCTGAATTAAATGAATTATTATTTATGATTTTGTACTGGGGCTCTGCATAACGCGGGACCATATGCGCAATCCCAAGAAAATTTACCGAGTTACCCAGTACGAATTCTGGGGCAAAAAATAAGGCCTTAGAAACTTTACTGGGTTACTGATTAAATTTTAAACTAACGTTATTTTAAAGTACTTCTGCGTACACTATATTTTTAGTTTTTTTCCTACCGGCATGGTATCTCGCAGAGATAAGTGGGGCTACCGCCCTTCCCCCTCATGACCGCCCGCCGGCCTAGCAACATTATTTTGCTGTGATGTTATTTTAAAACTGCGATATCTCCTAAAATATTCATTGAAATCAAATGATGTAAAGGGCAATTTTGTTTTAAATTAAATACTTGTGATGAATAACGTATTTATATGGATAAGGATTAATATCATGTTTATAAAAACACTTCACAAATAATGCATTATTTTAGAACAAATTTGGTTAGCATAAAAAAGCTTATAGTGAGCCAACCTTAAAAGATAGACATAAACTGTCGCAGACTTTTTTTTAGATCTTTTAAAGGGAAACAATTCTGTAATACATAATTTTTGCGAAACTTTAACCGTTTACGCAGCGCACGCAGCAGAAGCTCCCAAAAGGAAAAAAAACCCAACGATTTTGAAATTTGCTCATTGGTGCTCCGTCCCTATTGGTCTTAGCGTGATGATATATAGCCTATAGCCTTCCTCGATAAATGAGCTATCTAACACTGAAATAATTTTTCAAATCGGACCAGCAGTTCCTGAGAGTAGCGCGTTCAAGCAAACAAACAAACAAACAAACTCTTCAGCTTTATTATTAGTATAGATAATAGGCGGTGGTGACCATTTACAATCTAGTGGGCAAGTAGTTCGTTTGCTTCCGAATAATATAATTATTGTCATCAATAAACTTAATAACATTTTTAATTCCGTTCTCTCACTGACAGACAAGGCACAGTCCCTGGTTCTAAAAGCATGAAATTTTGACATAAGAGTTCTCCCTATACAACGAAGGTTCACACTAAGGAAGGATTTTTGTAAATTAATCCCCTAAAAGGTGTAAATAGGAAATGAAAGTTTGTATGGAAGTTTGTCAATTTTACCGATGGAAAATCGAAGACACGGCTTGTTTTGACATAATATGAAAACTTCAATTCCCCAGGCTGGCATCCGTATAGTCCACTTCATAGACTACGTCTGGGTCGGTTCCTGGTGGCAGTGCGTCATCCAAGTCGCCCTCGCATGCGGCGTGTTCGTGGTACGAGGTCGGCCATACTCGCCCGATGTCGTCGTCGCCGCGTTGTACTCGTCACGAAGCAGACTGTCGGCGACGTTGGCGGCTCTACTGAGCTTCACTTGGACCGTGGTGTTGCCAGTGTTATTGTGTGTAAGTATATTAGCATAATAGGTTACAGCAGTAGATACATTGGTCGATGTAGGCTTCTCCGAAATTGTGGAAATCCTGGTTTTCTGTAGCCTGTCTTTCCCAGCCGCCGTTTCGCGCTACGGTTTACTAAAGGACTATACTGGTAAGTAGAATGGTGAATCGTCATCCATTTATTGTGCTGATAAGTGTGGAAGTTTTCGCCTACAGCAAGTTATGCTGGCAGGTTAACGTTGAACACCCTGTACAAGAAAATATGTACGCTCACGTACTCGTATCACAAATCATTTACGTTTAGACCTTTTTGAATACGGAAATATAATTTTAATGTTATGTCATTCCAGGCAATTTGCGTCATGGATTTCCGGGTGGGGCAACAGAAACAAATGTACAGTTGGAGAAAACCGGCCGGGTAAGTTATCATTAAATTTTTATGTTAATCTAAATAGTTATAATATTCTTCTTAGCGTGTCGATGGCAAAATATTAAGTAAAATTTCTTGTTTGGCCCAATACTCAGCAATGCTAACACTACTCGCTGGCGCACGCGTACAAGGCGACAGGGCATGCGGCTACAATATTGGGCACATCAATTAACCGACATTTACGATACCAACTGGATTAGAGAAGATGATTTTCGTCTATCTATGTTTCTTTAGCGAAAAACCTGTTGCGAAAAATTGCTGTAATCGTGCCTGACGCTTTGCCAAATCTTTCGATAATCATGAAGCATATTATGAGCCGGAATTTTACATACCCTCCAAAATAATTGAGGTTGATTATTCTTCTCGTCTTTGTCAGAAAGCTCATTTTCAATGAAAGTAAAATTCAAACTAACGGTGAAAATTTAAATTCCAGTTACTGGCCAGTGTGGAGTCGTCAGGTGGCAGTGTTTTTGCAACAGGGAGCGTTACTGCTTGTGCCTATCGCCGCTTTCATACAGACGTGGCGTTACATGAACAAGGGACCACCGGATATTCTCGATGTAAGTCCTCAACTTTTACTTCATCCTGGATTTTTAACATATTATTTTCAACAACCCATAGGAATGAGGCTGAATTACTAATAATTAATTATTAGTTACCGTGGCCCTGACGCACACGCAACTGAAGGAACACGGGTGGATTTGCCACCCCAAAAAAAAAAACAATACAAAAAAAGGAATGAGACTGAATGCTTCATATCATTCAGTATGATTGGTTTTGACCAAAAGTTCAATAAATTACAACACAACATTTAAATAAAAATTTGATAGTTGATTTAGATCTTTGAAGATTTTTCATCTCCTTGTCGTGTCGATGGCAATCTTAATAGAGTTGGGCCAGAATTTGACTACGAGTTTAACATCTTCAGAGGCGTCCATCAGTTCCTGTAGCGTGCAGACAATAGGACATGCCGGACACGATATTAAGTGCCCTATTGTTAGTGGAAAAGCGCCACATTTTTTTTTAGACCCTGGTTTCTTAAGCTCGGTCAGAATATCACCGCTAGCTGAAAGATTCGGTAGGTTAACTAAAGTAACCTGGCACTTTAAAATTGAAATAGTTTATCATGTGCTAGAATCTAAACTTGCTTCGAATGTGTCCTAGCAATTTCATCCATGATAACCAGTGATCGGAAAAAGGTGAGCTAAAATACCTAAAGTTCGAAAAAGAACAGAGATAGAGTGGAGACGCCTTACGACAAAATATTTTTCATTTCTCATACACGGAAAGTAGTGTTTGTTTGATCTGAGTAGCGGGTGGAAGACGCTGTTCCCCGTCTTAGGGCGGGAATGACTCATAGTAATTGCTTCCCTCTCTAGGGCGGGAATGAATTTTAAAAATAGAAATAAATTTGGTTAGGTAGTCAGTCGGCTACGAAAAAATTTACATAATACGAGTAGTGACTTCATAACAGCCAGTCTGAATTAAAAAATTACATACTAAGGGGGAGCCGCTAACATTCAAATTTACTTACGTTTTTTGCAATTTGCAGTGACTCACTAGAAACACAATTGACAAAGAGCTGCAATTTGCAAAAAACCAAAGAATATTTCAATTTGGCGGGCTACAACCGAGGATCCACCTAAAGCGAGACGTCCCGTGGCGGTGATGCGGTGTGTTCCACATTTAAACTTCAAAAAAGACTATATAATTTGGCGGGATACTAACTCTGTAAGCTTCCCTAACTTTGTTTTCTTCGTACTAATGAAAATAAACGTGACATTGGCTGAATGCACAAAACGTGCGAAGCCACAAGAAAAAAAAAAATCTGTAAGCTGTACCGAAATTCAAAATATGAGTTTTATAGATTAGTTTTTGATTAAAAATGAGTCTCATATTATTATTATTAATAAATATTATAGAAAAACTATTATTTTTACTTTCCTTATATTCGAAATGAAAAGTAGAGTGTTTACCACGGGTGAAAGTCATCAATTCCTACTCGGACTATAGCCGCCCTCGCTGCGCTCGGGCGTCTAGATACCTCGTATGGGAATTGATTCCTTTCGACCCTTGTATAACAATCTACTATTTCGGGACGAATGTCCCGGGTTTCAGAACATTACTTAAGTATAACTAAAATTAATAAAGTAAAACAACTATCGAATTCATTTCCGTTTTCTGTTTAAAAAAAAAAAGAGTATGCACGATATGTATGGTTTTCAAAAAATAAAAGTCCTTATCTTCGTTTGAACGATGTAAGTAAGCGTTCTCCTTCTTTTTGAAGTTGTTTAAAAATGAAAATGAATTCAATTAGTTTACTGTAGTAATAACATTAATATTAAATGTACTTAAGTGATGTCCCGAAACTCGGAACAAATAATCCGAAAAAAATGTTTCGTCGTAAGGAAGTCTCCACTTTTTTGTCTCTGTTCTTTGAAGTTTAGGTATCCTATCCTTTAGGCTCTACCTATTCCGATCACTGATGATTACTAAATCCTTCAATAGAAAAGTTTTCTGATATACTGTGCTCATCTGCATTAATCAATACAAATCGGAAGTGTTTTAAAAACATAAGTTATTAGCGACACCATACAATTATATTAGATGCGAAGACTCAACAATTAGCAAATTGTTTCTATACAAAGCAGCTGATTAGTAAATAAGGCATTATATTATGGCTGGACGTTCATTTGTTACATAATGTTTTATGTTAACGCTACAAGGATTATGGGATGAACGATTGTATTGAAGAACTGGTAAGATATTTTGTTTCATAGTTATTGTGTGTACCTAGTGTCCAGTATTTTTAAAAACCTTTGGTTTACAATAAAAAATGAAAAAAAAAATGTGAAAATGCGTTTATTTGTGGTGAAATGCTGTTTTAAAAAATAATATTACTTCTGCCAAACTGCAAAGCAGTTTGTTGGCAGATGTAGTTCCCATATACAATTTTCTAATTTATCTCGTAGGTACTTTTCCATCAATAACAAGAATAAAAATTACCTATAACTAAACACACATATTTTACAGCAGCACAAAGGCTGACTGTTACGTAATATAACATTTTAATAGGAGCTCTTGGCTATTAATAATAACAGCCGGACGAGTCAATCGAAGGTTAAGCTACGCTTGCCGCGGTCGGTTCTTGGATGGGTGACCATCCATCACATACCGAGACTTCTCTGTGCCTCGGAAAGCACGTTAAGCCGTTGGTCCCGGCTGTTATTTGTACATCTTTGACTTTCGTTACGGGTAGTCAGAAGCGCGAAGTCTGACAACCAGTCTTACCAAGGGGTATCGTATTCCCCAGTAACTGGGTTGTGGAGGTCAGATAGGCAGTCGCTCCATGTAAAATACTGGTATTCAGCTGCATCTGGTTAGACTGGCTGCTGACCCCAACATTGTTGGGGAAAGGCAGGCAGATTGATTGGTATTAATATAAATGTACGTACATGTTTGTAGTTAAGTAGAGATAAAGTTTTGTAACATCTTATTTCGATTGTGAAATGTTATCACGTCACGTCTTATCAGATGTGTCTATTTGTACGTTATTTGTTTTCAAAATTTACATTTCGGTAACCCTAATTTCGATACACGAATTTGAAGATAATTATAAAAAAAATATAGTTTTTTGATAACCCTGAAAAGAGTCAGAAATGGTTTATTTTTATTCATATTATGACTTCACATGTGCTGTAAAGTCCTTACTAATTGGTAACTTCTTCCTTACAAAAAACCTTCACACAATGACAAGTAGAAAACATATTAGTTATATCATTCTAACAAAGTACTTAGTTCATTCGTGATTTCATTGTGTCACTGTAGCAAATCATTAGATTCACGCGTACTTATTACAAAACATGACTTCATACAAGGCCGCGAAGAATATTTGATTTTAGTCTCAGTTCTGGTGTAATAGAATGTCAGAGCAGTGGTGGCCGAGTGGTAACGGCCGTGACTTACGAGTTGTAGGTCGTTAGTTTGAACCCAGACAGGTGCATTACTTTGTGAAAATTATTTCATCACCATTGCTCTTAAAACGGTGAAGGAAAAAATCGTGAGGAAACCGGTATGTTCTAGAACCAAAAATTCGAAGACATGTGACATCTACCAACCCGCATTGGGCCCGCGTGGTGGATTACAGCCCACTCCCTCTCACAGAGAGGAGGCCTGTGTCCCAGCGGCGAGATCATTATAGGCTGATTATGCTATGCGTATGCTGGTGTAATAGATAAAAACAGTATTTGATAATTACTGAATAAATAAGTGAATTCATTGGACTGTTCCTAGAGTTGCAAAATTTTGCATTAGATGCTAGTTCTTATATTGAAATAGAAGGTGAATAAGTGGGGATTCCTAACAGCGTATTTAAAAATAATGTTATAGTGGTTTGTGGAATTGGACCGAAACAATA
This sequence comes from Dryobotodes eremita, assembly GCA_917490735.1. Taxonomy (NCBI): domain Eukaryota; kingdom Metazoa; phylum Arthropoda; class Insecta; order Lepidoptera; family Noctuidae; genus Dryobotodes; species Dryobotodes eremita. The sequence continues at coordinate 15,959,803 of OU823251.1, read as the reverse complement.
ATTGTCAACTGCAATAAGGATTATTTTTAATGTGTCAATAACTATTCGTCAGTGTAACGCGGAATTTTAATTAATAATGCTCAATTTAGAAGTGGATTTCAAAAAAATATTAAAACTTTATTAGACATTTTCATAACCCCTTAATTCTCCAACTTAAAACTTTTGATTAGAAGCTTTACTCGTAGTTGAAATTATTCCACAAAAGCTTCACACACATTCACAAGATCACAAACATTTTGGTGGTGTTTTTTCGAGATCATCAAAGACCCTACAATACTGCTGATGAATCGTAACCAGTCTGAACATAGGCTCTCCGAACTTTTGCGCATGTTCTCTCACTCACACTCGCCTCATATCACTTTTTGGTTCCTAAAAAATGTTACTGCGCAGCCTCCTGCGCAAAGGTCGATCCGGCCATGATTCATCGACCGTTTTGTAGGGTCTTTCTATTTTCATAAAAAAAGCTAATGGGTGGCTTAAAACTCAATTTTAGCGTACGTCTGACTGACACTGGCATGGCCACCATGAGGGATTATGATAACATAAAAAAATAGTTGCTAATTAGTCGAAATCAGTCTCCAATTATGAGAATTAGTCGGTCACTGGTTCAAAAGTTATAAGGGTTTGTAGGTGGCCGATCTGGGGAGCGCCTACCCCAACTTGGCCCATTTGAATTTCAAAAGCTAGGGCACCTAGCGAAGATCTGTTTTCTCACAAATTTTGTCGCTAATTAATCGAAATCAGTCGCCAAATATCAGAATCTGTCGGTCACTGGTTCAAAAGTTATAATCGTTTCTAGGTGGCCAACCTAGAGAGAATCTCCCCAGCTTGGCCACATTTATATCTCAAAAACTAGGGCACCTGGCGAAGATCTGTTTTCTCCCAAAATTTGTAGCTAATTAGTCGCAATTTTTCGCCATATCTCAGATTTAGTCTGATCTTAGTTTACAAGATATAATGAGTTAAATTTTTAAGATATAGTTCAAGAGCTAGATCGTAGAGTTTACAAAAAATTGTCAAGAAAAAAGTATTTCTATTAATATGTGTAATATACTTTTAGTTTTATCAGTCTCTTTTGCTTAGAAATGTCAGAGAGACATAATAAAATACAATATGTTTTTATGTTTTAAATTACTAGGTCAGAGTGGCTTTAACTTCTTTGAAAACATTAAACCTTGCTCTTGGTCTATTTGGTGTCAAGATGTACAGTCGCATGCAAATGTTTTACCAAATTATAAAGTAAGGCTCTAATTTACGTTGGAATAATAAAAGTTCTGTTGCCGAAATAACAATATATGATTTACCTAATACGTTAAAATTATCGTATCTTTAGAAAAATGTTTAAAATTTTAAACGTTGAAAACGTATCGTAAGTATGTAAGGGTCAACCTACACCGACGAAATCTGTGACTTGGCAAAAAATTACGACTAATTAGGTAGAAAACAGATCTTCGCTAGGTGCCCTAGTTTTTGAGACATAAATATGGTCAAGCTGGGGAGATTCTCTAGGTCGGTTACCTAGAAACGCTTATAACTTTTGAACCAGTGTCCGACAGATTCTGATATTTGGCGACTGATTCCGACTAATTAGCGACTAAATTTGGGAGAAAACAGACCTTCGCTAGGTGCCCTAACTTTTGATATTCAAATGGGCCAAGCTGGGGTAGGCGCTCCCCAGATCGGTCACCTATAAACCCTTATGACTCTTAAACCAATGACCGACTAATATTGATATTTGGCGACTAATTTCGTCTAATTAGCGACAATTTTTTTGTGTTATCAAAATTAAAATCCCTGATGGTGGCCATGCCAGTATCAGTCATACTTAGCGTACATATTATAATTTTTTATTCTTATTGCAAATTCCAGCGCATTCAAAATCTGTACCGCCCCCGCATGGGAGCGGGCGCCTCGGCGCCGGGCCGCGCGGCCGGCGCGCCCGCGGCCGCGCGGCCGGCGGCGCCGCCCGACCCGCCGCCCAAGTACACGCCGCCGCCGTCCTACTCCACCGCCACGGGCGCCCGCCTGCTGAACACGATCAGGCGGAGCTTCCGAACGCTCAGAAGGTACGTCTGTTCCCCAGAACCAGCTACTAGCTCGAAATGATATGGCTGGCTATAGTCTGACCAATACCGCTGTACCGCGCCTTAGGTATGCGCGGCGAGGCGGGGGGCGGGACACCGTGAGCGTTGATGAATGAGCGTCCTGCACTGCCCCCCGTGAGCCACGCACATACCTAAGGCGCGGAACAGTGATATCGGTCAGACTATAATAGCATCATGATTGTTAATTTGTCAGAGTGTAGTTAATAAGCCCCATAATTATTACGAATCTATCTCATTTAAGTGCTCTCTCGTAAGTGTATTCTACCATTTATGATGCTGATTTGAATGTGTGAACGTGGGTGTACTTTTAGGTAAACCTCTGCCTAACCCTGCGTAGAATACAGTCGTGATGTTATCTTATGTTAAACTTATCATAGTCTGTCCAATTCTTGTTATTGTAGGCAAGATTCAATTTAGATAGTTTTATAAATGGATTAGTGAAACGTCTAATAGAAACCTCAGCTTCAGACAAAGAAATGAGGATGATAATGTGTAATATATTTGTACAGTATACCTCATGCGTTCTAAACTTCCTTATTTAAGTTTAATATTTGAATTTCGTTTCATTACAGAATTACAACAACGCGTCCCGAACAATCGCCCGCTGAAGACGCGACACAGCTACCAATAACAGTCAGCGAAACTGTTGAACGAGACGCCCTTGTCTCCCTCGAGTCACAACCACCAGAATACAGCGGCGTTTTCGCAACACCCTCTATAACCATCACAGATGAAACCGACTCTAGAACTAATCGACCAAGATCATCTACATCTAGGAATTCTCTATCTCTAACTAGAGACTATCTCCGAAGATCGTTCGTCCGTAAAAGCGATTCGGCGAAAAGCATTCGATCGAGTCTCAGAAGGAGTTTCAAATATGGCGGTGCCTTAACGAGTAGTCACGAACATTTGGTGCGCGGTGCTGAGCCTATGTCCAGTACTGTTGCTATGTCCGCGGTCAGCACTACGCACGACACACACAGCCGCGCGTCCGTCATATGATTTTTCTTAGTCCGCCTTAGAATATGGCATCACAAATACATTGCTACAGTCCATTCACAGCTAGTTTACCTCTGACAGCAGCAACCCAATAGCAACTTTATTGTAACGATTATAAAGATCATTGTGAATTAGACAGACTTGTCAATGGCAGCAACCCAACAGCAACCTTATTGCAGCTGAAATTTTTTTTTTTGCTAATTATGCAAACTCAGAGGTAAAATAACGAATGGACTATTCAAGGATCTTTTGGCGCTCAAATGACGTCGACACGGGGGCGCTGTTGGTAAACATTTGTGCAATTGTTTTGTGAAATGTATTAAAGAAACAAGATGGCGGCGTTAGTTCCGATTTTAGACACGCGCCAAAAGAATCTTGTAGCGCTATATTTTTATAGATGGCCTAAACCCGTTACAATGTATTTTTAAGTGTATGTTTAGAGTATGTATTTTACAGTAATAGTACTTATTAGAGACACCTGCATTTATTGGGTATCCCTTATAACATAGATATTAAAAAAGGGGGTTATTAATTAATGCAGGATTACGTACATAATAATTAACGTTCCCATTCCCGAGTAACCGTATGTGTAATGGACCCCTTTTTCAATTTTTTTTTTTTTAAATATTTTTTTTTGCGACTGACCGTCGTCGTTTGTTATTAATTCGTGTTTAGATGTTAGGTTTAGATTCGTAATTGTTAGTATTTAATCGACCCTAACATAATAAGTAGTCATAATGAAGAGGAATCTCAGTTACTCCAATATTTTTTAAACATTGTTGATCCTTTATTTGTGTAAGCACAATAAATGAGCCATTTAGCTAGATGTATAAGTGTAGCATACATGTACTTACATTGTATACTTAAATTGATAATAACCTCAGAGCTTAGACAAAATGTGTTTAACATTTGGAAAATGTGAAGACGATTGTTAACAGTTATTTTTTCAAGGAAAATGTGAATCAAACAGACTAGAAATGTGTTCTCGTTGAATTATGAGCGTGTTTTTCTAAATTATTAGAATGAGATGTTGGAAATGAATGCGGTTTAGTGTTAAATTCGTTAGTGTGATATAGTATTTTTATCTCACGAAGCGACGCGCGCTTTACTTGTGTTTACCAAGTGTACAAACAAGCTGTGAATGTGTGTGTAAGCGCAGGAGCTCTCGGTACCGTCCGAGACAATGGCGAAGTCGGAAGTGTTTGTGTATGTTATGTGCTGACGCTACTTGTTTTCACGCAGACATTCATCGCGTGTTTGTTATCACAAGTAAAGCGCGTGTCGCTTCGTGAGATAAAAATACTGTAACTTGTAAAGAGCGATGCCTCTAGCCTATTGATAATAATAGACGTTGTGTGAAAACCCCATTTAATTATAGAATGTCTATTTTATAACTCGATATATAAATATCGATATAGGTTGCAATTTTTTATATACCATTTTATGGAAATAATAATCGTTACGTAAAAGTTTAAATATTATGAAATCAGTGTTCGATCGTAATAATAATTAGCAGCAACCCCATAGAAAATTAAGTCATATTGTAGAATCGATGTCAGCAGCTAGGATATCGATACAAACAAATCGAATCAAAGCTATGTAATAAATCAGTAAATGAGTGTTGAATGCGTCAAGTACAATGAATTTAGTTCAGTAAGCGAACCGGTTGTTCGATAGATATAGGTGATAATAACGGCTTCTTGAGTTCCTTCCTTGCATTTATCTAAAACCGGCTACTCACTATTAAAAGTTAAATTGTTCTTTCAGTTCTCTGATATTTACACGAATGCTACTAAAATGCCCAAAGTTTGTAAGGTGTAAAACAGACGACATTCAATCCGTTGCTTCATCCGTGGCGCACTTCTTGTACGTCAACTCAGAATATTTTATTTAACAGACATCACGCGCAAAATCTGCAAAAACGCACACTGCACAAGTCTGTCGTCTGTTATGAGCTTGTTATGTAAGAAATTAACGTTGAATCTTTCATTAATTAGGTTAGTCCAAGATTTGGTTACGGAATAAGAAATTAATATTTTCAAGTCTTCGTGTCATACGTTATCTTCAAGTCGAGATTAAAAGTTTGATCTCAATGTGTTGTGAACTAAAGCTATTTAATCAGTATTAATTTGGTTGTACTTGCAATATAAGTAGTGCGTAGCTGGATGAGTGCAATTTGTGTTCTTCAAAAAAAATGTTTTTTTAGTTCTAGTCACCAATGCTTCCACCTTTTAAGTTGTAAACATTTTCGTAAAGCATCACATTTTACTAAAGCATATTATATTTATTATTATTATAGCACGTTTTTATTGCACTTCTTTTATAATTTACCCTTTTTATTTTGATTTTGCGCGTTCCTTTACATTCCACATTGTTGCAATGTTTATGAATTAGATATTAAAACATTTTTACACTACCATGAGTAAATCGTTTTATTTTGAAACAAGGACCTTTTTAACAGACTTCTAATAAAGGGATTCTCAAACCGTGGAAATGCAGAGCAGTTTATCGGTTGCTAGGCACACCGAGCGAGGCGCGGACCTCGTCAAGCGGCCTCGCCTTACAGTCTCTGCTTGGTGCCGCTTTTTTTATTACGTTATACAAAGGCCAGTGGGCGCATGTGGTCACAGACCGGCCACGATTAGACAAATGAAAAGGTATGAAAGTATTCTTCAACACTGTCCGCCCCGGGCACTGGGGGCCTCCTAATCTTGAATAGTACTTATATTTTTGAGCTCGTTTCGCTCGCTCTTGTCAAATTTCACTTAATTGACAAACTTTTCTGGATACCTAAGTTGGCAAAGTAACTCCTGTGTCCGTATAAATAGTGAAAAGAAAACCTAACCTACACAAGCTGTTGTGCAAAAATTTTCGAGCCCGCTTCGCTCGCTCTGGCATCCTACATTTTCTGCATTCTCATGGTTAAGAAAACTTAACCTTTCCGAGGCGGGGTCACGGGGTACTAAAATGTTCGTTATAATTCTCTAGCTTTTCTTCACAAGTCAACAAAGTACCGAAATCTTATTTCCGAAAATGTAATCGAGCCTAGGCGGGGTGCTAACATTATCGAGCTGTTTCGCTCGCTCTTGCATCCTACTCTATCTTGATTCTTGGGCTTATCTATGTAAATCGACACAGTTAGTCCTGTTCCTGTACCTACACATAGACAAAATAAAACCTATCCCATTCGAAGCGAGATGCAAAAATTATCGAGTTCGCTTTGCTCGCTTTTTCATCCTACATTCTTCTTAATTATTAAGCTTTTCTGCATAAGTCGACAAAGTTGCTCCTTGTATCAATGGACAAACGATAACCTAACATATCCGAGGTGAAGTGCAACAGTGATCGAGTTCGCTTCGTGAGCTGAAGATGCACCCGCCTGAAAATAAACTTGCCCATTATTTTTTTGTTCATTTCTGCAAAATCTTTACTAGAAATGCCTATATAAACTGAAAAGACCGGGGGCCTCATTTTTTTTGCCAATCCTCCTCTTCTTAAGTAGCTGTATAAAACTTACAAACAATACCTAATAGGATGCTTATCAGTTAATTTTTTTACTGATTCTCACAAACAATACTAAAAGATAAATATAAGATACTTATCAGTAAAGCATGGCCGGTCCGAACTTTGCGCCGAAAGATGCGCAATAATTTTTTTTAGGAACCAAATGGCGACATGAGGCAAGTGTGAGTGAGAAAACATGTGTTAAAGTTCGGAGAGCCTATGTTCAGACCGGCCACGACCATCGGCCGAATTGTACCTTATAGTTTTCCAATAGTTTTGAAGGGTTACGCAAGCGCTTCCAGAAGCCTTATCAGTGATTCCTGCATCAAGAAAACCTCTTTCTTTCGCCGAGGTTGGTCATAGCCGCCCGCAGTTCACGAAGATACCTGGAGCCTATAGGTGCAGGACATCAGAGCTGTCCCTAATTCAAGAAGATATCTGCTGGAAATCCTGGATAGGTCTACACCCTCCTTCTACACTTCGTATTCTACACTTCGACAGCGCCCGTCCGGCAGACTAGCTAACACACCTGTGTGTGTGCTCTTAGTTATGGCAACCTGGTATTTCGAAGGCATAAATCGTTTTCTAGCTAAACAACACACCTTTGTTAGGTGAGCTCTTACTCGGTTATGGCAACCTGGTACTTCGAAGGCATAAATCCTTTTCTAGCTAAACAACACACCTTAGGTGAGCTCTTACTCGGTTATGGCAACCTGGTACTTCGAAGGCATAAAGCGTTTTCTACCTATAACACACACTATGTTATTAGGTAAGCTTACAAAACCGACAACAAGGCGCGGATCGGCTGGAACATGGTGAGTTGAGGTTCGTTCGAACAATTTTTTCAGCAAGGTTGCATGCAAAGTGGTCGTTACATATAGGGTCGGTGTCGTAAATTCGTCGTTCGTTCGGCAAAACGTGTTTCGTCACATTTTTTTACTATTCCTTCACATGTTGGAAGTTTGTTTGGCGAACACGATAGAAATGGGGATCATCGTGTATAATTTTAATAAATCAATGTAACAATGTATAGGAAACAATGTATGAAAATGTAAATCTTTATTTTCTTATTGTGTAAAAGTTACATACATATTAAAACATCTTAACACATACTTAAAATCTTACAAATAGTACAGTTAGTTAAGTAATAATTAGTTGTACAGTCCTTTAAAACAACGAAGCTGAGGTAATGAAATGGTAAATAAAAGACTAGGTAAAGGAAATAAGAGTAGAGGGAAAAGAAAACGAAAAAGATTTTTCTAGAGCTAAGGAAAAAATAGTAAAAACCGCAACCGCATTTTACGACCTCAACTTCTCTTGATTTGTCAAAAACCAAAAACTTTAACAAAGTACGATTTCCAATACCGCGAAGCATCAAAATTATTTGTTAAAACATAGAGAATAAGTTCATTATAAAATACTATTAAATAATTTTAAGTTTATAAGCATGCAATGCAAAGTAATGCAAGTGTAAGTCAAAAATCACGAGGATACGAACATTTTACAAAAAACGTCAACATATATTGGTACAACATAGTTGTAATTAAATTAATTGTAAGATCACAATGTCAGTCAATTCAATTTAACATACACAAATACACTTCCGGACTCCTAAATCGAGCCACCATGCATTTCCATGTTAAGTATAAAGGCACAAGCCATCAAAATAGTGATGAGTCAAAAAAAACGTTTTGATGCAGTTTTGAAGCCGACATACTGGCCATCATTTTGGTGTCATCATAGTTCCAAATTTGAATTCGACCCACTCTGCTTTCTTGTTATAACAAGAAAGCAGAGTGGGTCGAATTCAAATTTGGATTTGGTATTATTGTACAAGAAAACAGAGTGGGTCGATTTAAGAGTCCGGGAGTGTAGTTTGTACTCGTAAGCTCCAGTTATCTAATCAAAGAGTTCAGATTGAGTAATGATTTAGCTGCTTTCGAATCAGTTGGCTCTTTCTTCTTTGACGGGTCCAACATAAAGCATTTCCACAGCCTGGAATAAAAAACAAATCGAAATTAATTTTAAAATACTTGGTCATACTTCCAGCCTGAAGTGTGATATTATTTTACAGATTTCAGCAGTATGAAAATGTAGTTCTAACGCACTTTTAATTAGGATGGAAATAGTGTAACATGCGCGAAATCATTATCTAGGAAATTGTACATTATTTCAAGCATTTCTTTTGACTTGCCGTTTGCTTAGTAAAGGGACAGTATTTCCAGTAAAGTCAATATCGAGTCGAGATAGGCAACTCGAGATTACGCGTGCTAAGTCTGGTATCGAGATTGGCCATTTGAGATTTCGCCCGGCAATCAGGAGAGATCTTGTGTTCGAGATTTCGGCTAATTTAAGAAATGATGCGTTATTTTAAATAACAAAAATATTAAAGTGAATCAAAATGAGAACTACACCAACTTAGGGTAACCGTATTTTTAAATATACCATATTTTTAAATACAAAAAAAAATCATCGAATCTCGAAACAAAAATCATGTCGCCACTGTCATGCATGTACACTTAAACCTACCTCAGCGTCTCATCAGCGCCAGCAGACAGCACAGTGGTCCCGTCGGGCGAGAGCGCGAGGTGCAACACGCGCGCCATGTGACCGTTGAGTTCGGCCACGCGCGTCATCACCGGGTACTTCCAGATCACAAGCTGATTGTTAGCGTAGCCGTGGCCTGAGATCAGCTCTTTGTAGTGAGTGCTCCATGCAATTGAGCACACCTGGAAAATGGAAATAGTTTAGTCTCCGCGGAGTCGACGTGATACTGCATGAAGACGCTCAATGTGACAAAGTGCTTCAAGTCCAAGATTCATGAGCTCAACTGGGCGCCAAGCATGGAACTCTCAAGTGGTAGAAGTCTTGGCTGAAGTTTATAATAACTAGTCTGACTCCCTTTTCCTTTGATTTACACTTATTTTTCTACGTTCTCTCATTAAAAATAAGTAGTTCGATTCCATACCTATAAATTTTGCAAACGCGTCCTTAAAATACTATAACACAAAAAAAAAAACAAACAGTAAACTAAAATACTGTGATTTAGGAAGTTTTAAGGCTCTTTTATACGAAATGACTACTAACCACTCGAGAGGCGAGAATACCCAAGCAAAACTCGGCTATGATTAAAATTACAAGATTTTCTCGATGAGATTTGTCACCACTAGTAATACGATTTTTGTTTTAGACTGTGCCAGTTTCTCGAACAAAAATGATCGTCAAATGAATGTAACAAATAGTTAAGCGCACGGAAACTGCTGTAATTGGTTGAATGATTTATCAACAGCCAATCGCAGTAGTTTTAACACGCGTATGAAAAATTATCACATTGATTTTGCGATAATGTTCGTTAGAATACTAGTAGTTGAATTAAGATACCTATTAAAAAAAACCGGCCAAGTGCGAGTCGGGCTCGCACACGAAGGGTTCCGTACCATTGACTAGGTAAACAACAGTAGGTATACAAATTAGGTGCCTACCTGTTACCATTTATTGATATCGAGCAAAAATAGACAAAAAATTAAGTTTTTTGTATGCGAGCCCCTTAAATATTTATTTTATTTTAATTTTATTATTTATTATTAAAGTAAAAATACAAATGAGTATTTTGTGAATATTTCAAGTGCTGTTGCCATTATTGATATCGAACAAAAAAGGGCAAAACAATCGCGTTTGTTGTATGGGAGCCTCACTTAAATATTTATTTTATTTTGTTTTTAATGTTTGTTGTTATAGCGGCAACAGAAATACATAATTTGTGAAAATTCCAACTGTCTGTCTATCGCGGTTCTTGAGATACAGCCTGGTGACAGACAGACGGACGGATAGACAGCGAAGTCTTAGTAATAGGGTCCCGGTTTTACCCTTTGGGTACGGAAACCTTAAAATACCGCTACTAACATTTAAATAAATAAGGGCTGATTTTTAATAGTCAGATAACTTTTAGCAGAAGAATTTGACAGTTTGACATATTTTCCACACAATAGCTATAGCAATACCAGAATATTTGTTATTTTATTTATTTATTATTCCTCGGGTAGTTATCTGACTATTGAAAAGTCAGCCTTAAATAAACAAAATCGTACCTGTGACTTTGTATCAACAGTATTAAGATTGGCTCCAGTCTTGATGTTCCAGATGCGTATAGTTCTGTCGGCCGTACCGCCGCCACTGGCCAGGATGCCCGCGCTCCAAGGACACCAGGCGAGGCCTTTCACTGCTGCTAGATGTTGGCTGAAAGTGAGAATGATTTATATTTTAATAGCTATTATAGGACGAAACGATGCGCGCTTTACTTGTGGTGACCAAGGGTACAAACACGCTGTGAATGTGTACGTGAAAACGAGTAGCGTCAGTATATAACGCACACACATCACCGACTTCGTCATTATCTCAGACGGTACCGAGATAACCGAGAGCTCCTGCGCTTACACACACATTCACAACAAGTTTGTACACTTGGTAACCACAAGTAAAGCACGCGTCGCTTCGTGAGATACAAATACTCTACTCGCGACTTCGTTTGTGTAGTTTTTGTATTTTATCATTTTTAATACAAATATACAGGACTAGCTTTTGCCCGCGGCTTCGTTGGAAATAATCCCACGGGAACGTACTACCGGGATAAAAGTTTCCTACGTATTATTCCAGGTTATAAACTATGTGTTCCAAATTCCATCCAAATCCGTTCAATAGTTTTTGCGTGAAAGAGAAACAAACATCCATCCATCCATCCATCTATCCTCACAAACTCACATTTATAATATTAGTAAGATGAACAGTATCATTCATATCCTTCTCCAGGTCCCAGGCTACCTATCTCTCATATTTCGTAACAGTCGGTTACGAAAACCGGGCCGGGTCGGGTCGGGATCGGGTTTAGGCGTGAAAAGGTTACAGATAGACAGTGTACTTTCGTATTTATAATAACAGTATAGATTTAGGATGGTATGGGTATCGTGAACCGGGAGTTTTAAGTCTTTTAAAATAGTGCTTTTAGCTGACAGCTTTTGAGGGGCCTATAATATGTGCAGTTTAGATTGTAGTTTTTTTATTTCATTATTTAGTAAGGGTAATATTAAAGTCTTACCAACTAGTATCTTATTACCCAGTAACTGGGTTGTGGAGGTCAGATAGGCAATTGATCCATATTAAATACTGTTATTCAGCTGGACCCGGTTAGACTGGGACCCGACCCCAACATACCTGGTGAAAGCCTAGGCAGATAATGAGTAAGAGGAATGTTGCTCTATTCCAGTCTGGGGCATAATTATGATCGGACTAGTGCCATGTGAATTTAGAAGTAGTTGGCATTCAGAAACTTTGTGATTTTCATGTTAATGTGAAACTTGCGAAATAAAGAAAACACCACAATCTGAATGTGAACCGCGCGTCTTCGCTAAGAATTTACTGCCCTTTCCAAAATAACGAGATATTTTATCACCTACCAGTGCACGTCCGGATTTATTCAATTTAACAACTTAATTGAACAAATTAACAACTTACCTGAACAAAGTAACAACTTACTTGAACAAATTAACAACTTACCTGAACAAATTAACAACTTACTTGAACAAATCAACAACTTACTTGAACGAATACAGGAACTGTGATTGCGAGTAGTGCTGTCCTTGCGCTAGCGGCCAGATGTTGAGTAAATTGTCGTTGCCGCCCGAAGCAAGACATTTACCGTCAGGGGACCATTTCAGCCCGCAAATCTGTGAATAAAATAAAGATAAGATTTATTATTGTTACGCCCAGACTTTGAAGAATAAAATTCCTTTTTATTTATTTATTAAAAACAAGTGGTGTGCCCGATGGGATTTCCCAACAGCAAAAATTACGAAAATCTAAAAAAACTTTCATCCCTATAATACCTCCTAATATAATAACCACCCCTTTAGGGGGTGAATTTGCAAATAACCAAATTTACAAAAATTCATGCTTTTAGATCCAGTGGTTTAGACTGAGTTGTGTGTCCGTGAATTAAAGAATTGATAGAAGATGCCAGCCATATTGCCCATGTTGAGTCACACTTATGAGTTTGTTTCTTGGTGTGGTTCTACTGACTCCATTTTTTATTCTCATGGCTCGGTAGGTGGATGCTTACGTATCTATGCGCCCGAAATAATCCTCAGACAGCGGGATTTGAATCGTGCAACGTCTCTAGACTCTTTCGATCACTAACTTGATCAAGGTGGACTAATTATTTTTTGCTATTTTGATATGAATGAATAATGGGGTTGGAGGGGCTCGTGGCTAACTAATAACAGCCGCACGGTTCGATCGAGGGTTAAGCTACGCTTGCAGAGTTCGGTCTGTGGATGGGTGACGATTCCATTACATATGGAGACCCCCCCCTCCTCCGTGCCTTAGTAAGTACATTAACCCGTTGGTCCCGGCTGTCATTTGTAGATATTTGACTATCGTTTCGGGCACTCAGAAGCCCGAAAGTCTGACAACCATTCGTACCAAGAGGAATTGTATTATCCAGTAACTGGATTATAGAGGTCAAATAGGCAGTCGCTCCATGTAAAATACTGGTATTCAGCTGCATCCGGTTAGACTGTAAGCTGACCACAACATAGTTGGGAAAAGGCTAGGCAGATGATCACTTGATATGAATGAATGAACACATACCTCTTGTGTATGCGCATGTATGGTTGCTACAGCGTGGTCTCGTTGGCGCACGTCGTGATGCACAATGTTGCCGTCGCGAGCGCCACTGCTTACGATGTACATGTTCCACGCAAGGGAACCCACTCGGCCAGTGTGGCCGTCCATTACCTGCGTGAGGAAATTGTTTAGATTGAAGGCTAAAAGGATTGGTGACGTGACTTCGCTTATATCACAAGTATTTTTATTTAAAATAGAGGGGTCAAGAAATTAAAATGACTACTATAATTATTAAATAAACTTACAGAAAGTGAGTTGGTTTACAGGCAAACTACCAAGCCAATTTCAATATTTTTTAGGATACAGTATCTTGGTGTCTGGTAAAGTACAACAAAGAATTTGTGTATTTTTTTTTTGAAATTTTTAACGCAACTGAATCCTCAGGATGCTTCAAAACGCATTTCCTTCCACTAGAAACGCAAAACACAATATCCTAAAAGTGTATATTGAAACCTTTTTTCATTTCTTTCGTTCTTTACATACCCTCAACCTCTTGGTCTTCTCACAGTCCCATAACTCCACAGTCGCTGCAGATGTTCCCACAGCGAGGTGCGACCCTCCTCCCTGCACCCATTGCACTGAACATACTGTCTCGGAACCTTCTAGAGTACATAGCTGCTCTATCTGGCCCGAACCGGCGTTCCATAGGTAGACTGAGTTGCCAAGAGCGACCGCGAGGATGTTTGAAGCACTCCAGTCGACCAGATTAAGATCTGTTTGAAAAAAATATGATTAATTCTTTCTTGATATTTCCCGGGAGCCTGGTGACCTGGACGTTTGGAAGGCGTATGAGGGGCCGAAGCCAACTGGCAGAGGCATGTTAGACGTTTTGAATGAAATGAGGCACCAACCGACGATTATCCTTGTATACACTATGCAAGTGGACCCAAGGACAACCCCGGTTGGTGTAAGACTATTGTATGATATGGAAACAAAGATATTGGAATATGAGTTTGGGTGGTTAAGTGACCTGGTTATCTAGAACTATGGAAAGATAATGGAAACCCCTGCCTGACCAACGTTTTATATAAAATACACAGTCACCCTGTGCCATTTTATGGCACAGGGTGACTTGCACACTCAATAAATGGCCCCCGAAAACGGTCGCTAGCACATAGTGTCGTAGCGACAAGGGGGCAACATATCCTAAGGAGCTTAGGAGTGGAGACGTGTCCCACGGCTATCGGGACAATCCCGGAAGTACGGTCAAGATCCCTACCAGCATCTTACTGGAAGACTTCCTTCCTTTGAGCACGTTTGCTCTTGCGAACCTCCACTCAAGCCGGCCAATAAAGGCAAGAAAGATGTGGGAGCTCTGTTTTTCGTCATTGTTCACTCCAGCCGGCGAATAAACGCAAACCAGAGGTGAGGAAAAGACATCTCCCGGGAGATAAGGTCGGTGGGGTCGCTACTGCCCAACAGCTCGCTAGTTTAGTTTCTGATAGTCCTGTGCGAGTCTCAATAAATGCCTTTTCTTTCTTTTTCTTTCTCGCCATATGCTGCCCTTCAAATTTCTGTATCTTTCTTGGTCTGGCTTCTGACACTAAACCTATTTCGGCAAAAAAAACTCTACCGGTACAAACCTAGAGTTTTGGAGTGCGCAAGCCCTACCACGATGTCAACGTAAAGATACGGCGGTGGGGAATTATTATTAGGTTTTGTTATTAATAAGCTCAAGTGATATTATAGAAATTAAAACCAATGTTGAGTTGTAGACACAATGCTACCCTCTTCTACATTTAGGCTTCATGAAATTTGATTTGAAAACTTAAATACAAAACAGCACACCAACTTTGATCCAATCCTTCCCTAAATATTGTTGCATCCTTTTGACAAATATAGCCAAATAACATTATTACTATTTATTGGATTAAATTAAAACTGAATAACTTAGAACTAATTGAAGAACAGTGGTGGCCCAGAGGTAACAACCCCGATTTATGAGTTGTAGGTCGTGGGTTCGGCCCCGAGCCGGCGCTTTACTTTGTGTAAATAATTTCATCACCACTACTCTCAAAACACTGAAGAAAAACATCGTGAGGAAACCGGCATGTCCTAGAACCAAAAATTCGAAGACGTGACATCTACCAACCCGCACTGAGCCCGCGGAGTCAGAGGAGGCCTGTGTCCCAGCAGTGGGAACATTACAGGCTGATTATGCTATGCTTATGCTTTGAATAACTTTGGAAAAACTTTTTATCAGTGTTTTATGATCAACTTAACTTTCTCTCAACAACAATTTTCCATGGAGTGGAATATTGATTGATCTTATATAATAGGAATTAATAAATATAACGAGAAAACTTACAGTAGTCATCCAAAATATCAGGTGCATCCAGTATTCTGTCAGGAGCTTGTGGAATGTATCTTGTTGTATTCTTTACTGAAGATGGAACTTTGGCCTGAAATGTTATTTTAACATTAAATAGTAGCAATTTACCACATTCTCCAAAATTTCATAGTAGCACAGGAAAGGTTTCACAATGATGTATCCGTATTTTTAGTAAGAATCATAACTTTATTAGATAAAAATGATAAAAGACAGGTTTTTGCCCCTTCACCTATTTCTAAGTAGATATAATTTCAAAATAATATGAACTTTCTACATAACACTTAGATGTAGCTACAGAAGTATAAGACAAAAGCTGTAATGGTTAGCAAGTGTCACTAATGTAATTATTTACAAGTTTTAATGAGAACCAACTAACGCCCAGAATAACAAAATACAGTGTAAACTACCAAAAAAGTACCCACAAAGAGCTTTTTAATGTATGCATACTGCAATGAAAAATTTTAATGCAAGTAATACTTACTTGCATTAAAAACAGCTTATTTGAATAGTTCACACTGTACTGACAAGATTTGTTAGTGAACAGCATAGTGTAAGCCCAGCTAGCACGGGCATGTTTTTTCTGCGGCGATTTTTTTTCGCGCAGAACTGTGTTTTTAACGCTCTGCTTAGCGCCAAGAGTTAAAAATCCAAGTGTTTTTAAGACGCGCTGGTATGCGCTCTGTTGGATTGTCAATGCTTGGCTTAAAACCGAGAGTTGATTCGAGTGCGCGATAAAATCCCGCCGCGATATTTTTACGTCCGTGCAAACGTGGGCTAAGTTAAAGCAAGCAGATATACCTGTGAATACACAACTCTAAGTCTGTTCTGGTAGCCCTCTGGAGCAGCCGGAGCTTTGCATGTGTACTGCAGAAGTCGTCCAGGTTCAGTGTCTGTGAGTGCTCGGCCGATTGCTTCCCCTGCTGCTGTTTGAGCCACTATTTCTTCATTCTTGTCCTCATCACGACTCAACTGTTTATTTTAAAATGATATTGAGTAATTTATATTGTCTTGTGAAAGGAATTGTTCTTATTATGAATAGGTATGAGAGCCATGTCTGACGGTAAGAGATGATGACATACAAACATACATTGACATGAATATTTACTTTGTAAAATATTTCAATATTGTGAATGTGAAGACTATGTGGGTCATAGCTTTTTTTTTTCTTCTCAGTTAGTTTTAATCATGGTATGACAGTTTGAGTAATTAATGCGGCCTACCCAAATGTCCTTTCTTTGGTATAGTTTGTTGAATTGTGGAGCTCCTGAAGTTCTGAGTTGAGCTGCACAATTACTGACAAATGCATGCACTGACTAGACAGGTCCACTAAATCTGTGTGGTTTTTCCTCAAAAGACCATTTCAGACACCAATCTACATGGTCTTCACATGATCTGACCAAGATTGTGTCTGTATTTCAAAAGAGACTATGACGTCTGCGTTTGTTTCAGACTTTCTTCTCAGAGTAGTCAGATAGGAAACGCCAACCTCATCTAGTTTTAAATTTTAAATGATTGGTGTGTAAAAATGTTTGTACAAACCTACTTACAGAAATAAAATCATTTATCATTTATTTATCAATGTGAAAAAGTGATGGACATTTTCTGGTGTAGTTCTTAGAAACTTTTTAGAAATTATGGGGTTTAATTAAGCAGACGTTAATGATTACTTAATTGTAAGCAATGTCTATAAATAAACCTCAATAACTGGGTTGTTCTTGAAAAAGGTATGATTAATTATCAAGCTAAATATCAATAAAAAAGTGCAAGCCGCACAGGGCATGCACTTTTCATTGATGTTGAATGTTTTGGATTCTTCACTCTACAAGTAAGTATGAAATGTACAAAAGCATGTCTCAGATTATATCCAACAAAGGCTGAAAATAACTATAAAAGGTATACAAAATCTTTCCAGTTTCAAACCGTTTGTTCTAATACTTACAAAGACAGTCCAAAGCCTTGCAATAAAACCTCAAATAATAAAAAACTTACCATATAATGGCACAAGTCATAGTTAGAATTACTTCTAGATGGAATAAATCTATCTGCTTTGTTCGGAGTCTTCGAAGCTTTGTTAGGTGTCGGGGTGGTTGAGCGACCTGCAAGGTATGGATGGATAACTTTTCCTTCAAGAATGTATGCTTACTTTCTAAGGTAAAATTGCGGATATAGCAAAGCAAAGCTGTTTTAGACAAGATATGGGGTGCTTTTATAGCTGCTAGAATACTACCAGAGATTTTACGTTGACTACGAAAGCGAACACAAAGGGCAAGTTAGGCCCTTTGTGCTCTACGTCAAATACATGCTAACTTTAACTTTGTAGTTTATTCAACAACTTTACCTGGAGATTTGTTCTTAGACGGCGTCTTCTTGCCCTTCTTATTATCATTGCGCGTCGGTGTCTTGTTGCTAGAGAGCACGCTATTGTTACAACTCTGATTCGCAGATAGAGACAACTTTTGCATCGACAGGTTGCAAGCACTCAAATTCACATTCGAATGGTTCTTGAATGAAGTACTCAATGGATTTATGTTCTCGCTATTGGACTTCTTCGCCCAACGCTGAAGAGGACCTCGAGTTATCGGCCCATCCATTGTGGCCAAACTATTTATTTCATTGAGATAGTTGAACTGGGCCATACTTCCAGAAAATCACTGGCTACACTAGCGATCCTTAGAAATCAAACACTGTCAATAAAAACATAAGCTTTATCGTTCCTAGAAGCACGAGAAACACTCAATAGATATATCTAGTTATTCATCAAAAGAATAAAATCAAAATTCGATGACTGACAGTCTATTCCAAAAATACGTTGGTTTGAAATGTTTGAAAAGAAATTTCAAATTTATAATGTTGCCAGCTTACTGGAATTCCCACTTGAAAGTTGAACCAACGGGAAATAAGGGTAAAACTTGACACCAGTAAATTCATTCTCAAACGACAGTGAATGATCATTGAATCTTTATTTATCTCGACATCTACGACAGAATAACCAGAAATGAATGAACAAAGACGTATTTTATTTTACTTCAACGGAGACCAAGATTAATCGTACTGCAACATGTGAACAAATTGTTAACCACCTGCAGCAACACTAAACAATATTCTATTCTAATTCTAATACTTTTAAGGTCTTCTTCTTCGTTTTGATGTCACGAGTGTATTTCAGATCTTGTTGGCGCAAAACTTAGTCACTCCCACGGCGTCCTCGATGCCGGTGGCAGCGCAGAGGTCACTTTGACTGCATGTTTTGGGACACAGAGGGCAGGATAGGAGGTGGAGCATAGTTTCCGACATAACTCTACATTTACACCTTGCTGCCATTCTATCGAGATAGCCACTTTACCAGGTTGGAGTTACATCTTTCGACTTGTGTCCGGAGACCTTTAAGGGGCTTTTTATTGTGCCATAGCCAAATGGTACAAACGTCTGTCCATGCATCCGGATATCGGATGTCACATAGCCATTTTACTTGGAGGCTATTGGCACTATATCGATGAAAATTTAAAAAAGATGTACCTATGCTGGGCACCGCTACACAATGGTGAAGTGAAATTCAATTTACGAAACAAATAATTAGGGGTGGCACTCCCTGTACATGTAACCGAAGGATAAAAAAAAATAATTATGTACGATGCGTGTAATCCTATAATTAAACGGATTATGACCTTTAATTGACTTTTTTACCGTAGTCAATAAATTGTGAGACTTGGGATGTTTTCGATAGCCCGCAACCGCAGAAGTAACTATGTTTTTTTACTAATACAAACTTATTTTTTCGTCCGATCAAGTCAATACTGTGCTTGTTCAACCTTTATTTCGGTCTTATTTTTTGACAAAATACGGGTATTTACCCTTAAATGCATTGTGATGGAAATTTCCATCAACCAATTCAATGTAATTTTTGTCGCTTCCACAGGGTATTTGGATTATATTTTTTGTACATGGCAACTTTTAAGGAACCATAGTATCGTTTCCGAACGAAAAAAAAAGTTCATTCTTCAATGTCAGCTGTCAAATGTCATTTCAAAATATCATTACGCGCTAGTTTGCTCGGTGAAGATTTCGGCTAATGTGATTGGAAAAAAGTGGTATAAAATTCTCACGGTTACTTCTCAGTTTATTCGTAATTGATGGATTTGAGGTCAGTATTTTGATTGATGTATATAATTTTGTTCATAAATAGAAAAATATGAAGAAACAAACTCAATATTGTTTAGATGTAAATTTACATCATCATGTAATGACGTTCATTTAGCTTGTATGAAAGTTAGTAAAATACTATTGTTTTATTTGATTTCGTTTATCTTTTGGTTCCAGGTGTTGATATCTAGCAAAATGAATGACAGAGATATTGAACATTATTTAGCATCTTTGGAAGGTGGGTGGCTGTCGGAAGATGACATGGAGAAGTCTGATGAAGAGGAAGAAAATGTGCCTGGAACTTATGAGAGAGACGAGTTACTGAACATGTTAGAAAGTGATGAGGAGGACACAGAAAACCCACAAAACCACGAAAGTGACCCACCCTTGGTTGAAAATGAGGTAATGGATAACCAGGTTGTGGACAATAGTGACCCTACAGGACACATATTTTCAGCATTATTAGATAAACGAAAATTGATCTGGAAAAAAAAGAACATAGAATTTGATGAGTCCAAAATTACATTCAAAGGCAATTCAGACCTAGGACCAGAGTTGTCACCATTAGATACTCCATATGCATGCTTCAACTACTTTTTCTCAGAAGATTTCATGGCAAGGATAGTGGAAGAAACAAACCTGTATGCCACACAAAAAAATCCAGCAAATACAACTGCAACCAATTTATCAGACTTGAGAAAGTTTTTTGGAATACTTATATATATGTCACTCCAACATTTTCCCAATATAAGAGCATACTGGTCTCCAAAATATGGCTATGAACCAATTTATTCGGTGATGTCTAATAACAGGTTTGAAAAATTGAAAAAAATATTGCACTTCAATAACAATGACCACCACAAGGAAATTGGTGATCCAGGCCATGATCGCCTATTCAAGATACGCCCTGTTATTGATGAATTGAATTCAAAATTTTCATCAGTACCTATGGACCAACGCCTCTCCATAGATGAACAAATGTGTGCAACTAAAGTTGCACACTTTCTCAAACAGTACTTGCCCAACAAGCCTCATAAGTGGGGGTTTAAACTGTATGTTTTGTGCAGCTTACAAGGATTTGCACACAACTTTGAGGTTTATGCTGGGCAGGACCTTACCAACAAACCTGAGAATGAACCAGATCTGGGCTCAACCAGCAATATTGTCTTGCGTTTAGCTCGAGGTATACCAAGACAAGTTGGCCACATTGTCTATTTCGACAATTTTTATACTTCTGTGCCTTTGGTGTTCTATTTGGCAACTCAAGGAATCCTTTCAGTGGGGACAGTTCAACAAAATAGAATACCTAATTCAAAATTACCTGATAAAAAACAATTTATGAATAAATCTACTCCAAGAGGTGCACATGAAGAAAGAGTGACAACATTTCAAGGTGTGGATATGAGTGTAGTAGCATGGAAAGACAACAAAGTTGTCACATTACTGTCATCTTATGTAGGTGCTTTGCCTTTGAATAATGTATCTAGATATGACAAGAAAAAAAAAGAGAAGATACAAATTCCATGCCCGAAGATCATAAGTGAATACAATGCCCATATGGGAGGCGTAGACCTTATGGACAGTTTTCTGGGAAGGTACAGAATAAGGATCAATTCAAGAAAATGGTATATTCGTATTTTTTATCATCTTTTAGACCTGGCAGTGATAAATGCATGGATAATATTAGGTCTTTACCTATGAAATTGCCGTTCTGCAGTACTGGCCATTTCAAATCAAAATAATTTTTGTTTGGCTATGAATTCTAATTTCAAATTAATTTTATTTTAAAAACATGGATTTTTTTTTCTAAAAGTAGTCATTTCTTTATTGATTAGTGTTACATTTTCATCGCATTTCAATCTTTTTCGTCATCATGGATACGTTAAAAATTCGAGTAATTATGGAATATGAGTACCGTCGTGGCAGCAACGCGGCACAAGCGGCACGCAACATCAACGACGTTTACGGAGTTAACTCTACAAACCAACGCACCACCTGTTATTGGTTTGCTCGCTTCCGTTCTGGAAATTTCGACCTGAAAAATGAACCTCGCGGTCGTCCGAAGACTTTGGTCGACAATGACGAATTAAAGGCGATTGTGGAAGCTGATGATACACAATCTACGGCTGAATTAGCAGCAGCTTTCGACGTTAGCGTCAAAACAATATTGGTCCATTTGCGTCAAATTGGCAAGGTAAAAAAGCTTGACAAATGGGTGCCCCACGAACTCAATGATCGCCAGCGCGAAGTACGCGTCGAGACGTGCCTTGCACTGCTCAACAGACACACAAATGAAGGAATTTTGAACCGCATTGTTACCTGCGATGAAAAATGGATTCTGTTTGATAACCGTAAGCGCTCAGCAAGTTGGTTGGATCCTGGTTCAGCACCTAAACAATGCCCTAAACGAAAACTTACCCCTAGAAAAGTGATGGTCACTGTTTGGTGGTCTAGCGCCGGTGTGATTCATCACAGCTTCTTACCAAACGGGGTGAGCATTACTGCAGATGTGTACTGTGAAGAACTGAACACAATGATGGAGAAGCTGGCGCATCTCCAACCAGCATTGGTCAATCGCTCGTCTCCGCTGCTCCTGCACGACAACGCGCGACCTCATACTGCACAGCAGACGGTCTCCAAGTTGCAAGAACTGGGGTTGGAAGCTCTCCGTCATCCGCCCTACTCACCAGACCTTGCGCCTACAGACTACTACTTTTTCCAGAATTTGGATAACTTCTTGGCGGGAAAAAAATTTAATACCCGAGAGGCAGTACAAAATGCCTTTGAAGAATTTGTTGCCTCCCGTCCAGCTGATTTCTTTAAGAAGGGCATCAATAAACTGCCACTGCGATGGCAAAGATGCATTGATTGCATGGGTGATTACTTCGATTAATACAAATAAAAAATTCATGAAAAAAATTCGTTTAAATTTTTTCATACAAAACGGCAATTTCATAGGTAAAGACCTATTATATAAAAAAAATGCTAAAAATGTACCTAAGAAAGATATTCTCAATTTAGGTACTTTTAGAAATGAACTGGCCTTCGTCCTTTGTAACATGGGAGCAGCAAAAGAAAAAAGAGGTCGTCCAAGTTCTAGTCTTCTAGAAAATGAAATCCAGGCCAAAAAAAAAAGAAGTGCTGTAGCAGTTGCCCCACCAAAAGAAGTTCGCAGGGATGGGCAAGATCATTGGCCTTTGGTAGGGGGATCCTTGCGTTGCAAATACCCCAATTGTAAGGGATATTCAACTATACACTGTTCCAAATGTAATATTAATCTTTGCCTCAACAAAAACAACAATTGTTTCAGCAAATACCACAATGAATAAGTTTATTATCTCACTGCACATTTTGTTCTCAGTAGGTTAGTCTGATTACATAATGATGTAAATTTCCACCAACCCATTTTTTCTAAATAAATAAAGTATTTTTATAAATATATTTTTTTTAATATTTTTTCCTTATTATAGAGCTTATCTTACGTCCAAATAAATTTATTTTGGTTAAAAAGTTAAAATCATGCATTTAAGGGTTAAGCGAGAACACACTAACAGTGTTGCAATGAGAAATATATATATTCTTATTAAAGAAAAATATGTAATATCCAACACCATTTTTATTGTAAGTAATGCTAGAAACCGTCTAGAAACCCACGATGTGACTCTATATAAAATGTACTCTGTGATGTGACTGTAGTGGCCGGCGATTTCAAAATCAAGTCAACACACACAATTTTTTTTTTTTTGTAAATGCAACTCGTAGTTTTGACCACTGAGGTCTTGGCTACTTAACCGAACTGTCTTGTGGGTGCTTATGCCCGGTTTCTGAGGCACTTTTAATTAATGATTTTACTCAATAAGCCTCCAGCCAGGAGCGAAATTTAATACTAAAACTGATATTTAAATGACCGCACGCTAAGGGCACCCCCTGTGGGGTACGAACCTCGGCTTAGGGCGTCACTGAGAGAGGGCAGCAAGTGGGGACAGGCTGGATCGAAAGGTTTATAATATTATGAATATTAATAGGGGAATTTAAAGCTACAGGCTCAGCTACGACGCGGGCTGGGGCCTCATCGGACAAGGGTCGGGGGGGACGGTTACGGGGGGGTAGTCGCGTGGGACCTCGTCGGCTAGGTCGGAACGATGGCGGTCTGTGTTTGTGCACTGTACTGGTGGCCCTACTGCTCTCCTGGAGGAGGGTTATGGGGTCATCGGGGTCGACTAGGACATGCCGGGTATGACTGATACCGGAGGGGGTATAACGGGCGGCCGCGACAACCAGAGGGTTGCGGTGAGTGGCGGCGGAATCGAAGAAACGCTTGGATAGGCGTTTCATGAACTGACTGATGGTCGGGATTGTGAGATCTAAGTGGAGATTTTCGTTCCGAACGAACCAAGGGGAACCGGTCGCCCTACGGAGGAACCGGTTTTGGAGGGCCTGCATCCTATGGATGTGATGGAGTTTCGCTTGTGCGAAGACTATGCTCGCATAGGTCATGATCGGGCGAATGCACGCTGTGTAAATGCGCAATTTGCACTTGAGTGACAATTTGCTACGTGCATTCAGGACGGAAAGGAGTCTACCGAGAGCGAAAGCGGCGCGTGAGCGCGCCTGCTTTATGTGCTCCGAGAAGGAAAGGTGCTCGTCTAGGACGACGCCCAAGTATTTGGCTCGCTTCTCCCAAGGGATAGGCTTGCCGAACATGGTGATCGGACGGGAAATCCACACACAGATTTATAATTCGCTATTATAGTGACAAATCAGCTGCCATAATCTCTGTGTTGACGTATGTGCACCTAGCTTATGACTGAGCAAGATTTTTATAAAATTAAAATAGAGAGATTTGCATTCCCAATAATGATTTAATAAATGGCATTGGGAATGCAAAACTCTCGACTTTAATTTTTATAAAAATCTTGCAACAACAAAAAAAACAAACAAAAGCAATCTTGTACCTTTTAACAGTGCTGTCGAAAAAGTTGGTATACAATCATTGGTATAAGCTAAGATGTATTTGCTAATATATATTTACTGGCCCTATTGTATCACAGGTACTTTCCAAGGGAAATCATGTCCCCAAGCCTTAGACCATTTATTGGTCTAAGCCCTGTCTTGCAAAAAGCGGTATTATTCAATATGCAAGTGCTACCTATTCATTCCGTCATAATAACTAGATTGCAGCAAATTTTAAATAGTACAGGGCACCAGCGAATTTATTTACGAACTCTCTAAAGTCGCAAAGCAATGTGTGGATGATTACAATGGGTGGAATTTCATTGAAGTAGGTACCTGTTATTTAGATGTTGATATTTTGTAAGAAAGGCCGCGTCCTATTTAAAAAGCGATCGTCGCATCCTTGTCACTTTTTATTCGGGGAACCCAAGCGCGTGGTCGCGCCGACAGAGGGCGTTTTCCAGTATTCCGAACAAAAAGTGGCAACGATCGTATTAGCGAGAATAGAACGCAGAGTAAGGCCTCAAATACACTATCATAATTAATGATTCGCACGTCCCTGATCACATATTTTATATGATAGTGTAATTGGGGCATAAGGATGTGGTGTGGGGTGTTGGATCAACTCAACGGCTGCCCATTGCTCAAATCCCCTAACTTATTCGCTCCTAGAGGAATGAAACGCTAAGCTATTTTTCATATTATATTAAAAATAAAATAACGTATTATCAAAAAATATATTTAAAAATATTTTCCTTATTACAAAACCAATTACTTACTATAAAAAAATATAATTTCGATGTTAACTGAAACATTAGAGGCAATAGAAAAATTTAAGATTGCATTGTCATTAAATTATGCAGGTTTTGATATCATTACATTAAAAATAACATACTATTTGTAAAAATACGACTTGAGCATTATAATGGTAAGGTTCCGTAGTCCAAAGGAATTGTTGTTCAATATGGATTGATGCTCAAGTCACACCTATTTTAAGGGGTATTTCGAGTTAAATGAAATTGACATAGGTTTCAGAATACAAAGTACAAATTGTACAACATTCCTCTTTGGTATTTAATCGATTTTGTATATTAGGCGGATCTTGGATACAATGATGATTGGAGTTATACGTATATCACATTAGTTACTACGGAACCCTACTTCATGCGTGTACAGACACGCAATTGGGCGGTAATTTTTGATTAACCTTTCTGTGCAGTGGCATAAAAATTAAGATATAACTATAATTTTCTAGAAAAATAAAATAATTTTGATTCTAACCACTGCAGCAAAGGTTAAAGTCTCTTTTCATAACATTATAATTCTTTAAAGTAAAAATAATATTTTACAGTATAAAATCCGACAACTTTAAAAATAAAATTTCTAATAAAATTATGTACAATTAATCGTTGTTCATTTTTGTTCTACGTTATCTTCCCTTCGAGTAGGTTCACCTAAAGGCTGCATCTTAGGACATAATGCATGCACCACAGGGTAAAACTTATATTTTACTCTTCACAACTTCTCTTGTCTCTCGTCTTCAACCCTAGTGCATTTAAACAGGATACAGCATTTATACGGCATTGGTCTTGTGTTAATAACAATACTGGTCATGGGAAACTTGTGCGTGGTTATCTAGTAAAAAAGCCTCGTCCTATGCCATTTCTAGTTCACATGTTCTAGGATCATTGCATGGTGATCCTTATTTATTTATGACTAAAACGCATTTCGAATTTCATAAGCAGTTTTGATTTTGTTAACAGAAAAGTCCCATAATTCTACACATATAATATAGTTGTCGGGAAATATAAACGTTTATAAACTACGTCTTATTATTTAAGCACCATTATATTACTTAGTTCATAATTAAAAATTACATTTATGTTTAACAGAGAGATCTATTATGGACTTGAAACATAATTACATAAATTGCCTACAGTAATTTTGGAATTTATGTGGACATTATTACAATTTTCTATTTAATTTTTAGCAAAGTGAGCAAACAAGGACTGCCCGATAAATTACGTAGGTATGTACTTTTAAACGTTTGAAAGCATAAACATGTCTTACTTCAAACCTCCTTTTTTAGAATTTATTATTATTTAATAAAGCCGAAAAATGGCAAATATTTCATACGTAACTATGATACTCACTTTCGAGATGTACCGAATTTTATGTTACTACTACTCTTCTATCATATTATTGCAATTATTTTTATAATACCGATAGGGTGTAATACATATTTTATTTATTCATAAAACATAAAATGATTTTAATTAAATTTATCTATAGAACAAAACATTCAAATTATAGTATCTATTTTGATCCAGGTCACCCAAATCCAGTAATGTTTAATTGCATCTACTTATCCAAAGGATATAAAAATTATTTAATTTTCAACTAGTGAGGAGATAGTTTACCCAAATCAAATACAGCATACCAGTACTGGTGGGATCAACATTACAATAATCTCATACTTAAATGTAATATTCTAAAATAACAGTTTGTTCATGATTAGTATAACAGGGTTATGCGAAGCAATATCCATTTAAAATAGGGTGTGGTTAAGAAAATGCACTGGACTAGCACTGATAAATGGAAATCTCAAATAATATTCTAGTTTAATATGTACTTGTCATTTACGCTTCTGAGGCATTAGGATGAACACCCGCAGAAGCGGGTATAAAATAAAAATAATATTCGGATAGGTTTAGAAATAGCGCTTGAACATTTTTTAACTCAGAAAAAACAGCACCAAAATTCTAACTACAAACAACCTCGAGCACCTTAAAGAAAATAAAGTTATGAGTAAAAGTTTACACTATTTAAAAATAAATGCATTCAAGGCAGTGTTTAGTCCTTAAGTATTTCATTGAGCAGTTCGTAACTATAGATGTGTTTAATTATTGATATGATAATGTTAATTACCCTTTTACCGTCAACGACATCGCTTGTTGCATGTAGCAACAGGTAGATTTAATTTACTTCCTAGCGTATGGCTATTGTATAGCCCTTTCTTACTCTGTCTCTCCGAAAAAAGCGAATGGCAACATTTTAAATCTAAATAGTAACAATAGCACCAACATAATCGAATCGTTCTTAGCGGGGCACAACGCCAACCGAGTGACGGTAAAAGGGTGCAGCTATGGACATTGCTTCACGTAACCATAGAAAAAAAAAATCCTTCATGTAGAAGCGAAACTAGGCGTATCATATGCCCTGACCTGAAACTAACGCGATTTTGAACGCGTCAGGAACGATAGTTTCACTTTTAAATAAAGTACACTGCTACAAGGATAATTTGGCTTACGAATGACGTTGTCAGGGGGGCGCTGTTGGTGAACATTAGTGCAATTGTTTCGTGAAATGTATAGGAAAAACAAGATGGCGACGTTAGTTCCGATTTTGGCCACACGCCAAAATAACCTTGTAGCGCTATATTATTTCTTTTTTCTAAGACTTAACATTAAATGGCAGTGGCACTATGCTATGTGTTGTTCGACCGCATTACGTTCATGATATGGATATGGCCAGGATTGTCGACTGTGACAAAACATGAGAACTTCTCGTCGTGACTTAGCCTCTTTGCGTTCATACCTGATAGTTTGATGCATGCTAAGATTTCTTTCCTTTTGGAGCCTTGTTTGCATCTGTGGACATAAAGAATTAGTTTTTCATGTGCATTTCGTATGTTCTTTTTACCACGAAAATTAATATGACAGGGCAACATACAACTAAATACTGAGGTTATTAGAGTCTAAAATGAATTACAACTAAGCTGCCAGCTACCGTGCTGTCATTTTTTTTTTGTGTACAGTCAGCAAAAGAGATAAGTATCCAGGGTCGCCGTATATAGTTGAAGCTTAGTAAGAAACCGATGAATGTTTTCGAATAAAATTTAAGTAAATTAATAGAAAACAAACTGGTCATTTATTTAATTAAATTTCATTCGAAAACATTAATCGGTTTCTTACTAAACTTCAACTACCTATATCCGGCGACCCTGGATACTTATCTCTTTTGCTGATTGTACAAAATACTTAATTTTTCTGTGAAGTTTACAAGAAGTATACCTAAAAGCGTAGTGACTTGGTAAAAAATTAACCAGTCAACAGTAAATAAAAAGCAGCAGCAAAGTTGATTAGTGCAGTAAATGTGGGTGTACGATGGCAACACATCTGCCTAACCCTTTAGGGAAACAAGGCGTGATGTTATGTTATGTGTCAACAGTAGCGTCTGTCAATTAATCAATCTTTATTCGTGAACAATAAAGGTCTTATGTATACATTTTAGTCGTGCTCTATGTCCTACCAATGAAATCAGCGGGGTAATTACGTAACACACTAACAGTTGGAATGGTTTCATTTTGACAGTTCAACAACATTCATTACGTTATTTACGTTGTTGAGCAAATACATTTTTCGAACATACGAAGCAATGGATTAGCAATAGGCTTCAAAATGATTCAGATTGTGATAGATAGTGTGTTACGTAATTAGGGTGCTGGTCTGTTCTGGATACGCCTGACGTACATTTAAGTATCGCTCGTGAAGTCTTACTAACAACATCCCAATTTTACTGTAACCGCAATTTACTACAGTAACAGAGATTTAATAAATCTATATAAATACAAATGTAATGCTGTTCGTTGGTAAGCGTATCGCTTGAGAACGGCCTGACCGGTTTGGCTATTTTCGGTTTTAAAATGTTCGTAGTCCGAATTAGGTTTTTATGGAAAGAAACATTGGAAAAGCTTGTCGAAATTTTTTCAATTTCGGAGAAAACTGAATGTCCTTTTTTATATGGGATTTTGTAAGTCCTCAAAACTATAACTCATGATTCAAACAATGGATTTGTGTAATACTTTTTTCTTTTGTTTATGGTCATAGAAAAGTTAAAGGAAAACAATAGGACATCGTCTGTCGGGTCAGCTAGTTAGAAATAAAAACAAATACTTACGATTTCCCTTTCCAAATAAGCTTCCAGCATTGCTGCGGCAGGTAACTGTCACTAAAGAAATAGTTGCAAGACGACGATGTAGCATTTGAGCTGTTATTTGCGTTTGGTGTCTCACATCTATTCTCTAACGGACTGCCGATTGGTGTCATTGCGTTGTAGCTTCTGTAAGTACTGTTTAATTACATATTATTATTTCTAGAAGTAGTTAAATTCGACAGGGACGGAATTACTAAATAGGGGTCCATAAAGTAATTTTTGTATACAATAAAACTAGTATAGCGGATGAAAAAGTAAGAAAAATAGAAAGTCTCGGGGTAGTTAAATTCGTCAGGGACGGAATTAGTAACTAGGGGTCAATAAAGTAATTTTTGTACACAATAAAAGTAGTATAGGGGATAAAAAATAAAGAAAAATATAAAGTCTCGGGGTAGTTAAATTCGTCAGAGACGGAATTAGTAAATAGGGGCCAATAAAGTAAGTCTAGTCTTTCTGAAATTGCTCAAATAAATAGAGATACATAACTAACCTCTTTCCATACTTTTGCTTTTGCGCCTTCATGACCTGAGAGAGATTCCACCAAACAATCTCTGTTGCCATGGTAACTAGTACAAGCGGTGGTTGTTCGGTATCTACGTCATCATCTTGTGGTGATGAAAAGTGATACGGTGATTGGACGGGATGCGGTGATGACGACATCGAGTTGCGGTTGGAACGGTCGGGGACGGGCGAGAATGAACACCAATGGACTTTGGACTTGTGGTGCTTTAGTAGGCATAGTTGACGTCCACCTCTGACGTTCCATACCTAGAAGAGAACGAGAATTATTTAAAGATTATTGTCAAAATACACGGGTGTATTAATTAAATACTCTCATTCATCGAATAAAGACAATTTATATAAAGAAAGAAAGAAAAAAAAAAGAGGTTTATTTGTCACAGAAACACGTGCATACAAAAAAGATAATTAGCTCTGGTAACGATGTAAAATAAAAATAAAACAAACAAAGTAAATCTATAATCACGAGCACAAAACAGAAATAGTCGACAGCTGCACGTCATGACTGTGACAAGAAGGCTTCCACTCAGCATGGTGCTGTGCTATGGGGGACCCACAGCACAGCGCTGATTTTCAGTGGTTACCCAAAAAGAACGTACGGAAACCAAGTCAGGTTTAATGATTGATAGTAGGTATATGTAACAAAATAAAATAAAACAAACAGTAAGCACTAAGAATAAAAATCAACCACATAAACAACCAATTATACGAAAAATATTATTAAATAACATAAACATTCAATAATTTGTATTTTATAGGCATTGCCGTGTGTTCCTATATCTAACATCAATACGCGCAATTGATATAACCGTCTTTGGTATTTTCACATCAATGAAATTAGGGGAAAAATAAGAGAAAACGAGACACAGAAATAGTGTGTTTGATAATGAATTGATTAAATCTATGAAAAGACGTACAGTTACTACTGGCAATTGTAATTTTAAATGAAACTTAATACGTATACTAAGGTAGGCCAAGAAATTCAAATCTGCTTAGGGTTTTTGCAATTTGCAAGTCAGTGACCAGTTGCATGTTGATTAAAATATGATTCGCGACCGTAACAAATATGTATTTACAGAATTATAATCATTAGAATCATCAATACAACTATCTTATTTAGAATTGATTTCATATATCGTGATTTCGTGAAATTGTAATTCAATAGGGCAATATGAACAGTGGTATACTCAAACTCAAACTCAAACTCAAAGCATTTATTTCAAATAAACCAATTACAGGCACTTTTGAATTGTCAAGGGGTCGGTCAGTCAGAAAGATGAAGCTAGTTGCCCATTCCAAAGCGTAGTAGGTACCTATGGAGAAGAACGGGCAAGAAACTCCATGGACACTCTTTTAAATCAAAATATGGTTACAAATTATTGGTTACATCATTCATGTTGAAATTATGCATGTGAGAACGATGCAGAACGTTAAAAGCGTCCGTAATAAAGAGACGACAACAATTCCATTATTAAATTAAAATAAGCCGTAGCAGCCAAGAGATGACCAGTCCCCACTGACGGCGCCCGTTCACGAACATGACGTATGGATCAGCACCATTTAGCTCAACCATTTTGAAGGGAACTTAATGATCCAACACACACGCCACCACCAGCGAGACATTTGAGTGAGCATGACATACTCTCAGCCGCCAGGGCACATTCAAGTCAATGAAAGACAAACCTAGAAAATGGTAGCTTTATAGTAGGTACATAGTACTCACACATGTGCTATGCAATTATACAATACATGAATGAAGAGTTGTATACATTATGTATGTGTAACGATCGCGAATCATATTTTTATAAACATACAACATGATACTGACCTGCAAATTGCAAAAAACGTAAGAAAATTTGAGTTTCGCGGGCAACTCTGGCGCTTTCGCCTTAATAAAGCATAGCATAGCATATTCAACCTATAATGTTCCCACTGCTGGGAGACAGGAATCCTTTCTGCAGGAGTGGGCCGTAATCCACCACGCGGGCCCAGTGCGGGTTGGTGGATGTCACATGTCTGCGAATTTTTAGTTCTAGGACATGCCAGTTTCCTTACAATAAATAAAGCAGTCTTGATAAACTTACCACAACATTTCCAGAGTCGAGTCCCAACGCTAGAACATTTCCGTCGGCAGTGAGATCACACGACACAATAACATTGTTCAGTCTGAGTTCTTGAATAGTTTGTAGTTCCACTTGATCGTTTACTGTTTTTATCTCGAACGTCTGTAAATACACAAAATTAAATGTTCATAGAGCATGAGAACATTCTGGTAAGCTGACCGACTGCTGCTGCTGATCGAATGAGCTGATTGTATTAATATCGTCTACTAAAACTTTCTTCAATTGATTTTATTTATATTTCCGACTTTCTTCAATTGATTTTATTTATATTTCCGACTTTCTTCAATTGATTTTATTTATATTTCCGACTTTCTTCAATTGATTTTATTTTTATTTCCGACTTTCTTCTGTTGATTTTAGATTAGGCCCGTTGGTCGCAAGCGCTACTGCTGAGCATATGTGGTCCTGGGTTCGATTCCTAGGTCGGGTAAACGGTCTTTCTCTCTGGAATTTCTCAGCATCAGCTCAGGGTCTGGTTTTGTGGCCGGTTGATGGTAATAGGCTCGCATTCTCACTATGCGAAATATGGATCACCTATAGGTCCAGTCACCAAAAGAGATAAGTAACCAGGGTCGTCGGATATAGTTGAAGTTTAGTAAGAAACCGATGGATGTTTTCGAATAAAATTTTATTTAATTAGTAGAAAACAAACAGGTCATTTATGAAATTAAATTTCATTCGAAAACATCCATCGGTTTCTTACTAAACTTCAACTATATCCGACGACCCTGGTTACTTATACTACACATTTGGTGAGCGTACATCTCTAAAACCTCTGTAGGTATTTCTTCGGGGAATATAGTCGTGATGATATGTTTTATGATTTACTTTATCGATCACAGAAAAGACGGAGGGATTGTGTGATCCAATATGAAAGAAAAAGGAGGGAAAGATCGCATGACGGCTTACAGGGGAGAATGGAAGAAAACGTATTGCGCCGACCCAAAGTAATATAGGACAAGGAGAGGACGAAGAATGTTGTAACCTAGTTAAGTTTATGAGTTATAATAAACTAGCGACCCGCCCCGGCTTCGCACGTTTGCAATGTAGATACTAATGTGGTGTCAGTGTGGAGTGATTAATAATATTATGTTACTAAATATATAAATAAAGGTAGCGGCTAAAAAGTGACTTGATCGCTACCTTTATTTATATATTTAGTAACATATTGGATTGATTTATATGCAAGCGTCGCGCCCGCCGGCTGCTGCCACCGGACGGACGTTCGGTCTGACGGCCGCCGCATTTTAAATCTCCGATATCCTCTAAGATATTCATTTTAATGATATGCTGTAAAGGGCAATTTTGATCTACATTAAATGCACAACGTATCTATTTATCTAACGTATTTAATTGGATAAGGAATAATACTGTATTGTTTAAAATAGCTTCGTAATTAACCCATTATTTTTTTATAATTTGTAAAAAGATAAAAATGGTTACTGTGGGTTATCCTTAGGAGATAGACATATACCATCCTGCACTTTTTTGTAGATCTTTTTAAGATATAATATTCCGTAGTACATTATTTTGATCTATCTCGTAAGGTTTACCCAGCGTTTGTAAGGTAAGCGCACAAAAATATGTTTTTTACGAAATCACATTACAAATCGTTTAAATTCTCGGCTTTTCTCTACTATAACAATATGCCTGTATTATACATATAAACCTTCCTCTTGAATCACTCTGTCTATTAAAGAAAACCGAATTAAAATCCGTTGCGTAGTTTAAAAGATCTAAACATACATATGGCGGGAAGCGACTTCGTTTTATACTATGTAGAGATAACACTGTGTTTAATGAGAGAACATGGCTTAATGATACCGGAGATAGTTCCATAAGCATAGTCAGCCTATACTGTTCTCATTGCTGGGACGTAGGCCTCCTCTCTTCGAGAGGGAGTGAGCTGTGATCATCTACCACGCGGGCCCAGTGCGGGTTGGTAGACGGCACATGTCTTCGAATTTTTGGTTCTAGGACATGCCGGTTTTCTCACGACGTTTTCCCTTCATCGTTTTGAGAGCAGTGGTGATGAAATTGTTTATACAAAGTAAAGCGCCTGCCTGGGTTCGAACCCACAACCTACAACTCGTAAGTCGGAGCCATTAGCACTGAGCCACCTCTGCTACTTAGAGTTAAACCCAACAATTACATAACTTCTAAAGCCGAGAATTTCAAAGGTTTTTAATGATGTCATTTAAAAAAAAAAATTTTTTTTTGGGTGCTTACATTGCTAAAGCTGGCTAAACGAGATAGATCAAAATAATGTACGGTCACAAAAAGTGACAAGTAACCAGTATCGTCGGATATAGTTGAGGTTTAGTAAGAAACCGATGGATGGTTTCGAATAAAATTAATTTAATCAATAGAAAACAGACAAATCATTTATTAAATTAAATTTCAGTCGAAACATCCATTGGTTTCTTACTAAACCTCAACGATATCCGACGACCCTGGTTACTTATCTCTTTTGGTGACTGTACTACGGAATAGTATATTTTAAAAAAGTTTACAGAAAAGTCCGCGATGGTATATGTCTATCTCCTACGGATGACCCACAGTAACCATTTTTATCTTTTTACAAATTATAAAAAAATAATGGGTTAATTACGAAGCTATTTTAAACAACACAGTATTATTCCTTAACTAATTAAATACGTTAGATAAATAGATACGTTGTGCATTTAATGTAGATCAAAATTGCCCTTTACAGCATATCATTAAAATGAATATCTTAGAAGATATCACAAATTTAAAAGTGTAACATCTAACAATGGGGTCGCACATTGGGTATCATTGCTCTAAAGAAATCTAAGATATTACAAAAAACACACATACCTGAAACGCCGTGTTCTTCTTCTCACAAATAACGAGAACATTATTCTGCAATGCCGCCGAACTGATACACACATCAGACTGCCTCCCACTAAGTATTGTCAGTAATTTCAAATTAGTGTCTGACCACAGTTTGATGATCGCATTGAACTCTACCGTGATGATACCAAGGTCTTTTACAAAGAAACAGTCGACGAGTCCACTGCCTTTGCAAATACTCTTGTGTTCTCCGTTGGGGAAGGCTCGGTCTCTCGAACCGATGCTTGTTTCACTACTCGAACTTGATAGCCTTTCTAAATGGCCGTTCATTTTCTTGACTCCTGGAAAAGAAATGTAGAATTAGAATCGTTGAGCTCCTTAATTTCTGAGTTGTGCTGCGCGATTATCGACAAATGCGTGCACTGACTGGACAGGTCCACTCAATCTGTGTGGTTTTTCCTCCAAAGACCATTTCAGACACGAATCTATATGGTCTTCACGTGATCTGACCAAGATTATGTCTGGACTTTAAAAGAGACTTTGTCCTCTGAGTTTGTTTCGGCCTTTCTTCTCAGAGTAGTCCGATAGGAAACGCCGACCTAATCTAGTTTTTAAAATATGATTGACGTGTAAAAGTGTTTGAAAAAACCTACTTACAGAAATAAAATACTGTGATCAACATCTTCTATCCTGTCACGAAATCTAGGCTTAAGGGGAAGCGCCAGGGTAGCCCACGAAATTCAAATTTTCTAAGTTTTTTGCAATTTGCAGGTCAGTGTCAGGTTGTATGTTGAACAAAATATGATTCGCGACCGTAACAAGTATGTATTTATAGAAATATAATCATTAAACTCGTCAATACAACCCTCTAAGTTCATATAACTAATCCCATTGAATGACTATTTCATGAAATAGCAAGATTGCGATGATTTTAATGATTATAATTCTGTAAATACATACTTGTTACGGTCGCGAATAATATTTTGTTCAACATACAACCTGACACCGACTTGCAAATTGCAAAAAACTTAGAAAATTTGAATTTCGCGGGCTACCCTGGCGCTTCCCCCTTAATAATGCTTTTGTATCGACTGGACTACCATTTAATGGAAATCTTTAGATACCAATTTGTTTGCCTATACGTTGACTCTTAAGAAATAAAGTTCAAATGAATATGTAGGTATTTCGCTTTAAGCCAGAACCAAGTTTTCTAGCATGGCTTCTAGATGAACTCTTTCGCATAAAGCTTACTCTGAGGATATCATTATCCTGGAAATGTATTGTTCAAATCCAGTCGTTTCAGAAAGACAGCTGGTTAAGAAAAGACTAGACTAAGGACGACGCCTCATTAGTGCGTTGCGTGGTCGTAGCATCAACGCTGCATCATTTTACATATTTTTTAAAGTGATATGCCACATTTGTCGTTGCGTCGGCGCACGCGACGTTTCAACGGATCGACGGACGAGACACGGAGCGGGGGCCGGGTGATGCGCTGCGCTGTCAGAGCTCCGCTGTGCCGACAGACGGAACAATGACATCCACACGGAGGTGTGGCATACAATGCGTTGATCCGTTGCGACGACGCAACGCAACGCCACAATGAGGCCTCAGCCGTATAAAACTCACCCTGAATATCATTCAGTATCTCCTGCGACCCAAGATTATTATTGCCCCTTTGCATCATGTCTGGTTTCCAATCCCCGTTCGACATCAATCGGTAAGCCATCAAACACGTATTCATCCCAGCAACAATTAACAAATTAGGATTAACAAAGTTCAAGTACTGCACTGGGCTGTACACATCCATGATGGCGACATTTTCTTTCGTACGGAGTGTATATTTCTTGACGGCACCGGATTTCAGGCCGTAAATAATGTATTGATTGCACGGCGAGATTTTCACTCTGGTAATATATTCGTCAGATTTTTCTGTGATTTCTGTTAGTACTTTTCTACCGCGCATTACCTGGAAGGTGTAATAAAACAATATTGTAATGAAAGCATTTATTATCGTCAAAAAACATCAACCTTTTGATGGGACGGAGGTTACGATGGAGGAGTGACTTTTCAAAACGGTTTATTTCGGGATTTCAGTTTTTTTTTTATGCCTATAGGTACTTTGTGTGTACCCACATCGTATTATGTTAAGTGTCCGGTGATAAAATACTTATTTCTCTAAGAAAAATGGGCATAAAAAGTGCTTTCCGCAACAAAGTAGCTTATTTCAGGATAGTTCTTAACCATACCAATTATGATAAGTATTCCTGTTTTTCTTTTTATTGAAAAAAAAAAAGATTATACAGAAATGAGCCATTTTGAAAAGTCACTCCTCAATGTATGTTCAATGTGGAAAATTTCTAACCGTTCAACTACCACTGTCACACTTGGAAAACGGATTTGTGATCCCACATTGCCGTCTCTGAGGGATAGAATTCGGAATGAGGTGATCCGGCAGAGAACCAAAGTTATCGACATAGCTCACAGAATAAGCAAGCTGAAGTGGCAATGGGCCGGCCATATTAGCCGTAGAACCGATGACCGTTGGGGTAGACGTGATCTCGAGTGGAGACCACGAATCGGCAAATGTAAGGTAGGAAGCCCTCAGGCTAGGTGGAGCGACGATCTTCGCAGGGTGGCTGGTAGCAGCTGGATGAGAGTTGCCGGAAATAGAGTTAAATGGCGTGCAATTGGAGAGGTCTATGTCCAGCAGTGGACTGCTGTAGGCTGATGATTGCCGTTAAACGCCTTTTCAAATCCACAACATAACATCACGCTTGCATTCCCCGAAGGGTTAGGCAGAGGTACACCGAGAGTACACCCACATTTCGCCAGTTATGTTTAAGTCTCATGTAACAGGGCGCGAGCCTATTGCCATCAACCGGGACAAATCCAAACCCCGAGCTGCTACTAGGGTTGCCAGATGTGTTGAAAAAAAACCAGAGATTTGAATGCTAAATTACACAGGTCTGCAATGGTTTTCCTCTTTGAAATCTGAGTAACGTTTTCTATAGTTTCAGATGTACTGATTACGAGAAAAATAATAAAAAAAATCCATTACGTCAGGATTTTTTGATATTGAATATTTAAGATTTTGCTGAAAAATGTCGGAGCGCCTACATTTAAAAATTTATAAAACGTCATTAAATTACTTCAGCTTAATTTTTATTACATTTAATTAGTGTAAGGGGACATAGAAATTAATCGAAATCAATAATTTGTTAATTACTACATAATGAGTATAAGTAATTCGCATTAACCATGTCGAAAACGGTTTATTTTGGCTTAATTTAGTAATAAGCTTATTAATACATAATGATTAGGTATTATTACCTAATAGTTATGAATATTTAGAAAAGGGTGTAATAAAGATAAAACAAAGGGTTTTTATATAAGTACCCGCACTGATTTAGAAAATTAACAGTTGAAGTGCGCATCTTGCAACATAAACTTTAAAATGTCATCGCGAAGTTGTTTAAATTCTCCGAATTGTTTTTGTTATATTTGCGGGAAATTTATGGTTATAAAACAACGAAACAACATTACAGACTTTGTGAAAAATATTTACAAAAGTTATTTTGGATACGATTTAAGTAACCAAGACAAAACTTGGACACCTCATAAAATTTGTACGACTTGTTTATTAGAACTTCGCAAGTGGTCAAAAAGACAGAAAAATAGCTTCAAAATCGTTTTGCCTACGCTATGGAGAGAGCCTAAAGACCATGTTAAAGATTGCTACTTTTGTTGTTGTGACATAACTGGATACAATTCTAAAAATAAAAGGGACATAAACTATGCAAACGTGTCATCAGTTACGCCTGCAATTTTCGGCGATTTAAACATGGTGCAGCCCCCGTTTTCAGCTACACAAATTGAAGATTCTGACTGTGATACAGATGAACAGGATGTATACCAATCTGATACTGAATTTCACGTAGATTCTAACGAATGTAAGCTCTTTTCACAGGCACATTTAAACGACTTGACAAGAGATTAATGATATCGAGTTGCAAGCATGGCAGTAATTTAAGGATGTGGTGAAAAACTTTGTGGGGAACAATAAAAGCTCCGACTATAAAGAAATAGTGGCCAAAATGATTACAAATTTTGGTGTAATGGGTTGTAATATGAGCATTAAACTTCATTTCTTAAATTCGCACATTGATTACTTCCCAGAAAATTTAGGAGCCGTTAGCGAAGAACAAGGCGAAAGATTTCACCAAGATTTGAAAAAGCTTGAAGTCCGGTATCAAGGAAGATGGAATACTAGCATGATGGCGGACTATTGTTGGTTATTGAAGTGCGACGATCCAAACCAGAAATTTAAGCGGAAATCGCACAACCGAAGCTTCCAGAAAAAAAGGACCAGGTTCCACAAATAAAATTTACATGTAATTTAGACTAGTATTAAGTTGTTATTATATATTAGTAGTTTTTTAAGTTAAAAGTAATGTACTTTTTTAAATATAATTTTTTTTATGTGACAACTTGTGTTTTTTTCCTATTTTCTATCTGTACCTTTTTTGAAAAATCTGGAGGTGATGGAGAAAAACTAAGTACATATTCGTAATCAACGCACCAAAATACCCTAGAATCAGCTATCAAATTCCCGAGAGGAAGTTATGACCCTCATTTTGCAGGCCTGTGTTATTAACAGTTAACCTACTTTATTGTCATTCGATGCTATTGCTTTTAATAAAGGTATATTATCAGAGATCTTTGAATTCAGTGCAACTAGCACTTATATTTAAAAAAACATACAATACATTTTTTACAGTTTACATTGAGACGATTTCTTTCACTTACATTTCCTACTTTCGTAAAACGCATTTATACATAAATTTAGATTTCTCGAATGTTTCTATAAAAAACCTGCGCGCATCGCAATGTCTGTTTCTCGCTTCTGTATTTAACTAGTCGACCCTGCCAGTGTTCGTTGGAGCGGCGCGCTTCCTAATTCTACTTGTTGGTAGTCGGCCCAAAAGCCAGATAATACATGTTTTTTTTTATTAAAACCGGACAATCCTTGGTCCGATTTATCAATTTTTTTTTGACTGGTCAGACAAAGAAAATCGGACTTTGACCGGAAATCTGGCAACCCTAGCTGCTACTAATAAATTCCAGAAAGGAAAACCCAATAACATGTTGCCAGACCCGGGAAACGAACTCAGAATCTCATGCTAAGCAGTAGCGCTTGCAAAAAGAAAGAATAAAGTCTATTGCATTTCACACTACACAGTTTCTGGATCACTAGAAGTAATTTATAAAGTTTAACTTTCGATCAACAATAGCACTAGATTAAGGATTATGAACTAAAACACATCGCTTATGTGACCGCGATTGCATATAAACCTTAACACTCAAACATAAGGTTTATTATCGTTTGCAATATATTTACTACTTCAGTTCAAAAGTAAACATACTTTTGAAATAACAAGAAAAATATTTATTGAAAAATAAAATATAATTTCTAAGCAATAAGGTTGAAAAAACTGTGTTGCAAAATAAGACACGAAGATATTCTGTGGTCTTATTTTTCGGTCGCTTTTGATGCGCTCATCTGAAATCTAGTACTATATTTGATCGAAGAGTTTAACAGAGCTTTACTAGGGTCCGAGAAGATTTCAGCAAAGCAAACAAGGAACAAAATAGTCAAGATTTTTTTGTGATATACTTATTGTAAAACATACCTGAATATTATTCTTATCATCGACCACAGCCAATAAAGGTTGTAAAACGCCATCATTATTATTGCAAATTCCCTTCAAATTCAGCGGTTTTAACGAAGTCCTGTCCAAACTCATGGAGTTCTTTAGCAGCGTCTTTGGTACTTCTCTATGGTTAAACGATTGATGCCTCCTTGGTGTACTGTTAGCACTTTCTGTTCCACTGTTTGGTGATGTTGAATTTGGCGTATGTGGCGTTAACGAGTTGATAAAGCTGACATCGAATTTCGTTGTCAAACGTACTTTCCTAAAATTGTGAAGGTTTATATTAATGTAATAGTGTTAGGCAGGATTGAATTAAATTATGAAATAGTTTAAGAACAAACAGCACCCTAATTACGTAACACACTATCTATCACAATCTATCTATCTCTATCCTGTCGACAGCGATGCGGATGAATTTTTTGATGCCCTATGATTCTTTTCCTTCTTTCTTTTTTATTTTTATTTATTGTTATTTAGTTGTACATACTATTAATATTATTTGTAGATTATGTAAGATATATTATAATTGAAATAAATACTTTCAAGATCTATCACAATCTGAATTATTTTGAACCCTATTGCTAATCCATTGCTTCATATGTTCGAAAAAATTATCTGCTCAACAACGTAAATAACGCAATGAATGTTGTTGAACTGTCAAAATGAAACCCATTCCTACCGTTAGTGTGTTTCGTAATTACTCCGCAGGTTTGTGTAATTCCGGTTGATTCGCAGGGTCATGTTGATATTTATAGTTTTTGTCGAAAGACACTTATTGACTTTCCTTAGAGGAAAATGGCTATGCTAATGACTTGTTTTGACGAAGTCTTTGGAAGCTCTCGACAACTGGAGGCAAGACGTGCACTCGCTCGGTTTTCAGTATTCTATTTCACAAACTACTTTCGACCTCTACTTTGACAAGGCACTATCATAATGAAAACATATCATGAACAGATGTAATTGACGGACAGCCCTTTTATGTTAAAGTAAAATCCTACTAAGCCTACTAATATTATAAATGTGAAAGTTAGTGAGGATGGATGGATGGATGGAAGGATGTTTGTTACTCTTTCACGCAAAAACTACTGAACGAACTTGGATGAAATTTGGCATACAGATAGACCATGAGCTGGGTAAGAACATAGGGTACTTTTCATCCTAGATCGTAGACGAAGTCGCGGGCAACCGCTAGTATTATAAATGTGAAAGTTTGGATATTTGTTACTCAATCACGCAAAAACGGCTGAATGGATTTGGATACATATAGTTTATAACCTGGATGAACACAGGATACTTTTTTATCCCGGTAGTACGTTCCCGGGGGATAATTTTCGACTAACACGCGGGCGAAGCCGCGCGCAAAAGCTATTAAATAAATATCTTTAGGCTCATGAAAACCAGCTGACTTTATGACTTACCCATTCCGTTGCGCCGTTTGTGAAACATACGAAGCATCTAGGTACCACACTTTAGCCGAATCTTCAATACATCCGGTGCCTGTGAGTAACACGTCAGACCCTGGCTCAAATTCATCCCACATCATCTCGCTTACGGCCATTGCTACTACATTGCTGAAATAAGACCAAGATTACAAATAAAAAATCGAGTCGAAAGAACATTTTAAGTCGCATCAAGTTTGTGGGTCAATTCTCCGAACCACTCAGAGAAACTCCCTAGGTTAGCTGTTGAAATCGATATAAAAGCAATTTGATCTCTTTCAAATCTTGCTTTGCAATATGATTTCTCATGTATTATATTGAGGTGTGGCAAGCAAATTACTCAGTTTTACCTAAATGATTTGTGCTCTCCACACCTTAATCGCGCCAACTTGTTTTTTTTTTTAAGTTTTTTTGGGATAATTCTTTCGTTTAGCCTGAATTATCCCTTGACTAAACAAAGGCAAAACCTTTTTAAATTAAATTATTATGTTTAAATGACAAAAACAGACACGTTATTTACACTAAAAACTCACCCTCTCCGATTGTCCAAATGAAAGTTTCTCGTATAAGTCTTCAAATCAACGCAAACAACTCTGCTGTCATCGGTTGCCACAAACAGCAATGTGCCAGTCTTATTAACAGCAATAGTCAAGAACGACATATTCTCTTTAATATCATCGCTCACGATCACACGTCTGCATCGACACGTGTTTGCTTTGAGCGCGTTTGAGTTTACTCTGATTTCGTGCTCCATAATTTCGTTGGGTTTTAATGTGATGATCTTGTTGCTACCTGTAATGTAACGAAACACGATTATTAGCCGAAACCGTAATCGAATTTTTGGCTCCTCTACTAGTTTCGGCCGAAACCAAAATGGAATTTTATCAAGTTAAGTAAAAGTGAGTTAAATTGACATTATTTTCTGAGATTGTAACAAATAATATGATTAAGTAAGGGATGCAATATCAGATTTCCTTTACTCAGGGATAAAATTGACTTTGGGCAGATTTTGTGTAAAAAATTGTAAAAATTTAAAATGGCGGTCGATACTGCAGTTCTAAATTAAATAAAGGCTTTAGCAGACTTACTATTAGCATCTGCGATTAGCAATTAAGTCGTGTTTAAGAAGCTCGATATAGCGACTGAGGTCTAAACACCGCGTAATTTTAGCCAAGTCGCCAAAAAGCGATGCTGCGTCGAAATAATTGCTGAAACGTGTGATTCTGCTATTGCTATCGAACGCAGAGTCACTAAGATGCATCTGCTGTGATCCCTACTCGCTGATACTAAAAGCAGCATGTCTGCTAAAAAAGAAGTGTTTACTTATAAATGGAAGTCAAACCTAAGTGACTTCCATTTATAAGTAAACACTTTTTTTT
The DNA here is from genome assembly GCA_917490735.1 of Dryobotodes eremita. Lineage (NCBI taxonomy): Eukaryota > Metazoa > Arthropoda > Insecta > Lepidoptera > Noctuidae > Dryobotodes > Dryobotodes eremita. The sequence goes on along the minus strand of OU823251.1, from coordinate 15,916,112 downwards.
TGGGTTTTGTACAAAAACGGTGAAAACTGGAACCTATTACTTTGTCTACGCCGTCTGTATATCTGTCATATATTTCTGTCTATCTATTCTATCAAAACCACGTTCTAGCACACGAACGCCAGTTTCGGTCGGGCCGAAGATTCGGCCCCTTTCTGGCCGAAACCGAAACTGCCGCCGAAACCTGATTTTATGGCCGAAACTGAACCTTCGGTCGGACACTACTTTTCATGTAAGGTTTGTGAATCGGGGACTCCCGATAAAATATGAGTAATGTCAAATAATAAATACTAGCAAGACACATTATTACGACGCAAGGTATCAAATGAGCTTAGATTTACAATAAAGTAGTAAGTATTTAGGTATTCAAATAACTCAAGGACAAAAATTGATATTTCCTTAAGGTGCAGCGCAGACGACAGACTATCCGTGACGCACTTTTTAGTCTGTGAAAATAGAACCTATGCAATTATATGCAGTAACGCACACGACGCGCAAAACGTCCGGCGCACAAAAAATCCGTGTAATTCGGGCAGACCGCACCGCGCCGCGCCGCGCCGCTCGGCACAAAAAGTGTGTGAAAAAAATTGAACGTTTGCTTCAACGCGCGCTAACGCAGACGGCGCACACTTTAGTCGGCAATCTGCATTTGCTAGGGTTGGATGTAACGCACGCGATCTATTATCATGGCGCCAGAGGTCGATGTAACGATGTTAATTCAAGAAATACAAAACAGACCAGCAATTTATGATACTTCTAAGGCAGAATATCATGATAGACATTTAAAAAGAAAAATGTGGGAAGAAGTGTGCTGTAATGTTTATTCCGCTTTCTGTACTTCATGTACAAAATAATACTTCGCGATCTCTGCACGATTTCCATAGCGTCTATGTCCCTACAGCTCTGCCGACAGAATGATCGAAGATGTGCGTCGTGTGCGTTGAGTCTGTGAAAAATCCGCGACCGACTTTTTGCGCGCCATGCAGACTTTTTGTGCGCCGCAGACTCGATCGCACAAGAAGTGTGCCGTCTGCGCTGCACCTAAACGATAATATTTTATTTTGATGACGCGATATGATGCGTATTGACAAAACAATTTCCATAAAATGTTACTTTATCAAATTACCGCATTTCATTATGACGTCATTAGCTGTCACTACGATTGCATAAACATCATTGACGTCACAACGTCAATATGTACTGAAGTTACTATAAGGAAAAGAAGCGGTCAAGTGCGAGTCCGACTCGAACACGAAGGGTGCCGTACCACCGTACAATTATTTTATTTTTATTATTTGTTGTTATAGCAGCCATAAAAGTACACACTCTGTGAAAATTTCAAGTGTCTACCTATTATTACGGTTAATAAAATACAACACTTTGGCAGACGGACCGACAGCGCAGCCTTAGTAATAGGGTCGCTGGCAGCCTTTGGATACGGAACTCTAAAAATGTTGTCTCGAATACATTATTAATTACAAAATATGTGTACACAAACAAATGAATATAGCTTACACGCAAGTCACTTACTGTGACGTGGAATTTCTAGTTAGGGTGTGGATACATTGGTGTAAATATTTGTAAACGTGATTTTACAAATATTTACGCTAATGCTTTACGTATTATCCACGATTGCATAAAGCGTTCTTTAACGTCAATACTTAGGTACTAAAATTACGTTAAGTCAGTTTGTTTACTATAAGGATTTTTTTTGCTGCATATACTTTATTAATTACAACACATAAACATAAACTCAGGCCAGGCAAATATTGTACGGTGGTACGGAACCCTTCGTGTACGAGTCCGACTCGCACTTGGCCGGTTTTTTACATTTCCTACATACAATAGTGTTGGCTACACAGTAATGTTGATTATTTACCATTGTGCTAAATGTTCTAGCTGAACTATTTAGCAGCACAATTTAAATACCTATCATGCAAAAATGTGTAAAAAAATCTAGACAGCGCGCAGCGCCTTTTTGTCGAAGCATTAAGGGCGATTTTCGCAGTTCAAGTTTAAATAAAGCAAAAGGAGTATGATCGTAGCAGGTGATGTTCTGTAGTTTCTGCTTACCCCTACGGGAAGAAGGCGTGGATTTATAATAATAATAAATCATTTTATTTCGGACAACTAAAAAGGTCCATAAATTATGTATGTTACGGGCTAAATAATAGATAAAGTATAGTTATTAGTACTTACGAGGAACTGTAACCATATCTAGAACTATATCAGACTCTTCAAACGTGATGACCCTTTCCTTCGTCTTCAAATCGATGACCTCCACACATTTGGCAATTCCATCCGTAGCCACAATGATATTCTTATCATAATTACAAGGGATACAGCACAAAATCTCCCGGTCCCTTTCGAAGTCTTGAATAGTCTTGAAGATTTTGTTCTTCTCATTCCGAGAAGGGTTATAGAAGATGATCTTTTTGTTTGTGTGCATGATTAGGTACTCTTCATTGTTCGACCACGTGCAGTTTAGGTATGAGCCTTGAATTTGTTCGGTGTCTGCGTAAGTGTTGGCTTCTTCTGGTTCTGGAAAGGAATGATAAAAATGTTGTAAATAATTTTTTTATGTTTATCTGTATTTCTGTGAAAGTTCAGATCATCCCTTTTTAGTAATAAGTGTCGAGTCGAACAGTTAAAATGATCATTAACATAAAAAAAAAAATGTACTGAACTGAAGTTCCGATAAATATAACGAACTCTAAATACAGTGAAACAGACAGGAGGCAACACGAGCGCCCTAAAAAAAAAAAAAAGGAAAATTATAATTCGACCTGTTGAAGTTTTTTTTTTACTTTACACTTTGTATTCTGTCTACGTAGTTTATTTTAACGAGCTCGTAAAACATTCCACATTACGAGATAAAAAAAAAGTAAAATAAAGCAAACCTTCTTCAATAATATCGTCAGTCTCTTCACTCTCTACGTCATCGACGTACCACAGCTTGATGACGCCATCATAGGCTAGCGCGGCTACCATTGGTGGGTTCTTGGTACACGACACGCCGATCCATTTGATTGGCGAACCCGTACCGCGAAGCTCCTTTCGCAGTTTGTTTGTGAAGATGTGGAAGAACTAGATATAAAAACAAGTGATAATATTTCTGGCCTTAAGATGAAGGCCTATGATGTCCTCTAACCTGCCCGTTTGCTAATAAGAAGACTTTTGAGGACATAAATCTATCTGCCAAATGTGGTTATTATAAGAACATGTTACGGTTGTTAATGGAGAGGCTCTTAGGTATTTATTTATTTAGAATAAACACACCAAAAGCACAGTCACTTACAATTCAAATTAAATAACATTTAAAATTGACATTTTAGTAACCATGCAAATAACAGGTATGCATGACATTGGCATAATTATGAATATTAGAGACAAAGGAAATAAAAATAAAGTGTGTCTAGAAGACATAAATCTAGAACACTACAAAACTAACCCATTTGAGCTACATAGACAGCCACTGTTCGCACTATTCATGAGGGAACGTCTGTATGAAGCGAAACTCATGGAGAAAATATCAATAGGGTAATCTGTCAAGTTGGACCTATAAATATATTGCCGTGTTAGGGGCTATTAAATGTGGTATTTAAGGCCTTTCGCCACCGGCGACATTTTGTAGCGATGCTGTCGCGCGTTTTGAAAACGCGCGACAGCATCGCTACTATCGCGCGCTAGTCGCGTTTGCAACGTGCGACAGAAACGATGCAAACGCGCGACCGTTTCTGACGACATCGGGAACGAAGGGTGAAGAACGAAGGGAGGGTTGCTGGGGAATGTGTGAAACTGTGAAAGTCGCCGTGAGCGACCTTCTGTGTCGATGCTGGATCGCGTTTGCAGCGCGACTGAAGCGCAACAGCATCGCGATAGTAGCGATACAGAATCTGGGCGAAGGTACACAGCCAGCGACAGCATCGCCGTTGTATCGACACACATGCGCGACAGCATCGCTACAAAAAGTCGCCGTGGGCGAGGCCTCTAAAGTGGATGTAGGCAATTCAAATATACGATGATGACGCTTACTATTTTGGCTAGACATAAAGCTAAAATAGTATACCAATCGTGCATCTATGGAACCATTTATAATTTTATGAAGTACAAGCCGTGCGCCCGATGGAAATTCCTATCGGCAAAAATGACGAAATTCCATATAAACCATGTCCATACAACAAAAAAAAAAAAAATGATTTAGCCAAAAAGGTGCAACCGCTTTGAAATGATGCGCGGACAAACATTTTTGGCAATTGATTTTTATTTATATAGATTAGGAAGTCGGAATGGTTACGTTTTTCTTTTAAGTTAATCAGTTTAAAGTGCTTTATCCTGTCATTGTAATTAGGTATTGCTTTTCGGATCCCATTCTTCATACATAAATACTTAATAAAACGGGCCTGAACTGTTTCAACATTATTTGTATAAGTTGAATAATACGGTGACCAAATAGTTGAACAAGGAGCTCCTTACTAATGCGTAGTAAAGTAAAATAATGCTACTATAATAACGAAAAGGATGCGAGATACGGATTATAAAGTCAAGTATCATCTAACTGTAACTGAAAAGTAGTGTTAAACTTTGGTTTAAAATTTGGTTGAGCATAAGCATTTCGCCAATTACTTAATCCTTCTCTAACACGGATAAGTTTACTTTAAGCTTATGAATAACTGTTAATGAAAATATTTCAGAAAAATAATAAAAAATAAATGAGATAAATAATAAGATAAATGAGCCTCTTTTATTAGTTAATTAATTAATTAATAATTTGGCGGTACTATAGTTCTAGAATATAATCGAAATGGTGTAATGATATGTAAATAATTGTGTAAGTATTATATTAATTAGTTGTTGTTATTCATAATAAATAAATATTATATTAAAACAATAACATACCTTAATGATACCGGAGTTGGTTCCCACAAGTACATAATCTCTTAGAAAGCATACTGCCGTGATCTTTTCCTTCACGTCGATGGTCGAGGGTTTGACCTCATCCACGTTCTGTTCATGCCTATGGATAGCAAAAGCGATGTATTAAATAGGTTCAATGTTTTGCCTTTGCTGTCTGATATCTTCCAATATGCTGTAAGTATGATAAGTGTTACTGGAGGAGGCCTATACACACAGAAACGCTTTTTATTTATACATACATATATAAACTGACGCATTCTTCCCATGGGGGTAGGCAGAAACTACAGAACGCCACCTGCTACGGTCCTTACATACTCCTTTTTATTTATTATGATAAGTGTTGTGGCGCAGCTTAGGCTCAATTTACACCGCCGCGGAATGGAATAGAAGCGACTTTTTTTTACAAAGCGTAATGAACTTTATGTCAATAGTGTAACGTACAAACTAGATACGAGCCAAATAACAGGTCGCGCGTCTTCTGGAAAATTCTCGCGCATTCTCCGAAGTTTCCGCGTACAATTTCGTTGCAAAAAGTCGCATCCATTCCATTTCGCGGCGGTGTAAATTGACCCTTAGGCCGATTGCCTATTCCCAGCAGTGGATTGTGACAGGCTGAGTTGATTGATTGATTGATTCATTGACTAACACAGTTATGTAGTTAAGATTTTTTTTCTTCACTGGGGCTAATTTATTTCGAGCGGGTTCTATTTACACAATTTATTTACAGGTGTACAAGTTAGACAGGTGTAGGTGTACAGATGTACATGTACACGTTAAACAGGTGTAGGTGTACAGCTGTACATGTACATGTTAAACAGCTGTAGGTGTACATGTACAAGTTAAACAGGTGTAGGTGTACAGTTGTACATGTACATGTTAAACAGGTGTAGGTGTACATGTACATGTTGAACAGGTGTAGGTGTACAGGTGTACATGTACATGTTAAACGATAAGCCGTATTCAATGGAAATAAAGTTGAGAAACACTTGCGCAACATTGTTTCCCTCAACACAAATTGTTGCTGGCAACAATGTTCCGGAACTTTTGTTCAAAATGAACACAAATCATTAGCATATTGCCAGCAACACTGCGTCATTATATGTTGCCGGCAACTTGTTTCCGCAACACATGAAAAATATACAGTGCCACTTTGCTTTCCAAAAAATATGGGGCTTTAATATGCAATATTAAACTTCTACTAGACCAGACCGTGATATTAATTTGTGGAATATAATAATGTAATAGAAGTCATGAGGAGAGGCCTTTGTCCAACAGTGGGATGATGCAGGCTAACAGAAAATAAGTAAGTAATGTCTGCCTAACCTTTCGGGGTTTACAGGCGTGATGTTATGTATGTGTTGTTGGTAATGTATAAGACCGCCCACTGTGTCACCCTATGTAAAATGTCTACATGTATATCTATAATTTTTATGGTGTACATAATAAAGAGTATTCTATTCTATAGTTTAAGTAGGAATTTAAACGTCTGGTGTGTGACATGTGTCTGGGTTTGATACAACTAATAAGTAGATGGATATCAAACCCTCAAAGATTTTTATCGACCGACCATAATTTTTTGTTATTATTATTACCCGAATTGTCTAGAGTAGGGTACTTCATTGTGTATAAAACAATCGTACAGCTATCACAAGAAAAGTATGCTCTTCGGAAATCTTCGTGTTTCCGAATTAGCTCGAACGTCGCGCCACAGAGCTACCCCACACACAGGCCAAAGCTTTTAAGTTTTGTAATGCCGCCCATGCTGGGTAGTTTTTTTTTTGTGATTTTGTAGTTTAAACTAGACATTTTAGTACCTAACACATGTGATGAGAGTAACATAATTGAAACATACAATAACAAGAGCAATTTAGGAAACAGCAACACAATAACTTTAGTTAAAGAAAAAATACGACACAAAAAAGGAAAAAACAAAAATACTTACAGAAAATCAAAATACAGCTCATTATTATTACAATTCTCTTGAGCGATCTGCGAAGCTTTCGAATAGAGAATGCCTTTAGATTCGTTTTGTAGGATGCTTTGAATAATGTCAGTGCAGGGGTAATGAAATAAATCGTTTCCATGGGTGCTTAGGAATGCTTTGATGTTGTTAATCAAATCCTTGTCTAATTCCTAAGAAAATAAAGCATGATTAGAAGAAAATTAAACAAAATTAATGTTGATGGTGGATAAAGCAGTGTTTTTTAATGCAAGTAGCTTATAGACACTATGCAAGAATGCAAGATTTACTCATTTGAAATGTATTCTACTATTATAAATGTAAGATTAGACCTGCAACATACTTGCATTGTGGTTTCCTGTAATGAATGCTTAAAGTCTTCGAAGTTAAGGAAGACTAATTATGTTGATGATCTTATGTTATGAATATCATTAGTGGATTGAACTATAATTTTTAGGTACGTCAGTTCTGAACTACGAAAACCAACCCTGCTGTTACAAAATTAAGGCGCTTGTAAAGTCAAATTGTTAGCATGAACGTGCGATTGACCTATACCTAAGTTATTAAAAAAAAAAAAAACTCCACAGAGCGTTTAAAAAAAATAGTTAAGATTTAATGACTTTAATTTTGAACCAGTTGAAACTGTTGTCTTTTCCCGCTAACTACGTCATCCCGCTAACTACGTCATCAAGACATTTATAATCAGTTTTTTTATGATTTTCTTTGGATCATACAGGTCCGTTATGTTCTTTTACAGCGGAAGTGTGACGATTGCGCGATATACGTACAACCGCATGTCAGAAGTAACAGATGAACTACGAAAATCGTTCTTATCGCTACGTAATAAAGGCGCTGTCTATGTCAAATTGTTACGATGGACATGGGGACCTTGCTTATCTCTCTATCTTTTTTCTCACCTCTAAGTTTGTGAATAGTGTGAATAAGTAAAATAAATGATAATAATACTTACATATTTAACGATATTACTCTCATAGTTTTGTAGATCAGACATCACATCAGCTGGTCCAGTTAACCTCACTTTGTTGCCCAAAAACTTCAAATTCAGGAACAATTTGTTGAAAAGACCCCATTTATCATTAAAATTATCAGTGTGTTTAATATGATAGCCGATGTAATACGCGATGTAGCCATCATCAATAATATCAAGCGGTGGAGAAACATTATTATAGTTGTAACTGTTAAGGAAATCTGAATGCAATTTGCTATCATCTTCAGCCGTACTTTTTAAGTACTCCATAATTAGGTCATGTATTTCGTACATGTAGTTTCGCTGTTCTCGGTCGTAGAACTCAATGATGAGTGACTTGCTGCGCAGTTCTTTCATGATTGACTCAACCTGTGATGCTTCTTTATTCCACAGTTTACTCAGCACTTTGGCCGATACTTTGACGTTGTCAGGTAGGATTTTGAGCTTCTTGAATAATGGTAGTACGGAGTCGTTAAGAGAGTTAATGCAGACTTCAATTGTTTTCATTGGGTTGTAAGCTTGATTTTTTTGCATGCTGAAAATGAAAGTGATTTAATTTTGTTGCTGTATGATTTAAAATGGACGGACACGTATCAAGGTTGATTTTTGTATAAAATATTTTTGTTTGTAAATCATTTTTAAAGTAAATAAATAAATATGCATGCTTTTCTCCTGTAGCGGTAACTACAAACGCCACATGCGAGCTATGCGTCACACTGACGTCACGCAAGTCCTGCAACGCGCAAGCAGAGATTACCGCGCAATTAGCATATATCCCGACATCAATTCTCAAGGATTCTCTCTTTTCTATAGAGTATGAGTGAGCTTTACACCCTGTTCCTCATACCTCTATACCCCGTTACATTTATTAAATATATTAATAGATGTATGGGGAAAACATGAATATAAAACGTGATGTTATTCTACCTCTGATACTGTAGATAAAGTGTCTGAAATACCTTTTGTCCTCAATTTGATACAAAAGCGCCTGATACTTGCAACTTATTTTGAATTGCGCAGTATTGCAACAGATAATTTTGTAATATTGTGCAATTACTAACAAAAAAATTGTTTCTATTATCACAGTTTATCAAAGTAACGTAAACGTAGTAGTACGTAAATAAATAATCAAAACCACAACTTACAAATAAAAATGATTCTTCTTCTTCAACTCTTTGACATAGTAATTCCATCGTTTTGGATCGTCAATCAGCCTTTCCCTGTTTTCTGCTAACTGGGCTCCAATCAACCCGATATTGAACGGACTGCCTTTACAAATCTCATGTATTTTTTTCGCCTGCCAGGGTAACTTAGTTACAGGCACCTCCAGAGATAACGCAAAAATTTCCAGGGATTCTTTCTCTTCTAAATTGTTCTCTATCTGTGGATTTTAAATTTGGTAAAAACATAAATCCTATCAAGTTTCTCCTGAATATTGCGTGGGGGCAGTGACCGAGCGTAATGTAATGATTCAAAATGATCGGTATATTTATTAACAAGCTAGTTATGTGGTATTAGAAACCTTAACTTCCAGTACACTTAGTTCAAATTGCATTGAAACTAGTTATTGTTTTCAATAGCCATGTCATGCGGAAATTAACTTTGTTCTAGTGTTTTTAAAGATGACATTTGCATTTTCCTATAATGAGTTTTTGTTGTTGTTATTTTTGTTCAGACACAAGACAAAAACATTTTGTCTTGAGTAGTATGGATTTCTGGCAGGTATTAATACATCTATTACAATTAGTTAATTAATAAAAGTAAAGAAGGTAAAATTTTGTCAATTTCCATTTATTACAGCAAATAAAAAATGCATTTATTGCGCATTACTGTTAAATATGATTCTACATTGACCAATATGGATAAATATAATAGGGAAGTATATAAAAGGTTTGTAGTACAACTATGACGTCACAGAATATTGTTTTTAATATAAATATTGTTACATTGCCTGGTTACCATTACACAATAAATACGTAATATCGCACCGTCATTTCGAAACCGTTATTAAACAAAAAAACTAAATTTTACAGGAGACATAATTTAAGATGTTTGCATTATTATTTACCGCTTAATAAAAAAGTGATGAACTCATAAGTGATATTCCTGAGATTATTTGTAAAATTATCGGTTTTTTTTTAAGGTGTGTAGTCATATAAATAAATATTTAAAATTTCGTGAAAATTTCGTTTAGTAACGGTTTCGAAATAAAGGTGCGATATGTATTACTTTGTAATGAATATATTATGTACAGGAAAGATAGAGGCTATTTTATACTTCTTCTAACACGGTGTTTAGTCCAATACTTAGTAAAGTGGGCCTTTTATAATACCAACTAAATGTTTACTTTAAATACTCAAAATCAATCCGCTTAGCCTTTTACCAACTATGTCGGTGTCGGCTTCCAGTCTAAGCAGACGCAGCTGAATACCAGTATTTTACATGGTGCGACTGCCTATCTGACTTCCACAACCCAGGTTCTGGGTACTACGCTACCCATTGGTAAGACTGTTTGTCGGACCTTTATGCTGCTGACTACCCGTAACGACTGTCAAAGATCTACGCATGACAGCCGGGATTAACGGCTTAACGTGCTGTTCGAGGCACAGAGGGGTCTTTATATGGAATGGATGGGCACCCATCCACGGACCGACCACGGCAAGGGTATCTTACCTTTCGATCGACCTGTGCGGCTGTTATTATTTAGCCACGACCTCCTATTTACTCGAAATTTCCACCTCCCCTTACTTGAAATACTATATGTAGAAGAAAAACTTGATTAACACTATACAATGGTCAAAACGGTGTTATTGATCACAGGAGCTTATTTTTTGAGCCGATGCATAAGACCCTACAAAATAATGAATGAGAGAAATGAGAATTCTTAAGGTGATCTTCCGCAGGCGACCGTAACCGCTAACGGCAACATCGCTATTTTTTTTTTTTTGGTTGGGAAATCAACAAATGATGTCTCCGCTTCGGGTGGAGCGGAATTGCGTGTCAGACTCTTACTGACTAAAACCCACCCGTGTTCCTTCAGTTGCTTGTGCGCCAGGGCCACGGTAACTCTTTGGAACAATCCGCGACCCCGGCAGATATCGGCCCTATCGGACCCCGTCAATGGTGCTGACATCTCTTTGAGGCGCGGGTGTAACACAACGCGCCGTCTACCCGGTCCTTACCGGACGGCGAGCTACCCATTGCTCGCCGTCGTTATCTACGGAAGCGTTTTCATAGAGTTACATAGAAACCAGTCGTGTCGCTGTGGTCTGTCAATGCGATTGGGCGACGTTGCCGCTGCGGTTTGCAGTCGTGTTCGCCTTCGACACTAAAGACACACTACTACAACATAAGCATAAGTACTCACTTTAATAATCTGCGGATGATAATTAGCAACCACATTGGTGTCCCTTGTAGTTACCAAGATCTTGCAGCCAATATCGAAAGCTTCTAAGCACTTCTTATCGTTAACTTCGTCCAGCACAAGAAGGCATTCTTTCAACGGTAGCTCAGAGAACTGAGTCTTAAGTTTGTCCTTGAGATCTATCATAGTCCACTCGTAATTGGAAGACGAGTGACTATCGCCATTGGAGCCGATACTCGACATAGAAATTGATGAGTTCATGTACGAATTTTGCGTGTACATTGAGGAAGCTTTTCTAAGTAATCTGTGGAGGAAAGGAAGTCAGTAAATAACGTGAAAGAGAAACAATTTTTAGGCTGGGTATGAGCAGAATACGAGTATATAATTTATTTGCTTAGCTGATCTATTGTGTACAGTACAATATTTTTAGCTACTGTTGGAAAACCAGCGGGGTAATTACGTAACACACTAACAGTAGGAATGGGTTTCATTTTGACAGTTCAACAACATTCATTGCGTTATCTACGTTGTTGAGCAGACAAATTTTTCGAACATACGAAGCAATGGATTAGTAATAGGCTTCAAAATGATTCAGATTGTGATAGATAGTGTGTTACGTAATTAGGGTGCTGAACATGAAAATTACTAATAATGTTTCTGCATCAAAGTTTGCGTCATGGTACTTCAAAGGGCAAACCAGGCAAAGAAGCGCCAAAACACTTATTATGAGCGTTTTGACGTCGCATCGCAAAAATCGGCAAAGATGTCACACGCAGTTTCTTAGAACATGCCTGCCTGCCTGCAATTTTTTTCCCATGCGACGCCGCACAGCTTTTATATGTCGGCACCACGCCAAGACTGCTGCGTAGTGCATTTCGATAGAAAAAAAAACAAAAGATTCATCATTACAAGAACAGAAAAAAAAATAAGGAAAATTTAATACTCACTTGCTTTGTTGAAAAATAATATCATCGTCAGTCTTGCAGTTGCCTAAATTGACCCAGAACACGACGCCGTTGAAGTTGTTAGTGACCAAATCAGGGTTGTCTCTCAATGCGCTGAGTACGACACAGGTCTTGCCTGAACCGGACATGCCGTGAAGTGCGACTACTTTGTGACGCGCCAGCCGCTTCAGGCAATCTGCTAAATTTTCTTCCTACAAGACATTACTGAATATTATCAAGGTAAACGGCCAATGTCAGGAAGTTTTAAGTATTTATATTGGATTTTGTCAATTGTGTGAAAGGTACCTACTTAATATTCTATGCTTATGCTTACTTATAGGGTGTGAATACTGAGATGACGGCTGAAAGATGTATGAAGAAAAAGACAAGCTGCGCCGACTTCAAATAAATTGGGATAAATAAAGTGGAACACCTCTTGGTTGGACCTCAAAATGGCGGCCGGTGCAGTCTGGATGCAGTAGGCGGAGAACTGGACGAAAAATGATCAACTTGGGAGAGGGCTATGTCCAGCAGTCGGCTGCGACCGGCCAAGTTGATTGATTAATAAATACGAGTTCGTCTTAACTTGTATAGGCACGATAGCTCCAAAAAGCCAACCACCCCAAACCAAAGACTCAATACCAATGAGGAACCCAATAAGAGACGATACATAAAGTAGGTACGGCCGGACCTGGGTAGTAACAGACAGCTAGTTTGCTGACTGGTAAATATTTCTACCACGGTACGAAAAAACATCAGCGCAGTCGGGTGAGTGCGCTGATGTTTTACACGCGTATATTTCTATGTTGGATTCTTTAAACCCGCGAAGCACCTTAACGTCTAAGCTGGATGATTGTAATACATGAGGTGTTGTCTATCGTCTCTTCTAGGCCGCGCGATGGTTATAGGCCAGCACTCTAATTACGTAACTCACTATCTATCACAATCTGAATCATTTTGAAGCCTGTTGCTAATCCATTTCTTCATGTATTCGAAAAATTTGTCGGCTCAACAACGTAAATAACGCAATGAATGTTGTTGAACTGTCAAAATGAACCCATTCCTACTGTTAGTGTGATACGTAATTATCCCGCTGGATACGTTTTTATAAAATCAAAATGGCGGATTATAAATGTCAATTTAAGAAATGTCTTGACAAACAGTTTTTTGTGCCCATGACGACCATGTGTAGAATATAACACACTAAAGATCGAAAATATATTTATTTATGTCAAAAAACCCGATTGCAACTAAAAAGTTTAAAACAAGTTCACTTTTTAAGCAGTCTGATGCAGTAGGTGGCATCAAATATGAGATTGAACTAAAATAACTGCCTCGAACTGCATCAGACTACGTACTTGAAAAGTGAGCTTGTTTTGAAGTTTTTGGTAGCAGTTGTATTTTTTATATTTTCATTGTTATTTTTGCACGAGTAAATGGCTGTGTTTTTAATCCCAAATAAGATGGATTCGTCACTTGTGACAAGGGAATGAGGCTGATGTTTGTAGGAAATCCCATAATAGTTTTCGAAAATATGACCTTATACTGTAGGTACCTATGACCAATAATTGTTGGGGAAAAACGTATGAAATTCCTCCGGTAAACAGAATTAGCTCATACATTTAGAAAAGTATTAAGTTTTTCTTTGTTACTACAACCTATAATAAAGATTAAAATTTGATAATTATTTGTACACATAGTGTTCGTTTTAACTGTGTATACAAATAATTACCAAACTGTCGGCTCGGCTTAGTGACAAAAATACAGGAATCTAAACATACAACTAGGTACTTATGTTTTATCCTAAATTAACTAACAAACTATTAAAATTAAAATATAAGAACCTAACCTAACTAAAACGATTAACAAACTAAAATATGGCGTCGAAAAATTCGTCCAGACTTCGTTCGACTGGTAATGTACCCAAGAGACTGGCGGCATTGGTGCCACGTTGTATGGCAAATTAGCAATGCTTATGTTTTTAATCTTTTAATTGAGGTATTAAGGCTCCCAGAGATAGGCGCGACGCGACACCGCTACACAAAGGCGCCGCTCGTCGCGCGACACGCGGTGCCTTTGTGTCGGGCGTGGCGTCGCGCCAGTGTGTACGAGCCTTTATGACACACTTGACTATTTTTATGAATTTATTGGATTTACAATCGTTTTCACGTTTCTGGTACATTTTTAGGGTTCCGTAACCCAAAGGGTGCCCATGGGACCCTATGACTAAGGCTAAGGCTCCGCAGTTGCCCATCCCTGTGACAGGGCTTATCTTTTGAATCCTAATATGTCGACACTTGAAATTTTCAGTGTATACACACGGCTACATATCAAGCTATACATTTCCAGTATAAGCTGACCTCTCATTGTACGGAAATCCTATACAATTCGAGATCAGCTTATACTGGAAATTGCCGTGTGTACTACTATGGCCGCTATAACGACAAAAAAAAAAAATATTAGAGGGGGTCCCCATACAAGAAACACGAAACGCGATCAAAAACTCAATCTTATTTTTTTTTTAAATCTTAATATGTGCCTATTGAGGAATATCCATCGCAGAAAACCCTAAGGTCATTGATTGAATTGTCTTCGTAAAACGATCGTGCGCTGACGCATGATTCACGAATTAACATAGTTTAGATTGAAGTGTTATTTCTAACATTAGATAACATTGAATAACACATGCTAACAGATTATCAATGGAGTAAGTTATAAAGTGTGTTTAGTAAAGCTTTTTATTGATTATTGCTGTACTGGGTGCACCTTACAGAATATAGGTAGGTAGTTCAGCTATTTATACACAGTGATACTGGCTCGGCTTATTGACAAAAATACAGGAACCTAAAAAAATACAAGTATATTTTTAATATTTTAATTATATAATATTTTTTTGATTTTCCAGTTGATAAATTTTATCAATTTACGATGATTTTCATGTTTCTGGTATATTCCTATCTGAAAAGCTCATTCTTATTTATTTTTTTTAATAATTTCTACCTGAGGTCACACGCGCGGTTCGTAAAATAAATCTTATTATGTGCCTATTTAGGCATATGCATCGCAAAAAATGTATGTGAACCAAATACGTTGTCCTGCGAGGTAATTACGTAACACACTAACAGTAGGAATGGGTTTCATTTTGACAGTTCAACAACATTCATTGCGTTATTTACGTTGTTGAGCAGACAATTTTTTCGAACATATGAAGCAATGGATTAGCAATAGGCTTCAAAATGATTCAGATTGTGATAGATAGTGTGTTACGTAATTAGGGTGCTGTACTATACTCAAAGTCATTGATTGAATTGTTTTCGTAAAAGATCGTGTGTTTACGCATGATTCACGAATTAGCATAGTTTTAGTTAGATCGAAGTGCTGTTTCTTACATCTATCGATAACACAGGCTAAGCCCACATACACACGGGCGCTTAGGTATGTAACACGCACTGGATTTTGAACTCTCGGCGTTGAGAATCGTACAGAGTGCATCTCCATCGCGTTAAAAAAGCGTACCACCTACTGTTAAAATTTTAACTCTCAGGGCTAAGCCGAGCGAGCGTTCTATACAGTGCGCGGTAAAAAGCGTCACGAAAAAAAGCGCTCTAGCGAATCTGGGCTAACAGTTTTCAGTTAGATACCTAAATTATACATGTTTTGTTTTGATCTAAAATCTAAACTATAACAATGACCATGCGCAAGGGCAGCAGGTACTTACCAATTTTTTTTCGATCACAGTTTCGATCGGTGTCATTTTTGTTACCTATATGAAGCAGAAATATGTATAGTTTGATTTCTTACCACTTTAGTTCTCCTCACATGATGGTCCGGTAGTCTGGGCACATCGCCCTTACTAAGGCTGTCCTCAAAACTATCATTAGGCATCGGATTGTTATTCTCAATTGCCAACTTCTCCCAAAGCCACTTGTAGTCTTTATGCAGGCTGTCTACAAAAGCTTGATAAGACCCGTTGTTACCATTAAGAATCAACGAATCTAGCAAGAATCGAGTTTTTTCGACGCGGGATGACTGCAAAAAAGTTATTTTAAATTCAATAATACATAGATAGGTCAAGTATGTGACTATTTATTCGCGACACGACGTCCTTCAACAGAAGTTGTGATCTGACTGCCGATTTAAAGTGTTTATTACACCGTTTAGTGTCATAATGACTGCGAATAATATTTTTTTCCATACATCCATTTTTTCGTTCCATCTTTCTTCCTGCGAAGTTTCTTTAGAATGTTCGCAAAGAAATAGGTCAAACTTATGATAAAATGGATATCATATAAATAATAGCCAATATAAAAAGACTGGCGCGACACGCGACGCGAATCGCGCGCGACCCAAAGGCACCGCTACTCCGCTAGTCGTGCGACACGCGGTGCCTTTGTGTCGCGTGCGATTTGCGTCGTGTGTCGCGGCAACCTGCACGAGCCTGAAAACTCACGAAAAAACGCAGTCGATACGAGTTGACTCTATAGGTACTTAAATACTTATTCAATTAACCGAACTATATTATACTGACTTGCCTATTCAATAGGTAAATTGTGAATAATTAATTTTAGCTAAACGAACAAATTAACATGTTTAATTTTCCTTAACGGAGGAGGAGCGACCGAGTTGCAATAAATTAGTTTAAAACGAATAATCGCACAATAATACACACAGAAATACGATAACATTTGAACATATTACATAATTCTTAATTATTAAAATCGTATAATATAAACGTGATACAACACGCGTGGGTTTCAGAAATCAATGCTAAAAAATATTGGTGTGTCATACATAATCAATAGGTACTTACAATTTTGAGAATATGATCGAACTCCTCTGAAGAAATGACACGTTTCGTAAACAGCTCATCATAGATGTACTCCACTTCTAGATCGTCGATAATGTCCTGCTGGTGCTTCTGAAGCAGCAGCCTCTTGCTAGTGTCCATTTTCCCGGTTCGCTTTTCATCTGAAAGCACACGCGAGGTTGAGAAACTCACACAGAAAACTCGATCCTTAAAAGTCAACACTCTACACACCTTCACAGTCAATTAAAAAGAAAACAGTAAACTTTGAAAAAGGAAAACAACAGATGTTATTTTCGACTAATCCGAGACACAAGCACACGACTGTGAATTAAGTTTCACACTGAGACTGTCTAATTACTTATACATACGACCTTGTCGAATAGCAGCCTCCTACATCACAGTTTAGGAAAACAAGTAAGCACATATTTTAAAATTCGAGAACATAAAGTCGATGACCGGGCTATGATTGTGTTATGGCCAAGGTCGAGTGTATACTGAACCGAGAAATAACTGTCATCATTATATCGATAGTGGCTATTTTGAGGAAACACCTAGGATAATTAGTCACCTAAGCTGGTTGCACATCTGACGGAAGATGCGCCAGCGCAACTTCGTTAGTATGCTCGACCCACTAACGCACGGGAGTAACGGCCGCGACTTACTAGTTGTAGATCGAACCCAGCCAGCCGCTTTACTTTGTGTAAACTATTTCATCTCCACTGCTTGAAAGCAGTGGTGATGAAATAATTTACACGAAGTCAACGAAACGGTGAAGGAAAACATCGTGAGAAAACCGGCATGTCCTAGAACCAAAAATTCGAAGACAAGTGACATCTACCAACCCGCGCTGGGCCGGTGTGGTGGATTACGGCCCACTCCCTCTTACCCAGAGGAGGCCTATATCCCAGCAGTGGGACGATTATAGGCTAATTGTGCTACTGACGCATCATCGCACCGGTTCAGTGTGTAAGGTTAAAAATGTTTTATTATTTACTTGTCCGTTCTGGCGTTACACGACTGACGGTACGCGCGCGACGCGTCTTCCGTCAGATGTGCGACTACGCAGGCCCAAGGACAATAATAATTGAACGTCAGTCTGGGTCGCGCTAACCGCAAAACGAAGCAATGTCATATTGTTGATATATTTTCATTTCGCCTAATTTAATGATGACTCTTAGCCCCGTATTACAGAAGGTCACTCAATACTCGAGCATTACTTAAAACTAGTTTCAACCAATCAAATGACTCGAATCTAGTTCTAAGTAATGCTTGAGTATTGAGTGACCTTCTGTAATACGGGACATAGAGAGTTTATCTCCAATAACGTTTATTATTTGAAATATAATAGTCATGTTTAGAATTGAATCGGGTTACCTAAATGGCTATAGGCATTCAGTGACCACTAGTCTATCAAGCAGAACCGCAGGTTGTAGGGATCTTAAATTTCATCTTTTTCAAGGGCAGGCGGCTTTTTACAGTCGACTAGATCTTAATTTGTCTTGTGGCTATTTCCGTTCTTTCGCTTGGAATATTGTTTATAGTAGGTCGTTACGGGTTAGAAGCCCGAAAGTCTGACCACCAGTCTTACCAAGGGGTATCGTATTAAGGCTCCCACCCACAGACAGGCGCGACGCGACAGCGCGACTCAAAGGCGCCGCTTGTCACGCGACGAGCGGTGCCTTTGTGTTGCGCGCGATTCGCGTCGCGTGTCGCGGCTGTTTGTAGGAGCCTTTACCCAGTAACTGGGTTGTGAAGGTCAGATAGGCAGTCGCTCCATGTAAAATATTGGTATTCAGCTGCTCTGGTTAGACTAAAAGCTGATTCCAACATAGTTGGGAAAAGACAAGGCAGATGATGACCAGTAGGTACTAACACATTTTAAGGTATAGAGGTATGAGGAACAGGGTGTAAAGCTCACTCATACTCTATGGAAAGGGAGGATCCTCCGACCAGACGGGTGTCGTGTCTGGTGGGCAACTGCCCGACGATTGAAGTCGGGATGTTTTATATATATATGCTAGTTGCGCGGTAAACTCTGCTTGCGCGATGCAGGATTTTGCGTGACGTCATTGTGACGTGTAGCTCGCATGTGGCGATTGGATGCCGCTACAAAGGTAAAATTATGTTTGCATATTATATCGAAACTTTCTCTCTCTACATTCATCTAAACAATGTTCTCACGGGTAAAACCCAATTCGTGTAAGCAATGTTTTTTGTTTAATAAAAATGACATGTTATATCGAGCAAGAAAACTAACCCGAAGCCCCTATGCATTTTTATAAAATAAATAAATACTACAGGAGTTAGGACTTGACCAATTAGTAGCACGAAAGCGCAAATAATAATGATGAACCATTCGTGTGCAAATGTCATTGACCGATTGGCAATGATAAGCGGTTAACAAAATACGCATCACACAAAATTTATACATATTTAGACCTGAGTAGGTAGTAAATAAAATATTATCAAATATCGGTCTGATTTAAAAGACCAGTGTATTCTCATAGGTGGTGAAAACCAGTTTTTTTTTTATAATTCGTGGTATTGGCAAACAACATCTTAGTCATATACATCAGCGCAAGCGCAGCCTAACGGGACTTTAGTGCAGCATTGCTCGTTAATGCGCAGTTTTCTACGCAATTTTGGCCGTAGATTTAATCCATCGTCTGTAATTTCGTATAAGTTTTTCCTTATAGGTACAACTTAATGCTTTAGCAGTACAGTTATCAACTGGGTCCTAATGGGCAAACGGTCATTATAGATTCAATTTCTAGTCATCAGGTTAAAGCATCTTCATTCTTCAAAGACCAATTTCATCACATCCGGCATACGACCTCTGCTGAATCTAGGGTTGCCAACTTTTTTTTATATCAAATATAGTATTTTCGAAGCCGTTGTCTGTAAAAATATAGTAAATGGCGAAAACATAAAAAAATATAAGTAGACCTTTGAATAAAAAAAAATGCTTGATTTTTGCTTTAATGTCTCATAAAATTATAACTATTTTTAAACTCTAAAAATAAATTAAGGTTATAAAATACCTTTATTTCATGTTTTACGAGCTTCATTCTGACCCTACTGCAATCATCTCGCCATTTTGTATTCATCACTGAAAATATGTGCTCAGTAAAAGCTGAAGTTACTGGTATAGAAAGAAAAATTATATTATTTTGAAAATTTTAGAAAAGTAAGAATCACTGAGCAACACTTGTTGCCATTTTTCAGCAGTAGATGTTGCCACACATTTTTGGTCAGAAAGAGCAATATTATTTCTGAATACATATATTATTTCAAATACCGCTTCCGGCGCTCTATTCCCATCCAATACCAAGAGCTAATACCATTTGGTATTAGTTTATTTCCGAATTTATTTTGTATTCCCAACGAGTACCACATTTTAAAACCAATACCAAAACAAGTTTGAAGAAATCAGATACAGTCAGGTTCAGTAAAATTAAAATGCTTTGAGTGACGAACTAAGTTTCCGAAAACATAATAAATGTTCCCGAAAATCCTAACCCTAGACGGTCGACGTCAGTGGCATCCCGAGGTTCGGTTGGTTAGGTTCCTTTAAAACCTTTAGACAGAAATAGGAGCCCCGCGAAGCGGGGCTCCGTCGACCAGCTTATTAACCCTAACCCTATATTTAGATTACCCTAGATTTCGATAAAACGCAATTTAAATAAAACTTTGTGTAGCTGAGTGTACAAAAGTCACGCTTTGGTATTCGTTAGTAATAGATTTTTTATTTAAAAAAATGTGGTACTCGTTGGGAATAGAAAATAAATTTGGAAATAAACTAATACCAAATGGTATTAGCTCTTGGTATTGGATGGGAATAGATCCTTCCGGCTGCGTTTCGTTTTACACCAATTTCAATATAATAATGTTATTTAAATTTTCATCTAAAATATAGTAGTTTCGCCTACAGTTTTTTTACAAATGTAGTATTTAGGCCTCATATATAGTAGCGTTGGTAACCCTAGCTGAATCACAGCACAGGGCATCTAATAGACTGCATGCCACATCATGCGGTCCTGATCGAATATTGGACCATATATCATTAAACTGGTGCTTGCAGTATCTTGTGGTAACCGCAGAAGATAGTACGACCTCATATCCTCGTGAATGACGTAATCAATTCGTTAGTGATTACAATCGACATAATATAAGTTGCACAACTCTTCTTCACGTGTCGATTGACTTAAATTTTGTCCTACCACAATGTAGTCACCTATGCAGCTCTATCATTGGCTTCGTTTAAATCCTGGAAGGTGCAGGTGGTTGTGTTTGGTGGGCCAAGTAAAAGAGATGGATGACCAAGCAAGACCATCGCAACGGCTCGGGGATTATCGTAGAGAAGAGCTTATCAGCGATTTGAAGCTGGTATTTAGAACATGATTCGGTGACACCAGATGCTAAGTACGGATATCGCGAAAGCTGTAGATAGTCTGAATGTCACCCAAAATCTAGCATACAATGAAATGGTACCCATATTTTTCCAGACGACAAAGCCTGCCTAAGGATATGCCAGCACACGTCCAACGATGTTCATATTCAATTCTAAGTATGTACATGCATGACTGTTGGATTGTAGTGATTAATTACCTAGCGACAAGACATTTAAATGTGATCGGAACTCGGTATTTCCGTTTATGTAATGTAATCTCTCATCTAGGAATGCAGTAGGATTTTTGTTCATTTCGTGCGAAATGAAGTAAGCATCCATTTTATTGATTCATGCATGAATCAATCGTTATAATTTAAGAGTTACATTCACCAATATGTCTATGAAAACGCGACAATGACCATCCGAACTCAAGACCAGCGAACTGAACATATTCTCCTGCGTCGAGGGGTGAGACAAGGAGACGTAATTTCCCCGAAATTGTTCTCTAACGCATTGAAGGATGTGTTTAAGACGCTGAACTGGGACGGACGCGGCATTAACATCAACGGCGAGTACATCTTACACTTGAGATTTGCAGATAACATCTTATACTGGCTGAATCGCTGCATGACTTGCAGCAGATGCTGGACGGCCTAGTTGATTCTTCTGTACGCACTGTCTCAGTTGAACTTGGACAAAACCCAGGTTATGTTCAACGAACACGTCTCTCCGGGACCGATTGCTGTCAGTGGCGGTTCGCTCAAGGTTGTTCGAGAATACCTTTACTTCGGCAAACTCTGCAGTTTGGTAAGAACAACTTTGAGATGGAGGCTAACAGAAGAATTCAGCTGGGCTGGGCAGCGTTTGGGAACCTTCGTCGAGTCTTCTCGTCGCGTATTCCGCAGAAACTAAAGATTGACGTCTCCAATCAGTACGTCCTGCCTGTTATGAGTTATGGAACTGAAACGTTGAAACTCACGGTACGGCTGATCCATAAATTCAAGGTCGCTCAGCGAGCTATGCGTCTCTCTGAGGGATAGAATGAGGAATGAGGTGATACGGCAGAGAACCAAAGTTATCGACATAGCTCACAGAATAAGCAAGCTGAAGTGGCAATGGGCCAGCCATATTAGCCGTAGAACCGATGACCGTTGGGGTAGACGTGTTCTAGAGTGGAGACCGCGAATCGGCAAACGTAAGGTAGGACGCCCTCGGACTAGGTGGAGCGGCGATCTTCGCAAGGTGGCTGGTAGCAGCTGGATGAGAGATGCCGAGAACCAAGTAGAATGGCGTGCAATTGGAGAGGCCTATGTCCAGAAGTGGACTGCTGTAGGCCGATGATGATGACGATTCAACAAAATACGTTCCTACATCGCTAGTCACACAGCGTAGGTTTTTACTTCTACTACCTAAATCTATATTGTCTATACTGAAAGCACCATATAACACGATTCCTACCGGCTTCCCTTGGAGGTTCGCATTAGCAACCCTACCGCTATTGAAAAATGGCAGTCAATAGTACTTACTATTTCCAAAAAATATAGTTGCACTATGGGTATTTAATTCACCATAACATTCAAATAATGTCTATTTTTAGCTTTGGATTACAACAACAACAACCAAAAAATGTTCTAAAATAACCTGGCGCTAGAACGTCATTCATTCTGGAGAACTAAAAATTAATTCAATAGCTATAGCAAAAGACTTTTATTTTTAAGATAATAATAAGTTAAAACCGGCTTCGCTTCGGCTTCTCTTTTACAAAAATTTATACCTCGCCGCTGATACTGTCTATACTAATATAACAAAACTGAAGAGTTTGTCGCGCTAATAAATACTAGTCGGATTTGAACAATTCTTTTGCATTTGATAGCTCAATTTTTGAGGAAGGTTATAGGCTATTTAACGTCACGCTACGTTATTTAGGAGGCGAGTATTTAGAAAGAAAAAAGTCAAAGAACGCTAAGCGAAAACGAAGTAATAGCGAGGGCGTGTGATGCGATGCGACGCGCTGGGTCGGGGGAACAAGAAGAAATTTCACGTGGACGAAGTCGCGAGCAGAAGCTAGTCCTCTGTTTGTATGTTACCTTTTCACGCCTAAACCACTGAACGGATTTCAATAAAATTTGGCAAGGACTGGGGAAGGACATAGGTTACTGTTTGTCCCGGTAGCACGTTCCCGTGGGACAATTTCTGACATCCAGGACGAAGCCGCGGGCAGAAAGATAGTATAAAATGTATGTGATGGATTTTTTTTACAAATGAGAAGCACTAATCAATAATCATACTTAAAATCACGCTTCTCAAATACCATATTAATGAGTGCCACCTTGAAATAGCGTTTGGCATAATTGACAAAACAAAATTATGCTTCTATGCCAAGGACACCTTATCTTATACTAGTCAGCAGCAAATTAGTGTCATTTGAACGGAAACTGGTCAAGTAGACTGATAACAAGCACTTATAGAATATGTATCTATTTGTGCAGTCTCAGTGATTCATTGTTTCCCAAGTCCCTGGGCATTTTAAAACAGGTGGCAACAAGTTGTATATAACACGGATTGTATATGTCGGCTACCAACCTCAATTTATGGAATAAATACCTAATTTTGGTCAATAAATTGTAATTAGTTTGTAATTCAACGAAATGATGACTAAGTTATTTAGTTTGTAGTTCTAGAAGTTGAAAAAAGGAAGCATGGTAACTTAATATCTGAGTGAAAATCTAGAATTTTTAAATTAATCATAATATATGCTCATACTGTTCAAAATTATTTTATGACCTGTATTTTCACTGCCAAAGAAATATCAGCGTTCGATGCATTGAAATAAATTCGAAATTAAAAAAACTTCTACTAATATGCGATAGCGTCAGGACGACCAGAGGCAGGCGACAGTTTTTATATTATTTTCGACTTTAATTCAACGTATCAAAGTTGATATTTGCTTTGGCAGTAAAATCTGCACTGCGCTGCACTTCGCCAGGTCTACACCGCCACCGGCATTTACTTGTTCATTGACACCCAGAATACTTTTTCAGTCATTATTTTTCTCCAAAAATATAATACTTATTGAAAGTTATTCATCTAACAAATACAAGGATCATTTAGTTTTGAACCTGACCATACCCTAGAAAAGGATTATAATTTCTATTTTTACAGTAACATAGTATGCAGGCAGGAGATTTGGCGTCATACCTACGTCATTGCCTGATACTAGCTGTTGTAACAAACAGAATAACTTTCAGTTTCATGGGTATAGGAATGATACCACCTAAGAATAAACACCCAAAACCCCAGCAACCTTCAGAAGTTGGTTCCTAGGAATGATTCAACCTATTAAGATGAATGTTTGCATAATACTGATAGAAAAAATGAAGATATCACAGGATGACTTGACTGATATGAGCACACTGAAATTGTTGTGAAACTTCAATGTTGAAGAAACTATTGGAAATATGCGAAATGCTTTGCAATAGTTGTGACAACCAGGCTTTGCAGGTGCAGATAAAATATTATAAATGGACAACTCCAAGCCTAATTAGTAATTACTACTGTAACATGAGGCGATAAGGTACATTTTCGCACAATGGCATTTTTTAAGTGATAAAAAAGGCACCTTTATTCAAGTAGGTACCTACAAAGGAGTGCAATTTCATCATTAAGAATACGATTGTTGTAAATAGTTAAGAATACATTAGCTAACAGGTGGAGTGGATGGATTTAGCCATAATGATTAAGTCATTAAACAAATTAGAAAAGTTTGAATGTTGAAATGGATGAGTGAAATGACGCGAATGGCTAAAGAAGAAATTGAGTATATTAGAGGTTTTAAAGTAGCGCCAGTTAGAGAAAAGTTGAATCTGAATTGTTTGTCTTGGTATGGGCATGTGATGTGATGAGGAGGGATGACATGCATGTGACTAAAATAATGATGTAAATAAATGTGTTTTCTTTCTTTCTTTCATCTTTGATGAATATAAATGGTTTGTAACTCTTATACCCAACATTTTCAGTCTAAGACATTTTTGTAGCATCATTTATCCAACAATTTCTATTGCTTTAATTAGTTCTGGGTTTTTTGCCGACTGATTACAGTCATTCAGTATTGTATTGCTAGGTGATAGCTCTTTTTTAAAGAATTAGCATGAGCAACGTTTTCATGTTAGGTGTAGATAGCTTTTTGAAGAATGATCCAATGCAAAATAAATTAACTACATAATCACGCCTGTTGTCCTGGTAGGGTTTGGCAGAGATGTACCCACATTTCGTCACAACCACAAACTTATTCTTGTTATCCAACAAGTATAATTTATTCAATTGTTTTGACTAGCAATTATTTCTAGTGATAAGCTTAATTATGTTATTTTACAATTGTGTTACTTTTTATACCATAATTATGTACACGCAATATATTATTCCTTGATTATGTAGGTATTGAATTAACCATTCTGAGCTAAAAGAAGTATACAGACTTAAGGTTCCTTTTTATATTAACATTTTGTTTGCATATGGATAGGAAGTTACTCGGGGTCGATTGAAGGTTAAGCTACGTTTGCCGCGGTCGGTTCGTGGATGGGTACCATCCATTTTATATCGAGACTCCTTCATGGCTCAGAAAGCATGTCAAGCCATTTGTCCCGGCTTTCGTTTGTAGATCTTTGACAGTCATTAAAGGTATTCAGAAGCCCACACCCTGACAATCAGTCTTACCAACCTACCTGTTACCCAGTTACTGGGTTGTGGAGGTCAGATAGGCATCCATTTATAATACTGATATTCAGCTGCATCGGGTTAGACTGGAAGCTGACCCCAAAATAGTTTAGACAAAGGCTATGCAGATTGCAGATTGATTTTATGGATAATATGTTTCTACATGTATGTTTATTTCTTCTTTTTACATTATAAAAACAGCATACCAACAGTTTATTTAAATTAATATTTAAACCATCCGCAATTCTTGAGACTTGTATTCTAGTTCTGACTTTAGAGTCAAGGTTGAAGGTTATTCATCATTGAGACGGCATAAAAATAGACAAAAACTGTTTGTCTGAATGTGTGATGTTTTGATGTCAGTTTAGTTAAGTAATAAAGACATTGCAGTGGATGACGATAAAGCAGAGGACACAGATTATACTTCATTTGTAGAACTGACAAGGATTTTTAAGTAAATTAAAGATTTTTACTATGGTGTGGGATTTCCAGTTTCATTGGTTTATTCATACAAGTGGATAAACCTTATTATTAATCGAACATCTGCCTATGTGCTCTCCCATGTTATCAAAAGTTTGAATGATTTTATTTTAGTTGGCAGATGGGAGACTCTGTTACCAGAAAATAACAAAATAAATGTTGCTTTCTGGCAGAGCCACAATCATAGTAAGTTTTCTTTAAAGCAGAATATTCGTGAGAGTAATCCTAGACGAAAGTGTGTTTCTTGCAATTTGCAGGTCAGTACCAGGTTGTATGTTGATCTTAATATGATTCACAGCTGTATCAAATATTTATTTTTGGAATTATAATCATAAAAATCATCAATAAATGTCTCAAATTCATATTACCCTATTGAATGAAATCATGACATTTGAGGCCAGTTCTAACTTAACTAGTCAGGCCCAAGGTGGCCCGCTAGAGGGCCAAAACAATAGATAATCAATTGTGTCTCATTAACAATGCTTGATGAGTTAAGGAGTTGTATTGCTGACTCTAATGATTATAAATCTGTAAAGCCAAATTTGTTACAGTTGTGAATCATATTTTAATAAGTCAAACAAGAAAATTTGAATATTGCGGGCTATCTTAGCACATCTCCCTTTAAAATTATTTTTAATTTTAATTTCTAATTGTAATTTATGTTTTAAAAAGTATTTTTTTTTTGTTAATTAGGATGTTGTTTTGTGGCGAATAGGCATACATACCAGTACTTTTATTGTGTTATTATTCTGTTTTAATTTTTTGTACATGTACTGCTGTTGGTGTACCAAATAAATAAATAAGACTGTAGTACAACATATGCAGATACATTTCAAAGGCCTTGCGGTTGTTTACCATTCCTAAAATTGCTATAATTTTGGATGAGTGGGTAAAGATCACACATCAGAATTTACACTAATATGATGAATGAGACTCAATGATTAATCAAGGTGCATGCACTTACACGAAGGTGAATAAACTTATTCTTTATATTTGCATCTAGTAGCAACTTTAATGTTGCTGCAGTTCGTACTTAGTTTAAGTATTTTTTGTAAACTTGGCAAAATTGAACTTCTTTAAAGCATTCTAATATTCAGAGAACAATAACAATGTAGTGTAGTAGAAAAATACTTTTTTTAATAATTATAATCTATACTAATATTATAAAGAGGTCAAATTGTTTGTAAAGGGTAGTCTTTGGCAGTACCGAACTGATTAAAAAAATTCTTTCACTAATAAAGTGCTACACTATTGCGGAGTGCTATATGATATGTTGTATGTTAAAAAAACTCGCTGCTAGAAGCTAGTATTTACTATATATTGTTCTAATATTTGCAAATAATTAAAGTTCTAAGGAGTAAGGAATGTTTCTTCAGATACAAGAAAAAAAAAATGTTGTGCAATTATTTTGTGACGCAACACAGAGTAGGCAACAAGCAGTAATTTTTGTGGTCAATCACCTGTAGTACCTAGTAAAATGTTTGATGATGCAACTGATCATTTAATTTTATAGCCAAGAATTTTATAAACAATACCATTTCAGTTTAAAGAATTTTCCTGACACAAATTCGCTCAGAAAACTTAAAATACAATGAAAATTCATGGTTGATTGTCTCTCAGCTTAGATAAATGTTGCACTGATGTGATGTTTTCAGTTTAAAAAAAAATATTATCAAATCTAAAGCTTTTGCTTCATTTTGTTGAATTTCTACAGTTCCAGTGAGTCTAAACATGTTAACAGAAACAAAAGCTGTAGATAGACTTCTATTGTTATCACACACAGTAGCTTTGATTATAATAAATAGATATTGTGCTCCTGAGCTCGGTCTTATTTATTCATATAAATTATGGCACAGAAAATAACCGTTCAAAAAGTTTAAACAATAAGTTGTACTCACTCCTTTAGTCGCAAACTTGTTTCCATATTTCAGTGCAGGTTTAATTTCTCATATATTATGTTATGATGTTAATAGCACGGCACAGTCAAAAACTTGTTGAGCACTACCTACGTTCAAAACAAAGCAAACAAAGTGAATGCAACTCAACTGCAATGGCTCACGATGACCAGACTGTCAAACTCAAAATGTATAGTGAAGATACAGGTATTTGAAACGGATCATTACACATTTACAGCATACCAGAAATGTATTCTTCTAAGGTAATTTACGGCACAGACAAGGAAAGCTATGCTACAGAACCAAATATTGACGACTGACATTTGTCAAATGCATTTTTATCGCTTGGGTTACCAGTGTACAAAATTGAATTGTATAGCGGGGAACGGGTCTAAGAGAAACGCAAGTTCTTAGGAATCACACTTTACTCACAAAAATTACAATCCAACAGAATTTTTGAGTTAGAGAGTATGCACATTCGCTCGCTGGTGTGGGTAGCTAACTGACTAACGATAGATTTGGATAGATTACTATCAAAACTGACTGGACCTTACGTGGTCGCCCTCTGACGGACGACCGGGTAACCACTCAGGGTTGCTATGATTATATTTAACTTCTGCCGCACACTTTATTTGTTAATTAGAAAAATATTCCATTTAAGCGTTGAAAATTGGTAATAAAAATATTTAAAATTCATCACTGGATACGATTGCTTTTTGTTGACTGAGTTATGAGGTTGGCAATGTTGCAGACTATTTTGGTATTCGGAATCTCTAATTTAAGAATACTGAAAAAATAATAATTCTCTAATCTTTTTAATTTGTCTATTGTGTTACACATTTTTGTCATAATATTATTTTAATTCATATATTTAGATTATTGTTCCATCACTTTCTTTGTGCAAACCACGAAACATAGGTGAGTAATGTTCCTTGCCACGAAACCTCACAAATTGAATGTGGGATTACGTGTTGGTATGCCAAAAACTGTGGGCAAGAACCACGCAAGAACTGATACTAGTAACGCCATCTGTTGGATTTATCACAAACTACCAACTTATCATAGTCAGCTTAAGTTTCAACAAGTTCCCGCGATAAATACATGCGATTGAATACATTAATAACCCAACCAGCCTGTCCTTTGTAGCATTGTTATGCATTTTGCGTGTAGTTGCTTAGGTTATGGAGGTCTTAATTTATTTAGTCACACGAATGTCCGGTTCAGCAGCTATCAAGCAAGCACTAAGGTTGACCTGCGAGAAGCCACGCAAAAATCTTACCTTCCTACAAGTTTTTTTTTATGTTGGTGTGCTTTATTAGTTTTTTGTGCGTCTCATTTAGCGGAAATAAATGTATTTTCGTTCTTTTTTTTCTTTCAAGGGACCTTAGCAAAATTGTTGCACCAATTTCATGACGTGGTTCTTCTTTTTCTTCTTTGCTGGTGAGATCAAATGATGTTGTAGTGTTCTGGCAGCAAATTTTTATGGATAGGCAACGGTCATTCTTGTCCACACAGCACGGCGTTTGTCTATCTATCTTCTATGTTTTATTTCATACATATGAAATTCTATTCGTTGGTAAGCGCATCACTTGTGTAGGTAGGTACCTATACGGCTGGACCGATTTGGCAAATTTTTGTTTTAAAATGTTTGTGATAGTCTGTTTAAGGTTTTTACGGAAAGAAAAATTGGAAAAGCTGCCCGGAATATTAGAAATTCAGAAAAAACTGAAACTGCTTTTTTCTACGCCTAGCGGGTCAGCTAGGGTCGGGTTAGTTATGTAACTGATTTTACCAAAGTCAGATAACTTCCGAAGAATAAAATTGACGTCTGACAGATCTAGTATGAAAAACTGTCAAAAATTTTATTTTTATTCTCAGGAGACTAATTTTATGTTTATAAGTTTGGTGAAATTCGCCATAAGGCGCCTACTTTTATCGTTGCGATGTCACGTAGGTAGATAACTATACACATGAAAAGTGTCAGGGATCGAGGTATTTAAAACAAATATTGTATTGACCTATTGAAATTAAATAAAAATTGTTATTTAGATTGATTAAATAAAATGTTTTCGTATGTGTAGATCGAAGAATTACCTACTCTCCACTTTTGCATTAATAAAGACTTCGCGATTTTTGCTTATGCTGGATTTTTAGTTAATCTTGATATCAAAATGTAATAAAAAGATAAAAATAAAAGTTTTGACAGATTTTTATTGCGTAAAATAAACAATTAGTAGTCTGTATTTCCGCCATTAACGCGTATAACATAATCGCAGCGATTCGGCATACTCAATATGAGTTCATCCAAATCACGTTTCGGAATGGCCGCCCACATCCGTTATAACAGGCGAAAAAGTGTACGGCATCCATATTTGGCAGAGCTCTTCTTTGAAGCATATCCCATGCGTGCTCAATGGGATTCAGGTCTGGCGATTGAGCAGGCCATGGTAGGACGTTGATATTAGCTGCGGCAAGTGTGTTTGCAACGATTCTGGCAGTGTGTGGACGTGCACTATCTTGCACAAGCAGAAATTAAGCACCAAATTGGGTCCGCAAAGGAATGACAACATCTGATAGAATAGTTTCAGCGTTAATCTGTGCATTGAGATTGCATCTGATCCAAATCAGTTTGGTTTTTCCGCCGATCCAAATACATTCCCATATATCATGATTATTCCACCACTGTATGCATGGACTTCCTGGATTTTAAACGTTCTTGGCATCCAGTAGTATCTAGCCTCAAAAAAAAAAGCGAGTTTCGTCACAAAACCACACAAAACGTCACTCTTCTTCTGCTCAATTTCTGCGTTCACGAGCCTATTGTAAACGGGCTCTGCGATTGCGGGGCTTAGTAGGATGTAGGTACACGTAACGGCCTTCGTGAACGGAGATTGACTTCAAGCAAGCTATTTCTTTTGGTTTGATCGCTTATTAACATCCCTGAAGACCTATGAAGCCTCGTAACCAACATGATCGCGGTCATTGTACGATTTCATCGAGCAGTCATTTGTATGTACCTAACGATCTTGTCTGCGTGTGGTGATGCGAGCTCGTCCTCTATGTCGCTCTGCCACGCTGCCAGTGATGCGGTAACGTGTCCAAAGTCGACTTATTAAGTTATAACACTCTGCGTAGTGCCCTGAGCTATTGCCAAGAACCAGCTTCCAACATTCCCACGGCTCTGATCATTTCTTCTCGGCTCAAATGACGTTTGATCTTCATAATAAAATTCTTTTGTATTGATTCCACTCAGAAGTAAGGCAGAGGAGTAACAAAATATATAATTAAAATACCACTTTTGATATGGTGTATAGGTACCTAGTAGCTGTGAGTAGGCAATTTTAGTTTTCAGCCTAATATTTATTACCTATTTAGCCGCACGGGTAAACAGTGACGTGCAGCTTTTGTTAGCAATAATTAATTTTGACTACCTAGCGTATCTCACCAAGAAACCTTCGCGTGACGTTATACGAGTAAAAAAATAACATAATTCTTTTATGTTTTTAATTCTGTTAATAATTACTCCACACACTGCAAAATCTGATAAAAATGTTGTTAAATTTCTTACCTTATCACGCGCCTTCAGGTAGGTAGAGCAGATGTGCGCCACGACAAAGGCTTTTAGCAATATCTGTAAACAAACCATTCTTTTGAGGTCGGATCAAGGCTGCCATGAATGACGTTGTGGCGGGCCTAACTTTTAATAAGATTTATTGTAACCGATCTTGTTTTGACAGTCACAATAGCGGCTATTCTTGGCGGTAAACGGACATCTTTGTGTGGTCTTGAGGTTTATTGAAAAGGTTTTGAGTAAAGTCAAAACTGAGTTTACACCTGGTGCAGAAAAAAAAATCAAATTAGGAATCGATTTCTTGGGCGTTTTGCATGAACTTGGATATTTTAGAATTTATAGCTTAGGAGCTTTTCTTTTAAAGAAATAAGTAGATAAGTAGAGAGAATAAGTAGGTACTAAGATAATATTCATTTTAAAATTGAAAAGTCGGTTCCTAGTTACAGTGTTAATTAATTAACCAAACAGTTAGGTCCCTAGGTAGGTACACTTACTTTAGAATAATAAAAAAGACAAGGCTTAGCGCGGATAATTTCATCAATAAATCACACATCAAGATAAAGAGTAGAAAAAAAAATCATTTGACTCGTTTTCTATTTGATCGATTTAAAATTATTGTTGTATGATATTCTATATCTATTATTTTACTAAGATATCAATTTGGTCAATTAATATCTTAGTAAAATAATATATGTAGGTATACAACATCATACAGATTTCGATAGTCGCAATAATTCGATTTTGGATTATTTTGAGTTGTGCCACCCTTTATCTAGGACTCTAGGTGTGCGAAATCTGAACACGATCAGTACTTCTAAGCCGCGGTTAAGAGCTGTCCAATGTCAATATTCCATAACAATTCACTGACAGCTCTAGAACGCGGTTTAGATATGCTGAACGCGTTCGGTTTCATTGGTGAAATTCGCCCTTAGACAAAAAATATTAACAAATAATGATGTATTTCAAAACTCACTATTCACTTGAATTTTATTTATATACGTTCTATTTTTCAAGTCTATTGTTATTGACTTATTGCAAACAAACAATTCTCGCGACCACCAGCCCACATCTCTATCTAAGAAGCTTCATTTCACATTTCGAACGACTTTAAAACTCATGGGTTGCTATAACAACTCACAAATGCTCCATAAGAACGATAGCGTTGAAACTCACCTGAGTTATGGTAATGGGTCCAGAGATACCTCTACAGAGGTCCCTTCCCTCCCTGCAAGCCGCTCTGCCGGACCCTACGTTCGAAACGTAGGACCAGTTAATCTTAACGACATATAAACATAAAGATGTCTACTTCCACGTCACTAAAAGGCAATTGTTGTTAAATTTAATGGCACATAAAATAAAACAGCTAGTCTGACTCACGATAATTATTGACGGATAAAGTAAAGTATTTGGTGTTAGGTCTCGTTAGTGTTGCATTGATTAATGATGTTCACAGTTTTACTTGATAGTTCTCTAGCGAAGAACACAGAATTACTATTTTTTTTTACAAAGTTTTCAAAAGGGGTATTGACGGTAGTTTTTATACAGGCATGTTTTTGTTTAGCGAGCGATGGCTTGACCATCTTTCGCATGTGATAACCACTAGCCCAAAGGTATTATATGTCCCCCTGCTGAATATAAGCCCATAGTTCCTATTCCTGTGATTACCTAGACAATCGTTAGAAAATGCGCCGATGTCCCTTACACCTTAAACATAGATTCACCACTTAAAAACGGATTAGGTAATCGCCTGAAATCGTCTAGCACTTGGCTAAGCCCTATATCACTCTATGTATGTCATGTTCCCTGTCACTGTTGTGTTGTCCTGCACTAACAATCTCAACACAAATAAATTAAGTAAATGTTATATGTTAATGAGCCAATTAACGTTAATTTCAAGAATGAGAGGTAATTACAGGAATCGTCTAATTATGTTTGAATTTATCGTTGACAGTATAATTTCCGCTATTCATCGTTTTTGTAGTAATAGGTCGTTAAACTCTGTTTATAAAAATGTTGGGTGGAAGTGATTAGATTTTCTTTCGGTAGTCCAGGAGTTGGCTTTCCTACCTGTGTTATTTGAGATGTGATGAGCGGTTGAACATCTTTTCCAACTTTGTAGGTAAGTATCTGTGATGGCAACACACCTGTGTTCCCTCTATTGTTGCAGAATAAGAGCGAATTTCACCAATGAAACTCAACGCGATCAGCAGATCTAAACCGCGTTAAGTTTCATTGGTGAAATTCGCTCTTAGTCTGCAACACACCTGTGGCACCGTAGGTGTGTTGAATTGGGTTTAATTATTGAACTCCGCCCTTAGAGCATTAAACCTATGGTTTAAGATTGCAACTAGATAACTAAATGCAGCGTTCACCACTTATCATCAGTTGTTTTGGTTACTACTTATCGGAGAACCTGCGGGGTAATTACGTAACACACTAACAGTAGGAATGGGTTTCATTTTGACAGTTTAACAACATTCATTGCGTTATTTACGTTGTTGACCAGACCAATTTTTCGAATTTAAGAATCAATGGATTAGCAATAGGCTCCAAAATGATTCAGATTGTGATAGTTAATGTGTTACGTAATTAGGGTGCTGCTGCATGTCAGCGATAAAAACGTTTATGTACAGATGTAGCTTGGCAAGAATGCAGGATTATAAGGCAATAGAGACAGAGAAACTGAAATAAACTTTAAGTTTCTGCGCATGCATTTCAGGATGGTGGCTTGTTTTATTCAGCAATAATACTTATGTGGCAGAAAAAATGTGCCTTACCCGACTTAAAAATTAGAAAGAAAAATAGTTAATTCTGCACAAATAAGACGCACTTTGACACACAAAATTTAGGGCTATTTGAAGTGAGAAAAAGTGAAATACGATGTACCTAATTGTGTGTAGGATTATTTCCTTTCAGTGTATGTAGGCAGCTAGATAAGATAATACAACATTTGAAATTCTGGATCGACAACACTCGTATATTTGAAGGCTCTACCTACGTAGGTACTATTGAACCTTTTACCAAAGGGATAAGACCATTAGAAAGTACCAACATGCTTTTCCAACATCTAAAAGAAATCACATTAAACTAATGGATATAAAAATAGTCGATTTCGGAGCAAATGTAAGTATCGTATCGAACTTTGGTGTCCGTAATGCTTACACCAAAATTCTTTTGCGAACAATCTTTGATGTTGCAACAGGCGAAGAAAAAAATCCTGTAAATTTCTGTATATCCTTAAGTTAATTCTTCAATTTCTTTCTGCACTGTTACGCTGAATATAGTAATGAAATCTTAATATCCTTTAATCATCAACATCAAAGATATTGCAAGCTAGTGTGGTGATCCTCATCAAAGTTTGTTCCTATATTACCTAATGACATCCTAAATGAAAATAAACGGGTAGATACTTATTTATTCAAATGAGTTATGTACATAATTAATTGTTTGCCAACTGCATTAATTGAAACTAGTTATGTTGTAAGGACCTTGTTGGTTTCAGTACTGTTCAATTAGTTAATGAGCTCAAACAAAATACGCACGTTCGTCTCGTGATCTGGTCATGTTAGATAGATGATAATTATTCATGGCAATGATCATGATAAGTAAGGTATTGTTTAGGAATCCAACATTAGCCATCTAAGGCAAGTCGTACAAAGGTAAGACCTATAAATTGGCTTCATAAATATTGCTAATATACCAGTATGTCGGTGTGACAACAATGGGTAAGGCTGAAGTAAACATCAAGTTCGATAGTCCGCGCACGTCCGTGATTGGTCATTTCAGTATATCTCTGTTAGACGCAAAGCGAATCTCGAATGAATTACGGGAATTGTTTACAACGATACACGCCGATTTGGTCAAGATTTTTGATAAAAAGTTGAAGAATTAAGGCAGCGCCTGTCGTCGTTTAAATAGCAAATTCTCGGATCAGCTCTTTTGAAGCCGGTTTAAAATGCGCGAAGCGTGGTCAGACGCGCCTCGAGAACATGCATTTTTTATTTCATTGAACTTTGCATTCAAATAAATAACTTAACTAGCAACTTCTATGTGATTATTCTTTAGTTTAGTATATTCAGAAATAAAGGCGCTCAAAACAAGCTTCGCAAAGAACGTTCATACTAAATATACAGTCAAAACGTTGAATACATTTGTGGGTGTTCCAAACGTTATTTATGACATACCTACTGTGGTTTTATTTCATTGCCGTAATTTATCATTACGTATTGATGTCATTGTACACCCGCCATTAACTGGGCTTAAATGATTTAATTTTCGACTTTCCCTCAAAACATTGATGGCACCTAATCACGGCCCACAGACAAGATAATCCTAAAATTTATTGGCCATAACAACAGACTGTCGTCAATCGAATTGATATTGTGGTCATACAGATTTATAAACAGTTTGGTGCTAATGAAATTTCATTGAATTGCTATAAATTAGAGGCGAGGCGACAATGTTCGTTTCTGGGGTGACCACAATGATTACTATTTATTTACAATGCGCCGTATTTGGGTTAAATAGTGGTCACAAAATACGACCACCCTAAATGTTTGGGTGCGTTGTGGTCCACAGTCACAATAGTGTTGGGAGCAAGATGTTTGGTCTTCTACAAGAAATGAATGATGTAATTTATTGGGGCAGTTGGCCAATGAGCAAGTAGAGTTACGTCCAATAAAATAAACTTTAACAATGTGAGCTGTGTGAATAGGTTGGGTAGGTATTATTTAAATATTGGAACACGTAAGAAGTTCAAGTTACTGACATGTTATGGCTTTAGCTAATAACTTTTTTCAACTTTATTTTGATTAGCTTACGAGAGGATATAAGAAAGAGACGCTCAGCATTGTAGAGAAAAAGAGTAGGATACACATAACTGGTATCTATCGGGGGTATAATTAAAGAATTATTTTAATATAATATCGCGGTTATTCTCACGAGCTTCCATTTGGTTCATGACGTGTCTAAAATTCTTGTGGACAAAGGGCTGGGGCCGGTAGGGCAGCCAGGAGCGTAGGTAGCTTCGTCCGAACGGCCTTCCGTCAATATCGTGGACAGCGGGGCACCATTGTCACTGAGCCCATTGTACCCGCTGACGCTGCGAAGCACAGACCAAAAATCATTAATTTTGTATCACAAAGCAAGAACCCACAAATCGAAGGCCTGAAAAAAATTAGGGCCCATTCAGGAGCGGTCACTGACACGTTGGGATGCGCACTCGCGTAGCTACGTCGATATTTCGATTTGAGTTTTAATTATACAATTTTATAAAACGATGCGGCCGACAAAACTATGATGAGGAGTCGTTCTGATATTGAAACCTTGTGGAATATGGATAGTGATTACGTTTTTCGTCTTGAATAACTCGAATCTTAGTAAGCCAATCATATCTATTTCTTCAAAACTAACTCTTTGTTCCCATTTAGTCATATTTTATTTACAGCCACGTTTCGAGCACTTGTAAAACTAATAAAATACATAACGATGCCTTTGTTGTTCTCGAATATGAAGCATGCTACTAAACTCTAGTTTGAACTGTAAACGGATCCGTGCTGTTGCATAGTAACATAAATCACGGGGTTTTTGTGATTAATGTCACAGTTAAACATAAAGATTCATATTTAGTGCAGTCGAGTTTGTACTAAAAGGCTCCGTGACAAACGTAACCGGATTATCTAGCAGAACTATAAAATACGTAAATAATAAAACATTTCAGCTTACTGTTTACAGATCATGTCTATAATTATTTATTAAAATCCCCAACATAAATTAAAATTTTCGTGTCACTCTGTAAAGAAGTATTTAGAGTTCCGTAAGAAAAAAGGTGTAAAAAAACCCCCCGCCATTATGTTTTATTACCCACGATATCATTAAAAAAAAAACAAAAATACTGCTTACCTGGTAATTTATTTAATTACTTAACCGTAGATATATTTTTCGGGATTTTTACTAACAGTACTTTTATTGAAGGTCGTGTTAACTGAGGTTATAGCCGTATCTCGTATAGTAGGTATCTAACTCTCCTCATATGTTGTTCCTATTTACGTAGGTACATTATGTTTGCTGCAGGTATCCTACCACAATTTGTTTTTAATAAATATCTCCTAATCTACAGAACCCACTCAAGTATACTTACATCTGTATATTCCTTGTATCCTAACACCAAAATATTTCAACAAACCATTCAACTATCAATAACGTGCGGCGCAACAAATGCGATTAAAGCCGATATTCAGTCCCAGCAACCACAGATGTTTAGAGGGGAATTAAAAAGCATGTCAAAAAAAACCTCTTTGTGACGACGTATTTCGCTTTATCCAGTAAACCGGAATCCGCGACCCTCCCAACAAAATAATGCTAATCATAATGGCATTACATTCATTCGTCGGATTTTGTCAAGTATCCCGAGATAGGTCTCGGATTCTCATCATTTTTTTTCTCTCTTCTTGTGCTTTTCTCATTATAAAACGTTAATGTAAGCGGCGGCTGCGACTGTGGAGGCTAATCAGAAATGCGATTTGTTAATTGTGTTAAATGGAGCCTCTTTTATAAGTTAATTTTGGAAATTAATGAATTCAGAGTTCGGTAAGTCGGTTTTCTACAAGAATCCGACCCAGTTATAATAAAGTTGAATGTAACGGTGACTCGGACAGCAAAATTTATTAAACATGCTCTACATTTTTCAGAGACATGCCGTATAAAATGAGAAGACCTATATACCACACAGAATTCCCTGTGGAAAACGATTTCTCATTTATCAACGAACATCCTCAATTTGAAAGGAATACGATTTTGTAAAAATACCGCACATTTGGTCACAATATCCCCGTACAAAATAACAATATGACCGTAATGCCGACTTTACAAACCATTAGCACAACTGATACAAAATATTTTGACATTTACTACCACCAAATATGTATGGCCCTTTGGGGATCGGCCATTAGATCCCTGGAAACACGGGAACAAAGTGAATGGTAGACAGCAAAGAAGATCGATTCGATTTATGCGTTTTTTGCCAAATCCCACAATGGACCCTATTTATTGACAGATAATAGAATCCAGAAAGCATAGGGAACAGTTGGCGGGAATCGATTCAAGTTGTAATGTGGTTAGTTATGGTGATCAAAATCACATGTTGATTTCATTCAATGTCATTAGTTTAATGTGGTATATCTGGCTGCTAAACGTATAAATTATAGTGTTGTACATCAAAAACCTGTAATCGAAGACAAACTTCTTGTAATGGCTATTGTAATTTGTTACCATCGTTTTTAAGCCCACTTACGAAAGAGTAGTCACCGTTATTTTAATATTTATAGTCACGGAAGAGAGTTATTATAAACAATTTTTCAGAATATCAAAGTGCATTGAATAATGGTTTTAATTTATCGTGGGTGACATTCTGTGGTGCTGATTCATTAGGGATATGAACTATGACAAGCGAGGATGACGAATGACCTTTTATATTTTTGAACGGCAGTGTCACGCAGG
Source organism: Dryobotodes eremita (assembly GCA_917490735.1). Classification (NCBI taxonomy): domain Eukaryota; kingdom Metazoa; phylum Arthropoda; class Insecta; order Lepidoptera; family Noctuidae; genus Dryobotodes; species Dryobotodes eremita. The sequence goes on along the minus strand of OU823251.1, from coordinate 15,876,589 downwards.
ATGCACATGTAGGTAATAAAAAGTAGATAATTATGTAATTATATAACATTTTCTGCGGTTTTTCTAAAATTCGACCAGGTTATCTAGAACTGTGGTGATAGAAGAAAGTTTGAATCGGACCCCTGTTTAGTAAGTAGGGTTAAGGAAGGTCAACTTAAGCTGGCAAGAAGAGTAGTTGAGATTTACAACTTCCTGCAGTGAGTAAATGGCACGTTAGCACTGAACTTGATGGGACAGGGACATTTATTGCAAACAAGTACCTATATTATAACTACGTACATTTATTGCCCATCCCTCATTAAGTAGTTACCTCCAACAGAAAACTTGAAGATCGATGATCGCTATCAATGATCGTTATCGATGATCACTTTCGATAAAAACTAGTTTCGACGTGAGCTGGATAAATATTTAAATTATGACTTTACCTTTTTGTTTTATCGGATGTGGTTTCTATTAATTAAAACATCGCTGTTAGGGTTCTGTAGTAAAGACAATCAAATAAGGAACTTTCATTGTTTTGGTAATTTTCGTCTGGAATAAAATGTGTGCAGTGCGGTTTCATAAAAACTACATTTAATTAAAGCTTCGGGTCTAAATTAAGTTCAAGATTTTCGGTCTTGAAGTAAGTAATTAATCAATCAGTTGAATAAGTTCAATTTGTTTACACATTGTTAACTACATAAATAACGTCATTTATTTAATGATGAAATTAATTCGTTGTAAAAAAATATGAACGGAATCCTACCATGTGCTGGTCTGTCTCGCACTTTAAAGGTTTATTGTAAGGCGTGGCAATTTTTTCTAATTTTAATTTATGTTCGATATTTCTTGGTTAATTTAAGCTTCATGCCTATGGCCAGAATTCCTTACTCCTCTTTACTTATTTAGTTTCTTACCTTTTTTATTTTCAAAAAAGTTTGAATTTAGAATTGATCTGCAATGCTTCCGGCCTTGTATAATTAAGCATACCTATTCATTTGTTTTCAGCTTTCGATAATTTGTTAATTTTTGTTTCCTGGTTTTGGTTTCCTGTTTATATTTTATTTTTATAAATTCCCTCTACACACATGGCATGCCTGTTCAAATATTTCAACGATAAAAAATATTCATCACTCTGTATTCCACTGTTCACTAACAACTTCTTATATCTTTCAGTCTTGGGCGAAGATTTCAGCAAAATCCTTTTTTTGGAAAGCCTGCAATAGGAGAGGAAATCAGTGAATCCTCAATCAATCTGCCCAGCCTTTACCCAACTATGTTGGGGTCGGCTTCCAGTCTAACCAGATGCAGCGGAATACCAGTATTTTACATGGAGCGACTGCCTATCTGGCCTCCACAACCCAGTTACTGGGTATGGGTAACACAATACCCCTTGGCAAGACTGGTTGCCAGACTTTCGGGCTTCTGACTAATCGTAACGACTGTCAAAGATCTACGAATGACAGCCGGGAGGAAAGCACTCGTCCCGGATCTCGATATGTAATGGATGGTCACCCATCCACGATCCGACCGCAGCAAGCGTAGCTTAACCTTCGTTTGACTTGTGCGGCTGTTATTATTTAGCCACGAGCCCCTGTGAATTAAAAATATAATAATAAAATCAGATATCCATAAATCCACGTTATGCCACCGTTCCACGTCAGATCGCGCGGAGTGCACTCGTTTAGATCAGTTAACTCTTTGCGGTACAATTTTTGTATTTCGCCGCCTAGAATGCCAATAAAGCCCCTTTTCATGTTCCCCGACGCCTTTTGTTTGTCCAGCTGAATTGCGTGTTCGCTTTTACATTTGATTCTGTGATAAAATACCAAAGAAACCGAAGTATTGAACACGTTGCCGCACAGTAGTTCAAGTATTTTAAAAACTGAGTGTGTGAATGTTATTTTTATGCGGTATTTTTTAATTAAAGTTCAGAACAGTTAGTTTTGGTACATTTTTTTACTTCTTCAAATAACTTTTGTGAAATTAATGCGGATGTGATACCTAAGCAAAGAGTTTTAATGTGACTCTACATTTTAGTTTAAGAACATACAGGTTGATTTAAAAAATAATAATTTAATTTTAGTTTTAAAGTTTTAGTTTAATTCTAATTTTAGTGCATTGATAATGTAGTGTTTGGAAAAGAGAAAAAATGTGTCCATTGGCGTTGATGAAATTACAAAACCAACAGTACAGAATGGGCTGATAAAGCCGAGGAATCACTAATTACCTACTTCACACTTAATCCTTTAGTACCCGGTTATCGGCCTTCCAAAAGTTTCCAAAGAGGTTTTAGGAAGATAGGAACTCTTTACCGATGACGTCATCATGAGTAAGTTGACAGGTGAGCTAGATAACACGAGATATCGCAAAATGCGTCATAGCCCAGGTAGGTCCCGAATTGTAAAACAAAAAGCAAATTGTCAGAAATGACAGTGTAATTGTGCTGCATTATCAGTGATCATGTGAAAATATGCACGTTCTCAACTGATAAGAGGTGATAAATATCGTAGGAATCTGTTTATATCTTTTGGTATTGGGATTTCAGTAAGATTAGTACGTTTATTGCATTGTTATTTTGAGTTATCAGGGTATTAAAAACATATAGGTAATTATTGAGCAATATGCATGTTATTTTATAAGCCTGAATACATTATTTATTTTTATATCTTTGCTACGATCGCTATTTTTATTAATTTTATACATATCCTGGTACCAGACAAAAATCTTATTCTTCAATTAAGTAGTTGTGGGTTTCAATTTATACTTTAATATATATTTATATTATTTTTTATTTCGCACGCTTTTTAGTCGGAACTTTATGGAAGTTTTATGATTAGACAAAACAAACAAAGTAAGCACCGCCATGTTTATAAAAGCTCGCAAAGCGCGCTTCTGTTCATGCCAATCTTGCGGCGAGCAACTTGTTGCCGTTGTGAACTTTTTAACAGACAGAGATAGACGTATCGGCGCTCTCTGTCGGGGGAGGAGCAACCGTGCGCGGGGAGCATGCCGCCACCGGCCGCGGCCGGTCGCTCAACTTGCTTTGCGCTACACTCAGTCGCTTCTCACGAGTCTTCGAGAGAGGCGCTTGCTGCACCTCAGCTCGCCAACTCGTGCCGTTATGTGTCGCACTTCGAAACAAGTTTGACGGGAAATTCGTGAAGTTTTCCGAGCGCGTCCGGACTAACGTAGCGATGTGCGCGATAATATTAACTCAAACGGTGACAATTTAAATAAAGTGACAGTTTAAAGTGAGTTATTCGAGATGTTATCGATGGGATTATTGGCTGTGTGGTATGCCGCATGGAGTTGGATGTACTTGGGTGCCGGCGCTGCTTCGCTGACGAGCCGCGTCGCGGAGGCGCCTCAGGAGTGCGAGTGGCAGCGAGTGTCGGGGGATGCCAGTGAGTCCACTCGCGTCCAGCTCGCCTGCTCGCTCCGCACCGCTGCCGGTGCTACAGACCTACTGGCCGGTCTCAGCTCCTCACAAGCTCAGCGCATCACTGTCCTAGACCTGCATTGCACAGACGTTCTCTTTTTCGAGAGCTCTCTCGACTTTGGAAGAAGAAAAGAAGAAGGAACACAGCTCTTGTCCCGGTTCCACAACCTCAGAGAACTGAGGATAGAGTCTTGTAAGATTCGATATGTTCCCTCTGCAGTGTTATCACCGCTTAGTGGATTGAGAAGCTTGACTCTTCGGACACATAACACGGATTGGTCAGCGATGTCTATGGAATTCCATAGAGACACATTTCGAGGCCTCACCGATTTACGAACTTTGGATTTGGGTGATAACAACATTTGGAACCTGCCTCCTGAGATATTCTGCCTTTTGTACAATTTAAAAGAGCTGAATATAACGCAAAACAGATTACAAGACATATCAAATCTTGGATTCTCCGACTGGGGCAATGGACCAACTGCACCTGGTAAATCATGCAACACTGTGTTAGAAACATTAGACATGTCGTACAACGAAATAAGGACTCTACCTGACAATGGATTATCAAGTTTACGCGCGCTTCAAAAGTTATTCTTACAAAACAATAGAATATCAGCAGTAGCGGATAGAGCTTTCGTAGGTTTGAGTGATTTGCAAATTCTGAATCTGTCAACAAATGCTTTGACTGCCTTACCACCTGAAATGTTCCAGTCTTCGAGAGATATCAAACAAATATATTTGAACAACAATTCGATAAGTGTACTAGCCCCTGGACTATTGGAAGGATTGGATCAATTGCAAATATTGGATTTATCGGTGAATGAATTGACAAGTGAATGGGTAAATAGAGACACGTTTTCAGGACTAGTCCGTTTGATTGTTCTCAATTTATCGCACAACAGAATCACAAAAATAGATGCACTATTATTTCAAGATTTGAATAACCTTCAGTTTTTAAGTTTGGAGCACAATAACGTAGCACGCGTAGCGGACGGTGCATTTTCTAATTTGAAAAACCTTCACTCGCTTTCTCTGGCTCATAATAACATATTAGAAGTTGACAGCGGACATTTTTCAAATCTTTATGTACTGAATCAGTTGTTCCTCGACGGTAACAGAATAACGAAAGTTGATTTGCGTTCTTTTGAGAATATAACTAAGCTTCATGACTTGGGACTTAGCGGGAACCAGTTATCAGAGGTACCGGAGGCTATCAAAACACTGAGATTTTTGACATCCTTGGATTTGGGCATGAACAGGATAACGAAAGTCACAACTGCTCAGTTCGAAGGATTGGATGATTTGTATGGCCTACGTCTTGTTGGGAACAAAATAGAAAAGATATCAAAGGATACATTTGCTGCATTACCTTCGATGCAAATATTGAACTTGGCTTCAAACAACATAGATCAAATAGACGACGGAGCTTTTGCTTCAAACCAACAGCTAAAAGCAATCGGACTGGACGGTAACAAACTAGTGGACTTGAAAGGCATATTTACTAACACCCAACCGCTTGTTTGGTTAAACGTGTCTAACAACGAGTTACTTTGGTTTGATTACAGCCATATTCCTACCAATCTTGAATGGCTGGACATGCACGAAAATAAAATTGAGAAGCTTGAAGACACATACGGACTGAAGGAATCATGTTCAATAAAAATGCTCGATATCAGTTACAATAAATTAAGGAGCGTTGATGAATTCTCTTTGCCGAGTAGTATAGAGACCGTTGTTTTAAACAATAACAACATTGATAAAATAAGCCCAGGGACATTCCTGCAAAAGTATAACCTGAATAAAGTAATACTGTATGCAAATAAAATAAGAACACTGGAGCTCGGCGCCTTTGCGATATCAGCTGTTCCTGATGACAAAGATTTACCCGAGTTTTATATTAGCGAAAATCCATTTGAATGTGACTGTACAATGGAATGGCTGCAGACAATTAACCAATTAAGTGACCTCAGGCAGCGCCCGAGAGTAATGGATTTAGAAAGTGTAAGGTGCTCTTTAACCCATTCACGAACCAGATCGGATATGCTTTTGCTTGAAGTAAAATCTTCAGAATTTCTGTGTGAGTACGAGTCACATTGTTTCGCGGTGTGCCATTGTTGTGACTTTGACGCCTGTGATTGTAAGATGACTTGCCCAGATAAATGCTCGTGTTATCATGATCAAACCTGGACCACCACTAACGTGGTCGATTGTTCGAGCGCTGACTACGATCACGTGCCGGACAGAATACCGATGGACGCGACCGAAATATACTTAGATGGAAATGACTTGAAAGAGTTAGGGAATCACGTTTTCATCGGAAAAAAAAAGTTACAAGTCTTGTATCTCAATAACAGCAATATCAACACAATACAAAATAGAACATTTAACGGTATTGAGTCATTGAGGATTCTTCATTTGGAGAACAATAAATTGGAAGTTTTGAGGAACACACAGTTTACAAGATTACCAAATCTGAATGAGCTTTATCTCAGTGACAATAAGATCAAGGTTATAGAAAATGATACATTTAATTACCTGCCTTCACTGGAATACTTGGGTCTAGACAATAACGGGTACGTTGATTACATGCCATGGAGAGTCATTACAGACAACGATCCCCGCACTCGTGTCTCAGTAGATGGGAATAACTGGATTTGCGATTGTAAAGACGTCAACCAGCTGAATCAGTGGCTAGTAAAAAAGTCAAAAGACACAGAGAGTATGATGTGCTACTTTGCTCACGGCCAAGCAATGAATAAAACCATCGCAACAGTAGCTAAGGAATGTAAAACAGAAACCACAACTGAGGAGACCGGCACCGAGACACTGAAGCGATTATTCATTGAATCGCATGACAGTGTCGAAAATTACATTCCATATATCGCTGCGGTGCTGATAATAGCAATTATTCTCTTACTAATGTGTGCTTTGCTCTTCATGTTCCGGGAAGATTTTAAATTATGGATGCATTCGAGATACGGTGTAAGAGTTTTCACTTCGACTCCGAAAGATATGAACGACAATAAAAACAAACGCTTCGACGCTTTTTTTGTGTACAATCCACGAGATGAAGACTTCGTGACGCGCGCCGTGAGTTCTGAACTAGAAAATATGGGACACACGTTATGTTTACAACACAGGGACTTGCCCTTGGTTGAAAGACGTTCAGGTGACAGTTTAGTGAGTGCCTCTGAAAGTTCTAAAAGACTCGTTATAGTGTTATCGATAACATTCTTGCAGCAAGAATGGTATGCGGCAGAATCGAATGCAGCTATACAAAGTGCAATCAATTCAGTGAACGTTAGGCATAGACGTCAAAAGATAATATTCCTCGTAACGACGGACTTGAGTGCCATAAACATAGATCCGGATTTAAAAGTGTTACTTAAAACGTGTACAGTGATCGTGTGGGGTGAGAGGAACTGTTGGGAAAAGCTAAATTTTCGGTTACCGGATGTGGACGTGACTCTTCCAAATCGGACGCTTCATAATGCGAATAATATGAAAAGTGCTAGTAACAGGGAGGCTTTTGGTCGTCATGGGAATTTGAGGTATACGGCGCCGCCGACGTCTCATGATCCTTGGTATAAGTATGGGATGAATCCACCTGGTTTGATGATGTCAAGCCCGATGCATTCGACCAGCGCAAGCGCAGAGGTGTCAGCGCGCAGCACGGAGGACGAAACATGTTCAGTGGCAAGTAGCGAGGGTCGTCCTGACGACCGCCTGCCTCACCATCACAGTTACGTCTCCATTGACAATCACCAGTGTGAGGAGCGTCCTCTAAGGCCCGCCCAGCAAATTCCTATGTCGAGCACAACGCATCCTCGAAAGACTTACTTCGTATAAGCGAACAATCATTGTGATTTAATCAGTTATATGTAAATATCATTGTACAGAAAATATTATTAAAATAACTGGCATATGTACTGGACGCAAATTGTGTTTGTAAGCTTATCTTTGTTGGTGCTGTAATATTAAATTGTATTATGTAACAGTACTCGGTCTTGTGTGCCAGACTTGAAAAATCTTTTTTTTATTGTACTGTAAGTACTATTGATGTCTATGGCTAACTCTGAATATATTTGTAGTATCTTTTGTACCTGTTTGAATAGCATTCATTGTCCACATCCTTTTTATCGAGTTCTTTGTAGATAAATGAAGTTATGTAAACCCATACATTCCTTTTTGCATATGTGCATGCATAGGTTGTAATGTAAACGAGTAATAATACATACAATGGTACTTTAAGGTTCCTGATTAATTTTAAGACCTGACATGTTGAGTATTTTGTGATAATGTTAGGTACTTATATTGAATTTATCATGTGAAGTGAGAACTGTGTGAAAATATGTACTGTAAATATTACTATGTAAATAAAAGGTATCGCAGAACTGAAATGTACCCTAGTCAATTGTAAATAGCTTAATTGCAAGAAGTATACGTAGGTTAATAATTTTGTGATGTAATTTTTAGCTAGGATATGAAATTTTTTCGTATTTATTACGCTTCCAAACGCAGAGTATGAATAAAATAATATTTTTATCTACTATTATTGACTTTTAATGACTTCATACATTATACAACCTGTACTCACTCTTCACACACATACACAAGACAAATTACGCGAGATACAATCAACTGTTCAAGAAAATTTTCAAATATAACTCATATTATTGGGCAGCAAAGACTAAATTAGTGTGCTCACTCTGATGTACACAATAATGGTAAAAGCTCAAGCAAAGTCCGAGCGCAACCATCTGTCAAAGCTGTCAATGGAAAGTAAATAATATTTAAAGTGTTGTCCATAAAAATAAAATGCTTAGGCTTACTCCATAAGTTTGTAGCAGACAGGTGGAGGATCTCAAAAGCATCGGACGAATCTATTGAACTGTTTACCTAAGTCATAAACATTATCTATTAGACCTGTCTCGTTTCCAAATATTTTCTCTCATGAGCTTTGCCCTTAAAAGTTCACATTTAAAGTGACAGAAATCGTTACAATAATGCTTGAATTTAAATCTCACGTAACAAGACGTAACATTTTATAAATTCATATCTTAAATCGAAACAGGTGATAGAATAGGGGCAAATGTCGAAACGTCAAATAAGTTTTTCATTGACGTAATCAATTTACCGAACGCTTTGTTCGTCCATCCAGAGTCAAATGTATAAATATTTATTTTATCTAAATTGATCGAGCCGGATAAGATCACGCCCGAGTCCGTACGATTTTAATTTAAAAAGCGACCGCGACAGTGCGCGTGCGGCGGTGGCCCGCTGCGAAATTATAAATCATCTGCCGACCGAGCCAATGAATAAACAGCATTTTAATTGACTTTTGATTACGGTGATGTCTCTTCATTGTTAAGTAGCGGTGTGAGCAAGTGGAGCAATCGATTACGCGTTAAGTGCGCAGACACATGTGTCAAGTTCCATTTGATATTTCAACTAATTGTGTTTCTTTCTTAGGTAGATCGGTCGAATCTAGAGCTTTTTGTACGTTAAATAGTTTGAAAGCCTTCAATCAACAAAACTTTTTATTGCGAAGTTAGAATTGTAGACTAATATAAACTATTCAAAACAAAATTGGGCGCACCACGTTTTTAGGCTGTCATTAAAAAGTATTAAATGTTTATCTGGTTTTTGTGGACAGATGTGTTAAGGCTAGGGATTAAGAAATTGTTTAAACATAATCAATATTCAAAGTTGTTTATTTGCTCAAAAACACAAAAAAAAAAAACACTTTTTAGGGAAATTGCAGCAATGAGAAAAAATAAACAACCTATCATTATTTTTTTGTCACTGTTGCTTCAGCGATGTTATGCTTAGCAGTGAGCGGCCTCCTCCACTCTGTATGCTCTCTCTCTCTAATTAGACGGGTAACATTTTGTTCCGGTATTCGTTCCCGACAGACTATTAACGCGTTTATGAGCTCCTGTCGACTATTCACCTGGCTGTAGTTCTCTTTGAGGCTTCTTTTCAGTTGATCCCATAAATGATCAAAAGGGATTGAGGTCGAGACTCATTGCAGGCCATGGCAAAACCGGCATACTGGCGTCAGAAAGAGCTCTTTGTGTGATACGGGCCGTATGTGGACGAGCATTATCTTGTATTAAAACAAAACCAGCACCCACTCTTTGTGAAAATGGAATTACATGAGGTCGGATTACTCGCTCAACGTAACTGGAACAGAATCCTCTTCCAGAATTACCAGCTCTGTTTTGCTTACCAAGCTTATTCAACCCCACGCCATAGCACTTGCACCTCCGAAAAGGTCTGTTCCATGGATGCATGGTTCTGTAAAGTATTCGCCTTGTTTTATCCACACTCGTATTCATTTGCCATTACTGTAAAACTGGACCTTACGTTCATCTGTAAAGAGTTCCGTGCTCCAGTTATCCATGGTCCAGTCCAAATGTTCGTGAGCATACCTTTAACGAGCTGCACGTGGACCCCTTGTCTGTTTGAGTCTAACAGCACTTACTGTGGAACGTTGGCCATCTTCGTGGAGTCGATTACGAATGGTTTGATCACTGACTTCTGTACCAATAGATTGCCGTAGTCGGGTTTGTAAGGCCCGGGTGGTTACGGGACGCTCCCGACGTGCAGTTAACATGATATAGCGGTCTTCATGAGCAGTTGTAGTTCTAACTCTTCCTGTTCCAGGTCTCCTAGCCATTCTTCCGGTTTCCTGGTAGCGCTCCCACACGTTTCGGATAGCTCTTCTCGAGGCTCCGCGCGTGCAAGTTTCACAATTTTATATCGTCATATGTTTTTCTTTAAAACACTTTCGCAAAATTTCATACTGCGCAAATGCCTAGTTTTTGAGAAAAAATATCCTAAAGTTTCAGAAAATTCAACATATTTAGATAATAAAATTGACATTTTACCACAGATAATGTACACACGGCTACATATCAAGCTATTAATTTCCAGTTTTCGCTGACCTCGCGTTGTATAGGGTTTTCGTACAATGAGAAGTCAGCTTATACTGGAAATATATAGCTTATTTTACGTTCAGACAAAGTTACAGCGAATTTTAATGATTTTTAGTATAAATACGAGTATTGTAAGTTTTTAACTTTAATTCATATTTAATTTGTAATTGTGTTTTTTTTTGTTACCTATGTATTTTCTGGTGTACAATAAAGTATATAGAAATAAATAAATAAATAGCTGCTACCGTAATGAACTCAATTATGAAGCAAATAATATAATTAACTAAATTAAAAATAAGAAAGTTTTATTTGTACTCTTTGGATAACAAAACGTAATCAAATGTAAGTGACGCTAACGTTTGACTTTGAGGACAGTTGTCATTGTTAACATCGTAATTCATTGTATGTACAGTCACCAAAAGAGATAAGTACTCACGGTCGTCGGATATAGCTGAAGTTTTTGTAAGAAACCGATGGATGTTTTCGAATGAAATTCAATTTGATAAATAAACTGTGTGTTTTCTATTAATTAAATTCAATTATGTCCGACGACTCTTGTTACCTATCACTTTTGGTGACCGTACTCACAGTCGAGAGAGTCTATCGTACTCTTGTTTACAACAACGATTGATTGACACCATGGCGTCCCTGAAGTCTCCGAATCTAACACTACGCACCAAACCAACATAATATACAAAAATAACACATCTCGACTTAGTAAAACGGCAATGTTACTAGGAGAACTTAGGATGCAAGAGCGAGCGAAGAAAGCGGGCTCGGGACTTGTGACACCCCGACTAGGACAGGTTAGGTTCGGTCAGGGTCTAGTGAGCGAGCGAAGCGAGCGAACAAAAACCCCGCCATTCCCTTCGTGGTTATTTTTTTTTAAAACATTATGAAGTAGGAGCCGCGCCAGGCGGGGCTCCGTTGACCACGCATTATTATTATTAATGCTCGGAATAAAATTTAAACACGGCACGTGATCTTCTCCACCCTGAATACCCACTATCCCACCAATCCCGAAAGAAACTTCAGCGTTTAATTTCTCGGCACCCATGATTTGGCGCACTTTGGCGTTTTCAAAAAAGAGTCTATTCTACCCAAAAAAATACCTACTCTAAGAAAGCGTTAAAGTACAGTGGTTCCAAACATACCGATTCGTATTGCTACAGATATCTGAGACTTCCTCCTGAAGCAGAGCAAATGCTGTTGCTGTGGTTTCCATGTCCTTATGACGTCGCGAACCAGTCTTAGTAATCACGATTATTACAAAAATCAAACAAAACTGTCCAAGAAAGCAACACTTGAAGTCACACTGAGAACACAAGTGACCGAATTTGTGCATTTCATGTTTTTTTCAAGCACTTCACTTTTTCTGTCTACCCACATGAATAAATAATGACTAATAAATATGTCAACTTGTCAGTAAAGAGAAATTCTAAGACAAAAATTGAAAATAAACGAGGGTGGGCCCTATTTTGTTTTGAGTAGTTTATTAAAGCAATATTGAGTTCATTGCGTTGCAGCCTAAACAAGCAATAAAGACTTGACGCTTTTTTTTATCAAATGATCACTTTAAAAAAAGTATTTTTCTCACATTGGAAGCCTTTGAAATTGTATTCAATAACAAAACTTTACAAACAAAACACAAGCAAATAGGCAAATCGAATCACTCACGTAATATTATTCCAATAAGAATTCAAACTTCGAATATCGTTAAGGATTTAAATGATGGTCATCAAGAGGTCCCATGTCTATGACATACAGGCCATTCATTTACGCGCCAAGCCCACGACGTCGGCCACTCATCACCTTTTTTCTCCATGCAATACGATATCCTATCGTTTATTGTCCATGGACGATTCTAAACCCGTTCCAAATGGATCTTAGACATCTTAAACTTAGGTGGGAAATATCTAAACCCGAAGTGACAATTGATTATGTCTCTTGTAAAGACAAAAAGCGGAATCGTTCGATTAGTTATGTCGTCGGCGAGCGTAGGCCGACTCGAAACAATAGATTGGCTCTGCTTTATGATTCTATAAACGTTTATGTCCCTATAAACGACCTTTTAGCTTTTGGTGAAGTTGAGATTGTGATGTTATCGGTGTCCGGACAGGTTTATTACAAAAGTATTAATGGCACTTCTTATGAAAATGCTGCAATAAATTTTAGTTGACATTTTTTAGGTCTTTTGCAAGTCCAACAGTGAATATGTAAATCATCAGCAGTATCTACAACATTTGAGTGCAGACTGGGACTGTTGAATTTGATTTCTTTTTTATTATTTGCGTTATGATATTTATGTTTGAATTCTAACCTCTCAATTTCAAAGCGTGGGAGGGTAAATGAAGGGTGCCTCTTATTAGCTACAAGTTAAATGTATCGTATCCTCATTAAATTATACTTCCATAACTGTAAGCGTGACCGCCCATAGCTATCCAAAATCGTAAATATCCCCAGCTAATGAAATGTTTAAAGAAATGTTCAAGCCCGTGAGATTCGCGTAGGACGTTCGGATGTCATAATAAAATAGTTCGGTTATGGCTTTATAAAAACAAATAAAATATTTGACAGCTGAATTAAAACTGTAAATGGAATTATTGTTAATGATTTTGTGGTGATGATCGATAATGTTCTTGTAATTATAGCCACATTATCTACTAGCACGATTGTCACTTAACCGTAGGTTGATGAAGCTTATTTCTAGGCCTTGTAATTACTAAGACTAGGGATTAGTTTTTTATGAAACATTAACAATTTGTGTCTTCGATGCCAGCTGGTAAATTAATAACAGTTTTCTATAGATGATTAACAATAACTCTAGTTATCTATAGCTTTGCCCAATGCACAAGAGTCCATGTTTGTAATATTTAGGGTTGCAGCTGCTTCCGTCGGTAGGAGGAGTCATACGTTTTTTTAAATAAATGTTTCGCTGTTATTGGTAGGAGCGAAGGAAGGAATTATAAATTTAAATTCGCCAGGGAATAGCCCGTGACAGTGTTGAAAGCAGAGAATTTAACGCATATGTTGTTGTTTGAAATTAGCTTTCTGTTTTTTTATGTTTTGGACAAAAATAATGGAAAACATGGTCTATTTATAAAAGTGGTCCCATTTTAAACATATTAAACCAGTTTCAAATAATGTTAGAACATTGCCGAATTGAATCATTTACGACTTAACGACCCAGATAAAAAGGCAATTTTAATCGACAAAATCAAATTGATAGTCTAAACTTCGGCGTACATAACTTATTTAGACCTCTTTTAATTATAATTTGCAAGCGTTAAAATATAGAAGCAATAAAACTAACGTTAGTGATAATCGCTGATAACATCGCTAAAAGACTTTGTATCATAAAAATGATATAAAATTTCGAATGTGTTAATGAAACTAACGTTTGATATAAATTTATTTATTTATTTATGTAAAACACCGTGGCGTTACTTGGGTGGCTTGCAAGATTTGGAAGAGATAAAAATTTAATTTTAATTATTATCATTGATCGAGGGTGAGCGTGTAACCCCTAATTTCTATTTTTGATATACCTCTACGTTTCGGAAACATCTGTAGGCCATTAGTCATATGAAGGTACGGTATTAAGTTGGAAGTTTTAACCTTACCGTGGTTAAAGGAATGCATGATTTTGTGGATAAGGGTAAATAGTGCGGGACTAAGATCTGCGGATAATTCCCCGGACGTGCTATAGACGGATGCTGCGAGATAACGTGCATTTATCTAAGTAAACACAGACATAATAAATGCTTCTGGGTCCAACGTGAGTCACTACGTAGCAAGAAAATAATTACCGAGCACAGGTACCTATTTGCATAATCTTCGTAAATATTCTGAAGTATTGTAGAACGCGTTTCAGGTTTTTTTTCTTGTTGGTTATCTGGATGGGGACTAATATTGATTTTTGAGTTTACTTCGGTTGTTTTCTCCTACGAGTACATTGTTACTTTTCTCATGCTTCAAAGTGTTCTTCAAAGGTGGCAATCATTTGGACTAAGTGCCTATATCATGTGTTCCGGTATTTCCCGGTATTTAGGTAAAGACTCTTAAATACTTTTCGAAGTTATCTTTAAGTTCTTTTTTAACGATGTAGCAACAATTATTTCTAGCGCCAATACTCTTATATTTTTATTTTTCTGTGTTAACACTTATTTTTGAAAATGCTGGTTAACATGTAATTGATGACTGTGTTAGTCCAAGGCTAATATACCATACTTAAGCTGTATTATAAACAGAAGTTGTTAATAACTCAATAATTGATGAATACACCTTACAAAGCCAATAATTTAGAGTGCACACAAATAATTATAATCTCATAACGTCAGTAAGATAAAAAAAAGCTATCCAACATTAATTTAAAATCCACAATGAGGTTAGCAAAAATCTGGCATATGCGAATAAATTGGGGGGTGTGTCACAAAAAATAATAAGTGGATGAAATTGAATAGGTACATTGATTAGGAGACAGACTATGGCATGCGCCTGCCCCGTTACAATACATGGTTCGTTAAAAACTACCCCGCAGATACAAGTGTAGGGTTGAAAGAGGAATCAAAATGATCGTGTTTTGTCTTACTATTGTTTGCAATAGGAATATCTTATTTTTTGTTTTTCTTTGACATTTTCCCAAGGTATGCTAATTTAAATTAGGTTTACAATCCTTTGGACTAAAAAAAGGTTTTTAGACATTAAGGAGTGGGTTAGTAGTAAAACTAAGACTGTCTCATAAAACGCTACGAAGCTTTCTAATATTTTCATTTTAAGTGTAGGTAAATCAGCTTACGTTATAAACTACAAGGATAAAATTATCCCTTTGACTGCGACAATGACCAACGGATTCGTCGCAGCTTATTCACTATACTCCTTCCATCCTAGATCGTCCCAAAAAAAGAGAACTAAACTACTCAGCTTTAGAGAATGTGACGTTCGTCCCCGTGTCCCCGGATTCCCTTTACGTTTACCGCCACAATGCTCGAGTTATTCTAGCTTTTTTATTTCCGTCACGGTGCTTGAATTACGTAATTAGCAGCAGTTTATTGGAACTTTGGGGACATCCTGTCGCTTCCAAATGTGATTAACTACTGCGCCTAATAATTAAGTACCTGCCGCCAATTAATTTAATTTAATTGATTCTAGTGTATTTATTTGTTCGCAAGTCTTTTGTTAGGACGAGCTGCGCAAATGTCAGTGTAATTCCACGCACTTGTTTGTTATTGTTAATAAAAAATTCAATTAGCGACAAGTGGTCACAAGTGCGACCTATATCATTCATTTTATTGTATATTCGACTGTAGTACCCCAATACGTATTCCATTGTAGCGGACCCCTATAAATAAAAATGCACATTTGGTGGACGACCCGATACAAAAGATTAAAAAGCGGGATCGCATAAAAAACATCAGTGGTTATCTATTAGTATCTAGTTAGAGTTACTCGTACAGATGTTACTAAAATAATAATCCCTCGTCGTGGCGTTTCGACACGAATGCGGGGAGATCGTGCGTCGAAAAAAATATTATCTTTTACCTGAACGGTAAGTTAGTTAGCGACGGGTCCCGTTAAACAAATGTGTGCACACGAATAGACGAGCTGCTTTTTGAAGATTTGACAGGAATAAACTTCTACCAGTGTTCGTTTGAATAATTTAGCGTCACTACTTTGTCGCACGTTAAAGATAATCCTAAACATTCCGTGGACGCTCTACTCAAGCTTAAGAGAAGACAGTTCTGGTAAGTACATTAAAGAAAACTATAAATTAGAGTGTCTTTAATCTTAAAGCATAAATTGCATAGATAGTTACACTTATGCAACATAGTTTACAGTAGCTTTAAAATTCACAAAACACAAACGCAGCAGCAGATGGTGTTTATATGCGAAATTCAATACTCCCTAGTCCCCTACTGCAGCGAGCATGAATATAATAACTACGTATACAAGTAGTCATGTTTCAATGGAAGAAACTCCAAGTTAAATACACGTGGTTTGTTAACAAAACGAACACAACGCAGACAGATCAGTCAGTGGCAACAAGTTCGAAATTATTTCCTGTTTCGGGACACACCCATCTGCTATTGCCAACAAATCGCTTAAGAAAATATCGCATTACAGTTTGTACACCGAGCGCATTGAATGCGCGGATGTTGAAGCTTTGGGAGATTTCGAGGTGCCTTTTTGTTTTTTTTCGAGTGCATTACGAGATATTAAATGACTGCGGCTGAGGCCAATTAATGTGGATCTCACAATGGCTTACGATGGGCGTGCAACCCAGTTCCGACCGGAAAGGTTCGATCGCAATTCGCGATACACAATCGAACGAAATACGATGCCCTGTGAGGTAGGAGCCACCTGTACCGAGTTGTCCTTAGTAGTTCGCAATGAAAGCGAATTTGCACAGATTGCATTGGAAGTTATAATTTTACGTTTGAGGAAACCTGTTCCGTAGCCAAGTTGGCCTTGTAGAGGTACTATTTTGGGGAACGGACGTCAAGTTCAAAACACAGCGGGGATGAATAATTTGTCGCGGTGTGTTTAGGACACAGTAGGAGGCGTCTATCTAATTAGTGAAACAGGTTAAGATTTATAAAATACGTAGGCTGTTGTTGGCATTAATGATCTTGACAGTGTTTGCAGGCAACACGAAGCTATGATCTGAGAAATAGGTGACACGTAAGTAATTAATATTAATGTTATTAAATATTTTAATTCGATCTAGCGACAAGTTGATTTTGTAGAAGAAGTGGAGCTGTTGATGATATATACATATATATATGAATGGTAAGATAGGATTATAATCGTGCTTAGATGATAGAATGACGAAAAAATGGAAGCTTTTAAAGTTTTGTATACAAGATACAGTATGTATGAACGTAAATGAAGCAGAAGGTATATGTAAAGATCATAGCAGATGGCGTTCTAAAGTTTCTACCTACCCCCCATGGGAAGAAGGCGTGAGTTTATGTATGTATGTCTACATTTAAGCGTACAAAGAAAAATTTGAAGCAGAACTATAAAGGTGATCTAAGTAGACCGTTATATTAAAAACTGAGGAATATCATACAAAATATAAAGATATTCGTTAAAAAAAAATAGTATCACTATCACAATACAACTTCAACAATACAATTTCAAAGCATCCCGCGTCCCGTACATTTACAGATTCATAGCGTTCATACTTCGTCCGTAGTTATGTCCGTAGCGCTACTGAAAACAGTCCAACAGTGCGAGTTTAAATACGAACCTTTCAGTTTTCAGCTGACCATTTCGTGTGGCGGGAAAACACGAGAGGGCGCTACGTCAAGCTTTAAAAAAAAAGTTGTTTAATTTGATTAGTGTTCCTGTATCTAGTTTATAAGTTTTAATGATATTTTTGTTGCGGTAAAGCATATTCTAAATATATTCTATATATATCTAAAGTGATATTAAGATTATATTTGCAGTTGTTAAAAGTTCGGTTTAATACAGACTTTCTATAGTAGACTTATTCAAAATTCTGAACACACATTGATACAAATATTATGGTTAGTTGAATGTACTTGGTATATGGGCTGAAAACAACATAAGTTAAGCCCATATTGGCAATAGACCGACTAATGGAAAGGATGTTACAGGAATATAACAAATGATACTAATTACTCGCAGGACTATATATGAAACTTACTATTAACTAGATGAAGTCGATTAAGTACCGAAGAAGGCAATTAGAAATTAATAATTCCAATTAAACTGGATACAAAATCAGTTGTGCAGTAATCGTGCCAATACTTCGGTTTACAGACTGTAATTTATATGTGGGTCGACATTTAATATCCAAGTGATAAATTTTAAATATAGTCTATGGTGTGTGGTGGCCGCCTGTGGGGGGTTAAGCGAATAATTGTGTGGCCGTGGTCGGCCTCCCCGGCTATATTTCACTATTTAATAGCTACCCTTAAAAGAACATCTTTTTAATTGCCTAATCTTAATCCAGATGCTAGGAGGTCTATCTATGATATATTGTTTGTAATTAACGTGTATATACGAATCTGTTTCTGTATGAACTTACGAAGTTACTTCGATGAATTGACTCTGTCGTTCTGCTGTAGGATTTAAGAAGGTTTACTAACACTTTTGGTTTTTAATCCTTTACTTATAGGAAATTAATTCAATTTTATAATTCAAATTGCTTTAAATTTTATGGCTGTTTAGGCGGATTATCCAATAAAATAATATGCGGTATATAATTAATTTTAATATTAAAAAAAGAATAAGTTTATTACGAAGCTCGCATTATAAACTGTTACCGAATAGACATAGAAGGAATTATACGAGTTGTAAAGGTGAATTTCATTAAAATTCACTCCGGGTGACTGAGACAAGTGGGTCCATACCAATAATAAACAGGATTTGGTTGTCAAGTGACAGCATGATTATACTTTTCGGAGATTTTAGTTCCTTACCATTCAAATTTTAATTTGTTCTAAGCCAATAAATATTTGGATACCACATCGGTCGTAAACGTCATCTCTACCGGCTAGGTGTTACGAATACATTCGCATCATAATTTATAAGCGAGACTATAAATAATAAAGTCGACCGATTCGGAACTTTGTTTAATTATATAGGTATAATTTACTTAAATAACAACATAAATAACCGCATCTGTTTTGCTTTGGATCCGTTAGAAAGTAAGAAAACATTTGGAAAATATTTACAAATCCTGTAAAGCCGAACCCGACATTATAATCACTATTCAATATCAAATTACATTAAGATGATTATAATATTTAGCGTCATAAATAAAGCGGGTCACCCACTAAGATCGTGATAAATAACATGTAAAACGTTTATGGGGATATAAAGAGTTGTATCGAGCAACCGTTTTGTACCGGGGCGCTGCGCAGGCGCTTCGACCAGATAACTCTGGCGCGAACGCGATAAAACGAAGCTTGCGACTTTCACGGTGCGTTTTGATGGACCGAAACGGGCCGGGTGCGACCATGCGTGCGGGTTACTTACTGCGAATGCTTTAGAATGTAATCATTTCCTCATTAAGGGCTAATTTCATCATTGAAATTGAACGTGCTCAGGACATCTAAACTGTGTTCAAGAGCTGTCAGTGTCAATATCCCATAACAATAATGGAACTGACAGCACTTGAACGCGGTTAAGACGTCCTGATCGCGTTTAACTTCATTGGTGAAATTCGCCCTAAATGAGGATCTTTTAGTGACGTAATTATGAAAATGTCACCTGTAATATTTTCTTTGACACGATACAAGCTAATTGATGTAAATAACCATCAGCGCTTATCGCCGTGAAAGTTCGGTTTTGTTTTGTTAATATTGTTTTTTTGATCCGACATAAATCAGGATATGGTCAGAAGGATCTTATGTTTAGATCGCAAATGATGGGTTTATTTAGCTTCGAAATTTTGTAAGAATTCCAACACCATATCGTCGTTCAGCTCTAATTGTAAAACAAAATATAGATTTTTTTATTTTAGGTAAAATGAAACAAAGTTTTAGCTCGCCTAAGTTTGTTACTAGAGAAGCAAGTGCGGCCGCAATAGTTCAAAGGGTTACAATAAAAATACAACTTAATATAGTTTATTTCCAAACGTTACGTTGTGTGTTGTTTAAGACACCTTTTGTAGTCCAGTTGTCACGGGGAGTGTAGGTGTTTCAGTGGCTATACTGCTATAGACACTTAATCGCCAGTTCCAATGAGTTACTAAGTAATTGATGTCATTGAGTATTGTAACATTCCTAACAGCCAAGCCGCACTTGTCAGTTCCCGCGCTATCGAGCTCAAAGCGCCCGCCATGTTTGCATTTCGATCCGCAAGGAACCTGTGTTTAAGTTGACTCGGGAATTATATCGCTGCGATTAGTGTAATAACTGGTTGGCTCGCGAGGCTTTTTCTTGTATCAGCGCATGCGCTTTCACTTCAACATCCCTTCGCATTGCATCGACGATTTCGATTGTTCGAATCGAGCGCATTGTTTTCCGCGCCATAAAATTTATCCGTTTATTTTATGATTGCCTTTATTCTGTCTTGTCGGCGCAATTAATTCCCTTTTTACTTTTATTCTGTAAACACTCATGAATTCATGCTTTAATCGCTATTAATTGAAAACGAAAACAATAACGGTGCGCATTTAATTTGTTGCACAGCAAATCTCTTATTTTATTAATTCGTTGAAAGCTCATTTGTTCCCGATATCGACGAGAAAAACGAAATGAGCGATTTCAAATGACTGAAATGATAATGCATCGCAATATCATTAACTGGGAAGATTGCACGGTGGGTTATTTATGCACGGACACGAACTCTGCAGGCCGGCCAGTGTGCGCCCACCCTTACATAAATCGCTACACTTGTAACGTGAACGAAATTTCGAGTCGGGAATTGATTGCCGGCTTCACAAACATGGCGTGTTCGTGGTCTGGAGCCGGCGCAGTAATGTACTAGTGTGTCCTGTATTGTCTCGTAAGGGAATAAATATTGATTGTGCCGCAAAGAGGCGCTTGTAATTGCGTGTGCGGCCGAACGGAGCTTTTATAAAACTCGTTGGAAACCGCACGGAATGTAAACCAGAATGCTCCAGGACATTAATGTGTATTTATTGAGAGCGTCGAGTAATGTTTTTATCGGTTGCGTTTAAAGGTCTGAACGTGGCGATTCGCCCGGATATGCGTTAGTATCGATGTCCTTTTGTTATTTAAACGTTACAGATATCGTTATTTCGCTGCGACATTTATATTTTTGTGCATCGTTTGAGTCGTCCATAAATATATAGATAACGATGGATTCATAGATTGTGTTATAACGTTATCTTAATAAAATTGAAACGACTAATATATTAAACAAAGGAGGTTGTTTATTTTAAGCGGATGTTAAGTTGGCACTTACTCTTTGTGGATTGATATGTGAGCAATTACGGCGCATAGCAGCTGTAGCAGGCACAGTGTACGACGATTAGTGCCTCGGGGGTATTAAAAAGCAACGAGAGGCATAGTGCCAGTGAATAAGTTGTTACACTGTCGTTTGTTATGAAGCGATTCAATGAAGAAACGCTAGAGTTTTTTGAGCACCGACATTGACTTTTAAAAATACCTTTTCAGCTGTGTTAGTCATTCGGATGCGTTGATAAAAGCTGTCTTTTGTTTTTCTTGCGTCATTCAAGTGTGCGCGCGCGCTGTTTTGTGTGCGAGCGCTATTTTCGGCCTCACATATGCATGAATAACGTTGTGATGACATAATCGCATAATTAGTTGCATATTTCTGTTTTTATTGTCTGGCTTTGTAATAAAGGGTCGTTAGCATTTTCGTATCTCGAGATTAGATAACCTATTTATATGCATCCGTGAATAATCAGCTCACAAAAGATATTTTTTTATGGAAATGAATTCTGCCGCATTTCTGTCTATGATTTCATTAAAAGCTTACGTATAGGTGATTGTGTTATGCCATGTATTTATTTCGGGTATGCCCCACTTTCTAGTTCAAAGTTTCAAACTCATACGGAGTTAATCTCGACGAGTTCGCCAAAAAGCTACTAAAACAACTAATTACTAACCAACTAACAAATCCATTATTACGTTAGCTATACACGTTGTACAACCAACTATAAAACGACCTACCTATTCGACCAACCGCTGGTAACCATCGATTGTTAAATTTAATTCAATTAAATCAAGTGGCCACATCGGATGCTGCTGCCTGTCCTGACTTGCTAGTTTTGCCGCTGCCGCAATATTTACAGCTTTGATTATAAATAAAACAAGCTCTTCTTCAGCAGTTTAAAATGCTGCTTTTTATATTTAAATCATATAATCTTTTTCTTAGCGTATCGATGGCAAAAAGTTATTGGCCCAAATTTCAGCTACGCCAACTCCGTTCACTGACGCAGTCATAAGGTCATCAAGTTCACAGGTGACATTATCATGCGGCGCAAGATGGACGTTGGGCCATTGCCTGAGTGGAGACGTCACGCACTTTAAATAATGTAGTAAGTAGTCTTATTTGAGTTCTTCCAATTGAGTGACATCGAGTGGCGGGCTCAGACAGACGAAGCTGGCGGGATGAGCTGAACTTTTTAGATAATTGCTGGCCCTTAGCAGCTTTAGAAAGAGAGAAGTGGAAGGAGCGTAGTGAGGCTTAGGCTTTTGGCCTGCAGTGGGATAATACGAGCTCAAAAAAGTAAGTCTTATTTTGGGTCTAAGCAAGATGACATTTGATCTGAAATGAAAAATTATAGCTCCAAAAATTTTTTTTTTTTTTTTTTTTTTTTTTTTTTTTTTTTTTTTTTTTTTTTTTTTTTTTTGGATGGGAAACCACCCGTGTTCCTTCAGTTGCCTGTGCGCTAGGGCCACGGTATAGCTACAAAACCTGGAGCGGCAATAATTGGGTCATTTCCATCTTCATCCTCAACATCGAGGGATTAAAAGGTTTTGTCACGAGGATGAGTAGCAAATGTCTTTAGTTTATATTTTAGTATATGGCCATTAGTGGCAGTCAGTTCGGATCAGTTTTTGATAACTAGTCATATTCATATTTTAGTTGTTGTACGAGTATGTACTGTAATCGTTGCAGATTCGATATGCAATTTTTGTTTAATCATTTCCACGGATATTTGTCTCTGATAGATATTGGATAATTGGTGACGCGTTTAATTTGATGGAATAACAGGTTTTGTCGCAAGCTTTGATGCTATTGTGACTAGCGTTCCTGAGAACGAAAAGCTTTTAATAAAAAAAAAAATGCTGATAAAAACAAAAAAATGCCATGCCATTTAATTAAATTAGCAATAATTATTTGAAAATTTAATGGTTTTGCTAACATAAGATATTTTCTGGGAAATAACTTTGTAATTACAAAAGTACGATGTGAATGTGCTTAACAAGCAAAGTATGCTTCCTTTAAAGGTAACCAGCACAGTAGTGACTCCACTGGTGATGTCGAGGCCGAGGTTCAAGGTTGTAAGGTATTGCTAACCATCAGGTAATCTGCTAGTGTTTGTGACTCTGTATTGCAAAACTAAATAACCTAACGAACTGTCTCTGAAAAATATTTTAAAACCTTCAGATTTTCTCTGCTCAGCGCTCTGCTTCTCATATATCCAATTTCATATGTATTTTTCTCGTCACGTCCTAAACACAGACACGTCAATGATGAAAGAAAATATTTCTCGGTAACACAGTGAGGGAGCAAGTCCGTTTAAGAGGCTGACAAGAGCTAAAGCGCGGACACTGTCGGACTGCATAGAAAAGAAAGAGAAGCGCGATGACACAACGCTGGTAATTTATTGCAAAATATGAAGCAATTATCTATTTACAGAAAAAACTATTGATTGGACTTAAAAATTAAAACACTATTACGTTAGTGTGTTGCTTGTAGAATAATCTGACAAAAGATCAGAATGATTGCATGTATATTAGTATGGTTTTTAATCGTAAAAATAAATTTGTAGAGGTATCTTCGTGATTTTTTTCAATCGTATCAAATTTGTTGTATTATGTTTTCAACACACTATCTAACTAGCATATATCCTTAAGAATATCATATATTTTTCTGATTTTATTTACTGCAGTGGATCATATACTTTTAGGCATTAGAAAACTTGCGTTTAGGTCCTGTAGTCCCCTTAAATAAGCCTCGAGAATGACAATTGCCTTCTTCTAATTGATCTGATTGATCCCGAATAAATCCCGGACACAACTGGGCTTTGTCACCAATTGAATTAAAATCCATTAAGACTATGTATCTGTCAATTCGTTTAATATACGTCGTTACGTCTTCAGTCAAGATAACTAAATTAATTTGTTTTAAATTGTTGTTTCGCTTCGAGCGTAATACAAAAAAGTCTGGTATTTCTCAATCACAGTCGCTTAGTGGCTATTAGCAAATTAATACTAAATATTTGATAATTCGCTGCATAAACTAGCGATTAGATGAGTCATAAAATTGATATATATTCCGACTCCACCATCTTCGTATCGGTTATGATGGTCTAATAGATATGAATGACGGAGTGTTCATATTTTTTGCTTCCTTCAGTTTTTGGTAGACTACTAACAATAAGGAAAATCGTGACACAATCTAGGGTCAATATGTAAACCGTCAAGAATTCTGTCTTTGTTATGAAAAATTTCATCTTCATGATCCTTTCCAGCTTTTGCTCGTCTATTTATGAAAATAAGTTTCCAACTTGTTACTATGTTGTCGGTTCTTAGAGTATTGATCATAAAAAATTTACTTATAATGTTTACTAAACAAATTTACCGTTAAGTGTCCCTGTTAATATATGCATTCGTTCCCGTGATATGCGTACAGCGCAAGACAATTAAGAAACATAAAAACGTGTAGATTTTACGACGGATTCCTTCGCATTCTACTAGCTTTGTTTGTTCGCTTGATGTCCGCATTCCCATCAAGGATTCCTCGCCTTAAATGAATTGGACGTAGTTACAGTCAATAAAATGTTCGCGTTTCTACCAGCCAAGAAAACGTTTTAGAATAGCTATCAAGATAACTTACAAGTATGATAAAAGTTAAAAGACAAATCGTTGTAACAAGTACCCAGACAAGTTGTCGTAATGTCTGTGTAGGTAATTGCGCAGGAAGTGATTATTTTGCTATTCAAAGGTGTCTCAGAGAGCAGTTTTAAATCCATTACCCCTTAGATGTCACACGGCAATTTTCCAGTAGCTGCTCTTTCGGATTTGCCCACACGCAGTCGGGTCACAATCAAAATGAGCTAATAACTATCATCTAAAATAGTTGAGCAGGCGTCAGTGAAAATTATGATTAATATCAGTTTAGGTAACGGTGTTCAGCGCGAGATGCCGTACTGATGGGAATGTAGTGTTGGGAGCTCCGCCATGCGGCTTCTAAACGAGCGTGCTTATAAAACAATGTCAGATAACGGTATAGGAGTTTTCATAACAGAAGTTTACTTCCCTCTCCGTTGGTGGTTTAGTGTTAGTTTGTGAGTGACGTAGTTGTCCTGTGTGAAATCGTTGTTGGTTTTTTACGTGGAACGTCCGTCGTGACCGCTAACTTCGGCGCTCTACTCAGTGTTTCACAAGCTCATTCATTGTCTGCGGTGTGGTGGCGTGCAGTAATTTCTATTGAATTCGAAATATTTAAAGGGCGTCAACTAGTTGATGCCCGAACGAGCGGTTACTTAGCTGTTGATATCCGTAATAGTACTTTCTATCATTCACACGTTCTTGCAATTTCTTTGTTCCGTGAAATTCCAATTTTTTGTACAGCAATAAAACAGATTTGTAATGGGTTACCGGCGTTCATTGCTGATGGAGTCACGCTTTATCGCGTCTATGAGTCTCCTTTTTAAAGTTGTTTCTACCAGCCATTATTACCTGAAGTCTTAAACTCTTTAATTAATGTATTCGTGCAATTGTTTGTTCTATTTTAAACTGCTTAAACGATTGGCATTCAAATTATGTGGGTAACAACAGCTCTGCGTAGATAACATTGATGTTGATATGATCGATTTGATCAGAATCTCATTGATTTACGCATATAGTAACAAGATTATTTTACATATCTCTTATCTTGTTTCTACAAGTGGAACAGCGAGTTTCAGTTCATAAATCTAAAGTATCTAGATCCCAGTAGTGTTGACTAATGTTTACCGATTTTCCATGTAGTAATACATTTTGTACGCATTGGAACGTTAATCAAGTGTTTAAATAAAATACGAATGTTCCGCAGTTCGATGTTGCCAGTCTTACAAGTTGGACATAACATCGCGGGATCGCGCTAGGGGGCGGCCTGCCGTTTTACTGACAGCCCCCTATTTAATAATAGTCCTCGCGTGGAAGATTATCTGTGGTCGCTAGTCGGTGCGTCCGCCCAGAGCGCTAGCTAGCAGGCCTAGTAGCCCTGTCCGCCGTCATTATGCAATTGAAACTTAGTGAATTATTACGCACGATAATAATCTCCATAAATAAATAAATGGAGCGGTCGGCTCAGCGGCGGGAGATTATGTTGTGCTGTACTCTCAAGAGGCTTCCCTCTTCCGTGACGCTATTATGTGGTGCTGTGTTTTGTTTGCGTTGCCTACTGTTAATTTTCTTTGACTTTTGGTTCGAAGGAATACTGCACTTTTCAGTATGTGTTATTATTTCTTACCAAATATTTTTCCATTACATAATAACAAAAAGCCTCTTCTATTGATAGACAATTACAAAAAGCAAAGACGTAATACACGGAAGATATTCACGGAAGGCATTAAATACAAAATAATAACTCTTGTGCACGAGTTCTTATAGTCCGCTTCCATAGCGTGGCCATAGTAGGTACACTTATTTCCTCTTATATAATATATCTTTCTTATATATACAATCTCTATTTTTTATATATATATAATGAATAATCTCTATTTTTTTGGGAACAGTAATGAATATCTCTTTCAAGGCATCATGCTTTATTTTCAGAACATCATTCATTCATTTCATTCATGGACCGCCACCCTCGTTACCTGCGGATAGCATAAAATATTTCTAGAGGATCCTATAAAAGCTGGCTGTAAACTAGCTTTCTCTCTGTTTTGGCAATAAAACACAGGCGATCAATCCGTCTATGATCGTCTAGCAATGGAAGACTTTGAATGAATTTGTACCTCAATATGGTTGATGAATCTTAGAAGACGGAAATGAATCTTATTTCTCTCCTTCAACCTTCATTGGTTGTAGTCATAAAACTGACCGCCTTAAGATTTTACCTCGCGGAAGTTTCTTCGTCGGAATATTCCCTAACAGTTTATGCCTTTGTACCAATTTATTTTTAAGACCTTTTTATTGCGATCCGAGTATATTATCTGAATTGAACGTGATTAGTTTTGTAGAATTGCCCTCTTTGATTCTTGTGGATGTTGATTTTCCTGTAAGGAGCCTGGTAGTCTTAGAAAGCATTGTACCTATGAACGGTTTTCTGGAAATTTCAGTTTCGATTCGAATCTCATTAGATGCGTCATTAAGCTAACGGTTGTAAACGTACCGTGTGAGGCTTGTGTGAGGACTTGACTTTCATTTGGAAGCATTTATAGTCTTAGTTTGACTGACTTTAAGGAAAATCTTTTGAGGTGCTTTAAATTGTGATTTAATCCACATTCAAGGCCGGATACATTTGTACCAAATCGTGTCTGTATTCTAGATAGTTAACCATTTTGTTATATATTTTTTTAAGTTATAGGAATGATATTAAAGAATTACATGGGACTTTAACATAACTAGCGAAATGTGGGTGTATTATAGGTACCTCTGCCTAACCCTTCGGGGAATATAGGCGTGATGTTATGTATGTGTATGTGTATTAAAGAATGTTCCTCTAATTTGCACATTTCCAACATACACTTTAGTAAAAGTAAATAAATACTTTAAAAAAATAGTGTGACATCCTTCCCATGACGTCACTTCTTCCGAAGAAAAACCAAAGGAAATCCCAGTGCAATGCAATACGTTCAATGAATACGATATTAACATGTGTTATCAGCGAATCTGATTAATGCAATGCGTGTGCTAGCTGCGCGTGCGATCCTGTAATGTTCATGAGCACACGACTTGGGCAATATTGTGATCTTTAATTCTAGTATAGTATAAATGCAATAAAAAAATTTATACTTACGTGTATTGAATAGTATTCAATAAGATGAGTAGCTAATACCACCTGTGGATGTAGGTCAGTACTTCTAGTGTCTATCTACTTAGTTCATTAAAAAGGAAATCACAGAACCTTTCCAAAACGTGAACATCCGGCGAGCGAAAAGTAGTGGATAACTAATTTAATTTGGTACTGCTGGATATAGTATTGTGGTATGCCGTATTAGCTGAAAGAAATAACCGAAGACCAATCTAATCAATAATGATACTGAAGGTCATTATTAATCGTTGAGCTCCTTGAGTTCTGAGTTCAGCTGCACGATTACTGACGAATGCGTGCACTGACTGGACAGGTCCACTCAATCTGTGTGATGGTTCTCTCCTCAAAAAATCATTACAGACACTGATCTACATGGTCTTCACATGATCTGACCAAGATTATGTCTGACTTTAAAAGACACTGTGACTTCTGAGTTTGTTTTAGCTTTTCTTCTCAGAGTAGTCAGATAGGAAACGCCGACCTCATCTAGTTAAAAAAATATGATTGACGTGTAAAAGTGTTTGTACAAACTTACTTACAGGAATAAAATCATTTATCATTTATTTATACCTATCAGAAGCCTTATCCTACGAGATGAGGCTCTGATGATGGAGATCTAGTTATGAGGAAAAATGATGCCCACGGAAAAAAGGTCACATATTTCAATAAATTTCCAAGCTATAAGAGATGATTTACGTATGATAAAAGAAACAGCTCCATAGCTTGAAAATTTATTGGTACACTTTGGTACTTCATTTAATGGCATTACTACACAGAAATGCCATTAAATGAAGTACCAAAGTGTGCTGATTATGCCAGTATTCTGCTTGAGCTGATCGTTATGACGGTTTGTGGGAGGACTAGTTCAACAATAGAATATTTACGACCTAATGTGATGATAGACTAACTCAAGTTTACTGCACATTTCCTCAATGCAAAACCGGTTACCATTCGATTTCAATAAACCATATCAACAAGTCATAATACTACCGCGTCAGGCAAACTAGCGAAGCCTCATAAACCTAATAATTTACTGGAAATAAATATACTCATATCACGCGCAAGAGACAATAATTTCCGATATCAATTCCTATAGGGTTTCCCGGGTTTCATCGTCGACCGATCAATTATTCCTTATAGTTATGTCTCGAAAGGCAGTGGGAATTGTGGACCGGCACCGAGGTTGCTCTAATTGAATTTATGCAGGATTGCGACCAACCTACGATGAAATGGTTTATTGCTAATTGATCGAATATTGAAACTGGGATATGTTATGTGTTCCGTGATATTGTTGTCTATGAAATATGCATGGTTATGTGCGGGTATCGCTTCTTTTACAATGTTTTGATTTCCTGTCGATCTACGAGTATCACGACTTGGAAAATATGAAGTGGCTGTTTTTGTTGAACATGGTTGTTTATTGAGGATGTTATAGACCAGCAAGGTTGGAGAAGGTTAGGGCAAAAGATAGGCTCTTGTAAAAGTCAGTACAGTGATGTATCAATACAATTATGATACTTATATATACTAATACTTAGCGGACGTTGTAGAAGTCTTCTGTCTGATGAAGAAAGTGATTCTGATCCGTATGTTATAAATAATAGACACGTGTCTTCTTCTTCACCGTTGCGCATTCTCGATTCTGTCTTTTGTCTTTATTTTACTTTGTTATGAAAGAAGCTAAGTATACTGTTGTTGCTGTGCTACGTGGCTGTTCCTCGGCCTTGTTGCAAAAGTATATCAGATATACCTTCATGATAAGAATGCATCGATGCATCATACAATTACAAACCTTGTACTCATTTTCCAATAAATATGCAATAATAATATGAAATTCATGTTAATGATGCTATCTTTTATGATATATCAAACTTACTCATCCACAGTGTAGCTCAGGAAGTGATTAGGTTATCTGAACTGGAGTAGGTACTCAAAGTATGTTATCAATGTTTATGGATAATGGTGACTTTGTGTTGTGTTATGATTTCATCAGTATTAGTCTAGGTTATTCCAAAAGTCTTCTCCTAAGTCTCCTTTTCCCAAACATTTTCGGGTCGGTACGGAGGCACGAAAGGGGTTTCGGTATGTAAAGATCACCCATCCACGGACCGACAGTGGCAAGCGTAGCTTAAAGGTCTTCTCCCAAGTGCCCCCCTGCAAATGTGATAAGTTTTTGAATCATCACCATTTCTCACTACTCGAACACATTTGTTGATTTCAACGATGAATGGTTTGATGAATTTCAGTATTTTTTTGGTAACAAAAGTGATGTCAATAAGTAAATCTTTGTTTCTAGTATTTATCTTATGATTGTGATAGATTGGTACCTAGTTAGGTTACAGTATACGGTGCTAATGAGAAAACGTACGCACATTATGCATTTATTTAATAGATGTTACACATACAATCGACATACAGGAAGGTGACAGGACTGTTCGGAAAAACTTCATAGCAACGGTGTATAGAGATAATGCTCTGTGATGCATGCAAACTTCAACTCATCACTAGCATGATCGCTATATTAAGCCGAGTGAGGATCTGAACCCTTTAAGCCTTGGGCCAGATAACCTCTTAGTCAATGTAGTATGTTTAAAATAACGGTCCTTCTTTCATAGCGTTTAGCAATCAAACAAAGAATAAAGTTGCATCAAATAGTGACATAATTGATATATCGTAAGTATGAATAATAAGATGCTTATAAAAATTACTTAAATGGCTATAATGTCGCGGTAAAGTAAGTATTGATCACCTTTCATACCACGAACGGTGTGTAATTTTAATACTTGAGTAGCAGAGCGTACTATAATTACGACAAAAACAAACAAAGCACGGGTTAAATTGATACCCCGAGTACAAAATTGAGTTGCGCGTTATAAACAAAACAAAATCAGCATCAATAAGATCAATGTGGTCGTGCTCGGGTTCTTATACTTCTTATAAAAACTTAAAAGTTAATTACTAATCACTATAAAGCAAACATTCAATTTACAAGGCGGGTTAATTGCGTTGGCCCGTAATATGCTTTGTAAAAAGTCAGCTAAAAACCGTATCTCAACTTATTTCTTAATTATAGACCAATTCGTGGCGGCGACGCAGGCTACGTGCCAGCACAGTCTTGACGGACCGTGGACCTCTACAACACACCTTTCACTCTTATCATAAAGCTATAAAGTCCGTTTTCCCATGACCACCATAAGTTTGTACTTAAACATTAGTAGTCTCGGCAAATGGTATCTCCAATAATTATACGGTTTGAATAAAGGTTATCAGCCTCTTAATGTCATTTATATGTTCTTTATCTGCCAAGATCTGCACTAATTTATTATGGTTTTGTTGACTTTACTAAGGTGTACGTTACATAAGAGGAATGTTTATTCAAAGTGAGTGAATATAAATTGAGGAAAATATATAAAATGGATAGTTAAGAAATGAGGAAACAGATTGGAGGTTGAGAGTAGTATGAATGAAATGCCATATACTAATCACTCTACATTTCTACAATAAACCAACTTCTTTTACCACTTTTTTTTTACTAGCCTGCTTTGTCTCACTCCTGGGCAAAAAAATTCCTCCACTCCTTCCATATTTCGCGCTCAGCGCTTCATCCTCCCAGTTTTGTCCGAACCTATCCAGCTCTTTTGCCTTTTAAATCTGCAAATAAGAATAACAAATACTTACCCATTTATAATTTTAACTTACACTGCACTTTCAGAGAAAAGAAGGATGAGTGCCATTCACAAGCAGTCACACGCTCTACGCAAAAAGTCAGCAACAAATATTTCTGCGAAGATGGTGTTAAAAGTTAGCCTGAGTCTACTTAAGCCCACCTAACTAAAGGTAAACTCCTATTGTTACGATAGCCTTGGGTTAGGCGACAAATGGAATGGCTGCTGGTCCTCAGACGGTATTAAGCCCAGAGCTCTAATTTGAAAAAGCCAGACATATAAATTTTACTCTAATCCTACAATTGTGTGAGAGAGGAAAATTGGACGCAATTTCGTACGCACTCGTTTGCCCTTTAGGTTGCAAATCGTCACTGTTTATTGCATAATGAGTGTAGGGTGACACGAAAAAGGCCATTCCGAATACATAAATGTTTAGCGCTGACACTAATAGCAATGGTAGCAATTGCCAACCTACATGGATTTCACTCGAACATCGCAATATTCTCGTTCCAAACATTATAATGATGAACTCTTTGCAATTTGATACACTTTTCCGTTCGCGGTTTGATTTTGATGGGCGAACGTGTTTTGTTCACTTTCGAATACATAAACAAAGTTGTCGGAATAATGATCATTAGTAATACACATGTTGATTGTAAGAACGAACGTTTCCACCTACACGTTTTTTTCTCCGACATTCATTAAAGTATCCACAATGAACTATTCTGCTGCCGTTCAAGATGAACAAACGTATACGATGAAGTCGTACAAGCAGTCGTTTAGAAAATTGCCTTTATAACTAGCTCACTAAACTCTTATTAAGTTGGATTTGTTTTAATTTTATACGAGAGGCATTGTACCGTGGCGTGTTTATCCTGGATCTCTGAGGCCATTTGTCGCCGTGAAATCCGTCTGAGTGACAAACAATACGGGATGGGGGACATAATGTTGTGCCCCGGCTCTGCCTCGACACGGACTCTTGTGTTCCTCGTCTGCCGACTGCTACGCATTGCTCTGCGATCCGGTTAGCTGGTTAGCTCGGCCCTAAAAGGTCTCAGGCGAATATAATGGATTGTAATTGTGTTCTCATAAGCGGCGCACCATGTCGCCTGTTCGATTCCGCGTGTGCCTACGATTGAGTCAGCGATACACGAGTAATGCTGTAATTGACGTTTACTATGTTCTTGCTCATTGTTGTCGGATGATATGTGTCAAGGCTTGGCTTGGAAATGGAGGCGGTGAACTCAGCGTCTAGCTGCACATAGATTAACCGGGCAAAATAATGTAAGGAATTCTGTAAAAGGCGAATATAATGCGTAATGTCTTTTTAAGTTAGAATTATGCAAATAAGAACTTGGCTTCCTTTTATGTTGGCATATTTCCAAAACGTGCGGTATGAGGTCTTGGATCCGCAGCTAAGTAACTTATAAGGGCAAAGATCGCAGATTCACAGAGGTAATGACAAGTTGCTTGTTAATAATCCGTTGCCTTCGAGCATCACTCTGGCTCGTCCCGTTCTCTTTACTTGACCCGTACCATTTGACCTGAATCATGATGATGGGCTGCATTGTAAGTTTTTCGTTAAGTTACTTCATTGGGTTAGCAGTTGTAAGACATATTTTTGTTACTAGGCATACTTTTGTTTCTTTTAAATTTTGATTTGCAGATAGGCTAGCACTCATGATCTAGGAGACGTACTTCTAAAACGTGATCTCAATTAATTCAACACGACCACATTCATTGAAAAACCCATAGAATTAGAATTCTACCATTTCCGTCGCTTACCAACTATTTTTAACGCTACCGGAATACAAACTTCGAAAAAAGCCCCTAAGAACCTGATACAGTTACACATGCGAGCCGTTGCGTGTCTTGGATCGATTTACATACTTTTTTTTGACAGCTTCTAATACAAGCTACTGTCTTGTTACTCGTGATGTTTTTTTGTCGCTAACAAGGAGGCTCGTGATGAAATTCTTGACATTAGAGGCAATTTCGAGAATATAATAATTGTGGAAAATTGTCGGGTACGGTTTCTTCCTGTCGTCGCTTATTATAAGTAAACCACTTTGAGTGTAATACATTGTTACGGTTTGTAGCATGTAACTGTTGAATTAAAGGCATAATTATTTCAATGATGTTAAACATTATATAGTTCAGGAATGTGGCGTAAATCTGTGTCTGTACCACGGAGCATAGACACTGCCTGTGAGACGATTCCGAGCTCTGTGATCTAGACCTACTCTGGAAATACTTTTATGACTGTTGAGGTAGGACCAAGGACAAAAAGGTCCTTGGTTGGATTATTTATATTTCACTACTGATTCACTGATGTCAATGAGTGTAAAGCCATGGAAAATTGAAGATGTATGTGAGATGGAAGATTGCTGGCAACTGAAGGAAGAGCTAGAGGGGAGGAAAGATATACAAGAAGATGGTGAAAAAGAAAAGGATATTCCAAACAAACAAGGGAAATAAGAACTGGGTAAAGACCAGCAATGCGATACACGCTATCGTAGAAAAAGAAGAAATAGAAGATGATACAACTACAGCCATTTTCTCAACGGCAAAATCAGCGCAAGTAATTTCTAACCTTTGGGTTATGGGTTCCATTTCCAACGACTTGTGTGTGAACCTGCAAATATTCATATTCATATTCATATTCATTTATTTTGCATTCCATATTGTAAAAAAGATGTTACAAAGGGCTTAAAGCTAGGTACATAAATATGGACCCTGTAAGGGCACAGCAAAGTAGGAGACTGGGAGAGGGCTTTAATCTTATTAATTAGAAGGTATACAAATGTAACAATATCTACAACAAAAATAATAAAAATAATAATAAGATATGAAAAAAAAAAAAAATACGAAATTTTGTTAATCACATTAATTTAAAATTTGTCATTTAGGTATTCATTTATAGTATAATAGCATTTATGTAATAAAAATTGTTGTAATTTATTTATGAATGAATTAAATTTTTGCTCATTTTTAATAATTTCGGGTAATTTATTATAAACTTTCATTGACATGGCAAGGGCACTTGTTGAGTGCATTTTTAGCTTAGAGCTCGGTAGGTTTAGCCTATTTTTGTGACGTAGTGTGTATCTTGACTGTATATTTTCTCGTGTAGTGTAAAAGTGTATATTTGAAGTAGAGTGTATATTTGTAAAAGTGGTTGTAATTCCCATTACTGGGAGCTAAGGACAGAACTTCGTAATATTTATGACCTTACGGCACCCCTAACTAGATTAAAAACTTAATGCTTGTGCTTTATATTATATTACCTTGCCATGTAATGTAGTCCTAGTTGAGCAATAAATCTTTATTAATTTTATTTTTTTGTTAAATATCTCGGGACCATGTGGTCCCGGAACTTTGGAAGGGGTACGAGAGGCCGAAGCCAACTCGCAGAGGCCCGTAAGACGCTTTTGATGGAATGAGGCACCAACCGACGATTATCTCTGTACGCACTATGCAAGTACACCCAAGGACAACCTCCGGTTGGTGTAGGACTATTGCAGGATATGGAAACAAATATATTGGATTATGGGTTTGGGTGGCTGAAGTGAACTGGTTATCTAGGACTATGGGAAGACTATGACCTCTGCCTGACCAATGTTTTATACTAAATACACAGATAAAATGGCAGGGGGTGACTTGCACTCTCAATAATGGCTCCCCGGAAACTCGCTAGCACATAGTGACGTAGCGATAAGGGGGCAACATGTCCTGAGGTGCTTGAGGAGTGGAGAGGTATTCCACAACTATCAGAACAATCCCAGAACCAGGAAAATGGCCAAGATTACAGCACTTACTGGAATACTTCCTTCCTACGAGCACGTTTTCTCTTGCGAATCTCGACTCAAGCCGACCAATAAAGGTAAGAAAGAGGTAGGAGCTCTGTTCCTCGTCAGTGTTCACTCTAGCCGGCCAATAGGTCGCTACTGCCCAACAGTTCGCCATATGCTGCCTTGTGGGTTTCTGTATTTCTCTTGATCTGGCTCCTCACTCTAGACCTGTTCCGGCAAAGTAAACTCTACCGGCACAGACCTAGAGTCTAGAGCGCGCAAGCCCCACCATGACTTCAACGTAAAGATACGGCAGTTGCTTTATAAAAAAAAAAACACGTGTGGCACTCGGGGACTGCCGCGGTAAAGCTATTGCATAGCATTTTTTATCAACTTATGCAATTATAATTTTTTATTTATGCAGTATTTTTTTTTCTTTGATATTAATTCAAGTACAGTCGTACCATATACATGCACGTTAAGCGAACGCTCGGCCGACCTACATGGTAGGCGGAGTGAGGGGTGTTAGGTTTTATTTTCGTTACGGAATTTCTTGATTCGATCGCCGCGCTCAAAGCCCGCGATAAAAGCTATGCAATAGCTTAAAAACAAAATAAATATTGCAATTTCCATAAAATATTTTTTTTGGGGTCTGTTCAAACAAAATATTTCATCCATATATATATTTAACAAGGTAACGTCGTAAAAAAAAAACCCGTTACCGATAGGTATGTTAATAAGTAGTTATATTGTGGATTAGTTGCCTACAATACAGAACATGGTTCTAAGAATTTACAACATGAAGTGTATGGGAAAATAGCGCTGCCTTTATTGTTAGTAGATGAGAACAGTGATGTGTAATTCTATCTTTGTCATGTCACCTGGGTGTCTACGAAGTTTGTGCGAAGGAAATTGTACACTGATTTTTAATTGCACGATGTCATCCATCCGTGTGCTAGTTATACTTCTCTCCTTTATAATTGTTCGATGACTAGCTTCGATATGTATATTGGATACTTATTATTCGGCTTTGATTCTTAGGGTTTGTTTATTACTGCTGCTGTGAAATTTCAAAATCAGGTTTTCGTTGAGAAATGAAAAGTGTCTTTAGGTTCTCTCGCAACAAAGAACAGTGGTCATCCATCGGCCAAATGTAATGTTTGTGGACGTTAACGCATTGTCTTTTTGCTTAATAGGTTACAGAGACTTACTTAAGAAAGTAAAATTA
The DNA here is from genome assembly GCA_917490735.1 of Dryobotodes eremita. Taxonomy (NCBI): domain Eukaryota; kingdom Metazoa; phylum Arthropoda; class Insecta; order Lepidoptera; family Noctuidae; genus Dryobotodes; species Dryobotodes eremita. The sequence continues at coordinate 15,839,879 of OU823251.1, read as the reverse complement.
CATCTTAATTAATCAGGCAGCCTGCTGATCAACCGGATCAAAGCATAAACGAAAATCATTATCGGGTTTTTGTTCTCATAAATCCGTTCGCATGGCAAGAGTGCATTGAAGCGTTAATTGAATTAAACCGATATTATTGTGGACGCAAAGCAGAACGATTAGAAGGAGTGATGGCACGCAGCGATTTGTCACAGTGAGGATCGTGGGGCCCCGTGGCTTACGTTCTACTCCAACCACGCTCGCACTTCCGCCGCCATTCACTAATCGATCGAATATCGAATATCACCCACCATTCATCACGAAATCGATCGAAGAATCAAACGTTTGAGATATCGATTTCACGGACACGTTCCCCACCATTTGTTAGGTTATCACCGTTAAGTTTAGTTTTGTTTAGCGGATGTATGTTTTTTTACGCTATTCGATTATATTGGATCTGGTCAATACAAATATTTCTCGGTTCGGTTATGTAATTGCTTACATTCGATGACTCAAGAACCCGGTCGTCCAGTCGGCAGCAACAATATTTTTATATTCACTTATTTATTTGTAGAAGAGAACTTGCTCCGTCTAAATGAATAAAATTGATTGCTTATACAAACTGTGCGCCCAAATACTCAGCCATCACAATAAATAAGGGCTTTTGAAGAAAGAAAAAAGTTTAAAAGTGGACTGTGGATGGACGGCGGCGCGGCGGTCAGCGGCTCGGGCGCGGGCAGGCCAGCCCGACCTTGGCGCGCTCTGTAAGACAAGTCGATTTTGTTATTTGTTTATACACAACACTACCTGTTCCCGACACCGCCGTACGCCGAGGTGTGGTGCTCGCACGCACACTGCCTCGCAGCTCGCTCGCGCCGCCCGCGCATCCCTCGCATCGATGTCGAATCGCTCAGGTATTTTACGGCGATTTCTGTAATGAACATCGATTTATTGTAGCCACAGTATGCCGCTCAAAAACTGACTTTGTAGATAAAACATACTAGCGCGATTACGATCAATTTTATTGAAACGAGACACGCAGGGTAAAAAAGAAGCGCACACTACTCCAATTAAAAATAAATCCGTAACGGAATTTATATTCGACATCGTTCAATTTAAAACAAATATTTATGGATCCTTAAACTGTAGAGCGGCTCGAGCCACCGCGATACGTCGCCAAGTTGTTGTGAAATGTCGTTGATGTAATGTTTCTATGAGATATGAGCCATAAAACCTCGTAATAGGAACATGTAACTAGATCCGGCGGACAGTTTGAAAGACACGGAAGCCGCCTGCATCTAAACGCTATAAAAATATTTCACCGCGGGCATCGGCGCTACCTGATAAGGATACGCAGTCATTTGTAGTAGCCTCGTGATCCAGAGCGCGACTCGAACCTGAAACTCGGCTCTCCACACAATTTATGTGTAAACCACTGTCAGCATTATCTACTTAATGTGTTTTTAGACACGTCGCTTAGATACCAAACTTCCACGTCCAAAAGGACGCCGAGCTTTTTTCATTGATCCTTTTATTCGTAAGTCGATCGGGCCATATTCGGATAAAGCCTTCATATATCGATTGATCGGGTCGAGACAAAAACAAACGGAGATGCTGTACAGAAATTTGGTGTGTGACGTGACAGTATAATTGACAAAAAAGTGCTCTGTAATAAATGGCATCCAGAGGGGCCTACCTTTTTTGTCTTCATAAATATTGTCCAATAGGAGTGCTTCGTGACCTCTGTTTAAAATCACTGTTGCGATTACGTCCAGTGATTTAGATGGCCATTACTGGGTCGCCTCCACAGATGGGTGGTTGAATTACAGTCTTCCCGTTTGCTTTGTTGGTTTTGTACCGACGTTAGCTCGCCAGTAATTATGAGATCATGTTTCATAGTTATCTATTGATTTAGAACTGTTCTAAGTCTCAATTATGAATCATCGATTATCGTTCAAATCGAGAGTTATGTGCGACGGTCCTCTATCATCATCGTTTTCCTTGGTCCGGCGAGTTTATTAACCTCGCATCAGTGGTGGAACTATAACTTTGTGTTTTATTAATGTTTTGTGTACTAACCTTTGCAATAAGGTTCGTGTTGTTCATTGATTGCTTAATGCTTTGTGTTTTATCAGAGTAATGCCATGTTTGTCGCAGGTCGTGGGTCATCTATAAAACCACGCTGTAGTAAACGGGGCCTGGCTTCTACTTATTTTGGAGGTGCTTAGGGCTTGATTAACTGCTTGGATATAGAGGTTAATAAACGTTTAGAAAGTATACCCAGTCCTGTGTTGTCTGCCGTCGAATATTCTAGAATGAAGGTTTCACGTTATGGGGAGGAATTTGACACATTTCACTCGAAATTCTTTCAAACCATATTCAGGACTGGACCACAATTATAAATAATTTGAAGAATATTCTTCATCTTGTCCTTTATCTAGCATCAGAGTACCAATATTCAAAATCCTTAGCTGTGATTTTCAGTGTCTAAAGAGATAAATTCACTTATTTTCATATTTCGCAGTTCATAAATCAACAACCTTTGACGGATGCTTTTCCAACTTAAAATTCCATACGAGCCTTCAATGTTCAATCTCCCTGAGGCTGAAATTCTTATTTCGCAAACAGTGCAGGGTAGGAGTGTACTGGTACAAGTGTAGCGTTCGCGTGACCGGTCCGACACGATGCGCCCGCACCATCATACGCCTCGTAACGTTCTCACGACATATTTTGACATTTCACTGAACAAATATAGAAGCCATTTTTGATTGGAACGACAAACACGCAAAGAATGCGAATATATCGCTCCTACACGTTACGTGAGGTACGATTTGACAATAGCCCCATGTGTGGAGTTTAAAGGTCGCATAGCTATGGAGATTTTATAGAGATTGAGGTGAATAATCCAACTCCATACAGGGTGGCGATTTAGTTACCTGCATCCGTCAAGGGGGTCATTCTACCCGTGATGGTAAATAACTTTTGAAAGTTATTTAGAATCACGTGTTGATTGGAATGACGTGTAGAATCATTCCCTTGACGGATGCAGGTAACTAAATCGCAACCCTGTATTGCCTATTTGCTATAGGACCAACATTGTTGCGGATCGATTACCATCATCAATAAGAATATACGCTATACGAGACGCTCGTAAAACTGCCCAGTGTGACCGCAGCTGATTTCAATATGGCTACCGGAGAACGCTCTCTGTTTTTCGAGTCTGATTCCGGACCAGTTGAAGTCTATACACCGAAAACTCAATCAGTGCCCATGAAATTTACAAGGCAGATAAAATTTAATTTAATGTTTTATCGATAGGTGTGCGGCCAGTGGCAAGGGTGTGTGTGTGTGTGTCTGTACACAGTAATTATGCGGCGGATCGGGCGGCGCGGGCGCAGCGCTGGTGGTCCGGCCCCCCTCTCATGCCGCGCCGTGCTATAGAAAAGCTCACTACATCTGAGAACTCACGGCCGGACATTTAGTATGGTATTAGTATTGGCTTTCGACTCGGAAACTGTGAAGTATTGTTCATTGTTACACGGCAGACTTGTTTCAAGAGTGATTTAATGAAGCTCGCATATATACCTGATTTAATTTTTAGTTCGTTCTTATTGGAGTAGGGAAAGTGTGAGAATCGCTCGGAGGATGTTTCCAATGTGACTCAAGAGCGACCGGCGACGTCCACGGACCACGTCGACGGCGCGCGATGGACCCTTTGTCTACTTTTATTTGCCTGTCACTCACAGCGCCTTCACTCGGACGTGCTTTAAGCGCATGACAATGTACTTCATTGTCAGAGGCTTTAGCGACCTTTACAACAGTAAATTTCGTTGTCATGCATAAAACCATGTGTTTATATGGAACACTGTAAGAGAGGTTTATTCTGTTTGAAATAGTTCGCTCTCGGCGCGTGGAACAATTAACTCTTGACATTTTACAATTGCATATTGGTAGTGAAACATTTGGTTCTGCACAATTCGACGCTGTGCGTATACTATCTACATACATTTTGCCTTCAAATAATTTCTCAGGCGTGTGTGTGTAATTAAATTACAAACAATTAAGATAATTAAGCTTAAATTAAGTAGTTACCTGTATCTGTGTACTTTTTTATATCAAATAAATATATTATTATAATTCATTTCAGTAATTGATTATTCAATATCGGTTTAGTAATTGCTTCTGCAAATGCCCATAACAGCTTGTAAAGCTTCATAAAATGTATTCAGTTCATCAAAGCGAATAAACCTGATAATAAAACAGATGTCGTAAAAAACGAAGTGGTGAGTGATTATTGAGTTTATGACGACTGGCTTGATGATAATTATGTAAAATAAATACTGACGATCCTTTCGGAAGAAATTAATTGCGAAGACGGTGCAATGTAATATGACTACAATTATGTCCGTATGATAATACCTACGTACAATTTAGCATTAATAAAATTGATATGCTCATGTAAAACGCTATGATTGAATATAACCGAGCCTGGGTTTTTACTACAGTAAATTTATTACCGTAATTTTGCTTCTTGTCGGCGAAATATTGTCAAAAACAATAAACAAGAACATGTATTTAACTCTTTGGCTCCCGTATGCCTGTAACGGAAAATTAATCCCTTTAGGCAGTAAACATTTCGTTGTGTTTTGCATTCGCCGACAGTCCGTTACACCCTTTGTCTTAAATTGGCGAAATCTCAATTTTTTTAAGGACCTTGCAAACAAATTATTAACTGCAATAAATAAGCCCTTTACCGGACTAACGGTTCCTCCTGTCACGACAAATGTTGGGTTTGTAGATTCTAAAGTCTTTATTGTTTTATTTGCAACTCTTTTTGTGAAACCTTCAGTACCGTTAATTTCTAGTTTTACGTTAACGGTCCCCAATAAAAGTTGGCGCTTTGGCAACGCAGAGAAATTGCATTGTGCAATGAAAGTAGTAAAAAGTGGGATATCTAAAAAGCAAATATTAGCAAATAGAAGGTTTTAACGCCTGTGTGAATCACCTTTTTGTATTTGCCGACTATGGTGTAGAAAGTACATTAGAACTACGAGATTACAGTAACGGGATTTTGTTTCAATGTTGCGACATCCGTGCAATTTGTCTAAATTGACACTTTAGATGTTGTCAAACATTGTCATCCTGCATTACAGCCAGCGCAAACGATCGACTAACTGTTTTTGTGTGTCAACAATGATGCAACTGTTGTTTTAAGGCAAAACGACAGTTTGGTGTACTGTGCACATATTCACATAGCCACTTGCTGGTCGATTGACTCTGTAAATGCATCGATCTAAATGCATGTACTCTGTTGGAATTCAAAATGCATCATATTAAGTCTATGGAAGAATTACTTTTAACTATCAACGCAGCTCTTAACCGAGACATCAATCCTGAGAAAGAGTCCTTAGAAACTCCAACCGCTTAATAACACAGAACCAGAATAACAATAACATTTAAATCTGAAAGATAATATAGGACGTAATATTCAAATTGCGGTCTCTCAACCGCAGGCTCGTATCTCCAGCGATCAGGTATGCGGCGTTTCAGATCTAGCTGATAAAGTGCGATGGGGTTCGACTCGAGGAGATTCATTGCGAATTGACAACGCAAGGAACAGAGGTGCTAACGTGAGTACGTAACTTACGCTGGAGGAAACATGCGCAGATGTGAAGATTAGATACAGAACGCTACAATTCCTGTTTAGAACAGGATCAGGTGATATGCCGAGTTCATTGTGATGTATGTGTGGTTTAACAACAATTTTTGGTGCGAATTTTGGAGGATTTAAAACTGTTCTGCGTATTTCGGAAACCTTTTACGCCACAAAACTGATTTCAGAACTTAGTCTTGAACATGCGTCATGATGTCAATGCATACGGAGCCATTCTAGGATCTGTTACATCATTAAACTCTCATAGACCCTATTACCTAGATGTTAATCCTCTTCAAAAGGTATGCACGTTCAACTGTTTCCAATGGCGTTACCTTATTATAAAGGAAATACTGCAAGTGCTGTAAATGCAAACTGCCTCTAAATTAGACTTCTGGAGTCAGATACGTAAGTCTCAACGACAAACGTGGATATTTTCCCGAGTGCGTGTCTGTTTCCAAGAACACATATCTTACAGTTAGCCTTACTTGATCCTATTTTTAAGTCCCTACGCTTTCAGCACGTAGTCAAACAGTATGGTTCGTAAGAAAAATAAAAGAGAGCCTACGTCGTATTATCATAAAGATGTTTTCCAAATATTGCCGAGGTTTGCTTTCCCTGTTGACTTTCAACGCTTCATTAAGTTTATTCCAAACCTTTGTTTGTATATGAGAACGACAATGCTTCTGCATACATTCAGATTCCGTATATCGGTATAAGAGGTCCTCATATTTGCATATTAAACAACTGCATAATCACATAATGCGTAGCTTTCATTGATTTTTCTTAAAGTTATGTAATGTTTGTAGAATTTATTCATGTTACGTATAATAATTTCTCACATGAGTAATTTGCGTCCGCTTCGCATGCATTAGCATCTCAAGCTGGATACGTTAAGTGTTCCAGGTCGCGGGGTGCAATTACGCAAACAATATAATAGCACGGTGTCAGCCCAGTACTGATGTCCATGTCGGCTTATTTACTGCTACACATCGCCTCGAAGAAAAGAAATGTCAAGACATCCTCTTGTGTTGCGATTATCGTGTCGGAATCGCTTGGAGCTATGCTCGTCGGACCGGGACGCTCATACATAAGCCCATAAAATATGCTTCGCTACGGGGAGAAGACAGTAAACAGCCATTATGCTTCATGTATCTTTTGAAGCCTCTTAGGTAGCAGTTTCGTCGTGGTGGCAATGGTAAACGTAAGTGAATATTGTTTGTGGACTACACGTCAAATAGCAAGATTCAAGGGAACATGCTTTGAGAATTCAAAAACCGGATTGACTAAAAGCTTTTTGTGAATCTCACCAAATTCGAAAATTATTCCCACTTTAGTTTATTCCGTGAATGACGGTCGTTATCTATTGTTTCTCTTAGCGTTAGCAAGAAATGAATCATGTCCTGAATGACATCCACAGAGATGAATGGCGTCCAGTCTAGTCACACCAAATTTAGTTATTCTTAAGGCTATCTCCCAAACAGGTTTCGATTTTTATGAAACATTACCATTTCCAAGGAGGCCGACTGTGTATCCTCTTGTCAAGTGGCTTTTTTTTAATTTTAGCGTATCACGAAGACAAATCTCACCGCGGAGCCTAGAGCCCGCTCACACCGGCTTCTTTATCCTTTCCACAAAGGACGTAATAACCATATCAAACAGCGTGTCCCTTTGCTGTGTCGCATACATATCGCCGGGTACGAGCAAGCGACGCCTTTATTCTATATTAAAATAAGTAAAGAAATGCGTTTTGTTTCCGTTGGGGCGAGGCTTCCATACCTAATGCTTAACCGAACACGGTGTCTGAATACCTGACACGTTCTCAGATATACACGACCGAAGTTTGGTATGACTTCACCCTTATGTGTCCATAATTGGGACATCTCCGGCATTTATTTGTTTGGTTTATCTTTAGCTTGTTTCCTTAGACTCGCAGAATTTCTGTATCAACATGATAATCTAATCTTAACGAAAACATTTCCCGTATTTTAGTCACATATTTTTATAATTCTTTATCATTTTGGTATCAGGTCATAAAGCTAATGGGTTCTATGAAAGGCTCATTATTTTTGTGTTGATACTATTTATATGTGACGTGGGGCAGGTAAACGTCACCGAGCATGCTTCGGTTCGCCGTGCTTACGTGAGGGGCATGAGAACCACACAGACCGACCCCGCACATAATTTTAGTGGTCTCGTCCTTTGTACCCGGTCGTCATTGTTATTAAAGTAATCACGGCCGCCCTCCATCATGCTCCAATCGAAACATTATGGGATATAAACAAAAGAAAGCAAGAGGAATTCAATGAAAAGCCATTATGTCGCCGCGAAGGGCACTCGACGAGCCTGTTGTCTCAATATTTTTCTTGGTGGATGGAGTTGACGCGTCATTCTCTCGCGTTCGTTCAAAAACACCGCGTGGAATTTTGAAGGGCCCTCGATAATGGCCGATATTTACTGCCTTTAGATAATGTTATTTAAGCGACGGAAGATTGAATTATGGTAAATAAAACGTGAATAATTGTCACGTGGCTCTCCATATGGACTCTTTGTGTGATGCTTCATTCATTGATGTCTTTTTGGTTTCAACACGGTAGATTAAAGTTAAGTGTTTTAATATGATAATAAACACAATATTGCGTAGAGATTTCAACAAATATATCAGTCCAGCTATGTACCACCTGTACAAAAATCCTTTTATCACCAAGTAGTAATTCTAGCCATTCATTCTTCTAGTAAAGTCATTGGTGGTTTTATTGGAAAAAGCTTATGGAAGCGACACTCTCGGGGATTTGGATATGTGACACATTATTTTTATAGACACGCGTGATCCGACAGACGGCTAATGCGCTTATTGTCGGCACTTTTGAGTTGCCATTAGGAGGCCACAACAATGTCGGATTAAACCTTCTAAAGATCCTTAAAGGATTTTGTTTAATATTGATATCATTTTGATCCGTACGTATTGGAATTTTGGAAGAAGGGAAAATCTCTATTCGTTGAATGATCATCTAAAATTCTAAATTGACAACATCATTCACCGGTCATAAGAAAATATGCAAATAGGTATGTAAATACTAATAAAATATATCGTCTATCATTTATAAAGTCAACGGGCATTGTTGGAAATTCAACATCCTTCATAGTTTGAACATATTGCATGCTCAAGTTTGTGACAGTTATTTTTTACAGTTACTTTGATTGTCAAAGTGACTCCTTCAGAATTTTATTTCATTTGTTCCAAGCTGTATTTTATATTAGGAAATTGTATCGTAACGCTTGAGCATCACCATAATTATCTGCTATCGGCATCAGCAAAAATAAAAACACTCATAACTTAGCCATTGTTTAATTAAAAACGGCGAATCACCCCATTAGACGAAGTTTTATGAACACAAGAAATAATTAAGTTTATCAAAATATCTTTAATAGCAATAATACCTAATTTAGTAAGTCTGTTGATACTTATCTAGATTTTACGGCAGACTATTTTAAACATTCGAAATTATTCTAAATTCCGTCTATAAATAATAACAGCGCAATAAAATCTTAAGTATATTCACAGACGAAGCTCGGATTTAAATGGAATGGTCATGTTTAGAAACTCATAAGAATATTGTGCTCGACAAAAATGCCAACCGTTCCTCCGCACGGAGAATGCTTTGAGGCAACCATACTCGTAAATTGGGAACGTAGCAATTCCAGATTGTATCCTTTGTAGGCAATTTAGGCTTTGAACGAATGTTTTATAGCTTTATGTGGAAAGCCGAAACTAAATTAATAGCCTTAAGCATGCCTTGAGCGCTTTAAGAAAACGTCTTGAATCTCTAACGACACAATTATAGAATTCAACGACAAAATGTCAAAGGCTTGATGTATTCAGATACATGTAAATATATGTACACTAGTTAGATACGTAATTTAACAGTAGCTGGAGTAACAGTCAATATTTAGATATCTCTCAAACTGTTCCACAGTTAATAGGTTACTGAGTCATCCGTCATTGCGAAAGCTCCCAAAGGGTTTGCGAGCAACAAAGACTTTGTACTGGTTTGTGAAAGATCTGCAAGTATTTATGTTATTGTTTACGAGGTTCGCGACAACCCTTTGTTTTGTGATGTGGAACAATGAAGTTTTAACTGGTAAATGTTTTATTGCTGCTGGATTGCGAATTGCTGTCTCGAATGGGTTTGTCTCCATAGGAAAGAATTGTCGAGTAATAGAGTGATCCCGTTAGTTTTATGTTACATCGTGATTTATGATCCAGTTACCGAGATTTGAATATTATGGGTTTTTTATTGGTGTCGTTTTAAAGTGTAAAAGATATAGGCAGTTTATATACCTTTAAATGGGAAGTTTCGTATAAAAAGTAATAAGATACTGCTTAAAATTTTCCGCTTTGTAATTTTATGATGTGTGAAAAATTTGCAAAGTTATGAGCTACCTAGACATTAATTATACAATGTGCATTAAATTACTCATACCTATAATTAAGAGAACCTACTTAATTAGAACGTTGTTTTGTAAATTAAAGCGGAGTATTTTAATTAATTAAAATTGTTGGTATTATATTAATACAAATCGTTATTAATGGTATCTTTTGAATTTGAATACGCACTTGATAAGTAGTTAATATGATAATTTTAAATGTCAGTTACTTTGTTTATATTTGTGTAGTCATATAATTGTGTTATTCAGAATATATTTTTTGTAAAAATGATTTTTATTTATTTTGAATGCCAATATAAGTTCACACATTCTTGTTAAATAATTCTTTTACAATGCGTTTGTTCAACATAATAGCATAACCAAACACTATTATTTCAATTTTTTTCTAACATTCTTTGATTGTTTATCAGTTAGTATATGATTTGAATGCGACGCTAACATCTCGTGATATCAGCAAGATGGCTGTCTCACCGTATCTAACGCTTTAATCAAAACATGTCAAATAAATATTCAAGCCGCTGTTACAAGCTAGACAGATGGAGCTCCCAAATCTGTACTGAGAATTTTGTTATGTGTTTTTATTTTTTATAATTTACATGACTGTGTTTGATTAAAGGAACATAGAACAAATTGTACCAATCCATAGAAAATCAAGCTAAAAGTGAAGAAGTTATCCTATTTGGACAGCTCTCTGAACATAATGAACTGAATTGAAACGCTACCTCAATGGAAGTGATAAGTACTTCAGATGAAGGAAAGTCGAATTTGAGTATGTGTGATGTATTAAGTAATTCCCCTATACAGACACCATCTACTGATGCTTTTAGGTATTTGATTAAAGTAATACAGCGTATCAAAAGTAAAGCTTAGACTGAAGAAGAACCTGGTCCTTGAGGACAATTTGCTGGAATAAATGAATTGAACCGTAATATCTACAGAAATTATGATTTAAATGATGTCGGCAGTTGTTTATTTGATATCTATAATGATTAAATAAAGGTTCAGTTTTACCTTTTAAGTTGAGGACCCGTAAATATAGAAATAGGGACAGTCTAGCATCCACTATTAGCATTAGATTTAGCGTAGCAAATTCCGTACTATCTTCGGACAATTCTACTTAGATTCAAAGAAGTGTTTTGAATTGATATTAATGGACTATTACAAAGAGTTACTTATGTTCTTCAGATATTATCTTTCTTCTTCTTTCTTTTATTTTTTCTTTCTTTGTTGGCTAAGAAGCCAACACTAAAGTTACCCCTGGATAAATTCAGTGTTGGTTAAGAAGATCGTATTGTCTTGAACTTACTTACCGGGCATACCGCAGTTTTAAATTCTAAATTAATAGTCGTCTGAATCTGCAAATTTAGTAGGTCTACAACAAACATATTTGCCAAATCAACAGTAGCCTTCTCATAAACTTCTAAACAGAGCAAAAATACAGTTACAAATCGTAACCTGCTTATCCCTCTGGAAATCATAATCGTGTTGTAGTTACTATGACCCGCTTAGGAGCACAAAATAACCTGTTTCCCCCAACGCTCCTACAACTTGGGGGGTATGATAACCGTCTGATACTACTCTGTATTTTACTTTTATTTCTAAATTAGCATGAGAACAAATTGAATTCGTAGCATCATGATCCCGTTCTCTTATAACAAATTGAGATGGAAGGTTTTTAAGAGCTTTTAGGTCTTGTTTTATAAGCCTTATACGAATAATTATTACAGCAGGTATGGTTGATATAAAGTGTTTTATCATTTATTAATGTAATGGACTCATAATGTATGTAGCTGAGCTCTATCTTAACAAATTCTTTCGGTTGCGTGCGTATCTCACATATACAAATACCTCGCATAAAATCACGGTATGAAACGTAAATTATATCAGAGTAAACGATTTACATATTCATATAAACAGGACCTAAGCGTAGTAAGCCCTATTTTTGCTTATTACGTACTTACAAACCCTAGCATTAATAGGCAGATACTCTCTCAGAGAATCCATTAGTGTACCCATCGCCGTATCGTAATCAAATAACCAGTTCTAGTCCAAAGGAATAAGTAATTCATAAAAACGTCCCCTGAGTTAGGTCTTATATCAATATAATTATATCTTCAGAGTTTGTGTTATAGTTTATCTTGAAAGCACTGGAGGCGATGTATCCATTTTCTTATAAAGTTCTTTACAATGTAACCGCAGAATCGCCTTAAGCTACTAAATGCTACTATAGACATAAAATATAATGCTTTTTGTGTCTTTACTACAGTAGGGCTTTCCGTTTCCCAAATCGTACCTTAGCCTTTTCGGAACAAGGTTTAGATTGAGTTGTTGGCGATCTACAGTACTACGTACAATTTGTTAGGGCGAGTTTACACAGGACCCGAAGTGCAACGTCGAGACAAACATTAAGCTTTGTGCTGCTCATGGAAAGGGTAAATATTGACCCTTTACTTCAGGGAAAAATGCGTTTAGACAACAGGCAAGCCGCTGTGTACTGTTTTAGTTATTGGTTATTAGGTTGACGTGCTCGTCGATGCCCACAGCTATTGTTACCGCCTATTATGTTCCTTGTTTAAATTTGGTTTTTGATAGATGCCGACGTCTGCGCGTTGGCGTTCGATACGAACTGATCGAGCATTAATTATCGGAGTAATAAAATGAGGTTCATATTTGTTTTGAACGGTAGTCGCGAAGTTGCTCTTAATGGTTTTGGGTTAGACTCGGAAAGGGCGTATTATCATAGTCAGGTATTTCTTATCGTAGACATTAAAGTTGTTAGGTTAGTGACTCAGAGGTAATGTAACGGTTGTGACTAAGAATTCGAAAATATCCTCGGAAAATATATTATACATATACCTAGTAGAATGCCATTAGATGTGAGATGGTTAGATACGAGACATAAATAATTCTAGACAACTTGTTGTTATTTCTGATAATTTGGTAGAAGTTAATAGTGTCCATATTTTGTTCGTAGATCTTATCTTCTGTATATTTTTATATAGCACCATTAAAGTTTCAACAATTTAAAAACATCCAGATGTTCTAACCATAGACAATAGTCATCCATCACTCACGAGTGCCTGTGTACTCCTTTAACAATAATTTTCGACTCTTTTTTAAAAACTTTTTGTCGTTTGAACTTTACAATAAAAGTGCTCTTCAATTGACAGTTATCGTCAATTTCCTCATCGTCCCGCTAATCGCCATTTTCCTCCGTTATGCGGTTTACAATCCACGGTCTATAAACGTGGTGTAAGTCTACCATTGTGTAGACAATAGCCAGGAGTGGGCATCTTTGGGGGCTGGTAACATTGTTATGTTCGGCCTTTGCGTATGTATGCTAAATGGTTGAATTGTTTCCTACAGGTGGGTTACCAAACGTTGGGAGCAAAAGTCGGACTGTGCTGATCAAGGTGTACTATAGGTATGAACGGCTGTGTTTAAGAAGCTGAAATTTCTACAGTGTGTTTAGAGAGAAGTTCAAAGTTTAAGGATATTTGCATGTTGAGTTGGTATACTAAAACCATAAAAATAAAAAATCCTTTTTATTCCATGAAAAATCTAAATAATGTCAATAATAGGTTTTATTATTAAATAACATTTATTAAAAGATAAAGATAAATAATAGAAGCAGTGTACCTGTTCTCTTATTTACTCCTTCTATAGTCCGCTGCTCCGTGTCCGGCGACAGCAACAAACTCCTTACTTCTTCTACTACACTATTGTCTTGCACATTAGCCCGTTACGGTCCAATCCTAATTGACCGAAATATTGCCATCATTATATGGCAAAAACAGTGGCAACCGTATTTTATTAGACCACACTGTAATGCTGCTGCATTTCTTTCAACACAATACTCCTCTTCCTTTACGACGCCCACGGCCAGCCACAGGGCAGCCTTTACTTCACCAGAAGCCGCACTGCAAACAAAACAATTTCAACAATACAGTAGCGTTCAATAATACAGGAATGTCCTTAGAAAATGGATATCCTACAAACAAAAGAAGTGCACCAGCTATATGGCGACCATAAACCCGGTCACCTCAACAATATAAAGCGACAATGTCCATTCACACTGGTATCCTAAAATATTTATCGTCTTACACCAATGATATGGCATTCGGACTGTGAAGGGAGATTGTACTACCTACGTCATTGTTGTAAAGTGTACTAAAGGTAGCGGAGTGATGTCACACCTAAGACCTAGTATATATGTATAGCTAGCTTTTAATAGGTAGCCTAGGTACCATTAGTAAAGATAACACTTTATGTGATAAAATTCCGGCTGACGGTATCCTCGACAGAAATCTTAAAAATATTTGTGCGATTGAGCATGACGTTCAAAGTAAAGATATTTTGAAAAAAATTAGCGTCCGCCAAGTGTCGAGAGATGGAGGTCGTGGGAGATGTAGGTCTTGAGTTCTAACCCAGGCAGGCGCTTTACTTTTTGTATATAATTTCATCACCACTGCTCTCAAAATGGTGAAGGAAAACATCGTGAGGACACCCGGCATGTTCTAGAACCAAAAATTCGAAGACATATGACATCTATCAACTCGCACTGGGCCAGCGTGGTAGATTACAGGCCACTCCCTCTCTAAGAGAGGAGGCCTGTGTCCGAGCAGTGGGAACATTATAGGCCGATTATGCTTATGCTAAATGTCGAAAGCTGTATGGACTGATGAGAAATCATTATAAATTAATTGGCATGGTCTACGTAAATATTCGGTACGTTTAAATAACATTGCTCATCGTGAACTTCCCATTTCCAAAACTGTTTTTTGTTTCTCACCAGAACAGCCGGCAGTTTTTGCCATAGATCTAAAGCTGCAAGTGTTAGATTATGCTTATCATCCGGTCTATAATTGGGATTTCCGTTACACATAACGACTTAATTACAAACAGTGTCAGTCGTGTAGTCTAAATTATTAATACAACACTTTTTATCGTTCGTTCCGAGTACCATGAAATCGAGACCGCAGAATTCTCGGTCACGTATCAGATTTCATAAGGTGCTAAAGACTCGCTTAAAGCAGTACCTACCACATAATTTTTCCGTTGAATTTATTTCCTCCATTTGCATACATATATTAAAATAAGCATTCTAAATTAAATTTATACTGAGATTTCAACTGATATGAAATTGATAAGTATCATAAAATGCCTAAGATACGCGTTTAGGTGTTGTTAAAGGAAACACATCATTAAATCTCTGAATAAAGTTGTAAATATTTCATTGTAAATAAATTTTGTTTTGCGTAAATGTCAGTTGGACATCGACTTGTCCATCGGTTACTGTAACATTATGTGTTATATGACCACCTGAGCCTATTAAGTTTTTGTTGCCATTAATAAGTTTTTTATTTATTAGCTTTAAAATTTTCTATGAGTTAGTGAGATTGAGATGAGGAAAATGTAATCGAGAACTCTTCCAAATTACTTTTTTAGATATAAATCATTTTGCGTCTCAAACTATCAAAACATGAAGAAATCATCGTTTTTATTGATGTTCTGGTTATCATCACAACTAATAATAATTATAGTATACTGACGCAGATGTTCGAACGTTGAAATCTTTTCTTCGACGAAGTTATACCAGAGAGTAGTTTAATACTGAATGTTCCGTATGACATGTCAATCAGTATCCCGTATGGTCTAGTGGCTAGGATACCTGGCTTTCACCCAGGAGGCTCGGGTTCGATTCCCGGTACGGGAAAATCTTTTTTATTATTTATTTTGTGAAAATTTGGCTTCAAGTTTTAATTTAAATATTTTTTAAAATTTTATTGTGAAAAGAACGACACCAGATTTTTATTACATTCTAAATTCTTATTGCGATTATGTATGCTCAAGGATGTTTAGAATGTAAATGTGTATAAGCACCTTTGTTACTTTTCCTTGAGTTCTAGTGTGTGCCGGAAAAGTCAACAAAGTAGGTAGGCACGTTAGTATGATAGACAGCAGAATCATTTGATAAAATCATACTAGGAGTGGTTTCCCTAACAGTTGTGAAAGTTAGAAATCTAACTGTTTGTTTGATTCGATTAATACTAGAAATTCAAATCGAGAATAACGAATATTTCTACTGTTTGTAAAACACCGGCCTTTTTGACAATTTATTGATTTATTTATAGTTAATGAAGTAGCATAGATACTACTCACTATGTCACCGTATGATTAATATGAACATCGTTAGTTTATAATCTGTCTCGCGAGATTAAAACCGACAAATTGTGACCTGGTATAGAACTTGCATGCGACGAATCATCTCCGCATCTTCCGCTAATATTAAATAGCCAAGTAACTGCGACCAACTAAGAAGTAGCGCTCACCCGTGGCACCGCTCGCTTCGGTCGCTCGGCTCGCGCTCGGTTGGTCACACTTCTAATTTAACCTAACTCATTTGTTTGGGATGCCCTAGCTTAGTTACTGCCACCTCACTCCCCCCGCTTGACCAGACCGGGATCCGCAGAGGCGGGCCGGCACGAGTTGGGGGCTGCGTTGAAGAATTAAGTGCCCCCGTAGACCCCGGTGCAAGTGTGCGAGGGAACACGAGGTGGTTTTAGTCAGTAGAGGTCTGACAGACCCCTCCGCCCACCCCTGGGCGGAGGATATCCATGAGGATTTCCAACGCGTTACAAAAAAAAAAAAGCTTACTTACTGCGACCTATTCGGCTACCGCCAAGACCGACCCATCGGGGACGGTTCACAATTTTATGGGTGATAATTTTGGATAGATTATGAACCCTGTCGGTAAGTGCAGGTTCGTTCACAATTTAACGGTTTGACATGGAAAGATTATATTATAAACTATCGAAAATTAACGCGTTATATTGTAAGAAGTATGGTACAAATCACAATTTATCGACAGTTTACAATCTCGTGAGATATATAATAAACTAACGGTGTTCACAATCATACGATAACATATATATATATATATATATATATATATGCATATTATAAATTTAATTAATTAATTAAAGTTGCTTTTCGTGACCGCGTTGTTCTTCAAAACTACGCAACGATTCTGACGTGATTTTCACTATCATTTAGAGAATTTATTCCGGAAGATACGTGTATAATTAAACTTAGATACAGAAATCTGATGTTTTTTCAAGTCGTAAAAACCATGCGAAGCAGAGGCGCGTTGCTAGTAATGAATAAGTTTAGCTATGGAAAGCTTTGTTACGAAAATAAATTCCTGAAAACATTTACATTTACTACCACTCATTGCATTTATACCTTTCTATAAAGTTTTAATATTTTTGTATCTATTTTACTCTAATGGTGTACAATAAAGCTTTTCAATTTTACAGCGGCTCCAGCAATTTTACAAAAAGGCTTCCACGTAGGGCCTTAGTTTGCATGAAGATATTAAACCTAACTGTCTAACAGTATAGTAGTATGAATCCTTAAAAGGCGATTATTTTAACACTTCATGTTTTATTTGATAATTAATTTTATATCGTATTCAGCTGTTACATTAACTTTATGAGACAAGTTATGAGTGGCAGTAAGGTGAATCGTTTTACTGAACGACTGTCCGTGGTTTTGTTTTATAGGAAGTATAATGTATAGAAACTTTGGAACATCATCGTTGCATATTAGTTAGTTAGGTACTAGCTTCGCTGCATGACTTGCAGCAGATGCTGGACGGCCTAGTTGATTCTTCTATACGCATTGGTCTACGGATAAACTTGGACAAAATCCAGGTTATGTTCAACGAACACGTCACTCCGGGATTGATTACGATCAATGACGGTTCTCTCAAAGTTGTTCGAAAATACGTTTACCTCGGGCAAACTCTGCAGTTAGGTAAGAACAACTTTGAGAAGGAGGCTAACAGAAGAATTCGGCTGGGCTGGGCAGCGTTTGGGAAGCTTTGTCGAGTCTTCTCGTCACGTATTCCGCAGAGCCTAAAGACTAAAGTCTTCAATCAGTGCGTCCTGCTTGTTATGACTTACGGAGCCGAAACGTGGACACTCACGACACGGCTGGTCCATAAATTCAAGGTCGCTCATCGAGCTATGGAACGAGCTATGCTTGGAGTCTCTCTGAGGGATAGAATCCGGAATGAGGTGATCCGGCAGAGAACAAAAGTTGTTGACATAGCTCACAGAATAAGCAAGCTGAAGTGGCAATGGGCCGGCCATATTAGCCGTAGAACCGATGACCGTTGGGGTAGACGTGTTCTTGAGTGGAGACCGCGAATCGGCAAACGTCAAGTAGGACGCCCTCAGGCTAGGTGGAGCGACGATCTTCGCAGAGTGGCTGGTAGCAGCTGGATGAGAGTTGCCGGAAATAGAGCTAAATGGCGTGTAATTGGAAAGGCCTATGTCCAGCAGTGGACTGCTGTAGGCTGATGATGATGATGATGAGGTACTAGCTTCTGCCCACGTCTTCGCCCGCGTGGATGTCGGAAAATATCCCGCGGGAACGTAATATCGAGATTAAAAATACCCTATGTATTAATCTAGGTTATAAACAGAGATCGGATATTCGGATGCATATTTACCTAAAGTTGAGATGTTAGCTAATATGGAATGCGCTTTTGTATTGAAATAATCATAACTTTAACGAACACACCACCCCTCCTCGTACACCCTACTTACACATATTTGCATCGGGGTTAAACATAAATTTTAAATAAATATGCATCTGAATAGTTATGCAATCCAAGAATCCCGGGTTCTGAATATTTTTTAAATTTTTTTAGAGTTCGCTTCCGTTCTATACAGCAGACCAGTTACGCATTCCCGGTGTTTCTGGCATCCCGGGATTGTTTTTACAAAAAATATCTTATAAGAAGCCGCTTCCATAGTTTCACAGCTCAAAATTAACTTTAGGTAAATATGCATCCGAATATCCAATCTCTAGTTTATAAACTATCTGTGTGCCAAATTTCATCCAAATCCGTTGAGCCGTTTTTGCGCCAATCCGGAACATACATCTAATTATAGACAAACAGACAAACGGACAAAAATTCTTCGCTACTATTTTATTATTGGTATAGATATAATAAGCAGTGTTAAAACAGTGCATAGTGCCTTTATCGAGCTTTTACACATACACACACTATACACATACTTACACATACACACATACATAAAGTCACGCCTTTTTCCCATGGGGGTAGGCAGAATCTACAGAACGCCACCTGCTATGATCCTTACATATGCTCCTTTTGCCTCGTTTACGTTCATACATCTGGTCATATACGCACGCCGGTTGCGAGTACTACACACCTGACCTTCCTGAAGAACATCACCAATAAGGTCACTATTATGTCCGCCTAGGGCGACCCCTTCCGGCGTTTCCACTCACATCTGCCTTGTAAATACCTTTTGTTAGTCGCCGTTCATTCATCCTCTCAATATCACCAAACCATCTAAGCCAGCCAGATTTTCATCATATGATTTATTTTTGTAAATGGAACTGAAGTTACAAATTAATTAAGATAAAAGCCACTACCGGTGAACAATAGAGAGCTATTTAAAACACAACATTAGACATTCATTTAAAAACGTTCATATTTTAGTAAAGATACAAAAAAGATTCTGCGACGCTCGATTCGATCCGTCGAGCAATATGTTAGGACCAGGGCTTACTTTGAAGATAAATTTACAAATGGTGGCGGCGCCGCGCGCTGACAGCGGGCTTGCGTTGCGCGGACGCATTGTCGCAGCTGCGGTTGGGTTGTTAGCGACTAAATATAATATGGATTATATCAAACGATTCTATAGAATTTGGGTAACAGGTCAATCTATCACGCTTTTAATTTCTCCTTTGATTTCGCTCGTTAGGGCTTCAAAGGCAATGTGTTTACTGCTCCATGGTAATAGTAGATAGTTTGATCGCTGCTAGACGTTTATATTTGGTATTTCTATTAATTATTTCATAATGCTGATACTTGAACATTTGTTTTACAATCATTAAGTATTTCTCCTTGCCAAGTTAATGAGCTTCATTTCGTCGTTGCGATCTATATTATTTCATCCAGCATTTAATTACTTCACAACAAAACCTGGCTTGACATTCTCCTTACTGACGTACAAATGGTATCTCATAGTCCTGGTTCCCGTCCTATCTTCTCTATCTTTGTTCTTTGCATCCACAAATATATTCCAATTCTAACCATGATCCGATAATATACTGACCTATTGTGATTTTAGTTATTCAAAAATGCTTTATGCTTTCTTAAATATGTATATGAAAACTCATACCTGTCAACTCGTACGCAGTGCTGACTGGTTTTTTAAATGAGCCGTCGAGTCTCACCCCCTTGTCAACTCGCGTTTATGTCAATGCATTTGATGTTTCTTGAAGCAAGCCATTTTTAGAGTGATTCAGTATTTCAATTGCATCATCGCTCAACTGGCTTTATTGACAATAGCTTCTAGATGAGATGGATGTAATGCTCGAAACACACTCGAAATTAAATGAATAACATATTAGAAATGTCAACTTTTAGGAATGTTGTTATTGTTATTCCAATAAACATTTGAAACTACACATCGAACATGTAAAGGAAACTATACAAAAGGACACATAAAGGACATGTAAAGGAAAACGCTTGTAAGGGAAACGACGTATATAGTTTTGTTTGTTTTTATTTATAAAAATATCTATTTCTATTTATGGCAACAGTTCTTTCCTCACCCAGCGGGTGTGTTACCTGTCGGATCGTGTCTAAACCGATATTCGTTACGCGACTGACTCTCGTTTAGTGCTGACACATTGACTATTATTTCCATGAATAAAAAGTGACTTGACCGTTACCGTTGACATTCGGGAGCTGGTATAATAAATAGGAATTTACATTTCATCGGCTCATACGTCCCTCCGTTGTTTCTTGTGTTTTAAATTTTAAATTCAGCCCTCGCTGCACCGCATCGCCTATATTATCCAGAAAACATTTTCCATGTCGAAGTTTAATTTAAAAAGTTGACGGTTAAAAATAATGGTAACGTAACCTTTAAAATTCGACATTATAACGAGTAAAGTGGCCACGTTCTACGCTCATTAATTACATACTCATTTATGCATGTAGAGTTGAACTTGAAGACCCACCCGCGCCATCGCCGCTGCTCTTTAATGAATTTTTAACAAAAACTTAATTAAAAATCGTATCTCGCGTGTTCGAAGGAAATGAACTCATTCTTTGGACTCGCTGACTGACGGGCGAACTGACGGGCCCGTCATTATGAAGAGCGTCCACCGTATATTGACCCGCGGTGCCCCCTGTTGCATAAACAAAATTGTAGCCCCCGGCGAAACCAACGCGCAGTCAAAGGTCAACCAGCACTGGTGCAGGTTGTATGTTTTGGAAATTTTGTAGTTGACGAGGTATGCGGTAAATGTTATTACACACTTAATTATTAATTATTGGTTCAGGTAATGTTAGCTTCGGTTACTCGGTAATAAGCGTTTAAT
Source organism: Dryobotodes eremita (assembly GCA_917490735.1). Taxonomy (NCBI): domain Eukaryota; kingdom Metazoa; phylum Arthropoda; class Insecta; order Lepidoptera; family Noctuidae; genus Dryobotodes; species Dryobotodes eremita. Next base: position 15,818,362 of record OU823251.1, on the reverse strand, counting down.
AATAAATCCATGTTCGGGTTGGAAAATTATTTTATGCAAAAGTAGAGTAACCATTTATAACAACAAAGTTATATTCAATTCTGAAATTTATTCAAGAGACTATAAGAATCGTAGAGCGAATAACACAGTAGATACATTGTATACAAAACAATGTGCATCTTCCAAAACCAATACAACGAAGTAAATAGAAACTCATACAGGTTTGATGGTAATTCAAATATTCTATTGTATTCGAATCATATCGCATACATCGGTAAGAAGGGCTTGTAAACATTTTTTCACGTCCACTCTAGGTGTATTGAGGTGGCAAAAAGTGTAAAAAGCCTCGCATGTAGGTATGAAGACGCTGGCTTCAACAAAACCAACACGGGGCGGCCACAAATTGGCGGTTCAGCGAGACGGGCACGTCGTGACTGCGCCGCCGCACACTGGTCCCGAATGATAAAAAAGTGGACATTAAGAAATTTTTGACAGAAGGTCAACGGATTCGGCTGATTTTTTTTTTGTAGACAGCTGATGCAATTACAAATCACTTTTATAGATTGAGTTTTTGCCAAATAAGCCGTATTTTCAGAGAAAAAAAATATTGAAATATTTTTTGTATGAAAGAAATCCTAATTTTGTCTTTATCTTCCAAGATTCAAACGTATTCAAAATAAAACTTAAAGCAGCTTGTAGAGATGCTAATTGCTCACTACTTTGTCATAGACACTCTTCTGCGATTTTGTGCTCCTTTTGAGTTACATGCACTTTAAATATTTTTTGTATGAAAAAATCCTAATTTTGTCTTTATCTTCCAAGATTCAAACGTATTCAAAATAAAACTTAGCGCAGCTTGTAGAGGGGTTAATTTCTCACTACTTTGTCATAGACACTCAACTGCGATTTTGTGCTCCTTTTGAGTTACATGCACTTTAAATATTTTTTGTATGAAAAAATCCTAATTTTGTCTTTATCTTCCAAGATTCAAACGTATTCAAAATAAAACTTAGCGCAGCTTGTAGAGGGGCTAATTTCTCACTACTTTGTCATAGACACTCAACTGCGATTTTGTGCTCCTTTTGAGTTACATGCACTTTAAATATTTTTTGTATGAAAAAATCCTAATTTTGTCTTTATCTTCCAAGATTCAAACGTATTCAAAATAAAACTTAGCGCAGCTTGTAGAGGGGCTAATTTCTCACTACTTTGTCATAGACACTCAACTGCGATTTTGTGCTCCTTTTGAGTTACATGCACTTTAAATATTTTTTGTATGAAAAAATCCTAATTTTGTCTTTATCTTCCAAGATTCAAACGTATTCAAAATAAAACTTAGCGCAGCTTGTAGAGGGGTTAATTGTTAACTGCGTTAAGCAATGACTCATTACCAAAAAATGCTTATAATCTGAATATGAGTCACACAATAAATTACCTGTACCTGAACATGTCTGTACACGTTTTGAGATATCCAAGTTGTTTATTTGATATATTTAAAATAAGACTTTTTTTAATAGAAAGACATTTATAAGAGTTACTTATTAATGAAGAAAATGTTATTACATCTTAGTCTATCTTTAACAAGATTATTTCTAATCCGCCTGAATTAATTTTTTAACTCTGAAAATACGGCTTATTTAACAAAAAATACATCTTTAAAAGTTACTTGTAATTGTATCAGCTGTCTACAAAAAACTAGTAAAGCTCATCCGACAACGAAAAATTTAAAGTGCCTGTAACTGAAAAGGAGCACAAAATCGCAATTGAGTGTCTATGGCAAAGTGATGAACAATTAACCCCTCTACAAGCTGCGCTAAGTTTTATTTTGAATACGTTTGAATCTTGGAAGATAAAGACAAAATTAGGATTTTTTCATACAAAAAATATTTAAAGTGCATGTAACTCAAAAGGAGCACAAAATCGCAGTTGAGTGTCTATGACAAAGTAGTGAGAAATTAGCTCCTCTACAAGCTGCGCTAAGTTTTATTTTGAATACGTTTGAATCTTGGAAGATAAAGACAAAATTAGGATTTCTTTCATACAAAAAATATTTCAATATTTTTTTTCTCTGAAAATACGGCTTATTTGGCAAAAACTCAATCTATAAAAGTGATTTGTAATTGCATCAGCTGTCTACAAAAAAAAAAATCAGCCGAATCCGTTGACCTTCTGTCAAAAATTTCTTAATGTCCACTTTTTTATCATTCGGGACCAGTGTGCGCCGCGCCGCGGGCGCATCCACTTACAGAGGACAGAACATGAGCGGAGCGGAGAGCGGGAAACAAATTTGGAAAAAAAAATGTTATAGTTAATAAAATAAAGAAAAATAGGTTTATTCGTCACAGAAACACGTGCATATAAAAAGGATAAGTTAGTTAACTCGAATAAAAAAACTAAACAGATCTATAATCACGAGTACAGAAAAGAAATAGTCGGATGCTGCACGTATAGTGACTGCGACAAGAAGGCTGAAGAAAAAGCAATAGCAAAATTAAGTAAAGGATTTCAAAAACACAGAACTTGTAAACGACATGGCTGATGATGAAGACAAGATTAACAGGCATCCGCGAAGTGGCACATGTCACAAAAGTTGTGGTGCGATAGACGATGCTGGTTGCAGGGACTGTAAAAATGTCTAGTCAATGCAAACTCTTGGAGCATAAAGTAATAATAAACAAGAGGAAAAATAATGGCCTAGGCAGATTTTTGATGCATCGATGCTTCAAATGCATATGAAGTTCGTTAGTTGTGAAAAACGCATGATGTTAATTTAAAATATGTATTTTGAAACTTTATGTGCTCAGGATTAAAATAATGTAAAAATAGTAGAACCAAATAACGAGATAGAAACAAACGATATAAAACACATCTCGTTAGAAGAGCGTCCTAATAATTCAAAAAGTACAAAATTATTTATTACGCGCACATAAATTGTGTTAATAGACAGCGCAATAAGCGCGTACCCTTACGAGTCCAGTACGATTATTTGCTCAGTAATGGTAGAAATCCATTAAACAAGCTCCTTTTAGTGATTGAACAAGTACAAAGACTAGAATGCATTTTTGAATTGCATCCAGCCAATTTACAGGCACTAAATTGCATAGCATGGAAATGTGAATACTTTTTTGGTCCTTTTTATTGTATTGCAAAATTAATTTGAGTGCTGAATTATAGTTAATTCACTCAAGTTGATCATTGTGGAATGTTTATTGAGTAATATTGTTCTGCTTTACGGGGATTTATTGGAAAACACGTTCTTTCAATTCAATGGCTTGTTTCATTTTTAATCCTCGCTACCAAAACTTGTAACTTGATGATTTTTTTTTACAGAATATGAGAATAATTCAAAACATATGATTTCTACAGTAAACATTTTAGTAGTAAGGTTTTCTTTTACAAAATGTCTAGAAAGGAATAACTTGACAATTTCTATTTTATTTCCAAGAAGCTACGTCAACTTTATGCTTTAGAAGCAGTGTTGAAGTATAATGCTGTTGTCAACCCAACAACGGAACGTTCAATGTCTTTCACATAAATCTTGCATATACTCTGACAGTGACCATCATGGAAGATGGTAGTAATTTTTTAAGTGCTGTTTTACAACCCACGGCACTGCATTGTGACCCTCACTGTCTAGTATCATAGTAAAATTTATTGTCGATGAAAAATATTATGGGAACTTAGTCACAGTTCTGGGGTTTATTTCGCAAGAAACGTCTCGATAATTTAGTGGGCTGTTAGAAATATAGGTGATAAAATACTCATTTCTACTCACGAACATATGCCAGTATTTAAATAATATTTATGAATACAGATAAGCTTTTTATTGTTCGGCTGCAGAAATAAGCAGGCTTAATAATGATTACTTGAGATATGAAGTAAACGTTGAGCAGCTTGTAATGTATGTAACTGTAATTGATTCTAATTACGAAGATGTAAGAGACTAAGGCCCACTTGCACCGCCAATCACTAAACACGTTTAACCCTAAACGGGTTTTAAACATCATTCTGGCTCTGACATCTTCAAACATTTGACAGAAATAGAATTATGTTTTAAACTCGTTTAACGCTAAACATGTTTAGTGATTGGCGGTGTAAGAGGGCCTTAGACTGTGGGAAGCACAGAACCGGTCGAAGAGGCGGTGCTTGGGGGAGGCATATGTCCAGCAGTGGACGTCTTTCGGTTGAAATGATGATGATGACGATGAATATACTTAGCTGTTATTACACTAGGCTACAGTATTCCTAAGCAAAGACGCCTGAAAGCTAGGTAGCCATGTATGCAGTGAAGAGTTATCGCTTTTATCAACTTTCGTCATGTGATTGTTCTTGTCAGTTCTGTTAAAGTTTGGATAGAAATCGAACAAATTCCTTGTAGTACTTAAGATATCAATCATCTAATCACAGTTTGCTCTTCAATGATATATATATATATATATATATATATATATCGGGATTGTGTCTGAAGTATAATGGTACAGGTACAGAATTAAGAATAAACGTACTGTCTCATCTGATAAGGGTCGATTTTCAGGTCTTTTTGTCAAACAAACTAAGTGGTAATGGGATTTTTATATCCATTAGTATTGTTACAAAGATTCACTTAAACAATATTTAAATTATTTCCACTTCTTGTTCATATAAAATACCGTTGAAAACGCACATGTTTCAAAAAGCCAGAACAAAAACTTCATGAAACAAACAAAAAACGTTCACATACATTGCGTAAACTGTTCCATTACAGTTTGATTACAGGCACGCAACGAGCAGTGTTTTGTTCAACAAAAAAGCACAGCGTACGACCGTCACCGGACTTCATTTACATACAGCGAACATAAATTCTCGTTTGTAAGAACATACTGGCACTTTTATTGTGCAGTCTTCGTTGGAAGCAAAAAACTGACAGTTTTTTTTAACGAGATAGACCTCCGCTACATGACGACCTTTGATCGCGTCTATACAAATATTAATTCTTCGCATGTTGAAGCAGTGAACTAATCGTTTTTTATTGGTCACGGCGCTTGTACGGTCGTGAGCTTTTTATGTGGGAGGTATTGATTCTATAAGCAATTTGACGAGTATGGATATGCATGGAACAAGTATTACTTGTGTATCTGATTTAATACGGGGCCCGCTTCAAAAAGAACGTAAGTGCCCAAGTGTGGGATTTTGATTTGGATTCCTGATTCGAACCGAAGCTAAATTATATTGAGTCACACACTAAAAGTGTTAACTGTGAGATAAAATTGTGCGATAACAATGCCTAATGCGATTTTAATGCAGTTATCACTTGTCACTACTTGGAACAAAGTGTTTGCTCAACTTAAAAAGAGGATTGTTATATCGTAACACATGTCCTCATATCTGAGTTGAATGTAAATGCGTGTTATTTTTGGGATGTTGATAAGGAGCACTTTAGCGATCAAATCCTTTCCTTTCGGTTTTGTTTGGGTCTCGTAAGATATACTTGTAAGTAACCATACTGCGTAATGGAGCAAATATTTGTTGCGTATGAGTTTCGGGTATTGTTTAAATATTTCGCGGATTTGTGTAAACAATATAACTGGAGTACGTTTACATTGGCGGACTCGTAAACGACAACCGGGCAATGTTCATCGGAAACAGTAAACATTATTAATTTTATAAATACGGACGCATACGCTGCGAATCCTGGAATGGCCGTTTTCACAATTCCAGTCTGCGAGAACATGCTCATATTTTACGTATGATCATCAAAAACGTTGTAAAATTGATTTACAACAACCTCAGAGTGATTGCAGCGTCAATATATGAAGGGGAACGCTAAAATTGTATGAGATATTCAATGAACGCTCATTCATTTGTTAATTTTGTACGGCGCAGTAATATTTAGTGGCCGTAAATATTACGGTTATAAAACAGTCCAGAATGCTAATAATTTAGCTCCCGTTATTTTAGTTGTCGGATTTTTATGTGTTTTTACATAATCTAAGTTATAGTAATAGGAAGTTATGACATACATTGGTGTTATATTGTTTATAAACAACGCATTTATTTATAATTCGTTATGACAAAATTAGGGATTCAAACACGTCTCTATGGAAATCCTCGAGGACTAAATCTTTTTCAAGAGATTTGTCTGCGAACCCGCCTCGGGATGGTCCACGACGGCGCGGTCTGACTGGGAACCCTATAATCAGTGAAAGTTTTTTTGTCTGCTACGGGATTCTTTCGATTGTTATTCTGAAAGACGTTTAGAACAATATGCTTTTTGGTCTGTTCTTAATACGAAATGGATCAGTTTTATCTGTGTTGGTACGGTTTACTAATTATAAGTACATACAGGATGGCCCATTTACATTGGTCCAAAACGCTTTTCCAGATTTTCAGTCTTTTAAAATTAAATAGAGAGATTATGACAAAGACTTTTCAGTAGTTTTAAAAAGGCTTAAAAGTTTTAAAAAGACCGATGCGAAGTGATTTTTTTTTCAATAGGTATGTATTAAAATCACCTCTAATCACGTTTGTAATTGTTTTGCTATGACAATATATTTGATCTCCTACGGTACTTGAAGAAAATGGAAAACCAAAAAAGGCAAGCAACTTCAGGGAAGTCTTTACTACATTCCCTTTATTTAATTTATAGGGACTGAAAATTTGGAACGAATTTTGTCGAATGAAATGTTTTCCTTCGAGATAAGTTTTACTAAATAATACATACCGACCTTCATGGGCTTTCCAAAATACCCATTTCGGAAAGCCCTTGGAGACAGGCTTCTAACGTTTGGGACCAATGAAAGGCCACCCTGTATTACGAGTAGTATGTCTATTGTTCAAACGTGGAATGAATGCAGCCAGTAATATTTTAATTGTGAAGATTTCGTTACTGCACCTTTGTCATGATTGCAATCATCAGCGCTTTTAATGCAGCAATGCCAAGGACGAGTTAAATCTGTTCAACAAAACTATCCCAACTTTTCAACAGCATTTAACTCTCCATAACTTTATTTAAGCAGTTTGTCCACAAAGTTTATAATATATTAAATGTTTTCATTCAAAAAACAAAGCTGAAAATCACGTTGTCGTTGTCTGGCAGTCACATCTGTTGTGTGATCGCTTGTTCGGATCGCGAACAGTTTTATGTGGGTATAAATACTGGACGATCTGTCCCCATGGTCGCTTGCTTCGCGAAAGGTTGCCTCCATTATGTCCTGGACGGCATAATAGGGTGCGAGTGTTGAAAACGTAAGAAAATAATATTTTAAGGTATAGGTAAGGCAAGTGAAGATAGTATTTGGATCACATAGGAAATAAAGCAACTGTTATAAAAATATAAAAATCTCTCAACCGAATTTCGGCCACGGTGGCTAATCTTAACGGAGATTAGCCAAGTACGCAAGAAATAATATAGTGCACAAGTGCGTGCGCAGACGCTGGTGCACTTCCTATTCCTTTACTCTCATAGTCCGATGGGACGGCAATCGGACACGACCGAGGAGAGATCAGGCGCAGGACCAACGTCTTTTACGTGCTTTCGTGGGGGTTTCACACCACCAACTTCCAAATTCCGGGCTGCTACTAAGAAATACTTAATGGAAAAACCCAATAACAGTTTGCTTGACCCGAGGTTCGAACCCAGGACTCCACGCTCAGCGGTCCTGCTTGCGAGCACTAGACCAACGAGGCAGTACTGCAACTGTTACTGTACTGTTGTTGCTATTTAGCATTAATTAATTATTGGTCTGCTAACACCTAGAGGTCGAGGGTCCCGCCAGGCGTACGTATACTTATTACTTTGCTGTCACGACAGGGTCCACAGTGATCTCTTTATATTTTAAGTTACCACCAAAATACACATTGTGGGATGCAATAAATTATTGAGTACTAGCTTCTGCCCGCGGCTTCGCCCGCGTGGATGTTGGAAATTATCCCACGGGAACGTGCTACCGGGGCAAAAAATAGCCTATGTCCTTCACCAGGATGCCATCATCTCCTTGCAAAATTTTATCGAAATCCGTTCAGTGGTTTAGGCGTGGAAAAGTAACATACAAACAGACTTACTTTCGAATTTATAATATTAGTATGGATTGAGAACCATTGTCTTAAGCTTTCATAAATGATAAACGATAAATGATTTTATTTCTGTGAGTAGGTTTGTACAAATAATTTTAAGGTTTCTACAAACAGGCGCGACATGCGATGCGAATAGCACGCGACGCAAAGGCACCACTCGTCGCGCGACAGGCGCTAGGCGGTGCCTTTGTGTAGCATCGCGTGTCGTGTCTGTTTGTAGGAGCCTTTACACGTCAATCATATTTTTAAAACTAGATGATATTATGATTAACTGCACTTATGTTCCCAGCCCGGTCGATTTGGTGACGCTTTCGGGAGGCCTAGATCTAGCAGTGGAGGTCTATCGGTTAAAATAATAATAATAATCAACCAACAGGAGAAAATCCTAGAGTGGGGCAAAGTTAAAAAAAAAAAAAAAATACTTGACGAACACCTGAGGAGGCTTTCGTTGGGCAGATGGATCAAGGGCTTCATTCAGAGAGCGTTACTTCTAGACTCAGCTCGCATTGTTAGGGGGTTCCTCTCTCTGGAGCCCTGACCGCTGCCGCCGGTAGCTTGGACCCTGTTCTCGATACCGGTGGGCTACTATTTATTAATGTTTTTATCTTTCATATATTATAATATTTAAAAATATAAATTTGTATGTACATAATATAATATAATGAAATAAAGGAAATAATAATGATGACTTACGGAATATCTTATATTGGTAGCTCATTTTAACAAATTATATGTCCTGGAAGTGAAACTGTTGGTAGGGTAAACTTATGGTAGGGTCTATAGAGGTATGAGGAACACGGTGTAAAGTTCCCTCAAACTCTATTGAAAAGGGAGGATCCTCCGACCAGACGGGTGTCGTGTCTGGTGGGCAACTGCCCAACGGTTGATTTTTTTTTTTTTTTTTTTTTTTTTTTTTTTTTTTTTTTTTTTTTTTATGAAGGGCAACTCGCAGTTTTGACCACTGGGGGTCGTGGCTGCTTAACCGGTCAGTCCTGTGGTTGCCTTTCGGATTTTACTCTAAAAGGCCTCCAGCCAGGAGCGGAAAAATTTAAAACTAAACTTATAAGTTAGATGACCGCACGCTAAGGGCACCCCCTGTGGGGTACGGGCCTCGGCTTAGGGCGTCATCGGGAGAGGGCAGCGCGATATTGGGGACGGGCTGGATCGAATGGTTAGTATCATGATTATTAATCGGGGAATTTAAAGCTACAGGCTCAGCTACGGCGCGGGCTGAGGCCTCATCGGACTGGGGACGGGGGGAACGGATGCGGGGGGGTCGTCGCGTAGGACCTCGTCGGCGAGGTCGGAACGATGGCGGTCTGTGTTTGTGCACTGTACTTGTGGCCCAACTGCTCTCCTGGAGGAGGGTTATGGGGTCATCGGGGTCGACTAGGACATGCCGGGGACGGCGGGTATGACTGATTCGGGAGGGGACATAACTGGCGGCCGCGACAACCAGAGGGTTGCGGTGAGTGGCGGCGGAGTCGAAGAAACGCTTGGATAGGCGTTTCATGAACTGACTGATGGTCGGGATTTTAAGATCAAGATGGAGACTTTCGTTCCGAACGAACCAAGGGGCACCGGTCGCCCTGCGGAGGAACCGGTTTTGGAGGGTCTGCATCCTATGGATGTGATGGGGCTTCGCTTGTGCGAATACTACGCTCGCATAGGTCATGATGGGGCGAATGCACGCTGTGTAAATGCGCAATTTGCACCTAAGTGACAATTTGCTGCGTGCATTCAGGACGGAGTGGAGCCTACCGAGAGCGAAAGCGGCGCGCGAGCGCGCCTGCTTTATGTGCTCCGAGAAGGAGAGGTGCTGGTCTAGGACGACGCCCAAGTATTTGGCTCGCTTCTCCCAAGGGATAGGCTTGCCGTACATGGTCAGCGGACGGGGCCAACGGTTGATGTCGGGATGTTGTATATATGCTAGTTGCGCGGTAAACTCTGCTTGCGCGATGCGGGATTTTGCGTGACGTCAGTATGACGCGTAGCTCGCATGTGGCAATTGTAGATGCCGCTACAGGTCAAAAGGTACACAGTACTATCATGGGGATAGTTATGAGAAAAACTAAAATGTTTACCTTACATCTACGGTCTGTATTCATATAACCACGTGCATCTAGTTATGCGTGTAAGTTTCCTCTGCGGCAATGATAACACCAAAGCATTATTTAAGAGTCCTGTCTTTTCCGCCTTCTTCTAATCAGCCCCTGCTGTCTTCAAAAGGTCGTCAGCCCATCTGGCTGAGGGGCGTAGCATTCAACGTCTGCCGGAACTACACTTCTATCAAAGAAATATAAAAAAAACCAAGTCAATTAAATTTACAAAAAATGATGCGATTAATTTCACTTGAAAAATTTTGCACCTGCAAATCGATTCAAGTATATATATTTTCGTTTTTAGCTAGGTTTATACTAATAATTTAGATGTAGCAACACTATAATAATGAGTGGTAGTGTTGTACCACCAAACAGTTGATAGGGCCAAATCTCGTTAAATAAATAACACAGCACACTTTTCTCAAATCAAAAGGAAAGCAGTTCCTTACAATCTCGGCTTTATAAAGTTAGTCTGTGTACAAACTCAACGACAATATCGTCTGCGATCAAATAATACGACGAACTTCTTTGTGACGCGCGGAGTTAGCGCTCACTCTAATTAAACGCGCGGACTGTAGTGAAAAGATTTTGTCGCGACGATTTCAGATTTAAGTGAAACTTGTCCCTTGTCTTCCTTCTCGTGTAGGTGTGTATTGTATTAAGATCCTTACGACGAAGTCTAATAATTTAGAGACGAAAAAAAAAATTGCTTGTCCAGTTAAGCTGGACGTTGATAAGGATTTGCTGAATTTTGTCCTCGTTTTCGCAGTGTGGGATTATTTGGTCGTGTCTTTAAATGCATTTAAACGAAATGGTTTTAAATTCTATTTTTGTTTGTGAACGTAAATATTATACCTACCTTTAATTTGTGATGGCTTCGATAGTTCCCTGTGGGTGACACCGCAAATTTGAAAGCCTTTTAGAAGTTTGGAACGACTGAGACGTGTAGAACAGATCATTGAAGGTTCAGATGATGAGTGGACCTTGGCTCTAGCAAATTTTTTACTTTTCGTATGTTTTACCATTTCATACAGCCAAGTTGTGCAATTGTACGTGCCTAATGTTCAGGTTTTGCAGTAGTTTTAGTCAGCATTAGTTTAAATATTTATTTAACCGCACCGAATTACAAGTTTACCTTTACCCAGATTTTGTGTAAATATTTATGAGAACAAACCATACAAATAGTTAAATTATTATTAACAAAAATGTCGTAACAGTAGGCGGGAAGTCAAATACAAAGCCGGTTGCCATAATAGGCAATAAAAAAAAACAACTTGCATTCGTGTTGCCAGCTAAAAATGCCGTTTACATAAGACGATCATCACTCATGTGATAATAGTGTATTCATGTAAATTGTTCTCATTAGCTGTCTTATTTCTATTTGCCTCCGTACAGAAGCACCGACTAAATAATTAGTTGTATATGAACGTATTTTATTCACACCCGTGTATTTGATTAGTTTAGAACGTCGCGTCGGCCATCTTATATCAATACATTTGAATTTCGAACACATTGGTTCTTTTAAGTAAAAAGTCGTTAAGAACTTAGATTCACACTTTGTATTTTAATGTGAAGTTATATTGAACATAAAATAATATAATTTGGTGTTGATTAAATATTTTGTGTGATTTTGACCTCTGTGGGAAAAATATATTTGATCTTTTCACATTGAGAGAAAATAATTATTTACTTTTAAAGCTGTACTTGAAACACATTATGAACCATAGTAAGGATTTATAGGCAAGTTAAATGAGACTTAAGCACCTACTTAGTCACAATGATTTAATATATTTTTTACTTAAATGTTGGGCATGTTCCCTCGTAAAGTCATTCCCGTTCATAGAAAATTCGGCTCCATTTAGTTTACGACCAGGATAACGATTCGTGTTAAGAACTCTAAATAGGTTTTTAAGTATCCATAGTCAATTAAAGGGAAAGTCAGTTGGTAGAAAATATTTTACCGTAAATTTGGTTTATCTTATCCAAAGCAAGGGTTATAACGATGCACTTAAATTAAGAACACATGATTTTATGAATACAACCATAAAAGCACTAATGATATTATGGTGTTATTATACAAACAAGATTTTCGACTAATAACCTCTATGAATGGGAGCCTACCTTACAAGACGAGCTTTAATTGGCAGTTTTAGTGGTACAAGCCGCTGTATTGTTATAAGTAAGTATATTACGACAGACGGACGCACGCGGAAACTTGTGAAGTTCAAAAGCAAACAGAAAACCTGCTCCGAACAAGTTGAGTTGTTACTCATTAATTTATGAAGCTCAATAAAATGATTCACTAATTCGAGAATAAAATATTCGCGAATTCAATAATGAAGTTTATATGAGCTGTTTAAAAAAGGACATGAATTATAACTTTGTACCGGACATCATTAAATTAATATTAATAACAGCATTAATAAAGGAAGATGGTCTTGTATAGCAGTTCTTCGTATTCGGGCCACATAGCGTTCGATCACATCGAACGAAATTTGTTTGTGCTCGACGATTAAAATCTTTTTTTGGTCTCGTTTGATGAAACACAGCCCTTACGTCTGTTGAAACATAATTTTGAATAATGAAACGTGTGTCGTTATTCATCAATCTGTTGGACAATAACACGGGACTCGTACAATGCGAGCGAAATTACATGCGGCTTATATTGACCGGCGCAAATAAATATTTTGAACTGACGTTTGGATAGGTTTTTTGTCCTTTTTGTAACTAAAGACAAAGGCAATATCCGCCCACGACGCCGGACGAAGGGCACCAAAAATTATTATGGACCGTGTTCACTTTCCGAGGCATTCCACGACTAATGATTTCGAGAGATACCCTCCCCTTGAATGTAAAACGACCCCGCCCCTCGAATGAATTGAAACACAGGCTGGAATTTTTTATTTATATTTATTAATTGTTGTTTTTCGACGACTGGTGGCCGAACGGGGCAAAAACTCTTATTCTATTTTTGAAATCGTTTTATAGTATGAGAGTTTTAGATGAATTATGGCTTCGAGAACTTTGTGCCTCCCACGAAAATTCGATTATACGATTAGAGACAAGTTTTATCTTTGTAATAATATATGGAATTAATTGTATAGGTAACTTAATTGCGATTTTTGGAGCAGAAGTCATATCATTTAATTTTTATGAACAGATTCGAGGTATAAAGTGATATGTTAATGGAGGTATTTCAATAGTTTATCAGTGGGCATGTTTTGACATTTCGAAGTGGAGTAACATCTAAATCTTGGCTAAACTTGTCCCACTCCCACACTGTACATGAACATATAATGGCGGGCAATGTCTAGTGCTAAGTATAATTTATTAGCATTATATTTCAGTGTTATAGTAACGAATAGAACGTAACAAGATTAGCATTAATTTGAACTAATTAATATTGATATTAATAAGGTAGCAGCTAATAAAGTACATCGGTTGTTATTTATCGCCTATAAGCAGGAAGCAAAAATTATTAATTGATTTTATATAATCAAATCAAACATTTGTATTAAAATTAACTGGTGGCATGTGGTTGAGCTTCTTATGATTAAGTCCTTCATTTAATCTTTAAAACATTTATTTCTGTAAAGGCTCCCACAGACTCGCGCGACGCGACAGCGCTACACAAAGGCGCCGCTCGTTGCGCGACACGCGGTGCCTTTGTGTCGGGCGTCGCGTCGCGTCAGTGTGTACGAGCCTTAAGTAAAGTCATAATTAATCTCTCTGATTTAAAATAACCCTATAGTAGATTTCTTAAGAAAAACAAACAAACAATATTGCGTCATATATGCCATACATGCACATAACAAATTCACCTCCTCTAAATATACCACCGGTAAGACATTAAAATAATGTAAAATATCCCCATCTATTAATTAGGGTGGCATAACTCATCAAAACATCTAGTTACGCCAATTTCAGACGTTAATGAGCGGATCCCGTACATTAAAGTTCCTGCTTTTGAATACTCCATCCGGACTGTGAAGCGTGAAACTACCAGTGTGCACACACTTCATTGACGAAGAAAACGATAGTGTTGTTAAATTATTGGCACATTTTTGACTAGAGTGCTCCAAGAATATTTTGGTGCTGGAATGACATTGTCAGGTTTTTGGTAAACATTCGTGAAATTGTATTGACAAAACAAGATGGCGGCGTTGGTTCCAATTTTGGCCATGCGCCAGAATAACCTTGTAGCGTTGTATTCGTTATTTTGACAGGGTAAAGTTTGCTCCGTTCCAATTTCAAATCTCTCTGCTGTCACAGACTAAAAGACTAGTTTTTTGCCAGTCTGAATGTCAGATCTTGATGGCGACTTATGAGCTACATCTTTGGTTACCTAAGAAAAGGGTGAACAGTCACACAATTACGGCTGTCCAAAATAAACACAGAGCGTTTTTTGACACCTTAATGTCATTGTCAAATACTGGTGAAAATGACAGATTTTCATTATAGCCGTTAGAATATGACAGAACCGCTTTTCTTTTCGGCATTCGGTCATTTTCAACCATCCGTTGATGACCAATCCGTCATCAAAGTGGTTAGTGAGTAGAACATTTTTCATCTTTGTTAGTTACCGTTATAGTACCTACCTATTGCATGATAAATGATAAATGATTTTATTTCTGTAAGTAGGTTTGTACAAACACTTTTACACGTCAATCATATTTTAAAACTAGATGAGGTCGGCGTTTCCTATCTGACTACTCTGAGAAGAAAGGCCGAAACAAACTCAGAGGTCACAGTCTCTTTTAAAGTCCAGACATAATCTTGGTCAGATCATGTGAAGACCATGTAGATTTGAGTCTGAAATGGTCTTTTGAGGAAAAAATACCACACAGAATGAGTGGACCTGTCCAGTCAGTGCACGCATTTGTCAGTAATAGTGCAGCTCAACTCAAAACTTAAGGAGCTCAACGTTATAGGAACAGTATAATGCATAATGCATGTTATAGCATAATGCATGAGCATAATGTTATAGGAACTGAAAGTTTATAAATTTTATTCATATTTCATATTCCAAAATCAAATAGAATATAAGTACCTACTATGTAAATGTAGGTAGGTATATACCATCGTGGCATACCAATTATACTTGAAAAAAAAACGATGTGCAATTTTTTAATGAATTAATAACACGAAAGTAAAACACTTATATTCGACACACTATATGAAATTATAATGTTTTTATAAAGTAATATTTATAACAGTAGCGCAAGTCGTGACTGTATGTAATAGAGCAACTTCCGCTATGGAATCATACTAGTGAATCACGTGATATTTATTATTTTATTACTAAGTCACTATGGGGAATATTTGAGGTGGATATGTGCTATTATACAAGGAAATTACATTTTTCTCACGAGTTTGAGTCAGAACGTTAATGATATAATAATTGTTGGATAATGTCGAATATAATCATTGATATCAATCACACAATGATTGGAAATAGGGTGCATAGGGTTTGTCCAAATAGGGTAATTATACTAATTATGGGACATGCATGGTACAGTCACTTGTTTCTTGACTTCAATAAGATGGTTTATGAGCTACAATAAGTATACTTTGGCTACACATTTTTGTCGACCGTTGACAAAGTCTTAAAAATAAAGGAAATCCTAAATAGCGATGAACATTAAAATTTTGTCGGGAAATCATCAATTTTAATTAATATTACGTTTAATATTAACAAAAAATATTTTCGTAATTTAGGTAGATTTTACGCAAACTATCAGTATCTGTCATTTATTTTATAGCCAATCATGACTCACGACACAGGTATCTTCGATGGGCTATTATACAAAATATTGAATATTAAAATGGGCAATAACGAGAGGTGACACGTCTATTTAATAATAGCACATTAAATACAAAATTTCGTTGACATACCACGAATTCATGGATGCAATAACATGGCAACATAATACTGGACACTACGAAAGTAAATAGCTAAAAGGCTCACTTGAAACAGCATGCGATCGTATCATCGTGGATTCGTGGTCAAGTCATGTAGGTATGTGTGGCGGCTGGGACAGACGAATCTTTCTTCGCTACCACAAACAAAATAAAATCGAGTTAAGCCAAAGCCGTCAGTCCTATAGTCATAGGAATGTCTTCAACAAAATAGTCAGAAAACTATCAAAATACAGTAGCCTGTAGTCTAATTAAGCTGATTAAATTGGCAGTTGTTACGCTCAAAAAAGTGGTAAAAGAACAAGTCATAAGCTGCATCTATAATCAAAGACCATAATTACAACGTACTGAAAACGAAGCAAAAGGGTCGTAGCAGGTAGCGTTCTGTAGTTTCTGCCTACTCCCATAGGAAAAATGCGTGAGTTTATGCATGTATGAAAACGATGGCTGAGGCAAAGGAAACAAAAGTTCTCAGCCAAGATCTCACGGTGTTCACTTTGCGGAGTGGGCCTTCTGCACTTGTCTATACTGTCTCATAGTGTGTGTGTCCATCGATACGGCCAAAGGTCGTTCTGCATTTAATTTTGACATTACACAATGAACGAATGAACGAAATTCACGCTTCAAACATGAAAGCTGATCGCGATGTTACTCAATCCCATCAAGTGACGACCTTTAGTGCACTTACGTGAGAGAGCTTGAGAAAAGAATGGTATTACAATATTTGAAGATTTGGTTATAGGAACTACATAACATTACGCCTGTATTCCCCGAAGGGTTGGGCAGAGGTGTAGGTACAAGTAGTACACCCACATATCACGAGTTATGTTTAAGTCCCATGTAATAGGGGGCAAGCCTGTTTCCATCAACCGGGCACCAATCAAAGCTCCGGGCTGCTACTGAGAAATTCCAGATGATAAAACCCAATAACACTTTGCCCGAACCGGGAATCGAACCCAGGCCATCAGTTCAGCATTAGCGCTACCGACCAATAGACAAACTAGACAGTCTACGGATACTGTTTCACTAAAACTAAGTTTGTAAGAATGGGATAACAGGTTATAATAATAATAATAAGCCCTAGTTAACCAGTCCACTTAAGCTGCCCAAATCCATAGTCCAATATCTTTGTTTCCATATCCTGCAATACTCCTACACCAACCGGGGGTTGTCCTTGGGTGCACTTGTATACTCCGAACCGGGATATAATCGTCGGTTATAATATAAATGATAAATGATTGTATTTCTCTAAGTAGGTTTGTACAAACACTTTTACACGTGATGAGGTCTGTGTTTCCTATCGGACTACTCTAAGAAGAAAGGCCGAAACAAACTCAGAGGTCACAGTCTCTTTTAAAGTCCAGACATAATCTTGGTCAGATCATGCGTAGACCATGTAGATTGGTATCTGAAATGGTCTTTTGAGGAAAGAACTACACAGATTGAGTGGACCTGTCCAGTCAGTGCACGCATTTGTCAGTAATCGTGCAGCTCGTCTCAGGAAGTCAGGACTTAAGGAGCTCAACGATTACGTTAGTGCCTCATTTCACTAAAAACGTCTAACGGGCCTCTGCGAGTTGGCATCGACTTCCAAAGGTCCGTGATCCCAGGGTCCCGAGAAATGTCAAGAGACGTAAAAATAATAAAATTTGATTTTTATTTCGTAACAAAGAATCCATAGAGTGTTAGTAACATAATATTAAAACAAACTTATTGTCTAGTGTTAGTACCAATCACCCTCCGCACAAACTGCTTTACAAATTGGAGAGCTGAAACTCTCCGCTACAGTTCTCAGAATGAGGTGGCGACTGTTTCACTCTCATCAATAGTGAAGCTGTTTTCCTGCGCACAATCGCGTGAAGCGTACGAGCTTGCGCAAACATTTCCGATGCGATACAGTAGCGAGGAAGTCTCAACAACATCCTGAAACCATTGTTATACTGGATGCGCAGGACATCCAGCGATCTTATGGTGTAATTGATCCATAGTCAATTTTGTCATTGGTTATGGTATGTAAAGCGTTGATACAACAGAACTATTCAGTCATAGAAAATATAGAAAAAAGAAAAATATATATGATAAAAAAAAAACATAATGATGAATTGAAATTGTTTTGTTTTATTTTTGTTTTTTATTTGTTTGTGTATATATCACCTCTCTTTAAATTCCTTTGGATTTGACACACCTTGAAAGATAGTTTAGAACTTTTATTATATACCAGTTTTATGTTCTTCACATTCAGCATTGGATCAAAGGGCTTCGTTCATATTAACTACTGGAGACACATACAATTTATACTATTCGATTCAAAATGTTTCGTTTTAGTCATAGTACTATGTGCCACTATTCATAATGTTAATAATGCCTATTCAAACCGAGAAAATACAGTACAAGTGGCTCCCATAGTAAAATTTTATAACCCAGGCGATGTGCATAATAATCGTATACACGGTGTTTTCTTCCGTACCAAACCTCTATGGAAATTAAATATCTGTCAAACCGTTATGTTTATTGCGAACCTTTGCCTTCCCTCCTTCTTTGTAGGTTAATATTTATTTCACAATTTCTAAATGGTTTTCTTTAAAATACTTACTTACCGTAGTTATATTTTGGTATGACCACAGTGGAACCATCTCTACTTCGTACATTTGTCCAACGGTTTCGTTATTAGCAGTTTTAACTGGCAGTTCTCGACATCTTTTCACGGGTGTGTTTTCTGTGACAACTGAAGTAGTTAGACTGTGGTATTTCGTCTCAATTTTCAGTTTTCCAAATCCATGTTTATCTGATCTTTTATTCAACGACCACGAATACATTTTAGTTTTCTTTTTCTCAGATTGATTATACGATAGTGAATTCTATTTAAGTTGAGTCTTACGTGATCTGACCACAAATAAAAAACCCTGTTAATTTTTTTTGGGTTTCGTACACATATGGTGCCGACGGAACCCTATTACTAAGGCTCCGCTGTCCGTCCACCCGTCTGTCTGTTAGCGGGCTGTATCTCATGAACTGTAATAAGTAAGACAGTTGAAATTTTCACAGTGTGAATTTCCATTGCCGCTATAACAACAAATAACAAAAATCATTAAATTTTTTACTTTATTTTATTTTTGATTAATACAAGAAACGTGTTTAAAAAAAAAATGTAGTGTTAAGTATTGTATTGTGGTACGGAACCCTGCGTGTGTGAGTCCGACTCGCACTTGGCCGGTTTTTGCTATGTAGTATCTATTTACTTTTCGAATTTTGTGAAGCCTAGAGTGCTACAAGGATCTTATGGCACTTGAATGACTTTTAAAATTTCTGTACAAATTTTTTCACAAATGTTTAACATTCGTGAAATTGGTAGGGGAAAGTGGGGGAAACACGAACGCAGGGTAATCCTGAATGCAACGGTTCTAATATGGGCCGTATTTTGTTCCCCGCCATCTTGAAGATCACGCCGCATGTAGTGCCAGTCAACAACACAGCGGATACAGACGCACGCAGCAATCAAGGTACGAACTTTTCATTATTTTGTATGTTTTCGATGTCATTTTTTCGTAAATATAAACCGATGTAACTTTTCTTCTATCACCTATATATAGCAATTACACTTTTACGTACTAGAATACTCATATAATAATGAGTTCAATGAAAATCACGCTAACGGCAAAAAGAATATAACCTAAAATATTTTTTGTCGCATTAATTGTTTCAATACCGCGGGGCAATGGCGAACAGGCTATGTCGGGTAATCTCTAACGTTCGGCATTACCCCTTTTTCGTTAGTTCTCTGTTCATATTTTATTATTGTTTCAGATGCCTCGTAATTATATTACTATATTCATAATTGTATTCATCGGCAGGTTATAAATGTGATCTCTGTCGTATTTAAGACATTATATATTAGTTCGTTATTACCTCACTTGGTGTTCGGCTTTACCCGATTCACGTCGGGTAAACACGAACACTAAGGGTTTAGTTTCTGTTACTTAATTTTACATTTTATTGAAAAAATAAAAGTGTTGATTAGTCAATTAGTTAGAGGGATAAGGAAACTTGGTTCGAAAGCAATTAAAGAAACTTTGTATCTAAATTCCGCTGTTTTATTTAAGTTTGCCCTTAGGTTCGTATTTCCCCCATTTTCCCCTACAGCCATGTTATTGGCAAAATAAGATGGCGGCCTTAGTTTCGATTTTGGATTGTTGCTAAAATGAGCTTGTAGCGATGTAGAAGTTTAGCATTCTACTTTACTTAAATAACACTTTTTCCTTTAAGCATTTGCCCTTGTCAGAAAAGGGTGGTATCCAAGTGGTATCTCACATCCCTCGTATTGATAATAATCAATCAACATAGTGAACATGTTCACATAATTGACATGGGTATGACATACTGGACGTGATCTCTAGTCATCTTTTCCTGGTACAAAGGTCAGGATAATTGGCTTATGTTTCCAAAGTCAGCTAGTGGTTTATAATATTTTCTGACAAGAAAGTTTCCGTAAGAAGTACAGGCGAACAGCGAACTTATTTCTGCAGATCCAAACCAAGAAAAAGAGAAAGTGTGATTTCCAAAACGGTCTCCGGATTGAAGACAGGTTAAACAAGTCCTAATGGAATAATGGAATATTTGATGGGGTGATGTACTCGTAACATTTGTAGGAAAATTATAGAAAATTGTTCAATTTGGAGTTAAATTTTATTAATTCCCAAAGTTCTTGAAACATCCTTCAACGAGAACGTTCTTAACACGCCACTGCTTCAACACCGATAAACTGAAGTACGTTTCACAATAATGGTTTCAGAGCAAACGGATTCAGACGCAGCTGTATTGGCACTATTGTTTGAATGAATAATGAGACCACAGTTACTATGAAGTAACTCAGTAATCTGCGCTTTGAGTCAGACAAGGTTCTATTACAATAAACATCTGACGATCAATAAACAGTAGGGGACTTCAAGATTATCAAGCTATGCTTGTGTGGTCCAACGGATGTACCGTACAGATGTGAGATAACTAAGGCAACATGTAATGCATTCAATATTAAACAATACTACAGAATACGAGTCGCAATGTTCGTAATTATTTCGATTGGTGCTCACACTTGATATAATTAATCATTCGGTTTCGTCCGCTCTGTCTGCGTTTATTAATCGCATGTAATCGCAATGGCCACACTGTAAATGTGTTAAACTGATTAATGGACGCGAATCAAATTTGATTATCTGAAAGTGCTTTATGTGGTGGTGTTTCACGATATACAAAATGTTGCAAAAACATTTCGAGTTGTCAGTCAACCGTGTTGTTAATAATGTTGTTCTACAGACAGGATTTATTAACTTTTGACCGTAACATTCATATCTTTAAATTCTTTTGTTGTTATAATGAATATTTCTGTATCAAGGCCTGTTAAGAATTTTGGGGCTTTGACACCAAGTCCTTTGAGGTTCCCTGCACAACCTATTCTTGTGAAAAAGTGACCTTATGGTGCGAATTATAAATACTGGCTGGAAAGAAGAGTGGTCTTGGTAGCAGGGGTTGCAAACTTACAATTAATCTTATAAATCTGCCAATAAATTCAAAGTAATTAGTTTTTCTGTGGTCTTTAAAATAGTCTCAATTAATAACAGCTCACAGGTCACCAATGCAAAGGTATTTCGTAGGACATGATGTTTTATAGATAATCCCGAAAGAAAATCCTGGATCATAGTAGCGGAGAGTATTGTATTTACTTACCTACTGGAAATCCAATTATACTTTTTGTATTACTACAATTTCCTTAACAGACTACTAATGTGACAAATCATGTTGGTTATATTCTAGTCCAAATTGGCAATGTCATCCAACGTGTCAAAATGACAATAAGTTTTTTCTCAGGCTTTTTATTTAACATTGTTGCGCTTTGTTGCCTTTTTTTTCGTTTTGTTTTTTGTTTGTTCTATTTTTGAAATAGGTGGCTACTTATTTTATTACTTTATTGTAAAATGAGTCACCAAGTTATCATCATTCAGAGCAAATTCCTGCAACATGATTGAAAACTAAGTTTGTGTTTTAGTTTCATGTTGGATTAATTATAAATAATGCAACTGTAAGTTACGCTTGACATTTACCTTGTATGTTGTCATATTTAATAATAAATAGATTCACTATTACATAAATAACATGTGGGTACCTACCGTGGGTATATTATTTGGTTCGTTTTAATAGTGACTGTAATAAATAGTTCTTGTTCCTAACTTAAAAGACGACCCTCTGACCTTGAGGCGAAAAACTATCACTATGTAATGTGGTGATGTATTACATTGTATCGGATTTAATTGGCGATATTATGCACATGCACGGTGCAAAATAAAATTTACTTTTTTGCATAATTTCCTCAACACGGTACTAAATTAATTCCACTTAATAAAGACTGTTTATGACAGAACACAAAATTGCCATAAACGTGAAAATGAAAAACAATTTTACGATTTCGCAAAAATTAAATTAAAAAAAAAGGACCGCGACGCTAATTGAGCGTTCATCGGTTTTATGAGTATGTTATCTTTATCTTGTACACGACACCCAATATCAGCTTCATATAAAACTTTTATTTTATAGTCCTGCGTTCATTTCGTTGATGTTTATTTCTCAGTTGCCATGTGCGATTCAAAGTTAAGACTTAAGGGGACTACAGGACCTAAATGCAAATTTTATAATGCCTAAAAGTATATGATCCACTGCAGTAAACTAAATCAGAAAAATATATGATCTTCTTCAGAATATATACTAGTTAGATAGTGTGTTGAAAACTTAATACAACTAATTAGATACGATAGAAAAAAATCACGAATATGCCTCTAAAAAATTCTTGTAACGATTAAAAACCCTACTAATATACATGCAATCATTCTGATTTTTTGTCAGATTATTCTACAAGCAACATATTAACGTAATAGTGTTTTAATTTTTTAGTCCAATAGTCTTTTTGTAAATAGATAATTGCTTCATATTTTGCAATAAATTACCAGCGTTGTGTCATCGCGTTTCTCTTTCTTTTCTATGCAGTCCGACAGTGACCGCGCTTTAGCTGTTGTAAGCCTCTTAAGCAGATTACAACTTAAGGCTCGTACACACTGGCGCGACGCGACGCCCGACGCAAAGGCACCGCGTGTCGCGCGACGAGCGGCGCCTTTGTCTAGCGCTGTCGCATCGCGCCTGTCTGTGGGAGCCTTTATGTGGGACACGTCGAATCGGCGCTTTTTTGGTTTTAAAACTAGTCACAATTCCGAAACTAGTTGGAAAATTCCGAAAATAGTTACATAATCAGCCGATAACGTTCCCACTTCTGGGACACAGGCCTCCTCTCTGTGAGAGGGAGTGGGCCGTAATCTACCACGCGGGCCCAATGCGGGTTGGTAGATGTCACATGTCTTCAATTTTTTTGGTTCTAGGACATGCCGCTTTCCTCACGATGTTTTCCTTCACTGTTTTGAGAGCAGTGGTGATAAAATTAAATACACAAAGTAAAGTGGCTGTCTGGATTCCAACTCGCGGCCTACAATTTGTAAGTCAGGGCCGATACTAATGGGCCACCACTGCTCAAAAATGAAAAACCTTAAGTGACAGTGGGCAGAGCATATTGCTCGCAGAACAGTTGGCTGATGGGGCCGAAAGGTTCTGGAGTGGTGACCGCGTACTTACCGTTGGAACTGTTGGGAGACCCCCAAAATGTGGTCCAATGACCTTGTGAAGGCCGCAGGAATCCGCTGGATGCGAGAGCACAGAGCCGGTCGATGTGGTGGTGCTTGGGGGAGGCCTATGTCCAGCAGTGGACATCTTTCGGCTGAAATGATAATGATGATGAGTTGGAAAATTCCGACACATGCTCGTCAGTAATAAAATAAACACTCATAACTATACAGCAAGTTATTGACAAATTAACGTGTAAAATCAGTGATACATCAGCAGAAGTTGATAAAAATCCTTATTTTATAGCCCTGTAACTGAAACGTATGTGGTATCACCATCATCACCTCTTTCAGAACTGCTAGCAAAAACACACTCATGGAGTTTTTGACGGCACTGTATGGAAATCTTTGTACAGTCGCCACCAGGTCAAGCTACACGAAACTGTCAAATTTCTCCAAACGATTTTAAACCTTAAAATGTTGAAAGTTAAGTTCAAAATCGAATGAGAAAATCTGACAGTTTGTGGTGACTTGATGTGCTAGCGACTGTACCTTATTGTTAAGTTCAGAAAAAACTCAAGTAGTAAGCACCAACAATCCAATCCTTAGATAACATCCGGGAGGAACCAGAACAGACATTACTCAATCTGTACTAATATTATAGAGAGGTACAATTTGTGAGTTTGTATGCAGGGGGTAATCTTCGGAACTACTGATCCGATTTCGAAAATTCGTTCACCAGTGGGAAGCACTATCCATGAGTGTTATAGGCTATATTAAAAAAAAGTCTATTTAAAACGCGGGCAAAGCGCTAGTATTTTATTAATAGAAATCAAAGCATACAAATATGAAGAATATTAATATCAGTCAGTTCTACCATCAACAAAGTCGTCCTTTCTTTATAGAGTAGCTAAGGTCACGTACCGACAACAAAAAAGTCGTAACGATTAAAAATCATTAATCAAGATGTCCAGCCAATGATAAAAAGAAAAAAAACTTGCCTAAACCGTTTCGCGAAAGCAATACAATACTTACTGCACAGCAATACAGACTGGACAGGTCCACTCAATCTTTCCTCAAAATATCATTTCAGACACCAATCTACATGGTCTTCACATGATCTGACCAAGATTATGTCTATCTTTAAAAGAAACTGTGACCTCTGAGTTTGTTTCGGCCTTTCTTCTCAGAGTAGTCAGATAGGAAACGCCGACCTCATCTAGTTTAAAAAATATGACTGACGTGTACTTACATAAATAAAATCATTTATCATTTATCAATAGCCAATCAAAATAAAGTTATTATTCTCTTGATTAAAAGCTCCCACAGACAGGCGCGATGCGACAGCGCTAGACGCGGTGCCTTTGTGTCGCGCGTCGCGTCGCGCCAGTGTGCACGAGCCTTAATTTAAATCTTGTTCTATAAACAATAATAAACATCTTATTTGGTGATAGTGCGTGTAACGTTATTAATAACCGGGGTGGGCTAAGAGCAGGGATTGGTGAAATCAGATTTCTATTTTCGCCGAAGTTATTAATATTAATTTGTATAAGACATACATATTATAGTAATTAAATTGACGAATAACTATTCGATAAAATCGTAAAAATATTGACCATCGCAATTGTATCTGTTTTACTTACATAATCAGCCTATAACGTTCCCACTGCTGAGACAGAGGCCTCCTCTCTGTGAGAGGGAGTGGGCCATTATCTACCACGCGGGCCCAGTGCGGGTTGGTAGATGTCACATATCTTCGAATTTTTGGTTCTAGAACATGCCGGTTTCCTCACGATGTATTCCTTCACCGTTTTGAGAGCAGTGGTGATGAAATAAGTTACTCTAAGTAATGCGCCTCTCTGGGTACGAACCCACGACCTACAACTCGCAGGTAAGTTGGGGCCGCTACCATTGAGTCACCACTGCTCCATGTGATACCTATCACACATACACATACACGTACATATTTCGATATAAATTATAAAAAAAAAAAATGTGTTTTAGTAAAAGAATACATGTTCACTATTTTGTATTTATTTTCCTTTAGTTTAGTCATTTCATTTAAATCAACCTACCCTGGTTAGAAGTGAAGTTGAGTCGCAAGTGTAATTTGGCCGGAAATGTCGGAAAAAAAGCTAATAATTATATTGTAGTGGAGGGAAATAATAACTGCTCATTATTATCGTTTACTGTGGCGAGGCCGTTGTCCAACCGGCCTGTACTAATGAGAACTTTGTTTGGACATAGTGAGGACACGCTTCACTTGTATAAGTTGTTTTTGAATTTGGAAGATTTTAATTTTTGTAACTTTTGCCTTTCGCATTTTTCAAAAGAGTAAACTGTCATTATGGAAGTTTATGAGGATGTAGACTTGGTCGCGATTGTGGTAACTGAACTTGAGGTTTTGAGATTTCTAGGTAGATCAGTTTTATCAGGCGTAGATAAATATGGATAGCGAGGATATAGGTTCCACATGCTACTTAATTAATGAATGTGGGTGGCAGAAATGCTTCTCCACTTGACAAATTCAACAATATAGATTTGAAGGCAAGCTGTGGTAAAGATATAATCATTATAGTATAAGCTAATAAAACTAACTTTACAAGAAGATCATTAACAATAATAACAACCGCGGTTTCCACAAACATCTCAAAAGCTCTTTACAAAAGCTAACAAACAAGAAACGGAAATAATAGAATTCTGGTTATCAAAAAAATGCCCCTATCTCTCAGTTCATTGCGTCTCACATGCAACATGCCTAATGCTTGTAATTGTAGCAAATCCGATTCAAGTAGCCAACCGACGCAGAAACTCCTTTTCCACCTGAGGGCACACCAAAAAACGGGCGCATCCACGAAATTGTAAACGTATTTCCAACGACCCGGATAAACAGCTAAATAACAAATAATTCACTCACCAAACACTACAGAAGACTACTAATTTTTTTTCCTAGTCATAGACAAAATAAAACAACATATGGATGACTATGGATGTCGTCATAATTCTTGTGCCTTATTATAATCGGCGTCAGGTATACGTAGTCTATTGTTGCACGTTTTTTTTCGGAAATACAAATAGTTTTAAAATTCGATCGCTACCTGCACTCGAGTGCGGATATTCGGAATTCCACTTTTTGAAAAAAAATTGATGCTCACCGCAAACATTGTTTTTGTAGCGGTTTGAATTTAAATTTGGGTGTAGCAGGGGTGTTCAACCTTTGTATTTTTAAATTGGTAACAAGCTTAATTAAATAATCTGCTTAGAAATATTCCATAGGCTTTACCCAAAACTTAAGAGAGAGATAGGCAGTGAGACCATTTCCGTAGGTGATCATTGAGCTCGTTCTCTGGAATCTCTTTTCGATATTATGACCCGCTAAAAGGCTTCATAATTCCACGCTCAAGCAACACACAAACATTATGGAGTAATTGACTAAGTATATAGAAACGAAGGCCTAAATAAATAAATAATAAGGTCAATTAAACCCCAGTCTGTACTCAAATGACAGTGAACGATCTCTAAATTATTCATAGCTGCTATTATTCGTGAATTGTTTTTAATTACAACGAGTTTTCTAATTGGCCCAATAAAAAATAGTTCGTGATCCCTGATCCCACGCTACAGGGTATTAGAAAAGTAACAAAAGTTAAATGTTGCAGATCTTCGCCGTATGGCGCAACTGTCAATAAAGGCATGTTTTATGTGTAATGCGTTACATTGCTGGTTTCAAACTAAAATTTGCTGCGTAATGTTTGGGATATTCCGCAATGGACTTTGTAAATGTTTTTTATTGCGGATATAAATCTTGCAAAGGGCGGGTGGTGATGCGACGTCATACTGTGGCGGCGGCACGAATTTATCTTTGTTTATAAGATTGTTAAAAATTAAGTCGATTTTTTGCATTGTTAACTTTGGTCGTAATCGACAGTAATTTATTTATTTAACGACGCGACAATGATGTGGATTCTTTTGTCCCGTGTTTTGCAATTTTTATTCGAAGATTCCTTTTTTTAACTTTCGAATTTACACAGATTCGAAATGACGACGTCTGAAATGAATATGGCCAGTAATTTAATTAATTAATATATTTTTACTTAACGACTGACATTGTTCCCTAAATGCAAAAAATGCAAAATAAACGTTGTTTACATCGAACGACGTATGAAGACTGAGAATTAGCGTCTGCATGACAGTATGAAATGGAATTTCACGTAATAATTGCAGTGGTACAAGTTAATGGAATAATTATAATTATATGAGAGGCAAAGGGGCCGGCGGCGGCGGCCACCCGCTGTCCGCGCCAACTTCGCCGATTGTTATACCCAAAAAAAAAAGCAATTAAAAATGAACCAGTAAGAAATTACATTGGATTGTGAAAGAAATAACTTTATTTTTTTTAATTCCCTATTCTGATAAGCCGAACTTTTTATAGGCTCCGTTTCTTATGATTTGTGAATGACAATCACACAAAATAGGTACAATGTAAACGTGGTGGGAAATTGAAATTGTATTCTGTGGATGCGATTCGTAACGTAAAAAAAATCTATTACGTGCAATGCCAAAAAATACGGACGCGATATAATATTGATGGAGTTTCTCCTGAGATTAGATTAGGATAGACCGTCAAGTTTTTTATAAGCTGTGAAGTTGGATTTTAATAACAGTTTTGTTGGTTGTCAGTTTGAAGAATTGCTGTTTTCAATTTGTTTGACCGATCTTCTTTGGACGGTGAAAGTGATACTAAAAAGCGTACTCTGAATTTATATATAGAATTGGACTGTGGTGTTACTATGGTTACAATCAAGAGTAAACCTTATCTCTTCCTTCGAGTCTTTTTAGCAGCCAACAGTTGGATGCAGATGGATGGGCTTTTGGATAGTCACGTGTCCATGATAAGAAGGTGGATTTATGTCACCTAGCAAGAGTGGTTATTGTAGAGCGACAAGGTATTCTGAATTTGTATGTCCTATTTTTGATTCTGGTTTTAGCCTCGGATTCTACTGCCGGGGTCGCGGATTGTTCGAAAGAGTTACCGTGGCCCTGGCGCACAGGCAACTGAAGGAACACGGGTGGGTTTTAGTCAGTAAGAGTCTGACACGCCCTTCCGCTCCGCCCAGAGCGGGAGAGGTCATTTCATGATTACCGATCAAAAAAAAAAAAAACGAATTCTAACTCTAGAAATGTTCGAATCTAGTACTAGCCAGCGGGGTAATTGCATAACACATTAAAAGTAGGAACAGGGTGTCATTTTGACAGTTCAAAAACATTAATTGCGTTTTTTACGTTGTTGTGCAGACAAATTTTTCGAACATATGAAGGAATGGTTTAGCAAGCTTCAATTCAGATTGTGATAGATAGTGTGTTACGCAATTAGGGTGCAGAGCTTTACATTACCAGCAGACTAGCCACAGTCGCCGTTACAACAATGAAAGAGTAGGAGGTTATAGAAGGGGAAACAAAACGTTAACCAAATTGTAAACTGTGGTGTGTCACAAGAGCAATAACGCCACTTATGTGACGTTGGGCAACCCGGAGACATGGAGTACACTCACGAGTACTCACTGGGATGACACTTCATTGAGTATCTTTGCTCACACTAGAGCTACAACTGTTAGAACTTGCGACACTTTAGTCAACGAAAGAGTATACAGTTTACCTACTTCCGTCAGGGTACCTAAAGATTGCGGGAAAAGAGGGTCAAGAAAAGAGAAAGAATTGCTAAAGATAGCTCAGCTGGGCCAGATAATAAAATGAGCAAAGCAAAGGAGACATTGGAATTCAATTTCCGAAATGGAAATAGACCGAGACAGATTAAAGGCTCCTAGAAAAAGGCGCGTCACGCGACGCGACACAAAACGCCTGTCGCGCGATAAGCGGTGCCTTTGTGTCGCGTGACGCGCCTGTTTGAAGGAGCCTTAAATAAGATAACATATCATCACGGCTTGTTTCCCCGAAGTGTTGGGCAGAGGTGTACCTATAGTACACCCTCATTTCGCCCGTTATATTTAAGCTCCATGTAATAGGGGGCGAGCCTATTGTCAACAACTGGGCACAAAACCAGTCATCGCTACTGAGAAATTCCAAATCGAAAAACCCAACAAAACTGCCCGATCTAGGAATCAAAAGAAGATGTGATTAACAAACAGGAACAGTACCTATTTCTAATTTCACATTTATTTATTCCACGGTTGGTAATAGTGAAAGTATAGAACGCAATCACCACAACGAAATGATTCCAAAAACAAAAATTAAACATGGCTGTTTAGAACTGACAGGAACGATGCATCAAAAGACAATTAGTTAATTCCAAATTTAAAAATAAATACATGCAATTAGTAATCCTAATAGACAACGATGAAAGTACCAATCTGTACTAATATTATAAAGAGGTAATATTTGTTTGTTTGTAAGTTTGTATGTAGGGGGAAACAAAGTGAAATACTCTGGAACTACCGGTCGGATTTGGAAAATTTGTTTTTGCATTTGATAGCCCAATTCTTGAGGAAGGCTATAGGCTATTTAACATCACGCTAAGGCCCTTAGAAGCCGAGCAAAATAAAAAAAAGTCAGAAAGAACGCTAAGTGACAGCGCGGGCAGGTGATGCGATGCGGCGGGGTGGATCGAGGGAACAAAAAATTTCACGCGGACGAAGTCGCGGGCACAAGGTAGTATCAGATATAATTGGCCGGGAACGGTTCTATGGGAAGTGTGTGGTTCGTATTGCGAGTGAAATTGAGCTGTCAGCCCTGTGTATATTAACAAATGGGCGCCTATGAATATTAATAAAGCATGCTATACATTACGTTTCACTACCTCGCCGCCTGACGCCGCCCGTCCAACTTACGTGATGTATTAGTCCGATTAGATAACTCACATTACTCTGCCACTACTATTTCGAAGAACTTTTTATAGAAATCGTCGAGATTAACATGTCGTTTGACAACATTTTTTAATTATTTACAGGTTATGCTCTTGTGTTTTTAGTGGGAATTATGTGAGCTGTCAATACTGCTTGTTTGTGTCCATAAATCTGTATAATTCTTTGAATTTTTACATCAAGTAATTAACATTTTTCTTAGTTTAGTAGTAGACATTTTTACTCTATTGAAGTATGTGTCACAGTCAAAGTCAAATCATTTATTTCAAATAGGCACATAAAAGGCACTTTTAAACGTCAAAATGTACAAAAAAATATAAGTGATTCTAGTTGCCCCTTCCAAAAGGTAGTTTCGTATGGAGAAGAATGGGCAAGAAACTCCATGGAATATTATATACTAATGGTAGTTTATGAACAGACATACAAGCAGTCCCCATTTGTAGGCATAGTTTATTAGGAAAATGGAATCAATGCTTGCGCTGCACGTTGTTTCAAATGATTAATAGTTAGATTTATGTGATGGTTATTCTCATAATAAAAACAAATAAACCAGGTCATTTCTCAGATACTATATTTCGATCGTCTTTAAATATTTCGATAACTTCCGTCGTTTGCGTTTATTGGCTTGAACTCATTTCCTTGAAATTAATTGGTGTGAGAATTTTGTTTTACGGTAGTGTTTGTTACGGAAGAAGTGCTCTTTCTTGATGATTCTTTATCTTCTCTATGTGTTCAAGGATAAGGTATGGTCAGTTCCTGAGTGTCCTAAATTAAATTATAATTTTTTAAGACAAGTCTCAAACAAGCTTATACAATTTTCATTCTTGATGAACTGTTTCGTAAACTTAGTACACTTTTTATTAATATAAGGGCGCAGGATAGTCTTTACTAGAAGTGGCCATCTCATAAGTGGTTCAGAAGCAATATCATCAGGATAATGCCGGAGTATAGCAGTTCGTCGTGGACGTGGTATGACAGCGGCTCCCCTGACATCATCTCTGTCATCAGATGACAACCGCTAGGCAACCATCGATGCTACGCTCTGCCATGGTCTAAAAAAACAAGGTCTGGCATTTCAGGAGTGACACATGCTTACGTCACTATCCAGTTGCCACTTTATTGCAACAAAACACGAAATATGGAAAAAACATCAGTCACCATTATTTAAAAAAAAAAAAAAAAAATTGTAGTTTCGTTTTTCCAATCAAACGAGACAATTCAATTTAAACAAATACCAATGTAATTGTTAGTTAAAACCTCATTGTTTTATCGGATTCGCACGGGTAGTAAAGGCGATTGGGGAGTTATTATTACACACTACTGGTAACACAGCGGTGATGACGTAAGCTTGTGTCACCCACGTGACCACTGTGTCTCGGAATGCTATACCTGGCGAAGTATATATATTATTATACCATGCATTCTGCTAGAGTGACAATAATCAGCCAGTGTCAACACAACTAGATGGCGCCACTTGCTGCGCCGTCAAATAAATATTTACCATGTTGACCATAGAATCGTCCCCTTTAAACCCTTAAGTGAAAACCGCCCGAAGTGAAACATTGCTAACACGAGGTCGTTTAGGCCACGTATAATATTTTGCGAAGCTGTTCCTTACATTGTATTTATGGGAATTAACCTCTAGCCTGTATTGTCTGTGGCGTTTTCATACTTGACGACTTCTGATAAAACGTGAACTTTACTAAATTCTTGTGCCTCGAGAGTGTTTGAGGAATTTTCTTTGGTTGGTTTATTCTGCTATTTGTTTGGTTTTAGAATATTTATTGTGTGAAACTTTACAGTTATGTTGCCACGTATAGTGTTCGGAAGTGTTGCTTTATTTACTGTCTCCAGAACATATTGTTAGTATACATACACATACATACATACATAAACTCACGCCTTCTTCCCATGGGGATAGGCAGAAACTACAGAACGCCACCTGCTACGATCCTTACATACTGCTTTTGCCACGTTTACGTTCATACATCTGGTCATACAACGCCGGTTGCGAGTACTACGCACCTGATCTTTCTGAAGAACCCCAATCACCAATAAGGTCACTATATGTCTTCCTACGGCGTCCCCTCCCGGGGTTTCCACTCACATCTGCCATGTAAATTCCTTTTGTTAGACGCCCTTCATTCATCCTCTCAACATGACCAAACCATCTAAGCATACCCTTTTCAATTGTTGTCACTACATCTTCTTTTAAACCGCACTGTTGTCTTATTACATCATTCTTCAGCTTATCATTCATAGTCACAGCACACATGCTTCGCAAGGATCGAATTTCCACAGCATTTATTCTACTTTCATGCTTCTTTTGCCATACCCAATACTCACTTCCATACATAAGCGTAGGCACCAGCACATCATTATGAACAGCCAGTCGTGCTTTTTTGGACATCAACTGGTTGGTCACAATTGCATTTGTAGCACCATTGTGTTTTTTTTTGTTGTTAGTATATTTGCGTGAAATAAGCCCCTGAATGGCTATAACATATAACTGAACATCAAGTCTTTCTCCCTCATCCTTTATTGTATTTGTATATATTTTTTTGTTATTTTTTTTGTTTTTGTCTGTTGTATTTTTTGTTTTTTAGGGGATGAATTTTCAAAGATCCTACTAAGGATCTTTGAAAAATCATCCATGAAAAAAAAAACATTCATTAAATTTAGAGGGTTAAAAGGGAATAAAAGTTTGTATGGAAGTTTGTTATTTTTGTCGACGGGATTGCCCGCCAGTATGCTTTGCATAAATCACCAAAATTGCCTAATGGGTTGGTGATTGAAGCAAAGAAAGTTTAGCATCATCGTCTCCAAAAAGTAAAAGGCTGTTACAATTTCAGTACACTTGTTTTGCTTTTACGCAGCAATCGTGATCGTGCCTCACTGTTTAATAAAAATAATACAAATAACAACTTGATTCAAACAGATTTGAGATGTCACGTAACGCAAATTTTTCGTTGAAAACTATCAATGAATGAACGCATTGTTAAGATATTTTACGTTGTAGGTAAAAAAAAAGGAATATTAGGAGCACGTCCAAAGCACATATAAACAATAGCCACCGATTAAACTGTGATAGAAGTCACAGCACGAACTAAAGTAGATCCAAACGTTCAAGAAGTTATATTATAGGTATATTTCTTTATTTAGTTAAACGTGAACCTGTGAAACTGTTTTAGAAAAACGTAACCTATGTATACAAATAAATAAAATTGAAGTTTTTTTTTGTAATGTCAAAATAACAGCTTTTACTAAATGCATATGAAAGTATATACGGGACTTACAACAAAATACCAATTTTTAAAGTTTTTGCCTTTCTGTCTGTTTGTTCCGGGTAATCTCCGAAACTGAACCGAACTGTCCACACTGCAGAAAACTGCATAACTTGGAGATGCGCCGTATGTGGTTGCTTGCGGTTCTAAGCATTGAGGGAACGACGAAGAAGATAGTGGCCGAGCCTATTGCCATCAACCGGGCACAAATCCAGACTACGGGCTGCTTCTGAGAAATTCCTGATGGAAAAATCCAATAAAACTTTGCACGACTTGGAAATTGAATCCAGGACCTCAAAAGCTTGTCGGGAGTCGATTGCCGACTCCCGGCCACCGTAGGCGCGGGCTTGCGGAGGCTTGTGGAGGTCTGCTTATTCTCAAAGGGGGAAATGGCGTGAGAATCTATCATCATTACTGGCACTATAAATTTGACAGTTTGTTAGCTGTAAAATTGTGAAGGCAATTGGGCATCGGAGCGTTCTGAGGACCTCGCCTTATTGTCAATAATAAAAGCGATACTCGTACTTTGCGAGTATATATTAATAAAAAAGGCACAGTAAAAAAACCTTGCTAAATCCTGGAATGAAAAGACAGAGATTTATTTATAAGTTCGAAAATGAACCTTCTGACCTACCTACCAACCTACCGTAAATCATAAAGCAAATTGAAAAACAGAAACAGACAATGATATGAATATATCAAAGTGCTATCTTTGATCGAGTTACAAAATATAGCGTTAGCGATTTGAGTGAGACAAACAGGTTTCCTAAGTAAATATGTTGTACTGTGTGTAGCTATTCCCAAATAGGGCTAAGGGTAAACAGTAAAGGCTATCTTTATTCTATCTTTAAGTTGTGTTCCTCGTCTATAAATAGAGCTTGTAATAGTGTGTTTATTTTAAGAGATATTACCTATACTAAAGTTTGCCATAAACCTTTGGATTTGACGTCACGATATCGTGACGATTACGTTGTCACCTTGTTGGATACATTAGTTCTTGTATTAACACGTCTTACGATATGGGCTTTTTTATATGAATTATCTCGAGGATTTCCCTCATTCTTTGAGATTCTATGTTTAGTATTCTAAGAATTATTGTCTATATCTATTATTGTCTATCTACATTCTACATTCAATGTATACCTACCTGAGTCATCGTGATGAGAAGATATAACATATTTTTCTAATATCGTAATCTCACACGATCCCTGCGAGAATTGAAGCATGTTAGTAAAGGGTGTTAAGGTTCTCACCGTATTTCGTATTTTTACACACTTCATCTTCTATTTATCATAAAAAACTGGTTGGGCCCAAGTTTATCAGTTTTATAGCATGAACTTCTACACAATATATTAAAGTGTTTGATGACCATTAAGCTTTTATCTGCCGCTGCAGATAAGTTCATGGCGTGTTTATGTCTCGGCAAGATCGATTGGAGGCCCTTTGCCGCAAGGCTGCTGATAAGATAAATATATTGATCGAATAATTATGTTCTTACAGACGTATAGTAATTTTTTTATTATTTCGGGTAACAGGTTATTTCGAGAGCACTAAAAGAAACTGGCGTAGTGATATAAAAGCTAGAAAATAGATGTAATAAAATAGATGAAAATAAAGTTCAAGTTTTTTTTTATTGAAGTATTTAAGTGATGTTGAAAACCTTAAGGTATACCCAATAGATTTGAACAAAATGTCACTTGGTATAAAAATTACAGCTACGCCATCGACACACCTAAATACAGACGCCGCTAGTTGAATACTCACAACATTATTATAAAACATAACTGTTCTGTCCCATAATAATAACCAACCATTTCAATACATCCTTACGAGTAACATCCTTCCAAACGGAAATGAAGAACTTAATTGAATTTGATACTTCATAATATGAGCCGAAAATCTGAGATGATATTGAAGTCCGCGTTTTCGCCTCTCGTATCTGACCGGCTTTTTTCCTACGCATATTGGCTACGTGACATTCGACTTCCAAGTGAATCGAAAATCTTTTACTTGTTTGCCAGTGAAAGTAGAAGCATGTTTCACTCAATTATACAAGGTTCTTCGGCATTTGTTGGACGAGAATCATGTCCAACTCAATTTGAAATTAAATAGAAAGTAACCCTGTCCACTACTGTTCGTGTATATTTAATTGGTTTTCTTTAATAACTCATTTACTGTTAGAATGCAGTATGAGAATAACTTAATTAACCTTTGGGAGCCAAATTATTTCTGACAAACGTTGTATCGAAGCAGAGAGTGTATATTCAGATAATGATTATGGCAACTGATGTGAACAGTGGTACGCCATTAAAACTTCTGCGTCCAAATCCGTAGGTGTACGGTAAAAAATACCGTAGACAATCATTAATTAGGCCTTGTTTGGTGTGCAAGCAAGCTCTTTATCTTCCTGCGTGTGTGGAGCCTGGATTATTGGGTTAATAGGTTGATGATGAGCTAACTAGTTATCGCTACCTACTTGTATGAGGTTTACACCTTACCTAATTTACGAG
This sequence comes from Dryobotodes eremita, assembly GCA_917490735.1. Classification (NCBI taxonomy): domain Eukaryota; kingdom Metazoa; phylum Arthropoda; class Insecta; order Lepidoptera; family Noctuidae; genus Dryobotodes; species Dryobotodes eremita. The sequence continues at coordinate 15,781,983 of OU823251.1, read as the reverse complement.
ATAGTGGTTTTCATATTGTTTGATATTCTGTATTATTATAGGATATGTTGATAAGAAACAATGTTAATGATCCACCAACTAACGTTTTTTATGCAAAGCTCTTATACTGGATCGAACAAGGTTTCGTTAACTTCAGTAGGTACTTATACAGCAGGATCAGCATCTGTCTGGAATTCATGCTGAAATAAACCTTTTTGGCGCTGCCGTGAGGCGCACACAGTTGTTATAACATTATTTCCACGTTTTTATTTGTATTATGTGTTTCACGTTCTGTCTCCAGATAAGCGTTATTCTTTCTTTCTAGCTTCAAATATCTTTCAAATAATGATCATCATTCATCATCATTTCAGCTGAAAGATGTCCACTGCTGGACATAGTCCTCCTCCAAGGGTCGCTACATCGACCGGTTCTGTGCATCCCGCATCCAGCGGATTCCTGCGGCCTTCGGTTCACTTTATGGGAGGCTTTCCAACGCTACGTCTTCCGGTACGCGGTCGCCACTCCAGAACCTTTCGACCCCACCGGCCATCTGTTTTGCGAGCAATGTGCCCTTCCCACTGCCACTTAAGTTTGACAATTCTTTGGGTTTATTCGATCACGTAGGGAAACTCCAAGCATAACCCTTTCCATTGCCCTTTGTTTGGGTGATTTTTAGCATTCTAATAAGGCCCATTGTGAGCGACCACGTTTCAGTGCTTGAATATAATGATGGTCCACAGTTAATATTAAAGGAAAATATAACAAGCTTTCTCCTACTTTGTCCTCTTCAATACTACCTCATTAAACAGTTAAAGCAAGAGTTATTCAATTTTACAAGCTGCATGGTTTACCATATGTGTTAACGCATTGTCGTTAACTATACAGACCGAGTTGGTTAAAAGGTCAATTCAATAAAAGGGTCCAATACTATCGCAAACATTTGACATTGAATCGATTGTGTCGATTTTGACAGTAAATCAATTTGGAATGCTTGACATTACCATCGTATATTGACCATAAATGTTTTTCAGTAAACATTTATAATAACCCAATTCTAACAGGCGTAAGGCGCAAAATCGAATAGATCAATTTCTAAAATCGATTTAGAGAACGGCAAAAACTCGTTGGTCGCTCCGAATGTAACAAATATCGATCGTCCAGTAGATAGCCGTAGCAGTTGTTGAATCGATATAGACATGGCGCTTTGATTACTCGATTCAATCGAACTCGTATAAGCACTCGGATCTCCGATGCCGCAAACCATGTTGTGGATTGTGGTAATGTCCGATACCTATCTTTGTCGGCTGGCTGTCGAATCGGCGATCATTCGAGTATAACACATTACGTATTCATGTTGGGCAATTGATATAACTTGTTACGGTATGTACGTCCGCAACTTCACCATGTACAGGTACACTATAATAAGTACTATAATCTGATCTAGATTCAGGTGCAGTCATATTTTCAATACTTTATTTATTTCTTTTATTCCAACGGCATATATCTCTACGCATGCATCGGGTAATGGGGAGCGTATCGCTGTGTAATCAGAACGCAAGTCATTTAAAAGCTCCTTAGCAGAGAATAAGAATGGTACAACTAAAACTGGACAAGTGGGTGTTATTAGAGATATTTTTCAATGAAATTGTGGATTGTAATCAAAGCTGTCCTATTTATATGGTAAAGTATTTTAATTTGCACGATAAGGGATTAACAAAAGTTAATTTAATGTCTTCCTAATAAATAATTATGCGCCGAGACGCTTGATTGAAATCTACCAATAATGTCAACCTTTCGTGTTAGCATAAATACATACCTGTCATCTAAATATATGTGATGATACAAAATACATTTCATTGCATAATCTCATCACGCCTTGTCCAAGTTGACCCACCTCTGAAAGACTTTAATAGACTGAACAATGTGCCCCGAATCGAACTTTACCAACAATATACACTCTGACTGTCCAAAATTGTTCGGTACTTCTGAACTATCTGAACATCCATTGATGCTATTGTAAAGAGTTTTAAATATGGAACGGTACCAAAATTTCGATGAATGTTTCATAATTCGAAGGTTTCGAAAAGGTGTGTATCGAAAAGGAGAAGGGGTGTAGAAGTATACGGTTGATTGTTTGGACGTTTTGACAGCTGACCACGCTCGTTACCACTGTCGTCGTGAAAGGCATCAGTAATCTAAATGCAAGGCTAATTGAATACAAAAGAAGCGATAACTATGGAATGCACTTTATGGGGCCGCGTTGTGTAATAAAAATATAGGCTGAAGTTTGAGCAAGCACAGTTTATCATCATTGCTCTTATCATATTTGCGCCTTCCATTCTTTTGTTTAGAAAGGTTATCTTAACTGCCCACGCTTCACGCCACACCTACAGGCCTATCGATTCCGTTGAGGAAAAATATTGTAGGTTTTTTTGTTGAATTTGTAAAGTAATACTAAAGTGAAAAGATTTTTAAGGATTTTTCAAAACGAAACTTATGACGAAACTTACTTATTATACAGCCAATATAGCAAAATAAAAGAGTAAATCGGTCACCAGCAACCACAAAAACATGTTTCATCACAAATAAAGATCTCATACTTGAAGCTAATTCACACAGCACAGTGACAAAGCGAGCGATGGGACGCCTGAGGGATGGTACAAGACTCCTGTCTCCTGCAGTTAATGACGTCATTAAATATGAAGCGTGTACACAGCCATTTTGTAAAGGTCTGCACACGTAAGCAGGTGCAGGACAGATCATATTCATCGGCCTCGCCCCTAGCTGCAAAATCGAACAAGTGAGTCTTGATGGTATTCCTTTCGGAGGCTTTTTTTCTTTGAAAGTACACGAAGTTGAGCAGGCGTATAATAGTTTTATGTGTATTATGGTTTTGTAAAATGTGTGTTTGTTTATTGGATAACAGCTGTGAAAAGTTTTTGTATGCCTTCGTTTATGTATTTTTATTTTCTATGCCAAATAAATTGAATACCTAATTGCGTACTGTGACTATTAACTTCAGTTTAAACTGAGGCAAACCGAACTGAAATAAATTTTCTTGATTTACATTTTATTACAAATTTGTGTGCCTTTTTTCGTTACTTATTATTACAAGACAAACTTCGTGTGGTTCCAAAGTAGGTAAAATTGGGTTAAAATCGACTTTCTTCCAATTTTCGTCTCATATGTCGAGTTAATGAGTAGCAGTTTAGTATGTTGTTCCTAACCAGTTCTAAATTGTGAAGACACTTTCATTACACTATGAAAACAATTGCTAGGCCACCTGTCACACAAACGTGATAAGTTTGTAACAAAGGTATCCGTATATAGGTACTGTTTAGCGTACTTAGAGCTGACGCTTGTACGAATTACCTATGTGCCGTGGTCCGTGGCTTCTTCAAATTGTTATAAGGACTATACGTCTGAACTTCGAAGTTTAAAATATCGATGTATTTAATTGAGAATGTTCATAATCGCGATGTACGGAACTTCGAAATAATGTCATTATGAACTTCGAAGTTTGAATAGACATTCTTCAACTTTATAACTTATTTGTATTTCTAAAAAGAAAAAGGATAACTCTGAAGCTGGTTTAAAGATTTAAAAAAAAATGGTTTTGGCAGCAAGCCATAGCGTTCATTTTACTGTAATAACATCTTTATTTTCGTTTACCTATGTTCTACAAATGAAAGTGTTTTAATTTGAACAGAAAAATCTGTTCACTAGCCGCTAGCTAACGAAAGTTTTTGGCTTGCACTTGTGTCGTTTATCCCAATAGACGACACAAGAGAATCATTCAAGACTTAATAAATTTATTTCCTCTTGCTTCTAAAAATAGATAAAATTAATAATGACTATTCCAGTGATGTCAGTAGCTATTTAATAGACAAAATGACGCAGCAATTACGGCTACAAGCGTGCATGACCATGCATTCATAATGAAGTGTGGGCTGAGCATGCGCATAGCATTTATTAGCTTTACTCTGCTCCTCTCGATCATACTGTACTTTGTTGTTATCATGGGATTGAATAGCTGGAACTTTTGAAATGTGAGAAACATTTTACATTGTTGCCATTGTAACTCTGAATGTGCGAAGGAGTAATGGATGGCATGAGTTTTTGGATGAAGACTGCGATATTGTAGCTAATGTTTATTAATGATGATTTTGAAAAGAGCTAAGTTACAAGCTTACAATCAATCTGAGGGGCGAAGCACCTATGAACCTAAAAACTTTGTAGAGACAAATGTTTCAGCTATTGATGAAGTGCAGAGACTTGTCGTTTCTATATTTGGGCCCTGTGCTTGAGCATGCAAAGTATTGAACGCACTGTAATGTTTTTCAAACTGCAAGTGCAAGTAAAAGAAGAGTGAAATGAAAATACTTCTGTCTGTGAGAACGACCTCAGCTCGGGGAATACAGATGTGACGTCATTTGAGGGTACACTTTATCTTGTTCCAAACCGCACGTTGACGGAAACAAACACTTTCCTATGTACGAACATATGATAAGATATCCACTTTGTAACGCAACAATGATTCGTTTTCGGGTTCGGCGTACTTCGTGTCTTATCGTTTCCTCTTTGGGACACTCGCCCTATTGTGGCCAGATTAGTTAATGATTCATTAGGTTTGTTACCTAAGTTCGGCGTTGGTTTGTTCTCGGTTGATCGCGTAGTTATAAGTGAATTGAAGGAATCTTTGGTAGGTATCAAGATTGGAACTGTTATCTGTTATCCAAGTTGACTAATCGAGTCGAGAAGTTTTGATATCGAATAAAAGTGTGTCTGGATAGTTTATTTGTTACTTTATTTAATCTTCAGGATTAAAGTTAGCATGTTGTCGGTAAGTCGATCGCTTGGTCTTATAAAAGTAAAAGTGTAAAAGTATTTATAGTTTCTTAAGATGAGAGATGCCGATGCATTCCACCATTTTTTATGACAAGTCTTTTACAGTTCAAGCAGTACGGCTATGGAATTCTTTGCCCGTGTCAATAAGGCGTGCTCAATCTTTGTCCACTTTAAAATTTCTGTTTAAAAAACACTTCCTCTCTCCTTAAACATCATCATTGCATGTAGTTGCCTTGCTCTTGTTTCATGTTTATTATTGTATATATTTTATCTATATAAGTATATGTTTTATGTATTCATGGTATATGTAAATGGTACACCACTGACTACCTGCATTATTGTCTCTCCTTCTCCCTTTAATCCATCCAAAGGTTGTCTGGCAAAGATCGCTTTTAGCGTTAGGACCGCCCATTGTATCACTTTATGTAAAATTTCTACATTTATATCTGTATTTTAAATGGTGTACATTATAAAGAGTATTCTATTCTATTCTATTCTATATCAGTTATTATATTGAGATGCATAATTTTAGCTGTTAAACTGGAGGTGTTTATGTTAGTATGCACCACTTAGAAATGCTTTCCTATACTAATTATTTACAGAGTTGCAAGGTGTATGCGAACGAGGTATTACTGGTGGAAGCCAGGTGTAACAGTTAGGTACGCCAGTGATTTAAAAATAGTTTCTAACTGGTTACCCCATTGGCGGCTCGAATAAAAGACCCGAGATTTTGTTAAGTACTTATTAAAAGTCTGCATGAATCAGCCGAAATAATGGTCAATGATGCAGAATCCGTCCAATTTGTTAGGCAGCATGATTTGAAAAACGTCAACGTTGGTCCATGGAACCTTTTGTATTTATATAAACAATCCTCGACCTTTGTATGGGATGTCAAACGTGTATGTAAAATAAAAAGGTGCCTTCATGAGGCGAGGGTTCCCTCAAGTGTTTTGTCAGTAGGCATTACAAATTCGTCTGATTGAACCCACCACACTGTCAATCACTCCTCACATCAATGGCGGCTAATGATTTTTATATTAAATTGACGTATTTTTTCTTTCGATCCAAACAAAAAATTATAACAATAATTGATGATTCGTTTTTATTAGTTGTTTATTAATTGATATCAGACGTTTTTGAAGGGTGAAGTCAGTTGGTATTTAATAATAAAGATTATAACATTAGATTAACTTGATTCGATGCGCGTTCATACAAAAAGTGCATTTTGTGTTGCGATTAATATTCCTGCTATTTTTTGTTTATGCTATGCAATTGAATTTGATACAAAGGATAATTAAAGTGACAACATTTTCTTCCTTGTGATTTTACAATCTGTGGCAGAGGTCTGTTTTGTTCTGCTCTCATCCAAATCCAACAGTTACTCTTTCAGCTAGTAGGTTAATTTTGTCCGACTTTAAAATATCTATTGGACGTTCCTCCTTATGTTATAATTATTACTCAATACCTCTTCTTACATATAACTATACCTCTTTTAATAAGTACAGGGAAAAGGAGCCCGTTCCTAGCTAGCAGTGGTATGGTAAAATTGGAATTACTTAACGTATGTAAGCCGGCAGATGTAAGCAAAATAATATCAATTTAAATACATACACAGCCAGTATTTATGATCTGGTTGCTTACCTACTTATATTAGCATCTTTTGTTTCTCCCGCAAATATACTTTATGATGCTGAGACTATCATAACGATTGTTCGATGTATTTCCATACAATCGGTTCAATAATGCAAGAGCTTCTATTAACAAGTTCCGTAATACCCATTATTGTTGTGTGTCATGTAGCTGGTATTCAGAAATCTTAATAAGGAAATAGAAGTCGCATCTCAAGTATTTTGTATATAGTCCGGAGTCGCTAAGTTCCCACTTCTAAGATAAAAAATGCTAACCGTGTTTTGAAATATTTTTTTCTTTCTAGGTCATTCACATCAACATCATTTCAGCCGAAATACGTCCATCTGCTGGGCATAGGCCTCCCCCAAGCATCGCCTCAACGACCGGACATATTCTAACAGCATCCAGCAGATATCTACAACCTTCAATCATCAATCTACATGGTCTTCACATGATCTAACCAAGATTATGTCTGGACTTCAAAAGAGACTGACCTCTGAGTTTGTTTCGGCCTTTTTTCTCAGAGTAGTCAGATAGGAAACGCCGGCCTCATCTAGTTTTTAAAATATGATTGGCGTGTAAAAGTGTTTGTACAAACCTACTTATAGAAATAAAATCATTTATCATTTCATTACACCAGTTCGCCGGTCCACCTTGTGGGAATGTCCCTCCCTTTACGTAACGATACTTTGGATGACAGATTTGACATTAGCACTAGTATTATTCATAATCATGATCGATGCAAAGTTCTGCCTTTGAGGAAAACCATAATACCTATTGCTTTGAGGTTTGTACAAGTATGAGAGGCATCTATACTCCTCTTTTGTTTTCTGTACATTATGACCCTTGTATTTGGTTGTAACACAAACTAATCACTATAACAAGATGCCAATACATCTGTGCCTTATCTAATCTCAATTTCAATGATGTATACGAACATGGTCGTATGTCGTGGGAATCTTTGGCCAATTATTCAATTTTCGAGTTGTTCCTATGTTTGGTGGAGGCTATTGACGTGTAAGGTACAAAGGCAGGGATATACCATGGAACAATGGTTTATGGATTCTTTTAGGGTAAGAAATTGATAAATGAATATAGGAGTATATAGAATACGCTCTTTTAAATGTTCTCTACTCATCTGAAGGAACTCTTCTTGATATAATTTTCTATCCACACACTGAACGAAACGCCCTCTCATAAATAATCTAGGACGTTATAATTTGATACTTGAAATCAAAGGAGAATTTACTCTTGAAAGCTTTTTAATTTATTAGCTTAGCTGGTCAGTATAACTCCTTACATTTCAACAGACATATTGGCTATCGCGGAGGCCAATTTTCGCGTTGCCCCATCTATCATCGCTTGCGCTTGCGATCCAAAGTTAGCTTCAAGTGTTTTAGATAATGACGCCGATCTAAAACACTTGAGCGGATCGCGTCAGTGAAAATTATGATTAATATCGGGCGAGTTAACGGTGCTAGAGAGGGGCACGACTCGTAACACTTGAGGCCCGAGGGTGCCCGAAGGTGCCCGAAGCCACGGATGTCCGTGCGATGGGGCGAACGCATCATTTGTTTGCCCACAGACCGGTCCACGTCGCTACTGCTTCTAATTCATAATTTTTCAATGAGCCTTTTTTTCTACTGGCCGCTCCGTCTTGCTGACAACTGAGCTTATGGTTCTCCAGATAAGATCGCTTTGTGCGCCATTAGCCAAAGTGATTGACGTTGTTAGTTTGTTGTTAGTAATTTTGTTTGAAATTTAGAGCGGCGAGCGTGCGTTTTTTTGTTCCGCATGTGTAAAGAGATTCGTGTTGACATGAGAGACCATTGCGCTATGTCCGATAATGCGATTTCGAAACCGAATAACACAAATTGAATTGCAATACACGGGCTTAATAACACAGTGGAACACTAATGATAATCTAATAGGTTTGTGCTATTTGTACGAATCAATGTCTTTCGTTTCATCACATAGGCCTTGAAAAGAGGCATTTGATGATGAATGATCGTAATGAACCGAGTCTCAATAGTTAGAGAACAAGCATCAGCGAAGGGGATCGCATGAATGATTCTTATCGCTAACTAGTCGAACCTCGATTTGCTTCATATCTTTCTGCTAGGACATTAACATCGGTGACAGTTCAAAACCAATCAAAAAGCTATTCGACCATATCTGGCCTAACAGTTACTAGGTGATAAATAACAAAGCTGTCCATGGAGCGTTTAACAATGAGTCAGAGTAATTATACGGACGACACTATTGCACAACGGTGAGTGGTCGGTATCTGTCGAATTGTGAAACAATGGAATCTTTTAGAATTTTGCTAGGTACGGTACGACGACGACACGATATGTCACCAGCAATTACGGAGACAATTGTGAAGTGCCGTTGATCAATGACGCTGACCACGTTGAAAATGACTGGCTTTCAGAAAAATAAAATATTAGAGCTTCTAAATTAAAATTCTTATACTATGAAATAAAGAAAGAAAGAAAAGTAGGTTTAATTGTCACAGAAACAGGTGTATACAAAAAAAGATAATTAGCTCTTATAATAAATAAAAATAAAAACAAAATAGATCTATAATCACGAGCACAAAACAAAAATGTGACAAGAAGAAATTGTGAAATGGTTTTGAGTCGCAATCGTATCGTAAAGTACAAAATTATAAAAGCACCCAATGAGACAGACTGGACGATATCGTGACCAGGCGAAATGTGGTACAAATTGTAGACGCCGCGTTTGTCCATGTTATTCGGGTCGCGAGTGGTTCGCATTTGCAAAGCTCTGGGGTTCCCCAAAGTGAGGTCGAGGTGGAGGTAATTAAAGAAATCATACGAGTGATAGTTGTATGAACCGCAATCATCGAAACGTGCGCTGCGATAAATGGTTTTTGGTCGATGAGTGATGAATTTTGTGTATGTCTGGTAGGTATTAGCTTAGATTAAAGAAAGATTAAAATTGAAATTGAAGAAACTAAGTAGCTTGAGGCTCATATGAATTTTACATTAATTGCTGCTTTTAGGTACAACTATGGTGTCTGAACAAAAAGACGTGATTGAGAGATTAAATCCACACAATCCGTACAAGTTTCTATTATATCAGTGCCCAGTCAAATCACCAAACTATTTACCAACAGAGAATATCCTTCGTAAGCATTGCGGAAAATGTATCAAAATCTTATCGAAATACTTATACTCCTACAGTTTCCCAAATCACCAGAGGAGGGAAACCACCAAGTCATCCCAGATTTTTCCGTAAAATGGTGTTGATTTTTGCGAACCCCCCTCGGGCCGCGCTCCCAAAGTTTGTGCTAACTGCAGCCAAGTGATAACACGCCATCGCTAATCCGAGAGACGACCGCGCTTTCAAATCTATTGGATACAAGCATAGCGAGTTACTGAAAGTGGCACACAATATTGTTGTTTTCTACATTTTTATGACAGAGGGTTGTAATCTTTCAGGAAAGAGCCACAAAAAAAAGCTAGTGAATAAGTTCTATTTCGTCTGCTACTTTGTCAGGTTTGGAAAAATTAGATTCTTTGCATAACATAATGTAGGCGAGGTAACACTAACAGAAACGAAAAAAAAAAACGAAACGAACACAAAAAAGTTATTAATTATCTTTCGGGATCTGACGGAGGTTTCATAGAAACGGAAGATTTTGAACCTATAAGTCATTAAAATTAAATGTTTGCTAACACCCACGCTCCGCTACCTCCGTTGTATCTGATTCGCACTATTGTATTTACGACGGTTAGACCGTCATCATCATTATTAAGAAGTCAATAAACGTTCAATCCGTTTCGTTGAGCTTGCCTTTGAGCTACTCGTACATGGCCCCTACACAACATTTTTGTCAAGAAACACTGGAAGGTGACAATTATTAAAAGTTTCCGTTTGTTTTCTTTTATTGACTAGTTTATAGTTGAACTAGTTGTTGCCCGCGACTTCGTCTGCGTGTAATTTTTTTGCAATACAAATGAAAATTACCCTATATTTTTCTTCAGGACCCAGGCTACCTATCTATCTGTATTTCATAACGATTGGTTCAGTGATTTAGGCGCAAACATGTAACAGACATACGGACAGAGTTACTTTCATATTTAGAGTATTAAGTATATAACAGATAAACATTTACATTCTGAAATCTTCAACCCTTTCTTTTCAGTCTGTATCATCGAAAGAGGTGTAGGTATGTACTCCTAGGGAGATAGGTGTATCTCTTTTGAGTTGCTAAGTACGCATTACTTGCGTTGTCTAGACATGTAAATAAATTTATGTGTCTGGGTTACTTTTAAGGTTTTGTACATTTCAGAATATTTTATATGTTTAGTTTCTTTATTATCCTTTTATTTTCCTCTTACTTACTGATTTTGTAAAAACTCGATGTTGCACGGTTTGAGAATATTCAGAGTCAAGAGATTGATTTTATAATTTTAACTTCTTGATTCGATTCGCCGTTTTTAAATACACAAATTAGTGTTTTGATGGGGAAAATAAATTTTCAGATCTATGCTTACCTACTGCTTAGAAAATGCCAGGTTTATTTACGGTAATTAATAAAAAAATATTCATATTACGTGTATCACATATCTTTTAGCTTTGCTCATTTTCAGCTAAAGCGTAGTACTCATCGGTACGTAAGTTCTAAGATTGTGAATTTCCTAAGATACGCTCAGAAGGTAGAACATTACAATATCCTCTACGATATTGTAGAATTTCCAGTAGTCGGCGACGACTCAAGAAAAAAATTGGGCAGTCTCTTCCAGCAAATAATTTTAAACAACATAATCCGAGCAATCATTCAAACCGCATAGGGTTGCATAATCCTCGTCAATGCGTTTGTCATCATTCACGCACGACTTCGGCTTTTACAATGTAATCGACTTTACTTTGACTTTGGTTTTGTTCTGTCTGTCTCAGGCCTTTGATTTTGAATCTTAATAAAATTAGTCTTAGACTTAAATTAGTAATGGTTTAATCGGTTGATCAAATTAATAATCTTTAACCAGTTTTAGCTAAATGTCCTAATAGGCCGTTTGAGACGGGAATAACTCAATCTAGTAAATTGCTCTCTCTTGATAAATGTTTAGTAAAACCACTTTACCCAAAATTTCGATCATGGTTGATAGTTTTAGTTGCTGCTATAAAATTTTCGAGATTATTTAAGATAAAAAGCTTTCTAATTTCTGTGTTAGGCTCAAATGAAGTTAAATGTTGGTAATATTTTTCTCATAATTATACATTTTACCGTATAAAAGTTAGCGGCATTTATCTATACCTCATACTTATTGTATTATAAACTCATGATTATCTTCCGTTGTCACATTAGCCGCGAGTGTGTGAACAAAATATTATCTCTCATCAGATGTAGAATTAAATGAATACGTATTGCGAATGTATTCGTTCCAATGCCAAAAACCTGTTTGGTTAGCACCTTATTGCTGGGTGATTAATCATTACTGTTGTACTATGTTACATGTTCAATCATTATCACTTTTCATGGATTTTATTGTGCAATGGTAGTTAGCTAATTATTTAGTTTTTCCACAGGTTTAATAGAATCAATACGGCAGCTATAAGGAATACCACGCAGATTGCTGTGAAACCATACACGGAAAGAAATTCGGGGACCACGTGCCTTTTTCTCTTTTGGTTCACTAATACCCTATTGGAATTCAAATTGCTCAGATTTATTGGACTAAAGATCCTGTGGGTAAATGCATGCGAAAGATCCTTAAGTACCTGAATAATCAGGATCAATAACCAGTCTTCGATAGCAGTCATCGCATTTTAACTACAGATGTTTAAAATTTTATGAAAAAAGAATTAAATGTTGGCAATTGCCTGCATAACGTTTGTTTTACGACTTTTTAAAGTTCGTTATAAAATTATAGAATCGTCTATGGGTAATAAAATTGATCGATAATTCATCATTCTTTATGGCATGTTTTTACTTTGTAGAACCAACAAAAAATAATCCCGAAATAAACTAGTTTCGGGGTTCGATAATTTGTGAAGCGCGCGACATTCACTTCGGGAAGTTGTTAGTTTTTTTTTTCTATCCTCAAGAAACTGTGTATAGTCGTTATGTTGTTTATTTTGTTCTTCATATTAGGGACCCTAATTTACCACATGGTGCTCTCGTTCGGTATAAAAAATAATATCTACATGATTTGACGTAATTTGTACCGTGTTATGACGAAAGGTTCGTGTGTTTAAGAGTAATTTCTCCTCGAGCCGTTATTAACCAGTAACCGTCTTTTTTATTTTTGTCAGAAAAAGTTAACGAGTATTAGACATGAAGCACGATGTTACATTTATGTAGTTAATGAACTAAAAGGATAAAAGATAAAACACAATTTGGAAAAACTGGGAACTCTGTTTAACGTTCATTATATTGAACATAGCAACATTTTTTTTTATATTCAATGTTACAATATAGGAAAGTTTTATTGAAATAAATATTATATACTTATCAAAAGCGACGTAATATTTGATGTTCATGCATTCAAAGAAATACATTCTGAATGTGATGCTTAGCTACGGCAGTATCATTTGGTATTAACCACATTCAGAATATAAAATTGTTAATCCGAATTAGGTTTCTAAAATATTTGCTTAAATTTTATTTATATTCAAACGAGAATATAGTTTATAGCCCGTATCTCAATATACCGAAATGGTATTCCTACAGTCGGCATTAATAAACGATCGAACACTAATCGATTGTGAATAGAAATTGCCTCAAGATGTAACATGTAATATTTGAACGGATGGATTAAGTGAATATAAATTTTAAAGTTTATGTAGTTTCCTTTATAGTTGTGCTTAGCGAATGTTTTGAATATTGATTTGTATTACCAATTTTTCTTCATTAATGGCTACCGAGACATGGTACAGAAGTTATGACTCGTTATAGGCAATAATTTATATGTTGTGGAATGTTTGGGGCAGCGCTATGTACGAATACAAACAACCATATTTTAAGTTTTCTGTGTTGATGGCATTCTGGGAAGCACGGTAGCTACGTCTACCTCATTATGAGGAATTAAGATGATAATTAGGCGGTAAGGGGAGGGCTCGGATTCCGTCGACTCTATTAAATTTTTTACTTTTTCTTATTTGATTGTATCAGCATTTGGTTTTAATTTGATATCAAGTTCTTTTTGTTGTCTTTGGAAGCAAGTTCTTTTCACTAATTAAGCTTTTGAACGATAGGCACGTGTGAAATACTTGGCTGTACAACTATGGGCTAAGAATCGTAGGCTCAAAGCGTAAACTATTCGTTTAACCGATATGTTTTCAGTAAAGCTATTTCCTTTATGTTTTAAACAAATATGTGAAATATTATCTTTAAAAGACAAAGTAGCTAGAGTTTCCACAGTGGAGTCATAAATTTCAGTGTGTCAAACATAAACACACATGTTTACATGGCCATTGTGGGGTCAAAGTTAATTTATCTCTTTAAGTTACGTCCGAAGAGCCACTCAGTCTTGTTTAACTAACGAACAACAGTAAAAAGAAACGCACAGAAGCTTAATTTCTGCGAAATGCAAAATTACTTTACTGTAACGCTGAAAGACGAAAAACGCGTATAATTTTAAACGTTGAAGTCGCCCGATTTAGGCACTTGTACTTCGCTAGTTGAGCAAAATTGTGACCCAAGAAACGGTTACATTTTAATGAAATTTTAGCATCATCATCAGATTTATAATTGCATCTGTTAGCTATCGAAACTCTTTTGATCTGTTTTGTCTTTACCCTACGCTTCTATCCCTACGTATTTGTGTACTCTCATATCAAAAGCAGTTCAGAGTCAACATTCTTTAGGCCTTTTCTTAGTGTCACCAATGTTTCGTGTTCGTTCATTTGGGCGTATTGTCACTTGTGTCCAGCCACTTGCACATAAACTCGGAAACTTGTTGGGAGTTAAACATTTTTGTAAGGTAACTTAAATGGAAGTTGTCGCGATAAGATTTAGGTAGTCGACCTGAGAACTAACTCACTAGGGTTTGCGGTTAACTTGATTGGTTTGGGCGTGATTTGGACACTGGTTTCCCTTGTTACTTCAAAAGGACAGTATTTTATGTTAGGGAATGTGACAAGTAATTATTTTCAGCCACCTTTGTTGAGTTGAGTTGTTAGTAACATTTAAACATGCGACTTTAAATTACTCAGACGTGATAACCTTATCACATCACAAAAAAAAAATGTCATAACATCACAAGCAGGGGCGTTGCACATTTCTTTGTTTATTGTTGAATAGTCATTATATGTAAATAGTGAAGTCGTGATGATGGGCAGCATGATAGTGACGAAGCATGTTTCGCAAGCACACGGAATGATAATTGTCTATGCTCGGAGACTCGGCACCCGTGGGTTGGGCGCACCTGCCTATCTTTCTCGGTAGACGTAAACCCGTAGAGATTCCCTTGGCAGATATAACTAGATTTAATATTTCATAAACGTGATTTTTTAAACGTGCTCCCAAGATTTTTTTGTTTTTATGGTTTTACTTCGCTTGGGCTAGTGGAAACGTGTCAAAGAACTACCTTTTATTTATAGGCTTTAGGTGCTTGTGTAAACAGGATCTAATTTAATCCAAATAAAAAACATCATTATGTTTTAAGCTATTGCATATCTTTTATCGCGGGCTTTGAGCGCGGCGACCGAATCAAGAAATTCCGTAACGAAAATAAAACCTAACACGCCCCACTCCGCCTATTATGTAGCTCGGCCGAGCGTTCGCTTAACGTGTATGTATATGGTACGACTGTACTTGAATTAATATCAAAGAAAAAAAATACTGCATAAATAAAAAAATAAAAAATAATTATAATTGCATAAGTTGATAAAAATGCTATGCAATAGCTTTACCGCGGCAGTCCCAGAGTGCCACACGTGTTTTTTTTTTTTTTGTTAACCTGGAAGTGAAGCCAAGTTGTTATCTTTGACACAGACTATCTGTTGACGATAAAACTAATCCAACTCCGTGAATATTACTGTGCGTTATCGTCTAATTAACAATGTATAAAAGACTATCGTTCGAACTCTGACTCTGTACTCGTAAAAGTCAAAGTCAAATCATTTATTTCAAATAGGCACATAAAAGGCACTTTTGAACGACAAAATTTACAAAAAAGTAGAATTGATTCTAGTTGCCCCTTCCAAAAGGTAGTTTCGTATGGAGAAGAATGGGCAAGAAACTCCACCGTTACTCTTTTAAAATGTTTTACAATATTATGTAGGTTCACATTAATTATGTAATTATATGTGAAGACGATGCACCTAGAATAAAATTACTATACTACAATAGGTAAAAAGAATTAAATATAATGCAAAGACAGGTAAATTAATTATGTCATAGATACATGGTGCTCACATATTTACAAATATTGAAAAGTTGACGTAGTAAACTAATACATTAATAAAATTATCATATGATATGCCCAACTCTCATTAATTCGGATGTACGAAAACTGCCTAGAACTGACTTAACTGAACTACCCTACGTACATTTTGTTGCATAATGTCAAGCTTTATTACAAAATGTCAAAGATACTTTCATAGTCTTTATATCGCACCTTTGCTCACGAATGTCGTACTAAAACTACTTTCATTGCACTGAACTTGAACGTAGTGTGAACTAAAACTATACGGAGTTTGCACTGTGGTTGGCATTGACCTATAAACATACTTGTAAAGTCCTGAGTTGCACTGGAATTGCACTTTACTTGCACTAGTGTTGCACTCGTACTGTACTAGAATAGAACTGTTAAACATGTAATTTTTAGATATAATTAGGTATTTTTATCGATAGTTGAATATGACGAATACGATTTTAATAACCGCGTTGATAACAAATTAATTATTAGTCATGGATACGACATATTAATAATCGATTTATCTCTACGCAATTAATTTGTATCGAATCGATTGTGATGCGTTATCGTATTGATAAGTCTGATGACTTCATATATAAGTATGCGTAAATCATACAGGGCAGTCTAGGTCCCACGAGATGTCAGGAATGAAAGGAGATACACAATATTGTCTAACATTGAAGTTGTTACAGATCATTAATGATGAGAATTAATGAGTGACCATAAATTATCCGTCAACGGTCACTGTTGTGCTAAAATGCTAATGTGTCTAGACGTAGGAATCAAGACACATTATTAATCAAATGGTGGTATTGCGGAAGTAGAAGTTCCTGAACAGTTTGTGTTTCCCGGTACCTAATAAGGAATTATATAAACTAGGAAATGCTTAGTAGCATACTCAGCCTATAACGTTCTCATTGCTGGAACACAGGCTTCCTCGCTGTGAAATAGAGTAAGCCATAATCCACCACGCGGGCCCAGTGTGGGTTGGTGGATGAGTCGGGGAGTGCCCGGTAAGTATCAAATAGGAGTAGTTGAGTGACTTAATTATGATACAAATAAAACTTAAAAATACTGAAGGCTCTTTTAGCTTAAATATACAAGGAAGTAGTCGATCATCATTGTTTGCACGACTCTAAAATCAAAATCAACCAACTACAGTCTTTTAGAGACAGCATTTATAAAAGCAAAAAGCTTCCTTTTTTATTATAACTAACAAGCAAATAGTTAAAAAAAAATTGTAGTCTAATTTAAAAGTTGGCGCAGACTGATAGCCTATCAGGAGTTGGCTGGCTTCCGATGGCAGGTGCCTGTTTAGCTTTACTTGGCTCCTCGTCACTGGTCATTTGGCTCCGAAAGTTGGAAAGGACAGTTAGCAATATAATGTTGGCAAGAACGTTTTTTATGCTGCCTAATGGCTGACTGTTGTTGTTATCTTGAATGTTATTTCTGAATTTACATATAATAGGCCAGTGGTTCTGGACAGAGCTATTTACTTGGAATTTTTCAATGTTTTGGCTTTAAAATAAAATTAATGTCTGTTTGTGACGATGGTACACTACTCAACAAAATCTAGGGAACAAGGGTAAGTATTCATAGTAATTATTTTAATTTTAACACTTTTTATGTAACATATTTTATATCGATAGAAGCGTAATTTTCAGGTTGTAATTGTTTGAGTAAATAATAGGGTTGTTAGTGAAAAAACTAAAATTTATTTGCAAAATCCAAAATTTTTGCAGATGAAAAACAATTAAGCCTTAGATAACAATAAATAAAAAAATTTAAAATCCTAGCAAATTTTTTAATAATCTGTTGGACCTCCAAATGCATTAGCGACGGCTTACATCAGCGAGACATGCTGAGTATAAAGTTGTCTATTGTCACCTGTGGAATATCGCTCCATACTCTGGAAAGATGTACAAAAAGTTCTTCTTTAACTTCATGCTATCTCCTCCTGGCAGTTTGGTAACCGATGACCACTTGGTGCTGAGACTGGAATCTTTCTACCAGCTAGCGAGCCGTAATTTAAGACGGCCTCCTTGCCGCATTTGCAAAAAGGGGTTTTTTCTCTGAGTAGTGACCCTGTATCTTTCTTGGTGACGTTCAGCAACATATCCTGTAGTCCTGTAACGCACCCATAATCGGCAAATTACGCTTGGCTGCGTGTTGACAGCGACTGCAGTTTCACGTTGATTGCGCCCTGCGTCCAGCATTTCCATAGCACTTAGCATCTTTTACCGCGTTAGATGACGACGTGATATAACTCTCCAGAGTCACAAAAGTTCAAAAAAAGCAGCAAAAATGATTTTCATAAGAAAATATAACGGTTAAGGACAGTAATCTCTAATGTTATTACGTTTGAAAACGCCGTACGCTGCGACAAAGTGAAGTTTACATCCTTATTCTTAAATGGTTTTCCTTTTAGGCACACAATTATTTAATGGAGATTCAACCAACATTTACAAATTTTTGGGGCCAGTATTTCTTAAGAATTTTCTTAAATAAGTTGGTATAGTTGGTTTGTTCCCAAGACTTAGTTGAGTAGTGTAGTTTAGATTGTACTGACTGTCACAAATTGATTTCCTTGGTAGACATTCAAACCATTTCAAAATGTACAACAATATTGGATCATCAGGCGTTTTGATAAGCAAGCCGATATGTGGCGATGTTTCATGCAGCCGATATGTTGAATACAATTAAGAAGTGATCCATTGAATAAAGGCTCCAGTAAACAGGCGCGACGCAACAGCGCGATGCAACAGCGCGACGCGACAGCGCGACGCGACTCTAGTAGAACAATTTCTATGGAAACTTCATGGAAATTGTTCTACAAGAGAAGCGTTGCGCTGTCGCGTCGCGCCTGTCTGCGGAAGCCTTAAGTCCTGTAAGTTATTTTTCATTGTAACATTAAGCTATAAACCTAATTATTAGGTCCATCGTCTACGCAGCTTCTCTAGTACCGAGTCAAAACAACCGCAATTAATCCTGAAATACCGATTTATTTTGCGACCATCCTGCAATAACAGTTTATTTCGCTAATTCAAGCCCCAACATTAAACAAACGAGTGTTTAATTTTAACAATAATTATCTCGATATAAATAGCGACGTCATTATTCAGTTGTCGCCCAGTCGGTGACGTTGTCGGCCGATAATCTTGCTCTACATGTGCTAATTAAAGGACATTCCCTTGCACAATGATCCCGGCTGTCCGCCCAGAGAACATGAAGGGCACGCCATGCTAGCAAGTCTTTCTTCCCAGTCAATGACTGACTACCAATACTATACCACGTTGCAAAGTGAGCTTTTAAAGTCTTTTCAATGTGTATTTTGTTTAACCGCATTCCTTTAAACGATACTTTTGAATTTAGAATCATCCATTGCGGTTTCAGTTTCCACTTTTAAAATCCATTTCGAGATGCGCGGGAGATGGTATTTGCATGCATTGGTAGGGACACATATTGCGGTTCGGATCTGTTACTCAGGGGCGATTCAGTGATCGTCTCGTGATAATCGCGATCACGGGCGACTGACATTTCTTTTATTTTATCGCAAACGGTCGCCGTAAGATAAAACGGCAATAAATAATCTGGGTAAGACATGGTGGTTACGTGTGCACGGTTGCGCTTTTCATTTGTATTATCCGCGTAATTATGCCTTACACAACGTACGGTGAGGTTTATTTATGGTATCGATCGTAATAGTAAGTGTAATCGATTGTTAATAGTTAGTGATCAGTGCTGTGCGTTAATTTAAATTCTGTTCGATTGATAAAGATGATCTAGACTGTAAACAATTTGTCCTTCAGTTTAATTTTGTTTTCTTTACATTTTTATCAGGGAAATGGAATTCGCTTCCACTATTCAAAATAAGCTTTTCTATTGGTTAACTTTGTTACACGTCATTTGAATTTCAATACAAAGGAATTGTATTGATCTCAACACACTTCTGCGATTATCATTGGTAAAATATAGACACACTTCCTTTTGTCCGTAACGAAAAAAGAACAAAAACTCCATTGATAAATAGAGTTATGCAGTTTGTGTTATCTTTCAATCTCTAGGCGATAGATATAAATATTCCATATGTGTTCGCACAACATGTTTCGAGAAATCTTTTTGACGGAAAATATCGGTAACACAATAACTTTGTATACAAAACAAAATAGGACATTATGCGCGACGCATCTCCTCCGTCGCGTCTTATTCCTGTGAATCTTAAGCTGGGCCTCGAAATCGGTGGTCATCAATACTGATTTTTTGTAGAATGGTCTCACGTACGACGATTTCTTGTAAGTTTGTAACTCACTTATATTCGTATTGATGTTGTCAATGCGTGTTCCTGTAGGTGTTGTATTAAACATTTTTTTTGAACACGTTTATTGATGTATTCGTAGACATCGCATAAATATTAATCTATAACTACAGTACTGTAAAACTATTGATCATTTAAATAATAAAACAGGCTCATTTATCCATAGTAATTTTTTGCAATCGACGTCTTCCCAGTTCGTCAGCCGCAACCACATCAGTCTTGTGTAGGGCTGCTTCATCGTCATTAAATATTGTCGTTCATCATCTTCGTCGTATTAAACATTAGCCACGTAAAACCACCTAATGGGTACTTCTACTTAGATCCACGCAAGAATGGCGTTTTATTAAAAAAAATAAACATACCTACTTAATCAAGAGATGTGATTGCCAATGTTGTACAACTTGGAAAAGGCCTTTCTCCGGAAGTGGACTGCGATAAGCTGAATTATTTGAGGTAAACAAACGCTAAAATGGAAAACGAAACTGGAAGATTTGACAAGTTTTTTTCCTATAAAGTTGTTCACTGAATTGATCAGAAGCATCATTGATGTAATTTACAAAATAGTTTCAAGCTTACCTCACTAGAGTTTCACCACTAATGCCCGTTTTCACTAATACTTGAAGACACCGAAATGAATGCCTAAATTTAGCGCGCTGTTGGATTTTCAATGCTCGGCTTAGCACTAAACGTTGAAGCCCAACAGCGCGCTTTTATTTAGGCATTCTTTCGCCTAGTGTAAGTAAAACCAGGGATATGTTTACCTTCTTCATTGCAAGCCCCACTACCATTATTTATTCTGTGCCGCTACCCATTCTCCGCTATTCTAGAGGCCTTTGATAGTCCCAGTCCCTATTCCCGTCACGTGTTTCCTACAGGATGTGTTACTGATAGGCTCGCGATACACGAATTGAACGAGTTTGAGCCTCCTCGACTCCCCAACGCACATCTAACTGTATTTACGCCAACAAATATGCATTATGTTATTTTTTACGTCCTTTTATGGCCTTTTTGTATGCGGACTATGTCCTAGCGTCATCTGTTTCTTCCCAACTTTTAAATTGTGGGGGAGACATAGTGGTTTTGGGAGTTATTGGGATTACATAGGATGTTGTTTAAAGTATTGATATTGCATAGGCAGTGTGCATGTTACGTTGGAGTTTTGTTATTTATTCAAAGAGTTGTTTATAAATGATAGTTACTGTAGAAATATGAAAATCAGTTTTTAATATTTTCGATTTATTGGGAGTATAAGAGCGGGCTATATTTTCTGGGATTTATTTTATACCCCTGCTAGTCGAAACCTTAAGTCGAAACTATTTATTCTACATAAATAATTTTATCGAACATCGCTTGCACGATAGAAATGACGTCATTCACTTCGCGTAAGTCACTCTTTTTCTTTGTAACTGAGGAACGATAACTTTACTTTATTTTCATTTTTCATAGAATAGCTTTCGAAGGGTTTTCTGTTCTTTAAAAGATGAGGTAAGTTGCGACTAAGTTCCTTACTCATGAACAGGAATAACTTATGGTAAAAGTACCTACTAAAGATGTCGGGGACTGAGTGTAGAAAGAAATATTTAGTCAGAAAGTGAAGTTTTGCAAAAGGTACAAGCCCAAGAATTATTTCGATTTGTATTTTATTTAGTTATACCTATAGAAATACTAGAATATTGATTTAAATCAATCAAACCTACATAAAATTAAAACATACGTAGATCATTTGATTTTTTTCTCACATCGTGTCACTTGTCGTTTGCTTACAAAGTCGTCAAAGCCAACCGGCCAATCTAAATCTAATTTTTTGTTGCCCAATAATAATCAACATAATTATTGAACATATCTTTAATTGAACATTAATAATCACCGTCACGCTACTGAGATATGCATAACGAATAGCTTTACAGACAAACGTCAAATGATGTCAATCAAAATCGCCGATTTCGAATTGTCACTTATAATCTGCCCGGCGATCTTCTAATCCATCGGCCCCTTTGACGTTCAATTACAATCTTCTTATACCTCGAACAGATCGGATTAAACTAAAAGGCTGTTATGTAGACACGGCCTAACGTGATTCGAGTGTCAATGTTAATCGAAGAAAGCTTAGCGATTTGTGCTGGGGAAATTATTTTAATTGCGTTCGTTGCTGTGTTAAATAATGAGTTCTTTTTTAAATAAAGATTATTATCTTAAAATTAACTATATTTGTTTATTGCTAGGTGTCAAACAATGCTTTTTTTTAATTAATTGAATTACTATCTTAATAAAAATAACTATCTTTGCAAACACATTTTAAAATAAACAGGAAAAAAACTAAGTTATAGCTTACATAGACCATACCGTTTGCAACCGTCTGGTTTAATATTTTAACTGTCAATCTGGCAGATCCACTAATTAATATTTTCGAAGCTCAACTTTTATTCCAAAATCCTAATTAAACACAAATTGATTAAGAAGTTAAGGGACTACTCTTCATAAAGGAACAAACTTTACCTCTTTACTTATCACAATTTCTTTGTTCAAAAGTTATTACAGAGAGATCATTTCCTCGTACAATCTATTCCAAAGATGTTACGTAAAATTTTGTTCGACTTTAGCGGAATTAACCCAGAGTTTTATAAATGCTCCAGAAGATTGAATTTAATACTTATTGCTATTAAGTTGCGAATTGATTGGAGGTCAGGAAAAATAGTTTGGCCTTATTTTGCATACGGTATATTTTTTGCCTAGCGCATCCTCTCAACTTTCAAAACGCACACGGCTTTTAAATTCATTGAGCTATTATTTGCTCTATGTTTAAGCGAAATACGCTCCACCTTAATGATGTTATGTACGTTGATAATAGCCCACAAAATAAACACAATAAATATTACAGAAAGTATTTGAGTATTAATTCAAAATATGCGTTACAATGACGAAGGTCTCGTTAACCTTTAAGTTAAGCGGCTTTTGACGATAAAATATTTTTCCGGGAAAATATACAGGCTGTGTATATTGAGCGCATTGCATTGTTATTACAAAGAGTTTATTGTGAAAAATAAACGAACAAAATGCTGCTATTTATACCTATAAAGGATATTATAATTCTCAATTTCCGGACATCAACAAATACCTGTACAGAATAGTATACATTTTGTAGATAGCTTCGTAAATACCGCCATTAATTACCAAGTAAGCCAAGGTTATCAGGATCAAACCCCTATCAGTATTATATTACAGATTGTAAAACACCCCACACATATGCACAATACGTTACTGTGAACTGTTACTTCGGATACATGAAAATTAATATCAAAACTCTTTGTGGAAAATCCAGCCAGCTCTTCAAGTTTGCTTAAAAAAAAACATAACTTAGCATGTATTTTTCTAAAGCAAAATTCAAACGAACTTCTGAATTCAAAATTGGTGAACAAGTTACTAAAATAAAAACAGTGGACCATCTGAGCTTCGTCTAAAAATTCTTGTACAAAATTCTCATTAGAAACAAGCAAGTTTCTTTAGTGATTTAATACAAATACCCTGTATAAGTCCATCGGTCTATACCGACGACCGGTAAGAATTCAAGATGCTATCACAGTACCGGGAGCTTAGAATTCTATGTGACTTATGGTGTAATAAATAAAATATACCGTTACACAGACACCTACATACGTCATCGGAACTACGTAATGATCACTATGAACTTTTATACGATCTTTTGTCCGTTAATGACGTTAAATTAGATTTGGTAGATGTGCCGGATAGATATGTTATTCGCAAGTGGGTTGGGAGGACATTATTCTTTATTATAATGGCTCGTTTATATTAGGGGATAACAAACGACTGTGTGATGGCTCCGAGCCAGATAAAGCAATGAGTTTGAGATTTGAAGAGGTAGAATAGATGTAGAAGGATTGAACCGTGTGTTATGGGATGGCGCAAGTAAAATGACGTCTTTTGACAACAGTGGACTGCTGTAAACTGATTTCCTCTTTCAAACAAAAGTGTCATAAAACTTTTGGCTATGAAATTCGGGTTAAACCCTCTTTGCTACCAGTAGTTTTAGAAACCAATATTAATGTTAGATCTAGATCAATTTGTTTTTCATGTATAGCTCATTGACTGAATTGCAAATCGTTGCAAATAATTTGGATGGAATTTTGATGACACATTTCTCCAAAAGAACATCTCTACGTAGGATGAGGAGGTCTAGAAGGTAAAAAGCCTTCTCCACATACGTTAACAATTCTAAATTACAAAGAATTGAACATAATATAAGTAACCCGCTAGAGTTAGAATTTAATTTGCCACATAATTTAAGATACAATAAGTGTTGCGTGAAAGAGCTTATAGTTGTGTTTTGTTTTTCTTAAAGCTCTCACATTCACTATATTTTCACTGTTCCCTAGTATTTCTTGAAGTCACAACAGCAATAAAATAGCGGGTTTAACTGTATCACAATAGTACAAACATGACAGGTTCTTAGTGCCCGCCTACGAACGAACACCGATCGGTTTTCCTCGGCTTACATTTATAACTTAGGGTCTTATAGTTTAGCTTCAGCATTGAAATATTGAAGAATTTCATATGACGAAATAGTAAATTTTCTTTTTTTCCAATTATAGAAGTCAATGATAAATATTGTATTGTACATATTGGGTGGTAACATAAAAAATCAACCTGAACGGAATAAAGAGCTTACTGCAAAAAAATAAATGAGGTTGTGGAATAAAAATTCAATTTGCATTCTCAAATATAATTGGATATCATCCGCATCTCTGTTGACATGATAATTTTACACGAAGCGTTTTAATTCAAAAAAACATTCATGGACCAAAGATGATACTCAAACAGTAAGCGTGAAACCGAGAAGACAGTCCCATAGTCCTGAACGTTTAAAGTCGACAGATGAGATGTCAGCAGAAAATTGGATTTCGTAAAATAAATATGTCGCATTCACTTTGAATTAACTGTAGCTCTCACAAATTCAACCATATCACCAACCACGCAAGGAAGAATTTCAATTGTTGAGGACCTCTACGAAGATTTGACGAAAAGTTAATTTTAAGTGCGACTTTTGTGCTCACAAAAGATTTTTGTCCACTATGGACGAGTAATGCATTTTTTTGCAAAATGTTATTTATTCTTCCTTTAGAGGCGGGGGGATTTTGTGACAGCTGAGACTGTGAAACGCATACCTTGTTACAAATTTGAATGACACTTTCCAGTTTTTAATTTAAACGTGAAATCGCCAAATTGAGACGAAAGCTTTTAATCCTTTTGTTTCCCTTTGTTCAAACGTTAATCCTGTAAACCTGTGCCTTTGATGTGTCGTCGCCATTGTAACCGAGTTTCGTCGTTAATTGTTCCTAATTCCACGTCTTTATCCACCTCATTCATCTAGTTACTTTTACTTTTAGTTAAATCTGTTTTCTTAACTTTCAATTGATGCTCTGATATTTTAATCTCCTCAAGATTTTCTTTCAAGGTCTCGTTCGTCGAGCTCATCGCTTACGCTTCCTTCGAAGTTGGTGGATTTAAAATTACCCTCGTTGCCTATTTTGATATTCGGTCCCAGTGTCCGACTCAAATTACAGTGGACGAAGTTAATTAAGTTTGTTTTACGACTATTAAGGTAATTAGGGAGAGGCAGGATAATATAATTATTTATGTAAATAACTATTACGGGTCACGGCCCATATAGTTTTGAATGTTAACGTCGCCTGTCGTAGTACACAGGGTATTTTACGAGGATATAAAGTATACGCTAATAAGCATCTCACATGACGCTGTAAGCCGCTCGAGGTGTGGTCCGAATTTCGCACGGCTTTGATGATGGCCCTTCGAAACGTTTTATTGTCCCCAATCGGCTTTCGTAGATATCCGCTAAGTGACCGAAAGAATGCACGCAGAGCTAATAAAACTGGATCTTACGAAACTCGAAGCTTTTAATACGGAAATAATGTCGTGCGCCCACGTGCGCCATCCTAAAATACGGATTCTCGACTTGTAAACTTGTATAGCGTAACTCTTTAATATGAAAGCGATTAATATGTCTAATATTTTAGTTTTTGTCTATGATGATTTATAATTTCCTCGCTTTTATGTTGTTTGTGTGCAATATTTGGTATTCTGACTTTAATCCATTGATTTACCGCGGTCCAAATAGCTTGTTTACGTTTGAGGGCACTTTGAATCGAATATTTTGTTCATTCTGCTAAATAAAAGAAATAGTAGATATACAACACAAATATTGTCGAAAAATGTGTGGCATGCGTGTTCCTGTAGCAATTAAAAACAAAAGTAAATCACTAGTGTGGCCGATACAGTCCGTACATCCTTAATCATTTCGAAATTCATTCGTTAACTTTGTGAAATTGTCTTTTTATTATGGTAGTGATTTATTTGACAGGCAATACAAGCCGAAGAGGCCAATAAATGTATCGAGTCAGTCCCGACCCTTGTTTTAAAAAGGTACACAGTCCATAAAATGAATATTAAAAGTATAGGAATTGACGGTTGTACGAGAACTTAATATATTCCACTAAATTACTTATTTAATATGGTTAAGTTAAAAAATATTTTTTTACATATTGATATTGGCAGTATTTTACGTGCTAATATATTTTTGAGTGACATTACGGTGTATTAAGGTCGAGGGCCCGTAAAAGTGAACTCTATACTTATGAAAATATGTGTATTGCAAAATAATAGCGGGGGATTTAATTTCCCAGCGGGAAGTCTTTTAAGGACGTTGCATATGATCAGGGATACGTTTATATTAGAGTTTTTATGTGATTGGACGTAACGATCGCCGACAAAGAGAATGCCTTTGATTACTAAAATTAATTTCGTGGTTTTCGTGTCAGCCTGTTAGTGCCTTAATTACCTAACTACCTGAATGTTCGACGTCGACAAGAACTCGTGATGATAATTTAAAAAAATTAAACTTTACGCTGGCCTTACCAATACATTACAATAATAATTATCCAAGTAACATATTATGACGTGTTTTTAAAGCTTATTTTTTTGTTGATATATTCACTTTTTAATTCTCTACGTAAAATTGATTACCTCAGACAACGACATAAAAATACCTATGCATCGAGACAGAGACACAAATAAAGCAAAAAGACCTTTGTTTTTTTACGATTAACTAGGTATACGCTTATTTTTTCAACGACCGTCTTCCGTTGTGCAACGACGCATTCTATGTGGAATACACCTTTATGCAAGGATGTGGCTACGTCATAAACATTCCATCATGTCACACAAACCGAAAATACCTTTCCAAAACAAACACTGTGTCTTCACCCTCAGTCTCTCTACGTTGATTATGTTCTTTATGACAGGCACAGAGAGGCGACACAGGACTCGTCTATGCCCTTTCTGAGTTTCAACATATGTAGACAAGCTTTAGTATAGTCACACGATGACAAACTACACATAATACTTTACTCCCTAGATTTGTAGTTTGGTGGAGGCGCCGATGCAAATACAAAATTGAGCGGGAATTAAAGGAGCCTCCACCACTTTATGAACATAGAATTCCATTTTCAAATGCTTTTGCTTTTTTTGTGAGTGAGCTAGGACCACAAATGTAGGGACTTAGTTCCTGTATAGGATGTGTGGTGGTATAGTCGTATGTGAAACGGTATCGAACAAAACAAACGTTGTGCCGTCGCGGTCGCGTGTTTCCGTTTCCTTCCACTAACTCGCCGCAGAGTTCCGTCTATTGCATCGTGCGATGCATGCTGATGCGGTCTACCTGGCTATCTTGATGTAAATGTATTATTAGCTTTACTGGCTGAAT
This sequence comes from Dryobotodes eremita, assembly GCA_917490735.1. Lineage (NCBI taxonomy): Eukaryota > Metazoa > Arthropoda > Insecta > Lepidoptera > Noctuidae > Dryobotodes > Dryobotodes eremita. The sequence continues at coordinate 15,754,025 of OU823251.1, read as the reverse complement.
GGATTTGATTGCGGATCTGTGTGGATTATCTTTGTTTGGTTAAGTGTTGTGAGTGGGATGATGGTTTGCTTTATGTCTTGCGGAAGAGGCTTTGATGATTCTTGTTTGGATGATCAATGAGTGCAAACTTTAAAACTGTATATACGTGAATTTGCTTATCTTGGTCACCGACATGCTCATTGCTCAATATATTAGAACTTTCTAATAGAAGTTCAAGTTTTCTGTTCTTTACTAACCAAGGTCAAGGTCATAACCTGTGTATGGTCGTTACTTCTTTATCGTGACAATAGCAAAACGATATTGTGCTAAATAATGTGTGCAGCAGATACCTACAACATTTGCGTCGACCTTCGTTAAATGAAACAACTCAGAGATGAATCTTCAAGGCATCTTTCTATCACTACTAATATTTCCGACAAGGTTACAAGCTCAATCAATGCAAATCTCGATATCCAACTGGAATTATCTTTCTTACGTCACTAGTATCTATCATTCGATTTGAATCGTGCATTTGATCCCGACTCTAATTATAATCGAACAAGAAAAACATGCAATAAAACATTCTGCATGCGTGCTTTATTAGTCTATGATTATTAGAAAGTACCAATGCTACAGCTGATGGATAGAACGCAGTAACGAAATCGAAAACTACATCTATGAGCTACTTTCGCCGACCTTGAGGAGTTATTGAAAGCTGTATGTCTAATTGTGTGTTGTGCAATCTTGATTGTGAACAATCAAAACAGGGTTGCTTAATTTATTAGACGAGTAGGCTGCCAACCATTTAGATGTTTGAATGCTGTGTTTTTTATTTTTTATATTTCGTTTTGCTATGTTGAGTTGTATTGTAACTTTATTGTCATTAGATTAAATGCATTTAAAAATTAAGTTTATTTATCCGATTTTCTTTTATAACTAGGTAAATCTCGAGTTCCTTAATCTTAAATTTAGTTCTTTATCTATGTATGTAAAAGGAAACCATGACTGATTGACTGATCTATCGACACATAGTTTAAACCACTGAACGGATTGGGCTGAAATTTGGCACACAGATAGTTATTTGACGTAGGCATCCGCTAAGAAGGGGTTTTTGGAAATTTGGCCTTTAAGAGGGTGAAAAGGGGTGATTTTGTGTGTATGAAAAATCTTATTCCTTGGTTAAATTAACTTGAAACAGCACGAATATACATCTAAGTAAATTATAAAAATTTACATTTTTTATTTCTCTAAAGTGGGGGGTACTTTAGAGAAATAAAAAAATTAAATCTTTAAAGGGGGATTGGGAGGTGTCAAAGTTTGTATAGAAGAACGCACGGTCTGATAAATTCGAAACTCAGTACTTATACTTAAGACCAAAAATTAATAATAACATGATTGTATCAGGGTCTTTCGAAAATCGTCTCCTGAAAGGGCACTAGGGTTATTAAAATTGTAAGGGGAGGATTTTACTGTGTGGCTTGATTAGCTTAAAAAATGGTATAAATAATCTTTGAGTAAAATTATGGAAACATCCCAAACGATTTTTCAAAATTCCATCCCTGTCCGGGTAAAAAGAGGAGATGCAGTTTCATATGAACAATCTTATTCCTTTGGTTAATAAACTTGAAACTTGGCATTATTTGCATCAGTAAATAATATAAATTATCACTTTTAGTTTTTATAAACAAGCTCTCACAGAGGGTTTAGGGGGTGACAAAATTAATAGGTGAGGAAAAATTTAACTCGAAACACGGTACTAAAAACAAAAAAAAGCGCGTGTTTTAGGGTTTTTCAAAAATCAACTCCTAACAGGGTGGAAAAGGGTAATAAAGTTTAAGAGTTGGATTTTACTGCTTGCTCCCATTAAATCAAAAGTGGGTATAAATAATCGTTAACGAACACGTTTGCCGCATGTCGGATGCATTGTGGGCTAAGACTACCACAGCATGGGTTCCTGAAAACGTCCAACGGCATCGCGGAAGACCGAGTTGCGTGGAAAACGAAAGGGAGGCCTTTGTCCTGCAGTGGGACAATACAGGCTGATTAGATTATATTATAATGAAAACGTACCAAACGCTTTTTTTTAAACAAGCCCAGTCGTGGTAAAAAGGGAGGACACAGTTTATTTGAAAAAACTTATTCCTTTGATCGATAAACTTAAAAATTGGCCAGAATAACTAATTATTTATCTAAATAAATGATAAAGATCGTAAATTTTTCGACGTTTCATGGGGGTGGAGGGGGTGGTAATTTTTTTTGAGGTAGGCAAGTACGAAATCCAAGCGAACGAAGACGCGGGCAAAGTGCTAGTATTTTAATAAAATAAAACTGAATGTAAGTACCTATTCAGTATTCTTTTATTTATTTCAACCCTTTCTCGAATCTGCGAAAAGGTTAATACGTATGTTTAATCATACGAAGATATAACTTTTTCGGACAAAATACCAATGTAACATAATTATAATGTTTACTGTGTCTGGGTTTATTGGTAATTCACCTACACTAATATTTAAAGTACATCGTGATTGCTAGACTAAGTATAAAAGTGATGAACTATAAAATTAATCCATCACTCTTCCGTGCTTTGCACTAACCATTGAATATTTTATAGGATTAGACATTTTAATACTGATTAGGAATTCCATTTAATGATCATGAGATGGCCATGGATCATGGGTCGGCTTCCAGTCTAACCGGATGCAGCCGAATACCTGTATTTTACATGGAGCGACTGCTTTTCTGACCTCCACAACCCAGTTACTGGGTAACACGATACCCCTTGGTACAGCCCGATTCAAACTTTACGGCGGCGGCTCGGAACATGAGGCGAGTTGCTGCGCAGTAACCAATTCACGTGTGAACGGGGGTGAGGCGTGAGGTACTGCGCAGCGAGTAGCGCACTTCAGAGCCGCCATAAAGTTTAAATCGCGCTATAACATTGATTGTCAGACTTTTCATAATAATTTAACCCACTATTGCGAAACACAGGAAAGTCAAGATTGATTACTATGCTATCATAGTAATTAGACTCTAGACGAGTTAGACTTAGTATCATTGGACAATATCATGAATGTAAACAGGATAAGGGATAATAATATTACTAAGGAAATCCTGAACCTTGATGGTGTAATAAATTGTACTATTGGCTCGGGGCCTATAAACCTAGAAGGTAGTGGCAATCATAACATCGAAGAAAAATCACCCAGAAATATAAATAAAACATTTTATTTCGAACCGAAGCTCGAAAGCGATTAATGCGCGCAATAATTACGGACAAGTTTGCTAACTACTTTTAATTGTAGGTGGAATCGAATCGTGATTTTATAATGAAGTGGTATTCGAATATTCAGTAAATGTTGATCTGTAGAAAAAAGTTGCTAATGCCACACCCTGCGCATATTTTGAGGACCGTCTTGACTCTAGGCCGTTGATTTGATTATGACGATTGACGCTTAATTAAAATATTTGCGGTTAACAGTCGCGTTTTCTTAATTCTTTTATTTGTCTCACAGACACGTGGCATGGTCTGATTTGATCATGGTATTAGTCTGAATTTTTGGCAAAGCCAGCTTTTATGGAGAAAACGTAGGAAACGGGATTCGAAGTGAAGTCCCATAATTTTGGCGCGGTGTTATGCTACGGAAAGTTTTCCGATGAAAGTTCTAGAGTAAAATTATGAAAATAAAAAATATTTCTAGAATGCAATATACATAGTATAAATTATTAATATTCAAATATTTAAGTACCCATTGCAATGGTTCTTTAAACAATTTACTGCCTTATGGGAGTTTTATTAGCCTATACATACAGGGTGTAAGGGACAATCCTCCGCAAACTAACAGGGTGCATTCAGCTCCTTATTTTGAATCATATTCCACCGGAAAAATTCTCAGGAAAATTTTTTTTTTTTTTTTTTCGTTTTTTCAGTTACTATTCCTTTATTTCAACGTAAAATTACATTTTCTGTACGCAGCACTCCATTTATGTAAATAAAACAGCTGTAATAAAAAAGTCAGCAATGGATGTTGAAATAAATAACGTGGCGCGAGCGCGCTGCCGATGCCGGCCGTTCGCTACGGAAGTTTTGCCACGGTAACGATACATTGCGCGTGAGGTAAGAAAACAAATCAGCACCCTAATTACGTAACACACTATCTATCACAATCTGAATCTTTTTGAAGCCTATTGCTAATCCATTGCTTCATATGTTCGAAAAATTTGTCTGCTCAACAACGTAAATAACACAATGAATGTTGTTGAACTGTGAAAATGAAACCCATTCCTACTGTTAGTGTGTTACGTAATTACCCCGCTGGTTTATTGGATTCCCATAACGTTCCTAACATTATTGCATGTACCGGTCATCATAGTATGGGTACTGAATTCACCCCATCAATCTGCGGAGGGCTGTCCCTTATACCCTGTATCTCTGCTTTTCCACTTGAAATACAATAGATCATAATCTTATAAGAGCCCTAACCCAACTAGACCTTGGAAACCCAGTAGGTTTCTTATAGGTTAAGTACCCATGGGTATTTCAAGGTCCCATTATTTCAATTGTTGTGTAATTCTCTTTAAGTGGAATGCAAAGATATAAATCGTGCGCCATTACGGCGCTTATATGGTTATATTTAAAGTAAATAAGTAGGTAATACAAAATAATGATTATATTTTCAGTACCTACACGAAGAAGAAAAAGTGAAGGGAGATGGTTTCGTAACAGAACGAGTTCAGATATGGTTCATTCATTACCTTAGGCAAGTATTTATAGCAGTTTCTTTTATAATTTTTCAGTTATTATAATTATCAGTTTAAAGCATTCATATGAATGCTTTAAACTGATATTATTTTACATGGCAGTTGACTTTAGGCTTCATATTTTTGTGGGGATAATTTGGTCCTGATTTCTAAACCAAAAATATCCAACTACAAAGTTATACCTGCTGTTTGTTTTCCCAAAATAAACGTTAATTGAAATGTTCACAAAGCTCTAAAGTGCATTCAGTTTTAGATTGAAACTAAAAAAGAGGGAGTTTTACTTCCCCTCAAAGTTCGATATATCACGAGTGACAGCCCACAGAATCGACATAATTAAGTGACTTCAAAGTGAGATAGTGTACACGGTCGAATGAACTGTCCAGGACAATTTGGCCGACGAGACGGAAATATACCGGGGTAAAGGAATCGGCGAAACAGTGTTAAATACTGCAACCGGGAACAAACACGTCCGAGGATGTTATTTTATTTTGTGTCTCGACGAAAAATGTCGACTTGTGGTTTTTTTTAATGTTCTTTGGGACGTGTGAATTTGAAACCGCGTCCCTAGGAGTTATATTTGTAGGTGGGAAACTGAAAATAGAATAAAATTGTAAGTCTATCCTACAGTGTTCATACAGACAAGTTTCATGTGGTTTAGGTTAGCTTGGTTTCCAGCTTATCATATTTCATCATTTAACGTCACTTTTTTGTTATAACCACTGCGATAAAGCTTATTCAACGTCAGCACTATCAATTACCGTTTCAACTTAGTCCTTGAATTAATAACTGCAAATTCGAAATACTCTTACAAAGCCGTTATAGTCACTGAGAATAGAGCAAACAATTTTCGGTCCTGACGTCTAATCCTGTTCAGCAAACCTGTTGTTTTAGACTGAAACGGAACTAAGCTCGACCGCAGTTTCAGCATTCATTATCAAACAGTGACCGTTGCTTCGCAATACAAACAGTTGGTCCCTAAGCCGACCACGTACGAGAATAGGCTTACTTCTCTAGCTCCATGCCCCAAACAAGTGCATATAAAATATTCTGTCGTTGTCATAGGGCTATTTGTTTCTTTCGGAATTGTAGCAACATTTCACAGCGATGTACTCACATTTTATCTCGCCTCTGTTTTTCTATTTTCCTCACTTGATATATGGGACGCATTTCCGCACTTTCGAATAACACTCCTGTATTCCCTTTTATGTGCGCACAGCTTTAAAAATGTATTCGCAGTTAGGGGTGGGCTTTGGTGATACGAAGATGTGTAAAGGAATTATTCAAGAAGCCCTAGCATTTGGGCTACGGTTGGGGTGTAGGCTTTCGATGTTTTCGATAGAAAAAGGAAAATTGATAAAACAGAATATTTTGTGGACATAGTTCACATGTGGTCCAGAAATAGCTTTGACCTTTTTTTCAATCTCACACAGCTGGTAGGTAAAATAAAATAGTTTCAGAAATAAAACGAAACGAATTTAATATTCAAACCAAGCTATTAAACTTGCTGCTTCACGTGTGATGATAATAAATTAGATTCGATGTCTTTATTTACACGTCTAAACATTACGTTAAATTGAAGTACCTGAATTGCTTAATGTTCAAAACCGGTCAATTAACAAGGGGGCTAACACTACATGCGATAAGTTGTACGTTCAAATCAAACACACCACACGTCATAGCAAGCGAACCTTATAAGAAATGTTATCAGTAAATAGAATCTCACGTCCGACCACACGCGGCGTTGTTTTTGCGCCAACAAATTCTAATCGCCCATAGTAATGACCTTAGTACAACGTTTACAAAACAAGTATTAAATTACCACTGTAATATATTACAATTACCGTTCGTGAAGCGTATTTCAATGGCCGCGATATCGATCGCTTAGCATTTCATCAGGGCGACAGAGGCGGATGCATTATCTAAGCGAACTAGGAAGAGATTGCAATTGTTGATCTATCTTCACTAGTATGCCAATTAGCCAATTAGAGAGCGCATACAACGCCGGCCAGTTTAGATAAGCGTACGTTTTCGTGGCCTCACCTGAAGACATTCCTTTTGTGCAGTTAAATCATTAATTCAAGTGAGAGAGTTAATGTGTTTTTATTGGCGGCGCAAAGGTCGACGCAATTTGTTCATGTAATTCACGATGCTAAGCTTAATTTTCAAATTAATATGCAGCTTATGAAGTTTCTCATTAGATGAAGGTCGGGTGACAAAGTGTTACAAAGTGAAACGTTTATTTTGTTGACCATTTATGGAGACGTCGGCGTCGACGTGATTTTATTGGAGCTCTATTCTTTAAGCTCAGAAAAAAGAAATGCCGCTCGTTACCAATTTGGATATTAAATTAAATCATTAGCTCTAACGGAGTAAGTACTTACCAAAATGATCTATTAGTGAAGTAAAGAAAACTTATAGGAGCAATACGTAAAGTCGATACATATCTCCTAGATAGTTGTTTGACTGAAAATGATTTGCATGAAATGTTTGTTTCAGCGATATGTTATTTTGTAATTTTTTGAAGCGTATCATTGAGAGTAAAATTAAAGGTCTACTTTCACTTGTTTGACTCTAAACAGTCTAATCGACTGTCTTATTAAAAGTCCAGCTTCTCCTTTCTAACATTGTAAATACAGAAAACTAATTCTTAAAACTACCAAAAACTGAAAACATTCAAAACAGTCCCTATTTCGTCTATTAATTTAAATTCGAACAGTTTGAAGCTTAGCCCGCCCTAACGAAAGAAAGTTTCATAGCTGAGGCTTAATTTGGCGAGTAATTAGATGTCACAGAGAGATCGTGAGGAGAGAACCGACGAACGTGTAGTGGAGTCGACGATTCGTGAACGGGTAAAGTTGTGTTGTAATGCAGGTGAAGGTGAGTAGTTTAATGCGGTATGAAAGTTTAAAGTTCTGTAAAATAAGCTTTGATGACATTTGTCAAGAAAATCAGAGAGCAGAACATTCGCGGTTCGGCATGAATTCGTTTGAAGAACTTTCTTGAATTTCTGCCTGAGGAAATCGGTTGTCATGGTATGTGGTATGTTTTGTAATGCAGAGGAACGATGAAAAATTCGTCAGGAAAGATATGGTGAAAAAAAAAAGAACGAAAATGAGACTTTACGAGTAAACGAAGATCAAAGAAACTATGGATGGACTGTGAGAAAGATGATATGGCTAGAAAGGGAGTGATACCGAGATGACGAATAATATAGAAGAAATGGAATTCTGATGGAATAAAAAGACGCGTATGTTGCGCCGATCCCAAATAAATAGGGATAGCAGCAGGAGAATAATTATGATGAATTGACTGGTCCTTCTGTCCATTATTCTGTATAACGCCAATAGTCCGACTATTTTCAATGATCCCTCATAAGCTGTTGAATGAGATGTCAGTTTAATTTCGGAGTGATTTGTTCGTTTGACAACTTTTTGGTATCCATGGAATTAGTTGCCTTTGGATTACGATCAAACTACTTATGAATAACAAAATTACATACATAAGTTATGATAATTATTTGAAATTGTATTTAATTTTAATGGTTAAAGTGAACTGTGATGAGTTCTAGTTTCTAAGCCTTTGTTCTTTTCTTACGCTAGAAAATTTTCCGGAAATTGTCAACGAATGGCTGAATCATTTTTATGCTGCATATGTTTTTATGCATGCAATGAGGGTCTCTGATATGGCGCAGGAAAATAGTACCTGGGAGGGATTGAGGAAGGCCAGCAGGACTTGTGCAGGAAAGGGAAAGAAAAGGCTAGAAAAAAAAAAGATTTTCAAGAAAATCTTTCTTCTGAACTTTACTGGTCACTACGAAATTTTATAAAATAACATCTGAACAGCAGGTTTATTCAACCAAATTTAATAACTATTTTTGGCTCGCGTGACGTGAGATAATCAGCATCTACCAAAGTCTCATTTAATTTGATAAAAGAAAAACTACTTATAACTTTTTGCACATTAACTTAAAAACTTAAAGTGAGGCACCGAAATTATAATTTCAACGATTACATTAGCTTAGTGAGCTTAATTTTTCCGCCTAATAACCACTTTAATGGCGGCTTCTCCCGTTAGAAATTGTTTTTGTTATATCATTATTAGGCTTCATTATTATTTACTCATAATAAGTAATAACACAAACGCTTCCTGCAAAGAGTATTAAAATAATAGAGGAAATTAGTTTTGTTCATAATTATAAGTATTTTCTCAGTACAATTTAAATGATATTTCTGGTCCATTTTATCAGTGTTGGAAATTGATTTTTGATTTTCATTCCTGTTTTATTTTCGTATCCTGTGTTATTAAATCGTGCTTCCTTAGTGCTCTTCGATGAGGTCTGGGTTCTTTACACCAGATTAAACTTTGTGGGAGTTTAGCAGGAATATAACTCAGAAATACGCACATTTTAATCCTGTTGAATCGAAAGGAAAAGGATCAATTTAATATTATTGTAAAAGTTGTCACTATTCATATTGAAGGAATTAAATATCCACTCTCTTCTGAATAGATTCAATGTAAGTAACTACTTGTGAATCTGTTAAGGGATTCCTTATGTACCCGGATAAACAAACACATTTTCACACCACTTGCTCGACAGTGTCAAATTATATGCCACGCTAACCTAGCCTAAAGTAAATCATTAAAGCCCTGGGGTCTAGCCGGGCATTAATATTGTACTGAATTTCATTATGACCCGCTGGTCATTAATGTGATTTGAATTTGGAACATTGGAACCTCAAGTAAAAATTGCATACAGACATTTTCCATAGTATATTATACTAATTCCATGCATATACTATTGAGACCGGCACTAAAAAAAAATTGTTCGGAAATCGAACTGGCCATCAAGAGTAGAATACAAATTTAAAAAATAGAATGCAAATAAATAAAAAGCGCGGATACTGCAAATCGCTTTGCTGTCAAAAAACAAATTAAACTACAAATTCTCCCAAAAATGTTGAGAGACGGTAGTGATTTGACTCCGGAGTGCATTCAATCCGAAGCCATTGGCATTACCAACAATCTACTCCCAGAAAAGTCCAAGGAATCGTACATGAAAGCACATGACGATTTTTACAGAAGAATAACTATAAAAGCCGTCAAGTGTGTATCCGAATAAGAGCTTTTAGTGTACTTCCAGCATTTATCATGTTCAAAGCAAGTAGCTTATGGTCCATATATTCGATGCTCAGGTCAACAATAAGCATTAAAAATAATATTCAAATTAATACATGCACCAAAAAAGAAAATCCGAAGGACATCGTCCTAAGAAATTAAAAGTTTTCACAGCTCTAAATGTGGAAACCTTTCTAAATGAAGCCCCTGACTACAGCTTTCTTGCAACAAAAGTAAGTACCTACCTAATGATTGAATTTTTAGTAACTAAAATAGCTACATACTTACTTATACTTACTAGCGACCCGTTTATGCATCGATCGCTTGTGTGCGAGCTATTAAAGCGTTGCGTAATGTTTCGACAAGCCAAAATGTCGAGATTTCTGCGCTCTATCCAAATTAAATATTATTGTAAACCTTTGTTAGGTTTGTGTGTCTATTATTACAATAAATTATATGTGTCAATCAAATCTCAGAAACTGTATAACTTGCAATACTTAAGAATTAATATATATTAAAATACGTAACTTACCTTCCTATTTGTCTATTTTTGTAACAGGTGGCCTTGATTTTTGGAGTCAATGGCGCTTATCGTGGACATTAACTCTTGAACATTAAAATCGAAGATATCGAAGAACATTCAGATTTGTTGCTGGTAAATTTGCCAGATACAAAATCAAAAAAGAACGGTCGTTCGTAGTCCGTGGAGAATACGTAAGAATTGTCGAAAAGTACGAAGCTTTACGCTCTAATATAACCACTAACATATTTTTCGTAAGTCACCGGCAAGTCATTGGCAAAAATAAGATCAGCATCATGCCGAAAGAAATTGCGAAATACCTGAAATTGACAAATGCCGAGCTCTACACGGGCCACCGTTTCAGGAGAACATCAGCTACTCTATTGGCGGTTTCAGGAGCAGACATAACTCACATTAAAAGACACGGGGGATGAAAATCGGATGTAGTAGCGGAGGGCTACATTAAAAATTCTATACAGAATAAGGATAAAATAAATTGCCGCATTGGTGACAACATCAAACTGAAAACATCGTCGATAAAATGATCCATGGACACCTTTGTCACCGCAACCATACACATCAAAACACTATTTATCTAGCCCGCTGCCTCAAGTACCACGTTCACCAACCTTCACGATCCAAAATGATCCTCAGTAGACCCAAGTTTCTGAAACTTTTCTCATAGCTTTACGCAAATAAACTCTACCTCCACTTCAATAAATATACCGATTAAAAACATAACATTGGCTTTCCACAACTGGTCTAATGTATCAAACCTAACCTTTAACTTTTAATTGTTTTAAATAGGTCTTCTAACTGGTATTCTAGTACCTACTATTGCTTTTTATTGTCTCGTAGATTGTGTGAAAAATAGAGTATCCTCCTCCGATATAAACAAGCCTTCGTATTGGGCGAGCCTAAATCCCTCGCTGCACTTAGGATTCTTGTCTTAACTCCAATCTCCCTCGCTCCTCCCGGGAGTTAGCACTAGAATCCTTCGTTACGCTCGGGATTCAATTCGGTGCCCGCGACATAAGATACTGCTTTGTCCCCTTGGTGCATAGTCCACTGTTTCATCCTAATAACACAATGCAATAGATTCGGAAATTATCCAGGAAAAATCACGATTCGCTCATGTGCGTATTTACCAAAAGTACAGGGTAGGGGTGTATCAAAGAGCTAAATCCCGTGTTAACGAAGGTCCGCATTGTAATCCCGGGCCCGGGACCTACGGACACAATTAACAGGCTACAACATTATCTAACATGTATATTAGTAGTTACAGGAATTAGTGAAAGATCGTACAATACGTACATTGCGGGATTTGTTCCTAATGTAATACAAATACGTGTGTAATTAACCTGCTGTGTTTAGAGACTAAAATAACACTGGACGTGAATGTTAATTTTATTTATAGGATTTGACTTTCTGACTTCTGTGTTTAAGCTCATAATTATGTTGGGTTTTGAAAACAAAACAACAAAGGCGTATCTGAAAGTACCAAATGTGACTTGACAGCTTGCGTAAATAATTTATCAGGGTTTTTTTTTGTTCGAGTGATATTTAGAAAACAATATTTCAGTTCAGGGCCTTTTTTTTCATACGTGCCTGTAATTTTAAGGTGCTTGATTTCGTAATGTCACTTGTCAATCTTAAAATGGTTCGAATTTCTTTTTCTGTCGTTATCTAAACCTGACGTTTCTTCCTTGAGGAAATATGACTTGAAAATGTCAAAAATCACTTTAGACAACACTACACTCACTTACATTTAGTTTATTTTGTAATTGCCATTATCAATAGCTAATATTTGTAATGGATTTGGTCACGAACTAAAAGGGCAGAAGCAAAATTAAATGAACATAAACCTTATAATAATCCAACAAGTTAAATGACGTTCAATTGCATTGCCGTAAGTTTTACAAGTCAGGCCAAACGACATACACAGCGGTGCATTGTTTGTATAAATTATCGAATATGTCCATGGCATGCACTAACGTGTATAAAACTTCATTTGAATAACTCACTCGACGGCCATGCTGTTCTATTGAAAGTCGCGTGCCTTCATTATGGAAAGAGAGTGGTCGGTTGTTAGCATTGCTGTTATGATTGTTAAGGCGGAAGCCTTGGTTAATGAACGAGGAAGGGATATATATCGATTCTCATTATATTTGAATTTGCCAAAGGCTTTCGATACAGTAAAAGAAAATTAGTTCTGTTGTATGTCAATGTTCCGCTTACAAAGTATTTTGTGCCTTTTTGATGTACAACAAAATGTTCTTCATAAGAAACTGCTTGCTTTTTCTACCTTTCATTGCTTCGACACATTGTGCAACAAAGTAACACAGAGAACCCAGCCGATACGCAAGCAGAAACTACCCGATGTCAACATACCGATACAACCACAATTATTGCAAGATGGTTGCCTCTGAAACTTACAATATAAGGCCCCAGTCAAGCGGCTACCTTTGTAATTTTTTATCCCATTGTATAGCGTTGTTAATGCAGATAGGTAAATTGTATGACAAACATTTAATGAGGTGTTTCTTGCATATAAAGAGAGACAACGATCGTTTATTCTTTATGTTTTCATATTGATACACCCAGTAATGGTTTGTTGGGAATTGTTTATAAATTATGTTGATGTGAATGGGTTATTTGTAGCTTTTAAACGCCATCGCGGTTCCCTTTAACGTTTAGTTACAATGCATCCGGTCTTTCACTTTGAATAGTAATGAGTGCGTGATCATCGTATATTAAATACTTTTTAGTCGTTTTTTTGTTTGGTACCTTTGGATGATGCATGACAAATTGTCCTTGCAAGTACGCTGATTAATATTAAGTATTGACTTTTACTGAAGTAGTTAACCATTCAGAATAAGAATAAGAATATTTTTATTGTATAAGAAATTACAATCGAATGCGTTGATTCTTGCAACTCACACTAGGATTCCCTGTGTTTTGTGATCCAGGCTCCTTCGTTCCGTTTCCATTTATAAATTTAATAGGTACGAGTATTCGTTACAGTGAATTTCAATTTCATACACATACAATAAAAACTAATTGACAAATGAAAAAATAATTAAGACTAATGCTAATCACAACCAAGTAAGTATGTATGTTGTGTGTGATTGTGATGATGTGTGTGTATGTGTGATATGGTGTATTTGTGTAGGTGAATGATTTAAGATCGTTGTGTTGGTGATAATAAAAATTAAATAATAAATATAATATAAAATTCAGTATGTCTGAAAACTTTATTGGTCAGATAAAATATTGGAGGTGTCCAAAAAGGCAATATATTGGGCCCTGGGTTGTTTTTGTACAATTATTTGTCTTCTCAAATTAAAAAAAAATTTTTTTTCTTAATATATAATTATTTCAATGCTCGAAATTGTGCTACTGATTCGAATTCACCATCGGTACCGCTTTGAGGACGCGTCAGTTAATTTGATGATGAATTCGATACATAGCTAGATACTAAATACGATTGAAAAGATTTACAGACGAATAAACACGCTCATTTGGTTAAATTGTGAAATTTACTCAGTACACATGTTTAGGTACGTAACTCACTTGCATGACCCAATCTCGACTTCAGAGTTTTAGTTTGGTACCAAAAAGCTATAGGTTCATCACAATTATCAACATTAATGCGTTGTACTATCAGCTTATTCAAAATAGCTAAGAAGTATTCCCATACCATATCCTTATATTGTACCACAGCCACTTAATGCTCAAGTCAGGCCTCTGTAGTACTGACTTAAGAATTTCAAATTAGCCACAGATTATTAAGTATAGATTGTTCCGTTTACCGTTACAAGACTCGAAATTCGAATGTGGATTTTCTTTAATAAATCATGTTCTGGTTCGCAGAAGAGATTACATTGTGTTTGCGTAGTCGCTTGGCAGCCTTACAGCTCATTGTTGCTTGATCATTGCAATATTTCATAAAGCGGTTTGTAAGGGTACATTACCAACTTATCTGTTGCCGTCGCCACTAAAGCACAAAAAAACAAGATACGATGCTATTGAATTTTCAAAATTTGAATGTCGAAAAAAGAATTCGGCGAATGATGACTAACTTACTGTTCTTGTTGTTGTGTTCAGTGGTCTTTGTATTGACGCTGACTTTGCAAATGTCTGTCTTATAAATAAAATTTAATTAGGTTCCAATTTTTACGGAGTTATTGCTTTTCTTTTATAAGTTTTTGCGGTTGTGGTTGTCATGGATGACCATTATAATAGACTTAGGAGTTCAAAACAACGTAAATAACGTGAGCCTCAGTTTAAACAATCTTCGATCCATGTTTGTTACCCAAATAAGTTAACTACAAATACCTTAACTACCAACTACTGCACACGTCAATGAATTTAGGTCTTCTCTTGTTAAAAAAAAGCATTAACAATGTCAAAGGTCCTTTTAACAATGTACAAAACATTCCTGAAGACGTGAACTTCAACACAGTAAAATGAAATAGTTATATATACAAAACACTTATTAGTATTAATGTATTCTGGACACGATGACAGCGACACCGCTTCGAGAACTCTCTTTAAAAAATAAAAAAGTCTAATCCAAAACACTCTCCAAAATAGTGGGCCTACATACTTTGAATATAAATTAGCAAGAACTCAAAATTACGGCATACTTCATGCCTAATAACGAAATAAGATGATAGACAACCGTATCTAACAAGTAATTTATAGCCTTATTATCATTGTTTTCTATTACGGAACAATAAAACCCAATTTTGTCTCGGAAGATGAGTAATTGTTTGAATTAGTTACGATACAGCCTGCAGTGAGCCACCAACTGTGCCCTCATAGAGAAATGAAGAATTCGAGGATAATGTCACGTCTTTAATTTATATTAAAGGTGCTTCTATCAAAACCGGCTTTGATGGCTCTGGGGCAGAAATAGCGTATAACAATGTAATCCACTAAAATTCCGAAGTCGAACAACGCGCGAAACTTTTATACGGTCAGTAATAATTAATACAAAATAAAAGAAAAAGTATGAGTGTCCATAAATTAAGCGAAGCGGAAAGGGTCCGACGCATATCGAAGGACCTTTTAAGAAACCTGTACACTCGAATTCCATTCCGAGAGCCATAGTTAAAATGCTCAAAGAATAGCTATTCATTAGCGGGTGCGAGAATGAGAATTCTTTAGGCACTCTGAATATTCCATTGGCCGAGAGGCTTGTATTGTCTTTTAGAAAAATGCTTGAGTCTTTGCCTGGGTGCTAAATTATGTCGCTGCGATGTAGCCAACACCGCGCCTGACAAACACTAGAGGAGCCGACGCGGGAGCGCGAACATCCTACTTCATTATTTATACTCCATAGATTTTATTTGCAAGCAACACCAAACCATAGCCATAGTTTATTGCTATTCCATTAATTATGGTAATTTTACCAGCACTACGCATTCATGCAATAGCTTCCTTTATTATTCCGAGCGTACCGACCAAATTTAATACCACTGATTGTAATTAAAACAATTTTAGCTTAATTTCGCCTTACCGTGTCAACGCAACAACGCAACGCTGAATTAAAACGACACGAGAATCATTAAGAGCGTGTAAAATTATTCAGCATCCTGTCGAAAGAGTCCCACAAAGTTTGCACTTTGCATATTTAAAGAAACACTCGCCTTATCTGGCTCATCGCCGATTCAGTTCACAGATATTCTCAGGAGAAAAACGGAGTAAACTAAAGGCCAAGATTCTTATGGCCCGGTGCTCGCATTAGGACAAAATTAAGTGCGGTTATGTGTTCAGCTGTCACATTAAAATACCATCGGCTACTTCACACCGCTTGTGAAAAAAAAGCCGCGTAAGCTATTGGCAGTACAATTATTCGATGAATCCTTTGCGTTTACTTTGTGTTCTAAATTATGGTTCCCTTGTTAATTTATTGGCTATCGTGTTTAATAATGTGCTGTAGTAACTTTTGTACTTTATTCTTTGTTTTGCATATTATCCTATACGCCTATTTTTATAGCCAATTGACCGAAACAGAGAGTCTTTTTATTACGACTATATTTTATCTTTATCATCGTTTAACGATAATTAAATTTTAATAAAGCTCGTGGACAACTTAGACGTGTATTCAACAAAAACAATTGACCAACCCATTTTTGGCTACGGCAGTGACTCAACCGTACAAGAAGTCATTTCCGTAGCGAGTCGATTGGTCTCGAGCATTGAGATCAATTAAATTGTAGGAACGGTCCAGTGACGGTGTGAGTACGAGAAGGAATCCCGCGGGAAGGTCGTGCGACACTGAGCTACAGGTTTTTTTTTAAGGGATAAAAAATCTGGGAAGTGACGCGTAAGTTATATCCCAAAAAGAGGACTCGGATGGTAATTTTTTCGTTGAATAGTTGATTGATGATGCTGCTGCTGTATAATAGAATAACTTTACCCGATAGATACATTTGTATATTTTTCGTGAATGAAATATTTGGGAGCTTAATTAAAACATTTTTTGTATAGACCGTTCCAAACTCCAACTGAATGCAATGAAGAGTATATTAATATTGTTATAGGTACTTTGATCTTGACTCGATAAAAATCGATCCTATGTTAGTGATCGAATAAAGTAGTCTTAATTTCCCAACTAATAAAACCACAAACGAGTAAGCTTGCAAAGTTGAACCATAAATTATTAATTCTGATAAGCAAATTGTATTATTAAACTATGTGTTTAAAATAATGAACATCGGTGTACATATTATACAACATAATTAAACTCTAATTACCATACGAATGTTCTGATAGCCTTAATATCATCTTATCTCTATAAAGTAGTCGAGTGGGTTATTCAAGTAAAGATTACAAGCTACAGCTGACAGCCGATAGGTGGGATTGCGAGTTTACAAGGCAGAATAGACCTTCTTGCATTCCTGCAAATAAGACTCAGGTATACTGGGCATATATTTTATTATTTTTTTGATTTAAAGCGCATTTTTTGCTGCTACTTTTCAGAATGTCTTTCAACCTGAACTGAAAAACTTCTCAAGATAATCTTGGAGCACTAAAAGCCACAATTTTTTCCATACAACCGTAATAACAATTAAGGACATACAGTAAAAGCGCATCATAATGGTAAAAGTTCCGAAGGTATTTGCTTTGATATTTTATGAAGCTCTATAACGTTTGTGAAGAAGACGGTAGACGCAATTATCGTAAACCTACCAATAAAGCGAATTAATTCCGTAATCAACAAAATCTATTTATTGCTTAATCATGCCGATATTATAAGTGAAGAGAGAGTAATGATTATTTTTCGATCATTCCGTTTTAATTTGGACTCTCTAACAAGGTTCTCGTGTCCGATTTCGTCACGCAAATAAGATTTTGCACGGCCAATCCTAGTTTCGGTGGTTTCGGTACCAATTAAGTGATTGTTAGATCAAACTACGCAATCCTGTTACGGTCGTTAACGTGGCCCATCTGAGCCAACCTTGGGCCATGTTCGCCAATCAACAGGGCTAGTTTGTTCGAAGAAGTTTGGAGGAAAATGAAAGCCAAGCAAGATGGTGCTGCTGCAATTAAAAACCATGCAGACTCGGTTATAGATTATGAAACTTGTTTTGCTTGGGCGTTTTTTTTTTAAATTATCTTTTCAAAAAAAGCAATGCATAAAGAGGTGCCTCATCTAAATTTCTTTAACCCAGTTTCAACACATTCTTGATTGAAAAATATTTTTTTTCTAATGCATACTCAGCGCACGACTGTCACTTAATAAACATTGCAAGAGCTTGCAAGTCTCTGCAAGCTGATCAAACAAGTTGCGGACGTGTAATACCACATGTTAAGTTCAATACAGAGACGACAGCTACCGTTCCGCTCGCGAATTAATTATACCACCGTTAGTAATAGAGTAAATAAAACTAGTTTGGAGCCCTACGGCTAATTATGATATATGTGTCCACCGTAAGATTATGTGGGAATCTAGGACTCAATTTTAGTGCCAATATTGACTAGTCTCTTGGAGAAATTGTAGGAAGATTTGCTTTCGCAGAAAGCGCATCGATTTAGTTCGTTGCTGTTGCAGAGGGTGTTGCTACAATATTGAACACTTTAAGTGTACATTTATTAGAATCATGAAATGTATTCTATTTAGCTGTTACTTCTAAATCATCACGGTTTTCAAATGAATAAAGTTTATATAGCCAATGCAACAAAAAATTCTTCACACTAAAAATATTTAAGCGGTGTTATTTTTCGTTTAAATCATAAGTTACTTTTTTGCGAACAAAGTCATCGTGTAAATCAATTAGTTGTCTGCTAACAAAAATAACAAAACAAAATACACACTCAATCTACACATTCATCAAAATTGTTCCACAACAGGTTTTCGATCTTTAAAATTGATTGCAATTAATTTTTCAATATTTTGCTTACACTAATAACTCGACGGGCTCATAGTAAACACGTTGGAAACTGGTATCATCTGCATAAATACAGGTTTATAAAATTATATCTAGTAGCTCCATTATTTTTTGATAATCCTGCAAATAACATGGCCATGTGTATTATTGTAAATGGCAATTATGTCAGGAATTGACACTCAGTTTGTTACGGCAAAAAATCAATTTGTTAGTACTCTAAAATGTTTCCATGGCATCATTTCCTTTACTAAACTTTACTTCTTTGAGAAGATTTCCAACTAAATCGAATAGTTTTTTCACCCGTGACAATTAATTATATTGTTTGTGTTCAAAATTCCGTCTTCGAATTCCAATCAGAAGCTGTTCGCCGTTTTGTTACTTGGAAATTATTTATTCGTTTTCGATGTATTGTTTTGTATTGCTATTCTACTGTCATGTTATCAAGCACGTACACTTCTTTAATAATATCTGAACGAACACTTTGTTTCTACTCGGCGTGATCGTCTATTCTTATCCGTTAGTTTTTTATTCGGCCGAGCTTTATTGATTTTTTGCTACCAGAATTCCTTCACTTTAATATGCTTCATCTCACTGCATAAAAAGGTGCTGTCTATTGTCTTTCGGCATTCTACATTGCCTCGTGTTCACATGTTTTGTTGTAAGAAATGCTCTGTCATCGTTCAATGTATAGTTTTTGATTAGCCTTTACGTGTCTAAAATACATTGGTGACGGTAACTGTTGCGAGAGCCATTAAATCATTCTCATTATAATTTGAATCACCAATTTTCGTTTTACCTACAGCCGTGCATTAAGAAAACTTCCATTTTATCATGTGGTTTACCGTTAGCTAAATAGTGGTATCAATCATAATCTTCATTGGCGAGATTCGCTCGAGTATTTTGATGATTGTTATTAGTAGTTCTGAGTTATGAACCTCAGTAGTGAGCTCCATGAGTACTGCTTAATGGAATTTTAAGAGGCAATTTGATTAATTTCGTACGTGCAGAATTTGTGTTATGCCTACGTTAATTGGGTGATTTTGTTTTCTGTGAGCTTTCCCGTTTATATTCCAGTCAAATTAATCACTTTAATTTTGCAATTAATTCTCACGCAAGTGGTAGTGCAAAATTAATTACTATTCGTTATTGAAAATAAAAAAAAAACTTTTAATATATATTGATGATTAATTTTTCACCATACATTAAAATTACAAATTGCAAAATAATTTACAGGTTTTCCAACATTGACAAATAGAAATACAGAAATAGTATAAAACATTGAATATTTACTGGTTTCAAGTGATCATATACGGCGTAAATAATAATGATATAAAGCCCAATAAATTGCCATTGATAAGGAAGCAATTTCTTTGCACTTGCACAAGAAATATGGGCAGAGGCGGGAGTAGCAATTATTTTTTAAAGCCCCCTGCCTGCGCTCACTGACTTAAAAAATCGACAAGATATTTGTCTTGTGAAGCTTTAATGTCCATTTTCATACCGTTTACAATCAATAATGATCCATAAAGTGCGGGCACGCAATCTTCAGCAATATTTTAGTGGATGGTACTACAAATGGTTTATTGCAAGTACCTACATATTTTTCTGTTCATATAAATCGTGATTGGCTTGTGTTTGTTTTATAGTTATTGTTGGTAACATAATGCGTAAGTCTCGTCTGGGTTTTACGGTTCAAGAATTTCTCTAAGCTTCAGATTTATGACAGGAAAAATTTAATAGGCTGTACCTAACTGCTAACTTTAAAGCAACACTGTGAGACAGTCTCACCATTTATCTTTATTTCAATAATTATTTCTATTGCTTTTGCTCCGTAATCAAATTGCAAATAAAAATAACATCGCGTTTGAGTTCCTTTACAAACGCTGCTACACTTTCATGGTCTTCGAATACTTTTGCAGAACTATATATTATTTTTAAGTACTACAGGTGTTTTTTGTTGACAATTTTAAGTTTACACTTTGAATTTACGAGTCGACCTATGTTAATGTTTGGTCGTAAGATTAAATTGCTACAACAATGCTCCTAGGCAAGCGCCAAGCTGTTAGTACTCATGCACTATTGATGTTTTATGTCAAGAACTTGTTTTATTTATTGTCTTATACCAGTCTCAGTAACAGTCAGACTTGTAAGCGTATCTCGGATCTGCTCAAGCGGTAAAAATAAATCAAAAGTTTTAATGGACCTCTTTAAAAAAGGTTTCGTTTGGGATCCTAGCATCATTGTTATTTCTAACGACAAGCAGTGCTGTATTTTGGTTTGAAGTGTCTAGTCTCTGTGACGTTTCAGGGACAAGGGACATCTCAATTTGGTTACAGGCAAAATATTGAAAAAAAAACGTGTTTCTGGCGCTTAAAGCAGATGTTAATAACCGTCTATTATGTTATCTGGCCTCTCGGCATGACTGGTTTCACAAAAAGTCATCAAATTATTTTGATGCTGCTAGTCTTGAAAGCTTTGTAATCGAGCCAGGCCATTGCGACAAAACGCACACAACTCAAACACCCAAGGGAATTCATCAGACACAGACACTTATTCATACGCCCTGTTGCTCAACTAATCACTAAATAAATTAATCGTCTAAATGCACCATGTCCATGCCTTGGGTACACGTAGGTACCTATAAAATTTGTCCGAGCCGTCAATTCGTATTTATATTTCTAAGTGATATAAAGCGCAGCGACTATCGAATTAACTCGTCATCCCGTCGGGACGTTATCGTCCCACGACATCGGTAGCCGACAAGTCGGTTGATCTGTCGTGTGTCGCGTGCGTTTTATTTTACGCACAGTGACGTGCGTCGCCTGTCACCCGGCTGCCTTTGCGTTAATTTAAAACGTAAAACGTATGTCATTATGTGGTTTGCGGTACTCGATAAGAGTTCTGGAGTTCTCGAAATTCGGCGGCACTGAGTTCTAGGAATTTTGTTATCGATTTTTGTGTAGTCGTAAATCAATTAATTAACGTAGAGTATTTACTTGCTTTATGTATTGGAATATTGAAGCTTCTAGCTTGTGAGGAGACCGACTGTTATCAGTTATCTTGAAGTCATAGAAGTGACCTTTGTAGATTAAATAATACAATGTTATGATGATATAAAAAAAAATAAAAGAAAGTGGTATTTGACTTAACTTTTTAAGACTGCAAACTACAGATAATTTAATTTGTTTTAAATTAATTTTATAATACATGAAATATATCCCCTACGGCTAAGGTATCGCGCGGGCTGTTTATAAAATATACCACTTAATAACACGCTGCGATCTGCCTACCGACTGCGAATACTATTTTTGTGAACGTGGGTGGCGTTGTATACGTTTGTATTAAAATATTTGTCTAGCTCCGGGCTATAAGACTATCTAATTAGCAGCGATCGACACTGAAAATGCTATTAAATTGTCAAACAACAAATAAACTCAGGCAATATAGTAAATTGATCGGAAACATCAGATGCCCAATCCTCAATGATGTTATCGTTACCTCTAATATATATTCATCTCTAAATTAATATGCAGACCGTAGCATACGATATACATTTCAATTATGAATCTTAATTAACGCTACTTTATACTGACAAAAAACTAATTAAGAATGCGAAATAATCTCAGTCCTGTCATTAGGCGGCAATAAAACATTGATTTGAAAATCTCCGCTTTTTTATCTACAAAGAAATATATGTGTTTTACATTCGAAAATTGGGTAACAATTTCTATTTCGAGCTTAGAATGTGACGTTATTTTAAACGATTTCTTTTGTGTGTCGATAAAAACGTCGGTCTTTGAATATGTAGATTGGCTGTAAAGTGTCACATGGAGTTTAAGGCAAGCGCAATGATAATCGCATCGATTCAGTTGGAATCGATAGACATAAGCACATCTTTTATTATTCTATTGCTTTTGATCGAAGGATACGTTGTGTATTGTGACCGTTTGGAGTCCGATGCGTGTTCGTATTTTATGGGGGCATAAATATCAGTGGATGGCCGTCGAAACAGGCCGACCGCGACGCGCGCGCAGGCCGCGGGCGAGCAAACCGGTCGTAATTTTTATTCGCCGCTCAGTGAACAATTTCGGTAAATTTGTTTGCATGTACTGGGTTTTGTTTGAGCATTAGCAACAGCCGAGTTATGGATGCGATCTTAAATAACAATAATTGTGGACGTCCGAATGTATGAGAGTTGTGAGCGTCCATATTTATGAAGCTGTATTTTTTTAATGAGGCAACATTGTTTGAATTTTAATATTTATTTCTTTTGGATGGGACATAAATTTTGGCAAACTAACAAACCCAACCTATAATTATTCCTTAGGCATGAAGACATCAACATTAGTTTTTATTGACAGGCATTCATTTATAGTTTTTTAATTGTTTGTTTAATAGTTATGAATATTTTCTTTCTATAACCAATAAATGAACTTGTTTATCTATAATAGCAAAAAAAAGTTCAATGTGATTAATTACTGACTAACATCAGCATCACTCTTTTTCTATCAATCAGGTACTTCATCAGCATATACTTTTAAACGCATGGAAAAATTAACCCCGCGGGGTAATTACGTAACACACTAACAGTAGGAATGGGTTTCATTTTGACAGTTCATCAACATGCATTGCGTTATTCACGTTGTTGAGCACACAAATGTTTCTAACATATGAAGCAATGGATTAACAATAGGCTTCAAAATTATTCAGATTGTGATAGATAGTGTGTTACGTAATTAGGGTGGCGGTCTTGCGACCAACCCAATCGAACGCATTTCTAGAATACGATCGGCGGGGTAATTGCGTAACACACTAACACTAGGAATAGCTTTCATTTTGACAGTTCAACAACATTCGTTGCGTTATTTACGTTGCTGAGCAGACAAATTTTTCGAACATATGAAGCAATGGATTAGCAATAGGCTTCAAAATGATTTAGATTGTGATAGATAGTGTGTTTCTGAATTCGTATGCAGTATCAATTACACTTACTTTGCTACCGTACCGTACCATATATATCGAACCCAGTTCCATATTATTAGCCCCCAAAAGTACCACAAATGGTACCGCTAGATAAAACCATATACCATCTAAAGGTCTTGTTCACTTCCTGATCACTACATCCATCGATTCTTCTTGATATGCGTAGGTAAATAAAATGATGCATTGTGCTTCCAGTCCCACGCATCTTTACGGCTAATATAATCAGATAGGGTTAAAGAATTAGCCATCAATCATTGATGATAATGATATGTGACGTGCTCTTATGATTGTGCTCTCGATAATTTTATAAATACCACGTTTGATTGATACGATGCGATGCCAAATTTGTACGCGAAGTTGAGTAATCCGGATTTTTTGTTGTGTTGTTTGACATACCGGTTGTTATTATAATAAGTATAGGCACTTCCTGTAGTTACTATTTTTTTCTTTGATGGTTGTTATCTCTGCCTGAGATAACCTACTCGTTATTTAAGAGAACTATATTTCAAGGATTTTGATAAAATAACCAGTATATTATAAATATAGTACCTACAAGGCATGTTCTTTGGTCATAACTCGTGTCAGTAAAAAATCAAGCATCATGCGTCTCACATTATAAAGAGGTAAAAATTATTTGTTTGTAAGTTTGTATGTAGGGGGTAATCTCTGTAACTACCAGTCGGATTAAAAAAAATCTTTTTCATTTGATAGCCCAATTCTTCAGGAAGACCGTAGGCTATTTAACATCATGCTAGGACCCTTAGGAGGTCAGAAAGAACGCTAACCGA
This sequence comes from Dryobotodes eremita, assembly GCA_917490735.1. Taxonomy (NCBI): domain Eukaryota; kingdom Metazoa; phylum Arthropoda; class Insecta; order Lepidoptera; family Noctuidae; genus Dryobotodes; species Dryobotodes eremita. Next base: position 15,729,483 of record OU823251.1, on the reverse strand, counting down.
AAACGAAGTAATAGCGCGGGCAGGCGATGCGATGAGACGGGGTGGGTAGGGGTAGTCAGAAATTTCACACGGACGAAGTCGCGGACAGAAGCTAGTTAAAAATATGTCAATCAAGTCAGCAATGGGCCATAATTTCCAACTTCAAAGATGAAAAAGGTAGAGGCACTGTAATAAATGCAAAAGTTTTTGCAGTCCCACAAATAAGAGTTCAGTGCCTTATGTGGACCTAATTTTACATTTACTTCATCACTCATCATCACTAGTTCATCATCATCACTAGTTTTACTTCAATATAAATGTCGTTTATAACGTCATCAATGTTTTTTCCTAATATTATACTTAATTTAATGCTCAATAATTCATAAAATGGTACATCCAAGACTTAGTCAAGGCGTACAAAAAGTGCACATTAATTATCACTATGGCAACAGGATGCCAAGATGGAGAAAAACCATGGGAAGTGTAGCGACCGGTGATCGAAGCCAGTTAATAGCGATGGCGGCCGAACCATTAAAAACTGCATTTCTACGGATTTTATATTGTTAAGTAGATTTTTTTAAAGATACACATGAAGTCGTGGTGAAGTCTACGTTATAAAATAGGTAAACACTGTATGGCACTGAAATAATTATTAACGTGAAATGAGCAACATATAATTAAAAAAAAGAAATGGGTTGATGGGATTTTGTATATACCTACTCTTAAGAATTAATGAAGGCAAATAAATTTAATGAAAGAAGTGCCCAAAGAGTCTGTTCGACAACTTCAAGAAATGTTGTATAATAATATTTCAGAGTTCTTTAGGTACCTATCAGTTTTGTAAGAAATGTTGTTCTTCAGTTAATTAATATTACTTTTTCATGGAAATTATGAGCAAAGGTTACTTAAAAGTCAAAGGTATACATTACTAATTAAAATTATTAATGAGGTTAGTCACCTTGTAAGTTGTTATAACAAATTACTATAAAGATTCTAGAGATTAGTTTAATGAAGCGATGTGCAATTGTTTCACGGCAACACAGACAACATAATTATATGTAAACCTCAAAGGTACGCACACGCAGGCCTGTCTCCGATAAAACGCTACATTGCAATATGTAATATAGTTCTCGATAATGTCGACCACAAGTCGATCACAACTTCTTATATCGTTAGTACATTATGACCTGCTGAGAAGAGCAATCGCAAACTGTGTTGTTAAAAAGAAATAATCATTAAGTCCAATGTAATGTGCATGGCCAATCTAAAACAATTAGGCGATGATATTTGGAGGGAGAAAGTCATAATTTCTATTGCAAACCGATTTGGTGTATTTATGGTTGTTTTAAGTGGTCATGATAATCATAAAAAGTAACAAGTACAATCAGTAAAGACGTTTCTTTGATGTCTGTCACCAAGTTTGGTCCAAATGTTTGAATCAACTCTCGGGGGTGTCTTTACAGCTATTGAATAAATGCAAAGTTTCAGACGAATATCAGTAATCATAACATATGACATACGCAACATTATAAGCATTGGCATAGTTGGTTGATGATAAGACCTGAAAGGCCTCCTTTTAGCCTACAATAAATGGTCAAGAAGAGATTACCATAATCAGCATCACACAGAGTCACAGTCGTCACAAAGAGTCTGATCTCCATTCTGATGGCCAAGTCCCTGTTATTAAAATCCTCCACAAATTATGCTTAGGAAAGTCAGCATATTGCAAAGCTGGCTTCGACACAATAGAATACATGGAAGAGAGTAGCAGGAGACTCTTAGAGCGAATTTCACCAATGAAACTGCCGCGATCAGCGAATCTCAATCACGTTCAAGAGCTGACGGTATCATCATTATTGTGGAATATTGTAACTGGCTGCTGATAGCGTTCGATTTCATTGGTGAAATTCGCCCTTATACGGCTAAAATGTGACACTGGATGAAAAGGTGAAGATATATAGGAACAATAATCAAAATAATACAAAAAAACTATGTAATAAAAAAAGATTCAGAATAATAGAAGCAACAGCAGTCATTGTTTCTCAGAAATAAGAAACACCTACACCACCTAATGACCTTATGACACTAGACAGAAAACAACCGTATATTAATAATATCCTTTTCACTATAGGTCTTAATATTAATATTAATATAAACCATCGCATGTCAACGGTCGCACGTGTAACATACACTAATCATAGAGTACGGAGTATGTGTGTCGCTATTGAGTAGGAACGAGGGTAGTCGTGATCGCAGATTTGTACGGTCTACTTGAACAAATTACTTGATGCAGAACTTGAGTTTTGGATGTTTTTCAACAGCTTGTGTTGTGAAATGTGTGTCTTATTTGGTACTTACATTAAATCGTATCTAAATTACGGTATTCGCTAGGGCCTAGCATATACCGGGCTAATAGTTTAGCGGCTAGACCATGAGTCCTTTTGGCTAATCGATTTTGTAGAAATTCGTCCTATCTGACATCTTATTGTCTTATGTTTTTGTCTTATTAACCGGCTTCTAATTCGGTTTGATTGGCTTCAACAAGTATTACTTTATTTGGATTCAATTCTTGATTCTCACGAAACGAATATTTATATATTATGGTGCCAGTAATTTTTCAGGGTCTGGGTGTTTGTGTATGTTTGACTTCTACTTGGATACGTGCTCCTTTTTTTGAGCCTCGTACACTTTTTGTCATCTCTGGTTCAGACATCAAGCTAACTTATGTGCAAGATATCCTGATTTTAGCAGGAAGCATGCCAAATTAAGCTGAACTCACTAGCCGACTTATCTAGTCTTTAACACCACTTTTACGCCATATACTCGTATCCGTATGTAACGTAGCGACTAATTCAAGGTAACGTATGTATATCCCGTGTGTGACAAGAGTCGGTACCCCCATTGTGGGAGATTCGTTCGTGATCTAAGATTTGGATGCCCTACTTCCTTCACCGGAATGCAGTACCATCGATGCTTGTTGCTTGCTTCAAAGTTTTGGAGGTGGTTTTCAGTGTTTTCTTTACATTCAAATGGATTTGGGAATGTGATATTTAGGGCATGTATTGCCACTTGGGGATAGGCATTATCCACTTGATAAAAAATCTAAACAGTATTCGTATGAAATTCCCATAATTAATAATGATACTGACTTTTTCTTCTTTAAAATTGCTGCATATCGCTGTTTTGCGATTGCAGGTGCATCTTTTGACCTTAATTTATGTGAATCTTTTGGTTGGTATTCTCCTTAGATGTTGTGTTTCCAAGGTTGATAGGTTTTTCACTATCATTTAAGTTCTAATCACCTAATAGTAGGCGTGAAAACGCTATACCTTATACAGCGTGGCGGTAATATTAATTGAAATTGTTACTTTGTTCCCGAGATAAACTGCAGCCTATGCAGATTCCCGTTATGGCCGTGATTAAGATTGTGCTTGATAAATGACTGTAGGCATAGGTCGAGCTGTAGGTGTGCGACGGAATATCTGTTACTTTAACTTATGTGCTCAGATTACCGTATCATTTAAATTGTATCTGCCTCATTGGTCGCGTGGTATTAAGTTCACGGGCGTGTAGTGTGTTTGATTCTCATGTTGGGTAAAGTGTTAATGGTGAACCGTTTTGGTTTGAAAGTTCACTTTGGTGATCTCGCGTTGGAAACTATACAAGGTATGGTAACATGCTCGGCGATATCGCATGGGACATTACCAACATCGTTATGTTGGCAATTTGTAACAGGTGTATACCAATGGAGATTTTGATTGCATGTTATTACGCTGCTGACCAAAATTACATATTTTCTAATAAACCATTGATACACGCAGACGATGCAGAATATTCAGAGCAACAATACCAATTTCTCTAGCGTGCCACAATTCTAAATTCGTGTGTCTTACACCGAAACCAATCAAATTTCTACGGTACATATTTCACTACGAATTTGTCAAGAGCAGGCTTCGTAATTACTCATCATGTACGGCAAATTGATATTACCACCGGTAACATTATTAGAAAGTGGATCTTTTTTTATATTAACTGACCCACTACTTGATGGAAAACATTCACATGCAACGATACGAATCTATTATAAATATAATATGACAATGGTGTATTAACAATGAAGTAGATGAGACGGGGACCGGTGAATGATAAAGATCGGTACGGTTCATTCATCATTCAGTGTTACTGAACGGTGGGAGTAAAAATATTAGTATGATAAACAAACTCCATGATAGTATCGATAATGTTTCAACTATTAATACTTTATGGCGTCTTGGATAGATCACAGTAAGATCAAAGTTCGATGACTTGGGAATGGCTTCTGCGGAACTTCATCGTGTGACCGAAAATATTGGCATAGTACTTATTTTGGAACAGTTCTAGTCATTTCGGTTTTAAAATCTGTCCAAATTGCGCCTCAGCTATCGATTTTTCCTGCCGGGGTCGCGGATTGTTCAAAAGAGTTATCGTGGCCCTGGCGCACAGGCAACTCAAGGAATACGGGTGAGTTTTAGTCACTAAGAGTCTGACACGCCCTTCCGCTCCGCCCAGAGCGGGAGAGGTCATTTGATGATGTCCCACCCAAAAAAAAAGTAGGTACTTACTTTTGTGGCAAGAAAGCTGTAGTCAGAGGCTTCATTTAGAAACGTTTCCATATTTAGAGCTGTGAAAAAAAAAGCTATCGATTTATAATCTCCCACGTCCAACCCATCTTTGACTGCGCCTTGCTGCAAATCCACTATAACTACATAGATGCTTAGCATTGCTCGATGTTCAAAAGGAAATGAAGAATCATTGATTTATTTAACAAGTTAAGTTGCCTTTCGATGATATATTTTTATATCCTTAAACTTTTTGTTTAGAGCATGGTCTACGTCTTTTAGCCGGAATTCAGTTACTTTGTTCTACGGCCTTGAAAATGAAAACACAGTAGGTAAGTAAATAAGTACAATTTTCTGCTAACATTATTCTTATTTATGTGTACGTCGCATGCCTAGACCATAAATCAGTAAAGGTAAAAAAGTCTCCAAGTAAAAATGTTACCTACCAGGAGACCATAAATTAGAGTCGATAGTGAGTGAATTAGTCTATTTTGGTTCCATTTTTTTTCTGTTTATTTGGTCATGGTTTACTTGGAAACTACACGTTTATGGGAACGCAATTACCAATGGTATTTGCATATTGACTATTCGTCCTTGGTTAGCCTTTTTTGGCTATGTGGACTTAGACGGTAATTCCCGTAACTGTCCGGTTGATTAGCTAGGTATTGAGAAGTCAACGATCTGCCGGTATCGAACCTCGTAGTGGTCTAAGGTATTCGCTGGTAGTTTAAACGGTTTTGCAACATAATTTTAGATACGCTCAGACTCTTCAGGGTTGTTGTTGGAGGAATGCAGATGTTAAGCAAATCTTGAGTACTATGTTGAGCTCAAAATTAGGTTTACAAAAGTTTAAGAAAAGAAATTGACACGAATAAAAAACTACGAGCAACGTAAACATGTCAAGCGTAGTTAAAAAAAAATCGTTAACCCTTCGTCCATCCCAAAGCACTAAACTTGTATAGAATAAAAAATGGACACCAAAACCTCCCATTGTGTAATTCAAACGCTGTCGAGATTATCGAAGCTTGCCCTTAAGCAAACTATTCATTAAGACCCGGTTGATTGATGTGGCCGATTATAAAGTTAAGTGCGTTCCAGACGGACGCGCGGTTTCGTTTCCACACCTTATTTGTCCGTATAAACGGGGTAATGAATTAAAACCATTTTTATGTACGTACAGTTTGGGAAATGATCTCGTTGTATATAATTTATTAATTGATTTTATCTCATGACAAGCTAGCTTAATTAAAGCAAAAATAATTATGTACTGTAATTAAAATAAATGCTGGTGGTGAAAAATAAGTAATTTAAAATATGCACAGTGGGCATGATTGTTTACAAAACCCGTCATCCACAGTGCGCTCATAAAAATAACTCAAGTAATCTTAACGTTTTCCCCCAAAACGTGAAGAGCCTTAAAAATATCGGTAGGAATCAAGCACCCTTCTTCGTAGGGTCGACCTCATAAAATACTAATTACCTAGTAGGTATATGAAGATATCAAACGTATAGAAAAACAAAACAATACAGACATTTTGATTTGTGCAGGTGAATCACTCAGCTGCTTATAAATTATAGTCGTTTGATACGAGTCCTTCGAATTATATGAGATGGAACTACGAATTAGTTTTTTGTGTTATGGTCCTTAATTACATGATTAGCAAAACCGCGCGGGTTGCTTGTGACATGTCTCTAGACTCCTTTATTATATTTCAAATTAGGCATATCCTTCATAACAAAATTATAATAATTTTGTCATATACTTCATAACAAAATTATAATAATTTTTATGTAAATTTTTTCCCTTTTGTAAAAGCTAGAGCTATAAAATAAAAATTATTCAGTACTTTGAACGCTGCAGCCACCGCTGCTGTGTTCAAAGTGCGTTAACATAATTGTAATACCTATGAAAAAATACCAAATGAAAAAAAAGTAACACGATTATTACTTTAACCGCACTATTCTTTTTTAGATTTTGATCTATTTCTTAGCTGCTGGTGATCACGATAAACTAAGACGAAGCTGCCCATTTTTAGCCAGGGACCACACCATGTGAATGTACATTATCCAAAAGCTGTCATTAAATTTTATATTACCTGTTAGTAAACCAAATTAGTTTTAATGTTTCCCTAAAGACGTCTTATATTACATGCATACATTAATGCCGTTGACGAGAAGCATTAAAGATAAATCTGGCAACATTTTTAGTTTCGGCGCCACGGAAACGATAATTTAAAAAGTCATCCTTATGATCCGTCATAAATATGATTTCGTGTACCAATGAACGGTGTTCATTGAATGTCCGTCAATAACTTCCGACAAGTACTGGGTTGGGCAAACTGTGTCCGATATATTTTAGTGTGGACATCCATTCATCTTTGAAAGGAATTTACAGAGTTGAGTCGCGGGCAGCGTGGGAGCAGTGTCACGATAAAACATTCTTGGCGGACACAAAATGTACCGCCTGCGAACATGATTGAATTTTATTGTGCGCTTAGCGCTTACTGGGGCTATTTACTAATATTTTATGGGCAGGATCAAAACGGTAGCGATGGTTTATCGCGACGGTATAAGTTGTAAAGATGCTCATTATAAGTCTACACTTCTGAGTACCTATTAGATCGAATAAATTAAGCTATGTTTATTTTTTCGAAAGAAGGAAGCAATGTTATTTTGATTGTGAGGACGATAGGAGAGTAGTCGATAATATATAAATTTTTGAATAAATAAAATAGCCCCGAGATAAAAAAAAAAGCGGATAATAGCCCGGATTCTAGATTTGTGCCCGGTTGGTGGTAATATTCTCGCCCTCTGTTATTTGAGACTGAAACATAAATGACTAAATGTGGGTGTACTATAGGTACACCTCTGCCTAACCCTACGGGGAATACAAGCGTGATGTTGTGTGCGTAAATAAAATATAATGGAGACATAGAAACAATTGTTAGTGTTTTCCCGCCACTCCGCCGCATTTGCCTCGTGCACAAGGTGACCGCCTCAGATTTTTACTATTGACACTTCTTCCAATAAAAGCGACCCCATAAACGCAGCCCTCGGGACAAACCAACTGCAGCCCCGTCCGTATGATGATACTTTAATATGCATAGAGTCCATTTTGTTTGTGGTTTACTACGAAAACTGCAGTAAATTGCTGTAGCGGGGGCACCCACCTTGTATTGACAATTTGGGTGTGCTTCCGATTTTACGTACCCATGAATAATATATCGCGTTTGGAGTACTGGGTAGGATTTATGAAGGGTGGCTAGGGTTTTAATCTTGTTGAACGACCATAACAAGACGTATGGGCAAATTACTGAATCCGTTATGAGGTAACTGAAGCGATTTAATGGCTACTTGAATTTTGGGAGAACCCTTTTAATATTTTAATTTAATAGATCAAGGCGGGATTAGACGTCACGATTTATATGTTTTGTGTTTTCATTTTGTTGATTACATATTGCGTTGGGTGCAAGGTGAACCGTTGAATGATTAATATAGCTTAATTAAACAAGGATCCCAAACTAAAGAAAAATAGATAACACTATAGACTCTGATCTATCGTCTGGGAGGCCTCTTAGGACATTAAGAATTCAAACGATCAAATATGAGTTTTAAAAGGCGTTGTAAATAATTAATTCACAACATTTTAATATCACCCCACAGTAGCTTTTATAATAGCAACAATATCATAAACCTTAAATATTTGAGCATATAAAAAAAGAGTTTTCTACAAAAAAAGAATATTCTTTAGACCATATTGATGCTGTAAACATATTTTAGCACTTTGATAAGTGTTCATCTCGCAGATGTAAGATTAGGTGATGGTTTCTTGACTCTGGAGATTTTAAATCGACACGTTTTAGGATTATTATAATTTTATTGCCAAATTGTACTAAAATATATATTATACCTTCTAAGACTTTTTCGCCATCCATGTGTTGTTTACGATTGAATTTATGACAATAATCTCAGAAAATCGGCTCCAGCAGCCGGCTGTAGGTTATTTTATGTTGTAAACGACAAAAGTAGGATTTCTGTTTATAGGCACACTCTGAAGTGATTTTGGTATTAAAGGTATCTTTCGCACAGCGAAGGAATAAAATAGACCATAAAGGTCTGACGTCATTATAGTGTGCTTTGTGACGTAAGCACTATGGCCGTAGATTCTTATTCTCGTAACTGCAGTTGCAAGTTTTAAGAGCCTTATTTTATATGGTTTTATGGATTGTAAAATTTAGACCTACGTTTATTTCTGCTGTAGAGCAGGGAGCTTAGTACTAGCTATTAGCCTTTGTAAAATAATAATATACCTTTTTATTGTTCAGATGGTCGTCAATGGTTTGATTTCTATGCAGGCATTTCTATGCATTTATGAAGCGAGAGAGACATTTTCTTACAGACTTTGGCTATATCATATCTTATTCATATTACTGCACAGATTTAGATCTTTTATACCTCAAGGGAAAAAAATATATCAAGTCTAGAGTGATCGTTTTGCGTACTGAATGTGGCACCAGGTGTTGAAGCGAAACTAAGGAGCCTTTTACTTCTACCAATGAATATAAACCTCTCCCAAGTTAAAAGTGTTTTCTGATAAATACAAGCTTCGAGAAAATCATAGGTAGGCTTATATTTTTTAGGTATTTCAAAGAAAATTACGTCAATGCAATATTATGGACACCTATATTTACCTACATACTCGGTACCATGTCCTATAAAATCCAGCACTATCGCAATTTTTATTTGTGTGATTAAAATTGCCAGAATCTCAACAAACGGTGAACTAAATGATAATCACGATATTTTGATAAGTATATGCAGAAAAGACGAAGATGCTCCTAAGCCTGTAATCCTTCACTCATCTTTTAAAAGATGCACACTGTTCGCAAAAGGGCCTACTCTTTGATAGAAAAACCACTAAGCACAACGCTCGGGCACACCATAACTCTTCAGTCCCAAAAATACACAATTTTATAGCCAAACTAAAAAATATATTCAAGCATAATGAATAAAACTAAGCCATCACGTCTATCAAGATTAACGTCATTCAAGTCAGATTTATATGAACACGCACAAAAACATATTTTTGTACCTGTTAGAGTATTAGTAACGTTTAGAAATGTGGCTCTCTGTGGTTTTGTATGTCAAATATGCTAAGTTGGGCTGGTTCAGATTTTCATTACTTTCATATCAATTCATTTATAATTTAAACAGTCGTGAGATGGTGTGAAGCGTTTGGTTAGGAGTGGGATATTAAGGGCTGATAGTGATAACACAATAATTTCTAAGTTTATTACGTGCTCTATATCATTCTTAATAAAAAACCCTGGACGTAGCTCCCTCTACCTACCAAACCCTACAGAAAGCTGCTATCCTGAACACTTGCAGAATTGTCCGGAAATTCCTGCAGAACGACAATGATGCAGAAAAAGCACCCGCACAAACATCATTCACCGCTGCAACACAAAGTCAAAACATAATATCATCACGCCGCATATTATCATCAATTATCACTTAGGTTAGTACTTTCAGGGGTAGCACTTGGCTTTGGCCCGTGTTACCCTAAAAAACCGGCAGATCAGTGCCGAGATACAAAAATGTATACCAACAAATAATAATAACACTAAGGGGCCTCTGCGAGTTGGCTTCGGCCCCTTGTACGCCTTCTAAAGGACCCGGACCCCATGGTCCCGAGCTATGTTAACATATAAAAATATTAATAATAAATTCATTTATTTCAGGTAAATAACACCCATTGCCAAACATAAATAAATATAAATCACATCAAATAAATTAAATAAAATCCAAATAAGATCCAATAAAATAAAATAAAATCGAATAATAAAATAATAATAATAATATATAGAACCCTTTACATCAATCTGCAGCAAGCAGCCATCCTAAACACATGCAGAATCGTTAGGAAATTCAAGCAGTTAGACGAAAGTACACTGTTACCATGAAGTTCACCACACGCTGCATTTAGTTGGCTTTGGCCCGTAAAAGTAGCTAAAAGCAGCCCAAAAGCTGAGAAAAAAAATACTCCCGATAATAATAATAGTGGCATAGAAGCATATACCTGGATAAAGTTGGATTAGGCCCATCGTTGCCGTCATGATTTTCGTTTGAAAATGATCGTCATTATCGATCGAAAACGATTGTGTACCTAGTGGTCGCTAAACTGAACGTGGGGGAACTGAGAGCCTACAAATGGCATTCGATTCGGGGCGATTCTATTTCTACAATCGCTATCGCTTTCGCTAATGTTTCCATCATACGAATCGAAAACTAGCGATAACGCTTGTCAAAAAGTGCCACATGGCTACGCATCTATAAGGAAGTAATCATTCGACGCTGTCGATTCGTTTCATAGAATCGAATGATGTTAACATTGTCTAGCTAATTTCTATTCGTTGACTTATGATCACGTGGCATTTCGATAGATTATGTCAACCCCATAATGTTTTATCTTTTCTACTAGCGTCATCGCTAATCGAATATATCCCTAATCACATGCTACCTATTTCACTGCCTAGCCTTCGAGGAATACAGGCGTAATATAATATTATTAAATAAATTAATAAGGCCTTTATGCTTATGTATGGAGGAAGCATTATTTAAATAAATAAACATCGTTAGCACATTTTACTATTTGTTTGCATAGTGGCTTGAGTGAAAAGGGAATTTATAGCCGTTTTCCTGCCGCTCGAACAGGAAAACAAGTTAATTCTTAAACCAGGTGAGGAAACTACTCGTTTTCCAGCGGACTAACTGCCATTATTACTGCCGCACATGTTTTACTACGTTTAAAATCAATACTACTTGTAACTTTTACGATGTGTGAAGGATTTGTTCTAGGTAAAGTTATTCTATAGCTAATGTTGCTTGGACCCTTACCTTTTTTTTTTTTAGCGTCATCGACTAACGGCTGATTCCTATAATTTACGGATCGTTATTGGTTAAAAATAAGACTCTTGTATCTTTTCCAATAATGAAGCAAATACCTCATAGCTTTGCACAGTGGACCTTCCGATGTGGAAGTAGCTATCACAAGTAAAATTTGCTTACGAATCTATTTATGTGACCAATTTGGCAATAAAAAATGCTGCCATTGGTAAACAAAACGATTCGTATTTTTTTATAGGAACCGAGTATAAGAGAAACACAATTTTCTATTATTAATCAGTTTATTTCAGATCAAATGAATCCATACAATTACAAATTTAAAATAATATTGAGAAAAAAACAGAGAAATAAATAATACAATTATATGTACGGTCACCAAATGTGATAAGTAACCAGGGTCGTCGGATATAGTTGAAGTTTGATAAGAAAGCGATGGATATTTTCGAATAAAATTTAACTTAATTAATAGAAAACAAACAGTTCATTTATCGAATTAAATTTCATTTGAAAACATCCATCGGTTTCTTACTAAACTTCAATTATATCGATGACCCTGGTTACTTATCTCTTTTGGTAACTGTACCTATTGTGTTAGTGAAGTCTTATGCACTAAGTTAGTTAAGACCCATCACAATATGCATCGATTTGTTCTGGATAGGGCAATCCGCACGAGATACAACCATCTGCAGGATACTGTTGAAAGAAAGAAAGAAAATACATTTATATCCGGTAAACATGACGCAAAGAAAAACACACAAACACAAAAAATAGCGAGTTGGGGGAAAATATGCGCCACATTCACGCAAAACGGCAATCGCTCAGCATAATGCTACGACCCTATGCGAGACCCTGGACACTGTGGTACCTACTACCTCGCACGCGCTGCAACAAGGAGGCTATTTTCTTCCGTACAACCGCATGAAAGCGTAGCGTAGTTTTCTATTGAAAACTGATTTTTGATTCGTGAATAATTATTATGCAGATCCACGGTTATCGTTTTTTTATCAATTAATCAGTTCTTTTCTTAACATACATAACATAACATCACACATGTAACCCCTAAAGGGTTAGGCAGAGGTGTAGGTACCTATACACAACAACCCGGTTACATGATTAAGTCCCATGGTAATAGGGTGCGATCCTATTGCCATCAACCGGGCACAAATCCACTCCGGACTGCTACTGAGAAATTCCTGATGGAAAAACCCAATAACACTGCCTGACCTGGGAATCGAACCCAGGGCCTCATGCTCAGCAGTAGCCCCTACGATCACTAGACCAATGAGGCAGTCTTCTCTTATTAAACCCGCAAAATATTTCTTTCAGAAATCTTCTAGTAGTACGACGACTTTCTTCTAACAAAGCAATGGTAAGGCTATTTTCCGCTCCTAAGTAATTATGGCCACATAATGTGTGGAAAGTAGAAGCACGTTCCGTTCCGCAATCCACCACTAATCCCTATCACAGCTAACCCGTCTTAATTAAAAAAGAAAACACAGAAGTCCCGGGACTTTCCATCACGACTGTACATAATTAATTGCCACACCTATTACTTGGGGATGGTCGCATCTCTCTGTGGCGTGTACTAATAGCTCTAATTTGCTTTCTCCACAAGTCATGAAGGCAGCCAAGATCTCGCCTGGACTCATGACATCCATGACACGGTGATCCTATGTCGTGCTCAGCTTAATTAGCCCGTAAACCAAGCATCGTGACAATCGGAATCACGTGTGCGAATTTGAATAATATGCCAAGCCTTTCGCGGTCTACTTTGGATTGTTAGGTGGAAAACGCTAATAGACCCCGTGTTTTGTTTTTTTACCTCTGTATGTTTTTTTATTGTCTGTACCTTTAAGGGAATGTTTAATGGCCAGTATTGTTTGTTCGGGATGCAGTGCATAATTTGAGTTTGATAAAACAAACAGTTTCATAAAAAATATATGCATTAAAAACACGAATCTAACTTTAAAATTAGTTCTGTATGGCAGCAGTGAGTTGTGATAACCATCGAATATTAATATTCAATATGTAAAGATATCAGAGACATTAATGTCCATACGACCATTTTGAATAGTCAGATAATCGAAAATAAAGTAATCAAAAATCGATGTTTTTGTATACATAACTGCCTCGTATGCACCATTATGACATATTAAGCAACTTTCATTAACCTGCCTTCATCGCTGTGGAATTTCAAAACTACAAAACACGTTTACACGATAGCATCACTTGAGTATACCTGTGTAAATACCAATAAAAGAACGTTATAATTACGATAAAATCTCGTAGCGTGGATGTTTGGGCTCTAATATCGGCGTGGTCTGTTAAACAATGTCCACCGACGCGCTGCCCACGCGCAAGTCACGCCCCTTACAGATCTCACATTATTGTTTTTATACCTCGTGTATCGACAATATCTCACCATCGATGTGTATTGAAGAATGCCCAAATTGATAGGCATCGGACACTGCTAGACGTTATATTAGGAGGATACGTGATGGATTTTTACATTGTATGCGCTTGCAGCGTGTTATTATGACCAATCGAGAAACACATTGTTCAAAATAAACAGTGTGATCTTGAAAATAAAGAATGTGAATGAGGTCAAAGATCGTAGTTACCATTTTTCCACTGACTGAACATTTTAGTTCAGATACGAACGTAAAAGATCTAAATCTCACAGAATCACTTCGTTTTTTGTTTCGCGATTCGTGCTCAACGAATTGAAGAAAATGAAATATACAAACCCACAGTTTCTTAAACTTTGATCGAATACGAACTAGTACGAAATGTTAAAGGATATATACAAAAAACAGAATTAATATCGGGATCATTTCGTATTCGACTCGTGCGCAAAAAGGAGTTCCAATTATGCGTAAACGCAGCGTCCACTTAAGCCAAACATTCGCTTCGTTCTTTATCGAAATAAATTGACTGCAAAAATTGCTAACCGATGCAAAAAATATATTTACAATGTAATGTGAAAAACTGTGGAAAGCGTATTGACGTTTTTACATGTTTGATATTTTTAAATTCCCATCCCTAACGTCAAACAAAAGTTACTCCATATGTCATTGTGTCAACCAGAGGCAATGCATAATGCATTGTTTCCATTACACTACAAATTTTAACATAAACCCGATGTTAAAGTTTCTTCCATGAATAAAATACAATTTTTTTGTTGTCAGGTAAGTCTGACTCGGATCTGAGGCACGCAGAAGTGGGACAACATCAGGACCTCGTTTGTTGCTTAAGGCTCTTGATAATAACGTCCATTTTCATGCGCCTTGTTTCACGTGTGTTTTGATGAGCTGTGCGTAGTAAGCGAGAGCTTTTTTTGTATGTGCTTCGTATCGTAATTCAGTAAGCCTGTGTAGAGAATTCAGAAACATTCCGGAAAAGTTTATACGCAATGTTCAAATATTTCATCAGCTGCAGATTCCTCTCGCCTCAGATTGTTAACTTTATTTGATTGCGTTTTCATTTTTCTTCGTTCATAATAGTGATTCCAGAGTAAACATTAAAAATAAGGTTGATTTTGTTAGCGACATTCCACTGTCATTGGCAGCTAGCTGTATTGAACATTCACTGCTCTGTTTACAAATACAAACCTGCTTCAAAGTACGCTTCTTATACAAATACGCTGTGATTTGCTATTCCGTACCGTTGCTTGTTCGCGTCTAATATTTGTGTTTGTCGCCCAAGACAAACTGAGCGTGCCTCGTGTCTTGTTCTCGACCATACCCGTACGTAAGCGAGTCATATTATTAACATTAAAGACATAAACTTCATGACATAATGAGATAAACTCAAATCATGCATTTTAATTCAGAATTTTCTGTGAGAGAGTTGGTACAACACTTTTATTTAGAGCATGCTTACCCAAAGCTTGTTTACTTAAGTAATAGAAAGGAAAATGGAGTTGGTAAGCAAGTTGAGACCACCAGCGCTGATCTAGACATGCAGCGACATTATAATTATTACGGGCCGCTTTACTCTGGACGTAACCGGCCAACTTCCCACCGTATAATAAATTGTGGTGTGTCGCTTGATTATACCCTGCCGACGTTTCAATTTGATAGTTTCCCATTGGGTCTTATCACTTTCTAGGATTATTGATCGATTTAGTGGGGCGTATCGTTGCGATCTCTGGGCGTCGTATAAATTACTGGCTTGCATCGGCTGGTCGGCTGGTCCAGCCGCGACTATTGTCAAAGGAAGTGCATCGGTTATTGTTCCCGTCGCTTTGCGTTTTATCTGCGCCGCGCGATCGCGATCAGAACGCGCAGAGGACTGCAATTTATCTCGCCCTCGATTTGATCGTATTATTTTACTATTGGAAATTGTCTCGGGAAATTGACGCATCATTATCGGCTTTGAAAAATCGCATTTGCATTCTATGATTGTCGTGTATTTTGTTCGTAATCGATGTTATAATTTTCTTTAATGCGTTTACGCATATTAAGTGATAAATTACAGCTGGCTGGATTGATTGTTGAATTAATATAATGATTCAACGATTTCTTGCAGCTTCATTCTTAAATTACTGATATCCTCATTTCGCTGAATTAACGTTTATTGAGATTCCAAGAAGATTAAGCGCATTATCTTGAGATACGATCTTTGTCCAATGGCCCTAATTATTTAAACTTGCTAGAGGAAGTAAGCATTCATTCCCATGTCTTCGATTAAGAGCTGCTTGATAAAATCAGAACTTCGATATCTTATTCATAAATCCGTTGGAATCGATTGTATTGATGTCATAGTGAGTGACGCTCGATCAGCATAATCGGTTTACAAGCTTCCTGTCCCAATTGTTATTGTAATACTACATTGTACTACCAGTTATTAATGTCCTATACGAGATGCGAACCGTCACGGTTAATTTATTTATACGACTCAAGCAGAATAATGAAGAATAGTGTGGTCTCGAGACGACGATTCAGAGTTTAAGTTTAAGCATTAATTATGGTTTCCATTAAGATCCAAGACTGTTTGTAAGATGCTAAGTTTGGTGGTGTGTTTGTCTCTAGACGAATGAGGGAGCAAGCACGTAGGTCAGAACACGTGAAGTTACTCTGATGATGAACTTAAGAAATTATGTAGAACGTTAGGCTGGCCGTTCTTAGAAATGAAAGTTTTGTGGCCGTTTACTTGTAGAACTTTAATGCTGCGGGTTAATAAGCTGGATGAAACTTCAAGCTTGAGCTTCATTACAGTAGTTATTGTCATTGAATTTCCTTAGAAATTTTTAATGATTTTTCTTTAATTTTGAAGACGATATGTTTGAGGGAAAGCCGTAGGAAAAAGACTATACTTGCGCATTAAAATTGGAGCCAATGAACATTACTATAGATTCCGTAAATTAAATTCCTCTGCGATACTTAAAAGGAAATTCCATTTTAAGTTAACATCCTACGGTAAAAAATCAAAAAGTGAAGAAAAGTAAAAATATCTAATTATGCATATTGACTTTCTCAATAACCTCACAGCCATGTAAATATCTACTTGAATAATATAGTTCCGCCTGGACCACACGTGATTTAAATAATTTGGCAATTTATCGATGCCAGATATGATTTGATGTTTACTTGCACCTACTTTAATGGTTACTGATAGCCATAATGTAACCGAACACGAGATTGTAGATACATATTAGTTTTTATTTGCGGTGGCGATGAAGAATTTTTATAATGATTAATGACGATCATTATAACTGTTGATTTGTTTTGATCGAAGCTCTTTAGTTTTATTGCACCAGTATTAAACCACGGTTAATTAAAAACTTTTGCCTTCGTTTTCAACATTTTTGATGCCGTGGGAGGGTTCTGGAAACTCCTAATGGTCCTCCAGGGATAACGGCTGTAACAACCCCCATTTCACTTATGATTTATAGCACTTTCCGATCACCTATAGGTTGTAAAACCGATTTATAATCTCAGTGATTTATTGACACAGTAAAACTTTTTACATCTTCAGAATATCTTGTTTGTGATCTTTTTATCGTTGGTCGTTGTGAAAATATTATCACAGATTTTCGAATCGTCGGCAAGTGGCTTGGAGTAAACGGCGCGAAGCATGCGATACTCAATTGCAGATTCTGCAGATTGCTGTCATGGGGTCCCATTGAGAGCGCTGTTTAACCTGTGCAGGCTATTATTAACCGTTCATTGCTGGTCGATTTATACCGTCGTCGGCGTCACGGACTGTTCCCGTACGCAATTATCCGACTCGCGATCTCCCCATTGTTGTCGAAATTTAAAACAAATTTCCTGTACAAGGGGGGTCGCGTTTTTCTGCCCTGCCAAATTGGATAAGCACTGTAATTACTCGTTTAAGTTCCGAACGCTCGTCGGTTTGTGGGTATTGAGGCTTGGTATGTATACTTTGAAGGAGTTTATGAGGTGGAACGCATTCCTCGTCGAGGCGTAGGGAGTCTGAATCTGAATACTAACTACGTCTTAATTCAAGAAATGTACCGTTTACTCCCTGCTGTGGAGGTTGGAGCACAATGGGTAAGGATGTCTTTGATAACCAAATCAGATTGACATTATTTCCAAAAGTGCTTGTGGAGTAGCCGGTGGTCTGATTTATAGCGATAAGAGTACTGAAGAGGTGGAGTTATCGGGAAAATCGCAAGAGCAGAGCCAAGCGGAGTCTGCTGCGCAGTGACATCGTATGACCGATTGGATTGCTTTCGCAGTGATTAATTGCAAGGGTATCTTCAGGACTTTACTGTTATCTAAATCTGCGTTGTAGATAGTTCTTGCAACAAAGTTGCTTATAGTTCCTAGAAATGATTCACTGTCATTCATGGTCTATCAATATGATTCAGATACTAATATCTATTATTCGCGGATCTAATATGTTGATTAACTTGACAAAATCAGTAAATCAAATATCACGATCTAACGTAGGTATAGTGTAGTTACTTTTACAACATTCTTCGTTTACATTTTGAGAGATCAGATGTCAGAAGAAAATTGGATTTCACAAAATAAACATGTCTTACTTCTTTGGGCTGCAGGCCCTTTGATGTCGAAAATTAAACTCTATTGCTGATTGATAAAGTTGATTTTAGGTGTCTAGATGTTTGTGATAAGAGTGTTGCAGATGACTCTTGAACGGTGTTTGTAAGTGTTCCGGTCAAAAGATTGGCTTCATGGCTAACAGCTGTTTGCCGAGTACGGCGAGGCATTTTATTTGCTTAAGGCAGATTGACGTATCACATTCATATGCAAAGCTTTCCCAGATACCATCTTGATGGGGATTTGATGAGTTTATTAAAATTGCAAAGAACTGAATTGTAAACAGGGTCCGCAGATTGAAAACGAGATCCGTGCGATATATATGCGATGAAATGCGAAACTGATAGCGACATACATATTTATAACATTAATTAGTTTGACCTATAGTTTGAATTGTTTCTTTAATGATAATAGTTTCATTATGAGTTCAGCTAAGATATAGATTCGCCTATTAAAGAAAGATTCGATTTCAAATTAGCTTATTTTATTAATTTGTTATTCATATTTTTTACTTCTGCTTTTTCCAAATGTCTTCAAAACAAACACAATTATTCATCCATCTTTTGTAATTAACATGTCTCGGGTGATTATATAACTACAATGAAGTTCTGATTTTCTTATTATGAATATAAATCATCATTACTTATATCCTCCAATCGTCCATGATTTTCGTAAAGTGGCTGGTAGTAGTTTTATCGGATTAAATAAATCTATGAAAATCCCTAATATTAACTAGTGATGTACTAGTTGATATTAGGGATTTTCATTTCAGACGATGGAGGATACTTTCAAAATGTTTCCGTAGCTTGCACCTTTTAGAAGTTATAAGTAAAAAACTGGAAGTAGTTCGAAAATTTTGAGGTTTTTCGAGCACCACGCAGTTTGCACAGGTCTTTTGAAGCTGCAAACTTGTTTTAACACTATTGATATCTATTTTAACAACCTGACAAAAACATTCAACATCAACAGATTTTCAACATCCCAAAAAATCAGTTCAGTGTGAATTTTTTGCGATCTAACGCCATTTTTGTGTCTGCGGTGAGTGGCCTACTATTCTTTGAGTTACTTATGCCCCAATAGGCTACGCATTTTGTTGCGATAGCAAAGGTAAAGACATGAAAACAAGTAAAAAAAAAAAGTTTCAATAATCATGATCAACATTCATATCTCACCTGCCCCGACGCGACGTAAATTGCCAACATGACGTCTGACGGGCTCGAAGTCAACCCTCACTCGCCAATGACGTGGAATCGACGTCTGACGTTTGACTGGCCACGTCACTCGGACTTGACGAGCGTCGGACAGTCAGACAATGCCGCTATGACGTTACTGTACACGAAATTCGGACAGTTGAGGCGAATGTAAAATATATATATTTTGATCATTCCGTATGAGAGTTCGATGATCTGGGAATTGAAAAAAGTGGTAGGCAAAGTAATCATTCAGCAGTGAACTGATAAGATTTGAACGATTGTTAAACTATCTACGTATCCAATTTAGTCCTTTAAAACTAATATATCATGTTTCTCTTCTTTTGTACCCACCGAGGGGTGACTACTGAGATATTGTCTAATAGAGAAGTCGCGGCAGATCCCGGAAAAGATGGCGGGACGAGCTAGAGAAAACAAACGACCAGTGGTCCACTTTAGCCCTGGATTAAAAGAGCTGGAAGTCATGGGGAGAGGCCGTTGCCCAGCAGTGGGATAATGCAGGCTAACAGTAGTAGTAGTAGAGAAGTATGGAAGAAAGTGACATGTTGCGCTGACCCCAAATAAATTGGTAAAAATGTCTACTTTGGTACTTAAATTATATTGGTGTTGGTTTTGTCTATCACTCTCTGATTAGAACTTAGTCCGTAAGTGAAGGCAGTAGCTCGGAAGAAATTGTAAGTATCGGTCGAAAGTTTGCTTACCACATCAAGAAAAACAAATTAAAGACAAATCAAATTCAAATAAAAATATTTTTATTATGTGAATTCGAATCAAAAATAGTCTCATCATTAAGTAAAGGCTCTTTTACGAGTGTTAGTTTTCAAAACAAATTATTAATTTAACAACTTATAGGACCCTTTGAGATTATAGTTTCATTTTATGTCTGTTTCGTAACGTATCCAGTATCTTTTAACGGAGTTACTGATACTTTTAGGGCGGCGAAGGCTCGACGTCAAGAACTTCAACTTTTGTCATAGTTACAAAGTCGTAAAACCAAAAATTGTACCCATCATTATCGGCTATAAACATCGATAAATAGTTGAAGTGTTATATCGTCCGTACGGCTATTTAGTTGGCTATATCAAATGTCTATAAAATGAGAATTCAATCAGAATTTGGTTTAGACATCTCTATACAACGTGGATTTATATTTTGGCTATAAAAACTGCAACTCGAGAACTCTATTATTAATTGGTTCTACAAATATCGGCTATAGGCTGTAAATTATATTTTTACGACCGATACAAAATGAGCAATTTCTTTAAAAGTAGTTTTGGAGGCGGAGTATCTAATTTGATGACACCAATTAACGACGCCCATTTTCGAAAACTATGACGTCATAATACAGCCTGATAGACCAACCTCTAATACAGACATGGCCATTTATATTGGTGGCACTGCCACGCAATTTGTCTCGACTGCGCAATAAATTGATTGTGCGCGCAGCGTGGCGTCTATCTGATCATCTCGGTATTTATAAATGATTTTGATAATATGAGCCTCACCTACATAGACGGACGAGTCAAACATGATCATAATAATAGTATAGCATCATAACAGTGGGTTACTTCTGTGCAGTCGTGTAGAACAGCCATTAGAAAAGCTGCATGTTTTATTGTGTATACGAAGCAATCTCACCGTGTATTATTACGTGTATAATGATAGAGAGTATTTGTAATAGTAAAAGTGTGCCTTATTGGTTGTATATATTGATGTTATAGAGGTATGAGGAACAGGGTGTAAAGTTCACTCATACTCTATGGAAAAGGGAGGATCCTCCGATCAGACGGGTGTCGTGTCTGGTGGGCAACTGCCCGATGTTTGATGTCGGGACGTTGTATATATGCTAGTTGCGCGGTAAACTCTGCTAGCGCGATGCAGGATTTTGCGTGACGTCAGTGTGACGTGTAGCTCGCATGTGGCGATGTAGATACCGCTACAATGTCATGACTCAAACCAGGATTCGTATTTGCGGCTACTGGTCAAGTCTGAGGCAGTGTTTCAAGAGGATGCAACCTACATTTACCTACGACGCGGACGCCTGAAGAGAGCGCTCATACTATTTGAACTAGAACGGAATTAATGAACATAACTTCATGCTTGTATTCAAAAGGTTAAGGCAGAGGTGTATACTGTAAAACACACCTACATGTTGCCAGTTATGGTAATTAATCGGGCAAAATTCAAACTCTAAGCAGGAAAAACATTTGTTACAACCCGGCAACAGGCAGCATGGGCAAACCTAATAACACTTTACCTGGGAATCTTA
Source organism: Dryobotodes eremita (assembly GCA_917490735.1). Taxonomy (NCBI): domain Eukaryota; kingdom Metazoa; phylum Arthropoda; class Insecta; order Lepidoptera; family Noctuidae; genus Dryobotodes; species Dryobotodes eremita. Next base: position 15,707,492 of record OU823251.1, on the reverse strand, counting down.
TCCAGGCAGAATACCATGCTTAGCAGTCGCATTCACGACCAATGAGGCTGTCTACAACAAATTCTAGGAAAGTTCTAGGTAGTTACTACCACAGCTTTTAGCTAACGATATTAGATGTCAATGTTAGAGGTACAGATAGTGCAATAGCTCAAGACCGTTCATTCTCGCAGTCAATAAGGGAAATCTACGTTCAGTACCCGACATTTCCTGGTAGACATAGTACGCAATATATTACCTGCAAACGTAGCGTATGCACGTAATGCCCTGAGTGGTACATTACTCTTCTTAGTGGTATTTCACCGGTACATTAGTTCAGACCTTTAATTAAGGTGATGGATCAGAATTGATAGGTACATCATTAAGATATCATTTAACAATATATTATTGGAAAGTGCGTAAAAAATCTAATATTATAAATAATAGTAATGATGTTATAATGAGGTAATTTTTTAAAATTCTTATGTAGAGTGTAATCTTTGGAACTGCTGATACGCGGGGCAGTTGCGTAATACACAGTAGGAATGGCTTTCATTTTGACAGTTCAACAACATTCATTGCGTTATTTACGTTGTTGAACAGACAAATTTGTCGAAAATATGAAGTAATTGATTGGCAATAGGCTTCAAAATGATTCAGATTGTGATTGATAGTGTGTTACGCAATTAGGGTGACTATTTCGAAAATTCTTTCAGTGGTAGGAAACTACAGTATTGCCGAGTGTCATAGGATATATTTTATCTTAAAACAAGAAATTTCACGCGGATGAAGTCGCGAGCTGAATTTAGAATTTTGAATAAACAAATAAAAATAATTTTATTCTGCAACAATAGAATGTCATAATCATAATGCATAACATTATGACATTTTTAAAACATCGTGAGGAAACCGGCATGTCCTAGAACCAAAAATTCGAAGACATGTGACATCTACCAACCAGCACTGGGCCCGCGTGGTAGATTACAGCTCACTCCCTCTCGAAGAGAGGAGGCCTGTATCACCAGTCCTAACAGTGGGAACTTTATAGGCTGATTATGCAACAATAAAATGTCAATTACAAAAATTATACACGGTAATATTGAAGCCAAAAGCCCAGTATTCGGAAAGAAAATTAATAAAAAGGTTTAAAATTACAAAGTTTAAAGTAAAAAAAATCGTTTTGTTTTTGTGTATACCTATTTTAAAGTGAGCTTTAAAAAAAGCTCTCAAAATATAATCGAAATCAGATTTAACAGCTATACTACTGTTCTGTTACTCGATATTATTCCTGATTCATTTCGCCATGATCCAATTATATTAAGAATTGTAAAAGCTTATCTCACTGTCCCTACTTAAAGGTCGTTTCATTTATTTTATAACTATAAAGATTGCATTCTGTTACGTCCAATTTCGATTATATTGATTTTTGTTTTCAATGCTGAAGGCTCTACGACTCGTTCAAAGTGCATTACCATATTTAATTACAAAAAAAAAAACATCTTTAAACGGAAAGTTTTAATCAGTACTTAAGTAGGTACGTTCCTAAATCGTATGTAGATTATAAATATTCATGAAAGATCAATACTATTTCGAGTTTGTTGAAAACCTATCCGTCAAGTGCGAGTTGGACTCGTGCACTAAGGGTTCTGTACCACGAAAACTATTATAGATCTTCTTTTAATTATCATTTGCCATGGTAGTGCTAAAGTAACACTTTGCTATTCTGTGAACATTTCAACATTTTCAACCTATTACGGTATAAGAAGATAATGTTACTGCCGGACGTCTCAAACTGACGGACGGACAGATAGCCAGATGGCGTAGGGTTAGTTTGTAATGGGGTCCCGGTTTCGCCCTTGGGGTACGGAATTCTAAAAAGGAATACCTATTAAGAATCGATTTTTGTGTTTTTATTATTATCTAGCTTCTCGAATTATACCGACTGTAGTTATCGATAAATCGTTCGTTACCGAATCGAGTTGTTTCAGTACCGTTTGTAGCTCTATAGCAATAACGCATAGGATTTAACGACCCTAATAGTGCACGTGTGTGTTTTAAACGTTTCTATTTTTAAACATTCCGCCGGAAAAAGTGGTCTCCCTGAATTGTACACAAAATAGCGCTAACCTCGTTTTGTGAGTTGTGCGGCAGAAATACGCGAATAATGGCAGGAATGAATTTAGATGGCGTTTTATTTGAGTCGATTTAAAGTTGAGCGATATTTAGAAATACGCGAATAATGGCAGGAATTAATTTTGATGGCGTTTTATTTGAGTCGATTTAAAGTTGAGCGATATTTAAATAAAACACAGTTTCTGTCAATAACTACATTTAAAACCAATCCCTAAACCAAAAGTGCTTTAATTGGTGCCCTGATTGACTGATAAAATTATGACGGTAGTAACATTCTTATTTAATACGGTAGATTTGTGATCGCGACATTTTCAAGACAAGAATCGATTCGATTTATCTTCAAATTTAATTTATTTATTTGTTATGAAATTGAAAATGTAAATTCCTGCCGTCAGCAGCATTGGCGATTAGAAACCGTGCCACAACTCTAACGAGGCGAATAAACAGAGGGGTAATTGCGTTGGATACTTACAATGGCAATGCCTTTCATTCTGACAGTTCAACAACATTCATTGCGTTATTTACGTTGCTGAGCAGACGAATGTCTCAAACATATAAAGCAATGGATTAGTAATTTCCTTCAAAAAAATAATCTTTGGGAGTGTGATTGAAAGTATGTTACGCAATTAAGGTGCGGAAAATCTAACCTTAACACGTATATCGAAACTCTTCCATTTAGCATTTAGGCACACTTCACATTAATCGAATAAGTTATTTAAGTCAATTAAACAGAAACAATACGATATTATCAGCCCCAGCTTTTTGGAAAATTTCATTTGTTGTTTACCACACTCTAAAACGTAATTGCATTTCATTAAAATTCCTGTCACCCTTTCGCTGTGGGCCGTTCGATTCAATTAAAGTTGCTTATTTGAGTATAGGAGAACAGTGGAGAGGTTATTCGTATACAAATAAAAGGGTTCGTACCGGTATCGGTACCGAAGGGTATCGGCCAATTGGTGTAGTCTCGGTTTTATTCATGTTTACGTCTATGATGTTATCTTTTGACTATACGGGCGCTCCGCCCTTTTATTAAAACTGCCACGTTAAAGGACTGACAGGGAAAACTGTCGAGTTGTCTGCTGGTACATTATGGGGCGTTTGTTTCGGTTGCGACTTGAGTGATATATATTTTCAATTGCGAGCATTCACCCTCTGTGATGGGCAAAATGTGGTTTCCGACAGTTTTGGCGTGTTCTATTGTGATGGATTTAACGTATGTCAAGCTATTGTAGTATGTAGACTGCGGATGTTTTTGAAATAAACGTAAATTATAAATGTTACAATATCATTTTTAATACTCTTAGAAATAAGGAATTAATTATGATGGTGAAATAAAGTAAAAAAATATGTAGGTTACTATTATACCAAACATTTACAAATTGCATGGAATGACAAGTACCTAGATTACGTAAAAGTTACTATAGTAATGTAATTAATAAATACTCAAATTCTAATTATTGTAATAGATACAAAATTATTAATGTAAGAAATATTTTAATTATTATCGATAGATGCGCACCTGTTAAGGTAGGAAATGGTTTAAAGAACTTTTGTTATACATTACTATTATTGTTGCTGTTGTTATTTTTTAAGCTATTGCAAAGCTTTTATCGCGGGCTTTGAGCGCGGCGACCGAATCAAGAAATTCCGTAACGAAAATAAAACATATCACCCCCCACTCCGCCTACCATGTAGCTCGGCCGAGCGTTCGCTTAACGTGTATGTATATGGTACAACTGTACTTGAATTAATATCAAAGAAAAAAAAATACTGCATAAATAAAAATAAAAAAATAATTATAATTGCATAAGTTGATGAAAAATGCTATGCAATAGCTTTACCGCGGCAGTCCCCGAGTGCTACACGTGTTTTTTTTATTACCCATATTCAAGCAAATAAATAATTTGATTTGATTTATAGTTAGGTAGTTACTTTATGTATTCTAAAAGTTTATCTAGTTCGTTCTCGTCGAGTCAACTCAACAGTTTTCTCTATTCCATTAGCACGCGAGGGTGTGTGTTTAATGAAAACAGGACAAGAATCTGAATTTAATGTGTTTCTCGTGATCGTCTCACTATGGTTACTCGATAAGTTTATTAAATTGCCCAGAATGGGTCAGTATGAAATTCCATAGCACCGATTTTTGGGACAACATTATAGGGGAAGATGGCCTCTAGCGATAGTGGACGTGCCTAGTTTACAGTCCTGTTTTACATTAAAATGCAATTATATTATATTTGTAATAGATGAACTTTGCTTTTAAACTTTGGATATTATTTTATATGGTGGCTTTGGGACGTGAGAAAAACATTAAGTAACGGATTATCCTCTAAGCTACGCTAACCGGGGTTGCTGAGTCGTTGCAGACTGTATTTAAACAATATTAATGCTAGATTAAAGTTATTAATCTTAGGTTTAGGTTCAGTGACTCTAAAATAACATTCACATACGGGTTCTGTAAAGTATTTTTATTTATTTCCTTGTAAAATTCCTAAGTAGAAGTGTATCTCTATGCTGTAGAGAATACCAATTCTTGTTTTTTTTTCTTACGATGCCTTGACTAATATTACCTATTACTCGACTGCGGCGAAGCCCAAAAGGAGGGTTACGTTTTAACGGGCTATGCACGAATTCATTGCGTATTCCTAGCACCAATGAGCCCAAAAAATGTGCACAACAAAACTTCACCTATAAAATAATTCAAGAACCGCAACCAGGTTGTAAAATTTTGTTGCAAGAAACCCCTTTGTGGTTTAAGCCAATGTCCCCATGGTTCCGTGCCGTAAAACTTGATTAAACAAAAAGAACCCCCGGTTAAATTTTACTACTTGGACGGGATATCCTCAATAAAAACGAGTGTATCATGCTTTTAAGAAAAAGACTACAGTTTCATTCAGACCACTTTTACGATTTAGAATGGAAAATAAAAAAACTATGTCATTTTTTTGGTTGCATGTGAGATATTATTTTGTCTGGTCTGGAAAATACGCAGAAGACTGTCCGGGAACGAAATATATTTAGAATCGTTTGATTACCTTAAATAATATTTAGTCGTTTATAATATCAACCGAGCGAGGTTCTTGTTAATTGCTTTCAACTTAGCGGTATGATTTGACAGTGTTTGGTATGGATGACCAATATGACTACTTGACTATCCGTGCCTACGGTCAAACATCGGATTCGTCCATACTGATCGCTAGTCCCAACTCGCCCGCGCCCTGCAGCTCTCCATATATACGGACCGGGCGAGTTGGGACTAGCGATCAGTATGGACGAAGCCCAAACATCAATGGTCATTAGCGCATTAGCGTATTCCTTATTTGTCTACAAAAGCTATAGTCAATTAGCAAGGTAGAGACGTATTTCAGTCATAGTAGGTTTTAGAATATATCTCACCATATTAAAACTATTAATTAGAAACATCTTAATCTAATTTTCAACAAGAAAACAAAGGGTAAACAGGTAGTTGAAACTTGAAACATCGCGGCTGTTTTCCAGTTGTGAGGTCAATGACCTCCGAACCGTAATGGCTGGCCACGTCACTCCGCCGTCACTGGCCATCACTGCAAGAAGAGTTAATTTTCCCTTGCATTTAATTTACTTATTTAAAAAAAGAAGCAATTTAAGCGACCTGTGGGTTCCGTAAGTGTATTGAAGTTAAGTGGGCCTTTCGAAGGTAAACCAACCTTTTTTGATGAATTACATTTTTTTATATACGTTTACAGTTTCTTATATACAGTGTTGTGTTTTATGATATCACTTGTATATTACACACTTATTTAGTGCGCTAGGATAAGGATTTTTTTGAGTAGGTAGGTACACTTTCGACCGTTCTGTTGTAAAAACATTGCTAAAAAAAAAAAAAATACAACAGATGAAACAACAAACAAAAAATAACAACAACAACAACAACAATTAATTGCCATTGCTGTGTGGGACTATTATCAAATTCACGCTTGTATTTTCGCATTAGTTAGGATATCTTGTCTCGTGCATTGCATTGTAAAGTCAAATCACGTCCACAAACAAGCAGACATTCATATCCCCTAGGCGGTTAAGTAACTCAACCCTAGCCCTGCTCAGAAGGTTTAGTCAAAATAGTCCTGTTCACAAGTCGAAAACGTTAGAATAGCATCAGGCAGTTAGAGGTGCGTGTGACTGCGAATAATGTTAGGTGTACCGTAATGGTCTCCAGGAAGGTGTAGACCACCCGGCCCTCGATGGTAAACTGGTATTTAAAATCTGCCTTATTCTCCATTGACAAATTCTTGTCAAAAGAAGTACGATTAATATTGTCAATGAAAAGAATATAAAACCCCTAAGGGGCTGGAAGTTACAACGCTACTTCTCACTCATTGGTGGTACAGATTTGTCAGAAATGTTAGAATAAACTGGACCTCACGACACAGGGAATCCTGGTGTGGGGTCCAGGGCATTTGTAAAAAACTAGCACCTAAGGCTCCTATTTAATCTGTTACTAGTTTTTTTTTAATATAGTGTTGTGTTTTTTTGAACTGAACCAAGTTTTTTTTCCACTTTTAAACAGGACTATCATCCAGTAAGAAGCAGACCCATGGTACTGGCCAAATATTTCATGACAGAAGTGTGAACAAATTAGACCTAATATAGGAACTAGACCGCAACTTTGAGTATCTCCTCGAACGATTAGAGCTTCTCGGTGCTTACGCCAATATATTAATCGAACATTTTTGATTTAAACAATATAATTACTTATAAAACAAATCATACGTGCTCTTGATCAAAAGAAATCATGCAACAAAAGAACTTCTACAAAAGCTCCAAGGGACCCTAAAACCTAAAAGCTCCACGCGCATCAAATGTTGTTTATCTTTAATTAGTTGAAAATTGCTGATTCACGTCGCCGAGATAACGTCCACCCACGTTCTGGGTTCTGTTCCGGACTGCGTTTGCGTCTATCATAACATTGGTGACGGCTCCAATGTGATATAAGTGTTTTACATAATTATTGTTGCAGCGAATTGTGTTCAGTATTTGTTTGTTTAAGGATGAAAGGGTGAAGATTAGGTGATTGTTGTCCCGGATGACTTTTTAATTTAAAGATGAAATAAACCAAATCTTGCTTCCAATATTAAGTATAGCATCAGTAAATGAAATCTCATTCACAATTAAGTGCAGAGAAGTTTGGATAGAACGGAAGAGCGAAATGTTGGCTGCCTCTAAAAAGATGATTGAAAGATATTGCGGGTAGCCGTTTGATGGGAGCGAACGAAAACAGTTCGTAAAGAAATCTATGGAAAAAGTATTGTCAGTGGAAATCTTCAAGCTAAATGATAAACTGCTCGTGGAACTACTAACAATAATGACTGCCAATCTGAATATTTACAAAAGTAACGAGATGATAACGTGTGATCCTTTTTTGGGAGCGCATGCACCCACGGGAGACCTCAAAGCTACAGATTAAATGACGTCTCAAATGAACAGTAAGAAGTTTAACATAACGTTTCGTTGAGCGAATCACATTCATATGTAAATTGCGCGGGAGACTGTTCACAAGGCGCTTACGATGACTGCATTGTTAGTACAGCATTCAAATGTTTCGAAGTCACGAGTATTGTTCGCGATTTCTGGTCAATGAAACTTTTGCACTTATTAGTAACTGTTGCTATTTCCGTTGGGATAATGCTTTGAAGAGCATCAGGCAGTTAGAGGTGCGTGTGACTGCGAATAATGTTAGGTGTACCGTAATGGTCTCCGGGAAGGTGTAGACCACCCGGCCCTCTATGGTAAACTGGTATTTAAAATCTGCCTTATTCTCCATTGACAAATTCTTGTCAAAAGAAGTAAGATCAGTATTGTCAATGAAAATAAAATAAAACCCGTAAGGGGTTGGAAGCTACAATGCTACTTCTCACTCATTGGTGGTACAGATTTGTCAGAAATGTATGTATGTATGTTCATAATTCGCTGTACGTTTTCATTTTATCCTGCAACACAAAAAGGGTTTCAAATTAGAAAAAGCCTAAATTATCCTAACGTCTTTACAGAAATGTGTATCAGAAAAAATACAGAATTATTTTTTGGTGTGGAGAAGGGACGAGCAACCCTTTGATAAGCAACCGGAATGCATAATCTATAAGCTCAATTTCATATTAATATTAAATTACCTAATGCACTGCAGCAAAGTAAAGTTCCAAAAAATCAATAACGCCAATCCTGCCCCCGTTTCAGAAGAGGGTTGAATAACCGGCATGAATTTTTAAAGCATTTTGTGTAGTGCAAACTCGCTATGAGGCAGATGAAGTCCGCATCTCCCGCTTGAGAATATTAAAATTCTTCGTGGACCCGTCCTACCTAAGGCACAATGCACATTGTCAACGCATATAAACCTACACTGTTGCCTTTACTTGCCATTGTACTGCACCCCTTGCACTTTCTTTGCTGTTTTCACGGCGTATTCTACTATTTTATTATTCATAACAACCGCCTTATGCGCAACTCCTATATTGTTAATAATTGAAGACATCCGTGACGTTGAAATGTTGGAGCGACTTGGAACAAGTCATGCTTAAATCTCCTTTATTTATTATAAGTTCATGTTTTGTCTATGTACTCATATTGAAAGTATGCATGAATGTGCCGTGTGGTGCGGTGCCTGGAGGCGTTAACTCCCTTTTCAGGGATAGGTCTGCTATCTTTAGTTCCTTTATACTCGTAGGTAGTATGAATGTGGAGCAAGCGACGGAGAGGCGCACGTGGTGTTTTAAGTTTTCGCCTATTCTCACAGCAGAATGGCGTGAAATTCTGTAAGCATGCACGATATTGGATGAATCGAATCGAATCGAAATCGAAACTTTCGCTTTTGCGAATGCAAGTATTTTACCGAGTAATATTTTTACGGCACGACTAGAGCATTAAAATATATAAGTTACGATTAAACTGTTATTTTAATCCAGTCGTGCGCGAAATGATTTGAGTAACTCTACGCCGAAGCTCTTGCGCCGCATATTATTGAAATAAAGAAAAACCCATTTCTTTGGTATGGGATAGCATTATGCGTTGATATGACTGCATGTTTATGGCTTATTGTTCTCACTCGATATTATACTTAGCACCGTATTAAACATTTTATTGAGTAATGTTCGCCCTGATATAATTCAATACAAAGGTCAAGTGTATGTTAATATATTTTAAAAATACTCCGTGGGCGGCACGATTTATTATGCTTTGATACACATTAAACTATGCAAATAAATTGTAAAATATAAATATATAGGTGTGAACATAAAATATTGCCCAGATTTTGCACAAAAATATTGACCCGACAGGTTGCTTTTTCTTAGAATTTTACAAAAAATATATGCTCGTGGAAATATTCCATAGCGACACAGCACAAAATCAATTAACTGTAGTTGCTATAATTAATTGCATATAATAATTACTATTTTTATATGCAGAAATAAAGACGGAAAATACTGAAATTAACTGTTTGCTATTACAATGGCTACCTATAAGTATTTTCCGCCTGGAAGTACCAACAGAAATTTTAGGTCCTGACGGAAACTCTTGTTCTACTTACAAGTGGAAAGGATTTTCTTTTTTCTAAGATTCTCTATTTATTTGTTTTTGTTGATGACCTTTTCAAGCCTGACTTAGGTACAAAATTTGTTTCCCCCTTTAGTCAGCACGGGGTATACAAGAATAGGTTTCTTCTCACTTAATTTTAATCATGGTCTGGCAGTTACAGTAATTTATGCGGCCTGCCCAAATGTCCTTTTTTTGGTATTGTTCCTTGAATCGTTGAGCTCCTTAAGTTCTGAGTTGAGCTGCACGATTACTGACAAATGCGTGCACTGACTAGACAGGTCCACTCAATCTGTGTGGTTTTTCTTCAAAATACCATTTCAGACACCAGTCATCATCACCATGCATCATCATCAGCATCCAGCAGATATCTACAACCTTCAATCATCAACCTACACGGTCTTCACATGATCTGACTAAGTTTATGTCTGGACTTCAAAAGAAACTATGACGTCTGAGTTTGTTTCGGCCTTTCTTTTCACAGTAGTCAGATAGAAAACGTCGACCTCATCTAGTTTTTAAAATACGATTGGCGTGTAAAAGTGTTTGTACAAACCTACTTACAGAAATTAAATCATTTATCATTTATTTATCTTTTAGGTTATGCTGTGGTAAAAGATTAGTTAATTCATTAAGGCCCTCTTGTAGTGCGTTGTGTCTTGCAGTGCGTATCGGTGGGCCGGCCGGTTGCAAGCGCTTGAACTGCTAGATTTTGTATATATTTTAAAAATATTTTTTAATTATAAAATGTGTTATCAACATGCCTTAAAAAAAATAAGCTTAATCTTTTTATATACCCTTTACATGGTTTCATGATGGAATCTCTTCAAAATACACGTTTTAAATTGCGATTTAGTGTTGTCTTCATGTTTTTTTTTATCGAGCCGTTTATTATAATTCACTTTTCTGTCTTCACACAGCTCTTGACTTGACCGCATGTTCAATTTTCCAAAACATTTTTTGCGCACAGTTTTATTTGGCTAGATTTATTGAGGTTTAAGAAAGTGAAAAAGTACTGCAACCTCGACGCAACCGCGTCAACACAATTGCTTGTGCCATCCTATCAAATTGTGAATATTGAGCTACCGAATGACTCCAGTATAAAAACTTTGTGAAGGAAGTACAGTCATGTAATTTATTAACAAAATCCGAATAAAAACTCATTACATTGCATCAGCACTACAAATTATTACTAATTAGGTGATATACAGCCGAATCAATATTTATCAAAGACGTTTATCTTATTTAATTTAGTGTAACATATTACATTTTTTTTCGTATGAAACTGGTTTGTTTGCAAAATAATAATTCCTTTAAGATTGAAAACGCGACAAGGAATTTAGACGGATAACGATCTATTGATTTAGATAGACGATTTTTTAAATTAAGAATGCGAAGCCAAATTAAATATTGTTATTTGTCAGAGGCTTTTATATAAAGCGTGTTCGAAATTGAAATTGACTTCGTAAGATACCGGTAATTAATTAATTAACTATGCTATTTTGGAGGATTGGAAATACATAAAGACATAATTATGTGGACAAAGCTGACACTTTTGGAAAATTATGAGTGGTATATGTAGTTAACAGTGTTTCATAAAAAGTATACTATATCTAATAAGCATTTTAGAATTAATTATTTTTAAAGATGGTCTATCTTAATAGGGTACCCTACTAATAGGGTACTGTTAAGATAGACCATCTAAAAAAGAATACGGAATATTAGGTATACTATTCCGTTGAATATTCAAATGCAAAGATAATTTTTAACTTTCATTATTTTTTTAACGTTGTTCAAACACCACTTTTTTCCGATGTTGACTGTACAATTCAATAATGCTTTTTTGACTATATATTAGGTTGGGGAAAAAGTATTTTCGCATTATAGTATGTATGAACTTGTGATAAAATCTCTTTGGCTATACTATTTGTATCTGGCTGGTTTTGGTATCATTGAAAGTTTAAATTTTAAAGAACATAATTCCAAATACAAATTAGGAAAATGTGTGATTTTTATTTGTTTTTCGTACTGTCAAGATGAGTAAATCTAATGAAGAAATTCGATACATTTTAAAATTTTATTACAAAAAAGATAAAAATGGAAGGCAAGCCGCGAAAAAAATTTGCGATTTTTATGGACCTAGTGCAGTGTCTGTGAGAGTAGCACAAATTTGGTTTAAGCGTTTTCAATCCGGAAATGTTGATGTCAAAGATGCACGTCACTCTGGTCGCCCTTTTACGGATAAAATGGATGCCATTTTTGAAAAAGTGGTTCAAGATCGGCATATCAGTAGTTACGACGTAGCTGAAGAACTGGGAATTGACCACAAAACAGTTTTGGCGCAATTGAAAAAAACTGCTACACAAAAAAGCTCGATATTTGGGTACCTCACGACCTCACTGAAAGAAACCTAATGAACCGTTTATTCATTTGTGATTCTTTATTACGACGTAATGAAACCGAACCATTTTTGAAGAAGGTGATAACTGGTGATGAAAAGTGGATAACGTACGACAAGAACGTGTGAAAAAGGTCGTGGTCAAAGGCCGGTCAGGCTTCACAGACTGTGGCGAAACCCGGGTTAACTCGCAACAAGGTGATGCTTTGTGTGTGGTGGGATTGGAAGGGCATTATTCATTATGAGCTGTTACCACCAGGCAGGACCATCGATTCTGAACTCTACTGCGAACAACTGATGATATTAAAGCAAAAAGTTGAGAGAAAGCGGCCGGAATTAATCAACAGAAGGGGTGTGGTTTTTCATCATGATAACGCTAGACCTCACACATCTTTAGCCACTCATCAAAAATTAAGAGAGTTTGGCTGGGAGGTGTTAATGCATCCGCCGTATAGTCCTGACCTTGCACCTTCAGATTTCCACCTGTTTCGGTCTCTTCAGAATTATTTAGGCAGTGTCAGGTTAACATCACGAGAGGACTGCCAAAACCACTTGTCGCGTTATTTTGATCAGAAGTCCCAAAATTTCTATAACAATGGGAGTATGTCCCTACCTACAAGATGGCAAAAAGTTATCGAACAAAATGGTACCTACATACTTAAGTTAAATGTAAATAAACTATGTTAAAAAATGTTTTGAATTTTCTTAAAAAATGCGAAGAAACTTTTTCCCCAACCTATTTTAATTATGAATTTCTGGTAAGTTAGTTAGAATAATAATTTAGGTAGCTATTATTATCTTATCGAAATCTTGTTTAATGTTTTAACCCATAGGTTATCTAATCATGTATTAAATGAACTAAGATTCTAGCATAACCTGAAATACGTAATAGAGGTGACATTTAGAAAAAAGCTATTAATACTAAAACGCTTCAATGTAATCGCATTATTTATGGATGACTCAAAAAACCAGACCAATTCCAATGAAGACCTTTTATACGAAAAGGTGAACGATTTAGCTTCTGTAAAAATTGGACTCGTCTTATTAATTTTTACTAAAAGCCATTCAGACACCAAACGATAGATCTTAACATTATTTAAAATAAAAAACACATTAATTTATCATTAAGAATAGCAACTGAATTTCTAAAGCCGTTACGTAATAAGCGCCAAATTTCGCGTGACCGAAAATGGAGTAGAGCCATACCATTTTTCTTGGATAAGTGAATATAATAAAAGTTCAAAGTAAACAGGCTCAGTTGAGCGGCATATAAAATGCAAAGTAATGGAGCCGCGAAGTAGGGTATCGCCACTTAACAGGTCTAGAAGTTTTCCTTTATCCGTTACAGTTTTATTCCATTTTCGCAGGGAAACCGCTGAAGTTTTTTCTTTTACAGAAAAAGTTAATGCTATTGTGCCGTATTCATAATTAGACCACACGCGATCGCGTAAGGAGCCAGAAGAATTTAAATTCCTGAGGTTCGGGGAAAAAATTCATGCCATCCTCGTTGTTAATACTTTCTACGTTTCGTTTTTACAAAAAATATCTTTGAACTGTACGCTATGCGCTGGAGGTTGTTCGTGGAAATGTTTTAGGTTTGTGCAGGGCACGCGAGACAAACTATAGCAATTTACGACGTGTTACATAAAACTCACGTTCCTAAATTTATCTACTTGGGTGGCCCAGTTTGATATCCATTAGCTTTTTGTAAGAGTTTAATGGTCGATCTTAAACGAGAGTAATAGGTGCGTTCTTTCTTTGTTTTAGCAGTTGTTGAACACGACGCAAGCCGCGGTAGAACGTGTTACAATTTAAGTGGTTCGATAACGGACTCTTTAGTTTCAATGTGAACAACGGTTAGCCACTTTTTGATAGCACTGTCGAGACAAGAAATGATTTTTATTTACACGATGTTGTCAGTTTTTTTTGTTGGAAGTGTATTGCGATCATTGTTGCTGTTGTGAGTGTTAATGAGTACGTTTGAAATTTATCATTGTTTTATGCTTATTTTTAAGACTACTACTTATTTTTTTCTACAGGTAATTGTAGTTAAGCATAATGTTGGTGGTGCTAAACACAAAGTTGATGAAGTTATGTTTTTTTAAAGATATTAAGCTGATCCAGTGGTTTTTTTATAATTCGAAGCAGTATGTACGCAGTACAGTGACAATTTTAAAGCACACTCATAGTTTCCAACCGCTAAACCCGTTGACAAAGCTCTAAAACAATAGAAACGACTTTAAAACTTAAAATAACAACGAGAGAGAGCAAAGAATGCAATGGAGTCGAGACGCGTCAGTCCTGTCTAGAAGTGTCCCGAATGTCAGTAATTCAACCCGTGTACGTCTGGCAATGCATTCTTTGGTTTCAGCATAGTTTCAACGACACATCGGTTTTAAAACAGCTCCCCGTGACAGATGCTGTTGTACGTGACTCTGTTGTAAAACAACCACGTTTCGTAGTGGAATATAAAACTAGATCGAAGTGTTTTTGAGAGGTACGGTTTTTGTGGTCCGAAGTGCACTTAAATTACCATACAGAGCTTTATTCGTTTCGTGTGGTTGTTTAAGTATTGTTGGTTAAGGAAGTACTAGGAGAACTATAGAATATGGCACTAATGTTAAGGATAAAAATGGTAAAGCAAGTATTTGTAAAGTCAGCGAAATTGATTGTTAAGTATATTCAAATCACAATTGAGATGGTTAGGATCAAAACCACTACATACACACTTTTTTCAAAAAGGCTGAAATCGAAATAACTTAATAAATTGTGAGCACAATATATCTTTGTTTTTTTTTTTTTAAGAATAGCGTTTACGTACGTAGCGTGATAAATAGGTCCTTATTACAGATTTTTTTTAACCTGGATATGTTGAGGTTTTGAACTAAACGTTAATATTAGACATCATTTTACTAACTTAAGCTGTTTTGAAGTAAACCGTTACTGCTAATGGTAGGTTTTATCATTTTGTGCAGAAATCTTGAAAAAAAAAAAAAAAACTAAATTACCAAAAGTAGATATGTTGTGGTTTTGATCCTAACCTCCTCAATTGTCATTCTTTGACAGTTGTATAGAATAGCTGTAACATCGCAAATTGACGAACGGTCTCAATTTGCTTAGTAACAATTTTTCTTGGCTGTAATGTTGCTTTTAAAAACAAATATTTGATTGAAACAGAGTATTGAGACGGGATGTTTGAGAAACCATTTAATGGATATTCTATCTAATTTGTATATTTATCTAAGTTCATGTTTAAAATAAAGCTGCGTATAATTCCAATACAGGACCGCATACAAAACTAACTTGTCTTGTATGATCGATATGGAATTCAATGGTCTTACACGAGTCTGCTTTCACTGACAAACTTCTTAAACATATCGAAATCATATGAGGAAGACGCATATATGTGAATGGTATCCAAAGTATTGACTATCACTAACAAGTAATCCTGCTATTAGTGCGGACTATGAATAGTCTACCCCATCATGTCCCGTGGGGTATCATAAAAGGGGCAAAGGGGATTATATCAGTAGGATTATTTACTAATGACATTATGCTATCATGTTGATCACCATTTGCTTGTGAAGTGAAGTTTATATGGAAATGCCTTTCAGTTGCATGTACCTATTGGTCTTTATTTGTAGACTAGTGTTTGCTTGTAACTTTGTTCATGTGGATTTTAAATAAACAATTTTGTCTGTTGATTTTGCACTACAAACTTCAGTAGGCACCTATTAGGGTTAGGATTTTGAAAATATCTAAAATATTATTATGTTTAATAATTCATTGGTCTCGTAACTTCGCAAGCCAAATAATACGATACTTGTAATTTAGGTTTCTATCTTCTGTGGTGTAAGTTTATCATTGTCCGTGTGTCTGTCTGTTACGAAAGTACCTTTTTTTTTTTTTTTTTTTTTTTTTTGTTCCGGGTTGGAAAATCCTCATGGATGTCCCCCGCCCTGGCGGGGCGGAGGGGTCTGTCAGACTCTTACTGACTAAAAACCACCCCGGTGTTCCGTCCCACACCTACGCCGGGGGTCGCGGGAACGTACAAATCTTCCGCAACCCCCGGCCGGTTACGAAAGTACCTAGCCTAACTTATCAAGCCCTTTATTACTTAAACGTTTATTAGACTTTAACCTGCGCAGTTCCATTAGTAGAAACTTAATTCAATTAAATATTTTTATTTCGCTTTGAATCAGAGCGCGTTTAAATTGCAAAGTTTTCTGGGACAGGAATTACTCATGTTAAAACTAGTTATAAGTGCTTAATTTGACCTAGTTTTAAGTTTCCGTATACATTTATACCGAGTATTTTTTGTTGATTATTGTAACCTTTTTGAACCTAAGTATTCAAGACTATATTACCTTAAAAATCAAGTTTAGTATTCTGTCAGCTTTAACACAAATTGTCTGTTTAGAGTTGACTGTCAAAAAGCTGTTAAAACATGATATTCCTTATTTTAAACAGTCGTCTAAAACTCAAACCGACAGAGTGACGAGACAAGCACTATGCATCCAGGCCCTGCAGTCTCGACATTAGATAGCGACAAAAATCTGTCGCTAAGTCGTATCGATGTCAAATTCCTTTAATAGATTTTCAACTTTATTTCCAAAGCATAAGGTTGAAAATCTATTAAAGAAATTTGACATCGATTGGACTTAACGACTGATTTTTGTCGCTATCCATGTCGAGACTGCAGGCCCAGGCCCGGCAGTCTCGACATTAGATAGCGACAAAAATCTGTCGCTAAGTCGTATCGATGTCAAATTCCTTCAATAGATTTTCAACTTTTTTTCAAAAGCATAAGGTTGAAAATCTATTAAAGAAATTTGACATCGGTACGACTTAGCGACCGATTTTTGTCGCTATTCATGTCGAGACTGCAGGGCCTGGTACCCCTGAGTAAGCTTTTATTGTATGTTGCATTGCAACGGTGAGTTGAGCTGCATGATTACTGACAAATACGTGCACTGATTGGACAGCACCCTAATTACGTAACGGACTATCTATCACAATCTGAATCATTTTGAAGCCTATTGCTAATCCATTGCTTCATATGTTCGAAACATTTGTCTGCTGCACAACGTAAATATCGCAATGAATGTTGTTGAACTGTCAAATTAAACCCATTCTTATTATTAGTGTGTTACGTAATTACCCCGCTGGTCTACTCAATCTTTGAGTTTTTTTTTCAAATGACCGTTTCAGAGCCAAATCTACATAGTCTTCACATCATCTGACCAAGATTTCTGGATTTTAAAAGAGACTGTGACTTCTGAGTGTGTTTCGGCTTTTCTTCTCAGAGTAGTCAGATAGCAATATAGGAAACGCCCACCTCATATAGTTTTTAAAATATGATTGACGTGTAAAAGTGTTTGTACAAACCTACTTACAGAAATAAAATCATTTATCATTTATTTATCATTCAACAATCTACACTAACATTGTAAAGAGGTAAAGTTTATAAGTTTGGATATAGGAGGTAATCTCTGGAATATTGACCCGATTTCGAAACTTCTTTCACTGATAGAAAGCTATCACTATTGCTGAGTGCCATAGGACCATGTTTTATAGTAGGAGGGCGAAGTCACGGGCAGAAGCTAATTCACATTAAAATCTATACCTATGTACAGTCACGAGCATGAATATGTCAAAACTTGGCAACTTTCAACAGCGATTTTTTGTGAAATAACGAATGCAATATTGAAATACGACTTATTACAAATAAACCTACAAGTTCGAAAATACTGTGTTCGTAGCAACATAAAGTTTCATTCAAAAATTAAGGAGAAAATCGCTTTTAAATTTAGCCAAGTGTATACCTACATATTTATGCTCGTACCGATTCACTATAGCCGCAAACACAAATACGAGATCTATCACAGCTACATTAGAATTATACCTAACAATGATGAACGCTTCGGCGATAAAGAACCTCTTATCACAATAGAAGGCAGCTCTACTATAATCTACACGGCTTTACATTCCAGTTAAGTTTATTGCCTGATTTCAACTAACCTACTATTTGTAAGTAGTTTTATGTGAACATAAAAATTAAGTTTCTTTGTAAGTGCCGTGTTTAAGTACAGCTTTTAACGAAAAGCTCGTACCTACCTAAGTTTGTGAGATCAGGCTAATGGACTTATATGATTGGACTATGTTATACAAAATATAGGTACAGGCTCAAATTAAATTAGCTAGTGAAACTCCGCAGACGTGATGGGTATCGATCTATCGATATCTAAATACGATAAAACAAAATAAAACAGATTTTCTCAACTCACACTTCAAGTAACGACACTACCAGAGGTCGTTGACCCACAAAAAAAAAACATCAAATATATTTTATTTTCATTTTATCGTGTTTAGATATCGATATCCATCACGTCTGCAGAGTTTTGCTAGATAATTTAATTTAACCCTGTATAACTATATCAAAATATTAATGAAGTATTAAAATATTCATCAATTTTTGAAGTCAAAGTTTAATTAATATTGATAAAAATTTCATTACAAGTGTTCCAAAGTCTGTTTCAAATTTTTTAAAGTGAAGAACATGAGAAAAATACAACATAACATCATGCTTATTTTCCCGAAAGGGATAGGCAGATGTGTACTTATAGTATACCCACATTTCGCCATTTATATCGTGGGACACCCGGTTAGAACGATGTTCCTTTCGTTGTATGTTAGGTAATAAATAAATAACAGGCACAATATTCACAACTATTGAGAGTAACTTAAAGAAAAATAAAACGTCGTGGTGGTCAAAATGTTACAGATTTTTCGGGTCAAAATGTTATACCTTTTTCGGGTTAAAATGTTACACTTTATTCGGGGTAAAATGTTACACTTTATTCGGGTCAAAATGTTACACATTTTTTGGTCTACATAGCTCTCATTCGCCAAGTGTGCAGAGAATTGCGATAAGGAACTTCGTTCGAAAAACTCAAATATTAATACTTTTGGCCCACGTACGCACGGACGTATAAATATCGCGGCGGGATTTTATCGCGCACTGAATTTTCAACTGTCGGTGTTGAGCGAAGCATTGAAAATGCAACAGAGCGCATCCCAGCGCGTCAAAAAAGGACACTGTTGGATTTTCAACTCTCGGCGCTAAGCAGTGCGTTGAATAACCAGTGCGCGAAAAAAATCGCATCGAGAAAAAATAGCCTGTTCGTACCTGAGGGCCTAGACAAAGTAACATTCGATTAGCGATGACGCTAGTAGAAAAGCCAAAAAATTTATGGAGTTGACCTAAGCTATCGAAATGCCACGTGATCATAGGTCAACGAATATAAATTAGCTAGACAATGTTAACATCTTTCGATTCTATGAAACGAATCGACAGCGTCGAACTATTATTTCCAAGGTTACTGTACGATTACGATCAAAACGCTGAAACACAAAGAATCCCTTAACTCCGTCCTTCACAGACTGTGGAAACAAAAACAAAAATCGTCGCATAGAACAAAACAATGCTTAAGTTCCCGATGTTAACCGAAGCGCTCTCGTTAAATTTAAATTGTTGTGCGAATTAAAACCGCAATAAAATAGTTCTATTTGACAGCGGTACACGCAACTTCACTTACCTCGACTTACCTGCGCGGGAGTGGCGTGTCCGACCAACAGGGGTATTCGACGATCCAAATATGTAACCTCTAAGGTATTTATTGCCTTTTGTGATTAGTTTTAAACATACAAGGGTAAATAAATCCATGTTGACAAAATACAAGGCGTAGGGATTTATTTATTATCGATTAAAGCAGGCGTATTTTTCGCAGAAAAATTTAGAGTGGGCTTGAGTTTTTGGAGTTATACAAAGATCGCGCGGTCTAAGTGGCACACACGTTAGTTCTCGATTAAAGCTCCCGCGAACAGACGCGACGCGACAGCGCAACGCGACTCTAGTAGAAAAATTCCTATGAAAACTTCATGGAAATTGTTCTACAAGAGTCGCGTCGCGCCTGTCTGCGGGAGCTTTTATCCAAATATATAGGTATGATTCTCGTACCTATATACACAACATCACGCTTGTAATCCCCGAAGGGTTAAGCAGAGGTGTAGGTACTTATGTACACCCACATTTCGCCAGTTATGTTTGAGTCCCATGTAAAAGGGGGCGAGCCTATTGCTATCAATCGGGCATAACTCTGAGAAGTTTCTGATGGAAAAACCCAATAACACGTTGCCCGACCTGGCAATCCAACCCAGGACCTCATGCTCGGTAGTAGCGCTCGGCTCAATAGTAGTAAATATTTTTTATGAAAAGTATATAGGTACTAGCGACTCGCCCTTGCTTCGCACGGAGCGCCACCTTTCGGGTCCAGAACTATCCTATCTTTCAAGCTGGAACCCACTATAATCATTTTCAAAAAAAAAAAAATAAGTCGGTTTCGTGGTTTCGGAGATTAGCGTGTAGAAACATAGAGACCCGTGATTTTTATATACACGGTCAAATTAAAGTAGCTGGCGAAACTCCGCAGACGTGACGGGTATCGATATCGAAACAAGATATTGGATTGTTTTGGAACCAATAAATTCCAAGAATTGTCGACATCAATAATTGACCC
Organism: Dryobotodes eremita; assembly: GCA_917490735.1. Taxonomy (NCBI): domain Eukaryota; kingdom Metazoa; phylum Arthropoda; class Insecta; order Lepidoptera; family Noctuidae; genus Dryobotodes; species Dryobotodes eremita. The sequence continues at coordinate 15,686,840 of OU823251.1, read as the reverse complement.
CAAATTCACTAGATTAGAGAGATTCTGACTTTTTTCTGTAGAATTATCTAAAAAGACGTGTCATGTTCAATTTTGAACACTAAAAGCAGAATATTTGTGTCTCTGATAGGTAGGTAGGTAGGTACCTAATAAACTATCTGAAAATTTGGTGAAAAACACAATGAGAAACGATCGCATTTTAAACCAGCAAAATGTTGGAGAATTGGCGGATGTTATTTTTCAGACTAAATTGCTTAGCCTGTGAGATATCATTATTGGAAAATATCTGGTAATTTTCGTTTGCAATAAAAATAATCATAATTTAAAGTAGTATACTTCCGAATTGGCCACAATAAATTAAAAAAAAATATTAAAAGCCTCTTAGCCTAAAATATAGCTATATGTGGCAACTACATAAAAAAAACTTTTTACAAAAAGAAAAAAACAACTGACTTCCAAATAAAAACACTACAAAGTGAAAAAATCACTTTAATCTCGGAAATGGGTGTCTGGTTTTGTATTTTCGTTTTTTGCCATTGACTTTCGAAATTAACGTTATTTTTAAATTTTTCGTCTTTTTTGGAAGTCGGTTCTTTTTTTTGTAAAACGTTTATATTTCTCACTTTTTAGTTGTACCTAGTACCTACCCCACACAAATTCGTTTACCACTACTTGCTATGTAAATAACAGTGACAGGAAGTTATTATAACATCATCAATATACACTAAGTGGAAAAAATAAATATTATTGAAGCTAATTAAAAAACTACGCAAGCAAAGTTAATAAAATTTATATAAAACCACCCCTGAGGCATATACTATACATTAAAAAAAAATACGAAATCCATCCCCAATTGCCGGAGATATCGCGTAACATATGTAAAAAAAAAACAGATGAATTGAGAACCTCCTCCTTTTTAAGAAAGCGGTTAAAATCCCACAAAAGATAATAAAGCCCCAATAAAGAAGCGGCAATCTCGGCGCACATACGGAAAATCGATTTAATCCCCGCTAGTACACACATATCATTACTTGTACACTTTTGTCGACACATAGTAATGGGATCGCTCAACAAATATACGGAAGTGCGTCCCCTAACCCAGTTTTTTTGTTCGATACAGAAATAACTCTGTAAAAAGAGCAATCAATCACGTAAGAGTATTTCCCTGTATCAGACTCATAGAACTGTGTATCAACCGATGCAACTTCCCGAATCCTTAAAGATTTTATGTTAGTACTCTTTTACACCGTTGCGTATCATAAACGACGTATTTATATTTTTGGAATTTTATTTTAATTATTTTTGTAAAATTGGGGCGAAGGTACCCGATTTTAGTATTTTTGGAGGTCAGATAGTGTGGTATTATCTCTACGATACCACGTCTCTTAGCTTAGTTACTTATTATTTACTGTATTTATTTTACGTTGTAAATTCAATATTTTAACATTAGTTTTAGTTATTTTGACGTTTCCGAGGTCAACAGAATTGTCTCTATGCAAAATCTTTATAAAGTTTCAGTAATGAGACCAAGACTCATTTTAAAATTGTATAAACCTTTTTATTCTTACTGGCTGGCAATCGATTTAAGAGTCGTTTGTATACTTTTGAAATGTTCGAAAAAGTTTGTATACAAGCAGTACAAACTCTAATAAAGTCAGTTCTTAGCCCGGATTTTACCATTAACCATTACTCTGAAGTTTGATTTATACTAAATTTGATATCTTCAAGAAGTCAGCAAGATACAGCGTTTTTTATCCGACATAAGGTAGTTAAACAGTAACCACGGTCTTACTTCGGCCTCACCTTACTCTAGGGCTCTGCCCCGGGTCTGGACCTATTTACCAGACCTAAGGAGGGGGAGTGCCTCAATTTAATCGAGAACTTTTAAGAGTGTGGTCCCCAGTCTTGGACCCCGGAGACCAGCGCATGTTTGCGAGCCACATCCCCGGCCAATCATCTTCTGAAGCTGCCCGTCTAGTCACGTGTGGGAGCTGACTTCAGAGCCGTGTTACACGGCACTGCGACCCTAACTCCGGACCATCCCTACTGCTAGGCGTAGGGCCAGTCGCGGCCCTGATTACAGAATACTCAGGGCTACTTCTGCTGCACGACGTGGGAACGCCGCTCTTCTTCCGGCAACCAGGAAACTTCCTAGACCCTCGGGGATGTTTCTGCTGCACGGTATGAGAACGCCGCTCTTCTTCCAACCACCGGGAAGTTCCCTGGATCCTTCAGATGACTACGCATACTTAAATGTTTTATATAAAAGATTGTAGTACCGTCAAACCGGGTGAATAGGGAGAGATGCAGAGGTGAATCGAGACGAAACTTTAAAGGGAAAATTATCATTGAAATACTATAAGTAGTTGTAATTAACGATTAAGTGCCCTTGTTGGCAACAAAGTATGTATATTATTTCAATGTTAAAATCCCTTTTAAAGTTTCGTTTCCATTCACCCCTGCATTCCTATTCACCCCGTTTCACGATAGCTAGAAATAAAATTCTTTAGGGTAGGTAGGTAGACCAACTGACTTCAGCTACATCACCTACAGCAACCTGTACACAACACTAAAACTCTTTGAATAACTTGAGGCCTATGGTTCGCCTCGAAATTTTCGTGACGGGCGAGCTGTAATGTCACAATATGTAATATAGAGGTGATGTCTATGGGTTACCTCGCGTCAACTTTAGAAAAAGATAATTTAAAAATATATTGTAGTAGTTTGGTACTTTTTGGTGCTGCTTGTAAGGAAAACCAAAAGTCGATTGATATTTCCATTGCTCAGGCCAGAAGTTGAGCCCGTAGAATTTAATAATTACCTATATTCTATGAAAGGTTCTAGTAACTAATTAAAACTATAACCTACTCGAGCAAGTTTCCAGTAATTTTTGCAACTACAGCTTCTTCTTCGATGTTTATAAGTTTGTAAGCTTTCATGAAGTATAGTTTATTCAGTGTATTACAGCTGAAGGCTTCAAGCAGCACCTCAGCAAAGTTGCAAACGATTAACTCATAACTTGTGGATACGTGAAACTTTGCAAGAGAACAGACTACCTTCAGCAAGTCTTGCACGGATAAATGGCTTACATATTTATTGACCTATTTATTATAAGGAAGCATTAAGAATTTAAACCTGTGTATACCTCGAACTATTCAAAACATGTAGAAAGAAATTGGTGCTTAAACCCAAAGAAAGGACTGATGAAGTCCTCTTTTTGATTATCCTCAGGTTCCAAATCCAAACAGGATCTTTGGTTTTAGAGATACGTACTCTTTTCAATCTAAATCAAAATCACTTTTTTACAACAACCTAACGTTACTACACGGTGTAAATGTCCCATGTACACTCGTATATCCGGGAAATGCTAGCAAATCCGGATCCGAGAAGCATTTGGCAGAGTGCTGTGAGCTTGCGACGAAACGCGACTCCCCGCCGTTGTACGTCATTTTGTCCCTTTTGATACAGCACTTTGCACTCCGTGATCCAATCGGTCAGTTAGATTAGCTAAAAGAATAAAACTCATTAGCTTTTGAGAGCAAAGTCGAATTGTGGGCAGGATTTCAAAGACTGTTCAATTACGGTTCAATAAATCGAGGTACGTTACTTGATTGAGTTTTTGGGATGTTTTGTTGTCTTGTCTTTTAGTGAATGCAGTATTTCAGAGATAGATAGTATGAACCTGTAAAAGGGTACAATTAAAAAGAGAAACAAGAACAAAAACAAAATCGTTAAGTACTTACAGTGCAAACAATATTCGGTTTCAAAATTAAATTGAATCTTTGAATTATTTTCTTACACCTAAAAGTTTACATTTATCTTTACGATTCTCTACAGAAAGGAGTATCGTTAAAAAAAATACTAACCCCACAACAAGATCACTTCACGCTTATAAATCCAGTTCGTTTTCAGGCGAATTAAAATTATAATTAAGGCAATCCGTTACAAGCAAATCTAACGTAATATTTTAACCTATAAAAATGAGAACATTTTTTAAAATAAATCGGTAACTTTAAATCCACTGAAAGCTAAAAAGATTAAGTCTTTATGCTTTACAAGAATTATCGGCACATAAAAAGAATCTTTACCTACGCTTGCCATCAAAATTCATTTTTATAAAAAAAAAGGTGGACACGAAATAAAGAATTCTAGTCATTTAATAAATTCTCATTTTATGTATGTGGGAAGGTTGCATAAACAACACAAATTCTACTAGGTATTTAGATCAAACGGAAAAGGATAGCAAGGAATCGTTTACAAATTGATATAAATCGTCCGATCTCGATCCATCTTATTTAGGTCCATCGAGCGTACGTGGGTAATAGACGAATGACATCCATCTTTATCCGACGCCGAATAAATATTTAAATTAGATGTCTTCGAAAAACATTTTAGGACCTCTATGTTAGAAAAACGCGACCGGTAGCTGGCTATTAATTTGAATTTAAAAGTGTTCTTAAAATAAATGTGGCCCCATTTAAATTGGTTACGTGGATCCCACATAATATGCCTAATGTCTATTTTATCGCAATAGGTGTTAATTAATATTCTAATGATATTATATTTTCATTTAGTTTAGGCTGGTTTGGGTCGTTTTAGTTATGTATTATTCCCTAAGTTGTCAAGTCTTATCTTTACATGAAGCGTTACATGTAAATACACCATAAAATTTAATTATATATTTTTATCGTAGTTGTTATTGTACATATTAGGCAAGTGTCGTAAACCTTAATATTATTTTGTTTTAATTTTGTGTCATGCCAAATTAAAATAATCAAATAACAACACAACAACAACAGTACAACTATTTTCTTAACGTCCCTCGGGAATCATCGCATTTCCGAATACAAACGAATGCTAATTTCTATATCTATCAGTTATTAGATTTATCGAACTAAATCCACTACTATTTACTTACTTTTATTTGTTGTTGTTTTGTTTAAAACAACAGTAAAGTACTTAGTTCTGAATTCAAATTATTATACACGATAAATCTAAAATTGATGGACATGGAAATTAGCATACGTTTGTGATTATGATTCCCGAGGGACATTAAGACAATAGTTGTACTGTAGATGTCTTTAAAAATATTGCTTGTAAATACTTAAGTGTTTAATCCCAGTTTCCTATTATTTCAGGGTTCATTCTTATTTTTTGTTTCGTTGGCACGACTGTATTTCAAATCATGTTGGCCCAAAACTTCGCCACTTCCACGGCGTCGTCAGTGGCAACACAGAGGTCACTTTGAGTGCATGTTCTGGGTTCATCAAAATACTTAAATAGACCTGTGGTTGTTTTATTTTCGAGAAATTACAAAAAGAACATGGCATAACGCAAAGAAAAGAACATAACGTTAAAAAATACGATCACAAAGAAAAAGATTATAGAAAATTCTTTTGTAAGTAATTTTTTTTCAATTACTTCCAAAATAAATCCTAACCAATTATGAATCACTGAACATAACAGGAAGATTCAATGATGTAGGTCAATCAGTCACCCATTCATCAAACAAGCAGCATTAATCAAAACGAACAAATACCCACAATGTAAGCACATCATCGGTAATTCAATAACTTTGTGCAACGATATTGATGGCTCCAGACGATAAATGATTTGAACGATTTTATCGAGATAATGTCGATTCAAATTGTGTGCGAGTTGCCTAGATTTATTTATATTTCGAATACGAGATAGGTAGCTTATGTTGCTTGTAGTTTCAAAGTTACAGTAGTTTAAGAAGGTGGTTGTATGTTTGTCAATTCACCATATTTTATAACTCTAAGTCGCATAATAGCGGCTTAAGAGTTCAAGAAGCAGTTTTAAGTTGCATATTTGCTTCCGATTACGTCTGTAGCTACAAAAGTAACTAAGAGAGGCAGTAATGGAACCAAATACTACCCTAGCCTTTATAATATTTTATTCCAGAGCCCATTTATTAATTACGTCTGTAAAAGAGTCTTACAAAAGGCATTTGGTCACTGAAAGCTGCTTACGGTATTCTCTTGTAAATGATAAACTTTGCTTAACTGTATACAAGAGTTCATTGTAGCCTACTTAAAGCAAGCAAGCAAGTATAAGAGTTGAAATAACCACTGTTATTCTATTCAAAGTTCTGGTAATAGAGGTAATAATAACTCTTATACAGACTGAAGTTCCAGAAAGACAATAAATATTACTAAAGCATACTTTCAACTTTAGAAATGGGAGCAATGCTACTTGAGTAGTGTAATAGAGTACACCAAATCAGCGGAGACTAGCCCAAATGATAAGTCAAGTTTCATAAATACGAGCTAGGGTTCCGTAGGTAAATTTTATTCAACCAATAATGGTGATTCCATTATTGATGAGACGTCAGGCTTGATATATTATTAATTAGAGCAACATTTTGAGACAATTTTGGAAACGACACATTCATAATGTACGCTACTCTACTTTATTTAAGTATTTATTTCTAGTTTTTTTTAACTTTTTATTTTTTAATCTAGTATTTTTTTAGGTATATTTTGTGTTTGTTTTTAGAAATTTACCTGAGACGTTAAATGAGGCATCGAGTTATAAATATACAGACGAGGGTTCTGCAGATATATTTTATTCAACTAATAATGGTGATGACTCCGTTATTCACTTTCTGCTGATTCCGGGGTAAAGTTTGTATCCAAGTATACTCCATCGGCAGCATACTAATAAACAGTTCCACAATTTTACATTGTTGGAGCAGACAAGTGAAATATGCAAAAAAAATTACTGTGGTAACACTGTAATCTATTTAATATCTAGCTGCGTGACGCGGTTTCACCCGCGTGGAAGTTTTCCGGGGTAAAAAAAGGGTCCTATGTCTTTTTCTAGTACCTAAAGTACCTACATACCAAATATCAAAATCCGTTTAGTAGGTTTTGAGTGATTGAGTAATAAAATTTATCTATACATATTAGCAGGAAGTAGGATTTTCAGATATTAAGAGTTGGAAGCTACTTACTTGAATGACGGATTTAATTTCTTTAATCATACGTTACGGATCTCCAAACCAAATAAAACATACAGCATAGCGTAAACCTGCAAAACACATCAAACTAGTGTTCCAACTGCACTAAAGAAATAAAAATCATTTGGAGCTTTAGAAGAGTTAAAATGAGCGCTTTAACCCGCATTAAGGAAGTTTTGGGGTGGGACCTGCGGGTTAAAGCTGAACTGCATAGACGCCATGTTTTTAAAGAAAATTTTACTTTTTACTTGCAAGATTTAGAGATTACCCGATGCCTTTCAGCGAAATTATCTATTTGTTTTTACATATACAAATGACATAGTGCAGATAGCACACTTTAAGCACACATAAATAATATAAGGAACTAAAAAATTAAAAAATTACTTACCTTTTCACATGTTGATATTATCATAAAGGCACTTCAAAATTACTCGAAGAACGTCATATATATGCACAGTAAACTTGTAAGCGTTTTAAGCTGCTGACATAATATATATCACGAACCAGTAATGCATGCAATTTAACCGTTACAAATAATGTTTTAATGATGGCGCTAATGGTTGATTGCAATAAAAATGCTTCACCATTTTATTTTACGAATACACTCAAAATACTGAACTGGAATCTCATAAAGTACATTGATACGTTCACTCGCGTTCACAAAAGTAGCGGCATAAGAGTGTTAGTGTGGGATTAATCATTCGTTACAGCACTTGAGGAACTTTTGTGCCACTGTTGTGCAATTAAAATAGAACTGAGAGCTACATCAAATTGTGCCCAAAATGGCGCTGGAGTTGCTGCGTTAGGACTGCAGAGCACGTTCTAACGCTTGGGTCTTAGCACCTTAGGTAATAATCGGGTTGACTCCAAAGCAGTTGTGTTACTTGGTTATAATACAATTTAATTTAAAAGTGAAAGAAATATGTTATGAATCTCACTGTGAAAATTTGGGATTTGAAAATTTCAATCCCTAGATTTCCTAGCGTCAGGTAGGATTCAGTTCACTTCGAGCTCACGTCTCCTTACTTTTCTCTGTAAGATTTTTACAGAATAGCACAACAGGACTGAAGTCTAAATGAAATAAAATTAGCAGTTTTTCACCTGTTCAATACAACACATAACAACACACAACAACACAACATATATCAGCAACATCGGCATTAAAGTTTCACACATTAACACTAACGATGTAAATGTCCTCATAATACTTGCCCCAATTAATTAATTAACGAAACATAGATAATTTATAATTAATTCGCGATATTAAACAGTCACATGTGTCATGTGATCAAGTTCTCGAACGGAATGTAAAGCTAAGCATACATAAAGCGGCGAGCGGTGGGCCGCATTGCAAAAATGCGTCAAAGCACGTTAGGAGTCGCGCGGGCCGCACCGCAACGCAGTAATTTTTTCAGACAGATTAAATTTTCGAAATTGATTTTGAACTGTGTCCCCTCCAGCGCAATGGCGCATGGCGGGCTGCACTGAAACGCAACGCATTGCAAAAATCCTCCTAGATAACTTTCACGGCCCGGTGCGGCCCGGTGCGGCCCGCCTGTAGTGTGCAATTGTTCATACAGAATGTACTAAACTGATGCAGGAAAGATTTTTGCAAAGCGTTGTGATGCGGCGCGGTCTGCCCAAATGTGCACGAGCCTTAAACTGGATAAGTCACACAGTCTTTATCGTCAATAAAATATTTACCATAATTAATTTCGCGTTCAAACTTGCTCGTAAATGATTTAATTTATTGCATTTTTATCTTGTTTAACTGGCGGTGTCATTGGGTTTTAATTACTCGGTTTTTAACGGCCATGTTACTGTAGCGTGTGATTATTTTTGTTATTTATTTTCATGCTTATTTCGTTTTCATGTGATGGGACTAATTGGTCCTCAATGATGGTATGAAAAGTGCTGCGTAATGTGGTAGGCAGTTTTACGATTACAGAAGGTTTTTACGATTACTGTAGTCTTCTGTATAAAGGCTAAGTACTTATGGGCGTGGGGTCTAAGAGCGATCACACTGGTGATTTGGCAGATTGTGTACAGCAAGGCGATTGGTTACCGTGCTCTCCGCGGGTGAGAATCGAGCTAGCCGCGACCACGCAACGTATTTTCCGCGTTTTCATACCTATTGTAAACTCTCGTACCGTAAACGCGGCGGACACGTTGCGCATATGTGGCGTGCCCGCTACGCACACGCAGCGAGCGCGTTAAACAATCGTCTCGCCAGTAACACGCTGGCAATTCGTCAGTGTGATAAGATCATACGTCATCAGGAAACTGATCATAACATACTGCAGCAGGATATTAATGGGGTAGTTGAGTGGAGTCGTAGCAATAGGTTGTATTTCAATGTGGCAAAATGTTCGGTGTTATCATTTACTCGTGCGCGCGACACAAGTCATTATCAATATTGCATGGATGGAATCCGACTGCAACGTGTCTCAGAGGTTAAGGACTTAGGCGTGCGCTTTACAACTAATTTAAATTTCCGTCAGTATACCATTGATATTTGTAAAAAGCATACCGCAATTTAGGGTGGGTCTTACGGCTAGGAAACCAGTTCACGAACATCAGTGCTCTGAGATCGTTGTACGAAGCGCTTGTAAAAAGTCATTTGGAATGCATTGCTGTCGTCTGGTCACCACATGAAGTGAAGTACAATCTAATGCTAGAACGTATCCAGAACAAATTTGTGAGATTCCTTTACATAAAGCAGTATGGTGTGTATCCAGGGTATCCACTGTTGTATCCTACTCTGTTTGTGCTGGGCATGGTAGGCTATAATAAACTGGAAGTAAGAAGGGAAGTAACTCTCGCCAGTTACTTATCTAAGATTATGCGTGGTAAATACACAACCCAGGCGTTCTACGGACGGTTGGGTTGTGTGTACCTGATGGTGGGCACGTGGGGCGACGGAGGCGGCCGCCGCTGCTGTGGGTGCCGCCCGCTCGCACCAACCTGCTGCAGCACGCGCTGCTGACGCGCGCCCTGCGTACACTCAATATGGTGTCACAACAGATTGACTGCTTCAATTGTACTCTGAGTGAATTCACACGGGCCGCATTTTGTAAAATTACTCTAAGTTGTTCATTATAACTACACTTTTGTATTAGGTTAGCCTGTGATGATAGTTGTATGTGTTTTAAATAAATAAATAATAAATAAAATACTTCGCACGCTCTCTCTCGCACACTGCTCGACGTCTAGCTGCACAACAGAGCGCGCGCGAAGTGTCGTTTGTGTTATCGCGACAATGTAGCCGTAGAATAACAAATGCTAAAGAAAAGTGTGTAAAATAACTAAGTTGCCATAATATTAGTTCAACTTAAAGCCATTGTTGAATAATTTAATTAACAAAATACCGTTATAGTAATATAACAAAAATACGACGACGAAATAAAATTGCAGTATTTAAATTGCAATGTAATTGTTTTTTTTTATTCGCTCTTATAATTCAAGTTTTATTCAGTATCGTACCATATACCTATCCGAATAAAATCTCCACACAATTTGCAAGAGATTTTTATCGTCGACAAATAACTCTTATTAAAAAAGTCCTCCAGTTGGTTTCTTTAAAAATATTTTTTGTATTAAAAGTCACGTGGTTCGACACGGGTTTGGTTTAAGGGGGATGTGCCAAGGTAGCCCGCGAAATTCAAATTTTGTTACGTTTTTTTTTGCAATTTGCAGGTCAGTATCAGGTTGTATGTTGGTCTAAATATGATTCGCGGCCATACCAATTATTTATTTATGGAATTATAATCATAAAAATTATCAATACATCTCTCTAAGTTCAAATTACCCTATTGAATGACTATTTCATGAAATCATGACATTTGAAGCCAAATCTAACTTAATGAGTTGTATTGCTGATTCTAATGATTATAATTCTGTTAAGTCTTATTTTTTACGGCCGGCAATCATATTTTTATCAACATAAAATCTGACCCTGACCTGCAAATTGCAAAAAACGTAAGTATATTTGTATTTCACGGGCTACTTGAGCGCATCCCCCTTAATCAGCAAAATATAGCAATTTTGGATAACCTGAAACATTTAATTTGAAAGGCAATAAAGCTAATAACAACCAATTACCGAAAATCGATGGTTTATACTTTAAGCGAGACCCGAAGGATTCAAAGCCTTTACTTACCTTAAGATGTGTCCAGAATTGCACCTTTAATTTTAATGCACTGTTCCACGTCTATTGTAAAGACGAGTTTTTGACATGGATCCAGAAGAAATAACAAAGAACTTGCCTAAAACTTGAACAGGATATCTGCACGACACTGATTAAAATAATACACATTATTTTTTTCACCATGTAGATTACCACAATATATGCTTCAATAGTAGCGAATATCTGGGACGATGTTTGAATTCATATAAAACGTCAAACGACCCACATCTTTTTTAACCGACTTCAAAAAAAGGAGGAGGTTCTCAATTCGACTGTTTTTTTTGTAATGTGTGTTATCTCAGAACTTTTTTCTGACTGAACCGATTTGTACGATTCTTTTTTTATTTGAATGATGGTGCTTCACTTGTGGTCTCATTTAAATTTGATCAATTACTGACCAGTAGTTTTTGAATTATCCTTAATAATGCGTATTTTTTCCACTTAGTTTACATTGATGATGTTATAATAATTTCCTGTCACGGTTATTTACATATCAAGTAGTGGTGTACGAATGTGTGTGAAGTAGTTACCACAACTAAAAAGCGAAAAATAAAAACATTTTTACAAAAAAACAACCGAATTCCAAAAAAATACGTGATATATAACTAATTTCGGAAGTCGGTGGCCACAAACGAAAATACACAACCAAAGACACCGACTTCCGAAATTAAAGTTATTTTTCACGTTCTTTAGTGTTTTTTTGGAAGTCGGTTGATTTTTGTTGTCTTATCGAATTTAAAATAATGTGATGTAACATAATAATTATCGACCATTATGTAAAACGAGTATTTAAGTTATACACATTTATTGAAAAACCGGCCAAGTGCGTGTCGGGCTACGCATAATAAAGGGTTCCGTAGTTGGGATGAACTTACCTCAGCAAAAAATTTAACATTGTAGTTGAAAAACATGTTCTTATATTCCAACTGCAAATGTAAATTGGCCGACTTTTACTCGGTAACTTGTAAAGCCTGCTTAGCTGTGATAGTTTTCCTTTTAACTTCGTTTACTACCGTGATTTTTTTCACATATCCAAAAACATTCGCTTTCTACTAAGTACTTACAGAGTCTCTGAACTAAGCAGCGGACAGACAGACGGACGGACGCACATGGCGAAACTATAACGGTTTCTTGTTGACTACGGAACCTTAAAAAACACAATGTCGTAAATGTTTACTGTATGACTTATATACCGACAGGAAAAAATAGGGTATGGTAGGTGAACGGAAAGAAGCCTTTTGGGTAAAAATTCAACCTACTCTATGTACCTACCGAAATTATGTAATTATAATTGTTGCATTGTTAATACCTGAATTTAAAATTGATACCGCCGCATCACTAAACCGTAGACAATTTCGAGCGTCCATTGTTATTTAGATATCTTTGGCAAAGAAGACGTTGCTTTGGTCAAAACTGGAACAACAAATTACTGAATTGGAAAGTTGAGCGCAATACATACCTACTATCTAAATAAAAAATACAGGTATATTTTTTTAATAAATAATTGTAATTTGTTTTTCCGCTAACCAAATCATAATTACATACATATAGGTCCTCAGCTTCACCCACTTTGCTGACTAACAAGATCTACGAAAATCTCTGGTTTTTCAAACACGTGACGGTTTATTGCCAATCGGTAAAATAAGCAGATGTAGACTCACCTTAACCTCCCGAGCATTAAAAATTAAACGGCTTAATATTCCATATAAAATACTCTTACATGTAAAGTTCTCTCTTAATCTTATAAATATACATGTTCATTTAAACAACGTTATCAGAAATGTTTCTCAAGCTGTCATTCACGTGTTGAAACAACGCATAATAATTAAATATTTGTGTTACTTTATTTAACTCGAACAAATTTACGGTTAATGTACTTGCATGGGGATTATCTTTGGTCTTTGTTAGTGAATGAACTTACCAAGTTTATGTGAGTTCATTTAAATGTAAAATGTTGTTTTATATTTACAGCTGTTTGATTTATTGTAGTGGACGTGTTAGAATAACTTAGCTAAGGGCTTTAGAAGTGTGTTGTAAATTATAGAAATATTCTTTTGACAGACTTTTACGGTGGGTTCGTCATTTCGGTATGCATAATTGCATGTTTTAATGTCTTTTAGTACTTGTGTGAGTTCGATGAAAGAATATGTATGTAGGTACAGTCCGCGAGATCTAAGCTGAGCTATGCAATTGTGTGAGTGTTTGCATTTGTGTGAGGTGCACGACAGAGTTGCGTCCCGCGAGGGACGCACCGCGCCTCAGGCCGATTGCCAAAAAGCAGTATAAACCGGTTTAAACCAAGCAAAGGACACGTCGCGCTCTAGGTCGACGTCACACCTACACTATCTATATGTGCACTCACACAAATGCAAAGCTCAGCTTAGATCTCGCGGACTGTACCTAACACCCCACTCATAAAACTAGCCAGCTGTCACTCTCCAAAAACTACAGTTCATTCACAGTTATTTTACCTCAGATTTTGTTTCACTGTCTAAACCACACTGATCTTTATTCTCGTTACAATAAGGTTGCTATTGAGATGCTGCCACTGACTAGTCTGTCAAAACCATAATGATCTTTAGTGTCGTAATAATAAGGTTGCTGTTGGGTTGCTGCTACTGACTAGATAGTCAAAATCACAATGACCTTTATTCACGTTACAATAAGGTTGCTGTTGGGTTGCTGCCACTGACAAGTCTGTCAAAATCAAAGTGATCTTTATTCACGTTACAATAAGGTTGTAGCTGGGTTGCTTCTTTCAGAGGTAAAATAACTTTAAGAGGACTGTAAGTAAGTAGCTGCCATTTATTGTATAAGAATGGTACTTATTTATAAACAGGTAATGCTTTTATACAATAGTAAATTATAATGCAACTAACTATTTACGTATACTCCGCGCTAATTAAATGAATAACTAACTAATTAAGTAAGTATACAAATAAATACAACGTTAGCTTCACCAATATATGAAATTTTAAAGCTTAGAAGTAGATAAATGCCATTAGTTGTTTTTAATAAGTCAATTTGCACAGTTTTTACCCAGTTTTATTTATTGTGACATTACAATAAAAAAATATCTTTTAATAAATAAAGCGATGCACTTATTTTCATATTGACCCTATTCAGCATACTGCTGCAATCCGTTAACAAAATGGCCGCGTAATCGCGATTATAATATCGATGCTAAAGAATTTCCTTTGAGCCGTTTACCGTACATTGTTCGGTCGCCGTCCACACGGAAAATTGTTAAGTAAATAAGTAATTTTACAAATCAGAGTTTAAGTGGCGAGTCGGCATCATGAAGTAATCTCTGGCCTGATCAAATTAACTTGTGCTGTCCACGGTTTATTTGAGGGTAATGAGAAGTAATAATTTACTAGGAGGGCCGTAGAGTTGGCATATAAATTAACGGAAATATTTAACTGATCCTCTAAAAACTTATTCCCTTTTAATCATGGACACATTTTTAATTTAATGAACCTCTAAAAACATTTTGCGCTTCTAATGAAATACCGTTTTTTTAAATAATTGAGCCTCTTTTTAACTTTCTGGCCCTTTTTCACAGTTAGTCACAGTTACTAAGTTGCCGACGGAAAGGGTTAGGTTACTTTGGAACTGTGACCAACCTACATTCAAGTTGGTCGCGTTAGTTGTTGTTACTTATTTAGTATTTCAAGAACCCCAAAATAGGAATTATTTGTAGTACACAAAAAGAGACGCAATCATTATATTAGAGTGTTCAATAATATTTTTAGCAACACAAAATGGGAATTATTATAGGTTCGGTTAAATACATGGCTAAATTAAAATTTCTCGAAGATTAATAGTATGCAATTTGATTAGCATTTTTAATGTTTCGTTGAGCTTTAAACGCCTCTGTCCAGTTTCCTTTCAAAACTCTTTTGTTAAGTGCCGTTTTTCTTTATTGGCTGTCAAATGTTAATTAATAATAAATTGTCAAAGATTTATTTATGTACCCGGTATATTTGGTTCCTAAATGCTTGCCAGATGTTGTAGTTCCTTCTTATAAAATAATTAGGCAATGTCTAGGCGGGTCTTGCAAATACAATTTTACTCAATCTAGTATTTTACAGAGGCCTAACCCTATCTTAATATATGTTATTAACAATTTAATTTATCCACAAACATGTTTACCTAAAGCTGGTTAGATATTGTGAACGATATCAAAACCAATCAATAAAACAAGAAATTAAGTTGCCATAAGCAACGAGAGAGTCACGTTAACCACAGGTTTGAAAGGCAAAGCACCAATTTCACCGAACGCTCCTATTACTAAATGCCATGTTAAGCATTTTGACGGACTATTTTTCGTAGTTAGACAATCCATCAAATAGCATAACGGGACATTTCGAATAAACACAATACTGCCAAACGGAGTTAATAAGGATGCAGGCGTGAATCGGAACGAAACTTTAAAAGGGATTTTAACATTGAAATAATATAGTTTGTTGCCAACAAGGGCACTTATCGTAGTGAGACAATCCATCAAATGGCATAACGGGGCATTTAGAATAAACACAGTACCGTCAAACGGGGTGAATAGGGATGCAGGGGTGAATCGAAACGAAACTTTAAAAGGGATTTTAACATTGAAATAATATAGTTTGTTGCCAACAAGGGCACTTAATCGTTAATTATAATACTGTAAACGCATTAGAGTCCTTTTTGACAACAACCTATATTATTTAATGTTAAAATCCCTTTTAAAGTTTCGTCTCGATTCGCCCCTGCATCCCTATTCACCCCGTTTGACGATATGGTGAAACTGGTCCTAAGGTTTATCGCCACTTACCTACTTTATTCCCCATTTATTACTAGAGTGGTCCCGCTCAAACTTTATAATGATAAGTAATAATTATTTATTAGTGTTTGACCGCCTCGTTGGTCAAATGGTCGCAAGCGCTACTGCTGAGCGTGAGGTCCTGGATTCGATTCCAAGGTCAGGCAAAGTGTTATTGGGTTTGTTTTCCATCAAGACTTTCTCAGTAGTAGCTTGGAGGCTAGATTTGTGCTCGGTTGATGGCCATCGGCTCGTCCCCTATTACATGGGACTTAAACATAACTGGCGAAATGTGGGTGTACTATAGGTACACCTCTGCTTAACCCTTCGGGGATTCAAGACGTGACGTTATGTTAAATAGTGCTTTAATTTCACAGTTAAATTTTCAGCGAAACTGACATGTCAAGTAAGTAGCTTAACTTTGACACATCACCTTAATAATTTGACAGCAAGTGTAACGAACAACACCTCATCATACACTTCAGTGCAAATTAAATATGTACACATTCACTAATAAAAATTTCACGCCAGTTTCCTCCGCGTACCAAGTTTTGCCACCTTACATACGCGGTAAACTTTACCCGTTGCTGTCTCTACGTTAACGTAACACGTGATTAAATTTTAAATTGCGCGGCCGCATAGGTCGGTTTATAACCGCCTATCGCTTCGTCACGAGCTTCAGGCTTCTCCCTGAATAATCCACTGTGTGCTTTAAAAATATTCTGAAATTTAGTGCTGGAATGGAGCTGAAAAGTCGATGTTGTAGCGGTTTTTTTTTTAGAATATTTTGCCTTTTCGGCCAGTTTTATTTGTTTCTATCATATAGATTGGATGGCCCAATTTTCTGTGAATTATTTTTGTGATAACGCCGTATGACAGTTTGGTAGGTTTGGAAGAATAAAATAAGGTAACACAAAATGAAAACATATACTATTGTTTGGTTAAAGTTAATTTTATAAAAGAACTAACATTAAAATAAAAGTAAAAGTTATCAAAAACTTACATTTTTGTCGACTCGTCTCGTGTTTGAATCTGGAAAATGGAAAAAAGATTCATTCATATTTTCAGTGTATGAGAAAGTTTTACCCACACATTTTGCGTTTTAAGTTCAATTTGATATGGGAAATGGCACAGGCTTAGGAGAAATAATTCAAAAAGTTATTAGTTATTACAGTTCAGTAGTACTGAAGTGATGACAATACTCAATGAATTGGAAAATCCTACTCCAAGTTACCTTTACTGCAGTCCCGTAACGTCTTGTAAGATCGACATTCTACGAAACCCAATCCAGTCCCCAAGACCGTTTATTATGATAATATTCCGTTACGATGGTTAATTGTTTATTAAGCT
Organism: Dryobotodes eremita; assembly: GCA_917490735.1. Taxonomy (NCBI): domain Eukaryota; kingdom Metazoa; phylum Arthropoda; class Insecta; order Lepidoptera; family Noctuidae; genus Dryobotodes; species Dryobotodes eremita. The sequence continues at coordinate 15,669,542 of OU823251.1, read as the reverse complement.
TTTATGGTTACAAAATAAAATTGTAACTGAGAGCTGTACAATTCAAAAAGAAGAAAACTACGCAAAATTTGAATCAAAGTAACAACTACCGACATTTTATGTAGGTACTTAATTTATTTACCTACAAAAATTAAACGTAAATCAATTAATCGTATAATTTACACCGTACAAAGTTACTCATAAGCTCTTTATGTCGAGCAATTATCGACTCCCAATAACAAATTGACATCAATTAGATTCCAATTATTGTGGTTGCTATACGCAGTAATCATGCAAATTAGTTCTTTGATTGCACGCGAAACCAATTTCACACGAAGGTATATAGGTAGGTCGGTACCAGTTATGATAAATGTCACAATTAATTATTGAGAGAATCCGATTATCTGATCGTTTAGACGGAAACCGTCCAGGTAGATGTTGTTCGAAGTAATTTCAATTTATATTGGTTTTAGTTTTGGAGGTAAAAACTGGCTTTGAATGGTTAGTGACCAGTTTTCTTTGCAATTAAGTGTCTTAAGTTTTGTGTGTTCAATTTTTTCTATGAATATGCATAGATTAATAACGGTGGTCTTAAAGTGATTAATTGAATATGTCAAAGTGAGTATATTGGACAAATAAAACATGCTATCTTGTTGATGTTTTGTGGAATATAATTTGCATGAAAGAAACTTATCAAATAGTTAATAGTTGTTCCATTAGACGGACAGGATGCAAGACGGGTATCACGTTGTTATGAAAATAGAACAAGTTATGCCATGCCATGATGCGATGTAGAGGGAGACAACGCGACTATTGTAGATATTACAGGCTTATTGTATATATCTACTATGAACAGATGGCTTTTGAATGACCGTAAAAAAGGGCACAAAACACACCATGTCAACGGTCAAAGATTATAAATAAAATTGCTACCTATTAGTAATACAAAGTACATTAACCGTAGGGGAATATGGCGCGCCACCCACGTGCGACAGTCGGCAGTCGACTGCGATTTGTCAGTTGTCGTCGTCGCAGGCACGCGTCTCTGACTAATTGGCGTTATAAATCGACACACGCGCCGTGTAATCAACGCTCCGATGCAAGTGTTGAATGGTCAGCGGTGTGGCTTTATGATATTGCTTATTGTTGATTTTGTCGCAGTGTGCATGTCCATGTTTTATGTTTGTTGGGTGGCAATGATGGAAAATGTGTGGTTTATGTGGAAGCTAACAATCTGATTAGAGGAATGTAGGAGTCTGAATCAACTTCTAATGAAAAACATTATTAGGCACAGACTTTAATTGCCAAACATAAATCTCGGGCGAAGATTTTGACAAATACTTTGCCAAGTCCCATAATGTAATAATAAGTCCATCGGGTGGACACAGTTCCAATACCAACTCAACAGGTCATGAGAATTTCCAACTGGAAAAATCGGATAACCATCAGAAAATGAGGAAGCCAAGGCTGCATTATATCAGAAATAAATTAGACGCAGACGCAATAGCTTCCACCTGCGCAACACAATATCACACTGCGACCATCAATTTGACTGCCAACGGTGGCAATTATGGCATTACCCCTATCGTTCGCCTCGACCATCTACTAGGGTGGTCGATTACTTGTACTAGATATTTACCTGCCATTGAAGATGATGCATCACTCCAGTGTTTTCAATTACAGACAAAACAATTGCTGGTATCAACCACAAAGTCTGTTGTACATAATTTATTGGTATTAGGGATAGCAACGCTGTGTTAGAAATAATAGACTGCTACCTAGTGCCGAAGGGTAAATAAGGTGCTCATTTTGCTTCAGTTGAGTTGGCTTTGTTTGTAGAGTAGATGAACATAATAACGAAGAAAAAAAAGAGTAACGGTTGAGTTTCTTGCCAATTCTTCTCTATACGAAACTACCTTTTGGAAGGGGTAACCAGAATCAATTCTATTTTCTTGTAAATTCTGACGTTCAAAAGTGCCTTTTATGTGACTATTTGAAAAAAAAAATTGACTTTGACTTGAATATTTTGTAACTGAAATTTAAGTAAAGCTTGAAATAATTTTCTTAATTGATTTCATGTAAGAGATTCTAAATAAAGTGTTGCCTTTCTTTGAGATGGTAATTTGATTAGTACATTAAGCAATCAAAGTAAAGTAGCAAATGTGGTTAAGCTTTCACTTGGAGTGAAATTACTCAAAAGTAATGTTAAGAGCAATTCCTAAACATTTTATTCTGTAGCACCAAATTTTCGTTTTATTAAAGCTACGCTAATTCCTAACTACCTCGATGTTTAAGAGGAAACGCGTTCACGTCAGCGTAGTGCAATTTTTGAACAACTGATAGGACAGCCCGCCAACCGTCTGCCAGTCGCCGCGCCGCGCCGGCGCAGCGCGCTGTACGGAACAGCAACGTCGCGCTCGTGCTACTAGCGATTTACGCGAAAGTTTTAGCGCCAAATTTTTTATTTGTGGGATCCGCAGGTCCGCGCAGCGGACAGAGCTCCGGCGGGATCTCATGGCGGCATGGAGAGTGCGACTGTCGCAACCCAGCGCAGGGCACGCCACAATTGTGGCGGTAAGACCCCTCTTTGAGGAGTGGCTTGAGAGGCGCCACGGCGTCCTCACCTTCCGCCTGACGCAGGTCCTCCCCGGACATGGCTGTTTCGGGAGGTTCCTGTTTCGGATAAGGCGGGAGGAAACGCCCGGGTGTCATCATTGTGTGGATCGACCGGAGGACACGGTGGAGCATACGGTGGAGGTCTGCCCGGCTTGGGCGGAGCACCGCCGTGTCCTCGTGGCGGCGATCGGCGGCGGCGACCTCTCGCATCCGGCCCTGGTTCAGGCCATGGTACGGAGCGAGAGGGAATGGGAAGCCGTCACCTCCTTCTGCGAAGCAGTAATGCTTGCGAAGGAGGAGGCGGAGCGCGAGAGGGAGAGGCAATCACTGCGCCCTCGCGCCCCTAGTCGCCGCAGAAGGAGACACCCTGGGCGTCGGGAGTCGATTACCGACTCCCGGCCACCGTAGGCACGGGCTTGCGGACGGCGAGCAATGGCCAGCTCGCCGTCCGGTAAGGACCAGGCCCGGGTCGACGGCGCGTCGTGTTCCACGCGCGCCTCAATGAGATGTCAGCAAAATTGACGGGGTCCGAGAGGACCGATGCCTGCCGGGGCTGCGGATTGTTCGAAAGAGTTACCGTGGCCCTGGTGCACAGGCAACTGAAGGAACACGGGTGGGTTTTAGTCAGTAAGAGTCTGACACGCCCTTCCGCTCCGCCCAGAGCGGGAGAGGTCATTTGATGATTCCCACCCAAAAAAAAAAAAAAGGGTCCGCGCTTTGAAGGTGCGGGATACAGCAGATTAATAAAAGCAGCGGGTTCCCGCGGGAATACGTGATCCCGTTTTGCGGGATTGTAATCCCTAGTCACGTGGTCGTTGGCGTTCATTCCATATTTATTCATTTTATTTATTTATATATCTTTATTATACACCACAAAATATATAACAAAAAAATTATGAAACACTACGAAATATACAATGGGCGGCCTTATCGCTTTTTGCGATCTCTTCTGCAACCTTGAACCATACATTGGTTGTTCCGTATTCCTCTGTTTTCTCCCTGGTTAATAGAAAGAAAGAAAGAAAGAAAGAAAGAAAAATATTTTATTTGGGACACGCACAGGAAATACAAAGAGTAAAAAATAAAAAAAGGAGGATTTAAAACTAACAAAATTAACAATAAAAAAGAAAAAAAAAAATAAAACAACAATAGACAAGTAAAAAACCTGTGCGAGGCCAAAAAGGCTCCTATCTCAGCATAATGCTACGATATTTAAAAAATAAATACCGCAGCGCTGGTATTCTGATAGGGCCCGCTGTGATGCCACGGACACACCTACGGACATTTTTATATCCCACTAGGGGATTATTAACATAAATAAAACTAAATAAAAAAATATTATAAGAAAATAAAGTAATAGAAAATTATTTAGAAAACAAAAATAAATAAATAAAAACTATGATATGTATGACAATGATTAAAGATTGACCTAAGCCCGACGCTCCAACATCACTTGTCTATGTTGTAGATTATATATGTTGTTAATTATACTAATCCAAATATTTTATTACGATATAATGTATATATACCACTGCCATGTCCAAATCTTTTGTTTTTAAGCGTAATTTTATATATAAACTATCTGTGTTCCAAATTCCATCCAAATCCACTGAGTAGTTTTGGGAGTAGTTCTGGGAGTAGTTCTGGGACGCAGGGCTCCTCTCTGTGAGAGGGAGTGGGCTATAATCCACCACGCGGGCCCAGTACGGGTTGCTGGATGTCACGTCTTCGATTTTTTTGGTTCTAGGACATGCCGGTTTCCTCACGGTGTTTTCCTTCACCGTTTTGAGAGCAGTAGTGATGAAATAAATTACACAAAGTAACGCGCCTGCCTGGGTTTGAACCCACGACGTACAACTCGTAAGTCGTGGCCGTTACTACAAAGCCCACCACTAGCCCTGCAGTCTCGACATGAATAGCGACAAAAATCTGTCGCTAAATCGTATCGATGTCAAAGTCCTTTAATAGATTTTCAACCTTATGCTTTGGAAATAAAGTTGAAAATCTATTAAAGAAATTTGACAACGATTGGACTTAGCGACAGATTTTTGTCGCTATCTAATGTCGAGACTGCAGGGCCGGTTCTCCGTAAAATGAATAGTTAATTGAATAAACGCTAACGACCATGTGACCGCGTTTCCTCTTCATAAATACATCGCTAATTCCCCATACCTTGGAACCAAACTCACCAGTATTGAAATATCAGACCAGCGTTACATATGAAGCGATCGCAAAAATCGACACTGAAATAAATTGTGTCGCGTTTGCAACATACGGTGTTAATGTAGGGAAAACATGTACAAATGAGTACTGATTGCTGATATGTTTACATCAATGTTAATACTCTACATTAAGTGAATAATAATTGGAAATGAAAATCCGATACGGAAATGGACGAGCAATTCGTGACGGATAGGGATGAATGAGATACCTAATAATTTAGGTTGTGTATGACGCTTTATCGAAAGATAGTTGCAGTCTTCTGTCTTCTTCTTGTGGGTGATATAAACAGGTTTTGTGTCTGTTTTTAGGGTTCTGTACCCAAAGGGTAAAACGGGACCCTATTACTAAGACTCCGCTATTCGTCCGTCTGTCTGTCCGTCTGTCACCAGGCTATATCTCATGAACCGTGATAGTCAGACAGTTGAAATTTTCACAGATGATGTATTTCTGTTGCCGTTATAACAACAAATACTAAAAATCAGAATAAAATATTTTTTTAAGGGGGCTCCCATAGAACAGACATAATTTTTTAGCCGTTTTTATAGATAATGGTACGGAACTCTTCGTGCGCGAGTCCTACTCGCACTTGGCCGGTTTTTTTAACTAATATTATTTTACATTACTCCCATTGTGACAAATAATTCAAAGGTTATGAATGGGTATAAATCCTCTTCAATCTATCTAAAGACTTTTTGCTTTAAAACTTATTGATGCAATCTACCTATATTGTCATCTTCAATTCATCAACTGACAAACAAGTAAGTTTCTCAAACGATTCTATAAACAGCATCGAAACATCTTACACAACAATCGAGTACCATGCCGAGCTAACTTCGTTAGATTTCTTGCGAGCGCATTGTCGAGTACGATACTGCTCAGAGAAATCAATTCTTCAGCATATTGAATCTTACGCTATATGGGTATTCCTTTAGGCGGGTCACAAAGGATTTTGTTTGCCAATAGCCACACAACCCTGTATACTCATAAATGTCAGTCACAAACGGATTATTGCAGGCGCTCAGGCGAAGGAACGCTGAGCGATGATCGACCGGGACAAAGGCATGCGAAATTAGTATTTGTCGTTCATTAATAAGCGTATATTGCAACATGCAATAGGGCTTTGAGGCAAAGATTATGTTTGGAAGCGTTTTTTGCCTATTTTGGTGCAGTGTTTTGGACTTATGCAAATTGAAATTGCATTAAAATTCGGTTTTTTCTTCCCATATTTAAAATAAATCTTATCTAATTTAATGTTACGTTCTGCAAAATCACAGTAGTTAAAAATGTAGCTGTTTAGTTGTAGGACATATGTAATGAAACGGGAGGATTAAATAATTATCGGATTTATCGCAATAAAATCTTTATCTTCTGCTGAAGGAAATAGTTTTCCTGCGTCCTAACCAAATGCGATCGTTGCGAAAATACGCGATTACGCGATCGTTTACCATAAATTTACGGTCTTACGTAACTTGATCGATCGCGCAAGTATGTTAACTCATTCTAATCCTAATCGTAACAACTATCCTAACTTCCTAACTATATAATATTATAAATGCGAAAGTGAGTTTGTTTGTTTGTTACCTTTTCACGCCTAAACCACTGAACCGATCATCATGAAATGTTGCATATACGTTGTCAGAGGTATAGAAAAGGACATAGGGTATCTTTGATTCTGAAATAAAGTTCTGTTCCCGAGGAAAAGAACAATAACTATCGACGGTCACAATTGCTTTAGGACGCTAGATGGCGCTACGTGTCTTTCTAATCATGATTGAATTATATTATTAGAAACTTTAGTGTTAAGAGTTTTTTTTTATATAAAAGTAATACATTTTCTAGAGTTTTCTAGAATCTAGAGTGAACTCACACCGTTTGACCGAACACCATGAAAGTTGGCACATAGGTAAGTACTGACTGACTTGGACTGACTTTGACTTAACTGGGTGACTTGTAATTTGACGTATTCCTTCCAGAACGTGATACATATGTATTTTGAATGAAGAAGGATTTACAGGATTTTTTCGACCTTCACGCGGGTTTTATCGCAGTCAAAAGCTAGTATTAATATAAACGAGCGCGACGATCGCGTACTCACGCGACTTTTGATTTCAGTTACGACGCGGCTTTAAGCTCAGTTTTGTTCTATTTCTTCGGTTTATAATTAAATATGTGACCATAGACAAGTCCAGTCTTAAACGTCATACTTTGTCAGGTATTTTTCAGAAAATCTTTTCCTCACTAACCTTTAACATAGATCAGATAATGTATCGCCGCAACCTTTAATAATGAAAATCATTAATGAATAAATAATTGCCCATTTATTTTGTAAAAATCTCACCGTGAAAATGTAGGTGAAGTCAGTTGTCAATAGTGTCAATGTAGCCTTAAGTTCTGAGTTGAGCTGCACGATTACTGACAAATGCGTGCACTGACTGGACAGGTTCACTCAATCTAGGTGGTTTTTCCTCAAAAGACCATTTCAGACACAAATCTACATGGTCTTCACATGATGTGACCAAGATTATGTCTGGACTTTAAAAAAGACTATGACCTCTGAGTTTGTTTCGGCCTTTCTTCTCAGAGTAGTCAGATAGGAAACGCCGACCTGATCTATTTTTAACCGACTTCAAAAAAAGGAGGAGGTTGTCAATTCGACTGTATTTATCATTTTTTTTATGTGTGTTAGCTCAGAACGTTTTTCTACCGATTTGGATGATTCTTTTTTTATTTGAATGATGGTGCTTCACTTGTGGTCCCATTTAAATTTGATCAAGTACTTACCAGTAGTTTTTGAGTTATCCTTAATAATGCGTATTTTTTCCACTTAGTTTATATTGATGATGTTATAATAATTTCCTGTCACGGTTATTTACACATCAATTAGTGGTATACGAATGTGTTTGGGGTAGGTACCACAACTAAAAAGTGAAAAATAAAAACTTTTTTACAAAAAAAAACAATCTACTTCCGAAATTAAAGTTATTTTTCACGTATTTTAGTGTCTTTTTGGAAGTCGGTTGTTTTTTTGTAAAAACATTGTTTTTTAAATTTGATTGACGTGTAAAAGTGTCTGTCAAACCTACTGACAGAAAAAAAATGATTTATTATTTATCATCAGGCGGAATAACAGCTATAATCAAGCTCACTTCAGCTTAGTTTTCACGGTGATATTTTTACAGAATATACAGACTGAATTTCATAATCTATGACGAAATCCTGACGTGCGTGAGTAATTCAATCAACTTGCGATTACCTAACGTGAGGCAGAGTCGTCTCGAAAAGGAGCCTCGTACTAATATTGGTAACACTTCACCTTATATAAAATGTATTATGCTCAGTTGATTTAATGTATCACGCTCAGTTGATTTAATTGTATCATGCTGTTGATTTAAAAGTATCATGCTCAGTTGATTTATATACAATATTGTCTGTATGAGTACTGAGTGTTGCTTTAGAGACTTTGTAACATAAATTATGCAGTGTATTTCCAGGGTACTTGCAAAGTTCTTCTAGGATGCGTGTTTGAAACTTTTCCTTTACCTACTCTCACACCGTGTATCATGATGCAATAAAGTAACTTGCAATAATTAGTTTTTTGAAGTAAAAACTTCTTTAGTCGTGTTGAGCGAGTCTTGGTAGGGGAAAATCTTATGGATTAGCTTCACCGACATGCTCACGTTAACATTATAACTGTAGCTAAGACTATGACGCGTTGCTCTTGGTCAGCAGAGAAAGCATATACAGGGTGGTAAGGATATGGACGTGCGAACTGTTACCATGGCTTTAGTGCATGATTCTCAACCCCCTTTTTTTTTTTTTTTTGGTTGGGTAATCATCAAATGACCTCTCCCGCTCTGGGCGGAGCGGAAGGGCGTGTCAGACTCTTACTGACTAAAACCCACCCGTGTTCCTTCAGTTGCCTGTGCGCCAGGGCCACGGTAACTCTTTCGAACAATCCGCGACCCCGGCAGGATTCTCAACCCCCTGCGCTGAAATTTTTCGTCGGTTATTTAAAATAAAAAAATGCTGTTCCATACATTTTGACGGCGTAGGTACTTTTCTATGAAACATCAGTTTTTTTTTTAGACCTGTAGAGTTCAGAATCATGTGCTGTAGCCTGTATACATGGTTACAGTTTGCGCGTCAATGTTCCTACCACCCTGTATATTTTAATTAAAAAAATGTAACATTTAACTTTTTGATACTTCTATGACTAAACTACAATTAATCCGAAAATAATAAAAAACACTTTTATTTTATACTTTGTTTTAAGTTTCCACTTTTGTCAGCACTTCCCATGACTGCCTATATTTTTTTTTATTGTATTAAACAAGCAGGCGTCCCACCTTGTTGGAATAAGTGGTTTCTGTCGCTTATGGGCATCTGCAGTACCAGAGACATCGCCTTTGCATGGCCATCCCAGAGACTCAGCCACTCCACAGACAAAGCTAAATTGCCTCGTGTGCCCGGATATGTTGATTCAAATAAATAGATATTCGGATATAATTTTCTACTTCAAAGTCAAATTAACAAGGGATCCTTTATCGCTTTATATAAATTTCGTGGAATTTTACCTTTCGTGACTAGTTCCTAGAAGTTTCATATTAAAAGGATCCCGAAATTAAGTTCTGGAAGTTAAGGAATAAAAGAGAGATTTCACCCAAATTGTTGTTGTTGGGCAAAATATCGGTATTTTCATGTAATGAAACTATATTACTTACCTATCGAATCTACCTTTTTCATTGAAACTACTTACGTTACGAGTACCTATGCCTGTGAAAAAATATGTTGATTGTACACTGTCGCTTCACGAAAACAATGGTGGCGCGCACACATACTACAAAACTGATTTTATTTTGGATACCAACATACAAAACTGAAACTGTTAGAACTATAGTGTTCGCATTTTCTAAATTCAAAAATACCTCAACCTACATTCACCTCATAAAAAAAACAAAAGACTATCCCGATCAGAAACAAATGAAATGCAAACAAACAAATGGAAGTTGTACAATGTACAAACATAAATAAATCCCAAAGCAACTCGGTGTCCCCTGAGCTAACGAATGTCCATGCAAGAGGTTTTCTTGTAAATAAGAAAGAATGAGGTAATGCAATCGGATGGTGGCGCACTAGTAGTACCAGAGCCCGTTTCACATCTACCTACACTCATGTGGTTGCCAAATGATAGAATTTTTATCAATAATTTGTATACTAGGCTGCACGTCAAAGTTACAAAATCAGTTTAAGTTGGCCTGTCATTCTATTGAAACTCCGTATTTCGCTGGGCCTTCTCAAGGTTAAAGTGTTACTACCGGGGAGCGATCGACTGTACCTAATACATACTACGAAAAGGTGCCTAATGAAATTAAGTAAGTAACTTAACATAAAGTGATTTTTACAATTTCTTCTTTCGTCTGCACCAAAGGTATTTAATTAAGTATTTATTACTAATCGAAAATACGTAACATTAAAGATAAAGATAATTTTATTTGTCAAAACATGCGTATACATGCTAATTAAGCATGCAGGATGGGTCAATATTAATACTTGGTACGTACATGTTTCACCCGTAAGGCATACAAATTTATAAAATTTACAAAAAAAAATAAAAAAAATACATAACTAAATTCCAAAATAAAATCTAAATTACTAAAGGCACTTCAATAATAATCATAAATAATACACAATGATAAGTCAGTAAAATAAATTAATCATAAAATGTCACAAAAATTAAGGAATAATAAAAAAAAAAAATGTCAGATAATGTCATTCAAAAAGTCATTTATATTATAATAACACTTGCCTGTTAATAAATCTCGCATCTTTTTTTTAAACAAATAACATTTAAAAAGTTACATGACAATTTTTTTTTGGTAGTTACTAACCTAAAACTGTTTATCATACCTGGAGACACGGCCGAAGGGACCACGATACAATTTTATCAGACAGTCAAAATAACTTTTTATTTTCCCTTTTGCTACTACTAAAATATCTACTTTTCACTTGGAAAACACAATCATGTGAAGAACGATCTTACACAGGATCTTCGACTATCCGGTTTGCCTGTGGCCCGTGAGCCGTCCGTGCGTAACCCGCCACTTCTGTGCCAACTGGATGTGCTAGTGTCCCTCTCACACATTACTACTGGGAATAGAGGGCGTATTCTGATTTGTGGAGATGATGTCGGGAAGATGTCTAAGGTTAAGTTTGAAGAAAGAACGAAAAAATGGAAAAGTTTTTGTTGACTAGTAATTTGATAATATGCTAGCAGATTATTAATATTCCATTTAGTATATTAATATATTTCTTGTTCCTTCAGGCATAGGAAAATTAAATACTAGCAAAACTTTTTGTTTAGTGAATTGGAATGGTAGTCTTCTGATGTCCTTTTCATTAACTCGTACTGGATATAATTATAATGCGAAGGAAAATTAATTTGTTTATTAGACGTTAAATCAGCTTTGTACAGTTGAGTGCAATTTTCTTAGAGAAATATAATCATTATAATTTTGTGTGTTTCTAAATTAGTTACTCTGTTGATTGCTTATTGAAAGGCTTCAGTACAAAAAATGATTGCGTATCAATTACTAGCTTATTAATTCGGTAGATTGGATTTGTAATAATTGCAGTTCATTAAATACAGTAATTGCAGTTATTAAAACTTCTTTGGCCTCGACAAGTCACCTTCAAAAATTGTTTATCATGTTATTGAAGGAGATTTAATTAATTTTCAGAGATAAATGCAGAAACACTTATTATGGATTTATAGTATAGCCATTTGCGAATAGTGTTTTCACAAAACACTTGATTTCTTGATTGAAAAAAATATTGATTAACTGACTGAAGAAGCACTATATATAGTCACTATATAAGTCAAAGTCAAATCATTTATTTCAAATAGGCACATAAAAGGCACTTTTGAACATCAAAATTTTCAAAAAAATAGAATTGATTCTAGTTGCCCCTTCCAAAAGGTAGTTTCGTATGGAGAAGAATGGGCAAGAAACTCCACCGTTACTCTTTTAAAATGTTTTACAATATAATGTAGGTTCACATTAATTATATAATTATATGTGAAGACGGTGCACCTAGAATAAAATTCCAAAACCTCAGTACACGTTACATCATTGAGGTATCAAACCCTGAACTAGGACGATAAATATGACGATACAAATATGATTAGAAGTAATTTTTTCCTGCTATATGTTTGCAAACATTTTACATAGAGAAATATTTCTTATGATATCGCCGCCCAGAATAGTCCCGCGATAACAGTGGTTTCTAGAAGGGGTTATGAAAGGTTTTTACATCGTGAAAAGTTGCATAAATTTGGAGACAAGCAAAGTGAGTTCGCGTGTTCTGAGCACGTGACTTTATTCCACTCGTCGGGTGTGAAAATAAAACCTTTAATGTGTCACGTAGATTTTGTTGGTGCTTTTGTCCTAATTCTCAACTTTTAGCTGATGTGCCAGAATTTTGGTGCTGTTGCTAAGTGCTGTTGTAGGACGAGTTTGCTGGTCGGTTAATTGATGGACGTGACGGCGGGCGAATGGAAAAGCCCATGTCCAACAATGGACTATGATGGCTATGATGATGACCCACACATAAAGAAGATAAATAAGGAAATAAGGACTTCATACGTCCGTCACTTTGTGTTATTATGTCACTCTCTGCCATTCTTATTTTTCTGTGTACTTTATTATTGAGAGTTGTGTGAGAGTAATGTTTAGAATAATAATTATGTTTTATTTACTGTCAGCTATGAAGCTACCTTTTATAAAATAAATAAATAGATACATAGTTTATACCGGTCTATCTTTGTATGTTCTATCAAGTCTATTGAAACGATGGTCGGACGACCATCGGCTGGACGGTATTTTTAATGATGTTTGAAAAACACCTCAGGTGCCCCAAAATAAACGTTTTTATCACTACTTCTTGTTACTACGCTAAACACACTTAAAAAGCGTACAGTACACAAAATGTTTGTTCACAGATACAATTGAGCTGAGTCTGGTCAGTAGCTCATAATTCGTAGAATCAGCTTGAACACACCACAGAGTAAAAAATCAACATTTAACTTCGATTCTTTACGCCTTGCTGCGTATTGATTAGTCGAAAATACGAGTATAGCTCTCTATTAGCTAGGTATAAAAAAGGCTGTATTTTTTATTTAAGGCGCTGCCTAAACGTAGGACATCGTAATACGCTCAGTTTTTTATCGCACAGTTAGGCGTATTGGTCAGTTTTTTTTTTTGTGTATTATCAAAAATCTTTCAGAATATTTCATATCAAAATTCTTAGGTGGGACAAATTTCCAAAGTTTGACGATTGATATGAAATTAATGATTATTATTCAGTAAATATATTATCATCTCCACAGTCGCGAATCTCATTTTGATCATCATGCGACGTAAAACAGAGCTGCAATTTGCAAAAAACCAAAGAAAATTTTAATTTGGCGGGCTACAGCTGAGGATTCACCTTAAGGAAAGCTTACGTATACAATCCAATATCAATATGTACATTTGTACAATAAGCGCTTACAGCTTGTGCTACTAGAAGGCCTCCACATTTATATAATAAACTACAAAGTTGAATACAATACCTAGTATTTATTATACTTTTACGACAAGAAACCTATTTTTCATGCTAGTAAAATAAGTACTACCGACTAACGCAGACAAAGCCGCGGGCGCAGCTAGTTATCTAACAAATAACCCGAACACATAGAGCTGTCGTATTTATAAGACTTGTGCCACAAACTTGGGTATTTGCCTTCGTTTTATTTCTTTGTTCGGGTATTCGAAAAGTGATAGAAAGTGAAATATTGGCACTTTCATCGTTTATATTATGTTAAGCTTACAATTTGTTGCTGTATAACGTAAGTTTTGGGTGAAAAGTGTGTTTATATACTTTATGGCATGGAGGTGTGGTCTAGAGTCAAAAGGGCCTTAGGCGTGTCTCCAAGTACCTAACTATTATTTTGCTTGCATTTAATGCTTGAATACTTAAAAGGAATTGATTGTGTTTTATTTTATTTTATTAAATAGGAACAACAAACAGCTACATTATGCGATATTACAAACAGAAAAATATAAGTACCTAACTTCAATAATAATGTAGCCCACAGCGCTGTTCACAGATTACCATTTATAAATACAACTTTAAAGTCACTAGGAGGCGAACCGTTCCTGCATGACAGTTACATAAACAATAAAAAAAAGTAGTTAAGTATTTTAAAAACAAAAACAAACAATTAGTCTAAGGCCCGTATTACAGGAAGTCACTCAATACTTAAGCATTACTTAAAACTAGATTCAAGCCATTTGATTGGTTGAAACTAGTTTTAAGTAATGCTTGAGTATTGAGTGACGTTCTGTGATACGGGCCTAAGAGCTCAAGTGTCTCATACAAAAGAATACGAAACATTTTCAAAGAGCATGTAAATTTGTGTACGTGTTCGAATGCTTCATTGTAGCTTGCTGCCATTCGCCGAACTGGTGAACGTAGACCAGTGTTACATTGGCAGGTACCTACTGCAAAGGGTTTGCCTGCACACACCTGCCGTCGATGGACAGTTCTAGGGACTGCATAGCACAAAACATTATTTAAAAGACATACATACATACATAAACTCACGCTTTCTTCCTATGGGGGTAGGCAGAAACTTCAGAACGCTACCTACTACGATCCTTAAATACTCCTTTTGCCTCGTTTGCATTCATACATATGGTCATACACGCACGCCGGTTGCGAATACTACGCACCTGACCTTTCTGAAGAACATCACCAAAGCAATCAAAATTGCCGTTAACAATGTTATATTACATTGTATAACATTGTTAACGGCAATTTTACAATGTCACTGCTGTCATTGTTGAAGTATGAATGTGGAGCTATAAGAGTAGGGGATGACCGAAGAAAAGATGGATGGACTGTGTGAAAGATGATATGGCTAGGAAGGGGGTGACTATTGAGATGATGATTAATAGAGAAGTATGGAAGAAGAAGACTTGGTGCTCCAACTACAAATAAATTATGATGAGGACAAGAGAATGATGATGATAATTGTGTTATAATTTGTGGAAGCTTGTAAATAGCAACTGTAAGCTTTCGGAAGAATTATTTTTGAGTAAATAGCAACTGTAAGCTTTCGGAAGAATTATTTTTGAAGTTATAGAGGTTTGAGGAACAGGGTGTAAAGTTCACTAATACCTCCATAGAAAAAGGAAGATCCTCCGACCAGATGGGTATTGTGCCTGGTGGGCAACTGCCCAACGATTGATGTCGGGACGTTGTATACAGGGTTACTGGTAACTCGACGTATTTCTTGCAGGACGTCATAGTAGGGTTAAAATGCAACAAATTAAACCACTAAATGCTCTACCAAAAATCAGTAGTTTTTGAGTTTTTTTTTTTAAACAAATTTATGTAAAAAAATACGAAAAACAAAATGTTTAATTAGTGATTTCTGCCAAAGTTTTAGGCATTTTGGAACTTTTAATTATTAAAAAAGATCTGCTACGGTATTAGCTATTATAATAACGTAAATTCCAGTATAGTCGCGCCGCAAATCATTTTTAAATTGGATTTTTCATAAAACAATAAAAAACCTAATAAACTCAAAAACTACTGAATTTCAGTAGAACATTTAGTGGCTTAATTTGTTGCATTTTAACCCTACTATGACGTTCTGCAAGGAATACGTCGAGTTACCAGTAACCCTGTATATGTTAGTTGCGCGGTAAACTCTGCTTGCGCGATGCAGAACTTTGCGTAACATCAGTGTGACGCGTAGCTCGCATGTGGCGTTGTAGATGCCGCTATAAAGTAACGATTACCTAATTATTATAATATTAATTCATATTGGAATCATTGTAAATCACCAATCTTAAAATTAATTGTACTTGGTCATTTAAGAATGACATTTGTACACCATAAGTTGTGGTAGAATGTATAGAACTTAAAAAAATATTAACACCATAATACATAATATAAAACTACATTCTTACAAATAAATAAATTCTAATTGTAATTCTAAATAAATAAATATAATAATCTCTAATAAAAGCCATAATCCCCAATTTGCATAAACGCTCACCGAATTACAATTCCCCAATTCCAAAAGAGCTGATAAAAATAATCTCTTCACGCTCGACATTGGCCGATCAAAGCAGGAAACGCGCACGCGCACACAAAAATATAAATGCGCGCGTTATCTTAAGTCTGTCTTAAAAGAGGCCGCTCATGAGGGAAAATATTTACCAAACACAAAATCACGGGCAGCGTGGAAGACATTCATCGAGATAAAGCAGAGATAAAGTCTAATTAACCAGAATTACATTAAGCCTTATTAAGGTGTTATTAAACTTAGAAAAAGGTGTTCGGACAGTGTTTTTATATCTCGCGTCGAATCTTTGGAGCAGACTTTAGTGTATCCGTAGTTCGAAGGCATTAATTGTAAAAGGTTTAATTAATAGATTTGATATTTAAGCAGGTGTCATACTGAAAGCGGAGCGAACAAAGCGGCGAAACGTTTCGGTATTGAAAACTAAAAAAACACTCAAAATACGCAAGCAATTGTAAAACTAACTTAAACCAGTTAGTCGGGGTGCCGGGCTAGCTTAGTGTCTGCGACCAATTCCGCTCACGCGTGCTTGATGCCTGTTGTAACCTAATTTAACCAGTTTGGTCCACACCAAACTGGTAAAATTATTATTATTCATTGGTTAGTTAAGTAACTAAGCTGCGACCAACTGGGAGAAAGGTCAGTAAATAAAAAGCGGCTCATTTATTAAAAAAAAGTGTGCATCATTTGAAGCCCAAAAAGAATTTAGAGGTTCATTCATCCAAAAAAGTGTTCATGATCAGGTCAATACGTTTTTAGAGGATCAGTTAAATACACTCGAGAGCAATGAATCCGGGTCACTTAAAGAATGTTAAAAATCTCGGAAACTAAAAATGATAGGTTAATGCAATAAATTGTATTTAATAGACAATGAAAGTAAAAAAAATATGAGTCACCATACATTTTATTAACACAAAATTACATAAAGAAAAAAACTGCTGATCTCTCCTTAAAACAAAAATAGGAAACATGAAATTTTTGAACTTTATTACGATTTTCTTGAATTTTAATACTTCGTATTGCCTCCTCGTGCTTCCATTACTGCGTTTACGCGGTTTGGCATGCTGTACACCAAGTTCCTTATACGATTTTGGGGAATATTCTCCCATTCCTCTGTGAGAGCAATTTTGAGCTCACGAAGCGTGATTGGGGGAGGGTTTCGTTGTTTTACGCATCTGCCTAGCTCGTCCCAAGCATGCTCGATCGGGTTGATATCCGGGCTGCGCGCTGGCCACTCCATACGAGTAATGTTCATCTCTTGAAGGTAGTCATTCACAATCCTACCTGTATGAGGTCGGGCATTGTCATGCATAAATATAGCATCCTCACCTAAATTGACCATAAATGGACCAACGTGATCATTGAGGATTTCTTCCACATATCTTACGCTAGTTAAAGAGCCGTTTTCTATGATCACCAGCTCTGTGCGACTTTCAGAAGAAATTCCGGCCCACACAAGTACAGACCCACCACCGTAGGCTACTTTTTCTTCGATGCATGCTTGCTTGAATCTTTCCCCTGGTCTTCGATACACTCTGTGTCTTCCATCGTGCTTGTAGAGCATAAATTTTGATTCGTCGGAGAACATAACTTTTGACCAATCTTCAATACTCCAATTTACGTGGCTCTGGGCATATCTTAGTCTTGAAATACGATGCCCACGCTCCAGTTTAGGGCCGTTTGCAGGTCTAAGGGGTTTTAAGTTAGATTCAGCAAGCCGACGTCTTACTGTCCATGCACTTGGGTTACTTCCTCCGAGGCGTCGAAACTGATTTGTGAGTTCAGTTCCTGTGAGAAAGCGATTTCGAAGCATGGTGTTCACCAAGTATCGGTCTTCTCGTGCTGTGGTACACCTGGTTCTGCCCGTTCCTGGTCTGCGTAGGTTAGAACCAGTTTCTTCGTAACGTCGGAGAACTCTTTGTACTGTTGACAGCGACACACCGACAGTCCTGGCTGTATCGCGCTGACTCCGGCCGGTTTCCAGCATTGTAAGTATTCTGGTGCATTCTTCAGGCGTAAGCGACATAATTTCAGCTTTAATAATGAATATAGAGCACTATCAACATGGTTTATGTACCCACATAAATGACAGATTACAAACAAAAGCAAAACCAAATGCTGTAATTTCGTAGTTCCATCTTCGAAAGTGGCCCTTTTTCAAATTTGATTTTTTTATGATATAACTTTACAATAACTAAGAAGTTTTAATACCTTCATTTAAGGAGTATTACATTGTCTATTAAATACAATTTATTGCATTAACCTAGCATTTTTAGCTTCCGAGATTTTTAGGATTCTTTAAGTGACCCGGATTCATTGCTCTCGAGTGTAGTATCCCTTGTAAAATAGAAGAAAAACAGTTTAGTTTCTAATAAATTCAATCTGAGCTAGGACCAACACCTTAAGAAGTTATCACTGAACGGCTGGGCCAAGAACTTTATTACGCGGCATGCATGATTGTAAGGAGGTTCCTTCACAATTCATACCGCGTATCAGATCACTTTGGATCCCATCACTGACTAGGGTTTAACCAACTTGCTGAAGGAAAAACACAATTTCATATACAGTGTGTCCCAGAAAGCAACCGAAATACTGTAGTTGGTGATAGCTTTGGTGAAGTCCTTATAAAATAATAAAACGTATGTTCCGCAAAATCTTATAGTTTTTAAAATGAATATAATTTATTAACAAAAAAATATTTGAGAAAAAAAAACAATCAAACCTAATAGTGAATTTATGTTGAATTTTGTAAGTTTTTATGGAGAATCAAAGGTAATTACGGGTATAGTAACTATTTAATAATATTTTGATGGAAAAAGTTATTATTAAAAACACTATTTACACAAGAGAGACCAAAGGTAATTTCGTATTTTTTTTTAAATCTAGTATAACTCGAAAACTATAATATTTTGTGGAACATAATTATGTTCTGATATTTTGGGAGGGCTTGACCAAAGCTATCACCACCACTTTTCATAGATTTTTGAAATAAAAGGTTTAGGCGTGTTGAGCGGGTTTTGGTAGGGGAAAAACTTATGGGTTCGCATCATCGACATGCTAATGTTAACATATGTATGCTATGCATGTTTTATTTTTTTTTAAATTATTAATTAAAAGTCTACAAAAAAGTATTGATAAATTGAATGAGAAACCCGCTCAGCTAATCGCCTATGACCCAACCATTCCGCTTACTATACAACAATATATTATGCCCAAATATTACCAGATATTTCGAATCTACCGATATCAAAGCGATTAATGAATGTCATCAGAGCATGCTTGTCTACTCTTCTTTCACCTTACTCCGCTCACCTCTGCTCGTAGACACTAACGAGAAATAACTTGTTGTCTATGGAATATATTCTCTGAACCCATAATTCAACTTGAGAAATATTTACCTTAGTGGACCGGACTGCTTCTCCTTAACACAGGTTTTCATAACCTAGCTAGGAGAGCAGTGCTCACCCACACGTTTGTAGACATAGTACTTATTTGGTAAAACTGTATTTTTTAACGTGTACAACAATGCTTTGTTTTTGAGTAAATAAACATTATTATTATTATTATTATTTAACTGATCTTCTAAAAACTTATTGATCTCCTAAATGATGGCCACTTTTATAAATTAAAGAACCTCTAAAAACTTTTTGCGCTTCCAATGATGCGGAGTATTTTTCGTAATCGAGCCTCTTTTTAAGATTCTGAGGTTTTCTCACAGTTGGTCCTAGTAACTAAGCCAAGGTACCCCCGACCAAACGGCGAGCGCTACATCCAAGTTGGTCGCAGTTATTTGGCTATTTGGTATTTTTAGGATCTTAAAACAGGAATTATTTGACGTTCACAATAAGGGGGAATAGAATAGAATAGAATAGAAAACTCTTTATTATGTACACCATAAAAATTACAGATATACATGTAGAATGATGGGGGTTATCATTATAATTAGAGTATTCAATAATACTTTTAGGTGCGCAAAATGGGAATTGTTAGAGGTTCGAATAAATACATATCATTAAACTGTACCGAGGTGATTATAGATTATGCGAAATTAACTTCACTTAGCCAATAATTTTATAATTTTATTTACATAATTTAAAAGCTATCAGTCTTAAAATAATAATATGTACAAGTATATAAAAAGGGGAGGGGAAGAATCATAGGGCATCAAAAAATTCGTCCACATCGCTGTCAACAGGAAAAGTGCCCAAAAGGCTGGCAGCATTGCCACGTTGTATGGCAATGCTGATTATTTGGCCAAAAAATAGGCCAGCCCTCTGGTCACGTGAAGAGTTGACCAACCGCTTGGCAATGTCTCAAAAAACTAAGTGGGCACTCGGACCCCATGGCTCTAGAGTTTCAACCCCAAACGCCTCGAACATATAAGTTCCAATAAGATTGGAATAATTGCGTCGTTAGAGGTTTTCCACACCGGCAGCAAGCTGCCCCAGCATAGCCCGCCGTGCTAGGAAGATGGGATGGCGCAAGGGTGTCGACATATGTTGTATCCCACACCACAGGCCGACCTAACTTCCAAGGCATTATGGTCATTCCGTCTGGTCTCTTCCCATCGTCGCGTGCCAAGCCATTGAGTTCTAGAACAACTACACTCAAGTTTCGTTTCATAGAGCCTCTTTACATTGACATAGTTTTGAAGAGTTCATGTATCGATCACGGTTACTCTTTTAATGGTGACGCAAGCATGAAAGCGGTACTCATGTTTATTTATCGCTTTTCTATGAAAACATTGAAGTGAAATTTAAAAAGCTTGGGTCTTGAAAATGCTTTGTTCACCTATGTTCAAGAAAATATCGTATAACGAATACTTAGCTGATTATGTCGTAGGGAATAAATACATACATAATTAAATCGAGATTTCGATTTACTCGATGTATACTGATTTAAAGTACACAATAGTTTTTCTATTCCGATAATTTCTCTTGTATTGCGATTTATCTTTAAACCAAAATACCTTTCATTATACCGATATAATCGATGCAATTACCTAAATCGAATGGTAGTATCAATTGTCAATTGGTATAGAATCGCATATCGATGCTCGGTACAGTAATTGACTAATTTGATATGAATACGGACTAATTTGCCCGAAAATTCGACTCAATATACGAGGTACAAATATACTTAAATATGTCTTTGGGAAGATGTGGTTTAATTTTCAGAATCCGAAGTTGCAAATTCCGATATTGGGCTTTTTACAGACCATAGCTGAACTGACGGCGCTAGTTATAGGCTCTGTAACAGATAAGCTGGAATATGTTCCTGAGCACATCGCGTGTGTTAGGTACACGCATTCTGTTCGTGTATTAATTCATGATCGCTGGCGGCGCTTACTTTAGATCCTATGGTTGGGCCTATTAGTCTTTGTAATATTGGTCCACCGAGGTTGTATTAGTATTTCTGAGAAGAAGCCTTCTTCGACTGTGTCGGCATGAATCATTATGCCTTGGTAAAAAGATTAGACAATGACAAGGCTGCTAGAAGGGCTGACTGCTTGGATGCGCTAAGCACGCGTCGGTTCCTAAACATCCAATTTCGTATTATGTTCCAGCTTATTTGGTGGTATGGTCCTTGGTAGGCCGGAGAGAACAGCTTTGTCATTCTTTATGTTCAATCCAAGAGAAACGAGGTCCTTAGAAGCCCCTGGATTACTGTGACCTTCAAAGCTTTGTAGTGATGTACTTACCCACGACATTTCTACTGTCCTGTTACGAACCTACCCCCACAATAGAAAGCAACACGAAGTTACCCATCACATTACAAATAAATCAAAACGTCATCGTTCAACAAACGAGTGGGGCTTTCAACGCAATTACCTGCAGTGACGGACTATACACAAACTGCAGGCAAAGAGCCCACTTTATAACGTGCAAACTGCGAAGTACTGCGAAGTACTGGCGAATAGTTGAGTGGTATTATTGAGTTGCTCGTTACTTTTGTATTTGTTGTGTTAGATGGTCAGGAAGTTATGGAAGGAGGTGAGGACCTACACAGGTGACTGTATTTTATATGATTTTATGATTGATATGATATGATTGATATGATGTATGATTTTAGGCTCATTATTCAAGGAGGTATTAAATCGTGAAAATATTTATTATTACTTATGCAAAGGAAGTCAATTTATATACCTACTACTGTATATCGAATTTTCACTGGTAAACTGTAGGCTAGTCAGTTGGTAGGGGCTGACAACAAAAGGACAAATATTGCTTTTTATATCGACAGTGGTTTTGCATTTTACCTTTCCACTGTTGATATCATTTAATGAATGCATTACAAATATATCAATAAAGATATTACTAGGAAAACAGAAATTCATACCTACAGGACATGTACCTATAGGGAATAACGTGTAAAGTTATTTTTTTAATATTTGCAGAAGATTTTCTATTTGATACATTTTTATTTTACATAATTTAAAAGCTAATAGTCTTAAAATAATAATATGTACAAGTATATAAAAAGGGGAGGCGAAGAATAAAAGGGCATCAAAAATTTCGTCCGCATCGTTGTCAACAGGAAAAGGGACCAAAAGGCTGTCAACATTACCACGTTGTATGGCAATGCTGATTCTATATAAAATAACTACGCTATCTGCCAATTGTACAATTCAAACCAGAGCACTACAATATCATTCACCACAACCCCTCATTTCCAACGACACTCAACTCCAAGCTAGTCTGAAATCGGAATTGACATTCAAAATATTAGCAGTCACGCGTTACACATTCTGATTCGATACTACGATCGCCTGCGAGCCTTCAATGACAGAATAACCATCCAGCTAAGGAGGTAAGGGGCAATTTGCAAACGTCTAGAGCGTGTGTGCGGCAGTCGGCATGTAATCATGTAGACAACAGTGCCTAGCATTAACTTCAATGGGTTTTGGAAAACCGTCAGCTGGCAGTCTTTCAACTGCGTATAACTGATGCAGTTATAGAAAGTGGCGAAGGATTGTTATTGAAGTCTTTTGCGTTATCTTATGGATGTAGATTTTGTCTTTTGTCGCGCGGTAGGAAGCCCTGTTAATGAATGCGCCAACAGAACGAGATGGCGAGAGATCGTGAGGCGGGCAACGATTACACCTGCGATAGGACACAGTTCATCGTGACCACTACCGCTCTGTCAATAGCGAAGCGAAGAAGAAGCTTTTGTCCTTGAAGAAGTTGATATAGAGGTCACTAAATAACTAGGCATATTCAAACATCCTTCAGCAATGCAGAATCATACATGTCGCATTCGGGATCCCTTCTTTTCGCATAATGTTCTTTGTCCTAATATACTTCGGCATAACGATTTTGGCACAATTTGTTTTGGCATAATAATACTTCGGCATAATTTTTTTAGGCATACATTTTATGTTGGCATAATCATCTTAAAGACTAATTTGTTTTGGCATAAATTTGATTCGCATAACGTTAGTAGGCCTAATGACTATTAGCATAATATTGTTGGTTAAAATTTAATATGCTGTGCAACAAAAGTTAGTGACAGAACCGAATTGCTGCAAAACCGACTCCACGTAGTCTTGTTTGTCCTACCCCTAGAGTGTAATTTAAAATCGCGTAGGCGAGTAGGGGTGAGGCAGCCCGCGGGCTGAGGAGCAGGCGGCTGCGAGCGAGCCGCCGCGGCTGAGGCTGGCCGGCGAAGCCGGCCAACAAGCCGAAGCTGCGGTGGTGAGCGAAAGCCGTCTGCGACGATTAGTACGCATGGGGCCGCCGGAGGCCCGCAGCGCCGGAGCCGTGACATAAACCCTGCCTGCTGCATGCTGCATGCTTGCTTGTTTGCTGCATGCTTGCTTGCATGCTGTATGCTTGCTTGCATGCTGTACGCTTGCTTGCTTCATGCTTCCTACAGCGAAAAAAAAACCCACAAAATTGTTCATAAAAAAGTTATGCCGTAGAACTTTATGCTTAATAAATTTATGCTTTAGAATATTATGCTTAATCATTATTATGGTTAGAGAAATTATGCTTAAAAAAATTATGCGTAAGCTGTTATGCGTAATTATATTATGCGAAAATATAATTATGCCAAACAAAATTATGCTAAGTTATATTAGGTCTTAACATTTTATGCAAATGGATAGGGAACCGTCGCATTCGTTACTAATAATATTGTGCCTTGCACACTGTCAAATACTAACATCAATAGAATATGTACTTTAATAAAATGTGGTACCTATGTATAGTATATTTTCTGTAATACAAACTCATAAACCATTAGATACGAAGTAGTGATTATGTATGTTGTCCAAGCCAAAACAAAGCTACAATATAATACTTTCCATAACTCCCGAACTTATCCGTTTTCATACAATCTTAATTAAATTCAAGCAAATTAGTTGGTACACAAACTCAGTAACAGAGATCACGGTGCAAATCCAAGCTCACGTACCGACGACTCTTTCAACAAAGCGAAACAATTCCCAGGAACAAACTAACGAAGCCAGTTAGCATAACAATATTCGTGTCTCGCTCGTATACACACGTATATGCCGGATTGTTCTTAAATAACTACGTGGCTTTTATGTAAATAACCCCTTCCTGCCTCAGGGTGTGTGCTGATATTAAAAAGCTTTTGTTGAGTTCCCAGCCGTCCGGCTATCTTCCCTCCGCATAACGGTTTCGTCAATCTTTAATGTTGATGCGCATTTTACTTCAATTTTTGGCAAATAAAATGAAAAATCTATTCTCAAGAGTTTATTATATCTATGCAATATCAGCAAAGCAATTTGTTGTGAAAGTGCTAGTCTATAAGAATGCGCTGAGATTTGCATTAGAATTTGTACACTCAGAGCCAAGACCTCAGAATCGAATAAAGATGCTTGCAAAGACGACAAAGAAGATATAAAAACATATTAAACCTTCCGTCTACTGTGATGATATTGTTCGCAAGAAACTCAATTACGTGCTAGAAAGAAATTTATTGTCAACGCCATTAAAATCTTTGACATCGAGCTTCATAAAACTGAAACTTTATACTCTCGTGCAATATTAAAGGATATTGAGATATTAAACAAACAAAGCAAGAAAACAACATGCCGGAGCTTAATTTACATTTTGTATATTTAGTAGACAGACTCCGTCATTTACTCAATGACTCGAGGAGACAATATTGACAAAAGACTTTTGCTCAGTAATGCAGAAAATATGCAAAACGAGATGCGGCGGACTACCAATTTCGCCCTTGTGTGGTCCGCTACTGGAACAAATATTTCCATATTGAATATGGGCAGCGGTTGAAAATGAAAAATTCGTTAATGAGAAGGAAGAAATCATTTTAAACAAGACGTTTTTACTTGATGGTTTTATTGTTCTCATTGAGTGGTAGAATATAACTTTAGCCATTAGGTTCGGTCTGTCGGTGGACGAAAGCAAGCAATTTACAGGATTTGTTTGCCGACGCTAATTTTAAAATTAACATCGTGAAATACAACAAACGTGCCTTGCACTCGGACCACCGTGGTCGAGTCGCTTAACGCCAGCGCATGCGTACCGCGAAAACTATTCATTACTAACATAAGCAACATATACCTGTGAACGGATGTTCTTGAATTTAGATCAAGTTTATCGTAAAGTATGACGATCATAACTGAGATTTATTTTATAGTTTTTTTTTGTTGTATATTTTACAAAGCATGAAAAATTCAGTATGTTAATCGTTGGTGTCCCTGCTGCATTGTATATCCGGGAATTTATGATGTTAGTACCTATTATGGATTATAGAACCATTTTACAGACTGAACACCAACCAGCCTGATCTGACTCAACTTTTGGAGACGTACATTCTTTCACTTATAAACAAAATGCAAGTTAATTCGAGACATTGCTTGTGTTGATAGTTTTCTTTATAAATCGGTCAGTCAGTAAGAGTCTGCACGCCCTTCCGCTCCGCCCAGAGCGGGAGAGGCCATTTGACAATATCCCACCCAAAAAAAAAAAAGGCATACCGGCTAGTATTTATAATATATAACACAACCGTTCCATTTCTGAAATCGCAATTAAGGAGTTTAATACGCGCATAACACACCTTTTCCCTGATTTAGTTATCAACCAAGTTTATTCTCATAGCATACATTTCCCAAGCACTTTTTGCTGCTTCATTATAATCATCAAATATAATAACGTACTTTATTCTATGTTTACTCAAGTTATTCGTGTTGATATCATCTCAGTCAAACTTGGAATCTTAATGTTCAGCATATTTAAGTTGGAGTCACGTTCTTTAGACATTTCTGCGTCTATTTTAATAATTTAAGTATTATGAGTGAAATATTTCGACTCAAACGTTACTGAGATTTAAGATCTTCACATAACAATTAATGGTGTGTTCTGAGTTTCGTTAATGTGTTCGTGCATTAGCTGAATAATGACTACTTTTGCGGGATTTATGAAATAATTATCTAGGTAATGAAAATGTCTTAAAACATTCTTTCTTTAAGTGGCTATAGCCTTATTGGTGGATAGGTATTAAAATATCTCAGATATTGAGTATGTCATTGTTTGGTTTGAGGTGCTACAACGATAATTATATTGACAACGAACCAAACGACGTCTATTTAAGTGGAGGGTTAAATGAACGTCATTTTGTTCCTCGTTTCTCAAGTCACTGTATTTTTTTTATTGAAAACTTTTTTTAGTGTTTTTTTTGGAAGTCGGTTTTTTTTTTTAAAAACTTTTAATTTTTCACTTTTTTGTTGTGGTACCTACCCCACATATGTATACCACTACTTGATATGTAAATAACCATGACAGGAAATTATTATAACTTCAGTAATATAAACCAAGTGGAAAAAATACGCATTATTAGGGATAACTCAAAAACTACTGGTCAGAACTTGATCAAATTTAAATGGGACCACATGTGAAGCACCATCATTCAAATAAGAAATCATCCAAATCGGTAGAAAAAAGTTCTGAGCTAACACACATAAAAAAAATGAAAAATACAGTCGAATTGAGAACCTCCTCCTTTTTGTGAAGTCGGTTAAAAAGAGGGCATAGCGTTTTCATTCGCAATAAGTTGCAAATAGCTAGATTATTCTTCTTCTTCGTGTCGCTGGCACGACTTTTCTCATATTTTGTTGGCCCAAAACTTTGCCACTTCCACGGCGTCATCGATGGCAGCGCAGAGGTCACTTTGACTGCAAATTTTGGGACACAGAGGGCAAGATAGAAGATGGAGCATAGTTTGCGACATAGCTCCACATCCACATCCAGCTGCCATTCCATCGAGGTAGCCCCACTTTACCAGGTTGGAGTTACATCTTAATAGCTAGATAAAAAATAAATACCCTAAAAAATCAAGAAGCAATACACTGCCACAGCAAAATCAATAACGTTTAACTGTATTTAAAATTACAGTCATTACAATTTTCTCATATTATTTGATAGTATAATTATAGAATAATTATTCATCTGACGTCGGCATCATTACGCAAAGTTGTTTAATTTCAGGAAGTGTTTGATTCCGTTGTTAGTACAGGTTCGAATTTTAGAGTAATTTTGTTTCAAGGTATACTTTTACGAACTTGATGTATACGTTTACTTTGGTTACTCAAAGATAATTACTTTAATGAAGGCAATCTTTGGATTTTGTTGATTTATTGATTGCTACAGCATGTTACTTTGTTATGATATTTTGTTTTTTAGGGTCACGTATAGGAGGAGTATGAGAAGAATATTGTTTTTCCTGTTTCACTAAGAAAGAAACCGAATTATGTCAAGATATTGTAGCGAGTGTTCCACATTTTGTTAACAAGAGATGATTTATTTCGGAAAATACCTTATAATTATAATTTAACATGTTATAAAGCCTAAGCAAACGCACTCGTAATAGAATTTTCATAGTAATTCTTTAGTAGAAAATTATCGCATATTATTTACAAACTGCAAACATTGCAACTTTGCAACACGTTCAACTGGAAAACGATTACTAGCACGAAAAGTCTGAAACTTTTTCTGGCTTACTTTACGAGGTTAACCTATTAATAGAACTTATTATTGTGAACTTTAACATTTCCGAGCAAATTATAATGTAGGTAAATTATATAAAATAAAAAAATTGCACTTGGTTACTACTCATATTTGGAATAGTAATGCGATTTGTTGATGAAATTTTAGTCAGACTAAAGACAGAGGCTAACTTTTGTCTAAAAACCATTGGTTTGCAGTCTCTAGAAGAGCTGAGGGCTTAGACAAAGTAACATTCGATTAGCGATAACGCTAGTAGAAAAGCCAAAAAAATTATGGTGTTGACATAGCTATCGAAATGTCACGCGATCATAGGTCAACGAATACAAATTAGCTAGAAAGTTTTAACATCATTCGATTCTATGAAACGAATCGACAGCGTCGAACGATTAATTCTAAAGAAATGCGTAGCCAAGTGGCACTTTTTGACAAGCGTTTTCGGTAGTTTTCGATTCGTGTGATGGAAACATTAGCGATTGTAAAAATAGAATCGGTCCGAAGCGAATGCCATTTGTCTAAGCCCTCTGGTGTGCCTTCCTATATTATCATCGATAATTTTATGGGTGTAATCCAGTAGACATCTACCTATCCTTGATATATCGAATGCATTATTACGTCCAACAATGTATTCTCAGTTCTCATCACCACAAAATCGCTTCAAAAGATTATATTGTTGATGTAGAAAGCTCAATTTTCCGAGGCGTGCCGCGCTTAGCAGTTGAGCGCAGTAATCCTCCATTACTGGAGCCGTCACAGAATGTATACGGAAGCTCAATTTAATTACACTCAACCGTTATAACGACGTACTAGTGGTCAGACTCTCATCGTCTGTATCATATTAATCATTGACTCGCTTGATTTATGTGATAATTCTATGGGATACTATCTATCCTCGGTGTTATTAAGTTGCTACTTTCGCGACTCAATATACCATCTATAGTTTTCAAAGACTTTGATAGAGAAATGAGTTACAGTGTTTAGATTCAGTGCGATATAAAATCCATGTTTATTTGTTATCTTGATTGCTACTGACGGATGTGTGTATTAAGATTTTACTGCTAATTTGATGGCTTTCGTAAATGTTCATGTGCCATTATTCTGTACATTGACAATCAACTCTTGGATGGCTAGTTAAATTTAAGTGTAATGGAAACACTACAATTACCTATCAGCTACTTTATTCGATTTAGATATCGGAAATTCAAGCCTGGTTGATTACTGGAGGCGGTATCGAATTAATAGAAGCTATAAAAATCAACTTTATAAACCTTATGATAAATAGACTGAGTTGGCCGTTTGTACGAGAGTTAATTAGATTAACGGTTATTAAGACATAAGAATTGAGTTAGATTCTATGTGTATCCATGAAAACCAATCTTTAATTAAGCATCTTTGAGACTGTATACTAAATTCACTTTAAATACTGATCAACATGCGTGTGACGTACAATTTCCCATTTCCGTTGAGCTCCAGATCAATTAGCAATAAAGCATTTAGTGGCAATAGTGGGTTTTACTCGGATCCAATTAAAATTAACCGACGTACTACGCTCTAAAGGGGAACGTTATTTACTGCGTACCAATGAAGAATTATCACCACGACTAAAATGTGACGCGATGCCTCTTATTAACCCTTATTCTATTAAATGTGAAGACAAATAGTACTAGAAGACGATATATTGGGGCAGTATCGATGTATTTATTTGATAGATTTATGTTTTCTTCGTGGGTTTTGCGGACTGATGCTGTAATTGCCTGAGTTTTATAGGGCCACTTGTTTGCTAAGCTTCTACTTAGTTACTGCATGATAATTATTGGAGTTAGTTAACGACTTGAAAGGGATTGATTTGGAA
This sequence comes from Dryobotodes eremita, assembly GCA_917490735.1. Taxonomy (NCBI): domain Eukaryota; kingdom Metazoa; phylum Arthropoda; class Insecta; order Lepidoptera; family Noctuidae; genus Dryobotodes; species Dryobotodes eremita. Next base: position 15,639,745 of record OU823251.1, on the reverse strand, counting down.
ATCTGTAGGGGTGGCGATGTCCAATAGTGCATGCCCCAAGTTTTTGCTTGTGGTGATAATAGCAGTATTTCGTCAGAGAAAGTAAGTGGACCTGGTTTGTTTCACTTCTGCAGCGTCCATGTCACTACAGAGGAAACGGACGGAAACGGAGGAATAACAGGATGGTCTAAGAGCCTCCAGAAGAGACATGATCGGTTCGAGATATGAAGCCCTGAAGCCTGGTGCCGATTCCAAAATACTCAACAATACTGACAATAATGATGACGTAAATCCTGATAAGTTATCAATTAGTAAATCTTGCCTATTTCTCTATTGTGTGCACGCACAAAGGAGCGAGGTGCATGAAAAGATTATAAAAAAATAAGGTTTTAGTTATGTTTTAAGGTGTGCAAGATATCAAGGGGTTAGGTTTTGGTGCCAGATACAACGATCCGTTTTGGTTATGGCCTATGCAGACAATAATTGACATATGAAGGCTCTTTTGCCTGTAGTTAAACTTGACCGTAAAAGTTACGAAGCTATATGATTATATTTGCCATCGTGGTATGTGCGCAGATGGTGGTGCAGATGTGCATGTAGATTGCTTATATGCAACAATGCGTAAAAGGTGCGCTTCCCTGGTGCGCAGGGTGCGGGGCAGCTCCAACAGTGTCTTAAGCATGGTTGCGAGTCGCCTGGACTGTGTTTACGTGGGTCACTGTTGTGCCGTCTCTCATGGAATGCCGCTACGGTGACCAATCGTTATTTCTTGTATTGTTTTTGTTTAGTGTCTCTGTTTACTAACTTAGTCGTAAGTTTTACTAATAATCTTGTTGAGTCTTGGTTACTCGAATAAAGAAAATTCTATTCTATTCTGTAAAGATGAGCCAATCGACATAAGTTACGTATTGGCGTCGCGGAATTTTGGGGAACTCAAAAAAAAAAAAGTTGGTTATTTTTGCCATCGACACAATATAAAGAAGAAAAAGCCATATTCAGTCATTCGTAATGTAATCCACAAACAAAACGACACAGTTTTATTTCACTAAAACAATTTTTATAGCGGTCCCAATTAAAGTTAAGTGAATAAAATTTAACTCTGCTTTATTATGTTTTACAAGGGTTTATATTAATGCGAATTGTTTTAGCCACTGGTTTATAAAAGCTCTTAAAACGATAAAATATAAATGCTATCAATGTCAAATTTAAATGATATATATAATGTATAAGTAGTGCGAAGTTGTTACCTGCTGTGTGTTTGTCATTGTCCACAGAACTTAACCCTACAAACAATTTGGAAGCTCTATTGAACTCATTTTATGGTTTTAAAGTCTACCTTGAAATTGGTCTTCTCCCTCTACTGATATTAATCTGACAAGGATAGATGGCATTTACATGGGTTGCTTTGTAGTCCTATAATACCCAGATATTAAACAATACAATTTTTATCCATACAGTTGGAAAAACTATAACAGTTGTTAATTTGCATCAGTCTCAAAACAGCACTAACACCAAATAATTCACTCAATAGGTTTAAAAACAGAACGTGCTGAACAGAACTTTGCTAATGAAACATACAGGAAAAATACAGTGAGATAGCAAGCAAAACCGCAAGCAAAAACTAGTTCATCATGCCAAAATATAACATGTGGCTGTAAATGAATTCAGGTTTATTTGGGAGTGCAATCAAAAATTTTATAAATGTCGACTATAACAATAAATTGTTAATTAAAATGTTTTGAACTTTATTGTTTGGATAAAGTTTTATGATGTGAAATTAACCCTTTTGTTATCTCTGTGAGATTTTTATTAACTTGAAAGAATTATGAAAAAAAAATATCCAGAGATGCCTCTCTCGATATATATTTTCAAGTAAAAAAAAAGAGTGTTAAAATCGTATTTTTTTGGGTATTTGATGCCTTTCTCCATCTGAAGTAAATACACAAAGTTATCCACCGTCTGCGAGAAGCAAAAGTATGACGACGCAGCAAGTGCCCCTGTCTAGTTAACGAAGTTACTGGAATCACCGAAGAGGTCGGATAAGAGAGACATTATCTGGTGACAGTGAGTCTAGCAGAGTGTTGCATCGATGGTTGCGTGGCGGCTGTCTTCTGATGACATACGAGGATGTCAGAGGAACCGAACTGAAGGAACATGGATGGGTTTTAGTCAGTAAGAGTCTGACACGCCCCTACGCTCCGCCCAGAGCGGGAGAGGTCATTTGATGATTTCCCACCCAAAAAGAAAAAAAAAAATGAGGAGCCGTTTTCGTATCACGTCCATGACGAACTACTATATTCCTGCACAATCCTGATGATATTGAAGCTGCTGAACCACTAATAACGATGACTACTTCTGCTAAAGGCTATCCTGTGCCGTTAAGTATATGAAGACTTCTTTTGATTAAAAACTTGGTACAAAAGGAATGGTTCCTGAGGAGAAGATGTCCTGTTAATTCTCGAACTTCGAGAAAAATGAAACGAATGTATTGTAATGGGTTCTTACTGCTTTTTGCGTGTGCATGATAAGCAGAGAGGCAGAATATCCGTTCATCTAAAGCCAGTTTTGGAAAGTTTGTGATATGATTGTGGTAGCGGTATTCAGTAGCTAAACTTATGCAGTTTGTAGCAGTGGCTGTTGAAGACAAGGAGAAATCAAGATGGCGGGTAGAACTTGAGTAAGAATTCAACGTTTACGCCCACAAAGTTCCAAGCAAGTATTGTTTATTAAGTATTTATTTTATATTAACATTTAATTTATTATATAATCCCATACCGACACACAATGTGTTCCAAAGTCGAACAACACGACTCGATCAAGATGCTACAGATTATTAAAACCAATTGAAAAGAAATGCAATCTTCATGAGTTTTGAACACCTGTCCTCATAATTATTTATGGAGATTATTATCGTGCGTAATAATTCACTAAGTTTCAATTGAGCACTAAGCTCAGCCAAGCTATTATGATTTAATAATTTCACGCTATTTTCAACTTTATAACCGTACGATAAAGTTGAAAATTATTTCGGTGATTGTCTGATTCGAGAGCCGAAGTAATTGAAATCTGTAAGTCATGCTAGAATTCATTATAGAAGACTTAGAGATCTAATAAGTTTGGCCGATCAAAAAGAAGAAGATTATGATCGTAATTCGAAATTATATTTTCGGAATTATTCTCAAATCATTAGAGCTGTAAGACCCACAAGTTACGAGTATAATACTAAGGTATCGAGTAACATCCGCTTTATCTTCTGCGATAAATTAATGCGAAATTCTAGTTTATCCATAATTATTGATTCTATCATGTAATTATGGACGGTACACCCGTGCACAAATAGAGTGTTATGGGTTCTGTGTGGTCTAAGTGGTATAAAGTAGACTATATCAAAGGGATGGACACCATCCATCTGCATGACTTGTTGGCGAACATACAGAAGGAAAATTGGAAAATATTTATTTATATTCTAGTGAAGTATTCGTAATTGCTGATGAAAAGTACATCAATAAGGTACACACAGAAAGTAAAAAGTGATCACGATGAGGTCCAAAAAGATCAAGAGAACAATATGTAAGTACTTTGTCATTTAGTAAGGAAAAGGACATCCTCCCAGAGCAGTTTATTTTGCAGTGATAACGATTCTTCTATCTTTGTAGAATACGTTGCCACTAAATATTTCATAATATTACGGAAATGAAAAAACGTTGGTTTGGTTATTCTATGTAATTTCAGTCAAATACATTAATCCGCTGGTCTTAGGGCCTTTATTTTATATTTTTTTTTTTTGGGTGGGAAATCATCAAATGACCTCTTCTGCTCTGGGCGGAGCGGAAGGGCGTGTCAGACTCTTACTGACTAAAACCCACCCGTGTTCCTTCAGTTGCCTGTGCGCCAGGGCCACGGTAACTCTTTCGAACAATCCGCGACCCCGGCAGGCATCGGTCCTATCGGATCCCGTCAATGGTGCTGACATCTCTTTGAGGCGCGCGTGGAACACGACGCGCCGTCGACCCGGGCCTGGTCCTTACCGGACGGCGAGCTGCCCATTGCTCGCCGTCCGCAAGCCCGCGCCTACGGTGGCCGGGAGTCGGCAATCGACTCCCGACGCCCAGGGTGTCTCCTCCTCCTGCGGCGGCTAGGGGCGCGAGGGCGTAGAGACTGCCTCTCTCTTTCGGGCTCCGCCTCCTCCTTTGCGAGCATTACTGCTTAGCAGAAGGAGGTGACGGCTTCCCATTCCCTCTCGCTCCGTACCATGGCCTGAACCAGGGCCGGACGCGAGAGGTCGCCGCCGCCGATCGCCGCCACGAGGACACGGCGGTGCTCCGCCCAAGCCGGGCAGACATCTACCGTATGCTCCACCGTGTCCTCCGGTCGATCTACACAATGGTAACACCCGGGCGTTTCCTCCCGCCTTATCCGAAACAGGAACCTCCCGAAGCAGCCATGTCCGGTGAGGACCTGCGTCAGGCGGAAGGTGAGGACGCCGTGGCGCCTCTCAAGCCACTCCTCAGAGAGGGGTCTTACCGCCGCAATTGGGGCGTTCCCTGCACTGGGTTGCGACAGTCGCACTCTCCATGTCGCCATGAGATCCCGCCGGAGCTCTGTCCGCTGTGCCGCAATTTCTCACGGCAGCGGAGTTACGCCCCGGCGTTTCGCCTCCTCGCGCCACTCCCAAACGTGCGCGAGGACCTTTGCCTCCAGATCCCACGGCGGTAATCCGGCATGGAGGCTCGCCGCCTCGCAGGAGACCGTGCGGTATCCCCGTACCATCCGGATGGCCATGACCCTTTGGGACGCGTTCAACCGGCGGGCTGGCCGGAGCCTCAATGAACGCGCCCACACCGGTGCCCCGTAAACGGCCATGGACCGCACGACCCCCGCATAGAGCCTCCGGCAGGAAGCGTTTGCCCCCCCCCAGATTGGGCAAGAGCCGCTTCAAAGCAGCCCCGGCCCGCTGCAGTCTGGGAGCCAAACGTCGGAAATGCTCCACGAAGTTCCACCGGCTGTCGAGGACGAGTCCCAGGTACTTCATCGTCGACTCGACGCCGATGTGAACCCCTCCTACCGTTATTTGGGAACCCGACAGTGGCGCGTTCCGAGGACCATGAAAACACATGGCCTCGGACTTGTGCAAGGCCACCTCGAGTCCCAATTGCCGGATCCTCTCGACGACTGCCGCAACCCCGCGTGTCATCAGTTCGGCCGCCGCCTGGTGCGACCTCCCCTGCGCCAAGACCAGAGTGTCGTCAGCGTAGCACACCACGCTGACGCCGCTAGGGAGGTCGGCGCGCAGCACCCAGTCGTCCCTGGGCGGGACAAAGTACGGCTCAGCGACCACGGCGATGTTGATCGACCACTGCGCCATGCTCTGGAGCAACAGATCCTGAGCAGCGGCGCAGTGGTTGATGTTCGCCTGGAGGAGGCGTAATGGGGCCATTATTGGCACTCCATATCAGCCCCCTCCCGAGCCCCCTGTGAGGGCCCTGCCGCGGTGGTTGCGGCGGCTACGACAGTGGGGGCGGCAACGGCGGCGGCAGTGGCGGCGGCAACGGCGGCGGCAGTGGCGGCGGGTGCGGCGGTGACGGTGGTGGCGGAGGGCTTGCCCCTGCCCCTGGCTTTGGCGGGTGGAGCGCAGGCCTTACTCCCAGCCCGGTGATCGGCCGGCTTGCCAGCAGCCGCACATAAAAAGCAGTGCGGCGTGGCATTGCACGAGCCGGCCTTGTGACCGGGCTGACCGCAGCGGAAGCAGTGATTGCTGCGGTCTACCTCCGAGGTGCATTGCACTCCCACGTGGTTGCCCACCTGGCAGCGGAAGGACCTCAGAGGTCTGGGTTCCAGCAGTTTCACCTGCGCAGAAACCCAGCCCACCAGGAGCCTTCGGCCCTCCCCGGCAATTTTTTTTGGCCGCCGACACGGGGCAGCTCACCGTCACGGCTTGCATCCCCGCGTGGTCAGGCCGGATGGTGCCCGCCCTAACCTGCTCGGCAGAGCACCCCCCAGTCCTAACGACGGCGGCCACCACCTCAGCCTCCGTCACGCAGTCGTCCAGGCCCAAGATGCGCATGTCAATACACTTGGTGGGCCAGGACACTGGGCCTCATCCGCATTAAGGGACGCCCTAAGCCTTTCGGCCAGAGCGTCAGCGGTCGGGCCACTGGCCGCACCGGGGACCTCCAGCATCCGGGCACCAGTCGCAGTAACCCTTACCCGGATGCCATTGGTGACGCCAAGCTCTTCGAGGGTCACCACCGCCCTCGCCTTAGTGAGCAAGTCGCGGTAGGACACGCCCTTCTTCTCCGCATCCGGCTGTAGTGTAACCACTACAGCTGCGGACTTCGGGGCGCGGAGCCTAGCCGCGACGCTTCTTTCCTTGCGCCGCTGCCGCCTCTCTTTCCTTTTGGCCGCCCTTGAAGCATTCCCCGCCTTCGTCTTCTCTCCGGCTATTTGCCATTCGGCTTGAGCCGGAGGAGCAGTACGAGGCGGGGGGGGCGGCCGTTTCGCCGCCAAGGCTGGGGCCTTCGCCGCCTGCGTAGCCATTCCACCCTTCTTGGGCTTGGGCGGCGCTGTCTTCGCTGGGGGCGGTCCCGCGGGTTCCAACACGGGCCCGCCTTTAGACCGCCCCGCCGATCCCGGCTTGGCCGCAGCAGCCGTGGCGGCGGCAAACGACACCTGCCGACTCGCCGCTAGCGGGGGGCGCAGGACAATGGCCTCCAGAGTGGAAAACCGACTCTGGAAGGCAGCCAGCTCCCGCCGCACCAGGGTCAGAACCCGGTCCTCTGCAGGCACCGGCATCGGCCGGCCCTGCCCATGCTGCGCCCCCGCCTGTGGTACTTCTCGGGGGCCGGCTGCCCGGAGGCCGGCCAAGTCCGCTCGGAGCTCCTCGTTCTCCTTACGGAGAAGCTCCATGGCGGCTGTCAAGCGGGCGACCTCAGCCCGCATCTCGGACATGCCATCCGACGGAGGCCCAAGGTGGAAGGCCTCCGCTGCCGCCATAATAGAGGCCGTGGCAGTGGGTATGACCTTGTCTTTAGAGGACTGAATCCTCTTCAAGGCCACACCCCTGATCGCAGCTACCACGACCTCCTCAAATTTGGCCACCCGCTCTGACTTGGAGCCGCCAGCGGTGTTCGGCTCTCCGCCTGACGACTCGGAGATGTCCGCCCTGCGTCGCGTGTCTTCCGTGGCGAGCCTATCAGCTCGTTGGTCCGGCTCGGCTGGGCTGGTTTGGCTCTGCTTGCTGGCCTCCTGAGCAGCGAGCCCTCTGCCCACAGCCTTTTCGCGAACGCCACTCCGCCGACAGATCTTCCCGATTTTACGGGCGAAGCTCCTCCCGCCATCAGAGGACGACCCCTGGCCATCCCCTGGTTTGGGGCGCTTCTGGAAGAGCCTTCGGTTCTTCAAAGCATCCCCCATTACCACAAGCTCCGGGCTCTTGAAAGAGCCCCTTGCGCCCGACGCAGCATCGGACTCCGATCCCGCATCGCTCCTCTCCTCTCCACTGCTCTCTTGTTGGTGTTTTTTGTTGTTATTAGGTTCCATAATTGTTGCCACGAGTATGGGGGATATAAAAAGTCATTCCCAGGTTCACCCCCTGTCCCTAGGCAAGTGTTAATTTGTTACCCAACCAGAGGGTCCATCGGTACTCTGGCTGGGGGTGCGCTAGCGACTGATGCGCCACCTACAACTGGAAAGTTGTAGATGACACTACTCCTCAGCCATTCATACCCTCGCCGCGCACCAGAACTTGATATTAGAGGAATTTTTTATAGAGGTTATCTTCCTCGCGGCCCGGGCGGTTAAGCCAAGACCCTCGACCCCCGTCAAAAGTCAGACACATGATGTTGACGATCTTCGGGGCTACGAGATTAACGGTGGCAGAAGGAGCAGACTCCTTCCTGCCTGCCCGGCGGCAGGGTTAGTGCAGACCGAGCCCGCTCTTACTCCGCCGCTATGCGTCTCTGCTTAACAGAGAGACACACGTTGGAGCGTTCCTCCGACAGGATATTAGCGTACGGGCAACAAGACCCCTTAGGCACACAGTACCTAATGGAGAGTTATTGCCCGCACCCCAGGGTGCACCGTCCCGGAGACTGGCCTTTCCCCCAGACGCATCCAAGGGAAACTCCAGCCCACGGACACACGGGGAGGTTTCCTGTCCTAGCACCCCTGGTCTTAGGGCCTGTCCTTCGTTTTCACTATGTTATTAACATTTTATTCGATCAACATAAAAAAACAGAGAATATCTGGTAAATATAAAATGTTTACGACACAAGATAAAAACAAACCACTAAAGTTTACTGCAATTAAATATCAATAAACGCACTCTGACAACCTAAAGGTATTTTGCCGCCTCACTATATTAAACCCGTGTCTAGATTTACATTTTAATTAATACAAATAACATCTCTACTGCTATAGACGGGTAAAAATCCCTTCAGGGCGTTTTACTTGTGACTAGTGTTTTTTTTAAATATCGATAGTTTTATCGATAAAGGAATAATTGAATCTAAAATTGCGGTACAATCAATGTTCGTTATTGTATTCATAAATTACTATTTTGATTACAAATTCTATAGTTAAAGTTCTAGATAATAATTATGAGGAAAATTATTGTTATATAATTAAATTAACCCAAAATTGCTCTAGCTAGCGGGTCATCGTTGATTAACATTAGATTTACAAAGGTTTGACAGATTGTCACATTTCTATGAATGATTAATATTAGGTAGTAATTTATCATCTATCAATTTCTGTATTTAGGAAACCTATTCCAAATAATTTTTTATGTTCGAATGTATCGTTCACATCGATTCTAGGGATTGATAAATAATTCCAAAAACGATAATATCGACATTAAAGGAGCATCTCTCGCTACAGATATTACTCGGCCTCCTCGGAGGATCATTACTGTCCGTATGTTTGTTTTGCAAGCCTTCGGAAACTGACGATTAAGGAGGACGAAGATAACAGATGCAGGCGATCAACTGAGACATGCAACTGCATTATACTTATTAGCGGAATGGCTCGATAAAGAATTAATGTAGGAAATATTCAACGAGTAATCGTTGTATACGTAAACGGTAGTTTTGTGTAATCATGAGATGTATAATTTTATGCTTAAAGACCAGGTGGTTAAGGCTTTCCTTGTTCGTATGGGAATCCTTTGGGCAACGACAAAATGGCGAGTAATCCGTTGATGGTTATAAACTTGAGTCTTGAGTCTTGTATAACGTCCTACCAGCTTCGTTCGTTTTGCGATGCTTTTTAAATGCAGTGTATAATAATAATAATAATCTATAATGGAACCAAAACACATTTTACAAATTGGTTGCGTACGTAAATAGCTACATTAGTAATTGAAAAACTGTATCGCAGCTATTAACGCCCACCTCCAAGAGGAAGACGACAGCGTTCTAAATTCCAGAGATGAATACAGTAGGGGTAAAAAAGTAACAAATATTAAAATTAAAAAAGTAAAAAATTAAAATGGTACAAATTAAATTAGGTAAGTTTTTATTGTTGTTGATGTGGGAATGTTGTATGTCAGTGTAGTGCGTGTCTTTTTTTTTGTGTGTGGTAACTCATCACATGACTTCTCCCGCTCTGGGCGGAGCGGAAGGGCGTGTCAGACTCTTACTGACTAAAACCCACTCGTGTTCCTTCAGTTGCCTATGCGCCAGGGCCACGGTAACTCTTTCGAACAATCCGCGACCCCTGTAGGCATCGGCCCTATCAGACCCCCTCAATGATGCTAACATCTCTTAGAGGCGCGCGTGGAACACGACGCGCCGTTGACCCGGGCTTGGTCCTTACCGGACGGCGAGCTGCACATTGCTCGCCGGTGTAGTGCGTGTCTGTGGGGTGTAAGTGTAGAGTCTCATTGTGGAACCTCCCCACGAGTACACTCTACGCTACGTGTATTTGGTGTGCATGTCTACGAAAGAAAGTCTGATGACGACAATTATGATGTGCAATTCAGTGTTCAGGCATCATAAATCGCCTTAGCCTTACACTAGGTGTGCTTAGTGTTCTTCTATCGCTGGTTGCTACTAGATACGCGTTGCTGCATGTTTTTGGAATACTAGTGATGATCATCCGGCGGCGGTAAAAAAAGAATTGGTAGCATTAACATTTATTGCTCAAAAAATTAAAAATAATATTTAGGTAGGACTTTGCATGTTTAAGATTTAGAGAGATTATGTACGAATTTTTATATACACATTAACATTGATGGATTTTATATATTCAATGACAATGACATGAGTATGTACTTTGTAAAGTATTATATTATTTTAATAATTGTGAATGTTAGGTGCGGGTCATTGTTTTCTGTTTTTTTTTCTCAGTTATTTTTAATCATGATCTGGCAGTTTGAGTAATTTTTGCGGCCTATCCAAATGTCCTTTCTTTGGTATTGTTCGTCGAATTGTTGAGCTCCTTAAGTTCTGAGTTGAGCTGCACGATTACTGAAAAATTCGTGCACTGACTGGACAGGTCCACTCAATTTGTGTGGTTATATCCTCAAAATACCTTTTCAGACACCAATCTACATCGTCTTCACATGATCTGACCATGATTATGTTTGGACTTTAAAAGAGACTATGACCTCTGAGTTTGTTTCGGCCTTTCTTCTCAGAGTAGTCAGATAGGAAACGCCGACCTCATCTAGTTTAAAAAATATGATTGACATGTAAAAGTGTTTGTACAAACCTGCTTACAGAAATAAAATCATTTATCATTTATTTAAGCTTATTTCTTAATTATTTAAAGTTAGCATGTGCACGTAAGCAGTTGACCATTAGCTTAAGTAAATCAAGCTCAAGGTACATACCTGCTTCAATAGCAACCAACAAATTCAGCAAGTAAGTAAGCAAGTATCTTTTGTGCGAACAAGTAATGAATATTTCTTTTCACACTCACTATACAAGTGTACAGTTATTTAATAAATCATTTTCTATGATAACTACATTCGAGTGCAATTGTATTCTCTTGTCTCTTTTGTTGGTTTTGAGATTTTAATTGGTATTAAGTGTCAATGATCCCTTTCCATAAGTGCTCGTAGGTTAAGTGGTAGGGTTGCCACTGTGCTGATTAGCTGATTCAATTAATTTCATTGACTGTACTCATAACAATTATGCAAAAGCAAGAAATGTTTTTAAATAAAGTATAAAATACGATGCAAGATGGAAATATGTGCATAACTTCCGTAATCAGCCTATAATGTTCCCACTGCTGGGACACAGGCCTCCTCTTGGTGAGGGGAAATTTATGTAGTAATTATGTATTTTTACGATGGGCCACCTTAAAGACGACCAATGAACAAGCAATACGCTATCTCTTTGTGTTCTCAATTTCAAAGAAATAACTAATTACAGACAATCTTTAAATTCCAGAAACATTTAAAATAATAAAGCTGTTTGCACACGCAACCCTACATGAAATCACTAACAAGAAACCACAATTAAGACTACAACAAATTCGTTAAGCGACCATTCATCAAAGTTGATTGGCAGTTCGTTCATGAGCCGAGATGTTGCTACTGGCGAAATTGCATTACCACTCAATTACAGTAGTTACGCGCCTTTTTGTTAAGAAAATAATCAATGTACGAGGTGCTTCTGAACGTGTCTTTGTGTGTTGTAATCGAGGTCGGAGATTGAGTGAGCTCGTGAACTTTGTGTACCTTCAGTCAATCCGCTTAAAAAGTGACGGTGTACTCAAACGGCTTGCAGGAATTTAATGTTATTGAAATATTTTATTTGATAATTAACCTTTCATTTTGATGCATCGATATGAGGTGAAAATATTTCTGCAGATGTATACACGACTAAATATCTAGCTATACATTTTCAGTTTTAGCTGACCTCGCATTGTATAGGCTTTTCGTACAATGAGAAGTCAGCTTATACTGGAAATGTATAGCTTGATATGTCGTCGAACGTACACGTGTGTACACAAAATAAAAAAAAATCCCTGACTGTAGTCAGGGAAATATTTTTTTTTATTAAATGGACACACTACTTAAAATTGCGGTATTATAGCCATTACCAAATAATGACATTTTTGATTTTAATTACGAGCAATTTGCGTTGGTAGGTAGTCAATTTGGTTACTAATTAATTTATTGAGTCCAGGTAGGTGGCTGTATATTCGAAGGCACAAGCCTCGCGGTAGTTTTCAAAGCGCGCCAATGTTTAAATGGATGATCGTTACTTTCATTCGCATTGTTGATGTGCGCCCGGTGTGATGAAGATATCTTGTTTGTGGATTAGTTGTTACTTGGATGTTGGAATTTCTGTGGATTAATTGGGCTTTATTGAAGGGTTAACGGAACAAAGTATTGCTAGTTTGTAGTTTGAATAGACCTTTGCTGTCTTCGCTATCGTTAGGTTACATTATTTACTGAGGTTGATTTTCTAACCTTTAACCTTACGACAAATAGATGTTTCAAAATAAAAAACCAGCTTATTATTATCCGAATGCAGGGCAAAAGCCTCTTTTCCTACAGAGAAGGCAGGAGCATTGTTTCGCAAAAAAGGGGCTTATATTTTTTCCTATAAAGTTTTCATTATCAGCCAGCAGACCCAATAAAAACGTCCAAGGTGGACATAAATCAAAAACATCGTTTAAATAAAGTGATACATTAAAATATGGCAACATTGTCACAGCAATTTTATCAACCTAGTCGAGGTTTACCCCTTAATGATACTAGACCCATTATACTGGACAATTAATAATCACATGAATCAATACAGTAAAATTTATGGGCGTTCTTGTTACCACAAGAAATTACTTTGTTATTATAGCCAGGGGCTCTATGAAATTCCTTCTAAGATGTCCGTTTATGGAAGGGAAGGGAAGACAAACATTTCATATAAAAATTCTTGCTCACATAAATATGTGTGCAAGAATTTTTGCGTATTAAAATTAACTATGGAAAATGTAGTTGATGGAAAATTGCGGATATTTGTAATATGCAAGAAGAGTTATTTTGTGGTTAGAAAATTCCGAGTGAATTTAAATGGAGTATCGGTCTCAATTCCAGCAAGTCCGAAGGATTCAGAAGCCTGGAAAAATGTTTGGAAGGATAGCATACAAAATTACTGTATTAGGAGATTATTCTGAAGTAAATAAGTATTGCTGTGGTAAGAAAAGTCCCGTCCCGTAATATTATAATCCTGTTACAATTAATATAAACAGTATCACAGAGTTACCAAAATATCAAGCTAACTTAACTCCGAAACAAAAAAAATGGGTCATCCACACAAAACTATTTGTCCTATTTATTGTAATTTTTTGCGTATTCCAGTAGCAATATGAAGATTTGGCCCTCCCTACCGACCGTTGTTGTATAGATAGGCTTTTATCCTCTTTATATCGAACACTATCATAAAAGTGTCACAGGGCTGCCGCAAACGAGAATTTACTGCAGCTCCGTGCAAATGAACCGACGACGAAATAAATCGACATCGGATCTGATAGTTGACAAGATAACGCTGATAATTCACGATCTGTACTTGTTTAATTTTCTTTTCATTGTGTTTCGATTGTCATAAATATTTGATACAAGCGTATGTAAATTGTAGGTACACTGTGTAGTGTGTAGCAAGTCTTGCAATCGCGTATGGAGATTTTATGGCGAATATTTTCTGTTTTGAAATGTAACATGACGTGTGTGCTTTGGTTCGTGCTGTGTGGTCTTAGTTACAAATATACCCTATCAATTCACGTTGGTTTAGTTAATAGTGTACATACAGTACCGACAGATTCGTCATTGTATGGGTGACCAAAACCTTTTCAGATTGGAAGGTGGTGAGTGAGTTACAATGTACATTTGTTTTAAAGCTGCCCTGGAAGTCCATATTTAGTTTGTCTGTTTAACTTTCAGGAGTTGAAGTAGAATTATAAGCTGGCAACAAAAACGATGAAACTAAAAGGGCAATTTAAAAGGAGTCTTGTACCTAATAAAAATGTATTTCGCTGTAGTTTTACTCCACCATCTTGACTCTTATGTACAAATACAAATTAAGGCCGGAGGTATACATTTATACAGCCTTACATTAGCACACTAAAATACCATTGGCTAAACAAAGGAGTTACAGCGATTGGACCACACACGACATTACTACATTGTTTCACCCTTATATAAACTTCAGTACATAAACAGCTGTAATTTTAACAACCGTTTATGACGTTATTGCTCAGCCGTTCGACATGGGTAGCATTAATTTTATATATTACCTCCTTATATACCAAATATACCTATATACTCTTCCGACAATTATAATATGCCCCATATTGTTTAATGCGGCGAAATTGCCCACTATTACATTTTGTAATGAAGTTTTAAAATTTATTGTACGAAATTAAATACTGTAAAATTATGGATCGTAATTGCGGTAAGTATGCGATACTTGATGAACCAATTTTAATTAAACTTAAATTGACTATGATGCGATGTGGTGGGAAATTATGAAATATGTAATGATGAACAGACCTAGAACATTATTTAAGGACTTCTCGTGACAAAAAACCTTAAAGGCGTCTCAATAAATTGACACTATAACGTTATACAAGGTGTAACTTACAACTTCTTAAGGGCTCACTGCACTCATAATTGGACGTAATTAAACGAAAAGGATCCAACCCACAAATGGCCGAAAATGAATTGTGTATACCAATGCGTGTGTGTTTTGGTATCATTATGCATTTTAGGATCCTTTTCGTTTAACTACGTCCAATTATGAACAACTTTTACTATGGTACCAAATCTGAAATCGCGAAAAAAATCTGCTGTTCCCTACATTTATGTTCCCTTAACTCGTTAAAATGTAGGTAACAGCTGATTTCTTTTACGCGATTTCAGGTTTGGTCCCATTGTAAAAGCTATTCATAATGATGAGTACAATGACCCCTTAAGAGGTTGTGTCTTATTTAAGTTACACCTTGTATATAATGTTACATTATTATTCTTTCCTTATTTTTTTATTCTGATGATCATTTTATTTGCAATTTTTTATTTTAATTCTGATGTTTAATTTTTAATTTTTAATCTTGATTATTCTAAATTCGAATTTTTATTATTATTTTTGTTTTATTTTTCAGCAGTGTCTTAAACATTTTTTTCTAAATTGTAATTTTAATTTATAACGCATTTTTGTCTTTTGTCTTGTCTTTTTTCTATGGACCTTGGTCTGAAAATAAAGTTTATTATTATTATTAAATAAAACGTAACCAAATTAACATTAATGACACGTGCATGAAGGTAGCCGATATATAGCGCGTGCGCTGCTTGTAACTTAAATGCGCAATAACCTATAACATGTTTCTAACACGCTTCTTCTACATTTAAAATGATGGCTTGAGTAGGGAGTAGCTTAAGTCATGGTAAGAAGTGTAGCCAGTAAGTAAAGTTGGTGGCGAAGTCAACTGCGCAAGATGCGGCGGGTCTTTGGAGCTATGTATACATACAATACACGTATCATAAACTCACGCCTTCTTCTCATTGGGGTAGGCAGAAACTGCAGAACACCACCTAATACGATCTTAATATACTCCTTTTGATTTGCTTACGTTGCACACGAGCTCGTAGGTACCTATCATCGCATCTGCCTAGGCTTTTCCTAACTATGTTGGGGTCAGCTTCCAGTCTAACTGAATTCAGGTGAATACCAGTATTGTATATGGAGCAACTCAACTCAAAGCATTTATTTCAAATAAACGAATTACAGGCATTTTTAAATTGTCAAGGGGTCAGTCAGTCAGAAAGATGAAGCTGGTTGTCCATTCCAAAGTATAGTACCTATGGAGAAGAACGGGCAAGAAACTCCACGGACACTCTTTTAAATCACAATATGGTTACAAAATATTGGTTACATCATTCATGTTGAAATTATGCATGTGAGAACGATGCAGAACGTTAAAAGAGCGACTGGTTATCTGGTCTCGACTCAGTTACTAGGTAATACTATTGTATTAGCTCGTATTATTCGAGACCCGATTTTGGTTTCTGGTGACCCGTAACGACTATTAAAGATCCACGAATGACAGCCGGGACCAACGGCTTAACGTGGCACGGAGGGATCTCGGTATGTAAAGATGGTCACCCATCCACGGACCAACCGCGACAAGCGTAGCTTAACCTGATCGATCCACTCGTGCGGCTGTTGTTACTTAGCCTATATACATCATTATTCGTGAAGGTCCTGAGGGTAGGTAGGTAGATACCTACCCTTTTTTGATGATCTATTTAAATATCTTTTTGTAGTTGGCTGTGCCCACAGTAGCCTGTTTATTAACCTTTAAACCCGTTCTTACCTCAATATTACAATTATGGACCGCAGGCGCATTCCGCGTACTACATTTAATTTGCATTCGCAGTACCGGCTAATTGCTATGTTTTTATCATGCTTGCCATTTGTATGAAAGGGTTAGCAACATATGCACTTTACTGCAACCTTTACGTCTGTTTGCGGTATGCAAATATAGGCATTTGTTGATGTTTCTAAAATTATGGTCTGCTGAAATAAAAATAAAACCAGGGGTTGGGCGGTTTCCTTCTATGTTATTTAGGGGTTTCAACAGCACCCTAACTGCGTAACACATTTACAATGACAATCCGGAAGATTTTGAAGGAAATTGTTAATCCATTGCTTCATATATTTGTAAAATTTGTCAGCTCAACAAAGTATATAACGCAATGAATGTTGTTGAACTATCAAAATGAATGGCATTGCCATTGTTAGTGTGTTGCGCAACTACCCCGCAGGTGCCTGTGATTGTGAACGTTCAGTGTATTGCCGGTATGAAATAACGGGTACCAAAGTCCAAAGACTGTCTCCGAAAAGTTGCTAATATTTTTCCGGAAAAGGGGAGAATATAAAATTACTGAAAAAAGTTGTGCCTACCTTTCTAGGGGTATCATCAAACCTGTTTGCTTGTATCTATGTAATATTTTACTTAAACCTAGTAAACGCAACAAAAAATCTTCATTGAAGAATACAAGCGTCTTGGGTCTCGAAGGCTCCGGGTCTCGCATACCCTTGTTAATTTAATTTGAACATGCCATCTGTCGGTCGAGCGTCTGAAGGGCCTATCCAATTACAAGTGCCATACAGCCTCGCCAGTATATCTTGACAGACGGCGCATTATGGAACTAAATTTAAATGTTCAGATTTTGACATATTGTCGACATTTCTCTTTGAAAGCAGCGGCGCCATTAAGTGTCAAGATATATTGGATACCCTGCATGTAAAATGCCTTTGCATAACCCTTTGGAAATGCACTTGGGGTATCAAAGGCCGAAGTTTAAATGGTCTGATGGAACTTGAATCTGATGAGCATTCTTTAACTTCAAATGTTTGGGATGAGCTTTGATTCTGTAGTCCCGTTTTCTCTTAAAAACAATTGCCGGTTGTAGCCGATTTTTGGGTGTGTGCCCAAATGTCTGAGTGTTCCACATTTGTCACTTTGTACTGTTTCATTATTTTTATTCGAGTGAACAATTTGTGTGAGCTTTTAAATACACTAGACAACCAAAAGCCAATTCATGCCTCATTCTTAAAAACAGCCTCGATTCATAGTGTAAAAGGTTGACAATTTCAGTTTCTATGCTCTATCAAACACGTCATGGACTTATTTTTTATGCAAGAAAAACTTACTTACAGTCAATAAATGACAAAATAAATACCACTGTAGACATTTTATAGCGACAAAAAGACGACAAAAACAGCAATCAACGAATCAATCAATAATTGCGAGTACCACCTAAGTGATGCCTAGACACAATTATTCTGTAAGCCTTTATTGGCACAAAATAACCAAGGACCACCTTAAAA
The DNA here is from genome assembly GCA_917490735.1 of Dryobotodes eremita. NCBI lineage: Eukaryota > Metazoa > Arthropoda > Insecta > Lepidoptera > Noctuidae > Dryobotodes > Dryobotodes eremita. The sequence continues at coordinate 15,621,929 of OU823251.1, read as the reverse complement.
CCAACATTGAAAAATCAATTTTTCTTTGCTGAGACATAGTAATTGCGACTCCATCTTACTGACACAAATTGCGGGCAATTGCACCTGGCCGGTTGGACGCATCGCGAGCTATTTACATTGCACACTAAAGGAATAATAAAAAAAGAAAATAAAGTCGTTCGCTATCCTCCACATTGCGTTGAGTTATTTAAAATCGCCTGAGAAATTAATCTTAATGGAGGCTTACAGCTTATTTTGTAGGTGATGGTTGCGTTTTGATTTTTCTTTGTGGAGCGAGTTTGTAATTTAAGCATTGGGCACATTGTGAATCGGATAAAATGTTTTAGATTTTAGTCTCTGCTTATCAGTCTTCAATGATAAATTATTTTATTTGTGTAACTATACCCTAAGTCATCAATTCAGATAATTTATGTAAACAAATGTGATAACAGATCAAAAAAATATCGTCTTAATGGTAATTCACATAAAATGGTGGAAAACAAGGTTAGATTTGCTTTTAAGTTCTGATTTTTAAAATAATAATTAAAAAATTATTATACCGTGTTAATTTTTATAAGTTTTCGGTTTTAAACAAAGTTATTAAAAAAAGAAAATTTTGTGGTATAAAATATTTTATGATACTGGTAACACTACCGGAGTTCCCAACATTCTCAAATTTCGTTTGACATAATTACAAAGTCGCGTCTTTTCACAACATTCGTTTTCTTTTCCCGGATAATACTATTCGCTGCGTCTTACATTTTCAACAACACACATATTAAAACTCTCATTCATAGATTCATATCGTAAGAAGCTTGCAGGCAATACATTTGCCACATGTTGGATTTTGGAAAACGGCGATTTTGGGAGGCCTATGACTAGCAGTGGACTTAAAAGGGCTGATTATGATGATAATAAGCCGCGACTCCGACACAGAACAAACACTGTTCGGCTACGATATTTTGTTTGCATAGCTCGTATAAATAGTTAACTGTAATGAAAAGATAGAAAAATTTAATATTAAATTGTTTTGTACCACTGTCCTGTCATTTTGACAATGACATTTCTTTGTTTACTTAAATTATCTGAATTGATGACTTAGGGTATAGGTTTGTACAAACATTTTTACCCGTCAATCATATTTTTGTTAACTAGATGAGGTCGGCGTTTCCTATCTGACTACTCTGAGAAGAAAGGCCGAAACAAACTCAGAGGTCACAGTCTCTTTTAAAGTCCAGACATAATCTTGGTCAGATGGTATCTGAAATGGTCTTTTGAAGAAAGAACAGATTGAGTGGACCTGTGTCAGTGCACGCATTTGTCAGCGATCGTGCAGCTCAACTCGAAATTTAAGGAGCTCAACGATTCGACGAACAATACCAATGAAAGGACATTTGGAACAACATTTTGTTAACTACGAACCAGAGATCAATTACTGTCATCTTATCGACTGTTCTTTTAATTCTGACATTTTTAAATAATTATGAGAAGCGTGTTTTTGCCTTTTTTGGTAAGCTCCTTAACCTTCTTATCAAACTGTTTTATCACACACGAATCAGAAAGAGACGTCTATTCTTCACCGGAAACATTAATGTTTTCTTCAGTTAAACGATCACATATTTTACACAAGCACCGGGTGGTTAACATAAAGTATTTATTTATACGAACCTTTATGTATATTAAAACAATTCCACATTTACAAAACATTGTGAATATGGCACAAATTATAATATTAATAATTTAACCGAATCCATAAAAAAGCTAATCATTTTACCCATAAAATCTTTTAACCATAAAATAATTTTATTAATACAAGAACATAAATAGAATTTCCGTGTTAGAAATAGTAAATATTTACATTGACATAAAAAATTGAGTGTCATTTACATGTTTTGAAAAAGTAAATTCGTTTATCTCGTTACGAAAGTATAATACACAATAATATTTTATGTTATTATCTAGTCGTTTCATTAATAAAAAGACCCCGTTGGGTACTTTATGGTGCTATGCAGGTCATAATATTTTGAACGACACGCTTCGTATCTGTTCCAAAGTAATTAGCATACACACTAAAATAAATTTAACTTCGTTGTCTATTGGGAGTAAAAAAAATTGCATAGCTATAACAAACAGGTGGGGGCGCTAGCTTATTTTATCCTGTAATAATTTATAAAATAATTATCCTTTTTTCAAAAATATATAATATTATTATAAATATTTCTTTCAGACTACAATTTCATTATTCCACAAAAAAACAGATTTTGTTTTTACGCGGAAAGAAACGAGCAAAGTAGGTACACTATCAAAACTAGAGACATAGTGACAGTGAAGTAAGATAGTGTATGAAAAATAGAGGAGTATAAAACGACGAAGATATCAAGATAACATACCTTACGATATACCATTAACGATTTAAAACGCGTGATTCAATGATACCTAAATAGATTCTCTGGCCCGTATCGTTTAAAACACCATAAAATATTTAACAGCCCTTCAGGTGGTGTTAAAAATTTCCTAAACGCCATATTCTTGTGAATTTTTATAACCTTACTTATAAGCGAAAAGTAAGTTTGTGAATAAATAAAAACTTATGACAAACGGTAAAGTTGTTCTACTCAAGTAAAAGCTTCTCGACGTTTAGCGTTACATTTTATTCAACGGCATCGTAAAAAATAAGTTGGAAACTTTAATTTTTCAAGTAACTTTAAGGTAAACTAAAGTTATAAAGTGAATGAAAGAAAATTGAGTCTGGAATTTGTTACTCTTATCTATTTGTTGTAGACAAATAGGTTATGAAATAGCTTGATAATTTTTTAGGTGTTTAAGATTATTAATTCGTTTTATTGGGACGACCCAAATGGTAAGTAAAATAAAGGCACAGAGAGTGAAAAAAAATTACAGTGGCAAAAGTTGTTTTGACTTATGTAGGATAGGAAAACAACTTAATTAATTTTTAGGATTATCACATTTCATGGGATGACGGGATTTGAGGAGAAGCACAAGCAAACATTCTACCGAAGATCCCTGAGCAGCTTTCATGGGGGAGGACGCCTATCGTGTGGTTCAGTTGGGAAGAGTCAAACTCAAACTCAAAGCATTTATTTCAAATAAACCAATTACAGGCACTTTTGAATTGTCAAGGGGTCGGTCGGTCAGAAAGGTGAAGCTAGTTGCCCATTCCAAAGCGTAGTAGGTACCTATGGAGAAGAACGGACAAGAAACTCCACGGACACTCTTTTACATCAAAATATGGTTACAAAATAATGGTTACATCATTCATGTTGAAATTATGCATGTGAGAACGATGCAGAACGTTAAAAGCGTCCGTAATAAAGAGACAAAAACAATTCGAATATTAAATTAAAATAAGCCGTGGCAGCCAAGAGATGAGCAGTCCCCACTGACGGCGCCCGTTCACGAACATGACGTATGGATCAGCACCATTTAGCTCAATCACTTTGAAGGGAACTAAACTTAATGATCCAACACACACGCCACCACCAGCGAGACATTTGAGTGAGCATGATATACCTACTCTCAGCCGCCAGGGCACATTCAAGTCAATGAAAGACAAACCTAGTAAATGGTAGGTTTATAGTAGCATAGTACTCACACGAGTCCATTTGTTTACCTTGTCCTAACTCCAAACAGAGAGTAGGTATTAAAAGCTGCCTTTCCATTGATTTCAGGTTTCCTAACCAGTGATTAAACAGGTTCTTAAAATACCGGAAAAAAACCGGTATTAAGTGGGTCCGTTACTAGAACCCGAACCGGAACAAGAACCTACATTGGAACCTTTAAGAACCTTTATTTTACCGGTTCTTCTTCAAAGCGTGTTCGAACCAGTTCATACGATGCCGTTCAGCGCAGGAAGAAGCTATGTACGATAGCGGCGAGGTACGGAGTGCCGCCGACGGGTGAAGTGGTTGGAGTTTTTGTGAAAGGGGAGAGGGGCACTTTTGCTTTGATAGATCTTTCGTAGAGAACCTTTAAATCGGATGGTACGGAACCTGTATACTGGAACTTTTATTTGGAACAGGTTTTTTGGAACCAGAACCAAACCGGGACCCGAACTGGAACGGTACCGAAAAGAAGAACCTTTTAAAGAACCAAAATCAAGAACCGGAACCCAAATTCGTACCGGTTTTCAATCCCCGTTCCTAACGTCCTGGGTAATGGAAAAATTAGCTTGCAAGACGCCATTACATACGATTAGCACGTGTTCACAGCTGGTATTATTTTATTAACACTAGGTAGATAAATACTAGTACCTAGAAAAAATCGCTCATCTGTAAGTTGGTCTTAGTCTTTAAGGGTTTTGTGCATGAACGCTATTCTCATGACTAAATCTTTTTCTAGGCCATTTTTGTTGCTTGGAGTTAGAAGCTTAACTTGATATTAATTTGAACTAGCCGTTCCTTGATATTTTAACGACTCGGCGACAGACATAAATATGAATAAGAAATACCTAAAAGCCACGGGACCCTAAGAAGACGTATGCAACATAATAATTCAATTTACCTGCACATTAAAAAAAGGGAAAAGCTCGATAAATAAAATTGTAGCACAAAAATACTTTGACCGCACATTCTTGATACGCCGCAATTATCAGCGCCATTTTGTCGTCGGCTTATTTGTTTTAATGCCAGCAAATAATTAACCACACTACAATTTCAAGTTAATGCTTTATATCGCCAACGTGGAATTAAGTTCCCCTTTAATAATTATCTCAATTTTATATTTTCAATAACCGTGAATGATTGTGAAATAATTTCGTTTTGTGGGTACTATGACATTTTATAAACGGTAGCGTAATGGTAAGTGACCAGGAGACGCCTGTCGGCGTTCGATTAATAAGTTTTGGTCTTGTTAAGTTTATTTTTGTAATGGGTTTAAAAGGTTATTGGTTATCAAAAAACAATTACTTTTTGCTGTCATAATGAGAGGATGTTTAAATAGAGATGTCAATCATTATTTTAATTTGTGATGAACTTATAAAAACGATTTCAGTTTCTTTTAAATATTTATTTTGTGTAGTGTGAATCGTGAGAATCTGATTATACATTTTTCAGGACAATAATGAATGGAAATAAAATATCCGTTGTGCATTTCACTGAAGAACACTGTTGGAACGTTTAATTCAAGAATTTTTACAGAAATATTTAAAAAGTTAAGGATCAAAGCAAGTTAATTAAATGAGGTACTTCCGTGTCTCACTGATAAACAAATAAGCAATACTGCTAATACCAAGGGATTCCTTATTTTATTCTTCCCCGTAATCCTACACAGTAGAATTACTCCCATAATGTAAAGCCAAACTACAATGATTGCTCTCAGGTCGCAGCACCACCTAGTTTGATGTCGGGCCATCATCGAGACCACAAAACATTATCTTGAAACCGCAGCCTCTCCGACATCTTGTTACCGGCGACAATTTGCTCTGAGGGTTTTTTTTTTTGTCGGTTATGTTGGTTTTAAGTAGGCAGTACATATACATGTCTAATTTAGAAGGATAGTGAGATGGAATCAAATTATTGAAATGATTAAAAAAGTATTTTTTTACTCTTAAGGCTAATTTGTCAATAGGCTTAAAACTTTTATCTCAATAATGAATATTGCGTTATGGTAGCTTTTGTATAGAAAATAGGCCAAACTGTCATATTTATTCTTCAAAATTATCTGATTATAAAAAATCTGCCCTTGGTCACAATCATTATTTATTACTGTAATACTGTTTTACCCATTTAACTATGAACTATTTATAATATCTATCTCCCATAGTTACTTAAATATTGATATAGGACAGCCTATGTGGCTCAACATACCGAGATCTCCTTAGCCGATAAAGCACTTACTTTTTGGGTTAAGCTTAAATTTAATCCTAATAGTAACTATCCTAACTAATATTATAATTGCGAAAGTAAGTTGGTTTGTTACGCTTTCACTCTAAAATGGCTGAACGGATTTGGATGAAATTTGGCACATAGGTAGACCATGACCTGGGTTAGAACATAAGATATTTTTTATCTCGATATTCCCACGGAATCGAGACTTATGTAGGTGAAACCGAAGGGGCGGAGCTAGTAAACAATAAAATGGAAAAGGGAGATATCGCGGACTGCAGTAATAAGACATCTAGAAACACTATCTATTACAAACAAATCACCAATACCCCGCAATCGAATCACACTTCCACCAAAATCACATCCAGGTGACAGATTTCCGCCACATTTTCCCTCTAAATAAAATAGGAACAGAATAACTGTATACAAATGTAATCAGTAGGAACATGTTCGTTGGCTTCGTTCGGTTGGTCGCGTATTCTGGCGTATTCCCGCTACGCTGTCAACGTAGTACACTCACGATATTCATAAGCAGAATCATCAAAGGACTCCTGATGCGTTGCTTTCGTAGATTCGAGATCATTGGATAGGAAACGTTTCGCCTTATATTTCCAGATCTGACCAAAGTTAGTGTCAGGTAGGTATGGATTCGCGGATTGTTCGAAAGAGTTACCGTGGCCCTGGTGCACAGGCAACTGAAGGAACACGGGTGAGTTTTAGGCAGTAAGAGTCTGACACGCCCTTCCGTTCCGCCCAGAGCGGGCGAGGTCATTTGATGATTTCCCACACACAAAAAAAAAGGTAGGTATTGGTCAACCAATTAATAGAATCTCTGATGTTCTTTTCAGATTCTTCAGCATGTAAGCATGGCCACTGTAGAAACAGAAGCCAAAATGACAGATTGTAAAAAGATTTCTACAGCGCGATGTCAAAATTCAAAAAAAGAATTACTTTTTGTGAAGAAAGTGATTTGTCTTCTCTTCGTAGAGTAGAGATAGAAGTGGTCATGCTACGCATGCAGGTAATCATTTAAAACGAAATCAACAGTGTAATCGATGCTTTGGATGAACCAATGGAATCATCATCGGCTTTTCATCAACAGGGAAATGCTGATCATTTGATCACTCAAAAATGTTTGCTATAGGTACCTATGTTTTAATTTTTGTTTCCACGTTACTTCTGTAAAAGTCCTTTATATTTATAAACAAACAAAATTCCTACCTATCCAAATATTAAAACCAAATTGAAAAAAAAGTCTACGACTATCCACAATTTTACAATCTAAGCAAGTCGAACACCCGATGTGTTAGCTGGCTGTGAAATATTGCCAGTGGAATCGTCGCGACAGTCTGTCCGCTGCCTTATTTATAACGTGCGAACGTTCCGTTTGATAGAACGAATTAAAATACCGGTATATTCTATCTTAAGGAGCTATGACAGATAGACATATCGACTTATCTGTCAGATGCGATTAATTTTTATACGTATAATACATTTTCAGAGGAAACTTTGTAGAGCGTGCGATATTTTACCCTAGTTAACTTATTAATGGGGCACTCATGGAGAGGCGTTTTCGTTTAAACGCCATTAGTGTGATGGTTTTAGACGTCACATTGTGGTTAATTTAAAAAGAAAGATGGTTTTGGAGATCAGAAACAGTTGACGATCGAATATACCAATCTTTAGAAGTGAAGTTTCGGGATTATTTATGCAGATTGAGACCTAAATATTATGAGATTTTAATGATAAATGTTATACTTTATGATCTCAGTGTTAGAGTGGGTCAGCTGGGAAACTTATTATGCAAGGTGGAAGAATCAGGTGAAGGAAATAGGCTAAGTAGTTTTGCCTGAGGCTTGCGTCAAATTGCTCTGTGGTTATTTATGTGCCATTGTAATCTTTGAATTAAATGTGAATGTTTTTGTTGTGTTATACATGTAACTTGTTGTGTTCTCTAAGTTTATTTATTTCTGTAAATACCAACAAAATGGCGAAAAGTATTATGATGACACTTTTACCTTTTGTTCAATGTCAGGCGAGAATAGGGGGTATTCCTCAAAGTGCACCAACTTTCAAACGCAACAAATGAAGCGCACCAAAAGTATTCCTCGAAACGCACTATTCAGGTGCGCTAACAATATCAAATTAAAAAAATATAATTTTATTCCTCGATACGCACCAACGATGAAATATAGAGAAGAGCATGAGATTCGTAATAAATGATATCGATAGACGTTTTAAAATTCAACTGTCCTAATTTTTATTTATTAAAACTACCAGGAAAGCAGAAATGAACTGGAACTAGGTGCTTAAGCGACTTACTACTTAGCTCAATAAAATAATACAGGTTTTGAAATTTAATCATTTGTTGTTTTGAAATGTACCAGGGTGACAGAAATAAACAGAAAATGTCGCCTTAACGATCTCATTAAGTTGTGCACCAACTATTAAACACAAAAAGGAATATAAAGTATTCGTTATTATTCCCTATATCGATAGAAGTCTTAAAACTGTCCTATATCTTACCTATAACTGTCATGACCTATACCTATAACTATCAGGAAAACAGAAAAAAACTGGAAGTAGTTGCTTATGCAATACTACTTAGCTCACTAATGGTTGAAGTACATCAAGTAAGTTGGAAGAACTCCTACCCTCTGAGAGTTATCTTGGCGTGCGCTGCTTAAACCGTTAGAGTTACATGATGATCGTGGGATTGTTTGTCTTAAACAATTCTAAATAAAAATTCGCGACAGCATATATCTATATTTTATGAGGAAGCCATTATAGCCAAAATAATGAAGCAAAATACATTTAGCTCGGAAACTTTTTTTACATTGCACATTTTAGAGTATTTAGTTAATTATTATCAATATAAATACCTTTATCGCTTTTGATATTTAAAGTAAATAAACTTTGTCTTTTACACTAAGTAATTTAAACGAATAGTTTAGAAGTTACCACGATAAGAAAAAAAATTGTGTAATAAGAACAATATATTGACTTTATTAAAAAGCTCCTCTTTTTTAACCGACTTCTTATTATTTTACTCCATATTTTATTGATATTTGGTTTTTATTTATTAGAAATTAGAACATTCACATGTTTCAATTTTGCCGGGCGTCCCGTGACAGCCTACTTTTTTTAAAAACCCTTCTAAGCTCATGGAGTATATAATTTTTACGGACTCTTATAAAAAAGCTTGCGTTTATTGTTATCTATATTTTCCGTTAGTTAATACCCATCTCTATCCACATCTTGCCCATTTGGTGCGTTTCGAGGAATACTTTTGGTGCGCTTTATTTGGTACGTTACAAAATTGGTGCGCTTCGAGGAATGCCCCGAGAATAGGAACACCCTGACTTGAACTGTTACCTTCTATTTCCTGTATAAACCTATTATTAATTCACATGCGGACCCACTGCAATGAAATGTCAATACACCTTCTAATACCTATGAAATAACCAAATAGTTAGGTACCTACTCAGAAATTAAACAATCGTGCTTCAGAACAGAATTTCTGCCATTAAATATTACACATTCCCGAAGAGCTACTGAAATTAAGTTAATTAATCAATCAATCGGGGAGAAAGCATTGTTCGACGTTTTTGTTCCTCATCACAAAGGACTTAACACAATGCTCCTTGTATTCCAACAAAGGCGATGAACTTTCACCTAATACTCATCACACTCCTTTTGTATGCACTTTCTTTCAGGAAATTCAGTAGTAAAAAGTTTTCGCATAACCATCCAAAACAAATGAGGGTGGAGAAAGTAAAAGATGTGTAAAAGTGAGAAGTGCGACGTCGGCGCCAAGTCCAGGACAAAATGCGTTAAAACTTTACAGTTTTACAGTCACTATGGTACTGTTTATTAGCTGAAGAAAGTATAACAAAGTACAGTTTACGATGAAAATTTTCATGTGTTCTTTATCTTAGCGTTTTCTCCGATAAAACTTTCCGTGTTTTTACTTTTTACTTGAATTTATAAAGTACAGTCACCGAAAATTTTTAGGTGACAGCAAAAGGCAATATAGCTAAAATACTTGGATAGTAGCATCTACCTTTAGCAGATTAAGAGTTAGTTTTGCGAATGAAAATTATTGCAAAATGAATCTGATAAATTGTCATGCGCGCGTAAACTGCTGCGAATGGCTGTTGGTAAATCACTCAACCAATCACAGCAAACAAGCGCTTGACAACTTGTCACATTAATTTTCGTTCGAGAAACTGGCCCTAAAATATATTTTTTATTTGCACTTTCGAAATAGAAAAATTGTATGAATATTAGAAAAAGAATGCATGATGGATAAAGCTAGTGAAATACCGTAGTAATAAAATTTATTGTATGGACATAATGGGCGTAGACAAACGAGGTTGTAGCGACGACAAAATGCTGTCTTCCGCTCTCTAGAATGATGCTAATCTATTTGCCACAATCGACTGTCACAATCTGCACGAGAATAATTTATTACTGTACTGTTGATTTTATTTTACCATCAGTCTAATGAATCCAATAAGGATCTAACTTGTGGGTTTAAAAAAAAAAACAACTTAGGTGTCCATAACAGTGATTAAGCACCTAATATCAACTCGCTCATAAAATCCCAATTTATTTGGGACTAGCTGCTACCCGCGGCTGCGCCCGCGTGGATGTTGAAAATTATATCACGGGAACGTGCTACCGGGACAAAAAGTAGCCAATGTTACTCCTTATAATATCAGCTATCTGCCTGTGAAAGTCTTGTCAAAATCGGTCCAGTCGTTCCGGAGATTAGCCGGAACAAACAGACAGACGGGCAGAAAGACAGACAAAAACTTTTATCATTGCTTTTTGTTGTAAGTACCGTATATACCTTCATATGCATTTAGTAAAAAGCTGTTATTTTGATATTACAAATGGACACTGCAATTTTATTTATTTGTATAGATCAGTGTTGCATCTATTACCTATCTCAATCCTCTATATATCGCAATCAGACGTCAACTCAGTTTTCACAATATTTACCGCCTTTCACTTCATCTTTCACAAGCTCCATTCATAGTTTTATTGGTCGTCCTGTTTTCTTGTAGCCATTCTTGTAATCCAACACACATGTAATCTGAATACATTTTGAGCGATATTACCTTCATTCCCCCAAATCACAATTCCTTAATATCTACCTATGGTACGAGTATATCAGTAAAATAAGAATGAACAAACAGCCATCGCTCTTAAATATTTATGCATTCGAATCAGGATACGTTTTAATGGTATCTCATAATTCCTGATCCCTCTTTATAGAACATTAAAAATGCAATGAGAACGCTAATTCTACATCAAAGTACTGTGTTATTATTTCCATTGCTTATTTACATCAATAAAAATTTATTTCTCCCGTACAAATACAGTAAACGAACCGTAAAGGCGGCCGTTAACATTCTCGTTCGCCCTTAGTTTACATTTACATACCACACCTCTCCTACATTGAATATCGTTTTTACAGAAACGTACAATTACGCAAATTGTGTAATAATACAGCTGTCAACTTTGAATAAAGGAAAACTAGTACTTTTATTTCATTAAATTACAATAGAATTTACAATTAAAATATAATAACCTAACCTAACTAAAACTATTAACCAACTAAAAAATGGCGTCGACAAATTCCTCCACATTGCTGTCGACTGGTAATGTACTCAAGACTCTGGGTGCGGCATTGCCACGTTGTATGACAATGCTTAGCCTCTGGCCAAGGTAAAAGCCAGCCCTTGGGTCACGGGAAGTGTCAAACAGGCGTTTGAATATTTAAATTGAATTAATAATTGAATTAATTTTTAATTTAATTTTCACTTTGAATTGGACGTCACTCCAGTTTTTTTATGGCGTACCAATGATAGGTTTTTCACAGCAACTAATCTATTTAGCAAGGAGTAAATTTTACCCATGGATGTTTCTAATAATGACGCTTTAAAGCTTCACTATCCTTCATTATTATAAGACACACATAAGTCTTCATACGAACATCTGTCGGTAACATGTAGGACTCCGACATGAATTCATTAACAGCTTGGGAATTTGCGCAGATAGTTTCACTACTTAGCTCGTTTTCACGCTTGTTCCGACTTGTAATACTAATGCTAGTGTGCATGTAGATATGTACCTATTAATGTCGTTGGCAGTCACGAAACGGTAGTGTACCTGCGTACCTATATGAACAACATTTTGTGTTTTATAAGTGGTTGGTAGCCGATGGCCTACTTACATTGTGCATTAAATCACGCATATCTTTCAGGCCTAAGTAGGTTTACAATTAGTAGGAGGCATTATTTCTCTAATGTAAGCTTAAAATATTGTGGTTTAATAATGTATGTGAGGTTAATAAAATGTTATCTTGAATAAGAGGTAGCGAATATTTCAAGGATGGTAATGCTTTCAGATGGAGTAAGTTTTATATTAAGTAGGGTAACATAATGCTATATTTTTTCTATTACGAAATACGCATGCTCTTGAGTCTTGACATTGATCTCGCCTGATGGAAAGCAATGGATGAGTTGGGATGATGCTTGTTTTGGTTTTAAAACTACGATCAGGTTTATCTGCCGATTTAGAGATTACTGATATTGTAAATGCAAGAAAATGTCACGTCTTCTTTTTATGGTTTATAAAGAAATTTTAGGTCATAGAACCAATTAACTCGCATTACTTTATTTTGTAGGAGTTTCTCAGGTACAAAAGATTCTAAAAGCAAGCATAAATAACAAATCAAACAAGACGTTTACCATGTTTTCCTACGATAAATCGTAGTTGCACCAAGTGAGTGAACTCCTGCAAAATGGTCTGTCACAATTAATTACCTCATCCAACATGCATGACAATCTAATAGTGGTGATCTAGCAGCGACCCGCTTTCCGCTTTCTCTAGCACGAAGTCCTGACTGATGCCGTCGTGAGGCCACAAGAAAAGCGCTTTACAGCCGCTTTTGGGTAAAAAGCTATAAATCATTAACCACAGTGGACTCGACGAAAATCTTTGATTGTTTTTTTTTATGTCCAAAAGGCGTAACAGCACCAGTGAAAAACATATGTTTTTCTATTAGTAATCTGCAAGATGTCAGAAACACACATACATATATAAACTCACGCCTTCTTCCCATGGAGGTAGGCAGAAACTACAGAACGCCACCTGCTACGATCCTTACATGCAAGAAAGAAGAAGAAGAAGAAGATTTGAGAAATATCCAAGATATTATTTATTTATTTATCTACTTACATATAACATACGTATTGATCTGTCGTAAATTGCGATATTGGTGATGAATAATATAACTATAGTTTTGTCCTTAACTGCTGCTAAAAACAACGGGCAACTATGTATGACGGAGAAGGCAGGTCTCTCTCGTTATCATCAGTCATACTTTAACTACTGTGGCCGTACTATGGGAAGTGTTGGTTATTGCGCAATAGAAAAACAGTTTTCAGTTCAAATAAAATTATAATTTACGATCAAATTAATCACACTGTAGGTACAAAACACAACTATACGGAACGAGCAACAGTTTCTATACGTGTTCACTGCTTGACCGCCACCGACCAACTCTGCTTTAACTCTGGTCGAGAGTTATGTTGTAGACTCTGTCGAACGCCGCCATGTGGCGCTGGCGTCCCGATTAGTCAAAGTCAAACGATTGATTTAACGTATTTCCGTCATGTATATTACTAAGATGGGAAACTTCGACGGAACCTTAAAAGTCGGAAATAGGTCTTGCAACAAGTCAATAGAAAAAAAAAACCGTAATTCTCTTGAACCTGCGTCGATGTTGACTAAAGAATTACTGTGAAACAGACTGTATCATTCGCTTTTATCATTACACGCATGCTACTTGAGTTAAGTGTGCAAAAAATTGCTTGAAAGGTGATAAATGATAATACACTTGCTGTATTTGATTTTGATTATTTTGTTCACGTGTGATAAAAATGTGGAGACTCATATTATGACCCGCATCAAAGGTGATACGAAGTACATCCGGTGTAACGTTTACCCTGCCCGGGGCCATCAGTTTTTCTACCACCTTTCTTACAAGCTCACATTGTCACTACTAATATTCCCAATATTTGTTCTAATATAAATATCTGGTGCCAAAACCAGACGGTGCAGAACATGTGAGAACGAAACTTAAAAGCGTTAATTTAAATCTTTACTTTTTCCGTACATTATCTGCAATTTTAACCATTTCAATTACACCAGCCACATGTCCACACCGTGTACGGTTTCGATCGCTCACTTCGCCGCCTCAATCCGAGGTCGTGAGTTGAACTTAATTGGACCCAGCCCGGGTGACACGGAAAGGAGATGCATCGCTCGGCTGTATGGAACGCATAAATTTTGACTTGAGAATTGGACCCCGTGGCCATTTTGTTTTATAATTTCGCAACTGTATATCATCTGGGATGGTTTTATTAAAATAAATCATAAGTGCTATGTCGTTCTTAAATCGGGCAGAGTTCTTCGGTGCTGATTATAAAAAAAAGGGGTAACAGTGAGTGGCTGGGATTGAAATCAGTGGTAATGAGCAAGTTCAAAAGTATTCTTTCTTGTCGTACATTATGCATGCAGCTTATTATTGTCAACAGCCGTCTTTCATTTTAACAAAAACTTTTTTACCAAAATAACAACCGACTTCCAAAAAAACACAAAAAAAGGAAGGGAGGGAGGGAAGGAAGTTTTTTTGAAAATCGGTTGTTTTTTGCAAAATAGTTTTTATTATTCAATTTTTAGTTGTGCTACCTACCCCACACAAGTTCGTACATCACTACTTGATATGTAAATAACAGTGACAGGAAGTTATTAACACATCATATATAAAAGCTTAGTGGAAAAAAATACGCAGTATTATCGATAACTCAAAAAGTGCTGGTAAGATCTTGATAAAATTTAAACAGTCTAACACAAAAAAAAAATACAGTCGAATTGAGAACCTCCACCTTTTTTTGAAGTCGGTTAAAAAGGTATGTTTAGCAAGTTCTTATCTTACCGGTGATCCGGCGCTGATGACCAGACAAGGCTAAATGAAAAGGAAAGTGGAATAATGTCCTACCAGAGTTGGGCAAGCGTACAGGCAAGACAGTCAGTTGCGGAGATAGTTGTTGGATAACGAAGGCACCAATTAAGATAGAAATGCGAAAAAATTACAGATACAGTATACAAAACATCAGTATTTGAATATTGAGTAAATCAATGAGTACTGTTAATTAAGCAGCCCTTTTTTCCACGGGTGCTCTCATAATTAAAATCTCAAAATTTACTAATTTCGGTTTCTTAAAACATAATTTTCTTTATCCAAACACGAGTAGCGATAAAACAAAAATAAGCGACGTTTAACCTTTCATAAAAAGTGCACAACAAGTCGAAAAAGTCACAATAGACGGATAGTGCCTAGTAAACGAGAAAAAACTTGAGCTGTTGACACATTTGAAGATAATGTGCGCATACTCCGCTGACAGGAGCTAGGTGTAAGTCACAAGCAGAAAGCAATTTTCTTGTAAATATTATTATTGCACGTTTAAAGTCGTGTGGTAGTTCTATAGTGCAATAAAAATATTCCCAAGAAACTCTGTTCTAAAGCTTTGCCCTATACATGTGTATTTATAAGTCAAATCTTTAGAACAGGGTTTTGATAGATTCACGAAATATTTGAGTATGCTAAAAAAAAGATAAAAAAAATGATGATGATGATGTTGTATTATGAAAAAAGAGAGAAGAAACAGCAAATAAAAATTAAACATTTGTCACAGAAAATCATGGCGTAAGTAATGGCCAAGTACAATTCAAGTAGCCTGGCTTAGCACGGTGATAAACGAAGTTTCATCGAATTTAGTATCTGCTGTGATGATAGGTGATAATAGTGTGACGAATTTATAGATTGATACTCTCAGTAAATTAAAAAATACTTTTTACATTAGTTACGTTAAGGAAACATACACAATTTCCCATTATCTTGTATCTTTTAATAATAAAAAAAAAACCTTATTATTTGTAATTATTACAGAAATCGCTTCCTCTCACCACTTAGCTACATTCCACCGGACTCATGAATACGAAGCGCGCTGCGGCGCCGAGTAACGAGTGTGCATTTACATTTCATCTGCTACAAATGATTCGGTACATTGCACAGGTTGTATGAAGCCGCGGTCACAATACTTGACACTGTTACCACCTGTAAACAAGGAAATTGGACTACCAAATTTTTTTTTTTATGTCGCGTAGACGCAAATGTAGTGGACGGATTGTTGATAAGGTTAGGGGTTGGCGCGGTTAGAAATATAAGATTTCAAAGATTTCAGATTAGTCTTCACATGTAAATGATCTAAGAAGGGGTATTCTAGTAGATCTCTTTATTTGTCAATTAAATTGACTTAAAATGTGAACCATGTACACAAACATATTTAAATATTTTCATAGGGAATTAAAAATTCTCATATGAAAAATCCTCTTCCCCTCTTACACAGAGACTTTCGTCCCATCAATGGGAACATTATAGGCTGATCATTCTAAATTCTCTTGAGAGGTAGCCCTCTCTTTTACTACTTTACAAAATTAATCATTCTGTGAGCCTAGTGGCTCTTACAGTTTAATTTCATCTGATGAACTAATCACCAGTCAGCCTTTCGAAGGCTACCACAGACCTAATGCTTCCTGGAGACTCCTCTATCTTAGTCTGTTTAAAAATCTTTCGAGTACGCTTAGCCACACCTGTTATTGTAAACCAAAATCAACAAAGATTATGGTAGATTTTAAGTAAACACCTTGATTATCAGTGTCTTTGAGCCACACTGTTCTTTAACGTTTAAAGATTGTGAGATATCTTAAAAAAGGTTATGTAAATCTTTGCCAATCAAGGGGTAATTTTCTATCCCATATGACTTTCTTGACAGTGGTTTAGCTAAAGTTAATGCTTTTGAAAGTTACTAAATGGACAAGAATCTGTTTAGATCTAACATCTGTTGGTACAGTATGTGCTTTACGCAAAATAATAAATAAATTGTGATCAGTTTATTTAGGACTAATACCATGCAATCTACATTATGACATTCACCTCTGAATAGGAGCTTTATAAGTAATTAGTGTGGATTATCTCCAACTACATTTTAGCAAGTCCCTTGTTCTTCTACCGACCACTGCCCCTTGCAACCTGCCAGCCCTTCCCCCAACTTTCCAAGCTAGGAGTTGCAGCTTGTCAGATCTGAGAACTTCTTACATAAATCTTGTATACGTGCTGGCTCTCCGAGACCTTTTGTCTCCAAGTACGGGAGCCAGCACACTGGGTCCAGTATGGGGCGATTTATACATAGTTGTAGATAGATATCCGGTGTAGGCATAGCTTTTCTATGAAACAGAACAGCGAAAAATTTCTACGCTAGGGGGTTTAGAATCATATGCTGAATTCAATGTTTTAGTTTGCGCGTCTATGTCACTGCGACCCTGTAATATCTATCCTGCCCACGCGTTTTGCTAATGCTCTAGTTAGCACCATAGGTTAACCAACACTCTGTACAGGCATATTTACGAGACGTCAATTATGACAGCCATATTCTCACTTGATTCAAACTGGGCCACACCTAGTTGGAAATATTGAGGAAGTAAACGGTGTTAAGTAACTATTTCTAGTAAATTACCACCAAGTCATTCATTTGCATTGACAACCTTGACAGGTGTACATATAGGTTTTGTAATGTTGGATTTGTGCTTTGCAGTTTATTCAGGTTAGAACAGCACCTTCCCGTGATCACGTTACTTTGGAAAGTGAATATGCTGTTTGGCTATTCATTTCGTGATCACGCTCGACTCAAGGCTTCAATGGGGTCCTCATTTAACATCCCTTGCAGGACGGCTCAGTTCAGCGGCATACGCTGTGAGAAAAATCCGTCAATTTACTGATGTAGGTACCGCGAGGCTAGTCTATTTTAGTTACTTTCATAGTATTATGTCGTACGGTATTTTACTATGGGGACGGGCTGCAGACGTTGAGTCTATTTTTATTCTGCAGAAAAGAGCCATCAGAGCCATATATGGCCTCCGCAGGCGCGACTCTCTAAGGGAACGGTTTAAAGATATTAACATCATGACGGTACCTTGTCAATATATTTATGAAAACATCATGTACGTAAGGAAAAATCTACATAGTTTTAGTAAAAGAGGTGAAAGACACAATTATATCACTAGAAATAGGGACCAATTAGTTCAACCAGGTTTCAGGCTGGCTAAAGTAGACTCTTCTTTCATGGGGTACTGTTTAAAATGTTACAACAAAATACCTCCCCATATACTTCAATTGAATGAAACGAAATTTAAATCCTGTATAAAACGCACACTATGCAGTCAAGCATATTATAAGTTGGGGGATTACATCGCTGATAAAAATGCTTGGCTCAACGCTGGTCCTGCTCCACAAGGGCGCATTAACTAATTGATTAGCATTTGGAACTACTGAAGATTGTAAAAACTGTCTTTACATTGTATAAATTCAATCTTTTAGTATTGTATAATTGCATAGCACATGTGTGAGTACTATGTACCTACTATAAAGCTACCATTTTCTAGGTTTGTCTTTCATTGACTTGAATGTGCCCTGGCGGCTGAGAGTATGTCATGCTCACTCAAATGTCTCGCTGGTGGTGGCGTGTGTGTTGGATCATTAAGTTCCCTTCAAAATGGTTGAGCTAAATGGTGCTGATCCATACGTCATGTTCGTGAACGGGCGCCGTCAGTGGGGACTGGTCATCTCTTGGCTGCCACGGCTTATTTTAATTTAATATTGGAATTGTTGTCGTCTCTTTATTACGGACGCTTTTAACGTTCTGCATCGTTCTCACATGCATAATTTCAACATGAATGATGTAACCAATAATTTGTAACCATATTTTGATTTAAAAGAGTGTCCATGGAGTTTCTTGCCCGTACTTCTCCATAGGTACCTACTACGCTTTGGAATGGGCAACTAGCTTCATCTTTCTGACTGACCGACCCCTTGACAATTCAAAAGTGCCTGTAATTGGTTTATTTGAAATAAATGCTTTGAGTTTGAGTTTGAGTTTATTGACAGAATGAGCAACTCCTTAGTCGCCGTACAAGATCATTGATGTCAATAAATACTGGGCTTTAGAGAGATGACTAGTATTAACGAAGACTTACATCTGCAACTTAGCAGAAATAGAAGTTGAGAAAAAATAATTGGGAATAATCTTCGAATACGGAGACATTCAACAAGAATGAAATAGAAGTTCGAACATGAAATAAGAAGAGCTGATAATCTCATCTCACGGCAAAATTGAAGTCGATAAAAGTAGGTATTAGCATTAAGTAAGTATATATCTGAATATTTTACTGTTGGGAATTCATTGGTTGATCATAAAGGAGGATGGGCAAAAATATATGGGACTCGTCCCCAGCAACCAATAATAACCATACAAATTATGTTGTTGAACAGCTCATTTTATATGCCTGTCATCGCGTTGAGCTGGAAACCAGCGCTTAAGTGCTCTACGATGCGGTAGACTTGTTGGATGCAAGAGTATTCGGTTCGGAAACCAAATTGCTTGTTGGGGATGAGGCTCTTTTCTTCGGCATAGCCTTCGAGATGCTTATAAATAAGCCTCTCGTAGAATTTTCCGAGAAAATTGAGGAGATTGGCGGAACGGTAACTCGTGGGATCAGACTTGGGCGTGTCTGGCTTAAGGATACGGATAGAGGTAGCCTCTTTCCACGCTTGCAGAAAGATGTTGTTGCTGAAGGTGCCATTGAAGATAACGGTCATTAGGATTATGAGAGGAGCGGTGACGAGTTTGTATACTTTATTGGTGATACCGTCCGGGCCGGGGCTTTCCAAAAGTGAAGCTTTTTAATGATGTTGTGCCCTTCGTCTGGAGTGACGGGAGGCGGAGGATCATCTGGGCCTTCAAAGGGTGGGGGGAGAGTTCTTCATTCGACTTCAACGTCAACTTTGGCAAGGTGCGCTTGGTCTGATGGTTGAGAGCTAATAGAACATTGGGACTCCATGCTGTTGGCTAGGCATTCGGCCTTATCGGAGTCGTCGAATGCAACGCTCTTATTTGGACGGAGTAGTTTTTATGAACGTACTAAAATATTTGTTCTTGTACTTTTACAGAGGGGGAAGTGTTCGTAAGGTTTCTTCAGTGTTATATTCACTAAGATTTAGAGCTCTATTCCCATCCAATACCAAGAGCTAATACCATTTGGTATTAGTTTATTTCCGAATTTATTTTCTATTTCCAACGAGTACCACATTTTAAAACCAATACCAAAACAAGTTTGGAGAAATCAGATACAGTCAGGTTCAGTAAAATTAAAATGCTTTGAGTGACGAACTAAGTTTCCGAAAACATAATAAATGTTCGCGAAAATCCTAACCCTAGACGGTCGACGTCAGTGGCATCCCGAGGTTCGGTTGGTTAGGTTCCTTTAAACCCTTTAGACAGAAATAGAAGCCCCGCGAAGCGGGGCTCCGTCGACCAGCTTATTAACCCTAACCTTATATTTAGATTACCCTAGATTTCGGTAAAACGCAATTTAAATAAAACTTTGTGTAGCTGAGTGTACAAAAGGTCACACTTTGGTATTCGTTAGTAATAGATTTTTTATTTAAAAAAATGTGGTACTCGTTGGGAATAGAAAATAAATTCGGAAATAAACTAATACCAAATGGTATTAGCTCTTGGTATTGGATGGGAATAGATCGATTTAGAGCACTAATAACACTTTCAGTCCCCTCCCCCACTTCTTCGCACATCGTCGCTTATCATGTATATAAGTAACAATAGTTGTTACTTTGGCGGTTCCTCTAAAAAAAGTCACAAGTATTGTGATGCATTATTGCTTGCATTGTCAGTAACCATTGTGATGATTAGTTTGTTTTATTATGTGTAGAGTAAAATGTAATGTTTTATGTATGTTGTGACGTTGCAAAATCAATAAATTACGCAACAAGTAGCGACATCTTGTGTCAGGCATTGGCATGGCTGTCAGAGTGTTCTTTATAACACTGGAGAAATTATGTCATGTAAATTATATACAAGAGTATTAGTTAATTTAAATAAATAAACATACAGACATAATTTCCCACATTTTATTTAAAAACAATGCCTAAGAAATGGAAAATAACCAATAGACAAGAATCCTATTTAGTCTATGGTAGTGGAAGCTTCTCGAAGGTTTGTGACATTGATCCGGCATGGGGAAGACCCGCAACGTGTGTGACACGATACGAATAGGATTTGGAAGAGGGACTTAGTTCTGGAGGAACAGACTGTACCCAAATAACCCGATGGGTTTCCGATAAGTCCCATTCGAAGCTGAATCCGGTGAGTGTTCAACCGTATTCTTTGTTCATGCGGAATGGCGTGGCTCGTACATGTGATTTCTGACACGAGTATATTGTTACAGGTCTGGCTGTTTATGCTAGCCTTTTTTCTCGTGTATCTCTAAGAAATATTGACACGTGATGCTTTGGAGTAGCCCCGTGGTCTGATGATTGGAATGGATCCGGGTGCAGGCAACCTTTGAGGTGTGGTCATCCGTGTGACAGGAAGGCTTTACTTAGCCGATATCGGTGATGAGGGAAGTTCGCCGCTCCAGGTAACGAAGCGTCATTATTAACCCGTAGGCCACTTAACGTGCAAACACAGGGGTATTCTGTGTTTGATGCCAAGGGTCGTAGTCTTGTCAAGTGAAGGGATTAGTACTGAGAGATCACTGAGAATAATCGGTAAGGTAGCGATTTAGTCTATGAGAGAGTTAGGCCTATTGTATGGACTGGGTGATGAGACCAGTTGCCATAAAGTGTTGTGTCGCGGATTGTTTAGCATAATCTTATGTTCCCGTTGTTAGCACAACCTTGATAGGTAGGTACCTGTATGATTGAGCTAGTATCTATTAAGTGGTTCATCTCACGGACTCGCTATAGCGACTCTGAGTATATTGTAATAGTCTCATTGCAGGTCAACACACCAATACAACTAGAACCGAGACTGGTTGTACTGGTGTGGAAGCCCAGGTGTATGGGGGAAGGTATGTGGCCAGCCACATTCAATGTTGTGAACCTTCAATAGTGTGTTATTATAATAAACATTGCATTGTATAAGAAGGTACTTGTTTAATTTAATCTTTCCCTAGCAGCTTATTATACCCTACAAATTTACTTTAGCACGGTGGTGAGTAAGTACAACACCGAAGGAGACAATCAACATCCAGTCTCCTAACCAATTCTGTACAACACCAACAGACGGGTTACAGTTGGCGCCCAACGTGGGGCAACTGTAACCCATGATTAGAGGTTGGTTAGTACAACTCCACTTCTCGGGTTACAGTTGGCGCCCAAAGGTATATAATTGTTTAATTGTATAAGGTGAACAAATTAATAGCAGGTATCTCTCTCTCAATTCTCTCAGTCTTTCACTTGGCGGGATTATGTATTAGAATAAGGCTAGTTTTTTAAGTTTGAATGTAAGGTGGTCAACGCACCACAATATAACAATTTCTCTTGTTTGGACCGGTAAGGTGCAGACTGTTAAAAGTTCACTAACCTATTTGTATATATGCCAACACACAAGTTGGATTGGTAGCATTGTGGTAATTATTATGAGATTATTTATGTTCCCAATGTTTGTTTAACGGTTAGTGACTTGATATTACCTATAATTTGGAAGGTATTGTAACTTGTAACTTATTGAGGTTGCATATTTTTTGGAACAGTTTATAGGTATTGTATACAACTGGACAATTGGTTCAAGATAGAACTTAGTAGTTCTTAACTACAAGGAAAACTAAAATATATCAGATAACTGATAAACTGTATTGCATTCAAATCGTGAAACATTGTTTAACAATTGAGTAAACTCAAAAACTTATTACTGTAAAATAGTTATAAAACATTTTGGTTTATACTAGATATATTGTACACAGCCCTAACGAGACAGTTCTCAAAGGTGTTATAGCGTTTTCTTATTTGTTTGAGAGGATCTCCATAGTAAAATAATAACACTACAGGCAAGTATCACTGTTAATTGAGGTTGTGCAAATATTGAAAATTAACTTTCATTGTAAATCTATATGACGACTGGTCAGTCACTTAGACGTTTAACGTTTTAACACTCATCATTAAACCCTAATTGGAAATACGATCACAGCATTCGATAAAATAGTTGATTTGGTCATTCTATTCCATGATTTAGAGGTTGGTTAGTCATTCGTTTTCATACATAGGAACTTAACCTATAAAACACATTGACAATTTGATATTGTCAAGGTGACCTTTTGACGTTTGACGTTGTGTTACATGTGGTTTGGTGCGTTCGGAAACGTGATTTAGATAAACATCGTTTTTGTTAGCATTATATTATTGAGGAAAAATCAAAATGGATTTAGATAGGGTATATTTTATTTTATTTCTTGCTGTTTTACAAAATACACGTTATTGTTTCCATTACGCCGTGCAACTAGTTCTTGGTAGCCAAAAACTTTGAGAATTATGTTCTTCTTGCTCACGGGATTTCCGAAACCGTAATTACCGATAATGGGGTTCAATTCACGGGATCGGAATTTCGTAGCATTTATTAACATGATCAAAAGTGTTCAAAAAATTTTCTTCCAGTCGTCTCAAGCCGGTCTATTAGCCGTAGTCCGTGTTACCACGTGTTGTTTGGTGACTATTCCAACAACGAGGACAAGGCGTATGCATGCTATACTTCGTTATTTTTTTTTTTAAATGGTATTGTTAACGAGGGATTTATTCATTTGGATTTGTTCGTTTAGTTTATTTGTTGGATTTGTTCCACATATTATACGGTAGTAATTATGCCATTTTGCATACCTTGCGAATATTTTTTTTTTATGGCTCAGACCATAATAATAATAAGAAGCGGATAGTGACTTCTAAAATAAGCCTACACATTTTTGTAGCCAAGCTCGCTTGGTTGCGTTTTTATTGGACATGGATGTGTCCATATTTGGATATGGAGCGGATAGTAACTCCTAAAATAAGCCTAGACTAATGTTTTGTTTTGCCGAAATAGCATTGTTGCTTCGGTGAGACGTTAGATAGCACTAGTTGCTTATCTAGTTTAAGAAGCGGATAGTGACTTCTAAAATAAGCCTTCACATTTTAGTAGCCAAGCTCGCTTGGTTGCGTTTTTATTGGACATGGATGTGTCCATATTTGGTATTGGAGCGGATAGTAACTCCTAAAATAAGCCTAGACTAATGTTTTGTTTTGCCGAAATAGCATTGTTGCTTCGGTGAGACGTTAGATAGCACTAGTTGCTTATCTAGTTAATAAGAAGCGGATAGTGACTTCAAAAATAAGCCTACACATTTTTGTAGCCAAGCTCGCTTGGTTGCGTTTTTATTGGACATGGATGTGTCCATATTTGGTATTGGAGCGGATAGTAACTCCTAAAATAAGCCTAGACTAATGTTTTGTTTTGCCGAAATAGCATTGTTGCTTCGGTGAGACGTTAGATAGCACTAGTTGCTTATCTAGTTACGAGCGGCAGGTGACTCTTAAAACAAGCCAAAACACCATTTAGTTTTCAGGAATTTTTATTTCTGGGAATGTTCTATACGTCTTGCCTGGTGAGTTATGGACATTATTTGCCCAAATTTTTTTATGTATCAGCTCGCTGAACATATTCACCAGGAGGATCGTTTTGATTTATATTGAACAATGCAGAGTTCCACTGGTATACAGACGGAATTCGGGAGTATGCGAGAGGTGGCCTCCTGCGATTTGAATGCAGGCTGCTACAGATTGAAAGAGAGGAAAATCTAGGGATGTATGAAAGATTGGGGGGGTTATGCCCGGATAGTAGGAAATTTTGTAAGTAGAATGAGTTTCCTGGCAGTTGGATTATTTAAGGTTGGTTATTGCATTTAGTAGGACTTAATAATTAAATATCATTTTTAAATAGAACTTATTCCATTTCTGTTTCAAAATTGAATTCCCACTTCTAACACCGAGGGCGGTGTGTGGTTTTTGCTTACCCAAAAACCTTATTGTGGGAAGAGGGGCATTGTGACGTTGCAAAATCAATAAATTACGCAACAAGTAGCGACATCTTGTGTCAGGCATTGGCATGGCTGTCAGAGTGTTCTTTATAACACTGGAGAAATTATGTCATGTAAATTATATACAAGAGTATTAGTTAATTTAAATAAATAAACATACAGACATAATTTCCCACATTTTATTTAAAAACAATGCCTAAGAAATGGAAAATAACCAATAGACAAGAATCCTATTTAGTCTATGGTAGTGGAAGCTTCTCGAAGGTTTGTGACATTGATCCGGCATGGGGAAGACCCGCAACGTGTGTGACACGATACGAATAGGATTTGGAAGAGGGACTTAGTTCTGGAGGAACAGACTGTACCCAAATAACCCGATGGGTTTCCGATAAGTCCCATTCGAAGCTGAATCCGGTGAGTGTTCAACCGTATTCTTTGTTCATGCGGAATGGCGTGGCTCGTACATGTGATTTCTGACACGAGTATATTGTTACAGGTCTGGCTGTTTATGCTAGCCTTTTTTCTCGTGTATCTCTAAGAAATATTGACACGTGATGCTTTGGAGTAGCCCCGTGGTCTGATGATTGGAATGGATCCGGGTGCAGGCAACCTTTGAGGTGTGGTCATCCGTGTGACAGGAAGGCTTTACTTAGCCGATATCGGTGATGAGGGAAGTTCGCCGCTCCAGGTAACGAAGCGTCATTATTAACCCGTAGGCCACTTAACGTGCAAACACAGGGGTATTCTGTGTTTGATGCCAAGGGTCGTAGTCTTGTCAAGTGAAGGGATTAGTACTGAGAGATCACTGAGAATAATCGGTAAGGTAGCGATTTAGTCTATGAGAGAGTTAGGCCTATTGTATGGACTGGGTGATGAGACCAGTTGCCATAAAGTGTTGTGTCGCGGATTGTTTAGCATAATCTTATGTTCCCGTTGTTAGCACAACCTTGATAGGTAGGTACCTGTATGATTGAGCTAGTATCTATTAAGTGGTTCATCTCACGGACTCGCTATAGCGACTCTGAGTATATTGTAATAGTCTCATTGCAGGTCAACACACCAATACAACTAGAACCGAGACTGGTTGTACTGGTGTGGAAGCCCAGGTGTATGGGGGAAGGTATGTGGCCAGCCACATTCAATGTTGTGAACCTTCAATAGTGTGTTATTATAATAAACATTGCATTGTATAAGAAGGTACTTGTTTAATTTAATCTTTCCCTAGCAGCTTATTATACCCTACAAATTTACTTTAGCACGGTGGTGAGTAAGTACAACACCGAAGGAGACAATCAACATCCAGTCTCCTAACCAATTCTGTACAACACCAACAGACGGGTTACAATGTTTTACTGTAACGAATGATTTTTTAGCCACAATGACCCAGGTTTTTGTTTTAGCTGTTTTTTCCCACAATGATTTGAAACTGACCGCCATAGTAACAAATGACAGTCATGAAAAGAGCTTTTTAACGACATACTGCCGGTTATAATTGGTCCGTGGGGACATCCTGTTGCATCATCCTTTAAAGAACAAGAACGTTCAACAGGAATGAAAATCATAAATGATAAATGATTTTATTTCTGTAAGTAGGTTTGTACAAACACTTTTACACGTCAATCATATTTTTTAAACTAGATGAAGTCGGCGTTTCTTATCTGACTACTCTGAGAAGAAAGGCCGGAACAAACTCAGAGGTCACAGTCTCTTTTAAAGTCCAGACATAATCTTGGTCAGATCATGTGAAGACCATGTAGATTGGTGTCTGAAATGGTCTTTTGAGGAAAGAACCACACAGATTAAGTGGACCTGTCCAGTCAGTGCACGCATTTGTCGGTAACCGTGTAGCTCAACTCATCAAACTCAAGCTCAACAATCAAAATTAAACATAATTATTTTCATTTTAGAAGTTTATTTCATGAAGCTTTAATATCACGTTTGGCCGCTTTAATATTCATGCCGCGGTTGAAACTACTAAAAACATTATAATATTAACAGTTCAAACAGCAAAAGCAAATATTATATTTAACAATCGTCATAAACTATTTATTATGAATAAAGCTATTGTTGAACACGAGACTATTAAATAACTATGAACTCATAATTATGTACTATCGGCCCAAGTTAAGCATGCTCACTTAAGAAAATATTCCTGCGAGAGCGCAGCTAGTGACAAACCACACCCCTTCCTAGTTTCCCCCAATTAGAGACAATATGCATTTGTGTGAGTAATGAGCGAGTAACATAAAATAACAAACATTAGCTAGAGCGCGGCAGTGCCAATACAAGGAACAACTGCAAAACATTTGAGATAATCCTAAGGTAATAAAAAAACGTATGGCCCTTGTATTAAGCCGTCCTGTATTGTTTAACCGAATTTCCAGACATTCCCACTAAATAACAATGGGTCTTAGATAATGAACTTATTTTTATTTCAGTTGCAAGAGTTGTGCGGCTTGCGGCCTTGCGTTAGCTACAAACAAAAAGCTCTGATAACATTGTATGAACTGCGCAGAGTATTGGTTCAAATATTACTGTAATTTTCAAGTATTCCCAAATTGCCCAAGTATAAACAAACACATAGAAATTTAGATAGTTATTTACTTTTAATAAAGTCGATTAAACACAAAAAATTTCAATATAAACATTTGATACCTTCATGCAGTGCCGGTCAACGCACCTATACCTAACGTATTCAGGGAGCCGTGAGATAAAAGGTAAACAAACCATAAATGTCCGTTCAATCGATTTTGAATGCTATTGTGTTGGTGGCATGACAAATGGCAGCTGCAGTAAACAGTTGGTATTGTAACCACTTTTTTGCCTTTAATGCCATCCATAAGCCTACGGAATAGAAGTCAAAATCGGTGGAACGGACTGTAATAAAACGGTTCGTTTCAATGTCTCATCTTATTGTGAAGGGAATATGGTGCGGTTGCTGCGGCATGCGGCATCACATAGGATATGGTGAAAATTGGAGAGGCAGTGAAAGTGTTCATAAATAACCTATATCTATAGACCCGATAGAGAGAGGAAAATATTAAAGTGGATTAATACATATAAATTGTAGTTTATTAGTTATTACAAATTATTTTTGTAAATACTGCAATATCAATAATACATTTTCTAAACCAAACAAACAGAAGATATGAGTACTAAAATTAATTCTTGTCCATAATAAAAAAACAATTCAATTCAATAACAAAGAGCTCACGCCGCCGCCGCGCCGCGCTGGCCGTGCCCATTAAAAACTCGTCTCTTAGCAGAAACAAGTGAGCATAGTACTCTCCTAGTGTGAGTGTCACACATTCTATACATGATTATACTAATACGAACACCACTAAAATACGCTTTGTGCATCCTATTGGTCAAAACTCGTGCATTGTGCGATCGAGTCGTGAGCCGTGCTATGCGATTATCGCCTTAGAGGTGAGCATGCAGAAGTTTGGCCGATAGTACATCCATTTGGATGCCTATTATTACTACCACAACGATAAAAAATAAAAAACCTGACCTGGAACCTTAGATAAACTTACTAAGCCTGGAGCGGACTTCTTTTTGAATGTCGCTTCACCTGAAAATAGTTTTGTATCCAAAACGATTTACAGACGCTTTTGCAGATGACGAAAAACCTAAAATTGACGCTAAAGAATTTCATCAACCTGTACGTAGCCTTACGTAGAACAATACAGTGACACATATGAACACACTGGCCGCGAATCTATTGGATAAAAAAAAGAAGAAAAAGACTAAATGGGAACTGCATAATGATATCCGTGTCGGTAACAAAGTGAGAGCGAGACTACTCTTAAATAAAGTAAGGTAGTTATGTAAATGACTCGCTCGGTCCGTCCCCGAGGTGCACTGGTTACAAAAAAGCTTTTGTTCCTGCATTAGAGTTAGGACATGGTGATGAAGAAATACGAAACTCAAAAGGAAAAATGATATCTAAGATAAGCGTCGATTATGGAAACCATAGTAGTCGTTCCGTCTTACATTCCTTAGATTTATGCAGTGCGTTCATTATAATACAACTTGGAGATTAATCTCATGCTTTAATTGGAGCATGATGAAATGCCATATAAATAATATATTTTTAAGTTCTCGATTTTATAATAATGGTGTGAAATTAATTAGCTTTGGAAAGTGGGTGGTGGTGGTCCCCATATTTTTCTAAATGTCAATTTGATTTTAAGAATCCGCGTCTACTCGTACAGCCCGCTACCCAATCTAAGTGTGGAGTTACACAATCCGAGGCGCAGTGCCCGCGAACCTGATTACAATGCACGCTCCCCCGCCCTATGACAGTCTAATCACGGTGTGTCAAGGGACTTATTACTTTCCGCCTGCACGGACACCGTTTACGCCAGACTTCCATATTTAAATGTTATAATTACCGGCTAGCGAATTGATATGATGGGACTTTTGTACTTGTTGCTTGGGGAAACTTCACATTAAGTGGAAATGAGAGTGTTAAAATTAATGAGGTTTCTGAAGACTGGTAATTAGAAGGGACTTGTACATGCTGTAGTTATTATAAAGGGTGTTTGGTGTAATGGAAGTTTCAACCCTGGGAAAAGTTAAATTCTCTATTCCAGGGCAGCACCCGTATTGTTTTATTTATACTGAAGTAAAAGTGCTTATCAATAAAGGAGCTAAAGAAAAACCACTTTGTGATACAGAGGGAGAATCTACCGAGGAAAAACACGATGGGATCGCAGCAATCGAACAAGGAACACATTAATCCATTGCGGAGGTAATGCAATTACATTGAATAGTTAATGAGTTAATTGTTAATGTTTATGTTGGTCTTAGTACAGAGATCGTAAACTAGGTAAACGACTTCGTTCAGTATTACCCTCTTAGAGAAATTGCTTGTTACTGATAAAGATGTTGGCATCTTGCAGTAAAGAAGTTGTTAAAACGCTGTAAAGAAGTGACGACAGTTTTACCTTTATATTATCTCAGTTGAAA
The DNA here is from genome assembly GCA_917490735.1 of Dryobotodes eremita. Taxonomy (NCBI): domain Eukaryota; kingdom Metazoa; phylum Arthropoda; class Insecta; order Lepidoptera; family Noctuidae; genus Dryobotodes; species Dryobotodes eremita. The sequence continues at coordinate 15,592,077 of OU823251.1, read as the reverse complement.
TCAATGAATAATCTTGGAGACTTTCCTGAAGTGGTATTACTGGACACTGTGTAATGGCTGATTGTATCATAAAAAACAGCACACTTTGGAAATTTTTTGGAAAAAGTGGTCTAAGTTTCGGTGAAATTTTTTAATAGATTTGGAGAGTATTTCTATACATTGAGAGAGCCATTTTTGTAAAAATACCAATGGGCTCATAAAAAGGTAGAAATCGTATACTTACACACAAAAAACTATCTTAGGATCTAATAGTGTCATCAGCAACCATTAAAGCAAGCAAGGCAATGTAATCGAATCTCCAATGAGTGCTAGAACCGCACATGTAATCAGATGCCAGTAACGAACTAATCCGAATCGATTTCACACTAATTTACATGCACTTAAAGTAGTTACAGAGAGAGCTGGTGTCACAATATAAAAAATGTTGGCATTAACAGTCGTAAATCGAATGCTTCTTTGATTAATAGGGATAATGCTAAAAATTCACATACTGCTTACTATCTAGGATCAAGCGTTTTAGGCTTGCGCAGAATCTTTGAAGTTTTTAACAAATCAAATAAAAGACATGTGGCTTAAAACAAGGAATAATTGATTGGATTGCAAAATACACCATCATTAATAAGAACCAAAAATATTCCACAGACAAATCAGACTTTTACAGATCATTTATTTTTCAAATAGGAACACGAGCTTCCTAACCATAGCTGCCGTGGAGAACACAACAAGCTCATTTCCAGAGGTACGAGATAGAGAGCTAATCCTAGTTAATTAGAGTGTATCTATAGTTGTAGCTGTAGTGTAGCTAGACATTGGTGTAGTCGGACCTTGTCGGACATCCAGTGAGAGAATATTAGAGTGGGGACAACGACGGGGCGCTTTGTCTACCGGTAAATAGTTATTAGGCTGTATTAGGGATATGGTCTAAGTTCTGATTGTTTCATTTTCGTGTGCTTGTTTTGATTATAGAGAATGTGAGTGGAAAATTGGGTATAGTATTATTGTGAGTAGAGCTAAGATTGTAACGGCAAGGAACAGTGTGTTTAAAAGCTTGAATTAATTTCCTCTTTGATTTATTTATTTTAATTTTACACACGTATTCGCATTACATAGCTGGCATTAAGCAGAATTGTCGATATCGGCATTAATATTGTCATAAAGTTAAATATAATAGAATTTAATCGTCTTACATTTAACAAAATTCACAAAATTCTCTGATCTTAGTTGTGTTTTTGGTTATTCTATACTACGTTTTTTAAGTATCTACCTAGCTGTTATGAATGAACTGAAGTTCAAACTAAAAGTCCAATAAAAAAACTTCAGAAGTAAATGTGAACTAGGCCTCGTAAAATTGAAGCAATTCGAGAATCACGAGCTGACAAGCTTTCCGCCTGTAATCTGGATTCCATGGCTTTGGGTCTTTGCCCGCCGCCGCCTGTCAAATTAACGGACACATTTTCGGGACCGGACACTAGTGGCGTGCCCTTATATCCGAACTGAATTACGCAGATAATATGGGTTTCCGAATGTTTGAATTATTTGGTCTTGTAACGCGAAGTTGATGGGATGGTAATAGATAAATTTAACTAACTAGTTGGAAATTTGTAAAAAATAAATTTATAAAGATTTTTGGAATTTGTAAAGATAATAATAATTTTGAATTTGGTGGGTTTCTGAAGTAATTTTTAAATTAATAAAATATCGATAGATGAGGTAATTGATTGGTTTCTTTTGTGCGATCTTTACCAAAGTACAAGTAGTCTTACCTGCTTGTAAAATAATAGGCCACAGTAATATATAATAGGTGGGGGAAACAGTTGTTTTTGTATTTTATAGGTATAAAATTGTAGTAAAATCTCTTTGGCGGTACTGTTTATATCTGGCTGGTTTTAATACGATTAAAAAGATTACATATTAAAAAATACAACGTAAAACCGCTGTACTGCAATTTTCCAACTGTTTTTCTGTCCGCCAAAATGAGTGAATCATCGAAGAAATTCGATACATTTTGAAGTTTTATTACAAAAAAGGGAAAAATGCGACACAACCCGCGAAATAAATATGACATAGCTGAAGAGTTAGGGGTTCACCACAAAACAGTTTTGACCCATTTGAGAAACTCTGGGTATACAAAAAAGCTGGATACTTGGGTGCCACACGAGCCCTTAGTCTTGGATTTGTAAATAAAATACGAAAGAACTTTTTCCCGGACCTAATATGTTTGTGGTTTTTTCTGATATCGGAAATAGTATTTTTTCAATATTTGCATCACTTTCCTCTTCCCAAGTAGATAAACTACACAAATACATAATAAAAGAACAGCTTTTCCGCAAACGAAAACACACATCCAATGATTATAAATTAAGTAATCTCAGCACGTTGCACTAAATGAAATCGTCAACATAATGATATCATAACTTTTTCTTAGAGCATTGTCAATTAGCGGGACGGTATTGCATTCTTGGGTCGTGTAGTCGCCGGTGCGATTCCCGACAAAACACTCCTGTTTGTAACACGATTGAATTGATAAATATTAATGTAGCAGCGGTGGCAGCTTCTTGCAAGGATTTGTCGCATCGCGATTTGAAAAAAGTCGTTGAATCAATGTGTTTTCTTGTCTAATAAGTAAGATGAAAATAAGAATGGGATGAGTTTTTCTGGGATTGGTTCGAAGAGTGGAGTTTTTCTGGTAACGTGAGTTTCTCTTAATATATTGTACCTAGGTATCATTTAAATATTTTGATGACAGGGCTTAATATTTTTTGAAAATATTTCGCACTGGAAAAAGTCAAGTGCTGTCGTGTTTTTACTGTGCAAACTTTTGTAAATTAGGTAGATACATAAAGCGGTATATTTGATCAATGATTTTTGTTATAAGCTAAAACAAATTATTAAAAAACTCAATAGGTAACACAAAGATATAAGTGTATTAATCAATAAAAGCTTGAAATGTCAAGGTTACCATAAAAGCTTCGAAGATCGAGATGGAGAAGAAGATACGAAACTCACTGGGGTCTGATCCACATGTTTTTGTTCCTCTAAATGTTGTTTGTGTAAAGAGGAATATCAGATTTAAAGGATCGGATTGTGTCAAAATAGACGTGATGGCGAAAAATTTATTCATGTTTTAATAAAAGTTATTTTAATAAGCGTTTGTTTTATACTGCGGATAATCGAATTACTTACCTAAATAATTGTTTTAATAGCTTAAGTTGCCATAAGTTTGAGTTTGAGTTAATTTATTTTGCTGAAAACATCTAACTTCAAACTTTACCATTCGCAGTAGGTTTTCTTATGAATTTTTATCAAATAAACTTACCTAATTGCTTTTTAACTGAAACTCTTTAGGCATTACTTCAATAAATATTAAAAACAAGCCGTGTGTCCGATGGCTCTTCTGAATTCCCATCGGCAAAAATGATGAACTTTCATACAAACTTTCAAACTTTCACTTTTCCGTAAGACTTTTCAAATATTTTCTTTTATACAAACTTTGTCATGACAGTTACAAATACAACAAAAAAGAATTAGCCAAATAGGTGCAACCGCTTTGAAGTTATGCGTGGATAAACATTTTTGGCAATTGATTTTTAAGATATCAACTGATTTACAATCCTTCCACATTTATGATACCTCTCAGTTTGCATCACTGTCAAAATCACAGTGATCTTTATTGCCGTTGCATTAAGGTTCCTGTTGGGTTGTTGCCCAACAGGAACAAGGCTGTCAAATTCACAATGATCTTTATAATCGTTAGGATAAGTTTGCGATTGGGTTGCTGCTATCAGAGGTAAAATAACTGTGAATGGACTGTACTATTGTATCTTAACTGAAGGTAAAGTTATGCGCAGGTCCGCTAGCGACATCTCGTAGCAACGAACTACATTAATTTGATTGCTTGTAGGGGCCAATAGATGGAAGCATGTGTATTGTTGTAATTTTTTTAAACAAAATAAGGCTACAAACAATTTAATTTTAATTATTGATTTATAGTGTTTTGGTGTAACTGTATAGAGACCTATGTTTAGCAGTCAGTGGTTTGCTTGTGGTTTGTCATTTAGTTTAATTTTATGCCACCTCCTGGAAAAACTTATTAAGATGGACATTATAAATTGTACATGTATGCAAATTTACAAATAAACAAATCCAAAAGGATGATGAAAAGTAAGACACAATTTTTTTTTCTCAATATTTCTGACTCTAAATGCATACACAGGACCGCATTGCTAAGTTACTTGATGTCAACAAAATTAGAAACGTATCTACATAATGTAGCAGAGTGTAAGTGTAGAGGAACCCTTAGCTATATCATAAGTCTCAATTAGAGGGAACTGTTACATACATATTAAAACCACTACGAGTAGGTACTATAATTAAGTAAGGATTAGATAATCTGTAGTGGTTAGTAATTAGAATTTACAGCGGTGGAGAGGAACTATGAATTTAGGTATATTTTAGGTAAGTTTAGTTTTTAGCAGTTTCTTTTAAGAACTTTTTAATCTATACACTGAAGTGACGAGTGCCCTAATGGTACCTAATTCTTTCAGCCTTGGTATTGGTTTCATTAATTAATCAATTCGATCGATAAAATCTCATTAAATTATCCATGAGTGGACTCTGCTACACGTTAAGTTGACATGCTTTTTATCTTCTAAGTCAGTAAGTAAAAATAAAATAAATTGTTATCAATTAATAAATTGGGAATCGAATAATGAGGACGGCCTTAAGCTTACGACGTAGACAAAACACTCTTCTGCGGCTAGGTCAGTCTACAATAGATGTATTAAAGATAACAAAAAATAAATAAAGATGTATGAACGTAAACGAGACAAAAGGAGTAGGTATGTAAGGATCGTAACAGGTGGCGTTCTGTAGTTTCTGCACACCCCCATGGAGAGAAGGTGTGACTTATGTATGTTACGTGTGAAAAAAGCACGTGTGGCACTCGGGGACTGCCGCGGTAAAGCTATTGCATAGCATTTTTTATCAACTTATGCAATTATAATTATTTATTTATTTTTTATTTATGCAGTATTTTTTTTTCTTGGATAGTAATTCAAGTACAGTCGTACCATATACATACACGTTAAGCGAACGCTCGGCCGAGCTACATGGTAGGCGGAGTGGGGGGTGTTAGGTTTTATTTTCGTTACGGAATTTCTTGATTCGTCGCCGCGCTCAAAGCCCGCGATAAAAGCTATGCAATAACTTAAAAACTTTCGTTCGCTATGCAATAACTTAAAAACTTTCGTTACTTTATCTGTACAAATCCACACTACAAACTAACATTAATTCTTAGCCTCACTACCATGAATCATCATTTCAAGCTAACAAGAAAAGTCCCATCCAAAAACTATTTCGTAATAATACATACCCTGACCACAAATTGCTAAGCCTAGTACACATAATAGGCAGTAAATCACTATTTACTGTCCTAGCTTACTTATCAAGTTGTTGGGCTGTAACTACGTCCCTTAGGTCTGTACTAGGCTTTGCTATGTTCAGTGTATTTAGGTAGTAATAAACGCTGGTTAAAATATTTAATTTATGTAAGATTTTATGTGGTAATGCTCTCTTCTTTGGCGTTTATGATAGAAATTAAATTCTTTTAATTTAGTAGAAGCTCATCATCTGCCTAGCCTTTTCCCAATTATGTAAGGGTCAGCTTCCAGTCTAACCAATTCAACTAGAATCAACTAGGGCAACTAGAATCAATTCTATTTTTTTGTAAATTTTGACGTTCAAAAGTGCCTTTTATGTGCCTATTTGAAATAAATGATTTGACTTTGACTTTGACTTTGAACCGGATACAGCTGAATACCAGTATTTTAGATGGAGCGACTGCCTATCTGACCTTCACAACCCAGTTACTGAGTAATACGATACTCCTTGGTAAGACTGGTTGTCAGACTTTCGGGCTTCAGACGACCCGTAACGACGGTCAAAGATCCACGAATGATAGCCGGGATCAACGGCTTAACGTGCTTTCCAAGGTACAGAGGGGTCTCGGTACGTAAAAATTTTCACCCATCTGCAGACTGACCGTGGCAAGCGTCGCTTAACCTGATCGACCGATCCATGCGGCTGTTATTATTTAGCCACGAGCCCCTGGTTTAGTAAAAGCTGTTGATTTAAAATTTTGTTTTAAGGTAATTTGTAGTTTCATGTCGTTTATAGGTGTATAACTCATGTATAGTGCTTCAAGGTTACAATGGCGCGAGACCAAAATCGGAACTAAAGCCGCCATATTGTTTTTTAATAAGAAAGAAAAAAGGAAATATGTTTAAAACGTTGCTTTATACTATTTGTATTATCAAGCTGTGAGATTCTACAAATAATATTAATAGTATGTAAGTACAACTAAATCAGAATAAATAAATAAAAAATATATTTAAAAAAAAATGGAAATACGTTTATTTGCGTTAAACATGATGCAAAGACAAGACAAGACAACAACACACAAGTGACATTTTACAAAACAATTATAGAAATGTTCATCAACAGCGTCCCTGTCAACGTCATTCGAGCGTCAAAAGATTCTTTTAGCAGTAGTGTATTTATATTTATGAGAAAAAAAACATACAACGTATATGAAAAATCTGACATTTTTCCATGCCATTCTCTTTCAGAGATTTCGTGAAACCACCGAATACCAAATTGTAAACAGACATTAAGTACTTATGTATTTTTGAACACATTTCTGTAGTAGGTAGGTATGAATATAAAAGTAATGTTCTGTGATGTGATGACAACAACAACAACAACAACAACATTGATTTGAAAAAATTATTTGAATAATGCCTACCAACTGAAAACACGCTAACAACAAAACTCCTGAGCAGTTCGAAGCTGATCATTTAAATTAACCAATCAGCTTCCATGTCTTCAACATCACTCACTTGCCATAATGGGACATTCCTAATTTAAAACACCAGACTTTTATGCCCTTAAAAACGGGGCCATTAAAATGACTGTCAAACAGTAGATACTTTTAACATAAGTAATGAACTATTATAAATCGGGCAATTAACCATTTTAAAACCCTCTAACATGGACTTATGTCTCGTTTCCTTGGCTTTTAAATAAGACACTTGTGAAAGGAATTAAAAAGTGCCTAGAAGCATTTTAACAGTCACGATGGGTGTCGTTAGAATTAATTATCCTTAACTAAGCGAGCGTCGTACTTAACCGCGTTAGATAGGTAACATTGTAGATATTATAGAGATAAGCAATGAATTATATTTTTTGTTTTTCTTTATGTTCTTATCTACCTTCTTGTTAAAAAAGATGCAAGGCTTCTTTATTATGCTTCCGTAATCAATTTTCTATAAACTAAACTAAGTATTGTATGAAACCTGAAGGCCAATTCACGTACTTAAAAAAACCGGCCAAATGCGACTCGGACTTGCACACGAAGGGTTCCGTACCACCGTACAATATTGAACACAATTTTTTTTTCAATCACCATTCTTTTATGGGGACCCCTTTAATATTTAACTTTACTGTATTTTTATTATTTGTTGTTATAGCAGCAATATAATTACATACTTTGTGAAAATTTCAACTGTCTACCTATTACGGTTCATGAGATACAGCCCGCTGACAGACAGACGGACGGACGGATAGCGGAGGCATTGTAATAGGGTCCTGTTGGCACCCTTTGGGTACGAAGCCCTAAAAACGTTCAAATTCACTCAGTCACTGTCAAAAAATTACAAAAATGTAGGTAAATTAGAGGTGATTTTGACAACTTGAGACTAAGATTAAATTGCGAATATTCTTAAAAATACGGGAATTCCCCCTCTGTTGTTTTGACTTCTAGCTTGGTCCTTTGGTAATACTTATCTTCAGTTCCTTGGTCCTTTACAAACGGAAAGGTTAGACATTAATACATAATTCCTTCATCTAATTTCAAATATGATATCTCTACATCTCAGCCTATCTCCTAATAAGATATCATCTGATTTTGTTATCACAACATCTACATTTTATACCAATGATGACAAATAACCTTCTCAAAATTGTGTGAAAGTCATAAAATATCGAGCGCGGGCGGAACACGTAATAAGTCACTAGATATCATCAGTAATAAAATTTGAGACGGTATAGAATTGTATCAGTTCCTATGGTTTTATGATTTTATTTGTTTTTACTTTGGTGGATTTATGTGGGTGTCGCTCGCGCTTGTAAAGACCGTTGAATCCTTGTAACATTTTTAGGATTTCATATACCTACTGTGAATTAGGTAGGTACTTCCGTTCTTCAGAAGAGTTTTTGTAATTCTGCAATAGGTTTTTTTTGTGTATTTAATGGTAGTTACGGATAATTTATTATGAGGTTGATTGTCGTGGATATCTTGAATGTAATGTACGGAATAATCTGACGGTCCTGAGCTTAAAAGTCCATAGTCATAAAATAAAATGACCATAACCAACCCCAAGGACATATCCAAAGGCGGTCACTTCTTCAAGTTAAACATGTTATTTACTATAGAACACTCTCATCTAAAGTCGTTGAGCAAAGAGAGTAATCGGCCTAAAGAACTAAAACTATAAAATAAAATTTATCTATCTGTCTATTTTCGTCACCTAGATACTCAAACGTAACTTTATCTCCCAAAATAAAAGCATTACAAATCGTTAGGTAGCTTTTCATGTCAGAGCGATGAAAATATTTTATATATTATGGTCCATAAAATTATTATTGTTTCGCTATTACTTGGTGAAAATGCGTTGTGAATCATTTCTATTGTTCGGTTTTGTAATAACTAGATGTAAACGCTGAAGTACAAATACTCGTAAATGTTTACTGTGTGATTTTGAAAAGATTAGGCTAAATATGACATCAATTTGTTCATATCGATGTTTAGAACCATAAAAATAATCTAATCATCGTCTAAATAATATTTTACTAGCACCGATGTTTAGATTTCAGCTTAATATTGCAGTTTAGTGAAGTCACAATCTTTCCATGATTCTTTTTAATTTATCTATTTATTTCTTCTTGACCTATATCTGTCTATCTATACTAATAATAAACTAGCTTTTACCCCCCATTTATCCATTGTTTTCATATAACTCTATTGGTTTACGCGGCGCACTCCAGTAAAGTCGCCATGACTTTTTCCGACATCTTCAAAAATCATCGTCATTTTTCAGCCAATTTACACAAAACCTTAATGAATTATACACGTAAACCTTCCTCATGAATCACTCCGTCAATTGGTGAAATGAAAACCGTATGAAAATCCGTTCGGCAGTTTTTGAGTTGGTCACGTACAGACAGACAGACGCGGCGGGGGACTTTGTTTTATATCTGTAGACGAGCCCTTTTTATACCTACACTGAAAATATTTCTATAATTTTTGGAATTTTTATCTGTTTCTCTGTTTGGATGTGAGAGATTAATTTGAACAAGTATCACGTAAAAAGTACGAAACTCATATAGTTAACTTTTATACTCAAATATTTTATTGTGTATGACTCGGAGTAATAATAATTCGTTTTTATTTCGTCGCAATTGCTTCACGCTATTAGAAGATAATTTATATGAATTTAAAGTGTTCAAGAACTTTTCATTACGTAATGTACAGTCACCAAAAGAGATAAGTAACCAGGGTCGTCGGATATAGTTGAAGTTTAGTAAGAAACCGATGGATGTATTCGAATGAAATTTTATTTGATAAATTATCTGTTTTTTTTCTATTAATTTAATTAAATTTGATGCCATAATATTCATCGGCTTCTTACTAAACTTCAACTATATCGACGACCTGGGTTACTTATCAGTTTTGGTGACCGTACATACATGTAACAACATCTATTGACGCCATATTTGGCGTCAATAGATGTTGTTACATGTATGTATTTGTTAGTACCATTGTACTAACAAATATAATATGTGATAACCATAATATGTTAATAATAACACATCATAAAGGTAAATGTGTCTGCGTTATTTAAAAAAGTAATGTTAATGATTATACTGTTATAAAAATTGCTTTCCATTGGTGGTTGATTAGTGGCGCTAAAAGAATTTCAAATAAAACGTGGTGATAATGTAAGATAATAAAAATTCATGTGGTGTTCTGAGTGATAAATAAAGAATGCAATGTTAGATAATTATTTATTAGTTTAAATCATAATATTTTTTTAATCAAATTGGGTTTCAGTTAGTAATCGATAGATGGCGTTGTGCAAACGTTGTCATTTTCTGAATGATTTTTCGCAGAAAAGTGAAACTCATTCGTGTATTGATATTAAGTTTCGGTAATAGAATTGTAAGGAGATTTTTTGGGCCCCTTGTATTGTAACGTCTATTAATCATACTATACGAAAAAAAAAGTACCCAATTTATCATTTAAAATGGTCAATCATTTTAATGAAGTCTAACCGCCTGAAATCTAAATGCCTGTATTGAAGCGTTTTTTACGATTTTGCACATAGAAACGGAACTCTTACCATTTTGTCATGTCCGTCTGTCCGTCTGTATGTCACACGGCCAATTTACTCGGAGGATTATTTTTTGTGAAAGAATAATCGTACGGAAGATGAAACACAGTAGCTGGTTAAGTACCTACCAAACGGTAGTCAATTGATCATGGACTACGAAGAAACCCTACTGTCACTGAACTCCTCAATGACGAACATTATACCTATCTATCGTGGCTGGGTTATCTATCGCACAGTGTGTGTTTTTTGTTTGCTAAATATCAATATAAGGTCTATCGATTCATACACGAAATCTCTTAAGAGGTAATTGTATTCATCATTACAAACAACTGTTACTATGGGACCGAACCTGAAATCTCGAAAAAAAAATCAGCTGCTGCCTACATTTATGTTCGCAGAACTCGTCAAAATGTATGGGACAACAGATTTTTGTTTTGCGATTTCACGTTTTGTCCTATAGTAATAGTTGTTCATAATACTGAGTACAAAGACACCTTCAAATATTTCGTGTATGAATAGATACACCTTATATACATACACGAACTTGTGTGAGGTAGGTAGCCCTCGCGAGTCGCAGGCGCACAGAGTGGGGACTCTGTCCGCCCACTGAGTGACCCCAGGGAAGACGGCGGCACAGTGGTCACGTGCTGCCGCACATAGCGAGGCTCAGGGGAGGCCCCTTTACAGTCTCCCCAGGGATGTGCTTTTCAGGCGTTGCACAGGGGGGGGTTCCGGAATTGGTCTTTTAAGAGGAATCGGGACCCCCTCTATGTGCTGATGGTGATCACCGGGGTGGTTTTAGTGAGGTAAAAATCCCACACTCCCCGACCTCCCTCCCCAGAGGTCGGGACCCTTTTGAAGGTTTCCCCCGAAAACATGTAGCCGTCGCGAAAATTCGTGTTTTACCTACTTTATATTGATATTTTATACAATAAAAAAATTCAAAAAACTTTTTTACCGACTTCAAAAACAAAACACTTCAAAGTTTCAAAGACCTTTACTTTCGGTAATTTCTTGCTAACAACTTCCGAAATTAAAGTTATTTGCACTTTGTAGTGTTTTTTATTGAAGTCGGCTATATTGTTTTTGTAACCCGTTATGGACTCATAAATACTGTATTGCTTCATTCTAAAGTGAGACTACGCCTCTAAGCGACACCTTATTATTTTCTGATATGCACGCAAACTAAGTCGCAAGCACAGCTAGTTATTAGTAAAAAATATTGTTGAGATCAGAAAGAAACTTGCATAAAGTTTATACTCAATTACATTCATATACACTAAAAATAAACCCCAACGTCATCTAAAAGTATATTCCGAACTATATGTTACTATCCCGTTACATATTCCTAAAGAATTTATATTAATCGCCAGACAATATCCGCGCAACTCCGTGAAATTGCCTCCCGATCTTTAATTATCAAAATTGGCGATATCAGAGACTATTATATTCATACGGGATCTTGAATAACGGGCTCTGTGCAGATAGGACTACCTAGTTTCAGTCTAGTTCATCCTAAAAGGTTTTGCTCTGTAACTATTGTGATCGGGTGTCCGACAAGGATCCTGGTGTTTAAGGATAATTTTATAACCTTCTGATGTGTTACGCGGTCTTCCTGGATGAAAAGACCAACAAACAAAAAGTCATTGTCGTCTGCAATAGGGTCTTCTTCAAGTGAAAGACGACCAGTTATCATCATAAAATGTCCCTTCTATGATCTTTTCCTTGGGAACACTTTTGTTTAGCAGAATATTTGCAAAACCTGATTCTTTTACGCAGTTTAGTGGCTTTAGCAAAAATACAGCACCCGCATCAAGGCAAGCTATATTTAACCGCAACATTTCAGCAATTATCAGTAGACGACACAATTGGAACTGACAAATTAATAGCAAGGTTCGACACGTCCCGCCACCAACTACTAATCGCCTCTTCAACTGTGAAATGGTGTGAAATTTTGAACACATCCGAACGCTCCAAGGATTATTGGTGGTAATGCGGTATTTTCGAGTGAAGTTACTGCATGAGGTATGTCTGATAATTTAATTGAGCAGAACAATTTTGAGGTACTTTCCCTAATATTAATTTTGATTTGAACTGGTTGACCAAAGATATTTCATTATGGCTCTACATCAGTCGATGTGAATTTAAAGTAAAGTTAGACCTTTAATAATCGTTCACTTTATTTCCAGATCGACTGGCTAAGCTAATTCATAGAGATCCTGTTTCAATAACTTTGAATTAGTCTTCCATAAGTTTTGCATGGATGTCTGCCCTATGCCTTATAATATATTACTTCACGATATCGTAATAATTTGGAAATTGTCTGTAGGTACAATTGCTGCGCGTATGCACGTATTAACTAAAAGGATATTTCTGACTTAGGCAATTTTAACGGCTCCTTCGATCTTGATATTATTTCTATGTAATAACAATACTTTTAATTTATGGTATTAAATGAAATAAAAATCTGTTAAAATGTTTTAGTAACCGTAAACTTTTACTATCATGTGAAGGATTTGATTTTAAGGACATGGCTGTATGCAAGTTGGGTGTGCCCGTTAAATCATCTATACCAGTCCTGATACTAATATTTTTCTACTAGATATACAATACCTCTTTCAAACCCTGACTTGGATAGGTTTGGTAACCGTTTTTACCCTACAAAACAAAATTTTAGCCGAATATTAATATTATTGTTCCGTTCCACCCTAATATAAAAACATATTAATACCATAATAATACTGGTCCTTTGGAACTCTGGTCAATAAAGCTTTATTAAGTTATTTACCGGTAATAAGATAATAGAGTAAGCCTCATCGATTATTCCAAATAAGTGTCAGGGGACTAAAGATGGAGATTTACGCTAGTCCCCCTAACTTTGCACAGATTTTTGGTCAAATCTATTTCCAATTGATATTTGATTTGGTCCCATGATTGCGTTATGGAAGAGGGTGGCTACTGGCCGTGTTCAATTTAATTTCTTTTTATTCTTATATAATAAGGGATTTGCTTGTTCTTCTGGGATTCCAAGCTTTGAATAAATTGTTTGGTTAACAGCTTTAGCTATTCATGTATTTTCTCTTTCGTTGTCTTTAAGCTGTGTTTCGACATTGACATTTGTATTTTTTTAAAAGCTTGATTTTGTAATGTTTTATTTTTTGTATAAGAAGAATAGACTACCTACTATATCCAATTATTGGGAATATACGTATAGGGTTGGTAATTAGACGTGTATTCATATTTCATTTTCTGTTACTTAATCTTCGTAGCTATACAGTACGACGTGACTCTCATAAGCTCGAATATTGCACTTGGCAATCCAGGAACCCCAATTTTGAGGGGGACCTCTGAAGGTGTCTCAATGCTTTACTCCCTTCGACGTAGATGGAACGCCATGGCACTTGATGCGTACTGAAGATCATCCAGCATCTGGGCCAACTAATAGCAGTTTGCATATTTAGATTTTCGTCCCTGTAACTCCATTAGACCGTGAAATATAAATATTCCATATAGTTATATATATTACAAATGTCAAACCAAGTACCTAGCTCCCAAACTTCCATTAACCATGAATCTTCTCATGTAACATCGTTTATCCCATAACTACAGAAGCTATAGTCGCTTATTAATACGGGTCATGCGGCGTCAAGTGCCAAGTTGGACTGTCTCCAAGTGGGCTCTCCATCGAATTTGGCAAGATTTCTGATAGTACCAGATGTCACACACATACACACCTGCAAAAGTTTCTAACTATTCTCAAAATGTTTGCTATGCAGGAAATTTTATTTTATTTATTTATTTATTTTATTATTTATGTACACACAGTAAAATAGATACAGATACGGCATATTAGTATTAAGTACAAAGGTACTGCTTATTTCTTAAGAAATTTCTTCCAGCAGACCTGCGAAAGGAGAAATGAAAAAGAAATGTAGACAATAGTGTGTGAGATCAAGAAGAGAAGAATTTGATTCGTGACGTCTTAAACTAGAATATTAAATATACTTACATATAATGCAAAATTTAAATAAAAATAACATATACTTAAATAAATACATAATGCTAAAATAAATAAGCTTATATATATAAATATATAAATTCTCACAGTTAAAAGGAAAGGTAATGCTCTTTTACTCGGTATTTGAAATGAGAAATAGATTTTAAATCTCGAATGCTAGGCGGAAGATATTTTCACGAAGAGTTTGTTTTTGATTTAGTCAATATAATGATGTCTATAATTGTTCATTACCCTATCTTCTATTCTTGTCACGATTTATTCCGCTCTTTAACTTTAATTTTAGTCAACAAAACTACACAGACATTTATTATTTGAACATTATTTACAAAACTTATTGCTATTACTACCTTTTTTATGTCTCAGTTGTCCGTGACCTCGTGGGACTGAGGTAGAATTTTGTATCACCTTGGTAAATAAGCTAAACAAACTGTCTAACAAACCCAAACAACGTTTTGTAAGACCATATCAAGCCAAAACATTTTCTCCTTTAATTTAACGAAACAAAAATCCGCTATAATATATGTAACTACATAAATATTTACTCCTTAAGTAAAGTTTGCCATCTCATGTCGTAAAGAACATTATATAATTTGCATAAGAAGTTTGAATGGGCAGGGCTGAAAGCCTCCAGTCGCGTCTGGCATGTGAATTGCTTTTTTATATACGTTAATATTGACTCTCTTACTTACGGCTACCGCTGGGCTTACATGAAGACCTTTGGCGTTAGTGCTCCTATTCTTTATTAAGTATTTTATGTTTCAAAGAGTCTGCTTCTATTTTATTGGGTTCATTGTTTTATTTTTATTTTTTGACAATTCATTCTGCGTGCTTGTAGAGAATGTTGGCTTTTTTTGTATAAAGGGATAAAATATTAAATGGCTGCGATTTTATGATTTCAAATGCAATCATTCATGTAGAAATAAATAATTAAATATAAACTAACCCTGTAAAGTAAAAAGAGATTAGGTGAACCCATATGATCATTATTTAAAATGTCATAAATATTAATAAAAAATATAAGTAGGTAGGTACTTTGAATGTTCATGTATTTATGTAGATAGCTAGTTTGCGTAATTAAGTAGTTTCTATTTTTCTTAGAAAAGTAATATTCTTTACCGCATTATTTATGCACTTCAATCAAACGATTTGTATTCTACAACCGCCGATCGCTCCTCTCAATGGTAGGAATGTTTATATTTATGGCAAGAGCAATAAAGTTTACCCCTTGGAACCGGAACCAAATAATCAAACAGCGAATAATATCATGGCGTTATTTTTCAAGTTTATGACGTCATCGGGTGGCGCCGCAGCTGCAATTTAACGCGTCATTCAACTGGCGATTCATGATCACGATCAACTATGTTAGGCGATGCTCAATGAGGCTTCGGAATTTCAAACTGGTTTTCCTGCAATGACTAAGAAACCAATTTGACATAAACGACTGTTTGAATATAAATTGGACATCCAGTCTGATCGAAATTTATTGAAGCTCTTAGATCAAAATGTTTCATTGATAGATGTTTTAGCTTGACTGAAGTGACGCCTGACGAAAATAAAATTCTTGAAGAGTTTATTAACTTTTAAATAACTGCAGCTTTGCCTCTCCAATTACGCTGAACAATTGAGCAGTATAACAAGATTATAATGTCAGTCCAAAATTAATAATAGAATAATTGAGTCGAGACGAAACCCTGTTCGGACAGATTTGAGATAAGAATTCAATTTATACTTTCCGACTACCCTCTATACCCGCTTCTGTTTTAAATCAAAGCAGCCCCAAAAGAGTATTTGATTTCAAATATACTGATCAGTATCAAACAGGCCCGCCCGCAGATATTATTGAGGGAAGTGATAAAAATCTATCAAAACAAATAAATTATTGCTATGTTATGGGAACAGATCAAATAGTGATTTACGATAGAAGGGTTTTTGCAGGATTTGAAGTTGGGCTTATTTGCGTGGGAGGTGTGTGTTTTCTTAACCGATGAAGGCGGAATGGTTCTAGCAAAGTAGGAAGGTAAACAAATTATTGATAAAATTACGGTTTTATACTTAAAATATACCTGGCTTTGTTAGTTAGCAACAAAAAAATTGAATAACATAATATGGAACCACACACATGTTACGAATACAAATGTAGAGACGAAATGTGACTGTAATACAGTAATACACTTAAGTACTTTGTCCCCAGGAAAGTTTAATTGAAATCAGCTTACCTAATTCAAAACAAACATTTCATTTTCATGTAAGTAAACCGTTGTACACTTACGGCACATTACCGGTTAGTAAATCACTCTATTCAGCGTACCTACTTACCCAGACACCTAGATTTCCTTAACAAATCCAGACAGCACTAACATAAATTAACACAAAAACGTTCGCTCTAAGCGATCTGATATCACCATTGTTTCGGCTGGCCTGCTTAGCATACCACCCGTATTTAACAGCCCATGAATTTGTACTAGAAGAAAAGCATTAATTTTGTCAATGAAGTACCAACTATTTAGTGAGGAAATTACGAAAACTGCTTCAAAATTATAAAAAATATAATAATAAAAAAAATACTAAATGAAATAATTATTATACGAGAATTTATATTATATCAGGTCATATTAGTTGTTAATTTATATTATGAAAATTGTATTATTTAGTTTTTTTTCGTAAGGTAGATTGTAGCGGAAACTCTTGGTGATGTACCATCTTATATCTGTACCTTCATTATTGGCAAATAAATGAATCAGAATCGGAAAAAGAAATGAGATTCCAAAAAATATGGTGAAGTTTCAAGTACATGTCCAGCTATATGAACGTCTTTCGGCTGATATTATGATAATGATGAAATGACAATCTACAGTCAGTGGATCATTTGAAATTGAAACAGTAATAATAACGGTCATTATTTTAAGACTCACTTTAGATTGTCAACTGTTGCAATTTTAAAGTATTAACATAATTCTTTTAATCATTATTTAAGCCCAAAAGATATTGAAAATTATGCTGCAGTCTGCTACAGATCCATAGTATTATGCGGAGCTACAATTTCGTGCAAACAGCCTGAGAGTTGTGCAAGTTGGATTGGCCATACAAACTCCCACGTCTTAACTGACAGTTACTTTCAAAACAATTACGCTTCCACTTCTTAGTATGGACACACTGCTATGAAGTTTGACGAATTCTTGGTAAACGATGCTGTATCGATACCTACAGAAAGTGAAACTATAGTAAGTTTCAGTGAAGTTCAACGATATTAGATGTTTGTCCTCAGAGAATGATAAAAATAACATAATAAAACTCACGCCTGTAATCCCCGACGGGCTAGGCAGAGGTTTACCTATAGTAACACATTTCGCCAGTTATGCTTAAATTTCATGTAATAGGGGGCGAGTCTATTGCCATCAACCGGGCACAAATCCAGACTCTGGGCTCTCTCTTACTGAGAAGTTCCTGATGGAAAAACTCAATAACACTTTGCCCGAGCTTTTTTTTTTGTCTGGGAAATCTTCAAATGAGCTCTCCCGCTCTGGGCGGAGCGGGAGGGCGTGTCAGACTCTTACTGACTAAAACCCACCCGTGTTCCTTCAGTTGCCTGTGCGCCAGGGCCACGGTAACTCTTTCGAACAATCCGCGACCCCGGCAAGCATCGGCCCTATTGGGCCCCGCCAATTATGCTGACGTCTCTTTGAGGCGCGCGTTGAACACAACGCGCCGTCGACCCGGGCCTGTCCTTACCGGACGGCGAGCTACCCATTGCTCGCTGTCCGAAAGCCCGCGCCTACGGTGGCCGGGAATCCGCCGGTGTCTCCTCCTGCGGCGACTAGGGGCGTGAGGGCGAACTCAGGACCACCACCAACCACCACTAGACCAATGAGGCAGTTAGTAATTCCTATGTTGTTCAAGATTTTCAGTATACTATACAGGGTGGCAGGGATATCGACGCGCAAACTGTAACCATGAATTCAGCACATGATTCTAGACCCCTGGGATAGAAGTTGTCGGTTGTCAAAAAACAAAATCTGCTGTTTCATAGAAAAGTGCAATATCAACGCGGTCAAAATGTATGGAACGGCAATTTTTTTTTAAATAACCGACCAATTTCAACACGGGTTTTTTTATATTGGGCCGAGTACAGACTCATGTACTAAATCCATGGTAACAGGCTGCGCGTCAATGTCCCTGCCACCTTGTGTAATTATGTAAAGATTACAAAATATATACAGAGAGAGAAAGAGAATAGAATAGAATAGAATAGAATGGATACTCTTTATTATGTACACCATAAAAATTACAGATATAAATATAGATGTAATGTGATGTGTGATGTAGAGCTAGTAGTCAGAAGAGCAAGTGAAGATATATACAGAAATGACACATGTTACTTTTTAAAACATGAACTATTATGGTATGTTTATACTTTATTGCATTGTTGAATGCTGTAAAGTATTGAGTATGTAAACGTCAATTCTAACAAGTCTTCTGCATAAAATAACTGCAACGACACCAAGACAAATCATATTCTTACAACCTGTTCTAATTTATCACAGCATGCTCGCTGAATACTAAACCACTGAGTCACATATGCAGCGAGCCACGTTCAGTCTATCAAGACAGACATCATCACGATTCAGTAATTTGCATATAATGACTACTTAAAAAGCAACTAACATGAATTGTATGACTGTTAACTGAATGTGTATCGTCGAAGTTGTCAACGCTCAATCTTTGATCACTTTATTGCCCGGGGATGCGGCGAGAATTATAAACTTCATGAATAATTCGTAATCGGATTCCGTGATGCGTAGGTGGTCTTTAATACGAGAATAATTGCAGCCGTTTAAAGACTAAACTGGTCTGAGAGAGACAATTGACATGAGAATTCTGAAACAGTTTCTACAGGACATGAAATTTTATCAGAACATGGAAACTATCTCCATGACAAAGAAAGAAAAATAGGTTTATTTGTCACAGAAACACGGGCATACAAAAACGATAATTAGCTCTGGTAACAATGTAAAATAAAAACAAAAAAAAATAGATCTATAATCACGAGCACAAAACAGAAATAGCCGATAGCTGCACGTCATGACAAGCATATTCTAATGTAAGTACAATTGCCAGTTTGTCATTAATCTAAACATCTTCATTATCCAGATCTGTATCTGTATACGTGGTAATGTTTTCGCTGAATGTATACAATAGTCTAGTCTTCGATTTCCAAAAATGTTTCATCATCATCCAAGCTCAAATGTTTTGTACCACATCACCAAATTATTCACTACAAAAGTACCAAACATATTCGCAATTTGTTAAACAAAAAGGCAAGAACAACTCGTTAACATATGCATGCTGCTGATACCGTAAGTACACAACTCATTTCCTTCCCTCGATCCGTTTCGAAGTAAGGCAAAATGTACGGCGCCGGTCTATTTCGGTGTTCTGCATTCTCTAGCACTACTTGGTACTAAGAATTTGGACTATTTTGTACGACGGTACTATCAGCAATTGTTTTATTTCTAAGACAGTTATTTAGTAGTGGTTCTTGTTGAAAAATTGTGTCGTTTGTAAATGACTAAACTTCTGCTACACAAATATTTTTATCATTTTCAATGAGCAAAATGCTTACGCCCACAGTATTTTTGTTTCTGAAAAATGATCGAAGAGTTTAGTCAACTTTGCAAATTGTGAACTTTTATGATTGATTTCAGAGTTTTTCTTCGCTTTTTACCCAAAATAATTATGTGATGAATCATCCAAACTCACCTCTACTCCAAATAACTGCGCATTCATTTTATTACAACTCATTCATAACACAGGTTTTTTTTATAAATTATGTCTTTTTATATTGATCAACATTTACAGCTTCCCGATTATCGACAAATCAAACTACTGCACCAACATTGTTGAAATCGAGCCCCACTTGATGTCGATCTAAAATACCGTTTAAACTACAGCCGGCCATTTGCAGCACACACTTCACTCAATATAGGTCCACAATGTAATCCGCTGGCAGCGAGACCTTTTGATCCTGTCATAGGCTTCAAAGACACGAATGCACTGCATTGTAGAGGATTTCGACTGTTTAGTACAGTTGCGCTTGTAAGCCGGGATTAACCCGACGTGTCATGTAGCCACTGGACGCTGGTAACTAATTGGAGTAGTTCGACTAATGTACAAGTGGACTGTACTTGTATGTATCTCTATGTTATGGTTAAGGATTGAACCATAGGCAGTTTAAGGCTCGACTAGTTATGCTTCAAGTCTGGTAAGTGGCTCGGTCTAAGTTTAACTGCTATGCGTTTTTGTCTTTCATTGAATGATGGTGTCTAGACTCTTCAAATGCTTGTGACTGCTATTAGTTAATTTGATCAGGTAGAGGTATAAATAAAATAAAAATTTCGTCATTTCAATTGTATCTGAAATTCTAAATGGAAAAGAATTACTGAAAATACAAGGCGTGCAATTTTTTTTCGAGATTTGACACAGATGTTTCCAATCCTAGGATAGGCCAGTAATTTTGCAAAGTGACTGAACATTGGCTCTTAGCCACTGTTCGGTCTCTCGGCAGTTGTGTGAATTTTTTATACCTTTCGTTCGGGATTTTGATGGAACTTTCAGGAACTATTCCGCTGTCAGATCACCTGTCTGTCTGTTGGCCTGCCAATGTGTAAGTCGGTGGCTGACAGAAAAATAATTGACTTGTTTCGGACAAGCACAGAAATCTGAATTCAGGTTTCTGAAAAGTCGAATCTACTTTGAAGTCATTAAATATTTTTGTGGCTAAGAAAGAATCGAGGAATCGTTTTTTTAATCGGTTTCTTTCGTATTTTTTTTAGTTTATGATTCATAAAATTAAATGCCTACTTTTGAGAATCCTATATTTGTGACGGCATAGGTTTACTTGGTGGAGATCAAATAAGTAATAAGTCAAAATAAAAAAAATATTTGATAAAAAAATGAGTAACGGGGATAGGTAGGTTTATGGTCACACAATTTTACCTTAAATTCCCTTGGGAGTAGAGCAGTACTTTCTTGGCTCAACCTGGTGAGACGATGACCGCAGCAGTGTGCCACGCTGCAGACGCCAGGAAGGGTGACGGTCGGCGGGTGGAATTGCCAGATCCGTAGCGAGCTCGACGTGGGCACGCGGCTAAAATATGTACCCAGCGCGGAGTTTGTGATTGCCTGGAATTGCCGGAGGGTAACGGCTCCGAACTCAGCTCCCGGATGCCTCCGATATTTCCGGATTGACCTTGAATATGATAGGTAAGCCGGAACTTTGGATTCTGGAATATAACGTCTAGCGTATCACAAGATGGCCTATAGTCATCTCCGCTGATTGTGATACCAAAGCATAAGCAAAGTGTGATGTACTAGTGCGCTAATGAAGGTGGTGTATGGTTGTCACAATCAATACGGAATTTACAATATGGAGTGAGAAGCACGACATGGCTTACACATTTTGAATGTACGGAAAATTACCAATATAATGCACAGAGCTTTTGGCAAATAGGTTGCATGGAGAAATAATAATGCATTAGGCATAAAAAGCTTAAAACCAGCGGATATGAGCAAACAGGCACACGCCCTAAGATCACATGAATAAAAAACCGAGTAGAAGGAAAGCTTCATACTAACGCCGTGCGCGGATACACTACTACACGCACAGCTATGTGCGCGTGACCTGTCACCGACAAGGCGCGTGGGGCATGCACCGGCGCCCGAGTGGTTACAAAACGGTTTGAGCCAGCTCAGCAAGCGGAGAAAGTTAAGAGGTGCCACCAGCAGCAATACGACGCGGACGTTTTATTTTAATAATTTTAAATTGTTTTTAAAGATGCCAGACTGTGTGGCACTGTGTGTACAAATAATGATAGGAAAACCGAGGAGATTTCTTTTTTGTATATCCAAAGGCTCTTCTCCGGTACCTATATATATATCTACGTATACCTAAACATGTTTAATGCTTATTTCAGAAGTATTTAGTTACGAGGTAGGTAATATAACTAAGCTGGCGATAGGTAAGGTTTTCCCTTATGAATTAATATTTATTAGTCTTATGGTTTACCTACCGCCTGTATTTAATTATTGTTCGTCTCCCTTATTTGTTTCGTACTTTTGTTTTAGTAGGTTTGCAGGTACTAAAGTGTGTTTGTAAGCAGCCATAGCAAGATTCCGTTTGACCTTTTCTGTTAGATACTTAACTTACGTTCGTCAAATAGTAAAACAAGGAAGGAAACATTATAGTTTCGCCATTTCCGTGTGTCTGTCCGTCCGTAACTCATAGTAATTTTATAGGTCCTTACATATATGAAATTGACGTTTTGTCGAACTGGCCACTTTGATCTCAAATGTCTGACGTTTGGTTAGGAATGAAATGTTCCTTCTTAACTTACTTTGGTTTTTTGTACCTACTTAATTTTAAATAAACTTAACATTATAAACCATTTCGTTTTTCAAAGTTAAACTATTTTTAATGTTCCGTACCAAAATTGGAAAATGGAAATCTTATGGGACCACCTTAGTCACAGTGCCTGTCCGTCCGTTCGTGTGTCGCGGTCGGTTTGTCCATCTATTCGTCCGGCCGTCCATGCTCATTCCGAATCCCGACTCGCACTTGCCCGGTTCTTATTTTATTTTCAATAACCGAGTGACAGCCCTATGAAATTACGTAAGAATTTTGAGCTCTGTTAAGAAGCTTTCCTTCTGCTCAGTTTCTTATTCATGTGCTAAGATGATCAAGATAGGGTAGGTACACAAAATATAAAGCGACGTTGTTCAACACTTACCTAATATGGGGTTTAAACTGAGTTTAATTAAGACTCAAGACTATATACGTAGTCTATAGAAAATAAAAATCATTACAAGGGTGAGGGCGACAACCGTGGCTAAGGGACGGGACACACGCATGAAGTCACACCGCTGAGGAGCAGTGACGCGAGCGTGTGCTCGTCATGCTAGCATAGGACGGTGTGCCTTGTCACCGGCGTGTACGACGACGGTCAGCTCCAGCCTGGCGGGTCTGCCGCGGGGGGTGTCAGGAGTGAGGGAACAAGTGATCGTTACAACCAAACGAGTTCTCCTGATGCGACCCAAGGTCAAGCGCATTGCGTTGAATAAAAACATCGGCAATTTGGTTTTATAAAAGTAAACAAATATGTTACTAGCTAACAAAATGCTTGAAAGAAGCCTGATCTACTGTTAAAATAGTTGTTTTATGTATTTTATTACTTATTAAAAAAAAGGAACCTTACAAAGTTACATATTTTGTTCAAAAAAGTACGTCCAAACAATCACAAGCAGTATTAACAATTCTGTAGGTTTCAAATAAATACATAAAAGGTAATGTAGACAATTGACGACTACAACTTCTAAAAGAAGTACAAACATTGTATGTATGTGGAGGAAGATAATAATCTTCCTCCACATACATACAATGTCCCGAAGCCTCCGCCACTCTACACCAAAACACGATGAAACCCACCCAGCACTACAATCCCACTCATAACACATTCACAGCCCACGAAAAAACAAAAACAAACTTCAAACAAAAATGTCGCCGGTCGCGTCACTCATTCGATAGCAAGCGTCGGCGAATGTCGCGTGTGCCGACGATTTACAGCAGCAATTAGTTATGTACCCGACGTACGACAAACGATGTAGGCTGACAAATGGTCGGCCAGGGTGCCTCGACTACCCGCAGACAATGGTCGCTCTCGATTCGGTCAATCATTCCGTGGTGAATAAAATTATGAGTCAAGCTAAGGACTTGAATGTATTACCAGACTTTGTTTTGATTTAGGTCGAAGTTCTTGCTACTTTCTAGACAGACCTAAGAGAATATAGTCATTGAGACAGACTGTATTGTAAAGTGCATGGAAATCGAGGACTTAGGTAGTTGGATACTGTGGTATGTGATCATAGTTATGTTGACATTTGTGTCACATTCGAAGAGTATCAGTGTGCTTACGAACAATCAAGTTGTAAAAATGTATTATTGATGTTCATTTACGTTGTGCATCGCCTAACTAGAAGATGATGAATACTTCTGTTGTATCTCAAGTGGCTTTTCAACAATATTTTATATACGCAAAGCGTATGTAAAGTTAAACTCCGCCATTAATCATTACAACATTATTTAAATTCATACAAATAGCCTCCCAATATTTAGATGAAATATAGAAAATCGACGAGGTGTCATGTGAATTGACAAATGAGATCTATTAATGGTGAGATAGACACATTTCGCAATATATTGCAGCGGATGGCGTGAATGCCGAATGATATCAATCGTTCATTTCGTTCATTTATAATTAATAGCATTTTGTCTGCGATTCCGTCTGAATTGATAAACTGTGCTGGCTTTTGAGAGGTAGATTATGAATGATAATAATAATATGATAGGGTTATGAGTAAATTTCATAGATCTTGTGGTCGAAGACTCGACTGCAAAATCATCAGCTTAACCTGAATTGGAAAATAATTATAATAATTATTTTGTGCCAACATAATATTATCTTTTCGAGTCTGAA
Source organism: Dryobotodes eremita (assembly GCA_917490735.1). Taxonomy (NCBI): domain Eukaryota; kingdom Metazoa; phylum Arthropoda; class Insecta; order Lepidoptera; family Noctuidae; genus Dryobotodes; species Dryobotodes eremita. Next base: position 15,567,085 of record OU823251.1, on the reverse strand, counting down.
TAGCAACATTCAGGTTTAGGACATTGTGCGACAGATCAATGATTAGAAGAACTACTCGTATTTACATGATGAGTTCATAATTGCCTTCACTGCCACAATGAACGGTCAAACATATTATAAATAATGGCCACACGTAATGTGAATTCAGAATTTTAATTCTCCGTTGCATTTTCGAGGCTTTAAAATAAAAATGAGTTCGTTTTCAGTATGAAGTCCGTAAATATCGTTAATATTTAATCCTTGAATACTTTCCATCATTTACACTTATTACACTGATGTTGTAGTTTTGTCATTTATAAATACTTTTGTACATGCGAGTACTTATACCATAACTCTATACATAACTTATTAATTTAATATTTGGCGACCTCGCCACATATCTCACATATCTTTGTCATTGCACTAACAATTAAGTGCAATGGTGGCCCAGTGGTAACGGCTGGGACTTAGGAGTTGTATAATAGGTCGTAGGTTCGGACCCTGACAGGCGCTCTACTTTGTTTAAATTATTCTATCACCACTGCTCTAAATACGGTGAAGGAATACATCGTGAGGGAACCGGCTTGTCCTAGAACCAAAAATTCGAAGACATGAGATATTTACTAACCCGCACTGGGACCACGTGGTGGATTACGGCCCGCTCTCTCTCACCGAGAGGAGGCCTGTGTCCTGCAGTGGCAACATTATAGACTGATTATGCTAATAATTTATATACCTACCTACCATCTTTTGTACCGCATTACTGTGACTGACTTTTGATTAATAAGACCTTTTTTACTTGTAGGCATACATACATTGTTGCATTATTGTTGAATAGATATATACTCATCCAACTTTTTAGGAACTGCCTCATTGGTCTAGTAGTTTCAAGCGCTACTGTTTAGCATGAGGTCTTGGATTCAATTACCTGCCGGTCAATCCCTAGCATCAGGTGGAATGACAGCTCACTTCACCTAAATTTTCACGGTGACATCTTTACAGAATAGATCGGCTGTTGCTAGGGATTGGCACTCTGGGGAGCTCACTTCACCTAAGTTTTCACGGTGACATATTACAGAATAGTAGTTAGTACCCGGTTGATGGTAAAAGGCTCGCACCTTATTACATGGGACTTAATAACTAGCGAAATGTGGGTGTACTATAAGTACACTTTTGGCTAACCTGGTGAGGATACGTGTTTAAGGAATATATTAGCGGGGTCATGTTTTCTGCATACAGAAACGTAGTCAGGATAAAACAATAATATACTTTCCATGACATTATCTAGAGATTGATGTTGTAGACATTCGTGTGGACAACTATTAAATAGGCCAGCGTAATGACGCACTTCCAAAACTAATAAGAAAAACAATTACGAACATTAAAACACGTTCTCCAATTTACATATGAGGATTTTATATGGGTCATATTCATTGTACGACTTATTGGCAATTAACGCCGATGGCTGTTCATATTGTAAACAATGATTGTGTAAGCAAAAAAGGCTAAATGCTTCGCGAATGAAGAGTTAAAATTAATGTTAGAGTTTATTGGAAAACTTTTGCAAAGAGCAAATTCATTATTGGATTTAAAAAGATTGTGGAACTAGATTTTCAAATGAACGAATATGATACAGACGATGTAAACGCCGATAAATGGAATTTTGTCAATAAAATTGCTGTTCTCGCATGCAGTTTTGTTAGCTTTGGTTTTAATGTACTTAACTAAATCTTGTTGATTGGGTGTAGATTATTTTGTAATTTTTTTATTTAATAATTTGAGACTTTCTGCAGCCGACTTCCAGTGCTGTAAATACCGTCTTTTAATATTTTATTTCCGGAAGTGGCTTGCCACGCCACCTATTTGCAGTATTTAGATGTAGAAAGGTATAAAAGCAAATTAATGTCAGTGCATTTTAAAGTTAGGTCCGTGTAGAATAAAGAGCTATAACGTTACGCTGCTCGTATTCTTGTGCCAAATTGTTCTGATTACCTAGAATATTTATTAGGAGATTGCAAATTGAAATATAGATTTTTACCATTACTTCCAGTGGGGTGAGCACTTCTATGACAAGACATGATAAATTATGTCATGTCTTACAATTTGTCTTAAATGCTAGCACAGGTCAACCATGTGACATAATCTAAAGGCGCGACATGCCTTTCTTGTTGCTGACTTCATAGTGTTTCACAATAAATTAAACACCGATAAATCTCGCGACAAGCTTTCATATAATATTAATTGTATAATATAATAAATTGATGGGTTTGTTTTAATAAAACTTTTTTGAGGTGAATAATGGAAGGAAAAAAGCAGTAAGTATCACAACTTTGTATACTTTTAAAGAAATCTTTGCGGTATAGGTATACAACGCTATTGAAGATTTCGTAGTCTTGTCAATTTTCGTATAAAAGCATTTACATAAATTTTATTGCCATTTGGTGCAGTAATTAGCAGGGAAATATTATGTTTATCAATTTTCAAACCTTATCACCACCTCCGAACGAACGTGATAAATTTGGCATAATAATCTTTCAAAATGTGACATTTGTGACAAAATGGGTGCGCCCATGTTAGCAAATAAGACATAATGAGTCACAACTAAACGTCAAGAAGTTATGTCACATGTCAAGAAATTATCTCACGCCGCCGTGCTAGCATTTAAGACAAAACTGTTTTATCGCCCAAACTGTGTTAAAAAGTGTAGGTCAAGCCATGTCGCAGTAGGCCGTGCTCGCCCCACTGGTTTGTTGGACTCATATAGTCAAAGCGACAGGAAACCCATGGATGAGGAACGCAAAAAGCCGAGGAGACCGGTGGAAAAGAAGGAAGGTATATGAATATTTACTTAGCAAAAATAAAATTACTTAGAAAGGAGGTATATGAATAACTTACCTTGAATCATTCACTGATGATGAATGATATAGGGCTTTTTCTTATTTTTTTGGGTGGGTACTCATCAAATGACCTCTCCTGCTCTGGGCGGAGCGGGAGGGCTTGTCAGACTCTTACTGACTAAAACCCACCAGTGTTCCTTCAGTTGCCTGTGCACCAGGGCCATGGTAACTCTTTCGAACAATCCGCGACTCCGGCAGGAAATGATTCAGGGCTGAGATAATGATGATAAGCGCTGCCTAAAGGGCATCAAGTCTGACAAGAATTTAGCCTCTCCAAGCTTTTGCTCTTAGCATGAAACTCGCATTCTCACATCCGGAACACCATCAGTAACAGCAGATCTATTCTGTAAAAATCTCACCGTGATAACATAGGCGAAGTGAGCGTGGAGTGAGTTGTCAATAGTGGCAAGCCCTTGCATCAGGCGGACTGACAGCTCACTTCACCTATGTTTTCACGGTGAGAATTTTACAGAATAGATCGGCTGGAAACAAAATTCAACAAGAACCAGATTTATAACTTCCCATAGCAACAGGAATCCCACTACATACCCACACAGATTGCGACCAACATCTGACTGGTCTTACTAAAATGTTTGACACGAATTGTTTCGAAGCCCGACGAGGTGATAAATGAAGACTATTCGCACTGAGTTGACATACTTCAGAGATTCTGAGGCATTTGCTGTCGCAACAGTTGATCTGATAAAGAATGATGTGGAAGAGTTTTCCTGTTGTTGTCTTTGAATTTACAAGGACACGTGATTGGGCTCGGAGTTAAGGAATTTGTTACAATTGCAGGCTCTACGTGAATGGTAATTTTCTAAGAATCGAGCTAAGATTGATGTAAAGATAATCTGAAAGGCAATCAGGTCATCCTTTTTGTACAAATTGTTCTTGTACACAATAATATTCTACGAGCTCTATAAGGATCTTCGAATTACGATTTCTTCAACCACAACTACTAAAGCTTTCTGAAGCTTATTCGTAGGGAATAATTAGCTAAACTACATTAACGTAGCAACATTGCGTATTATGTTCATAAAAGCGTTTAATTGTAATTATTCAACGCCCATTCATTGAAGTTATGAATCCCATTATTTAATTATGTAACTCTCATATTATTGGCAAAATATAATAAATTAATAAGCACACAAAACTATTGTAATGACCTGAAAACTTAATAATTTAGTAATAATGAAATTTTAGGTAATGTTCTGTCACCCACAGAGTAGTTGAAAATGGTAGATGCTTCTATCATTTATTTTGAATCGAAACCGTTTCTCGCCAGTACCTTTATCCGGCATAAGTTTACGTACAGCTAAGCATTATGCACATCTTAGCATATTTAAAGCCCATGGCCAATAAAGCCATCCGATTACGTGCATACCGCAGACGAACTTCCAAGTACTATGATTCATACGACGAATGATTGGGATTACTTTTACCATAAAGTCTTTTCATGTTCATGCTCAACCACCACCTGTAAGAAATTCCTAACTTCAGCTCTTTTAAAACTATCGTACGACGACACCGAAGTCTTAGTATAGCACCTATAGAACACACACACACCATGCCACCCACTCACATACACACCAACATAGCCACTGATACACACACCATCACATCCACTCACACACATAATCACACCCACTCACACACAATATCGCACGCCCAACATAAACAAATGTTTTTCATTTTTATTTTGTATTTTAGAATCTCACGAATGTTTTATTTTATTTGAACTCTTGTCTATAATAATCTCACATCCTTAAACTGTAAGGTAACCATTATAATTTTGTTAAATTTGCAATCCTGAGCCACAACACACAAACGACGCAACGCTATGTTTGTGACTCACCGAACATGCACATATTGTATTCTTTCTTTTTGATAAATAAACGTTATTATTATTAAACGTTATTATGTAACCTTATATCTAGTAATCTCTATATTTCTAACGTTCTGTGGCAACTGTAATAGCAATAACTGCTTATTGATGGAAAATTAAACACATTGTTATTATACCGAGAGTCACAACAGAATCCAATTCATGCAATACGTATCGTTATTTGCAATGAATTTTCAAATAAACCTCATTATTGTCGTTTGAATGTGAAATTATAATTTTAACTAGTTTTTGATGGCGCATCGTATGCATATACACTGCATTAATGGTAATACAATCGACTTATTGCATGTTGTGGAATTATGTTTATATTTAGGTTTTACTAAACGATGTTTAGGCAAGCATTGTTTAGGGAAGTTTATGGTATCTAACATTAACGGATCCCGGAAACTGAGATAGCATAATCTCGGGCACTTGTAGCGCTGTCAAAGAAAAACTGCTTTTTAATATTGCATCTTACAGACCCATTAGGCAGGTTGAATGATCAATAGTTAAAAATATCTAAAACCCTAGACAAGAAAATATCCAGTCTTGTGTCAGAAATGCAAATCTCATTCACAAATCAGTTCGCTTGGTTGAGAAACATGGGTAAGCAAAAGCAACTAGCAAAATTCTTAATTCGACGTTAACTTTTGTTGCTTTCACTTGCTTTCATTAAGAAATATTGTTCCAATTATAATAGCGCCTGCAGTTCCACCTTATTGTGCAGACAGTTGATTTGAGCCCTAAAATAATATTCAAAGAAACGCAGCTTTCTAGAGATTATTTCGTCAAGGCGTTTAGCAGACGGCGCCAAGCGTCACCAAATGAAATATCGCTTAATTAACGTTTACAAGCTAGTTTATTTTGCGTTTATAATCAAACTTACAACAAAAGAAAATAAGGTTGAAGTTACAGTGACTCAGTTGTTAAAATATAGTTCGTTACGTGATATGCACGTGTTTTGAGCACAGCGTAGTAAATCAAATGGACCATGGCGAATGAACGCGCAATCAACATTCCCTGATGTCTGACCCTTTCCTTGCTCATTTAGAAATGTTGCATTCTATAAATCTTTTGCTTGTAATGTTTAGGTCTCTCTTAGTTCTATGGAAACAAAACAAGCCTAATGAACATATAAAATTGATGACAAGTTCCATTAGAACTACATCGTTATGGACTCTTAACTATTGGCCTTTGTCCGGGTACACAAAACATTTTATGTTGAGAACACCTTAAAATGTGTTGGAAAAGCCTGGAGTACTACCTAATTTAGGCGTGATAAACATAGTTTTGTAATCAGAGTACAATTTATTAGGAACTCTCATTATAAAGAGTCTGTAGTTTTAAAAAGATTTAATGTTTTACGTAGCAAGAGCTAAAATAATCCTAACATCATCTCATCTAATTATACCATACTTAGTCTAAAATAATGCACTGCATAATCTATCCTATAAAAGGGTTACGAAAAATCTCGTGAGAACGCGCACGCGTTCGCTTCGCAGGCGACCGTTAATTCAAATTAAACCGCTTTGCTCCGACTAAAATTTTACTAGCAACGCCCTTTATTAAATGAAAGCGAAATTCCGCCCATCGCACCAGCGCGTTCCGGTACGTTGAGGACCATTTCGTATGCGCATTTAATGCAATCATCTAAGCTAGTGATCCGAAACCGTAAATATGCATGGCGAAAGCAGCAGTTGATGCTGTTCAAATCGTGGTCCGAATATGTTTTATGTAGTTGTTCGTTAAAAATGTGGACATATACATACATGAATTCGATTGATATGGAGCTCCTAAAACAGTTTCTAAACAGCTATATATTATTGTAGTAGTTGTATGTATATAAATATTTTATGCTGTCTCTCCTATGCAGAGAGATTAACCATGGTTTGGGCCTACTGTGACTTATCAGAAACTAGAAGAATATTAAAGTATTTTCCGAAAAGATCTTTTTCTATAATGCCTGTTCATGAAACCAATTGCTGTATACAACACTTACTGTATGTGTATACTCTATTCTGTGTACTCGCTGCGAAACAATTTATATCAGTTCCAACAAGATAATTAACATACGTTAACAAAACATTACCCTAATGCAAGTAGGCACTCGTGCTTAAAATATGAGCATACAACGATGTTCCATGTGCATTGGGATTCCAATATTTTCTAAGTAAATACTCCCAATTTCCCGAACTAATTCATATGCTAATGACGAGAGCGAGTTGAATTGAAATAATAATTGACGGAGTCTTATTTTATGCGAGTTTCCAAAATGGTTGAATTAAGGAGAAAACACGCACTGCAGTAGAAAATGTATTATCTTATTTGCGAATTGGGCCTTTCATGTTGTTATAAAGGATGGAACAAAACGGCTGATATGTTCTTGTAATAAACAAGCAGGGATGATGTTATGAATATGAATCCTTCGTACAATTTCGCTTCGTGAGTGGATTGAATCCTTTGAGAACGTATTGTTCCCACTTGGAAGTCTGAGCAGAGTGATATATGTTTTTAAGTTTGTATAGAAATTAAATTGTTATTGGGTAGGTATCTGAATATAGGTCATGGAATTCATTGGCTATGAATTTGATTATTAACAATATTTCTAAGACTTATCTTGACGTATTTCTTTCTTTTTTAGTTTACTTGCAGTGTCTCAGTGCTGAGCAAAGGCCTCCCTAAAATCCTACCAAGCATCCTTTTCCAAATAAAAATAATAAAATATTTCAAGCTTATCTATCACAAACATTAGCAGAAAAACTACTTTAAACTTTTCCAACTCTTATCGAGCAAACCTCACTGGACTTAAAACTCTATTTAGCTAATGTTATAAGTTTTGGAGCAAATGACAGTCATTTTTATTGAAGGTTTTGACTTTTATCATCATTTAGCATTCAAAGTTATAAAATCTGTATAATTATTTTAAAAGGAACGTGAAATTTCAAAATACAAACAGATTTACAAGTCTAGTACACAATGTTAAGTCATACGAGTACATGTATGAAACAAGTGAACGGTAATGTTAAAGGCTTGAAACAAAGTAAGGAACACATGGAGGGTTTAAGGAGATGTTCCCAATAGAGACATGAGCCCTACCATTGGTTACAATCCTTTGATCAAGTTATTAAAATCTAACTTGTAATTAAAAGATAAATAATTGTAGCTATCTTCAATTATAAATTAATAAACTGATACAATTAAAATGGTCGTTATGAAAATTGGAAATGCTTAAAATAACGCAAGTGATTTAATTGTAATTCGAACATAATACAGCTCTTCTAAACAAGCAGTACTTAATTATTCCTGTAAAAGAACTGAAATTATAATATAAAAAAATCAAGTATTGATGAAACTCAGAGAAACAGTCATCCACTAAAATAAGAACCACTGTATAGAAAGCCATACTTTTGTTATAGATAAATTCACAAGCAAACAATTTAACTCATGCGATGTTCTGCAACCAAGACAAACAACATAATCACAACTCCATAATATTGTAACCACTTCTCACAAAATTACGCAGTAACCAGCAACACGTAGTAAAGGCTCTGAAAAGAGCAACTTACGGCCTTTGACGACAAACTGCACTCGGGGCTACAATCGATAGACAATGGATTGTTTGGCTTTTGTTCGCAAATCGTAAAGCGCTCTAGACTATCTTAGAAGTTCTTTGAAAACGTTTCTTACACTGAAATGTATTGTGAAGTTTTGTTTTACGTCTTCATGACAGCACTGACTTTGTAGTTCGTCGTTCAAGTAATTTTCTTTTTAGTTACGGTCCAGTTTGGTATATGAATCCTATCGTTGTGAAAGATCTTTGTTTGTTGAAGTAAAATACGTTTTTTAAGCGAGATTCTCACACAGATAGTGCAGTTCAAGCTTTTGTAATATCTACTTTAGAATGTTAGAGTATATCAATATTGAAGGATGCTAAACTGAAATAGAAAGGAAGATCGCAAAGAAGTTTGTTATTTTGGTCGAAAAGTAGTTTTGGTATTGAACGCTTAAGCTTACTATTATTATAAAAAAGTATGCCTACAAAAATAAAAGACGTGGATGATCGTTGTCCCACAACTTGCCTATATTAGGGAGGCAATTATAACACACAGATCGATCCCCTAACCGCAGCCACATTCGAAATTCGCAGTGCCAATAACAAGGCAGTGGAGTATAACACAGACAATCACGTCAGACTATCCCCTGCCAATAAGACATCTCTCAGGAGGAATAAAATAGCCTCATTTGTGACACCAATGCAATCCGTTTAATTCGTTACGCGGCAACCCCACGACGATAAAGATCGAAGCGTTTGGGATTAAAAGAAAATTAAACGTTCAGGGAGTGCTGTCAAACCCCATGATACGGTAACTTTTGCAAGCACAAATATTGATGCAACATAGTCTTTATTCGGATCGATTTTAGGGCTATATTACATGAATGAAGATGTAAATATAAGTTGGCAAGATATCACCACAGACAGTGGAACTGATTCTAGCCCCTCAAGAATTTATTCCACGTTTGGGGCGTTCCTTTGGTAACGGCTGCTGATTGTGTGGCTTAATTAAACTGCATTATACTCGCTCTGTGCAATTTTGCAAGACCAGAACACTTTTACAATCGAGTTCTGCTAACGAAATTGAGTGCAGTTTTCTTTATATTTTCTTAATTGAGTCTCATTTAGGGATCTGCATTGTAAATTTTGTTTATAGCGTATATTTTTCTTTATTGTTATTATGGAACATAGCCAGTCGATTGTGGTTGTTCCATTTAAAAGCCTTCATTGATTATAAAATAATTGGGTGCACCTGCTCAATACACGAACTAAAAGCAACATTGTTAAATATTATTACTGCACTTTTTGTGTTCCAATAGCAATGACTTATACGGGTTTCGTACATTCGTACTAGCCATTTTGTTAAAATTCTCGCTGTAGCATTTACTTAGTTTGGCGGTTACAGAAATGGTTTACAACTCTTTGCAGATAGGGGCAACTAATAACCCGAAAATGGCGGTTCAAAGCAGTTGTTTATATTTAGAACAATGATTTAACAAACAACTGGAATTTGCCACCACATTTATCTTACACCTGGAACTGCAAACGATGTTTATGATCATTCAAAAACTCTCAATTCAAAAAGCTTCAAAAACTTCTTTTTAAATTCAATATTTATGTACGTAACGTTTAAATAATTTCAAAGTCAAATAGACGGTGACGGCACGCGAGCACTTGAGTATTATTGTACACAAACATATAGATTGCTCTACAAATATTTAGATGGCGTATAGTATGAAATGGTCACGTATTTCTATTTGCTGTGACGTAAGATATTATGCTTAATTTTTCGGATGGGTTCATAGCTTTGGTATCAGCTGAGCGCTATACACATTCTAACGTTCCGTCGAATTGTCATCTTTATTTTCAATTTTATATACGTTATGTTTTATCACATTCTGTTTTTTCTTCAAGTTTCTTACTAAAGTGGCCACAGTCGTCAGATTAGAGTCCACTTGTACGCTTGAATGCTGATATACTATTATTGTGAAGCAAGTACGGTAGGCCGCACGTTAGTGGTAACCAAACCAGTATAAAGTTAGCTTCTTATTCTACTGAAATTCCGTACTACGCTAGGTCAGCTCAAGGTCAAAGTGTCACTACTGGCGTGCGGTCTACTATACTCTCACTTAGACCAACTGAAATTATGACTTCGAATATTAAAGTAGACACAAAAGCAAAACGGCATTAAGTAAGACATCAAGAAAATAGACCACCATATTTTTCTAAGAAGATTTTCTTTCTAACTTTTATCTTAGAATCATGATTGACATTACCCTCTTCAGCGCTTAGTACAAACTGCCGAAGAAAAATTCTCATAAAGGCAGCGTGAGTGTGCAACTATGTGATATTGATATAACCTTTGCTAAACTATGATTGATAGTGTGAAGCTGAATAGAGCTTTATCGGGTAGTACAAGCTTATGACCGATTTGTTACGATATTAGAAAATTTATTGAACGCCTCTGAGAGGTCTTTATTGTGGCCGAGTGGGTGAACGCGTGATGGAGGTTCAAATGTGAACTGGATTTTTGATGTTGAGTAAGCATACTTTCTTTTAGTATTGAAACGAACCTTTAGTTTTGTTAGTTGTGAATTTTTCTCTTTTGCGAAATATTAATAAATCAAAATTTTTGGTTAGTAGTAAGACTTCTCGATTAGTGATCATCCAAGATGTGTAAACGGTTACATGATAAGTAAATACTTTATTTTCTAATTCGCATCATGCTAACTTCGATTTTATTGCAATCAAAATTCTCAATACTGAGGGGCTGGTTATATAGAAGAAATGTTAACGATGATGAAGTCGTCAAAAATACAAAATCACAATTCTTCACTCACGACCCCAACCTTTTCCTTATTTAAAATCATCATAACAAACACCACAAACACAGGCCAGGATGCCCTTATTACTTCAAACAATATTTGCACTAAATGAAAACGTCCAAGTGTCAATGAATCAGGAGCGGGCTGTCGAGGAAGCCGCGACAGTTGACATAAGCTTGTGATGATAGCTCATTAAGAACGACCCACGTTGAGCCGACACACCCGCAAATATTTAATTTACACTCGGAATATGAGAGTTATACGGTTCAGAGACTGTGAAAGGTGAAGTTAGGGCATGTAATTATGTTGGGAGCTTTTAGCCAGTTATTTCTATTTGACAGCAAGTGTCTCTCTATGACGTTAGCTCATGTTGAGCTGTATGATTGAGTTTTTATTGTGAATATTTGTATCAGTGATGTTTTCGTCTCCTAAGTTTCCAACGTTGGAAATATCTATGCTTGAAGAATATCTTTCGTTGCCAATAAAAAACTAAAGAATCTTAAAATGTATCAAAAACGTAAGACATATGCAAGATGATGGTAAAATTATAACTAAGTTGTTGAAAGATATTAATTATGAGAAAAGTAGTTAGAAGATGCCATACACATAATAAAAACACAAGCTTAATCTCTCGTTTGTTCATGAACAAGTTTACTATGAAATTAAAACTATGTCAAACGATAAAACAACGGTACATGATGTATCTGACCACATTAATGTACCACGTTTATATTAAGCACCTACTGTTTAGCGCAACTCCAACAAATTTGGACAATAAATTACCACAGGGAACAATTAAGATAACCCATTTCATATAGAACTAGACGCTATGAATCACTTAAAATTCATAAAGCACTACCGAATGTAGGCCGTTGGTAATCTTGCCTTATCTTACGGATACCTTTTATACCTCGTATGGTAAGTATTTTCTTCGTAAAGAAACGGTGATATGATAAGACTAATCTTAATGATGCAGTAATATGCCAACGAAATTATGGTCAGTTTTAATAATGTCTTTATCGGGAACAAAACACTCGTTTTCCTATTTTGTAGGTTAGTTGCCATTTTATTGTGGGAGATTATTTTGTTTATCGTTGGATCTGTATAGTTGTGTAGTTTAAGTGGTATTTAGTTTAGTTTTAAGTACGTTTTAAGTAGGTAATTCATATTCTTTATGTTTTAGTTATTAGTTTCGTTGTTTACTGTTTGTTGTTTTGTTTTTCTAGTACTTATTCAGTTATAGCTTTGGAGACACAGATAACCTTTTGGAGATTAGCTATCGTGTGTACACAAAAATAAGATATAACCTTGGTGTCTACTTTCAAATCAATTAATTCAGGGCAGGATATATCAGGATAGTCAATATTAACATTAGTATTACAGTCTGGGGCGGTGCTTCGAAGACAAGTATGATACAGCTAGAAAAGGTACAGAGCGCTGTCATGACCTTTAAACACTATCGGTATAGTACGGTTCAATTGTACAAATAAGTCAGGTCATGACCGTGAGGTAGCTTTTTGTGCTAAACTGTACGTTGCGCAGACATACTCCTTTACAGTTGGATCTCAATCGTTTGACAAAACGTAGGACCACAGACGTATGTCCCATAGAGGGACACAGAACGAAACTTGCAGAACGTCATTTCAGGATCCTTTGTAGTCGTTTAAAGAACTTTGTGAACAAACAATGTAATATCTATACGTTCAATAAATTTGGCTGTAAAGGTGAGGTCCGTAAAAGGATAATGGCCCTTAGCTATGTCGAGGTAGAAAAAATTCTCAATACGTAGATTTAACGCACACTCCCTTTCACCCAAACAGTATTCCGTACAACACATCCTCGAATACACCCACCTTCAAATACAAAACTACGTAATACTACACAACACAACACACACTCTAACACACACACCCCCCCCCACACACACACCCCCACACACCTCCCCCCCACACACACGCACCCTAACACTCTATATACACTATAAAAAGATTTTTTCTTTAATTAGTTTATTTTATTTTCCTGTATAAAATCTTTATTTTCTGTTTATAGTACATACACTGTGAAATTCCGAACTTTTATTTGTCTAATTGGTGTTAACTTGAGAGCCCTGTCACCCATATCACAAGTTTAATCTTAGCTTGGAAATCAGAGGTTTATAACTCTGTATGAACCTACCTATTTATATGACAAAGTTTAAGTGGTAAATGTAAAACTGTAAATAAAGATTTATTGTTATTATTATATCTGTAGGGGAGGTAATGAAGAAACCAAGAGTAAAGATAGATTTGAAAATGTCGCGGACGAGGAGGATTTACGTGCGCAATGCCTTGACAACATCGACGACTACTCGGTTGGCTCGCGTCGCGCGCCCGCGCTCCCCTGCCCCGCGCCCGCCTTCTTCAGCCCCCCGCACGCTAACAAGGCTCCTCGAACGTACATTATAAGTTTATTATAAACAAATGGATAGGTACAAATAATATACTTATATATATATTAAATTAGGTAGACATAGGTTCGCACGGTTAACATCCCCCACCCCAGTGCGTCAGCACTCATTTTCCGTTGGAATTCGGGCGATGCGTGCGGCTGACCGACGCAACATACCATTCTTGGTTTTTATATCGAGGACTCTTATGCGTCCATCTCTGCCTGCCATTACTGCCTGCACGCGACCGCGCGGCCAAACATTGCGTGGAGAATCAGGATCGACGATTAACACAAGGTCACCCACTTTCAAGGGCGGTTGTTCCTGATGCCATTTGGTTCTAGGTCGCATATCTGGTAGTACCTCCCTCACCCAACGCTTCCAAAACAAATCTGCGAGTCTTTGGGAGATGCGCCATTGTTTCCGTAGGTATGTATCTGACTCATCGTATGTACCGATCGTAGGTAGGTTAGATGACGAGCCAAGAAGAAAATGATTAGGCGTCAGTGACTCATCGGATTGCGGTTCGACGCTCACGTGGGTCAGCGGACGGCTGTTCACCATGTGTTCCACCTCTGCCAGCAGAGTATTTAGAACCTCATCGCGGGGTGCTCGTTCCTTCAGAACGACCTTCATTGAATTTTTTACACAACGTATTAGGCGTTCCCACGCCCCACCCCAATGTGGGCTGGCAGGCGGAGAGAAAGTCCATGTAGTGCCGTAGTTAGCAGCTTCTCCTTTTAGCGTATCTTCATCAAGTTCGCTTATCGACTTTCTTATTTCATTTTGACCCCCTCTCAGGTTAGTCCCGTTGTCCGAGTACATATGTCGTGGCCACCCTCTCCTCGCGGCCATGCGACGCAAAGCCATAATAAATGCGTCAGAGGTTAGTTTCGATACTACTTCAATATGTATAGCTCTAACAGTTAGGCAAGTGAATAGAACTCCATATCTTTTCTCTCGTCGCCTGTACTGTACTGTCACCTCCATGGGCCCAAAAGATCCACTCCACAGAACGTGAACGGGCGTTGATTATAAGCCATTCTGGCCTCAGGTAAGTTCCCCATTCTGGGTGGTTGCGGTTGTGCTTTTCTTATTCTACAAAACATGCATTTTGAGGTCACATGTTTAATTGTAGGTCTCAAACGTATAATCCAAAAATGTTGTTTCAGATTATTGACGAGAACTTCCTGGTTTCCGTGGGCGGCTTTCACGTGGTGGTGCTTTACTATCAACTGAGCGATGTAGTTGTGACCGTCAAGTATTACCGGATATTTGGTTTCAGGTGATATTCCAGGTGCCTGGTCGATGCGGCTTCCAACGCGTAAAACTCCGTACTCGTCAATCACAGGAGTTAAGGTGAGTAGCTTACTTTTTCGATCTAATGGTTTATTCTGTTTCAGGTGTTCCAGGTCTTCGGCGAATGTCTGCCTCTGGGAGTGCATTATCAACAGACGTTCTGCTTTCCCCATCATATCACCGTCGATTGCACTGGTAAGTTTTTTGCATTTATCAATAAATAATAATACCATACACGTACTTTTCAGGAGGCGTAGCCAAGATGAAAATCTCTCGGGTTCCGGCACAGCAGGTGAGTTCTTCTCAGTGACGACGAGAGAAACCCGTTCCAAAACATCGGTGCTGACTTCCGGTTGTACATCCGCTGGCCATGTCTCTTTTTCTTTGTACAAAAACTCGGGTCCATATAACCATTCATTTTGTAGCATATCTAATTCACAGGTGTCTCTCGTGGCGACGTCGGCTATATTCATTTTAGTAGGTATAAAGTGCCATTCCTTTATTTGTGTCAACTCGTCAATTTCGCCGAGCCGGTGCGCCACAAACGCTTTATAATCTCGCACATTGTTCCTAATCCAGTATAGAACCGTTGACGAGTCGCACCAAAAATACCTTTCTTGTGGTAACATATTCCTGTGTTCTTTTGTTATAGTATCTGCAAGCCGAGCAGCAAGGAGCGCCGCCTGCAGTTCTAATCGTGGTACAGACGTATGTTTCAGTGGTGCTACTCTGCACTTACTTGAAATGAAAGCTAATTTAGTTTTATCGTCATTATCTTGCCAGCGCCAGAACGCCACGGCGGCCATAGCGTAAGTTGAGCTATCGCTGAATATATGTAGCTGTAGGTTCGTATAACTTAATCTCGTAGCGAAGGCAAGCGCGCGTGATTCATTAATCGTAGTAATAGGCTGCCGCTGCGCGTGCGCCGACGATCCGCTATCCGGTGCATTCGGTGCAACTATCACCGTCTCGCTCTTTCGTACGCTCGCATGATAACAACGAGGTAATCGAATACGCCCTACGTTTTTTAGGAGTTTTAGCCAATTTAACCATTTGTCATTTACACTGTCTGGTATTTCGTCATCCCAACATAAATTAATCTTCCACATTTGTTGTAATAGTATTTTAGCTTTGATCGTGAATGGTGACAGGAATCCGTAGACGTCAAAAATAGACATTATCAATCGTAACATTTCCCTTTTCGTAGGACGTTTCAGGCCATTTATTATGTTTTCAGGAATTCGTTTAAATGAGGTATCGAATCCCAAGGTATCTTCTTTCGGGTACCAGATTAATCCAAGAGTTCGTTCTCCAGCTTCTTGCTGGCCGACTTTAAAACGTACTGCAGTAGAACTTAAGGTTTCTTTCGGTAAGTTTTCTAACACGGCTGCGCTGTTGCTATTCCAGTTTCTTATTTCAAACCCTCCGCATTTATGGATGTATGCAATCTCTTTTGTTAATCGAACCGCTGTTGACTCGTCTTCTAAACTGTCTATATAGTCATCCATGTAGTGCTGATTACAGATTGCATTAACTGCTGCGGGGTGAGTTGTTTCGAATCTTTTAGCATTTTTATTCTTTATAAATTGTGAAATAAACGGCGACGAATTCGAACCAAAGATTAATGACGTCATCGCATATGTCCTTACAGGATCTTCTGGTGCATCTCTCCACAAGAAGCGTAGTGCGTCTTGGTCCTCAGTTTGAATTTTAATTCTCAGGAACATATCGCGTATGTCACCGGTCACAGCCACTCTGCTTTCGCGGAATCTCAACATGATTCCGTATAATGATGCAAGTAAGTCAGGTCCGGTTAGTATATAATCGTTCAACGAGAAGTTATGACTCTTCGCCGCGGCGTCAAAAACTAACCGCATTTTCTTTTTATTGGGGTTGTCCACGCCGAAGTGTGGAAGATACCAGGTCTTTGGCGTATTTTGGACATCGGTCAATTCTCGTGCGTAGTCATTGTGTAGTAGATGGTATATTCTCTCTTTGTATCTCTCCGCGTAGCTCTCACATTTCTTTAGTTTTCTTTCAACTCCTTTTAGTCTGTTCAAGGCAGTGGTATATGACTCTGGCATCTTGCAATATTCATCTTTCCACGGTAGGCCGATGTACCAGTTGCCGTCCTTCAGGGTAGAAGTTCGTTCGAGGTGGGCTATTGCTCGTTCATCTTCTGCGTTTAGACGAGGTTTACCTGATATGCCCATAGCTTCTATTGAAAACGAGCGGCGGACTTCTTCATGCAAGTCGTCCATTATGCATTTAGTTTCTATTTGAGATTTATCGGCTTCAGTTAAAAACAAAGTTGAATGCTTGCTTCGACAGTTCACGTTCAAGGACGTGCGGCCATGTAAACACCAACCCAGCGCAGTACGAGTTAGGTACGGTTCGGTAGGATTGCCTCGGATAACTTCCAGAGGCAATAATAAATAGTAGTTATCTTGTCCTATTAGTATTTCCGGTTTACATTGTCCAAAACATAATTTGTGTTTTATGTTATTAATTGCATCACTGCATCTTAGTTTGTCGAGCGGTATAAATTGTACAGGTAAGTTAAGTCCTTTGGTGGTACGTGCTTGCAATGTAAACATCGTACCGTCACTGTTCGACACGCTTAAGTCCACTATTTCACTATCACATACAAGTTCGCTACCGTCCCATGCGCTACGCACTTTTAATGTTTGTTTACGTCCGCGTATACCTAACTTCGCTATCAGTTCATCACTAGCTATCGTCACGGTGGAACCATCGTCCAGTAAAGCCACCGTGCTCAATGTTCCGTAAGGTCCGTGTATATTTATAGGCACTGTTTTTAGCAACACTTGACTACAACTGTTATCGTTAATGTGGGCGACAGCCTCGCTAGGCAGCGCCGCCGCCGAGGCCGACGACGACGACGCCGCAGGAGTTGCCGCAACGGACGGTTGGCACTGCTCCTTACCGCGCCCATCAGGGAAATGCAAAAGTTGATGGTGCGATTGTCCACAATTATCCTTATCACACACGGGTGCTGAGCAAGCGTCACGGTTATGACGCGACACCAGACACTTATAGCATAAACCATTACGTTTTATAAACTGCCATCTGTCCTTACGCAACGCTTTTTGAAACTTTTTACAGTCTATTATTTTGTGTTTATTTATTTTACAAAATCGGCACTTATCGTCACCAATGTTACTGTCCAAAGAGTTTTGCACTAGCACCGTATGAGTTCTGTTTACGTTATCACTTTGTTTACGTTTGTATTCACTGGGATTGTATATTATATTCACTGATGTTTTCGATATTTTTATAGCTTCTTGGTTCAAAAACTCGGATAATATCACAAGTTTTGGCTTATCCCCGCTGCTAATGATTGGATAACTGTAGTCTGCCCATTTTGAGATAAGCACTGTAGGTAATTTAGACAGGATAATTGATATAACGTTTGTTCCTTTCAGGTACTCATCTTGACCAATAGCGAGCACAGCAGCGACAAAGTTTTTTACTTTCACTGAGAACGTTATTATTTCTTTGTGATATTCCTGGGCCATCGGTTGAAGCTTGTTGATTTCGTACACAATTTTAGCTATAATAATATCTGGATTTCCAAATTGTAGCTCCAGCGTAGACATCACAACATCCGGTGACGTAGCACTAATTAACAGCGCTGTTACAGCATTTTTGGCTGCTCCATGTAAACATTTCCGTAGTCTCCATAAGTTTTCCTGATTGCTGAAGTTACACACTTTTGTTGAGTCTTCGTATGCTTGCTTGAACTGCAGCCAATCCAACGGGTCACCTCCAAAACCAGGTAAGTCTTTAGGTGTACTTAATCGGCTCAGCATTTGAGCATGCGATCCGTTAGCTGTAGTAGCAGCGGCCAGATCTTTGAGTGCGCTTGCCAACATGTGAACTGTTCCATCAGTGCCACCTCGGGCAGCTGTTTGCTGCGCCAGCGGCGGTAGCGGAAGGTCGCCCAGTTTTGTATCCTGCGGCTGGGCAGCCTCTGCCTCCAGTTCGCGATGACTTCGTTCTAGCCACTTCTCCACTTCAACTTTAGTATGATCTCCTTCTTCTCTTCCTTCCGATTGTGAACTGTATTCTTCGTTTTCTAGCTCGGCCAACTCGGCCGCCAACCTTTTATCGATTATTTCCATTTGTATTTTTGCCTTAGCTTCTGCTGCTTCTAATTCCAGTCTTTTCTTTCTAGCTAACACTGATGACGATGCGGACTTTGACAGAGATTTCGACTTAGATATTTTTTCTGACTTTGAGGGTAGATTTATATTGGAACTCAATTTTACTTTTTCACTTTGTTCGGCTAGAAATATAGGTTTTCCGACTTGTTTTGGGTCTTTTTTTTTCTCATCACGGTCACTTTTAGTGTTTGGTTGCCTGGAATCATCTTGAACAGCAGTTTCCAAGCCTTCAGCGCCCTTGGACATTTCGCCATAAAGTTCTTTGTTTTTCTTCGCTGTGCTCCGTGTATTCACCATAGCTCGCGATTTCGGTGGAGTATGAAACATCCAGCAGATTCGGCTCGAAGACCAGATTGTAGGGGAGGTAATGAAGAAACCAAGAGTAAAGATAGATTTGAAAATGTCGCGGACGAGGAGGATTTACGTGCGCAATGCCTTGACAACATCGACGACTACTCGGTTGGCTCGCGTCGCGCGCCCGCGCTCCCCTGCCCCGCGCCCGCCTTCTTCAGCCCCCCGCACGCTAACAAGGCTCCTCGAACGTACATTATAAGTTTATTATAAACAAATGGATAGGTACAAATAATATACTTATATATATATTAAATTAGGTAGACATAGGTTCGCACGGTTAACAATATCTAAAATGTCTATACATTTAAAAACTGGTTAATCATCTTCTAGTATGGTGTCACATAATGCATAATTTCCACACTAAACAGTAAAGATAACATGAGTAAGCATCTGGCTTAGGTTATCTGTTCACCTAGATCTTAAGATAATTAAACAGTAAAAGTTGATGACAAACCCATAAAACAAAGAAATATTATACACATGTGAGTCAAATGGGAATTTAAGTATTTCCTTTTAGCGTTTACCTACTCATTGGAACACGAGATTACATGGTAAACCACTAAAATCGAGCCAACGAAGTGCAAAAAACGTGGGTTTTTGTTGTTAAGATAATAAATCGGAAAGCTAATAAAACAGCGATGATATCAATAAACATTGTCACATTACCATGAACACGGGAGTCGTAAAATTTGATACTGTTCTTGTAGCCATACACCGCAACGTATTTTTCACACTGAGTCATCTGTGGTTTGCGATATTCGCAGGTCAAATATTTGATCTTGGTAAAGAATTGTTACCGTCATTCTTTGAAAGCTTATTAGAAATTGGATAATTTATAACGGTGATTCTTTAGATTTGTTTGCAGTCAGTGACTTCGTTACTGTGTCACCTTTGTAATCTTTCGTCGGGATTTAAGTATTACAATAAATGATAGCCTTTGTTGAATCTTATGTCATATTGAACGTTTTGTCATCGATATTAAGTGTAATATTTTTCTTCATTTTACGTTTTTAACGTTTTGGAATAAATTGTATTCATAGTGTCAATTCTATGGTTATAGGTATTGAAAATATGTGCATTGGATGGGTACAGATTTAAAGTTTAGAACTGTCAAGGCTCAGGCGATTTATTGTAAACTTATAATCTAACGTCCTTTGCAATAGAATCTAACACTCCTAAAAGGTACCTAATCGTTCCGTAGAAAGGAACGAAAACCACAACCAAAGCTCCAACCAAATGTGTGAACTCAGCTACTTTGGTATTCAGTTCGCCAAACTGATGAATAATCGCGGCAATATAATCAGTTGATACATCATTTATTTGATCATTTCCCTCATTCGCAGAACCATAAAAATCACACACAGCACCACATTTATCACCTATAAAATTGGTATCTACTTTGGTACCGCGACCACAAAACTGTATCACGGTGTTAGTCACGCCTTTTAATACACTATCTACTACTAGGACCGGTATTTCCTTCTCTATTGTATTTGCCTCAATTTTTTACATTGTTTGATTATGCTAGGGTTTTCTACGAATACATTTTTTTTGTTTTGATATTCATCTGGATTTGTTCTGGCTTTTAGTTGCGGTTATGTTGTGAGGGTTGACCTTTTTTTGTATTGTTTTGTTGATGTATGTTTATGGGACGTTTTAATACTGGCATTGGCACATTGACATTGAGAGCTGGGATTAAAGAACCTCCAGTATCTACTACAGCCATGCTTCCGTGGTGGTATGGTGGTCAGCACATTTCAACAGCCTGAGTCAAATTATAAAGAAAATTTAATCAAAATGCCATAAAGGAACAGGGCCGGATTTAGGGGAGGGCATCCGGGGCGACCACCCCGGGGCCTCCACAAAAGAGGGGCCCCCACAATAGAGACTTCGAAAAAAAAGTATATTTTTAAATTCCGACAAGTAAACTCTAGTAAACAACTTTTACTTTGATTTTTTTTTTTCGTTGTTTTACACACGGTGTGCAGTTACAACGGTTAAGGTACCTTGCCCTTACTGCCCTATCTAAAAAATCCACCCTATTTAAAAATTATTGAAAAATGCGGAAAAAACAATTTATCGTCTGTTCCACAAAATTTTCGGGGCCTACACTTTTTGGTTGCCCCGGGGCCTCCACACGCTTAAATACGGCCCTGTAAAGGAATCAACTCCACAAATTAGGTTTTCTATTTTATGTGCATATTGTAATAGGACATAGACTGATAGGCGGGCTATTATCGACCAATTTCACATTACCAGCAAGTTAAAACTGAATGTAATTACGGGCCAATCAAATTCCATAACAAACCTGCTTTGATCGTCCGTCGTTATCCCTATACGAATTATTCATTACTACCGTTAAATGGATGAGACTAGGTGTGCCCCTCGATGCTGTTTTCGAGCTTTCGTGTTTTACTTTCTTTAGGAAGTTTGTATTATATATCTATAGTATATATTATAAAGTAATTTTATTTAAGGATAAAAATAGGACATTAACCTTCCGTTCCTTTAGAAGCTTAATATTTACGACTGTTTGTATTGTAGCAACATTATGGATTGTTGATATTAGATTTGTCAACACAACAGTTAACAACAGACAAAATACACAAACAAACATTCCGAACTTTGGGAAACAGTAATTAGTCTATTCAATCAAATATAAACAAGTAGAATACTTATCCCTACAGCTATTGACACACAGACCAACCTTCATATTATACAACAATAATTCCTAGTTTACCGAGACCGACCACAGGCCAATTACGAATGCTTTTTTGGTCCAGCACACTCAATATTGTTGCACTTTATTACGCTAGGCTATGTATGATTTATTCGTCTTTCAACTTGTCCAATAAATTCAAAAACAAAACGCTTTCCAGTATGTTATTAAGGTTTCAATCTCGATTTATTGTGTTTGTTTGATAATAAATATATTATGACATGTTGCTAACATGAGTGCTGTGTGTATGGAGTGAAGAATATAGACTCAATATTCCAATCCTTTCATAGAGAAGATGTTTATCTGACGAATACAGTATACTCATTAACGTTAAAGACTATAAAGTTTCTGTAACTCATACGTAAGCCTAGGTTTTATCTGCTGGACACTAAACATCAACACATTATGTGGTTATATTCCTACTCATATGTCACGCGAATCTTTATAGTTTCAAGTCAAAAAAGATATCTAAAATTAAATAACTTAGAGCAAGCTTCCTTACAGTCCTTATCTAAGAAGGACTTACTTGTTGCAAGGCGTTCTTTCTGACTTGTAACTGTTTCAAAGTCTCTTTAAAGGTACCGAAATAATTATACAGTCAAATTTTTTTTGCCTCCGGTGGCCACCCGTCTTCTATGTCAGTTTAGGTTCAGTATAAACTTGTAATTTATTTGTGTATAAATTCATCTTAAGGAGCTTAACCTGTTTCAAGTTGAGAAGGCCTTTTTTGTAAAAAGGTTTAGTACTTACTTAAACTTTTTCTTGGAAATTCCAAATAATTTGCAAAATATTTTCTCAAAAATTTACCTAGATATTACGTAAAAGCTTTACTAGAAATATTATGTTTTATCATAAATTGATTAAATTATAAATTATTTTGCCTCTCAAAAACATGCTGAAGACATCTTTGTGGAGATCAAAGTGAAAAAAAAAACACTTTGTTATTCCGAAACAATTTTATAAAACTTATTTTTTTATTTTTCTATACACGTGCCGCCATCTATCGCACGAGTGCTGTACCACGGGCACCCACAACAAACCACAGAGTGGGCACACAACATGTATCGTAAAATGTTGCTCGCACTGGAATGCGCCCACGAGCTACTTATTGGAGTAAGCTTTATGTTTTAAAACGGTAAAAGTTAACTCTATTTTGACAGAAAATAGTATGTAGGTATTGTTTTTTGAGGAAAATTATGTTGATTTTGCATAATTGACAATTATAGGAAGGTACTTACTCAGTCCCATCATTGGATAATCCGAAAAAGACGAGATAATGAAAATTCAAAATATAATATTCAAGTAAGCTTTAGTACCTATATACCTGCCTTCCTACAAAGTTTGGATGGCATAAAATTAATATAGCATCTTGAAAAAGAGTTGATTCAATTCCAGGTATTCAATATCCAATTGATAAATTAACTACGTTTGAATCTAATTAGAAGTTGTAAGCACATTCAATTTATTGAATTGTACTGTAACTTTCGGAATAAAAAAAAATTCTACAATAATGCTAACTGCATAAAACACCGCCCTCAGACAATTAAAGGTTTTCTCCTCCAAACACAAAAACCTCAAAATGACGACAAAACATATAAAACAAAATGAAAACCCAGTCGCTTACTACATGAACACCGAAATAATATTAGCCGGAACGTCGCAAGAACGTGAGCAGTGTGCCAAGTTACTATTAAATTAACTTAAATAGCACCGAAGTGACCCAAAGAATAATTTACAGGGTCTCCTTGCTAATGAAGAATAGTACCCTCTCGACGACTATTTGTACTAAACTTGAGCCATTAAGATATTATAACCTTGATAACTGTTTATAATGCCCCCAATGTTAAGGAGTTTGGAGGAAAATAAAGAGTACGTAATGGAGATGTGTTGAAGTTTCCAGGTGGTGTTTTTTTTTTTTGGAAGTTATAATGGCTTTTCGAGTTAAAAATGTTAGTATGGAAAAACATGGTATGTAGGAGGAAGGTATAATGATGAATGAAAGTAGATGAACAACAATACAAACTTTAGTCAGATGATCAGCAAAGATGGCAAAAGGATAACATCGCTCCGACTGTGACCTCTGAATTAGTTTCGGCGTTTCATCTCCGAGTAGTCAGATAGGAAACGCCGACCTCATCTAGTTTTAAAAATATGATTGACCTGCAAAACTGTTTGTACAAAACTACTTACAGAAATAAAATCATTTATCAATTTAACGTGCCGTACAAAATTCACCATAATATGATATGAGAGATTGCTAAGAGCCATACTTATAAAAGCTATAATTACGTCGGTATCAACATCGATAAAAAAGTTCAAAATTAATAGGCCAATGCTACGAAACAAAACAGGAGATAAAAATAATTAATTCAACCCGTTAAAAACAATGGCCGTTAAAAATTATGAAGTGTCATCAGTTACCGAACAAAATAACTCATCACTGACGTATTGAAATCCGTATTAACGATAAATAACGATCAATTTCCAACAGCAATAACTCATTAGAACAAAGCGTTTCCAAGCTTGATTAAAATGTACAAACAAATAATTATAAAGCGGTCGTCATACAAACATCGTAAATTCAACTTTTTATCTGTTTCAGTTACTGCGTCATCAATAAATCAATCGAGTTATCTTTCGACGATAGAAAATAATTAGACGTTGCTTAATTATTCTGCTTTTTGTCGTCAGACTTTTAAGATAAAGCACGTATCGAATATTTGAGCGTTTTATTATCCGACGATTATGGTCTAATTATTTAAATTGCCCGTCTAACTGTAAAGATTATTAAATGGTTTATTGGATTTATTCTGAAGTAGCTTGATGAATTAATTAAGTCATTTAAAGTTCTCAATGCGATACTTGATTGATCATTGAGACGAGGGTTCTTGATATGTTCTCATCAAAATAAACTCGAGAACAGTAAACACTGTCATTTGTTTCAATCATTTCTAAGACATTTGACCTACTTCGCAATGTTCGGAATATACAAGATATTTTAGACACTGGGGAATAGAAACAGGGACATGAAAGTCTTTACTGTTATGTACAGACACAAATCGCCCTATCATTCAAATTGTCTAGACGAAGAACAGGCAATAAAATAGTTATACATCAACATGTACGAGTATATGATATGTTTTGTCTCACAAGTTTTACTCCACTTTCTCGTCATTATGCTTTAGTAAACTAACCCAGTAAATCCAACAAACGCACTTCTAAATCATTAATCTTAAAGCCAACTCCTTGACCCTCTCAATCATAATAAACGAAGGGATTAGGAGTGGACCATAAGGTTTTAAATCAACCTGTCCACTGGCTCAAAGAGAGTTCCTAGTATGGAGGGTTTTCGTTAAAGCTTTGGCGACAAGCTTCGATAATACTACAAAGTCCAAAGGAGTAATACCGAATTAATAGAAATACGTAAGAGAGTATATCTACTCGAAAATCCTTAAAGACACACAAACTATTTTAATATAATACACCCCTTGATCGGATCTTAAGGTTTACAATTACGGAAGACCCGAAAAGGATCCACAGTCCACACGATCCCTGTAGCATAACATTTGGGGACGGTATGTAACAAGAAGCTTACAGTTCTAATTTACGCCATCCCACTGAGTTCACTTGCGTCCCCAATGTCCACTTGTTCATTCTCAAATTGTTCAGAGTTTGATATCAAAGGAACACTTCTGTAAAGTAGTCATCCGATATGAGATTTGGGCGAAATCCTCCTCGAGATCGCAAACACTTATGAAGTTATAGGCTTTCTCGTATTATTTTCCAGGTTTTGCGCGACTCATCTACTTACCGCTGAGGCTTCATTCGATAAAGATGAATGATAAATGCTTTCTATGCATTTATGAGTAAAAAACTTGTTGCACTTGTTGTCAACTACATAATTTAAGCTCTATGAATTTCCGTATCTTATTTAATTTCTCTGGCAATAATGACATATTATCTTTCTACACATCATATAGCATAATCAGCATATAATATTCCCACTGCTGGGGCACAGGCCTCTTTTCAACGAGAGAGAGTGAGATAATTTGTATTTAATTAAAATCCAATTTTAAACACCTACCCATATAACTGAAACCATCAGCTCACACACCGATCCCATTCTACCAATTAAACTCATATGTACTTTTAATTACAAAAGCAAATGTTGGACAAATAGGTCGCCAGTTCAAGCCCCTGCGATTAGCCCCCAATCACGAATAGGGTAATCGTGTTAATTAATGCCGTCCGTCATTTTGCTGCCACGTATTTTCCTGGAGGACCACACTGTTGTGTGTAGATTATTGGCGGGTGTTTGGTGCAGCTACCCTTTGACCTATTTTTGGAGTATGTTGTGAATGAAAAAATATAAAATAATCGTTAAAAACAATAAATAATTAGGACGTTTTTAAAGTCTGATAGATCAGAATTCATTCATCAGAGTAACGGTTTTTGCGTATCAGTTTTGCTTGTGATCCAGATCTAATTAGCAGCTAATATTTCTTGGCCATAACCATTTATTTCAATAATAATAATCTTTAAATTAATGTAAACGCCATAATAAAGGCCTTTGCAAATACCATTTCAATGAACACTCATGTCACGTTGTTTTAATTAAAAGAAACTCATACATTCCACTTACTTTCCAAAATGCAATATACAAAACCTAACTGCAAATTATAAAATGTAAAACAAATTGCAGATAGAGAAAATCTCAAAGAGCTAGTTGACATAAACGAGAAACTTGTTACTGACAACAGTCAACCGAGGCGGACGGATGTTTGAAGTAGTTGACGATGAACTAGTTGCCTTGTTCAAGTACTGTGATCTTTTGAGAGAATGTTAAAGGATTAGCCTAAGAAGCTACACTGAGGGTTTTACTGTTCAGTATTTAGAAGCGTGTGCATTATTAATTAAGAGAGATTTTTTGCACTTAAAGTAACAAGATCGGATAACATGAAAGGGTTCTTGTCATCTTAAATAATGTGTACCTAATACGTTTAGTTTGAACTTAGATTTCTCCAAGACTGTTAATTACCTACTGCTAAAAAGAAAAGCTGGTCACCAAAAATTTAATAAAAAAAAAAACACGAATCTTGATAATAATAAACGATATTGAAGAATGCATGAGTAAAAAATTGACAGAAAGACATCATAAGATGATATGAATGATAGAATGAATGAAATGAAATGAATGAATGAATGAATGATGAAGTCATAATAATCGTAAGTTACAACGTAAACATAATATTAAAATCGATAACACCAATAAGTTACCAGCAGAACTTTTATGTACATTTTATTACAGATCAGAGGTCATTATTGTAGAAAATTATAAGCAATATTATCAAAATTACACAAGTATGCTCTTTTAATTACATTTATCGTAAACTATGTATATTGCATTCATAGAAAAAATTACAACATAAATGAATAACTGAATGAATTACTTTCAGGTTTTGATATACCAATAAGAGGTTATTGGTATTGCAATAGCTTATAATAATGCTGAAAACCTTTGAGAACCAAGATTGATCTCAAAACATAGGCACATGATTTATTTAATCAACAACTTTCTTAATATAGTGTTAATTTTGTCTGAATTACTCCTAGTCACATGATAGGGTGATAGGATTCATCTTTGTGATGAATCCTTGTGTTGTGATAGGATTCATGACCAGTGTACTGCAATGACAACTTTTGGACGGTAACGAATTAATGGTGCTTTATTTCAGGCTTTAATTTTTTTTACTGTGATCTTGTAGGTGAAAGAAGATGAAACATGTTTTCTGGCTGCAGAACAGTATATTATGTTAAAAGTAGAAAATGTAGTAGAATCGCGCAATTTAGTTAACTGTGGGTACCTACGGATATTATTCTAATTCGAATTTTTGGATAGGGCAATGTAAGAGCAGCTCGTAAAAATAAAATAAGCAGTTTATTTTTCTACCACATTTGTAATCAAATGTACAGCTAGCTAATAATATTTTAGTGCCAGTACTTTTTATTTGAACTTTAACACTAGCATAGACTGCCATAGCGCAAAAAAAAAAACAAAGCAGATTTATTTTTTATTTGCACAAACTGTAAAGTTGGTCCTTCGAGATTTTTTGTTTAGCGCAGCATCGACTGAGCGCATTATTATAACAAACAAAAGAAACACCTATAATAATAACTCTTTACGACCGAGCTCTCACGTTACAAATTCAATTTTGTTCTTTAGTTGCGACATGCTCTCCCGAGCGTCATATAAACTTTAACGCATACTTTTAAAATAACCGCCAACTTTCATGTTTGCATCAACTCTTAAAGGAAATTGAAACGTTTTATTCAACCAAAGTTATTTCAAGAGAGGTATTTTTGAACATGAGGCACTTTGCTTGCCTTGTTGTTTTAGAATTTTTTATTGCCTTTAAGCTAGGCGGTAATAATGGGAATAAAATGTTAAAGCCTGCGATACACTTTGTAATATACAGCCAATGGTATTGTGATATAGATCCTTAGAATCAAATTGAATGCTTAAGGACCAACATGTTCTACTATTTAAGTACCTACGATGTCCTTTTCACAATTATTGATGATCATGAACAAAATCTTTGCAGTGCATTCTGTTGACGATGATAGGAGTTTCCAAGCTTTTGTTTATTCGGAGCTGGAAGTCTACTATACATACCTACAAAACCATTGTATTGAGTTAGCTTAGGAACTGCTAGTCTCCGTTTACATTCAAAATGTCTTTGCGACTTAATTGTATGTACTTAGGTTGGTACTTTTGTCTTGCCAAGTAAACGACTGTCACATTTCACAATAACGTATTAAGTTCTAGAGGGTAACGGTGAATAATTATGATAAATGATAAATGATAAATGATTTTATTTCTGTAAGTAGGTTTGTACAAACACTTTCACACGTCAATCATATTTTAAAACTAGATGAGGTCGGCGTTTCCTATCTGACTACTCAGAGAAAAAAGGCCGAAACAAACTCAGAGGTCACAGTCTCTTTTAAAGTCCAGACATAATCTTGGTCAGATCATGTGAAGACCATGTAGATTTGAGTCTGAAATGGTCTTTTGAGGAAAAAATACCACACAGAATGAGTGGATCTGTCCAGTCAGTGCACGCATTTGTCAGTAATCGTGCAGCTCAACTCAAAACTTAAGGAGCTCAACGATTCGACGAACAATACCAAAGAAAGGACATTTGGGTAGGCCGCATGAATTACTCAAACTGCCAGACTATGATTAAAACTAATCAAGAAAGAAAAAAATAAAACAATGATCTACATAGTCTTTACATTCACAATAATTAAAATAATATACTATTTAACAAAGTAAATATTCATTTAAGTAAATATGATTATATTAGGTTAATTACAGTTGATTTGAGTTTTTCCTTACTTACTTGAATTTGCACACGGAACTAAAAATTACAGACGGAAAATGTTTGACTGAAACGGCTCATTTCTAGGTGTGAGAAAGAGAAAACTTTTATTTTGAACAAAATACCTAGTGTTCCGGGACTTTTCAAATAATATGTTTAGCAATTTATGTTACTTCGCTACATTAGAACCAACGAATAAGATGCTTTAAATGTTGGTCGCCACAACACTTCATAAATATTTCCTAACAACAATTTCCAAGGACCATTATTTCAAAACATATTCCTCGAAGGACCAAACGAAGGTAAAACGATCACATAAAGTATTTACAGATTAGGCGTGGAAATGGCAAATGAATCCCAGAATCCCAGGACTTTGTTAGGCACATATCCTGTTCTCAGTTGCCGGATAAGTTATCACGCTTTAAATAAATACAAACAAGACTAATGAAGTGCCGAAGGAAAGTTAAAAGCGTCTGGTAAGGAAGGAGTTTGCTCCCTACTACTGGTTTTGTATATGGTTGGCGGTTGTTTGTTGTGAATCGATTTCCTAGTTCTAATTGGATTCTACAAGTGAGTATGGAGTTTATGAAGAATGTTTTTTGTTGAAATAGAGATATTGGTGACAGTTTTAATTTTGATATTAGAATGGGTTTGTCAGTTTGTTTGAGGGGCTCGTGGCTAAATGATTACAGCCGCACGGGGCGTTTGAAGGTTAAGCTACGCTTGCCTTGGTTGGTACGTGGATGGGTGACTATCCATTACATATAGAGACGCCTCCGTGCCTCAAAAAGTACGTTAAGCCATTGCTGCTGGTCATTCGTAGATCTTTGACAGTCGTTACGGGTAGTCAGAAGCCCAAAAGTCTGACAACCAGTCTTACCAAGGGGTATCGCGTTATCCAGTGTCTGGTTTGTGGAGGTCAGACGGGCAGTCGCTTCATGTAAAATACTGGTATTCAGCTGCAACTGGTTAGACTGGAAGCCAACCAGAACATAGTTGGGAAAAGTCTAGGTATATTGATTAAATGGGTTCGTCAGAATGTTCAATCAGAGATTTTTAGCGAGTTTTGTTTTATTTGTTTGACACAGTGCTTGGTATTTAGAATACAGATGCTGGTCACTTGGTAATACGATCTATCTACTGGCAAACTTTCGGCTGGATAATCAGTTAGGAACCTTTATTTTATTCACCTTCATGTAAAAAGAAACCTGGTAACTAGTTACAACCTTTAAAAAAAGGACCGTTTTATCTAGGAGTCTAGCCAATAAAAAGCAAATTATAGTACGATTCAAAATTCATGGCGGCTTGGAACATGAGGCGAGTCGCTGCGCAGTAACCAATTCATGTGTCAGCGGGGGTGAGGGGTGAGGTACTGCGCAGCGAATATAGCGCACTTCACAGCCGTTATTAAGTTACACATACAGATATATATATACATTTATTTATTTATAAGTACATACTATGTTCAGCTAGAATCACACTTAATTATGTGGAAAATTATACTTACCCGATTTATTACATCACACAGGGGGACGTCATTACGTCATCCGAGAGGTAGTTGCTGAAAATCAGCGCTGTTGACGATAGGTTCGTCCAAAGTCACAGCATTTTGCTGAGCAACGACCTGTTCTTGCACAGATGCGATGCACTGCTTAATTGTTCTTATTATTATTGTTTGTTTGTTACAAAAGTAGTCATTTTTCCACACTGCAATCGGCATTTTGTTTTTGTTTTGATCGTTTGTTTGTTGTCATTTGCCAGTGTCGCAACACAGAGCAATGTGTATTGTCTTTGGTCCCTGGCATCAAGCAATAGACAAAATTATGAAACTTTTGTAACATGAATACGAGGCTTTTGGCTATTTTGTATGTCTCTAAATTAATGTCGTTCATTTGTTAGGTGCGTTTTGTTTGTGCAGAATAAACAATTTTTTCAAACAAATTTTTTTTCTTTAAGTTTGCATCGTACTATACTCGTACCTACCTTATGCAGTATGCAATGAAAATACTTAAATGAATTTGTGTTTAAAAAAAACAAGTCCCATAGTAGGGGCATAGAATTTATTAATGTTAACGAACCTCTCGCCACTCCATTAAATCATATCTGACCGAGCGGCTAAAAATGTTACTTCTTGCGACAAATGCCTATTTTTGGAGTCTGTTTCATTTTCTTGTGACTTTGACTCTGGGTACAAAAAGGTGATCCGTTTTTTTATATCACAGGAAATGTTTATTTTGACACTGTTTAATTGAATTGTGACAACGATTTTTTGTTGTTGTGGTTCAATCGTGATTGAGAATTCAATTAATTGTTAGTTCAAGGTAGATTTAAAATCCGGTAGTAAGATTCTTTGATGTTTTTGTCTGCAGAATTTTAATTTAATGGTTTAGTAGGACATCAAAAAATGTGTAGTGTAGGGTGCAATACGAAAAACAATAGAAATGTAAATAATATTTATTTGCATGAAATTAGGTATATAAAGTTGTTTTAAAAATAAATTTTAGAGCATACATGTTTTGCTTATATCATAGCATGCAAATATTATAGGTTACATTACAAAATGTTTCCCGTCAGTAATATTTTTTATGCTGTAAAAAATATTAGTGTTTAACCATTTATGTAGTTTTTTTTTTAAACAATCTAACATCGAGGTTTTTAAATCACTTTGAATTTTATTATATATCCGAACACACATGGCTAAAGAGCTTTTACTATATATAACGACTCTTGCTAAGTCATTTAATATAAGCCTGTGAGGAGCTCGCCGGTTTCAAGGATATAACATCCTGTGCCTTTTTAAATAAGTAGAAATGTCAGAATAAAGTACATAATAGTATTTTACAAGACTCACGTTCAAATCTGTCAGCCTACTCAAGTTCCAATAAAACAGCTTCAGCGTTTTCTGAAATATTAATTACTATTATATTCTAAGTTAAAACTTACCATTTCAGCATCAAATACATTTATAATAAACCTATTAAATCTTACTGAGCAAGTTCTAAATATAAGTTCACATTTTTGTCGCCAACCCAATCGGTTCGCGTTTGAACCGTCAGCCACCCACACCCATTAGCGTTAGTTGTCGTGTATTAATGAAGATTTCTGCCTACCCACCCAATGTTTACAGTGATTTAATTAACATTTCTTCGCGATGATATACGGAGACATTTTGTTTTATGACGTCATCTTTGTTTGTGGTTTTATTTTGGTCTTTCTATACGATGCAACACTATTTGTAGTTCTTAGGTAATCTTATTATTATTGTGATGTATACTCGTAATACCTAGTATTTGGGATGAAGGGAAGTATTTCATATCCTAATTTATGCTACACAAACGCAGAATACTTACGTTTTGAAAAACTGAAAATTAATTTTTCCTCCGTTTTCCCCACACAGTTAATTACGTTATAAAAAAACCCACCTCTTTATTTTATGTCAGCGCAATAAAATCAGTCGCGTAGGAGTTTCATATGATTTTACTCATACCATGTCGCGTCGACAACTTTTGAAAATATTATCAACCAATAAATTCACAGTTACTCACTTAATTTTCTTGATGAAATGGGATAGATAACCAATAAACTGGATTTTATATCTATTGACCTTTGCCCGTTATAAATGGGCTTAATTTGATTCTTAATGTAATCGTTTTTTTATATGGTTGAAGCTAATTTACCCAGGTTAAAAAATTAGAAAAAAAAAACAAAAAAAAAATTACAATAAAGAAAATTACAATAAAAAAAAAACAAAAAAAAAACAGGTTGGTTAATAGAAATTACTCATTGGAAGGAACTAAAGGAAGAATTGAAATGATTATGAAGATATCGACGGATGATATCGTATGGAGATAAATATTCGATAATCTCGATAATATCGATTATCAAGATTATCGAGTATTATCTAACATTTTTGCGATTTTCACTTTAATTATATGCAATAAATAGCAATAATAAAAGCATAGGTAAAATATGAAAGACCTCGTATTTGCAAAGATATAAGGTCTGAAATGATTATCACCATCACAAGCGCTTCCTAATTTTTTTTTAAATATAAGTAACTTTTTGATTCAAATATTAAAAACTATAGAAATTAAACGTTTTTTTCGCCTCCTGTAAAATCATGGTTTTGTAGTTATTAAAATATTGATATTACACCGTCGGTATGTGATTAGTTTTTCAGCTAGGCCCAGAGTCATGATCAGACAAATAAAAATAAACATATGTATAAACCGCATAAATCAGTCCAAAAACTGTAGTTCTAGACTATTGCATAAATGAAGTTTACTGTTAAATAATTTATACGTATAAAGTCTTAGAGAACTTAATTACCATACCACACAGTTGAGCAGGCTCATTGCTCATTGTAGTAATGTATGCCTAATTGAATATGGCTTGAATTTCACATTTAACAAGACTGACAGGACCAACAAGACTTGACTTCGCACGCTGATTGTGGCAAGGAATCTTGGGTCAACTCATTTGACTCTTATCACCTTTCTCTTTTACACCTATTTGGTTCTGATATTTCTGTCGCAGATGACCATTTGTTTCAATAGTTATGTGATTGCAAACGGTTGTAGCTTACGTAAGCATTCGTATGCAAATCTTGTATTAAATTAGTCGTTTTATGAGTTGAAAATGTCTGAACGGACCATACCGATAAAGTAACCATTGTCTCATGAAAGCCATTGAAGTTATTTTGTAAATATGTTTATTACTGGAGTAACATTTTCTGTTAAATATTATTATAATACGCCAGGGTCATCACACAGGACAATATGAAAATTCTTGCAGCTGTAATTTCATTGTCACATAATTTTCTTCAAATTTGCTACAGCAATCCTGCTTGGCGGTATAAATAAGCAAAGTAAAACTTTTTCCTATGAAGGTTTTACATAAGGCTGTACCTACTGGCTAACTTCTAAAAAAACAAGTTCCAGTTATTCAGTCAAAAGCTGAGAAAATATTATGATTATGTCACGGCTTACAACATTTCTAATTTCACGTTGAGAAACTAATATAAGCACATAATATTTTTACTACAGCCATAAGATTTCACCTTGTACAAAATCTATTTATTTATATGCCCAAGTATTTGTTTTCACAAGTTTCTTGAAGCATTATGAGTTCGGATTCTCTAGGCAAGCGTTTCTAAACATATCACATACGATCGTTGAAGTGTTAGACCAACATTTTCTATTGTTATAGCCTTGGCATCATAACGTTACAATTCAGTTTATTTGCCCACATTGAAACGGAACGATCTTGTCTAAACACACTCAATTTATCTGATTCGCTATTATTATACTCGTTAGCAGTAATGGATGTCAAGAGATCTAAATTGGTAAGGTTTGATTACTAAATCTTCTGTCGTGGTAATGGAACTACTGAAGTATTTTGATTGGCCTTGACATGGTTGCTTCTAAGTTTGGATTAGATGTTATGTACTTTTGCTATAATAATACCATCCTATTACTGTCCAACTGCAGGGCAAAGGCCTCTATTCATACAAAGAAGTATTGATCACCACGCTTGCTCAATACGGGTTGGCGATTTCAGACTTATATTAACTATAAGACCAGGTTTCCTCACTATGTTTTTCACACAGATCCTCCGCTTCTTAGTTCATTAGTTCGTTCAATAGGACCGATTTGTAATAGCGAGAATGAGCGAGAGCGCGCTGCTAGTCACGTCACTACTACCGCTCATATCATTTAGAATATTTTGTAAGTAATATGTATGTTGAACTATGGACCAAAAAATTAAAAAAAAAATTAAAATACTACGAGTAAAATGTAAAGCAAAATATTTTAGCAAAATTGCTATTTTAACAAACAAAAGCATGAATGCAGGATGAACTAAACTGAGCTCTCCAGGTCGCGAACTATTATGGTCAAGACTAGTTGACAAGGAATGAGATCGGATTTTGGGCGGACAAAGACGCTGCCAAAGCTAGTATCTTATAACCAGAGATCGAATATTCGGATGCATATTTACCAAAAGTTATTTTTTGCTATAAAAGTAAGGAAGCGGCTTGCTAAAATATTTTTTTGTAAATAAATCAGATGCATATTTATTTCAAATTAATGTTTACCCCTGCTGCAAATATATATGTGTATGTAGGGTATAAGAGGAGGGGTGGTGGGTGTTAGTTAAAACAAAAAAAAAAACATAAATTAGAATAATTATTTTGATTAAATTCTGTATTATAGCCTGATTGGGTGTTAATATTATCTCGGCTATAACAACTTTAATCACTGCCTCTCGATCGCTATGATTAGGTCCGGTTCGGTCACTGAAATCTGATGTTAGTGGGGTTATTTCGATACAAAAGCGCATTCCATATTAGCTAACCTCTCGACTTTAGGTGAATATGCATCCGAATATCCGATCTCTGCTTATAACAAGCTCTTGGCTTGCTCTTTAAGGATAATTGGGCGACACCATATATAGATCAATCCAGAAAAAAAGGAAGCCCTCAAATTATGTAAGTTATTTATCACAATTCTTGAATTGAGGCTTAATAAATAGTCTTCAAATGCAGTTGCATCATATTAAAATAAAAACTAGTCATACAGTAACGGAACTATTCTGACAGAAGTTCCGTAGATATCACAAGGGAAAACGAATATAAAGATAAGTATTTACGTTCATGCATATGAATGAATTGCAAGACAAACAGTTGTAACCGCTGCTTATCTTCTTGTGAAACTAGCAAGAGTTGTTTAAGGGAAACCGATAAAGGAGTTTTAGGTACTGTTCAAAATACTGTGCCGGGTTGCTTGAAACTTGGTGTATTTATACTTAGTCTAGATGAAGCTGATATAAATGACACACGTAAGGAAAATTGTGGTGAAGATGAAATCAATAGTAATAAGAATCAATTGGCTTTCGTTTTGTGCAATTTATTGGACTTGATTGGAGAAGTGAGGTCAATAAAAGTTTATTATTCAATATGATTGGTGATTATTACGAAATAATGTCGCAATGTCTGCAGGTATCGTTCAATAACGCAACAACTAATAGCAGATTGATCATGTCCCACCAAAACCTTATTATTTGTAGCATATTTTAATTAATATTCAGCGTTGGAAATCACATGAATGTAGGAAGGACACAATAACAATACATTTTCATTAAGAAAATTGCATACAACTGCGGAACTAATTAAGAACACCATCTGCATACGTCGCGTAGTCATATCTAACGGATCGATATCTCAGGTACTATAGATAGTCAATGTACAAATTAAGTCTGCCTACATTAACATATATTCAACCTTAACAGATTCGTCGTCAGCATAAAATTTCATGAGGCCATTGACCTTAACGTGAACAAGTACTCGATTTGGGCAACGCTCAACGTTTCGCTTATCAACGCGATGGTAGATATAAAACAAAGATGATATCTGATGATTACCTAACATTTTACTGCTTAATTAATGTTTACCGTCATATATAGAGGCGGCGATGTGGACAATCATAGATGCAATGTGACGTAAGACTAACCACTACATCGTAAAGCTAATCATAAGAACTATATATTTAATAGTCCCATTTATAAGTAATAAAACTAACTATAAAATGTTCAATGCGACGTCTCTCGCACGAGTTTTGACTTTTGAATCAATGAGTTTCATCTGTAACAATTGAATTCATCGCTTAAAACGGAACCGTGTATAATCGGTCAGATTGGTGTTACAAAAGATTAAGCCTGGGCTTGCAGTCTCGACATTAGACAGCGACAAAAATCGGTCGCTAAGTCGTATCGTTGTCAAATTCCTTTAATAGATTTTCAACTTTATTTCGAAAGCATAAGTTTGAAAATCTATTAAAGAAATTTGACATCGGTTAGGCTTAACGACCGATTTTTGTCGTTATATTTGTTTGAAATGTATGCATAGAAATGCATCGTAAATGGTTTTCGTCGTCTTTCTATTCAATCTGTTATTTTAATGGTCGTGTCTCTATGGGAAAAAGGAAGTAGGAATGTGTTCGGTTACTTATTTGGTTGTACTTAACATTAATTTATCGTTTATGAACTTGGTAATTGATTCTTAGCAACACCTCTTTACCTCCATCAAAATAATGTAATTTACTTTCTTTCATTTGTTTTTCGGTAACTGCAAACGAAACCACATTCACTTTTATATGCAGCACCTAAATTTGATCAAAAAATTCTTACGAACTGTCGCCAAAATAATAATTAAAATAGTAGTTTCATTAAAATTACATATAT
This sequence comes from Dryobotodes eremita, assembly GCA_917490735.1. Taxonomy (NCBI): domain Eukaryota; kingdom Metazoa; phylum Arthropoda; class Insecta; order Lepidoptera; family Noctuidae; genus Dryobotodes; species Dryobotodes eremita. The sequence goes on along the minus strand of OU823251.1, from coordinate 15,529,339 downwards.
TTTTTCGAAATACACTTTGTGTGCGTCAAAGGCGCGTGGCTGGCGGCCGCAGCCCGCGACCTTCTCTCGTTTGGTGGTAACCACAACATTATGCGCTTGAGCGCCTTGTAATGAGACCTAGAGTGACAACGATGACGTGAAAACTCGAATCGTAATTTTGTTCTACCGATTTCTTCTGTATTTGATGGTTTTGACTCTCGATTCTTTTTGGTCCTCGGTTCCAGACTGAGTCTAGTTTCGGAGGACCAAGAATCTTCTTGTTGGTGGCATTATGTATTTGCCAGCATTACATTTTCGCCTCTTGATGACTTATTGCTTTTGTTTTATTATAGATGAAGGCAATCAAACAATAACTGAAAAAAAAAGACTGTATAAGTAACGTTAATACCAATTGGCTTCAACCAGGAAAAGTTTGCGCGTTTTGGGGGTTAAAGCCTGTCCAGATCGCATCAAAATGAATGCAGTGTTTATAATAAAATCACTATACAGGGTGTAAAAAGACCCATCACATAGCCGTCAACTACGCATTCTGTACATGAAACTAAGTAACGTAGCACAAAAATAATTGCGGGGAAATGAATTTTATTTTTGGCGTGAATAATCACTAATCACTGTTTACGCTAGCGCGCTACGTAACTCACTCAAAATATTGTGCTTATGGGTGCATGCGACGGTACAGGGGTCATGGGGGTATTTAAAGTTGTTATAGGACATTAAAAAGTTGTTTTCGTAAAAAACGTCAGTAAAAGTTGGAATTTTGACCTTCAAGATCGCTGTAACCCGAAGGTTCCCAGGGCCTGCAGTCTCGACATTAGATAGCAACAAAAATCTGTCGCTAAGTCGTATCGATGTCAAATTTCTTTAATAGATTTTCAACCTTATGTTTTGGAAATAAAGTTGAAAATCTATTAAAGGAATTTGACATCGATACGACTTAGCGACAGATTTTTGTCGCTATCTAATGTCGAGACTGCAGGCCCAGGGCCAGGTATGGTCCAGTACAAAAAAAACACGTGTGGCACTCGGGGACTGCCGCGGTAAAGCTATTGCATAGCATTTTTTATCAACTTATGCAATTATAATTATTTATTATTTTTTTATTTATGCAGTATTTTTTTTTCTTTGATATTAATTCAAGTACAGTCATACCATATACATACACGTTAAGCGAACGCTCGGCCGAGCTACATGGTAGGCGGAGTGGGGGGTGTTAGGTTTTATTTTCGTTACGGAATTTCTTGATTCTGTCGCCGCGCTCAAAGCCCGCGATAAAAGCTATGCAATAGCTTAAAAAAATTGTTACAATGACGGGGAGGAAAAGTGACTCTTGGCTTGGTTAAGTCTCTTTTTACACCCGTTAGTTTCAGTCAACACGGAAGCGTGGTGTCCCTAGTGACTACTCGCAGAGAAACCGTGTAGATCAAAAACATATACCGCAAATGAGTTTCGGAATCAACTGAGAAGGGTGAAGCTTTCTTTATACAGTGATTATCGCAAATTGCGACTAACGGATGCCCGCAGCCTTGTTTTTGCGGGTTTATCATTAAAATTGTGAATGTTGTTACCGAGTCACCGTAAAATGTTTGTTTGATGTTTTATTTAACTCGGGAAAATTGTGATTAACTTACATTCCATACATTTTGTAACAAGAGTAGTAGGTAATAAACATATGTACTTAATATGGCCGTGGTTTTTCACGATATTATCGTTTATAATAAATAAATTATATGCATTTATCAAGAAAGCTGTTGAAATTGTTCAAAACTTCACTCTATTATTCTAATGAACACCGAACATAGTGTCGCGCTCAAACTGTCACCCGATTCGATTTGCCGTCGAGTCATGTTAAATCTATCGAGTATGAAACTCGATAGTTTACCTTCTCGAATGACCGACTTATGGGAGCTGACGCGACGGACGGCGTAAACGGTAGCAGTAGGGATCGAGTGACCGAAGCGCCCCCCGTCGAGTACCCGATTTGTTTTCTCGATATTAAAATTACATTTTCCGAGATTTCGATGGTGTGAAATGTTTTTATGATATAAATATTTTTGAAATCAGCGGGGGACCTCTATTTTAGGTGTGACGTCGAAGTGTGAGGATTGAGTTGCAAACTGTCGTGCTGGTAAAGTTAAATCAACCCTTACGTTTTTGACGCCTCGCTTGCTCAGTTTGATTTTCGAACTGTATAACAAAAAATATCATCAACATTTTTGCATTGCAGCGTCTCGGCCTTATAAAATAATGACGGAGCAGCAAAATAATCACGGTAGTTACGCACTTCCCACTGCATAATTTACTTGGTTGACTTACAGACCACACTATCTCCCACTTTTTATCTTCCGCCTACTAAGTAACCACCGTACTTGTACTAAAATCAACAAGAACCCGTCTAAAGCCGCATGTAAATCACTGCCCTGCCATGCCGTTATGTTCGCAATCAACAGTTTAAAATAGAAGGCCCGACCGCAGGCTCTATTTACCCCAGCTTCCTCCAGTTAATGACGTCATAAAAAATAAAACTCGTCGCTTAGATCCCCGTGAGCCAGAAAAACTGGACCATTTTTCTCCTTGCGATGCAGTGACGCGGCAAATTACAATTGTCTGCTTATTTTAACAGAAAAAGATGAAATATGATTGCTAGATTTTTCTTAAAACACGGAAGTCAAATGGAAGTTTATGAAATCTAAGCAATTTGTTCGGAGTAAGTATTAGCGTTTAGTCTGTTTGCACTACTTTCCTTGAATCATGAATCTTTAAATGATTTAATATTATTTTCTCTATATTTTTGTTTCGAAATTTTCGTGGAAACATAATTATTATGAAGAAAACTTATATCGAAGTATTTTAAAAAATTGCTTCACCGATGGCGTTAAAATACACCGCTTTGTATACTGCATGTCATGAAAACAGAATAACCAATTTTTTTTATTAGGATTAAGACTATTGGCGAGACTGTTGTCACCTCAAATATATTAAAAGAAAACCATTTTCTGTAATATTTATAAACGATAAATAAAGACTACCTACAATAGCTATACCCATTGGTGGTCTAAGTTTATCCCATTTCGATTTAAATCAAATATTTTATCATCAAGAAAAAGCCGATTCAACAGTTTCTAAAACCAATAGCAAATTCCAAATGGGACAATGTAAAAATAAAAGTATTTCATTCCCTAACTGAGGTAGACGCTTATCACAATTTATTGCATATTGGACAGAATAAGGGAAAACAGAAATCGGATTTATTAAGCATTTTCTAAAACATCAGTAATATATTAAATTAAAATGGGCGTAATACGATTTTTATTGCCATCTCTTTGGAAGTAGTGAATTAGACTCTGTTAAGCTGATGTTGTATTATAAATATTGATCGGTAAGAATATAATAAATGTACAGCGTGTATCAGAAATGTGTTGTCATATTTTAGGATGTGTAACAGAAAATCAAACTAAACAACTTTCTTCATGTGACAAAAAACATAATAGCAATTAAAGAAATAATCAGCTCTCCTATACAAAAATTCAACACTAACTCGACCCAAATGTATGGAACAGCTGATATTTTTTCGCGATTACGGTGTTGATCCTATGGAGTAAGTTATTCAGTTTAATGGTCTGTACCACCATTTTAAATATGACCACACATTTCTGATACACGCTGTATAATCTAAGATTGATACTAATATAATAGCGTCTGACTGTTCGAAAACAATATTTATTTCAATTTGCTGGTTTAGAGTTTCATAAATCAAGATGCGGCTTCTTTATTTCCATTTAAAGCTGCTTAAGCATTATCGATTGGGTTTAAATGATTTGAATAAATGTTCAATGCAGTTGTAGAGGGTTAGAAATTAGGACGTTATTATGATTGACTGATAAAATATATGGTTCTCTTCTTACAATTAAAATATCAATTCCAATAGGAAACATCATGCGTCGTATTCAAATCTGTTTTCCTTATCGCAAAATAATTCAAACGAAATAAATGAAGCTTGGGTAGTCCGAACCGAAGGAGCCAATTGTTTCTGTCTTATGTCAAGAACGTATTTATCTGCAGATTTTTGACAAGTTCAGATTATTATTTATGTCAAGAGTGCGCGTCATTATTGTTTTCATTTGGCGGGTCTGTCTTATAAGACAGTCTAGGCTCAGCACCCTAATTACGTAACACACAATCTATCACAATCTGAATCATTTTGAATCCTATTGCTAATCCATTGCTTCAAATGTTCGAAAAATTTGTCGACTCAACAACGTAAAAAACGTAATGAATGTTGTTGAACTGTCAAAATGAAACCCATTCCTACTGTTAGTGTGTTACGTAATTACCCCGCAGGTTGGTGCTCCGCCTTCTTGTAGACGATCGTGTAAAAAAAAATTGGATTAGTACAATATTAAGAAATAATTATGAAATATTTGTCTCCCAGCTCCCGTCATTCCCAATAAAAGTGAAACGAATTGAACGCTGACGACAACAGAATGACATCAGACAGCGTTCATTGTTTCGGATATGTGACAAAGTTCACTTAATGGAAGTGATTTTTGGGGGCAAATGTATGTGAAAGGGGTCCTTCATATCTTCCGGATGTTGCATTTTGTTGTAATTGTTGCTGTGTGCGTCATGCTGGCGGTATCTTTTAAGGGAATTTTATGAAAGTATTTTTAATACAAAGGCAAATGTTAGGTGGAGATTATCATTTTGTCCTAATTGGGAAAGACTTGTAGTCTTACTAGATTCCGCTAATTAGAATTGAATGTGCGAAATGTGGGTGTACTTTCGGGGAAAACACACGTGATCTTATTTGTTTTATGCTATATTTACTACATATGTAGTTTTAAAAGCAACAAAATAGTATTCAACTGTATCGTAACAGTAATAAAGATTGACATTCAAAATTTCTTTGGGCAAAGAATGCTCCATCCAATAATAATGGTGGTGTAGTTCTGTGCGCATACATTTCAAAGGGTTTAGAATAGCAAGTGTAGGTACATATATTATTAAAAATCAATATTTCAACATTTGGACTTCAGAACAAAACAAATTCTCGCTAATATAAAGAGGTACACACACATTCACTCTCCCTCGCCTAGACAATTCGTTCCAGCCAAGCATGACGAAACAGCGCCGCGCGCTGTATAGTCCCAGCCACGCGTAATACAAAACTCTACTACAAATTAGCACAAACACCACTTTATAACAACCCCTAACTTACCCAAAACTCAACCTAATAACAACGCCATAAGAGTTACAGGAAGTGTAAAGCAATGTTTGCATAATTTTAAGGATTTTTGACACAAATGAGACTGACTTAGGCACGATGATGATTTAGGCACGTGTGTGAAGATTTATGACAGAATAATGGATTGGGCAATGTAAATACGACAGTGAGAATTCGCTTGCATGCGTATCTTAAGACAATTTGCGTGGAATTAGATTGTTGTATGAAAATGTGGTAATGTGACACAGAAATTTTATGACGCCACATAATCATGAAAGTGAAGTTTTTATAGCAGAGCAGTGGAATGCTAATTCGAATGCTGTGATTTTATTTCTGTTTATTCTTGTAAGAACTGTGTCCTATAAGATTTACTTGGGGCAGGTACATCCTAAACTAGAATGACTATAATCAAATAAGAATATTTTCTTCCCCAACCACCCACCTAAGAACAAATATCACTAAGCATCCATATCATACTCTGACACATTACGTCATTACATTTATTTATGTGAAAGCCAATGACAATATCAAATTAAGTAATCCTCAAAGAAAAAGAGGGTCCAATTAAAGCATCGCCTTTTGATTTCGGTGCTTATTTATTTTTCGCAGCACGACCTCTGATGTCCGGAACAGGGGTCCGACCCACAAGACGAGACGCACCATCCGTGGAGCAATTCGATTAGGGTGCAATACTGGGGAGAGAACTGACGGTGCAAGTAACCTAGACCATGATAAACTTACATCCGACAAACACAAAACCCACCCTTATCATCAAGGACATAAAGTACACAGTGAAAGTTTCTGAAGGTAAGTTAGGTTTGCAGTCGATATGTCATTTCATTTCATACACAACACTCGCAAAATAGATCGGTGACGAAGCCCTCCACGTACCATTTGAGAAAAATGAAATTGCTATTAGGGCGACATTTCGTCATATACCGACTTCGTTACGATTCTTGGAAGGCCCTTTATAGAAAACATCACAAGAAAATGATCCATTATGGAGTAACCAAAGCAACACAACATACAGTACCAAAGCACCGTCTGAAACCAAGTTTGGTATAAATACGTCGTGTAAAATGCAATGTTGCCTTTTAAAGTTACAGGCTGCCAGCGTACTACCGACAGTAATCCAATACTTTAGTGGGCTTTTGAAATTGTCATAATATCACACAATATTATCACTATAGAGTGTCAGGGACTTCGACATACAACCTGTTACCATGGATTCAGTACATGGTCCTGAACCACCATGCGTTGAAATATATCGTCGGTTATAAAAAAAAAAATTAGCTCTGCCATACATTTTTACCGCGTAGGTTTTGCGCTTTTCTATGAAACAGATGATTTTTTTGTATAACTGACCAATATTTTCTACGTTAGGGGGTCTAGAATCATGTGCTGAATTCATGGTTTTAATTTGTGCTTCGATATCGCTGCCATTCTGTATACTTTAGTTTGTTTATAGACGGCTGTAATAAGACAGTATTGTTAAAACAATTGCACTTAATTTTTTCAACGATGATATAGAGGAAAATGCTACTACAGGGCTCCTGACCTCTGCCGGGGCTGCGGATTGTTCGAAAGAGTTACCGTGGCCCTGGCGCACAGGCAACTGAAGGAACACGGGTGGGTTTTAGTCAGTAAGAGTCTGACACGCCCTTCCGCTCCGTCCAGAGCGGGAGAGATCATTTGATGATTCCCACCCAAAAAAAAAGGGCTCCTGACCTAATTAATCCCTTAGTTTGATGACGCAGACGGGAAGCAACAACAGTATCCCATCAACATTTCAACTCGAATGATATGATAAACCATCAGACACATTCTGTTTTTCTCGTGCCCATAAAAGCACGGAAGCAAAAGAGCGGCCATTTCTTTGAAATTAATGTTCCTACTCAAAATAGCGAAGTGACTAAAATTGTGAGAACTACTATTGTACTAAAAACGGAACTGTGTCGTTTTGTACTAAAAACAAACGTTTTGATGGCGCCAAATGAGCTATAATCTATCCATAAATAGCTATTGTGTAGAACAGAGTTATTTCACTTTCCAAAACAATTTTTTGTTGTCCCCAGGCAAATTCTGTTGTTTGATATTTTGTCAATTTGATAATAACAGTTAAGACTTTCTTTGTTAGTCGATCTTCTTTACTTCAATGTGAGCATGTTCATATAAGGTAGTCGGCAAAACTGATCCAAATGTCTACCACTAACGAGACCTATATAACTGAATAGTCCAAATTAAAAAGTAGTACTTTTTACTCAGATACTCTTAAAAAATCCGTCTGGAAAAAGTTACTATACATACGTTCGGTAAAAAGTTACTTAAAATTATTATGTATTTAATTATAATGATAATAAAAGAATAATAATAACATTTATTTAAAAATTGCTACAATTATCACCTGAATGTTAGTTTAACATATACCTAATTATTCTGATTGTAACTGTTGGAGACACTCATTTTGTTATATGCGGTGATCTCTCCCCTCACCTCACCTCGGCGCCTGTATCTTTGGGACCTGGAATTCCTTTGGTGCACTCAATGGTGGTCGTCAAGTTGTTCTTTTTATAAAATTCTTACAGCTTTTGTCACTCGTGGAATCAAGACCAATCTAATATACCTCATTACATAAAATCAATCAAGCCGTTTAGTCTAAAATTATTCATAAAACAATATTTATTATTTAGCTATTACATTTCACCAACATATTTCTTTTTATGGATGTCTTAGTAGAAGTTACTTTTTATTTAATAGACTATTCAGTGACATAGATCTCGTTAGTGGTGGAAATTTGGACCAAACCCCGTACATTTTTGTCCAATGTCCTTTGTGCTTACTCGATAGATATACAGTTAAACAAAAATGTAACCAGGTACGTAAATCAGGTTCGTCGAAGCCATAAAAACTTAGTTATTCAAGCCGTGCCCTATATGCAATCTAGTCTCATTCAACGGTATACAAAAGAAGCAAGCAACAAAGTAGTATAATCGACTGCTGATGAATGCGATTCCTCGCGAAAAGAGGCTAATGGAGCCAATTTGCGGTTATAATGGCTGCCGGCCACGTGGGTGCAGTTACTCTTGATTTTGAAAACTGGATTTCGAGATGGCGCTACTGATATGTTGGTTGTACGTCACGATGTAATATATGTTAAATGTGGACAAGTGTGTGATAGTATACAGGTTTATTAGTAGGTATAATGTGACTGTTTCTACCGTTTAATTGTGACATGAAGAACTATACCTACTAGAGTACAGTAATAGGGATGTGGACGTGGACCTATTACAAAAGACTGGTGAGAGAGTTGAAAAATAAAATCAAGCTGAAGCTTTCTCAAAACGTTACGATCGAAGAGATATCCTATATAATATGGGAACCAGGTAAAGTATATAACTGTAATTGAAATAAAGTTCACATAAGATTAATATCTACCTCTAATGTTCAACACAATTCAAAAATATCAACCCACCATTACAATCAGCATCAAAAGAGTTCATGAAAGCACATCCCGCAGTCACAAACAAGAGATTAAACATTTTATCAGTAAGTTCATCTCTTCCTACTAAAAAATGATTTCGTTTGCCACGGATTGAATCGGAATTAAATGAACGGTGCCCCTAGGAAACAGGAGGGTAGAAAAATAAAGATGGGTGCCCTTATCTAGATGTAGAAACGGAGGATTGTAATGAAGGGAAGGGTGCACGTGAAAAGGATACGGTGCGGCGGATCACTTCAAAATAATTGAAGTTAAATTTGTTCATTTAAATTAGGTATGGCTTAATGATACAGGAAAGGGGAAATGTATATGTATGTATAGTAACAGATTGAAATGATAAAATCTTAGATATGAATGCGAATATAATGCTGATATAACTGTTTTTATAATAAGGCAGTATGCTTTTGTGATTGTTTGAAATTAGGGGTGACGGCGGTACCTAAAAATTTAAAAAAATACTCAGCAGGAACTCATTCACAGAAATGTAATACTTTAATTATCAATTTTAAATTACATGTAGTAAATCTCGTGAATTTTAAAATGACTGATGTAAGAAGTCAAATGTAAATAATACTAATTGAAAACTGATACAAAAAGATTTAATATCAACTAAACGCAGACGAAATTTCGTCAACAAAATAGAATTATCAGAGTATTGACATCCACTAGACTGGAGGTACTCCAATCACACTTTGCTAGTCAAACACGACTAGTTATTCAACATTTGCGGTTATTAAACCACGTAGCAACATTTCAAAAATTTATTGATAATTTGACCGCAACTAGTGAACGAGATTAAATTAAAAGCCTGCAAACTATAGGAGAATTGGTACAATTTGGCAATTTAGGTTTTCCATGTGAGGACAATTTAAAATGCCTGTGTCCGATGCAATTTGACGGCCATAATTGTCCGCGGAGCGTGTTAAACCGTACTTTGTCCATTACTGTGTTTCAATTGTATGGGACACGTACGTTCAAATTAATAGGAGCCTGGATTAGGTTTTAGAGATGGGGTTGAAGTACTGCTCTAATCACCTCTTCAGTTATAGCGTTGTACTTCAACCAATTAATTCGTGCTTCAAGTGGACGAGATTTTATGCTGATTTTCTATTGGAGTTGTTATACGGAGTGCAAATGAGCATACTGAAACTTTGGGGTATTCTATTAGATTTAGGACTTGATTCAGAATTAACAATTTCACAAGAGATATATCAGTTTTGAATATTTTGTAATTACTTATAGAAAACTTGCAGATCTATACAAGGCATAAACAGTGGTTGATTAAAAAGTGGGTCAAATCCTGCTCCTTATTTGATTACCCACTTTCTGGGAGCTGCATTCGTTATATTGTTTCCTTCTGTATTCAATACGTTGTGTGCTAATTTCATATACAGGTGCATAAACCGAAACCCGTAGGTCTCCTCACAGTTCAAACTCCATATTATACACGGTAATATTGGTATAGTAACTGCCCTGGAATTATCCCCCACCTAATGGGTAGGTATGTGGGTCGCTTTCACTGAGGCGTATGTGATCGCTTCAAATAATAGACTATTGTCTATAGCAGTGCACGAATTAGGTCTCTAGCCGGTGGTTTATGAGAATACATTGATCTATAGGGCAGGCATACGATGGATAAATTGTAGTAGACTGACATGAAATCGAATAAATACAATAGCGTGTTAAGTGGAACTGTAAAGCTTATAGATGTTATATAATGAGTCAAATACAAGCATGAAAAAAAAATTGTTTCTGTGGTACCTATAGGACAAATTGGAATCTTATGCCTTAGTTCAAAAAATTCATAAGCTGCAGCGTTATCGCTTGCCTGGAGTGCTGTTAACTACGACTACTTTAGTTAACTTCTAAATTTAGTACTAAATGTTATAACTTTTCCATTTTAGGTATTTTTTTTATTTATTAAAGCTTTAAGCACAATTAAAAAAATACTGCATGACTGCGGACCTAATAACCTAAGGGTGGTGCAGAGACAAAACATGGCAGGGGCAACATGAGGGATAGATAGCTTGAAAATAGCTATAAAATACAAGAATACATAGATACATATATTTTATTTCGCAACGTTCCAATTGTCAGACCTCATATCTGTTTACTGAACACCATGCCAACATTTCTCTCCTCTCCCGCGGAGTTGCTCTGACTACGACTACTCTAAGACAGTTCTGACATACACCCCGGGTCGACGCCTACACAACTAAGTATCAAGTAAGTAGTAGTATCTAAGTATCTTCTACAAATTACTATTAAACTAATAATAATAATATGTACAAGTATATAAAAAGGGAGGGGAAAGAATCATATGGCATTAAAATATTCGTCCGCATCGCTGTCAATAGGGAAAGTGCCCAAAAGGCGGGCAGCATTGCCACGTTGTATGGCAATGCTGATTATTTGACGAAAAAATAGGCCAGCCCTCTGGTCACGTGAAGATTCGACCAACCGCTTGGCAATGTCTCGAAAAACTAAGTGGGCACTCGGACCCCATGATCCTAGAGTTTCAACCTCAAACGGCTCGAACATATAAGTATCAATAAGATTGGAATATTTGCGTCGCTTGAGGTTTTCCGCACCTGCAGCAGCCGCCCCAGCACAGCCTGCCGTACTAGGAAGATGGGATGGCCCAAGGGTGTCGAAACATGTTGCATCCCACACCAAACGCCGACCTAACTTCCAAGGCATTGTGGTAATTTCATCTGGTCTCTTCCCATCGTCGCGTGCCAAGCCATCGAGTTCTAGAACAGCTGGCATCCCGGCGATGACAAAAGCACGGAGGATGATGTCATTGATACTGGCGTGCCGTTCTATCCGGCCTGCGCTCCTACTGCTGGGTAGGTCATGGTGTCCAAGCCAGTCGACACCTTCACTGCATTGGTAGCGATGCAGAGCCACGCAAGGAGCGTCCAGACGCAGACAAGTAGTTAGCCTGAAGGTGGTGTCACCCAGCATAGTGCCTATGTTTGGGTTACTATAGCGCCAGAAGCCACAACTAAGACTAAGACTTCGTAACACTCAGTAAAAGGTAGCTGCTAAAACAAAAACTTTCTCATTGTTTCCTTGATGACACCAGAGATTGTCATAACCATTATTTACATTCCCACGAATGACGACTTAAGTGCACCCCGAACGTTATTATAGTAGAAAGTCTAACAGAGTCACGTCTGTCTTAGTTTGCATCTCATACTTTCCCACTATCTGGCTTCGTACATCTGTCGCATTACCTGATACGGGCTTGTGCAAAACAAGTCATTAGGTCACCAGAATGCACAACAATGGATTCGTCTCGCCACAATATTGGCGATACACCGCAATCAATTGTTAGACTTTATACCATTGTCAGACAATTCCGCACACGTGTAGGTGTGACCCTTACAAAAAACCAAAAGAGCATCGCTTTGAATTGCATCATACAAAATCCATTGATGCCAAAGGTTCAATTCAATTTTGGCATGAAATCGACATGTTAGGTGAAAGTGTATTTATTTCACTACCTATTCAAACCAGGTTACTATTATTCACTATATTAAACATTCTCATGTCAATCATTACCGTGGGAAGTGCCGAAGTTGGTCTATTAGCATGTTAATTCAACTTCTCACATTAGACTAATTAGGTTAAAAGTAATGTCCTTGCGAGGTGGGTCCCACGCAATGTGTTGCGCAGGTGACAATGCTCGGATTTTTATTCGTCGACCAGATGATATGCAGGGGACACAAAAACAAACATTCACCTGTTACATCTTTAGACACTTGATAGTACTACAGATGTGTGAACAAGTATGTTTGAGCAGGTTGCTTATTAATAATCTGTTGTTATTAAACAAACAATTTGGGTGTTCAATGAGTTTCCATTTTACAGTTTTACGCTAGATTAGACAGTTGAGGCTCTATCAGTACGAAACGCTAAATAATGTTACTAATAAAACAGAGTTACCATTAAGCTTATTTAAAGAGAAAACACGGATATTATTAAAGGAAATATGTGGATGTATGAGAAAAGTGAAATAGAAAGAAAGAAATAATTTATTTTGCAATGAATGTTGGTACAAAATAAAATGAAAACATTGTAAGAGCAGTTCCAACACACTCTACCTTACGGCATGAAAAAGTAAACAAAATATTCATTATATGAATTATTATGTATTTATATCTACTCAATTAACCAAACAGCTATGAAGAGCTACTGCAGCCTTTCTAAATAAACTAAACATAAAAAAACAACAATCTCAATTTTATATTTTACAAATTATTGATTAAATTGGTTATTTTACTTACAGTTACGAAAAAAAAACAAGGTATATAATTAAATTTGAAACAAAAATGATAAATTAATATCTATACTAATAATAAAGCTGAAGAGTTTGTTTGTTTGTTTGTTTGTTTGTTTGTTTGTTTGTTTGAACGCGCTAATCTCAGGAACTGCTGCTGGTCCGATTTGAAAAGTTATTTCAGTGTTAGATAGCTTATTTATCGAGGAAGGCTATAGGCTATATACAATCACGCTAAGACCAATAGGGGCGCAGCACCAATGAGCAATGTTTCAAAATCGTTGGTTTTTTTTTCTTTTTAGAGCTTCCGCTGCGTGCGCTGCGTAAACGGTTAAAGTTTCGCAAAAATCATGTATTACGGAATCGTTCCCATTTAAAAGTTCTAAAAAAAAGTCTGCGACAGCTTATGTCTATCTTTTAAGGTTGGCTCACTATAAACTTTTTATGCTAACCAAATTGGTTCTAAAATAATGCATTATTTGCGAAGGTGTTTTTATAAACATGATATTAATCCTTATTCATATAAATACGTTATTCATCACAAGTATTTCATTTAAAACAAAATTGCCCTTTACATCATTTGATTTCAATGCATATCTTAGGAGATATCGCAGTTTTAAAATAACATCGCAGCAAAATAATGGTGCAAGGCCCGCGGCGGCTGGCGGTCATGAGGGAGAAGGGTGGTGGCCCCAGTTACGAGTATCTCTGCGAGATACCAAAAATGACGATCAGTACCCCAGTAAAAATTTTATCGGTAACCCAGTAAAATTTCTAAGACCTTTAAATGTTTTTTTGTCCTAGAATTTGTACTGGGTAACCCGGTAAATTCTCTTGGGTTTGCGCATATGGTCCCGCGTTACTGCAGAGCCCCAGTAAAAATTCATGAACTCCCCAGGAATATTTTAAGAAATCTTTTCTCTGTGTACTGAGTGACTTTTCGACTATTAGTGACTGAATACGTACGTTAACCAGCAGCCACCAGCTCCTTAACGTACGTATTATTTAAAAATATTTTCACCCTCTACATAAACGAAGTCGCGGGTTAAAGTTAGCGTTAGTCCAAAGTAACTATTCCACGCGGACGAAGTCGCGGGCAGAAGCTAGTAATATAATAAACTCTTGTCATTCAGAAAATCTAGTATAGAATAATTAAATTTATCTATTAGTAAGGATGTTAGCCTCTTTTTAAATATACTTAATGATTCTTCTTTGTATGAGGTATTTTATTATAGATGACGGGCCCCATTGATAGTAAGCTTTTCTTAATAATGCTGTTTTGTGCCTACCTGTAAACATTAGATTTTTGTATTCCGATCTAACAGATCCCGGACGTGTTCTAATATCATCCATTAGGGTAAAAGGTGTATGTTTGTTCTAACAAATATTGCAACTTCAATTATATACAAAGACGGAAAGGTGAGTACATTTAGAGACTGGAACACAGGTTCACAACTGTCGGTATTTTTAAGACTAGTCATTGATCTTATACAACGTTCTTGGGCTTTGAATATCCTCGCCTTCTCAGTACAGTTACCCCAGAATATAACTCCGAATCTCAAGACTGACGCGACTAGACCATGATAAGCTTCCAGCACGGTACGGATGCTTACTTTTTTGCCAGGTTATAAAGTACGTAAGCTGACTTGCTTAACCTCTTACATACATCGAACCTTTAAAGACAAACCGTTACTAAACGAAAATATAAAATTTTACACAGGACATTACATTAAAAAAATGCACGACTTTTTTGCAATTGAACTTATGTTATAATGTAAATAAATACCCATCATTATGACCTCAAAAAATGGCTCAAAGCACCATAATCCTAAATTCTATTGCAAAAAAGCCATGTATTTCATTTTATTAAAGCTCCTGTGTAAAATTTTAAATTTTCGTTTAGCAACGGTTTGTCTTTCAAGGTGCGACATCCTCTGAATGCGGTTTCCAGGTCAGTTTGTTAGAAATTATAATACCAAGGAATTTTGTGAAGTCTACATATCTCACATTTGTGCGTAGGTACCTGGAATGTTTTATACCGATGTATTAGGCTCTTTATTTGCTCTGCTAACTCGGCAATTAACCGAGCATGGGCACAATGTGTTTACGTGAGCGTAAATTTACCTGTAAAGGTGGGTAAATTCGAACCCCTCTCTTAATTTATGCACACCGAAGATTTTTTTTAATATGTTACAAACAAAATGACCCGAAGCGACAATCCCTTAATGGTTTCGCTCATAAATAAATTTGTAGGCCGTGACCGAGCTAAAACAAACTGCGGTCCTGTAATAATTAATGATCATCCACATCTATTTTACGGTCGCTTAATAAAAAAAGGCGTTATTAACAAATCAGAAAAAAAAAAATGTTCGTTGTCTGCAGCTGCTCTACAGTTTTATTTGTTTATTTATTTATTTTATTATTTATGTAAACATAGTAAAATAGATACAGCTACCTAGGCATATTAGCATTGAGTACAAAGGTACTGCTTATTTCTTAAGAAATTTCTTCCAGCAGACCTGCGAAAGGAGAAATGAAAAAAAAAATGTAGAGAATAGTGTGTGAGAACAAGAAGAGAAGAATTGTTTTTTTTTTGTGTTTGTCATTAATTTTTTTTTGATAAACTCATCTGTTATCTAGGTAAAAGTGTCTTACTTAAAATTTCAAAACAAAATTACTAAAAGTAAAGTTTAATACGATGGCTATAAAAAGCAGCAGTTACAGATTAATCGAGCTTCATTCGAATTATTCAATTAAAATTCCTCTAATGCTTAACAGACAACACTTACTTCAAATTGTTTAACTGGAACCCTTTCTATAAAGTCATTGTAGGAGGCGTGACGGGGCCCAATGATTTAAACAAAGCTCTTAGTTGCGATGACACGGCATTCTTCGTGATAAATTTACTTCGGCGGTCTATTTACTTAGGGCAAGCATTTGTTTTTGAAACAATGAATTGATAGGATTTTTCTTTAAAAAAATGGTGAAAGATGAGCTTTTGAGCACCTACAATATTTAATATTTGTTTTCAGCATTCAGTGCAAAAGATTTTAAAGTCATTGTAGTGAAAATAAAAACAATAGAACTTGCACCCTTTATAGAAATCGTTTTATCTATAAATAGTGCAAGATCCGGCCGTTGTGCAAATGTGCAAGGTCTATTGTAGGTTAAAACAATTGGACCTTAAAATGTATTCACTTTGCGAGCTTAGTCTGACCACTAACTTACTAAGTACTACATAATTCATAACTACAAAATCTGTGATCCATCCATGCTTACTACGTACTCATAAACCCCTTACCTACTTACCTACTTAGACATTTACTTTCCCAGGACAAAATCACAACAAAACTGTTGACCTTTTCGTAAAGTCGTGTTAAATTAAATGATGGATGCGTACCTACGCAATAAACTCGGGCAGAACCCCTTTCTGAAATATGATATCTGTACACATAACGATGAAGGGATAAGGAAGTGTTTATTGGAGTTAAAATGAAGTTTGAGCAGTACTTTGGCACTAAATTAAGAGGGTGCACACGGGTCCACTAGCGATACACCTTTAAAATAATAATATCCCGTGACTGAGAAAGTATTTTGAATAACGGCTCAATAAGCACCCTCGGTAAGTGTGTCTAGAATTTACTAATACTAATAATACTAAGTATTAAAAAATTACCAAAAGTAAAACGAAAAAAAAAAAAAAAAAATTTGGCCGCTTTTCTTTAGATCGAATTTTGTTGCTTCGTGTCTCACTAGGAAAGTTTATAAAAGGTATTAGAAAATTCTAGACACACTTACCGAGGGTGCTTATTGAGCCGTTATACAAAATTCCTTCTGAGTCAAGAGATATTTTTTTTTTAAAGGTGTGGCGCTAGTGGACCGGTGTGCGCCCTCTTAATATTTCTATAAATTCTCTCATCATTATTTGTAATATTTTGGCTTCATTCTACTTATACAATGTAGAGACGACAATACGACAATAAATGAAAATACCGACAATACTAATGCAAAAGAGTATTTAGGAACTATCAAATAATTCCTGACAACGCAATTAAAAAAGTGATTTTTCAAACAAACTTAATAGTAGTGATGGTCCGAGTATGGGTTCTACCAATCCTTGACTAGCTATAGTGACCAGTGTATTGGATATATTTGGTAGAATTTTTGTGTGCGGACTGAGAACGTTATTAGATATACGAAATTTAATTTATTATCGTATTGTCGTCTCCACCTTGTAATACAATTATTAAATGAAATTAAGTTTAAAATTGAAATAAATATTGCGTAACATCATTCAGCTATAAATTTATTCAATAACCATCAAGAAACCGTTCCACCTGTTGTAAACTCAAAGCCAAACCCATACACTTAAAACATCAAAACATCACTGAATAGTGAAAGTACCTACCTGTACTTCCCTAACCGCGCAATTAAGATACTTACCGAAGAGGATGTGCTCTTAAACTTCGCAGTCTTTTTAATTCATCTGTTTGATCTCCGCTGTTACTGATATCAAAGCAAACCCGACGGCTATGTTAAGCTAATCTTGTAAAACCTGTGTATTTTTAAGATGCAATTTACAACCCCTGTTTTGAAGCCCTTTAAAATGTAAATTTTTAAGTATCCGCTTTTTATCTTTGCGCTTTTTATTTTCGCGTTCATGAGCATCTTCGTTATTATTATTTAACGTTGAGGATCTGCATATTTCATAAATGTATTAACTTATGTTTTTATAAGGAGTCTACGGATTGTAAATTTAATATTATGTTGTTTCAAAAGCTCGTTCTGAGAGTTTGCAATTTTATTAGCATTCTTGCGTCTTTTAGTATCAAAACTTCGAATGTGCTTTGCTATTTCGTGTGTATTCGTTTGTATTTGTGTATTGAGTTTCGCTTCCCATCTTAACAGCGATACTATCCGATTATCTATTGTACATTTTATACATTTTAATCACTAACTTTAGTTACATCAATTTAATTACTACTACTACAGACAACAATCAATTTTAAAACTTCTACGATTCAAAAGCTACTACAAAATTTAAAGGAACTAAAAAGTTTCTCGAGTCGCTAATAAAATCGTCGGATAACTTTTATAGGTAGTATACGATTCAGGCTACTTACGGTATTAGAGGTTTACTTCAATCTAAATAATCAATAACCTCTCATGGGCTTGGTTAATCGCTATATTTTTTTGGGCCTTCGTTTGGTCGGTCATTTATTACATAAAGTCAAGTAATTACTCATGGTCAAAAAGTTGGAAAATCTTTATGTTAAACAACTTATAGTCCTTAAAAATAACGTGAAAATTTTAAATGACGAAGAAGAAAAACAAAGTTGATATCAATTTCTATTTTTATTTCGACAACTAACAAGAAACCAGAAGAAAATCTTGTTGGAGAACAAATTGATAAAGAAATCAGTGATAGTGATTTCGCAAAAGATACTACTTGGTCATTAGCTTGTAGAGATATTAAAACATGTTAAAATTGTTTTTTCTTTTACCTAGTATTTTATCTACTTACTAAAAGTTATTTTGGCCAAAAAACTAAATCTATAATAACTAATATATATGTGTTAATATTACCCAAAAACAACAACATTTAGAGTGTCCTATGATTATGTAATACAGTATTAATGCTTAAACAGAATAGATGGATCCCTCGAGGTGTCCCTGCACCTATAATATGTACGAGGGCGATTTTATTACTATCCTATCTTGAAGGATAGGCCCTTGCAGAGGTGTTGTGGGAAATTTATGAAAAGCCTTTTTGGGGAGCCGATAATATGTCCCCTTGTAAATATTACATTTCCTTTCAAGAGCTAGGATAAAGGAGGCTCTAGATAACCATAGTTTAAAACTTCAATGGAATTGAATTGCACTGGAGTCGATATTTTTACAGACTAAGGTATTGGGGCTGAAAATGGTTATGAAATGGGGCAAAAATATGTTGTAAATACAACATATTTTTTACTTCTATCTAAACTTTTTGTTTTAGTTTTCAAATACAGACGTAATTTGATTTTTGCTGGATAAATTACGACGAAACGCGCACATAAGCACTCAATGTGTAAATAATCAAAAATAATTTCGAATCCATTTTTGTTTATTTACCTTATCCCAAGCAAAATTTACGATGAGGGCAAAATAATTATGATCATATACAGCGGAATCTTTATCCAAAACACCACAAGCAAACATACATAAAAATTAAAACCCAACCAATATTTGATCCAATTCCAAAAGCTATCATAATAGAATCGTCTTGGGCCCGTGCCTAAGTACACAAGGCTCTAAAGTGAAACATCTCGATGTCGATCGTTTATTTGTAAGTCAAACTGCATAACGGTACTGAGACTTGGTAAGTGCTATAACCAACAACATCAATACACTCTTAGTGTGGTGCTGTGGGGAATGCCACCTAGTGTGTTGTGTGGATGCCGAACTAAGTACGCATATGTTATAGAGATGTGGCTGGTTTACAATATGTTTGTGGAATATGACGCTGGTTTTGCAAGTTTTGACGAATTTTTGTCGCATCCTACTCACTCGACAATGATGTAGCTTTATTTCAGTGAAAGAGTTTTTGGAATCGGATGTACGTCGTGCTGTGGGGAATACCACCTAGTGTGTTGTGTGGATGCCGAACTATGTACTCATATGTTATAGGGATGTGGCTGGTTTACAGTATGTTTGTGGAATATTGAAGCTGGTTTTGTAATTTTTGACGATTTTTTGTCGCATCCTACTCACTCGACAAGGGTGTAGCTTTATTTCAGTGAAAGAGTTTTTGGAATCGGATGTACGTCCAGAGATGACCTATTACAAACCCACATTCAATTTTACCTCTTTATAATTTGTTTAGATTTAGATCAATGGTCTGAAGACATACCTAATTATTTTCTTATTTAATTTCAAAACACGCGTTTTTTATAGTTAATTTCTATGTCCAGGGCCAGCAACGAGTATGTACACACGACGAAATATGAAGCTATACCCAGTTTTAGCTGACCTCGCATTGTATAGGCTTTTCGTTCAATATGAAGTCAGGTTATACTGGAACTTACCGCTTCATATGTCGCCGTGCGTACTATACCATGAAGATGTTGTTGGCAGACAAGTTTGTAGAATGTTAATCAGTTTTTGTTAGCTCATTTTGTTCATTAGAAATATCACGATTGAAGTATTGGGGGGTAATATTTTTCATCCTCAATTTATTATTGACACATTACATTATTTAGAAAAGTAAAGTGTATGTGTGTGAGTGTGTGTTTAATGAAGAGTTGATTTTTTTATAATGGCGCTGAATGGCGCATAATAATTATACATAACTGGATCTTATCTAGAACTAGCTGCAGGCCGCGGTTTCACCCGCATAAGTCTCGATCCCGTGGGAATATTGGGATAAAAAATTATATGTCCTAATCCTGCGGGGTAATTACGCAACACACTAACAGTAGGAATGGGTTTCATTTTGACAGTTCAACAACATTTATTGCATTATTTACGTTGTGGAGCTGACACATTTTTCGAACATATGAAGCAATGGATGTGTTACGTAATTAGGGTGCAGTACCCTAATTACGTAACAGACTATCTATCACAATCTGATTCATTTTGAAGCCTATTTATTGTAAATCCATTGCTTCATATGTCCGAAAAATTTGTAAGCTTAACAACGTAAATAACGTAATGAATGTTATTGAACTATCAAAATGAAACCCATTCCTACTGTTAGTGTGTTACGTAATTACCCAGCAGGTCATAGTTATTAAATAAAAAATAAACTTATTTTTTTTTTTTAATCTTTAAAATCTTACAAATCTTACAAATCCGTGCAGCCTTTTCAGTGTGAAAGCCTATCAAACAAATATACAAAACATCATTCCCATTATTTCTTCATTCTCTTTATAACATTAGTTTAGATAACTAATGTCTATTTACGCTCTGTCAATTCATATCGGGTTGTTTGGTACAGGAGGAATATTGTTCCGTCCTAAAAAAACATTCGCACATTTGCTAAAATAAAACGAACTCCCGCGGAAACACGCTTCCCGTTTTCCTTAGTTTCTTTGTCTTTGTCATACCCCACATAACGTCAATTGTTTAATTTAAAATCGTATTGTTGTATTGTAATTGTGATCCCTATTTACCATAAGAATAGCCTTTGTGAATCGGATAATTTATAAACATTACAAATTCAAACATGAGACTGACCTGTGGCTAGCGTTATTATGTACATACTTGCATTATAAGAGGTCTTGGAAACTTGTTGGAATTATGTGTGAAGTAAGCCAATTTCTATGCTTATGTAGGTTTCACTGGAAAATAGAATATTAGCTTCTTGTTCTGCCAACTAAAAGGTTTTAAAGACGTGCTTATGGACTATTAAGGTGCTTCGATGTTTGTATGAATGTGGCTCTGATCATCTATTAGGGATGGTCCGTTGGCTGTTCAACACCGTTCATTGATAAAGTTTCTGCTTTTAAGTATTGAATGTTTATGTTCAATGTTCATCCATGTTCATACTTGAATGAAGTGTGTTGTGGATTTTAATACATAAGTAATAGTGGCTTTTATTTATTAAAACTTTATGCACAAGAAAAAAAAAAATTGTACAAAGGCGGACGTAATGCCTGAGGCATTTTCTACCAGTCAACTTCAGGGTGATGCAGAGACAAAACATGGCAGGTGCAACATAAGGGATAGATAGATTTTAGTAATTTCTTTGTATTTTATATGATTACTAACTGCGCCCCGTGGTTTTACCCGCAGCGGTATGAAATATACCTACTTTACGACCTATTTTCAGATCTACCGAATATACACAAAAAAAACATCAAAATCGGTCAAGCCGTTTCGGAGGAGTTCGATAACAAACAGTGTGACACGAGATTTTTGTATATTAGATTAGGGATACTTCAAAAAGAAGAACCCGCTGTGGGAATTTTATGTCCTGCAAGCTCTAGTTAGAATCAATTTGAAATCAGAACACCTTGCCATATAAAGTGGAAAATGGTTTAAAAATTAAATTGCCCCGAAAAAATTCACGGGCGAAATTTAGTCAAGTCATAATACCGCTAGTTTAATACTTATATCAGTAATACTATTCAAACGCGAATATCGCACGGGATTTGCTTCTTATGTAAATTCTAGCCAGTTCACGTAAAACGAAAAATGTTGCAAAGTTAGCACTTTCGCACCTACTTGTACCGATCCGACTGCATTTGAACTTATTAAAAGTAACTCCACTTTAGAAGTATACTTTAGGGTCCTATTTGCATAACCCTGTGAAATATCCAGTTTGGAAAGTTTTAGTTGCAGAGCTACGTTTGCTGCAGTTTGAGATCATTTCTTTAGATTTGAATTGAACTGCAATTTGTACGAACGTGTGCAGTAATTGTTTTCAAATGTAACAGATTTAGTCTTCTCACTGCATTTATTTTTTATTTTTTGTGATTACCTTTTAATATATTTTTACTTGAGTAAAATATCGACACTATGCCATACCTAATAACAAAACAAATAACTTAAAACCTGAAAACCACAAAAAATAACGAGATAAATTCAAACTCAAACTCAAAGCATTTATTTCAAATAAACAAATTACAGGCACTGAATTTTCAAGGATTCAGTTAGTTAGAAAGATGAACCTATTTGCCCGTTCCAAAGCGTAGCAGGTATTCGTAAGCGAAAGTGTTACAATTATATAACACAGCGACAATATCCATTATATTGATTCTTCTTTTCACACAATTAAACAACCTCAATCACATTAACCAAAACACCGATCAAACTGTTAAATAACGATTAACTTCTATATCATTAGAAGTTGTCAAACGTATCAGTTCCTATGACACGTAATGCGAGACGATAGCGATTAACTTTCGAGAAGTAATAGCGATAGAAATTGTACAGTCATGGGCTGTATTCTTCAGGTACCGATGGTGTAGGGTTACGAAGCGTGAGAGTTTTGCCGGACAGGTGTCGGATATGTACTATGTATTTTAAGAAACAATCATAATACCTACTGTTTAAATATAGAAGTAAAAGTAATGGGAGTTTTGCAAAAAAATATACACAGAAGCAAAAAAAAAAAGTAGTTCGAGGTCGTACCTACTTTTATCACAGTATTTTCAAAGTTTCAACAAAAACGAAGTAGGATACCAGCTAAAAAACGCTAAAAAAGTAATATCTAGTTTCTAGGTCAACTGAAAATAATATTGAAAAACTGGTGTTATTTTTGGCATTTGGCTTTTGTCTTTTTAATAAACTTGCTTTATAGAACATTTCAACTTTTTTACTCAGAATTTTACATTTTTATTCCAGTTGAAGTCTCAGAGACGATAAAACAAAATGACACCCCCATACTTCTCATTTCTAATTCAGTTCGCAGGTTCAGTACGTGTGTCATTCAGTGCTAATATGTCCCGCCGATATTACAGACTGTGAGCCGCCCGCAAGCGTTGTCTTCATACAAATGAATGTACAGACGGCGAAAGAGTTGGGTTTGCATTTAAGACATAAACATCTTGGCACTACGCTGGAAATATTCATAGAGGTTCCGTGCGTAGTAGCTTCGCAAACATAAACAAAGGCGAGGCAAACAAACAGTATCGCAGACTTCACGAGCAATAGCAGTTAAAGAGTGGGTGAAATTATCTGCTAGTAAACTTGTCCCTTTTGTTGACTGTACACTCTTAACGCGATGTGCAATTTGCAGTTGTGAGTTGTGTTGTCATTGTGATGCAATAAATTGTGGGAATTTGAGTAACGGTCCGACTATTTCTAGGTTGTTGGTCACCCTAGTGTGGTCTGCAATATAAATTACTAGTTTACGGATGTCAAATCAGGATTTGGGCACAAAATGATAACTCTGTCTAAACTTATTCTATGTAATTCGAAAGATCAATAAGACCGTTCTAAAGGAGCAATCCCTTTAACGAAACTTTTTAGCAGCATTGCAATAAAATATGCGACTCAAATTGATAACGTGAGCAGAATATAAATGCATGTATCAAAGTGGGCACTTAAAAAAGCAATTGTCTCACTGTCAACTAAAAGAATAAGTTACTCAATTTTGGTTTGCAACAGTCCATCCTCAGAGTATTAACTGAATAACAAAGACAAAAACTTTAAAGTCAATGTTTAAATAGGTTTCAGCAATATGCGAGCCAATCTTATGTTTGCTTAAACCTTTATTTAACATTATACAAAGAATAAATGCTTTTAAAACTTTCCCTCCCGCTTGACCGCTCAAAAAGGATAGATTTTATGAAGAAAATTAAAAAAGTTTGGTCAAACAAGGGCGCGGATAATGTCCAGTAGATTCGCTTTGGGAGCGTCTATCTTTTGATAAATGCACTTTCCTAAAGCTTTGGACGCATGGCCATCCATTGCTGTTAAACTTTGGACGTGCCAAACTGTAAAGTGAACTCAGCAAGCAATGCATGAGTTGTATGGAGCATCTAACGTAAATATCCAATATCCATTCGGGATATTGTGGATGCTATATCGCCCGTACGTTGCTGTGTTTACAGATAATATATAAAAAATGGTGCGGTGAGCCGTGATTGATAGTTTCTTTCAAAATGATGTTGGGATAGTGGACAATTTCGTGCTACGTTCTGATATGTTGGACTTCCGGTTTGACAGTGGTTGCAATACCTATTAAATATGTGTCTGTCGTGAAAGATGACAGGGATCTTAAATTCTTCTGCTGACTGTGGCAAATTGGCAATACTTATTAATATAACACATTATAGCTGAAAAAAATCTGCCAAATTTTTCCTGTTGTTTGTGAATCATTAAACTATCATAGCGTGATTCTATGTAGTTTATGTCAATTCACATAGAACATAGCCCTGTTAATTTGTACAATATTACGTGGGAAACTTGTTCGTATGACTGTTTCGCACTACTACGTTAGAAAACTATGACACACAGGTCAATTTAGACCATCCACTTTGTCTGACTATTAGCAACTTTACTGATACGGTAGTTTTTCAGGTTTCTCTTTTCATAACTGTTTCGCAAAATTTTCTGAACCAACCTACGCACTGACTTTCTATATAGGTAGGTATGTTGGACTCCAATGTGTGTGCTGTGCTTGGACTTCAAATGATTAGGTGTCTAATTTTCGAAATTCTATTCTATTGAAAAATTACTTGTCAATTGACTACAAAATCATTGTTGTAAGACGAAGCCAGGCAAAGAGCTTGCAATTTTTTTTTTACCACTATACTGATTTGCAATGATAAATGATTTTATTTCCGTAAGTTGGTTTGTGCAAACACTTTTACACGTCAATCATATTTTTTAAACTAGATGAGGTCGGCGTTTCCTATCTGACTACTCTGAGAAGAAAGGCCGAAACAAACACAGAGGTCACAGTCTCTTTTTAAGTCCAGACATAATCTTGGTTAGATCATGTGAAGACCATGTAGATTGGTATCTGAAATGGTCTTTTGAGGAAAGAACCACACAGATTGAGTGGACCTGTCCAATCAGTGCACGCATTTGTCAGTGTAATCGTGCATCTCATATGCATCAAATAAAATTATAAAAATTTCTCTCATCCAGTGCTAATCATCATCACCATCATCAGCGTTCGTAACACTCTATATTCCTAATCCCACCAAAAACATTTCATGTAAAATGTTGCTAAGACGACCACATAAGGTTTGCCCTGTGAAAAAGATATCAGATCTCATGTAGAGCCAAGCTTCTGAATCTACACGGCCTAACTCTACCGACCCTAACTTCACAAATTCTACATATCAGTAAAAATGTATGGCTTGGCTGTTTCGTTACTTACTTCAGAAACTAAATATTCGCATCACCTCCACGACGGTAGTGAAACGGCGAAGTTATACATTTTTACTGATTATGTAGAATTTGTGAAGTTAGGGTCGGTAGAGTTAGGCCGTGTAGATGCAGAAGCTTGGCTCTACATGAGATCTGATATCTTTTTCACAGGGCAAACCTTATGTGGTCGTCTTGGTAACATTTTACATGAAATGTTTTTGGTGGGATTTCAGTTCTTTTTGTAAGTTGCTAGGCAGTCTTTTTAGTGTATATTTTTTTGGGGCGTATTTCTTGCACATCAGCAGTGCCGGTTAATAAAATTATTTTAATTATATACCTAACTTTAGTATTATATCTTATCGTATTAATGAAGTACTTACAGTCGATTTGCTCACCTCGTCGCGAGAAAGGGCGTAAATAACCGAGACCTACCATGAGACTCTTGATTAAGGCGGAGGTTCTTGTAAGTACTTATTAATAGGTTTTTTAGTAACTGTCTACAGTCCCGTGTAAATTTTCATGTCCTAATTCATAAAATTGGTGAAAGTCTCATTCAAACTTCCACCCCCCCCCCATTTTAGGGGATGGGGGGCGAAAGTTACAAGTTTATCTGGGGGCACGATAGTGTTTTTTTGTATACTGAACTTTATT
Source organism: Dryobotodes eremita (assembly GCA_917490735.1). NCBI lineage: Eukaryota > Metazoa > Arthropoda > Insecta > Lepidoptera > Noctuidae > Dryobotodes > Dryobotodes eremita. The sequence goes on along the minus strand of OU823251.1, from coordinate 15,502,876 downwards.
TACATACCAAAAAGTTTATGATTCTTTTTGTTGGTTGTATACTAAACTTAGATTACATACCTCCGCTTTCTAGCACTTCAGGAAGTAGCCAAACATTTTGATGATCATCAGTGTGTCAGTGGCGAAATCGGTGTATTTTAGATATCAATAAAATCTAAAGTATTAGAGCTATTCAATTGAGACTTTGCATGTTTAATTAGTCTATTATTGACATCATATCCTGAGAATATGAACTATCTGGTTAATCGGAAACCAACTCTATGAGCGTTCAAAAAAACGACGAAACACTTCGAGAAAAGGTAGGTAGTGCCCTTGCGCTTCGCTTGGCTCGTCTTGGCGGGGCACTGCCTTGCCCCCAGATCAGTATATTGCAAGACTATTTTTATACCGCTCTCAAGTAATTTACAGCCTACCAAAGAAATGACGTAACTCATACACTACTTTTACTAAAGCCATCAACCATCTTTAAATCCTCAAGATCCTCAACCACCACTAGCAATTATAAAAATACCATACTACACCACCAAACTATACCACACCACACACACAACACCATACACACCACACACCACGCACACAGCACACACACACACACACACCATACACACCATACTATACCATATTCGCAAACAAAAATCTTTGCGACCGGTTTCAGTTTCCTCATCCCTCCCAGCCATTCTACTTTGTTATTAGTTTCCTGAGCAAATAAATACTTAGTTACAGACAATCAGTAGTCTTGTAACTAACTTACCGAGAGACTAACTTTGAGGATGTTGACGGCATAATTAGACCATTTACTAGTTACTCTTGGTGCATATCGATCGTGGTATCTGATTCTGTTGGTAGGCTAAAGATTCTGGTGATAGGTAGTTGTTTCTTATAGTCATCCAATTAAAGACAAATAATGTAATAATAAAATTATCTTATAACACAATTGGTTATATATGGACGAAATTTGAGCTATTTTGTAATGTTACAGATGATGAGATACCTACTATATGAAACTTTACTGTACCATTTCGCTTCTTAGAGTTATCACTTTTCAGGGTAGTCAGATAGGAAACACCGACCTCATCTAGCTTAACAACATAATTTATTTTTGACGTGTAAAAATAAAAAATAAATCATTTATTTGGGTTGTAAAATAATTTACATGAGAGTGACATGACGATTAATATTAGCAGTTATGTCTCACATTAAATTAATTCCTACACAGAACCAACACAAAGTTTTGTACCAGCGTTTTAGAATTGACGTAAAGAGAGTAGGAAGACAATATTTTTTTAATGGAAATAACCTATTTAGATGCGTTATCGAAACAGTTTGAAACACAAATACATAATGCAGTCACGCACCATAATGTGAATAAAATTCGAATTAATGACGCGCTCACAACTAGAGAAAACATTTTATTTTGACATTACACCATAAACATAATAACAACACGATTGTTTCTTGTCAACAAACTTACCAAGTCAGATAAACCAGAGGAATTTAAGCTTTGTGAAATATGTAATAACGATGATGCTAACGGCAATGATAACATTATAAATTATGAGGCTAAGATCGTGGAAATAGCCGAATAAGCATAGAGGGAGCAATAATATGTCATTATATTATTAACTTATCTTCTCACCCTTGACAACAACAATGGCTGTTGAAATATTTTGATATCGTTATTTCGGCTGCTATAGATTTTACTGCCTTTAGACATGCAAAGGTTTAATTCAATTCGTGAACAGGTGGGGTGCTGGGTCAAATGATTCTAACAGGATTTACTTACAGTTATTTCCTTAGAAGCGTGAGATAGATTATCATTTTAGATTGCCATGACGTGACCAAGTATTTTTATATTACTTACTCATTTCGCAAGTACCCGTAGGTTTGCAAAGCTGATGCATCGCTGATGGCGAGATACCATTGTGTCACGAGTTGCTTGTGAGATCCAGGATGTTCTGATACTCGTACGTTGCAGTTTCATGCAAGCTTTAATTTGTCGAATTTTGAAAGCGTAGCATATTTAATTTAATTTGCATAATAAAACTCACTTAGATTATAAAGACTAATATTATATTTAGTACGCCCACATTACGCTAGTTATATTTAAGTCCCATATAATAGGGGGCAAGCCTAATATTGCCATCAACCGGGTACAAATCGAGACTAATACTTCGGAAATTACAAGTGTGGTGTTATGTTATGTTGTTATAATAGGTATATTTATGCTACTATGTAATAAGACACGTTAACGTACTTTAATCTCACAAAAAAAAAACACGTGTGGCACTCGGGGACTGCCGCGGTAAAGCTATTGCATAGCATTTTTTATCAACTTATGCAATTATAATTATTCATTTATGCAATATTTTTTTTCGTTGATATTAATTCAAGTACAGTCGTACCATATAGATACACGTTAAGCGAACGCTCGGCCGAGCTACATGGTAGGCGGAGTGGGGGGTGTTAGGTTTTATTTTCGTTACGGAATTTCTTGATTCGGTCGCCGCGCTCAAAGCCCGCGATAAAAGCTATGCAATAGCTTAAAAACAACCATAACATAATTATTTTGTTTAAGCAAGTTGTTACAACTATAAATAACAGAAAAGCTTGAATTTATACTTTTCAATTTAAACCGCTTTTCTCAGCATTAATTGAAAGGTGCTGACAAGATACGTTGATAACCAAAAGCGTGCGTGTTTTTCTTGTAATACGGCCAATTTCAAACACACGTAACCGTATTCTTTTCGCAATACCTGCCTTTACTCCCAAACATTTTAAATTGAAAACAGTAGATGGGATTGAAATAATACTTGCGCAATAAAGAGAACAAGCGTTTTTCATTTAACGTTTTATACATGAAAACTAACAACAAAGCAAAAATTCACATACATTACACAATATTCGTTTAAGCTTTATACGACCGAAATTCCAGAGAGCAACTTTCTGTGCGGAAATTTAAAATATCATATAACGAGCGCCGAATGCGAAAAGTATAATAAACGCACTTCCAAGTGAAGTGGGCAGTTATGAAAAATTTAATACACCCACTCTGAAGAGTTTCAAAGGACGTCGCCAAATAAACCTCTTAGTGAATAGTCGGAGATATGGCGAGATTTGCATAAGAAGGCTGGTCGGCCGACTCTGGGGGCAGACGATCGTGTCTTGCATCTAAATAACGTCTTATATTTGCAAATATTGACTCTTGCCCGCACCCTTCTAAAGGGTTTCAATACTTATTATCTTAAGACAGTTTAGTGAGTGGCAAGTTGATCTAAGAGGGAAGCGGGCTCAAGAGGCTCTTTTTAGCAAACTTGGCGATAATGTTTATGTACAAACAATGAAACCACAATTTCAGACAGAAATGTAAATTTTGCAACAATATTGTTCTGTTTCTCATAATCTTTGGGATTCACAATATTTTATTGCAGGCTTTTACTGACTTCCTGGCAACTGCTTCTTGTTCATTTTGTATTTTTCAAAGAGAAGGCGAAGCGCTTGTGCCTGTCGTTTGTGAAATGCACATTATGTCGGTCGTAAAATTTTCCTGCTCACGTTTACAAATCCACATACTGATGACTAAAGCCCGGTATACTGAATCATCATTGCTATAAGCCTACTTGGTATTCAGGACCTAAAAGCGATAAGGCAAATCATGGCTAATGATTCACCTACACTTTGTTCCCACCGGTTCATTTGTCGGCCACTCCTCTTCAGCGAAAAGGGATCGCTACATGACAGTGCTAAAGATATTATCGATGGAAGATTATCATTTCGAGAAATATGCTGTATAATGCCTCTTATTGTTTAAGGAAAAACATGAGATTTGTAGCTTTGAAATGCACCGCAAAAAAGTGATAAAAACCTTTTCCGGAATTTGCTCGCTTCATTTTGAATTGGTTCTTTTCCTTTCGAAACTGTGTTTCCCAGTTTTAAACTTTGATTTAAAAAATTGCCTAGTGGAAATGAAAGTAAAGACGATTCAATTATTGGTTGCATTACAGTGGGTTCATTTCATAATTACAACTATTCAATTTAGTTTCATAAGTATGACGTCAGCTGGCCGAAAAATGTAACATTTTCCGGTCCATTATACGAGGGCTGCACTAAAAGTATCGAGAATGGAATATTTCCACTGTTCCTGTCATATTAAAATCTTTTTAATTGAAAACTCCTTGGTTTTAAAAATCGAATACCATTTATTTATTTAAAAAAAGATTCTCGGTCTTGTCACACGGTTTTGTCAAACTTGTTTAGTCGTTGAGAAAATGGAATTGACTCGAGAAAATTCAAGAGCGATGATTTATTATGACTTTCGAAGTGGTTTAACACAAAAACAGTGTGTTGACCGGATGATTTCTGCATTTGGTGATGAAGCCCCATCCAAAACCACAATTTATCGCTGGTTTGCTGAATTTCAACGTGGACGTGTCAAGCTCAGTGATGATCCCCGTCAAGGTCGTCCAAAAACTGCAGTCACCCAAGAAAACGTTGATGCTGTGCGAAAGCTGATTGAGGAAGATCGACATGTGACATACCGCGAAATTCAGGCAACTTTAGACATTGGCATGAGTCAAATACAAATAATCTTGCATGAACAATTAGGTGTAAAAAAATTGTTTTCCCGATGGATACCGCATTCGCTCTGTGAAGAGCAAAAAGCGGCTCGCGTTACTTGGTGCGTCAGAACTCTCGAAAGATTCCACGCAGGATCCTCAAATGCTGTATACAACATCGTACCAGGTGACGAATCCTGGATATACGCGTACGAACCCGAAACAAAAAACCAGTCACGAGTTTGGGTGTTCGAAAATGAGTTAAAGCCAACAAAAATTGTTCGTCCACGGAGTGTTGCAAAAAAAATGGTGGCCACGTTTGTCTCCAAAACCGGCCATGTTACGACTATTCCTCTTGAGGGACAAAGAACGGTTAATGCAGAATGGTATGCTAGCATTTGTTTGCCACAGGTCGTTTCTGAACTCCGTAAAGAGAACTGCAACCGCCGCATCATCCTCCATCACGACAATGCGAGTTCTCACACCGCGCACAGAACAAAAGAGTTTTTAGAGCAAGAAAACATAGAATTGTTAGACCATCCGCTGTACAGCCCCGACCTAAGCCCTAATGATTTCTATACTTTCCCTAAAATAAAGAATAAATTGCGTGGACAGAGATTTTCATCACCTGAAGAAGCTGTGGACGCCTACAAAACGGCTATTTTGGAGACCCCAACTTCCGAATGGAATGGTTGCTTCAATGATTGGTTCCATCGTATGGAAAAATGTGTCAAATTTCGCGGAGAATACTTCGAAAAGCAATAAATACATTTATAAATAGTAATGTTGTGTCACTTCCTTGATTCCCGAAATTTTCAGTGCCGCCCTCGTAATTATTCCGATCTAACATGCTCATGAACGGCATGATTGAAACGGTGAATCAAGGCCGAAAAGGAAAACAGGGAATGAATAATGATAATATATTCTACAAAACCGCACAAACATCGTGCGTTTGCATGATAAACGGTGGATCGTGATGGACTCGCCCAACTTTCGCTCATTCATCCGTTCTGCCGAGGAGTATTCGTCATTTGTTATAGCAATGCAACGCAGTTTAAATTCAGTTTGAAGTTGTGCAGTTCACACATATCATCACTTGGTTTTTATTGCACGAAATGTTTTAAATATTCTCACGCTTTATTTTATTGTACTATCATCATGTAATTTTCAAGAGTCGATTTCGAGTTCGATTTCGATGAAATTAAAAACTCATTATAATTATAACAATCATGATATTCCAGGGATAGTTTACAAGGGGAGTTTACAAATTGGATATGTCCAACTAATTGTCAGTGATTAAACATATAGAGCATCTTTTTATACGGAAACATCTAATCATGTTAATTAAAATTAACTTTAGGCGAAGCTAATAACAGCGTATTGTTGTCATTCATGCAACAATGACCACAATACATGAATAAGTGGACATGTTGAAAGGAGAAACCAAAGATTCGTTGCGTTGATTGTTAAAGAACAGAGGTAACATTGTGTAAGATGTTCCGTCCGTCTGTAAAGTGGTCACAAATGTAGGCGTTGGCCAGTTTATTGCCGTGTATAGACATGTACTTCGGAGTGAATGATGACTGACACTCCCACTTGGTATAAAATATTTTGAAGCAGTTTGGGATCTTGTTTGAACTTCGAAATTTGTTCGGGAACATTGTTAAGAATGATTCATCGGAAACCTTGTTTGTTGCTTAAACAGAATAAATGTTTCTGTCATGATGTAAGTTAACGGCAGCGACCAATATTTTTGAAAATTGAATCTTCAGCAAACAGACTAAATAAAAGCGTTATAATTTCTAAACATCATTTCACGAAATGAACTGATAATTCCGTCATAAAGGATGTAACTAGTATCACAAACAGATAATGTGACGAGCCCAAATCCGGTATAAACCACATCGGGAGACAAAAAACAAAAGCGGTGTCCGTTGTCGATTGACACGCGCCTCTGCGGCTGAACGATCGTTCATACTCCCCGGAATATACAAGAATTTTACTAGAGGATTATATGACAGGATACCGATTTAAAAGGAATAAAAGAGAAAATGTAAAACACGGTGAAAAATGTTTAATTGGTCCTCTCTAAAATGTCTGTCTCTCTTTAAAACCATACGATATTTTATTTGGTTTGATAACTCCAAATGCCTCAATAAATAATGAGACCTTGAGGGATTCTACTAATTAATTACTCTCATTATTCAACTTTTTAACACAACATTTTTGAATACAAATAAGTTCAAGGCTCCTTAGTAAACTCGAGGACAAGTTGGTAGTCACCTATAATTTCCTATATGGCGCTTGGTTTGCAAAAAAGCACATTTGTGAGTACCATCTTTCGCTGTAGAGCCGGTGTCCATCGGTTACTTTTTGCGTATAGACAGGTTTTACGACTGCAAGACTATATTCTGTTATGGCAAGTGCAAGTCTACAATTTGCGCAACGCCATATGTTGCGTTCATAGCCTTTGCCTTATAAACAAATCTTGTTTTTATAAGTTTAACATTTAAAGTAGCTTTGTGAATGAGCAAAATGTGACTTAAATCCGGCATGAATAATTTTCTGTCTTCATTGTTAGCTTTTATTTATTTTTATGTTGAGTCTTCGTTTGAAATTGTTTTCCGCATAAAAACGACCAATCATGGGACAAGAACATCCTCATTTCTGTGGACTAGCAGTTTTCGTTCCCCGTCATTGGCTATCGAGTTTGCGGTCGCCGAGACCACCATGTTTGAAAAGCGGTTCTAAATTACTTCAACATCGATTTGTTGCATAATTTAACAGATATGTAAGTGTAAGATTGTCAAGTTCATTTAATTAGAATTACTTATTTATTAAAATGAAAAGTTAGTCAAGCGGAAATAGCAAATAAAGCAAACTGTTTACTGTTGGGTTCATGTTCTCATGAATATGGTAATTTAATTTCGATATCTTCATAAAATAGAGCATGTTATTTGTCGTCCTAGAAAGGATATTTCTAAAGGAGATACAAGTCTGTGGTAGGAAACACACTTATCCTGTGTAACCACTTAATAAATCTGTACTTAGGTCGAGATGTTGGCTTCATACATTAACACAATCTTTTGCTCCTAATCATTCCATCATGAACGGTAATAACGAAACATGGACAACCGCACTACATTTGTTTGTTAAAATGATCTTTTAGTTCTCACTCAATTTAGTAAACCATTTAGAAATCATCTTCTCTCTTTCTATCTAACATAAAAAGACAAAGATAGTTGACGTCACAGGAACCCACGTACCGTGATGATACATCAAACATTTCCAACGGAAGTTTGTTCACGAATCCCGTTTGACTGGTCCCTACTAATTAACATAAAAACAAAGGTAGAAACTCATTGAACGATTTCTCTCAAACATTCCATGGTGTTCCCATCTATTCGATATCTGTCTCATCTAGCCCTAATCCTATAAATGACATCAGATAAGATAGAGAACATGCTGCGCCAGTGTATTTTATGTAGTGAATTAAAAGCATGAATTAATGTATCTCGCGTTTCGATTTAGATATAAAATCGACATCTCTGTTTCGTATCGATTCGATTAAGTTGATCAACAAGAACGGTCAGTTTAATACTGAGATAGAGATGTTGATAAATAAATTCGCACTTTATAATGTCAGTGTTTGTAATATATAATTAGTGTTACTTTTTGTACTAATGACAATGTGTCCCGTATTCATGTTCGATCAAATAAGTTTTGAAAAGTGAGAGAAAAAAGAGAGAAAAGTGGAGGCATGTATATGAAAATAATCTTGCGGCATAGTAGTGATCAAGGACTTCCGTGAGATGATTAAGTTACTAACTTGATTCTTACGCCACGTACAAAAGTACATCATACCAATTATTTCTAAAGATTACATGGCAAATTAATTAATGGTATCAACGTTAGTGTTACATTAATTAAAATATAATAACCTAACCTGACTAAAACTATTAACAAACTAAAATATGGCGTCGAAAAATTCCTCCGCATCGCTGTCGACAGGTAATGTACCCAAGAGACTGGAGGCATTGCCACGTTGTATGGCAATGCCTGGCCTCCGGCCAAGGTAAACGCCAGACCTACTGGATGCATTACCAGTCGATAGCGATGCGGAGGAGTTTTTCGACACCTTACATACATAAATTAATATACAATTGTCAGGTTGCATAACACTACAATAGAAACATAATTAAATCAATTTATTCGATTGACCTTATCTTTATTATACAATTCGTTAGCTGTCTAATTGTCTTTCAAATTACCAATATCAATTTATGATCTTCCGCATCACTGGTGATATAATATCATTGTCTACTGATTTATCTTGGTAATTATCAGTATTGATTGAATTGAATGGAATATTATTTGTCTGTTTTAGATAATATTGATGGTCTGTTACTGAATTTATTATTGTTAGAAAATCACCTTCGTTATTACTTGTTACAACTACTTACTTTTGGATTGATTTGAGGTCGTATTATTCAAACTTATTCACCAAGTTGCACAAACTTTATAAAAATGAAGCTATTTTTACCGAGTTTATAAAATAAACTATAACTGTCTACAGAGAGAGACTGTATTTTTCTGTTTGACCCAAACTACACAATAATTTCGTAACACTCAATTGCGTAGCTGGGGGCTCCACATCGCTGTCAATGTGGTGAAGCAGAAGAGTGCCTCGAACACCATGGCCTATCCTGCAGCAAGAGCGCTGGCCGGATGGCACGGCTCGCCAATATTAATGACATCATCCGTCGAGCTCTTGTCACCACCAGGGTGCCAGCTGTTTTAGAACCCAATGGCTTGGCACGTGACCATGGGAAGATGACAGATGGAATGACCATAATGCCTTGGAAGTTGGGTAGGCCTTTGGTGTCCGATACAACCTGTGTCGACAGCCTCGCACCATCCCATCTTCCTAGCACAGCGCGCTGTGCTGGGGCGGCTGTAGCTGGAGCAGAAAACCTCAAACGGCGCAAGTATAACAACCTTATTGGGAGCTATATGTTCGAGCCGTTTGAGGTTGAAATACTAGGGCCTTGGGGTGACAGTGTTCATCGAATATTTCGGGATATCGCCAAGCGTTTGGTCGACTGTTCACGTGACCAGAGGGCTGGCCTATTTTTAGCCCAAAAAATCAGCATTGCCATCCAACGTGGCAATTCTGCCAGCCTTTTGGGCACTGATCCCATTGACAGCGATGCAGACGAATTTTTTGATGCCCTATGGGCTCTTCCCTATTTTTTTAAATTATATACGTGTACACAGTATATATATATAAGGTGTATCTATTCATACACGAAATATCTGAAGGGGTCATTGTACTCATTATTATGAACAACTTTTACTATGGGACCAAATCTGAAATCTCGAAAAAAAAAAATTTGCTGTTCCGTACATTTTAACGAGTTCTGCGAACATAAATGTAGGGAACAGCTGTTTTTTTTTTCGATATTTCAGGTTTGGTCCCATAGTAAAAGTTGTTAGTAATGATGAATACAATTACCCCTTAAGAGATTTCGTGTATGAATAGATACACCTTATATATGTTAGTGTTAGCTTGTATATTGTAATTTATTTAGTATTGCGTAACTTAAATCACAACCCAAATTATTTTGAAGGAAATTGCTAATCCATTGCTTCATACATATAACGTTTGAAAAATTCGCCTGCACAACAACGTAAAGCAATTATGTTGTTGAACTGGCATAATGAAAGGCATTGCCATTTAAGTGTGTTATGCAATTACCACCTGTTCTAGTAAAAGTCTATTATTTTAATTTCGAAATTATTGATCGTCACTAAACGCTTTTCGCTCCGCCCATGAACGAAATCTCACCCCAACATTATCGTATGCTATCGTAGTCATCTCGGGCGACAATATACGATCAGTGACATCGGACCAAATCTCCGTTAGAGATCACTTTGAGTAACACCGAATGATGGCATTAGATGATCTTATATTTATAGCCGAGGGACCAAGCAGGTCGTCTTGAAGGAATTCGTTCGTTAAAAGTTGTACTTAGTCGATTGAATGAAAGTTTTGTTTGGGTTCGATTTTGATGATTGTGTTAAGACAGGTTTTGTAATGTAGTAATAATATTTTTGTCGGTGATTGAAATTAGCTGTATGATTTATTTGTATTCGTAACGAGTCATTAATCGGTCACAAATAGACTGCGAACAAGAAGTTGATTTAAAAAAAAGTTAAAAGGAAAAGATAGCTTCAAAATCCAATAATAGTAAAATAAAAGTTAATGAATTGGAAACTCAATAATTTTTGCAAGTGTATGATCGCCGATAAGCTCAAGAACTTCTTACAAAGTAATTACAGCTGATAAAATTACTACTTTTATGGTAATCTGAAAACCTGGACCTGTTATTACGGTTAATAGTCAATTGCAAAGATAGCGCCTGGCGCTTCAAGATCTAATTATATATTCTTACTGAATAACTAATTAGATAAATTATAGGTAGACAGGTAGATTATTTCATACAAAAATCCCAAGCATTTGAATAAGATTTTGAACTTTGCTTTTCAAATAATTATTAGAAATTCAAGGCTTATTTATTATTCACCCAATTTTTTTTTCTACTTTAAGGGGTATTGGTAAATTGTGATTGGTGGTCAAATCCAAGATATTATAACAGTTCGGTTCCTTATTCTTCTATTTTCTGTATCCATTAAACGACTTCGATTCAGGAGACGATCGATGGCGAAACAAAAACTTGTATCTGCGATATACTGCAAAGATGAAGACGCGATAAATCACAGAAGCGAACATGATCATTTTTCCTACCATGTATTTATTGAAAGACCTATTTTTAAGACTCATGCATAGTAAAATTTGCGTTCATATAATAAGTTCTAAAACAAATCTGATACACCAAATTACCGACTTTTTTAATTCGAATGGGTAGTTCAAATATGTCCTAAGGCGGGATAACTTCTATGGCTCAAATCAAAGCTTGACATCGATAATGAAGTAAAAACATAAACAATGAAATCAGCACCCTAATTGCGCAGCACACGTACATTTACAATCCAAAGCATTTTGACGGGAATTGCTAATATGTTTAAATAACTCGCCTGCTAAGCAAAGTAAAACACGCAATGAATGTTGTTAAACTGTCAAATTGAATGGCATTAGCCATTGTAAGTGTGTTTCGCAGGGTTACTGCGGAACAAACTGTCTCTGGTCTTGGGTAATTACCAAAGACCAGAGATTGAGGTTAATTTGTGGCCTTAGTTTAGTCGTTCTTTTAAAGATAGTTTTCGTAACTTCAACATCACTTCTGCGCTATTTATTCGATTCTTCTTTGCCGCTACCCTCGTCGCAACAGCTGGCGCCATAGCGGATCGGCAAATAAACTGTTTGCTCACAGATATTAAATTAGTTTTACGACAGCTTATTGTTCGAGTTTTTGTTAATTAATTGATATGTCATTCTGTTATTAACTTTGTCGCCTGTATGGGTTATTAATAAAGTAACTATGAGCTCGTAGGGTTTGTTTTGTTCTATGATTTGTTAGGTATTTATTAAATGATTAATCATTTGCAGTTTATAAGTTAGGTGGCTTGCTTTCATACAAGATAGGGTGCTCCAATTTCCAATAAAAAACCTTGTTTGTTTGCAAGAAAAATGAACAATTTTAACATTGTAATTGTCTAAACCTCGTGCAAACCACTGAATGGATGGTGCGTGCTGTACGTTTCATCATTATGATTTCATTCACTTGGTCAACCCTGCTAATCCTATTAGGAACTTACATCAAGCTACTGACAATGCCTCCAACCGCTGCAGCCGAATTTTCACCAAATAAATTTCTCAATGTTCTCTGACATCATTCTCCACTAACAAACTAGATCAAAACTCAACCGTTCATAACACCTCAAAATACATTATAACCCAGTTTTCATGGGAACCACACGTCAACAAACAGGGGTCAGACGCGTCGGTAAAACAGACGTCATTGTCTCAGTTGACGCGTTACTTAACGTCTATTTGCAAACCTTTTAGCGCCCTTCGACGTAAAGTTAGAACAAACATTTAGCCCCACGGTTTGGGTAGAATGTGCGTAATTCGCGATGTGGGACTGTTGTTGGAGGATTTCCGTGGGAAATAGAAATTGATTTTTCCTATGCAAAACGAAAATTGGACTAGACTAACGAATAAAAATCTCACCTACCGCGACTCATCATAAGAATCTTGCAACCGGTAATCTGCAGGCTGTTAGTCACAATGACCAGATCAAGTACCTATATAAAAACTACATGACTAAAGAAATAATGGCATGAAACAAAAGTTTTGGAGGGGGAAAAATGCAAGTTTTATCATGCATAAAAGTATATGATTCACTGCAGTAATCTAAATCAGAAAAATATATTATATTCTTCAGGATATACACTTGCGTGCAATAAAATCGACCCACCCCGTGCTCTTCGATTTGAAACAATATAGTTTAACAAGTTTTACTAACAATAACCTAATATATTTTATACTAAAACCTTCCAGAAAGTATGTGGATGTCGTTAGTTAAAGAATTATCCAAACTGATGTATAAATTTATGAAAAAATTACGAACTTACAAACATGGGGGTCGAATAAAGATCCTCCTTTTTTTGAAGTCCGTTAAAAAATCAAGTAAAATTTTCATTAAACAATTTTTTTCAAAATTTCATAAAAAATTTCAATGAACAGAAATAAACAAAATTAAACTTTTGTCAATTTCATTGGCAAAAAAAAGTCATGCACTTTGTAAAAGTGAGTGATGAGGACATCTGAAGAATCAAGTCGATCATGTCAAGAATATTTATTTTATCCAAATATAGTGTATGTGCAAATAGACCGTACCTTACCTATCTTCACATAATATAAATTTAATATTCATTAAGATTTTTGAGATATCGAGATATCTCAAATTGAGAGCACGGTTGGGCCGATTTTATTGCACGCAAGTGTATGTTAGTTAGACAGTGTGCTGAAAACATAATACAGCTAATTTGATATGATAGAAAAAAAATCACGAAGTTCAAACAATTTCTTGTAACGATTAAAAACCATACTATTATTAAGTACATGCAATCATTCCGATTTTTGTCAGATTATTCTACACGCAATATATTAACGTAATAGTGTTTTAATTTTTTAGTCCAATTAATAGTTTTTTTAAATAGATTCCTAATTTGCAATAAATTACAAGCGTTGTCTCATCGTGCTTCTCTTTCTTTTCTATACAGTCCGACAGTGACCGCCCTTTAGCTGTTGTCAGCCTCTTAATGTTTCTTAAAAAAAGGTACCTACTCTACTTTTGGGTAATGCTGGAAGGTATATTTTTCCAATAAGAAAATTAATGTTACTTGTTGTATAAATTGAGTGAAAAGTTCGTTGTAAAAATACAAGTAAATAAAGTATAAAAGCATTTTGAAAGTTTGCATTCCTTTACGATTTCTATGAGAGTTACACAGATCCAATAAAAAAGACCAAACAAGATGATGATACACTTTATAGGTACCTAATATTTATTCCATGATTTGCATAAGAAGCCCGAGAGCCTCTTGTATTAAAGTGCGGTTCACGTTCAACCATTATTATGATGATCTATGTCAATACAATCATGTGGTTTTGTTTGGCATACTTTCCTAAAACTAAAAGCAAAAACTGATCAAAGAGTTCTTATCTTTATTGTGTTAGATCCCAAAACTAAAACTGTGCACACAAAGATACCGTTCAATCGTCACGAGGAAACAAACAAAAGTTTGGCATTTGAAGTATAGAGGCGTTTTTATTTTCTTAGCGTGATAGGTCAAACAGTGCTGTATGGTAGCTAGTGTTGGATCCAACATTGGTTATGGTCGAAGTGATTAGTGGGGAAAGATTGTCATTATAGTTGGTGCAAATGTTGGGTGAAAATACAACGTTCCAAAAATCAAAACTATTACATTATTTATTAAATTATTATATGTGTTGTCTTTGCAGCACCCTAAGGTTGACTGGTAGAAAATGCCTCAGGCATTAAGTCCGCCTTTGTACAGTATTTTTTTTTTACTTGTGCATAAAGTTTTAATAAATAAATAAATACATTACCAATGCACTATACACACATTGTACGATTTTTGATTTAACCAAGATAATAATACAATAAAATTATTATTTCGATATTTCCAAAAGAACAAAATAAACTTTAATACCTTTGCATTTATGTTTTTTTATTCTTAATATACATGGTTCGCATGTAACTGATGTGCATTTAGCTTTCAACGAAAGCGCATCATTCGGAAAAATGCTATGAACAACGTGCACAAAATCAAACTATTGTTGATACTAAACTGAATAGAAGCCATTACAAAAAGAAAGTTCATTGAATTTAACCCATCCTTTTGTTGTTAAAAAATCACGCTGCCTATATTTTAAAGGGCAATGCCCATCACCCATACAAAGAAATGCCTAAAATGAACAACAATGAAATAAAAGCCAAATTGCACTACAAATCGTAGGAAACCCAATGCAATTTCAATAATTATCAAAAAACTAGGTAGAAGCCAGTTCCAAACATTTTTGTACAATATAGGTTAAGCCAAGGTCAAGGATTAATATGCAATAATTAAATAACAAAAAAGCATTTAAATTATTCATTCATCATTAAAAACAAAAATATCATCAAGAAATGCAGGAGGATAGATATTGGATTAGTATTGGGCCCATGTTAAGTACCATACATAGTATGGGCGAAAATACCAATGGTTCGCCGTTTAAATGATGACTACATATTTGTGAATTCTTTGGTACATAATGATAATACTGTCCTTGAAGAGCCACACCTTTAATGAAAGAGGTACTACATGTCTGTCTCTCATATTACATCCTGGATAGAAACAATCACTTTCGAGTGTCGACTGCTTTTCCATAATTAGGTAACAAGGTGATGGATCTCATTTGAGGAACTTCTTTCTTTTTCTCATTTGAGGAATCTCTATACTTACAGCTTGTGGTGTTATCCATGCCTGTATTAAATAACGTACTTCATAATTTTCCACTGATAAGAGAATACGTCTCATCCTTGCAATATCGAGATAGCAATTAAGACAGTGTGTCACAAGTCCAAAACAACAGCAGCGTTGTATCTAAAGCAGGTTCAGGTCCGTCGTCAAAAAGCTAAGTCGTCATTTAGGCGGATCCAATGTAAGTCCGTGTTCAAAAATGGGTATCGTTTGCAGAAGTATAACCAAAATCCTTAATAAATAACCACAGTCATTTTGAAATATCATAAAAAGCAATCCGTAATTCCGCAAAAACATGAATCGAGTAATATAAAAGGTACTCTGTGTCAACTATACAAACGAAAAATGAAAACCAGTAATGTCAAACTGTCAGTAAGGCAAAAGACATGTGATTCATACAGCCTACGATACTTTTTCTATTTTGAAAATAATTTGATTTTTAATTAATACTGACATGTATATATTATTTTAATTAGATTTAGGGTACATATAGGTCGAGTTATATTAAATTAATGATAACTGTGCACTAATTCTATAAAATAGTTCGTTAAGGATTATTTGACGATTCCTGTTTACCTGAATGTCACTTACCCATGTCAAATAAACACTTACCTCCAATAAAAAAATAAGAATGAACTATACGGATATCAAGTTAAATATTTTAAAAATCATAATTTTTTTTACCCTAGATAAACAAACTTGAGAATTATTTCATTATACATAATAAATTCTAAATAGAATTATGGACTATTAGTAGTTTCTGTCCATTTCAGGCATTTTTCGGGCGTTCCCCTTTATAATAATTGACAATAATAGATGTAAAAACTGTGACGAATTGACTTGAGAGTTATTTATTAACTGCCGGCGGCACCCTTGAAAATGATGATGCGACTTATTGATAAAAAATATAGCTATTCTATTTTTAAAATGCATCATAAACTACTGTTATAGGAATAAAGTACCCCCATGCTGTAAAAAATATACGAGTGTCTTCAATTGAAGGTAAAACGTGGTTTTTATTGGTGTTATTGAATTCAATTTTATATTTAAATAGGACTGGGAAATGCATTCAGTGATAAAAAGCCATCATTTTATGGACTTAAAGCTTCTACATCTTTCATAGTTTTATGGTTTCTTGTAAAACTTTCAACAGACACTGCAATTTTGTTCAAGTTCCAAAGTTATTAATAAAAAATAAAAATAAATAACTTTACTGACGCTTTAACTCACATTGTTGTAAATACAAAATAAACACGAAATACCATTTTCCAATTCCCCAGTTCCATTAACTTCTATTCCTATCCATTAACCCTTAAATCTCAGCCACAGCGAGCAAACACTGTCAGGTTTCCATGTCAAACCTCAATACAATTAAGTCGACGCGCTAATCCTATTCACATCACTAGCCTTCCAACCATTAGCAACTAACCCTTTTTTCCACTAACACATCATCAAATTAATTAATACCGGTTTTTGTCCTACAATCCGTAACAGTCGTAAGTCTGTCATTCCTAGATTGGAGTTCGTCCCAAGACGAACCCGAACGCTCGCCCACACGACGTAATTAAGCTCGAAGCAAGCTTAATGCAATCATTCAGACGATAAACAGCTGTTCGCATTTGCATTTAAAATCGATATACTACTGCCGTTTACGTGTTAAGACGTACCTTGATTGACTTGACGTCCACTATTTTTATCTGTCGTTAAAGAGTTGTTACTATAAATCTTGGTGGTTTTATCGATGGTTTGGTTATTCCATTTCTCAATTGAGGCTTGGTTTTATCAGTAGGTCTTTAGCCTGTCTACAATGTATCAGCTTATCGAAATGTACACAAGGTTGCTAAACCTGTAGAAGTCCTCTTGTCGCTGGGAAATGGTGTCATAATCATCATGTCTGGCGGACAGACTGCGGTATAAACCATGGATGATTCTATTTGCTTTTAATTTTCAATTAAGAAGAAAACGTGTTGTCTATTCTATATCATAAACCATTAACCACCACATATAGGTAATTTGGGTTAGGACTTCTTTTACCAATTGTATTTCAACGGAAATCGATAATGCCTATGCGCATAAGTGTCGTACCGTAATAAAATAAATAACACTGTATAAATATTAACCAATTTGAGATCCATTAATCGATAATGAGCCGGTATAAATGCACAATTAGAATCTTTCAATGCGTAATAGTAAGTACTTAATTACTTATTATGCATGACGTCGTATGAGTTAAATACTTCCAGCTGAGTACTGTGTAAATATTAACGGTAAAAGGAAGTTATTTATAGGTAATTAATTCAAATGTGTATATTAAAGACTATTGATTCAGTACTACAAGTAGGCCCGGATGAGACAGTTGTTCAAAGAATTACGATGCTTCGTATTCGAAAATCAGTCGAGTGTTTCTAATCACTTCAACTGATACAGATAAGAAAAGTGCTATATTTTTTTTTTTTTTAAATATATTATTTATTTATTGATTAATTTAAAGATTTTTCATTTTTTTTTTGCTATGAGATGATACCAACTGGTTGTATGCTATTTTTCATACTTCAATGAAAAGCGGAAACTCGTTTAGCTATTTACTGGAATAAAATATAATATGAAAGAAATTATAGTAAACTAATTAGTCATAGTCATTAAGTTTCTTGTGAAGAACACAGACAGAATGCGTAGGTAAATGCTTTATAATTACTGGACTAAAGTTAACAAACCGTCTTTCATCGTACATTTTAGAACTTTGTGGTCAAAATAAAAATAGAATAGAATAGATTAGAATAGAATACTCTTTATTATGTACACCATAAAAATTACAGATATAAATGTAATGTACACAAGATACAATATTGTCACTTACAACATTTAATTAATTTGTGGAAGCTTGAATTGCAATTGCGAGCACCAGTTATATATTATTTATCTATATAGATATTAGACTATAAGCATTCAGAAGATTCTTTTTTTGATCTTTTGTTTTTTGTCTATACTAAGTTTATTTTATTTTCAAACAAGATAATATTTACATAATACATAAGCTAACAGGCTTGAATAATAATTATGTACTTACATGTACCTATATAAAAAAGGGAAAGATAAATAAATTAACTTTCTTCAACTATTCTTTACTCATCCAAATCAATACTTACTTTCACACAAAACCTAGTCGAAAGCGACCAATCTATTTCAATTACGACTAAAAATCACACCATCATCCACACACGCCCGTATTCGGGTGCGATTTGTTCCGGAGCATGGCGAATGCGCCGACGCCGCCGACGCTGTCTCTGCGCTTGCGCAATGAATGACGCTGCCTCATTAGGCCGGAACAAACTCATGCGACCGTTTGCCCATAAGTGTGAACTTCGCCTGGTTTTTAGGTGTACGAAGTGTGAATTTTATCGCCGGTGTTTCTTAGTAAACTTCCATAATGAAACGTGCTTGTTTGTGACGGTCAAATGAATGGCCATAATCTATGTGTTTGTTGTTGTAAGTGATGATGGGACAAAATGGTGTTTACTGGCACTGAATTGGGTGGTCTTAGTTGCATTGGTGATAAACCAATAAAACCTGAGTGAACAAATGGAAAAGCAATTAAAAATTAAATTAATGACTTGACAGATGCACTTAACTATCCATACTGAAATTTATGCTAAACAATAACTTGAGAGTCAAAATAAAGATTAGAGTAAAATTAACAAAAAAAAAATTATGATCTTAATTTTGCCCCTACGTTATTATTGTCTGTGTAATATTTTATGTAGTTGTTTCGCTACAAAACAAGAAACAATAGCGTTCAAATTCGTAGTTTTCGTAGTCTCACCATACTCACTGTACTGACCCGATTCGGTATACCCAGATAATACGGCTCAGAGATACAGGAAGTGACTATGTCAGTACGGATTTGTGAAAATGCTTCAATAGAGATTCCATTGTTCCCTTTTCGTTGGCACATTTGACAGACTCCAGCCAGGAAGGAAGCGAATCCTGAGTAATAAATAATAATGCACATCAATTTGTTGTAGTCTAAAAGCTTGCATGATTTGGGAACATTAGGATTTTCAGTTCTTCGAATGCTCTCACGATTTGAAAGGGCTTTTATCGTAATTATTAACCCTTTCATGCGTAACGGTGCGACATCGTTAAACGATCGAGACAGCTTATCCGTAATTGTTGTGTTCTTCGATGAAACAAGATGGTACCTAATTGTGCCATTATGCATCTTAAATAATAAATAATTACTGTTTTTGTATGCCATATTGTTTTTATAGGTCTCATTATACCTACAATAGTTTATTTTGAATAGTTGATAGTAATTGATAACGAAACATTAATTTCGATAATAAGCCATTATCGACTTTGAAAGAAATTGCCTGATAGGCGATTAACGTTAATT
Source organism: Dryobotodes eremita (assembly GCA_917490735.1). NCBI lineage: Eukaryota > Metazoa > Arthropoda > Insecta > Lepidoptera > Noctuidae > Dryobotodes > Dryobotodes eremita. Next base: position 15,482,920 of record OU823251.1, on the reverse strand, counting down.
TGGCAAACCAAATAATAAATATTTTTATCATGGAGCGTTAGTTATAATATTGACCGTGTTTTTTCCGTATTGCAGAATCTAAATCTAACTAGGAAACTATTTTTTATAAAAGTCAGTTAGAGACGCCTTCTAATTGAATAGGACGGAACTGGAGTCAAAGGGAATGATTGCGTTCCCCTAAAATTTCAAGGGGATGTATAGCAGAGGGTAGGATACGATGCGTGGACGAATTCTTTTAGGGAGACATGTCGTGGAGCTAAGAAAAGCGCAAAAAGTAGAATAACCTAAAGTAGTGCAAAATAAATTTCAGCCCGATAAATGAACATTAGTAGATAAAATAGCTGTAGCAGCAAATCTGGACTTTAAAAGAGACTGTGACCTCTGAGTTTGTTTCGGCCTTTCTTCTCAGAGTAGTCAGATAGGAAACGCCGACCTCATCTAGTTTTTATAATATGATTGACGTGTAAAAGTGTTTGTACAAACCTACTTACAGAAATAAAATCATTTATCATTTATTATAAATAGTAATAGAATTGCGACGATTAACGCAACATCTTAAGTGCATTTTGAAATGTTTACAACAATAACAACCTTGGAAACGTTTTAGCTCAGTACAATTTGTATCAATGAAAAGAAACACTGATGATGCAATATTAAATAGTGTAGGACATGCATGCATCTTATTCTGTATTGCAAGTTTCATCAAGAATTTTGCAAGTTTTCGCACGGAGATTCGTTTTGGCTGAACTTCTGAAACATTAGAAGTGTATAAAATATAGTGTTAATAAAACAGGTAAAGTTAGAATGTTGATGTTGCAATATTACGACTGACGTTAGGAATGAATATTATAACTTTAGATGTAAATCAAATAGTGCTATGAATACATTGGCTTACGCATAAGAAAATATGTTAGTATACCTTTGTTTGTCATAATAATCTTCATGGAAAGTTGCGCTATTTTCGTTTACTGGATTTTAGATGTATTTATTTTATAACCATTATTGAATAATGCCTAAAGATCTGCTGAGAGAGACTAAAATTTCATCCTGCGTTAATTTTCCTATCTTAGATGCCCATGTATTCAAACTTTTCATCTCCAAAGTCGACCAACCTACGCATGGATGTTCAAACCAATACTAGGTAATTGCAAATTGTCAAATACATGCTTTCGTAGCTCCACAACAGTTTACAACCAAACATCGTGGGTGAGATTCCGCTGCAGTAATGTCATTGCTAAGATTGTGGGTAAAATTGCGTCTTGTAATTTGTGGACGGGGGCTAGGCAGATCCATCTTGTGATGTCAGGGTGCAAGGTGCAGGGGATCGTGCTTTCGTTAATAAGTTAGGTTCTAGAGATTTGGGGTAATTGCCTGGAAAACCATTGACATTTAGCGATCGGAGGAATTTGGTGAAAGTTTGGTCTTTTGTTTTAGTTTTAACCTCAAGGTTTAGATAGAATTTTAGTAAAGGAATTGTACGTTTACCTTTTCACATCATTGTATTTTAGTCATAGACTTTTCATAAAGAACACGTTAAGGTTCCCACAGACAGGCGCGACGCGACTCTTGTAGAACTATTTCCATGAAGTTTTCATAGAAATTATTGTACTAAAGTCGCGTCGCACTGTTGTCGCGTCGCGCCTGTTCGCCTTTACTCAATTATTTATTTCTAGATAAATCATTTTTGAAACTTTACTAATCATAATGCCGGTAAACATGTTCTTGCGTTATAATGCTACGTACACTGCGCGACTGAAGTTCACTGAACGTTGAACGTCCAAAGAAAAACGGTTTCTAGCGAAAACTTTGTCATTTCCGTCGAAAATTTTACAACTGTCTCACACCTTTCGTTTCCTTATTTTTGTAAGAAACTAACGGTATCTTCACATGGGAACTTTCAGTTATGACATACTAGCTTTTGCCTGCAGCTTCGCCCGCGTGGATGTCGGAAATTATCGCACGGGAACGTATTACCGAGATAAAAATTGTTAATCCAGGTTATAAAATATCTGTGTTCCAAATTCCATCCAAATCCGTTCAGTAGTTTTTGCGTGAAAGAGTAACAAACATCCATCCATCCTCAGAAACTTTCACATTTATATAAATAAGTAAGGATACATGTGTTACGTTGAGTAGCATTGAGTGTCAACTAACTTCGATACTCACCAATTTAAGGGCTGGCCCTGCAGTCTCGACAAATATAACGACAAAAATCGGTCGTTAAGTCTAATCGATGTCAAATTTCTTTAATAGATTTTCAACCTTATGCTTTGGAAATAAAGTTGAAAAACTATTAAAGGAATTTGACATCGATACGACTTAGCGACAGAAATCTGTCGCTTATTCATGTCGAAACTGCAGGGCCAGGGCTGTCCTTTCGCACACTTTTATGATTATTTATCGATAAGTAAATCAGCAGTGTCTCGATTATTAGTTCGACGTAACTGTAGACAGTTACGTTGAACTAACAATCGAGACTCTGCTGATTCTCTGCTGACCTCTTAGAAGAGGTAACGATACAAAATATTCGATTAAAATCTTGAAAGGGAAAGAGTATACAAGTAGTTACATTTCATCTTTATCTCCGCACATGTTAGAAGGGTTGCTATGAACAGAAATGGAAGCCACTTCAAAGCACTCTCACCGACAAAGTAAACACTTATTTTATACATGGCCGTTTTTATGAGAACTCGGCTTTGTGATCTCGAAAAGAGTTTATGAAACGATACCAATGTTTCGGTGGAATCATTTAATACAGATATATTTAGGTTAATTTTAAAAGTGACCTCTTTGAAGATATGGTTTCCTAGTACTTCGGGTTACCTGATTTCTCTAATCGATTTCCGTGGTTTTGTTTTGTTAAGTTCATTTAGGTACAATTTCATGTTTAAACATAGAAACAAACTAAACAATTATGTACCGTTATGTTTTAATATTTCATTTGCCGTCTTTAATCGTGTGTATGAAATGAGATTTTCAATCGTAAAATAAGTTTATGACAGTAAAGTACCATCAAATGACCACACTATTATTGAGTGTGTGTTAACAAATAACATAAAACTCATATAAATATCTTATAAAAATATATGCACTGTTAATACGTGGGAATGAAAACTACCTATAAAAGTTAAGTTAACCCAAATAAAGAATTGTACAACTTTATACCAATAACTTGCAATATAGAAACCAGAATACAATGGTATTATATCGTGCTTAAGATATTTAATAGACCAAAAGTGTCCATAAAATAGTGTATCGAATACTGCGCTCAATTTTTTGCAGCAATCGGCGTGCCCACGCGTTTATTAAACTCCCCTTAAATATTCTGATCCATTGTAAGTCCTCACGTATGGACATTTAAACTTTTTACGGTATTACTAAACAAAGCTTATTTTCGAGTGTTATAAGAAACGGGAAGGTTTATTTAGCCATTGTTGGTGAACCATTTATCTTTTTAATTTATGGGGTAGCGTCGCGAATCGTGGACATATTTGTGTTGAAGTCAGCAGCTCACACAGTTGCATTGTTATGCGTAGGTAGCTGTTTAGAGCATCAAACCAAAAAAGGTTTTAAGTTTAACTCATTTTATTTTGAAACATAAAACATGAATTGAATACATTTCGCCTTTGCTTTCCAAAGGTGATCTGCGTTTGACTTATTCATAAAGCGAAAAAATATGCTACGGTCTGGCTACTTTCGTTATTTGATTAATTAGTACTCAAAGCCTTATTTCAAATCCATTTTTTGTTTTGTGAATGTTAATAGAATATGAATCAATTAGCTTACAATTTTAGCCAAAAACTGAAACTAATAAGAACTGATTTTGATAAGCTAAGTAGGTAAACTATGCATAAGTAAGTACATAAAAATCTACGAATACATGATTTAAAATACCTTAAAAAATAAAACATTTGCTACTACGGAGTAGCAAATGTTTACACAAGGCTTTCGATGGCATGGAAAAATAAATGATGAATGAAAGCACGATCCTACATAACCAAAAATTCAACCAACCACATTGCCTCTGTCGAATTCCTAGAAATTACGCTTTCTAGACTTCTGTCCTTGTTCGCAGCGGGTGCCATTTTGTAGATATTGTGTACCACAGCACAACTACTGGCCTCCAGGATTCGTCACACACCGTAACATTATTAACCATTGTTTGAGCTTCGTTATGCACAAAGTAATTTTCTCTGGTTGAATTGTTGCACTTGTGGTGCACGGTAATAAAAACATTTATCAAGCTCATTCGGCGGGAGTAGGTGTTAACTTGTTGAACAAAGACCACCTCGGCTGCTTGCCTCTGCCTTCGCTACTGTTTATTAACAATTAGCCGGACGTGACTCATGGCTGTGATACTCGAATTGTCTCGGTTCTGAGGTCTTGTGTGGTGTAGTTGTAGTGTTTACTTGGATGCACAAAGTCATACATTGCGCCTACGCTAACTTCGTTGGGTTCTTCCGTGTTGCTCCGATGTGAAGGATCCATGTTACCCACGAGAAGAGACAATATCGCTAGCGTGCCACTTCAAATGGATAGCACAAATTCTTTAGAAGATTAGATTACAAGGATTAGCAGGATATTTCTGTTCATTTTTTATTTTCTTCTGTGCGTTTATCGCACATCTCATCACCAATATTTAGCAAGATTCGTGGCCAATTTCCACGTGGCCCATAGTTTTTATGAGGGCCCTAATTCTCTATGGTAATTATTATTCCCCGCGTAATCTCGTCAATATCGTGTCTTGTAGAAACGGTTTCATTTATTGTATCATAGAGAATACGTTATTAGCAGATGTCGTGGTTAGATAAGGAATTGACGTGGTTTCGAAGTAAGGAATCGTTAAGTGGTCATAGTGAATCAGGGCCCAGATTGTGCTTTTTAGTGTGCATTTTATAGCTAATATGTATTCCCTTTATTGAAAAGTTAGTACCAACAAGTTCACAAGCGTGAACATTTTCGTTCGCTTTAGCTTCCTAGTTATATCCTTCTCAGTTAAGTGTTATGGCATTCTATTTCGGAATGTTTCTCTGTTGGTCATATTAGTTTAACTGAACCAAATTTAGAATCTTAATAACTTTCTGTCGCTTTTATGACGCTTTAGCGACCCGTGCTGTTAAACTTGGTAATTTTCTGGGCTGAAAGTGGTGTTCGAGCGCAGAGAAATTATCAATTCGTCAACTTTACTGTTGAGAGAATTCCAACTAGAATTATATATATATCCAGCTATGATATAATTATGTCTTACTACATAAGCATTACTTTCTACATCATCTTATACACGTTCATATGTAATGATTTCGACCGTCAAATTTTCCAAAGGTCAAAAGTTTTTGTCATCGATATTGTTATTGTTTGTTTCCCACTCTTTCGTTTATTAATTTTGTTGTTGCAATTACATCTGCGGTCTACCTACTGTACTGATAACTTCTGAACATTGCGGTGTATTGACCATTCAGGGCATGTTAGTTAACGCATCAGTAGTGCGAACACAGTTAATCTGGTGATATTGATGGATATCTCCGTAATTGGACGTGAGAAATTGTTCAATGAGTTTTAACCAAAAACTCATTGAACAATTTCTCATGTTTTAGACCGTGATAATAAAACATAAAGAGTATAATTGATTGCTAAATAAAGTTTTACGAAATTAATTTCTAACGTGACTCATTGAGCAGAAAGATGACCCCACATTCAACATAAACCACGATTAATTTATTTTCTGAACTGCAATTTGAAATACAGAAACTTAACGATCGCACTGGGTAATTCACCCACTTTCTTAGCTAGGCATAAAGGCGGGCAAATAAAAGTAAATGCACTAAACGTAACACAAGTCTCTTGGTAATTACACCGGTCACGCCTGTATAACTTTTAATTAATCGGTGAATTACACACGTATAAGTACTTTATGCGAGTATTGGAGCTGTTGTCGCTGGAGCTTGTCGCGTACTGGTTTACGATGGCGCGTTTCCATTGAAGTTTGTTAGACGATACTATATTTTTCTTGTAGTAGGTACAGTCAGCAAAGGAGATAAGTATCCAAGGTCACCGGATATAGTTGAAGTTTGGTAAGAAATGGATGAATATTTTCGAATGACATTTAATTTGATAAATTACCAGTTTGTTTTCTATTAATTTTATTTTATTTTATTCTAAAACATTCATCGGTTTCTTACTAAACTTCAACTATATCCGGCGACCCCGGATACTTATCTCTTTTGCTGACTGTACATGTAATCTAATAAATGCCAGTTAATACTGTTACTGCTACTGCTGCTTATTCTTGGTAGATGTTTCAAAGGAGATGACGAAGAAAATAATGTGTTAGCGGTCTCAAAGTTCATTGATGATTGGAGTATGCTACTGGGTCCTCGTCACCTGAATATATTTTTTTGACTTATAAAGAATAGAAGTTGTGAAATTGCACACCTTAAATAATATCATTTTTCTGATCGAATAGTGGACTTAAAGATAGGGATGGTCAAATGCGAGATTGATCAATTATAATAAAATATCCTGAACTTAACATGGTTAATCATAAAAGGAACATGATTTGAAGGCAGCAGAGTTAATATCTTGAACTCAACTTACATGTCACTCTCACTCCGTTATGAGTGCAATCCAATGATAGGATACGAAATCTTTGATTTGGGTCCCAATGTCGCACGACACGGCAAAAAGGCAAAAGCAAAAACCCCTTTCCCGTACCGTACAACAGTGGAACTGAAACCAATAACTTTCAGTGTGCAGTTGTCACGTGTCGATGATAGTTACAAGTTCTGACAATGACGGCTTCATTCTCCGACTCAACTCTTATTTCCGCTCATTTAACACGAATTTTAATGCGTTTTTACGTCTAACCGGACTGCGTTTGCGCAACTGATGTACGCATTGATATTTGAGTTTCCGATGTAGGTTTAATGACTGGATTGTAGTAGGACAATGTAAGCATTCATGGCTGTATCCTGTCACTGATTGTTGGTAATGATAGCTGTAAAATGTCAGGTTTTATTGACTGACTATAGCCGACAGTGTTATTCTTGTTAAATACAGTGTTTTCTGCAATTTATTATTTTATTTTTGCGAAATTATGTTTGGACTGAGCTTTCTCGATAGGTACTATTTTTCTCCCATCCATCTATAACAGGATACAAAGTAACTCAGTTACTTTTTTTAGTTAAATCATGTTTATTTTTCTCTTGGTAAGTTTTAGAGAGCTTTAACAAGACTGTTATACCTTTCTACGATGATGGATAACTCCAATTCTACACAATTCAAAAATAACTCACTCACTTTTAATTTATTAGAACGGACACACACTTCCCTATTCTTTTTATTATTCTAGCGTATGGCACTCGTGGGTTGCAGCTGAAAATCAGCGTCAGGTGGTACACCTTGTGTTGTCATCTGACATTATGCTGAGCTGAGGCCCCATTGGCATTATAATCATTGTTCCGTATTTTTTAGTATTAAGGTGTATTTTTGTTGCTGCAATGCCAATAAACGCATTTTTCTTTCTTTCTTTTTCTTTTACCGTTACAATTTTCGGGATGGCTTTTTCAAACCGTTATCGATTACATCGATTCGTTCGAGACTACAATTACTAAGGAATGTCTATTAACTGTAATAGCTGATTACTTTGGTAGTATTTGAAGTAAACGTACGCCTGGTAATATGTGAAATAGACGGCTTTCTTCCTAATAAGTCTGCTACTATAAGAATTTGGGCTGGTTTCGTAAATGCACGACGAAATCTTAGGCATTCCTAATTTTAAAGTCTTGAAATTTATTTACAAATTATTTATTTAATTTTTCTTTTTTAATGAAAAACATACAGAGTTGCAAGAAAGAACGGAAATTAATGCTAAAGTTTTGTAGGTACTAGGTAGTCATAAATCATAACCTAAGTACCTGAAACACTATTGAAACCATGGGTTTTATAGCCTAGTAATATTTGTTACCAAGCCTAGTTAAACTAGCTTTTAATCATTAAGGTACAATGTTTTACTGCGCTCATGTAGTTAATTAGTTCTGTTGATCCGGAAATTAAAAGTGGTCAAGTGTGAGTAAGGAACAATGAAGGAATTCACGTTGACTATAAGAACGTCGAGAATTTTGTTCGAAAAGTTTTACATAAGTAAGTAATTCGTTATTGTAAATTAACGCTAAGATAAATGTATAAATGCCAGTGACCGTAGATAATGGGATAAAGGACAGAGACGTATCTATTACTTCCAAATGTCAACCTTACCTGATACCCTATACGTTAATCGATTAAACACAACTGATAGAAATTACAAAAATCATTCAGGCTGGATATTCGTCATGGGATTACAGGGCTAGATGATCCAGCTTTTTAATGGCGGAGGTTGGTTTTACAATCACCAGCTCGATGAACAGATCATACATAATATCACGCCATTAATCCCCGAAGGGTTAGGGAGAGGTTTAACTATTTTGTACACCCACATTTCGCCAGTTATGTTTAAGTCCCATGTAATAGGGGGCGAGCTTATTGCCATCAACCGGGCATAAATCCAGACTCCGGGCTGCTACTGAGAAATCTGACGGAAAAACCCAATAACACTTTGTCCGATTTGGGAGCTGCAGGGCGCATGTGACCACTGGATCAACAAAGCAGGTCGATGACTATGGATACAGTAAAGTTTCATAGAGAAGGTTTCGATTCTGCGGTTCCGGCGGCGCATGAGTCGTTGCCCGGAATTTTACCATTTTATAAATATTATGATTATATAAATAAAAATTTTGAACTACATAGTTTTATAGTGTATTTATTTTATTTCTTATTTTTATTTTTTCACATGCTGCACTGGTTGACGTTATCACGTCAACGCCAGCTGTCGCTGAAAACCAGCGCTTCGGCTCTGTCTCGCATAGGGTCGTAGTATTATGTTGAGCGATTGCCTCCTTATTTTTTATGACTGACCGACCCCTTGACAATCCAAACGTGCCTGTAATTGGTTTATTTGTACTAAATGGTTTGAGTTTGAGTTTGACGCATATTTTCCCCCGACTCGTTCTTTTTGTATTTGTGTGTTTTTCGCTGCATCATGTTTACCGCAAATAAACGTATTTTCTTTCTTTATTTCTTTTCTGCTCATCTTTTGCATGCAGAAATCACAGAAGCTGCCATTTCGCTTGTAAGAAATAAAAAGCCACGGCGAACCATCACGAAAACGTAAAGTTAGGTTAAGTTAAATCCACATTCAGAATTTTGTGCAGCGATGCAAATCACAGTTCTGACTATGACTGTCTCGTGAGTCGTGGACCGGCCATTATAATATTTAAATTTTATAATATTTAACTTTTCTGTGAGCTTACAAGGTTGTGGGCGGACCTGTACTTTTAGATACAAGTATTTCGTGAAGCTTAATGGGTTGTTACAAGTGGAATTTGTTGCTATGTAAGTTGGGTTGCATATTGTTAGTGTTTCTGTTCTCTAAATCATCACTAGATTAGGCGTGACTGTTAAACACGGGAATGTTCTTCATCGTCTGCTACAATGATGGGTTTTTAGGCTATTTTACATATACATACATAAACTCACGCCTTGTTCTCATGGGGATAGACAGAAACTGCAGGACGCTATCTGCTTCGAGCCTTACATATACTGCTTTAGGCTATTGTGTCTCGATTATTTCGCTAGACAAACGCAAGCGCACTACAAGGCTAAGTGCGCAATACGATTTTATTCGTTGCGATTTTTAAACTGCTGAATAAAATTGTGAACGAATTTTTTTTAAGCAATTTTCTATCGCAGTGCGTGGACTCTAGTATATTGGTATTGTTCACAGATTTGCGATTATTATCCGCAACGATTAAAATTCGTAGTGCGCGCTTAGCCTAAACATCCTACGTAAAGTATGCACTTTTCGTCGTTGAAATATGCCTTCCTTTATCGCGTGTATCTTAAGCCGCAGCAGTTCGTGTCAATTAATTTAAACCAGACATAAAGCTAAAACATAATTAACAGCTACTAAGAGAAAACATTTTGATTACCACTCCGCCACTACTTTATTACTTCAACTCCTGCACCAGGAAATGTATGGTCTACAAAATAAATAAAACCAGCCGTTTTACTTATTAGGTTTACGCATTTTTGTTAAGGCTCATGCATTGTCGCGACACGACGCGATGTTGCGACGCGGCTCTGGTGGAACAATTTCTATGAAAACTTCACTTTTATTTTTCTGTCCTGTTTTATGAGCACTTGTTTACTTTATGATTGTGTCTGTGAGTGCAGTTCGCGTAGCTGAATTTTGGGCCAGATATATTATATTTAAAAAAAAATGGCCACCGATACGCTAAGAAGATGGAAATTGTTCTACTGCATGGAGTCGCGTCGCGCTTGTCAGCGGGAGCCTTCATGCGGCCGACCCCGGGCGTGAACCAAGCGCCTTTCCGGCCAAAGGCACCATTCAACCAGCAATTCATTTATTCCTAATGTAAATGTTATAGAAAATTTATGTAAATTCATATTATTACATTACGCCCGATAGCAATTTACTGACTGTATATAAATATGAATGCCGCATACCGAGTGGATATTTACGCGTCTAATATGAAGTAAACTCTTTTGTTACATTGTCGAATTGTAGAAAGTCTCGTGTAGGATATAAATGATTTTTATTCCAATGTCGTTTATCATGGGTAATTTGTTTTCTTTGTTATGTTTTATCGCAACCGGAGTTTATAAATTTGTCTCTGTAGCGTACTTTGTATGGGATATACAAGTATAACTGATATAAGATATATTTATTGTTGGTTTGCTTATGATGCAAATCGACCCTTCAGTTTGGACAGGCAAACATGTTGCAGCGAATGCTTATGAAAGGAGAAGATATTGTTAACAGTGGCTGGTACAGTAAGGTCCGAGTTGCCAGTCTATTGCATACAATAGGATCATGAGTAAGTGATAATGAGTTGAAGTAGAAGCTGAATATGCAGGTTCCCTACGTACCGTCAAACGGGATGAATAGGGATGCAAAAAAAAGGATGTGAATCAGGACGAAACTTTAAAAGGGGTTTTAACATTGGAATAATATAGTTTGTTGACAACAAGGGTACTTAATCGTTAATTATAGTACAATAAACATATTAGAATCCTTTTTGGCAATACACTATATTATTTCAAACTTCAGCTAAATTAAACTTGTGTTTGTTAATTTTGTTTTTTTTTGTGTTTACATTTTTTTTTAATTGTATTATTGCCTAGCCTACTTAAGTATGTGTTTTTGTCACTTTTTAGTTTGTAATTTGCTCTGTACAACGTCTTGGGATTCAATTCTTTAATCTTGTGCATGTAATTTTAAATAAATAAATTTCAATGTTAAAATTCGTTTTAAAGTTTCGTCTCGATTCACCCCTGCATAACTATTCACCCCGTTTGACGGTACTATGATTTTGATATATCTTTCGTCCGATGTCATCTAAGTAGTGGTTAGATTATTATTTAGTTCTTCAAAATATTTCCAGCATGTAGAAATCAGACGAGTTGTCTCTAAACGATTTCTAGGAGGTATGTAAGTCGGATTGTCAATGATCCATGTAAGTATTAGTTATCTGTTTAGAATCCACTTTAAATTACCTATATAAAGAAGAATGCTGGGAGTGTTAGGGCCTAACCACACTTATTCAGCTCTGTTCAGCTTTTGTCCATAGAAAGCAACGATTTTGTATGGAGATGCGTATACGCATCCGTTCAGCTTTCCGCGTCTATTCAGTTTTCGCGGCAAACAGGCATAAAATTAGTATAATTGTGTTTTTATCATGCGCATGCCAACGACAGTGTTCAGACAAACATTAATTATTAAAATTTGGATTAATTGTGCTCAGTGTGTAGAAATGACGAAAATCGTCTAACGGAACGCGGATGGAGCTGCATAAATGTAGTTACTCCCTTACTCTGTTCAAGCCACTATCTATACCTTTTTCTTTGCGTGGGAAATCATCAAATGACCTCTCCCGCTCTGGGCGGAGCGGAAGGGCGTGTCAGACTCTTACTGACTAAAACCCACCCGTGTTCCTTCAGTTGCCTGTGCGCCAGGGCCACTGTAACTCTTTCGAACAGTCCGCGACCCCGGCAGAAGCCACTGTGTATACCTAAGCATTAGTTTTCAATAACAATGATTAGTAGAAACTAGCCGAAAGATTCAAAGGTCAGGAGACAGTGCGGTTATCAATCAAATAATAGGGCATATTATTAGACAAAAACAAACAGTGCCGACACTAAACATGAGATAATACAAACTAGAGACGTTATAATGAACTTTGTAATAAGTAATTCAAACATTGATTATGTACAAGTGTAACAAAATATTTGCCTTTAGATTATTCGTCGTAATTATGGAGAAATTGTTAGCGTAAATATTTGTTTTCCACAAGTCGGTACGATATTAATAATGAATCAGATGCGTACTTATAATAATTTAGATAGGATATTAAAATCCCTCAGGACTGTCTCGTTGGTCTAGTGGGTCCAAGTGCTACTGCAGAGCATGAGGTCCTGGGTTCGATTCCCGGGTCGGGCAAAGTGTTATTGGGATTTTCCATTTGGAATTTTTCTGTAGCAGCTCAGAGTCTGGATTTTGTGCCCGGTTGATGGCAATAGATTAGCTCCCTATTACATGGGACTTATAATACTATATACTATATACTTATATATACACTACTATACTTACTTAACTGGCGAAATGTGGGTGTTCTATAGGTACACCTCTGCCTAACCCCTCGGGGAATATGTACAGGCGTGATGTTATGTTATTAAAATCCCCCTGAGACGGAGAGAGAAAAATTATCAGAAATGTTATAAAAGCATATCCAGCGTTGAAGGTTTTCAATAATGGCGAGGCATCAAACAAAAAATTAAGAAAAATGAATTAAACTGCACAAATCACTGTTAACGTCATCCTATTTTTGTACATTTTGAACATAATTATGGAATCTACTGCAGTTAAAGCATCAACTACCTACTTGTGTATGGGCTTGCCTGTTTCTTCTTGGCGTGTCGATTGCAATCTAAATAGAGTCGGCTCAGAATTTGGCTACTAGTATGGCACCTTCAGTAGCGTCCATCAGTTCCTGTAACCTACAGAGAACAGGACATACTGGACACGATATTAAATGTCCCATTATTTGTGGAATAGCAATACATTTATACTCCAGGGCGGATTCATTTCTGCCGGGGTCGCGGATTGTTCGAAAGAGTTACCGTGGCCCTGGCGCACAGGCAACTGAAGGAACACGGGTGGGTTTTAGTCACTAAGAGTCTGACACGCCCTTCCGCTCCGCCCAGAGCGGGAGAGGTCATTTGATGATTTCCCACCCAAAAAAAAAAAAAAAAAGGGCGGATTCATTTGTAAATGTCCACCTGAGCAAGTTTGATTACTAAAGATAAATAATTGAACAGAAAAGAAGCTTCAGTGTTCCTAACAATTATTATACATTCATTTATCTACGTCGATCCACATCACTATTAATTTGAAGATACGTTACAGAATTCCCAAAATAATATTGATGAAATATTATTTTCGTAAAAAATAAAATATCGTATTAGCTGATACAAACAATCTCTTACGAGAGTAATATCCGACATAATGTAGCCAAACAGACTTGATTGATCATGTTTTGATAAAGGTCAACGTTTCAGGGATACGTTTTTGCGAGGTTTGATAGAAGTTTATGAATGGATAATAAGTTTTGCGAGTGTTTTTCATCTGTTTTTGTAAGCTCTCAATTATTTTAATAATATGAACTTTTTGGAAACTAAATTACGGAGAGAGATAGAATGGGTTGTTACAATTTCTGGGTGGTTCGTAACTTGGTAACTATTAATTATTTTTCAGGCATATTTAATGATCTCCTGTTGAGGTAAATTAAGAATAGGTACGACGCTAACTTATTCTATACCACAGAAAGATTCTGTTTGATTAATAGTCGATGGAATACCTTTTGAATCCAAGATATGTCTACCTACCTACTCATAATCTTGAAGGTTTTTACAATAACGGTACAAGAGTAGGCTGAGTTAGTTATTCCAATAAATTCAATAAGTCAACTCTGCAATAGGATGGGAAATCTCTTGTAAATGATTTTCCAATAAGCTTCATAATATTATTTAGTGTACCTACCAGAGCGTTTACTAAATTAAATCATTACGTGTGTCTTACCAGACAAAGTAAACCAAGGAGAATCATCACCATTATCTTGTTACATTGATATCAGTTCGCGGAAAAACCATGAGTTAGATAACAATGACCAAAACAAATGAACTTAGATGAACTCTTGTTTTGAAAGAAGTTCATTGTTCTTATTTCGTTAGGCTTTTGTTCTACAAAGTAGTGGGCGCACAAAATTCTAATCTTTGGGCTGCAATTGATTGGCCCTGGCGCACAGGCAACTGAAGGAACACGGGTGGGTTTTACGAGTAGTCAGTAAGAGTCTGACACGCCCTTCCGCTCCGCCCAGAGCGGAAGAGGTCATTTGACGAATTCCCAGCAAAAAAAAAAAAAGGTCTACTATTGATCATCCTTAAAGCCCCATTTAGACGGTGCAAGTTTTAGTTTTTTTTGTGACTTAGGATATGTCACAAGCAATTAAATCGCACCGCTCCTGGCTTAACAGCCAGCACCATAACTCAACTAGAAAGTCGAACCCTGGTATTCTTCTCAACCATAGCATCAGCTTAACCAAAACATCTAAGAGTTCTTAATTTAAAAATTGTTGGTAAACTTCTGATAATCCAAAATTGCTTCTACATAATTGGATAATTCGTGTTCGAATTTATAATTTGGAAACTATCGTCGTTTATTTTATTTACATATTCAATTGAAATGCCTCCGTTACATAGCCTCCCACTCAATTGGCTCTTTAATTTGTGTATGATTTTAAAGTGACTATTATAAGAAAAATAAACAAACCTGGGACCTGATGATCTATTCTGTAAAAATCTCACAGTGATAAGATAACTTAGGTGCAGTGACCTTGAAATGAGCTGTTAATAGAGTGAACAATCCCTTGCATCAGATAGCATGCCATCTCACTGACACAATAGATCGGCAGTTCCTTACTTTTCTCAATAACAAAAGAAGACCTAACATAAGCTAATGTAGAAACGGTTGACAATGAGGAATGAAGAATGTCCGGTGCACCTGAGATCCAGATCTGCTACCAACCATGCTTAGCTTTTTTTTTCACCACCCAAGAGAAAAGAGGCGAAAACAGTCATTATCGTTTTAAAGTTTCATATTATATGACTCTAAAAACAAATAGTAAAAAACAGTACCGTATGCAAATAGTGTTAACAAATATAAGAAAACGTTACAGCGTATATTTCTCACGGTACTTTAGTTACGAAGTAAGTATTACATTGTGATAACAAAGTCGGTGTGGATGGCGGTCTGTTTGAAACCACGTGTTGCATACTCTTATGTTTGTAACCTCATTTGTACGAAACACAGTAGGAACAAGTAGAGGTTCTGGTACCAAAAAAATCAAATAACACTAAAATGGGCAACTTACTTGTACCAATGATATACTGGAAACCAATTTTGTACTCATTATTATGAACAACTAGTTGTTGCCCGCGTCTTCCTCTGAGATCCAGGATTAAAGTAGTCTATGCCCTAACCAAGGTCATGGTATACCCATGTGCCAAATTTCATTCAAATCCGTACGGCCGATTTAGCGTGAAAGTGTAACAAACTCACTTTCGCATTTATAATATTCACGGATATCGATACCTATGATAATATTCAATATTCACGGATATCGATATCTATGATAATATTCAATATTCACGGATATCGATACCTATGATAATATTAAATATTCACGGATATCGATATCTATGATAATATTCATGATATCTATGATAATGTTAGTTAGGATTATCAGGTTTTGGTCACATCGTAAAAGTTGTTTGAGTATAATGACCCTCTTTTTAGTTACTACAATATTACACCTTGTAGAAGTGTTCACTAGCTGTTGCATGCGGTTTTACACGCATTCTTTAGAATCAACTACAGGTAGTTAGCCAGGCAGAAGTACTGTAGTCAAAATTTTAATCCAAGTCATATACTACATTTCTTTGAACCAAAATTCCAAATTCTACTAGCCATTAATTAATGTGTAATTGAGTACCAAATATCAAAACTGTCACTTAATCTTTTGGGTGGAAACTATACCAGGCTAAACTGGAAGGCTGTATAATGAATGCAGAGAGAAGCATTTTAGAAACCTTTAAGAATTCAGATAGATTCTGCGAACACGTCAAAGCTTTCGTATGGAAGGAACTTCTGGTTTGATATTGGTTTCATAGAAACAACTGATTATGGTAGTTTGTGGATTCATTGAAAACTTCACAAAGTTCAATTAATCACATGTAGTGTATCAGGCCAAATTAATCGTCGATAATAAATTCTACACAACTACTAACTTATTTTCGCAGTAGGATAAGTCCCAAAAAGCCATCTATTTTACACAAAGTTTGTGTATCAAGTGTAGTGTAAAAGGCCTAACTTTAATCGTCGACATTAATTCTAGACAATTACTCACTTACTTTCACAGTAGGTTACGTCCCGAAAACCCAATTATTTTACATTGCCCTTTTGTTTCTCTACAAGCCCGCTAATAAACAAAAACGCCCTTTACTAATCTAATATAGAGCGATATAAGATTAGGATCAAGCAAATCAATTCTATTTGTAAAGTAAATGAGTGGTCACCCGTATAACTGTACGAATGACGTAGGTAGGACCGTGTTAGTAAAATTCCCCCCATAACCAACGCCATTGTCTCAAAGCAGATAAAGCAATTTATTTAATTAAAACACCCACAAGCATAGGGCTATACATTGAGATAAATAACGCCGCTATTAAGAGTACAGTTAGGAGTATGGGACAGTTTTGAAGTGTTTGTTAACTTTGGATGAAATCAAATATTTGTTTTTTTACGGAATTAGAATTGAAAACAGATAATCTGTGCGATGTTGTTTCAAAACTATTTTTGCACGCTTCAAAAACATTCAACGGTAACTAGAATAAATTCTATTCTCATGTAAATTTTGACGGTCAAAAGTGCCTTTTATATGACTATTTGAAATAAATGATTTGACTTTGACTTTCATGATGTTGACTGTTCCAACTGATTACTCTTGTGGCCAATTTTTTTTTCTCTAGAAAAAGAAATACGAATACGAATTTTCTGTAAAAAACAAAATGCCACTATCTTGTAACCACTAGTTACGGGTAAAGACCAAACCAATACTAATTGGTTACTTAGTCTAAATACCATCGCATTCAATCAGCTTGGAGTCTAAGTACCGGGTACGCAATCGCTGTCTAATCAGAATCGTTCAAGAATTAACATTTCCGTTATTTTAACATTCGAATCTATAATTACTGTTTAAAGAGATGTCTAAAGTAAAACGTTGTGATGCAAACTCGATTTTTTTTAAACAAAGTTTTTTAGATGTAAGTACGAGGTACTGGCTGTATCTAAGTTTATTTTGGAAATCGATTAAATATTGACTTCTCGAAAAGATTGCCGTTAGTTCAAGTTCAAAAGCTTTCTAAGTTCGTGTCTAACTTCAAGTTCATGTTAATAAATTTTGAACTTAAAATTTCAATAAAAATTCATAGTTTTACATAAATGCAACCATCAATCCTAAGTTAAAGTCAGCGATTTCGATGTTTTTCATAATCCAATTGCAAGAGCATGTTAATGATGTTCGCGTGAATACCATCGATTAATGTTTTTTCATTGCACCAAGTTTAATAAGTCTGAATTCGAGTATCGATTTTATTTTCGAGAAGATTCGATTAAAAAATACACATCTAAGTCCCATCACTAATTCAAAGACGGAACCACCAGAGTCGATAATTATAGCCTTTGAGTGGTTAAACAAACATAACGCTAAACGAAATTTTAATAGGTTGCTGTCTTACTTTTAAATGGTATTTTAAAATAAATTATAGACTTCAGACTAGCATACTAAGAATCAATTAAGATACTGATGTCATGAACTAAAAGGGGTCCGTTGGAAGAATTCTTCATAGGTCCTAAGTTCTGACCTATGTTATGAGTCAGTCAAACTTTTTGTTTCAAAGAATTCGAGGAATAAATGCATACATCAGTAGAGGTATCACTTATGTGTCCGAATGTCTGTCAGTATATAATTTGTGTGGACCCAAAACAATGAAAAGGATTGAATACGAATCAATGGATTCCAATGATAAGTTATGACAGGTTTTATGAAAATTAATCAATTATTTATTGCAGTTTTGTGTTTATTAACTTTTTGCATCGCTGCAAAGCGGTACATTAAAGGATCAAAGCTCAATATGTGATTGAGTAGTTTGTAAATTCTGGAAAATTACACAAATTATGAACTGGTCTCTGGACAGATTTTTGTAGAATTTCTCTGACCACCAAAAACTCATTTAAGGGAATTTAATTAAAATGACAAATCTTATCAAGTATACCTAGTATTAACATTGGATATGACATTTACGAACCTTTTGAGAGTTGCGGTCAAAACGATTACTTCTAATACCTTTTCTGATGGTTTTCTTCTAAACCGAAAACACATCTAAAACCTAACCGGTTTGCGTAAACTAAATTACCAAAACTGTTTCCACGTTAATTGGAATTCGATTTGTCCAAATTCAGGGGTGACTATACGTTATTGGATTTCCTATTTTCACCCTTTGCCATGTGAGGCTTGAAAAATCAATGGTGAGCTGTTACCCTCTCATACTTGGGTTAGTCATCCAAAACATGATTCAAATTCAAGAATTTACTTACGCATAGCTTCACGAAAGGATTTTGAGGAGCTGCTTTTAAACTTTGATGTTAGATTGTCAGTTCTGCGTGACTCTTTCTATGTGCTTTGAATTCTTTCATATTAACATAATTTGTCATCGAAAAAAAAAGTAGCTATTCTGATTATATAGTTTTCACCAATAGGTATTTTAAAATTGATAGATTGCGTAAACGGTCATAGTTCAATCGTATCCTGGATCGGCGAGGTGGGTTTGCACTTACAAACTCAAACTCAAAGCATTTCTTTCAAATAAACCATATACAGGCACTTTCGAATTGTCAAGGGGTCGGTCAGTCAGAAAGATGAAGCTAGTTGCCCATTCCAAAGCGTAGTAGGTACCTATGGGGAAGAACGGGCAAGAAACTCCACGGACACTCTATTAAATCAAAATATGTTTACAAAAATATTGGTTACATCATTCATGTTGCACAACTCAATTATCCTATCTAGAACACTCTCCAGGGCACCCTGAATGAGCAGTACCTACGCAGTTCTATAGCGCAAACTCCTAATAAATAACAAACTATCAAACAGTTGATAAGACTATTTATCAGATGTCATAATTCAAGTCGACAGAGTATTTCATCAAAACATTACTAGGTAATACAAAAGCATCCACCCAAGGGATGTCTCGTGTGGATTCCCAATTTTAACATGATTGATCTGAAACGACATGATTGAGTAACAAAAAGAAATAATATTTCATCACAGGACCCTGGGGACTGCTTGCCAGGACGATAAAAAATAGCCTACGTTTTTTGTGGTATTGATTCCCTGGATGCCAAAGATCTAGTTGATCTCACAAGCAAGCTATTAAGGAAGTCTAGATATGATTAAAAGTAGGTAACTCAGATGACAGAAAATTGTAAAGTCACAGTACAAAACTGAACAAGTGCGAGTTGAACTCGCGTGATGAGAGTTCCGTATGATGAATATGTTACCCACAAAAAATATTTCATGTAAAGTAGGTTGCCAAGACTTACATAACGCTTTCAATGTTAAAACGTTATCAGATTTAATGTAGAGCCGAGCCCCTAACTCTACAAGGCTTAACTCTACAAACCTTACATGTTGGTCAAAATGTACGGCTTGGCCGTTTCGCGGTCGTCGCACAAACACTCCTATGGGCTTACTACGGTAAGAAATTAAGTCACTGGTCTTTAATGCTGTGTCAAGCAATAGTTCAATGGAACGGCCAAGCCATATATTTTGACCAAGATGTAAGTTTTGTAGCGTTAGGCTTTGTAGAGTTAGCTCCACATTAGATTTGACGCGTTATGAAAGTCTTGGTAACCTACTTCACATGAAATGTGTGGTGAGATTTTATTTATTTTTGTAGAGTGCTCTATTTCTTTTTAGTTTAGAGGTGATATTGTACTGATATTACACATACATGTTAAAATCATAACCCTTATTTCTAGCATAGTCGAGTAAAAAAGGTATTTCTTGCACGCCAGCTAATACTTTCTTCATAGCCAACGAAAAAGAGTTTCTTGTTTGGGGTTTATGTACATGATAATCTAGCTTTCATAACAAAAGGAAGTAGTTATACCGATTATCCGTAAGAAATAAAGTCTTGCACTTCCTTTTAAGGGGGTTGGAGGGTGAAAGTTACAGATTTCTTAACTTTTTTGTTGTTTGGTGTGTAATCCAGCCTGCGTACCAAATTTTAGCTTTCTAGGAGTTTGGAAAGTGCCCTAGAGATTTTCATGAGTGAGTGAGTGAGTGAGTCAGTCAGTGAATAAAAGCTAGACAATTGACACTTAGTGTGTATTATAAGTCTGCTAACTACATCTTATCCAGAGAATTTAAGCTCTCTAGCATTATCCAGGCCGAAGCTATGAGGGTATGAAAATACGAAGAAACGCTTCAAGAAAAGGTTGCTAATGCCCCTGCTTTTTGTTTTTGGCTCGTCTTGGCGGGGCTTCTGTCAAATTAGACATTGTAGTTGTAAAACATGCTCTCCAATACATTCCTACTGCAAATGTAAGTTTGTACGCACAGTATTGTAAGAAATTGACTTCTTATAGGTTTTCCTGTAACCTGTAAGTAAAGATCTAATTTCTGTACTTTTTTCCAAATTTTAGGCTCTTTAGTTTCGGTGGGCGGAATGGTACATTTTCACATATTTTCATAAAAAACTTCAGAACTGTTTATTATAAAATTCCAAAAAAAAAAAAAAACCCTTATAGGATCACTCATGTGTCTACCGTGTGATTATATCAAATGAAAGGGCTTGAGGGCTTGTAACCTCATGCCTTTTCATTTGATATATCACACGGTATAGTTTGAACAACTTTGTTTTAAATCTGGTTTGCCCCCAACAGTGAATATTCAAAATTCATTTATTACGTTACACGTCCGTGTTTGGGTCACAGAAATTCATATGTGTACCAAATTTCTACTAAATCAGTCTAGTAGATTCGGAGCAAATGGGCTGTGACAGACGGACAGACAGACAGACAGACACATGAGTGATCCTATAAGGGTTCCGTTTTTACATTAGGACGTACGGAACCCTAATCAAGTAAGCATTTAACATAACCTGAATAAATTTACAATATCTGAAAAAAAATCTGACTGAATAGCTTCGGCTGATGTGCCGAGATGATTTGGCGAACAAACCTTATACCACAAGCTACCGGATTTGTAAAAAATATTTCAATGTACCGGACATACTACGTTCAACAAATCGCAAGGGTTTAAAAAAGAATGGTCTCCCAACAATAAATTTTTCGGACTTATAAAATACGGTTACAACGCCCACCCTAGTGCGTGTTTATCTACCGAGCGGCCGTAGGTAATGATTTCAAGGACACTGCCGAGACGTAATACTGCTACTTTATTATACTGTGGTAAAGTTTACTTTTTAAATAGAATCCCTTATGACCACTAGACTTACGGTAGGCCACACGCCAGTGGACATATATACGTATATATATGTATGTAGCCCCACACACACTTTTTTGTCTAAGATGCAAATGTTTCATGTATGCCTGAACTTTCTGACCCTAAATAGCAACAAAAACTATAGTGTAATGCTGTACATTTAAAACGAAAACCAATAACGTTCGCAACAAAAAACTGCCGTTACTTTTTATGCAAACATACCTCCATATATACTTATGTATGGAGGTATGTTTGCATAAAAAATAATGTATGGATTAAAAAAGAAGTTGGTACTTACTTAAATACCAACTTCTTTTTTAATCCATACAATTTTCACATCATTGCTTTAGTGCCTAATTGCAGATGTAAGCCTGTACGCTGCCTTATTTGTATGTTTATCGATACAAAGTGTACTATTATGAGTCATAATCATAAGTGGAATTGCACAATCATGGTCTAAACGTTGTCCAAGCATGTAATTTTGGCGAATAAAAACAAACAACTTGTAATGTTTAGAACTAACTTAATGAATATAATGATGTTGAGAAATCGTTTCTTGTTTCTTATGGCGGGGTGGTAAAAAGTTTGAGGTTTTTTTCTGTACATGGATTTTAAAAGCTTTAAATTAGTGCTTACATGTTTTTATTGGTACAGCTTTTTATGCTTTCAGCTGCCTCTTTGTTTCAATTTTAATTCTAGAAAAATGTTTAAAGGAGACTAATGTACTGAAAAAAAAGGTAAGTAGGTATGTATGTAATGAGTACATGTAAATTTAAATATTATACTATAATCCGGTGATTGGGAATCTACGACGCTAAACCTGTATATTTTATAATCTGCACTAGATCAAGTAATATGTAAGTACTTAAATACTGTTTAAAGATAATGTTATCCGTATACACTGTTAGTGTACCTACTTATATATATACTACTACTATTACTATTAGCCTGCATCATCCCACTGCTGGGCAAAGGCCTCTCCCCATGAATTCCAGCTCTTTCGATCCAGGGCTAAAGTGGACCATTGGTCGTTTGTTTTCTCCAGCTCGTCCCGCCATCTTTTACGGGGTCTGCCGCGATGCCTTTTGGCTGTGTCAGGGCTTCACGTAGTGGTTATTTTGGCCCACTGCTCATTTGGCATGCGGCAGACGTGGCCAGCCCAGTCTCACTCCAGCTTAGCGCTTAGTTTCTATATCTATACATATTATAAACTAAAGTCGCTTTTCATGTCTGCCTGTGTGACCGCATTGTTCTTCTTAATTAGGCAACGGATATTGATACAGTTTTCACCATAATTTAGAGAATTTATACCGATAAGTTTATGTCTATAATACAATAATGTATGTTTGTTAATGTAAGTTTAATATAAATTAAACTTACATATAATAAAGAAATATTGATGTATTGTCAAGTCGTTCAAACCGAGCGAAGCGGAGGCGGGTCGCTAGTGTCATTTATAAATACATTACAAAATAAAATACATCCAAATATTTTTTTCTGATCACCGTAATATTCGGCAAAAGTATTCAATTAATTATTTACTACAGAATCAAAAGCTTAACACCCACATAAATATTAAAACAAACAACGAACCTCGGTATTATTAATTAATTAACATTAAGTAAACCACATGCGTGCACATCGCTTGTCAGAACATGTCCACACTGCATTCATTAACTAAGTGCTATTATCATCAATGCTATATTAATCGTCAATTTTATTATCAAAATTATTGTTTCTCACAGCAATAAAAACCGTTCAATGTTCAGTCACAATACCATGTGGCACTTCATTCAGTTTAATTGAACCCATTCATTTAATTGCTTCATTCGATTTTAAACTTTCACATTAAAAGCCTGTCGATTCTAATGTGTCCAATAAAGAGTATAATATGTACCTTCTAATTTCACTAAACAATTATTTAACTAGCTTCGAAAGTTTAATGAGTTTATATTTTTTATATCTAATTCGGCAATTATACAACAAGGCTCCTATGGCCCTGTTTAATATGGGTTTTTACTGATAAATATACACCGTAATTTTGACCGGTTTGTTGGTTCTTTAACAAAACTTGGTGTAATTATGCTGTTTCTTTTTATTGGTAGTAATAATGTGCCGTTTACAATGTTCTGTTGTTAATGAGTTGTAACTGTCTATTGCTGATGTTGGTTGTAAAACCAACCCTTTAGTTAGACATTAAGCGAATGTAAATATTTATTTGTATTGTTGTAGTTCGTTTGTGAATAATTTTGGTAATCTGTACTAATAAAGCTGAAGAGTTTGTATTTTGCTTTGAACGCGTCAAATTCTTTTTGCATTTGATAGCCGAATTCTTGAGGAAGGTTATATGCTACTTTATATCACGCTACGACCCTTAGGAGCCGGGCAAAAAGAAATAAAGTCAGAAAGATCGCTAAGCGAAAACCAAGTAACGGGGCACAGCTATTGGATATATTTTATGTTAAAACAAGAAATATCACGCGGACGAAGTTGCGATCTGAAGCTAGTGTAAAATAAAATATAATTAAAGGATCCCCGAAGTGATCAAATGCAATTGTCAATTGCAAGTGTAAATATTTTCTGTGTTTATTGTCAATCGCTTCAATTGCATTTTGTGGACCATCAATTTGCGCTTGAATCAATCATGTAAAAAATGATTACAACTGATCGTTTTGGAGACTCTTAAGCTTTATTTTATAATGATATTCATAAACAATGTAGTGGGAACTTTTCACTAGTTAATTATGTATTATTTAAATCGTTTAATCCTCTAAGCATTATTCAAATCATTCTTTCGTCACGATTTTGAAATCATCATAATCGCTTACTATGGTTGTCTCTACATAGGTTGGTAGGTACTGTTATTACTTACACAATATTTTAGGTAACCTATGGCACCTCCTCATAGCTACAATAACAACTTTTGCCAATTAGGCACTTCTTAGTTTCTCAGTATCACTAGCAGTACACACCTGCACTTAGAAATTGGAGACATTATTATGTATCCAGTTTCGATAGCGCTCACTTCATAGGAACTAGCGAAGCAGCAGTTCTTCTGAAATAAATGCGACACTTGTAGTTATTAACTGCATAGTGAACAAGTATGGCTAGGTAAGTAAATGATCTAAAATGTCTTCATGACTTTGGTTTATTTTTACCAAGGAGAAGGTAGATTTGGTAAGATAAAAAGGACGCATTGATTATCAAAAACAAAACAGTTATTCTTTTATTGTATAAAAGTAAGTATTTTGAGGTCAATGAAATGCTGCCGCGCTGCACGCTGGCGTGATGACTTAGATGCGTTTACGGGAGATTGGCCGGAGATGGCAACACACAAGGAACATTGGAAAGTTATAGGGTAAAACTTTACATTTTTCCCTGTTGCGTTGTGTGGCTTCTGAACGGTAAACAGTCGAGTGATGCTAAATATTTCACAATTAATATGTTGCTAAGCACATTACTAAAATCATGGAATATCACTAATTTTCTTATACCACTCTGGTGTTAGAACATCCGCTTGCTTAGCTAGCAGAAGCAATTCCCTGGCTTTCAGGATCCTTTTCCGTCCAATTTCAACTAAATTTCAGCCGAAAGACGTCCACTGCTGGACATAGGCCTCCCCAAGCACCGCCACTTCGACCGGTTCTGTGTTTCCGCGCTTCCAGCGGATTCCTGCGGCAAAGAACGATACTAAGAAGTAATTATTTTGTCTACTTTCTCTGTCGTTTCCCTACTTACTCTCTATTCTACTCAGCGTACAAGGAAATCTAATCATGACTAATCATTGAACCACGTCGATAGTCTTTACAAAGCAGACCAGGATGGTACAGAATAGTAGTGTGGATAGATATTTTTTTAAAGCCTGGTGGTGATAACGTGCAAATATAATAAAATATATCGAAACCATCAAATGTAGTTTCAAACGACTTCACAAGAAGCATTGAAACATCATTATCTTAATTCTACAAAGCTATTAAATAAAACCAACTTTACATAAATTAGCGACGGTGTGTGGCTACGACATCTAAACAATTCTTCAGAACAAGCTTTCTAAATTTAAACAATAACCCAATTCTTCAGTGGTCATGGGCCCATAAATTTGAATGCACTCAAACAGAAAGAGTCCATATGTCACTGTTAAAAGCCCTTTCAACTGTAAAATAAACAATATTTTGCTACCGTCTTTTATAATTGAAGGTAAGTAACAGATGGGAACAATAGATTCTTAGGTTTCGTAACCCTATTATGTTTTTGGGAGAAAACAAATGGTGGAGTAAAAACATGAGTATAACAATAAGTTTTGGTAGCTGTTGTCCGGTTTCCGTAGAACAAAATAATAAGGGGCTACTAGACTACTGTTTGTGTATTGTCGCCGTTTTGAGCCCCGTTGAGCTTTACTTGAAGTGATTGCCCACTGCGATGCATGTTGATTCCAAGAATGCTGCGTTCGCATTCTGTCTTGCTTTTGTTTCTTCCTTATGTTGGGCCTGTTCTATTTTGGTTGTTACAGAAGCGTGACAATTTTACTGCAATATTTATTTTTGTTGATGTGTACAAAATTGTGTCATTGCATGGCAGACGTTTTATTTTTAGCTCACTTGTTATCCTTTAACGTCTTCATTCTGTCCAGTTTTGCTGTTTCTAGCATTGAACAGGGTTCACCTTTGTCCTGTAATTTATCCATTTCACCTTCTATTACCAGTTTATAATCTGTCATATTTGTATCCTCTCTCACGTCAAGAATCATAGGTAGTCATGTGAATTATGTGTACGAAGTTCCTTTCAGTTTACTTTATACTTTTTATCAATACTGGATTATATATTAAACAGTTTATTGTTCAGATTGAGGTTGGCTCTTGGTATGATCGGTTCTCTAAAACAATCTCACGATCTTAATAACATTGAATTCTATATTAAATATTCTGATGTGGTATTATTCATAATTACTGGTTACATAATTTTGTTTTAAGATTCCAATGGAGCTGAGACTTCATCTTAACATGGCGGAAAACGATAATATTCCACAAACAACCCAGTGAATCCTATAGCACATAATTATGGACTCAATATAGTTTTCTGAATTCGACAGCTAATCACAAATCTCCATTGTATTCACAACTCAACACAAAGGAATAACACTGCAGAAAAACATCAGGTATACCGAGTATCAATGCGCAATTTATCTTTTGTGGGGACGAAATGCGACATAGTATCTATTACTGTCAGGACAACATAGAAATTGCATTCAAAACGCAATCGAATATTTTCAAATACAATGGTCCTTGGACGAAAAAATCCCGGACAATTGCCTTTGTAACTCGAATACTGATCGTTATCGGAGTTCGAACAGCTTATCTGTGTCGCAGAGGAGCCGATCGCATACTAATCTATGATTATACAACTACCTAATAAGTTTCCCCTCAATTACACAGGCTGTGAGTAAAATTGAATATTCAATACGGTATAAACGGACCCGCTTAGATTATTTCTGTGTTATTGAACAGAGTAAACGTTTTATTGACGAAGAAAGTGCATCTGTTTTATTAATTTAATGCAAATTCAATTATGAAGTAATTAAAGATTGCTCTAAGTGTGGCGCGCATACGTTAAACTACCAACTATCATTAAGTCCAAACTTGGGGATCATGGGGATCACTGTCACTACACAAAATTTTGTTAATATATCAACTCTGTCGTCAAGTTTCGTCAAGACAACTTCGAAGATCCTGCACGTTTGTAAACAGATGAGCAGAATCCTAAACAGCAATCATAAATCACAAAGGTTACATTGCCACAGAAACCTTGGCATTGGTTAGAAGCACGTACAGTTCAATAACTGGTTAGATTTCAACACACAGAGATAGTGTATAAGTACTTATGGAATTAGTATTCATAGTGGCATTAGGAGTTTTAGAAGGCACTGAACACCGCTATCGAACACCTTTGTCTTGATCAATGCGATTTTTCGACTAAGGGTGAATTTCACCAAACTTATATACCTAGAATAAGCTATCCTTGAGAATAAATTTTTAATTTTTGACCGTTTTTCCAAAATAGAACTGCCAGACGTAAATTTTTTTCCACGGATAAAAGTTACTTTGGAAAAATCAGCTCATAGCGATAAAACCAATCTTGCTTGAAATGAGTGGTGGAAACAAATGAATGATGGCAATGCAATTAATTTGTTATAATAATGGGAAGTGGATATTGGACTTCAGACATAGAGAAATATATATTGATTGGACAATCGTTATCTATGGACTTGATATTTTTATTGTTGAACCGACTTGATATGGGCATATTCCATAAAATTTTGTCTCAAACAAATGGTGGTGGTGCGAAGAGTCTGTTCAGGTTCATGGCGTAAATGTAACCCATAACAGTTTGTATATTTAAGATACGATGGTCTATCATACGCATTGCCGTTTAAGCCCCAAATTAAATAAATAATAACAACAAAAAAACAACTATTATCTAATATTGGGATAAGATTTTTTGATCCTATAAATATTATACCACGTTGTTAATTCATCGCATATGACTCAGTTTAATTAAAGATATTCTTCAAAATACATTTTAAATAAACATTAAAGTTGCTTTGCTGTACCGACCGATCAAGGATATTTTTTGTTAAATAAATTGGAATGTCTCGTAAGGTCCCCGACATTGACAGATAGATCACAGATGGTTGCACAATAGTATCATAATAGTAGAGACGTGATCTTAAGAAAATATTCACGAGATTCCATAGTAGATTGATATATAATAATAAGTTCGTATATAAAATAAAGTTGCCGACCGTATCGTATGTATTTTTGGGCTAAACTCATCTGAATAGAAAATTATAGCTAACAATATATTTGGGTAAACTTCACAGACAAATCTGTGAGAAGGATTTTTTTAGAACACTTGGTAGAACAACTGCCATACTATTGGAGTATTTAAAAGTAGAGTGAAAGAGCACTATCTTTCCACTTTGTCATAAATGCATATGTATTTATTATTTGAATTACATTATATTGTTATATATTTTAGTGATATTTATTTTAGTAGTATGTATGTATGTAAGTATATTCTCATATTGTATGTTTATATTTAAATTGGAAAATTATTTAAGATTTTTTGTATATTGTTTTCCCTTCTACTCTTATACACGTTGTCTACATCTCTTTAATATACTCTCCTATCGCAGGTATGCTGGAAGAGATTTCTTTAGAAATAAGCATCACCTTTGTACGTATTTTTCTGTTCCTTTCTTCTTGTCTGTTTATATATGTGTGTACATAAATGGTTAAATAAATAAATAAATACATTTTAGGCGTGATAAAATGAGTGAGTAAATTTCACAGCTCGTGCTGGCTATGAATCAAGAATGGTCAAACATAATAGAGAATAATCAAGCGAAAAGGCTAGCGCATCGTGAAATCCGCAAGGCCGTAGACAAGTATCGTTCAAAAATCAATTTCAAGGACTCCGACTCTTGCAATTATCATCAATGATACCATGTCCGCAAAACGTATTGAACTTGAAGGTGCGATCGATCAAGCGTGACCGCATAAATCGCAGAAGACTATTAAAAACCTCTTGAGGCTGCAGAAAACATGGCCATTGAAATAAAACGTCAAAATGCACTTTGATCGACAGCGCTTCCCATTCATTTTAACGGTAGGTGTGCGGCGTCAACATGCATCGTCAACGATACAACGACTTAAATGAAAATCGAATTGTTAAAATTTCTAACGGACTCTTTGTTGGATAGCGAGCAAGTTTCACGGTAGGTTACCAACGCTCGCTCGGAAATTCTGCAGCTGTCAACTATATTTCGGACCACGACAGCTAGTCTTTGTCCTCGCACAGATACGACTTCATATAAATGTAGTTTATGTGAAATACACAAAAAAGAATGAACCTCAAGAGCTACGTCTCACGAAAAAAATATTTGTCTATTGTCAAACGTTCTACACAATATACGTTGGTCGTATCGTTGGCGCATTAAAAAGTATTCATGCGGTATTTTAAAGGTCCACCCATTGGCATTGTGTTAAATCGCAAGGATCTTGACACTTCTACGTTTGTCATCTTTTCTGAATCGATTTCAAATCCACCGAGTTTAGTTTCGGTCTTTCCTGTCTTTATATTTGAGCGTCCAACATTGTGAAGCAACAAAACTCGGAACAGGTTTAACCATTGGTCACAATTAAAGAAGCGTAAAAACAATTGCGAAAGTGTTAATGAACTACGGGGAATCATTGGAGTTCTGTCATGGTTTGAATTGGAGGCTATTCTTGTTATAGTTGATGGTACTGGGGAAATAAAATCATGGTTTCCATCATAGACCGTAACGGACCGATGCATTGTCTCAATCAAACGGCAATGAGCATCGGGTACAATGACCGCACTTGCTAAATGATGGGGAACTGTCCTGCGATGAGTCTTATTGGTATGCGTCGCGTGGAGAATTGATATTGTTCGAAGCTGAGAATAATTTATTCAGTATTGATTTCGAAAATTCTCTTTGAACTTATTCTCGTGCATACGAACTAGTCATCTTTATTTTAGAATCGGGACCGTTGGCACACTTTGATGTTGCGACAAGTACGCAATTTTATTATTGCTATAACATTCTGAACCTGTGAATACAATTCGAAACACAGTGTGTAGAATTTTTCTGCCTTTTGTTGTCTGTCTGTTTGTTGGTTTAGTGGTCGCAAGCGCTACCGCTGAGCATGAGGTCCTGCACCCTAATTACGTAACACACTATCTATCACAATCTGAATCATTTTGAAGCCTATTGCTAATCCATATGTTCGAAAAATTTGTCTACTCAACAACGTAAATAACGCAATGAATGTTGTTGAACTGTCAAAATGATACCCATTCCTACTGTTAGTGTGTTACGTAATTACCCCGCTGGGTTCGATTCCAAGGTCGCGCAAAGTGTTATTGGGTTTTTCTATTTAGAATTTCTCAGTAGCACTCTGAAATCTGTGCCCGGTTGATGTCAATAGGCGGGCATGGGACGTAAACATAACTGGCGAAACATGGGTGTACAATAGTGACACCTCTGTCCAACCCTATGGGGAAACAAGGCGTGAAGTTATGTTATGTTAATATAGATTCAAAACCCCAGAAATAACTGGTTTCTCTACATCTCTTTTTTCTAAACAATGCCCAAACAAAGCATCTAAAACATGGTCTCGCCTTAATTATATTTAATCATTTCCTTTAAAAAATATTGTACGATAAAGGAATTCTCAGTAAAACCCAATAAATCTGTCATAGGCCTTGTTAGATGTGTGCTTTGATTTTATAACGATCAAAGGAGTCTTGCTACTGAGGAATCTCTGTGTCAACTAATTGGTTAACGTAGAGAAGCAGAAGTAAGCTAAATATGGGACTTCATAGTTTTCATATGAATAGATTTAGATTATTACTAGCTTTAGCCTTCGTCTTCGCCCGCGTGGATGTCGAAAAATATCCCACAGGAACGTACTACCGCGATTACAAGTACCCTATGTGTTAATCAGGGTTATAAACTATCTGGGTGCAAAATTTCAGCCAAATCCGTTCAGCCGTTTTTGCGCCAATCCGGAACATACATCCAGACAAACAGACAAAAATTCTTCGTTACTATTTAATTATATGCATAGATGATAATTATTCTCTGTAGGCGAGGATATAAAGTCCCATTAATATCCTTTTATTCCAAAGACGGAAGTTCATGACGTTTTAAAAACTCCTAGTAAATGTTGTATCAATGTAGTACCAACTTTACATTTACTTAGAAATCAGTTATATCAGTCCTTTTGAATCTTGTAAGTTATTATGATGCATACGCAATTCAATATGCCAATAAACTTTACCAAGAAATTATTCAATAGGAACTCGATCATTTTCATCATTGATTTTGTATTAATATTCCTACGTTTAAAAGCACTTCTCCCGTTTCAATTATTGATATATTTCTATAATTAAACAGCGACAATAATAAGGTATATACATTCAGTGTATGAAACTGAACGTAATTATTAAGTACTCTTAAACAAACTGCGAAGGACAGGTTTAATCGCACCTAAGCCATTAATTGAAGCCATATTTCGTATTCAACACGGATATAAATACATTTCGCGCTTACTCGTGTAATATTCCTTTTAAAATGTCCCGTCACGTACCTAGATGTACATTCCTGACGCGAACGTCGTGTGAAATTGATAAAGTGTGTGAAGAACATTTTTGGGCACGATTGTACATGTATGACGGTAACAAAGTATTTTTGGGCTCGATTGTACATGTGTGACGCTAAAAAGTATTTTTGGGCTCGATTGCACATGTGTGATGGTTACAAAGTATTTTTGGGAACGATTGTACATGATTGTGTGACGGTTACAATTCACAAAGTATTTTGTGCTGATCATAATAATGGTAATTATTATTATGATGGCTGCTTCGTTGGTCCCATGATCTCAAGGTACTATTGCAGAGTATGGGATCTTGGTTTAGATCCCCAAAGTGTACTTGGATATTTTCGTTAGGAATTACTAATAAATTCCTAATGGAAACATACAACTTCATTTGCTCGATCTAGGGAAGTGGGGAGCAGCCTGGAGTCTATGTATGTACGTATGCCTGGCTGATAACAATAAGCTCGCCCAAAGTTACATGCGATTTAAATATAATTGGTGTAATTTAGATGTAGATACTATAAACCTCTGCCTGCCCCTTCGGTTAATACAGGCGTGATGTTATTTTCTGTGATGAATTAATTTTCGTATCGTCTCATTGGTTGTATGTTCTTTATTGAAGCAACTTGTACAGTTTAGAGAGCAAGCTCTGGTAAGTGTTAGCATTGGGATTGGAATTCAATGAATTTATGTCACTTCGTCAGAGCTATAAATATGATTGATAGATTTCTCACTTCTGATATTGTGATTAACGGTCGTGTGTAATAAATGACGACGTCATATTTTCATCTGCTCTGATGGATTAATTTCGACGAAAATTACGTTTGAACATTCAGAAATTCAACTTTTAAAATAATAGGTAGGTTAATTAGTAATAACATTTTATAAACGAGTAAAAGTTCGCTTTTATTTTTGATTTACAGGGTTCAGTTTTTTATACAGCAAATAAAAATAAATAATTATAATTTTCAATAAGTTTAAATTAAAGTAAATACAAATCAATGCAACTCTACGTCGCAATCAGTAACAATTAAAAATGATACGCAACATAATATCAAATATCTTACCAGAATGAAGAACAACAAAACGATTATGCAAGAAAATCCACACAACCTCCTATTGAAATACATTCACACGACAATTTCTATATCTAGTTTCGACTATCGCTTACATCAAAAGACACCGCTAGTTTATATGACGTAGTTTTAAAGTAATAATCATTATAGTGAGGAAGGTGGGACGCTATGTAGGTGGGTAGATCTTCACTTGTCCATCTGACTGCGTGCATCAGTGCACATGACTGGGCGGCTAAGGGATCTCGCTTAGTGGGAAATGTGGTCGCTGATTTTAATTAATTAATGAGGCATTTTAATGTGGAGCCACAGTATTGACGCTCTTTCGCTGTCCATCCCGCTGGGCGATTAAATTTGTACTCTTAAGATCCATGCGTAGCTACTGACAATGCCTTTGGTGTGTTGTTACAAAGTCAAGCACTGTACTTGTAAAGACTTAGAAATTATCAAAATAAAGAAGTAGAGACGTTGACAGTTCAAAAAGCAAAGCAACAAAAGCCCTAAATCTGTGTACAGAAGCAAGCAGACCTTTCTTCTAAAGGAGACGTTTCATTTTTGTATGGAACTTTGGCCAGGACGTGTACATTCCCAGAAAATCTGTGAAATGTATCTATAAACATGTAACAGGCAATGATTTATAGAATTAATTTGTGTTGTAGACGTACAAAAAGAAAATGAAAAATTTGACATTTGTTGTGAGAAAAATGAAGACATAATGTGACAGCTGACAATGACATTAATGTCATCTTTCAATAACCTAAAACGGGGATATTTTATGATTGACAACGACACTTCCGACAGTGTATGTCAAAATAAAACGTTCGGAAATCGGAAGTACACTGGCCAAGTAGATTGTATTAATCGAACTAGGATATTATTACATATTTCCATTAATAACACATTAGAAATAGGTGTAATAGATGAATTAATTATACACCGATACCTTTTTATAATTATATTTAATATTTTACGGTGTTACATTAATTTCAGATCCATTCTGATTTCAGAACGCATGTTGTCTATATAATTGTATAATCTATGGTTAGGACGCTGCCATAGTGTGCCCATAACAACAACAATGGGCATAATTGAAAAACTTTAATTTGTGTGTACAACAAAGATAACATTCTCAAATTCAAGGATTAATATTTTTCCTAAATTCAGTGTATTTTTCCCCTTTTCTTGATATAATGTACAAATGCTAGCCAAAAATGAAACATCTCCTTTCAGATTCAGATACATATCAACACAAGTACATACCAGAAGAATAATAAATAAGTATAAAAGAAGTTCCTATAAGTCTGTTATTTACATAATAATTATATCAGTACAATTAATCTAATTACAATTTAGATGTAAGTTGTTATTCATGTACTTATAATTTCAATCCTATCAGTAGGTACCTAATATAACCTAATCTCTGAACTGACATTATGTTCTCATACACACACAAATCACCACATTTTGCTAATCGCCAAATCAAATGTTAAAGTACATATTAACAGATCTGAAACTACATAACTGCTCCTGTCAATTCATTTCTTTCCCGCTCAATCACCCGCCAAGCGACAGTCCGTAAGCCCTCAACACGAAGTCAACACGCGATGCGAGCAGAAGCGACTGCGGGTCAATCCACTTTGTTTTTGCACCGCCCATAAAAACAAATTACCTACGCTTCATTTATCGATCGGAATAACCGCGTGCGACTAAGCTAATAAAGGAAGCACGCAACCTTAATAGATACACTGTACTGAAGAGTTTATGACCTCATTAAATTGAGGGTATTTATGTGTCCGACTGTCTGTCATGGGTGTTCGTTTAGAAGCTACCGCAAGATAGAAACGTAATAATTCCAACTAGATAATGAAACAAAATTTTGATAGTAACCAAAATTGTGTTTCATCCCATGGTGGTGGTAGTAACTAAATTTGCGTTTCACTTTTTAATTTTGTTACTATTTCACACCAGTGAAACACAATTTTGATAGTAACCAAAATTGTGAGAAAATAAGTTGTTGGTTTTTTTTTTAAAGATTTGCAGTGTATAGTATATGTTTATGCTAGCGACCGTTTTCGGGGGACCATTATTGAATATGTCAGTCACCCCCTGCCATTTTACCTGTGTACTTTATATAAAACATTGGTCAGGCAGTGGCCATAGTCTTTCCATAGTCCTAGATAACCAGTCCACTTAAGTTACCCAAATCCATTGTGTAAGGTTAATTAGCCAAGATGTGGGTAGTATTATTTATAAAACCTATCATGCATACAATGTATTAATATTAAATTTAGTAAATATTAGAATAGAAGTTATTATTATAACTGTCAAATATTAAATCGACTATTTAATTGTATCGAGTCACAGTAAATTATGGCAACACTTGGTATGACAATTTTGACGTTTGGAAGCGAGGTGATTTTTGATGTATTCGTTGTTCGATGGTTGAACCGAACTATTGTCAATAAATAAATCCGTTTATATCAGTATAATCATCGTTTAATTTGAGAGATAGTGAATAGACCTTTTATCTCAGAAGTGGGATAAGTCAATTACGCCCACAATTCTGAAGAAATATTACCAAAAATAACCACGTGTTTTGTTGTGTACGAAAGTCTCTGTCTATTATTCGAGTAACAAATGGATAAAACTAGCGGTAATCGTAAGAGCAATCAGCGTAAACGTCGTCGTGACCGGAGCAGAGAAACAAGAACAAGAACTACGCAAAAGCGGAAGCAGCGAAGGCAGCGATCGAACGATCGCGAGGGTTCGTTGGACTCTCGTCGTAGTGGAGGCCGCAGTTCCCGTGAGAAGCCTACAAGACGCTGTCACCAAGCGAACCGGAGTCGCAGCCATGACGGGTATCGCAGTCGGAGCAGCAGCTATGAGCAGCGTCGGCGACATCGTCCCAGCCGGGGCTTTGATGGGAGACGCAACAGGCGAGGCCGCAGTAGCCGCTCAGAATCCAGCATCGAGCGTCACACACCTCCACTTCCTTGTCACGTGAGTACTCCCAGTGTTCTTAATAGTGACACGCAAGCGTTTCTTGCTACTTTAGTGGAAGCTTTAACCAATAGTCGGCCTCAGGGTAACAAATTTCCCATGCTAGGCAATGTGATTCCAGATTTTGACCCTATGGTTAAAAGTCAGACTATAGCTATGTGGATCAATAAAGTTGACGAATGTGCGAAGCTCTACGGTTGGGGCGACGACCAGATCATACACTACGCTCTGCCTAAATTGTCAGGGATTGCCAAATCGTGGTACCAGGCCCTTCCATCTATGTCGTATTCATGGTCTGAGTGGAAGGGCAAACTGGAGCAGTCATTTCCAAGTAGTGAGGATTATGCCGAATTACTCACCGAGATGCTGTCAAAACGTGTGAAATTTAACGATTCTTTGGAACATTATTATTACGAAAAAATTAACCTACTAAATCGATGCGAAATACATGGTAAACGTGCGGTAGATTGCCTGCTGTATGGGATTGAGGATCGGTCATTGAGGTTAGGCGCGAAAGCAGCCAAATGTCAGGAGCCGGAGCAGGTTCTCACATATTTTCAATCAATCAAGCAACAGCTTCGTGAACCAGATAGGTCAAAGGGGAACTATGATAAACGTAACAACGCTAGCTCTTCATTACCGAGTAATAGTTTTAGACAAACGGCTAACGGCAGCGAAACTAAGACTTCGAAGTCACACAATAATGCGTCAATTGTTTGCTTTAACTGCAATGAGCCTGGGCATTTCAGTTCTAAATGCACAAAAAAGATATTGAAGTGTAATGTTTGTGCCAAATTAGGTCATTTGTCAATTAACTGTCCTAGATTACCCTCTGACTCAGCTAATAAAATTGATAAACCTAAAGAAAAAGACGTGATGCGTATTGAAACAAATAATTCTAATGACAATAAATATTTAATGTATCTGAAACTCAACGGTGAAGTTATTCAAGGTTACGTGGATTTGGGCAGTCAATGTACGCTGATTCGTCACAGTGAGGCTGTTAGGAGGGGAATCACGTGGACTGATAGCAACTTACCGACTATGAAGGGTATAGGTGAGAGTATAGTTATGCCATTGGGTGTATCAAACGTCATTATTGAAATTCAAGGTATTGTGGAGGAGGTCAACGCGTACGTTGTTGATGATAGCGTTATTAAATATTCAGTTTTGATTGGACATAGTTTCACAGAAAAACCAGGTATAGTCATAACGAAAACTACACATTCATTAATATTTACTCGTGATCATTCAGTTAAATTACAATTAAGTTTGAAAACCGATATTGTAATACCCCCTAAGAAAATGTATCCGTTACCGTGTATTTCTACAAACAAATATTCGGGTATAGTACACGTTTGTGGCTCCTTACGCGGCATGTCGCAGAACGAATATTATTTAATGCCGGGTGAATATGAAATAGAAAACGGAGAGGTTACGATACTAGTGCAAAATTTTAGTGACAGTACGGTATGCTTAAATAAGGATACGCTCATTACAAGAGTTGTTTGTACCAGAGATTACTTGAGTATAAATTTATTAGATTTTGAAAATGCTGAGACTGATTTTACTTTTAATTATGGCAAACAGCTTAGCGAAAATGAGGTTAGCAAATTAAAAGAGCTACTCAAAAGGTATGAAACGTGTTTCTCGGATAACCTAAAAGACCTGGGATTGACTAATGTAGTTCAAATGGAAATAGAATTAAGTGACTCTCAACCAGTAGTTTACCGTCCGTATAGGCTCTCCTTTCCGGAGCGTAGACAGGTTCAATCCATGGTAAAGGAAATGATCGATGCAGGCATAGTATGCGAGTCAAACTCACCTTACGCTAGCCCAGTTTTACTGGTTAAGAAAAAGACTGGTGAAAACAGATTATGTGTCGATTATCGTGCATTAAATAATAAAACAAAAAAAGAACACTATCCACTTCCCTTGATTGATGATCAACTTGATAGACTAGCTGGTAATTCTTTATTTATAAGTTTAGACCTTGCATCTGGCTACTACCAGATTCCAGTAGAGGCAAAGTCCCAAGACAAGACTGCATTTGTTACTCCCGATGGGCAATATCAGTTTAAACGCATGCCCTTCGGATTAGCAAATGCTCCTTCTATTTTTCAACGAGCAATGAATAAAATACTCTCGAAAGTCTGTTATACGATCGTTTATATGGATGACGTATTAATTCCTTCACGATCTTTTGAGCAGGGAATAAGACGGCTAGAGGAGGTACTTACACTTATAAAAGACGCAGGTCTTACACTTAAGGTAAAGAAATGTAGTTTTTTTTGTACCGAGCTAGAGTTCCTAGGATTTCATGTTAGTGGTGAGGGGATACGTCCAGGAAAGCGCAAAACATTAGCTATAGAAAACTTTCCAGTTCCGCGAAACGTTCATGATGTCAGACGATTTATTGGCCTAACTGGCTTTTTCCGGAGGTTCGTTAAAGACTTCGCTCTGATTGCCCGTCCACTGACAGACCTGTTAAAGTCTAAATTCGAGTGGAAATGGACGGCGAAGGAGGCGGAGTCATTTAGAATACTGAAGGCAAAATTAGTTGAACGCCCTATATTAGCTTTATACGATCCTCATTTAGAAACCGAAATTCATACGGACGCTTCGAAGCTAGGTATTGCAGGGATTCTCCTACAGCGAGGTACAGACAGTTTATTTAGGCCAGTGGCGTATTACAGTCGTAAAACTACAGTAGATGAACAAAAATTTCACTCCTTTGAGTTGGAAACTTTAGCGGTTGTCGCATCCTTAAATCGTTTCCGAGTCTATTTGCTAGGGCTAAGATTTAAGATAGTTACCGACTGTAACGCACTTCGTACCACCTTAACTAAGAGGGATCTTGTACCACGAATTTCTCGCTGGTGGATCCAGTTTCAGGAGTACGACTGCGAAATTGAGTACAGACCGGGTTCGCGTATGGCTCACGTAGATGCTCTCAGTCGTGCCCCTGTAAGTGAACCAACCGATGTGGATACAGAGCATGTTCTTGATGTATTACACGTAGACGTTCGTGACTGGATTGCTTCTGTACAGGGTGATGATAGTGAGATAAAACGTATAAGAGACATCTTAGAAGATGATGAGACGAAGTTTGTAGCTGACGTGCGTAAGAATTATCTGTTGAAAGGTAGTTATGTGTATAAAATTTTAGACGAAGGATTGCGATGGGTAGTTCCGAGGGGTTGTAGGTGGCAAGTGTTGCGCATGAACCACGATGAGGTAGGCCACTTTGGCTTTGAAAAAACTTTAAGTCGTATCAGAAGCATATTTTGGTTTCCAAAAATGCGTAGGTTCACCAAGAAATATGTCTCAGCTTGTTTGGAGTGTGCACATCACAAGGCACCTGGTGGTCCCAAAGAAGGAATGCTTCATCCAATACCTAAGATAGAGAAACCATTCCATACACTTCATGCCGATCATCTGGGCCCGTTCATTCGCTCTAGGAGAGGCAACATGTATTTGCTTGTTATTATAGATGCCTTTACAAAATTTATCAATATACGAGCTGTAAAAGATACTAAGACGACCACGGCAATCAAGGTTTTTAAGGAACATTTTAGTTATTTCGGCGTTCCTTCTCGCCTTATAACGGATCGTGGCTCGTGTTTCACAAGTTCAAAATTTAAGAATTTCATGGACCAATTAAAAATAAAGCACATCTTAAATGCAGTAGCTACTCCAAGAGCAAATGGACAGGTCGAAAGGTTTAACCGAACCATAATTGATGCTCTGAGTACAAAATGTCATGGCGGAAATGACAACTTATGGGACGATTACATCGGTGACGTACAGTTAGGTATTAATACCACTATTAATAAGACAACAGGGAAGAGTCCCTCTGAGCTGTTATTCGGTTGCAGATTGACGAATGCATCGGAAAATGTATTATCTGACGTAATTACCGAAACAACTGAACGAATCGATGGTGAGGCGTTAGTAAAATTAAGGTCGAATGCTAGGGAAAGGATAGATAAACAACAGGATTATGCTAAAAAGCAGTTTGATAAGCATAGGAAAGGTCAGACAAAATACAACGTAGGTGATTTAGTCAGGATAGAAAGGACCGTAATAGACAAAAATCATGTTGGAAAATCACATAAACTCGTCCCCAAATTCCAAGGCCCCTATCGAATCCTCAAAATACTACCTAATGACAGATTTCTTGTCGAAGACACCCCATTAACAAGAAAAGGTAACAAGAGGTATGAAAACGTTGTTGCGCTAGATAAAATCCATCCCTGGATGAATTTTAAAGGTTACACCAGTGAAAGCACTGACAGTGATCAGAGTGAGGGTACAGCGATAGAAGTAGAGAGAGAGTGATCCATTATTCTATATAGTAGGTGGGAACAATAAAATTATCCAATTTTGTCGATAATAATAATATGCTAATTTACATTGGTTAATCAACTTCCCTGATGAAAATGAGTAGAGATTGCGTGTCATTGTTAAGGAAATATACATGAGCAATCAGTGCAGATAATGAATGGCATTGAGAAATCGATGTCGCACATGATTATGATTGCAAGATAGTGAGTAAGATTATACGATGTGAGCACAATTTGTCATAAGAGGTCAGTGCAGATTATGAATGGTACCAAGATAACGGTGCCGCACAGTTGACCGCAGATCGTGACAGATTGTGCAAGAAACAAAGAATGAGAATTGAATTGTGATAAAGATTTGTGACCTAGATAAAAACGATAAGTTAAATCGAGATAAGTAAACTTATATATAATAATATGAAATATGAAACTTCAGAAGTTTGATTGTGATGAGAATTTGTGACAGGCATAAATTGTGATAAGAATATAGTATCTTAGTTGAACTATAAAGTAAATTTGAATTTATATTGTGATAATGAATTATTGAAGAATTAAATTAGTTGCAGAAAAATGTATTCATAATTAAGTAGTTATTGTCTATATTTTGTTATTTTTATTTTTTGTTTATTATGTACTGTGTACTATCATCAAATTGATTATTAAAACAATTTTTTTTTACTAAACAAGTGAGAGGACTCACTTATACAGGATGGCCGAGTTGTAAGGTTAATTAGCCAAGATGTGGGTAGTATTATTTATAAAACCTATCATGCATACAATGTATTAATATTAAATTTAGTAAATATTAGAATAGAAGTTATTATTATAACTGTCAAATATTAAATCGACTATTTAATTGTATCGAGTCACAGTAAATTATGGCAACACTTGGTATGACAATTTTGACGTTTGGAAGCGAGGTGATTTTTGATGTATTCGTTGTTCGATGGTTGAACCGAACTATTGTCAATAAATAAATCCGTTTATATCAGTATAATCATCGTTTAATTTGAGAGATAGTGAATAGACCTTTTAATTGTCAGTTTGGTTTTTGATTTCTTTTCAGACTATTGTGAGTATCGACGATTAGTATATTTAATACCAAATGAATCGAAGTTCGTCATATTAATCGGAAAGACAATTTGTTCACAGGAACGCCAATGTTATTAAGAAGACATTGTTGTCTTAGGATCAAGTTCAAGAGACTACACATAGTATTTCTTGCAAAGAATTTAGGTGACCCAGGAAGTACGGGATTTGGCAGATGTTGCCACCCATCAAATGTATTTAGGGGACACACTGCATTGTTTTTAAAAATAACATAGAAATGGAAATGGAGTGGACGTATCAAAACAAAACTACTTTTGAAATCCTACAGAAGAGATCCGGGGATTAAAGAAAAACAGAAAAGCAGATGTCCATCTTCCCGTGTTAATAATTCACAGATAGGTAAGATTGACCCCTGTAGGTGCCAAGAATGAAGATGCAATACAGAAGTAGGATGCAATACACAAACAAGAGTTTGAAAATTTTCAAACTTTTATTTCTTAAATGCGAGGCTTTTGGTTACTTTGTATGTCTGTACTTTTAATGTAATTTATTTGTAATGTGCGTTTTTTTTGTGCAGAATAAAGTATTTTTCTTTTTTTCTTTGATTTTTTAGATTATTTTGTGTATATAATTGATTTTGCCCTGACTACAGTACGTTTGCCATCAGTTTGCAAATATGTAAGTTGTAATATGTGGAAAATGTAGTGGTTAGTATATTTGTTAAGTTAAATGTTAAGTTATTTATTAGTTATTACCGTTTATTTTTAATATACTACTGTTTGTTTTCCTATAAGATACAAAATTTTTAAAAAATAGAGAAGGAGGTAAGTACAGTCAGATAAATAAATTGTAAGGTAATGTAACATCCTACGTCAGTTTGCCGTGTTATAGCCATTTTATACAATTGTCAAAGAATGGCGGCTGTGATTTGATTATACGGATAATTTATGTCGGTATTCAATTTGCTAAACCACTCATTACCCTGACTTTAATATGCCGTCATTTTAGCTAGGCACACCATTCAGTTTTAGCTTGCCAATAAATGCTTGTTGCTAGGTCTCAATCCTTTGTTGGACTCGAATAATCTGGATACGTGTAAACCGTACTGAGTTTACCCCTTATGGAAACTTGCGTATTCATATGGTCTTATTTCTTATTCCATAACTTATAGGTATTGGAATACCCCAAGAATGCGTTGTCTTCTATCCTTTGAACAACATGCTAATTCCATGAGATCTCTGTATCTATTTAATTTTAACACGGTGTGCGCGGACAAAACAATGGGTCAGTGTAAAACCATTGAAAATTTTCCGATTCGCGAGATTTTAGTTACATATTAACATGTCGGGACCAACGCGGACACGGACATAGATGACCGCATTTAAATGTGCATACAAAATATCGATGCGGCACAATGCGAATACCGGCCTATAACAACCAAGTTAACTTTACCACCACTAACGATACGTATCAATCTAAAATCAACCTTAGAGTAGGAGCAGAAAGGCATTCCTAAATTAAAAATGACTTCTCGCGACAGCACAACTATTTTGGTAAATGTGTACAATGCTGGACAATAACAGTGACATGTACTTGAATGCAAAACAGTTTACATGTCATGCCACTTTAACATGGATACTTTATAGGAAGTGCTGCATGCAAATGTACTAATAACCTGACTTATCTTGTTTACAAATCCTATCGCTGTCTGTGTAATTAAAATATTAGTTACATTATTAATGTTGAATTTATACATTTTAAACGTCAGAACGATGTAAAATAGACGTACAGGCTTATGTCAACAAAAGACTGCACAGTTACGGTTACAATCCAGTACTACACTGGATTGGAATTACCAATTTATTTTTTGTGTGTCCTTCTATCTCAGCCTAATCTTAGGCTGAGTGTGTCCTTCTATCTCAGCCCAATTTTAGGCTGAGATAGAAGGACACACAAAAAATACATTGGTAATTCCAATCCAGTGTAGTACTGGATTGTATCCGTAACTGTGCAGTCTTTTGTTGACATAAGCCTGTACGTCTATTTTACATCGTTCTGACGTTTAAAATGTATAAATTCAACATTAATGATGTAACTAATATTTTGTAACAATATAATTTAAAAGTGTCCATGGAGTTTCTTGCCCTTTCGTCTCCATAGGTACGAGTACCAACTACGCTGTGGAATCGGCAACTAGCTTCATATTTCTGACTGACTGACTCCTTGACAGTTCAAATGTGCCTATAAATGGTTTAATTGAAATAAATTCTTTGAATTTGAGTTTGACGTTACTGTTTTGAAGGGTAGGGGGGGTCTTTCACAGCCTGTACCTAATAGAATTAGTCATCTGCCATTAGTTAGTGTTTGGATGGATCTTAAAAGTGTACGGATTACAAGCCCTAAACGCAGGTCTATAACACGCAAAACAGAAGTCTTTGATTCAATACAAATTTTCACAAACAAATGAAACAATTAACTTAACAAAAGAACCGATGCCGAAAACAGATAGCGCTTTTAATTTATACATTATATCCTTCGTACAACCCGACTTCCATTAAAGTAGCTATTAGAGAAACAAATAAGGAACACCCTCACTATAAAATAATTATCGCTTTTATCCGGCCCGATCCGAATTTAAACGAAGACAAACAAAATATACGAATCCTCTCTCAAAGAAACCGACCTTAAAAAAAAAAAAGCTAATCTAAAATCGGCCTATAAAATGACGTCAGCAAAATTGCCGCAAACCAAAAACGTTTCACGTTATTTACACAACAATAGCGTGACGGCCTTAAAACAAACTTTTTGGACTAATGACGATTCCTTTGCCCTGTTTTAAGAAAGGAACGTCTTAAAAAAATCTCCTTTTACACCTGTGCACCACCTGCCTTACTGACCGACTATTAAAAAGTAAAAAATACATCAATTCGTATTCGTATTCCATCCTTGTCAACAATAGAGCTGTTTTTTTTTTGGTATAATAAATATGATGTAACAATGTAATACAGGGTGGCAGGGGCATCGACGCGCAAACTGAAACCAGGAATTCAGCACATGATTCTAGAGCCCCTAATGTAGATATTTTTTGTCGGTAATCCAAAAATTAAAACCTGCTGTTTCATAGAAAAGTGCAATACATACGCGGTCAAAATGTATGGAACATCATTTTTTTTTTTATAATTAATCCACGACAAATTTCTGGAAACAATAGTA
Source organism: Dryobotodes eremita (assembly GCA_917490735.1). Classification (NCBI taxonomy): domain Eukaryota; kingdom Metazoa; phylum Arthropoda; class Insecta; order Lepidoptera; family Noctuidae; genus Dryobotodes; species Dryobotodes eremita. Next base: position 15,438,326 of record OU823251.1, on the reverse strand, counting down.
ACAGGTTGCGCATCGATGTCACCCTGTATAAATGTGTATTTTTTAAGCAAATCACTTTCTCACTCTAATCTATATAAATAAATAAAAATTAAATGCTGTTCGGTTGTAAACGCATCACTTGAGGATGGCTCCGTAAAATGTTCGCAATAGTCTAAGGTAGGTTTTTAAGGAAAGAAAAACTGGAAAAATTACCCTTAAAATTTTCAAATTCGAGAAGAACTGAACGTCCTTTTTTCTATGGGATTTTTGTATGGACGTTTGGGTAGGACAACATCTGTCGGCTCAGCTAGTTTATAATAAATATCATGTCATTCAGCAGCAGAATTTTATGTCTTCTTGTTTAAAATTTATTTTATGGCAAACATCTTAGAACAAGATTAAAATGAACTAAACTTATTCTGTTTCAATTTTAATTATGAAATTAATCATTGATATTAAAAGAGAGCCTGAACTCTGAACACCAGATGTTGCTAAAGATTTAGTACCTACTTCTTATTAAAACTGAGTACATATTATTTTCAGATTACCCGTCGGTATAGTAACATTTTTTTGCAATTTTACTCAATTCTGTTATTTACGTCCATTTTAATGAAAAAGCTATGCATACTAAACTACATTTAAAATTAATAACTAAGAAATTACTATGCATTTAAATTGTCAGATTTTCTTGTCCACTTATTAGTTATAAAATAAACAAGGGATCATTATTCCAATAATAAGCGGTTGAGGGTTAATTAAGGCGCATTCAGACGGTTTCGGCCCCGAGGTATCATTTGCTATTGTGATGAGCTCATTGGCTCCTTCGGGGTTCGTATTGTTGTTCCGTTTTAATAGCAAAAATGATAAATGTGTCTATCGGGAGAAGGAACCGATGGTTAATATTTTATTGTGATACTTAAAAAAAGATTTTTTGGCTCCATTAAGTGGACCAGTTGTTCGGTATCGTATATTCGTTAATCAATTCGGTGAATGAGGATAATATTGTGATTCTGAATACGCACATGTCGCTTGAGAATTTATTAATTCTTAAGTAAAGAAATGTTATTTAGCGAAGACTCAGTTGGAAGATTTTATGAAAGAGATATTTTATCGGAACTTCTGCCATTTAATATGCGAATCTTACACACAATCTGTAAAAAGCAGTGTATTATCAGTAAAGTTTTATAACATAAGTGCAACATAATAATAAAATGGTTGTTATAATGAACCTCTGCAATGATATTAATATCTCATATACCATAAAAGGCAACACAATAAACGGAAGGATCGCATCTGTACCCATTATTGAACCAAACAAACTCGGATACCAATAATTCGTAGCCGCAGAGGTATTAATTAGACACCTACGTCAGGGACGACTGTACCGCCAAGGAATAGCGCGCGTTCAACTAAAACAATATGGCAGAAACCCACTAATTAAACTGTAGAACAAAGAAACAAAGCAGAGTCCTTCATAAAACCTTTTAGAACCCCCACGACGCCATGTTTTAAGCCAGTCCGAATAGGCAACATAAAAAACCATACCCACGTAAGTATTATTCGACGTACGATCGACTATGGACTGCTTAGCTTGATCTTACAAAAAGTGCAACCCTTTAATGGGAAGTCATGGTTTAAACGTCTTAAACCCGACACACTTTCCATAAACTTAAGTAAGCTCTTACCGTGGATGATACGGCTACCTCCTTGTTTAATCCGCTTTTGTAGCACCGCAACACTCTTTTGTTATTCACCGAGCCGATGTAATCCTCCTTCGGACTTTTATAAACAATTGCCGCAAAGAAAATTTGTTTGGATATAAGTTGCTGAAGACGTAATTTGCTTTTAACAAAAGAAAACGGCCACTGTTCGCGGTTTTAATCCTTTTTGAGCAGTATTTAACTCGTTAATGGAAGTTTTTTTCTTTTATCTCAAAATTAACAATGGTTCGCAATTAGTTTGTTGCTGGACTGGGCCTTATTCCATGTTATTCAAGTATGATAGGATAAAAATGAGTAGAGTTTGTTCAGGGATATAAAAATAATGTGAGGAAAATGTTTTGAAGGCAAATTAAGGCTGACCCAGGTGACATCTTATCTATGACCAGTGAACTAATTCTCAATTTTTGTAAAGGTGATTAATTTCTATAGGAAGCCAAATTATCATTTTATATGTCACTCCCTTCCTGGCAAGGTGAACATGAACATCTTATTCACTTGGTAATTAGGTAAGCTCGGCACAATATCAAGGAAATGAAAGGGTTAGTAATCTCTAATCAGTCATGTCAATCTTAATGAAATATATTAAAATGCGTTATTGTTCAAGCAGAAACCTCCTCACATCTGACCTTATTTTAAAATTACACAATAGCCTGAATCTACATGTCCGTTTTTTTGTCCCGTCAACCGACTTAAGATTCCAACCGGCCGACAACGAAAGGGTTGGTTTTACTTTTTTCGAGGCGAACCAAAACTATCGTTTCATCGCTTTTTTTACTATTCTTGTTTTGTTTACTTATCTATGACATCGAAGTGTTATTTACATAACTCGTTTTCCTATACGATTTTTTTAGATAAACACGTCGAGTGGAAGTAATCTTTGATGTTAGAAATGTACTGAGCAATAGTTATATGATTTCAGTCGAACAAAAGGTATTGTTCGAGGTTCTGTCTCAGAGTGTTTTGAAACTATCAACTCAAGAAGTATATAACATCTAAACCTTCAATTAATATGCTAGTAGGTAGTTTAATTGTACCGAATATAAAAATAATTAGTACTAGTTCTCATCGACTAATAATTCCCATACAGAAGTTTCATATTGTGTGCGAATCGCGAACTCTTTAGAACTCAACACCGAGCCATATCGCTTTACAGACTTTTTTTCGTATCAAGCAAAACCGTCGCGATCGTTGTCCGCTCGAATTATATAGCAGAAAGCAATCGTTCATTCAAGAGTGTATTGAATAGTCGTTAAGAGAGCAATGGGCGTGGGTCACAATGCGGCCCGTCGCTATATTATCTGCTCATGTTGGGGACGGCGCGGCGCTCGACAATTTCAGATCACTCGCATACGAAAATGCATGTAATATAAATCTTTCCGGTGAAGCACGAACAAGTCGACCACACCCACTCGGCCCGCGGACTCGAATACGAATATTAAATTCCACCGCTACGAAGTCTTTATTTAAAAATGGAACCAACAACTTTAGCTTGTATTGCGATGCGCGTAAGCACACTTTACATCACTTTAACTCCTCACATTTGGTCTGAATGGGTATTAATAATTTTAATGCAGGTTCTCTCATTGTGCCTTTAAGCCTTTTTTCCGCGACGTCCATCAATAATATTCGGACATCTGAATGTCTGTTTTAAAGACTATATTGAACAGTCTTTGAAATTATCTCGAATCGCATCTGCATTAAAGTGTTTTCGCATAAATTAGTCACGGGTTTTATTAATGGACCTTTTTGTTTATTCGATGTTAATACGGCTAATACGATAAAGAATTTTTCTTTACAAAACATTATCATTAAGAGGATTAGTGACTGATGTGATGACTTGGACGTTTATTTTATTGGCAATAAATATTTAGTTTCAATTTGCATTATAATTTCTTAGAGGTTTCTCTAACTGCTTCTGCGCTTCTGTTAAAAACATCGTGTTTGTTTTGACGACTTACGTTTTCTATGACAATAAACCTGATCATAGTAGAGGATGTTATGCCAAACATTGTAACTTTCTCAACTCCTACATTGTGCATCCTTAAGTTCACGTAGTGACCTTTAGTAGCTTTCACAAGTACTCATCCGATGCTTCCTTTGGGCATGTCATGCAAGAATAATTCGTTCTTGCTTCCTTGTTAGTACCTACCTACCTAGGTACTTACTATCCGGAAATTATAGATGCAGGTGCACAATTTAATAATATTCCACGTATTGTGTGAGTTGGTCGACTCTTCACGTGACCAGACGGCTGGCCTATTTTTAGGCTAAAGAATCAACATGGCAGTGTTGCTAGCCTTTTGAGCATTTTTCCCATTGACAGCAATGTGGACGAAAGTTTTTGATGCGCAATGAGGTCTTCCTTCTTCTTCTTGCTTTCTTCTGGGGTCGTGGCTAATTAATAACAGCCGCACGGCTCGATCGATCAGGTTAAGCTACGTTTGCTGCGGTCGGTCCGTGGATGGGTGACCATCTTTACATTCCGAGACCCCTCCGTGCCTCGGTAAGCACGTTAAGCTGTTGGTGACAGCCGGTGTCATTCGTGGATCTTTGACAGTTGTTACAGGTGTTAGTCTGACAACCAGTCTTAACAAGGGGTATCGTGTTACCCAGTAACAGGGTTGTGGAGGTCAGATAGGCAGTCGCTCCACGTAAAATACTGGTATTGAGCTGCATCCGGTTAGACTGGAAGCCGAGCCCAAAAATAGTTCGGAAAATGATCCTTAAGTGCATAATAATAGGTTGCGAAAAAAGTTTTTTCATATTATATAGGTACAAAATTAGTAAAATCTATTTGGCTGTACTGTAAATTGCATCTAGTTGGTTTTGATACCATTAAATAGATGACATTTAAAAAAATAAAAACGTTTTGCCGCCACTTTTCAATTGCTTTTCCGTTCTCCAAAATGAGTGAATTTAATGAAGAAATTCGATACATTTTGAAGTTTTAATACAAAAAAGGGCCGCGAAAAAAATATGTGACGTGTATGGACTTAACGCAGTGTCAGTGAGAGTAGCACAAAATTGGTTCAAGCGTTTTCAGTCCCGGAATTTTGATGTCAAAGATGCAGCTCGCTCTGGTCGCCCTGCTAACTACCGAGTCGATGCCATTTTTGAAAAAGTGGACCACTATCGGCATATTAGTAGTAACGACATAGCTGAAGAGTTATAGGTTGACCACAAAACAGTTTGGACCCATTTGAAAAAGTCTGGGTATACAAAAATGCTCGATATTTGGGTGCCACACGGGCTCTTAGTCTTGAATTTGTATATAAAATACGAAATAACTTTTCCCCGACTTAATATATATATATATATTTTAGTGTTAGCTTCTATATTGTAAATATTTAAGATTTGTTAAAATTATGACCAAGATTATGTCTGGACTTTAAAAAAGACTGTGATCTCTGAGTTTGTTTCGGCCTTTCTTCTCAGAGTAGTCAGATAGTAAACGTCGACCTCATCTAGTTTTCAAAACATGATTGACGTGTAAAAGTGTTTGTTCAAACCTACTTACAGAAATAAAATCATTTATCATTTATCATTTAAAGGCTCCCGCAGACAGGCGCGACGCAACAGCGCGACGTTGAAGTCGACGCAACATCGCGACGTTGAAGTCGACGCAACAGCGCGACGTTGAATTTCCATGAAGTTTTATAGAAATTGTTCTACTAGAGTCGCGTCACGACTGTTCGTGGGAACCTTAAAGAAAACTACGCATTGTTTTAACTTTACAATACATTGTTCTTATTATAACTTATCAGTTCCACGCATTAATTCAATATCTCTATCCCTACGCATCCTTTTGTAAACGTCCCGACAGTCTCTTGAAACAAAGTTAATATTGCTCAACCGATGTATTATTAGATAATTTAATAACGGCAACAAAGGAAGCGAGCCGTCACAGTGATGCGTCGTATCAAATCGCGCTGACATTCAAGTTCAAATGATATCGCTGCATACATGACCTTAGTACTACGGGATCTCGAAGGTTACTCGCTTTGAGAGTCATACTTGACGTACGGTGTCTACTTTGAAGTTATAAGTCGGATAGGCAGAATTAAAGTGTTACGTAATTGGTATGGATGAACATATTACGAAACTTTTGGTATGTTTTGGTAGGTAAAGCACCTTTAAAAAAAGAAAAAAATATACATATATGATAATGATGGTATAAAGAGTATTCTATTCTAAATTTCTTTGCCCAAGTGGCAGCAAGAAATCTTTAGGAAATATCTAGACTCAGTTTTAAAGAAGATAAATAGGTAATTGTATAAGTGCTAACAGTCCAACAAATTCTAATTAAGAACCTGTTGAAGTTTTAATTGCTTTAGCCACAGGTTACTAAATGGCTTTAGCTAAACTTCTGAACATAAATACTTACGTACGTCGTTATCTTGTGTTAGATTTTCTGTGGAACTATGTTTTGACGATTCTGCAAGTACAAAATCCAATTTCACACTTCCTAGGTCTAGTTCAATAGTAATGACTATAACAAAGAAATTGCATTAGAGCACAAAACTTAATTAAATAATACCACGTCACTGACCGCCCACAAGTAAAACGGAGTAATTGACATTCGAAAATGATTCTCACTATGAACAACATCACAACAAATAATGATGGTCAGGTTTATAAAAATAAATAATGGTGACAAAAAATGATGCATACACATTTTTGTTGTAAGTAATGAAATGGGAAGTTGAATACGTTTTTGCTGATCTCCACGAATTTGGTGAATTCAGCGTATTTTAGTACCTGCGCTACTTACAGGGAAATATTATAATTTTTGGTTGTTGTACAATGTCCGTTTAGATTATATGCCTGTTCAGGCATATAAATAGTTGGCGAAAGTCCAGTGCGCATATTTCGCAAATTACACAATACTCATTTTAAAATTAGCCATACTGTGTAGTGTAGATATACACCGTGATAATTTAAACTATTGTAACTATTGCGTGATAACCTTTGTGTTTAACCGATTGGATTGTTTATATTAATTGATTTAGTACTGACTTTTTTTTTTACTTCATTTCTTTTTCTTACCTACTTAGTTTTAAATGTTAGCCTTAAAAGAATATTCCTGCAAAGTAAATTAAGCTTGTCCAATTATGGGTATATTTAATTTAATTGTCAGACAACAGCAGAGCAGTCGCCGCTAAAAGCATGTTTTTTCTTACGAAACACTTTCTATACAAGTTTCCTCAAATCGGTCTCAAATACTGACAAAAAGTTAGCTGAATGCCTAGGTTTCAAAAGTCGTGAGGTTTTAAGAAAGTGGAGTAACTTTTTGCTCGGATAAGCAAAATAACAAACTGCCAATAAAACTTTTTTATTAAAATTTTGGAGTTCTATTTTACTTTCACAAATAGGTATTAAAAACTTGTCAAAGTATATTATAAAATCTTAAATTTACGACAAAACTTAACAACCATTTAATTGATTTAATATATTACTGAAACCCAGCCGAGCCGATTTCTAGCAAAAATTTTATCTTACTTTTATTTGCGCATCGTAGACATGCCAACTCTATTCCATCCGTGACTAAGGATAACATAAACTCAAGACCAGAAGCAGCGCGTTTAAGGTATAGCCTTAGGTACGGCCATGCTCATATACACGAGCGGCACGCGTCAACGGCAGAGGCAACTGCAGCCCTCGACGCTCGTCGATGGCTGCCGTCGACACGTCGGCGCTCGTGTATGCGGCAACTGCATCCGTCGATACCGTCAAACGAGGTGAATAGGGATGCAGGGGTGAATCGAGACGAACACATTAAAAGGGATTTTAATATTGAAATAATATAGTTTGTTGCCAAAAGGACTCTTACGTGTACTGTATTATAATTAACGATTAAGTGCCCTTGTTGGTAACAAACTATACTATTTAAATGTTAAAATCCCTTTTATAGTTCCGTCCCGATTCACGCCTGCATCACGCCGTTTGACGGTGCTCGTCGGCGGCAGCCGTAGACGCGTCGATAGCTGCAGTTGCCTCTACCTTTGACGCGTGCCGCTCGTTTATATGAGCACTTAGGTATCTTCGATCGTCTCGTTGGTCTAGTGTTCTTAAGCGCTATCGCTGAGCATGTGATCCTGGGTACGATTCCCAGGTCGGGCAAAGTCTCATTGGGTTTCTCTATCAGGAATTTTTCAGTAGCAGCCCGGAGTCTGGATTTGTGTCCGGTTGATGGCAATATGCTCGATGCTCGAGGGGATGGCAAAATGTGGGTGTACTATAGGTACACCTCTACGTAACCCTCCAGAGATTACAGGTGTGATGTTATGATATGTTATGTTATGTAAACTCAAGATATGGAGCAGCACTTTTGCTTAGTTGTGGTCACAACCCGTTTCACCACAATTCAACAGTGAATGACTACAGTTTGACGTAATGAACAAACGTACAAAAGAAGCTTGTTAGCACTGAAACTCCGTACAAGTATATAGTCCGAGCTTCACTTCCCAGTTCTATAAATGGATCACACATTATACTCATTCCTTCTACGTCCGCTCGCATACTCTTTAGTTGTGTATTCAAACTTCAGTTTGTTTTGGACTGCTCTTTCATTTCAATAAATTATAGTTATAATATCATCTATACTTAATATTGTAAATGCTAAAATAACTTTGTCTGTCTATTTGTCAGTCTGTATGTTACATTTTCACACCGTAGCGGCTGAACGGATTTCAATGAAATTTGGCAAACGGGTAGACTATGGGTCAGGACATAGGATCCTTTTTATCCTGGTTAGATCTTAGAGGAATAATATTAGATCAACACGCGGGTGAAGCCGTGGGCAAAAGCTTGTTTTTTATAACTACATCAGCCATGTCGCGGGGTAATTGTGTCACACTAACAGTAGCAATGGCTTTCATTTTGACAGTTTAACCACATTCATTGCGTTATTAACGTTGTGGAGCGGACAAATTTTTCGAATATATGAAGCAATGGTTTAGTAATATCCTTCAAAGTGATTCAGGTTGTGGTTGATGTTGTGTTACACAATTAGGGTGCAGATCTTGAATTGAAGTATATAGATTCTACATTGTAGACTTGTGGAGTTCTAAACGACATCGTGATACGGCTCTTACTCTATTTGTTGAAAGCGTCCTACAGTTTAGGTGCATTAGCTTGAAGTGGGCGCATACTGTTCTCACGAACGCCACTCGATTGTTCCACAACCTCTTAACTATCGGGCTATCAGGCCACGACCCTCGATTGTATAATAAAAACTGATGCTCTGAGGCTAAACACGGGGGTTCTTGACGTGTTGTGATTCAAGATGAGCAACATTAATCATAAAATCCGAAAAACTATAATTACGTTACGATGACTTCATAAAATCAAGTCCATTTCAAGTTTGTTTGAGCACCTTTTCGTGGGCTGATGTTTACGAAAATTACGGTAATAGATATTCCTAGAAGATCAATTAGGACTGGGTTGATAATAAACATTTAAAAGTACTCACTAAAACCAGTCCTAGGGATATCGGAAACAAATAAAAACAAAACCGTTAGTATTTACATCTTCAGGCTAGTCATATTTATTGTGATAGCAACAAGGTACTTCATAAAACAAATCCTATTAAAATCAATCACGGCCATCTACTCTATCTTTAGACAAGATTATTTATTAAATTACAGACGAGAAACACAATATAGAAAAAACAGCAAACGATCAATATACCCAATAAAAAGCGGTAACTATAGAACATGGGAGTCTATTATGGAGATTGCAATGCATGAGGCAAAAGCTACGATGATTGACAAGTGTAGTCCACCCACAGTGTTGGTGGCCGTTGGAACGAAACGCGCTTTTTACCTTTATCCAACTTTTTGCTTTGTTCACCTTCACAACCCTTCATTTCGAGACGATTAAAAACTCACTGATTGCGACCAGCCTCTCTTTTTTTGGTGAAAAGTTTACAATTATGCGAATTTTTAACGAAGTTCATGGTTTACAAAGCATTTGTATTCGTTATGTTCTTCTATTATTTTATTTTGACCCTGTTTGTCGCTTATATTTGAATAAAACCACCTTATTCGAAATATAATCTGAATCATCTATCAGTCTTCAAATTGCCTTACTTGGCAAAGTATTCCAACCTTACTACAATAAATGATTTTAAACTGCTTAACTAAACGGTACCAGACTTACCCGTACACGACCAATCATTATGCATTCAATGATAAAGATCGATTGAACTTCTGCGTAATTTTATACTCATAATAAGTTGACCTTCCCATTATTTGCCCGTAACGGGGCACCTTAATAACAGACATAACTCTCTCGTTATAGTTACGTGGTTATATTTTTTCTATTAGATCATTTTCACTCGATTTACGTTCCGTTAGAACTCACGAATCTATTCGCGATCCAATTTCTGGTATGAGCAATTTTATATTCGGTTATCATACTCTCTTTTTAACGTGCATTTTATGTGTGTTCTCATCACAATTGAATTCCGTCTGAAAAACAATAGTTTTGTTTTTTTATGGTACCCCGTTAAATGAGAGGTCGGTAGCACTTTATTTTAAATTGAACGTAAACAGAGAATATTATTGATAACAAATGAAGCATCGATGAAAATCTCAATAAAAACAAGCGCTTTTATACACTTTATCATGATTAAATTAATGCTGATAATAGAAGAGAGAACCGTCATAGTCTATTAAACAAACAACACAATTTGAAACGTAACGAAACTCAAGCAACAAAAAAAGAAAAGTCATCAAATTGTCGCTTTTAACTAGACAAAGTTTCCCAAATATTGCTAGTATCGTTAAGCAACTTACGCAATAGAAAGTAAGTACTTACACATAAGCAGAAAAGATTCGTTCATTCCGTGACTAGTGAAATAAATTACACGTTGATTTCCAAAAAATTGGTCACCAACGCGGCAACTATGTGATTCCATATTACGAAATATATTACGTCACTTTAGTAACATCAATGGAATCATTTGTGAGAAAGACGATTGTTGACTATTATCTGATTAGTTCTGCACATTTGTAAGTAGTACCAGAAATTTGTCAAATAATTTGGGAGAAATTGTTGTTGCACTTTCTAATGAGTGCAGCATCGCCTTTTTTAATAATTATTTTACCTTTGTTTTTGTGTCGTAAATAAAGTTGACAGCTCTGGTTTGGTTTAAAATCATAACGAGTTCTTCATTAACGGAACACAAAAGTACAGTTTATCATCTTTATTGACATATTAATAATCTACTATATATATGTGTATTTCACAATCAGCTTCGTACCGTAATTAGTTTGTTTGTCCTTCGTCGAACACAATAATTCAACAATCGTCTTTGTTAACAACAATAGACATAATCTGCAAAGTAAGTACCAGATTTCTGAAGATGTTGTCTACCCACAGACCGACCTCAAAATTCTGCAATTATGGTCACTATTACTTTACAAGTTGGTGTTAAAATCCCCTGTGGGAAATTTGAGGGAGAACATTTTTTGTAGCAAGACTTTATAATATTTGTAGATATTTTTGTATGTACTAGCATCTGGCTGTAGAATGTTACCAATAATACTGGTATAACAATAAAAAGCAAAAGTAATTGGAAATACAAAGCACAGTGGCATTGAATATTTATTGGTCTAGACAAAACTTTGGCTCATTTGAATGAGCTTTATAATAACATTTTGATTTTTAACATTGTTAAAGCACGTTACATGTTTCAACATGGTTGCAATGTTATGAAACTAGTTCGTTATGTGGATCGGTTTTAGCCGCCGGCTTTGGTTCAATGTTAACAGTAACTGATTAACAAGTAATTTTAAAATCGTTTTGGTATAAGGCTTTGGTTTCAAAGTAAGTGGAAAGCACAACTTTTACAAATACGGGTTTTTTCATAAATCTCTCGTAATTTTAGTATTTTTAGAGAAGTACACGAAGTAGTTCATTACTTCGTAGTCACAACAACCACTATATATGTTAGCGTTTTAGTGCCAAATCTATTGCCACTAAACTAAGTAGATCATTACATCACGGAAGCTAGACAATAACTTCTTCAATCGTTAATACAGTTTATTAGTAGCAAACGGTTTATTGGATTTTGAAGTACTCAAACTTAAGCAGAAAGCTCTTCAGCAGAAATTGGATCATTTCCAGCATGAAAACTACAAGCACTGTCACATCTTTTTATATTTCTGATGAAATTAAGTAGTGCAGTTGATAGGATTTTTACAAAAACGCTATCAGTAAGACATACTCTTTATAACACACAACAAATATACTTTTATGTTGATTTTACGATACGATACAATTTTAAATATATCAGCTCGTAACATTTGACGACCGTTTCCTGGGGCTTCGGTAATAAATCAATAAACTGGTTCATAGCGTTATGCATTCAGTTGTTTATAAACATTAACTATGCATACATAAATATTCAAGGAAATCGTCTTTTGCTAAATGTTAGATGTCATAAATTAACTTTTGAATGTAATATTGAAATGTCTCTAGTGGTCAAAAACCGTACAACCTTGGTTCCATTTTATGCGTGATCGAATTTTTCTAAGTGATTTTTTGGCTTTAGATTTCGCTGATTAACTAAAACAGGGTTATCTCATATATTTCAACCTGTTGGTACTGACCTACGTCTGGATCAAGGTCTCCCTTAGTGTAGCCTTTTACAAATCTCTATGTATTGCTTTACCTACCCAGTCTGTCAAGAAGTCTACTCGCCATCCTTAACTGGATCTGCCTCACCTATTCTACGTTGGTGAATAAGGTAGCTGCAGATTTTTCTTGTTCTTTTTGCGTTACTCTTGGGTTGGCATCACACTCAAGATAGTTGCGTAATGTATGTAATATTTAAATGGTAGGAAATTAAAATATAGCCCTCGGCTACTATTGACTTCTGTGTAGTGTAGGTGATAGTAATTTCCTCTAATTAATAGACTACCATAGAGAGCGTAGGATGATACAATATATATATTTTGAGTTTTAGACTTTTTTCTATACAAACGAGTGCACTAGCGCTGTACATTTTTCTGTTCTTGGTCTATTGTCCCAAGAGCCGATAATACTTGTAGCCATTGATAACTAAGCTTTGTTGTTAATGGCTACAGTATTTATAATTTGATCAAAGTTACCGATACCTAATATTATTTTTAATACTGATTAGACTGGATATAGTATTTTCGGCTTTTGTACCCAAGAGCTGAAAAATGTACAGCGCTAGTGCACTATTTTTAGTCCTGATTATCATAATTTCACTTTTTATTTTGTTCTCATTGCAGGTTCCCAAACCGCAGAGTCCATTGTTTGGACATCGAACCTCAGAGGTAGGTGCTTCCTGACTTACGCTATTTAGGTAAAATGAGCATTAGGATCAAGTATCCAGCAATATGCAAGTATTATCTTTTTAGAAAAATCTGTGCTTCGTTCAAAATGTTAACTAATATTCACCGTTATAATGTTGCAACTTGCAAGAATTCAAATTTAATAAACACCAGGATTTATTCACTTGTTTTCGGTATTAATGAAGTCATTTGACACCGAGCAAGCAATCATCAACAACTAATTACATATCTCATTCGTTTATCTAAGTTTATTAGCTGTCCGGTTGACCGCGTTTTTATATTTCACAACTGACGCGAGATAAAATATTCCTGAGAGGGTCATTTGGACTTGATTGTTTAGATTGTCCTTTTATAAGGACAAGTTTGAATGTTAAGCCATAACTTATTTAGAAATCTATAGAAAAAAGTTTTGTAGTTATTTGTAAAATTATTTTAATGAAGCAAATAGGGTGGAATTTATCAGTAGCAGCCCGGTGTCTGGATTTGTGCCCGGTTGATGGCAATAGGCTTGATCCCTAATACATGGAACTTAAACATAACGTGCGAAATGTGGATGTACTAAAAGGTACACCTTTGCCCAACCCTTTGGGGAATATGGGCGTGATAGTAGGTGAAATATTGGAATTGGAGTGGAATTTAAGGTGAAACTAAAAACGCGTAGTTAGCTTTGATTCCGTCACTGATTTCAGTAGCCTTCTATAATTATATGAATCGCGCGAAAACGTAAAATTAACGAAAAATTTAATTATAAAATATATGTATTTTATAATTTAATTTTTCGTTTTAATTTTGTGTCCAAATATGTTGAAAATATTTTAATCAACACGTTTAAAAATATAAACGAAAACGATAAAACTAAATTAGTCTTTAGACAATCGAAATAATCTAGATAATTTATTGAATAAAATTACCTAATTTCACACCTACGATTTTATATCCTATTAGTTTAAGTCTAGTTTATTGAACACAAACAAAGGCTAAGTTATAACTAATTTAGAAACATGTTTATGGAACCTGTCTGTTCTAATCTGTACAATATTTAATCAATTTAATACTCTAATTTATTTTATTTTAAACTAACAATGCTTGTCTTGTGACATGTTTTAGGTAGGTAGAGGTTTTTTTTAACCTTCCAATTTTTTATTGGATCAAGGTTTTATAAATTGAATGCTTTAGCAAACTGTTTATTAATTATAATTTTATATCTATCTACTAATATATCTTCTTATATATAAAAATCTCATGTCACAGTGTTTGTTATCGAAGTCCTCCGAAACGGCTTGACCGATTTTTATGATTTTTTGTGTGTATATTTGGTAGGTCTGAGAATAGGTCGTAAAGTATATTTCATACCGCTGCGGGTGACACCGCGGGGCACAACTAGTTTAGATATAAAGAGGTAAAATTGGTGAATAGGAGGATATAGCAGAGGTGATCTTCGGAACTACTGATTCAGTTCCGAAAATTATTTTATCAATAGGAAGCTTCAGTATTGCCGAGTGACAAAGGATATTTAAGTTAAAATAACAAATTTCACGCGGACGAAGTCGCGGGCAGAAGCTAGGTCGGATTGTTTTCAAAGAACCTAGATGCTTAAATTGTTACGTACGCAAATTGCGTAACATTAAATTCAGAGAATAAGTGTCCTTATTAGCACAGCAATAAAGATATAACAGTGTCTGATAAAAACAAAAAGTCGCAGTTTATAGGGTGTCCGTTACCCGTTAGTTGACACGACTTGCATTTTAAACTGCCATAAAAGTAAAAGTTTAATATTTGAAGATGTGATAGTTAAGATAAAGTTGATGCGATGCCATCCGATGGCACCTGCACTTATTTAACGAAAAAACACGAAGATGGAAAGTCAACTCTATTTTTCAAGGATAAAGGTTGGGGTTTCGTTGAAGGGAAGTGTCAAAAGGAATATTTGATGCGGTAATCTGGTATGCCGGAGGAATACAGGGCTGCCTGGGTTACTCAGTCTGTGATGTGACTATTAAATATCAATATTTTATAAGAAGGGGCGAGTTATTTTAGATACTTATCGCGAGTATTAACACCTTGTTTGTTTATAATGTTGAGGTATTTTTATTGATAAAACTGATCTTTTGATGCAGCATCTGCTCCGGATGCGATTGTGTTGGTAGATTAATGGTGTTTTTTGAAAGTTATTGATGATTTCGATGGTCTAGTGATATCATGGGGTTTAATGTTGTCGGAAATAGAATTTAGTTTCAAAAAAGTTTCTTATACTGAACTTGAGTTATCGTTAGCAGCTTAAAATCCCTAAACAAAATATTTACGAGCACTTTTTTGTCTACAGAAATTAAGACGCAATCTGCCTGACATGATCTACCAAATAATATCTACAATACATTCCAAAAAAAAAAAAACACATGGTGTTAAATTGAGAAAAGAAAACAAATAAAAGTTAAAAAAACATAAAAAATTACTAGATATTGAATAGACGCAACTTTGTACAAAACCATTTTGCGTCTAAAACATTGAACAACTACTAAATAAGAACACAACATTACAATATATAATCATACCATTTCAAAATATAAACAGAACAATATAGATCTAAATTGCTGTGCATTTATTCGTAACATCGATAGACATGATCGGGCAGCGATCAGATAGCTGCGCCCGCGACGACCTCTGTCCTAGGCTGAGGTCACACTAAGTCATGAAATAAGAATTAAGTGAATACTTTCCAAACAATACGCTTGCTTGAGAACTGTGTGTGATTTGCTTTATTGTGTGGGTACGTATGGTGGTATACGAACTACATATTTTGTACTTATAGGTTTGAAGTTGGAAAGCTTATCTAAGTCCTTTTTAAAGGACAGTCTTCCAAGAAGTAGGGTTGGTCCTTTTACAGGACATTCTTGAAAGTAGTACTGCTAAGATTATTGACAATTCTGAATAACAGAATCAAACAAATTGATTTGGTTATAAGTACTGTTTTATTGTTTTTATGGAAAAATAATACTTATACCTGTAAAACCACTAGGTAATTAAAATCTTTTCTTTTGTATAGAAAATTTTGTTGCTTTATCATATTCATAACTTACCTTATAATATGTAGGTATGATGATTCATAAGCAAAAAAGTCAGGTGTATTGTAACGAAAGAATCCATAGTTCTGCTTAATTAATGTCAACATTTGACAAAGTAGCATACTGTGATGGAGTTTCAAAATAAAAACAAAACATCAATTTTTTATATGACGTATTAAACTATGCTCCAAAGCGATGCACCTCTACCAACGACGGTCATCTTCATCTGTCACTTCAGAATTATTTTAAAAAAGTAAGTGGGGCGCTCTTCTAAAATCTTTACCATACATTGGAGCCAACGTTGCAACCAACTTTAGTTGAGCGCTTAAAAGACGGCACTTGACAAGCAGGTTGGTCCTAAACATTGGTCGATCATAGCAAGATTTAATAAAGAAAAAAAAAATCGGGCACCCGCTAGGAAGATGGCCGCATTATCCTTTTTTTGACACAAACGTTAGATCGGATCTCATCTACCAAAGTGAAGAATTTTTTTGAAATGAAATATGCCGTAAAAATTGTTAAAGCGAACACTTTTTGTGATAGCCGTTTAACTAATAAAATATTTCTGTTATTAGGACAATTTATCGTGGGGTCTCCATTAAAAGGATACTTTATTGTGTAGGTTTTGTGTCGGTTAGTTAAGCCGACGTTACGTAACGAGTTATAAGGGCGAATATATTAAATAGGACGGCGGGTGTTTTTCACGGAATCTTTAAGGGCTATTAGCTTGAGGATATTACTTTATTAAAATGATATTCATCATTGTTATGTCTCTTATCCATTATAATGTGAACGGAACATTAATTTATTTGAAATAGAGGGAATTTCTGCTACTGCCATAAAAGTCACTAAGAGATTCATACAGAAAGAATATGCACTAAAATCAGTGAAAAACGCTTTTAAGTACACGTGAATCAGCATTCTATAGCTAGATCAACGGTATAGACGGAATCATAATTTCGTTACCAATAAACTACTTATCGACTTCATATTTTCAGGCACCTCTGACTTCTGACACCCGAAAAGGTCATGAAAACCTGGAAAATCTGTTACTTATAAAACCTGGAATATACTAACAACACAACAATCAATACCCACTGTAAATAATTTGCATAATTCTGTACCTACGTGCATTTGTAAAACACTCAAGCCGCGGAATGCATTCACACTCGCTCTTAAAATCCGCGATGGCTATAAAATGGTTCTGTTTCTTTTAGCACCTCGCATTACAGTTTATTATTGAAAGCTAACAATGAACGTAGAATACCTTACGTCATTAGCGGGCCCTTTTAACTTTGCCGCCTTTGGCTCCGTAATTGTTTGCGTTTGTTAGCACTGAAAAGTTGGAAAGTAAATTTTTGTACGTTGATTTTTGTTTTGTGGCTGCAAATGTTGTGGTAGAGTGTATTTTTTAAAGAATGGGAATAATTTTGATGAAAAAGTTTATGTGTTTTGGAATAAGTAGACCGGGTTTTGTAAAACTTCGTTCGATTTTGAAGTGACTGTTTCATCATTCAAGGCATGTCTTTCAAATTGAGCTTCTCACTTTTCAAAGATTCATTCGGTTTCTTGGTGGTAATTTATTTGTAAAGCATTTACTACAAAAGATTCGTTAAATCCAACTACAAAAAAACCAAGTCCTCTTCGGTACCCCATGGCGAACTTTTTATTTCCTCCATCGCCGTAAGGGGCGCCATACTCGTTCCTACTTCCGTAAAAGTTCTCTGGATTTCTTTTAGATGGCGCTTTATAGAAATATTTCTCAACAAGAGAAAAAACATAAGTTCAATTTTGAAGGGTTATACACATTCAGTTTCTATTTAATTGTTACTATGTAAACGTGTTGGTTGATACCTTGTTTTAGTAAGAAAACGGTAGTTACCTACCCGTACAATATGATTATTTAATACGATAATCGGCTGCATCATCATCTCCAGTCAAAAGTAGGAAGATGACAATTTTGAATGCACCTTTCGACTCATTGAACCGTTATATAAAATTGTTCTCGATCCCATAATCGCCTTTTACAACAATGCACTCTAATATCGCCTTTATGAGTTTCTACATAATAGCTGAAATAGAATAGCAGAGTATCTTCAGAGCCATAAAGCTGCAGTTTCGTTTCCTTATAAAGAAAACTGGCAAAAATGTTCGGACTGAATTTTCTAGAAGCAAGATCTAGATCTAAAAGTTACGTGCACTCTTCACCCGTTTGTTTTACGAGTAACTTTTTAATTTTTGAACGGGCACTTCAATTATCTTCCTCATTCATCTCAGTCAGTCTTCATAAGCTTTTGGTGGAGGAAAAAATGTTTTGATACTTACAGGAAAATTACGTTTTCATTTGACGTTTGTGCTGTAAATATGAACATAAATCTTAATTAAAAACTGTTGAACTTTGTCTCAACCTTCAAATTTTTCATTTGTTTAGAATATTTAATAAATCTTCTACTTTTTGATATTCTTACGACAATCTCCTACTTTAGTCGATGATCTTCTTTTATTTTGATCTTTTTTATAACTATCTGCACCGTTAAAGTTGGTCGCAGTAAATAAGTTAGGGATTTCCGACCACATGGGTTAGGTTAGAACTGTGGCCAATCACGCTACACCCAAGTTGGTCACAGTTACTAGGGCACGTCATAAAAGATGACCTGCACCCTAATTACGTAACACACTATCTATCACAATCCGAATCATTTTGAAGCCTATTGCTTCATATGTTCGAAAAATTTGTCTGCTCAACAACGTAAATAACGCAATGAATGTTGTTGAACTGTCAAAATGAAACCCATTCCTACTGTTAGTGTGTTACGAAATTACCCCGCAGGGCCCTACGACCACTTGACGGTTCCTTACTTCGAAATCACGTCAATTCCTTATCAACCCACGACATCTGCTAATAACGTATTCTCTGTTACAATAAACGAAACCGTTTCTACAAGACACGATATTGACGTGGTAAGATTACGCGGTGAATAATAATTACCATAGAGAATTAGGGCCCAGTGAGTCATTGAGTATGTTAGCGTTGATAAGCTAACATACTAAAAATACTCATTGATATCAGTATTTTTAGGAAAATGAAATGTGTAGTATTTGGGGTCAATTAAATGCATGCCATTTAGAAAATAGGGTCTAACATGAATTACGTAATTTTATTACTGTTTCTTTTTGCATTGCCCATTAAAGAATATTAGCAATGCGTGATGCGTTACTAATAATATGCGTAGTTAAGTGGTCGGAATTGACCCCTCGACCTCAGCAGTTCCAGCCAGTTAGGCTTTAGCTTCCTTATTGTATTTGAAGCCCAGAAATTACATGAAAACAACTTTCTGTTATGTACAGTCAATAGCACATCAAGTTACCGCAAGCTGTCAGATTTTCTCATTCGATTTTGAATATAACCAACAGCACTTTAAGGTATACAATCGTTTGGAGAAAATTGACAGTTTCGTATAGCTTGACCTGCTGGCGATTATATAGCCATATTATGTGTTACCAAACTATCTGACGGGGAATAGAAGGTTGGAGGAAATATATTGACTTTTAAATAAAAATCTTCGTTTTTATAAGACCCATGAGGATTACAATATTCTACTTTTGATTGATGCTTAAACAAACAAAATATCAAAATTATACAGTCATTGTATAAGCAAGAAATGCCGAAGATAGAACACCAACCGTTAGGGAACAATTCCGAGGGTAGGTGTGACTCAGCGGAATCACTGCCTTTTTAAAGTACCATTGATTCAACGAAACTGCTAATGGCACCTTGTTTTGTTTGGTAAGATGACTAAGTGTGTATTGGAGCTTATATTGTATTTTTTTAAACCGCAAAATTGATTTTGGATCACGATATAAATCAATTTGTAGTTTGAATATGGAATTTGAAAAGGTTTGGGTCGAATTCACCACTTTGAATAAGTTGATAGATATAGACGACCTCGTTATTGCTTTACCACCCTTAGGTTGAATGTCACTTACACGTCAGAAAACGACTAGGTGTATTTGTCTATGTGACAGTTAAAGTTTCCGCCTTGGTGAAGTGAAGTTTCAATTTAAAGTGCCACAAACTTATCTAGCCCGGTGATGGTGGCGCTGTCAGTAAATTAAGAATGACAGACCTTGTCACTTTGCATAGTGATTTCGTTAGTTCCAATTTAAGCCGCCGGGCCAGACAAGCTTGCTGCGCTTTACTGGGAATTTTTGTCAAAAATGGTAATATTATTACGAGGTCGATAATATCTATAATAATATATCGTTGTATTTATATCCAACACTATAGGTATTCGGTGTGTCAATGTCTGTCTAACAGTAAATGCACACGGCCGAGGTCGAACGCTTTAATAAAACTTGAATGGAATTAGACTGCCAATTAGCGGTCCATGGTTAAGGACACTCTTGAGTTATTCGTGTCTGGAAATGGTATTGAACTAATCTAAACAATATAATTTATATCCATTGCTTGGATTTGAATTAAAGCAAAGAGGTTTTCGTACAAAATGATTCTGTTGGATAAGTAATTGAAATAAATAATGTTCTGTTCTTCAATTCGATAGTCTATGGTCTGTTCGAAAAGTGTCTGATGAAAGTGTCAACAAACCCTGCTCAGGTTTAATTTTTACGCAATCACTCACTAAAGGAAGTTGGACCACAGTCATTTGTTTTTATTACTAATAATCATTTTTATTTCAGGAAATTATTCCCATATTAAGCACTACAAATTACAAATTGCATAGAAATATATTTATGAATTCATTATACAAAAATTAAAATACTACACATTAAAATTAAAACATTACATATTAAAATCGTAGCATTCAAAATAAATTTAAGTTTCAGTATAATTATAATTATTAGGTTAAAAAAAACGTTTAGAAGGTTCCAACATTTTAAAACAGTAATTGAAAGATCATCGACGAAAAATTATATTATAAAATTAACCTCTAGCCGTCAAATGAAAAACATTCACAAAGACAAGATATTCATCGATTTGTTTGCACTTTCATCAGATACTTTTGGAACACACTATAGTTCTATTTATTATTTAAAAATATTATTAAAAATTCACGCGTTCCCCAATACGTGTAAGTGTAAAGTCGTTTCGTCATTCATCTCCTAAATTCAATAGTAGATGAACAGTTACATCGCACGTGTTCAAAGTTAACTGTCGGTGATTCGTTCCTTTTAGAACTTGCAACATCTGTCCTGATAAGATAGTTATCTTACTTCTAAGTGGGTTAAAGTGTGGTCATATTTGACTTTGTTGTGGAGGAAGTAGGTAATTAGAGAAATGTGGGTTAGATGTTAATTTGCCAAGAATTTTGTAAGTGATACTGAGAGATGAGGCATTTGAACCGAAAAGTTACTGCTGTGTCATAAGTTGTGAGTCTTGAGTTTTACATAGGTACTAAAGTTGCTTGTATTCTCTTCAAACGTAAGTATTCAACTTTTTTTATTTTCACCATAACGAATATTCACCCGATAAAACACTTATGGTAAATAAATTTCGAAACGCAGTAAAGAGATCCTCTTCTGATATTTAGAGTGCAATTGGCCATGTTATATTTAAACCAGAAAAAATCCGACATTTAACAGAATACAGAAAAAATAAAAGCTTCAAATAGAAAACTATACAAAATATACTATTAAAAAACATGTCCTAACTAAAACGCCGTAAGTGGAACTCGCTATCACGTATAAACGCTATGAGCCGACACAATACGACCGATGTCAAACTTTGAACTCGTTAAAAATTTACGTTCATAGCTCTATAGTTGGTTAGAACTCATCACTTTGCATGCCATTTGTACAGAATTTTATCGCGAGTTATAACGTTACTGTACCTATATTAAACGAAGTTTTTTATACTCACAAGGGCTAGAGTGACATATCGCGGAACAAAAAATGTGAAAAATTTGTACGCAATAAAATCGTCAAATATATACTAGGAACATATTCCAAATGATAGCAAACTCTCTAAAGAACCGTAAACCATTTATTGGCGTCTAAGAATTCTACTCTATAAACATGGAATAGGAAATAAATCGAGGTGTTAGAAATCAAGCACTAAAACATTTCAACGGCTGCAGCGATACATAAATTGAAACGGACAGTAATCCATATCGAATAATTGTGATATACGATGTTCCGGGATAATCCAGGCATCTGCCCTACTTTAACTAGGACACGATGTAATGGCATTATCGCGAAGTTTGAGACTCAGACTAAGATTCTAGGATCGATTCCAAGGGAATTATTACGTAACTATGCATGCAAGCGAATAAGCTCTTGGAAGTGAGCAGCGTTCCTAGATGCATGCTTGAGATTGAATATTAAAATATCGCCGTTCAAGTCTCAGACTTCGCTTAGCCGCGAATTAATTTTTTCTTTTTACGTTCCTTTGAAGCTGACCTTTTTTATTTGCAGAATTACCAGAGTCTGGTCGTTAGTTGGTATATGGAAATGCGAAACGTCTGCTCGCAAACCTTTACAATGGAAAGAATGATGGAAACCGAAAGACTGAGATGGAGAACATGCCTTCACCATGAAGTATTTATTGACTTTCAAAGGTAAGTCTTTTCTTTAGACGTTTTATTTTTCACTCATTAGGTTACCTCTATCATCACCTGTACAAGACATGCACACAAAAACATTTCACTATCGTTATCTATCTCTGCAACGCATCCTAGAACGAGAATTGATTACCCAAATTAACATTGATCGGAAAGAATTTATAGAAAAACCGGAACGGAACTTACTTTTTTAAAGATTTGTAACTCTCATTCACCGAAGAGTCAGTCATGCTCACTATCCGGGACATTGGGATAATGAAATCGTTCCATAGTTTTCCGATGCCAACATTTTTTTCTCCTGTCGTGACAGTATTTCCGATGTGATTTATCCAAGCTCAGATTCCCATAACCGGATTTATTTTTCCTCTATTGACGCGTTTATTGGCGTTAAAAGGATTCTGTGTAAAGTTATAGTTTTTTGACGCAATGTTTGAAACTTTCTCTCTAAGTAACCACTCTTCAACTCATAGTGTAGGCAAGGCCATATTGTGATAGTCAAATTTTTGCTTTTTACTGGTAATGACAATATTAGAAGTACATATTGCATTCCAAAGGACATTTAATTATCTATTTTATTAACTTCACGTGCTCATGAAGTCATGACGCATCGGGATTTCCTGCTCCACTCCTTTCTTCATTAATTGTATCAAATGCTTCTCGGCAAGATTTATCATGCAATAAAGTTGTATGTAGTCAACTAGAAATACGAATGTCCTCTTATCGTTCTTAAGTAGTATGTCATGTAGTTCAAGTCACAATATTCATCAGTTTTAGAAATCAAAGAGTCATCTGTTTTTGCTTTCGTACTAAATACAGATATACCTTTGTATTGAAATATTGCTCATAAAAGAAGAAAAAAATCATTCAGTCTTGTAAAAATGTTTGAGTCATCCTTATCAACAATGTGTATTTTATGTTAGTTATACAGTAGTTTATTGTCAATCTTATCATGTATAAAGTTAATGTGGCGTATACTCGGTAAAGTTTAATGCCTTTTACTTCCTGATCGCATGCATGCTTCCTAGAAAAAACATCTAATGAAGCTTCGTAATATTAAATTCACTAAATCCCTTATCTATATTACAGAATGGATGTCAGATCAGAAGTTATGCATAACTTTGAAGCTATACCAGCTGGATTTGGATGTCAAACCCTTCTTTACATAAGATGTTAGTCGGGTTGAACGTCAATCATGTGACAAAATTTAATAGACAAACAAAACTACCCGGCGGCGTACCCCAATCATCGCTCTACAAACACATCGCCTTATTTGACTTACAACAATTTAGTTAGTACCAACTCCGTCCGTGTTCCCATGCTCCCATTACCCATCCTAACAACGGAGCTATGCATCGGAATTGGCCAGAAAATCACGATAAGTATCTCTTGGTTGTCACGATCCAATTCCGACCGAAACGCTCCCGGTCGAGATTTGAGTGAGAAGACGTGACCTTTGTACCGAGTCGAAGTAACTTCAAGTGTGAAACGTCATGTCGAACCAGCGGGTGGCGTGAGTTGACCAGCCGAACAACAAATTTCGTTAATGTAAAGTACAAAACAGAAAAATCTTTACAACCCGCGCTCGGATATCAGACGTCGATCAATGTCACACTGAAAATACGAATCTATCTGATTTGATGTGACCCTGAGAACTGGGATTAGTCATTGCTTTTATTGTGAACGATGCTTTGAGTGGCTGTAGAAAAACATATTGGAAGTTTTGATATTAAAAGGACGGTCAAGATGATACAGGTGAAACGTGATGGTTTTGATTGATCGACGCCGACGTAGATAATAATTTGCTTCGAATTCATAATGAGTCACTGATAAAACTAGTCGACACCTATTTCCAGTGAAGTTATTTGTATCCAAATCTGTAATGTATAACATAATCCATTCTAATTTATTCGCTACGGATTCAATATCTCTAAAGCCGGCAAATTCATATTAATAATAATTCACAATTCGAATTGTGTTTGATATTGTACAAATCGAATTTCGTTACGATAAAACAATAAGCGACTAAGCTCGAAAGCTAAGACGTTTGGTTTGATATCTGGTCAATTTCTTATCTAGTCTTGGGGACGTATTGGGTATTAGGGGAATCAATGGTGCGTTTAACCGTGAAATCCTGAGATAGGGCCGATATCCCCGGATATTGATAGCAGGTATCTTGGAACCAGAAATAGTTTTGGTAACTTATTGGGGACAATAATTGAATATGATTCTGCTACTGACGTTTCTATTCGTTGGACATGAAGAGCAAACGAATACAGATATAAATATATTCGCTGTGGGATAGAGCGATGTAATTGATAAGTAATGTTTTTTGTGAGAAGCTGGTTTTAATTATGTGTATAAATAAGCTTAAGGAAAACATTTATGTATTTTCAATTGATTCTCTATATAGATTTTTTATTTGAAACAGATTATTAAAAAAGTGTTTGTTTTGGTAAAAAAAATTGAGTATCTAAGATGATTTCCATTTAGTAGCAAAGCGTTAGTCGTTTCGTCGAAGAAACTTTAATTTCTATGAAACATGACCAGTATTAATAATTTTACAAAATACTTGTAAGATTGAAATCCTGATCACGAAGCATATAATATTTCATTAACATCATAGTAATGAAACATAATACTTACGTTATAAAGTCAATTACCACACGTTTCAACGATGCAACCATTCTCAGTACGGTGACTTTCTCTCGATTTATCTCACAGTTGTAAACACGAAGATTATCATTTAAATATAAACAACGACTGCAAATTGATGTTACTTGTACGTTTACAAAATCGATTATTATTTCCAATGTAATTATTATGGGAAGAACTTACTTGGGATTTTGTAAGGTAGAGATGGATATGTTACAATGTTAGGCTTTCGTATATGCGGTAACAAATAATTCCAAGTTTTAAGTTGTTCATTCGGAAGAGTTATAGCTGGTTGATTGCTCTGAGTGTGCTTGACAATGGAATACCTTAGTGTCTTCACTAAAATAGTGCATCGAATAGTTTCTGATCAAAAGTATAAAACGAAGCTGTTTGTTGTTTGTTATTTTTCATGTTATGATATTGTTCAGAGTAGTCTCTTTAAATCGTTTGTAACTATAGTTGATTACTTTGTGCTATAGATTGAAAACCTTGTGGTAGATCGATAATTCATGTATTGTGTATAGTAGATATACGATAGGTACTTAGAATAGCATCAGTGGCGTAACTTACAATTACAACTGTCTCGTTATTGTTATCGTCCGTCTTTTATTATGTAAACAATAGTTCCGATGCGTGCTTCTGACTACGCATTGTTTTGTTACACTTTAGATTCGATTGTGTAATTGTTTGATTCTATGTTACATAATATTATTGATAATTGAATAAACAAGTGCCATTGATTTACTATAATTTTCTTCTGTTTCTCTAAATTTATATGCAAGTCACTAATAGATTTTGAAGTATTTATTCAAGTAGGTATGTTAACCCTACATTCTACTGAACAAACAATGTCAGTTGCAACAATGCGGCCGCAAAAAGTTTCTCATTAAGAAAAAAAATAAAACAGCCGGGCAGCGGTCATTCAAAGTATGTCACACCACATGTCAGTATCGAACCTCACGCTTTAACGCTCCCGCAGACAGGCTCGACGCGATTCTGTTTGAACAGTAACCATGAAGTTAACATAGAAACTATTCTACAAGAGTCGCGTCTCGCCTCTCTGCGGTTACCTTTAGAATACTATTAAGAAAAAAAAATATCTTCGGACCGTGTCCAACAGAAGGTCGCACAACTAGCGACGAATACTGAACGTATTGTAAATCTCTTTTATAGCGACCATACTATCCGTGACGGTTGAAATATGACTTGGGTGTGTTTTCTACCTGAAAAGGGACCATCATTATGCCCGAGATGATTGTCGGCAAACCAAAATTATATCTCTTCTTTTTTTTACTTAATATT
This sequence comes from Dryobotodes eremita, assembly GCA_917490735.1. Classification (NCBI taxonomy): domain Eukaryota; kingdom Metazoa; phylum Arthropoda; class Insecta; order Lepidoptera; family Noctuidae; genus Dryobotodes; species Dryobotodes eremita. The sequence continues at coordinate 15,411,705 of OU823251.1, read as the reverse complement.
TCGATTTGAAAACAACGAAGTTAACAGTAATGCCGCCATTTGGATTTCTGAATATTCTTAGTTTTTGTGGCGGCGGCAAGACAAAAAGTTCGTTTCTAGTTCTTTAAACAAATCATAAGTTTTAATAAATGGGTAACATTTAAAATTAATAGTTTAATAATAGCTAATCACTATGGATACAATTCCTTGAACAAACTTTAGAAAATACTAATTCCTATCATTAAAGCTGAATTAGGGTTTGAGAGGATAAAAACGACCATGTTATATTTTGATGATATTGTTTTATTTTTAAATTAATATTATGTAACAGTCGAGGATATTATAATTACATACACAGAAATAGTTAGTTACACACTTAGCGATAACAAGATAGACATACATTGATACAAGTTCTTTACAACAAACATTACCACTGAATATGTAACTAAGTATCTACAAATTTTCAACACTATGCAATAATTTTAACTAATGACTAGTAATACTATACAATAATTTTCATACAATGATTAGTCATATCTATCTACAAAATATTTGGTAACAATGAGATATACTATATCAAAATACTCATGCTAATCTTCACTCCTTACACTGCCGATCTATTCCGCAAATCTTACCGTGATCATTTACGTGAAGTGAAGTGTCATTCTTACTAACGCTCGGGTGCGCTAGGGTACTAGATACTCTAGCGCATCCTAGCTTCAGTTAGAATGACAGTTCAGTTCACGTAAGTTTTCATTGTGAGATTTTTACAGAATATCTGATTACTGGCATTATTTTGTTTTATACAATATTATGTATCAGTCTTAATGGACAACAATTCATATAGCTTTATACAATGAAATACAATAAGGCTTCACTCTACTTAGATACGTTTAGAATACATTTAACAATACAGTCTTTTAACATGACAATGTCCGAACTATTGAGGAACGAAGTCATTTTGGCCAAATTATCTAAACCAAATTTTTTAAACTATCACGTTTCAATAAGGCATGGCCAACTCAAAAAGCGGTCTAGCCTACATATGCGCTTGGAATGTCAAGTTCCATTATTACGAAGTATCTTTTAGCGATAAGGAGAGTTTAACAATTTTATCATCTGTGCACGGCTGAATGAGTTTGTGGCAAGCAGTCGTGCACAGATGAGCGGGGTTGTAAGTAACCTTGCTCGTCCAACATAGATGGGGACTGGTGGCCAGGATGTTTACGCAACGTATTAGAAGGCCTAGGCCTACCACCATACGGCTGCTCATAATTTTGAGTATCAATAGAAATGTAGCTATGATGTAAATTCTCTCCATCCTGAATCTGACTTGTCAACGTTGTATTTGTCAACATCGACGTGTCATCCTCAACAGTTATACCCACATTAGCAGTTGTGGGTGTTGGAGGCGGTATCGCGTCGTATTTATACCAATGTTCCGGCGCAGTAGGCGAGGCCGTATATCTAGAAGGATGCCGTCTACCATTTGGACACACGCCATGATTGTAATTCATTGTATCTTTGTTCCAATGTAAATTAGAAATGTCTGGCATTACAAACCTAATTTTCTCCCAAAACTTCTTCTCGCCCCACAATAAAACGTTGCAAGTTTTCAAATAGCTTTGGAAATCTAGATCTAAGTTGAGAGCGCTAACATCTGTTGTTAAAATGAAAACTACTCTATGGCGCCTTATTGAGGGGTGAATAGAAGTAATAACATGTTTCATAGCTGCCTTAAAAGTAGCTTTAGACCATTCATTTTGTAGAAAATTAAATGACACAAATACTAAAATTCTCTTTGATGATTCAGCAGCATTTGTTATTTGCTCAGACAAGTAATTATCAGGCGCATGTTGTAAATCTCTGTAATGAAAGCACATCGTATAACCGGAGTGTTCCATTTCTGGAGCTACAACTTTAGAAACAAAATCATCATCTAATAAACTATACACAGCGTATCCATCGTACAATCTATCTCTATCGAGCTCACTCTCTTGAATTGAAGCACTTTTGAACAATCTAACTCCATATTTAGAATGCGCCCACAAGCGTACATTTTGCCTAAACGAGAACGCTAAGGCACCGAATAATAGAATAAGAATAACACTTATTAGAACTACAGCTAAAAGTGGCACAAAGTTCAATTTAATAGGGCTCACTTCGTCGTATTGATACGGTTGATTTTCCGTAGGAATAGTATTATCCGTAACACTTGAATCACGACATCTATCGATCGCGTCAAACACAGTATAGTTCGATATAAGTCCATTTTCACTAACACAAAACATTTCGACGGGGTCTTCATAATACTTCTTGAACCAGTTCTGAAGAGCCAGGATGTTGTCACATGTACACGTGAACATGTTTCCTTGAACGTTGACGCTTTCCAAGTGAGATACATGCGCCAATTTTTTGTCAAGGTTGAGAATCTTATTTCCTTGGAAGTGCGCTACTCTTAAAGATGACAGGTTCTCAAAAGTCTTGTTTGCGACACTTGTCAAGAGGTTATCATTCAAGTATAACTCCCTCAAGTGTTTTGTTTGCGAGAACACTCCAGCAGACAGCTCAGTCAGATGGTTATTTTCAAGGTGAAGAATGTTTAATGAATGCAACCCATTTAAGGTGTCATTGTCGATGTTAGCGATGTTGCTGTTGTTCAAGTAGAGCTTGTGTAACTTTTTCTTGCCAATGAATAGATGACTGTTCAAGGCTTGGAAGTCGTTGCCATCGAGGTAAAGTTCTGTGGCATCCATCGGTATTTTCTCAGGGATTTCTGTGTAACCCACATTTGAACAATCAATGACATTAGAGTTCCAATTGCTGTCATGGAAGCAAGAACAGCCTTCAGGACAAGTCATCTTGCAGTCACAAGCCTCAAAATCGCAGCAGAAGCAACTAGACGAGCAGTGAGTTTCATAAGAACAAAGGAACTGAGTTTCAGGAACATCCATTAGATTAGCTTTTCCTCCATACTTATTATTTACAACTTCACATGTTACTGTATCCAAATCCACGAATCTTGGGTATTGTCTCATATGGTTCCAAAGATTTATCTTTTGCAGCCAAATCATGTGACAATTGCATACAAACGGATTATTTCCAATAAAGAATTTTGGCAGCATTCTGTGCTTCGGTATATGGGGTAACGTAAACGCTGATAGTTCAACGATTCTCAATTTATTGTCAGTCACGACAACCTTTTCTAAGTTTCGTTTTTGTAAGAACGTACCTGGCTGAATCGTGTGAATTTTGTTATTATTTAAGAAAAGGACTTCAATAGAATCAGGTATCGACCTTTCATCGACGTTTTCTAATGCATTGTAACTCACGTCAAGCATTTGGATGTTTTGCTGTGAGTTCTGTTCATTTTCTAGTTTTGTAATATTGTTACTGTGAATATCCAACCATTCAAGGCTTACTGGCATATAACTATAGTCAAAGTAAATAAGCTTATTGTCCGATATGTTGAGCCAACCGAGGGTATTTAGTTTGTTGAAGACACCTCGGATGTCGGTCAGTTTGTTCCCGTCTAAGCGGATAGCTTTTAAAGTCGGATTAGATAAAAATGCGTCTTGCTCAATGGTCTCTATTTTGTTTGATGCCAAATTTAGTACTTGCAAGGACGGTAGGGTACTAAATGTGTCCTTCGGTACGCTTGTAATCTGGTTGTCAACAAGTCGCAGTCCGTAGAGCTCTTCTAACCCTTCGAAAGACGTATTCGCTACTTTGGATATGTTATTCTTCCCGATATCAAGAGATTTCAAAAATCTTAGCTTCTTTATTCCATCAGGAATGATATTCATACTGTTTCCATTTAAGCCTAAGTCTTGTAAATAAGTAATGTTTTCAAAACACCGCTCGTGAATTGAAGATATCTGATTATTATCCAAATACAGCTGACTAAGAACAAATAAGTTTGAAAAAATGTGTTCGTTCAGTGTTTTTATCTTGTTGTCTGATATGGACAGTTGATGCAAGTTCTTAAGCTCAGCTAAAGCTCCGTTGCTGATAGTTTCAATAGCGTTGTTGTCTAGATTCAAAACTTGTAAGTTGTTCAAGTCGTGGAAAGACTTAGGATCCAAACGTGCAAGTGAGTTGTAAGACAAATTCAATATAACTAGCCGGATAAGTCCGGCAAAAGTATCTCTGTTAACCCAATCGTTGGTAAGACGGTTTCTAGATAAATCCAATTTCTCAAGCTGATCAAGGCCTTCAAGTAATCCCGGAGCCAACACAGAAAGCGAATTATTCGCTAATGAGATTTCTTTGATAACTCGTGATGATTGAAATAGTTCAGGAGGGACAGCGACTAACTTATTTCCCGACAAGTTCAGAATTTTTAATGAATTCAATCCGACGAAGGCTCTGTCGCCTATTTCATTAATTAAGTTGTTCTGAATATTCAACAATTCTAAAGATCTGAGGCTAGAAAGACCATTGTCAGGAAGTCGTAGAATATTGTTGTGAGATAAATCAAGCATCTTCAGTCCAGTATTGCATGATTTACCTGGTGCGATGGGCCCCTTGCCCCAATCCGAGAAGCCGATTTCCGATATGTCTTGAATTCTATTGTTGGTAAGGTTCAATATTTCCAAACTGAAAAGCGGACAGAATACTTCAGAAGGTAACATGTAAATATTGTTGTCACCTAAGTCCAATGTCCGTAATTCCATTAGCCCACGAAAACTTTCAGCGTGAAACTCCATAGTCATCGCAGGCCAATCCGTGTTGTAGGAACGTAGAGATAAACTTGTTAAATCACGTAGTGGAGACAGGACAGTAGCGGGCACGTACCGTATCTTACAGTGCTCAACGCGCAGGTCCTCAAGTTTTCGCAGCTGGCCCAAAAAACTGCCGGTATTCATGTGCAACGAACTTTCGAAGAACAACAAATCCGTGCAAGTCAGTTTCAACTTGTTGATGTTGTACGCCTGCGCCGTGGTAATGTTTTTAAACAAAAAGTCAACTGAGCCTATGGTTTTAATGTTACACGTGAGAAAGTTTGATTCACTCAACTTTGTGTCCGAATAGTCCCAATGACAGCCGGTGGGGGCGGGCGGCGCGGACCGTGCGCGCGCACCGGCCACGAGAACCAAACACATCCAAACTTTTAACGAAACCATGCCGTAAAAGTTCTTGGTCATTTTGCCACTGTAATATAGTTCATTTGTCACTGATATATCACTAAAGTACTCGTTAAAACTTTATGTCACCAAACAGTCAATGTTATGAAGTCTGTGTTGTTGTGTACACTTCGTTTTATAGCGCATGTAAACAGTGAGTGCGAGATCGCGGTAAAACTTTTGACGCAGCCATGCTCCCCTGCGGTCGGGCGGTAACTGACCTACGAAGTTTGAACGAACGAAAGCCGCATGGGTATTGGGGGAGGGGGCAGGCGCGGGGAAGGCAACAATGACGACGGGTGGGACCCGGCACTGCATCGGCTTACAACAGATGGCACGCGTGTTTTTTAAGTACTCGAAATATTGGTTATGCAGCCGAAGACTTAGGCCTGCGTGATTCGTTCGATGCACCTCCTTAAGTTTCATCTCAAAGGAGGTCGCAGTGACATCTGAAACAGTAGCAGTTACGTGACATGAAAAAGTTAACTTGAATTTTTACAGACGCACTCGAACTTTGTTTTAAAATTTATGTTTAATAAGTTATGTTGGGGTGCATTACATTAAAATGTAAGAGTTAGAAATTAACAATACAGAGATTATTTTAGACTCAAATATTGACAAAACGATTAAATATTTACTTTTGAGAGACATGTATGCAATTTTGATGAGATAGGCGGACATTTTTACGTCAAAGCAAAATAAGTGATTGACAGTTTAAAATCGGAAAAGAATGCACACAAAAGATATTGTGGTTTTTCAATTTCCTTTATGGATTATTGAAATGATTTAAGAACAGATGTTAAATAATGGGATTCTAGTACAATGAAGTGATGACTCTTAAAATTATGAGGTTCTTGTTAATAATGCCTTTATTTATTTTCATTAATAATATTATTTTGTTCAGCGGCAAAAGACGATTAAAACTTTAGTTTTACACAGTTTTAAAACGTAGAAGTAAATATTAAAGAATGTTATCTCTAAGCTCCTATTATGCTGTAATACATACAATGTAGGTATCGAAAAAGCTTGTGCAATTTTAGATGATGTGTAAAAGTAGCAGTGTTAGTTGATTTTTGTCGCTGACCGTACCTAAAACGAGTTTAAGTACAGTTAACCGCACACAAGTGGTACCACTTGCACTACGAAAATCGCCCTTACTGCTACGACATGGAGGTACTGTCAATGTCAAATTGTTACCACTGAAGAGCCGTTGATTGTACCATCACTCACATCTATCATCCTTACAGAATTATATAATTTTAATTGAATTAATAAACCATTTGAACTATACATAATTATACTCCAATATTCAGGTTATTAAAAACGCGAAGCCGAATAAAAAAATAAACTTTGTCTGCAATACAAACTTTCTGAATAATTCTTAATAAGAAAAAAAAAAAGTCTAAGAGTACTTTTGTGCTAGTTAAGCACAAAAACACGTCCATTCAAGAGGGCATCGTGCGTCACCGCAAACTCTAATCGTGGGCCATCGAATGCTATAACACGTGCGTGTCGGATCGCGTCTACCGTGGGAGACGGTCTGAGACCTTTGAATATCTTCAATGCCACTACAAATCACGTACCTCGTCCAGACACAGAGTAAAATCAAACTCCCGAATTAGTTGGCGCACTGACTAATGGGAAATAAAATAATTCCTTCGAAACGTCAGGATGTGGTAATGATGTCTCCAATAGGGTAGATTTGTTTTGAGGTAATTAACTTTTTATGAGTCATAACAATTGTGGAATTTACTATCCTTTCCGGATGCCTGGTACAACTTACTAAAAGACAGGTCTCTACAAAGTACCTTATCATTTACCAGTTATCAGTCAGTAATACATTTACAATGGTGCATCCTACATGATTTCTGACCAGATTGACTCTATTCTAAATGTAGATCAATATAAAGATAGAAAGCAGAATATTTGGTGATACTTTCCAAGAAAGAGGTCTGTCGAGCCAAGGTCGTATCAGGGCACGACTATTGATATTCTCTGTCAATATTGAGAGTAAATATCTCACGTGCCCATGACGTGATGGCTCAATATTTACAAGAGGATATCAAACACAATATTACCACTTATCTCGTAACAACTGACTCCGAAAACATCTTACATAGCGATCTTCCCCAAGGAACGTTATATAACACAACGAGTGTGTTGACATTGCCCGATATCGATAGAAGTTCAACATGACTTTTATGTGAAAGAATGGCTTCGTTTATCTACTAATATTTATGAGTTTTTCAATCTATTACAGATTGCCCCTAAATGGATGCTTCAAACCGTAAGCCATGTGTGGGTTTCATTTTAAATCGTCAAACAAATAGATACTATCTGTCTGATAAATGAACAGAGAATAAAAGGTACCGATGAACTGAAATTGTAACAGTTCTATAAAAGCACATAAGCAAGCGACAAATCGATATTGCAGAGACATCGCCCTTGCTAATAATTCTGTTATAATTTATCAGTCTATTGACGATCGGTGATTCGATCATGGAACTAGACTGTAATAACAAAGATAGTATAATGGACAACGGAAATGAGTCAATTACGATTACAGCTATTGATAACTAAATTAAACTTTGTTATATAGAATTGGTTACATGCATTGTGAGTTGGTGAAAAACCAAAGGTAAACAAACTGTGTCCAACGGAAGCTTAGACAACATCATTGAAACAGTTCTGCGGGAAACTAAGAAAACTAACAATGAAGAATCGGCAGCCAGAATTGAGGCCAAAACTGACTTCTGAACACGAACGTTTTACATTCTATTCAGCGCAGTAGTCGTTCTCACTGAGCATCGAACAAGGACTAGTGAAAAACAAAAGAGCTTCGAAGAGAGAAATTAACAATATGGCTAGTTTCTCGGATCCAAAGCAAAAAAGCCTTTTGAAAGTTATGACCCATAATAAAAGTAGTGCCAGGGTCTGTTTCGGTTAGACTAAAGGATTCTACCGCAATTATGTTATTACCTCTATAAATGCGCTGAGACAATAGTGTTAAACGTAAAGTGATGCTGGTTACTTTATGGCTGTCAACGCCGCAAATAAAACATTTTAGTTGAAGATTATAAATCTTAGAAAGCTGTTTTGGTCTTGTTTGCCACAAATTGTTTATTGTCCAGTGCCTTTACTCTTGTGGTGTTATAAAAATATTAGTTAAAATGCCCCATCCCCATGTTATGGGTTTTGTAACTGTTAAATATAGTCCTAGTATGGATATTACCATAATTATTAATTCTCAAGTTATCATAAATCATTCCTTAAAATATGGTCAGGAACAGAACAATTTACATTAGTGAGAGTCTAATAAAATTGCAGTGTTGGACAAAGGTTTAATTAAAAGAGCATTTTAAATAAATTATTTCGATATTTCACAGTATCATCTTAATGTTTTTCCTTTATCTTTAAGACTCATGTTGGACCCAACAACTTTAAAGCGTGATTGTTATTTGTTAAGTGAGACATCGCATCTATTACAGGTGAACGCTGAACGATAAAGGCAGTTTAACTGATAATCTCAACAAAATATTGCTTGCGTCTCGATAAAGGTGGCCTCAGTAAACAGGTACTCCCTAGGCACGTTTCGAGTCAAATAAGCAGCAAGAAAGGGTCCGAAACAGAAAACGCTTTGTGCTAAAAACGTCGACCCCTTATCTTCCTCGGATGGGTCGCTACCATAGACATAGGAAGATAAAGACCATCACCAACAATTAATCAAATGGATAATAAAATCTCACATTCTAGTTTAAGTAACTATCAAAACGTAGGCTCTAAAAAGCTGATTGACATTCATGATATTCCTCTAAAAATAATCAACTTCAATTTTCATATCTTTGATGTTTTTAATTATAATAAAGAATTTTAATGAGGCATAAAAACATCATCATCGTAATAAGTTAGTGGATATCTTACCTGTTTTTCAATAATATTTCGTCATGAGAAATGATGTCTTCCTTGAAAGTTCTAAGCACTGTATAATTCTAAAATGGGCAAGACTTAGAAACAATTTTGAATATTCAATTTCGCGAATTGAATTGCAATTCTCATTCGGTATTCATTTTAGAAAAGTGAGTGTACAAAGTACGGTCGAATCTCCATATTCGTGCCGTGTCTCTCAGCTTCATGTCTATCTGTGGAGACTGCTTCCAGAGGCTCAGCACGAAGTCATCATTCATACGAGGAGATATCATCGTCGCTCGTCGTGGCCACGGCTTTGCTTGTTAACAATAAAAATGTTATCCGGCGCTTACACAAAATGTATCTCGGGAAAACGTCCAGTCTCGCTCTCACTCATTTTAGTCTTTTTAGTTTCTCAACGATTATTTACATTTATGGGTTTTGCTTTCTTTGACGATGTTTGCAAGTTTTAATTTCAATTGATAAAGATTTTTGAAAAAAGCTCTGCTTTCTTAGAAGTCATTGTTGCATTTAAGTTGCACAACACAAGAGCATTCTATACTTTCCGTCAAAATAAATGTACAGTAAAATTTACTTACAAGAGTCCTACTGCCCCATTTTCAAATTAGCTTCCAATAAAAAGTCCTTCCGTGAACTAATCGTCAATTTAATAAACCTCGGCTAATTCATTGTTCAAATTATTTAAAACCGTAAGTCCTTCATAATCCCCTAATTAAATTACCTAATAGTCTTAAGGTTGAACAGTTACGGGTAATGCGATTAAGCAATCCAATATAGACGAAATGGCACCGAGCGCAAATTGCCAATCAATAATGACCCTAAGGGCGTGTAATTAACGGCTGCATTAGTAGGCTGCATTATGCATGACGTTGAATCTCTGGCAGACCCTGTTATCTGCGATGCGTATTTCGCTTACAAACATTTACATAATTACAAACGTTTAGCTAATTTTAATTGGACAATAGATGCTTCAAAGTCCTTAGGCGTAAACTTACGTGTGGTAATTGGCAATTACAGATCATTTAGTGAAATCTTTGATCCTGAATCATGGTAGAGAACACATAATTGAGAGAGTGCAGTTACTCCAAATCCAAAGTAATTGGAGCATTTTTATGCGCACCCAAAGAGTTCGAAAGGAGAGACTTGGAAGAACTAGGCGTAAATTCGAGTTTTTTAAATATACTGATGGAGTGAGAGTAAAAATACTTACAAAAACACAATAAGAGACTTGAAGCGAGAAAATACTACTATTTATAATATCTGTGTATTATAAGTGTGCTTTACAGAACCTACCTACTAAATTAGCTACTAGGTTTGTAGCATATAAAGCTTTTTACGTCGGTAAAAATGCTACGTTATCAAGACTATGTCTCTCACGTCCGAAACAAAAAGAATCTTATAAGAAACGTGGGCAACAGTTTTTGTCCATCACTCGAGCCTAGTCAATCTCACAGGACGCGTACAATTATTTTAATCTTATTAAAATCATGTTTCCACCGACGCTCAGCTTATTGTGGATGTTACCTAGTTTATATGTTTTTGTTTTTCTTCTAAAGATAAATTGTCTGCGGCTCAAACTCAGTAACTCAAGTAAAAAGAAATAACAAAGAGCCGACGTTTTAGTAAATAGTACCCAAAGAAGATCACCGGCTGGCTTCAAGTTTTGAAACTTTGAGAAAAAAAATATAAGAACTCAGAAGACAGTCTAGTCCGTTAGTCCCTATTACTTTTATGGACCATAATTCCGTTGGTAGTCGTTTATTTGTGAAAAAAAACTTAAGTGTTCAACGAAATAATTAAACTGTCAAAATTAATGTGATTTAAAAGGTATGGTAAACGATTTGATGCGAAAGGTATCTAATAATTTGGACAATTTACGATGACAGACTAATTAATATACAGTATTCAAATATTGATTTTATTGCTCAGTTTAAATTAGTTAATCACCTTCGGCATCGGAATAATGGTTTATTACATGAAATTGGTTACGGAAACGAGTAAATTATAGAATTATTTCCAAAAAAGGTCCCAAGTCATTAGTCGCTTCGATGATTTTTACCTTAAATTGGCATAGGGTGGTATTTGCTTATCTATGGAATAAATAAATTGTGTGCAAGTAGTTACCAATATTGGACGCAGAAAAGGGAAATGCACCCCATATTATTATACTATACTAGAGTAAAATATTTGATATTATTGGGGTTGCTTAACGCAACAATTTATTCTGATTGCATGGCTGGTTTCTGGTTTTAATTTTGTTTGAGCAATCAACTCATTAGGTACTACAGTGACTCAAAGATCTTGTATATAAAATTACACAAGACTATTTACAAAAACAAAAAGTTAGACACAAATGTTTGTTTTTACAGGTTAGAAAGTCTTCTGTAAGACTTGTTTAATTATTTTTTACTCAATATAAGCTACTATTTTTTAGCTTATACTGTTGTAGCTTTGTTTATCTCATTTATATTAAGTAATGTTTCCACTTCACATAAGAACATCCCCTCAATTCCAACATACAAAAACTGTCTGAAGATAAAACAGTAATAATAATCGGACACGTCGCTTGTTAGACAAACATGAAGAGATCCCGTCTGATACCACCGAACAATGTGAATGTGTGGGTGAACAAACAGGGTGCTCTAAAAACTTATAAGCGTTTAAAGTCAGCCATACAAAAGGATGTGACTAATGCAATAACCCTTGAGCAGCAAGACAAATTGATGGTCAGATGATTCTTAAGAGATTTCAATATAAAGCTTCAAAATATTTATTTTCTAACAAAAAGGTTTATTAATCTCAATTAATAAAGGTCTTCAAAGGTCGTGTTGTATAGTTTTCTTATTGTCATCTTCATTCAATTGTGCCTCATAAAAGGACGAAAAGATCTAGTTTGTTATTCTGTGCCTACGTTACTGAATAACTGAACGAACTTAGCAAAATAAGAAAAGAAAAAGGTTACTAACAGCTTTTAATATACTAAAGACGGGATTTGTAATTCTGTAACCCCTAATGCTGTCCAATAAGGAAAGATACCTGAGAAAAACAGCCGACAAATTTTGTTAAGGGGTATATTGTATTGGAAAAGGATGATCTTATTACTTACTTTTACTTAGTGGATCACAGTAATGATATTACTGAACTTGGACTAAGCCATTTCACCCTTACTTAGCCTAATGTTATAATATGCGATACATTGAAAGAAATCAGTGAGGCTAAATAGATTCCATTAAGTAAAGATCTTCTTGTTACAGATGCAAAATTACTTGAATAATTTCTTGCTAATTGAAATACATGTAAATGAGAAGCAATGAATGGAAAAATAAAAGTCTATTAAAAATAAAACATAATTAACCTTAATGTCGATACGTCTATTATAGTAGTCAAAACAAACACAAACATAGACGATACAAACACAAATACTTAAAAGGAACAAAAACACTTATCAGTATAATTTCAATCGAATCACAACGCCCAAAACAAATCGTCAAATGATGAAGAGGCGTTACCAAAATTACACTAACATGGTATTATGAAATGTTGACAAGGTAAGAATTAATCATAAACAAATCATTGGGTGCCAGCGGACGTTATGCTAATATAGTAGAAGGTATCCACGGATTTTTTTATCCAGTGCCTCATTTATTTATGTTTAGTCATCATCGTTTAATATTCAACATACTTTGAAGAGATATCGTACACTATCAATCAAACTTTTGCTGTTCCTATTTGGAATCTCGGCTTCATTTTATGTTCTATTCTCTTCGTTGTAAAGAACACATTTGTCAGTCAAGTTCAAGTTCGTAATATGTAATCGTTTCTTCTTTGGAGTTCCGTTGATCTTGAACAATGGAGTGCTGATTAAGAATAGTTCTTAATGCTTTGTCATAATGCTTATTATTCAAGGAAATAAAAATTTGACTTATCATTTTATAGAATTCAAGGTGTACTTGTAGGTGCAAGAGACAGGTATAACATTTATTTCGGGAGAGATTTCATTCATTAACATTATTGTACTTAGATTCAAATTGTGTTTCTAAGAACATTATTGTCCAACAATATATCAAATATATCAACTTTGATCAGTGAGCAATCTATCAAGAATGTTTATCAATGTTCAGTCTGAACAGAATTGAATTGTGTTTCGAAGGTACTTGAATCGTAAACATTGGACCTTCAAATGCCCAAGTCGGTTTTACAAAGTTCTTTGATTCGTGATTACGAATCAATAGAGCTGACACAGAGAGTTAAACAAAAGCGGAAGTAACACAAGAAAGCATTTTAGACATGAGTATCTTAATTCAATAGCTATCAGAAATTGCCTATCTATAAGCAAATGATAGTTAATTATCTGATTGCATAACACATGCGAGATCTTTAGAATTTAATAAACACCATGTAAAAGAGATAATTAATGCTAATGTGCAATTGGCTAGGTGGTGAATCTAATGATTAAATTAACACTTAATTACAAGAAACAATGAAAATGACAAGATCTATAGAACAAGTTTGGGGAAGGAAAGACATCAGAGAAATAGAAAGTTCATCGTGTGCGATTGTGTATATTGTTAGCGTCCTACAAAATGATGCCAAGCGTGACAACCTATGGGTATAATTTGATTGTGTAACAACACTTAATCGTTGATTATGGTGTTATGTTTATTGTATAATGTAAGATAAAAGAAAGGTGTATCTTGATTGTCTCTCATGATACGTTACTTCAGTTATTTATATGTTATTTTTTCGATTACTGATTAAGGAAAGCTAGCTTTTGAATCATCAAGAAGAATTCCGTCTTTACTATGAATTATTTCGAAATCCTTGCCAACAAAAACATAAATAAACTCTGCTTCGAACTCTTAGAAATGAAAAACAACAATTAATCCCCTCACATTTCCACTGGCATTCAGTTTTGGCACCTACCCTGTTCTGACGAATGGTCCTTGAACCAAAGTAATTGATGGACGCACCACAAACTAAAACGTAGGCATGAATAGATTAATGACCAACAGATAGCTAGGTCGAAACTCCAGATAATGTATCTGGTCACCGGGCCATTAATTTACTGTGGTTACTTAACTTGATCAATACCAATTTGTGTGTTTAGTTTACCAGTTTGTGTAAGCCTACGTTGAACTCAATAAAGTCAAAAATAATTAAGATCGTTTGGTCGGATGGTGGTCCTGTATTTTGTCGAGTGCCGCGTTCTTAATTAGGTGACACTAATGACGTTAGCGGGGGTCTGCTTTTTGCAAGGAATAATTTAGCTACGCTCGTCGTTCTCTATTCCTATTCACATATTCAGATGCAGCTCAGCATTGAACACAGCATTGCATTGTTGCATTGATGCTTTCAGCTTGATCCGACGAAATAACAGCAATTTTAATTTTAGTAATTGGTTGAACATGAAAATGTATTTAGTTGAAAGTAAAGACGAATTTTGAAGTAGGTATATACATTTACAAAGGATGAACACCCACATCAGCAACTAGTCGGAGTCCTATAACATAGTTCACTGTGGTACATGATAACCTAAAAGGATACGTGTCTATCATATCATGCATCCTTCTTCCAGCTTAAATATATTACAACGAAATGAACATCACCCGAATAACTAGGCCAACCAAATAAAACAAGTGTATCTATAAATTGATAACCACAACATTTCCGACCACACTGACTTTATACGTACAACCAAATCAGTGCCATCTCTATCGACAAACGAAGGTATTTACAATAAAATATATATCCAATTACACAATAAACCGTTGTCAACATGTCCTGTAATGGTGCAGTATATACATGGTGCTGTTAAAGCAGATACGAGTATTTACGATCAGGCCGACCGTCCCGATGCATATACGCAGATGCCACACATGCTCTGCCTTAATTCGAATAGATGACGAGTAGGGCTGGCCCTAGTACCTACATTTTCTTTTTCTGAAGTAAATAGAAGATTTTTTTTGGCGATGCAATTGTTAACAGACAATAGATTTTATTCACGCTAGGTTAGGTTTTATATAAGTCGTATGCAGCCTCAGGAAAATCGATGTTAGGAAAGATTAAAATATTATATAGCCCGAGAGTAAATTTTCAGACAAGTTGAGAGTCGTGCAAACTCTCAAGGTATGTCAAGAAACTTCATTCGAGTTTCATCAAGTTAAATGTATCAATAACTTACAACCGTAAGTATTTCAAAACTATGTTTTTTTTTGGAAATACTAAACCAGTTCATTATCCGGTCATCGGATTAGATAACATTTAATAAAATCACAATGGCATTGACTTTCTATAACTGTCAAAATGATTATAGCTCAATGATTTAATTGATTCGAGATAAGTTTTATTGACTTGATAAGTTATTTAAATATTCGCGACCATTTCTTTATCTTATTTAGTAATCTCTGTGTAACTACCATACCAATAAAAATTAATAAACTGTTTTTAAAATAGTAATAAAAATGTATAGAATAGAGGTGTATATAAAATTTTTCGTGCAACCAATATAAATTTATGCCCGAAATGATGCATTAACTTTCAACCACGAAAAATTCTAAAACTAGGTCAATTCCCAGCTTGCCAACCCTACGCTTGAAATTCATATTAATGCAGGCTAACAAGCACAGTGCGGCCCATTGGCGATATTGATATAAATTGATTACAAGTTGTCGCGACATTCATTAATATGGTCCGACGCAAATACTCATATCTCTTATCTAGTGCTTTCATTACCGATATCATTACTGACCGACGGTTTGTTTTAATCTTAAATAGTTCAATTGATTTATGATCGTGGAAAACAACTGAGTTTTGTCTGGGAAAGGTTTAGTGATTTATGTAGCATATCTATTCCAATTTCCATTGTACAATTTGATGTATTTATGGATGCATAGATACCTAAATAGGCAGCTGAAATTCTAGGTCATAACCACAAAACCTGCATGCAAGTTAGGCAAATGGGAAAGCAGTTTTTTTTTCTACAGAAATTACTCCATTCATAAAAATTGTGCATTTCTCCTAAAAGGTTCTCAACTATGTAATCTGACCTCAAAATATTTATGCAATTTATGTTGAACACTAGGTCATAAGCCACCTTTTCAATCAGGTATCACGATTTATAAAAAAATCGGTTACAGATTGAAAACGATTACTTTAACAAGGTCACTTTTTAGAAACTTTACGCAATCTTTTGTATTGTTTAAGCCTAATGACCTAAATAATAAATAAACACAACTATTTATTAAGACTGACTCTATCATAACAGATCAGACTTTGATTTAATTAAAAGTGGAATAACCTAAACGATGAATTACATCATTATGTCATTACAGACTACCCAAAAATTATTGGACATGTAAATTGTGAACCATTCATTGATACTTGAAAGCAATTTGACATTCAAACTACTCGTAAGTACAATATTATAGATTTCGAGCAATCAACTCAAACAAGAATCGATCACTCCTCACCTATATTATATTTTTTTTCATAAACACCATTCCAGACAAATAAGGCATCCACGATTGACGATAGTAATTTTTTCGCTCATTCTGCGCAGCCAGTTACTTTCACAGAGGTTGAGGTTAAGGTCAGCCCGTGTTAGCCTTTGGGTTGCTCATCAATTCAATGTAAATAATCTCCGGGCATCCGCTGAGCACAATAAAACATGGCAACATGATAGATTGTTATATTTTCACGGCCATTTTCCTTTGGCCGAGGTTTTATGAGAAGCTTTTGTGCTTTATATGTTTCGTTGTTGGGATTTGATGTTTATTGAGATCCTATATATTTCTGTTTTGGGAAAGGATTTGATTGAAGATCTGTTTTATTTAGTTACTTATAAGAAAGCTAAGAGACTAAACAAATTTATTTAAAAAATATGTCACAACAAAATCACGAATTTAGTTCAAGTAAGTAACTGAATATCACCGATCTTTCCAAGTGTTAATACAACACTAATGAGACACTTAGTTCATTAGAATACATAAACATTGATTTCAAGATGTCTAGTTTATTTACTTAAACGAAAACGATCAGCAATCGAGGTAAAGAACTCAAGTACCAACTCTGTTACATTCCAAGTACCAAGTACTTCAACCTTAATGAATTCCGCCACACCTACATTTCTCTCAACCTGTACCACATTACAGAGCCTATACAACTTTTTATGCATCTCATATAAAAGCAACAAGTCTTACATAAGGCCGTAATGAAAGTTAATTACTCGAACTGAGAACAGAGGGCTGATAAATCAGTCGATGACCTCGATTTGTATCAATCAAATCGAAACGCTCAAACTCCAATTTGACTTGTGTCAAACGATGATTGGTTGCAACACTGGCTACGTCTAATTGGTAGAATGAGTTTTGCTCGCGTGCCAGTGCGGTTTACTTGAAACTATACACGTGCGGATGTGGTAGTGACGGGAAACTGGTGTATCTTTCTTTTTGGATATTTTTGTTTTTTCGATATTGCTATTGTAATTTTATAGCGTGATTGTTAGGCTGCGAGGATGGTAAGTTTGTTGGTGTCTCTTATTATATTGTAATATAACTTTGGAAAAATATCTTTAGCAGAAGGCAAAAGAGTCAAATAGACAAATCTTGTATATAAAAAAGTGTAACAAAATATGTCTCTCTTACTGGGATTTCCTGTATATATCACAATATTTACATGATTAAGATTACCTTGAAGAAGCGTGACAGACAAAAATAAGGTTCTATATTATTTAATATGACACACAAGAGTCCAGCATATTACTTGAAAAAGAACTTTGAATCAGAAATCGAGAACTACTCAACCTAGATACGGCATAATACAGTTGCAATATATCGCTCAGTTTACGACGGCGTAACAAAGCATATCGAGCCCGTCCAACAAGTTTATTTATGCCATCGGAATTGGCTCGTCAATGCTTGTCGCAAAACTACACTATTTCCGCGTAAACATCGTGTAGGGTCACTGGGTCGGGAGGTTTATTTCGCTTCTCTATTTTCTGGACAGAAAACCAACAGCGTCTAGATGAATGCACTTTTTTCGTCTCGTCAAGATCTAGATTTATAAAATGAGTTTAAAGCGTAGCAAAAGTAACTGAACGGTTTAAATTCGTAAAGTAAATGTTTTCTGTTGTTTTACAGTCGTAAGCACAACTGAAATAATTAAAATTAAATAATAGTTTTTACGGAACTGTTTAATATACTTACAGTGTGCTTGAAATTCTACATACGTTTTTTAACTCATGTGGTTAATTAGAACACTACTTTCAACTAAAATGTTTTCATTTTTTAGAACAGTGCCCAAAACTAAAATAATAAAATCAATCAATCACAAATCACCAAAATTACTAGCAAGTTGGTACTTAAACGCGTCATCCAAACCCTCATTATTAGCTCCTGGATTTGTTGAATAGGCTATGTGATTGCAACCAACACTTTGGCCTTTGTTTCGAACGCACGTCGCGGGCCCATCTATCACTGCTCAGTGCCCGTGCCAATTTGTTAGTGCACGTCATTATGTACCCTATACCAGTATGCGTATGGACATTACTTGCCAAACGACGCGACGGGACGCTAGCGAATTTGTGAAACAGGTTTTTGTAATGGCTGATTTGTCTATGGAATCATTTTGAATTTGGAAATTGCTTATCTCTATAGAGAGCTATAGATTTAATCCAAGGAGGAAAAATGTAGTTTGGCCGTTTTTCTAAAGAAAGATTTATCTGACAGTTGCAAAATCAGTCCTTACAAATTATTTAATACAACAGCAAGGTTTATTCTACCGTGTAATGTTTTAAAGCCTATTGAACACAAATACCAAAATAGAAATACCAAATAGATCGTTGTTTTTTTTTCTTTCTTAATTAGTTTTAATCATAGTCTGGCAGTTTGAGTAATTTATGCGGCCTACCCAAATGTCCTTTCTTTGGTATTGTTAGTCGAATCGTTGAGCTCCTTAAGTTTTGAGTTGAGCTGCACGATTACTGACAAATTCGTGCATTGACTGGACAGGT
This sequence comes from Dryobotodes eremita, assembly GCA_917490735.1. Classification (NCBI taxonomy): domain Eukaryota; kingdom Metazoa; phylum Arthropoda; class Insecta; order Lepidoptera; family Noctuidae; genus Dryobotodes; species Dryobotodes eremita. The sequence continues at coordinate 15,392,664 of OU823251.1, read as the reverse complement.
CCACTCATTCTGTGTGGTTTTTTTTTCCTCAAAAGACCATTTCAGACTCAAATCTACATGGTCTTCACATGATCTGACCAAGATTATGTCTGGACTTTAAAAGAGACTGTGACCTCTGAGTTTGTTTCGGCCTTTCTTCTCAGAGTAGTCAGATAGGAAACGCCGACCTCATCTAGTTTTAAAATATGATTGACGTGTTTGTACAAACCTACTTACAGAAATAAAATCATTTATCATTTATCATTATCACTTAAAAGAAAATTTTAATTAGCACTCAGCTTTCGCTTCAATAAGGTTTCCTCAATTTTAAAGCCGTTTATCTTAAAACTAAGTTGGCTCGTGTATCTCAGATAAAACTTAAAATATTTACTCTCATCATATTTACCGATAATTATCATAAATTGTTTACATTTCCAGGATATCGAACACAGTTAATTTCGATATGACTTCAAACACTCGGTAAGTCAATAAATTACATAAAAAGCGGCCGTTTCTTTGGATATCAAAAGAGTATCTACTCAACGCTTCCTGCCTCAAACCTATAACTCCTTTCTCTGGCGCACAATTTTATTTCCATGAAAGCCATAATCATAAAGTTTTTATTGCTATTCATCCGAGGCAAACACTTACGATACGGGAAAAGTTAGTTCGTTATGCCTCGAGAGGTTACTTGTACGAGAGATCCGTGTCAGTTTTGATCGGGCGTTCAACAATGATTTATTGGTCCGAGATATAAATTGTAAGGTCATGTTCAACATTCGTCAAATGGACAGCTAGTAAAACTTGCTATTCGTCATCTGCTCGATATAGCTATTGACGGGCACAAATTCTGTACACGAGGCAGTGTTTATTAAAGTTAAAAATGTGCTTGAACAACGAATGCCTTTCATTGGATTTTTCCTTTCGGAGAAAGAAATTTCGAGTATGTTCAAAGTTCATATAGCCAAACTGAATTTAACGCGTGTTTACATGGATTAAAAAATAACAATTTCTGTTTAAATTCATTTTGGGTCATTTTCTTAAACACTTTTCCGTTATTTCAGGAACTTTCGCAGTAGAATATTGAAATATTCATTTAATTTTTTGTTTTACAGAATAAGCAGTTATTTATTCAACAAATATATCAAACTTTAACTAAAGTATAGGGCTTCAGAGTAAAGGCAGGTTTCAATAGTAAGTATGTTAATGGAACTTGAATTGTTTACTTGTCATGGGGTAACAATACCCAAGTATCTCATGACTAGAGACTGCTGTCACTCTGGCGTCTAGGAACACTATGCTATGACCTAGTATGCTCCATCGGCTTATGTGATTTGTTTTTCACGTCAAGATCTTCATAGAAGCAAGTTTAAAACTTTTATAGGATGTCACTATCGAAGTGAACAAAATAACAAAACTTTCGAAGGCATCGACTTGTCATACCAGTCATTTTTAGAAGCTAGGAAAGCTTTATAGAAAATGTAGTGGTATTTTAAAAGAAAATGATACTTCAAAACTCGCAGGTAGTATCGATAACGCTCCAACATCGATACCGGTCAGTCCCAAAAAACAGACACACTGAAACGAGAACACATCGACAGCAGAGCAACAGAACTGTAGTGTGAATTGAAACTAATAGCACATGAATGGTAACAGATTGCTAGTCCATAACTGGCCACCATAACAGCTTATTATGCATTACTAGAAGGATTAGATCCCATATCGTGTTTCACTACTAAAATTATCATACTAAAACATGACTCTAAATAACGAGCCTTGTATTCTGGACCGCCAGTGTACGTCATATAGGTAATTTATTAAGAACTTTGTCGTTACACTCGCTACCAACTTATTAAGGCAGCTTTCTTTCGTGGGCGATCTAATTACCGACAAGCCGAGAACAATAATACGTAATCTGAATATTTATGAGCGTCCGTAAGATGCATCTGTGAATTTGATATACTTATACAAAGACTGTTTATCTTGAACGAAAATTGACTGTGTGTAATGAATAATTTATTGTGAGCAACCGGCACTGACGTTCGCCATATTTTAATATAAATCCATCTACCATATTGTATGCAAAATGCCATTGAATGCAGTGCAAGGCAGGATCATTATTCCAATATACTGCTGTGATATTCATCACGCGGACCATGGTTGCAGTATTTTAAACAAATCATCTTTAACCGTGGATGCGGCAAGCTCATCTGATGTGAACGGACTGTTGCTACGGAATCGATTTTAATAAAGTTGCTTAGTGAACTCGATTTAATGCGTTTTTTGTCTCGATGCTCGCATGTTTCTGAAACGAGGTATTTCTTGGGTATGGAAAGTAGGACATGTCGCAAATCGATCATTGCGATCGGTATGGATACAAAAACGGAGATTTAGCATCATATCAGATTGTCGGGAGCATGTCAATTGCTGGACACATAGATTGCATCTTGGATAAGTATGTCCCAAATTACATGCACAATCGTTCAGGCAAGTCATCTTATAACTTATTGCTTCGATAAGCGCATCAAATCTTGTAACTTTTGTAACGTCATTCATAGTGGAAAGTTCGACCAAGCTTCTCAGAGCTTCAAATATAATTTTACCCAATAATAATCATTTCTTCCCGCTGCAGGCAAACTATTTAAATAATTATGACTATTTCAACGAAGAATAACGAATAAAAATTTCTCAGCTAATGCTTACTAAAATACAATTATAGGCGCCGCAACGTTCTAAATAACTTTCGTTTCGCGAGTTTTAACGTGTTATTCAACGCTATTTTGTATAATTCCCGCCCTAATGATGATAGCATATTCCACAGTTAAAAGAAGAAAAACTAATGTAACTACGATATATTAGATTTGTTTTTAGAGATTCAAGGCCGGAATTAGCGGTCGTTAGCGTAATGGTCGCCCTAGATAAAGCTATTAAAATAAATTTCTTAATTGCCACTGCGTTGTCAGATAGCACAGATTCCTTGTCGGTGATGCAAAAGTGATCTCACTACTTAAATAAGAATGTCAACTGTGTCAAGTGTTTGACGTAATTGTTGTTTGTAGGAGATGATATTTTATGACCGCTTAGATATGCTATGCTGGGTATGCTTTGTCGCTTTTGTCAAATCAGTAAAGCTACGGTTTCCTATAGAAGCGGTTCCGTCATAATCAGAGATCGGATATTCGGATGGCATATTCACCTAAACTTGAGATGTTGGCAATGGGCTTTTGTATCGAAAAAATCCCGCTAACGTCAAATTTCAGTGACCAGGACCAAATCATAGCGATCGAAAGGTAGTGTTTAAAGTTGTTGTAGCCGAGGTAATATTTACGCCCAATGAGGATACAGTACTTAATTTAATTTAAAAAATATAGAATTTATGTATGTTTTTTTGTTTTATCTCACACACCATAACTCCTTTTACACCACATGGGTTAATTATTAATTTTAAATAAATATGCATCTGCCTTTTTTTTTACAAAAATAAGAAATTTATAAGCCGCTTCCATACTTTCACAGCTAAAAATTAACTTTCGGTAAATATGCATCCGAATATCCGATCTCTAGTCACAATATAACGGCCGTCATGAAATCTATAATTTTCTTAGGTATTTGACATCAAGGTGTCAAAAAACGCTCTGTATTTGGTCAGCCGTCATTGTGTGGCCGTTCACTGCTTTCTTAGGAAACCAAAGATTTAGTGATTCTTCAATGGACGTTAAAATGTACTTACTCATTTGGGGCACAGTTAGTCAAAATATATCCTTTTGAAAACATTGCCTAAAAACATTCATGGTTTAAGAGCTTTCAAAACTCAGTTAGTTAAAAGAAAAAACTCATCGCAATTTGAAAAATATTTTCGTTGTTGTTTGTATTTCTGGGCGTATTTTTTTGAATAAATGGTTGGCTTTGCACAGTGGCCACCTTAAAGTATGCTGAATAAGATAAAGATTTATGTAATTTTATCAAACTTAAATAATAATTTTGTATTCGTCCAAAAATCTAGTTCAGTCAACTGTAATTCATATTTCTGAAGACAAAATATTTTGGAAGTTTACTCAGAAAAACAAACAAGCATGATTTATTTACAAAAAACACAAGACCCTGATGGGGACAATTCTAAAGAATTTCCCGAGCGCAGATGTTCCTACATGGAAAGTATCAATCCGAAATCCTTCGGGGTCTCCTACGAAAGTTCATCAACGAATTACGAAATTTTAAATCGCCGGATTCCTCCTGAGTTACATAACAAAGTAAATCCTACGGCGCCGGGTGGGCAAACAACAGTGATGGAATAAAAAATCTGTGTTTGTGTTGCAATCAATCAACAAAGCTTGCGCCCAGCTTCCAGTTTCCAAAGCTAACTTTTCGAAACGGGCCTCCTATTATTTAATATTGATTTTCGACGTCTATTTTTATTGGTTTTCCAAACGTTTCAATGTTTATAGAGATTTGCGACGGCTGTAGTAGGTAAGGCTATGATTTCGTTTGATTGGATTTTCATTCAAAATAAAATGTTTTTTTTTCGCCTGAACATACTGTTAGCAATAAATTTAGCTTTTCCCGTATACGTGTAGATATAAAAACTCTCTTTACGCTCCAATGTTTATTGGGTAGTTTTATTTCACTGCCCAACATGAAGTCTGGTCCAATCTAATCTAATACGTATAACAAGATAAAATAATATTTTCTATATCTTTATAACGCTTCCGTACAAAAATATTATTCGATTTTATTACTAGTCTTTTATGTGCATTGCTCAGACATGTTTAAAGCCGGGTAGGTACAACATAAGTTATTTGGCAGTAGCAATGAGCATTCCGAGCGTGATGGTCCCGCCATCTAGGAGAATTTATCGAAACTTTTAAAGTATTCATAATTAAAAAATTCGTAATTAAGTAATTCCTACTGTAAACAATTTAATAGTACCTACCTATAATTCTTCGTCTTAGTGTCGATGGCACGACTATTTATTAAATTTTGTTGGACCAAAACTTCCACGGCGCGTGGCGTCGACGGTGGCAGCGTAGAGATCACTATAGCTGCGTTTTTAAACTTAGATACCTATAACAATTAGTTTTTTACAGTGCACTCATCATAAACGCAAATTTATGAAATTCTGAAACAAGCCTTTTATTTACAAATTATTTGGTGGTTATACCCTACTGACTTAATATTTTTGGTGTCAATTTAAAATATTATAATTTTTATTAATTGGTTCCAATTTACAACGCTTTCCCAAATTCAAATATTCTCATTTAATTCCCAAGATGACCGAAATCCCCAGCCAACAAATTATGCCTAGAACAATAAAAACAAACAGACACTGTGTATCTACCAACATGATCTGACTGTTATCCAGAGCAAATTGCGCGAATCAATTGAGGGCTATTATAGCATACAACCTGTCAACCACAATGAAGATCGGTTATGTGTGATAAAGTGCTGGATACAATATTAGTACACGTTGCATTCAATATAATTGTGCAATAAGACACCGGTCATTGCCATTGCGATTGTTTTTCAAAGGAGATACAGCAAATTAGATTAATCACTTTATTTCTGACTATCTTACCAAGGGGTATTGTGTTACCCAGTAACTGGGTTGTGGAGGTCAGATAGGCAGTCGCTCCATGTAAAATACTGGTATCCAGTTGCTGCTTGCATCTGGTTAGACTAGAAACCAAACTCAATATAGTTCGGAGACGGCTAGGCAGATTGATTGACTTTATTTCTGACTAACTTAACAGTAATATCCGTTTACTAGAGGGACTTTGGTAAAGTTTTTCAAAACGATGTTTTTCATGGTATCTAAGCAGAAACTGCATGGTGACACTCTCAAATATAGAATAGAATACTCTATAATTATGTACATCAATAAAAAAAACAGATAAAATAAACTACATTACAACACTACAGATAAAATTGTAGAAATTTTACATAGGGTGACACAATGGGAGCTAAAAGTCATCTTTAACAAGTTTTCTATCCAAATTCTGCCCCAAGAAAAATAAAGTTTTTGTTTTGAAAAGTAAAAACCTTGAAACCGCTACATACGTAGATTTTTAAGTTGTAATAATTTGCCGTAAGAACTCGTGTAATACTGACATGAATAATCTACAGTAAGCATAAATCTTTCACTCAAGAATTCTCAAGTGATTATGCAGTCAGCAAAAAGAAGACTAATTATCATTTTATAAGTGGCAATAAGGTGGTCAATACACAGCAGTCACGGTGTATGTTCGATGCCAATTTGACATGAATACAATTCGCAATCGAACAGCTTCTTTTTTCATTTGAAGCTTGTAAAAACGTGATTTATTGACATGCTTATTACTTCCACTTACGAATACGTCGGACATACGGCTATGAAGGTTGTCGAGCTAAATAAATTGTAGTTTTGAGTTCGGGCGATCCCCTGCAAATTTTGGAGATTTTTTTTAAACATATTGTAAGAAATACAGTAATAGAGATCGTTTAAAATGCAACGCTAATAAAACTTGCCAAATTAAACCAATGTCCGCTATTAAAGTAATTTAAACCTAATAGCTCAAATTAGTTCAATTTGTATCTACAAAAGCAAGTTGAAGTTAATAGGTAGAGAATCTATGGTTTATATTATTACTTTTCTCTGCCTGTAACTGCAACAAACAAAGCAGATTATTAAAATGATGTCACATTGACAACTATTTCTGTAAATATAATAGTCAACTACACTTGCTTGCAAAAAAATTGGCCCTGTATTTGAGAGACGATATATCTCAAAACATTTAATTTATATTTTAATTATTTTATATTGTGTGAAGGTACGTAAGATAAAGTTTATTTACACATATCCTATACTTTGACACAAGCAATATTTTTGACAGGATCGACTCGATTCTTTAGATGTTCTCATAACTCACTAATGTTTGGCAAAACTGCGTGACTTTTTTTGTCAGTGAAGTTGATGCAAGCTTAATTTTGTTTATTACTGATCGATTATTCATTACTTAACTGAAATTGTTAACCGACTCTAAAAAAGGAGGTTTTTTAGTCAATCCGTATGTTTTTAAGTATGCAATTTTGTTAAAAAGTAATTAATCTGTTTTGAATTTTTTTTCATAGACGTAATCTAATTCATGAAGATTTTAGTACACAATATATTAGGTTATTGTTAATTAAAGTTGTTGAATTATCTTGTTTCAAATCGAAGAGAACAGGGTGGACCGATTTTTTTGCACGCAAGTGTATATAGGAAAGTTAAAAACCGTTTACTGCTCACTCGCTGCAGCCGTATGGCACCTCCATAGACAACGCTCACACAATGGAGTCTTGTTTAAGAATTAACGTTGAAGGCACCCAATCAGGCAGACCATCGGTTAACTGATCAAACATAACAAAAAGCCCACACTCAATCAAGACGAATCCAACGAGGTGTTAAGCTAACACTATCAATCATTTAAACGAATAGGGCCTGCTTCGTTATCTCAACTTGGACTGAAGCCAAAATTGTAATAAAGACTCTTTCGTTAACCATTTGATGGCCTGGCTGGAAATTAAAGAAAGTTATTATAACGATGACAGGGATTTTGAATTAAGAAGTCTTTTTATTTTTTATTGGCGTGACATACTTATGAAGATGTTCTGTTTATAGTAGGATAGTGTAGCTTATGTTGTTGTGGTTTTTAATTCGGTCGTTAAAGTTTTGTGGTTATGATGTTTATTACTATCATATTTTTTGTAAAAAATATCGGTGTAGGAATATATAGTCCAATAACTTATATAATTGGATTTATAGTCTGATGTTATTACTGATGGAAGAAGAACACATACAGATACAAATGGTTATAAAGTAAGAAAGTAGTTTTTATTAAAGATGTACGAGTAGAAACCAGCACTACAATCTTGAGGAACAAAATATCTTATGCAAGATTAGATGCTGCTAAAACGTGTACACTATAATATTTTCTTAGGTATTTACAAGGCAGATGTGAGTGGAAACGCCGCGAGGGGTCGCCCTAGGAGGACATATAGTGACCTTATTGGTGATGTTTTTCAGAAAGGTCTGGTGCGTAGTACTCGCAACCGGCGTACGTGTATGACCAGATTTATGAACGTAAACGAGGCAAAAGGAGTATCTATGGATCGTAGCAGGTGGCGTTTTGTAGTTACTGCCTACCTCCATGGGAAGAAGGCGTGAGTTTATGTAAGTATGTGAGTTTATGTATATCTTCTAAACCCCTAGCTAAGAATGCTTTCTCATAAAGCAAACTAGCATTATTTACAATATTTAATTAAAAAGAAACAAGTTACATAATTAGAGTTCTAATAAACGCAAGAACGGCGGACGGCAGCGAAAAGTTTGTACATAAAATCCTTTGGTTCATGTTATCACACTTCCTTAGATGGGAAAAATGTGTTCCGATAATGCCTTCGGAATTCCCTTGTTTTTTTGCGGAAAATAAAATGAACGTGTACATATTTTAGTTACGTAGATTTCTGTGTATGAACTTATAGGTAGGCGGAAGATTTAGGTTAGAAACAAAATTGTGGGAGGGTCATAAGTTACAAAGATTTTTATTAAAAAACTTACAGCACGTGATTTGGCCTACGCACACGTGGGTTGGGTTAAAGATCGCAACTTTTCAAAAGTTAGAGTGACCTGTATAAAGTGATAAAAGCCGGGTGAACCCGTTTTGTCCCCAGTGTACTTATGAACCGACCTACGTAAAACTACTTATTGATAGTAAAAGGTTATGGCTGAAAATATCCTACCCTTGGAATGAGATCAACAACACTATTCTATTACACTCAATGTGTGATTTAGAAATCGTCAAACATGAGATTGTTTTACTAAATTTCACACTGAGCGAAAACTACTAACATTAAATTAACTTTATCAATGAAAATAATTTACATAATGTTATGCATCTCATCAAGCATGCAGGACTACTTAATATCTTCAACAAAAACAATCCACAACTTGACAATAAATTCCCATTTCCCCACATCCATAACCCACTTTTGAATCCCCCTGCAATACATCACTTTAAGTACATAAAACGCAATTAATTAACATTAAAATAACTGAGTTGAGTGCAGAGCTATCAGTACTGAGCCTTGTCTAAACAAGATGGCGGAGATTGCATCCATGATGACGTCACCTTAAACATTGCCAGCGTTTTTCCACGTTTCATTAAGGAGGAGATGCATTTGTTTTTTGTTTTTTTATTACCGTCTACTGTTCGGATTATTGTCTCGGGAAATTTTTGGGTGCGTTGGAAGAATTTGAAATGTGATGAGGTTGTATCTATTGTGTAGTCGGTTAATTTCATAATTTTATCTATGAGAAATCAAAGAAAATGTTTTAAAGTTTCTGGAAGAAATTGGTACCGTAATCTTTAAAACCCCTAAACGGCGAAGACTGCATCAATGATGACATCACCTTAAACATTGCCAGCGTTTTTCCTCATTTAAGAGATGTATTTGTTTTTTTTTTTTTTTAAGCCGTGTGCAGTTCGGTTTACTGTCTGGATTGTTAAAAGTAGATACATTTTTTAGAGGTTATGCAAATGATTGGGGTAGTTATTTTTTTTAAGTGATGCGCTTTTTTCTCTTGATTGCTCAGAAATGAAAATGAAAAATAAAGTTATATTAAAAGCTTTTGAAAGCGAAACCTAGTCGATTTATGCATCTATTTTCAAAAGTTATGAAATTACCGGTGTTTAATATCAGCTCTTCATAAGCTCTATATATTTTTTATTTATATTCTCTAGTGTTTGCCTACAACAACATCCTCATCTTGTTTCTGATCTGAGATCCTCATACACACCCATACATTTAAGTCACACTCACCCAAAAAATCTCCAACAAAAAACAGCAATGAAAGTTTTAAACGTCCGCGTCTATAGATTTTTCATTCTAGACAGCCGGTAGTGTCTGTCTGCGCTAATATTTGCATCCGTGCATTATTGCTGAGCGAGCCAGCACAATGAGGCAGGAATTACCTCTGCAGGTTTGCTTAGGGTACAGCACATTCGTTCACTGCTAAATGAGTAATTTGAATAAGTAATTGTATGTTTTTGTACTATGGACTGTTTTATGTTTTAGAATGAAAAGGATTTTGGTGATAATATCTGAGATCTATTTTAGAAAAAAATATGCGTTAAGTATTTAGGTATGAATAATGAGACAAGAATTATCTTTGCAGGTTTACTCGACATTGCAGAGTATCTAAATAAGCAACATTCAGCTAGGTACTTGGCTTGATAAAGAGGCTGACAACAACTAAAGTGCGGTCACGTCGAACTGTATAGAAAAGAAAGAGAAGTGCGATGATATAACGCTGGTAATTTATTACAAAATATGAAGCAATTATCCATTTATAAAAAATCTATTGATTAGACTAAAAAATTAAAACACTATTACGTTAATATGTTGCTTGTAGAATAACCTACCAAAAAATCTGAATGATTGCATGTTTATGTATGGTTTTTAATCGTTAAAATAAATTTTTAGAGATATCTTCGTGATTTTTTTCTATAGTATCAAATTTGTTGTATTATGTTTTTAACACACTATCTAACTAGCATATATCCTCAAGAATATCATATGTTTATTTGTTTTTTTTTACTGCAGTGGCTCATATACATAAACAGAACAACATACAGAAATAAAATCATTAGAATCAGCAATAGAACTCCTTAATTTAGAATTGGCCTCAAATGCTATGATTACATGTAATAGTCATTCAATAGGCTAATATGAACTTAAAGAGATGTATTGATGATTTTAATCAATGAGGTTATATAATACTAGAGGAGCAACGTCCTACTAACAATTTCAGAAAACCGTAACCACTTACGAGTTTAAAGTCGTAGCTTTGAAACGGATACATAAATATATCAATCTGTCAAAATAATCTATGTTTGTCTCATTTCTTCTACCGTCAAACTAATTACGTTGGAATGAGACAAGACATTGTTATCGGAAAAATGGCCAAGGTTGCCAATGATCAACATAATTTCCCCAGAATTAATTATGGTAGTTATTGAATCAATTATTATGATAGGTTGTATTATGGAACTATCAATAGATTAAAGAAATAGACAAGGATTAAGTACATAAAGGAAGAAAAGAAACAAATGCGTAAACGTAAATATTATATTTAAAAACTATAAAGATCGTGTCAAATTACTTTTGTTTAAAATGGAATGATATTATAATTTAGAATTACAGGAACATACATTCGTCATTCACTAAACTCCCAACAATCTGGCAAAATCAAAATCGTTTTTACTGGTAGCACTGATGGCAAAAACAATGTTTGATAAATTTATTTCTTCTCGTAATGTGTTTTTGGATAATCTGAAGAAAATTTAGCAAATTTACTTGTGAAATGTAACACTACTTACTTTATTGATTTTTTCAGTCCGTAACATACAAATTTTAACCGCTCATTTTACCATTTTGATATTTTTTATTGCTAAGCAATTGCTCACTTGACGTCAAGCTGACAACTGAAGTCAGATATGCCTGCGGACATATACGAAGTAGTAACACGTCGGCGCCGTACACTGCTGATCTAGTCCTATAAAACATCATTGATTTTAATGATTATAATTCTATTAATAAATATTTTTTACGGCCGCGAATCATATTTAGATCAACATAAAATCTGGTACTGACCTGCAAATCGTAACAAAGTTAGAATTTTGCGGGCTACCCTGAAGCTTTCGCCTTAAGCACGCCTGCAAGTAAAAAGTCATATTCATTAGTCAAATTACATCATTAGTAGATATGAAAATAATAATAATAATGAGCTATGAGGTCATAACGGATTTCGGTGCAAATTAGCTAATGGCATACCCACTGATGTAGCTTCCCCCTACTTATCGAAATCTAATTACCTACACCTAGTGAAACAAGTAGCTATAGGTAATTAGGAACAATGTATGATAGAAAAGTACCTACCTACAAATGATGTATTAATGAGTCTACTTATTAATGAAAGAAACTCATCATAACGCTCACTGTTACTATAAAACGGATTGAAACATTGGATCTGTACTTTCAAACTACATTTGCTTGTGTTAAAAACTACGTTGCGTTGTATGGACCTATCTACACAACGAAACCTCCTTGCCAAAAACACCATCACATTCTAACTGGCCAAACAGCCACAAAAGAAAAACGAAAAAAAAACACGGCTAGTAATCACAGCTCTATGGGTGTATAAGCTAAGTCAACAGTCATCTCATAACCAGATAGCGGGACGCATGCATTCTACATGAGCTTCGGCTTCATTCCCGTCGACGACTTTGCGACTGTGTTTTGCATTCCCTGTGCCTTCCCTTTTAGGAGTTTTAGGTCTGCGTGAGTTTATGTGAAATAGTGATGTTTTTGGTCAAGTTAGTTTTAGTGTTTTGTGACTAAATTGACTACAAATAATCAGTATGTGTGAATCTAAAATGCATTAAAACCGGCTGCCTCCATATTATATTCTAGAATAAATTCAAAATGCTGAAATATGATAACCATTAAAAGTTCAGCGAAAAATATCATGATGAAAAGGATTCCTTTACGTTAAAGTTTATTTTTAGACATAAAATGAGAGCTTATCTATGGTTGGTGGGTAGAGCTTATTGAGACAAAAATAATTTACTTGGAAGTAGAGCTTCCTCATGTTTCGTACCCATATGGAAGTCTTAGGATGTGAAAGGTATAATATGCCTAATATAAGAAAACGTTTTTCTAAAAATAGAACAGGTGTTCGATTTTATATATTTATTTTTCAACATATAATTACGGATTTTATATAAACTTTCAATATAATGCACAAGTTCTAAAATAAAAACCTACCATTGAAATAACTGCACACACATAAAAACACATAAAACTAAAATACAGACCCATTTCCAATTCAATTCCGGAACACGGAATTTCAAAATTTATTTACCATTAAGTTCATAAAGTTGGTTTTCATTGCACTGTTTACTGTACAATTAACTGTTACATGGAGCTCACCTAGTTAGGCCACCGGTAACGACATCGTTACATCCATTTGAACATTTAGCATACGTTGTTTTTACAATTTTAATTGGCAGTGTTCAATGAGAACGCACTTCGTTAAAATTTTCCCATTTAGTACGCATTAAATGGAAATAAAAACATAACGTTTTTCGGTAATTGCATTAGTGCGCCGTAATAGATGTAATTGGGATCGGTGTAAAGTGGACCAATGTCAGGTTGGTAGATACAATTTTGTATGTTTTTTTTGTGTTCCTAGGACCCAATGCACACGAAGGAGCCTATGATGAGATCGTGTCCAAGCTGCTCACAAAGCCCAGAGTAAGAGGTAAGAGAATCTACACATCAAAGTTGAAAATTAAAATCTCCCCTTCTATGATACAATACCCTGTGCCATGAATTGCATAATATAAATACCGTCCGAAGATATCGTCCTTCCACAAGCACATAATTGAGAGTGATTCCAAAGAGTCAGATTCGATATCTGTGTTCGGGCCACATGACGGTTTTTGGTGTACCTCTTAGTAACACAGTTTTCTAGTCGAATTGAAGTCATTTGATATTTATTTTACCTAAGACAAATATTAAAACAAGATGATATTGGCCATTACTAAAATAAACCATTTTTTCTGTACTTCGTAACTTTATAATCCATCTGTCTACACGATGAGCAAGCCCATCAATAACCGAAAAGACAAAAATACTTAAAAAAAAATTCATTAACAGTTAATTACTTTTCAAATTAACACCTTAGTAGCTACAGCAAAATGTCACCTAATACGCGAGTATTCGCATATGTGCATAATAACGACAGGAATGTAGGTCGAATGCTGATTGCAGACACTCGCCTCATATCGAATTCTCTTTTTTCCAACCAACGCGGCAACGATCTCGGTTGCGCGAAAAATTTCATATCGCCACGCGTTTTGCAAGTAAAATCAGATAACTTTTGACACTTCAATTACGTAGTGATGGCCGCCCCAATTTTTTTTCCGCCGCGTTTAAACGCGGGAAACATGTCACGTCAAGAGCATACAAGACGAAGTTTCCAGAACAAAATACAAGTTCCTTAAACTTTAACGGGAAGAAGGTAATAAGAGGGAAATTAAAAACTTTTTCGCTTTTAATATTAAATTAACTGGAGATCTGTTATCGCAGGTGCACTATCGAGTGGACGGAGTTCGCTATCCGCGCCCGGCGGCTGTTTCCTATTGTTTTATGTGTTTTAGTTTACGCTTGTTAGTTTCCCATTAAGTTTGAGCGCTTTAGGGCAGACCTTTTATTAATTCGTCAGTCTTACTTGTCTAGCAAAGAGGAACGTTTATATTGCTTACATCTTCATAAAATTAAATCCCTTTGTGGAGATATTGCGAACGCATGTTGAGAATAGTTCGAACCCGGTACGTCATGTCGTCGCGAAATCAGTTCAAAGCGCACTATAAATTATACGATTTGAATTCTCCTTTTAGTGTTGGCATAAAGAAGAAATCTCTTTAGTGTTTGTGAGACCACACTAAAGCTAACGGACAGATACAAATCTTCATTAACAGCTTGACAAAAAGTCACAGCTGCTGGCTTGTGTAAATCTAACGAAACCTGGTTTCAATGTTCTCTTAGTGACACATTGAAAAAGAAAGCTGAATTCGGAACAAATTTAGAAGATTAGAAAAGAATTTCTGTAAATATTTGTTTAATCAGTCGCATTGTTGCTTTCTGGTTTAATAAAACTTAATCTAAAACGATAATATTTCGAAGTTGGGCACTTGTACTCGACAAGTCACCGTTCTATTTATATTAATCTAAAAGTAAATACATCGTGTTTACTTGCTTTTCGAATGTAGTACATACAAAGTGGCATCTTAATGATGTGCATTAAGCTTCTCGCTGACAGCCTCAAGTGTCGGTATTGATACTTAATGACTGTGTCACTTCACCTGGCAAGCGATGAACACCGACATTAAATTGTCAAGCACGAAATAAAATCACAAAAACGAAACTAAAAATTTACTTTCATTACACGTCGGTAAAGTTGAAAATAACCATAAGGGCGGCATAAAATAAATCCCGACTAAATTCAAGTAAAAACAAAAATTATAAAAGTCAGATTTATCGTTCGTTCAACGATTTAAAGTCCATTTTTGTGTAAATAAAACACATTTCGGTCCCACTGGCTAAGTTTTAATGAACTTTAATTTATGGAGTCTCGCATACTTTGTCGCGTTTACGATCGTTCCGAGTGATTTTCGGTAGTCAGGATATGTGTGGTAGTCAGGAGACTGTTCCATGTTTTGGTTTACGTAATCCAGTCTATTAATTTCGACTTTATATGCTACGACAACGTGTTGCGGTGATTTTTATTAACAAAAACCTTTTTTCGGACCGCATAATGGCCATGTTTATCTTACTCTTAACGATACACGTCATATATTTACTAATACATAAAAGTTATAATGTGGACGTAAATCTTCAGCCTAATTTAAAAATATGTAAAAGTGACATTGACTTAATTCATTCTCTCAACTCATTTAAGCGGTGCCTAAAATTTGATTGTTGAAGTTTGTTGGTTTGTACACACGACGACATTTATCAAGCTATACATTTCCAGTTTTAGCTGACCTCGCATTGTATAGGCTTTTTGTAGAATGACAAGGCAGCTTATACTGGAAATGTATAGCTTGCTTGATATGTAGTCGTGCGTACTGCAAACTGTATTTCTTCAAAAATAATTATAGCGACAGAATAAAACATGATTTAAATCAATGTTTAAAAAAATATCCTATCACCTGAAACGAAAACGTTGTTTAAGAAGCCCACTTGCACCACCCATCACTAAAAACATTTAGCGCTAAACGAGTTTCAAACATAATTCTGTTTCTGTCAAATGTTTGAAGAGAACAAAAACAGAATGATGTTTAAAACTCGTTTAGCGCTAAACGTGTTTAGTGATTGGCGGTGCAAGTGGGTCTTGTTCTAATAATTATCAAACATATTGTGAATAAAACAACATAATTCACGTCCCTCACTTAATTCACTAAAGTGAAATATTAATATTAACTGTTAGGCGATTTATCACGTAATCTCGGATAGGTTGATTCATTAACGTGATTCATCCTTTAGCCCGTTGAATTTATAACTCACGAACGTTGGTTATTTGACAAAATGAACCATTAGTTGTTACGAAATTATGTAAACACGACCGTACGTCAGTTCGTCCGAGAGCGAGGTTGCTCTTTGATTTTTCGTTTATTTTGTAAAGAATAACACAAACTAATGAGAACGGGTACGCTTTTGCTCAAATAAATCATGATTTTGTGGCGATAGTCAAAATATCTTCATAATTTAGTACGGCGAATACCAGCTGGAATATTTGAGGCTCGTCATAACATCCGACATTTGTTTCGTTTTACATTCTGTGGTTGTGTCGCTGTATGTAACGTGGTGGATATTCAGCCGAATGAATATATTACTACAATATTTTAGGACAAACTATTGTAACTTTTTAAAAAGTTCTTTGAATAAATTGTTTCAGATATATACACTCCCTCATTTTCTTCGTACGAACAACTTTATCATGTTCGTCAATTATTTTTCCAATTTCTGTTTTTTGTATCGATGTGAGTTTATAAAGTAAATAAAAAAGCCTCTTTAAAGTACTGCATCTAATAAAGACATGCCTACTTGTCCTCCACCCACATCCACATTACAAGGTCCAAGAAACAAGTTCATACACCATTATGGTAACGCGTCATAAAAAGCGTAATATCAACTCGAAAGCCAACAACACTATCCAAAGATTGTTTTATTCGTTGCGAACAAGTATCTTATTTGGCTGGCTACAAGCTAGCTGTAATATTCATCATGCTGTTGGCTCCGGTGACTTTAAACGGTGCATGTCCGTCTTTTATTTTATTTTTTTATTTATCCTCGCCTCGATTGTTGCCAGAGAGCAGTATTCATAAAACTATGGAAGCGCTGCTGTTCCTTGTTTTACACACTCTTTTATATTTCAACAGCCATTCCAGTTGAGAAACAGGCGACATTTTATAGTGTATCTACATCGTCTTTACTGTGCAATGTCCATCCCAGTGGAAAATGAAAATGACCTGGAAGTAACTAGATTTTTTTAAAAGGTTGTTTAAAAATGTAGAATAGTTTAGAAGTGGGTTAATAGAGGTCAAACTAGGAGATCAGAATGGGTTTATTATGTTTTGCTCAAACTTATTGACCTTCTAATCTTCTTCTTCTTGATTTTCTTCTTCTTCTTCTTTGGGTTGTGCACAGTTCACAGTCGCAGTAACCAAGATAGGGTACCCCAACCGAATGGGTTTAATTAGATTAGAACCGCGGGCGAACCGAGCGAGCGAAGCGAGCTGTGGCGCAGCGGCCAACGAGCGCTACATTTAAATTGGCCGCAGGTACTTGGATATCTACATTTTTAGGACCTCAAAATATACATTATTTGAGCTTTATAAAAAAAGGTCCATTCATTATATTAGAGTGTTCAATAATATTTTTAGGAAAGCAAAATGCGAATTGTTTGAATGCATACCATTAAATTAACGATTTAAAATTCTGATTATAAAAAGTAGTATAAAGTTCTGTAGAGACTTAAAAAGAACAAAAAAACGGCTAAAGCTATCTATTTTCTAAAGAAAACAATAACTTTCAAAGTTAACGAAGCAAGAGCAAACGAACTCAAGACGATAGGATATTAAAAAATCATACAATCAAGTAGCCAGGCATTGTTTGTGTAATCTATTAGTACCTACTGTCTAATTGGAGGGCTTTGTACACAGAGGCCCGTGTGAGAGAATAATTAATGTTGTTAACAAATGCTTCGTGTTGTTTCAGTGGCTAATGATGAATTATAACTTTACTGTTAAGTTAGTACATTGTTCTGTAATCATTATTGTTTGATAGAGGTGCAGGAATTCAATTTGTTAGTTTTCAGCGTAAGTTGACCTTTTTCTTTTTAGGTTCATATTAATTTAGCTATAGACAAAAAAAAATGTTTTGTTTACAAATTGGGAACAGATTTACAGTAAAACCTAATATTGCAGAAGACGTTCGTTTTTAATGAAAAATTTGCGGAAACTGAAAACTGCTCAAGTCTCTCAAGCTATACCCGGGTCAGAAAGTTGGTAATTTTACTTTTTGCGCGTCATGGTATTTGTATTTAAGCACAACCCTACTCTTAAAATGCAAACCCTCCAAAAGAAATACCAAAAAGTGGAGTAATTAAGCTCTCCACCCATTTAATGGTTCAACAGATTCAGACCAAGATATACTACCTTCTCGTTGAAGCTTGCTTTGATTCTAATATACAGCTTCACTATCGTAATGGCACTAAAATTCCCAGATTACTGCAGTTAAAGCAAACAACATAAATGTGTTAAAAGCAGTCGTACAGTCAGCCAGACCTGCAAGTGACTAGTTTACAACAGCAATATAGTATGCAATACTTCAACACTGAGCGCTGTAAAAGGAGCGTAAAGTTGATGTTCTCACCAAATCAAGTATGCGAATTACTATTTCAGGTTCAACGGAGTTTTGGATAAATAATATGATGCAATTTGTAGTGTAAAGTACGTAGCTAGCTTTTGAAAGTACTGGAAACAGGTCTGCCGTGCCGTCTGCTCTCTGATTTTAGGGTTAATATTTTATTAGTATCCTTCTTCATTGCAGTGTTTTCTCAGACTAAACCGGATTTCTCTTTGCACGGCCAAGAAAATCATTCTTATCTTTCATTTTGGTTTTAATGAAATTCTTATAACTTTCTAGTGCATCAATGAGACCAGCATCAAGAGACCGAATAATTTCAGAAGTTATCAAGATATTATTATGTCAAGACAAGTAGTTGTTAATTGGTATAATAACCACGCAAATCTCTATAATAAGATAAATGACATGGTAAGTCTTGTAATCATTGCGCTATATATAACATAATAATATCAAAGGTTTTCCTGAAACGTCGTTATGTCTTCAGATCAAAGCTTAATTATCTTAACTTCTAAAATTATACCGCAGTAATAAGACATTTCCTTAAATAGAATTAGCTTAGAACTATTAGAACCATCTTGGTTGAGATTAGATTCGCGTTTTATTGCTGGCCAAATTGTGCAAGCGAACTTGATTACCCTTTTAAGTCCTTCATGATTCATACATAAATGTTTTATAAGCATTTTGCAAGAATTCTTCGACTACACAAGATAAACAAGAGAAGACAGTTGTTATTTCAAAAAATAGGTCACGGAAACGAAGCTGAACAAATAATGGAAACAATATTAGAACTAATAACACAACAGAAATAATATCACTTACAGAAATTACAGCACAGTGAGATCACACCCATAGGAGCTATATTAGTATAACGCATTTCACAGCGGGTATCGTAATTCCATCAAACAGAACATAGAATGTTATTGGTAGGAAATGTTAGTTCGATCATAATGCTAACGAAAATATCGAAGCCGATGATTGAAACGATGTAAGTGAATTCGACGCCAATGGAACTATTTATAAATTAGATGAAAGAACACAAGAAAGAAAACATAAATATGTGATTTGTCAAAACTTGATTTCTGGCTTGTGGAGTTTGCAACACGAAGGTTTTTAGTTCAAAATATGAAACAAGAAATGGCAATGATGAGGGAGTGACTTCAAAACACTTTGGAAGATCAAACGGCTAATTAGAGAGGTGAGAATACTGTGGATTTTATGACACGCAACAATTTTGATATCTTGGTCATTTTTAAATCTATTTCAACACCTCTTAAAATATACCGCATTAATATTTACAAATGTTATTGATGAAATAAATTGTCAGATAAAAATCGTTGATTGTGACAAGACTTACGCGGTGCTGTCTAATGAAAGCCACTACCTCTCTATTCTATTCTGAAATTCTCTTCATTGAAATAATCAATGAGTCCTGGCATAATAATATTTTCATTAACCAATGCATTTACGGTGTCTGCTTTACGACTCATAAATATGTCAATATCCAATTTTAATATATTCTTTATTATTACACCTTTGATTATAAAAACATGTGCTGTAAAACAAAACATAGATAATGCATCTAATAAAAACGTCAAGAATAACCGCCTTATAACGAACTAAAAATATGGATTTTCAGCCATGACGCACGACTTGATTTTATTTATATGTTAACACATTTACGTCTCTTTGTGAGAGATGCTTCACTTTACTTTATGACCCGTAGTTTAGTTGTTAAAGTTCTATCGAGCGATAACAATTTTATTTTAGTGCGAGCACAATCGTAAGAATGAATTTTCATAGAGGTAAATTCTGCACCTTTGAAGTTTTCTCTTAAACTCAAAGTCCTTCCTATTGTACTAATACTTTAGACCGTAGTAACGTGCAGTCATAAGAATAGGCTTTAATCCATATATAATAATACTTGAATGCCAGTTATCACGAATCTTTTCATCAATCATCGATACTGATAAAAAATTCTCTTATATGCAGTAGTACAAGCAATTAAGTTAAAAATAACGTTTTGTGCCTCATTTATGGAAGTAGCTCTAACAGATTGCTAACACCTAGCGCTTATTCAATTTTATTATTTAATGCAAACACATCTTCTATGTTTTAAGAGTCATGTAATGATACAGACAACTAAGTAGGTACTAACTATGCAAAACTAAGACATGGAAAAACAGACACAGCGTGTACCTGCTTCGTAGCTTACACAATACCATTTCAATTCCTCAGTCTTAATTGAAGCCCTAGACTCATTACTTCTGTTGCTACTTCTAGTAATTATTACTTTTCCATTACAGAACCAGTAAACACGTGCGTAGACCACAAGCCGGTAATACTTGTTGCCGACGATGCCGACATGTTTATTACGCCGTTGCGAGCTGAAAGCGACTCGTAAAACGTTCCCAAGGTTAAGTTTGATTGTTCCAAACGTACAGGCTGCCTCTCTTCCAATTATTACGAAGACGAACCCTTAGATCCAGGAAATGTAATCCTATGTGCATGGAATAAAGTAGAATTTGTAATGGATGATGTTGTGTCTAGCGAAACAATTTATGTTTCCCATTGTACGTAAGATTGCAACGCTTACTCTAAATGCGGTTTTGAGGTTAAACTCCTATTTGCTTTTAACGTGATTTAAATAGGTCAAAATACAAAAGGATTAGTAGAATGGTTGTGTCCTTTGAAGTAGAGGTCAGTAATAAAGAGAGTAGTACAATCATAGCAGTTATTGGTCAGTTAAATTTATCCTCGATAGCAATATACTATTTTGTTAATCGTAAAACTGCATTATCGAATACAAAGCCTCAAATACAAGTTCTTATGAAATAATCTAGTTTTGATACTATCAGTCATAAATTATGCCCAAGATTAGCTGTCTTGTATAATTTAGTGTTAGTTCCATGAACTAGATGACTCATACACAAGAATGGAATTGTCAAATGCAATGAGACAGCAACATTTGTAGCGGTTATCACTCTGATTGTTAGTTGTTCCAGACTAGAGTAACTTAAATTTTAATTAACTGTAATGCTATTAACCCTATGTTAATAACAATTATTATTTCTACTTGGTCCTTAATATTATTGTATTTGGTATATAATGTGAGCTTTTAACACCATACCCAAAAATTGCCTCATAGAACTCTTTACCTTCATGATGGGAAGTTAAATTGTTAAGAAGACAAGGCAGTATTGTAAATGTTGAATGAGTCTAAAAAGATTATAATCTCCTCTTCTAGTGTGGTTTGTTTTTGAATCCTTGATATTTATGGTTTTGAAAGTTCATCAACAAACACGTGCACTACATATATTTAGTTAGCCATGCTCATAAACACTGCATAATTATAATGCTGTTCATTTCTCACATCAAGTGAACTATAAAGGATGTTACCAACAAATATCAATTTGTTAAATTAAAACTAAAAGTTACCAGATGCTGGCAAGGTTGACATCTGCGTTCTCCCGAATTTAATGATCCCCAAGGCGGCCACACTAAACAGCGAACATATTCTAAATTTAAAGAAGCAAATCGTTCAGTCGATACATTGAAACGGAAATAGAAGACACACGATCCCGCGGGAAGTCGAACAAAAAACGTAAAGGAGAAACACATGACCTCATTTGTCGCGAAGCGAGGGAATTATTTATTACTTTTGATACCTCTCGCGTCGGCTCCCCCTTTGTCTTTGTGAGAAACTCTGTGATTTTAATATCGCTACTGTTTCTAAAGGAATTTGTAAATGTGATGCTCTTCTTAAAAATTATGGAAGGCTTATGTTGGATTTTTATAGCTTCGCTTTGATGTCAAAATTAATTTAGTACGCGATGAAACAAGTCACTCTTATGAAGTAAGGATTTAAGGTGAAGGGCGATGTTAAATGAAGAGCAAAAACAACATTGCTAAAAGTAAAGTACTAACGGAGAAGTAGCTGGAATTATTTTGAGTACACAAAAGATTTAGTGAATAATTATTTGCTTGTGCTTAGATCACAAATACATTTTCTGAGACTCTGATATACCACAATCTTGTACCTAGTGGCGCTGAGGTGGATGATCATAGTTTTGATGCAACAAGTTAATGCTGTGAACATGCAATCCGTACCATGCCATTCCAAGGGTACATTGCCTAACTCTTTTTTAAATCACACGAAAATAACGCACCTATAAGTTTATTGGATAAAATAGGCCAGGGTGATAAGGCTGCAATAGAAATAACAATAAGTTCAAATGATACTTTAGCAGTGCATATAATCCATATAGCTTCCTTCTATATAGGTAAACCCATAGTGAACAGTTTCTCTAAGTCATGAAAAGTGCAATTATACTTATATTCTCCGACCGACTTAAAACATTTCTTAAAGGTAGTAGTAAGTATTTTCTTTGAACAAAAGTCTTGTATTTGTAAGACATTTTGATTGCAGGAGCGCTTACTGTTATTATAACATGCTACATTAATGTCAAGGCAAGCCAACGTGTGACGCATTTTGTTATGATTTTGAAATTTAATCATTCCAATATTCTAATTACCAAGTTTATCATACACTTAAAAGTCACAGATATCAATCAATTTTAGACTTTATTTTATAAACAATAGGATGTAATGTGGCCATTTATGAACTTCAGATAAACTTTGTCAAAGGTTGTTAGATGCGTCCGCCAGATGCGCCTACGACGAAAGTGTCGACTAATGACTTGGCGGTGACGATGTAAACATTCGACGGTCGACACTGTCAAAATCATCACGACAGCTAAGAAAAAACTGAAGGGATATTTGTAAGTTTCACGTATAGGCTTACAGTCGTCTGTAAATGTAAATATAGAGGAAGATGGATTGCTTTTTATGTACGCTTTCAAAACAAGAGAGTGACAAAAAAAAACAATATTTTCAACGAAATTACGAATTTACGCATACCGAATATTAGCAAACATTATATGACAAAACTAAACTAAATCCATACCCTTTTTCACAACTGACCCCATCTCGTTCCATCATGATTTATTATTCACAACTAATAATAAATATTTATAAATCTGTAGTAGCTCACGGCCTGGATTCTCGAATCATAAAGGTTACGTCCAGCATCGGCTCATTAAAATTGAAGGGATATGAGAGAAAAAAGCACCTTTTACAGCAATAAACTATATTTAAACTAAGACAATGATTACAACGATCTTAGCGGCGCGATCGCGGAAACGAACTCATAACACTTACGATTAACTTAAGATAGGTGGCACTGCTCACGCCCTTCGTAATACTATAACACCTCCCCTCGAAGTCATGAGCATGTATCTTCGACATTCACATACATTCATCCATCATACCTAAATTACGCAGACATTCATGATGCTTTGTTCCAGTCAAGCCTTTGGTCAAAACATCAGCAGGCATTCGGTCAGTACACAAATATCTAAGATCAATTACACCTTGTTCGCACATATCTCGAATAAAGTGGTGCCTCACATCGATATGTTTCGTTCGTGGATGATAATTCCTACTTTGAGCAAGTTTAATCGCGCCCTGGTTGTCGTTAAATAGCATCACACACTCACACTTAATCGCAACGTTACTTAAAACATCACGCAAATACATTGCCTCTTTAGTAGCTTCGGAAATGGCTAGGTATTCAGCTTCAGTGCTTGATAAAGCAATGGTCCGTTGCTTTCGCGCCTCCCAGCTAATCGGAGCACCTGCCAAAATAAATGCGAAACCGGAATAGGATCTACGATCTATTGCATTCCCTCCCCAGTCTGCATCAACCACACCAAAAAGAGGCAAACCTGTTCTTTCGTACACTAATCCGTAATCTGATGTACCTTTCAAGTATCTCAGCACACGTTTAGCAGCCTTCCAATGTTCAATATGATAATTTGTATTGAATTGACTTAAATAGTTGACGGCATACGTGATGTCTGGTCTCGTTGATACGGCCAGATGCATCAAGGCACCTATCAAACTTTGATACGGATACTGTTCCATTATATCACATCTGATACACTCAGGTTTCTCTAATTTAACATTTACATCTATAGGTGTGACAACAGATTTACACTCGCTCATACTAAACCGTTCTAACAGTTTGTCTATATATGATTTTTGACTTAAATACACTCTATTTTCGTCATCACGACTAAATTCAATACCTAAACAAGTTGATATCTTGCCCATATCTTTCATTTCAAAGGCATTCGATAGCTGTTTCTTTATATCTTTCATCCATGCATCATCATTTGTTGATATAATAATATCGTCAACATATATACCAATTAGCATCATTCGCTCACCTTTCTGTGCAATAAATACACAAGGATCCTGCGGCAACCTTTCAAAACCAATATCACTCAACTTTCTCACTAACTCTTTATGCCACTGCAACCCTGATTGACGCAAACCATATAAAGATTTTCTTAACAAACACACACTATCCACACATTCATTAAGAGCCTTATTCCAGCATTTAGCTGTCTGAAGTATGTTCTTTTCTGTTATTATTTTCTTCTGTGAACCAATCTTTTCTTTTGTGAGTACTCTCTCTAGAACATCGCTTAACTGGTCTGGAATTTCCATAAATACCTCTTCATCGAGTGAACCGTTAAGGTACGCTGTTACCACGTCCATTTGATGGATTTGTAATCCAAATTCAGCCGATAAAGCCGCTATGAGCCTTATTGATGACGATCTCACAACTGGGGATGAGGTCTCGTGAAAATCCTCCCCTGGCCGTTGTGAACATCCTTTTGCGACGAGGCGCACTTTCTTGCCAGTACTTTTCGTACTAAACACAAACCTGCTTCCAATAACTTTTCGTTGTTTTGGTCGTGGTACTATTTCCCAGGTTTTATTCTTTATTTGTGACAAATACTCATCTTCTAGGGCAAATTTCCACAAATTAACGTCGCTTCTCTTCTCTACATCTTTCCACATCATTGGTTCTATCATTGCTATCCCTGCACTTATCTGTTCATTCGGTTTATCTGATTCATTTTCACTATCTGTAGTATCCTCTTTTACTGTATGATATTCTTTCCGCGGTCTACCCGCCATACCAGTACGAATTAAACGAGGTCTTCCTCTTCCTCTTTTAGAAGGTTCTATTAAATTTTCCCACGAAACAGTTGAATTCCTCTTTCTATGTAATTGACCTCTATCACTATCTTCCTCTGGTTCATAAACTCTTTCAATCGATCTTCTTGGTCTACTACCATCTCTTCTGGTTCTCAATATCTTCCGGTTATCTTCCACTCTTTCATCATGCTCGTTAGACACCTTCAATTCAACTCTTATTTGTTCTTCATTAGTGTTTTCTTCTTCATCAAATATCTCTTTATATTCATGTCTAAACGCTGTCTCATTCATAAACTTCACGTCACGACTCACTATTATTTTCCTTGTCGTAGGGTCATGTATCCTATATGCCTTAGATTGATTATCATAACCCACAAATATTCCTAACTGCGAACGAGACTCAAATTTTCCTTTTGGTTTTCCCTTGTCTTTATAATAAGCTTTCGCACCAAACACGTGCATATATATTACAGTGGGTTTCTTCCCTTTCCATAGCATAAACGGTATTTCACCTTTTAATGCTGTAGTTGGGCACCGGTTTCTTATGTAATTGGCAGTATTTATTGCTTCTGCCCAGAAAGGAGGAGGACTGCCTGCTTGGCGCATCACACAACGTGCCATCTCAACTAATGTTCTGTTTTTTCTTTCAGCGATCCCATTCTGTTGGGGTGTATACGGCGCTGTCAATCTTCTTCTGATTCCAGCTTTATTTAATAAATCATCAAACTCATTGTTTACGTACTCACGTCCGTTATCAGACTGAAGGTACTTTATCGTCTTTCCTGTTAAATTCTCTGCATAGGCTTTGTAGGTTTTAAATGCATTTAGGACATCACTTTTATTTGCTATGAAGTAGACTTCACACCATCTGGATTTGTCATCGATGAATGTAACAAAATATTTTTTACCGCCATAAGACTGCTGTTTCATGGGGCCACAAACATCGCTATGCACTATTTCTAGTAATTCGCTTGTACGATCTTCCGTTTTCCTTGGAAAAGGTGTGCAACTCTGTTTCTCACTTATACAGATCTCACACTCAGACAACTTTTCGTCATCCTTGAATGTTAGTCCGTGTACTAAACTATTCTTCGCCATAGCTTTCAAGTCGCGTTCGTTGAGATGTCCGAGACGTTGGTGCCACTTGTCTAGTGAATTATTTTCAGTTTCAACATTATTGGCACATTTCTGACTCATACGAACATGGTATAGGTTACCAACACGGTCTGCCCGTATATGAATTTTATCATTATTATCAATCACAATCGCATCATTCTTTCTGAAGCGAACCTCGAACCCGCGATCAGTCATCTTAGCCACTGATAGTAAATTTGTTCGTAAATCGGATACGTAGAACACTTTTTCTATATCAATTTGGCGTTCTTCACTGCCCGTGTCTACTGAAATCCTTACCTTACCAGCGCCGGTAATTTGGGTTCTGTCGCTATTAGCTAAATTTAGTTCGGAGTCCAACCGCGTAAAATCCTCGATCATTTGCTTCTCGTTACACATATGACCCGTACATCCACTGTCAATGCACCAAATAGGATTTATTTTCTCACCCAACATAACCTCTTCGGTAGTACTCAATAACATTGTTGTCCTTTGCTCGTTGTCTTTACTGCATTCCAACTTTTGTGCGCTTTGCTTATACTTGTTGATGTTCTTAGTCTTGCACTCTCTTGCTAAATGCCCGCGACGACCACAACGATAACATTCAAAATTATTTTTATGGCCTTGACTATCATTATTCTTCTTCAGATTGGCATTTTTATTTTTATTGATACGTTTGACGAACATAGCCCCTTGGTCTACCGTCTTGGACTTACGAGCTTCGTAATCCTCGATAATCTTAACCTTTAACGTTTCCGTTGATGGCAAATCATCGCGCGATTCCATTGCCGTTCTAAACATGGCAAACGAATCCGGCAAACTATACAACAATAATATGGCTAGCAGTTCGTCAATAACAATCAAACCGATTTCTTTGAGTTTTTTCACTGCATCAAAAAAATCCGCGATGTGCTTCTTCAAATCATCATCTTCTTGCATGCGAGTAAGAACCAGCTTTTTCAATAGCGAGGCTTTTCTGGCAGGTCCGCTGGACTGGTACATACATTTCAGCTTATCCCATATAGCCTTGGAACTTTCCAAACCATCTAATGCAGCCAACTCACTTGGACTTACCGCCAACAATATGTCTGACTCGGCTTTTCTGTCCGTTTTATTCCAGTCGGCATATTTTGAATCACCTAAATGTGGCTTTGGTAACGCTCCTGATACATATTCCCATAGATCGTTTTTGATCAGAATTGCTCGCATGTGTATCTTCCATGTATCGTAATTATCACCAGTAAGTCGATCAATTTTAATAGATGTAGCCATATCGAAGTTTCTTCAACTCCAAAAACAACAGCAATGCAATATAAAAAAGTCTTTGTAACAAATTAATTAGGTAGTAGTAAACAAACGGCGAACGTAACTTGCAATTCCACGTTACACTAATCACCTTCGTTAAACCTTAACTCGCGTAGACGCGTTTATAACTTTGTTTACGACGAACTGTTTTGGTTCAAATCACTACAATTGTCCACTAATCAGTTTTGATTTCACTCACTGGCAGGGTCTGGGCCCATAACCTGAAGGGATATGAGAGAAAAAAGCACCTTTTACAGCAATAAACTATATTTAAACTAAGACAATGATTACAACGATCTTAGCGGCGCGATCGCGGAAACGAACTCATAACACTTACGATTAACTTAAGATAGGTGGCACTGCTCACGCCCTTCGTAATACTATAACAAAAATCACCATCAATCATTTTACAAAACGCTGAATCAGGACCAATTGATGTCATAAAAATATTTTCTATTCTAGAAGCTCAAACGGTACGAACAAAAGGAAACGTGTAACCCGATACAACTCCGTTAAATGTTTACAAATGCTTTATGTTTGGCGAAATCAAACACGATTTGAGTGGCGTTCCACAAAAATACAAGCCAAGGGGAGGCAGTAGCGAAATTCAGTGTAAACAATAGTACAAAGACGAGGTAAGATTATTGGAGAATTTGTTTTAAGCCACTTGAGGCACTTGTAAATATTTGGTAAGCTTTCGTACGCCTTACGTCTGCCATTTCACCTGCCTTCGTAACGTTAACGTTTAATGTTATTTGTTTTGTGATAGAAAATCGAGCTCCAACAACATTATTTTGACGTCCCTTTTTATAAAATGTTGAGTTCTCTTTTCTTTTTTTAATATCCCGCTTTGAATGTTTATTTGTCGTAAATATGTTTATTTTACATCGTGTGCGAAGTGGTTTTGTTAGAATAATTGCCTATTACATTAATAATTTAAATGTATGGTTCTTAATTGCGTATAAAAGTTTATTCTATGGTGGATTTCATGCATATGTTTCAAAATATAATAACACTTCTGTTCGGGTCTGGCGTTCATATTGTAGATACAACATATTGCGAGCTTTAACATAATTTGGGGCAGAAATGCAGAGGAAACTGGATTAATTTCTGCTAATGGCCTGGAAGTGGTGACAGTGGTGGGAAAACAAATTGTATGACTTCAATTTATACCAAATTAAAGTGCAGCTGCTTTAAATGTTAACAATGTGAAAACATTTTCAACTGTATCAAATTATAAGCAGTGATTTATGCTCAGCGTTTAATTTTTGCATGGGAAGAGGCTTTCGTTCAGCTTTTTCAGACCAGTAATACTTGGTACCGTCTATAAAAACTTGGATCGGTTTTTTCTGTCGAACTGTACCAGACCGTACGCAACTCATTACTCGACAATCTGCAGACAATCATTGGAATTAAAACTGAATTAATTACTGACTCTGTTATGAAACACAAATCCGTTGTTCTTGTACCCACACGTGTGATCAATCAGCGCAAAGCTCCAGCTCCTTATGAAGACGAACAGACAGACAGTCGTAAAATTCGTGATGTGGACTGATTGGAAACATGTTCAGACGTTCATTCGTTCAACCGTGCGTATGCGCGCTTGCTTTCAATTATAAGAGATGTTATATGCCGCAAAGGAAATAGTGTTGTGCGTTGCCGTAACGAATAGGCGAAATATTAATTTAAATCTATTAGTATTTTTGGAAGTAATGTGTTTTTCGGATGGAAGTGTTATATTGAATCAAGATGTCAGTCTGCACATTCACACACTGTTCAGTAATGTGTCTTTCAAGCTATTTATTTGAGTTACCAGCATATTGGCTGTTACTAATGCTCTCATCTTCACACAGAGTTGGTTTTCGCTCGTCATTCGCGTACCCCATCTTTATTTTTATGACCTATTTCTTATGCCATTGACCCAAGAGAACCATAAGGCCATATATGCTCATAAGTTTTTTCATTAACAAGTTTGCAACATTTACTTTTTAACATACAGCTCCAGCTCATAATGCGTATAATCATTATGTCATAATGTTCACATTTGCGTAAATGAAATATTTACGAAAAACGCAAAAGGCAATGCCTTAAGGTACAATTTCTTTAACAGTCGAGCATTTAAATTCACGTGCATAAATCCGTCAGTTGAAGTTAAAAGTCGATTATAAAACAATTTTGAAATTTAAATTCGATTATTCATTTTTTCTTCGATACGGTGGATAAGTAGGGGGTTTCTCCTCGATACGTATCAGGGACCGGAATTATAATGTCGGTAGTAAGTTATCTTTAGTCCGCTACGGTTGCCATATTATTAACGTCACAACATTGATATAACACGTGGCTCCTTTCCGCGGACATGTCTTCCAAACCGCACGTAGCAATCATCATTACGAATCAATCGTCGAAAGGCAGATGTGTAACAGTTACACTTCATCAGTTGTCCATGGATTTTTATTTTGAAAACGATGTAATGAAACTACAAATGCTACGCAAAACTCGGAGTTTCTGTAACAGAATAAGGTTGATATTGGTAGAGCGGAGAAATTGAATATCGGTTCGAATACGAAAAGGGTTGAGTGCGACTGGCTATCTCGACGTCATCCTGTGGATCCCTATATTTAGAATGTCACTTAATAGCGTACAATTTTGCAGGCAATACCGTCGATTGTGTAGGTGCATTCAGAGGAAAATGCTCGACGGAACGGAAAATTTGTCGCGGCCATTATTCGCACTAGCGCTTCGGACGATTAAATTCGGTTCACCCACGAGTTTAGCACTGTGATGTACATGAGACTAGCTTCAATTGACGCATAGGAGGCAGTTATCTCCACACAATTGCGTTCAACACTTCCTTTGAATAATTCTGGGGTTGAAAAACCTATATTTCTACAAATGTCTACCCCACGTAAACTTTTTCTTGTAGCTATTCAATATTCACATCGATGTCTGAACCCGCAAAAGATAAGGAAACCTAACATCGTCTGCTAAAATACCGAAAAACAATTATAATAATTCAAACAATCGAAAAGTGGTCCAATAAAGCAATTTGTCATCCACGATAACGCTGTTTGAAAACGTTAAATCGGTGAGTAAAATAATCTCTTCTCTCAAAACGAGCTTTCTGAATCTGAATTCGATTGTCCCCTGACTGGATTGTAAGTAACTTAATACTTTGGCGCCGGCTCCTACCACATTTTGGTAGCTTCTTCTCAGTTTCACGCAGCTGTCATTATGACAAAGTGTTTACAAAACGCTACATCTTTTTTCTTTATCTTGTGTTTTGCATGTTTATTTGGGAGGTTTGTGAATATTTTATTGTTATTGTGTGTGGAGATAATATGAAGACACGTTAATTTATCTTTGTCATTTTATAGACAGTTTGTGTCAACTTTAGTCGTTATTACTCTAATAATGATGTGACCTTTGATGAATCGTATAATACATTTAAATCAGACACGACATTATAAAAAATCTATTGATATTTTTAGAGTTAGGACAAGGACGAGACTAGAATAGTTCCCGATTCAAACATTGATGCTATCTTTAGTACCCCTTACGAAATAACAAGGTCAGTAAAAGATTCCGTAGTAAATAAAGAGATTACGATAGGAGTTTGGTCGGGGCCTACTTTCTCTCGTGTACCTTTTTTATCCTAACAGACAATAGCAGACTTAAGTTCGGCACCGTCTTCATTGTAGTAAGACTCCCGGTATTTATTCCCAAAACGACGTAAAGTAGATAAGCCCCTCCCGTGTAGAAAAATTCCCTTTTAGATTTATCGGTAATCTCGTTTGTTGCCGCTTTTATTGTTTCTGTGAACAATAATGAATTAGACTTACTTGCTCACATTATTTGCTTAGGCCCGGCGTCATTTTGTTTACTTTGGTAACTGCATATCCCGTCTGAGGGAGAGTAGGGTTAGCTGAATCAATGCGGTGGGCGTTCTGCAAGGGGATTTCTAGATTTATCGTTACTTTGTTTTGTATTGTACAGTCATTTTCATTTGGGTCCGCACACAAATCTATGAATTTCCTTTGTTCAATTCGGTGTAGCAAAAATTTCATCCAGTGAATCTCGTTAAGAGAGACTTTGATGCAATAAAAGGAAAGTTTTTGAGACAGAACAAGCAATGTTAACATTCCACACGATGTTCGCGGCCATTTGATCACTAACGAGACGATTCCCGGAAGCTATAATACTTTGTTACTTTGTGAAATTAGGTTGTTATTTTTCACTTAAATTGTTAGAAGCGTTTTAATTAGGATGTGGATACTCTCCACGGAATATGAAAGCATTATCTTTTCAAAATTTTCTTTGTTAATTAATTACCTACAAATTGTGGCAGGTAATTATCCACGTCAAATTAAAAGAAAACGATCTGTTCAAATTCAAAGCAAATGTGTTTATTTTTTCAATGTTCACGATCCTTAAGAGCTGCAATAAATGAACTTCCAGCTTTACACAAATAATTTGGCACTAATTTAAATTAACCTATATATTTATTCCGACATAACATTATAATACTGCATTATCATTTATTCAAAATATGCATGGATTTCTGTGTCATTAGCTTGTTGATTCCACAAAATTCATCTGACGCCTCCTAATGAGTCGCATACATTTCGGAGGCGTGTTATGGAATGCAACGTTACGACATTTGGGGCCAAGCAAACGAAATTAAGCGAGCTCATTAGTAAAGTACTGGCATCTAGAACTAAATATATATATGAGATAAATTCACACGCAATC
Organism: Dryobotodes eremita; assembly: GCA_917490735.1. Taxonomy (NCBI): domain Eukaryota; kingdom Metazoa; phylum Arthropoda; class Insecta; order Lepidoptera; family Noctuidae; genus Dryobotodes; species Dryobotodes eremita. Next base: position 15,359,940 of record OU823251.1, on the reverse strand, counting down.
AGATAATACACCATATTTGGATATTAAAACTATTTAAATAACGACTTTTGTGAACTAGTGTGGGCGAGTTCGACTTTTACCGTCGTTATAACTGTACCTATAGTCACTTTTGTGAACTTGTCTCATTTAGTTCATAATCTTTAATATTATTAATTTTGAGATGGACATTACAATGTAATTTTATCGTTTTAATAACAGTAACTGCCTGTTTCGCCACCTTTAGTTAACTTAAATTATATTGGATGATTTCATAAGAATTTCATATTATCATGCACGCATTCTCCGAAAGGTTAGGCAGAGTTTGATCTAGGTACAATTTATAAGTCCCATTATTATTTTGTGTTTACTTGGTGAAGAGTGTCTATGATAACACACTGATAACGTTTGCCTTAAAGTTTAAAGTCATTCATTTGGCGGCCTGTCCATTATTTTTGTTGTATTTTACACTTATAAATAAAGGGGTAAGAGAAACCTTGCACGGGCTGCCAAGCATGAGAGGGGAGCGTTGTATATTGAGTAGATTGCTGATAGGGTTGACTTTGTTTCGTGATGCGACAGGTGTTCAGGATAAGTCTTATTATTATATTCATTCTCTTTGTGTCTATTCTATTTGATGGTGTGATTTTAATAAAGAACTAGCTACACCCCTCGATTTCGCCCGCATAAGTTTCGGTCTCGTGGCAATATCGGGATAAAAAGTATCGTATGTTCTAACCCAGGTCATGGTCTACATATGTGCCAAATTTCATCCAAATCTGTTCAGTAATTTTAGAGTGAAAGCGTAACAAGCAAAAAAACATACTTTCGCATTTGTAATATTAAGTTAGGATTAGGATACTTATGTAGATACATGAAAAAGATCCATAATGAAAGGTAGACTGGGAAACCAAAATGAATTCCTTTAGTACAGGTCCGTAATTATTACCTCTCCGTAGTTGTATCCTAACTTTCTGTTATTGAATGTCCTGTCCTACGCTTTCTTTAAAGCAAATAGCTTTCACGAAACAAGAAGGAATAAAAAATGTAGATGTGGGGAATTAAACACGTCTTTTATTATTGGCTTTTAGAACTGATTCCATTTCAAATAGACGTAGGTGTAAATGATAAAATTATAAATGATAAATGATTTTATTTCTGTAAGTAGGTTTGTACAAACACTTTTACACGTCATTCATATTTTAAAAACTAGATGAGGTCCGCGTTTCCTATCTGACTACTCTGAGAAGAAAGGCCGAAACAAAATCAGAGGTCACAGTCTCTTTTAAAGTCCAGACATAACCTTGGTCAGATCATGTGAAGACCATGTAGATTTGTGTCTAAAATGATCTTTTGAGGAAAAACCACACAGATTGAGTGGACCTGTCCAGTCAGTGCACGCATTTGTCAGTAATCGTGCAGCTCAACTCAGAACTTAAGGAGCTCAACGATTCGACGAGCAATACCAAAGAAAGGACATTTGGGTAGGCTACAAAAATTACTCAAGCTGCCAGACCATGATTAAAATTAACTGAGGAGAAAAAAAAGCAACAATGATCCACATAGTCTTCACATTCACAATACTAAATAACACCTATGTCTATTTGACATAGGATCAGTTTATTGATTGGTCGACCATTTCTTTCTGCATCGTGTTTAGGGTTTGGGAAGTCTCGACAATCTCAATGTCTCGGGACACGAGAAAACCTACGATCAAAGTCCCGGGACGTCGCGGGACTTCAGAACTTCTCAAAATTAAATTAGAATCGAGCTAGTTTTGGGCCAGATGTATCAATAAAAAGCAATTTGTTTATGATTTTTGTAATAATGCCACCGGTCGAGGAGGATGATTCCCTCGTTTTCAATAGATGTCGGTTTTATTGTGGTTAAAGCTTTGTAAACTAGTTGTAAGCTTTCAGTATGTTTTCCGGGTGCTTCAAATAACTGAAACTCTTTTTTTAATGTTGCTCTTGATTTTTTTGCAAGAATTTAGGGTACATTTTCTTTGTTTTTTTTACATTGAAACGAGTCGTCTGGTTCGTTGTGTACTGTAGAGCTACTGGTACTAGGTCGCCTTTTTTTTTTTTTTTTGGGTGGGAAATCATCAAATGACGTCTCCCGCTCTGGGCGGAGCGGAAGGCCGTGTCAGACTCTTACTGACTAAAACCCACCCGTGTTCCTTCAGTTGCCTGTGCGCCAGGGCCACGGTAACTCTTTCGAACAATCCGCAGCCCCGGCAGGCATCGGTCCTATCGGACCCCGTCAATTTTGCTGACATCTCTTTGAGGCGCGCGTGGAACACGACGCGCCGTCGACCCGGGCCTGGTCCTTACCGGACGGCGAGCTGCCCATTGCCCGCCGTCCGCAAGCCCGCGCCTACGGTGGCCGGGAGTCGGCAATCGACTCCCGACGCCCAGGGTGTCTCCTCCTCGGTACTAGGTTGCCTGTAAATTACTTCCAAATCTGACGTTAAGATACGAGGAATATTTTCAAAAAGTTTGCAATACAGTGCTTCCGCAAAAGCCAGAAGTACAGTTGTCCTCAAATTCGTAAAGAAGTCCGTATTTTGGAACTGTAAGCTATGGTGGCCAGTGTCTCGAGGATCGAACAGGAAGTATCGGGATCCGAGACAGCAAGATTTTCAAAAAGTTCCGGGACTTTGAGACACGAGACGTCCGGGACCCAAACCCTAATCGTGTATCAAACATGATACAAAATCGCTAAAGCGAATGCTATAAAACTCAGTTCAATACCGTTTAGTTAGATTGTCACAGGGTATAGACTCTAATGTAATGCAATCAGCGTAGAGTGTAGCATAAATAGAGAGCCGAAATTCTGAAGCGGATATATTAGGCTGTGGGTGACGACAATATTAGTCGATATTGACAAAGTAAGTATTATCGTACGTTAATTCCAGCTTCGGATAACAGAGCTTCAATTAATCCTGAAACTCTATTTAGATATGAAATAGTTCCTAAATTGTATTGTGCTGTGATAGTCATATTTATTGATGCCATTCATTGAATGTATGCCAAGCGATATTATTGGCACAGTCAATCATTATTCGTTTTGCCTTTTGCGGTTGCAAATTCGATTACCTTTACAAAATTATTAAACCTCATCATCTGCCAAGTATTTTTCATCTATGTTGGGGTCGGCTTCCAGTCTAACCGGATGCAGCTGAATACCAGTATTTTACATGGAGCGACTGTCTATCCGACTTCCACAAACCAGTTAATGGGTAAGACGATACCCCTTGGTAAAACTGCTTGTCAGACTTCCGGGTTCTGCCTACCCGTAATGAGTATCAAACATCTACAAATGATAGCCGGGACCCCACGATTTTTTCATTGCACCTCACCTAATCATCATTAATTTACAAATTAATATGCTTGCTTACCTGCCTAGATTGGAGTCGATTTTTAAGGGTTCAATTTTATTAGCTCTAAGCCAAAGATTCTGGACTCATTGTGATATGGGTAGGTTTAAACCAACAATGTAAGTGAGTGACTTCTCGGTCGACAGTATGAGCCTGAAGATTTGGTCTATTGACAACATAATGGACATCATAATTTGTCATTTTTTCCCAAATAGGTAAATTCAAACCGTAACTAAGCAACATCGATGCGCTTATAGTGTAGTTCTGCCAAAATAATTCACCTAACCGTGGTTCAATCTACGCCGTACGACCAGTTTATGTTTCGTGTACATTGCGAATTAATTTTAAGAAGATTGGTGTCCACTCGTGCGACATTGATGCACTACAGTGAACAGATAAACTCTGCTGAGTCTTTGTTATGAATATATAGGATTTTCAACAGCTCGGTTACTCTCTGAATAAAAATAAGTGCTACGACTTTCCGTAACCGTTAAAAAAAAGCAGCTTTTTTCGGTAATCTTGTTATTTTATATGCTGCGATTAATTTCAAAATATTTTATTTCACACAAACCTGCACGGTTCCAATTGGTCGTTTCCTGTGGAAGAGAGCCGGCAAGAAAAGCCACGGTTTCTCTTTAATTTGATTAATTAAGCAGAAAAAATATTGTTTGATTAGGGATTTCACTTCATATAAAATTCTGTTTTACCCATCAGTGTGTTCACACAACAATTAAACAGGTGACGGAGGATCGGAAAGGATCTAGGATGAAAAGTAGCCTCTGTCCTTCTCCAGGTCATGGTCTACCCATGTGCAAAATTTCATCCAAATTCTTTCAACCGTTTTAGCGTGAAAGCGTAACAAACAAAACTACAAAAAAACATATATTTCCTCTGTACATGTATGTTTATAACATTAAAAACAAAACAAAAAAAACGAATTTCTAAACAAACCACGATAAAAAAAAATGGTTGAAAATATTTGTATTATTTTGCAGCTTCAATTTATTGCTTTCAAACGATCGTCAGTTAAGTGTATTAGGTTCAATAAAAGATAGGTTTCACAGTTTAAAAACTATTCGCTCATACAATTCATAGTTGTCATGCAAAAAATTGTATATGGTTTGAATATTTTATTTTGTACTATTTGAAATAAATCCACACCTTTCTTTTAGCTACAATATCAGGAAATTTTAATCATGGTTCGGTGTTTTTTCCATACCTTACTGAATGTGTTTATAATAACATTTATCCAGGTACCACCAAACGGGGTGGATAGGGATCTGAGGTTAAACGGGACGAAACTTTAAAATGGATTTTATCATTGAAATAATATAGTTTGTTGCCAAAAAGGACTGTAATGTGTTTGCTGTATTATAATTAACAATTAATTGCCCTTGTTGGCAACAAACTATATTATTTCTATGTTAATATCCCTTTCAAAGTTTCGTCCTGATTAACCCCTGCATCCCTATTCACCCCGTTTGTACAGTACCTGTCTAAACTAATATTATATAAAGTGGCAAAGTTTGTAAGTTTGGATATAGGAGGTAATCTCTAAAAGTACTGATCTGATTACGAAAATTCTTTTATTGGCAGAATGCTACACTATTGCCGAGTGCCATAGATAATCTTTGATAGTATAGTTGACTACAACGCGGGTGAAGTTGAAGGCAGAAGCTAGTGTCTTATAGTTATAAGCTACGAGGTTCATTTTTTTTAATATGTGTACGTATGGTTTTTTTAGTACCTTATTTAAAATGAGAACCCAATTATTGTTCAAAATTCAAACCGAAAAGAAACAAAAGACAATCAAATAAATGTATAAGACAAAACACGGCGATAAATTCTCGGTGATTCGATTTAAATTCGTTGTCTTTTCCTCTCGTCTGCCTGTACTTTGTCATTGCGATAATTAGGACGTAGAAGTGTTGCCGACTGTAATTTCTCTTTGTGTCCAAGTATTTTGTCATGTTTAATTTCGTGCCTTCAACCGCATTTTCGCCAATTAGGTTTGGTGGCGTCACGTCTTTTTGTGGGGGACAACTTTTATGTTGTTGCAAGAATTATATTTTTGTGAAGGGATGTGTAGATGTTACGTTGGAAACATTATATTAAATAAAATATTATATTAAATATATTCCCCTTTATTTCTAAACGTTGCTTAAAGTTAAGTAATGATTAGCGTCTGCTGACTGATTAGGCTGCTGTTGATATGCTTTTCAAGAAATGAAAACTATTCTTGGTTCTAGCAAAACCTAGGTTCTCGAGGTTGAAAAATACAGCGATGTGTTTCTTTGCATTTTGAGGATAATTATTCAGAATATTCTGGGCAAGAATAATGCATAATCAGCCTATAATGTTCCCACTGCTGGGACAAAGGCCTCCTCTTTTCGAGGGAGTGGGCTGTAATCTACCACGCGGGCACAGTGCGGGTTGGTAGATGTCACATGTCTTCGAATTTTTGGTTCTAGGACATGCCGGTTTCCTCACGATGTTTTCCTTCACCGTTTTGAGAGCAGTTGTGATGAAATTATTTACATAAAGTAAAGCGCCTGCCTGGGTTTGAACCCACGACCTACACTTCGTTAGTCGGGGCCGATACCACTGGGTCACCATTGCTCCAAGAATAATGTCTATTACCTAATTGCTTTTTAAAATTATTAACACGCTGCAATAAGATCGAATCAACCCTCTATAATACATTTTAATTATAACCTACATAAATACCAAAACAAAATAATGTCTCGGTAACATTTTGTACCGAAGAATCAACCATACCTCCCCACAATCAAAATTATAGTACCATCAATCGGCTCAGCGCACTACAAAGCAGGGTTCGTGACGAAACAATAATTATATTTAATAATCACCTTATCAAAGACGATGCAATTTGTTTGGGCTGATTCAATATCGACATAATTTGGTTAGTCAGCTGTCTGATTGATCAAAGGCTAAGGAAATAATGGTCTCACGGTTCACGGTAATTAAGAAATTTTAATAAGAAATAAGAATCGATATGTTTTGGTATTCGATTTGTATTGGTTGTTGATGGGCATGCATTATGCAACCTGTGTATTTCGATTTTTTTTTTGTGGCAGTTGCTCATTTTGTAATAAAGAGTAATAATAATGGCTATGGAATTATAATTGTTCTTAATTTGATTATTGTTGAAAATAATAAGGAACGGTCCAAAACAAAATACATAGCCTGAGGGCCTTGATAAAGTGTCATTCTATCAGCGATAACGATGATAGAAAAGTTAAAAATGTTTGGGACTGACACATTAATATTATAAAGAAAGAAAGATAAATATTTTACGCACAGGAAATACAAACAATAAAAATAGAAAATAAAAATAAAAAGGAGCATTTAAAACTAACTAAGTGTATTAGTGTAATGTGTTTGTTGTCTTTATTATGTAGGTAAGCTACCGAAAAGCTTAAGTCAATTCTGTTGAAAGTCATAGAAACGAAACGCTTTGACAGTGATTGCCACTTGTCCAGGTCCTCTAGTCTAAAAATAATCTTGACCACAGGCTTAAAAAAAAATGTCAATAAAATCTATAGAACTGACGTCTCCAAGATGGCCTACAGGTAATCACAGCGACACCTTTTGACGTAATCCCGACCTACTTTTATCGTTGCAACTTGCACTCAGATTTATGTTACTACAGTGACATCACCACTATGAAACGACTTTATGTATTAGTGATGGATACCCAGTTGAAAGGCTATTGATGTGAGAAAGCTCTTAGTTTTTCAGGAGTGCATTACGTAAGCCAGTAACCTGATTTTTTATAGGCGTGTTGTGAAAATTGATGGCTACATTATGTTGTTTTGCTATGATTATGACGTCATCATAGTTTGATATAATGTGGATAGGCCATAATGTTGGTCCTCTTGGAGTGGTAGATAATCATTAAGCTATTGACAACTCACTAAAAGTTCGTGAGGAAACCTAGACTTATAGTTTATAGTCAGATTTATGTAAGTCTGAAATCGTCAAGCCGTTTTGAGCAAGCGTTGTGATCATTGCTCATGCCATCTCTGTAGGAGAAGAGGCTTTTGCCCTGCAGTGGGATAGTCATAGGCTGGTATTATTTTTATTGTTATTTATTATTGCCAAGTTTGGAACCCTTGTAATAAAACGTTACTTAAGTATCTTTAAATTGAAATTTCCTAATTACACTTCCGTATACGAGCGTACATTTTAGCAGGTCGCAAAAAAAAATCCTAAATAAAATATTATATGATAAAAAGTTATATATTATTATGTTTATAAAACACAATAATAAAGTCACTTGTTTATAACAGAAAGTTATAAAATACTCGCTGTTCTATTGTACAACTTCAGTAGCAATATAAAGTTAATTTTCATTGATAGAAAAAAAACGCATTCTCTACAACAACAGCTCGTTGAAAGTTCAGTGAGTTCCCAGTTCGATTTGGGATTAAAACTCTTCCCTGGTTTTTCTAGAGAAGGACCAGCAAAAGCTATTTAACTTTGCAAGCAAATAATAGTTCGCTATCGCTCTCCAATTTGCATGCACAAGCGCGAAACGCAATAGGAGTTCTGTTAGACATTTTGTTATACATACGTAATTGAGAAGTTTTACTGATTCCGTTGAAATGAGACGAAAGAACGTGGAATGGGATTAGGATCCCAAAAATTGGGAGCCTCACAAATCCCTAAAGGGCGGAAAAGTTGTACTTTTGTTCAACCCCTTTGCTAATAACAGTAATGAACAGTAAAGGTCTCAATATGACATGGAGCAAGCTTTAACTCATTTATCAGCCACATCGAGACTGGGATATTTTTAAAGGGAAAATCTACTTAATCCCTTTTCACTGGGTGCTGACGTAAAGTTCATTAACTTTTTGGAATGTCTGTATTTTGTATTGGCCTCTTAATTGGTCTTCAAAACCTCTATTGTAAAATCGATGGAGATTCAATGTACCTAACCCCCTCCCTTTTTTTAAGTCGGTATTTTGTATTGGCCTCTTAATTGATCTTCAAATTCTGTATTGTAAAATCGATGGAGACAATGTACCTAACCCCCCTCCCTTTTTTTAAGTCGGCTAATTTTTTTAAGTAGTAAGTGCCTACTACGCGAAATTATTTTAAACGATATTTGAATCATCGTTTTCTATAGCTACGCTAGGTAGTATATGTAATTTTGGATATAAGATGACCCTAGAGGAGCTATTTCAAATTACTGTAGTGACTCACTTCGTAGTTAAATAATCATAATTGCCAATAAATCAGTTAGTTTGACCATCTCTTATTTTAGGCCAATTATTTCTAATAAATTCTGGAAAATAGCCCCTAAATAATTCTAAAAGATCTCAATATACGACTAGTTAGGTGACATTAGCCAATTGCAGCACATTTTCGGAATAAATCAGCAGTAAAATGGACAGTAAATCTCTAACGGCCAATCTATTTGATACATAGTATAATTAAAAACATAATGTTGGACATTTGTCTTTTGGTGAAGTTCTAAAGCAATGGTTTACTAACTAGCTTATTAGTCTGTGAATATTGTAGTAAGCATTTCACAATTATTAGGTTTTAATTTGATTGATGTCTACAATTTGACTTTTGTCTCCGTTGTAGAAATGTATCTTCTATTGTGCCCTGTTAAAATGGAACGCAACCAATAAGCTGCCACACCTGTCATCCGTCAATTTTTGTGGCTGTCACTGACCTTGTTTTATTGTATCACGTAGCTCTGTACAACTGTGTTTTTTTTTTTAAACTGACTTCAAAAAAAAGGAGGAGGTTCTCAATTCGACTGTATTTTTTTGTGTGTGTTAGCTCATAACTTTTTTCTAGGTGAACAGATTTTGATGATTCTTTGTTTATACTCGTATTCAATAAATTGTTCAATCTCCAAGTTCGATGTTCTTTATTATTTTACACAACCAGTTAGCTTTCTACATGTCCTTTTATGATTTCTAACATGACGATATTATCGTGGAAGTTCACGCTCACGTCCATAAAATGTATGGAAATACGTGCACTTTATAACGTTATCGTGGACGGAAATTTAAAAGCGTCTTCATATACTTTCATACATTTAACTTTCCTGTGTTATCGTGATCCCGTGACGTGGACGTTAACTGTAATATCGTCACGTTAGAAATTATAAAATCGCAAAATGCATTATTGATATTATTATTAAACAAGTTGGATTATGTCCTATGCAAGACGCAGGCTCTCCCAAATAAAATAGGCTGACCTGCACCCTAACTACGTAACACACTATCTATCACAATCTGAATCATTTTGAAACCTATTGCTAATGCATTGCTTCATTGCAGTAAATAACGCAATTCATGTTGTTGAACTGTCAAAATGAAACCCATTCCTACTGTTAGTGTGTTACGTAATTACCCCGCTGTCTTCCTAAAAGGTCTGAAACTTATAGTGTCTACTTCGAAGTTGCCTTAATTCATACATAGGTGCTTTGAAAGAGGTTTTCTTACAATCAGGAAAACCCAACGCTTGTTTTTACCCTATAGGTCCCTATTATTAAATAAATAGTACCTAGGTACCCAAGTTCTGTGTGCTAAAATTAGCGAGCACTCAACCAAACATTCACTTTATGTTACATTATGTCGAGCTCATTTTGACTACTGTCGTCTCGTCCAGAACTTTTAAAGAACCACAACTCTTAGTGCGAACGTACTTTAAATGAACGTCCTAAGTTATTTTCAAGCACGTTCCTAGATTAGCATGAAAAATAAAAGTAACGCAGCATCCTAAGATATAATTATGAAAGCATAAAAGAATGAATAAATCCGCTAATTCCAGCACTCCACTTAGTGGGAATGTTTTTGCTATTGAAAGTTCCTGTTTCGATTCAGTTCGAGGCGATGCTTTGAATACTAAGTGACGAAGGAGACGAATGCAAATTAAAAACTCGTACAATTTTACACAGGGTTGCTATTTTATTTTTTTGTAATAGGATCTGAGCAAAAGAATGTACACCAAAAAAAAAATTGCCGGTGTTCAGTTAGCATTTTTTTTATTTCAACGTTGTTGCATTCATATACCTTACCTTGATTTGGCCAATAAATTATTGCACGGTGCTTTTCCTTGACCAAAAGTAGTAAAATTCTTGAATGGTAGACAGTTTTACATTATTATAATTACACTTAAATACGCGAGCACAACTCTATTCAACTACCAGTCATATTTTATGAATTCAATGTTGTCCATTGTGGCAAAAAGTATTTTTTACTCAATCAAAGAGCACCTACACCAACATCAACATATCAATGAACAAAAACACTATTAATTCCATACCTTTACAGAGAAAAACATTACCATACTTACTACCCATACCAACCGTATTTCCGCACCGTACTTCGGCACCTGTCCCACGGCCCATGAGGAAGCGACTAGCTATCAACGATTTTCTCGCTCAAGAACCGTACATAAGATTGTAGGTCCCATGTAGGTAAAAGAATATATTATCGTATAGTTGATCGCTAACTGTTTACACCGCCAGCGAGTACTAGTTACATGCAGCGACAAGAGGGCCTCAAAGTAACATTCGATTAGCGATGACGCTAGTAGAAAAGCCAAAAAATGAATGGGGTTGACATAAGCTATCGAAATATCAAGTTATCATAGGCCAACGAATAGAGGTGTTATCATTGTGTGGATCGACCGGAGGACACGGTGGAGCATACGGTGGAGGTCTGTCCGGCTTGGGCGGAGCACCGCCGTGTCCTCGTGGCGGCGATCGGCGGCGGCGACCTCTCGCGTCCGGCCCTGGTTCAGGCCATGGTACGGAGCGAGAGGGAATGGGAAGCCGTCACCTCCTTCTGCGAAGCAGTAATGCTCGCGAAGGAGGAGGCGGAGCGCTAGAGAGAGAGGCAATCACTGCGCCCTCGCGCCCCTAGTCGCCGCAGGAGGAGACACCCTGGGCGTCGGGAGTCGATTGCCGAGTCCCGGCCACGGTAGGCGCGGGCTTGCGGACGGCGAGCAGTGGGCAGCTCGCCGTCCGGTAAGGACCAGGCCCGGGTCGACGGCGCGTCGTGTTCCACGCGCGCCTCAAAGAGATGTCAGCAAAATTGACGGGGTCCGCTAGGACCGATGCCTGCCGGGGCTGCGGATTGTTCGAAACAGTTACCGTGGCCCTGGCGCACAGGCAACTGAAGGAACACGGGTGGGTTTTAGTCAGTAAGAGTCTGACACGCCCTTCCGCTCCGCCCAGAGCGGGAGAGGTCATTTGATGATTTCACACCCAAAAAAAAAAAAAAAGGCCAACGAATAGAAATTATCTAGACAATATTACCATCATTCGATTCTATGAAGCGAATCGACAGCGTCGAACGATTACTTCCATAGAGATGCAAAGCCAAGTAGCACGTTTTGACAAGCGTTATCGCTAGTTTTCGATTCGTATGATGGAAACTATAGTGAAAGTGATAGCGATTGTAGAAATAGAATCGCTCCAAAGCGAATGCCATTTGTCTAGGCCACAAGAGCTGTCAAAGAGGTACTCACTCAGTGACGCTCACATGGCGGGCAGAACTCACCGTCGCGCACTAGCTCTGTCCGCTTCTCGTTTATCGCCGGCACGGCCGGTGGGACAGGTACTTTCAATGAGCTCGGACACATCGCCTGCAGTCTTTTATTTAGCTCAAACGAGCCGTGTTACTTGCTTGCGTGATTGTAAACAGCTTTCAGTCGATTGGAAAACTGAATTGAATTTGTACGTATGTACTGGTAACGTGGAAATGGATAAAACGTAGATAAAATTAGTTAGAGGAAATTACTTGTGGATGTTAGGTAGATGGAGGTAATGGAAATCAAAAGTGCTGTTTTATAATAAAGGTAAAGGCTATTTAGTGTTTCATATCAACTACCTGCAGATTGTCATAAAATACCATCTTCCGATGCACTTTATTCAGGGATCGGTTAATTTGTTTTATAGGACAGTATTTTTATGGCACATGTCATCTTCAGTAATCATTGGACTAAAAATCATTATTCTTGCCATTAACACCACTTTTTTTTGTGACCCAGATCATTTATAACAGACATACCTATATAAAAGAAATTTACTCACGACCATTACACTACGACTGAGCAATAAATACAAACCATTTCGATATTAAAACGATGTCCACTCGAATAGAAAACAATCGAATAGAAAATCAAATAATTGATATAAACCGCGCGCTCATATCATTAATCACGTTAACTATCGATACGTCCATAAAGTATCATATTTTGACGTAAATAATTCGTATAATGGGTAGCAAAAATAATGTGTATTACTGGGGTATTTATTATCATCATGACGTGGCGGGTTGGGACTAGACAATATATCTCTTGGGGCGGTCAATGCCCAGGATTCTGTTTTCCTTCATTTCTCTGACAGCGTGAAAATCGTCAAGGGCCATTTGTTGGCAAATTTACGGCCCATGAAGCTTGTATGTGTGAAGAATTCTGTGAATAAATTTGTTGAAAATGTTCTAGCGAATTAAGGTTGCAGTTCTAAGCAAATCCGTTGTTATTTGTGTGATAAATAATAAGTATGTATGGGGACAGTTTTCAGGATATTAGAGTCGGTTTTGATAAGCTGTCATATTCTATTCACTGGTTATTATCGTTTTTTTACATTAAACACGCGCCTACTTAGTTACTACAAACTGCTCAATACAATTTCGATAATTATAATTATTTAAGTTTGTAGAAGTTTTGCAAAACAACAAGTTTTTCTAATAGTTTATGGGAATTCATTAAACTCCTAAAATAAGTTTATAATAGAATTATAACATGACCCAATAAAAAAAACTATATCCTGTTACCAATAAAATTCACCCCATTCAACTTAAAAACAGATCCAGTAAAACTTTCGTCACCGCCCCTACCATTGCTTGTCGCAATGAATGCACCGAAATTTCACCGTCGATTTCATATCGGTACCGGGCTAATCATCGACATTACACAGATGACTGATTAAGCAATTTCTCGCTTCACTAATCACCGGCGCACAGACGCATTTCATTACAATATATTACAGAACAATATGTAATTTAGCACACTTCCTTTTGAATGGGGACAGGTATTTATATCGGTTATCAAGTGGCCACAGGATGATTCAGAAAAATATTCAATTATATTGCAATATTCTATTGTTTTGTGGACACATTTGAGTGAGCAATACGTTGCGTTTTGTTTTTTTTTTTTGATTACGTGACGCCCTTAATCATAAATCATATCTACATAATGCTTATTAAAATGTTCAGGGTTTGTTTATTAAACTCTGATGCGATTAGTAATTATATAATTTAAAAAATGCTGCCTTTACCTGTATAATAATCTTGTCTTCGTACCAAAAGACCAATGTTGTTGTGACCAATGTATCTAAATAATCATAATTATTTGGATAAAATATTTGTAATCGTTGAGAATAACAATAATTATCTCGTAGTAGCAACACAAAAGCTATTCCAGTTATTTAGATATCTCGGAACTCAATATTGTTGCCGAGACAGCCTTGGGCAATGAAGAAAACTAAGCTGTGAATACAGAAAGAAAATTAATTAAAAAACTTAATTTTACAATATTGGATTTTTAAGATTACAGTGTACTTTGTTTCAAAAATATTCCCTCCTGATGTTTCTGTGTGCTTTATTAAAAATTGATAAGCGGAAATTAATAAGTGCCTCCTATCTCCATGTTTAATTAATGATCTAGGAGGGAATTTTAAATGTATTATCCTGCATTCTTTTCGGGAAGGTAATTAGTGGAATAAAAAAAAGTAATTTAAAATGAGTATATCTACCTACTTTTCTAAATGTTTGATGTTTTTTGGAAAACCATTTAGTATTTTTTTTATTAAATGATACGTATTTTATAACGCTAAGTATAATAGTTTACTTACCGTGCTTGTCGACTCATTATTTGCGTATGTCCATTGCAAAAGTGCTTCAACCTCAACTGACCCTGAACCTCGCAAAGATTATCCCTTTATTTCTCCAACTGCGAACTCCTCGATACATTTTCTATTTTTCTCACATTATAAAAGGCTCCTTATTTAGCTTAAGTAAGGGAAGAATAGCCAAGTTCGCACACGTAGCGCATTGTGATCAAAATAGGGAAAGCAGGTAAACAGGAATAGCACCGGTAGCAAAATAATTGTTGCAAGGATCGCGGAACTTAAACGGGGTACGCTATGCCATTAAAGTTTCCGCTCAGAAATGCTCTTTGCTGTTGGTTAATTTGCATGTGCATTGTCAAACCGTATCGGGAGTTCGAGCGAACCTAGCCACTGGCCAGCGAAACAGCGAAACAAACTTTTGTCATCCCAGCATTTTGCATATTCCGATTTATAGCAAGAAACGAGATTTCAGTACTCTCATTCCTGTTGTGTTTGAAGTAATTTGAAATCGTTTTACCAAGTTTGAACGGATGGAAATGATTTTGTCGTATGTTAAACGATTCGGTACGGAAATAGAAAATGGGCGATTTCTTTTTGGTCGTGTTTGTAATGTCGTGCAAATGTGTTTAATCAGAATAAAGGAGAAACGGATTTTTAAATTGCTTTAGTGTTAACATTAGAATAATCGATGAAAGTATTATTTTTAATTATTCATTATACCACAAACACCTCGAGAAGGAACTTAGCATACTACAAGTATTTTTAATAACTTTGTTTCTATCACCGTATATTCTATTCTTTGGTCCAGAAACCAGAAGCGAAATTTACACAACAAGTTTTAAAATATTTTTTTATAACCCTTGTTTGCATCTTCATTAACCAGCATGATGGTTCTTCGAGTCATAAACAAAGTATTTTTAATACACATCACTAAATAAGTTGACGCATTTCGCTATGACCAGACCCCTGGCTAAAGGCACATTCTGCAAAATTTTCTCATTAAAAATATAAACAGCAGGAGAGAAAATTATAAAAAATCGCAACAAAAGAGATGTTTTAGAAAATCTCAAGAAAGTAGGAATTGCCGATAATTTTAATAACAAACTACGGCCACGCTGCCTTTGACATAGCGATTGACGTTTAATTTTAGTGCGCGGGAACAAAATGGTTCGCCTCAAACAATAGCTACTGTTTAGACGTTATTTTTTTGAGTAATTTGTAAGGTCTTGAGCGTTTTCCGAGTGAAAAATTATTAATTACATTGACAATTATGAACTTCACGAAATTGGTTTTATTTAGGTGATTTAATTAGGTCCACATAATTAAATAACAAAAACTAATTAAAACTAGACATAATTAGTTCTTCTCCTCTCTAGCGTTAGTGGTGTAGTATTACGAGTTGTAAAAACAAAATGTTTGAAACATTAATATGTCTTTCATTTCAAATCACATTACTTGCCAACATACCTAAAGCTCTTGGTTGGTCAAAATATAAACTCAGTACGAATTCGAGTTTACTTAATAAGTAGATAGAAAGGTTGTAAAATGTAATTAGATACAAACTCGCTTTCATGTGAATTAGCATTCAGTACCATTCATCCTCTCGATTCAAGTAGCTATGAAAAGGGCTTGAAGAGGCTTTGATTACGAAAACATTTTCTTCGTCTTGAGTACTTTTAACTGTTTACATGTTAAACCTGGGGTTTATTTATCTCGTCTTGAATGATTACTTTTGAGGGAAGTAAAGGAAAATGCACCGTGCATGGTCCTTTTGAGAGAAATGTCTGTTTTTTGTACTATGAATAAATGTGGCCCTCGTTTCAGAATAGAACTGCCTATTGAAAACGGCTAAGTAATTACATCTGATAGATATGCGATTAGGTTTTCACAATTTGGTTCCTCTTTAAATTAAATTATTTGGAATCATAGCCTAACCGACAATAAAGAACTCTAATGTTTAGAATTTGGGTACTTTTACAAACAAAATATTTAATAACCAATGAACAAAAGTCCGCCTTACTTAAAAGTTTAAACAGCACAGCAATTTTATAAGCAATAATAGAAAAAAAACGAGAAGGAAATTCCAATAACGTAGCCTTTAATATTAAAACTTCAGAAAACAATTCGTTTCAATAATGGAGCAATGCCCGCGAGCGGCGTTCAAAATAAAGTATTTAGAGTAGAGCGTAGCACAGTTTATTACGAAATTTATCGTTACTCAAACTTTGTGAATCGATTATAAATTTTTTGTTCAACTACTTATTTTAAAACTGGTAATTGGAAAATTGTTCGATAACTTCATTTAATTTTGGAGTTTTGTTAAGATTTTCTTTGTTATTGTATAGGTTTTTGGTGTTTTTTATAGGTAATTTTTGTATGAATTTCTTTTTGGGCATTATTATCTTGGTACTAAGTAGTGGTAGAGACTGCGCATGGTCCCATCAACTCAGATGTAGAAATAGCTCAGGAATTTGAAAACTTTTTACTAATATTCTCCTTAAAACTATTGAAGCTTTAAATTCCTCACCCACGCTTTCTGCTGCCGTACTTAAAAATAATGTTAAGACATGCCCTTTGGAGTTTACATTTCAGCATACAAACCCCCAAGCTATTATAAAAGCTTTTAAGGATCTTAAAATTAAATCAACAGAAAGTCTCTGGGGAATGTCTGTAATAATCTGTAGATCTCTCATCGAAACAATTGCGCCCTATTTAGCTTTCATATTTAACACCAGGGTAGACCAATAAGTCTTCCCGGATCTTATGAAACAAAGTAGTTCCACTTTTCAAATCCGCTGATAGTAAAGAACCCAATAATTATAGGCCTGTGTCAATTTTGCCAGTTCTCAGTAAGGTGTTTGAAAAGTTGATGCTCAATCAAATGTTAC
The DNA here is from genome assembly GCA_917490735.1 of Dryobotodes eremita. Taxonomy (NCBI): domain Eukaryota; kingdom Metazoa; phylum Arthropoda; class Insecta; order Lepidoptera; family Noctuidae; genus Dryobotodes; species Dryobotodes eremita. Next base: position 15,342,791 of record OU823251.1, on the reverse strand, counting down.
GTCACTTTAATAAAAATTCCATCTTTCATGAACAATAGTACGGTTTCACCAAAGGGCGTTGTAAAATTGACACCGATGTCACCTTAATAAAAAACATTTTTAACGCCTGGGAAGAAGCACCAGATGCCATGAGAATCTTTTGCGACCCCTTAAGGCGTTCGATTGCGTAAACCATGAGACACTTATGCTAAAACTAGAGCACTATGGGATTAGGAATACAGCTCTTGATTTACTAAGATCATACCTGAAAGATAGAAAGAAAAAGTTCAAGTAAACTACATAAGCTCATTAGGGTCTGAAATGACAAAGGGCGTTCCTCAAGGTTCGATATTGGGTCCATTCCTCTTTTTAGTTTACATTAATAATTTACCCCGATTACTTCAGAATCAACCGAAGATGGTGATATTTGCAGATGAAACATTCATTGATCTTTAAACTAGACCGACGGTCACAAAATGTTAAAGACGTGAATAACTCTATTCTTCGGTCAGAGATAGTTTTACGGTAAATAATTAGGTACTAAATGAAAAAAAACAACAAATGCATTCGTTTTAAATTACCCAACGTTAGAAGTTGCAAATGTGTCATTATATTGTATGAAGAAAAACTAGAATTTATTAATCAGACTTTTTTCTTAGGAATCAGACTAGACGAGAAATTACAATTGGTACCCCATAACATAACATAATTAACATTAGAAGGATTAGAGAGATAAGATAAGATACGATAACAGATGTAGAAACCGCGCGTTTGGTCTATTTTAGCTAATTCCACAGCATTATGTCATATGGCATTTTACCGTGGGGTCGGCCTGCTAACGTTTAATCCATTTTTATTTTACAAAAAACAGCTGTCTGGGCCATTTCCAATCTACGTCGCCGCGAATCTCTTAGTGAAATATTTAACAAGATTAATATTATGACGGTACCTTGCCAATTCATTTATGAAAATATTATGTATGTAAGAAAAAATCTACATCTTTTCCATAAAATAAGTGATTGACATAATTTTAACACTGGAAATGAAGATAAAATAGATCACCCATTTTTCAGATTATCTAAAGTACATACATATTTTATGGGGTACTGTGTCAAATGTTACAACAAAATACCTTGTGATATATTGCAATTAAATGAAAGAAAATATAAAACTCATATAGAGGTATGAGGAACAGGGTGTAAAGTTCACTCACACCTCCATAGAAAAGGCAGGATCCTCCGACCAGACGGGTGTCGTGTCTGGTGGGCAACTGCTCAACGATTGATGTCGGGATGTTATATATCATATGCTAGTTGCGCGGTAAACTCTGCTTGCACGATGCAGGATTTTGCGTGACGTCAGTCTTGACGCGTAGCTCGCATGTGGCGTTGTAGATGCCGCTACACTCATATTAAAAGTACACTTTGTAAACAAGCATATTACAAATTAGAGCATTATATCCTGAACTAGCTTTACCCGGCCCCGCTTCGCACAGACAGCACTAAGTATCTAACACCTACTCTACCTACCTACCCTACCTACCTATCTACCTACCTACTCTACCTAGCTACCTACCTAGCTGACCCGTCAGACGTTGTCCTGTCGAATTTTTTCCTTTGGGTTTTTTTCTTTTAAACAACCACAGTAAAGAGGTGAACAAAAAAAACACGTGTGGCACTCGGGGCCTGCCGCGGTAAAGCTATTGCATAGCATTTTTTATCAACTTATGCAATTATAATTATTTATTAATTTTTTATTTATGCAGTATTTTTTTTTCTTTGATATTAATTCAAGTACAGTCGTACCATATACATACACGTTAAGCGAACGCTCGGCCGAGCTACATGGTAGGTGGAGTGGGGGGTGTTAGGTTTTATTTTCGTTACGGAATTTCTTGATTAGGTCGCCGCGCTCAAAGCCCGCGATAAAAGCTATGCAATAGCTTAAAAAAAAAATCAAATCGTTCAAGCCGTTTCTTAGTTTTAGCGAGACTAACGAACAGCAATTCATTTTTATGTATATAAGAATGCTTGGAAACATGCTGGTCCTGCTCCATAGGACAATCTAGAGTCTAGACAAAATCAAACTAGTTGCTAAATTAATTGTATAATTTATAATTTTTATGACATTCATTTTACTAGGTACTTTAACTCACTCACTAAATGATTAGTTGTTTTTTTTTTTATCATCTCTTTTTCAATATTTGAAAATATGTGAGCATCATGTATCTATCACATAATTAATTTATCTGTCATTGCTTTATATTTAATTATTTTTATTTATTGTGGTATAGCAATTTTAATCTAGGTGCATCGCCTTCACATATAATTATATAATTAATGTATACAAAATATTGTAAAACATTTTAAAAGAGTAACGGTGGAGTTTTTTGCCCGTTCTTCTCCATACGAAACTACCTTTTGGCCGGGCAACTAGAATCAATTTTATTTTTTTGTAAATTTTGACGTGCCTTTTATGTGCCTGTTTGAAATAAATTATTTGATTTTGGCTTTGGTAGTTTCAGAGCGCTACATATATGAATAAAAACAGAACCAGATGCTCCGACATAGCCAGAAGATTAGGTAAGCAATCTGAACTGGCATTAGGCTAGCAATGTCGACTGTCGAAGTAGACCGAAACCACCACCATTAAATACCCAACAATTGGAGTAGACGAATCCTTTAGTCCCGCGGGTTGTCAAACGCAACATTATTTAGTACGCAGACTAGATAATCCCGATGAAAGTTAATCAAAACCGTTGATAAACGAAAACATGGTATTGTTTTTATCACGTAAAATCCTTAAGACTATGGAAACCTACTGACTAAGGAATACATTTTCATAAGATAAACAAGATAATCTCTTAACCATTTTATATAATTAAAATTATTTTACAAAGAACGGCAATGTAAATTGCATCCGCCTCGAATCAACAAAGCAACCATCTCCGATTCAACAGAACTTGATCACAACATCGTCAATAGACGTGAAATATTCAGTTCCCATACACCACGGAACATGGGCATTTTATTGAAAATAACACGACCTCGTTCTTCAATATAAGGGTATGCCGTAAAATTTTATTTTATACTAGTTACTTTGTCCATTGAATATACCTCGTATTATGCTAATACTATACCGTCACAAAGGCGAGACACTGCATTGTGGACTCGCCTACTTTGAATAAATATAAACAGTAAACGGGGTAGAATGCATTAACGTTGGCTTAAATTTTAAAAACGTCTCATAGAGTGTTATGTATGGGCTCTTAAGCGCATCTTGAGATATCATTAGGGCAGTCGCAACGTGCTCTGCCGAGATTAAGACTTGTGCTATCTCAGAGATGCCACGACAATGCAAGCTCTCGCACTTTGTATGTTGGGAAAATTAAAATGTGGCTTTATGTCACGTGAAATTGCGAACAAAATTAACCTCAAATGTAAGGCATGCTTCTGTTTTGTTGGTTTATGAATGGTGGAGTGGTAAACCATAGCTTTAAAAGTCATTGTCGAGTTCAGCTTTTGGAGTGGACAAAGTCTCTCTTATATGCTAAGTTTTGACTTGAATATTGTCTTCTCATGAGAGAGATTTTGTTCACTCCGATTTAGTTGCGGCTGACGAACTGAGAAGACGTAGATTGCAATAAATCGCACTGGAAAAATCATCCTGTTTTATTAGTTGTATCTATTTATTATTGAATTTATCCGTTAAATATTCGTCTATTGTGTAATATTATAATTAAAATGTAAAGCAATAAAGAATTTTAATTTGTATGCAAAGAATTTATAAGCTGTCTAAGTTATATATCTTTATAAACGTAAACGACTCTTTATAAAAGTTTTCCAACTTTATTGGTCCTGTATGTATCTAATTCTAGTATAATGAGTGTCATAGATACAACCTGTCAGAAAATCTATTTTTATACTCTAAGTATATTATAAGTAATAACTCGAAAATTCAAACAGCAAGCTAAATTTAACACACCCTACTTTAATAAAACCATATGAAACAGTAACATCTGTAGTCTTAACCTTACTCCAAGTAATTAACTCAGTACACAAGCATGACTCATTATTAAAACAATGCTTACTTAAACATTTAGGTTATTCACAAACGGAAATCTCGACTATACAAGACGCACAGACTCTTAGCACTAATCTCGGAGAACGCCTCCACTGTTTATCTTGCCTAGAAATGTCTGGCTGCATCCAGGCATAATCCCATTGCATACAGTAGTGCTGAACCATTAAAACGCATTAAAATGCATACAGCAGTATTTTAAGCGTGGTGGGCGTTAAACGTAGTGAAGAATGACCAATTTGTTACTGCCATACGTTTGTTCGGACAGAGAATGATGAAGATTTTACTGTAGGAACATAATATGGCGTCGTAGGTGTGTGGATTTCTGTGGCAATAAGTTGCAAGACAACAAAAGGTGCCACAGGCGGCACCCACGCTGGCTCTGATTGTCTAGTGGTAGGAGATAACTCAAGGAGCTTGTGTGGTGAATTAAGAATAAAAATGTACAGGAAATGCGCCTTATTTGGATCAGATCTTGGACTCTTGTTTATTGTTTTATTTAAGAGCATCGAGCGTTCTAAAACATGAGATATGGCTTATGCAACAATTTAGGGAACATTTCTAATTAAAGTTGATATTGAATCATGTTAGTCTGTAAGGTGTTGATTTGAATAATATCTAAACAGTTTATCTCATGTGTAGAATAACAATTTCGAATAAACGGCTCAACTTTCAGCCCGCCACTGCCAAAGCAAACATACACATACTCGCAAAAATCAATACACAAAGTTAGCACAACAAAACACAATAATATTATTCCTTGATACAGATCACTTAATCTCGACCGCGAGTGGGTAGAGTTTATACTCCTGATCCACTTTATACTTAAAAGGGATGAATATTATTACAATATCAAATGCGAGTAGACATGCAATCCGGAGAGTTCAATCCCGCGAAGCTTAGCTGAATATCGAATTGCAAATGGCCGAGGAAAATGTAGCATTTAACGCTTCGCCAACTGCGAACGACTTCCATGACGTTGCGGGCTGTATACATCGAATGTAGGCTGTAGTTTTATTGTTCGAGGGTTTCTACGGCCTTGTGTAAATAAAACTTTATGGAACTCTCCTCAATAGTTGTATCGGCTTTGAAATGATGGATGGGTCAATTTCCGAAATATACTTGGTTTTCAAAATACTATTCTGAAAATTTGGAGTTTGCTGAATTCATAATTTTGTTCCAAATAAGAGTGTAATTTTTGTTGCTTAAGTATGTTGTGTCACAGATATTTTATTATTTAGGGCAATTTTAATTTTTGCTGCGTAATACGTAATTGTCAAGGGGTGCATAAAACCCCTGAAGGACTGGTATGTTGACAGATATGTTTGTAGTGTATCCGAAGCACACTGGGAAGTCAGCTGTGTTACTAACTTTGCTGAATGGGTAAAAAACTGACGAGTGAGGGAAACTGACCAGTGCTACATTGATATTATTCCACATCTAGGCTGCATTAAAGTACAGCTATGAGTGTCGTCGTATAAACTGAATAACTGTATGAGAAAAAGTTGTTAAAAAGTTGAATAAAAATTACAACTAGCCTTAATTCACTCAATAGCTACGTAGGCAGAGTTCTGTTAGTAGTACCTTCACTCAAATTTTGACAGAAGTCCTATGTTAAAAGGGATGACCCTATTGCCACGTATCGTGATTCAATTAAAATTAAACTCGATATTATTTTCTTACTTATAAACAAAAACCGTAAAAATATATCACTCACATCCGTCAACCAAAACCGAATTCGTCGTACACAAGCCGCACGTTACCAATGCTTGCAATCAGGCGAACGCACGCGACACTGTGCGGTTGCGAGTGTTGCGACAGAGGGCCACTCCGTTCTGGGGCGGTTTAGAATATCAACAATACTTAAGCGACCGTGCCGCCCTCCTGCGCCGAGCAATGCTCATACTGCATTTACCAGATGAGCTTTCGTAATAGGAGCTCTGAATGCAACAGCCTTCGTAGAAATGGAAACTCGATCAGCTCTCGAAGATGCGACGAGTATGTGTATCAACATGCTTGAGATTCCATCTACATGATAGGGGAAGTGCGAAATGAACGCACGGCCTTTTAGAGAAATGAGAATTTTAATGCAAGTTGGATGCAAGGAATTTATTTGTAGTTAGTAAACAAGTTCAAGTTTCTTTTAAGTATAATGTTTTCCAGTAGGTAAATTATGTATAATTCTGTCATCAGAAAAACTACAGTATTTTTGTAACGAAATATACCTAGTCAGACTATGTGAAACTTTTCACGGTGTTTACGTCCACAATTTTAATATATCCTCCGTATAAACAAACTATAGAAGATTAGAAACTTGTTTGCGAATAACTTGGAACGTTCTCTAGTTCAAAACGAAATGAAACTAAGAATGCAGTCTGGGTCCCATTCAAGTAATTGGTGGTCCACAACTTCTAGCATAACTGCTACCATAACCGTTCCGTTGAAATTTCCTCCAAGTTACGCATTAAAATAATATCCTACGTACTGGGTAAGGAAATTGGCCGCGAGATGGCGTACCGAGTCGAAGTTGAAATAAAGCCGTTAAGACTTTAGACATTATACTTTTCTATCTTCGCGTTTACTCTCAGTCATTTCCCGAGTTTAGTCGTGCGAACACGTCCGTTAAGGGAGCTAGCCCCGTAGTCACTGTTATTCGTTTCGTTAATTTTAATGAGAGTGACGTAAAATCTAACGTCGTGTTCGAAATGCATATTCTTTTGACAAAACTTTATGTAATTGCTTTTTATATGGCCTACTCTAAGCAGTGGTCTCGTGTAGTCTAGTCCTACCTACCTTCGTGTAGTCTCGATGATATTGATATTTTTGGTGAATAATGCAAATCTTCCACTCCAGAAAATCTACTACCGCATACCACAAACAAAAAGATGATCCAATATTACCGTCGTTAGAAATTCGCCCGCAGCAGACGGTTGGCCCTTCACTAATATGTTTATACTTTAAATTATGCCTTCGTGATTTTAGGGAGATATGAGCACCAAAGTACCCTGAGGGGACCTAACGTAATCTTTGAACCGGCCACTTTGCGCTTAAAATCTTTGTTTAAGAGCCAATTGCATTACAATGCCTCCAAGGGTTCTGTGGTTCTATGCAGGGGATCTAAAGAGCCCATACAAAAATTGGAGTATGAAGTGCAGGTACCTACGCACTGAAGTGAATGTGAAAAAAGTTGCTGAATAACGTGTTCAGAGTTTATTTGCTTTTCATATTTGGCTTTTTTGAATACTGAATATGCTTTCGAAAAAATAGGAATATGTTCTTTCATGGAGTTGTTTTTTGTTCTGAATATTGTATGGTTTTTCATAGTTTTTGTTTCCTACCGGTTAAGTTTTTTTAAAATATCTAGATATCAAATAACATATTTAATTTTAAACATTTAGTTTACTAGCGCAAAAGCTAATGAAAATTAATGAGAATCTATATCAAATATTGACAGGTTATTGTTTTTTTTTATACAAAATCCCGTTACTGATTGACTAAGGACGCCCTATACAAATATTTTATTTATAACATTTAATCCTTTTACGTCAGAGGGATGATGGGGAATATTCTGCAACCCATACCGCTTTATGATCGCAATTTTAGTGATAACAGAACGCGAAATTATTTTTTTTTTTAAATATCAAAAAGAAAAATTGGTTTTGATACTGCAAGATGTTATAGGGTGAGAATTAAGTTTTTGGTCTTGTTTATAAGCTGATTTTACTGTAGAGGTACTTTGTATAGGTACCTGTTATCGTTGATGTATTGACACAACATTAAGCATAACCTAAGCAGTACCTTTGTACTTCCTAACTAATATTATAAATGCGAAAGTAAGATTGTTGGTTTGTTTGTTATCTTCTCACGCCTAAACCGCTGAACCGATCATCCTGAAATTTTGCATATACTCGTACTTTGTCAGGTGTACAGAAATGGACATAGGGTACCTTTCATCCCGCAAAAAAGTACTTTTCCCGAGGAAAACAACAATAACGTTCTTATGATAATAGATGGCGCCACGTGTCTTTAGAATCATGATTGAATTATAACCCGAATTGATAGTTAAAGTCTAAATTAACGCGAGCGAAGCCGCGGGCAAAAGCTAGTAATACTAATATGTCGTATCTGTATCTATTTTACTGTGTGTACATAAATAATAAAATAAATAAATAAACATTACCACCATAACGTGTGGTTAGTAACGAAAGCTAAACCACGGAAGATGCCACCATTATCTAAGTCTAGATAACAAAGCTATGCCACACCACGTGACCTAACCACTTAAGCTCCTAATTGGATCATTATCACTATCACCAAAAATGCACTTACTGTTCTACATTTTTCTACCCTACCGGGGAACCGTTTGGGTCAAGAATACGTCCCTTTAAACCAGGCACGTGCATGTCACGTGACTAGCCGGATTAACCCGCAAGCGCTGCGGATAATTAACTGCATAAAATACTGGCAATCGCCCGCGATCGATGGCGTGAATATACGGGCCAGAGGGATTGTGCCCAATTTGACGGAGGACAATCGTACTCCTATTATTTTTGTGATTATATGCGGCTTTTTGAAGGTTAATTATGGGGCTTGTTTCTGGTTGTGGTTGTTGCAAAAATGTGGCGAAATGCAACTGTCGCTTTGATTTTGTGAGTTCATAAAAAAATGCATTCATACCTACGTTTTTAAATTTTAGGGTACCTAATGTTCACCGTCCCGGTTTCTGGTCTTGCCGAGGTCTCCACTTTTGCAATTTTTTACCACCACAATGCATTTTACATGTAATGCAGCATAATTTATTAATAATAAAGTAGCAGGAGATCATATAAGTAAACCACGTAAAAGAACCCAAAATCTTGCCCTACAATCATAATCCGCCTAACATCGTACGTCTTTCAAATAAAACCTCACTTATGGATGTCAACAGGCCCAATGCAATCGTGTCGTCTTGCTAAGCCCACCAGTTTGTAACTCAAGAACGTTGTCAGCTTCAAGTGTAAGGTAAATCCCTTGATTGACGAAATTTTGTGCCCTCGCTTTTGGAGGGTTAAGGAGCACGAGGTGTCTTGTTTCTTATGCCTTTTCCTTTTAATGTACGTAAGGGTTTTGTCGTAGAAGAGGCTTTCGGGAAAATATTTGACTTTGCTTTTGAAATTATGCTGAAAGAGCTATCTGTGATTCTACGAAATGTTTATAAACGTCAAAATTATATTTGATGTTTTAAACTGAATATCAAAGTGTTACCATGACTTGCGGTCTACTGTACTTACCGATGTGTGAACAGACCGTTAATTGTTTTGTATAGTTTGCTATTGACCCTCCCCAGCTTCGCTCGGGCGCAAGGGCGACATCTCAAAATATCGAGTTTTCTGTGCTATACTTAAGTAAATATTTATGTAGATTTTGTACCAAAAACTTGTGAAGAACAAAATCCATTGTGTCTTAGCGGTTTCACAGACAATTACGAAATCGACTATGTTATAATCTTATCATGTAGGTATAGATTAAACAAAATACCTAAGTTTTCACACATGGTGGATTACAGGAACACACCAACACACACAACACAATTGCGATCGAGCACATTTTAGATCACTGGTCCACATAAGTCCACCACCGATATTTATCCGGATGATTAGAGTTTATTATCACTTCAATTAGTACAATATTTCAACTGATCTTAATCATATAATAAAGGATATTTCACCCATTCAATAAGAAGACGCAAACAAAACTGACACGACAAGCCATAATGTTTGAATTTCGAACAATAATACAATGAGGTTAACATAAAAAGAAACGGATCGAAATTCAAAAAAAATAAAAAGTCTGTTATCTGTATTTATGAAAGTCTAGAACATCTTTCAGCCACGTTAAAAGTTTTCTCCTTTCTTTTAGTAACAGAAAATTAAAAATAAGCTAGGGTATTCTAGACATGGCTTAACAATAAACACTGATTATAATCATCTAATCCAAAATACCTACTAAATAACTTCCATCTTGAATCCAAACTTTTTGTTTAGAATACCAACGAAATACACAAAATGCGAAGACGTTCGGAATTTCAAACAAAGGGTCGTTGGTCCCGCAAAACTATATAGCAAAAACATAATTACCTCCGTGTGTTGGCATAAACAAAGGAAATGGGTGGAAATTGTTTTTTTTTTATCCGTCTATGACAGCCACACCGGCTATGTAGTTGGATAAGTTTAATCTACAATGTTCACGCGCTGCTTGAGTTCAAGTACCGGCACACGTCAACTTGGTGGTCTTTTTCCCCGTCTCGTTTATATTTCGATATTCCCAATTATGTTACCCGTGCTTCCTAGTTCCTACATGCGGTACTGATGAATTAATCATTAAGTTTTATTTGGCTGAACCAGGAAATTACTTAATTTTGTTGTGTGGTCCTTTTCTGGGAATAGTTTTGCCCTCTTCTTGATAAACGAGTAAGTTATGGTTGAAAAGATAAATGACGTGGATCGACGACATTTTTGAGTTATCAAAGGTTGTCACTTGTCTGGTATGGTTAAGTTTTGTAATATCATCTTCTAAAATATCAAGAATAGTCATGATCTGAAAAGTGACAGCTACGGACTTTATTGCTTTATCAACACGCGTATGTAATAATATCCTTTTGAAAAAGCGTACCTACTTAAAACGAATTTAATTTTTTGCTTGATGCCGAATCAGTAAAACATAAAATTAAAAGCAAACAAACCGATGTAACCGTTTTCAAATTAGCATTTTCCTTCTATATAGAAAATTACTCTCATTAATGTCTATATGAAATGCATTGTTAACTTCATAAGGGGAACATAAACAGCTAATGCTTGCATTTGTACCGCCATATTGGCTGTTTAGACGGTTGTTTACCTTTCTAAACGAGCGTCAAACGAGAACAAATTGTTATTGGCGGCGTTAACGCAGCGGTGTATCGATTTATTGTGTTATGTAGGCGGAAAAAGCACGTTCTCTGTTACCGTGAGAAAACAAGAAAATCACTATAAAAATACTATTAAAATATCTGCGGCGAAGTATATCAAGGGTTAATAAAACTGACCTCTATTAAGTTTCATGGCTATTAAAAGTTGGTATCACTTTCTGGGAAGAAGTCAAAACGATATCTTATTAATCGGTTCTGTAATCTTATCGAGAATTTGGACTTTGATAATATTTTAATTACTTTTTGGATGGAAAATTTGTTTTAATTAGGTTGATGAAACGTCCACTCAAATACTTTAATAAAGTATTGCATAAGTAAGCTCATTAAAGATGTTTTATTTTATCCATGAAATAAAAATATAAAGTGCAACATGAGATTATAATCGCTAGTAGTAAAAGTTTTCCGAGGGAAATGGGCTGTTCTATTTTACCATCGTCTAGATAAGCAATCGGAAAATCTTAACAATCTACTTCACTAGTACGAAAATCGACGTTATGTGCTATCCAGACTGTACAGAAAACAATAGAAATATACTTATGGAATAGGCTATTGACTACTAACAAACGCTCATGGCTAATAGCTTTTAGCTCTATAGAAGAGAATCTTAGCGAATACTGCATCGTTTTCCTCAACATACTTACCAAGAAAACTTCCATGTTATATTTCTTCCCGTAAACACGACTTCTAAACTAAATAACTAATCTCTTTAAACTCAACAAAATGCAGCAGTAAATAGTAGATTTTAATTAAGATGACAGTGACGGTATAACAGTCTGATTGCGGGGAGCGTCGGGCATTTTTAATAGCCATCATATCTTTGAACGGGGATCCTAGTGTGAACATACCCGCGTTCATAAAATTGTTATGAGTTCATTTTCTAGGCGCCATCCTGGGTCCCCTACATGTTACTGAGGCTGTAAAATTTTGACGTTGCACCACGGAAATTAACAAGCTATGTAATTGTAGCTGTCTATATATTACTTTGTTGCGATTTTATGTTTTTATGAAACTAAAATTGAATTTTGTAGTGCTTTGGTTATTTTTAATGAGTAATAAAAGTTACTTACTTATATGAACTAATAAATGTGCATGTATCTACTTATTTACTAAAACTATTCGCTGTGTAATAAATAAGACATTTATGAGCATTTTTTTGGTTGTTTTTAAATTGCCTGAATTTTCCGAAAACTTTTCATTTATCAGTAACGAGACCTGTCTTAAATTTAAGTCAACAGTCATTTTAACTCGAAACAAATCCTCGGGCGCCAAACTTGAGCTATTGTAAATGTGTCGAGGGGCAGATAAATATATTATGTGCCCCTAAAAGCGTAAGAAATTCGTAGATTTGTAAAGTTTTCCCCCTTTATGACGGGTGAAGCGCCCTGCCAATGTTTTCTGCTTCAACGATATGAAAAACTTTATAGAACTTGCATTTGTTCTAATCTCAACCTTAGTTCCTCACATAAAGAGTTTCATTTATTTATTTGTTTCGTAGTTAGAAAAATTCATTTGCGATGTTAGTCGACAGTCGTTTAACATATCTTAGTTTATGACTTAACCAAACGACAGACAAGAAAACTATTTATGGGGGTCTTAAATTTAAGACAGATTGCAACGTCTTTTATGTCTTAATTTCATTTGGAAGTTAGAAGTTTTGTTTATTACTGTACCGTGGAATGTTTGCGGATATAATTTTTTACTAACATTCCCTGATAGTTTTAATATCGTCAAACACTGTGGTGTTCGTCTGGTGATCTTTTAGGGAGGTATCCTCCCTATTGGTTATCTTGACGGGGGATTGTCTCAGCACAGGGGCATTTTGTGTATAAAATTTGATTTATTGATGAGGTTGTCCTTTGTAATTGTATTTAAGTACTAACATTAGTTTCTAAGTTTGGATATAGTTGTCCCAAAAAAAATAATTTTGAATTTGAATTGAATTATTCTTTTTCTGTTACCGAATACTAAATATTTTTATACCTTACTCTTTGTCTTATTAAAGTTGATTTGGGGAGCTTTTAGTAACCAACAAATAATCGCCTGTATACCCATTTCAGTTTTAAAAGAACCTGCCAACCTTTTTTGATGTTTTCCTGAACTAAAAACGCCAAGTCAAACATGTTACCGTTGAATTTGTTGAACAAGTCCGGTCAAAAAGGCTCTAGGATCAAAGCGAACCTTAATATCTTGCTCGGAGCCCAGGACAGAACGTACATTAGTGACGTCATGGCCCCAGTCGATTTTATACTATGATTGATCAAGTAGTACCTAAATGTATTTACTTTTGTTTGAAAAGCTTTTTCTTTTACGGTACGGGAATTAAAGAAAAACATTGGACTAGTCTTTTAGCATTTTTGTTTTAATAAATTTTTAAAGAGGGTTTTATTCTGTTTTTATTTTTTTTGTAGGAGTAGTAGAATAGCATATATAGGTACGAGTGCAATGCTATAATAGTACAACTTTGATGTAGGAAGGTAGGTAATTAATTCGGCATAAAATTGAGTCAGGCACAATTAATTTTTGATTAATACGAGTAGATACAATGTAAAATGTAGAAATATAAACAAGAAAACAATGTTTCTCGCAATAAAAAGCAGAATTCCTTTCAAGTTTTTAATTGCGAAATGCAAAGTAACATAAACTTTTCATTAATTATATCGCTGGAAATAATAAAATACTTTTACAAACTGGATCAATTAGTACGATTTTATTTACAAAACTTCTATTGGATATTGTTTTTAAAGTTTGGTGCGCCAGTTGTCGTCAACAATTTGTTTTAATGACCAGCGTCGCCCCCTAGCGTTGGCGCGGAAAAACTGTGACTGGTAACGTTTCTGAGACGGTAATTTCTCATGTCGTAACCGCGATAAGCGTGCGGTCAGGTGTTAGAATGATTTGTGACCGTCGTAGTTCGACCGCTGCCGTCCTCATGTTGACAAGCCTTGGCCGAATTAGTTCGGGAGCCGTGTCTTTATATTTTTCTTAGATAAAACCTTATCTCCTTGATAATACTGTTTTTGTTTGGTTTGAGCGGCTACCGCAGTACGTGCCGCTGTGTACACATTTGTCAAGATGATTAGCTACCTTTATGTTGCCTTTAATGTTGAAATATAAACATTTTTATGTCAAAACACTATTATAGACTGCCACATGATATTGTTTTACAGCCTTTATATAAAACTTCCAACGTTACAATCACAATAAAAAGCATTGTCGTACAAACTAACAAAACAAACTGTACTAGGAAATAAACAGCAAATAAAAGCGGTTCCTTGCTTGAACTCGAGTAGCACTTTTAATTGGGGGTGGAAATTGTGATTAATGCCATCAGATAAAAAGAAAGTCGCGGCGGCGTCACGAAAGAGAAAAAGAACTGGTTTTCGGTCGAAACCCACATACGTTAACCTAATTCGTTTTAATTGTGCGAGCTAATCGTTCGTAAGGATTTATAAGTATTGCGAGTTGATGTGTATATTTGGAGGTTGATTTATGATTAGACGTTTGGCCTCGCCTCACGTTAGGTAGGTGAGCTAAAGGCTGTAACATTATAATACGTGCGTCAACACCCACCCGTAAAAGTTACACACAACAATATCATTAGGTCGAATTTATTAACAAGTGCGTAAATATTTTTTATGGCGTTTCGTCATGATAATTTTCACGCTCAACCCTTTTAATTTTTTTATGGTATTTATGTAATTTTCTGATTTATAAAATGTAGGTTTATGGAATTATTTTACTTACCTATGTTATTATTTCTTGAATTTGCTTTATGAAAAAATATTAATATCCAGGGATAGCGTGGAACTTTGCTATCTTAAGATAAAAATAAGTATTTGAAGGCTTAACTTGGCTACATATCGCTCATTTGGAGAAACATCGACGTAACTACTGTTTTTAAAATTTTACAGGAGAGTGATTTAAAGTCGTTTTTTTTTTTTTTGTAATCTGTTACCGTCTCGTTCTGAAATGTTGATAACTCCCAAAATCATATTAAATATTTCACGCCTGTGCTCCTCTGAAATTTTTTTTGAGCACAATATACTTATATCGACAACTCAATTTGGGAAAAAATACATTTACGTCGTTGTTTCTCCAAATGAGCGATATATTTGAATACTAACTTAAATAAGGCTAAAAGTCTGACAACCAACCTGGCCAAGGGGTATCGCCTTACCCTAGTGACAGGGTTGTGGTGGTCAGATAGTACCTATATAATTACTTATCATCGTTATCTTCACCTATTTGTAAGCAGACTTATTCCAAAGACTTGGTGCTTATTGCCACCCTGTACTAAGAAAAATTACTTAGGTATTCCACTTCATTTATTTTCCATGGATGCTAATGAGTTCAGCAAAGTATTCGTGGCTGCAATGCTAAAATATTTCCTTCAACTGTTATTGGTGAAACATTAGAAATAAATAAGGCATTTCGCCAGAATACCGATAATACTTCAAATGACATTCCAACGTAACAAAGGTAAAAGTCACGAAACGTGAATAAAGCGGGCTAGTGATGTTGCGACTCAAGGGTTTTAATTTTTGCCTTTTAATATTAAATCTTAATGGAAACTTGTAATGGAAAGAAAGTAAGAAAGAAAAAGTATTTATTGAGATTCGCACAGGATTATCAGAAACTAAACTAAGCACACTCATAAAAATAAAAAAATAAAATAAAAACAAATGTAAAATGAAAATAACAACAGTAAGTCCTGTACGAGGCCAAAAAGCCCATATCTCAGCATGATGCTGCGACATTTAAGAAAAATAAGTGTCGCAGCGCTGGTATTCTGATAGGGCCCGCTGCTGTGATGTCACGGACAGATACAGAAATAAATTTAAATAAAATAAAAATTTGCTATTTATACATATAATGGCCTTCAATTGCATATTGTTTAAGAATACTATATAAGTTAGCTGTAAGTTTCCCGAATGGAATAAAATAAAATAAAAGCGATGATAGAATAATGGAAGTTTTCGTAAAAAGTACGAGTGAAATATGAAAGTGTTATGTGGACCAGATTCGCTGTCAAATCATCACTATCAGTTCATTTTAAATAGTTTACTCCAGAGAAGAAAAATCTGCGTTTATATCTGCGACTAAAGGAAGTCAAGCAGATAAAGAAGAGGTCCTTTTATCTACTAAAGTTACAAGATACGCATACCGGCCACCATTAGGTCTGCCGGACGATTAAAATAATTTTGAAATTATTTTGGCAATTTCCAATTCGTCTGCAGTGTTCAGGAGACATAAATTCAACAGTGAATATTTGTTTACCTACTGACTGATGAAAGTCAACTAATACAGAAAGCATAGTTACTAAAATCACATCAAACATAAATAGAAAACTGGTACAAATTTTTGTATTACTTTAAAAATAATAAAGTTTATTTTTTGTGTGTGTGTAACAAGTTTAGGGAAATGCACAATACGTACACAACGTTCTGACAGTTATTCAGGCAAAACATTTTTAACCACCTAAAGTATTTGTCGAAAATTAATTTTGCTTTGGCTGGAGGCCTTAATGTTTTACAGTATTTTTATCTCACGAAGCGAGGCGCGCTTTACTTGTGGCAACCAAGTGTGCAAACGCGCTATGATTATGTGCGCGAAGACGAGCAGCGTCAGCATATAGCACGCACATACACAAATACACTTCCGACTTCGCCATTGTCTCGGACGGTACCGAGAGCCCCTGCGCTTACACAACCATTCACAGCGTTTTTGCACATTTGGTAACCACAAATAAAGCGCGTGTCGCTTTGTGAGATAAAAATACTGTAAGGCGATAGTCCGGTTAAGCAGCCGTGAACCTCCTAGATAGACATGGGAAACGCCATTCACAAAAAAACTCGCAAAATCCACCGGTGAACAGCACGCCTTATCGGCCGCCATGTACACCGTCGTCGCCTAGGCTACACAAAAAGCAGCAGCAAGCGATATGCTAAGTAACCGCACTTGATAACAGTCACGTGGTACACTGTGCTTGCATGACCGTACGTTACTTGAAGGTGTATTGGATTCGGTATTAGCATAAGTCTAAATGTTGTGTTAGGCATTGTTTGAAAGTAGCATTTTTTTTTTGAGTGGAATTATCAAATAACTTCTCCCGCTCTGGGCAGAGCTGGGCGTGTCAGACTTTTACTGACTAAAACCCACCCGTGTTTCTTCAGTTGCTTGTGCGCCAGGGCCACGGTAACCCTTTTCCCGGTAGGCATCGGCCCTAACGGACCTCGTCAATGTGTGCTGATATCCCTTTGAGGTACGCGTGGAACACAACGCGCCGTCGACCCGGGCCTGGTCCTTACCGGACGGCGAGCTGCCCATTGCTCGCCGTCTGCAAACCCGCGCCTACGGTGCTGAAATGTATTGAAATCCAGAGGCTATTTGGATCGAACACATTTATTAACACCACAATTATTATGCTATGCAACGACTTTTTCTCCTTGACGGAACATTTTCAAGTGACATATTCTAAGCGGTTTTTACTCGAATCTTAAAACACTGTCACGTAGGTATACAACCTCCACCAAAATGAGTGAATGAATGAGAGATTAATGAGTATTACAATAAATTAAGTAAGTAACTATCTGAAAAAAGTTTAATTTAAACTAAGTGGAAAATATTTAGAGAACCTATTTAGTCGCCATCGTCTCCTTTGGTCAACACGAGCGGCTACATATATGTACTGTTCAAGAATATTATAGACTGAATAATCAGCAAGTTTGATAACAAGGGTAACACAGGATGTGTCGGACGAAGGTTCTTTATTATCGTGACTTGTAAAAGCTCTGCACTGCACTCTTCACTCAAGATCACTTAAGAGTTCGGAAAGATCTCTCTCTCTCTTCTTTCTTTATTGTTCCTATTATAAATTCAGTCAGATTACACGCTGCCGCAAAAAGCCGCGACGTGACTAGAGGCGCATCGTGCCTGACTGCGGGAGCCTTAAAGGATTTTTCCGTTTTCTGAAGTTGTACTTTTAATGACTAATCTCCAACTAATCCAGTCGGAGTACACTTCTGTAAGGATAAACTTTAGGTTAAGACGTAAAATTTTTTTCGGCTTGCTCATACAAGTAATTAGTTCTCACTCTTACATCGTGAGAATATCCGTGGAGGTATTTGTGACATCAGTACATAAGAAGTCAGTGGTCTGCCTCACTAATCAGCCTATATTGTTCCCACTGCTGGGACACAGGCCTCCTCTCTTCGAGAGGGAGTGGGCTGTAATCCACCACGCGGGCCCAGTGCGGGTTGGTAGGTGTCACATGTCTTCGAATTTTTGATTCTGGTACATGCCGGTTTCCTCGCGATGGTTTTCCTTCACTGTTTTACAAGCAGTGGTGATGAAATTTTTTACTCAAAAAAAGCGCCTCCCTGGGTTCGAACCCACGAGCTACAAGTCGTAAGAAGAGGTCGATACCGCTGGGCCACCACTGCTCAGTGGTCTGCCTAATGAGGTGAATATAATGTCGTGGCAGTATGGCGTGCAAATATATTGATTTAAGGAGTTAAATTAGTAGGTTTAATTATGATTTTAATGTTGGCTAAATACTTTACTAGCTTTTGCCAGCGGCTTGACCCGCATGAATGTCTTAAATTATCCCACGGGAATGTACTACCGGGATAAAATGTATCCTGTGTGTTAATCCAGGTTATAAGCTATCCGTACGCCAAATTTATCCAAATCCGTTCAGCCGTTTTTGCGTGATTGAGTAACAAACATCCAAACATACAAACCTACACATTAATGATAGTATTGGTTGGATTCAAACCAAGGATTTCAGTTTCGAAGGGTTTTAAAGGTTTGATTTCATCAAAATCAAAATTTTGGAGTAACCTGGTCCTAGATTTTTGTCACACGATAAAAATTAAAGCGGAAATATTTTAAAACGAATACAATATTCTTTGTAGGAATCTCTTCTCTCTTCTTCTGCTGTAAGTATTTAAACAATTTTCACGAAGATTTAATAAATATGGCATTGAAACAATCAGTAAAACTAAATGAAGATGTTAATTTTGACGAAAATTACAATTAATTTAGGTATTACAATTTATACGTAATTGTTATAGGCTATTTAAATATCGTAAGTATTTCTGCAAGAAGAATTAAAATGTACACAAGAATTACAAAGAAAAAGCATTGGTACCTACGAGTCACTTTAATGTTTTAGCTTTTTAAAATGAGGCAACATATTTTTTGCCTTAAAGTGATTACTAGTAGGTAGGTATCTAGATATCTACCTACGTAACTTGGGGTTTCAGTTCAGCCAGTTCACAAATTAATTGTAGAATGTAACCCATCATTCAATTCTATTGTATTTTTAACCCCCGACGCAAAAAGACGGATGTTATAAGTTTGACCGCTATGTGTGTGTGTCTGTCTGTGGCAACGTAGTTCTTAAACGGATGAACCGATTTAGATGCTATGTTTTTTATTTGAAAGCAGGTTAACAAGCGGTGGTTTTTAGACATGTTTTATCAAAATCGATTCAGCCGTTTCAAAGTCATCAGCTTTTTTTTGTATCGGAGTTTTTTATTTTTATTTTACTTATTATTTCTAACTAGCTGTTTTCTACGACTTTGTCTACGATCCGGGATGACAAGGACACACACATAAAAGGCACTTTTGAACGTCGAAATTTAAAGAAAAAAAATAGAATTTGTTCTAGTTGCCCGTTCTAGTTCTAGTTTCGTATGGAAAAGAATGGGCAAGGAAATCCACAGTTATTCTTTTAAAATGTTTTATAATATTTTATATAAATATTAATTATACAATTATACGTGAAGACGATGCACCTAGAATAGAATTACTATACCACAGCAGGTAAAAAGACGAGTAGTTTAACCCTTAAAACTCACGTGAGAACTACAGAATAAGGTAAAAGGTTTTTTACTTACCTACCATTACTTACTTTAACGATACAATACACTTAACAGTGCTATTAACATGAATTGTATTTGTTTTATGTTTGTAAAAATAGTCATAACACTAATTTATGTACAAGAATTACTTTACCTACTAGGTTTTGCAATAAAAGTGTTTGATAAAAAGTAACTGAATTTCGTATTTGAAAAAGAAAATCTATTTTAAGATAATATAACACGCAAAGAATAACATGAAAATTACATACTTATTGAAAGGTTCTGCTGTAGAAAGTTGCCGACTGAAAATACAATATTATCCAAAGCTTGTCATTGTTTACATAAATAAATGTTGGAATGTTTTTTTTTTAACCACTTGAATTATATTAAGGATGACCCACTGCCGATAAATCTTCTTTAACGACGTTTATTATAATTAAACGACACTTAAAAACAGCAAACAAACAATTCAGGTGGGGGATTAAAATTATTCAAACAATTCATTAGCGGCAACCCCGCGGTGTAATGAGAGCCTAATTTGAATATCTTCATTTTTTCCACCAAAGCTAAAATATTTTGACGTTAATAGTGACGTGCAACACGTTCGCATAAACGCGAACAAAATACTGAAGGAATTCGTTTTTATTATAGCCCCTTCGTAGGATTGCATAGAAGTGGAATTACTCATGAATAATTATGAATTAAGTGCCTACATGGCTTCAAAGAATATTTAAAGTCACGGTTAATCACTGTACTAACTTTCACGTTAATACTCAGTATCATTATTGCAGAACTTCAAGCCTCAGAAATATTGTTTCAGTCTAGGCTGTTATTGTTGATTTTTTTTCAGAACTTTGTATCTACACACACACACACACACACACACACACGGTACACTTTGCTAAACTACGAGAGAGAAACATTTTTTTTTTTTACAAATAAAAAAGAACGACTTCCGGAAGTTGGTGGCAAAAAACGAAAATACAAAACCAAAGACTCCGACTTCCGAAATTAAAGTTATTTTTCACTTTGTAGTGTTTTTTTTGGAAGTTGGTTGTTTTTTTTTTGTAAAAATGTTTTTATAATTCACTTTTTAGTTGTGGTACCTACCCCACACAAATTCCTAAACCACTTCTTGCTATGTAAATAACAGTGACAGGAAGTTATTATAACATCATAAATATACACTAAGTGGAAAAAATACGTATTGTTGAAGCTAACTGAAAACCTACCCAAGCAAATTTAATAAAATTTATATGGGGCCATCCCTGAGGCATACATACCCTATTTATTAAATAGTAGATTGTTATACAAGGGGCTAAAATGACCCATTATATACGAGGTAGTTTTACTCCCGTGCTTTAGCGAGGGAGTAAATGGAAACCGACTTCTAATGGGTTTTTAGCGCCGTGTGTTGACACTCTACTTACTACGATTGCGAGAAAATAAAATAATCCAATACAATATAAAATAGTTCATTAAAAATTAAATGTACAATTTGTACAATTCTGGATATTTAACGAGATATTTTTTCCCGGCAACTTAGTATCAGCCCTTTGTGAAGATGAATGTTGAGTTGTCTGTGGGGTAAACGTGGGAGATACACGTAGTTCCAGGTTGGAGGGTCCCTCGTTCGAATGTTCTGAATAGAGAATCAGCTGAGTTGACTCATCCCTTGATGTCAATGGTCGTGGGCTAGTTGGGAGAATATTGATGCGTTCTGTGATAAGCTGGGTGATATCAAATTTGTTTTGAATGGAGTATCTATATAGCCTTCCGCCACTTGATCGGAACTCCATCCACCGTGGCGTTTTAGCGTTCGTATATTTGCACCAGAATCCGCCAAGAGAGTGGCGGATGTTCTTCGGAAACAATGGCCAGTGTACTGTTCCGGATTAGGCAAATTCAGATAGGTGGCGATCACTTTAGGCATTTTGCTTAAGTTATTTTTGCCTATAATTTGCCTTGTGCATTTTCCGTTTTGATAGTTCAGATAGAATCTAGGCGTGCCCACTCAACTCGGCCGTAACCTTGGTAGGCTTTGACATTTTTTTGTAATTCTCCACTTATAAAGAATTTCCTTTCTTTATTAGTCTTTGTATTAGGCAGATTTATGGCTTGAAGATGGTTATCAGTTTCGACATATTCCACTGTTTTGTTAGCCAGTTCTATCCTTCTGCAGGCACCGCTGATCCCAAAAATTAAAGCAACCAGTAAAACAAAAAATAAGTGTGTTAAAACTGTATTTTGGTTGGTACCCACAAATTTAGTTTGATGAAAATAATAGAAAAACGGTTACAAATGTAAGTAGGTAATATACCTTTGTTGCCAAGTATTTTTATTTGGAGCTTTATTTACAAAATTCTCGATATCTTTCACCGTGAAAACTTTGGGATTTCTTGTCCTTGTTACCGGTGGATAATTTCTTGAGAAAAGCCGTCAAATTTACATATTTCTTTATATTGACATTATGTCTTGTCTGTATAGTTTTTCGTAACATTGAATAGGTGCTCCAAAGGGTTGATATTTTTTGGAAAGTTAATCAAAATACGTAAGAAAATATCCTTCCGTAAGCGAATCCACTCGTTTTTCTGTCCCCCACTTCATAAACTTATCGTAAGTATTTAAATAAATGCATCGTGACCTTGACAGCAACTTTATTTCTTTTCCTTTCTCATCCATCTGCAAATTAGGGTCTCCATTCTCACTAGATGATGACATTTACACTGTTATAAAATAAATTATTACGGTCACCAATTTAATTTGTAACGCGCCAATGCCTTTTTTTATTGTATTTGTAGCCGCAACGCAATGCATGCATTCTACCGAAGAGATCGCCAGTTTTAAATCCATTTTCATAAATAAAATGCTCTTCTTTTTCATGAAACAGTAATAAGTCGAGTCTTTATTCATGATTATTCTAGTTATGAATAAAGACTTTTTCGTTTTAGTAGGCTCATTGGTAGCAGTCAACATTTAAAAAAAATATTACTTTTTCCCCTAGAGGAAAATATGCTAGTTTAGCCCCGCTCTGGTATGCTAAGCAAAGGAGTGAAAAAAGAAATTTCGAAATCGATCCACCATTGCTGGAAATATCGCGTAACAAACATACAAAAAAAAACATACAGACGAATTGAGAACCTCTTCCTTTTTGTTTTTTTTTTTGGTTAAAAAGCTCAATGAAACCGACCCAAAGGGCCAAAACACTGTTTTTCAGCTTATGAATTACTTTCATTACTTTTACAGATAATTACCCCATTTTTCAGCCCTGCACGTTTTCACCTAACATTTTTCAAACACTAATCAAATAAAAATAGAATAAAGAATTTTTTCTCCAATTTATAAAAACCGCAACGTACTGCATAGGTAGAACTTTTGATTTAAATTGAGCAACGGATTTTTTGGGAAAAATTCAGTAAAAACGAACCCATCGAGCCAGCTGGTCCATCTTTTATAGCTTTATACGTGGCCCTGTTCTCGCTTCAATTGCAGGCTGTGACTAAAATTTTCCAAAAATGTTTGAAATATTTTCACCGGATATAAAGTATCCAGTACCTAGATTATATTTTTGGGGAAAAAACAGCAGAATTTGTTAGTGTCGTAGTTCCGCTCAAACGTCTATTACGTCTGTAATGTAAACATATAAACCTTTTAAAAATTATAATCTGTTATTTAATGTTATAAATAGTGCTATAATATTATTCTTAAACAATTATTGTCAATTCTCTGTGATTATATGAACGAAGCTTTTTTATTTTTTTATTTGTGCACAATTTATTACCTTAAGTATACTGTTGACATTACAATATAATTATAAGGCCGTCAGTAACAGTCCAATGGTGCCGATTCTCTTATCACAAATTCTCTAAACTTGACTAAAAATCACTAAAATTTTGTTTATTCATATCAAACGAAGAATTCCCATTCTGAAATAGACTAAAGTGACACAACTTAACTATATTTTAGTTTGACAGCATTAAGGTGGCACTGAATTAGCAATTTAGTGAAAATGGCAATTTTGCTATTCTGAATTTGACGTTTTACACCAAAAATTTTGGTCGTCTAATTAAATCTAGCTATTTTTAATGGCGACTAAAAAGGTGTGGAATAAAATTAGTTGTCAGGAACTAAAATTCGTCAAAACACCTGGACTTCAGGTGCAAAAACAGTACTGTATCTTTTTTTAAATTTATTTTGCTTATATCTCGAAAATGGTGTGTCCTATCACAAAAATAATGAAAATTTCCACCCCCATTATAAAACTTAAGCCCCTAAAACTCTATGTAGTAATAATAATAATTCATTTAATTCAGACATAGTCCAATAAGGATAGTAAATATGTAGTAGTAGTGTAGTAGTAGTGTAGTAGTAGTGTAGTGTGTGTGTGTGTGTGTGTGTAGTGTGTGTAGTGTGTATGTAGTGTGTGTAATAATTTTTTATATTTTCCATACAAAAAGTGAAAAATTCCATATGAAACACATCGAGGCTGCCAACCTGCACGCCTTCAGCTTTAAAAAAAATCACGGGGTAGGGCACACAAGTACCACGTGGAATCGCGATTGTCAAATTAGATTTTAGTTGAGTCAAAATTATTTTTAAATTTAAGAGATTTTTTTTTGCCGATTAGCTTTATAAGTCTCATAGCCAAAAGTAAGGAATTTTAGTGATAGTTTAGTTAGTTTAGTTCGGTGTACAAGAGAATCGGCACCATTGCCCTCCATACTAGTTGATCTATTGTATTACAGTGGGGTAATTGATTGATTTGATTTTGAATTTTGTAAGCAATTATCTGTTTTTATTAGTACCGTCAAACGGGGTGAATAGAGATGGGATGGGAACGAAACTTCGAAAGGCATTTTAAGATTGAAATAATATAGTTTGTTGCCAACAAGGGCACTTAGGGTTTTATTCATAAACGTTGCTTAAAGTTAAGTACCTAATGATTAGCGACTGTTTAACATACATTTTTCACGTTTAAACGTCACTTAACTTTAAGCAACGTTTATAAATAAACCACTTTATCGTTAATTATAATACAGTAAACACATTAGAGTCTATAAACTATATTATTTCAATGTTAAAATCCCTTTTTAAGTTTCGTCTTAATTCACCCCTGCATCCCTATTCACCCCGTTTGACGGTACTTTCATACTATTTTATTTTTGCTATAAATCTAATTGAAGCAGCCGCTGTTGGCTAAAATAAAATCTCTGATTATTTTTACACTATTTGCCAGAAGTTCTAAAAATACTTCATAATTAAGCTTCCACAGAGTTTCCAAGTTTCCTAAAAAATCCTTACCATTTCAAAAGCCCTTTTTTTGAATGACTTCACAGCAAAAGTCCACCGCGGTCAAAGCCATGCCACAAAGGTACACGCAGACATTTGTCCAGTCCAATTCACTTAATGGACTTTCATTCGGTAGCCGTCCAGTCAGCGTAAAAAGCAAATTACATAGTTGTTTATCATTTATCATTCGCAGTCCTACATAATTAAACTTAACAGTTTCCCGCCAAAGTTCACAGTAAAAGTGGAATATTTTATAATGAGCAGTAACGGGTTCAATTAAATCTGTAGGGAAAAGAATCGTACGTCAAAGAGATTTAATAATGCTTTTGTGTACTCCGCAAATAGATACTGGTTACAATTTCGCAATTAAGTTGAATGAGAAATGCGAAAGGAATTAATGTCTCGACAAAAAACATAATTTCCTTCGTTCATGGTGAATGAAACTGAAGATTAAGAAGGAAACCAGAGGACGGATACACATCTTTTTTTAATCAAATAAACAATTAATTTCTGAAAATGGAAACGAAGTAATGCTTTGTAGAGTTATAACTCTGACACAGAAACTCTCTGAGTAACTACTGTGAGTTACTGTTGAGTTACCCAAGTCAGCATAATTCGCAATTAAACTGTTAAAGTTTTTTTTCACACTAAAGATGGATTAGCACATCAATCATGCTTGCTTTGTAAATGGTTACATATTGCAAGCTATATTCTGTTACACTCCAAATACGTATTATAACAGCACCCACGGAAAGAAACTGTGGCTTTTGAGAGGAACCGCATGATGAAATCAGAACATAGGTACTGTAAAGGTTGTCTGCAAAAGTCGACCTTATGTTGTGCAGGCTGGTCAAAGTCAAAGTCAAAGCTTTTTATAGTTAGTAGTTAGTTTTTTTATTATTTTTTATTAGTAAAATAACTCTAGTTATATTAGAACAGTCAAGCGAATTTGGAATGAGCTCTCAAATGATTTGAATTAGTTTTTTGTTTAGAGAAACGAGTGATAAGACAGGCGTGTTGATGTAAACACGAACGCTCAGAATAAACATAATAATTAATTTATAACGTGTTTTCTCTCTGCTACGTCCCCAATCATCACTAGAGTACCTACAAGTCTGAAAGATTAAGTGCTCGATATAAGCTTACACAATAAAACCAGCACCCTAATTGCATAACACACTATCTATCATAATCTGAATAATTTTGAAGTCTACTGCTAATCCATTGCTTCATTTATGTAACGAAAAATTTGTCTGCTCAACAACGTAAATAACGCAACGAATGTTGTTGAACTGTCAAAATGAAAGCTATTCCTACTGTTAGTGTGTTACGCAATTACCCCGCAGTAATAAAATCGTAACGTTAGTCCATTGTTTCAAGTGGCGCCTATGCCTTTAATGCCGATAGGAGATCTGCTTACACCGTAAAGGGAAAATGAGCGTGAAACTCAACCGTTCTGATGTGCCCTTGTATCCTGGTTATTTAGTGTAGCAGTTCTGTGTATATTTACTGTACGTTTAATTAAATGTCAGGCGTTTTTGCGAGTTATCCTGTCATTTAATAAAAGTAATTCTTGGTACCTTATAGACCGTAAACCACTTTAAGATCTGAAAATAGCAAATGAGTGTTTTTGTATTCCAGTGTTTTATCTAGGGTTGTAACGGAACCTTGCCTCCACAAATGTGGAACTTCCGCAAGAAATCGTAGCTCCGCTTTCACGTCCATCTCCGCAAGCTTTTAATGGAGTTGTAACGGAGGTCTAATAAATACAATCGGCTTCAACTAAGCGAAGACCCTTTAATGGACATAACTAGAAATTTCAAGTTTCTGGCTCCCAATTTACCGCCGCCGCCAGATTCCGTACCAAGTGAGCAACTGTTTAGTGGAGCGGGTAAAATTTATGAAACACTAAGAAATCGCCTAGAAAGTTACAAAGCCGCAAATTTTTTTTGGAGGAAAATAGTTTGTCTGTTTTTGATTACCAATAGGTCGACTTTTTCTCTGATATAATTATGCGTAATTTATTCTTTCCTTTATTATTCCACCTCCACCTCCACCTCCGCCTCCGTTAACCTCCGCATCCGCGGTGTCAAACTCTAGACCTCCGCCACACATCCCCCTGTGATTTATTTTTAGCTATCATCCAAATAATTTCGCGAATGTCTGCGTAGGCTGCGTAACTTATATATAGGAAGCTCTTTCATCACTTAGAAGTGCCTACAGGTACCTTTAATTTGGCTGCAGAATCTTTTGAGAGAACTTGTTAGTAATTATTATTTATGTAGGTATCAAAAGTTACGTTTGGTAAACAAATAATTGGCTTTGATCAGGCACAGTAAACACTTCACTCGCTTGAAATTGAACTTGACATCAGTACGAGGCAAAAGTTAAAACTTTGATGTATAACCGTAAAGCTGTACAGACCACAGCGTGGTCATAATGTCCGTTTGTGCAGCGCGACCAACTTTATTATTATTTGCTCGAGGCACGAAAACTATAAAGCGGATAGATAAGTTTGCACCATGGAGGGATTAAGTGCGAACGAATCATTATTATTTTATCATTGGAAGGATAATCACAATTGGCGTTCATACCGAAAGAGATTGGGACAACCCAATTTCTTGTTTAGTGTTCTTGTAGTCGAAAAATGTTGGTTTGGGAAAATTTTAAGGAATATTAATTTGGATGATTGCGGGAGATTCCTGAGTATTTTTTAGTGGGACGAGTAAAATATTTTTTCTGATAGTGCCTAGACTTTTATTATCAAGGTTAGTTTCATGAACACTCAGAAATTATTTGGCCAGTTTTTAGTACTCAGAATGGCAGCTGGAACAATCTTGCAACGTTTTGAAAAATCTGTCCAGAATGATTAGACACGATTTGAATTTAATTCTAAACATTTTGTATTCAATATAACACGTAGGTATATGTTACAATTTTACTTGACAATCTATTTTTAAGATTCTCGTCTGGTACATTTACATACATTTTTAAAAGGAAAGATGCAAATCCATTTCAGGAAGGTTTTGCAAAATAACGTTACAGTTCTTCCTCAAAAATCCTAGTTTCATGGCAACACAAACGTTATACGGCGAAAAACCACCATAAGTAAAGTAAAACTGAGTTACGTGACGCGTTTTAGCGTTGTAGATATTTAAATGGGCAATAAACACTGATTTATACGAGTTTGTTTGGATTTCGGCCTTCAATTGCTGGCTGAACTATTTCAGTTCATTTGAATTTTTCTTCATTCGTTATTGATGGGTTTAACGCGTGAGAAAGTTTCTATGGTGAGATTTTTCGAGCTGTTTGGGTTTTTATATAAAATTAATGTGAGTTTATGATATTGTAGTTTACAGTCAATTGTGATTGCGTATTTAAAATAAGTTTTTTCATAAATTAAAAAGATGAGATTAAACTGATATAAACCCTACGGAGTTTTCTTTTGACAATAAAATATTAATTCAGTCAAAATATTATAAGGAAAAATTATATGTGCATATTAATGACAGCTGATATTTTTAAACCAAAGTGAAAACATTATTTTTATTGCAGAAAATATTTACCCCTCAATTTTCGTGGTCATAAAAAAAAAACAAAATATCTACAATTGAACTGCGGTCGAAATTAAAATTCAATGAAAACGGCCACGTTTATTTTTTAACCCAGAAAATAAATACAAAAGGCCGTTCCGTAGGTAAACTAGTTAACTTTAACCAAACACATATCGCGTGTGCCCACAGATAAGGGGTGTCATAAGAACTGTCGACGGCTCGCCTGCACGTCGCCACCGCCCAGTCTGCTTCATTACTTTATTGTTCATCCGACCATAAGGAATAAAAAGTTTAAACGTAGAATTTAATTTGTCGTTTGTCGTTTTGTTTATCAATGTCATGTGTGGTGGGTGGTGGGAAGATTTAATGCTCTGTGACTGCGCTTGGCTGTGCAGTTTCCCTCGGCGATATTTTAAAGTAAATAATCAAGTAAAGCCACTAGATTTTTTACTCTAAAATAAAAGGTGAAAAATCACAACATACTTTCAAGATAGTTAAAATACTGAGATTATATGGTGAAGAATGACTTACCTACCTACCTAGGTGTAGATCAGAAATAAAATTGTTTTTTTTTGTAAGTATTTGCTTTTATCATTTACCTCAAAAAAGCTTATGACTTACCTACCTACCTAGGTGTAGATCAGAAATAAAATTGTTTTTTTTTTTGTAAGTATTTGCTTTTATCATTTACCTCGAAAAAGCTTATTAACTAAGAATTTACGAGATCCAGCTTATAAAAAAAGCGTGTTTCTACCCAAGTTTTCAATTTCTTCTACGATTTACAAAAAGGCTGTTTTCGTACCTAGTTCTCCTTAAATCACACTTAAAGGCATGCAATTCCTAACAAGATTAGGCAGTTTCTAATTAACCAACACAACAACAAAACAAAGTTCAACAATAACAATAATTCTGCTCTTAATTACGGGCTTACAAACTGCATGCTCAAAAGCATTAAAGTTCACCTCACACATCAGGGTTAATCACAGTGCTTTATTCGTTAGGAAAAAAAATACTACGTGTGAAATATTAATAAAAATATGATTTAATTACTCAAGATAATCGCCTTAGTGTTATCATCGCGTGGCGTATTAGTGTCGGAACGATTCGATAAAGTCTCAACTTTTTTATTACTAGCGAGGTTTACTTTCCATTTAATGGTGGCACTTAATCAAATATTCATTAGTTGATAACAGTGCTTACTGTATTATTTGTTCGTGGTTTCCATTTGTGGTAGGTAACTTTTACTTTTTAATTTTGTGTGGGTACTTCAAAATTCGTGATGTTAAGGGGGATACAATAGGGTTAGCCCTAGAAATTATTTCAATGAAGATTATAATGATTATACTTCAATGTACATATTGGTTAGCTGGAAGCTCTAGAAGTCGACCCCCCCTAGTTGGGACAAGGCTAAGCAGATGACATATTTGCTATATCTAACTCTTTTATCACCATCCAACCTGATACTGAGTTTTAATTTGCAAATACTCGTAAACGTAAGAAAATTTAAATTACTCGAGCTACCCTAACGCTTTCGCCTTAAGTAGACAGCAGATAGATAGTAGACATTTAAGTCTAGAATTTCAGGTTTCAGACGCCTTAAGTGAAGATCCTGTGCTTCTTAATTAGCATGTGCAATGTGCATAGTCATCTTCCTCATTAATTTTATTTTATGGCTAGTTTCAAGTTCATGCGTCTGCCGTCTGCTGCAGGGCTACAACCCCTTGGGAGACTTTGTTTTGTTTATCCACTTAATCAAGGTGTATTAAGCGCCCTATAATGTATAAACATCTACTTATAGCAGGGCAGCAAGCACTACTAAAAGTTACTTTACTAATAAGTGTAAATATGTCCCTAGATTTTTCATATTCATAAAATACTTTAATCAAGCTCAGAACCAATCAAATTATCTGCTCAATTAACAAATTATCGTAACCCAAATCTACTTATTCCTGATGCCTGAGCGAAATTGAACAAGGCCTTATAAACCTTATCTGTAATTAAAATAAATCAACTCTAACTTTTCAATAGCTTATAACGAAACGATACCTGAGAATCGATTAAATTAAAATACTTGACTGCCACAGTCAATTTGGTAACAAGAGGTCTTAAAAGAGTTGGGAAATTGAGCAAACTTCAGAAGGTCTATTGTCTTAAGTCAGTATGAATGATGGTAGCAAATATTGTTGTAATTAATAGATAGACAATCAATCATTTTTGTTTACTGTGCGGTAGAGCATTGCGGGAAAATTCTTGAGAGAAATTGTGGCTTTTTGAAGTATAAACAACCGTTAGTCGTCAATAGTTTCTGTAAGCCACTTAGCTGTATTAAAAGATGATTTATAGATTTTGTGACATTAGTATTTAATATTAATACAAATTCAGGGAAAATTATTTTTTAATCAAATTGACTCAACACCTGCCTAGTCTTTTTCCAACTATGTTGGGGTCGGCTTCCAGTCTAACCAGATGCAGCTGAATACCAGAATTTTACATGGAGCGACTGCCTATCTGACCTCCACAACCCATTTACTGGGTAATACGATATCCCTTGGTAAGACTGGTTGTAAGACTTTCGCGCTTCTGACGACCCGTAACGACGGTCAAATATCTACAAATTTACTACCAACTTAATTTATACGTATGTTGAAATCACATTACTGTCATTCTTTGACAATTGTTCGAAATGGTTAGAACACGGCGAATTGACGTAGGGTGTCAATCATAGCTATCGTTGGTGTCAATTTACTTGACATTAAGTAAATAAGGAACTATTTTCTAATTATGTAATGACTGTACATTGATATAAATGGGCAAAACAATTTAGAGCTTAAAAGCTCTAATTTAATTGTTGAATCCTCTAATCTTAAAACCTCTAATTTAATTTACTCTTACAATAGATGGAATCAATAGGAAATTTTAGTTTAACCCAAAATGTAAAACTGAAACCAACTTTAAATTGTCCTCAAATGTAATAAATGATCGATTCCGGACCGACCCAGTTTTTGATATCGCCGAACGGAATGGAAAAATAACAGCAAACTAATTGGAACTCTCCTGGTTAAACCCTTTTCATTCGGTTTTCAAGTTATCGGGCTAATTTAAATGGTCTGCTTCGGCGGCGAATTCCGCGAAATTCATTCGAAGTTTTTATTGGAGTAATTAATCTTCTACGTTTAGGTTTTCAGGTATTCTCGAGTGTTATTGTTTTAGCTTTTCTTCTAGTAACGTGAAAATTTTCGAACAAAGAATTTTTTCACCTAGTATTAATTTGTTGGTTTGAAAACGCTCTTAGAGCTTTGAATGATACCAGTTCAAGTGAAAGGTCTTTAGTGTTTTTCGTCAAAATAATTACTATTTCCATTGTATTGTTAAGCAGATTAATTACGTTTCACTTTATCCATTGTTTTCTTACCTATTGAGGTTATCAAATTGTCAAAGAGATATTTTCAAGTCCCAGGAATATCAAGTAACCTACGATCGTAAAAAGTTACGTAATCATATTTTTTTTATTTCTGAATACGCGGGAGTTAATTTCAATGGTGTCTTCATAATTTGTAGTTACTATGAAAGCTGCATAATCAGGCAGATAAACCTCTTCATATTATACAATAAGATCTAATGGTTCGATATAATTTTATGTACCGAAGTAGTGCAAAAAATACTCAATATTACCTATAACTATTTTATATCGTTATATAAAAGTAGCACCACAAAATAAACAAATTCAATTAAGCCAAAAAATAATATCTAATTGAATCCCAAACGTAGATAAAACAAAAATAAATCTACGTATATAGCATAATGGCGTTATCAAAAAGTCGAGTTTGACTGAGATCGCGTGCAAGTCGCTCGCGAGCCCGAATTTATAAGATTTAGTTGGAAAATAAATTAGCTACGACGGAAAAGTTTTCGGTAAATACGAGTAGGGAGGTGTGCTGATGTCAGAATATTTTTGGGATAATGGATAAGGTATAAAATAATTTTACTGTGACAATGACGAGCTTTAAGAAAATGGAGAATGCATTCATATTGGAAGACGATGTCGTTGAAGATATTGCACGGGCATTATAAGTATCAAGTGAAATGGTAGCAGCAACTAGCTGTATTCATCTGTATTTGGATAACTCGACTGAAAACAATAACGTATCACAGAAGATTCAAGTAAGTTCCAAATTGAAAACATGGACCTACCCACGCAAAACCTAGCAAGCATGGCTTATTAAACTCGAGTCTAGCACTTGATTATGGAAAATCTATCCCTCTAAGCTCACGGAAAGTTTACTGTCAAAGTCACAACCGTTTGTGACTTACTATCATATCCAACAATTTACGTTCCTTGTTCCACGTCAGCCGTTGTCTCAGGGCTGGTTCAAGTTTGTACGTCTTAATCGCCGCCAGCTAGCTCATTACAACCCGAACATTTCTTTAGCCGTCACCTAATGACTTGCCTTTTGAACTTATGCTGTGTTTTCATCAATTCAATGCTGTTTTTTTTTCGCCTTAATATTCAAAGGCTTATTGTTCCTTTTTATATTAAAACTTATTCTTTCGTCCTCAAACTTTATTTGATCGTCAAATTCTAGATAATTGTGTTGGCTATGAGCTTCTTTGGCTTTGTTGTTTTGTAAATGGATATTTCTGTTTCAGTATTGTTTTTATTAGATTTGAGGAAATCTCCTTGAAAACTAATATTTACTGAAATATAATTTCTATCGTCAGCTCAAGCATCACTTTATTTATCACCTTGATCAGTTCAGTTATAGAGTATGAGTTCTACATTACCACCCATGACGAATTCTAACTTAAAACTCAAATCCAACTTTCCAACCCCTTTGCTCGACAAGTCAACACACCGACTACCCACAACGAATTAGTACACAACATTCAAAATTCATCTAACAAACCCAGTTTCCTGTAGGTGCATGTTCCTATTCATTCTTAATCCTGGCTCCCATATTCTCTCTTATCTTTTTGGCACCATCCCACTGATCTACTAGCGAAGTAATCTCGCCTATTTTAAATTGCATGCAGTTAGCTTCTCATTACTCGTTGAATATTTGCATAAGAGTACAACAGAGTGCTGTACTTTGTGTTTTAATGTAAGTAATGAGAATGAAAATGTATATAAGATGCACAATGGACTATATTTTCTTCGCTCAAGCAAAGGCGACAGACTTAGTAGGTACCTTAGTTGTCTAAGTAAGGACAATGGGTACGATATTAAACGCCAGTGGGAAGAAAAATCTTCTACACAGAACAGAAAAGTCTGATTTGGAAAATTGAACATATTCGACGAGTTAGATGTTTGATTTGGAAAATCTAACTCGTCGAATATGTTCAATTTTCCATTAAATACATACTGTTTTCTGATTAAATCAAATAAGATCCAATGGAAACTATTTGCTTGAAAAAATTCCATTACTAAAGGAGATAGACGTTTTGTCAAGAGTTATTAAATTGTCAGAAATTTATTCATGTTGATATAATATTATTAAGAATGATTGTTTTGTTTGTTTCTGTGCTTAACCTTTTAGGGAATACAGACGTGATGCTATGTGTTGATTGTTTCCATTAAGCAAAAACATATTAACTTTGTATTATGGAATGGTATTATTATTTTCGTATTACATAATATCAATAGACCTACTTTTAGTACGTTTATTTTTCATTGCCATAATATAATCGACGTACTATCTTTTGTCACGCGACACTACTTCAAGAGTCGTGTCAAGGTTGGTGACACTTGGTTATGGTATACATTAACTTTGTTATAGTATGCAATCGTATTTCTAGTTTATTTTTGTTGTACTTTTCTTTTATGTCATGTTAGTGGTGGGGAAGAAGAAGATGTAGATAGATAAATAGAGAAATCGTTCATTTGGAGCACATACAGTACAATTAAAAGACAACAAATTACATGAATTTTTATAAAATAATTACAAGGTGCCAATACACAAAAAAAAAATACCTACTTTGAAGACAAGACATACACTCACTCACAACGCAAATACAAAGTGCGGTGTGCGTCTCTCTCAAGGTTGCAACAAATCGGGGTCCAGCTCAGCAAGGCAAAAAATAGGTACCTGACGCTGATATTCTGCTGGATCCCGGTAGTGACATACGGACGTCGAGCAGACGAGATAAATACGCGAATTTTTGGTGTTATGAAAAAGTGCTATGTGCGGAGTGAAATTATGTATTTACCCGCAATTTAAATTATTTAAGTATGCTACAGTAAAGTTTTGCATTGAGAAACGTTCTTGTACGATAATGTCCATCGGCGGCGGTACCAGAGATATAGCAAGTGCCGCCATCTTGATGACAAAGCTGAATATCTAGATTTCCATTAGTTAAGTAGCGACTTGACGCCTATACCTGATACTTCTCAATAAAAAACGGATACTTTTAAAGTAATGTTTCGGCTTCGACTATTGCTGCTTTAACTTAACTCGGTACATAACTAATGCAAATGTAAATCAGCCATTATTGAAAGTACAGATATTAGTGCCTACATGCATTACCAAAATGTTTGATTAGCAGGAAGTGATATAATTAGTCCCCTCTGTTGACCAATTAGGGTCATAATTAATCAATTCATTATCCAAAAACAAACCCTTTCTTAGGCAAATAAAAAACCGTCTTTGTTTACTTGCGTAGGTAAATGTACCAAAATTCTAACTATAGGTGATTGTAGAGGGTCATTCAAATTTAAATTTTCGCTCTCGTGCAAATCCCTTGGGCGAGGGTGTCTGCACCGCGTAGGGGAGTGTGCTAATAAAGTAAATTAAAGATTAATAATACATTGTCTCAATACAGATTTTTAGGTATAGGCACATGTATGTATGCAAATTTTGTTAACCCTTGCGAATTCGATATGGATGCATTTGAGTGAATAATTGATAAAGTTACTAATGGTGACATCATATTATGGAGCCTAATCAAGCTTTAGAATAATGGTCTTAAAATATCTGTAGATTTATTTTTTTACCCTTAAGTAGAAGTATGTTATGAACTTGCCTTTTTTATAAGTATGTCCTCCTACGTATCAAGGCAAAGTTTTTTTTTTTTGTAAAGATCTAGTCCCTTCAAAAGTCAGGAAACCGCGAGAACCCGGTAAGATGAAAGATATTTAAAAATGTCCATAAATACAACCTCAGGGGTTAATGGAAAATATATATATATGTTTATTAATAGGAATGTAAATTTAGTTATTCCCAGCTTCCTTAAAATACCCGCGTCAGGCTTGATATACAACCTAATTGTTCTCCGTTCTTAATAAAAGGAACCGTTTTATCTGCGCCTAATTTTACTATAACAACACTCTTAAACTAAATTTAATGTTCGCCTTTCATGAAATAATAAACCGCGTACAGTCCCCGTGGGAAATTAATGTTTTCATCAAACACCACGGAGTTTAAATTATAAAATTATAAACCCCTCTTTTTTAATTTTACTTTAAACACACAAATATGTATATCCGCTCTTGTACATGGGAAGCAAGATTTTATCAACTTTTAATTACTGGTCGTGTCGGGACCCTGATGAACGAAGTAAAAAATAAAGTTCGCACGTTGAACACCTCAGCAGATAAGGGTCAAAAGAGGTCTAACTAAGAAAAATGCTTCAACATTTTAAACCTGAGTTTTTTTGCTGGTGACTAAAATATTAACAACGCCACTGCAGCTCATCATGTTTTTTATCGTTTAAAGAATAAGGTTGAAATTCTTTTGAGAAGGAAGGTTAAGGATGAATAAATATTGTTGTCGACCGCTAGGTTGACACGGCTGGCCACCATCAGACACTGCACCTGTAGAATGTGCCTATCGCGCCGAAAGATTCAAAAGCCGCGTCGCCCGTCCAACACTTTTTGGGAAAACCGAAAAAAATCCGACGTTATTTTAATTGACGTCGGCCCGTTTAAAAAAGAAACATTCAATGAATTATTCGAAGGCTGCTACTGGAATGAGAAGTATTCGGACCGCGTCCCCTATAATGGTATGCAAATAATTCAATGTGACAGTTTCGAGCTGAACCTATTGTGGTTTTTATTTTTTTCATTTTATGGTCTCCGGCTGCGACATATTTTACCACGTTTTATCTTGCTGGTGTTTAGAGATCACATTGTTTGTAAACTAATGCTTGTTTATTCTTTACATTGTATAATTCGATATGTAAAGTAAAAATGTCCTACGCTGATTCCAAAACCGTTTAGAGCTTTTAGGTTTTTTAACCTCATTTTTCTATTTAACACTTGAAACCACTTGACTTTTATCTGACCTCCAAATGACGTCAAAAAGTAGGCAGATTGGGACAACTTTCGGTGTCTCCCATGATTAAAAAATCAAGTTATATAATGTCAAGTTTAGGGATGACCATAATTATAATGCAGTCACGCGCAAAATACGGTCTTTGAATCGATTCAAATCAAACGTTCAAAAATCAAAATCAATTCACACAAAAAATCGAAATCCCGAAGCCACTATGATCGAATCAAAAATCGATGCCTTATCAATATTATGATAGCTTAAAGAAAATCCATTCTCTATAATTAAAAATCATTATAAAATCAACCGAACTATTTTGTAGCTACGAATGGTGTTAGAAAAAAGCAAATATAACTCGCTACTTGTTGATTGGTTTTGATAATAGTTTAGAAGAAATCATTCACAGTCGTGAACCCTAAGGTAGATAGTAGATACTTAGATACTATCCGTCTTCACTCTACAGGACTACTAAACTCGCATTGCTAACGACCAGTAAGGACAGATTTATTCATACAAATTATGTAACTTTATTCGATCAACTGTAATCGAGTTAATAATTTCTTAATTGATTATCAGTTTAAAGTAATAAGTAAATGTTCGATTATGTCGATCATTCCCACCTCTAATCCCATGGGTCCATCATCCACCTGCAAGTGTCACGCTTGAAGTTTCTGATGTCAAGCAAAAAGCGTCAATTTTAAGATTTTTATTATTGTGTTATACTTTGCAAAGATATCGAACTCTTCAACATACTTTTCAAAGTAGAATTTAGTGTTTTTTTTAAATTAATGACTGCTTGAAAAATCAAAATATTGCAATTAGTTGCTTAAAGTAACTAAATCTTTATACATTTACTTATTTTAAAAATAAAAATACCTGAAAAATCTTTACCTATATACCGAATTATTTCTAACAGCTAACTACTACTGTAATACTTATTTCTGCCATTTTGACATAAATTACTATAGGAGATGATATTAATACAATATTAGAAGGTAGATATGGCCAGCAACGATTAGTATACTTGAAATGTTTTTTTTTATTTTTATTATTGAGCGAAATATTCACAAAAATCTGATACGATTCAAAATTTAAAGAGTATTATCTCTTAGATATACCATGAAATGCTTTAGAAAAGATGAAAGAAAAGTAACAGTGTTAATCGTCTTTTATTGCTGACTGTGCCTATGTATTTTGTACCTGGATAGTCTTAAAATTTAAGCATAACAAAATTGAACACTTCTAATACTTCTGGAGATTTAGACACAGCTACGTATGTCGAACAATAAAATAAATGAGTCATCAACGACCATCGATAAAAGAACTTTTATTATTCCCATATTCCAAAGTATCTTAATACAATTCGATTTTATTGAGCAGAATTAATAACCAGAAATATTACATATTAGTTTACTATTGCCGTAGAAGTTAATGCAACAAATAAAAGAGTATTGTCGTTTTTATTATTATAAGGATATATTGTTGAGTATAGCATACGGCTGAGTGGGTATAATCTCGTCCAAGTATTAGGAAAGTTATACGAATCTTAAGGGTGGAGAAACTTAGTTTTGTACTGATATTGCGTCCACAAAAACTTTTGGCGATGATAACTTTTCTGTTTAGATATTAGTGATTTTTGTATAAACAATGTTGTAGGCAGATGTGGAGGAATGTTATCAAGCAATTTAATCTGAATCATTTGACCTTTACTCTTGCAGTTTACTTTGTCTATACCTACCTACACGCTCGAAAAAAGAAAATCAATAGGTTCTTAATTTTTCAGAATTTTACACGTTCGTACTAAGTTTTGATTATATTTTTCCAAAGAGAATTTCTTCGAAAATTTTATAGGAGTGCAATTGGTAGTTGTTGTTGTTCTCTATGCTTTGAGCTGACTTGCTCTTAAAATAAAGTCTTGTAGGAAAATCCACGGCTTTGTAGAAAAAATCTGAAGGAGCAACACTGGGTATAAGTCCAATGCACAATAATATAGTTAAAAAGTTGCAACGCCGTTCCACGCACTGCGCCCGTTTTGTCTGTCGCAACTGAACCAGAAACTCCAAGGGAAAACTTTTAATAGTTTTTCTTTATTCAATCAACATATTTTCGCTCTTGGACACTTCTCCCGTTTGCCAACAATTTGTTTCGGGGACTTTTTTCTTACACTAGACGTTCACTAACTCACGGCGCTCCTGACAAATTTGATCTCGAGGGTGCTTTAAAAAGTTTTTTTTCCTTTGGCCTGATCTGGTCTAGACGGAATATTTTATACTTTGGCTATTTTTAATTCATCTACAGTCAATTATTTTAATATTTTCTTTTGTTGTACTATCCCTACTTGATGTTCTTTGATGGACATCAAAAACTTTGGACCAGTTTTATGGTAGCTTCCAGATTTTTCTTTCTTCATAACAGGTTGTCCATCAATCATAAAAGTGTGTCATATATTTATTAAATGTTAATGGCGTAGCTAAATATTATGTAAGCGGAACGGTTACGGTAATTTTCATCACTAATTTAAAGCTCCGGTGGCTTTCGTCACATCGTTGTGGGATCCAATAATTGGTGTGTAGGTGTTAATAGAATTTATTGACAAACACGTCGAAGTAGTGGAAACCAGAACAGATGGCGTTATAAAGAGATAAATTACAAATTATGCCGTTAGATGATAAACTGAGGCAAATTGTTAAATCACTTTGAACGACTTCAAAATGAGTCCAATAAAATAATAATCGAATACGAGGTAGGGACTGAATAGAAATTATAATGGAAGTTAACAATACATTAAATATGAATTCAATACTGCTATAAATTCCACTGATCAGTAGCTCTAAGTCCATGACAATTCAGCGAAATATGAAGACAAATTACCTGGTGAAATAGTGCAATCGGAATTGAAAGAAGTAAAAATCAGCGCCGGATCGGTACTGTGGCCCGTGACTGAAATACCAAATGAGTAATTTCAAGATTCCCCGAATGCCCGTACAGCAAGAGAGCAAATGTCAGCTTCTAATAGCATTGCGAACATGATACGAACGCCGAAGTGCAATCGCAGTTGTTGATTTGTTACAAAAAATCTGCTAATGCTTGTTAGGATTTATTTTTCAAACTTGAACTTGATCAAGACCAGTTCGCTGGTGGTGAAGTAGAGAGAACTGTTGAATAGAATTTAGACGAAGTTTAATATAATGATCGTGGATTTTCTGCATGATAATGATAAATAAAAGAAGCAAGCAAAGATCATTAACACTATCATTTATTTTAAAGCATTTGGTAAACTTTTACGTGCGTAGTTGTTTATTTTCAAGATGTCATTAAGACACGAAAAAACGAAGTCTACCGTCGTGTATCCTGTAATTAACTTATTCAAAACTAAGACGTAAATTAATGAAAATTCCAACATAAGCCACTATTAGTTCCCTGTCAAACTTCTGAAATCCGTAAAACTCAAAATGAATAATATACAAATATGATAGATGCACTCCGGCCATCTGTTTAGCGACGCTAAGCAAATAGCGGAACAGATTGTCACGAAATAACAAATTTCACCAGAAAAAGTGATAGTTTGTAAAGAAAATGATTTATAATGCTATTTCGGATACGTCGGAATGTTTGTCTAGAGTCGAGGTAGTTGTCTACTTCGACTCATATTGGATTTCGCTACTGGCTATGTTTGATTTTTAAATACATTAGCGGACTCGTTTCTGCTTCAGTTATCTCACCTTTCTTGGTCCTGTTTGATGTTCTTTTTACTATGGTGTGTGAAGAGTGCGTAGGCCGAAATAAGAACTCAGTTAGGTTAAACTTCACTGTAAGACAATTTTACCATTAGGTACGGAGAGATTTTGATGACAACGTTACTTAAAAAAAAATTGAATGAATTGATGCAAACTTTGAGTAAACAATCGTAAAATAAAATATACAAAGCGATACAAAAGGGTATAAAACCAACTTTTTATTGTTTCCAACGTTATTTGACATCCACAATAGCTGCAGTTAACTGCAACCCTATATTTATGGATAAAAACATAGAAAATATTTAACTTTATAAGGTTATTGACGACTTAAAAGTTTGCAAAAGAGCACAAATTATAATCAATACTTACCTAAGTAAATAATTATAAATATCTGCCTCCAGACTTGATAATTTCTCCTTAATATCTACTATCACACGGAAATATTATTCTCATATTATTGTGACATTAACTTTCCTATCTCCCTTTCACACTGAATCGCTATTAGTACACAGATCTCGATATACATAGATATCCGTCTAACATAGTTCAAACACGTGGCCTCGGATGTCACGCGACAAGTCGTCGGATTTGTTGAACAAGTATCAGATTACTTGCAGCAACTGTATGCACTGCTTCAAGTCTGATTAAACTTGTTCCCATCCACCATTTGCCGTATAAAGATTAACCTAATGGACATTGACAGTTTGTTTAGTTTTTACAAATTCCCCGTATTTGGAAGTTCACGTAAATAAATTGTAAACTGAATGTTCTTCGGCTTTGTAATGGAGAAAGTTTTAATAAAGGAGATTTTGGGCGTGATTTTTTTACGGCTGCTAACTTGTTCTGACATTTGACTATTGCAGACAACGTTTTGTTGTAGCATTAGTATTTTTCGTAAAAAAATAATGTTTTAGGTAGGTATGCACTGTTACTTTCTATGGCAGAAATTGAATTTAAAACAATATAAAACTTTTATTCGTATAACAAACATTCTTAAAGCTATCCATGACTTTACATAATTATTATATTGGATCTTTTATCAATCTTAATTTGGAAAAAGATGGACGCCAAATTGTTATTGGCATTGGCAGTTTTACTATAACACAGTAGCTAAAATACAGATAAACGGCAAAACAAAGACATTTATTTATTAACATAAATATCTAAGCTGTCTGTTAACCTTAATTTACATAAGAATTGTCATTATCGAATAAATTATTTTACGACTGATTTGCGCAATACATAACATTTTCGGAATCTAAAGTCATCGTTACTATAAAGATGAGTTTTTATGACAATTACACCATTTTTATGCTTTATGTTATTTCACGATATGCTATCTGGCTACCGAATGATCAGAATTATATTTAAAAGTCGTAAAACTTAATAACTTTGAGATATTTCACATTCAATTTATGGTTAGCTGAATTGATATTGATCGATTTTTAGCTAGACGGGTTTCTTTACTGTTGGCATTTTGAGTCATACTGTCTGACCGACTTCTCAAAAAGGAGATGTTTTTTTCTTGTATGTACCTACACCGATTTCTATTACAGCCCGGAGGGTTTTGGGGCAAGCATAATGTAGGGCGGAAATAATATTTGAAGTTTCAGTATGGAGAACGGACTTTACTTTCCAAGAAATTTATCATTATGAGCGACACTATCGGACGGTGCAAGAACACAAGGTGTTTCGTTTTCAAAATAAACGAGTTCGATTCCTAAATAGAGAAATCGATTTAAAAAGAAACCAATGGTGCTGTTTAAGTTTTCATTCAAATCGGCTCCGAGACTCCTTTAAGTATTTTTCAGTATTACCTATAGTTTCGGATTTGGATAACCAAATCCGAACCATGGATAACCATGCTTACTTAAAACATTTACATGTATAATATGTATATAGACGAATTGATAACCTTTCGAAATCGGTTAAAAATAAATTTGTATATCATGATCTTTCAATTAATCTGCATAGTTATAAATCGTAGCTGGTGGACTAAGCAAAAGCGTTAAAGCTTATTTAACAAAACTCTCAAAAGCGAACTACTGACAAATTGGGGGCAATATCAGGAACGACATCGAGCGTAGAGGTTCGTATAATAGTTACGATGAAACCTTCAATAGAAAAGTGTTCAGATGCAAACAAGTTGTTGGTTGCAAACGTCCTTGCGCACATTTGGGAGTGGCGCGAGGAGGCGAAATGCCGGGGCGTAACACCGCTGCCGCGAGAAATCCCGGCACAGCGGACTGAGCTCCTGCGGGATCTCATGGCGACATGGAGAGTGCGACTGTCGCAACCCAGCTGCTAGGCACGCCACTGGGTCGCGGAATGTTCGGAAGAGTTACCGTGGCCCTGGAGCACAGGCAACTGAAGGAACACGGGTGGGTTTTAGTCAGTAAGAGTCTGACACGCCCTTCCGCTCCGCCCAGAGCGGGAGAAGTCATTTGATGATGTTGCACTCAAAAAAAAAAAAATCTAAGTTTTCGTTAATTTTTGTAAGTATGGCTTTCCATCTTTGCCAGCTTTATTAAACAATTTATTGACAACAGATTTTTTTTCTGAAATGTTGATAGCTCGTTGGATAGCCCATAAGATGAGGATGTTTTCCAATAATCGGTTTACTTAGAACGCACTAATCTCTCGAACTACCAGTCGGATTTGAAAGTTTATTTTTGCATCTAATAGCCCAATTCTTAAGGAAGGTTATAGGCTATTTAAACATCACGCTACGACCCTTAGAAGCCGAGCAAAAATAAGTCAGAAAGTCAGAAAGGACGCTAAGCGAAAACGAAGTAATTGCGCGGGCGGGCGATGCAATGCGACAGGGTGGGACGGGGGATCAAGAAATTTCACGCGGACGAAATCGTGGGCAGAAGCTAGTTAGATTATCATCTATAGTTTTTAAA
Source organism: Dryobotodes eremita (assembly GCA_917490735.1). NCBI lineage: Eukaryota > Metazoa > Arthropoda > Insecta > Lepidoptera > Noctuidae > Dryobotodes > Dryobotodes eremita. The sequence goes on along the minus strand of OU823251.1, from coordinate 15,299,169 downwards.
TTGTACAGAAGTCGAGATGATACAGTTATCAAGCTAAACCGCTGAACCAATTAAAAGTTTGGGAGATAGAAAAGTTTTGACGCAATATTGTTCCTTACAAGCAACACCACAGAATTACTTACTTTCACAACGCCGTGTAAACAAGACTGTGATTAAACATCACATAAAAAATGTAACGTTCTAACTTTATAGACTAACATATTAACACAGGCTCAAATTAAAGCTTAAATGTGTGAACCCCGGAATATTTGGAATTTAGTTGAAAACGACATAGTTTTAAAGTTTGAAAACTCCATGAATGTCGATGTTATAATTTCATCAGTGCTGCTAACATCAGTTCGGGCTTTGAAGGCTTTACTGAAAATTCAGAATTTTAAAGGTAAAAATGAAAAGCCTATTCGGCCCAAATTGTGTACGAGGCTAAGCTAACCGTAAACTTTTGGCGTTTTAACGAGTAGTCTATGGTAGCGGAATTAATATGAAGCTGTGTTGTGGTAATTTTGTTACTTTGGTGCTCAAATGCGCGTTTAAGTCTGTGTCAGCTTTAGGTAGTACGAGCCCAAAATCTAAAGAAAAGAAAGAAATAAAAGAAAGAAAGAAAATAAAGAAAGAAAAGAAAGAAAAGAAAGAAAAGAAAGAAAATAATTTTCATCTCATTTTTGTTATATTACCTTTATCAAGTGTCATAACACAATATCACGCCGGCATTCCCCTAAGGGCTAGGCAGAGATGTATAACTGTATATAGTGCACCCACATTTCACCAGTTAGGTTTAGGTTCCATGTAATAGGGTGCGAGCCTATTGCCATCAACCGGGCACAAATCCGCGGATTTGGATTCGGGCCGCAATTAAGGCTCATTAAAACAGGCGAGACACGCGACGCGACACAAAGGCACCGCCTGTCGCGCGACGAGCGGTGCCTCTGTGTCGCTTGCGATTCGCGTCTTGTGTCGCGCCTGTTTGTACGAGCCTTTAAGAATTTCCTTTATCTAGTGGTTCACACGTTTTACTGATTTCTTTGTTGTTACGTTGTAGGTTCCTTTTTATATTATAATTATTTGCATAATTATAGAGGTATGGGTGAATAATATAAAGTCAGGAAATTAATTGTAAAGCAATGCGACTACCAGCTTAAATTGTCCGTAGGTATATTCAAATAACAATTTTCATTCTTCGACAATTGTACGAAATGGTTATAACACGGCAATTTGACATAGGGTGTCAATTTGTTTAGCAAGTGCGTGTCCCAAATAAAATATTTTTCTTTTCTTTAAACTAACGAAATCGAACGTAGTATTTTGGTCTGTCATCTAAACAAACATCTTAAGATAAACACAGACATGTTTACTCAACCAAATTAACGCTTCGAAGATATAACCTAAATACTTCAGCTTCAGTATTTGCATAATCATTAAGTATCGAACGCATCGATCTGAGAGACTTCAGTCTTCACTTTTTAACACCCTTGTTCTTACGAAGATAAAGTTGAAGTTTGCAAATCAGCATATCGCGGCAATATTTCGCATTAGTTCGAAGGCATGCGACCATTTCAGTAAATTGCCTCTCTATATGCAGAAAGCGGGCAAGCCGATTTTCATTAACCGCTTAGAGTCGGTCGGCTGATAAAGGCCGAGTGGTCGCGCCGATATTGTCAGTTTGGTAAGTTTTCGAACACGATCCGACAAATGTTATAGAACTTAATATAAAAATGCAGAAAATTAAATAATGTTCTTTTACGACTTAAGTACCTAATCGCTTTTTCTCTCTAAAAACATGTTGTGGTAAAAGTTAGCATGATGGTTCTTAGTCAGGCTGAATACCCAGGGTGCTCCAGGCGTTCATTTTAGAATCGCAAATGAACCGCAATACACAAAAACAGGTAAACGCAACGTTTTTTCACCTTTAAGGCGAAAGCGTCAGGGAAGCCTGCGAAATTAAAATTTTCTTACGTTTTTTGAAATTTGCGGGTGACTATCAGCTTGTATGTAGATCTTAATATGATTCGCGGCCGTAACAAATATTTAGAATTATAATCATAAAAATCATCAATACATCTCTCTAAGTTCATATTACCCTACTGAATGACTATTTCATAAAATCATGACATTCAAGGCCAATTCTAACTTAAGGAGTTGTATTGCTGATTCTAATGATTATAATACTGTTAAGCCATGTTTGTTACGATCGTGAATCATATTTAAATTAATATACAACCTGACAGTGACCTGTAAATTGCAAGAAAACGTAAGTAAATTTGTATTTTGCGGGCTACCTTAGCACATCCCTTTGATACTATTTATGAAAATATAATTAAGTATGTGGTATTTGTACCTTAATAACCTCGTTGGTCTGAGCAGTGGTCGCTAACGCTATTATTGAGCATAAGTTCCTGAGTTCAATTCCCAAGTCGAGCAAAGTGTTATTGTGTTTTTCCAAACGGACATTCTCGGTAGCAGCTCAGAGTCATGAAATGAAATGAAATTTATTTGCAAGAATTGTAGTACATACAGATGGTCGGGTTTTTTTAAACAGTTTCTAAAACAACAATTCGCTAGAACTAGCATGCAAAATTATTGTTACATTAAATAAATGAAGTTAAAAAATTGGTACATAAATAATCATAGTTATTCAATTTAAAATGTCAAGTATTCGTCAAATTATGTCAGTAAGATGTCAATTTCAGTGTAAATATTTGAAGTCTAAATACTCACTGACAGAATAGAATGGTCAGGCAATAGGCTCGCCCCTATTACATGGGACTTTAACATAAGTGGCGAAATGTGGGTCTACTGTTATAAGTACGCCTCTACCTAACGTTTAGTTACAAATTATGTTATTTTTACCTTGTATTGAAATTTTATCTCATCAAAAATAAAAATTGTCGTCTTGATCAGCAGCCATTTCATAGGGTAGGCACATACAACAAAATGACATCACTCACTTAAAACGGACAGTACCAAATCTCCGGACGGGCTGTATAATTTTAGGTGTAATTAAGAAAGCGCTTAGGTGGCCGGTCCCTACTTGACCTGCGATTAAACTGGTGAACTCCGTTTAAACAAATTATCCATGCAAAACTCTCGTTAAGCCAAGTGTTGTGAAGTGTACGTTAACTGGAGTTAAACTGAGCAATTCGTAGACGTGTTGCATATTAATATCTCTATAAAATTATCTTAGCAGTCCAGGACATTGGTTTTATTCCTGTTTTCTGTTTTGATGTGTCATTCTGTTTGTAGTCTGTGAATTACATTTGAATAGAAATCGAGTAGGTAGATGTTGATATATCTTGAAAATATTGAGTTACAAAAATACTTCCAGACATAAATTAATCTTTTTACGTATTAAGGCTCGTACACACTGGCGCGACGCGACGCCCGACACAAAGGCACCGCGTGTCGCGCGACGAGCGGCGCCTTTGTGTAGCGCTGTCGCATCGCGCCTGTCTGTGGGAGCCTTTATTTTAAGTTAAGGCTCCTACAAACAGGCGCGACACGCGACGCGAATCGCGCGCGACTCAAAGGCACCGCTCGTCGCGCGACGAGCGGCTCCTTAGTGTCGCTCTGTCGCGTCGCGCCTGTCTGCGGGAGCCTTTATTCATAGATACCTACATGTCTTGGAACCTACTGAATACATATAAAATACTGAGAACGTAAAAAATATCTATAGCTCTAGAATATTTACCTACCTTTGCTGAAAATGTTATCACAATTTACTTATACCTTTAATAGGTATACTTGTTAGTTGTCAGGGTAATATTTTTTAATCAGTCTTCTTTTTTTGTGTTAAAATATTCCCAGGATATTCTGACGTAAGTATTGATTTTTTAACGGTAATGAATGATGTCTCGTATTTGGGTACTTAGTTTATAATAATAAAAACTTGGCAATGTAACCAGCCCACATGTTAAATTATTGAATAATACACAATACAACCCTATTGTCATTTGGTACCCGTGCTGTCGCCATTTAAAAAATAGCCCACTCGAAGGGTTCGGTAAACCCCATAAAATCATAACTCGAACCGGTTTCATTACGTGAGCATGAATAACCATTAAGTGCTATGTCACACCTTTCGATACTAATTTCACTGTTAACACAATACGGAACCCTAAATCATGAATGAACATGAGACCAGTATTAGCCGAGTAAGGGGTGACAGTGTTCACAAAAAATCACGCATTCTGGTTCGTAGAATAGAATGTGTGCAAGTAGTATTGAAGTTTTACCCAAATAATTATGAGGCACGTGGCCAATTTTTTATTAAACTAATCCTTTAACGTATTTAAATGGAGAAAAGTATGCAAATTATTCCATTGGCAAGAAATAGGGTGAGTTATTACCGTTTAGATAAGACTCAATATCGATAAATTTTGTGTTTGCGTATAACAAGAGAGCGTGGTAACGGCTGCGACTTACGAGTTTTAGGTCGTAGGTTCGAACCCAGACAGGCCTGCTTTACGATGTGTAAATTATTTCTTCACCACTGCTCTCAAAACGGTGAAGGAAAATATCGAGAGGACACCGGCATAACCTAGAACCAAAAATTCGAAGACATGTGACATCACCAACCCGCACTGGGCCCGCGTGGTGGATTACGATTACGACCTACTTCCTCTCACAGAGTGCCTGTGTCCCAGCAGTGGGAACATTATAGGCTGATTATGTAAACGTACAACGATACAGGGATTCAGGGAACTAACGCCGCCATCTTGTTTTACTAATACAATTTAACAATTAATTTTACCCAACAACGCCCCGCTGTCGATGTCATTCAAGGCTCCCGCGCCTTGGCGAGCCTTCTGGCGCTGAAAGATTCTTGCAGCACTCTACCTACTTAGTCATGTAGGCACGTTAGCACGTAGAGATCGTCCAGTTTAAAATTGCACGCCCCTGCACTGTTTGTTGCATACACATTTCAAATGTTTGTATAGAAATTTTAGTAGAGGGGCGTGCAGTTTTAAATTAGACGATTTTTACCATGTTCTCCCTGTTCTTTTGGCTCTTACAGACTTTTTGGTTGACATACTTACCTAAGGCAGAATATTTTGGATTGATTTGTCACTGCCATAATCTAAGTATACATTTAACGAAGACAAAACTGCATATTGAATATTTTTGAAAGAAAGTAGGTAATTGCTATGAGGTAAAGGAACGAATCTGATGCCGAAAATATAGTTTTAAAAATGTATGCCCGTTTTGCTGGATCTATGTTCCGGATTGGCGCAAAAACGGCTGAACGAATTTGGATGGAATTTGGCACACAGGTAGTTTATAACCTGGATTAACACATTGGGTACTTTTAATCCCGGTAGTACGTTCCCATAGGATATTTTCCGACATCTATGCGGTTGATGCCTTACTTTATTATGAACGAACGATTAAGATGAAAACAACGTTACATAATTATAAGTTCACACAAACACTCAAAGTGAATAAACTCATTAAACTAAATTAAAATAACATTTGTCAACAAAAATTTCCCATCAAATGTGTCCATTTGAGTCCAATAAAAATTTGGCAGATGTCCTCAAACGCACTCGACCGTATGTCATATCATGTGCATGACAAAAAACATTAGGGTCTGAGAGACCACCGAGCAAGACTAAGCCAGTAGGATCCCCTAATAATCCTCGACATTGTATATTGTGATCGTTGGATTTGTGCGCCATATATCACTAATACCGAACATGTGGCGATGAGACGGATGCGTCATGCACAGATACGACTGTCGACTAACTCCGTGAGCTTTAGATTTTAGGACTCGTCATTTTTATTGGCTCATGCATGTCTGATATCTGTCATTTATGTCAGATTTCATCAACTACTTTAACCCCCTTCGATTCTGTTCAACCTTAACGTTAATAATTACAATCGGACTAAAAAATTAAACTAAATGAAGTGTAAAAAGTCGACAAATAAAGCTGTATATCTGAACAACATCCATTTTGATACATCCCGTGACTGTTTAGTTATAATGCCAATAAAATTATATCTATTCTAGGTATTTAGTATCAAATATCAATATGATGACAAGCGAATACTGGAATATCCAAAGACTAAAGTCATATTTACCAATCTCTTAATGTCAATACAAACACCGGCCTTTGGTAAACAAATAACTTTGTGGCTTATGCGCTGCGCAGAATTAGCTTCAGATATAATCTTCCATTCAGAATCAGTTCATCATACTAGACAGTAGGTATTTTAGTTTTTACGGCCGTTTATAATTTCGCTTAGTTATTTGATTTTATGTTTTTTCTCAACTACATATATATACTTATACTAATCACTATGTAAATGTATATTAAGTGCTCCCAAATTACGAAGTTTTTGTTTTTTACTTTCTTCTTCGACATAATCTTCTCATTATTTGACATTATATACCTCCAATTCTTATTTAAGGGTCCATATTGGCTCAACTAAAGTTCTTTACCCGAAATTGTTCTTCCTAACGATTTGTAATCCGAATGATCACTCTTCCTAAAATGTTTCATCCTAAAGTTTTCATTCATACTATTTGTAGTGCTACCGGCGATGTTCATAACACTCATGTTTCCGAAAATTGTAATTAATAATATCATTAATGTAAATATATTTAAACTCCTACTGTTTTTTATCATAACGCTTTTATCCCTAAACATAATTACCATAATATTTTCACCCAACTTAAACCTACCCACTATATTTTAAACCAACTGTTTAGAATGATTAAAGGTCGTTTGACTGATTTTTGTCTTAAATGAATGAAATTCAGGTCAGAGTGTCGTCTTGGGGGCACTATGAAAAAAATACTTAGAAAAATTTCGCGACCAATTTCGAGGTAGCGCTCGCCGGCCGCTACCGCGGCACCGCTCGCTTCGCTCGCTCGGCTCGCGCGTAGTTGGTCACAGTTCTAACCTAACCTAACCTATGCATATATTTGCAGGTACACACCGCTATAAATAAAATTAAAGAATACGCTTTATTCTTATATGTTACACATGTTATGTGAAAATAAAGTTACGCAAAATTTTATAATACTGATTATTATGAATAAAAAGAAATCTAAACAAAAAAAATATGACTTTGAATAATAGTGTATAAGATGGTTATGTTGAGAAAATATAGGAAAACAAATACAAGTATAATAGATGTTTATTGCTACTGACATTATGAAGTTGAATGCTTCGGAATTATGAACATTAGAGACAGAGTAGTTAGGAATTGTGATTGTTAGGATGAAAAATGTTAGGAAGAACATTTTCGGATTTCCAATTATCGGAGTTGAAAATTTAGGTGAACTTTGGCGCACCCCTTATTTAAACTTCTTATGTGGCTTTTGTAGACAGGATTTTAATTCAGGTTTGTTACAGTCGTAATGGTAATCATGTCATTTGGTTTAAATAGACTTTTATTTTTATATAGATTCTTCTATACATTTTGAATGTGAGAACAGTGTAGGCCTAACTTGTAGATCTTTTCTATTTTGTTGAGTACCTATGAAGTACTTATTGACAGGCCTATACTGTCCTTTCATACCTATCAACACTGTGATTTGAGACATTGTAAAAGCACCTTATTTTTAAAAGAGTAACAACCGTGCACCTAGCTTCTGACGTTTCATAAGTGCCCATGTAGGTTTATGTGAAATAAAATATTTTGATTTGATTTTGTAATATTAATATACTAACAATATTATAAAGGGGTAAAATTGGTTTGTTTGTTTGTATGTAGAGGTAATCTCTGGAACTACCGGTCTGTATTCAAAAATATATTTGGTTTTGATAGCACAATTCTTGAGGCAGGGTATAGGCTATATAATATATCGCTTTGACCCTTAGGAGCCAAGCAGAAAGAAAAAAAGTCGGAAAGAATGCTAAGCGAAAACGAAGTGATAGTGAGGGTCGTCGTGGTGAAGTCACGAGCAGAAGTATATCATAATCATAAAACATAATTATTCTTAGTGCACTTGGCAATAATGAAGCTGTCTATCAGTGACATATTGTTTGTAATTAGATCAGAACTTCCAGAGATTATCTGTTACAACAAACAATTTTGCATTTTTAGGGTTCCGTACCCAAAGGGTGCCAACGGAGCCTCCGCTGTCCATCCGTCCGTCTGTCTGTCATCGGGCTGTATCTCATGAACCGTAATAGGTAGACAGTTGAAATTTCCACAGACTGTGTATTTCTATTTCCGCTATAACTACAAATAATAAAAATAAAATAAAGTTAAAAACGAAAGTGGGTCACCAACAAGAACGTGTTTAAAAAAAAATGTAGTGCTTAATATTGTGCGGTGGTAGGGAACACTTCGTGTGCAATTCTGACTCGCACTTGGACGGTTACTACAATGTTAGTTTAGAATTAGATAGTCTCGAGTGTGACCACTATCTTTGATGATAGAGATAATGTGGTATGGTCACGCTTGCCTTGAAGTGACCTATATAGTCCGGCCGTCGAAAGAATGCGTTCCTGAGTCCTCGCACCTATCAGTGCGACAATTCTAGTAAGTAAGTAATAAAGATCGAATTCGCAAAACACGTGTTCTTTTGTATGAAACTGACAGGTGTCAGGAACGTATTCTGTCGACGGCCGGCGGCCGGACTCTATGTATGTATGAGCTGTACCAGGATATTTGGCGCGTCGGCAAAATCGGATTTAATGCCGCCATTTTGCTTTCTCACTACAATTTCTCAAAATATTATCACAAATGTTTACTAACAGTAGAAAGATAGAAAGAAAATAGATACGTTTATTGCGATTACGTTTACGTTTTAATATCATACAAGCGCGAAGATCTTTGGAGCACTGTGCGATACGGATAAAAAAAAAATAAGTACATATTTATTGCTCACAAACTATTTTCATTAAATTCTTCACAGACAAAACACTTTTTTTATTCTGTCCATTAATTCTGTCATTCCGCAATGACGTTACCTTATATTGTCTATAGTGCCTTATAGTGTGTATCTATGGACGTTGCACAAGTTACAAAATGTCGATAATCCAAATTTTAGTTATTGCTTACATAATAAAATGTATAAACTTTGCCATTTGCTGTATGCTGGTACATTCTAAAAGATATTGCCATTATTTTGCTTATGGTAGTAATATGTTGAAAAAAAGAATTGTTATAAATAACCCTTCTGCGGTATTCTTAGGAGTTGGGCGGCTTGATGTAAGTGGTAGGTACCTATTTCAATCTGCCTAGCCTTTTTCCAACTATGTTGGGGTCAGCTTCCAGTCTAACCGGATGCAGCTGAATACCAGAATTTTACATGGAGTGACTGCCTAACTTCCACAACCCAGATACTGCGGGTAATACGATACCCCTTGGTAAGTCTGGTTGTCAGGCTACCGGGCTTCTGACGACCCGTAACGACTGCCAAAGATCTACGAATGACAGACGAGACCAACGGCGACGGCAACGATGGGACTAAAGGATTAGCGTGCCTTTCAAGGCACGGATGGGTCTTGGTATGTAAGGATGGTCAACCGTCTACGGACCAACCGTGGCAAGCGTAGCTTAGCTGTTATTAATTAGCCAAAGGTGTTAAATGTTTTACTTCACCATTTTCATTAAACTAAAACATATTTGAACTGTAGCACTGTGTGTTTGTACTGTTTGATTTGGAGGAAAAGGAGTACCAATGTAAGGATTGCATGGCAGGTTATGTTTTGCAGTTCTGCCTTCCTAGATGGGTAGAAGGCGTGAGTTTATGTACAAATGTGTATTGGAACTGTATTTAGCACCAGTTTATGAAATTTTACGTTCGCTTAATATCTAGGTATCCACTCTATAAATCTCTCTCTAAATCTAGATGGAACACGAACCTACAGTAAACGAAGCAAATGGAGTACGTACGGAACGTAGTAGGTGGCATTTTGTATTTTCTGTGTTCCCCCATGGGAAGAAGGCATGAGTTTATATACCTACCTTTTATTTACCTAATACACCGTTTGACCAATTTTGAACTACCTTTTTTACAGAATTACAAGCTAGACTTTGTACAGTATAGCAATTTATGGGGCGGTGCAGTGGCTACTATTGTTAAAAGCGAAGAAGAACATGTATGGGGAGCTGTTTGGAAAATGAAGAATGATTGTCTCATATCCCTTTACAGGTATGTAAGAAATATAAGACGTTTTAAAATCATTATTATCATCATTTGACTCGAAAGACGTCCACTGCTGGACATGGGCCTCCAAGCTCGTAACAAGTAAGACCTTGATCAATTTGGCATAAAAAGAGAACCTTACCAAGCATTGAATAAACTCGAGGTGTAGACGTTTGTGATCTGTTAAAAAAATCGGATTATCCCACCTATTAATACTGCAATTTGAAAACATTGTAAAAGCCACTTATTTTTAAAAGAGTAACCGTGGAGTTTCTTGCCGGCTCTTCTACATAGGAAACTACCAATTGGAACCGTGCAACTAGCTTCTAACGTTTCATAAGTGCCCGTGTAGGTTTATGAGAAATAAAATATTTTAATTTTGATTTTTTTATTTGAATAGCACCCCGCTGCCTAAAAGGTTACCAAAGCGATCCGATTAGTAAGGCATCTATAGGATTTTTTACAATAAATTAAGGTGATATTGTTACACAATACTTAACTCTTGAGTTATAATGAACTAGCTGTTGCCCGCGACTTCGTATGTGATCCAGGATGAAATGTAGCCTATGTCCTTACCCAGGTCATGGTCTATCTGTGTGCCAAATTTCAGTGTAAAAATTTCTGCGTTCAGCCGTTTTGGCGAAAAAAGCGTAACAAAAAAACAAACAAACTTACTTTCGCATTTATAATATTAGTTAGGATTAGGATAAGATTAGGATAAATTAATAAATATAATGCCCCATGAATCAGACTTTTCTGATATTTAATCCGAAATAGATTGTATAATTGACCCTAAATAGATTAAGTATTAGAATCTCGTGGCGAAATAATAACAGACGCATGAGTCGATCGAAGGTTAAGCTACGCATGCCGCGGTCGCTTCGGGGGTGACCATCCATTACGTTATATTGAGACCACTTTGTGCCTCGGAAACCATGTAAAGCACAACTGCTTCAAGATAATAACGGCCAACTGACCAACTGCTGTCAGGCTGTCAGGTCAGTTGGCCGTTATTATCTTTGACAGTAGTTACGGGTAGTCAGAACCCCAAAAGTGTGACAACCAGTCTTACCAAGGAGTATCGTGTTACCCAACAACTGGGGTGTGGAGCCAAGTAAAATACTGATATTCAGCTTCATCCGGGTAGACTGGAAGCCGACCCTAACATGGTTGGCAAAAGGCTAGGCAGATAGAGATTATTAGAATCTTAACAACTAACAAACTGAAAATACATTTTCTTTTTCAGACAAGAAGGAGTCGATGACATACACTATTTCCCAAAAGAACTTGATATATGCGGTGTTAATGGAAAAATAACCAAATGTCGAACATATCAACACTGTATGGTTCCTCCGTTCCTCAAATCTTTTTCATCTCTGCCTGAAGACAGAAGACCGTCAATTACTTACAAGCAATGTATTGTGAATGGTGCCGTAGAATGTCATGTGCCAGATGATTATATTGGTAAGCTGAAAAATATTCCAAATAATGGTAGACATGCCACTGATTATCTTAGGAGACGATTGAAATTGTAGTAAATGAGGCTAGATTATTTTAACTGCAAGTTTCAGGAACAAGGAATAAGGAACAGTAATGAGGTGAATACGTAAAGGTACAATGCAGGTACAATCTATGGTTAAGTGAGTAGTAAATTAAGACTAAAATTAATAGTGTGTAATAAATAGTATCTAATGAAAGTGATAAATATTGTGTAGGTATGTTGGATTCAACCTATTCATTTTCTCTTAATTTTCTCTTAATTTTTTTAAATTAAATGATTGGTTTTTCGTTTATTTTTCATTTACTTCTACAGTAATATGTAATCAAAACGGTTGATTTTATTATTCATGTAACGTCGAATTTAGTGTCACTAATCTACTTTAGAACTTAGCTCAAACCCCAGAACGGTCTACTGAGTGTTTACTTTGTTTCCACGTCGAAATTGAATTAAAACTTTTCGAAACTCCGCAAACGGCCGAACACTCGCTGCATCTACCCCCGTGTCGTGTGCAATTACTAAAAAAAGTACCAAATTACTTTCACAGAGTTGTTTGCACAAACCCTTTGGGTTAAAAAATTTATGCACCCTCGCGAAACAGCATCTATAATAAGTGTAGGTTACATGCCTCATTTGAAAGCTTCCTGTTGATTTTGAACATAAAAGATATAATCTACCGCACTGGTATAAAATAACCGTATTTTTCTTTTGTGTTATGATTTTGTGCGCCCTTCTGCATCGGCGGGTGCGCTTTCGACATTGTTCGCCCTGTATAAATGTATTGTGTGGCTTTACAAATTATAAGAGCGGCTCTTAAGTCATTTTCATAGTATGTCGTTTGATTGGGTCGTAATAAAGGGGTCAATCAGGTCAGACGCGTCTTGGGTCTTGTATGTTTCATCTTTTGTTTCCTTATGCAAAAATTCCTTCCATTATATTTTCATCTTACCCATAAGCTTGGTTCCCGCTAAGCGTTCCCTTATGTTTGATAAGTAGGTATAGGTAATTCGCAAAACCATTTCCAAAAACAGAATCGCTTATTGAACTGTTATTTCCACCAAAGAACCAGTCAAAAGCACCCTTGCCACATTCTACCTCCATTTTATTCTCGTAATACTACCTAAATGCATTTGCGGTACTATCGCTTTGCATGAGCGCAACACGTGCACTACGACACGTTATCCGATTATTACGTGTGAAACACTCGGGCGGAATTACGGGCGTCTTAAAACCGCTCGCGGAATGCTCATAGTCTATCGACACATGCGCGTGCTCGGTTAGTGTGGAAAGGGACTTTTTGTGATTCTGAATTTATTGATGCAGCTTTTTAAAATGTAAGATATGTTATAGTTAATTTCAGGTTTAACTTTTGGTCAAAATGACCATAAGTCGGAAAGGCCAAACACGTGGAAATTTGTTAACAGTCCGCGTGAGGGGGAGTACATGATACCAAAAAGGGCGAAACGTTTTGTAGACCGACCAGCTGCCTGATCATAAATAGATTCACAGGAAAGCCTTGAATCTGGTTATCACAGATCAGAAGGGATTGGCTTGATGGTGAACAAGCTGAGGGAAAATAAAGGGCTGAAGATGACGATGAAAACGTCATGGTCATCGTGTACATCGGTATTATAATTTCTGCCTTTTTATAACAATTGGAGAATGTTATACTCTTTGTACAAAACCTCAGGTTTCAGGCAATATGGATGATTTCTCACCCCTTTTTGAATATTATATATTAAAAGCAATCGTTATTTGTTAAAACAGGCGCCTCTTCCATACTCTCAATTTCCGAAACGCAACGCTAGAGTGCGGTTTAAGTAATTATTGCATAACATTGTTCCGAACATCAAAGTACTCAGCGACACTTCCCGTTACGTGCTTCTAGAGTTGTGCTACTTTACGCATTGTGCTACGTGACGTCACTTCATTACGTCATCGCTCTCTGGGCAGCCCCGCTGACCAATACCAATTTAAGGCTCACTTGCGCGTTCATGGGTTATCCTAAATAACTCAAGAGTTAACAGCTCATTCAGGGTTAGTCAAATAATTAATCTTGCACTACCAAGAGTTAGAGGTAAACCTAGAGTTAAGCTTCTAAATATTTAACCCACCTAATGTGGGAGAGTTAAGTCGCTAACACTGGGTTTAGTGTAAGTAATGTCGAAATAAATTGACGTAATGAAGTACCGCTGATAACTTATTTTGTATTTTATATTATTCGACGTTAAAGTTAGTGAACATTTGGTACTATATTAGCGGGCATATTATATTCATGATCCCGTATCAAAATAAATACAAATTATAAAAAACTTAAAACATATTTTTCCTTATCTGACGTTTTCGTCAATTAATAAAAAAATGAAATAATTCAACAAAAAAAAAAAGTAAGAAAAAAGAAAAACTAAATCTCCATGGAAACCATATACAATATGATTGAAATGAAATGTCATGTTATAAAATTCAAAGGCAAGAATGTATTACGTATCGTAATTTCACTTGTAAAAGAGATGGGGATACAATTTCCGTTCATTGTTAATTTATCCAATTTTGGTCGGGTTAAATATCAGGACACAGACATTGCAATTTATTATATTTCATGTTACGTCGATTGAACTGCAATGACACTAATAAAAGTAAAAAAAAAAACATTAATGTCTGGTTAACTAACCCTATGTTACTTTTTAGGGGCGCAACGCGTAATAAGAGTTAAAATGTTATTTACTTAACTCCGAGTTTACAAACTCTACATTTATTCATTTAACCCGACTGACTAAACGTGCAAATGGGCCATAATAAGTTTATAATATTTCTACTACTGGAATACAGGCCTCCTCTCTGTGAGAGAGAGTGGGCCATCATCCATTACCTTCCTGAAGATTTTTCACTGTACGAGCAATTTACATTTTATCATGGTCTAAAAAAACAAGGTCTGGCATTCCGGGAGTGACACATGCTTAAGTCACTATCCAGTTGCCACTTTATTGCAACAAAACACAAATTATGGAAACATTTTCAGTCACCATTCTGTTAAAAAATGTATTTATAGCATTTAAATTGTCGTTTCGTTTTTCTAATCAAGTGAAACTATTCAATTTAAACATATACCAACGTAATTGTTAGTTAAAACCTCATTGTTTTATCGGATTCACACAGGTAATAATGGCGGTTGGGGAGTTATTATTACACACTACTGGTAACACAGCGGTGATGACGTAGGCTTGTGTCACCCTGTGTGTCGGAATGCTATACCTGGCGAAGTATATTATTATACCATGCATTTTATGAAACAGATTGTTTCACGAGTAAGTATTGAAAAACAAAAAGTACAAATTACCAACTGGTTTTTTTTTGTGGACAGTCTTGCTTACGAGAGATGTTTTTGAAACCGACAAAGCCGTACTATTACCGGGGATAGCACTTTAATTTATTAATTATGATTTTAAAGTTTTTATCAAAAAGAACAACGTGTTCTGACAACGAAATATAATCTAACTAAAGCGTATTTCTATATTACTTTGGACAGCTATTTCCCAGAAAATGTCTGTAAAAATAAAATACATTGCGCTGTTCTTGTTATCTTTCACGTAATAATTTCAGCGAAAAAGGCCAGCGTGCAGCGGGGTAATTTCGTAACACACTAACAGTAGGAATGGCTTTCATTTTGACTGTTCAACAACATTCATTGCGTTATTTACGTTGTTGGGCAGACAAATTTTTCGAACATATGAAGCAATGAATTAGCAATAGGCTTCAAAATGATTCAGATTGTGATTTATAGTGCGTTACGCAATTAGGGTGCAGAGCATTAGTACTTACCTACTTAATTAATTACAAAAATATAAAGAAAACATCTTTAGAAACAAAACTGTATATTTTTAGTCGAGGTTTTATAATTATCACAGTTTAGCAGATCACAATAGAAATAAAACTAAAGAACTCTGTGTTTGTTTCAGCAGCTTACGATATATTATGCAAAAACCCTGTAACCCGTGCTTTCGTCAATATTAACGACCTTATTCTGCAATAAATAGAACACCTCTTCCTAATTATCTATCCATCATTAATCAATTTTTTGATGTACGTTTCTCTTTTTCGAAGAAACCTATGTTCATGAACTCATGATGAACTCAATAAATCATCATTACTTACCTACTTGAAGCCATAAGCGCGAGTCACATTTATTTAGCAGGTACCAATCCAACTTTGGCATATTGTCTCTTACATTTTCCACTAGGCCTCTTCCACTGAAGTGACGTACCAAAACGGAACACTGCGGAGCGTTGTAAGTAATTATTACACACTGTTCCGGGATCGCTGTTCCCGCTTCCTGTTCCGATTACCGGGAACATTTGCTCAATGTGCTCCGAGTAGATTTGGTGGTTAATTATGTTCTGATATTATCATGAGAGTATGATTTTGAATTGAGATTATGAGTTTTGATTGAGTACGTTTTGTGGGCGATTTTATAGGCGACGAAATATTAAAGATAATTTTTCCTAAAAAGTGACTTTCCACCACGTCAAATAAAATTGAAATATTATGAGTGCTAGCCTGCTTGGCAGGTATAGGAGTCGTATATTCTTAATACAATGTTTAGGTTAAGGTTTATAGGTTGATTGTTTTTACAATTTTAAAGAACTCTAAAAAAATACCGATACAGAAATCCCAAAAGCTATGAAAATATCATAGAACTTGTTGAATACAAGCCACAAAATCATTCTCGGAACTAAACAGGATAAGAGACATCCAGACAAACTGTCTCACGGAAGTAACACTTGAAATGTGTAGAAAATGTGCAAATTTTGACACTAGCCAAATCTTTAAATAGGGTACCATAAATCTGTGTCGTAAGTATGTAAGTGCCTTATCAGTGTTAAGAGGATCCTTGAGAAGTTTTTTCGTCGACATCTGGACTGCACACTTTAGCCCTTGTGCTCACGTGCTCAAAATTAGCATACAAAAAATTGTAGAGGGTTTCTTTGGGACTGGGTATGTGTGAATATTATTACTAATCTACAAATATGTGTGCATGTACCTATGTAATTGATTTAACTATAATTTCTGAAAATATATTATTGAAAAGATAAATTTTCGGGCGTTATGTGATTCAAAAACAAAACTAAAAAGGTATAAACAAGACATCACAGATCGACAAATTAAAAATCAAAGTCACACGTCACGTAATTCAAGCATAAATCGAACAGTTTAGGTGTGACTCCGAGTTTTTAATTTGTCTGTTTATATCTTTTTAGTTGTTATTTTTGTCGTAGTTGTATTTTTGCTTAGTTTTTATTTAAATTATTTTGGGGTTATAATTTATGACAACAACTAACTAACTAAATGTGCTAATTAAGCCCTTTCATTTGATACCCAACACGGCATCATATTGTTTTTTAAGTCATGTTTTGTGTCCTCCAGAGGGCGCCATATTCAATTGAATTTGACGTCAGAGAGCCTATAACTAGCAGACTATCAAGACACTTCCAACGACACCTAATTTGTCAAATTATGATAAGGAGTTTAGAAATTATGAGGGAACAGATGAACATACATACATACCGGTCAAAGTCATAACCCTCCATTTTGCTTCGCCGTAGTCGGGTAATAACTCATAGGTAACACTACACAAATGTCGAATAGGTAGATGCACCTATGTTAGGATTGAGGTACTCATATAAGTAGGAGGACGTTAAATACAGCTCGTCGAATAATACGTCGAATACTTTCTTCAGCATTTCTAAGACGCTAAGACAGGTACTAATCTTGATTTAAAAACTTCCTTGCTATAAGTAACAAAACTGGAGAGGATCCAGCTTTGTAAAAATGATGGGTGAAGCAAATGTTGACCATTATTTCAAAAAGCCATGTCACACCGTTAACACCGCTGCATTTGAACAAGACCAATCTAAAATGTAGGCAGACACAACAACAAGCTATCACATGCACCGACTCATTCCGTACTTAACCAACAAACCTACAAACCTGAACAGCTGCCAAAATAACCGAATAACCACACTTCATAAGTGCTAATCACTACTCTCTATTCCGTACTCGCTTTAAAATGTATTCGGCAAAACAAGATTTCTCGGTAGAATGGACATAACAAAATTATGCAGGGGAACCAGCGGAACTCACTGGAACAAAGCATAGGGGCCTGTAGCCCTTATTACAAAGTTACATTAACTGTATGCAACCTACAATGTTGTACGCTGCCAAACTTGTCTATTATTCCGTCTGAAGCACTTTCAAATACGTATGTGAGGTTATAGTAAGTGTAACTGCTATTTATTTTGTAGTGCGAAGAGAAGTGAGAAGTTTTAGTTCTTGTTTTGGAAAGTGATGATATGGATTCTGTTTTAGATTTTTATGTATTTGTGGCGGCATCTACATCGCCACATACGAACTACGCATCATACGGACGTCACACAAAACCCTGCATCGTGCAAGCAGAGTTTACCGCGCAACTAGCATATATACAACGTCCCGACATCAAGCGTCGGGCGGTTTCCCACCAGACATAACACCCATCTGGTCAGAAGAGCCTCCCTTTTCCATGGAGGATGAGTGAACTTTACACCTTGTTCCTCATTCCTGTACATATTTACATAAAAAAAACTATGAAAATAAGTTTAAGTTATCTAGTCTGATCACTTTGTATGGCAAGCCGGTCCCTTGAGAGAAGCGAGTTAAATACCTAAGTGTGATCATCGACCACCACCTTACCTGCAGTAACCACATAAGGATGGCTTGTTCGCGCACCTTTTTCGCTCTCGGTAGGCTTCACTTTCTATTGACCACCCACAGTAAATTGTCGCTCAAGTGCAAATTGCGCATCTACACCGCGCTCATCTGTCCCATCATGACCTATGCCTGCGTCGTATTTGCGCACGCTAAGCCCCGCTATCTTCATAAGATGCAGACCCTTCAGAACCGTTTCCTCAGAAAGGTTACGGGAGCTCCCTTCTATGTCCGAAATGTGAATTTTCTCATAGACCTCCGAATGCCCACCATCCGACAGTTCATGAAACGCGTTTCAAAGCATTTCTTCGACTGTGGCATAAAGCACTTCAATCCCCCTCAAGCAGCTGCCTGCTACACTCCCTCCCCCATGAGTACTATTCGCCGCCCGAGGTATACCCTAATCTTCCCCGACGATGCCACTACCCTCCGCCATGAGAGTAGTAAGGCCACCAGTACCCTTAAGAAATACAAAAATAGACCATCGTCCTTCCATGCTCACCGCCAAGGCCCACCGCGACGCCCCAATCCACGTCCGCCCTGACCCTTGCTCGAGCCAGCCTGTGCCGCTGAGGCTGTAGCTTTAAATTCGTCCCTTAATAATAATCTCGATCCAGCCTGTCCCTTGCTGCCCTCCCCCAGCGACGCCCTAAGCTGAGGTCCGTACCCCACAGGGGATGCTCTTAGCGTGTAGTCGCCTAGTTTGTAGTTCTTCTCCATTGCTACCTATTACGCTTTGGAATGGGCAACTAGCTTCATCTTTCTGACTGACCGACCCCTTGACAATTCAAAAGTGCCTGTGGAAATAAATGCTTTGAGTTTGAGTTTTGAAAGTTTTTTAAGGCAACTACAGGCATGACCGGTTAAGCAGCCGACAACCTCCTAGGTTGACCCACGAGAAGACACAAACAAAAAAAAAACTTTGAAAATAACTTCACGTCTGTGATCCCCGAAGGTGACCTATGAGGTCATAGGTCACCCATCCCACATCGAAGTATGTTTAAATAGCAGGTGAGCCTGTTGTCATCAACCGGGTCGAAATCCCCACTCCTGGCAACTAGTGAGAAATTCCTGATGGAAAAACCCAATAAAACTTTACCCTACGTGGGAATCGAACCCAGAGGAGATTGGACTGTTATACACTGCAATTTATAGTTTATCAGCAGTAAACTAAATTGCCTATAATAGACGGTGACCCTTTTACCCTTCCAAAAACAGTCTAACTTGAAACTCGTCCTTTGGCAAATAAACTGTCTGCCACATCTGTCTTGCTAGAGATAAGCTTGATCATATTTCAGTAAGTAATTTATGCTTCAGCTCACTAAAGAGCTAATTAAAATAAGAAGACTCATAATTATAAGATTTCAGTAACAGACCTGGTTTACCGCATTTTACCAACTATAAAATACGTAGAATCCACAGTCTTATTTTATAAGCGAACTCTTAAAATACCTTAGATAAAAGCCAAGAATAAGTCGAGGTATGTAGGTAAGCTACAAACTAGCAATATATCTTGGATGCCAATGCCCACTGTGGTCTTTAAACTACAGGTTTTACTGTTGCACGTGTTCCGATTGGTGCACTGCAATCAGTGAAAACGATTTAAAAAAAAGGTGAGTGTTATTTTCTGTATCGTTTCTATATCTTCGTCATTCCCGGTATAAAATAATAAAAAAATCTTATAAACATAGTTTCGGAGAACGAATAATGAAGAAAGTTGTTATTCAAATAACCACTAAAGTTTTCACCGTTTCATGTATTCAGCAAGTAATCTGAGAACCTTCACCAACAGACCTTAAATGTAAACAAATTCAAATCAAAACAATCTTACTATTGTAATTCATCTTGAGAAGGCATTATGTCATAGTATATATTTACTTACAACAGGAGCCGCCCGCTGAATAATACAGTCGCAATATTGAATAAAGGATCACGTACGACGAGCGAATCCATTGTTATTTTCAAAAGAATTATGTCAAAGCGAGTCGTCGCTCCGGGGCTAATAATATTGAACTATCAAAGAACGAAATTCCCAGACACTGTTTCACCTTTGGTAATACCCCTGAATTTGTATCAACTGGGCCTTTATTCGTGTCGTCGCCGATTTAAGCGCATACCACACGTTAATACAGGCCCGAGGCATATCGCGTAAGTACCCATGTATCTGCAAATAATGTTGAAGTAGGTATTCCATTATATTGGATCCTTGCCTTAGGCGGGGGAGCGTCCGGTTCTAATAAACAAGACAATATTCCTGCTATGCGATATAGACGGATGCTTGTGTTTATTCAGTCGGCCTCTGAGAGCTATACCTATTATTATTTTGTCTTTAAGTGTTAGCGAAGCGAGTCTGTTGTTGTCTTAGATACTTTTACCAAAAATTCTATTGTTGTGTTGTTATTTTTTGATGAATGAAAGTGTACCCTTTTGAACTGTGTTCTTATTTATTTTGGAAAGATTACTTTATGTTGCTTAACCATGACACGGCTATACCAATTTTATTGCGTAAATTCTACTTTAAAAGTAGATTTCTACACTTGGAATTAAAAGAAAACATAGTTTGCTAGCTGTTTATTTTGCCGCGCAAATAATCTTTGACAGAAACAGGTTAGTGTGACGGTCGTATTTATCAACTGGCTGAGTGGCTTGTTATTTGCCAATGCTAGTACCTCATTGGGACTGAAAGAAAATAAAGAAGTTACTAACTGTACACCGTTATCACACATTACATCTAACTGATGGAAAATAGTGATTAATTTATTCTAATCAACATTTGTTTTTGGAATGTATCACATGCACTATAAAATCTTTACCAAAAACTTTCTATCAAGAAAGAAAAAAAACGGAGGGCAGACTTCCATGGTTATCTAAACAGCATCATATTCGAGTAGAGCTGTATAATACCTACTGCATTCATTTCAAAATAAATCTTAATACACTTGTACCAATTCAAACATCTCCATCAGTAAGTATCGATGCCCTACAATAAAAGAAAGCACGAACTCATGTCGACTTACACAATAATGATATCGATACAGTAAGTACATTCCTACATAAGTAATAAAAGCATGATATCAAAGGATTTCGAGTTCTTTTTGAGACGGTATATTGTGAACAGCTACTTCTTTTGTATTTCACGAATTTCGCAAATTCATAAATATTCCTACACAGTCGTCAAACTCGGTAATTCGAAGAAATAGGTATATTTGGGAAGCTGCGAGTTCGTCTTTTGTGAATTTTTAAACAATGGAGAGACAGAATTTAATCATTTGTATTGGTTTTTAATTGTAAATAATTTGGGAAGATTTATTGGAGCGGAAAATTAAGTTGTCGAAGTATCTTTGGTGGATTTATCTTTGTATCAATAATAAGAGAAAAGTTTCATCTTTAATACTGATTTACCCTAACCTACATAATTACTTACATACATAAACTCACGCCTTCTTCCCATGGGGGTAGGCAGAAACTACAGAACGTCACTTGCTACGATTCTTATATACTCCTTTGGTCTCGGTTACGATCATACATCTGTACCATAGTTGCATAACACACTGTCAATCAAAATCAGAATAAATTAGAAGGATAATAATAATAATAAACTTTTATTTGCAGACCTTGAAGTCCATAGTGTTAGTATTGAAATGAAACTACTTATTAAACTATCGTTAGTAACACATACAATCTTTCCAATCCTTGTCCTGTTGAATCCTTGTCAATTAATTTATGAAAATATTATGTATGTAAAAAAAAATCTATATCTTTTTAATAAAATAAGTGAAAGACATAATTTTAGTACTAGAAATAAAGATAAAATAGATCAACCATTTCTTAGATTATCTAAAGTACATACATCTTT
This sequence comes from Dryobotodes eremita, assembly GCA_917490735.1. NCBI lineage: Eukaryota > Metazoa > Arthropoda > Insecta > Lepidoptera > Noctuidae > Dryobotodes > Dryobotodes eremita. The sequence continues at coordinate 15,276,975 of OU823251.1, read as the reverse complement.
TATGGGGTACTGTGTTAAATGTTACAACAAAATACGAGTACCTTGTGATATATTGCAATTAAATGAAAGAAAATTTAAAACTCATATAAAAGGTACACTTTGTAAACAAGCATATTACAAATTAGAGGATTATATCCTAGATAAGAATGCTTGGAAACATGCTGATCCTGCTACATAGGACAATCTAGAGTGTAGACAAAATGAAACTGGTTGCTAATTTAATTGTATAATTTATAATTTTTATGACATTGATTGTTACATTATGTACTTAACTACTTTAACTCACACACTAAATTATTACTTGTTAAAATTATGGAAACATCATCTACTTTTCAACATTTGTAAATATGTGAGCACCATGTATCTATCACATAATTAATTTACCTGCCTTTGCCTTATAATTAATTCTTTTTACCTACTTTGGTATAGAAATTTTATTCTAGGTGCATCGTCGTCACATATGATTACATAATTAATGTGAACTTACATAATATTGTAAAACATTTTAAAAGAGTAACGGTGGAGTTTCTTGCCCATTCTTCTCCATACGAAACTACCTTTTGCAAGGGGCAACTAGAATCAATTCTATTTTTTTGTAATTTTTGACGTTCAAAAGTGCCTTTTATGTGCCTATTTGAAATAAATGATTTGACTTTGACTTTGAAATCAGAAATAAAATATAACAGAAACAAAGAAAACAATTATTATCCCGTATAACATACAGCCGACCTGTGTATGCAGACTCACCCATCGGCCAAGCATCGGGCAGTTCCACCGGTCACCTTTTTTTTTTTTTTTTTTTTGGGTGGGAAATCATCAAATGACCTCTCCCGCTCTGGGCGGAGCGGAAGGGCGTGTCAGACTCTTACTGACTAAAACCCACCCGTGTTCCTTCAGTTGCCTGTGCGCCAGGGCCACGGTAACTCTTTCGAACAATCCGCGACCCCGGCAGGCATCGGTCCTATCGGACCCCGTCAATGGTGCTGACATCTCTTTGAGGCGCGCGTGGAACACGACGCGCCGTCGACCCGGGCTTGGTCCTTACCGGACGGCGAGCTGCCCATTGCTCGCCGTCCGCACGCCCGCGCCTACGGTGGCCGGGAGTCGGCAATCGACTCCCGACGCCCAGGGTGTCTCCTCCTCCTGCGGCGGCTAGGGGCGCGAGGGCGTAGAGATTGCCTCTCCCTCTCGCGCTCCGCCGCCTCCTTCGCGAGCATTACTGCTTCGCAGAAGGAGGTGACGGCTTCCCATTCCCTCTCGCTCCGTACCATGGCCTGAACCAGGGCCGGACGCGAGAGGTCGCCACCGCCGATCGCCGCCACGAGGACACAGCGGTGCTCCGCCCAAGCCGGGCAGACCTCCACCGTATGCTCCACCGTGTCCTCCGGTCGATCCACACAATGGTAACACCCGGGCGTTTCCTCCCGCCTTATCCGAAACAGGAACGTCCCGAAACAGCCATGTCCGGTGAGGACCTGCGTCAGGCGGAAGGTGAGGATGCCGTGGCGCCTCTCAAGCCACTCCTCAAAGAGGGGTCTTACCGCCGCAATTGTGGCGTGCCCTGCGCTGGGTTGCGACAGTCGCACTCTCCATGCCGCCATGAGATCCCGCCGGAGCTCTAACCGCTGTGCTGAGATTTCTCGCGGCAGCGGAGTTACGCCCCGGCGTTTCGCCTCCTCGCGCCACTCCCAAACGTGCGCGAGGACCTTTGCCTCCAGATCCCACGGCGGTAATCCGGCAAGGAGGCTCGCCGCCTCGCAGGAGACCGTGCGGTATCCCCGTACCATCCGGATGGCCATGACCCTTTGGGACGCGTTCAACCGGCGGGCTGGCCGGAGCCTCAATGAACGCGCCCACACCAGCGCCCCGTAAAGGGCCATGGACCGCACGACCCCCGCGTAGAGCCTCCGGCAGGAGGCGTTTGGCCCCCCCAGATTGGGCAAGAGCCGCTTCAAAGCAGCCCCGGCCCGCTGCAGTCTGGGAGCCAAACGTCGGAAATGCTCCACGAAGTTCCACCGGCTGTCGAGGACGAGTCCCAGGTACTTCAATCACGACTCGACGCCGATGTGAACCCCTCCTACCGTTATTTCGGAACCCGACAGTGGCGCGTTCTGAGGACCATGAAAACACATGGCCTCGGACTTGTGCAAGGCCACCTCGAGTCCCAATTGCCGGATCCTCTCGACGACTGTCGCAACCCCGCGTGTCATCAATTCGGCCGCCGCCTGGTGCGACCTCCCCTGCGCCAGGACTAGCGTGTCGTCAGCGTAGCACACCAAGCTGACGCCGCTAGGGAGGTCGGCGCGCAGCACCCAGTCGTACCCGATGTCCCACAGATGCGGCCCCAGGACCGATCCCTGTGGGACATCGCACGACATCTCTCGCCGGTTCCATTCTCCCTGGTGACAGGGGTAGATTACCGTCCTATCCGTCAAATAGGCCTCGACTACACGACAGAGGTACGTCGGCATCCGGTGATACCGGAGTGCCTCCCTGATGCAACTCCAGGGCAGGGTATTGAAGGCGATGGCGATGTCTAGAGACACTACCAAGACGACCCCACCCCGGGCCACAGCATCCCCCGTCGTGAGGGCTCGCACGCGCATTATGGCATCCACCGTGGAGCGCCCCCTGCGGAAACTAAACTGGCTCTCCGCCAAATCCGGCCCCACCCGCACCAGCTGGCCGACGAGGCGGTCTGCAATGACTCTTTCAAGGAGCTTGCCCACCTCGTCGAGCAGCACGATGGGCCGGTAAGCGGACGGAGAGTCCGCCGGGCGCCCCGGTTTCTTAATGAGGACCAGTTTCCCTGTCTTCCAACGAAGTGGGAACTGGCCCTCCTCCAAGCATGCGCTTAGGAGCCCTCTTAGTCGAGTCGCTCTGTAACCCTCGTACAGCTCCGCCTGAATGGCTTCCGTATCCGAAGGGCGGATACGGAGCCTGCGGTGCCTGGTGTACAGGCGTCGCGCGGCAACGCACGCCTCGCGCAGAGACGTTAACTACGGCGACCACCAGTACACCTGGCGCCAGGCACGTCCGGGCTGGACCCGGGGCATTGCCACGTCACAAATCTCGGACATGGCCTCCCGGAACCACTCCGCCTCGTCATTGATGTCTGCAGGCCTGTCCGGTGGTGACACCCAGGCCTGCACGATCGAGGCTTCCAGGAGGAGCTCCCGGTCCAGCTTCTTCAGCGCCCACCGTGGACCACTCGGGGCCTATCGGACCAGCGCGCTCGAGGTCTGGGCGGAGACTTCAAACCAGATGTACCGGTGGTCGGAATAAGTCTCCACCCCCTCCATGACGCGCCAGTCAATGACACGCGGTGACAGAGCGGGGCTGGCGAACGAGATGTCCACCACTGACTCGCCCCGCATCCGCACACACGTGGGGACAGAACCCCGGTTTAGGACGACCAGGCCTGTCTCCAGAGCCCAGTCCTCCACCATCCTGCCCCGTGTGTCCGTGTACCGGGAACCCCTAGCCGTGTTCTTGGCATTGAAGTCCCCGAGTACGAGCACGGGCAGGGTATGGTACCCGACGACGACGACGACTCTCAACTCCGCAAGGGAGTTGTGGAACTCGGCGAGCGTTCGGTTCGGGGAGAAGTATACCCCTACCACAACAATCTTCCCGAACCGTGCTGCCACGCAACCCCGTCCCCTCTTGACTGCCTCAAGCGACGGGGTACCGGCGGCGGCCGACGAAATGAGGGTCACTGAGCCGCTCAGGTCCTCCACCCAGTCATCCCTGGGCGGGACAAAGTACGGCTCAGCGACCACGGCGATGTTGATCGACCACTGCGCCATGCTCTGGAGCAACAGATCCTGAGCAGCGGCGCAGTGGTTGATGTTCGCCTGGAGGAGGCGTAATGGGGCCATTATTGGCACTCCATATCAGCCCCCTCCCGAGCCCCCTGTGAGGGCCCTGCCGCGGTGGTTGCGGCAGCTACGACAGTAGGGGCGGCAGCGGCGGCGACAGTGGCGGCGGGTGTGGCGGTGACGGCGGTGGCGGAGGGCTTGCCCCTGCCCCTGGCTTTGGCGGGTGGAGCGCAGGCCTTACTCCCAGCCCGGTGATCGGCCGGCTTGCCAGCTGCCGCACATAAAAAGCAGTGCGGCGTGGCATTGCACGAGCCGGCCTTGTGACCGGGCTGACCGCAGCGGAAGCAGTTATTGCTGCGGTCTACCTCCGAGGTGCATTGCACTCCCACGTGGTTGCCCACCTGGCAGCGGAAGCACCTCAGAGGTCTGGGTTCCAGCAGTTGTACCTGCGCAGAAACCCAGCCCACCAGGAGCCTTCGGCCCTCCCCGGCAATTTTCCTGGCCGCCGACACGGGGCAGCTCACCGTAACGGCTTGCATCCCCGCGTGGTCAGGCCGGATGGTGCCCGCCCTAACCTGCTCGGCAGAGCACCCCCCAGTCCTAACGACGGCGGCCACCACCTCAGCCTCCGTCACGCAGTCGTCCAGGCCCAAGATGCGCATGTCAATACACTTGGTGGGCCTGGACACTCGGGCCTCATCCGCATTAAGGGACGCCCTAAGCCTTTCGGCCAGAGCGTCAGCGGTCGGGCCACTGGCCGCACCGGGGACCTCCAGCATCCGGGCACCAGTCGCAGTAACCCTTACCCGGATGCCATTGGTGACGCCAAGCTCTTCGAGGTTCACCGCCACCCTCGCCTTAGTAAGCAAGTCGCGGTAGGACACGCCCTTCTTCTCCGCTTCCGGCTGTAGTGTAACCACTACAGCTGCGGACTTCGGGGCGCGGAGCCTAGCCACGACGTTTCGCTCTTTGCGCCGCTGCCGCCTCTCTTTCCTTTTGGCCGCCCTTGAGACCTTACCCGCCTTCCTCTTCTCTCCGGCTACTTGCCATTCGGCTTGAGCCGGAGGAGCATTAGGAGGCGGGGGGGGCGGCCGTTTCGCCGCCAGGGCTGGGGCCCTTGACGCCTGCGTAGGCCCTCCGGCCTTCTTGGGCTTGGGAGGCGCTGACTTCGCCGGGGGCGGCCTCGACTTCGCCGGGGGCGGCCCCGACTTCGCCGGGGGCGGCCCCGCAGGCACGGGCCCGCCTTTCAATCGCCCCGCCGATCCTGACTTGGCCGCAGCGGCGGCGGCAAATGAGACCTGCCGGCTCGCCGCTAGCGGGGGGCGCAGGACAATGGCCTCCAGAGTAGAAAACCAACTCTGGAAGGCAGCCAGCTCCCGCCGCACCAGGGTCAGAACCTGGTCCTCTGCAGGTACCGGCACCGGCCGGCCCTGCCCATGCTGCGGCCCCGCCTGCGGCACCTCCCGGGGGCCGGCTGCCCGGAGGCCGGCCAAGTCTGCTCGGAGCTCCTCGTTCTCCTTACGGAGAAGCTCCATGATGGCTGTCAATCGGGCGACCTCCGCCCGCATTTCCGACATTCCGTCCGACGGAAGCCCAAAGTGAAGGGCCTCCGCCGCTACCATAATGGAGGCCGTGGCAGTGGGTATGACCTTGTCTTTAGAGGACTGAATCCTCTTCAAGGCCACACCCCTGATCGCAGCTACCACGACCTCCTCAAACTTGGCCACCCGCTCCGTCTTGGAGCCGCCAGCAGCGTCCGGTCCACCGCTCAACAACTCCGAGAATGTCGCCCTGCGACCGGCCCCTCCAGGGTCGTGGCCCTCTGTGGCGAGCGTCTCGGCTGCTTCAGCCGGCTCGGCTGGACTAGCTCGGCTCGGCTCGATGTCCTCCTCGGTGTTGAGCCCTCTATCTTTACGCTCATGAACCCCATCCAGCCGAGTTAGTTTTCTGCGAGCAGATTTCCTCCCGCCATCAGAGGACGACTCCTGGCCATCGTCTGGTTTGGGGCGCTTCTTCAAGAACTTTGAGTTCTTCCTAGCAGCCCCCAACACTACGCGCTCCGGGCTCTTGAAAGAGCCCCTCGCGCCCGATGCGGCGTCGGACTCCGACCCCGCATTACTCCCCTCCTCTCCACTACTTTCCTGTTGATGTTTTTTCTTTTGTAAAATTGGTTCCATATTTGATCCCACGAGTGTGGGGGATGTAAAAAGTCCATCCTAGGTTCACCCCCTGTCCCTAGGTAAGTGTGCATTTGTAACCCAACCAGAGGGTCCACTGGTACTCTGGCTGGGGGTGCGCTAGCGACTGATGCGCCACCTACAACTGGAATATTGTAGATGACACTACTCCTCAGCCATTCATACCCTCGCCGCGCACCAGAACTTGATATTAGGGGATTTTTTTATAGAGGTTATCTTCCTTGCGGCCCGGGCGGTTAAGCCAAGACCCTCGACCCCCGTCAAAAGTCAGAGACATGACGTTGACGTCTTCGGGGCTACGAGACTAACGGTGGCAGAAGGAGCAGACTCCTTCCTGCCTGCCCGGCGGCAGGGTTAGTGCACACCGAGCCCGCTCTTACTCCGCCGCTGTGCGTCTCTGCTCAACAGAGAGACACACGTTGGAGCGTTCCTCCGACAGGATATTAGCGTACGGGCAACAAGACCCCTTAGGCACAGAGTACCTAATGGAGAGTTATTGCCCGCACCCGAGGGTGCACCGTCCCGGAGACTGGCCTTTCCCCCAGACGCATCCAAGGGAAACTCCAGCCCACGGACACACGGGGAGGTTTCCTGTCCTAGCACCCCTCCTGTCCTAGCACCCCTCCACCGATCACCTAATGCCCTCAACATGCTATGGGAACTGACGTGTATTCTGTGCCGGTAAGTAGCGCATCGCATACGAATTATGGCATAAGAAACCAAAATCCTAAAAAAAAAACCATCGAACCGTCATATGTTCAAAAAATTGGTCTGCTCAACAATGTAAACACCACGAATGCAATGAATGTTGTTGAACTGTCAAAATGAAAGCCATTCCTATTGTTAGTGTGTTATGAAAATACCCCGCTGGTCATACACGCAGGCCGGTTGCGAGTACTACGCATATTTCACACCTATACCTACATAATTGAACAAAAATAAAACGACGTCAAGACAATAAAGACAAAAAAGTAAGTATGATGTAAAACTCTATGAAAGTCCATCCTTGGCACAAGCAAATGCTAATTGCAACAAGTAAAAAATCTAAAAGCACAAACCCAATTAAAAAAACACAGCAATCTTGCCTTGCATAAGAAACTCGAAGAATAAAATAAACGGGTACAAAAGCCTACCTCTGAATATACTCAAAACAAATAAAATCAACATAACATTGTAATGAAACTTGCAATGCTTTAACATGATAATGATAATTTTGAATGTTTGTTCACGCCAAAACAAAACAACAGTAAGAGAGATACAATAAAGATATTTGCCGCGGGCTAATCCCGCAGTCTGATAAAGGTAATGATATGATGCATAAGCGTAAGCGGTGACGAGGAGCTATGTGCTCATGGTTACTTTTAGCGTGATGATGGAATCCGTACCTTCTTTTGCACTATAATGACCCGCGGGGTAATTACGTAATACACTAACAGTAGGAATGGGTTTCATTTTGACAGTTCATCAACATGCATTGCGTTATTTACGTTGTTGAGCAGACAAATTTTTCGAACATATGAAGCAATGGATTAGCAATAGGCTTCAAAATGATTCAGATTGTGATAGATTGTGTGTTACGTAATTAGGTGCCGGAGGTCTTAAATAAGAACTGCCCGGTACTTCCAAAACAAATAACACTACTGATAAAGGACTGCAGTCAACTTGAAGAAGATAATTAAAGGGTAATTAAACAGTAGTATGAGAAAAGTAGGCACAGGGCCTACAAGGGAGTTCGTGGCTAAATAATAACAGCCACACGCGTCGATCGAAGGTTAAGCTATGCTTGCCGAGGTCGTTTCGTGAATGGGTAACCATCCATTACATATTATGATCCCTCGGAAAGATATAGATCTTGGCCGTCATTTAGTTAATACAGGTAGTCAGAAGCCCGAAAGTCTGACAACCAGTCTTACCAAGGGATATTGTATTGCCCAGTAACTGATTTGTGGAGGTCAGACGTACGATCGCTTCATTTAATATACTGTTATCAGCTGAATCCGGTCAAACTGAAAGCTAACTCTAACTTAGTTGGGAAAAAGCTAGGCAGATGATGAGGCACGTAGCCTACAATTTCTTCGAAAGACACACCAGATATTTTTTTACATTCAAAAATTCAAATATTTGTAGGTATAATATTAATCGTCAAAGTAACGGAGCTAATTGAAGAGTTCCATTGGGAAGACACTGAAAATCTCAGTTTACTTAGATTTGATCACCAAAAAATAAGTACTGAACCGCTACAAGCAAGTTAAAAACACGGTCTTAATTTATGAATTCCATTCGGCGTGAAGGCTTTCGTAATGATTACTTCAATTATATTTTTATTACTTCGACCATAACGGAACTGATCCATTTGTTCATTGTTAATTGATAATAACGACAGGTAATAATCAAATGCTGTAAAATAAATGTTGATTAATTTTTTATTAGCTTTTCTGTTTGGTGCCAGTTCTGTTTAAAGCCGCAATGTCGTTGTGATTATTTCAATAATTTAATGCTTTCAACATAGCTGCCAAATGACTATACTAAATTAATGCATGACTGTGATGCCAATGTGCTGATAGAATTTACATATAGACACTAAATGGCTGTAACAACTGCCTATTTATTTTGTGTTAGAATAGAACATAGTATAATAATCTATACAGACACTAAGAGTCATAATATATACAGACACTACAGGGCTCATACAAAAGCGCAAGGAACTTCGTATTGAGGAATCAATGAGAATCAAGAAGAAACGATTGCATTTTCCTCTGCCTTTTAAATTTACACGTCATATTTCTAAAATAACTATCCACATGAACAACAAAATTTTATAGCATCTCGTAAAAAATATAAATGCCTGCAATATTTTCATCAAATTCTACCCTATGGACAACTGTATCTATTTCTGCATGAATCTCGGAGAGCACTCCTTCTCTCATATCGTATTCATTAGATTTCATTTGTCAGCGCCCGTTTCTTTGATGAATTATTCACGCACACGCAATTTGTTTACACTAGTCATATCCGAACTATTTCTGTTGAAGTTGGACGTAGATATATGCGCGTGATTACTCTCGCGTTAATTTATCTTGCGTCTGCGATGAAGCGTACTTCGTCCGGTTTTATAAGCTTTGTTATTGCCTGTCTTATTTTATCTTCTGATAAATGATTTGTGTCATGAGTTTGGATTGGACTTTCACTGTTTTGACTCAGTTCAAATGAAACTGTTTCTTTTTCATCCTTTTAGCTTTTATTACATATGAGATGAGAGGTTTTTATTTAGAGTATTCTATTCTATTTTATTATATAACATTACGCCTGTAATTCTCGCCTGTACACCCACATTTCGCCAGTTGTGTTTAAATCTCGTGTAATATATAATATATAATAGGGGGCGAGCCCACTGCCACAAAACCAGACTACTGGGATCTACTGAGAAATTTCTGATGGAAAAACCCAATAACGCTTTGTCCGACCTGGGAATCCAACCCTAGACCACATGCTCAGCAGTAACACAGTAGCTTTTATTATTATACCCATAAATGACCTCTTTAAAAACAATAGACTTCAAAATCGTACAACATAATTCCGGAAAGCAAGGAAAATCCTACAAGAATCAAACTCGCTTTTTCATTCCTATCTCATATTTCACCAGAATAAAACAACGTTGTGGGGCAAGGGTACCTTTTGTGAACAAACAGGGTTATCCTACGGATTTTGCGTTGAAACTTTTCAATAATCATTGAGGGAATCCTTCAATAGACCTGTTCACCTTTTGTTTTGGATCTAACATGGCGTTGGGAATCCCTTCCTTGTTTGAAACGTTCTGTGGTTTAGTTACTAAAATTATTTATGTCCTCAGCATAATCTAGGGCAGTTTTTGAATACGTTATTCTGAGCTTTCTCTTGAATACGACTTCTGCAGTTGATAGTTTTTATGCGTGATAAACAAAACAATATCACTTAAGCTCTTTTCACAATTACAAACGTGAAATAATAGGTATTATAAGAAAAACACTCAATGTTAACGTCCTTGAAATATAAAACCGTATTACTGAAGCCTTAAAAAGGTATCAACAGATTCCAAACACTGGGATTTTACATATAGCCCGTATTATTTACCGTAAAAAATCCATAAACATAAAATGCCTAAATACATCACGCTAAGAGAGGTTAAACAGAGGTGTTTTTACGTCGTATTTCTAGACATAAATTTTAGTAGTCTAATGTAAGAAATAAAAACAAAAGAAAACATGTTTACCTGTTTTACATGATATAACAAGACAGCTAGGGTTACGTAGAACATAAGATTTATGTAAAACCGTGTCTTAAAACCGACATACAGCATCTTACGGTGCACTAATAACAATATAAGTTAAGGCCCCCCATTGTATATTTTGTAGTGTTTGTTTTATTATTTGTTATGTGTTTTGTGGTCTACAATAAAGAATATATAACTAATAAATTGTGATTTACTGATCACCCATTTGCTAACCACAGTGATAATGACAATATGGCGCGACCAACGATGGTAGATGGCTTGCGATGGGACAAACTTATGACTACCATTGGACTGCTATAAGCTGAAGAAGATAATACAATATCTCGGAGGTATCTAAAAATAAAAAATAAAAATAAAATTCTGTTCCATCACATAACCGAAAAATTATATTTGTCACCGATTAAATCTTCCAAACCACCAAATAAACGCTACCATTTTTCTTTTGTAATCCAGAACTGTATTCAAAACTTGTTTCCACGAAATACATATTTTCATGTCTAACCAAAACTCCGTACTTTTCCCAAAAGAAGTACTACGCAAGCAGATGAATATGAAAACGTAAATTGAACTCAATAACATATCAAAGGACTTGTCAGTCCCGGTACCACGAAAGCCGCTCTTTTCGGCCTACCGAGCTTTATCCCGGCTTTAGCATTGACAAAATATTTTCGGGACTTTTGAGGTTTTTATACATTTTAGTCTTATTTCAAACGTGTGGAGTAACGTCCTAAAAGTTTGGGTATTCCCTAGAAAACGTTGCTCGTTAACTTTTATCTTGTTTTATAACAAAATTCACTTTTAAAAATATGGTGTACAAAATATGGACTGAATCATTTTATTATTCCAATAGGCTACAAAATGGCACACAATAAATGTAATTGATCGGCTCTATAACAAAAGCAAAACCGGCTGTATTTAATTGTTATAATCGCTTACTTCAGAAGTAAGTTAAAAACAAGGCGATAGCTACAAAATAATTCCGTAGGCGTCGACAGTTAATTTTATTATGAGCTTACAATAATTAAGTTTCGACCCGTTCCGGTATTTAAACCAGTCAATTATATAAATTCGAATTTCGGATGTCATAAAACTGAGCTGGGTAATAATGAACATGCGGCGCGTACAGTAAACTATGTCACAGTTAATATCGAGTACGCGACTTATTGGACATTGTGATATTTGGCCGTCCGCCGTCCACGTCCACCAAATAAAGTGCGGCACACACTAGTCATCGCTCAGTGTGAATTTAATTTATTGAAGCAGTCTCTCTTAGAAGGTGACATGTTGTAATAAATAACGTCAACCACCTATGTCTCAGACAATGATTAATTTTATTTTCGTTATGAGTAACTATATCTCAGTATAAATTACACATTATTAGATAAGGCAGTTACATGCACTTTAAAAAGCTAATAGCTATTCTATCATAATCATAAATTTAAATTAATTTTTCCTAAATCCATAGTAAAACTTTAAATTACAACCAAATTCAATTCGAAACGGAGTTATATCAAAATATTTTATGGAAATGTCGCGGTGTCTAATGTGTCTTCATAAAATGTTAGAGTAACCTATGATAGTGTTAATATCCCGGGAAGCAAGACTTATTGGTCGTTTGCCGTTACCAGAAAATAAATGGCATAGCCGCCTAGCGCAGTGCCATGAACGAACTTGATCAGTAGTTACGCTACACACACTGTATATTAAGATGAATTATGCTTTTAATAATTGTTTTGGCTCCATACTGTGGTCTAATAACTGTAAATTATATTACAAAACTTAGTAGGTGTGCATTTGAATTACATACCACGTGAATAATATTTATCTCTGTGCTATAAATATTGTAGTTTTACTGTTTGACAAAACGTTAAATTCATACAAACGGTTTAAGACTCTGTTATCCGAAAACAGTGCAGTGGCCAAAATAATCCCATGTTGGCCGTGTCGCGGGAATCGCCATTTTTTCGCAAGACTTTTTTTATTCACAATATCAAGGTAAAGCGAATTGCGAGCTTTAATGCCGGTTGTCTGATAAAACTGACTTCCATTACAAAGATCTTACATATCTTAATATGTGATTAACATTGTGAATCCAGATTTTTTACTTATAAAAAATCTGGATTCACAATGTTAAAAATGTTGTAATGTAAAAAAAAAACTCAAACCTGAGTGACCGGCCGGCTCGAATCGTCTCTATAATATGGAATAAGTTTTAATTAAAAATCCCTTTGTTCGCCGAAGTTTGGACGCAATTAGCGGGATTGTTCCGCGAATCCTACGGATCACGGGGACCATTTGAACATGACCGTTGTCCTTTAATCGTGGACTAAAAGCATATGACATCCCTAGCGTGTAAACGTAGACATCTATAGATACGTTGACTTGTATACGTATATATAATATATGTATATTTATTGTTTCCATCATTATTTGTTGGTAAAGGAACAAGTATCTGGGAATCACAATTCATCTGAATAGTACCTAAATTATTTATAACCAATATTACATACTTACTTAATTTTGATATGCGCATGTTAAATTTTTTAATGTTTTTGAAACGTAATTAAAAATCACACATTGCTTTTTAAATTGCATACCGTTATAATCATATTATTATTATTACGTGTTGTGAAAACACGTCTACAAAATTAAACCGAAGTTTAATTTAATATACTGTTTTGTTAAACAAATGCGATTTTAACAAGAGGTATAATGTTATTTTAAACTTAATTTATTTTAATTGCGTCAAAGGGTTTGACACAGACGTTCGAAATTAATAATTCAGGCAGCGCCCTCAGTTGGTCAAGACGTAAAAGCTCCCGCAGACAGGCGCGACGCGACTTTTGTAGAACAATTTCCATGAAGTTTTCATAGAAATTGTTCTACTAGAGTCGCGTCGCGCTGTCGCGTTCCGCCTGTTTGCAGGAGCCTTAATAAGTAAACTTAGGACCGTTCGAAGTTTCATATTAATCGGTTCGGTACTTGCGCTAAACAATGGATCACAATCGAGGCCTGGCGCCAACAATAAGCAGTTTACAATTTTGACCGATTTCCCAGTTTGAACGCAACATCGAATGTGTTTACCGACTGGTTAAAATTTACCTAATTATCAGCATGTTCTTGTATGTATACCGTGTAAATATTTGATAAAATTATTACACTAAGGAGTTCAGCTAACAGGGTACGCGGCTTGTTAATATTAATTAATTAAACTCATATGAAGCTAGAACATAACACGGCGTTAACTCTAGTTATTCAGTTTCTGCTAACAGCTATACCTGCGGCGGTTCTAGGAGTTTTATTGTTATAGCAAGACCACCTTCGGCCATCGTTGTGCTACTGAGGTTATTATGCTGTATAATGGACTTGTTTTTCGTTTACTGCTGTGGTATTCGCATGAATGGTAACACTGTTATAAGTTTGGCTGTGAATGTTTCAGCTAATTCAGATTAAGAATAATTTTAGCACATTTTCATGTAGGTGTTGGGCTGTATTGCCTATATAATAGCATAATCAGCCCATAAAGTCCCCTTGCCGGGACTTAGGTCTCCTCTCAGTGAGAGGGAGTAGGCCGTAATCCACCACGCAGGCCCTGTGCGGGTTGGTAGATAAATGATAAATGATTTTATTTCTGTAGGTGGGTTTGTACAAACACTTTTAACGTCAATCATATTTTAAAAACTAGATGAGGTCGGCGTTTCCTATCTGACTACTCTAAGGATAAAGGCCGAAACAGACTCAGAGGTCACAGTCTCTTTTAAAGTCCAGACATAATCTTGGTCAGATCATGTGAAGACCATGTAGATTTGTGTCTGAAATGGTCTTTTGAGGAAAACCCTCACAGATTGAGTGGACCTGTCCAGTCAGTGCACGCATTTGACAGTAATCGTGCAGCTCAGATGTCACATGTCTTCAAATTTTTGGTTCAAGGACAAGCAGGTTTCCTCACGATGTTTTCCTTCACTGTTTTAAGAGCAGTGGTGATGAAATAACTCTACCCTATGTAATAATTTGAGAATTATTTCTTACACCTAATCAAATAGATGGGACATACTCGTATATTTTAAGTTCAATATTTTTCAAGAAATATTTGCAAGTGTTAGCATTTCGTTTAATTGAAAAGAAACCAAATGCAAATATTTATGGACTGTAGGTATTGAAATCTTGCAGTACAACAACTCACTAAACAACACAGGACATCTTTAAATTAATATTAGATTCCTTGCTTTACTAAAATGGAGTCCATTTTAAACTAAGCCCGAATAGTCTGGAGAGCTTACTAGGTCCTCATAACAGCAGAACATCACATACATACCAGACATTCCTCAGTCCTTATTTCAGATGTACCTCGGTATTAGAACCAAGCATCTATTATTTGGCGCTCATTGCGAATAAGAGCTAATTACTCGCCTTCAAGCAGCTTGAATGCTGACATTCTTCAGCGGTTGTCGAGAAACTGAGATGTACGAAATGGTGTGCTCAATTTAGGTTGAGCAAAGTCAAAAGACAAATTACAAAGTACAGTAGATGTCTGTAGTGTCCGTGTTGAGATTTTGGTTGCAGGTTAACACATGAAGACACATGAAGTGCAAGTAGGATGGCCGTGTCGGAAATACGTTAATCAATCGTTTGACTAAGACTAATCGGCACGCCATCGCCAGCGCCGTCGATCGCCAGCGAGACTACAACATAACGCTCGACCAGAGATAAAGCAGAGTTTGTCGGTGATGATCAAGCAGTGAATATGTTTAGAAATTGTCGCGCGTTCTGTATAGTTGTGTCGTATACCTAGTGTGTGATTCGCTTTTTTTTATTTTTTGGGTGGGAATTCATCAAATGACCTCTCCCGCTCTGTGCGGAGCGGAAGGGTGTGTCAGACTCTTACTGACTAAAACCCACCCGTGTTCCTTCAGTTGCCTGTGCGCCAGGGCCACGGTAACTCTTTCGAACAATCCGCAGCCCCGGCAGGCATCGGTCCTATCGGACCCCGTCAATAGTGCTGACATCTCTTTGAGGCGCGCGTGGAACACGACGCGCCGTCGACCCGGGCCTGGTCCTTACCGGACGGCCAGCTGCCCATTGCTCGCTGTCCGCAAGCACGCGCCTACGGTGGCCGGGAGTCGGCAATCGAATCCCCCGACGCCCAGGGTGTCTCCTCCTGCGGCGACTAGGGGCGCGAGGGCGCAGTGATTGCCTCTCCCTCTCGCGCTCCGCCTCCTCCTTCGCGAGCATTACTGCTTCGCAGAAGGAGGTGACGGCTTCCCATTCCCTCTCGCTCCGTACCATGGCCTAAACCAGGGCCGGACGTGAGAGGTCGCCGCCGCCGATCGCCGCCACGAGGACACGGCGGTGCTCCGCCCAAGCCGGGCAGACCTCCACCGTATGCTCCACCGTGTCCTCCGGTCGATCCACACAATGATAACACCCGGGCGTTTCCTCCCGCCTTATCCGAAATAGGAACCTCCCGAAACAGCCAGGTCCGGTGAGGACCTGCGTCAGGCGGAAGGTGAGGACGCCGTGGCGCCTCTCAAGCCACTCCTCAAAGAGGGGTCTTACCGCCGCAATTGTGTCGCTTGATTGATTCGCTAGTGTGATTAATTTGTTCGTAACTTTTAATTTAATTTGAACTGAAAACGGTTGTTGTCTTGCGTAATAACCAACTTATCCAAAAGTACGCCCACAGTAGTTAAAATATGACTGATGATAACGAGAGAGACCTACCTTCACCGTCAAATAGATATTTAAGATATGTTGCGCCGACCTCAAATAAAAAGGGCAAAAAGAAATAAAAAGGATAAAAAGGGCAGGGAGAATGATGATCATACAAAGATATTTAATATTTGGCCATGTTTTCTTTCGCTTGACCTGTTTAGAGGTAGAGTTTCAAAAAATCCTTTCCTGAATCACCTTCACACGTTGTACGAATGCGTGGTTTAAATAGTATGTTTTCCATCAGTCAGTCAGACCTTCGAAAAAGGTAGGTAGGAAGGCATAATATTAAATAAATAAACATACAAATAATCGCCTACCTACTGGTCTATTCTTAAACATATAATTCAAAAACCCAATAAAAACGTAATTGAAGACACGAACCGATGAATTACGCTAACAACTCTAAAACCACTTCAAAAGTTCGAAACTCTTTGTTCAGACGAAATTCCCAAAGAATTTTACGCTTCCTTTATCCGAAACTGATAGGTATCTACAACATTAACTAGCTGTTCTTTTATAGTTCTAGTTTAAATAATCATAGCGTTTATGGTTGTACTAAAATCATTGGCATGTGAAGATGCGGTTTCTAAAGTAGTATTTATGGGTAACTGGCCTCCAGTCACCCATGACCGTTAGAAACAAAAAACGGTGCGTTCTTTGTTTAAACATATCGTGGGCAATCATTATAAGGTGCCAGTATGCTAGTTAAGTCATTATTTTGAGCAATTCTGTTGTAAGGTCTGCTGCTTATTCTATGCGTGATCTCTGAACACTTGATAAGTTCTCATTTTAAATGCCAACGACAAGTTAAAAAAATAAAAGAGGCGTAGAAAACGTTTCCGTTTTACTTACAATTATTATGTTGTTTGTACTTCCCATGACTGTACACGTAGGTACACGTACAGTTTACAAGTGTACGAACAGGAATTTGGCATCGCCTTGAAACGTTCACATACAATCTCTGTGTCATCATGTTGGAACCTTGAAAATTTTACTCTACTCTTAACATACCTACGAAAACAAGCGTGTGTGCGCCCGTTTTCACCGAAGAGAAAATAGGTGTTAAATTTTATAATATTTGTTAGATTTCTAATAAATTATTTTTATCAATCCTAAAGAGCCGTTTAATAGTGATTAAAAAAGTAAACTATTTGATCTGACAAGTTAACGACTTGGAAATTCGACTTCTCGAATCAAATTGTTCTCATTCCATTAACAATAAATTGATAGAATGCGATACTTACAACAAATATGAAAGTGTTATAATTCCTAACCAATATCCATTATAGACTTACTTCAATTAAACTACTTAACTTTCCCAGCAAAACTCATGATACAGTAAGAACATTGAAATCGTGGCCTCAATTTTCATTATAGACACCTCAATTGACTTAAGTTTCCCAGCGAAAATCATGAAGCAGTAACACTATTTAACACGTGGCCTCCATTTTTATTTTCGAAAATATTCGTTTAGAGTCGCCTTTCAATTGTTTCGCACATCCATGTCCCACTCCTTGCGGTCTCTTCCCGGCTCTATACCGAGGTGCTGCGTATACCCAGCTAACATAAAGCCTTCGCAGACAAGACCTGACGGTGTGGAAAACCTTAAACCCCTGAGGTATGTTGATGAAGATGGCCCCGTCAAATTAAGCCCGTTTAGGTTGGGGCAAGTAATGAATGTTAATTATGACATTCATAGTCCACGACTTGATTTTAATTTACATACTCAAATATTTTTTTAAGTTGAGAAGGGAGAATTTTAAGTTCCCGGAGAGGGATCTTTAGAATTTTCAAGTAATTTTGTCTGGTTTAAGAAAAATGAAACTTGACGTTTATGAAGAAGTAGTAGGAAATACAATATGAGTATTCGCATTTTGCGGCTGATTTTACAATAACTTTAAAAGTGAGTTCATGTTATCCCTGGAGGGGTAACACTAATGCCAGTCGAGTGTCAGTTATTAAGGTAATTGCTAAGCACTTGACAACACGAAGTATTTTGACCGAAGTTATAATTAACTGCGACCACGGTGAAATGTTTTAAAGTGGGACAGGTAATAATAGAAAAGTGTTTGGTGTCATTATTTCTACAATTGCAAAACAAAAAGATAGGAAATTCACCAGTTTATCATTGTATGCTATTTTGTATAAGTTGAAGAAACGCAATGAACTACTTAAAGACTATGAACCAGTGCCAAAAACGATACTGCTGCAACAGAAGAAGAAACAATTGAAATCTACTAGACTCGGTTACTATAAATATTAAAGCAATCTAATCTAGGCCTGTTTGCAATCATACAAATATGGAATTTGTAGGTGCACATCTTTTTAAATCAATTAATCTAAAGCAGACCACATAAACAGATCAAGAAAGATTCTCAACCCCAGCCGAAGCTTGTAAACTTTAATAAGAGAACATGTTAAATATTTTAGCGAGTCTACCGCCGACTGGATTCTGTGAGGGTAGTGGAACTGAGGAATTTGCAGAAACGGCTAATTTCACATGTACATCACGAGCACTGGGTCATTTGGCTAAGTGTCTTTGCTATTACTCCTATAGTTGCCATGCTGTATGTGTATTGTTTCATTGAGATTGCTCTCAAGCTCGCTGTGTGCTGGGACATTAGTATCTTTGGAATTATTTGTATTTTGTTAATGATTTCTAATTAAAATTATGTTTTGCCTTTATGTTACACTAACAACCCGCCCCCCTGCTTCACACGGTTTTTATTACTAGAAAAAGTATCGAAATCTATTTATTATATTATGTACGTTAAATATTATTTTAATATACTTACACATAATAAAATTTTCAAAATAAATAATCTAAATTATGGTGCAAAACGCATCAAAAATTCGCTGCGTCGTTTAGAAGAACAATGCGGTCTATAATTATCATAATGTGTAGATTAAATTTCGGTGTTACAGATGCATTAAGTGGGTTTTGATAGAATATTGCTTATAACTTAAAATGCGCATAATTACAGTGCTCACGTAGGTATAAAACTTTTACAAAAATAAAATTACAAAAAAAATGTATATGCTCCTGTCACTGGTAAGTAAATAAGAAAATAAAGTTTCTAAAGTATTTTGTATTTAGACTCTCTTGAGCTTTACTAACTCGTCGCTGTGTCTTTGAAGCCTATTGCCAAACTTTAGGCGAAATTGTAGTTAATTTTCATCATCTCGACTGTAATACTTGCAAAGAATTAGACTTTGTAAGACAATACACAGTTAACTGAGCCTAATAATATAAACCTAAGTATAAAGCCACATAAAGAAGAAGACAAACGTTCGATATTCAAAGTACGTGTTACCAATAAACCAATGGAGCGAATTGCCAATGTTTGCATTATTTTAGTCGGGTGCCTCCACCGAAGTAGTCATAGATGAAGCCAAGTAATCTAGATTGGTATGGGTGACATGGTTTGCAAAGGTGCCCCACGTTCACAGTACATTTGATTGATTTCTTATGCACCACCTGCTTTAAACAATATGGTAGTATAATGTACGAATCAGGGTATTGTAGTATATTTTGAAGCTGCTACTACTCTAGCAATTAATGTATGATAATCATGACAGTGTTCATACCCTTAATTTTTTCCATATTTGTCTTTTTCATGTCCAAGGCTCTCTGTTGTCATTATTTGAAATGACTAAGACTTGTTCTGTCTTTACATGTCACAAAGAGGTTCAAAATATAATAAATTTGTATTACAAGTATTACAACACAATGCTCTAGCTTATTTGAGATGCATGAACCTTAATCCTGACACGTCTTCGTGCAATTAATTTAGTTTTCATGGTGATGAGCTCATCGCGCCTTTCGCTATCGCGTTAACGCTACCCCGTGGAGGGAACGTTAGCTTAATCCCTAGTTATTGCCAAGTCACGTTATTTTTCTTGTAGGAGGTTAAGTTTCTCAGTTAATATTTTTAGATAATGCTTTTAGGATCATAGAAGGAGGCAATGAAAGATACAAATACTTCGAAGAGGTGATGATATAAAAGACAGATGAACACAACATTTTTTTAAACACGACAATATTTTTAATATTCTGCAGATTATTTTATTTCTACACTAACAAATTAATTATTCATTTAAAAACAATATATGCACCGCTTGTGTTTCTAGAGAAAATACAGATGTGAAGCAAGATATCACAACAGTGAGAATAACACAAGGTCTCACGATTACAGAGGAAGCCCCAATACCAATTATTTACAATAACATGAAAATTAACGAAGTTTACGACGAACATGAGATTGCAACTAGTAAAGCCGCTAATAAAGTGCACGCTCTTGATGAGGTTATCAAAATTGCATTACACAGCACCCAAAACACCGTGTGTCGGTATTCGTGAAGCCGCGAACGTTCGCATGTAGGCTATCAACTGGGACCCACGAATATTTAGAGAAGCTATGAATATTGACAATGCTTGGGGATGTGATACACAATGAGAAAGTAGAACGAAGGAAGAAGTAAAACAGTTAATTTGTGTACCTAATTCAAAATGAGAAAAAGAGTTTGACGACAAAAAAAATTGAGAAATATTTAACCGACACACAGAATTTGTCATTCTGTCCGCGAATGATTGAAGCTCAAGTATAAATACACTATAAGTTAGTATTTTTTTTGTTATTAACACTATTGATGCTGTTTTGTCATCGGGGTTACATACTGATATTTATTTTATTTATTTATTCATAAACAATGTACATTGTGTTTGAATTTTACATAATATTTAATATTTAAAAAGTTACAAAATAATCCCTCCATATATAAATTCCATAATCCTCGTAATAAAAATTAAAAAAAATAAAAAAACACAAAAAAACAAAAAACATAATAAATTTAAAATGTCTGTTAAATGTCAGTAATTATTATTTGTAAGAATAACAGTATTTATAAAAACTAAAAATAATAATACTTAATATAATTTGTCTAATAAGTCTAATATTTTCATTTGTGATAACATTATTTATCTATAATTCGTCCAAAGTATATAAACACCTGTCCAACAAGAACTGCTTGAGTTGTTTTAGAAATTCTCGATTATAAACTAAGTTTTTTAATTCAGTAGGCAGTTTGTTAAATATTTTAACTGACTTATAATAGAAACCATGCTTGAAGATATTAAGATGATGCGACTGTTTTGTCTGCAAGTCTTTTCTTCTTGTATTTTCCCTTTTCCTTCTTTCTTCTTCTGTTTCAAACTCGTATATATATTTTTGTAAGCGCGTTAGAAGTACCAAAATATATAAACTTGGGACCGTTAATATTTTCAATTCCTTGAAATGTGGTTTACACGATTCGTCCTGTCGTATCCTGACTATAGTCCTAATCGCTCTTTTCTGGAGAACAAAAGCTTTTTGAATGTTATATGCATAACTTCCACCCCAGCATATTATACTGTATCTTAACTTTGATTCGACTAGTGCGTGATAGACCATTTTAAGATGTTTCATGTCGACTTCATTCCTAAGGCTTCTTAGAACATAGCATGCTGAACTGATTGACTTTTCTATATGCATAAGTTCTTGTTTCCAGTTAAAATTGCAGTCTATATAAACTCCTAAAAATTTTACCATTGGGGCCAGGTTTACTACTTCTCCATTCATCACGCAGTTTATTCTATCATTTTTTCTTGTAGTTGAACTGAAAAGTATGACATTCGTTTTACTGGCATTAACTTTAAGATTGTTTACTGTGAACCAGTTGTGAAACGCACTTAAGGTCTGATTCATAATTACATTTAAATTATTTATATTATCTGCTGATACAACTGCATTTGTATCGTCAGCAAAAACTACTAGCTGGATAGATCCTGTAACTGTTTCATTCATGTGTTTTATAAGATCGTTAATAAAAGTAATGAAAAATATTGGTCCCAATATGGAACCTTGTGGTACACCAATTTTAACTGGAACCAATTTGGATCGATAGGTCTCTTCGAATGCACAACTGCTACTACTATTTAATGGATCCATTTCGTTAACTACTACCTTCATTTCCACAAACATCTTCCTGTTCGTCAAATATGAATCTAGGAGTTCCAAAGCTTTACCCCTCACACCATAGTGTTCAAGTTTTTCAATTAGTATTTTGTGGTCTACTGTGTCAAAAGCTGAGCTTAAATCTAGGAAAAGCCCGGCTACTTTTTGTTTGTCGTTTAACCTACTTATCACATCCTGTATTAAATTTATTATTGCATCTTGTGTCCCTACATTTTTCTGGTATCCATACTGTCTTCTGCTTAGCACTCTATTTAAGTTTAGGTGTCTAAGTAATCGAGCTTTTATTAACTTTTCAAAAATTTTTGAGTGAGTTGGAAGCAAGGAAATGGGCCTGTACATCTTAGGATCCGTTTTGGACCCTTTTTTATGTATTGGTATTATTTTAGCTATTTTTAATTGATCCGGAAAAATGCCTTCGTCGAAACATTTATTATAAAAAGCACTTAAGGGTTCTGCCAGTAAGTCAATATTATCTTTAATCACTGTAATAGGTATGTCGTCATAGCCACAAGATCTTTTTTCCTCCATATGTTTCACGATTTTGTATACCTCGTGGGGGGTAGTTGAGACTAGAGTAAACTCACCAGTTATTCTTTTTGTACTCTTACGTAAAAAATCTACTGCTGTATTTGAAGATATAGGTATCGTAGGGCTCAATTCAAATTGCTTAATGAAAACATTTACAATATCTGATGGTTCTGATAAAATTTCATTATTCGATTTTAAAGAAGGTATCTTGTTATTTTGGACTTTCTTGTTCCTGTGTTCATTTATCAGTTTCCAGACATCTTTTGAGATGTTAAGTTAACTTTACTAAGCCATCGTTAAACAAAAGAAATAATCATCTATTTTGGCAGAAAGTTTCTCTAACTTGCTCATTTGCTATAGCGTTTTAAGATTCTACAGCTAACTATAAAATCGAACGAATTTTCTCATTAACGTTCTTTCATGCTACATTCAAACTCACTTTATTTTTCTCCAACGAGTTTCCTAATCGATTCCTATCGAGATTGCACCTCGCATTTTTGTATTGATTTCCATTTCATTAACATTCCTAGAGCATTATATTCAACAGGCAACTGGGTTTAGAGTGTAGATAGTCTAGACGGTATTTTGCCGCATCTATTCTCTTGGTGTATCTACGCAGCGTTATAATGAAACGCCTGTAAGGAAGGTGTCTTATGAATACTGACTAACCACCCCAGACTACGACTTAACTTGTCAACGGTGTAACAAATGGAGAGAGTGCGATCATCTTCCCTCAATGTTTAATTATGGCAGTCGTTAATATGACGATAATTTGTAAAATTATGTGTCTAGACGTGTTAACGGTTTCTTTTGTATCTCACGTTGGAGTGCGGTAGGAAATTGCCATTCTTTTCTTGTTCTTATGAGGGCATGAGAGAAAGGTACCATCTGTTAATAAGTACAGTACTTACCGGGTCTTCCAATTGCACTTCGAAAAGAAAATATTATCTGACTTTTTCTTTACAAAAAATTGACTGCGTTGTTTTCGTTTGGTGCTGTACATATTCTTAAATACTTTTATTATATTTATATATTATTATTATTATTATGCATATTTCAGTCAAACTACTCTTAAAAACACATTCTATTTTTAGAACTTACAAGCTTTTATTTAGTTTCAGCTGTCCCGGTGTGTCTGTGTGTAATCAAATCTTGCAAGTTAAATGTGACCCACTTTCCTGTTTCCTATTGAGCTGAAATTTGGCATGCATATCTAAATCGGATGACAATGCAATATTATTATGACATGGCGCTGATCTGATGATGAAGCCGGAAGGTGGTCATGGGTATATTGTAATAAAACGATGCAACCTCATCGAGTTTGGGCTCCTTTGATTCATCTTCATAAAGACTCCGGTGCTAGATGATACTCAGGGCTGATAGTGGAGTCAGAAAGTGGAACCCTGGAAGGTGGCTATAGGAACTCTGTAATAAAACGATGCTACCCGTAAGGGGTTTATAAAGTCCTATTAATAAAATATATGTAAATTAGGTAGAAATGACGAAACTAGTTATTTAAAATCATAAATACTAAAAAGTAAACAAACATATTTATATTTTTATAAACAATATTTTATTTGTTCTTAAAAAAAAGTGTAACACCCTCTTTTCTTCTCTTGCTATTAATATGTAATACGCTTTTATTTGAAAATTGCTTATAAAGGTTAATAAGTTTAAAACGTCATGTTTCCAATCGGAATAAAATGATTACTAACTTTTTAGTTCTTTTTTACTAACAAATACCAAATGCTTGTTTTAAAAAAAAAACCATGTGTTTTTACTCGACGTCTTGATAACTGCTCCAAATCAAACAATTCAGTGAAAAGAAACCATAAACTAGTTTATTTCTACTGGTTTAATCTACGATTTTATTTACGTCACGATATGCTATTAAACAGTTTAAGAGAGCACCAATGAAGATTGCATTTTCACTGCAAACAAATAAAGGTCTCAATAAACCTATATTCTCCTACTGCTTACGTCATATATTGCAAATAGTGACGTCATGGTCGTTTGATGACGTCGCCGAGGCAACCATAAGGAATTTTCATCTAAATTAATGATAGAAATACCTCCTTGGTAGATTAACGCATGATGTTACATGACTTCAGATAAGATAAGCGAGTTATATTAGAATACGCAGTGTAATATCAATTTAGGATAGGCGTTGATCGGACACAACCTAGCTCGTGTTATCAAGACATTCTGAGAGAGGAGAGGACTGAAGAGGCTGGTTTAGTATCCCTAGATTAGCTAGTATAATTATTGTTGTCGCGTTTTAGCTTGGCATTAGCGGTAATCTACATTTTCTAGCATTTTTTATTTCAAAAACTTAAATCAAGTCCTTTAAGATCGATGGTCAGCTGTAGCCCGCCAACTTCAAATTTTCTTTGGTTTTTTCCATATTGCAACTTTGTTTTACGTCGTATGTTGATCAAAATGCTATTCGCGACTATAAGAAATATATATTTACATAAAAATAATCTTAAATGTTATCTCAATCGTCACACTTTGAAGTTTCACGATTGATACGAAATTGATGATTATTATTCTGTAAATATATCATTCCTACAGTCGCGAATCGCATTTTGGTCAACATACGATGTAAAACAGAATTACAATTTGCAAAAAAACCAAAGAAAATTTAAACTTGGCGGGCTAAAGCTAAGGATCCCGCTTAACATTCTGAATCAGTATATATCGTGATCTTCAACATGCTCCAATAATGAAAAATCAAACATACTTTATTGTTTGGGTTCCTACGGAGAGATATTAGGGAAAGGGCAATGACCGCTATTTTGCCATTCAAAAACGCGACAGCTTATTATAGTTGACACCAAAGATAGTGAGGCTAATTAAAACCCTAATGGGGGATTTACACTAGGTCGATTTTCACCGTGCAGCTGGTCGCTTACCAAATCACCTCACAAGCCGAATTGGCACCCCGTTTGCACGGGTTGATAAACATCGCAGGTAACTAGTTCATTTTACATCAAAATTTCGACCTTCATGCGGCGGGCGATCAACTGCGACTGAGCACTATCACAGTCGATTTTAATCACCCGCTGCATGCGACCTGTCGCCGCACGACAAAGTCGAAACCTACTCTACTTCGGAACTTGCGATTTTAGTCACCTGCGGACTAGCTGAATTGACAGTCGGCTATAGTCACCTGTGTAAAGCCCGCATAACTATGTTTTGTATCAAGTATAATTTAAAGTCTTTATCTATTCCTACATGCTATGGGTATATGTGCTTCAAATCACTTTATACTACTTTTTCAAACATTGCGTCTATGCCTTCTAAACGTTATAATATGTACTTAAGTACAACGGTACAAGGATTTTTTGGTGCGTGGTCAATATTGAAACTAACGCCACCATCTTGTTTCTTTCAATACCATTTCTGTGACAATTTCACAAATGTTTATCAACACCCCTGTAAATTTTTGGCTCCTGTATGACATTCAGAAGCCAAAAATTTCTTGAAGCACTATACAGAAAAAAAAATTACCAGTGCGCAAAATGTAACCATGAATTCAGCTTATGATTCTAAACCCCCTAGCGTCGAAATGTTAGGTAATTTATCAAAAAAAAAAAATCTGCTGTTTCATAGAAAAGTGCAATACCTACGCAGTCAAAATGTATAGAACAACAATTTTTATTTATAACCGACGAAATATTTCTACGCTGGGGGGTCTAGAATCATATGCTAAATTCATGGTTATTGTTTGCGCACTGGTTATTTTTTTTTCCTTTATAGATGTTGCCCAAACATTTTTTTAAATCTACTGACCTATATCTGTCTTGCTCTTACGTAGGTAGGTATCTTATTAGCAAGAAAGTTGTCTAACGATACTTTTCCCAGCATTACCCCATTTTCTATTCCGTTAAGTTTACCGATTTGCAAATTACCAATTACCAGTAATTCGACTATTTCGCACACTCCATTCATTAGAGGGCTATTTCCGAACCTCTCGGGGTGAACAACCCTCGCATGTTTAATTTATAGTTGTGGATGCAAATTTTCATTGAGCACCCCAATTTCATCCCCTATTATTTTAGTGTTGGCCGTTACGGTTCGTGTGTCAAAATCATTATGTTCATCTTTTGTGAACGAGATACTGTGTTTGATCTTCTACGATATAAAAGAATTTCCACGGTAATAGTAACAAAGCATAGCGATGGATTTTTTTGGATTTGGGACGAATTGTTATCTTTATAGAGTTCAGACAGTTTTTGTGTAGGATGTGTTTGTTTATTTAGGCTGTTTATTTTTATCGCAAAAGTACTTTTTGTCAGAAATAAAATGGATTTAATTGAAGAGCCTCAAGGGTTAAAAGTATCCCAAAATAAATTATTTCTCGGTATTTTTAAGAAGGCTTCTTTTGCGAAACCATTGTGAGTTTTTCAATCCTTTTAATAGCTGTTGTTGTTCGACATTTTTTACTGATTAGGTACTCCTAAAGTGAGTTTCTATACAAATCCAAAAATATACCTACCATTAAAATAATTAATTTAAAACGATAAGTCATATTGAAATACACCCGCTCATATTACGAGATTCGCAATAAAATTTACTGTGACGCATTTTCAACAAATTTTCGTGTAAATTCGATGAATTTGAATCCAGTTGGCAATTAATCCACAATTATACCACAGTGTGCCGTTTAATTAAACATTGAAATGATTTTGGCTCGACTTTAATTTTGTTTTGTACGTATTCTATTGTCGTGTTTTCGACAAAGATTTACATTGATAGCAACCAGGTTGTAAATTACGCGTAATTAACTCAATAAAGCGACGCCTCGCTGGAGTTAACCTGAATTATGAACGTATTTTGGGTATCGAACTCAATGTGGATAGACCGAAATGTTGAATTTGAGAGGACATAGACCTGTATATCCCCTATATACCTACTACTATTATTATTATTAGCCTGCATCATCCCACTGCTGGAGAAAGGCCTCTCCCCATGACTTTCAGCTCTTTCGATCCAGGGCTAAAGTGGACCACTGGTCGTTCGTTTTCTCCAGCTCGTCCCGCCATCTTCTACGGGGTCTGCCGCGACGCCTTCTGGCTATGTCAGGGCTCCACGTAGTGGTTATTTTGGTCCACTGCTCATTGGGCATGCGGCAGACGTGGCAAGCCCAGTCCCACTTCAGCTTAGCGGCTTATATATGTATACGGTCTATATACCTACTTCATTTTAAACGAAAGTCAGTTTTACCATTTGCCTATTTGATCGTCTCAACTAGCAGTATTTTCTTAAAGATCCTATGACAAAAAATTACAAAAACATTCGAGTTGCCAAAAATTCCAAATAAAGTGAAATCATATAACAAAGCTCTCTACTCTAAGCTCAGCGGTGCAGATAAAAAATCAAGCAGCAATTTTAATTTTCAATAAGCCGCAGGCGCCGCAAAAACGGCAGCCGTTGTGATACAATGTTTTATACCATTGGAACTTAACACTATGGCTTAAGACAGGAGTGAAAGAGGGCTAACGGTGAGTTGCACGAAACCAACATTAGTTTAATGGAGACTGTAAATTCATGCCGTCCCTTACATTTTGTATCAAAAACAATGTGACAGCATTAATTTAAAGTCTGCCTTAAACTAATGTTGGGTTCGTGCAACTCACCATAAGGGTCTTGGTCCTATTGGGGCAATTATGCCGGTTTTTCTACTAACACTGTAGACTTCTAAATTAATGCTTAAATAAAAATGCGCTCTTAGATTTTCAACGCTCGACTTAGCTCTGAAAGTTGAAAATCCAACAGTGCGCTTTTATTTAGGCATTCATGTATTTATGGCGCGTCTTGTTTTAAATAGTAAATAACGTTTTCAATTTCAGTACGATTGATCGAAAGCAAAAATTATATCTTTTCCAATTAAAGAGATCCATTTAGGTTTTTTTAGTAGGTATCTGAGAGAATTCTTGATTCCTAAATCAGTCAAACCATTCAATATAAAGTCATACTGGATTTGTCAAAATCCAGTATCTTTAAAGTATAGCGCTACAAGTGTCTTTTGGCGCGTGACCATAATCGGAACTCACGCCGTCACCTTGTTCTTTGAATACGTTTCAAGTGACATTTCCGGACATTGCACCCAAACATTTGCACCAATGTTTACCAACCGCGCCGTTTGGATACGTCATTCGAGCGCCAAAAGCTGCCTGTAGCAGTGCAATATTCTGTTCCGGACATTAACAAAACAACCCTCTTGTTTAAATAAATGATATTAAATGGTTAAAGTCCTAACTCCAGAATTCAATTTATTTTAATGATAAACTTCCGTTCCTACAATCGCTATTAAGTAAGTAAAATCGCTACATCTCATGGCTTGTACCAAAACCTTACGAATCAAAAGTCAACGTTACAATATTACGCGATCCAAAACTGACTTTATTTGAACCTTTTTTTAAGCTTTCTTCCTTTATGTACTTAGCTACCCCACACCTGTTTGCTTCAGGGCATTGTCCTTTCATATTTTGTTAGGTAATATAGCAGTAAATGGAGTCTTTTATGCGAATCAAAGCACCCATTTCAGTTGGGGTAGGGTTCCATAAATGCAAATAAAAAATGAATGCCTCTCAAAACAATGCAATTTGTAATCTGCTAATTGCTAAGTTTTAAAACGTCTATTTTTCTTTCATTGTTTTGAGTGATGGTTGAAGAGTTTATGTTTTAGCATTTCTAATGTTTTCCAAATTAATTATCATTGAAAAAAAAACCGTTAGCTCCTGGAAATAGTTTTAATCTTACGAATTAAAACTTGGATAATCTTTTCTACATTGATATAGGTACTATGTTGGAGGGTTTGGTTTCCGCACTTAGCCCTTCAGTTGGACCATTGTGCGTGGGCCATGGCGGCCGTCGGTGGTTATTCCAACCAGCCCACCTCCCTCCAGAACCTGATTATATCTGCTGGTCTGTTAAGAGCTCGCATACTTATTAAAGCCTTGTTTGAAATACCGATGCGTAAAAAAGAATAAAGAACCCTAAAAACGAATACAAACTTTGAACATAAACGTGAAAAAAATCTGCTGCTCTTTTATTATGTTACGTTTTTACTTTATTTTGAAAGGTCTTCAATTTTACCCTTTATATTATTCTGATTAACCTAAACAAACACAATATTCTACGTTGCAAAATGTTTCTTATTTCTTTCTGCTTTTATTTCTTTATTGTGTGAACGATAAAAATGAGAGAAACATAGAGTAGAAACAATGAATTTTTTCATTATTATTTTATAAGAAATCGAGGCACTAATATTAAACATAAACATCACAAAAATATCCTTTAAGAGGTATTGTAGATAATGGTGTCTTTAAAAAATATATTTCTCTTGCTTTTATAATTTCAAATAAAATCATAATCATTCCTTTCGGCTTTGGCGTATTCATGTAAAATGTAGGCTTACTACAGTAAGCATTCGAACATTACCTATTAATGCAATTTTAACATTTTTTCGGGTAAAACAAAAGAAAATAATTTCCACGTCACGTAGGGACAGCACGTGTCTTCCATTTCTAATTTATGATTTATAAAGCATTAACCTAAAAGCTTCGTGAAAGTCGGTTCAAGAGTTACAAAATTGTACACTAGGGATTCAAAGGGAATTGTGTGAATCCCTCTATTCCACGGATGCGTTTTTTTAGAGCGTGTGTAAATAAAAAAGAATTTATTATTTAATTTTCAGGATTTATTTGCTAGAATTTTCGAGCCTTTTTTAGTGGCGATATGGGAATGCGGGGTAAGTATTTCTTTTTTTTTGCAATCTTTGTCATCTTACTTGTTTTATTTCTGTGTGAAAATTGTATAAGTTTATAAACATATTGCACGTGCTAAAAATCGTAAAAGTCTAAATTAACAAAGCAATTAGGTGTCGGAAAAATATCTTGAGGTTCGCGATGACCACAAACCGCCATTGAGCGTTTCAGTGCACAAAGCAATCATCAGAAATGTCTGTTCGGCTCACTGCAACTTAAAAGAATCAGAAAATAACTTAGAAAACTTTGTTTAACCAAAGAAAGAGGAGAAAAGCAAGAACACACCGGTGCTATGCCGGTCAGTTGATCCGAAGTTGAATGTAGGCTTTGCATAATGATGATAACGAATACTGAAAATGCAAACAAAAAACAATACAGCAAACAAAACTTTTGAATATTAAACTCACCCGAAGGCAATTTCAAAACTTTTCTGCATCATTTCCTCTTCAGATACTCACTACACAATATCTACTCGTAAATAATAGGAGAGAAAATTAAAGTTTACCTACCGCCGTCTGTGAGCTGCCGCGCCGCCAAAGACTTCTATGTAAATCGTTTATCATTAAAATTAATTTGACTCCATGTTCGCTAAACGCTCTTTATTCATTTCCTTCTCTTAATTAAGCAATCTGTTTACAATGAAGCAATTAATTGGTATTTCCATTGTTTGAATTTTCTCGAGTATTTTAACCCCATCCACTGGAATTGGCATTTGAAATTGAAACTGTTAATTTGGCGGCAATGTTGTTTTATTTTTTGTTTTTGTTATTTAATTAAAATTTATAGTATCGTCTTTGAACGTGGAAACAGGGCAGACGGAATTTAGCCATGGATGACGACATCCAAAACGATTATACCATCAAGGCTTTTGCAACAATTAAATTAGTTACATGAAGCTACGTTCTAAAAGTAAATTTCATTGTTTTTTCTTTAAAAACGGTGGTCCTCACAAACTGAAGAAGTAGGTCGTGCGCGTTGAAGATATGATAAACGTTTTTGGTACTACGTGAACCTTAGCATACATACATAAACTCACGCTTTCTTCCCATGGGGGTAGGCAAAAACTACAGAACGCCACCTGCTACGATCCTTACATACTCCTTTTGCCTCGTTTACGTTCATACATCTGGTCATGCACGCCGGTTGCGAGTACTACGCACCTGACCTTTCTGAAGAACATCACCAATAAGGTCATTATATGTCCTCCTAGGGCGACCCACCCTGGCGTTGCCACTCACATCTGCCTTGTAAATACCTATCGTTAGTCGC
Source organism: Dryobotodes eremita (assembly GCA_917490735.1). Lineage (NCBI taxonomy): Eukaryota > Metazoa > Arthropoda > Insecta > Lepidoptera > Noctuidae > Dryobotodes > Dryobotodes eremita. The sequence goes on along the minus strand of OU823251.1, from coordinate 15,245,388 downwards.
CTTTCATTCCTCCTATCAACATGACCAAACCATCTAAGCATACTCTTTTAAATTTTTGTCACTAAATGTTTTTTAAACCGCACCGTTGCCTTACCACATCATTCCTCACCCTATCTTTCATAGTCACACCACACATGCTTCGCAAGAAACGTATTTCCACAGCATTTATTCTACTTTCATGCTTCTTTTGCCACACCCAATACTCACTTTCCGAAAAAACGGTAAGCTTGTATGAAAAAAACTATGAGTAGAAGATACCTACATAAAGTAGGTACATTATTATATGATTATTAAAAAATCGAGATTTATGTTTTTTACTCATAGACCATCCGACATAAATTCTTTAAATTATGGTGAAAACCACATCAAAATCCGTTGCACAGTTTAGATGAACAACGCGGTCACACAGACAGACACGAAAAGCGTCTTTAATCAATAATATGTATGTGTTTGTGTGTATGTGTATGTGTGTATGTATGTGTGTGTGTATTCCAGCTATTAAAACAGAAAGTGTTTTCTTTTTCTTATTTTATATGACAGTCGTACCAATCTATCTCCTCTATCAGTATCTATACCAGCGTTTACCCAATATATCCCTATTAACCTCTTTTTTTTGAAGCACACGCCGAAAATAAGGTGGAAATAAAATTGTTTATTCAACGTCCTACCTGGCAGGCCAATTTTTCCGTGGAATGACTGCGGTTGCATGTTACTTGGCCATTTATAAAAAGCTGGGTGAGAGCCCTTAATAGACTGACGACAGCTAAATGTCACCGAGCGTTTATTTGCTTACTTTTGCCGCACTATTTTCACGTAATTTTAGTATTGAGAGACGACTATAATTTTTGTTATTGACTGTACCCTGGTATTGGGGTATTTTTAGTGGGTTGGTACCTAATTGAATAGTTTGCGTGGTGGTCTGGTTATAGAATATAATATTTCTAGACGCTATTTTTAAACCTGTTGGTACATTTAAGCAAATATTAAACTTTCAACCATGAAGCACCACTTTTTTGGTGGCTCAAAAAAGTTCCTTACCTTAATAGCAAGCCAACTAAAATCTTACATATGCTATGACACTTAAATAGCACTAACGGATACTTTATAGAATAAAACCGAAGAAAAAAACTGTTTTTTTTTGTATTTTCTCCCCAAAATCAAAATATTATATATTATTTCACATATATATTATTTTACATGGGCACTTATGAAACGTTAGAAGCTAGGTGCACGGTTCCAATTAGTCGTTTCCTATGGAGAAGAGCCGGCAAGGAACTCCACGGTTCCTCTTTTAAAAATAAGTGGCTTTTACAATGTTTTCAAATTACAGTGTTAATAGGTATGGAAGGACAATGTAATCGCCCACGGTAATACCCATATTTTCATTCCCATTAAAAGACAACCTACACTTGAAAACATAAACTAGGCAAACCGAGTCACGGATTCGCGTGCCAATGTTTAATCCAGTGCGTTTCTGCGTCATATAAACCATACAGTACCGTCGGTCGAAACGCCAATTAACGTGATCTACGACCACCGCGCTCATATTAAGTATTTATAAATTACCTTCAGTTTAATAAAATGCCCCAAAGTGTTATTATTAATGAAGTGAAAATGTACGCCGCTTAATCATTCACGCTGTAATCGTTTGTTTTTTTAACTACTTCATTTTGTGGGTTGGTAAATATGTTTATTGTTTTATGCTGATCTGGGGGGAAAGTGTTTCCTTAATATCATACATTTAAAACGCCTTCCATATTATACGTGGTTGCTTTCAATTTAAGCTTTTCCTGTGGTAAAAGAGAAGAAAATAGTCTGATATAACAATACTATGATATTGCTAGATATTATGCTATTATGTTATTCCATATCAGTGAACGTAAAAAATATGCTGTTCGCAAACAAGTAGTAAAAACTTTTTGTTCGTGTGCTGTCAGTAATATCTTGTTGGTGTCCTGAGTCTTGGGACTTTTCTTTTGTAGGCTTTTGAGGAGTACCTACATGAGTAAAAAAGCTTGAGTAAAAGTTTATTTAGTTTGGTTTTTATTTCTCCTTTAACTTCTCCCATTTTAATAATTTTAAATTTCATGAAGACTTTCTTCTCATTGAAGGGTCTTTGAGGAAACAATTTGAAGAACTGTAGAAGTTCGGTTGATGAAATTTCTGTTGGCCTTGCCTTCGCACATTCCATAACTAGGTTATAAAAACGACCGTTTTTACGGTAAAAACGTTAATTAAGTAGGCATATTATAAACTCGGATACTGTTATGTTTTTAATTAAATTCTCCGTAAAAAATAATATTCCTTTTGTTTTTGTATTTATAACGAAGTTCTGTATTTTTTCTCTTAGAACTCTGGAATATGATAATACTAAAGTTTTGATATGAATATATTTTGTATTCAATTATGGTTTAACGTTGTTCTTTTGTTGCTGTAGGTATATATCTTAGATTTGAATAATGATTATTCCCGGTTCTATTTTTAGGATTTTATATTCCGGTATTTATTCAACTAAATTGATATAATGATAAATGATTTTATTTCTGTAAGTAGAGTGTGTGGAAACACTTTTAAACGTCAATCATATTTTTTTTTTAAACTAGATGAGGTAGGCGTTTTCTACCTGAGTACTGTGAGAAGATAGGCCGAAACAAACTCAGAGATCACAATCTCTTTTAAAGTCCAGAAATAATCTTGGTCAGATCATGTGAAGACCATGTAGATTTGTGTCTGATATGGAATTAAATTAAATTACTTGAATTGAATTACTAGACGTTATGCGTTTATTTATAACTAGCTGTTGCCCGCGAATTCGTCTGCGATCCATAATAAGAAGTAGCCTGTCTTTTTCCAGGTCCCAGCATCATTGACGGGGTCTGAAAGGGCCGATGCCTGCCGGGGTCTCGGATTTTTCGAAAGAGTTACCGTGGCCCTGGCGTACAGGTAACTGAAGGAACACGGGTGGGTTTTAGTCAGTAAGAGTCTGACACGCCCTTCCCCTCCGCCCAGAGCGGGAGAGGTCATTTGATAATTTCCCACCCAAAAAAAAAGGCTACCTGTACGTCAAATTTCATAATGATCCGTTCAGCCGTTTTTGCGTGATTGTGTACTCTTGCACATTCATAACATTAGTTAGTAGGATATTTAGCAGTACCTATTTGACAGCTGACTACACAAGTGCATACTTAATTACTTATGGGGCTGATCATAACACTGATTCTAAGTACCGGAACTGAACTTGACTTTCAACTCCTTTTTCGAGCATCTAAATAAATATCCCACCTCCCAATAAATTAATGATACGACATTAATGATTTTATTTCACTAGTTAAAACTTAACTAAGTATATCAAAGGTTAAGTCAAAACTTAACAGTTAGGTGTCGTGATTTATAGCTGTGAGCCACTTCCCGTCCTTAACTTTTATGTTTGATAAACATCAAATGCCTGTAGAACTGACTTGGTTTTTAATGCTGACCGTATCATATAAGGGAGTGGTTTAAGTTATAAGACCAATGCAACGATAAGTACATTTCACATCTTTAAAGACAAACCGTTACTAAACGAAAATATAAAATTTTACACAGCAGCTTACATTTAAAAAAAAATGTACGGCTTTTTCGCAATAGAATTTATGTTATAGTCTAAATAAATATCCATCATTATGACCTCAAAAGATGGCTCAAAGCTCCATAATCTTAATTCTATTGCGAACAAGCCGTACATTTTATTTTATTTAAGCTCCTGTAACGATTTGTCTTTAAAGGTGCGATTTGGCAAGAGTTTTCTACTCCCGCTATTTGTCACGGTGAAGAAGATTTTTTAGGAGAGTTTGTTTTATAGTAAATTTAATTCCGACCTAAATTGAAATGAAGGGGTTTATTTACAAACGTTTCTTAAAGTTAAGTAATCATAGACGTCTATTTAACTATACATTTTTGATGTTTAAACGTCTCTTAACTTTAAGCAAAGGTTATGAATTTTAATAAATCCTAAAATTAAACTTAATTTTTTTAAATCACGTCTCAACATTTTGTGGGTTTTTAAATTAAAACCCATAAAATAAATATTATCAAACAAAGTACGATTTAAAGGATCAAAAATTAACATATTTAAATATTTCCAGCTTGCAGTAAACATAGGGTAATACTGAAAGTGAGCAGTCTAGACCTGAGCCAATGGATACAAATGGATGAAGGCAATTTGATTAAAATAATTAGAAGAAATAATCAAATGTCTACTGCTCAAAATCGCTATCGTCTATCACTTGAATCTCAAGACATTTAACAGCCCTATCATTAAGACCAAGGAAAGAATGTCAATCAATTTTATTAGCGGATAAATAAAAACAGTAGCAACACGTCACAGCGGGTTGCACCACGACCAACTATAAATTGTAACTCTTAAAACTCTAATAGTTAATTTTTAAACCCAACGCTCCTTTAATTTACGAGTTTCATGCCTCGGCCCGTGGTTTTATTGAAGTATTTTCGGACTAATTAAAATTTTCAAACCGATTTTTTTCAAGTTCGAACTTATTATTATGGAGGTTATTAATTTGCTTAACTATTCCGTCAATGTTAAAAGCTCTGTGTGAAGCTAGAAATGGTCCAACTAATTATCCTCGGCTATCTTCGCGAATAGTTCTTTAGAAACAATGAAGGATGGACGAAGTGATTTTATTACTATGAAGAGCATAGTTTTCATATTCTATAATATCGGTAACAAACTATAGAAAATAATTCAAAATGTTGTGAAAAAACCGATAATTTTACCTACACGCGACAATATAATGAGTCGAGAAACATTGTTTTAATTTTAAGTGTAACTATGAGTACTGATATTAAAGGCTTCTTGTTTGAAAACAACCCGACTTCAATGATAGATTGCAAGAAATAGAATCCATACTTAATAATAATAAATTCGAAAGTAACTCTGTCTGTATGTTACCTTTTCACGCCTAAACCACTGAACGGATTTCGATAAAATTTGGCAAGGAGATAGATGGTATCCGGGGAAAGGACAGTGGCTACTTTTTGACCCGGTAGCACGTTCCTTTGTGATAATTACCGACATCCACGCGGGTGAAGCCGCAGGCAGAAGCATAGTATAAAAGAAGAAGTATAGTATAAAAGAAAAAAAGATAAAAGATTTGAAATAAAAAGACTAGAAATAGATAAAAGAGTTCCGTGGTAGAATTAGTAAATTAAGAATCAATTTTAAATCAATATAAACGTTAGAGTCATCCAATATTTCGATCGTGCCACCACAAATTCCACATGATAGGCCGCATAAGGTAATCGTAAATTATTCGTAAACCGTATCTTGGGTACCGACAAGCGGTTCAAGTCGGTTAAATCAAGATTAAGTGCGAGCATACGGGTTGTACCTCAAAATGTGTCAACTATAAATCAAAGATTAAATAAGAAATTCGCCCCATCTAATTCTGGGTGACTTCAAAGTGAGATTTAAAAGTGGTGAGGGCTAAAGGGCTAGCTCGTAAATGTAAGCGGTATTCAAACAACCATTAAACAGTAAATCACGGCATAAAGAGTTGTGTTTTTCATTGAAACTACCCTAATGGGAGTTGTAGTGAAGCAAGGAATAAAAAAGTTAAAATATATTGTGTTGATTCAGGAGAATAAATTCGGCACGGTTGAATTTACAGTTTTTTAAACCTGTCCCTGGTCAAAACTTGCTGAAAACATGATAACAACAATTGCAAGTCTTTATTTGCAATAACTTCAATGATAAATTGGCAGACGCGTCTCTTTACCAATGTTAAACGGTAGAATAAACAAAAAACAAAAAAATAATATGGACACAGGCAATACTGATAACGTATCGGGAGGACGCAAGAATGTATTTGAACAATTACAAGAATCTGTGTCAATGAGCAAAAGATAAACACGTACCTACTATGAAATAAATCAAACAGCAGTGGACACGGGAAATGTTTTCCTGACATTACCACACCAGTTCAGAAAATTAACACTTGTATATTAAATCACAGTTCACATGATATGCATTGCTGTGTCTCATTTATCAAGCAGTAACTAGTAGAAAACAACATCTTCATACATATTATGATTTGTATGCCACAAGTGGATATATATAATTCACGGAGAGTGAATCATTAAGCCAAGTCGTATTACCACTAAATGAAAAGTTTATTTATGAGATAGAAACTTTGCAGGCATTAAACTTGGCAAGGTATTCATGAAACATTTGGAAGAAGAAGTTTATTTCTTTTATAGCTTAACCTAATTAGTCTTATTTAAATTTATGATGTTCAAGTATATCCTTAACCTAGATTTTAAGATACCTAATTATTCTTTAGGTGGACGAACACTAGAGGATTTTGTAAGAAACGCTAGCAAGAAGCAAGAGACCACACAAACGAGAGAAGTTTCAATAAATCAAGTTTCTTTTTAAATTACCGAAGGCTGGCCTCACTGGAATCCAAACTTAAAAAGTAAACATAAAACTCAGTCAATTTTGCACCCGAAAAAATACGAAAGGAAATTATTCGCTTTTTAATAACACAAGGCAAAGAAAACACAAAGGTATAAGTTTAACGACGCATAAAAATCGATTCCATAAATAATACAGTCGTTGGTTTAACTCTACATTGACCGGTATCTTGTAATGGATCACTTAATTTCGATTAACTCCACGGACCCGATATGAGAACAATACAACACCGGATATTACTCGTTTTCGCTTTTTGATCGTTTTTCACGTTATTTTCGATACAGTCCCGGCAGTGGCGATCTTAAACAAATAGTTACACGTCCATTATAAACTGGCCTCTTCAATTCTACAGGTGAACCGTTCAGTGATCGCAAAATTTTAATGGAGAAAGCGGAGGGGCGGGTACATGTAGACTGGTGGTGGGATGTTTGATGTAGAATGCCCCTTCGGCCTTCCAGCGATGAAGCGTATCGTTCAAGCTTGTGCCCATTATTTTAATGGCCAATCAATATATTCCCTATAGTTACACAACATATTTCACGTCGGTTATACCGAGGATATACTAATTAAGTTTGTTTGAATATTTACTTTGTAAATTGTTTGAGTTTAGCCGTTATTAAGACGTTGTTTGCGGTACCCTAATTTTCTCGTGTGGTTATAGGCTAACAGGCTTTGTTACAAATATCTGACGAGGAATTTAATATGAATATGGAGGCGTTAACTACCGCAGGCTCGAACAATTAAGCAGTAGATTAGATTTTATAGGGATTCAACCCTTTTCGAAAATGTTTTTCATTTAATTTTACAAATTTGGAAAATAGAATAAAGCGTACTTACTTCTATGGCTATAAGCGTATTACCTGTACTTGGTATAGGTGCTCAAGTAGGTAAATTTAAAGTTACCTATACTTAATTATGTATTATGTTGTTATGAATGTATCAAATTGTAGCAGCCACCTATTTTGCACCCTTGCCGTCATCAGCTACTTTAATATTAAATACCTACCTATAGTTATAATACGTAGATTTTTAAAAACCCAACTTTTATTCACAGAGTCAAAAAAAATACTTGCCTAATGTTATTTTATTAAAACGTGCTAACTACTATCTAATTAACACCTCAAATAAATACATCAAATTGAAAAGTAAAGAAACTTTTTCCACCACTTCCTGATTGTTATTTTTAATAACAAAGAACAGTTTTCTAATCAGACAAATGGACTTTCTCACTCCGTGTCGTTGTAATAATATTATTTTATCCCCCCGTAGATGTGACACTCCTGCCAACTAGCCAAACTTTTTGAAGGCAAGCTTTATTTACATTTCTATTGAATTCCTCTTCATTTCTTGAGAATCTGTGGTTGGAAATAGTTTTTGTTTCTCAAAAGGAAACTATTTTTATTATTTCATCTTAATGTTTTCAAGAGGCACTGTCCAAATATTTTAAACGTCCATGCGTCGATAGCGATACTGGACTCTTAGATTTAAAGTAGATAAGTGTATCAAACGACCTCATTCCTAATTGAAGAGCATATGATATTGTTTTTAAACGACATACCTCAAATTATTATTTTTATTGCCAATTATACAATTAATAATATCAATACTAACCTAATAATCTCTGTCTTGTAATAAATGTATTTGTATCTAATATTTGCACGCCACACTTGGCAGAATGTGATGATACCATTGACTAATCTTAAGACCATATTACAGTGTGCCATATTCTGATAAATAAATGATTATGATTATTATCATATCCATAAAAATATAAATCAAGGCACGACTACTAGGGTTAGTATTAACGATAACTATCAGATTAATTTACCCCTTTATCGTTCTTCATCACAAAGACAATTAAATCCAACATCGTGAAATAAAACCATACAATTTAACGATCCTATCTCACATCCCTGACCAATGTGTATGCATTACGATATGCTTCACTAAAAACACCAGTTTTCTTTAATTTCAAGACACTATTTCTGACGCTACAACCTAAACTTTAGCACGAATAATTTAAGGTATGAATTCCTTTAAATGCAACCCAAGGGGGTTGCATTTAAATAAATTTTAAATTTTTTTAATGCAAGGGCATTGAGTTAGCAATGTCCAGTGTATGAGAAAAAAAAGCAAGATTCCACCATGTCTGACCATTTCCGACGGCTATTATTCTGTCTCCCTCTATATCCGTTTCCGGCTGTCGCGAAAACAAAATACTGCTGCAGACAAAACAGGGTATAGGTACGGTACACGATTCAGGCTTGCCTAATGTTTTATTTTTATGTTTTAACAATGAAATGACCCATTGATGTGTAGTTAAAAAGATGGAGTGCTTCCATCCTATTTGTAATGACTAGAGGAAATGATTACTAGTCAATGAATGCGTTTTTTAAATCTCGTTTCGCAATTGAACGTGACTTAAGAGGACTACAGGACCTAAACGTAAGTTTTATAATACCTAAAAGTATATGATCCACTGCAGTAAACAAAATCAGAAAAATATATGATATTCTTCAGGATATACGCTAGTTAGATAGTGTGTTGAAAACATAATACAACTAATTTGATACAATGGAAAAAAAATCACGAAAATACCTCTAAAAAAATTCTTATAACGATTAAAAACCATACTAATATACATGCAATCATTCTGATTTTTTGTCAGATTATTCTATAAGCAACATATTAACGTAATAATGTTTTTTTTTTTTTTGTCAAATCAATAGATTTTTTGTAAATAGATAATTACTTCATATTTCCTTTCCATGCAGTACGAAAGTGACCGCGCTTTAGCTGGTATCAGCTTCTTAAACGCGGATACAACATGACTTGGATGAATGAATGCAAGAAAAGTCACTCATTATTGCACATTCGTATACCTATTATTCGTGAACTTCTCTACCTTCTCTTTTATCAGATTTCAAACAGATCTAGTAATGTTGTTATGTAATCCAAACCACGATTGTTAAAAGCAAGGCTATCGTCTATAAACTTCCAAATTCATCGCTTACATTCTCTATAGTAATCTAATCCTTTCTTTGACTTTTATCACCAACTTGCTATAAAATCACCTGACACCTCTACAAATCTATCTTATTTAGACATCGTATTGTTTTGGCCCAACTGTAGCACTTTCTATCAAAACAAAAACTCTTCCTGAAATACTGTATACGGTACCAACTTTGGTGCTCAACGCATACGTCAATGTATTTTAAATGTACGAAATTTTACGTTTTCCCGCAAACTGAACGGATCGGACCAACAAACAAATGTTGACTGTAAGTGAAAAGTTTGGTTGTTTGTGCTTTTAACCGTCCCCTAGAGTGTAAAAAACAACCTATAGGTATTGACGTACGGAATAATAATTTAATTTTGTTTACATATGAAACGGTGGAGTTGGAGCAACTTTGCTTTAGTTGCGCTCGTAAATCAATTATTTCTTTCATATTTACTACCTATTTATTTTACAAAGTTTTCATTTTAAGCGTCACCTATATTAAAACTTAGCTACAAACATCTGTATCTGGAACTTCATATTTCCTCAATTATAAAAACCATAATTCTATAAATAATGTCTTCTGTGTTCGAATTTAAATTAATGGCCTTCACAATTCCAAGAAATAAGATGTCACTTTGTTTATATCCAATCGTTACCAGGTCATAGATGAAGAAATAGAAACTAGGGAGCAACAAAACTCTTTAATTGCCACATAAAACAGTCTTCACCCTTTTAATCATATCAAAAGAGCAATCTTCCGGCCGGATGGACAGAAAACGACAGTTCAGAACCCTGTATTTTTACACCACCGTATTGCTCTCACAATAAAGGTGTGATTTCTTTGTCACGTTCCAATCTGTTATCGGGGTGTAATTTAGAAACTTCTACGAATAACGATGATCTATCATATTACAAATTCGTTTTTGATTCGTGAAATTCTAATTTCGTGGTTCAGTCTTTCATGTTTGTGTTACTTGTTCTTTAATCTTCCCGAAGGTTTGGGTTACCTGCTTCTTTAATTAAAATGGAAGCTTTTCATTTGTTTCGATTAATGTCACATTGTTTTTATACCGTATCTGGTAACCAAATTTTGTGTGAAACGCTTTGACATTTTATCCGTAGAATTAAATGGTGTAAAGTTGATGTTTGTATTTAGAATTGAAATACATTTACATGCTGATCTAGGTTAAAAGCTTTTTGGTTGAGTAATTTATATTTTTATGGGTTTTTATCTTGTTTTTTTTTTAATTATTTTGTTGTAAACATTGAACACATCATTTTTGATCCAGTAGGTAGACCGCAACATATTTACAATCATTTCATTTTACACATGCAGCATTTTTACATGGACAGTGACCTAACATGGACAGTGTCAAGACAATTAATTTGTGTACCATATACAGGGTTATTGGTTATATTTCGGCAATCCATTAAGGGGATGTAGGAAAGGTCATTTACAACCAAATTACCCCTGATTACCCCTACGCAAATGTCAACCATTCGTGTAATTTGACATTTTATATTTTTTTAGCGGTAAGTACACAACTTTGAAATTTTATTTAAAAAGAACAATGCATGCTTTTTTGTAAAATTATTATTATCTGCTTCTACTTCAATACATAATAATTAACTATAAAATGGCAATTATTTTTAATAGTTTTACGAATCGTTACAATTTTCTATCATTTTGAGCAGGATATTTGAATAAAATAGTCGATTTATGCAAAAAAACACTGAAGTAGTTACTTTATCGGCACAACATTCCAAAAGCATTACAACTTCTTAGCCATCCAATGAGATACAGTAAGATACTAGATATCTTCAAAAAATATAAAATGTCAAATTATTCGAAATTGGTTGACATTTGCATAGGGGTCATCAGGGGTCATTCGGTTACAAATGACCTCTCCTACATACCCTTAACGGATTCCCGACATATAAGCAATAACCCTGTGTACACTGTAGACCTAAAATATGTCTGCCAAACGAAATGCAAAATCGGCATTGATTTATTACAGACATACAATGTTAAATATCATATTTTATTCAGTAATTACGCCTTATATGCCAAGATATTAAATTCGACAGTTAATACAATACACCATTATGGAATTTAATTACTCCTCTGTCGTATAATCTCCCAGTACCTTCGATAAACATAGGCTTCACATTAATTAGGCATTCGATTACTCCTATTAATCGTCCAGCATGTAATACCTATCATAAACTCTTAATAACTAAGTGTAACCTGTGCTCCTGTTATATCCCTCTCTTTCCTTCCTAACAAATAGAGATGAGACAACATAATGACTGTAAGCATATCCAATGGAAATTCATAGGCAACAGCATAATACCGTTGTTATTGCACCATAAACTTTACTTACCATTTTATCATGCCGGCTTCCCTACAATGTACGAGACATTCATATATTAATAAATATTAATATAAAGGCATTAATTTTATGAGGCCTAAGAGGTGGAAACAAACAGGAGCGGAGTGAATATTTATAGCTTTGCATGTATCCGATGTAAAATGTGCCGGGTGAAGTATGCCTGCTTACCTGGCATGAAGAATTTTCCGTTGTCCGTTTAATAGTTTGATTTATGTAGACGATATTACGTTGTATATTTAAGGTGAGTTTATCGTTTTATTAAATGTCAAGTTCAAATTATGTGGGATACCTCTTTAAACATAAATTTAACTTTACACTTCTTTGCAAAGAAAAGTAAGCAACCGGCAAACATACAATTCTATACTATATAGACGTTCATCCACAGATCTTACGCTAAAAACACACAAAGTACAATGTTGTGTAGGAATGTACCTAACAAGGTATAATTTTAAAACGACAAAGCGAAGTCAAAACTTAGTTTGCACTACTTGGGTAAAAAATAATTGTGAAACGATGTAATGGCGCGTTAACACGACGAGAGTTTTTCGAAGGTGGAGAAAATCTCTCCGTGTTAAATGCGTTACACGGAGAGATTTTCTTCCTTTAAACCATATTAATACCTATTTAAGTAATAAATACGAATTTGATGACCAATTCTCTTTTACGAGTCGTCGACATTAAAATATTAGTAACAATCCAATGGAAAATACTTGAACAAAACACGAAGATAACGCCATTTAAATAATTTAAGCAAAACAAGACTCCAGTCATTTTTATAGCAGAATAACATGAAAAAATAATTTCTAATGTATCAATAAAAGGGGACGAGGGCATGTTCCGCTGAACTCTAGAGAAAGAATAACGATGATATCCATAACTCAAGAAAGAAAGAAAGTAAACTAAACAAAAATAAAAGACAGTGTTTGTGAATCGACTTCCAAGTTTATTTTCAAAGGCCCATAATCACCGGGAGGCGAACTTTATTACGTTTTACGAGGATACTTAGATGTGAAATGTAAACACTGACACGGAGGGAACATGCAAAGTGTAAACAAATTAACGAACGAGATACCTCCTTGTATTTCATATAAATTGATGCGTAAACTTCCTTTTGATTTCTTGTTTTTGCGATGTTGATTGTTCGACGTTATTAATTGAGGGGTAAACAGTGTGTTTTTGGAACGAAATCACCTTGTGTTTCTGTACGGTATATCTATTATATTATCTTATTTCTTGTGAATAAGACGTCTTGTCTTCTCATTAAATATCTAAGTTAACTTCACAAATTTTCACGGAATCTTCGACTCGTACAACTTTTGAACCGGATTTTCACAATAACTTTTCTAAAAACTCTTATGTAATAATATTATTAATAAACGTACAAACTGTGAGTCTACTACACGCAAAAGCTTGCACATTTTAATGCTTTTATAATTACTTTCTGTCCTTTTCCATTAAAATCAAGTTTTAGCAATGAAAATTTAACCTCTACTAAACAAAGCATACAGGCTAACTTACGCCTTTAAAATATAAACATGAAAAACACAAAATTATTTCAAACCTACCAACATAACAAGCCGGATAAATCTCGCATATCATACTTGTACAAAGAAAAAAAAGAACATTCCTTGTCTTACCATCCTCAGTAATAAAGTCATCTGCACTTCAAGAGCAAAAAATATAAAAGCAGAACATTTAACATCTCCATCCATGTGGCGAGGAATAGCGCGGAGGCGTCAAAAGATATGCAGATGTGTCTTGTAATTATACTTTTTTTATAACCAAAGCGAAATGGTACAAAGCGCTGACGTTTCTATGCTAAAATATGGAGATGGAGTCATTAGCAATTTTTATTTTAATGAAAAGATGTCGTTCAGTTGCAAATGGACGGCCCTGCTTCTTTCGTTGGTCAGCGATTTTTTTATCTCCCAACCCTTACTGAAAATGCAGAGATTTTGTTCATTGGATTTATTTTTATGCAGTTTATTCTGCGGCCGTTAAAATTAACTAGCTTAATAAAAAAGAGTTTTTAATTGCAAATTGCTTTTATGGATAGAAATTGTGAATATAAAATTGCATTTTTGCAATTTACAACAATATTTACACTGTGGCTTTACTGATTAAGCTGAATTGGTTGGATCCTAATGCTATGGACATAACTAATGTAGTCCTTTAAATTGGTTCGCATCTGAGCTTATTTAGAGTAACCTCTGCCTATGCCATTTACATGTCGTTATCACATTGTTCTGTTCTTTACCATCCATATATACTTTGAACTTTTTCCCATATGTGGAATTACCACCAAAAATCTAAATCAACGAAACAATGAAACGAAAAATCCCAATAATTATTATAACCATCCTTCCCAAAATAACGGTTAGTATTTTTACCCACAATCCCAATACGGCAGTGCAGTATTTTTATTCCTGTCACTTAGTGGTTGTATTTTCGGTGGCACAATGTTATTGTAGCATCCCCAGCGGATGCGTCCTCTTAATTTCCAGTAAATTGTGGAGCTCTTTAGATGGCCTGCATCTGAATAAACATTCGAAGACGTGATTAAGGTTCGTTGTAAAGCGGCGACACGTTAGATTAAATTTGTAATGGGGTATGATAGCAGGCGTGGTAAGTGCGACTAAAAGTCGTTAAATGTGTTGTATGGGTTTGGTTGGTGTTTGTGGACCTGTTGCTTATGTTACTGTTTTGGTACTTCATGATTTTGTCTTACAAGTTTGCGTTATGATTACTTACTCTTTTAACCATTGTGTGTTTTGTTAATTTTGTCACCAGGTTAGATATTCCGTTCAAGTCTTTTCTCCCTAAGAAAAAAATGTCTTGACGGTATGATAAAACTAAATTTTATTTTATTATAACTGATAAGATAAATAAAGGTTCCCTATGATTTTTCTATGATTGGTCATTTTTGTTGTACATTATTGCTATAAAGCATAATATCACGCTTGTGTTCTTCGAAGGATTAACCAGAGCCAGTCCCATTTTGCCAATTAGGACAATTCAATTCAGGTAATAGGGGGCGGGCTTATTCCCATCAACCGGGCGAATGAAAGCACCTATCAGTATAATATCTTTCTTTAAAATTCATTGAAAAAAACATTTTTTTACCGTTTTATTTTCAGCTCATCTGACGCCAGATAATCGCATGGTGTGTGAGCCGCCTGTCGGCAGTCGACTGATAATCTCGTCGATATATCAAGAGCATTGAGCTGTCCGAGTCAAGTACCATCAACTTTACACGGGAACTGAATAATAAATTAATACCTTCTCCAATATTTGTTAATATTTTGTATTTAATTAATTTATTGCCAGTAATGTAAATCATAGAAGAGTTTATTATCATTGAAGTTTCAGCACGGATTGAGATTCATCGAGATTTCTTTGTTATATGTAAGTTTATAATTAAGGTACACAGAAATATTCTGGGATTAATGCTCTAAATGATGGTGAAAACTGCATCAAAATCCATTGCGTAGTTTAAAGGGACAACGCGGTCTCACAAACAGACACGAAAGTGACATTAATTTATAATATGTATAGATCCCGAAGTATGACAGTTATGTATCACGTCATCGTAAGTTTCAAACATTTATTTGTTAGTTTTCCAGGATTTTAGGACCAATATAATATACTGACGACCTCAAAAAGGTGGCTGGGATAGACTGGATGCGGAAGGCGGAGGATAGGGTGTTGTGGCGCAGGCTGGGAGAGGCCTGTGTCCAGTAGTGGATTGCAATAGGCTGAGTTGATTAATTGATTGATAAAATAATATGCATAATACAGGTTGTAAAAAGACACATCACATACCCGTCAACTACGCATTCTATACATCAAACTAAGTAACGTAGCACAAAAATAATTGCTGGGAAACGAATTTTATTTTTGGTAAATGATAAATGATTTTATTTCTGTAAGTAGGTTTGTACAAACACTTTTACACGTCAATCATATTTTTTAAACTAGATGAGGTCGGCGTTTCCAATCTGACTATTCTGAAAAGAAAGGCCGAAACAAACTCAGAGGTCTCAGTCTCGTTTAAAGTCCAGTCATAATCTTGGTCAGATCATGTGAAGACCATGTAGATTGGTATCTGAAATGGTCTTTTGAGGAAAGAACCACACAGATTGTGTGGACCTGTCTAGTGCACGCATTTGTCAGTAATAACTATTGGCATGAATATGTGTGTGTGGTATGAATAATCACTGTTTCCGGTAGTGCGCAACATAACGCACGCAAAACATTGTGCATATGGGTGCATGCAACGGTACAGGGGTCGTGGGGGTATATAAAATTGTGTTATAACATTAAAAACTTGTTTTCGTATAAAAACGTCACTAAAAGTTGGAATTTTGACTTTCAATATCTCCGTAACCAGAAGGTTCCCAGGTATGGTCCAGGACAAAAAAAATATTACTATGACGGGGAGTACAAGTGACTCTCGGCTACGTTATGTGTCTTTTTAATGTGTGTGTGTGTGTCGTTATAATAATTATATCTTTACTAGCTTTTGCCCGCGGCTTCGCTTGCGTTAATTTAGACTTCAATTCGGATTATAATTCAATCATGATCGGAAGACACGTGGCGCCATCTATTATCATAAGAACGTTATTGTTGTTTTCCTCGGGAACGGTACTTTTTTTCGGGATGAAAGGTACCCTATGTCCGTTTCTGTACACCTGACAACGTATATGCAAAATTTCAGGATGATCGGTTTAGTGGTTTAGACGTGAAAAGGTAACAAACAAACAAACAAACTTACTTTCGCATTTATAATATTAGTTAGGATAGGATTTTTTTCTCTTCACTAATGTTCACATACTCGTAGTTATAAACATAGAGACAAGCGTTTCGACAACAATGCACATAATATGATCCTCTGTGAGAGACGGGCGTCCATACTAGGGTACCCTGTGTGACGGATCACCAGGCTCTCACCCTGAATTAAATATAATAAACATTGCAGTAGTCAATTTTCAAACCAATGGTATTTTTAAGTAGACTTAACCCTAACAAGAATGCTTATAAAGATAGTGACAGCTCTATTATCTTAGGGTAAAATAATGAGGTCATACGTTTAAAACACAATACCTTAATCTAACATGAGCTCACAGGACTAAGTATATGAGTCAACCAGATCACTAGTATTTCGTCACTCGAAATTTCGTCTTGTAAAGTTAGGGTTGTCAATTCTACCGTGAAAGAGTCTTAGGAATACGTTAAAAGTTTAAAGTAGCTTAAACATTCGATCTAATCTATTATATATTAGTGTTCAGTAAGTTCTTGAGAGCAGAGGTGGCCCACTGGTGTCGGCCCCGACTTACAAGTTGTAGGCCGCAAGTTCGAACCCAGGCAGGCACCTGACTTTGTGTATTAAATTTCAGCACATCTCAAAGACTTCAACTACTTTAAACTGCTCTCAAAACGGTGAAGGAAAACATCGTGAGGAAACCGGCATTTCCTAGACCCAATAAATTCAAAGACATGTGACATTTGCCAACCCGCACTGGGCCCGCGTGGTGGATTACGACCCACTCCCTCTCACAGACAGGAGGCCTGTGTCCGAACAATGGGAACATTATAGTCTGATTATGTATATTATGTAAGTTCTTAAATTCAGAGCTCTGTCCGATTGGTATTTTTTTGTAGGTTTTGCTTCAAAGATAGGTTTATTCTCAGAAAAAAACACTAAGTCATTTAACGTGATGTATGTAATGTTTTGTCAATGTTAGTCACTGTCGTTACTGCATCAGTTATGATACACCAGTCCAATCCAATGCATTTAGATTTAGGAAGGATGTTCTTAGCAATATTTATATTTTAAAAACAAAAATAAACTCTTGCGTCTTCTCCTTTGGAGTAGGCAGAATGTCATGTGCTTCGATCTCTACACATTGGTACTCTGGCTATATGCATAAAATACATTCATTAAAAAAAAAAACAGTTTTTTACCTTGGTAATCCTTACACTTTCTTAAATATTGCTTTTTAAAAATTAACACTTAATACTCTGCAAGCTACCACGCATATGACTCACGCCTGTGATTTATGCCCGGTTATTTTTAATTATGACAGCAGTAACTGCATTGTGTGATAAAACCAGGCCACTTTTCTCGGTAATATAAGCCACACTGATTGTTAAATTATTATTTTCAAACATGCTTATAATTATTGGCATAAGCAATCGTTGCCAGTAAATGAATACATGTGTGATTAAATTGACAACGGTACCTATAATATCTAAAAATGTGCCTTTGTTTAGAGTATTAACGAGTATTGACTATAATGAAATGGAATTAAATTGTTTATTCTTTAAATAGGAATTCAAAATCACTTTTACACGAAATAATAAAAAAAAAATTGCTGGTTGGAGTCGTCGAGCTCGTTGTAGATTAGTGTCTGAAATGGTATTTCGAGGAAAGAACCACACAGATTTGAGTGTACCTGTCCAGTTAGTGTAAGCATTTGTCAGTAATCGTGTAGCTCAACTCAGAACTTAACGAACTCAACGACGGAACTCAACGACTCGACGAACAATACCAAAGATAGGACATTTCGGTAGGCCGCATAAAGTACTCAAACTGCCAGGACCATCATTAAAACTAACTGGAATAAAAATACCCACGTAGTCCTCACATTCACAACAATAGTATATTTAAATACTTTACAAAGTAAATATTCATGTCATAGTGTAGATTAAGTGATATTTATATATTTCGCCTTGTCTAGACAGCAAGTATTGTTTTATTTTTTAAGTCCTATTTTTAAAGCATAAGAGTCTTTAGGTACCCAGTAACTCATATAAAATTATTAATTAATTAAAATCGCTCTTACAACAGCTATCATTACAGATGTACGTAGCCAATGCGACAGTACGGTCATTGAACAAATCTATACTAACTTAATAATTACAATTTAAATATAATTTAAAGAACTAATACAATTTTCGAAAAAGTAATAGGAACTTTAACACAATACCTTATATACAGAATACTCTACACAATAATATACTTCTTACAAAATAAACTATAATATAAAATAAATAACAATGTCCTTGCGAATTCACTTAAATGACACGTGAACACATCAATTTTGCCATGAAGTTCGTTAATGATACGTATTGCCTGAGTCACAGGTATTTTGGCTAGTAGGTTAGTCTCGGCTGTCGGCACGGCCAGCAGTGGTGTGCGCCACCACCTCAAAACATAGCAGTCTGGTACGGAAAGACTCAAGCGATGCAGCACTCCTGGATTATGCTCGATGCCACGAAGTAATTAATCCAGATTCGCGACAAGTGTAAACTCCCGTCGTACCCTCAATTCATTGTACCCGACCATACGCTCTATTCCCATCCAATACCAAGAGCTAATACCATTTGGTATTAGTTTATTTCCGAATTTATTTTCTATTCCCAACGAGTACCACATTTTAAAACCAATACCAAAACAAGTTTGAAGAAATCAGATACAGTCAGGTTCAGTAAAATTAAAATGCTTTGAGTGACGAACTAAGTTTCCGAAAACATAATAAATGTTCCCGAAAATCCTAACCCTAGACGGTCGACGTCAGTGGCATCCCGAGGTTCGGTTGGTTAGGTTCCTTTAAACCCTTTAGACAGAAATAGGAGCCCCGCGAAGCTGGGCTCCGTCGACCAGCTTATTAACCTTAACCCTATATTTAGATTACCCTAGATTTCGGTAAAACGCAATTTAAATAAAACTTTGTGTAGCTGAGTGTACAAAAAGTCACGCTTTGGTATTCGTTAGTAATAGATTTTTTATTTAAAAAAATGTTCATGTTCAATGTTAATGTTGTTGTAAAATGTTGTAATGCTCTTGGTATTGGATGGGAATAGATCGACCATACCCAGTACAGATAGAGTGATTATAATTAAAACTATCTGACATTGATGGAAAGAGACGGGTCGATCTTAAGTTGACAGCATCTAAGGATAGGCATATGTCCAAAAACAAACTGCGGTAGGCAAAATTGAAATATTGATTGATAGCGACTCCGAAAACAAGTAGATAGATTTTTTTGTAAAAATGTTATTTCAACCTAGACTGTCGCCACCGTATCTTGCCTTATATTCACGGCAAGTCTCAACCGTTTAAAAAAAATAACATTGTCATTTAAGTACCTCCTGCTGATTTCCGCAGTATTTTTTTTAATCAAGACGCACTTTGTGTCCTTGACAACCCTATTGACTTAGACGAAAACAGTCCATTCTTAGCCAAACAGAACATTTTACGGGCACTTTAGTTAATGACTGATTTCATTAAACGTCTCGTAAGACTGACTAAAGCACTGTAGTGCATATCGATAACGAAAGCTCATTTTCGAAATGGTATTATTAAGGTAGGGGGTATAGTGGGGTAGTTGATAAGTGGTAGCGATTTAGCTAGTATTTCTGAGTCCTTACTTGGAAGCTTAAGGGCCTATGCATACAGTGTTGTTTTTAGGCGCCGTTGTCGCTCGTGTACGCGCTGCATCTTGGGTTACTTTTCAAGGCAGAAAATACGCTGTCGGCGCACAGACAGCGCGTGTTACATGGAACGCGCGTATAAAAAACGCTGTGCGCTTATGCTCTAGGACCTACCTCTCCTTACTAGGTACCTATATAAAAACAAGAGAATGATCCGATCCAATCGTTTCTTTATCGAGTTTCAGCTTCGATACGTGGCATTTTGAAGTTTCTACCTAAAAGCTAACTGGAAACGTGATTTAAAACAATGTGCCTATGTGATGAATTAGAGTTAAACCTACCTTCACTTTTTGCGGTAAAACGCTATTCCTTCATAACATAACCGCTTCCTTATAAACAAACACCGCTCGTGAGTAACCGATACGCTGTCCCGTCCGAGAAACGTAAACACTTCACCCTGAGTCTGTGACACCATGCACTCACGTCACAGCGGAGCTGATGGATCTCACATGAAATTAACTGTTTAAAAACTATTGAAAACGCTACCTCCTCCCAACATAATCGCATCTTTACAAGACAAGCATCGCTCGTGAGTAACCGATACGCTGTCCCGTGCGAGACACACATAAACACCTCACACTGAGTCTGTGACAACATGCACTCACGTCACAGCGGAACTGATGGATCCTGTGTGTTTTGTTCTAACTTGATTTGGTACGTTCCAAAAAACGTTGCTTATTTTGCTATGTGTACCTATCTATTTTTAAAGTCAAATATAAAAATGCTTTCTGTAGGTTCTTGCATGAAAATATTTCATGTAAACCCTGTAGCTTCACCGACACCCATGCATAACACCCTATAGGTGGCCGAAGTTCTTGGACAAGATCATTAAAGCAGCAGCAACAGCTGCTCTGGCCCTGCAGTCTCCACATTAGATAGCGACAAATATCTGTCGCTAAGTTGTATCGATTTCAAATTTCTTTAATAGATTTTCAACCTTATGCTTTGGAAATAAAGTTATAAATCTATTAAAGGAATTTGACATCGATACGACTTAGCGACGGATTTTTGTCGCTATCTAATGTCGAGACTGCAGAGCCAGCTCAGCAAATCTCGAGTGAGGAGGCAATGACATCAGTCAGAAAAAAGTTTAAGTTACTATTGTTAAATCAACATAGCACTTGTATTTTTTCTAAGACGTATGTTTTTTGACGTAGAAACGTGAAACGTGTTTCGTAAAACAAGACGAGTGCTCCTAAAATTCATCTAGCGATCTAGCGACACGTGAATTTCATAAAAAGCTTACCAATTTTTTTATTCACAAAAAACATCTATCAAAACTTAACCCTCCTCAATACACGTGCCTTTTATTCATCTCAAACAAAATATAAGTGAACTTTCACATACATTCAGAACAGCGCCAGCGTTACGCTTTGCTCGGACTATTTTAAAATCCAGCAGAATTCATGTCAAAATGTTTGAAAAGTGTACCCGAAAGCATCAAATCCTCTCTACGGGAACTTTTATGTGAAATTTAATGTTGCATATTTAAAAATGCTGCTCTGTTAGTGTAGGAGTCTATTACTAGTTTGTTCAATTTTATAAATTATGTTTTCATTTTCTCTTCGAAAGGAAAATCTTCTAAGAGCTTCCGTGGTTCTCGTATTTGATTCCCTTGTGGTAGTAAATTCTTGTTTAGCTTGTGTTTTGCGTTCATTAAACGACTTAAAAAGATAAGTAGGTAAGTTTTAAGGTAAGTAAGGATTGGTTATGTTTCTAGTACCTGTCCTCTTAGAGACACTTTTAGGTCGATTACACACGAGCCTGCAAAATATGATCTCTATACCTGCGGGGTAATTACGTAACACACTAACAGTAGGAATGGGTTTCATTTTGACAGTTAAACAACATTCATTGCGTTATTTACGTTATAGAGCAGACAAATTTTGCGATCATATGAAGCAATGGATTAGCAATAGGTTTCTAAATGATTCAGATTGTGATAGATAGTGTGTCACATAATTAGGGTGCTGGTCTACGATAAAATTTGTTTTCACACAATAACTGTCGATTTAATAGTGAAAATATAACACGGTATTGTGAATATTACGGACCTACAAAATATTAAAACCTAATAAGGAAGAACCTAAAATCCCTTTTAAAGACTGAAAAACATTTCGATATCAGCTCTTGGTCTACCCACGCTATACTAAAAATCCCATATAAAACGGACATGCGAAAAGTTTTCGCAGTATACAGCTCGTATCGAAAACCATTTCGAAGTTGTAATTTGTATAACAAACATGATATTAATGAAGTCCGTTGCTTAATGAATTAACGTGTAAAACAATGTTATTTCTGATATTAAAATATGTTATATTATTTGCTTTTTCGTACCGTATCGTATTGTGTTGTTTATTTTCTTTTGGGATGGTGGTGTTATTAAACATACAATCCGAATTACGTTTTTTCTGTAGAAAATCATTGTGGTTGTGGTTTGTGGTCTCTTAGAGAATCTGATGAATATTCAATTAATTAAATATGTATAACTATTTAAGTTATTAATTACCAGTCGACAGCGATGCGGAGGAATTTTTCGACGCCATTTTTTTGTTGGTTAATAGTTTTAGTTAGGTTAAGTTATTATATTTTAATTGTAAATTCTATTGTAATTTAATTAAATAAATTTATTTAACAATTACTGCAAAAAAAGAAATTAATAAATTTACCTACAGTTTTATGTCAAAATTACGTCCCAAGTTTTAAGTATTGTTTTAGCTCTATCTTTTTCTGGATTCTACACATACACATACATAAACTCACGCCCTTTTCCCATGAGGGTAGGCCGAAACTACAGAATGCCAGCTGCTATGATCCTTCATACTCCTTTTCCTTCGCTTACGTTCACAAGCGTCCACTGGTCATACAAGCTTTTTTTTTTTTTAAAACAACTCGTAGTTGTGTCCTCTAAGGTCCTGGCTACTAAACCGAACTATACTGTGGGTGCCTTAAGATTAACTCAAAGCCTCCAGCCAAGGGTAGTCATACACACACGCCTTTTACGAGTAAATACTACGCACTTGACCTTTTCGAAGAACATCACGAATAAGGTTACTACATGTCCTTCTGGGGCGACCCCTTCCCGCGTCTGGATTTTGGTTTGTTAGAAAAACAATTCAATACACAAGTCCTATTTAATATTTTACTATAACCACCTTTTTACCAGACCCGGTGATTATAAATGTGTGTTAAATCAATATCCCCACAAAACATGATATTTCATACATTCCGCAAGGCTACGAGCAAATATCTTGCTAAAGATATCACAATCAAAACAATAATAGCTTTCTAAGAAATCATAAAGGACACTAAAATCACAAAGAAGGCGTCTAACGCAAGTGTCCTTTACACAAACGTTAATGGAATGAAATGAAGAACAATAAGAAATCCGATATAAGTGGACTGTACGAATGTTATTCCAATAGGTCCCTGGTTCGGGAGTATTGGTTTTACCTACGTGCGAATTGTTCCTTATGAGACCTGTTTGGATCTCTGGTTCAGTGTAAGGCACCCGCAGACATGCGCGACACGACGGTGCAACGCAATTCTGGTAGAACAATTTCCATAAAGTTTTCATAGAAATTGTTCCACTAGAGTTGAGTCGCGCCTGTCTGTGGGAGACTTTACGCGAAAAAAATACACTGAAACAGACGGAATATCGCAGGAAATTGAAACCTGAATAAATATTAAAAGAAGAGATGCCCCGGACTCTTTGACTTTCTGTTTGAGGAGTCACAAGGGGTTTTTCATTCGACATTATTAAGTTGGCTAACAAATTGTCTAGCTAATATTATGAAATTCTTGTTAAGAAGTCTACTGACCAGTGTTCCTATTTATCTTTATACCACTTTGTTATTACGCAATTTCGAATTTTCGATACTAATAATAGTGCTATGGATACGTGCCAACATTGTTGATACGTTAGACAGTTTCCAGGTTACCTACATTGGAACCTTTATGGTTTGCAGAATTGATACCAAACGGAGAAAAAAAAAATAAAAAGGAATATGTACACGCTTTGCCAAAAAATCCCGAGAGATGGAAATTTTTTGTTTTTCATATTTTCATCTACTAGCACTACAGTGAAAACAATCCCTACATACGTAAGGTAATTAATCATTTTGATTGGTAGCGCGCCAATTAATATTTCTCAATAGTCGCACATTGATTCGTATTAGCGTCATAACTGTGATTACCGATTATAAAGGAGCAAATATTGAAGCTATGGTCAGAGAGCGAGCGAACTAGCAGGAACTAAGTAGGTGTTTGTGTTTTACAAAAAATATTAATGGAATTAATTACAGAATTCTTTAATACTATCAGAAAAATGGGTGCTATTTTAGGAAAGAAAGCTTACCTACTTACATTATTGACAACATGACTAGGTTATTAATTAACAAGTAACAAAATGTTTAAATCAAAAAAATATTTAAGATAAGTTTTAAAACTTTCTGATAGATTAATTCATAGATCAAAAATACAACTCAAATCTATTATTTAAATCTCATCAAAACATAATCCACTGAAGGATTAAAAAACTAAATTATGCAACTTTTGGAAAATAAAATTGAGCACCTACAATAGCGATAACTTTTGTAATTTTCAGGCCGCTAACCGCTAACACTATGCTCCATCCCTGCATAGAAATTCTCAAAGGGCCCGATTTAGCTAACCTGGCTCATGTAATTGCCGTCAATTTTTTTTAATTCCACGTCGCGGGCGACACGTTGCAGGCGTTAGGACGTGAATAGACATGTTGTAAACGTTAACATGTAGGCACTTGTTCGCTAACAAGTTTTACTGCAAACGACTCTATTTGTTGTTGATTTGTTAATTTAGTGTGAACTAGGTTTTAGACTTTGTTTGGATACAGGTCGTAGTTAGTGACTTTGTGTTCAATATGTTTAGCAATATGGTCATGAAAATAGATTTATGAAATTACTAGCTTTGCCCGCGTAGTATGGCGATAAAAAGTAACCTATAACCTTCTTCAGGATGCCATCGATATCCTTACCAAATTTTATTGAATCCGTTCAGTGGTTTAGGTGTGAAAAGGTAACATACAGACAGAGTTACTTTAGCATATATCTATATATATAAAAATCTCGTGTCACGGTGTTTGTAGTCGCACTCCTCTGAAACGGCTCGACCGATTTTTATGATTTTTTTTATGTATATTTGGTAGGTATGGGAATAGGTCTTAAAGTATATTCCATACTGCTACCATGGGATCGAGACTTATGCGGGTGATACCGCGGGGCGCAGCTAGTAATAGCATAATATAGTATTAGCTTCTGCCCGCGGCTTCGCCCGCGTGGATGTCAGAAATTATCCCACAAGAACGTGCTTGCGGGACAAAAAGTAGCCTATGTCCTTTCCCTGGATGCCATCTATCTCCTTACCAAATTTTATCGAAATCCGTTCAGTGATTTAGGCGTGAAAGACATGACAGAAACAGACAGAATTGCTTTCGAATTTATAATATTAGTATGGATTGTAAAGGCCATTTGCACGATAAAAAATTATATAGGCCAACAAATTAAATTCAACATATTGAAAAACTATCAAAATTATCAATAACTGCTTATTTTAAACAATATTCTATTCACTATTAACTCGTTTAAAATGAAGGTGGAATGTTGATAATGTGATAAACTTTCTCAGTAAATTTGCCCCCTTGATCCCAAGACCTTCTGCCTAAGGGACGATCGTTGTAGCCAAAAATATTGGCATAACTCGACCCCTCTGGGAGATTTAACTCTATGGGTGACGTTAAAAGGAAGCTAGGGGATTACTTTAAGGGGTCGGTCGATTGGACAGCAGTAACCTCTTGTCTGTGAATAACAATAATATATATATATTCATCATAACGGGCAGTAGTTCTTATTAAGAAGCCTGGTTTCAACAGTGATCTATTACGAAATAATAATAGTTATTAATAGTTTTTGTAACCAATCGAATACAAAAAAATTACTATACTTACACATGATTCAACAGTAGACACTATAAGGGCTCCGCGCCCTTATATTACTGGAATCATCAATGAAAGGCGTCTTTATATTAATATAATAATTATTTATAGAATTACATCTACTTATTTTACTTCATGACACGCGCTATCAGCCCTCCAAGCTTTGCCCTTTGTTCTATTCTTCTAAATATGAAATGTGTTTATCTTTTTAATATGCCATCAACTTATAATATTCGCGGAGGTCAGTTATCAAAGCCAACCGGACAAAGCTTCTACAGTAAGTACCTACTTCATTAGAAACAATAATAATAATAAAACATGTTTTCCTTAAACACACAACACAACATAATGCTAAGCTCAATTAATAAATTAATATGATATTAAAATTGTAATACGCAAAATAAGCCATTTGTTCGTAATATCCAGCCTAACGGGATTCAAAACACAAAGGGATTTAGATAACCCCTCAGTTATTATGGGTTAATATTACTTGTAACAGAAACACAGGCTATGTAATACCTAACGAATCATCCCTCATAAATTTTAATTATACATTTGATACTCCGGCCGCTGTGGTGTAATCTACTTTAAAATTAATAATGCTCATATTTATTTAGAACTTTGTGCTTAATACATCGATTATGATAGATTATGTTGAGCTCTGTGGGGTAATTGAGTAAAACACTAATAGTAGGAATGGCTTTCATATTAACAGTTCAAAAACATTAATTGCGTTAATTACGTTGTTGAGCAGACAAATTTTTCGAACATATGAAGCAATGGATGAGCAGTCCATCTCAAAAATCCACCCAGTATATCCAGATTGCATTTATGCTTGGTCCAAAGATTTGTTGTGATTGCACTAAGGAAATTATTTTGTTTAATTGAAGAATACAGTGCCTAACTACAACAATAAGGAATCATTTTATTTCGATATCCAAATACAAGGGTCAATAAAAATTACTATAATCGAAATACCTCCTATAAAAATCCTCATCCTTCATCATTAGATCCAAACCATTTGATTAGAGTTAATCGTGTTCATTTACTACAAATAGGAAACCATCAATTAGCCAAACCGATAGAAGATTAACGAGTCGCTTGCAAACCTGTTTATACAACACAATACTCTTTTTATACAATATTTATGACTTAAGATTAATATGTTACCCACGATTATCTCCCCAAAGCCTTAACAAGGGAATTATGGGTCATTTTGTCCAAACTTCACTGGCCCACCTACGGATATAATGAATCAAATTGACGGCCACCCGCGTTTAAAAATAGTTCACATAGAGTATAGACCATAGAGAATGATACTTTTTTAATCCTTCACGAAATATAGTTATTTAATGCACCAATCTCCCCGATTTATATACTTCTTACTTTATTTGATTAAGTCACGCTCGCGTTACGTTATAAAATGAAAATAAAAAAATGAAAAAACGTGATCGCCGTATAAAATTCCTCGTGATTAAATTGTGTGGTTTTATTTCTTTCATTTTTACTTGCAGGGGCGAGATATAACCGGTAAATGATAACACGAATCGAAAACTTTAAAATATAATTCGATGTAATCATTTTTAACATAACATCACGCCTGTATTCCCCGTAGGGTTAAGCAGAGGTGCACCTATAGTACATCCACATTTTGCCAGTTATGTTTAAGTCCCATGTAAAATAGGGGGCGAGTCTATTGCACAAATTCACTCTCTGGGCTGCTACTGAGAAATTCCAGATGAAAAAACCCAATTACGCTTTGCCCAACCCGGGAATCGAACCCAGGACCTCATGGTCAACAGTAGTATTAGCGGCCAGTAGACCAATACCAATGAAGCAGTTTGAAAGCATTTTGTTTGGGCAAATAGCGGTCATTGTCAGTTCCGATTTAAAACGCTACCGAATAACAATGGCGATGACCTTCACCCAATAAACTATAATAATCTTTATATATATAAAAATTACGTGTCACGTTGTTTGTCCGCGATGGACTCCTAAACTACTGAACCGATTTTAAATTTGATTTGCACACCGTGTGCAATTTAATCCAAATTGAAAGATAGGATAGCTTAAATCTCAATTTATAGTTGCAATATTATTTTATTGCAAATTATTTGTCTATTATTTGATAGTCACAATTATCTGTTAGCTCCAAACGATTCTAACAGATGGCGATATCTGTTGACTGGATTAAGTAAGTATTCATTAGATGCCGCTATGTTAAAAATACAAACGTTTAATATAAGCTATATGAAACGAATATATTAATTTAATATTTTCATTTTCTCTTTTCATATATTATAAAGAGAAAAGATATGATGGTTTGTTTGTATTGCATAGGCTCCGAAACTACTGAACCGATTTCAAAAATTCTTTCACTGTTGGGAAACTACACTATCTCCGGGTGACATAGACTATATTATATTACGCTTTGCTACCCGGGCGAAGCTGGGGCGGGTCGCTAGTAACTAATAAAACCGCGCAAACTATTGATATAGCAGTACCAAACACACAACCTACAAAACACTATAGCAAAAAGCTGTCAAAATTAGACTTAAAATTAGAAATAAGTAGTATGTGGTGGTTAGGTAGCGTTGCCATTACTCCTGTGGAACTTTCAACCACGGGTGTCATTCCCAAACAACTGCACCAATCCTTAAAATCGCTGAACGTAGCTCCCTCCACCTACAAAACCTTACAGAAAGTTGTTATCCTGAACACTTGCAGAATTGTCCGGAAATTCCTGCAATACGACAATGATGAACAAATATCACACGCAAAGACATCATTCACCACTGCTACACGAAGTCAAAACATAATATCATCAGCCATATATTGTCATCAACTATCACTTAGGTTCACGGATATCTATGCTTAAGTTAGTACTTTCAGGGGTAGCACTTGGCTTTGGCCCGTGATACCCTAAAAACCGGCAGATTAGTGCCGAAATACAAACATATATACCAAACAAATTATAACTCCGGCGACTATTGAAACCCTTGGAATAATACCATAATTTCCTTGCCACGATAAAACATGATCTGATTTAGCCCTTTGTAACTTAACACGTGATCATATTGACACCGGTGCAACTAAAATACGTTCAACAAACTTCAAATAAGTCAAGCGATCATTGCGTAGGAATAGTTCACTTATGTCTCATGGAATAAATACGAAAATTCTTTATACCAGGGGGGGTTGCTTATGGTATTTCAGAAACAATGCAGCTGCCTCGTGACGTAAGTAGGTAATATTGGCTGCGAAGGCAAGCATGGAAGTTTTGATGTGGCGTATTAGCTTGCAAATATAGAACCCATACAAAACTCTTATTGATCGAATGTTAGTCGGTGCAAGTTGCAAACTGAAATTTATGAACCAGCGGCAAGTAAGAGCTCTTCGGATCGATTACTTTGCCTCAGTTCACTCGCTTTGTTTATTGCAACCCTCAGATACCGTCTTGTGCTTATGAATATTGATAACAGACTTGCTTACAGTTCAAACTTTTTGAAAGAGCGATATTAATTTTGGATAGCAGGACGCTTTATTCGCTTCCTTTTTACTGCGCCGCGAACGTTAGTTTCAATTCTAAGTAATATTCGTTGGAGAATACTTAAGACAATTTATAATTTGTAAATTTTTACAAATGGACAGTAATTAGTCAAGGAAAAAGGGACGGAGAAGTAATAGACATTTATTAATCATAAAATACAACCAAAGGTTTATAGTTTCAGAAAAGTAATTGCTACTTTACTTGTTAAGCTCTCTGGACGTAGCCTGTGAAACCTACACGAAGACAGACGTGCAATTGATAATTTGAAAGTTAATCTTAAACAGTGCTATTTATGGCCTGCCTTAGTAACAACAACAAGAGAAACGCGGCAAACAAAGTCAATATGTAAGTAATCTTCGTTTACACTTTACTTAACATTGCCTTTTCAGGGTCTTCAGTACCTATGTACTGTTCTAGGCAAGGATATCGTAGTTGCACCTCTAAAACATGTAAGTTTCTCTATATTCCACGAAAACTAGGGCTGCACGTTCGACCTCTAGGTTTTATATGAACAAAACCTTACAAATTCTCATATTGCTCCTCAACCCTACTTGAGAATCACGTTCATCTTGAAACTAGACACGGCTAACCCTAATAGCGAACTATTGTAACTCAACAAGAATCGGCTCGTCAAGTTATTTGAGTTGTTCAAGATGTTATCCAAATACATATTGGATTAATCCCTATCTATTGATCGCATAATATATTCTGATTCAAGTACCCTTGTTATAAGTACCTAAGTAGATGCCAACCCTTGACGTACCGTTGCTATTTCATTTGATCTTGTTGGTTCCATCAAATATTTAGATCGGTAAACTTGAGTGAAAGATAGAGATGCGCAGAGGAAGTTCGCTACTGCATCGACTTTTAAACGGTTCGCTTCTCTTTGCTTCGATCCGAGTGGTACAAACAAAAACGTTTAATCAGTTTTAGGAAATTCGTTAAGTTTAGAACACTATTTGTTGAGTTCTTGGAAAAGTTTCAGGCATCGACGCGACGACGTTTATCTATGTTTAAGGTACCTACTGACGTGAAAGAAAAAAGAAGAAGAAGCTAGTATGTATTGTTTAGGGTTTGGGAAGTTCCGTCAGTCTCAGTCTCGGGACACGAGGCAACCCACGATCAAAGTCTCGGGACGTCCCGGGACTTCGAGACTTCTCAGAATAACTTCCACTTTACTTTTTCTGACTTCTCTTCTTATTAGAATCAAGTTTATTTTCGGCCAGAAAAATCAATAAAAAAGCAATTATAGTAAAAATCTTAAAAAATCAGAGCGTCAACTGCTTTGTCCGACAATCTGTTTCTGATTTTTGTAACAATGCCGCTGGAGTTCAACAGACAAGGAGAATACTCTCTCGTTTTCAACAGATTTCGGTTTTATTGTGTTTAAACCTTTGTAAAGTAGTTCCAAAGTTTCAATACGTTTTCCAGTTGCTTCAAACAACTGGAACTCCTTTTTAATGTTACTCTTGTTTTTTTTTCAAGAATTTCGGGTACTGTTCTTCGATTTTTTTGAGTGCCTGTTCCATTTAACTTTGAACATCAAGTAATTATTCGTCAAGCCAATAGATGGCGCTTTCAGTGACAAAGAACGGGAAGCTAATAAAGTATATGATGACCTTTGCAAAATATATTTTTTGACAATACTATTTCAACAACCGTTTCTCGAGTTTCGACCCAAGTCTCAGGTTCCGAGACAACTAAATCCACTAAAAGTCCCGGGACTTCGTGATACGAGACGTCCCGGGACCGAAACCCTGGTGTAGTTTCAATAAGAATGGAATGGATGATAATGCGTATAGAAATAAAAATACGATGAACAAGCTTAATTGGATCCTAACTACCACCCTTAGAACTGCTGACTTAAAGAGATCCAGTAACGATACATTTTTTTTCACTGCCATCTATTTTTTAAATATTTATTAAATTGACTTTTAAAAGTGTTGTAGAATAACAAAAAACAAAAAAAAAAACCCGTATCTGTCTATATAATTATCTAAACGAAATGTACTTGTCTTAAAAGTTCACTGAAATTCTATTGCCATTCTATATTGTGTGTATACTCAGCATCCTTAAATTCCTGAATAACTTGACGCAAATAAAAAACACGTGTGGCACTCGGGGACTGCCGCGGTAAAGCTATTGCATAGCATTTTTTATTAACTTATGCAATTATAATTATTTATTTATGCAGTAGTTTTTTTCTTTGTTTTTAATTCAAGTACAGTCGTACCATATACACACACGTTAAGCGAACGCTCGGCCGAGCTACATGGTAGGCGGAGTGGGGGGTGTTAGGTTTTATTTTCGTTACGGAATTTCTTGATTCGGTCGCCGCGCTCAAAGCCCGCGATAAAAGCTATGCAATAGCTTAATAATAAACACACGTCCGTGCAATCATACTCACACTTCACTTATTTACTCACTCCATTCATTTATTTAACACTTAAAGATCGCGTGCTAATAAAAATCTTAACCTGTAAATGCGAGTGCGCGCTTAAATTAGCTTTCCCATCTTTATACCAGCAGGTTGCAGGGATATTTATTAACCTAATTGCTACATTTGCATACCGGTCCATGTAAAGCTCAATTTTGAACTCAACAGCCCAAATTATGTTTCAAAACAAATAGAGGGTCAAAAAGCTCAACATAACGTTGTGATACATTATATCGGGTTCATAAAAATAACATTTTCTCTCGTTTACTGAAAGGAAATCATGGATAATAGGATAGAAAAACGTTTTCATGTTAGTTCTACCAACTTTTTTTTTTTGTATTTTTAACGCTGAGGAGGTAAAAAAGGTTAGTTGAATACTTTTTGTCGATAACTAGCGACCCACCTCTACTTCGCGCGGTTTAAAACCTAAGTTAAATATTAAGATATGATACACATAAACCTTTCGGAATAAATTCTCTAAATTATGTTAAAACCGCATCGAAATCCGTTACGTACCTAGTTTAGAAGAACAACGCGGTCACACAGACAGACACGAAAAGTGACTTCAATTTATAATAAAAAGCTGGTTTTTACTTAAATTTTATTTTGTACTTTTTAGCATTCGATTTTTTTTAAATATCCGTTCATCACCTTCTCTTAAAAGGTACTTGTAAAGACAAATCCAACGAACCCAAACACGCCTTTACACAAGTCATGGTATGAAGCCATCCGAGTTGCACTATCCAAGTCATGCCGTACTTTAGAACAGTCTATGAGTACTTATAGAAAATTTCGTGCCTGTGCTATTGACCGCTGAGGAGATCTCTCGTATGGACCCAACCCTGGGTGCAGCAGCCAGTTCATGGTAAATTTTAGAACGCAAGCTATCATAATTGTATGGGTATATAAAATTTTGTGTCTCTGCTGTTGACCGTTGAGGAGTTCCCTCGACTGGAGCCAATCCTGGGTGCAGCAGCCAGGTCATGGTAGACTTTAGACGGAAATACCCAAATTAGGAAATACCTTAAATGTGTAAATCAAATGTTGTGTCCGTACCGTTGACTGTTAAGGAGTTCCTTCGTCTGGAGCCAATCCTAGGTGTATAATCAGTTTATGCATCATAAAAAATGGATTGTGTTCGAAACTGAATCAACGTGTGAAATTTCAACTCCGTAGGATAAGAGAAAGTGGTGTTAATTCAGCTTGCAAGATTTGTCCCGAACATACATACAAACATTGCAAGTAAAATAAAAGCTTGTAAAATAGCACGGTTTCGCACGGGTAAAACCTACTGATGAGGCGACATGTCAAAACATCGAGATTTCTGTGCAATATCTAAGTTGCATATCGACGGTGAAGTATCAATATCTAATAACCAGTGATCGGAAAAAGGTGAGCTAAAATACCTAAAGTTCGAAAAAGAACAGAGGCAACGTGGAGACGCTTTACGACAAAATATTTTTTCGGGACTAATGTCCCGGATTTCAAAACATTCGTTAAGTACAAGTTAATAAAGTAAAACAAGTATCGAATTCATTTCCTGTTTCTGTTTAAAAAAAGAGTACGCACGATACTTATTGTTTAAAAAAAATAAAGGTAATCCCTTTATCTTCGTTTGAACGATGCAAGTAAGCGCGGAAGCTAATGTAATTTACTTACCAGGTTAAATAATTATGGAACTGCCATGGTAAAGGTAAAAAGAAAACAATTTTATAGCTTTTCATACCATTTATTCATTTTGTCATAAGGAAGTCTCCACTTTTCATCTACGTTCTTTGAACTTTAGGTATATTAGCTCTACCTATTCCGATCACTGCTAATAACTAACACTAGCAATTTGTACTTTATTGCATATTTGTAGGAAAAATATGAAAGATCTCGTATTTGCAAAGACATAAGGTCTGAAGTCATTGAACCTGAAGTGAACCAGCGCTGGGGCTCTGTCTCGCATAGGGTCGTAGCATTATGCTGAGCGATTGCCGTTTTGCGTGAATGTGACGCATATTTTTCCCCAACTCGTTATTTTTTGTATTTGTGTGTTTTTTCTTTGCGTCATGTTTACCGCAAATAAATGTATTTTCTTTCTTTCTTTCTTTCTTTCTTATTATCACCATCATGAGCGTTTCCTACAGTTTTAAGCTATTGCATAGCTTTTATCGCGGGCTTTGAGCGTGGCGACCGAATCAAGAGATTCCGTAACGAAAATAAAACCTAACACCCCCCACTCCGCCTACCATGTAGCTCGGCCGAGCGTTCGCTTAACGTGTATGTATATGGTACGACTGTACTTGAATTAATATCAAAGAAAAATAAAATCCTGCGTTAATAAAAAATAAATAAATAATTATAATTGCATAAGTTGATAAAAAATGCTATGCAATAGCTTTACCGCGGCAGTCCCCGAGTGCAACACGTCTTTTTTTATTTTTATATATCGTCGCTTAAGTTCTAACACCGCCGAAGTCAAATTTTGAACGAAATACGAGAGTTTGTTTCTTCAAACGATGCATATTGGATTGTCTATCGAATGACATACGAAACGTTCAAAATCTGACTTCCGCGGTGTTAGAACTTAAGCGACGATATGTAACTTTTTGATTCAAATGTTAAAAACGATAGAAATGAAACGTTTTTTTCGACTCCTGTAAAAT
Source organism: Dryobotodes eremita (assembly GCA_917490735.1). Taxonomy (NCBI): domain Eukaryota; kingdom Metazoa; phylum Arthropoda; class Insecta; order Lepidoptera; family Noctuidae; genus Dryobotodes; species Dryobotodes eremita. Next base: position 15,210,417 of record OU823251.1, on the reverse strand, counting down.
AATGGTTTTGTAGTTGTTAGATATTGATACTACACCGTCGATGTATTATGTGAATAACACACATTTACCTTCCGGAATAAGTTCTCTAAATTATGGTGAAATCCGCACCATCCATTTTGTAGTTTAAAAGAGCTAAGCAGTCACTCAGAAAGATACGAAAAGCGACATTATTTTATACTAATTGTTGCCCGCGACTTCGTCTGCAATCCAGGGTGAAAAGTAGCCTATATACTTTTCCAGGTCATGGTCTATCGATGTGCCAAATAACATCCGAATCCGTTCAGCCGTTTTTGCGTTAAAGCGTAACAAACAAACATACAAAAAATCAAATCTTTTCTCTTTATAATATTACTAGCTGCGACCCGCGGTTTCACCCGCAGAAATCTCGATCGAGGACATAGGATACTTTTGATCCCGATATTCCCACGGGATCGAGATTTCTGGTGGGTAGAAACCCATGTGCCAAATTTTATCCAAATCCGTTCAGCCGTTTTAGCGTGATTAAGTAACAAACATCCAAACATCCACACTTTCACATTTATAATATTAATAGGACTAGTTTCTGCCCGCGACTTCGTCTGCGTGAAATTTCTTGTTCCCCCGACCCACCCCGTCGCATCGCCTGCCCGCGCTATTATTTCATTTTCGCTTGGGGCCCGTTGTTGGATCAGTAGTCAAACATACTAATAGTTAAAATGCGTTAGTAAACTAACAATTTGTTAAAAATTACAGAAGTATGTTGTTTGGCAAATGGTTAAGCTAACTACAGTTAAAAAAACTGAACATTTGCTATAAAAGTTAACTATGCGCAGACAGAGAAGTTAAACTTTGACAGCTGGTGACTATTGTCAAGTGACTAATTGTTAAAGTTACTATTGGCCATGTATGTATGTATGTATCTATGTATCAAAGAACGGGCTCTTAGCGTTCTTTCTGACTTTTTCTTTCTGCTCAGCTCCTAAGGGTCTTTTTTTTTTTTTTGTTTTCTCTGAGAAAGTTTCAAAAGGCACCCGACCTCAGGTGATGGAGGTCGGGGAGTGTGGCATTTTTACCGCACTAAAACCACCCCGGTGATCACCATCAGCACATAGAGGGGGTCCCGGTTCCTAGCTCCTAAAATTCCTAGCGTAATGTCAAATAGCCTAGAGCCTTCCTATCAAATGCAAAAATAATGTTGTAAATCCGACCGTGAGTTCCAGAGATTACCCCCTACATACAAGCTTACAAACAAACAAATTTTAGCTCTTTATAATATTAGTATAAATTATAGTCTAGACTATGAATAGATAATTCTAGCCAAACACGTATTTACACGTCGCACCTTTAAAGACAAACCGTTACTAAATGAAATTATAAAATTTTACACAGGAACTTAAATTAAAAAAATGCACGACTTTCTCGCAATAGAACTTATGTTATAGTGTAAATAAATATCCATCATTATGACCTCAAAAGATGGCTCAACGCTCTATAACCTTAAATTCTATTGAGAAAAAGCCGTGTATTTCGTTTTATTTAAGCTCCTGTGTAAAATTTTATATTTTCGTTTAGTAACGGTTTGTCTTTAAAGGTGCGACGTGTACGTAGGTACACGTGTTGCAATAACCCTCCCACTGGCCGCCAAAAGGAAAATTATTTGCAATTGATCAAAGTTTATTATAAAAATATGGTTTAGTAACATTAGGCTAATAAAATTGCTAATTTTTGAATTTTTACCACAGAAAATAGTTTTTGAATAGTTTTTGTTTTTGAAAGTAGCAGTCAGGTAACAATTTTAAATAAATAAGAACACATTAATAAACAGTTGAACAAAGCTTCTATAAATAAATCATACATTTTCAGGGAAACCAGTTGAAGATTCCACGGTTTCTATTTACACTCAGAAGTTTGACTCAACTACAAAATGCAGCTATTATTGTAGCCGCGGAATCCTAAGTAAAATAAGTTTTATTATACGAAAACTATAAACAAACGGCCACGAAACATAACTTTTACTGAATTCCCACTATTTGGGCACGACTAATCCTTTTAAAAGTTAATAAAAGGTGCAGCAGTGCTATTTAGTTGCCTCATTAAAAATATCACACGGGGAATAAAAATAAGGCTGGTGAGTATAAATAACCACGACCTCTATATAAATCTTGGTTTACAGTTTGCAGGGTTGTCGAAACATTGCCTTTTTTATTTGGCAATGGATGGCAGCGCCTGAGATACTTGAAATAAGGAAGCAAAGGTATATAAAGCAGTGTTTTTTTAATACTGCGTTAACGTGCCAACTACGAATGAGACTTCATTATAAAATAAATAAAAACTGGTTTTATTTTTAATATTAACCGTGCTAAAGTTAAATCTGTCAAATTATACTTTAGAAACAGAATATTAAATCCTTTATTATAAGTACTTCGCTGATTTTTATTTTAATATAATATATATAATATCTCCGTAATAAAATTGAATAGTAAAAATTTAATATTAATGTAAATTTAATATCTGCCAAATATCTTTACCTGGTACCTTTGCACACGTCTGTGGTTAACCCGCAAACGCTGCTTCGTCAACCCTCGCCGACATAGCTTGGCTACCCGCAATGAATACTCGAGTTTTCTGCCTCAACTGTGGGGTGGAAATGTACAGCAATATGGGAATAAAATCCTGGATTTAATCTTCGCACAAGTCGCCTTTTAATCTTGCAGTAGATATGGCAAGGCTAAATAATAAATGTATACGCGATCACGTTAAATTGCATTGTGGGAGTTTCGTACCCTTACTGGAGTGTTTGAGGGTTATAGTAAAAGTTCTTGGTCGTCAAAGAGTATGAGTAGAGATGGGCATTTGTTTTATAATTTTACACAGTCAATTGTTTCGAGCAAATACATCAAATTATGTTTGATAAGGATGATTAATATCATTATTAATTCACAGCCGCTTCGTTACGATTGTAACAAGGATGGATGACGGTTCATGAGCACAATGTCTATAATTTATGTGAGGCGGTCGTTTATCTTAACCCGCTATTTATCCTTATGTTAGCGAGAATCACTTTAAAGCTTTGAAATATAACAAAGAAAGTAAACAAGATTATATAGATCTACCTGCTCATTTTTTGGACTCACGTCTTAGCCTAATTAATCTCCAATAGAAACTGTTAATCGCCAATGTTTTGTTTTTAATAATAAATATTATAGTCTAGCAAGTTGCCAGGCCACGAGGTTACCTAGCTACCTATAAGTAGATATCTTCAGTGAAGTAACCGACAAGGGGTTTTTTAGAAAATAAGACCAGCACCCTAATTACGTAACACACTATCTATCACATTCTGAATCATTTTGAAGCCTATTGCTATTCCGTTGATTCATATTTTCGAAAAATTTGTCTGCTCAACAACGTAAATAACGCAATGAATGTTGTTGAACTGTCAAAATGAAACCCATTCCTACTGTTAGTGTGTTACGTAATTACCCCGCTGGTCTTATTTGGATTTTGACTTTCATTAGTTCAATATCACTTGAAACCTAAATACAGCATGCAATGTCGATGGATGTACTATCCCTCCTGCCTGAAAATATTTAGTTTAGTCACTTGAAGTTAAGCTCACACATAATAAGCCGCGTAAAAGTAAATACAGCCCAAAATAACGCTGTATTTCGAAACCAAAAATATATCCGATTACAATGCGTACAAAAATAATGAAGCGAATTTATTTATTTATGTGCGTTTGCAAGGGCGAGCTAGTTTGTTAAGGGAGCTAAAACCTCATTATTTAGACAACTTAATAAGAATTCCTAAGTCGTATTTACGTCAAGAAAAGACGTAAGCAACTCCGTAAGACGTTAAGCTAAGAAAAAAAAAGATTAAACGAAAAACATCCGGAATTAATGTTAGTTTAGACTTTTAGAGCATCTGATTTCGTGATTAATTGGGTTTAGCTTACAAAGGATAAAATGTTTTAGTATCTTGTACTGTTTGGATTTCAATAAGTTAAACTTAAGCTATAAAAATGGTTGAGATTTATTCGTCCTGTCGGTTAAGCAAGGACTAATGTAGTTTTTGTAAGGCACCCAACAAGGCAGATTTGAGTGGAAACGCCGGGAAGGGACGCCCTAAAAGGGCATACGGTGACCTTATTAGTGATGTTTTTCAGAAATGTCAGGTGCGTGGTAGGTACTCGCAACCGGCGGTGCGTGTGTGACGAGATGTATGAACATAAACGAGGCAAAAGGACTTTGTAAGGACCGTAGCAGTTGGCATTCTATAGTTTCTGCCTACCCCCATGAGTAAAGGCGTAATTTTATGTATGTATAATGTATATTATTTCATTTGTATTGAACTAGTTTGTAATTCTTATATTCACATTGTAATTGTAAACTGTCTCTAGAAGTTGCGGCCTTTCTACCAATCTCACTTATCCAAATCTTATTTAAATTGAACTATACACTCTCATACATCAACTACGCAACAAATTTCATCAAACACAACAACAGCATCAAACAAATCATGAAAGCTATTAATAACACGCATAAAGATTTGTCAAATAAAATCATCACTGCATTCAGTTACGCCTACGTCATTGGAAGACAATGCTCAATTATTTCTGCCACCTACTGCTTCAGGATTGGGTTCATGTTCAGTGAAATGAGAATCTTTAATAAATGTTCGCTTATTCATCACTTTGCTGACAACGCACTCCTTGTTTGTGTCATAAATGTGAACGGTTTGAGGTGATCAATGAATATATGAATGTAACATTATTGTTTTATGATTTGATGTATTAAGTTTTTTGAGTAAGTACAATGTGCTATGAAGTTAGAAGATATCTTTTAACAAACTTAGTTGAGTTAAAAACATGCAGCCATAAATGTGAACGGTTTGAGGTGATCAATGTATATATGAATGTTTAAATTGTTTTATGATTTGATGTATCAAGTATTTTGAGTAAGTACAATGTGCTATGAAGTTAGAAGATATATTTTAACAAACGTAGTTGAGTTAAAAATATGCAGCCGTAAATGTGAACGGTTTGAGGTGATCAATGAATATATGAATGTTTTAATTGTTTTATGGTTTGATGTATCGAGTATTTTGAGTAAGTACAGTGTGCTATGAAGTTAGAAGACATCTTTTAACAAACGTACTTGAGCTAAAAACATGCAGCCAAATAGGAATGATGCATGCAACAGTAAACGTAAAGTAAATTCAAACGATTTGAAAATTTAAAATACTCGTTTGGCACGTAATATTTATTTAGTTTTAAGAGTTCATTTATACCTTTGGGTGATACTAATTCTGCTTGTCGCATATTTTTTTTTCAATATGCTATGATAGTTTTATTTCGATTAAAAATAGTTCGAATTTATATTATACTAGCGACCCGCCCCGGCTTCGCCCGGGCATAATATAATAGCATAATATAATATAGAAACGTTTGTATTTTTAACATAGCGCCATCTATTGAATACTTACTCAATCCAGTCAACAGATAGAACAGATCTGTTAGAATCGTTTGGAGCTAACAGATAATTGTGACTGTCAAATAATAGACAAATAATTTGCAATAAAATAATATTGCGACTATAAATTGAGATGTAAGCTATCCTATCTTTCAAGTTGGATCAAATTGCACACGGTGTGCAAATCAAATTTAAAATCGGTTCAGTAGTTTAGGAGTCCATCGCGGACATACAACGTGACACGTAATTTTTCTATATATAAAGATTAACTTCGCGCGTTCATGCTAGGGGGCGTCTGTCTCCAATAACCAACGGGTATTGTAAATCTAACGTAAAAGAAGTAATCACAAATGTGTCAACATTTTATCGCTACAGACAGATAAGTTAAAATTAGACCGTGTGCGGTACAGCATTTTAAGAACTCAGTGCAGTAAAAAACAACACAGAAATTAAGGATCATATTACGAAAATCCATTAGAGTTGCTCAATAAAAATAGACTCGGTTTCACATGTAGGGACGGTCCTAAAATCAGTCATTCGAAATAAAACGCCGATAAAAGGAATCTTACTGATCGTCTTGATAAGGATGGTAAATAAAATAGATTGATGTAGTTAAGCCATTAAGTAAGACTTAAGAGAAATATCTTTATATCTAAGCCAAATGGCCGACCGACCTCATGGTCGTTTAGTCACTGCAAGAAAATAAATTTGGATATGAGGTAATGTTAAGAACATTTCAGTTTTTAAGGTTCAGTAGGCAACTAAATCTTAGAGATTATTTTAATGTTAGTGTGACTGAATATTTATTATTAACCCACGGCTATCAGTTCGTAGCTTCACTTCATGATATTGCACAAGCATAGAGGAGAAAGAATAGATGAATCTATGAAAATTGTTTCTGAAGTAATAGGACTCATTGTTACCAATAACAATACTATTTTCTTGGTATGAAACCTCACCTCAACCAGCCATAACTGAACTAGATTGATAACAAAGCAACCATCTACCACTATTGACTATTGCATAAAAGGACTCCAAAGAAGGCTTCACATATCCTGAGTTGAATGCTTTTACATAATAGAATATTCCTTGATATCGAACAAGTATTTCATATTCCTTGGTAAGATACTGTGAGAGAACGATATACTCGTACATAGGTACATAAACAAGTGAATAAAAGAGAGAATATGGTAAACAAATTGAAATGAAACGATTTCAGAAATGGTACAAGAATGCTGTAGAAAATAACTTTGTGCCATATATGGGACATAACAGTCTGTGCTTAGCATGTTTGGAGTCTGAATGTATTGATGGTTTATTCTGGTGAACTTTACAAAATAATTGTGTAAGGAGATCTTTTGTGATGAAACAAAATTGTATATTGCCATTTGCTTGTTGTGACTAAGCTTGGGTAATTTAAACGTGGTTTAGGATCGTTTTATCTGCAGCAAAGTATGGTGATAACGTCCTCACCTTGGCTGCCAACTAATTACTACTACTGCTATTTTTTTATTTGTAATTTGTGTTTCATGAGCTGTGTCCAAATAAGTGTTGTTCTTTCTTTTCTAATTTGCCAACTGCGATGATTATGGAAAAGGATGAGATTTGCGATCAATCTTTGTTGTAGTATGTTTTTTATCCGGCTTTATTCCAGCTAAATCCGGGAACCAACGAGCTTAATACGATAAGTTTACTCGAATGTATTTTGGCAGAAAAAAAAAAGAATTCATTATTCATTCGCCCTAGAACTTCTACAATCTTCCGCGCATACGCATAACAGAATAAAGCGATCTATACACGGAATAAGAGCCGATATCTTAAGAATCAACATGGCCCGCCCACAAGAGACATAATGTCCCGAACAAGTTTCGAACCAGTGATGGTGTACTAAATTAGCCTTGTCCACTTTTATAGTCGGACATTTGTGATGGTGACAGTGAGTGGTGCCAACATATGGACATATCTGGCTTTCAAAAGATGTGATTGCGCTGACAATGGTAGTTGTAATTGTGTACTTACTTAAAGTGATAGGTGGAAGAATTAGAGGGTCAGCGTTTTGGGTCGATTTTTTGTATTACGATTCGATCATGTTCTTTACTTTTGCAGGTATGCTATTTGTTATGAGCTGATCGTTCTTTGTTAGTTCAGATAGAAGGTTTAAGCACAAAGTGGAGAGTAACAAGCATGTTTACGTACCTTATTGTAAGTTCTTCTTAATTTCTGAAATCAGAGAAAATAATAATTTATTTTGTTTCCAAACTGACTTCTCTTCACCGATTCCGATGATGACAATATTAATAACATAGATAGGTTACCATCCAAAATAAACACAAAACCAAAAACGGTGTCATTAATGAAAAACAGGTCAACTGTAATTCTTTTGAAGTTGATTGCCCTAAATAATATGGACAAATAACGGAAAATAACGATGTCTCCCCTATTAAGACATTCGATGAAAACACACCCATGCATTAAATTGACATTGCAAGAAAATAAATAGGAAAATTATTTTTGGTAAACTGAGGGGCCCGTGGCTAAATATTAACAGCCGCATGGGCCGATCGCAGGTTAAGCTACGCTTGCCGCGATCGGTACGTGGATGGGTTTACATATCGAGACCCCCCGTGCCTAGGAAAGCACGTTAAGCTGTTGGTCCCGGCTGTCATTCGTAAATCTTTGACAGTAGTTACGGGTAGTTAGATGTCCGAAAGTCTGACAACCAGTCTGACCAAGGAGTATCGTATTACCTAATAACTGGGTTGTGGAGGTCAGATAGGTAGTCGCTCCATGTAAAATATTGGTATTCAGATGCATCTGGTTAGACTGGAAGCCGACCACAACATAGTTGGGGGAAGGTTAGGCAGATTGCAGATTGATTATTTTGGTTAAACTTCACTGTAAACAATTCACAGGGGGGTAAGATAATTATTATACGTACCTATTAAATTCAAGGTATAATATTTTTTATTTTTTTATTTTTGTGGTAACATTAATTATTTATTTCAATTATAATATATCTTACATAATCTACAAATAATATTAATAGTATGTACAACTTAATAACAATAAATAAAGATAAAAAAGAAAGAAGGAAAAGAACCATAGGGCATCAAAAAATTCATCCGCATCGCTGTCGACAGGAAAAGTGCCTGCAATGGTATCATTACATAATTATGTATTCCCAGAAGGTATATTTAGACTCGTAGAAGTTTTCAGTTGTACACCTACAATTCTGCACTCTCTAAGATACTGCTAGATCTTTTGATATCAAACGCTAACATATTTCATTTTGATGGGCCTAATTTTACCGAAAATCCAGAAATTAAATCACTTGGCCCATCTTCGGAATGATCCTCAACCTCCGTTGATAATGCCCACTAGACATCAGTCATTGGTGTCTACTTTATCCTAGATACATATGCAGTGACTTTAAGGCTCCTACAAAACAGGCGCGATACGCGACTCAAAGGCACCGCGTGTCGCGCCTGTTTGAAGGAGCCTTTAGTCGCCGGCGACTCACTGGCAATTTCAAAATCTTATGTGCTCAATATTGACATCGCTAGCGACAAATCGGCTGTGATACACTCGGCGACGAAAGTCGCTACGTCTCATCGTGTGTGAGAATCATCTGACTCATCATTTTATAACAATAATAAAAACGAATGTATCTTGTTCCTTTTGTCTCCACTACAAACTGAGACCACCCCACTGGAACGTGGGTGTCTAACAAGCGACTAAAAGATCAAAATACCTCGATCAAAAATAACACAAAATAGACGCAAATCTCTTTAAGAGATACATTGATACTATATCCTTGAATCCATAGTACAGTAAGCCGAACGTCAGCAGTAACAAATCCAATATAAACTGGCCTCTTATTCTATTGAAACTTCGTACTATACTAGGCCAGCTCAAGGTCAAAGTGTTACCACCACGTGCGGTCAACTGTACCTATGCTGTAGTAGGTACCTATTGCAGCTAGTATGAATCTTTTATTAATAAATCGACTAAACCACGGATTAATTACTAAATCGCTGATTAATTACTAACTGTATTTTACTATTACTATTTGTGGCTAATATTATGAGCAGGTATCCTGTGTGACTTAATTAAGTAAATAGGATATTTAGGTGCTTGTATTGAAGACTCATATGCTCCGCAATAGGAACAATAAGTGGTTTAAAGTAATAGTGGTGGTGGTGGTAGTAGTAGTAGTAGTGGTATATTTTTATTTTATTTATTATGGAATAATAAACAGCTACAATATAAAATGTTTACAAATAGCAATAATATAGGCTCATAAGTAGTACTCGTATTAACAATATTGCAGCCCACTACATTATCCGCATGTTAACAAAATTAAGATTAGGTAAAAAGTGCCACTAGATTAGTATTACTCAGATAAGCACATAAAAAAAAATACAATACAATTAATTAATGAAGTAGTTAAAATGAAAAAAATATATATAAGTATATTAATTTTGGACAAAATTAAAAATTTGGGATATAAAATTTATGGTGTACATAATAAAGAGTATTCTATTCTATTTTATTCTAAAGCTATAATGGAATGGCAAATTAGAGATGGATCTAAAAGAAGTAGAAGAAGACAACGTAAACATTGGGACGACGACAAAGTGGAGACAGCCGGTGGCCCTGTGGGCTAGAGACGCACGAGATCGTGACAAAAGGAGGAGCCTGGGGGAGACCTATGCGTCAAAGGACGCGTTGATTGACGAAGACACCGAAGTGCAATAGTTATGTTTTGCTTAATTAGTAATTAAAGGCTTTATTATTATTATAATTAATACTCATAGTGGTAACGATTTAAGAAATAGATATACTTCTAAAATACTAACAAATAAATAAATAAAAAATAGACAGTCACGGAGACTGCCAACCTCAAAATGTACACAGGCCGCTGCGCGTCGCCAGTCTGCAGCAACACGTCACATTAGCATGTCGGTGAAGCGAACCCATAAGTTTTGCCTCTACCAAAAATCGCTCAACGCGGCTAAAGAAGTTTTCACTTCAATAGGTCAAGATTCTATTCAATCTGATTCTGCTTTCATATATGCCCAAAGTAAGTTCTGAAATAGCTATGTGGTCTGATTACATATACTTATTCAATCTATTTTTCCAATTCTCTCATTCTGTAGACAGGTTTCCAGTTGTAACGTTATTTAATGTGTTGTTGAAATTAAATGGCGGTGGCGCAGCTGGTCACACAGAATCTATATTGCAAACGTATTTACAAATTCACTGATTATGACTGTACTGGGTAAATTGACAAAGACGAAATACTAATTCTTATTTTAAAACTAGCTGCGCCATATTGACTAGGTGCGTAAAGGATTTGACAAACAAACAAGACGTTCAGATTTACACTGGTTTATTGGTTCTTGACATATGACACATATTTATAAGTGGCTCATACAATTACATATTATATTAGATATACCAATCTACCGGCAGAAATACTGTACAAAGGTAACAAGAAATATTCACTTACTTATGTAGCTAATACAATGATTACAATAAAAATATTACATGATAGATGACTCTTGTAACTTTTAATCCCATGAGTTTAGAAGCAAGTCACTCTCTATAAACAGTACACAACAATTTTATAGAAAATTGTGCACGATGACTGTCAGTTTATTTGACAATCAAACATTTTACTTCTTTAATAATTGTGTTGTAACAATTTTGAAATCAATTACTTGCCGTTAACTGTAATCTAAGTAGGACCAAATAATTTATCTCCTAAAATAATTGGTAAAAAAACACCATCAAATATTTATAAAAAACACAACAGATTTTATCATAAATATTAATAAGGGTAGTATCGACATATTATTTATTATTTCTGTCTCTCTTCGGGGAGTACCTACAGGTGTAATGACTATATGTAACAAAAAAAACTTTTTCGATGGTGACTGACCAAATTATATTAATATTAATGTAGTATTTCCCTCTCCATTAATAAGGCAATTAATATGCCCATGCGCATAAAACAAGATGGCGGTCGGTGGGTGTGGTGACCCAAGTCGCGCGCGCTCATTGGCGCTAGTTATCATTTAATTATGATTCAAATGAAGATGGCACGATAAACCGCTCGCTACTGTATTCCGGTCAGTGATTCGTCTTCCAATGAATCTCGTAGAAAGATAAAAAATGTCTTCCTATGACATACCCACACGTAACGCATGTTTATAATTTTGTAGTTATTAATTTAATTATAGCAAGAATGTGGTTTAGGAAACTGATGACGAAATAGTATCCCTATTGAGCGAAGGACCAAATTGACTTAGTTTCATACTTCAGTCTAACGTTATTTTCTCGTTCAGATACCCTATTTCTTATTCTATTTACCGTCTACTCCTATAACCTTTAGCCTAAATAAACACCTTATTATTCCAAAAATAAAATCTATACAGCATCCTTCAAATTATAGTCACTAGATACGTTTCTACCAAAAGAAAGGAACAATAGGATGATATTCAATCTCTATCTATTTAAGTACTTCATTCCCCAGAGATAGCCAATATTGAATCAAATATTCGTAGTAACTATATTAAGAAAGTAGGACATCATTATAGGTACATAAAAGGTTCACAAGTATATCAAAAAGGTCATTCACCTTTAGGTCTTGTGAAATGTTTACCTTCGTGCACACGTCAACGTTTCTAACAGGCCCGAAGTTTTCCCTCCCTATTTTGCTAAACTAGTTTCTGTGTATTTATTTAATGAATGTAGGACTACCATTTATTTATAATTGCTACAGTTTCTTTTCCTGATGTTGTACTGACGTAGTTGGAAATGATTTTGCTAAGGGTTGTTGAGGTTAGACGGGTGCTTCAGGCGATATTTTTGCAACGTAGACGGCATATACCTACTTTTGTCCTCTTTAGTCGACCAATTATTTTATTCTGGGACGTGAATCGATGATATATAAACCAACCAAGGAATACACAGTCAAGAGTGAAATTGATAGCTACTTACCTTGTTTCGACCTACAACAAGAGTCTCGCTCTGTCTTGCATAGCATTATGCTGAGCGATTGCCGTTTTGCGTACATGTGACGCGTATTTTCCCCAGTTGTTCTTTTTTGTGCGTTTTTCTCTGCGTCATGTTTTTCATAAACGTATTTTCTTCTTTCTTTCATACCTATTAAAATTATGTCAATATTATTCAACATTTCAGAACGATTAAGGTATCAAAACACAATACAAGTAAACATTTGGAAAACCTACTACTTACTTTGAAATAGTAAGTACTGAACACCTACTTCAGAAAACGTTAATTGGTGGTGGTTTTGGCGCGAACACGAACCTTTTAGAATAAGGTTGCCACTTGCAAAACCGATGTAGTTATAAAAAAAAACGTATAAAAACGCTCTCTTTTTACTTTAAAGCATCTCACACACTATGAATATAATATAAATTATGTATTATCTTCGACTTATCGCTCACCGCACCATTTAATAGACCACCACACACTGTGAATATAAAATACATATATTTCCTATTAGAGTATTTTAAGATACTAGCCGATATGCGAAAGTTATGTTAACATACCGAAGACATTATAATTTAATGAAATATACAAAATCATAATCATTTATTTGTCAGAATATGGTACATTATAATGGTCTTAAGATTAGTCAGTAGTATCATCATATTCTGCCAAGTATTTTGTACAAATATTAGAATAGAATAGAATAAAATAGAATACTCTTTATTATGTACACCATAGAAATTACAGATATAAATGTAGACATTTCACACAGGATGACACAGTGGGCGGTCTTATCGCTAAAAGCTAGAGATTATTAGGATAGGGCAGTTTCATAAATATACAAAGACGGTAGTGTCAGAATTTTGTATTTTTTAAATATAGTTTACAACTGTCCGTTACTTGTAGTCCAAACATGGCTCTGATGGATTGCTTTTGCGCTTTAAAAGCAGCTTCTCTGTGCAGTAAGATAGTTGGCGCAACAGGATATTCTAATATTCGCGTAAAAAAGTAAACAAAAAACAACGATTTTTGGGTAACCTTCATTGTAAAGCGTTAGATATTTTATATATTAGTAATTACTTAGTGAAATACAAAATATTGTTACCTACTAACACTTATTTATAGTAATGTGTTGATGGTAAAAAAAGTGTAAAACCTTTTATAGTATAAAAAGCGTTAATAACCTACAATATTTTGTGCCTTAGTAAATCCTAAAGATGATGGTCAGTTAGCGACATAAGTCGATGACATGGCGAAATTTTGGTTGATTATACGGTTATACCATAGAACCTAATTATTATTTGAAATCTATATTTAATATAATAAAGCTGAAGAGTTTGTTTGTCTGAATGCACTAATCTGTGTGTTCTGTGCTAATTCTTATGTGGTTCTCTATCCAGATTTCACGATTTTGACTTCTAGATGCAACATGAATATCGAATCCACTGTCCCAAACTTCGTCAGATGAGCTGGCAAGTAGGTTTAGCATTACTAAGTTTTGTATGCGCTTCATAGTTGACGGCGTCCGGTAGAATGATGCACTCGCATATATTATCGTATCTTAGCTGTGTGAGGTCGGTTAATATAATATATCATTACATTAAGCGCTATAATATATATTATCTTCGCTGTGGGTGATCCGCTTAACACTTTCTAATGAGTACAAACATTATACATATGTAACTGGAGTGAAAATTTGTATGGTGATATGACTTTACCAATTTCGAACTTTGATTAATTACTACAATGACCTAATGACTACAACCTTTTTTCCAAAATTTGGGAAAGTTTATTAAAATTTTAAACAATACAATCTATTTATGATGACCTTAAGTATAACATATATTGTTTGCATGGAAAACGCACAAAAGATAACACTGTATTCGAAGAACCTAACGATATTACAAAAAGGGCCTCTTTAACCTTTTTTTTTTTTGGTGGGGATCTTTAACCTGAGGTTTTTTAATAGCAACTAGAATTTCTAGTTGTCATTAAAAAACCTCGGAAGGAAGTAAGTATAAACATAGACAATTGACGATACAGTTGAAATTATAAAAGGATGCTCATTCTTACGGGGTGTTACATACTTGTTCAGGTATGATTCAGCACAGCCATGCAGCAATATTGAATATATATTTTGACACCTAACAGAGAATTACACTGATCTAAGAGATCTATAGTAATTAAGTTCACTGGGTCGAAAGCACTCATAAGCACAGCATAAAACCGAGCGCATTACCAACAATAGTTATGGCTTAATCTCCTTCAGCGACACAATGAATACCGAGTTCCTTAGTAGGAAAACGATGTCGCCATTTATTGAAAATACACAGGGAAAACTAACACAACACTAAAAAAGTTTCTTCACAGAAATGTTCGTGCAGTTCGTTGAATATGGTTAACAGTAATGGTTCCCGAGTTCAGTAGTACATACGTGCATGCAACTCTCTAACTAGATTCACGTCATTATGACTCGTACTTAGAACTTGAGAATTGTAATGAGTAAACCTATGAACGTTATTGTTGATTGAGTCATTTTATGAAAAGTAACTCTTTTACTAAATACACTCTCCCAGGGAAGATCTTTATTAGTAGATTAAAATTATTTAATTATATGTCAAATGAGAATAAAACCAGTTAATCGTATTATTTCGCAATAATTTGATAGTAAGCAAGGTTATAAGCACAAAATAATTTCCGTAAACACGTGTTGATTATTTGTAAGTATAGGTAATCTCATTATGCGTCATTCGATTTTTTTTTCCAGAAAAACCTCACAAGATGAACTTATTACAATAAAATTAGTTCCTAAAAAAATAACAAGGGTATTAACAACTCCCGCGTCGTCTAAATAAACACTGAGTCAACAAAAACGCACAAAAAATCACCATGATGAACTTTGTCAAGGTCAAAACATTTTAATCGAAAAATTGCTTCAGTTTTTTTTTCCTAACCAAGTTATTTCCTACATTTCTCTTACAGAAACTTGATCCCAATTACTTGTCCTTTTAAGGTCAAAATAGCTTGTATGAATAATGGTAGAAGGAGGGCAGATGATAGGCTTGTTACCGCTTTCCAAAAACAAGGTCCGAGCCCCTTCGGCGGAATTGATAATTTACTCGTTCGAAGGGCTATCATTAAGGTCGTTGCCTATAGAATGATTGTTGGTTACATACATACGTTTATGGAGCCCAGACGGCGGCCTGAGAAGAACAAACAATGTTTCGGATCGTTAGCAACAGAATTATAACGAGGGGTTATTATAATGACGTAACAACGAATTCCAAATTCAAGTCCGATGATCTTTTGCAGGTGGGTCTTGTGTATCCGGGAATTTAAAAAGAATGGTAGAGTGACACGAAATTAAGTCTGAGGTTTTTTTTTAAAGTTGTGCTAAATGTAATTATTGTGTTGCAGTTTTGATTTCAGTACGCTATTGTTATTAGATCCTTGTGCTTTTGAAACTGATCCTGCTCAATCGAGTAAAATCAACATTTACAATAACCAGTTACAAGATTAAATTGTGAGTAGTAATTGTGAATGTACCATAATTACTGGAAAACATATACTAATAAATATGTATTATGATTCTGTGCTGGATCAGATTAAGACTATTTATTTTCGATTTCATTTCAAACACGAATACGTAAACGTTATCCTGGCTTGGACAGGATAATGCATTAATAATTACATTATTACTACCGGTTAAATGAAAAGCACTTATGTCATACAGAACAACAAAAAACAGACTCGGTTCATTGGTTGTAAGCACGACATCGGACGGTAAAAAGACATAAAAGGAATGCATTTCATGGCATGAACTTGGCCCTACTGCAAACGGATTGAGTGTGCAGTATGCTTGTCCATAACGACCATGGCATCTTTTTTTTCATTGAGTTATTGAGTATTTTGTACATTTCCTTAAATGTTAACAACCGACGACGTAAAAGTAATGTCTTTTAAATAGAACAGATCCTAGTACAGCGGGGTAATTACGTAACACACTAACAGTAGGAATAGCTTTCATTATGACAGTTCAACAACATTCATTGCGTTATTTACGTTGTTGAGCTGACAAATTTTTCGAACATATGAAGCAATAGATTAGCAACAGGCTTCAAAATGATTCAGATTATGATAGACAGTGTGTTACGCAATTAGGGTGCTCATTTACAAACAGCATTTTTTCTTGCACCATATATCGATTTTAGACAGTCGTGGTTGCTCTGCGCACGATGCATTCTATTTTTATGTAACCATCATCGTTATGATGGGTAACGTATTTCCAGTTCTTCTAGTAAAGGGTTCGGAAATTACCACTATCAAGAAAAACAATAATCACATCATAAATTTTTCTTACAAACTAACATTTTGCATACATTCAACAAAAGCCATCATTTCTCTATTGCTAACGCGAATAGCCGTACTTTTGCTGCACGTGAACCCCGATTACGACGTTAACAAGTATAATAACTGTAATTTTAAATCTAACCACAGTTCTATTCGTAGAACCGTTCTACCTTGTTTCCTTTGGTAAACGTGGTTAGGAGGCTTTTTTGCTGGCCGAGTTACGCCTCAAAGTCGGTAATGTGGTGGTCGGTTTTGGCAGATTTGATGACTTGCTATTGTTTGAGTTTTTGCAGGTTTTCGTTGATTTTTAGTCTGTGGTTACGTGATGAATGTGGTGAGTCTTGAAACCCTGTATTTTTACGTAGGTATACCTATCACACGTTTCAAATAAAAAATTGGACGTTTATTTTTGATGCAATAAATAAGTAGTATAAAAATTAATAATGCTTCTAAGTGCATCCGGATACATAGCGAATATTTTGAATAAGTAGATGGAGTAGAATTAAGTGAACTCACTTCTTTTCACAAAACAGTTGCAAAAAATTCGCATCACGTATTATATTTCCTTCAAAATCACAACAATAAAATTTTCTTACAACATGCGTTTGTTATCAAAGAACTATCTTTTATAACATCTAATCGTCATCCGTCATTTTGTGGTCGTATCGTTTTCCTTCCGGTACCTTTTATCGAACAAAACAATCCATTCATACTTATTCTGTTGTATTAGAGTTGAATTTTCAACTGTAGTGTGTTCAACAAATTCGATTCGTATTTCGTTCGCGATGTATGACACAATGGTTGCAACAGCCAGTTTCCTATAAAGCGATACCCAGTTCGACCCTGTGGGTGGTTCCAAATGTATCGAGTTGCTTGGAGGGTTGTCACATTGTAGTGGTTAATGTTCGTTCAGCAATATTTGGTGCAGTTTTTGACTAATAAATGTTCTTTTGGAATTTGTTTGTGTGACTGCATTGTGATACAATAGAAATTCCAAGGGTAAAGCTGCGAAAACTAATGTCGTACATCGTAATAAGGCTTCTTCTTTTTCCTACGGCCAATCTGCCTATAAGTAACTATGACAGACTAGGGTCTAATTACCATTTTCTAACACAAGCTTGAGAAAAGCCAAACATAGCAAGTTTATGACACCTATAGTATTTTTATTGCGTTTTTTGTTCAGAAAGCATGGCTTACTTAATTAGCCTGCATCTATTCTGAGCCTTGGACTTATTTATATTGGAAAACTAACTGTTGCCCGCGATTTCGTCTACGATCCAGGGTAAAAAGTAGCCTATGTCCTTCTCCAGGCCATGCTCTACATATTTGCGAAATTTCATCTAAATCCGTTCAACCGTTTTAGCGTAACAAGGAAACATATAAAAAACTTTTTTACAAAAAAAACAACCGACTTCCAAACAAAACACTAAAATACCTGAACAATAACTTTAATTTCGGAAGTCGATTGTGTATTTTCGTGTTTGGCCACCAACTTCCGAAATTAAAGTTATTTTGGAAGTCGGTTGTTTTTTTGTAAAAGAGTTTTTATTTTTCACTTTTTAGTTGTGGTACCTACCCTACACACATTCGTATACCACTACTTGATATGTAAATAACCGTGACAGGAATTTATTATAACATCATCAATATAAACTAAGTGGAAAAAATACGCATTATTAAGGATAACTCAAAAACTACTGATCAGTACTTAATAAAGTTTAAATGGAACTACATGTTAAGTACCAGCTTTCAAATAAAAAAAGAATCATCCAAATCGGCTTACCCAGAAAAAAGTTCTGAACTAACACACATAAAAAAAATATAAAAAATATACAGTCCAATTGAGAACCTCCTCCTTTTTTTGAAGTCGGTTAAAAATACAAATCTTTTCCCGGTGTAATATTAGTTTAGGTAAACAGCAAAAAACAGTTTTTAGCAAACAATTTTTAATTAATAATTAATTTGTAATTCTGGTTTAATTTCAATATGGGTATATTCTTGAAATTAAAATGTTTTTTTTTTTGTTTTAGCTATAATGTAATTTG
This sequence comes from Dryobotodes eremita, assembly GCA_917490735.1. Taxonomy (NCBI): domain Eukaryota; kingdom Metazoa; phylum Arthropoda; class Insecta; order Lepidoptera; family Noctuidae; genus Dryobotodes; species Dryobotodes eremita. Next base: position 15,191,555 of record OU823251.1, on the reverse strand, counting down.
AGAATTCATTCCTAGTCTTAAAGTCATCTTGTGCCGCATAAACATTACCAAACAGAAATTGCACGATTGCACCCATATTAGTCGAACCAGCAACCGGTATCAGTAGTTTCATAAGCACAGAGGTATACTGACACAAAGGACTAGCGCAATATTATATTATTTTGTATTGTACCAATTGTCAATCGCAACAACTTGGCCTGTTAGTGTCGCGTACTCTTGTATTGTGCGATTTCTGGACCGAACATAGTAAATGCAACACTCTATTTCAACTCATCTAAAATTGGCCAGGCTAATTTGAATTTTACGTCTTTGAGATAAGGTTGTTAGAAGTTTTCAGAAAAGTAAAGGGTAATTTGGCTGAAAAGTTTGTTGGCGAACTAAAGCCGGTGCGGTCGGAAGTGGTCATTAAATTATGTATTTGGTGTATTGCAGCTGTTTGTAAGTTTGCCGTTTTTTCCTCAAAATGTTTAATGGTGAAGAATTATTTATTACTTACAAAGGACCGACGGACGCTGCTGATACGTGACTTGGATGCACTTTTTGATGTCTATGAAAACTTATTCGAGTTTAATGAGAAATAATTTTAGGGCCAAAATTTTATATTGTGCCTACCATCGTCTAACGTAAGTAATTAGGTATTTTATTTATTTTAATCTCAGAGATTTTTATAATCAAGTTATTCTATACATCCTTGGAATGTTTGACTCCTTCTGATGCGTTGCTATTCCCTACTAAAAGAGATTTTGATGTATTTTTTCACAGACACCTCTATTATTAAGTAGTTCTCTACTTGATTTTTTGGGTTTCATACCCAAAGGGTGCCAACGGGACCCTGTTACAAGGCTGCGCTGTTCGTCCGTCTATCACAGGGCTGTATCTTGTAAAACCTTATAGGTGGACACTTGAAATTTTCAGAGAGTGTACACTGTTATGGCCGCTATAACAAAGAATAATAAAAATAAAATAAAGTTAAATATTAAAGTGGGTATAAAAAAACGCATACAAAAAACGTCTTTTTGTATGCGTTTTTTGTTCGAACTTATTAATGGAAAATATTGTACGGTGGTAAGGAATCCTTCGTGTGAGAGTACGACTCGCACTTGGTCACTTTTTTATTGATGCTTGGATAAGGCACAAGACTTACAACAAAATTGTAAGGCTCCCGCAAACAAGCGCGAGGCGACTAGTAGGACAATTTCTATGAAACATCATGGAAATTTTTCTACAAGAGTCGCGTCGCGCTGCCGCGTTGCGCCTGTCTGCAGGAGTCTTTATTCTAGTAATAAGTTTCTTGCAAAATTTCAATGTTACCTAACCAAATAACATACGGTACTTACTTCGTTAACAAAAGATAAATTGATATCACGTAGCGCGTAACCGCTGTCCATAATATATTTTGCGCTTGACTAGTTCAAATACATTTCGTAATCAATGTTATTACAAAATTAAGTTACGTTACGTTATGCCTTTAAAATAGATTAGCAAAACCACCATGAAAATATTGAGTAAAACCTGTGATAAAACATTCAAACAGGATGAGTTTATATAATGATTATTAAGGTTTTTTGAAAAAACAGGAGATCATAGCGTCAACATTCTAAAGCTCTATTCCCATCCAATACCAAGAGCTAATACCATTTGGTATTAGTTTATTTCCGAATTTATTTTCTATTCCCAACGAGTACCACATTTTAAAACCAATACCAAAAAAAGTTTGAAGAAATCAGATACAGTCAGGTTCAGTAAAATTAAAATGCTTTGAGTGACGAACTAACTTTCCGAAAACATAATAAATGTTCCCGAAAATCCTAACCCTAGACGGTCGACGTCAGTGGCATCCCGAGGTTCGGTTGGTTAGGTTCCTTTAAACCCTTTAGACAGAAATAGGAGCCCCGCCAAGCGGGGCTCCGTCGACCAGCTTATTAACCCTAACCCTATATTTAGATTACCCTAGATTTCGGTAAAACGCAATTTAAATAAAACTTTGTGTAGCTGAGTGTACAAAAAGTCACGCTTTGGTATTCGTTAGTAATAGATTTTTTATTTAAAAAAATGTGGTACTCGTTGGGAATAGAAAATAAATTCGGAAATAAACTAATACCAAATGGTATTAGCTCTTGGTATTGGATGGGAATAGATCGTTCTAAATATGGTTAGCTTTAGCAGATAATGGAAACAAGAAAAGAAAAAGTCTGACAGAAATTGGCAAAGATTTAAATAGTACGGATTAACGTAAGTCTACGTCAGTACGAAGCGATAAATCGTAAGGCTTCCGCAGACAGGCGCGAGGCGACTCTTGTAGAACAATTTCCATGGAGTTTTCTTAGAAAATATTCTACTTGAGTCGAGTCGGGCCTACTTCTGCTAGCCTTAAATCTTCGTATACTAATACGATACGGAATACTACGGAGTTGCTCATCAAGTCTTAACAATATTATATGGGAATTCTCACTAGATGCAGCTGATATGTTCATAACCATCCTGAACTTCTCCCAACTATGCTAAGGTTGGCTTCCACGTTCCACATCTTACATTACGTCATACGTATTTATAAATTATTGTTATAGCCCGATACGTATATGCAAAAGCTAACAAAGAGCATCGTTAAGAAGCTTTGGTGTCAGTTTTTATTGAATCCAGTAATCATTGTGTGTAATCTGTGACACGTCAGTTTTGTTAATATTTATATAGAGCTGTTATTACCAGTTTTATTTTGTTAAACGTATTTGAGTGCATTTATTCTGCAATAAGGAGCGTACCTAAGCATGAAGTTTTCTTAAATAGAAATAAAGTTAATGATGAAAGCTTCCTCTTTATAGTATGTGTTTTATATCCGTAAAAGTTTAACAGGCAATGGAGTTTTGTTATAATCTTTGAGGCTTTGTAAATAATATTTAGAAAAAGGATTATAACGTAATTATTGGATTTTGTTACCAGACAATATCGACCACCTCGCCTACTGTAAAATTTTTAATACTAATAGATAATGCTAGAAAATAACCTCTTAATCACACTCAAATGATACCTGACACACCCAAACCTTCACTGTCTATCCACACACAAGCCCAGTAAGCCGCATTGTACCACACAATGGTACAGTAACAATATTTGAAAGCTCACAGAAAACTGCGCCGAACACAATGTATGTTGGTACCAAAAAGTACCAACAATGATGCATTCATAGTGACACGAGACGACTATGGAAACGGAAGTTGACACTACGATGTTCCAACATCTCGGTACTGGTAGGCTTTGTTTACGAAGACTTCCTGGTACACGATTAGATTTAAAAAAACAGATGTACTACCCGCGGCTTCGCTTGAAGCGCTTCCGATCGAGTAAAAATAATGGACGTATAGATACGTGCATTGTATATCGCCATTATTAGTTCACAGAAGCAGCAAAATGTTTGTTTACAATGTATCATTGTGTAAACTGGGCCGGCAGTCTCGACATAGATACCGACAAAAATCGGTCGTTAAGTCCAATCGTTGTCAAATTTCTTTAATAGATTTTCAACCTTATGCTTTGGAAATAAAGTTGAAAATCTATTAAAGGGATTTGACATCGATACGACTTAGCGACAGATTTTTGTCGCTATCTAATGTCGAGACTGCAGGCCCTGGTGCTAAATAATTTATATAAATGACGAAAAGTTCATAAAACTTTTCGACCAGCGAGAATTCTAGCTCCATTTTTCGCTATAGATACCTTTACATTATTTCTGATCATTTAATCAATACCATAGTCCATGACAGATTGTGTGAATTGATAGAATAAAGTGAAAAAAGTTGTAAATCGAAGCTAGATTAATTATTAACCTTTGGGTAAATACTAGTAGGTAATAGACATACCTACACGTTTCAAATACCGTGAGTATTTAAATTGTTTCTGTAGGTACGCTGAGTCACTAATCTAGAATCAATCAATAGCTCTGAATAATGTAGTAAGGTCGAAAAGATTATGGAAAAAAATAGGTAACAAAATGTAAGAGGTGAATCACCATACAGACGTTACACAGTTCCTATTCTAAAAACTAAAATCGAACAACCCAATTTTGAAAGCTGACAAAAATCTGAAAAAAAAAACTACTTAAAAGTAACAACGATATTAGCGATCAATCTGAAATTCAACTAACCGTCCATATTCTGTCAAACCGACGTGAACCAACGCTCCCAATTTGACACACCTATCGCCCGTACAATCTAACCTTTCACAACTAAAAACTGTACATTCAAAAATAGTTCTTAATACTTCAAAAATAAGATGGATTCAAGACGAAGTTGTAAGTTTGTAGTTGGTTAAACATACGGGCGTTCATTCACGAGATTCGCCCAGAGATTGTGATCCATCCATCAAGCCGAATGTCAAAACTAATACGGAACCTTGTCCCGTGAGAGTTTCGGATTCGAAATTATGTGTTTCAATGCATCGAGCGTCATCCGATTAAAATTGGCGTCCAATAGGGGAAGACGGACGAGATGCGTTTGAATTACTTTGTTGTCCTATCATGATTCCGTCCTAATGGGCGAAGAAATTAAATTTGATAACATCTGATTGACGTGGTGATGGAGCGGGTTCAGGGGTCGTAAAGCCCGTACATTTTTCTGTGCATGTACAAATGTGAAAGACAAATAGAAGTGGTTCATAGTGGTATGACCAGACGTTTTTGATCACCCTTGAACTTTGTGAATGAACCTATTTCCAATGCCTACCTATTTTCCAACCTATTTCCCTTAGCACATAATTTATTCTATGCCCTTACCTACATAAACGAAGCTAGCTGTACTGGAACAGAACTTTTAGTAACAGCTTTCATTTTTAACACGGAAACCGTCATTTCAAAAAGAAAAGTGTCAACACCAATTATGGCTTTCTTACAAATTCCACAACACTATAAACAGAACTTCTTAATAAAATAAGAAATGTTATTTCGTGTCACACTAAATTGTTATTTTTCACTACATGAAGCTACAGTTGCCAGCACATCAAGTTACTACAAACTGTCAGATTTTCTCAGTCGATTTTGAACTTAACCATCAACATTTTAAGGTTTAAAATCTTTGGAGAAACTTGACAGTTTCGTGTAACTTGACCTGCTGGCGATTGTACCTAAACTGTGTCGCTGTCATTTGTTTCACACTAATTTGTACTTTTAGCGTATTTAGCTGAAAAGTGTGAAAACTGTTCTATTTTAAAATTGCTAATTGTTGCGAAAATATGTTAGAAGTACAGTAAATGGACAAGCAGTGAATCACACATGATTCATAGAATATGTAGCGGCATCTACAACGCCACATGCGAGCTACGCGTTATACTGACGTCACGCAAAATCCTGCATCGTGCAAGCAGAGTTTACCGCGCAACTAGCATCAACGTCCCGACATCAATTGTCGGGCAGTTGCCCACCAGACACAACACCCATCTGGTCGGAGGATCCTCCCTTTTCCATAGAGTATGAGTGAAATATACAGCCTGTTCTTCATACCTCTATAAATAATACAAAGTCAGTTTTATTCGTTATCAAATTAGTGCTTACACATATCCTCAATGTTTATCATGAAACAATAAGTACCTACTCATGGTGTAAACATCAAACATAATAATCATTGACCAATACGCCTAATAAGCGTGATGATTAATGATAAATTCTGCTTGTACCACTTCTGGAAGGCTGTCTTCAAATTTTCATATTGACCTAGGTAGATGCTTTAGGCCTAAGCTATCTAGCACCCTAATAATTGTATAACACACTATCTATCACAATCTGAATCATTTTGAAGCCTATTGATAATCCATTGCTTCATGTGTTCGAATAACTTGTCTGCTCAACAACGTTAATGAGGTAATGAATGTTGTTGAACTGTCAAAATGAGAGCTATTCCTATGTTAGTGTGTTACGCAACTACCCCGCTGATGCTACCAATATTTATTAAAAACAAATATTGTGTGTCTTTCAGTCTGAAGGTAGATAGTGACTAATGACATATTGATGTGTTGGCTCCAAATAATCCGCTATTTCTTCATTATTTCTTCTCTGACACCCAAATTTAATAACTGCAGATTTTGTAATTTCAGTAACTTCAAGTATACGATTATTTCTGCACTTATCAGTTACTAGCTTCTGCTCGCGACTTCATCCTCGTGAAACTCCGGCCCCCGACCCGCTGCGTCGCATCGCATCGCCCGCCCGCGCCTTCACTTCATGTTCGCTTAGCGTTCTTTCCGGCTTTTTCTTTTCCTCGGCTTCCAAAGGCTGTAGGGTGATTGTAAATAGCCTTTAACCTTCCTGAAGAATTCGGCTATCAAATGCGAAAATAATATTTCAAATCCCGACTTGGAGTTGCAGAGATTAGCGCGTTCAAACATACAAAAAAAAAACACGTGTGGCACTCGGAGACTGCCGCGGTAAAGCTATTGCATAGCATTTTTTATCAACTTATGCAATCTGCTTACGTATTCGTCCGATTTCGGAGCAGCTCGTCTCGATTCGTGCGAGCTTCGTACAGTCGTACCATATACATACACGTTAAGCGAACGCTCGGCCGAGCTACATGGTAGGCGGAGTGGGGGGTGTTAGGTTTTATTTTCGTTACGGAATTTCTTGAATCGGTCGCCGCGCTCAAAGCCCGCTATAAAAGCTATGCAATATCTTAAAAACTCTTTCTTTATTATATTCGAATAGATTACTAATTAAACAACATCAACTAAAACGCATTAAAACCTACCCATAAATCAACTGAACCATGAGGACAATAGCATAATCAACGTACAGACGAACAATAATGTTTATGATTGACTTATGCAAATATTTATCCGTGATTAACTCCGTGTTGTCATAAATTGCCCGGTTATAACGCGCCTCGGCGGTTATGGCGTCAAAACATCGACTATTGATATAGTTAGTTTTGATAAGTTGATTCCACCATGTTAGTTTAGTCAATGTCTCTCGTAAAAATAATATTGAGGAAATAAGGAATAACATAATAGGGAAAAACGTGTTCTTTTGTTTTATTGTAAGTGTTTTGTTTTCATTTTCTTGGCAGGTTTTAGGGTTCCGTACGTCTGAATGAAAAAACGGAACCCTTATAGGATCACTCGTGTGGCTGTCTGTTCGTCTGTCACAGCCAATTTGCTCCGAATCTATAATAGATCGATTAATTTGAAATTTCGTAAACATATGAATTTCTGTGAGCCAAGCACGAGCGTGTTACGTAAATAAATTAATTTAGAATATGGGATCACTTTTTTGACGCAAATAAGAAAAATAAAAACAAAGTTTTGAAAAGTGTACCATGTGACATATCAAATGAAACTATGAGGGTCTCATTTTTTTTTTATTATTTTAAAATTATTTAATATAATAGTTGAATATGACCATTCCTTGTATTGTTTGTACAAACTTACATTTGCAGTGGGAATGTATCGGAGAACATATTTTTCAACTACAGTGTTAAGTTTGTTTTTAGGATAAATTCATTCCAACTACGAAACCCTTCATTGTGCGTGGTCCAACATGCACTTTACCGGATTTTTTTCCATAGAATTCTACACTTTGGAACGTGGCACGTAGCTGCTTTGCTAGAGTATGACCAATTCAAAACCATATAAGGAAATATTATTTATATGTTTCCAAATGATTCAGACTAAAGTCAAAGTCAAATCATTTATTTCAAATAGGCACATAAGGCATTTTTGAGAGTCAAAATGGTCAAGAGAATAGAATTGATTCTAGTTGCCCCTTCCTAAAGGTAATATCGTGTGGAGAAGAATGGGCAAGAAACTCCACCGTTAACTCTTTTAAAATATTTACAATATTTTAGGTACATTCATTATATAATTATATGTGAAGATGATGTACCTAGAATAAAATTACTTTACCACATTAGGTCAAAGTAATTAAATATAAAGCAATGACAGGTAAATTAATTAAGTGGATAGATACATGGTGCTCACATATTCACAAATATTGAAAAGTAGATGATTTTTCAAAAATTTTAACAAGGAATAATTTTGTGTGTGAGTTAAAATAGTTACAGAATGGAAAACTAATGTTATTGAAAATTATAAACTAAGTAGTTCATACCCTGGGAAAAACTGGAGCCATTTTGCAAAATTAGAAACTGATATTGGACAATGATGCCATCATTTTAGCTTTATCAAGGCTATGCTACAATAGTACATGTTAGGCAAACTTATATGGGTAGACTCCAAAAAAGATGGACGACTGGGCAACGACATAGGTCTCAGAAGGTTAATTGAAGTTGGTAAATTATCTGTCTGCCAAGGGGCAGTACGATACCAGTCTATAGGGAGACTCATGTTCACACTTAACGTGAACTGAATCTATAATCGCGTTGACAGAATCGATCACCGGAACTTACCTAAACAAAATAATTAGGTACCTACTAGAAATGGAACATAAGTATCAAAAACATTTTGTGTTCTCATTAATTTGATCTTGTTGTTTACAAACCGATTTCTTTCAAAACAGAATCTATTTGCGGTTATACGTTTAAAGGCTCGCGCAGACAGGCGCGACGCAACTATTGTAGAACAATTTACATGAAGTTTTCATAGTAAATGTTCTACTAGAGTCGCGTCACGATGTCGCGTCGTGCCGGTTTGCGGGAGCCTCAACTCAGTTTAGTACTTACATAAAGTACCTATTGGAAATCAACAACTTTAGATTTAGTACGCCTTCAACATTTATTTGAAAATCAAGGTATTTTTTTATAAAGCTGTCTGTGACTCCTGAATTATTGAATAGAGTTCTATGACCCTGTAGATAAGTACTATGTTTATCAAAGTGTTGCATCTCAAACAATTAAAACCTATGTTGAAAGGTCTTACCTAAAAAAAGAAACACTGGTATTCAACGGTATGCGGTTAGACTGAAAGCTGACCACAACGTAGTTGGGAAACGGCTTGGTGGATGATAAATAATGATAATTCTCTTTTGTTTTTTAATTTTATAGATTTGCAAACTTACCGACGATGCTTTTTGGAAAATGGTTCCGGCCACCTACAACCGAAGATTGGCAGTTTATTGCCAATCTTAGAGCTTTGTCAAATCATTTGAAGCGGAACTCAGTACCTATAATGCTACTTGGTGGCAGAAATATAACTGGTGGTTTAATGGGCCTGGAACAACTTTTTCACAATCCTAAAAACGTTGACAAAATCCCCTTTTAACATTATTCCATTAGAACAAGAAATCTAAACAAAATAATTCTAATTAGAATTTAAATCTATCTGGACAAAAAAAACTCAAACACATTTATTATAATTAAACCGTTAACAGGCACTTTTGAATAATCAGGTCAGTCCGAAAGATGAATAAAAGAAAGAAAGAAAGAAAGAAAATACATTTATTTGCGGTAAACATGACGCAAAGAAAAAACACACAAATACAAAAAATAACGAGTGAAAACGAAAACTAACTAAGCTAAGCAAAAACTTATCACGATCTGCACCCTAATTGCGTAACACACTATCAATTACAATCTGAATAATTTTCTAAGATATTGCTAATCCATTGCTTCATATGTTCTAAAAATTTGTTTGCTCAACAACGTAAATAACGCAATGAATGTTGATGAACCGTCAAAATGAAAGTTATTCCTACTGTTAGTGTGTTACACAATTACCCCGCTGAACTTGTCGAAATATGATTCACAAATTCACTGAATAAACCATAAACCCTAACTACCGCAGAACAATACCAGCTAGTTTAAAACAAAATAAATATAAATTAAAGGCCAACATTAAAGCAGCATTCTGTTCCCTGGCGCCATCTTTTACTTCAAGAATGAGTTACCGGTGAGATGCAGACACATCAATTTGCTAAGGGTTTGCCACAAAGACAACTTACCACTGCGACTTGAACTTGTTTTATGTTAAACACTTAAAGTTAACTAAAACTGTGGAGCTTTACAAGCTACCTAGACGATGTTGGTCACAATAAGTTTTTATATTTATTATTTATTTAATTTATTTATTTAACCATTTATGTACACACATATAAAAAGACTGGAAGAAAGGAACAGAAAAATACGTACAAAGATGATGCTTATTTCTAAAGAAATATCTTCCAGCATACCTGTGATAGGAGAGTATATTAAAGAGATGTAGATAACGTGTGTAAGAGTAGAAAGGAAAACAAAATACATAAAATCGAAAACAATTTTCCAATTTAAATATAAACATAAACACAAACACATGAATAGATACTTATTAAGTACCTGTTAGATTATAAATCATCTATTTCTAGGTAAGTTTTTCTAAGAAGAATGTGATAATATTGTTTGGTAAGTATGACATAATATCACGCCTGTATTTTCCGAAGGGCTAACCCTGCCTAAGCCGAGGTGTGTGTGACCTATAGTACACCCACATTTCGACAATTATATTTATGGCGACGCGGCCGTAGGAAAGATAAATTATTTACAGAATTGTAATCATTATAGAATCAACAATAAAACTCCTTAAGTTATAATTGGCCTCAAATGTCAAGATTTCATGAAATAGTCGTTCAATGGGGTAATATGAACTTATATAGATATATTGATGATTTTTGTGATCATAATTTTATAAGTAAATATTTGCTATGGCCGCGAATCATATTAGATCGACATACAACCTGATACTGACTGAAAATTGCAAAAAACGTAAGAAAATTTGAATTTCGCGGGCTACCTTAGCTCATCCCCCTTAAGTCCCATGTAATATGGGGGAGAGCCTATTGTCATTAACCGGGCACAAATCCAGACTCCGGACTGCTACTAAGAAATTCCAGATGGAAAAACCCAAAAACAATTTGCCCGACCCGGGAATCGAACCCAGGACCTCGCGCGTAGCAGTAGCTCTTGTGACCACTAGACCAACGAGGCAGTATTAACAAGCTAATAAGACCGTATAAACTAAAATCAGTCTCTAATTACTATTAGATTATCATAATTACTATTAGATCATCATAATTACTATCAGATTATCATAATTCCTATTAGCCAGTTGCTATGGAAAGGCAATGACCACTGATTTGATTACTATTGCGTTTGCTAAACTAATCATTCACTATAATTTAGCATTTACGTTCAAGGCTCGTGCACACTGGTGCGACGCGACAGCGCGATACAAAGGCACCGCGTGTCCCGCGACGAGCGGTACCTTTGTGTCGTGCTGTCGCGTCGCGCCTTCAAAGGCGTTGCCTTTCTCTCTGACCCATTAAAAACTTCCTTCCAATAGGAAATCAAACAGATCCTAGTTTTTATTAAGTAAAGGATGGAATTATTCGTATTGCACTGAAATAACTTCAACAGTTCTTGTCAAATCAATTAACGTTAACTCAAAATATTACTACTACCTACTGCTGCAGACTCCTTTTCACTACGAACACCTTTTGGAAGTAGTCAAAGACTACTTCCAGCTTTTCAGTTTCACTGAAAATAAACTTGACCATTTTATGTCAAACGTACCGAAAGACAACTTCGAATGTTCTGGCAACTAAAGAATTTGTTGTCGACTGTCGAGAAATAAACGAAGCAATTAAAGGTTTTAAAATCGAATTCCGTTGATATTTGAAAATGAAAGTTCATAATTGGATAGTTCGTTTTGATATTCTGTTATTAGGTAAACGATTTTATGATGGTTGTTAAACAATAACTTTAAAATGTCTGACAAGAGTAAGCAAAAATATGTCTGCTTTCGTTAATTTTAATAATTGAAGAATGCTTACTGTTTGTTTTTATTGAAATAATAATTTATTAAAGTGAACGGCTACCTAAGAGTAATTAATTGTCATTTTTGGTATTAATCTCGTAAAGGTGAACGTTTTTTCTTCTAAAAAGGGGGAGAGAACACTGCATAATCCATCTTATTTGAAATTGCAATCCAATAACCTTTCAATTTAATTGAAATCATCCAAAAAATAAGTACCTACCTATCCACTTAAAAACTTCAAATAAATTAAATTAAACTATTTTCAAATCACAAAATCATTTAATTAAAATGAAAATAATTATCTTTGTAAAGCGATCTAAGGGCATTTAATATTAAAACATTTAAGCTGCAGGCAAATTGATGAAAAATAAATTTATTTGAGCGTGCGGATTGCTCTGACTTATCGGTTCTATCTTTACTGACATGACAATCAGCCAATTAGAGAATCCACACGATGCATTGTCGGCGTTTGTGTGACTAAACATACTCGTATAATACTCTGAACTCGTAATTAGCCATAATATATTACCAACTTTATTATACGTGCACAATGGCTCGTTTATTAAAGTTACCTTAAACCTCGATTATATAAACAAAACATGTTTATGACTACGATTTTCTAATTTGTTTTTAGAATTGATAGCAACATTTGTATGGAGAGCTAAGTAAAGTTATGAGACGTGATAAACTTGTGCTTATGTGAATCTTAATGTGACTTGTTTACAATTTGGCCTTATTTACCGAACGATACTCCAAATCGTGTTTTCAACATTGGTTTAAGTGTTTTGATACTTTGGAAATATTAATGAGAGTACTTTGTCCTTTGCAGTCTAAATCTTAATAAAGCTGTATGTCAGTACTTAATGAGGTTTTAACCTGACGTTAGTCGTCCGGCACAATCAGGGAAATTAAATGTTTATCCAATAGACACACTACGGCCCTTTGCTAGTATCATAGCCATTTCATACAACTGTCAAAGAATGACACTTGTGATTTGAAAATGCGGATGATATCAGTTGGTAAACAATTAATTTCGCTGACTCTAACTAACCAGCTTAAGCCTGATCATGGCCGTCTTTAACACATAGGCTTAGGAGATATTTTGAATGTTGAAACGGGTTAAGACTCCCGCAGACAGGCGCGACGAGATACTGGTAGAAAAAATTCCATTAAGTTTTCATAGAAATTATTCTATTAGAGTCACGTGGTGCTGTCGAGTCGTGACTTTCTATGGGAGCCTTTATGTACTCGTTGATTTACCTACATGAAATCTGTAGGTACCTACCTATGCGAAGTATGTTATAAACCAAGAGTATAGTATGATGACAAATAGTTAAGTTTCCAGTATTCAGGATCATTGTAGCCAGCATCAGCACCCTAATTGCGTAACACACTATCTGTCGCAATCTGAATAATTTTGAAGCCTATTGCTAATCAATTGCTTCATATGTTCGAAAATATTGTCTACTCAACAACGTAAATAACGCAATTAAGGTTAGTGAACTATCAAAATGAAAGCCAATTGCTTCATATATTCGAAAAAATTGTCTGCTCAACAACGTAAATAACGCAATTAATGTTGGTGAACTATCAAAATGAAAGCCATTTCTACTGTTAGTGTGTTACGCAGTTATACCGCAGCTTAGGCTAGATGGCTACAATGTCTTTTTTTAAATGATTATTTTCACTATTTCACGTTATTGTAAGCGATGACGTGGTAGACGATAGAGCACGCTTGGCTAGAAATGACCTATCCCTACCTGTCTTCTCTGTGATCTTCAGTTGTGGATAGGAAATCAACATATTGGATTATGTCACAGACGAACCATGTCATTTAAATCAAGACGCTGCCATCAGAAATCCATCTGGCTTTGTTATAACGTAGGAAAATGATAAATGATTTTATTTCTGTAAGTAAGTTTGTACAAACACTTTTACGTCAATCATGTTTTTTTAAACTAGATGAGGTCGGCGTTTCTTAACTGACTACTCTGAGAAGAAAGGCCGAAACAAACTCAGAGGTCACAGTCTCTTTTAAAGTCTAGACATAATCTTGGTCAGGTCATGCGAAGACCATGCAGATTGGTATCTGAAATGGTCTTTTGACGAAAGAACCACACAGATTGAGTGGACCGGTCCAGTCAGTGCACGCATTTGTCAGTAATCGTGCAGCTCGACTCAGGAAGTCAGGACTTAAGGAGCTCAACGATTTGACGAACAATACCAAAGAAAGGACATTTAGGTAGACCGCATAAATTACTCAAACTGCCAGATCATAATTAAAATTAAATTAGAAAAAAAAAAAACAATTACCCAAATAGTCCTCACATATGTAAGTATGGCTACAAATGCAAAACAAGGAGTCTTGGAGTTGGTGTTTATTGAAGCGGTCGGTGAGGAAATAGTTTGACTGATTTATATTTTTGTTTGCTTTCTTTATAGAATTGCATTCTAGCGTAGCTCTTAATTCAGATTTCATAATTATTTTTAGTAAGTTTGTTTTTCTGCCTATAAATATATTAGCTCAGACGCTACTGGCAAAAAATATGTGTAAACAGATATTCGCTAGTTGGTAGTTACCTATATATCTACGGCATGTTATTGGAATCTTACTAGACTACGCCAACGTTGAAAACCGCCAGAGAGCCTAGAGTAAGTAACATTCTATATTTCTATCAGCCATTTAGTAAGTTTGTTTGGTCTGCCTATAAATATATTAGCTCTGACGCCACTGGGCACAAATATGTGTAAACAGATATTCGCTAGTTGGTAGGTAAATACCTTACCTTACCTTCCTACATTACCTTCCTGTGCCATGGTATTGGTATCTTACTAGACTACGCCAACGTTGAAAACCGCCAGAAAGCCTAGAGTAAGTAACATTATATATTTCTATCAGCGATAACTATTATTGAAATGTAAAAAGTGTATGGGACTGTCATAAGCTACTGGAAAGGTTACGTCGATCCCGTTTAAAGTTGTTGCAGAAACACGAAACGCTTTGAAAGCGATTGGCAATTGCCCTCTAAGGTCAATTTTATCATTTAAGGTTGCACTAGTCGATATTTTTTCCATACAAATTTCGGGAGCGTATTACTTCACTGTTTGAAATTTTACATCCAAAGGTAAGCATTATATCGTTTTGTCCCATTACTAATTTTGTCTGTGCGGAAACAGAATAGTAAAATAAAAAGCCATTACAAAATTATGAGCCAACAGAGATTCGTTTTTCTTGCTAATTGTAACGCAAATTTGAGCGTAAATAAGAAATAAAAGAAATGTAAAATCTCCAAAACAAACTCGGCACCGACAAATCTTAGCTATCGATGAGTTTAATCAATTTTATTTATTATTAATTTATCTGATTGATTTTTTCATAAAATAGTATTTTCTACGCGCTTGTTTTACTATGAATTAAAATAACGGTGTATGTGTGGGTGTGAACTAGACGTTGTGCATATAGACTAGCGTCTAACTGCTCTTCACTGATACTATCTCTGTTGGAGACAATGCCAGGAGACACAGCGTGCTTTGTGACCATGCCCACCAATGAGTTCGAGCCCGCGACTAGTTCAACCTTAAAGAGCTTATTGCAAGCGCTACTGCTGTGCATGAGTTCCCAGGTCGGACAAAGTGTTATTGAGTTTTTCCATCAGGAATTTCTCAGTAGCAGCCCGAACCCTAGATTTGTGCCCGGTTGATGACAACAGGCTCGCCCTCTATTATATGGCACTTAAAAATAACTGGTGCTATGTAGGTATACTATAGGTACACCTCTGCTTCGGAGATTACAGGCGTCATGAAAGGTAGTGTAAAGTGTTTATATTGATTTTAATCCCGATCTCATGGAAGAGACTTTCATCATAAATTGCCGACTGCTCCATTCATGAATTAGATGTAAACATTATTAATAGAAAACAAGTTAGATCACCTCCTTACCACTGTAGGATTTTGACCTTTATCGCAAGTACCTTGGGTTCTGCTTTTAATGTAGCTTGGATAAATTCTATACTGAAAATGAGTCAACATTTTGTTTTTCTCGGCCTATGGGACATTGCCACAGAGGATTGAACCCATTAACCCAGCCGATGTATTTGCTTTCACAAACAAATTTTCTTAGTTGTTCCTAATTAGAATGTGTTCTTATTCAAATTTATCACACATGTCTTACAAACAAGACAGAGTCATGCGCGAAAGCTGAAAATAAAAGTGACATTCGTCACATTATTTTCTTTTTCTTGGACAATTAATCTTAGTGGTAGTTATGCAAACAAAAACTTAAAAAGATATACCAACCATATTATTTTTAATTAAAGTGGGTACTCAAACTAGCTACTCTCGGAAATATCGCTCGGAGATAAAGTAATTAAAAATAAGAGTAATTATAAATATTAATTCCTTGATAAGTAATTTTAAAAGTCCCTGAGTAAAATGAAAGACAGAATAAGTATCAAAACGTCAGTATAATTTATTACGTTTTCAAGATATCTTTGTACATTTTTATACAAAACAATAATTTTCATTATGACTAATAATTACAATCCAAAAATTACATTTATTTTCAAGTTTATAATTATTAAATCTAATATCACGATTTAGCTTAGTTATTTTAAAATAGGTACTCAAGCAATACATCTAAGTATAGCCAATAAAACGATAACATTGCGAACATAATATATATCGTTATATACATTTTTTATTTATAATTATTATGAGTAAGCACATTAATAAGTGTAACATACCTAAATACGCTTGCGTACAATCAAAAATAATATATTTTTAATACAAAATGATGATACGAAAACATAACATTTAGATAAAAGCTTTAATTTTGACTGAGAATAAATATTTATTGAACAACTAAATGTGATAGAAATAATAACAAATGATTTTTTGAGAAAATTTTAACTGATTTTATTATTAAATCAATATTTAAATACAATTTTTAAATAAAGCTATACACTTTAATATTAATAATTGTGAGTATGGGAAATACGTTTAAAGGTCTTAAGCTATTTGGTGTTGCGTTACAGTGACTGATCTGTGAAGATATTTCACAGTTTCAATAAACTATGTTAATACAATTAATAATAATTTTTAATATTTGAAAAATGTTACCACAATCAGACTCAACATTTTCACACGAACTTTGTACAAATATTGTTTCATTAAAATACTTGTATTCTTGTAAATCGTCTCGATTTCCGTAATGCTTATATTACGTATGTGAAAATTGACAAAATGTACGACAATAAGTAACAATGTATTTACAATAATTAAATAAATTACAAAATGTGAATGAATATTTCAAAAGTGCAAGCTTTAGTGCAAAAGAAATTAAATAAAAACTTACTGGAATACCAAATACCGACAATTACGTTCAAACAAAGTACGTGCGCCCCTTATTAGAGGCACTCCCGGTTATGGAGCGCGGAACGGTCGGCGAAATATCATCTACCCTAGAATATACGTGACCACTGCTAGGGGACAGCCTCAGGTCATAATTAAACCGAGGACAAGTCCTGTTGTCGATCGACATGTAGCTATTGTTCGAATTGTTCCCTTCCCCGTACGTGTTGTTCTCCGACGACGGAGAACTTTCATTCTGCGACGATTCACCATCGTTTCTCTTACAATACTGTAAGGAATTTGTGAAATTCTGCTTTGAGCAACCATCGTTTGAGACCGGCATTGTCGTGTATCTCAACGTCGGAGTCTGACGTAACGACTTCTTGAATACGCTATTCTCGGAGCCTTTTACTGTGATAATAGTGTCAGTAGAATTGAGTAAAGTGATGAATCTATCCCAGAATCGAGGATCGTTCCAAGATACATTCTTGTATTTATCTAACACAAAACACAATTCGTCGCTTATTTGATTGTTATCTACGACTTTGATAAATATGACTTTATTTAAATCACTACGATTTAAAGATTTTAAGTAACTAAAAAATATATTTTTGAAATGAATATCGCAGAGGTCGTTGCAAATAAAGTTTGTTGTTAGAACAATAAGTAGGCGTTTAGATAGTTTTGACGATTTTGAGAAACCGTCCAAAGTTAGAATGTTCAGTGATGCTTCGTTAGGCGAAAACTTTTTGGAAGTCATTTTTCTGAACTCTATCTCGGACATAATATTATGGTATACAAAATTTGTATCTTTGGTATTGCATATCACGTAGTAGTCATACATGTGATTAGGAATACCTTCCAACACATGATCGACGTTCGGACAAGACTGTTCTTTGAACAAGGGTACGCCATATTTAGTGTACAACCAGTCACTAATCCCATATCTGAACGAATAAAATATAGCACCTATTAGAAAGATTACCACAAGGATAATTATTACTCCACATATAACAGCAAAGTAATTATCGGGAAGAAATATTGACTTGGAAACAATTTCATCTCTAGACACGGTCGGGTCACCTACTGATCCCATATACTCTTTACAATGGCTCAATACCGAAGCAATAGTTATTTTAGTTGGTTTTCCTTCAGTATCTGTACACAACATTTTCTCCGGGTCTCCCGGATCCCTCCTAAGCCACGAATCTAATTCAGCTATACTCTTACAGTCACAAGAATATTGGTTTCCCTCAATAGATACATGGGCCAAACTTTTGGAAGACGACGCTAATAATTTCCAAGGGAAAAAGTTGACGAGTTTATTATCATCGATTCTTAGAACCGAAAGTGACTTCAATGAGGAAAACGTGTTATTTGCAACATGTACAATAGCGTTATGATCTAAATATAATTCATTCAAATTATTAAGATGAAGAAATTCATCTCCCTTCAATTCCACCAACTTATTATTTTCCAAATGCAAAATTCTGAGAGAATCAACACCTTTGAAAGTTTGATTATTCACTTCCTTCAACTTTGTGTTGTTCAAGTATAAAACTTGGAGCTTCTTTTTGCCAATAAACACGTGATTTCCCAGATGGCTGATGTGATTTCCATCTAAATATATTTCGGTAGCGTCCATTGGAATTCGTTCGGGCACTTCGCTGTAGCCGGCGTACGAACAATCTACAACGTTCGCATTCCAAGTTATGTCGTGATAGCATCTACAGTTATTTGGACAAATCATTTCACAGTCACATGCTACAAAGTCACAACAATGACACAGAGCAAAACAATGACTCTCGTATGGACAGAGAAAGTCAGAAGGTGACATGTCTATTATCGTCTTTTTTTCTTTGGCCCGCGAATGGACCAGCGTACAAAAGGCTTTATCTAAATCTAACACGCGCGGGTATTGTCGACTGTGACTCAAATAATTAATGCGCTGAATCCATTCCATTGAACAGTCACAAACAAATGGGTTTCCGCTTATAAAGAACTCTGGTAAGTCACTATCTTCGTCTATTTGATCTAACCTAAACGCGTTCATGTCGAGTTGTACTAGTTTGTTATTATTCAACGCTACAGTTGATAGCCTTTGTAGTTTAGAAAACGAACCGACTTGAATGTTTTGAATGTTGTTGTCATTCAAGTAAAGTTTTTCAACAGATTTTGGTATCGAAGTCACAGTTATTTGACTTATATTATTGAAACTTAAATCTAGCAATTTAATATTTACAATAGAATACATATCGTCATTGACAAAATTTGCGATGTTATTCATATGAAGGTCTAGCCATTCTAAGCTTGTAGGAAAACTTCTGAAGTCGAAAAACATTATTTTGTTAGCTGACATGTTGAGCCAAACCAAGCTATTTAAGTTGTTGAAAATTCCATCAATTTTTAGTATTTCATTATCATCCATTCTGAGCAATTTTAAATTTACATTCTTTCTAAAACAACCAGGTGCAACATGTTTTATTTTATTAGATGCCAAATTAAGCAATTGAAGTTGTGGTAGATGTTCAAAAGTATCTTCATTCAAGTATGTAACTTTGTTATCAACTAGACGTAAACCGAAAAGTTCTGATAGACCCCTAAAATTTTCCCGATTCAAATGTGTTATATTGTTGTTCCCAATATCTAAGGACCTTAGAGATCGAAGTTTACGAATCGAGGAAGGAATTGCTGACAAAAAGTTATCACCTAAACCTAAGTCCTCAATGGCTGTCATATTATCAAAAGCATTCTCTTCGATGTGCTTAATTTTATTGTTATCTAAGAACAATTCGTGCAAGACGTGTAAATCCGTGAACAAGTGTGTGTGAATATGTACAATTTTATTGTTTGAAAGTGTAAGGGAGTGCAAGTTTCGCAACTCTCCGAATACATGCTCGTCTATAGCAGTAATTTCATTATGCTCTAAATTTAATTTCTGTAAACTATACAAATCTTGGAACATGTGACGGTCTATTCTATTTATTCTATTATATGAGAGATTGAGTATAACCATACGAAGTAAACCTAAAAATGTGCCTTTATTTATCCACTGACTAGTAAGTTCATTATGTGACAAATCTAATATTTGTAACTGATCTAGTCCTTCAAAAAGTCCTGGAGGCAAAGTATTTATGGTGTTGTTACTAAAATTAATTTCTTTCAAGGACTTTGAGTCAGAAAATAGTTCAGGAGGAATATCACTCAAAAAGTTACTCGATAAATTTAAAACCTGCAGACTGAGCAATCCTTCAAAGGCACCATCTTCTAGGGTAGATATTGCATTATTTTGTAGCAACAATTTCGACAACGAACGTAACTTTGACAAACTATTGCCGGTTAAAACGATTAAGTCATTATACGACATATCAAGAACTTCTATGACTAAATTACAACTTCTTACACTTAAATTTTGTTCTCGCAATGAATCAGAGAAACCAATAGTCTTTATGTTTTGCAAGTGATTATTAGTCAGGTTCAAAGTTTTCAAACTGTACAACGGACAGAAAGTTTCTGTCTTAGTGCTCCAGATGTTGTTGTCACTTAGGTCGAGTTCGATTAACTCGTTCAAGCCCGCAAAGGCTTGTTCGTGTAACTCCATTGTCATCGCCGACCATTCGCTGTTGTGAGTCGTCACGTGCAGACGCTTCAGGTCTTTGAAATTTTCAAATGCACGTGCCGGTATCTGGCGTATCTTGCATTTGTCGACGACGAGATCTCTTAGTTTTGATAGACTTGTATGTTTTCCCGTTGACTTTTCAGCGTGAGCAGCCAAAGTGCTTTCGAAAAACAAAATTTCACTGCACTGTACGTGTAACGATATCACGTCGTCGAAATGCGTCCGACTGATATTTTGTAACAAGTGGTCCAAACTGCTTATGGTTCTGATCTTGCAGAAAAGTACCGCGTTCTCCGACGTTTCCGCTTCGAGGCTGCGGTACGCGCACTCGTGCGGCATTTCGGCCCCGGAGTTCCTCTCGATGGCATGGCAGTAGAACAACACGTACACTATGATTCGATTAAAAGTTCGGTGCTCGAGTCTTTTCACGACAGTTTGTTTTATTAGCATTTTACGGTCATATGCGAGCTGTGGTGAGGCATCGAGGTCGGCAGTGCCATTTATGAGGGAGCGAATTGGTCGATCGCGTCATAAATATTCACGCGTTGGAAGCGACATCGCGACTCGCGTGGCATCACAGCGTTTAGCGCGGTAGCTACAGGCGTGTGTCGCGTACGGCGGCTGCCCACCGACTGAGCGGCGCTCTGTAGCTCCTCCCCACAGTGTCGTACGCCCCGCGCTGCCGCGCCGCCCCGGCGTCTAAAGAAACTTCATCTCATATTATCAAGGGTGCATAAACCGTTGAATTATTCCCGTGCGGGTGTATCGAGCATTAATTATAAACAAACTGAGATCTAGTTTCGTAGAGCTCGTTGTTGTGCTACAACTTTTTCTTTCAGCACCAGGGATTCTAGTTTGATTCTAATGGGATGCTGTATACATTTTTAAGTTATAAACATCAGTTTAAGTTTTTTAAACAGTACCTTAAGTACAGAATAAAAGCAGTTTCAAGATTAAATGTATCTCATGAGTGTCTTCTGTATGAAAACCCTGAAAGATAAACGGTGGCACTCTAAAAACTTTTCTTCATTGAATACAAAGTTGCCTTTTTTAAACAATACTGTTTAAAAAAGGGGCTAATGCCGTTATATTAGGAACACCTGTTGTGTCTTGAACAAGTTCGGTAAACTTTTTACTCAGGATCGTTCTCGTGAAACGGGATAAAAGACTTGCAAAATAGTTTTCTGGGACACCACATGGTTCTGAAGTTAACGTGTTCTCTTATATTATGGTCGAGAGAACCCTCTTAAGAAGGCACCAACTTTTTTTGAGAATTTCCCACATTTTCCGAGTTTTAGGTAAAATGTAACACATAAGTATTATAACACGCATATGCTTTTTCGTTTATGAGGTAAACTTGGGTATAAATATGGGAGCAGGAAAAGTGGATTTTAATCTTGTATGTTAGTAGGAAGTAAGACGTTTTTTGGAGAAAAAAAAAAATCTGAAACCTGGACGCTACTGCAAAATTACCTATGGATAAAATAACTCGTAAAAATACAGGAATATCCATTCATTTCGTTATGTTTTAGTATAATTATAGTATTAAATATTACATTAAAATGCTTCAATGGCAAAGTTGCCAATCTTCTGGCCACGTTTCGGGGTGACAGAGATGTCGAGAACTTCGACATTTTTATATGTTTGTTTTGTTTTTGTATTTATTTGCATAGTTAGTTAGTAATTTAATACGGTACCTAGTGTAAATAGTTAATTGTGTAATAATTGTTTAATAATATAATTAGCTTACACACGTTTTTGAAAAAAAAAATATGTTTTCCTGTTGCTATTTTCATTTCCATCTGTCTAGTTCGAACTTGGAGTTATTTTGTGGAAACGAAGATTAAAAAATTACAAAATATGTACTGTCAAACGGGGTGAATCGAGACGAAACTTTAAAAGGGATTATATCATTTAAATAATATAGTTTGTTGCCAAAAAGGACTCTTACCAATTAATTTACCATGCTGGCAACAAACTATATTATTTCAATGTTAAAATCCCTTTTAAAGTTTCGTTCCGATTCACCCCTGCACCCCTATTTAACCAGTTTGACGGTACTTTCAGTTGTATACCGTACAGCTTTAATAAGATACTTTTCATTAACATTCGGTAGCTTAATTAGGTCCAAAATACTTTAATACTTTAACCCCATGATAATCTCACGTCATTCCATCAGCCTATTGCACCCATAGTTCATGATGATGATAGGTGTCCTACCAGCCACCCTTCACATGGCATTAAACTTGGTATTAATTATAACGAACGTGTGGGATTTCTCACCATGTTTCTTTAACACTTTGAAGTCGGTGATAAGTTTAAATTATAAATAAAATATGTATGTGCGTTTGTGACACACATGGGGTAGGGTTACGTACGATAGTGTTGTTCGATATTATAAACGAATTCGATGATTTTTAGTCACTTGACTACTTGAGTAGATAATGTCCAAACAGTAGAAAGCAGCAGGCGATACTCGAAAATTTAGGAAAGATATTCCAATTCTTAATTGGTTTTGAGATAGAGGATAAGTCACAATTTTTATTTATTTTTTATTTTAGGTGGGTTTGCTCTTGACTCTAGTCTAGGTTAGAGATGAGAGAGACAAAGTTGACGATGGAGTGAGCTTACCCAGAAGAAGCCTGCACCCTAATTACGTAACACCTTATCTATCACAATCTGAATAATTTTGAAGCCTATTGCTAATCCATTGCTTCATATGTTCGAAAAATTTGTCTGCTCAACAACGTAAATAACGCAATGAATGTTGTTGAACTGTCAAAATGAAACCCATTCCTACTGTTAGTGTGTTACGTAATTACCCCGCTGTTCACTCTCACTTTGAAAAGATTTGGGTTGTATGCGTTCGGAAACACAGATTTGATATTATAATTTTATTTAATAATAATTTATAAACAGCTAATTTCCTTTGGTGTTTTGAACTAACTTATAGGTATTAGCGTCGGCGAAGAATAACGCAACGAATAAATATCGCTAATAAATAAATTCACAAAATAATAATATGAGCATATCAGTCCATCAACTTTTTGCGACATCTATTGTATTATTGTGAATTCACCAAATATCATAAATAAGCATCAATCCTACTATAATAATATTATAAATGTGAAAGTTTGTGAGGATGGATGTATGGATAGATGGATGTTTGTTACTCTTTCACGCAAAAACTACTGAACGGATTTGGATGTAATTTGGAACACAGATACTTTATAACCTGGATTAACATGTAGGATACTTTTTGTCTCGGTAGTACGTTCCCGTAAGATAATTTTCGATATCCTCCCGAGCGAGCCGTGGGCAAAAGCTAGTCTTCCATATTATTGTTAAATCTCACATTGTTTCCTAATCTAGATCTTTTTAATAGCCATGAAAAAACATAGTCTGACCAAACACTGTGGTATAATAACATCCTTATAATCATAGTGAACGCCTTAACTGTGTACGCAGAGAAAAAAAGATGGCTAACAATATTATCGAGATTCGAAAGAACCGGATACATAACATTATAATTTTCCGTAACTACCTTCAGTTTACTTATTAAATAATCCAACAGTTTAGAAAAAAAATTGGTTCGAGTTCGGTGGTTCTGTAGACAGGTTTTCCAAGACTTATTTTAAATATGAGCCACCTCTACTTAGTCACACAATTTTATAAGTTACCTTATGGTAAATGTGGACAGTTATGATCATACAGGATAGATTCAGAAGTTAAACAAAGTATAGGTCGTCGGCACAAACAGGTGCTTTTGATCTAAAACGTCTATGAGCACCTACTTAGAGCAATTTTAGAATTAACAAAGATGCTCAATGGGCTAAAGATCTAAAATCCAGTTTGAAATTCAACATAATGTTGCCTATTCTGGCTTAATAAGCATTTACAAAATATAAACGCAACATCTAAACTAATTTACAAATGAAAAAGAACTTCAAAAATCTCCTCATTGCATTCACAACCGACAAACAGACAAACAAATAAAAGCAATCGAAATCTATTCAAACGCCGAACCCTAAAAAGCGCCCACGATATAATTCAAAGCTAACACAGGTAATTACGAGTTCGAAGTTGAAGTGCATAACTAGTAAACCAGAACCACAAAACAGATCTGTACAGAATGCCAATTCCTTACAACGTAACGTACGCAACGTACGCAACGCAACGCACGCAACGCAACGTATGCAACGCAACGCAACATTTTTTGATTTCTTTTTCTTTCTATACATTGAGCAAAAATAGTCGCGTG
The DNA here is from genome assembly GCA_917490735.1 of Dryobotodes eremita. Taxonomy (NCBI): domain Eukaryota; kingdom Metazoa; phylum Arthropoda; class Insecta; order Lepidoptera; family Noctuidae; genus Dryobotodes; species Dryobotodes eremita. The sequence goes on along the minus strand of OU823251.1, from coordinate 15,166,605 downwards.
TACACGCATGGCGATCTCAAACTATGTCGAACAAACGCCAGTCGCTTGCATTGCACTCGCTGTACCGCTGTACCGGCTGTATAGTCAAACTTCTAATTGCTTTACGATCCTAAGCCTGAATGTCCCTTGCACGTCGTTGAATATTAAGGCCAATAAAAAAAAAAATGGTACGTATGAGGTGATACATCCTATAACAAAATGTCTTTAAGTCATATTCTACCTTAACAGGGAGGCAAATATCTGTTATTATAAAATATTTCGTAGATTAATCATTCAATTATCTATTACAAATATTAAATTAGAGTATTTATGAAAAGACAAGTGGCAGTTTCGACCTGAAAGTTTTAATTTACTGGTGGTTTTTTTTGTCAAAAGTAGTAAAGCAATTTTGAGATCGACTACACGTCGACGCGTGTCTTTGTGTGCGTGCATTTTCACTCGTCGAATGGAGTCAGTCTTCTGTACCAATATATTTTGTGCCAGAACGCTGAACGCGTTTAAGCCACATGGGAAGAGTTCATATAATAATTGGCCAGTGCGTAATTGAGCTATGTGGGCCTGAATGCACAAACAAGTATAAAGCAATTTGTAGTTCGTGATACCTGTGAATAGACCACCCACTAGATATACAAAGAGACTGACCGTGGAAGGGAGAATTTTGTGAATGTATTTTAATAAGGTATAATTCTGATTAAAGTGGTTGGCTATTGAATTCGGAAATAGTTTTGGTGGATAGCTTTTATTCGAAACACAAAGTAATATAACGTTATGAAAAATTATAAACTTAAACAAAAATCGTCTGTAGGCCGATGCTTTTTTAAATCGTTCTGGATACTAGCATTGAAATGTATTATCAATAAAGTATATGAGGAAGACGATGTTTACTAATTCTAACACAGCAGATACACTTAAAAAAACTGAAGACACAAAACAATTCAAAGAAACACCACTTAGCTAACAACTTTTAAGAACCTGTAACATACAATTCAGCTCTACGAGTACCTACGTTTTTCTTTAAAACAGACTGTAGGTAAAACCAATGTTTTTTCTCTAGTGACTTCACCTGTACTATCTCCCAGCATTCAAATGGGTTTCCGTAGACTACAAAATTACCATTTTATGTCCTCTACAAGTTTTTCTATGTTCAGCCAGTGTAAAACAGGTTCACAACATACACGTTCTTACACAAAGTTGAACTTCAATGTTACATAGAATAGAAGTGGTGTGTTAAATGATAAATGATAAATGATTTTATTTCTGTAAGTAGGTTTGTACAAACACTTTTACACGTCAATCATGTTTTTTTAAACTAGATGAGGTCGGCGTTTCCTATCTGACTACTCTGAGAAGAAAGGCCGAAACAAACTCAGAGGTCACAGTCTCTTTTAAAGTCCAGACATAATCTTGGTCAGGTCATGCGAAGACCATGCAGATTGGTATCTGAAATGGTCTTTTGAGGAAAGAACCACACAGATTGAGTGGACCTGTCCAGTCAGTGCACGCATTTGTCAGTAATCGTGCAGCTCGACTCAGGAAGTCAGGACTTAAGGAGCTCAACGATTCGACGAACAATACCAAAGAAAGGACATTTGGGTAGGCCGCATAAATTACTCAAACTGCCAGATCATAATTAAAATTAAATTAGAAAAAAACAGCAATTCCCCACATAGTCTTCACATTCACAAAATTAAAAATATTTAATACTTTACAAGTAAATACTCATGTCATTGTATATATCAAATTTATCAATGTCAATGTGTATATATAAATTCGGTAATAATGTTTGAAGACCATGTAGATCGGTGTCTGAAATGGTCTTTTGAGGAAAGAACCACACCGATTAAGTGGAAATGTCCAGTCAGTGCACGCATTTGTCAGTAACCGGAAAGTTGATCGGATTCATGGTTATTTATTGTTTTTTAAGGTGCTTACGAAAATAAGTTCAATAATCAGATGGGAAACACCGACCTGCCGATCTATTCTGTAACAATCTTATCGTGAAAACCAAGGTGAAGTTAGCCTTCATTTCACTTGATGCTAGGGATTGACCCTAATGACAGCTCACTTGACACTTGACAGATCGGCTGATCTAAATTAGAAAAAGAAAAAAAAGTGTTAGTTAAAACCAATTTACAGAAATAAATATAATTAATTACCATTTTATTAGTATGACAATTCACGAAGCTACCAATAAAATTCGAAACAGGGGCAAGCTTTCGTTTGAAATTATTATTTTATATTGAATTAAATGTTTATTACTTGAATCCATTTATACCTACCATTACATTTAAAATAAATTTTATCATATAAAGTTTTTTTTAAACGAAATGGCGCATTAAAATCATCAAAGAGGCTAAAACACTAGGCATAGAAACTTACAAACTGTAGTGATAAAATCTACTATATTCGCTATATTTCTTTTTTTTTTAATTTCACATTACCCGTTATCAAAAAAGATAACAAGGCTGGCTCTAAAAGCCTTTGTGTAGAAAAACTATGATTTATTTTCCCATGAGTTGGTTTTAAGATAATTATATTCACCGCTAGATGGCTGTAAAGAGCGGTTATCGAGTGAGCTCGTCCCGCCCCTAGCAATAATCACCTTGTTAGCGTAGTACGGTTGTGTTTTGTGTGTTATCGATAGTTTTTTTTTAATACAATTTACTTATTAGAGTGTATTCGATAGTGTAGATTAAAAAGTACACTTTATTGTATACCAAGCTGAAATGACAGTGGGCTGACCATGTTTGTCAAAGGACCGATGGCCGGTGGAGCAGACGAGTCCTGGAGTTGAGACGGCGTATCGGCAAGCGTAGTGTGGGACGCCCCCAGCTCGATGAATCGATGACCTTAAAAAGGTGCCTGGGACAGACTGGATGCGGAAGGCGGAGGACAGAGTATTCTGGCACAGCCTGGGAGAGACCTCAAGTATAGCAGTGGACTGCGATAGGCTGAGTTGATCCTATACCACATACAAAGTGTCAATCTGTACTATCAGTTACCGCATCTTAGCAAGACTTTGGCAAAAGAAAGTTCGAAAAAAGTGGTACGCATAATTGGATTAAGTTTTTGTAAGAGACAGAGGCGAGCCTTAAATTATCATCATTGGCTACTGCACATTCCTTATTGTTTTGTTTTAAAATAATACATTTAAGTTTTGATGCTCACTATTAGCTGACGCAATTTTTAGAAAAAATATTAACAGTAAATTATGTAAAAAAAAACATTTTTCTAGTTGGTTATAGACTAATCACATCCTATTTTCTGAAACATAATTATTACAACAACGGCACAGGTTTTTATTATATTACATAAAAGTTGAAATAAAAACAGTATGGTTAAAATTTACTGATACGATTACGTCAAACTGAAAAGTGAGAACATTACATAAATAAGATTAGTTTAAGGAAATCAGCATACACACGCGAGTCGATTTACTTTTATCGATATCGCATTCACGCAACACTATGCTTTAACACGACCTAAACGGTATGCATATTAAATTTGATTCGCGTGCTCAAACAATATACCTATTTATTTTTTGTTCAACCCGGAAAGTGGGACGGACTATCGCTAACTTTTTTCTTATTAAATATTGTTATAGAAGTTTGACCTACGTTTATTTGATGTTAGGATAAAGACAGGGCATATCCTTTAAGTAGTGTATCTTCCTGGTATTTACCCGAAAATGTCTAACCTAAGGCAAATAAGCAATGAAGTTGCATTTTTTGCCAAAAAGTGAGTAACAATATAGAAGGTTAGGAGAATAATTATACAGGGTCAAATTAAATTAGCTAGCAAAACTCTGCAGACGTGATGGGCATCGATATCTAAACATGATGAAATAAAAATAAAATATATTTGATGTTATTTTTTTGAGGGTCAACGGCCGCTGGTAGTGTTGTTACATGAAGTATGAGTTGAGAAAGTCTATTTTCTTTTGTTTTATCGTGTTGAGATATCGATACCCATCACGTCTGTGCAGTTTAACCACGAATAAACTGATTTTTAACTGATATTTTAAGTGACTACACTGATTGCGGTCAATTACCCCATGAAAAATCATCAAATTAATTGTTTTTTGTTTTATCATGTTTTGATATTGATAAACATCACGTCTGCGGAGTTTTGCTAGCTAATTTAATTGGACCCTGTATTTTTGCTAGCATAACTAAATATTTTGAGCAAACTGAAGTAAACTCTAGCTTACCTAGAACATGGAACTAATGAGGTGTATGTTAATTTCATATACATAGACATAGATAGAATACCCACAAATACATAGATAGTAGGTATCTGCAATGTCCAAATTGTTGATATAGTATATACCTAATAGTGCCTGGTGACACATTGCTCTCACCTAATTAGTCACATTTAAGTACATGAAGCCGGTAATAACTATGTATGCGCGTATAGATTGGTGATGTACCTGGCAAGTTACTGCCGATGTCCAACATGTCAATACCATGTTGAATTAGATACTAGAAATTAATGTAGAGAACGCCTTTTGAAATAATTTGTGAAAGACTTGAATTATTTAAAGTGTTTGTTTTTTTTTTAAATTAATTTTCTGTGTATTCGTCAAGTCATTTAATATAATGAAAGCAGTATGGTAAGGTTTTCCCCTAAACTAGTTAACACTTGAAAGAAATTGCGTAGATTGACGTTGTTGTAAAATTCCTGAAAATTAAGAAAATTTTCGTTGTTGGGATTGCTGTATCGTTAGGATGTTCATTTAAACTTGTGGCAAAACACTATTATTCTGCGTAGCATGATGGGACTCTTTGTTGACAGTATGCATTATTAAAAGGATACTTTTCACAACTTTTTTATCTTTGGATATACGGAAGTTTCCTAGTTTTAAAAGCTCGGACGAAGTCTTTTTTCTCAAAACATAATTTATGGTTATTTTTTTTTTTGCCTCGCGTCTTTGTTCTTTTTTATAGTCCAGTAATTTTAATAATTAGGTACCTACTTAGTAAGATCTTAAGCACTTCAAAAAGATGATAAATAATTTACAAAAATATCAAACTAAGTTGCTCACTAAGAAAAATGAAGAGAATGAATCTGAAGAGAATGAATCTGAAGAAAACTCTACAATGTTATTCCACCTGCAACTCAGGTCGTGTTTTCAATTCAGCAAACTTCACAGAGAAAGTTTCCGATCGCTAACTTTTGAATTCTATTTAACACACCCATAAAAGAATCAGAGAGAGCCCAAACAAAAACATTTTGAAATAGAAACTTCCCCTCCATTTCAACAGTGTTTACACAGTTCTCATCTAAATGAAAAATTGAATCGTACGTCTGAAATGACAACGTAACGCGTGTGAATCATCTTGACTCTGACAACCTTAACTTTACTGTCAATCAAACATCACAACTATTTTATGTTAAACAAATAAGGTGCAAAATCGATTAGAAAGGGTTTCAGCATCAGCAAATATAAAATGGTGTTCAGTAAAATAAACACAGTGTAAATTAGTGTCTGGAGCATTCAGTACAATTAACATCTAGAAGAGACGTGTAGGAAGCGACATGTCATTAGTCATGTTCAAGCGATAATCTTCGAACAACAGACGTTTGTCATACGGAATTGTGAATGTATTGTATGTTGGTTTTGTCAGGTCTCAGGAATTTCGAATTTATGTATAGTTTGAGTAGAGAGCACTTGCAGCCTTGCCTTTACGATCAAACTCATCTATACATAAAAGCTGCCACATTACTGAAGTTCAACAGATGTTTGAGTTTTCTAACAGAAAAAGGAATACCCAAGGTGTCAATAACCAGTAACAATGATCTGGTAGCAGAATCTTCGGATCAAAAACTGGTAGATGCTTAAGCCTGAAGTCAATTATCCTCCAGCGAGTTCTAGAATTTAGCCTTGTATATTATGGTCAATATTTTCCTTTAAAGGTCTAAAACCAAGATCATCATGATCATCATCATTAGTAGCCTTGTTCCACCCACTGCTGAGCATATGCCTCCTCTCTTTTGTGCCATACTTGCTTTTAAAACTAAGACATTTACAGTAACTATCTCTCTCTCTCTCTTCTGGTGTTTGTGATACAACGATGTTTTCATTAGTACAGACACCAACGATACACTTCTTTTTGAAATGTTCTATTTTTACTGGGAAAATTGTTTTTGTGAACCATAAATGTGTTTTTTCAGAAATAAAATTATGCTTGTTATATTTTCAAGTTTTTCATGTCTCGGGGCCATAGGGTCTCGGACCTTTGATAGACAGGCATACTAGGGGCCGAAACCAACTTGAAAGGCCCTTTAAAATGTGTAAGTATAGGAAATGAAACACAAACCGGCTATTATCCCTGTATGCACTATGCAACTGCACCCAAGGACAAACCCCGGTTGGTGTTGGACTATTGCAAAATATGGAAAAAAAGATATTAAACTGTGGGCTTGGGTGATGTTATGTGAGTACGTACTTATATGTAATTAATAAATAAGTTGGGTAGACTAGCGACTTAGTTTAAGTTAATGACTGCTGCGTCAGTCCATAATATGAGCTTAGATGTATCGGTTGCATTATTCATCTCCCCCCCCCTTCGCTTATAACAGGTGGCTAAAGTGGACTAGTTACCAAGAACTAAGGAAGGACTTATTATTACTATCCGTCCAAAGAATGGCATACTTTCACAAGCAAATTAAACAACACCAACTTTATTTAAAAAAAGGATTTTTATAAGCAATTAATTTACCGTTTGCACACGGTAAAAGTCGCAGTTCAAACAGCTATACCTACCGATAAAGTCAGATTACCGTGAGCCAAGCTTATCGCAAATGTATCGACTATTGGGAAACACGTGAATTTTAATACAACAAATTGGCTTGCATTGTGTTTAATACCCGTATAACAGTACGTAAAAATGGCCTTTGTCAATAGTGTTCCCGTTTTGTTTACTATTCGTTACTGATGAAGTAAATATCTGTCTACTGATTCTTTTCAACTGCACTGATAAAATTATGGCCAATGGGGTTAATCGGTGAATCTATAATCTCAGAAGCATTGCAAATTCTTATACTAAATGTTTCATGCTAAAAAGAAAAAGGGAACCTGTTATTCATTTGTTTTAGATTCTTCAATGGTGCGAATGGCCCATCTGTTGGAAAACCGTTATAGCAAACTTCAAAATGTGTCACAGACTTCACGATATTTTACCTACTTATCGTAATTTGCGGCTGTCATTTGTAGACCTTTGACAATCGTTACGGGTAGTGTGAAGCCCAAAAGTCTGAAACCCAGTCTTACCAAGGGGTATCGTACTACCCAATAACTGGTTTAGATAGGTAGTCGCTCCATGTAAAATACTGGTGTTCAGCTGCATTCGGCTAAACTGGAAGCCGACCCCAATATAGTTAGATAAAGGCTAGACAGGGTTGATAGGTAATTTCACATGCCTTTTCAATCACTTGAAATTCGTATGATACTGGAAGTGCAAGGCTATTAGCTTTATCCATGGATGAACAGAAAAAGTCGGACGGAACTCCGCTAAGACAAAACTGAGTCCCGTTTATGTGTAAATATATTTATGTGTGAGTGTTGCCGTTTGCGCGCGTAATGTTCAACCGTCGGCCGACTAATGTGTGAATGTGTGTGTACAGCGGCCTGTACGTACAGTGAGCTGGCCGACTTGAGTGACACACGTTTTTTGTTAGCGAGAATCTGTCCGACATTTTTTGTTCGGCAATGGCTTTACCAAATGCTTTTGCAGAGCTAGTCTTTCTACTACTCCTTCCTTCTACTCCTAAAGCTGCTGGTGGAAATTTATTACGAAATAAGCAGTACCTTTGTATTAAAATTATAATTATGTCGTATCCGTATGTATTTTATTGCGTAGACATAAGTAATAAAATAAATAAATAAATAGAGCTAAACTTCCTTTATCGTTTTAATTCAAACAATATTCTTATTATTTTGAGTTATATCCCGATTTAGTTACTATGTCCTCAACTCCTCACCTTATTATTATCACCATCATTCATAGAATAGGTCTCATCAAGTACCGCTAGTATAAGCTCACTCACGTTATTTAACTCATATATTTTCTTACCGAACTCTCAGAACCACTCTCTTGTTGGACTAACGTTGGAGCGAGCTCAACAGTTCTTAGAATCTCAACCAAGTGTTATTACACTCGCGTCTATAAAAACATGGAAAGTGTATCGATGTTTAAAGGCTCCCGCGAACAGGCGCGACGCGACTCTTGTAGAACAATTTCCATGAAGTTTTCATAGAAATTGTTCCACTAGAGTCGCGTTGCGCTGTCGCGTCGCGCCTGTTTGGGAGCCTTAAAAATACAGAATGAATTACACAAAATAGTATACAACAATTATGATCACGCTATCTATTCCTTATCTGTCATTACTATTTTAATAGTCACCTATAAAAAAGGCAGTAAGTAAGTACATTTAAAATCAGAAATGCAATAAAAATACTTTTACATGAGGCTGTAAGCACAATCAGATTTCCATATTATTATAATAAGGAGGAGAGATAAAACTCTTATAAACATTGTCCGGTGTCATTCACCCCTTTTGCGAGGCTCTATGTCTATAATTTGGGTATAATGTCAAACAAAAAGAGGATTTCCGACGGTATGCGTACGGAATATTTTACTTTTTTACGAATCAGATTGCTAGGTGGATATTATATGAATCGATTCGCGGATTTTATTGGGAGCTTTAACGATGGTCATTGGTGTTGGACGAAAATATATAATAATGAGAAATGCCTTCTTATGAAATTTAGTTCATATAAATAGAGTAAGCGTTGTCTACTTCTTACCCTTATTGCTCTGTTGTGTAAGGGTATATCATCATCTTTCATGGAGACCTTCGTTGAGTGTTTTCTTCTACACATAGCGCTAGCAAGACTGTAGCGGCATCTACAATCGCCACATGTGAGCTACGCGTCATACTGACGTCACGCAAAATCCTGCATCGCGCAAGCAGAGTTTACCGCGCAACTAGCATATATACAACATCCCGACATCAATCGTCGGGCAGTTGCCCACCAGACACAAGACCCGTCTGATCGGAGGATCCTCTCTTTTCAATAGAGTATGAGTGAGCTTTACACCCTGTTCCTCATACTTCTATAAGACCATCAATTTGTTGGTCATCTGCCAGAGTCAATAATAATCGATAAGTTTTTACATCCTTGAAAGCTAACTATATTTCATCAACGACACAGCCTGAATGTTCATTTTCATATCCATCTACAATATCAATTTCGTTTATATTCCGACCGGAACACAGGTACAATGGCGGTCCATTACTTAATCTACCTACAATACTATTGGAAAACTAACCTGTAGATATAACAACACAACAGAATGAAATCGTTACCGACGCCGGAGTCTTAAATTAACGACATTAAAACAAGCTTCTCTCATTCAAGATAAGACCTTTGTAAGGGGGGAATAAATTGGATGGAATTGTGTAAAAGTGAGCAATTTAGTCGCAGAAAAGTTGAGACAGCACAGCGAAGATGAGACTGACGTAAATAGTGCCTACAGAATTGTAAATAGGCGCACAGAATTTGCAGAGAGATTAGAGAGCAGTGGTGGCCCGGTGGTAACGGCCGCGACTTACCAAGTTCTAGGGTCGTTTTTTTCGAACCCAGACAAGCGCTTTACTTTATGTAAATTATTTCATCACCACTGCTCTCAAAACAGTGAAGAAAATCATAGTGAGGAAACTGGCATATCCTAGAACCAAACATTCGAAGGTCATGTGACATCTACCAACCTGCACTGGGCCGGCGTGGTGGATTTACGGCCCACTCCCTCTGATAGAGAGGAGGCCTATGTCCTAGCAGTGGAAACATTATAGGCTATTATTATAATTTCTGTGTCCATAAGGGCACAGAAATTATAATAATATTTGAAAGAGTGCAATTGCAATAATTTTCAATGCCAAACAAATCACATAGATGTTTAGTCAATGCATTGTTTTGGGTAAAAGTACTTTTGCGGGCAAACGCCTTAATATTTCGTGAGAATTACAACTCAACTGAACTTCTAGAAAATATCGCTAATTCAAATTCAAAAGCCAAAATATTTTATTTCACAAAACTTTACCTACATGGGCACTTATGAAACGTCAGGACCGGCAAGAAACTCCACGGTTACTCTGTAAAAAGTAATTGAATTTTACAATGTTTTCAAATTACATTGTTAATAAGACAACTTCCTTTCGACCAATCACATTGCAGTTTAAACAGAGAGTTGAAACCGAAAAAAGTATTGAGTCAACCACATAAACCCCTCCACATTGTTGGTGTATGATATTCTTGAGGTCCTTCCACAAAATTACCTCCTAACTCCAGTCACGTTTCGGCTATTAGTCCAAGGTACTTATAGTAAAGTTTCAACGCGAAACGATCAATGGACCGTTCCCTTTAGAAAATATTTTATGGGGGTTAAGACGAGCGAACCGTATCAGAATTCAGCTCCAGGTGGTCAGGCAGATCTGCCGGGGTCGCGGATTGTTCGAAAGAGTTACCGTGGTCCTGGCGCACAGGCAACTGAAGGAACACGGGTGGGTTTTAGTCAGTAAGAGTCTGACACGCCCTTTCGCTCCGCCCAGAGCGGGAGAGGTCATTTGATGATTTCCCACCCAAAAAAAAAAAAAAAAAAAGGTGGTCAGGCAGATGTCGGTCGGTGAAGCAATCACAGTGACCAGTCAAACGTGGAAGACAAAGCCTCCATAGGTCAATGACTTGGGTCAATATTCCGGAACTTGTGGATCTGGTTTCAGTTTCTAAGTATATGATTGGCGGTTAATGATCTGATTGATATTTATTTTTGTTAGAGCTATTTTCTTTTTCGGCAGTTATTATTTTTTGGCTTGAGAGAGTGGCTCCAAAAACAAAAAAGAATCGTCTGCGTCAAAAAACCTTTAGGTTTCAGGCTCATTTAAAGTTATAAAGCAGAATACTTCCTTTCTTATTTTATTAGTAGGCCCTCCAATTTCTACTTAAAAACAACATATAACACGCGAATCTATATTCTAAATAATCTCAGCTACTTCACAACACTGTTCTAAGTCTGTGCGAGTCGTCTTTCAAACACTAATTTATTCATTCATCTAATTTAAACTTGTGAAACTTTGTACGCTAAATTCAAAACAAGCTTTATGATGCAAATCAAACGTTTCCCAAATATGGCATGAACTCTTAACTAGTGAGCGGTTAAACAGTTACCATCGACATCCCTTCAAAGGTCCCTTTATCTGTGTAAAGTTGCAAATCTCTTGCTAATAAAGCGTATTCACCCCAATTAGAGCTCGCTACACACGTCAAGATAGACAGTAGCGACTTAATATACAAGACTACAAATCCATTGCTTGTTTGGTTAGTGAAAGTGAACTGTCATCGCTTTTACAGAGTTCATTGGAGATGTGGCAGGTCTGTAGGACCGATCAGATTTATAGTAATGTAGTGGGCTTTGTCTGTCGCAGGGCTCGACGCTTTCTGCTAACGACTAAGTTCCGTATCGGAGGGCCACGGGCGGTTCTCGATACAATGCTTCTACTGCGTAAGGATAAAGGTGTAGGCAGCTTTTGTTTTAGTTCGAAAAACCAGAAAAACCCTTTACTTTATAAACGTTGCTTAAAATTAAGACACGTTTAAAACGTCAAAAAAGGATGGCTAAGAAGACGTTAATAATAACTCAAAGCAACGTTTATTAGTAGATAATTGGGAAATGTTAAACGTGCACAAAATATTGCTTTCGGGAGCAAAAGAAAACTTGAAAGGCATTAAAGCATAGACGATATCATCTCTCAAGCAGATGGTTTTGGTATAACCCTAATTTAGCGACCTACTTTGAGTGTTGACTAGTTACTTAATATTACTTGAATATTAGGTGGTACCGTGGAATGTGAATCGTTGTTAATAAAACAAGAATAAATATACTAGAAGTAAATTATTTTTGCCGTATACATTAAAATGATTATATATAAAATATATACTTAACGCAAATAACTCTTTATACTTGACACTAATTGTTATTAAAGTTAATATTTACATAAAATATATCTTACATAATCTACAAATAATATTAATAGTATGTACAACTAAATAACAATAAATAAAAATAAAAAAGAAAGAAGGAAAAGAATCATAGGGCATCAAAAAATTCATCCGCATCGCTGTCGACAGGAAAAGTGCCCAAAAGGCTGGCAGCATTGCCACGTTGTATGGCGATACTGATTCTTTGGCCAAAAAATAGGCCAGCCCTCTGGTCACGTGAAGACTCGACCAACCGCTTAGCGATGTCTCCAAAAACCAAGTGGGCACTCGGACCCCATGATCCTAGAGTTTCAACCTCAAACGGCTCGAACATATAAGTATCAATAAGATTGGAATATTTGCGTCGCTTGAGGTTTTCCGCACCTGCAGCAGCCGCCCCAGCACAGCCTGCCGTACTAGGAAGATGGGATGGCCCAAGGGTGTCGAAACATGTTGCATCCCACACCAAACGCCGACCTAACTTCCAAGGCATTGTGGTAATTTCATCTGGTCTCTTCCCATCGTCGCGTGCCAAGCCGTTGGGTTCTAAAATAGCTGGCACCCCGGCGGTGGCAAGAGCACGGCGGATTATGTCATTAATGCTGGCGTGTCGTGCTATCCGGCCTGCGCTCTTACTGCAAGATAGGCTATGGTGTCCGAGGCAGTCGACAGCTTAAATTAAATGACACTGAACACATGCTTGACACTAATTTAAATGACCAACTAACTAAATATATATATTATCTTATTTACATTTTGGATCTTTCTTTTCCTGAAGTATAGCTTCCAATGCGTCCTAGTTGTTCAAATAAAATTTGGAAAACGAGTCTATGTGTAAAAAAAGACACTGTCGGAAATTGAAGGAATTTTGCTATAGCAAAATTAAAAACACTAACGCTATTAAGAAAGAATCACATTTAATTGCAACTGCAATCAATGATACAACATGACTGATATTTCGTTTTGATATACTCTTTTTACAGCATGATAACACAGATGGAACAATTCTTATAAAAATAACAAAATTAATGAGCATTATAAAGCCTACTGTAAATAGACGTATGAAATTATCATTGGGTCCGTCCACATTTATTAAGTTTGGAATGATTCCGAAACTTATTCCAATAGTAATACCAGCTGTTCCGTAAGTAAACACAGTAGCCTTCCTCTTCTCACAGGTTGCTTTTCCAACGTAGACTAGTACAAGTCTTAGATACGCGAGCAATGAGGAACAGAGTGACCAGCATATTGATGTTACGAAAACATATTGCATGAGAATATGAATTTCATTCGATATTTCGCCAAATGGTAATACAGTTATTACACACAGAAACCCGGTACCGGTTATAATTTGGTTCAAGCTGATATAGTTCTGAAGTGAGCGCCCCATTGCGGTAGGAGACACCAAGTTGTTAACAACACTATAACACACAATATTGACAGAACAGATCCCGTGAAATATAAAATTTGTTCATAAACCAGATACATGTCCATTTCTATTGTGATTCTCTTAATTTTTTTGTCTACACCATCGATTTCACGTTTATGCTCTAAGTTGTATTCATGGTTTCTGCTTACATTTGCGAATGTCACAAATATTTTATTTTTATAAGCACACCAACAGCACAGTCACTTTAAATTCAAATGAAATAACAACAAAAATTGGCATTTCAGTAACCATGCAAATAACAGGTATGCATGACATTGACATGTGAATATTAAAGACAAAGGAACCAAAAATAAAGTGTGTTTAGAAGACATAAAACTACAACACTACAAACCTAACCGAATTGAGCTACATGGACGTGCACTGTTTGCACTGTTTAAATAGGGAACGTCTATAAGAAGCGAAACTCATTGAGGAATTATCAATAGGGTAATCTGTCAAATTGGACCTATCATTATATTGCCTTGACATCCGTATTAGGGGGCTATTATATGTGGTATTTAAGGTGGATTTAGACAATTCAAAAATACGATAATGACGCTTACTATGTTGGCTAGACCTAAAGTTAAAATAGTTTACCGATTGGATTTTTGGGGTAAGTAATATATGATATAATTACAAAATCTCTAATATTCACAAGATATAACAACTGAATCTATAATTTTATTTGATATAATGATCAGTTAATATATTAAACGATTGATATAATTTTAAAGTAACTAATTTTTATAAACATAACATACATTGAATATAAAATTGTGTGTTATACCACTCAAAAGACATAAAACCTATTTAGGCTATTATGATAAAACGCCCTGTACTATTTCCCTGTAAAAAAACATGCAAACAAGCATATACCATGCTTGCAGAAGGCATGCAAACAAGCAGCATGCAAGCAAGCATGCAGCAAGCATGCAACATGCAGCAGGCATGGTTTCTGTCTCGGCTCCGGCGCTGCGGGGCTGCGACGGTCCCATGCGAGCTTATCGTCGTAGATGTGTTTCACGCTCACCACCACGGCTTCGGCTTGCTGGCCATTGCCGGCCAGCCTCAGCCGCGGCGACGAGTGATAAAACCACCTACTCTTCAGCTCGCGAGCCACCTGGCCCCTCCGCGCCTACGCGTTTTTAAATAGCACTCTAGGGGAAGGGCAAATAAGACTACGTGGAGTCGGTTTTGCAGAGATTCGTTTCTGTCACGCCGCTCCCGCAGCACGTTCGCTTCACTCGTTCGCTTTCGCGCGTTAGTGGTCACTGTTGTAACCAAACCTAGCCCAAATGATTCACCAACATAGAGGGGACCTGGCACTCCGCTCCGCTTCCGCCTTAACTTTCTAACCCATCTGAGTCGGATTGCTTTGAATCGGGGTGTTAACCATAAAGATGATATCAATATTATATATTTTAAACGATAGGCCTAATGTATTTCGATTTAATAAACGTTATATCCAATAACGTTATACGAAATGAGTTTTAGAGTATATAAATGTTATATCTAAAGAAATTATATCAACAGTTGGTATAACTCACTTTCATTATACCTTGTGAACGTTATTGAAATGAAAATATACCAAATAACTTTATATGATATAAGACACACCCGGATTTTTGTGGACTACTTGTTCAACAACATAGTTTTTCGTGTGCAAGTTGATACACTGATTTTCGGAAAGCTTTTGACAAAGTTGACCACCAGCTTCTCTTGAATAGGATTGTATTCAATGGTATACGTGGTGATCTCCTGAGATGGTTCTCTTCTTACGTTTATAATAGGACGCAGATGGTTGTGATAAACGATTTCATTTCCAGCACCATAAGTGTTACTTCTGGAGTACCCCAAGGCTCTAATTTGGGACTTCTTTTATTCATATTTTTTTTAGTGACAACAATACATGTTCTCAAAATTTTTAGGCCTGTTAAAAATTTACAGGATTGTCTACTCTTACCTACTCTGCATACTGCTCAATGAATAAGCTAAGACTTAGCATAATTATATAAATGTTGCTGTATAAGTTTTACTAAAAACAAAAATATTATCACGCATCCTTACTCTTTACATAATGTAATTTTAACTAGAGAAACACTAGTGCGCGATCTTGCAGTTCTATTAGATGATAAACTACACCTTGACGTTCATATTAGTAAAATTATAAATAATGCCGTCCGTATGTACGGATTTGTGATGAGATCAGCTACAGAATTGGTCAGCCCAAATACATATTTATATGTTTACAAATCGCTAATCAGGTCCCAGTTAGAGTACGCTGTTGCGGTATGGTATCTCTTTTATAGTAAATTCTCAGATGCGAATGAAAGAGTTCAAAGTAAGTTATTGAAAGCTATGCATTTCCGTTGTTTCCGTACTTATGCATCTTATACTGATCTTCTGAATAGGTATAAGCTACATAATCTTAAAGCCAGACGTATTATTTTAGAGACAATGTTTTATTTGATTTATGTAATAGCCCATGTCATTGTATGGATATTACTAATAAGATTAGCTACGTAGTACCTAGAAACACCATAAGCCGTGGAGTGCGCGCACGACCTCTATTTGCCGTATCTTCTAGTCGTACGAACGCAGGCTTACGAGCAATGCACCCCTACGTCGCTTTACTGGTCAATATACCAATCTCTTTCAAAATATTGACATCTTCGCTTTTCCAACTGGTAGATTTAGGGGCCTTGTTCGTGAAACTATTTTATATTTTGTTCCGTAATATTTAACTCTTAGACTGTAGTTTTATAATTTCTTGTTCGTCTTTTTTATTTGCATGCCTGTTTAATTTTATCATTAACATATTATGTTATGTTATACAAATTGCAAGCGCACATCGCATTAATTTTATAACTTGTTTTTATAATATGTGGAAAATGTCGTGCGTTATTTACTCTATATCATTTACTCTGTTTCATTTACTCACTCTGTAGCACAATTTTTGTGTAATACTGTAATGCGTAACTGTTTATTTTCCAAAAAAAAAAAATTAAACAAAATGAAATAAAACATTTTTATTTAAGTTTAATTCTTTATATAGAAATCCAAAACTTATTTGTAATTACATACTACTTTGTTTTAAAATTCATTCCTGCTATTACATTTATAAATTAAATCTAGAACTCGGTCACATTCATTTTAAAACGAGGTAGGTTTGGTTTCGTAAGAAACTAAATGTTGTCAAACGTTCGGAGTGTGTCTTTGTGCTTCACCACGCAGTACCCAGTTTGGTAGGATATGGCCACTACTAAGAACAAAGTAGTATTCGCACCATAGAATTTTAGTGTAAATGAAACAATTTTATTCTACGATTCAGTTAAAAATGTATCGCTGGCCAAATATTAACCCATAGGCAGCTTTTCGTCAAAAAAACTGATGGTTTATATGAGAAGACTTTAATCATAACTTAACTTTAAGCAACGTTTATTAGTAGATAATGAGGAAATGTTAAGAGTGATCAATTCACTGCTTTTAAGAGCAAAAGAAAACTGGAAAAGCATTGAAGTATAGACGATATATTATCATCTCTCAGGCAAATGGATTTGGTTTAACCCTAATTTTGTGACCTGCTTAGAGTTTTGGCTTCACAATTTCTTATCTTAGTTAATACCCAGTACTACCCAGGAATGTGAATTATTGTTCATAAAAAAAACAAGAATAAATGTACTAGAAGCTGTCTTTACTCAACATTTTTGCATTAAATAATCCTATTTACAATTCGGTTCTGTCTTTTCCTGAAGTATAGCTTCCAATGCGTCCTAGTTGTTCTCCTTAGGAGCACAAACAAAGTTTGAAAGACAAGTCTATGTGTAAAAAAAAACATCGTCGGATATTGAAAAAATTGCGCTTTATAGTTGCAATAAAATAACAGAAACCATAATGCTATTAAGATAGAATCACATATAATCGCAACTGCAATCAATGACACAACATGACTGATATTTCGTTTTGATATACTCTTTTTACAGCATGATAACACAGATGGAACAATTCTTATAAAAATAAAAAAATTAATGAGCATTATAAAGCCTACTGTAAATAGACCTATGAAATTATCATTGGGTCCGTCCACATTTATTAAGTTTGGAATGATTCCGAAACTTATTCCAACAGTAATACCAGCTGTTCCGTAAGTAAACACAGTAGCCTTCCTCTTCTCATAGCTTGTTTTTCCAACGTAGACTAGTACAAGTTTTAGATACGCGAGCAAGGAAGAACAGAGTGACCAGCATATTGATGTTACGAAAGCATATTGCATGAGAATATGAATTTCATTCGATAATTCGACAAATGGTAATACAGTTAATAGACACAGAAACACGGTACCGGTTATGATTTGGTTCAAGCTGATATAGTTTTGAAGTGAACGCCATTGCGGTAAGAGGCACCAAGTTATTAAAAACACTATAACACACAATATTGATAGTCCAGATCCTGTGAAATATAAGATATCTCGGTAATCCAGAATCACTTTCATTTCTATTATGATGATTTTCTTAAATGTTTTGTCTAAACCAGCGATTTCACGTTTATGCTCTATGTTGTCTACATGGCTTCTACTTTCATTTGCGAATGTCACAAGTACAATCATTATTTTTGTTATCAGTGTTTTTTTTTTAATTTATGTCAATTTATTTTAATAAGGTACGCAGTTGGCACGACTACTGCAGCGTGACATCTGCGGTTGCAACCTATTTCATATAACTGGCCATCAATTTTCATTCCGAATTCTTTCAAATTTTGACGTAAAGAAGGCCCCTTTTGATTATTGAAAAAAGCTTCAGTTGCAGACAATTAGAAACGGTTTCAGGTCGATTTTTATAAATTTCCGTCTTTTTTGTTTTGATAATGCATGCTCATTGGGTAACTAATAAAAATTACAACATAAGTTAACTTGTAAGTTACAACATGACCGATTTTTCGTTTTGACAAACTGTAATTTCAGCATGATAACGCAAACAGTACAACCCTTATACAAAACAACAAAATTAACAATTATTATAAAAATCACAGAAAACAGACATGATCATAGGGCATCAGATGATCTATAACTGAAGACAGTTGCCTTCCTCTTCTTACAGCTTGTTTTTCGAACGAGACGGGTACAAACCTTAAATACGCGAGTAATGAGGAACAAATATTAAGTTTAAATATGTATACAAATCGAGACTAATTCTTAATAACCAAATTAAGCCTTGCCATTATCTTCCTAAATTATATCTGGACCGAGGTCACTTTTTGAAACCAGATTACCTACCAGATGACCAGATTTAGTTTCGTGAGAAACTAAATCTTTTCTAACATTTGGAGGTTGTCTTTGTGCTTCACCACACAGTGGCCAGTTCGGCAGGATAGGGCCATTACCCAGAACAGAGTAGTATTCCTACAATAGATTTTTTGTCTAATTGGAACACTGTTACCGCACGATTAAGTTATATACTTATCGCCGGCCATATATTAACCTAATTAAAAATAATTGATATTGATTATAAAAGTTTTCACCGATAACGCTTTAATGACATGTATGTATGTACTAATGACACTTGGAATATATAGATACCACCACACGTACAGCTAACCTATTTAATGACTTCTACAATTTCACAATAATTAATAATTGCAGTGAAAATGAACACGACTCTGGATTATGAAGACATAGTGTGTTTCACGGGATCTAGCCTGTCAATATTGTGTGTTATAGTGTTGTTAATAACATGGTGTCTCCTGCCACAGTGGCGTTCACTTCAGAACTATATCAGCTTGAACCAAATAATAACTGGTGCAGTGTTTCAGTGTTCTTTTGTATTTTCAATTTTGTTTGACTACTCTCCGACTAGTAGTGACTTTATCAGTTATTATTTACTCATAATATCAATAAGCTGGTCACTTTGTTCTTCAGTGCTCGCTTATTTAAGACTTGTACTTATCTACGTTGGAAAAATAAGCTGTGAGAAGAGGAAGGCAACTGTGTTCACTTACGGAATTGCCGGTATCATCATAGGAATATGTGATGAAATCGTTGAAAAAATGTTTGATTTGGATGGCTTTTTTTGTAGCATATTTCCATTGATTTTTATGATGATCATGAACTTTTTTATTTTTATAAGAATAATTATGTCTGTGTTATCATGCGGTAAGAAGACTATGTCGAAACGAAACATAAGGCATGTTGTATCATTGATTGCAGTTGCGTTTATATGTGATTCTGTATTAATAGCATTAGTGTTTATATTAATATTTACTAGTATGTTGACACAATACATTTTTAATCCGATTTTGTTTTTGTTAACTCATAGATTGGTCTTCCAAACTATATTTGTGTTATTTAGAAGATCAACTAGGATGCATTGGAAGCTATACTTGAGTAAAAGAAAAAGAATGAATCAGAATTTGGATAACATTATTGTACTTTAGGAGCAATTTGTATAACAAATATTTAAAAAAAAATACAACTTACAACTACTAGCAGCTATAATGCGATTCGGCGAATATCCCCTTGAGTTTTATACTCAGGTACATTATTTACTCATAATAACTCAATATGCTGGTCACTTTGTTCTTCAGTGCTCGATTATATTATGTATAACGCGTGTACTCATTTACCTTGGAGAAATAAGCTTTGTAAAGAGGAAGGCGTTCACTATGGCAACATGTGGTGTTATTATTGTAGGAATAAGCTACGGACTTATTCCAAACATATTGAATGTGCTACCCCATGAATACCTACTAAGCTTGTTACTAGTGAGTTTTATGATGACTGTTCATTTTGTTATTTTTATAAGAATTGTTCTATCTGTGTTTTATTTATGCCGTAAGCAGAGTATATCAAAACTAAATATTTGTCATTTTGTATCATGGATTGCAGTTGCGTTTATCTAATTTTATATACGATTCGATCATAATAACATTAGTGGCTGTCATAGTTTTTAACAATTTTAAAGCAGAATTCCTTTTGAATTCAATATTATTTTTACTATACCACAGATTTGTCTTCTAAACTATATTTGTGTTGTTTAGAAGATCATCTAGAATGCATTGGAAGCTTTACTTAAGTAAAAGGAAACTTATTTGGTTAACATTATAGCTCTTTATGATCCATTTGTATAATAACTTATTATTCATGTTTTCTTCTTAAAATATTTTCTTCTTTTATTGTCTTTTTTTTCTAACATATCTAATTCTGCCACCATGTGACATTGTTGTAGTTAAACTTTATGCCTCTGGTATTGATCAAAATAAATCACAGGAAAAAAGAATATTGATGTCCCAACGTCGATGGCCTTTTCTATTGATTTAGCAAAATTCATCACCGGCTTTTCACAGAAATGCAATTTGTAATGAAAGGATGAGTAAAAAAATAAGGGTGGCAGTGGAAGGATGGAAAAATAGGGGTAACAATCGCTTGAGGCAAATACGGGCGAAGTTTGGCGAAGCACTTATGAACGCCACAGCTGTGTTATGCACATTTATAAATGAAAGCATTCTGGTTTAATATTTTGCTTTGAGTATTTATTCGCTCTGATTGGTGCATTTAGATTATTGGTTCGTGTTTTTGTCGTTCTGTCTGTAGCAGGACAGTAGTGTAGAATTGGGGTTCCTGGATCAGGAGATCCAGGAACCCGCAATTCTACATTTGAAAATGGGTTATCTATCGATCAATCAATCAATTCAATTTCAACCATCATTCAGTACATTCGAAAAAAAAAATATGGTCTACATTTCGCCTCAGTTATGTTTAAGTCCCGTGTAATACAGGGGCAGCCTATTAATAACTACAGGACACAAATCCGATGAGAAATCGGATAATGGGATCGAACTCAAGACCTCATGCTCAGCTGTCATCATTCCACTATTCAAGTGTGCATATTTAGGGTAACAGTAATACGCAGTGCCTACTCTATACTATACGACACGACGCGGCAGGGCATTGAATATGGAATGCTCTCATGTTGCCCGCCGCTGCCTTATATAGCGCAGTGACTATTTACGCTAAACTGTTCTATTAAGTACTTCATATTGTATAAGGTAGAAATAAAATGAACCATATTTTTTTTTTCAGTATTATTTTAATTTTAAACATAACAATTTAATTAAGTATGACATTTTACATAGTTGCTTGCCGATCTATTACTTCATACATTTATACAATTATATTTTACAGAACGGTACTTAATTTTATTTAATCTATGGTTTTGGATCGATTTCATCCTGAATTCTCGCTATTAATTCTCTCGTACTGGAATAAATATCATCAAATAATATGGTTTTGACTACATGCTGAACACACACATCAGCTTCACAATTACACATCGGCTGTTCGGATTTTGGATAACTGTCCGTGTCGTAAATTTCAATCTTGATTATTTTTGTCCCGCCAGTGACAGGTTTCTTTATATATTGAAAAAACGTTTGATCTGTTTTTGGTCTCTTACGAGCAAGACCTAGCGTTTTCTGTCCAGATGTTTGTTGAACTGCTGGTCGATTCATAGGCACAAAATTGAAAAGATCTTCCGAGTCCTGAAAAAACAAAAAATAAAAATGAACTGCTTAAATAAGTCTCAAATCTTAATATATATTTTTTTATAAATACTGACAGTGGTGTACCAGACACCTATACTGAATAATGATTACCTATTAACGCTTTTATTTTTATTGTTAGTTATAATAGGTACCAACTGTTAAAGAAAAATATTATTAACACTTACCGACATTACACTATAATAACGTTCTACCCACTCGTGAGGAGTCACATGCAGAAATTGAATGATCCATTTTAAGGTTTTTTTCCATTTATATTATAATTGAATTTTAATCAATAGAGTTCAAAGTCGTACGTTTTTGTTAGATGTTGATATCCCAGACAAAAATGGTATGGTGAAATTGAAACCTCAAGACACCATGGCGCCAAACATTGTATTGTTTATCGTAAGTACATATTGATAAAATAAATACTGCTGTACGTTTGTTCACTGTACTTTTTTCATACATTTTATTGAGAAGATACGGCAGGCAAAATCATCGTATGTAAGTAGTATGTCATTGTTAGTGACGTTGCAAAGGTGTAATTCTTTATATGGAGACGGACCAGAACAAAATAGTAAATCGACATACTATTGTTACGCTTGGGTTTGCCTGCTATTATTAATATTATTCTTCAAACTGAATAAAAAAAGATATTGTTTATGCTAGTTTTTAGTTTATTTATAAAGTAACGTAGGCAGGTACATCTATATGGTGGAATTGAACACAAGATTTACTAAATCGATATGTGATGTGGTTTACAAACTCAAAAAGTTTTAAAATTAATTATGGGTACCTAAGCACCCCGTTTGTATGTTTGTTACTCAATCATACAAAACTGGTAGAACAGATTTTGATGAAATTTTGCACACAGATAGTTTATAATCTGTATGTGCACCTACCTATCTTTCCGATACCCATTTAAAAGGAGGAGACAAATCCAACTGTAATAATAGTATGTGGTTGAGGAACAATTATGTTTTAGTTCTATAATGCATTATCATCGATTTATATTTTATGTCCTATGCGATGTACATAAAGTTGAAATTACGTGATCACAATATGTTACCAAGTAATTTTTCTGCAACTTAAACATATTTCATATTTGGGTGGTGCATCTGACAAAGCATTTTAGTTACACGTGCCCTAATCCTTAAATGGAATACCATCACGCGGATTTACTACTATTTAAGAGCTAACCTGAAGAAGCTGGGTCATAAGAATTCCTCTGCTAAAGGCAGTCACATCTTAACTTCAACCTACCTCAGAAAAATCTATCTGCTAAAATGTAAGTACTTACCCATATTTTTTTTAAAGTTAAATATTTTTTTTGCAACAAATTACTCGTTTTTTATTAGAATTTCTAATTAATGCATTTCTTTCTAAGTTCATATTTCACTATTCAATTGTTTTAGTATTCTTTCAATCAAGTATACACGCAATTAATAAATTTATATTTTATTTATTTCTTAGCATTCAATCATTCAATTATTACATTCATCCAATTGTTAGATTAGTCAATTCATAATTGTTGACTTATTCTTTGATTTCTTATTTTACAGGTCCAAGAACACAGCCGACCATCTATTCCCATCGGACGACGAATCGCAGAGTGACACACCAGTGAAAGCCAAGCTGAAGGTGGTTAAAAAGCGTAAACCAGCGTCAACGAGCAGCTCGCAACCGTCCACCAGTAAGAAACATAAGATTCACCCCATCACCCCTGCGACCAAGGCTACAGCCCGTGAGCTGTTTGGGAGTGACAGCGATGACGACGCGCTTGACGTTAGTGGGGAGAAGAAGCCTCCTCCTATTTACTCCTACATTACGAGGAGATTGGCAAACGGCTTTTCCCGTCAAATGGATGAACAGAAGAAAGGTGCGTTCTACATTGAAGTTAAAATTTATAAGGCCGATGAGATAGAGCGTGTACATCCCGTAAATAGATGGCGTCATTCTATCATCACCATTAAAAATAAAGCTGATGAAGATTCAGAGTCCTGGAATCATATGAATGCGTTTATCGCAACTACTAGAAAAGAGTTCAAAAAATGTCCTCCAACATTTATAAGCTCTTATCAATAAAATAATCAAATTGTATTACTTTTACCATATAAGTACATATTCACTGCTCATTAATGTAATCCATATAAATATTTCATTGTAACATTTATAATGTTAAACTATCCATATTAATTTTACAACTTTATGTAATCGATTAATTCTATTAGCTATTAAACTATGTAATGTGTATAACAATCGTTATTTTTTTTTTGTTTCCAGTTCAGCCTGTTGATCACATCTCGAAAAGTTCTAATGTTATTATTAATAATGATACAAGCCAATTTGATATCTCAGAACAAGAATATGATACGAATGTTTATGAACCTAATTGTTTATCAAAGACTATTCATTGTGACAAATGTAAACTTGAGATTCCAGAACATAAATACAGATACCATAAAAGAACGAATATCCATAAATCGAATTGTTTAATGAAATCAAGGTTTGAAAATGTTGAAATTATAGCGACAGCTTTTAAGAATAGAATTATGACTTATCGCTTAAACCCATCCATAGAAGATGAGAACCTCATACCAGAGGCGTTCTTAGATGATAAGCGACAATATATCTCAGAAATTATTAAGTTTTTACTGTCGAAAAATACCTCTATCAAAGTTAACTTTGAACTGTTTGCTTATTTTATATTACCTAAATCAAATGAGCAGCAGTTAAAGTCATTTAATACGAAATATGAAATTATATACAATAGTACTGATTTTAATAAGATATACTCAAATTTAATAGAAGTATTTAAAAGAAAACTTACTGAATTCGAGCATTGTGAATCTGGATGGTCATTTGTTTCCATAAGTCATTTGGAAATAAATATAAATAAATATTGCCCATTGCGGGGTGGTACTTATTTAGACCTACCTGATGTTATTAAAAATACAAAAAGTTGTTTGAATATACAGAATAATGATGAGTATTGTTTTTTGTGGAGTATAGTCGCAGCGTTACATCCAGCGAAAAATAATGTCTGCAGGACGAACTCCTATCCACATTTTAGTTCAATATTTAGTCTAGAAGGGGTTTCATTACCACCTTCACTTGGCGATATCAAGTTATTTGAAAAGAATAACAGTGAGTTAAGTATTAATGTTTACGGATTAAATGAATACTATACTGTAACTGGCCCTCTTTATGTGACGAGCGGTAAGAAAGATAAACATATTAACTTACTGTATTTTGAAAAAAACAACAAAGGTCATTACTGTTTAATTAAAAACCTTTTACGTTTAGTGCGACGACAAGTTTCACACCATAAAGGTCGAATGTATTTATGTGAGACTTGCTTGCAGTTTTTTACCTCCGAAACAAAGTATAATTCTCATAGTTGCTCCAAAATTTTAACCATACTACCTAACAAAAACAGTGGATTACAGTTCAAAAATTATGAACGAAAGCAAAAAATTAATTTTGTTATATACGCTGATTTTGAAAGTATATTAATGGACTATGAAATAGAGCAGAGTGATAAAAATACGATAAAGAAGAAACTACATCAACCGTCTTGTTTTGCATTTTATGTGTGTTGCTCACATGACAGCAGTTTAAATAAATATGTTACATATAGAGGGCCTAACTGTGTGGAAGTATTCGTTAAAAAATTGATAGGAGAAGCGAAATTGATTCATAGAATTTTGATGACAAAGAAAGCAATGCGTTCTATGACAAGAGAGCAAATTTATAATTATAGTAAAGCAACTACATGCCATATTTGTAATCATTTATTATTTGATGATAAAGTTTGTGATCATGATCACATTACATCTGAGTACAGAGGCGCAGCACATTCGCATTGTAATTTAATTTATAGAGTGTGCCCCTTTATACCTATTATATTTCACAACTTAGCTGGCTATGATTCTCATATATTTATAACAGAATTATCAAAGTATGATGGTGAAATAAAAGTTATAGCAGAAACTAAAGAAAAATATTTAACTATAACAAAAATAATAAATACAGGGAAAGGATGTAAACCAATACAGATAAAATTCATAGACTCGTTTAAATTTCTTAGTTCAAGTCTTGAGAATCTATGCAAAAGTTTAACTGAGAATGATTTTATTCATTTATCGTCACATTTCCCAGACATAAAACAATTCAATTTACTGCAAAGGAAAGGCATATTTCCGTATGAATACATCTGTTCATGGCAAAAATACAATGAAAAACAACTGCCTGCTAAAGATAATTTTTATAACACTTTACAAATGAAACATATAACCGATGCTGAATATCAACATGCTCAGACTGTGTGGAAATATTTTAATATAAGTTCTCTCGGTGAATATACAGACTTGTATTTAAAGTGTGATGTACTATTATTATGTGATATATTTGAAAATTTCAGAAACATTTGTCTACAGCATTATAAACTCGATCCTGCATATTATGTAACTTCACCTGGATTGAGTTGGGATGCTATGCTACTTTATACAGGCGTGCAGTTAGAATTGATTCATGATTTGGAAATTTATGAAATGTTGGAGAAAGGAATACGTGGAGGATTAGCTCAATGTTCTCACCGATATGCTAAAGCCAATAATATTTATTTGCCTCAATTTGATCACTCAAAACCATCAACATATTTAACATATTTGGATTGTATAATAACCTTTACGGATATGCTATGACGAAAAAATTACCGATATCGGGATTTAAATTCATAACAAATAATGATTTGAAAAAGTTTAACGTACTTAATGTTCCTGATGATGGGGAGTACGGATACATTTTAGAAGTAGATTTAGCGTATCCAGATCATTTACACAATTTACATAGTGACTTACCTTTCGCTCCCGAGAAATTCATACCTATTGGAGGGAAAACTCAAAAACTAATTGCAAATTTATATGATAAATATAAGTACATCATTCATTTCGTTCATTTAAAAGAATGTATTAAAAATGGTCTTGTGTTGAAAAAAATTCACAGGATTATTTGTTTTAAACAAGATTTTTTTTTGAAAAAGTACATAGACTTGAATACAAGATTACGGCAAGCAGCTTCAACATCATTTGAAAGAGATTTTTTCAAACTTTTAAATAACTCCATATTTGGTAAAACAATAGAAAATAAACGTAAGCATGTTGACGTAAAATTAGTCACCAAATGGACTGACACTTCAAATAAAACGAATAAATTAATTGGTGCTGAGAAATTAATCACAAAACCTAATTTAAAAAGTGTTGCTATATTTAATGAAAATTTTATAGCTATACAGCTGAGTCCTGAAAAACTCTTTTTAGATAGACCAATATATATTGGATTTGCAGTACTAGAATACTCTAAGCAACATGTATATAACTTTCATTATAATTTCATTAAGAAAAAATATGGTAGTAAAGCTAAATTGTGTTACACTGATACAGATAGCTTGTTATATTTAATACATACTGAAGACTTTTATAAAGATATGTGTGATAATTTGTCGGAATTTGATACAAGTAATTTTGAAACTAATAATCATTACAGTATTCCTAAGGTAAATAAAAGAATTCCCGGTTTGTTTAAAGATGAATTAGGAGGAGACCCAATCACTGAATTTATAGGTTTAAGAGCAAAACTGTACTGTATTAAATCATTAAATACACAAATTAATAAAGCTAAAGGCGTGTCTAAACCTATTACAAGATGTTTAAAGCTACATAACTATAAGGAGGTTTTATTTAAAAACTTAACACTTAAGCGTAAAATGAATATGATTAAATCAATGAAACATGTGCTTTACTCACAAGAAGTAAATAAAGTAGTCTTGAACAGAATAGATGATAAAAGGCAAATTGTATCAAATCAAATTGAGACTGTTCCTTGGGGGCATTGTAATTACATATGTTAACTTGTTTTTATATATAAATGTTCTTTGATAATTAAATCATACGTTGTATATTTTTTATTATTACAAATAAAAAAATATTCACAATACTTGACTTTCATTTGTTTTCTTAAGTACCTAATACCAGTAGCTTTCACTTATTTTATTTCTTTAATTAAGATTTTTAAATTTGTATTAATAAAACACAGTTTATAAAGTATTTTTTACTATATTGAACCACTGAACTTAAATATACACAACAAACTAAATACAATACACAATTACAATACTATAAACGAAATAGACACAAACTTACACAGACCTAATAAATAACATTTTAAATCCATATTAAGAAGTCGAACTTAACTTTTTAACTATTTTACTCACTAAATGCTCAGTTTCACATGTGATATCATCATAATCACTTTTCACTAAATACTGTACATTCACGCTTGCACTGTCTGGTTCAGTGTCTATTTCATCCATGGGGCGACCGTCCAAATCATGTATAATTATTTTTATTAGTTGGCGAGCATGCCCTGGATCTTTACGTATGATAAAGGATGTGTTTTTAAAAGATTTTGATTTAGTTTTTTTCATCTTCTTCTTCTGTTTTTGTTCTTCTATTTTTTGCTGTTGACTCTCTTCACACACACTTGCTGCTACTTCAGCAAACCAACTCTCTTTATCTTGAGCATAGTAAAAAGGATTTATAACTGGATCGGGGGTCAAATTCTGAAAAAATAAAGTTTTATTTTGCGTTATTACTTATTAAACAGCACCAACTATGAATTTAATTGATAATAGGAAAACTAACTTAGATACTTACGTTACACTGAGAGTTAATATTATCTAAAACGGGACTGTAGGATGATGAGCGTGACATGATGCTGTAAAAAAGAGTATGCATTATTTATTTTTTATTAGATCAAATAATGAAATAATAAACTTAAAAATATTTACCTTGACAATGTCCTAATAAACGAAAGCGATACGAAACGACTTACTTATGGAAAAGAGGGCAGCAAAGTGAAGTGATTGCTTATTTTATAATAAGTACACCTCAGATTACATTTATAAATTTGAACGATGAGAATAGCATCTTTCTTGTACTCAACACAAGTTTCGACTTGTTAGTTAAACAAGTATATATGTGCATGTTAGGTAGTTTTTTAATTAATAGGTAAGATGAAGTTGATTAAGCAACCCATATCCCTCAATGTTAGTAATATAAAATTAAGTGACTGCGTTCATCACATCAGACATAGCGCTTTATTACCGAATACCATTCGCTGTATAATATGTGGTCCATCAAACTGTGGTAAAACAAATGTTATGATTAGTTTACTGATGCATCAAAATGGGCTCAAATTTAGAAATCTTTATCTCTACTCTAAAACTACTTTTCAACCAAAATACCGTTTCCTGACTGAAGTTTTGAAAAGAGTACCGCAGATTAACTTCTACGAGTTCAGTGACGATAAAGATGTAATTTCTCCGAGTGAAGCTTTAACGAATTCTGTATTTGTTTTCGATGATGTTGCGTGTGAAAATCAAGTAAATATCCGCAATTATTTTTGTATGGGTAGGCATAAACAAATCGATTGTTTCTATTTATCTCAAACCTATTCAAAAATTCCAAAACAATTGCTACGTGACAATGTTAATTTTCTTATTATATTCAAGCAAGATGATGTGAATTTAAAACATATTTATGATGAGCATGTTAGTTCCGATTTGCAATGGAAAGAGTTCAAGAACATTTGTCAAACTGTTTGGGATAAACCTTATAATTTTCTACTTATTAATAAAGAATCGTCATTAAATAATGGAAGGTACCGACAGAACTTTGATATTTTTTTTAAATTTGACTGACTATTTTACATATAAGTAATAATATGAAAGAAACAAATTCAGTATAGTTTGTTCTTTAGCTGAACGTAGTTGTTTTAATATAATATGGAGAAAAATATTAAAATAGAATTAATGAAGTCTGTAGACTCCATAAATAATAAAATAAAACAGATGAAGGAACAGGAACACTCAATAAACTTGTCACTCGATAAAATGCTAAAACCTGTCACAGATCCCCTTAAAACTCTAGTTGATTCGAATGTAAATAATATGGAAAAAATTAAACATTTAGAAAATACAACACTCACTAGTTCCGGAGATATTGAATTGGATGACATTAATACTAGCTCATCTACAAAGTTTGAGGACTGTTACGAACCAAAACTTAACTCTACACAATTGGTTAAAAAGTCTCCTAAAATAAAATTACCAGATGATTTAGAAATTTCATTAGAGGTTCCTGATATCTATGATATTCATGATGGTTTAAATGTACCGTTTGGAATAAGAAGTGAAAACAAAATTTTATTAATGGGAAATTCAATAGTATCATTTTCTAAAATTGATAGTTTGAATAACGATAGCGACATTTTGATTAAAATCGATGATAAATCTTACAATTTGACTCCTGGCCTGAAAGAACTTTTACTTCGAAAGAAACCTGATTTAAAATTAATATCCAGCAAAGATAAACTTGTATACAAGGATATATTGCATTATACAAATGCTCATAAAAGAGACTTCAATCCTAAAGGGCAAATAAAAGGTGATAAAGGAATAAAATATCGCGAAATAATCAGACCATTCTTTTCCGAAGCGTCAAACGATAATATTCACACTAAACTTGGAGGAAATTTACCAAAGTTAAAGAAATACAAAAACAATACTGACCTGGTATATTGGGACGACCCCAACGAATTGGTTGAGAGACTGAAACTATTAGTTGCTTCAAGAGATGCTGGCAATACAAACCATGATAATGAAATTTTATCTATAATAGAAGAATTAAAAGAAGCTGACATAATTAAAGAATAAATAGTAGCACTAACACGGTTTCCTTTCAGTATCATTGCTGGATTCAAGCCAAATGTTTATATACTGAATTCTGATCATGAGTAAAGTCGATGTGGTAAACGAAATTCATAAAAATGCAAGGGTAAACTTTCCACGAAGACATGTTATTATGAAAGATATAGATGACCTTTGGCAAGCAGACTTAATTGATATGCAATCAATTTCTAAAGAAAATAAAAAATACAGATTTATTCTTACTGTTATTGACACATTTTCGAAATTCGCATGGACTTTTCCTTTGAAAAGTAAAACTAAAGATGATGTATGCAACTCTTTCAAGATTTTGTTGGATAAAGGACGTGTCCCCAAAAATCTGCAAACTGATAATGGAACAGAATTTTATAATAATAAATTCCAAAAACTTATGAAATCTTATTATATAAACCATTATTCAACTTTCTCAACAAAAAAGGCATCAATAGTTGAGCGATTTATCAGGACATTGAAATCTAAACTGTATAAGGAATTCAGTTTAAAAGGTGACTATAACTGGTTAAACAATACCCTTAATAATGTTATTTACAAATACAATCACACCTATCATCGGACTAATGATGAAATCCCCGCAAACGTGGATAATACTAATAAAGAACGCATATTATTCAGATATGTCAGGTTGATGAAATCCAATAGTATAAAAAGCAAATTTAAAATTGGTGATTATGTACGTATCAGTAAGTACAAAGGAACATTTGAAAAAGGATATACCCCCAACTGGTCGACAGAAATATTTAAAATTCGAAAAATACAATATACAACTCCTATCACCTACTTAATTGAAGATGCGATTAGAAACCAACCCATTTTAGGTGCGTTTTATGTACAAGAGCTGCAAAAGACAAAACATCCTAATTTATATCTAGTCGAGAAAGTTCTTAGAAGTAAAGGAAATAGGGTTTTAGTAAAATGGTTAGGTTTGTCTTCTTCTGAAAACAGTTGGATTGACAAATCGAATATTTATTAAGTGTTTAACCCATGATGCATCAGTCTTATGATGGGTATTGGAGAGAGCAGTCTTCTCAACTGGCTTATAAATAATTTACCATTTGAATTACATTTACCAGGATACAATTATTGCGGACCTGGCACTAAATTAATTAAAAGGCTTACACGCAAAGATAAAGGCATTAATAAATTGGACGAATATTGCAAAGAACACGACATTGCCTATAACAAGTCTTCAAACTTAAAGGATCGCCACAAGGCAGATTTAGTTTTGTTAAATATGGCTAAAGAGCGAGCTCTTGCCTCAGATGCTAGTGTTGGGGAAAAACTGGCAGCACGTTTAGTAAACAGCGCTATGTCAACAAAAATTAAAACTGGTTCTGGCCTAAAAAAATGTAGCAAAAAGTGTTCTCCAAAAATTATATCTGGAAAAGGGATGAAAAATAAATTTAAAAATGTTATTAACAAAACAAAAAGACGTATAAAAAAATTAAAACCAAAATGCAGAAAAGTGGCGATAGAATTAGCCATGGCTGCTACCAGAGAATTAGCTAATGATTCATCTATTAAACTTCCTCGTGTTATTTCTATACCGAAATCTGGTGGAGTATTACCTTTGATTCCTATTTTTGCTGGTTTATCGGCGGCAGGCGCCCTAGCAGGTGGTGCAGCTGGTATTGCTAAAACCATAAATGAATTCAAGACGGCAAAAAAGTTGTATGCTGAATCGAAGAGGCATAATGAAAAGATGGAGGCTCTCTGCATCGGAAAAGGACTTCACCTTAAACCACATAAAGATGGGCTCGGAATTTTCGTATCGAAAGAAAAAAACTAAAATATCGGCTGCCTAAACGAGCCTTGAGTAATTTGGACATTTTGAAGTATGGAAACAATATTCCCTATTTTAGAGGTGTCTTTATGAGAGATGAGCTCCCTAAATACCCTTTTAAAAAAGAATGTGGAGTTATTAATTTAGATAGCTCTAAAAATCCTGGTTCTCATTGGGTAGCCTATGTAAAATACAATGATTATGTTGAGTATTTTGACAGTTATGGAAATCTTAAACCTCCAAAGGAATTTATAAAATATGTGGGTCCCGAAGTTCACTATAATTATGATAATATTCAACGTGATCATCCTTTCAATTGTGGACATCTTTGTTTAAATTTTTTGAAGAATTTTTGGTATAGTGAAAGAATAAAATGAA
The DNA here is from genome assembly GCA_917490735.1 of Dryobotodes eremita. NCBI lineage: Eukaryota > Metazoa > Arthropoda > Insecta > Lepidoptera > Noctuidae > Dryobotodes > Dryobotodes eremita. The sequence goes on along the minus strand of OU823251.1, from coordinate 15,133,634 downwards.
CAGAATCTTGCAATAGAGTTCAGTATACAAGCATGTCTACTACGGTTACCATCTCTGGAAATAAATCGGAACTGGTTACATACTTTCAACCAGCACTACATTTATCTGACCAATACGAGTGCGGTTTGCTATACTTTTCAGTATTAAATTCAAGACCAAATATTCCCATTAATAACAGCAGTCTGTCTGTGATCAGAATCGAATGTGATCTTGTTCACGGTTCGTACTGCAACGGATTACCAACTCATTTCATTCATGAATTTGTATCTGATACTGCTCTAAGTCATCAGTTTATGGAATTACCACAAAACGTTATTTACTATCCAGTAAACAAAAATATAATTTCATCTATATCTGTTAGGATTGTTGATCAATTTGGTAACTGTATAAACTTTGGAGAAGAATATATTCAATTACGTCTTCATTTAAGAAAAACAAAATGATAGTATACTATAAAAACACCCCCGTGAAAACAAAACGTCTTAGTTCTTCTACGATTGCCAAAGTGCAGAGACGTAAGAAAAAAGTTAAGAAATTGACTGAACCAAACAAAGATTTTCTTAAAGCCCTAGGATTTAAAGTATGAATATACTACAGATTACTGAATCACCGCACTTCGACACTTCGATTGAAAGTTATGAAGTCCATTCATATAATCCCTACAATAACAGCTTTAGAGAAAACGATGAAATCAGAATCCCCATCCACCAGCAAGACATATACGTGCTACCATCAGCCAGTTCAATTTACATCGAAGGTCAAGCAAAGCTCTTCGGAAAAGATGGGAATCCAATCAAGAAAACTGTTACGTTCACTAATAACCCTGTTATGTCTTTGTTTCAAGACATCAGGTACGAAATAAATGGTATTGAAATAGACCGTATAAAAAATTCAGGAATAACGTCAACAATAAAATCATACATCTCATTAAATGAAGCAGAAAATAAAGTTGCTGCCCTATGGGGTTGGAGTTTAGAGGGATTTCAAAGTGATGGACATTTTAGTGCTATGATACCATTAAATAAGGTTTTAGGGTTTGCAGAGGATTACAATAAAATAGTGATAAATTGCAAACATGAACTTATATTGAACAGAAGTAACACTAACTTAAATAGTGTTCTTCTTACTGATGATATTGCTCATTTTCAAATAGACATACAAAGAGTTCAGTGGAGGGTGCCACACATAAAAGTATCGGACCGAGAACGACTGACACTTTTAAAACATTTAGAAAGAGATAAACCTATTCAGATGGCGTTTAGAAATTGGGATTTATATGAGTATCCGTTATTACCTAAAACCACAAAGCATTCTTGGTCAGTTAAAACTGCTTCACAATTGGAAAAACCCAGATATGTCATTTTTTGTTTACAAACTAATCGAAAAAATAATAAAACTAAAGACAGTTCAGTATTCGATCACTGTGAAGTTACAAACGTTACGCTCTTTTTGAATTCACAATATTATCCATATGAACCTTTATGTTTAAAGTTTTCTGAGAACAAATACAGTATATTATACGAAATGTTTGTGAAATTTCGTCAGTCGTATTACAACTGTCCAGTAGACCCGTTGCTTGGCGTAAAGGAGTTCAAAGAAAAAGCCCCTCTCTTTATCTTAGACTGCTCAAGACAAAACGATAACCTAAAAACAGGTCCGGTGGACGTGAGGTTGGAGATTGAATGTTCTACAGCAATACCAGATAAGACGACTGCATATTGTTTGATTATAAACGATCGACTTGTGGAATACAAACCTCTCAGCAACATTGTGCGCAGGTTATCATGACTGCCATTGTAGATGTTCAAGGTTTTAAAACAGAAACAAATGAATTTATCGTTAAGGAAATTGCTGTATTATGTAATAAAAAAATTCAAGTGTTTTTAATTAAACCACCATTTCCATTTTACGATTTGACGAAAGCAGAAAAACGGCAAGTCAGTTGGATTGAACGTAATAGAAAGATATACTGGAGTGAAGGATTCGTATCTTACTCAATTCATCAGAATTTGATTGTAGATATTTTAAGAGATAAAAGTGTTTACACCAAAGGTTTAGAAAAAGTGTTATGGTTAAAAAATATTTTGAATAATAATAATAATTATGTAAATAATTTAGAAGATGAAGGTTGTCCTAATTTATTAAGCTTGTACGATAAATATGAACATTCTCATGATGTGTATAGTTGTATTTATCATGACACAGTATGTGCTTTAAAAAATGTAATATGTTTAAATAAATGGTGTATGGATAATAAATATTTTTTTGTTTATTTTTTTCAAAATTGGGTATTAAGTATCAGTTTCCTATCCCTACTAATCCCGTTCAATGATGTTCCCGTGTTATAAGTTGCTGGTAACAGATGTGCGATGTCATTACACTTTTATAATTATCTGCATCAAGACCTAGGAAGTGAGTAAACAGAACATGTCTCCAAATAAATACAATCCTCGATATGACATGTATAATGTGTATAAAATGCGTGAATTTTCATTTAGTCAATACTGGGCAACGGCTGATTCAAGGAGAAGATTAGTGATGGAAATGGCTGACGCTGGATTTTTTTACTGTGGAAATAGTGTAAATGATAAAGCAGCATGTTTCTCATGTGGAGGTGTTATAGAAGATTGGGAGATTTACGACGATCCTTGGATGCAACATGCCATACAGTTTCCTCAATGTTTTTATTTGAACGCTGTGAAAGGAAAATATTATATTAATAAGTGTCTGAAACAGTTACTCTATTGAATTCAGAATTAATCTATTTGTGCCTTCATATTATTGACGCGGTATGTACCACAGCATTCGACTTCGTTGCAGTGTGAAGGTTCGATCACAGACTTGTAAGTAGTGTATGATTGGGGGGTTTTGAATCTGGTTGAAATTGGGTGTATCTGGATCTGATCTGATCTGATCTGATCCAGAAACCCTAAATTGATTGATTAATCGATGGATAACCCATTTTCAAGTGTGGAATTGCGGGTTCCTGGATCTCCTGATCCAGGAACCCCAATTCTACACTACTCAGGACGTCTGTTTGTTATTCAAATTCATGCAAGTCGAGCTTATCGCTCGGACCGTTTGCACAGTTTCCTTACGCTCCATATCTTCGCAAGTTGTCGATATCGCTCGAATTTGATGTGAGCACGGAATATGTTGTGGAGGTATTGAGTTCCGAGCGGTAGGTAGGATCCAAGAGGACTGTTGGTAAGATTCAAGATATTGGAATAGACGACTTTGTAAGTTGTTTTTGTTGTAAATGATGTAATTTATTACACAGCCTGTACAATAGAAGTCAACAGCGATGGAGACGAATTTTGCGACGCCATTTAAGTTTTTTATTAATTTTAGTTAAGTTAGGATATTACATAATTTTTTCTATATTTTACAATTAGTTTGTTGGTTAATTTAGCGTAAGAAGTTTATCTAGTTTTAATCATTTTAATCGTAATAATAAATATCAAACATGGGAAAGTGAGCTAGCCGTACGTAAAAAATAAAATTTGCTTTGCGATTCAGTTTTGTTTTTCTATAAAAATGACGAAATGTATTTTCTGCACCTTTCAACCTTACAAGCCATAATAATATCATAGCAACGTATAACGCCGCGATTTCTGCGCACCTCTCTTACACAATATCGCAAACTTTAACTTAAAACAATACTAACACAAGAAAAAGTGTTAAAGAATAATCATAAAAACTCATTATCAATGCAAGAATCGTTGAAACAAGGGCGGGTTTACAATTAAAGTGTGTCTCGTGGGATATCACTCTTTGGAACTACTTTGTTAATTTATCTAAACCAATTACGCAAGTGCGCCGCAACACCGCTGGGATGGCAATTCTATTATTTTATGCTTAAATGAAAACGTACGGACGTAAAAACAATTTAAATACTATTGCATGTTTGAGTACCTGATGTCGTAACCACCAGTAGTGCCCCGTTTATATCCAAAAACGGATCATTGTGATCTACTGGTCATTCTGGTCCTATTCATAATGTCGGTTTTCAGTCTGCCAATAAGATTTTCAAATGGCATTGGTCGAAAACTACAGGTACCTAATCGGCTAACTTCACTGATCTAGATGGATATGAATATCATTACAATATTTTTTGAGGAGGCGAAATTGACCGCAGCACTAGTCAGGTCAGTTTGAATTTCAACGAGAAAAAAAGGCACGAGATCTCTTGTTAACTGAATTATAGGCCTGTAATTTTTTAATTGGTATTTTCTAGATATTTATAACAAACTATTCACATCTCAATTCGATACCAGATAACCCTCACCACATACGAAAACGCAAACATTCACCCAATAGATATCTAAGTATCTACGATGACATATTATGAACAAAACTAATTTGCGACTTCCAGCGCCTGAGCACCGAAATCCTACAGAGAACAGAATCGGTACGTCGTCGTGTCGTTGGGGAATTTTCTAATTACGTTTTCAAAGACACCTCGTTTGTAGAACATGTGACATTTGGAGTGAAAAAGGTCACGTATAGAAAATTGGAAATCCAACTGGGACGGAACGTGGACGTTACGGCGCCAAAAATTTGCCTCCAGACTTTCCTATTAACGAATCTCATTTGTCGGATTGTCGGAAATTGGCCTCGGTTTTTTTGGTGAACGTTTAAGGTTTTCGTGTGGATTATGCTTTTGAATGCAGTCGTAGGTACCTACTGTGTGTGTTTGGTGGTTTATTGGTGGCTTTCATTTAGAAAATATGTGGTTCCAGGATATTGTCTACCTACTTGTAAAAACAGATAACATGTAACAGTGTCCATTAAAAACAAGATAGACAAGAATTTGAAAACCCTCAAATTATTAAAGTCAAAATTTTAAGACCTTTAGATAGGTAGATACCAATTCCTTGATGTAACGTAACGTAGGCGAAAGGTTTTTAGTTTTCAGTAAGATAAAAGTTAAAAGAAACTTTTGGTAAATTGAGATATTCTAATGAGAGGAGTGATTCGTCAAACCTACTTGAACAATTCTTGTTAATTAAGAAGAATATTGAGACAGTTCATCGATATAAAACACCTTACAATTTAATTAAAATTTTCTAACAAACTTTGTCACTCGGAATTTCCTCTTTGCCCCCAATTCGTGACACCATCTGCGCATCCCTAGTTGCAAAATAATTAGTCTAAAGTAAATTATGCACCCTTTAAACTGCATCAAATTTAGGCAAATAAACTCAGTTTAAAATATATATTAGAGGGCCACACGGCATGTGTTTTAAAAGACATTTTCTTATGAGTTGCATCACACTTAAATTAGGAGAGGGGAAGATATGATATTGTACAGAGCTCCTGGCAACGGTTTTTATTACGTGTGTTAGAAGCAATTTTAATCATACTTTTCGTAACTTATTATTATTATTTATTGGGTTCATTTCAAAGTTTATTTTGTGGATGGTAAATTATAATGAAATGCAGTTTCGTCTTAAATATACAGGACCATATAAATATTATTTTTGTGAACTGATCCTTGTCCAATGTAACGCGACTATTGAATTTAAATTGATATTTAAATGTTGAAGCCCTAAAAAAAATTTAATCACGTTTAAACTCATATATTCATAAAAATATTCCCCTCGAGATATTTTCTCACACATCCCGCTCCCAATATATTCCTTTCATACATAATCGTCGAAAAATTGCGTCACTTTTCTTTACAGAATGCCAGCAAAACACTCAGAATGGCGCGTGCCGGCACAATTGACCGAATGCTCACAATTATTCGTACGGCGGAAACTGTGGGGCTGTGGGTGTGGAAAAAAAAGAAATATTTATTCACCGAGTGCAATCATGGTGGATAAAACGATTACATGCTACGTTCGTGAATAGCGTCTATTGCAGCTATAGAATAGCATTGTTTTGGTATAATTGATATAGGGTAGGTAGGTATAACTTTGGTGATATAATCTATTTTACGCACAGTCTTAAACGCGTGAAGCTAACCCTGCTGAGCTAATAACAATATTCAATAATAAAGTGTTAAGCAGGACATATTTGCTTTGATCAATAAATATGGTACTTAATAAATGATTAAGGGGGTAGTTAGCTCGCCTTTATACCACAAAATCATAGACTCATTACCACATTTTCGTGGGAAAACCGAAGCATTACATGCCAGATAAATTTTCATGTATATTTTACCAGTTTTCCTCTAATATCGTTCTCATATAAATTTATGGAATTTATAATGACTTGACCCACAACTCATTGGAAAATTTTAACACAATGTTATGTAATAAAATCATTTTACATATCAATGGAGCACCCTTTATTTGTAAAACACACATAGAACGGTTTGATTAGGATAATAGAAATTCTGAACCAATATTTTTCTTAGATAAATAGAGAAAGCGAAAGATTGAAATGAATATAAAATAAAATAGTGAAATTGTAATAGACGATTTGATTGCTAATGATGACAATAATGGAAGAAAGTTTAGACGCAAAACACCAATTCAAGAAAGGCTGCTTTCCGTAGGAATCTCGTTATAGTACACTCGTTATTTCACATAGGGCACTCGTATGGGGTATAAATTCCATCTGAGCAATTACTTTCCTTTTAGGCAAATGAACAAGCTGACTGTAACCATAGAAATTCAATCCGACCAAATCTGTATGTAAATGTATTGTAATTGTGGGGCCAATATTCGAATTACAATTTCTATGTTGATTAACCGTGTAACACGGGAATTTATGTTCGCTCCTCCAATGCTTGTTTCTCTAGCATAATTTTGTTTGTACGTTTTATACCACAAGCGGGAATACGCGGGTTGTATGATGTTGTTATAAATAGAAAATACATCGCATGTATATTTAGGAAATCTGCGTAGCAAAAAATGGGTTCGTGTAAGAGTAATTTGGGGAAGAATAATAGGTAATATTTTGGGTAACAAAAAGCTTACAACGGTTAACACAACATTTAAATAAAAAGGACGTGGTTAACATATATTTTTTTAAATTGATACCTCCTAGCTATAACACTGACTGAGTCCAAACCTCATGTGTCGATATTTATGCACTTAAAAATTACCTACATTAGAAAAAATATTCATATCTTGGGGCGGATTTTTCAAAAGTCAGGTAACTTTCATCTAAATAATAAATTGGTTTGACATAATAATGTGGGTGCCTTTTATGGTAAAGCTGTCAAACCGTCAAAATTTGTCAAAATATCAGCAGTTATAAACTAAGGTAAAGGTTACTCCTACACCCTAATTGCGTAACACACTATCTATCACAATCTGAATCATTTTGAAGCCTATTGCTAATCCATTACTTCATATGTTCGAAAAATTTGTCTGCTCAACAACGTAATTAACGCAATGAATGTGGTTGAACTGTCAAAATGAAAGCTATTCCTACTGTTAGTGTGTTACGAAATTACGCCGCTGTAGTTAAAACTGCCGATTTTTGCCAATTTATAACATTTTGAACCTATTTCATCCTTGCCGTTATAACTCTCGTTTATAATCTAGACCCTCATATCGGAAAAGGTCTTTGCAAAATCCCTAATTAGACATATCTATTGATAATGTTATCAGAGCCCTACCGTCATTATGTTTTACGACTGGTTATAATTCTGATACGGCAAGTCGTAAGCTTTTGTCTGACGTCATAATTAAGTTGATCGTAATCAGGGATTATACTTTATCTAAGTACTAATTCTATATGTGCGGGACTTATCGAATATGCTTTATTTTTGTATAGGTAGCAAATAAGAGGAAGATATTTGTAATGTTGATTCAATGAATTTAAATTATTGAATAGTTTCAGGATGTCTTGATAATTGGCTTTTGGATACGTAATCCTTTTTATCACCCAAACACTTCACTCCTCCACCAAAGACTTCCTATAATCGCTGCCCAGTAGAAATTGGTCTGCTGTCACACTTAAAATAAATTACTATCCCCGCGCAATTTCACACCCCTAACCCTCCCACTAATTGAACCAAAATATACTTAAATTTTCTTTGTGTCTAGTGTAATTTTAGCTCAGATGGGGTCACACAGACCACCCCATGGCAATTTAACGGGTTGAACATTCTCTTCCTGATGTCAATTTGGAGTTTCTTAAGTAAAATGAACTGAATATTTGACGTAAACTTGTGTAGATTAATTAACATTTCGCCATAATCGCTTTTCTCTGTCTATGTAAACATTGAGTTGTTCCGTTGTTTTGAATGAATATATAATTTCGGAAGATGGAACTTGTAGTTAGAATGAAATAAAAATAGACGTAGATAATAATGCTATTTACAAGAATTGTTGAATAACCTGCTCCTGACCGGTGAAAATAAAACCAGGGAGCTCTATGAAGAGACAACTGACGCTGATCAGTTTAATAAAGGCTGACCAAGGTACTTAATCAAAGACTATAGAAGAACGACCATAAACTAGAGAAGAAAATAACATGGATCGTCCATCTGTCAAGCGTGGTGATTATGACTGGTAATTTGGACTTATACCGTGTGATTACAGAGAATATCTCTTAATGCAAACTTATATGAAGTCTACTTTTAAAATTACCTATGTTGAGGTCCATTCGAGACACATAAAACCGTAATTAATACACTAAAACCTGTACAACCAAAGTACTTAATTTATAATCCGAACAAATGGAACAGTCCGTAGTTCCCACTAATTCTGTTGACGGTACACTAATCATTACATCAAAACGTGATGACGAATGAAACGGGACATGAATAACTGAATCGCGGTAAAATGCGACCTCGCATGCAAGCGTAGATGTTGCTGTAAAAACTTGAATATAGGTCGAGGCTCGAGTAAATCCTGGGATTGGTAATAAAAGTTGGTAAATGTAGAATGGGTTGTAAGAAAAACACTCCGTAATTGCAGTGAACCCCTGGGCTCTTTCAAATTGCACTACCGGGCATGTTATTGTGAGTCCAACTTCTGATTCAAACCTGCCATTTACCATCACAGTTAGGTTGTGGTACACACGTCCCCATTCGCGGCCATCAGCAATTTTAGTCGAATCTATTCCAACGACCTTCGGTTCTTCAGCAGATGTGGCCAACCCACTGCCATTTTAGTTCAAATTTGTGGAATATCAATCATCGACAGTTTAGTGAAGCATTAATACAGCAAGACAAGACAAGACAAGACAAGACATTTATTTGTGGAAACATGAGTATACATACAAGATATGCAGGTTGTTCATAAACAAAAAGATCCATCATGTTCGGCCTTTGGGGCATACAAATATATACTTATGAAACAAAAGTCATTCAAACGAAGCTAAAAATATTATTAGATTAGTAAATCACAAATTTGAATTAAATTGTCCTATAATCTAATTTTAAATTTTACATAAATATTACATTTTCTCGTTTAAAAATTCTAAAATACTGTAGTGTGCTTTCCCAACTAGATATAATTTTAGCCGCTTTTTTAGTTTGTGCGCACCTAGTTCCCTCCATGTCTTTGGAAGTTTGTTAAATATTAAAGGCGCCATGCAAAATACACTTTTCCGCATTAATGCTGTTTTGGAACCATGTGAGCAAAGCATACTGTTATCGCGTCTGTTGCGACTGACTTTGTCTGCCATACGTGGAAATAATTGTGGATTACATTTTACAAACATGACAACTTCGAATATATACAGACACGGTAACGTCAGTATGTTATAATTAATGAAATACGGTTTACAACTGTCGGTCGAATCTAATTTAAACATCGTCCTAATACACCGTTTTTGGGCTTTGAAAGGTATATCCTTGTCAGTCGAATTGCCCCAAAGTATAATTCCGTACCTTAGATGCGATGAAACTAGGCCATGGTAAGCTGTTAGCAACGCGTCAGTGTTAAGCACAGGAACTAATTTGTGTAGGGCATAAGCAGAGTTACTAATTTTTTTGCTTAAAATTTCAACGTGTTCTTTCCAATTTAACTTTTTGTCAATAGTCACACCGAGGAATTTTGCAGTGTTGACTTCTTCAATTATTTTGTCATTATATTGAACCTTGAGATCAGATAAAGTTGGTAAGCGTTGACTGAAGTGCATAATATTAGTTTTATTGAGATTTATTTTCAAATTATTATTATCCAAATATTTTATTATTGATTTAAGAGAATTATTAATGTCACTTTTATATTTTTCTTTAGTATCGCATTGAATTGTTATGGTACTGTCGTCAGCAAAGAGGGTCACAGGTTGATCAACAGATTTAGGTAGGTCATTTATATATAATATGAATAGTGGAGGGCCCAACACACTGCCTTGAGGAACTCCATATTTAATGCCACGTTCACGTGATTGGAATATTTCTTCACGTTTAGTTTTTGTATTTATTGAGGATATTTCCGTGAGTTGCTTTCTATTTTCCAGGTATGATTTAAATAAATTTAGAACGTTGCCTCTAATACCGTATGCCTCCATTTTATCTAGAAGAATATCATGCCTAACGTAATCGAACGCTTGGGTCATGTCACAGAATACTGTGCAAACAGGGTTGGTCTTATCAACATTTAGCATAACTCTATACAGAAAATCATACAACGCCATATTAATAGTTTGATTTTCTCTAAATCCTTTTTGCTCGTTTACTAATAGATTATTTTTTTCCAAATATTTGCTTAATTCTTTGTATATGAATTTTTCATAAATTTTGGAGATAACACATAAAATCGCGATTGGTCTGTAATTTTCTATGTCGTCTTTATTTCCCTTTTTAAACAATGGTTTAACTATTGATTTTTTTAAAGCATCAGGAAAGATGCCCGTGCTAATGGTTAAATTAATGAGATGACTTAGATGCATACATATTTCTGCACAAACTGATTTAAGAATCTTCGTAGATATTCCGTCATGACCAACGCTATTTGTATTTTTTAATGATTTAATTATTTTAAATACGTCCTGTGGTAAACAGGGGGGCATGAAAAATGATTTTTCGCTATTTAGAATTTGTGAGGTAACGTTAGATCCGGATTCTGGTATTGGGATTACTTTCTCAATAAAATAACTATTAAAAGCATCTGCTATTTTTTGAGGATTTGTTAGAGTATTACTGTCATGTTTTATTTTTGAAATAGGAATTCTTGGGACGTTTTGTTTTGAATCATTAATTATTTTCCAACTGGTCTTGGATTTGTTGGCCGATGTTTTTATTGTGTAACTGTTTTGGGCAAATTGTGTCAGCTTGGTAATTTTTTTAAATAGTTTGGAGTACTTGGTCAACTTTATTTTATTTGTTTCGTTAGGAGTTCGTCTGTATATCCACAAAAGTTGTCGCTTCTTTTTACTGCATGCTCTGATCCCACGTGATATCCACGATGACTTTTTTGTTGCGTGTATGGTTACAGTTTCAATAGGAAAGCATAAACAGTAGAACAGTGAGAATGTTTCTATAAAAGCGTCATAGGCAATGTTAGGGTCACTACTTTCATAAATATCAGAAAATGATAAATTACGCAAACAATCTTTAAATTTTATAATATTTTCTTCACTATAATTACGTTTCTTTATACGCCAATATTTAATAGGTAAATAATTTTGCACAGGTAACTTTACTAACTGCGCTGTATGATCTGACAATGCAAATTCTAGTATTTGTGTTTTACAGGCTCTATTAAAGTTATGCGCAATGTTGTCTATACATGTTTGACTTTTGAGTCTGGTGGGTTCATTTACGGACAATTTTAAATTGTAATTTAATAGCAAACATTCAAAATCCATTGCTTGATAAGATCTCTTTAGGACATCTATGTTAAAATCTCCTGCGACGACAATATTTTTAAAAGACTTTTTAGTAAGTTCTTGTAAAATTAAATGTAATTTGTCCATGCACACATTGGTATTATTATTTTTTGGTACTCTATAAACACAAACAATAGCTGTCTTATAGTTAATTAACTCTATGGCGCAACACTCAAAAACACCAGTCTCTGATATTCTAGAAATTTGCTTTAATTCCTTAAATTGGTGGCCATTTCTTGTCAGTATGCACGTTCCACCTCTTTTGCTTTCCTTACGGCTGTAACATGCTGCAAGCTGGTAGTTAGGTATGGTTAAATACTTTTCAAATCCCTCCATAATAAAATGCTCTGTAATGCATAGGATGTCCACAGGGCTTCCTTTTTCTTCCAGTTCTTCTAAGCACACTGCCATCGCATCAGATTTTGTTAATAATCCCGCAATGTTTTGATGCATTAGGTGTAGGTATTTAGTTACGAAAAAACCCTGTGGTATTTTCACTACAACTATTATTTTCATCTGTTATGGCTAATTGTATATCTCTGTTCTCACTAGGTTCATTAAAGTGTTGTATGTTTGTATAGTCTATGTCATCGATTACCGCTTTGAGATCTTCAAAGATTGTCTTTAATGCAGTATCATTTATTAATCCTGTTCTTTTGTTAAACATACTAAAATCCACCGTTAGGTTCTTATTGGAGTCCAGATAGTAAGCGTGTTCGTGGGCAAGTAAGTCTAAGTAGAGTAAGTTGTTGAATTTGAAGCAGAACTGTACAATTTGATACTGATGCAACTAGAATATTCCCAGATTAGCCCCATTTCCAGCTTCAACAGCAACATTGTCACAGTCACCGCACGCGTTGTGAGGACCCAACGACCCGGTTGCATAAATTCGTATCGTGACAATTATACGGGACATTATCTCCGCTGTCGCTGTCTCCCGGATTTTTGTACAGTTTTCATTCGCGGCGTTTTTTTTTATTCGTCCTGTTTGCTGTTTGTGAACTTTCACGTTAGATGAGTAAATATTTTTAGTGATTTTTTATCGATCCCAATAAGTAAGAAACTCTTAATACAAAATCTACAAGATAAGAGTTCTGATAAATTACCACATTTACCAATAACTTTATGAGTCGACGTGTGAGAGACTTGAAGATTTTGGTGAAAAATATTGATGACCAAGACAATGGCTTATCGATAGAAAAATTGCATGACGCATAATTCCTTAAGAGCCTATGTAGCCCGTATACGCTAAGTACACCTCAAAAAATAGATAGAACCACCTCAAATAAAGACCAAATATTAGCAGTTCCTCTAATACAAAGTACTTCTTACGAACTTAGCAGCTGCTTTAACACTAGACCAATGCAACACCGTATCCAGACATAACATAAAACGCGAAATCATAAAATTGTGGTCCGCTCTCGTATCTACATTTATATGGAAGGTCTGGCTCACATTGTCGGTTACAGCACCATATGACGCACTTGTGTAATGGTCTGTACAGCGTAGTTGTATGTAAACATTTCTTCTTTATGTATTTAATTTGAACACCAATGGACGCACGCATAATGGCGGCAGCATGTCGCAGCGGTTTGGCGAATGGACGCGTCCGGATATAGAAGGATATTAAACTGGATGTACCAACAGTTTCATATGTTACGTATCGCTTTTACTAGCGTGTTTGACAATATTTATGGATGTTTCGTACAATATGATTGTGCGAATATTTGTAACTGAAACAATTCTAGTCTAGGACCAATACCCTGGCTAGCACTGTAATCACTACCACTGCAGACTGTCTAGAAAACCTTTTCCGGATACAGTTTAGATTCCTTTAAAATTAATGGTTTCTTTATTTATTTATTTTATTATTTATATACACAGATTAAAATAGATACAGATACGGCATATTAATATTGAGTACAAAGGTACTGCTTATTTCTTAAGAAGTTTCTTCCAGCAGACCTGCGAAAGGAGGAATGAAAAATAATTGTAAACAATAGTATGTGAGAACAAGAAGAGAAGAATTTGATTTTGTGACGTCTTAAACTAAAATATGAAATACATATAATTCAAATAATTCATATAATTCAAATATTACATATAATTCAAAAAAAAAATATCATATACTCAAATAAATACATAATGCTAAAATAAATACACTAATATAATATAAATATATAAATTCTCACAGTTAAGAAAGGTAATGCTCTTTTACTCGATATTTGAAATGAGAAATAGTTTAGTAATAGTAATTCTTTCTTTTCTGCCTCTGCTAAAGAACTATAATTGATATTACTTAGGAATCTATGTTGGTTCTTAAGAACGCCTTCAAATCAAAATCATGAGTGAGAAAGCCGTAAAATTTTATCCTTACAAAAAATAATTTTCTATCTCTTCTAGAAGTCTTAGTTTCTAATTGTTCCGTGGTGTTAGCACATAGTTACGCTCTATAGAGGTGCTACATATAGAAGAACCAACGTGCTATGTGACTATGAACTGGACAATCTATTATTAAGAATTCATATGCACACAGTGAGAATTTTAATGGATGCTGGATTATAACACATAGTTCTGTTCTTATTTCATTTTATGCAATTTGCTGCGGACAATGAAACGCATTTAATTTTTTTTACAATATTAATTAATAAACAAAAACATGATTAGTGATTTTGGTAGGTAGCTACTACTCGTGATTATTTATCCAAACGATGGATTTTATTTCATTTCAGTTGTCTAAAGTACATAATTATCGCTCACCTGACATGAGTATTTACTTGTAAAGTATTATATTATTTTAATTTTGTGAATGTGAAGACTATGTGGGTAATTGCTTTTTTTTTTTCTAATTTAATTTTAATTATGATCTGGCAGTTTGAGTAATTTATGCGGCCTACCCAAATGTCCTTTCTTTGGTATTGTTCGTCGAATCGTTGAGCTCCTTAAGTCCTGACTTCCTGAGTCGAGCTGCACGATTACTGACAAATGCGTGCACTGACTGGACAGGTCCACTCAAACTGTGTGGTTCTTTCCTCAAAAGACCATTTCGGATACCAATCTGCATGGTCTTCGCATGACCTGACCAAGATTATGTCTGGACTTTAATAGAGACTGTGACCTCTGAGTTTGTTTCGGCCTTTCTTCTCAGAGTAGTCAGATAGGAAACGCCGACCTCATCTAGTTTAAAAAACATGATTGACGTGTAAAAGTGTTTGTACAAACCTACTTACAGAAATAAAATCATTTATCATTTATCATTTATCACCAATCATTAGAAAGTTACGAAAAATAAATCAACAAAAACCGTACTGTAATTCATAAAATAATCACCCGTGATATAAACGAAAACATTTTAACCAGTAAACTGCACCAACGAAATTAATTAAAATCTCACCCGGTACAAATTAAACGGTCTTTCGGATGCACTTTTCGCTGCTTTTCCGACGGACAAACAAACATTTTGATTAACAACTTGCGTCGAATCAATCAATTTAATTGGTAGGCGATCAGCCCTGCGGCAATTGCCTTTTTCATCATAACAACAATGAATAACATCGCGGTAAAAATACCTATCTATGAATGGATGGTACTTCAGTTACCGTAATAAAATGAAAATTAATGGCAAAAAAAGACAGTATCAACACATTAAAATTATTACATAGGTACTTACCTAATTTTGATGATCGATGAGAAAAATCTGAAATATAAAAATAATGAAGAATTATTAAAGGTAAAAATTAATGAACATTTTTGAGGGCGCATTTTTAAAGACAGGTTTCTTAGGATTCGTGATCACAGTAAACACTGACTTAACTTTAGGGCACAGAGTAATCAATGAAAGTTTTGTTAGAACATGTTAGTTATTTCACATTACAGAAGGAACAAATAATTTTTGGCCAAAGAATTAGCATCGCCATATAACGTGGCAATGCTGCCAGCCTTTTGGGCACTTTTCCTGTCGACAGCGATGCGGACGAATTTTTATGATGCCCTATGATTCTTGTCCTTCTTTTTTTATCTTTATTTACATGTACGTACTATAAAATGTAGGTATTTTAATTCTGTTAGCTTATATGTATATTAGGGTGTCCCAAAAAAATTAAAGTCTTTTTTTTTAACGCATACCCTCTTAATTTTTTACTTTTAAGTCAAAACAATTATAAATAAAATTTTAAGAAGGTAGGACCTCGGTAACCCGTGCCGACTTACATCAATACATGTCAGCACTTGCTCTCTAAGGCCGACGCGACCTAACGTGTCGATGTGCTTGTGATTACTCGTTATTTAGTTATAGAACTTGCATTGTTTTCAATCAGTCAACATGTCAGTGCAATTACGTAGTTCTAAAAGGGGTTTATTTTTGATAGGTGACGTAAATCATCAAATAACGGGTTCAAAACTGCCGTCTAATGGACAAGTTCTAGCAGTTTTATTTTACAATATCCGTGAAGCGAATTTAACTGTCAATGAAAGCGCGAATCTCACTATTCGCGAGTGTTTTATCTATAAAAGATAAAGGGAAAAGGCGCGTATTTCAACTAAATCTTTGCCTAATTATGTGAAAAAACTTGTAAACATATATCAAGTTTGGAGGGACTTGCAAAAAAATACACAAAAGACACAAGACGTATTTAAGCAGCACCGTCAAGACTGTTTACAATTTAGATAATTTGTTTGACATTGCACACGCCGATGCGCTCCAATTAATAAAAATAAATGAGAATAGATTTTTTTTACAGCGTCAAAGAGAACCAGGCCGACCTGGTCACTTAACAGGAGTGGATAAAAAAAATACTGATAGAGAGGAAGGAGCGCGCCTCAGAACTATCGAAGAAGAAAAACGACGTGCTAAATATTTGTCTGAGCCGACTCCTTCGACATCATCTTATGTACCGTTATAAGACGACTCATCATCTGAATCGAATAAAAACTAAGATTTACAAGAGGACGTACCGAAGCTTGTTGAGAACACGCAACCCAGCAAAACACCTCTGCGGAGAGATTTTATTACTCTAAAATTAGTAGCAGCGCTAGATAGGTGTCAATTGAGTATGAGAGATTCTGTGTTCATTCTTGCAACTCTATTCTCTTTAAACTCTATTTCTTGCAAGTAACTATTGAAGCACTTCGATATAATATTGATGAATTTCCGATAAGTAAGTCTTCCATCCAAAGAATTCGCACAGAAAAACGGAAAAAACGCGCTGAAACCATAAAAATTTATTTCCAAAATAAGGTACCGGAAGTTGTGGCTGTCATTAGGACGGCAAGCTTTTGCATGCTTTAAATGCTTGGAAATCAAAAGAAGAACGTCTTCCTATAGTTATTTCGAAAACAAAGAACAACTTATTGCTGTACTAAGACTAGAAAGTTATACAGGAAGTGAACAAGCACAGGCAGTTTTGAACACGATTTTAGACTGTAATTTAGAAGATAAAGTGAAAATTATTTGTTGTGATAATACTGCTTCAAATACAGGCCGTATAAACAGTGCTTGTGTGCTTCTTGAACAAAAACTGAACAGAGAAATGCTTATTTTCGTTTGTCGACATCACGTGTATGAATTGGTCTTAAAAGGGGTATTTGAAGCAAAAATCTGTCAAGTAACTACAACCCTTGATATTCTGCTCTTTAAAAAGTTCCGAGAAAACTGGAAAAGTATTAATGCTGATAAAATACAGAACTATAGAGAAAAACTTACGAGTACACAGCAACTGACTGACTCCGAAATTGACAACTTGCTAGAGTTTTACCGAACTGAACTGATAAAAGAAATAGTCAGAGATCATGATCGAGAGTTATTAGAGCTTTCTGTGATATTTTTAGGTGGATATATCGAGAAAAAAATTTAAATCCGACCTCCAGGTGCCAGACTTTCATGGATTAATCACTGTTGAGGAGGAACAAAAACAGTTTTTATTACGTTGCGTACAAGCACACAGGCAAATTTATCCTGACTCTAAAAAACAAAAGTTAAAAAGAAAATTTGAACAATAATAATATTTTTTAATGTAAATGAATAAATAATATACTATTTGGGTGTATTGGAGTTTTAATTCAGTAATAAAAATTAAGTTCTTAATTCCTCCTACAGTAAGTCAGTACAAATTTTCGTGTCAAAAGTTTGGCATCAAGTCGGCACGGGTTATCGTTGTCCAATCGCAATAATATTTATTATTTGAGTCAATGAGGTCACTCCGAATAAAAATAGAGGGTATGCGTATTTGATATCGCGAAAAAAAAAATCCCTTATGTCTTGGGACACCCTAATGTATATCTAATATATAAAAATCTCGTGTCACAGTGTTTGTTATCGAACACCTCCGAAACGGCTTGACCGATTTTTATGAAATTCTTTTGTGTATATTTGGTAGGTCTGAGAATAGGTCGTAAAGTATATTTTATACTACTGTGGGTGAAACCACGGGGCACTGCTAGTATACTATACTAATAGAAAGATAATTAAAAAACTATATATTTATCTATTTTTTTTAAATATAAATATAAAACTAAAAATAAAACGGTTCAGTAGAACAGTTCTCTAAAACTGAGCCAAAAAGCTTGATAGGACAACAGCCCATTAAGGGAGAACTATGCAAAATAGGGCACTTAGTGTTGGATTGGGTCGACTGGCTAAAGCGTTGGGTAGCTTATGCGTTCCCACAATCTTTAAACCCTGAACATTATTGTTATCTTCTGTTCTTGGCGCTTTTCTTATATTTAGTTCCTGTAACATTTTATAAGAAGGTGGGAATATGGAAAGAACAGCAACTTCTTTAAATATTTGTCTTATTCTTGGTTTCTTTCTATGTGTCCAACGACAGATAGTGATTTAATCGTCACTGTTGCTTGAAAGAATGTCTTGAGCTTACCAACTTACTTGTCCAGCTCAGTAATTATAGCTAGATCATAATTTACCTTGACCACAAACCACGATCACAATATACTCTAGTGATTTAATGGTTGTATAAAACGCTGCAACTGCAGCATTATTTTAATAAAACCTGGCTTCTTAAGAAACTCGATGATAGCACCGATAGCAGTTGTCTTAAACTCAGTGAAATAATTCGTAGTCCAAACCACGAGCAAAGCTAGCGTTCGATACAATCCCCGTAAACGTTCAATTCCATATTTATTTCCGCTAGACCGCAACCATATCCATCTAAAATTCAGTGTAAAGCTTTCATATATATCTTAATAACGTCGTCTATTTCAATAAAACCTAGTCCAATTCACGGCGAAACAACCAAATGACGCAAACAAACGTAACCATTCCACGTATCGTCATAAAGGCTATTTTTATTGCTTACAGTTAACATAAAGTTTATCCGGCTTCATCCCCTAACGTCTCTAAATGCAATCCAAACGCAGTGGAACCAGGAATTATACCAACATTTACTTTCAACGATGCACTCAAGATATTTTCATGAGTGGCGAAGTGAGGGTTAAATGTGGAGTTATTTTTATTTCAATAATATTACAGTTTTGATATGAAATCTTGGATTCTGTACCAGGTATTGAAGTTTCATCGGCGTCTAAGTGTTCGATTTACTTTTGAGTTTTGTTTAGTAGCAGACTGAAATACTAAAATATTTATACAAACTCACGAATCAAATAAATAACATGAAATTCACGTCGTCCGTATTTGCTTAATCACTGAAAATAATTGCCTTGAAATTATATACGGGGCAATTTGCTAAAATGTTCCTATATTAACGTTTAAAATTCTTCTGGATCGAGAATAAAATGTTCGAAACGACGTTACTTAAAATTATTTTCTTCAAATGGATACTTTATATGCTGCGCCCGTACCTCTGACCTACTCGTTTCACTTATTTCGATATTGGACCCCACTAATTTTGTTTACTTATTCATTAAAATGGAGAGAGATGGCGGACTCGGGCGAAATGCTTTCTCTATTAGATTTTTATGGAAAACTGAATACGTGAAAGTGGATTTTAAAGGAGGAAACCTTTTTCTTTCACTGCTCTGATGAAGTTATATCGATAAATTCGTTCTTCCCATTATAGGGAGTAGTAGTAACAATTTCTTTAAGTTTACGTTATTGAGTTTAAGTAGCATGGGTCAAGATAGTATTTTTCTATCTACTATAAAACATAGAAATTCAGTCAACTTGAAGGTAGTTACCTTACATATTAGAATAACCCTGTTCTCGTGTTGTTCATCCTACTAATATTATAAATGTGAAAGTTTGTGAGGATGATGGATGTATGGGTGTTTGTAACTCTTTCACGCAAAAACTATTGAACGGATTTGGATGGAATTTGGAACAGAGATAGTTTATAACCTGGATTTTTACGTTTTATCCCAGTTGTACGTTACCTTGGGAAAATTTCCGACAACCACGCAGACGAAGCCGCGGGCAAAAGCTAGTACATCATAATATTGTAAAAGAGCTGTGTAACAACTTTGGTGTAAGTGATAATACGTCTATTACTGTCCCTCTGCAGGGTAAAGGCTTCTTCTCATACAGAGAGCACGAGCATTGATCACCGCGCGTGCTCAAGAAGAGGTGGCGATTTCAGACTTTATTTAGAAACGTTACTTAAAGTTAAGAGTCGTGTAAACGTGAAAAAGGTATGCTTTATCAGTCGCTAATCATTACGTAACTTTACTTAAGCAACGTTTATAAATAAACCCCTATAAGTTCAAGTTTCCTTATGAGATTTTCCTTCACCGATGTCAGTAATGTCCAAGACAAACTCAGAAAGTACATATTATGGATTGAAAAAGTCACATTGGTACTTGCCTGGATTAGAACAAAATAGGTATATTCTATCTACCAAAATTACCTATATTTTGTCAGAACAAATCGATGGAACACATCAATAAAATTTAAACCCAAAATTCAAACACGACAAAACCAACAAGGTGACAAAAATGGGAAGACAATTTAAAAGCAACCAAATAATAGGAGTAGACAGAAATCCAGACATGTGTCGAGCATCAGAGTGGAATGTAAAACAGAAAGATGAAGAATATTGCTCGTGAACACGGCGTAAGATATCCTCTGATATCCTCAGATATTACTGCAGATTTACGTAGGAAATGCAACGGTCTGGGAACCGCTTGACGGACTGCCGATTCGCATCTTGAATTATTCATTCGTTCCCCAAAAGTTTACCAAGACGGCCGAATTGAACATTGCTTTGTTTTATAGTTTATGAAATTTCGCTTCCTCTTTTACACGGGCTTGGTTTATGTTGAATGTTTTGTTTGGAATTCAGGTTTGTTTGTTTTGAATTTATTTTTGATCATTGCGTTATAAAACTATGTTTGGGTGTATTTTTGAGGATATTTCCAAGATCAGAACGCTTGAACCACTATTCTGAGATTGTTTCTTATTTATGTCTTAATTAGTTTGATATCCTTACCCCCACAGGAAACTGTATGGTTTTGATTATTTCCTGTGTTTTCATGAATTTCAGTTTTAAAACGATGCATTAGGATTTTCTGTAAAACTAATAGTTTAAACTATAAATCTTCATCCAGTTTCAAAATAACAAATCTCTATTACCATTGACAGTAACAGATTGTTCTATTTCAGTCTAATTCACTAATATACTTCAATGAGCGTCGCAATAAGTCAGTGTAACAATAAGTCAGCCTGTTCGGCCACGTGCCTCTCTGCAACATCCGTTACCCATACTACGACGCACAAATCGGTTCGTTTGCGAAGACAAATGGCAGCCGTCCTGCTTGCTAACATACACAGATTGCATTTTCAAAAATTACTCGAAAAAGAGTTTGAAATCCAATATCGGGTGCAGGCGCAAGCATGAATGCCGTCGTATTTTTTACGCGCCACCAAAATCACGATTCGGAACTCTAAACTGTTTCCAACAGAGTTCTTTTCCTGTTGCTTCCCCAACCCAGTCGGCATATGAAAAGTGATGCCCTGATATTGATATTCCGTTTAGCATTGTCGTCGCGCTTCAACCGTGTCACCCTCTGTTACCACATTCTACTTTTTGTTTAGCAACAATAGAATTTATTACTATTATGCCGTGATTTAGGTATGTCATGCCCATTGTTCGATTAGCGATCAGCACCCATCGCGTTTCGAAAGTATTCGCCCTGTGGTATTTAACGCCGACGGTGGCATCATAAGGCGCTTCGTTAGCGGTCTGTTTAGAATCCAAATTGTGGTATTAAGTAGTAATTAAGATAAATTAGTGTCGATAAGAGTTTGGGACGACGACGTGCCAACATTGTCGCCATGTCTAAACGCTTCGATGAAACAAGAACTTCAAAACGTTTTAAAGATCCGATTTATAATGAACTTTGTTTTGCAAACATCCAAAATAGTTAGTGTTTTATTCTCAATTGTACTTTTTCAAGTGGTGATTGTGATTGCAGGAATTCGAAGTTCCTTCAGGACGTGTTCATTTACATCAAACAAATTGTTTTCTGAACCGTTCATAAAAACAATATCAACACATAAATCTTTGTTGTCAAAACGCTTATGTCTCGGAATGGAAAATTCAAAAGAGGTCGTAATAATCCGAAAGTAAAGGTCTGACACACGAAGCAGATAGTCTTTCGTGGGGAAGAGAATTTAAATTGAGCGTTGTACAGTCATCTCAATAAGCGGCTTGGCTCTCAACACAACTCGTAAATTCAACGCCAATTGTTTATTTTCAACGTAGAACGTTGCGAAGTTGAAAAAACTGAGGATAAACTTACGCAAGGCATTGATGAAGATTTTAGTTTTAAAAAACGCAATGCATAGATTGACGAGAACTGTAGATTATGTTTTCGGGCAGATATTTTTATAACACTGCTATTCTTACTTTTAAATTAGCTACTTGTTAATTATTTTTAAGTTAGACAACTAATTAACAAGCATTTTCAGTAAAGAATCTTCTAATTTCTGTTTGATCATGTTCCAAGGAAGTACGGCCTCATTTACTTTCTGTCACAAAAAGGACAAGTTTTCTGTGCCATCTTAATAATTAGGAGAAAAATATTATACATATGTACTAATATTGTATTCTATCATATCCACCGCTACACCTATGTTCGCACATCCACAAAACTGATTCGATACTTCGTAAATCTTAACTTTTGTTAGCTATATGCGAGTATAAAATTGTTTAGTGTTTGCACAAGCTACATCAATCTATAGGCATTGCCAATACATCGGTACTCGGTAGGTGCGGTATTGCTACCAAAGCGGCAGTGATTTGTTCAACGCATCTTTCTGATTTATTCGTCTGGCGAAAAAGTTGTTCAACTAAATGTTTTGAGAGAATTCCAACAGTTTTACGAATGAGTAGCTTTTTCATTTTGTTACGCACTTTTTGGTTCTGTTATATTGAATGTTGGATACGATAAATGTTTCCGTTTTCAATTACGATGGAGAATTTACGATTTAAGAATTTATTGACGAAAAAATTATGTGTCGTTTGCATTCTTCTCTTGTGCGTCTTCGGAATACAAACTATTATGAGCTTCTTTGAGAAATAGGACATGATTCTTATTAGGAATAGTAATTTTCGAGCAACAATAAAATTATTTCATCAATGTTAGTTAATGCAGTCATCAAGTCTTATTACATACTTGTCTGTAGGTAACTAATTTTGATCGAAATCTAAGTATTACTATTGCTAGAATGTCATCAAATGGTCTAACCGTAGGCAAAGCAACATCATTCACCAATACTACAGAAGCTTAGTTAATCTGTACATAAATATAGGTACCATTTTCTTTAGCCCACACTATTTTCGGTAAATGTCCTATTGAGCTATGTCTGTACTCCCTTATAGTATACCAAATTATTGTGTATCCAAATCTACGTAATTTACATTGATTGCACCAAAAAATACTAAAAAACCAATCTTTACATTTAAATCATCTTTAATTCTACACCTACCAAACATTGATGTAAATTTTTACACGTCGAAGTGAAACTCAAAGCATTTATTTCAAATAGGCACATAAAAGGCACTGTTGCAATGAACGTCAACATTTACATTACGAATAGAATTCATTCTAGTCGCCTCTTCCAAAAGGTAGTTTCGTATGGAGAAAAATGGGTAACTCCACCGCTACTCTTTTTAAAGGTTTTACAATATTTTGTATATATTAATTATATAATTATATGTGAAGACGATGCACCTATAATAAAATTACTATACCACAATAGGTAAAAAATATTAAAAATGAAGCAATGACAGATAAATTAATTATGTGATATGGTGCTGACAAACAT
Source organism: Dryobotodes eremita (assembly GCA_917490735.1). Taxonomy (NCBI): domain Eukaryota; kingdom Metazoa; phylum Arthropoda; class Insecta; order Lepidoptera; family Noctuidae; genus Dryobotodes; species Dryobotodes eremita. Next base: position 15,109,654 of record OU823251.1, on the reverse strand, counting down.
TGTAAAAGTATACGATTTTCCAATATTTTTCAACAAGTAATAAGTCAGTATGTGAGTTAAAGTAATAACAGAATGTAAATCCATGTCATAAAAATAATACATTATATAATTGAATTAAGAACCAGTTTAATTTTGTCTAGACTCTAGGTTATCCTATGGAGCTGGACCAGCATGTTTCTAAGCATTTTTATCTTGGATATAATCCTCTAATTTGTAACATGCGTGTTTACAAAGTAGTTTTTATATAAGTTTTAAATTTTCTTTAATTTAATTGCAATATATCACAAGGTATTTTGCTGTAACGTTTAACACAGTAGGTACCCCATAAAAGATGTATGTACTTGAAGCTCATCTAAAAAATGTTTGATTTATTGTATCTTCATTTCTAGTATTAAAATTAAACGATTGATTTACATACCGCATATATTTTACATTTAATTTATGAACCCAAACAATGGGTAAACATGCGGGCTTTTATTGACAGCTAATATCTGTTTAAATAACTATTGGATCGTTTAATTCCATTGTAAATCATTGTTAACCATTTGTTTGGTTTTTCACTGATATTTATTGCGCGTGCAATTCATGGTGCGTACCTTCACTGGTATTTCTTGGTGATTCAAGATTTAGTGTTTTATGAATTTACAGTGGGCGATATCAAGATGATCATATTGGAATTGTTGTTTTATTCAATTTCGGTTACGCACCTAGCGTCTGATATTGTATAAGTGCCCATGTAGGTTTATGTGAAATAAAATATGTTGATTCCCTGGATAAATCTTTCATTGCAAATGATTTACTTTCGATAAGGCTGTTTCTGAACAGATTTGTGTATTTATTAGGCAGCACACGATTCATACCGTACCAAAATTTCTTAACAGTATCAATTCATTTATTTGCAAACTCTTTCTCCATCTTTACTCTCTTTCTTTCTTTTCTTCCCTTTTTTTTCTCTTTGCTTCCATTTTTTTCTTTTTTTCACTTGTCTGGCTATGACATCATTAAGAATCACCTCTAGAATACGTTACGTCTACGGGACGTACACTCTGTATAGGTATATATCAAACAAAAGGAACGGAACTTCTCTGTTGTGATCGACAAAAATATTACTTTTTTATTTTCCTGGAAATTATATCCTTCGTACCAACACAATTGATCGGATCGTAATCGTCACTTATAAACCCAGACTTTAGGAACTGTCGTTTGGCAGCACTCCAAGTACCGTTGTCGGATGTACTTGTTTCACACTTGCACGTACCTACCTACCTATATCGAGACCTGTAAATAAACTTTGTTCCTACATATGTACACGTACGTAAAAATGCACGTGTAAATGTTGTCTGTCCCTTCCTTGGTAATCTGTATCTTTTCTTATTCATATACATAAATATTGTACTGTAATAGTTATTAAAGTTCATGGGGACATTATTATAGAGATAGTCTTTCTTCATGGGTCCTTTCTCTCTATCGGTTTCAAATTGCATTTGGCTTATTTGATCCTTCTGCATGTGTATTTTTGCAGACGTTTCGGCCGGTCTCCTGACTTCATTAACGGAATTAACAAAAGTCCTTAAGTTCTGAATTGAGCTACACGATTACTGACAAATGCGTGCACTGACTGGATAGGTCCACTCTAATCTGTGTGGTCCTTTCTTCAAAAGGCCATTTCAGACAACAAATCTACATGGACCTCACATGATATAAACAAGATATATGTCTGAACTTTAAAAGAGACTGTGTTCTCTAAGTTTGTTTCGGTCTTTCTTCTCAGAGTAGTCAGATAGGAAACACCGAATTCATCTAGTTTTTAAAACATAATTCATTTTTTGACGTGTAAAAGTATTTGTACAGACCTACTTACAGAAATATTATCGTTTGCGATGTTGAATGTGCATTTCCGCAAAGTAACGCCTGTTTACCCCTCCTTCCATACTATAATATTATAAATTCAAAAGTAACTGTATGATACCTTTTCACGCCTAAATCACTGAATGGATTTCCATAAAATTTGGCAAGGAGATAGACGGCATCCTGGGGAAGGACGTAGTTTAATTTTGTCCCGGTAGCACGTTCCTGTGGGATAAATTCCGACATTTACGCGGGCGACGCCGTGGGCAGAAACTAGTCATCATATAAGAATGAATCCGACGACAAATTCTCATGCACACATCAAGTTGCACCACATCAGCTAAAGCGCTGTTTGTAGATTTTACCTACAAAGGTACCTACATGTAGTTAGGTAAGTGTTGTGTTAACGCATGTGTATGGCTTATGCTTTACCCTTTAATTAGAGCGAAGGCAATCAGCAACGGCTTCAATAGCTAGCTTTAGCGCTAGTGTAATAAGCCACGTATATTATTGTAAGTACACTTCTATTGCTCGAAAGCTGGGTTGATGTAATGTTTTGATTTATTTATTGATCTATCTATAATCGTTACAATGCTCAACCAATTAACACAAGCCAAGTGCACAAACTAACGCATGACGATGATAGACGCAGCTTGCAAAAACAAATGTATTTCAAAGAAAAGAAAAACTAACAATATAAGTACACCAAACACCACACCTACAACAACATACACCTAATTTTTACACAATTTTAATACGACAATAGTTGACAATATTTGGGGTAATCGTGCGTTACATAGTTAGTATAATGGGGTTATCTAAACACATCAAAAGTGTCTAGGGATCAAGGTATTTAAAAATATATACTTTATTGCCCTATTGAAATTAAATAAAAAATGTCTATATTTATATTGATTAAATAAAACGTTTTCGTATGTGTAGATCGACGAAGAAAAACTTTTCGCGATTTTTGCTTATGCTGAATTGTTCACCTTAGTATTAGTCCTGACATTAAAATGTGATAAAAATATAAAAATAAAAGTTATTAAAGGTTTTTATTGCGTAAAATAAACAATCAGTAGTCTGTTTTACCGCCGTTAACGCGTATAATACAATCGAAGCGATTCGGCATACTCAATATGAGTTCATCTAAATCACGTTGCGGAATGGCCGACCACGTCCGTTGTAACAAGCGAAAAAGATTTTTTGGTGTATGTACGGCATCCATATTTGGCAGAGCTCTTCTTTGAAGCATATCCCATGCGTGCTCAAGGGATTTAAGTCTGGCGATTGAGCAGGCCATAGTAGGACATGGTAGGCGTGGGCTGTAGCAAGTGTGTTTGCAACGACTCTGACAGTGTGTGGACTTGCATTATCAGGCATAAGCAGAAATGAAGCAGCAAATTGGGTCCGCAAAGGAATGAAAACATCTAATAAAATCGTTTCAGTGTAAATCTGTGCATTGCGATTGCCTCTAATCCAAATCAGTTCGGTTCTTTCGCCGATCCAAATACTTACCTGCCCATATTCTGATTGTTCGACCACTGCATGCTTGGACTTCTTGGCATAATTTTAAACGTTCTTCGCGTCCAAGGGTCCTCCGATACCGTGAACGTGTAGTATCTGGCTTCATACCAAAGCGAGATTCGTCAGAAAAGTACACAAAACGCCACTCTTCTTCTGCCCAATTTCTGTGTTCACAATAGGTGGTACACGTAGCGGCCTTCAGGAACGGAGATTGACTTCATGCAAGCGATTTCTTACGGTTTAATCGCTTATTAACATTTCTGAAGAGCTATGAAGCCTCGTAACCAACATCATCGCGGACATTGTACGATTTCGTCGAGCAGTAATTTGTATGTAACGATCTTGTCTACGTGTGGTGCTGTGAGCTCGTCCTCTATGTCGCTCTGCCATGCTGCCAGTGATGCGATAACGTGTCCAAAGTAGACTTATAACACTCTGCGTAGTGCCCAGAGTGATTGCCACAGCACGTTGTCGAGAACCAGCTTCCAACATTCCGTCGGCTCTGATCATTTCTTCTCAGCTCAAATGACGTCTTCTCTCCATAAGAACGTTCTTTTGTATTGATTCTACTAACAAGTATGGCAGAAATTTTACTGATTTGGCCTGAAACCCGTTGCAGGATTATATAGGAATACGACTTCACAGAATATTTTCATCTTTTGACCAAAATTCAAAAACTATTCCGTTTTCAAATGACGAAATTTACTAAAAAGTATCCATAGGAGTTACAAAGAAAATAAAAAACCAGATTTTTTGTAACTAGCAAAAATGAGCTTGTTCCCTAGAGACTTTTGATGTGTGTATTTTGGCAGACTTGGCGTTTGAATTTTTGCACAGAAATGTAACGAAGTGCAAATAAATTCGATCACCGATATCCATCAAAATAGTACCTTGATTAAGGGCCATCAACTACGAATAAGTTCCTGTAAAATTACATGGCACTATTAGCAGATAATTTCATATCAATTCAGTTTTTGTATATTATATTAGGTAGTGACTTTCAACACTGTGAGGGAGATTAGAATTAATTCTAATAATTAATTTCTAGATAACAATACCCTTTCCTAACCCACATAACCTCCTCCATACCCTGCACCTTGTAACCAACATGCCTGCGATAACCTGAGTATTTGACTAAATCTCTCAAGCACAATGGTTGTCCAAATCTCACCCAAAACAGAAAACTTTAAACATATCGCCCTAAAAAGGTTTAGGCTTTAATTTTATAAATCGACTGATCCTTGGCCTGTGCCCGCACCCTCGTGTCACCAAACCCGATCCCAAACGGATCCGTCACGCTCGGCTCACAATGAAATCTGTTGTTTCATATGAAATGAAGTTAAGGATGGGTCGTTGTCGATGCTTTGAATATCGAGCTTAAAAAAAGGCCCATGGTAATTATTTATCTTCATCTTATCAATACTAGTGAAATATAAAACCACTTACATTTTAGCGTCCATATAGCTCGAGAAACGGATTCAGGCCCCAGTCTCGTAGTGGAATTCTTAGCTCAATTGTATACCTGAACTAGCAGTTCACCCGCGACTTTGTCCGCGTGGATTTCGTATTTCCCCTATAAAATTCAACACCTTTCCACCCCCTTCTTTTAAAGGTAGCTTTCGAAAATGAATGATTACTTAGTATTTGGATCCATCTTCAAGTTTAATTATCCAAAAACTTAACTACCTACCCCTTTTTGCCCCATTAGGAGTAGTTTTTCGAAAAACCCTAAAACTTTGAATTCTTTATCAACGATAGTCTCTTTGAACTGTTTATCGTCATAAGTAGAGTCGAGTCGAGTTTCTAGTTATTTAGATTGCGCGTTAAGAGTCTCCCATACAATCAGTAACAACCCCTCAAATCCGTCTCAGGGCTAGTTTTGAAAAACTAATGACCAACTTTATTATGTATTTAAGAAGATATTCCTGTCAAGTTCAATCCATTAACTCAAGAAAGTATTTACGCACGGAACCCAAAAATGCCTAACCATAATATTGTATCGTGACCACAATCTGAATATCTTTATAAGCATACTGCTGTACCTACTGCAACTAGGGCTTGGAACTGGTACCAAAAGTACAGGTTATGAATCGGTACTTATCGGTTCTTGCCATTTTGGTACCTGGGTACCGGTTCCAGACTTGTACCGGTACTCCACCTAACGAGTACCAGTACCAAATTCAGGTTCAACAAATCTCGTATTTGTACGAGAAACCTCGTACTGTTTGCAGCCTTGAAGTTATTTTTCTGATGCCTATTAACTATCCTTTTACATAGTAAATCTGCTATTTCACTCTAACTTACGGAAACATTTATTTATGGCGGGCTAGGATACTTATTCACCACGCGGTAACGAAACTATAGAGACTTCAAATTTTTACACTAACGCCATCTATCGAGCTTGTGGACAACTTTATAATCTACCCGCGACTTCGTCCACGTAAAATGTCTTGTTTAACATAAAATATATCATATGAAATTCGGCAGTACCGTAGCTTCCCATTAGTGAAAGAATAATTTTCGGAATTGGATTAGTACTACGAACATTTATTACCCTCTACTTTCAAACTCAAAAATGTTACCTCTTTATAATATTAGTATAGATATAAATAATAGAAAGAAAGAAAAATACGTTTATTTACGTATATTTATTAGAAAAAAAAAGCAATAAAATGAATAACCAAATTAATTATAATTATGAATAATTAATTTGTTCAAATTTTATCATAGCTACAGACAGTTGTACGTTGCTATTGTCGAATGACAGGTGATAATGTTATGCTTACCGCAACCTAACCTTTGGTGGATGATGTTAAATTAGCTCGCGAAACTCCGCAGACGTGATGGGTATCGATATCTAAACATGATAAAACAAAAAAACACGTGTGGCACTCGGGGACTGCCGCGGTAAAGCTATTGCATAGCATTTTTTATCAACTTGTGCAATTTTAATAATTTTTTTATTTTTTATTTGTGCAGTATTTTTTTTTCTTTGATATTAATTCAAGTACAATCGTACCATATACATACACGTTAAGCGAACGCTCGGCCGAGCTACATGGTAGGCGGAGTGGGGGGTGTTAGGTTTTATTTTCGTTACGGAATTTCTTGATTCTTGCTTAAGATTCTTGATATATTCTTGCTTAAAAAGAAATGATGTATTTTTTTGTGGGATCATCAACCAGAATCACGTGAAATATCAGTTTAAAAAATTCTTTATTTTGTGTCAACTTCACAGAGGTGATCGAGGACTCCGAACCCTAAAAAAAAACAAATCTTTTTACTTTTATTTTATTGTCATTAGCAGTGATAGGAATAGGTAGTGCTTATTTGCCTAAACTTCGAAGAACAGAGACGAGACTTCCTTAGGACTACATTTTTTCCGGGACATCTGTCCCGAAATTCGGGACAACACTTTTAAATACCTTAAAAAAATGTCATTTGGAATAAGTAATTCGTCTATATTTACCTAAAGTTTGCGACTAGACATAACATTTATAATTTATAACTCCATAATAATAACTTATCCTCTATGGGCTCTAAAGGAAAAATAAAACACATAGAATATTGTTGTAACAAATATATGTATATTTATATTATTTTTTAAATATGGCGTAATTGGAAAGCGTGAAACAAAATGTACAGACGGAAAAAACTTAAGTTACAAATTTCTGTTTATCTATCAATGTCATATTTATTTTACTGACGTTAAGTGATGCAATTTTAACTCAAATCAAAGTACAAATTAACCTTTGAAGTATAACATTTAGGACAATCAGTTTAATAGTGAACTACTAACTGTTCGATTTTGATACACATCTTGACGCATTAAAAATTGCTAACAATTTGAAAATCTTTATTTGTGTTAAAAATACCATAAAAAATAAAGAACGATTTTAATTTAATCATCTTGATTCGATTCATCAAGTTCAGTATCAGAACCGAAATTTTCTTTGTCAGATGAGTTATCTAAGTTAAAATACACAATCATAATTTTTTCTATATTTTCAACTGTCAGGCGATTTCGTTTTATGTTAAGAATCCATTTATAAGTTGAAAACGACCTTTCAACATCGACAGAGGTTAAAGGCGCGTACATATCGTATGATCGCTCATCCCTTCCTGCTGTTATCGCGTCACATATGTCTCTAATTTTATCTAGATCGGGATTTCTGTCCATGACATTTACGAGCTTATTTTTTATAGGCTCAGACGAACACCAGCTAAGCACAGTTCTCACGTGATCAAATATTTCAATGGATTCCGTTAGAGTTAAATTCGATTTTTGTAATTTCTTTATCCCAATTTGTATATCTTTAAAATATTCCTCAATGTAGTCCAAGTCCGATTTCAAGTTTCCTTTTGAAGAACATTTTTGGCACACCTAATAGAGAGCGCGTCGGAACTTCTTAAAAGATTTACAATTGTTTTAATTTGATCGTAATATTTTAAGTACCCCATCTTGTAATAACGGGTTCTGGAGGAAGCGGCATGTGGGGAAAGGTGTTTTTTAACAAGCGCACTCTAATAGGTGACTTAAAAAAAAATCGTTTTACGTTTGAAATTAATTCATCTACATCTGAATATTCGTATCGTATTTTTTCTGCCACGAGATTCAGTGCATGTGCTAAGCAAGTGACGTGTATCATGTTGGGCAAATAATTTTTCAGAACACGTCCCGCTTTTAGCATATATGCTACACTATCAGTGCATAATACAGCAACGTCTCCTACTTTGGATTCATACGAATCGCGCCACATATTTTCAAGGCAGTCTGTTACAAATTGGGCAATTGTGTTCCCATTAACAATTTCTAGTACTTTGCAAGCAACTAAAAATGGTTTTTGTGTGATCGCATTTAAAGGTTTTACAAGAAAATGTACCATGTATCTGCCTAAAAAATCAATTGTCTCGTCTAAAGATACCCACAGCTTTTGATTTGCAGTTTGTTCATAAATCGAGTCAATATTTGTTTTAAAAATCTTATCTAAATAAACTTTTCTCAGCAATGATTGCTCAGGAACCTTTTGTCGATTTGTACAATTGCAGCAAATATATTTATGGAAGAATTTTTTGAAAGCGGGGTTGTTTACTTGAATCCAAGGTATATTACATAATATGAGAAATTGTACTAGGTCCAAATAAAATTCTTCATTTGGTTTATTACTTGTCCCTTTATGTTTCAGACCATTAACGTGCCTCTTGACACTACTAAGTTTAGCTGTTATACTGCTCTCGCACTTAGAACAGTAAATGAAATTACTGGCCGGGTCGTAATATAATTCAGGATGAAGTCCAATCCAACTTTGTACTGTTGCTTCCTTAGGGTTGTTCGCCATCGCCAATCTTAATGGTCTCCAAAAAGAGGTACCTAAAATAAAATAAATTAAAATTGTATAGTTTTCCATATCGCAAAAGGAAAAACAAACCCTTATAGACATGAGGAGGTGGAAAGGAAAGCGGGAGAGGCGCGCACATTCCACCTAGATGCATCGATTGTATCGATTTGAAGATTTTATTATTTCATTTTACGCTCTAATAAAGATATACGGTTAGAAAATATGAACACGCGTAGCGTCACTGTTATTGAAATTGTTTTTTTTCTTCTACAGAGTTACATTTTAGTCAATGCGCAAAGGACATAATCCATTTTGGTACAAATATAAAAAGAGCCGGCCAAAAAAATAATATATTTTGATAGAATTCGTCCGCCGTAGCATTTCTTTATGACACCAAAGATGTAGCATCACTATGCTTGGTAGTATTTAAGTTCACTTTTATATTTGGACCAAAAATTAAATGCGGATGATGTCTTGTGTCATCAAATATTAAAATAACCATATTTTTTTTCTTTTAATACGTTTCATACACAATAATTATCTTAAAAACTCCACTCAAAAATGTCAAGTTCATACAACTGCAGATCAAGCTAGACTGTCAAATTGCTAGTTTAAGATAAAATAATATATACATTTATATTCTACTTTATACCTAACTTACTGTTTGTTTCCCTACAAGAAATAAAATAAATAACTTTAGTCAAAACATTAAAAAGTAATAAATGTTGACTTACCGTATTATTTGATGTAGACAGACAGGAACAATGTTATTGCAGCAAATCGTAATCCATAAATTCAAGCCAAGGTAGTCGTATTAGGAAGATCCAATGAACCAAAAAACGTGCGAGGGTCAAAAACAATATTCACAGAAACAATACAGGAAGATGCGCACTTAAAAGACCGAAGTACAGGAGTGAAGTGAGGGTAACCTGAGCGCGCCGGTACACGGAGTGGTAGGGGAAGGTATGTAGACCCTCCCCGCGCCGCACAGGTATGCGACCATGGCGGTTTCTTTTTGTAATTTCTAAGAATAGATAACGAAATGCGCTGCCGTAAAAGTCGTATTGTACTTTCGGATAAAGATTAAATGATGTTTTTAAAGTTTAAGTGTGTTACTAAACAATGTGATAAGGCCATTATTTTAATATCATGCACATTTTTAAATATACTTTAGAAATATATTTCATTAAGATAAAATACAAATACCGTTTGTTTTTTAAATGATAAATTCGTACTACTATAGAGAATGCTAAAATTATAAAAATTACCGTTTTATTATTTTAAAGACACAATGTCTTTTTTTTTCAATTATACATTTGAACTTTAGAAATCTCATTAAACGTAGCTGAGAGTGAGCTAGAAAAAAGAAATTTACTTCAAAACTTGTACGGCTCCTTATACAAACATTGTGATTCATAGTATTGAGATCAACAAGTCATTTACAAAATAATCTCCAAAAAAGAAATTCAGAAAATAACGTTGTAACGACTGTGAATGTTACTTATTATGTTACGTCTAGTCGCAAACTCTAGGTAAATATAGACGAATTACTTATTCCAAATAACATATTTTTTTAATGTATTTAAAAGGGTTGTCCCGAATTTCGGGACAGATGTCCCGGAAAAAAATTAGTCCTAAGGAAGTCTCCGTTTCTTGTCTCTGTTCTTCGAAGTTTAGGCAAATAGGCACTACCTATTCCTATCACTGGTCATTAGATATCGATAATCATCACGTCTGCAGAGTTTCGCTAGCTAATTTAATTTAACCCTGTATATATAGCAACATTCCCTACCTAAGAAGATGTCATACGCCACGTCGAACGAATCATCTATCTTGGAATGAGTCTACAAAAGCAGTAGCTAGCGATCAAAAACTATTTTTTTTAATGAGCCCGAAATCATAACACTAGGCTGTTTTCTTGCTTGCACACTAGGAATTTTATCGACTATAGCGGCTATACTTTAATCACATCACTAAAAGTTTCGGCGATCCTTTGTCATCAAACGGTTGGTTTAATTTGATTAGTTGTCGCCTCGGCCAATGGGGACATCGGGTCACTGGTCAACTTTAGAATTTTTAATATACGGCTTTTAAATTACGGTTTAAAATTAAATTATGGTAGATACTGGTTTTTATTCTATTGTTAAATTATATTTATTTAAAAAAGACGATGAGTAAGCTGATAGTGACTGCAATGTAACTTGTAAGTTAGTTGAATATGCACGGTTCGGTTTTTTTTAAGCCTTTGCACGTAGCGTATCTACATTTCGAGTGTAAAAATGCCTCATTTTAAAGGGAACTCGTTAGGATATTGACTCACCATCAGACTACATTACCACTCTTGAGAAACTTTTAAATAAAACAACTAACTAAGTTAAAAGTTTACTAACTACAGAAGAAGTTACAATGGTCAAAAGAGACCCCAGCCTCATAACATTGACAAAGACACAGACACTGGACGAAACATTGCAACATTTCAGAGAGTGAAGGGCACAAAATTTATGACGTAGTATCGACATATTTATGGTGTCTGTCAGCCAGGTAATGGCATGAAAACACCACAGAGGCTTACTTATAGCAATAAGTTCGGGAAAAACACAAATAGAAGTAAGTGAAGTAACACAATTGAGGGACCGACCCTCACTTGAAATCCGTGCATAAGTAAGAGATATAGGAGTATGAGATGAAGGAAGATGAGTGTCGTCAATATAGGGACGTAAATAAATTAGATTGTTTATTTGGTGCATGTTATGTTTTTGGTAACCCTATAATAGAGAGACTCGGAAAATTCCTGTCCATATCAGAGTAATTGGTAGCCTAATGAACAGAGCAGAAATTACTATGGTCATTGATCAGAACACCAATTCCCGTAATTGAAAACGTTCAAAATTTAGTCGCAATCTCATCTCAACGACAATGAATGTAATAGGTGAAATTTAAAAAACCCCGACACAAAAAAGATCAGATGACCTTGAAACGGCTGAACCGATTTTGATAGAGCATGTCTAAAAACCACCGTTAGAAAACCTGCTTTCAAATTTAAAAAAACCGCATCTAAATCGGTTCACCCGTTTAAGAGCTACGGTGCCACAGACAGACACACATACAGCGGACACACATAGAGCGGTCAAAATTATAACATCCCTCTTTTGGCGTCGGGGGTTAAAAATGAAGTAAATTAAAAAAAAAAATTGTCAGATTGAAATTGAGATTCGAATGCGAACGTTCGAGATTTTTGTCTGATCACAGTATACTATACTGTGATTCGGTTTCGAAGGTGGACCTACAATTAAATGATGATGGTCTATTCTTCTCTGGAAAGTACACATTACCTACTCCCGTCGATATACTCCCGAAAGGGTTGTTAGGATAGTCAAATAATATTATCGAAGTGGTTAAGAAATAATAGTCCAATTACATTCTCCAAATGTTTACAAATATGATAGATACATTGGGAAATCCGCTTATCACGGCAAAACTTCAAAATTTCGGTCATAAATAAAAACAGACCGCACATTTTGTAAAATTATCTACACACATTCGTATTCTAAACGCAATCTATAAGTTCTTCATTACTTATCTTCAAACGCATCGATACGCAACATTTATTACGCTAGCAATTGCAAATTTAACCCTATAGCCCTGAAAATTATCAACAAACCTTATCGTAAGGAGTTACAGACGATAATTGAGGGGCCAGTTGTTTCGTTAGATGAAAGTGTAAGGTTGTTTGCGAATGTCTAGAGCCGTTCTATCACGTCAAAACAAGGAGCAGGGGAACAATGTATTGCAGTTGGCAATCTTAGTGCCCTTTCCACAATATCTTTAGTGTGACGCCCCTCAATATGAATAATGTGTCATACGATCGCGCCCTTTTATCTGCACTGAGGGAAACACACTGAGATTTTGTTGTAATATCATTGGGGTGTTTCTTTTTTGTGTATTACGATGTTTTCGTGATGAGATGGTAAAGATATTTCTTTTTAGTATTAATTTGAATTTGGATTTTCCAGAATATTATAGGAAAGCTTTTGTAGCGGTATCTACATCGCCACATGCGAGCTACACGTCACAATGACGTCACGCAAGATCCTGCATCGCGCAAGCAGAGTTTCCCGCGCATCTAGCATATTTACAAAATCCCGACATCAAACGTCGGGCAGTTGCCCACCAGACACGACACCCGTGTGGTCGGAGGATACTCCCTTTTCAATAGAGTATGAGTGAGCTTTACACCCTGTTCCTCATACCTCTAGATACTTTGAATAGTTTATTTTCTTATAGTGGTCACGTTCTTTAACTGCAGGAAAATTGAACAAAATAGACATAATTTTGGAAAAATACAACCCTCATTGTCAACTTTCTACAGGCAGGGTTGAAAACGTTTGGCACGAGGATGAAAATAGAAAGACAAGATATGTACCTAGTAAAGCATGCCAAACATGAAAATTGTGATCATAAAATGTGCGTGTACTACTAACAAGGTGCACCTCTGGCTAACCTTTCGGGGAATAAAAGCGTTATGTTACGTGAGTCTGTAACGGACATAAAGCCAACAATAACAAACATAGCAGAAAACCGATTGATAACATCAAAATTCGGCGATCAAACGTCGCTCTTCATAGCTTTTATTTTTAGTTCCGTAATAAAATGCTCCTTTCATCGCCATAAAGGGGGCAATCAACTAATGGTAAAGTTGAATGGTGGTCATAACTTGGCTAGCATTAATTACAATCAACAATTTGCTGAAAGAAATAAATGAAAGGCATTTCATTCATACATTTAGCAAGGAAATGTGTTGTGAAAGGTAAAAAAAAACTCCACATCATAATTTCATTGAAACATTTCTAAAAACTTTGATGAACCTCTGTTATACGAATAATGCAATGGATTCCCAACAGTACTAACCCTAATAATAAGCCTTGACTATTGATTTAGTTTCGAACTTCAAGTTTTTTTTCAATCCACCCATCTATTTATAAGTGCAAAAGTAACTCTGTTTGTCTGTTACCATTTCACCCCTAAACTACTGAACCCATCGTAATGATGGGCAAGGGGTAATTGCGTAACACACTAACAGTAGGAATGGCTTTCTTTCTGACAGTTCAACAACATTCATTGCGTTATTTACGTTGTTGTACGAAATTTTTCGAACATTTGAAGCAATGGATTAGCAATATCCTTCAAAGTGATTCAGATTATGATTGATAGTTATACGCAATTATGGTGCTGAAGCAGGCTACTTTTCAGCCCAAATATTTGTATTAAAAAAAACCAGCCAAGTGCGTATCGGACCACGCAGAATGAAGGGTTCCGTAGATGCCATAAATTAATTATAGCAAAAACAAACTAAAGATTGTAGTTGAAAAACTATTCTTACATACATCGATATACGTTACGGTCAATTCTTCAACTGCAAACGTAAGTTTGTAAAAGAAAAAATAAATATTATGTGATGTGATGAAACTAAAAACTAACGATTTCCGGATCTTTTCTTTTACTTGGGCTGTGAGACCATGCTTCTTGCCAAATTTCATGATTCTAGGTCATCGGGAAGTACGCTTTAGGTTTTGATTTATTTGCGAGTATCAAAATATTTCGCATAAATGGCCGTATTTTTTCATTGCGTTGACTTAGAAGTTTGATTTTAAAACTCTAAGGGACAGTACCTACGTATTTAAAATTAATTTCAACCTCCACGCGTTCTTGAGAAAACAGGTCTTAACAAGACAGACGAACGGACAGAGAACGAAGTGATCCTATAAGGATTCCGTTTTTCCATTTAAGGCACGGAACCCTAAAAATTTGCCTTGACTGTTGATTTATGTAGTTTTGAACGTGAAGATTTTTTAAATAGTCTTTAAAAAAATGAGTAAGTAGTTAGGTAGGTACAAGAGGTCAAATAAAATTAAAAATATTATTATTAGTTCAATCCTAATGGTTTTTAAAAAACGTTAGAGGCGTGTCGTCCTCTCCATTTAGGTAAAAAGTCAATAGATACTCTGACTTTGATTTTATGTTATCGTTCTCCAGAACGATAACATAAAATCAAAGTCAGAGTACAAATTTTTGTGTTTGTTCCAACAAACACAAAAATTTGTTGTTTCTACAACCAGGCTCAAGAAAATAGGTGGCTCGTTTAGATGCCAATTTATACGTTTTTATAATAAAGTTCTTAGCCACATTCAAGATCTAAGCCTTAATAAATTCAAATCTTTTATAAAACGAAAACTATGCCAGAAAGCCTATTATACTGTGAAAGACTATATTGAGGACAAAAAGTCTTGGGATTGAGCTGCTCCAATAAATTTACACTGAATGTTGATTTTATTTTATTTTATTTTGCGTACTATTTTAGATATGAAAATTTACTGTAAAAAGTATTAAGTATATTATTTTAATTATTGTGAATGTGAGGATTACGTGGGTCATTGTTTTAGTTTTAATCATGGTCTGGCATTTTAAGTAGTTTATGCGGCCTACCCAAATGTCCTTTCTTTGGTATTGTTCGTCGAATAGCTGAGCTTCTTAAGTTCCGAGTTGAGCTGCACGATTACTGACAAATGTTTGCAATGATTGGACAGGTCCACTATTGCTGTGTGGTTCTTTCTTCAAAAGACCATTTCCGAAACTAATCTACATGGTCTTCACATGATCTGACCAAGATTATACCTGGACTTTAAAAGAGACTGTGACCTCTGAGTTTGTCTCGGCCTATCTTCTCAGAGTAGTCAGATAGGAAACGCCGACCTCATCTAGTTTAAAAAATGTGATTAACGCATACAAGTGTTTGTTCAAACCTACTTACAGAAATAAAATCATTTATCATTTGATGAACATTCAAAAATGTCCTACATCTATACATTTATTATATAAAAGAAAATCGCTTTTCGTGCCTGTCTGTGTGACCGCGTTGTTCTTCTAAACTTCGCAAAGGATTTTGATGTTATTTTCACTATCATTTGGAGAATTTATGCGTTAGTACAATATTAAACTTACGTATTATTTATTATAATAAAGAACTCTCCATGTTTTGTCAAATCGTAGAACTACTATGCGAAGCAGGAGCAGGTCGCTAGTAATTATACAGGGTCAAATTAAATTAACTAGCGCAACACTGCAGCCGTATTGGTATCTGAACACGATAAAATAAAAAAATAAAATGATTTGATGTATTTTTTGAGGGTCAGGACCGCTGGTAGTTTTGTTGACAAACAGGAAGAATTTGAATTTTGATTTGAGAAAATCTGTTTATTTTTTGTTTTATCGTGTTTAGTTATAGAAACCCCCACGTCTGTGAAGTATACACAAAAACAAACCAGATTTTTTAAACTTATATTTCAAATTACTACACTAACTGCGGTCGATGACTCCAGATAAACTCAATTTTTTTTTAAATCGTATTTCGACATCAATACCCATCAAGTCTGCGGAGTTTTGCTAGCTAATTTAATTTTACCCTGCATGCAGGGTGGCAGGGACATTGACGCGCCAAATGAAACCACGAATTCAGCACATGATTCTAGACCTACCAGGCAGCGTAGAAATAAATCGTTAGTTATAAAAAAAAACTGCTGTTTCATAGAAAAGTGCAATACCAACGCGGTCAAAATGAATGGAACAGTTTCTTTTTTAATAACCGACGAAAAGTTTCAACACAGGGGTTTCAACACAGGGGTTCAGAATCATGTACTGAATTCATGGTTTCAGTATGCACGTCGATGTCCCTTTTTTTTTTTTTGGGTGGGAAATCATCAAATGACCTCTCCCGCTCTGGGCGGAGCGGAAGGGCGTGTCAGACTCTTACTGACTAAAACCCACCCGTGTTCCTTCAGTTGCCTGTGCGCCAGGGCCACGGTAACTCTTTCGAACAATCCGCGACCCCGGCAGGCATCGGTCCTATCGGACCCCGTCTATTTTGCTGACATCTCTTTGAGGCGCGCGTGGAAAACGACACGCCGTCGACCCGGGCCTGGTCCTTACCGGACGGTGAGCTGCCCATTGCTCGCCGTCCGCAAGCCCGCGCCTACGGTGGCCGGGAGTCGGCAATCGACTCCCGACGCCCAGGGTGTCTCCTCCTCCTGCGGCGGCTAGGGGCGCGAGGGCGCAAAGATTGCCTCTCTCTTTCGCGCTCCGCCTCCTCCTTCGCGAGCATTACTGCTTCGCAGAAGGAGGTGACGGCTTCCCATTCCCTCTCGCTCCGTACCATGGCCTGAACCAGGGCCGGACGCGAGAGGTCGCCGCCGCCGATCGCCGCCACGAGGACACGGCGGTGCTCCGCCCAAGCCGGGCAGACCTCCACCGTATGCTCCACCGTGTCCTCCGGTCGATCCACACAATGGTAACACCCGGGCGTTTCCTCCCGCCTTATCCGAAACAGGAACCTCCCGAAACAGCCATGTCCGGTGAGGACCTGCGTCAGGCGGAAGGTGAGGACGCCGTGGCGGCTCTCAAGCCACTCCTCAAAGAGGGGTCTTACCGCCGCAATTGTGGCGTGCCCTGCGCTGGGTTACGACAGTCGCACTCTCTATGCCGCCATGAGATCCCGCCGGAGCTCTGTCCGCTGTGCCGCGATTACTCGCGGCAGCGGAGTTACGCCCCGGCGTTTCGCCTCCTCGCGCCACTCCCAAACGTGCGCGAGGACCTTTGCCTCCAGATCCCACGGCGGTAATCCGGCAAGGAGGCTCGCCGCCTCGCAGGAGACCGTGCGGTATCCCCGTACCATCCGGATGGCCATGACCCTTTGGGACGCGTTCAACCGGCGGGCTGGCCGGAGCCTCAACGAACGCGCCCACACCGGTGCCCCGTAAAGGGCCATGGACCGCACGACTCCCGCGTAGAGCCTCCGGCAGGAGGCGTTTGGCCCCCCCAGATTGGGCAAGAGCCGCTTCAAAGCAGCCCCGGCCCGCTGCAGTCTGGGAGCCAAACGTCGGAAGTGCTCGACGAAGTTCCACCGGCTGTCGAGGACGAGTCCCAGGTACTTCATCGTCGACTCTACGCCGATGTGAACCCCTCCTACTATTATTTGGGAGCCCGATAGTGGCGCGTTCCGAGGACCATGAAAACACATGGCCTCGGACTTGTGCAAGGCCACTTCGAGTCCCAATTGCCGGATCCTCTCAACGACTTTCGCAACCCCGCGTGTCATGAGTTCGGCCGCCGCCTGGTGCGACCTCCCCTGCGCCAGGACCAGCGTGTCGTCAGCGTAGCACACTACGCTGACGCCGCTAGGGAGGTCGGCGCGCAGCACCTAGTCGTAACCGATGTCCCACAGATGCGGCCCCAGGACCGATCCCTGTGGGACACCGCACGACATCTCTCGCCGGTTCCATTCTCCCTGGTGACCGGGGTAGATTACCGCCCTATCCGTCAAATAGGCCTCGACTAAACGACAGAGGTAGGTCGGCATCCGGTGATACCGGAGTGCCTCCCTGATGCAACTCCAGGGCAGGGTATTGAAGGCGTTGGCGATGTCTAGAGACACCGCCAAGACGACCCCACCCCGGGCCACAGCATCCCCCGTCGTGAGGGCTCGCACGCGCATGATGGCGTCCACCGTGGAGCGCCCCCTGCGGAAACCAAACTGGCTCTCCGCCAAATCCGGCCCCACCCGCACCAGCTGCCCGACGAGGCGGTCTGCAATGACTCTTTCAAAGAGCTTGCCCACCTCGTCGAGCAGCACGATGGGCCGGTAAGCGGACGGAGAGTCCGCCGGGCGCCCCGGTTTCTTAATGAGGACCAGTTTCCCCGTCTTCCAACGAAGTGGGAACTGGCCCTCCTCCAAGCATGCGCTTAGGAGCCCTCTTAGTCGAGGCCCGAGAGCCTCCAAGGCCAGGACCCAGGCTTTTCCAGGTAAGCCGTCGGGTCCTGGGGCGGTATTCTTGGCACTCAGCCTACGTACCGCCACTCTCAACACGTCGATGTCCCTGGCATTTTGTAGTTCATTTTAATAAGAGGTCTACGGAGTGTTTGACAAATTTTATGTCACTTATGCTAATTACAGGACAGAAGAAGAAATTTAAACAGCTGTTTGATCTGTTCACTGTGTAGTACTGTAGGTGCTAAAAGTGAATTGATTAGCTGATTATTTCGGAAGGCTTTTTCCTCCAGGAAATAAAAACAACAATAGGACAAGATATAAAAAGAAAATATTAAAAGAGATAATATTTCAAAGCCATATAATAATATTTTACGAGACAAGAAAAAAACATAACGCGCATTATGACGTATTTAAATGAGCATTCACCCTACGGCATTAAAAAATGTGAGTACAAATACTTGTATTATTTTTGTGGGGTGATTCTTAGGGGCAGGAAAAGCCAATGTTTTGGCTTGATATATCTCCGTAAAAAATGCATGGGTTCGATGCAATATTTTAATATTAACTGTGTTATGGGGAGCTGGGTGCATTCTCGGGCTTCTTATAAATGTATGGATTAGTATAGGTGCGGGTTAGTAAGATAAATGAGATAATTTAAAAAGTAAATAAATTGATGTTGTGCTTTTAATAGGGGTTAATGTGTTGTATTTTTCAAACTGTTTCTGTTTTTCAGCTGAAATGTTAGTACTTGACACAACTTAGTGACGCTCTGAGAGGAAATTAATACCTATAGACACAGACAACTTAGCCCCGTAGACACCGCATAGGAGGGCAACCGCGCTCGCCAAGCATTAGCTCTACGGCCTCATATGTGATAGCCACGCCCCCAACTCGTCTCGGAAGCGCCAGTCAGTCCGTTACTGAATGTTGACGTGTTTTAGTTATTGTTCTGAGGTTTTAAAAATAGAAAAGAATATTCAAAATGCCGTATTGTGCAGTGAAATGATGCGGAAAATGTAGCAAAACTTCGAGGTTACACAAAGACGGCATTACATTTCACCGATAAGTTATTTAAAAGCATAAAATAATTACAAAATTTAATTTAACGACATTATTTGAATACGAAAGAAATGCAAAGGTGCAGTAGCGCTCGTTGATGTCTTTTGAAAAATCTCTTTCTTTCACGTTTTAATTTATATATGACTATCTCGCTCTATCATCGGTAACAGTTTACTAGTGATGGCGAATCGATAACAAATCTACAAATAAAATATCGATATGTTACTACAAACATAAAACAAATAAATAATCATTATTTTATTTTAAAGGTTTCCAAAATGCCTAGACTTAAAGAAAATTTGTAAAAGCGCTACAAAACGAGAAAAAAATTGTTGTCCCACTACAAAATAATAGTGTTATATGTTCCCGTCATTTTACTACGGATTGCTTTGAACTCAAAAAGAAACGACGAATTTTATTTATTACTGCTGTACCAACTTTGGTGGGTCACTTTTCAATATTGTCAGATATTATCGACTTTAGTAAAAAAAAATATATAAAATAAAAATAAATAAATATATAAAATATTTCGGGAATAAGGTAACTACCTTATTCCCGAAATATTTTGCCACTAATTAATACACTCAGTGCATGGAATTTGGCGCAAACGTGGCACGTGCTTCTCCAAAACTATTCTCTGTTTGATGCAAAAAATATTTCCTGAATTAAGTATACCTTGATATACTTACTTAAGTACTAGGTATAACGAATTATTATACGTAGTATCTCTGTGCTACGAGTATAATGTGAGATTTTATTTGATCGGTGTACCTTTTTCAATAGATAAATAAATCTAAGTACTTACTAATGTTGCTTATCGATAAAAATATCGAGTCTCATACCAACCCTAAGCCGTCCTATGAGTCATTTGACGTATGACATGTGACATTGAAATAGCCAATCACAGCTCTCTTTGCACCTCGGCCCCCCCTGACTTTTAGCGATAGTATATTCGAACAAAATGTTCTTAATGAGGTGTCTACGGGGCTAAGTTGTCTGTGCCTATAGATAACCATCAAAGTAACCAAAATTAACCTTAACATCTCGGTTAAAATATCTTGCATCTTGTAACCCTCTGCTACACTTTAAAAAATCTAAATGAACCACAGGAGTATCCACACTATTGCCAGCCTTTTGTCCATAACTTCATAAAAAAAACGTCCATGCACCGACTGCACACTGTGAGGGCAACATCGGTTTGCACTCCCTGATATTAGACTAATATTCAGCCCTCCGCTTTATTAAAAAACCAAGGGCCATTTGTATGTATTTATAGTTCCCAAACATAATGGTCCCTGTCAACGATAACATCCTCCCTATAGATTAATTTCGTTAAAACATTTTGCCTATCAATACTTCTTTCTTTGAGGTCTGGGGAGCTTAAGGGCCTCAAGAATTCCACAACTCATGTTCTTTTATTAGGTGCAGGCATGTTCGAAAATTGAAACGAGGTGCAGATATTGCCATTTTTAAAATGAAAAAGTTTTAGAGAGGGCACGTGTTTTTTTTTAAACAAGGGGTAGGTAAGGAAATGTATTGAGTGGTTTTTTTATTAAAAAGTTTATTTGACTAGTGCATTATTTTCCCTCACATAAAACAAGGGACGCGTGCAAAAAAAGTTGTAGTAAAAAAAATCGTTCATTATTTACCGTCTATCACAGTCGCAGCTTTCGCGCCTAAGGGCAAGTTAATAGCAGAAAAAAGCGTATCTAAAAAGAATGCAGTAACATTTATCGCACGTGCGATGATATTCCTCTATAAACATCCGTCATGGACACACCATAACTTCGCCCTAGGATGCAATAACAGATAAAAAGTGGAAAAACAACGAAAGAAAACATAAAACGTCTCTGATGTTTATTGCAATCCCAGTTTGTGGTACCGAGATATTGCTATCTGATGTCTATAAATAATAGTTTAGGCAACTTTATGCACATTCACGTAGCTTATAAGTTCTTCGTAAATATTAAGTTCTTTATTGCACTAGTATTGTAAAAATGATAAAAGCTTGCATAGTTGCTTAAATTTAGTCTCGTTTTATTGTTAAAATTGTATCAGTAGAAAACAACAAGTTGACTTCAATATTAAGTCGTTTTGGGCTTATTGTTTTTAACTTATGCAAAGAAGTATCCAGAAAGGCTTAAAGAACACCAAAATCTGAAGATACGGAATGATTAGACTGGGTCAAATTAAATTAGCTACCAAAACTCCACAGAAGTGATGGGTATCGATATCTAAAACATGACAAAATAAAAATAAAAAAGATTTGGTGTATTTTTTGGGGGTCAACGACCATTGGTAGTTTTGTTACATGAAATTATGCGTTGTAAAAATATATGTTTTATCGTGTTTTTGATATCGATACCAACCACGTCTGTGAGGTTTACACAAAAAAAAACATATTTTTTTAACTGATATTTCAAGTGTATAAACTAACAGAGGTCGATGACCCCACAAAAAATCATTAAATATTTTTTTGTTTTTGTTTTATCATGTTTACATAATTCGATACCCATCACGTCTGCGGAGTTTCGCTAGCTATTTTATCTTGACCTTGTATATGAACCTACAGACGACGGCTCCACTTTAAAATTTTCTATTCACATATTTTCTGGAAAGCGTATTTTGCTTTTAATTTGAAAAGAGCCAAAAGGTTTTACAAAATGTTGGCTATTTCTATGTCCTTTTTAAAACTCTGTTTAAAACAGATGTGTATCCATCACCGCTGTCTCCAGGTATGTTAACAAAACATCCACCGCAGACGCTACTCTACTTCGAATACAGATTAGGGTCCTAAAAATAAACAATTTCATTCCTTCAGAGAGAATTTTAATAAAATAAAGGTAAGAGAAATCTTCAATAGATGAAGGTGGGAACCGATGAAACGGCACTTAGCGATCCGAGTTTAGCAGTTGACAAATTGGCCAATTTTTTCTGCACCCTCCCGTGATAAAGGCGTTTCATAACAGTCTGACGGTGAGAGCTTATTACGGGGCGTCCGACGCTTATTGACTTTAATTTTCTACTCTGTTGACGTTTCCAATGATATATATCTTCGACGGAATGGTGGAAATGGCCCTTCGCTTTTTCAAATAACAAGCGTAGCCCCATCAATCGTTACTGTCATTCATTTACGCGGTCCGTTCTCGTGAAATATTAGTGTTATCTATTGAGAGGAATCACTGTAAAAACTACTTCTCCCTTCCGAAAATAATATTTCACTGTGATTGTTTTCCTATTGTAAATAAGGGAGTGAGCTGTTTTTGTTTGATGGGCGCGTGATTAGCTGCAGGCTTTCTCGGAAATTCTATTTTTTGTGAACGTTTATTATGACGTTTTAATTCAACGGGATTCGGGGAATGACTTATTTTAGTATCATCTTTATCTATTCTGAATAATAGACGGCTTTTATCAGATCGTGTTTTAATACTAAACATTTTGAATTTTTAAATAATAATAGTTCCAACTGTTACTATTTAAAAAATACAAAATGTTTGGACGGATGTTGACACGGATGTTGTAACGTATATCTACACAGCACTGCTTCAATTAGATTACAGACAGCCGGACTATCATTCTGTAATAAAAAGGCGTCAAACAAGGAAACTCGCTTTTACCCAAACTTTTTAACAGCACTCTTGAAGAAGTGTTTAAAAAGATAATGGCAAGTTGGGCAAGATGCGGAATTGAAGTCGGCGGGGTGCGGTTAACAAACCGCCGCTTCATTGTCGACACTGTCGTATTCTCCTCCATGGTGGCAGAACTAGAGCTGATGTTAAACCAACCCAGTGATGCAAGCCTTGAGGCTGGACTGGCGATGAACGTGTCGAAGACCAAACTGATGTCAAACACCACCAAATATAGGATCAGAGATAAAGGGGAGGAATTGCAATATATCCATGAATACTTGGATCAGTTCGTCTCTTTCTAGTCCACACAAGACAAGGAAGTCTTAAGACGATTCGAAAATGCCTAGAAGAGCTACTGGTCCATGAAAGAGTTTATGCAAGGAAACCTTCCTTTGCCACACTAGCGAAAAATTATGGACCTTGCATCCTTCCCATTTTGACCTTTGGATCCCAGACTTGGTCTTTGACAAACTTGTTAAAATCCAAACTCAAGGTTTGCCAACGTGCAATGGATTGCAGTATTCTAGGCGTCAAATTTACAGACCATATTCGCAACACCACACCGCGCTCCATAACACAGATTACTGACATTGCTTAAAAAGCCGCTAAGCTGAAGTGGGACTGGGCTATCCACGTCTGCCGTATGTTCAATGAGATGTAGGCCAAAATAACCACTACGTGAAGCCCTGACACAGCCAGAAAACGTCGCGGCAGACCCCATAAAAGATGGCGGGACGAGCTGGAGAAGACAAACGACCAGTGGTCCACTTTAGCCCTGGATCAAAATAACTGTCAAAAGAGAGTCATGGGATGCCTTTGCCCAGTAGTAGGATGATGCAGGCTAACAGTAACGATGTGGAGTATGTTCTGTCAATAGGACATTAAAAACTACAAAACATGTTCTAGTTTTACATGTCTAATTCTACGTCGCTGAAAATAGTTTTTTAGTTGAGCAATCCCACTTTAATTCAAACAGAAGGGATAAAATTCCCAATTAGTTCCCGTTTAATACCTACACCCATTACAATAGGGTTGACAAAGCATGCTAGCTCAAAGAGATCACCCTCTATGGTGGCTGGATGCCAACGTAAGTGGTATTGATGCAGGCTATATATCGGCTTTTACCCTTTAACTAATGTAATAAGATTACAAAGGGCTGTAGGCAGTATGCGACATATACAGGTATGGACTCAGGTCCAGGTACGGCAATCATCCGTCCGGATTAGTTCGGACATCTCATTTCTTCGGAATTTCGACTAAAGGGGATTATATTAGAAAAAAAAAAATGTGTTCTGAATAAAGAAATATTAAAAACTAAAAGTGTCCAGTCTTTTTTGCAAATGAACCAGCTTTTTGTCAGGCCCTTTCAATACAAGAAATTGTAACCTCAGGTCCAAGTGATTCAGTCTAGTTAATTATCTGTTTGTTAAAATTATATTAATGCAATTTGACACCCCTCCCCTCAGCTAGATGGACCGACCATCATACGGTAGTGGCTGGGACAGACTGGATGGGGAAGGCGCAGGACAGGGTG
Organism: Dryobotodes eremita; assembly: GCA_917490735.1. NCBI lineage: Eukaryota > Metazoa > Arthropoda > Insecta > Lepidoptera > Noctuidae > Dryobotodes > Dryobotodes eremita. Next base: position 15,084,898 of record OU823251.1, on the reverse strand, counting down.
TTGTGGCACAGTCTGGGATACGCCTATGTCCAGCAGTGGACTGCGATAGGCTGAGTTGATTGATTGAATTTGACACAGTCAGTGAGCAACTGATGCCGCAGTCACCAAGAAGTTTGGCAATCATGGTGATTATATGGATATTGAGCCTCAATCGTTAATCGCTGCAGATTGTAAATTACCTACATTCACCAATGGTTGGTGATTAAGAAAATAAACTTCTTTCAATGTCGATTGCAGTCATTTTAGGAGCCTCATATTCCGCAGAGTCGTTTTTATTAAGTACTTTCCCTCGTCCTGAAATAAAAATTGCATGCATCTACATTTGAAAGTCCAACACCAGCCACGGTACGGTGGTTTGTACCTACTTGCTACCTGATAGCTGGTAAACACCGTTAACACCATGATTGGAAAAGTTCTTGTTGACCGTGGAAACAGCTGCAGACTCACAGATGAATGAATAATTATTTATGAATGGGTCCATTCGCATAGTTTTTAATAATACTTAATAAATCTGACCAGACGTCAACATTCTGTCTGAGCACATACGCAAAAGCAACCTTCAGAATTATTATTTATTACTAAAAAGGTAGACAAAATTCTAAATACGCCTCTGTGCTCCATAACGAATCGCCACTGACGTTTTGGCGAGGCGTTAACTGCCGACCCCCAAAGGGGTAGGGGCGCTATATTATACCCATTACGGACAATCGTTTAGTCGTCTGCAAACAAAATATCTTCACGGTAAAAGCCGATCCGTCACGGAACTATGGGATCAATGAAGTTTATGCTGTGTTGTGAACTTTTGTTAGGTCGGGGTTTTGTATGAGTTTGCGTAGTAATAATACCACAATAATATTTTTACTCACCGATGCGAAAAAAAAAATCCTAGATTGGGAGAATGAAGAATTTTAAAACTTAACAAGACATGGTAAACGTGCCCAGTAATTTAAACTTACTACTTAAATCGTAGACAAATAAGTATTTAGATACACAATAATAACATATATAAACAACAACACGTCTTGTTTCCGCGAAGGGTTGGTCAGAGGTGTACCCTATAGTACACCCACATTTGTCCAGTTATGTTTAAGCCCCATGTAACAGGGGGCGCGCCTATTGCCATCAACCGGGCATAAATCCAGAATCCGAGCTGCTACTGATAAATTCCAGATGGAAAAATCCAATAATACTTTGCCCGACCCGGGAATCTAACCCAGGACCTCATAGACCATTAGGTCTCCACCACCATTAGGTTCCATGAATCCCTCGTTGGTCTAATGACCAACGAGGGATTCTCATTTGCACAATAATGGAGTCGTAATATTTTTTAAACTTGAGAAAGTGACATCTATTGAATTGTATGTGTATCTTTTCCATTTAGTGCGCACATTTGAAAATGAGAAGTAACTAGTTCGACGCTGTTGCCTGTTTGGTACATTTTGATATACGCCAGTTCTGAAAGATGGCGTTACGTGTAGGCAACGACCGTTCTGATGTTTATAGTATAATAACTAGATGGCGCTTAACAAAAACCTTTTAATCCAAAACATTAAATTCACATCAACTAATACAGCCACAAAAGTATTAAACACCTATTTGAAAACTTAATCATTTTTATGGTATGAATACCTAAAAAGGTTTTTTTTTAATAATACGAGTTACTTGAGGGAGAAGCGCCAGGCTGCCGGCGAAATTTTAATTTTCTTTTGTTTTTTCAATTTGCAGGTCAGTGTTATGTTGTATGTTGAATAAAATATGATTCGCGACCGTAACAAGTATGTATTTACAAAATTAAGTATAATCATTTACTGTCCTAAATACAACCCAAAAGTTCATATACTCTTATTGATTGATATTTTATGAAATTGTCATTCAAATACGAACTTAGAGGGTTATATTGATGATTACATGGTTAGTTTATTACTGACGGTTGAAAAACTATTTTAACATGGAAATCATGCCATCTATTGTAAGCATCTGGAACGTTTTCGCTGCAGATGTTGCTCTGACGTTTCTAGGGTAGTTTGGTTCGCCTTGCTACACGCAAACTTTAACAGATGGCAGTACCTGTAGCTTGCATTCATTGAGGTGCTCTTTGCTATTGAGAGAAGGCGCTTTTATCAACAACCTAATCTTCAAAGGGCTGATTTTAAATTTTTATCTGAGAAACAAAATATGACAGTTTGACAGTTTTTTTAAAGAAAATAATACGTCAAACCACAGAGTATATTTTATATGTCAAACCACCATTTTTATTCTTCAGGTGAAAGTTATGTGGCGATTGAAAAATCGACATAACTTTGTTACTTCATTTGGGTTTTTATTAAAACGTATAGTTTCAGTGATAGTGTACTTATTGGTATAATAGAAATAGGCGGGTACTGTACTACACCTAATGGCAAACTGAACAAATATTTTAAAGTCTTGTCACATGCCAGCAAAAAATAATTAGGTACAGTTCAACTATTTTCTTAACGTCCCTCGGGAATTATTGCATTTTCGAATACAAACGAAGGCTATTTTGCATGTCTGTCAATTATTAGATTTATCGTGTATAATAATTTGAATTCAGAAGTAAGTACTTTATTGTTGTTTTAATCAAAACAAAACAACAATAAAATACTTAGTTCCCGAGGGACATTAACAAAACAGTTGTACTGTAAGTAAGTAAGTAAGTACCTATTACATAATACCTATGACAGTTTGGGTTTATTTTTATAATAGGTTTATATTAGGTCTTTACCTATGAAATTGCCGTTCTGCAGTACTGGCCATTTCAAATCAAAATAATTTTTGTTTGGCTATGAATTCTAATTTCAAATTAATTTTATTTTAAAAACATGGATTTTTTTTTCTAAAAGTAGTCATTTCTTTATTGATTAGTGTTACATTTTCATCGCATTTCAATCTTTTTCGTCATCATGGATACGTTAAAAATTCGAGTAATTATGGAATATGAGTACCGTCGTGGCAGCAACGCGGCACAAGCGGCACGCAACATCAACGACGTTTACAGAGCTAACTCTACAAACCAACGCACCACCTGTTATTGGTTTGCTCGCTTCCGTTCTGGAAATTTCGACCTGAAAAATGAACCTCGCGGTCGTCCGAAGACTTTGGTCGACAATGACGAATTAAAGGCGATTGTGGAAGCTGATGATACACAATCTACGGCTGAATTAGCAGCAGCTTTCGACATTAGCGTCAAAACAATATTGGTCCATTTGCGTCAAATTGGCAAGGTAAAAAAGCTTGACAAATGGGTGCCCCACGAACTCAATGATCGCCAGCGCGAAGTACGCGTCGAGACGTGCCTTGCACTGCTCAACAGACACACAAATGAAGGAATTTTGAACCGCATTGTTACCTGCGATGAAAAATGGATTCTGTTTGATAACCGTAAGCGCTCAGCAAGTTGGTTGGATCCTGGTTCAGCACCTAAACAATGCCCTAAACGAAAACTTACCCCTAGAAAAGTGATGGTCACTGTTTGGTGGTCTAGCGCCGGTGTGATTCATCACAGCTTCTTACCAAACGGGGTGAGCATTACTGCAGATGTGTACTGTGAAGAACTGAACACAATGATGGAGAAGCTGGCGCATCTCCAACCAGCATTGGTCAATCGCTCGTCTCCGCTGCTCCTGCACGACAACGCGCGACCTCATACTGCACAGCAGACGGTCTCCAAGTTGCAAGAACTGGGGTTGGAAGCTCTCTGTCATCCGCCCTACTCACCAGACCTTGCGCCTACAGACTACTACTTTTTCCAGAATTTGGATAACTTCTTGGCGGGAAAAAAATTTAATACCCGAGAGGCAGTACAAAATGCCTTTGAAGAATTTGTTGCCTCCCGTCCAGCTGATTTCTTTAAGAAGGGCATCAATAAACTGCCACTGCGATGGCAAAGATGCATTGATTGCATGGGTGATTACTTCGATTAATACAAATAAAAAATTCATGAAAAAAATTCGTTTAAATTTTTTCATACAAAACGGCAATTTCATAGGTAAAGACCTATTATTATTGAGTTCCGCTTTGTTTTTTATCGGAAAGAACAATGGCGAATTCTTATTTGAAATAAAGAACGTCTAAAAGTGACACTTATACGAAAGAAATTCAATTATTTATCTACGTTTTTTTTAACTATCATATTATTATCTAGTTAAGGCCGAGTAAATAATAAATAATAATGTTTAATGAAAAGTTATTTGACTACCTCGTTCTAAAAGATTACGAAATTGTTGGTTGGATTGGTTTAGTATTGCCATTTTATATTTATTTTTCTAAATAGTAGGAATAGCGTAATTATCGTGGTGTTCTTATCATTTTTAGTTAGGTATTATATTAACATGGAGTAATGAATACATAAACATTTATATTGTTGTACCTATATCTAAGTTTATTCTGTGTTTTTACTTAGATAAGCATATTGCAGTAAAGTAGGAAATATATCAAATATCATGGCAATTCTGAACTAAAAAGACTAGTACCTATATATTATAGTCTTAAAACATATAGCTTGGTTGTTGACATTGACAACCGTTGACAGGTTACAACTCTTAACCAAAACTAGAAGTTTGCGCTCTGTCCTGTCTTGTTAAAAAGTTCAACACTGAATATCTTTTAATCTCCGCCTTCTCTAACAAAAAATCTTAAGTACACAAACTAGCTCAGAAAATGACGCTGAGTTTAATAATATATTTTTTATTTCAAGACGTAATAATTTAATTTCAAATAAAACAATGTATGGGAAGGTGCCATTGTTCTTTACTGTACCTAGTCTTACTTTCAAACCTACGAATATAAACCCCCTTGCAAACCACACCGCTCATTGCAACAAGAACTCTAACTTTACTTTTCCAAGAACAACTCGTATCTTTCATAGAATCTTTGTTTGTCAGCTCCTTTAAAGAGGTAATTACACATCCGGGCCCCATTTAATTAACGACAATGTAAACAACATTAGGGCAGACCTCAAAGGGTCCAAAACTTTGTACCTCATTGGAACGTGACGGGACCCCGGACATACTTTTGATTAATTAATAGTTTAGTACCTACCCAGGATTAGACCAAGACGGTTACCCCTTGAGGTTTTTAGACGAGAATTGTTAATGTCACTATAAGATAATAGTTTTGGGTTGGGTGCTTAGGGTTATAATATTTAAGGCTTTTGAGGGATGCCCACGAGTGAACAGTGAAGCGAAGGGTCGTGAATTTTGAGCACGTTGCCGCGTTGCATAACTCCTACATTGTCATTTCCCCACCATCATAGCAACCAGACATTACCTACATTACATACCTATTGATTTTTGTTTACTGTTCAAACCGACTTTTGTTTTGTTGTATAATTTTTTGAAAAGAAAGAAGAACGAAAACATGATTTATTGTCACAGAAACAAAACATGTGAATATAAAAAGTTCTGTTAACTTGAGTAAATAATACTTAGTACCTCGCAACCTAAAACAAAAGAAAGCTTTAATTACGAACACAGAGCAGAAATAGGTGGAAGCTGCACGTCGTGACTGTGACAAGAAGGCTTCCACTGAGCGTGATGCTGAACTTGATGTTTTAATAGTCGATATTCAATCACTTTTTTAAGAAGTTTTAAAAGAGAAATGAAGCCTAAGTGGAGGTAACAAGTTTTTATTGAACTTAAAATCCATACTAATATTATAAATTCGTAAGTAACTCTGTCTGTATGTTAAATTTTCACGCCTAAACCACTGAACGGATTACGATAAAATTTGGCAAGAAGATAGATGGCATCCTGGGGCAGGACATAGGCTACTTTTTGACCTGGTAGCACGTTCCCGTGGGATAGTTTCCAACATCCAAGCGGGCGAAGCCGCGGACAGAAGCTAGCACGATATTTAAAAACAAACTTTCTAACAAAAACGGCGTTGAAATTGTAAGTTTGTTAAGACTCCACGTAATATTCTGAGGACTTTTACATAATTAACACTGAGCTCCGTTTACACTAGTCTTCTATGTAAATATGACGGAATTTAACCTGTTTACATGCATACTTAGTTACGTATATTTAGAATATTTTCTCTTCCAAGTGGATGGTTCTTGGAATGAAAATCCGTAGAGATAGTAGGTACGTCGGTGTTTTTCACATGACTTTTTGCGCTTATTTAAACAAGTGCTATCGCACTTGTTTACTTATTTAGTTATAAGGCCTAATTGGACAACACAAAATAGCTACTAATCAGACAGACATCAGATTTTGCAGCAAAATCTGTTGTGCCTCAACGCAGTGCGTCGTTCAGAAGGCTAATTTTGCTCATCATAATGTTGTTGTATTCTAAAGTTGTCGGGTTGACACCTTCCCTCCCTGACTTATGTGACGTTGGTCTCGTGCTGGACTTCAGAGATTGGACAGTGAGCCTCAAAAAGATGTACCTATTTATATCGACAAGAATTCATTTAATTCTCAATTTTAGTTACAAATATGGAACAAAATTGTAGACGATAACGTCGACGGTGACATTACTTTCGATATTAATCATACCAATGTGTAGCTAGAAAACATAATATTACCCTTTGGTACTTATTTGTAACTAGAGTACCTTAACATTCATACGGTATTGTGGAACACAAATTTTAGACAATAAAATGAATTATTGTCAATGTATACATCTTTTTGAGGCTGAAAGTCGACCTAAGATAAATGATAAATGATTTCATTTCTGTAAGTAGGTTTTTACAAACACTTTTACACGTCAATCATATTTTAAAACTAAATGAGGTCGGCGTTTCCTATCTGACTACTCTGAGAAGAAAGGCCGAAACATACTCAGAGGTCACAGTCTCTTTTAAAGTCCAGACATAATCTTGGTCATGTGATGACCGTGTAGATCTTTGTTTGAAATGGTCTTTTGAGGAAAAACCATACAGAATGAATGGACCTGTCCAGTCAGTGCACACATTTGTCAGTAATCGTGCAGCTCAACTCTAAACTTAAGGAGCTCAACAATTCGACGAACAATACCAAAGAAAGGACATTTGGGTTGGCCGCATAAATTACTCAAAGTGCCAGACCATGATTAAAACTAATCGAAAAGAAAAAAAAAACAATGATCCACATAGTCTTTACATTCATAATAATTAAAATTAAAATATAAATAATATATTCAAAAAATAAAAAATATTTATTAAGTAATATAAATATTCATGTCAATGTATTTATAAAAATTCATCAATGTCAATAGGTATATAAAAATCCGGAAATAATCTTGGTCAGGTCATTTGAGGATCATGTTAGATTGGTGTCTGAAATGGTCTTTTGAGGAAAGAACCCTAAAGATTTGAGTGGACCTGTGCAGTCAGTGCACGCATTTGTCAGTATAAGTTTGTCAGATGTCCGTATACCTTGTCTACTTCTTCGGGAAGTACACTGCGTCAATAGTATTCCCACATAAAAACGGTGAACATGCAACTCCCCAAGACCTATTCATAATAAAGTTATAAGTAGTTACTAGCTTTACTACTAAACAGTTCAAATTTCAAGCACTGAAATTCGTTCCAAGTGATAAGGTGCTGAGTAATTTTTATGGGTACATTTGCCGTAACAATAATAACAACTCGCTACTAATTAAAACCGGGACACGAACTGGTGGAGGCTTCCTACCTTGATAAAGTGACGTTTGCAAAAACGCTACCCGTAAGGAAATGTTTACGGTTTTTGAAGTGAAAACTTCTCCCAACTCGTTATTTTTTGTGTTTGTGTGTTTTTTTCTTTGCGTCATGTTTACCGCAAATAAATGTATTTTCTTTCTTTCTTTTTTTTTTCTTTAGACGCGCTTTGCGCTCTTTCTGAACTGTAACCGAAACTTAACCGTCACGCTCGGGTCGGTGACGCTGAATCAGGTATACTCGGCTCCAGTCGGTCGGTGACGCTGAATCGCATATACTTGGCTTTAGTCATCATCAGCTGTCATAAAAGGTAAAAAGATTTTCTTCCTTTTCTTTTTTGGGACGTATTTTTATTTAAGTAATGTTTTAAATTTTATAATGAAACAGTATGGATGGTTCAGGATGTTTCATCATAAAATTGAAAACATGACTTAAATGAGAATAAAAACGAGTCTATCTTTGCTTAGCTTAAATCTGAATAAATATACACCACACACCTTAAAACAAAAAGCGCGCGCAAAGGTCGCGGAATGGCTGAAATATGTTTTTTTTTACGTTTTCAACCCCAATATCTTGGCTATTTTCAAAAATTTCGGAAATCTGAATCGACAAAAACAATCCATATCATTATCAAACCTGCAAAAATTTACGAGATTTCAGTTGAGAAATACGACCTGCAGAGGTGAACAGCCATCCGCCGGAAATCCGGACATACGTAAGCATTTTTGCCCAAGCTGAAACGGAGATGCTTCCCTAGCGCTTCTCGCTCGCTCAGTCAATAATACTAGCTGCGCCTCGCGGTTTCACCCGCATAAATCTCGATCCCGTGGTAATATCAGGATAAAAGGTATGCTATGCCCTAATCCATGATGTCATGGTCTATCTTATGTGCCAAATTTCATCCAAAACCATTCAACCGTTCTAGCATAAAAGCGTAACAAACAGACAAACATACTCATTTTCGTATTTACTGACTGCTTAGAGTGCGAAGCGCGAGCGAAACGTGTCCGTTTCAGCTTGGGCAAAAATGCTTTCGCATGTTCGGATGTCCGGCGGATGGCTGTTCTCCTCTACAGTTCGCATTTCTCAACCCATTCTCGTGAAATCTTTTGAGCAGTTTCGATAATTATATCAATGTTTTTTGTCGATTCAGCATTTCAATTTTTTTTTAAATGGCAGAGATATGGAGGTTGAAAACGTAAAAAGAAATCATATTTCAGCCATTACGCGCTCTTTGCGCGCGCTTTTTGTTTTAAGGTGCGCGGTGAACGTTTATTCAGTTCTAAGCTATGCAAAGACAAACTTGCGAGGCCTACAGCTCACAGAGCCACTAGCAATATTAAGTTAGGATTAGGATTAGGATTATTGTGTTGGCAAATAATATGTTGATTCAGTATTTTTTTTGTTAATAATGCCTAAATCTTATTTCATTAGTACAAAAATAACTCTCATAAAAACATCCCAACTTTATTCCCTGTCCCATACTGACCGCATAAATAGGCTTAAGTTGTTACAGAAAAGAAAAAACTTTTTTACACGTCTATTTTTGCCGACGGTACCAAAAGACGACTTCTAATTAGCAAGTTGGGAGCTAAATATTACATTTATGATATGCAAATTTCGCTGAGCCAACCAACAGCCATCATGATCTGGACTGTATTTTTTGGTTGCTAAAGTCGTGTTTGCTTTGAACTGTCTTGAGACGGTAAGTTTTCTTCTTTATAAGGAGACGGACTCATTTGTATTATCGCGCTTATTTTATTAGGTGTATTTTAGTATGGCTCTTTTTAAGAGAATATTAAAGTAGATGTGCAGGTACAACTGAGCATTACTCAACGCGAGGCTTTATTGCCCTACTTAACGTTATAGTTATTAAAATTGTATCATAAAGAAAGACGATCTTCATTCGTTTTGGCATCTGTGGTCGAAAGATTAACCGGCCAACAGTATGTATCTGAACTGACTGCTAAGTGTCAATCTCACCAATGAAACTTAACGCGATCAGCACAACTAAACTGTGTTCAAGAGCTGTCATAATCATCATTGTTGTGGAATATTGACACTGATAGCTCTTGAACGCAGTTTAGATGTGACAAACGCGTTCAGTTTCATTGGTGGAATCCGTCCTAAAGTGCGCTGAACGTAGTTTAGTAATTGACACAGGAAAGTCGTAAGTCACAAAATGCGCCACATTACAGAATTTAACCATATTTGACTGACAACATGCAGAATAGTGTGAGAATGTAGAATAAAGCTCTTGTTAAACTCAGACGAATCCCGCGCCGGACGCGGGACGAAATGCGCTCGCGCTGATTGTGTCAATTAACCTTGAATTGGAGTTGTTCAAACGGCACCAATATTCGCGTGACGTCCTTATTAATTTAAAGTCGTGTCCTTATAAACCCTAGCGACCGTCGCGCGAACGCGTTGTCGCGCCATCAAACGAGGTCCGGGTTTTTCGTATAGCACGTCCCGCGCGGTATTCGCCTCAGTTTGAGCAGTCCTTATCTGTCTATTCCCAATTTTCAGTTTCCAATAATCACTGTTAGGAAATTTTAAGTCCTTCCAGTAACAAGTCACAAAGAAGAAGAAGAAAAAAAAAACAAAACAACATTGATAACAGAATTTTCTGTTTCATCCTATAGAATATCAATTGTTTCCTCACATCTTTGATTGTCCTTACTTCATGCGTAAAACAAAAACAAAGGAGATCGTAAAACAGAATATATCAACCGTAAACTTTGCTAGTTCCCTTATCAAAGATCGAGACGATGTAAGTAAGTGTGTGGATGTAAAGCTGCTTGTACAATGGACGATAAGTGGGCAAAAAATATGGTGATGCTCACTTACCACATGTCCAGCGTGATTGCTGTCACCTAAGTAACTAATAGTTAAATTAAATGAAAAAAAATAACATTTACTGTTAGGCATCAAGATCCATAGGGTGTTAGTATTAAATCTTACTTAAAAACTATAGTAGTAACATGCAGGAGCACTAAAAAGGAAACATGCTGGTCCTGCTCCATAGGACAATCTAGAGTCTAGACAAAATCAAACTGGTTGCTAATTTAATTGTATAATTTATAATTTTTATGACATTGATTGTTACATTATGTACTTAACTACTTTAACTCACACACTAAATTATTACTTGTTAAAATTTTGGAAACATCATCTACTTTTCAATATTTGTAAATATGTGAGCACCATGTATCTATCACATAATTAATTTACATTTTTTTTTTTTTTTTTTGCGTGGGAAATCATCAAATGACCTCTCCCGCTCTGGGCGGAGTGGAAGGGCGTGTCAGACTCTTACTGACTAAAACCCACCCGTGTTCCTTCAGTTGCCTGTGCGCCAGGGCCACGGTAACTCTTTCGAACAATCCGCGACCCCGGCAGGCATCGGTCCTATCGGACCCCGTCAATGGTGCTGACATCTCTTTGAGGCGCGCGTGGAACACGACGCGCCGTCGACCCGGGCCTGGTCCTTACCGGACGGCGAGCTGCCCATTGCTCGCCGTCCGCAAGCCCGCGCCTACGGTGGCCGGGAGTCGGCAATCGACTCCCGACGCCCAGGGTGTCTCCTCCTCCTGCGGCGGCTAGGGGCGCGAGGGCGTAGAGATTGCCTCTCCCTCTCGCGCTCCGCCTCCTCCTTCGCGAGCATTACTGCTTCGCAGAAGGAGGTGACGGCTTCCCATTCCCTCTCGCTCCGTACCATGGCCTGGACCAGGGCCGGACGCGAGAGGTCGCCGCCGCCGATCGCCGCCACGAGGACACGGCGGTGCTCCGCCCAAGCCGGGCAGACCTCCACCGTATGCTCCACCGTGTCCTCCGGTCGATCCACGCAATGATAACACCCGGGCGTTTCCTCCCGCCTTATCCGAAACAGGAACCTCCCGAAACAGCCATGTCCGGTGAGGACCTGCGTCAGGCGGAAGGTGAGGACGCCGTGGCGCCTCTCAAGCCACTCCTCAAAGAGGGGTCTTACCGCCGCAATTGTGGCGTGCCCTGCGCTGGGTTGCGACAGTCCCACTCTCCATGCCGCCATGAGATCCCGCCGGAGCTCTGTCCGCTGTGCCGTGATTTCTCGCGGCAGCGGAGTTACGCCCCGGCGTTTCGCCTCCTCGCGCCACTCCCAAACGTGCGCGAGGACCTTTGCCTCCAGATCCCACGGCGGATAATTAATTTACCTGCCTTTGCATTATATTTAATTCTTTTTACCTATTGTGGTATAGTAATTTTATTCTAGGTGCATCGTCTTCACATATGATTACATAATTAATGTGAACTTACATAATATTGTAAAATATTTTAAAAGAGTAACGGTGGAGTTTCTTGCCCATTCTTCTCCATACGAAACTACCTTTTGGAAGGGGCAACTAGAATCAATTCTATTTTTTTGTAAATTTTGACGTTCAAAAGTGCCTTTTATGTGCCTATTTGAAATAAATGATTTGACTTTGACTTTGACTTTGGAAGAAAAAGAAAATCACAATCACAGGTAGATTGAACAAGCTTTGTTGCCAACATGTAGCTTGGTAAACCTCCCCATTGTAGGCCTTCCATATTACATTATGTAGGTATACAAGATGGTAGGCACATCGATGCGCAAACTAAAACCATGAATTTAGCACATGATTCTAGACCTCCTAGCGTAGGAAAACTTCGTCGGTTATCAAAAAAAAATCTGCTGTTTCATCGACAAGTGCAATACCTACGCGGTCAAAATGTATGGAACAGCTATTTCTTTTTAAATAAACTGGGCGAATTTCAACCCAGTAATGTTCAGAATTATGTACTGAATCCATGGTAACAGGTTGCACGTCGATGTCCCTGCCATACTGTATATTCCCATACAATTCTTATTTTTATTTTTTAAATAAGAATTTAATTTCAAAATAACAAAATGGGGGGCCTGGGTTACTCATTTTAAAAATGTGGGTCTGCAAACCCTACATCACAGTAGCTACAGTCTTATATGTATCTATTAAAAATTAGTAGTCACAATATCAATCATTCATGTTGTATGTTAAAAAAGGTGATTTAGTGTATTTAGCACCAATTTCACCAAACTCCGCTTCCTATGCATTTTGACAGACTATTTGTAGTAGTGAAACAAGCATAACGGGACATTTAGTATAAACACAGTATGGTGAAACTGGCCCTTAACATTGCTCGGATTATTTTAGTACATTTTAGAATAAGATCTTTTTGTTAACTTCTGTTGACCTTTCTAATAATAAATCAAAATAATCACCCCAACGCCGTATCTCTACGTGGACGTCGTGGTGGGGCTTGCGTGCTTTGAACTCTAGGTGTATCCCGGTAGAGATTTTACTATGCCGGAACAGGTCTAGGGTGAGGAGCCAGCCCAAGAGAGATACAGAACCCGCAGGGCAGCGTGGTGAGCTGTTGGGCAGTAGTGACCCCACGGACCCTATCACCCAGGAGAAGTCTCGTTTCTCATCTCTGGCTTGCCTTTATTGACCGGCCAGAATTAACACTGATGAGGATCAGAGCTCCTACTTCATTATTGCCTTTATTGGCCGGCTTGAGTGGAGATTCGCAAGAGCAAACGAGCTCGGAGGAAGAAAGTATTCCAGTAAATGCTGGTAGGGATCTAGACCATCTTCCGGGCTCTGGGATTGCTCTGACAGCCGTGGAATACCTCTCCACTCCTCAAGTACATCAGGACATGTTGTCCCCATGCCTTTCTGCTAGCATCCATTTCCAGGGGTCCATTATTGACTCTGCGTGTCCCCCTTTTGCCATTTTATCCGTGTATTGTTTATATAAAACATTGGTCAGGCAGGGGCCATAGCCCTTCCATAGTTCTTGGTAAAAATTCCATATTACCCACTCAAATCCATAAATTAATTTTTATTTTTGTTTCCATATCCTGCGAAAGTCCTACACCAACCGGTGTTGTCTTTTGGTGCACTTGCACGATGTATACAGAGATAATCGACAGTTGGTGCCTCATTCTATTTAAAATTGTCTAAGAGACCTTTGTGAGTTGGCTTCGGCCACTCGTACGCCTTCCAAAGGACCGGGACCCCATTGTCCCGAGCTATGTTAACATATAAAAGAAATCAAAATAATCAAAATCAAATTATGTTTATGGGAATACGGGAAATAAATATTAAAAGGCCTGTTCTTTAAAAATTTTTTCCATCGGCATACAATAAATGATAATAAAATGTATGTTTAAACGTGTATCTAATCACCAATGTCCGGTAGGATGGATGAATGTGTGAAGGAAATCTTGAGGCTTGTGTAAATCAATCATTGTGTTGGTAAGTATTACATTAAAATTTGATTTTAATTACATGCTTATTAAAAAATCTTAAATACAATCTAACACTAATATATATATATGTATATAAGACGGAGAAGATACGTCTCTCTCGTTATCATCAGGCATATTTTAACTACTGTGGGCGTACTATGGGAAGTGTTGGTTATTGCGCAATAGAAAAACCGTTTGCAGTTCAAATCAAATTATAATTTACGAACAAATTTATCATACTAGTGAATCACACACTGTAGGTACACGACACAACTATACAGAACGCGGGACAGTTTCTAAACATGTTCACTGCTTGACCGCTACCGACAAATCCTTATTTTTTTTTTTTTTTTTGTCGCTGAGAAATGCTTTATGCACTTCCGCTCGTCGGGGGACGAGACGGGGTATGTGGGACTCCTGTCCGAATGACAGTATACCCACTAAAACTCAGCGGTGTTCCCACATCGCCGTGATGGGAGGGCCATGGGAAACCGGCTCAGCCTTTGCATCCACAACCCTCCCGGCGCTTGCCCGCCTAGCTGGCGGGCCCCGCATGCCCCCCAGCCTGGGGGGCTACGGGAATGGCCGGGAACACCTGGCCACTCCCGTCCGACACTGGTGGAGGCCTGTGCAATACAGGCATGGGTGCCCTCGCACCCGTTGCCTGCTGGTCTCCACCCGGGAGGAGTCGGAGATGACTATCAAACTGACGTCTTCTTCGCCTTCGGAACAGCGCCGCGTGAGGATCCTCCTCCCGCGCGCGCTCCGCTAGCTCCTTCTGGGACATGACGTGTTCGCAGAAGGAGGCGACTGCCGCCCAGGACCCCTCGTCCCCCAGCATGGCGTTAACCAAGCCAGGGAGTGAGAGGTCCGGTCCGATCACCGCGATGAGACTGCGGCGCGTCTCGGACCACGAGGGGCACACCTCGAGGGTGTGCTGCGCCGTGTCCTCCGCCGCGCCACAGTCGTGGCACGACGGCGTCTCCTCCCGTCCGATCCGGTGCAGGTACGATCCGAAGCAACCGTGTCCGGACAGCACCTGCACCAGACGGAACGAGAGGAACCCATGCGACCGCTCGAGCCAGTCTCGCAGGACAGGCCCAATCGCGTCGAGGGTTCGGCGGCCGAAGGCTGCGGTGGCGAGTTCCCCCGTCCAATGGACGACGATGGCGTCCCTCGCCTCCCGCCGGACGGCCTCCCGCTCTTCCGGGGCTGGGCGTTCTCCTCTCGCCCTCCGCCCCGCCGTCCATTCATATACTCTGGCGAGCACCCACGCCTCGAGTTCCCAAGGAGGGGTGCCGGCCAGAGCACATGCTGCCGCGAAGCCCACCGTGCGGTAGGCCCGCGCCACTCGCTGGGCTATGGCCCTTTGGGGTGCCCGCAATGCGGCGGCGTTCTCCCTCCTTCGGAGGGAGTCCTCCCAGATAGGAGCCCCGTAAAGGGCCATACTCCTCAAGATGCCGGCATAAAGTTGCCGGCATCGCGCGCTGGGCCTTCCCAGGTTGGGAAGCAGCCACGAGAGTGCGCCTGCGGCCTTCAGCAGGCGCGACGACAGCCCGCTAAGACGCGGACCGAAGCGCGACCTGCTGTCGAGTACAAGGCCCAGATATTTCATCTGGGCCTTCACCTCAATTCTGACGCCCTCCACGAAGATGTGGGCGTCAGGTGGGGGGCGCTGCCGAGCTCCGTGGAAGAACACGGCCTCGGTCTTGTGCAGCGCCACCGTTAAACCTAGGCGGCGGATCCTCCCCGCGACCAAGGATCCGCCCGCCGAGGCCAGGTTGGCCGCCTCCCTGAAACTCCCCCCCCGGGCGGTGAGGAGAGTGTCATCCGCATAGCAGACGACACTCGTGCCCCGGAGGAGAGTTCCCCGCAAGAGCCAATCATAGGCGATGTTCCAGAGGAGAGGTCCTATGACTGACCCCTGCGGAACGCCAGCCTCGACGGCGTACCGCCGGACTTGGCCAGTCCTATTCGCCAGGACGATCGTCCGATGCTCTAGGTAGCTGGCCAGCAGACGACGCATGTATCGAGGCACTCCGTGGAATCGGAGCGCCTCTAGGATGGTGGAGTGGGGAACGGAGTTGAAGGCATTGGCTATGTCGAACGACACAGCCAACAATCCGTCCCGCGCCTCCATCGCCCCCTTCACCTGGCCCTTAAGGCGGGCCAGCGCGTCCACCGTGGAACGCTCAGCCCGAAAACCGAACTGAGCGTCCGACAAGTCCGGCCCGATACGCCGCAGATGACTTTTCAGGCGGGCAGCGATTATCCCCTCGAACATTTTTCCGACCTCATCGAGCAGCACGATGGGCCGGTATGCCGATGGGGAGTCTGCTGGGCGGCCCTCCTTGCGAAGGAGGCACAACTGCCCCTCCTTCCACGGTTTCGGGAACCTCCCACACGCAAGACATGCGCTGAAGAGGTCCTGAAACCTCTCCTCCATTTGAGTGGCAGCGATGGCCACCACTCTTGCCGGAACACCGTCGGGGCCCGAAGCCGTCTTCTTGGCGCGGATATGCAGAATCGCCGCGCCGAGTTCCGACTCCGTGACCGGAGGGGCCTCCTCTTCTTCTTCAGCTGGCGGAGCTATCCTCAACGTGGCCCCCATCACTGGCGGGGCGAAGTTACTGTCCCTGCACGGGAACAGGGACTGAACCACCCCATCCAGAAATGAGGGCTCCAGGGTCTCGGCCACCGGGGGACCAAAGGGGCGCAATTTTTTGCGGGCCGTCTTGTATGGTCTCCCGTAGGGGTCATTGTCGAGACCCTCCAGCATCTCCGCTCTTGCCGAGTCTCTGGCGGTGGCGATGGACCTATCGAGGATCATTTTTGCCTCAATGTACCGCTCATAGAGGTAGTCCTCGTTGGCGTGGTCTCGTCGACGCCGCCTTCGGCTTCGCGTGTAGGCCCTCCTTGCCTCCACACACGCTGTTCGAAGCCCCGCCAGCTCCACCGACCACCAGTACACGGCGCGTTTGGGTGGTGGTCGTCTAGACCGAGGCATGCTAGAGTTGCATACCTCGGTCAGAGACTCCCTCAGGTGCCCCGCCACGGTGTCCACATCCAGGCCGGCGGAAGGCGCTAAAAACCAGTCCTGGATGAACGCCGCCTCCACCGCTGCCTCCCTGTCCAAGCGGGTGAGAGCCCACCGCGGGAACGGTGATCGCACCGAGAGGCGCCGCGACTCTCCGGGGCCACCGGTGGAGATGTCGAATCGTACGTAGCGGTGGGCCGACATAGTCTCCACCAGGTCCACCCGCCAGTTCAACACGCGCGCGGCCAACGCAGGGGTGGCGAAAGTGACGTCCACTATTGAGCCACCCTGCCGCCGCACGCATGTCTGAACGCTTCCTCTGTTCAAGAGGGAGAGTCCAGAGGAGGCTGCCCACATTTCCACTGCCCTCCCGCGAGCGTTGGTGGCCGGGTTGCCCCAGTTCACCGACTTGGCATTCAGGTCTCCCAGTACGGAGACCTGACGCGGCACCGCCCTGCCGACCACGGCGGCCAGGATTCCGAGATAATTCTCGAAATCCTGAAGAGAGCGGTTTGGGGAGAAATAGACGCCCACAAGGGCTAATTCTCCCCACGCGGCGGCCACGTATCCCGGTCCCCTCTCTAATAGCGAGAGGGGAGGGGAATCTGTGGAAGACCGCGCCGCTAGTGCCACCAAGCCGTCCTCGTCACCCAGCCAGCTGCCGGGGACTGAGTAAGGCTCGGCGACCACCGCTACGTTCACCAACCACTCGGCCATAACTTGCACCACCAGGTCCTGGGCCGCCCTACAGTGATTGGTGTTCGCCTGGAGGATGCGGTAGTTGGAAACCATTATTCCAACATCGCACATCCCTCCTCGGCTACCGCCGCTGGAGCTGCAGCGGCGACAACGACGGCGGTGGTGGCAGCAGCAGGGCGAACCTGCGCCGGCACTATGCCCTTCCTCGCGGGAGGCTTACAGTTCCTGCCCGTCATCCTGTGGTCCGCGGGGCGGCCACTGGCGGCACACGCCGCGCAGCGCAGCGTGGTAGCGCGGCAAGCGGCACCCTTGTGTCCCTCCTGCCCGCATCGGAAGCACGAGTCTCCCCAGTCGAACTTGGAGGGACACGTTACTCGGGTGTGGCCGAACGCGAAGCACTTGAAGCAGCGCGTAGGCTGCTCTTCAAGCGGCCGGACCACAGCTGAGCTGAGCCCCACAAGTAGCCGTCCCTTGGTCGCAGTAAGGACGGCCCCAGCCGCGGCGACCGGGCACTCGACGCGGATGGTGCCCATGCCGCGGCGGCCGAGCCTAATGGATCCACCCTTCACCGCGCCCACGTCGCAACCTCCAGCCGCCGCAACGGCCGCCACCACGTCCTCTTTAGTGACCGAATCATCTAGATCGGCCACCTCCAAGGCTGCGGTCTTTACAGGCCTGACGACCGTTGCCGCATCCGCGATGACCTCTTGCACCATTTTCGCGAAGAGATCCGCGTTTGCGCCGCGCTGCTCCCCCGAGAACTCGAAAATTCGAGCCCCGGCTAGGGTTGGCGACACGTGATGTTGCCGATCCCCAGCCGGGAGGGATCCGCGTTGGTACGAGCCCGTCTTAGGACGGACTCATACGTCTCACCCCGCTCCACGGCCTCGGGGGTGATGGTTACCACGACGGCCGCGGTTTTGGGAGGCACCAGCTTCCTCCCGCCGGCTGGATCCTTTTTCGCTGCTGCAGGGGCAGTCGCAGCGTGCTTGGGGGTCTTCTTCCCTTTTCCCCCCTTGACCACTTTCGTCCACGGCTGGTTGGACGGGGTGGTGGAGGGAAGAAGTGCGTCTTCTTCCTGCGAGTTCCGGGGGGCTGCTGGAGTGGCAGACGACCCAGACGCTCCCTCTGTGCTCGTGATGGGCGTTTGAGGGGGCACCGTGGTCCCCTTGCCCTTGCCCTTGCCCTTGCCCTTGGATGGCTTCGGGGCCCGGGGCTGCTCGCTCGATGCCGGGCCTCCCAGAGGCGCAAATTCCGGCTCTGTCGGCGGTGGACTCATATCCGCTGCTAGCGGCGGGCGGAGCCGCCTTTCCGGCAAGAGTCGGTCTTCGATGCCCGCGAAGTAGCCTCTGATGAAGGCCCTCTCCCTATGACAACCCCGCGGATTATTGCCTCAAGGCTGGCAGGGGAAGAGGAGCCTTCTACCACTGCACATGGGGCAGATTGAGGCGGGGCCGTGACCTCAGCCAGCTTCTGGTGTAGCTGGCTGACCTCCGCCTGCAGACGATCCACCTTCGCCTGCAGCTGCCGCGTCTCGTCCGTGGCCGTCCGCTTCACCAGCTCCATCACAATGCCGTGCATGCTGGCGGCCCGGCATTTGAGGGCCTTCTGGAAGGTCCCCTTCAAATTGGAGGACTTTGAGGCGACCTCCAGAACTTCCTCCTTGTCCTCCTTTGCCATGCGCTCCAATTCCGCCAGGGAGTGGTCAGCATATAGCACATTTGATGCACCATAGCCAGCCCTCGACCTGGCGGCTTGCGCCTGCCGCTCCTTGGCTGCGACCCTCTCCTCCAGGTCTTCCTGGAGTTGCGCCCTTTTCGCCAGGTTTAGCTGGCGCTCGGCGTCCACCAAGCCCACATCGTGAGCGTAAGCCGAAGTAGAAGTTGAAGCCTTTTTAGACTTCGACTTCTTCTTCGACCTATTTCCGACCGACTCCGAGGAGCCCCCGGACCCGAGCCTAGGAGCGGCCCTCTTCCGTTGGGGACGGTCGTTTTCGGCCGCCGACGTGTCCATATTGGATTCGTCGGCGTCCGACAACTCGTCCGGCCTGCTGAAAAAGCTGGCCGCAGATGGTGCGCGGTCAGCTTCAGACGTCAAAGCGCCACCGGCGTGGCCCTGAGAAGGGCCGCTGGATTGGCCCTGAGAAGGGCCATTGGGTGGGCCCTGAGAAGGGCCGTTGGATTGGCCCTGAGAAGGGCCATTGGGTTGGCCCTGAGAAGGGCCATTGGCTTGGCCCTGAGAAGGGCCGTTAGTTTGGACCTGAGAAGGGCCGTTTGAATCACCCTGGGAGGAGTGATTTGAATAAAATCGCCCAGAGGCGTCACGAGTTGGCTTTCTCGTCATATTCGCAGACGACCGCGTTATTGTCTGCGAATCACAGCGCACTTTAGCCGCCGGTCTGCCACTCCGTTACGGTGGTCAGACACGGCGTTGCCCGGGGGAAACTACGTGGAAGTATGCGCTATGGGGGATCCCCCGCTACCGACAAATCCTGCTTTAACTCTGGTCGAGCGTTATGTTGTAGACTCTGTCGAGTGCCACCTGATAGCGCTGGCGTCCCGATTAGTCAAAATCAAACGATTGATTTAACGTATTCCCGACATATATTATGTAAAAGTATATACAGGAAAAAAAAGGGAACAGCGCATGCATGAAAAAATTCGTCCGTATCGCTGTCAGTGAGAAAATTGCCCAAAAGGCTGACAGCGTTATCACGTTAGAATGCAATGTTGATTCTTTGACCGAAAAATAGGCCAGCCCTCTGGTCATGTGAAGAGTCGCCCAACCGCTTGGCGATGTCCCGAAATACTCGATGATCACTCGGACTCCATGGCCCTAATGTTTCAACCCCAAATGGCTCAAACATAGGTATAGCTCCCAATAAGGTTGTTATATTTGCGCCGTTTGAGATTTTCTGTTCCTGCAGCAGCCGACTCAGCACAGTCCGCCATGCTAGGAAGATGAAATGGTGCAAAGGTGTCGACACAGATCGCATCCCACACCAAAAGCCTACCTAACTTCCAAGGTATTATGGTCATTCCGTCTGGCCTCTTCCCATCGTCACATGCCAAGCCATTGGGTTCTAAAACTGCTGGCACCCCGGCGGTAACAAGAGCCTGACGTATGATCTCATTAATGCTGGCTTGCCGTGCCAACCAACCCAACGCTCTTGCTTTGTTATAATTAAATAGCTATTGATATGTGTAGTATTGGTAGAAATTTTCAATAGATATTTTAGTCAATATTTTATTAACTACTAGCTGCGCCCCGCGGTTTCACCCGCAACGGTATGAAGTATACTTTACGACATATTCTCAGACCTACCAAAAATACACAAAAAAAAAGTAAAAATCGGTCAAGCCGTTTCGGAGGAGTTCGGTAACAAACACTGTGACACGAGATTTTTATATATTAGAAGATTAAGATAACACATATTTAGATTCATGATAACTATTTTGAAAGAAGAAGTCTATAGGTAAACGTAAGCTGTCTTTTCAAAAATTGCTTTAGGCGCCTAAAGCTTACCTTTGGTTGATCATAAACTCCCTTTACTGTCATGAGCCTGAAAAACGATAAAAAAATAGAAAGATAATTTTAATGTTTCTCTAGAAGTTTTCATAAGCTCAAACTCAAAGCATTTATTTCAATTAAACCATTTACAGGCACTTTTGAGTTGTCAAAGAGTCGGACAGTTAGTCGATAATTTGAAGCTAGGTGCCCATTCCAGTTTCGGATAAGGCGGGAGGAAACGCCCGGGTGTTACCATTGTGTGGATCGACCGGAGGACACGGTGGAGCATAAGGTGGATGTCTGCCCGGCTTGGGCGGAGCACCGCCGTGTGCTCGTGGCGGCGATCGGCGGCGGCGACCTCTCGCGTCCGGCCCTGGTTCAGGCCATGGTACGGAGCGAGAGGGAATGGGAAGCCGTCACCTCCTTCTGCGAAGCAGTAATGCTCGCGAAGGAGGAGGCGGAGCGCGAAAGAGAGAGGCAATCTCTACGCCCTCGCGCCCCTAGCCGCCGCAGGAGGAGGAGACACCCTGGGCGTCGGGAGTCGATTGCCGACTCCCGGCCACCGTAGGCGCGGGCTTGCGGACGGCGAGCAATGGGCAGCTCGCCGTCCGGTAAGGACCAGGCCCGGGTCGACGGCGCGTCGTGTTCCACGCGCGCCTCAAAGAGATGTCAGCAAAATTGACGGGGTCCGATAGGACCGATGCCTGCCGGGGCTGCGGATTGTTCGAAAGAGTTACCGTGGCCCTGGCGCACAGGCAACTGAAGGAACACGGGTGGGTTTTAGTCAGTAAGAGTCTGACACGCCCTTCCGCTCCGCCCAGAGCGGGAGACGTCATTTGATGATTTCCCACCCAAAAAAAAAAAAAAAAGGTGCCCATTCCAAAACGTAGATCTCTATGGAGAAGAACGGACAAGAAAGTCTAAGGACACTCATTTTAAATCAAGATATTACAAAATCCTGGGTACATTATTCTTGTTGCTTCTATAAGTGAATACGAAGCAAAAAAATATATTAAGAAACAATTCAAAATATAAGATTAATGATAAAAATAAGCCGTGGCTGTTAAGAGATGACCAGTCTCAACTGATGGCACCCGATCACTAACATAAGTTTCCAAAGTAAGTTGCTCAACAGTGGCGCGACGTTGCGGTGGACTTGTTGCCCAACAATTGGTCGTCTAGTGAGTAAGCAGCTTTAATATCTATACGAAGTAAAAACGTGTATCGTTTGGTACATGATTTGTTACGATAATTGATGTGGTCCTGTGACCTCGGCGTGTTTTTTCCTCGTTTTGTTGTTTCTATGAGAATATGTGCTGTACTTATTCAAGGTAAACAAGATAAGTAGAAATACGTAAAAGAAGAACAAAAGAGAAGAGAGACAGAGGGAGAGAGAATGCTTAGATAGTTTGGTCATGTTGAGAGGATGATTAAAAGGTGACCAACATAAGATATTTACAAGGCAGATGAAAGTGGAAACGCCGGGAGGGGCCGCCCTAGAAGGACATTACCTATAGGTGATGACCTTATTGGTGATATTCTTCAGAAAGGTGAGTTGCGTAGTACTCGCAACCGGCGTGCGTGTATGACCAGATGTATGAACGTAAACGAAGCAAAATAAGTATGTTAGGATCGTTGCAGGTGGCGTTCTGTAGTTTCTGCCTAACATCAAATGAAGAAGGCGTGAGTTTGTGTATGAGTAGAAATAGGTACCTTAATTCAAAAATAACTACGTAGAAATAATATTAACTCTAATTAACAGTGAAGAAACACTTAGGCCCCACTTGCACCGCCAATCACTGAACACGTTTAGCGCTAAAAGAGTTTAAAAAATGATTCTGTTTCTGTCAAATGTTTGAAGATGACAGAGACAAAATTATGTTTATAACTCGATTAGCGCTAAACGTGTTGAGTGATTGACGGTGCAAGTGGGTTTTAGCATTGAAACTGATAAGTGACATCTGTTTCTGGAAAAACTTCGTTGTTTTAGATTAAACCTAGGTGCGCCAACACCCTAATTGCGTAACACACTATCAATCACAATCTGAATCATTTTAAAGCTAATCCATTGCTTCATATGTTCGAAAAATTTGTCAGCTCGCAATGTAAATAACGCAACGTATGTTGTTGAACTGTCAAAATGAAAACCATTCCTATTGTTAGTGTGTTACGCAATTACCCCGCTGCGCTGGAGTGAATTCTTATGAAAAAGGAAATTACAATTCCACATCACATACAAATTATTTAATTCATTAATTACAATTCGAGATGCACTAAAGCCCGCAATACACATGCTTGTAACTTGCACAAAAGTACGCAAGTAGCTTGCATGCCGTGTGCCATAACAACTTCTGATTGCTGAATACCATAATGGCATGCAAGCTACTTGCATACTTTTGTGCAAGTTACTTTCATGTGTATTCCGGGCTTTACGTTTATCGTCTACACATCAAGGTTGCGTTACCATGTCTATTAGTACAGGATATCCTAATTTGAAGTTGTGTGTACATCGTAAACGCCAATGTCGTCATAAGCTGCATTTTTAGGGCCCAATATCTGTTTATCTGGTCGCGACATCCGGGTGTAATTGTCGTAATTTGGAAGTATTCAATCCTTCGTTTATGATCCTGAATATTGCTGTCATTTTCTCTTTTATTACAGGAATCACGGGTCTAATTGTTGTCAATGTGGCGGCAAGTTACATCCCGTATAAAGGCTCCCGCAAACAGGCGCGACGCGACAGCACGACACAAAGCCACCGCTCGTCGCGCGACACGCGGTGCTTTTGTGTCGCACTGTCGCGTCGTGCCAGTGTGTACGAGTCTTAAAGAGAGAACTTTATAATCAAGAGATACTAAATAAATAATTTCGCGAAAACAAAACTGCAATATTTAAAATGTAATAACATACCTATGAGGCTTATGGCGAAAGCCAAACAAAAAAAAATGCTGTTGTCTGAACGACATTTTTTGGCACCTACAAGAATAATGGTTTGAGCTTATCTTTTGACAGAAGCCACACAAATAGATGCTTCCCCAAATGCACTTAACTAAACGTTCACACAGGAAAAGAGCACAGATGATTCACGATAAAGTATTACTCACTTCATCTCCCTAGAATCAATTCAGTGGTCGATTCGATCTGGTTATTATTTTGATGAGGCCCATAAAAGGACATTTTGTCCAATTAGTGTTTAGTCCCACATAATGGTACTGATTAAGATTATATGTCGTGGTGTGATTCACTGACCACTCAGATGTCGTACGATGGGAGCTGTAATTATATTGATAGGTGACAGCGAGAGCGAGCTAAAAGAATCGAAAGTGATCTTTAAACTGTAGCTTTAGCTCACTTAGCTCACTCACTCACCTACAATATTATTTATAGTATTCATATTCTATCTCTTGGATTAACTTTAGAAACATTTTTAGCTTTGGAAAAATCTTTGCCGTCGCTATTAATGTTATAAGCCCATAAACCCACTGCTAAGCATGGGTCTCTAATAAAATGACCTTTAAGTTTTTCGCCTTTCACATCGAGCTCGCCAAATCATGCATTGTTCTTCACAGTTAATAAATAGGGATGTTTTAACAGCATACAAGAACTCGTTGCCCACTCTGAAGATTTTTTCCAGAACACGGTGTAAGTCGTCATAAAAATTATCAGCTTCTGGACCTGTGTCCTCTATCCGGTTAGGGCTCTCCCTTACCATAAACAACTTACCCGTATTTCGACATACTCCAACGAATTCGTAATCCCATTTACGCGTAATTTCTCCACCACAAAAGTCACAATCAACATTCTTATCAAAAGAATTTTAACAATACTTCCGTTTGCTACTTTATATCGAAACACGAGCATTCGTCAGCAGTTCACCTGAAAACACGCAACCGTTCACACATTAGCATTAATTATTTTAAAAATCCTCATTAAAATATTTCTCCTATTACGTGGAATTCCACGGACATTTCCTTTTTTACGGTGACTGACTTTTGTGGAATAAAAAAAGATTTTGGATCATATGACACTGGTATTCTGAACACTATGCCAGAGAATTGTATATTCTAGTTTCTGTTAGATAAGGTATAACTTACTTTGCGGCTCTTGTAAAGGTGTATAATGGATGGAGTGACATCACAAGATCTCGAGTGTCAATAACGCGACATTTTTGCTACAAAAAACTGTTCTACCAAGAACCTTTTATCAAGATCAAAGTGGAAGCATTCAAAACAATTAAACTTATCATTGGGGGCGATTCATTAATAACGTTTGTTGGGCAAAAAATAAATGTTTTGTTTACATTTATTAGGGAAGTGGCGAGGTCTCATCCATCAACGGGAGGAAGACGAATTGGGATGAGAGTTAGCTACACAACGACACTGTATTAGCTTGATGCTCATTTACTTTAATATACTCTCTCCATTCTAGGAAAACATTTTGGTTATAAGAGAAACTTAAGTAAATAAGAGAAATATAGGTAACAACTGTATTTATTCTTCGACAAATAAACATCGTCTCTGAACGAATGCTTCTTTATTTTACACAACTAGAAAGGACGGAAAAGCTTCTATTTAGAGATGCTTGAAACAGTTCTTCTTTTGTCGTCTATTACTTTAATATTGGCGTTTCTTAGGAAAAATATAGCAATATCAGCAAAAAAGAAACGACAAATACTGGCACGAAGTTTCTTATGTCGTTCTAATTAAAAGCAAAAATGTTTACTCATATTCAAAAGTTTCAAAGCACAAAAATGTTGGAATATGAATACTAAACATTTAAAAAAGTATCCCATATTTCCGATGATACTTTACCACCAAATACCGCCGTATCGGAAAATAAGAGTCACATTACTAGGGTGCTACACCTCGACATTATTAGAGAAACATATGCTCCTTAACGACTTCTAAAAAATGACGCTTTTTTGTAACTGTCTCGCGACAAAAAGTGCCAAATTAACTTTTTAAAGGAAACGATCTGTTTTTGAGAACGCCACGTGTGACATCGCTGAGATGGTGACGCATTCTATTTCTGAGGTGACACCACATGTTACTGTTGATACTTTGTCGTCAAATAATCTCTCATCATTGGGGATATATCTATTTTTACCACTACCCCGATTGATGACTCCAACTTTGAGAGCTTAACTTGACTTTAATATGCCCTTGATATATTGAACCTCGTTACAGAGCTGACACATTGAAACGAATCCCTTTTATGAATTATTCCGTCTACCAGATTTTATGAAACGTCTTTCATATTTCACTTTACAAACTTAATTGTTACAGGCGTAGGGGAACGGTCGAATTTGAAAATATAACACCTCAATCTGTATTTCATTTCACAAACAAATATATTCAATAGTCAGAATAGGAAAAGACAAAACAGTTTTTATATTGTTTACATTCACAAAAAAGCCCTAGAGGAATATATGCGAAAATATTAGGGAATAGAGGTAGAAAAAACTCGCGAGTGTGTAGGCAGATAAAGGGAAAAAAGGAATGTTCTTAACTGGTTCTGACATTATATTCGCATTTGTGAAGATCAAAGAGCATGTTGTGACACACGGGCAGGGAAAAACTTTGGTCGACGGTGGTGAGGTGAACAACGCTGGAGGGTTCTCAAGCAACACCATCCTTGAGGGAGCTAGGCTTTGAAACAAAATGCGTTTGCATACATTAAACTGTAAGAATGTTGAAGATAGGGAGGGTAATACCGCCGGGTCCCTAGGGGAGTGTGTTTCGGCGATTACGCGGACGGAATTTCTCAACAGTAAGTTGCCTTCTTGGCGAGATAGTTTGCACGTAACACTAGCCTCTTTGCGTATTCTCACAGTCAAAGCCGCTCTCCAGAATACTTCTGTGTTTCAAAGTATTTGAAAGGCAAATTAGGAACATATCTTGAGTGAGTTCCTTGAGAGCCTCGAGCACTGCTACGCTTGGGACGTCGTAAATATTTGAACATAATGAATTTAAGCAGAGTCTTGGTTTGGAAACACATTTTAGGTTTAAGATAAAATTCTCTGGAAATGTGCTAAGAATGTTTTGCATGCTTTGCTCCAGCAAAGAGAAATTATAATTTAGATTTTCGTATTTTAATTCCTTCCAGAGCAAACTTGAAATTCAGAACTTGTTTTCCTGTGTGATATGCATTTATTTCAAAATCGAGATTCGGGAAGAATCGTTTTTAACAGTACTTATACATTATTCCAAACAGCATTTTCATCTGACTCGATATTCTTAATTGGCTCTTATAATCTGATAAAAATTTCTTATTAATGATGAGGATGATGATTATAATGGAAAAAGGCAAAGTAAGTAACTCCCCCATTAAATAAACACAATCTAATTTAAAGTGCCAATAAAACAAGATGGCAAACAAAATTAACGATACAAAGGTATTAACCCCATTAACAAACAGGGCGGTATGTTAGTAGCTGAGTTTGCAATCTCTGGGCAAACACATAAGGCCTCTGGGGATTCCCTCAAGCTGGGATGATGCACGCGCGTCCCGTCTTGAGATACGGCATAGAAACTTTGATGTGACGTGTAAACCATTACTAGATTACGTATACGGCAAAAGTTTTTGATGATAACGGAGGATTTTTCGAGTAAGTATAGTAGACTAATTTGTATTAATTTTACTGAAGGGTGGAGGGGGTAAATTAATGTATTTTGTGATTAAATTACGAAATAAATAATTTGTCAAGACTTTAGACCGACAGCAATAGTAATATTATATGAACACAGTGTGCTAAAGACGGCAAGAGAAAGACCACACACAATAAGAGCCAGTCCACACGGCGCGTTGCGTTGCGATGCGTCGTCGTAACGTAAATATTTTGACGCATTGCCGGCCACACAGGCGCTGCGTCATCGCAGCGTTAGTACAACGCAGTCGTAACGTTCCGTCGTCGCAGCGGCGACGCGCAGTCTATATAATTTCTCTTTCCTGAATTAATGCAATGAAGTAATCCACGTCAATTTCTTCTATGGTACTCATTTTACACTGCAAATAAAACTATATACAAACATATGTAAAAAATGAATAGAGCTTGTGTATGTCTCCTCCCATGTCAACGCACAAACAACTGAGCGCTCCCGCGTGCCGCTCCGGCGCGCGGCGCGGAGTCGCAATGAGTACACCCCTCCCGCTTCGTCTCGGGGGCTGCAGCCAGTCGTATGTGCGTTGCGTTGACGCAGCGCACCGTGTGTACACTATAGTTATTAGTATGTAAAACGACGCAGCGACAGTGCTACGTCGACGCATTGCGCCGTGTGGACCGGCTCTTAGGCAATGCGACCATTTAAAGGCTAATAAAATGTATGACTTACATCCTACATTGTATTCCCTTACAGTTGCAATATGTTCCTATTTTAGGTACTAATTTGATTTTATTTTTTTCCTTCATTCATCAGCTTTCTTCTTATAAAGTATTATGTTACTACGAAACTAATTCCTCCATTTACGATTTATTTCTCATTTTATCACTACCAAAATGTTTCTAAGATAATACCGTCGTCAACCAGAAATAGAAGAACATTGATAAATAAATAATTCCTTTTTCCCGTAGATCAACAAAGTAACAAAGTTTATGTAGCGTTTTTATAAGCTACAGAACTTACATATTAACTTATCCTTACTGGCAGTAGGTAATAAATTATTACGCGTCTACGATTTGGGGTTTCATGTCTTCAAGGCAGTTATTACTAGGGTTGCGTTTATGTCGCAAGTACGAAAACGCAATAACCACTGGAAGTCGCAGCGGTGATAAACTTAGTCGAGTCTGTACGCTGTCATGGGACAAAGGATTTCCACTGGGCTACGAACAAGTGGACAAGGGTTGGTAAGGCATTATAATTCTTGTTCCGTACGTTCAATGTGGTTAAATTGACCTTTCATTTTATTTAACAAACATTTGTGCATTTTTACGGCATTTAACTTTACTTTTATTTAAAAATAGATGAAGATGTCCGAATTTTTTTGAGAGGAATCGACAAGTTTCCGATGGTTCTGCTCATTTACCTACTTGCTAATGCTAGTGAGTTATTAAATATTGCCTAGGTAAACTTATGTTGTAGGATAAAGGCTTACTAAAGTTTTAACAGGAAGCAGACATGGCAGAAGTAAGAGGATTAAAAACGTACGTACCTAATCCCTGTCCGGACACACCCCTGTCGGCGATAATACAAACAAGTCTACAAATTTAAAGCACACTGAATAACAAACTTGGTAGTTTTCCCACATAAAAGTTACTCACCCACTCAAAGTTTTATAACGTTCGTCACGCGAGCGGGCGACTTAAAAACTTTTAGCAAGTTGACAGCCCTGCCTGAACCAATTTAATGCTGTAAATCCACAGGGCACACTTACCTCCCTTGAAACTCATGCGATATTGCGTTTTTTCTAAACCGCAGTAAAGGGGGCGTACTACGTAAGTATGTGGAGCTATCGCTTTATGTCGTCACGAAAATGTTTTACGTGTAAAAATGTTAAGTAAAATAAAAATGTGTGTCGGCAAAGCAGGTTGAATATTTTTTTGTGTTTTTCGTGAAGTGCACGAGTGGTCGGTATTCGTGTGTATTTGAATGTACTCGAATTTTTGTTTATGTCGTTTTTCGTCTGATAACATTGAGTCTATACGACAAAAAATATGACTACGAATTATTTTACTTTATGGAATATTTTAGAAATTGTTAATCGTTGTTAGAAAGGATTCTCGATTGTATCAAATTTTATGAACATAGATTTATTATATCTCAGCTGCAATTTATGTAGTTTTCTTACGAACGATATCTTTCTTTTCTACATGACAGTTTTCCTCCATTATCTATAGATAGGTATTATAATTTAAAATCGCTTTAAGGTTCCTACAAACAGGCGCGACACGCGACGCGAATCGCACGGGACACAAAGGCACCGCTCGTTGCGCGACAGGCGGTGCCTTTGTGTCGCGTAGCGTGTCGCGTCTGTTTGAAGGAGCATTTACGAGTCTGTTTGTGTAACCGCGTTGTCCTTCTAATCTCCGCAACTGATTTAGAAAGGTTTTCATAATCATTTTGAGGATTCGGTCCGGAAGGTTTATGTGTATATATGTATACAAACACCTCAAGCCCGCTTCAGTATTAAACTTACACAAATAATAAAGAGATTTCGAAGTAGTAGTAGAAAGTTCGAAGCAGGGGAGGGTCGCTTGTTACGTATAATCGAACAGCTGACAGCTCATGAATTGTTCCTAATAAAATACATCCACGAAAATTGCTTAACTGCAATAATAAAAAATCTGATTAATAAATAGCGCGCGTGCTTTCACCCAAGAATTATTGGGTCCCGTAAGTTTTCCAAAATATTGAATCGTTCCCGTGGGATTCCTTCCATTTTTCTCTTAAAACCATAATAAATTCCCAGATTACTTACGTTCAGGATAGTCCCCTCACTATCTTTCTTTTTCTCTATTTATTGCGCTCCACCCTAAGCTAAGTTATCGAAAATATAATCCCTCTTACGCACGAAAACTTCCACAGCTGATTACTACTTGGCCCTGATAACGTTCTGCAATGTTATTGTGGATACACCACCGAATTCCAATCAATAAAGGTAGGTACAATAGTGTATTAAAGAAAATGATAAATTTCAAGGAGGCATTGCTAGTAGAACTGTTAATTGCTGTTTCGCAAATGTTGCTCGAAATTTATTCATATGAAAAGTAATTAAGCGTTGTAACAAGAACAGACTCTCCAGTAACAATCTTAGTTACGTTTTAACGAGGAGATAAATAAATATTTATGTAAAATCTTACAAGCGCCACAGTAAAGTAAATATATTCAAGCCAGGCCGCGACCATCGTGAAGTGTTTAGTACCTAATTTCCAGACCACTGTAAGTAAAAAGCCTTAAGCAGATCACGTTTTATCGCACAACTTTTACACCCGTTAAAGCCAAATGTTCATCCATAAAACAATCGTTATACTTTCATTAGTGGATTGCCCATCCACGTTATTATATACGCTGGCGAATAATCTGGGGTTATTCTCCAAGTTCCGAGTTGAGGAGAAGAATAAAATCCAAGTGTAATCCCCGCGAGATTAATATTATTTTATCGCTAACAATAAATAAGGAGTGAATTCAATAGACGAGCAACAAACGGAATTATAAGTTTTTGACGCACTAGAAGGAAACTTTTACTGAATTCAATCTGCCTGGGATTAGTTCGGAACGCTTTATATTCAGCTGAACAGGTAGCGGGTTAAAAGCAAGTCTCTGATCGCATCTTGAACTTGATTTAAAGATAGAATATCTCGAAAGTTCTCTTAGATTCAGTTGAGATGTAGCAATGTTTTTCGAGTCGAGTGATGATAGATTGTTCTATTCGTTTTTCTTACTTCAGAGATATCTAAGAATTATTTACGAAATACGAAAAAGTCTCGAAAAAATCTAGTACGTGGTAGAGTAAGACGAATAACAACCCATTTATGAAAATAATAATTTTATTTTCGGGTATGATATGTCTTTTACCTATCTCTTTTACGGCTTAAGGCTTCTTCAAACAGGCGCGACGCGCGATGTGACACAAAGGTATCGACTGTCGCGTGCGATTCGCGTCGCGTGGCGCGCTTGTTTGTAGGAATCTTTATTTATGAAGTCCAATCTCAGCTCAGAGTTGATTTTATCATTTTTGAGATCTTAACCTTTTCAAGCAAAAATAGGTTTCAGCTCGCAAATTGGCATCAATTTATCAAAACTATTCTATTTCACAAATATTTCATTAACAGAAGAGTGAAGTTATTAATAATAGCATTGTATTTGTCAATTGTTTAACTGAATAGTCTCGGTAGTAATAAATAAAATTAAACGGAATATTACTCAGTAAGGGGTTTTTGAAATGACATTTTAGTCGAAATAGTGATTTATAATGTTGTTTGTCCACGCATTTAAACTACATGAATATTGAATAATGTAGTAAAACAAATGGTGGGGAAATATTGACAATAACTGGAAGTGTGTGGAGATTTATGTTATTGGCGAACGATTCGTGCGGTGTGCGTTTTGAATTGTTAAAAAAGCATCTAATATTATATTTTATTCGTATTAAAGAGACATTTCAACAAGCTTTTAAACTCGTATTTTTATTTTAAGATTGTTAAAATTATTGTTTTTGTATTTACTCGAGTCATACCTACATCATTAGCTCTTAATTTTGTCATGCACCTACCAAATTTGATTTTCCATAAAAAAAAACTTTGTCTCAAAGTTTTCTCTTAATAGAAGCAGTATTCATCATAGACTCCACTAAGAAAATATGACCCTATTTCTTTTCATAGTACCGCAAAAGGTCACTCTAGTAGAACAATTTCTAAGAAAACTTCATAGAAAATATTCTATAAGAGTTGCGTCGTGCTGGAGCCTTAAGGGGAGACGTGTGAGTTATATCAGGAAGATACACTGCAAAATACGATAACCAACCCACCTACCAAGCGTGGTGATTATGAAAGTACCCTCGACAAAGTGTCTTTCTAGTTGCTTGCTCTGCGGGGAAAATATAAAGAGCACTTTTGCAAAAGTAAGAAGTGTCAGTTTTCAAACAACTGCCCGAAGTACCGTAATAGAAAATAATGCTACTTACAAATGGGCTATATCCTTGATGACACTGTCACAGTCAACCTCTTGAATAATATGATGCTTTGAAACAAAGCCGGAAACTCATATAATTTGTCCTCCAAATAATATGGCACAATTCGCAACCGACCTTATTATGAAAAATTGGCAATTTTCATGTGTGTCATTTTTTATGTCGTCACAAGATTGAGTTATAAATCAGAAGGCTCTTTTCATTTGTACGTATCGTCTAAGCGGAAAATGACACCATTACTTTTTAAATTGGAAAGGTCGTTTTTGTTAAGAGCAAACTGTCTACCTGGTTTTCATTTTTATGATAACTCTTGATGACTTCAGAAGCTTTACGAGATTTTTCGATAGACACGCAGTAACTTAGAGCACATATTTAATCAAACCTCAAATAAATCCCATTTTGCTTTCCTAAAAATATTATTGAAAACTCTACTTGTGCCTCTTTTTGTAAACCTCATATAATGTCTATTTGGGGCCCTGAAAATACTAAATAGCCAAGTTACTGCGACCAATTTGGACGTAGCGCTCGCCGGGCGTCACCGCGGCACCGCTCGCTTCGAGTACTCAGCTCACGCGTGGTTGATCACAGTTCTGAACTTTTTTTTTTTTTTTGTTTTTTCGCTGAGAAATGCTTTATGCACTTCCGCTCATCGGGGGACGAGACGGGGTATGTGGGACTCCTGTCCGAATGACAGTATACCCACTAAAACTCAGCGGTGTTCCCACATCGCCGTGATGGGAGGGCCATGGGAAACCGGCTCAGCCTTTACATCCACAACCCTCCCGGCGCTTGCCCGCCTAGCTGGCGGGCCCCGCATGCCCCCCAGGTTGGGGAGCTACGGGAATGGCCGGGAACACCTGGCCATTCCCGTCCGACACTGGTGGAGGCCTGTGCAATACAGGCAAGGGTGTCCCCGCACCCGTTGCCTGCTGGTCTCCACCCGGGAGAAGTCGGAGATGACTATCGAACTGACATCTTCTTCGACCCCTCCTCCGCCTTCGGAGCAGCGCCGCGTGAGGATCCTCCTCCCGCGCGCGCTCCGCCGCCTACTTCTGGGACATGACGTGTTCGCAGAAGGAGGCGACTGCCGCCCAGGACCTCTCGTCCCCCAGCATGGCGTTAACCAAGTCAGGGAGTGAGAGGTCCGGTCCAATCACCGCGATGAGACTGCGGCGCGTCTCAGACCACGAAGGGCACACCTCGAGGGTGTGCTGCACCGTGTCCTCCGCCGTGCCACAGTCGTAGCACGACGGCGTCTCCTCCCGTCCGATCCGGTGCAAGTACGATCCGAAGCAACCGTGTCCAGAGAGCACCTGCACCAGACGGAACGAGAGGAACCCATGCGACTGCTCGAGCCAGTCCCGCAGGACAGGCCCAATCGCGTCGAGGGTTCGGCGGCCGAAGGCTGCGGTGGCGAGTTTCCCCGTCCAATGAACGACGATGGCGTCCCTCGCCTCCTGCCGGACGGCCTCGCGCTCTTCCGGGGCTGGGCGTTTTCCTCTCGCCCTCCGCCCCGCCATCCATTCATATACTCTGGCGAGCACCCACGCCTCGAGTTCCCAAGGAGGGGTGCCGGCCAGAGCACATGCTACTGCGAAGCCCACCGTGCGGTAGGCCCGCGCTACCCGCTAGGCTATGGCCCTTTGGGTGCCCGCAAAGCGGCGGCGTTCTCCCTCCTTCGGAGGGAGTCCTCCCAGATAGGAGCCCCGTAAAGGGCCATACTCTTCAAGATGCTGGCGTAAATTTGCTGGCATCGCGCGCTGGGCCTCCCCAGGTTGGGAAGCAGCCACGAGAGCGCGCCTGCGGCCTTCAGCAGGCGCGACGACAGCCCGCTAAGATGCGGACCGAAGCGCCACCTGCTGTCGAGTACAAGGCCCAGATATTTCATCTGGGTTTTCACCTCAATTCTGACGACCTCCACGAAGATGTGGGCGTCAGGGGGGGGGCGCTGCCGAGCTCCGTGGAAGAACACGGCCTCGGTCTTGTGCAGCGCCACCGTTAAACCTAGGCGGTGGATCCTCCCCGCGACCAAGGATCCGATCACAGTTCTAACCTAACCTAACCCATTTGGTCGGGGTCCTCTAGCTTAGTTACTGAGATCAATTCGGTTCACGCGTCGTTGGCCTCAGTATTCTAACCTAATTTAATCCGTTTGGTCTAGTTTACTTACTGCGTCCAACTGTGAGATAGTGCCAGAAATTTAAAATGAGGCTCATTGTGCATCATTAGAAGCCCAAAAAGTTTCGTATCATACGTTACGTTCGTCTTATCTTACCTGCTACATAATATCTAACAATCATTATTTTATTCATGACGTGTTCCAAATCATACAAGTAGTTGTATCAGTATACATTTAAGCTTGGCTGTCTTTAATGTGATCAGGCAATAATGTTTAAAGACCAATTTATAACATATCAATAGGAATTCTGACACACTCTAGGAAATTATATCATCTAAAGCGAACATTGGGCTACAGAATAACTGATGATGGGAAAAAATATTTTTGCACGAAATTAATGAAGTCATTTTTGATCTAGCTAGGTATGTAATGGTCTCACGATAAGGTAATGTGATTTCCCTAGTTCGCCCTAGTTCAAAACTTCAAACGTATTTATTTATTTCAAAAGTAAAATAAAAACGCTTTGTCCCTTGCAAGATAAGAGTCACTATTAAGTGCAACAAGCCTATTTAATGTTTAAGACTACTTTGATACTTTAAGCGTGTCATCCTTATTTGTCACACACACACGTGGTAGGCATAAACCGTTGGTTCGTTCACCCTTCGTGCCCTGTATAAATATGAAATGCACCCTTACAAAGACAAATTATTTCATTTCCCCGACCAAGGGACTGGGGACGTGACTGCATGCTTCCATCAAATGTATGAGAGATGTACGTCAATTTAATGTAACGACAGTAATAAGATGGCGGTTTTAAAGTACTTCTTTACGCCTTTTAGTGTTTGAGTTAGTTAATGGTTTGGAATTGTTAACGTTTTTCACATCTGTGCTTATTTTTAGGTGACGGGTTTTTGCACCCCGAGTGCGTAAAAGTTTCGTAGTCAATTCTATGTTGCGGATTTCATGAACGTTTTCGTTGTCAAGATGACTTTTAATGTCATGTAATAAAAATTTTAAACATGTGACTTCGATTCTACGAAAACCGATGTTATTTTTAATTAGTCTGTTTGTGATGTCCTGTTTATACTTTTTAAGTTGGCGTTATTGTTGTAGTTGGGTTTTAATTTTGAAACTTTTTTTATTGTTTTCCAATTTCTCCTTGTTATTAGAGTTCTACACATAAAAAAACATAAATGATAAAGTTTACCGTTAGAAATACAATACGCAGCCCCTGTAAATATAAAATCTACATAAACAAAACTAATCAACAGACTATTTCTATTTCACGCAAATAGCTTCAAAATATTCTTTTGTAACAATCGCTAACTACAAACCGACTACGGACACGAAATATCTAACCCCCTAATGTCCAAATATTATATGAAATTTGGGCCCGTCAGTCAATCACGAGGGACTTTTCATCAGGGAATTTGTGTACCTATAAGGGGAAAAAGTGGAAAATACTACGGAGAAAATAATAAAGTTAAAAGAAAATGCCTAACCGACCCTTATTTGCATACAACCCTAAAATGCGAACATAAATAGAAAGGTTTATCGGTACAAATGTATTTTAATACGAGTAAAAATATTGTTTTAGGGTTTGTTTGGCAGAATATCAAAGTTTCCGCGTGCTTGATAAGTGGTTTTTATTTTGTCTAGCGCGCCAAAGGAAAATAAAGCCCTCTGTTTTGTTTTCCTTAAGATATTAGGTACTTAATAAACTAAGTCAGTTAGAACCAACATCTTAAATAGAGTTCTGAATAATGAACAGGATACATTATTTTTTGAGTAATTTATGCGGCCTACCCAAATGTCCTTTCTTTGGTATTGTTCGTCGAATCGTTGAGCTCCTTAAGTCTTGACTTCCTGAGTCGAGCTGCACGATTACTGACAAATGCGTGCACTGACTGGACAGGTCCACTCAAACTGTGTGGTTCTTTCCTCAAAAGACCATTTCAGATACCAATCTGCATGGTCTTCGCATGACCTGACCAAGATTATGTCTGGACTTTAAAAGAGACTGTGACCTCTGAGTTTGTTTCGGCCTTGCTTCTCAGAGTAGTCAGATAGGAAACGCCGACCTCATCTAGTTTCAAAAACATGATTGACGTGTAAAAGTGTTTGTACAAACCTACTTACAGAAATAAAATCATTTATCATTATCATTTATCATTATCAAAATTTGAATGAATTCAGATGGAAAAGCCTGATATATATTTTAGTAAAAACCTTAGTATGGAAAAGTCTGGCATATGAAAATCATTCTTTGAATTAGAACAGCGGTCCTATTTTGTAAAAATCCGCCGTAAAAACTTACGTAGTTGAATTGAGCTGTCATTCCACCAATGCTGGAATTTATCAAATTAACTATGAAAATAACTTGCAACATCCAATATTGCACCACCCTCTTCAGATGAACAAAGAATCCATTCAGGTAACAAACCAACCATTCATTTAATTTCTAAACAAAGGATGTTACTCTAATTCACTCACAGCTGAAACATTTCCAAACATTTTAAAATGTTATTCTACCCAAATTAATTCAGACTGTTTGTCAGTTCACACAGAGTTTTGTTTAACGCCGCCTGCGTTTGTTTGAGGCCTAAGAGGGCTTATTCCTGTTAATTAATTCTTACAATAATATACATAACAAGGAGTACTTAATTTACATTACTTCCAGCTGCCTAATAAGCTGGGCGTCTAAGTGAAATTGTATTCTCTCCCGCCGTACACACTTTGTCACCGTCAACGTGAAAACGACCAGGGAAATTGGCCCCCGGTTCAAGCTAGCACAGCCATAATTAGGACTGGCTAATGTCCCGGAAAAACAATTTCATAAAACATCTCATTTCTTCCCGAGCTACCCGGCCCACATAAAAAGAAATAAGACACTAAATAAAGTTCTACTTACACGGTCGGGTTCACCTTTATTCGCAGCCATGATGAAATATGTACGTTTGTACCGTTGTCAAAGCTCGACGGGCCACATTCCGGTTTGCGTGAAAGAACAATTTGCCTAAAGCTTGGACTCGAATTAAAATTGCTTTTGGGCGACAACTCGCAATATTGCAATTCGGAATCCCGCCACAAATTAATGCGGAATCAACATGCGCCGTATTACAAAGGATTAAAGGCTACAAATAATTGAGTTTAACACAGAAACTTGTAAACACTTCACATATTTGGCGCGGTATAATACGATTTGCGGCAAATCAGTCGTCGCTGCATTGTTCGGCATGGTTCGTTGGAATTGTTCGGACAAATATGCATAGTTTGTCAAACGTCATTCATTTTATTTGACTATGTTCTACATTCTACATTCGGTGATTTTTGTACTCGTTTTTGTGGACCCAGTGAAATGTTTCGTGAAAACATGATGGCAGTTTTACAGACTACCAATACGTGGCACGAGCAATAAAATGGTTATATTAGAAGTCTATTCACTTCTAATATAACCATTTTTCTATTATATACACATATAACTATTATATACATATAACTATTTTTCTTGTACATGCGCTTGTGACACCAGTATTAAAATTTAAATCCAAAAAAGTACCGCTGTCGAAATACTATGACTCCTATTCATTTTAACACGAGTGACACGAATCAAGCAATTACGTTCCCCATTTAGAAAGTGTTCCACTAAAAGCTGACGTTGTTCACAAAACTAGCGAACGGCGATTATTACCGAAATATCCGACATTCCGGTGAAAAAACAATACAAAAATATCGCGAACTCCAATTGAAATAGGGTTGACCCTGTTTAGATTTTGCTGAGTACAAAAAGTCCTCGCATTACCCGTTATAGTGTGCTGTCAGGAGTTCGAAAGTTTCGATATCCCTTTTTATCCGCGAAGCTTGGAACCGACCTAGTTGGACCTAGTTAGACCAGCTGTCAAACTCGCTTATCTTCGCCATCTTGTTTGCGTAAAACGTTTTTAAAAGGATTTAAGGTAAATTGGAAATATTTGCGAATCTGGGTTAGATGAACGTTAGGTAAGTCTGAAGATATATCAAATTGATGACTAATGTGGGTTTTAGGGTTAGCAAATCTAAGTGAGATTATTTTTTACAGCGGGCGAGAAAAATTGGCACAGGCTTGGTATGGGGTCTGTCACTTTCATGTCGAGTTTGGTGCTACTTTATGCCACTATTAATAATTTTATTACCCTGGTGAAACTAGCTTTGACTGACGACATATCAAACTTGGTTGCAAGTACAAGTTTCTTGGGTTTGAATAGCAGTGTAAACCCGTCAAACCCTAGAGTGAATGGAGTGACTCTATAACCTGTAGGCTATCAAACGTATGTTGAAAACAGCAGCTTCTGATCTAGTTTATATCTACTGCCTCAATAAATACTCCCATACAAGTCAGTACTGCCATGATCTTCAAAACAAGGAGTAAAGGTCGCAATCAAACGTTTCCGAGAAATATATTTCAGCAATTGATCCGGAAACGTTGCTCAGTTTCAAACATTTGATGCGATGTAGTATTCTTATCACGTTATAGGGGGAAAAGAGTATACATAGACACACGTATAAACAAAACGCACACAAAATGAATTACCTCTACCATAATTGCACCGAACACATCCATTACGAATCGAGATAACGCTCACGCACAATTATCTTCGGGAACTTATTAAGATAAGCCGGTCACGGATAGCGTTCATTTTTCCTACAGCTACAAATGGATAAATTACTCGCGTTATCGATACGAGTGATGGACAGCGTTAGATTATGAGTAATCCCGTTAACGGAATTAGGCTGTGGTATTGTATTGTGTTGTATCTAACTGCCAAAGATTTAAATCGCTAGATTTGCCCTCACCGTACGTCACGCGAAAAAGTATCCATACTAAAAAGAGTAAGCTCAAACATAATTAAATAGTGTTTCCATGACAAACAAGTCAAGTCATGTCATTGTGTGTCTCTGACACCTCTGGGTGTCAAAAGGAAACAGAAAACAACTAGCTTTCCATCCAAAGGTTGTCTGTAAAAGATCGCTTTTAGCAATAAGACCGCCCATTGTGTCACCCTGTGTAAAATGTCTACATTTATATCTGTAATTTTTATGGTGTACATAATAAAGAGTATTCTATTCTATTCTATTCTATTCTTTTGACGCGGTCGCGGGAGGGCGAATGTAATGATTTAATTCTATGCTTACTGCCTACACGTGGCTTTTGAGGCGTAATCGTGCCTTTGTGGTTCGTATGGATTGGTATTCCAAGAAGATGGGACCTAATATTTTAGGTCCGGTCGTTTTAGCCACACAATAAAACTTTCTTTAATTTTTTATTTTATTTGCTTTGTATTTGCTCTTGACTCTAGTCTAGGACAGAGACAAAGTCTAC
Organism: Dryobotodes eremita; assembly: GCA_917490735.1. Taxonomy (NCBI): domain Eukaryota; kingdom Metazoa; phylum Arthropoda; class Insecta; order Lepidoptera; family Noctuidae; genus Dryobotodes; species Dryobotodes eremita. The sequence goes on along the minus strand of OU823251.1, from coordinate 15,044,618 downwards.
GATGGAGTGAGCTTACCCAGAAGAAGCTTCCTTACTCTCACTTTGAAGATTGATTTTCGTAATGATGTCTATTAGTTACCTAAATTAATTCTAAATATGGTCTGCCATTAGTAAAGTTAGTATTAATTTGGGATGTTTTAACGATGGAATTAATCTACTAAGTACAAATTATTGTGTCCTGGTAAGATGACCCCTCTATTTATATATGTCGGTACATACAAATTTACTTTAGTTTGTCAGATAAGGACGTGGTAACTTAGTAGGTACTCCATATTTTCCGGGTATTTTTTTGACCCTACGAATTTCAAACCGTAAATTTTCTGATGTAGGTTCTGCAAATTTAGTAATGTGGGATGTTTAAAATTGTCCAGTTATGAAGACTACACTCCACAATTGTTTGTACTGCTAAGTTGTAGGTACCTCCGGAACTAACCGAGCGAGCGCGAAGCGCCAATGAAGCGTCTCCGTTTCAGCTTGGTCAAAAATGCTTTCGTATGTTCGGATTTCCGGCTGTTCTCCTCTACAGGTCGCATTTCTTAACCAATTATCGTGAAATTTTGTGAGCAGGATTGATAATTATATGGAATTTTCTTCGTGGATTCAGTTTTTCGAAATTTTTCAAAATGGCGGAGATATGGGTGTTGAAAACGTAAAGAGAAAAATATTCTAGCTATTTCGCGCTTTTTGCGGTGCGCGGTGAACATTTATTCAGTTTTAAGCGATGCAAAGCCAGACTCGCGAGGTCTACAGCACATAGAGCCACTAGTTTTAGTTTGTCAGATATATGAGTACGTGGTAACTAAGTAGGTACCTATTCTATATTTTCCGGGTATTTGACCCTACCAATTTCAAACATGCAACTTTCTGATGCAGGTTCTTCTGATAGTTACAAGTATTTCGGTACCATGAACCCCATTCCAGTTTATGATGACATGCACGTATTTCAGTTCCCCATGGACATCTACAATAAAAAGTCCTGAGGGGATATTTCCATAATCACGCAGATTGGCGTTCCTGCTATAATGCTGGGCTCCCTTGGGAATTATAGAGCTGACCATGTCTTGTTGGTACCCTTTCTCAATTTGCAGTACGAATGTAAAATGTTGAATCTTAAATAAATAGCGCGTAACGGTAGCCAAAGTCCACACGAAAGATTACATTTAGGGACCATGAAATAAAAACAGTCCAAAATAAGGGGTGTTTTTAGTACTTTCAATCAACCCCATCGTAAAATCGGCTTTAATGAAATTTTTGAAAGGACATTCAAATGTAACCCTACATTTACGCGCGTGACTAACGTTGAAATATGCATCTGAATGTGACGACAGTTTCAATTAAATGGACATTTCGTTCTGCTGAATTACCTCAGAATGTAATTTCACCAAATGGTCCTACAAAAATCTGCTAGTGAGGATACTTACATAGTCATAGATTAAATGAACTAACAATTCTTTCGAGTGGCGAAGTTATATTATAATTATGTGGTTCGATAGTGTCTGACGGTGCTGAAAGGTGTTAATAGTGACATTCAGATACAATTATAAATAATGTAAGCCAAATAAAATTCAAATTAAAATTAGAAAAGTCAATATTAAGTAAATATTTGAGGCAATCTAATAGAATTTAAAAAACCAGACTATGGGTACATGTACTGACATAATCAAGAATCCTTCACAATTTAACACCAGAGAACTAAACTGTACACATAAAATTTAGTGTTAAGAGGCTTACAACAGCTAAAGCGCGGTCACTGTCGGACTGCATAGAAAAGAAAGAGATGCGCGATGACACAATACTGGTAATTTATTGCAAAATATGAAGCAATTATCTATTTACAAAAAATCTATTGATTGGATTAAAAAATTAAAACACTATTACGTTAGTATGTTGCTTGTAGAATAATCTGACAAAAAATCAGAATGATTTAAGGCATAGTGATATGGTTTTTAATCGTTAAAATAAATTGTTAGAGGTATCTTCGTGATTTTTTTCTATCGTATCAAATTAGTTGTATTATGTTTTCAACACTCTATCTAATTAGCAAATATCCTGAAGAATAACATGTATTTTTCTGATTTTGTTTAGTGCAGTGGATCATATACTTTTAGGCATTATAAAACTTACGTTTAGGTCCTGTAGTCCCCTTACACTTAAAATCTGACCCTATGAGCGCCCGTGACTAACATTGAAATATGCAACTGTCGCGATGTGCAGCGAATGTGATGGCAGTCTAAATTGTTGCAGCCGTTTAGTGTTGCTTGGTTATGTGCGTCGCTGTACGTATTGTAGTACTATAGCTAGTAATTATTTTTGAAAACTGACAGCTTCGGCTCTACCTAATTTGAGATCTGATGGGCAAGTCCCGTAGTTTTAAGAACATTTGCATTCTAATTTCAGTCTCAATTTGACAAGTTTTTGACCTCAATGTTCGTTGAGATGAGTTTGCTACTAGATCTTGAACGTTTTTAATTACGGGAATTATCCAGCTGATATTAATTTAGCTATAACACGCTCGCAATATTTATTTATCGCGTTTAATAATAATTTGGATAAATAAAAAAGTTTCAGTATGTAGTCAACAGTTACAGTTACGTTACTGTAGCTGTTGTTCTAAAATCGAAACGATTACATATTTTCCTATCCGGTTATTCAGAGAGTCTTTAAAAAAAGATCGCTTTATGTTTGTACGTTGCTGTTGAAAGGGTTAAATTGTTAAAACATTTAATATTTTGTATTTAAATGAAAAATCTCATTGTATGGTAATAATTGTTTATAATACATACAGACATACATTAACTCACGCCTTCTTCTCATGAGGAATTATAAAATTTATAATAGGTTATATTTATAATTCTATTTTTTATAATAATAAATAAATAAATGTAAAGAAAAGCTTTTTTTTTTCATAAAACACAATATGTATTTATTGTTGCATTACGCCAGTAATGAATATCCGCGCTTAAAACGTTGAACTTTAAGCATATTCAAACTCCTTGAGGTAGAAAATTCAGAACGTCACATGCTGCGATCGTTACTAACTCCTTTTGATTCGACCACGTGCAATACCTAGGTACTTAGTTGTTCTATACAAAAGTCAACAATATCCAACCCAAAATAACATAACCGGTCTCCTATTCAGAACACAACACGACGTTCCCTGCTTTAGAGAAATAAATTACGCAAACAATTAAATATCGGCCATAATGCGAACGTGGGGTGCGACAATTTGTCTGGACCGGCTAGCAGGGGTAGCTTGTTGTATACAGAGTGTTCGAAAACAAATATTTTCAAGGACCTATTTATTATGTGGACAATAAATAACACCTGCACCCTAATTGCATAACACACTTAATCAGAATCTGAATCATTTTGAAGGATATTGCAAGTCCATTGCTTCATATGTTCGAAAAATTTGTCTATTCAACAACGTAAATAACGCAATGAATGTTGTTGAACTGTCAAAATGAAAGCCATTCCTAAGTTTAGTGTGTTACGCAATTACCCCGCTGCAGTCTGTCAAATCTTTTAAACACGACAAGTTTGAAACCCACAACTTTAAGATTGGTACTTAGTTAAAAATATAAAAAACTTCTAAGTAGAGAAATAAACTTCAAAGTAGTAAAAACCTCTCTGGCTACCCCTGAATATCTAATTTTCTTAACGACAGTAGGCGTTCATCTCATGGTTTGCACTACCTACAGAGCAAAGTTTACCGAGAACAGCAATATTAGAGACGAATCTATTTCCCAAAAATATTTCTTACAGAATTCTACTTAAACCATTATTAAAAGATCTCAAGTAGAAATTCAATCATTTTCATTGAATTCGGTGCTCTCGGTAGAACTTTAAGCATTTTCAGAAAGCCAAAAAAGAAAAAAATTGATTTCGTCGACTCAAAGTGGGCACACCCTGTGCATCAACGATGTAACACATGCATTGCGTAGTTAATGTAATTATGAGGCCGTAACGTAAACGGGCTCGACTTATTGCGATTAGAGATTGTCTCCACTCAGGGGTATAGAACATTCGGTAAGTCAGCTTTCAGCGATATTACAGCGTTGTTTTTGCATAAACATTGTTTTCTCCATTAATGCTTGGTTCCTACGAGTATAAACAAAAACGAATCGTTTTGCTTACCTATGGTAGCATTTTTTATCGCCAAACTGGGCAAATAAATAGATTCATAAGATAATTTTACGTGTGATAGCTACTTCCATATGGGAGGGTCTACTATGCAAAGCTAAGAGGTATTAGCTTCATTATTTGTAAAGATACAAGAGTCTTTATTTTAACCAATAACGGTCCGTAAATTATAGGAATCGGCCATTAGACGTACACAAGTCGAAGTAAGGTGATTCTAAATGTGCACTGTGCCACGTTTTTTATGCATTATTATAAATGAACGATGATTTTCGTGTCTGCCTGTTTGACCGCGTTGTTCTTCTAAACTATGCGACGGATTTTGATGCGGTTGTCACCAAAATTTAGAGATTTTATGCCGAAAGCTGTGTTACTTACTTTACATTTAAACTTACATAATTATGATAAAGTTATCTCAATGTTTTGTCAACTCGTAAAAAGCGTGCAAAGCAGGGGCAGGTTAATACATAAGTGGCGTACTTATGTCTCATTTTTAGGACGATTAACTCAAAGAGTTATTTTTGTAATAATAAAATTATATTGAATGATATAGGTAAGTATCTTAAACTATAAAAAAATAAAAATGGTGAATGGTGAAATGGTGGTAAAGTGGTAGGTAAATGCTGTCGTTCAAAACTTAAACAATAGCGATCGATTACGTACATTTATTTGAGCGTGTAACAAATGTTTGCAACCAATGCAAGCAAATTGGAGGCAAATGCCTGTATTCATTGGAAAAGTTAATGAAACTTGCCCCAAGTCAATGATTCGGTCCCCATTCTGCGACGGTACACGAATTGTTTACGTTTAGTGTTTTTGCTGATATTAGGCTTGTATGTTTACCATTTATTCAGTAAAAATGTTTTGTCAGAATACTAGCGACCACAATTTCATGAAACAAATAAAAATTTACCGAATAGGTATAGGATTTCATTCGTCACTTATAAATTTTGATGATTTTCATTAACAAGCACTTCAAGACTTCGTAAATGCATTATTTACGCTTTGTTTTCAGCGTAACTACAATTCAGACATGATGAAAGTCAAAATTGTTGTTCATACACCTTTCATCGAGTATGAATTAATAACTGACTTGCTTGTTTTGCGTTATCTCTGAAAACTGTTTTTAATCATTACAGCTTTTTCAAAGCTTTTCATGAATCATTTAAAGCTGCGTGCTACAGTCAAGGGTTTCAGCGCGTGCACTGAAATATGTGTTGTCAGTCAATTAAAAGGTAGTCGGTTTTATGCGGAAGAAGTCTTCTGATTTCCTATTCCGTAGGCGCACTTTCAACGCGTACTTCTTTTGACACCGTCAAAAAAGTTACCTTTAAAAATACGCCCAAGTTTTGCCAGTCTGTTTGAGCGGCAACACTCAAACACTCCCACTCTATATGAAACATCAAACTACAAGGTACAAACTAGAGAGGGAAAAACAAAACAACATCGCAAGAATACTAAATGAAAGTGCATTTTATCTGAAAACACTTTTAACGTCAAATGGATGCAATAAGGCTTGGCATACACTACGAATCTACGAATTTTAATTGTTCCGGATATTATCCGAATTTATGACAGATTTGCGATTATTAATCGCAAATCTGTGAACAATATCTATATACTAGAGTCCGTGCATGGCGGTAAAAAATCGCTTGAGAATTCGCTTGAAAAATTATTTTCGTTTGCGATTTTATTTCGCGTTTTAAATTTTATTTCGCGTATTAAAAATCGTAGTACGCGCGTAGCCTAAAAGCAAGGGGTGCTTGTTTAGGCCACGTGCTCGCCTCAGGCTTCGACACTGAGTTAATGCATGGCACAGACTGCTTGCGAATTATCAATACAATTAAATTTGAATGTTAGTAACGGTTGTGACATTTCCTGGGGCGGGAGTGTTGGTGGCAGGCTTAAAAATTGAGGGTTTCGTGCGTGTGAATTGGTTTTCTGGGGATTGAATTAAGAATTGGATTGAAGTGTTGTTAATTCGCAATGTTTGGTACTGAATTTCTAAATTCTTGTTTGTATTGTATCTACCTACCTATCTTATTGGTTTGGTACAATTTGGTTCGTATTTTACACAATAAATGTCAATGATAACATTTACATAATTTAAATGCTAAACAGTTTTCAAATAATAATTATCGTAACGGACAATGGCCGAAAGCTTCGATCATCATCACTGGAGGCTCTTGTTAGGCGGTTGGATCAAGGGCCTGATTCATAAGGCAGTACTCCTCGATTCGGCTTGCATCTTGAGGAGGTTCTTGTCTGTGGAGTCCTAACCATCGGTAGTTTAGACCCTGCTTTCGACACCGGCGGACCACTATTTTTATTGTTTTCATGTTTTGTGTAAAAATATTTAAAAACTCATTTAATACCTATATAAAAATATACTTAAATTAACATAATAATTGAAGTAGTAGAGGGAATCCGAGGGTATAGTAATTGTAGGTTTATTCAGTTTCATCGTTTATGGTTTATAAGCATATTTGTAAATTAAGCACGTGCTTTTCAGATTTCTCGATGACGCGTGACTACTAAAATGTATTGCGTTCTACGCACGTAACATACACGTGATCGAGTAGCCGACCCATCTAAATAGGTTACATAAACGTAGTGTAAAAAGTTAAATATCATCTACAAATAGTATATAAAGCAAATGCTGAATAAACAATCAAAAATACAACTACCAAAACGGAAGCCCTTCTTCCACCACAATAACTCCAACTTACAAAACCAATTTCCCGATCTCAACATAATATTACACTACCCACAAATTCTGAAGTAATTTCCTCTAGACTATCTTATGGTATCGCATTCGTATACTATGGTCGGTAGTTAGCACAGCCTCCCTTATTAATTGCTCTATTGCTGTAAGTAATTGCACGCCGAAGACTAACTGGGACCATTACTGTGTAGTGTAGATGCACCAAACTGCAGCATAACTTTATTAATTGCTAAGTTAGGAAACCTAAATAGTTAATAGTTGTGCAATTATGTGTTTCGGTTATTATTCGAGTTGTTGCATGAAGGGTTTATTAACTTAGATTGAGAGATGATGGTGAACTCTTCGTACCCGCTGGAACGTGGATTGCCGCGAGACAAAATGGCTTTTTAATTGTTTCTGTAACTACGGCATTCAACCGGTTAAGTGATAAACGCAAAATTATTGGAGACACTTGAAAGAAAAGCTCAAAGCAAGATAGTATCATGGCGTTGTCAATCTCGTCACTACGGGAATACTAGCTATCTATTTTTTAATAGCTGATTCCTATAGTTTACGGACCGTTATTAGTTAAAATTAAGACTCTTTTATCTTTACCAATAATTAAGCAAAGACCTCATAGCTTTGCATAGTAAACCCTCTCATTAGAGATATAATAGATAGAAGGTAGCTAGCTTCCCAGATAGAAGGAAGCTATCACAGGTAAAATTAGCTTGCAAATCTATTGCCCAGTTTGGCAATAAAAATTATACCATTGGTAAGCAAAACAATTCCTTTTTGTTTATAGGAACCGAGCTTAGATCAATGCAATGTAAAACTGTTTGTTTGGTTCGTTTTCACTGCTAAACTACTGAACTCATTTTGATGAAACCTGGCAGTGCTTGAAGTGACTGTATACGCAGAAGAAATATATTATATTTACTTTATATTCCCTAGAGAAAACATAACGTGGAGGCAGGCACCGGCGGTAAGCATTAAATATACATTTAATGAACCAGCTAATTGACCGAGCGAGCGCGAACCACGAGCGAAGCGTCTCCGTTTCAGCTTGGGCAATGCTTTCGTATGTCCGGATGTCCGGCGGATATGTGTTCTCCTCTACAGGCCGTATTTCTCAACCGATTCTCGTGAAATTTTGTGAGCAGATTCAATAATTATATGGATATTTTTGTCGATTCAGAACTTCGAAAAATTTCAAAATGACGGAAGTATGAGGATTGAAAACGTAAAAAACAACATATTTCTGCCAATTCGCGCTCTTTGCGTGCGCGTTTTGTTTTAAGGATTTGATTTTAAAGTGTATGGACTCGCGAGGTCTATAGCTCACAGAGCCACTAGTATAATATTAATCGCAAAATTTAATAGATCATTAGGATCGTAATATATAGAATCAAATTAACAATACCACACACGTAGCTATACATTCTCTATCTAATAATCAATGAGCTCTATAAAATCATTCGCAAGATGATAGCTCTTAAGCACCATACGATAATACTGCACATAACTTAATGGTCTTTAAATATAGTGCTGATTGGCTACGGATTGTCGGTAATATTGTCTGAAACCAGATGAATCTAGGAAATAAAACATGGTAGCAGTTTTGCATTATTGTTATAATATCTTTTTCAAGACAATTTGGCGATTTCAGACTTTTATTAACTATCAAAATCAAACCTAAAATATTTTATTTCACATAAACCTACATGGGCACTTATGAAACGTCAGAAGCTAGGTGCACGGTTCCCATTGGTTGTTTCCTATGGAGAAGAGTCGGCAAGAAACTCCACGGTTACTCTTTTAAAAATAAGGGGCTTTTACAATGTTTTCAAATTCCAGTGTTAATAGGTATGGGAGGACAGCGTAGGTCTGTCAAGAAGTAACAGGTACTCAACAAAATAGAAAAATGTCTATAAATCTACAGTCTCCTCTACAACGTCCTCACATTCACAAAATATAGAAGAATCCATATAAAAGATAAATAAAATAATAATAAAAGCCTATTTAAATCAAATGACATGATTGCCATTACAACTGTAACAAATCTGAATTAACATCTTGTTTACAAAAGCCATATGTAAAGAGTTGAAATAAGAATTGGAGGTATATACTCGTAATATCAAATAAAGAGAAGATTATGTCAAAGAAGAAAGACAAAAACAAAAACAAAAAAAACTATAACACAAGAGCAAGCGTGGCGATCGATGCTCGTGCCTTCTCTGTTTGAGAAGAGGCCTTTGTCCTGCAGAAGGACAGTAATAGATAGCAGTAGTCTTTAAAGACACCAACGAGGTTCTGTCTGTAAGACCACATAGATTCTAAATCTTTTTAAGAAACCAGACAATTTAAGAGCACCAAAATAAAATGGTAATGCCATATTTTACGACATCGCTACTTTTATTTTTTTGTCGTCATGGAAGTCTTCCTCATTTCCTACGATTACCACCTAGTATAGAACGAATACGTGGTCTAATGTGGTTCATTACATAAATATAGCTTGCTAGATATAACGGGAGGTCGCCGAAATGAGATGCGTAGTCCCCAGCCGGCGTCTGCCACATTCGAAAGAGAGATGTGAATTTTATGCAATCCTGATCTTAGATAAGGCAAGAGGAGGGTGCTGAGGCCTAGATAGTCGCTTTATTTTAATACGAACCGACAACAAATAACTAATAAATATTCCCTTTTTTATTGTTGAGTTGTGACGTGAACACTCTGATTTAGGGTGAAATGAGAGGGGTTCTGTGACGAATTGTGGTCGAGATTATTCTGGGATTTATATTACAGTCGCTGTCAGAAATTCGAGTGGTATCAGGTTTCATCAATATTTTGAGAGTGTTGACCCTCAACGGATCGGTTCTTATAGATTTGGCAAATTGTTTGATGGAGCATTGACGTTTTATTCGAGCTCTCCGATGGAAAGGGTGAATCGTAGCCATTGTAAGGATCCAATTTAGTTTGACACATTCTCATTTCAATGTACGATGACTGAAATGGTATACTGATGAAATCCACAATTCATGTAACTCTCGTAGATCTTAAGTATGGAAACTTCAGCTTAAATAATTTAATAATACTTACTTGATTCCTATTCTGGGAATAAGTAAACGTAGTTAGTAAACATATTTGATATGCATTTTTTGTTTTTTTTATGATGTTTAATACAATGTTTCATGCAAAATTTATGTTTTTGCTAACTCTACTCAAAATTTCTTGGAGCGCGGTGGAACTAAAATATTGAAATATTTTATTGCTAAACATTCTTGGAGCGCAGTGGAATCAATGTATGAACATCAAAATTATGAGAACAATAGATTTTGGAGCACAGTGGAACTACCCTTTATTTCAAAGGTATACAAAATATTTCCTCCACGTTGACTTTTCAAATAACTATTTACTGTTTATCCTATTACAGTGTTTTTCCCTATTCTAAAAGTGCGAACTAAACAAAATACATACACAAATACTGTTTCTATTATTAGATGACCGAACTAAACAACGTGTTCCCTCGGGGCAACCGTCCCGTCCACTACCTAAGTTGTTTCCTACACGTGTTTCATGGATTCAAAGTTCTAAGGCCACCCCCTCATGCTATAAAAACAATCAGTTTTCGAAATAAGAAACAGACGCGTTGCACTGCGGACACTGAAAGTTCACTTTTTATAGGGGGACCAGAAATTATGGTCGGGTGATATATGACGACACTTCTCCCGGAATTTAAACGTCCCGTTTTCCTAACGGTTACTTACAGTGACTAGGTAGGGCGCCAATGTGACCCTTAATAAATTCAGAATAAAAAAGTGGCGCCAGAAAAATTGTTTCTACCTTATGATTGTGGTAATAATTTCTTTGTAATTGAATTTTGCGAAATATATAAGCCACTTACTTGTTCGTGATATAAAATAGGAAGAATTTCGAAGAACTTATAAAAAAGGAGTTTGTCCTCTGAAATTGTAAGTAACAGGCTTTCGTTTGATCCGATTTTGAGAAGGAAGCATTTAAATATATTACAAAAAATTTCAACAGCATTAAATACCTATATGATATTGACAACATTGTAGTGGCTCGTCTACAAAAGCCATTAATGAAGAGATAAAGTATTGTTATCATCATTACAAACTTTATCCTACAAACAAAAGCTTCCTAAAACTAATAATATTCTAAAACTTTTTTGTAATAAACCATATCACTTGCTCACGACAACAATGACAAAGTTTATCTCGATTAAACAGTAGACTATCTTTCTTCCTGGTAGCGATTCTGGTGATAAAGATTGCACGACTGATTCTGTACTCGTCGCCGTGACCCTAACCGTATTAGAAGTCTTGGTAAGTGGAACATGAGAGCCATTTAATTTATCAACTTGTTCCTCCGAAGCTCGCCAACTTTTATTTCTAGGATGTTTTTAGGAATTTAATTGGTGAGTCTGTTTTTGTGCTCGGACGTTCAGGGGTATTACAAACTGTGCTTTTACTTATTCAATGATGTATTTCTTTTTTATGGTATTTTCGGTCGATAGTGTTAAAGTTATTGTGGTCCTAATGATGATAGAAATTATAATCTAAAATAATCAGCTGCTAAAATATTTAAAATTAAAATAACACACGTGTATCCACGTGTACACCTTAATATCAGAATATTTACCTTTGGCGGAAAACATTAAGAAATTTTGTAAAAAAATAATAATCAAAATCGGAGCACTCTGTGAAAAGATACGCATGGTCATACATAAAAAAAATATACGCGTCGACTTGAGAACCTCCTTCTTTTTGTTTCGTAGGTTAAAAAAGAAGGAAGGTGTCCTGGAAGTGGGTTGAAGAAGTTTGAGGATGGATAAGATATCGTTTTGAATTACATATTTAATGATATTTTTTTGTTTACATACATACAAAACTCACGCCTTTTTCCAATGGGGGTAGGTAGAAACTACAGAACGCCACCTGCTACGATCCTAACATACTGCTTTTGCCTCATTTACGTTCATTTTTTTGTTTCTCTTCCCAAAATTACCTTTTCTATGCACAGCACACCCCAATGCGTAATAAACATCATTTCTAAACAAGAACAATCCAAAATTCCACATTCATTCTTCACTAACATCTGTAACGAGTTAGCCTTAGGGTATAGCCGAAAAGTCAGACACTCGCTCCACAATCGAATTATTTTTATTTCGATCAATAACGGCATTGGATTCGTTCTGCCTGAGCCACGCGCTGCCTCAGGCGATACTCCGAAAGTCCTTTAATGCACAACTGCCGTCTCTCCATTTGTCGAACGTCCCAACTAATAGAGAAATTCTATTTAAAAACTTACGTTTTATGCCTCGGGGGAGTGAGTATATTGTACATTTTTAATGTTAAGAATTGAGTTTATGTGGGAATTATTAGCTCTCGGGGATCAAACCAATTGGATTTGGTCAGGGGGTACGCTGTAATGTTGATTTACTTTAAAAAGCACTTACATTCTGTAGATCATAAAAAAATAATATAGGTACTACCTATAAAACTATCCTAGCGCTTTTGCTGGCTCACCAAACCAACCAACCATCAAAACCACCATCACCAATCATAAACCATGATTCCACGATACCTAGGTACATTATTATGACTATAATTTCTCGAAAGTGATTATTCTCCCGCCATTTATGATAGAAAATCATGGTAAACTAACAACTTAACAAATAGGTACCTAGTATACAAAACGAATAAATAATACCAATTTCATATTACTTCGTTAACGAGAAAATTCTTTTCTTCCGTTCCCTCGAGACAAAATTTTGTACTGAAGCGGACTGCTAATGAAAGAAGAAAATAATTTAATAAAAATACCGCTCTTACTATACACATCAAAAAGAAGCTTCATTATCTTTTTGACTAATTATGAAACGGACGACGAAAGTTCTAATTGAATTCAGAAGACCTCGGCTTTCTCAGTTATATTTCTTTCTTTTTTAGGAAAGTTTCGGGTCATCCACGATGTCTTATATCTATGCTAATAATATACTAATTAAAAAGCCTCCTTTGGGAGTTTTTAAAGTTCAGGAATGAAAAGATTTTCGTCTACTTCTACGTCCAACTAGCTTCATATTTCTGACTGACCAACTCCTTGACAATTCAATAGTGCCTGTAAATGGTTTAATTGAAATAAATGATTTGAGTTTGAGTTTTAAGTCTGCAAAATCTGTGTTATTTGAAATCTACGATTAATCGTAAACAAAAACAAACTATGTAGAATGGTCATGCTGAAATTACTGCTCCTTCTTTTGCCCTCATATCATTTAACAGTTTTCTAAACAAATAGATGGTAATGATCGGGTTGGGTTTAGAAAGTTGGTATATTTGTTTTTCAAATACATGCCCGTTTTGTCCCAAATATTAAGTTACTTATTGTCGTTTTTATTTAATCGAATACTTGATACCGCTACCACACCGTCACAATGGGCAGGCAGGCCATGTTGCAAGACTGCATGACAATCGATGGGCCAAAACAATGACCTCTTGGATGGGACCAGTTGGCAAACGTAAACGAGGAAGAAAGTATTCGCTGGGAGGACGAGATCTTGCATATAGCGGGATCACAGAGAAAGCTAGCATTCTCTGAAGGAGGCCTTCACCTCAGGGGTTCTCAAATAAAACCAATTTATATTTTTTAACTTATTGATAAACACTGTACAAAAAAGAAATATAAGGCTTTTTTATTTATTTTATTTATCCCACTGCTGAGCAAATTCGTTTCGACTCTCCTTCGACCTCTCTCTGTCCAGAGCTACCAAAGACCTCTAGCTCTACCTACCTAATACTTTCACAAAAAGTTTCACGACTCTGAACTGACAATTTTACTATTATTCTTAACAGTGAATCTATAATAGTTAATACGTAGAAGATCTCTAATCTGTCTGTTAATACCAAAATGTTCATGTTATTTATCTCAAGTGTAAAGTTTTCACTTTAAAAATATCCTCCACCACAACATTTTCCTCAACTCTCATTATCCCTCGTATGTTTTAGAAATTGTCACATCTTCATTCTTCCTGTCACCCTTGGCATCCCTAACGACATTTAACTCTACAGACATGTCTCCTCAAAGTATATGTAAATTGGTAAATGTAATAAATTGCATATATTTATCTAGTAATGGTGCTTTAACGTAGGGGTGGGGCAGTGACGGATCGATTGAACAGATTTGTACTGCTTAGCGTGTTGCTTTTAGCGGTGCTAATTTTGACTACGTGACTTTGTATATGGGGAGGTAGAATTGAATGGGACTTATTTACGTATAAATGGATCATAATAGTATAAGGAAAGTAACCATATATAGATAAGTAGTTACCATAGGCAGTACACCTACTGATGAGTATAGGCCTTATCTCTTTTATGACATGCTTCCCTACATACCCAGTAACATATTATCATTTCTTCATACGGCTACATTGAATGAGGATTAGTAAATTATGCTGAATATTTAATTAGATATTTGTGAATTTAACCCACGAAGTTATCTCCGTAATAATATTTTTATAGGATACTTAAACCCAACGTAATAATTCCTGTAACGAGCCCTTCAAAATTATGAGGTTGAACATAAAATGAATAATCATATAATTAATACATGAACAAGTACCGTCTTTATCACGGTCAACACGCATTGCTTAATTCATTCATACTGCCATAACACAGATAGCATACTTCATTTCAGCACATCAAACGATATTCGACAAAGAAAATAATAATCAAAATATTTATGAAGTGCGCTGGGATATTGTAGGAAATTAAGCGGGATTGTGACATGCGGGCACGCTCAAACATTATCTGCAGTCGCTATCAAACATTCAGGGGACGTATTGACATTTCTTATCTATTGGAAATAGACTTTGTAATATCGGCATAAATTGCCAAGAGACTCATCACTCACTATACGTGGGTGACGGCAGTTTCAGGAACTATTTAGGAAGAAAAATCAGCAGCCTCCGTTGTATCTACTAGTTTTGAGAAAACTTTCTTGCTATTTGAAATATTCCTTGATTTAAAATCCGGATGGTATGCCATACCTATAGATTTTTTTAAGAAAATTGAAGAAGTTAAATGTGTACTGATTAAAAAAAAAAAAAATAGTAAAATGTCCGAAGTTTTTACTTTTTTTTGCAAATATCTAGGTTTTTGTCATGATTAAAAGTAACCCTACCCACAAATCTTTATTGCAGCACTCTGTATGCGAATTGATGATCTCAGCAATAGCCACAGCTTCCATCCAATTACATAATAACACCACTGACCAATTCACAATAACACCGCGTTATCTCAAACCATACATTTTGCATCATCAGCTAGTATCGCTACGCAATATTGGCTCCACCGGCTTAAAGGGGAGGGAATAAACTAGAGAGAGTAATTAAACCAAAGTAATTATGCCATGATTATATGCAGAAACTAATGGGGTTTGTCAAAGGGCTAACGATCCGCAGAATGGATGTCAAAGGCAGTTATGTATAGCTAAAATTATCAGCATGGTTAAGATTATTGGTACATGGTACATAACGCGCGTGTGTGTGAATGGCATTTAAGTAGAATAACACACATGCTTGATAATATATTCAGTAACAGGGTTCCTACAAAGTTTTGCTATTGTCTCAGTAAAGGTATCTAGTTTATTGTTGGCACTGTGTCTTTAACAAGTTTCAGAACATCAGAACAAGGTGTCTGGCTGTGAATTTCTCTTATGTTTAAGAAACTTTTCAGACTCCATTCACACGAAAGTCTCGTTCTAGTCAGTATGCTCGTACAACATTCGTTTTGGAACAATTAACAATTCAAATTGAATTGATGCGTAGTTTTGAAACTGTTTATGCATTTTCAGGCCAATGATATGGGTTGTTTTATTCAAGATAATCCATCATATTTCTGTCATATTTTAGGTATAGTGCACCAGATATTCTATTTAAAAACAAAAGATCTTGTCCTTGTGGTTTCTCGAATACCCATTATTTTGAAGCCATGACTCCATCGTAACAAATAGCTTTTTATAACAGCAACTTCTCTTTACTTATCAATATAAAGAAATAGACTAAACGGGGGAGTTTAAACCAAATAACACACCTGTCCCCCATACATAAGGTGCGTGCCTTACGAAGTACCCCTAATATGTCAAATGGAACAAGATTTTTTCTCCCCTAGAGCAACAATTTAGATCGCGACGCGTCAATAATATAAAGAGGGGGTCCCGATCTTTGTTTTCCCCATTGCCAGTCTATTCGATCAAAAAACTTGAGCGATTCTTTTTTGAATTTATTACTATAAAACTTTTTGATTTGATTCAAGTGCATATGGGTAGTTTATGATTGGGAGTGACGGGGTGAAAGTTTGTGCCATTGCTATTTCGATAGTGACAGTTGAATTCACATATGGGTGGGAAACATTGCATTGTCGGAATAAACAAGTATGCCAATAATGGAAGAAGTACGTACCTACATACCTATTCGGGTTATTTTGAATACTTATTACACCAAGAATGTTCATCATACACGTTTATGAGTGGGTTTAGCTTGAAATGCTTTTAATATTACGATATATACCAACAATTAAATACATCGTCAAACTATTTTTCATTTTCATTTTGGTGGCACGTGAAGAGTGGTTTTAACTCTTTAAGGATCACAAACTTTCCGCTATTACTTTTATCTGACACAGGTTAAATTCATTAGTCAGACTGGAAACATAATAATAGAATACGTGTGACAGATGAATACAATGAACGAAATTGCGAATAATTAAAACTTATAGAAACTTTTGCCTAAAATCACTTAAAGTTGCTCATTTGTGAAAAAGTTACTTGATTGCAGTCAGACCATAAAAAGCTTAACTAGGTACTAACATTTCATTTTAAAATCTATTGTAACTTTATTTTTTCAATTTAACAAGAAATAGAATATGCATCAGATATATGAAAGAAAACCTCAGCATTATTAAGAGCTATATTAAGCTTGAATGAAGTAAAATTTAAATTCTATGTTGTAGTTAAATCCAACAGTGCTTAAAACTAAGAAAGTTTATGCAAAAATGCTGTGGAATAAATTATTGAGTTTTCCAACCATTACAACTTTTCTACATCCATCCACGTCAATTTAATATCGTTAAGTATCTTTACATGTTTTGAATACTTTCTTCATTGAATACTTGGGAGTGTTGAAAACGTAAAATATTAGCATTTGCTTAGAAAAACAGAAAGCAAAATGTTTAAACAGTATATATTTTGAAGACAAACAAAATTTGTTTGCTACTGGCATCAGAAAAAATCGCTGAATCCAAAGGATCAAGAAGTAGGCAATACGCAATCTCATAATGAAAATGCTTTTGTGTCATGATTAGTAATTTACACGAACAACTGAAATTATGGGGGCTGAAAGACTAACGACGAAATAACCGCCTTTATAAAGCCATCAGTCGCAATAAAGGAAACGTTATACACGGAAGCAAGCACGGCACGCTTCCATTCATAGTATGGACAGTAATAATAATGATCAGAGTTCCTGTCGCCGCTCCGACTGCCACCATCGGAAACGTTTCACCATTGATTTTTCCGCAAATAATACAGTCTCCAAATTTCGCCTCGGTCTTCATTGTTTTCAATGTCACCCCAGTTCCCCTAAGAACCAACGTCGCATGGTTTTGAGTGCATTAGATTCGCTCAAACACATTCGGCACTGTCGGTTTCCTGGACGTTGGTCGACACGTGACTCCAAACATAAAAGACTTCACGCCTGATCAACTCACCGATATAGATGTGAATGGAATTGCCCTTATTGTGTAATATTAGGAGGGTGATTCGGAGCATCAAGTATTATAAGCGCAGATGCACCAGTTTTCATATTAAAAACAGACTCAGATTTTGACATAATTTCACCAATTTGTCTGAAACAAGCGTCGATGATGATTTATTGACATCTGCATATTTTATAGACGATTGACTAGTCGTAATCAACTCTGACGTTTCATGCAAATCTGTTTCGGCCTTTTTATCTGAAGCTCTTTCATTGTCGTAATGTGATTAGGAAAGGCCCCAATCGGGTACCCTCTTTCGGGAGGGTGCTAAATAAGATGCGACGTTTTCCGCCTCGGGCACCTTTGATAGTACTTTTTAAAGCTGTGTCACGAATTCCGAACCTCTCTTTTATTGGTCGCCATTATGATAATTACATTAAGGGCCGTCCGTTGCCGATACTTCGTCTTTCGAATTTGTTCTGTTGTTACGGTAAGGCGTTTGCCTCTTGAATATTGAGCAGCTCATTTGCGAAAATCGCACCTATTCTCTACGTGACACTTTTATTCCACAAAGTCGTTTGGCATAAAGTTTCTCAGGCTGGAATCAAATTATCCGAAATTAAAAATTTATTCACGCAGTTGATTGACTCTCATTTAGTAAAAGTTGAAACGTGTCAGCGCAATGAATCTCCAAAGTACAAATATTTAAAGAAAAATAATTTCAGTTATCTTTAAAATAGTTTTCACAGACATCAAATACATGATTTCAAAGTGCTTGGAAAATGTTGTTAGTGTTTCGTTTTCAGAAAAGACTGTTTACTTATCAAATATATTATTAATAGTTTTAAAGTTTGTTTTCGGCGACTTTTTATGCATAACAAATAGCTTAAATCCTCTTGGGCTTTAAAATTATGTTGAAAGTAAAATCTTAAGACGATTTCAAGAATTTTTAAATAACTCGTTTTACTTATTTCAGTTTTATTTTGGTACACTGCTAGTACAAACTTTCAGTTTTTTTACAACGAGGGAAATCTGCACCCTAATTGCGTAACACACTATCTATCATAATCTGAATCATACGTTCGAAAGATTTCTCTGCTCAGCAACGTAAATAACGCAATGGATGTTGTTGAACTGTCAAAATGAAAGCCATTCATACTGTTAGTGTGTTATGCAACTACCCCGCTGCTTGAATATTACCTACCTATTAATAGATGAATACTTAGGTACCATCTACACACGTAATGTTATTTTCTTCGACCGTAAATCAAAATTAGTTAGCTCAAAAGGATAAAGATCCTTTGAGCTAACTAATTTTAATTTGCGCAATTTGGCAAAGGCCATGAATGCTTCTAATCGTTTAAATAACGCTCTTTTTTGGTGATCCGTCGATTGACAATGTTCTACAATATTGAACATTGAAAACATTCTTGAAATATCTGCACAGATTTGATTGAATCGTAACAACAATCAAAAACAAAAGTTGTTTCAATTGAATTCCACTTGTTTATCCAAACGGATGAAACATTTTTCGTTTCGTTAAAATGGAACGTTTTTATTTATTTTAAAACATCCATTGTCTATGGTTCAAATTGTGCTAAATGCCACTATTTTTTCATTTCGATAGTTGTCATATCATTTAAATAAGCGTTTTAAGCGTTTTTATATGCGTTTGTCATAGTCTGTTTTCGAATTTTGTGGCTAATATTATCGTTACTTAACTTTTAATGTTTTTGGTTTTCAAATATATTTTCTTTATATCTTGATTTATTCCCTTCACATTTTAATGTAGCTACCTAGTTTAGGTATGGTGTTTTAAAATCTCAACCAACAACAGCGAATAGGTGCTTTTATTAGTTGAGCGTATTTCATTATATTATTGTTTTGTTTTTATACACTTAAGTAGTTAAGTCGTTTTGATATTGTTATTTATTTAATTTTAGGGTTCTGTACGTCCTAATGAAAAAACGGAACCCTTATAGGATCACTCGTGTGTCTGTCTGTCTGTCCGTATGTCACAGCCAATTTGCTCCGAATTTACTGGACTGATTAAGTTGAAATTTGGTACACATATGAATTTCTGTGACCCAAACACGTACATGTAACGTAAATAAATGAATTTTGAATATGGGGATCACTTTTGGGGGCAAACCAGAAAATTAAAAACAAATGTATTGCAATCTGTGACATATGAAATGAAAGGGGACTGTTACAAAAAAAAAAAAACAAAAAGAAAAAAATTTGAGACTCACAGTCTCAATTTGTTTTATGGGATTTTCTAAGTAAACAGTTTTGAAGTTAGATAGGAAAATATATGAGAATTGACCATTGCCCCCACCTTATCTCCGAAACGACTGAGCCTAAAATATTGAAAAAAATACAGAAATTAGTTCTTTACTTACAGATTTCCACATCACAATCGTGATGATTTTAAACCATGGATGACTACTGGCATGCTTCGTCGCACACGTAACAGAGATACAATGCATAAAAAACTGAAGCTATCACCAGATAATCTTATTCAAAAAATTAGTTATAAAAGATATAGATAGATAGATATATTTTATAAAAATTAAAATTTTAGGAGCGAGTACGACAGGGCGTAGTTGAGTGAGGCTGCCAATGATAACAAAAAAGCTTGGCAAATTATAAAGAGGGTCACAAACACGGAAGTTCTAAACCATCTCACAACTGAGTTACCTACTTGTTCCTTCTGTGATGGTCGACACTGATGAGAATGAGGTTTAAGTGCTGCTGATCCTCTAAAAACTGATGCTGCTATTGGTTGGGACAGTGTCTCTCTAAGTTTCTAAAACGTTATAAAAAGTTGCTTATCCCCCCTTTTTTTTCGAACAATCCGCGACCCCGGCAGGCATCGGCCCTATCGGACCCAGTCAATTATGCTGACATCTCTTTGAGGCGCGCGTGCCATCGACCCGGGCCTGGTCCTTACCGGACGGCGATTGCTTGTCCCCTTGGCATACTTATTTAATTTTTGCCTCAGCATCGGGGTATTCCCCTTGTACTTGAAAAAAATCTATGTGGATCCTTTACATAAGGAAGGGAATAGAAACTGTGTTAATAATTACCGTTCCATTGCTGTCCTACCTACAATATCTTAAATCCTAGAACGCATTATAACCAACAGAATCACCTTGAGGAAAAAGCTTTTACCTCCTAATAAATTTGGGTTCCGACGAAATAAGTCGACGAATGATGCTGTTCTAACTTTAACGGGTCACATTGTCAAAAACATTTTTTTTTTTTTTTTTTAATAAACGTTGCCCCACACTAGGAATTTTTCCTGTATTGTGGGTGCGTTAACAAACATTCAAACTCACATACACAAACAGCCAGACCCGGAACAACTACTTGTAGGTCATACAAATATTTGTTCCGTGCGGGAATCGAACCCGTGACACGCAGCGCAGCAGTCAATCGCTTAACCACTGCGCCAACCGTGCCGTCATTGATGCAAAAAAGAAGGTAGTGTTAGTTTTCTTAGATATAAGAAAAGGTTTCGACACATTTTTTTTTCCCAACCTAGTGTTGAAACTAGAAGAACTGAGAATTCGTGGGCTCCCACTCCAAATTTTTGCAGACTACTTTAGCGATAGGAATCAGTGCGTAAAAAATTATAATTACCTGAGTGGGGAGCTTCTTGTTACTTTTGGGGTTCCTCAGGGAAGTGTGGTTGGTCTCACATCTTTTTTGGTATACGTAAATCAGCTGTGTTATCTGCTTTTCCAAAATGGAAAATCTCGGCATTTGCTGATGACACTGCACTCACATTTACTCGCGATACCTGGCACGAAGGTTTTGACGCGGCGTAGAGAGGACTAGATCTAGTTTTATATTCGCTTAATGGCAATCAACTTACCCTCAATTAAAAAAAAACAATAATAATCTGCTTTACCCTATGCCAGTCTACACAGCCGCCGAACTCATATTCCTAAATCGCTCACTCAAGCGTCTACTTAGGCACTGTAGTTAGCTCTTGCCCTAAACTTGCCCATACCCGCACATTGATTCTCGGGGTGACTCTTGATGATAATCTGATATAGTTTATTGGCTTCCAAGGGCCACAATTATATAATAAACTCAATAGGAAATTGAGACTACCGCGTTCCTCAAGAAATCTGTGACAAACTTCCTACGTACAAATAACTACCTGAATACAGAATGCCTGCTTTTCTCTGATAATAATAGACCCTTAACCCTTCCGCCGAGAATATAATACACATTCTGCACCAATAATTGCCTTCAGCCTTCAGCCTTCATTCCCTGCCAAAAATGACAGTCGTACTCACAAACTTTAATTTTTCTTATCTTCTTTTAACCATAGTATTCTGCCTCTTTCTGTTACTCATCATTTCCCTAACTGCACGCATCCTGTTTTGGATCTGATGATGTTCATTAATTCCAATAATGTATCTGACCACGGACAGCTCACTGCTTGTTTTTCTTATCACGATTTCATCTTTACGTCCTACAGGATTCGCCCTCCCAGGCGTAATCCGCAATATATTTTCCTTAGGAAGTACAAGGGCATAGACCTGGAGGCATTGCTGCGAGATGATAGTAGTATTGACTGGACGGATGTTTTGGAGAGCGCATTAATTAAGGATATGGTTCACATTTTCAACAGCACAATACTCAGCTCATATGATCGTCATGCCCCTATCCGTCGAGTCAAAGTCAAGTACGAGTATGTCTCGGCTCCCTGGCTCACTCCTGCCATTAATAATGCGACGGCAAATAGGGACAGAACCATAAGAAGGTTGGAACGCTGTCCTTCCGAACGCAACATAAATGCTTTTATGATACTGCGTAATCGCTGCAGTCGTATGTGTAGAGATGCAAAGAGACGCTACTTCCATAAATCTGTACACAACCGACAACCGTAACTCTTCCGATGTCAGGAAGTCTCTAAAAACTGTCGGCATTGGTAACTCTCCAGTTGTCTCCAGTAATGACATTGACTGTGAGCTCTTAACAAACATTTCTCACATCTCCCGGTATGTTAAATCCACATGTAAAATCAGTTACTTTAAATAAACTTTTCTGTTTGTCAGCGCCGCAGTGTCCTTCTTTCGAATTAAGTCCAGTGGGTAAAATCCAGGTCAAAAAATCTATTTCTGCTATCTCCTCCACTGCAGTTGGTAATTATAATCTACGCTCAGGAATGATTTCTCCTATCATCCTCACATTACTTCCCATCTTGATCCACATATTTAATTTCTCCTTGTTTTTTTGTACTGTTCCTGAGGCCTGAAAACCAGCCCATTTTATCCCCTTACCCAAAATTCCCAACTCCGACCCATTTCTATCCTTCCATATCTCTCTAAAGTTGTTAAGCACATTTTACATCAGCAACTTTCGGCCTTTCTATCTTCGAATGACCTTAGTCCTTTTCAATCTGGTTTTCATCCTGGTCATAGCACAGTAACGACTCGACGATGATATTTATTTTAGAAGTATGTATATATGATCATACACTGATCATAGGTAAAAAATATAGGTATTAGGGGCTCGTGGCTAAGTAATAATACCCGCTGGGGTCGATTGATCAGGTTAAGCTACGCTTTTAGAGGTTAGATAGGCGGTCGCTCCATCTAAAATACTGGAATTCATCTGCATCTAGTTAGAATGGAAGCCGACCCCAACATATATTAGTTGGAAAAAGTCAAGCCAGATGATGATACATTGATCCACAATGAATCAAACTGCTTTGCGTCCAAACACCAAATATCGAAAAAAAGAGACAGTCGGACCCCTGATCGTGACTAAAGGCATTAAGCGTGTCTTTAAGAAATTTGCATTTGAAATAAAGGCGTTCCCACCCAAATCACATTACCAGAAATTTGAGGCCAAAACGTCGCGTCATTTCAGTGAACACTTTCGACCACGCCCGTAGAATAAAGTGCTAACGTACTTTATCAATCGAATTGGAGTTTTGCAAGATCATTGTGAGATCTATCGATGTGATGCCGCCTTAATAATACGCCGTTGTGGGGTTGGGTTCGGTACAGAATTATATTAATGTACCTATAGAAGTGGACCCTTTGCTTTTTCTGAAATGAAAGGGTACTTTAAAAGAGACTTTGACCGCCGAGTTTTTTTCAGTTTTTCAGTTTTTTTTTTTTTTTTAGTTTTTTTTTTTTTTTTTTTTTTCCTTTTTTTTTTCTTCTTAGAGTAGTCAGTTAGGAAAAACCGAACTCATCTAGTTTTAAAACGTAAGTGTTTTTTGACGTAAAAGTAACCAATTTACAGAAATAAATATCATCATTTACAATTTACTGAAACTGATGTAGACAAGGTAGGCACGCATGGAAAAACCGTGGAAAATGTTGTCGGGTTAAAAGATGGTGGCTACTGGCTACCACATAAGCACACCGATTAAAAACGCCGGTGTTAGTATGAGTAGGTGGGTGGGATATTCAGTCACAATGCAGAACCATATTTTTTCTACGATCACTACGTGATTCTGTCCTGACTCATGCAAACTAGAAAATATAGGTATAATGTAAATGCTTAAAGCGATGACTTAGCACCTAACCTGCGGAGTCACCGTTAAAGAATTTAAGTATATCATGAGGTTACCAAATTAGGTTATCTATCCCAGCAAGTCACTATTCTTAAGATAAAAAATATGAATTTAGGCGACTAAAATTCATGATTCTTTTGGGTATTTTCACGATAAATGTTACATAGCATCTGGAAGAAAAATTTGACTTAATTTCTATAGGTAAAATAAACATGCAGCAAGTGTGGCGATCTGTGCTTGTTTATAAGCAATTCTAAGCATATTTTGCCATGACACTGAAATTATATTTTCGCCTCACAAAAATCCATTAATAATTTTATTGCATTTATAAAATACTTTAAGCTACTGCCAGAAAATATTGACAAGTTTAATTAATAACAGTCTGATTAAAAATATTTGAGGTACGTTTTAATAAAAAAAGGTCTCTTACATCGATTAGGTACTTACACAAAATGCATAAAATTTTATCTAAACTGAAATCTTGAGTGACACCAGATTTAGCAAAAAAATATAGTATATAATTTTTTAAGTGTCATGCTTTTATCTGACACGCACTGTATAATTAATTGAGCACAGTTTCGAAAACATTTTACTGGTTTTTTACAGTAAGAAAATAATAGCAAATAAATTAAAATATGAATGCCAACCTCACAATAACGTATTGTACATCTATCACTAGTAATAAAATCTGTACAGACATAGATGGATGAATGGTAAATCACTCATATTTTTACTAAAAACCTTTTTATACAATAAAGGTATTTGCCATACATACAAAGCAAAAATATGATACGATAAGAGAATTGCTCTAACCGTATCATATAGAATAGATATATACTATAGATAAAGAAGAAAGAAAAGACAGAAAGAAAATACATTTATTTGCGGTAAACATGACGCAAACGTACGTGACGTGACGTAGATAGATTGTTTTAGTTTTTTGATATAAACAAATTGATCATTAATTTGTATGGTTACTTCACACTTTTATACATCCAACCGGTCTCTTGCTAATTTATTTGTGGTCACATCATATCTTCTTCCATCGAACATCCAATAACGGACCAAACGGGTAGACCAAAGAGCCGGAAAGCTTTTTTTGTTATACGCAGGTCATCCAAGACCAATCGCTAAAGGTGAGAATATCACCCACCGCCCGACATGGGCGATTATTGACCCAACCAACACCCAGTACGAATGCGGTGCTCCTGACCAAACTATGTCCCATATGTTGGAGTGTCCAAAGTGTCCATTCACCTGCACTACGGAATACCTAAAAAGCCACTGTTGCCGCGATTGGCGTGGCCACCTACAAGGCTCAACACATTTAACATCCTAATTAATATTATAAATGGGAAAGTGAGTTTGTTTGTCTGTTTGTTTGTTACACTTTCACTTTAAAACGGCTGAACGGATTTGGATGAAATTTGACAGATAGGTAGCCTAGGACCTGGAAAAGGACGTAGGCTACTTTTCATTCTGGATCGCAGACGTAGTCACTGGGAACTGATAGTAATATTATATTTTTACGTTTACCGTCGACTCGAAAAGAAGCAGAAGAACTTCTCTATTAGTATTCATGGCAGTGATCACCCACTTTCTAGCCATATCACTTTTTATAGTTCATCCATCGTTTCCAAGGTCTATCCCTACTCATCATTTCATACACAACCACCAACACAACCACACCAACCAACCACTTTTATATCTAACAAACGAACTTTAAATCACTGTTTGTTGATAAATGCACAAGCACGAACGGTTTTGTAGGGAAACAGACAAAAACGTCTAAAGGACTCCCTCCAGCCCCTTTAAAACGCTATTTTCTTTTTATGTCAAATGAACCGTGAAAGTGCGGGCGATGTGGATGCTGCGAGTTAGCGAGCCGATCAGAGCCTAAACTTCAATAAAAAATGTTAAGCCGTATCTATAGATGCGGGTTTCTTTATGTAGGTATTTATGTGGAATGACGTTTTTAAATAGTTCAGTAATTAAACGATCTATAGATAAATACTACTTCGACGCCTAAGTGAATTTTGTTTGTTTTTTTTTGCATTTATTTGTATAGTTAGTCACTCATTTAGTTTAGTACCTAGTGTAAATAGTTAGTTGTGTAATAATTGTATATAGGTAAGCAATTTAATGTTAATAATTAAGTTAACAGAGATAAAAATGTCGTTAGATGACCCTGCTGTGGTATTTTATATTACATTATAAAGGTTCTAAAGGAGAAGTACTAACAACAAGCCTACTAGCTTTGCCCCTTAGCACAATTACTCTGTTCACATAAAATGATCTATGGTACTAGGATGCTGATAAATTTGGAGATTTGTCACATGTCATCATTGTCTGATATTGTCATCTTTGTTTCAGATATCCTAACTTCCTAACTCCGAACTATAATATAATATATAATATAATATAATAATATAATATAATAATATTATAAATGCGAAAGTAAGTTTGTTTGTTTGTTCGTTACCTTTCGCGCCTAAACCACTGAACAGATCATACTGAAATTTTGCATATACGTTGTCAGGTCTTAAGCTGTCCTACCACCAGAAAACATGCCCACTGGTACATCGTCCACTTTGGTATGAGCTACTGTCGTATTTCTCGTGACGATTTCGAAATCCGAAGTCTGGATTTGTGCCCGGTTGATGGTCATAGGCTCGCCCCCTATTACATGGGACTTAAACATAACTGGCGAAAAGTGGGTGTACTATAGGTACACCTCTGCGTTACCCTTCGGGGAATACAAGCGTGATGTTATGCTATGATTTGGAAAGCCATACTTAAATCTGGAGGTAAATAAAGCTTTTAAACGTGGGAGGCTGTCTTTACTTTTATAGAGGTATGAAAAACAGGACGTAAAGCTCACTCATACTCCATGGAAAAGGGAGGATCCTCCGACCAGACGGGTGTTATGTCTGGTGGCAACTGCCCGACGTTTGTCGATGATGTCGGGGCGTTGTATACTCGTATATGCTAGTTGCGCGATAAACTCTGCTTGCGCGATGCAGGATTTTTGCGTGACGTCAGAGTGACGCGCAGCTCGCATTTGTGTGTACATTTGGGTACACTTTATTTAAAGTAAGTAACTCCAAAAACATCAAAGGATGTCCATAAAAACGGAGCAAAGCATAAATAATCCGATTTACAAAATTCTATATTTTTTTTATAAGCTTATTTTATTAAAAACGCAAAATAGAAATCACTTTCTACCTTTCCCTTTGTAGTTATGTTTTTATGTTGGTACGAAATAACTCATTTACGTTTTACGTACGTAAGTACTGTAAAGGTTGTCTGCAAAAGTCAACCTTATGTTGTGCAGGCTGGTAGTAAAATAACTCTAGTTATATTCGAACAGTCAAGCGAATTTAGAATGAGCTTTTAAATGATTTGAAATAGTTTTTTGTTTATAAAAACGAGTGAAAAGACAGGCGCGTTGATGTAAACACAAACGCTTAGAATAAACATAATTATTAATAATTACTTTATAACGTGTTTCTCCCTCTGCTGTACCCCAATCACCATTATAGTAAATATTCATATTATTTACCTACGTTACTAGTCCTACAATACTTTTAGACATTAGGTTACCTACATCATTATCACGCGTTTCTAGATTTGGATAAGATATCACCAAGGCTACAAAAAATAATTAAGAATTCAGATTTATTGGAGGATTCCTGTCCAAATCCACTTTAAATAGATCGGGCTTGAGTTTTTCTACTAATCTACTTACAAATTGTATAAAATTATATTTTAGAGACATTTTAAAAACTGAAACACAAAAGGACTTTAATTCAACAATCCTTGAACAAAACTCAACGTAGTCTGCGGAAACTAATTTCATTAAAGCTTTAGACCTACATTTCGTCAAATAAATTCTACTTTATATAATTTAGAAACTTTTACTTGAATATTTTATACGGCAGTGAGGTCAAATACGAAATACCAAGAAAGATTTGTCAAATCCCGAGATGTCATTTTCTAAAATTGCTCTTTCTAGATACAATACATAATATCTACGTGTTATCAGTCAAGACTTCAAGAGTCACACGAGTTCATGCCACAGATATATCTTTTCATGCCTAGATAAGGCACTATTTATTAAACCGCGACCAAATTACGTTCAAATAGAGTTAGCAGGCTGTAGTTTATGTGAAAATGTAAGTAATGCACGACCATTAAACTACACACGATTAAATGCATGCGATAGTGTGGCAACATAGCAATAGTAATATTTCTAATGTAATGTGTTTGTAATTTTGTATACTTATCTTTTTGAAAGAATCATTATTTCTACTGACCTGTACCGGACTGACCCCATAATTACTGACTGACGGGTTTACACGCTATTTTAACAGCTGTTCGTAATGAGGTATTCTGCACCATTGCTCAATTACTGTGCTAAATATACGACTGTATTACTGAACTTCGAATTTTAAAATATCGATGTATTTAATTGAGAATGCTCATAATCGCGATGTACGGAACTTCGAAAGAATGTCATACTGAACTTCGAGGTTCGAATAAACATTCTTTCGAAGTTCCGTACATCGCGATTATGAACATTCTCAATTAAATACATCGATATTTTAAACTTCGAAGTTTAGATGTACAGTCTAAATATACACGTCACATCTACTACTAAGTGCCGTTTATATGTATAAAGTTGACGAAGAAACCAAGTCTGGGAATGGACAGCTGTATCGTTCGGCCTCATAATAAGATCTAACTCTACGAGCGTTGGCATATGGCGTTCTCCCCCTTTACCATTCAAGTGCTACTTCATGGTCATCCCGACTCCGAGGCCTATCATAATCTTTGGAAAGAAACGCCGTGGAATGGTTATAAGCTAAAAGAACTAATGCAACTTTAATTTTCTCATTTTAGTTTAATTAATTTTATCAGCATTGTTTTAGAACTATATCTAAATAAAAATATAAGGATGTAGGAAAAAAGTTTTCCATTTGCCATCGAATTAATGCTTCGGAGGCATCGAAAAACATCTCGGGAAATTCATTCGCGCAGCAGCTTCACCTGTGCCGCGGAATTAACGCAAAAAGCCTTTTGTCTAGCTTTCTATTTAAAAATTGTATGAGAAAAATATTTTAAAACATAACTTGAGAAAGCTGTTAGCAAACGAAGTTGGAATTAATTTCCAAGTTTTAACTACACAAATAAGTTCTTAATAACTAAAGCAATGCCATTTTCTCAGTCCGGGTAAACCAACAAAAATTGTCGTACAAAAGAAGCGAAGTCCAATTTAAGAGGAGACGGGAACTTATTATTCCTTATTCCATCCTATTTTTCTCAACAAGAGAAACTAATCTAAAGAAAATTTTCGAGTCCCTGTGAAGAAAATAAGCTTATAAGGAAGTGCAGTTTGCTTGCACGAATACCGCCTAGGAATGCCGGCTGGCAACAAACTTTAAATTAAAGTTTTTCAAGGAAATAAGAATTTTCACATTTCCATTCGGCCTGCAGGGTGTTAATAATTAAGTTTCAGATGCACAAAGTTCCATGTTTACTGTGCTGTACGCAATAAAACCGCGTACTGTAACGTGTTACATTATCCTGCGTCGAGGTATTAAACTCGGTGGAAGCTACAATGGCAATTTCAGTTTGAAACCCAGTAATTTTTTCCCAAAACCGGTATTAAATTGGGACGTAATGAGACCAAATAAATAGAAAACATGGAAAGCATTCAAATTTGTTTTTAACCGACTTCAAAAAAAGGAGGAGGTTCTCAATTCCACAGTATTTTTTTTGTAGTGACCTTTGTAGTGAGCTTTTGAGTTATCCTTAATAATGCGCATTTTCTCCACTTAGTTTATATTATGATGTTATAATAATTTCCTGTCACGGTTATATACATATCAAGTAGTGGTATACGAATGTGTGTGGGGTAGGTACCACAACAAAAAAGTGAAAAATTAAATCTATTTTACAAAAAAACAACCGACTTCCAAAAAAAACACAAAAAACGTGAAAAATCACTTTAATTTCGGAAGTCGGTGGCCAAAAACGAAAATACACAACCAGAGACACCGACTTCCGAAATCAAAGTTATTTTTCGCGTGTATTAGTTTTTTTTTTGGAAGTCGGTTGTTTTTTTGTAAAAAAGATTTTTATATAGCTATCATCTACGTATGTCAGTGCAGTTATGATGTTCCCAAATCATCTCGCATCCATTCCTTGTGGACATCTACCCTCTTATTTATAAACGTTGCTTAAGGTTGAGAGAGACTCTCATAAATGTCAAAAATGTACGGTTAAACAGACGCTAATCATTACTTAACTTAAAGCAACGTTTATAAATGAAGGGGCTAAAGGAAGATCTACGTTTAATATTTTGTTGAGGAGACAAGAAATTTAAATACAATTATTTAAAAGAGTCTAACTAAAAGAACTTCACTTTAATATTAATAACCACGCTCATCAAGCCAACATTTGATTTAATCAATTTAAGATGAAACAGCTAAAATGAAATGTTTTCATTAAACAACTTACCTTGGAGTTAATCTCAGTTAATTTTCATTTCGCCGACTCATGTCTTCTCATACAAAGTTTTCAGTGTGTAATGAACTGCAGGTAACGTAATATACAAAGTTTGATACTTTCTGCCAATATTCTTTGATATTGTCTACAGAGTTTCGTTATGAAATCTTTTTGTAATAATAAATTTTTGGTTTTACGATGCTATGCTAGGTAGAGTCGACCGCACTTCGGTGAGAACACTTTCACCTTGAGCTGGTCTAGCATAATGCAGACTTTCAGTTAAATAAGAAGCCAGCTTTAAGGCTCCCGCAGACAGGCGCAACGCATCGCTAGTAGATTTTTTTAATGAAAATCTTCATGGAAATTGTTCTACTAGAGTCGTGTCGCGCTGTCGCATTGCGCCTGTCTGCGTGAGCCTTTATACTGGTTTTGTTACCACTAGCGTGAGGCCTTCTGTAGGTACATATGACCGTACTGTATTTGTTCTTAAAACGGTTTTATTTCGATAATTGATCGGTCAATTTGTGTTACTTAATTTATTTTATATTATTTGTTTTTATACTACTTTATCATTATACAAAGACGCACCTACAATAAAAAGACACAAATTAATTGCTTCATAATAGTTGAACCTAACCTAAATGCGAATAACTGAATACGTTTCAGAGTTATAACTAAAGCTGCATAAAAAATATGTTGCTTTATAAATAGTCTCTCATATTAGTAACTCTCCCCATCCAATCACACTCATCAGTTAGCTTTACCAAAGAGAAATCGCAATACACTTCACTTGAAAACTAACTAATACAGCAAATGCACAAATCGCATAGCTCTTCATGCACCGCTGGCTAGCATCGGACTGGCAATGCATCTCCCCCTATCGCGATATCGGTACATTTAATATCATACATTAACTTTAATGGATTGCCCATTTTGTTATTACCTCTCCTTTTTTCTTTT
This sequence comes from Dryobotodes eremita, assembly GCA_917490735.1. Classification (NCBI taxonomy): domain Eukaryota; kingdom Metazoa; phylum Arthropoda; class Insecta; order Lepidoptera; family Noctuidae; genus Dryobotodes; species Dryobotodes eremita. The sequence goes on along the minus strand of OU823251.1, from coordinate 15,012,985 downwards.
TCTATTTATTGGCCATTTACGTTATTGGACTTTGGGATTTCTGCCGCTCAAATTCGAAAAAGGAATTAGTGTTAACCATGGACTTTAATATAACTGGCGGAATGCGGGTGTAACTCTGCCCGACCCTTTGGGAAAACAAGGTGATGGTATGTTATGTTTATCATGGAATTAGTACCTAGGTATTTGATGGTTCTTGGTGTTTATTTTTAGCGTCATGTTCGTGAACGGGCGCCGTCAGTAGCGACTGGTCATCTCTTATAGTACGATTCAAACTTAATGGCGGCTAGGAACATGAGGCGAGTCGCTGCGCAGTAACCAACTCACATATCTGCGGGGGTCAGGGGTGAGGTACTGCGTAGCGAATAGCGCACTTCACAGCCGCCATTAAGTTTGAATCGTACTGTAGCTGCCACGGTTTATTTTAATTTAATTTAATATTGAGATTGTTTTTGTATTTTTATTACGAACGCTTTTAACGTTATGTATCGTTTTCGTATGCATAATTTCAACATGAATGATGTAACCAATGTTTTGTAAACATATTCTGATTTAAAAGAGTGTCCGTGGAGTTTCTCGCCCGTTCTTCTCCGTAGGTACCTACTACGCTTTGGATTGAGCAATTAGGTTCATCTTTCTGACCGACCGACCCCTTGACAATTCTTCAAAAGTCCCTAAAATTGGTTTATTTTAAATAAATGCTTTGAGTTTCAGTTTAGTTTTGATACTCATTTGGTAAAAAAAAAACTAGGAAGAAACCAGGAAATACCTAATACGCATTTCTTGATATACTAATGCAAGGTTTTTTATTAGCGTTTCTTATCTTGTGGTTGATATAGTACATTAGCAAATAGTTCGTAATTTTCTGTTCCTTCTACATTGTACAAATATCAAATCAGAAATTGTATCCTTCTAAGCAGTGTTTGAAAAAAGAATTTGGAACACATACTCAAGGTATTTCAATTTCAAATAATTACCTAGTAACACAATCACAATAATAACTGTTTTTATTGAAAATTATGAAAAAATATATTTGACTAATAAGTCAAATATATTTTAACGAACGAAAACGAAAACGAAACGAACGAGAACGAAATATCGTTCTCCGAATCCATACGATTTTCTTACTGCAGAAATATTTATTCGAAATGCATTTCTTCTATTATCTCTATGTAAGTTTTGAAAAGCATTGCTGCAACATCCAATGCTACAAACGGATATCATGGTATCCTTGCTATTGACAATTCAATTTTATAACAATACATTTGCGATATTCAAACAAAGCTTCACGTTTGCACAAACACAGATCATTTGTGTACAATACTTTCTCTAAGTCAAGGAAAATAATGGTTTCTCAAATTGTCCGCAAAATTCAAACGACAACTGTCATTCTTTGACTGTTGTATGAAATGGTTTACGGTAATTTGGCGTATTGTGTCAATTTTGCGTAGTGTGTCAATTTGACGTAGTGTGTCAATTTGGCATAGTGTGTCAATTTGGCGTAGTGTGTCAATTTGGCGTAGTGTGTCAATTTGATAAACAGTAAATTTCCCTTTCTGCACCTACATCATCGTTCTCCTGCCCTTATCCCAATTTATTTGGGTTCGGCACAACATGTCCTTACTGTACCTACAGACCTGCATGAATTTATGGATTGGTACATAAAGGATATTTATTTATGTTAGCTATTGTGTCTATCAACAGTTTTCCTCTGGGTAATCTTACCATAGTAACGCTAAACAATTCGGCTACTTACTATCAACGTAAAACACTCGTTTTTCAAAGAGACTATATAGTATTATTGTCTCACGGGAAATTACACACTCAGATATAAAAGCATACTTAATAGTTTTCGTTTTATTGATGTGTAGTGTATTCTCAAAGCGATCTCGAAATATCGATCAAAATTTGAATATATACTATTAGTAATGTGTTCGTATTACTTCAACTTAGCCTCGCGGGAGTGGAAGTTCATCGATCAACTTCAGAGAATCAACTATCTACGTATGTGCTATATGCAATTTCAGGCTAGTGTATTGTTTGGGGAATACTACACGGATATACTTTTTAGTTCAGAGGTGAGAGTACATCCTTGTTTGAATGGATTTCTACAGATGTCTTACTTACAGCAACGATAATAACAATGCAAGGACATTTTGAAGCTCAAACTTATAACATAACATAACATTACACCTGTATTCCCCGAAGGGTTAGGCAGAGCTGTACCTATAGTACACCCACATTTCGCCAGTTATGTTTAAGTCTCATGTAATAGGGGGCGAGCCTATTGCTATCAACCGGGCACAAATCCAGACTTCTGGCTGCTACTGAGAAATTCCAGATGGAAAAACGCTATAATACTTTGCCCCACTCGGGAATCAAACCCAGGACCTCATGCTTAGCAGTAGCGCTTGCGACCACTAGACCAATGAGGACAAACTCAAACTCAAACACACCACACACACACAACTCAAACTTATATGTAGGGAAAACCGATTTCACATTCATTTAAGTTACCTTTATAAACAACATGAACACGATAAACCTAAACAACATACGCAATGAAACATGAAATAAATTTTGAATCTGTTTCATATAAAAGCCCTCTGTTTCAATTCATTTCATCAGTGAGTTTTTTTCCTCATCAATAACGATTTTACGCTATATAATCGCTACCAGATTTCCAAAAGCGTCAGTACGATTTTATACATGGCAACACTGCGGTGCCTTTTTATCACATCGTTGCCATATTGGAGCACGTTTTAGCACTAAATTCTACCGTGGGCCATTTAGCGGACTCCCGTCGTACTACGCGGCTCGGTACGTTTTACGGCACAAGCTTGCATTATTAAACCAGCCTGTACATTGAAGTGTGGAATCTTAATACATATGTGAAATTATTTATAGGACCCGCTATCCAGACGGCTTGAGTGCACCTTCTACTCTTTAAGGTGCAGCTTAAAGATGCTACCTTTCCTTGAATGCTTTATAAAATTTTCCTCGGTCGATTTTAAAAGCTCACAGTAACGCTGACTCAAATAAACCGCTTGCCGTGCTTTAATTGTGAAATGTAATGTTCTAAGCTTGTTGGAATTCGTTTCGTTACGTGACTTAACACATACGTTTTCATTAAAATTTCCATGGAACCATTAATTTACTAGTTTTTGTTCATATTATTTTTCGTGAAACACGCAACCTTGCGGCTGAGCATGTCAATACTGGCATTATTTTAACATTATTAAATTGCTGTTCTCACGTTAGCACAACAAAATATTGGTCCGCAGTAACTTTGAAATCAGATAAATGTATTAACTTCATTACTGGTACCTACGTTTCTTTGGACACGAACACAGAAATCCTTTCATTTACGGAAATTGATAAGCGGCCGAGTTTGGAAGTTATACAAAAGGCACGGTAGGAAAAAATCGAGCGGCCTCGCAATTTTTCCCTAACTGTATTTACCTGAGTAATAACTTTGAACGAAGTTTTTAGGCCCGCGTGGGAGAGACCGTGGCGGAACTTTCAGAGGACTATTCGGCAAAAATGAAACTAAATCATATTAATGTTGCCGACGAGTTATCTGTAGTTGTGTTTCTTTAATTTGAATATTGGATCCGTGCTCGGCGCTCGGCACTTTGAGTAGATTAAAATTTTATGCCAGATGCAACTGCATTTCAAACATTTTCGCGAAAGTAGTTCTCAAGCAACAGTTTGTATGAATAATGGTAATTTTCATTTATGAAAATGGTAATTTTATAGAGCCATTTTACGGATGGAAATACTCATGTTTTTTTTCGTAGCATCCTTTTTAGATAACACACTTTGTATAGATAGAATTAGACATTTAAATACAAATTGAGCTTGCAGAGCGCTTTGGGTCCCACAAAAAGCGGCAGTTCGTAATGAAAATCGACGTGTACATAGATTAGAGTTCCGATCACTGGACGTTTAGCTTGCGGTGCAAGTCATAGTATAGAAGCAATTTAAGCCATAAACTTTAAATTATTCTACGAATTCCTGCTATCAAACTCCCCGACCCGAGCTCGAACCAGCCCGCGCCGCTGAGCCTGTAGCTTTAAATTCGTTCCCTAATAATAATAATTCCAATCCAGCCTGTCTATTGCTGGCCTCTCCCAGCGACGCCCTAAGCCGAAGCTCGTACCACGCAGGGGATGCCCTTAGCGCGTTGTCGCCTAGTTTGTAAGTCTTTTAAGCCCTGGCTGGGGCCTTAATTTATTAGGGCAACCATAGGCATGTCCGGTTAAGCAGCCGACAACCTCCTAGGTTGACCTGCGAGTAGCCAATCACAAAAAAAAAAAATATCGCGGCCGCAGCGCGCCGCATTGCAAAAATACACCAAAGTACATTAGGAATCACTGCGGGCCGCACCGCAACGCAGTAATTGTTTCAGACAAATTTGTTTCCATTCCAATGCAATGAGGCAAACGACAGAGCTGTCCATGTCCAGGTCGCTACGTACTGGTCAGACAAAAATAAGAATCTTCGACTCGAGAAGAAGAAGCAAAAGAAAGCGCTGTTCAAGACGCTGAACGGTTACAACTTAAACGCTTTGCCGTGTGCCGGACAGTTGGACACGTATAATAGGAAGTTATTTCTTGCACAACCGACTGACTCACTCCATTTCTGCATCAGACACTATAATGAGATAAGGAACATGGGCATTTGGGTCAGTGTGATTTTTTGTAATACTCGGAAATAGATTCCGTTAGAGTTGCCCTTTTGACTATTGTAACTTTTTGCACCATTTTTCTCTAACATTTATTTCTATGTCGAATTATTTGGAAAATGTATGGAACATTTTTATCGTTGTACTGTTTAGATAATGTAGGTAATAATTTTGCTATCACATGGGACTTAAACATAACTGGCGAAATGTAGGTGTACAATAGGTGCACCTCTGCCTAACCTTTCGGGGAATACAGGCGTGATCTTATGTTATATTTTGTTGTAGTCGTTAAAAAGCTTTCGTGTTAAACATGGTTATTCAGTAGTCTCCAATATAACAGTGATCAAACAAAAAAATTAATATCTCGAAATTTATGGGTATAAAGTAATTTTTTCTAAAAATATTTACTAAAATAGTTTCCAAGCTAGTTTTTTCACAGCCAATGTTTGAATAGAGTTCACGAAAAAATCTTGTGAGGCTGCAATCAGGCGGGGCGCGAACAATTTATTTCCCTAGAGTGTCGGTACATATGTGCTGACTCCGGATCTAGACACGCCCTATTTGTTCGGCTGATGAGCCCCTGGACTAATCCATGAGGTAGCCGAGTAAACACATACGCAGGCTGTGTTCTGTGTTCCTAGTAGTTTTAGTAAAACTATTTTCAGAATACAAGCGTATTTGCGACGCAAAATCTTTAGAATAACAAAAAAGCTGTTACAGAAATACTGTTTCTACGTTACGCCTGGGATCAAATTTTAGAAAAAGATTATTTACCCTTTCCTTGCTTGATTGACTTGATATTCTTAAAAGCCTTTGTTTCAAAAATTAATTTATCTTCACGTCAGATACAGACAGCGCAGCCAAAACAAAATGTTGGGGTTTGTTTTCGGTCATCTTTCAAACTCTTTTTTGTAAAGTAAATATACAGCCTGACCTATTTAGATCAGACCGGTACAATTGTGACAGCTTTGGTGTACGTGACATTGCAGTAGCTGCAGTAGTTGCCTGAGATAGTTCGGTTTAAGGAGCACGTCGAAAACGTATTTGTTGGGCTAACGATACCCGGAGTGAATCCACGCGGGTGGCTTAGTGAGAACATGCAGGGCGTCGAGTGCGAACAAAATAATCAACGATGACCTGGAGTATGTCTATCAGTATAGATAACTTAAAACGAACCCTTGTCGCGTTAGTCCGACAGTCAATTACGGAAAACTGAACGGATTCCGTTCCAATTTCCACCATTTAATGGATGAAATGTTTTTCGGATTTTCCAATAAATTCGTAACCTAAACCCATGCGAAGCCAAAGTTATTCGCTAGTATTTTCCAGATACCAAATCTCCGTCAAAAATATATCACCACGATAAGCATCTGGCAAGTAAATAAACGCTCCACTTCGCTCTATTTTAGTTTGTTTTCCTTAAGTGGTCAAACTTCAACACACCTTATCTGAATCACTTTGGACATCCTCCAACTAGGTATTTAATTCTTTTTATTTCTTACCATTTATTTTACTAAATTTACTCTTGGTCTACATTGGCCCCGATGTCGAGTTTCCGCTCTGAATTTTTATGGTCGTTGCTTTTCAAGACGAGGTTATTTTCCAGAACAATGCTGGTGCATCTCCTTGCACCCCTCGGCAGGTCCGCTTTAAAAATAAACAAGAAAAGAACCGCTTCAATTATTTCAACTGTTCCTAAAGAGAGTGCATTTTGTATTAGCATTTAATAATGTCTTTCTGTTTGTAGTTGCCGTTTGTTAAGCCTTTCTTGAAACTGCATTGTGCACAATTTAGTTTCTTGACTTCTTGTTTAATCACTGAAAGTTACCATTTCCTAAAGTTGAACTTGTTTGTGTGTTTTCTGCTTACAAGATAAGTAAGTTTTAAGCCAGTATTTATTGTAGTTTCTCCAAGTGTTTTGACTCGATCTAGAATTCGTGGGATTTGTGATTTTATTAAGAAGTTGAAATATAAAGTTACTTTTGATGGTTAAAAACACGCGATACGTATATTGCTTTTGGACTAATCTCAGAATCATGTTAAACAGTAAGTAAGTACGGCAGTAACAATAAGGCGAAGAAAAATGATGAGATATTTCTCAATATTAAAACAACTTAAGACAACAATCTACCCGAAGCATGAAACTTTATCAGCCTGAAGTAGATTAAAAAAGCTATTATTATTACCATATGAACCTTCGATCTCAAATTTCAATATCGGGAAAGGAATATCTAAAGAAACAATGACTGCGAGCCAATCTCAAAAAGGGAAGGAATTAAATTTATTATTATAGTATCCACGGAAGCGCTTTCTGTACCTGTTCGTCTTAAAGTTGCAACAAGACACTTTAATTTCCCTAGGGTAGTTGGGAGTGGAACTCATAATTCATGCCGAGTTAGCATTTTGTCAGTTCACATTTGTTGCTCAACACGAACACATGCCTCTCCTTTGAACTTTAGTTTCGTCTTTAGAACGCTTTCTTGTTGGCCTAATTAAGTGCCGTCAACTTACACAGAGGGTTTGAAATTTTTATTAAGTTGAAACGTTTTTGGTTACATTCGAGGTCTACCCGCGTAACTTCGAAAGCCTTTTGAGACTTCAAACATTTTTATTTAGTTACATTTTCATGTAATTTTGCCCTGACCTTCAAGATTGAGAAGTGTGTCTGCCTTATCTTAAACAGGTGAAACTTAGTTACTCATTCCGTATCTGTCTTAAGGACTACATAAATACTTAAGTGACGTACATTAGCACTGTCTGCACTGTCATAAAGAATTTAAAAAGACGAGCTCAAGTCATGCCATAGGATTAGGTAAATCCTAAATTGTAATTCTGGCTTCTTATTTTTTAATGCTAAGGAATAATTTGCGTTGAAGCTAAGTAAGTAAATACCTCTAGTACCTTAAAACTAATCTAGCTTTCTCCTCAAGTTATTGAAACGCGACAGTGGAATTATGACTAGAAGATGGGCAGCTTTTGCAGCTCAGTGGCCTTACTATGACGTGTTAAAACCATCATTGTTCTAGCGTGAAAGAGAGACGGAGCTATATATGACCGATAGCACTATCCCTTTTTCGCAATGGAACCATGGTGGTCTTAACACCTCATAGTACGGCTACTGCTCTTGTAGGTACATTCATCGCACAATGTGGTGTGCATTATTGAACATAGTGATGTTTATTGACAACATGACAGAAAAACTTGGCCATACGTACCGACCAACAAATTGTTATCATCAACTAGCTTTTGCTGGCGACTTCGTCCGCGTGGATGTCGGAAAATATCCCACGGAAATGTACCATCGCGATTAAAAGTACCCTCAGTGTTCATCCAGGTTAAAAGCTACCTGTGTGCATAATTTCATCCAAATCCGTCCAGCCGTTTTTGCGTCAATCCGGAACATACATCCAGATAAATAGAAAAACGGACCAAAATTCTTCGTTACTATTTTATTATAATGTTTTTCAATGCACCCCATTATCCCGGCTAACACAATGTTGGCTTATAACTTCACCAACATTTGTACAACACGACAATTGCGCTTTCAAATATTTAGTCAGGTTAATTAGTGTACCCAGAGTCTGCAGTACAAACGGCATACTATTTGTAGTTTACCCCTAAAGTTTAATGAATCAATGATTTGGTTTGACCCTCCTGTATGTTGGTTTGTTATTTATTGATGTTGCTAATCAGACAAATGGTTAATCCATTACGTATACAGTCCACTAAAGCCACCAATGATGTGATGAGTACGGGAATAGATCGTAAATGGGTACGTCGGGAATGTGACTTTAGGAAATGTGATGGAACTACTCTGCGATATAAATATGCCATACAAATGTGGTGGAAGTTTGTAGTCAAAAGTTTACTTTAAGTAATTATGTAGGTAGCTGTGGTTTTGTGGCTTGAAACCAGAAACAAAAGGAAACAAGATTTAATGAGGTCTTCTACGAGTATTATTCGCATTTCCAAAACACCCATGAAATAGGTCGCCAAAATACGCGTAATTGAATGAGAATTTATCATCATTTTTCAATACAAGGAAAAATCGTGTATATAGGTAATAGTAATTCGCGTAATATAAAAAAGCAGCCAAGTGCGAGTCGGACTCACACATGAAGGGTTCTGTACCACAGTATTTTAGGGATTTAGCAGAAAACGCCAAGAAAAAACTCGTTTCTTGTATCGGCCTTTAATTTTTTACTTTATTTTATTTGTTGTTATAGCAGCTATTAATAGTAGACACTCTGAAAATTTCAATTGTCTACATATTACGGTTTAAAAGATACAGCCCTGTGACAGATGGACGGACGGACGGACAGACAGTGGAACCTTAGTAATAGGGTTCCGTCGGAACCCTTTGAGTGCGGAACCCTAAAAAGTTCTGCAAAGTTTGATAAAAATAGAAATGTAAGGAAAAGTATTACAGAACGATTTTTTTATTAATGTTTCCCACGCCGCGCCGACGCGTTTCTTTGACGTCCCACATAGGATGAAAATAAATATAATTTTATCTGACAATGACGACACAAAATAGAATAAGTTCAGGAAATATTCTGCTGAAAAAGAAATGCCGCACCAAATGCGTCGTACGCGCAGACACCCAAACTATATCAGTTGCGCAATACTCATCCCACTTTAGTCTATGGCTCGTGGACTCAATTAGCTAGACCTGAGGGGAAAGGGAGATTGTTTGCCGATAGGCTAGACCTAGGTACCTTTATGTATGTAGGTAGGTACTATCGTTATCTACACACAATGCAAACATGTGCGTGCACGTACATTTTCTAACAGACTGACAGATTACGGCCAGGATTATTTTGTGTAATAGGTATCAAGGAAGAAGAGTTGCACAGATTACATATGACATAGCAAAATCAATGACCGATGTATTACATAATCAAATTATTTAGTTAGGAATATATTAAATTTGATTTGAACGGGAAAAAGCCACGATAGTCATCTCTTTTGTATGGAAAAAGAAGCTATTATCTGGGTTTTGGCGAATATTCAAGATACAAAGTAACAAAAATCATATTATGTATGTGGAAGGCTCTGACATTTTCGACTAGACATAAGATATAAGTTTTATGACTGTCTGACATTGCAACGTAAAAGTTTTGGTCAATTTAAGCTTCTGAATACGCAAATAAACGATGCTTAGACTGTAAACACGAAGAGTCCTTCATTTTACATAAAAATGGACTGTCTGTTATGCTAATAGGATTTATCTTCTTATATATAAACACCAATTGCCGTTCGTTAGTCTCGCAAAAACTCTAAAATGGCTCTAACGATGGTGATGAAACTTTGGTAAATTATTGTGTACACGCCGGAGGTTTTAGAAGGCATTGCAACGCATGCTAGGCATTAGCTTGTTTGAAATAAATATAATGTGGATGATGGCCCAGTCCCTCTCACAGAGACGAGGCCTGTGTCCCAGCACTGAGTACCTATACGTACTATACTATGCCATATACATAAATACATAAACTCACGCCTACTTACCATGGGCAGAAACTATAGAACGCCACCTGCTACGATCCTTACATCCTCCTTTCGCTTCGTTTACATTCATACCTTACACACACACAAACACACGCACACACAAACGCATGCCTACACTTACCATAAAACTATTCGCCACTCAAAAGAAACCATAAATGATGACCCAATAATATATTAGGTCGGGAAAAAGTTTTTTCGTATTTTATATACAAATTCAAGACTAAGAGCTCGTGGGGAACTCAAATATCGAGATTATTTGTATACCCAGACTTTTTCAAATGGACCAAAACTATTTTGTGGCCAACCTCTAACTCTTCAGCTACGTCGTAACTACTAATATGCCGATCTTGCTCCACTTTTTCAAAAATAGCATCGACTTTATCCGTAACAGGGCGACCAAAGCGAGCTGCATTTTTGACATCAAAATTCCTGGACTGAAAACGCTTGAACCAACTTTGTGCTACTCTTACTGACATTGCTTTAAGTCCATAAACGTCACATATTTTTAACGCGGCGTTTGTCGCATTTTGCCCTTTTTTGTAAAAAAAACTTCAAAATGTATCGAATTTCTTCGTTACACTCACTCATTTTGGGCGGCAGAAAAACAATTGAAAAAATGGCCTGAAATCGTTTTTACTCCTTATTGTTCTTTTTTAAAATTTCTTATTGTTCTATTTAATGGTATCAAAACCAGCCAGATATAAACAGTACAGCCAAAGAGACTTTACTGCAATTTTAGACCAATAAAATATGAAAAAACTTTTTCCCCGACCTATAAGTAATAAAAGCATCAATTAAAATCAGTTTGGCCTCTCCATAGCTAGCCGACCATCAAAAGCGTAGGCAAGGGGTGAAATTGCCGATGATACTAATTAATAAATCAAGACTTGTCTGGGCAAACAAGGTAGAATCAGCCAAAATGGATGTTTGAGTTTCGGATTGCGATACCCATTTTCTGTAATTATTGGACTGGTGTACTCTTAGATAAACTTAGTTTATCTAAGAATGTACTGTATTTATTGGACTGTGGTTAATTTGGTTGTTATTAATTCATTATTCATTGCAGGACTGTTAATTAAATATGTTAGGTGTAGTGTAATTATTGATCTTGGTTCGTTTAAATAGTAATACATAAAGGAGACTGAAATATTGTAATTTCTAATAGGTTATACATAAGTTCTTGATTTTTAATTGTAAAGATCAAAATAAATTGTATGATATTGTTTAAAAAATAAAAATGTTAAGCACAAAACGCAAACGACAATGAAATAAGTTACGATATAATTATGTAACTTCCAAAGAAAAGGTGTTTTCTGATAAACACACTTCCTATATACGTTGCACAAAGATCTTTAAAAATTAAATTTCTGCTTAATGTAAAAGGAAAACTGAGTGTCAAGTCAGCTCTTAATACATTTTTTTGAGAACCTTACGGCTGGATGGCATCACTCAAATTATCGCCTAGAGAGCGACCAAAATCGATTTACAGGCCGAAGGCCGAATTGTTTTACTCGAAAATTTTGTGAGAAAAAATTCAATAATCTGCATGGGTTTCGTATACCTACCAACATTTAAGCATTAAAAATTCCGGATAATTATAACAAAAACCTTTGCTTAGCAGTGGGAAAATACAGGTTAAAAAATAATATATAAAATATGTGTTGTCAACTGCAATCCGGACGCAACACTAAGTCTCGTATTGCAGAACGTCACTCAATACTCAAGCATTACTTAAAACTAGTTTCAACCAATCAAATGGCTTGAATCTAGTTTTAAGTAATGCTTGAGTATTGAGTGACGTTCTGTAATACGGGCCTTAAACTACGAAACAACCCTTACTACTACGAAATAAATGTTTTAACAAAGTCAAATTGTTACCATAGTCGTTCAGTTGACTTAAAGTACCTTCAATTAACGTCTTTCATAATTATTACATTTAGGCTTTAATTATAAGCTATTTGAGGATTTGCAAAAAGGAATTTCGGTCAAAATCCAAAAGGCCGAAAAAGCATTCGGCCAATGTCTAAGCCGAAACCAACATGGTGGATACTCTACTAATGTCACCCAGGAACTGTCCAGGAGGTCCTTTCAAATATCAATTATGTCGTCGCCGGCAGTCGCCTCAGACAATGGTGATTAATTAATTAGGGGTTACTGTAATTATGTCTTCTGTTGCCCTTTATGTTGTCGTTTACGGGAAATGTTCTAGTTTTAAGGGTCGGTAGATTGGACAAATAAAGGTGTATACATATACATATCATAAATTAAAGGCGCTCTCCCTGTATGTCTGTGTGACCGCTAAACTACGCAACGGATTTTGATGCGATTTTCACAATCACATAGAAATATTATATTAATACAATAATATTAAACTTACGTATAATAAAACATTCTCGAAGTTTTTTAAAGTTGTAAAAACTCTGCAAAGCAGGGGCGGCTCGCTAGTAGGTGTATATAATTATTATGTTGTAGATGCATTGTCGAATCCGCTGCTTTACAAAACCGCTAGTTGTTTTACAAAACAGCTCCGTTATGTAAAACATTTTTTAGAACTAACATCTACAAAATGACATTGATGATTCATGATGATGATGATGATGTTGATGTTTCATTTCACGCTGTTTTAAATAACCTCTAATCGTTGACCCGCTGTATTGATAAATGCAAAACGTTTATGTGATTCTGCGTGTTAAAGTTCAGTAATTATGGAAAACCGCTAAACGTCGCTAAGTTGTTTTACACAACGATGCTGTTTTGTAAGACAGAAAGCGGTTATGTGAAATAGCGGATTCGAAAATCCATCTGCGACTTATCCATATTTGAATTCAAGTTGATTTGGATAATGCGGAGGAACTGAAGCAAAAAGTTTCTCAGTATTATCAATTCGTTCATAAACAAGGTGTTGCTTTCATCACAGAACATAAAACTAAAGGTGTTTTGACACATAACCTAAACATAGGCTAAGGAACAATAGCGATTTGTAGTAAAACAGTATAGGCATCGAGCGTACACCATAGTTAGTAAAAAAAAATATGGTAGTCGCTTGACCAATGGCTTATTGAGTATACGTCAAAGCGATGTTACATGATGACATAATAACTAGCAGATGTCCCACAAAAATACTTCACCCTCTCACAAACTAGCTATAACTGCAAATATTATCGTATTACAAAACAAAAGACTCCAATTTCGACACGTCACGATTTTGACAATAGAATGATTTCCCCTAATCGTTGATAAGCTCATTGTGACATTGCAATTGTACCCAAAACCCTGTCGTTGTACGGTCTACCCTACACACTTCACTTTAGCATTACTGTGCAAGACACCGTGCGTGTGTATGACAGGATAATAGCTCACACCCTCACTGAACCGAAATTGGTAATATCTGTGTGTATTTTTAGTGAAACGAAAGTTTTGTAAAAACAAAACCGCTTTTGTTTTGCCATGAGCACGAACAATGTGGCGGTTATTTTATTTTTGTGTGCTATCGATTAATTTCTGAAACATTTTGAACAAATATACCGTACCTATTGGTATTTGAAATGAAACATAATATTTTAACAGTAACGGTGAATTACTTTGATTTGTTTACGTTTTAGGTAGGTTTTTGTTCAGGAAAAGTAGGACAAGGCCCTTGTTTCTGAGGAATCGAAGGGTTTGATTGATAGTCAGTAACGTCCTTGTAATAACAATAACAACAAACTACAACACATCATACGCCTAGCTAAAAATATACTAAGTAGGTACAAAATCCACCTGAAAAATCGTGATGTGAAATATCAGTCTATTTTAACCGTAATTAATGGAACCTACGCTTAGGAAAATTTTACGTACTAATTTGATTATTGGGTTGAGGGTCTAGGTTAGCACTTCATTTCATTTTACAATACGTACCCAGGATAAAAAGCTTCCATTTAAACATACTTAGGTATGTACCTAATAACCTAATTATGATGATTAGCGTAAAATAACACTGGCTACCTAAACTCGAAAGTAATTCTTTTGAAAACTGTTCTGAAACTTTTGTACCTAAATGCCACCACGGTCACTTACGTACCGCTATTAATATTTAATCTTACCCACTAAGGATCTCCGCACAAAGAAAACAGAACCCTTAAATAAATCAAAAAAATTAACTGAAGATTTTTATCTTGAAGTCGTTTTAATAAAATGCTCTACTACCGTTTTCTCCTAAGAAATATTCCGATAAGTTTCGATAAAGGCTACGAAGGCGCGGGTTTTGATTTCCTTTCATTTCCTTTTAGGAAACTTAAATAGAACTGAGAGTTCCTTGACTACGGGGCACCGAATCAATTATTTGTGTTACGGAACTTTTCTTCGATTTGCTCCCTATTATAGTGCTGCGTAGTTTTGTTATTTCTCATAATACTTTTGTTTAGATAAATGTTTACCTATTAAGGCTGAGTGATATGTCTTTATGTAACCCAAAAGTTTGAGGCCAGACAAATTATTTTTATCGGCGAGGATTGAGAAAAACAATTGTAAGTCTGAGTCAATACGAGTAACATTTTTGTTTGTTTCGTAAGTAAATGTTGCAAATGTATATAAATAAATATGAAATGCTGTTCGTTGTTAAGCCTATAACTCGAGAACGGCTTGACCGATTTGGATAATTTTTATTTAAAAGTGTTCCTTTTAGTAAGAATTAGGTTTTTATGAAAGGAAAATATGTTTTTACTATAGAAAATTGGAAAAACTGTACGCCCTTTTTTCTATGGAATTTTTGTATACATTATTATTTGGACAAGACAATGCATGTCGGATCAGATAGTATCGAATAAAAAGCGTTTATTTTGATCCCTGTACACCGTTATCAGTGCAGTGCAGATAAAATTTGCAAACAATTGGTTGTTTGAGGATCGTGCCTACAGCTGAGTGCGTGCGATCCAAACGCTCGCGAGGCTTATTGCAAATCTTAAAAAATATAAATGATGACACGCAATAATACCAAATTGCAAACCAGTTGCAAACAATTTAAAAACGATTTGTTTATTCGAAAACATTGTTCAATAACGATCCGTCGACTTTGCACCTGTAGATTACTGTTTATTCAAAATAATTTGTATTTAGCAATCATGTATTTCATTGAAAAATAATTCAATTGCATGTTTGAATTGAAAAAACAGTGTACTACCATTTATTACGAAATTAAGAATTAGAAATAAATGTAGCATTTTAATTTAATTACTTTTACCATTCAACGCAATTTAAATTTAAATTATTTTTGAGAAATTCGAATTCTTACCTAAAAAGCCTGTAAAAATTCGTTGCCAATGACTTGCTCATCTTCACTCCGATAAACTTAACACCTAATGAAGATGTCTGGGAGAACAAAGTAATTGCAATACAAAGTTACTTTATATAAAAAGAAAAAAAGAAGACCCTATAAAGGCTATTCTTTTATAAAACTAGGAGTGAATTAAAAAGAGAATGACGTTAAAATAGGGGTGAGCGGAGTTTGCAAGTGGCTCGTCAGCAAATTATAGTCTAAGATGAACGCGGCCGTGGAGACACAACTTCTGAGCGCAAAGTTAAACTTTCCTTGATACAAACTTATGATTTTCATTAAATTCTGTCTTAGTACCCAGTGCTAATCTACGCTACTGAGCGTGGGAGAAACTGTCGTTTGGTCAATTAGGTTTAAAGGCTTTTATAATTTTTCATCGCCATTTTTATGTTTTATTGCCAATATTGAAACAGAAAACAAATTAATAAGTCTCAATTAACAAATTAATAGTTCATTAATTTGATTTAAGACTACGATTTAGTACCTACATATTCATAACATGTTGCTAAGTTTAACTAAAATCAAAATTCGAAAAACACACCTCATAAATTAAAAGCCGTATAAAATTCTCTCAATATACGAAGGAAAATACCGCCCTGCCCTATAGACATGAAACACGAGATCGAGCGAGAAAACACCAAAACATTTTCAACATATTCTCGGAATTAATTATTGCTTCTTTAGCATTAAATGTTTGAAAGCGCACAGAGTTTTATAAACACCTAACCATCAGTTTGCAACTCGAACACCCATTCCAAGAGTACTCGCAACTTGTTCATATACGAACACACACGAGCCTAACTAACTGAATAAAGTAGCGTCGCACGAAACTCCGAGATACAAACTTTCGACTTGCAAGATTTGCGAAAACGCTCGCGGCTTTCCGTGTTAGGGTGGAAACGTATGGTGCGGTTTTTCGTTCCAGAGTTTTCGAATTTTCCCCCATAATATATTTTTCGGCAAATTGAAATAACAATGTTAAGAACCAGCTGTAATCTCACGAGGAAAGTGTCCTTTCCCAATGATGATGATTTTTTTTTAGTTTTAAAGAGTAAATACAATATTTGGTTACTATATTACAACACAAAAAATTCTGAAATGAGATAATTGTTATTGGAAAATCCCTTTTTCTAGGTATATTTACAGGGAATACAATAATAGGTAATCACAAATCTTCAATATTGTGTAAATACTTTCATCACTTATAAGTAATGTTAATGGCAAAAATTTAATCAATTTTCATTATGTAAATCTAGATTTATAAAAAAACAAGCTTCTGTCCGTGATCTAGTCCGCCTGAAATTTCTGGTTCCCCGGTAGTTCTGAAACAACCAGTCGGATTTAAAAAAATCTTTGTGCAGGTTCTTTATTATTATGTACTCGTATGTAGGGGGTAATCTCCAGAGATAACCCCAACATAACCATACAAACTTACAAACAAACAAATTTTACCTCTTTATAATAATAGTATAGATTAAAATTGTCAAAAGATTTGTCAACAAATAATAAATATGAAGACCAGTGAAGATATTCTTGCACGTAGGTAGAAATAATGTTTTTCTTAGGACTACAGCAGAACTGTTATATCTGGACGATTCCTTAACGTGCGACACCTTCGAGCGATACGAAAGTGGATTTAGAAGCACGTCGCTTCGTTTTAAGTTGTTATGTATGTGTTTAGAATTAAATTGATACAACTTTCTAATGCCTGTTTATGGTAAAACCTTTTAAATGTAATCATTCACAAATTTAATTTAAAATATTGGTGAACAAACATGGAATATTATTTTGGAGATGAACTAGGTACGTTTAATGTAGTACATCAATAAAGTATGGTTGACATTTAATTAAAATCATACGCAAAAGCTTGCCCCACTTACCTATTAAATGCGTCATTAATTTCAGTAACTACATTAACATGAGCTGTGTCTGTCAAATATTTTTTAATTAATTCGCCATTTTATGTGCCTCGCCGCAACGCTCAGAAAAATAACGACCATTAACTTCCATTATAATTTATCACAAGTGCGCTTAAATTGGACTGGCTCCAACACATAGGCCAAATTGCGACAGAGACAACAAAACTAAAGCAGTATTTTCAGATTTTCGGCTGCAGAACCCAATTTTTCTAAGTCTCTTTATTAGAATGTTGGCAATATCAATGAAATTTCAAATGAATGTAATAAAATGTCCGTTTTTAATGTATTACCAGACAGTGTTGTGGACATTGGGAGCTACAACTGGGTCCAGAGTTATGTTTGGCACAGTTGGCACTTGGCACAGAAAACATTAGCTCTTCATCTAAAAAAGAACAACTGTTCAAAATATTGCGGAAGTCATTTTGAACAACGTAAATATGTTTGTTTGTTGTATGTGAGCGATATTGCTGTTTGTGAGAGGAATTGTGGTGTGATTTTAGATTGGAACCGGTATTGTGAAATCCTGAAGTCTCTTCAGGGCTACGAGTTTATCATGAAATTAATAACAACTGAACTTCTTTGGAGTTTTTCGATGGTGGTGCTTAAAAGATCAATTTTTAATGGGAAATTATAAGTGCAACAACAAAAGTTTTCCTTAACACCTGCAAACTAACGTCTTTTTTTGTATGTGGGCAACGAGTTAACAGAACTGCTTCTTTTATAATAATTCATCATCTTTACTATTCCAACAGAATATCAAAAAAGCAACGTCATTTTACAAACGCAAATTAATATGACTCAGACCTAGCAATAAATATATTTACTTCTGAATTGGTAACTCAGCGACTAATGTTGTAAGTAGGCTACTGTATATATTTTAGAGATTCAACATCTATCTGCTAATAAAATCAAATTCCAGCTTAAAACTTAGCCATCAAAGTGTTTTATTCAACAACTAAATTAATAAATCATATTCTTATTTCATGAAAATTAGCAGTAGGTATAATAGTCCAGTCATCAATTACCGATTCCACGATTCCCGATGTCCACCACTTTTTAGGCCACCACTAGGGGACAGTTCATGGTTTAAAAAGGTTGAATCTGTTGCAAAACCGAATCGGGGCACCCCCGACTTCACGTAGTCTTTTGGCTGCTACCCCTAGAGTGTATATAAAAACCGAAGGCGCGAAGGGACAGCAACTCCCGCCTGCTGTAACAAAGCATAGGATCCCGTGCGATCCGTAGCGGCTGAGGCTGAGCCGAAGCTGCGGAGTGGTAACGGCCGCGACTTACGCATTGTAGGTCGAAGGTTCGAACCCATTCAGGCACTTTACTTTGTATAAATCATTTCATCACTACTGCTCTCAAAACGGTGATGGAAAACATCGTGAGGAAACCGGCATGTCTTAGAAGCATAAAATTCGTAGACATGTGACATCTACCAACCCGCACTGGGCCCGCGTGGTGGATTACGGCCGACTCCCTCTCACAGAAGAGACATGTGTCCCAGCAGAGGGAACATTATAGGCTGATTATGCTATTCACAACTTGAAGAGAAACCTTTGTACTTGCAAAGCAGCAAAACTGTTCCTAGTTATAATAATAAATAGGCATGTTGAATATAAAAATTTATCCCAGTGACCCCAACTGCACGCGTAGCATTACCACCATAGAAAAGGGTTTTGTCGACGGAAGAACAGACAAAATGACAGATTGTTGACAAATTTCTAAAGAAATGTTTCTACTACTGTCATTTTGTCTATTCTTCCGTCCACAAAACCCGTTTTTTTGGTAGTCATGCTACGCATGCTGGTTCTCCAAACTGTAAATTGTGACCCACAAACTATTACCAACATACACGAGAAACAGTATCCAAAAAAAACTGTCGTAAACGTGGCCACTCTGTTCACTAACAAACTTAATTAAACCGCGATTAAAAGAGATAAATCGTTGAATTTACTCTCCTCTAGGAGTAACCCTACTCATAAAGGTCCTAGTACGAGTATATGTATGCGGAACAAGGGACAAATTTATGTAGCACTGGTACAAAAACGAGCCGTCCACTGCCAGAGATACTTGTGGACCAGCGAGTTTGACATCGGAGCGAATAAGGTTTATTTATTAGGAAAGTTTCTAACTGGAAACAGTAAATCAACAACATGTCCAGAAAAGGACAACTAATATGATCACAGAACTGTGAATGGGGATATCTGTGACACAGGAATGATAATATTTGTTCACAATTTTGTTTGGCATTAATATGATAAAAAGTTAGATGGATTGTGTTGAGAATATTCACTGGCCTGCGAAAGGACGGAAAGAGTTTGCTTAGGATGGTACTGTATGAATATTAATGAATTAACCGACAAATTTTGGTGCTGTTATCAATTAAGGAACTTTTGGGGGAATGAAAGTTTATTGCAAGTGGGTTAATAATAACACGTTTTACAAAGAGAAGCTATATAACAACTAATCAAACTCCAAAACAGTTGAAAGATGCCAAATTTAAAGAAAATGTTAAAGTAAATACTGAAACAGATGGCTACAAAGATATAGGTGAAAGAATTTCAAAAACATCAGTACGAATTCCAAATAATATTCGGGAGGTACCAGCTAGAGCATTTAAATGCAAACATACACATGGTACCAACTAAACTAATAGTGATAACATAACCGAACGTTCGAAGCACCATATCAACATGTTATCCGCATAATGCAATCTTTAAACCCAGTTTCCCTTCCATTAGTATGCAGACTCATGCTGCACTTACTCGATCGTGTTCATATCACTTTGAACTGTTTACCTTCAGCGACGAAAGCGCTGACGATACATCCAACTACATATACTTTGAATATAAAGTCTGGATTTCAATTATGCTACGTTTTCTGACATAATCGATACGTCTTACGATTTACTCCATCTAGAATCGAAATAGCGTCTTAAAATCGTACAATAAATTAACCCCAATGGGTATTTTATTACAAGGAAAAGCACACATTAACTACTTAATAGTTATTTAATGTGACAAAAGTTACAGTCGTGTGCACCTCACGGCAATAGCCAAGCGTCATTACACAGCAGGAATCTCGAAAGTTAGAATTCAATATCGATCAAAGATTGAACAGATGGTCAATTTAATAAAATTTACAACATTTTTGATGGCACAAAACAATGACGTTTGGTTCAAAATTTTGTTATTATAGCACTTTATACGATTTTTATATGTGCATAACAAATATCAATTGAAAAGTCGTAAAAGCTGTGATGGACGAATGTAATACATGCTTTTCATGTTTATGCGTGTAATTCGCGTTAATTAAAAAATTTATGAGCCAATGCATCAATTTATGTTTTGACTAGAAATTAATTTCGGTTATTAAGATTTTAACGGTATTTATAAATAACGAATAATGTATAGTTAATAACATGAACATATTTGATGGTTAAAATACAAGTGGGATTAGGTGAATTACTGTGTACGTATTTTGTTATAAAATGAATACATTAGTAGAATGGTACTGATTAGCCTACAACTAATGAATTAATCATGTTCTTAGCCTGGTGTTGACGCAAAAATTACAACTGCAATACGTTAAAACAAATTAATTACAAAATCAAAATATTTTATTTCACATAAACCTACATGGGCACTTATGAAACGTTAGATTTCAGTAAAGAGAACACTGAAATATAACAAATTCCTCGAAACAAAATTAATGTAGCAATTGTACATTCTTATTATAAGATTAATCCAATAAAATTCTAATTTGGACCCTCCCAAAAAATAATAGTTCAAAGCTTGTCCAAGGTTTGTTGCACTTGCTCCTGTCTGCTTCAATTACATTTAACTAGAAACAACCATTTGTATCAATTACGACCAACGTTTAATTTAGGTAAATACCAATTTTATGGGCACTGAAGATTATTGTGGTTAGCGTCTACGATAGGGCAAAGGGTTCCAAAGGGTTTTTGAAATTTAATAGCCCGGCTTTAAATTAACGCTACGATATTATGACCTTTTGATGAGAATTTATTGATTTCATTCTACAAACTCGTTTTGTATCTTTATGTTTTTATTTAAATTACTTTGACTATTGAATTTACTCTCGCTGGATTATTCAATTTAACGGCAAGAATTTTTTTTGAAATCCACATTAAAGGTCACGAGGATCGTATACAAATTCGACACCGAAACGCCCAACAATGCCTACGAAAAAATAATAATAAATCGATGTGACTAAGCATTATCTAATGTCCCATCGAGAGACAGAATAAATTGCCTTTTAAAATCGGGTCCACCCTATAATATTAACAATGACATTGAATGTATATCAATGGAGTTTCGCCCACCTCGTCGACATAAGTACACAAAGGTATGGAATGCAGCAGTACATTAGCATATCGATGTTCAAGCATCGATGCTGTCGCGATGAACCATCGATGAGTGCGTCCGATACCGATCACTAAGAAAAAGGTCGCCCGACCCTCACTAGAAGAACCCAAAAGATTTACGTTTAGAACGTGATTCCCCAATCGATTTTAGACCTTTCCATATAAAGAATAATACTCATTCTTCTATAAATACACGGTAAAAATAAATTGGCAGTCGTATCTTATTCCTTTTCAAATCACTGGTGACTCATTTCGTCCGTACTAGCTTTTTATGCAGGCATTCGAATTCAATCTTTGAAAAAAGTCGTTATTTGAATTCAATTTAAATACTGTAAACGGTATTGTACGAGTTCGTATTGGGTATTGTGTCCACAGAATTCGTAAGGTCAACAAACGCTCTCTACACCTGATTCCGGGCATTGAAAATCAACAGAAGCTGAATTGCTTTCCATACAAAACCAAGCTAATAAAAGATTCATAATTAATGGATCCACAGTAGCTAAAAATAATGCAAAAGACTTAATACCAAATTATTGATGATGATGATAGCATAAGCATAAGCATAATAATCAGTCTATATGTTCCTACTGCTGGGACACAGGCCTCCTTTCTATGAGAGGGAACTGGGCCGTAATCCACCACGCAGGCCCTGTGCGGGTTGGTAGATGTCGCATGTCTTCGATTTATTGGTTCTAGGACATGCATTATGTCTGGACTTTAAAAGAGACTGTGACCTCTGAGTTTGTTTCGGCCTTTCTTCTCAGAGTAGTCAGATAGGAAACGCCGACCTCATCTAGTTTTTAAAATATGATTGACGTGTAAAAGTGTTTGTTCAAACCTACTTACAGAAATAAAATCATTTATCATTTATCATTTGCCGGTTTCCTTACGATGTTTTTCTTCAGCGTTTTGAGAACAGTGGTGATGAAATAATTTACATAAAGTACCTGTGCCTGTCGCAGTCCGAACCTATGACCTACAACTCGTAAGGCGCGGTCATTATCACTGGTCTGCTCTGGTATTATGATGATAAATCTCACCCAAAACGACACTTGATCAACTTGTTGTCAATATTTCAGTTTCCATAATTATTGCAAGGATATCCTATCTAACGAGGGAATCTACGTCATATTCATGGATTAGGATAAGATTCAAACTGATCCTAAGG
This sequence comes from Dryobotodes eremita, assembly GCA_917490735.1. Classification (NCBI taxonomy): domain Eukaryota; kingdom Metazoa; phylum Arthropoda; class Insecta; order Lepidoptera; family Noctuidae; genus Dryobotodes; species Dryobotodes eremita. The sequence continues at coordinate 14,990,002 of OU823251.1, read as the reverse complement.
ATTGACTACAATTATTAGTCGTTATTATTATTGCATAACTGTTCCAAAATCTCATGACTGAGATTTACACCTCAAGTAGAAAAATGTGGCATTGATCAGCTTATCAATATGAAAATGGAACAGAAAAATATGAGTTTGAACTTTAAAAGGCCTCCGTCAGAACCGTTAAAAAAATCCAAATTAAATATGACTGTGACGATAGACAAACTGAATCACAATATCCGTCCAGAAACAAATAGATTTTTGCATACAAACCTTCCAACTCATTGAGGGACATACTAGAAAGCGGAACAAAAGAATTATGGACACGTGGGCCTAAAGCCCACACTTGAAAGACGCCCACGCTCTGGAACATGTCAAAATTTTGTTTAACAAGCGAGGTGGACTGAGAAAACAAATGACTTTTACTATATCTATTGCTGTGTTTGGTTATAATACTCATAAATTATTCGTCTTTGAAGACAAAATTTTATGAGATGAGATGCTACTCGATTTAGGACCTTAATCCGTGTTCGGTAAACAGGTTTAGACGGCAAAGTTATTTCAGTTTTATATGTCACATAGGCCAATGAAACAGTTGCAGGTAATGAGACGAGATCCAAGCAGAATTGATCATCGCATGCTCATGCTTATTAGAATTCCTCCTGCGTCTCATACAATGTAAATTAGTGTAGGTGAGGGATATTACTTTTATTGCGGACTATTTTATTTTTCTTCTTGAGCTAGATTCTTAATGCGAAGTCTTTGAACCATCGTTTCTTATAAGTATTCCGTTTTATAGAATTTTGAGTTCAGTTAGGCAATCATTCCTACGCTATGAATACCAATATTCCACATCCAAGTTATTAAAATCTTTGCATTTGATCTATTTCGTCTTTCTTCAAATTCTAATAATCTGTTTACGATAATTAAGATCTCCCGCCAAAATATTATCTTTTACACAAATAGTCAAGGGTTTTTTAAACATAAAAGCTTCATGTACATCATTATTTTTATCTCCAACTTCATTCGTAGATCCATAAAACATAGCTTCTCATTCTTTGTTAATGAGACACGACTGTACAGTCAGCCTCAAAAAGATGTCTTAAGGAACATAGAATGTAGATTACATCTACAGTCCATGTTCCTTAATATTGTATCAATATAATAGCTACAAAACATACGACACATGTTTTTTTTGAGGCTGACTGTACACCATGATGGTACGATACGTTATCAGCTGTACCCATGACAGTAAACTTAAAGTGTGATTCAATCACTTACAATGGACAGGCGACACTTACTTGTAATACGGAGGCAGTGACACTGTGTAATGTTAATAAGTTTATGGTAATCGAATTTAAATTTTAATGGCTATATTTCTTTGGAGGTTTTTGTTTATGTAGATTTGTGTTTGTTTGCTCGTGTATGTATGTAGTTTGTGGTTTACATAAGACAAGCTTAGGTAGATTTGTGTACTTACAAAACTCTTTGATTTAGGTATTTGTATTGAAAAGGGTCAAACTGCCACAATCTCTTCTAGTGACCCTAAACTTTTAGCAATAGATTTTAGTACCTGACTGCTTTGTCTTAATATTGTGCGCTATTATTAATGTTACTTCAAGTGTGTCCGAGAAGTTTCATCCGTTTCAAGAAGCTTCACTTTGTAACCTACCCTTTAACTAACTTTATCATCAAAATATTAGCATCAAGCGGACCCACTTTTACATATTTTCCTTTATACCTACATTTTAGAAAACGCCTAAAATTATTTTGAATTCTCACTTTCTACTCCCCCAAGAAGTCTGGCAATAAAACTTAACATTTCTGTAACATTTTAGGACCCTCTTACAGTCTGCGATATAAAGTTCAAAGCTCAAAGAGAAAATGGCAGAGCTCTTAGTATTCAGAACAACATCACCTAGAATTCAGGGGGAACAGACTAACAACGGTAGCTAATGTCGGCCAATAATCGTTATCCTCTAGATAAGTGCCGTAACTGAGTGCCTTGCCAATTGCCTTAAGATACATACTGGCTAATTGCTGTGTATATGTATAGGTGTAGTATGTATGTAGGTGTTTCGTTTAAGGTCGGGGCGACAGCGCTGGGTGAGAATGGCTTTATGTGTTAATGAAGGAAGTTTTATTGCTTTTGCACGTTTGTTATCGGACCTAAACGCAAGTTTTATAATGTTTAAAGTATATGATCCACTGCAGTAAACAAAATCAGATGAATATGTGATATTCTTCAAGATATATGCTAGTTAGATAGTGTGTTGAAAACATAATAAAACTAATCTGATACTATAGAAAAAATACACTAAGATACCTAAAAAATATTTTAACGATTAAAAACCATACTAATATACATACAATCATTCAGATTGTTTGTCAGATTATTCTACAAGCAATATACTAACGTAATAGTGTTTTATTTTTTTAGTCCAATTAATAGTTTTTTTTTGTAAATAGATAATACCTTCATATTTTGCAATAAATTACCAGCGTTGTGTAATCGCGCTTCTCTTTTTTTTCTATGCAGCCCGACAGTGACCGCGCTTTAGCTGTTGTCAGCCTCTTAAAAAATATATACTTAAAATCTTAAATTCACTGACAGACAACGCACAGCCTAAACCGCTGGGTCTAGAAGCGTGAAGTTCGCACAAGAGTACTTTTTATGACGCAGGTGAGCACTAAGGGAAGATTTTTGAAAATTTTGCGTGACGTCAGTGTGACGCGTTGCTCGCATGTGGCGGTGTTGATCCCGCTACAATCTACTTAAAATCTTAAATACACTGACCGACAACGAACAGCCTAAGGGACTAACCACTCTTATTCAGCTCCGTTCAGCTTTTGTCCATAAGAAACATTTCTATGGACAAAAGCTGAACAGAGATGAATAAGTGTGGTTAGTCCCTAAACCGTTGGGTCTAGAAGCATGAAGTTCACACATTCATCCAATAAAGGGGTTAAATAGAGAATTAAAGTTTGTCTGGAAGTTTTTCATTTTTGGCGATATGAAATCCCATCGGGCACACGACTTGTTGTTTTATAATTCTATGCACAACTTTAGGCTGTATAAGAAATGATAAACAAAAGTTAGTGAATTGAATGTTCAATATTTTTAAGCTAAGACATAAATATTGTATAGTTCTCAACTACGAACTAAACAAATTTCAATCTGAATGAAGAAACATACAGTGACATTTCTCTAAATCCACAATACAAAAATAAATTATGCCAGGAAAGGAAAACATATTTTATTGTTAACGTCTATTCCACAATTCTTTTGATTTATTACATGTTCTAGTAATTGCCCACTTCTTTCGTTATATCAAAAGAAATCTTATGATAATTCTTTATAAATTATAAATCTACGGCGCAGAGGAAACATCTGTTCTGTGTTTGCGTGTTTCATATAAACAGTTACACAATAAGATAAAATATATGGGCAAACTTGTCTCACACAATTTTCACATAAAAACTTTTTATGCTTCCTTTCAAAAAAATGGGACGCATCAAATTAATTCAAATTAGTTTCTATCGTGCTTCGCATCGCATAATATCGTTACGCTTTTGAATAATTTATGTATGCGTATAATAAATAAAAGGTGTGGCTATTTGGACTCCACCTGTATGCCACAATAGTAAACGCCCATTAAGAGGACAACGGAATTGTTCACATAGAATTGACCGAACTAATGTATGGAGGAATGTTTTAAAAGTCACCCATTCATGTCGAAGTTCACATGAAAGAGTTAAAATATCCAGTCGTAAACCATTGTAGCTGCTGGTTATAAAAATGTTAAATAAAATCCAATTTATAAGTCATATGGAAAAACGAAAGGACGAGTGGTCGATATTTCAATGCATTAGTCAAACACATCGCATAAATTGGATAAGCATTACAGTGGCTTTATATGTGTATCCTACTGTGTTAATAGAACTATATATATGAATAAAATCTGAAAAAGAATGTTAACATTAACATATAAAATGGATTTTAACAATGTATAATTATTGCTGCAAAAATCTGTCAAAGAGGTGCACAAATATTTAAAAAAAAAAAAAACACGTGTGGCACTCGGGGAATGCCATGGTAAAGCATTTTTTATCAACTTATGCAATTATAATTATATATTATTTTTTTATTTATGCAGTATTTATTTTTTCTTTGATATTAATTCAAGTACAGTCGTACCATATACATACACGTTAAGCGAACGCTCGGCCGAGCTACATGGTAGGCGGAGTGGGGGGTGTTAGGTTTTATTTTCGTTATGGAATTTCTTGATTCGGTCGTCGTGTTCAAAGCCCGCGATAAAAGCTATGCAATGGCTTAAAAAACCTGTGTATGCTAGAGACTATAATATGAAATATAATTACATTGTATAGTATAAAAAAAAATTATATGATTATTTATGGTTTTAAGTTAAGTGAAGACTGAATAGATAATAAATAGAATAGAAGAGATGGCATAAATTATTTTATTACTAACATTAGTTTGTAAGCTCACAATTTTACTAACAAATATGGATGTAATCTTAGGATGAATCTGAAATAAATTATTTATTATTATTATTATAGTAAGTAAACAGTGCGCTCCTGTGCGCATTACCACTGTGAGGTACCGGAATGCGTTCACCGATCCATTGGCTAAGCTAGGAGCTTATAGTAATAATCCATCTTGATCGTTTATTGCATCGATCCGTGTTCAACGATAGACGTGAACGGGCGCATACATATTAAATATTATGATAACATGTCAATATCACAACATCAACATAATTGATAATTGATTCACTACAGGATAAAAACTATAAACGAGCATTGATCACCATTGTTTAGGAATATATCGACAGCAGCAAAGTACAAAAGAGTCAACTGCACGTTTTTTTTACAAATTTCAGTTTTTTACATAATGTGACTCAGAATTCTTTCATTGGTTGTTCTTTTTCTGTTTAATTCTCAATTTTTACTAAGATTAAGTCACGTACGACAACTACACCTACTTTTCACAGTGACGAAGTAGGGGTGCGTCTCATATCATATAAAGTTATTTGGTATATTTTCATTTCAATAACGTTCACAAGATGACGCGCGAAGGTGAGCGAGCGAAGCGAACATGCCGCGACAGAGGCCACCGAGCGCCAGATCCCCTCTATTGTTGGTGAATCGTTCGGGTTAGGTTAGGTTAGAACAGTGATCATTAACGCGCGAAGGCGAGCGAGCGAAGCGAGCGTGTCGTGGAAGTGGCCGCCGAGCGCCAGATCCCCTCCATTGTTGGTGCTATCGTGGCAGGTAGTAATCAGTTACTAGGCATATCTACTCAGATTATTAACTATGATAGAAATTAAAGTATTTTAAGTGGTATATCTAACGATTTTACATACAACTAGCTTTTGCCCGCGGCTTCGCTCGCGTTAATTTAGACTTTGACTATCAATTCGGGTTATAATTCAATCATGATTCGAAACACACGTGGCGCCATCTATTATCATAAGAACGTTATTGTTGTTTTCCTCGGGAACAGTACTTTTTTGCGGGATGAAAGGTACCCTATGTCCGTTTCTGTACACCTGACAACGTATATGCAAAATTTCAGGATGATCGGTTCAGTGGTTTAGGCGTGAAAAGGTAACAAACAAACAAACAAACTTACTTTCGCATTTATAATATTAGTTAGGATAGTTAGGATATATGTTATGCTTATAAAAAATAGTTATTTTAAAATTATATCAATCGTTTATTATATTAATTGATCATTATATCAAATAAAATTCTAGATTCAGTTATTATATCTTGTAAATATGTATTAGAGATTTTGTAATTATATCATATAATACGTACCCACGAAGTAGATCCGGACATATACCATTAGTTCGTGTATACGTCGGACAATCGATGCGTTCATCTGTTGTAAACAATTATATCAGTCACATAGTCCTTTTAATTTCGTTTTTTTCTTTAATTTGCGTTATTAAAGTGCTACAATAATAATATTGGTCTTGTCGGCGCGGCGTTGCAAATAATAGTTAGATATTTAAAATTATTACATACTGTTATTTATTATAGCAATCAACAACGTAAAATACAAAAGAATAGTAATAACTGTTTAAAGGCTCCTACAAACAGGCGTGACACGCGACGCGAATCGCGCGCGACACAAAGGCAACGCTTGCCGCACGACGTGCGGCGCCTTTGTGTAGCGCTGTCGCGTCGCGACTGTCTGTGGGAGCCTTTAATATTTCAAATGAAATAAGATTAAGCAATCAGGAAGTCCCGCGTTAAAGCGGTTATATGGCAGTTGGTTCATTGAGTTTACTTTTTTGTACGAGGTAATTAAAGATATTTACCGTATTTGGAAGAAAATATATATTACAGTAATTGGCCTCAAACATTACCTTGGTAATACCCTATTAAATAAATGTAAAATAGAAGAAGATAGCTTTGTTGTTCTATTAATTATCACAGTTTTGCGTTCAACACGCTCTACTGTAAAATCATGATTTTGTAGACAAGCGTAACATATATACTTTGTGACCGTCGCGTCGAAATGTACATTCAATATGTTTGACAATAGCTCAGTTTCTAAAACGATTATAAAAATTGTCAAGCACTTGGCTGAATTATCAACACCCAATCGGATAACTTGACTTGCGTTTAATTTTGACATACCTACTTATCGATTATAATTTTCGTTCCGGAATGGATGTTTATCTCATAGGTTTTCTTAATTATTATTCAATTGTGACAAAAAAATACTTAAGGAAGTATATAAATTGCATTGTAAACTGATATTACTTGAGGTCCAAGTCCTCAACCAGCTTCCGTAAACCTTCATTATTATGTCAATTACCGCAAATTAACGTATTTTGTTTCTTCCTTCCTTTCTTTATTTCTATTACGTACTGTTACGCGTCAACGTTTACTATAATCACTTTTCAAACAATATCAATCAGTCACGGTGGTGTTACATGCAGTTATTGTTTATAACTGTGAAATGTTACAAACCATTGCGTCACGCGTCGCAATAGCAATTAAAGATTTTCATCACTTTTACATTCACTTGTGTAGTGTCACATTTAACTAATAAGCGAAGTTCATCATTATCTGCTTTACTGCCGCGTGTAGGCCTTGTAGTCGATTGCTGACTCCCGGCCACCGTAGGCGCGGGCTTGCGCCTACGGTGTCTAATGGGCGCCTAATGGGCAGCTCGCCGTCCGGTAAGGACCAGGCCCGGGCCGACGGCGCGTCGTGCTCCACGCGCGCCTCAAAGAGATGTCAGCTCCATTGACGGGGTCCGATAGGACCGATGCCTGCCGGGGTCTCGGATTGTTCGAAAGAGTTACCGTGGCCCTGGCGCACAGGCAACTGAAGGAACACGGGTGGGTTTTAGTAAGTAAGAGTCTGACACGCCCTTCCGCTCCGCCCAGAGCGGGAGAGGTCATTTGATGATATCCCACCCAAAAAAAAAAAAGGCTGGTCAAGTAAGTATATTTCTCCAACGTGACCAATTTCCGGCTTTTTCTCTCCAATTTCTCACTCCACCAGTTCTTGTCTTGGTATATGCCATCTAATCGTCTGAGCTTAGGCCGGCCTCGACTTTGACCATTTGGTTTACTATTATGTAAAAACTCAAACTCAAACTAAGCATTTATTTCAAATAAACCAATTACAGGCACTTTTGAACTGTCAAGGGGTCGGTCAGTCAGAAAGATAAAGCTAGTTGCCCATTCCAAAGCGTAGTAGGTACGTAAACGATTGGGTGCTCTGGTCTCGTCCATTCTTGAAACATGTTCTGCCCATCGAAGACGTCCTATTTTAATGGTCTTAATACCATTAGGCTCGTCGTATTAGTTTAATGTGAGAATATTATTGTCATCATCTTAAAATATTTAGATAAGATGTAAATGCTCAGTGTGTGTTGTCTCTTACAATTGGTCTTGTGGCATAGTGGGCGTGCCAAGCACGGTAGCTTTTTGAGGTTCTCCAACTTTATATACCCGAAAAACTACAGCTCAGCCTGCGTTTACGATGCCAATAAGAAACAACAAATCCTAGGTCGTAGGTACACACACAACACACACGAACCCTCACACATAACACACACAACACACAAACGCACACACACACCCCAACACACAACATAATCACACCCACAACAAACACACACACACACACACACACACACACACACACACACACACAACACAAACACACGCTTATTTCTGAGCAGCTCTAAGTTTAAATTTATGTACCTCTTTACCACATTCATGATACGCGCAATATGAATAGATCATAATATAATTTCAATTAAAATAAATAGGTACATCGTCTCTATCCTATAATCAGTTTTAAACTCTTCAGTTTTGGTCTTCAACAATAACAAGCCTAAGTAATATTTTTTTTTTTATTTATTTTATTCGGACAACAATATGGTCCTAATTAGAATGCTAGCATCGTCCTTACATAGCTCAATTACTAAACTAAGTACATTAGCTACGAGTATAATAAGAATGTAAACTCTGAATTGTGACTAAGAAATTTCTAGGCAATTTTCCTTTGAAATTTCTACTTCGTGTCTACAGGGATACTTTAATAATTTAGTTACGGTTCTAAAGATGGTGTAGAATTCTTAATAGGCGCTTACAATTTTTGTTATTCAGGCTAGAGTTATTTTTGTTTTCGCTCTTTTCATAGAATCAAACGCTGGAGACGTGTAATTACAATTTCTTAGTCATTATGCTTATGAAAGGTTTATATTATAACTTGAAGTTATTATGATGTGGGTGATAAAACAAATTGCATAGGGAACCTTCACACCTACACAGTCTTCAAGCCATAAGCAAAGAAGTCCCGTTAAACATACGCTATTCGCCAATTTCAAGTACCTGAAAAAGTTCGTTCAATAAATTGTCGGTAGAGAGATAGATAAATGATTTATTCAGTGTTCACAAAATACATAGCAATACACACAAAAGCACAATTAAATGATAGCAAATTACATGAATATAAATATAAAAACAAGGTGCTAATATATAAAAAGAAAAACGTACTTAAAAAAAGAAATATAGTGACACCATGACATACTTCTAATCAAATAACGAATTTACAAAGCGCGGTGTGCGTCTCAAGGTTGCACCAAATGGGAGTCCAGTGGGGTAATTGCGTAACACACTAACAGTAAGAATGGCTTTCATTTTGACGGTTAAACAACATTCATTGCGTTGTTTACGTTGTTGAGCAGACGAATTGTTCGAACATATAAAGCAATGGATTAGTAATAGGCTTTAAAATTACTCAGATTGTAATAGATAGTGTGTTACAAAATTAGGGTGCTGCTCAGCACACGGAACAGATGCTCAGCATATATCTATTGCGTATCTATTTATTGATCACAACTAAAGGACGACATCATTTTGGTAGACCTGAAAATCCAGACTGGAATCTCAAAATCTATTCACGCATTTAGGTACTAAGTACTAAGCAATCAAAACGGTTAGTTAGAATATATACAATCTAAATGATCTAACTTATAGACCGAAATTCTGAAATTCTATTGACGCAGCTTAAGGCATCTGCCCCACCGCCGGCGATTAACGAGCAGCGAGAGCGCGACGGCGACGAGCGATTACTCGCTGGTATCACACTCACTGAGAGACTTACGCTTGGTGCATATGTATGCACCAAGCGTAAGTCTCTGAGTGAGTGTTCTGCCCGCCAAGCGAGCGTCGCTGAGCGAGTACTCTCTTTGATAGTTCTTGTCACTGCAACAACGAGTACTTGTGGTGAGAACAATCAGCCATCATCTATATACATATAAATATGTCGGAAATACGTTAAATCAATCGTTTGACTTTCACAAATCGGGACGCCAGCGCCACCGGCGGCGCTCGACGGAGTCTACAATATAACGCTTGACCAGAGTAAAAGCAGGGTTGGTCGGTCACGGTCAAGTAGTAAACACGTTTAGAAACTATCGCGCGTTCTGTATAGTTGTATCGTGAACATACAGTGTGTGATTCGCTAGAGTGATTAATTTGTTCGTAAATTATAATTTGATTTGAACTGCAAATGGTTTTTCTATTGCACAATAACCAACACTTCCCATAATACGCCCACAGTAGTTAAAATATGGCTAATGATAACGAGAGAGACGTACCTTCTCCGTCATATATATATAGATACCTACATACAAATAAATAAAATTGAAGCGTCTGTTTGTAATGTCAAAATAACAGCTTTTTACTAATTGCATATTACTAAAAACTCATTTTTTTTTAAATTTTGTCTGTCTGTATGTCTGTTTGTTCCGGTTAATCTCCGAAACGGCTGGACCGACTTTGACGAGACTTTCTTTGGCAGATAGGTGATGTTATAAGGAGTAACACAGGCTACTTTTTGTCACGGTAGCAATTTCCCGTGGTTTCTGTGGCGAAACTGCGAGCAGAAGCTAGTTATTCATATATTTATCTTTTTAACTTACATGGGTCCTACCATGGTCTAAAAAAGCAAGGTCTGGCATTCCGGGAGTGACACATGCTTACGTCACTATCCAGTTGCCACTTTATTGCAACAAAATACGAATTATGGAAACATTTTCAGTCACCATTCTGTTAAAAAATATATTTATAGCATTTAAATTGTCGTTTCGTTTGTCTAATCAAATGTAACAATTCAATTTAAACATATACCATCGTAATTGTTAGTTAAAACCTCGTTTCATATCGGATTCGCACGGGTAATAAAGACGGTTGGGGAGTTATTATTACACACTACTGGTAACACAGCGGTGATGACGTAGGCTTGTGTCACCCTGTGTCTGGGAATGCTATACCTGGCGAAGTCTATTATTATACCATGGGTCCTACAATCTTTTGTACGTTTCTAGAGGGAGAAAATCGTTACTAACTAGTCGCTGCCTCAACAGCAGTGGGACAGGTGCCGAACGGTACGTGGCTCAATAATTTCAGTGATATTGCAGCTCTTGTATTTGCAAATTACTTTGAGACTAGATGTATGGTATTGACAACTATGAGCGATACTGAATCTGCGTTCGATCTTGAAGTGATATTACGGAGGGTTATAAGAATTGCTGTAACAATATTCAATATTAAATAGAGTGTAGTAATGCTTTAGTTTTGAACAGTAGACGGAAAACTTTCTCAAGAAAAACACAAATAGTTTACCGAAAAAAATACATTAAAGGTAGTGGGCAATATAATAAAAAAATAAAAAAGTGGGCAATATTTTTTTTAATAAAATTTCATCGAACCTCATTTTCAGCCTATTTTTTCTAAACAGCATGTATCAGAAAGATGTAGTAAAATTTAAGGATGTGGCACACACGGCGATATATCAAGTTATTCATTTCCAATTTTAGCTGACGTCGCATTGTTAAGGCTTTTCGTACAATGAGAAGTCAGCTTATACTGGAAATGTAGGTATAGCTTGAAATGTCGTCGTGCTTACTGACCCATTGTCATTGTCCAGTTGGCAATTAAACGGCATGCAATGTATTGGACGGCTGATATTTTTTTTACAATTATGATGTTGCTCCCATGGAGAAGGATGTTCAGTTTGATGGCCTGTACCACAGACTTAAATTTGACCACACCATTTTGAAACATGTTGTATAGGCAATCTATAGAACTATTCTTCCAGTAGATTTCCAAGTTATCTGAATAATCTGGCATAAAAATGTCAATAGCTTCAATCAATGACTAATGATGACATTTTCACAACCAATAACCTACATCACTTTTAGGGCTGCAAAAGCTCTAGGTCCAGCTTCATCAAATGAGCAAAGGAATAGCGATTTTTCAGAGCCCACATAATACGTACGCGTACGTACGGCTATCCGGGCCCCTATATGTCGCGGGCGTATAAGATAAATTACTTTGAGCGAAATGCCTAGGCAAGCGCAAAAACACTGGTCTAAATCTACGTGTGTAACAAAAAAGGCAATTTATCCTCGCGTTTGATGTACTTCTCGGTATTTTACTTGTGAAGGATAGTTTTCATAAGGTTTAAAATTTGCAAACAGGCACTATTTTATTGTTATTGAGGTTTTTGTATTAAATACAAAGTACGTTTGCATAAAATACTAGAAAACATAATAAAAGTAACGGTAGTATTCGAAGTGGTTCAGAATAAACCCTCAATGTAATATAAAATAGTGACAACATAATATACAAAAGAGAACGCCCCAAAAATTAAAAACGAAAGTTTCGGTTTTTCTATTGTAACTCAATACTTTTAATACAATTTAGCCACGTACATAACATCTATAAGGTTTCGTGAAACGATCATCTAGCTAGCACATTGATACCGCGTTTCAAATGACGTAGAATGACACCTCTCTTGATTTTTTGGTGAAACGATATCAATTACGTCGGAAGTTGAGTTAAGTGATGCGGAAACTGTCTTTTGGCGACTGAACGAAATCCATTAAGGTGTAAAGTGACTCGGTTTGACGTGATGACGGCTATATCCCGCCAGCGGGTTTTTGTATGCTTCAAAAATATTTGGTGAGAGACGTGTCATAGATTTATGTAAATAGATCATAGAGAAAGTATGTTTTCGCACTGTCAATCAATTGTAATATTGATATACTTTGCTTCGACTGCCTCATTGTTCTAGTGGTCGCAAACGCTACAGCTGAGCACGAGGTCCTGGGTTCGATTTCCCGGTCGGGCGAAGTGTTATTGGGGTTTTCCATCTGGAATTCCTCAGTAGCAGCCCGGAGTCAGGATTTGTGTCCGGTTGACAGCAATAGACTCACTCCTTATTACATGGGACTAACTCATAACTTGCGAAATGAAGGTGTAGGGGTCACGAGCATTAATATGTATACACTGTATACACTTGGCTAAATTCAAAAGCGATTTTCTACTTAATTTTTCAATGAAATTTTATGTTGTTACGAACATACTATTTTCGAACCCATAGGTTTATGCAATATGTCAAATTTCAACGATGCATTCGTTATTTCATGAAAAAATCGCTATTGAAAGTTGCTAAGTGTTGACATATTCATTCGTGACTGTAGGTACACTTCTGCCTTACCCTTCGGGGGATACAGGCGTGATGTTATGTTTGTAAAATGGTACCTACTACTTAGTTATTTCCTCGCTTGAACGGAATCCCATTCAAACAGAAAATAATAAGGGTGTTTGCCCTTACATAAGGGATCCCCAAACGTTAACGCCACCTGCACACTACAGATAACTAACGACGCTGCTGACAGATGGCGGACAGCTAACACATCCTGTGCTTTTCATGGGTAACCGCATCATGTAAGTGAGAAAATCAACTTGAAAATGAGAAAAAACCTTTTTCCTCTATATATTATTCTCAGCAAACCTTTTGAATGTTCAATTGAAGTTTTTAATCTCAAAAGAATAAGTGTTATTACCTCAAATTGAATTTCCGTTGAAGCGAAATTCAAATTTAGATAAACCCTATGTTTTAAGCACTGATGTCCTGGATTGCCAGGAACATAGTTACGTAACTATAGTCAGCCAGTATCTGTATAAAAAAGATGCTTTACGTTACGGTGAATCCGCAGCTGTAGCCCGCCAAATTCAAATTTTCTTTCGTTTTTTGCAAATTTCAGCTCGGTTTTACATAGTATGTTGATTTAGATGCTATTCGTGACTGTAGGAATGATATATTTACTGAATAATAATCATCAATTTCATATCAATCGTCAAACTTAAAAAAAAAGAAAATGAAAAGGAAAATTGATCCATCTAAGAATTTTTCAGAATATTACATATAAAAATTCTTAGTCGCGAATAGCATTTTGATCAACACACGACGTAAAACAGAGCTGCAATCTGCAAAAAACCAAAGTAAATTTGAATTTGGCGGGCTACACCAGAGGATTCACCTTAACTAAAGTTAAACCAGGTGCTTGGTAAGTTAGCATATATTTTTTACCACAACTCATTCAAAGAAATACAAACGCTAAAACAGGTTATGGCATTATATTCACGTCACCACTTATACAATAAAAATACCGACCGCCGGGTGTCACCGAGAAACAAATTCGATATGACTTAATAAGTTAATAACTATTTAGTGATATACCTGTCATTTCTTTATCTATGTTAAATGTATATTCGTATGCAATTTAATACAGAGGGTGAATATATTATTCTTATTAGGATAATTGGCGTTGTAAGGTAGGACATTTTATTATACACGGAGTGTTTGCTTTCCGAGGGCTTATCTTTACGAGTATTGCCTAATATCGTTTACAAAATGTGCTATTTTGTTAATTCTGTTGAAACATGTTTCATAATTAGCGAAGTAATGTATGATAGACGCGTCGTTAGCCCCTGCGGGGGAGTGGAGACCATTTTGTTAATAAAAATGTATGAGTTTACGTTATTATTTATGCATTTTTAAGTGAAGCTGTTATGAATATGAATTTTATCCTGAATTATTCATGGTGAAACCTGTGTCAAATAAGGTGCTATGAAATTTTAAGATAAGGTGCCATTTAGTAAAACCTATAACTACCTGGACATAAATAGATATTATTACCCCTATATGGCTCTGGAATATGATCCTAATAAATATTATACTGTGATCTTTTTACTACGAATATAGGTACATCGTTTAAATTTTATACCTGTATTTTATAAACGTCATTAAAATTTACTGTACCTAAGTTATATTGAAGAAAGTGATGTTTTATAACGTTGCGTGCTAGTAAATTATCGTGCCTATAAAGCGCTGTAAAGCGCTAGTTAGTTGCGGATGCCAGAAGCGATATTTGATTAGGTATGCAATTTAAAATGTTAGATAATTGCTGCATATTCTTCAAGCGGTACGTTTGAGATTTAATGATAATTAGGTAAATAATCTCTGGCAAACCTATCCTGTAATAAACAAAATATACCTATGTCCGGATTCTAATCTGAAAAGAAAGTGTGAGTACTCGTATTAAAAAAAAGGCTGAACTCTATTTACAGCTCATTAATAAAATTTCATTATAAAAACATTTTAGTTTTAATATGACAATCGAATACCTGTCGAATACTATCATTCTCACGTCAAAGCACTATTATTCGGCATTCCTGAATATTGATCTGAATTTGTGTACCTACGTGTGGGCCTATCAATGCCATTTGCATTTGACCCAAATAGTAAAAATACAATGAACGGCATAACGAACATTATGTATGTCCATAAATATTTATAATATTGATCAAAACGTTATAAAAATGATAATACCGCGCCGAAAAGAAAAACACGGTAGCTGAAATTTTCGACTTGTTAAATCATGCAGTCGACCGACTTAATATAATAATAAACTTGGTTAAAGTATCAAACTTCAATGAAAAATTTAGAGCCGGTCATAAAGTAGCAATCTCAAAAGTTTTAACGCTTAGAAATTACGCTGGGAACTGCGAAAATGAAATGACGACGTTTTTTGTACGACGAATTTCTGTTAGCGAGTAACAGCATTATTGTGCGCAGAGCCCAAGGAAAATTAAGTTAAGAAATTAACAAACAATGATTAAAATTAATTTATTATGGTTAGGTAGTTTCAGTTTCAAATTGAAACAGCACATTTTCTCTACGTAATTTGGGCCCAGTTTTCCTCGAAATGAGCGAGAGCAAAAAAAATTACAGCATGAGTTTATGGAAATAAGTACTTGCCTGAAAAATTCTTTATATTTCTTTTGCAACGGGCTTTGAGCTAACAAACCAAATTTTTCAACAAATAGATCAATAATATTTAGATATTAATAACTAATAACGAGTTTTGATAATATCAGTTACACCATTAACAACACTGGTGTTCTTTTCCCTAGCTTGCAACTATTTTGCTTTCCACACGGTAAACTTGCGACCAAAATAATTCACCCAAAAATAACTTCTTTCATTTCGTACCTACGAGTTCGAAAGTAGAAACACACAACAAAAGTTGAGTTCCGGCGATCATATCCACAGTTTTGCAGACAGTTTGACACACAACTTCATCTCATCAGATGTTTATTTTTACGATGTTTGTTTTGAATTCTTTCAGTTCAGATTCAGCGGCTTGATTAAAAGAAATATTTATTTCAGTTGAGCAATGTTAAGGAAAAACAAGTATAATTTGGAGAAAAACAGAAAACAACTGTCAGTGTAAATTTCGGGGAAGTTGTTTGAAGATTTTTATCGTTTGGTCAAAATACTGGTCTAATTATGCACGGTCGTTGGAGAAAACATAAACCATGATAATGTTAAACATGGACGATAAATTAAAAGTAAATTAAAAGAATATTTTAATCTAGTCTACGGATAAATCATCAGATGATTTGTGTATGAATTCCTATCTTGAGTTACATAATAGACTACAGTTTTGATATAAATTCCTATTGGACCTGGAACTTGAAATTTTGCTTTTCTAGAAACCGTTTTACATGGTCAGTTTTCGTTTGCAAATAGTTCTTGGAAGGGAAGGTCCTAGTGGTCTTAAGAATTCTGTAAATCCTTTCGATGAATAAAACCTGTTCAAAATCATCATAATTCGCTCTTGCTATCACCATTCCCCCATACGAAATAATTTATTACGTTTTTTATCAAAACCCTCACCTTTCATATTCGACCTTAAACAAAAAATGTTCAAACAAAATCGAATATCCGAAATTCATTGAGTAACAAATGAATATCCGATAAATGTTGGATCATAAAAGCCTATCACCTGTCTGGCCGATACAGTGCCGGCGCTTTATACGGCTCGTAATTAATAAAAAATAAAAACTGTCGAGCGATGGCCCTAAAACGCATTTAATTCTTGATAAGGGTAACAAATTGGATAAAGATAGCACGACCGTCGGAGACAGAGAGATCGTAAGTGCATTGCCGTGATAACTCATGTGTGATGCTGACAGATTTGTGTGGACGTTTTTTCGATAAATAAAATATATTTTGCAAAAAATAATGTGTTTGCTGTCGAGAGGCGTGATGTTCCATTTTTTATGCACGAAAGTGTTTTTAAATTCGGTACTTTGCTTTGGCTTTGAGTGGTGCTCGTGCAATTTGTTTTTATAAATAAATATTATTTAACACTACTGTATTGAAACGAAACTTATGGTGGATTGAACTTTAGAATCAGGGTATTTTAAAACAAACTCCTTTGTCTTAAAAACCTACTTAAATTAGCTAGTCTCTCATTAGACTACAATAGGTAGGTATTCATAATAGATTCAGATTATTTAGCACCAGAACTAAACTAATTAACTTTAATAGTCAAACATAAAATATAGCAATGCGGTAGTATGTATAATAATCATCATATCCCGCAACTTTATAATTATGTTGAAATTTTAGTACTGTCATTAAAATAATCATCAATTTAAATGCTGAACCGACGAAATAATTATATGATTATTGCGGTTAAACCCACACGTTTAGTAATAAGCGGTGACCGCACGCTAAAATGCTTTTACCAACTCAATGGGTAAATTTTATTAAAATTTCAATTGTTTCGTTCATTATCTATCCAAAAATAATAAAACCCATTTTTTTAAATCGATTTATAGCTAACGTGAAGTCAGTTATTTTATTTATTATTTCTTAAATAACATTTTAATCCTTAGTTATCTTATACAAAGTATAGTATCATACTTCTACGTAATTTCTTAGTTGTGGAGGTACGTCTTTATAGTAGAACCATATACAGGATGAAATTTTAACCAGTGGCAAACTGTGGCCATGAATTCAGTATATAATTCTAGACTACCTAGCACAGAAATTTTTCCACGGTGATAAAAAAAAATCTGATGTTTCATAGAAAAGTACTATACCTATGCGGTCAAAATGTATGAAATAACAATTTCTTTTTTTATAACTGACCAAAAATTTCTACGCTAGGGGGTATCTTATACTGAATTCATGGCCACAGTTTGCGCACTGGTTAAAATTTCATCCTGTATATATATATATACATATGTATCCCATAGTTATATTTCGTCTTTTACTGCAGAGCATGGTGTCCTGGCCCTGCAGTCTCGACATTAAATAGCGACAAAAATCTGTCGCTAAGTCGTATCGATGTCAAATTCCTTTAATAGATTTTTAACTTTATTTCCAAAGCATAAGGTTGAAAATCTATTAAAGAAATCTGACATCGATAGGACTTAACGACAGATTTTTGTCGCTATTTATGTCGAGACTGCTGGGCCTGGGTTCGAGTCCCATGTCGGGCAAAGTATAATTAGGTTTTTCATTTGAATTTCTGGGTAACAGCCCGGTACTGGATTTGTGAACAGTTGATATGCTCGCCCCCTATTATATGGGACTTAAACATAACTGGTGAAATGTAAGTCTACTATATAGATACACCTCTGCCCAATCCGGTGGGGAATACATGCGTGATGTTATTTAATGTGATTTCAATATTTTTAATTCTTCATCTTATTTCAGGTAACAAGAAGAAATCTTCAACGACAAATTAATCCACAATATTCTTTCGTTTGGCCTTCACAACCACTTCTCAACATTGTACCCATGATGTTTGTAATCTTAAAATGTCAAAGGTATTTAATTTGAATATCATGTCTTATCTCATTCCCAAGCACTGAATTTATCGATGAAATATCTATCGATATGAAATGTAGCCTCTATTATAGTGAAGGGATTGAAATCTTCTTTCATTTAATTTTAAGGATGAGCACTTTATTTTATCTTTGTACATGTGTATTTTTTATTTAAAGTCTAGTTGGACATTGCAATAGAAACGTCTTTTACTTGAAAAGTGCTGTATTGAAGTGGTCGCAGGTGAGTCATGTTTATTTGTCGTAAAGACCGGTCCATGAGCTAGCGAAGACGAACAGATAAACAATAAAACAAAAAATAGTAAAAATCCTAAAACACTCATCTGGAAAATACATTGAAATACAGTGAATTTCACTCAATTATTTAGTTATTATAACTGATAGATAAAGTGAAATTGCTCAGTAATTCTGATTTACGAAACATAATTTTAGCGCTGTTTATAAATGCCAATGTTTATTTAGCATTCTAGCTTTAACCATTAAGCACACAAATTATAATTAAATGTCGCTTCTGCTCTATCAGCTGTTTTAACGACTGAAGTTCTAAAATTATTCATACTCAAGTGCATTTGAATAACACGACCTTTTGCTTTTCTCATTTACTGCCATCCACTTAATATTACAAAGCCTTATTTTGATTCGGATAGCCAATAAAATTAATTGCTCCAAAGGAATCGGAATTTCAAGAGTCTTAGCTGATTTCTTTTGTTTTCTTTCATTTGTTTTATAGATACTCTCGATATATTAATGCCAACCCTAACTTCTTCAGTGCAGACAACAATAATATATCTAAATCAAGGCATTAAGTCTCGATACACTGGGGCTATTACTCGCTCCGTAATAGCTATTTGCCACTAATACTAATATGCCTTTGTGTTGCGGGTGTGTCGCGATGTTTATCTCAACGGTCATTTCTTGCTAGATTCAATCTTTTCTTATTTGTAAAGTTATTTTAAGAATGTGTTTGGAAGATATTCGATAGAATTTATATCTTGAGAATTACTGCAACATTTATTTTAGTGCTCATTCTTGAAAGTATTCACAATACAAGTCAGAAGCACAGGAAGTGTTGGAAATTGTGAAAGTCATTTGAAAACTAGGTTTAGCGAAATTGCCATCAAGGATGCAGAATTCCTGAAGGAAGTAGATCGAGCCAAGTATAATATGGACAAGGAAATTGCAATTAATCTATAAGAGGGACATACTTACAGGCGGTCTAAATCCACAAACAAATCAATCAATATAATAATCATCGCCTAATGAACACCAAACACTGCTGCTGCCGCAGGAAATCCGGGTTAACTATCTACGAACTAGTTTGTAGGGCAAACATTAATAATACTTTGAATGTAGGTATCCATTATGAAAATTCATATCGGAAAACACTTGAATATAAAGTAGTCTACGAACTCGAGAAAAAAGAGAAATAGTTTATTTTCTTCAATTCATAAAGAATCACACTCACAATATTATACGCTGTTTATAATCTGAATAATTAATAGCAGCAATAAAAACTGATAAAGATATTCGTGAGCCGATACATTTACTTCCACTTAAATCTATTTGTTAACCATTTCTACGATAAAAATATTACAGAAACCATGTTCATACATAATAAAAAAATTATAAACCGAATAATAAAAATGATGTACGCTGATAATATTCATAACAATTCTTATTCCACGTGCATTCTGAATGTTCTGATAAGACAGATATTTTTATGCCCAATAAACACGTTGTTCCGAATTCCGGAGCATTTTATTGTCATATGTCACGGCAAGGAACCGTAAAGCTCCGTTAGTATTATAAATTCTCGTGTATGTTAGTCAAAAATGATTTGCATACGGTGGTAGTTGTCGCCATTAACTGGTGCCTGGCGTGCAAACCAGCGATAACCGTGGCTTTATTAAAACGTTATTGATGGCACTACTAAGTTGTGTGTCTTTATCAAATGCACGTTGACTTTTGGGGATTTTATTGTAATTTTTATGACTATTTACTTTGTATATAGCAATAGTTTTGTCAGTGCAGGTGAACCAACTTAAAAAACTCAAACTCAAAGAATTTATTTCAATTAAACCATTTACAGGCACTTTTGAATTGTCAAAGTGTCGGTCGATTAGTCAGAAATTTGAAGCTAGTTGCCCATTCCAAAACGTAGATCTAACATAGAAAATGAATATCATCACGATTTCTGCAGCTTATATTATTTTGACGTTGACGATAAAGACAGTTTTAGTATTCTACGTAAAAGTAAACAAGAAAGTGATCTCCTGAAAGGTGAATGTAACCTTAAAGATTTATAGGGTGGCTATCGTCCACTGAACCTCAAAGGTCCTAGGGTAAAAAACCGGTAACCGCTTATTGGAAAACGAAAATAGACGACCCTAACTTATTGGGTAGATGGATGTCGGTTGCGTAAGTAATATGTCTCATAGATACGAGAATAGATCTTGCCGTGCTAAAAAGATTAGCCTGTCACTCCAGTCAGCAAGTTTGTTCTTCACTTTAGTATTAGAACTTAGTATTTTCACTTTTATTTTTGGGACGAAGTTCCTTTAACGCGGCTTGCGGTCCGGTAGGAGTTGACTGGTAGAAATCATCACGAAGGAAAAAGCGTTATGCCCCCTCCATGCGACTTTCTTTCTCTCTCCGTCTGTCTTTCTATTATTTGCGAGTGTGTGTGCGCATGCGAATATCGCGTAAGGAACTTTGTTTCTATGGGTATACTATCTAAATCCGTCAACGAAGATATGGGCCCGTCCGAAAGTGGTTGATCCGACAAAACTAGTGAGAAATTAAATTTTTCGGACGGACTAAGTCACTTCTGGTCTAGGGACAACTGAAAAATTGTGTTGTCATTCGGTCTTAGTTTGGGCCCGGAACTAATCTTATCTCCGTAAGTGATACAGAGTAGGAAACACCCGTAACTTCAGTCAAATCTACGGATTTCGTGCCCGCGAAGCGGGGCTCCGTCGACCAGCTTACCCTATATTTAGATTACCCTAGATTTCGGTAAAACGCAATTTAAATAAAACTTTGTGTAGCTGAGTGTACAAAAAGTCACGCTTTGGTATTCGTTAGAAATAGATTTTTTATTTAAAAAAATGTGGTACTCGTTGGGAATAGAAAATAAATTCGGAAATAAACTAATACCAAATGGTATTAGCTCTTGGTATTGGATGGGAATAGATCCCAATTACTGCTCTATAAGTTCATCGTCAACTTGAAAGTTAATTTTAATTGCGTATTTCAACTTTGCCTCATGTTTTTTACCAACACGTGAATTTTAATGCGTAAATGAAAGCTGGCGATGGAGTTGGCTTTCACAATTTGCGTTGGATCTCCCTCATTTAAGCGTGCCAGGCTCAATTTAAAAGCACCCCACATTTGCGTAATTCTGAAACCAAAAAAATATTGCCGTTATTTTGCATGATACTGGAGTAATAACGGTACTGGAGGGTAGGATCTGGTGTTTACGACTTTCTAGGGTGAGTCTAATCAAGGGGAGAATAATTTTATTTTCCTCAATAGAGAACTGGTATTACGTCAACATCATCATTAAGATGAAAAAAAAACCGGCCATATACAATTCGAAGGTTTCCGTACCAAAGTACAATATTACACACTACATATAAAAAAACAGGTTTATTGTGTCGCAACCCCCATTAATTTGAAACTATATTTGATTTTTTTATTATAAGTTGTTATAGCGGCAATTGTAATACACACTTTGTGAAAATTTCAACGGTCTGCCTAGTACGGTTCATGAGATACAGCCCCCAGACAGACGGACAGCGGAGCCTTAGTAGTAATAGGGTTCCGTTGGCACCCTTTGGGTACGCAACCCTAAAAATAAATATTTTTAGGGTCCTGAAGGGTCTCCACATTTACGAGGTCATATCTGGCGGAATATGTTGCACTGGTCTGTGAAACCATTATTTTGCACCCAATTAAACAATCTAGAAGAATCATATTATACGGACCGCTTGTTGACAACAGTAATTTAGATGGTCAACGGTACGTCATGTTATAATTTATCGGGAGGATGAGAGTCATCTGCTGCGGCTGTGTCCTTTGATTCCTTCAATTATGGGTGACATTAGGGTGAATATCAATAGCTGAAATGTTTAATAATGCTTCATTGAATTTTGCCTCTTAAACTTTTTATAAACTGTACTTAACTGCAAAGTTTATTGCAAATATTTAAACCCTGGCAGCACAGTCCAGGCTAGAGGTTCTGCAAAGGTTTAATGAGCATTACCTGTCCACAGCGTTGTACGCTTGTAAATATGATTTTTGAGTAATTAGAACGTTTTGCCCTCGTCTGATTTACGCGGTTTAACCTCCCCCATTTAATTTGAAAGGGACACGGCGTACGCGCTGCGTTTTAATCTTTATAACCGTTTCGGCTTTCAGTCTCTTTGGAAATATATGCGGATGAAATAATTAAGTTAGAGTTTACTGTGTTGCACGGTTGTGTTGATGTTGATACTTGCCTCGATATAGTTTGTTTTTGTTTATCTACCCTTTCTCCTTTATGTTACTTAATTCGGTCCTGTAAAGTAGAGAAGGATGTAACCCGTGGGATAATTACGTAACACACTAACAGTAGGAATGGGTTTCATATTGACAGTTCAAGAACATTCATTGCGTTATTTACGTTGTTGAGCGGAAAAATTTTTCGATCATACGACGCAATGGATTAGCAATAGGCTTCAAAATGATTCAGATTGTGATAGATACTGTGTTACGTAATTAGGGTGCAGGATTCAAACCGAGATTTAACACACTCAACCCATAAATAAGGAAGAAACTATCCTCGTAGAGTTTAAAATAAATTGCATTGTAACTCTATCATTATTACGAGCGTCGAGACAAATTGTTATATGCCCATATATTATGTCTTAATGCGCACTTAAGTAGATAAAATTATGCACATTTTCGTGTGCCTTATGCTACGTCCCACACGCTTCGATTGATTCGCGACGCGACCCACGCGGCTCATAAATCATACATCAAACACAGACAATCACTAACGAACGTTGTTCAAACATCGGAATTGAGTTACGAATAAAAATACATGAAACAATAGCGAGAGGCCTCTATCACACTTCAATTTGTCAAAATGTGTCAGAATAATACTGTTTGCGTTTCCTCGTTCCGTTGCGGGTAGTTCTCGTTCGGAATCCACACCCAGACGCGCTTTCAATGAATATTGTATTACGGGTAGTGGGAATACGGGATAAAAGTTAAAACTGTTAAGCGGAGGTGGTTTGAAAGAGTGCCGCTGCCACAGGCTATCGCAGGCGACACGCAACGCAGATTCGCTCAACGTTTTTAGTTTTTGCCGATGCCCGTTTTCGTTCTTTGTCCCACGTTTCAACGTGCTTATTCGTTCGAATAACGTGACGAGATAAATATACCGGCTTAGTTTTGAAAAAATAACGCGTATCTTTCTGTGCACGCGTCCAATTTTGTAGCGTTTTCGTGTTATTCGAATGGTTTTCGATTTTTTTATTTTATAAAAACTGTCGAGGTTTTTTAGAATAAATCTCTGTCAATTTGAACTAAATGTGAAAATAATAAAGTTCTCAATCATAAATCGAGCTTTTTCATAAGCATCGGCAATCATGCGATGTATGACTTCTGGTAGGTAAATTTGTATTTAATTATCGACAGGATATTTTATTTGTTAATCCCGGTACCATTTTATTGAACAAAGTTACGATTTTTCACGCGTGTTTTTTATGTTATAAATTGCGCGGCTCTGCAATCTATGCAACGCATCAGTGAAACGGACGTCGCAATTAGTTCACACAATATGTTAGTCGAATATCTGCATATTTATTGAAAACCGTTTGTATGAATCTTTAAAATCGGCGTGATGAAATTTTTTATCAAAACAATAAACAATAATAGCAGGAATACGAACACGGCAGCAAATCCAAATACAAAACCGACGGGGATTTAAAATGCACCCCGGTTTTGCATTTCTCATTTCGCAATTTAAAATCAAAACAATTAAACACACTGAATGAGGGTTAGGTGCCATCCGGAGGGTTCTTTACTTGAAATGCGCAAAATATTCTTTCGTCTTTCTGCTCATCTTAGTCCAACCTTTATTCCTTTAACGTTAAGGCTTAATATACCATAAACTGTTAATGACTGCGAGAAGGTGTGATCAGTTTTCCACCGACCCCGTGAGTTATGATCTGACGGACTTCACAGCTGAAATCGCTTGCACTTTGATACTTTCGTGCAAAAATAGGCCTTATGTGTTCGTAATAGCTTCTCGCTTCGTACGGAATTTTAGATTTTTGCATAATGTACTTAATGGTGAGTTTCGCTTGCACGTTGAGCGTGAAGTATGTTGATAATTTGGAGCTTAATGAAGCGAGTCTGCTGCGTCGTCTCCGGCGGAAGATGGTAGAAAAATGCTCGCAGTGAATGCAAATTTTCTCCATTATTGTTTGTCTATTGTCCTGTTTATGAAGCGAGAAAGTGAAAATTTGCATCGGTGCTTTTGAAATTTATTATTTTTAGAGTAAGCGCAGTCTTGGGCATAATTGTATCGAATAATTTTGCGGTTTGTTTTCATCATTAATGTGTTAGATATGAGTTAGAAAGAGCAATCATCGGAATAACTGTTCCGTGGAAACTAATACAGTCGATATATTCCCAAAAACATCAAATTATATCCGGCTGTCGACCATACTGCTTATTACAAGCATTATTGACAAGCTTACGACCATCCATCCATATAATACCCAATAGTTCCGCAAAACGAGAACTTCAATAACATTTATTCATCATCGAACAAAGTAATTTTGTCGAATCACGCCTTAAGTACTATACTGAATATTCCGTCGGTGGTTGAACTCGAATTTTTAATTGTAATGGAGATTAGCAGTTATCTGATTCGGAGTAGAGCGCGCATTAGTAATAACATATTTATTTTGTTCGTTTGACAGCTGTGGGTGGATCGATCAACGAGATAACTAAAAGTGCCCCGGCCTTTAATGCGAACTAGAATGCTTATAACAACTTACTGCAACTGGTCTTCAATTACTACTGTCTTTTGTTTTTTGTTTCTCAGCTGGAGCTACCGAGGTGTTAGGAAAAAACAAGTTTTGAATGGTAGATATACTTTCGGTATGAGTAGTTAGGTACGGTAGTCAGACCAGAGATATGTACCTACTGACATTCCCCGTTTTATTGCTTTGATCATACCATCTAATAATAAATATTTGGGTACCTGTAAAAAATCCAAATATTTTTTTTCCATTTATCATATTAAACGTATCTGTTTAGTAGATAGAACAATGTTATGAAATGAAGATATTCTTCAGATAAGTTTTTAGATTATCAGTCAGAAGCAAAACGATTAACAAGATAATATATTGGAGGACAAGTACCAAATGAAGGACAGCAAGGACGATGAACAGACAGCCAGTCGCGCAAAAACTAATCCATAAAGACGTGAATGACGTAATCCAGAAACAGATATATATATATCTTCAGATATCGGACCACAAAATGAATAGTCATCGCAAAAAATCCACCGTTTACAAAAGGACGTGTGCCGATAATTCAAGTCATTTGGTACACATTAGCACCCTGTCCCCTGCAGAATCCATTCGGCTTCGTCGTCTGACGGTCATTAGAAAAACTGCATTTCACGTATTTAATAACGTCGTCAATGTGCACCCTACACAAGAAATCTATTAACGTCAACATGAACGTTTTAATAATCCATCAAGTATTCAACCCCTTGTAAATGAAAAACGATTTTCGGCTACAGACCCGTTAACAGTGTGAATTTTTAAGCTTTCCATTTTGTCAAAAATTTAACAGATTATTTTTCTTTTTGCGAAACTGGGTGGCATATAATTGAATTTATATATTTCTTAAATAAGGACTAATGCAGCAATTAAATTCTATAAATAAAGACAAGCAGTCGTTTAAGAAATATTAAGTTCTTTACTTTAGCTAAGTGAAAACAATTTTGAGTCTGAAACTTGAGACATTAACAGGCATTACTAAAGTAAAAATGTTTTTTTTTTGTTTTATTTTATTTACTTAATAAGTAATGAGTCTTAAATTTGGCTTCTGCCAGATATTTTGAATCTTTGGGATTGTGGCTCGTGTCAAAATATGCCTTGTTTCTTGTGTCATCATTTTAAGCAACGAATTTTTGAAAATAGATATAAATGTGGTAAAGCTTTGTCTTGAGCAATATTGTGTTATGATTTAATTATAATGATACCAATTAGAAACCTCTTCTAAAAGTACAAGATTGAGTTAAAATGTCGGAATCCAACAAATCAACATGAATCAAATTAAAGACAGTCATAAGCAAAATTGGTATTTAGATAGCGATGATTAAGCAAACAATTGTAACCCCAATGGATTGTGCAATGCAAAAGGAATTTTCTGTCTAGACGCAGTCGCTTAATGGGTGCAAATCATTGCAAATTGCATTCCTGGAACAATGTTGGATGACGTTTTTAATAACGGCAGCACAGTTGTTTCGTCTTGGTTTTATTATACACTCATTGCTGTAGGGTTTTCTTATGCAAACAAAGAGCAATAAGCGTTTTGTGCAATTATATTTGAAAAAAAAAAACATGAAAATCTTATTAGAAAGGTGCGTGTGATACGATCATAATATATTGGTAATTTATGTCGGCAATCCGTTAAAGGGATGTAGGGCATTTGCAACCAAATGACAGCTTATAACCAGCGATTGGATATTCGGATTCATATTCACCTAAAGTTAAGATGTTGTTTAATATAGAATGTGCTGGCAAAAAGTTATTCTGTTGTTCCATCTGGAATTTTTGAGTAGCAGTCAGGAGTTTGGATTTGTGCCCGGTTGGTGGCAATAGGCTCGCCCCCTGTTACATGGGATTTAAACATAACTGGCGAAATGTGGGTGTACTATAGGTGCACCTCTGCCAAACCCTTCAGGAAATACAGGCGTGATGTTATGTTATGTATGTTATGGATTGCGCTTTTGTATCGAAAAAATCCCGCTGACGTCAGATTTCAGTGACCAAACCGGACCAAATCATAGCGATCGAAAGGTAGTGATTAAAGTTGTTGTAGCCGAGCTAATTTTTACGCCCAATCAGGATATATTACTTAATTTCATAAAATTAAAGATATATTTTTTTAGAAGTTGCTTCCATATTATACGGGACTAGTTATGCATTCCCGGTATTCCTGGCATCCCGGATTTCTTTTACAAAAAATATATTTTAAGAAGCCCCTTCCATACTTTCACAGCAAAACAATAACTTTAGGTAAATATGCATCCGAAAATCCGATCTCTGCTTATGATCCAAATGCAAATGTCAACCATTTTCGAGTAATTTGACATTTTCAATGTTTTTGGCGGAATACAACTTTGAAAATTTATAAAAAACAACAACGCATGAATTTTTAAAATAATTTTATCTGCTTCTACTTCAATACATAATAATCAACCATAAAATAACAATTATCTTTAATAGTTTTTAAATCAGAGCTACAAATTTTCATAATTTTGAGCAGGTTATTTGACTAAAATGGTAAATTTCTGCAAAAAAACACGAATGTACTATGTATGTATGCAGCAAAATATTCCAAAAATATTTACAAATTCTCAGGTATCCAACGAGATACAATAAGAAACCATAAACCTTCAAACAAAAAAAAATATCAATTTACTCGAAAATTTTTGACATTTGCATAGGGGTCATAAGGGGTAATTTGGTTGCAAATGATCTCCCCTGGATCCCCTTAAAAGATTGCCGACATATTACCAATAACCCTGTATATTAGAACTAGTTAAAAAGACTTAGAAAGATAACTGACTGTAGATAACGATGATCATTGTATTTATGCCGTTACCAATGACTTTGTGATTGCAAATTCAAAAGAGTCAAAAAACAACTCTGCCTGAAGTTGAGTTGTTGATGCTTGAGACGTAAAAGAGCAATTCATACAATACAATAAAACCTGAATCTCTTCCACTGATTGCTTCATAGTAAAAAGTGGTTTTAAATATGCATTTATTCATTTTCATCTTTTTATATAAGCAAAATGATATGTCAGAAATGTCTTTCAGTTGGAACTAATAACATCCCAAATATGTTCGTCATCTTATTTATGAGTTTCAGTTTTTTGCCATAGCTGCCAATCCTCATTAAACCTCCAATAATATTTGGGATGTTAGATATTTATAACACGACAAAAAGTTCCTTACGATCCGCCCAATCAATCGGAGCTTTTAATGGACTGTATTTAGAGCTAATGGTATTACCACAGAGTAGCGAACAGCAGATGGGCAAATATGATACATTTTTTCTGAGATGGTTAATGAATAGAAAGCATTGGAATTTTTGATAAACCTAGATACATACAAATATTATTTAAGTTAAACTAAAAGTCATATTTAAATTACTTACAGATACATTTGATTGTAAATAAGACGGTATGCGTTAGTAAAATATCTGTATTTTCAAAAATACAGAAAGTATGTAATGATCTTAGAAAAAATAGTAAATTACGAATACTATATCTACAACTCTTTAATCGCAAACGTACAGAGTCCGACGTCCTTTGGGCTTTACTTTGTCTCTAGAACATAATATAGACATGGTAACGGGTTTAATCTTTGGAGCCTCACCCAAATTAAGCATCGAGTATCTGATGGACTTAAACTGAATCACCTTCAATTTTGATTGAAGGCTGGTCACTGTATCGACACTATTCGTAGCACAAATTAATTAGATGCCGCTTGATACCCATTGAATGCTTGCTTAGCTTCAGTTGCAATCAAGATCGCACATGGTGATAAATACCTGGGTATTTTAATTGGTTTCAAATTGTGCTGCGTCTTTTTGGTTATAAGGTTAGTGTCTTTATCCAACTATGGTTCATCTATGATTGATTTTTACACGCCGTCTTTATGTTTAAAACAAACCTCAACTAATTTAAAATAATCTCGTATTAATTCAATTATTTATCATCGATATTGTGTACCTACGTCGTTAAGAATTCTAAGAGCATTCTTGATGAATTTATAATGATGATATAACTTAATGCTGCCACAAATCAATATTAATTTCTGTTGCAACACCGCATACAAAATAAACCGTAATTTGTATTCGGCAAATTCGTACTACCACGAACGTCTCGAGTTATTTTCAATTAAACGAATTGATGTTTATGTTGATTCATGATCGAGAAACAGTGGGGGGGCTCCCGCTTCGCACTTGTGTACAAAACATGAACGCTACCTCAAAAATTCTTTAAAAAAATAAGTGGCAATCAAATATAAAGGTTATTTTAATATGCAGTAAAATTTGAAATCAATTTCTTTTTGAGTCATAAAGAGGCGTTTTAGTGGGCTTTCTCGTGAATCATTGCGCGGCGCGTTATTCCAATCCAGTGTATGATTTGTTGGTATAAAGTAAGTATGGTCTCAGCAAGAGATGTCGTAAATCAGGAGACGTGACACCCTTATGATTCGTACAGCTGCACAACGCCGTCGAAAAATAAGATTCCAGTACGGCACAATGAAACAGGGTTTTTAAAATATTTATTACATTCTCGTGTAGCGCACGGAGTTAAGTAACATTTGGAATGTACGAATACGCGTAAAGGGGAAGATACCCTTAAAATTGTTTTGTTGTAGGTAGGTTGTACTTATTTGTTTGTTGTTATGTGACAGCATTCAGTAAAAAATGTGTAAGGACGTAATGATCATCAGTCTTCGTCTTCGTGTCGATGGCAGGACAGATTATTTTGTTGGCCCAAAACTTTACCACTTTCACGGTTTCGTCGGTAGAAGTGCGCACTTTGGCGGCATTTTTGCAAGACAGAGGGCAGCTTCATCACCAGTGAACTTTTTAGAATATGCTACTAGTACTTATTACATTATTAGGTGTAAAAATTGGAGCTAGACTAAGCATTTCCAACAAGTAAACTTTATAGTTCCGTAGTCACAACCTTTGAATTATACAGGGAGTTTGGAAGCTAGGGTGAAAGTTGACACCATTTAGATCATTTAAGCCATACATTTCTTAGACGAAGCCGGTTTTTTTTTTTTTGATTGCTATTTCTAGTTTTTTTTAGGTAAAGGTATAGAAAGAGAAAGAAAGAAAGAAATAAAGAATTCATCTCAGATATTAATGGCTCAAAATTCTCTAAATGGTGTCAACTATCACCGCCTTAAGGCTTTGCATTCAGCTTCCAAAAACCCTGTATAATGTGAAGGAGACCAAGCAAATCAAAAGTCTTACAAGTTCACCTTATCGATAAAAATAAACTATAACTGTGTTTGTTAGTAACGCAAATACATTTGAACTATGCAATAGGTCGAAAGGTGATTTTCCACGAACGAATATTAGAATGTAATCTGTTGTATGCATGAGTACTGTGCCCCAATGAGATTACTAAGCAAGTAGGTACCAGCAACAGTCTAACAGGCAGTGTCTGTATATAATTGCCATAGCTAACATTTGTCTCATTAGAGTAATTTTAGTTCCAGAAAAATATATGCACAATATATATGGCAGCGCTTGTCAATATAGAAGTCATTCGTTTGCTAACACGCCCAACATTTTGGCCAACTGTACCGGCTTTGAAAAGTTACGTAGTTCCCCTAGAGCCCTAGAACAACATCTATTTTCATAAAAATTCAGCTTTGAGCAAAAGCTAATAGTCTAGAAACAAGAGAGGTACAAAGTAACCAACACAAAATAAGGTTACGTAACACGGAAAATATTTTCTATCCGTTAATTTGTCGGTAAGCGATACATTGTCTGATGTATGGCCTGTTACTGATCTGTGTAAGTAAATACGGTGAGGCTCGGTAATTTGTTTTAGCCCCGAAACCCCTCCTTTACCATCAGTCGAACAAAGACATGCTGATTGAATAGTAATACAATCCTGGTAGAAGTGGCGCAAATATCTACAACATAATGGCTATATTTTTATCGCCAGCTTCCAATACTTGAGGGAATGAGAGTTTGATTCTAGAATTCTAGATATTGCTCACTAAGTGTATAGTGTTTATCTTACTTGTTAATATTGATAATCTCTTCTCTTCATTTTTAATTTCTGACTACTCTAAAGATGG
Source organism: Dryobotodes eremita (assembly GCA_917490735.1). Lineage (NCBI taxonomy): Eukaryota > Metazoa > Arthropoda > Insecta > Lepidoptera > Noctuidae > Dryobotodes > Dryobotodes eremita. The sequence continues at coordinate 14,958,328 of OU823251.1, read as the reverse complement.
TCTAATCCAAAATCTTTGCTTGAGATAAGATCGTATTATCGTAACTTGTATAATCTTTTTTGACCATCTATTGAATTCTGAACGAATGTTCTACAAATCTATCCACTAAACATTATGGCTCTGTCATCCCAGTCTCAATTTCTACGAATCATCATGTAATATGTTAGTTGCGTATGATTTCGAATAAGTTATACGAGCCAACTGAGAGCCAAAATTTCCTATGACGTAAGTAAGTCAGCCAAACTACGAGTTACTTACAAACTATTGCAATTTACACCCGACAGCTTATTGCTGTGAGTTCAAGTCAATGCATTTCGAATTGCATCTCGTATATCGCATACTGCTTTGAAATTTGTTAATTTATGACAGCTTCTGTAGCCAATAGGTTTGTTCTGATGTCGATCGCTGCTTTTGCATTCTAGAACTCATTCAGAATTAGACAGCCATTGAATTTGAAAGTGTATCAAAATCTTGTCGCCATTTTTTTTGGCTTTTGCAGAGCATTTTTTGCATTGTGTAGTTTGTTTTTATTTCGAAAGTAATACATGTTATGTCTTACGATTTTAACGTGTGCAAGATCGAATTCGTATTTCGTGTACAGGAGAGATTGAGGGGATAAGAACATGACGATGCAGTCTGCATCTGTTGGGTTGAGTTAGCGAGTTGATAGATTGGTTATTTATTTCCAATTTGTACATCTGCCTGTAATTGGATGTTTTGTTAAACAAATTAATCTAGATAATGTTAAATTAGAACTGATACCGAATTCGTGTATTGTGGTTTGACTGCATAGTACCTAATGCCCTCCAGTCTATCATTAATTTTAGTACATGGTTTGTATTTACGTAAATTTTCGTAGTTCCGTAGGAACATAAATATTAACTAATATTTGTATGACTTACTTTAAATGACTGTTATTCGATTAACTGCTAACGATTTACAAAAAAAAAAAAAAATGTTATCTTAACTCTAAAAACTGCTTCTAATTTTATTGACGTCTAAATAAATACTTGCTTGTAAATAAACTTGGAGACAAACCGTATTTTTCAGCCTCTTCTTTGTTCTCTCCCTTCCTTTAAAGCCCTTGTAGTATCCCTAGAGATTTATAGCCCCAAGCACGTGCTGGTTGTGCTTAGCTGTTAATCTACCACCGTGAGTCACTCAATCAAATCCCAAAAGAATAAAGTACACAGGAAAGTGACGTAGCGGATAAGACGCAATTTTATATTTGATACTTCTCAATGATTTTTAATTCGTGTTACAGGAGCTTGGCAATGCACACTGTCAGCCTTTCACAACTTGAGCGGACACGTACGCAGTTTCTTGTTAGTTTCATATTTGCTTGTGGCAATTAATCAATGCTTTGATGTTAAAGGATTGGAATAATTTTGGGCTTTATTTCTGGATGAATGGCCACGAGAAAGTAAATTTTTCATTCTGAATTTTTCACGTTGACTAAATATGTACGATAATTGTTTATTTTCCGTTGGATGTTCTCTGCTTAGAGCAGTGGTGGTCCAGTGGTAACGGCCGCGACTTACGCGTTGAAGGTAGTAGGTTCGAACCCATTCAGGCACTTTACTTTGTGTAAATCATTTCATCACCACTGCTCTCAAAACAGTGAAGGAAAACATCGTGAAGAAACCGGCATGTCCTAGAACCAAAAATTCGAAGACGTGACATCTACCAATCCGCACTGGGCCCGCGTGGTAGATTACAACCCATGCTCCCTCTCAAAGAGAGGAGGCCTGTGTCCCAGCAGTGGGAACATTATAGGCTGATTATGCAATGATTTTTGTTGTGAAATATGATATTTCTTCCTTTGTCCCTTTTTTCTGTTTATATAAATTGCTTTACCTACTGATCTTTTATTTAATGTTTTTTAAGTTTTGTTTATACTTTATATATGTTAGTTTGTAAGGTATGTGTCTATGGGCCATTTTGCCTGAAATAAATGTTTTATTATTATTATTATTATTATAAGCCATGCGAATGCTTCAGATTTACTGTCCCGGTTTATATCTTGGTGTAATCAACTTGTTTATTTCCAATTCATCCAAATCTGGAACAGAACTCAAGTAAGTAAATCAGACGATAGGTAAGAAAACAACATCAAATATTATTTTAAGCAGCGAAGAAACTAGGCCAGTAATAAGTCCAAAATATATTTATTAGAGAGTATAGATAATACTGTATCTAATTAATTTAATAGGCACTAGCGGAGCAACAATTTACTAAAAACAAACGCACATCGTTTCACAATTTAAGGCTGCGTTCACACCAAATGTTTTTGTCAATCGCCGACTGCGAGCGAACGTTACGCACTATTACGCCGTTTAGGTACTGTTTTTCTATACATATTCAACTTACCGTTCACATCGAACCGACAATAGGCTAACACAGAAAGTCCATGTATTACTCGGGTTCACTATGAAGGCTCGTACACACTGGCGCGACGCGACGGCCGACACAAAGGCACCGCGTGTCGCGCGACGAGCGGCGCCTTTGTGTAGCGCTGTCGCGTCGCGCCTGCCTGCGGGAGCCTTGAGCCTGCTCACAGTCGGCGGCTGACTAAGACTATACGTTTAGTGTGAACGTGCCCTAAGCGAATCGCTTAGCGAAAAGATTAGCTTCGGCTCATAGGCTTTCAAACGCAAATTGTACGTGAAATTCGACATCCACGATTTTGGTTTGCGAATATCAGCCTTGGTATCATGCTTACTGTGTCTGGATTAGTTTCTCGATAGTCGAAAATTATCGAGGACGCTACCAGTGTTTGCTAAATGTTGGTAGGTATACAGGCTTTCAGTTTATGCGACCCATGTTATTTTACGGGTCTTTGTTTGGTTTGAGCCTAAGTGTCGCATTTCTGAATGTCCTAACACGAGTATTACCCTCGGAATAGTTCTTCGAAATTTGTTTATTTCGAGGTTCTGTGAATATTTGGGTCACATTATACTTATAACTTACATGAGAGGGTCTCGTGATAAATAACAAACAAGAGGATCAGTCGAACTACTTCAATCAGAAGCTAGAGACATGAGAGATGAGGTGTAAAGTTCACTCAACCTCCATAGAAAAGCGAGGATCTTCTGACCAGACGGGTATCGTGTCTGGTGGGCAACTACCCGACGTTTGATGTCAAGACGTTGTATATATGCTAGTTACGCGGAAAACTCTGCTTGCGCGATGCAGGATTTTGCGTGACGTCAGTGTGACGCGTAGCTCGCATGTGGCGATGTAGATGCCGCTACAACTAGTCTAACTCCAAGATCAGAACCTTGCAATTCGGTGGTAGTTAGGTTACAGAATTAAAAAACCATTCAGACCATGCAAAATACTAACAATAAGCCACATTTGTTGAAACTACAAGCCAGATGCAACATAGCTAGAAACAAAAGGTAGACGGATTAAGGGAGCCCAATAATGACAAATCCCGAAATAGCTTCAGATATTTGTAGTTACAGTACGATCCTAATTCCCTGTTGCATACATTATTCTGGACCACTAATGCATTACGTGGCTGTGGTGGACACTACTGGCGGGGTGCTATGAATTGTTTTCCCTTAGAGTAGCAATGATGACGTAAAGAGAGACAATATAACTGTTATGGTCACATCTCTGATCCAGAATCAATACAATCTATGTAACAAGTATTATCCAATTAATATTGGTAAAGTTCAGTATTAGAAATAGTATGCTTAACAACCAATCCTTATTGTTGCTTATTAGTTGACAAAATGTAAGCCTTGAAATACATAACATAACATGACGGCTGGATTCTCCGAAATGTTTGGCAGAGATGCACATAAAGTACACCCACATTGCATGTTTAAGTTCCGTGTAACAGGGGGCGCGTCTATTGCCATTAACCGGGCACAAATCCGGACTCCGGGCTGCTACTGAGAAATTCTAGATGGAATAACCCAATAATACTGTGCCCGACCCGGAATCTGAACCCAAGACCTCCGGCTCATCTGACGCGCTTGCGACCACTGGTCCAACGAGGGAATTCATCTCATACAGTTTATCTCTAAAAATACATCTCATCTTATTCTTACTGGGACTTTATCCAGTAAACATATCTAATGCTTACGCAAATTACAACTCATAAAAACTGTCTTAAGGTAAATTGTCAGTTGTAGCCCGCCGAATTCAAATTTTCTGTTGTTTTTTGCAAATTGCAGCTGTTTTACGTCGTATGTTGATCAAATGCGATTTGTGACTGTAGGAAGGATATGTTTATATAATAATCATAAACATATCAATCATCAAACTTTGGAAATTTATTCCACCTAAGAATTTTTCAGAATATTTCATATGAAAATTCTTAGGTGTAACAAATTTCCAAAGTTTGACGATTGATATGAAATTTATGATTATTATTCAGTAAATTAAAGTCGCAAATCGTATTTTGATCAACATACGACGTAAAACAGAGCTGCAATTTGAAAAACATCTAAAAAAAATGTATTTGGCGGGCTACAACTGACGATTCACCTTAATGGAGTTTACTAGCATAAAACCGGTGCCTTAAAGCCTCATTAAGCTAATGTGGTACTTAATCATGATGTGTTTACAAATTGTGGAAGAGCCAACATCTTTACTCAACTGCCGAGGCTACCTTACTGATTGGGCAGATTTCTTTCTCCAATGAAAGTAGGACTTCTGGTGACCCCAACAAAGAATTACCAAAATTTTTCTATAGTGGAAGGATTAGGATTTTGTTATAAATAAAAAGTTTTATATTGCTGAAGAGGCCGGTGGTCAAGTTCCCTCTTCAGTATCCGCAAAGTAGGAATGAACGTATTGACGAAGCAACACCAGGAGACATATTAAACTTAATCCAATTTTAAAATCGACCCAGGGCGTGGTAGCCGAGCTTCTGACAGTCAGAATCACAACACAAATACATAACTATTGGCGTATCACCGCAGCAGGCATCTTAGTGGGCGTATCTGAGTGTTTACACTGATCTTTGTACGTCTCGACAAAGCAAATACTTTTATCATTATTTACACAGTGTTCAGTTGCCGTCTACCGAATGCTCATTGAGTGTTTTTTTATCTTGGTGGCTCTGAACAAATAAGAAAATATTCGTTATTGTCTTAAGAAGGCTTTTGAGTCCGCGTAATGATGCGTGATTCTTTTACTTTGAGTCTCAAGAGCTATTTCTTTTTTTATAGTTAAATGACCCTTTATAGTCAAGTTTACGTTAGAAAGATCTGTCATGTTTGCTGCCGTTGACCTGGTGGTCAAGAATGAGTAGCTGTTGGTCCTGAACTTGTACAGGTCTTAAGAGTTCGAAGAATCAATATTGGCATTGTGAGTGTCATTTGGCGCATTCCAATACTATTTGAATTATAATTTTGACTTTAATTGTTTAAATTACAATGTTACAGTACCTATTAAGGTGACCTCTTTACTTTTTAGCAATTTTAATTTAATATTGAAGAATCGAACCCCGATTCTCGGAATCAGCCCTTAACGGCACTTCAATACTGCTTTGTGCAGCACCAATGAGGCGAATTCTTTATACATATTTATTGAGAATGAAATATCATACAAACGAATATGACGACGCTTCATTTAACGATTTTCTCCATAAGGATTTCAAATTAATATGAATTTGACTTGTCGTGTACGCGTCATTAGAAAATAATGCCAAGACCATTAAGACGAATTTGTATAAAAACCTCCCCTTTTGTAAGAGAGAACAAATTGAGACAACTTCAGAATTCACACGGCGGAAGCGAATTTAATTTATCGACATCTCATTCAAAGACGTCTCAGTTGCGTATAACAACAATTACAGATTTACCAACTACTGCTACACTTATAACCAACCTTAACGTAAAGAAATAGAGTTCAAAATTTCTTAAATAGAAAGTATTATAACTTTGTAAGGACAGTGCCGAAGTGACAGAACTTAATAGGACTTTAACAAATAGCTAAACAATTTGTAATTCGGGGAACATCTTGAATGCTTAGTTTACTTAACAAAAGATGGGCAGTCGGCCGTTTTGTTCCGCGACTCGTCCCCCGGTGACAACATCTGCCCTTTTATTCTAAGACAATACCTGCTGAACTTGAAATAGATATTTGTTCAACTAGCCAGAAAATCGGGAGCCATTGTGTTTTTGTAAAGGTGGTAAAATTATGTGTTTGGATAATGGCATTTGTTATGGTTGCACATTGCACATTTGGTGTAATACTTTAACACTCTTAACTTGTTTGGATAAGCGTGAAATAGATGCACTTATACATATATAGATTAGAAATTCTTGCAGATCTCATTATAGATAATCGCCAAGTAAACAGTAGATAGCAATAATTGCTTGTGTATAGATTTGGATGATCGAAATCGGTTAAAACTTACCTTATGAAATAGATAATCTGGTGACCACACAATTAAGTACATGTCAGTTCTTGTTTGTTGATTTGTATGGGGTGACCAATTAGCCCTAAAACACTCTCAAATCAAATCTATTCAAACCGAACAACAGCAAAATCAGAACAAACGATCATAAACATAAATAAAAATGTATAGCAGCCAAGGTTTTCATAGAACACACACAAGCGTTGTTTAAGCATCTAATAACAACACCCAAGGATCGTTTAAACAATAAATAAAGGGGGCAGTGCAATATCTGTCCCGCGCGAACTGAGTGCAGACCATTTGCATTGGAACTAAATGCGACGAAACGGCCTCCAGTGGAATTTAATAAAAATATCTTAGCACATCCCTTAGTGTTTCTTTAATATACAACCGGGAGTATTACAGAAATATATTTTCAGTACTTCTGTATGGAGATTGGGCCTTGCCTCTGATATAAATGGGCGATATGTTATGTTGACTGTTTTAAAGTGTTTTAGTGCGCGGAATGGTCGGTTGCCGAGTTGCTCTTTTGAGTCTTTTTACGAGGTTGAGTCGCTTTGCGGAAAGAAAAACATGTCATTGTATTTCAACACTATCTAGTTAAAATATTAAAGTGTCCCTATGTTGACTTTACTCCTCGTAGGTAACTTATGTTTGTCCCAAAAGTATTTGATGAAAATGTTATCAAGTGGATCAGAAACGTATAACGTCCAAAGATCCACTTACAAATTTATTTGATTTGATTATGCTTTGGTTTGATTATGTGAATACATAAGGGGGATGCGCCAAGGTAGCCCGCGAAATTAAAATTTTCTAACATTTTTTGCAATTTGCAGGTCAGTATCAGGTTGTATGTTGATCTAAATATGATACGCGACCCTATCAAATACTTATTTAAAGAATTATAATCATAAAAATCATCAATACATCTGTCTAAGTTCATATTACCTTATTGAATGACTATTTCATGAAATCACGACCTTGAGTCTAATTCTAACTTAAGGAGTTGTATTGCTGATTCTAATGATTATAATTCTGTAAAGCCATATTTTTTACAGCCGCGAATCATATTTTGAAACCTGACAGTGAACTGCAAATTACAAAAAACTTAAGTGTTTTTTAATTTCGCGGGCTACCTAACGCATCAGCGCATCCCCCTTAAACCCGAAATTCTAATTTTAAATCACCGAGATGATTTTTTTTGACAATAATTAAGGTAAATGTTTATAACCTACATTTTCTTCCATGAATTTTCAATTAGCTATGTACAATTTAATAACGTTATTCAAACAATAATTGTTGTAAAAAGTGGTAAGATTTAACCTCTTAAATACAGATGAAAGTGTTAAACTAAATCCTTTTAGTAAATTAAGTTAGTGATTTCGTAAAATTTAACCTGAACAGGGTTTGGTTTACACTTTAATTAGATATTTTTGGAACAGACCATACAGTAACTTAATTTCAAAGTGCAAATTTACTCCTACTGCATCAAATTAAGTTAATTTGAAGCTACTTAAGCCGTATCCAGACTTTAACCTCACGTTTAATCCAAAAATCTCATAATACGAAAAACAAAACAAAGCTATTTAATTTCACGAGCCACCTAATCTAATTTAAAAGCAGCTCTCCACCCTAATATGATCTGAACATCAACTTACCATATAACTTAATTAACTTGACCATTGCTGACTGACGCGGCTAAATGAAAGATATCTCTCACTGAAATTAGCATTCATAAGCCAACTCAGGCGACATAAATAACATCTGATATTAGCTTTATTACGTGTGATGATAGCGATTACTTGCTATGGCCATCATAGAAGCGATACCGCCCACTTGTATCCGCGGTTGTTTTAGATTAGACTTTTATGAACAATATAGCACTTTATGAATAGTTTTCTTGGATTTAACGCCTACTTCAAACATAGTTGTACGTTCTTGAATATGAATATTATGGTAAATTCGAGTGCAATAGCATGTTATCATTTCAATTTCTACCTACAAGTTTGGTAGCGTGTGAGTTTCTTGAACTGTTTCCATATAATTTATGTATGTAGCATTATTATTTATTATTCATACAATTTACTTCAGAACTATTTATTAGTAGCAAATGAGCCTTTTGTTGAAGAAATTTAACAACAAAGTTTACCCTGTATATTTTTAGCACTATGACGTGCATATAATATTACATGAAGCCATACAATGCAAAAAGACTTGAGGATTAAAGTTTATTTTAATGTCGTCATGTTATTTCGCAGATTTGGTTATTAACTTGCTAGTTTCTAATTATTCCCATTAAAAAGCTTTTATTTATCTGAAATTTCTCAATAGCAGCCCGATGTCTGGTTTAGTGCCCAGTTGTTGGCAATAGGCTTGCCCCGTATTATGCACGCTCTACACTCGTACGTGAATCGTGCTGTGAATTTCACGCCGCGGTTTGCGCCGCGAACTTTGTGTGAAAACGTGTCCCTCTACACTCGCAAAGTTTCGCAGTTTCGTTTTTTCGTTTTCGCGATCTTCGTGGAAATGGACGACGATGTGGCTGTAGCTGTTGCTGTGACGATATGTGCTGTAGCGTACTATAATTATCTTTATATTAAAAATAACAAAGAAATAAAAATGAGGTGGAGAAAAAGAAATTGGTCGATGACGAACGACGTCGTACCCATATTTTCAAAGAGCATATTGAAAAAAATACGCGGGACCACTTCCGACTACGTTTCGTGCGCTACTACGAAGAGTTGCGAGTGTAGATGCTTTCGCGTTTGCGCGCCGTGAAACAAGCGCGAACCTTTCGCGCGGGATAAAAAACCGACACCGATCGGGGAATTAAGCGAAGTGCGAACAAGACGGTGCAAATATCTACACTCGCGTTTCACGGCTTTTGCGAGCGTTCGCGCCGCGAGTGTAATGCGGGCTTTACATGGCACTTACACATAACTGGCGAAATGTAGATGTACTATAGGTACATTTCTGCCTAAACCCTTCGGTAAATACAGGCGTGAAGTTATATTAAAAAGCTATTGTTATACAAATGCTATCAAAACACCAAATAGATCCTTAGACCTCTATCAAAACCACTCTGTATTCGAGAGTCGACTAGTTGTCTAGTTACTATGAGAATATTACTATCCTCAGCCACAAATATGAAGCCCCCGGTACAGTAAATATCATCTCGATAGATGTGGGATATCTTTGACAACAAGAGAAACTTGGCAAGGGATCAGATTTCTAATATGGGTGAGGAGGCTGCTTCTTTAAACAACTGGGGGGCATTATAAGTGTATTTAAGTTTGGTAAGGCTCGAAATTGCTTATAATAAATCTTGCTCATTTCAGTTTATGAAGACTTTATTTTGAATCTTCTCTTTGCTGTAACCTGATATTTTGTTGGCAAAATAAATATTGCAAGAAACAATAAATAAAGCAAAAAAAGCAATTAATAAATCAATAGGTTATTTTTGCCGTCAAGAATTGTATGTTCCTATCATTTTCCACTTGATTTTCTTTCCAATTAAGGTTATTTCCGTTTCATTTTGGAACAAAACCTTCAATAAAACTACACGATTAACACGAGGAAACTCTAAACGTTTTTCGTTTATACTAAATCGCTTAAAGCTCATACAAATTTTCGGAAACCGCATCGGTCGCGCGTTTTCGAAACTGCGGCGTCATGTTATCGCGCTCTGTCCTTTACTTCGACCGCAGGACTGTCATGGACGTCTAGCATATTATGACCTCTGTATATTCATGATCAGTGGTATCCTTATTTGACGCCAGTGTCCTAGCGTTTGAGAAGGTTCTCGTGAAATATTCGTTATTGAAATAACTGTTAAGCTCCGTGATTAGTGTCATAATAGAGCTCAGAGAACAACCAGAGACAACATTTCATATCTATTGATTCTATAAACTAAAATGGACCTAATCTTGGTTTAATAATCTATTTTTCACGTAAGTAAAAAAAAATATTTAAGTCTTTTCAGTTGTGATTTTAAACATTTTTAAAAGTTAGTTTTCTCGTTATATTTAAACGTTTTGTCACGTCTTTAAAATATGAAATGAATAACAGCATTTCCCTAATCTTGGACCTTAAGACGAGCTTTTATTACGAACCATAAAAACAAAGACTTTAACTTGACTAAAGTAAAGGAACTCTCCAAGTAACTATACTTTAAAGTTCTAAAGCCAGTCCCACTTTTTACTTAGAAATCGATTGCCCCGGTTATCCGAGCTTACCCAGGCGTGAATCCACTATAATAATATAACTTCGCTGCTGAAGCTACTTTCACGGAAAATCAATAGGTTTCTATTAAAAACGTTTTCGTATGAGCTAAACCGTAGGAACGCTCGGCGTATGAAAAATGTGAAATCAAACTCAAATTGGTTGAAACGACTCGGAGCTTCGAGGTGTTATTTATTTGATTTTATGGTTTTACTTCAGCTTTTTGATCGTAATTTTATATAGATTTTCATGAAATATCGTTATTGTTTTTTAAACATTTTTTTAGCGAGCGATAAAGTAGCTTAGGCGCTCATAAAAGCAGGATTTCATTGTTTATGTGCCTCATAAAAATGGCTTCATGCCTTCGTTTTTCCAGTCTGAATTTGGGTTCACAAAATGGTTCAACAAACTAGACTACCATAGTTTCCTAAGTGATCACTAACTAGTTTCATGTTATCAGTTCCTTTGTCCATAACATTACGAGGTTCCAGTTTTATGCTGAGCAGCTGACCTCCTTAGATAACCAAGTTTGCGAAATAGGATATTATCAATGTGGGACGGATGTTTGTTAACCAACAATTTCCCTGAAACTGATCCTTAGAACTCCCACGAGATTAGTAAGGGTAGAGTCTATTTTTAGTATGGAACCGAACACCAATTTAATTATATGAAAGGGGTTTTGAGCCCATTTTATGAGCTAGAATTATAGTTCGAGTACATTAATTTTATTTTAACTTGTCCCACACAAATAAGGTACAAAGGCTGACTTATACTCGTACTTGGCTGAAGCCTTAGGCATTCTCTACCAGTCAACCGAGGGTGGTGAAGAGACAAGATGGCAGGTTCTCTGTTCGAAAAATCATAATACTATGAAAAAAAGATTGAATAATGAATTATGAATAAAATAGGTACAGAAGTACACAAATAGGTTATAAACTGGTAATAAAATTGTAATTGTATTGTATTGTAATTGTTATTAATTGGGCATTTCTTTTTTAACCCAAAAGGTTAAGTGCTAGATAGTGCCTAAGGTAGATATCGTCGCCTTTGAGTGAAAACCTCGGGAATACAATTTTGGTATTTTTATATGTTTGGAAGGAAAACCTGGCATCGCGCAAATAAATCACACAAGCAAAGTTTAATAACCTGTAACGCCATCTATGACAAATTTGAAAAACTCGCAAAACATACAAGGTTTTCAATTTGCCAACAATTTTTTTTTAATCATTATTATGTTTAGGACTTTTTTTGATGATTACTTTTCATACACTTCAAGTGTTACTTATTATTATAAGTTATAATTAAGCAAGGCAACGAAATAAAATGGATTACCGAAATAACGGATTCTATAATATTTTATTGAAAAATTCGTAACTGCCACCAACACACCATGTTTTTTTTTTAAGAAAATCGCGCAGGTAGTTTCTTACGCTTTTACTATAATAAAATGAAATATATTAGGTATCTTATGCTTTTGAAAATGTATCCAAATTGTACAATAAAAGAAACATAATTAAATGAGAGAGCTGTGTTAGTAAAAATTTAAGGGGCGCAGTTTTTCTTCCTCCTGTAAAGTTGCCTCTTTTTATATACAAGTTTTTCACTCCAAGGCGACGGTGTGTGATTAACGTAACCTTAAATAAGTACCATTGTGCAATGTGAATAGCAGTAAAAAATCATGAATAGTACAATGCTTTAGTAAACAGAAAAATAAACAAAGACGCTATTATCATTATTATAACACACAATTCAAATCATAACTTATTAGGGAATCCGTTTGCCAAAGAGAAAATAAAATAAATAAATAAAATTTTGCGGCCTCTTCAATATACAATTTTTGGAATTAATTAAGCTCTATAGGTATACATACTTCAATCGCAAAATAATATGTTTATTTAGAAATCTCAACTACTGTGTGACATACCGCCATGAAGTTTGGAAAACCTTTCCCACTACAGAAGTTTTGCATAAATAACTACATAAATAAAATAAAAATATCTTTTCATAAATTAACAGTGGAGTATAAGAATGCAGATATTATAATCGTTTATTACATTGTATACAGCGTATGTATCAGAAAGGTGTGGTCATATGTAACGGTGTGGTACTAACCATCAAACTGAATAATTTTCTGTATGGGACCAATATTTAATCGCGAAAAAATAGTTGACCCGCCCCGTACATTTGGGCCGAGTAGGTATTGAAGTTTTGTATGAGACAGTTGATAATTTTTTCGCGATTACGATGTGGGTCCCATGGAAAAGTTGTTAAATTTGATGGTCTGTGCCACACCCTTAAATATGACCACACCTTTCGGATACATGCTGTATACGTATAAAATTCATTATAAAATATGTTTATTAAATATTTTAAAATTGTAGCCCTTTGCCTAGCCCATATTTTAATAACCAATATTTATATTATTGGTTCATTAAGCGTTTTAATAACGACAATTTATGCACAGCACGAACAAAACTTGCACCCTGATTGCGTATCACACTATGAATCACAACCTGAATAATTTTGAAGCCTATTGCTAATCCATTGCTTCATATATTCGAAAAAATTGTCTGCTTAACAATGTAAATAACGCAATGAATGTTGTTGAACCGTCAAAATTAAAGCCACTCCCAATATTAGTGTGTTACGCAATTACCCCCACAATCATCCACTTACCATCATAATCAGTATGTAAGCCAAGTTACTGCATAAAATTATAGTACCCTACATTTTAACATTTAAGTAAATAAAAATTTAGCAAATAAGCAAACATCATTAAATAGGTATATGTTTTGGTTTTAATAAGTTAATGAGCTTATGTATGCGTAAAAGCCTTCAAGTGTTTGTGCGTTTGCTCACTTTCTTTAATGGATTACAAAAGTGTGGGAATTACAACATTAGTCTTAAGTTTTTACGTAGGTAGATACCGCTTTTATTTATATTTAATAGTTTATTAAATCTATTATTTATAAGCTGATTTTATGAGCAATAAAATAAGCAGTAAACTTTTGCTTTTATTAAATGAGAAACTAAGTAGGTAGGCTACTAAGTTTCACATTTCATAAAGTAAAATACAATAGCTTATAATTCTGCGCAGTTTTTTTTTTTGTTATCAATACAAGGTTGACATGATTTAGAATAAAGTGATGTTAACATACAAACATTCCTGTTTATTTCGCCAAACATTACTACAAAACCTCTGTAACCAGCTTAACGATAACTTATTTCGGAGTAGCAGCCCGGAGATCGGATTTGTGCCCGGTTAATGGCATTAGATTTGCCCCCTATTATAATAGACTTAAACATACCTAACTGGCGAAATGTGGGTGAACTATACGCACACCTCTGCCTTACTTTTCTGGGAATATATGCGTGATGTTATGTTCTTTGTAACAGTTAAAAAAACAATAAATACATGAGCTATCTGACGATTTTCAATGCAACAATTTCTACAATGAAAGTGGAATAGAGTGAAAACTATTCACAAACTAAATTTGCAAATTTAGAATACATGCTGAGTAGTCATAAAAAGATAAAAATCCTGCACTATGATTGTGACACAAATGGCATACACGCTATTTCTAATTTCGAATGCGTCCGCGTGTTTGACATCAGCATAAAAAAGGTTTAAAACGGTCTTTTAAACCCACTTTTTTTAAATAAACTCTCTTTTGAGAGTGTTGCAAGGAATATTGTAGGACACAGCATATTGAAATGTAGATGTTTTCTTTAAAATATTTATTAGGTTGTTTAACCTTTAGGCCGCGTCAATTAAGCTGATTTAAGTTGGTTGCCATCTTTAAATTCGATACGTCACTGCAATTTGCAGCTTCAACGACCTCTGTAAACAAAAGGGAGACGATTACAAGACAATTTGTGGTTTAGTTATTTTCTTTGACATACAAAAGCTACTTTTCTTAAATTAAACAGAATCAAATTAATGTATTGTATCACAGATAAAGCAATTATCCTAACAAATTGTGTCCTCAGACTCTCTCAGTTAGGTATTAAATCGAGTGACCGAATTGACCCAAAAAAAACTCAATATTTTAATCAGACCGTTCCAGGGCAACCTATCCCGTGGGTGTTTGTACATTAACATACCTACGTTTTTATTTTAACAGACAAATTGAATATGGAAGTAGACGGTAATGAAATTCGTGGCGTCCAAAATTAGTTCTTTTGCGAATAACGTGAATAACCCATTGGAAGTGCGAAAGGAGACTCCGAAATATAATTTGCAATAAAGTCGGCACATGATTTCTCACCGAGTTCACCCTTGACTACTTTATTACTTTTCTCTGAAGCACAGTCCTTTATAACTTTAATATTTCATTCGTGCATGTACTTCGCTCCTTGTAGAGTGCCGATTGTTAAATTTTTTCCGCCATTGTATTTTGCTTTGGGATGACCATTGGACACTAAAGTGTTCAGGGTTTTATCGTTCTTCCTTAACGTTGTTGCAATTTACAAAAATGATTTTCAACACTCGAAACGCAAAAGTGTTTTGACAATAGCGTCATACTATAGAGCAAACTATTACCATGAATTTGAACGCTATTTAATAAAAGTTCTATACAATGAAGTCAGGACAGCGAAGGAAAGTCAATATGAAACTCTAATTTGTGTTCGGGAGCTCAGTTGAGTTTATTTTTTAGCGCTGGCAGTCGGATTGGAGCAAGCTTTTAAATTAACAAAGGCATTCTGTTCAACAGTGAGTGCATTTAAAAGTTCCTAAGCAAACTACTGCGTTCGTATTTATTTCCATGCAATTTCCGCGATCTCAAGTTTCATTAGGAAAACGAAAGTTTGATAGCGTTTCGAGGGCTATGTGGCGCCCGCGCCGCTACGATCAGGCCCGTACTTGAATAGGCATCCATTTTATTTATGCCTTTTTTGTTAGGGAAAACTTACCCTTCGTTCATACACACAATGAACTCAACTTGTGTTTTATTCAATACAGAATACTTATTGTCGGGGCAGCTCATTTTGAAAATCAATTCTATCATAAGTGCATACGGTAAGTTTTGCTTAATTTTTTTCGATTGGTGACACATTTTTATTTCATAGTCATACTGGCTTTAAGGCAGCCAGAATGCGCTTCTGTTATGCTTGTTTAGTTTCACGTATACTTTGTTAATGACTAGGTATTGTGTTTATCTTTCCTTACGGGTCGCTTATTAAGTTCTTCTGTACGTTATCTGCTTGTTGGAAAAGATTTTGCAACAATTTTACTAGCTGTTTAAACGCCATATGGTCCTAGCGAAGAAAATATCTATGATAAAGACTTCACTACCCTTTTTTTCTTAAACATTGTGTAAATCACATTACAAGCACGGAAACATTTGGAATCAAGACAAACGGCTGCATGATTCTCATAGATTGAGATCTATAGAGCAACCAGCTAGAAATGAAGATTATATTTTGTTTACCTTTAGAAAATAAGTACATTTTTGTAACACCAACTTACTCAAAAATGTACCAACAAGCAGGTTGATAATGTTCCCAGATTATTGCAAACACATCATTATCTTTCAACCAATCTGACTACATATCCTTAAGCCGTGCGTGCTCACATAAATCGCTTGCCTGTATGAGTAAACCAACATGAACACATACTTTACCTCTTCATACAACTATACGCAGAATCACGACAAAGAACGTGTTACCCACTCATGTAGCCCTCTATGACGAATCTATCTTAAATGACCTGCCAAAGGAGACTGAACCTTATGTGGGGTCAGCTAAGGTGTTTGCCAAAGAAAATCCTAAATTCTCAGCGTCCCGCTGGGAACAATGTTGGCGGTTATCTCCACATCAGATTGAGATAGCACTGAGGTCAAGTTCGGCACGCGAGCAAATACGAGCAAGTTATGCTAGTTGACGAATATGGTATGGGAGGTACTGTAGCACTTTTGGGAGATGGATTTTATGATGGGTGGCTTAATTGAAGTCTGTTTGCATAAGTTGTTAAGTTCATGGCTATTCTTGTGATTTTATCGCAAATTTTAAATGTGGAATAGAATGCGTGTGATTAAAGTAGCATTTAGATTTAAAAAATTGTTTACCCATTGCTAAAAAGGTTTACCTACAAATACGTATACTGACTTGAACTTGACTTTTTGATACAGAAACTTAAAATAAAGCTATAGATGATATCTATTCTATAGAACATGTGTCCAAATATGCTTAACATTAACAATACACAGGCTGTATGATATTCTAAAAATATGTATTGTGCTACCAAAAACCATTTTCAGGAAATAAATAAAATTGGCTTTACCAAGAACTGAAGTGGTCTTTTAGACACAAAATATTCGACTTTTAACTGACATGAATACATAAGCAATTCCGGTCCGTCCGTTGTAGAATCCTTGCAAATATTACGAGCACAATTTCGTTCCAATATTCTTCAAATGCCGAAAGAAATACGTTACTATTCCACGTAGCGGAATAAAACCGCATCGGCTGCACTTTTCTTTTTATATATCGCACCGTGTCTGGACAGCATAAGTCTTCGGGAATGTATGGATCATATTCGGGCCCTATCATTGGAATTTCATCAAAAAAATTCCATTATTCAACGAAGACGAATTGAATTTGCAAAATTCCTTTAGCTTACAACTTATTATAGAAAGATGAATTTGCATAAGTTTCAAATTTTAACCCTTAATTTAGTTAATTCAACTTCAAACTGCATCATTTATTAAACTAATCGAAAACGAAGTACATTAATATCAATCGAACTCAACTTACAAAACCATATTTTTTTAGAAGAAACCATAATGAGACGAGCCGAACATCTTAAGCGTCGATTACCCAAGAACTAGGGGCTTATTGAATAGAGTTGTATATGAGATTGAACATAGGCTACCTACGGTAGAGGGCATAGAAAGACGCGGCCTTATTCAGTTAGACAGTACATGGTATTCGTGACTTACATTCTGTATAAAACAATTCTCGGACAAAGGTTCTGGTCAGATGCGCGCAACAAAGGAACAATGCGGTCGACGGGAGATGCCTTTGCTTCATTTCGATTGTGGACAGCCCATGTCCATGCGAGACCAAACGAGCATTGGTCTGCGCTAGTTTTATTTTTTAAATATCAGCACCCATTCAGACACGTTGGTTTCACCGTTTCACGTTTGTTCATGGAATCAATGCAGGTGCGATATGAAATCGACGTGGAAGTTATTCAATTTATTTTACTTAACCTATATTGCCTTTAAATTCAAGTTTCTATAAATTAATTATAAATTTAACTATTAATATTGAACTGCCATTCATTTCAAAAATTATGTTTATAATCAGTACAAATTCGGATGTCATCAATAACAGTCAGGATTAAAAAAAAATACAATTCACACTACTTCAATTTGCCGTGTTATGGCTATTTCACACAACTGTCAAAAATGATAGTTGTGATTTGAATAAATCAAGTACATACATACTAATTCCATGGAATAAACGGACAATTTAGGTAGATAGTCAATTTGGTAAACAATAAATTTCTCTGACTTTACCTTTTTGCCTTTTTGGCCTCGCACAGGTCTTATATTTTTGCTTTTAATTTTATTGTTATGTTGTATGTTTTATTGTTAGTTTTAAATGCTGCTTTTTATATTTTTATTATTAATTTTATTTAATTTTTTTGTTGGATTTCCTGTGTGTGTCCCAAATAAAATATATTTATTTGTTTCTTTCTTTTTTTTCCCGTAGGGAAATCCATATATATCCATCTGGATACCCTCCGTCTGAGAAGAATAGAGGGTTATACCGTAAAGTTCATACATGTGACAGTTAGTGATGCAACCGCTCTGTGTTGTATTATTCGATCAGGCAACATTTTACGTCTACATAAATCGTTACAATTTAACGTTTCACTAAAATCTTTTACAATGAACTCTGTTGTGGCACCCCGTAAGGTAACAAAACTGATGAATCTATTTCGCAAATGATACAAAGACCTTGTCTTGTTCGCGGGCCACCCGCAAATAATGGGAGCTCGGTCGTAGAACCGTATTGTCTGACTAAACCGACGATATTGACGATATGACATTGACATCTGAGGTCTTGATTTTGCACAAACTCAATTCACGTTTACCCTTCAATGCCAGCCTTGGGTCAGAAGCACATTCAGCGTCTTGAATGACAACTTTAATGTGCATTTTGACCGCAGATTTATGTATTTTGACAGTTTTGTAGTAGCATAAAATAATGACAAATGTTTATTTGGGACAATAGAAGTATCGTTTATAGTGGCAAACGATTTTATGAATAACTTTGCATGGCGGTTACGGCTTTTGTTGGACCTTGGATATGTAGGACATTTTGAAGATAAAATGTAAATAATAGACATGATTATGTTTAAAACTTTTCACGTGTTTTACATTGTATGGCACAATAAAATATCCGCATTGCAGCCAAAACTAAAAATGGTGTTATTGCTGTGTTGACTTTTGAATTTACCGAGGCTGTAAACGAGTGCTGGTGCATATGTGAAGATGAACGTATAAACAACGAACTTTCAGGCCTGGAATATCCATTACAATGCAAATTCGCCTCCGTCGTCACAATGAACGAGTTACCTGTTCACACACCAACTTTTTGCCTAGTTTGAAGCCCAAAATTGGACGATGACCGAGTTTGGTTACACAGTCAACTGGCATGTAGTATGCACCGCAAAATTTCAACGAGAACTATTTTCCGGACGTAACTTCATGACAGTTTTATTACGAATCAATAGCTTTATTGTTAACGTTCGAGTTTGTTAGTTTAATATTGATGGTGGAGTGAAATCTGGTGGCACAGTTTCGAAACTTTGAAAATTTTATTTGCTCTTTACATACATAACGATATTACTCTTTATGTCCGGACTCGTTTGATTGAACGATAAATAAAATTTACATTTGGGATTAAATTCAGACATTTTTGCATTGTTCTACAAGAAATGACAATATTGGATTCTCGCATTGGCAATTAGTGAAACATGTTTTTATTTAAAGTCTTATTTTATTTTATTCTTAATAAGCATTACTGCTGATTAAGGCTTATTTTCGAGACCCTTTAATATCGAAGGGAGCAATGGTGTAGTAATAAAGGCTTTAAATAATAAACAATCTGATAAATTAAAACTAACACGTACAAACACACCTCGGAGAAAATCAACAGCTACCGTAGTTTGATAAGATTAAATGAATTTGTCCTACAAAATTGTTGTGAATTTATTACACAGGGTGTAATCGAATTACTTACCATGGTCTCTCACGAAATTCTCTATATTAACGTGGATGGCTGTACCAAATTCGTTTTGAATAATGGTGTTATTAGTCCCGGGGCGTATGTTCATAACACGTGCTGTATTACTCCAGTGGCTACTAATATATCTTCAAGTGAATTCATTCTACTCGAATGCGTGTGCGAACTTAGTCATAAATATGTGGTCAATGAATATCTGCGTAGTTAAAGTTAAGATGATTGTGGTTATGTTCACTGATTACGTTAATAGAGTTCAATATGAGAACAGCAGTTATTAAAGCAAATCATGAAGTTATTGCAAATGATTTTGATAAACAAGAGAATGATCAAAGGATGACCACCCACGCCAAGCATACACAAAACCCGATGTCAATCGAAGCAAACAATCCAAAAGATGAACCAGATATACTTCGCTAAATTTGTCAAAAATTATACTGATTGATAAGAACGAGCTCGCTAATTAAATCAATTATTAACACAATAACTTTTTATGCGTCAGCTGCATTTAGTACATGAACGCGAACGCTCCGTCATGGGCGGCAAAATTTAATTGCATCGTTACGTCGTCGACGTTCCATCAAACATTTATCAATATTGACTAAACTCTTAATAAAGCCTAATGGACGATGTGTGGTCAGTGTACAAACATGGTAGGAACGCGTATGCCGATGCTTTTAAAACAGAGTAAAAAAACGTGTGTCCTGATTAATCGATGGTTATAAAGCTACACGGGAAATATTTTTGTGCATCATTAGTTTGATGTTTGTGCTCTATCCTCTTATGGCACGTGTTACTATTATGAATTGTCTCTCTGTTACGTTTTCCTGTTTTCATTAATCGTTTATTTGCTTTTGTTTTTGGTCGAGCTCGCGTGGTCCGAGTTAAAATATAGTTCTTTTATACTTTTTGGTGGATAGTTCGTTGAACATGGAAGATGACTCATTTGGCTAACTTCTATTAATGTTCCTTCGCAAAAATAAGCAATCAAGTCGTCTTTTTACAATTAAGTGAGAATATCGTGTTGAATGGACTAAGTTCTGAAACTGTGTCAAAACTGTGTTTCATATCTTTATAAAAATACTGCAAGTCATGATTACCTGAAAATTCGAGAGAGATTTTTAAAGTACCTAATAACGAAACTGTCCTTTGAAATAGTAAGTTATTTTACCGCAGCAATTCACCGCAGTGCATTCTTTGCACAGAACTTCACATACATTCTTATACGATAACGGTCATGCAATCTCGTATAATAATTAATTAAAAAGACTTATTCCATTAATTGTTTTCTATACGTGCAGCTACTATAAGTCAATCAAATATGAGAAAATGAACCCCAATTTTTTGGAATACAAGAACTGATTTATGAATTATCGTGATAACGAAATATCAGTTTTTGATTATTTAATCCGATTTCCGAACGGAGTTTTAAGTATCATACGTGGTCATATGAATTGCTATAAAAATCTAATAAAATGTATTTAAGCGTTATACGATTTTATTAGGCCTGTGATATTATGGTGTCAAGTTTTTATGTACTGTAAATGGCTCTCACCTTCTTGCTACTTGTTGTTACCTACTTTACCATAGATCGTCGTTGTGTGAAAAAAAAATCGTCAACCTTGTTCAAGTTTAAAAAAAAAAAAAATCAGTAGTAGCATAAACTATGTGTTGGAATAAATAATTAACATACTTACGCGTACGTGGCTTAGATCTATCTGGATTTTTAACATCTTTAACCATTTCTATGGCACGCCTACTCATTAGGTAGTATTTACCTATAAACATTGCAATATTATTTTATAAGTTCAAATCTGGTAGGTAACTACCAGCTGTAAACTCTGCTAGGTCCTGGGTTTGACGCTCCAAGCTGAGTTGTTGCTGTCTTTAAAATGAAAGCTACTTTTTCGTACCAAATTATTATCATAAGCTATAATTATTTCATCAAAAAGTTCAAAAAAAGAATTCAAGAAACTTGTCAAAAATTATGAGAAATCGTCGCGTGTCTCTCAAAATACACGTCGACACTCGAATAAGAAATATGAAGTCGTGACGTTAATTACACGTAGCGATGTGCGTGCGCAAGAAAAATGTTTGTTTATTTTAATGACTGTTAAATCAAAACTAATGTTTATCCTGTCCATTTGATTGATTGTTCGTAACGTTATGGACGACGCAAGCGCAAGCCTTGGGCTAAAATCGTAGGCATCGCAAGCGCATCATGTACGTTTGTTTTGTAAGAAACGGGTGTATGTTTATTTGGATTAAGATAGGTACATATATTATGCTAATTAATTAGGATTTCGCAGGTTTGCAAGTAATGGTTGATAACAGAACACGGAATGCTAGACGTAGTCACTCGTAGAGGGTTCAGTAAATGCCACTAGTCATGTAGGTATTTCAGATGAAGCTACTATGTAAATGTTTGTGTAAAATAAAAGTAAATTAATCTAAGCAGAAAGTCAACGTCACGCGGTGTTCCCAGGTTGTTTAACTTCGGTGATTAGACGAGAACCGGTGTTTTCAATGTAGTGTAGACATTGAAGAATTTCAAGCAAAATAAGTGGAACAGTATTTAGCAGGCAGAGAAGCCGTTCAGTGTGGTTCCGAGGAAAACCTTTCCTTGTCAACTACTTTAATTAAGTAACATTTCATTAAGTATCTTACGCTATATTTCTAAGTAAAACGGCTATCATAGATAAGAAACTGAATGCTTAAATTTATGTAATTAGAATTAAGTAGGAAGACCCTTAGGTGTAGATTAAGATATAAATTACAATCAAAACTAATAAACTATCAACAATTTAAATAAATAAGTTTTAAAATTAAATATTTAAAATTTTAAAATGGCTTTAAAGAAAATTAAATTTAAATGCCGTATCTAATGTTTGTTGCTTTGGACTCTTTTCGAAGTCGTTATTTCTATGCAACTTTGTGAATACAGAAGTAATACATGGGTGTAAAGTGCTTTATCTTCCATTAGAATATATTACAAAAGATAGATATTCCTTTGCTTTTTTGCTTTGTATTTTAAAAGGGATCGATGGTAAAGTAAGTGTGTGTGTGTGTGTAAGCAGAATCTACTTGAACCAAATCCGTTCCCTATAATGATTGAAACTGCTTAAAATAAAGGTGAATAATTATTTTAAAATATAGAACAGGCATCAATTTTGCATTTGAAATAAAATACGTAAACCTAATGATTTGTCTATTTATTTTTGTTTCGTTTTGTTTTGTAATCTTGTTACCTTTACATTTATTTTTTATCTAAGACCTCGTCTGCATATTTCGTAATAAATGTGAAACATTTTCACACTGTCCTAAATACACGATGCACGTAATATTCATTTTGGTACCCCAATTTTCCGTGTCGAACAACAGAACCTCGACATAATTCTTTCCTATTATCTCCGCACCAAGGCCCGCGTGGCCACACGGTTGATAAACCCTTATTTAATAAGGTGACTAAACGCATAACTTGGGCCAGATAGTGTCCCTGACACTTGTTTAAGTGTAAACTGCTGTTCTTTTCTGATAAAACGTCACATTTCGATTATTTAGCAGGAGATGCGACCGGGAAACAGGTTTTGTATCGACGTTCTACAGAAATTTACACAAAAATACAAGCGTTGCTCTTCGGATGGATAGAAAGAATCGACTCAAATTTGAACCTTATAATTTTGGATCACCGAAAAAGTTTGGTTTACAACTATTTGGGACAAAAAAATCGTGAATGGTAAACGAAGATGGATCTAGATAACTGATGCAACATACTGATAACAAAAACAACCAAAAGTTCATGTAGCTTAACAGCCTCGCGTCCAAATAAAAAATAATGTAAATCACAAATTACGATTATTTCGACAGTCTAATAACGCAACAACTTTATAACACTTTGAAATGAGTTTTTTAACACTTCATTATGAAAAGAACTTTCGCAAAGCGAACATCTCGTTTGACTTGACAGAATGATAGGTAATGGACAACTTTATTACGGTGTTAACAAGTTTCAAAACAATAAAATATCGGCTCTGCTATTCGGGATTAAAAATACAAATTGGTGTTGTCTCGAAGTTGGATGCTCGCCGCTGGCTAAAAAGTCATTGGAGGTGTTAAACCAGCCTTCGATAATTAGGTAATAAATATTTATAAACGGGCGAGTTGGCTCGTCACAACGCCCGATGCACTTTTCTTTATTTTTTGCTCTTTGGACGTCAAAGGAGTCCGTATATCGAACAGCCGATGCGCGTGGCTTGCAAATGTGACTCTTCATCACTCAATTTTGTTATCTAACTTCCGACTTTTAAAGTTGAATTTTACGTAACAGGGAAATTAACTAACGTTGTTATGTATCGAGCAGGAAGGGGTGTGAATAATAACTGGGATACTTATTTGCAACTGCAACAGTAAGGTTGTGCAGATGAGATTTCACAGCTAGCTAGTTAGGCTTAAGAATGGAATATTTTTATTTTTATGACAGTGGCGAACTTAAATAATGCAATAACATGGGGGAGCTGCCGTAACAGGAGCGCAGATTTAAATATTACAACCAAGATTATTGGCTATATTTCACATACAGAATTGAAAGAAAATATGAGAAGACGGTTAATAAAACTAGTGGCGTTGAAGTTTTTGAAACAAATAGAGTATGTTGAGGTAAGTTCGGGGCTGGAATAAGACCGTACGAATTTTTTCCATGGGCAAAAATGAAGAACTTCCATTCAAACTTTCATTCCCTATTTAACCCATTAGGGGATGAATTTTTAGAAATCCTTCTTTAGTGCTCACTTTCGTTCTAAAAGCAACCCTTGTGCAAAAGTCCTTCCTTAGTGCTCACATTCGTTATATAAGGAACTTTTGTGCAAAAATCCTTCCTTATGCTCACTTTCGTTATATAAGGAACTCCTGTGCAAAAATCTTTCCTTAGTGGTCACTTTCGTTATATAAGGAACTCTTGTGCAAAAATCTTTCCTTAGTGCTCACTTTCGTTATAAAAGGAACTCTTCTGCAAAAATGTTTCCTTAGTACTCACTTTCGTCATATAAGGAACTCTTGTGCAAAAATCTTTCCTTAGTGCTCACTTTCGTTATATAAGGAACTCTTGTGCAAAAATCTTTCCTTAATGCTCACTTTCGTTATATAAGGAACTTTTGTGCAAAAATGTCATGCTTCTATACCCAGTGGTTGAGGCTGTGCATTGCCTGCCAGTGAATAGTTGAATTTAAGATTTTTGTTATGTAGATTGTAAACTGTAAACGGTAAACTGTTCACTTATTTTTGGGAATACTTGACACCACCTTACAAAAAGGCCTTTTTATTTTAAGCTTATTAGCCTAAATACGTACATTATGCTCCTCTCATGAGCGACTGCCTCTGGCACTCCAAATTGATTTTACAACGTTATCATTTCTGATCTCGATACATTGATTTTTTGCTCAATTTTGTATTAAGACTTTGTAACTTAGTAAGCTATAACTTTATTTTCTTAGCATTCCACAAGCCACGTCTCTGTACATTATTGGTCATTAAAATTGAACAATAAATGTCCTAATAAATTAGATGTACAAGTTAGTTTAGGTCGCTACGCTGATGAGAAGCATATTAAGATAGTAAAAGCATTTTATTACGGGAAACATTCCGAGTTTGATTGCTTGTTTTGTTGCTTTTCAGATAGCAGTGGTTTTAGGTTCATGGAGACATTTGTTTGTGGCCAGCATAGTTTAGTTTGGACACGTGTCGGCACTATTTATTGTCTTTTAAAACAACAGAATACTGGCGGAAAATAACTGCTTCAAAAACTCAGGTTCATTCACTTTATCCAAATTTAAATCATGACATCTTACAAACTTAGATTTAAAATTAAAAAAACCCCGACAGAAACAAAGACCTCTGAAAACGGCGTAACAGATTTTCTTCTTCTTTTTTATTTTCCTTTTTTTTAGCTAAGAACACTCTCGATTAAGTCACCTTTCAAACAAAACAAAATCGGTTCAGTCGTTTGGGAGCTACGGTGCTGCAGACAAACACATAGATACTCACGTTAAACTTGTAACGCCTCTTTTTCCGTCGAGCGTTATAAATAAAGATACTCCTAATAAAATACGGCTAATTGTTCACCAAATTGCATCAGCAACAATGAATTCAACGGAATTAGGCAAGTCAATTAATAAACAAAAGCAATTAATTAAGCAGATACATTGCGATGATGTCCATATAATCCCACACCGGGTCTCATGCTCAAACAAATTCAAATTTTAAAACATGCTCAACGACCAGAACCGAGTCCGCCATTACCAGTAAGAGTTACACGCTTCGAATTAAATTCCCATTCAAATTTGAACCTTACAAAGTAAAATTAGGATACTGGAAGCTAAATATACTTCTCCCATGTCCCAGCTACTTTCTGAAGCAGTCCTCTCCATAAAACCTTCCAATTATTTCCGCTCCCTAGTTATCGGGTCGCATCTTGCATCAGTTCACTCGTATTACACAAAAATTTACGAGAATGAGACTTCTTCGGTCGTGATTAACAATAAATTCCCAGTTAACAGCCCGACGTCAACCGTCTGCCTCTATCCATACTTTTATAAAGCGAGACACTTCCACAACACCTGATTTATAGTATTTCTCTTTGTTTTGTGTTTGTCCTCTTTATTGTTTTATTTTCCGCCTTGTTTTTTGAAGGACCCGTTTATTTTGTGACAATTTCTTTGTCATACCGCCACTGAATCTGTGGCTTTTGGAGCATAATTACCACCGCTATCAGAACCATCTGCTAAAGCTTAATAATGATATTTTTTTATGCCGTAAAGTTTTATCGCTTGGGAGGGGGACGCATCTGCTTTTGCCTGTACAATTTTTTTTAAATTTTCTTTACGGTGATAGCTAGTACATTTAGCACTTATGGTTTAAATTCTCTAGCGATGCATTACTTAATTATGATGCTTCCATTACACTCATACTTTAAAAAGTGGTTATCTCTTATCTAATATGTTTTCCGTAAATATTTTCAGACAATTCTACATACAGGTAGACAACACGTGTGAAAAAAATAATTTAACCTTATGAACACCAATTTCAAGTATCAAAGTTCATACGATACCGTTTATGTTGGCGATATTGCTTTAATTTGTGTGCCTTACTTATCTTATAATTTTAATGAACATAATTGCCATCAATTAATATACTCATATTTATTGGTGATTACGAAAAAACCCTCATAATTACGATCAGAGATAAAACAAAGATGTTTACCAAGAAGTAACAACAGGCTTACTATAATAAAATCGGGCCAATATCCTTAACAAGGCAGCAAGGGAGCTAATTAAAATTTTAAACCCAATGACCGGTGTAAGATGCGGTAATAAAGTTGTCAAGGAGAGGGCAGTAAACCGACAGCCAGGATGTCAGCCAGGGAGTATTGTGTAAATCTGTGAGAGATCAGAATAATGATGGTTTGGACGCATCATTAGTTGGGTTTGTAGTTAGTTGGTTTGTGAAGAATGCGAGTTAAATTGATAGAAGCTAGGCTTTTGTTAAATTATGAAAAGAGTCCTAAAAATCAAGTACCTACCTTTCTACCTACCTAGGATTTGTATCATCTAAGCCAAGAAGCTTAGATGATACAAATCCTAGGTAGGATGGTACAAATCCCAAGTCAACCTAATTATCCTTAGATGCTATAAGCTTCGGAATTGATACATAGGTTTAATACAACTCACTATGTTCACAGCAACGAATCAACTCCTATTGCAGTCCACTGCTGGACGTAGGCTTCTCCCAGGTTCGCCACAACACCCTGTCCTCCGGCCTCCGGATCCAGTCTGTCCCAGCAACCTTTTTAAGGTCGTCGGTCTATTTAGCTAGGGGCGTTCCACACTTCAAATACAAACACACCAACCAGTCTTTGTCAAAGTTGTGCCTGAAAAATATATTTTCTGCCAATAATTTTCTTCAGCGTCAACCTTATTTCTTTTCAGTCTGTTATCAATTCCCAATTTCCTCAAGTAGCTATCTACTTACAACACAAAAGATTCGGGAATACGATCATTAAATTTCGTGATGTAATTATTTGATATCTCTGCGGAGAATATATCCCATTATCTAGTAAGGTCCCATCAAACTGCTAAGAGGCAACTTAAATCAGGAAACGGACTATTGTTCAGACTTAGATAACTAGCAGCCGAACTTTCTAGACATCAATATTAAACTGAAGTATTTAAGAACATTTTGTACCCCTTAATCTTCCACTGTCAAAGTTACAGATGTTCAGATTAGTTTGAGAGTATTCCCATTCATCAAAGACTTGATCGTTTGTAGGTTGTAGCGGATTTAATAAGAACGGTGTGCCTGGTTACGAATTACTTGGTATTTGCATCTCATCCTGTTTCTCTATTTGTTGAGCATTGTTTTATAGTCTGATAAAGCATCATGTTGAATTTTACTCTTGTTAATTAATTATTTGCTTTGATGGATTTGCTGTTTTTTGCTAGGCCAATTATTATTCCTCAGATTGATTAATAAATAAGTAACCTTACTTTTAAAGTATTTAGTTGGACTTTTAATAAAACAGATAATGAAAGTTAGCTGTTATCACAATAATCAAACACACGTGTTTTTGAATAAAACAAGCTTATTACTAATATGACATGTCAAAATTTTAATTAACCAAGAACACCCGACTCAAATAAAAATCAAAACACGACATGTTTTACAAGCTTTACCCTAAAAAAAAAGATCCTAATCCAACAATTTATCCATACAAAACTCATTTATCAAAACAGAAACAAAATTATCGTATACCATTCTCAAAGTAGAGCATAGATTTGAACGCATATTTTATAGTCATCAAACACATCCATTTACTTTACAACATTAATCATGGACTACACGGAACGTCTCTAACTCTCTAATTAAACTATATGGAGGCAATTAAAATGTACTAGATGAAGTTTTTCATACAAAACATTGTTTCCTGTGGCCACTCGGAGTGTTGTGCCGCGGTTGGTTCGGCCCCATACTGTTTCAATTAAATCACTGACAATACTTCGAATGCCTGACCAGTCGATACCAAAACATACCGCTTTCGGTCGTCACTGTGGTTCGATTTCGTGGTTTTGATCGTTTGGGAATTGTGGTTTTGAACGGTTTTTGTTTGTAAAATGTTGCTTCGATATTGAAAATTACACATACATACACAATAACACATACCTAAAATTCACGCCTTCTTCCCATGAGGGTAGACAGACACTACAGAACGCCATCTGATACGATCCTTACATACTCCTTTTCGTCGTTTACGTTCATACATCTGGTCATACACGGAAGCCGGTTGCGAGTACTATGCACCTGACCCTTCTGAAGAACATTACAAATAAGGTTTTCGTACTATATGTCCTCCTAGTGCAAAAATTTAAAAACATCTAAAAAACACGCTTTTGTAGTTAGCCGAACTAAAAAATAGAAAATGAATAATAGTTTAAAAAAACTAAAATCATGCTTTTTAAATTTAAATTAAGATTAGTATGATAGAAAAAGAAAAGCGTGGGGTGCTTTTATCTATATTTTCATAATGACTACTTTTACCAATATCTGTCAATAACATATTTATAACAATTGACATCAAGCACCCCACGCATTTTTAAATTTTTTTTTTGTTAATCGCACTATTCTTAAAATTAAAATGTATTGAAAATTATTTTCTAATTTTTAGTTTGGTTTTCTACTAAAGCGTGTTTTTATTTTTAGTAAACTAGTATTTATTTATTGTTAATTGTTTCCCGAAATTTATAAAGAGGTCACTGTCATAAAATTACCTGAGTGAAGAGTAACATTGTTTTGCGTCACTGATTCGAAGTCACTGATTCGAATATGACTGTAATAAAAACTCTCTACCGGTTATTATACAATTCAAAAACATCTATTATTATATTAATTAAATGATTTTGTAGAAATCAAAATAGATATGTTTGTTACTCACTCATTTGTTACTCTACGGGTCACAGCAATGAGGAATGATACCCTACTGTAATATAGGTAGTATCAATTAGTACGGAGGGTATTGTGACTGTTACTGGCGGCCTTATATATTTTTATATATCAATAGTATACTTAAGGTAATAAATTGTGCACAAATAAATAAATAAATAAATATTCAAACAGAAGAAATAAAGAAAGAAAATTATTTTATATCGGACACGCACAGGAAATACAAAGAGTAAAAATAAAAATAAAATAAAAATGGAGCATTTAAAACTAACAAAATTAATAATAAACAAGTAAAAAATGAAAGACCTGTGCGAGGCGAAAAAAGCTCCTATCTCAGCATAATGCTGCAATATTTAAAAAAAAATAAGTATTCTGTTAGGGCCCGCAGTGATGCCACGGACACCTACGGATAGCAAGTCTTAAAATATCAAAACCGTTTGCTCCACAAATAGTCTTGTTACGGACCTCACGACTGTAGGCATGTGCCGACAGAGCACTGATACCATCTAATCCAGATTTCCCCCACTATTTAATTGATTATTTCATAAAGATTAATATGACTCGTCATACTTGACGGTCCGAAGTAACGAACATACAAAATTGTAGCAAACAATCGTCCATGAGTCACGATTAACTCTACCAATTTAAGAAGACCTATTCCCATCCGATACTTTCGAACATTCATCATTCAAAATCTAACGAATTGAAGGGTCTATCTTATTTGGCACTGTGAAGTGTTCTTGCTAATAATTTTCAAGTTCAATGTCGTTACAATTGAGTTCAATCTTCAGTTAAGCGGGTCGTCTACGTGTGATACGTATGATTGATGTAGGTACACTTAATTGATTTATTCGGCAATTGCTTCAAGAGGATACAAAATTGATTCGTGAATAAACTAAGTGGTTTTGACAGTGCAGTGACAATGGTTGCTCTACTGCTTTGAGTAGATAACTTAGACTTTAGTTTAAAAAGCTTTGAACATTAAAAGATTATGACGTAATGTTAACAAAGCGACCAGAAATTGTTGTATCAAGAATTCAAAGGAAGAATCAATTAACGCATGATTTATCACCATAAAACCAATTACTTTCTAAACAGTATCCAAAGCAATTAATACAATCCCACAGTACTTGACAAACCCAACGTAATTCCAGTAGAATTTAAACTAAAAGCAATTGTAATTAAAGGCAATAAACTAGAACCCAATGACTATCAACCTATTATCAAATACTTTCTCAAGACAATTTTTATCAATTCCACCGGACGTTGGACCTATAAATCTATTTAGGAGCAAATAACCGTAGGTCCTGTGGAATTGACAATTGTTCTAAATTAATGAAGCGTAACATAACGTTTAATGAATCGGACACTATGATCTTATCTGCTCATCAATGTCAGTCCAAAATCTATTTAAGAGGCAGTTAGTGGACGTTATGCACGTACTGAGTTATTGTAATGAGGACAATGTAGCTTCGTCAGGGCGGTTTGCTTTGAAGATAGTGTTAATGGATGTTAAGGAAGGTGAAAGGAATTAAAATTTCCAAACTCAATATTGTAAATGCGCAAGTAACTCGTCTGTCTAATTGTTACCTTTTCACACCTAAACCACTGTAACAATCGTTATGAAATTTTATATTTTGGTAGCCTGGATACTAAAGGACGTTTATTCTGCTTCTCATAAAAAAAAATACACGCAGATAAAGTCGGAGGCAACATACAGCTAACAATAACTTAATTATTTTATTAAACTTATTTTCTTTTACGTATCAATAAGAATATTCCATTTTTTTTATCAAAATTATTAAGTGTTCGAATATATGGAACGTATCATGCGACTTCTAATCATTCTACCACGAGCTTCAAGTTTTAATCCAATGTATTTATTGACTGAACAGGAACGGGACCAAGATAAACACATATTTATTCTTACACCCCTACTAACCAAAACTCTTAGATACATTAAAAGGACTAACAAAACGACAATAGCAGATGCACTTAGAGCAAATGAATCAAAATCCTTATCGATGCCACCTCATCGATTGGTATGGGGAATCGATCGTTGAACTAGGGACGCGCCCCAGCTTCAGGACAGGAGTTTAATTTATGAGATCAATAAACTATCTGGGTCTCGTTTCGTACTTTAATAAGAAATAAAGATATTCTAACACAGCTCCAAAATTTATCTCATCTATAATGATGTAGATCGAAGTAAACAAACGCAGAATTTTTTCCAGTGAAGATCTGATCACAAGCCTTCCTTAAAATGTAGCTGTACCTACCATATTACTTGGGCACCTTAGCCTTTTGATTACAATCTCGATAATGGTCATTAAAATTAAAAATTTCCAATGCCTTCCTAATCTCTTCATCTTTACCCACAGACACACGGTTGCCCGATTATATGTAGCAATAAATAGAAGGAGGGCGACCCTCCTGGTTGCGTCACACAATGTCCTTTCCCTTTATCTAGACATCTACAAGGCACAACACGACATTAAAGGACTACCGACAACACACGCGTGTATAAGGCCCTTATTGTGATGTGGACCCATGCTCTTATTTCGATGAGTCACTAGTTTAGAGATTTCTTTGATTCAGTTTTTTTTTTCTGATGTTGGTGTGATAACGAGGCAGATCAAGAATTTGTATAATCTAGAGTATGTCTTAAAAATACACAAATATTTTGTAAATTTTGTTCAAGAAAACGGATTGGCACAAGCATAATTATTTTGAACGTTTGTAATCTAGATATGGCATGAATCATCTGTCAAAACACATTCAAGGCAACAATCCTTAAACCAATTTAAAAAAGATTAAAAGTTTTAAACCTCAATTAACTCCACCACAACCTCCAAAAAAGTTATTGATAAAAACTCCGTGATTAACTAATGATTTATCGCTCTTAATAGGTATCAAACCCTTTTCAAACTAAAGACAGTATTACCAAAGCCACTCCAACAAAGTTTTCGGCAACTTTAGTTAGTTCATTCTTTATTAAAAGTACTCTAAACAACTTAAAGCTCACCCTTGTTACTTAAGGCGATTTACGATCGAGAGGACTTTATAAAAACTTTAATGCACCTGTTCGGTCTATTTAGCAGAGGTGGCCGAGTTTGAGTGCCGTGAAAAAAACGTATCCACACTGTATAAAAGTTCAGAATTTTAGAGCTATTTTTTTCTCGTTTTGTTCGAACGAATGTTGATCTGACAACGTGTAGTTTTTTTTTTTTACCGCGTAAATGGTTCTAGGTACTATTTGGCGGCCTATATTCTCCAGATGATGCCATAAACTCATGAATATGCGAGCGTTCCTGATTATAATATGCTTTTCTAAGGGCTCTAGGGATTTTATGTACGGAAAACATAGCCAGTTCATTCTCGAAGCTTGTAAGTTTAACAAGGTTAGGTAGCTCAGCAAAATTAATAAAGATTAGAATACATAACTTCCAGCTAGGGGTTATGAGAGCCGGTTGAGAAAAATGTGTTTATTGCGGACGTTGTAAAGAACGGTCTGTAAGGTCTGCGAATATTTTTGTCTTTTTTACGATTTTTGTACCCGTAAACTTGTAAATAACAAGTAGGGGTTAGATTTAGGTATTTTAAATTTAAAAAAATCATATCAGTGTGTACAGATAATTTTGCAGGAATCCTTTTGAAAAATCTCGCCTATGGTTAATGATCCTCGAATAAATTTATTAGAAAGTACAGTTTGTCTTACTTCTTTTGGGGAAAAGGTTTGAAACATGTTGTCTACAACAAATTGTCACTAAACACTGCCAATGTCACACCAACTTATACAAATGATTGCTGAGCCAACAATTTAACTGTTCCCGCCAACAAAATATAAAGAAAAACCAAATAAATAAATAAACCACACGTATTTTCCTGTCATCAGAACGTTCCAAAAATACATCAGAATTCGAAAACTTTAGCTGATCACTGATTTGATGACAAACCGGACAGAGTTAGTGATGTGGGTCCTCCCAAAGGGAATTGCCCAGTTTGTTAGGGTGCTCTGGCTTGATGTGGACATTAAGTATAATAATAAATGAGTTAAGTTTTTAATATTTCATTCCTAATAGAAACGAAATATTATAATAAAGTTGCAGGAAGTTACATAAATCTACCATATTTAGCATGTGTAATATTGTGATCTTGTCACTCATACTCGTAATGGACGTTCCATTATGAGTATTTATTTTCCAAATTAATAATAAAAATGAGCACTTCTTTTCTAGTATAAATTATTCTCGTTTATTATAATGATATTAACTTACATATTTGTGCAACAGTTACAAGTTAGGGGAATATTAGTGGATAAAATAAAACAAGCAGCTATTATTTCTTACAATGGTTTATTCCGAATCATAAACAATTAAAATACTATCTAAAAACTGGGCGGGTGGAGTAATATTATTCTCGTGCCTTGCCCAGCTTAAATACCACATTATGGTCATGACGTGAGCACAGCAACCTACCGTTCTTCGCCCTACAAGGCAATTGCAACAATACTGAATAATTGCTTCTCTGCCCTGTTGATTATTATTATATAAAATATAAACAAAATATATTTTTCGGCTTATGTGCCTGCTTTGTATTTTGCCTCTTAATAATGAGCAATTGCCTGCCAAGGGTAAACCTTCTAGGAGGTTGCTGGCTCTGTCCGTGCTTATTTCAACAGTGTAGGAACCATCATTCCTAATATGTTCTCCATAATACGATCGTGCCTGTTTCAACTGGTATGTGCCACAACCAAATAAAATAAGTCCACTGTATGTCAGCCTTGGGAATGGTACATTATTTACGTTTACATTTATGTTTAAAAACTGTGTACGTCTTCTATTTAAATTATTCTGTATCACAAAATCAGCGAGTGTATTATTCATATACAATCTCTCATTCACTATTTCTAGAATTTGACCTGCATCTACTCTATCACTGATCCTTAAGTGAAACTTATTTATCAACGCAGCAGCCACCTTAAAATCTAACATTGCATGATTGGAAGCCAAGTTAAAAAATTCGTGTCGGAATATTTTAAAAGAATGTTTGAAAATTCCATTTACGACTTCTACAACCCACCTACACATTGTGACGGTTCTAGATTTATTAACTGCCAACGTTGATAATTGAGTTTCACCTACTTGTAAAGATGCAGGCATATGTACAGAATAATTACACTGTTCTAATATTGCCACACAGTCTCTAAAACCCCTATCCAGAATAAAAACGTCTCCTGCCTGAAAATATTGCCTTAATGCATTTGCCTTGTCTCTTAATTCATGCAACATAATATTGGCATCAGATGTTGTTGCTGGATAGGGGCCTAATACATCTATAATGTATCCATCGGACCATACCATTATGAGTGGCTTGATTAAGTTCCTATACTTGTGTAAGGAGTAAGTATTCTTTTGATATAGATAGTTTGAACTCTTTTGAACATACAAATATGTACCATCAATTATAACAATTGGTTTTCTGTCATCGCCACTGAACAGTCCGTTGGGTATAATAAGATTTTTATTTGCTATTTCTGCCCTTGTAATATGATTTATTCCCAAGTTATGGGGAATAAAATCGTCATTTAGAATATCACGAGCTTTGCCCATTAGTCTGTTCAATGTTGATCGTGGGATGTTAAGCAATGATGAAATTCTTTCGTCACTATCCCCAGTTCGGAGTTTAATTAAATATGCAGTAAGAGCCAATGAACCATTGTGCATCTCAGATAACCTAGGAAGATCTGCTTTTAAGTTAATAAATTGATCTTTGGACAGCCCTATCCAGAAATGGACCTTTCTTTGACAAATGTAGCAAAGTCCTGAACATGTTCTACTGTAAAGGTGTGGTTGGGATTTAAAATATTTGATAACAATTCATCCCAATTATTATTTAATAAATGAAAACTGCATATTCTGCAGTTTTTCGGAACATAAAAATTAAAATCTGTAAATAACTTCACCCTGAGCCATATTGGGACAGTCAGTCGTTGCGGTGATTCACAATCGGGGCAAAAACAATGAGCTTGTGTATCCGGTGCTCGTGAATAATCTGGTAAGTTAATTGTTTCTGTTGATGCTGCTGGTACGTTAACAGCTACTGGAGCAAGGACTGGAACTCTGTCAGCTCGCTGCCAACATGGATGGCAGATGCGATCTGATCCATGAACCTTAAACAAAATAATTCTAAGTTAGTGGCATTTAAATACATTAATGATTTATTTCTATACACATAATTCTGTTAATTTCAAATAATATATCCTATCCGTAATAAATAAAAGTTAATCTGTGCTCACCTGCCGTGGTGCTATCCAATCGCTAATCACATTTCTTATGTGAGTTTCTCTTTCTGTATTGGTATGCAGAACATGGGATCTGGTACGCAATATAGAACATTGGCAGTTGACACATAGTTGTCGACGATGACCACCACTTGTGCTTTGTTCATTTCCTTGGTCCGATGAGAAATTAAATGCCAACATCCAGCATGAATGACAGACCAAGCTATGGGCTGTAACCTGTAAATAAGACAAGCATTTATAAATGCAGGTTGTTTAGACAATATATATAATAATATCTCAAAAACATTCAGAAACAGAAATTATACTAAGCAAAACAAGTGAGTTTGTTTCAGATGCTTCTCAAGCAGTCATTTAGTTAAGACATACCGGACTCATCTAGTATGGGCTATTTTTTATAAGTATTGAAATAGAGTTTTTGAACCCTCTTTACATTAGTCATGTTTGAGTTTTGAAACTTACGATTTGAGGAGCAGTCCACTGTCGAATAGTTGATTGTATTTCAACGAGCTCCAGTGTGCGTCTTCTGCGATGCAAAACATCGATGCCACAATTAACACATCGCAGTTCTTCCTCTTTCCCACGCGAGGAAACAAGACGATGCGCAGGAGGGTCCGAGTTCGTTCCAAGGTGGTCATTTAAAGCAGGCTCAATGTCCAAAATAATGCCAGGGTAAACGTTAGAAGCAGATTCAGTGTCCAAAAGTAAGGCCGGGTCTTCATAAAGTGGGGTATCGGAGTCCATTATAACAAAAACAAACGTTTCGGGAAAACAAACAACACGCGAATATTCACAACACGGAACCAAACTGCAAAGCGAATAGTATTTTCTTAGTCATTGATTGTTGACAAATGATGCACTTAGTGTTGCCAGGTAATAATAAAAAATAGGTTTAACATTAATCGATTTGTTGATTCGATAATTGAGTCTATAATCAGACAGAAATTGATTTACATAGAAAAATATAAATGTTTTGATTTAATCACAGATAAATAAGTATTAACTATGGTCCAAATCACTTATCAGTTAACGTGCGCATGAAAGAACCACATTTTTTTACTCAAATAGTAGAAAACGATTATTTATCGAATAAAAACTGAACTCGCATTATTATTTATGTGGTAACCCAGAACCTAAGCCACCAAGAGCCTGCAACCAAAAAATGGCGGTTCTTTGCGCGTGTAATCGGCGTGAATACTTATAATACAACATTTTTTTCCTAAGACTTTCCTGTAACGAGGTGTGCAAATATATTTATTTTAGAATTAATTATATTTATTTGATAAAATACTTTTTACTAAACAGCTTGTCCACGTTAAGCCGAGAATGGCGATTCCCTTTATGTCAAGCCGCACGAGATATTGATTACACTTTCGAGATTTTCAAAGTCGTAAGTTATAAATTTAATTGATTTAATGGCGAGATATATCAACACCAGGTTCATTTGCGGCAAATTAATGATGGCGTTTATGTTAATTTTCTTTTCGTTGCTCATTCATTATCTTATTTTGAAACTGCAGAGATTTTTGACTGCTGTTTCATCTTGATTCAAGGAGCAAGCAAAATTACTGTTTAATTTATTGCCTTTGTTTTTTTAGTTTTTGAATGATGCTTTGTTTGGATATAACTAGATTTGATTCTAGTGTTAGAATTAATTGAATGTCAATTCAGTAAATGAAAACCAATTATTAATCTTGTAGATATTTGAGGTGATGGGAATAGACGCAAACAAAAAAGGAAAATCATCTAGAACATACAGTAGATCTGATCATATCATACCAAATAAGAGAGCTGACCACCAAATTAATTACACACGTCTAACTTCCTCAGGAGAAAATAATTAACATTAAACGAGCAATAATTCCAACGCCATTCGGCCTTCCCTAATTTGACACTGGACATTATAACCTATAACTGAACGGACGGCGCCAAGACGATATCATATTATCTGGTACCAACAATCTCGAAAATATCGAATGACAAAGAATGGACTGTTTATTACGAAATAACGATCTATCGGCGACTGTAGACGAAGGCACCCGAAAATAAGACGATCGCTAACCAGAC
This sequence comes from Dryobotodes eremita, assembly GCA_917490735.1. NCBI lineage: Eukaryota > Metazoa > Arthropoda > Insecta > Lepidoptera > Noctuidae > Dryobotodes > Dryobotodes eremita. The sequence goes on along the minus strand of OU823251.1, from coordinate 14,920,118 downwards.
GTATAAAATAACGGAGAAAAAAGTTTGGAGATTAGAATCGAAGTATTTATGTTAAGGAAACGATGAAGGCGCGCGTTTAAAGGTTAACGATTCCTATCAATTAAGGTTATGGGTCGAGTCAACGGGCCCTTGGGTAGACCCCCGCTGCGACAGGATTTCGCACCTGTCCTTTTCGGTTTAGTTTTTCACGTCAACGGCACCCAGAAGTGGTTACAGGTGCAAAATGATTGTAGGGCGACCTTCTTGCTTTTCTAAATTGGATATCGATTTTTGGCGCATATAAATCCGTATTGATGAGAAAAAAATTGAAAGTTTACTCACCTGAGTGAATTGATTTTACTGCTTAAAAAGCTGCTTTACTGCGTAAAACTGTTAAAGTGCTTATTATATTTGTCACCACCGTATCTTCCGAGCTATAAAATCATTTTTTTCAAGATTTACAACGATTTTGCTTCAAAGTTTTCAATCCTGTCGACATTACAAATCCATTTTATTTGAAATTATTTCTGAACATGGCGTGACCAAAATGATGGCTACCCCATGCTCTCAAGTTTTTGTTATGGTATTAAAACAAGATTCTTATTTATGGATATGATAATTTTAATAGAAAGTGCCAGTGCCCTACTGCGCAGGAGTGGAACAAATAGCTTGCGTGATAGGGAAGTTCTCGAAAACAATTCATTTTGTTAAATTATTATTGATAAAATATTCATTTTATATGGTTAGCAGGAATGAGATTTTTATGTTTACTTCGAAAAGGTTGTAGAAGCGAATAGATTCGTTATTTGAATGTGACAACCGTTACGTGTTATGTTATTTTTTTTTTCTCTAACTTGCTTTGAAATTCGAGCATTATTTTGACGACCTTCTTCGAGATAAATTGAAAATGCTGTACTGGTCAAAAACATGCGAACAGTGGCCGGCAATTTTGGTATGAAAATCCATCTGTCGTGTTTAGCGGCCGAATAAATTACTATGAAAACTCATACCGTCGCGTAATTTAAAAATGAAACGAACTTTTTCTTCGACCGATGGCAACCAAGGAGGTAACTTATCAAACATTTTATTTAAATCTCGAACTGGCTTAGCAAATAGAGCTGTTTAAAATTAAAAAGAAACAAATGAACATATTAGCGCGAGAAAAGTTATCCTTGTTCGTCATTGATTCTGGAATTTATATTTAACTAGCTTTTGCCCGCGCCTTCGCTCGCGTTAATTTAGACTTTGACTATCAATTCGGGTTATAATTCAATCATGATTCGAAAGACACGTGGCGCCATCTATTATCATAAGAACGTTATTGTTATTTTCCTCGGGAACAGTACTTTTTTGCGGGATGAAAGGTACCCTATGTCCGTTTCTGTACACCTGACTACGTATATGCAAAATTTCAGGATGATCGGTTCAGTGGTTTAGGCGTGAAAAGGTAACAAACAAACAAACTTACTTTCGCATTTATAATATTATAGTTAGGAGTTAGGATTAGGATTTTCTTCGTTTGAATTTCCGTGCAGTATTTGAGAAACGTATACTAGTACCTCTACTTTGTTACGACTTATTTCATCTTATTATTTATATGAAAGCGACGGGCAATACGCACATATTTTGATTTTTAATCATTTTATTAAATTAAATTACATTTAAACCCTCTTTCAACTATTGTTTACAAATTAATATTAATTTAAATAAAAACTATTAAAATATTTACTTATTGTAAACCATTATACTCTTAATTTAAATTTATATATCTACTAATTTTCAAATACTAATTTTATTTAAAAAAACACGTGTGGCACTCGGGGACTGCCGCGGTAAAGCTATTGCATAGCTTTTTTATCAACTTATACAATTATAATTATTTATTTATTTTTTATTTATGCAGTATTTTTTTTCTTTGATATTAATTCAAGTACACTCGTACCATATACTTACACGTTAAGCGAACGCTCGGCCGAGCTACATGGTAGGCGGAGTGGGGGGTGTTAGGTTTTATTTTCGTTACGGAATTTCTTGATTCGGTCGCCGCACTCAAAGCCCGCGATAAAAGCTATGCAATAGCTTAAGGTTGTCTGTAAAAGATCGCTTTTAGCGATAAGACCGCCCATTGTGTCACCCTGTGTAAAATGTCTACATTTATATGTTATTTTTTTATGGTGTACATAATAAAGAGTATTCTATTCTATTCTATTCTAAAAACATAACGATATACAAAATTATTAATTAAGTAAATTTATTCGTGGAATATCAATTATTAAACAGATTCTTCTAAATGAACTAAAATACCGCTAAATTATTAAGTTTCACTAAATAAATATTAACTATGTTAGTATTTTAATTTGGAATACTATACCAAGCCTTGGCCGCTACCAGGCATTGATGAACTCATGTATGTGTGCCTCGGCTTCGCCTCGGCTCACATTTTCACCTTCGTCCACGTTCGTCCATCAATACCTCTGTTGTCGGGCGTTGCAGTAATGTACTATTATAAAGAATTTAATTAGAAGACACAGCGGTGGATGCTGTTTTTTTATAAACAAATGGTAAATTGTCATTGATTAATTTAAATAAATCTAAATTCCTTAATTCATTTAGTTTTAATTATTAATTGCAATAACTTCGTATTTTTCTCTTGTTTTTGACCTGTTTCTATTTATTCCCTGACTAATGAAAAACCTCACTGACTTTAAAAACAAGTAGTTGTCATAAAAACTTGGAAGATTCCAATGTCAAAAATATCAAAATCTTGCGAGACGAGACAATGTTAATTATTAATTAGGTACCTCAAACACTTCTGACACTCGACACATAATGATTAAAACCTCATAGTAACGGAGACGCCTCGTGTCTTAGAGTTCGATTCCATCCGTCGGTATCTTAATTTAAGTAAACACTCCCGCTAAATGAAGAGACACTAAATAAGTGGATCTTTGATGACAGTTTTCATTTGGATCCGTATAATTGTGTTTGATTAGTGGAACCCGAGTTATTTTAAAATTATAGACTGTTATTGTGATTAAGCTTGAAGAATTTTGAGAAGAAGATTGTTTAAATTAAATCTGAAGTTATGGGTTGAGCAGCCTGATTTTTTTTTCGGTAATGATCAAGTAAAGTAACATTAAACACAATGAAAACTGTCTTCTTCAGAACTCCCCGTATAAATGAATGTAATGGGCTTCCAAATTAGTACCTAAATCAAATAATATCCTAAAGTACAAACGCTTTTAAATAAACTACCTGCTGTTTTTCCAGATTTTAATTATAATTAACCAAAACTTGACATGTCTTGTATGTGAAATTTACAGTATCCTGTAAAGACCTATTTATTAATAATAGTCTTCCAGGCCGAATTTCGGCCATGGCGGCCAATGTCAGCGGAGACTGGCCATCGGCGCGGGAGATATTATTGTGCACAAGCGTGTGCCCAGACACAGGTAGACTCTCTCTACCCTCGCTCTGATAGGCCGATGGGACGGCAATCCACGACCGGAGAGACATCAGGCGCAGGACCAACGGTTTAACGGCTTTCCGAGGCATTGATGGAGGATATCACACTACCAAGTGCCAACATTCAAACTCCGGGCAGTTGCTGAGAAATTCCTAGTGGAAAAACCCAATAACACTTTTGCCCGACCTGGGAATCAAACCCAGGACCCTACGCTTAACAGTCGCGCTTGCGAGCACTAGACCAACGAGGCTTAAAATACTGCCTAAACGTACACTTTTGTGATGTTTTTGAAGCTACCGTAATTAATAAAGAAATTCAAAAGCAAAATTAACATACCTAACAGTCAATAAATTTATAGTAAACTGAAAATTGAACAAATTTAAAATAAACTTCGTCCTTTGTAATGAAGTTGCTAAGCTCAATATTAGTCATTAATACCAGTCGGAGCTTATACAAGTTTGATGAAATTGAAAACTATATTTTAGTATTGGAACTTCTTGAATCTAGGTCAAATAAATTCTGAACCTATTAACGAGTTTGTCGATTTTATAATTATGAAAGGGATAAAGGCTACAGTCTATAATGGAGGGAGTGGTTTTGAATAAAATAATAAGGAAACTGTTGGTTATGAAAGAAAACAATTAAATTCTTAATGTTGTTACTTATTTATCAATTTTCACAAACATTCGTTGATGGCAGCGGTGTTTGTTTTGTTAAGTCCGTGAGGAATCCGGCATGTCCTAAACCAAAAATTCGAAGACATGTGACGTCTATCAACCCGCACTGGGCACGCGGTGGATTACAGGCCACTCCCTCTCACAGAGAGGAGGCCTGTGTCCTAGCTGTGGAAATATTATAGGCTAAATGCTTTGCTGCTAGGGAAATTTACCATACAAATTAATTACCAACTTAAATTGTTTGCATATTCAAATCATAACTGTCATTTACTTTGAAAGTTGTATGAAAGGGTTGTAACACGACAAATTGACGTAGACTGACCGTACGTTGTGTGCGAGCTTTTTCTTTTTTGGTTGGGAAATCATCAAATGACCTCTCCCGCTCTGGGCGGAGCGGAAGGGCGTGTCAGACTCTTACTGACTAAACCCCACCCGTGTTCCTTCAGTTGCCTGTGCGCCAGGGCCACGGTAACTCTTTCGAACAATCCGCGACCCCGGCAGGCATCGGCCCTTTCGGACCCCGTCAATGGTGCCTACAATATTGATTACCTTTTTTGAAGAGCCTTAGCACCAATTTCACCAATCTCTGCTGTTACTAAATACCATGCTAAGCATTTTGACGGACTATTTTTCGTAGTGAGACAATCCATCAAAAGGCATAACGGGACATTTAGAATAAACACAGTATGGTGAAACTGGGCCTTAAACTTCCCAAGTAATATTTACTTTTTAAATTACGTAATACTAACATCTCCATTTCGGTCGATACGAACTACATACCTATTTAACAACACCTTTTCATTGAAATGTAGAATAATGAAAAAATGCATAATCCAAACGTTCCCAAGTTAACACTTTGCTAAGTATGTTCCTACCGTTACTAGGTTCAACAGGGTCTAACGACTCTGAATCCAAGTGTGACCTAACAAGCTAGTGCCTTAACAAGGCAATCAAATCTAAGGCCTTGCAATCTGTGGGTGAACTAACCACAGCTTAACCGCGGTCATCGAATGAATCGCTCGAACACGACTGAGTTACAATCCTCTATATTTTATGATTTTATTTGTCGGTTCAACTTGCGCTTTGACATTTATTTCAAGTGTCTTTTCCTTTAGGAACGTTTTACTTGTACTTTTAGCAGAATGTGGAGTTTGTTATTTTAAAATAGTGACTGCCTTATTGAGTTACTTAAAATGAGTCAATATTTTGACAAAATATTGTGAACGACTAGCTGCTGCTCGCGGCTTCGCCCGCGTAGATGTCGGAAATTATCCCACGGGAACGTGCTATCGGGACAAAAAGCCTATTTTACTCCTTATAACACTAGCTATCTGCCAGAGAAAGTCCCATCAAAATCGGTCCAGCCGTTTCGGAGTTTAGCCGGAACAAACAGACAGACAGATTTAAAAACTGGTTTTTTTTTCTCGTATATTTTCACATGCATTTAGTAAAAAGCTGTTATTTTGACATTACAAACATACACTTCAATTCTATTTATTTGTATAGAATATTCGTATATAGATGTATACGTGTATCGTTCTATGTATGTATTGAGAAACTCACCGACAAAAATGACGAACATCTACTTATGCAAACTTTCACCCCCAATTTAGCCCCATAAGGGAATGAATTTTACAAAATCCTTCCTTAATGCTCTTTCGTTATAGAAAGCACTCTTGTGCAAATGTTTCTAGACTATAAGTGAAATAATAAATTAATTTAAGATTGTTATGACATAGAAGAGTTAGCTCGTAAACATTTATTGATGTACATGAATGTAGACTTCAAGAAGAAGACGAACTTTGTACTGAGATGCACCGACTTACTAGACTGACTGAAGACCGAAGTACCGAGTATTGTTACGCAATTTGACATAAGCCTATGTCCAGCTGTGGACGTCCATTAGTACTTTAAATTCAACTATGACGTCGCTCATGCATGGCCATGTTAGCCCCACAAACTTGTTTAGATCGTCACACCCCCTTTGCCGCGGCCTACCTCGAAGGCGACGTCCTTCCTCAGGCGTCCAGTAAGTGAGGATCTTTGTCCATCTCTGCAGGTGAATTCGTGCAACGTGGCTAGCCCACTCCCACGCCCACTTTAGCCTGGCTGTTTTTTTATCCAACATCATCGTATTATGAAGCGCAGGGTCGAGTATAATAAAATTAATAAAAATATAATAAAGCAAAAAATTTTATGAAAAATACATTTTCTCTCTACGAACATTTACTTACTTTTAATATTTTCTCCTATCGTGTAGATTAAGCAAGAAAGTTTAGAGTTTCAATTAAAACCTCTTTTTTCGTTTTCCCGGCTCCGGTTTCTGAAACTTCCAGTCGGTTACTTGAAAGCTCAAACTTCGTTATTTCTCCACTCATAGTTGCAATAAGCTTGACCAAACTTCTTTAAGCTTTAATTAATTTTGTAAGGGTTTATAATCTTACTTTAATGGTTAATTTAAATTAGTTACTCAAAGCTTCGGTAGAAAAGTCCGTTTATTAAATTTGTTTTATGTGTTTTTAGTTCATTTGCATACGTTTGTGAGCGTTAGGGGAGATAAGTAGAGTACGTAGAGATAATTATGATTATACCTCGGAATATAACAGTAACCCATTTCATTTTGCTTAATTTACCAGTAGGTAGGTGGGTATAGACACTTTTATTTTTGAGAAGTCAAAAGGAAATTCACTGAAAAATAATTGTACCCTGTGATCTTAGCTGTCATATTATTATAAACACACATACACATACATAAACTCACACCTTCTTCCCATGAGGGTAGACAGAAACTACAGAACCCCACCTGCTACGATCTTTACATACTCCTTTTGCCTCGTTTACGTTCATACATCTGGTCATACACGCACGCCGGTTTCGAGTACTACGCACCTGACCTTTCCGAAGAACATCACCAATAAGGTCACTATATATCTTCCTAGGGCATACCCTCCCGGGGTTTCCATTTCCATCTGGCTTGTAAATACCTTTTGTTAGTCACCCATTATTATAAAGGAATGTCTAATTTGATTAACTCATTCCCCTTTCCCGTGAATCATATAAGGATCAAGTTGTTTGTCTACTTTGTGGAAAGTTTGTGTTAAACAGTCCTTTCGCTGAAGCTAGCTAAAATATCCGGATCACAACGAATGTATTCTAATAGACGTTTTGTAGAGTTTGATTTATTTTTGTCATGTATTTTTGTGGTGTACAATAAAGTGTATATAAATAAATAAATATACTAAAATTGCAATTTAAATCTAGGGCACATTATTCGAAAATAATACCAAAGGGCAATGCCCATCACCCATACAAAGAAATGCCTAAAATGAACAACAATGAAATAAAAGCTAAATTGCACTACCAATCGTAGGAAACCCAATACAATTTCAATAATTATCAAAAAACTAGGTAGAAGCCAGTTCCAAACATTTTTGTACAATATAGGCTAAGTCAATGTCAAGGATTAATATGCAATAATTAAACAACAAAAAATCATTTAAATTATTCATTCATTATTTAAAAAAAAAATATCGTCAAGAAATGCAGGAGGATAGATATTGGATTAGTACTGGGCCCATGTTAAGTACCATACATAGCATGGGCGAAGATACCAAAGGTTCGCCGTTTAAATGATGACTACATATTTGTGAATTCTTTGGTACATAATGATAATATAGTCCTTGAAGAGCCACACCTTTAATGAAAGAGGTACTACATGTCTGTCTCTCATATTACATCCTGGATAGAAACAATGACTTTCGAGTGTCGACTGCTCTTCCATAATTAGGTAACACGGTGATGGATCTCATTTGAGGAATCTCTATACTTACAGCTTGTGGTGTTATCCATGCCTGTATTAAATAACGTACTTCATCATTTTGCACTGATAATATAATACGTCTCATCCTTGCAATATCGAGCTAGCAATTAAGACAGTATAGGTTTCTATCCATTTGTTTAAATTACACTGGGCACAAGTCCAAAATAACAGCAGCGTTGTATATAAAGCAGGTTCAGGTCCGTCGTCAAAAAGCCAAGTCGTCATTTAGGCGGATCCAATGTAAGTCCATGTTCAAAAATGGGTATCGTGTGCAGAAGTATAATCAAAATCCTTAATGAATAGCCACAGTCGTGAAATATCATAAAAAGCAATCCGTAATTCCGCAAAAACATGAATCAAGTAATATAAAAGGTACTCTGTGTCAACTATACAAACGAAAAAATGAAAACCAGTAATGTCAAACTGTCAGTAAGGCAAAAGACACGTGATTCATACAGCCTACGATACTTTTTCTATTTTGAAAATAATTTGATTTTTAATTAATATTGACATGTATATATTATTTTAATTAGATTTAGGGTACATATAGGTCGAGTTATATTAAATTAATGATAACTGTGCACTAATTCTATAAAATAGTTCGTTAAGGATTATTTGACGATTCCTGTTTGCCTGAATGTCAGTTACCCATGTCAAATAAACACTAACCTCCAATAAAAAAATAAGAATGAACTATACGGATATCAAGTTAAATATTTAAAAAATCATTATATTTTTACCCTAGATAAACAAACTTGAGAATTATTTCATTATACATTATAAATTCTAAATAGAATTATGGACTATTAGTAGTTTCTGTCCATTTCAGGCATTTTTCGGGCGTTCCCCTTTATGTGTACCGGAAATAGTTTCTCCTAAACTTGGTCAAGCTCTAAGGATCGAAAGTAAATTATCATAATACACTGTAAGATTCCGCAGAACATTTCAAATATTCACATCCCCCAGACAACGGTTCCCTCTAAAGAATGTAAGATATTGGAAAACCCATAACGGGACCTTTAATAAAGGATAAGCTGAATAACTTTAGCGTTGTTCCCAATAAATTCTTAATATTTTGTAACTTTTAACCGTGTATATAAATAAGTAGATCGGGAGCGAGTTTTCTTTATATGTTAGCAATTTAATATAAAAAATATTTACTGATAAAGATTGTTTTTCTATTTGCATTTTTTTTGTAATATGAAGACCCAGTTTAAGGCTTTAGTGTTGTCAGTATAATATTACATGAAAGTTCGTCTGCTTCAGCGCCATTTTCACTGGAATGGGCTGATACCTGAAACAGTAGAGATATAACTGTTATCCAAGCAAGGTAACAATGTTCTATTTTGTAGAAGTAATTTCCTCTTGTAAAGTCTTTCAAATGAAACGTTGTTGTCATTTCGCTCACAACTATTTCTGATACATACATATAATAAAAGATTCAACCTCATAACATCTACTATACGGCAGACATTCCACTTTCTATTAACGTCCGCACACAATACCTGAAAAATATTTTTCTAAACGCATCGCTAGGAACTTCGCAATAAAAGGCAAACAAGAAAATAACGGGAACATTAGTTTTCATATAAATGGAAATATAACTCCCGGTAATAAGCACTTCAACTTCAGCTTGGCAATTGCTTTTTTTACAAATAGACGTTGTTCTGGGGATCGAGTTTATTTACGACATTATTCTTATAATGGCCCCGTAGTACGGCCCTGGGGCCCAGTTTTAGCTGAAAACATTCGCATTGTAGCTATGGGACGCATTAAATTTTAACTTTAGATGGTAAGATCTGTATTTTACTTTTAACTTCTTTGACTTTATTTATTCATTTTTAACCCCCGACGGAAAAAGAGGGGTGTTAAAAGTTTAACGTGTTTATCTATGTGTCTGTCTGTAGCATCATAGCTCCAAAACGACTGAACCGATTTTTATTTTTTGTTTGAAAGGTGACTTGAACGACTGAAATTAGCTAAAAAAAAAAATAAAAAGGAAGAAAATTTGTTTAGCCGTTTTTAGAGGTTTTTGTTTATGTCGGAGTTTTTTAATTTAAATTTAACTTGTTATAATCAAACTCAGAAGTTGTGCTTTCCGGCAGATATTTTGTTTGTTGTTTGTCAACTTCATGGTTTTGTGTATTTTTTTTTCACGTTCTGCTCCTGGTTTCCTGGTTAACTAAGCTTTAATTTTATGGCGTTTTTAGGTTCCATCTTATGTGTGGACCTTTTTTTTTTGGTGGTAAATCATCAAATGACGTCTCCCGCTCTGGGCGGAGCGGAAGGGCGTGTCAGACTCTTACTGACTAAAACCCACCCGTGTTCCTTCAGTTGCCTGTGCGCCAGGGCCACGGTAACTCTTTCGAACAATCCGCAGCCCCGGCAGGCATCGGTCCTGTCGGACCCCGTCAATTTTGCTGACATCTCTTTGAGGCGCGCGTGGAACACGACGCGCCGTCGACCCGGGCCTGGTCCTTACCGGACGGCGAGCTGCCCATTGCCCGCCGTCCGCAAGCCCGCGCCTACGGTGGCCGGGAGTCGGCAATCGACTCCCGACGCCCAGGGTGTCTCCTCCTCCTGCGGCGGCTAGGGGCGCGAGGGCGTAGAGATTGCCTCTCTCTTTTGCGCTCCGCCTCCTCCTTCGCGAGCATTACTGCTTCGCAGAAGGAGGGGACGGCTTCCCATTCCCTCTCGCTCCGTACCATGGCCTGAACCAGGGCCGGACGCGAGAGGTCGCCGCCGCCAATCGCCGCCACGAGGACACGGCGGTGCTCCGCCCAAGCCGGGCAGACCTCCACCGTATGCTCCACCGTGTCCTCCGGTCGATCCACACGATGGTAACACCCGGGCGTTTCCTCCCGCCTTATCCGAAACAGGAACCTCCCGAAACAGCCATGTCCGGTGAGGACCTGCGTCACGCGGAAGGTGAGGATGCCGTGGCGTCTCTCAAGCCACTCCTCAAAGAGGGGTCTTACCGCCGCAATTGTGGCGTGCCCTGCGCTGGGTTGCGACAGTCGCACTCTCCATGCCGCCATGAGATCTCGCCGGAGCTCTGTCCGCTGTGCCGCGATTACTCGCGGCAGCGGAGTTACGCCCCGGCGTTTCGCCTCCTCGCGCCACTCCCAAACGTGCGCGAGGACCTTTGCCTCCAGATCCCACGGCGGTAATCCGGCAAGGAGGCTCGCCGCCTCGCAGGAGACCGTGCGGTATCCCCGTACCATCCGGATGGCCATGACCCTTTGGGACGCGATCAACCGGCGAGCTGGCCGGAGCCTCAATGAACGCGCCCACACCGGTGCCCCGTAAAGGGGCATGGACCGCACGACCCCCGCGTAGAGCCTCCGGCAGGAGGCGTTTGGCTCCCCCAGGTTGGGCAAGAGCCGCTTCAAAGCAGCCCCGGCCCGCTGCAGTCTGGGAGCCAAACGTCGGAAATGCTCCACGAAGTTCCACCGGCTGGCGAGGACGAGTCCCAGGTACCTCATCGTCGACTCGACGCCGATGTGAACCCCTCCTACCGTTATTTCGGAACCCGACAGTGATGTGAGTACGAGTGAGTGAGTGAGTGAGTGAGATGTGTGTACCTAAGCTTTTTTTACTTTTATTTCTCTATGTTACCTACCTATTCATTACAAAAAATAAAAGACCTACTTTAAATTAAATTAGTTTGATGGATACAATCAAAGTAAGTTAATTATTTCTTAGTAGTACACACCTACATAATTTTAAAGTCACTAATAGATTGCCAAGCTTATTTCACAGGCTTAATTTCAGTAAAAGCCTCCACTGTATCTTTATTTACGAAATAAATTGTATTCAACCTTTGCTTTGACTGATGTTTAGTTACTAAATAATTAAACCAATTAACGTTTATTTATTAAAAAATACTCGAATCACATACATGAGGGGTTTCTGGCTAAGTAATAACAGTCGCAAGGGGCGATCTTCTAGGTCAAGCAGCGCTTGCTGAGTTCGGTCTGTGGATGGATTACCATCAACAACATACCGAATCCCCTCCGTGCCTCAGAAAGCAAGTTTAGCCATAGATCCCAGCTGTCATAGAGGATCTTTGACAGCCAGACGCCTTTTTTTTTTTTTTTTTTCGGTGGGAAATCATCAAATGACCTCTCCCGCTCTGGGCGGAGCGGAAGGGCGTGTCAGACTCTTACTGACTAAAACCCACCCGTGTTCCTTCAGTTGCCTGTGCGCCAGGGCCACGGTAACTCTTTCGAACAATCCGCGACCCCGGCAGGCATCGGTCCTATCGGACCCCGTCAATGGTGCTGACATCTCTTTGAGGTGCGCGTGGAACACGACGCGCCGTCGACCCGGGCCTGGTCCTTACCGGACGGCGAGCCGACTCCCGACGCCCAGGGTGTCTCCTCCTGCGGCGACTAGGGGGCGAGGGCGCAGTGATTGCCTCTCCCTCTCGCGCTCCGCCTCCTCCTTCGCGAGCATTACTGCTTCGCAGAAGGAGGTGACGGCTTCCCATTCCCTCTCGCTCCGTACCATGGTCTGAACCAGGGCTGGACGCGAGAGGTCGCCGCTGCCGATCGCCGCCACGAGGACACGGCGGTGCTCCGCCCAAGACGGGCAGACCTCCACCGTATACAGCCAGATGCCTGAAAGTCTGATATCTAGTCTTACCAAGGTTTATCGTGTTGCCCAGTAACTGGGATGTGGAGGTCAAATATACACTCCATGTAAAATATTGTAGTATTCAGCTGCATCCAGTTAGCCTGGAATCCTACCATAATTCAGTAGGAAATAAGCTAGGCAGATGACGAATCGAATCACATACATCGAGTGGAAACATAAAAAAAACTTTATCTTATTAAAACTTTTACGATTTTTCACCTGACATAATATTGGAACCAATAGTGGAGTTCCAAGAAGATTTTTATGTCTATCTAAGACTAAAATATTTTATGCAGCGTCAGTAGTTTCATTAAAATACAGCATCGAACGAGACGAAAACTTGCCAAGCTTAAAGTTATATCAATAGCCGTAAAAAGAGATCTTAATAAAATAGATTTTAGCTATAAAAACAGTCGATCGATGCATTTTCATAGAATATACAAAGATCTTGTTGATTCATCAGATTTCCAAAAACCATAACGCAGTTTTATGTGAAGTGTTCCTACGAGTAATCTATCGTCAAGCATTGCAAAAAAAAAATTGGGAAAAGATTCCGATTCAACACCAGTTTTCCTAGATTACCTGACGACCGTTTATAAACCCAAGTAACTCTATCTTTGCATACAATACTCAATGTTCTACCCTTCTCTCCATGAGAACAGCGAGGCCTTTACCCTGTTGTGGGACAATAAAAGGCTGGTATTATTATCTGCCAAATAATTACATGAAAACAAATTCAGCAAATGCACATCCGCATTCCCAAAATAATATCTGAATACAAATTTATATACACAGAGTCGCCACAACCGCAGTAGAACAACAGTTGCCCAGTGGGCCAAATCCGAAGCGGATCTGACAAAAGCGTGTCCAAACGGCCAGTTGCTCGAATAGCAGAATTAGTGCATAAATCCCAACTACGTTGTTGCTGAGATCAGCGTTCCAGATTTAACTTCATTTAGTTTTTATGTAGCAATTTATTTATGTCTGTTAAAGTTTTGTTTTGCATTGATTTCCATATGATGTATGGCCTGCTTTGTATTGAGTTCAACAGACATGACTATGATTGATGTTTTTAATTTGATAATCTCTGAAAACTTTGTTTAATTCAAAATATACTAAATGGCTTAACTCAGTCCATTTGAAATTATTCACTCAAATTTTTATCTAAGGTCAACGCAATAAATTATTTAAGCCTGCCTTCAAAAGTTTTCAGACTTATCTGTCCATTACTTTATTAAAGTTTCACCGCAAACCATAATCCGAATAAAATAAGCCGCGTTGAAATACAAACGATCAAAATATTTCAACTTAATTTTCGAACAAATGGACAATTGGAGCGAGTGTTACTTTTATGAAAGCTATTTGTTGCGGATAGCACAGATATTCCTGGTTGCCCGGACATGTCACCGAGCGGACAGGCTGTGCTGTCCACATTTCCACAGCCCCGAGGCGGGAAATAGTCGCGATTTTGTGTTTATTTTAGGTAACGCCTTTTGAATTATTCGGACCTCTGTGGAAGCTTATACATTTTAAATGTGTGATCTTATCACTGACTGCATTATAATATTGGGTTATGGAAATTGTTTATAGAATCTACATTCTGAAAAATATTGCCTATAGCGATTTAGTAATAATTTCAGTTACATTCTAACATTAGTTCAAGATTTTTATTATGCTGTGCACTGTGCAGTAGTGTGCATTATGTGCAATCAATAGGTATATATTTATGGATAGTCAGCTTTTAGCCATTTTTCCTTTTTTTTTGTATGTACTCATTTACACCACTGCGTTAACATTTACCTTGTCACCATATTCAAGTATAATTCCCGCCACTCCCACGCAAACAGAAGCTAGTTCGTAATATAAACGACAGTAACAAGTCTAATCCAGCCCTAGATAATGGTATACAGCTTTTCCATCGCTTATCTAAACCGCTGTAAACATATCTGTTCGCTGCAAGCTTGCAAGCGCAGCTAAACATTCAAACTGATACAGCAGCAGTTACTGTCCAATATCCGGAGAGTCGTAGTATCCGGCCACCGAAACGTCGCGCGTCGGTGCCATCTGCCGCGTGTTGCACTTACCAATATTATAGATTTTATGATACAATAACATTACTCCGGCGGATTTCTGTGTTCCTGGTACTTGTTACTTGTGGAGTAGTGAGGCGGATTGTAACTGTTTTTATAGAGGTCAAATCGGGCCTGTTTACAATTTAATTACAGCAAAATTTGATTTTTAAACTGTCATAAATATGTAGAAATCCATGTTTTACTAAATAAAATCATAATAATTTTCAAGCAGAATATTGTAATGACTCCTAAGATATAAAGATTACAACAACAACAATAATTATTAATACGGACGAGTTTGTGTTTTCAAAAATTACTTTGCATAGGTCTATTTAATTGATTTACGAGTATTCTCTTGTTAAAGCTCGTTATCATTAAAATGCTATTTTTATTAAATTCAACATCGCATTAATTAATTACTTAACATAAAGTGAAATTCACCTCACCTTTTCTACAAAGAAAAATAATTCTACCGAATAAATTTCAACTTTCAAAGAGTATTCACAGTCAGTGGTATTCACGGGTAGCCGCTGCGGTCAATTCTAAAGAATGTAGAATTTTCTTTTCAAAACTCATAGAAATGTTGCAACGGTGGCGGAAGTGGCGTCTTTGACCGGATATTGAAGGGTAAGCTGTGATTCTTTTATAGCCGGGGTTCTTTTGAGAAAATCTAGTTATGTTCATTAGTTGATTGAAGTGACAACTTCACACTGAAATTGAAACAGTATTTTTTTCTTTTGTTGCTGGAGAGGTTCGCAGACTGTTAACCGTTTATTTTTTAAATTAATCATTCGTAAAAGTTGTTAGTATACCAGAATAATTTTATAAAAAATAACAAAAAATTGGAAAGCTTTTTGCGAAAAAGTCCTCCAAAAATACAAAACAATTCACAAGGGAAAAAACAGAACGTAACATTTTCATTTTAAACTTTCGAATTTCGCATACAGATTTTCAACATTAGTACTTGTCTCCAGTAATTTTTAACCCATTTTGCGCTTGGCTGTTGCGAAATATTATTTGAACGTTATTCTGTGACGTCACGTGCATCTGATTCGGGACGTCCCGCCCCGCTGCCCCTTGGGCCATTAATCATTGGGACTGTCTACGTGTCGCCCTGACTGGGACATTGGTAGGTCGGTACTAGAACCTACTACCCACGCTGTCTAAAAACGTGGAGTTTTTCTGTAATATCAACATTTAGGTAGTAGATTTGATATTCAATTAAGTACCTACATTTAATTCCTATTATATTCTGCCGTATTCAGCTGCATGCAGTTAGACTGTAAGCTGACCCCAATATAGTTAGGAAAAGGCTAGGGAGATCATGATTCTGATATTCGATACTGGAGCAAACGCGGTTCTGTCATATACATAAGGATAGCATACTGTCACTCCTTATTAGTTCAGCATTGCAGTAATTAAGCCTGTCAGTCAAATATAACCATATTTCTGCCCATCCATTATGGATGTTTTCATTAAGGGAACAATATGTTTTGAGTACGAGGCTACTTTTTATTAGTGCTTGTATTTTATCTAGTTTTTTGTAATGTGCGTTTTGTTTGTGCAGAATAAACAATTGTTCTTTCTTTCTTTCTTTTTACGGTTATTAACTAAACTACACCTTTACGCTTTTTGCTGTTGCCTCCTTGTGAAAAGCCCGTTCAGGGGAGTTATTCCGTTCCGATATCCTAAACACATTGGAAAGGTCAATTTTTTTAATTAACACTGGATTCGATTTGAGGATCGGACTAAAGTAACTCATCGGGGAAGAATTCCCTATAAAGTTGCTTTTTTTCGTTATTATTATAAATTTTTAACGTTTTGAATACCTATACCTATACTTTTTATTAGTGGATGTATTTTGTCTAGTTTTTTGTAATGTGCGTCTTGTTTGTGCAAAATAAACAATTTCTCTTTCTTTCTTTCACATGATAGACTATCCTGTTTACGGTTTGAAGGGTATGAGTGCCCTGTCGACAAATTAAATAATGGACAAAAAGAGAATCATTATTAAGCGGCAACGCATTTTAAATCTTATTGGTATTGTTGGTATCTACGAGATCCTACAAGATTTTAGGCCAGTTCATTAAAAAAAAACAACTATCCAGAGAAAAAAACAAATGGCCTACCTCAGAATATCTAGGATACGACAGTTATTATTTACCACAAAATCCCAAAGGAATACATTTAATTCTTCAAGTACCTGTCACTTTTTTGTCCCCTTTTTCATCCAATATTATGATATTTAAGTCGCTGATGAATATCAACCACGCCTTTTTTCGCCTCCCGACCTCTTTTGCCCAATTATGACGTAAGCTAATACCGAACAGTAGTTGGATATCAGGTATCGTCGGTTTTAATGATTTTTGGCACGGGGCGTGTGCATATGGGGTCTTTATATTTAGACTTGTTCATGGCACGAGAATTTCATTTAGGGCTGATTTTTTAATATTAAGATAACTTTTAAGAATAAATATGACAGTTTGAAATATTTTTTTATACAAAAGCTGTCAAACCACAACATTTCGTCCTCAGAAGAAAGTTATCTGAGTATTGAAAAATCAGCCCTTAGTTGGACAAGATTAGTTTTGGTTTTTTAAAGAAGTATTACAATAATAATTAAGATTAATGACGTACTCAGTCCATTCTTTTTTTCGTGAACATTCACAACTTGAAGAGTATTTAGTGCGCTTATACCATGGGAAATATACTTTGATAGAATTCCATAATCGTGTTTCTTAGTTCTTAGGATAAATGATTATCCTAAGAAATATAAAATATATTTTAACGTTAGGTAACATCCTTCAGCCCAAAATAAGAAGTTTAATTTATCAAATATGACTTTTACCTCTCGTTCAATAATTTCAAAACACTCAGGTACATAATATCTAACCGAATCATTTTGACAAAATAGAATAAAGGCTTCCGAAGACAGGCACGACGCGACAGCGCGGAGCGACCTTAGTAGAACAATTTCTATGAAAACTTCATGGAAATTGTTCTACCAGAATCGCGTCGCACCGTCGTGTCGCGTCTGTTTGCGGGAACCTTAAAGCAGCATCTGAGATATTTCCATGTCCGATAATGAGGTACTCATAATCACTTCAAACTCATCAAATGAAAAATGTATTGCTAGCATCTTATTTATTTTTGTAATGTAGCCTCTTTGGACAAACAAATTCGTTACATATCTCCCACTCATTTCTTTAAACAAAAATATACTCTAAGCTCGGGCGGAAAAGTGTATTTTAATTCGTGAAGAATGTTTTTTGAAGATGGAAGCAACATTAATTAATTAAGCAACGGTATTAAAGAAAACCGAAGTTAAATAATGTTTGAAAGTGAAGGACATCCAAATAAAGTTCTTAAAAGTTTAAATACAGTAATAGGTGGAACTTCAGAGGGATTAAGTATTAAATGATGAAAAGGATCCAGAATTAAGTAATTAATTTCTGAGCTGACAATAATAAGAGATTCTAATTTAATTACGTCATAATTATGCTACTTTTACGTCATCTCATTGTGTATTTATTTTCGAATTATAAGAAGTTTCGGAAAAACTCTTCGTGGCATGATTTAAGATTACCTACCCTTTAATCTAAACAGGTTGTTTAAAACATGAATTATTAATTTCATTACCGACTACAGATGTTTCAAAATTATTTAGTTCGAATGGATTAACCCGTAATCGGTTTCACTGATTGTTATGAAAATCATACATATTTAACATTCATTAAAATAATTATTTCATTAGCTCGTCTTTCAGGCAGTTTGTTTACAAATAAAGCGCTGATTGTCGACACACTGACTTTTATGATTATCCTTTATCCTACTGACTTTTACCTGTTCGACATCGAAATGCAATTTCATACTATCGATCTTTTGTCGCATGACGTGGACGCTATCAGTCCATTAATCTACTAGCCTATAAGTCCACTAATTGGGGATACGGTTCCATACACAATATCCTACAAAACTGGGGCATGTTCATTTTCTCTACCGATTGACATCGCAAAGTTAATATATCAATACGTTATTACTGCGAATTCTGTAGAAATCTTTCAGGGAAACAGCCGGGAAATGACGTTGGTAAAATTTGGGCCAGTTACCTCAACTAATGAGGCTGACGTCCACCATGACTTACCCTAAACAAGAACAGTAAAGGCATGGAGTAGTCTATAGTAAATAGATTTTCAATGTTCAGATTTATTTTGTTCACATAATGTTAGCTAAGATAGTACAGTGCAAAGAAGCACTTTAAAATATCTTGCAATGCATATTTATTAGCGTTCTGAAAATGGCTAAGATGCACAAAAACTACATAAATAAAATTGACTTATTTCTGCTTTTCAAAACACACAATTTGTTGTATCTTCCAAGAGACCCAGAAACCGTTCCTTGACATTGCTTACGTGTAAATCTACAAAACAAACCATGTTATTCATAAAAATCCGCTCCACGCCACCTTAATCCCCTCGCGATGCAAAAGTTAACACAACAGGCCTGTGATAAACGATTGACTCAATGACTTGAAAAAGTAACGCCCCAAAACGACGATCGTGGTCCGACTAACGACGGCCATTATCCGGCGATATCACGAGAACGGTCCGGACCGTGCTTTTCACTTGCTGCGATTTTGCTCGAACCTGAAGTGGCGCCCAAATGAGTCTAATTTGAACGAATTGGACCACTCGCGATCAACGCTTCTGTTGAGAATACCGGTACGTGCTAAAAGTTTTTACCTTGATTTTGTAAGGAAATTTTCGGATAAAATGTTAGTTGTTAGTTGCTGCAGCAGAATTTTTTTTCCTTTTTTTTTTTTTTGCTAAGCGGAATAACTTTTAGTATGCTTAATTTGTAGATGGACATTTTCACAAATAGAGGAAAAGCAAATTTTGAAAAAAGAACCCGAAAATGTTGTTTGTTTACTTTCTAAAAATAAGTGTTGAATGAAAGATAGAGTATAAGCCCCTTGTGCAACAATCAATCAACTCACTTTAAGTGACGGCAAAAGGCTCGTCTATATCAATTGTAGCCGTTATCGCCGTATATTTGTAAGGGAATTGCCAAATAAATAAATCATATTGCTGTTGGTCATTCATCAAAACTCAATCTCGGTTTAGACTATTTTCCTTCCATGTTTTATTAATTAGTTTTATGATTTCTGCACTTGAATTTTAGTGAATGTGGATTGAAAGCTTATGTTTTTTTTATATTATTTTAGGAGTGACAGATCTTAGAAGTTAGTAAAAGATTTAAATTCAAATCGTCGTGTCTACATTTATATCTGTAATTTTTAAGGTGTACATAATAAAGAGTATTCTATTCTATTCTATTCTATCGTTCTTCAGTTATAATAAAAATGAAACAGATTTTTTCTCCGCTTGTCTCTTTGTTTGGACGTACTTTACCTATGTTCCGCGAAGATTGGCGCCAAAACGGCTGGGAACGGATTTGGAAGAAATTTGTCAATTTGGCAGTTTATAGCCTGGGTACTTTTAACCTTTTCACCGCCACGGACTTCAATAGAAGTTTAGCTGCCTTGAAATTTTAGTCAGATTTACATCTTTTAATGGCACGTACGCCTTTAAAACAAAATCAATTTCTAAAGGACACACTCTTATTTTGTTTTAAAGCCGCACGCGCCATTAAAACATGTAAATCTAACAAAAATTTCAAGGCAGCTGAACTTCTATTGAAGTCCGTGGCGGTGAAAAGGTTAATCCCGGAAGTTCGTTTCCGTGGGATATTTTCTGACATGCACGCGAGCGAAGCTACAGGAAAAAGCTAGTATAATCAATCAAAAGGTACCTACAAATCGTCTTTCTTCAAATCTTAATTTATATAATCCGAGCATTATGGGAACCGTTTCTCCCTCAATTACTATCAAAACAATTTCCCGAAATAATCTCAATCAAATCCTAAATCATCATTAATAATTAAGATCACAAAATTACTCTGATCCCACGAAACAAATTACGTTGAAACATAACTCCTTCATCTCAGAGATTTTGTTCATCATTGAGATAATGATTTTATAGAAGCGTGAAGCTTGTCGGGATCGATTTCCGAAACACAATTTCTCAGTGGCACAGAATGGAAGGAGCACAAACGACGAACCTCGTTAGTGCAAAGACGCCGCTCATTGGATTAATTAGTTCCCCGTTCGAGGGAACAAGCCGACATACTTTCGTAGCCGGTATATTGCCGCCGACTCTCGAAGAACCCTTATTGTTCAAGACGCTTCAAATTTTCATGTATATTTTAAGTTAGCCGCGTTGCAAAGTCTTCGCAAGTTGCCTGTTACCCCCTTAATCCTTTAACAATGTTAGAGGAAAGTATTCAGCATGCTCTAAGGAGTTTCCACTTTGTTTAGTATGAATAGTTAATTAAGAATTAATTGAATTTCAAAGTAAATTATGTTATTGTTGTTAAATTTGTATCAGACTTGTTTGGGGTTACGGAGCGGAGGAGATTACTAATTTTACAAAATATGTCGAGGGAGATCTTTTGTGTGTGTAATTTTCTCGGTAAAATGAGACTTTGACTGTCATTTTGTTTTATCTGATGGTAGTTACTTTTGTTTGTTACAGGCCTTAAAGCCCACGAGACCGAGCTGTTCAAGTATCATGCTAAGTAGGTATACTCGAAAGGGGAAAGACTTTGAAAAGTCCTTTATTGAGATGGACTGCTTCTTGCCGTGTGAGGATAAGAAAATGCAATAATGTCAGTGTCGCTGAAGATTGACGAGACTTCGTTACAGACAAAAGGGTGACTTAAGTAAGTACCAGTTAATATTTATTTCCTAGACTTTTTAAAGGTTTGCTTCCCTTTGCATCTAAAGGATCATGATAACATTTCAACATGCATGTCACACAAAGCCCTTTTTCAGACCGTTTACTAAAGTACTTAGCTTCAATCCACTGGTCGCTCATCTTGAATAGGCTTCTCTCTTCCTTCAAGATTGTTTTACTACAGCCACATAATATTACCCTTTATTTATAAACGTTCCTTCAAGTTAAGAGACGTTTAAACGTCAAAATGTATGGTTAAATAGTCGCTAATCGTTACTTAACTTTAGGCAACGTTTATAAATAAATTCCGAAGAGTGAGGGTAGTATTAAACGCAAGCAAGATCGTCTTCATCTCAAACGTTAGACGGCAATCATCAAAAATCCGTAATTACAGTAGGAAATATGATTCGCTCTAGTTTTTACCCGACCACGTGTGGTTGTCGCAATGTGTGAAGAGTTTCGCACGCCTCTGACGCCGCGTCGCCTTTGTCGGCTAATTTTGTAAGTATACAAAGACTAAGTGACATGTTTGTGACAGAGTGGAGAATTTTGAAACGAGCGATCCGCTGG
Organism: Dryobotodes eremita; assembly: GCA_917490735.1. NCBI lineage: Eukaryota > Metazoa > Arthropoda > Insecta > Lepidoptera > Noctuidae > Dryobotodes > Dryobotodes eremita. The sequence goes on along the minus strand of OU823251.1, from coordinate 14,898,102 downwards.
AAATTACGGCACATTTACTAAGCTATAAAAATTCGTAATTTTCTATTTAATAACTATAGCTGCTGCCCGCGGCTTCGCCCGCGTGGATGTCGGAAATTATCCCGCAGGAACATGCTACCGGGACAAAAAGCCTATGGTACTCCTTATAACATCAGGTATCTGCCTGTGAAAGTCTCGTCAAAATCGGTCCAGCCGTTTCGGAGATTAGCTGGAACAAACAAACAGACAGAAAAACAAACAAACAAAAAAATAAAAATATGATAATTTGTTATAAGTACTTTCAAATGCATTTAGTAAAAATCAGTTATTTTGACATTACAAACAGACACTTAAATTTTATTTATTTATATTGATTTTGTTAAAGCTTATTTAAAATAGCGGCGATAGAGTACCTACGTGTGCTACTTATTGTACTTGAAAAATCAACTGTAGGCCCATTTCCGTAATTAACAACATAACATAACATCACGCCTGTATTTCCCGAAGGGTTAGGCAGAGGTGTACCTATAGTACACCCACATTTCGCCAGTTATGTTTAAGTCCCATGTAATAGGGGGCGAGCCTATTGCCATCAACCGGGCACAAATCCAGACTCCGTTATTAAAAACGTTCAAAATCTAGTCGCAAACTTATCTCTGCGACAATCAATCTCAAAAAATTGACAAAAATGGAAAAAATACAGTAAGGATTTTTGGCAGATTGAGACTGGAAAGTGAACGTTCTTAAAAATACGAGAAATGCGTCACTTAAGCTTGAAACGAGCGTAAAAATATTGTGCATGTTAGCTTCGACACGTGACTGGTATTTACTCCTGGAAAGCGATTGTCTTATAATACATAGTATAGGCAAAGGAAGTAAATAGACCCCCATATATTAATTTATATTAAATTGATAAAATATATTACATCAATTATATTAAGTACATAATAAAAGTACCTACCTACGAGTACTTCACAATGAGTGATAGTAACTATCAAAATTCGAATATCAAGTATCTACAAATGGTGTGCCTGTACGCAATAAGTGGTGACAATTTACGGGAAGCAAGGAGATTATTACGCTGCGCCTAATAATCTCAAAAGATTACGCAACCGAGGTGTGATAAACCCGCAAATGCCAGAACTGCAAGTAATTGTAGCAGCAACACAGCGACTGATTAATCACGGTCAGTTTCGCAGCCCACCGCATGCGCAAGCTCGGGCTGCCCACGATATTCACCTGTTCTTCAAGAGAAAATCTTGGATTATTTTGAACGACACCCGCGACGAAGCAACCAGAATTGCTTCTGGATTTAATGTAGGTAGGTACCTACATAAGTAACATGAATCAAATTGCTGTCTTCAATAGTGTAGAACGAAAACAAATTGATAAGTTTTTCATTATTCATTCGATCTTGGATTTAAATTTTAATGTCACTATAGGCAATAATACTCTCGAAAATTGGGTAAACGACACACATGACGAAAAATTTGAAATATTCCGAAGCCGCCATCTTGGATTTTCATTTTGACTCTACTATCGGCTTCAGCGTCGTCAAAAACCAAGAAAACAACATCCATGACGAAAAATTTTAAAATTTTCTCAGCCGCTATCTTTGATTTACATTAAGAGTGACAACCAGGTAATTATTTCAACAAATAGGCCTAGTTTCCATACTGTCCATATTTATCCCGAAGAAACTACGCTTTATGTGAGTCAACTGCTGTCAATACTTCCTTTGCGCAAAGATTTTGCCCATTCCGAGAAAGCGAATTATTCAATAAATTAAATTAAATCATCAATATCGGTAATTGTCGTAAAAAATTATGTAAAAACGAAATAATCCAATGATCGAAGCTACACTGAAACGGATGATGTCCTTGAGATAGTATGGTACCAAGGTATATTTATTGTAATTGTTTATAATATTCTCGGGGCTTATTTCACCGTACCTGAGTGACTTCTACAAACGGGAAGCTACTCGGAGATGGTGAGACAAGTGCCTGGTAATTATTTACGTATAAATAATATTTATTTCTGTATGCGCATATATATAATTATATTATTTATATTTATGAAATGTTGTATGTAATGTAGGCATACATAAACACACGCATACACACCCTCACATACACACATATCCCATCAATCAATTGTACAACTTTGAAAACCTTTACTACGTGATTACAACACGTTATTACAATGTAATTGTGGAGATAAAATAAACATTATTTATTATTATACCGTGGCGCTGAGGAGCGGAGACCGCTATGAGATGCGCGAGCTACTCTACCCATTTATTAATCATAGGTACCTTGTGCTATTGTATGAAAGGAGTAGACTCCAAAAATAAAAGTGCGGATATGAACCGCCATATCTCTCACAAGCTAAAAGAAATAAACGTCCTTTCCTTCAATCAATTTAGAAATCATCTTACAATTTCCCCTAAACCATAAATATGTCCCAATAGACCCGACATTCTGTCCTATTTATTTAATCTACGTCGGACGAAAGTAGCTGACACATGACATCAGTCATTCTGCCGCGCCAGTCCGTGGCGCGTGACCACAAAAACAGATGCCTTAACTTGGTACTCATATAAAAACTGAAAGGGCAGCCGGGTCGTACCGATTGTCAAGGAACAAAGGTCCCCGCTATGACATAACAGGCCGTAATTAATATTATTAGCTGTCAACAGCAGATGATTCTTATTCTTATAATTTCGGTGACACGGTCATTTTTTTTCTAATGCTCTTTTGTTTCAGCTAGCTGTGTATTTAGTTAATGTATGGAAAAAACTAATGAAGATCGTGCAAATTGGAAGAGGTTAAAAGTTAATAATAGGTCTTTACCTATGAAATTGCCGTTTTGTATGAAAAAATTTAAACGAATTTTTTTCATGAATTTTTTATTTGTATTAATCGAAGTAATCACCCATGCAATCAATGCATCTTTGCCATCGCAGTGGCAGTTTATTGATGCCCTTCTTAAAGAAATCAGCTGGACGGGAGGCAACAAATTCTTCAAAGGCATTTTGTACTGCCTCTCGGGTATTAAATTTTTTTCCCGCCAAGAAGTTATCCAAATTCTGGAAAAAGTAGTAGTCTGTAGGCGCAAGGTCTGGTGAGTAGGGCGGATGACGGAGAGCTTCCAACCCCAGTTCTTGCAACTTGGAGACCGTCTGCTGTGCAGTATGAGGTCGCGCGTTGTCGTGCAGGAGCAGCGGAGACGAGCGATTGACCAATGCTGGTTGGAGATGCGCCAGCTTCTCCATCATTGTGTTCAGTTCTTCACAGTACACATCTGCAGTAATGCTCACCCCGTTTGGTAAGAAGCTGTGATGAATCACACCGGCGCTAGACCACCAAACAGTGACCATCACTTTTCTAGGGGTAAGTTTTCGTTTAGGGCATTGTTTAGGTGCTGAACCAGGATCCAACCAACTTGCTGAGCGCTTACGGTTATCAAACAGAATCCATTTTTCATCGCAGGTAACAATGCGGTTCAAAATTCCTTCATTTGTGTGTCTGTTGAGCAGTGCAAGGCACGTCTCGACGCGTACTTCGCGCTGGCGATCATTGAGTTCGTGGGGCACCCATTTGTCAAGCTTTTTTACCTTGCCAATTTGACGCAAATGGACCAATATTGTTTTGACGCTAACGTCGAAAGCTGCTGCTAATTCAGCCGTAGATTGTGTATCATCAGCTTCCACAATCGCCTTTAATTCGTCATTGTCGACCAAAGTCTTCGGACGACCGCGAGGTTCATTTTTCAGGTCGAAATTTCCAGAACGGAAGCGAGCAAACCAATAACAGGTGGTGCGTTGGTTTGTAGAGTTAGCTCCGTAAACGTCGTTGATGTTGCGTGCCGCTTGTGCCGCGTTGCTGCCACGACGGTACTCATATTCCATAATTACTCGAATTTTTAACGTATCCATGATGACGAAAAAGATTGAAATGCGATGAAAATGTAACACTAATCAATAAAGAAATGACTACTTTTAGAAAAAAAAATCCATGTTTTTAAAATAAAATTAATTTGAAATTAGAATTCATAGCCAAACAAAAATTATTTTGATTTGAAATGGCCAGTACTGCAGAACGGCAATTTCATAGGTAAAGACCTAATATAAAAACCAGCCAATTTGGAGTCGAACTCGCACACGAAGGTTTCTGTACCACCGTACAATATTGAACACTACTTTTTTTTTCTTGTATGTGGACGCCCTTTAATGTTCTACTTTATTTTATTTTTACTATTTGTTGTTATAGCGGCAATAGAAATACCTACATACTGTGAAAAATTCAACTGTCCACCTATTACGGTTCATGAGACAGACACATGGACGGACGGACGGATTGACGAATGGATGGAAAGGGTGGACGGACAGACAGCGTAGACTTAGTGATAGGGTCCAATTGGCCCCGTTTGAGTACGGAACCCTAAAAAACTATTGAAAAACACTAAAAGCCTCAAGAATCTACAACAGACTGCAACATACGGCAAATCACATTAAAAGGATTCCATTTAAATCCTCCATTAAACTTTTTATTGTCGTACGTGAAACAAGAAACTCAAAAACAATAGACAAATATCGGGCGACATAATGTGTTTTTAAAAGAGTGTCACCATATGGCCGGCGGAGGTTATAAAACGCGATAGTATCAGTGACAGTTGGCTTTAAGATTAAGGCGCTAATTACTGCTTCGAAATTATTTTGTTTATTGTTTTGTTCAACCAATGGCAAATTCTGCAAGGGTATTTTTTAATATTTTGGTTAGTATTTTTATAGTAAGAATATATTTTATGTTAATTTTGGCAACATGGCATCACTATTCTGTTAACCTTTAAAACCAGCTACATACATGGTATATGAGGCATCGACGCGGAAACTGTAACCATGAATTCAGCACAATACATAATTCTAGAGACAAATCAGTATTTTAATCAGTTTTTTTATTATGTTTTAATTATAGCACATATTTGTAAATTAATTCAATATGATAATAATTACAATCACTATGACATAATTAATTTGCTTGATATTACTGTTATAATTTATTAGTTCAGATTTAATTTAATGTGTAACGAAATTTACTATTTATATTTTCAATAACAATGTAATTTAATAAGAAAACTTATTAAGAATAATTGTGTCATAATGTTCCCAATATATTTGCACACCTTACATGGTTATAATACACTGTATTATAACCTGTATTAACCTGTATTATCTTTGAACCTTACCTATTACCTTATGAACCTTTTGTAACATCCTCTGAACCTGTTTTATGCAAATAAATGATTTGATTTGGTTTAAAAAAAACTCCTTTGTCTTAAAAAAGTGCAATACCTACACGGTCAAAATGTATGGAACAGCAGATTTATTTTTAATTACAGTCTAAAAATTTCAACATTGCGGTGGGTCTAGGAATCATGTAGGTAATAATAATAATAAATAATAAAACTTTTTTTTTATTACTCTCAGAAATGCACGAACATTACATTGAACAAGAAAAAAATAAATGGCTTAAGCTAAGTGATTAACAGTAAAAAAGACCCTGACCTCTAAACTAGGTATAAACCAGGGATGTAACGGAGGTAGTTTTATCGGAACCGAAGGCGGAGTCGGAGTTTTTAAATTTGCTTTATCGGAGTCGGAATCGGAGTCGGAGGAAGGATCAGAAGTGGTGGCATGAGAGAGAATTTTTATTTAAGGACAAATAAAACATTATTTAGTAATTTTTTTTAAACTTCAATTTTCAATTATAAAATAAAACACAAACAATGAAAAAAAGTTGGCATATTTCCAAATAAACAAGAAATTAAAATAAATGAATTTAAACCCAAAGTAGCATATTACATTATATTAAATGAACAAAAGCTTTAAAACAAATTAAATCAAATGAGGCCGCCGCCGCCGCTATGTTATGCTTCGACCTCCGATTAAAACCTTCGATTTAAAAGTGTCGGAGCCGAAGTCGGAACCGAAGGTGTAATAATAATCGGAAGTTCCGACTTAACGGAACCGGAGTCGAAGCTCCGTAACATCCCTGGTATAAACCTGTATCTTAGAAGTCAGTGTACCTTCAAAATTATGCATGGGTATAATAAGCCTTATAATTTATACCTAGATAGGACACAATAATATACAAAGTAAAAAAAAGTAAAAAACAAAATTACTGAATTCATGGTTAATAATAATAAGAGTTTGCGTTTCGATGTCCCTTACACATTGCATAAAGTTTTAGAGTCGTTACGCGTCAAAACTTAGGTTTAGAGTTTGAGCCCGAACTTTGAGTACAGAACTTCTTGCTCAGCTGTTGGACGCCTGAGCTATTGGACTATCAGCGTTTTTCCCATTATTACAAAAATAACTTATCACTTACAGGAATTACAATCAGCTGGTTCCGTACTAAATTTGGATCTCTTGAAAAACTTTTACTGTGAATATTTATACTTATAACTTTCTCGTCTGTTCTTTAGTTCAATATGTTTAGTCATTATGATATCATTATGACAAGTAAATTCTCTGCTAGTAAATTCAATATGTTTACATTGAATTTACTAGCCCAAGGTACTGTAGGGCACGCCACAATTGCGGCGGTAAGTCCCTTCTTTGAGGAATGGCTTGAGAGGCGCCACGGCGTCCTCACCTTCCGTCTGACGCAGGTCCTCACCAGACATGGCTGTTTCGGGAGGTTCCTGTTTCGAATAAGGCGGGAGGAAACGTCCGGGTATTACCATTGTGTTGATCGACAGGAGGACACGGTGGAGCATATGGTGGAGGTCTGCTCGGTCTGGGCGGAGCACCGCCGTGTCTCCGTGGCGGCGATCGGCGGCGGCGACCTCTCGCGTCCGACCCTGGTTCAGGCCATGGTACGGACCGAGAGGGAATGGGAAGCCGTCACCTCCTTCTGCGAAGCAGTAATGCTCGCGAAGGAGGAGGTGGAGCGCGAGAGGGAGAGGCAATCACTGCGCCCTCGCGCCCCTAGTCGCCGCAGGAGGAGACACCCTGGGCGCCGGGAGTCGATTGCCGACTCCCGGCCACCGTATTCGCGGGCTTGCGGACGGCGAGCAGTGGGCAGCTCGCCGTCCGGTAAGGACCAGGCCCGGGTCGACGGCGCGTCTTGTTCCACGCGCGCCTCAAAGAGATGTCAGCACAATTGACGGGGTCCGATAGGGCCGATGCCTGCCGGGGTCGCGGGTTGTTCGAAAGAGTTACCGTGGCCCTGGCGCACAGGCAACTGAAGGAACACGGGTGGGTTTTAGTCAGTAAGAGTCTGACACGCCCTTCTGCTCCGCCTAGAGCGGGAGAGGTCATTTGATGATTTCCCACCCAAAAAAAAAAAGCCCTAGGTACTGTATCATAACTTCATGAGTTCATGAACAGAAAATATTTTTTAGAAGTCGCTTCCATACACCTGACTAGTTATACATTCCCGGTGTATCTGGCATCCCGGGATTTTGTTTGCAAAAAAAATATTTTAGGAAGCCGCTTCCATACTTTCACAGCAAGAAATTTACTTTAGGTAAATATGCATGCGAATATCCGATATCTGTTCATGACACAAATTATCCAGAATATCCAGAATCAGATTTCAGGCGGGCAATGCATCACAATACAATGATTGATCTCGTTGTTGTAAACAATAATATTATTATCGAAGTTATGCAATAAAGCCATCATCACTTTGAAACATAGTTTCGCCATCGGCAATATCGATGTCGGAACTAATTATGTCATTAATTACTACAATATTACTATTAGCAGAATTACAACGCATCAACAGCTTATTTTTTTTAAATAATGGAATAATATTATCTACTGGGAAAGGGTTGCCAGGTATCAACCAATCAACTCAGCCAATCACAGTCCACCGCTGGAGGTAGACCCAGCCTGCGCCACAATACCCTGTCCTCCCTCTTTCGCATCCAGTCTGTTCGTTGGTCTATCTAGCTGGAGAGCGTCCCACACTACACTTGCCGATGTGCGGTCTCCACTCCAGGTCGTCTGCTTTACCGGCCAACGGTCCTTCGACAAACATGGCCACTCCACTGGTACTTCAGCTGGCTTACTGGCCAGAAATAGAAAACAATAAAACAGTAAAAGAGACCTTTGCCAAAAGAATACTGAAATTAGAACTGAAGACGTAATTGTTAAACAAACAATTAATTCAAGATCGATTAGTTTGTACATCCGAAATTAGAAGCATAATATTAAAACCTTAATACTGTTTTCTATCTAAAATTATCTTTAAAATATTTAACTCGAAAAGTAGATAAATAGGGATAAAAAAGGTTTATAGACGACGGAATTGAAAAAGATTTTTTAGATTGAGATCGAAAGAGTTAATGAACAATATTGCCCGAGGCAAGTCCGTTCCTTTCAATTTAACCTTAGTACCGTGATTCTGCTAATCGAAATATTATGTTTGAATTCCTTTAGCAACTAAATGGAAAACTCTTTGAATTCACTTTTAGAATATTGTTTCATTTTACCAGTTTTAAAATGCCAGTTATTTACATTTTATATAGGTATTTAGGTGAAATAACATATCATCACGCCCCTAATCCCCGAAAGCAAAGGCAGAAAGAAGTGTAGGCTTATAGTACACCCACATTTCGCCAGTTATGTTTAAGTCCCATGTAACAGGGGGGGCAAACCCATTGCTATCAACCGGGCGCAAATCCAGTCTCCGGGCTGCTACTGAGAAATTCGTAATGAAAAAACCCAATAACACTGCTCAACCAGGGAATCGAACCCAGGACCTTATGCTTAGCAGTAGCGCTTGCGACCACTAGATAACGAGGCATATTTTTTTTTTGTTATTGCAACTCGTATTTGTGACCACTGAGGTCTTGGCTACTTAACCGAACTGTCCTGTGGGTGCCTTAAGATTTTACTCGAAAAGCCAGGAGCGAAATTTAATACTAAACTTATATTTAAATGACCGCACGCTAAGGGCACCCCCTGTGGGGTACGGACCTCGGCTTAGGGCGTCACTGAGAGAGGGCAGCAAGTGGGGACAGGCTGGATCGAAATGTTTATATATTATGATTATTATTAGGGGAATTTAAGGCTACAGGCTCAGCTACGACGCGGGCTGGGGCGTCATCGGACAAGCAACGAAGCAGTCTTACACTTTCATTTTATACGTATTGTTAATTAGAAAGAAAAATAGTTTATTCTGCATAAACAAAACGCACATTACAAATACACTCATATAAAGTAGCCAAACGCCTCGTATTCAAGCAATACATGTTTGAAAATTTTGGTTCAATTTGGTAAAATACGGTACTAATAAACTAAAATTAAGAATTTAGCTGGCCAATATTTCACTGAACTAATACAAAATCTATAAATCATAATATAGAAATCATAAAACTAGATTTACTTGAAATTGACGGTCTCTAGGCGCTCAGAATTATGAACTACGCACTTTCCACGCCAGTACATTTTTCAAACAAAAATATTATCCACGAACTTCAATCTAATAGAAAATTCTAGGATTACTTTGTAACTTTGATGTAAATATGAAATATTTGGACTTATTAGTTTATTTTTGATAAATACGTAGTTTTATGCTTTGAAATCATAAAAGCTTTATTTATCAAGGTAATATAGGCGCTTAAACTCTTAGCTTTCTCAATATAGTTGAACAAGAGCACGCACCTTAAGAGGCAACTTTGTACATATGAAACTCCTTTGAATATCATGGGCTTAATTTTCTTCATACACATAATATTATAATACGATTTAGTAGCAACACTAATGCTCCGTCAAACACGTTGCTTTCCTAAGTGAATATATAGCTTATACGTTTCAGTAGCAACATCTACTTCTGGTTAAGCACCGATTAAAATAATTATAGGGAATAGTTCACTTACTCCATCCATTTAGGTGATACCCTAGTGATTATTCAGTCCCATGATTATAGATGATTTTATTTTGGACATAAAAAGGTACTTAACACATCAAACGATTATTATTTCCCCGGGGCCCAATGAGAGACCTACTGAGTTAAAGGAACATAGAACACAGTGACAGCCAAAAGCAGTACTCACAGAATCAGAGCCACCACTAAACAGTACCTCTGCAACTACTTGTACAACAAACACTCCAAACGTTCCTAACTTCAAGTCTTCACCAGATCCGTGTAAACAGCTCTAACTGTTTTCCCATTTCTCTTTGACATTAGTCGACAATCCCGAACGACGGTCCCTCATGCATACACTCCATGCTCAGAAGGAATGTTTAATTTATTTAGGTAGTCTCCCGTTGCGCAAACCTGAAGGCACGAACCTAATTACGTCTGTAATAAATATTCACTAGCGATAAACTCTGTGAATAATTTACGATGGTGTAAACGTTTAATTTCACCACGGATTTGGATATTTGCGCGTGGGATGCTTCCCAATTGAGACGCGGTTATAGATATTTGTGTGTCTTTCAAGCTGTTTATGGGAATTATGCTATTAATTGGGACGTACTGAAATTAGATACCCTAAAGAGATCGTGAGCGTGTATTTATTGGTGCCAATCTGATATTTATTGTTTACATCTTGCTTAACGAGACCAGAGTAACGTAGGTTATAAGTATGTTTCCCTTGGGCTCTGCCAAAGTTGTTTCACGTTTCAGAAGAGGCATTTTTGCGTGGTTACCATAATAATATGATTCTAGAACCTATGGGTTCATAAGACTCTTCTGTCCTCTACTACCAATCAATAAGAATAGACGAAAAGAAAACAATATACCCCGTAGCCTGCCTGATCTGTCCTTCGTCACTCTGACACTCCTCAAAACCAAATAAAAAATACAGAAATGTTTAGCAGCGTTAAAACTATGCGAGCTGGATCTTGCACACATTTGTCACCTGCGTCCTAACTCTGCTACCAAAGTAAATTCACCAAAAAAGTTATTGAAATTTATAATATTCACCCTTCTCCGACAATTCTAAGCAACATCTTGCCACTAAGTAAAACTAAACGGGCGCAAGCATTATATTTCCACGATATAGGAATAAATTTAAACAAATTCGTAACGAAAGCAATTTCAAATTCTAAACTTGATCCAACTTTACCGCTTGATGCGTATAGAACTTTCAGAAAACACGTCTCTGATATTAAATACAAGTTAAATAAAGACAGTTTGCGCAAGTATTGTTTGCTCACGTGAATCTTATTTCAGAAACAAGTATAATTCCAAAGAGTTTTCAGCAAAATTCCTTAAGAAATTAATTTTATAAAATTAGCTACGAAACAACAGTACGAACTTTTGCTTTTACATCTGACGCGAAAAGAATTTTGTTTCGTTTAAAGATAATATTCCTAATATTAAAAATAATGTTGGAGGTGAACGTCAAACACATTTTTTCTTTGAAATCGTGCATTATAGAATAAATGCTAAAAGAACACTCAATAGAGTGAATCAAGTTTACAGAACATGATCAAAGTTTGTGTTTTTCAAGTGAAGCCAACCACTCGATAATGTTTAAAATATTCTTACACCTCAGAGCACTAAATAGTGCCTTTGAAAATAAATTCGTCTTTATCTAAAAGTACATATATTTTTCTTCAGTTTTTCCACCTCTGTTTGGAATGATTTATCTAAACAACAAAATCCAATTTTGGTAGAATTTCCATAAAATACTACTACTAAACAAAATTCGGCCCACCGTACTTAATAAATGATGCATGATATAAAAATAACAATGCACGAATTCTTATGGTAATGTTGGGACGCATCAGAATATTGCAGGGTCGAACCGCATAGAGGTAAAAATAAAATTTACATTTGAAAACATCAAAACACTGAATCAGGGTTTAAAATTAAACTCATCTTAATCTGCGTACTTAATCCTTTGGGCATTTCGAACGCGTACGAGATTACTTAACTCTTGTCAAGCGATAACACGCCCGGACCACACATTTATCGTATTCACCTCTAATTAAATCCCTTTACTAAGGCCGGGCCGATGGGGCATAAGTCAGGTATTGCGAGATAAAGATTAATGCGTTCTTGTCAAATAATTTACGGTGTTGATAGCGATCCGGCTGCGTTGTCCATTTTGCATGTCGCGTTGCCTGTTCAGTGCAATACGTGCGTATTTTGTGCGAATGAGTTATTATTGATTGAGTTGTAAATTGCATCGTAAATAATGACGCTGATATGATACGTGTCGTAATTTGTAATGTGTGTACCGATATAGATAAGCTTTTTAAAGGTACCAAGAAAGGAAAAATAAATAAAACAGCGTTCAGAAATGTGTTGAATTTAAAATGTTGCTTTGATCGCCTTCTATTCTCTGATCGTATCAAACACAATGTGATCCCATTTTCATTCCGACACCGGCTAATTCTGGAACACCACAACAAACGTGTTCGACAAAACAACAGTTTAAAAATGTGAATCGCCAAACTTGTCTCTGATTAGTCGGGGTATGTTTTGTCTCAGATCAAACAAGTTGGGCCGAGTAATACGCGCTTACACAAACATACTATCTAATGTGTTTACCTATAATGCCAAACAAAAGTTGTGCGAACGGCCCGGCAGTGTTTGAGTACACTTTGTCTTTTGCTGTAGTCGTTTTTACTGACGGATTTGGACTGAACGGAGCCAAGTTTCTTCGCCACAAAAAACGGAGCGAAGCTTATTAGACCCTTGTAAGGATTTCTCGTAGTTCATACAAGCATGAAACAAGTACTGACCGTACTTGGCCCACATTTTAGGGTATATTTATTGGGAGATTTGCTGTTTTTCCGCCTGTGAGATTTGTTCACCTTTCTCTGCCTAAAATATTTAGGTTCCACTAGTAATTGTACTGTTACAAGAAAAACTATGAACAAATTTGTACCTATATACTCGTATTTGTGTAGTTACTACGAAGGAGTACTCATGTGTCCTTGTACATTGTTGTGAAGTTTAAATAATAAAACTGTTTTCACTGGCCATAACTTAAGTTCGACGGTTTGAAAGGAACCAGACTTTTAGTTGCTTTGATTCTGTTTCATGACCCAAGTGTCTGAATTTGACGTACTTATTACCTACCACTAAAGCTTCTTTTTCAACATTCAGCATAATAGCATAATTAACCTACAATGTTCCCACTGCTGGGGCACACACAAGCCTCCTCTCTTACCAAGCAGGCCCAGTGCGGATTGGTAGATGTCACATGTCTTCGAATTTAGGTTCTAGGACATGCCGGTTTCCAAACGATGTTTTCCTTTACCATTTTGAAACCAGTGGCGATGAAATTATTTACACAAAGTAAAGCGCCTGGCTGGGTTCAAACCTACGACCTACAACTTGTAAGTCGGGGCCGTTACTACTGGGCCCCCACTGCTTCAATGTCAATATTCAATCATACAATAATATCTACTCCACGACAGGTTAGGTATACATATATTTTCATGTACTGTACAGCATATTCGTTTGTTAACTATTATTACGTTACATTGAGTCATAAAGTGGTTTCAGTTCTCGACATTCGACTTTAACAAGACTTACAAAGGTACTTAGTTAATTGATTCAAACATGTTGAAAGTGAGTGAGGCTTTTGACGCAATATTCATACTGTGTCATGAGATTTGACTGTGATTGAATTGAATTGTTTTGTGTGTGTAATTTGTTGTTTGAATATCTGCACTAATATTATTAAAAGAAAAGATTTGGATTTTTTGTATGTTTGTTTGTTACGCTTTCACTCTAAAACGGCAGACCGGATTTGGATGAAATTTGACACATGGGTAGACCGCGACATGGATTAGGACATAGAATACTTTTTATCTCGATATTCCCATGGCATCGAGACTTATGCGGGTGAAACCGCGGGGACCAGCTAGTTAATAATATTTCGAAGTTTCACAACACAAGCTGAAGAGCTTGGTGTTGTTGACGAAATTTATTTCATAAAATTTTGTTCACATTTCTAATGTAATATGTTATAATTTTTATCTGCACAGTTTTCAGATGATGATGTGACCATTTATATCATATCCTGAGGTGGTAGGTACGTATCATCATTCTAATGAGGGTCTGTATCTACGGTGACGATCTCACGCGAATTACCAGTGGGTATCAAGGTGCCCAAATGACCTGAAAGTCGTGACGTAACTGAAGGGTGTTTAGAAAAAACAACCAATGCCACATTTTCTCAAAAAATTTTTTTTTTTTTGCTTGTATGGATTCTCTGTATTTTGGTCTATAATCTGCGTATTTCCTACTGAGCAAAAACAGCCGATGTCCGGTCAAAACGTTACTTCAAAATTATTATGTTTAAGTCCAAACTAAAAATAGAATAACATAAAAAAATTGTATAGTGCTTATACTCGTAATGTACATTTTAATGTATTTTTATGTGCTTGTGTGAAATAAAATAATATTAGCTATTATTATTCCAACATTTCCATTTTTTAAAGTTTTTTTAATCTTCCTCTAAAATTTTATCAATTTATCATCGCTCGTTTTTACAAAACACCCTTCCTGAATATCAGTAAAAAAACCCATACCATGAAATTACCTATAATTGGCTGTTTTGCATAACCTACCCAGACACAATATGAAATTCAACCCCTTCAAAAACTTAAATTAAACAAAGCTAGTGTTTACAGCAAAAGTTGAGCTCTGAAAATAAACTAAGGTGAGTAAAACATTTTAATGTGTTTGCCTTGTGTATTTTTAGTGCGATTTTAAAGAGTTCAGGATCACGGTAGCTCCCCGAGCTGTCTTAAGAGTAAAGTTTGATCAAGTGGGAAACGTTCAGAAGTTTATACTTACTTTCCCGCAGGAAGTGAGATAAATATTCATGAGATTTAACTCGGGGAAAAGTTATTTCCACGTCAGTGTCTGTCCGTCTGTACATTTGTAATGAAACGACTTATAACAGACTGTTTTAATACTTTTAATTTGCTTCAACTCTTTAATATTCAAACTCGGTGCTGCGTCCGTTTATTTTCGTTGCATTATGAGTTTTTTAAATATTTTTTATTAAAAGTATATTTCACATAAGTAGGACCTTATTTATGCCCTGGGTCTTTGTCTGGTCAGAGTAATTACAAATGTTGTCTAAAAGCACGTGTAGGTAATTGTCATAATCGGGGTCGCAGGCGCACAGAGTGGGGACTCTGTCCGCCCACTGAGTGACCCCAGGGAAGACGGCGGTACTGTGGTCACGTGCTGCCGCGCATAGCGAGGCTCAGGGGAGGCCTCTTTACAGTCTCCCCAGGGATGTGCTTTTCAGGCGTTGCACAGGGGGGGTTCCGGAATTGGTCTTTTAAGATTAACCGGGACCCCCTCTATGTGCTGATGGTGATCACCGGGGTGGTTTTAGTGAGGTAAAAATCCCACACTCCCCGACCTCCATCCCCAGAGGTCGGGTGCCTTTTGAAGATTTCCCCAGAAAACAAAAAAAAAAAAACAGGTAATTGTCACAAATAAATATTTTTTCTTTATTCCCTTTCAATTATGGTGGTTAATGCAGACAGAAATTGCTATAATTATGTGTACATTCATAGTAGTGTTCACAACATAAAGACAATTATTAAAAAGGACTACATTTTCAAAGCTGCTAAAAACGTGTGTATTTAGCACTGCTAGTACACTATTACATATTATGTGATGTGTATTATTTTCTTCTTTAATACAATAATATGAAAACTGCAATGGTAAGCCATCTTTAATACACCTGCCCAGTGTGATACAAAACCAGAACTTCAGAAACTGGAACTATAATACTTACTTCACCAAGATTCCCAAGTCTTGCAATTAGCTACTGTTTTATGTTAATACTTGTTAAAAGTTATGAAGAAAACCTAGGTTTTCCATTTTACCTGTAACAGAATATTGTACTCTACTTTAGCAGAAAATAAAATAACTAAAATAGTAGTCTCTTGCAATAAAGAATTTGAAGTTGTATTGAGTTTGAGTTGAATTTTCTTTTATATAAATATATAAATGAAAATTTAATTCGTGAACAGTGGAAACTTAATCCAAATATTTTTGAGATAGACTGTAATTAAACTTCTTTAAGTTTATCAACTAGATGTTGTTTTAGTTATAGAACAATGAGCTTTATTCCAAGGCCGTAAAGTCTTGCATTCAATCATGATATAACTTCGTGCGTAGACCCTAAGGCAACAAGACACATTTTGTTAGCCAAGAGGTATTTTACGTCGTTAGCGAGTTCACAGACAACCACAAGCTTACGTGTGGAAAACTTCCAACTTCAAACAGTGATAAAACATACTTTGCGAGATATTTTCGCAACTTTTTAATGTTGCAGGACCCTTAAGTGAAGCTTAGCCCCGTAATGGTAAGTGGGGAGCATGATCCTGATATGATGGAGACGTGAGCAGACTATTACTATTTTTTGTGATAACTTTTGGAAAAAATATCAAAGCTCTTTGAATATGACACATGATATGAATAAAATATAGTGCAAAGATGCTTTTGGAAATAAAGAAATGGAGGGCCAAATGGTTTTAATATTGTGTTGAATAAGTAATATTAAAATTGCATTTAAGTTCAGCAGTATTCCATTATTTCGCGCATATTTCAGAGCTGAAAATCTAGTCAACGGCAACGGTGACATTTTATTTGTTTCAGGACAATGTACTTCTTCTTTGTCATTGATATAGTGAATACTGAAATAAAATGAATTTTTCATGTTGACTTCAGTAGTGCTACAAGTGGCATACACTCTTCGTTTTCATGTAATCGGCTTATGTCGTATCAGAAAAAATCTTTGAGAGAAAATATGATGTATTTTCGAAGCCACAACTGTGTAAAACTGTCTTTTTCATTATTTCAGTCATGGTAAAAAAATTAAAATGACATAAATGTTGGTTGTAACTTTGGAAAAGACATATATGAAAATAGACTAATTGAAAAAATTTAATCTTATTTTAACAGGCCACTCGAGTGCATTATAGACCACTAACTATAATACAACTACGCAGACAAGGTTAGAGATAAAAAGCATCTCATTAATTAAAGAAATTCCAAGTGTGCCATAAACAATGAATATGATGGCATGGTTAGCCAAGATGTAAATATTAAAACTATAGGAGCAGTTCATAAAAACGAGGTAGAAACCATTTATCTACTAGTTCAAGATGTCAGAGACGTGAACAAAAATAAAGCACAACATAAAACAGAAAAATATATATGTAGGTATCATTTTTCAAAGTTCAAAGAGGGAAAAAATGTGAAGTAATTGCCTTTATGACTCCTTCAAGACGTTCTAGAGTGTCGTAATGAGCACTTCGAAAAGCTCTTTTTTAAGATCCCCCGGTTCTTTCCATTCCTTGGCTTTTAGTTTTTTTCTTCCTCTAAAATAACGTCCTTTTATATTCCATTACAGATCCGCTATCAAGTAAATGGGATTTTTATTATAATTAATACAGATAGGTAGACAGAAAAAAATAATGATCTTTGTTTTGTGAAGTTATTTGCAACAGAATCTTACTCTTCATAAAAGCGAAGATTAATAAGTCCTTGAAGATTCCCAGTAACAGTAGAGAATACAAACATTGTAAACGTGACCGAAGATAACCTAAGGATTGAAGAAAGGTCAGGGTCTTGCCATTTTGCGACTTTGATCGATCAGCTCTTTTCAACAAAATGTTCTAGAATACTTTGTTGTGCCGTTTGATCCTCGGCTAAGAGCACATCTTGCAATTCACTGAATACATGGTCTTTATTCAGTGGAGTGCAAGATGTAACTAAACGTTTTAAGACTAGGTATTATGTTTCGTTTTGAATACGAGGCTTTTGCCTACGTTTTATTAGTGTATGTATTTTGTCTAATTTTTTTTAAAGTGCGTCTTATTTGTGCAGAATAAACAACGTTTCTTTCTTTTTTTCTTTCTTTCTATGTATAATATCTATCTAAGTATCTACCTACTTAGATTGGCTACTAAAATGAAATGAGTTAAGGTAAAACGAAAAGAAGTAAAAAAATAAAATAATATACATAGACTATCAAAACGTAGCTTGACAAAGCTGAAACGAACCATTTTATTACTAATCCAGTTGTCGACTTCTAAATCTAAACTGTTCATTTTCATTCATCTTTATCATTTTAATCCTACTTGTATCTATAATTTTACCCTACAAATAAAATCGGAACAGTCTATCATTAATTCAAAGGCCATGACATGACCGCGCGACGTAAACGTAACGTTAATTCGAACGGTTTTTATAATCGAAAATCGTTATCCTATAGAATAGTTGTATTTTCAATTTAAAAAATCGTAAAATTAACCAACGTGTATAGCACGTTGGTATTTTTTTTTTGTGACTAGAGCAATTATCTATAGATATTTATGAATAACGTCTTAAAACTTAGTAAATAATATGTGCGACATGAGTATTTTCAATTTTAAATTCGTTCAAATTTACTTCAAGGTCAAAGTAAAAGCTCATCGTGTCTGTCATTCGTGCTAAGGCCCACAGAAGCTCATTGAAATACGTAATCCACTATCATAACAACAGCACCCTAATTGCGCAACACACTATCTATTACAATCTGAATCATATTGAAGAATCCATTGCCTCATATGTTTGAAAAATTTGTATGCTCAACAACGTAAATAACGCAATGAATGTTGTTGAACTGTCAAAATGAAAGCTATTCCTACTGTTATGTGTTACGCATTATTACCCCGCAGTTTCAAGTGCTGTCAGAACGTCTCAACATTATGCGCTAGTCTGCGTCAAGAACAATTTTATTTTCACCTCGCAGCGGCTCTTGCAAGAAATACGTACTTCTCAAAGTCATCTGACGTAAACTGGCTCTCTTAAACTAAACAGACACCAAGTTTCTATGTACGAGCGAGCGAGGCAAGAAACTTTTAGTTTTGTAGCTACGAATGATGGTTTTTCATCGATAAGGCCACTAAGCTACGGCTAAAATATGATTTATTTTGTTTTATTAAAGTAGAAGCTTGTAATCTTTGTTGGATTATTTGTTTTGAGTTTGATGTGTTTATGGAAATTCTGTTAAAGAAAAACATTATATTTTTTCCTTAAAATGCTGCGTTTGAGGAAGTTAGTGATAATGGCTTTGTAGTTCAGTTAAGTCAAGTTAATATTATGCTTGTCCTTATCAGTGTGAAAGAATAAACAAAAATACCATAATTAATCAAATTTCCATTAACAGCTCACCAAATAATTTTCAGAATTTTACACATACCTACATACATAAACTCACGCCTTCTTCAGAATTTTCTTTGCGTAAAACGCTCTCCTATGATTCCAACTTCAACATTTACTTTAAACGCATTGAGCAAAAGAAACATCGGACCAGAAAGTGGTTTTCGCTGTCATTATAGCTCATTTTCCTGAAAAGCTTTTATAGGTGAAATGTTAAGTTCCCAACCTCTCAACTATCATTATCTCGAAGCTGAGCTGCGAAATTTTCTTTAAACGACCTGGTTTTGGTTCGTTGGGTAAACTTTTAGTGATGTCAGATTCATAAATCTCTTAATATTTTGTATTCGGATCTTCGAGGCGGTATCAAGTTTCAAGGCTGTCGGTCGTTTAAGGGTGTATTATTGATTTGAATAAAAAGAGGTTGGATAAAGTTGCTTCCAAGTTGTAATTATTAAGGTTAACATTGCTACTTATTTCAACGCAGACGCAACAAAGATTAAAATTGCCTGAAGCTATTCTCTATCAAAACCACCCATTCCCAATTGAACATCCATTTACTCGCCAGCATCCAAACACTATGTTTTCCATCAATTCTAAATTTACCAAAAAATCCTAACATTTTTTTATATTTTAACCCAATTAATAACGCTGTAGTTCATAACGTTGCAAAGCAAATAACAATGGAGTCCAAACAATCTGCTACTATTTTCATGAATATACTAGTCTAGTGAACGAACCAGCGTGAATTAGAGCGTGGTGGAAACTTAACCACCATTATTCTGCGACTTTGGCACCAAACACCATAACATGATTAAGGCTTCTATTCATTGTTGAAGAGACAGTGGTATATACAGCGATTTTGAGGTTGAGGTGTTGTATAGTTCTAATACTACCTACGCGGCTAGTTCTTTATGTCAGAGATGATACACGCATTGACGTTTTGTATAGTAAAGAAACAACGGAGCGTGGGAAGTTCGATGGCAAGATGGATAGATGACAGAATAGACCTAAAAGCAAGGTATGTAGTCGATGAATTACTGAAAGAACTGGTTGATATTGACGCAAAACAGAAAACAATAACGTGAAAGAGAGTGAAAGTGAAGTGGGTTGAGAAAGGGCGTAGGTGATGATAAACATCAATCGCCAAATATGTTGAGCAAAAGTAATCTGAAAGTGACTTGTCACAGAACAGCAGCAACCCTTGCACGTTGGCGAAGGTTTTCAAGTTTCACTCCTGCACATATCGCTCCCGCTACTTCTTAACACTACATCACCGCTCTTAGCACATCGGTTGGAGGCTTTAAGGTGATATTAAAGTCGGGCTAGCTTCCAACGTCTTGTATTCCGTAGTCCACGCTGTACATGAGTTTAATTTATATCACCCATATAAATATCTTTGGCCGTTATGATGTGTGGCCCCTGGACCGCACAGTAAATTGCACATTACAACACGCACTATATTAAAATAATTAATTTTGACCCAAATATTTGGCGTGTCTTAGATTATTGTACACATATTATCTGGAGGTACTAGGTGTAGTGTTATGGCTCTTTGAGTTTAGGGAATTTTCCTTTGAAGCCTTGAGGTTTCAGTAAGAAATTATATTGTGAACATGTAGCTAGTAGTTTTTTCTAATTTGGTAAACTATGACTGGTTGGATGGAAAGCTGCATTTTGGTTTTTGTTTCAGTCAAGAGTGAGCAAAAGAGATCAATGAAAATATGTTAGTTTAAAAAAATTCAACCAAGTACAATTTTGGTATTATGGAGTTGAAAAGAAGATTATTTGAAGCGTCAATACGTCTACCGTCCGCTGACCGCGAAGATGGTGGCAAAAGAACCATATTTAGAAACTTTTTTCTAACAGTGGCTCTTTACGAATTGGGACGATAAAGAGCAGCAATGTAACAGATGTAATTTTTAACAGTTCAAAGATATGAAACGAAACATACTTCATAACGGAAATATCGAAGCTTCCTCTAAAATATCAACTATTCGACAACCTAACACTTATATCACAAACACAAGCCAGATATTTACAAAGTGTGTCTGTATGGTGTTAACGACTTTTGGCAAGCATTCGCCGTGAGTGGACCATGAAATCTAAACAATAAACAAACTGTTTCCTGCGGGAAAATATACACAGATTGCAGCTTTGCAGAAAATAAACGTCTTTTACACCCTATAAAGGGTGGGGATTTGTGTGATGAAGAATGAAAATGATTGCGCTTTGTTGGATAATGATATTACATAGTGTACGCTATGGCTGACGTTATTGAGATAGATTTGAGTGTTTTCTGGAATTATGTTGTGTGTTGTAGCAGTTCGTGGAGTGTTACTTGAACTGAACGAGATTTTGTATTATTATTGTTATGAATCTGTAAGTAAATTGTGTATTACATTTTACATAAAAGTGTATTTTATAAGCCTAGAAACTTGTTTACTTTAAAACAAAGCTACTAAGCTTTGTTTATAAAACCCAATTGAAAATTCAAAACCCGATTAGCAAATACTTTATATTTTTCTCCAACTAAAATTCCAACTCATTCCCAAAGGAGAATTTCTCGAATCAAAAAGCAATTACAAACTAAAAGTTCTCCAATAAAAATAGCAATCAACAACTGTAAACTTTCAAGAATAATTACTTCTAGACACTGCTACTTCGACCGAAGAGTAATAACGAATCAAAAATCGAAACATTTATCAGAAACTTCGACCTTTTCCAATAAAAATATCCGGCACAAAACAATAGTGTTTCCCCCGATCAAGTTTGATACTTGGAATTCACAGTAGCGACAGGTGTTTTTTACGACCTCCCGGTGATTTAGCGCTGAGGATTCCCCATTAATCCCGTTTGGATAGACATGAATAGAAACAATGCAAACATTGCGTTAACAAAGTGATGTTTTGAAATAACGAATGCTACCGTGATTTATTTCAGTAAGAACAGCTCGAATATCAAAAAGCGATATTCGTTTCCAATATTGGCGGAACTGGCTATATTATTTTAAATAAAATGACGGAAGTAGAAATATTTGAGAATAGTAAACTCAATATTGCTGGAAAAGCAACTGTTACATTATAAGACTCCTGTAGACAAAGTAAGCTCTTGAATCCTTCACAATACAATGTCGAAGGTAACACAGAGTCAGCAGAAAGTGTCGAAGCCGAAAAAAACAAACAAAAGAAAGGTGCTGGCTAATAAAAGAAAACCGAAAGTTTCACAAATGACGGCGAACTTGAATCCACGTGAAGATCCACAAATTGGGAGACATAAGCTTACAATCCGGAAGGTACTGACGTTCAAAGTTCTTTTAATGGGACTTTCCTCAGGGCAAATTGGCTGTTAAAACAGAAATTCTCTCCAACAGGAATCTTAAAGAGGGATTTCCAGAAAAGTACACGTGAGTTATTCACGGCTTGACACGTTTAAGTCACTTACGATGTATGAGTGGCATTATAGAATCAGCATATTTCGGCCTGATAAGACAGAAAGCACGTTTCGGCATAATTGAAAGCCAAAAGGTAAAAATGTCGATAGTGACTTAAAATTTTGTTAGAATTTGTAGCCCAATTCTGGAACCGGTGAGGAATGTCTTACTAAGGTATTCGCTAAAAGCGTTTGTTAACACGATAGCGGCATGCTTGTGATAGCAACAAAAAGCTTTAACAGCGTTCTAGTGGTTTTCAGAGACGTCTGCGAATATTTTGCGGTAGTACATGCATCGTGAATACCCCTTCAGACGTGCAGGGATCTCTAACGAGACGGTAAAAGCATATTCTAAAACGACGAAGAAATATAAGTGTCTAAGATGGGGTGGGTGGGGACGGTACGTATTTTTCAAAAGTTAATATAGTATGAGTACGGGAAGTGTATTTATTTCTTGCCATATTTATTTTTCCGAACGTTACTGCTAAAGTAAATCTTTTAGAATTTATTGAAGTTCTGTTCTTATTATAAAGTTTAATAACCTATAGCTTTATAATTTTATTTTTGTCTTTTATAATTTCAGTTTTCTAAGTTTGAACATCTCAGTTAAGCTATTAGAAATATTAATTATCAAGAAAAAAAAATCTTGGAAGTTGTTATCAAAGGAAAAGCAAGGTAAGGCGAGATACGGCGTTTTCAAAGAAAAAACGCTGCCATTTAAGACGCGGAACCCTAGAAAGCTCGCAGACATGGCCCGTCGTTAGCCTGATGTTTCCTGCAAAAAACCATCCGCCAACAAATAAGGAGAATTTTAATAAAAGCCGCCGATGCGAATCGAAACAGTAACACTTCGGATTTCATTGCTATAGCGACAAAACGAACGTCGGAACAATGTGTTAAGTCGCGCTATGTAACTCGTGAGCGATGTCATTTTGTTTTTATAGGCTAAAAGCGTTTGTAGATTCTATTTTTGTTTAGCTTTATACCAAAATGCATGCAAATGGGACAGCAAAGTGTTGTGTATGCGGTTTTAAAGCTCAAGTATTTACGTTCGTAGTTTCTAGCTGTTGCACTGTTTTGTTTTGGGTTCGTATATAAATCTCTTAAACCCACAGAAACGACTGCTGCTGTGGATGCACACCCGTGCGTCATTATATTATACAAAAGCCATGTTAAATTTTACAGCAGTGGACTTGTGAAAAGTAGTTCCACTTCTTGCATATCGGTACGAATTATAATGTTCCTACCAACTTAAATAAAAAAAGGTCACGCTTGAGTGCAACCAGAGGTGGTCTTTTCCTGGGTGCATATACTAGTAGTTGATATAATTAGTCTGATTAAAAGCAATTTTTCAACCCCCTACTCCCTAGTAAAATAAATCAAAATTAAAAGTAGCATACAGGACATAAATAGAACCCAACTCTGCCCTTTAATGATTATTTAACAACTTTCTGTTACGTAAATACATTGTAATAAAAAAATAAAAAATTGGTTAACATTGTTTACATTCCTTTTAAATCACCCACAAAAAGCTACAAAGTTTCATAAAGGGCGACGCACACTGGAAACAAATAAAAGAAGTGCGAACCCGCGGCGACGTACATAATTGTCTCGTGTCTTGTTCGTGTTGCATCCGACGCGTAGTGTCCGAGTGATTGTTGTTGCCCAATGGCCGCTGATCGTTAGTGCAGCAGCCACTAGATGGAATAATGTTGTGATTCATAAGTATGCAAAAATAGCGAAAACTGCAAGTCTAAATGAAAATTTGGTCTGCAATGCAGCGAGTAGTAGAACACATTTATAGTTTTGAATTTCAGTTCCTTAAAAATATTGTCAGTAAACTAACGTGACAGAAGAAAAGTCTTGATGAAAAAAGGGTTGAACGGAAAATGTCCATTGTTATCGTAAAAATACAGTCCAGTTCACAGGAGTAAAAATAAAAAAAACAGTGCACATTTCAATTGATGGTAATGTTTTTTTCTACTACAAAGAGTTTTGACACTTCTTCAGACTGTTACGATTTATTTGAAGTACCTAAGTAAAAAACACAACGTACATTATTCTCTACTCATCGTGCACCCAATCTAACCATATTCTCCAAAGTGCTGGTAAAATCTCCTAATGGATGCGCATCAAACGTTTTACATTTCGAGTTAGTAGCGACAAGAGGCTCAGCCGGAGGCATTAATAACTCCACTGTCTTCGTATTGTGGCCAATGAAGGATTCAGTGCAAGTGTAAACTGGCCCTAAACAAAACCGTCCGATACTATGCGGTGAAGTGTCCTCTACATACAATGGAACATCGATTACTTGGCGGTGAAAGTAATTGGCATATACATGGTGCTGAGAAAGTGTGAGTGGATGCAGTTGTGTCTGAAGAGCTCGTATGTTAATATTGATGCTCGTGACTTAATATGCATGTCATTGTGCTTGTTGAAAGATTTGGGTAAATGGCTACGACTACAGGACCTAAATGTAAGTTTTATAATGCCTAAAAGTATATGATCTACTGCATCAAACAAAATCAGAAAAATATATGTTATTCTTCAGGATATTTGCTAATTAGATAGTGTGTTGAAAACATAATACAACTAATTTGATACGATAGAAAAAAATCACGAAGATACCTCTAAAAAATTCTTATAACGATTAAAAACCATACTACTATGCATTAAATCATTCAGATTTTTTATCAGATTATTCTACAAACAACATACTAACGTAATAGTGTTTTAATTTTTTATCCAATCAATAGATTTTTTGTAAATAGATAATTGCTTCGTATTTTGCAATAAATTACCAGCGTTTGTCATCGCGCATCTCTTTCTTTTCTATGCAGTCCGACAGTGACCGCGCTTTAGCTGTTGTACGGGGCCATTAACAATACCGATGAACTTGATAATAAGTCTTCCATAGTTAGAAACATCTAGAATGAAATCAACGATTTTTCTTATTTTCAGTGTCATTTTTCTTTTCGTCTACATAGCCCCGTATGCTACTTATACATAGCGTGTATCGTGTGGTTTTAAGTCTGTGCTAAATAAATGTATTATTTTTCTTTCTTATGGGTACAGGTTTCACCGTGCAAAAGTGATAAATATTTAATGCAAAGTATATTTTTCCACTATCAAACTTTATTATCAACGAATGGTACTTAAAGTACCTACACAAAAATAAACTCAAACTGGTTTAGAAAACTAAAGTTTTACATGGAAACTATTAAACCATATCCATTCTATGCATTATTGAATATCGATTTTGAAAATTAGAATAATTTGCGCAAAACACGGTTCGTGTATTTTTGCGAAAGGGTTCGACCCTACAACATTACATGAATACATACAACATGAATTTTCGTATGACTTTTGAAACATAATGACTTAAGTTAGAGCAATCAAACGATTACAAAATAACGAGTCTGAACCGCAAGCTTCATCTTTGCGGTCTTATTACAATATAACGTGAGAAAAAACATAATACATAACATTACACTAATCCTAATGAATACTGCTCAACAATATGCAATTCTACAAAAGCCTCTAACCCTTTCATTTCACCACGTCCCACAATGCTATAACCTGAATATTCTAATAAGCTTACGAATACAATGAGTTCACTGACAACCTTGCTACCTAACTGTATAGGTAGGTACACTGATTGATGGTTCTCTTGGCATTCGAAACAATGCACAAAACATCAATACATCGACCGATATGACCTCCAGATTGGATGATAGCGGGTAAGTCACAACATTTTGATGATAGCTCATTCAATATAATGAGAAAGAGCCAATAACCGTTAACTTCGCGCTTTGGGGCAATCAATTAACACCTACTTGTCTCGACCAGTTTTCTGAACTTCAATTGGGAATCAAAACACGTTGTACTGTCTAGTGTAATTTATATGTAATTTATCTTGTACAGTTAGCGTCGAAAGTTGTAAAATTGAAAGAGAATGCACAATTTTTCAAATTGGTTCTCGAGTGGAGTGACGCTTTCGTTAGTCAGTAGGGTGATTGCCTCAAATATTTTTAATCAAAATGGTTTTTGTATAATCTCAACACAGATTACGTTGTGCCTTTAACAATTTCTGAAACATTTTAATCAACATAAACCGCTTACAGCTACAAAGAACAAACATGTCGGTACCTATTCAAAATCCATATTTTTTTATCCTTTTGCAAAAAACGGGATGCATTTTCGCATGGCAACCGTTCGCGGCGGATTCTCGTAAAAACAGAGCTGAACAAGATATTTGCGTTTATTTGAACATGGCGCGGGAAGCAAAAATGGTCGACAGCAAAAACTGGAACGTTTCTCGGATCATGATACCGCAGGATCTTGGAGAATGTTGGAGTAATATGGTTTAAGGATCGGATAGACCTATGTAGGACTATTATGTAGATTGTATGTAAAGGTTGTACCTCATTTAGTCGACCTGGAAAAGGGTATGACCGGATTACACATGTTGGACAGACCACGCAACAAAAAGAATAGCTTTAGTCCTATTAAGTAACCAATTAGCTTTTCGGAGAAATTACCGGAATACACAAATATACAAAGACGGAATATACAAAGGAAGACCTTGTGAAAGTTTTATAAATATTTCCGTTATCCTAACGTAACCTAAACCACATATTCGCATAAACAAAACATGACATGCAGCGTACAGCGAACACCTCGAAACATCCTTTATGATTCCCATATTATCAACATCAGTCTATTTTCGGCGAAATGCATCGTAAACGTATTGTTTGCCCAAAAAAGGTCTTTGTTTTCAGAAGCACAGATTCCGTATACAACAATAAGACACCGCTTCTAATAAAATTTTGATGGGTTAGCTGATGGAATATATGAGAGAGCATAAAATGGTACCAGAGAATTCCATCGTCTATAGCTTATTGACACATGTTATTTTCCCTAATGCGATCATAAAACCTTCCAATTTTATCTCGTTGGCTGTGATGATGTTTGGATAACGTATGCTTTCAACGACGCTACCGACAGTTTGGAATTAAACTTCGAAAACTGACGCACTTGGTGCAATGGAGGGTTAAAAGGCTGACAACAGCTAAAGCGCGGTCACTGTCGGACTGCATTGAAAAGGGAAGCGCGATGACACAACGCTGGTAATTTATTGCAAAGTATGAAGCAATTATTTATTGATTGGACTAAAAAATTAAAACACTATTACGTTAATATGTTGCTTGTAGAATAATCTGACAAACATCAGAATGATTGCATGTTTTTAATCGTTAAAAGAAATTTTTAGAGGTATCTTCGTGATTTTTTATTCGTTGTATTATGTTTTCAATACACTATCTAACTAGCATATATCCTGAAGAATATCATATATTTTTCTGATTTTGTTTACTGCAGTGGATCATATACTTTTAGGCATTATAAAACTTGGGTTTAGGTCCTGTGGTCCCTTAAACTTTCACAGTAGTTTTATAGTAGGTATGCTCAGCTAAAGGGATCGTTGGAATTTAGATGATTTGCTTTCAATTACTTGCCTTTACATTTTCGAATTAAATTTCATTTATTTAACTCAAGTTCTTAAACTGATTAGTAATATGGTATGAAATTCTAGCTAACATAATAATTTTGTACTTTCTTGCTAGAAAAATAGTAAAAGAAAACGGAATAATAAAAGAGGTCTTAAAATTCGACATTGATGGATCTCACAAAGACGTTATCTGTAGAATTTTTCACATTTTTGTGAACCTCAGCTAGGAAGATCGGTGACGGGCGGAAACCAACTATTCAGGTACTATCTACCCAAATCTCGAGATTTTATGTCAGCAATATATTACTGTCTTCACTGACGGAACCGCATTCTTGATAATATGGTGAGATTTCTTAAATATTACCTTAATTACAAGTGATATCGATCAACGTTCGCTCCATCATTCCTATAACTTGTACTCGTAGGAAACTATTGAAGTATTTCGAACATTAACATAGAATTTCCTAAAATTTCGGTTTCGATTTGAACGGACGCTATTGAATTTCGTGTCGAGTTGCCACAATTATGAGATTCCCTAACCACGTAATGGTCACACGGGATAGTGTCGAACGTGATCGTTATGGGACGGCATTTTATAAAGGTAGGTAGAGAGGTCGAATTAAAAAAATATGGTAGTTATTTTCCGAGTGAAGTTTAAATGAAGCGAATATAATTATATTTAAGTTTAAGGTGGAAATGGTAACACGTGGAATAATTGAAATCTATTATTTATTTGTAAAATTCTTGCATTTTTTCTTTTTGCAAAGCAGATAGCATTATCAGCCCATAATGTTCCCACTACTGGGACACAGGCCTGAGAGAGTGGATGTGCCTAAATCCACCACGCGGGCTCAGTGTAGGTTGGTGGATGTCACATGTCTTCGAATTTTTGGTTCTAGGATATGCCGGTTTCCTCACGATGTTTTCTTTCACCGTTATTAAGAGCAGTGGTGATGAAATAATTTACACAAACAAAAGTGCCTGCCTGGGATCGAACCTACTACCTACAAATTGTAAGTCACCGCCGTTTCCACTGGACTACCACTGCTCCAAGCAGAGAACATCCAACGCAAAATAAACAATTATCGTACATATTTTGTCAACATGAAAAATTCAGAATGAAAAATTTTCTTTTTCGGGGCCCTTCATCCAGAAATAAAGCCCAAAATTATTCTAATCCTTTAACATCAAAGCAGTGATTAATTGCCACAAGCAAATATGAAATTAACAAGAAACTGCATACGTGAAACCGAACAGTAATTTATACTGACAAATATTTATTCGTATCAACAGAAACGCCGCAAATTGAGTGAAATAGACCGTCTCTGTCGTAATAAAACGAAAGTAATAAATTACAGCGTCTTCCGAGTCTTCATAACTCCACTTAATTGAAGTACAAACATTTGCAAATTGGCGACTTCAAATACATAAATCAATCGTGCAAAAACAGCAGTCATTATTAGCCCTTTCAGCTTGAAGAACGTGTAATAATCTAGGAATTTTCCTGTTGAGGTAACTTTTAAATGGCATTGTTTGTTTTTTTTGTTGCTAAAACTACATAAAACAAACATCAAACATATCTAGTTAGTAGACTAAAATAAAACATTAAAAAATAACTTTTCAGTAAATGTACATACATACATATATACAGACATAAACTCACGCCTTCACCCCTTGGAGGTAGGCAGAACGCCACCTGCTACAATCCTTATATGCTCCTTTTGCCTTGCTTACATTCATACATCTGGTCATACACGCAAGCCGATTGCGAGTACTACGCACCTGACTTTTCTGAAGAACATCACCAATAAGGTCACTATAATATGTCCTCCTACGGTGTCCCCTCCCAGCGTTTCCAATCACATCTGCCTTGCAATGCCTTTTTTTAGTTGCCTTGCATTCATCCTCTCAACATGACCAAACCATCTAAGCATACCCTTTTCAATTTTAGTCACTACATCTTCTTTTAAACCGCACCGTTTTCTTATCACATCATTCCTCAACCTATCATTCATAGTCACACCACACATGCTTCGCAAGGAACGTATATCCACTGCATTTAGTCTACTTTCATGCTTTTTTTGCTACACCCAACATTTATTTCCATACCTAAGCGTACGCACTAAAACACCATTGTGAACAGCCAGTCGTACCTTTTTGGATATCACCTGGTTGGTCACAATTGCATTTGTATCATCATTCACTTTATTTCCCGCATTTACTGTAAGTAAATGTACTGAAAACTTATTATAATGTTTTATTTTATGCTAGTTACTAGATAGGTACCTTAAGTATAGCTAGGTACCTAGTCTAATATGACTGATACACACATCAATAGCACGAAGGTATGAAGCACGTTTTTGCTAGTTACTAAAAATCTGATTTTTTTTATTATATTCTTTGTAACTTCTACGGATAGCATAAACATAACCTGCCTATACTTCTACTATTCACTCTATTACTTCTACTCTTCACTTCTACTTCTATGGATACTTTTTAGTAAATTTCGTTATTTGAAAAGGGAATAGTTATTGAATTTCAGTCAAAAGATGAAAATATTCTGTCAAGTCGTATTCCTATATATAATCCTGCAACAGGTTGAAAGCCAAATTAATAATATTTCTACCATACTTCTGAGTGGAATCAATACAAATAAACGTTATTATGGAGAGAAGACATCATTTGAGCCGAAAAGAAATGATCAAAGCCGTGGGAATGTTGGAAGCTGCTTCTCGACAACATGCTCTGGGAATCGCTCTGGGCACTACGCAGAGTGCATATAAGTATATAAGTTATGATAATATGTCGACTTTGGACACGTTACCGCAACACTGGCAGCGTGGCAGAGCGACATGGAGGACAAGCTCGCATCACCACACGCAGACAAGACCGTTACATATAAATTACTACTCGACGAAATTGTACAATGACCGGGATGATGTTGCTTACGAGGCTTCATAGCTCTTCAGGGATGTTAATAAGCAATCAAACCATAAGAAATCGCTTGGATGAAGTCAATGTCCGTTCCCGAAGGCCGCTACGTGTACCACCTATTGAGCTCCGCAATCGCAGAGTCCGTTAACTATGGGCTCGTGAACACAGAAATTGGGCAAAAGAAAAGTGGTGTTTTGGGTTTTTCTGACGAATTTTGCTTTGGTATGAGGCCAGATACTAAACGTACACAATATTGGAGGAACCCTGGATGCCAATAATGTTTAAAATCATGCAAGGAAGTCCATGCATACAGTGGTGGAATAATCATGATATGGGCGGGTATTTGGATCGACGAGAGAACCGAACTGATTTGGATCACAGGCAATCTCAATGCACAGATTTACGCTGAAACAATTGTATCAGATATTATCATTCCTTTGCGTACCCAATTTGGTGCTTCATTTCTGCTTATGCATGATAATGCACGTCTACAAACTGCCAGTCGTTGCAAACGCACTTGCCGCAGCTAATATCAACGTCCTTCCATAGCCTGCTCGATTGCCAGACTTGAATTCCATTGAACACGCATGGGATATGTTTCAAAGAAAAGCTCTCCCAAATATGGATGCCGTACACACACCAAAAACTCTTTTTCGCCTGTTACAACGGACGTGGTCGGCCATTCCGCAACGTGATTTGGATGAACTCCTATTGAGTATCGGCGAATCGCTGCGATTGTGTTATACGCGTTAATGGCGGACATACGGACTAATAATTGTTTACTTTACGAAATAAAAACCTTTAAAAACTTTTATTCTTAACTTTTCATCACTTTTCAATGTTAGGATTAATTAAGGTATAAAATCCAGCATAAGTAAAAAATGTCTTTACTAATGCAAAAGCAGCGAGTACTTCGTCGATCTACACATACGAAAACATTTTATTTAATCAATCTAAATAGACATTTTTATTTAATTTCAATTGCAAATTGCAGTAAAATATATTTTTTTAAATACCTTGATGCCAAGACCTTTTGATGTGTGTATTCCGAAGTAAAAAAAAAGAATAAGGTGTATGTGGTCTGAAAACGTAGGTTCTTGTTTATTTATTTTAACTGTAGCCGTAGAATATAACCATTGATTAGTTACAGTGGCAGTGCTGACGAAGACGAAGACGCAAAAGTCAAAGTGTCTAACTCTCAGCTTCGAAGCACGGCACAAGTTTGCATATTATGTGTAACGTCTATGCATGTAAACATATCCACGATGCATAAGAAGTGCAAATACTAGACGCAGAAACTTGCAACCCCTTAGGCCAAACTACCCACTTTTGTACCAACACAACCTGATATTTTCCCTACCACAAATAAAAGCCACTTTGAAATAAATGCGTAATACGTAAGCAAACTGCTATTTTTAGTGCCGCTTCGAATAAACGCAATACGAATTGCGAAGATACATCGTTTAATTTTTCATTGCTGAAGTTAAATCGCTCGGTGAACGGTTATTTATTGGTGCCCAGTAAGGGTTGCTGGTCTCTCATTAGTGGGACAATTTTTTATCATCGTCCTCGGCTACACGAGCGTCTGCGGTGTTTTGAATGTTAAAAACGAATAAATAACGTTAACACTTTAGTTCGAGTGGGCTTTAGTTTTATTTTTACGCCTTTTACGTATAATTAAGGCAGAGGACTTGTGTAAGTATTTCTGTTCTTGGTTGGATAAGTGTTCTTTTTTTAAACTGATATCTTTATTAAAGATCTTCTTATAATTATTTCGATTATTATGAATATAACCAACACTTAGTGATAATCAAAGCAAAACCACCGGGCAAGTGCGAGTTGAACTCACGTGGAGAGGGTTCCGTACGATGAATATGTTACCCACCAAAAACATTTCATGTAAAGTAGGTTGCCAAGACTAACATAACGCCTTCAC
The DNA here is from genome assembly GCA_917490735.1 of Dryobotodes eremita. NCBI lineage: Eukaryota > Metazoa > Arthropoda > Insecta > Lepidoptera > Noctuidae > Dryobotodes > Dryobotodes eremita. The sequence goes on along the minus strand of OU823251.1, from coordinate 14,865,158 downwards.
TATTAAAAAGTTATCAGGTGTAATGTAGAGGCAAGCCCCTAACTTGACAAGGCTTAACTCTATCATTTTGTCAAAATTCACGGCTTAGCCGTTTCGCAACCGTTGCACAGACACTACTATGAGGTTATGGTAAGAAATTAAGTCACTGGTCCTCAATGTTGTCTCATGCAATAGTTCAATGGAACGGCCAAGCGATACATTTTGACCAAGATGTAAGGTTTGTAGAATTAGGTCTTGTAGAGTTAAAGGCTTCGCTCTACATTTGATCTGATATCTATATTAGATTCTACAATAAGTCTAAGTCACTAAGTCACTATTTAAAACAAAGTGTTGTAAAAGTCTGCCAACAACGTTTTATCCTAAGAATTTGAGCTCCCTAGCATTATTCAGGCAGAAGCTATGAGGCTATGAAACTACGACGAAATGCTTCGAGAAAAGGTAGGTAGTGCTCCTGCTTTTTGTTTTTAGCTCATCTCAGTGGGGGTACTACCCAGCTCACAGATCCCAAGAACAAACTTGACATTGTAGTTGAAAAACATGTTCTTCCATACATCCAACTGCAATTTATTGTAAGTTTGTACGCACACTATTGAAAGGTTTACCATGTTATTTCAAGACCATAGACTTCTTAGAGTTTTTCTGTAATCTACAAGTAAAGAACTAATTTTTGTATTTTTTTTTTAAATTTTAGTCTCAGTAGTTTTGGAGATAAGAGGGGAATGGTAAATTTTCACTTATTTTCTTAAATAACTTTAAACCTGTTTATTTTAAAATTATGCAACAAATATAATAGGTCTTTACCTATGAAATTGCCGTTTTGTATGAAAAAATTTAAACGAATTTTTTTCATGAATTTTTTATTTGTATTAATCGAAGTAATCACCCATGCAATCAATGCATCTTTGCCATCGCAGTGGCAGTTTATTGATGCCCTTCTTAAAGAAATCAGCTGGACGGGAGGCAACAAATTCTTCAAAGGCATTTTGTACTGCCTCTCGGGTATTAAATTTTTTTCCCGCCAAGAAGTTATCCAAATTCTGGAAAAAGTAGTAGTCTGTAGGCGCAAGGTCTGGTGAGTAGGGCGGATGACGGAGAGCTTCCAACCCCAGTTCTTGCAACTTGGAGACCGTCTGCTGTGCAGTATGAGGTCGCGCGTTGTCGTGCAGGAGCAGCGGAGACGAGCGATTGACCAATGCTGGTTGGAGATGCGCCAGCTTCTCCATCATTGTGTTCAGTTCTTCACAGTACACATCTGCAGTAATGCTCACCCCGTTTGGTAAGAAGCTGTGATGAATCACACCGGCGCTAGACCACCAAACAGTGACCATCACTTTTGTAGGGGTATGTTTTCGTTTAGGGCATTGTTTAGGTGCTGAACCAGGATCCAACCAACTTGCTGAGCGCTTACGGTTATCAAACAGAATCCATTTTTCATCGCAGGTAACAATGCGGTTCAAAATTCCTTCATTTGTGTGTCTGTTGAGCAGTGCAAGGCACGTCTCGACGCGTACTTCGCGCTGGCGATCATTGAGTTCGTGGGGCACCCATTTGTCAAGCTTTTTTACCTTGCCAATTTGACGCAAATGGACCAATATTGTTTTGACGCTAACGTCGAAAGCTGCTGCTAATTCAGCCGTAGATTGTGTATCATCAGCTTCCACAATTGCCTTTAATTCGTCATTGTCGACCAAAGTCTTCGGACGACCGCAAGGTTCATTTTTCAGGTCGAAATTTCCAGAACGGAAGCGAGCAAACCAATAACAGGTGGTGCGTTGGTTTGTAGAGTTAGCTCCGTAAACGTCGTTGATGTTGCGTGCCGCTTGTGCCGCGTTGCTGCCACGACGGTACTCATATTCCATAATTACTCGAATTTTTAACGTATCCATGATGACGAAAAAGATTGAAATGCGATGAAAATGTAACACTAATCAATAAAGAAATGACTACTTTTAGAAAAAAAAATCCATGTTTTTAAAATAAAATTAATTTGAAATTAGAATTCATAGCCAAACAAAAATTATTTTGATTTGAAATGGCCAGTACTGCAGAACGGCAATTTCATAGGTAAAGACCTAATATTTGAGACCCTCATACGAGTAATAAGCCCTTTCATTTGTTATGTCACATGGTACAGTTTGCGAAACTTTTGTTTTTAATTTTCTAGTTTGCCCCCAAAACTGACCCCATATTCAAAAGTCATTTATTTACATTACACGTCCGTATTTAGGTCACAGAAATTCATATGTGTACCAAATTTCAACTCAATCAGTCTAGTAGATTCGGACCAAATTGGCTGTGACAGACGGATAGACAGACAAACAAACACACGAGTGATCCTATAAGGACACCGTTTTTTCATCAGGACGTACGAAACCCTAAAAAATACCTATAGAATAACGAAGAAGCATCTACTATACAATGTCGCAGCAGGCGCACAAATATCTACGCCTGCAATAGTTTCACTAATAACTAAGAAGAGCCGCAATCATCATTTGCTAATAGCATTTTAAAATGTAAGGCTATCAATTTTCTGCAATTGACTCTAGCACCTTGCACGACAGGATACACATCTGATATTCGTTGTTTTTTGTATTGTTATCCCTAGCAACAAAGTTAAAATACACTTGAACAAAACAACGCGTAAATTGGACAACCACTTCCTTTCCGGCACAGAGAATGCGATTGTGTAAAACACTTTTGTAACTCAAAAGGCTGGCTTTGTAAAATGTTGAGCTATAATTTTCCCTTTCCAAAAGCTTCATAGATGCAGTTTATCCTCCAAACAATATTACCGTCCGTGTGTTTGCCCTTGGCTAAATGGTATCTCGTTTACGGCCACGCGATTGCGAATCTTGAATCCTTTCAGGCGCACTCAGAGGCCTTTGATCGAAACGTTAGGCATTAAACACACAGTGCGCTACGTGTTGAAAGAAACGCGCACAGAGCCGCGAGGCATCTCAAACTAGCATACGTTCTACACCACTCATTACCATTTTATCCGTTCCGAGTCGAAACACTGTTATTATGAACAGGCAAAGGCGAGCAATGATCGCGTCTTCGAGATGTGATTATCATGTTTTTTGTTCAGTTTCGACTGGTGTTGAACAAACCGACGGATTGCTGTTACAACTTGTAATTTGTGTTGACGAGTTCAAATATTTTTCTTTTAATAGTAATGATCTCCAGTTGTAAGAGCTTAATATGTAAGTAGGATACAATTTATGGTCATGCAAAGGTTCGTCAATCACGCCCCTAACTTGTTAAGGGAGATAGATATATTATCATACCGAATGGTCTCTCTGTACATACTATTTATATCCACATTACGGTTAGCTTTTGGTAAGTTACCCAAAAATATGATTCTACCATTCACATACCCAACAATAATATTATTGGGCCATTATAATGGCAAAATACACTTACCGTAAGTATTAAAGCAATTCTCGGTATTTGTAAAACTAGCTATATATTTTGGCGAATTGTCAGGGAAGCCCGTAGTCGCGTAGCGAAAGCAGGCTAGTAGTTCATTAAAAAGATAAATGTGGTCATTACGAGGACGTACCGACTGCATATCATGCTAATACCCGGTTCGTGGTAACTTATCGGATTATTATATATCAACGATGCTTTTAGATCATTTTAGAAGGGATTACGTAGTGTTTTGATACTGCGGGGTAATTGCGTAACACACTAACAGTTGGAATGGCTTTCACTTTGACAGTTCAACAACATTCATTGCGTTATTCACATTGTTGAGCAGACAAATTTTTCGAACATATGAAGCAATGAATTAGCAATATCCTTCAAAATGATTCAGATTCTGATTGACAGTGTGTCACGCAATTAAGGTGCCGGTTTAAAAAAATACAGGGAATAAAATATACAAAATGGGTTTATGTTTAGTAGAACTATCACAATATTATGCTGATACCTTAATTTATCATTCATTATCATCGTCATTTAGCCGAAAGACGTCCACTGCTGGACATAGAATTATCAGTGTTATTACAAAATTAAACCAGAACACGTGTTATTTCGCTCATTTATAGTGGTAAACTGAAACTTTCAGCTCCCTAAATAGATGATAGAATATAGACAAAATTACCGAGGAACTTCAGTTATTTATTTATTTATATATGTCGGAAATACGTTAAATCAATCGTTTTACTTTGACTAATCGGGACGCCAGCGCCACCAGGCGGCGTTCGACAGAGTCTACAACATAACGCTTAACCAGAGTTAAAGCAGAGTTGGTTGGTGGTGGTCAAGCAGTGAACGTGTTTAGAAACTGTCGTGCGTTCTGTATAGTTGTGTCTAGTACCTACAATGTGTGCTTCGCTAGTGAGACTAATTTGTTCGTAAATTATAATTTGATTTGAACTGCAAACGGTTCCCATAGGACGCCCACAGTAGTGCAAATATGGCTGATGATAACGAGAGAGTCGTACCTTCTCCGTCATATACTTTATTGTAGGTACACCAGATTACACATTACAAAAAAAAAGACACTACAAAACATAATTGTCGCCCTTATTGCTTACTGCGATTTCTTCTAGGCAACCTTGGAATGGACAGTGATTTTCTGGACATAAAATAGGGTTGTCTTTGGTGCAAATAAAAAATACATAAGTACAATTTAATAGATACACAAATATATACATAAGTTATATAACTAGAACTTTCAGAAACCTAAAGTAAAAAAAATAGTAGCTTTAATAAAATGTAGCCATTTTAAGAACACTTGAATTCTCTTTAAGGTCACGGCTAAAAATCAACTATTTCTTTTGGAGTAAAGCCAAAGTCCTTTAGATCTAGGCAAGGAGCCAGGTAATAGGAGGTACGTTTTGACATCAGCATTTTTCAAATATCAAGGTAAGTTTGTGGAAAATTCCAATGTAATAGAGAATGGTCTTATGGCACCTCTCTTCGTTCTGAAGTAATATCATTAAATCTTTTGAACGTAACCAACTCGAATGTATTTTCCAATTGTGGTAGAAGTGTAAGACGTAAATCTTACGTGTCTAAGAGATATGATTAATAGTAGAATGTTACATTAAGTTTACCATTTAGCTTTTTTCACCATGGACCCAAGGGCTGGCTTTTACTTTGGCGAGAGGCTAAGTATTGCCATACAACGTGACAATGCCGCCAGCCTTTGAGTACCTACAATACCAATCGACAGCGTTGCAGAGGATTTTTTTTAACGCCATATTTTAGTTTATTAACAGTTTTAGTTAAGTCAGGTTTTTTACTTTTCGTTTTGTACCAATAAAAGTAATCAATTACATTATAGTGTTACTAGTCCAACCACTACTGCACGCTACATGGTCGGTATAATATTGGCTGTATACACAGAGAAAATTTTATTGCTGAAACTAAAAATCTAATGTTATAAGCAGAGCTGATATTCGGATGCATATTTACCTAAAGTAATTTTTTTATCTATGAAAGTATGGAAGCGGCTTCTTAAAATATATTTTTTGTAAAAAAAAAGGGATGCCAGAAACACAGGGAATGCATAACTAGTCGAGTGTATAGTATGGAAGCGACTTCTAAAATATATTTATTTAAAAAGAAAACCCCGGGTTTCTGGGATTACATAACTATTCAGATGCATATTAAAATACAACCTGACAGTGACCTGCAAATTGCAAAAAACGGAAGAAAATTTGAATTTCGCGGGCTACCCTTGTGCTTTCCCCTTAATAACGCGCTAGTTTGTCGCGTCGTGTACGAATTAATTTTTAACCCCCGCCCCCGATGCATATATGTGTATGTAGGGTGTAAGAGGAGGGGTGGTGTATGTTGATTAAAGTTAAGATTTTTTTCGATACAAAAGCGCTTTCCATAACAGCCAACATCTCAACTTTAGTTGAATATGCATCCGAATATCCGATCTCTGATATAAGTAACATAATAATATTAACCATAGCTGCGAGAAAAATGTTATTATAAAATTTTCTCCATCCTTATTTGCATACAAAAAAAAACCGGTGTACCGCTCTTTTTATGTAAAAACAACGTAGTACAGACTTCAGCGACTGAACCAAGTATTCCTTAAGGGAGCCGAGTGTAAGAAAGAAAACTGCAAGCCACTTGAGTTTTTACAGTGTTTTGACTTGATACGTTATTTTTAAAAGAGCTCTCAAGATTCACCCGCATTTTTCTCTCAATTTATGTAAAATTATGATAATAAAGTATGTTACAAAATTCTTTTAAAATGTGTTTGTTCTCATGTTTTCTTTGTGAATTTCTTGTCTATCAGAATTTCATAATTATTTGATTTGAAAATTCAACATTGGATCAGGCTGTTATTAATGTTACCTTTACTCATCGCTCACTCTCTTGCTCTAATATCAATTTATTTGGGGTCGTCGCATCACTTTCCTATAGGTATAGTGAAATATTACCTTCTGAAAGCAATTCCAGACATTCTACGCGTTCAAAATAGGCAGACAGGTAATATTCAACATAATCTCTCCTCTGGTTTAACATCAAAATCATAACAAAAAATTAAATTTTGCTGATAAACTGAATAATCATGTTGCAGAATTCTAACAACAAAATGTTCTTTGATCAGCATGTACTCGTAAAATTGATGTTGTGTGTCAATTTGATAAACAAATAATTTCCCTAAATTTACATCAGCATTTAGAATTCTCTATTTGTAAACATAGAGAATTATTATGTCTACATGCTGATGTGAATTTAGGGAAATTAGTTGTTTATCAAATTGACACACTACATCAATTTTCCGATTTACAGGCATTTTATACAACTTTCAGAGAATGACAGTTAAAGTTGGTCCAAGCCTGTGCGCAGAGTACGCGCTTGGAAATGGAGTTGCGGACACCAGCCCGTTATACAATACAACACAATTTAAGTTGGTAGTCAATTAATTTCCCTGACTGTAAGTCTCTTTGTATGCGAGTACATTTATTAGAAGCCACATACCATTGACTAACTAACCAGACCACAGTACGGTAACCGAAACAAAACTTTTCAAATCAACTATTCCATGCAGGGCCGGAATGCACCCGAATGTAAAATTGAACTCCGATACATATATCCAGATCAGCGGTTCAGAGTTTTAGTACAGGCGAGCCCACAAATGTTTCCACCAGATGAAATCCTTCAAAGGGATGCATCCACAACCGTGAAATTCAATTAGATTATGGGTACCTACGGACTCTAGGGTTTGCTCCTCTGATCTCGACTGCTTTCTTCAAAGTATTCCCAACTCACCGTCTGCTTTTTATGTGAACGAAATAAATATGGTCGCTTCATCAACAAGAACGTCTTGCTTAAAAATATGGGAGTAGGAGAACTAGAAATGTAATTCGTTATCATAATAGTTATGCTTAGTTATGAAAAACAATTTCGGTTAAGAACAATTTAAGAAAGCAAACTTCAGATGCAATTTATTAAGTAGGTATCACAAAAGCTACCTTCAAAACTGACCATATGCCAGAATTAAGAGCGACCAAAGATATAAATTTAAATCTAATCTTGAAAAACGCTACCTCACTGACTGTTTCATAGATTTGGTCACTAGACATATGAAACAGACGACTACTAGACTCTAGTAGCCGCAACTGTGACTGCCGAACGTGGGTTTTCGATAGGAAGTTCCCAGAAGCAGCCCGGAGTCTGGATCTCTGCCCGGTTGATGGCAATAAGCTCGCCTTAAATTACACGAGACCTAAACCGTAATGTGGGTGCTTTGTATTCTGCCTAACTATTCGGGATAAAAAGGCGTGATGCACATGCGACAATAATAAAATAAAATTAACAAAATAAAAGGATAATTAAAAATATATTTTACTAAACAAAAATTGAACAAAAGTAAATGTTGGTATAGAAAAACAAAATCTTTACTGTTAGTCTTAAATTATGAAATCGTAGAGGGTAACCAGAGTATCATAATTGCAGAGATCACGGTCGCAGACTGACCACCAATAGTTGTAAAGCGGGGTTTTGACACAACCTCGCCAGATATAACCGTCGGCTCTAAGCGCTTTTACTGCACAAACCTCATCAATGTTACAGTCTTCCACTGGTAAGTTACCACTGAAAATAAGATGCCATCATATTATAGTTATCAGCCTATTAAGCCATTAAATTTGTGGAATATTATTTATTATTAGATATTTCTATACATTTTTATGCAGAGAAACATCGTAAAAAAGGTTTAAAAAAAAATCATCATGTCTACATATTTCGACATTTCTATGTCCAAAAATTTTGATTTTTCGACACGAGGAAAGTGGTAAGTCAAATTCAAATCATTTATTTCAAATAGGCACATAAAAGGCACCTTAGAACGTCAAAATTTACAAAAAAATAGAAGTGATTCTAGTTGCCCCTTCTAAAAGGTAGTTTCGTATGGAGAAGAATGGGCAAGAAACTCCACCGTTACTCTTTTAAAATGTTTTACAATATTATATAGGTAAACATTAATTATATAATTATATGTGAAGTCTATGCATGTACCTAGAATAAAATTACTATACCACAATAGGTAAAAAGAATTAAATATAATGCAATGACAAGTAAATTAATTATGTGATAGATACATGGTGCTCACATATTTACAAATATTGAAAAGCAGATGATTTTTCCAAAATTTTAACAAGTAATAATTTTGTGTGTGAGTTAAAGTAGTTAAGTACTTAATGTAAAAATCAATATCATAAAAATTATAAATTATAATTAATTATAAATTTATATATATTATAATTAATTTGATTTTGTCTAGACTCTAGATGGTCCTATGGAGCAGGGCTAGCATGTTTCCAAGCATTCTTATTTAGGATATAATCCTCTAATTTGTAATATGCTTGTTTACAAAGTGTACTTTTCATATGAGTTTTATATTTTCTTTCATTTAATTGCAATATATCACAAGGTATTTTGTAGTAACATTTAACACAGTACCCCATAAAAGATGTATGTACTTTAGATAGAAAGCAAATTGTAAATAGGTTTTACAAAAAAACCCGACTTCTAAAAAAAAACACTACAAAGTGAAAAATTACTTTAATTTTGGAAGTCGGTATCTTTGGTTTTGTATTTTCGTTTTTTGCCACCGACTTCCGAAATTAAAGTAATTTTTCACTTTGTATTGTTTTTTTTTGGAAGTCGGTTCTTTTTTTTTGTAATACCTATATGCAATTTGCTTTCCTCGTGTCGAAAGATCTAAATTCATCATCTTCCTTTTTTTGAAGTCGGTTAAAAATACAATCTTCTAGTTTTGTCACCGACGAAAAAAAAACTAACCATAAACTTTTACAGAGTAGTTCGATCTTGATAATTCTTTTTATATTGCAAAGGGTATACTTTGAAGTTGGTTCCATTTAAAATTGGAAAGCAATATCCACCCCTCCGTGTAGAAAAATAGGAGTTAGTTAATTTACCGCCTACTGAATTTTCACTTGTGAACCGATAGTGTTAAAACTTTGCACACGTATGTAGTTCAGATGACGCTTCAACAAAATAGAGACCTAGAGTTTATCAGATTATGGAAACGGAAGACAGTTGAGAGAACTCCTCAACAGTTTACAGCAGTTACATCATGTTTGAGCTTATTTCATTCATCTTGATGAGAACTTTAGACCTATGACTTCAAAGGTCTGATAATGGAGACGGAAGGCAGGCGAGGTAAGTTCCAACTATTAGCTGGGAGATCATACTCAAAAAATTAAAAAGTTTAGATATTAACAAAGGTGTGGGCCCTGATGGCATACCGCCAATTTTTATTACCTACAGCTTGCGCGACGGAGTTAGTGTGACCACTTCCGCTCATATACAGCAACTCCTTAATTTCTGGCATATTCCCTTGAAAATAGAAAATAACAAAGGTAGTGCCTATACACAAATTGGATAACAATGACAACATAATTAAGTCACTACTCTGCCCGCATTTCTAAAACCATTTATAGCTATTCATTAGCGATCATCAGCACAAATTTGTTTGATCACGATCAACAAGTACTAAACTGGTTCCATTTCCTGAATGTTTAATTGGGGCTGTTGATGCTGGTCATCAGGCTGACGTCATTTATACTGACTTCAGCAAGGCTTTTGATAAAGTTTCCCTCAAAATCCTTTCTTATAAATTGCGTGCTTATGGGATCACTGGCAGCATGCTTGAATGGGTGATTTCATATTTAGCAGATAGATCTTTCTTTGCCGCGGTAAATGGTTATCAATCTATCGTCTATAATATTTATCTCCTCTGGAATCACACAAGGCCAATATGGGGGCAATTTTATTTAACTATTTAATTACTAACATTCCCAGCTGTTTTCGGCAGTCTATTATGTATGCGGATGACTTAAAGTTTCTCAGATAAATTAAGTCTGTCAGAGACTCTTCGCTCGCACATATGAATCGTTAATAGTCTGATTTAATGGTAAAAAATAATTAAATGCATTTGAACACAATGAAATGTTACTACGTTAAGTATATAAAAACAACATCATATAAAGACAGTGTGTTACATTTTTGAGGACAAAGTTAATTAAAAATTAGTGTACTTTGTGAAGCATAATATTATTATTTAATTATTATGAATGTGAGGACTATGTGGGTCACAATTTTTAATTTGATTTTTTCACTTTCTCAGGTAGTTTTAATGATAATCTGGCAGTTTGAATGCTTTATGCGGCCTACCCAAATGTCCTTTCTTTGGTATTGTTCGTCGAGTGGTTGAACTCCTTAAGTTCTGAGTTGAGCTTCACGATTACTGACAAATGCGTACACTGACTGGGCAGGTCCACTCATTCTGTGTGGTTTTTCAAAATATATATATATCTAATATATAAAATCTCGTGTCACAGTGTTTGTTATCGAACTCCTCCGAAACGGCTTGACCGATTTTTATGATTTTTTTTGTTTATGTTTGGTAGGTCTGAGAATAGGTCGTAAAGTATATTACATGCCACTGCAGGTGAAATCGTGGGGCGCAGCTAGTAATATATATAGCTTGGTAGGTAGCATATTAGACTATGCTACGAATAGTTTGCGTCTAGAATGCGTTCAAAAACGCTTCGTTTGGCATATAACTTTTCTCTTGGCAAAGCTTTTCAGCTTTGCCAACAGAAATAATCCTTGAAGCAAAAAAAAAAACCTCCTTACAAAAATATATTGTAGTTCGCCAACATATACAATTTAGAAGAAACGATGATTTTTAAATGGCGTAATGTTTGTATGTAACATTTTTAAAGGAATCGCCTCTCCTTGACTCAAGAATTCCGCGTGGTAGACCTATCACTCCACTTTGTTCTTCACAGAGAAGAACAATGTTGGGATTTCACTCTCCATAAGCTAAGTTTTGCAAGGTTTTAAATAGTTATATCGACCTAATGGATTTACACTTTGATTCATATAAGTAGTGTAAGCAGTTGTTGGTAAACCTAAATAAAAATGCAAATAAGTTTCTATTTGAAAAGGAAACTGAAAAGCTAAAAATATAAAAAAAACTTTTTAACAAAAGAATTAACCGGCGAAAAAATAAACTGAAAAGCCAAAATAAACCTTTTATTTTAACTAAGCTCCTAAATTAATGTAAATTACTAACTTTGAGTCGGCGCCAAAAGAAACATAAATGCGCCAAGTAATATGACCGGCAGCTTGATTGATCTTCGTTAATTGATCTGCGCTGATTATTTATTTGAAGCCGACTCAAAATTAGTAATTGACATTAATTTAGGAGCTTAGTTAGACTAAACGGTTTATTTTTTGCTTTCAGTTTATATTTTCGCTGGTTTAATATTTTGACTGCTTTGTGTTTGCTCTGAATATTTATTAAAATACTAGTTGGAATGTCATAAAACGTCAAGCTAAAATTAAATAAGAAACTAAATAAATTGTAAACGCAATGGAACTAACTTACATGTTTCCTTCTAAACAGTTTGCACTTTCGAGCATATCTCCAGTTCTGGTGGTCGTGTTAACTTCGCATCTCAAGCAAGACATATCCTTAAACACAGATTTTCTAAAATGCTTTGTATGTGAGAGCTCGATAACATTATCGACCCAATCTCGCTTCTTAGCGAACATATACGGCATCTCAGAAATGGATACGTAGTTGCATAGATTGCAGGAACATACGTAGGTGGTGAGATTGTGATTTACGTTGAAGCATCCACGATCGACTATACCAAAAGGTGTGTGCAGCGAATAACACAAATCATCGTCACGTTCGCACATTACAGACGTTATTCTGAAAATTCAATAATGACAAGAGAAAGCAAATTGCAAATAAAAAGAGTAAACTTTGAATACACTAGTAGTAAATATTTCGTTTGTATATTTGTTTTCAAGATGAAAGTTAAAGCTTTAAGCCATTTAAGGCTTTAGTGTGATGTGACTATCCTAGATTGAGCTAGTTTTACAAAATTATTACAGACACTATTTACTGCATACTCACAATTTATTTCTGGGGTCATTACAATCTTCGGCCGCGACATTGTTGCACATTATACACGATCGCCTCGGATCACTCAACTCTACATCAGCATCCGAGGTATTACGACGGCCTGTAGTAATATCCCGTTCCTTTTTATCAGCTTTAGTTTTAAAATTAAAATCTTTCGCAAGCTGCATGAACTCGCTCCTTGTACTCATCTCATTATTTTCGGTACTTGATTGTTTCTTATCTAGCAAAGTAGTAAGAGATAAGTTTTCATTTAGCATCAAATCGTTTGTATGCGTAGAAGTAGGAATACTACTAATACTCATAATATCTTCAGAAGTAAAAAAATCAAGTATTGGTTTAATTAGTACAGTAGATAAGGAACTATGGGGCGTTGTACTCGTATTAGATATAAATAATACAGGTGGTCTTTTTTTCAAGGTGATAACATTTTCTTTATCTATTGCTTCTGGAGTATCAACTATGTCGTCGAAGATTTCTTTCACATTTTTAACCAGAAGTGACACAAAATTTTGGAGATCATCAGTTTCAGTCGTTTCGAAAAAATCTGCATCACCAAGTTCTTCTACTTTTCGTCTAAAGTATGGTAGAATTTGGAATTTCTTACTTTTTGGGGCTTCTTTTGGTTCGCATTTTACGTATAATATACATAATAACAAAAGTGAATATAAAATTATTTTTCCGTTCATTTTTGAGTCACCAAAACCACTGACAAGTATCATAAACTTGTCAATAACCAAAATTTAAGTTTCGACGTGTCTATCTATGGGACGTCAAATGATAAAGTAGGTAACTCATAGACGGACTCCTTTGAAAGAATATGTTTAATCCACAGTTTTGAAAGTAATTATTTTAGGCAAGCTTCATTTTATGAGCATTCAAATATCATAATGAGTATTATTATGTATGTAAGATGAAATCAAATACACTGTATTAATGTCAATATTATGATCATGAACATTGAACAGAAATCAGTAGTGCATGTTTTTGAAACAAAACTCGTTAACGCTTTTTTTGCCTTCTTTCGATCATCCTTTAACTGTATCGCTTCTGCGCTTATGCTTATTTTTTGTGAAGGGTTAGGAAATTCCGCATTATTGCATTCGGTATTATTACAGAAGAAATATATTGAATTAAATAGTGGTTTATCCGTACATCCTCTTGACACAAAATCGGTCTCATCATCAATATTTGTGTAACAAAGTTGTTTACGTGCGCATACCATGTAATCGGCACTGTAAAATTTTTATACGAAATTATTAATAAATTCAAACAGTCTTATTATTTATTAACTTTATACTAGGAAAAAATACTAGAAAATTTACTAACTTTTTGCCAGACCTACAATTTTTGTCAGAATTTGGATTTGTCCCTTTAGTTTCACAAACTTTACACATTAGATCCAGTCCTATTAAAGGTGTTTGAAGTCGAGCATTATCATATTCCCAGTCAGTAAGTTGCTTATATTCGTAATGGTTGATGTCGAAGGAAGGTTTGTCATTACAGAGGGGACATTTGCATACAAATGTTCTATTTACCCTTCCAGGTAATAAACAACCCCTTTTTATGTATTGAGGATTAAGTTCTATGTAACAGTGCTCAACGTCGGCACATTTCATTGACGGCACACTGAAAAACGTAAGTGTGTACAGTCACGTAAGTATAATTAAATAAATAAAAAATACATGACGATACATTGTGATTTAAAGTGGTTATGAGGTTTACCGTAGAAGTCGTAACTGGGACCCACAAAATGGATAATTTCAAAAAAGTAAGTAATAGCAATTTCCAAGTCAGCAAAAAAAATTTTTTTGCAACAATCATGGCAGTTATACCAACAACCATTCAGAGTTAGACGTTTAAATTCTTTAAAGTTTAAGTAAACTAGAAGGTGCGAATAATATTTTGATGAATGATTACCTAACTATTATAACAGACTATAATCATGGAAACCAGTTTATGATCTTCATGTTCATGTTTAAGACCTTATTTTGATAAAAAACTTACGAACGGCCTGCATAACAATTCCAGCTATATGAACTAGAATTTGCGAAGCACGAGAGGCATGCCACTCCGTAACCAACCGTACCATTTACCAGAGTCCTTGGCTTTCTCTGAGGCACTTGAATTCGATATTTGTCATTGTTTAAAGTTTTATTGAAATTAAAGTTTCTCATATATTGTTTCGTTAGTTCATAATTTTCAGATTTTTCATCGTTTACTGAAGATGTAGGAGCTGTTGTATTGACGATCTGATCCACAGTTTCACCAACACTATTTTCGAGTGTTTCTTCTTTAACTTCGTCGGAGACGGTTCTAATTGTCTGAAATAATGAGAATAATACGAGGAAACTGAAAAAATATTGAACATTTACGTACGACATTTTGTGGTTATTTAGTAATATCTGGAAATGTCATTCAATGAACGTCATTGGCCTTTTTAATCCACCTGGTAAAGAAGTATTTGTTTTAAAAAGAGTTTACATTTCTTTAACTGAAAATGTAACAGGTATTGTTTTACTGATTACGATTTTCTAAATAAATGGAACTGATGTAGTCAAAGGAAGCAATAATATTGCCTAAACATTGGACCACTCAGGAATGAATCAGTTCGAAAATTGCTCAAGGAAATTATATGTTCTCGAACTTACGAGACCATAAAACAATAAACAGCAGAACGGACTATTAAGTAAATTGCTAAATTTCTTCGGCCTACAGCTCCGGCCAACAATTTTACACTTTCCTACACTTGTTTCATTAAAATTCTAAATGTACAAAAATTAACTAAATTGGTCTCACTTTGGGAGTTTTTGAGATGTGGAATAATATTTTATAAAATACTTCTGCCCACGATTTCGTTCGCGTGATTTTTTTTGTTCCCCTGACCCAGCTTGTCGCTTTTTTTTTTTTTTTTTTTTTTTGTTTGGGAAGTCATGAAGTGACCTCTCCCGCTCTGGGCGGAGCGGAATGGCGTGTCAGACTCTTACTGACTAAAACCCACCCGTGTTCCTTCAGTTGCCTGTGCGCCAGGGCCACGGTAACTCTTTCGAACAATCCGCAGCCCCGGCAGGCATCGGTCCTATCGGACCCCGTCAATTTTGCTGACATCTCTTTGAGGCGCGCGTGGAACACGACGCGCCGTCGACCCGGGCCTGGTCCTTACCGGACGGCGAGCTGCCCATTGCTCGCCGTCCGCAAGCCCGCGCCTACGGTGGCCGGGAGTCGGCAATCGACTCCCGACGCCCTGGGTGTCTCCTCCTCCTGCGGCGGCTAGGGGCGCGAGGGCGCAGAGATTGCCTCTCCCTTTCGCGCTCCGCCTCCTGCTTCGCGAGCTTTACTGCTTCGTAGAAGGAGGTGACGGCTTCCCATTCCCTCTCGCTCCGTACCATGGCCTGAACCAGGGCCGGACGCGAGAGGTCGCCGCCGCCGATCGCCGCCACGAGGACACGGCGGTGCTCCGCCCAAGCCGGGCAGACCTCCACCGTATGCTCCACCGTGTCCTCCGGTCGATCCACGCAATGATAACACCCGGGCGTTTCCTCCCGCCTTATACGAAACAGGAACCTCCCGAAACAGCCATGTCCGGTGAGGACCTGCGTCAGGCGGAAGGTGAGGACGCCGTGGCGCCTCTCAAGCCACTCCTCAAAGAGGGGTCTTACCGCCGCAATTGTGGCGTGCCCTGCGCTGGGTTGCGACAGTCGCACTCTCCATGCCGCCATGAATGTTAAATAGCCTATAGCCTTTCTCAAGAATTGGGTTATTATTAAATGCAAAAAGAATTTTTCAAATCCGACAGACAGGTGGTTCCAGAGATTAGCCTCTACAGTACAAACAAACAAACAAATTTTACCTCTTTATAATATTATTATATACAGGGTCAAATTAAATAAGCTAGCGAAACTCCGCAGACGTGATGGGTATCGATATCTAAACATGATAAAATAAAAATAAAAATTAATTTGATGACTTTTTAGTGGGGTCGTCGAGCTCAATTAGTGTATTCACTTGAATTATCAGTTTCAAAAATCTGTTTTTTTTGTGCAATACTTCACTGACGTGATTGGTATCGTAGTATCGTATTATCTTAACGATAAACTATATTTCCTCAACTCATACTTCAAGTAACAAAACTATCAGCGGTCGTTGACCCCTAAAAAAACATAATTTTAAATTTATTTTAATTTGATCGTGTTTAGATATCGGTACCCATCACATCTGCGGAGTTTCGCTAGCTAATTTAATTTGAGCCTGTATACTATAGATTATACTCACCAGATATTTATTCACAAACATGAGATTAAGGTAAAAAATTAAACCACAAACGATCATCAGCACTTTGAACCATGCCAGTCCTTCATCCCACACTTGAAGAAATTATAATAACTAGGTACTTATGACTAGAGACTTGGTGTGTGTATCAGTAAGTACCTATACATTTAGTGCCTCAATGATGCAAGGTAGGTACTATAATCCGTATGGGAACGCAAATGTTCGTTACTGTTACAATGCACGGTCAAGCACGATATGTAAGGACTAACCAGCGTTAAAGGAAACTTGATAACACCTCTATGCGTTATTGATGCGCTCTAAACACTGAGCTAGGAATTGTTGGATACGGCAAGACCTTACGTGGATACCTAGTATCAAAAGATGATAAATATCAGACCAACAAAAAAATAATTGTAATGCAATGAGCAAAGAGAAATATAACGAAAGCACGAGCCATAGAACAAAATGGCGCGAGAACGAGACGACTTTTCCAAATTTCGCCGAAAAAAAGAAAAAACATTGTCATAACAGTAGCCGCATATTCACCGAAATATGTGGCTACAGACTATTTTACCACCCAGTTAGGGAGCCTGTTTTGGCTTACATTCAAAACATGCTGACAAATAACAAAATGCACATTCTATAAACAATACCTACAATGACTAGAATACCAAAGCGAGTTCAAGCCCCTATATTGTAAAATAAGCATATGCATCATCAAGTGCAGAATGCAAAACATAATTATCCTTTCACGTCAGAAGTGCAAATTGGGAGCCATACACACAACTCTACACCAAGGTGAAAGGCTAATAGTAACAATTCAGTAATCACGCATCTCCAGGAATAACGTCTTCTCACGTCCATGAGCGGCGGTACCTCGGCACGACGCCACGCTATAATTCAACCCAATAATGATTCATATAAATTTGCGAAACGACCGAGAGGTGCAAACTGTAAGAGTGAGCGATGCAGTGTATAATTTGCTCGAGTACAGGCCGCGGGCGGATTATGTAGTGTTGCCAACACGTATGTGAGCCATATCGATACAATTTAAACGGTTTGCCGCAACGTGTATGTATTTTTATTTGCGACGTGAGTTTATGAGCGATCGTGACGTTACGAGCTGTGAAACTTTGTATTTAGTGCAAATGCTGCGGTATGTCAACGCAAAGAAAAAATATATAAAGGGTAAATTGTGATATGGTCAAACTAAACCGCAATGTAAATGTGCATTATAATACTAAACAAGCTAATATAATGTTCCATTATCATAAAACGTAAACGTGAAAACCGAAACCTGAACAATCTGTTTGGTTCAGACAAACAATCAGGCATTAGCTGGATTATGTAAACATGATTCATATTTGAAATTCAATAGACGCATAATTAACATTTAATTTGATAGGTATTGCAATCTATTACCGTATGGTAAATAAAGCTGTGTAATTTATCGATAAAATTTTAATATCCATTGTTCGCCACACTAGTTAAGCGTGTCATTTGGTTTTTATCATCGTGATTAAGTTTCGCTTATTGAAGCATCACCTTGCATACTTGCATAGTGGGTAATTGCAAGAACTTATCGTTAAGAGGAAAAATGAAGTAAATCGATGTATTACTTACATCGATCAACTAAGTATCAAGGTTATATTTAAAACAACCTTCACGAGTTAATAAGGGCACACACACACATCACAGCGCAGGCGCAGGGGACACTGCATCCTAGAGATATCTCACTATACAATACCGCCTTTTACAAAGATACTGTCTGGATCAAGGAAACCAGACACGCGGTTGGTTCTACATTCAAAACAACTGTTCTTTATTAGTAAAGACATTAAGTTGTCTGACTTCAGAAGGTTTTTGGTGCTAAAACAGTCGACATGAAAACTCATACAAGAAAATCAGAATTAATTTACCATTTCCACATGGCGTGTTTATGAGAAAGTTACTGCTCCTGGGAAGACGATTAAATTGATAACCGCTTGTGACAGCTTCTTGCACGTTCCAATATTTCAGACCAGGATGTATGGCTTTGCAGGAGTTAATGATTGGTCGCCTGTCGGTGTCTCCGGCTAACCGCTTCGTCACAGTCCTCTTGTAACCTTACCGATATTCATTTGATATTCACTAACGACCATCACTAGTGTATGCTCCTTGTGGGAAAATACTTGTAGCAACTGGTAGCTATTTAGTAAACACATTTAATATAAGTACCAACAGTTTTTGTTTATCTTATGTATTGATTAACCAATGCCAACCGACAATTAATGATGTTATGCAAAAATTCTTAATCCACCAACACACATTCTTTGGACAATATTAATTACATTGCTGAATAATGGGTCTTCCATAGATCATTAATAGATATAATATTTAAAATAGAAGAATGGAAGTCGAATTATAACGGTACGATTTCATCAAATCCGTTATCAGCCGAAGTATGCTCGGGCGTTATCGGCCGAATTCGGCCGATCGTATGTAAAATAATCGTAAGTTTGGACCAATTAGGAAGGATAACGGGTGCTATCGTTTTTGTGCTCACCAGTTGGCGCCACTGGCGAGTAAAGTTCTGTCAGTACTTTTTTTTGATGTTTTGGATATCTGTAAGTTACCCTTGAATTCATACTATGTTTATTTTAGTACATTTTAAAACTTCAAATGAATTTTAGGTTATATTGTTCCTAGAATTGGCAAGCATGAAGCAGACAAATAGTATTCTTAATTCAAGTGCTACCAAATTAGATCCTAACTCTTTACTTAAAATCTTAAGCCGTAATTAATCAGGAATGGCACAACCATTACAATTATGAATTATTAGTTAAAATCCGTGATGAAAAATCCCGCAAACAGTGAACGTTCAGTACATTTGACATTTAGAGACCTTACTCTACACTAGCGCCTCTAGCGTCGTCGAACTCAAGCAAGATAGCCCTCTCGTAAGACTTTCCATGAGTAGCGATATGAACTCAAACTCAAAGCATTTATTTCAATTAAACCATTTACAGGCACTTTTGAACTGTCAAAGATTCGGTCAGTTAGTCAGAAAGTTGAAGCTAGTTGCCCATTCCAAAACGTAGATCTCTATGGAGAAGAACGGGCAAGAAACTCCAAGGACACTCTTTCTAAATCAAGATATTACAAAATCCTGGGTACATTATTCTTGTTGAGAGTTCTACTGAAAACGATACTGGTTTTCTTCTTTGGATTGTGGTGACATGATAGCAGAAGTATTCCGCATAGGTGTAATAGTAATGAAACCCACAGTTACAGACATTGTTGCCCACCCTTTGCCGTAGAATGACGCAGACGTTATAAATCGTACTCATGTAAAAGTATGTAAGTAATTCGAAATTAGTATTCGCAAAACGTATAACGCGCAGAGTTATATCTATGAACCTACGCGAAGTAATAACTGTTCCACAAAGAAAAATATAATAATAACGCGAAATAAAATTCTTATATTATATAAAATTTTCGAATGGGTACCGACTTGCCTTTTTATTTCGTTCCGTTCATTTCCTCGGAGTGAAATTCTCAGCGACAAGGGGATTGCATACGGCATTGATATACTTGCGCTAAAGTTTCGCGATTTTACAAAAAAAGTAAACCTATGAATTCTTATTGATGATTGATTATATTTCAATAACGTCGCTTTTGATAAGGGATGGGCAGCAGAACCCTTAGTTTGCTCAAAATAGTTATACCATTAACAATCAGTATTTTATCATCGTTGTAGTGGCTATATGGCAGAAAAAGAATCACGAGTATCAAGTACAGACTTATGATACTTACTTACGACTTATGACTTATTTTGTTTGGATTATGTATTAGTTTGTTATTTTATATTTTGTATATTTTATCTATGGGCTTCAGTTGCCTGACAATAAAGGAATTATTATTGGTTCCAGATGGCTTTTTGTTTTAAACAGGCAACACTTCACTTCTGTAGCCCACCTCACATTGTAACCATCCTCATCTTCATACAAAAAACGTTCTGGCCGTCTTTTCTGAGTTTCAAACTCTATTCCCTTTTCAACAATTAAGCTAGGGCTAATTTTGTTCCTTAAGTTATTTGTTCTCATTGAATTTATTGCTGGTGCGGAGTGAAGAACAGTTGAAGAATTCCACTTTAGGTGTATAATTTGATCTAATTTGGAAACTTATGTAATGAAAAGAGTTTGATCTTTGGCATGAATACGAGTTTTAAGAAAGTTTTTAATTGCTGTTTTAAAGTTTTCTTGAAGAAAATTTATAAAATTGTAGGTTAGTGGAAATTATATGTGCACCTGGAGAAGATTCATCTATAAAAACTTGGACAAATACATGAAATTCATTCATTTCGTTTGCAAATATATTTCGTCAGTCGTGATCAAATATATTTCAATAGCATTTGACTAGTAAGTAGCTGGTCTACCATTTGATCATCTTCAGGTTCTACCTAGTTTTTGAAAAATAATCGTTTTTTAATTTAATTTTGATTAGTGTGAATGCCGAGCCATTTTCTTAATCAAAGTGTTTTTGAAAATTTTAATAAGACCTGATGCATATTTGTAACTTTTTGGATAGTCCATCTCGTAATTTCTTTATCGTACTAAGGTTGGATGCCACATTCACGTCACAAAACGACAAGGTCTATATGTACAGTTCGGCCAAAAGTTTATGAGCTCCGGAAGTTGCACGCGAGTGGCTGCGCAATGTGCATAATATAGGTGTCCGAGGGAGCTCTCTCGCTCTCTACTAACTGTGAGATGCGCGCTTTCGTTCTCGGGCCTACGTTCAGAGGGCTCATAAACTTTTGCGCGAACTGTACTCGTCTCTATGTGACAGTTAGATGGTTTCAACCATAGTAAAGTTTTAATTTACTTGGAATTTTTGTCAATAGTGATAAAGCAATTATGAGGTTGATTATAAGTACAACCGGAAGAAAAATAAATTAATATGTAATAAGCTCTGCAATATTTTTTATTATTACCGAGATTTCACATAACTACTTTATTATGACCAAACTTATGTACAGTGAATACGTAATATTTCTTCAACAAAAATGGCTTTTATAAAGCAATAAAAACGAACGCCACATAATGTTTACTTTATAAGTAGCAGGCCTATATCGTGAGTTTTTTGAGTCTGCTTATGTTCGTGTTACTATGATTTGTACATAAAGAAATTAGGTTATTCGAGAAACCAGTGAAGTGGAGAAGTCGATAAGCTTATATGAGTGTTCCTTTGAAGATATTTTTACTTTTACAACTGCGTCGTACTTAGGGATTATACCTACGAGTAATATTTCTTACGTTTTGTACAAGGAAATATAAAGTCGTACTTTCAGAATTTGATTATGAATAACTGCCCAATATTTTGTTTAATTTTTACATCAGTTAATATAACTTCCTTATACTTTGTAATTGAAATGAACATGGGATACCATAAAGGTACTAATAGGGAAAAAATACTTACCTCCTCAACTATTTAAAAACGAAACCCTATGAAGTCTACAAGTAAGATTTGGAAATCAACCGTAAGGTGCGTTACAAATAAACTAACTAACTTGCGACTCTGTCCGCCCACTAATTGACCCCAGGGAAGACGGTGGCACAGTGGTCATGTGCTGCCGCGCATAGCGAGGCTCAGGGGAGGCCCCTTTACAGTCTCCCCAGGGATGTGCTTTACATTCGTTGCACAGGAGGGTTCCGGAATTGGTATTTTAAGAGGAACCGGGATCCCCTCTATGTGCTGATGGTGATCACCGGGGTGGTTTAGTGAGGTAAAAATCCCACACTCCCCGACCTCCCTCCCCAGCGGTCGGGTGCCTTTTAAAGGTTTCCCCCAGAAAACAAAAAAAAAAAGTTTGTTGCATTACAAACGCTAATGTTGTTTCATAAAAGTTAAAGTTTATATAGGTAAACTATCCAACTTAGGGCAGTTGTTTCACTTGTCAGATAACTTTACCTCAAGAATAAACATGGTGGTTTGGCATAATTCCTATACAAAAGCTGACAAACTGTCATATTTATTCCTCATTAAAAAAAATAGTCTATAGTTGAACAAAAAACTTTTTTACAAAAAAATCAACTGACTTCCAAAAAAAAAACACAAAAACACTGAAAAGTAACTTAAATTTCGGAAGTCGGTGGCAAAAACGAAAGTACAAAACCAAAGACACCGAGTTCCGAAATTTAAGTTATTATTCAGAATTTTTTGTGTTTTTTTTTGGAAGTCGGTTGATTTTTTTGTAAAAACGTTTTTATTTTTCAGTTTTTATTTGTGGTACCTACCCCACACAAATTCGTATACCACTACTTGATATGTAAATAACAGTGATAGGAAATGATTAAAACATCATCAATATAAACTAAGTGGAAAAAATACGCAGTATTAAGGATAACTCAAAAACTCCTGGTCAAAACTTGATCAAATTTATATGGAATCACCTGAAAAGGACCAGCTTTCAAATAAAAAAGAATCATCTAAATCGGTTCATCTAGAAAATAGTTCTGAGCTAAAAAACATTTGAGAAACTCCTTTTTTTGAAGTCGGTTATAAAATTGCCTGGTTGTATCTGCTTCCTTGTCGAAATAACAATCATTTAACAAATGTGGGCAATATCGTTACAATGTTGTAATATAATGCAGTAACAGCCCACCTCTTCAGAACCTTCAATGTGCGCCAAGCCGTTGGTCACACCGACTAAGGTGATGCATAAATCCTCTTCCTTAATTTAATGTCGCATAAAATCACAGGCCGGTGTAGGCAAGCGTGCATCCCTCACAGGCTCGCCAGTGCACCGCCAGTGTGTACCTTTTTACCACCCATTGTAAAGATTTTTATTACCTGTAATTTAATATACTTTACTGAATCACCGTGCAGTACACTGGAGTGCATTTAAAGGTTTCATGAAGCGCACTGTTTTGGATGTTCAAGTGCGCATAAAGTTCTGTCTGTTGTGACATTATTATTATATTATTTCAAGAGTCTTGTTTTCATTAAACGAAAAGGAGGCATATTTCATAATACCATGATGATACTCGAAAGGTAGCAGGTAAGTGCGGATATAAAAAGCGCTTCTTTAATCTAGGTTCCTATTTTTTATCGCATTATTTTGCCCGCAAGTTAAAAATGTAAATTCCTTTCCACGCTCCAGATTTTTGAATCAGGTAAGCCTTTTGTAATGAAGTACGCGCGTAATGCCTACTTTTGTTTTTGTTTTGGTAGAATCCCAGCAAACATCATTACACTAAATTGTTGGTGGAGGAAAAGTATTATAAAAGGTCCCCGAACTTCGTTATTTCTGACGTACTTTCAGAGAAAAGTTGCTCCACATTAAGTAACATATGAGTTGTTCAAGTTAAATTTAATTTTGAATTTACTTTCTTCACTAGAGTTGTTCTACACGAAAAGTAATGACGCAAGCGTCTCGGAGGCACTCTAGCGGAATACACACGAGATTTCGCATATAACCCAAGGTTTTCATTTCAGCTAAGAGGCGTAACATATTTTTTTACGAGATTTGCTCTCACGGTTTTTTTCTTTAGCAAGCCGCTTTGGATGGTAGATTTTTATCATAGCTTATTGATTTTGCGTTGCTCCAAAACCGGTAGACGTAGGTACAGGTATACCAAAAATGTATAGTAACTTAACCATGTTGCTAATAATTGGATCGACTCTCTAATGTGCTTAAACGTTGCGCGTCGTTAGGTGATATTAGCTAGTATTAACAATTTAATGAAATTTGTGAACTATGGAGCGGGATACGCGCTCAAACAAAGGCATATTATGGCGCATTATCTCGCGTGAGAAGACTTCAAACGTATCTGACATTAGGTGCATTAGTCTCATTGTGTTTAGTGATAAAATCTGCTATCTTATGTATATTACACGAAAGGTGACTCAGGATTAAATCAAGAAGATCAGTTCTTTTGTTTGCTACTACCAAATCAACAAAATGCTATCAACAATCCGTCTGCCTTTTTTTTGGGTGGGAAATCATCAAATGACCTCTCCCGCACTGGGCGGAGCGGAAGGGCGTGTCAGACTCTTACTGACTAAAACCCACCCATGTTCCTTCAGTTGCCCGTGCGCCAGGGCCACGGTAACTCTTTCGAACAATCGGCGACCCCGGCAGACAATCCGTCTGCCTGACTAGGCGACTGTGATCATGGTACCTACTAAAAGACAGGTGGATTTAAGTGTACACTCGATAAACCAGCGGGGTAAATGATAAAATGATAAATGATAAATGATTTTATTTCTGTAAGTAGGTTTGAACAAACACTTTTACACGTCAATCATATTTTAAAAACTAGATGAGGTCGGCGTTTCCTATCTGACTACTCTGAGAAGAAAGGCCGAAACAAACTCAGAGGTCACAGTCTCTTTTTACTTGCATAACACAGTATCAGTAAAAATGGCTTTCATTTTGACAGTTCAACAACATTCATTGCGTTATTTACGTTATTGAGTAGATAATTTTCTCGAACATATGAAGCAATAGATTAGCAATATCCTTCAAAATAATTCAGATTGTGATTGATAGTGTGCTACGCAATTAGGGTGCAGTAAATGACGATCTCTTACAAAATTACGTCAGCCTCTTTGTCCAGCTTTAGGCAGTAGGTACCTACAACGTCATTCAGTAACAACGTTTTCATGTTTAGTTATTTTATTATGCCTTCCCTTGAACCTTTAAAGTCATACTTTTGAATAAACTTGTCTGCTTGGTTGACTTCGGAATTATTTTTCGTTTTGGTCCAGTACATACAAATTATTTGATAGCAGTGACTTATAATTTAATCTTTAACATTAAAAAATAAAATACCTACCAAATTTTTTACATGTTTCATGGTTTTTAAAACACAAAAATGTCTAGGGCTCTTTTCCGATTGATCTACAATATTGTTAAACATAATGATACCTATTTAACTTAGATTTACGTAGAGCGACAGCTTAAAAGTCCCTAATAGTACTAGAATTTCCACAACATAATCCTTCAGTCCCCTTTTATGAACGACCTACATAATATTATCTCTGGATACATGACTAAAACCACAAAATTCCTAGCAAGTCCAGACTCCCCATCTGTAATTATCGTATTTCTCAATCACAACCGCTCCATACAATTTGCGGATCCCGGAGCCTTAAAGGCGAATTTCCGAACAAATTAATAGCATCTGAGAGTCACAAGGTGATTAAGATTTAAATACACAAGTAATTACAATAGACAATCCGCTTTATAATCGATATGGGAGCTATAAATAGACTTGTTATGATATGTTTCTATTTGGCGATGTTTGCTAGTAAATAACATTGTGTAGTATCTTTAATACGGAGGGGCTCGTGGCCAAGTAATAACAGCCGCATGGGTCGATTGATCAGGTCAAGCAAGTTAAGAGGACGTAAAACGGTACACTAGCGCCACTTCTTTAAAAAAATATTATCTCGTGACTGAGAAAGAATTATGATTAACGGCTCAATAAGGACTCTCGGTAAGTATGTCTAGAATTTCAAAAGTATGAGAAAGTTTCATATTGAGCCAGGAAGCAACAAAATACGATCTAGAGGCATGTGGCCGCTTTTCCTTAGATCGATTTTTGTTGCTTCGTGTCTGAATATGAAACTTTATAAAAGGTATTAGAAAATTCTAGAATTCTACACTTGTAGACGCGGGCTTGCGGACGGCGAGCAATGGGCAGCTCGCCGTCCGGTGAGGACTAGGCCAGGGATGACGGCGCGTCGTGTTCCATGCGCGCCTCAAAGAGATGTCAGCATCATTGACGGGGTCCGAAAGGGCCGATGCCTGCCAGGGTCGCGGATTGTTCGAAAGAGTTACTGTGGCCCTGGCGCACAAGCAACTGAAGGAACATGGGTGGGTTTTAGTCAGTAAGAGTCTGACACGCCATTCCGCTCCGCCCAGAGCGGGAGAGGTCATTTCATGATTTCCCAAAAAAAAAATTACCGAGGTCAGTCGTTACGGGCGTCAAAAGTCCGAAAGTCGGACAACCAGTGTTACTTAGAGATATCGTATAACACAGTAACTGGGTTGTGAAGATCAAGAGGCAGTCGCTCCATATAAAATATTGGTATTCAGCTGCAGCCAGTAAGACTGCAGGGTGACCCCAAAAATATTTGGTAAAAGGCTAGCCAGATGAGGATCTTTGATACGGCGTAGGAGTTCTAAGTTCTATTGATATAAAATGAAGAATATGGTAAGAAGTTGGCCGAAACAACCCAGCGTTGATTTGCTGGAATCGTTTTCTCCTCTACCGATCGTTATTTCTCCTGACAAAGTTAGGAGAAAGTTATGAGTTAGTATTTATTCTTGTAATTTATAGTTATTTCCGAGCTATCTATCCCATGTCACCTGCCACGTTTTCTCTCTGCATCACCCTAAGGTTGACTAGTAGAAAATGCCTCAGAGATTAATTCCGTCTTTGTACAGTATTTTTTCCTTGTGCATGAAGTTTTAATAAATAAATATGGGTAATGCTGGCGTAATACATATAGAAGAATAGAAAAAAGGCTAAATTTGAAAAAATATATCCGTTCATAAAATTAGCCTTACCTCAGCTTTGAGATGAGATAATATTAGTTTTTAGGTCGGTTTTCAGTACTTGAAAAGAAAAAATATAATGTTAATCTTGTCTAAGCAATATTACAGAGATAAATTTCTGTGGTAGTGATATGAAGCTGATACTAATAACAATTTTAGAAATCCTCATACAATTACAATTACTATACTCACACAAGGATTCTATTTTGTTTCTATTTTAGAATGGAATTACTAATCCAAACACAGTGCTTTTAGCTTTTCTAACAGTTCACCGATTCACGGAAGCACTATCAGAAACTCGGTAAAAATATCTGAGCTGCACAGGCAAAAAGGAGGAAGTAAATGTCGATTTATTTACCTACAGCAAACAATTTCAATAATGTTATAAAGATCGAAGTCAATACTTCTTAACCCTCTCTGTGCCGATGTCGAGAATGGATCACGGGACCATTGACAACTGAATAATCATTCGGCTTTAAACTCTTCAACCTATTATTCCAAGTCAGTGTAGTAGTGGCGGCTAGCTTTTGGTGATCATTTGATCAACTTGCATGCCCACTCAATTTTTTTTTTTTGGTAGTATTAAGTCTATTTTTTGAAGTGTGAATAAAGCGTCCATAGATATGGGTATAATTTTTATCAGGTAGGTACACCAATTGACTTGAAATTTCGGTAAAGGGTAAGCTTACACATTTAGGAATATAATTATTATAACGGTTGTTATGAGGTTAGCTTAGCATGACTATTTGCTTTGATCCACTATTCTTACTTCCTTTACATATTAATTGACATCCTAGTTAAATACATGCTAATTCATAATACACTTAATGTAGGCGCTAATCATGATACAAGGTAATTAATTATAATTCAATGTTCAAATACAGAATTATATAGAGCTGTTAGTTTACGATCATCCTATAAACAAGATGCTTGAATACTCAATTAATTTGATTGTGTTTATTGAAGGGAAGCAGTCATTATGCATGGCAGAATGGATAACCATCTTGAAATGTTGATGTTATAAGTCTGCCTTATAATAACGTGTTTGATAGTTAGGTTTCTATTGTTTTAACGTCTTTAATTTGATAGTGCTATTTCAGTTTAATTGTTTTCTGAATCGTAAAAACTTTATTTTGTGATTGAAATGAGTGTTGGTATCTTCTTTCGGTTTAAATTAAATTTCAAGGACCGGCGGTTGTCGTAGACAATGCTTAGTCTATCGGAAAATTTGATTACGAGTGTTGTGTTTTCTTTGGTTGAATTGCTAAAATTTACATTTCGAAAAAGTGACGCTGCCCTAGTGCTGATGAATAATAGGTACATATTACTTTTCATAGAGGTATTGCTTATGTAAGCATTTTAATAAAGGACTCAAAAATATTTACGTTAGTTAAAATGATTCATCTACAATTCTACACACACAAAAGTTTTATTTCAAAATAAAATCATTACTCGACTTTGAAAAGTGAGGCATCCTAATAAATCCAGTGACTCACGGGTTCAGCCCTAAAAACCGATCAGTAGTCATATCATCACTATGATTAGTTACGTCACAGAATTCCAGAGCCAATGACGTTGATCAGTGAACACCGCACGGAGATCGCCACCGTGGGCACGCTGCAGCGATAGGGTTACATTGTGGGACTCCCTTGGTTGTGCAACATGGAGTGTCGAAAAACAATAAAGAAGTAAAAAATTATAAAATGGTAATTTGGTAGTTAAAATCAATAATCAAAAAAAATGTTAATTGAGTCTAACTTAGATATGAGAATGTAGTTGTATTATCCTGAGCATAATGTAGGTACTAAATTCACCACAGACTTCCTGAACATGTTATTCCGGCTATTTTGGGTCCTTAGGTTGTTTTAAAAAATAATAGTTTTTTGCGATAAGACCGTACTATTTAGTCAAGCAAATAAAAATACCTTGCTGGACGCAGTAGGAAGTTACAACCTAACTTTAAACATCCGCTCTTAAATCTACTGTTGAAAATGATCCTTGTGCGGAGAGAACAAAGTCACTGATAGCATCCGTATTGTTGCTTTAAAGAAGATCGAATGATGCAATAGGTGTTTTTATACCTACGGAACAAAATCCTTTACTATTATTTAGTACCTATTCACTTTTAATAGTATTAATTTTATTTAATCAATATAAAAAGATTACAATATACAAGCTAACACTAAAATACATATATTATATTATGTACACGTATATAATAAAAAAGGGGAAGAGCTTATAGGGCATCAAAAAATTTTGTCCGCATCGCTGTCAATGAGATAAGTGCCCAAAAGGCTGGCAGCATTGTGACGGTGGATGGCAATGCTGATTCTTTGGGCTAAAACTAGGCCAGCCCTCTGGTCACGTGAAAAGTCGATCAACCGCTTGGCAATGTCCCGAAATATTCGATGAGCATTCTGACCCCAAAGCCCTAGTGTTTCAACCCCAAACGGCTCAAACATATAGCTCCCAATAAAGTTGTTATATTTGCGCCCCTTGAGGTTTTCTGCTCCTGCAGCAGCCGCCCCAGCACAGCCTGCCGTGCTAGGAAGATGGGATGGCGGGAGGGTGTCGTCACAGGTTGCATCTCACATCAAAAGCCTACCCAACTTCCAAGACATTATGGTCATTCCATCTGGCCTCTTCGCATCGTCACGTGTCAAGCCATTGGGTTCTAAAACAGCTGGCACCCCGGCGGTGACAAAAGCCCGACGGATGATGTCATTAATGCTAGCTTGACGTACCATCCGACCAAAGCTCTTGCTGCAAGATAGGTCATGTGTTCGTGGCAGTTTACTGCTTCACCGCATTGACAGCGATGTGGAGCCCCGCCAGGAGTGCCCAGATGAAAACATGTAGCGAGACGGAATATGGTGTCACCCAGCATAGTGCCTATGTTGGGTGACGTTGCCCCTGAAGCCAGCGGCCCGACTCCCATTCACCCACAGCCAGCAGGCAGGCACGTTCAGCAGTATTCGTGGATGTATTAATGAGTTTATTCCTTATCAACCTGCAGAGCGGCTCGTCCTACTGTCTCTGGAAATACGGGTTCTTGGGCTGCACCGTGTTCGGGCAAGCTACTTTCCAAGCGTTCACTGCATGTGTCAAACACGGCACTTTCTCAAATGCCGTGTTTGACACATGCGGTGAACGTCTAGCCCCTAGCGCCCCTGGTGCTCTGCGCCCCTTCTCAGTTTGACCAGGGTCAACCAGAGAAGGGGCTAAAATTCTTGTGGTTAACTTTTCTCTGCTGTGGTCCGAGGACAGGAACGTAGGCTTAAACCAATTTTGTGGATATTAATTAATAAATTAGTATTAATTCAACCCATTTTGGTTTATGAAAATAACATTTAAACATGGAACTTAAACATAACTTTCATAATGTGGGTGTAATATAAAGTATTATTCTGCCTTACCCTTTGGGGACTGCAGACGTAATATTCTGTAAAACGACTGTTTTCATGAAAAATACTTATAAAAATCTTTGAGCCGTCTCCACAAAACAATCCCAATCACTTTTCTACATTTAATTTTTACCAGTCGATCAGGCGGGTAACTTGATACCGCCTTGGGCCGCCGCAGCCTATTGCTTTCCAGCCTGTCCCACCCGTTTCCCAGGCTTGTTCACACATGTAGGTACTCCGTATAAGGTCTAATGTACCTACTTGGGTAACCATCTTTACTACCGATTTTAATTCGCTTATAGAGCCAAGTTGTGCTCGTTTCCAATTATGTAGGTACTTGGTTTATCAATAGAGCTTAGTCTGGTTGTTTTATTTACGCGGATGAATATATTTATAGGTAGGACGCACGACGATAAAATTCGCCGTTTCTAATTAATTGTCTGAGATCAAAAAGATTACAATTTTTTTATAATTATTATCCCTCAAAAGTTCACTTATTAATCATACATAGTTTAATAAACCTTTAATGTTCCCACTGCTGCGACACAAGCCTCCTCTCTGTGAGAGGGAGTGGGCCGTAATTCACCGCGCGGGCCCAGTGCGGGTTGGTAGACGTCAAATATCTTCGTATTTTGATTCTAGGAGATGCCGATTTCCTCACGATGTTTTCCTTCACTGTTATTGAGGGCAGTGGTGATGAATAATTTATACAAAGTAAAGTGCCTGTCTAGGTTCAAACCTACGACCTACAACTCGTATGTCGGGGTCGTTACCACTGGGATACCACTGCTCTCTCTCCCTGTTTAATACGGTAACATTATAATTTAAGTGAAAACTGATAAACCCTTTTTTCACACTCACACAAATATTGACACAAAAAAAACGACCTAAATTAATCTCACAATTTGAAATTACACGACAACAGCTGGTTAATTTAATAAACAATTAATTAGTATACATTCACCTAAGCACAGGCAGTGCTTCACTAATTGTCTTTGTGAACGACCTAGCACAATTAACTGAATCGGTAGCTCTAACCCATAACCCATAGGTTCTCAAAGTGGGCGATAACGCCCCCTCGTGGGCCTTTGAGACTTTCAGGGAGGCAGTAAAAGACCCAGAGAAAATTAGGGGGCGTTGAGATGGGATGTCGTTGCAATAAATAGCTGTTTCAGATTCGCGACAGATGGTAAGTCAAAAAAAAATGGGCGCCCGAGAAACAAAAATCTTAAAGTGGGCGGTGGGTAAACTAGGGTTGAGAACCTATGCCTAACCAGACGAAATTGCCAATCAGTTAATTGTATGGTGAATATAATGTATGTCTGGGGACGTTATTGTCACTGCATAAACGCATCCCAGCTTTAATTGGTAAATGAAGTGTTCAAATTGATATAGCTATAGGCTATTGGTTAGTTTAACAAGAGGTTGTGGCTATTATTGAACTTAATGATCGTGTGTAGGTATATAATAATGTTAATTGACACTTGGAATTACAGGCCAAGAATATCGGTTGTAGGTAAATAGAATTAATTAATCATATTAACCGCCTACCCAATTTGTGATGAGAGATTATATCGAGAAACTCTCAAGGCAAAGGAGTATTTCGGAATCCCAAGAGCATACATTATGACAGTATAGGCAACATTGCAAATAGCTTCCAAATATTTCGCTATTTGGATTAATTTATCAATGACTACTAAATGAAATTATGAAATATCCCTCTATAGCGCACTAAAATATTGATTATGAATCTTATCCTCTAAGTTTGAATGCAAGAATGAAGAATTCACCCTCTTAACGACAAAAACCACGCGAAGGTTGTCTTTGGCCGTCTATGGACCTCATCAATGATCAGGTTAGTTTATTTCAAATTCTGGGTCAACAGTCATTGTTACTGTTAAGCAGTGAACTAATTATTATTTATTTATTGTTATGGCACTTCAACGGCTTACTCACTAAAACATGCACAAACAAAAATCACATACAGTTTTAGATATTGTGATTTTGTCACTTACAAAAGTACTAGTACTAGCATATAACTTAACGATTGTACGACGTATTAGATACTGTTAGTTGAATTAGTTGCAAGTTACAAAATAAAGCAAAAATGAGCTAGGTTCACAAATACAAAGGGAAGTACAGAAATATTTAACAAAATAACAGGAAAAGTAGGAAATGGAAGTGGATACAATTATATTAATAGGCGGCTCGTGTAGTACCGAGGTCTCAAGACTCCGAGCTGGTTAAAAGTCTCATAAAGAATTGACGAAAAGGGTTAGAGTAGATGTCAATGCTATTGGTTCGTGTAGCGATTTTATTATAGTTTCCCATTAGACGATACATGGGTGCGGTGCTACCAAGTTTAGTACGACTTGCAGTTGTGATAGTTTCCTGTCAAGGTACAGCTTTACTTAATTCCGCCAAAAGATCGGGAACATTTAGTATACCGTTAACGATTCTATAAAGAAGGATTTGGTTTGTTACTACTCTTCGGTATTCAAGTGAACATATTTGAAAATGACAGAGCCTTTAATCATAAGAAAAATCTCGTGGATAGCCAGAGCTTCTAAAACGAAGATATCTGGTGAAGCTTCTTTGGATACGTTCAATTCTGTTTACGTGAACACGGTAAGAAGGGTTCCAAACTGAAGATGCATAGTCCAATAGACTTCAAGAGTACTGAAGAGCACCTTTAGGGCAGAGATGGACTGGAAATCCCAACATATTGTTTTTATGAAGCCAGACATTTTTGCAGCTTTGGCAGTGATATTGTCAATGTGGTTGACGAATATGAGCTTAGAGTCGAGCTGAACTTCCAGATCACGAATCGTATCCACTGTTTGTATTGTCACCCCATTTATTGAGTAAGACGTAGGTTAAGATTTCCGTTTTTTTTGTAAATGTTATGTGGTAGCACTTTTTCACATTGAGACACATGCGGTTTATTAAGCACCAATTGTGAACTGCATCGAGGGCAGCCTGGAGTAAATGAATGTCGACGGATGAGTTTATGTTATTATAGATCTTCAAATCATCAGCGAAAATACAGCAATTCCTGTGTTTTACTGAGCTATGTCTCTGATATGTCTCTATGATCTATGTACTTACTGAACTATGTCATTGACAAACATTAGAAAGATAATCTGGCCCACGTGCGAACCTTGGGGGACTCCAGATGTAGAGAAATAAACTGGTGATTCATAACCGTTTATAACCATTCTTTGTTTTCTTTCTATGAGATACGATTTAAAACAAAGAAGCAATACACCAAATGTGCCGAAATCTTCAAGCTTCTGTAAGAGGATTTTATGTCCATTTTGTCGAACGCACAGCTGAAACCAAACTAATAGCCCTAGATTTACGAACTCAGAAACCATGTTGTTGGAATAGTAAGTGAGGAATAATGTATTATGTAAGTAAAGGACAGCAGGGATTCAAATAGTTTAGCGAAAACTGAAAGGAGTGAAATAGGACAGTAGTTCTGCATGTCAATAGAATCTCTTTTCTTAAAAATCGGTACGACATTTGCCATTTTCCTTTCCGTCGGAAACTATGATGTCACAATCGAATGATTTGAATATTATTTTAAGCGGTAAGGATTATTAATTTTAATTTAACTAATTGAAGCATAACAGACAATGTATGAAATTGCATATTTGAAGCTGATTAGTGTTTGCTAATATCTGATTAAAACAGATTCAAAACAATATAAAATTAGAATAATTAATAACTATTTCATACAAAAGCAACTTACTAATCGCTAAAAGTATTATCAGCTTACTGAAATCAACAATTCTATTGCATTACTATTTCCATGTTATTAAGTTTCATACATTATTATGATATTGACAGACATTTCAAATGAAATAGAGGCAGAAAAGCCTGATATAAAAAAGTGAAAATTGTCACACAGATTTAAAAGCACTTTATGTTTCTTGGACAGAGTACTGAAGAGGCGAAATTTAATTTGCTACACTTTTTCACAAGGATTTCTGGCTGGGTGTTTCATGTTTGTTTTGCTTGTGATTAAAAAGAGACATGTATCACTATGATACAGGTAAGATTTTTATGTCCCAATATAAGGGAGACTCGATTTAGGCCTATCTGGGTATACGCCTAAAGTTGAGGCGCCCTTACTCTTTCTCCACTGTAGAATTTAGATTAGAATGTCCTATAAACGTTGAAGTAATTATTTCTTTCACGCCTAACAAAAAGGAAACAGATAGCGTATCCAAATAAATGGAGCAGGAAACAACATTTTCGTTTCTAGATAAACTTTCTTATTCGAGAATCGTGAAAATTAATCTTCATTTCGTTACTGTTTCAGGCTTTATTAGCCAAGTAAGGTAATGTATGGCCCAACTACAGACCGAGAACTCGATCAATCGGCATTTCACCATGTTCGTGTCTGAAAATCGAGGTTAATTGACGTATGTTACGAGAACGATTGACGCTTCCACGTGAGTAATCGATTTAAGAGTCTATTATTTTGCGTTCGAACGTTTGGGATTAATTAATGAATGAAAGGGTCAGCACTGTTACTCATTTCGTTCGTATTGAATTGAGTTTATTCTATGGGATGGTTCCCAGGAGTTTTTGCGTCGAACGCAGTGGTGATCCAAATTAAATTACTGTTGGAAATTCAGTGCCATTGAACTCGTATTGTAGAAGGTTGGAAGATAGTCAATGATACTGCTGCGTTTAAGGTAAAAATAAATGTATTTAACGGACCAAAGGTTATAATATAAAGGAGCGAGGGAGCACACGCGATGACCGCTAATTGTGTACTAATTGCTAAGCTAATATTAATTAATGAAGTTAAGTAAAAATGCTTAGTCGTCGAAAGTGTATGGTTTCACCGTACATGCTCCCGGGCCAAAAAGTTACACATCTTCTAATCTAAAGCGACAAGTTTTAGACATAGGTGACGTAGATATATCTCGTTTACAGTTAGTGTTCTCACTAGTTATATTCACTTCACTGGGCTGACGGTCAGCCGCACTCTGCTTTCGCGAGAACACAACACTATTTGCCACACTTTGTGATAGTTCCACTGAAGAAACTGCACGGCACCTTCTCCATATGAAGTAAGACACGAATAAAACAGCTACACCCAGCAAGCCGTAACAAATAATATACTGATGAATGTCATGTGTAGACAGAGTGTAATCTGGTAGATTAGTATTGGCAGACTTCAGTTGTTCTATTCGTTCTCCAAGATCCGCTAATGTGCTGTTCAGTGGATCTTCGTATGCGGTGTAGTGAGATAACGATATATTAACCATATGATTTAATTCTGCTATCTGAGGGGTCGGAATTTCAGAGTTTGATTTAATTGTATTTGCTGATAGGGCATGAGAATACAAAGTAAAATCTTTACTTTTTACTACGCATTTCGAACCTAGGTCAATAATTCCGACTCCAGTCAATTGTTTAAAAGAAACTTGATCTTGACATATAATTCTCACTGAGTAGGTATTACAGCAAAAATACAAGTACCTCGACGGATCATTTAGTTCGAGCCAGCTGTCTTGGCAAGGGGATTTAGTTACAACGCATTGTTTTAGTTTGTTATCCAGTTTGCAGAATTTTTCATCGATGCTTAAGTGATTTATTGGTTTGTTAGCTTGGCACAAATAGGAGTGATCATTATGAAGGCATGATTGGAGCTCCATAAACGACATTGTGAAGAAAGCGTCTTTCTTCAAACTAATAGCCACGAACTCCGCAACTGGTAGCACGCTAATCATATAATTTTGAATCTGTTGAGGAACTGGTATGATTTTATAAATCTTGTAGCTGTCTCTGCTGGTCAATGGAAAGGTAATCTCAAATATGAAATAATCTTCCATCATTCTCGCTTTTACCTTTAACATACTGTAAACATGTTTTAGGTCCGACTGTAGGTTGTCCACAGGCAGGGTAGTATCTTTTGTTAGTTGTCCAGAAATGAACTGTAACTCACGCTGTAACTGATCTGGAGTTAACAGGTGAATGTTGAATTTCCCGTGGTAAATATCCGTGATGATATCTAACAGAGTATCCTGAATCCTTTTGAGGTTTTGAAGCAAGTTGATAGTTGTGACTGCCGACAGAGCAAAATCTTGCGTTTTAGCTAAACCTTCAACCTCTTGCTTAATAGCAAAGGCAGCATTATCCAATTGATTCAAGTGTTTATTTATTGTTTTATGTTGTAATTGGATAGTTTGCGCGGTTCTTTTTAATACATTGTATTCAGCCTCAATGATAGAGGTCTGGTTTCTTAACAAGTTATTAAGATGCTGCTCGTTTTGTTTTACAAGTTGTATATCTTTTTTGTACTGTTCGGCGAATCGTTCGTCTAATACTCCGAACAAGCTATTGGCCACGTAACCAATTCCGTTAATGAGTCCGCGACGCTGTCTGGTGCGCACATCAAAGTGCTGACTAATCATAAGTTGATTATAGTGCTGTATTTCTTTGAAGTCGTGATTTAATTGAAGCGTTATCATATTACAGTGACTCTTATCGTTTAGGGATGCACAGA
The DNA here is from genome assembly GCA_917490735.1 of Dryobotodes eremita. Lineage (NCBI taxonomy): Eukaryota > Metazoa > Arthropoda > Insecta > Lepidoptera > Noctuidae > Dryobotodes > Dryobotodes eremita. Next base: position 14,827,971 of record OU823251.1, on the reverse strand, counting down.
GCCTTTGTAAATACTCCAAGAACTTCGTGGCGGCCGTGTTTCCTTCCCAATAAGGGCTCATATCATAATAAACAATTAGATTCCATTTGTCTTGAATAACTTGCATGTTGTGTACCGACTCGAAATACAGCGAATTGTTGCTAGGCAACGCTGATATGTTAAAAGCCGCGTGAGTCGATGTTATCAATGAAATAAAAAAGATTAATGACATTGCTAATGATACAAAGTTAGATTTGATTTTGCCGCTTGTATTCCGCATGTCAGGCTCTTTCGAGGTGACGTTATTTGCTTGATTAACATTTTTATCTACCGTATTACTTGAAGCAGGCGGTATCGGCAATATTGATAGTTTCACAATCGGCCTTTTAATTATTCCGCTTTTCGTTTTTAGAGTTACTACCCGAACTAATTCATCTTGACCTGGATGAGTTTCTATTACTCTTCCCATCATCCATTTTCCAGGTGGCAGATTGTCGTCCTGAATTGTCACTAAATCATCGATGGTAATATTTTGCTCAATGCTTCGCCATTTGCTTCTTACGGATAACTGAGTTAGATACTCCGCTCTCCATTTCTTCCATATGTCGTTTACTATTTTGGCTGATAGATACCATCTAGTTCGAGCATCTGTATCTGTTTCAATTATGGCTGTTCCGCACCTTCCGGTCAAGAAGTGGGCCGGAGTTAGGACATTCAAATCTTCGATATCTTCCGATAAGGCACATAAAGGCCTAGAGTTCAAACAAGCCTCCACCTGTGCTAAAATAGTGCTATACTCTTCGTAGGTCAACTTTTGTTCTCCTATTACGCGCTTAAGGTGATGCTTTAGGCTTCTAATGGCTCGCTCCCATAGACCCCCGGCACTTGGCCAAGATGGGGCATTGAAGTGCCATTCTATGTTTAAATCTGCTAGCTCCGCGAAAAAGTTACGATCGTATAAATTTTCGAAATCGTGATAGCTTTCTTGTAGCATTCTATTAGCGCCCACAAAATTCGTCCCGTTATCGCTGTAAAGATGTCGAGGCGCTCCTCTCCTGGCTGCCATTCGTCGTAATGCTGCTAAGAACCCAAAACTGCTTAAGTCGGATACAAGCTCTAAATGCACAGCTTTGGTCGCTAGGCAAATAAACAACGCAATATATCCTTTAGTGGTCTTAATTCCGCGTCCCTTGTTACTTTTAACATCTACAAACCCAGTATAATCCACTCCAGTGTGATAGAATGGTGGGGCGGGGTTGCTTCTGGCCACGGGTAACTCTCCCATCAATTGATGCTGTGTTTTGGGCTCATGTTTTCTGCAGGTAACGCAGTTTCTCACTTCTTTCCTTACAGCTTTATTTCCAGCGATAATCCAGTATCTCTGTCTAAGGTTAAATAAAGTTAATCGCGGTCCACCATGAAAGGTGAGCTGATGAGCTTGTTGAATTATTAGAGTCGTAAGCCTACTGTCATGAGGCAATATTGCAGGATGCTTCATTTCCATACTCATGTTTGCTTTGCTCAAACGGCCTTTGACTCGTAAAATCCCCTCGTGATCAATAAAGGGATTAAGCTTGAATAGATTACTTCTGCTGCTTAATTGATCATGTTTCCGTAATGACATTATTTCCGCTGCGAATTCAGTTCGTTGTATATATTTTATAATGAGTAATTTTGCTTTTCTCAATTCATATAAGGTAAGAAATTCAGGTAAGCTACCATTCTTGCTGGACATAGCTGCATTCTTGTTAAATTGTATTGTTTTGATTGCTCGTAAAAGCCATGCTACAAGTTTAGTTATTTTATTGAGTGAGCTGAACTTAAGTAACAGTTGCAATATGATGCTGTCTTTGCTATCATTTTGGACTGCATTTACTTTGCTTGCTGCTGATTTACCTTTGATTTCTTGATCAGTCGTATAAATGATTTGCTTAGCTTCTAAGTTTTCCTCAAACGACGTCAAGAGCGGCGGTCCTTGCCACCACAGGGTTTGATTCTTCAATTGTGAGGCTGAGATTCCTCTACTGGCTGCATCTGCCGGATTATCCTCTGACTTAACATATCGCCAGCAGCTTGGTTTCATTATTGTTGTTATGATTTTAGTCCTATTCGCAACAAAGGGTTTCCACCGGCTGGATTCACCTTGAAGCCACCCTAGGACCACCATGGAATCCGTCCATCCATAAATCCTAATATCTAATTCACTATAACAAGTAATAACTTTGTTCATTAACTTCGCTAATAAATACGCACCGCTTAATTCTAATCTCGGCAAAGATATGCTTTTAGAAACAGGTACTAATCGAGCCTTAGCAACAACTAGTACTACTGATGTCTCATTTTCTTTCCGTAATCGTGCGTAAATTACTGCTGCGTAGGCTTTAGTTGATGCGTCACAATAACCATGCAGTTCTACGACGTCATTAGGTTGATAACCTATCCAGCGCGGTATTTTGCATTGATTTAAATATTCCATGTCCGCTTTAATTGCTACCCATTCTTCTTTGATGTTTACAGGAACTTCTTCATCCCAATGCATTTTGTTTAACCATAACTTTTGGAATATCAGCTTTAGCTTTGTTGTGAGTGGTGACAACCATCCCAACGGGTCAAATACTTTTGATATTTCCGATAAAAGTAGTCGTTTAGTTACTTTGGCGTTTGGATTAGCTATGATGTATTTGAAAGTAAACATGTCATCACAAGAATTCCAACGAAGACCTAATGTTTTTGATGTACTTTCTGATTTAAAGTTAAAAATTATTTCGCCATTGCAGCTGTTGCTTTTTTCTATATTTTGAAGGAGTTCTGAATGATTTGCGGACCATTTTCTTAGTGTAAAACCTCCTGATTTCAATAATCTGTTGAGATCATCGATAAGCTGCTTTCCTTTGTCAATGGTGTGTGAACCATGGACCAGGTCATCCATATAGAATGACTCTTCTAGTATCTTCGCAGCTTCCGGAAAGTTTCTTCGTTCATCCGAAGCTAGACGTTTCAGAGTCATCATGGCTAAAAATGGTGCTGATTTAGTTCCGTATGTGACAGTGGTAAGATTGTACGTTTGCAAAGGTTGATCTGATACATATCTCCATACGATTTGCTGATATCGCTGATCTTCTTCACTCACCAAGATCTGCCTGTACATCTTCTCGATATCCGATGTATAAGCAAAACGATATTGACGCCACTTCAAAATCAGTTCTTGTAGGTCCTGTTGTAAGTTTGGGCCTTTATACATCAGGTCATTCACACTATATCCGCTTGACGTCCTTGCTGACGCGTTGAACACTACTCGTAGCTTCGTAGTTGCTGATTCTGCCCGTTGCACGGAATGGTGCGGTAAGTAACACGATAACGCTTGTTTGTTATTTTTGTTGTTACTAGGTACCATGTGTTCTAAGGCAATGTACTCACTAATGAATGCTTTATATTGTTCTGCTAAAATGAGTTGTTTGCTAAATTTGCGTTCCATGTTTTGGAACTGTGCTATGGCCATCCCTTTCGATGAACCAAGTTTTTCATTAATATCATCTTTCAGTGGCAATCTTACTTCGTACCGCCCGTCTTCACGACGTTTTGTTGTAGATGAATAGAAGTCGATACATTCTTGGTCTTCCAATGATAAGTTAGTGTTTTCGCTTATATCCTCGATCTCCCAAAACTGCTGAATATCGTGAATATTATTCATAACGACGTTGCATTGAAGTGATGACATTTGGCCACCGCCGTATATGATCCACCCAAGCTGTGTTTCTTGTAACACAGGTTGCGATAAGCTTTCCCCTTTGATCAATCCTCCTAATAATATCAAGCCATTAACTTGAGCGCTTAGTAATAAGTCCACTGGACGGCTATGGTTAAAATATGGATCAGCTAATTTAAGATTTTCTACGTAGGACCACTTTGACGTGTCAAAGGATTTATACGGGATATCTTTTAGTAGGTTTCTCATGATAAGTACGTCAGTGGTAAACGAAAAATCGTTATGTGTAGAGAAACAGCTTAATGTGACCACACCGTTACAGTTGTTTTCGACTTCCCCTACTCCAAATATCAATCCGTTGAATTTAGATCTTCGTAATCCTAACTTCTTTGCTGCACTTTCTCTTATCAGAGAAACTTGTGATCCAGGGTCAATGAGAGCCCTTAAGACATGATAAGATCCATCAATCGCTGCAACTTTGATTAAGGCTGTAGCTAACAAAACTTCATTCGTTCCTGGCTCATTTTGTGACACATGCGCAGTCATAGCGACATTGTCTTGAGGATTTGGGTCAGATGTTGTTGTTGCAATGCTATTTGATTGCAGTACATTTTTTGAACAGGCGTCATGTAAAACGGAGTGGTGATTTCCGTCACATTTGCGACATCGCCTAACGGAAATGCATTGCTTGCCATTATGGTCAAATAAACAATTTTGGCATAATTTTAGTTTTGCGGCTGTTTTTAATTTTGCTTCGTTTGGTAAATGTAAAAACTTTTCGCAATTGAACATGGCATGTTGTTGACCGCAAAATTGGCATTTGCTGGTCGACACGTGTAAGGCTTTTGAATGCGGCTTGTTATACTTATTGACAAAGTTTAATCGTCTTGCTTTTTGATTTTCCGGAAGATCGTTATTTGTATGATTGTTTGATTTCGGTGATGCTTGATCTTGCTTTCTGCGGGAAGTTTCCAGGCTCGTAAATTTATTTTCTAAGTAGTCCAAGAAATCCTGCAAAACCGGTAGCTCTCTCGAATTTTTAAGGGAGTCTATGTAGTCTCCGTAGGTTTCGCTATCAAGCTTCTGTGACAATAAATGCACGAGAAGCGGATCCCAGGTGCTGATATCAATCCCTAAGTTCCGTATGGCATGCAAGCTTTCTAGCGCTACGTCATGGAGTTTTTTAATATGACCTAGTGCTTGATGTTGCATACTAGATAAACCTAGCATAGTATTGATAATGGATGTAAAGATTAGCTTTTTATTGTTATACCGATGGTTTAAGATTTCCCAACAGGTATTATAGTTACTGGAACTAATGGGAAGATGCTGAATGAGTCTTTCTGCCTCACCCTTGACCTTTCCTTTCAAAAATTGCATTTTTTGCGCTTGCGACAAGGTAGGGTTGCTGTGAATAGCTTCGGTAAAGAGGTCCTTGAATGACGTCCATTGCTGATAGTTTCCCGAAAATACAGGTATATCCATTTTCGGTGTGGAGTGCTCTCTATGTGATACACTCCAAAGCTTTTTGTTGATCATTTTCTTTAAATGAATATATGATCGCTCATGTTGAGTATAAACTGCCTCGTAATCATCGTCCTCTCCACCTATCTCGCTATCAATCTCCCAATGAAGAGAGTCAATTTGTGACCAGCGCGCTTGTAAAGTTCTTAAAGCGTCCTCCATTTCCCATTTATCTGACATGGAGTCTAAGTCGATAAAACCCGCTGATCTCTTAAACGCTTTAAAATTGGCTGCTTGTTTACGTATCATGTCATCTAATTTGCTAGTTGTGCCTCTAGACTCCATGGTGAGTAAAATGCTGGCTTTTCTTGGCTGCTCATAGCCCGATGGTCCTGCTTCTGCTTCCTTTTGCTCCTGTTGTGCTGCTTGAGTACTCCTAACGGTGCTCAAAGGCGATAACTTACCGGACAACTGCAGGCGTTGTTCGCTGATTAGAGATTTGGCGGCTGTATAATGTTTGCTGACCTTTTCATGCTCCGAATTTATAAAATAAATATGATCATTGACCCCATATTCACAGATAGCTAAGTGATTATCCTGAAAATCTGACCAATACTTCTCTAACATCTCTAATCGCCTTTTAAAATAGTCGTCCGATTTCCTATCGGCGCTATCCTTTTTTATGTTTATAGGTATTTTTCGGATTAACTCGTTAATTTCAAGTTGTTGATAGTAAAGATCCTCCATTTTGCTGTACGTTAGTTTTGAAGTAAAAAAGGAAAGATCTTACTTGAACAATACTGGCTTTTGACTGCCGCTGATTTGTTGTTGTCGCACTCTGAATCCTGTTGCTCTGCTATAACTGGACACTGTTGTCCTGCTGCTGTAGATACCGAGTTCTGCTGTTGTAAATACCGATTTGCTGCTTGCTACTGCGGATGCTGATTGCTTCGTGCTTGAAGCGCTGATGTTCCGTTGCTCGGGATGCTCAGGAACGTTGCTCGTGTAAACTAGTATTGTAACTTCACCCTGTGCTGCTATAGGGTTTTGCTACCAATAGTTTGCTAAAGTTCTGCGGTTACGACACTATGTCCACAGTTCACATGTATCACTGTAATCCAATATGCTGATTTCTGAACGAGATCACTCACAAGATTCTAAATACACGTAACTCCCCAAAGAAAACGAATACTAAAACTCGCGAAGTCCCGCCCGATAGCTCGAAGGACCATGTAGAAGGTTGGAAGATAGTCAATGATACTGCTGCGTTTAAGGTAAAAATAAATGTATTTAACGGACCAAAGGTTATAATATAAAGGAGCGAGGGAGCACACGCGATGACCGCTAATTGTGTACTAATTGCTAAGCTAATATTAATTAATGAAGTTAAGTAAAAATGCTTAGTCGTCGAAAGTGTATGGTTTCACCGTACACGTATAATAAAATTTAGTTTAGGACTTGACAGAAATATTTTTCAAACCGTCAGAACAATCTTCGATTTAGCCATCACATAATGATGTAGGTAAGTACCCATTCCGCCTTGAACAAACATAAATCAACACAGATTGTGATTTCAATTAAAACTACAGTTTCAAACAAAGCTACGTATTCCATAAAGTACACATCATAAATATGTAAGGTACATTGTTTATTTAAATTCCTTGTGGGCCACGACGGCGCGTGTTGAGAAGCTGTTATATTTAAGTTTTCCTTGAAGCCTTGAAACTAGCTGGTATGCACAGGCGAAGGCGACAAATGAAATAAAAAAAATAACATCAAGAATTCCTAGAATATCATACATTAAAAAAATGAATATTTTTGAATTGTAATGAAATTTTATATACCAAGATACATTAATATATGTATTATGATATTATTTTATATATATATGTAATATATTTATATTATTGTATATATTTTATTTTTTTATTCCAAGATTATGCCTACAAAATCGGCCAATTTACTACTGCTAAATATTTAAATGTGGGCCACTATATTCTGTCTGTGTGACCGCGGTGTTCTTCTAACTACGCAACGGATTTTAATGCGGTTTTCACCATCATCTAGAAAATGTATTCCGGAAGGTTTATTTGCTTACATAATATAGTAAGGAAATCTCGATATTTTGTCGAGTTGTAAAAACTGTGCGAAGCAGTGTCTGGTCGCTAGTAAAATTAATCGATAGTAAATAAATCTCATTGAAATCCTTTTTTCACAAATGAAGAGTTGACGAAACAAACTTCGTACCAAAGAGCACATTGTAAGGGTAAACCTTATAAGGAAAATCTAATTACATTTTGTTTGACCCGGGGTTGAACCCACTAGACCAATTAGGCGAATAGCTGTATACAGAATGAAGTTCTTCTTTTAGAAAACCTTTTCGATTTTTTTATGTGCAACGACTCAGTAAATAAACAGACGCTGATCCAGACAGTCTCCTGAAAAAACTTGTGCACCAATATAGACAAATATGTCTCCTTCCTTAGTATATTATTAAATTTCTTCCCGAAACTTTATTAGTCTACAAACTTTAACCTCCCTTTAGGGAGACTAAAGGAATCGGTTTTTTTTTCTTTGTGTACCTACCTACTTTCTATCTCCGGAACTTTTCATTTTCATATTTTAGTCAGTGTTAATAGTGTGTACTAATAGAACTACCCTTTACTGGGTAATATGTCTTTCATTGACTTGAATGTGCCCTGGCGGCTGATAGTATGTCATGCTCACGCAAATGTCTCGCTGACGGTGGCGCGTGTGTTGGATCACTATAGCTTCCTTCAAAATGGTTGAGCTGAATGGTGCTGATCCATGCGTCATGTTCATGAACGGGCGCCGTCAGTTGGGACTGGTCATCTTTTAGATGCCACGGCTGCGCTAATATTTTAATTTTTTTCTCTCTTTGCTTTGCTCTGGACGCTTTTAACGTGTACGTCTTTTTACATCGTTCTCACATATAATTATAAGTTCAACATTCATAATGTTACTATTATTTTTGTAACAATATTATTTAAAAGTGTATCCATGGAGTTTCTTGCCCATTTTTCTCCTTATGTACCTACTACGCTTTGAAATGGGCAACTAGCTTCATCTTTCTGTCCGACCGACTCCTTAACAATTCAAAAGTGCCTGTAAATAGTTTAATTGAAATAAATGCTTTGACTTTGAGTTTGTTTTACTTACGTTGTCTGCCAAAACAGTTTCTCATCATCAGTATGAAAAACAATATGGTTCTGTCTTACCTGCCAAATAAGTTTTAGATAAATCAAAAGCCTATCAAGCCAGGCTAATAATTCTCGTCTTTCAAAGCCTTTCTATAACTAAGCCTTAATATGTTAAACTAACAATGATCCCGCCTACTGCATGCAGCTGCGATTATCGTAAAAATTAACTGCCTTACCTGTGCATAACACTGGCCATTTATATTTTGTATTAGAAATTGTGTTCTCGTTTTATCTTGTTAACAAGATTTTTCAGCCTGTAAGAAAGGTGCATTTAAGGATTGGTGCTAAATATTAAAATAGCTACATTGTTACTTTTAATTTTATGATTATCTACCAAACCAGACAAAGCTTTTGATAGACAGGCCTTTATTAGGGTTCTGTACCCAAAGGGTGCCAACGGTACCCTATTACTAAGGCTCCGCTGTCCATCCGCCTGTCTGTCAGCGAGCTGTATCTCATGAACCGTAATAGGTAGACAGTTGAAATTTCCAAAGAGTGTGTATTTCTATTGCCGCTACATCAACAAATATTAAAAATAACATAAAAATTAAAATTAAAATGGGTCCCCATACAAGAGAAGTGTTTAAAAAAATATATAGTATTCAATATTGTACGGTGGTACGGAACCCTTCGTGTATGAGTCCAACTCGCACTTGGCCGGTATTTTTGTAAAAAAATAATTTTATACCAAAGAAATCAACATCACAATACATCTTTCGCATCCTTGCTTTCTTGCACCCAAACGTTTAACAATCAGTCTCTATCAAAGACAGTCTTAAACTCACAAACAAAACATCCTCCTACACATGCAAATCGCAGTCTAATAATCTCTTAACGCTTCCCTACCCTAATAAGGATGTCGTTATGCACCATCTAACATTGTTATCTCAAGTTCCTACCCCACAAAGTGTAAATTAAACAATTCATCTAGGCTCAAGTGTCCCTGAATTAGCTGAAAGTGCATTATCTCTAGTACGTCGTTGTGGGGCTAAGTTTACTTGGTAGACGGAAAGAGGACACGCAATGTGCTGGCGGTTGGGTGCAAGCGGTCTTACGGAATGTTATGTAAACAGGACTGGGGCTGGTGTAAGGTGCAGGCTGAATTAGATAAAGGGGTAAATAATTGATGAATCCAAAATTACGTTGGCTGATTCAGTTGTTTGTGATCATTGTTGTCAATGAAATCTAATAAGTGCAATGACCAGCCTGAAGGATGACAATATTTAAAAATTTGTGTAATAGTAAAATACCAAACGCTAAAACTAAAGCGGAGGAATGGGTGGGATCTGTAATTATTTTTAAAAGTAAAGTTATAAAATGTTTCAATTCTTTGATATAGTAGGTAGCTGTCGGTTAGTAAGTGGTTGGTGGGTGCGCTGGAGAAAGACCTGTGTGTTTGCACACACGTTTGTGCACTTTATTTTCTCCACAGAGATTGGCCGCCATAACCGTATAAGTGATGATGAGATGATATTCTAAAACCTGTGCCTTTGTTGGATGTTTCAAATAGAATAGGCTTCCTTTAAGTGCTGTCTTCGTTGGATGTTTCAAATGGAATGGGCTTCCATAAAGTTACGATGAGTGAAGAAATTCAACTACCGTTTTGTTTCCAAGGTAAAGGACGTTACTTTGCACCAGGCAGTCAAGTTCACTCAAGCTCTTAATAAAACCAAGCAAAACATAAAGAGGTAATCCTCCTTAGACAAAGATAAGTAAAGGCCACCACGAGTCTAAGTTATGAGCAGATATTTTATAACTTGTACCGCATAGTTAACTGGGAATGTTCCATCAACACCAAAGGAGATTCGCAACAAAGGCTGTGTTAGGATACACTGAGCGTTAGAATACGCTTTGTCGACTTTACGTTATGTTTGCTTTGGACGCGCCTTTTCATTGTAAATGAACGCTGAGCGGTGAGCTTGCAAACAATTAGAATATTTATTTCATTAGGTATTCCCGGTCCAGTTTGTAGGAAACATTCAGGAGGTGGACGAAAGCGATGTTTGTAAATATGGCTTTGCAGTAGAGTAAAAGAAGGTATTAGATATGTCAGCAGAATGGACAGCAGTTTCTGCCAAATGTTTTGAATAAAACAAAAAACTGCTATAAGTCACCCTTCCGGAAAAGGGCTTAAAAGTAATCCAAGTACCAGTGATTGGAAGGAAAACAGGTAATCAACAGCCTAAGCTGATGATGAAAGAAACTACAACGATAAACGTATAATTTTGAAAAAATATACTAAAATTTCCTACAGAATTATTGGTATATACTGTATTTATTATTCTAGGAACAAAACCCTACCAGCTTAACCGTTAGTGGCTGTTAAGTGGTCATGATTGCAAATCCTGAGCCGTTGAACTATTGCAGTGAACTTCTGGTCCAGCAAATTAAGCTTAGTTAGAACTGCTAACGTGAATTGCAGCTGTGTGGTGCCTATTATTTGCTGTATTAAAACAATATTGGCCATGAATAAGGTATTTAATCTAACAAACCCTTAATATAAAAAGATTTTAAGTGAATGTCAAATGTGACGGCTACGGCTGTGACGGCCTACTGTAAAAATTCTTAATTTTCAAAGAAAGAAGTAAGTAGGTATTCAAGTCATCTCTTTGATACTAAAGATAAAATTAGTCTTTGTAACAAAGTAATGGGCTTCGAATAGAATAAGAAATATACAAATGTAGACACATCCAGTGTAAGCATTCAACACAGTAACTGACATTCGATTAACTATCCTCGCTTACACCGCAAAGGAAAATAAAAGTAAAGATAGCAATGAAGTTTAATATAATCCAATAAAAATGAATGAAACCAATTGATATGACAGCCTGGTTTACTAAATACCAGCAAATGACTGTGATCTAGACAAATCAAGTGATAAAAATGCATAATATTGCATATTTTCCAAAGAGGGACAATAAAAAATCATAATTCGGTTAGTAGTATAAGTACCTACCATGAAACACCTGCCAAGTGCGAGTCGGACTCGCACACGAACGATTCCGTAACACTGTACAATACACTACATATAAAAAACACATTTCCTGTATGAGGACCCCCTTTAATTTATAACTTTATTTTATTTTTATTATTTGTCATAAGTAGCGGCAATAGAAATACACCCTGTGAAAATTTCAACTGTCTACCTATTACGATTCATGAAATACAGAGCACTGACAGACAGACGGACGGTCGGATAGCGGAGCCTTAGTAATAGAGTTCCGTTGGCACCCTTCGGGAACCCTAAAAATTATATCGCCTTCTGAAGTCTGTCCGTATTCTAACAATGAAAAAAAAGTCCAGAAATAAGAAGTAAAAATACAAACACTGTAAACAAGTATTTGCTGGATAACTTTTAGCGTGGCTCACAATAGGGTAACCCCAGGGATAACCCCTGGATTATGTTCATTCATCTCCATACGTCCAAATACGGGTAATTTATCACGCGATGTCATGAAGACAGAACAATAAACATACTTTCGAAATCCCGACGCGTATCTACCGAAGCCACAGATGGAACCTGCTTGTCGATAAATCCATACAGAACGCAAACCTGTTCTCAAACTGGAAGGTAATTGTTAAATCTTTGCTAACCTCCCGATACATCCTCCCATCAAAACTATAATTAGAAACGATTCACATCCACACCAGACTTCATAATTCAAACCCATTTATTTCCTTATTTATACTCTTATTCCTTCTTTTACACTTGTTATACGTAGCTCACGTACAGATAATACTACAATGAGGCATACAAATTATCGCTTGTGCCGACGTCTGGCGCGTTAAAGTCTAAATCGGCGAGTGTGAATAAATTCTAGCAGCCAAAATCGATCTTATTGAAAAGAAATGAAGGTTGAATATTAAAATTTCAAGGTCGGTTATTGAAGACCTTTTCACTTTCACCATAGGGTCAGTGGTCGGCGAATAACTCGCTAAGACATGATCATGACTTGTGAGCTTATACTCCACACCTCGTTACGTGTTAACAGGCACATTCGCTCACGACGCGATATTTATCCGAAGAACTTCAAAACACCCAGGCCCAACTGCATTCATGTCGAAATGTTGTAATGGGACCTACGTGATAGGGTATGGCGAACGATTTTGTTATTATAAAAGCGATGTATTTTGGAAAAGTTTTCGCATTTCAGGTTGTTTAGCTTTGAAATTGTTAACAAGTAATATATTTGCATTGTTTATTAATTCGGTTCTGATGGTTCTATATTTTCCATCCTTTCATCATTGATCATTTTGATATCAATTACATCATGCATATTTTTTCTTCTAGTATTTTATATTTCTTGATCATAAAAAAATGCTCATAGTGAAATCTCTGATGTCATAAATTAAATATTGATAAACAATTCTAATGTTTCCGGTGCAGTAAAAATTACATCAGTTTAATAGGTGACATTAACGATAGACATCAGTCACATGTTTTTCTTCAAGTCGTGGCTTCGAAACCCCATTTCAGAAGTAGGTTACTTTGAAGTAGATTTACTATGTGTTTTAGCTCGAACTTCGTTTAACACTGTTAGTGATAATTTATTAAGTTCATGAAATGTTTACTGTTAGATATTTCACACAGATTGATGCGTAAACATTAAACTTTGATAATTTGGATTTTATTGGAGACCGAGTTTCTTCGTCGGAAGTAATAATGCCATCTTCTGTTTTCATAAACAATTTTAATAAGCCTCTCGTTTTCTTGAAACTGGCGAAGTGCGAAGAAAAGTTTAAATATGATAGCACTGTTTATGTTTGTTCACTGCGGCTGGAGTTTTCATTTTACTTTGTAACTCCAATATACCTACTAATGGACAACCAATGTTAAAATTCTCCATGGGCAAAAATAATGAAGTTGTTTCGATATTTTCGTGAAGAAAAATTTCATTACAGGGAATATAAAAGTAAAATATAAATCTTTATATTGGTTTCCTTAACAGTGTGAGAAGAATTACGACTTACGAGGGCTTGTCAGCGGAGTGGTTCCTTGGCACTCGATGCATCACGTTGAAACGGTAGTCCATGTCCGAAGCGACAAGTGGCACTACCAGTCACCATGTACAAGATTTTAGTAAGCTTTCGACTTTAATTTATTTGGTTTACAAGTAAGACTGTTTGTGCATCCGACGATATAAATAAGGTAAAGCATTGTGTCAATGTGATTTTAGCACGTTTTTTGTAGCATTGCCATCCACTTGATTGAACACTTGTGGACAGCTCATTTCATAATTTTTGAGAATTTACCTGATATTAAAGGTTAGATGTGACGTCATTCATGACCATGAAACAAAAAGCCAACTGGATTTTTTTTCCTTCGATATTTTTATTCGTAGTTCCCCAGATTGACACAATGATCGACATGTTCACAAAACATCGCTCCTCGCGAGCTTTTAACCTCATTCATTCGTTCAGTTCCCGACTTAGAACGTTTGTTACAGTACGTTCCGTTGCCCATTGTCGACTTTGATGTACTGTTATTAAATCGCAGCGGATCCTGTCCAATTTGTGTAACTATTCATTTTCCTTGGCATTGCTCTGAACTCGTGTAGCCATACAAACATTTTAGCTTTGTTAAAATGTGTTTGATTTTATTGAAAAGGTTATTGGAATTGACAGAGACTCTATTAATGAGAAGGTACCTACCGATATTATTTCTCATGTATGTTATGTATAATTATGATATCAACATTTCATATACTACAATTTGTGCTACCATGTAGGTAGATCTCCACAGATAGAAGAAAATCAACATCATATCGAATCGTAGGTATGAAGCGATATGATTACTACATTTGAAAATCTTATTTCGCTTATTTGGTCACCGAGCGTCGTCGACAGAAAAAAAAACAATTTCCCTAGCGACCTATGTTAGACTTGCTACCCAAAAATCTATGTCAATCTAAAGCTGAATAATTCATATTTCAATCTTGTGCTCCCAAAAATAGTACCGAACAATCTACTACACCCAGACCGAAAAAAAGTCCAAAGACTAATAAAATATTTCACGAAAAAGAGAAGTACAAGGATATCAATCTCCAATATGCTGCCTAAACCCTCCAAAAGGATGATAAACGGGCCTTTATGTTTCGCGCGCGGCGTAATTTTACTGCTCTATAAATGAAGATAAGATTGCTTGGACCTTCATTTATCCGCCGACGTTCACGCCAGCACTCGTTATGTTTTTATTTTGCAGAGATTGATCACCTAAATGAAACTGTTGGTGTAGAAGATTCTTTAAAGCTATCTTCGATACTAGCTAACGTGTTTCAACGGACTAAGTCCCGTGTGGTTGGCAATTTAGCTTAATACATCACGGAAAGTTCACGTAATTCAAAGAGTTGATGTATTGGCGTAGAGTTTGATATATATGCTGCTTTAGAGATATAAAACTAGTTGAACGCATGTCAGTAGACCGCAATTTTATGGCATAATAATGGAATTTAATTTGCAAAGTTGTGGTAATTAGGACAAAGTGTCTGTAAAACAGACCTAATCAGCAACCACAGTAAGTAACTAAATCTCTCCAATTCAATATTATTTTAATGAAGATACCAACCTAGACTCAATTAAATAGTTAGTTAGCTGATATTGTTTGAGATCAGTTTGTTTGATGAAGTTATTGAAATTGATCAAACTAGGTCTCCAAACTTAATAAATTAAATTTCAAAAGTCAATGACACTAGTACAAATCTACTTGCCGTACTCATTTCTGGTGTTAATAAAGTAAAGATAAATTAGTGTCATTAAATGAAGAACGAGCGATGACAGCTGACGATCAAGAAGTCGTCATCAAAGTTCCATACAAAGGTATGGTTCAGCATGACTCACTAGCCACATCAGAAAAACCTTTACAAACTAAATGTTATGATTGATCTGAAGAGTGAGGCTTCAAAACCATCCTGTGGGATTAACGCATGCTGATGGGACTGAGGTCAGAAATTGTTACATCGTACGTGGAACATATGAACCGTATGTGAACATAAATCAACTCCGCACTGTGAATTTATTAGGTTTGAGTTAGGAGATCTGGGCGGTAATGTTTATGTATGAAAGTGATGCAAACCCTGGTATGAATTGCGAAATGAATATTAATTTAAACCAAAGTGTTAATAAACTACGTTCTAAAAGCAGAAATATGTCAGATAATGCTGTCATGATCTTTAATGACGTATGAAGTAATGGGATCTTGAAATGGGTTTGCTGAGTATTTTCCCAATTGCATATTTTGATTTTTGAATATATTTTTGATATCATCAACATATTTTAATTTTGATTTTGACAGATTACATGTTTTTTTTAATAGTAAATTAATGATATTGTTACGAAATGTATTATTAACAATCATAAATTATTATTCATAATATTTGCACGTCCATAGTATGTGGCAAACGTCTGAACCTACCATCTTCATCGTCATACCAATGTATATAATTTAGCTCGTTGTGTATTTCTCTGTAATTTTCTTTCTGTTTTTTGCCAAATTCTTCATCCAAATCTCACTCGCCTGTTACTTGTAATCACAGTGATCCTTCACTTTGCCTCTGGAGCTTGTTATCTACCGTCTTGCGGGATTCCCTCGGCCTTCATTACAATTTTCGTCTAGTATTACATACGTATAATAAACCAACTCCAATCGCTCTATGGAAACGACTCTTTAATGAGGGGTACGATATTGCTCCAGCTAGCAGTATCATGTTATGGATTTATGAGGAAGAGGCCCATTATAGTGCAATATGATGCAATTTGTGTGTTATACTAGAAGAACACCCGGATGCGCTACGCGGGAATACAGCAGGAATACCGCATCTACCAGTGTTCAATATACTTACTATACTTAGGTAAGCGACCACCGTACCGGTTATTTTTTCTTAATACATAGAACAAAAAAAAGGTCTACTCGTTTTCATAGCTTTATTATAAGACTTTCTTTTGTAATAACATCGTTGATTGATTTTCTTTTATTTCGTAATTCCCCGGGCTCAAACATCTAATGACTTTCTTTCTCATAGTTACTTATTATCAGTTACAAAATTGTTTGTTCTTACGAAAAGAATTTCCCAACTCCAGACATAACAGTTGCCTTTATTAATTTTCTGTATGTATACTCATTATACAACTCCCAGAACTTTAATTGCAAGCTAATTTGCGCTTTCTCGAGTAAAAATTTTATAACAACATCGGCTTCCGCTGGGTTGTTTGGTTTAAAGCCTCGATTTGGTCACATTAGGAAGTGAAATTGTGAAAACTCGTAAAGATTTTCAGTAAGCTATGATGATAAAGTTTGGGAGCATCAAAGTCACAATTTCCGTGTTAATTCACAAGAGATTATCTCTCTTAGTCTCTAAAGTTTAGAAATTCTCGGTTAACATGTTGCGAGGAGGAAGTTTGGTGGATTGAGGCGAATCCCCTCGTTGATGAGCAAGTACGCAACTGAATACCGACTTCCTGTTGCGAACATTGGATATGTGTAGATACGCCTTAAGTTTGCAACTCGATTTAGGATTAGCTGTCGTTCCTATAATGGTTGTGACGTTAAATCTTATGTTGTTTTAAAGGTTTAAAATGATTTGTGATAATTTACTAACGGACAAATTTTTGCATAGCTGTACGTACCTACCGTCCTACTCATAACCTTTATAATCGTCAACATCATATTCTGTCTTATTTCATGTACACCATGTGCAATTTAGAAATGCACATAACTACACATTATTATTATTTTCTACCTACTACCACTACGTTCAATATATTAAAATTAATTTCAATGTTTATATCATGAAAAACAATCTCTTTGTTAGTGAATCAATCATTTATATACAAAATACTATAATATCGACAATGAAGTAAACGTTACAGCCACGGAATGACCACAATATAAAAAGAAGACCATAAAGAAAAAGTTAAACAAAAGCGTATCCACATTACTATTCATAATAAAGCAACATGATACAGCAGAGGGCAAGAAGCAACGCAAGGTGAGTTTGAAATATTGCTTAGAGAGGTAAGTACACGCTGTGTGAATACTTCATGTTTGTGCAAAAACATTTGCTTAATATCACTACTAGAGTTATTTACGGTACCTTGAAGAACACCCCGTCTAACTGGAAACGTGAAACGCGTTGTAATTATAATTTTAGAGACTACTGCAGTTTTCTGTACTCCGAAAACGCAAACCGTAATTACACTAAATTAATTCTACTGTTATGCACCGTGTAGTTGCCAGTAGCAGGCTTGTCTTACTCGTGCTAGACTTAATTGTAATATGATTGTATACTGTGCAATCCAAATAAAATAAATGTTTCACTTTGAATTTCCAGAAAAATACTCACCCATGACATTGTTAAATATTACGTGTTATATCATTAATAAAACGAAGTTTCAAATAATATTTCAAAACCTGTGTCGACAGTCAAATAAATCGTAACCCAACCTCTGCTAGGGGAGCTACCAAAAGTAATATGACAGTCGTATTAATGCGCCCAGTGATTTAGATATCGATAACAAGCCACAATAAAAACTTAAAACGACGCGCTAAACGAAACCTTAGAGGCAAAAGTTTAATGAGAAAAAAATAAAAGTCAACATCCGACTCTCGGACCCACACAAGACGTTTATTACGCATTTGACATAATAAAGATTAGAGGCCATATTTGTAATTAATGAAATCAGTTTCCATTTAAATAAACGTCGTGTGTAATCAAATTGGGTTCAGGCGGCAGAACCGGCGCACAATAATCGAACTATAAAACCGAGTATTTATCTCGAAATTTATCTTTATCGGCTTAGATTGACAGATGTTCTATTCGATTGATATGTGGTAATGCAAACTGCTATTAATTTATCGCCAAGTTTAATGACCTGAGCGACGTTCTACCGATCGTAATGTTTGTATTGATCGGTAACAGTTTTAATGGCTGTAACTGTTTTACGATAGATTTACTTTGACATTGTATAAAGGCTATATTCCAGTTTTATCGCAGCTCGTTCTGGTTAAAATCGCATTAAATCCCCATTGAGAGGGCCGACTATTTTTAAGTGCCGGATATTGTTTTGCAAAGCTACTGTTTATACGAATCATATTATTGTTTGCTGTTTCTATTCTGTAGATATAATCGCATTATTACAAGTAATCGATGTCATACCTGATTAATGTGAGACTTATCTGCTCCTTCTGTTACGTCGCCTACAATCGAAAATATTGCAGTAAGTCGAAATAAATGAGGATCATTCGTAATTGTAAGAGATTTGTTTTCATTATTCCACACACGATCGTGATTACTTTCGAAGTCTCCAGAACCCAAAAGCCAAGAATTTCAGAGTTTACGATGGATTATAAAAGATTATCTATCAACGGATTTTTTACTTTATCTCTATACGATACGTTCCTAAATTGACTGATCGTGAAGTAAAACATGAACTTTTTTATAAATCAGTGGTTATTTTGTGATGTGCCGAGAGTGCCACAGGCTTTCAGATGTTATCAGTAGCCACCGGTAATGAGACTTGGTGTTAGTCGGATGGAAACAGAGGGACATGTATTTTTAATTCCTATTTTCGAAAGTAAAAGACATGAGGAAGATCTCGAATATAATGATGCGGGGGACGATAGTGAAGTAAATTTAGTAGAAGACGAAAAGTTTGTTACGACTTCCATTCAGAATAAAGTGAGAATTTAAGATAAATGTTAATCGCTTGTAGGCAAACCACCTTTTCTCTTGTTAGTTTTGTATTCGTTAAAATCAATCAAGTACTTGAAACGTTTCCTGTTACAAGTGTAACTATGGCGCGTGTCATCAGAACTTTTTTAAAGTTTTGTCTGGCCCTTGATTAGATACTCATCGATTTAGTAAGCAGAGCGATTGGATATGCTTACGACATTAAAGTACTCAGTACTTTAATGTCGTAAGCATATCCAAGCGTCAAAAATGGTTGATCCAATTAAACGAGACACACATTACGTTGCATTAGCATTCGATTACATCGCACCGATTACTCTCCCCAAGTATCGATCTTGATAAGTCACTAATTAAGAATCAGCCGTTCGTAACGCAGCCGAGTTTCGATGATACGACATTTTGTAATCGAGAACTCGATGCTTGTGCAATCGTGTAAATGGATCGATTCGGACTACCTCTATAATTAGCTTCTTCAGAGTAGAGCACAAGCTTTCTTAAGAATTGTTTTGTTATTTGACTTTTTTTCGACCGCATCAAACCTATTATGTTACGTTGCTCATACCGATTCTGTTTCACTTCTAAATTCAAAGAATTTCGAATGCATTTGATTTAAATTGTTCTATTAATTCTTAAATGCAGAATAAATAACTTTTGCTTTTATATAGACGAAGTACTGCAAACGTATTACAAAAATTGTTAGGAAAAGTGAATACAATAAAATTATTAAACAAAAATAGTCGAGAGGTGTCGTGGGGCACCTGGTTGTAACGAAGCTCCTTTCGCTTTTACACAAAAGTGTCGTGACGACACTTTTGTTCGTGCCGGTCAAAATGTTACACTTTTTAACCGAATTCAAAGAAGGAGAAGGTTCGCAATTCGGCTGTTTTTTTTTTGTGTGCCTCAGTACTTTCTAGGTGAACCGATTTTGATGTTTTTTTAAGCTATTGCATAGCCTTTATCGCGGGCTTTGAGCGCGGCGACCGAATCAAGAAATTCCGTAACGAAAATAAAACCTAACACCCCCACTCCGCCTACCATGTAGCTCGGCCGAGCGTTCGCTTAACGTGTATGTATATGGTACGACTGTACTTGAATTAATAACAAAGAAAAAAAAATATTGCATAAATAAAAAATTGCATAAGTTGATAAAAAATGCTATGCAATAGCTTTACCGCGGCAGTCACCGAGTGCCACACGTGTTTTTTTTTATTTGAAAGCTGGTGCTTCTCATGTAGTCCTATATAAATTTGATAAACATCTGACCAAAAGATTTTTTAATAACTTTCTGTCACCGTTATTTACTTATCAAGTAGTGGTATACGAATTTGTGTGGGGTAGGTACTACAACTAAAAAGTAAAAAATAAAAACTGTTTTATTAAAAAAAAAACCGGCTTCCAAAACTAAAAATTAAAAAATAACTTTAATTTCGAAAGTCGGTGGCAAAAAGCGAAAATAAAAAAATCAAAGACACCGACTTCCGAAATTAAAATATTTTTTCACGTTTTAGTGTCTTTCTGTGGACGTTGGATGTTTTTTTTTTTTTTTTTTAAATTTGGGTCAGCTCTCATTCGCCAAGTGTGCAGAGTATAACGTGCGATAAGGAACTTCATCCAAAAAGAATCCTCTCCTCCTGAAAATATTGCAGAGACCCGTGATACTCGTAGCAACCCCCGAGAATGCCAGACAAAACATTCACAAAGTCAATCCAAAACAAACACAAAAACCTCTAACAAGCTGTAATGAAGAAAATAATCAAGTTGAGCACCAACCTAACCTCAATACAATTAATTTAGTTTTAATTTTCCCTACTGGCACTCCTGCGGAAAACTAGCGCTGTACCCGCAGCCGTTCACAGCTGTTACTTGACGTGATTATTAAATGCTTTTCAAGAACAGGTGTTGATATTAACGAGGGTGAACGTTTAATTAATGAACACCAGAGCTAGTTTCTTGTACGGATGATAGTTTAATATTGTTGGTACCGTGTGTGATGGAGACACTGTTTTTGCTTGGGTCGGCGGGTATTCAGCGCAAAGGGAGATGGGTACCTACCTACATGGTTATTTTGATCTCCAATTAATTAAAGCGAGGAGGTTTGACAAAGAGGCACGTCAAATATTAACATGGTATCCTGCTATCGTTTCTGCTGTGTGGACGTAAGGTGCATGAAGTGCCTCAATGAGTAGTATAGTTAGCACAAAAGTAAGTCCAGTGCAACCTGGGTAGTCAGTCCTACCAAACAAGTTGGCTGGCAAATATTTTCGCCATTTCATGAATTACCTTAAATTCACGTAATACTTGCTGAAACGAGAGGACGATTATATGGTCTTTTAAATGATAGCGACCCGCCCCGGCTTCGCCCGGGTAGCAAAGCATAATATAATATAGCCTATGTCACCCGGAGATAGTGTAGCTTCCCAACAGTGAAAGAATTTTTTAAATCGGTTCAGTAGTTTCGGAGCCTATTCAATACAAACAAACAATCATATCTTTACTCTTTATATATATATATATATGCTATTAAATTGTAGCTTATATGAAACGTTTGTATTTTTAACATAGCGCCATCTATTGAATACTTACTCAATCCAGTCAACAGATATCGCCATCTGTTAGAATTGTTTGGAGCTAACAGATAATTGTGACTGTCCAATAATAGACAAATAATTTGCAATAAAATAATATTGCGACTATAAATTGAGATGTAAGCTATCCTATCTTTCAAGTTGCACACGGTGTGCAAATCAAATTTAAAATCGGTTCAGTAGTTTAGGAGTCCATCGCGGAAAAACAACGTGACACGTAATTTTTATATATATAAAGATTTATTAGGTATCAATAAGCACTATTAAAGTAAGTTATTAATATTTGTCTAAGTTGTGTCAGTTTTGAAATAGAAACTAAGTACTATAATGACTACAGGGGACTTAGGAGAGCGAAAACACGTTATAAATTAATTATTATGTTTATTCTGAGCGCCTATCTTTTCACTCGTTTTTCCAATCAAAATCTAATTCAAATCATTTGAAAGCTCATTCCAAACTCGCTTGACTGTTCGAATATAACTAGAGTTACTTTAACTACCAGCCTGCACACTTTTGCAGACAACCTTTACAGTACTTACTTAGTTCAACAAATGCAATAATCTGAAGTTTCGAAGGATTTAAATGACAAAACAAATCAGGTTTAGAAACTTCTGAATCATAATTTTGAGAATTTTTCCAATTTCGTTTGTCTATTAGTAAGTCAAAAATTCTGTATAGAAGAAAGAGCATTGCGTAAAATAATCGTCAAAGTGAAAACCACTATTTCAGCCATACATCAAAAGCAGTCTTCTTAATAGACACATTAGTTATGAATATAAAAGCACTGATGGGCTTTAAATAAGTAAAGCACTTTTATATTAACTTACTTTGTATTCATAAAAGTAAAAAATAAGAATATGTCAGTTCTGTTATTACTGGCGATCAAGAACAACAAAAGCTTATTAATGTGGCACTATTGCAAACAAAAAACTTTTACCTTCATGAGAGCGAAATTAATTTCGAGGGTTATGAACGTACTTACCACGTTTATATGATATCACGTACATACAAAACTAAACTAATAATGAACTAAAGCGCGCTCAACTATCTAGAATTCTAGAACATGCATGTCAAAGTCATTGGTGGGTCAAAAGCATACGGACCGTAGAATCAGTGGGCCACAAAACCCAACAATAAATGAAAAGACCCATTGCATAGTCATTTAATATATAATGAATGGTAAAATAATAGAATAATGTATTAAAATCTTTTTCAGGAAAGGAGAAGGAAACGATATGACATGACGCAAAGAAAAAACACACAAACACTAAAAAGAACGAGTTGGGGGAAAATATGCGTCACATTCACGCAAAACGGCAATCGCTCAGCATAATGCTACGACCCTATGCGAGACAGAGCCCCAGCGCTGGTTAAGTCGCATAGTCCAGAAACGCACATATACATACTGTTATTATTATTATTATGTTAAAATGATTATTATTATTATTATTATGTTGCCGTGCCCTTACCGGGTTTCTTGCTGGAACT
Organism: Dryobotodes eremita; assembly: GCA_917490735.1. Taxonomy (NCBI): domain Eukaryota; kingdom Metazoa; phylum Arthropoda; class Insecta; order Lepidoptera; family Noctuidae; genus Dryobotodes; species Dryobotodes eremita. The sequence continues at coordinate 14,804,843 of OU823251.1, read as the reverse complement.
TACTTATATTGTAACAACTAAATGTACCCATGAATGCAATAAAGAATTTGAATTTGAATTTGAACGATAACACGAAACGAGTGAGTAAACAAGTGCAATCAGCAACTGTCTACTGTCAATGTCAGTCAGCTGTCATGCCAGTGACATAATTAAAAATATAAGACTGATTTTAATCGATATGAAATCTATAATCTTTTATTGGTTTTTCAGTAATTTGTTTGATATTTTATTCATTAATGTGATTGTAAGTAAATGCACTATATTGTATATATAGTGCATTTAATTACTTTGAGTTAATTACCTAGTGCAAGATTTTATTTCTGTAATTGTGTAATCGATTACTCAATTAATCGATAATCTCACGAAAACTCTTTTTCTCATATTTCTCCGCTTCCAGATTGAGAATTGAGCTGATTTTTTTATATTTGAAGATAAAATTAATTACTAATTTTGAAGATTATATCTCAACTTACATACTTACTTACATTTGGGCCCACCGTTTTCCATCCTTTGACATATTTTGTCTTTAACTAAATTACCTATTTGACGGGTAATTTTATCTGCAGAAATTTGTTTTAAAACTGCATCCAAGTGTGCGTCGGCCAGTCGCGATTTTGCGGGAGATTTGTTTCCTTTCATTAAGAAAAATAATTGCTCACGCTTCAAATTGCAAATTGCCGTATTTCTTGGTATTGAACTGGTAAGTACTTGTAAAAGTCGAGTACACTAACACTGTCAATTTTTTGTTTCAAATGGGTCTGACATTGAATTTCTATGACATTCATCTGCATCATTGGCAAGTGAGTCGATAGAGAAGACCCGTAAACAATGAAAAATTATTTTGTTGCAGCTTAAAATCTTGAAAACGCCTTTTAATTTCTGCCTAAAGCCTTCTGATTTTCTCGGTATACTTGTTATACTAACTTGGGACACTTGTATTTTCCTGATAGACCTTACAAGTTGGGAACTTCCAAATGTTTTTCCCATAGCATCAACTTGCACATGAAAGCTTTCCCTTGATCATGCATCTCTGTTATAATTTGACATGGTCCTTGCAGTTTTGTGTTTAATTCCGACAAGTGTTTGTGATATCTACCATAGATATACCGCCCCAGTCCAGCAGGGCAAGAGGGGCGCGGGTAGCGCGGGCGGTCGAACACAGCCGAGTTTTACGAACCGATCACCGCGTCGCGCGGCTATCGGTCCACCTTCCAGCGCGTGATTTTTGAAATATTTTTGCGACACACGCGGACCGCACCATGAGGCTGTTCATAAAATTGGATCCGGCCGCAGGCAAATCCGTATGTTTGAAATGCCTGATCTAGAGCATTACTCAGCTTCCTATGTTTGAGTATCCACTGAGTAAAGATCAAGCAAAGTAACGAGAAATCGCCATGGGCTATTTTGCGGAGCCATGATACACTGTGAAACTAATGTTATAATGTGATGGTAGGAAGAAGTAAAAATAAGTGAAGCAACGGGCTATTAAAAAATCTTACTACGCTAGGTACTGAAGACTTTCATACTGCAAAGGAGTCGACTTATTGATGAAAACGATAATAAAAATGTAATAAATAAGTACAGGGTGGCATAGATCAACGCAAAACCTGTTTAAAAAAATTCGCTGTTCAATACATTTTGACCGCGTAGGTATTGCATTTTTTTGTAAAACAGCTGATTTATTTTTTGTTAATCGACATTAAATTTCTATTCTAGGGGGTCTAGAATCATGTGCTGAATTCATGGTTACAGTTTGCCCGTCGATGTCCCTGCCACCCTGTATAATTAATTAAATTATAATATTGTAGGTTTATTTTGTGTAGGTAAACTAGTATTAGAAATCTTCTTTCTAAACATGGCTTCAGTAATCAGATTAATTACGTTTTGAATTTAATTGGCCCAGATCAAACTAAAAACAAGTTCTCAATTCTATTTACCATATTCTGAGAACTGGGGGCGTAAAGAACTTTTCAAAGTTCAGTACTTAGGTATTTAATATTTATCCAAAAATCTAAATTGGATCTTAACAAAATTACCGTTTGAAATATTTATTGATTTAGTCGTGGATTTCTCTCTTGGCCAAGTGATCGATCCATACAGCCCTTAAGTATTATCTACTGTGGCTATAGTAAGAAAATTACCGTACGATAAAAAATATCTATAATTTAACCTATACCTTCACAAATATAGCTAAATATTACAAAAATCCATTATTTAATACACATCTCAACCCTAAAGCATAAATAACCTCACATTTCCATTTTTTTCCTTTTCTCTGTTCTATAAATGATATCAAACATTGACCAGCCACGATTCGAACATAAATATTCTCTTGCAAAACACAAATTTCTCGGAAACCGTCGTTTCGACGAAATAAGTCACCAGAAATCATGACTGGTGTACTGGCACGTTTAAACAGGGGCCCTAACAAGCCATGTAGCCCTAATGATCAGTTGGTGAAATATCTAGATGTATTTAATTGGATTTCGTTACGTCTCAAAAGTGAAAGAGTGTTCGCAGGTGTAGTCCGCATGGAATATAGATGGTTTGTGATTTATGTTGAGCTTTGTGGAACTGGTGGTGCTAGAAGAAGTTTTAATAAGAAAAAAAAAAACATTCAGACACTATGCCAGTTCATAGAATTACACACAAAAATACATAAAAAAATAATATAAATAAACTATTCTAAATTCTAACAGATAAAAACCCAAAATAAAACTGTGATTAATTAAATTTAAATGTTCTCAATACCTAATAAAAAAAATATGTAAAGAAATGTCAGAATCGTATAAAAGTAAAATGTCAAATCTTGATGAATCATCATTCGTCTGCCCTTATCCCAATTTATTTACGTTCAGCGTCTTGTCTTTTTCTTTTATACTTCTCTATTAGTTGTCATCTCAATAGTTACCCCCAAAAATCTTGATGAATGACGCCTGATAATATATATTATATATATAAATCACAACAATACTTCCAGAGACAGTTTCGAAATTATATAAGATGGATTAAAAATGGGTTTCAAAGAGGTACAGGCTAGAAAGTAGTATTTAAAAGTGCTTCAATACAATGCTTAATATTTATATAGGTAGTTGTAATTATATAGATTACATACAATCGATTATTTTTATGAAACGGGTTTGGTAAAAATAATGAACATTTTAAAACATTTGTCAAGTATTGGTATATCATTGCAGTGTCATTGTTATATTTGTCAAATATTGGTATATGCAGTGGATTATATTGCAGTTAAAGCAGTAGATATAAGCAATTTAAGGAGGCTTCAGTTAAGTCTAAGTTTTGATATAATAAAGAAAATCGGAAACACTTCCTGGCAAAAATAAATCTTTGGCTTAAAAGGAGGAATGAGTGCATCGCAAGCGCAGATCGCGCGACGTGGGAGGCTAGGCTTAAACAACATCGTTTCAATATTCTTTATAACACCTAAACGCCCTGTTTTCCATTATTTATGGGCTAGGAAAATATGCGAACAAATGTTGTAGTGTTTGGAATAGATACCAGGTTTTCTACAGTTTGAGTTTTAGAATGTAGCCTTTAAGTAGACGTTTGTATTTAGTTAGTTATGTTTAGTAGGGGATTTGTGACAGTTCTTACATTATGGAAGTAGAATTTCAATAGCAGAAATGAAAAGTTAGTAAGATAGCTATCACCCATAGCTATAAGCTTCACAAAATCTATAAAGCAATCTGTTGTGATTCAAAAGACATGCGTAGATCGACCTTGATCTACAAGACACAATCCTCTAACAAACGTCCAATGCTGAAGACCACGACCATTCAATTGAAAACAAACGCCAAGATGTCCCGTCAGTCTGAAACGAGATAAAAAAACCACTGCTACTTTTGCCGCTGACACAAACCTACGTAAAACACCGCGACGCTCGGCGACCGACGATAAATAAAAATAACGGCCGTAGCATATTGCCTTATACGACGAAGAAGCCCTCTTGTCACTTGGCACGGTACTTAAATCAGCTGCCAATGCGCTTCCAATGCACCTGTGGAAACGTCGATTATGCAAATGGTAGGGGCTCTTTAACTAAACACCGCACGGTGTTGCAAAACGATCGATTCAAAAATTCCTTTAGATTTTTTCTTCTGGATTTCGCTTCCACGGTTTTTATTTTCAGTAAGTCGTTAAAAAATGCATCAATTAGGCTCCGTGCTGGTAAATTGCATTTTTAATTATTTTCGGTTTCAATTACCGAAAATAATATATATTATAATTTATATTATATAATTTGAACTTCAGTGGCACTCATTACGATGTTATAAAAACGTTGTATAATTGCCAAGTCCTAAGGGCAGAATTTCGTATAAAAATAACCAGAAAGAAATTATTATAATTAAGCTAATCAAAATGAAATTATGCGCTGCGAACTCAGATTTTGGAACAAATTAACTGCCGTTCTAGTAATTCTTAAAGCTCATAATAATTAGGTATCAACTTAATTTTATTCTGGGGAAATTTTCGATAGCGTAATTGGCACACAATTCATTTGAAAATGCCAATTGAATGGCGAGCGGTCCCAAAGGAACTGCAGAATCGTGGCTATATTCAGTTCTACTCTTTATTTTTACATTTCGAGTATTTTAGAGGACTTCTAGAGTAATAAAATAAATTGAACCATCAAGTAACTCTTATAAGGTTCTGTGTATCAATCAACTTATGAAATCAATATTTTATAAAGACGATAGATACTTACTTTTTTTAAATAAGTTAAATAATAGAGTCATATAGGTGCAAAGGCAGCAACATCCTATTTTTCAATGATAGCAACTTTGATTGCCGTCTGTCAATGTCAATGCCGTTTTGCGTGAATGTGACGCATATTTCCCCCCCAACTCGTTTTTTTTTGTATTTGTGTATTTTTTCTTTGTGTCATGTTTACCGCAAATAAACGTAGGTATTTTCTTTATTTCTTTCTTCTAAATCAACTGCTTCATTGTTTGACTTAATAAGTTTGCAGCAAAAACAGCAACATCTCATAAAAAATAACAGTTGAAATTATAGGTTTCCAGCAAAAATAGCAATATCCAATAATAACTGCACTTCTTCGAAACCAAAAATATTGTTTACCGCCATTTTGGTATGACTGGATATTATATCTATATGACTCAATACTTATAATCATCATAAAACAACTTTGCAGAGACTGAAAAACCTACTGGGAATAATTTACTAGAAAAGTGCCATTTTATTTTTACAATCCTCTAATAGAGTTTATAATAAAAAACACGCGTTTTTAACGCCACTAAAATCCTGCTTTCTCGCTATTATCAAATAGCATTGCATTCATTTTACGATATCCTATACCATCTAATTCAGTTCGTTTAATAGTACTGCTATTACTGAAAAATAATAGCGAATGTACGGCCATTAAATTGCACGGAATGCACTATTTAAATTGTCCAAATGAACTTTAAATGCACTTTATTTTATGTCATCTATTTTTTATTAGAATGATAATGGGTTTTATAAAGAGTTTCATCTGTGTTTACAGCCCTATCATTGAATTTATAGATGAGTGTCATTAGATTCGTCTTTAGTCTATGTTGCGTTGATTATTCTTTTATTGGTTCATATAAAAAAGTGAAGCTTAATGGATGTTATCGACTGTAAAGAGCGATAATACGGTCTTAAGTTGTATCTGTTTTGGACTTAGCTTCGTAGATATAATTAAATATCATTCGTTGAAACTTATTCAATCCACAATCCCTATTAGCCACTTTCTATCACATAGGTCATCGTCGTCAGTTTGTACCAACTTCCACTTGATATTTTTTTTACAATTACATATTCCAAGTAATAAATTCTTCGTGTATTCTTATGCCCAGCGACGGACATCTTTTAGTTGATATCATTTGGATCTACGAACCATTTTCTTAAAAAGTTGAAACTCTACGTCATAATTTTCACCCTATTTGTGCATCCAATTTTGTCTACATTTTAACTCAGCAAGACGCAGATTAGATTAAGCATTCCATTACGCAGTTGGTAGACAATCTCCGTCGCTACACTATACAAATAACGCAGTGTAGTACTCAGAACTTTTGATCCTGTTCCTTCGTACTCAGTTGCGAGTTACGAGTTAGATTTGGCTCTCGTACAAAATGCAAACAAAAGAGATTAGTTTCAGGATTGCGTTGTAGGCTACATTCACGTTATTGCTTTTAATGAAGTCTGAGTGGAACGTTCATTGCGGATACTGTGTAATCCTGGACGTATGAAATGGTCTTTCGGGGTGGAAGTTTCTAAAAATGGGCACTTTGGGTGATTCGAACGTGGAGCGGATTACGATGATCCTGTATTATAATGGTGTATCTTAAGCGTTCGAGTATCCTACTTCGGTATTCAGAGCACGTAATGTGTAAGGAAGATAAGTTGGTGAACTATTTGTATTGTACGGTATAAGTGAGATGGAAATTACTGTGTGGTTAGACTAAGCTCTTGTGCGATGTTCAGTGGATATTTATGCTGAAGTTAAGTTTTTTAATAGAATTCTTTGAACCCTGCCAAATCATCATCTGCATGGTATCCCAAATGCTCCAATGGTCAGCTTTCCTCGTTTGCTTTTATTTAACCACTGCTTATTTTATTCACCAAATACGTCACTTAAAAAAAAAAAAAATACTAACTACTCGATCCTACTTTGCACGGTGTTCGCGACTTGACAAAACATCGAGATTTCTTACACATAGACTTTCCGGAATAAATTCTCTTAATAAAGGTAAAAACTGCATCAAAATCCGTGGTATAGTTTAGAAAAATCCAAGCAGTCACGAAACTCCTTCCAATACAAATTATATAAAAGAAGATAAATTACATACATATTCACGCATGAGTATTCTTTTATATTTGATTCATCCTTGACTGTCCAAACATTAATCTCTATTAAGATAGACTAATTTAAATCACTCTGTTTCTACACGCCCAGCGCCAGCTATCTACCGGCGAACAAAATGCGGGAACGTACGATTCATCAATCAAGACAAGGATATCTACTTAAAAACACATTAACTCACTTCCTTAAATACACAAACGTGACCAACAGGTGCCTAGGTACGTCTCTCAAAACTTATCTTCATTCCACCATAATTGTTATTAACGAATTTCAACATACGATAAGGCGCATCAGCATTAAATTGTCAAGAAATCATTTAACTATCATTTATAACTTCAGATTTACTCCTAACTTATTTGAACAAAGTTCTAAGTGGTAGACCGAAATGTACAATTAGAACCTTCTCTCAATTAAGAAGGGTTAAACAAACGATATCTGATTGTGCGTTGGTATATCTGGATTTAGGGCGGATGTACACGTGATGAGGGCTTGACACGGTGACGTAGTAATAATAGTATGTAGGCCCGTTTTAGAATAAAAACGGTATAGGTTATGCTTCGTTTGCACCGGCCCCTGCCATGTAGACACCGCCTATTTAACGATATATAGAGAATGTATTATACAGCCCGATATCGTCTCACGGGTCGTAGATCTTGGCGGGTAATGGTTTTCATATAACGAGCTCTTTCCAAAGTAATGGACAACGACATTTTTTGTATAGATACGGCCCAAATTATTTAGCGAATAACAAAACTTTAAAAAAGTCCGATCATTATTATTGTCCTCTTTTAATTTGCGCAAAAAGCGTTTGAAATAAAACTCTTATAAGAGTTTTAGTTTGTTATAACAAACTGTGTTTGTAAGTCGAAGTCCAGAAAGTTAGGACCAATAAGGCGTTAAAAAAAAGCGTAAAATTCTAATCTCACTTTTATTCCCATTGTATAAAAGTAAGCACTTATTTAAAACCAATATAACAAGAAATAAGTATAAAATTAAGTTACCATTATAACCGTTCTTGAATGTAAATCGACGGCAAAGCGATCAAACTGAATATCTTATTCGCTCTTAAAGTCAATTTAAATATTTTATACCCAAGTTACGTTTGGGCCCGCCTAATGTCGGACGAGAGACGAAGAAAATTAAACTTGTTACTACATTACTGTGCGAACAGGTAACTTTTTAATTCCCCTAACAAAATTGTCATATTTTCCTTTGAGCGGGCCGTAATTAAATAAACGGAAGAAGAGAACAGAATGGACTGTCGTAGCATTTTTATAAGCACTTTATATTCACGACAGTCAACATCATGCAGTTTTGTGAATGTTTACAATACGGTCGTTTCTCCAGAGATGTTCTATTTATTACAGTTAACTTAATAACACTGGAGTCTTTTGAAGTCGACGAAAGTTCCGTAAAACAAAGAGGTGGGCCCTTTACTACGCTCCTCACTGAGGACGTCAGATAATTAACAACTCTCAGATTTATTATGGCTTGAATTAGCTTTCAACGTTTCATATCATAATCCGAAAGCGTTTTATTGTCCCGAGAGCGGCGGATTCTTCGACGATGGTAATTAATTACACGTACCACTGCTTAACGACAATTTTGAAGGAACTCTCAGTTGAGTAATTTGTGTAATACAGACAGGTATTAAACTGAGGAGTTCTTACATTGTGAGTCAATTTTGAGAGCAAATATTTTTAGAGCCATTAGGATGGTCAAATTGGCTTAGGAAGTCTGTTCTGAGCTCTCTCTCTAAGAGTTTAGAAGGACAAGTCCTTCGATAAGTCTGTGTTCGATAAATACGTCAGACTTGAGCTTTACAAAATCTAGCTCAAAAACAAACCACGAAAATAAAAAATACACCTGGTATTCAGGTTATTATTACCTACTTTGCACATAAAAACCAGTACGGTCCTCAAACTACATTTCAGCTTACCAAGAAAACTATTTTACGACCCAGAAACTGGTCGTTGGGAGGACCTGATAACGCACAAACATTCCGCAAGAACAATAATTGGGTGAAGTAATAATTGTTCCCTTCTTCATTACGTCACGAAGTCCAACCGAAAGAAATAAAAAGTAGACGTATTGCAAGAAGGTCCTTCGCACAATATGTCAAAGTAGCCCGTCATTGTTCTTCTGGTGTACTGGGCCAGTAATTGTGCCAGTGACAAAATGTCCTCTGCCAAAAACTCCAGAAACTGGTTGGCCATAAAAGTCACATGTTCGTTGGAGGCTTATTACCGCAATAACAATTTAAGGAAGCCGAAAGGGTGGCGCGGAATTCTACGGAAACTTTTGTTTGTGTCTCAGTCGCCCGAATTGTTTTATAAACAATGTTTACAACAGTAACTTTATGGTCCACTTGTTTTATCTCAGTTTTTCATTGCGACACTATTCTCTAAAGTTATTGTTTGAATAATTCCGTTTTGTTGTTATGACTCAGAAGCTTAGAAGTTTCACTTTTAGCGATCCATTTTGTGATTGGATACAAATGATTTTGCTTTCATTTACGGTTTTACGATACTGGTGTTTCGCTTTTAAAATATTTCTAGGATAATAAAAATAAATGTTGTGTAGCCGAAGTGTTGTTTAAAAGTGAAATTCGTTGATGACTCAAAGCTTCACCCAAACTTCGTTATGCGGAACACAAACGATATTGCAATTGGAATAGCTATAGATTTAATGGGAATTGTAATAAAAATTATACGATATTGGTGAAGCAATTTGTAGCAGCTACTAATATAGGCGAGAATATATCCATAAAATAGCCATCCTATTTATCAATACATTCCTGCTTAAGGTATTGAATACTTTTATGAAGGCATAAAATGGAAATTGATATGACAGATTCGATGCTGAACACTAACCACTAACACTATATAATGTCAGCTTAACCTGTAAGGGACAATTTACGATGGGACGTATCGTTCCTATCATCAGGTTTATGACGATACCTCATATTCTATAAACTTAGGTGCTAAGCTTATGACAATCATTTCAATATAACGATATTGCACCTCTTTTGTGTAATAATCACCTTGTTTGTGAGATTACTTGCAAAGCTATTTATTGGTTGCTTGGTTTTTGTGATCTCTAGATTTTTTTTTCTGATGTCGAAGTTTCGTTGTTAGAAAATGTTACGTTCTAGCCAATTACTACTTATATGCTAATACGCTCGCAGAACGATAGTGCGCAACCATTTTACCAGGTGGTTCTTAGCTTGGCAAAGCTTATTAACGTGGTATTTTATTCAGAAAACCCTGCACTTTTCTCTGAAGGCAGACATTTACAGTTTTGCAAACATTATATTTTCTTTCATTTTCTTGCTAAAAATCTTACAAGAGAATATTATGAGTGCCTATGAGCATAGCCTAAAATACACAGAGGTACCAGGGGCTCAAAAGTCGGAAGAGCATCGTGTGTCGTGACTGACTTTTGCCCTGAATATTTTACTTGGTGTGCCTGGCGGCGCCATCTCACCACACGAGACTCGTGTCTAAAATCGCTGACGTTTGTTGTGCTATGCGAAAAGAATTCATCGTTTTGCAACGCCATGTCTTGCGAGTAAAGCATTTTAGTAAATATCACTCGTGGTTGAATAAAATAGGCTAGCAACCTCGGATTATCTGGTCGGTAAAATCTTGAAAATGTAAAGAAATTCCATTCATGATTCGTAATTTTGAACGATCGAACTGTTACCAATAAGTAGGTATTTTGGAATAAAATTCACTAACATGCGACAGAAATATTAGAAAATTTCTAAAATGTTTCAAATCTATAATAAATTCAGCTTAAATATTCCACCGCAACTCTTAAAGACCCAAACCGAAAAACGATAAAAAAGAATATCAAAATTCTTACCCCAAAAGAAAATTTTGTAGCAATTTTTAAATAAATCCAGAAATAGAAGTACCTAAGCTTTCTGGATTTATTTCTTAAACCACACCTCTAATTTAAATTTCAGTAGAATTTATTCATGAAATTGATACCAAAGCTTTTGATCCGTTTTTATACAAGGACATATTTTCTCTCTTACTTGAAAAAGATTTATTTAATAAAAATTAGAGAAGGTAGTCCGGCAACGGGCGTTGCCTAAGATCGAGTTTCATTCAAAAACGTATTTTTGAAGCGATATGAATCTAGTCGTTAAGGCTCCATTTTACAAACCAAACATACCTACTTTAATATAGCGTATATCTACTACTTAAATCATCGATTCCAATCTGTAAGGAACATCACCAAATAACAGCTAATGAAAGGCCAATCTCAAAGCATTTACGATGCCAGACCCGTTTTTAATTTACAAATTACGGTTTTATCGATTCAATATAACCTTGTTAGTCAGTGCCGACGAATAGACCCACGACAAAAAGTTCCCGGACTGTTATTTTAATGTGAAAATTGTTACATCAAGTTCAAGGCAAAGCAGCTGAACGCTTTAACAATGTTGGAATCCCTTACAAATTATATGATGACGGCTCGTTAGCTGTCCGAAAGTACTGTAGTGAAAAAATTTTGATACTGTCTGTGCTCGCCCTTGTAAATTAGGGGTCCGTTGGGCATAAAGTGGGGCCAATTAAGAAATTTATAGTCCGAACGCGCTGTAAAACAATAAATTGTACAATGGCCCTCGACGGCATGGCCTATTAATTACGTGCACCAGTTTCTAGGGTCATTATGAGGGTAGGCTTGCAGCCGTTTATTGATAAAGCCTACGCAATATTATATGGAGCTGATGTTTATTATTAGAATTACCGGGAATGGAAGCGCCTGAAGAGGTATATTGTTATTAGCAAAGTTTTGCTTTATATTCAGTTTTATTTATTTCTATCACTACCTACTTGATTTTATTTTTAGAAATAGGTTAGTTATTACTACTCCTGTGTCCTGTGAGAATACTTTACCAGCGGGGTAATTGCGTAATACACTAACAGTAGGAATGGCTTTCATTTTTACAGTTCAATAACATTCATTGCGTTATTTACTTTGTTGAGCAGACAAATATTTTTCGATCATTAAGAAGCAACGGATTAGCCAATAGGCTTCAAAATTATTCAGATTGTGATTGATAGTGTGTTACGCAATTAGGATCCTGATCGAACTGACATTGTCAATTAGGTACATATAAATGTTTTTGATAACCTCTTCTTATTGATAGAGTTTGTTTTAACAAAATAAAACTTAGTTATAATCATATAATAAGCATTTATGTTAAGAGCAAATCATATCGACATGCGACTGCCTCGTTGATCTAGTGAAGCGTTGTTGCTGTGAGGCGATTGTCAGGTCGGGAAAAGTTTAATTAGAATTTTCCATTAGGAATTTCTCAGTAGCAGCACAGTCTGGATTTGTGCCCGGTTGATTGCAATAGGCTTGCGACTTAGGGCTGCGCCCACTGGCAGCACGGCACGGCAGGGGATTCTTCGGCATCACTATGCAGACGCATACTAACGAATGATGCCGCGGCATGCCGCGACGTCCTTTGGCATTATCATTGAAATTTCAATTTTATTGTTATACTATTAAGTTATATTCCTATTCATCGCAAAAAATCCCTTGCCGTGCCGTGCCGCCAGTGGGCGCAGGCGCATAAACATATCTGACAAACGTAGATGTGCTATGGGTCACCTCTACCTAACCCTTCGGGGAGACCGAGCGTGACATATTTGTCACTTGCCGTACGTAATGCAGTTGGTAAAACTGTAACTTAAATAACATAAGCAGTAAGTAAAGAGAAAACTTTGTAACAATTTACATTGTGTAAGTACTGAACTTTAAAATGGACATTGCTGGTTCACGACTGAGTTTTGTATTTTACGAGGTTTCAACACAATCCATGCCTCCTTATCTCGTAAATTATAACAACAATATTATTTGTTACGTGTTTATATCAGTTTCTACATAATATATCTACCTATAATAAGGAACTATGTACCTAAGTACTTGTAACAACTTTCAAGATATATTTTGCAATGAGTAAAACTACTAAGTTTTGCTCTACATAGTAAATTGAAAACCTAATTAATACAATCATTTGCAGACTCCAGATTAGTTAAAGCTCAAAAAGCTGTAAAATATGCAAGAAATCTCAACCAAGAAGATCAGATAAATAAGTTGGTTCCAGGAGATAGATAAAGGGTAGGAGGTAGGATAGGTAGGTCATAAGTGACGCATAGCATAATCAGCCTACTGGGTCTGTACCGAGGAAGTCTGTCCTCTCTGTAACACAGTACAGAGGAAGTCTGTAACTTCCTCTCTGTAATCCACTACGCGGGCCCGGTGCGGATTTTTGGACGTTATTATGTCAGGGCCGTTTTTAACCTAATGGAGGCCCTAGGCATTTTCGGATACTGGAAAATTAAGGATGCAAGAGCGAGTGAAGTGAGCTCGATATTTGTAGCACCCGTCTCAGCGATAGCCCCTAGCTGCGACGCTGGCATGAAATAGGGGGCCCCATGAATCGAGGAGTCCTGGGCACTTGCTCAGTGTCCAATCGAAAAGAAGGCCCTGATTATGTCTTCGGTTTTTTAATTCTAGGACGTGCCGGTTTCCTCACGTCAGAAGTCTCACCATGCCCAAACAAAACTCCAACCATTCCTATCACCTGGTGAATGTTATTGGCTATAGTGACACAGTCCTGACAGCTAACCTCTACATTTGGTGAACCGTAAGAAAAGTGTTACAACCAGTAAGTAGAGGCGCAATAATTTACCGATATTAGGTAGGCACTATCGAGAGCAGTGATGGTCCAGTGGAAGTGGCCCGAAATCGTGTCGTAGGTCGTGAGTTCGAACTCTTCGTTTGAACACGGGTGGATTTTAGTCAGTAAAAGTCTGACACGCCCTCCCGCTCCGCCCAGAGCAGGAGAAGTTATTTGATGATTTCCCACACAAAAAAAAGCAAGCAATTTGTCCAATTTATTTCATCACTGCTGCTCTTAAATCGGTATAGGAGAACATCACTAGGAAACCAGCTAGAACCAAACAAAAATCGAAGATATGTGACTTTCACCAACCCGCACTGGACCCGCGCGTGGTCCCAGTACCTACCTCTCACAGAGAACCTGTGTTCCAGCACAGCAGTGACAACGTTGATTGCTAGTCACTATCTAGGGATCAATTACGCAAAGTTTTTCCAAAGACTAGTTTAGCGTCTCCTACAACTCACAATATATTCACAAAATATTGGTTTATTTGATTAATTTATTTGCCAATATCTGGAAAAACCTAACCAGCACAAATCGTCCTATAAAAATATTTGAAAATCTCGATAGATACTAGTGCCAATAATAACATATTAAATGTTTTCTTGGGACCATCGCCCGCGGCTATAGGTATCCTTATCAAGCAAATGTTATCTCATATTTGTAAAGGATTTTGGTAGTCGATTAAAAATATTGATGGTATGTATATTTACATATTAATAGGAGCTATCCATATTTGTTTCCCTGGTTATTACCTATACTGTCCGGAGGTGTTTTGGAGGTGAACAAAAGGGTAAATTAACATCATCAATAGTTTCACTCTGTAACACTTCGATCCAGCCTGTCCCACCTTGCTGCCCTCCCCTCAGTGACGCCCTAAGCCGAGATGCGTACCCCACAGGGGGTGCCCTTAGCGTGCGGTCATTTAAATAATTTTAGTATTTAATTTCGCCCCTGGCTGGAGGCTTTTTGAGTTAATCTTAAGGCACCCGCAGGATAGTTCGGTTAAGTAGCCAGGACCTCAGAGGTCACAACTACGAGCTGCCATAATAAATAAAAAATCTCTGTAACACCCTGCACCCTGCATAATCTCAGTTCTTAAAGTCGATCTATGAAAGTCGAAAGTATACATAAAAATAGTAATTTATTAAAGCAAAAGGAGTATGTACCTAAGGATCGTAGCAGGTGGCGTTCTGTAGTTTCTGCCTACCCCCGCGGGAGACTCAGAAGGCGTGAGTTTATGTATGTAAGAAGAAATCATATATTTGCTCTACAGTCAAACTTTTAGATAGAGTGCAAGATGTATCATACCTTAGCTCTATAATACTCTATACATCAACTTCAAACAAATGGAACTACTAAAGAACTTTTATGAGTATGCAACCGGTCCTATCTGTCGTTTCAGCAGCATGTTTTACATGATAACAATCACATTTATATCTCGGACAATCAAGATGACACCGCAATCGCGCTCCGATTGTTAAAATAAACTGGCGGTAGGCTGTTATAAGACACATAAATCTCTTTAATTTATATACGAAAACATAATAAGGGGAAAATGTTATTCACAGCACTAGTGTCCGGCCATCTCACCAAGCCAGAAGTAATTTATTACTTAGACTTTTACGTCTATAAAAGTAAATAAAGCTCATGAAATAGCTATAAATCGCCTTACAAAGAACGGCGATACTGCGTGTCCCTCTAAAGTCTCTTTTGGTAAGATACGCTGAGACACGACCTTTGAATTATGTGTTGTTACGGCGATGTAGTGCTAAACGGTTACATAAATTACTGCAATGATTTGTGGTTAAGCGGTTTGTGTCTCGTCTAGTCTATAAAGTGAAAATAATGGGAATGGATTTTAAAGCGTCAAAATTTATTTTGATGGCGGTGCCTTGTGAAATATAATGGGCAGTAAACATTGTTTTCAGGAAATAAAGTTACTCTTTCAACTAATTTCAAAATCTTAAACACTCAAAATCATCAAACCAGACGAAAGATTCCCACTGCTGGACACAGCAGACATCAACCAAACATTTATCCGACTCACACCTACCTATCGATAATTTTGAATTTCAATGAAACAATAATTAATTATGTATTAAGTACTTAAAGGTAATTAATTACATGACTTCAATATTAAAAACGTGCATAACCAATGTCATTCGAAAATTACATCAAATGTATAATTTAATAACATAATTCGTTTAGTTTCCAATAACAATACCGTTATTTCACCGAAATTGCTAATAAATCAATCGCTTCTAACGAATAAATACATTGTTTATTAGCTCTCAATGAAAACAAAGTTATTATTCCAATCTAATAACTCCCAATTTTAATTAATTATGAAAGTTGCCCATCAAAAGCCAATTAACACAAAATATTTGTCAAGCACTTAATATGGTTTGACGAGTTGTGTAAAAATATTTGTATAAACATTAATCAATTATTGGTACATTTTCCTTTGATCGTTTTTTATCGATCCTCATTTTGCGAGTGGACTCCAATTTGGCTGTAGAGTATACTTATTGGTGATCAAAGTATTATTAAATGCGATGTCCGTCATTAAGACGCCAAGTGATTATGTGTTACAAGTAATCACTGAACGAAAAATCCGAGAAAAACAAAATAGTCGTCGTTAAAAAAATTAATCGACCGCACAGCCGATTTTAAATGATTACTTAACACTTCACGACGGCACAGAAATCACACCTTTGAAGTTCAAATTAAGAGTTTCGTTTCCCTTACGACGGCACCTCAGCGGTAAGGAATGACTAACAGACGCTAACAAGGTATCATTATAAGGATGTTCACCCCACAATCTTTCATATCGATAGTTTTTTGCTCATTGTTTTTATTAAGCGGTGATGAAGTACGATATAAAAACGATAAGAATTGTTCGTAATGGTCAATCTACATTATGGCCCCGCCCACTAGATTATAACAATAATAGTTGCTATTTTTAAATTATCGTTAGCATTTGGCAGTTCGCGAATATATAGTTATATGTATATTTGGTAGTTAACATCAACATTTTGGACTATTACTTGTTCAAAACGATTTAATTTAGTCAAGAGCTTATTTAAAGCTATTGTGATCCTACAACTTAATTAAACGTCAGGAACACGGAATGGGTTTCTTGGCAAATACTTATTTTTTAATTCATAAGCAATTCGAGCAATTTTTTTCAAGAAACACTGAATTATACGGAAGCTCCTTATGTTACACAACGATTCAAAGTCGTAAAGACACGTAAATACTTATCACAAGCAAATAATTATGTTCTATCGATTGCCATATCGATACTTTTTCCAACACTTGAGTGTTTGGGCAGGTGGCGAAACACCCAGACAAAAGGCGGTCGTATCATTATGTTGTCTTGTTACTGCGTTCGCGCATCCCAACCGGGCAGCGATATAATTCAAACACCGTAATTACTTCGTGCTTTAATGGCGTATTCCACCAAGAAAACCTCCCATGACTATCTTAAGTTAGACAACTTACGAAGTACTGTTATATAATTATACAACTTAGTATTTTAACATTAATAATTCTGGTATCTAGTGTTCCAGACCTCTTGTCAGAGTCAGCCTTGGGTTGCTTCAATATTAATGGAATCGATATGTCTAAGTATCTTAACTTAAGGGGATTAGATAATCGTATTAGATGATACTCTATCTTGAATGAGCATCATTAATGTTAAGTGGGAAGCGCCAGGTTGCCCGTGAAATTCTAATTTTCTTAAGTTTTTTTGCAATTTGCAGGTCAGTGTCAAACTTCAGTTCAGGTCGGTTTGGCAAACTTGTTTGTCTCAAAATTGCTTACGAGTATTGCGTCTCTTGAAAACTTTTGTGTTAGCTTCAGGCAGCGTATGATTTCGTGAGTATAAGTTTTATAGCTATAGCTGATATTAGTTTATTATTAAATGCAAATTTACCGAATTTTCTGAAATTTTTACCCGAACTTGGTAATCTTGACAATATTTATCCTTGCAACAAGCTTTGGAGCTCTATGATCAGCAGTAGAAGTTTAGAAATTGTTTACAATCAAATGACTCTGTGTCTTATAACATTATTCTATGTATAATATAGGTAAGTACCAGGCCTGCTAAATGTATGTATACCTACCTATTAATAATAATAATATTATCCTATTATTGTAATTATCTGCCTAGCCTTTTCCCAACTATGTTGGGGTCAGCTTCTAGTCTAACCAGATCCAGCTGAATACCAGTATTTTACATGGAACGGCTGCCCATCTGACCTCCATAATCCAGTAACTGGGTAACACGATACCTCTTGGTAAGACTGGTTACCAGACTTTCGGGCCTTCTGACTACCCATAACAACTGTCAAATATCTACAAATGACAGCCGGGCCCAAAGGCTTAACTTGCTTTCTGAAGCACGGAGGGATCTCAGTATGTAATGGATGATCACCCATCCACGGACTGACCTAGACAAGTGTTGCTTAACATTGAATATCGACCCGTTTGGCTGTTATTATTTAGCTTCGAGCCCCAACTCTATTATTCCACCTAGTTTTAATTCAAACTCCATGCGTGAAACGTGGTGGGCGCGTCCTCTAACACATTGGCTTCGGATACCGTTACTGGAGAACTATTCCGATACGATAGTTGGTCTCGGGTTTTTTGGAGGTTATGGGCGTGACGACTATGTTACGCTCGAGAGCATCTCATTAAGCACGTTATCAAATTATATCAAATGATGTGTTTTGAAATTGGCAGTTTATAGTATATTATGTTTTTATTCTGTAAAATAAGTACTAAATTAGTACTGATTCAAATATTTTCGTAAACATTTCATACTTTTACTTAATAGGTCCTAATTATCTAGATTGACGCCCTATTTAGACATATTCGACGCAATTTTAAACTGAATAATTATCAAAAAAAAAACTAATTAATGGCCTGGAAGTGTACCTTAACTCTCGTTACGATGAACTCATCAAAACAGAACATTTAAAGATTATCACATTAGTGAAGTCAGTCGATAATTACCATCTTCATCTATGGGCGTTCACATATACATCATTTGTGTTAAGATGTTACTTCGAATTACTGAGCTTAAAATACACCTATGTTAATCTATTCTAAGTCTCGAAATGTTAATTTAGAAGATCTGTTATCCGTAATAGATGTTCGTGAGATTTTGTTTTTGTATAAAGAATTTATTGAGAAATTACGCCCTGGTGAGGAATTCAAAGGTGTCAAAGGGTAATCACATATTGCTATTTTGTGTTATCCAAATTTTTGGACCGATAAACTGCAGGTGTAGGTATACCTAATTCTCCTTCACCTTATGCCTTCGACCTCGCGTTTTCTCCCATATAGAGTACTACCTGTTGCCCGCGACTGCGTCTGTGATCCAGGATGAAAAGTAGCCTATATTCTTGCCCAGGTCATGGGCTATTTGTGTGCCACATTTCATCCAAATCCGTTTAGTAGTTCTGCGTGAAAGAGAAAAAACATCCATCCATCCTCACAAAAAGAACCTCCGTCCTCTCAAATTTATAATATTAGTAGGATAGGATAGGACAAGTTATCGACAAGGCTTGAAAAAGATTTATCGAAATTGTCGTTATTTCAGACATTTGTGAACTTATTTGTTCATCTTTTTGACATTTTAGACAACTAGTCTTTACAACTTGCCCTAGGCATAAACGTTAAACGAAGACAATAGACACAACATGTAGAATACATCTATACAAATCATAATACTAAAGAGGTAACATTTGTGAGGTCTATGTACGTATGTAAGGGGTAATTTTCGGATCTACTGATTCGATTCCGGAAATTCTTTCACTAGTGGGAAGCTATAGTATTGCCGATTGTCATAGGATATATTTTATTTTAAAATAAGAAATTTCATGCGGACGAAGTTGCAGGCAAAAGCTTGTGTTTTGGTATAAAGGGTGATAAATACAGGTCTGAAGTTATGTTTATGCGAAAGATTTGGTAAACCAAAGACATCTCGTCAGCTAGTCACACACAACAATTCCAGGGATGTCTGCATGGTCGTTAGAATTGGCATAGTTCAGTTGCACCTACCGCGGTTCCTTTGACAAAATCTAATGCCAGACCAAACAGCTTTAGATGTCGTTTTCCTAGTAAATGTGATATCCTCTATTTAGACATAGTAATCTCTGCATTTACTTCAGTGACTACGTAAGACGGAGATTCGTTTAAAACAGACTTATTCAAATGTGGTACTGTGATTTTGGCGGATTTAGAGGCCTTCAATAAATGGAAATCAGAGAATAAATTGTTCATTCAGTCAGTATTAACGACTGAAGTGTCCTAAGAATCGCTACTTGCTATAAATAGTAATCAGGCAATTTTTCTCACATACTCGTGCTTTAAAAAATTCTAAAGAACTAAAATGTTGACGGCACGGTTGGCGCAGTGGTTAAGCGATTGACTGCTGCGCTGCGTGTCGCGCGAACAAATATTTGTATGAACTACAATTAGTTGGTCCGGGCCTGGCTGTTTGTGTATGTGAGTTTGAATGTTTGTAAACGCACCCACAATACAGGAGAAAATCCTAGTGCGGAGCAAGGTTTAAAAAAAAAAATTGTGTTGACACAATATTCATTAATTAAAAAACAGAATCGGTTTCCAATTATCATTAATTTGACGATATATATTATGACTCACATTTAAATAGTCTGCCCTCCATGATTTAGACTACCAATTATATTTTTATTACTCGCACAATACAATTTATTACGACATTCAATATTTACAAACAAACTTACGAGAAATGTTTCGTTAGAACCAGTTTTGTGGTTGAACTCGTTTCACCGAATCGTTCTAGCTCACGATTACTTAAAAACAACTTTACTGTAATTCGATATTTTATATTCGATATTAAGATACGATTAAAATAGTGACTCGAGTAATTGATGCTACTCGAATAACGTTATTCGATAAGTGATCAGTATAGTCGAGTAATATGTTTTCTGTTATATCAATTTCTGTATGCTGGGATGTCGATATATTGGAAGCGTGTCAGGCAAGTAAATTAATAATTGTATGATTCGCTGAAGACTGATAAAATCTATATTTACGCCATAACGTTATGAGTTGTATCTTCATCTGCTTTTTCATAAACTCCATTTTTGCATTAGAATTAATATTTAACAGCTGGTAAGCTGGTCAGCCAGT
The DNA here is from genome assembly GCA_917490735.1 of Dryobotodes eremita. Lineage (NCBI taxonomy): Eukaryota > Metazoa > Arthropoda > Insecta > Lepidoptera > Noctuidae > Dryobotodes > Dryobotodes eremita. The sequence goes on along the minus strand of OU823251.1, from coordinate 14,784,081 downwards.
TATTAACCCTTATAGAGCTCTATTTTATTTGATCAACACAGTACTATTTTTTTGTAGATACGAAACACTAAATGATTGACTTAAGGGGGAATCGCCAGGTTGCCCGCGAAATTCGAATTTTCCTACGTTTTTAGCAATTTGCAGGTTAGTATCAGGTTGTATGTTGAACAAAATATGATTCCCGACCATAACAAGTATGTATTTACAGAATTATAACCATTAAAATTATTAATACAACCCTGTAAGTTCATATAATCCTAGTGATTAATATTTTATGAAATTATCATTCAATAGGATTATATGAACTTAGAGGGTTGTGTTGATGATTTTAATGATTATAATTCTGTAAGTACGTACTTGTTACAGTCGCGAATCATATTTTGTTCAACATACAATCTGACACTGACCTGCAAATTTAAAAAAAAAACGTAAGATTTGAATTTCGCGGGCTACCTAGCGCGTCCCCTTTAAAAGACTCGAACATCAATAACAATTAACAAATGTTAGACTATACAAATAACATAACATCACGCTTGTAATCCACGAAGGGTTAAGCAGAGGCCTCCTATTACATGGGACTTAAACATAACTGGCGAAATATGGGTGTACTACAGGTAAAGCTCTGCCTGTGTTAAACTATGTACAAAATATATAAAAAATATAGTAAAACCCAGGAATTTTGACCTAAAAACTTAACAGTTTTTGTAGCCTCTTCTGTTGATTGAAAAAGTAATCAAATTTCGATAGAGTAGTACTTCTGTTCGATTGTTTCAGCAAACAATAGAGTGTCGATTGGTAAAAAGAGTTTCCGAATCGCATCACTATTTTATTTTTGAAGTGAGTACTGAACCGTCACGCACGTATCAGTGACGCTGAATCGGGTAAACTCGGCTCTACTCGGTCGGTGACGCTCAATCACGTATCTGCGGCGCTGAATTGCGAATACGCAGCTCATACAAGTTTTTACTTCTATAGTGTGGTCATAAGCACACTCCCTCTTTTTTAATATTACATTTGCACAACTATGTAAAATTTATATTTTATTGTTTTCCTTTATTCTTTGCCGAATTTCTATAATTATTACCCATCCAACAATACGCGTAATTATTTATTACCATGCTATAAACTGTATGCTTTAGGTGTGAATATTTTATCGTCATTTAAATCTTTCGTTTATTGAAGTTTTTTGCGAGGTTATAAAGCTGTGTAATTTTTGAGTTTATGTCTGTCTATATTAATTTATGGAGATTCTTTTTAGTGTTTTATGGTCGTATAAAACTATTGACTGAATACATAGTATGCAATAACTCTTGTTTTTCTGTTATTTTTTGTGATAGTTACAAAACCGATCACTATTAACAATTGAGGTTACATTTTGACGATACGTTAAATCTTATGTCGTAGAGTGGAGACCGAGTACTTATCGGCAAGCGTAGTGACCGACGATTTTAAAAAGGTAGCTGGGACAGACTGGATGTGCAAGGCGGAGGACAGGGTGTTATGGCGCAGCTGGGAGAGTCCTATGTCCAGCAGTGGACTGCGATAGGCTGTATTGGTTGATTGAAATCTTGAATTCCAATTCTCATACTGAGACAAACTAGGATTTTCTCTAAATTACCAATATCTATTTCCTCACAAATATTTAGTGCGATCTCCAAACAAATATTAAGAAACACGCACAACTAAAGCAGCCACTTACAACATTACTAAAGTAATAGACCCTTTTCATAGCTACGCAACAGAAATTAAAGTTCACAAACAGAACGCCTCAAAATATAATTCCCGCGTAACAATATAGGCGCGTTCAGACGATTATATTAAGAACTTAATTTTATCCCAGCACCTCAAGTTTTCCATAATGGGGGATTTACACGGGTTGATTTTCGCCGCACGATTAGGTCGCACGAAGAAAAACGGGAGATAAATTCCAGTATATAATAACGTTCAATATCTAGTTGCAATCCCATCGCAGCGGTAGTGAATGTCAAAACTTGTCAAAAATTAAGGAAAGTTAGAGGTATTTTTTTACAGATTCAGACTGAGATTAGAATGCGAACCTTATTAAAAATACGGGAATTGCTCCTAAGGTGACTAAAATCGCAAATGTCAAAGTAGAGTAGGTTTCAACTTTTGCCGTGCGACAAGCAGCTGGCGGTGAGCTATTAGAATCGACCGTGTAAGTGCGCATTCGCAGGCAATCGCTGGCCATGAAGAAGTGCATTTTTCGACGTGTTGTTTTTTTGATTTTCTAAGAAAATTACTTAGTCACTTGCGATTTCAGTGAGCTGTGCAAATCGGCTTCGGGCTTTGTGAGACAATATGGTAAACGACTAGCCGCACGGCAAAAACCGACCCGTGTAAATCCCCCACAACATGTATGTATGAGAAGCCAATTAAGAGAAAGTACTGTGCTTTGTTAGAATTATTATGGTGAAGGTAATCTTATACGTGTATTGTATACCATGAGTTCTTGAAATATACATCTCTCGTAATTAGATCATTAGTCATTCTTGGGGCAAAGTTTCGTGTCGAATGAGTTATTTGCAATCTTGAACTGAAGATACCGTGCCTATTGCTTTATATCATCTATATATGGTGATATCTGAGCATTTGAAGGATTTTAAAAAAACGTACTTGGGTAGGTACAGTTAGCCTCAAAAATATATATGTACAAAATGACTTGTAATTTGACGTATTCCTTCTAGGAAGTAATAGTGTGACTCATTTGCAACGATTAAGCACCCCATAAAGCCTAGGTGAAAATTCATGGGATTCGAGAAAACCCAATATCTAAGGTATTTTTGAAAATTTCCCAGTATTCGTCACGATCACTTTTCTCTTAACTCTCAAATTGCTATTTCGTTGGGTACCTAATATTATAACAAACATTTCGATGTAACCAAATCTTCTAAAACGAAATATAAAAAAATTGTGTTATAATCGAATTAATTAATAGTTTTATGCCATCCCTCCACTTTCTAACCTCCGAGCAATCCATCAAACGTTAGGCACCCAGGTCTTCATGACCAGGCCCTGCAGTCTCGACATTAGATAGCGACAAAAATCTGTCGCTAAGTCGTATCGATGTCAAATTCCTATAATAGATTTTCAACTTTATTTCGAAAGCATAAGGTTGAAAATCTATTAAAGGAATTTGACATCGATACGACTTAGCGACAGATTTTTGTCGCTATTCATGTCGAGACTGCAGGGCGTCGTATCGATGTCAAATTCCTTTAATAGATTTTCAACCTTATTTCGAAAGCATAAGGTTGAAAATCTATTAAAGGAATTTGACATCGATACGACTTAGCGACAGATTTTCGTCGCTATCTAATGTCGAGACTGCCGGCTCAGGTCAAAAGTCGCGGAGCGGCTTTTGAATTTTTAACATGAGTCACGGTCTACTCGCTGGCCACTGTACACTTGTCGCTTAGTTCGCGTGAGTTAAGACATACAGCGCACGCTCATACTCTCATAACTTTTACTTCGTAAGATAGCTGATTAAATGAAAATGTCTTCCCCGTAATTTGTACGCTTAATGCCATAGTAAAATTTCAAGATTACTGGTGTCAAAGTCCATGTACGTAGATGGTTTTAGAAAATAGTTGATAAACTTTTGTACTTTTTTGAAAATTTGATTACAGCGAAATGTTTGTTGAAGTGTTAGGTACCCAATGGAATCATAACGAAGGCCATTCAATTTGAAAGTTAAGAGAAAAGTTATAGTTAGTAACGAATTCTGGGAAATTTTTGAAAAAATATTTTTATTTTTGGGTTTTCACGAATCCCATGAATTTTAGCCTAGGCCTTACAATGGGGTGCTTAATTGATGCAAATAGCTCACACTATCATATCCTGGAAGGAATACGTCATATTACAAGTCATCCTGTATACATCGCCAAGAATTTATTTGTTAGTGACGATAAATAATGAATTCTTGTCCACGTAAACATCCTTTTGGGGTTGACTGTACCACAAATTAAATCAATATATTCTTTCAAAATTCAATGAAGCGTGAAGGCATTTTAACAGGACCAATAATTCCGTTTCATATTTAAAATTCTCACTTGTTCTGCGGTACTTTCCCATAGTACCGTTTTTTTTTTTTGGATTGGCAACTCGTAGTTGTGACCTCCGAGGTCCTGGCTACTTAACCGTTCTATCCTGTGGGTGCCTTAAGATTAACTCGAAGCCTCCAGGTTCCTTCTGTATGATATTTATACCAGTCTCGTAATGAGCTGCGTAGTAGTATGTTCAGTTCAGTTGAGGTTTTGAATTTCTCATAATTCTAATGTATTGGGAAAATTTATAACTTTAATTGGTTATACCTGCCTCATTTTATTGTAACACCTAACATCACGCCTGTAATCACCGAAAGGTTAGGCAGAGGTGTACCTATAGAACACCCACATTTCGCCAGTTATGTTAAGTTTCATGTAATAGGGGGGCGAGCCTATTACCATCAACCGAGCATAAATCCCCGGGCTGCTACTGAGAAATTTCTGATGGGAAAACCCAATAACACTTTGCCCGCCCTGTGAATCGAACCCAGGACCTCATGCTCAACAGCAGCGCTTGCGACTATAGTTTGACCGAAATCGCTGTACCGCGCCTTAGGTAGGTGCGCGGCGAGACAGGGGGGCAGTGCAGGCCGCTCATTCGTCAACGTTCACGGCGGCGTAACGCCCCGCGCCTCGCCGCGCATTCTTAAGGCGCGGTACAGCGCTATCGGTCAAACTATACTAGACGAACGAGCTATAATAGAGTTAATTCAACGTTCGCCATTTTAGGCCTTCGTTTGTAGAAAAAGGAAGTCGTAAAGATAAGTTTATTTATGTAGGTGTAGGTATGTAAAATACACGGTGTCTAATTGAATTAAAAGCTATTTCTATCAATGTAACGGTCATTGACATTTTAAAATTATTTTATTTATAAATAAATGTCGTGATGTCCCAGTGGTTAGGGTCTCGACTCTCATTAATGATATTATGTTCAAATCCGGGTAAGTACAATTGTGACTTTTTCAATTCAAGTTTGAAAATAACTGGCAACGGTGAAGGAATAACATTGTGAGAAAACCTGGACTTATAGTTAATGTAAGTCTGAAATCGCCATCCCGTCTTGAGAAAGCGTGGTGATTAACGCGCGTGCCTTATCTGTGTGAGAAGAGGCCTTTGGCTTGCAGTGGGACATTAATAGGCTGGTATTATTATATAAATTAAAAGAGGAGTTAGGGACGGCGAGCAATAGGTAGCTCGCCGTCCGGTAAGGACCAGGCCCAGGTCAACGGCGCGTTGTGTTCCACGCGCGCCTCAGATATGTCAGCACAAATTGAAGGGGTCCGCTAGGACCGATGCCTGTGAGGATCGCGGGTTTGTCGAAAAGGGTTACTGTGGCCTTGGCGCACAGGCAACTGAAGGAACAGGTTTTAGTCAGTAAAAGTCTGACACGCCCTCCCGCTTCGCCCAGAGCGGGAGAAGTAATTTGATGATTTCGCACCCAAAAGAAAAAAGGTAGTATCTACGTACTGAACTGTATGCGTTTGAAGCTTAATTATCCGTCTTATTTATTTATTTAAATTGTCCGCCTCACCTTGTCACAAACTGTCTGCCTTTGTACCTTTTTTGAGTGCGTAAAGTTAAAATAAATAAATAAAGCGGTGTAAGTTTCACTCAAACTATACGTCTGCCAAAGTCACCATATAGCCATGTAAGTAATACTAGCTATTGCCCGCGGCTTCGCCCACGTGGAGGTCTGAAAGTATCCCACCGGACGACTGGGATAAAAAAAGTGCCTTACATGTTAATCCAGGTTATAAACTATCTGTGTTCAAAATTCCATCCAAATCCGTCCAGTAGGTTTTGCGTGAAAGAGTAACAAACATCCATCCATCCATCCATCCGAACAAACTTTCACATTTATAATATTAAAGTAGGAAGGATTTACAAAAGTGCAGTGTTCGTATAAAAGTTAAGATGGCATCGAAACATGCATTAAACTGATACCTATATTTAAACTTTTCTTAGTCAAAAACTGACAAACGTGATCTATCACTAATACTTTGTTGCAGCTACACCGTCTTCTCTATAACTTTAGCTAAACGATAATGGAAACATCTATGTGCGAAAACACTTTATTTTGATGATGCCTCGCAATTTAAAAGTTACAACGTGTAACGCCACCTTAACAAATAGTTAAGAGAAGCCCGCGAAATTAAAATTTTCTTACGTTTTTTGCAATGTGCATAGCTTTTATCGCGAGCTGTGAGCGCGGCAAGCGAATCAAGAAATTCCATAACGAAAATAAAACCTAACACCCCCCACTCCGCCTACCATGTAGCTCGGCCGAGCGTTCGCTTAACGTGTATGTATATGGTTCGACTGTACGAAGCTCGCACGGATCGAGACGAGCTGCTCCGAAATCGGACGAATACGTAAGCAGATTGCTTAAGTTGATAAAAAATGCTATGCAATAGCTTTACCGCGGCAGTCCCCGAGTGTCACACGTGTTTTTTTTGCATTTTGCCGATCGGTGTCAGGTTGTATGTTGAACAAAATATGATTCGCGACCGTAATAAATATGTATTTTCAGAATTATAATCGATTTTAGCAAGACTAATAATACAGTCAGTTTAAAAAAAAGGTTAAATGGATACTTATTAGCTACTTGACTTCGTGTGTAAATTGTGTTTTTAAGTTTATTTGTATTATTTTTTTACGATGTTTTTGACACTACCTGACTTTTGTGTCAACGCGTGTGTTTTTTGAACAAAATGCCAAGAAAACAGCATTTTTACAGTACTACAGAGTATACATACATGGTTTTATTGTACTTATGGCGAATGGCGCCAAAATTCAGCGTTAACTCTACGTACTTATCGTGAGAGATATGGCGCAACTCGCCCTACTAACGTCCGGACCTATCCTGGGAGCTGTCCAAAGGATCAGGGAAAATCAGCACATAGTGCCCAACACTCATGATGGAGTTGCTCCGCGTCACGTTCCATCCTCTTTTGAACAACGAGTCTTAGACCATTTTGATTGGAATCCAACCTGCAGCCTTAGACAAGCTGGGCGTGTGTTTAGAGTAAGCCATAGAACAATACATCGAGTGATCGAGTTCAGTTCAGTTATCGCGAAATAAAAACGTGGCGGTAAAAATGAACGTAGATTATTTTAATTTCGTCGCATATTGTCAAACGAATCAAAGCCAACGCCGACACCAAAAACACCGCCATGCCGCCCGCGTGCATGTTACCGCTCTTTTTCGGGGTCAAAGTACGTTGTCTAAATAAAGTATTTACTCTTACTGAATTTATTTTGATATATATTTTGTTTGATAATTTCAATATTTTTATTTAATATTTAATTTTGCTATAATTCTGTGGCCTAGTATTACCTGTGGTTTCGTTTATGGCATATAATATGTGGTTTCCATACTGTATCCGAAATGCCGTCTTTTCGAAACAAAAAGTATTGTTAAATCTAAAACTGCTTTACTTAAGCTTTGATACCATTACTCCCTATGTTTTAAAGTAACCTTCATTGAGTATCTCATAGGCGTTACGCCTTGATATTCAAAAAAACATAAACATATATAGAATTTTTTTTTTGTTCGAGATAATTTCATTGTATCGTGTATTCCTTTCATAGGATGCGAGGCCATTTAGTCAAAAAACACACCAAAATGTTAATTCCCCTATTCCATGTACTTAAAAATGTACACTATAATGAATAAGCACCTTTTTTTCAATAGGCTCCCCAGAAAGGCGCGACGCGTCTCTAGTGGAAAAATTTCTACTATCTGCGGGAGCCTTAATGCTAGCCCTGACTGAGTTTTTCTAACCTTTCACTTTGTTCACACGAAAATTGATTGGTATCGTACACACAACAAAATAAGATAAAATAAGAAATAATAAAACAAACATACCAATGTTTTTTTTGGTCTACGAAATCTCCAAACGCTTGTTTGACACTTCCCGTCACCCAAGGGCTGGCTTTTACCTTGGCCAGAGGCTAAGCTCTGCCATACAATGTGGCAATGCCGCCAGTCTCTTGGGTACATTCAAACACAGTAGGTAGAACAATTTCTATGAAAACTTCATGGAAATTGTTCAACAAGACTCGCGTCGCGCTTATCTGAGGGAGCCTTTACCAAGCCATGCGGAGTAATTTTTCTACGCCATATTTTAATTTGATAATACTTTTGGTCGGGTTAGGTTAGTAAATACTATTCTAAAATTCAACAAACTATTTCAAAGGCAAAAAAAAACAAAAATAATATCAATTTGTAGGAATACAGCAATGTTATAGGCCGAAGCTTACACTGTGATGTTTTTACCTGCAAAAAACATATCTGTAATTAAAAACATGTACATAATTACATTTACATAGGTACGAGACAATTTCCATGAAAGTCACCAATAAAACAGAGTCAGAATTTTCCCGATTCTTTTTACCGAATTTTTCACCTCAGTATTGACACATTAAAGCCCTCATTTCCGTACAAATATTCTAGTATTTATTTGTACATGTATCGGGTTGCCATAATTAAGTGTGAACCTGGGCTTTTTATAAACACTTCTTGTTATATAAAACGAGCTATTTTACAAGCTTGTTATAGTGTTATTAAAATAGTTCTTTATGGACGTGTAGGCGGAATGGATTATTCGTGTAAACTAGTTATGGGCCGCGGTATCGTTCGAACGGATTATATTTTTTTAAATAGCACCTTAGGTAATAAGGTAATAATATAGTGATCTAGTTAAATTATGTTTAAGTTTGTAGTTATATTAAACTTATTTATTTACAGAGAGAAAATCATTCATAACACTCTCTTTATCACAAATTTGGGCAGACGTATAAGAGTGTATTTGCTACGATTTTTTTTTGCATATCACTTCTTTGGCGATTATGGCAATAGGTAATCACGATTTGTTTATGCTGATGTTAACCCGGCTGATGTGATCAAATTAAGTGTAAATAGATGTACAGTTGATGTCCAAAAAGGCACGACTGGTGTACTGGTGCCTATGCTTATGTATGAAAATGAATTTTGGGGGTGGCACAAGAAGCATGAAAGAAGAATAAATGCTGTGGAATTGCGTTCCTTGTGAGGCATGTGTGGTGTGACTATGAACGATAGGCTGAGGAATGATGTGATAATGCAACGGTGCAGTTTAAACGAAGATGTAGTGACAAAAATTTAAAAGAGTATGCTTCGATAGTTTGGTCATGTTGAGAGGACGAATGAAAGGCGACTAACAAAAGTTAAACACAAGGCAGATGTGAGTGAAAACGCCGGAATGGGACGCCTTAGAAGATCATAATAGTGAGCTTATTGTCCTTCAGAAAGGTCAGGTGCGAAGTACTCGCAACCGTCGTACGTGTATGACCAGATATATCAACGTAAACGAGGCAAAAGGAGTGTGTTAGGATCGTAGCAGGTCCTCCATGGGAAGAAGGGGTGAGTTTATGCATGTAATGAACTCTTAAACTATAAGACACAAATAAATAAATTAATAAACAAGTATTTATTAAACGGACGGATAGATTTTCCTATTCAGTTATAACAATTATAAATTATAACCTTCCTTCTATCAATTTCCAACCAAATACATAGGTTATAAAATCAAATAATTATAGAAAAAAAATAGTATCGGCAGTGTTTGTAATTTATGACCCAATTATTTGTATAAAAACTTACAAGGAGAATGATATTATAATAGAACATCAATCACAGATTGAATCGGCATCCCTAATTTGGAATGTTCTGATATAATTAAAAAACGTTTCACAGAGCTATGGTAAATAACGATTTACTTGTTATATATTATTTTACAACGTAATGACGTTGTATATTGGATTGTTAAGTGAAATAATCATTTTCAGTGGAAGTTATTTAAAATATTTTCTTGAGATTTCAATTAAATCTTTTTGATTTACTATTATAAAGTTTGGTTAACAGTGTCACTTAACTCGTAGAAAAAAGATCAGAATTCGGAATGCGGAGTAGATTTTCTTTTGAAAAAATATGAAGTTCAAAGTTCAAATGTTTATTGCTCAACACAGTACATAATCATACATTTCTGGATGTCAAGTGAATGCGCAGTCCACTGTTTTGCACCAATTGAGGCATGCAAAATGATAATTAAATTATACTATGTCATAAATTCCATACAATACCATACACAATGTCATTAATTCCAAGTAATACCTTATAAAATGTCATATATTACAAGTAGTACTCTATACAATGTCATAAAATCATTCTTAATACTATAATTAACAATACAAATAAAATTATTTTAATGAAATAAATCGGTCTTAATTATTCACCATAGTTATTATTATTGAGTTATTGTTGTTTGTTGTATGAATCTCTCATTAATTAATTTCCAACGTGACTTACTGGGTATATTCGGTAAGTACTGTTATACCTTTCTCAATATATGAAAGTGGGGGCGTAAGAGAAAGAAAACTATATTTAATGTTTAACTAGATTATTATATTTTATCAAGGAATTTTCCTAATACAACGGCAGGCCCTAGCCCTGCCTATCTATCTCTCTAAACAAACTACCGTCTAACGGGGTGAATAGGGATGCAGGGGTAAATCGGAACGAAACTTTATAAGGGATTTTAAAATTGATACAATATAGTTTGTTGCCAAAAGGGACTCTTATGTGTTTACTGTGTCATAATTAACGATTAAATTCCCTTTTTGGCAACAAACTATATTATTTCAATGTTAAAATCCCTTTTAAAGTTTCGTCCCGATTCACCCCTGTATCCCTATTCACCCCGTTTGATGGTACCATCACTTTTCCTTCCAAAGCTTATTTCAAACTTGCTTAACTGTTCGAGCGTAACCATCGATAATATATTAGCAGCCAGTCAATATAAGGTTGACACATGCAGATAGCCTCTACAGTAGGTACCTACCTACTTCACTGTTTCCAAGAATGTGTGTAAAGGGTTTCAGTACAATTCGTTTTTTCAATTAATGTATGCTAGTTAAATCATTTTTGCTTAATAAGCTAGTTCTTGAATACTCTTGACAGCTGTAGTTATGATGTCATTTTGTATTCAATTAACCATAAACATTAATAGACTCCCATCCTAGTTGATAACATCTTTTACAACAGTGATTATAAATAAATCAAGTGGAAGATTTAGACCTCGTTAGCAGACAAAAAATGAAGAATTAATTATTAATCATAGTTTTGACACCGCATTAATATAAATCGAATCGCTACTTGAAATCATACTTTTTTTGTGTGCGCATATTTTTTACATTGACTTGTATTTATACGACTTTAAACAGCCTTAGATATTTATTTTCATCCATATTTAAAAGAATAATTTAAAAAACACCTCTTTGGTCCTGAGTTCGACTCCCAGGTTAGACAAGTGTTGTTGGGTTTTTCCATTTGATTTCTCAGTCTAGATTTGTGCCTGGTTGATGGCAATAGGCTCGCTTCTATTACATGGGAATTTAACATAACTGGCGAAATGCAATATAGGATACCTCTACCTAACTCCTCGGAGAAAACGGGCATGTTCTTCTGTTATTTGAAAAAAATCCTTAGCTACGGGTATAAAATTTAAAATTCTTTCTACGAAAACTGCAGAGATACAGACATTTCACAGAATACACAAAGCAGATTCACCTAGCTACATTATCTATGCTATGTGCTCATAAACTTTTATTTCAATTGCAAACCGCTGAAAAGTGTTTCGACGTAAACGCTAGCTGTTTCAAGAGGCACTTTAGAAAAAAATAACTTCTATAAAGTGTAGTTCAGAATTCGCAACTGTGTTATCTTCAACGAAAGTCTTAGAAATGATAAGACTTTTTAATTTCGATAAAAATAATAATAAAATGGGGCTCTTTCTCGCATAAGGTCGTAGCATTATGCTGAGCGATTGCCGTTTTGCGTGGATGTGACGCATATTTACCCCCAACTCGTTTTTTTTTGTATTTGTGTATTTTTTCTTTGTGTCATGTTTACCGCAAATAAACGTAGGTATTTTCTTTATTTCGTTCTTCTAAATCAGCTGCTTCATTGTTTGACTTAATAAGTTTGCAGCAAAAACAGCAATATAAATATATATATATATATATAGCGTCATGTTTACCGCAAATAAACGTATTTTCTTTCTTTCTTTACTTTTTCTTTTTTGAAAAATGTGTTTTATTGCAAGATAATGGGACGGTATCTAAATCTAAATTGATATAAAATTAAACAATTTATTTATGCATTAAAGCAATATGAAATGGTCCATCACTTTTATTAAAACTCGCATAATCAACCGCGGTCTCGCGGGTTTGTCAAAATGTGCAGCAGTATATCTTCTTATACATATAAAGCAACATGGATACAGCGCAATATCGTCTAGACACCAGTCTGTTTTACAACAACAATGATTAGGGCTAATCCAAGAGTTGTTCGTTAGCAGCGCTTTGATAGGAGCATCCTGTTAAGCTCTAGGTGTAATTTTACATAATACAGCATCTATCAAAAAGGTGCTATCATATTTAAGGGTGTGGTACGAACCATCAAACTGAGCAACTTTCTCCATGGGACAAACAGTGTAATCGCGAAAAAAAATTCAACTGTCCCATACAAAAATTCAATACCTACTCGACCCAAACGTATGGGAGGTTTGGGTCGAGTAGGTATTGAAGTTGAGTCACATTTCCTATGAAATGTATGGGAAAAGTTTTTTGCGATTTCTGACTTTTCTAGTACTCAAACCTCAGTTGGTCCAATAGAGGTTTTGGATCCTTATTTGAGACATGATCGATTGTCTTGAGTAATTTCTTTTTGTGAAAATTGCCCTTTTTCCTGCTGACTGTAATTTTTTTTCAAAATCTGTGAACGCAAATCAAAATTTCTCAAAAAGTTAAGAAAAGTCTCCGAAGACCGTTTTCTTGTAGCTACAATGATTACGGCAGCTGCCCTTGCTGCCCCATCTCAAAAATCCACCCTGTATACCTACCTAATAATTTTTGCTTGCATAGCTATATAGCTGAAAATTTTCAATTCCATATATTGCAACGACCAAAACTATATTGTCATATCCATACACTTCAAACTGAAAGCGAGAAACGCATAAATAACAGCTTGTTACACGTCGCATCTCATGCACGTATAAGTCATAACATTCACAAAATGATTACGTGAGAAGAACTAACTTTGTCGAGATAGTCCTGCATTCCAGTTAGAAGACACAGTGCCCTTTCGTGCAGCTTTTGATAAGGAATTTGGGCTATTTGATAAAATGTATGAGACACTGTGTTCTTATTCGAAAGTGTTTGTGGATCAGGGTGTGTTTCGAGTAGAATTTTTAAATAGAGAATACTTATTTTAAGAGGCTGACAACAGCTAAAGCGCGGTCGCTGTCGGACTGTAGCTTATAAAAGAAAAAGAAGCGCGATGACACAACTCTGGTAATTTATTGCAAAATATGAAGCAATTATCTATTTGCAAAAAATCTATTGATTGGACTAAAAACATTAAACACTATTACATTAGTATGTTACTTGTAGAAAAATCTGACAAAAATCAGAATGGTTGCATGTATATTAGTATGGTTTTTAATTGTTAAAATAAATTTTTAGAGGTATCTTCGTGTTTTATTCTATCGTATCAAATTAATTGTATTAAGTTTTCAAAAGAATATCATATATTTTTCTGATTTTGCTTACTGCAGTGGATCATATACTTTTAGGCATTATAAAACTTGCATTTAGGTCCTGTAGTCCCCTTAAGGAAGCAGATTTTTATGCACTTAACGAATTTCAAGCACGCATTGCTTGGCCATAGGATAACGTGGTCACTACAAACTATTTTTAAGTTGCAGAATGTATCGCTTAAACTACATACAGCTCATATGTAAGTGGTTACCATTGATTAACATTATTTTTCATATAAATTTATACATATATAAACTCACGTCTTGTTCCTATGTGGGGAGCAGAAACCACAGAACGCCACCTGTTACGATCCTTACATACTCCTTTTTCTTCGCTCACGTTCGTTTATTGTGCATTTTATACATAATTGGCAACAAATCAATCAATATATATAAAAAACAAAAAATGTTTGTACCTATATCCGTTATAGACTTTGAAACCATCAAACTGATGTGCCCCAAGTTTTTATTAGAAAGGCAATAATGCGAAGATGGTTTTAGACTACTAAAACAATGGAAAATACAAAAAAATAAAATAACGAACGAATAAAATGGACCGAATGTACAGGCTCCCACAGACAGGCGCGACGCGACAGCGCTACAAAAAGGCACCGCTCGTCGAGCGGCACGCGGTGCCTTTGTGTCGGGCGTCGCGTCGCGCCAGTGTGTACGAGCCTTAATGCATTGCTTTATCGTAGTAGCACACGCCGGGCATCTGCTTGTAGTCAATATTTCACATAAACCCCGGGAAATTACATACGAAACTTCACACAAAACAGGAGATTAAAGAACTCATCAATAATTCCCTTTCCCACAGTAAAGTGTGAATTTCATTCGATTAGCTGGTTATCGAAAAACATGTAACTTTTATCTCTTCCAATAACAATAATAATAATGCCGGATATTTCGATATGGGACGTATGTATGGATGGCTCAGGATGTATTGGTATTCGCCAATACCCTTCAATTGCACTTACCATAAATTAATTGTCGTTTCAACGTTAATTTAATTTAAACAGAATATTCAGTATTAATAGTCGGTAGTGGTTAAATTAGTTCGATAGTATCACACGCGATTTTAAACTTTGTGATTGTGGGATTAAGATTGTTTTTAGAATAATTCATCGCAGGAAACGAAGTCCCATTACTGTTTGCGTGTCCACCCTTTCTGGCCTCATAGCTGATATGTAAATAACAACAAATTACACCTAATTAAAACTCATTTTATTGTATAATTGGTAATTTAATTCATTAATTATTCGTATTTCTTACTAACTATAGCAAGCTTTGGCTGACCTAATACATAAATTGTAACGGTATCAAAGCATAAAGATAACATAAAGTTATCAGAATTAGAATTGTACTGTAATGTACTTTTTATTATAATTTCATTGCTCGATGAAAAGTACGATTAGGACTTTAATTAATGGCATATTTTTAATTGCTCAAAAGTTATCTTTCGGCGTAACATCTGGTACGTATATAAAGAACCTAAATTCAAGTCACTATTTCGAGTAACTAATTTAAAATATCTGTTACCAGCGTGTAGCCGACATTTTGATAAAATAAAATACAACCGCACAATGCATTTTTCTTTCTTCAAGAGTACTTTTATAACAAACCATTATACTTTACATTCTAAAGGCACCAGATATCATTTATGAATAAAAGAAAACAATTTTGTCATTATTATGCAACACAGGACCGCTAAAGTCCTTTGTTTCGTCCTTTATTTAGCAACAGTAGCCGAACCGGGCGCACACTGTCAACTCTATTAAGAAAAAAAAAATTAAAAAAGAAATAAAAAAGCAAATTAAAAGCCGAGACTAGCGTCCCAGCCATTCAAGCGCGAATAAAAGTGTTTCATTAAAGTGTTGTTATTGATGGGGACCCGCGAGATGGCGTTTAATCAACAGCTGTACAGTTCAGACTCCTTTCGACTTTATTTTTAATTCGACTTAATTGCGAGAGTTACGACGCCGTTCGGTGGAAGGACCAGAACGTTTTACGCTCCAAACCTTTATTGGAGTGAAAGGTTCGATCTTAATTACTAGAATGTATACAACCTCTATGTTGCTGTTTGTGCAGCCCAGACAATAGTTGCACAAGAATGTAATTGAAAGTTCCACCTTAATTTGTAAATACAATTTCAGTCTGTCTGGAGTCGAAACTGAGGTTGTTCCGATTAATTAAAATTATTACTTTCGGCACAATTTGTTGCGATTTTTGGCTCAATTTACACATTGCGTTCAATTTGAAACGTGACTTGTGCTGGTAATGTAATTAATGAAAGCTTACGGTACATTTTTTGATGTATGATCTACTGACGAGCAATTAGCCCCAAAGTTAATTGTAGGGCTGTCTCTCGCACTTTTAAAACAGTGGTATGCAATTATATTTTAAATATAAATTTTAGTAACTGGTGCTGAAGATTTATGACGAATTTTGTTTGTATAAAATTAAAATTATTTTAACGTTTTAGTTGGCGTGAATTTATGGCTAATTTTATATTTGAACGATAAAGTACTATGCAAGTAGTATAACTAACGGCTTCATATCTTCATTTCAATCTTCATCGAATGCTTATTCGTCGTCATGACAACAGCTGACAACCGAAATCAAGAAAAGGAGTTTTAAATAAAGCTCTTACCAAAGAATTCCAACAGAAATATCGTTCTTTTTTCAAAAAGCGGTCCTTGTTTCGCCAGCATCGAATCCGATTCCGATTTCGATCATTAAAAACCGTACTATAGCAATAATACTTCATGTTGCGCGGTTCGGTGTTCTGCTACAGTGCGGTACGTATGCAGGGGCATTAAACAGGCTCTGTGGGCAAGCCGTGCATTCAGACATTAATTACGTAATTAAGTGAACGATTAAATCGATTGTTTAATTCGTTTTGCGGCCGTTCGATTCGATTGTTCGGACCATCTTTGGAAAAGGCGCTCGTGTTAACCGAAGAGGTTGCAACAATTAGTAGATTTTATTTCTAGCTAATTGTATTGGAATCTTATGATAAGATTTTATCTGAAGGTTATTTTATCGGACCACTTGCGAGAAATTACAGCAATGTTGGTCTTGGACTGGGATAAATGTCTGAAAGGGCACAGAATAACATGTAGTTAAGGTTAAAGGCCTACAAACAAGCACGACGCGCGACGCGAATCGCACGCGACACAAGGGCACCGCTCGTCGCGCGACATGCGGTGCTATTGTGTCGCGTCTGCTTGAAGGAGCCTTAAAAGGACACAAGACAGACTTATAGCTCCCGCAAACAGGCGCGATGCGACTCTAGTAGAGCAATTTATATTAAAACTTCATGGAAATTGTTCTACAAGAGTCACCTCGCGATGTGGCGTCGCGCTTGTCTGTGGGAGCATTTAAACTAACGAAAATGCGCAGTTCTTCCAAATTCACACCTAATGTGCTGTTGTTTATAGTTTAAAAAAAAAGGTAAATACGGTGTGTAAACATTTGTACAAAGAAGAATCTACGATGTTACTAAACTGACCCATATAGGTATATAATAGTCAAATTATAAACATATGAAATTAAATTAGAAAGTGTTATTAACTTTGATTTCCACAATAACACATAATAACAGTCGAATGTAACATGCAAATGTATGGACGATCCACGATCGCGTATTAAGTTTTGATAGGGACAATGTTACACTTACAGACAACAAATGTATTGTAGACTTTAAGCCTTGCGGATAAGGTTACTGTTCCTATGGTAATTGGAAGACTTACAGCAGAGAATGGTGGTTATTATCGACGTAATGTAATAAGTACGTACGCATGCACTTGCTCGGGCGTCGACCGAAATGATACACCATTACCAACTAAAATCATATGATGCCAAAATAAAGTACTTACGAAAATCTGGCACAAATCCGTCAGTAATTGTACAGACCTTTGATCTTGGATTTGGGCTATTTTTTTAATTTAATGTGCCAATGAAATAGACATAATTGTGGAGATAATGCCTATGTCTGAGGCAAATAGTGCTATGTGTCCGATGTTCGCCTTAGGCATTTTCATCACTTACTGATAGTAGGTACTCGTACTAGACTAGTTAACAGCTCCCTCGGGCAAACAATAATTTCGTACCATACTATACAAATATGGCTCGAGAGATATATTATACTTGAATTATATTCGACGAAACGTTTCGTGTGTAGGTGTCATGAAATAAATTTTAGATAAAAAGGTACACGATAACTCATGAATGAATCACTTCTGTGTAAAGTTGTATCCGTATAGGTAACCGACCACCTTTACAAACTAACTCATACGACCATGTGGAGTTTTTTATTTAGGCCCACTTGCACTGCCAATCATTAAACACTTTTAGCGCTAAACGAGTTTTAAACGTCATTCTGTCTCTGTCATCTTCAAAAATTTGACAGAAACAGAATTATATTTTAAATTCGTTTAGCGCTAAACGTGTTTAGTGTTTGGCGGTGCAAGTGGGCCTTAATCGTCAACTCGTCTTGAGCAAACGTGGAACGGTCTGCCCGTGCCTTCTCTGTATGTACAGAGGCCTTTGCTTTTTCCTTGCAGTGAGACAATAATAGGCAAGTATTAGCATAATCAGCATAATCATCCTACAATTTTCCTACTTCTGGGACACACGCCTCCTCTCTGTGAGAGGGAGTGGGCCGTAATCCACCACGCGGGCTCAGTGCGCGTTGGGAGATGTCACATGTCTTCGAATTTTTGGTTCTAGGACATGCAGGTTTCCTCACGATGATTTCCTTCACCGTATTGAGAGCAGTAGTGAAGAAATAACACAAAGGAAAGCGCCTGCCTGGTTTCGAACCCACGATCTACAACTCATAAATCGGGGCCGTTACCACTGGGCCACCACTGCTCTGGCAGGTATTATTATTCCTTAATTGATCTCTAACTTAAGATCAATTGCAACATCGAACGAAGTAGAACTATTTACCAAAAACCCGTACTTAGCAACAGAATTAAAATGCAATACAATAAGCCATCTGTAGCGGTATCCACAACGCCACATACGAGCTACGCGTCACACTGTCACACACGTCACGCAAAATCCTGCATCGCGCAAGCAAAGTTTACCGCGCAACTAGCATAATTAATATAATTGTATACAACGAACCGACATCAAACGTCGGGCAGTTGCCCACCAGATAGAACACCCGTCTGGTCGGACGATCCTCCCTTTTCTATGGAGGTATGAGTGAACTTAACACCCTATTCCTCATACCACTACTAACAAATAACCATAAAATAATACCAAATAATACCTTCCTTTTTATTAATACTCCAAAGGTATTCCTACAATTTCTGTCTCCATATCTCTCACGTAATCACTCTATTCAAGTTGTAAAGTTAAGAGAGCAAAACAGGTTGCTCCCGCGATGGCCACGTCTGTAATAGCTTGTTTTTACGACAGTTAGTGACAACACTAACTACGCACTGTTATTAAATTAACACTTTATTGCCGTAGTTAATGGGTTCGAGGCGTGCTAAAACACCTGTCATTAAATAAATTAGAATATGCGGATTCTATTACACATGGCAGAAATCTGTCGGAAATTAAAGTCAGTTCGGCTGATGCAGGTAACCCACACACAGGTGCACAGGTAATAGACATCATTGCCAGATTAATGATCAGATAAATCTGTCAATGATGTCTATTACCTGTGTTTGATTCAGTTATACGAGAATTATAAAAATCTTCTACTTTAAAACGCTTATGACTTTGGCGAGTACACGCAGCACAACACATCGACATTTTCAACTTTATCTTTCGACATTTAATCCGGCCACCTCTGAGAATTTCGTAGCTCCACATCGAATGACCATAATAGACCTACATTTAGCTTAACAGGCCTTAAGCCTAGTGCACACGTGTACAGTGCCAGCACAGGCGGTGTAACGTTGCATGGCGACAATAATTTAACGTCAACGGCACTTGCATTGAAACCGCACTACAATTTAAGAGCTGAGCAATAAGGGAGCCAGCATTGTCTGCCAAGTCTCAGGTTACCAGCATTCATGCACTACGCTTTATGCGCGCCTTAATCTAGTTTCTGGAAGGTTCTCTTCAATTCTTAGTTCTTGGATAGAGACCTACCGCGTGATGTATGGGGGTGTACGTAATTTGTTTTTGAGTACAAAAGCTTGGAAGAACTTAAATCAATTTTGCGAACACTGTGTGGGAGCAGCCTATTTACTTTATGATCATGTTCCATTTAAGTGAAGCATGTAATTTATTTGAAGTGTTTATTTAATTAAACGTAGTTTTATTATCCTTCTTTCTAGGAAATTTGTTTGACTGTTATTCGCTTTAAGTAATGTAGTCTCTTCATTCGCGCCATCGGTACATAAGTAAGAGTGGTAACCGCATAATTTCTCTTTCTTTTGACGGTCAGCTTCGCAAATCTGTGCCAAACAGTTGACCACCGTTTTCAATTCAATATAAATTTTCTAGGTAAGATTATACCGTAATGGTGATCACCGGGGTGGTTTTAGTGTGGTAAAAATCCCACACTCCCCGACCTCTATCCCCAGAGGTCGGGTGCCTTTTGAAGGTTACCCCCGAAAACAAAAAAAAAACAAAAAAAGGTAAGATTATACCATTAGTGTTCGCATAAGATAGCTCTACTCTTTCATACTCTTTTCGTACCATAACTAAGTTAATATACCGTGTCCTGTCCAATAACATGACATATTTGGCAAGTCATACGTAACTACAAGTCCACTTCATTTACATAACATAACATTACTGGCACGAAATCAACAAAAAAGACATGCAAAAAGAAAGAAACGAATGAAAATTACTCTATGACATCACTCAAGTAAATAATTGTCGAGATATAGGTTACATTCCCAAACATGGGTAATTGAACCTTCACTGTCAACAACAATATAAGATAATTGTGCAATTAGTAGCACTTGTGTTACGTAATCGGAGAAGCGACGATAGCCATGGCTAAATGGCGTGCAGACGACCTACTATTAATCGGACCGACAAAATTCGGCGTGGAACATACAAAAGCTCAAAAATTTTTACTATAAGGTCTAGTAAAATCTGACAGTAGTCCGCACCTAGACAAAATATTTTGAAAGTTGGAAAATCCATAAGTGCACGCCTCTTAATCTCATTCAATTCTATAAAAAATACAACGAACGAAATGTCCAGTCGTATTTTTAGTTGTTTATTTTTTATTTATTTGGGATCACCAACAAAGGATAGGTACACATATACATAACAATTAAAATAATAAAATTGGTTCTTTTACGTGTGCTCCTTCAATTACAGGAGACCACAGCATGCACACAATAAAACTAGGTGTAATCACGATTAAAATAAAAATAAAACATTGAGAAAAAAAATGATGAATGATGAAAGAAAAAAACAATATCATGTCAAGAGTGAGCATTCATATAACAATGGTGTAAACAGGATAAAAATAAAATAGAGAAAACAATTGAATTAATTTGAGGGAAAAAGAATTTAAAAAAAATTACATGTATGGATTGAGCATTCATATTAAAATTGTTTAGTAAAATAATAATTATAATTATTTCATAATTGGACACATTGATTATATTACTAATTACAATTAAACTACATTGAAATAGACCGTGATTTTCGAAAGGACTTAGTATTCGACAATACACAAGACACGCCAGGATCCATACATACAGACACACGGACGTCCACAGAATATTTTTTATAAACAGTGTTTTCATGATTTTAAATAGCAAAATGTCTTTTGAAAATAACATGAGTGTTGAAACTAGTGATTTTCTTGACGTTTGTGTGTGAATATTATTCTACAAGTTCGATATGAAGTAAATAGAGACATTTTTAGCTCAAGGAATTACTTGTTCTTTGTAAGGCGAGAGTACAGCACTACCTCAGGCGCTTCGCTTATGCGGCGTGCAATAGAAGATAATCCCTACTAATATTATAAATGCTATAGTAACTCGGTCTGTCTGCAACCTTTACACACCTAAATCACCGAACTGATCGATATGGAATAAATTGAAACCCCGGGAATTGGAGACGTACATTGGCTACTTTTCATCCTGGATCGGACACGACGTCGCGGGCAACAGCTAGATTTAAACGAATAAAAAAGTGTCCTGCCAGTGTGTGATAGAGAAACTTGGTGAGAATTCGAGCGCAAACTCTGACGGAATTTGTTGACAGTCGGACACAAATCGGTGACCGATTAAAATCGGCTGTCTAATCTAAGGCTAAGAGAAATGCGGTCAAGTACAAATTGTCTTTTCTTAATCGAATGCCTTAGAATTAGAACGGTTTAATTGCTCTAGATGCGATTAATGTGTTCGAAGTGAATTCTTTGTTCCGTGCCTAGCGATAAGCCAATCGATTAATCTCATACCGTCATGAAGCCAAATTGGGTAGAACATTTGTTTTCATTGGGTTTTTGTATTAAGATAAATATCTGTTAATTATGTTTGTTGAAAACTCTCCAACACTATTACTTTCTAAGGGAGTTTCTCAGCAAAAGTCTCTTTGACTACTTGCTCCTAGTAGTCAAAGAGACTTTTGCTGAGAAACTATCTTACAAGCCGTAGTTGGTTATAAAAAGAAGTAATTTATTTACTTCCTGTTGGTTCCATAGTAAGCATTGCCTTCTATAAAAAAATATCACAAACTGCAATAAATCTTGTATTTGGATTTACAGCAATCACTGTTTCACAATAAAATAATTCACCAATTAATTTCTCATCTTTTCCTACCATCATCAAAATACGCCAAACAAAAAACTGCATCCGTTTCATACATCCGCGTCATTTGAAACCGTCTTATTAAGATAAACTTCAAGTTCGGCGCAGGCTGGACGTAGAACTTTTGCTCTCTACAAGGTAGTCATTAGGGGTCTGTAATGCTCTCTCCTTGGTTAGATACATTCTTGCATTCACCGTCTGTATTTTTAGAGGAAACTTTGCCGCCTGTCTGAGTTTGCAATGGTGTGATGTAGTACCAAGATATATTTTGGGTTAGTTATGAAGATGTCATAACAACTTAAAGACATTACATTAGGTAGGAATCATATCTAGTGAGAACGGTATATAATTTCGTCACACAATGTCTTTTTCACAAAATTGTCGTTTCACACAAAAATGAGCTTTTCAAGAGCCCGTTCACGAAAGTCAAAAATAGGCTAGTAGCATAATTTTACTGTAATAAAACTAAAATAACGAGTGCTGTGATTATGCTTGTATTGCCTTACAACCTTTTATCGTAGAGGTCAATCTAGAGCTCCATTCTCAGCCCGGTTAAAGATTAATTTGTGCTGCAAAATAGAAAGTCTCCTCAGAAAATTAATTATCCTCCTAAACGATATTCAGAGCACGATAGCTAAAATATATGAATATTTATGTACTTCTTGATAGTAAGGGATGTTACATTGTAAACCAATTGTATTACAGAACCGATATACAAAAGATCAGGATAGAGTAACAACCCACTCCAAACTCCATAACACACAAGGATTACCTCGCAACTCCGATTAAGGATATCGGTACAAATTGTCTGTAATTTTGTTTTTCTTCTCACGAGCAAAAATTTGAATAGAACTCGCGGTAACTTCTTTAGGATGCAGCCGCGGTTTACTGCTCACGATATCAAGACTTGTTCGAGAAAATTGCTTATTTGAACTTATTTGAATCCATACCTCTATTTCCGGTTATCTCAGCGCTTTCACGGTTCATATTCTTAGGATGTAAAAGCTCTTTTACGTTCATACGTTTGGAAAAACCATTTTATATAGTTTACTTGGTACTGAAAATGTTTGAGATGCTGTTTAAAATATTTATATAAACATTGTGTCGAAAATAGAGCTTCGTGAATACTGTTTCAAACTAAATCTTTAAAGAGTACTTCAAAGGCTTCTTCAGAGAGTTTATTTTCTAATTTGAATGACTCTAAAGTGCCTAATTATGACAACTTAAGTACTCCTTATCGTTGCTCAAATTCTTTTGCTATTTTATCAAACGACAAACAATGCAAGTAACCTAATTAAATTTTTCTTATAACCAAACCATTATAATTTACGTTACAAATAGCAATCATTTAACGGAAGTTATACAAACAAACGTTTTGTCTCGAGGCAAAGTGAAATTTAATAACGACCAGTTACTAAATCATGCATCTATCTAGACATATAATAAAATAATAAGGAAGAATTTTTGTCCGTTTGCCTGTTTTTCTGGAAGTATGTTTTGGATTGACGGCATTAGCACAAAAATTATTAAAACAGTATCTACAACAACTGCACCCGTCCTTAGTCACCTGATCAATATGTGCATATTGCATGGTGTTTTTCCAAAGGAATTAAAAATTAGTATCATAAAACCGCTTTTCAAAAAAGGTAATAAAGACAACATGTCTTCCTATAGACCTATAGCACTGATACCTGTTTTGTCAAAAATATTTTTCATATTTCGAGAGAAATAAATTATTTGTCGATAGCCAAAAGGGCTTCCGGAAAAATAAGTCCATTGACATGGCAATTTATGATTTTTTACAACTCGTTAGCAACAGCGTAGATAAAAGAAAACCGGCTCTGGCTCTATACATGGACATGTCGAAAGCCTTTGACCGTGTAGACCATAGAATATTAATTAAAAAACTTGACGCATACGGGATTAGAGGTAACATATCAAATTTAATTAAATCATACCTACAAGATAGACAGCAAATAACCGTTATTAATAGAATATGTAAAAAACATGAAACTACATTTAAATCTAGCCCGAGAACAGTGATGTATGGAGTTCCACAAGGTAGCATACTTGGACCTCTCCTATTTATTATATATATAAATGACTTCCCAAAAGCATCGACCTATCCCATGACAAGGTTTGCAGATGACAGCACTGTACTTTTCAACAGTGACCAATTAGATACATTAGAATCAGACATTAACTCTAACATAAAATCAGTAATAAATTGGCTAGAGAATAATAATTTGGTAATAAATTTAGACAAGACAGTAATAATGAAATTTCAACAAACAGTAAATAAGGATTTAAATTTAGATATAAAATATAATGATAAAAGGATTGATGAGATGAATGTGACAAAATTTTTGGGATTAAATATTGAAAGCACATTAAAATGGAACACCCAGATTGACAAAGTATGTAGTAAAGTAAACCAATTTTCTCACGCGCTGCGTATGCTAAGTAAAACGGCCAATCGAAACACTGTACTAACTGCATATCATGGTCTAGTAGCCTCAACATTAAGATATGGTATTATGTTTTGGGGAAACGCCTCGGGTAAAGATGTGGTGTTTAAGTGTCAGAAAAGGTGTATTAGAGCGATCTGTAACCTGCAAACCACTGACAGCTGTAAACAATATTTTAAAAGTATGAAAATTTTAACAGTGCCTTCAATGTACATATACCAGACATCTATGTTCGTCAAAAATAATATGTATAAATTTGACCGAGTAGGTAGTCAGCGTCGAGCAGACCGGCTACAAACTGTTGGCTCTAAAACTGCTTTACACAAGAACAGTATTTTCGTAATGGCTCCAAAATTATACAATAAATTGCCAAAGTGTATCAGAAGTGAGGAAAATGTCAGCCATTTTAAAAAGAAGTTGTTCCTATTTCTAGTTGAAAAGACGTATTACTCGATTGAAGACTTTTTAAATGACAAATTATGACTAAATTTAATTTTCTTTGACATTTTTAATAATTAATAATGAAATTCAATTACTTTATTTTATGCGGCTCATGACATTTTTCAAGTGCTTCATTTATTTTATCCTAGAATTTATTAATTATGATAGTAAGATAACCAGCCCACTAATATTATATTTGTATGCCGATTATTGGCCGAACATACAGATCAGCCAAAATGTATAAATAACACCTTTTTGTACTTATGTTCACAAATAAAGTTTGATTTGATTTGATTGGTGCAAAAACGGCTGAACAGATTTGGATGAAATTTGGCACACAGATAGTTTATAACCTGGATTAATACAAAGGGTACTTTTAATCCCGGTAGTACGTTCCTGTGGAAGATTTTCCGACATGCACGCGGGCGAAGCCGCAGGTAAAATGTAGTCTACCAATAAAATTGCAACTTATATTAAATTATAGATGTCTGTCTAACAGTCAGTATTACTGCACTGAACTGTAATCCTTATTTTAAAATTATTATAGCCGTTTGAAATTGAATTTTTTAAATTCAATTTCAGAGCAGTCAGTTTTAATAATATTATTTAAATATGTGAAATGAAAATTCTGAAATCGTAAGATTGTTGGAAAATGAAACTTAGCAGAAATATCTGGTGTCATATATTTCTATGATTTTTATATAAAAATATTATAAGTAGGAATTCAATTGAAATAAAAATCATAAATCAAAATCAAAAGTCATTTATTCAAATTAGGCTGAGAATCGGCATTTTTCGAACGTCAAAATTACATAAGACAGTCCCCCAAAACGCTCGCCCTTCACAACTTCCTAGTGCTTTTGCTGGGAAGAAGATGTGGTGCAACAAACTCCCCAGCAGCACAGCGGTCTGTATTCTCATACATAACATCACGCTTCTATTACACGAAGGGTTAGGCAGAGGTGGCTATAGTACACCCACCTTCACCCGTTATGTTTAGGTCCCATGTAATAGGAGGCGAGCCCATTGCCATCAACCGGGCACAAATCCAGACTCCGGCCTACTATTGAGAAATTCCAGATGGAAAAACCCAATAACACTTTGCCTGCCCTCTGCTCAGCAGTAGCCAATTTTTTTAAATCTTCTACTTCCCCAAAGCCTTCTACACCCCCCTATGTTTTCATTTTTGCCAAATTTATTATTAAAACCTCAAAGTCATTCCGCCAGAAACACAATAATTGCTAAAATATCTTTAAAATGTAAGTGATATCTTTGTGCTTAAAAGATAAAAGGTTTACGAAAATTTGCAGTGCTATATAAAAAAAAGTAAAAAGGTTTGAAAGAATTTGATGGTTGACTGCAACAGCTCGGCAGACTTGAAAGCCGCACCTTATTCCTTCCTAATAATTTCTACGCCGGAAATTAAACGTTGCAAACCACAGCTAAACGGGAAACTTTAAAATTAAAACTGTTAAGTATAAACCTTAGAGTATGAATTAGACGAGTTTCACAGTTTTGAACGATTATCTTCAGAGGATTGCGAAGGTCTTGCCAAATAATATGACAACTCATAAAAGGGGTTGAAAAAACCAAATAACTATAAGGTACCGCATTTTGAGCAGTTAAAGTTTGGGGAGAGAAATAGTTATGATTTAAATACATGAATACTTAAACTTTCTATGATTTTCGTCATTACTTACATCATCCAAACCGTGCCAAGTTAGAAATAGAAAAACGGCAATTGCGTCTCGAACCACGCACAATGCAGGATTCCGTAGTTGGGATGAATTTATCCCAAGAACAAACTTAACATTGTAGTTGAAAAACATGTTCTCTCATTCATTCCAACTGCAGACATAAGTTGGTCGACTATCACTCGTTAACTTGTAACGCCTGCTCAGCTGTGATAGTTTTCCATTTAATTTCGTTATATATAGGCTGACAGGTAACTAGTGACCGATACTTAAACACATGATTGTACTCATCGTAACAAACAACTTCCCCAAAGAGTCTCTGAGCTAAGTCGCGGACAGACAAACAGACAGACGGACATGGCGAAACTATAAGGGTTCCTTGTTGGCTACGGAACTCTAAAAACGATATTTATGCTAGCTTATAGCTGACAATCTAGTAGAAGTTATAATCGTGGCTTTGACAATTTCAATTTTAAATCTTGTAGCACTTCAAAATTCCTAGCACTCTACAGCCTGAATTCTTACTACAAGGTACTACCCCTTCCTTTCTTGACGAATTCCACGTTTATCTTGTAATCTTCAATGGGGCTGCAACCCTTTTCCCGATTGTACTTTTTACAAGAGTTTTGTACAAGCTTGGTTCGTTTGTACGGTACGAATTAGCAGACTCTCCCCTTTTAGCTTCGGGCTGACGCATTACTGTATACAAAAGAGGAAAATAGATAAGTAGGTATTGATTATGGGGTGATTTGAACCCAAGAGAGTTATGTGTTTTAGGGGAAAATCCGATATTTTATGTATGTCACCGATCTAAAAAAGTACAACCACTGAAATAATTCAAAATAGATGTAGGTACATATTTCAGCAAAAAATATGCCCATATTTGCGGACGTACTGCTTTGGAATATAAAACAGACTACGTTACTTAATCAAAAATACATTTGTATCAAAATAAGTTTTTCAATAGATCAGACATAAAGAGAAATATATCAAATTCAGACATTTATTAACATTGTTTGTCATTGTGTGACCTTATTTTGATTGAGTCGAACTAAAAACTAAATATTAATTGACGTCTTGTATTATGAAAACAAAAACCGAAAAACGCTCAATGCGAAACTTTTATAAAACAAATAACATTGATACGAGTATGTTATGTCTACGATCTACAAAGGTGGCTAGACAAATAAATAAATCCTACTAATATTATAAATGTGAAAGTTTGTGAGGATGGATGGATATATGGATGGATGTTTGTTACTCTTTCACGCAAAAACTGCTGAACGGATTTGGATGGAATTTGGAACAAAGATAGTTTATAACTTGGGTTAACACGTAGGATACTTTTTATCTCGGTAGTACGTTCCCGTGGGATAATTTCCGACATCCACGCGGGCGAAGCCGCGGGCAAAAGCTAGTATTTTATATTTCCAGTTTCAGTATCTCAAAAAAGATAGTGTCTAGATATGTTTTCAACACTCAAAATTTGCATTTAGATACACCAAACACAAAGACATAAGTAAAGAGATACACAAGGAATAAATAATTCAAAAACAGAACAGACCATTCATCCATATAATAAACCAGCTACACCAAACAAATCACTGCAGTACTAGCACAGTCGAATAGCAAACTAAGTACCCCATACATTGCGAACCAACATCTGGATACGCCTACAATACCCAGTTACATGCGAGTTGAGTAATTGGCGTCATAGTAATGCACAATAAACTTGCCAGGGTACACTGCACACAATAAATTCCAGTTTTACGTCTTTGATTAGCCCCAGCTCAGGTTACTCCATGACCCTACGTTCTGCGTTCAAACAGTAGAAAGTACTTACACTCAGAATGCCTTTACATAATGTTAGACCACCCTTTAAAGCAGATGTTTGTTTTACGATTTGTGTTGCAAGCTCCTGCATTAAAGCGGGGCTTACATTATGAAACTAGTGTCGTGAAAAAGCTTGACTGTTCAGGGGTCTACTCTTAAAGCACGAAATCCGTATTTTTGGCTGAAGTCACGGGCGTTTCCTGCTCGTTATCACCTACGGACATAAGATTACTTCGGGGTCCGAACTAAGAATGGATGATAACACGATTTGACAGTTGTGCTTTCTCCCGATGTATATTTACACGTCCGAAAAATTTAATTAATCGGGAGCAGGGTTCATTCCGATGTATCGAACTACTTTCGGACGTGCCCATATCTTTGTTGACAGACTAGCTTCGACTAACACGCTGACATATCTCATCTTAACTACTCAGATTAGGTGACTAAAATAATTGTTACTGTTTCTCTATATGACAGCGTTAGTTGAATTTATAAGCTTTTCATAAATTGGGTATTAGTTAGCAATATCCCGAAACAGGAGGTATACTCACTAAGCAGGAAATCGGTAGTTTCGGCCTAAGCTACGGGGCTTCCTACTCCGTATCGCCTACGAACATAAGATTAGTTTGGGGCCCGACCTAACAATGAATGATATCACGATTAGACAGTTGGTCCCTACTCCCGCTGTGTTTTTGCCCGTCCAAAAATTTTATAAATTGGGTGTAGAATTCAATTCGAAGTTTCGAACTACTTTCGGCCGGGGCCGGATCTTCATTGACGGACTTAGAGTAGGCCCCCAGAACAGTCAAGCTCGTTTCACGTCACTAGTTTCATAATGTAAACCCTGCTTTAAGGCTTTAACTACATTGCTATTAATATGAATTTTGAAACAAATATTTGTAATAATTTTAGTTTTAACATTGTGTGGTTTTATTGTGTTAATGAGGTCATTATAATTAACATGAACGGGTATTCAATGCATTATTTGCAATGCAGTACAATCGAATAATATTATTAGACTACAAATAAAGCTATTTAATTGTAATGGCACAATTATTTTGTAAGTGGACGATAAATATTTTTAAGTACAGTCGGAGTAACTTTTAATGGCCCCTTTGTTATAATTAAACTACATTTATAAAATTGTGGTAACTTATTTACGCTCACTTAAAATTTTATGATTTCTCCAATTCTAGATTACACAAACCTACTTGAAAATTAGAGATGGGCCAATTCTGATCATTATTACAAAAAGAAAACTTCTTTTTTAATTTTTTCTCACTTCGAATTAATTTACTCATAATAGTCCGCTGTTTCATAAAAAAGTGTAACGGACGAAATGATTCCACAGAATTCGTTTCGCTTCTACTCTTTGACGTCTCACAGTCAGCTATAATAAATGATCTAAAAATATTCCGGCTTTTGTATTAACACTATTATCAATTTGGCAAGCTTAATATGGTGATTACAGCTATAATTTGTATTCTTCTCTGTAGGTTTCTTTATGGTTTTTTATTCGATAAAATAATAATCATCTTATAATCAAATCATTCGAAGATGTGAATGTGCACAATTTCTTTTTTTAAATTAAAATTAAAAATTAATTAGTTTCTGAATATTGCACTACTCTTTAAAACATTCAATTTTATTTTTATATTATTAGTGTGTCAGTTACTAAACGAATAAGTAAGAAATTAAGAACAGAAAACATTCATAAGCTTAAATGAAAACTTACCTATACAGTTTACAAGATGCTTTAAAATTTGCATTATTTAAATGCCATTCATTTGAAGTTCAACAGCTACAGTCTATTTAACTACAATATATAGTAATATCACTTTTATCAAGAACAGATTTCAATCTGTTCTTGATAAAAGTGATATTACTTGTAGCAACAGATAACCAAGCTAATTATTTTCATATCTAATAAAGGTAGGCATGGCATGTATTTTATAACTTTAAAAAGTTGTGCAGTACTTAGATTTTATCATTATTGTGCATAGTAAGCAAAATATAATACTAATTCTTTAATGACAAACACAACAGAAAAATAATTTTATTAAGTAGGTAACAAAAAATACTTTATTTATTTTAATTTGAACTGAAAGCTTTCGTGTACAGTCAGCACCTCTAACTAGGTATCAAAATGAGAAGCGACGCACAATCACACCCTCCCATACGTTTAACCGCGCGAAAAAAAAAAAAAGAAAAAAGGTACAATAAATTCGTCTGCCGTGTTTTCGGCCTGACCGGTGCGCCGGATGACATTGCTGTACTGTGATTAATTGTCGCAACGATTGAAACGGTCTAACCCCCCACTGGCAAACGAAATGGAATACTGTGAGCCGAATAGGACCTTTTTAATAACGGGCGCCAAAGAGAAACTAATTTATATGTAGGTATGTCTAATAATACTTTAATGTTACAGTTAGTAAACGGTGGCGTAATAATGGAAATTGGATATGTTGGAACGATGATAAGTAAAATTGTTCACATTTAGCTAGGTGTGTCTGATTCGTAATTAGACCATTATGACGCTACTTGATATACAAGAGAAATTTCTAGTATCGTACTTTAAAAGAAAATTGCAATCCCTAATTGGACCCTGAATTAAACTGAGGATACAGCATAACAACCATTTAAAATGATGAAGAAAACAAAAATAAAATTAACAAACTATCCCATTCAATAAGAATTTTTAACTAACACAAGCTTATTAAATGTTAATAAGCTATTCGATGTAATTTCACACTCGGGTTAATTAGTCGTAACAGTCACAAACTCTAAAGTGGAGAATGAAACTATAGTATATGTGCGATATTAAATGCAATATGACAAGCGAATATATTAAACTCAGCATGTAATCTCGCAAACAAGCGGAGAATTGGCACATTCGAACTTTATTTGACATCTTAACATCTCTTTAAGCCGCGGCGGTGCCGTCTGTTTTATCGAATAAAAATATTAAATGCTTTCAGTAACAGAGCGCGCCGCCGAGCGAACTTAGGGTTCAATACGAAATGGTATGAGAAGCGCTAAGTCATCGGCATTCCCTTTTCATTCCAACATTTGTTAAACTTTTAAGTGTCAAAAAATGATTGTGACAATTTGTCTATTCTCCAGAGTTGTTATCTTGTGTATTTATTTGTTCACCAGCGGGGTAGTTACGTAACACACTAACAGTAGGAATGGGTTTCATTTTGACAGTTCAACAACATTCATTGCGTTATTTACGTTGTTCAGCAGACAAATTTTTCGAACATATGAAGCAATGGATTAGCAATAGGCTTCAAAACGATTCAGATTGTGATAGATAGTGTGTTACGTAATTAGGGTGCTGTTTGAGTTAGATAATCCATTTATCCAATAAATTCAAGATTATTTTACAGTAATACTCGTATTATGTCCCTATTCTCCTATCTTATCTCCAGAATTTACATAGAGTTGCAATACAAAAATTTGAATATAAAACTCGAATCTTTTCACACAAAATGATATTTTTAAAAAGAAATACGGAACTTGTAAAGCGTGGGATGATTCACACTCGGACCATTTCATTCTTATTTATGATACAGGTGAGTATAAATTAGTTCACTTAACAGAAACCCGCTCTTTAGGGGTCCTGATAAACAGGTTCAATCGGTTAATTTGTATCATTTTTTTTATCTCATTGTGTACGGAATGAATTTGAAGTCCTTGACTCAACGAGGTGTAACTAAAGACACGTATTTGTAACGAATCGATGTCCGGCGTTTCTCATGATCTTTGATGGTACCCTACTTACACCTGCCCCGGTTATCGTACAAATCTCTAATTAAGTAATTCTGGCTTTTTAAGTATTGAGTTTTTTGCTTGAATATGGACTGATGTTATTGTGAATTGTGACCGACCTCGTTAATTTTAAGAATAGTTTCCTTGTTGCGTTTTTTGCTCGATTCGATGAGCTTTGTCCAGTGAGCTTTTAAAGATGGGAGCTTTACTGTTTTGATGAGTAGGTACATTATAAATGGTCCGTTTTGAAGGTTTTGATAGTACACTTATGTAAGTGGACTTTCATGTATTAACAGTACCTTTGATACGAAGAATAAGAATAAGTAAACACACAATAATGCTTTGGTACACTACACTAACGGATTACCCTTGATCCAGCACCCTAATTACGTAACACGCTATCTATCACAATTTGAATCATTTTGAAGCCTATTGTTAATCCATTGCTTCATTTGTTTGAAAAATTTGTCTGCTCAACAACGTAAATAAGGCAATGAATGTTGTTGAACTGCCAAAATGAAACCCATTCCTACTGTTAGTGTGTTACGTAATTACCCTTCTGATCAAGGCTATTCCGTTAGTGTAAGTGTGTGTGTGTTAGTGTAAGGGTAGTCTGTCCATACAAGCGAAACAGTCTGGACAGACGAAATGGATAAAGTAGAGTATAGTAAGTAACTAGACAGACTGATGGGTGCAATATAAGGCACCTTAGAAATTTCTAGAACACTCTTAGAGAGACCGCGCACTAGGCAGCCCGGCTGCGCAGCCAGGTTGCCGGCAGCCAGTAAAACATGACGGCGTATGGCAGACCGCGTACTAGGCAGCCACGAATTCCTGGCTGCGGCAGCCATTAGACGCGCCTGATTACACGGCAGCCCGTTGACTGCGCGGACCCACTAGTTCGCGCGCTTCCTTAATTTGCGTTTAAAAGAGCTTATTATATATTATTTCTGAACATGTCAAAATTAACACTCTATAAATAAACAGCATACCTCTACAGTCCAAATATCTTGCACATCCAACAATTCACATAGGTATCAGGTCTATAAACCCATCAAAGGTCATACTGCCTATCAAAATACCTTTACAACTTTCATTCCACGTCGAAAACGGTTCACTAATAGAAAATATTTAATAGAAACTTTATTTTAATTACACTTAGAACTGGTTCCCATTTAAAACAAGCGCTGACCGTGTTTTGTGTGAAGTTATCAAATAATCGACCTTATTGATGTATGGGCTACCGTCTAGCAATGATTTATAATGGCTTCCGACTAGGACATCATTCCTTTGCGATGATTTTCAATCACATCCGACGGTTCGTTAGCTCTCGTATCTATGATCGGTCGAGCCCGGCCGTATGTTGTGATGGATGAGGCAGTTTTTTATCGGCGAAACAAAAATAGCGATGGATATGTGTGGAGAGAATGTCTGTGTATTAATTTTATTTTATTTCATTCAGGAAAAGGCAATAGATATTCTGAAATGTCTAAATAAAACAATTTTATTACTGTAAAATACAATGACCTTCTTTCTATAATAAGTCTCTATGTTTTTAATTAAAAAAATGGGAGAGTCTTCGTGCCTAATTGTAGCGTTTACATGAGTGTCTCAAAAAAAATTATCCTTGCGTGTAAAAATTAATCAAAGTTAGTACATTAATCCATCAAGCCAATTGGTCGATTAAGAGCGTCGGCCAAACAAAAACACAAATCATAAAATTACTATTATTATTTATACCTATACCTATAATATAACATAACATCACGCCTCTTTCCCGAAGGGTTAGGAGAGGGGTACCTTTACTATGTACCTACACCCAAATTAGGCTATTTATGTTCAATATTCGTAGATAACATAAAGAAAAGCAAGTCGATACCGATTACAAATAAGATGCGAACAAATATTGTTGTTAGAAGAATAGTCACGTCCAAATCTATCTAACTCCATGCCTTCAAAACTATATTTTACCGTTGGCAACATCAACAAGTGATACAAACACATGTAAATAAATTGAGATGAGCATTCCCGCGGTTGGCAGCACAATCTATCAGTAATTCACGTTGCATTATCAATCAACCGTTCTATGATTGATGAAATATTTTCATCGGTAGCCAGATAACTTGTCCGTTCCGAAGTTAATTAAGACTTCTATGTACCGAGTTCCTTACAATGTTTTCTTTTTTATGTCGAGGCTTAAAAGTAGCGTCATATGTGATTGATAGAATTATGTTCGTAATAAACAAAGAATCTGTTGACTATATAAAAAACACTTTTCAAACCAATAATTCTGGACTAATTAAATGTTTCATTTTCGAATGTAATAATGTTTTTTTTTAAATAAGAGGTATTTGAACTACACTTGAGTCTAATTTAATGCGAATTTCTGAAATGTGAAAATTCATTATGAATTTCGTACAAATCATAGCTATGATAATAATAATCGGCTTCAATAACATTTATAAATCGACGCTGAGCTAAAGTTTTACAGTTTTAGAATAAGATTTTAATAAAATTATCAGAAAATCTGATTTGAATCTGTAAATACTATTTATATAGAAAGCTTTTATGAAAAACGGTTCTATTTGACTTTAAATAGACAGCAAGGTTGTTTGGGGAATACCGAAACTATAACCAACTAGATTGTTTATAACAGCGAAGTTTCCACCATAATTGAAATGATTTCCCTAGGAACTTACATTACTTACTACTAACCTTGCAAAACCTTAAGCCATATTACAGTAGGTTTCAATGTAGGTAAACAATATTTAGGTAAATTTATCCACAATACACAGAGGTATATTTATGCATAGAAGGTACACAAACATTTCGCCAGTTATGTATCAAGTCCCATAGGTAATAGGGACCGACTGTCATTCATAGATGTTTGATAGTCGTTACGGGTAGTCAGAAACCAGAAAGCTTGAAAACCAGTCTTACCAAAGACTATCGTATTTCCCAGTAACTGGGTGTGGAGGTCAGATAGGCAGTTGCTCTGTGTAAAATACTGCTATTCAACTGCATCCGTTTAGGCGGGAAGCCGACCCCAACATAGTTGGAAAAAAGCTAGGCAGATAATGAAAGAAAGAAAGAAAAATAGGTTTATTTGTCACAGAAACACGTGCATACAAAAAAGATAATTAGCTCTGGTAACAATGTAAAATAAAAATAAGACAAACAAAATAAATCTATAATCACGAGCACAAAACAGAAATAGTCGACAGCTGCACGTCATGACTGTGACAAGAAGGCTTCCACTCAGCATGATGCTGTGCTATGGGAGACCCACAGCACAGCGCTGATTTTCAGTGGTTACCCAAAAAGTACGTACGGAAACCAAGTCAGGTTTAAAGATTGATAGTGATGTACTAGGGGATGAATATTGTGTCTTAATCTAGAATCCAAGAATTTTTTTATGAATAACCATGTGTCAAACCAAGCACCCTAAACTCCGCAATCGCGCTCGCGACCAATAGACCAACGTGGCAGTATCATTTTAAATGACAATAAAACATTAAACTTTTTTCTTTCACAGTATTTATAGCCTTGCACGTGTCTCTAAGATAATATCTGCTATCGACCACAGCCAGTTTCGAGACCACGCTCAAAAGAATGTAATTCTATTAATTAATTTAATTCAGACCAACAATATTTTGATCGTATCATTGTCCGCGAATCAGAGAAATTAAAGTATTCTAATTTGATCTTTATCTACTTCATTATAGGTACTGTAATTTGAGAGAATGGTTTTGGTGTAAGGGAGGCAAGGGTTAAAATGGGGAAGTAGGGTCAGGCACGAATGCAGCAATGACCTTTTCTCCCCGTTATACCCGCACCTACAAAGCCCGATTTTTTTTTATTAGACAGGCTGATTTATTTTTTTGTTCTACATAGGTTGGTCAAGACCCGTCGTACAAATAGAAACAAAAAGCTCTCTGATCCTACCTTACAGCTAATGGAGCAGAGGCGCCAGATGATTCTGCAGTCTTCAGACGATGCGCTCAAGTACCGATAGCTCAATAAATGGATCTCTAAATCCTTGAAAAGCGACCTTCGTCGCTTTAATACAGACCGTATTAAGGACGCGAAAGAGCAGAACAAAGGCTCCCACGTCTTTGCTAGAGATCTGTCTATTGGGCAGAGTCACCTTATAAAGCTGAATACCGATGATGGCAGGATCGAATCTGCCAAACCTGAGCGGTTGATAGAGATCGAGAGGTTCTATGGATCCGCAGGAGAACCAAGGTAACCGACATAGCCCGAAGAATTGCCGAACTTAAGTGGCAGTGGGCAGGGCGCATTGCTAGCAGAACAGATGGCCGATGGGGCCGAATGTTTCTGGAGTGGCGACCGCGTACCGGAAGACGTAGTGTTGGAAGGCTTCACACGAGTTGGATCAATGACCTGGTGAAGGGCGCAGGAATCCGCTGGATGCGAGAAGCATAGAACCGGTCGTAATGGCGGTGCTTGGGGGAGGACTATTTCCAGCAGTGGACGTCTTTGGGCTGAAATGATGATGATGATGATGATATAGTTGTGGTATCGAAGAAGGTTTGATTCACAATGTTGACAGAGTCGAGGAGTTATCTTCAATAAGCCTGTACATAACACTTTTTCATTTAGGTTAGTTGCAAAACCTATGTCTTTTGTTATATAACTTTTAATATTATTCACAAAAAAAAATAGAACTAGTTTCCCTTTCCATAAAATTGCTAGCAAGAATTCACAGAAATTTAATATAATAACATTCAGGAAAGTACTGGTATGTTTTGACTGACAAAAAAGAATTCTGAGGAAAAATTCCACAAGCTCAAATGAATATTAAAAATCTGTCTTTTTCGCGAAGCAATAATTATGTTCAAAAAGCTTTATTTTTGTCTAAAGAAATGATATGAGTTTAAATGAACATCAGAAAATGAAATACTGGCTGAAATAGCAAATATTTTTTTTTAGCGGTACGAGGAAAGCATTAGTTGCTATATTTAACCGTTTGTTTGGTAAAGAGATTTCAAAACACTTTTTTTAAATATAATATTATGTTCTTTCAACAATGTCACAGTAAAAATACGCAAGTTGTCAGTTTAAATTATATAAAGACAGAGTTTATCCACTTACAATTTATGCTCTATTTATAAACATAACTGTTGGCTGGCAAAACCTGCTAAACATCTTTCATTTTAAATTTCCATAAAAAAACAAAATCAGGGCATTTAATCACACATCACGCATCGATTCGTAGACTTCGATTGAAAAAAAGTAACCGACCGAAACGATGACTAGCATTGAGTTCCCGTCTCGATTGTACAAAAGGTCCGAATCGAATTGAACTGTTAGGCATTGTACTGACAATATCTACTCACTATTTGTATTCGGATTCTTTCGTAACATTCCATCACCAATGTCGCTGTCGACTGTTAAACTAATACCGCTAGTTCGAAGCAAAAAGTCCAAAGAGATAAGTAACTAAAGCATAATGATCTAATGACACTGGCGGCGCGAGAGTAAGAACGATTGTTGAAGAAAAAATAACGTGTACCTAGTAATGAGATTTGTGTGCTAATTGGTTTGCTAATCGAATTCTGTTTTAAGTATGTCAGTGTAGGTTAGGTTTGGTTGGTTTTGTGGGTTACTACAATGCATGGCTTCTTGTCAAGTGCAACTCTGTGCAGCCATCCCGCTCTCTGCATTCTATTCCTGATCGAAGTGTGGGACTGTCATTTCACCTACACTTCTGTAGTCTATGACAAGAAATAGGTAGGTTTCAATAAAAAATAACAGGTTTGTTTTAAAGTCAATTTATCTTGCAATAAAACCAGAACTTCCGCCGCCTTTCATCATAACAGTTACCGCCGGGCACTCGCTTATCAAACATAATAAATTCGTTCCCTAACTAAGAGACTTCTGCAATTACAAACTGCTAGACGGTACAGTTGGGCAAATATATTTTAGAACAAGCGGTGTGTGCGGTCACTGCGACTTGTGTATACGAGTCGGTCCGAGGACGCTTCATCGCAACCGCTCCCCACAACTTTCTGAACTGATCCCAACTTGTAACCATTAGAAGACCTGTTAAATGCTGAGGGTACGATTATGCAAACTGCTATGTACCGTTGATATTTAGTTCGGAACATAATAGCTATTAAGTTAGATGTTAATATGTTATTTTGATTAAGTTACCCTATTGTGAGGATCCCTCATATAACTGATGGTCGCGTCGACGGAGATAATACAGTAACGGTCGGGCATGCTTCAGTGGCATCAAGTTTGAGTTTCATCCTTATTGCTAATGTGGATGATCATGATTGTTTAATAGTTGTATGATACACGCTATGTAACTAACTGAGGACTTACTGGGACTACAGTCAAAAGATGAACTGAGCGAAGTTAAGGCAAGTTGGTAGACAAAATTATATAGTGGTTAAAATTGACATGAATGTGCCCTGGCGGCTGAGAGTATGTCATGCTCACTCAAATGTCTCGCTGGTGGTGGCGTGTGTGTTGGATCATTAAGTTCCCTTCAAAATGGTTAAGCTGAATGGTGCTAATCCACGCGTCATGTTCGTGAACGGGCGCCGTCAGTACGGACTGGTCATCTCTCAGTTGCTACGGCTTATTTTAATTTAATATAATATTTGAATTGTTTTTGTCTTTTTTATTATGGACGCTTTTAACTTTCTGCATCGTTCTCACATGCATAATTTCAACATGAATGATGTAACCAATATTTTGTAACCATATTTTGATTCGTGTCCGTGGAATTTCTTGCCCGTTCTTCTCCATAAATACTTACTACGCTTTGGAATGGGCAACTAGCTTCATCTTTCTGACTGACCAACCCCTTGACAATTCAAAAGTGCCTGTAATTGGTTTATTTGAAATAAATGCTTTGAGTTTGAGTTAAAGTTTTATGGAAATTTTCAATGTATCTACTAATAATGAAATAAGCAACGTGTAATTTTAGTATACTTTTGTTTTAATTGAAACTTTAAACTTAACATGTGAGTGAAGCTTAGCAGTTTATTTAATCTAAGTAATCTAATCATTAAATATTATCTTCATTAAAACTAATGAATACTATTTAATATTTATGCAAAGCACGAGTATATTGGAACTCGTATTTGGTTACTGCAATTTCCAAGTTTAAAGTCAATGCCTCAAGTTTTTTAATTATGCGCTAATTCCATGGCGGAGCTTCTAAATTAATATCCAATAAGCTGAAAGTTTTTACATGTCTAGAAAGTTAGTGACGTATTAAATTTTGGGATTGGGATTGTTGCTGATATTGATAAAGATATTAGAAAATCATAACTTAAATTAAGTTGAGGTAAACTTGGTGGATGTGGATGATGGATGGTTAAAGAATTATTTAAATACAATTAAATATAATTTAGATTTCATATTTAAGTGGATTTTCTTTTAATCATGTTATTTATTGTACCTTTTATGTATTTTATTTTATTTCTTTTTTTCGTAGACAATCAATTGATTCTTCTCCATCATCTAAATTCGCATGAATTCCTTACATCTTTACACAAAAATCGTTTTTATTTAAGTGGGAAGCGCCAGGTTGCTCGCGAAATTCAAATTTTTCTACGTATTTTGCAATTTGGGGGTCAGTGTCAGGATATTGAATGACATCAATCAATAGGATTATATGAACTTAGTGGGTTGTATTTATGATTTTAATGATTATAATTCTATAAATACATAATTGTTACGGTCGCGTACCATATTTTGTGCAACATACAACCTGACTCTGACCTGCAAATTGCAAAAAACGTAAGAAAATTTTAATTTTGCGGGAAACCTGGCGCTTTCCCCTTAAGCTCTTTAGCCATTGAAATGTCTTTGTAATCTTGTACTGCTAATTCAATCTTTGTCGGCCTTCAGTATTGTCTTTTATCTTAACTGAGATTATCTCTGTTTCGGAAGATTGGTTCGGTACTTTACATGTTTACTCTACCTTTTGTAATTTTAACGAGTTTATTTGTAACAAAAGTAACGTTAAATAACTTTGTGTTAACGGTTGTCGAAATCTCCTTTCAGTCTTTGGATCGGACTTTTATTTGATTTGTTCTAACTTCGCCATCGACGCTGGAATGGAAAATCTTGGTAAACAAAGAAAAAACGTTAAAAAAAACGTAAATAAACGTTTATTATTATTATTATATGCGATTCTAAATTCTCAAATATAAGTCACTGGAAGCTATGTTAATTAAAATTACTTTATCGCGTTTTCATTGCTTCTATAGCCAAAAGTTATAAAATTGGTCATCAAAGAAACTGATAAGATTAGGTAATAATTAAGTAGTTACATGTTTTATAATACATGAGGTCGCCACCTGTAGCCCACAGAAGTATTCTATTAATTAGAATTAATATATATTTTATATCTGTCCACGTTATCTTGCAGCCACATTTTTTAAATAAAATTGTCGTTAAAATCTCTGAATTTGTACGTTTACAAAAGTACATAGATTTGTGTCAGAGGCAAGAAATCAAGTCAAAATAAATCGAAAACGAAACAAATTATGAATAAATTGATTTCTTCTATAGAAGCTTTTGGTAAAAATAGGTAGACGCACCCGCCTAACAATGTTTTAAACATTTTTACAAGGAAAAAAGTAATCATTCGACAGATTCCGATAAATCGTTATGCTAGTGAGAGATATTCTATATATCGTGCTAAGCGAGTCTTGTGTCCCGCTGAGTGTGGTATAATTTGCCTGCACGGCGCTGTACGGACGGCGCCGAGTAAATAGATCTACCACGAAACGATTAAACTTAGTCCCAGCCGCACTATTCTCCATACATTGCGCTGCCTCTACAATTTTCATGCTAAAAGTAAGGATGTGCGGTCAAAAAGCCGCAATGAAAACTTAAATCCAATATCGCGTTCCGGTCTTTATATTCACGTAGTAGGACTTCTGAAGCCACATGAGGATAGGGCAACCGTGCACTAAATGAAATTCCATAGCCACCGTCGCACGCAAGACAGACAAAAGCAAAGGGAACTGCAATTGAAAAATGCCTTTGTCTCAAATTCAATACAAATGCTATGTAACTAGTCTGTACCTACCTGTAATAAAGAGTATAACTTTGTTGTTTCGTTTTTAAAATACTTTGTTATGCTCCGCTTGTTTCGCTACAAATTTGCCTGTATTTTAGTAGCAAAAACTTGAAAGAACACGTACACTAACCGTATGTTTTACAGAGTTAGGGCTTAACTTGAAGTTATAGACATTACATACGTGAAAGAAAAATGATAGAGGCTTGTACAAACAAGCGCGACACGCGACGCGAATCGCACGTGACACAAAGACACCGCTCGTTGCGCGACAGGCGGTGCCTTTGTGTCGCATCGCGCCTTTTTGAAGGAGCCTAAAGAAGTTTTTATATATTATAAACTTAACATCACGACTATATTCCCTGAAAGGTTAGGCAGAGGTATACCTATAGTGAACCCATTTATATATTACATTCAATAATAAAGGACGGGATATGATTTCTACAATCAACCAAAGAAAACTGCGATCAGTACACGCTTGATAGACATGATGAATGTAATTGTTTTACGACCTATCATTGTTACAATTTACGTAAATAGCAGAAAGCTCATTTTCTAATTAATATAATATTACACATGGCACAATAATATTAAAAGGAGTGATTTCTGTAATCACCAAGAAAACCTGCGATCAACATAATATTTATTATTTAATTACTTTTTTATTACATGATGTAGGTATTTGATAGTCTTACGACCGTTTATTGTTATAATTTACGTAACAGTTTTAGAAGGCTCATTTTAATCAAGTACATGTTTTCCGAATTTGGGAGGGTATAATCCGAGTCTTCTTGT
This sequence comes from Dryobotodes eremita, assembly GCA_917490735.1. Taxonomy (NCBI): domain Eukaryota; kingdom Metazoa; phylum Arthropoda; class Insecta; order Lepidoptera; family Noctuidae; genus Dryobotodes; species Dryobotodes eremita. The sequence goes on along the minus strand of OU823251.1, from coordinate 14,741,566 downwards.
CCCACCACATTTTTGACGATTAGTCATGTTTCTGCACTAGAGTACTGAAAATAGCTAAGTATATCAAGATAACCCTTTGTGTTTGAGGGCACGTGTAAAATGGAGTGGCTTAACCCTATCAAGTGAGGTGTCCCTGAAAAGGTTTTTTTTTCAAAGTTGACGCTTTTATGTTCATGAATTAATTGAGATGCATAAGTCCTTAGAGTCATTAGCAATGTGTCACCACTCAGTGACTTTTAATTATTCGATCTGAAAGACTAAAAAGTTTTGGAACACTTATGATGGAACGTGTGAAAAGGTTTTAATTTTGATTAATGATTTTCTATTTTATAAAGGATTTTGTGAAATAAATCATTCAAAAGAAAAGATAGTCAGCTGTGGATGAGCATATAGACTAAAATATATCACGAATAAAAGAAACTCAGTGTGATCATGGCTTTAGATAATATTCATTAGAAATCTCTACGTATTGTAAAACAAAGTCCGTCCCCCGCCGCGTCTGTCTGCCTGTCTGCCTCTCTGTCTGTCTGAACGCGATCAACTCAAAAATTGCCAAAAGGATTTTCATACGGTTTTCACCAATGCCCATTAAGGTTTTGTGTTAATTTGCTGAAATATGACCATAATTGTTGAAGATGTCGGAAATAATCATGCCGACAGGGAGCTTTACTGGCGTGCCCCGAATAAACCAATAGAGTTATATGAAAACAATGTATTACGGAATTAATACATTATTTACCAGTATACTTTTAATCCCAGTAGTACGTTCTCGTGGGGTATTTTCAAAAGCTAGTGGATGATATAAACGATACCTAAACACAAACGGATTTCCATCTTTGCTCCAAAAAATAATAAAATAGTGCTAATTTATGTTGACGTTTAATCGTTTTTGTATCAATCTGCGAAAAAGAACATTCATAAAATAATATTTGCATATAAATGGTGATCACATTATGTCAGTCATCGTTAGAAACATTGCTTTTTGTGATATCAATGACTGGCTCGGATAAAATTATATGAATTTTAAATGTTTTAGGTACATTCGTAAATCTTTTTTAAATGAATTCATGTGAATTGATTAATCACGACATTCACGTCATTTGTTAAATTAGATTTTTATTTTTAAATAAGTTTCAATCAATGTCACCTTATATGCTTCTAAAGGCTTTTTAATATGATTGATGTCATATGATTAGTATTCACAAACAAATCCGCTGCTGGTATAAAGTTCAATTCCGAGGTTGAACAAAGTTTTACCAATTGGGATTTAACGTAACAGCCTTATTGATATGATACCCGTTAAATGGCAATTAACGATTATTCAAATTACTGGCCTTGGCTACCTGGGGAAATTAACAAAATTAAAGATCTGCTTCGGAAGGGAAAAGAAGGCATCCGTTGCTCCTGCGAGCAATGGCATAAATGTCGCAAATAAACGTGCACTAGCAATCAAAGAATCATCTGTAATAAACAATTTATTTATTTATTTATATGGCACTTAGAATAAAATTCAAAGCCGTAAGAACATCTGTTTTACACTATAACCGTAGTACTTTTAAATTATTCTGAACACGTGTCGACACAAATTTTCTGAATGTCAGAGCTCTAAAGATTTACATAAAACTGAAGACTTGTTCTAGAAACTTTTGCAAATACTACGTTTCAAAGTAGAGGTACGGACCCCGCTTATGTAGGTAATGCATGCTATGTAATGAATGTAATATATATATATATATAATATAACATATACTATCTAATGCTCACGATCAGTAGGTATAATATTCAGAGATCGGAATCTGGGCGTCATTCCAAGACCGTATCCAGAAAATGTATTAATCAATTGAATAGATTTTTCAATTCATTTGAATCCTACTGTATTTTTTTAAATAGATAGTTAGTCTTAATCTAAAAGCAAATATTTCGTACTGATTTCGTAAAGATATTGGAAATTTCGAATTGACTTTAACTGCCTGACAATAAATGACAGCCATTTTAAACTTTTTAAAAGCTTGAGGCTAATCTTATAGTCTAGGAAAGACATTCACGTCTCAAGCTTTTAAGTAAATATTAAAGTTCTATGTTTACGTAAGTTTTATTTTGTACTTTTGAGCATTAGAATTTGTTTCAATATCTGTTCTATCACCTTCATTTTTAAAGGTAAGTACTTGTAATGTCAAATCCAACGAACCCAAACACGCCTTTACACGAGTCATGGTGTGAAGCCAACCGAGTTGCACTATCCAAGTCATGCCATACTTTAGACCGGGCTATCATAATTGAATGCATATTAAATTGTTTGTGTCTCTGCTGTTACCGCTGAGGAGTTTCCTCGTGTTGAGCCTATCCTGGGTACAGCAGCCAGGTCAGATTGACTTTTGAATGGACTATCATAATTAAATGCGTATATACAATTTCGTGTCTGTACTGTTGACCGTTGAGTAGTTCCCTCGTCTCCAGCCACTGCTGGGTGAAGCTGCCAGGTCAGATTGACTTTTGAACGGACTATCATAATTAAATGCGTATATAAAATTTCGTGTCTGTACTGTTGACCGTTGAGTAGTTCCCTCGTCTGGAGCCAATGCTGGGTGAAGCAGCCAGGTCATGGTGAACTTTAGAACGAACTTTCATAATTAAATCGTATACCTATTTAATTTCGTGCCTGTACTGTTGACCGTTGAGTAGTCCCCTCCTCTGGAGCCAATCCTAGGTGCAGCAGCCAGGTCATGATGAAATTTAGAACGAACTATCATAATTAACACGTATATTTAATTTCGTATCTGTACTGTTGACCGTTGAGGAGTTCCCTCGTCTGTAGCCAATCCTGGGTGTAGGAGCCAGGTCATGGTGAACTTTAGAACGGACTATCACAACTAAATCCGTATATAAAATTTCTTGTCTGTAATGCTGACCGTTAAGGAGATCCCTCGACTGGAGTCTTGGGTGCAGCAGCCAAGTCATAGTGGAAATTAGAACGGAATATCATAGTTAATTGCGTATATAAAATTTCGTGTCTTTAATGTTGACCGTTAAGGAATTCCCTCGTTTGGAGCCAATCCTGTGTGTAGAATCGTCATGGTCTGGGTGCTTAATGCAAAATTGCATTGTCTTTAAAACAAAATCAACATGTAAAATTTCAACTCCGTAAGATAAGAGGAAGTGGCTTTAATTCAGCTTGCAAGATTTGACCAATATATACTGACTACTCGTAACAAGGCAAGTTAAATAAAAGCTTGTAAAAATAAAAACATTATGTACAGAAGTGCACAGCAGGTTAAACAATAATATAATAATACATTACTGCCACGGTCTGCAATGACTGCGTTGCTGGCAGCGCTGATGATGGCCGAAAGCGCAGCGTAGCGTAGGTCCAGGCCAACACAGCACAGTCAGCATTGCAGCCTTTGATAGACAAGCTGGAATAAAGGCCGAGACCGAAGGTCCATGCCTTGATAGCTCTGAGAGCAAGGGCTACAATAGTGACCAAGCTTGAATGCCGAGAGCATAGCTAAGCCAAACCCGAGGCCATCATAGCGTGGCCAGCAACGCAGTCATTGCGGACCAAGGCTTGTATAGTGCTTTATTCAAACAATACGAATAATATATATAAAACCAGCTTAGTACAGTAAGAATTTATTTAAAGTAACAATTGTAATAAGTACAGTTACTAAAATTCAGAATCGCATATCACTTATAGTTTGTGATAATCCTAGAGCGGTGTTTGATCGTTGGGTCATTTCTTCATCACGGACTGCCATCTCTCCAGCGGTTGATGATTCAAGAGCCTCTTGTGCAGGTGTGAAAACTTCTTGGTGAGAAGTTGTTGGTTTCAAGTTCATACTTTAGCTGATTTGATTTGTGATCTTACTTTTATTTTCGACTGATTCTTCCATGTAACTCTCGGCCACTCTGTCAGATTTCCATTCGCCATGCCATTTGAATGTTACTATGTTGGCCCCAGTATCAGCAAGCAGATTGGCTGATGATCGCCGGAAACAATGACTTGTACTCTGGATTGGGCAAGTTTAAGTATGTCGCAATGATTTTGGACATTTGTGAAATTTTGTGCCTTCCCGTTACTTGTTTTGTGCATTTTATTTGCAGTATCTATAATTCAGACAAAATCTGTTTGCTTTTATATCAAAGGGACGAAGTGCTTGATATTTTTGTACCACTGCAAATGAGGTGCCACGGAGAGCGAAGGTTCGATCTATCTTGGTTTTAGTGTCACGAAGAGCAAACATCATGACATTGTTGTGAGTTTCTATATACCCAGGTTGTAATAGTCTTTTATGTTTAAATTGTGCTTCACCAAAACCGTGCACTTCAGCATGGAGTAAGTATTCCAGAGACATGAGGGCTTCATTTTCTTTGAAAGGTCGTTAAAATAAGCTAGAAAAACGTTTTCCGATAAAAACTTTGACATTCTGTTGATTTTCCATTGCGCAAACGTTTCGTAGGCAATTTTGTATTTTACTTTGACTTCGGTGGTAATAAATTTTCAATCACTAATTCTCCTTCCTTTTGAATGACCGGCGGTGTTAAACACATTGAATTGAAGGATTCGTCGCTTGAAGAGTTCCTTTTTACAATTTTATTTTAAATATCACAAAAATTGATGGAAAACAAAATGGAGAGTTGCAAAAAATTTCACCGCGCCGCGCTTTTGTTTCTTCCCCGCGCTTTATCCTTTTTTATTTTATTTTGCTATGATGATTTGTACTGCCTGTACCTATCCAGCCAAATTCTGAATAAAATCTTTTTGCAGCTGACTATTTTTGAAACAAAACACGACAATAATGGATTTTCAAAGGAAATTGCTGGTGGCTGAAACTCACCAGCAATGAAATTTCATACAACTTTGCTGACGCCTATTCAAGTAGCGCTGAAAGGTTGACTTTGTTCAAAGAAGATTATCAAAATTTCGACCACATTACAAGCATTTTTAAATAAAGTTATAACCTTTTTTAGCTGGAAAGTTTTATACTAGATTTATATTCCTTACTAGCTGCTGCCCGCGGCTTCGCCAGCGTGGATGTCGGAAATTATCCAACGGGACCGTGCTCCCGGTACAAAAAGTAGCCTATGTTGCTCCTTATAACATCAGCTATATGCCAGTGAAAGTCCCGTCAAAATCGGTCCATCCATTTCGGAGATTACCCGGAACAAACAGACATACAGAGAGAGAGATAAATTAAAAAAAAATGGTATTTTGTTATAAGTCCCGTATATACTTTCATATGCATTTAGTAAAAAGCTGTTATTTTGACATTACAAACAGACACTTCAATTTTATTTATATGTATGGAAGATGTATAGATGTATAGATAAGTACAAAGTACCTGATACCTACCGTTTACCTACCGCTTATTAGAACGGACACACACTTCCCTATTCTTTTTATTATTCTAGCGTACGGCACTCGTGGGTTGCAGCTGAAAATCAGCGTCAGGTGGTACACCTTGTGTTGTCATCTGACATTATGCTGAGCTGAGGCCCCATTGGCATTATAATCATTGTTCCGTATTTTTTAGTTTTAAGGTGTATTTTTGTTGCTGCAATGCCAATAAACGCATTTTTCTTTATTTTTTTTTCTTTCTACTCAAAAAATTATGAATCAACCCCGTTGGAAAAGAAATGATATTAAAATTATGAAAAATGGTATTATACCATCGTTATCTACTTAGACCACGCAGTGTGGTGTCGACCTAAAGTGTCATGGCGGCTTGTTGAAAAGATACACGACGTACGTGAGCCTATTTAGTAACGAGTTAGATCGAAAGCTAAATAATCGTTTCGCATATTCACGCTATGACGCTTTTCTTCAAAGTTTCGATTTCATATAGCTGCATGGTATTAGCAATATTTTCAGTTCACTGAACCATTTGAAAGTGATCTATAAGATTTGCCAGATGAGCTTTTTAAGACTTTCGAAGTCTCGAGACTTCAACCGTTTATTCTACAATCGACGTTTTTGTTCCAATATATCAATACCTAACAATTTTATTTTAGGGTTAACTTTAAAGTTTTTGTTAAAAAAATACTCTATCCTTTTAACTTTAATTTCTTTTTGTAAAAACATAAAGTTAATCCTAATTTTGCAAACAGTTTAAACTATTATAGTTATTTGCCTTACTTATATCTTAAAGGATAATCTAACTTATAAACACTTGCCTTTGTTTGAACGATTACAAAAGAAAAATAAAGAACTGCAGCTTTGGTAGCCATTGGCATAAAAGACACCTTGTAACTAGACTTGTCCACAAATTCCCACCCACCGTTGACATTTTTAAAAAGAGAACAAAAAAGATCAAAAACTGCCTCATAATTGGCACAAAAGATGGCGTATCGCAGAAAAGATCGTCCGAACACAGAGCTCTTTATCTTTTTTCGAGATTAATATTTTTGTTAGTCATTTTTTATTCGCAGTTCGAAGTTTATTTTTTATCTCTCATAGTTTCGTCGGGAATTGGGAATAGGAGATGCATGGAAACGTTGATTTAATGGGAATTCTTATGACACTTATGAAATGGTCGGTTGGTTTAGAGTTGTTTATTGGCATTTATGCATTTTATTTTATAGTTTTCTAATTTTCACTATTTGAAAATGTTTTCTTTTATCGAGCTACCTATTTATTATTAATCATATTTTAAAATAGCTTCCGCCCGCGGCTTCGCCCGCGTGGTATGGCGATCAAAAATATCCTAAATGTTTCCCGGAGGTTTAAGTATCCCCATACTAAATATCTTCAAAATCGGTCCAGCCGTTTTGGTGATTAGCCGGAACAAACAGACAGAAAGAAAACAAAAATTAAAAAAAAAAATTGTTTGTTTGTTAGTACCGTGTATAATTATTTGTTATTTTGACATTACAAGCAGACACTTCAATTTTATTTATTTGTATAGCTAGATATTTCACTTTTCATAGAAACAGGCTATGAAAAGTACCTTCCTCTAAATTAATTGCAATCCAAGTTCAATACGTATTTATTTACTGAAAATTATGCACAGCAACGCCTTAAAAAAATATTTTACAAGACATCGACACCACTCGTCTTTTAGAAAAAAGGTTCCTTTTTTAGTTATGAACACCGCTTATAGTGATAATGTTTGCTACCTGAGCGTGGGTGCGTTTTAGATCCCGGCACGTGAAATATTGCGAGACATCCCCTGTCACATATCTGCCTTATAAACGCGAAAAAAAATCCTAAGAAAAGGACACAGCTCACAAAATTATACAAGAAGGAACGAGACACAAATAGCCCGCGGTAAGAAAGAAGCGTTGTTAATTGCTTTGATTAGATTTCAAGGATTTTAATATAGTGATTCACGCGCTTTGTCAAGTTTCATATATTTTGATTTCGTACGGTGTCAGTTTGATAAAATACGGTTTTTCTTATTCAATGGACATGTTTACCCTTCCCGGGTTTGGGTCATTGTGTATTATAGCCGATGTAGTTTTGTTGGTAGCCGTGACTGTCAACACTGAGGTCAGATAAAAAATGTTAAGACGGAAATATTTCGCACCTCCCAAGCTTCCTTCAGGAAGTTTACTTTGTAACTTCTTAACACTGCATAAGTTTTTCTTTGTAGGTTAAGATTTATGGGACATTTAAGCTACCGTTGAGAATGTTTTGATCCGAAACAAATCGGGATTAGGTTTCTTGATTAAGTAGATTTGATGAAGAATTGCTTCCTTCTTTTCTTAAAGCCCCGTTCAATAAGCGGATGTCATGCATTTTAAAACTATTGGATATAATCACATCGGCCGATTAACTGTTTGGTCTCCATCTCAACCATGGTCACATTTTAAGTCATGGAAAAAATAATTTACATCCATCTGTATTTACTTAATTCTTTGCAGAGCACCAGCGCTTTCTTTTCTGCAACGAAAACAGGAATAACCTTATGATTTAAATAGCTTGTTATTTAATATTCATATAAAAAAATCCAAGACGAAATTACATTAACAACTATAATAGCGTAAATACTCATAAATACACGAGCACGTAGCTCAAACGCAATTTCTATGCTAACAAGGATACGCGCGTTATCGTATTTGTACCGCTATCTGGGTGCAAAACACACGGGGTGAATATTTTACACATTTTGTTTTACGTCTCTACGTATCCACGGTAAATAAACATTTCCTGAAGATTTTTATTTGCTATGTTTTTTTTTGCGGTGTGACGAAACACGTTCTTGAATTATTTCGAGTGCTCTAACAAGGCACTTGAGGTTTGGTTCATAGTTTTCGATAAGGGATTGTGATAAAGTCTGGGTATTTTGGGATGATATGGGTGTTTCTAAATATATGGAAAAAAGGACCCACAATCATACATAACATAACACCTGTAATCCCCAAAAGGTCAAACAAAGGTGTAGGTACCTAGTAAGTACACCCACATCTCGCCAGTTATGTTTAAGTCCTATGTAATAGGGAACGAGCCTATTGCCATAAACTGGCCACAGATCCAGACTCCAGGCTGTTACTGAGAAATTCCCGATGGAAAAACCCAATAACACTTTGCCCGACAAGGGAATCGAACCCAGGACTGAGCTCAGCAGCTGTGACCATTAGACCAACGATGATTAGGTACGTTCATATATATCGTAAGGAAATCTAAACACACGTGTCGCAAATTTCCTATTAAATAATCATAATCACAATCATTTATTTGCAATAATTATTGGTGCAGTGTTGGTCTTAAAGTTAGTAAAATTTAAGTTTCCTAATACATAGTCAGACATTTGACATGCAAAACATTACAACATATTTAATGCTAGAGTACAATATGTATGTCCAATGAATAATAGAATATGAATGAATAATAGAATCTAGCATTAAAAGCATGCCTTTTAATGCTAGATTCTATTATTCATTAATTTTACAATACATTACGAGTAAACATTAATCATCGCCACATTCATTTCAAACAGCTTATTTATCATTATTTATAAATTCATCTCAATAATAAAATAATTTTTCCAGCAGCCATAATTTTAACTTTATAAAAAAAAAATATTAAGTAACTCTTAAAGTTTTAATCTCGAATTATATCACTATATACGAGGACTGGTTTGAGTTGACGAGGGAAATGAGTACCTGGAAGGACTTTGGAGAGGACCAGCAGCAGGAGACTTGCCCAGCAGTGGAACAGTATTGGCTAAACAAAAAAAACTTAGACTTAGACTTAAGTCTAAGTCTAAGTTTTAATCTTTAGTTTAAACTAAAGATTATTTCAGTTGAACCATGGCTGCTTTTAACAACGTGTTTTTATGTTTATTAAGGCTTCGGTGAATATTTATCTTAGAAACTATAGATATTCTAACAAGAAGATATTGTTGTCCATATATACCACAAAAAAATTCTGTCGTGTTGCGTCTTTTAGCCACAAAGGTTTTCAGCTCCAAGCCGAGAGATTATTTATTGCCTTGCGTATCCTAAGTACCTATAACCTATATAACTCGTCCCTTTATCTTATCCTTACAGAGTCTTCTGATAACAAAATTTATGTTCCAAATGTTATCGGATTTATAATATAAAGCATTTAAATTATGTAAAGTTTCCAACAAATCGTACACAATCTTGAAACACAGAAATGTACGTATCTTTATGTTTTCAAACTCTGCTCTTGATCTCGTATTTTATTTTCTGTTGGAGCTGCTATAACATATCTTTACGGAAATTATACGTTGGTGAAACTTGTGATGTAAGGATTTGAGAAATTACGCTTAAGGTTTTCAGAAGTTTTCATACTTTAAGGTTTTAGAAGTAAACGGAGAAAATAATTACCGTCAAACGGGGTAATAGAGATGCATGGGTGAATCGAAACGAAACTTTAAAAGGTATCTTAATATTGAAATAATATAGTTTGTTGCCAAAAAGGGCACTTGTTGGCAACAAACTATATTATTTCAATGTTAAAACCCCTTTTAAAGTTTCGTTTCGATTCACCCCTGCATCCCTATTCACCCCGTTTGACTGTTCTTTTTAACTGTAACACTTTCACTATTTTGAAGTTTTGAGTAATTTATCCGATTGCGTGTAAAAAAAAATAAGTATCCTTTCTCTTGCAGTTGTGATTATTATTGACTTGTGCTCTGATAATGAATGGAAAATCGGAGAAGACTTTGTCGAGCTAGAAGCTAGACGGACATAGTATTTCCCCAATAACCGTAACACACAGTTTATCAGATTTCTTTGACATTCATATAAGTACGTACCCAGGTATTTTTTGTTGAAAATTATTTTGTAGGGCAAAATAATATCAACAGAATCCACAATGACCTCATAAGAAACTGATAGCTCTCCACTTAAACAACAGTTCTCGACGAGGATGAGATACAGGTAAACAAAAAATCGTTTGCCTATTTATAAGAAAAATAGACACACTCAACCGTTCGGCCGATCGTAAAATTGATCGGCACAAACAATTTTCATCGTAGGTATACCGACGTGCGCATTCATCAAAAAACATAAATACCTACCGTGGGTAAGGAGATACCCCTACGGCGAATATAAGCGAAAACGATTCATCATTATTCATTCCTTCAGCTGACAGATTGTGATGTGAAACACTTCGGAGTAATAACTTTAACACGCTTCGGCGTCTCCTTGATAGATGTTTTTTGAAATAACGAAACGTTAACATGTGTTTTTTTAGATACACGCGGTAATTACGTCATCGCTACGTATGAGCTTTTGTCTCAGATCGCGATGAATGATATGCCTGTTGTGACAGCCACGGACAAACACACGAAATTTTTTATGAATACACGCAGGCATCGTGAAGTGTTGGCTTCAGAGGTATTGTTTTTAAAGTAATCGTAAATTGTTTCGTACATCTCTTTTAAACGGCTGTAACGTGATTTATTATTCAATTAGACTTGTAAAACGTTTGTTGACAAAACTCTTGTGATTCAGAAGATTACATGCAAAGAGCCTTTGATGGACACTTAACAAGTGTCCATTGTAAGTTCTAGACGAAGTCTTGAATAATAAAATATAAACTAAATGTAAACATAAAGTAGTTGCAAGGTCGTGGACTTCGCAAGTCCTAATGGAGGAGACCGTAATAATCTTTTGTGAAAGTAGGAGACAGAATATTCTATAGTGAACAAAATACATTTACATTTGGTTTTGAAAAGTGTAGAACTAGGCAAGAGTAGTGATACAACCTAACCCGTACCCTAATTATGTAACACACTATCTATCACAATCTGAATCATTTTGAAGCCTATTAGTAATCCATTGCTTCTTAAGTTCGAAAAAAAATTCTGCTTAACAACGTAAATAACGCAATGAATGTTGTTGAACTGTCAAAATGAAACCCATTCCTACTTTTAGTGTGTTACGTAATTACCCCGCAGAATTTCTAACAAAGCAGGCAACGGCCCTGATGCAATACATTGCCCTAACCGCATTATGATGTTATCAGTACACATGATATCACCCCCTTAGGTCTCAACGGAGGGAACGGGTCGGTTATTCTGAGTCGGGAACCATGTGCCAGTCTGTGGGATACCGTTTTTGCCTAACCCAATGGTGTATCCAGTAGTGACTCATGTTTTTTTGCTTCTAATGAAACTATGTATACCATCAGCAGACCTATCTGTTTAGGCACTTGGACAAAACAAGCGTGAAGTGGCAATCTGCAAATAAATTTTCTAATATCCTATACTTAGTACCTACCACGTTACTTCGTACAAGATAGATATTAAAACATAACATAACATTACGCCTATTCTCCCCGAAGCCGTTAAGCAGAGGTTACCTATAGAACAACCACATCTCACATTTTTTTTTTTTTAATTAATGCAAATTTAAAGGGCTTTGTCGCACATGCGATTATGCCGCCCTGGTTAGCTTAACAAAATCATACTAATCTCTATTTAACTAAACCTTAGCATAGCTAGTTTTTAAAGTATTCTAGCTGCATCAGAAAGTGGCTCAGCTAGGACAACCACATTTCGCTTATGTTCATATAGCACCAAAATACAAAATCGTCGACACCAAAATCCATATCTCCAAAAATTTCCATCTCATAAAGAATAAGCCCGCCCTCCGCTATCAAAATTAATCACAAACTATTAATTTATCTCACGTCATCCATTAAGAGTCAGCTAAGTGACAAAAGAAAAACACGGATGCCGGCGCAAGGCATCTGTCTTTTCATAGTCAACTTAACTAAAAGGATTAAAATGATATCTTCCGTCGTCTGACAGCCAGTGTGGTCTGCCAAGCGTTAACAGAAAACCTCTTTTGTTAAAGAATTTTGTTACCTTAAGCTTTTAATACCTTTATGCCATTGCTTTTTAATTTTAGCATTTCATAAAAGGGTTGGTTTTAATCCCGATTACGTGTAGGTACTTTGAAAACGTTTTCGATGTCTTTTGTTATATTTTTAGGTTCTATTCTTATTGCGGTAAGTTAATTTTGATTTCTTTGAGAAACGAAACGGATTTTTATATTTATAATGGAATTATAAAAGGCTATGTGCATCTTTGAAATCCTATTAAATTATATAACGTTCTGGGTTTTGTCGTAGGTGGGCTGACACAATAGTAAATTATTAAACTTTAAAGGAAGCTCTCCCTTTAAAGTTTCAATATTTCACATTGTCACTTCCGTTGCGAAGCTGAAGAAAAAAAAATTATATACATAAAGTGTTATGTGACTCATACGAGTAGTCATAAGATTCTTAAGCCAGGTAACTTAATCAGAAATGGCACACTTTAAACCACAACATCCTAAAACTAGGCTTCCTCAGGTATCTCATAATTTCTGGGAAGTCTTAATAGGGTATTACATCGATGGCTTTAAGGCACGTGAATTATTCCATAACTTAGAAGGTTTCCGCTGTTAACGCTCCGAATTTCTCACAGTGACCGGAATTTTGAGCAAAAAGTTGTGGTGCAAAATTATTGAGCATTTTTAAGGCCGCAGCAGATATTAATAGCATTTTTTTTTAAATAAGATTGTTGAAGAACTTACGATTAACTACAAAATCCTATCTTGTATATTCATATTTACAATCTCGGAGGTCAGTAACAAATCACAGAAGGTACCTATGATAAATATAAAATCCAGTTCAACTTCTCAAAGCAGCTGATGCCCGTATTCATTCAAAGTTTGCGGTTTCGGAGACGCACAGTCGATCGCTTAAAGCTCCGAAAAAAATAATTTATTGTAATAAGTCGTCGTGAACACTCGCCACCGCTCGGCTCATCTCGCCCGCTCCGCACCCCTCTCCCGAGCGTATACTCGACTCGACTGCAATGGCTTTACCAAAATTCAGTCGACTGGTAGCAGCGTCTGGGCACGGTCGCGCCACACGACGCTCTGAACGGACTTACGTTACGGTGAAAACACGCTTATCACTTACGTTACGCGATACGAAATTGAGTTACGGACTTTACTGAATACAACCAGTTAAATTGTATTCAGAAAACATTTCGAATATAACTACAGTGAATATTGGACGTTTTGTTAAAACTGATATGGACAGTTTATGTGAAAATTTTGTTTACGTTTCGAAGGACGCTAAATCACCGGATTGTGAATTGATATTGACGCATCATGAGCATTATCTCAACAAGGACTATTTGTTAAATTGAAGCCGAAATAGTGTTCATAAATTGATGGATACTACACATCCGGCAAGGGGACGCAATACGCGAACGCCGACGGAAAAAACATGACACTGAGCCTATCGTGTCTTGTTTTCTTTCTTCCTTGATATTTGATTTTCCCCATGATGGCTCAACAGAAAACTTTTTCAAGAAATCGTCTTTGCCAAATCCTGTTTTGGTTCCTCATCGGCCTAAATGTGGCTGACCAGAGCTCTCTGCCACTGAAATATGAAGCACCTGATGACTGCCAATGGTGGCTGAGAGGCCCCAATGATGCACATGAAGTTTCCCTCACATGTAAACTACGCACAATAAACAGTGAATTTGACACAACTAACTTCAGTGTTATTCCTTCAGAACATACCACGTCTTTAAGAATAGAGTGTAATGAAGAAATGATGTATAAAAGCTCTCTTGATGATCGGAGTTTCGCACATCTAGTGAAACTACGTGAACTTGTTTTAGATAACTGTAAAATTGGAAGATGGCCGCCTGGCGTACTCTCCGGCTTGAGGGACCTCAGAAATTTAACGATTCGAACGAAAAACACAGAGTGGGCCGCTATGAGTTTAGAGATAGCATCAGAAAGCTTTACGGCTGTTCGACAGTTGGAAAAGTTAGATCTCAGTTTTAATAACATCTGGTCGTTTCCCGAAAACTTGTTCTGCCCATTAACAAACTTAGTGTATTTGAATGTATCTTCGAATCGTCTTCAAGATGTGAGTGATTTGGGATTCAGAGAGCGAGCAATGCATCAAGCACTGATTAGTGAACAGGATGGCCCAGCTCCCTCGGCGCCTTCTATGTCACATGCAACCTGCTCATTAGATATTGAGGTACTAGACGCTTCCAGCAATCACTTTGTGCTAATGCCAGAAAACGGATTTATGGCTCTTCGTAGACTCAAAGAACTGCACATTCACGACAACGAAATATCAATGGTTGCTGACAAAGCCTTATCTGGATTGAAACAGCTGCAGATAATTGATCTTTCAAACAACAAAATAGTCGCTCTTCCGCAAGATCTATTCAAAGATAGCAGACCGGTCATCAAAGAAATATACTTACAAAACAATTCTATAAGTGTGCTTTCACCAAGCCTGTTCGCCAACCTAGATCAGCTGTTGGCGTTGGATTTATCTAATAATCATTTAACAAGTACTTGGATTAATGAGAATACTTTCACCGGTCTTATAAGAATGGTTCTGTTGAACTTGTCTAACAACAGATTAACGAAGCTGGATCCCAAGATTTTCAAAGATTTATACACTTTACAAATACTTAACGTTCAGCATAACATGTTGGAAAGCATTGCTGCTGACACATTTGCACCAATGAATAATCTACACACATTGATCCTATCATACAACAAGATATCCCATATTGATGCCTATGCACTGAATGGTCTGTATGTGTTGTCTCTACTATCCATAGACAATAATCATCTCGAAGAACTCCATCCAGAAGCATTCAGGAATACGTCCTCCCTACAGGATTTGAATTTAAATGGGAATCGTTTAAAGAAAGTACCCATAGCGCTAAGAAATATGCGTTTACTAAGGACTCTTGATCTGGGAGAGAATCAGATAACATCACTGGAGGAACCCGGCTTCGTCGGTTTGCATAACGTATATGGCCTTCGTCTTATCGGAAATAAGATAGAAAACATAAGTAAAGATGTGTTTACAGATTTACCGTCCCTACAAATTTTAAATCTAGCACGTAATAAATTGAAGCACATCGATATGAATGCATTCGAAACGTTATCAACTCTACAAGCTATAAGGTTGGACGCTAACCAACTCACAGAAATCCAAGGCCTGTTTGTAAATATCCCATCTCTATTGTGGCTTAATGTATCAGATAACCAAATAGAATGGTTTGATTACACTGTTATTCCTTCGGGACTTCAGTGGTTGGATCTTCATAGTAATAATATCAAGGAACTAGGAAACAACTATCGCATGGACAAAGAATTGCGCTTGCAAACACTAGACGCAAGTTTCAACAAAATGACAAAAATCTCGGCTTTCTCAATTCCCAGCAGTGTAGAGTTGCTGTTCCTGAATGATAATCAAATTACACAAGTTGAAGCTCAAACTTTTGTTGGAAAAACCAATTTAACGAGAGTCGATTTGTATGCAAATCAGATAACTAGTATGGATCTCAATGCGCTTCGTCTAACTCCAGTCGATCCGGGACGGCCGCTACCCGAATTTTATATCGGTGGAAACCCGTTTCAGTGCGACTGTACTATGGAGTGGCTACAACGCATAAACAAACTGGATCATCTCAGGCAACATCCACGTGTCATGGACTTGGAGAGCATATATTGTAAATTATTATACAATCGTGAAAGGACTTATATTCCGCTCATAGAAGCCGAATCATCTCAGTTTTTGTGTACATATAAAACGCACTGTTTTACGCTGTGTCATTGTTGTGATTTTGACGCCTGTGATTGTGAAATGACGTGCCCATCGAACTGTACGTGTTATCATGACCAACCGTGGTCGGCGAATATTGTGGACTGTTCTGCTGCTGGTTATGCGGAAATACCCAGTAGTATACCTATGGACGCTACTGAACTATATTTAGACGGTAATAACTTTGGTGGTTTAACGAGTCATGCTTTTATTGGACGTAAGAACTTGAAAATATTGTACGCTAATAATTCTAACATTGACGCCCTGTATAATAATACGTTTAGTGGACTAAAACGCTTAACTACATTGCATTTAGAAAAGAACAATATAAAAGAGTTGCTAGGTTTTGAATTGTCGCCTCTGGAGAATTTGCGCGAGTTGCATCTACAAGACAATAAAATACACTATATCGATAATCGAACCTTCATGGAGTTGAGGCATTTAGAAGTGTTGCGCTTGGAAGGAAATAACATTTACGGCTTCGCGGTGTGGCAGTTCACGATGAATCCATATTTGGTAGAGATAAGTCTCTCGCGGAACCTTTGGTCGTGCGATTGTCAGTACATGCATAAATTTCGCACTTGGTTCAAAAATAACCTAGGAAAAGTGGAAGATGCTCTTAAGATCACGTGTGTATTCGATAACGTAACAAATGCTGTGGGTCCATTGATGGCCGATTTTAATTCAACAATATGTACAAGCCATGTGGGAGGAAGCTCATCCATAATCGAGAACCAAGTAATTAATGATTATCTGCCTCTGCTGCTAATATCTCTGTGCGTTTTCATTACTAGCTCGGCATTAATATGCGGCGTATTTTATTGGCGGCGTGAGCTTAGAGTCTGGATTTACTACCACTGTGGATTCAGAATGTGCTACAAAAGTACAGCTTTCGACGATGAAGCCGACAAAGATCGTCTCTTTGACGCCTACATAAGTTATAGCGTGAAAGACGAGGCATTCGTCGCTCAAATGTTAGCGCCCGGCCTAGAATCCACTGACCCAAGTTTCCGGCTCTGTCTACATTACCGAGACTTCAACGCTTCAGCATACGTGGCGGATACAATAATTGAGGCCGTAGAGTCATCTAAAAGGACGATAATAGTCCTGTCAAAAAATTTCATCAACAACGAATGGTGCCGTTTCGAATTTAAGACGGCACTTCACGAAGTACTGAAAGAGAGACGAAGAAGACTGATAATAATATTGCTAGGCGAGCTACCGAATAGGGACATCGATCCAGAGCTCAGGTTGTGTTTGAAAGCGAACACCTGTATAGAGTGGGGTGATAGACAATTTTGGCAAAAGTTGAGGTTCGCGATGCCGGACTTGCGGAAGTGTCAGTATCACCGGTCGACAGTGAATATTTACGCTTCGGTGTCTCCGGTGGGGGCCGGGCGGGCACCGGCGCCGCCCCCTCCGCCGCCGCCGGGGAAGCTCCCCCCCCTGCTCGGCGACGGGCTGGCCCTGCCGACCAGCGTGCACACGCGCGACGTGCACCCCCACCGCATGCCGCCGCAAGCGCAGCTCTGGGCGTAGCGTATGCTCCAACGCAGGTAAACAGACACTGACTTTACTTGCAACGCTTAAGCGTATTAGTCCAATAAAATGGTGATAATTAATCTTAGGTTGTTCCACATTATATTTATTGTATAGCATAAGAATTACAAAGCCTGACACGACTTGCATTTATTTGTATAGAGTAGGCCGCTAGTTTTGTTTTAAGTTGTTACGGAATAATTTCCTGATTTCTGCGATAGTAATTTATAGATTACGGAAAATCCGATGTAAATATTGATACCTATTTGTTGAAAATATTTCAGTGACTATAAATAATATTCGGATCGCTTAAATATTATATAATGCCAAAGTTTAAAACTTATAGCTATGTACAGATGCATTTATTATTATAGTTTTTTTTAGAACAATCATTGTCAATAAAGAGTCTGTAAATATTATGATTTTGTATATAAAACTGTAAATACGCAAAACGATTATGATATAAAAAAACGAAAACAAGAAATACACATTTTTAAAATTTTATTTCCTTTTGTTTCATTTATTGTGTTACCTTATGTGTTCGAAACATTTTATTTTGTTTTTATTGGTTCAGTACAATGACTCATATCAGACAGTGTACGAAAAACTTATTACAAGAATCTTCAAGCACTGATGAAGTTCTAACACAGTTGCATACACTTGCCAAGTCTAAAGTACTCATCGGCATGTTAAAATGGAAGTAGGTTCGAAAACTAACTCAAGCAATATGCAAACATATTGAAAATTGAAAGTCACTCTAGCAAAGTTTGGTGCGAGTAAATGGTAGGTACCCCGAGTTCTACGCTCCGCATATATACTTCGCCGCTAAAGTTCAGTACATTCATGAATAGGTTCGAGTACTTACTCAACTAGTAAAATTAACACAGAATAATTCACTCAATTGAAGTTTAGCTTCTCAATAATTTAACTTAAATTACACATATGTTCCAAGGCAGAACTGATATGAAATGTAGCAGAATATGCCTGTAAGTGTGGTTTTCTAATACAAATTTAAAGAATTAGATTGTAATTTTTTTTACACTCATTCCAATACACACAACATACTTAACACTTTTCAAAATATAAGAAGAATAAATGCTAAAAAAGAAGAATTAAAAGACAATGATAGCAATACTGATAAATAGAAAGAATCTGTATGATTTTGTCTCATCTGGAAAAATTAAGATATTACATAAATTACACCTTTTAGCTCCTCGAAGTTATTCAATAAAGAAATGTCTTGTTTGCAAGGCAAAAAGTCCACTTAAAGAAAAACGACGAAAGAACTTGTCTTACAAGTAGATAGGAATTATTTTAGAACTTCCTACCTTAACTAATTCAATTCAACTCTCAAGTTGAGCAAAAAAGGAAATAAGAAAGTTGGGGATGTCGAATTTATCGGACCTAATATGTAATGTAGAAAGAAAGAAATAATGTATGTGGGTAATAAAGAAGCTAAGTGACTAATGATAGACATTAATTGTGCTATATTTATTGCGTTCGTAAGTAACCACAGACTAAAATGACGTAATGTTTATTTGAGAAACAATAACGCATCGTGAAATGTGGATATATCACTTACATTACAATTTGCGCTCTGAATTTATTCAGTACAAACAACTCTGACAGAGGAGCACTTACTAGAATGTAATAATATTTTTTATTTGTTGTGAGACAGACACTTATTATTTGTAGATTCATATTTAACATTATAGTCTAACTCTAGCTGAATCACCAACGTACTATACCGAACTATGACATGTTGATGTGATGACATATTATATATAATCCGATAATCCCTAACAACATAAGTAGACATCTAGCGATATCAACCTGCTATTGAGCCGAAGTATAGCAATACTGCATTAACAGTGACAAATTGTTCGCCTGAGGGGATAATAGAAAACCGTTTATCTGATTTAGCTAACCCACCGTTAACTGTACACAATTTCAAAACAGGTCATCAGCATACTAAAGGAACTGTGATCGAACTCTTAACACATATTAGGATAACTTCCAAATCTCTATTATTTTTTCTTCTTACTTGTCATATTGTCAAACAATTAACAGCACACATAATATTATTTAATAGGCTGAATAAGTCCACTTGGAATGGTTGCGAAAACACTTTATAACTTGAATATGAACATATCTCTCTTCAAAGCTTATTTCTTTGAATACATTCTCTTAAAAGCATCAGAAAGCTCTTTCACACTTACCATCATAAAACATTTACTTATCGAAAATTCAGACGAAGATGCTCAATGTTAACTTGTAGAGGCGTGTCACAACCACGTCTCCATTATCCACACAATCTCCATACATTACCCGTCGTCGCCATCATCATACACTATAAGTAGCAATTCGCCCTTTGACTCGTCAGGCCATTCTCTTTCCATTATGAACATACACGAAGCGATAAATTCTCATATTTTCCACCCCACGACGCCAACTTGTATTTTCCCTGCTACTAGTAACGGCATCTAGTCGTCAACTCATGAAACTCCTATTATCTGTTTGCGGACGAATCAAAACGAAATCAACATCAGTTATTTTTGTCGTTCGCACCCTTATCAAAGGCCGTAGATGGGTCAGTTTAGGGAATGCCAGACGTTCTGGATTTATAAGGATAGTGTTTGTATGTCCCAATCTCTCTCCCGACATCTGTCGCTCTTTTATCTATTTTTTGTATCTGTATATAGAAATATGTTTTTATTTCCATGTCGGTGGATATGAAAGGACAAAACTAGGCAAATTTTTTCCTCGTCTTTTTCCATTTCCTTTAGTTCTTTATTCTAACTTTCCTATGACCCGACAAACATCTTTATTTTCAGAAAATCATCTCACACATTCTTGCAGTAACTCAAACATATTGATCCGAAACTTATTTCTTCCGCTATTTGTCACTTATTTAGGGATACTTTATCGATTGTTTATTGATTATGTACAAGTAAAACTCCCTTTTCTGGAGGAATATCTGTCTCCTTGCGTCAACGAAATCTGGTGTCGCTACTCACTGTAGAAATAATGGGAAAACTTGTTTGCTACTGTGGCCAATATGCCGAGCAAATTTATGATACGTAGAAGTCTTTATGACAAGTTTATGAGGACTAACCTTTTGTGGAGGGTCACAATTGTTGATATTTGTTTGATTCTCCTTCGTTTTAAATCGTGTAAGGAGGTGATTTAAAATCTAGTGTTAATTGTAATGGATTTGGAAACACATTTAAATCTTGTTTAGCATAATTAGACAGGATCGACGATTTGAAATTAAATATTTTGTGGAAATGACAGGTTTTTTATAAAATCCAGTCTTTCCGGTCATTTATTGTCAATAAATAAAATAGACGTGCATCGTTTTGTGTTGGGTTGAGATTAGAAAACCAGTCCTCTATAATGATCCGAAAATATACACAAAAACCGGCTAAGTGCGAGTCGGACTCGCGCACGAAGGGTTCCGTACCATTATCTATAAAAACGGCAAAAAAATCAGGTCTGTTGTATGTGAGCCCCCTTAAATATTAATTTTATTCTGTTATTAGTATTTGTTTTTATAGCGGCAACAGAAATACATCATCTGTGAAAACTTCAACTGTCTTACTATCACGGTTCATGAGATACAGCCTGGTGACAGACAGACAGACAGACGGACGGAGAGCGGATTCGTAGTAATAGGGTCCCGTTTTACCCTTTGAGTACGGCACCCTAAAAATAACTAAAACTAATGAAGTCAGTAAACAGTCATTGCCTGGTTGCTTGCAGAACAAAACAACAACCCACCCTAGCGCGAAAATATTTAGAACAAAATTTATATACGAAAGGTATGCAAATTAAATAACGTTATCAGATTCTCTCACTAATAATATTTTAGGGAGAGTCCTGTCCGACGAACAAGGCCGTCAATACACGTCCAAAACTTTAAACTAAACAATAAACGTGTGTATAATAATAATTTAATCCAATATTTTGGGACCAGTACCGGACATAGCCACGCTAATGGAATTAGTTTTGTAATTAACTTACTTTATTGTTAAAAGGGGATACTCAGTACTATCTGCGCTGAAAATTCAAGTCCCATACATTTGTATGTTGAAATGGAAATTACGGAACCACCAGTATTTACTAAAGTTAAGAGGGACGAAGGTTTAATCTGTTTGTGGTATTATTAGACATAAATATGACCAAACATTATATGTATTAAGGCATGGTTCTGCCACCACGCAAATGGGGGCTATGTAAACAGTTCGTTCGGTATATAAATCCATGTTAGATTTTGTGTTGAAAATGTAATTTTAAATGTCGTTATGTAGGAAAGAGAGTTCAGGTTCCAGTATTTTGTTTAAATTGAATACCGGAATTTTCAAACTGTCATGAGTTTAGTTCACCGTGAGGCACAATGGCTCCAATGCTGAATTTACTAACGAGTTTTAGTTAATTTTAGAATGGATCAAAATAAGAGGTAGTGTAATAAAGTTAGTGAATTTATGTTAACTATGACATTGACATAGATTTCTGAAAGTAATAATATTTCAAACAGTCATCATGTTTAAAATAAGCTTGCCCTATATACAATACTTATTTGAGATTAAAGTACTTACCTCATACTAATAAATAACCAATAGTAAATCAGTCGTCCACACCAAGTTTTAAACAATTCTATGAAAAGATTTTAACTGGTTAATAGAACACGACCATGAAATAAAAAAAAACAAAATACTATCGAAATAGAACATTAGAAAGGAACGAATGTAAAACTATCCTCAATAGAAGATGAATGTGTAGTAATGATGGATTCTTTTCTTTTAAATGCCATCGAAATCAGATTCCAGACCTTTTAACAATTATTAAAAAACGGTTGCGTGGATAAATTCATTGTTTTGAATTTTCTTCTAAATTAAACTCATTTTCGGCATCTATTGACAAATTTCAGAAAAATCTTGCCAATCTTATGACATCATACCATCGTCTGCTAAAGTATATTTGTGCAGTAATAAATTCTGCCATCATAAATTTGTTACCAGTCATTCTTTTTATGTTTCTCTCATTTTCATTCACATCATATTCAACAAAAATCATTTGATTCGATATTAGAATTAATATCAAATCTACATAATCAGCTTCGAATATATCAAAGCAAAAAAAAAACTGGAATCAAACATTAATCATAAAGAAGATTTCATCAAAAAACCTAATTCGAGCACATTCCTTTGAAGTACATCCAATGTCATTTGAAATAACTTTGATTTTCTTAATACGTAAAGGTATTAGCTTACTTAAACATGTAGGCCTAACAAAAGAGCCATCTGTTGGAAAATGCCATATGGTATGACAAAAGACGCATGCGCAATTTAATAGCATCCTAGTAAAAGCAACGGATCCCTTTGAATATCGTCTAAATACACAAGTATGGAAAAAAAATTACGTTGTCATTCGATAATCCTTTACGCACTAGAGATGTCACCGGCAAAGATCAGCTTTCGTCCAACGGTGGGTTTGCGTAACTCAATACATTTATAACAGACGGCATTCCATAACAAACATAAATCTTAATGAGAACGTAATAAGATCTATTATTGGTTGTTGATGAAACGTCAACCACAGACCGCAGAACGAGGACAATCGAGGACAAAAAGCATCAGATAATATGCCATCCCTTAATCACATGCACTGTTGCCCCCGAAAAAATATTTGGTAGTTCGAAGCATTCGTATTTATTCGTTAACATCTATTTTGGAACATCTATTTGTGCGTTTACAACCAGCTTACAACATACTCTCGAGTAGAATTTGTTGTCAAAATGTTAAAACTTCGCCTCGGATTGTAAACGGTCGGGTGTCGTGTTCTAAATTTGTATCGTTTCAAAGAATGTTTAGGGCGCGTTCAGTGATACAATAGACCTCTAGTACTGTTAATTTCACTGAGAATGCCGTGACTTCGTGCACTTTTTAGTGTCGTTAATTCAATCTGGAAGTTGGTGAAGAATTTGAATAGAGTGTTGGCCATGAGAAATTTCGGAGCGCAGTAAATAGCTCCACAGAGAGACCGTCATTATAGTGAGTTCATTTGGAGTTTCCCAACATTAAATTTGGATGACACTTTACCATCATTCCGATAGTAAATCCCGTGCCGTGAACGCTTTATCAACGCCATTAAAATAAAAGTGTTCGCAAAATATCCTACAGAATTTAGCACCGATCGTTAAAATTCGTCAGTTTGATGTAGTAAATATTGTTTAATTGCTCAGTAACTGTAAAATGTCGACTATTTCAAACAAATGGTTCATTATCTTCTTCAATAGTCATAGGGTATATCTCTTCTGAATTAGAGTGTCAATATAAATTACAACCCTTTTAAAACAAAGCGAAATATTAGTCAAACCTTTTACACAAATTATATAAACAAAATTACAATTCTAAACCTTCCAAATATTAATTGAGTCGACTACCAACTGAACTGAATCCGTATTAAATTTACACCACACGGGTATTATCAAATTAGACTATGAATCAAAACGCCCCAAGTGTATGTTCCGACCTTTATTTGCGTAGTAGTCTGCTTATGAATAGCATATTACTGAGGGCCTATCCCAAGCGGGGGTATATGGTTTAGATAACCCAGAGACGGCGGTTACCAGAACCGAGTGCCAATAATTGACTATCAAACTTGATATATAGCTTTCTCGGCGGCTTGACGGCGATAGTTGGATGAGTTATAGCCGGTCTTGGTCCTAGGGGAACGCGAGACATTTTGTTAAGTCGCACAAAAGTCGTTCTTTAGCTGCGCTGGACTAATCATAACATTTCAGTTAGGTTTATGTATGAGCTTAACGTCTTTTCCCGTCGTAACTTTTCGATCCGCATGTTTCATGTTTGTAGCAGAATTACTATTGAAGTGACTAGTGAAGTTCACGTTGAAACTGAAGTAATAGTTGGGACTATTTTTGCGATAAAACGGTACTTCATTCACTTCAAAATTCATAATCTCAAAGAAGGCTTCTAAATCACAACACTCATTAGATTTCACATAAATTATTCAGTTGCATAACAAATGTACATTTATAAAGCACGATCGGTACGTAACACATGTTAACACGGGTCTCGTTCATTAAATATTGAGGATGACGCTATAATTTACAATGAGTCCGCATTGCTTAAGCTTCGTGTTATGAAAATTTAATCAAAGTTCGCAGCCCCAAGTGTATCGGCACGGATACAGTTTAATGGGTTCCATAGCGTTTCTGCGCCAGTTATTTGCATCGCCGACTTGTTTTGATCACAAAAGTTTTGTTATATTGCTATTTGATTTGAAAATACAGCGCCGTGGAACCAATTTTTTTCCAAAACAATTGTAACTGAGCTGGATTTTGTATGCATGGTTTTGAATTCTAGTTGCTGTAAAATATTTTATTTGTTATAAAATACCTGAGTGTAAATTGAAGATTCATTTTAAAATGCAAAACGTAGCGTTATTGATGTCTTACAGACATGATTTCACCTGAGAAAAGATTTTTTATCTTTTTTCCCAGACCTCTATCATTCTGGTAATGGTGTCCATTTCTCTTTAAATTCACTATTCGTAGAAAACTCAGCGATACAAAATGTAAATAAGTTTTTTCGTATACATAAATGGTTTAAATCAAATAGATCAGTCTTTAAGGTCGTCAAAAGTACAATGACCCAAACATTCCCAAAAGGAGTAAAAATAAAAACCTCGCGTCACAAATTCAGTCACCACTGGCATCTGCTTCATCATTAGAGTAAAGAGGCAACCTAAAAAATGACTGACGCATTCATTAATTTTAGTTTGTCATAGACTACTAATTTGTAAGATATACTGCCGGCTACTAATAGCTTTGTATCCGGGAGCACATCAATGAAATATTAAAACTCTTTGGACTTTCCTCATATATGGACTCCGCAAACGTATTTATGTGTCATTTAACACCAATAACAGCTGGAATATCATCAGTTTAAAGTCAAAACATTTCATTATAATTTATGTGACAAACTTGTCACGTAAAACGTCGGGTGTGGTCTAACTATTTTAAGAAAATCTGTATTAATATAGCGGTCTAATAATAATAAATAAACGTTATATTAAAGTTAACGTGAAGTTTCGAAATTTATTTGTTAACTTACATGGAAAAATGGTTCAAAGTTCAAACGTAATAATATAAAAGACATTTATTGTAATAACTACACAGAAAACAAATGAAAATCAAGTTTTTAAAACTATATTTTTGACTGAAAGAAAACCGGTGAAAGTAAATATCATAAGCTTTAAAAATAATTGAAAAGGTTTTACTGTAGCCTCACACAAAGCCACTGGCGATGGCGGAAAAAAAAAACACAAAGCTATAAAAAATTCAGCTCTCCAACAGAATTGCCAGTCGAATAACTTTTACTTTTTCTTCGTAATGCACCATTGCAATATTTCAGCCCTATAAAAGCCGTTATAGCTGCAATTGGCTTTAAGAGATCTATGAGTCGACTTAAATTGTACTCACTCGGCTAAAAATAGAGGTTTCTCACTAACCTTTGCACGTAATAATCCTTCGCATTGAACGAGTACCTACTATTATTCATGATTAATGAATTGTTAGTCATTTAGGTAATTATAAAACTGTATTATAAATTTATGTTTTGCTTAAACCGCGATTGTTGCTATATCTATATTCCTGCCTTTGTTAAAAACTACATAGCGTAACTGAATATTATATTTCACGTAAAAAATCTGCAGTTCTGGGTAACGTTGTTGATGCTACGCTATCAAAAGCATACTTGTCGTTTATTTTTGTTGTGCATTATATCTAGGAAAAAAAACAACGAACAATCATTGTTACAAGTATTAAACCTTGGCTACCACTGCTGGAGTATCTTCATTGATCTGTACATAATTTAAGCGGTCGATTATTATCGGTTTAGTTGTCTCCTTATTATTATTACGTTCCGATTTCAAGTCCTTCACTTCTCCATCAATCTCCACTTTAGTCATGTAATAACTTCTTCATCTACCTCCTTTTCTCTCGCGTTCAATATTTTTTTTTGCGTTGATGTGGTTAAAATAAGGCTTCATATAATTTCATATAACCATATTTTGCTTTCATATAAAGCAAAAGGAATGGATTTTCAACTGGCCCTCATTCTACATTGGACATAATTGTGTGTTTGTTTAAAGTTTCTTATGATTAAAGACATCTGACCAGTATGATCACTGAACACCGTAGAAACTGAAGAAACGAAAAACAGTTTGTAAAAAGATATGTTTTGTATAGAGATAGATAGGTACATACAGTCGACCGCACGTCGGTGATAACACTTTGACCTTAAGCTGGCCCAGTGTAGAACTTAGTTCCAAAAGGAATGCGAGGGTAGCTTATACTGGTTTCGTTACCATTTACGTGCGTCATACTGTACCTATGTCTATTCATATTCATTTATTCCATTCCATATTGAAAAAAAGATGTTACGAAAGGCTTAACCCACAAAAATATGGACCCTGTAAGGGCACAGAAAATTAATAAAAACAAAATTGAAACTAAACTAATATATTTTTTTTTAATAGATATTTCAATTAATTTAACAATAATATAAGGACACAAATAGTTATTAAGATTAGATGATTACTAATTATTATCTAGCATTTATTAATAATTACTGAGATCAATATTACAAAAACAAAGAATTGCTTTGTTTGCAAGTTAAGCATAAGCAAAATAAACTTTTCTTTTAAAACATTTATGTGTGTTGCTATTTTATTTACTACCATTCTGCTGTCATTTCAATACTATTTTTCTTAAAATAGATATAGAAGTGCTAAGCTACGCGTGATAGTGATGGAATACTGATAAAGTATTTATCGTCCTCTTCAAAATCTCTTCAAATTACAAGTGTAACGCTGATTACAAAATTTCAATATAAATGATCAAGAATATTAGTCTAGACACGTTTTGCATTTAAGGTACCTCCATTTCAGGCACAAGTTTGATTGTTACCAATCAACTTTACTCTCATGTTCCAATCTGTTTCTGCAAATAAAGAGATTGTGAGACAAAAAAGCTCTGTAAAGGCTTCGGAGTAAAATAAAACAGATATCTGTAGACACAAGGTAAATCTTTCAAGAGTCGACGTTTCATAGAATCTCGAACTTTCTGATGCTTTGAATATGGAGCGATTTGATTCTAAATTGACATTTTTTTACAGCTTACTTTATGTAATTAAATGAAACCTTCTTATTCAGTTACTTATAATACGAATTCATAAAGTTGCAAAGAAGATTAATTATAAAAAAAACAATTTACAATTCAGTCGGTTCAAGTTTTATAAGTGGATTATTTTTTCATTAAAGTATTTTTATTTTATAGTTTAACAGGGGGCCAAGTCTACTTATTTACTAATGTTGCAAAAAATCACCATGGGTCTCTCCATTTTGACAGGTTTTGTATGGCAAATCTGTAAAAAACTCACAATAGAGCCATTTCAACGTTTTTAAATTAGTAGACTTAGGCCCCAGTTGTTCTATTTTAACTCTCAATCACAGTGCAAAGTACGACTCGTACCTGTTTGAACTAGGGTTACTGCAATTTAGGACGAATAGATTAGTTTGGAGGTCGATTCCATCTACCAAGAGGGTCCGATAGATACGTTACCCAATAAAATTATCCGTACATGGAGTGTGAACTAGGGCTTCTGTAGGCAGCATTTCATAACATGTCAGCTGGTAAAAGTTCACTTAACATAACACCACGGCTGTATTCCTAGAAGGGTAAGTCAGAGGAGTACCTAAAATAGATCCACATTTCGTCAGTTATGTTTGAAGTCTCATGTAATAGGGGCGAGCCTATTGCCATAAACCGGGCACAAATCTGGACTCCGGGCTGCTACTGAGAAATTTCAGATGGAAAAACAACACTGCCCGACTCGGGAATCGAACCCTCACTTGCTACCTTTAGACCAACACAGCAATCCACTTAACATTGATCTCTTACTGAGGGATCCGAATCGATAGCCATTATTGCCGATTATGGCCATTGGCAGACGGAATTGCGATTGCAGTAAGATAAAATTACCAATTCGAGGACACTTCTGCTCTACCTCTTTTTATGTACAGGTACCGTCAAACGGGGTGAATAGGGATGCAGGGGTGAATGGGAACGAAACTTCAAAAGAGATTTTAACATTGAAATAATATATTTTGCTGCCAACAAGGACACTGAATCGTTAATTATAATACAGTAAACACGTTAGAGTCCTTTTTGGTAATCATATATATATTATATACTACTATATTATTTCAATGTTAAAATCCCTTTTAAGGTTTCGTCTCGATTCACCCCTACATCCCTATTCACCCCGTTTTACGGTATGTAAACCGTCAGGCATTAACTAAACTTACTGATAGAGAAAAGGAGGCCAATATTCTTATATGAATGACACAGTGAAACGTTCAGGCATCACAAGCACGAGTCCTCAAAAATTCAATCATTTCTGAGCGAAACATATTCAAATATTGTATGTGGCTTACTCCATTCAGTGATATCGGTAGATCTACCTCCTCTAAGGTCGAATAAGCCGACACAGATATAAGATACTGTTTGGTAAACACAAAAAAGAAACAAGTTCCTCTAATACCTGAGATTGTCAACGGTGATAAAATGGAAACGAGAATCCTTTCTTGATATCGGTGAAATACGCGTATGTGTTTTGTTTTGCTGGTAGTCCTTTCTCAGAAATGGTGAAGCTACTCTATACTATACTTACTAGAACTTCTTTAACATAAATCTACTTAATATTAATGTATTTATCGCTCTTTAACGACAGGTAGGCGTAGGTAGGTCTGGAACGAGGGAACACCTAATACCAATTTCTCAAAACGCCATTATGAAGCCAGTCAACACATCCAAACCAAGCCGCGGGCAAAGACTAGTATTTTACATAGAGTACCAAACTTTCTCTTAAGTGTTCCCAACCAAATGATTACTGAATAATTTTCAACCTTATTATGCAGCGTTAAAAATATTTACTGCTAAAGCTGGAAACATGTTAGCACCTGGTCTACCCAATGTGTCAAGTAAAGTTCTTCGTGGTCATAAATACAAAGCAAAAGTTGTATTTTCTATCGCCCGAGGTCAAATTTAATTATCATGTGTACGATGAATATTCTCCTACATTTGTATATGACGCCTACAGATACATATAAATCAACGCGGTGCCGCTGCCATATTTCAACGAGCAACTTAAACAATAGTTAAAATAATAGTGTCGATGCTCAAGAATAATTATTTAGGAACATTTTAAATAAATCAATGAATAAATTAGAGGCTGCAATTATGCTTGATTTAGATGACAGCTCATCTGTTACGAACAAATTGCGTTAAGAGCGTTTCGTTTTCGAGGAAGAATTTATATTCGATAAAAATAAATAAACTTTCCAGAGTCCGTCTTCATTGAGGAAATGCACTATTCCTAACATTTTAATATCGTCTTTGATCGATCAACTGACTTGAAACAAGGAGTTTTAATCCTAAGAGTCGACCTGAATATTCTGTATAAGATTTCCTTTACGAAATATTACCGCATTTGCTTCATAGTACCTACACATGACCCACTAGACTAAGAAGCTTTACATTCTGGAGGGCTTGTCCTAAAATCACAAACCTGCTTTCAATACGTTATCTTTGTAATGCTATTTTCTCCTAAAATTAATGAAAATTCAAGTGTAGAGCTATTTGTACGAAAGTGTTAGTACCAAACGATATTCAATAGCGCGATTACTATATTGATAGGAATATTTAATCGAAGTGGGGATGTTCGAAATGATTCATATATGAATTCTAGCATAGTTATTATCGTGGAAATGTGCCGCAATTTATATTTGATCATCTTCACATGAAGACAGACATATTGAATCTTTCGTCTATTGATGAAAAAGGCAAGCTGTCGTCATACACAGCCTACCTCAACCTTCCGCTGAAACTGTCCTAACCAAAACCTGAACATGTTTTGCTTAGTCTGAGTAAAGAAGAAACGCCATGACTTTAGCATATACGTTAGTATATCTGCGACAAAGGTATGGTCTAGAAAATCTTTAGCAATAAAGGCAAAAACATAAAAAGATGTCAGAGATGAAATTCTAGCTAATATCGATAATACTAATGTGTGTCTATAAATAGAACTTACCAAGTTATTCTATTACTGAATTGGGGCGATCAGAACTAACCATTTACGAGTCGCCCGATCACGCCTCAGTGGATACCAGCGCTTAGCTATCGACTCTGAATATTTTACGACTCTTTTTATTTATACGTGATTCTATTACATATTAGCAGTAATAAAACTAAGGATTATTATTGCTCTCGAGATAAATTCAGACCTTTTCTCTTGGGATAAGTAGCAGTCATAACGTTTGAGTACAACAATGATTTTTAAATAAAAGCATGAGATGTGATAGATGCTGTTTTGTTTTTCTTCAAGAGATTTTTTTTTTCATACAATGCGGTGGTACACTTCAACTGCGAGTAACTCGTAAAACAGTTTCTTGTAAACACCCACCTATCATCATAAATAACGGCTAGACAAAGCGTAGAATTCTACTAAAACATTTAAAGGGATGGGTCTTTAATTCATTGAGTGTAGCATCCTATAAAAAATAAAATTACCGAAGAGACCCACAAAAAGAGCTAGCGACGGATTTAACTTTTTTATTTCTCCAGTAAGGCATGGTAATTAAGAGGAGGTCTGCTAGTTTCAACGTAGTGGCTCCTAAACGTAGTCCCGACTGACATTAAAGCAGAGGGAATGGTGCTGTGATCCAGAGATATAGAAGACTTCTAGAAATGTCTAGGAGCTAACTGTTAGGGTTAACGAACTTGAGCGCACATAGCGTGAAAAGTTTTTATATTTGGAACGATTGCTTCGCACGTGTTTATATAGCCAGTGTATAATTTTGCGTAATAAGTAGGTAAGTTTTTGTAACGCCTTGTTAGATGGCTTGTATGCAGTGATTGAGATGTTTAGATTAACACGAACGTTCGTTGTATGACGGAACAACAATTAAATATCCATTATAAGCAATTTGATGTTAGAGTCTTCTGTCGCTTTACTTTTACCGCGGTTGATGAGCGTTACAACTAAATATACAGTAATGAAAAAGCCTTAATTAGAGCTAGACAATTTTGAAAAAAATAAAATTGTACATAATTTCCGTTCTATTTTATCTGAACAAGAACTTAGGTACTGGCAACTAAACGTTAGGTTAGATTAGACCATAAGCCTATTGCATAGTTACCTGGAAACTTATTAACACGTCTTTAGTATACAATCGATAACTTGACTAGATTTATAACCCATGATAACAAAGAAGAGAAAACTTTTATGTATTTCCATTCGAAAATTTTTCACCAAGTGGGTTTATTCGAAGATCGTATCCAGTAACTTTGCATCAACGGTTTTATCCTCCGGGACTCCAACCGTATAAGGATTAGGAATTCGTGCGGATTTGCTTAAAGGGGAAGGCGGGGAAAATTGAGAATTGTTTTCTCTACCACACAGTGAGCAAAGCTCGAGACTCCGCGACCGAAATGTTAGACGCGTGAACATTTAGTGTAATTATGGTACTCTTTAGTTTAATCTACCCTTTTGTGCATTAGTTCCTTGTAAAGGGTACATTAAGTGTAATTCTGCGTGTTTTGTTTAGGTAGTTTTTAAGGGTTAAATTAATTTTGTTCTTGACAGGTACGTATTCTATTTGTGAAGCCATTAGTAACGTTATTATTTTCGCATATTTTTATGATATTTAACTATGGGTACATGTCAAAACAATCATTTATTTTTACATCTAGTAATTCAGTGAAGAGAAAACTTTCACACCCAAATCATATTTTAAAACAAAAAAAAAAACCATTGCGTGTAAATAATCGTCAAAACACAAAATCAAATCCAACGACCAACCACAGTATCAAATCTCCTTAGGTCCTCCAAAAAACCTCATTTAATCAGTCCATTCCAAATTGGAAAAACCTTTCACCATACCAGCTACCGAACCTTAAAGTCCATTTCCAAATTTGTTTATTTCACGAACTGATAATTAAGGGGATTTTAGATCCCGTTGCAAATTGACTCTCATTTTTAACAAGCGTGTCGTATTTCAGCGTTAATTAGGCCTGGTTTTACCGACTTTATTACGTGATATGTGTACCACAGTATAGATTGGCACAGAAGGTCTGCTCCATTACACAACATATACACATCATAGACACGTCTATGTGCAGCGAGTGCAAGTGCACTCGGTCTCGCGATTGGCATTTGTTTGAGAGCGCCATACCTACGTCATCATCCACCAAGCCCTTTCTCATCTATGTTCGCTTTCAGTCTAACCAGATTAAGCTGAATACCAGTATTCAATATGGAGCGACTGCCTATCTGACCTCCACAACCTGTTATTGGGTAATACGATGCCCATTGGTAAGACTGCTTGTCAGACTTTCGGGCTTCTGACGACCCGTAACGACTATCAAAGATCCACGAATGGCAGCCGGGACCAATAACTTAACGTGCTTTCCGAGGCATAGAGGGGTCTCGGTGTGTAAAGATGGTCACCCATCTACAGACCGACCGTTGCAAACGTAGCTTAACCTGGTTGATCGACCCGAGCAGCTCATATTGCTAAGCCATGAGCCCCATATGATCGTTTGAGATCGCCGTACGTCGCGTTTAGGTGTGCGTACGCACGTTTTCGCTAGTTGCATGAAGCAGTCCTGCTGTATTCATCTTGTTAGTGCGTGTAGCAAGCATACTCAGCCCTAATGTGATTTACTATAATAACAAACATTTTATTGGGGCATTACATACGCCCTGAAATGTAACCTTTGCTCGTAAAAAGGATCTGTTAGTAAGAATGGCGCGTGATCTGTTGGTGTTAGGGAAATGGTTCCTTAATTAGCTCTTGTAGCTATAAAAAGAACGTTAAATGGGAATAAGATTGAACAACAAGCCACAAGAAACATTAAATATATTGTTTACCTTTTCTTATAATATTAACGTCGACTTTGAAATACTTACAGCTGTCAATAGATGAATAGATATAACGCATGTATCATCAAATGATTTCATTTTAAGGATCTTAATCCATGGGCTATATTGAAAAGCAACGCAAAATAAGTAGGTACGTAAACTTATATTTGAATTATAATAATAATTCTGGCCACCTCTATGTCAGCGTTCTTATGACATGACGAATCTAAAAAACAAATGAGGATTGATTTAGAAGGGCTACTTCAGATTAACAGCTCTGTCTAAAGTGTAGGAGCTGTTAACTTGTTAATTCGATATTTAAGCACACATAAAAGTAGTTCACGAGTAATTGACACCTACACTGCGGCATAAGTGCCCTCAAGTACTCTAATAACTTAAGTAGTTCATCTTCTAATATGTGAGTGAAACCTAAACCTACATGATACGTCGTCATGCTATCATGATGATCATTCAAATAAGCAAAGATGCAAACAGTTGAACTATCATTGAAGGCTCCTACAAACAGGCGCGACACGTAACGCGAATCGCACGCGACGCAAAGGCTCCGCTTGTCGCGCGACAGGCGGTGCCTTTGTGTCGCGTGCGATTCGCGCCTGTATGAAGAAGCCTTGATGTTTTGATAACAATTTGGATCGAAGAAATGCAGTATTTTGCTTCTACGTCATAATTGTTTACTAAACCAATCTGAAAGTTCAATAGTTTTGAAAACTACGGCTCTCAGTAAACTGAATTTACACTATGGCGCTAAGCAGAAGATGGACAATCTGTCCGCGTCAATAGAACGTATGGAAATCCCAGCAGTCTATTTGTTCTTCCTGTGCCTTATTGCATAGATTTCCATACGTTCTATCGTCGCGAACAAATTTTCCATCGTCTACTTAGCGCTTAATTCTCATCTATCACACTATACTAAATATTTTAAATATGGGCCCCAAAAACTGCAGAATCGACTCTGAAAGTTCAATAGTTATAACTACGCCTCTTAATAAACTCGATATACATTCTTTAAGGCTCCCAGAGACAGGTGCGATGCGACACCGCTACACAAAGGCGCCGCTCGTCGCGCGACGCGCGGTGCCTTTGTGTCGGGCGTCGCGTCGCGCCTGTGTGTACGAGCCTTTATAATCTATTACACTATACCTACTAAAGAGTTTAAATATTGACTTCAAAAACTGCTACACTTCATATTTAGCTTGCTTTTGCTATATTTAGGTATAAACTTTTGGAAAAATTGCGTTTTTGTCCGCACAATACCTTTTTTTGATCGAATCTTCTATCGTGAAAGAGTATGCTAATTATGTACTTAGTTCATTTACTCTGTGTGTGTCTAAATCAATACAGTCCTGAATTCTGTTTATTATTGCACCGGCATTCGTCTTCAAAATAGCACACTACTTATCGTATAAAATCAGCAACTAATCTCACCACTGTCAAGTTAAAGGAGCAACATTGCCACACCACATCTATTTAGTTTCCTTTTATTTCAACAGTTCAGATCAGTCGCGCGAGTAATGGCGTATATTTGTAGCTTACGTTCTACAATTTATCGTGGCTAGGTTTAGCTTTGGATGTAAACCAGGTATTAATTGGTTAGTCTCTACTGTAAAAAGTGATGTCAGAAGAGAGGAAGGTGAGTCTACTTAATCAGTTTTTTTTTTTTTTAAAGGGTTCTGTCAATTTTCCAAGACTACTTTTCACACACTAAAAGGTCCCGCAGACAGGCGCGACGCGATTCGGGGTAGAACAATTTCCATGAAGTTTTCATAGAAATTGTTCTACTAGAGTCGTGTCGCGCCTGTCTGCGGAAGCCTTTACGAGAATTATGGATGGAATTGTCTTTAGACATGAGGGATTGAGGGCCTTTTTATTTTTCATGACAATATGACCAAATGGCCTTGTCAGCACCACATGGCGCAGTGAAGACGATTCGTGATATTAATTCCTTTTCGGTTTATGATTAGCGAAGGGAAATGTCATTAGAATCTAGGGAAGAAAGTGTGGACTTTCTTCCCTAGATTCTAATGACATTTCCCTTCAGAAACTAACTACCTACCTTAGTCATATAAAGACGTTGCACGGCGGCGAAGACCAAAATAAGCTAAAACCAGATGTCTAATAATAACACTTAATATTACAAAACTAATATGACGCACTTCTAAGATCCCTTTCTCAGCAAAACGACAATATTGTAAACAATGTAACAGAAACAACTTTCATTTTTATTACCTTTACTACAAGTTTATGAAAATAAACCTTTATTTTATGATATCGCTGATAGTAAACAAACAAAAGTCGAAAGTGAAAACAATCTGCATTCAGGAAATCCCTAAGAACCGAAGGCTATACGAAACAATTCAATTCAAAGTGATTTTTTTATCCACTGTTCGTAACTTTAATGGCGGGAGTTTAGAATTGAATCGAAGGATGTATTCTGAGTCGTAGATTTTAACGATACTGAGATGTAATTCATTTGGTGAGTAGGAAAGAACGTATCTAAAAAAGCTTTAAAAGTAAATTTCAGCAAAAAATCTGGTTTTCTCTGGTGTAAGTAATTTAGATATCTTGTCATTGTCACAATTTTTTTTTGGGCTGTTTCTCTTTCCTGAAAATCAATTTTATTGAACTTAACATTAGGCCCATGACATTTTTAAAATTGCTTTTGACTCTGTTATTTATATTATACTTAATTTCTTTTGGAAATAATTATGAAGCCATCAACAACGATTAACTAAACTTACAAAATGGTTGTTAAAATAACAAAAGCGATCCGTTTTCGCTCTCATCCTTGGGTAAATTAGTTTTCAAGGGAACCGAACTCTCAATGTCGTATTTTATTCTGCCGAAGGATCGGCGGTTATAAACGAAAGTTTGGACGCCCGATATTAATATTTATTACCTCCAATGTTTATACGAAACACTTTCTTTGTCAGGTCATAAATAGTCTTTATTTTATGTCGGCCTCCCGTCAAACAATACAACTGAAAAAGGCGGGAGTTTTACGATCAGCGCTAGTCTGGTCAGGCGCCATATTCGACCGTTTACGGATAATATTATTGGTAGTAACCAAAGTTTGTTTGCCCCTGCGCACGTTAAAAGTCTCCGCTGTAAATATTAATTTTCTAATTAATAACAGCTGTGTCGCTACTACATAATTTTATGACCCTTTAAAAAAAGGTAACAATCTTCATAACGCAGGGTGGGCGGAAGGCAACACGTTCACGTAATTTCCATCACCATTTACGACGTATCATTGACCGAATATTTTCACTATGCCTCAAATTATAATAAAATATGACTTTTTGTAAAGTTAAAAGCAATTTAGAGCACAAAATGCTTACAAAAAAATCATTTTTCCGAACCACTAATGGGAGGACATTATCCGAAAACCGTTTTTGTGCGAATACGAATAAAATTTACTGGGGAAATTTTAGGAAACCGCACAAGGACTTATCTTTATGTACATTTTTATGTATTTTTCAACAAAATGTTATCGGCCAACAGTTAACCGAGGCCTTTAATGTGACGGTCTTTTTCTGCGTTATCGCCAAAGTATATAAAGTAATTTCGAAGAATTATGAAAGCGTTCGCGGTCGTCGGTTTCAAGAAAGAAAAATAAACAAAAAAGTTTGACGAGAATACTGTACACATTACTAGATTTATTGCGGCATTATTTCGACGAAGTTTACGAGTTATGTAATCTCAACAGAGGAATTTGTGACGACGCTTGGATGACAAAACTTTCGCGATCAAAAAATTTCCTGTAAACATACTAACACGGGCCGCATACGAAGTGAAAAGTTGGTCAAACAAACCTATATCTCGTAAAAATATAGGCCTACCTACTTTATCTAAACAAATGGCGTCGCGTTTCTCACAAAAATCGTTTAGGCAATTTGTTTAAATTACTTTCCTATGCTAATCTGCGCCGTGTTGCGAATATATTCGAAAAGAAAAAAGAAATGGTATGTAGGCTTTTGCGATCGTCGAATCTCTGCCTCAAATGATGCATGTTGTGGAAGCCGGATCTCTTATAGAAAAACAAGATACTGCAAGCTATTACACTCTTTACATCGTAAATAATCGTCTTAGCTCGGTAAATAAAATAAGTGTGTAAGCTTGGGCCGAGCAGCTATCTGATGAGAACGGGACGCAGCAAAAGACGGGGAAAATGGTGTTTAAAAGGCGCGATAGGGAACAACGTTGGAGGAGCATAAGTTTTGCGGCGTGTTAAAAGATAATGAGTTCGGATACAGTATATAAGAAAGATGTTGCGTACGCCTTTGTAAGGAGACATTATTTTCTTATCTCAGGAATAGCTAAGTCTCCGTATATTTTAACGCACCTAGGAAGGATGTAAGGATTCGTAATTTATGTTCGCACGGGACAAAGTTTAAGAGGCTTACAACAGCTAAAGCGCGGTCACTGTCGGACTGCATAGAAAAGAAAGAGATGCGCGATGACACAACGCTGGTAATTTATGGCAAAATATGAAGCAATTATCAATTTACGAAAAATCTGTTGATTGGATTAATAAATTAAAACACTATTACGTTAGTATGTTGCTTGTAGAATAATCTGACAAAAAATCAGAATGATTTAATGCATAGTAGTATGGTTTTTAATCGTTATAAGAAATTTTTAGAGGTATCTTCGTGAGTTTTTTCTATCGTATCAAATTAGTTGTATTATGTTTTCAACACACTATCTAATTAGCAAATATCCTGAAGAATATCATATATTTTTCTGATTTTGTTTACTGCAGTGGATCATATACTTTTAGGCATTATAAAACTTACATTTAGGTCCTGTAGTCCCCTTAAAACCAAAGATTTATCTGCTATTACTTCAGTAGATAACGGCTTGGAGTTGTTAAAGGTCAAATACGTATTGGATTATAAAGTACTCGAATTGAGATTGAGTTTCAGAAGTTTGTATAAGGCCCTTGATTACCTGCTGCTTTTCGTTGTAAGATTCAAGTAATCAAGACAAATTGCTAATATTATAATATTGAGGGAACTTTGACGGATTGGGCAAACTGACATTGTGTTTTGGTGATATTCATTTCAGAATTTGCTTTTGTTTCAGCAGTCAAGCAGTATTTTTGCGTTAAATTAATTGAATTAATCATCACCAATTCACAGACAGTGGAAACCCAACCCAATTAGCATATAAATAAAAAAACATCGACATTCGATAAATTACAAAAATTGCAATCCATCAATGCCAGTTTACGCGTTGTAAAACGTTTTCAATTAAAGCATAATGATCGACGAATACTTGTTCTCTTGATGAAATGTGAACACCCACGTTAGGTCATACATACTGTTATACACACGATTACGTATAAGATTCATGCGTGTATGAAACGCGTTGGCGGACAAGTAAATAAACTTAATCATTCATGTGATTGGCCCATCGATGTTACACGTTGGGCCAGTGAGCCAAATGTTTGCTTTGCATTTGCTTCTGTTGAGACAGCTCATACAAAAGTTACGTAAGTATAGTTTGTGAATCAAATTAGGGAGAAAAAAAATAAGATTCTTAATTTCTTTCTTCATAATGCCACAATAGTCTCACATACCTACATATGGTTTCTTAATTATGAAAAAAAAAAATCGTGTATTATTTTAACTTCAGCTATTAAGCCAAAATACTTGGTGGAGTTAATCACCTCAAAAGTCAGAGAGGCTGACGTCTCGAAAACAGCATCAGCGTTGCCATTCTGCTTCCGCCATTGTCCCGTTCCCACAAAGTCGAAGGACGGAGACTTAGATCAAGATTAGTCAACCGTCCGCGTGAGCCCTAGCAGGAATTGTAACCGGTGACATGAATAGATAAGTCCCAAATGTCACTTTGACAGAACATTGTCCGACCTTGCAGACATGCCCCAATTCCCTGACAATCGAATAAAGCTAAGTAATTGAGTACTAAAGATCTGAATTACAATTACTCCAAATATACCTACGTCTACGTCCATTATTTTAATTGGAATTTGTGTGGTGAGAGCCGAAATACCGCTTGGCGCTGCCTTATCGATATTAACAAACGATATGAGAGTACCGAGATTTTATCTTAGATACTTCCTGCTCAGCAATTGAAAAAACATGTTCGAAATTCGATTAGCTTACAAACTAATCGAATACGAAAGAATGGATAAATGGATTAAGTCATTATTATTCGATACAAATGATTTAACATGATTCGTCTATCTGACTAGATGTGTCATTAATAAGGTTATCATTACTTCCGCGGTATTAATCTCAAATAGAAAGTTCACCTATTTGATAGTCTATAAAAGCTTAACGGTTTTTACAAAGACATTTCACGAAATTTTCACACCTTGACCATCCGAAAGAGCAAATAAAATTCAATTGTATTGACAAACGCCAGCGCAAACAACGGCAGAGGCAACAGTAAGTAACTAAATCTTAATTTACTTTTTCCAATCTGAAGAGAAAATAAACGTATCCACTACGTAGAAGATGAATCACAAGAGCAAACAAATCCAAGTACGTTCAAGTTTGCGCTAGAAAACGAACGCGATCTAATCTCAGATCTGGCGATTGAGGGAGCGGACTTGGTAATGCATCACCTGGCTTCCGTTGTGCAACGATCTTGATTCTTTCAAATGTACCTCCCACGTACACGCGTGAGTGATGTTGCCACTCACAATAGACCTGCCCCATCCCCTCATGCCTTTATAAACTCTTTCCAGTTGTGGGTTTGTCAATGGGTAATAGAAGGTCCGCTTATGCTGGTAGCAACACGTCCTCTGTCGGGATGCTTGACGTTATACTGATAAGATGGACCCGATGGACCGCTGTCCGTTTAACACCTATTTCGGCTACTGGATGGCGCGCCTAGACTTTCATTGTTTTATATTTCCACATTGTCTTATCGGGTATTTTTATGAAGTTACTTTCAATGTTTATTGCGTTCATTGTATATTTTATGCACAATAAAACGTTTATTGCACGCTCCTTGTCGGGTGCTTGCAGAAGTTCGGAAAACATTGATTCTTTTGTATCGTTGAAAATTGGAGTTCACTAGATTTTCCTTTAGGTTATCCTTTAAAATATACTATATAGAATAAAATATTATTTATTCTATTATCTGGATAAACTCATTCAGCCGCATTCAAGGTATCTATGCATAATGCGTGGGCGCACAGATCATCCATCGCTGGATGTAATGGATGAATAAAACCGAAGATCTATCTTTTGCTTACCATTGTAACGATACACGTAGTTTTCTAGCCACTGACCCCTTTTTATGTCATAATAAGTGTCAGGCAAAAACGTCTTGATACGCCAGGACTTGAGTACCTACTAACATTTTATTTAACGTTACATGATAAAACCCAGCCTGGCAATGAAATAAGAAGTAACCAATATTATGTCGCTACGTCACACATCCTCTCACTCGGAATAAAAGAAAACATTAAACCTAATACATCCGAAAAGCTCCGACACAAAAAGAAATCCTATCATATCAAAACAAACATAAAACACCTATGTAAAAGAGTCCTTTGCATATCCCGGCTATCAATACCGTTCGAGTCCCAAATACCTTCGCATAAGGAGATAACAGATAATTTAGATAACAAGAAAAAGCTATTCGACCGACGCTACTACCAAATAAAAGGTGAATAATACTCACAGATTCAACATACTCACAGTTATTTTCGAGGAGAGTTTCGGCTAGAATAGTGGTGTGTAGGATACAACTTTATGTTTCCGCTATAGACATGAAGGTTTCAACATTACCGTTGCCAATTTACCCAACTTGACCGATATTAAAGTACACCATTTGGCAAGCTATAGACGCCCAAAATATAGAGAGATATGTAACTGAATATAAAGTTTGCCATTTTGTCAACACTAGTGTTACTACCGGATTTGGCAAGGGAATACGATTTTGAATTCCGGTAATATTTTGTTTACGAAAAGGCCTCAGAGTTCCAAATTGAATTTAAAGTACGGGGTTTCTTTCCGTTAGGGGTAAAGTTAGTTCTGATACAATTCGAATTGTTATTGTTACTTACTTATTTGAGTTTATGTTACTTTTAGTAGTTTTTGTTCTGATAAAATTCCGATTATAAAATAGTTTTTCAAAATACTACAATAGAAAACAAATAAGTTGTTAGTACTTACCTAACTACAAAACAACACTGAAAGTATCTATTTCTAAAAAGAAAGAAATAAATGTTTGTGGATACAATAGATTAAAGCATAGTACCGATAATTATGCACCACTCAACGTCGCAAAGGCCGGGATAAGAGCCAATAATGAAGTGCTACTTAAATACTGAAGCACAAAGTCGGGATAAGTGAGATAAATACTGCTGAAAAAATCCCTTTTTCTCCAACGTTTGTGCGATATTGCTGTAAGTAACTGTCAATATTCTGCAAATAAGTGAATAGGAGATACAAACAGCTCAGAATGCGCATAAAATAGCATTGTCTGTCTTCATCGGTAAACAATATGTTACGCAAATGGTAGACGTATTCGTATTAACGATATATTGTGAAGGTAGCTCTACAAAACTCTCGCTTGGTCGAGCAACGTGAGAGGCATATTTACACTTTTTTCTCAATTCATTGGCCGACATGTTTGGTGGATGGATGAGCCCCGCCGACATTTTGTGACATTAGGCTCCATTGATTTTGAATGTGTCGTACCCCGACCAACCCGCTCTTTTAAATAGATAAGCAAATGAATTGGAAGACCTTTGTGTGGGGTATAAACGTATTTAACGTTGTGATATAAAAAGTAAAATGTTTTGAGCTCGAATAATTTTAACATAATGTTCGAGTGTTTGGGCTTGGCTGAATTTTGATAGAGCTTGAGTAATGTGTACTGTCGTGGTAGGTGAGAGGATAAAAAATAAAGAGATTTTAAATGAACATTGTATAGGGTTATAAATAACAGTCAATATTTACTCTTACTCACTTTGCAAGCATGTTTGTAAACACTTGAAGTAGGTATATTCTAGTGTCACATTATATTCTTAATTTCAAGAGCCAACACACCCTTCGTATTTATTGTTAACAAGACAGTACAATGAAGTAGATGAATGTAATTTTTTACAGTGAACAAATGAGCGTCGCCTTATTACGGGACGTCTACAACGAATAAATGAATTCAACGTTCCTAATTAAACACGTCTTCATTTTGGCTCCTGCACCTAATTTTAAAAGGGATCGTAGAATATTTTTGGCAATTAAGCCTCTGGTGTTATTAAAGAAGTCCGTGGAGTGAAAAATTAATTAAAATTTAAGCTTTTCAGTTCTCTCCCTACGCGTCTGTCGCAGAATAAAGGGTTGCAAGCACACATTTCAGTAAGCAACTAAAGATCAACCGTGTTAGATAATTTGAATGGGCTTATGCGGTATGAGCGGATTTAAATTTAATTTTGTGTTCAGGTGTATTCGATATGTAATAGGATTCACTCCACCGCATTTGTATGAAAAGATTACGTGATACGTGATTATAATAAACTTATTTTTAATCTTTGAGACATTTACGTGTCACATTATGTGAATATTTTATTGAATATCAGTTCAAAGAATTGAAAAAAATATCATATTTTTGTTGAATACTAAAATATTATTGCATGTCAAATGAAATTCACGAACGAAGTATTAAGAATGTACAATATTTTATATCAAAGAGCAACTGTAACACAAAACTAATTCTATCCATTACAGTTATGATGTAAGAAAACATCTCTGAAGAAATAACGATACCTGAGGAGATATTAAATTACCTCCAGCATGTAAGGCAAGGAACCCCCAGTGGTGCATTTTTCAGAGAAAATTGAATGGAACGCGGTTGGCGTTGGAACAAGAAAATATTTTTGAAAGACTTGGTATGGAACTTTGACTGCAGACATACTGTTTGAATATCTTCTTTAATGTTATTAATTTCAAAATGGTGAAAATAATCTTTTCTCTCATATCACGTAGGTACAATGAGATTAGCTTGTAAAATGCTGTGGTGGGAAAAGTAACATTCAACAAGGTCGTATTAGGGCAGACTGCCCAGGCCCTGCAGTCTCGACATGAATAGCGACAAAAATCTGTCGCTAAGTCGTATCGATGTCAAATTTCTTTAATAGATTTTCAACTTTATTTCCAAAGCATAAGGTTGAAAATCTATTAAAGGAATTTGACATCGATACGACTTAGCGATAGATTTTTGTCGCTATCTAATGTCGAGACTGCAGGGCCAGGAAGTGTGTGATAAAGAATCGCATCTCCTGATGGTTATTAAAAAAAAAAATTGAGTCAAAAAGCCCAAATTAATTTTCGTACTCAAAACCTGCACTATGCAAAAACTTTGCGAGGCCAATGCTGACGCTATCGACGTGACTAAGTTCTGATCGAAACTTCATAGATTCATGTGGATTTATCAATCCGTTGAGCTCCTTAAGTTCTGAGTTGAGCTACACGATTACTGACAAATGCGTGCACAGACTAGACAGGTCCACCCAGTCTGCGTGGTTTTTCCTCAAAATACCATTTCAGACACCAATCTACATGGTCGTCACATGATCTGACAAAGATTACGTC
Source organism: Dryobotodes eremita (assembly GCA_917490735.1). NCBI lineage: Eukaryota > Metazoa > Arthropoda > Insecta > Lepidoptera > Noctuidae > Dryobotodes > Dryobotodes eremita. The sequence goes on along the minus strand of OU823251.1, from coordinate 14,697,365 downwards.
TGGACTTCAAAAGAGACTGTGACCTCTGAGTTTGTTTCGGCATTTCTTCTCAGAGTAGTCAGAGAGGAAACACCGACCTCGTCTAATTTTTAAATTATGATTGGCGTGTAAATGTGTATGTACAAACCTACTTACAGAAATAAAAACATTTATAATGATAAATGATAAAATTATTCTTCTTCATAAATGTACGAAGAAGAAGAATTTTAATAAAGCTTGCTTTCTACAACATAAACACTACCCCACTCGACTTTAAAATTTACTAGCACCCTCTCGTTGAACACCGTCACTTTATCAAGAGAACAATAATTGCATTCAAAATCAAAGATGTTCGCTCAGATAGTCTGTGGGTATTTTCATTAATTAAGGCCGAACATGCGCCGAGCAACAATTAAGAGGACCGATTGTTGATAAGCTCGAATCGAGTTGATAGTCAGCCATTGAATCGAGATAGCACTTTGTTAAACTGTAGGAAGCTTCACACCTTATTAAGGCATTGCTATTGGCGATGTTTGTACGTGTTTTTTTTTATGGCTGTGATGTAAATTGGTATCAGTTTTTTTAAGCGAATTTTGGTAGTAGGTTACTTTGCTTTTTGTAATTTCGAATTTTCTTCGTAGATTCTTTATGTCAACGTGCGTAACCATGCGTTCAGGCATGGTCGTTTTCATGGTTTTTAAGAACCAATACGCTTTCCCGAAATGTAATTATGTGGAGTGTTTAAACAATTCAATTTTATTGACCCACTGATAGGTTATTATTCAGATAGATACACACAATTATTTGTTTTTAATTTTAGCTTACACCGTCCCACAGCAGCAGGGCAACGACCCTACAAAGGCGATAGGAGCACAACTAAAGGAAAAACCCATAATCTAATCCCTCTTAAAAAATATCACAAACAAGATTTCTAAGCTAAAAAAACACACAAAGCCTATCTTTGGGTTATTTCTATTTTCATTTAATCTTCTCATCTTAAAAGGATATTATATTTGAACACGTTTTGTCCAATATAACATAGAAAATAATTTACTGAAACTAGAACGAAGTCTTTCAGATTTCGTCATCACTAATTTTAAGGATGAGATAATCAATTAAATCGCGGAGCAGGAAGCATTCCATGGTAAAAAACAACAGTAGACCAAGTTTTAAAAAATTCTGTGAAGTGTGTATCTCACTGAGATAAATATTTTTTTTAAATACCTACATAAATCACGCCAATCAAATTTGGGTGCAGCCACCAGATTGGTCCGAAAGGCTGCCAGGCCGTGATTCATTTGATTTGGTTTGATTTTTGATTTAAGAAATCATACCATTTTCTGACTTTGAAACCATACGTTTGTATGTAAATTCATAAATTGAACGGCCGTCTTACTGTAGGAGTTTCCCCTTCCTGTTCGTATACAATACTACGTATTCACTGTAGTAATTCTCTAAGTTTATGTATAAAATAAACTTCAACATCGTTCATGAATTTGCTTAATATCGTAAAGCGATGGTCGGAGTCACTAGACTAACACACCGAGTTTACCAAGTCATTCAGTGCAGCGGGAGCCCATGTATAGTACCAAACCTTTGTGGACTGCTGCAGTCAAATTTAGACCCTGTCCTCTAAAATTTAAGACACAATTTTGCATAATGTTTTATATGAGCATGAGCTTTTAATAAAGTGGTGCTTCTGTACTTATCTGTATAGTGCTCCAAGAACCGCACTTGATATACCGCAGCTCGTCCAACCGCTGATAGTGGAAACTTAGGGTAAAATTAATGGCAGTTCATTGTTCTAAATATGTAGTTGACGGTACTTTAAACATAATGTTGGCTACTTAATACTGGTTTATTGTATTGTGATGTTAAGTTCCTCATTATTTTTAGCTTTTTTTAATGCTATCACAGAGGTATTTATGCCCGGTATCTAGAACTAAAATTATAGACGCGTCAAAATTAAACGCAAGTCAAGTGATACGATTGGCTGTTGATTATACATTCAACCAATCACAGCACGTTACGCGCGCTTGACAATTTGTTAGCCAATGGTCGATTTTCGACTTGTTGACGACTCGGACACAATGTCCGAATCCGATTTTTTTTCACTGATAATTCAGACACCAATAAAAAAGCTGTTTTGTACAATCAGATAAAAAACTTCCGACGATACCTTAACTGTAGAAATCCGTTAACCGTGCACCGCCCTACCTGTAGTTGTAAAAAAAAATAACCTGATTTTAACGAAAGCACTAATAGATCTATGCATCTATTAGCGTGTTTTCGCTCTGAACTGCACTTGAGCAAATCCTTATTACCCGTCTGTCAAGGCACGTATCTATGTAGGTATGTGGGTTTGTAATATTATTTTTTAAAACGGCTGCTTTCATTAACATTCGGTTAAAAACTGTTTTTTTACAACTACAGGCTGGGCGGAGGACAGATTTCTACAGCTAAGGTATCGTTGGAAGTTTTTTATCGGACTGTACAAAACAGCATTTTTATTGGTGTCCGAATTATCAGTGAAAAAAAATCAGATTCGGACACCATGTCCGAATATATTGTGTCCGAGTCGCCAGCAAGTCATCAACCGTTCCAGAAACTAATACTACTATACTAATAAAACTAGTAATTGCATAATAACGTCAAACTATGTTGACTACTGAGCAATACTTGCAGATGATACATTTCTGCGTTGTCTTTGAGATGAAAACGCATCATGATGACGCATCATACAAACAGACGCGACACGCGACGCGATACGCACGCGACACAAAGGCACCGCTCGTCGCGCGAGAGGCGGTACCTTTGTGTCGCATCACGTGCCACGCCAGTTTTAAGGAGCCTTTAATATCTTGTGGATCGGTCCGAACCTGTCATCGGCTAGTTAGTTAACCAAAAACATAAAACAACTTAAAGTTATCAAACATCACGGTATCTGGTCTTAATTTATTTCTAAGTCGACTAGAAGATTCATAACGTCACACGTGATCCCCTTCTTATACCTAACTAAACCATTATTAATTTAGTGTAAACGTATAGATTGAGTGTCAAAAGAAATATTGTTTAATAAAAACGAATTCTTCAGACTTGTTCACCAAGTATAATGAGGCATTCCTCCAGTGCTTTTACTTAAGAAAAGTCTCTGAAGCATTTTTCTTTTGCTCAGTCATGTTTTTCAGTTAGTTCTTGCTCAATTTATTTCTGAAGCCTTAGTCATGTGAATTTACGATATAAGTAATTTTATGGTAGGTATATAGATGACAGCCTCCATGGTATAGTGGTCGCAAGCGCTACAGCTCAGCATGAGGTCCTGGGTTCGATTCCCAGGTCGGGCAAAGTGTCACTAGGTTTTTCCATTAGGAAATTCTCAGTAGCAGCCCGGAGTCTGGATTTGTTCCCGGTTGATGGCAATAGGCTCGTCTCCTATTATATGGGACTTAAACACAAAGAACTGGCGAAATGTGGGTGTACTATAGGTACCTACACTTCTGGCTAACTCTTCGGGGATAACAGGCGTGATGTTATGTTATGTTTAGAGATCGGATAATTATTCGGATGCATATTCAACTAAAGTTGAGATGTTGGCTAATATGGAGTGCGCTTTTGTATCGAAAAAATCCCGCTAACGTCAGATTTCAGTGATCAAACCGGACCAAATCACAGCGATCGAAAGGTAGTGGTTATAGTTATTGTAGACGAGGTAATATTTACGCCCAATCAGGATATAGGCAGTACTTAATTTAATAAAAATACTTAATTATTTTTATTTATGTTTTTTTTTTATCTAACACACACTACCCCTCCTCTTACACCCTACACATATAATTATTTGCAGCGGGGGATAAACATTAATTTTAAATAAATATGCTTCTGATTTTTTTTACAAACAAATATATTTTGTGAAGCCGCTTCCATACTTTCATAGCCAAAAATTTACTTTAGGTAAATATGCATCCGAATATCCGATCACTGGTTATGTTATAGATGATTTTAAGAATATATGATGCTGTGAATGTACTCCACTTTGTAAGTAAAGAACCTCAGCCATTCGCAATAGTACTTTCCCAAAATTTCGAATCAGCACAATTATTTATACGACCCCAAAGAAATTTTCCATTACGAAATCTCCGACTGAATTCTAAAACGCTCCAAATCTAAAACAAAAGAGCCTCGCAAGCAGTTTACGATTAAGGCCAGCAGCTTAACCCTTCCCGACTTCACTCCCCTTAAACAACGTGGAAGTTTAACGAAAAAGTCGACGTTTAAACGCGCTATTTAACCCTCGCGGTAATCGGAACACAAACAATGGTGGAGTGAAATAATGTCGAATTCCGTCCGACAAATTAGGCGACCTTTTTAGGCGGCGATGGTGGGTGCTTAAAATAACAAAAAGAACTTTTATTCGGATGTTATTTCTGCTGCCGAGTTCAGCTGAGTACAATTTCGGTTGTGGCTATGATGAGAAAAGTCGAATTCGTTTTGAGTAAGTCGTTATGAATTTTGTTAAGTTCTTATGGTATGGCACCTGTTTCGGTTTAAGTATAGAACTTTGACATTGTTTCATAAAATAATAAAAGTTCATACAAACATTTATTTTCGGATGTTTACAGTATTTTTATGTAACCCCTGGGCAATCTTTGTATCGGTTGCTATAATTCAGATGATTTTTTAACGAGCGGAGGCTCGAAATATTTTAATGCGTTCATTGTTTAAAACCGAAAAATTGTATCGAGTTTTTTTTTTTTTTCAACATTGCTTTATTTCGTACACGTACCCATTTACGTTATTTTTACAAGCTTTTATTTAACTTGCAATGTTTGTATGTATGTATGTTCTGGGCAAATCTTGCAAGCTGAAAAAAAACCACTTCCTCTTATCCTACGGAGTTCAAATTTCGTACGTTGATTCTGTTTTGATGACAATGCATTTTTATGATGCAAGACCTGTGATTCTACACCCAGGATTGGCTCCAGACGAAGGACCTCCTTAACGGTCAACGGTGCAGACATGACATTTAATATACGTATTCAAATTATGGTAGTTCCTTCTAAAGTCCACCATGACCTGGCTGCTGCACCCAGGATTGTCGCCAGTCGAGGGAACTCCTCAACGGTCAACAGCAGAGACACAAAATCTTATATACGCATACAATTATGATAACTCGTTCTAAAGGTTACTTATCTGGCTGCTGCACCCAGGACTGGCTCCATACTACAGAACTCCTCAGTGGTCAACAGCACAGGCACGAAATATTGTATAAGTATTCATTAAATTATGATGATAGCCCGTTCTAAAGTGTGGCCATGACTTGGATAGTGCAACTCGGATGGCTTCACACCATGACTTGTGTAAAGGCCCGTTTAGGTTCTTTAGATTTTTCTTTACAAGTACCTTTCAAGAGAAGGTGATAGAACGGATATTTAAAGAAATTCTAATGCAAAAAAGAACAAGATAAAATGTAAGTAAAAAACCTTTTTAAATACAAGCTTTTAATGAACTAGAAAGTACTAAATAAAACTTTCGTTAACATAAAACTTTAATATTTTCAAAAGCTTGAGGCGTGAACGTCCTTCTTACACTTTTAGATAAGCCGCAAGCTTCTATAGAGGTATGAGGAACAGGGTGTAAAGTTCACTCATACTCTATAGAAAAGGGAGGATCCTCCGACCAGACGAGTGTCGTGTCTGGTGGGCAACTGCCCGACGTTTTGATGTCGGGACGTTGTATATATGCTAGTTGCGGGGTAAACTCTGCTTGCGCGATGCAGGATTTTGCGTGACGTCACTGTGACGTGTAGCTTGCATGTGGCGATGTAGATACCGCATATATGCTACTTGCGGGGTAAACTCTGCTTGCGCGATGTAGGACTTTGCGTGACGTCACTGTGACGTATCGCTTGCATGTGGCGATGTAGATACCGCTACACTTCTAAGAAAATATTAAAGTTTTATGTTAACGTAAGTTTTATTTAGTGCTTTTTAGTTCATTAAAATATTGTTTTTAAAATGGTTTTTTTACTTCCATTTAAAACATTCAAATTATGTACATAAACATGTTTTTTGCCGTAAATACCAACACTTATACAAATATTATTTTTATTCAACAGGTTCATAGCTACTGAAATAAAAAATATTAGGCAATGTATAAGTTTAATACAAACTTTTTATGATTTTTCCTAGCTCTTTTCAGTTTTATTTACTGGTTTCTAGCCTTTTGGCATATTGCCAAAGGTAGCTTTGTTAAAGGCTGTACGCTCACAGCAAGCACATGGCCATTTCTTTTATCCTATATACATAGTTGGTAGTATTTGGAGAGCGACTGTCGTTTATTTCCTGCTACACTAGAGAACGCCTATTGAGGTATTTAATTGAATACCCGCAAAGGTTTTATCCATAGTCAATCATATAAATGTTTAAGTTTTTTCTGACACTGACAGGTAAAATAAAGCGTATTCTTTTCAGGGAGGCCGCAGCTTCTACACTCTCAGCAAACGTTCGTAGGTACCAACAAAAAATATGATTTTCCGTAATAATAACTGATACACGTATCCAAAAGTTCATAAAAATGTTACATATCCGACCCTAAAAGTATATACCACGTGTAAAAAACAATCTCTTTTTTATATCTACGCCACTCGGTACGTGAACACGTAGACATAAATACTGCTTACGTAAGGTATCCACTTTTCATATCTATGTGATAAAAACATTAGGTCCAATTGGATATCCCTATTTGGGGCGAGAGAAATAGATGTTTTTATATATCGCAACCGCCCCGAATATGTTTTAAGATATTTCACGTGCTGCTGGTATGAAAGGAGTTGTCATTGCATTTCTTACGTTACGTAATTTTCGGAAAATAAGGGCTTGATTTGAATTTGGCTTGGAGGAAATGTAAAGGTCAGCTTTACTAAACGTAGATGCTAAAGTAGAGATTGTATTCGCAACCAAGAAACGATAAGATTTCACGGCAGCCGCGTAAAAATATCTCCGTAAACCGTTTATCTTCAAAACACCCTTTAACCACCCGGCTTTGTAAGAAAATATCTAATTACCGGCTGAGCCTTAAAAGATATCCGAGTGAAAAAGATCCGCCAGTGTAATAAAGAAAAATACATTGGAGTTTTTTTTTTAGCTGAAGTACAAAATTGGAAAACCATGTTACAAAGAATATCGGCAGCAATTTCCCGCGATACTCGAACTTTATCGGTAAGATATGAGGGTCCAAAACCATTTTTCAGATATTAATTCCTAACAATCGTAAAAGTTACTTTCATGGGGGTCTTAAAAAGTTATTGCCGCTTTACTGGAAAATATACTTTCTATGGACTTTATCTTGTATTCGCTTTGTCTACAAACAGGGATTTAGATTGCCATAACAATAAAGAAATAACAGTTTCGTGTGGATAAAGTTTATTCTGTTAGAAACTCTCGCGATTTGTTGAAAAACATTGTCGGTTGATAGTAGCGGGCGCGTCTGCGTATATAAATCTATAGGCCGCAGGAACGAGGAACTCGCAAGAATCCATGTAATGTAATCAGATATGTGAACAAAGGTTGGAGTGTATACTTGCACATAATGTAGAGGTAAAATACAAACTTGCGTATATCGTTTCTTCACTGGCTTACTTAGTTAGAGACACTACAGGATGCATTAACATTGCCAGCAAGCTTTCCAGTATCGGCTGTCGGGTTAACATTGGAGCTTAATTTCTTTTTACGATGCCTTGAATTAAATTAAACACTACTAATTTGATCTTACTTCATCACTGCTACGGAATGCAAAATTGTTTTGTTTTGTTTCATACATAACCGACATACTCGTTCGATTCTATTCGATTCAAACTCCGAACACAGAAATTATTTCAACTTTTTTCCGGTGCGCACGCGGCGATTGCGTGAGGTTTTATAATACAAGTTTGATGATATCTTTTTATTTTTTATTTTGTAGTCGTAACAAGTCGACAACAAGCCGAATCGAGACAATAAAGCATCTTTCAAGGCTGATGAGTCGAGAGTAATGATTATTGCTTACGGTTGTTGATCCGGGTGCTTCTGGCCAGTTGTGTCTGTAATTTTCGAGAGTACAATGGTGTTTTCAATCTTATGTATCTATGACTCTGTTTTGGCGACTCTATTGTTAACTGATGTGACAAGTGAGAGTTTAATCATTTCTTTTTTTCAATTTAGCTTTCCTATTTCATTTCTGATACAGTATCGACAATGCAGTTTAATAATAGATGAAATGATACAATAACAGTTTGAGTAAAGTACCTAATTTGTGTCTTTACCAAATTATATGAAGTTTAAAAAAAAACTATTTTATAATAACATTGTAGTGGATTCCGTTCATACTTCTGACACTGAAACTACTGTAAAATATACGACAGTTTCTACGTTCAACCATTCATAAAAACATTTTGTTTTTTTGCGGTCAAGAACCAATACACCTCCACTCATTGATACTCGTAGATTTGCACAATCGTATATAATATCCAGCGGTCACAGATTGACTGGATGTGGTACCGGTTACCTGCGCGTACGCACACAGATTAGTGCCGTAGTAATGGCGGGTTGGATGTTACGCTGTATTACTTTAATCGTCATCAACACGCGTAGCGTTGGAGGAATAAGTTGGGACGGGTTTAATTTTTATAACTGCTTATTGAATTTCTGGAAATTTTGTTATGAATATCATGTTTGGTGGCATCCAACGGTGGTGAATTCTGACACTTCCTTTTTCTTTTCGGTATTTTACCTGTCTCCTATTTTCAGCGTTTTTAACTTTATTCAGATCATTTTCGGAAATGAAATAGTTTTGTTTCATAATTATCAGATCATCTACCTACTTTATTTTCGTTTAATTTTATATCACCTACTTATACCGAAAGCTTGAATATACGTTATATAAATAAACTATTGGCATTTTCTAGTCATAAATCTTCTCTTACTAATCTTTTGAAATAGATTCCTTCTTATAATGCTGTCGCTACTCCGGGCGTTGTCCGTCAAAAGTTATACTTGATTGCGTTACATAAGTCATCATCATCATCAAATTTTATGAATCTGTATAAGGAGGGGACGGAGCCGTTATTAGGGTTCCGTAATTGTGACAGAAATTGTCGGGAACCCTCGTAGAATTCCTTAATGATGTCAAAATATTTACCGGTAACCGTAAAAATGTCCCGCGAAATTTTGTTGGTATCGTTTTAAAGAGGAAGTCGCAATAAGCAGAGGTCAAAGTATTGCCTTACCTAAGTATATTTTAATTTTATACAGACAGTGCCAAAGGGCCAAAGCATATTAAGAGGAAAACCCAGGGCTTAAACCACAATGATTGCCAGATAAAACAGTGTGCACACGTTGCGTGGCAATTTACGGACTTCCTTACGTGTTTTACTTCAAGACTTGAGGCAACTTATATTAAATAAGTTGACGTATCGAAAAAACTAAATCTAATATCAGCCGATATTACATCAAACAAAAGATAAACCCAATAATCGCTCTCTACGCAATATAAAAACTATGGCAGAACCTTTTTCTTGTTGAACTTTCAAAAACAAGTTTCGATCTATTCCAAGTGAATCATGATTGATGTTCTACCGACGACGCACGGCACAGCATAATGCTACTAAAATTAGAAGTTCGCTTAGTTAGTTACAGTTCTCGACTGATGAGTTTCAAAGTATAGACAAGTGGCCTCGAAAATTCCCCATGGGTAACTTGATACTGATGGTGGACTGGCTACGTTAAAAATAAGCATGAATAGTACACAGATTAATAACCTACCTATGGGTGTAATTAGAAATTGATACAGGCAACTAAGGAAACTAACTATTCTAAAACGTATGCAGGATAAGAACGCATACGACTAGAGTTTTGGAATTCGTTTTGATGAGTAAAGCCGAGTTTCACCAATCAAACTGAACAAGATCTGCTGACTGCGTCTAAGAGCCGTGAATTTCATCATTTTTATGATAAATGATTTTATTTCTGTAAGTAGGTTTGTACAAACACTTTTACACGTCAATCATATTTTTTAAACTAGATGAGGTCGGCGTGTCCTATCTGACTACTCTGAGAAGAAAGTCCGAAACAAACTCAGAGGTCACAGTCTCTTTTAAAGTCCAGACATAATCTTAGTCAGATCATGCGAAGACCATGTAGATTGGTATCTGAAATAGTCTTTTGAGGAAAGAATCACACAGATTGAGTGGTCCTGTCCAGTCAGTGCACGCATTTGTCAGTAATCGTGCAGCTCGACTCAGGAAGTCAGGACTTAAGGACTTATGAAATACTAACACTGATAGCTCTTGAGTTCTTTGGTAAAATCCACCATACATCCATGACTTTATGATAAGGTCGATTAGTTATTTAACCCATTAAGGTTTTTTGGCATTAAATGTAAACAACACGGCCCAAAAACGTTATACCTTAAATTGAACGTAAAAGCACTTGAAACACAAAATTAACCCATCATTTAAATTGTAAACTTGCTTGCAGAAAATGCAGATATCCACATGGCTTCTTTTATAGTCTTCCAAACAGTAATTAGTAATTCAAATTTTCAAATTGTGCACCGCTTTGAAAACACCACATTATGATAAAACGTCTTTAACAAAGGCAAAAAGTCAAATTACGTATTCAGAGCCGCTAATTTTTCGAGATTCCTTCTTTCACATTTCAATACAAACCTTCGAAACTGCATGCCTGAGGCGCTACATATTAAAAACAACTTTGGAATCTGCAGTGATGATTACAGAACTTTAACTTGAAACTTGGAATCCGAAGTTTTTTGTATTTTATAGTGTACAATTTAGCAAACTAATGGCGTGATTGGTACAAGAGAAGCGGGATCCCGTGCGGTTAAACTCCAATAATTGCGCTGAGAGCTTTATTAGTTCGGTGTTTACTTTTTTTAAGCTTCCCTTCAGATTTTCTGCATTCTCTAAATAATATGTTGTATCCGAGTAAAGTGCCTTTTAGCAAAATTACTGGGTTCCTTCATATTACATTAAAGGTAAATAGTGATCAACTCATTCAGGATACTGCCGTCATCAGCCTACGTGAACCTTATGTGGAAAATATATTCGATTCATAAAATGAATCCATAGGTATCTAAGTAAGTTAGAATTTAATTTGAATATCTCATTTATCCACATGAATTTTATATGTCGATCTTTAATATTTATTTTATTTTATTTTTAATAAACCACGTGCATAAATGCCAACTCTCGCAGGTCTTAAAAATATCGACTTGTGGTTGTTGAATGGCATGAGACAGATCACAATAACTTGTCCAAAGAATGTTGCATCAATTCAGAACATTTTTTTCTGACACTAGTTAAACAGACAATTCCATCCATCATTGACCGGAACTATTCAACATTCAATAGAAATAAGTAAGACCGAGCACAATGTATTCCAAACTACAAAGAACCACTCCAAGAGTTGTAAAAATTTTCTATTACAACGTTGAATCGTAAAAATGTCATGGTACAATAAGAGATCAATCATTTGAGACAAGGTCCTCCAGTTGTGGTTGGATGTGAAAAATAATATCTACAGGGTGACCCACTTCGAGAGATTTGCATTCAAGCTGAGTCGTGGTGTAATTTATCATCCATCACATGCCAGCAAAAAATGTTGTAGAATATCTGTATAGGGTTTCAGTTTGTCACTTCGACTTAGATAGTGAGTCAGCTGAGTATACGGAATTAAGTTTTTAGTTCGATTCAAGAACTGCTTCACTTCTGCTTGTTTTCTTTCAAGGAACTGCGAGTGTATGTTTGTCTACTATACTCGATGTTGCGGATAAGACAAAGTTCGAGTGTGTGGCGTAGAGTCAGAGAAAAGAACTTTGTAATTGCTACTATTATCTATTATTTTTGCTGAGCGTGTGTATTTATTTAACCTTAAACAATAATTTTATATTCTAATATACATTAAAGACTTTTGCAATTCATTGGCTCTTTTTCAATTGTTTGCACTTTATAAAGCTCCATACACAGGATCAGTCAACTGGAATGCAAAAAGAGATCAAAAAAATTGTTCACAAAATACCACTGATATTTTATTCATAATATTTGCTCCAGGACGAAATATTCAAATTGGATTTTAATAAAAGGAATATTTTATTATTTAAATAATTCAAATGTTTCACCTCCTATTATGTAAATTGGCTTAAATTCGACATTTGAGCCGATTTACATTCATTATTGTATCGAATTTGGTTGTCAAGTTATTACATGCGATGTGATTAGCATTATTATAATAACGAGTCTTTAATAAAATATGAGCATCAGAGGTCGAGATAACACCATGTTTATTAAATTTTATTATTACAGTCATGTTTTTAATCTAATTTCGCCCTATTAAGAAATAAATTAACATAAAATCTGATCAAATTCTATTACTTTGAATCGTTAAATTTAAATCTATACTAATATTATAAAGAGCTAAAATTTGTTTGTTTGTGTGTCGGGGGTAATTTATGGAACTACCGGTCGGATTTGAAAATTTTTATTTGCATTTGGTAGCCCAATTCTTGAGGAAGGCTAAAGGCCAGGGATGGCGAACCAATGGAATGCGTGCCATTGGTGACACGTAACAAAATAATTTGTCACGTCATTTAGTTTGGAACAGCAGAAGTCGCACAAATTTTTCATTTCATTTAAATAAACATAAAACTATTATTAACATAACTGAATAATAATAAGTTACTGTTGTGAAAGTATAGTTGGAATTACAGAATGTTATTGTGAATAATATAGTTTTTTTTCCAGTAGTCACTAAGTCAAGATTGTTAGATGGCACGTCATGGCCAAATTCGTATTTTTTTTTTTGGAAAAAAATGGCACGTAGATATATAGAGGTTTGTCATCCCTGCTATAGACTATTTAACATCACGCTATGACCCTTAGGAGCCAAGCAAAAAGAAAAAAAGGCAGAAAGATCGCTAAGCGAAAACGAAGTAATAGTGCAAGCAGGCGATGCGATGCGACGGGGGACAACGAAGTCGCGGGCAGAAGCTAACAGCTCTATAATTTCATTTGAAAGCTTATTCTAAAATCAGTATTTATGACGTCCAAAGAGATCAATAAATTAATTCATAACAATGCGTAGAATTCCCTCCGAGATCGGTCTGTGTATTAAATAATTCAGAAATAGGTTTTTATTAATTAATAATGAAGTGGCCGCCTGAATTATGTACGAGAAAAAGCCTTTTGATATCAGTATGGTATACAACTCAATTCTTATGATTCATATTTCTTTCGTCGCTATTGTTTGGTGAACATTCTCTGATGCATGATATTCAACCAAGAATTTAATAATTGGACTTCGGAGCGTTTGTCCTGCGGCTATGAGAAAAATAAATTGGTATAGTTTGTGTATCCTCCCTTGGGGCTGCGCTTAATACCTATTGCGCGCTGGTCCTGATTTCAGGCAATTTTGTTATTACCCCTTAGACAAAACAATACATCTCAAACAAAATTATGATATTGGATAAAACAAGTAGCATCAATATTAACAGCAAGCATAATAAAATCGTATACATTATTATCTCAGATTTCAAAGTATTTTGTTATTACAATATCTTTGTACCTACTGTATTTTATGAACAATTAATTCTAGGAAACTTTCCTTTATTTGATTTTAATCCATTATAAAAATGTTGGATCTGCATAATAGAGTTTTATTTCATTTGATTTTTGTTTATAAGATATGACGTGTATGAAGATATGAAGTGTTTTCTTAATAACTTAGACGTAAAGCTTATTCATATGAGCCGAGTATATTTTGTTTATTGCCTACGTGATAGGCCAGTAATTACTAGGTAAGTAAACTGGCTTAACATGTATCCTTTCCTGACCTTCCTATGTCGGTATTTCCTACTCATGAACACACAGCTTTGAGCATCTCCGCTCTTGTGGTGTAATCATGTAGGTAGGTACCTCATATTGTGTAGGGAATTCAAGCAGTGTAATTGCGTAACATACTAACAGTAGGAATGGCATTCATTTTGACAGTGCAACAACATTCATTGCGTTATTTACGTTGTTGAGCAGACATTTTTTACGAACAATGAAGCAATGGATGCGGAATATCCTTCAAAATTATTCAGATTCTGATTGATAGTGGGTTACGCAATTAGGGTGCTGGGTTCTAAACTAATAATCTCGCAAAAAAGAAAATTGCACTCAAAATGCAGGGTCTTTACTCTTTAAATTTGCTAACCTATACCAATTTTGTTGATAGCTGAATTGAAAAATAATATTTGACTAGGTTATGCTACTTAATCCTACTGCATCCTATTCTACTATACTACTTCTTACTATATTATAACTATAAATTATAAATATATTATAAATGGGAAAGTTTGTGTGTTTGGAGGTTTGCTAGTCAATCACGCAAAAACGGCATAACGGATTTGGATGAAATTTGGCACACACATAGTTTATAACCTGGATTAACACATAGGATACTTTTTATCCCGGTAAATGGTCCACGCAGACATAGTCGCGGGCAGAAAGCTAGTATAAAATAAAAACTATGTAGGCATACTATCTCCACCATTTGAATTTTCCTCTACAATCACAGCAACATGGAAAGTAATTGGAAACAAGACTTATGATCAGCTACACTTCCACATTTTGTCACGTGAATGTTAGCCTAGTTCGAGAGATAAAACTAATAACTTAGGTACTTCAATTCTGCCTGCAAGAGTAGAAAACAGGATAGAAATATCTATACTAATAAATAAAAGAACCGTCTTCGTGTTTATATATAAAATTGCCAACTATGAAATGTTACGAGGTTTTTAAGTTTCTTTTTTACGGAATACTGTTGTGGTTGTTATTTATCTTTTATATGGTTGTATGTTTGTAAATATTCATGTTGAAATATCTGTTTTTAGATATTTCAACTGGTTTAAGATAAGTATGCTAATATCGAACAGTCTTTGTTAGTCTGCCCTACATTATTAACTGTGGAGTTTTGGGAAAGTAGTCAGGCTTCAGGTGGCCATCTAGAGGGCCATTACAACAGATAACCAATTGTGTCTCATTAGCGATGCTTGATCAGGTAGAACATCAAACAAAATTATGTAAATAAATAAATAAATGTGGGTGTACACACGACTACATATCAAGCTACACATTTCCAGTATACGCTGACCTCTCATTGTACGGAAATCCTATACAATGCGAGATCAGCCTATACTGGAAATCTATAGCTTGATATGTAGTCGTGTGTACCAAAGATTCTAGAGATATCAATTACCAAACTTAGATCATTTGAAACAAAATCAAAGTCAAATCATATATTTTAAATGGCACTTTTAAACGTCAAGACTTACAAAATAATAGAATTGATTGTTGGTGCCCCTTCCAAAATGTAGTTTCGTATGGAGAAGAATGGACAAGAAACTTCCATAGTTACTCTTTTAAAATTATTTACAATGTTTGGTACACCTTCATAATATTTTTGTGAGGACAGTGTACCTTGAATATTTATTACTATACTACAATAGGTACAAAGTATTAAAAGATGTAGATGGTGCTCAAATATTGCACACGTGGTCGATTTTTTAACCGACTTCAAAAAGGAGGAGGTTATCTTAACACAACACAAATTTAATAAAATATTTTATTTTTAATTTTTTTCAATAAAATATTAACGCACAAAGTCACGCATCGCCAGGTTCAGATCTAGATTAGCTCACGGTCCAATCGACTCGATATAATCAGACTCACGTATCGTTCGGACCATTTGCAGATTCGTAGAAACTACGTATCGATACGAGCGAAGTCGTACGCGAAAGTTATGGAAAGAAACTCAATTGACCCCTTAGTTTGTTATTCTGATCATCTGATACTGGCCTAGGTATGGTGGGGTGGTGATTATTATTACAATTATTGATGTAAGGAGTCGTTTTAGGTGGGTAATAATAATAATACCAGTCTATTTTTGTTCCAATGCAGGGCAAAGGCCTCTTCTCATACGGAGAAGGCATGAGCATTGGTCGCCACTCCCGATGTCATTTCAGACTAATATTAATTAAATATACGTCCAGGTTTTGTGTCAATGTTTTTCTTTACCGGTATCAGTGATGTTAGGTATATGGATGCAATAGTTCATATTACCTGCATGTAGGTAGACCGTACATCATGTAATTAACCTTAATTAATTATTGTATTTCTGAAGTGTAGAGTAGCATACAAAGCTACGAGATCATTAACTAGGGCAACACCCGTCGAAATTCGAGTCTATTCATTATTAAACTTCGAGTCGAAAGCTCTGCGAGCTCAAAAGATTTATACGAATCTTGATTTAAAAAAAAGATTAAATTATAGTAGTGGTCAAATACCATGTTCAGCAGGCTTAGAACGAGCACCGTTTTGTAGACGGAAGAATAGACAAAAATGACGTTTCGTGAA
This sequence comes from Dryobotodes eremita, assembly GCA_917490735.1. NCBI lineage: Eukaryota > Metazoa > Arthropoda > Insecta > Lepidoptera > Noctuidae > Dryobotodes > Dryobotodes eremita. The sequence goes on along the minus strand of OU823251.1, from coordinate 14,680,939 downwards.
GACAGTACGACGGCAGCAAAGAAGAAAGAGTCAACTGCACTTTTTACGAAATTAAGTAGTTTATTCGTGTTTATTTTTTTATTTTGTTTATATCTCGAAAATGGTGTGTCCTATCGCAAAAATAATGAAAATTTCGACCCCCTTTTTAGAACCCTTAAACTCAACATCTAGGTAATAATTTTTCACATTTTCCATACAAAAAGTGAAAAATTCCATTTTTCCATTCCATTTTTATACTTTGTGGCCGTCAAGTTAAGTTTTCTACTGTCTTTAGTACGGCGATTACAAAATCAAATTGTCTTCACTACCTTAGACAACTGTCAGTCGTCAGTGTGATTTTGACAATTTGGGATAGAAAACTTTCTTCTAAAATAGTCTACATAAAAAAGGACCTAGACAACGATCGGTAGAAACGTAAGACAAAATGACAGATTGCAGAAGGATTTTTACGGTGCGATGTCAAAAATGGAGAAACGAAATGTCACTTTGTATAGAATTAGCTATGTCTATTCTTCCAAGAAATAGAAAGCGTCATGCTAAGCCTGCAGACGACTAATGTTTCTATACTGACCACTTCATTTTCTTATTCAAAATGGTCTTCTCTCTAACAGAAGATTGAAACTGTCAGACTCTTCATTTAAAATTTTGTAAAGTAACACCAAGCCGTTTCGGAGGAGTTCGTTAACAAACACTGACAAATGATTTTTTATATTAGAAGATATAGAAAATGGTAAGGATAAAGCATATTAAGTTGAATGTCACATACATGCAAGACTATCTTAAGGTTACATCGCTAGTCTGCGTTTACATGTAGGGAAACGTAGGTTTTTTGCTAAAGATAATTTTCGCGGGACAAAAAATTATGCGAGTTTAAGTAACAAAAAATGGACCGGTTTCGTCCATTTTTTTAGTTAGGTGACAAAATTATAAAACTAAAATTTAACTAACTCAATAAAATCGCGCTTCATTTAATCATGTCAAAGACAAGACCATTTGCTAAGAAAATAAATGTATTTTTAATAATCATTCATATGCATTAATTACTGCTTGTCTATATATCTTTAGGCCATTAAGTTTGGTCATGCCAAAAACCTACTGATTAATAAATCGAAAGAGGATGTAAAACATCGTTAACATTTTAAAATAGGTCCGGTCATTGATTGGTATTGGTTTAAAACTATTGATAAGCATAACAACTTTGCAATTAATTTAAGAATGTATATAAATTATTGTTTTTAGTAACAGCAGCTGCGTTGGTGACTGTTTTATGTTATTTAAATAAGTATACAGTAATTTAATTAAGTGATATTGCATTTAAAGGTTAGAAAAATTCTACAGAAAAATTGTTATATTAGTCTATGCTTGTTTAAATCATTGGCTATTGCTGAAGAAAAGTTATAATTTTTGCACAATAAGTAGCAAGAGCTAAGCGAAATATAATTTTCAATATCAAAATAAATAATAACAACAGACTTAAATAAACTCAGAAACGTGTAAACAGCCATACACAGTATTTTAGTTAAAAAAAAAACATGTAGCTGTTACTCGGACTTGACGTGTGAACAGCACGAGAACGTGAGATAATCACGACGAAGTTGAATGCAAAAATGTTACAAATTATATTGTAGGTAAGGGACCTACCACTCACGATTTTTTTGTTTTGAGATGAGTTAATCATGAAGTTCAACGAGCCTTTTTTTGTTTACTAGGATAATAACCAGAGATTGGATATTCGGATATGTATTCACCTAAAGTTGAGATGTTGGTTAATATGGAATGCGCTTTTGTATCGAAAAAATCTTAACTTTAACTAACACACACCACCCCTCCTCTTACACCCTACATACACATATTTGCATCGGGGGTTAAACATTAATTTTAAATAAATATATGAAATCCTAGAATCCCAAAGTTTTTTTAAAATAAATATTTATTTTGAAGTCGCTTCCATATGACACACTCGATTAGTTAAGCATTCCCGATGTTCCTGGCATCCAGAGTTATAAAAAAAAATGTAAGAAGCCGCTTCCATACTTTCATAGATAAAACTTAACTTTAGGTAGATATGCATCCGAATATCCGATCTCTTATAATAATCTACGTAGGGACTAAGCATTATTTAGATTCTAGTTATTAGTAGTGACTACTCCAGTAGGTACTACATATTATAATATTTTACATTTCATGATTATTATTATTATCATAGGCTTTTAATAATACAAGATTTCGGACATTGGTCTTCATATCGCAACAGATTACACATCGCCAAAATTGCCATAAAAAGTCAAGATGTTTGTGACGGTAAGTTCAATTGTAATATTTTATTACAAGCACAATCCGATAAGCGTCTCAGTTCTCAAGCAAACGAAAGCTTTTTACAAAATCACTGCAATCACTTGGCGCCAGGGCGTTACTTCAAAACCACGCATGTATATGTTTCCAGTCAAATTATCTACACAATCAACAAGAATCACGTAGACTCACGATGTAAATCCAAGCGGTTAGCCCAACCATAGATGTACCTATATGTAGGGTTGTTTACCCTACAGTAATTTCTTGGGAACATATCTTCAGTTTTTCGAATTGCGAACAAGTATAGTGTCAAACTTACAAGAAGCTTTATTCGTTTCATCGTCTAAAAATCCTGACACATCCCAATCAATTAGACCAAAGCTATTAACTGTAGAGCAATTTAAAAATGTCTCCTTCCATCTTCGAACTGGATCGGTATCTAGAACAGTTTATTGTTCCTACGTTTCCTAGTTATTTTGGCTGTATTTTATGATAGCAGCCCTGTATATAGAGATGCTAAAATAACGGTAAGGGCAAACCTTTACGCAATCTCGGCTCTTGTGAAATATGAAAGACTTGTTAGTTTTAAGGCTCCTACAAACAGACGCGACACGCGACGCAAATCGTACACGACACAATGGCACCGCTCGTCGCGCGACAGGCGGTGCTTTTGTGTCGCATCGCGTGGCGCGCCTGTTTTAAGGGGCCTTTGTTGTGAACTCCTGGATATACATCTGTGTTCCCCGATGTCTAGTTTCCCTAATTAGTGTTTCTGTAAATGTTAGCAGCATGTTTTACATGTGATTTTACTGTTGCATACCTTATACAGGTATGCAATCTCTGTAACATTGTTCCACGTAAACATCACAACTTACTTTATTTAATTATAATATTTAATTTGTAACTCTCTATGATTAATTGACGACAATATATTTCGTTTATATATACTACTTTCGTTCGATATTGGCAAATAAAATTATATCTGCTATATGTAAATCCGTTTAAACATAAAAGGAGTTTTTAAATGAAAATAAACGTTTTCAGTTGATAAAGCTGATTTTTAATAATAATCATGTTAAAAGTTAACCGATTGTACAGCATATATGTTTACTTCAGTCAAGTAAATATTACCAAAAATTCGCTTTATGGTATTCGCCTTATTTAATTCTGCAATTTCATCACATAACAAAATTAACAACTCAACCAAATACATATTTTAAAACTAATTATTGGATACAACCAATAAAATGAGTAAGCTTATTACTGACTTAACAATAATGGCGACCGCTGCACCATAAATTCATTTAAATAAATCCAATGCGACGGACTCCGCACGAGAAATTAGAACCAATTTCTCGAACACTAATAGTTTTGTTACAATACAATTTATTGGCGAATCCAGTGGTTGTTTTGTCTACGAATAATAAGTAATAGGATTTCTTGTTTGGAGTTGTGTACCTTGCATTTTTTGTATAAGTAAATAGAACTTAAGCAACTCCACCTACTGAAAATTCATGCATTACTGTTACAATCTTGATGGCCAATATACAATTGTTTACCATTAATCCTTATATAACGTTTATTTGAAAACAGGCTGAATTTAAATTTTTCCGGTTAAAAGTATCTTTATTGAGGCAAATTAAAGAATCTATACATATTATGTATAAAAAAATATTAACGAATAATTTTTGTCAGTTTTTCTGTTCGTCTGCATGTATGTTACGGATTGGGCGCAAAAACGGCTGAACGGATTTGGATAAAATTTGGCACACAGATCGTTTTTAACCTGGACTCATACCGTAGGATATTTTCCGACATCAACGAGGGCGAAGCCGCGGGCAAAAACTAGTACCTACTCACTAAAATTTTAAAATCAAACAAATCGTGACGTAAAATGTGACATTTCTATTAAGACAAAAGTTGCGAAAGCTAATAAAATATGTACACAATTAGTACAACAGAGCTGTCTTTTAACAAAAGAGCAGCTGATTGTTATAATTCACTTACACTCAGAGCCAGCCTGTCGTTCTTAACTCGTAAACACTATTGTTTCTTTGTCAACCACGTTTCTAATGCTATTTCCATTAATCGTTAACTATACGATCATATCTGACACAGTTAATAAATCTGGATGTTAGATGCAAATGATTAAATTCAAAGAAGTATACATTTTCATAACAGAAAACCCTTTGTTAAAAGTTTCAAAGTAAAACTTGCTGTTGTAAGAAATTGGAAAACAGCGAAACGCTAATCGAATGAAAACTGCACAGTTTGTCTGATTGGATAATTCACGGACGCACGTATTTGTAGATCCGTTCCATAAGTTGCAGGGATCGATCGTGATCAAACAAACTGCGAAGACCCAACTGCAGACGTAATTATGTGATAATAACCAAGCTTAAGCTATTAAACTGAACAGAGCCCTCACTTAACAAATTAAACACTGTCCAACACGTTGTAAAGCCCATAAGCCGACAATCACCAGTCACCTTATAACGCAAAACATCAAAGTACTGAAATCACCAATCTATCTACAGCCAACAAATTAATATACAAAACCTGATGCTGCAAAGCTAAAAATACAGGAATCAAAGGGGCTGAGCGAGCAAACGAAGATCATTCTATTTATGTTAATGTCACGGGCGTGAGGAAGCGTTTAAATCCAGTCATTAATTATTGTCACGGGTAAGACAAAATAGATAATACATTCTCTATTTGTTACCCTCTGCGTGCTTCTAAAGAGCAGGACGAAAGAAATAACAAGGAAATAAGTAGTGCTTAAGACCAACAGATTGATGATAGAGCAGCGTTGAAAAAACGTGTCCTTAAAATTATGGATGGATTCCTTAAGGGGTTTTGTCCCTAAATGAGTTTTTCGGTAATGACGTAACTCTCACACGTGATAGAATGAAGGAACATTAAATATCATTTTGTCAAGCTTCATAATTTATGGAATAGGGTTTTTATTAGTATGAACTATGGCAGCTATTTACAAATTTTTATTACTCATTAGAAAGTGTCGTGTTATTGTTTATGCTTCCTGTGGATATAAATAGTTGGGTTGTTAACGTTTTGATACTAACTTTGTAACACCTAGTTGGGGGCGTTCTTTTAACCTACGTGTGTCAATAACATTTGCTATAGCACAAGTCATTGCAAGTAATTGTATGTACAAACCGATACATCGTTCGAAACGAGTGGATTTTAAAAGGCTTTCGTGTTATGTTTCGTTTCCAATAAAATCGTATTGCGATATGAGAGTAATCCAATTTATTACATTTACTTACATCGACGCATTGTTAAAATTTAATTTTATTCCCTGAAAAATTGTTTAAACTTTCAAGGATCAATTCATTTATCTTTAATTTTATTAACTATTTTGCCGTTTATCGAAAGCAGGTAGATAAGTTACAATCTCAGAGAGCCATGCGAACCAAAACAGTTTTAAACGGATTGTAATCATCATAAATGTAATTAAAGACTGGAGGCGGTCTGTTTCTTTGTGAATTAACGATAATCAATTAAAACAAATTTATTACTCTTAGTTAATACAAGTTCAGATTCTAAATAAAAACTTGGAGCGTCTTGTTATAGTTTCCATGATAAATATTATGTTTTAGAAACCTGTTCTGGTTATCTTACTTTTAATTAGTACCATTAATTTTGTAAGTAATCGGTGCTTCAATGATAAATTATTATAGAACTGACTGTTAAAAAAATACTGTAGAGAAACCATCAACAATTTTATGCCATATACTAAACTTCAACTTTGTCGATGTTAAAGTTTTTACTGGCCACAAATAAGAAGAAGAAAATAAATTTGATGCAATTATTAAGCCGACCACAGTCGATACCGAAAACACATTAGCTCAAGATCATCCAGTGATTAAGCGTGGAGGGAATTAAACAAAAAGTCAGGCAACACTTACTAACCGAGTCGGCAAGATCGCAATAAATCTTTCCCTTCCCATACAGTCATACAATCACGTCGAGTTCTATAGACAAGAGTGTTATAATTAAGTTAAACTCGGCGTACTTACATATTGCTTTCACGTTTGACGTTCCTTTTTGTTCCGCTTGGGCTTTTGTTTTTATTTCTCCTTGTGTTATTATGAAAGCCTGTATTACAGAATTATTCAAATTCTTATAGGCATATTCACTTTAGTGTATATTATTGTTGATCCTCTTCTATATTTTTACCGTAAAATCCTTATTTTTGTGATATTTTCATGATCAGTGATATCTATACAATATTCTCACTAGCCACCAAAGCATAATTACAATACAATCCATCAACACACTGTATCATCATTTTGTTCGTATGTATCATTACAGTGAACCGTGGCCGAACACAGATGGTGTTTTGGTGCGGGTGGTTAGCAAAACAACAAAAAAACTAAAACATTACTGAACAACTAATAATGCAGCTTGTATACTCGCCGATCTCGCATCTGCTGTTTTTGTGAACCGTACCAGGGAAGTTGGCTAATTAATTTTGGCTACCACACAGTGAGCTGTTAATTGATTCGTCTTACTAATAAAGAAGTTATAACAAATCTATTAGTGTTAGGAAATGAGGGATTACGAAAAGAAATCAGTTTGCCATGCTACGTAAAGGTATTTTACTTTGCCAGATTTTTTACATTTAGGTAATCAAAAACATGGTCTTCTTTCCTAATTAATAATAAATTTCGGAAGCAACAGCTATAGTTATTCTTTTTCCTCAATTGAAATTTATGAACTTATGTGAGAACCGATTCATTTTAATTTTCATGCACCACAAATCGGTATCTAAGTAAAGATAAATTATTCCCATTGGGCCTTTATTTTAGGCACATCCTTTTTATTTTATACCAGCACCGTACTTACAAAATAGCTTCACTTTCTCAAAGACACAAGTGCCTCTAGGGGTCCAATAAGTAGATAGAACGTAGTATGCTTTGAATAAATTATTTCCTCTCCACGCTAAGTGGTCACTGCACAATGAGACATAATAGATGACATATCTTTTACTGAATGAACGTTCATATTGTCGTGTAATATTATTTCTATAAAGAGCTACGTGATATCTTCTAAATCCTTTGAAGTTCAGTGTTTAGATCCATCATTATAATTGCCGTTGGCTGCCATAATCCAGTTTGTTTGATATACGGAAATGTATAATGATATTCGTGTTATTATATTGTGAGACTTGTTATTCAGTTTTGTATAATAAATAGTGATTTGTCAATTTTCTCACAAAGAGTGTTTAACATGTTGCGATTTGTTTGAATTTACTAATAAGACTATTGAGGTCAATAAAATGTTTTGTGAGTGCTGTAATTAGGTAACTACCAAATGCAAGTGTGCTGCGATTTTTATTTCAAATATTTTATTAGTAAATACTAACCGAAGCGTAATTCTGTGATACAACTTTGGCGGTTCATTATTTTAATATTTTCATCTGTCTACCACTTACGGTTTTTATGCAATTCTCTGTTACATTTCGTGGCTACCACTAAGCTTCATGAATAGTTATTGCAGACGTTTTATTTTATTGCCAACGTCATCGACATCCCAAATGATTTATGGACTCGAAATTATTTACTGCACGGTCCCCGAGACTGCGGAGTCTTTCATATTTTTTCTTCTTCTTTCGAAATGCGGTAACTCTGTGAGCATTTAACGCTGATTAAACTGTAAAATTACGGACGCAAGGGCCTTTGTGACAGATGCGGCTCTAAATAATAACATTATACACACACGTACAAAGTTTCGAGGTAGCAGTGTCATGCGGCTGGCTCTTTGTAGCTAACAGAATCCACTTACAGGACAAAGAACACAATGGAGATCTTTGGCAAATTGTAGAATATACACCTAATTATTTGCTTTCAAGTGTGACGGTGCGTTAAGATCTTCGACCCGACAAGGCGGTGCTCAAAGCTTATGAAAACATGTAACAATAAGTATCCAGTGGCGCGGTATTATGATAGGTGGCTGCACATTTTTTGCGTACTATCATATCGTCGGTTTCCTCCTTAAAATTATGGACTCTACATCACTGGTTGGCTGGTACACACTAACTCGGACGATACAATACAAGGAACTGAATTTATATTGTTTTATTTATTTTAATTTATTTAACCATTAATGTACACACTTAAAAACAGACAGGAAGAAAGCAGCAGAAAAATACGTACAAAAGTGATACTTATTTCTAAAGAAATCTGTTTCAGCATACCTACGATAGGAGAGTATATTAAAAGAGATGTAGACAATGTATAGTAGGACAGACCAAGAGTAGGCGGGAAAACAAAATACATAAAATCAAAAACAATTATCCAATTTAAATATATACATACAATATGAGAATATACTTAAATACATACATACTTCTAAAATAAATATCACTAAAATATATATAAATATAACGTAATTTTAAATACATATACAAATATGACAAAGTGGAAAGATAGTGTTCTTTAATTCTTCTTTTAAATACTGCAACAGATTGGCAGTTTCTAATGTCAGGTGGAAGTGAATTCCACAACCGAACCGCGGGCATAGTGAAAGAGTAGGAGTAGAAGTCGATCGAGAGGGAAGCGGTTTGAGGAGATTTCTAAGATGTGATAGGACAAGCGTACACGCAGATAGGATGGCGTTTTAGGGTTGTGAAGTAGGTTAAATAGCAGATACAATATCCGAGACTTCCTGCGAAGTCGAATAAGGATCCACTTGAGTATCTTGCGAAAGTTAGAAACGTGATTATATTTTTTAAGGTTAAAAACAAAACGAATACAGATATTTTGCAAAGGCTCAAGTTTATTTAAAAGCTCCTCGGTGGCATCCAAATAACAGGCATCAGCGTAGTTTATTATGGGCTGTATGAGAGTTTGAGCAAGGGAGATTTTGATGTTCAAGGGCAAGAAAGGAATGGAACGTGTAGTGCACTTTGCGACTGACTTAAGCAACATAGGCAGTCCACGATAAGTAAGAGTCCGTGGTCATTCCCAGATTTTTAACCATTTTTGCGTATTATATCTGAACTCCATTCAAACAGAGTGGAAAAAGCAACGCAACATCGAGCCCATTCTGCACATATGTAACGCCGACAATTATAGCCTGGGATTTCTTAGGGTTGATCTGCAGTCCCAAAGACCGCGACCACTCCCTAATCAAATCCAGGTCTCTGTTCATAGCAGACGCGGCGGCATCCGCATCTTGCATCAAGAAGTGATTGTAAAACTGCATCGAAATGCTGATATCGAAATCGACAGAGTTAAAGGCACTGCTGAAGTCCAGAAGTACAAGTAAGGTGAAAGATTTGTGGTCGATAGCGCAGCGAATCTCATCAGCAACCTTCATACCTTCACCCACACCCAGCAAACTTTTTAATATTTTACGAAAAAGTTAGAGCTTTATCTATCGCCTTCTACACACTTAATATGTTAATGATCTCCATAAATGACTATGGTTTAGTAAAATATGAGATAGCGATGTAAAAAAATATAGCGTGTGATTTATTTTAAGCACTTGGCAGACCATAAGTTTTCTGATAACATGAACCTAAAGATATTGTTGTAAAATTTATAAGAAGGAGGATCAAATTAATAAAGAAGCCAATTCAATAGGCCCAATCGATTATAATTTTTGTAACCCCACCCATTCTTCACATCCCTAAGTAGTTAATATTATGAAATATTACCCAGCTATCGATTCGACGCCACCTCTGGTTGAGCATTCAACTTTTTTTTTATAAGTTTCGCTTTTTATTTTGGTGAATTTTATAAAAAATATGAATGGCCCCTCCGCCCCTTTCTCGCTCGAGAGCCGATTGTTTTGTCAGCGCTACACCTGGACGCAAACAAATGCGCGCGCGTATAACGGTCGGTGATCCAAGATGGCGACCGTCAGGGAGCTTTCGACGGGATTTTTTTTAAATAAACCTTCCTTCTCAACATTGTTGTCGCGTAAAAAAGAAGTATTTTTATTTAATTTTCCACTGTCCTTTTTACAATTTAAACGCTCAGCGAAACTAAGTCAATGTGTTAAAGTCAATATTTTTCACAAACAATGTGATGAACCCTTTTAGCCCTAAACAAAAGAATCGTACAAAATATTGTTCAACATAAAATTTTGAATTTACGTTTTCATTAAAAGGAGTCCCGTAATTAAGTCGTAAATCAGATGTTTATCACCCTTAGAATTAACTTTGTGATACAAAATCTGAATGTGCGCGAAATGTTACCAGTTAATTTTGATTGTTTCATGTCACTCCCGGATTTAAATTAATTACTTAGAAACGTCATTTCAACGATACATTAATCGCAGATACAAATGATATAATTGCAAAAAGGTCCACTTTTATTGGTTTTGAAAAAATCACACACACCTCTTTTATTGAAAAGGTGGTGATGGTGGCTTATTTACTGATGTATTCACCAGTAAATAAGATAGCAAAGTACGAAGTGTTCTCCAAGGAGAAATTAATGAAAATACAAGGACAAAATACATCCGACATCAATTTATCGTCTACCTTAGATTTCAGTTTCAGGTATTTCATAGTACCTACATACATAATTCATTCAAAATAAAGTAAAACCAACATTTTATTATGTCACTCCCAGCCCATTAATCTTGTGACCAATTTTATAAATTTGCTGTCACATCCACGTACTATCACGATTTGTTTAAAAAAATATAGCTCATTTGTTGCTGTACAAATACCCCTACGATACCTTTACGATTAAACATACAACTTTATTATTATACCCGAAATTAGTTAGGACGTACATTAATTGTTGTTCCAATCAACATTACTTTTTAAGTTCCCAACTCGAATGTATTAGTTTGTTGAAAAACGAAGCGTCATCACTCGTTTAGATATCGTTAATGTATTCTTCGTTTCGAACTGAATTATTAATTGTAATAGGATCGTTTTACATAATTTTCTTATTAGAAATGAGTTAAATTTATACCGGGTTCTCTGTTTTAGCGGTGTCGTAAATTTAATTTGGTTAACGTCAAGTTCGGACGATACGTTTTTTTAATTAAATCTCGGTTCGTTAGTTTGATTGGGATGCGTTCGTAAATCTCCATGCTTTGATTGGTACTTTGACATTACTAGCGAACACAATAATGATGTAAATTGTTTTTCTCGTCTTACGGAAGCTGATATCGTAAAACAAGCAATAGACTTAATCAGCATTCAATTACACTATCACGATTCAGAAATTATATTTCCATATAAATGTTAATACCTACGTCAGATCTGTTCGTTTTAGTAGATATTACCGAGCATGTACATTAAAAACTTGTTTTTGTACTGCTAATGAAAATCAAGTGTCCGTAAAATAATAAGTACCTGCCGGCAATTCCCGCGGATACACTGCCCGTAATAAAATAAATTCGTAACGCGATGAGAAAAATTATATTATAATTTGTATTGCCTGATGGAAAAGGGGTTTTGGTAGGTACCGACAGTAAAATAAAAAAGAAGTGTGAGAAAAAGTTTGTTAGTTTCAGTTACCTACCGACCATGGTCATCCTCCTGTAGAGTTTTGTATCCTTAATCTACTTAGTCTAATATTATAGAGAGGTCAAAATTGTGAGTTTGTCTGTAGGGGGTAATCTATGGAACTCCTGATCCGATTCTGAAAATTCTCTAACTAATGAAAAGCTACAGTATTGTCGAGTGTCATATGATATATTTTATGTTAAAACAATAAATTTCACTCCGGCAAACAAAAGAATAAAAGACAAAAGTCGGAAAGTCAGAAGACAAAATCTTGACGCCCATCAGAACGGACATAAAACGAGCCACTATTCCAAGCATCATATAATTTAAATGCTAATTTTAAATTTCTAGACCATACAAAAATACGAAGCCATAACTTTTAAATAGGCACAACAGTAATCAGCTTATATTTTGGCTAATAAAGAATATTTATAAAGGTTCTTATCATTTTCTGAGTTTATCTTGAGGGCCGACTCCACCAAAACCGTAGGGACAGCTTAGCGAGACTAGTTGGGGTCTACCAAGCTTACTAATGCTAACTTAATTGGCAGATCGATACAATTCTATAATTAACTCTTATCAATACTAACTACGTCTAAAAGCATTTCGTGGTTGTTTAATTTATTTCATAATCTTGTTACTTATTGGAGGGGTTATTCTTCATTGTAACATCTACGTAATTCTCCAATTTATTCCAAAGTTGTTTGAATGAACTTGAAAATAGAAGCTTTCTAAAGAGTTCATGGAGTGTTCGTTTCTTTGAATTCACCCCGTTATCTCTACACCAAAATTATGTCAACAATCAAGAATCAGATGTCTAAGACTCGGGTGTTTAAGTCCATTATGTCACGCTAGAAATAGAACCTTCATTTATCCCGTCTTCCTAATTTCTGCCGCTATAGCGACTTACAAGTGATTGATGAATAATTAAAATTACCCTAAAAATAAGAGAATTTCTTCAAGGGAAGATCGTGTTATTTTGTTCAACCACCCACGTCTTAGAAACTATTCCTAAAATAACTTCGTTTTCGTGCAAAGTTAGATGAATGGTATTCTTTATTATAGCTTCTGCGGCAGCATTATTATTTACCAACTAACTTGTTTTGGGTTTAATAAAGCTTTCACCAATTCATAATGCAATCAGCAGTAAACTTTTTACTGCAGAGCTAATTTTTTAATTATTATTATATCTATTAATAATAATTAATAACACACGAAGTATTATAAATAATGTAATCAATCACCACTATATGAATTTGTATAATGGGGCAACATTTCGTAACAAAGCATTTTTATATCTGTTCTAAAAACATTTTCTTTAAAGGTGGACAAAATTTAGTTTCAAAGAATTATAAAATGAAAGAGAAACTATAGTCAACCTATTATACGTTGCGTGTCACAAATTGTGACGGAGCATTTCTTTTATTTTGTGAAGGTAACATTAAAACAATTTTATCATAATTTCCTTAACGGGAATGAATGCGAGGCTTACGTAAGCGAAGATTAGCACGAATTGACCTCCGGCGATCGAAGTAAGGTGTTCCAAATATAGAACCATATATACACCCTGTCACGTAGATGGTATACATACGCACACTACGTATTCTTATAGTTTCGAATTGTCAGGGGTCAAGTCGAAAGTTGCAACATCTGCAAAACTATTTTTTGGTAGAAGTTCACGTCGTTCTATATTTGCAGTTTTGATATTCAGTACGCGTAGAATAATGCAAGGTGGAATAAAAATAGCTAGCAGATTTTTCAGGTTTGTGAAAAGTTGAATATTATGCGAAATTATTTTATTTAAAAGTATCTTCATCAGCAGGTTTTTCAAGTACCTAATATCATTACTCATTGTCTTTTGTTGTATTATTTTCAGATTAATTTCAATTGCCACTTCATCATGGCTTAAGCTAGCTATGGTGATTATTTTCATGCCCATTATGTTTTCATTCGTCATACAGTATTCATCAATTTAAAACTTCATCGGAACCTTCACTTTTATCTCATATTTCGTTAGGATTTAGCTTCAGAAAATAACCGCCCGAGGCGATGACGTGTCGTACATACATACATGACAATAAAGTACGGTAAATAACCTTCTAACATGTGGTTTTAAGTATCCCCCTTCAACACTTTATTTTTATCCTTCACACATGTGACTGGTGCTACTGTCAAATTAGCTTTTTATTGTCCGTCCTAATCTCCTAATAAATCCAAACAGACGCTTTACAAGATTTTTTTAGTACCGAAACTTTTTTCAACAATGTGGTTGCTATTTGTTTTGCTGTCATCATTAAGTTACTCTGTCTTGTTCGTTTACTTTTTCTCCCCCTTTTTTATCAATTTATGTGATGCTGTTTCTATTATAATCTAATTCACAATTATTGTATTTTTCCTGCAACAGTGCTAAAATACAATTACACTCATTGAAGTTTTCGAAACAGTCTTCGTATAGAACAGTTAGTAGAATGACGTCATTATGACGCTTTTCTAATGGGGACATTACAGCCAAGAATAATTAAACTGGACATTAAATTGCTGAGGTTGAACTTTTAAGTTCTTGTTTATAAATTATTACTATTTTAGCACTGAAATCAGTTACGACTGTGCCGTCAAAGTTAACGTGCTTGGCGTAAATCTTGTCATTGCTTGAACATAAAGTGGTTATTTGTGCTAGTAACCCGACTTGTGTTTAATCTGGACTAGAATCGTTTATATCGTAAGGATGTTGTGTCAATAAATTATGTACTTGAATATTTTTATATCAAAACTTATCAAAATTAAATAATACTCGTTGCATTAACTTGACTGAACTTTGTAATCGTTAACATGATTATTTAAGTATTTTGTTTACCGTTCAGTTTCATAGAGTAATTATGACCGTTCGTACCTGTGCGGGCTTTAGTTGTATTTAAAATACTGGCAAAGACTCTCCCTTACGAAAGTGCTCTCACATTCCTTACCTAATATTACTTTTTTCACCACCAGACAATAGATTTGTATTTAATATTATAAATGGCAACTTTTTATAAGAACTATCATCACATTGTGAAAATTTCATAGATAAAAGACGCCCACGTTGATGCGCATAATTCTTGTATATTAGTAAATTATCGGTTTCCATTTATAGCACCATAAAATGTTAGTTTATTAGCCTCTTGTGTCATCGATGATGAGAGCATTCTTTATGTTAGACACTCCTCAATTTTGAATATCCATGTATTGCAACGATTGACGCATTTCAAAACAATCCTTCCAGTTATGGCAGATAAAAAAATGTAAATGAATCTAAATCTTTGCAATTTAGAAAACTGAATACATTTTCAAAACGATTTCATACATTTCAGTTCCATATCGCAATACAAATTTTCACTGCTATCAATAAAATAACTTTAAACAAACACTCATACTTCCTTGACTTCGGGCTTATTCGGGCTAGTTCGATAACCTCCGCCCATTACTTACATCTGTTCGGTCACTGCCGATCTTCAGCGACCTTTTCATCTCCGTGTCCAAGTCATTATCGTTAGATTCGACAACTCTACGTGTCTAGCAGGTGCCAATTTTCTACCTTAGTCCTCAAAGAGGCAAAACACGTTAATTGAGTTTGAAACTGGAAAACTGTAAGCAAAACTTCCAAGCAGATTGGAAACGAGTTTATATTAGTTTTGGCAATTGGGTCGGTATCTGTTTCGGATGAATGATTTTTGAAGGGGATAGTAATATAATTTTAAGTACTGGTAACCTAAACAACAAGAAATACCTACCTACCTTAATGAAATTCGTAATGAAATACCACTTCTTTGGAGAGTTTTTTTCTTTATATCAACAATAACTTTCAGACGATGAAATATTTCTTTGTTCAAGATAGTGTCGATACTCATGGCCCAATACTCTTTGCTGTCAGTCGCCTCAACAAGCGTGATCTTGCGCACGCGATACACCAAAATTTGTTCCGGACACATACAAAGGCAGCGACCGGCGAACATCTCACAATAAAACTAAAACCTCTAGAGGAATTCTCTAAAAAAACACAGACAAATAAACGCATTATAATGATTCTTTGTGCTTATTAATTCATATTACACGGCCGTTTAGAACTCTTGACGGGGTGACAAAAGATGGTCGCTGGTCGGCCACAAAGTCAATGGATCGGAGCGAACTGAATATAATAAATTACAGCATCTATGCTTCAAGATGCGTAGATGGTACGTCTACGTATAGGTATATACCTACCTATGTGGGGTATTTGTTCCTTTCTTTCTCGTGGAACGCGTTTATTTGTGTGAAATTGTGTGCCAGAGCAATTTATCTTGCGATACGAGCGGCGTATGAATGAGTAAGCTTATGGTTATCGAAACGTATGAATTGTCGCTAAAGTGCGTGCGTATTTTTTATTTAGTAAGAGTACTTCGAAAATCCGTTTTCATTGAGTGCTATCCAAAGCGACAAGAACGTTTTTTTTACTGACCTATAAAAACTGCCATATTTTGCTTAAACTAAAATTTACAGAATGAAATGGAAAACAGATCTTCAATCACTATGTTAATTTAAGTGATCATCAAAGTAACACACACACACTCACTCACGCACACAATACACACAAACCCTCCCCATCCCCATCCCCATACACATATTTACTATTACGTGAATAACCATATTTCTGTTCTTTTATGTTATTTTATTATTTTGCTGTGGAAGAGTGGAGTCTCCTAATACAGGCATTGTTTGCTTAAAAGGAGGCTCCAATCACCTACCTGTTGTCATGTGTTTTTGGTTCAGAAATAAACAAATTTTTAATTTTTTTTAATTTTTTAATTTTAACATAGAAATTACGAATATATTATCTTTACTAACTTAGAAATTGCTTTCACAACTTTTCAATTACGTAAAGAATTTCTTTGTTCTCACCATCCTGTTCATCAAAACTAATTTTCGATACAAAATTCTACTGGCCTGAATAAATTCTCCGAGGAGTATCTTCAAAAGATATCAGTCGCAAATCAAACTAAGCAAAATTCAGATCACGAGTCGCGAATTTTCTTGTACTTCAATAGCTCACATCAAAGTTTCTTTATGTCTCCTCTACCCTTGTCAATTGTCTATTCTGTACCATATCTATCTTTCCATGCTTATAAAATTCTGAACGTACGTGTGTTGAGCAGCTTTGGTAAAAGCGAAGTTTCCAAAATAGAACTGTAATGTAACCTAGTTTTTGATACTTTGTGTAACCTTCTTATTTTCTTTTGTGGGTGACGGATTAGTCCCTGTTGTCTATGCTATAAATAGGTTTGTTTGTCTCCATGAGTTTGAATAGGCTTCAAAGTGAAATCATTTATTTCAAATAGGCACATAAAAGGCACTTTTGAACATGGCATTTACAAGAAAATAGAATTGATTCTAGTTGCCTCTTGCAAAAGATAGTTTCGTATGGAAAAGAATGGCAAGAAACTCCACCGTTACTCTTTTAAAATGTTTTACAATATTTTGTATACATTCATTATATAATTATATGTGAAGACGATGCACCTAGAATAAAATTACTATACCACAATAGATAAAAATAATTAACAACTTGAAATGACAACAATGGATATAAATATTTATAAAGAAAGAAAAAAAAGAAAGAAAATACATTTATTTGGGGTAAACATGACGCAAAGAAAAAACAAACAATCACAAAAAAGAACGAGTTGGTGGAAAATATGCGTCACATTCACCCAAAACGGCAACCGCTCAGCATAATGCTACGACCCTATGCGAGACAGAGCCCCAGCGCTGGAACATCTGAATTTAATTTTCTGAATATTAATGAGACACATTCCAAGAATGTATCGCACATATTGTACTGCATCCTCGATGAGCGTACGAAAACCAAAAATATTCATAATTTTTTTCATGTCAATACAAAATGTCAAATTCGTTGACTAAAAAATGATTGAATAGTAATATCGACCTACGTCTTTGTATTGGAACATTATCAGTTCGAAATACTAAATCTGCCAATAAACGGGTTTCGGTTATGTTTGAGATTTATTGAGCAGTAAATATCACGATTTAGACATGTTACTAAAGCGAAAATATTGAGAAAATATAGCGCGCCAAGCGTTATTATGGATATATTCAAATATAGGCATGCATATATGAGTAAGTCACTAACGAGAGGGTGATCGTACTCATTTACATGATACAATAATTTTGATCAATGAGATTTTGAATATTGACACTCGAACAAATTATAGTTGTCAAAAAAAAAGGTTAACAAAAAGTATTAATGTACCAAACAATTAAATAAATAATTTTGTACGGAAAATGACATTAGGATCGGTTTCAAAATGTCTACATTTTGTAGTAAGACCGTAAAGACTCCCGTAAACAGGCGCAACGCAAAAAGCTTCATAGAAATTGTTCAACAAGAGTCGCGTCGCGCCTGTCTGTGGGAGTCTTAAATCTCTTCAATTGAAGTAAGTTAATAATATATGACAGCTTCTTGGTCACAGTCACGCTGTATACAGCCAATGTAATACAAGCTTACCCAGATTTAATATTTCAACCGGGTCAAAAATTTGTACTCTTTCATATGGCAGTATAATAAAAGCCCAAGAAGCTAAGACTTTCATATTACGTGTCTCTTTTGTCTTTTGCGTTTCCTCAGTAATTCAACAATGTCTACAATATACATATTTGTCAAAGGCAGAACGCGTAGGCACTTAGAAAACATTGAAATAGGTACCCCACTCTTCATATTCAGTAGAGTTTCATTCCATATTCTAAAATTATGCGTTCAGATATTTGAAAACGGAATACAAAACGGTTTCGGTGCGTTCCTCTTTACTTTATGGACATGTAATAATTTATTTTTTCCGAATATTTGCATCAGAAAGCAGTTTATGGTTGTTGGTCAATTTTATGCTTTAAGCGTTACATTTTTGGTTTGGAATAGCTGCTTTTAAAGAGGCATTGAGTATAACTAGAATTTTTTGTTAAAGCATTATTCATGCTTAGTAACGTTTATCTACATTGAAAACCGAAAGCAGCGAAATTCTGGCAAAATTGGTCCGGTGTCAGAAGTGTAATGACCAGACCGTACGTGTCTAGTTCTATTTCAAGGATAGGCAAAATTTTGTGGTTTTCCGTTTAGTAATTTTCAGTACCCTGAACTCCGAAAGCAATAGTCGCTTCCCCTATATGAAACTTACGGTCATCAACGTCATGTTTGTATAGTATACCTCTGCCTATCTTTTTAATCAGGGAATTCAGATGTCCTGTATTTGAATACAGAACTAAAGCAAATTTCAGATATAACTACGGTACACTACCTACCTAACTACAGAAAAGCTAATAAACTTTCTTCACTAGATAAACCCAGACCTTAAATCTCCCACATATCTCATACATTTAGACGGCCCACGTCCCAAGACACATATTAATTACAACGAAGCTTATCTCATAATAAAACTAAAGTACTGTTCTAACTACCACATTTATTATTTTGATCTAGCACCATTATCAGTGGTGGGACCAACCATTTTTATCAGAATAATCACACAGTTCTCGGCTCGAATAACGATAGAGCTGACACATAATTTTCAATCATCAAAACAATAAATTGACCTATTTATTGCTAGTTCTTTGTGATAAGACAACAATTTCAGGTCATTAACACCGGGAGATAAGGATAGTTTTGAGTATTAGTAAAGAATTGTCGATGCATCAAGCAATAGACAAAATTAACAAACTTTTATAGCTTGAATGCGAGGCTTTTGGCTATTTTGTATGTGTCTATTAAATTAATGTCGTTCATTTGTAAGGTGCGTTTTGTTTGTGCAGAAGAAACTATATTTCTTTCTTTTTTTTTTTATTTATACAGATTCTAGGGTAAAAATATAAACATATATTACAACAAAATATGGAGAGCTTAAAAGAAAGACTATCCGGTTTAGAATCTAAAGAACAGATAAACTTTGGCAATTGCTCCGTTTAACTCCACAGGAAAGTGAAGTCTAAGAGTAATCAAGAGCAGCTAATTGCATAACGAAATAGATTTTAGAACTTAGCTTACTTAAGCCAGATGAAGACCTGTTAGAAGTTTTATCACTAAATAATAAATCTGGCACAATCAAGCATTTATTACTGAAACAGTTCCTTCTACCGCGCTATAGTATAGCGTCTATAACACCCTTAGGAAGCAGCTTTTTCGTAGTGACATTATAATCATGTTTCATTTCACCTGATATAACTCTATCGCCTTCAGGACATTCTCAAATAAAACACGGTGGCCTATTTCTTAGCTGACCACACGGTTTTCCTTCACCATTACGTCCATGATTAATGTTCTTGCACCCATTCCCATAATGGTGCAAAGAACCTATTAGCAGCCGATACATGGATTTTTACTTTGATTCTCAATTCGAAATCAAGACAGTTGTAGCACGGTAGCCGAGAACTCAGATATCGAACCGGTCTCACATTGATAAAAATACAAGAAATAAGAAATATAAGAATATATATCACCATACGCGTTACGGTCACAATATATTTCATTGTAATCTCAAACATCACGGATATGCCTGCTCCAATACAGACTTGCCCATACATTAATCAAAAATTTCGGATAAGATACCTACCAACATTCTTGGTGGTTCTGAGATATACTAATAAAATGATATACGACGTTATCAGGTTGTTAGTTATTACCATAACATGACAAGTCCATTACGGCGTGGTGGACACATGTATGAGGTATTGCTGGGTAAAACGTATTTCTATGTAATATTATTCATGACGTCACTCAGTGTTAGGAACTCGTGATCGTCGAGTCATCGCCTCGAAATTTGTTATACTTGACGCGCTTCAACGAATTTCGATCTTGGAGATAAGGAGCTTACTAATTAGTTACATATTTAAGTACATGTCATATATTACTAGTCTTACAACCTTGTTTTGGATAGGAAGATGTCGTACAAGTTTTAATTGTAATAATACCCGTGCAACCGTCATCAAAAATGTTTTGATTCCAAAATGGTGGCTGATAGAGATGTAGATAGGTATTGAAGAAGAAGATATGCTGCGGCAATCCCAAAATAATTCGGATATAAGAACAAAAGGTAGATGGTAATCTATCCAACCTATACATTCATTAACTTTCTTTCAATTTTAAAAGATGGTGGTGGTTCGTCTGACATAAAATCCTTACAAGAATCATCATTGACAATATTTTTTTAAATTTAATAGCGAAATAATTAAAACCGGATACAAAATATACATAAAATTCAATTCTTATCAAAATTATGAACCAAAAGCGTTATTGAATTAAATTTTTTATGTGAAATTTATTTGCATGTGTGATGTCATCTTGAGATTTTGAGGCGTTTTTCCCAAAATAAAATAATGTGTGACATTAGCTTATCTCTTCGTTATTAATAGGAGTTAATGGCCAATAGGCAATATTTCAATGCAAATATTCTTACCATTTTCCTTGAAAAGATTAATGTGGAAAAGATAAAAGTGTACATAAATGATATTCAATCATTTTTAACCTACTTCAAAAAAAGGAGGAGGTTCTCAATTCGTCGGAATCGTTTTTTAAGTATGTTCACCGATTACTCGAAGACGCCAGAACCGATTTGGAAAATTCTTTTTTGTTTCAATGGGTATACTTTCCAGGTGGTTTTCATTGTCATCAAGTCAGGTTCTGCTGATGGAATCCTGGAGAAATCGAGGGAACTTTTCAAATATAATAGGCACACTTATAGTGATTTGGGTATTTTTTATAGTAACTCGTGCATTTGCTCTTGGAAAGCACTATTTGGTGAAGTGGAACTGATGATGAAGACCACAGATGTTTTTTTTTTAAATTATATTTACGTTATTTTTTTCACAGACAAAATCGAGCAAGTTTAGCGTATTTTTGTTCATCAAATCTTTTTAAAGTGTGTTAATTAAAGCAATAAACGATGACCTAAATGGTTGTATCTGTCAGTAGTGGGTATTGATATTTCTTTCATGTTTTAGAGTACGCAGTTACAGTAAAAAAAAACGTCTAGTTTTCCAACAGCAAATCAACTAAGTACTTAGAGTAAGATGTACAAGTCTCGTAACTGATAAGAGAACAACCCGTCATCAATTTGTACACAATAGTTAGATACCTCTAGACCTGGCACGGTTTTACTACGTGACTAAGCGGCCAATTCACCTGGTGTCGATGGTAATTGGGCTCTAGCATTCTTCGTAGCGGTATGAGAGAACGAAGTGTGTAGTCTGTTCCAAAATTATCTGATGAAAATTTAAACAAATTAATCAGAAAACGTACCTGTGGATGCCAATTTATAGTGCCACTTGCAAAAGTAAGTGCTTTGATTTGATTATTTGAAATTGAGTCCTGAAAACCGTAATTCGCATTTTAACTCACCTTAAAAAAAAACACCTCACTTTAAATTATGTGTAAATAGTGTAATTGGCTTCAGCCGTTCTATTTAAAATAAATAAATAAATAATCATTTGACAATTATTGAAGATAATTTTACAACCACAATTTTCGTCGATGATTTTGCAATTACTATTCAATAATATTAAACAAACAATACATTTTGGAAAAAAACTTAAAATAATAATGTTAAATCTTCTAAATACAGATGAATATGTTGCTAATTCCTTTTAGTGAGTGAATGTATAAGAATTTAACTTGGACAGGGTTTGTTTACACTTTTGTCAGATACTTTGAAACAAATCATAATGGGCTTAACCTAACCTAACATAGGGGCTTGCACATACTTCGTAGATTATGTAGGTACTTTAGGTAGGTATGGATATAAAAGTGTTAGTGTTATATCTCGAGTTAGAATGATGTGTGGCTATGTTGGTGTCAATTATTGTATTCTATTTTTGTACGACAGTGTTTTTTGAACATTTGCATAATTTGAAAAGTCTTCATTTAAACAAAACTAATTAAAAGTTTTTATCTCTAAACAAAGGCTTTTTTCTTTTGTATTGGAAAATTAATAAATAATTGATGTGCACTGCGGTAAGCACTTAATTTAATGAATAACAGTCTGAAGAGGGGTGGTCCTTTTTTATATATTTAATTTAAATCAGTTTAAAACTTGAAACTCGAAACAACAAGAAACTGATCCACAATTACACGCTTACCGATACAAAGCAAAAGTCATTTCCTTCTTTTGAGCGATCGTTACCGTATCTAAATCCTGTTAAGATTATCTGGTTTTTCTAACACTACATAAAAAATAACATCCAAATTGAACAGATTAAAAACCATAAAATCTAAAACGGTCCGCATTTTATAGACGCTTGAAAATTCAATTTACTATCCCTAAATTAAGTTTTATTCCATAGTTACCAGTTTTACTAATATTTAAAAGGCACCTCATTTTCCCAACTTCTTTCATCTATAGTCTTTTTTCTCTCGAACGATAAAAGTAAATTGAATCATTTGTAACCTGAAAACTTCAGAGGTAGCGAGGACAGAAAAGCTATGAATAGCGATATTATGTAACATCCTGTAAAGCCTACGCGCTAATCTCAACGTTTCAACAATCATGGTTAATAGCAACATTGTGGCAAACGTAATTTTAAATTATCCTCTTTATTGCTCATATAATCCATGGAGCGCGAATCTACCGCTCATATTTAGCTTGGGCTCGGATCATAAAAGTACTACGCGAAACCGTATATCTCTCTTACGAACGAGTTTTTTGCCGTTTGTTTTTACGCAATAACCTCACATTACGTGTTATCTCCGCGGCCGGTTCCACGCCGTGGCTTCACTCATTTATTGTATTAAAAATTTAGTAGGAGGAGCCATCGCCCGCGCCACCGACCTTCCCACTTCGCGATGCGTACGGCTGCAGGAACAAGACGGCGATACGCGTAATAAACCGACAGTAAATAAAACGAATGAGAGAGATGCCATCCATTATTTTAAACTTCACTAGGATAGAAAAATAGGGTCGATTGATGGCTTCCCCTCATTAATAAGCTATTAGATTACGCGATGTCGCACCGGCCGATTGGTAGGCCGTAGGGAATCCTAATAAACGCTTCCCCCCCTTCCAGTTTGATGGTTGATCGAGATTCAAAAGAAACCCCGCTTTGAACGCGTACGAAACAAAACGGGCGCTCGAAAAAGACCCCGCTCTAATTCTCTTTACCATCTCCAATTTCAATTGCTCCTTCAGAAATTTGAATGTAGGGAGGGACAAAGTTTTGTCACGTAGGGTCGCCGGTATAGAAATCTCCTGTGTACATACAATGCGGGTTCGGCCTCATAGGTACCCCATTAACGAGAGTGCCCGAGAGGCCAGGACCATATCACATCTAAAGATCAAATTGACAATACTCAAAAAAAACAGAGCTAGTTTTACGAGCCGGTCTGTTATTAAACATTTTAAATAAATCCGTTTTATGTTGCGACCGTTTTCTGGTCCTATTCAGTCAGTACATAAAACTATAAGTCCAAAACCCTTTGGTCGAGCAACGCACACAAACAAGTAAAGTTTTTGTCACCAGATCTGCCATGTGTATGTGTGTTTTGTGGATATTTTTGTCCCCTTTGCTTTTTGATACCGATCATTTTTTGTGCGCCCATTATTACCGAGCATTGTGCGAAGGTGCAGTTCGGATAAGATCTCTGATATGTCACCGAAGTCTGAACTGATTTTTTATTTATCAAAAGGAGTAACCTTTTTAGTAGATTACAAAAACATATCGTGAGAAACATGTGCAGCATTAAAACATCGCGAGGGCTATAAAAAGTCCCGCAATATATCAAAAAATCATTTTGTTTGATAAATCCAAGTGCCGATTTTACGAAAAAGACAAATGTCTTATCTCAGCAAATTGGTATCCCTTTGAAGAGTCATTCACTCGATATTGCAAGAGTCACATCGACCATCAATCATTTCAGATTACGCCACGAATCGAACCATCCATACGAATAACCATAAAATTGCATATTCAGCACCGAGAAAAGATAGATTCGGAGTAAGTAGTGCAGAAACATTCGCAACATTGTTGAATCATTTACGTACAGTCACTTGAAAATTTTTCATCGCTGGGATAAAAATCACACTTATATTCAAGACAAAAGACAGGTACTCAATGTCCTTACCGCAGAAGCTTTTGCAGTAAAAAGCGAGCTTTACAGAAAGAAATAATAAAAGGCAACTGAACGAACGTTTTGTGACTACGGTATTTCTGAGATCTCTTATTTGAAAGGTATCAAAAATCGCTGAGTTGTCAGAACAATGGACCAGGCTAATACTATTTACTCGTTCCGTCCAATATTGGATTTTATTTGAAGGATTTGCTAACCGATGGTTTGTAATGATAACGTTATCGTAAATTTTATTCAATTCCACTCACGTTACGTTCGGTTCGAGTAACGTTATTATAGTTTTATCTTATAGCTTCATAAAAATGAAAGTAGGCTTGTGTTTTTAATCATTATTTTACGATCAACAATGAGTATTTTCATTTATCTTTATTAAGAAAACCATTTTAGTGTTCATTTCTTTGCCAACATTAACAAGAAAGGCCGCAAGGACGTCTTTTAGATATAGCAAGTAATTTCCTTCTAAACCCTATCGCATCATTCGCCGAAGCTCATACAAAATTCAGGGATTACCTTGTTTCTCTTGTATTTCAACGACCGAAGGAAAGTCCTGACTTTCCTATCGCATGTCCACTTTTATCGTCTCACCGGGGAAATGTTGTAATTCGATGTAATTTCCTTTGGAGAGCGGCTACTGTGTGTTGAGTCTGCGAGCTCTTGAGTGGTACCAAGGAGCATTTTGTATCCGATTACACGTCCGCAAGGCTGGTTGATTGTTTGTCGTACCGCGTCTCTCGCTTTATTTACACTCTGTGATGTTTTCTCTTTAGTGGCTCGGGAATCTCGAATTACTAAATACAGAAGCTAAGCAAACTCAAATTTGTCGTCTGAATTTGAACAGTAACTGTCTCAAATGTAGGTAAATCTTCAATGTTGGCAAGTAAACTACGTCAAGGCTAAGTATTGTTCACATTTTCTGAGGAGTACTTTCGATTAAATTCCTGCTTTCTCACTTCAAAATCATTTTTAAAACGGGTAAATAAAAGACAAACAAAAGAAAACATTAAACTAAAATGTAATTTGGACTTAAAAGCTATCATAACAATAAAAAACTCCAGCGATCTCGCATTAAGAACCATTTACATGGCGTGCATAAAATCGTTATATTTTTATGGTCATATGGTAAGATTGAACTCCTGTATTGTTTTTAAGCACGACTTTGACACCGAGATTTTATTGAAAATTACTGATGTTATGGGTATCGTAAAACCTGGCATCCATGGCGTCTAAGATAAACATGGAACACCACCATACGTTGTTGGATGTCGGTAATGGAAATTTTATAGGGCAATTTTCTCTTGATAATTTCGTAGTTATTTTAAGAATGTTCGAAGTCTGGTAGACCATAAAAGTAAATAGGGACTCGTTAAATATTTTAAAAGAAACTTATCCAATGGCATCCTGATGAACTATTAAATCTATTGTTTAGATTTCTTCATTGTTCTCGTAATATCATCAAAGTTTCTGACTCCAACGTTGATACTTTATCTCGATTATTTCAGAGGAATTGTTGAAGTTTGTCTTCCCTTTCGATGAATCTCATCACATCTATGGTTGGCTAAATTTCTGGCAACAGCTGCCGATCGCGTCTTAGATTGTGCAAAATTTAATCCACGTTGCAGTGCCATATTAAATTTCTTTTGCGCTCGATTGCGAGTGTTTTTTTAGTGTCCCAGTCGACTGTCGCCTTAGTTTCCTTTAGTGTCTCGAATTACATGGTAGCGTCTTTGTAGTGTTGTAACTTTAGAGAGCCGACAGTAGGTGCCGTTCATTCATATCGGTTTACCGCCATTTTTTTATTCAGATTTCGTAACGGCTACTTAGCAAATTGTTGGTGGGCGTAGTCATGGGTGTGTACAAGTCAAGTTTATGGTGTCTTAAGTTAAAACGCTATAAATTCCGTAAACTGGGGCGTAACTTTACCAGTCCATGAATTCCTTGTCTTTTTGCATTAATCTTCTCAAGTATTTTGTAACGAATTGTTATTTGAAACAGTGAAGATAATTTATTTTCTTACGAGGACATTTGTTTCTGCCCTCATATTTTTTAAATATTTTATCGGATTTTTATCTAGTGATATATCTATGAACAACGATTAATTTTAAGTGAAACTAAAAAAAAGAACCAGCAACACCAATTCTCTATCCAACCTTCATTCTTGTGCAATCTAAAGGAAAGAATCCGTTCGCAGTTTCGACGCAAACAAAATAAAAATCAAATCAACGCTAAATTAACTTCTGAAAATTCGTCTCAAATAACAATCGCGGCTGTAGGTAAGACTGCTGATGCATTCAAAGACAATATTTGATCTTCGATACACAATAAAAGATTGTAAACATTGTGAGCAATTACTACCGCCGAACATGTTTGCTTAGGACTAAGAAATCGGAGTGCCTTCAAGCGTGCGGATGTATTTGAAGTATCTACGCATATAAGAACCACTGCACATTGTAGACATTCGGCTGAGATTTTGATAAGGGTTTGGACTGTGGGCGACAGTCATGTGTTTGCGCGACAAATGAGTGTAGAAGTGGAGTATTCAAATGCGAAGTTCATTATTTTGAGGGTGGAATAGTATCTTAGCAGTCGAAGTAGCCACGACGAGTTAGACAATTTAATATAACTATCGTAGAACTGTTCTTCGTTAAACAGTAACAATTGTGGTTTAGTAGAAACTAACGAAATTCAGCAAAACAAAAGTTCTTTGAGTAATCCTAACCATGTTTTGCAAATCGGCCTAACATTTGACAGTTCAGACTGGACGTTACAAGCAATTTTAATACCTTCAAAGGCTTCAACACCACAATGATTTTGACATAATATATACAGGGTGTCCCTGAAATCGCCCGACATACCCGGAGGACGTACTTTACTCGTTATTTTGGGAGGGCTTGACCAAAGCTATCACCACCTACAATTCGTTGGTCGATTTCTGGGTCACCCTGTATATCCCTTTCAAGCTCACTTTACAACACTCGTATGGGTTTTGTAAATAACATTTTTCCGATAAAATCTCTGGTGTATGAAGTATCTATATACGATTCTACCATCCTACCACATTCTACCAACCGCCTATAGAGGGTCTATGTAAACAGTGGTAGTTATTGATGTGAGACAATAACGTATCGGAACAATCATAGGATATAATGTGTTTGATTTATTAAACGACGCTCGAGGCTCTATAGATACATATCACATAGTCCCGTTCGAATTGATGGGCGTGATATCATTGTTATTGTTTCAAAATGCATGATGATATGCAGGGGCGATTGTTTCTTTTTTATTAATTGTAGGTACCTCCTTTCCTCTTATAATCTTTCTGGTGGGTACGAGATATAGTGAAGCTTTTGCACAAATTGTATGGCTTGACATTGTATTGGAACAAAATTCGCTGCGAAGCGTGAGTCTACAGTACTCAGAACTTTGTTTGGTGAATTTATCCGTCATCACCGTGCTTTTATCTTGTAGTCCAAAATGGCGTCTACTCATTCCATTTTAATGAAAATTGCACAAAGATTTTTATCAATCCGCAGTTTGCCATGTCTCCGAAGACAAATAACTGACAATATTAGGTACCCGTAAATTAGCACTATACAAAGTTTAACTGCTTCTCTAAAGGATATCATTATCTACTTTAATGCAGGCAAAAAGTGCTGCAAAAGAGGAGAAAAAAAAAGAAGGAAACAAAGGGAAAAAATATTAAAACTTTCTTTATTTGATCTCTTAGCACTACCGCACAATCCTTTTACGCTAACTTTGTTTAATATAACTACTTTCTTCGAACATTATAAGGAACACAATGAATAGTATTATAGTGAGGTAATATGAAAACCGGTGTTTATTCTTCTTAGGCAGTGTAAGTTGGAATATTAAGATTATATTTCTCACTTTTATCGTTTGCATCGGTTCTATAGTTCTAGCTAAGGTATACTAACGTTTAGTAGATTTTGCCGTAGGAGAATATGTATCTAAAGAATATACCTTTGTGCTGCTATGTTTCATCTGCCATCCTCCACACCCAAAAATAATCACAAAATTTATAACTATCAAATTATATGTAGTTACATATATAAAAAAAAATATATGTAGTTACATATATTAAAAAAAATATATGTAGTTACATATATTATTTTTCATCTCGATGAATTAATTGCTAATACGTTACACTGTAGTTTTATAGTATAACGTCTTAAGGATAAATTCGTCATATTGGCATTTAAATTTTTCCTTATAATCCAATATTGTTCCATACAAAAATAACATTCGTACGCAAAATAAGTCGAACATCGAGGAGAAAATGTTAATAACATCACTGTCCCATCTTGTATCCCACAAAAGATTATGAGACGGTACCTAGACACAATTTGATCTAACTGTAATATCTTTGGAACAAACCGCTCCCCAAACGCAACTCCGGACCATTTCTAGGTATCCATTATGTTATATCTCATAGTAATTTTTGCGTTTTCATTTTCACGAAATTGGTCCCAAGGAAATCGAGTTTGTGTCTCTTCTACCCGCAATCCGCATCTGCACAGAATAGCTCGATAGTACTGAAACAGGAGACAACAGATTGAAACGTGTTTCCGTTGCAAAAACGTCGCAAGCGCCCGGAATATTCAGGATTCATTATTAAAGAAAACGCGTCCTTATATTTTCTGAGGAGGGTTCGTTTTGGGGTGAAAGTTGCACATTCGTTAGCTAAAGTAGACAAAATGCAATCTACGAGTATTCTGGTAGGAGGTACACGCCAGATGTTGCGGTCTGCGAATTTCGACGTAACTAAAAGCTTCGCTCCGAGTTAAGGGGTCTCTTATACGTTGATATAAATTCGCGTTTAGATTATTGCTGATGTAACATTAAATGTTCGACCAGATTTCTTCGTACATAAGAATTGTTTTTGTTTCTACAAACACTTTCTTCATTTCTTTGTGTTCTCCAATTTAAAGCCGTGATCAAATTGACAT
This sequence comes from Dryobotodes eremita, assembly GCA_917490735.1. NCBI lineage: Eukaryota > Metazoa > Arthropoda > Insecta > Lepidoptera > Noctuidae > Dryobotodes > Dryobotodes eremita. Next base: position 14,651,055 of record OU823251.1, on the reverse strand, counting down.
GAACTAAATCAGGAGTGTCGTTGGGACTTTTTGGCCTTCATTTCAAGGCCATCCAAATTTTTCTAGCATAAAAAAAGTTGTAAAATAGAGAATGACGTCCAACCCTTTCATAATATCCCGAAAATAAAACATCTTTTATGATCTAAAATAATTGAAATTAACGGGGATGCGCCAAGGTAGCCCGCGAAATTCTGATTTTCTTACGTTTTTTTGCAATATGCAGGTCCGTATCAGGTTGTATTGTGATCTAAATATGATTCACGGCCGTATCAAAGTATGCGCTCAAGTAGCCCGCGAAATTCAAAAATACTTACGTTTTTTGTAATTTACAGATTACTGTCAGGTTGTGTGTTGATTAAAACATGATTCGCGGCTGTAAAAAATATTGCTTTACAAAATTATATTCATTAGAATCAGCAATACAACTCCTTAAGTTGGAATTGGCCTCAGATGTCATGATTTCATGAGATAGTCATTCAATAGGGTAATATGAACTTAGAGAAATGTATTGATGATTTTTATGATTATAATTCTATAAATAAATATGTGATACGGCCGCGAATCATATTTAGATCACCATACAACCTGATACTGCAAATTGCAAAAAACGTAACGAAATATGAATTTCACGGGCTACCTTGGCGCATCCCCCTTATTGTTCTCTGTCCTTTGACAGTTAGTTTACCTCTGATTTTGCATCACTGTCAAAATTACAATGATCTTTATAATGGTTACAATGAGGTTGCTATTGGGTTGCTGCTGTCAGAGTAAAATGACTGTGAATGGGCTGTATGCAGTTATTATATACATATATGTATATTATTATTTTCCTCCCTAATAATAATGTGCCTTTTTCCATTACTGCCTAACAATTGGTTCTTTTTCTTTCCATGTTCACGCTGACGCGCTGTTCCGAAAATGAAAACAGGTCAGTACACAATTGTTCCTCTTCCTTTTTTCAGACGGTATTTGGGATTGTTCACCTTAATTTATTTTGTGATTTTGGTAATTTCTGCATTCATCATTTAATTCTTAATATCGTTGTCTGAATAATTATTCTACATACCCCTGCTTTACACAGGTACCATTTAATTTTATTGAAAGCATAGAGACTTTCTTGATTTAGTTTTATTCATGTCTGAAAGTCTTTAGATGGGGCATAATTTTGGAACAGTCACAAACAACGTTTTATAACTCAGAATCTCGCATCGTGTTTTAGGACCATATTCACCAACATTTATTCAACCGATTCCATTCTTGTATTCTGACATTTGCCGCACATGCCCAATCAATTCCCCTATTTACTCTAGGATTTAAAAATCTCAAGACAATACGAATTATATAATAAATAGCGATAAAAAATACATAAAAGGTACGCAATCAAATCCATTTAAAACCACTATATTCATTACAGAAGAAGTTCAATGAGCAAATTACTTTGATATTCTTGTTCCGTTTATCCCTTTGTAAACCAGCTGTATTGTAGTTTAACAAAACCATTGCCCAGGTACCCAACCCACCAATTACCGGGTATTGTCAAAAAAATCTCGGAGACATTTTTGAACATGTCATTCACATGACTGCGAAGTGTGTTACTGATACGAAACCCGTTCCCATTCGATTATAGCTTCTAATACAGGAGAGTTAAGCTTGAGTACTTCACAGGTTGACAGCAAAATAACGTTTGTCGTAACACTCAAAAACTTTTGTGCGTTGGTCCTCTAGTCTGTCACATATCCTTCCTATTGTGATATTTAGATCAATAGCTTTGAATTCATAGACTTTTTTAAAATCCATATTAAAGAGTTCTGTATACACCTGCTTTATTCAGTAGTGTTTACCTAGGACTATACCTACCTTTATATTGAATGAAGTCTAAGATGAAAGCTCATAATAGACTGTGGCTGCTCGTGACTTACCGTTTCGTAGTTATAACTTGGAAACTACTTAAGAGACTTTAATTAATCTGAACATGAAATGAAGCAGTAAGTAGGTTTGTAATTAAGAAAACTGTGGCAGAATCTGTCAGTGAGTTTTGGAGTTATAATTAACCTTTGTCATTGAGGATACTATGAGGACTTGATGACATATTCATAGTGTTGACTTTCGGAATAATAGCGTTTGGCTCGTGTATGTAGGCTCGCTCCTTATTATATGGGACTTAAACATAACTGGCGAAAAGTCGGTGTAATATCTCCTGACCTCACCTCACCTCTGCCTGAACCTTCGGAAAATACAGGCGTGATGTTATGTTGGAGATGTGCTATGGAAAATTTATTACGCGAGAATCTGACAACCGAATAGGTTCCTGAAAATTTAACTTCCGATGATGCAACAAAAATATTCTAAGAAGTTTACAAATAGCTAGGTTGTTAGATCATGTATATGTTAAAACATTTTGTAATGTTTTATTGCATTTGCATTCATAGCAGAAAATCTTTTCAACTAATGTTCATTTGATTAATTTACTTAGTGCAGATAATGTAGTACTCAAGTAACACATCCTGTCCTAGTTAATTCTACAGTGCTTATTAAGCATTGTATTTAAGTAAATGTGGGGTAAATGGAGCTAATATTAATGTTCTAGCTTACTAACGTAATGTTCTCGTATTATAATAGTTTCTAAACAATATTTTAGGCTAACAGGCACAGGCACTAAAGCAATATAGCTTGGCGGTGAAGGTATTTCCATAAGCTTATATTATTGCTTCAATAAATTCAATAACATTGGCAGAATTGTTGACACCGCCTCTATAGTTCCCATAGAGAAAAATAGAAAAATCAACTCAACTATTAATCAACCTATAAATGGTGATAGGTGAATAGAATATTATTTTGCTGTCGATATGTTAGAATTATTTATTGGAAATTGAATAGATATTAACAAAAACATTATAGCACTGACGCTCTTCAAGGCAAGGGTTTAACATTGAACCATAATGAACATCCTACAAAATCTTAAATATTGAAGATATACCGCACTCTCCTACAAAGAAGAGAACACTAGACGATACATTACAAAATCTGCCAATATTTTGTTATTTACGCTCCCAATATTGAAGATAATATCTGAACTTGACGTGGAGTTTAGATTCCACGCCTAGACTCGTTTAGGCAAAGGATTAGGTCACACTGGAGACGAGTAGCGAGTTAGTCGCCCTGAGGTCCTTTAGTACTTACGAAACCGTATTGTTTAAAATCTATCGCTTGTAACAAACTACTGTTACCAGCAATCCAATTCCCGTAATTAAATCTCATCTCAGCGACACCCAATGGCAAAAAAATATGAAAATTAGAAGGTTTTTTGACATATTGAGACTGAGACTAAAATGCGAACGTTAAAAATACGGGTATTGGGCAATACCCGTATTTTTAACTCGCTCAAGCAAGCCATTTCTGGCAAGAGTGACAAGCTTAGTTGATGGTGCCCAGCGGCAATTTCCAGTCAATTTAGACAGCCTATTATAATATACCTTTGAAATATTACACGTAACTCATACAATAATAATAGTAATAATAGTATAGTAATTTGAAAACTCTTCATTCTAATTTAATCTGTTAACAAATCTCATGGCCTTCATATGAAGCAACCAATAACAACAGTGAACTTAAGAATTAGTAGCAGATTTACGAATGAGAGATTAAATACGAAAGTAAAACTCTTCTTTATATTTACATAATACATTACTGCTTACATTCTTAAAAAAAATATAATAATATGCACATGTATGTAAAAAGGAGGGGAAAGAATCTTATGTTTTTTTTTTCTTTTGATCTTTTGAACGAATTTTTTTATGGCTTCTGTCATCAAAAATTTCGTTCGCTTCGTTGTCAGCAGGAAATGTACCCAAAAGGCTGGCAGAATTGCCACGTTCTATGACAATGCTGATTCTTTGGCCAGAAAATAGGCCAGCCCTCAGGTCACGTGGAAAGTCAAACGCTTCTTGAGTGACAATACCTACTACGGTTTGCTTGTAATTTACTCGCTCGCAGTCGAACCACGTTCTTAGTCTCGGATACAATTCAGATCTTTGTTAGGCTTTATAATCAAAGTTACTCTTTGTTCTCTATCTAATATTGATAAAAGCCAGTTGATTAAAACAAGTTAATTTATAGCTACGAGATTAACAACACTTTTATCAACACGCATTAAGATTTTAAGAGTTTGATTAATTGCTAATAACAATTTGTACTTAGGTAAGTAACTACAACATAACTCGAACACGTGGAAACATTCCCGCACATATTATTTTGTAATTCAAGGTGATCTGACTTTTAGACAATCTTGTGTATTTATTAACTAATTAGCAATATAAAATCATAAATGTAATATTTTCTTCAGCAATAGACACTGATTTCTGAACTAAGGTAGGTTTAAAATCAAGAATAATATTTTATAGTTTTGGATTCTGATCTCATGATATTTTATGATAAGATAAGTAAGATAGATAACAGCTATTGGTTAACTTGGTCAGGTCTTCTCGTTGTCCATACCGCAGCGCCTAAAGACGAAAGTCTTCAACGCGTGCATCCTACCACTTATGACTTACGGAGCCGAAACGTGGACACTCACGGTGAGACTGGTCCATAAGTTTAAAATCGCTCAGCGAGCTATGGAGAGGGCTATGCTCGGAGTCTCTCTGAAGGAAAAAATCCGAAACGAGGTTATCCGCCAGAGAACCAAGGTAACCGACATAGCCCAAAGACTAAGCAAGCTGAAGTGGCAATGGACTGGTCACATCTCTCGCAGAACCGACAATCGTTGTGGAAACGAGTTCTAGAGTGGAGACCGCGTTTAGGCAAACGTAGTGTGGGACGCCCGCCGGCCAGGTAGAGTGACGACTTGCGAAAGGCGGCTGGCAGAGACTGAATGAGGAGAGCCGAGGATCGGGCTCAGTGGCGTTCACTAGGAGAGGCCTACGTCCAGCAGTGGAAGAATATAGGCTGATGGTGATGATGATGAAGATAGATAACATTAAGATTCTCGGTAACAATTGTGAAATTTTTATATCTATTTTAATGCCCTTTAAGTTAGGCAAACTGATTCACAATAATTATCTAAAAATAAAATCACCTTCTAACATTTTCACAGATTTAGTATATGTTTGTTAACAAATATAGCACCCAGTCAACCACTTTTAAATATAAGTCTAGTAAATAACCATTATTCGCATAAATAAAGAAAAGAGAAAACCCTAACATCTACAAATCACATAATTTCTCCTTCGCGTAATGGTATCCACAAATCTTTCCACACTAACAACTAAAGAATTATTTTTATAATTTTCTTACAACAAAGGAATATCAGTAGACAATTGATCATCTGTCCCCCTGGTCATTAGCGAAGACTTGCTGTTTCGAAGAATACTCACAAACCGAGGCAAGAAACATACAATTTTCAATGTAGAAAATGATCTAAATACTCTACAATTATGTCCCGATTAGCATTACTAAGTAATCATTTTGTTTGCTTTGTAACTACAGTTCGCTGATTCGTTGGAAGAAAGAATTATACGGTGTTAACCTTTATTTAATTTATGCAAATTATTAGGTACCTACATACTAATAATGTTTTATTGCGTAGCGAAAATTTCTATCTCTGTAATGATTTATCGAAAGTACTTTCGCAAAGATGGTTGAGTGGTAATAAGCTAACGTGATACAGGATATAAAATAGATTTCATGTCTGTGAAAAATGTATCCGTATCTTTTGTAATTAGGCATTTCCTTCTCGTGTATGTTGGATAATTTAATGAGATACTTTCTTGAATAAAAGAGAATTAATAGACTATGGCCTAACAAAATGTAGATATTCTAACTAGGTTTTCAAAATGTTATTCTACGCAATTCCTGGTAAACACCAGCCAATCAAGCATAATATCAAACGAAGGGATCGTTCAGTAATCGCATCGATACAATGTCAATCAGAAAGAGCTAGATATAAGCCCAAGTTCGCACGCACGTAAAAATATCGCGGCAGGATTTTATCGCGCACTGGATTTTCCACTCTAGGTCTTGAGCCGAGGGTTGAGAATCTAACAGAGTGCATTCCAGCGCGTCAAAAAAACACACTGTTGAATTTTCAACTCTCGGCGCTAAGCAGAGTTGAAGCGTTGAAAATCAAGTGCACGATAACATCCCGCCACGATATTTTTACTTCCGTGCCAACGTGGACTAACACACCATCTGTGTATATCCTAAAACTTTGTCAAACAATATAATAATAATAGTCCTCCAGACCGTATTTCGTCCATGGCTGCCAATCTCAACAGACTGGCTTTCGGCGTGGGAGATATTATAGTGCATAAGTGTGTGCGCAGACACAGGTGCACTCTCTCATCCCTTACTCTCATAGTCCGATGGGACGGCAATCCGACACGATCGGAGAGAGATCAGGCGCAGGACCAACGGCTTAACGTGCTTTCCGAGGTACGGGGGTTATCACACCGCTAACTTCCAAACTGCGGGCTGTTACTCAGAAATTCCTAATAGAAAAACCCAATAACGCTTGTCCGACCTGGGTATCGAACCCAGGACACCACGCTCAGTAGTCGCACTTGCAACCACAAGACCAAAGGAGCAGTTTCCCAATATAGTAAGTGATTAGATACGTCATTGTTATTCTAGAAATCTACATAATTAGGGAAAATCTCACTACATTTGTGTAGAGGCAATCTAATAAGATCTTAATAAGACCTTATGTATCTCATGTTGAAAGTTAAGGGGGAAGCGCCAGAGTAGCCCGCCAAATTCAAATTTTCTTACGTTTTTTACAATTTCCATATCAGTGTCAGGTTGTATGCTGAGAAAAATACGAGTATGATTCGCAACCGTAACAAGTATGTATTTACAGAATTATAATAATTAAAATCATACATATATATCATACAACACATTAATATAATCTCATTGAATGAACATTTCTTGAAATGGTCATTCAATGGGATTTGGGATTCAATTATACGAAAATTTTAATTTCGCGGGCTGCCCTGGTGCTTCCCCCTTAACTGATTTAATTCACACGAGCTAAACGCGAAACGGAATGAATAAGAATCAAGAAAAATAACAGCGTAAAACATCAAACGGGTTTAGCATGAAGGTGTAATAGCTTGCTACTTAATAACTTTCAAGTTTAATAACCATGCTATAAAGATTATATGGTGAGGAAAGTGTTAGTTTTTTTTCTTCTGGAATGAATGATTGTATCGTTGCATTAATTCGTTTCTGGGGTAAGTACAGGTGTTAATAAGTCAGTAATAGTAATAGACGATGTATACGCATAATTTTAATGTATGACGACGTGGATATTTAATAATACCCTAGGATGAATGCCTGCCCATTCAATTGTAAAACACCAATATCTAGCTTCATCTCAAAATTTCTTATCAGATGTTCTGCATATTAAATTGGAATATGCACATTGCCCTGCAGTAGAACACATTGATTTTAAAATAAAATAAAAACAATGAGTTGGACTTCCGTCACTTCTTTTATCCCATGTCCTTCTCAATGTCCACGTCTTACGAGTCCAGTCATTTGTAAATGTCGTACTTACTCAGCAAACAATGGCCGCCACCTCGGTTCACATGTCGGACCCCTCACTAATTAAAAAAAAGGCTGACGAATAAGACCGGCGATTTTTATCGCTCGCCGAATCATACATTCAAAGAAACTACGTAGGCGTTGTCTATCTCGCTTCCCTTTCTCGCTTTTTTGTCTCCCTCTAAAATAATCTACTGTATTTCATCCATTCATTAAATCAGTCAGTAATTGTTTATAATTATAATTCATTAAAATTTGGAAGTATCCCGTCGCTGCTTTTTCCTTCTGATACGGTAATCGCTGTGAGAATTTGATAGTTTACCTCAGACAGATGAGATGCACTGTGACAAAAAAGTCAAATTGATGTTACTTTTACGAGTGGGGCCCCAAATTGTACTCCAGCTATAAAGAAATTGTGTCCATATTGAGGTTCGTAAGCGGCAAATGTAATTTGGCCTTTGTCCAGTGGTTAGACGTCGTAAATCGAAATCAAGAGCTCGACAGCGACAGTGTTTTTTGTTTGAACATTACTGGTTCTGAAGATAACGCTTTTTACGGTCTTAATTATTATTACGACCGTGTTGAAGACTAGCTTTGTGAAGGCGTGATAATTATCATAATTGTTATTCATTTCCTAGAAGACTCCAGAATTTATGTGAACTGTCGTCTGGGCGGCGGCGATGTATCTTCAACATTAAAATAAGACAAATATTAGTTCTAGCCGTTTGTTGTAATTTGTTACTCGAGCCTTGCTGGTAATTACTCGGTGAAATGTGACGTGAAAAGATAATTAAAACAGTCTGTTAACTTAGGTTTTAGGCAGTCTGCTGCAGACCTTTACGAACTTAAGTAGAACTAATTATTTAATGTTTGCGAAAACTTGCTAATACAAAACTAAAGCAAATTGTAATCTTATTTGAAGTCACCGTTTTTTATGCTCCGGAAGATTAGATATGTTCTAGTAAATCAGACTTAACATAAATGCGAGATCTAGGTGAAACATTGCTTTGAAATGTTGCCAGAGTATCTAATTCACAAGCTAATCTCTGAATCTAAGAAAACATGAACCGTTCTCTAGTGACTTCAAGTGTACAATATGAAGACAGTTTAACTATGGACGAGTTCACAGGAAACATTTTCATAATGTTAGTCAAATACTGAATCGTGATACAGCTGAAGACAATAAATTCTTAAAACATAGTTAAGGTTAAAATAATGGTTGTTACAGCATCCTATGATCCTACCATACCACGTCAAAGCAAAGCGATAACAACAATACCACACATCTGTTTGAAATTCATCAAAGTAATCATTAATATACAGGACCTTAGAATATCTCCCTGTCATTTCCGACATCAAGCAGACTAATTCATGATGTTTGCCTCGTTCGTAGAAGGACCGACGTCGAAGACCAATCAAGGACACTGTAACACACTCCTTAATAACATCGTAAGCCTATTAATATGCATAACACAAGGATAGATCGTGAACTAACTATCGCCAATAGAGACGAGGGTAATTTTAGTTTGAAACTTAGTAATGAATTCTGAATCTTAGTATACAATTTATTGTGGCATGGCGGTTGGTTTAATTTATTCTGTGTTTAGTTCAGTATCAGTTTGTGTGGTGGCATGTATCGTTTGCTATATAATATTGTTCCTTTGGGAATTTACAATAACTATGTCAGCTGCTATGTTTGCCCAAGCTTTAGATATCTAATTTCCGACTTGACGAGTTACCATTTTGGGTATTTTCATCATGTCTTCCTTAATAGACTCTATGAAAAACAAACTCCAATGTTGAAAAACTAGCTTAAGGGAAAAATGTAACGTCCCATTTTGACGACCATCTTTTCCATGTACCCAATCAGTGAACTACAACTCCGATATTTGGAAAGAAGTCGTTTAACAACTGCAGATGTCAAAAAATAACATGGCAACAATCTGAGTCTAATTGGAATTCCTTAGCGTGTTTTCTCAAAATTATCTAGAAAGTTTGTCAGACGTAAAACAAGCCTAGCAACATCGGCTGGTCTATTAACCGGAAGCTACTGCTAACAATGTCTGTTCATGTTGACTTGTTTGTCGAAGAGATGATTAGTTCAGCAAAAATCATTAGTTTCAGACGAGTGGTTTCATAACAAACTTTTCCTGTATCTAATACACGTTATTACAGCTTTCCTTGATCTAAATTCAATACGGTTCTTGACTGGCGAGAAATTATGTTTCTGAATAACTATTTGATTCACGTCTTGTAAATTTAAAAAAAGTTTTCATAGGAATTGTTCTACCAGAGTCGCAGCGCACTGTTACGTCGCGCCTATTTAATCAGCCTTTAATCTTTGTATTCACCCACACTGTCAATCTTAACGAATTTGATCGATAAATCACGTATTATATTGTCAATTTTCATTGCAAAACTTATCAATTCACGTTACTTAATCACAAAGGCTTGTTGCACGTCAATAATCACGCGAATTATCTTATAACATATGGCGCTATAACCATCCTAAATCGCCTTTGGATCTTGTTTGTTCTTTGGCTAAGCTATAATTAGGCGGCGTCTTGTTAGCCTGAATCCTGCTCAGGCTTTCAAATTAAAAGGGAATTGTCAGTTCGGCCCGGCTGACTTCGACCGCAACTTACAGTTATTAACGATTCCGGTACAGAAAATATTTTACTTCCACGTTCTTATTAAAACTTGTTTTCGGCCCTTTCTGTTCTATCTTCACGGATCGTTGCGGGAATAGTGTGGATACGACTGTTACTATTATAAATATGATTTATCTAAAAAAATGGTGTAATATATTTTTGTGTATTTTAGTGATAGATTTATGTTATTATACTTAGGTAATAAGGTTAACTGATGATATGAAATGTGGTTTCGTAAAAAAAACTATTTAAAATGCTTTTGAGTATATTAAACAAATATTGACTCTATTACTCTAATGATATAGTGAAATCTTTACACAATCCAAGCAATAAAAATGATTTATACACCTATTTGTCAATACTTTTGTTCGCGATTTTGAAAAAAATTGCGACTCAGGTGTGGCAAAGTGATTTCGTAAAGCTATTAATCTTACTTTTGACACTTAACAGTTTTATTTATCTTATAATATTAAACGTAAGGAATTATAATAGCTTATTAATATTTTACTGTCACATTAATCTATCCCAATGGTTGCTCAAGCCTAATTTATTTTTCCGGAGTAAATACCTATAATGCTAAAAAGGAAATTGCTTGGAGGATTATTCTTTGGAAAAGATCATTTTTTTAACAGGTTTTGGTTAAATGTTGCTTTGATTAATCTGGTTGTCTGGTTTCTGAGTCGTTGTAATTTCTTTTTTCTTCTATTTATGCCGCTGCAAGTGTTGTCTTTGCTTTTTGAGATATTTTCACTTAGTAGGACTTAGGATAACAAAATGTGAAGTATAGAAACATTAAAAACTCTCTCTTCCTTGGTCCTCTTTTTTTCTATTCCTATTGGCCGAAAAAAGGTGGTCAGAAATCTGTGAACATTGTAACAGAGCCAAACTCCGCCGAAATTTATTTAAACAAAATATTACTGTGTAATTTTTTTTTTATTGACACGCAAATAGGGTCGGTAAACAGATGTGGTCACCGTGTGCACGGGATTTTGTTTTCACGGTGGTCAGATGTACTTACCCTTGACTGTGCCTTATAACTGCCGTGTTTTACTTATTTCTAGATTCTTAAGAAAATTCCTTACTTTTCTTAACGTTTCTAAATAGTTGAAGTTTTTTTTTTTTTAATGTTTTATTACCTACAATATAATAGGTATCTACTCTTCGAAATATAAAAACACTGTCTTGTCCATACTATCGCCACACTATGTAATTTTATTTTTTGGTCTCTGGCTAACCCATATTCGTGTGGCGTCGTTACCCGTCGGCGCGAGGGCGCACAATTATGTAATTATGTGTTAGGAGATCTGTTTTTATCACGTCCACCCTTGTCTATCGAATGATAATTGACCTCTTGTTTTGAACGTAATTCCGAGCCATTACACTAAAGTAGTTTGAAAAAAGTCATTTCACCCATATGGCGCGGGCGTAGGCCTAGGTTTTAGAATGACTTTTCGAATTGGTTGGATTCGTGTTTTTTCACACGTTAGTAGTGTAAAGGCTACACTAACCAACGAGATCATGACAAAGGACCTGTAAAATCACACTGATATCAGTGTGATATTGATGACATTAATGACATGACATTCTGTTAATGACATTACCATACATTTATTATAACATTTGTAAGTTGTTCAACTTATTTTATAACTAAATTAATTATAAACGTTTTATTTTATTTTCATTTTTTAATGCATCCATATAGGCCAACGATAGGTAGGCATCTAGGACACATGTATTATGTGCAACATTTTAATAAACATACAAGCCTTCTTGCTCGTTTTCTGTTGGAATTTCGGAATTGGACAACAGTTTTTATTGCTCAGTCCCTTTGTAGACGTCGCACGTGATTTATTCCCTATTTGATTCCCTTGAGCATGCGTACGCGTAAACATGTAAACATCGCGAAAAAAATGTTTTTCTTATTTTTTCCTCGTGTTAAACAAAATATTTATAAGAAAATTACTTTGTCAAATATTGTTAAGGGTTCGCTCTTGAAAATAAAATCTGATTAAAATCATCTAGGTTTTATTATTTCTACTTTTAATCTAGAAAACACGTTTTTTAAAACACAGGATTATTAACTTTTAAAACCCATTTTAACTTTGATACCTTATCAAATTTAGATATTAAAACACAAACAAAAAAGAATTTGCAATACGTCCACTAACCATATGCGAAAACATAAATTCTCCAAATAATACAAGAAAAAGACCAAAAAAAATTAGTCGTTAACTCGAAAATTGTGCTTCGCATATCTTTCAACTGGCATGTTTTAAAGAAGGTTTCGGTTTTTAAGGAGGGTTTTCGCTTATTTCTGTGAGGGCACGAGGTATTTTCGGTGGCCATATGGCTTTAACAATAGGGCAGGGTCAATAACATGTGTAAGCATCCGTCAGTGGGACGTCCCACTTGCGCGCGATGACCTAACGATCGTTTGTTAGAATTGTATAGAGCTGTTGCTATAGAGTGTGATGCTGATGAGGAATAAGTGTGACAATAATAATAAAATGATACATATTCTGTTTTCATATTCAATACTGATAAAACCTCATTTGGCTACGTAGATAAGTATGGTACACGTTCATTTATATAAAAAATATTGTATTTTCATAAAAATCGCAACACAAAGGGATACTTTGACTTTACATACCTTCCATAATTCAGCACCATTTAAAAACAAATCAGAATCGAATCAATATATATTATTTCACATAAACCTACATGGGCACTTATGAAACGTCAGAAGCTAAGTGCATGGTTCCAATTGGTCGTTTCTTATGGAGAAGAGCCGGCAAGAACCTCCACAGTTACTTCTTTTTTAAATAATTGGCTATTACAATGTTTTCAAATTACAGTGTTAATAGTTATGTGAGGACAGTGTAGGCCTGTCAACAAGTACCAGTTACTTAACAAAACAGAAAATGGTCTACAAATCTACTGTCTACAAGTTAAGCCTACAACGTTCTCACATTCACAAAATATAGGAGATTCTATTTAAAAGATAAATAAAATAATAGAAATAAAGGCCTATTTAAACCAAATGACATGATTGCCATTACAACTGTAACAAATCTGAATTAATATCCTGTCTACAAAAGCTATTATTACAGAGTGGAAATTAGAATTGTAGGTATTTCATGTCCAATGATGAGAAGATTATGTCAAAGAAGTACGTAAAAATAAAAAAATAAAAATTGGTAGCAGTTAATAGACATTTACATAGTGAGGTACCAGGGAAGCCACTTGTGCAGAAGGAATTATTTCCAAACTTCCTTATCTTCAACGTAGTCTTTAATCTTATAATATGCTTTTTTGATAAGGATACGTTTGCTGTGGGTTTTGAACTTTCCATCGCTAAGTCCTGTAAGTGACTTTGGCAACTTGTTATAAAAATGGATACTGTTTATAAGAATGACTTGCTTGTTTTAGTTAATCTAAATTTGGCTATCACCATTTCATTTTTACTGTGTACGTGTGTCATATTTATATTATGAAAATCGCTTCTTATTTAGAAAAGTCCATTTTTTTTCGAACATACAAACTGCTTTCGAAGATATAAAAAGAAGGCAGAGTTAGTATATCAATTTCTTTGAATGTGTTACTAAGACACTTGCGAGGACACATTTTATAAATTGCACGGATTGCCCTCTTTTATAAACTGAAAATTAAATCTACGTCAGCTGCCGATCCCCACAGCAGAATGCCATATGACATAATACTGTGGAAATAAGCAAAGTATACTAACCTAGCTGTGGCTATATCAGTCAACTGCCTTATTTTTCTTACTGCATATGCAGCTGAAATTATTGTACCTGAAATAGCTGTAATGTCGGCGCTCCATTGCAATTGTGAATCTAAAGTAATTCCTAGAAATACAGTTTCCGTAACAGCATTTAGTTTCTTACCACCAAGTTTTATATTTTTTTACTTTACTTTGAGTAAATTATTTCATCACCACTGCTCTCAAAACGGTGAAGGAAACCTGCATGTCCGAGAACCAAAAATTCGAAGACATGTGACATCTACCAACCCGCACTGAGCCCGCGTGGTGGATTACAGCCCACTCCCTCTCACAGAGAGGAGGCCTGTGTCCCAGCAGTGGGAACATTATAGGCTAATTATGCTAAGTTTTATATTTAGATCCACTGGGGGTACATTTAGTAATGAGAACTTAAGACATTTAGTTTTTGTTCGCATTAAGTAAAAGATTATTGGCTCCTAACCATTTTGAAAGAACAGCCACATTATCGTTGATATGTAAAACATCCGTATCTATTTAAAAAATAAGACAAGTGTCATTAGCGAATAAAATTATATCCGATAACTTAGCCATTATGTAAGGAAGGTCATTAATATAAACTAGAAATAGGATTTTGCCAAGAATTTAACCTTGGGGCACTACCATCTTAACTGAGGACCCCGAGGACGTCGCCCACACCCAACACATTTTGAATGTAAAGAATAATGCTCTCCTCACGAATTTTATAAACTTGGTTACTCTTACATTTCTTGTCTTGTTAATATTTTAAACTTAGATACTTAAAAGAAAATGGTTTAAACAATATTTTGTATTAGCAAAAGTAATTTATCCCTTAAAACAGCCCTTTGATGTTTTTCAATACATAATATATTTTCTGAGTTTCTCTTGGACATTACTGACATCGGTGAAGGTAAAACAGCGTAAGGAAATAAGCCTAAAATCGCAAACCCGTCTTGAACAAGCGCGGTGATCAATGCTACGATTGCCTTCTCTGTTTGAGAAGAGACCTTTGTTTTGCTTTTGCTGTTTTTTTTTAAAGCCTAAAATGCGTGATATAATTAATTTATTACAAGCAACATATTATCTGGTATTACCATCTCTATACAATTCCTCCCTCCTTATAAACTCCATTACAGCAGGTCCAATCAAAAAATCATTTTTTACGATATAAATTCGACCGGACACGGCTCATACTCGAATTTAAATGACTTACAAAGTTGTTATAATAATAGATGATCATCTATATAGGAGATTATAAGCATTGTTTATTATAAACCGACTTTGGCTCATGGTTTCGTCACATTAGAACTATTATAATGTTGGGTAGAGTTTGCAGTAATTATCTGGGATATGTTCATATTTATTTAATACTTTAAGCACAAAAATGTACAGAGGTGAACTTAATTTCATAGGCATTTTCTACCAGTCAACCATTGGGTGATGCAGAGGCAAACAGGTGCAATAATTAAATTTGAGGAATAAATATTTTTAAATATAAAGATACGCAGAAACCTATTAAAACTATAAATATAATATATTATATACCTAATTAAAAGCACGCATAAATATACAAAAATACACGAATATACTAAAAACAAGGAAGATAAACAAAAGGAAAACATTAACGTTGTGAAGACACTACCAGCTTCTTACGAATGTGCTCGCGAACTTTTACTTTAAAGGATAATCGGTTGGTTGTCATCCTGATTTCAAGAGGGAGCGCGTTCCACAGAGAGATAGACTGAATAAAGAAGGAAGAGTGAATAAAGTTTGTGCTGTGAGTGTTACACAATTTTTCTTACAAATATGTCAAAATACACATAATATTACCTACACATGACAATGAAAAAGGGACGATCCTTAGAAAATACAAGAGTATATCAACGTATTTATCGCGAACTTGCACTTCAAAGTCGGAAGAATAGTTTGCTAAGAAAAACAACGTTTCCTAGTCATTTAACATCACAGGGATACCACGGCTCCCTAGATTCAATCGAGATCAAAATTGCTTATGTCCTTTTCCGTGATGTAAGTTTCCTCTGACCAAAGTACCGTTGCCATCCTGTCCGCGGTGATTGAAGAACAAAAATAAACTTACCTATTAGTTTTGCACTAATTATTTGATTAAATCTTTAAGTTAGCACAGATTCAATTATAGATTTTTGATATATCTCAAATAATAGAAATATTAAGTATGTTATTTTTTTATTCAACGAAATATTAGTTTCCTTGGTTCAGACTTTCAGACCTCAAATGAATTGTGGACCTAAAATAAAATGGATTGCCCTTATGGGCAGGAAGATGTCCTAACCAAGATTAAAGGGATACATTGGAATATGACTGTGTTATAAGGGTACCCTAGTATTGTTACATACGGTTAAAAGTAGTAGCATAATCAGCCTATAATGTTCCCACTGCTGGGGCACAGAGGGCTTCGAGAGAGAGTGTACTATAATCCATCACGCGGGCCCAGTGCGGGTTGGTAGATGTCACATGTGTTCGAAATTTTGATTCTAGGACAATCCGGTTTTCTCTCGATGTTTTCCTTCACCGTTTTGAAAGCAGTGGTGATGAAATAATTCACCCAAAGTAAAGCGCCTGCCTGGGTTCGAACACACGACGTACAACTCGTAAGTCGGGGCCATTAAAGGTTAACTGGTAGAAAATGCCCATGGCATTAAGTTCGCCTCTGTACATTTCTGTGCTTAAAAAGTATTAAATAAATAAATGACCACTGGGCCACCGCTGCTCTCCAAAATAATAGCGTCCTATAGCAATCACAAATGATGCGGTCAAACCAACACTCACGCATCACAAAACACTTCAAACAAATAGAACAGCTACTGATTATTTAGTCAAATTGAAGGCTAATGTTTGTTAATTCGGCCACAGAGTCATTTAGCATTAATTTAACCTAATTAATATGCCTGAAATAGTGAGGATTTGGTTGATAATTCATGTGTTTGTTTCAAACGTTATTAGTTTCAAAATGTTTACGAAAACCCACGCTTTGTACGTATGCTCGTGTTTGGATGGTAAATCGATTTGCTATTTTATTCGAGTGGTAACCAGAAATTAAGTACGAAAGTATAGCGATGCTTGAAGTTCTCTTATCTCAGGTACACAAATAGCATAATGAACATAGTTCCATAATGAAATCTGTAACAGTTATCAGTTGCTTCTACTCGTAATTATGCTATCAATTAATACCAGATCTTTTGTGTTTGCATGATCATAGGTAAGCATTTGATTATAGTGGATACGTAGGCCAGACACAGTCATAATAGATTTTATTCTGATAGCTGAAGAAAATTCATGTCTCCGGCAATGTTTTAAAAGCCTTTTCCCTCTTCTAGCTCCATCATCGCAATGGCTACTATTTCAGTTAAAAAATAACTTCGCAAATAAGTTTACGTATATAAACTAACCTGTGTCTTTTAAGACTAGTACTTAGGTACCTACAAAGTGTTAACTGAGGCCTTTACGTACTAGATATTTCAATGTTCAACTCGCATTGACATTCGTATTCGGTACATTAATAACTTTCGAAAAAGCCAAAATTCGTGTGCGGCGATGAAGGATATGGAAAAAATATTTGGAGCGTTTTTCCATCTCAATCGTATCCATATTTGATACAACTCAAACCAATATCCAACCCTGACCAGAGGCGCGATGCAATGCATCAAACGAGTATCAATAACTAGAAACTGGATGCAGTGGGTCTGACTGAACATACTGACCGACATAGATCTAAATGAACATGGTGAAATCGAGAACTAACATAGAATGAACTGGATTTGACATCTTCCTTCAAAAGCATCACCGCCATCGACGTTCACTTAGTTGCTTGCTACCAGGATCTTTTGGCGCTTGAATGACGTTGACAGGGTGGCGCTATTGGTAAACATTTGTGAAATTGTGTTTTGAAATGTATAGAAAAAACAAGATGGCGGCATTACTTCCGATTTTGGCCACGCGTCAAAAGATCCTTGTACAGCTGTATGTCAGTCTTTGATTCCTACCTACCTATGTTTGAATATCTATCATAGTACGTAATCAACCTATAATATGAATGTTATGTTCCCACTGCCGGGACACAGGCCTCCTGTCTTCGAAAGGGAGTTGGCTGTAATCTACCACGCGGGCCCATTATGGATTGGTAGACGTTACTTGTACTCGAATTTTCGTTTCTAGGACATGGTGGTTTAATCACAATGTTTTCATTCACCGTTTTGAGAGCAATGGTGATCCAATTATTTACACAAAGTAAAGCTCCTGTCTTGGTTCGAACCTACGACCTACAACTCGTAAGTCGCGGCCGTTACCACTAGGCCACCACTGATCTCTACCATAGTATCTACGTTATATTGGCTAATAGTGGTGTAGTCTTTCACAAAAGCCAATAACTATGATTTGAAATTGAATCTAGTAGTGCTTCTATAGAGGTATGAGGAACAGGGTGTAAAGTTTCTCATCCTCCATAAAAAGAGAGGACCCCCCGACCAGACGGGTGTTGTGTGGTGGACTACTGCCCGACGGTTGTTGTCGGGCTTCTGTATAATATGCTAATCTCGCGAATAAACCTGCTTGCATGATGCAGGATTTGCGTGACGTCAGGTGTGATGCGCAGTTTGCATGTGGCTTTGTAGATGCCGCCACACTTAGATCAAATAGTTGATTGTTATACAAGGGGTTAAAATTACCCATTATATGTGAAGTAGTTTAACTCCCGACTTTTAGCGAGGGAATAAATAGAAACCAAGTTGATGATGAACCGAGAGAATGGGTATTTAGCGCCGTGTGTTATACTCTACGTTTCACTACGATTGCGGGAAAATAAAATAATCCAATACAATATTAAAAATAAATTGCGGTCACCAAGTCAATTTGTGATTAGAGAAAAATTCTAAAGATTTCGCGCCAATGCCTTTTTTAATTTCTTTTGTAGCCGCAACGCAATGCACGCATTCTACCGAAAAGATCGCCGCTTTTAGTTCCATTTTCAAAAATTAAGTGGTATTTTTTTATGAAACAGTAATAAGTCGAGTCTTTATTCATGATTATTCTGTATAAGAATAAACACTTTTTCGTTTCTGTAGGCTCTTTGGTACAAAATAATTTTTTTATTTAAAAAATGCTTTTCCCCTAGGGGAAAATATTCTGTTTTATACCCGCTGAGTGAAAAGTATAATTGATCGAAGGTATATGGTTATTTTCGACATATCCCGGCTATTGCTGAACATGGTCTCCCAATGATGTACGACATATGACGGACGGTCGATCGGGATATTTCCATAATCTCTGCAGTTGGCAGATAGATTTGTGTTCGCAGTTTTTTTGTCGTGCATTTAAAGTGACTTTTATTGCTTAGTTTCGTTTTTTAACGTCCATTGATAGGTATCTATTCTTTGGCGATTTCCTGAAACTAGAATGTATATTGGTGCTTTCGCTCTTGTCAGTGTAGCATTTTCTCCATCTTATTTTGTGCATTGCTAACTCTTTTTAATTTTCCTATACATTTCCATATCTACTTCATGTCTTTAGGTCTGTGTACCTACTTTTTTAGTGTTCCGTACCCAAAGGGTACCAACGGAACCCTATTACTAAGCCTCCGCTGTCCTTCCGTCTGTCTGTCAGGATCAGCGGGCTGTATCTCATGAACGGTAATACGTAGACAGTTGAAATTTTCATAGAGTGTGAATTTCTATTGCCAATATAACAAAAAATAATAAAAAATAAATAAAATTTAACATTAAAGGGGGTCTCCATACAAGAACCGTGTATTATTATTTAATATGTAATGTTAAATATTGTACGGTGGTACGGAACCCTTCGTATGCGAGTCCGACTCGCACTTGGCCAGTTTTTTCTATCTATCTATTTTGTTTTTCCCTTGCCACAATATCGTTAGGTTACTTGTATTAGGTATAATTAATGGTAGGTATCATTATTTAGTAATTAGACCCAAACAGTTTAATTCGGCTACAAACTATGTAATTAAGTTATTTAGGCAGGTATTTAGCATGAATTTACTTGAAATGAGGAAGATTTTATTGCAAGAGGATTAAAACTATGACTAAATGTGATTTAATCAGTTAAATATACCTACATACTACGAGTATAATCTGATACTCAAATGTTAATCAAATACTTATTTCGCGAAACGTTGGAGTGTTAAATAATGATCACATTCGCGACCTCAATGACTTTCATTGCGCGGAAGGAATACAGAGCACATAGTAAATGTTTAAAAAAAAGAACACAACAAGCAGCCATAAAATAAAGAAAAATAAGGAACTCAAAATCTCTACTTAAAAATAGAACGTCGGAGTCTAATACTCGAATAAATCCTATCTAACAAGAACAAAAGACAGATCTCAGAATGGGAACACCTGAGTAATCCTCCGTCTTTACAAAAATAATGCAACCACAACATTATTTAGCTAGGTCAGATATAACTACGGTTATACAAGTATAAAGGCTCATTCAAAAAGATGCGACACGCGACGCGAATCGCACGCGACACAAAGGCACCGCTCGTCGCGCGGCAGACGGTGCCTTTGTGTCGCGTCACGTGTCGCGCCTGTTTGAAGGAGCCTGAAAGTGGCAGACTATGAAATATCTTCAGCGGTTACAGCCCAAATTCGTGTACCTCAAAATATTCATAGAGGTTATTCTCTCGAGGATTCGGTGCGTCTTGATGAAATGTTCACAAAGAGATATTTATGAAAATGTTGGTGTTTTTTTCCCGTGTTTTTGTGTTGTCCCTAGAGTAATGACTGATACAATTTTATGATATTCTTAGATAGATATGTCTTATTTTGATTTATTAGGTGCAACATTTTCGAACAAATCAGCCTTTAAAAAAAATTTGATTATACAACTGTTTATAAAAAATATTCCACTGCCAAATACTACGTACCGAAAAACAATCAATACGGGAAACAATGCATTGAACTGCACGGCAGTGAGTCAATTCATGAAATTATTCTATGTGAGTTGAACAAAGGACGTTTTTAGGGAAGGTGACGGAACACACGAACAATTCAGGGCCCTAATTCTCTATGGTAATTATTATTCCGCGCGTAATGTTACCACGTCAGTATCGTGTCTTGTAGAACGGTTTCGTTTATTGTATCATAGAGAATACGTTATTAGCAGTTTTTGTGGGTAGATAAGGAATTGACGTGGTTTCAAAGTAAGGAATCGTTAAGTGGTCATAGTGAATTAGGGCCCTGTAATAACCCCATTTTGTAAGGACTTCAATGGCTTAACTGTATCTTTGGTATATTGGTCACAAGCTCTACTGCTAAGCATTAGAGTCCCGGTTCGGGCAGTGTTATTGGGTTTTTCCATCTAGAATTTCGCAATAGTAGCCCGGAGTCTGGATCAGTGCCGAGTTGATGACAATAGGCTCGCCTACTATTACATGTGACTTAAACATAACTGACGAAATGTGGGTGTACTATAGATACACCTCTGCCTAACCCGTTGGGAAATATGGTGAAATGATGTGTTCTCTGATAGAAAATTTACGCAATTTTATAAAGACTAAATCTAAAACTATGGCCATAAAAAACGCGTTGTCTTGTAGTTAAGCAGAGGTCAGAGGTCCCGAGGACCGGATCGAATTAAACGAATACATAATTCACGACGCTTCCGATGTTGTAAATATTGAAAGGATTTTTTTTATGTTGCCCTGACTTATCTTTGATATCTTTTATGGAACACGTAGTTTATGGCAAGTCAGGTAAAAATATATACGGGTCAAGCTGAATTTTATTGCGCAGAACATTGCTTATTAAAAGCGCTGAAATATCATTACTTTTCATGGAAAACATTTTATACCTTGAAACAATTAAAGTTAAAAATATTTCGCAAAACATAATTTGTTTACAGAAAATGATTATGCCACCTGCTCCTGCAGTCTCGACATTAGATAGCGACAAAATTCTGTCGGTAAGTCGTATCGATGTCAAATTCCTTTAATAGATTTTCAACCTTATGCTTTGGAAATAAAGTTGAAAATCTATTAAAGAAATTTGACATCGATTCGACTTAGCGACGGATTTTTGTCGCTATCTAATGTCGAGACTGCAGGCCCTGAGCTCAAAAAGGTAGGTGAAAGAATTACCTTTGAAATTATATTGCAATAAGTACCTGCGGTACAAATACGGGTACATACCAGAAGAACATGAGAACAAATCGATAATTAAGTCGTAATCTTACCGACATAAATCTCAGCTGCCGCGCCGTCTCGAAAACGCATAAAACTCTCATTTAATTTACCGTCATAGATAATTATACAATTGCAAATTATCCTAACCGTGCTAGGCCTCACGTTGGCACCAAGCCGTTGTTTATCTTTAATCACCCTTACTTTTTCCCTTTCACCCCTTTCTGGTTCCCTGTAGCGCAGGGATTAGGGTACCTAAATTACGGTCGAGCCACCGGATAAAAAGGAAAATAAAATCTGACAAGTAAGAATAAATTGTTGGTTGTTTAATTAAATCAGAGGATACTTAATTGTTGGCGCTAAGTATAGCCGAGGTTACCCTTATCTGAAAACCCTGTTTCAGCTGTAATAAAGCATTAAAACGCTCGTTTTTGGAATTGTAAATAATTAGATGTAAAATTAGGGGTGACAGTTAAAGCTATTACGATTATCTTTAATTCTTTACTTTAATTTATTTTGGCAGCCTAAAATATTAAAAAAAATGCGAAATTGAAATTGTTTGTTTAATTTTATATTTACAAGCATGTGCTCTTACGAATCCTGCCAGCCTGAGGTGGATATTTGATCCACGGTTTTGGCAAACCGAAACACAATCCGACAAACACCGCATTAGAGACACTCTTACTGGAATGACATGAATCAACATTTTTACCAATTTCCGCCGTCATACAACTTCCGACAATAGCAAAAATTCTTTATTCAAACCTAATACATCCGTAACAAGCAAACAAATTCTCAGATCTGGCGATAAGACCTCTGCATTTGCAAACGTTTTAAAGAAAATTTTCCCAGCTAAACACTCTAAAGAGGTTCCCCATTCAAGATCGAGATATCTCCGTCAACACCAAAGGCGTGGACACCCCACTGGATACGGAATTATGCGGCCTCACGCAGCAGGATTCTATAACCCTTCCAACCTAACTCATGATTTCGCTTATCTCGTGTCGGAATCGGTGAATTTAAATACGATTTTGGCGGGCTCACCCCGACATTACGCGTTTTGCTTGTACACGCAAATTTAGGGGCCCCACGGTAATGTCTTGAGGTGTTTCGAATTGTTTGAGTTTCTTTCAAAGAGATTTTATCCAGATAGGGATGGATTTCTTTTCTTTGCGCTTATAATACAAAAATAAAAGGGAGTTACAGGAAAGGTTTTAATGCTGAGCTTATTACGTAATGGGGTCTAAGATTCAAACTCATGGGGGGTAGATTATAAGGGAAGATTATTCGTCGAAATATACTGAGTAGAATATTAAAGTTACTCTCAAAGGAACTCAAAAGTCAAGAAATGACAGCTTTTTGCCTGTAAACGGTATAAAAATATATAGCGAAATATAAAGTACACAAACTTTTATTGGTAAATCCTTCTATCCATTCATATTTTGATCCTGCTTTGAATATGAAAAGCGAACATAAAATGCATCAGCTGTTTATTGCCGTCCAAGCTGTGAGAATCAGCTCAGGAAAATGGGCTATTTAATGGCTGTATGCGAAAGCAAGCCAACTTATATTATTGTGAACTTTAACTTTAGACCCTGATGTGCATATTAGACTATAACTCACATTGACGTATGAGAATGGAGTAGTAACAATTTGCCAGTATAAGTAAACCGGAGTGGATATTATTATTTCTGATTTCAGACGGGATATAGAAGAACTAAACCTGTGTGCATTTCATGCGCTTTACCTACAAAAAATTAATAATCATAATGATGAAGGTTGATTTTTTGGAATTCGAATCAGGCCCTGCAGTCTCGACAAATATAACGATAAAAATGGGTAGTTAAGTCTAATCGATGTCAAATTTCTTTAATAGATTTTCAACCTTATGCTTTAGAAATAAAGTTGAAAATCTATTAAAGGAATTTGACAACGATACGACTTAGCAACCGATTTTTGTCGCTGTCTAATGTCGAGACTGCAGGGCCAGCGGGTTAATTACGTAAAACACTAACAGTAGGAATGGGTTTCATTTTGACAGTTCAACAACATTCATTGCGTTATTTACGTTGTAAAGCAGACAAATTTTTCGAACTTATAAAGCAATGTATTAGCAATAGGCTTCAAAATGATTCAAATTGTGATAGATAGTGTGTTACGTAATGAGGGTGCGGGTCTATATTTTTGACACCGTAGAGTTTCGTATAAGAAGAAGTATCCTACCTACGTCAAGAGAATGAGTAGCAGCAACTAATTATACCTATATTATATTATATGAGTAACATAAACTACAATCTGGATTATTTCTACGTATCTAACAAATGTCACTAGAAGACCAATTCATTGAAGCGGGTTTATTCAGCGTTTATGAG
Organism: Dryobotodes eremita; assembly: GCA_917490735.1. Taxonomy (NCBI): domain Eukaryota; kingdom Metazoa; phylum Arthropoda; class Insecta; order Lepidoptera; family Noctuidae; genus Dryobotodes; species Dryobotodes eremita. The sequence goes on along the minus strand of OU823251.1, from coordinate 14,626,554 downwards.
ATGTACCATATTAATATATCGATGAATTAATGATGTCATTTAGCAATCATGCACATGGCATTTCCAAATCTAATATTACCATAGGTTAACCTAAAAATCCAAAACCGTTACGGTCCAATAATTGTACTTATGAATATGCATCGCGTTGGTACAATTTTCATACCGGGTCATTATGTCCCGTTATTAATTTCAAAAGCACAACACTGTGTCAACTTTTATCGTTAATTGTTGCATGTAATAAAATTTTAATGAACCCATTGAAAAATGGAATCGTTTGGTTGATAATATTCAATTATCGCCCGTATGAACGATATTTGGGCATGACATGACTTTTGTATTCCAAGAGTCCTTTCATACTCAATTATTTTCTGGGCCTTTTAACAGCAGTGACACGATAGTGTATTGTTTGCCTTGATTGCTCAATTATTCCTCGAACAATTCTTATTTACCTATAGGTTTTCGTAGAACGATATATAAAACCTTTTAGTGCCTAGCAACTGTTGAAGAAATATTTTTCATTTTGTACACACGACTACATATCAAGCTATACAATTCCAGTATAAGCTGACTTCTCATTGTATGAAAAGCCTATACAATGTGAGGTCAGCTAAAACTGGAAAACATAGCTTGATATGTAGCCGTGTGTACATGTCATATTCGAATGGACAGACATTTTAACGCTTTTTGGTTGTTAAATAAAAACCATTGAATAATTTATCATCACCATTGGCAGCCTTGTTCCACGACTGCTGAATATGAGGCTCAACCCTTTTGTGCTATGCTTCCCAGCGGGCTAATTGCGTAACACACTATCAGTAGCAATCGCTTTCATTTTGACAGTTCAATAACATTCATTGCGTTGTTTACGTTGTAGAGCTGACAAATTTTTCGAACATATGAAGCCTTGGATTAGCAATATCCTTCAAAATTATTCAGATTGTGACTGATAGTGTGTTACGCAATTAGGGTGCTGGTCTGTGCTAGTCTTATCCAGGTCTTCCCGTGCTCCTTTGTTGAATAGTGACCTATACCTCTAATTATGTACAATGTATTGGTATAAAATATTAAGAAGAATGAGATAAACCCCATTGAAATTAACTACTCCCAAGTCATTTCATGTCCATATGAGTTGAGGAACGACTCGTGTACAATTTTTCGACAACATGCAAAAATCCCACCAAATTCGGGACATCCAAAAATTACGAGACATTAAAACTTTAACTGCAAGTCAAGAGGAATATTCTAAGAACGACAAGCTCGTTCCTGTTATGGCTATAAAACATTTTATTTCCATCGACTGTCATAGCCGTAGTAGTTTATGTGAGTTTAGGCGCGTATTATTTATAGGCACTGTTCCATTTATCTTGCAAAGCTTGTAAAATAAAACGAATGTTATTAAGTTAACTTTTTGATGTTTCGATTTTTAAGTGCCATTTGTGTCTATTTGTTTCGGGTTGGCATTTTACAGTTTAAGTGGTTTGTAGTTTGAATTTCAGAATCTTATTGACTTGGCTTGTAACTATTGTATGAAGAAATTGTGTGTCAAAAACAATTAAAAATAAACTAATTGTGATGTCACACAAAAATAATTTTCCCACTATTTTTTCTCTATGGAACAATTATTTCCATCGGGGTGATCAGAATAATTGTCCCAAAGAGAAAAAATAGTGGGAAAATTATTTCTGGGACAATTACTCCCATCAGGGTGTTATACCGGGTACATTTTAGGTATATATAATACACTAAGCTCACCAATCTACATATTATTATATTAATTTCAATCTCCCACCCGTCAGATTTCGACAAAGCATGTTTAAATTATTAGTACAATTGAAAATTAAATATGAATAATGTGAAGCGTGCAACAATTTGCATGGATTTACACGAATTTATAGCTGTGTGTGTTTCAAAAACTCATTATCGACATACTTAACAACTTTTGCACTACTTACTTATGGGGACATAAAGTGGCTGAAATTCCGACAGTCCAACAGGACATTTTCGTTAAAATTATATGCATATTAATGAGCACAAACAAAGGAATATTAATTATTTCTCGACAATAAAATTTTCGCGAATATTTAAAATGTAAATTTTATCTTGTCATGAATTTTCGATTCTGAAAAGAATAATGAGACGACCAAAAAGCACAGTTGTGCAAATCGATCATGAAATAAATAGTAGGTACTCCTAGACAAAGCCGATACCAGTGAGCCCATCCATAACAAATAACGATATATCACACTTTGCCGATAATTGAAACATAGAAAGCATTTCATGGTGACCATTTAGTACCAACCTGCCACTAACAGTTGCAAGTAATGCTCCGACCATTACAACCGCATCAATATATGTCAAATGGAAGGGAATAATAAAAAAAAATATAAAAAATATCGTAAGCTCGAGTTGAATTGGAAAGAAGAGTTCCGTACAGTGACATAAATAAATATAAAGTTTAAATATGAACTCCTGTGAGACCAAGATTGTTGCAGTCAGTTTAATTTTTTTAAATGCTGTCTAAATGCGTTCCTTGCGAAGCATGAGTGTAACTATGAATGATAGGCTGAGGAATAAGGTGATAAGGCAACGTTGCGGTACAAAAAAGATGTAGTGCCAAACACTGAAAAGAGTACCCATGCTTAGGTAGTTTGGTCATGTTGAGAGGATGAATGCAAGGCGACTAACAAAACAAGGCAGATGTGAGTGAAAACGCTGGGAGGGGACGCGCTAGAAGGACATTATAGTGAGCTTATTGGTGATGTTCTTCAGAAACGTTAGGTGCCTAGTACTTGCAACCGGCGTGCATGTATGATCAGCTGATCTATTCTGTTAGAATCTCATCGTAAAAACTTAGTTAAAGTGAGCTGACAATAGTGTCAATCTCTAGCATCAGTTGGATTGACAGCTCACCAGCAGATGTATCAACATAAACGAAGAAAAAGAAGTATGTAAGGATCGTAGCAGGTGGCGTTCTGTAGTTTCTGCCTAGCCCCCATGGGAAGAAGGCGTGAGTTCATGTAAGTGTGTATTTCAACCAGAATGACAAAAAGGCTTGTCACGTAACTAAATAACATGTTTGTAGAATTCCTGCGCCTTGGAACATGAAGACACAATAGTTTAACACTAGACACGCATTTCTAAACCAACTTTTATTTTCACAGTCAGTGAGGCGCTCGAGTGTTTCGAATAAATGTACATTTCTCAGAAATACCTGTACAAAAAAGCGAACACTACACATTAGGCTAAAGGCTTTATGTAATATATACCTTGTATCAAGTAACGCTGAAATAATAAAATACTAAGTAATAAGGGATTCTCAGAACATTATAACTCACTTTGATATTGTGTTCTGCAAAATAAACATTTAATTTTATATTAAAGAGATACAAGTAAACCATGTAAAAACATTTTTTAACAAAGGATATTGCTAGCTTCCACAACACAACAAAGAAAGAAAGAAAGAAAAAGTATTTATAGAGACTCGCACAGGATTATCAGAAACTAAACTAAACACACTCATAAAAATAAAAATATAATAAAATAAAAACAAAAATAAAATGAAAATAACAACAGTAAGTCCTGTACGAGGCCAAAAGGCTCCTATCCCGGCATGATGCTACGACATTAAAAAAAAATAAGTGTCGCAGCGCTGGTATTCTGATAGGGCCCGCTGCTGTGATGTCACGGACAGATACAGAAATAAATAAAAAACATAACACACAACACTACACAAATCAAATTAAGTATAAATATATATATTGAATTTATTATAATATAATAACGAACGTATTCAATTTTACTATAAAAATCCTGTCAAAGTTTAATAACAAACAAAATCTAAAAATATTTATACGGTAATAACAAAATACTTTCAGCGTATTTCTTATCTATTGGAAAAATCGTTACTTTTGCCCACTTATGTAGGTTTTTATTTCATTTTTCGACTGAACCCTAATAACAGCGAGGAGTACGTTACGATGTTGCTATTGAGAATCGGAATACGGTAAATGATGCCATTAAGTTCAATAATATACCGCGACTCGCGAGGGAATGACAATGTTGGTAGATACGAAAGATTTGTGGGGAGCCGCCGCTGTTTGTTGTTTACTCATACTATACACGTATAGGGTTAATATTTTTACTTTTTATAGAACAATTGCTGTTTTTTTAAGCTATTGCATAGCTTTTATCGCGGGCTTTGAGCACGGCGACCGAATCAAGAAATTCCGTAACGAAAATAAAACCTAACATCCCCCACTCCGCCTACCATGTAGCTCGGCCGAGCGTCCGCTTAACGTGTATGTATATGGTACGATTGTACTTGAATTAATATCAAAGAAAAAAAATACTGCATAAATAAATAATTATAATTGCATAAGTTGATAAAAAAATGCTATGCAATAGCTTTACCGCGGCAGTCCCCGAGTGCCACACGTGTTTTTTTTGTTATACAGGGTTATTTGTAACTCGACGTATTCCTTGCAGGTCGTCATAGTAGGGTTAAAATGCAACAAATTAAGCCACCAAATGTTCTACCGAAATTCAGTATTTTTTTTGGTAAGTTTTGTCTGACATAAATAAAAATAATTAAAAATAAAATGTTTAATTAGTGATCTTTGCCAAACATTTAGGCATTTTTGAACTTTTAATTATGAACAAAGATCTGGTATAGCATCAGCTATGATAATAACTTAAATTCCAGTAAAGTCGCGCCGTAAATCGTTTTTAAATTGGATTTTTCTTAAAAAAACTAAAAATCTAACTAACTTAGAAACTACCGAATTTCGGTAGAACATTTGGTGGCTTAATTTGTTGCATTTTAACCCTACTATGACGTCCTGCAAGGAATACGTCGAGTTACCAGTAACCCTGTATAATCGAACAGCCTGTATATTGAGAGTGTTCCAGGCAGTGGTTCATTCGTTTATTAGAACTTTAATTTGAACATTAACATTGCTTTCGGAAGGCTTGTCATTTAATTTCCTTTGTAAATTAGGAATAATTTTAGACTAGTTTAGCTTAACTGAAGGGTTTATCAGTAATAATATTATTTTACTTATCCAAGCTAAACAGTTACAAACAAGTGATTAAAACAAATAAATATTATTATAATATTTTCAATAACATTCTCGTATTTAATAATTTGATATGGTTGGCCTGTATAATTTTGGTGAACCAATCAATAGGTGAAATAAGATGTGATAACAGTTTCACTGTTCAGAGGTCTTAATTCAAGCTATTTAATAACCCAGAATCATGAATTGAAAACCGGATTTTATTTCACATCCGGTTCAGTTAAGCAGTTGATTTATTATCAGTTTGTATCCTGCGCAATAGCTCGGATTTAAATGCATCCTGATTCCTCATTGACTCTCAATTATTTCCGGCTGATAACTTCTGCAAAATTAATCGAAAAATAATAACCATTTACTGTTTCGTTAACTACATTTTAATAATATTGTGGACTCGTAATAATCCCTGTTTAATGTCCTGTACTGGATTATTTTTTTATTCCGAAATAATTACAATTGGTCAATGAGTACAGTTACCACTAAAAGTGAAGACGTAAAGGTATAATATAAAATACTGAATATTTATGTAGCCGATTCTTTATACAATTTTGTAAATAAAAATTTTGTATGTAAATTTTGTATAAAAATGCTGAAGTGTGTAAAATAAACATACCTCAAATACTGAAACAACTCAACTTATCTGAAATATAGCATAGTCGTTTGAAGAAGCATAGATAAATTGGATAGTAAGCTTTTCCACATCAGAAGAAAACTTAGAAAAAAAAGATGAAACAATTTTTCACATCAGAAAACTTTCGTAAGGTTTCTTGAGTGGGCACTCAATGTAGACTTTATTGTAACTCATTCGACTGAAAGAAATCTGGATCTAATAATAGCAAGGACCAATATCCAATCCTTGAGTCGTAAAGAGTAAACGAAAGTTTAGACGGATGCGTCTCGGAATCACTTTGACATCGTGTGATTTATATGTCTTTTGAACTATAAATGTGACGGTATGTGTTTGATTCGTAAGTTCAAGTATCAAAAAATAGATATTTATAACTTTCCTAGATATGGCTGAGTAGCTGTGTTGGCTTTCTGTGCTAAATATTGAATGTTCACAAAACTGAAAGTAGACTATAAGTGATACAATAGAGTAGATAGGTAACTGTCATTACTTATCTATTTCTTTTAAAAGAAGCAAAATCAAAATATTTTATTTCACATCAACCAACATGGGCACGTATGAAACGTCAGAAGCTAGATGCACGGTTCCAATTGGTTGTTTCCTATGGAGAAGAGCCGGCAAGAAACTCCACGGTTAATCTTTTAAAAATAAGGGGCTTTTACAATGTTTCAAATTACAGTGTATATAGGTAAGGGAGGACAGCAAAATCTTTTTTTTTTAGTCAATTTATGTTGGCAACTGTAACTTTTGTCCTTTTTATAGAAGAGTATGAGAGAAAGGTAGCAACAGAAAAAAAAAAATACTTGCTTTTTTCTCTACCCACGTAGTATGTGCTATCGCTCATCGGCAGCAGGCAATAACTCATTATTATTATTTGTTGTTCCAATTAATTTATTCACAAGCTGTAAATCAAAGAAAGCAACGAGCGTGACCAACACATGTAAGTATACTACATAAATCTATACAAATAAACGATGACACACTGATTAGCAAAGTACCGGAATAGGATTACCAGCTCCTAACAATACAAATCTATTTACCAAACAACGACCAAACGAAAGGCGAAATATGAAACAATATTTGAGGGACCCGCACGTTCCCATCACAAACAGTGGGCTGTTATGACAAAAAGCTCTTTACTGCAAAATAAATAAAGCTAAATTAACTAGTATATTTTATCATTATTACAATATATTTAAACTAAGGTTCGGGGCCACTAGTCACTGTTAAGCTTAAGCCGGTTACGGCCCTCCCTATTTTCTGATGGAGATTTATGTCAAGGGATCAAAAGTTTCCAACCCGCACACTATAGCGCGGAATCTTTTATAAGCGTGTATGTGTGCGCGCAACGCGTTCACGAGGTACGCTCGTTTGCAAATTTTGTTTGAAATATTATTTCGCTATTAAATTTATGAACAATTCGCTGTCAGTTCTAATAAATAGATAGCCGTTGAAACATAGCCACTACGCTAGTAACGTTCACGGTTGAGATAATAAAAATATATGTAACTTATGTAGTGGTCGTAACGTTTCGTTCGTTTCATAACTGCTGGTAATTCATTTTCACATTAAATGTTTAATTTTAGTGATAGGTGGGTGACGGCGGCGGTGGGAGGTTTACGAGTCGCGATTTACGATGCCATGAAGTGTTGTGCGCGACAGTACGTACGGTGCAATGTAGTACGTGCTTGCCAATGCCATTAATAATATTACTGGAAGGCACCCAAGCGCGTATCACTGCCAAGCAAGAGGCATAAGTTTATATTACAGCCTATCTGTACAAAAGTTGGGGATCGGTGGCAGCAAAATTGGGTCAAAAATAATGAAATCAAAAGTTTTCCATAGTTAACGCACGGACAAAAACCTTGTTTAACAACACAGGCAAAATCCAAAAAGAACTCCCAAACATTCCGAAAAAAAAAATACAGCCAAAAACTATTTTATTCCGAATAGGCAAATTAGTTTAGGATAAACATCCGACACACGTCTCTATCCGTGACCTTTCCAGCGGCTTGAGGGTCGTGTCGCCGTCAGTTTTTGCACGTGTCCTAACTTGGCGGTACATCCCCATGTATTTACTCACTGTTTGGTGCTATTTATTTATTTATGTGCTCCTTAATGATTGGGGGCGCTTTGATTCCGACGTATTAAAACGACACGAAGGCCTATTATTGCTTTTTGTGTGTGATGTATGTGTGTTTTTCTTTTGTTTGTTTTTTATTGTGAGTCACTGGAGGATAGTTCGATGTTCATAAAATATGTAGCTTTGCACGGAATACGTACGTGTTGGTTTTGTACTTACTTGTTTGAGATAAAAAGGTTTTGCAAAGCTTGGATACCGAAGTACAGTATAACTATTTTCTTAATGTCCCTCGAGAATCATCGGATTTCCGAATACAAAATAATGCTTATTTCCATGTCCATCAATTATTAGATTGATCGTGTATAATAATTTCAATTCAGAACTAAGTACTTTATTCTTGTTTTGTTATGATTAAAACAACAATAAAGTAAATTATTATACACAATAAATCTAATAACTGATGGACATGGAAATAAGCATTCGTTTGTATTCGGAAATCCGATGATTCCCGAGGGACATTAGGAAAATGGTGGTACTGTACCTACATTACGAAAACTAATTTGTTGCTAATCGATTATTTTTTTCCTTGACATGAAAGTCGTTCCATATTTTGAAATAAATTAATACACACTGACATTATAACCATAATCTTAATCAAAGTCCATCACTCTTCCATATTACGAAAACGCAACACAGAGACAGTCATTAAAATTAATATGATAAACTAAACTAATATTATTTACTTTGTAAAATATTATATTATTTTAATTACTGTGAATGTAAAGACTATGTGGGTCGTTGTTTTTTTTTCTCAATTAATAGTTTAATCATGGTCTGGCAGTTTGAGTAATTTATGCGGCCTACCGAAATGTCCTTTCTTTGGTTTTGTACGTCGAATCGTTGAACTTCTTAAGTTTTGAGTTGAGCTGCACAAGTACTGACAAATGCGTACACTGACTAGACTGTTCGACTCAATCTGTGTGGTTTTTCCTCAAAAGACCATTTCAAACACAAATCTACATGGTCTTCACATGATCTGACCAAGACTATGTCTGGACTGTAATAGAGACTGTGACCTCTGAGTTTGCTTCGGCCTTTCTTCTCAGAATAGTCAGATAGGAAACACCGACCTCATCTAGTTTTTCAAATATGATTGACGTGTAAAAGTATTTGTACAAACCTACTTACAGAAATAAAATCATTTATCATTGAACTGAAAACTTTCCTTCTATTTTCGTACAAACAAATCACACGAGCAACTCAAAACTCGAAATGTTTTTATGAAATTACTTTTTGACTGACAGAAATGTTATTCTTTCTACTAGTTAGTGAGTTACTAAAATATGGTGCTGTCGACAGTATTTGGAAACTTTACACTGAAAAGTAGCAGAGACGTTTCACGAACCAATTTATTTTGAACGAAAATAGTCTGAAGTTCCCACTGGCAGTTATTTAGGATGATACGTTGTGTGTGATTTAGCATTGGTGACATAAATCTTCATCAAAATCATGTCCTGGAGTCGGAGAACAGTTCCTGCTGTGTTTGTTTCCATTTTGTTACGATACGATATTGACGGTTGGTTTTAATTTATTATTTATTTATTTAAACTTCTCGCACACAATAACATACAAATGCGGACTTAATGCCTTAAGCATTCTCTACCAGTCAACCAAGGGTGGTGTAGAGATAAGATGGCAGGTGCTCTGCTTAACAGGCGTTAATAATAATAAAAAATATTAAAAAGATAACATAATTAATTATACATGAAATAGGTATACAAGATTGAGGTTTTTGATTTCTGTCTTGGTTTTTTTATTGTCAGTTTAGTATCTGTCTGTTTGACAGAGGACTTCATGACTCACTAAGTTATAAAGGATTATACACCGTAAAACTTATCTACAAAAACCATGCTCGAAGTTAAAGTTTACTTTAAGTTTAATCGAAAGTTCTTCAAATTTTTATTTAAATATCAAAATGCCTTGGCGACACTGTTTACAAACTTTATTATACACCAGTAAATTAAAATAATATGAACAGTAGACTGACTTTGATTAAATAGGTGCTTATTTTTTCTCGTATCGTATAGCAATGGGCACGTAGCGCTATGATACGAAGCAAGACATAACTCACCAATATAGCTAGTTATGGCACAATAAATTCATTTGCTCCGTTAACTCAGATTTGTTATAGCACGTTGGTACTTTGACACACCTACCTACTACCAATTGCCTTCATTGTACTGTTTCTTATTAAACCAACGCAAACTAGGAGGTCACTGTGGCACCAATACTGTATTGCAAAATTAAGGCTAAAATCAATAGAAAAATTGTTTTGTATCTAATCATATTAAAGAGAACACTTTGTCACGTACTCAATGCCTCGGTTACAGCTAGTTACAGATATTTGTTTTAAATTACGTAAAACTACTAATTTTAAATGAACCGGTGAAAAATCGGTTATTACGGTACTTCTAGGTCTTTAGGCAACAAAGTAAGTGCCTAGGCTGTCATAATATGTATTTATGCACAATCTGATAAAGTCGCTCAAGAATATTGACTAGTATTGGAGTGTAAAGTTAAACGATACAAATAATCGATAAGAAATCTTTAGAGTCTAAACCACTTCAAGAGAGATAAATAGAATTCTCTTCTTTGTGCACCAACAGGACAAACAAAACTCAAGTTACATATTTTGGGGATGAAATGTTAATGATAAAGAATACTCCATTTTCTCGGCCTTTCAACAATTAAGTAATGGCAAATCAATCTTGCCGATGGGACCAAAAGGTTCTAGAGTGGTGGCCGCGTACCGAAAGACCTTGCGTTGATAGGCCTCCCAAAAGGTGGACCGATGACCACCCGAAGACCGCAGGATTCCATACGAGAAGCACAGAATCGGTCAAAGTGGCAATGCTTGGGGGAGGCCTATGTCCAGCAGTGGACGTCTTTGGCCTGAAATGATGATTATGAATGACGTAAGAAAGAAAATCAGCAGCATCTATACCGCAGTAACCAATCCATTTTTAAACAAGTCTCACGAATTAACCAATCAGTTTATCGTAGCCATATAACCTAAATATAGATATCGAACACCCGGTCAGTGTAATCCAGGTCATCAATTAATACTATAGCTAAATTATTTATAATAGGCCGATCATTCAGCATTGTTTCAGCGATCGATTCCCACCAGCGCGAGCGGCGTCTATACATATTTGATTCGCGTATGTATGTAGGTGTTTAAGCACACAATCCCGGATTACGCTCATACAAAGCCACAGCAGTATTATCAACGTTGTTTCTTCATAGCCATAATCTGTGAGGACAATAGCCTATATTTTCATCAAAAATCCTTTGTGCATCACTTCATTGTAGTGTTATATTTATTTCAGCGATAGTTCTATGAACTGTGGATTTTACATTTTCCAATTTCTGGAAGCGTTATTTTTGGAACTGCGTTCCTTGCTCTTTAAATATAATCAATAACAGTACTTACTCAGAATGATGTGCTCGCTCTCTCTCTCTACTTTCTCTTTACACAGAATTTTCCAATTCAAATAAATGAATTTATCTATAAAATCTTATTCATTGTACGATTTCCTAGAAGGAAGCTTTCCTTTATCCTGACGAAGGAAATTGCAATCTAAATTTCGAGGAAATTGATCTGCTCTCTTGACCTTATTAGGTAAATTATTCTAAAGAATTATACGAATCACGTGGGAGCTGGTAAGTAAAAAGCTTTTGTTTTACTCTTAACTCTTGTTAATTAATGTCAATTATGATATCATTCATCTTAAACAGTACAAAGTAAAACATGTCGAAACCTATTATTAAATTGTAATACTTATTTATGAACCATTAATTAGTGCTTACATTTATCAAGATATAATAAAGTTTTTATTGTGACTAAAATCAGACTCAAATTGTATTATAATTTTCTAAACTAAACAAGCCAAAATTATTGTTGATAATAATCTACTATGGTCATGCTTTTGTATTAGCATGTTCGGTTACAATGACAAGCCCGCATCGATGAACTGGAATTAAGCTAGCTCGGATCTCTGAATATTGTCAGCAAAGGATACTATACAGTATTGAACTATTAGAGACTATTTCGATTATAACAGCTTGTTGTTTCATAAATTAATAACATAATTGGCAAAGTTATAGTAATTAATTAAAGGTGTGGTTAATACCGTAGGAATGACGAACAGTGTCGTGAGGAAAGTCCTGAGTAGGTACCTATATTATGACAATAAGAGAAATGGCAAACCCAAGAAGACATAATATGGTTGTATTTTGAGTGAAAGATGATAATTATGATAAAAACGAGGATAAATACTGAAATGATGGCTGATAGAAATGTATTGAAAAAGCGGTACTGCACGGATCAGCAATGTAATGGGATAAAGGTTGGAGGATGATGTTGGTATCGTATGAAGTAATTTTACCTACTGATACATTTAATCTATAAACCGATTACAACAACATTGTTATGTTGCCTGACCCGCATAAAACAATGAGAAACATACCTGTACCGTTAACATTCAATTCTATATCCTAACAACTTTCCGAAGCCCCGAATACTAGAGACCCTTACCTATTGAATCTGTTAACTATACAATATAATGATATACGTTGGGAACACTATGCATTTCCGCCAGGACGTCAGCCAGTACTCAGAGCGCTCAGTACTGGGTAATTGAATCACAATATGCCGCCGACAGCTAGAGCTAATACTATTGTAGATGGATGACTAGATGTAACTGCTGATGATATAGATGAAGTCAGCTTTAAACACAAAGTTGGTAATGGCAATGACGAGGTCTAAATTATAGAACTTAAGACTGATGGAGATAATCTTGCAGAAGCATGTACAAGTGTATGAAATATATTCAAAGCAAGGGTTGTAATTCATAAGAATGACAATACAAGTAAATATCAAAATTGTACATCCCCATTCGATCCCAATAAAAGCGACAATATCATGAAAAAAGGAATAAAGTAAATAAAAAAAGTAATTGCTCTGCAAGTAAAACAAACGAGTCGGTTTCAATAATCAACTCGGAAACCAACTCACGCTACTACATAGATTGTATCACAGTAATTGTCGTTATACGCGATCGTTTGCATGAAATAATGCTTAATTTCAATTCCGTATGCATTAAGTACATGTAAACTTGTATGGAGCACTGCCAATAAACTTCGATACTGATCGTTACGGTCCCGCCGACCGTGTGCATTACCGGGGTGCATCGATGACTCCCTTGTATTGATTATGCTAATTTTATTATCGAAATTCATTCGTCACGCTTGCTTCGATCGCTTTTTTCGAACAATTCAATCGTAGACTATGCCAATATTAACATAGTGGATACCAATAAAACTCATTCGGTCGCGCGCTGCGGTAGATTTTGCTTACGGGCCACTTATTTTGTGAATCAAGTTTACACAAATGGTAAAATTATCTGAAGATATCTCGGAGAATGTTTTCATAAAAGTAAAACATGATGTAGTACAACATGAGAACATATTCTGGCGAATGCTGAGAAAAATTTGATTTGATGTAGAATTTCCGTTACCGCGAAAGCTGTAGTAAAATTTACGATCATGTTTACCTTACTCGGATGTAAGTTTGTTTATCATAGAAAATCGAAGGGAATCGTGCATCCCCGGGCAATGAAAGCGGGTAATTCTGTTTGTATAACAACAGCTGATAAAACTTGAACGTGAAATAAAATTATGTTTGGTAATAAGTTAATAAAACATACGTCTTCTGCATCATTGTTTGCTATCCATACACATTCCGTGTAACAACATCTTTACATTTGTCTTTGGTAGGATTAAGAAGCTGTTGTTCTTTCAAGGAATAATCATCATTCCCTATCTTTTAATCATCAGGAATTTATCTGCTACTATTTAGTCTCTCAAATTCCTCGTGGTCATTACAACTTTTTGTTTTTAACTGGAGTTATTTTAAATGGAGTTTTGTAAAAGAGATTATATCTTTATTAACTAATCATAGCAACGTATATTTAAAACTGGCCGAAGCTCAGTTGTATCGAAACTAACGTGGTAATGATGAAGATAAATTTACACGTATGTCACGGGCTAACCGACGTTAATTTTGAACGTTGTTGCGTGTAGCCCGCTCCTTAATCTGTGCTCCATTAACAGGAATCATTAATCATAGTTTTAATAACAATTTAACCCCAACTAGATTAATATATCTTCATTTATTCACATGCTCGAGCGCAGCGAGTTGAAGTTATCAAACTTTTATCATTCAAATTTCACTGAACTCGTTTCATAGAATATCGAAGCCGCAACAAATGCGTCCATTCTCTTCTGCATGTCGTTTCTGTTATAATTAATTCAAGTGCAACTGTTACAAATGTACGATTCGGCTTTTGTTGTTTACCCATTGTGTACAATTAAACGTGGAAAGATGTAATAATCTCGACTGTGTCATTGTGTTTTTTAACCGAACAGAGACACATGCGGGGTCATAATAAATAATAAGTGCGGTGCTGCAATGCGCACATTCGCTCATTCATGCCTCACAATGAATTGAATGTCAAGTTTAAACGTAGGGTTGTCCCAAACTTAGTTAAGCGTGTGTCGTGTGCGCAACGATGACTAAAATTCGGGGTGTACCATACCATTATTATTTATTACAGTATTATATTTTGCTGCAGTCCACCGTTTATAGGACGTTTCTTTTTTATGAATTATTTTTTTATTAACGGCCATAACGGGTCATTATATTGCATTGAAATGATGGGGTTGTAAGTAATTCATTACCACTGTTTGTTATTCTCACGGTCATGTTTATTTTATGAGAACAATGGCAGAGTCATCACATTTAATGTTCTTTTATTTCTCGTATTGTTAAGCAACAATGTTTTACATTGTAAAAAAAAACTCATATTACTTTGTACCTACTCAATAATTAATTTTGCAAATAGACACTTCAGACGAGACTAACTCCACATTAACACAAACTCAATAGAAATATCGTCCATTTAGCTGCCCAATTTAGTAGCGGTTGATGACAGTTTGAAACTTTGCGGGCCTAAATTGAAAGCTCTACCAAACCAAATATCAAAATGAGATTTGGTAGCAGATGTTATTTCACGTTCACACACGAAATGTAGCAGCTCCTATAATTATAACGCCAAACAAAACACATAAACAGCTACAGTACATAATGAACCGACGATCACAAACCCCGCTGCTCTAATCGCACTTAATAATGTAACAGTAAATTGGCTGAACAACCTCACGAAGCAAATTACTAGTCTAAAATTACCACAGTTCCATAGTAGGGGAAATATCACAGCATGTTAATCGATTGTATCGAATATTTCGAATGGCAGAAACGTCTCCCGGGGTCCGAGCCCGAAATTATAGGCTTCGCCCGAAGCTATTTAGCGCTCAATGTAACTGTATTCGCTAATAAGTCGTGTCAATTGCTGAATTGAATTCTCACAATACCGCCATATGCTGAGAATAGGACCCTGAGGGAGATTTGTTCAATACATTTTTGCTCAAAGAACTTTAGTTAAACGATTATTTATTTAATATCAACTGTAACAACTTTGTACATGTTGAAATCGAGTTTCGTAACAACTTCCTTCATAAACTGATTGTAATTATAAATTGAGAAAGTTTAGAGAGAGAAATATACTAAATTGAGCTACTTGTAGCTACTCAATCATTTCTTGTATTGGATACACGCAATGTTACCAGATCTAAATTGGTATCATCAACGTTATCGGTGTAACTTCTTTACGAAGGAAATGTAACTAAAACTATATGCTTTACTCTTAATAAAAACAAATTACTTGCAAGAATGAACCTTAAAGTATTTAAAATCTGTACTCTCGCTTCTCTATCTATGAACAAAACAATCAAGTCAGCAATTTACTACAAACGAAATCTCGGGCAAGTAATACATGCAGACATGTGCTTACGGTCTATTATCTCCACGCCAAGGCTCTAATGTCTTACTTCCTCCAAATATCTCAATTGGAGCATTTCATTAAACCTCAGTTTTGCAGTTACGCACACCACATTTGATGTGTTGTGATTGTAGTAATGCTTTGCGACTGTATGTGTGCATGGGGCCCCACGCACTAAGGGCACCCCTCGCGTTTCATTAAATACGTTTCCGCATATCACGCACTATGTCATTTCCTTTTATAGGCACGTGTGTACTGCAGTATCGATATCGATGAACGACGAATTAAAAATAATCATAACATGATTACGAAATAGTATTTGAAACTATAAAAGCGTTATTTATGAGTTCTATTTAAAACAATACGTGCTTTAAAATAATCAATTTGTGCGTTATTGCGTCCTAGAAACAAGCAATAACATAGAAATCGATTATTTTAACGCGCATATTTCTGAAAATAGCGCTCATGCACGTCATGGCTCATGCGTTTTCTTACCTAGAAATATGGTTCTACCTGAACTGTTTCAATATTGGTTGAAGTAACGTGCAAAATGCTTTTTAAAATAGTTTTTTCAAGATTTTATAAGTTTTTCACTGCTTACATCAAAGCACATTTAAATATATTTTTCGAGCGGAAAAATAATACAGCCATAGTTTTGCAAGCACGGAGCCAACAACCAACTCTATTGGCTCATTTAACTTTAAGAAGCCATTTTTTATGTCGATATTTTTTTCTGAACTCACTTTACTACCAAATACATTATAACTGCACGAAATTAGAATAGTTACATTCAAATCTGTACCCTACATGTAAGTATCGATAAAATTTAAATCGATTAAACTTTCTTCAACCCGACCCTCACACGTAACCATGGGAAGCTATTTGCGGATTCAATCAAATCCACAGAATGGTAATATTATTGGCTCGAAACATTCATTTGCCGTCGGAGTTAATTCGTTTCGACCAACTTTGTTAATGAAAATCAAACGTCAAAGTTAGGTAACGGAAACATACCATGTGAGAACGTTCCATTTTATTCTCTGGCAGCGAGCAGTATGAAAAGCAATCATGGCAACCCCATTTATTAAAACTTTGCATTGATTTATGAGTATTGAACATAAAACACTCTCTTTTACGTATTCCCTTAAGTTGTGATCTAAGTAATATCATGAATATTTTTCTGATAAATTTATGGTTGCACACTTTTAATCTCACGCAAATAAAAAGCAAAAAAACATACCAACTATAAAATATTAGTGTATACCATGTACCGTGAAAAACTCCATTTTATTTTTAAATATTCAATTAAAATAGTTAACGGACTAGGTACCGAAACCACCATAAAATAAAAAACAAAATCAAAATATTTTATTTCACATAAACCTGCATTGGCACTTATGAAACGTCAGAAGCAAGGTACACGGTTCTAATTGGTCGTTTCGTATGGAGAAGAGACGGCAAGAAACTCCACGGTACTCTTTTAAAAATAAGTGGCTGTTACAATGTTTCCAAATTACAATGTTAATAGGTATAGGACGACAGTGTAGGCTTGTCAACAAGGTACTCAACAAAATAGAAAAAGGGCTACAAATCTACAGTCTACAAGTCAGGCCTACATATGCATAATGTACCTATGTATTAGTAAAACAAATAGGAAAGTAGGTTTAGTGAACAACAAATCCTTCTTTTATTTAAAAATCGAACTAAGTTTGATTGGCTTGGCATTGGACGTACAAAAAAGGCTCGGTTAAATAACAGCTGCCTCAACAAACGGTAAATCCGTTTCCACTGTAATTCTGGTTCTACGAAAATTCTAACACAAAGCTTAATTTACGCAAAAGAATACAGAGAAATTTCTTTGTCAGGTTTATTAGAGCAACCAACCGTCTCGGACAGTGGTTGCCCACAGAAATAGAAGTAAACAAATGAGTCTATAATAGCATTAACTAGTGAAAAGATATGTCCAAGTTGGGCAGGAGTAAACTTAATAATGCATATATCAGTGGTCACTACAACTGAATTGCCAAACTGGGAATTCGCATTAGAATCCAAACCCTTCTGTGCCATTAGTAAGCTCTATAGTTACCCTGTTCTAATTATCTGGGCTGGAAAATATCAGTCCTGTATATTGGACAATGTTATTTCTCTTTGATTTCCGAACTGCACGGTTTTGTTCTAACGATATCTAATCGGTTTTAAATCTCATCCTTGCATTTTTGTCACTTCATTTGCTCCTCTTAAAACCTGATTTTTCCCTTTACATAGTCATCACAAAGTTTGACTTATGTACTATTAAACAAGGGGTTTTCAATACTACTACAATGACCGCAACCTTAAATTGGACTAACAATACACAGATCTATAAGCACACAGCTTTTAAGATCATCATTTAAAGGTTTTCGAACAGGTTCCTAATCTTCATTCCGATCATCCGCAACGATGTAAACAAGTGCTATTCGGTGGTCGTTATGCCCGTAGTTATGACAAGCAGTGCATTATGATCAGATTTGTGGACATACTTCTCTTTCATGCATCGCGACTATTGATGTTTGCTTTAGTTACTTCAACTACCACGAAATTTCAAGCAACTTTGATTTAATAAAGTGGTCTTCTTTCAAAATATCTAGTCTCGTCTGCATGTAAAAAGTGAAATTGGATAAATACTTATTCAAGGCGGAGACGACAATATATTAAACTGCGTATATCTAATAACCCCCAGTCTGCATACAAAAAGTCATTCTCAAATATATCCAATAATTTAGACACTATAGCTAGTCGGCTGATAGGCAAAACCCGTAGTACCTACGCCCTACTATTTAGTTTCTTTGAAAGAATCACTGTTTTAAGTTTGATGTTAAGACTTTTGTTAAAGTTTTAAAATATTCCTATGCATTAGTATTGCCAGTATTTTCATTTATTGTCGTATTATCGTATATAATATTCAAAACGGTGATACCTATCTATCTATCAGAGTCACACAATCGCAGAGATCAAAAACTAAAAGCTGCGGGCATCCATCCATGTTTAAAGTTTCCTTTAATCCCGGGGTCCAATATAAATAAAGTTTTAAAATTAGGGTCCAAACTTCAAACAATACGTACATTGCGTCACCGATCTCGGTTACCATAGCGATTACACACGCCCAAACAACATTATCATCCCTATATCAGTAACCGTCCTTGCGTATAACACTATCGGGGGTTGTCCCTACCACAACGAGATTTTACAACGCGTTTATCTATTCACTAAATTGGTTACCATACAGATTTCGGGAATTGTTTAAAATTGTGTTCCCAGGCCTTTTGATTAGTGTGGGTTGGCAATTCACTCCCCCGTTTCGACAACCCTGTTTCGACCGTGTGAGGATTATACACTGTTCGACGCGTTTAATACGTAATTACAATTTCGCTTAATGATTTTTCGTGGGTCGGTTATTCGTTTGAGCTAGATCGTTGAGCTCCGGGAATTTAATTGGATTCAGTGGTCAATTTGCGAATAGTAAAAGAAGTAATTAAACTTTAATACCGTCGTCTTGGTTGTTTATATTGTGTACTAACTCTCAGTGCTTCTGTATCAATTAATCCTTTTTAGTTCCTACTATTAAACTCAAACGATATCTTCTATACATTCATGCAATTCGTTGCCTTGAATATCAATATTCTTTTCCTAAATTCTGAGACTAATGTAGAGTTTCCATATTTTTTAAACAGCTGAACTAAACGCGCTCCAAAGTGTGTAAATTATTACGCTCAAGTCATCATTTTCACAGTCAAGGTGCATTATTCACAGTCTTGAAAAATGGCAGGGGTGTTCGGCTGTTGGTAGGTACCTACTTCATAGCACTCCATCGACGACGACTCGACGAATAAAACTATCTGAGAAGATTCAACAATTTGTGACTACTCACTAAATCATTATATTTTCATTAAAAAAATATCTATATACGAGTATACACAGCCACATATTATTCGACTAGTTCCTAATAAATTTCGAGTTAAGAACGAAATCTGATCCGAAATTCAACCGAAGTAACGTTTTCTTTATAATCCTCTCAAATATAAATGTCTCCATAAACAGTACATTAAATCGTAACCTATCATCTTCAACCTTTTAAAAACATATTTAAATTATAATAATATGGCCAAAGCTATTACTTAAGCCAATAACTCGTTCCTTAATAAGATGTAACATATGTACGATAATAAGGAATTAATTTAGATGTTTGAATTGCCTTAAATCCCAGTTTATGGGTCTATAAAAAACGCTTTGATAATTAATAAAGTTTATTACGTATCTGTAACAATGTAGGATGTAGAAATCATAGAAAGGTGGATTCGGACGGATCGTAAAAATGTTGATACTGGTTTTATAGCTTCATGATTTGAGAATGTATGAGGCGTCGGTACTAATTGGAACGACGGAGACCACCAATGGAGATTCGTCTTAATTCAAAGTTGAGTTCATGTTAATTCATGTGACATAAGCTTTAGATAAGATTGTTATCTTTATTTATCTAGCTACATAAATGAACATAGATAAAAAGTTTTAGGTTCACAAGTAAGTAGGTGTTTGCCGGCTAAAAGTTTTGTAGTACGTTTATACTTCTAACTTTCCAAGCTATAATTTTTTCTAATGGAAAAATTTGCAGGTTTTTTATTGTAATTTCTATTTTGTGAATGTGAGAACATTGTAGGCCTAACTTGTGGATTTGTAGACCATTTTTTGTTAAGTACCTGGTACTTGTTGACTGGCCTAAACTGTCCTCCTTTATCTATTAACACTTTAATTTGAAAACATTATAAAAGCCAATTATTTTTAAAAGAGTAATCGTGGAGTTACTTGCCGGCTCTTCTCGATAAGAAACGACCAATTGGAACCGTGCACCTAGCTTCTCACGTTTCATAAGTGCCCATGTAGGTTTATGTGAAATAAAATATTTTGATTTTGAATTCGGAATTATTCAATAAAATTAAGTAAATCATAAGAACCGTTAAAATGGGAATGAAGCAGCAAATCCTCTGGAAGTTCTTTGAACGAATTATGTGACAACAACAAAAAACCAAATAAATTATATTTAATGTCGTAGGAATCAAAGGTGCAGTTTTCAATACTACTTAGATTAACTTTTTATATCTTTTTGACGTTTAGATCGGTAGCCTTTAGTTGATGACAAATTATGATGGTCGTTTAGAAAATTAATCTTCTATCATGGGTATTAAATCATTCATTAGATGTATTAATGCTGTTTCACACCATTTCGTGCGTTGCAAATAATATTAAGACTAGGTACAAATTCAAACTTTATAATTGTATGTAGTAACTTGTTGTTTAAGCAAAATAGGTACACATGAATGCTACAGTTTTCATAAGCATCATTGTGGACTTGGACTATATACTTACGCATAACAGTCTCATAATTAATTTATACAAAAAGGAGGATCACTATAATATCTTGAGGCTCTAAAGATTACGAAGTTGTCTTAAAGAAACTCAGCGTTTTAGACTAAAAGCGGGCTTTTTAGCTTAGGCAGACTACTTAGGTCTTAGATTAGCATAAAGGACAGTTTGCTGATGAGCGGGAATGATATCTGAGACAAATATTTAACTTTCTTGATGAGTTGGGGTTCCTAAATCTGGATTTATTTTTCTAGCCATACATTGCCTAAAAAGTTTTGTAGAAAAAACTGAACTTCAAATTCCAAGATGTAGTAGTGTAATGATTAAACTCAAAATAAAATTCTATTATATTACGAGCTTGCATTTTGCTGATTAATTTTGGTACTTCAGTTCATTTTATATTTTTGAAATAAGTTTCAAAATATAAGTAAAGTAGGTAATTTTAATCACGAGATAGCTCCAGGTCTCGCTTCGTTTCAATATTTACATGCACGAAACGAGTTCCGTACAGTCAATATTAGGCTTGCCATACAAATGAATACATTCTGACACAATGGGGCTTCCATTTTGACCGCTGCGTTTATGTTTGCACAGACAATTCTCGCTTCACCGGCTTATACCACCGAAGTATTAATGTTGTGGTGGTTTCTTTATTTTATGCTAGCTTGGTACTGACGGAAGTTATTTAAGAAAGCTCTTTATTAGTTATGTTATGACTGCACGTTTACTTAACTGTATCCTCTTTAAGTGTATGTTTTGTACATATTCTTTACTCATTTTCCTTAGCAAAACTTCTATGTTTATCCTTAACTAACGCCATCTAGTGATTTCTGTTGGAACTGATACAGTAATATGCTCGGACACCGGCCGGGTCTGCTGTCATAAATCATGGTCCATCAAACTGGCGATCTGGCCATTAAATTGTAACTTAACCGCACTGACATGAATAAGCTACTAACCTGTTCAGTAAAACATTGGAGATTTTGGTATATGATGATATTGCATTACTAAGTCACCCATCAACAATAAGTGTAAATAAAATAAAACTTTTGCAAAATGAAGAAGAATCGCTTGATTTGGTAATCGACAAAGATGAGTAAGAATCACATGAAGAAAACACACTAGAAGTAGAAGGGATATAAACAGAATAAAATAAAAATTAACCGTCCAAAACTGACAAGCGTATAGCTGGTAAACATAAAAATATCACCAGAGTCAACTTTACCAGCCATAATAACAACATCAAATGAAACCATAAACTACTTACCGACTAATAATAAAATAAAATATATTTACTAACTAAGAGCACAAACTGTAACTCAATAATCTGAAGTCATAAATGTTCACGCGAGCGTTAAGATGAAGTGTTAACTGATCTACTTAGTTAGAAGTTTAACTAAAGCAGGTGCTGCAAAGTACAGAGTTGTTGGTACAAGTAATCAAACTGCTGTGCCCGTGCCATCACGCTTAACTGCATTCTAATTAGTTGATAATTTATGAATATTAAAACTTCCCAATTTGTTAACGCCCTCGGCGTTGAAAGAAAAGCAATTATTTTTATACTAGTTTTCGTGTTAGCACCATCTCTACTTTACCTAATATTTGTAGTAGATGGTCATGCATTTGTTATTTTCTGACACTTGGAAATTCTCACAGGAAGTTTGATATTACTTACTGGACCTTAGCTTGAGGACATTTGAAGTTAATCCAAGTTATGACATTTATTAACAGTAGGATTCCAATTTATGAAATTTAATAGTGCCTAAATTAAATCGTAAGTTGAGTTTAGGGGGTCTTATAGGTATTCAAATCATAAAATTATATTTATGACAATTCAAGCACGAATAAGTAGTCTATTTGCAATCAGAAAGCTTGCGAACAGAACTTTGACACAAGATTCGGGAACCAAAAGTGTATCATTAAATATTAGGTGAATGCCACAAGGGACTATTCTCGGTCCGAATTCATTTATTAATGAACGCTTTCCAAGGTTGGAAACAATAACAACAATAATGATTATTAACCACTCGCGTCAACTTTGGCGAAATATTCATCCGAATTTATAATTGCAGAACTTTTCGAAAGTAAAATTAGCTACACGACGCAATTATTACCAAAATTTGCTGTAATAAGCAATTGAAATGAGAAATTAGTTCCATAAGCATTAACGTTATATTTCAATAGGCAGTAGAAATAATATGATTGTAATAGCATACTTCTTTTTAATACAAATAATATTATAATGGAGATCACTGATACATGGCTTATACAAAAAATATTTGGATGGGATGGGCAACAATTGGATAAATTAGCGTTATCTAATTGACAAAAACATATAACTAAAATGTATTTACACAACTGAAAAGCTACCTGAATATTTAATCCCTGATACAACTCTAACAATAAATTAATTACTCTTCCAACATTCACAACATAAAAAGCAGCTTCAGCAGCTCTCATATATACCCGATATCACTCTCATACCTTGATATTTATGTAGGCGGTTTAAAAAAGGTTTCCATCATACGAGCATAATATTATTATTCCTCACAGTTCCTCAGAACTTAGGGTGAAGCTATTACTCATCTTTTTCTCGCGTCGAGGGCTCGTTTTTATTACTAGACGTGAAAAATACCAGAAATTTCATCCGGTCCGCTCAAAGTGGCCGGATTAATTCAGAAGGCACTTATTTCAAATTGGATTTCGCTCGAGCCCGCGACTTTGGCGTCTGCCTCGCGTCGCCTTCATTTCCTTTTAATAGTGTCCGACTTGTTCTCTCTATTGGTCTCCTTTCTTGTCAATTATTTACCAATGGATTGGCACAAAACGGTTATTAGATAACATAATATTAGGCAGTTCCATTCAAAGACTAAATATTGACAAACAAACAAATCTATCATGGGAGTCGCTCTATATTGACGCCTGTAAATTTCAAATTGGATGAACAATCATTCACATTATGTGATGAATCCTTCAATAACGATTGATGTGTTATACCGATAATATCGAATCTGTCCATCCGAGTAACACTAAATTGTTGAGTGATACGGACATCGGTTAATCTTATGTCTGTGGCCACTGGACCGCGATGGCCGACTATAGCCAAGGGCGTGAAGGGTAATCGGTCAAAAGATACGGTTCTATCCCAATCTATCACACTCCAATAATGTATCTACCCTACTTTATTCGCATCACATAATATACAACGGATAGTCGAAAGTACAAAAATATTGATACCACAAAAGTTATATGTAGTAAAAGCTGTCGATTCTTTCACCCGGTTTAATACGATACAGCAACGTTACGCTGTAAAAGTAAACACTATGTTGCTCGTAGGCTCATCTCATAAAGTATGTCAAGAACGTTGACCTCAGTCCTATAAGGGTCCTCTTTAAAACAACATGCTTTACCTAAGGTAAAGATAAATAGCGCTTCTGTTTATTCAAGTGCTCGTAGGTGGCACTTGAAGGAGCGAATACATTAAGTTTTCATTGCATTTCAACATAAATAATTCGACTGCTTCGAGTCGGGCGAGTCTTTAGCGTTTGTTTCACTGGCCAAGTAAATTGACTGCTGCAGGATACACAAGTGGATGGTTACAATGCGTCACTAAGTCTGGCTACGCCTTTGTTTTGTCCAAACATGTTTCAATTGTTACTGCATGTAAATGTTGTTCTCGATTACCATTAAGAGCAGGCACAGTTACAACAGCAATGTTGAAAGTCAGCTTCAAATACTGTAAACGTTAATTGGACATGGAACAAGACACAACTAAAGTGACTCATTAAAATGTCATACTGGAGGACCAACGTATATTTAAAAAAAAATACCTTCAGCTAAGTGGCAGCTAGTTAATATTTCCATAATGTTCCAAAAATGTAATGTCATTTAGCATTTCAAAGTCACAATTAAGTACTAACATTTACACAAAAATAAAATGAAACCCATTTTGTTCTGTCATTTTGTTATTTACAGAACAGACAATTTTAAATCGCCACGGAATAAAATACTCGTATTTCAAACAATGCATTCGTTAGCGCTTGAACATTCTGTACTAAAGTTATTATATTTGACAGAATCAGAGCAGCGTAAAAATAGATTTTAGTTTTTAACAACATCGTTTCGGAACTACAGTTCTTTCACGGTTCTATTTGATCTGAAAAATAAAGATCATTGAGATGCAAAAATTAGAAGTAAACTAACTATGAAAGACCTGTAGGTAAATTCGCTACTATACTAATAAACATGATTTAGGTATGTTAACAATTTAGCTCATAAATGTGTGAAATTAATATTATTTGTGTATTTATTGTTGTTTTATCTCTATTAAATAATACTCATCCCGGTCCGCAAGTAACTGAAACTTTTCACAAACAATCAGCGCAGCATTCATTTATAATAATCCCCAAATTCGACAATTCATATTTTAGATTTTCTTAGTAGTATCATTATTAAAGTTAGCGATCCTAATTCGTCAGAAATAGTTTCTTCAAAGAGTTTATTGGGTAACTAGCCACGCCCCGTGGTTTCACCCGCATAAGTCTCGATCCTGTAGGAGTATCGGGATAAAAAGTATTCCATGTCCTAATCTAGCCATGGTTTACCCATGTGCCAAATTTCATCCAAATTCGTTTAGCCGTTTTAGCGTGAAAGCGTAACAAACAAACATACAAACATTAAAAAAAATCTACTCTTTTCTCTTTATTATATTAGTTTAGATAATTCTAAATACCCGGTTGACGACAATAGGCTCGCCCTCTATTACATGGGACTTAATTATAACTGGCGAAATATGGGTGTACTATAAGGTACACCTCTACCCAACCCTTCGAGGAAAACAAGCATGAAATTATGTTATTATGTCATTCTAATTCCTTTTTTATTCTATTTTCCAGTGCATCTTCGGAGCGCACTGCGTACACCTGGCTGCCAGACACCAGGATCGAGTTCTGTTCGCCCTACAGTCGGCGAAAGAGCTCCAACTCAACGGTCTACGAGAGCGATTGATGGTACGAGGGCTTCGACCAACATGAAGAGGCTTTGCTTTGATCACGGACACTTAAAGTGCGAAACCCTGTACTATGAAACTTTTGAGTGACATCGCGAAAAATCTTTTCTAGAATTTTACGTCGTACACCGTTTTTCCTATAAAAATACTTTTTGTGTTACCTATTATCGTTACAAATAGATCTAGTCATTGTATATATTTATTCTTTATTGTATATCTTGATAACAATTTTTATGCCATCCATTATGTAATTAGATTCAGAGCAGTGATGTAAATGTTTAAGTAACGAAGCGAACCTTTTGTTGCATTTAAAATTGCATTTACGAGCAATGTGCACTATCCTCAAGAATGTAAATAAACAATGAAACACTATGTAAATAAAATAATCTAATCTTTGAATGGTGAGAGAGAAAGAGAGCTGTGGTGGCCCAGTGGTAACCGCCGCGACTCACGAGTTGAACCCAGACAGGCGCCTTACTTTGTTTAAATTATTTCAACACCGCTGCTCTCAAAACGGTCAACGAAAACATCGTGAGGAAACCGGCATGTCCTAGAACCAAAAATTCGAAGATATGTGACATCTACCAACCCGCATTGGGCTTCTTTTTTTTTAGTTGGGAAATCATCAAATTACCTCTCCCGCTCTGGGCGGAGCAGAAGGGCGAGTCAGACTCTTACTGACTAAAACCCACCCGTGTTCCTTCAGTTGTCTGTGCGCCAAGGGCACGGTAACTCTTTCGAACAATCCGCGACCCCGGCAGGCATCAGCCCTATCGGACCCCGTCAATTATGCTGACATCTCTTTGAGGCGCGCGTGGAACACGAGGCGCCGTCGACCCGGGCCTGGTCCTTACCGGACGGCGAGCTAACCCGCATTGGGCTGGCGTGGTGGATTACGGCCCACTCCCTCTCACCGAGAGGAGGCCTGTATCCCAGCAGTAGGAACATTATAGGCTGATTATGTAATCTTTGAATAAACGTATCTTCAACTTCGAGTGCTATAACATTAGTTTCACGTTAAGTGGCAACAGCAATATTGCTTGTGGATATCCATACAATTGATTCAACGACAGATAAGAGTTTTGCAAAGTTCTGGATGAAATCTTTGCGGAGTATGGAATATTTTTGCTCATAAATTTGCTAATATAACGCGTCTACTTCGGCTGGGGCTCGATGAGAAACCGTGAAAACTTCCTCTTGCTTGCTTAAAATGAATATTTATGACAGGCAACGAGTAATGCGCCATTTATGGACAAAGTTGGAATGTTCGTCTACTTATCGAACGTAACTGAATCGCGAAATTACAAATACTTAGGTACTAGAATTTGGTATCTGTTAAATATATGTAAATGTTACTTTGGGTACGAGCGGAATTGAATGGAGAAGTTAATTATGTGCTCATTATTATTTCTGATAAAATAACAATTGAAATAACAAAAGACAATAGAGTTATTGTCTTTTGTTATTTCAGAGTTCATTTTAGGCTTTCCTACTTTGGTTTTAACAATACATGCAACACGATGTAAAAAATATCATATTCCTAAGTAAATGATTTAATATCATGTTAAGCTATACCCAAATTCAACTTTGTCGACAAGTTTCTAATTATTAAAGTCATATTAATTACTATTAAATATTCCTATATTATCTACAAAATACGAATTTTCATAAATGTAACTATGTCGTTAAGGTACAATTTCATGTAAAAGTTTGATGGAAGATATGACACCATCGATTGTTACTATGGATAGTTATTATATAAGAATAGATAGGTAATTGAGATTCGCTGTGATTTATTTATTTATTTTTCTAAGTATTTCCGTTAAATTAGTGTTTATTTTCGCTACATTAAGCTTAGATATAAAAAGTTAGTCATAAGATTTATTTTTATAATGTAGAATTCCCAGGTTTCATAAACACACGATCAAACGTATGAATAATTGTACAAACTATTCTTTATTATGTAAATATTCTAAATTAGTCATAAATTTTGGCTTTTAAGAATCTTGTTTTTGATTATACGTAAGTTGTATTTTATCATGGAATGATATAAACGGGCGGCGTGGAAATTATGGATTGGTGAATAGAGTACGCAAATTGTTGGTTATGTAAAATTTATTTGGCTTAGAGATACCAATTTCTTTGTATTTTAACAAGGATGTGGACAGCTTTAGTTCTTATACCATTCCTTCTTATTATAACTCCTTTCATAAAATTCCAAAGCCTGGGATTTTCCTATTTGCTTGTATCTTTATCTCGTCTGTATACATCCTTGAGTACCTACCGTAACATTATTATTATATTTTTTATATCGATAGCTGTACTTTATATTCTCAAACAATATTAGCTCTAAAATCTGTCTTAACTCATTATTATTATGCTATAAGAACTACATACTCATCCATTTAGTTAATACGCGACAAAATCAAACGGCATAAAGATAGGTTTAAGAATGTACAGACAAGAAAAATGAAAGTTGCCACAAAATAAAATATGTTAAATAAATAAAAATGTTCTAAGTTCAAATCGCACGTTAAAATAGCAGTCATAATGAAGAGTTCTAAGCTTTTGAAATCATTGGTTCTAAGTTTGAATGTTTTGTGAATAAAGTCCGTGTGCAGTTAGGTTGAATGGGGCTATACGGCATCGTGCCCTGGCCAAACTCCAAACTGCGGTGATTCTGGCGTTGATAACGTTTGCAGCTCTCTCGTATCATTAACAAAGGAAGTCCTACTTTCGTCTACTGTTACTTATACTACTGTGGGGCAATGTTATTACTCAAAAATAACACGATAATCACAAATACACATAAGACTTTATTCACAATGATGCAATCTTTTAGAAATAAACTTTACTCAAAGACATAGCTGAAAGGTAAACATAGAAACTTTTGATATTGTCGCGGACATCTATCTTTTGTATATACGTAAAGCACAAATTAAACTGTAACTTATTATAATAATTTATTTTCACCTCTTAATACTCCAATGATTTTCGTAATGAAACGCTGTATTCATTGAACGGGTCGTATCATTTAAAATAAAACCTGTTAATTATATCCTGAAATAAATGAGTATCATTGCCTGAAAATGGTTAATTAAGAATCCCATTTCTGCCTGTAAAACTGAAAATCCACCGTTAAAGTTTTAATAATTAGGTTTGCTTCAAATTACTGTTAGAAAGAGTCAAATAAAGTCAAATCAACTCAGCCTATCGTCATCCACTGCTGGACACAGCCATCTCCCAGGCTGCGCCACAACACCCTGTCTTCCGCAAGGTCGCCCGTCGTGGCGTCGGTCCATCTAGCTGGGGGACGTCACACACTATGCTTGCCGATACGCGGTCACCACTCCAAGACTCATCTGCTCCGCCGGCCATGGGTTCTGCGACAAACATGGCCAGCTCTTTGCCACTGCAGTTTGCTTACTCTATAAACTATGTCGGTAACTCGGGTTTTTTTCCGGATAATTTCATTTCTGATTTGTTCTTTAAATAACCTACGAGCAAAGCCCCTTCCGAAAGAGTAAAAAAACTATAACTCCTAAAGGAAACTAATCAAGTGTGGTATAAATTCATGACCAACCACAGAGCATAGGATTACAGCACTAATTACCGTGACTTCCTTCGCAATTCTGCTTCATTCGAAACGCAGACCTCGTTAATCTTTCCCGCGCTTAACTAGATGCGTAGAGGCAGTCACCGTTTTCCAACTAAGCCGCACAATTAAACACTGTGTCGTTATTTTGGACTTTTTTCGAAGTAGTTTTATTGTGTTTAACACAGAGCTATCGCCGCCTTGAATCGGAATTGGGGAAGTTTTTGTGATGTGCCATACAAGGCGCAAGTTCGGAACGAATCGATCTACGTGTTTCGTATTACAGAAGCTTTGATTCGGTGGATTGGATGGGTTTATACTGTATGGATCCAGTGGAGAACTTTCGTGTAAGTAAACCTATGTATAAAACTACACCCATATACGTAAGTATTTGACATAAATAATACTGGATATAAACTGGATATAAAATCTTGACGACCAAAAAAAAACAAACAATAAAATTATACTGATCAGCTCTGCAAATTCAATGAATCAATCAACTCAGTCTATTGCGATTCACTGCTGGACATAGGCCTCTCCTAGGCTGCGCTACAACACTGTCCTCTGCCTTCCGCATCCAGTCGGTCCCAGCCACCTTTTTAAGGTCATCGTTCGTCCCACACCGGCCATCGGTCCATGGCCAGCCCACTAGCTGCCACTTCAGCTTTCTTACTTTGCAAGCTATGTCAGCTCTGCAAATATCATTGCCAAAATCTGAAGCACAAGATGGTTGGTTTTAACCCCCACTTAATGTTAGTTCAATTAGATATGTACCCAAATTGAGTTAAATGAGAAGCCCCAGAACTGCACTGGCATGGTACTTACTTTGAATGCAACTTTAACTGCTTGGACTGCCTCGTTCGTCTAGTCGTCGCAAATGATACTTTTGATTATGAGGTCCTGGGTTCGATTCTCAGGTCAAGCTAAGTGTTATTGGGTTTTCGATCCGAAATTTCTCAGTAGCAGCCCGGAGTCTGGAGATGTGCCCGGTTAAGCGGGATGCGCTAAAGTAGCTCGTGAAATTCATATTTTCTTTCGTTTGTGAGAGAGTTGTATTGATGATTTTTATGATTATAATTTTAAATACTTGTTACGACTGCAAATCATATTTAAATCAACATACAACCTGATACTGACCTGCCAATTGCAGAAAACGTAAGAAAATTTGAATTTCGCGGGCTATCCTGACGCTTTCGCCTTAATGGCAATAGGCTCGCCGCCTATTACATGGATCTTAAACATAACTGGCCAAATGTAGGTGTACTATAGTTATGCTTCTATGCAACATGAAAATAATAACGTGGACTGATTAATTCTTGCTGTACCATTTAAAATTGCAAAACACGACTCATAACTAGTTCCAAACTTCTGTCTTTTCAAAGCTTGTCAACATACAACATAAAGCGTTTCAATCGTAAGCGTCATGGTCACGAACCGTATTGAAAACTTCCACCTGAGTTTATTTGAGTTATTCGATTACTGAGTCCGACTCATGAAGTATGAAGGAGGTATAAATGTTCTGAGGATTTTGTTTTGACATCGGTGATCGTATGTGGAACGGTAAGTTGATGTGAGTGTGGTTTTTATTTTTGAAAGAAAGTTCATTATTATCTTAAGAAAGAAAAGAAAGAAAACACGTTTATTTGCGGTAAACATGTAGCAGAGAAAAACACACAAATACAAAAAAAGGACGAATTGGGGGAAATATGCGTCACATCCACGCGAAACGGCAATCGCTCTGCATAATGCTACGACCTTATGAGAGACAGAGCCCCAGCACTGGTTTTCAGCGACAGCCGGCGTTGGCGAGATGACGTCAACCAGTGCAGCATACGAAAATATAAAAAAACCACAAAAAAATAGAAATAAAATAAATACACTATACCTAGTTCTAAATGTGCATATAAACATAATATTTATAAAATGGTAACATTCCGGGCAACGACTCATGCGCCCTTTAATAATCTGTGCGCGCAGCTGTCATAAGACTATAGGTTCTAGGTTAGGTATCTTGAGTATTTGGGTGGAGAATTGGTGTGAAGGTTTAAAGACTAGCTTTGATAGTAGGAACAGTTAAGCAAATTGACACACTACATCAATTAGCGGTGTTTTAGCCATATTTCATACAACTGTCAAAGATTTACACCCGTGTTCCTTCGGTTGCCTGTGCGCCAGGGACACGATAAAAAAAAATGGCCCCGGTAACTCTTTCGAACAAACCGCGACCCGCGCAGGCATCGGCTCTATCGGACCCGTCAATTATGCTGACATCTCTCTGAGGCGCGCGTGGAACACAACGCGCCGTCGACCCGGGCCTGGTCCTTACCGGACGGCGAGCTGCCTATTGCTCGCCGTCCGCAAGCAACAAATAATGTGCCTAACTCTACAATCTAGAATATCTTGATGTGCAATAAAACGTGTCTTTGGACCAATTAGATACTAAAGATAGACAGTAATGAAGAAAATAACCGCCAATTATAAGTTTAAAGCTTTATGAAAAGTCTCATCCATTGCAATGCTAATTAAACCGGAAAAGTAAACCGATAACATTGTCTAAGAGGATATAACTTCGAAAGTAATCATAGTCATACGTCATTATTATAATCACAGACTAGCAAAATACCAAATAATTATTATACCACATAGACAGTTCATCAACAATTTCCATACAATTACCATTGACATGTTTATTAACGACTACTTCCTCTCAAGATGCTAAAATACACAGAAAACATAATGAGACTGATTAATACAGTAGTAACTAATGAGTTTGGTAAACTTTTTAGTGTCGATGACACTAAGAATATTATTAGAGTTACTCCGGAAATGATTCGAAAGTTTGGGAAACTAAACGTACCTATTAATTATCAATTTCCTGTGAATTTGTTTACATGAGGAGTCTTCTATACCTCCCGGAGGTACGATAATTATGAGAAAACTATTACGAGGAAGTCTTCTTAGATATAAATAACAAACTAAAGGATGGAATAACAAGGTTTTGGGAAATATTAAGGGAGACAGCTGCACTAGTTTCTGCGCTACGGGTGATAGGATTCCTGGACTGAACAAATATTTGTATGGCTCTGGGTGTTCGGCTTCGTTTAAAGCTGTGTGAGATTCATAGTATAATGAAGCAATGTTTTTTAAAACTGTGCCTATAATGTTCTTGAGTAGCCGTCATAAAGGCTATATTCAGGAAAAAGACAAAACTGTTGTTCTTAGAGCTCCCTGAAAGGCTAAAATAATCAGCTATATTATATAATATTAAGAATATATAATATAATAAGAATTTAAATTAAATTGATTAGGAAAAGTGCCTGAACATAACGCTTGCAATCACTGTTAATTTTATATAGATAAATTTTACTCAACATTTTACAGAGTCGATATAACTGTTTATCTCGCAAGGTGGAGAGCGACGACATTCTAATCATAGGGAATGTATGTTACTGACTAAAACATCAATTAATTACACAAGAATCTACAGAAAATATCTGTGAATCAGTAATTTGTAATACATTCAAGGTTTCTCGGGAGTTAGATAACGAAAGATAACATACCAAACAGTAGTATGGTACATTCAAATATTAAAAGAACGTGAGATATTTTTGTTAATAGCATTCTGGTACTTAAGAGAGAAAACTATCTCCAATGTCACACATTAAAAGTGGACTACTGAACTTATTTACATACTTATGCGCTTCAAAAATTCTTAACAGTAGTATGTTAGATATTTGATCGATCAGACCTACCAGGGTTACGAACGTTAGAAACCAATTCTCACGCCAAAGTCAATAACTCGAAAATTTTGTAAACAAATCCCAACAATAGAGTAGCGTGTGGATCTTCATTTCATAATCGATTCCGGTGTAAGCGATTTGAAACCTTCACCCACCGACATATGGTCGGTAGTAACAACAAACACTACATTAAAATTTCTGGCTACCACATCGTATTGACTTTGCCTTTGTAAACACTAATAGGAAATTTAAAAGTGGGAACCAGTTGAGATGAAACAGTGAATATGTTAATTTTGTTAGTAGAATGTCTGGAGGTAGGAATTTTTAATTCTCCTACATCCTCGTCTGATAATATTGACCTGCTTGTTTTATTTGCATATGGAAAATATTAAGTCATAAATTAAACATGGAAGTAATAAAAACTCTATTGAAATTGAACGCAGAATTCCTGCTGCGGATTTTGATTCCAAATAAACGTAACTTGCTCCATAATACGATAAACGGAGACATATATTCCGCAAATCTCTGATATACATTCGGATTATAAACAGATAAGCTGACAATCCAGTTTTTATCTCAAGACATACGCCCACGTGGATTTTATGGAATTTTAAGAGACTGTTTTTGAAAAGGCATTTTACATAAGGAAAGCAGTAAAACCAATTTTACAAGTCATGTTTATTTAACAAGAACATTTCCTCCAACACTAAGCATTTCAAACGGTATATCTCAGAGGAATATTCTCTTAGATTTAACGTATGAATTCTTATCAATAGGTACGTTGTGCAAACTACCTCGTTACATTGAATACTCAGATTCAAAGAGACACTTCTCAGATTATATCCTTTTAGGTCTAAAGGAATGGTGGTAATGTCATTTTAAATTCAAATACCTGCGTAATTTCGTAAATTCTAAGACCACACTTGAGGAGGTTAGGATCAGAACCACTGCATATCCACATTTTTCAGTAAAGCAGAAATCAAAAAAATCTTAATAAATTGTGAGTAGCTACATATTTTTGTATTTTTCTTTTTTAAGAAGCCCGTTTACGTACTTCATACATAAGTCCTAACAGTTTTATTTTTAAATCTAGATATATTGAGGTTTTGAACTTAACGTTAATATTAGACATCATTTTATTAAAGAGATAAGCTGTTTTGAAGTAAACAGTTACTGCTAATGGTAGGTTTTATCATTTTGTGGAGAAATCTTGAAAAAAAATCTAAATTGCCAAAAGTGGATATGTTGTGGTTTTGATCCTAAACTCTCACTTGGTAGTGCCAAAACGATTCAGATCAGCCCACACTGAAAACATGGCGTATTTTCTCCAAGGCGTCATAAATGATCCTGTTTCTTGAATTATACATTTAATATTTTTGATAAAGCACAGCAAAATGACAATAAACCAGTTGCGTTAAATTTAGTATAAAGCCAAGTTGTTGGCTAAGCGAGTAGGTAAGCTATAAGTTATATTTTCCGTAACAATAAATTACACTGCACCTTTGCGTAAGTTTATATTATTTTAAGCACCTAATCGAATGAGTTTAATTAACTTACTAAAGCCGTAAGAAGAGTTTATTAAGTATAATTATTTAACTAACAGTCAGCATTTAAAACAAACAGTACTTGCAGAAGTTACTTAAGAATATATTTATGTAATGGACTTCCAACTCTATACTCATAGTGTTAATATTCCACCGCCAAAGAAACCCAAACACATCATATTTACACTTTATTAAGCTCAACTTAACGAACGTATTTGAGATCCTACTTTAAAAGGTACATAAAGGTCCACTTAGTAACAAGCACTACTAACAACCCTTGGTGACGTCACAGCGCCCATTACCACCTGATAGTGATAGTCGTTAAATGCGTGCCATTGCAGGCGCCCGCGCATTCACTGCGAATAATCAAAAGATAAATCACTTCGTAGGAGATATTGATAAAGATATAATTGTGGAAACGGTTTGTTTGTTGCATTTTCTTGAATATTGTCCTAGGATAGCTTGTGTTTCCCTTGTGCTTTCCAAGAAAATATGGGATATTGTGTTTGAAAGTATTACGCCAGAAAAACGGGTGTACTGGTGAATGGAGGCTCATAATACCCACTTTCATATCTACATATCTATCTGCTCCTAATATTTCAGATAACATTCTACCTAAAATATTCATTATCAACTGAATTTAAAAAAACGATCATTCTACAATGGGTTGAGTGAAACCTGTCAGCTCTGAATCAAAGCGTGACACACGTCGGAATTATAACACAAAGTTTTTGAACCAGAAAAACACGGTCAAGGGTCACTTCATTCATCAAAAAACACGAACCAATAAAAATCGCGAATCACTCTTCTCAAAACTGGCGTCAAGCACTACCCCCGACACGGACTAGTCTCGTCTAAACGCTCCGTACGTTCCGCCCACACCGCATTGTATGTAAAATTGTGTGCACATGTTCGTCGAGCCTCGTTGTAACTCGATCGCACTTACATGGCCTGGGACGTACCGTTTTTGGTTAGGCCAGTTCATTGATTTCATGTATTTTAAGCTATAGCTGTTTGTGTCATACAAACAGGTATAGTACAAAAGACATGCAACGACTCATTGTCTTTAGTTTCCTTGACAAGGTAGTTGGTGTTAGGGTTTCCGTTTGTCCGTCTATCATTACAATTTCCGTTTTCTGAAGATGAATGTTTGGTAAATGTATCATAGATCTAATCAACACTAGATAGCCTGGTTCTAAAGTTTATTCAATCAACTTGATACGAAATCTAGTTTTACAAATCTTTTAGAATGCTCTGCATTATATACAAAATGCTAATTTTGAAATTAGTAACCCTCTGCGTCGTGGGGAGAGGCCTTTGCCCAGCAATGTTATGATGCAGGCTAACAGTAACAGTAACCCTCTGAGTCCAGAAAAGAATTGCACAAAAGGAAGAAAAGGCCAACTCTCAGCAATGGGTGGAACAAAGCTGCCAATGATAATGATGCACACTCTGCGTTCAATAGTCTTGAGACATCTCATAAAAATCAGTTGCATTCTGGCGTCATCCTTGCATTTCCCATTTACATTAATTTGGTCGTAAATATCAACAATGTCGATAACAATAAAGTATCGATATCGATTCCGATAAAAAATATTAAGTGCCGTAAACGTAAAAAGTACGTTAGTTTATCTAAATCAGATCAAATGAAATGTTGGAGGCTATTTTATTTAGTATTAGTCAAGACAATTTTAGATAAAATACGTTTAACATGAGAAATAATCAAAACAACACTTGGAAAGCCGTTAATCGATATTTTTGTTAGTTTATGTTTAATCGAGCTATAAAAAGCCTCTTTTGTTTTATTACTTTTACTTAACAAATGATAGTGTTTTACTGATGATTACCAAAACTGGTTGAAGTTTATCCAAAGTTAATCTTTATTAATTTATACCCCCGATTCTTAAAATTCTACCGTAGCCAAAAGCATGTGCGTTTGGGTGAAAAAAAATAATACTAAGTGTAGGTAACTAGTATATTTTTTTTCAAAGGGATACTATGTAACTACTAAAAAGATTTTCTAATAGATAAATGCAAAAATATAAAGTAATAGCCAATTGGCTATCAGCACAACTAAATACAAGCTGCCATTTTGTTAAGCTCACCTACATTGAAAGAAAGAAAAATTGGTTTATTTGTCACAAAAACACGTGCATACAAAAAAGATAATTAGCTCTGGTACTAATGTAAAATAAAAACAAACAAAATAGATCTATAATCACGAGCCAAAAACAGAAATAGTCGACAGCTACCGCATACAGCACTGCATACTGTCTACAGCATTGCATTATTCTGTTTGATCATTTTTACGACAGCCATCAACAGATTAGCGGCTGATATCATACTTTTTCTCCCACTCAGATTAGCAGGGAAACTAATACACAACCTATCAAAAGCCGTAATGCAAGCCAAATGATAAAAGCTTATCTCAAACTTCGGTTTTCCACTTACACTTACTTTTAAAAGCAATAGACATTACTGCCTTATCACATAACATACGCTGGTGGCGTTTGAATCTTTAACGCTGTGAACCGTCCAACGGCAAACTTTAGAAGTATCGTTGCACTTACCAAGTAAGGAAAGTATGAAATAGTGTTCTTCTTCGGTATGTACCGGATGCGCTGTGGTACTTTATACTGATAGCCGCATATTTCATATTGTGTATTGTTGCTCCCCGATACAAATATGGGAAACTTTTGAAAACATCACTTATGTTTGTTAGTTGTGTGGAATTAGTTTTGATAGTTTGCGGTATTGTATGCGTGCTTTCGGGTTGTTTCCTTGTTAGGTGAGTAGATTGCATAAATTGCCGACATAGTGTGACTTTAAAAATGGTGGTGCTTGATTTATTTTCGCGCAATAGGGTGACAGCACAAGTAA
This sequence comes from Dryobotodes eremita, assembly GCA_917490735.1. Classification (NCBI taxonomy): domain Eukaryota; kingdom Metazoa; phylum Arthropoda; class Insecta; order Lepidoptera; family Noctuidae; genus Dryobotodes; species Dryobotodes eremita. The sequence goes on along the minus strand of OU823251.1, from coordinate 14,588,646 downwards.
TGTAACGGGCTGGTGTACGCAAATCCACGTCAAAGTGTTCATTATGCGTACGGGACAGTACAAGTAACAATGACACTGTATTTAAAACGCAGAAGAATAAATTAAAAAACGAATATATGTATAGGCAGTCATCGTAAACATTTATTTCTGCTAAAAGAGAAAAGTAAATGCAGTAATAAAATCCTAGACACGAGGTCTTCCATGTAACTCTTCATCACATAAAAACTATAAAAATTTTAGTACCTTAAATGAGAAAAGGTTTCCCGTGTGTTTCATGTATATAGATAAGGAAAACTATACAACTGGCTCTCGACATCTGCTCTAACATTATCGTGTTCTGATAACATCGTATCAAGGAAGATAGCGACACGACAAAGGCAGCGCTTTTAACAGTGTCAGAGGTGAAGATCGTGTATAGGTAAACAGTTCTAAAACTCAACGTCATTACCATATCAAATGCATTCTAAACGTAAAATAGCATTAACTCTTCTATCTCGCTCTAAAGCTATATGTTAGACAGGAAGAGTGATATTCATTGATGCGAGTAATGCATACATTTGCATACCGTGGTACCAAGCGGGTGTGAGATTTGCATACAAGTGCGCGAGTGACAGATTTCGGTCACATCAATGTTGATTCCCTTACTAACGGTGTTTGGGAACAAAGCACTCGGAAATATTGTTTACGCTTTTGTCCTTCACTGCAGCAGGAACAAGGTATATTCTGAAAAGAGTTTTGTTCTCAATTTCGAAAACGAACTCACTTGTTTTCAAAGTAAGAATGTTGAAGTTTAAATGGTATTCATTGCTGTAAGTAGGTTTGTTCAAAAACTTTTACACGTCAAAAATATATTTTTTAAACCAGAAGAGGTCGGGTTCCGTCTATACAGTCTACAGGGTGGCAGAGACATTGACGCGCAAACTGCAACCATGAATTCAGCACATGATTCTAAACACGCTAGCGACAAAAAAATCGTCAGTTATCAAAAAAAAAATCTGCTGTTTCATAGAAAATTGCAACACCTACGCGATCAAAATGTATGGAACAGCATTTTTTTTTTTTTTATTATCGATTATTAATTTAATTGCAGGGGAGTCCAGAATCATGAACTGAATCCATGGTAACAAGTTGCGCGTCGATGTCCACTTGTATCAATACAGTCACCAAAAGTGATAAGTGAGCAGGGTCTTCTGATAGTAACAAACCGATGGATGTTTTCGAATAAAATTTTATGTAATAAATAGAAAACAAACAGTTCATTTATCAAATAAAATTTCACTCGAAAACATCCATCGGTTTGTTACTAAACTTCAACTACATCCGACGACCCTGGTTACTGAAGTCTTTTGGAGACTGTACACTTTGATTTGGGGGCAAAAATATCAACAGCAATACTCGACTGTCACTACTTTCATTTATAAACGAAAGTAGTGAAATAAAAATAATTTATTACACCTTTTATATATATATTCCTAGATCATCCAAGATTTTCATTATTTTATTCAGAGTGTTAACGAGCCGTAATAAAAATGTTAAATTGCTGACCTTGTAGCAATAATCAAGATTTTCTTCAGTGATATATTTCTACAAGAAAAATGGACTCAATTCGTAGAAGCAGCTGGTATGAAATGGAAATCTATGGACGAAAAACTTTGACAAAAGACTATGATTAAAAATCTGAGATCAATTGATTGATGAAATTCAATTGACATCTTAAGGTCTTTCTCTCTCTAAAAAAGAATATTTGGGCCATCGCAAAAAATGTTAAGAATGATTTGCTCTTCGGAAATATGGAAATGAATTTCGGCGGTAATTAATGATTACTTTGATTTCTATACTCATTTTGTGTAAATTTGAAGATATTAAATAGGTAGTGTTTTTACATTTTCCGCTACCTGCGCCAAGTTTTAAGAAATTGTAAAGTAATTTTATGTTAGAACAAATTGTCCCAAATGAAGACTGATTTACAAGAATTTAATTTTTAAGAGATATTTTTATAATTTTCAGTATAATTACATCATTATTTAGCTTAAGCAGTAATTTTATTGCTACTTTACGCGTTACTCTTCATTAGACGGGATTTTGCGATGATTTAATGCACGTTACGGGTGTCTAATATTTCAAAGAAAGAATCACTGTCAGGAATGCACCCGTATTCCGTATCCTCCGAATTCGAATTGACTCGCGTATGAGTTATCGGAACAAATAGTAAACCGGTACGAGCCCCAGGTCACGCATCAGTCACAGGATGGCAGCCTCGTACGTCATCTGTCAAAACTCTAACGTTACGGTTTAATGGATTATTGAATACGCCCGTTTTCAATCAACAAACGGACGCTTTTTTGCGGTGAATCGTGTCACAAAATTTTAGTTGTATGATTTGTTATTCTTAGTGAAGTGTGGGCGGTATGCTATGCTTAATTGTTATGATTGATGCTTCATTGGATATGTAGGTTTGGTTCGGTACGGCAATTTGGGTAATGGCTGGACAACGTGTGGGTATGTTTGTTGTGTAAACAAACTGCCAATAATGATATGCGTATGACCTGTGATGTTTTTTTTAGTGTAGAATTGCGGTGGTGTATGGGCGTTTAACTTTGATATTATGTCAAAAATATGCACATAATTCTCTCTTTGTGCTCTAATAATCACATACCTACTATGTGAGTAAGTAGTTTAGCACTGCCATTAGGAAGAGAACAGCGTCAATAATGGGTAGGTTGCGCGGAAGCTCCTACGGCATACTAAAAACTTTATTAGACAAAGTGGAAAGTCTCTCTATAAGACACTGGGTACGGAGGCACGCCATTTTTAGTTGTTTGCGTTTTGTGAAAGTTTACTAACATAGTTTTTTAAGTATTTTTTACTAATACTATATGGATTGTGAGTACTTATAGTCCGAAATAAAGAATATGTATACAGGGGTGTCCCGTAAATAATGGATCAAACATAATGTGTAGGCAGCTCACCTGATTTCCAACAACTAATTTGAATAGATTTTATTTGTTTTCAATTTAGGTAACTTCATAGTAAAAAGAAAACAATTCAAGATTCTTTTCTAAGGCAAATAAAACTTTATTTACAAAAATGGTATCTTATTATTACAATAGTAAGCTATTCAGAAATGTTTAACAAAAACTATACCTAAAAATGTTATTATTTGCAGCGACAGCATTAAAAAAACTGAGTTCTGGTAGAGCAAATTGTAAAATCGAAAAAAATGTCTTGATTAAAAAATCTATACGTAACGCTTTTTTTTTTTGACTATTCAAATTCGTTGTTGGAAATCAAGTGAGTAACCTACTCGTTACGTTTGATCCATTATTTACGGGACACCCTGTATATATTAGGTTAGGAACTTAGGTTTGGATGGAAAAAGAGGAAACCTTTGTCCAGCAGTGGGATACAATAATATACAACTTAACATGAAACAAACTTACAACTGTCCACCGTCTCAGCAGATGGTAAGCTAAGATGAGGTCGACGCTTGCCTAGAAGCAACCTAATCATTTGATACTCCCAAACTAGGAAATATTTCCTATACGATATCATTCATGCCGTTCATGGTATTGAAAACCACGTTCAAGAGAGTCAAAAGGACAAGGTAACTGGATTTCAAGATGATCGAATGCTCTAGATTTATGCAGATGGTATTCAATACAAATACGTTGAATACAAGCTTTGTGTATGTCTGTTTCACGTTCCAACTGTTCACGTGGTAGATAATATATCTGCATTGGTATTGGTATTTCTCGAACAATGAGTCAAGGAAATGTTAGCTATTGACACATTGGCTTCTGTCACACTATTTTTCTTTGTATTGCAACATGGCTTCTGTCACACTATTTTTCCTTGTATTTCAACATGCCTTCTATTATCACGCCTGTTTGCTTCGAAGGTTAGGCAGAGGTGAATAGTTCACACTTTTGACAGTTACGTTTTAAGCCCCTTGATAAGGCGAGCCTGTTATTACTATTAGCCGACGGAAACTGAGAATTTACTAATGAAATACCTTGATAACATATTGACTGAGCCAGCGATGAAAAGCCAAAACTATATCGCTCATTGGCAAAAAGGGTGACATAACTAAAAAATCAACAAATTTGAGTTAAGTATACAGGAGAACGGAGCAAATTTTATTATTTTTGCTACAAAAACGACATTACGCTGAAGTCCAAAAATTAGAGAGTTATAAAAATGTGAGTTTATGCTTCGTCGCACTCTTACCACTACTTTTAAACTTTTAAATTATCATATCCAAAAATGTATCTCTTTGAGTTATGTCAAGCTTCTCGCAAAAGGACAATATAATATCATGTAACGAGCCACTTTTTATTCCATGCGATGTGGGAGTATGTGCCCGTAATTTTCAATTTAAAATCAAATCCTAAAATATGTAGTTTTCTGTTTCTGTAAAAGGACCAAACTAGTGTACTTAAAATCAGTTTAGCCTTTTAAAAAAAAACCGTCCAAGTGCCAGTCGGACTCGCGCACGAAGGGTTTCGTACCCTTTTCTATAAAAACAGCAAAAAAATCATATCTGTTGTATGGGAGCCCCCTTAAATATTTATTTTATTCAGTTTCTTAGTATTTGTTGTTATAGCGGCAATAGAAATACATCATTTGTGAAAATTTCGACTGTCCAACTATCACGGTTCATGAGATACAGCCTGGTGACAGACGGACAGACAGACGGACGGACAGCGGAGTCTTAGTAATAGGGTCCCGTTTTACTCTTTGGGTACGGAACCCTAAAAACAAGTATCCAAAACTTACGTCCTTCTTGTTTCGGTAAAACGCACACATGTATTCGCATTCCTTTTAAGACTGTTCCACAATGTTGCAAAGCTGATAAAGGTATTTAAAGTGTTTCTCACAACAATGGAACGACAACAGTGCTCCAGAAACGGACTTATATTATTAAAATAATAACTCCCACGTATTCGGATATTCGCGGCTCAATCGCCTCCGATAGCACGTAACCGGTTAAAGATGACCTGCATAACTGAGGATTATAGAGATGAATAGAAGAATCGTTGAGGTCAAGAGTTAGTGGTCGTGTTATCCAACCCACGCACGCTGCTTTATTGGGCGGAATTGCCCCTAAACGTTACCAATGAGGCGTTTGTTGTTGTATATTTACGGCACCTTCAGACTTGCATAGTAAGAGTGCCGCACCGATATAATAAAGCTCAAGATATATGAGGGTCTGCTCCTCATGATTGTTGAGTAACAACGGTTTATTCAAGAAATTGGAAGTCTTTTACTCAATTTAATGAAAGAATTCCGTTTATAGTCTACTTAGCCATGTATTTATACTGCTTAAGTTCGGTATTCAAATTACAAAACGTTTTGTTTTATGTTTTAAATAGCATGGTAGAAGTATTTAGAAACGTATTTTTAACGAAATTACTTTCCAAAAGAAATGTAAAACTAAGAACAAATATTGTCTTTACGAAGCGTCGGTACAAGGATAAACGTTAAAAATAACAGCAGTAAATTAAGGAAAGATTAATATTTTGCTGCCATTTGTACACATGTATTTTTTGGAGTAGGAAAGTTCGAATTAACTAGGGATTTCTCAGGTTTACATACGATACGACTGAGATTGTACACTCGAAAAAGGTTAGAGACAAATGTCTACACATTAGACAGGACCAACTTATTATCTATACATATTATAATAAAATCGTAGCGAAGTCAAAACTGTACATTGTTTTTTTTGTCTGGAAACGATTCTAAGGCGATTATCACACTGCTACGCATCACGCTGCATGTTACGTATCAACGCACCTGAATGAACGCGCGTGGATGCATTTTCTGTGTGTTGGACTGTGCGTGTTTTCTACATAAACGGAGATACTTACAAGCAACGTTAAAACACGCATTCACGCGCTACGCTGCGTGGTGCGTGGCAGCGTGTTAATCGGCTTATGCAGAAAATATATATTTTTTTTATTTTTGTCTTTTTGTCTGAATGTATGTCCCAGCATCACACAAAAACTACCGAATAGATTCTGACAAAATTTTTCATACATTTTACCTATAAGTCAGTCTGTATGTAGTCAGGCTATGAATTTTCACGCTATTTGCTATGGGGGATCAGCAATATTGTAATTTAACTGGTTTTTGTATTTACTGTTTAATGTAACTGGTTTTGGTGTTCCTCAGGGAAGTTTTCTAGGCCCCACCATATTCCTGATTTATATCAATGATTTGTTTAATTTAAATATTAAAGACGGCAAAATTATATCATATGCCGACGACATGGCGTTAATATTTACCGCTAAATCCAGTAGCAAACTGTAAGAAATCGCTTAACTAGGTTTTAATACTGTGACTAATTAGCTCCAAAGCAATTTACTAACATTAAATGCCGACAAGACGAAATATATTAACTTCTCTTACTACTACTAACCCTCATATATATGCACATCAATGTGGAAACCGTATAGGCAACATGTGTATTTGTCCTTTTGTCCTCAAAACGAGCAACATAAAATACCTAGGGGTGATAATGGACTGAAAACCTAGTTAAAAGAGTGCGCAAACTAATATATGTGTTTAAGAAATTGAGAACATTAGCAGATTGAAAATTAATCACGCAAGTTTATTTTGATGTAGTCTCTTCAAAATATGATTGATAAAAATACACAAAAAAAAACTTTACCACGACGGTCAAAAATAATAAAGCCTTGGATAACTCCGGGTTTACTAAGGTGCATGCCAAACAGGGATAGGTTACACAGAAAAGCTAAATTATCACCGAAAAACGAAAACTTTCAAATTACTTACAGACGTTACAGGAATTTTTGTAACGCTCTGTTACGAAAAATAATGAAAGAGTACGATAAAAACCTAATTAAAATTGCACAAAAAGATAGTAAAAAAATTTGGAAAGCTATTCGAAACATATCTAATACAACAAAACCAATACACAAAAAATCTCCTAACATTCTCTACTTCTCCAGGGCAATCCTTAAATGAAATAAATAGTTATTTCATTAATGTTGGAGCCTCACTGGCTGATAAAATTTACCAAAAAACAAACACACCTGATGCACATTCTCAATATCATATGGACGAGTGTAACCAACAGAGTAATTCATTTGTTTTGATGGACATGAAAGAGCAAGAAGTTGAACATATTATAAATGGTCTAAAAATAGATTCTGCATCGGGATGTGATAAGATTAGCAGTAAATTTATAAAATTGTATAAAAATATTCTAGTTCCACCTATTACGAAAATTATGAATGATTGCTTACTTACAGTCGGGCTTATTCCCTGATTCCCTGAAAAGGTCGGAAGTGTGCCCAGTCTATAAGAGCGGGGGCAGGAATCAAATCAATAACTATAGGCCAATATCCATCCTACCGGCGATATCGGAAATATTGGAAAAAAAATGAACACTCGCTTGGTAAATTATCTGAAAAAATTTTAGCTACTGTCTAAAAATCAGTATGGTTTTCAGCATGGTAAATCCACAGAACAAGCAGTGAACAAACTTACCAGCTTTGTTAGCACAAACTTGGATAAAGGCAAAAAATGTGTTTCAATATTTCTCGATCTCGCCAAAGCATTTGATACGATTTCTGTTTAATTGGCTCCCTCTTATTGGCTAAACTCGAGAAGATAGGAATCAGAGGTAACCAGCTAGCACTGTTTAAAAGTAACTTGTCTGTGCGAAATCGGTGTATCCGTGTGAGTAAATACAAAAGTACCTACCTTCCAGTAACACATGGCGTACCACAGGGCAGCATCTTAGGACCCACCTTATTTCTTGTGTATACGAAATCACGAGTCTTAAACTCACACAAGGCGAAATCAGCTCCTTCGCAAACGATACTGCTTTAGTTTTTGCCGCCAATACTTGGGATGAGGTATGTGATGCTGCTCAACAAGGCTATAATAACACTAGAAGCTGGCTTCAGGTGAACATTCTGACTGTAAAGGTGGAAAACACAAAGCATATTTCGTTCAGCATCAAAAAATATTCAAGTCTCAGTAACAGCCATAAAATTATCTCTCATGAGTGTACCCTGAAAGCCAACTGCGTATGTTCATCACTGGAACGTGTTCACACCATCACGTACGTAGGTATTACTATAGACAGAAACCTCAGTTTCAAAGAACATACCAAGCTGCTTGGTGCACGACTGTGCAAACTCATATAGGTATGTCTTTAAAATTTGCGACACGCTGCTGAGCCTTATCTCCTAAAAAAAAAATATTATGCCCTAGGTCAGTTACTATTAAATTATTGTATTTCATCGTGGGGGGTACTTTTAAAACCACTATGAAACCCATTTAAATCGCTCAGCGCGCAATTCTCAAGGTGTGTATTTTTAAACCTATCCTTTTTTGTACTGTCTCTCTATATCAGATTTGTGGAGTTCTGACCGTAAAACAACTTTCATCCTCAATATCATTTTGAAACAACACACAAAACTACCTTATGACCCACTCGCGCAAAAACATCGAAATAGAAAAGTATATATGGAACGAATCCCTTTCAAAGCCAAATTCAGCGAAAGATTTATTGAATTTCTTGGTCTGTTTCTTTATAGCAGAATTAATAAAGAATTAAATATTTACCCTCTTACTAAATCTAAATGTAAACAAATAGCAAGTGAATATTTGCAACAACTTATGAAGAAACGGAGTTATTGCTAAAAGTTGTACAAAAAATCGAATGTTAGGTTTTAACTAGTTACAATAATCTTAGATAAAACTATGCACATGAACTCATAATCGCACACACTCGCCCCCACACCCACACAGACTCACCCTCACACGCCCTCATACACCAACACACACACACCCACAAAAGACACACCCACATCACTCAACAGTGGCTACATCCATTTTATTAAAAACTAATACTGCCAAACTTTTTTCTATAAAATATTACTAAGTTTTGTGAGAAATCAAAATGTATTATTATATTATTATTATTAAACATCGATGGTTTATAGGTGACTGTTAATGAGAAATCCCATGTGTTTACAATCTACTGTTATAATATTATTTTAGTGATAGCTGTTTGTCTGGAATAATCTGTAAGAATGCATCAGTCACTGTATGCATCAGGGTTGTGCCAGTAGGTAGTACATGCAGGAACGCAGGCGTTCATTCATTTACTAAAAACGAAAAACTTCGCAAGCAATGGGAAATTACTACTGAAGGCTGCGGGTGTCGACCTCAGGACTAGCTGCTTCTCACACGGACAACTGCACGTCACTTGCTCCCGCGTCACCTGTCCTAACTTTCTTAATATTTTGGCTACTGAGACCAAAACTACAAACGTAGTATACGGGTTTTTTTTAATAAAATGAGGTTGTTATTTTAGTACAATGCGGTGTCTTACGTACTTCCACGTGAACAAAGTCACGGGCAGAAACTAGTTCCTAATAAAACAAAATGAATTAATACTTAGGTAAGTGTGTTTCTCGGTTTGAGAAGTATCTAAAGTAAAAAAGGTTGATACGTTTCTACAGTTCAAACTATGATTAAATATCATACTTCGAAGTATCATAATGACATCATGGCGAAATGTGTAAAGGATATTTTTCAATCTCGAAAATAAAATGTGGCAAATTATTATCTTTTCTATTTCGGTTTAGGCGTTTTCTATTTTGCGTTTTCCTTTAGGAAAACAAAGTTTCAAAGCCTAAGTTTATAATTAGTCTCGTAGTTTCCAAACTAATTTGTATAGATAAAGATAAACACGCTAAACTCAAACTCGCGTAGGCAGGCAACTTTGATAGTAACCCTACCACCTACCACATCAGATTTGACAAGAGTGGGGTTAGATAAACTTTACGTAAAATTGCCAAGGTTTAAATTTATACCCACATGCTCTGGAATTAAAGCTATAGCGCTGATTTTAGGCTGAACCATGGACGAGTGATTACTCCTGGGAAATGTATTACCGCTATATGCCAGATTAAAATTTTTGATTAGAAAATTAGAAATAAAACAGCGTAGGAAAAGTTAAAATTTAAATTAATATACTTTCAGGTGTAGTTTTTCAAAATGGAATTTTAAACTGTATCACCTGAGGGACACAATTTTTAAATTTTCCATTTAATTTTTGTAGTTTAGGAAAATGGTGCTGACTCAAAAAATTTCCCTGGATAGAATACGATAACTTAGCAATATTACCTAGTTAGGTTCTAAAAATATTCGCAGATATTTCGTTAATCATAAAATTCCAAAACACACAATCCCGCCAATGTTTACCTATACTCGATACATAAAACGAGCATATTAAAATTTATTAGAAAACACTGCCGACGAACGTAAACAAAACCAGGGGGGATGTTAATGTAAAACTATTTGATGTTCATACTCCTTTGAGCTGAATATTTGTTTATGTAGTTCACAGCGTATTGATAGCTTTGGGTCGAAAGGGCGTAAGGGACGGTAACCCTAATGCCCCTTACGCCTTTTGTGCCCGAAGATATCGATATTTTTGTAAGAAACAGTCCTTTTTTGGGGACTTGGGTCTCCATCTGTGGGTACGAGTCGGTGTTTGCACAATTTAGAGTGTTTATTATACTTTTCTGAGTGTTTGTGCGAATACCGATGTAAAGTACATTACGTAGACGCGGATCAAATAATTTTAGAATGCGCTTGTGTTAATGGTAGAATAGCGGATTTGGGTGACTGACGATGGTACTTAAATTATTGATTAATATTTTTAGGTATAATTTACGCTCGTAAATATGCATGCTAATGACCAACATACAATCCCCAGCACTTGGAGAAAATGTAGATAATCTATACATATATTATATTAAAGTCGTTTTTCGTGTCTGTCTGTGTGTGTGACTGCGTTGTTCTGCCAAAGATTCTAAAGTATGCAACGGATTTTGATGCGGTTTTCACCATCATTTAGAGAATTTATTCCGGAAGGTTTATTGTGACTAATACATTAATGTTAAATTTACATATAAAAAATAAAAGTCGATATCGCTAATTTAAGGTAATAAAATCTTACAAAGAATAGAATTCAGTATCTAGCACATTAATCGTAGTTGTAAAAATGTAGGTATCCCATACATCTAGTTAAAAGACAAAGAAAGAATACTTGTTATTATTTAAATACATTCATCATGACTGTATTCCCTGCAGAGCTTAAGCAGAGGTGGAGGATCTTTAGTACATCCACATTTCGCCAGTTATGTTCAAATCAATTTAAACGTAGTAACAAAAATCGGCAAATCGGCAAAGTGCGAGTGGGTCTCCCACAAGAAGGGTTCCGTTCAATCGTACAATATTTAACACTACATTTTTTTTAACACTTTTCTTGTATAGAGACCCCCTTTAACTTTTAAATTTATTTATTTTTTATTATTCGTTGCTATATCGGCAATAGAAATACACACACTGTGAAAATTTCCACTGTCTACCTATTACGGTTCATAAGATACAGCCCTCTGACAGACAGACGGACGGACGGATGGAAGGATGGACGAACGGACCTTAATAGGGTTCCGTTAGCACCCTTTGAGAACGGAACCCTAAAAAGGTACATGGTTTAAGTATAATATATAAATCATTAATTCAATAAGAGGATCATGTAGGTATAAATAACTGAGCTCGATATTAATAAATTCATAACTATTTATGCAAATACGTAAGCAAATATTTTATATTTTTATTCATTTCAAAATTATTCAGTATGCCAATATTTTTATTAAATTATTTGTTTAATATTTATGTGAAATGAAATCATAGTTTAATGAATATTTACTATCAAGATCTGAATAAACTTAATACAATTTTCGTAATATAAGAAATACTTAGGTAGGTAGTTATGGTTATGGTACAGAATATATAATAATACAAGTGGTAGAATCAAAAATAACTGGATAGGACATCTAAATATTAGCTAACTATACATCTAACTAAACCTTTTACAAAATAAATAAGTAACATCACGCCTGTAATCCCCAAAAGGTTAAGAAGAGATGTTCCTTAAATTGTACACCCACATTTCGCCAGTTATGTAATAAATAAGTACTCTCAGAAAAAACATCAACCCGCTGATCAAAAACACCATGCCCGCACCCTAACTAACACATCGCAATTATTAAGACTGGTGGCGGATTCACATCGCTCCCCAGTTGCTCCATGTTTACATTACCGTTGCCATGGTAACTTTGTTTACTAGTTGTTCGCCGGTGCGATACCTACACGGATTTGGAGGTGGATCCGGAATTCCGGGAGTGCAAATATCACGAAGCTTCCCGATCCACATCGGTAATCAATACGAATGGAGTTTTACGGTTCGACTAACATTTCGGTACTAGACTACAATTTTATGATTTTCCGAAAACCTGTGTAATATTTGAGGATTTCCTATTCAGTTTTTAGTTCGTTTGATTTATTGTAGAGATTCGTATTTTATGTGAGCTATGTTTGGATTAATACCGGGTTTGTTTTACATCCAGTGAAACAAATGAATATTATTACGTACTATAAATACATACATAAAAGAAACTACACACTGCCACCTGCTACGATCCTAACATACTCCTTTTTATACGTTTACGTTCATACCCCGCACGGTCATGCTACGCAATTGACCTTTCTGAAGAACATCACTAATAAAGTCACTATACGAGTATGTCCATCCTGGGGCGTACTTTAATTTTTTTATTAATTCTATTTGACAATTAGATTGAAGAAATGAGAAGAGAGTGAAGAGAAGTGCTATGATTAAAAAATCCACTTCTGCGCTTAGATAACGCGTTAAAATACTACTTCTATATCTTAACATGTTTTCTTATAATTCACAAAAATCAACTCCAAATACCTATGTAACCGACACGCAACTAAATTACAAGCCTCAAGCCCAACTCTATTCAATTCAGAGTTAGCACTAATTAGCTGCGTATGCATCGAACTGCCACGCGAGATAACGCGATAAAATACTACTACTTCTATATCTTAATATGCTTTCCTATTACATCACAAAACTCAACTCCAAATACCCATGTAACCGACACACAACTAAATTACAAGCCTCAAGCCCAACTCTATTCAATTCAGAATTGGCACTTATTATCAGCGTATGCATCGGACTGCCAACGGCTTTTTCAAACCGGCCTTAATTTTCGCGACAGTCCGTCCGATGTCGAATGTGTCAGTCCGTGACGTGCCGTGACGTTCGGCTGCTTTGATGTGCCTCCGGCCTGCACACGATAAGTACGGTATAAAAACATATAACTTATTTTTTGTGAGGTGGTCATGCTACGTATTTTTTAAATGATTTCGGTTGTGAAGTTGAAATAGTGAGGGAAATGTAAGCTTACGGGTTTTAAAAGAGCGCATTAATTAGGAAATATATAAAAAAATAACTCAAAAGGAGTTTAACCATTGGTTTGGAACGCGACACTACTAAAAATGTAGGTACCATCTTCCTACTTGTAGGTCAATATCGACCGAGTACTAATTTTGTATTTATGAGAACGTAAGTTTTAGCTGTTTCTTTTAAATCGTTCTAGGCCATTCTTAAGCTGGTATGTCCTAAAAACATAACTTATCATTTTTTATTTAAAGATTGCACAGAATTATTAGCTTGACAAATTCTTCATACCCCTGTCTCAAGCTAAAATAGCCCGTAACCCGTTCATGCAAGGTTCACAGTGAATACCAAATTAAGTTTTCAAAAGCACACCTCGGCATCCAGTGGGCTCGTTACAAAAGAATGTCCAAAACGCCTCAGCTGTCTGAGCGACGAAATGCAATAATTGAAGGAAAAACTCACTGAAATATTGTGTAATTATATTTGGACGCTGCCTATTTATCTGGACGAGCAAAAACTTATCTGGTGTAAAGATTGACAGCGCATTGGCGACATTTTGTCTTTTCTTTGGAAGGGACGCCGACTGGCTAACTTACATAATTATCGGGCCACAGGCCACAGTCTCCAGTTTTTACGCTTTTAGATATATTTATTTTTATTCAATTACCGGCCTCGTCTGTTTTAAATAGCTTTGAAAAAAACATGTTTTTCCTATCATTGCCAATTCATCATTTACTTGCAGGTCCAATGCAAATCTAATTGTGCTTACTTTTAGACTCGCCACTTTTTATTACAAGCTTTTATTTTACTTGCAATGTTTGTATGTATATTCGAGCCAAATCTTGCAAGCTGAAAAAAAAAACACTTCCTATTATCCTACGGAGTTGAAATTACACACGTTGATTCTGTTTCAAAGACAATGCATTTTTATGATGCATGACCTGATTCTAGAGCCAGGATTGGCTCCAGACGATGGATCTCCTTAACGGTCAACGGTGAATACATGAAATTTAATATATGCATTTAATTATGGTAGTGCCTTCTAAAGCCCACCATGACCTGGCTGCTGCACTCAGGATTGGCTCCAGTCGAGGGAGCAGCTCCTCAACGGTCAACAGCAGAGACACAAAATTTTATAAACGCATACAATTATGATAGCTCGTTCTAAAGTTTACCATGATCTCGCTGCTGCACCCAGGACTGGCTCCATACGAGAGATCTCCTCAATGGTCAACAGCACAGGCACGAAATTTTGTAAGGATAAGTAGGTATTCATTAAATTATGATGATAGCCCGCTCTAAAGTGTGGCATGACTTGAATAGTGAAACTCGGATGGCTTCACACCATGACTTGTGTTAAGGCGCGTTTACATTGGATTTGTCTTTACAAGTACCTTCCAAGAGAAGGCGATAGAACGGATATTTAAAGAAATTCTAATGCTAAAAAGCACAAAATAAAATGTAAGTAAAAAAAACCTTTTCAAAAACAAGCTTTTAATGAACTAAAAAGTACAAAAGTACAAAATAAAACTTACTTTAACATAAAACTTTAATATTTTCTTAAAAGCTTGAGGCGTGAACGTCCTTCTTACACTTTAAGATAAGCCGCAAGCTTTTAAGAAAATATTAAAGTGTTATATTAACGTAAGTTTTATTTAGTAATTTTTAGTTCATTAAAAGCTTGTTTTTAAAAAGGTTTTTTACTTACATTTTATTTAGAGTTAAATTTAGCACCACAATTTTAGCCTCTCTAGCAAGCTTTCCTGTGCGTGTCCCAAATAAAATAGTTTTCTTTCTTTTAGAAGTATTGTCGTTATTTTTGCTAGTGTTTTATGCCATGAGATGTTAGGATTATGTTTACATTCCTAAAACTGATGTGTAACCAAACTTTTGAAGTTCACTTCACACATAATTATTTGTACTGTTACAAAACGTAAGACAATATTTAGAAAACCCCAAACTTGCTCTTACGCAACTGTTATCAAACTTATAGCAAATCCCAACAATGTCTTCTTATCGACTTTCGTCACAAACCAAAACGATCATGTTTTCCTAACAACTTTTGGAACTTGAACAGTAAAGAACTTGATTAATTGCCCCCTTTAAACCTTATATGCGGTGTTTTTTTCAAGATGGCGACTTGGTACAAGCAGCGACATGTTTCATGCGTCAAATGTTAGGACAAACGTGGACGCCCACCGGTAGACGCACGCGCACCGCGTCCATTTGAGCAATAAAATTCCTAAATCAGACAATAAAAACGTAACATTATTGACAATGTCCCATACGATGTGTATATAATGTGTGTAGTATATGTAATGGTTTTAGATGATTTCAGTAGCAATTGAAATCATGTTTGTATAAATGTGTAGGTACTCCTAACGATAATTTTAAATGATTGAGACCTTACTTTATTCTCACCGTTTTAAGAATTTGGAGTACCACCGGTTTATAAAATCTGAATTAATAAAAAATCATATGCCCTAATCAAATTGCTATGTATAATACCCAATTACTAAGTTAAAATTACATGGTTTCTTAAGTCCAATTTTAAGAATAACAATTCTATTCTCTATTAATTTCATGACGGAAACGACTTTTTAATTAAAAAATATATTTTTTTAACTCTTTGCATATGTTTTCTAAATACATAACATAACATACCCCCGAAGGGTGAATCAGAGGTGTGCCTATAGTAAACCCACATTTGGCCATTATGATTAGGCCCCATGTACTTAATGCCGGGCTTATTGCCCGGTGATGTCAATAGCCGGACATCACCGGGCATAAATCCAAAATCCGGGCTGCTACTGACAAATTCTTGATGGAAAAACCCGATAACACTTTGCCCGACCTAGGAATCGAACCCAGGACCTCATGCTTAGCAGTAGCACTTGCGACCACTAGACCAAATAAATGATAAATGATTTTATTTCTGTAAGTAGGTTTGTACAAACACTTTTACACGTCAATCATGTTTTTTAAACTAGATGAGGTCGATGTTTCCTATCTGACTACTCTGAGAAGAAAGACCGAAACAAACTCAGAGGTCACAGTCTCTTTTAAAGTCCAGACATAATCTTGGTCAGGTCATGCGAAGACCATGCAGATTGTTATCTGAAATGGTCTTTAGAAGAAAGAACCACACAGATTGAGTGGACCTGTCCAGTCAGTGCACGCATTTGTCAGTAATCGTGCAGCTCGACCCAGGAAGTCAGGACTTAAGGAGCTCAACGATTCGACGAACAATGCCAAAGAAAGGACATTTGGGTAGGCCACATAAATTACTCAAACTGCCAGAGAGGCAGTACAGTACATACAATACAGTACAAATACATTTTTGTTCTCAAAGGTTTGCATATACTAGTCTAACTACAGTGCACAGCACTTGCATTTAATCGAATTCTTAAATAGTAGAATCAAATAATAATATGTCCGATAGTGAGAATATTCTAATTTTATTTATTAAATACCAGCATGGAACTTTAAATGGACACTCTGGGAAATTTAATTGAAGTATTGCTTTACCAACACATAATAATATACCCATCGGTATTTTAGGTAGTTGGTAGATAAACCGTGACTGTGCATTAGACATTTGGTACAATATTATTTAAATTATACCATTTTTTTATTAGAAAGTAAAAGGGTATTAGGTAAGGTATTAGGGTAAGGTCACAAGACCCCTGACATTCTTGCAATAAAAACTTGGTTACAAGTATGTTTCAAGTAATACGTACATTGGTACGAGTTTTCTGCAAATTTAAAGAAGAAAGAAAGAATGAAAATACGTTTATTTGCGGTAAACATGACGCAAAGAAAAAACACACAAATACAAAAAAGAACGAGTTGGGGGAAAATATGCGTCACATCCACGCGAAACGGCAATCGCTCAACATAATTCTACGACCCTATGCGAGACAGAGCCCCAGCGCTGGTTTTCAGCGATAGCCGGCGTTGACGTGATAACGTCAACCAGTTCAACATATGAAATTTAAAAATAAAGAAAAAAATAAGAAATAAAGTTTTGTACACTATACCTAATTCTAAATGTATATATAAACATAATTAACAACATAATTGGTATATCTATCACTATAGATAGACCAATACATAAAGAATAGGAATCTAAACACAAGAGCGAAATAGATGATAAACTATTCTCCTATAATTTGTCATAGGTACGCTATTAAATAGGCGACTAATAAAATTCAACAATTATTTGCCCCACATAAAAAAAAAGCAATCGTTTCCCAAACGTATTGCAAATGCCTACTAACATAAGCAAACCTGCTAAGGAAATTTTAATAGGATTAGTGATTTACAGCGCTTTCGCGATAAGTCAACGTTCAAATTAAGTCGAAACCCAAACATTCACCAAATGTACTTCCTTACTTGCTTTATTATTATTCCCTTTACTGCTTCTCCAATACGAAATTGCGAATAACTATTTCGGTGACGATATTCCCTTGCCCACTTAGACTTGAATTTATAGAGGTCTATCCAATACTTACTGGTGATACCGTTTTGGATAGAATTTAAGCGAGTCCTTATATTATTTGTGGAAATGTGCCTTATGTTTGAACTAAACTTCGATTTGCTGTAGTTTAGTGGGACTTTAAACTATTACAAGTTTAAATGCATCTATTGGTGGCTTTAGATCTACCAGTTTATGTTTACTGTTGCAAGCTTGAGGTGGTTTTAAGACCTCGTATCGTCGAACGATCAAATTCGAATTATTTTTAGGGTTCCGTTCTCAAAGGATGCCAACGGGACCCTATTACTAAGCCTCCGCTGTACATCCGTCCGTCCGTCCGCCCGTCCCTCCTTCCATCCGTCCATCCGTCCGTTTTTCTGTCTGTCAGTGGGCTGTATCTCATGAACCCTAATAAGTAGACAGTTGAAATTTTCACAGAGTGTGTATTTCTATTGCCGCTATAACAACAAATAATATAAAGTAAAAATTAAAGGGGTCACCATACAAAAACGAGCTAAAAAAAATTGTGTTAAATATTGAACAGTGGTATGGAACCATTGATATATATATGGAACCCTTCGTCTGCGAGTCCGACTCGGCCAGTTTTTGACAATTTTCAATATCTTTCAAAAACCGTTCTCAACGCTGACTTGTGCCTTTACAACATTTTAATCATCATTCGTAGTTTTTTTAATAATATTCTTTGCAAATAATCATTGGCTGATTATTTCTTCTAACGTTGTTCATGTCAATCATCCGAGTTGGTCACTGACTAGAATTTAATCCGACTTTAACTTAATACATTAAATTTTTTCTCGATAAGAAATAGGGTATTAATATTAAACCAGATAACTACTTTTGAGAAAAAGAAGATAAAAATATGATAGCGACACAGCAATCTGTCTTTTGTGATAGTTAGACAGATAGTACTTAACGAGCTTAATATTTATA
Organism: Dryobotodes eremita; assembly: GCA_917490735.1. Taxonomy (NCBI): domain Eukaryota; kingdom Metazoa; phylum Arthropoda; class Insecta; order Lepidoptera; family Noctuidae; genus Dryobotodes; species Dryobotodes eremita. Next base: position 14,569,900 of record OU823251.1, on the reverse strand, counting down.
TCTATCTTTTGTCGAATACAAATTATTACCAACATAATTGTTAGTATCAATTAAACGATGTACTTAATTCTTGCAACCGTAGAAGTATAAAATAAATTCACCAAAATATTTGTGGGCATATATTTAATTTCATCCATATTCATCCAGCCCCATTACCGTGAAACATACTAAATCATGGCAGGATTAGCAAGCATTATAAAGTAAAGCCCCGTATCAGCGTTTACCGATGTCCCTTTACGACAGGTCGGTGTAAGCATCAAACATCTTTAGCTAACCCAGTTTGTTGTGTTAAAACTTCTATTCGCATCCCCTACCATGAGACTTGTGAAAAAGAGTAAAGTTCTTTTTTAATTATTTGTAATTTCTCATAATCGGAAAAAAACATTAAAGTCTTCCTTTCGAGAATCGCAATTGAGACACTTACAGTGTGTTTTAGTGAATCTTAAGGGACATAATGTGGCGGGTGAAGCTAATAGCGAATTCTGCATATATAAGACACGTAGAATTTTGTTGCTATACAAGACAAGCAGACCAGCCAACCAATCATGAAATTCATTGGATAGAGGGTTTAGATTTTCTATAATATTTTGATTATTATATTCTTTGACTTGGTTGGTCTTAGTTTTTATTTTGAATCAAACTTAGTAATTTTTAAAAATAACGTAGGATCTACGAACGATGGGATAAAGCAGACTGATCTACTACTCAATCTGCATGATCACCCTTTCTGGCTTGTTTCATATATTCCATGAACAGAATCCCACAAAGCCGATACCTATGGTAGGTGCCATGAATGCTAACAGGCCGGCCGCAAACGGGTCAATGGAGCCCTTTGATCCAAGCTCTCACCTGTCTTCCTTGAGTGCCCTGGTCTTTCGCAGACTAGACACTTTAGCCTCTACTCAAGCCAGCCTATAGCATAGGGGCGATGTTTACTTTATCTCTCCATGCAACACACAATATACAGAGTAGACGTAGGTACAATGGAAACGTCTTACGTAAGCCTCGTTGACGTGCTATGGCCTAGATCGGAAATCTAGTAGGTTATAACTTTGTTGTGGATATTTTTTATACCCTCGGGAACAAGATTTAGTGTGTTCTACATTACTTTGTAAAAATAAATACAACATTTTCGCCAAAATTGCTTATGAGGCTAGATTGGAAATGTTGTTCGTGTAATAAATAAAATGGGTTAAGTATATAAAATTCAGTTTTATTATTATTATGTGTTATTATCTATTTCTGAGATTGCTGGTTAACCTGTAATTGGCGACTGTGTAAGTCCGAGGCTATTGTTATCTATAGTACTTTAGTTATATTTTACACAGAAACTGTTGGTATATCTCAATAAATAAATAAAGTAAAATTGTGTAGGGACGCATTTAGATATACATGTAAATGCTTTTTCACGCCAACACGTCACCATATTGAATAATTACAACAGATGCTACATAAAATATTAGAATACTTTAATAGAACGTCATAAAAATAAAAGCTTATAACTATGAATCTTAGTAATCCGGTGTGAAAGGAAAATCATAACAGTTTGATATAATTTATTAATCACGAGTGTTGGGAATAAACGTGACAAAATAAAACACATAAAGAGTCGGACAACGTTATCGTTTTGAATTCGTTTTTTTCCTTTTTAATCTGAGAAATGTTTTTGTAAAATATTTTGTGAATATGTTCAATGAGCGACCGATAAAAAGGGGTGTTTGTATTTTGTGGGTCCGGACTCGATTTGAATCATAATAGTGTTTGAAATTTATTTGCTCGTAAAACGGGAGTGTTACCGGGTTGGCTTGTGACAAAGGCGGTTTTATCGCGGCCGGTGAGCGATCGTAAATTTTACTTCGGCTGTCAAAACATAGTGTGGTGCGAGCCTTATTCCTGTGGAGTGCTCCGATATACATTCAGTGACTCATATTTAGTGCTTAGTATACATATAGCCTATCAGATTGTATGGGGTACAAAAAATAAGTAAATTACGACAAGTTATAAAAAAATAAGTATTCCCTCGTGGTCTCTAGCTAAAAATAGGTCTCGATGGTGGATGAAAAAATAATGCTATCAGTTAGTAGTGGTACGACGTTGCCTTAGTTCTTATATCGATAAAATAGTAGTAAATAATATACTTAAATAATTTTATCGTTAGCAAAATATGAATTTAAAACTTACCTACCCAATAAAATAGCAATAAAATAAAGAAGTAGCTTAAAATATTCAAGTGCTTAACGTTTGAATCAGTTACGGTGACAAGTCAAAATAATATGGCAATAAAAATATCGTAGTCACCAACCTAGACGTCTAGAGTTACGAATACGAGACGGCGGATCCAAAAAGACATCGAATATCGATATTTTTGCAAACCCGGGATATTTATGAACACTTTAAAAGCAATAAAATTTGATATTTCAAATTGGTTTCTATTAAACGTAAGCGGTAAATCATATAATATGACACAACAGGTACCATTTGGAACAACGTTATAAGAAAACGGGTACAATAAGCAATTTAAGTCGGCGTAAAAGGGACCGTTGTTGTCCTAATTTAGTACAATCATTATGCATATTGTATGCCCCACTTGGCTTTGTTTCTCGATAAACAGTGGTCGTTTTCCCCGAGTTTTCCCTTTTCCCGCTTTTTTATTATTAAGAGGCCGCATTTACCTGCGGATGTAAGTTCTTGCTGTACAGTCGGAACCACAAAAGGTAGCAGTGCCGCTTTTAGAAGCTGTTCCTTTATGTAATTTTATGTTCAAGTTCAATGAAAGGACAAATATATCTTTGTAACGTTTTCTGTTCCGTTTATTTCAATTGTATAATTTATAATGAGACGAAAATTTTATCCTTCACGTGTGTTAATTAAGATTATACCTATTTACGACAACATTACTGTAAAAATGTTTCTGATTAAATAGAGTAAAAGAAAGAACTGTCTGAGTTCCTCTACATTTTTATCCAAGACAATTTATCATAACTCAAAGAAAGCTTAAACAAATTCTTAGTCAAAAAACACAATAATGTTAACATTCCTTCGACGCGAACACCAAAAAGAGTAAAAGATATTTTCTTGTTCCCCTAGTTAAACAAACAAATTATTCTGTTTTTGATTGTACAAAGATTCAGTAGAGCTCGGGCATCGTTCTCAATATTGTCTTGGTAATAGGCAAGATGCTTCTCCAGCCATATTCCGCATCCCGCCGAAATAGAATTAGCCTTAGTGTAATAAATTCAAATCACAGCTCACCGTCATTTCAGCCTCCTTTTTCACAAGAAGATATTCGTTGTGGAATCCTTAATTCGGTTTCGTTTCGCTATTGTGGTTCCTTTGGCTGTCATTTCTCGCTTTGTGTTGTATTTTTTGTCAGAAAACGACCGGAAAAATCTTTAATGAATGTTAAATACTTTGAAGATCAAAAGTAAAAAATTGGGGAACCTTTAATAATGCCAAGTTATTTTTATAAAACTTTTGTTCTTACCTGTACTTTGTAGAAACCCTTTCTTTCTTTTGTAAGAAAAACGCGATTGTTTTTGGGACAGTTCTGTTTACTGACCAACATTTTAGTTGAACAAGATGGAAAACTGCCACATTTCTGAAGGTCATTTTTTTTTAATTTATTTTTGCACCGATTTTAAATTACTCTATTAACAAAGATTGGTCCTTGGCAGCTCTGGACAGAGAGAGGTGGAAGGAGAGTAGGGAGGTCTTTGCCCAGCAGTGGGGCTTTAAAAAAAAAGAAGAAATTTTTGCGGACAATTTTTTTGATGCCCTTTGGGTATTCCGCTCCTTTTTTATACAATTGTACATATTATTATTATTTTAAGACTGTTAGCTTTTTAAATTATATAAATATTATCTAGTAAATTGAAATAAAAATATATTTTCATTAGATTTCAAATGCCAATATCTCAAAAATTCCGATAAATCTTACATAAAAATTGGTAGCAACTCATGGTAGATTCAAATTTATGTTCAAAGGTTGTTCACCATGAATATTTATCGCAAATCTTTGGCAAGAACCTAAGAGTCATACCACCCTAAGACCCACTATTTCATTTGATGACAAGCTAGAAACACTAATTAATTATGGAAGTTCATGGCTACAGTTATAAATCATAATTTTAACCTATGAGTGTGCTAGCGACATCCGTCGAAGTTTGAGCGCTAGCGCAATCGATATCTGTATGTTACTGGCAAAACATGATTCCAGTTAAGCCTGGATGAAACAAATTTTAATGCGGAACGCTTAGGGAGTCAGGATCAACAATTTCATTTAAAATCAAAATATTGTGTTATGTCTTTTACTCTGCGCTAAATATATGTTTTTATTTTCTTTCTTTAAAAGCGTCCGTATCTCAAAATAATTAAGTGTTTATATTTGCTTGATTTTCTAGAGCTTCTTACTATTATTTATTTATTTATATACATTTTTTTCTTCTTCTTTTCGAGTCGATGGTAAATTGTTAAATGAGTTTTCTAGAGCTAAATATTGCTATGGAAGCTAGGATAGTAGGGTACCTATAGTATTATTAGGTTTATCTATGATAGGAAATCTGATCTTGAATAGTCATGCCTTCTCAAGGAGACATTAATAAACTGCGACAGGTTAGAAAATGATGTCGGTTACATTATCAAACTCAAATTAACTTACGAGGAATAAAGTAGTCTATTATCCTAAATGAAAACTTTTTTAACCAAGTTGCGACAAAAATCCGAAATAGTAACCGTGATTATTTCATCCAAGCAACGTGACAAATCCGTAACGGACAGAAAAAGTTTACATATCAGGACAAATCACATTAACAAAGGTGAAACTAATTTATCCAGTTTGGGCGAACTACGGGTAGCTAGAATAAACTAGCTTATCCGAAAATGGGATTTGCCCTGCGACAGACACATAAATATCAGCGCCATCTACTGAAATTCTTGCGAGATGCATTAATCACTCGGGTTCTCCATTACCGACAATGTTTGTTTTAACTTGCCAACTACGGAACTCCATATTAGATTGTACCCATCAGCTATTGGTTCCGTGATCTGTGTTTACGTTTTGCTGAATAGGATGTTATTAAGTGAATACGCGTCTGCATTCAGATTTGAAATTGCGATTGAAAACGTCAGTGATTCCGGATGTGAGTGTAGGATATGGAAAAAAGAGAGCCAAAAATGACATAATTTACTTTTTCGAATAGTATTCCAATCAATAAAAAGTGTTTGAGTGAAAACAAATGTTTTGAAAGAGAAATCAATAACATACCTATTAACTTTAATGAAATATGAATAGTTGAAATAAACTGATCGAAATCAGTAGGTAGGTACTCGATTTCGACGAGAATTTAAAACTAATTTGTAACACTAGCACGATCTCGTAGCTTCAGAAAATGGAAATTCAATATCTACTCTTTTCATCGACTCAATAAACTAGCTTTAGACAATTCGTTTTTAATCAAAACATTTACAGATTCGTTGGATTCCAATATGTATAATACGCTCAGCAGTTCATTGGTATAATATTTTGCCGTGGGAATCATAGCTGAATGTGAGTAAGGGGTCTGAAATAGACCAAAAATTGATAATAACAAACCAAAAGGCGTCAAAACATCGTGGCTCAAGAGTAGTTAGATTTATGTACATACTTATGTACTTATACGGTACAGTATACACGAGGGATGGTCAACACGTGACAAGCATGATAAATGAGGAGTTCGGGATCATGCCTCTGGGGACCCCCTTTGGCTGAAAGCGGCTATACGGAAAGAAACCTAGCAACATCCAAAAAAACGTACATCAAAATAAACCCTATTCCGTATTACACAGAACATGTTTTACAATACGAAGAAGATAAAGTTAAAACTCCATAAAAATTCAGAAGCTACCACGAATTAGTGTTGCAAAAAGTAACTAAAGTGGATGACCACGATACCAAAATAGATCTTGTGATTCATGTGATAAGATTTGAATTGGTTTGTGGGTTTCCGCATGAAAATGCTGGCTCTCGGAGATCAGAAAGCAAAATGTAGAATCCGAGACAGAGTCAAGTCAAAGGCGGGCGTGAGTCCACAGAATATTTTTAGTAAACCCAAACTAAGTGGTCCGACGGAATAAATAATGCAATTTCGTGATATTACATTCAGCCACAACATTCGTGTATAGCCCAACAGTTTTTTATAGTAAATTTTGCGTAACATCAGTACCTAATTTTATTGGTATCTGGAAAACTGAGCTAGACTGACTGAGGTACTGGGATTTAGGGTTTATATTGTAAAACTGATTTCTTGAGATTCGATATAGAGTTTTCGTTTCTCAGTAATCTTTTAAACTATAATAGAATTCTTGTCTTTTCTCGCCTTGAATACACAATGCGATTTTTAAACGTTAACTTAGATTTTCATTAAAAAAATGCTAGATAATAAATCGAAGTCTCTTCAATATACTATTCGATCTCGATATAATTTTTACCATCCCTACCAAAATATATGAATAGGTACATTCCCAATATTTGATGTTAGTAATGAGAAAATATCCGTAAACCATTATTCATTTTATGGCATATATCCTAAACTTATTTGCTAGAAGAAGAAAAATGAACTAAACGCGATGTACGGTCACTAAAAGTGATAGGTACCCAAGGTCGTCGATATAGTTGAAGTTTAGTAAGAAATCGATGAATGTTTTCGAATAAAACTTAATTTAATTAATAGAAAACAAACAGGTTATTAATCAATTTAAATTTAATTCGAGAACATCCATCGGTTCCTTACTAAACTTCTACCATATCCGACGAACCTGGTTACTTATCTCTTTTGGTGAGTGTACTTGGTCAGTTCGTTGCTCCTACACCCAATGTTTGTTTAGAACATATAAGTAGGTAATGTTTTGAAAGCAAACCAATAAAATGCAATGTACCCGACAGATACACCTTGTGAACGTTGCAGATATGTTAAGACATAAAATGGTATTATTTGTCGATTCGGAACACCTTCGTCGTATTTACTTGTTACTGTGACAGAACTTACAAATGTGGATATAGCGTTGAATGTCTTTGGCTTGTGGTTTGGTTTGCTTTTCTTCGCGTTATGGACAGTATTTAAATTATTTAGCACTAGCTTTTGCCCGCGGCTTCGCTCGCGTTAATTTAGACTTTGACTATCAATTCGGGTTATAATTCAATCATGATTCGAAAGACACGTGGCGCCATCTATTATTATCAGAAAGTTATTGTTGTTTTCCTCGGGAACAGTACTTTTTTCGGCATATAAGGTACCCTATGTCCGTTTCTGTACACCTGACAACGTATATGCAAAATTTCAGGATGATCGGTTCAGTGGTTTAGGCGTGAAAAGGTAATAAACAAACAAACTTACTTTCGCATTTATAATATTAGTTAGGAAGTTAGGATAGTTAGGAAGTTAGGATAAGTGGTATAAGACTTAATTCACTATTTGGAACATATGTTATGCTGTACCTATCCCTACCCGTTGATATAACAAATGCTAATACTCAAGATTAATTGATCCGTCTAAAGCTAAAATATAAAACAGACAATTTCCAAGAAACATTAATAACAAATTTCATTAAAAATCTTCACAACCAATAGACAAAGTTATTGAAAAAAATCAATATTTTGGGCTATTTCGAAATTGGCTAACCCGGAAAATCATTTAGATTCTAAACGCGTTGCGGTCCCGAGGCTTGAAAATATTGGCTCCGCAAGCAATAAGCGGTATGGCTGCAGAATAGTAGGCGATCGTTATAAGGAGTTATGCGACCGTTTTGGTTAGACGCCTTTGTCCATGTGGTCTTTGGAAAACATTATGGGAATTTCTCTTGTTGTGTCTTGCTTACAAACGTTACGCGCACTGTATCGAAATTGTTTCGAACCGCTTACAGACACACTACCCAACGATTTTAAAATAGTAAATATTTCTACGTAAATACATACCACTTGGCATTATTAAACATTTGTTTAAACACTTATTTAACTAAATACCGCTTCATAGACTTCGTGGAACTCGTTATTTTAGAGAAATTTTGCCAGACACCTCGTTTTGAAGCCTTTTGATTAACCGTTTTATACCCAACACGAGTTCCAGAGAATTTACAAATTATATTTATTAGAAAAGTCAAACATTTTCTTTTCTTTGAGGCGAATTATTTTCCTTTTTTATTACGGCCCGTAAGAAAAGTACCAAGTAACGTTCATAAAAATAGTTTCGACAAAATTGCGAGCCTTTACTTAAATGATGTTCACAAAAAAGGACCAGACACAAAGGAAGCCGTTGTGTATTGAAAAAGAAATAATCTCTCTTAATTGCGGCTCGGTTTTTGATCCATGACTCCGGTAATCGAAAAGGGTCTGTCGATTTTTCCCTCATAAGACGAACCCTTTGAAAATGACCCGCATTTGGCAAAAAATATCTTTGCATTCAAAGGCGTCGCGTCCGGCATCCTTCCTTTCACCGTCCGTGGTTGATTGCGTTCGACCCGTGAATAATACCCACTTTGTGCCCAATAAAAGTTTTCCTCCCTTCGTCGATATTGGAAACAATGGCTTTGACTCACAATTTTTCTGTCGCAGCCGAGGCGACGGCGGAAACGATTGGGATTATATCGTTCTTTTGATTTGAGGGTAAACGTGATATCGTTTCTAATGAGCCACCTCGACTCGAGTGCTTCTGATTATTTATTAAGTTTTTGTATGAGAAGTTGTTGTGTACGTTAGCCGACCTATCCAGACAACCTTCAAGATAAAAAATACATTTCTTTCCCTTATTAACAACGGATCTATTCTGTATTTTTAGACAAGCTTTGTTCTTCGAATATTTGTAATATCGCTATCAATTTTCCAATACCCCGAAATTTAATAAATCTCTCGAAACAAGATGTGTTAAATCTTTGAAACAAAATATTATTATGGAGTACACGAAACATTTTCAACAAAGCTCTTCAACAGAAATATACGAGCATGTTTCACATATATGGCCTCGTAAACACAAAACATTTGACAGAACAAAACCCAGCATGGAAAGATAATGTTGATACTGAAAGGCATAAATTTTTACCGGTCGATTAAACAATGGCCAAGGCGAAGCATCCTCAAATTAGACAAAGGCGGTATTAATACGGAAGCCATTAAATTGAGATAAGCGGCAAGGCAGATTGGGCGGCGCCCTGCGCTTGGTATTAGCCCGTGAGTCCTGATAAGTGAGAGACGGGGGTTTTGCGGGAAATGTCATAGATCAATGACGGGAAAAGAATCGACGCTTGTAATTTTATAGCGACGGGACGTGCGGGCTTTCCGGGTTGTTCTGTTTTGGCAAAATTAGGTAAACAACTTTGAATGTGGCTACATATATGTACAAGCGGGTATTCAACTAAAGGATTGTGAATTGCTCATAAACTCATTGCTTGAAATAAACTCATACCATACTCCTTTACTGTCTTTTTATTAGTTACGGTTTGCTTTAACTGTCTCCCACATCACAAAAATATTTTTACAGCACTGAGAGTCCCAATAAAAATGCAATCACTGCAACTGTCTGCAATCATAATTAATTTAATCTATGTATAGCGTATTATTGGAGGTAGGGTTTCTATGTCGCTAGTAATTGGAACGCCGCCGGGCCCCGGTTTGTCGTCGGACAATCAACACGACGTGATACGAAATCCGACGCGTTCGCTTCAGATTACTGAGCAGTAATCATTGTCATGGACCAATCATGGAGCTTTAACTTGGTGTAAACGTGACTTTATCTAAGTATTTATTGGCTGGTGGGAAATTTAGAATTTTCGCTCTCCTGCATGGTATATAAACCCTATGTGATTTATCGATTTGTACTGATTGTAACTGGAGTGCAACGGAGGTCATAGGAATAGATCGATTTTTTATGTATGTGATCGGTTAAAGATATTATCAAAATATAAACAGTTTCTCACATATATTTTTTTCAAATTTATGATTAAAATTCCTAACAACTGCATGTACCTATTCGTTTTCACCTGAAATAAAATTCTAATTTATGTTTTCACAACAGCGATGTTTTCATGCAAATATTTCTTTCTTATAAAATACTAATTCCATTTAAAAGCTTTCAGATTTATTATTTAGCTTGCTCCCAGAGGATTGCGTGATTACTTTGTGTTGCTTTAAAACATGGGGTAGAAATTATATTGAGCCTAATTTCCGTATCTTGAGCACAAAGTAAATATTTTTACACCACCAGCCTATTAACAATGTTTGTTCACGCGATATTACCGGACAACAATATTATGTTTAATGTTAACTTTCATCCAGTTTGGGGGATAAAAATTAAAAAGGTTACATGAAATTAATGGAATAAATTTTTAAAACGAGTGAGGCTTAATATTTTAGTTTGTATTTTGGAATTTATCTCGATTCTCGAGTATCTCGATAATACAATGTCTTGAATTAGGGATTACAAAATGAAATATTCAAATTATATTAATCAAATCTTCAGGTTTTAATTAATCTTTTAGTCCTGAAGCCAATCAGACTAATTGCAAATGACTTTGCTTAAGTTCGTAGCTCGTAGGTCAGTGCCCTTTAAAAAAGGCTTTTGTAGTCAGTTCTTTTCAAGTTTTTTTTTTTGCGTATGTTGATATCTAAAGGAAAATTACGTTCTAAATAAAGTTTTGAATGTTATTCCAACAAAAATAAATTCTCTAAAGCCACCTAATTTGGATAAACTTGAATCTTCGCAATACATATTTCGCTGACCGGTTTTATTTAGTAATTTATAAAAAACATCCCTGGAAGCCCAATTTAATTTATGTACGTAGTATGTAGCCCCAAAACAGTACGTTTAAAAATTAATAGCGCATTAAAACGTTTGTTAGTATAACATTTATAAAATTCTAAATTACGACCCTCCTCAGAGTACAGAGCATCATAATTTCTTTACACATAAAAATTAAAATGTTTATTTTATAATTTCCCGTAACAGCCCATTTTTAATGGACTGCGTTTTCTATATTTTTACAAAAAATAATGTGTTTTATAAAAGAAAGCACCAATTAGGCACAGAATCAGAATGAATCAGAGTATTCGTTAATGGACTTTTTCCTGAGGGAGTCCGGAGCGTTCAGTTTTATTCTACAGCAATTGAAGCATTTGAATCATTTCCTTTTTTTTCTATTGATTTAAAAGTATCATGGGTTTTGCAAATGGAGCGCACAAAAAATGTTAATTAAACGTATGTATCACACAAACTGGATTTCGACCATTAACGAGAGCTTAGCAGGGCATTCCCTGTTGTATTGCAAGATAATCTCTCATCGCGCATTGTGCTGTAGATAAAAATGCTTCGTTTGCAAGCAGCCTGTTATACTGGACTACACACAGTAGTGTTAACCTCATGCAATCTGATCCTCGGCTACATTTTCACCGTTTGAAATGCACCACGTTTCCTCACAATCACAAAAGTCAGCGAGCTTGTCGTTTGCACGCATCCTTGAAACCCTTTACCCCTAAACTTCGCAACACGTACCTATGTGCGCAAAAAATATACAAATATGATAATACTCCGTGTTGTGTTTTCCTTTAATTTCTTGATCAAAATGGAAATTGTATCGCGCCGCAGCGCGCTATATTAAAAAATCATTTTTATTTTTCTACCGCTCCCCTTTGTATCGCGAGGTAATTATCATTTTTGAGTAGCGAGAGAAAATTACCAAACATAATTATTTATTTACAATATTATCGACTACAGTAATTTCACCTCGAACTTTTTCATCACAAATGTAATACCATAAATTTCAGGTCCGCCATGATGCGAAACACGGGGGGATTTTTTTCTTAGTCTCTCATCCTTGTTTCTCTGCCGAAACGACCTTTTACGCGTCATAAACACCCGAACCTTGTTCTCGTGTGACCCTAATTATCAATAACTTGTACCGCTAACACTTTCCTTACAAGGGTTAATAATTACTTGGATGTCAGGGAGAGCGGCACTTAAAGCGAAGACCGTATAATGACAAGTTGCAAACTCATCGCCCACAAGCATTGAGTAACCTATTTTACGCAAACGCATTTTACGACGTACGCTCGACACGCTATTTACGCGTATAGCTTATTTACATTAATTCGCAAGTGAGAATACAAACGGGTAATGAATTGTTTGATAGAGAAATGACTGACATATGACGTCAGTTGTCATGTTGAATGAGAGCTGTCGGCACGTTATAAATCAGTCATGCGCATAATGAGCGGATTATGTAATTTCCTTTTGTGGATCTTCCTTTTGTGGTCTGACTTAAATGTGCCTTAATCAAAATTCAACAATACTATTTCATAGCGGTCTCTTCATTTTATATAACAGCAAGCGACTGATTTTGAATTCACTTTTAGGGTTGAAGTTTGGTTTTTTGGCGGCATGGAGAGTGCGACTGTCGCAACCCAGCGCAGGGCACGCCACAATTGCGGCGGTAAGACCCCTCTTTGAGGAGTGGCTTGAGAGGCGCCACGGCGTCCTCACCTTCCGCCTGACGCAGGTCCTCACCGGACATGGCTGTTTCGGGAGGTTCCTGTTTCGGATAAGGCGGGAGGAAACGCCCGGGTGTTATCATTGCGTGGATCGACCGGAGGACACGGTGGAGCATACGGTGGAGGTCTGCCCGGCTTGGGCGGAGCACCGCCGTGTCCTCGTGGCAGCGATCGGCGGCGGCGACCTCTCGCGTCCGGCCCTGGTTCAGGCCATGGTACGGAGCGAGAGGGAATGGGAAGCCGTCACCTCCTTCTGCGAAGCAGTAATGCTCGCGAAGGAGGAGGCGGAGCGCGAAAGGGAGAGGCATTCTCTGCGCCCTCGCGCCCCTAGCCGCCGCAGGAGGAGGAGACACCCTGGGCGTCGGGAGTCGATTGCCGACTCCCGGCCACCGTAGGCGCGGGCTTGCGGACGGCGAGCAATGGGCAGCTCGCCGTCCGGTAAGGACCAGGCCCGGGTCGACGGCGCGTCGTGTTCCACGCGCGCCTCAAAGAGATGTCAGCACCATTGACGGGGTCCCATAGGACCGATGCCTGCCGGGGTCGCGGATTGTTCGAAAGAGTTACCGTGGCCCTGGCGCACAGGCAACTGAAGGAACACGGGTGGGTTTTAGTCAGTAAGAGTCTGACACGCCTTTCCGCTCCGCCCAGAGCGGGAGACGTCATTTGATGATTTCCCACGCAAAAAAAAAAAAAAAAAAGGGTTGAAGTTTTTAGTAGGTAGTAATTTAATATCTTTAAAAAAATATGTAATTAGTCAAAACTCTGTAAGTAACTACATTATCTTAGCGTCATAAAGCCACATAATTATTACACACTCTCTTCCACAAACAACACTATTTATTATTTAAATAATTTCCCTTGAGACCCGTGAGCAGGGGCGATCATTGCCTCAAGTCCTCCACTTCTATAATCCGTCACATCTTCTACGCAAACAAGAGGACGGTAGTAGGTAATGCACTTTCTCCCTCTTCCACTCATATCTGTCCAATATTTGTCCATTCACCTGTATTAAGTAGCACACCACATGTAATGACCGGCGGGGTTGCGGTCCGGGGGTGTGTCAACAAATCGCACGCACAATGTTTTGTATCCGACCACCCGTATCTGTCTGTGTTTGTTTATAATGCCCCCTACGAACGGTGAACTGGTTTTATAGCCTTTAGAAATAACTGTAGCAGACGGCAACGAATTTTCTATTTCGCGTTACAACTTCCTTGATGGGAGTTGTTTAATTTTAGAATTTAATGTTTTTGGACAGAAAAATGGTGATGACTTATTTTATATCAAGTGAAGTTTAATGTCAATTTAACTAGCATTTTATTTTATATTTTGAGAAACTTTTATGATTAAAATAATACCGGTTGGCAGGGACAACGACACACAACCTGTTACCATAAATTCAGTACATGATTCTGGACCTCGCTGCGTTGAAAGTTTTCATCGGTTATTTAAAAAAAATCAACTGTTCCATACATTTTGACCGCATAGGTATTGCACTTTTATAGGAAATAGCAGATTTATTTTTTAATAACCGACGAAATTTATCGACCGTTATCACACTGACGATTTGCCAGGGTGTTCCCTGCGAATTTAATTGTTCTCCGCGTTTTCACATTATTGCACACCCGCTGGTCTCGCTCTCTCCTGCTGTACACTCACGTCAACCGCTCTCTCTTCACAAACCTGGCCAACACGTTACACACACGTGCCGTGCTTGCTACGCACACGCAGCTAGCGCGGTAAACAATCGCCTAGCTGGAAACACGCTCGCATAAACGCCAGTATGATAAGGCCGTTAATCCCTACTGATTTATCTCTGCCAATAACCATCAAAATCTGTCAAGTGGTTTAGCGGTGAACACGTAGCATAACAGGCAAACCTACTTTCAGATTATTAATTATAAAGTTATTAATGTGAAGGGAAAATGTACCTATTTTATAGCTTTATTATCACGACAAATGAAAAAGTAGCATGTTCAACACAACCCTTCACAACCGATACTAAACCAATATTTCTAACCCTACTACAACCTACAAGCGAATAAAACATTTATTTACTAACTACCAACGCCCCCTACAACCAGTATCCAACATGACTTGAAACTGTGTTTATCTACAACTCCGATTGAGTTTCCTAAGTCTACAATTAACGTTATACAACATGTATGTTTGTCCCGCCCGCATGTAAAACTACACATCCGAATTTTCCGGTCTACGGAACCCTTTGTGATTTTATTTAAACGTAGATACTCGTCAATATAACGAAATGTTCAACAAACACACTGATTGCCATTTATTTAGAAACTGGATTTACAGGGGCAAACAAACTCTAATTGTTCTATATTCACTGTAATCAATTTAAATTAAACTTCGTACTGGCTAATTGAATTTTTGATGAGGGGAATTTAAAGGAGTAGTGAGCTGTTTTATGAGGGATAAATCTGTAGGTTCATTAAGAGTTCTTTGTAAAACTATGATTTATGTAATTAGTTTTCAATTTCGTTTGTTAAGTAACTCTATTACGCACTGTGAGTACATTTACCTACTTCTTTTCACCGGACAACTTGAAATGAAATTGTTTTTTTTTTCAGTCGCGTCTGGACATTTTTGTAGTTTTGAAAGTCCTGTATAGGTTTTTTCAAAAATAAACGGCAACTTTATTTTATCTTTGTAAATGAGAAGTAAAAAAATATTATTGCAGGTATGTTTAAGTTTAGTTCATGAAAAACCATGTCTACTTTATTTCTAACCTAACGTTAAAACATGTAACACACAGATACCTAACGGTTTCAGTAGTTACAATTAGTGCCAACTGCCAATGCACTGCTTGAAATCACGTTCTTCACAATCCGTACAACGAGCAGTCGTTGGGCGAAATTGCCTTAATCACAATCCTTGCTCGTCGAATCGATGAGCTGTGTTATTTACTACACTAGTCCCGTCTATGTTTTACACATTCTGTTGCATGTTGTACATTTGTGTTCGATTTTTAAAAGTTCTACGATAGCCTATTGTTTTTTTTATACAGAGTGTTGAGAGTTTTTTATACGTTTTGTCTATGTGTCTATATTTTAAATAATAAGGATTCCGTCAGCTGTTTGATGGAGTTTATCATGCACACTATCTGTATACCAGCTTAATTATTATTATAATGATAACTAAACAACAAAACAACAAATTAGACGCATTTATTCGGAATATCCATTTGTTCCTCAATTACACAATAATGGCACACAAATGATAAATCACAGAGTTTATTCAATGCAAATTTTAATATTCCAGTCTACAATCGATGTAAATTCGAAATTTAATACTAACTAATTATGATTGCTTCATCAGGCGCTTTTGGTAAATGTTTACAAGCGTTTTTAGTAGAAAATGAACGTGAATTTTCCAAGCGGGCCTTCAGCACGATGTGATTATCAAAATTTCCAAATTAATAAAATAGATTTTGACGTAAAAAATATACGGTATCCACGTGTATAATCTGAAATAATTTTGAGCTAGGAAAAATATTTTTTACCACAAGGATGTTGTCTGGTAACCCAAATAGTATTTATTAAAAAATCATAAATTAACATTATTTTAGTCTTTGTGTTTTATTATAATTTAGGTAACTGGCATTGCTTTAATTACAATTTGAACTTGGCCGACGTTTTACCTATAAAAACTGTAGTAACCTTTTCTAAAACTAAAGGGCAATTTATCAATTCCCTGTCTTGAAACGTTGTCACAATCGTCACAGAAACTTCGTAATGGATACTTATGTTTTCGTAACCCGATTCCACACTCAAATAATTTCAACTGATATTTTCACAAACTCACGAAGAAGTTGTATTTTGAAATCTTATAAAATCCGCCTAGTTGAGAACTTTCTTATCCGAACTCAACAGCTCTCGAGTTCCTACCTGCGACAAATCTGAGTTACGGACTTTTAAGTATTCTTGTTTATTTTACCTTTCAGGTTGTTAATGTTTTGTCGTGATTAAATTGAAACTCTTAATTTGAATCAACGAGATTCAATGATCATCTTATAACAAGTTATATCAACTCTTTTTCGCTTTGAATTAAGTCGTTTCGGTCTTCATTTTGTTCAGTTGAACATTTTCTTCATCTCGGACAGATATGATTTTGAGTACGGTTGACAGAATAAAGTTTTATCTAATCATACAGTTTCCACGCAGATTGTTAATCAAGTTTCTTCCTTTTTATGTATTTTCTGTCGTAATCTTTTAACAGTAGTCCGCCTTGTACTTAAACCGATCTGATTTCCTTAGTACGGATCTAATTTACATTAGTAGCTACCACGAACTTTATTAAACACGTACGTACCTAGTACCTGAAATCCGGGTTTCCCTGAAAATCACTTACTATTTATACAAAATTGTTCGAACCGTTTCTAACCACATTAAGGATTACATACACTTTCCGGTAAAGCTCAATACGTATTCTAAAATAAATTTTATCTCGGCTTACTTAAATGCAAAATAGTATTAACTTCGTATAATTTGGAATTTCTTATCTACCCAGACGACGTAGTCACTGGCGACAATTCAACGAATTCAAATGTTAAAGATGTTTCAGACGAAATCGTACGTGATTGCCTTGAAGTTTTTTTTGTTTTCATTAAGCTGTACAAAATGAAATTGGTCAGATTAATTGACATGAAATTGGACAACATGAAATAATTGTAAATTACTTCGAGTGTGAGCACGCAAAAATATTCCTTTAATGGTTCCAGGAAAGTCACATGCAATTAATATACTTTTTTCGAAGGGTAATTGAATAAAATAAAATGAACAATGATATATCAAAATAATTAACGGTTTTTTTTTCGTAAAATATTCACGTAGGTAATGAAAAACACGTTGTTTTATTTTAATTCTTTGTTTTTTGTTCTTCACTGATTAGCTGAAGTATACGATACAATGCAATATCTACGAAATCCGTAGGAGAACCAAGGTAACCGACATAGACATAGACCGAAGAATTGCAAACAGTGGACAGGGCACATTACTCCCAGAATAGATGGCCGATTATGCCGAAAGGTTCTGGAGTGGCGACCGCGAACCGGAAAACGTAGCGTTGCAACACCTCCCACAAGGTGGACCGATGAGCTGGTCGCTGGAATCTGCTGTATGCGAGAAGTAAAGAACCGGTCGAAGTGACGGACTTGGGGGAGGCCTATGTCCAGCAGTGGACGTATTTCGGCCGAAATGATGATAAATCATACAATACCTAGATTGCAAATAAAATGCCCACATACAACCCTAACTTAAAATATTTGCCAAGTCAATCCCAAGCTGAGCACTAATGAGATTGAAATCAAACAAGCATGTGAACCGCAATATATTCGCGTCTATCTGACGCTACTCTTAAATTCAAACAGACTGGTCGTCTCCATTGTTTGTCAGTGGAACCTTTTTGTGAAGATTTCCCATGGGAAGGGGTCGCGGTGGACGATCCACGTCACTTGTCCTCCAACGCTGAAAGGAATATGCAAACAGATTTGCAAAAAAGAATCTCTTTTTCTAGAAAATTATTAATGGACGTGGCCTTTAAGTTACATAATACAAAGTTTTAGTGCATGAAATATGAAATTGGAATAAAAAATACTTTATTTTTCACTTCAAATAACTGTTATGAAAATGTGATTTGGGTTGATTGATACGTTTTAGCATAATTGGGTAAAAATGAAAAATATGTGCTTTTTGTTTCTATCACCTTCTGATTACCGTTGTTAATTAAATACAAAATCTGTTTAAACTAGACAATGAATCTCCTAGTAATAAATATTACGTGTTACAATAACTGTAATAAAAACAAACATAATTCTCAACAGTATCCATTTAAATATCCGTACAATAATTATTAGCATAACAATTTTAACGCAAGGCACGTAACTCAGTACAAAAAGATGGGAGCTTCTAAGATAAACATTGGATACATAAACAAGAGACAATTACTGAAGCATCTAATGAATAGGCATTAAACGACACGCTGTTGAATGAGCGGCGAACACAAAGAGAAGCTCCGAGTAACTAACATGCCGATACACCTCCCTCGTAATAATCGTACAGTTGGCTGCAAA
This sequence comes from Dryobotodes eremita, assembly GCA_917490735.1. Taxonomy (NCBI): domain Eukaryota; kingdom Metazoa; phylum Arthropoda; class Insecta; order Lepidoptera; family Noctuidae; genus Dryobotodes; species Dryobotodes eremita. Next base: position 14,551,301 of record OU823251.1, on the reverse strand, counting down.
CAATTAACGCATTTCCTCTATCATTACAGGGAACTAAAGAATCAGACGATGGTATCTCAACGGAAAAATGACAGTTGGTATCGTTGAGAAAATTTGTTGCTCTAACAATGAAATCTTCGTCATCATCTCAACGAATAGAATACGGCAGGTACTTGCTATATATAATTTTGTATTAACTCCTCCAATTCTGGATAAATCCAAAACAATCATTTTCCATGAAGTTATTATCGTTGCTCTCTTTGTTACACCAAGCTTTACTACCAAAATATCTTAAAATTCCTCACTTGACACTTCCTCGCCTTTGAAAATGCAGAGAACGAGACACGTGTACCTACTGGCATGAACAAAATTGGACCGTGCGAAACAGGCACAACTTCTGAGCAACAATGTGGTGAATTCAATCCGTGTTTTCTAAAATTAGCACCATTCGTTTCACCTTTACATCTCTTTAGATCTTCAAAACTTGTGTCTAAATCCTTTACACAGCTTAATTTCCTTATCCACGTTTAATTCACTACTGCTTTTCCAACGATCACTTTTCTAAATTATATATTTTTGTATATCTAGTCCTCTTTCTGAAATTTCTACATCTGCTGTGGTCAATCGATGAGCAATTATTTGTATAGCGGCTACTTGATACCCGGTCTAGGCAACTTAACGTGCTTGCCTGCCTGTTTTTGCCGGCGGCACTACTTTTAAGGATAGTTGCCCTTCATTAGGTCAGACGTGAGCTTATTATTGGCAGACGGTTTAAATGTGTCGTAATTTGCCTGTGCTTAAACAAGTGCCTGCATTGCTAGTTTGTTGTAGTCATTTAAGTTTATTTACGATTCACTTTATTTTAATTATGTTGGTTTAATATTTTACTGTTGTGAGAACTTTTAATTCTTATTTTTTCCACTTACATATGTATGTAACAATTAATCAAACTTTTACCTTTGCTATGTATGTCGTAGGATCTATTAAAAGACCCATCAATATGTCCGTTTAATTATTTTACTTATAAAATAATCTTTCGTTAAAGTAATAATTAGGCGTTGTTAAAAAATAACACAAGTGTTCTTTCAGATATTCAAAATAATAATCTAAGATGTTTTCTCTTGTTTCAGACGAAGAAAATATCAAGAAACGCAAAGAAAACGGCAGCCCTCATACAATGAACACAACGCCTAATTTAAAACCACCTTGAAAGCAAACTGCTAAAGCCGAGTAACATAAAAACGGCGAAAAGTGCTCTGAACGTAAATGTAACTTTAGATCGTACAAACGACGCTACTAGTCCATTGAAAACGCATTTCCATCCGGAAGTGGTACCGGCTATATCGTCGCATCGTTCGCGTCTTTGCAAATGTTCACTCAAATATCCCTACACTATCTACCACACACGTACGATGGACTTCACGTACAGGTCTAAACGTTTTTATATCTTACAGAAAACCATTCAATATAGAATTCTATGACTGTGTACACAAATTCCAAAATCAATTGAACAAAGTCGGACCTAAAACGTTTTAACGGACATCCGTGAATAGGATTCTCCAACTAACACAAGCCGAGAACGGTGGACTATTCTAGGAATTTGTTTGACGTTACCATCGGGCTTCCGGTATTTTTTACGATGTCTTTTTACAGGATCCTTGGAAGCTCTGACACTGGCTCTTTATTGCGATTTGTTTAAACAGAGGATAATTAAACCTTGGAATGAATGACTCGGTACTTTTAATCCGGCAATTCTTCGCTACTTATTGTCCTTTTTTGCGAGAGCTCTTTTTATGAGAAGACAATGGTCCTCGCTTGTTAAATAGTTAAGAGCGACTTATTAATCAACTCTGTCGTTTAATTAGCATCAGGCAGCGTTCAAAAGATCTTTTGTCAAAGCGTAGCGAACAATAAAATGTACTTGTATTCTTTTTCGTGCAACAAAAAATTGGACTGCGCGTAGATCTCTCAAAGGCGTTTGAATCTGTTGTTCATTAAATAGTGTCTAACTAATTATCTAGTTGTTCTTTATTACTAATCAACTATTTTTCTCTCATGTAAATAACGTTGCAATGGTTGCACCTAAATGTTTCGAAAACCCATAAATTGTTGTAGCAATAATTTACGGAGAAAATCAACGCAGCCTTAAGAAGATATAAATCTTGTTTTGTTGAAAGTAAACGCTTTAACTACGCCAGTAAGTCAGGTGGGAACATAAAATATTTACCGCTCGAGTAGAACTAAAGTATTTAGCGGCAAAGAGTAACATGGCGGATTTCTTGCAACCCCTACGTTCATTTTTCTTTTTCTCCCGGTTGTTAGTTCTACTACAGGGCTTTGAAATTTTAAAGGGGCTAGCGCAAGCCGTGGTTATAAAGCAGAAAATTGTTGTGAGGCGTTGTTGCTGCTGCTTGACTTTAAGTTAGGTTTTGACTTATAAAAAGTAATTCCTTTTTCTCGTTTTATTTTTCTTGATTCATATTATCAAAATAAACTAAAGGTATCAAATAAACAAATTTTTGGGTTTCATTTGGATTCCTTATTTGAATTTGTTTTTCATCTACTCAAATTAACTACTTTTATTCACTAAAGCTTAAAGATGTTTTCTGATTGGACATTTTGAGTGTCTACAATGATTTCATAATCTGTATAGGTTGTATTATCAGATTTATTTACTTAGAAGCACTAAATTCGCATAACTCACTTGCATGCATGAATTAGAACTGTAGTGAAAATAATATTCTCGAACTGAAAATACTTTTCTAAATATTTTACAACAAAAGATTCCACGGTAGAAGTATTAAAATAAAATATTACTCAAGTGCAAAATTTTCAATTATAAAAGTAAATATTGTCAACAAACTGAATAACGTTATTTTCAAAACCTACATTTACCAATTTAAAAGTCTGTGGCAGTCCGTCTGACATTTCCCATGATCAGCCCAATAAAATTTTACCGAAATATAGTAGGTACCTATTCCTAGTTTGCAATGAGGTTGAAAATAAAATAAAAGCGTTGATTCCATATAAAAATATTTCGAAAACAATTTAGAAAATATGAAACCTAAAAGATATTGGTTTGTGGAAACATTTATTCAAAACTAGTTAATGCCCAGCGGCATACATTGCAATGGCTTTTTAATTTTTGTAAATTTTGTTTTGGACCTTCTCCTTCCCGCACACAACAACTTACCAAAATTTCATTACAATCGGTCGAGCCATTTTCGAGTTTTTGCGAGACTAACGAACTTCGATTGCTTTTTTATATATAAGGCTAGCTAATGCTCGGCATACGTCGCAATGCCTTTTTAATTTTATTTTTTCAAACCACCCCTGTATTAAAGCGAACAAAACAAAAAAGGAAATATTCAAATCGGTTAAGCCGTTTTTTTATTTTAGCGAGACTAACGAACAGCAATTGATTTTTATATATAAGAAGAAGAAAAAGAAGACGAGGAAGATGCATAAAAGATAATAGCAAGATGATCGGTAAGCAGGTTCCTACTTGACTGTCTCTTAGAAGCCTTTACGAAAGAATTAAATGATAGTAAAGGCTTGTACACACCGGTGCGACACGACGCCCGGCGCGAAGAGCGGCGCTGTCGCGTCGCGCCTGTCTGCGGGAGCCTTAATTCAAATAAATACGTTTTCACACAAAATACGTTACATGCGCTTGCACATGCAAGATGCATACAAATTAGATACGGTACACAAGATTTGTAAAAAAACCGTTTAAAATAACACTTTTTTCTATAAAATAAATCGGTTACATGTAGGTATAGTTTGAATACAAATTCAAAACACGCAAGAAATAAGTAGGTAGGTAAAACTAGTCATTTTTTTAAAGCCATGGGTGGTCACGATACGTTACCGGGAAACGATTTTACAAATCACTAGGCTCGAAATATAAACAAACAATTTAACTAAAGTTCAACACGCTAAGTTAACTATTTCTTACTATGTTCAATGTACGGAAACGGATAAACGTTAATTGGAATAACTATAAGAAACGATGAACCTTACTTATTTCACTTCCCTAACAATGCTACTAATATTTAAAATTGTCGAGTCGTAAAGGAAGCAAAAAGGCACAAAAGAGAGGAGGCCTATACTCAGCAATGGGTGGAACAAGACTGCCAGTGATGGTGATGATGAAAGGAAGCAATCGAATACCTTACTCGCGAATGTAACTGAATGATGAAAGAAAGCAATCGAATAATTTACTCGTGAATGAAACTGTTTTTTTTACCTTTAGCCCTAAGTTTTATTGTTTACGTATTGTGACTTAGGCCCACTTACACCGCCAATCACTAAACACGTTTAGCGATAAACGAGTTTAAACATAATTCTGTTTCTGTCAAATGTTTGACGATGACAGAGACAGAATGATGTTTAAAACACGTTTAGCGCTAAACGTGTTTAGTGATTCAAACTCAAACTCAAAGCATTTATTTCAATTAAACTATTTACAGGCACTTTTGAATTGTCAAAGAATCGGTCAGTTAGTTAGAAAGTTGAAGCTAGTTGCCCATTCCAAAACGTAGATCTCTATAAAGATGGAGAAGAACGGGCAAGAAACTCCAAGGACACTCTTTTTAAATCAAGATATTACAAAATCCTGGGTACATTATTCGTGTTGCTTCTATCGGTGAGAACAATGTAAAATATATTAAGAAATAATTCAAAATATAAGATTAATAATAAAAATAAGCCGTGGCAGTTAAGAGATGACCAGTCTCAACTGACGGCGCCCGTTCACAGATCAGCACTATCCAGCTCAACCATTTTGTTGGGAACCGAATGATCCAACACACGCGCCACCAACAGTGAGACATTTAAGTGAGATGATTGGCGATTAGTATGTGACCAACTGTATTTTCGGGTTAAAATAATACACTGGGCACCCCGGAAAACGACGCCATTTTTTTTTTCACTTATACAAAAGCCTCCGTTCATGGGCTTCCCGAAACCCGAAATCCATTTTTCATTCAATTAATTTAATAAATTACTTATATAATTTATTTTTATTTTATTGAATTAATTAATTAAGCTGAAATTTGGCACAAGTATTTAACATTGGTGACAATATAAAAATATGGTACCATAAAGCTGGTCTGATGATGCAACCATATCATCCGATTTACACGCTTTCGCAAACCAAACATTCCACGTCTCCATTAATACCATTAGACAATCTGGAGCTAGCGAAACTCTCTATTATATGTTATTCTTTTTTCACACCAATTAAACGCTCTAAGAACAGCAAGTCGTTCGAACTGCCACACATGATTGATACAAGGTGTTCTACCAATGCAATGTGGTTAGTCACTTCTTATACTGTTAGGACATATTTAACTGATCCTCTAAAAACTGATTGACCTTCTAATATTGAACACTTTTTAAATTAATGAACCTCTAAAAACTATTTGGGCTTCTAATGAAGCACCACTTTTTAATAAAAGGGCCTCTTTTTTATGACCTTTTCTCACAGTTGGGTGCAGTAACTAAGCTGGGGCACTCTGACCAAAATGGGTTAGGTTAGGTTAGAACTGCGAAAAACCGCGCGCGAGCCGAGCGAGCGCAGCGAGCGGTGCCGCGTCAGTGGCCGGCAGGAGCTACATTCAAGCTAGTCGCACTTATTTGGCTACTTAGTATTTTTAGGACTCCAAAATAGGTATTATTTGTGGTTCACAAAAAGAGGCGCATTCAGTATATTATATGGTTTAATAATATTTTGAGGAAAGCAAAATGGGAAATATTAGTGATATGAATTTAAAAAAAAACTACCTGTCTTTAGGTGACAAGTTCTGGTGACCTGTAACACAGGTTTTTGTCCAAAAACCTATATCAGGCACCAGTCTCTCACAACGGTGGAATACAGCTGAGACATTTTTTCAACACATTAACTTTAAGTCAGCTTTGTGAAGAGAGAATAAATGATAAATTATTATTATTATTACTGAAGGCCTCTGCCATCGCTATCCTGACATAATCATCTTTCGAAAACAATGTATTAAAGTGCCAATGTAACATGATTAATACTGTGAAATGTGAATATCTGAAATTAATTTTCACCTACACGCTTTATATTTTTGCCGACATCCATTCTAGATTTAATATTAAATCCCAAACTTCTTTCAATTTCCTTTTATTATTCAATTTATTGGCTGATTAAAAGTTTTAACACGATGAATAGATGCATTGACCGACAGGTCATGATATCGTTCGGAATGCTTAGAAAAGTAAAGTTAGAAGACATTGTAAAGTCCCTGTTTCTCAAATAAATCCCGAAGATATAGTGGCAACCTTAGAAACTGACGATACTACATAAAACCAGAAGCTTACAAGGATGTTGTAACTGGTCATGCGGTTGATAGTGAACACACAACTGGTTTGTTCAAACAACATGGATCCTCCAGACAATAATCCAGTAAGGGAACGATATGTAATGTTCATTTCTGTTTTTCAGAGTATTTTTAAAGCTAAGATAGTCTATCTGAACACATGTTTACTTCCTCACATCAAGCACCATAAAAAACGATTTAAAACACGTCTAAACGCCTTCACATTCCCACTCCTATCCCACGAACGATCATTCTCCGATAATCTCAGAACAAAACAAAAACGATATATCAAAGTATTTTTCCTTTTGCAATTTAAATTCAACGCAAAGCTGCGGGGAGAATTCTAGTCTAAAATAATAGAGATTAACTTAAAAGACGGTGCCGGCGATAGTCGTAATTTACGCAAGTGAATAATCACATATTGCGAAGTTTCGCGACTACGCGTATAGGCGACGACATCTAGCCCTTGTTGGCTACGGCTTTAATTGTGGCCTCTAGTTTCTACAAGGAATTTGGCAGGAACTGGATAGTGTAAGAAACTGGCTTCTACAGGGGTTAAACTGTCTAAAACCCGAGAGTACTTTATTATATTAGGATCTCAGGATACATTGGGATCTCTATTCTCTAGGTTTATCTAAAGTGATGCTCAATTTTTTTTTACCTAGCCAATGAGCATAATACAACTATTCAATATACCTAGATAAACTGCTGAGGGTTGTATGAAAGTAATAAGTTTTAAAACCTGAATCCAAAAGTTCTATTTCAAAATTAACTAAAATTTGTGTTCTTAAACCACGTACAAAAGAGAGCACCAAAATACGGCATAAAACAAAAGCCGACTCTTCTAGCACTTCTATCCCTTACTTCAGAGCCCTAGTACCTACCAGCACTCATTTATCGGTGTGCCCTGCGGTAGATTCCAATCAAGGGGAGTTAGTGCAACGACGCCGCGGTTCGCCCGCAGCCATATATTTCACGCGCGGTGTACGCTCATACTTACGCACAAATCTTGGAAGGAATCGCAAACATTTTTGCTAGGGTAAACAACTAGTTGTTGTGCTTTTGTTGTTTACTTTATTAAATCACTGAAGGTTGTTATTGGTTTATTATTTTGTACAGTCACTAGACAATAGGCTACTTCTAGACAAAAAGTAAGCTTAAGTACGAATATGTATTATGTCTATCGAGTTATGAGTATGATCCATAAATCGGTGCTTGCGTTGACGAGAAGATAAAAAGGTATATAAAGAATATTAAGGTAGGTAAGCTTTTAACTATCTGCGCAAGCTTTACTCTTAAATAACAAATGCGGATTTGCGTGGTTACATATGTATATTCAATGATAAGTGAATATTGAGCACATTTATTATAGGCTACTCAAATGGTTACCTATTACGAAAATCCAGGTTATAGCCGTATGAAAATGTTAGCGTTTAAGCAAACACTATCAGCCTTCCTTACCTAATACTTAACCTAAGGCAGCTTTAACGACCATCTCTAGTTACATCACTATAAATCTAAATGATATGATACAGTTTTCAGTAAAATTCAAGTTATGATTAGCATGATAAAGAAGACAACGAGTAGTTACGCTTTCTCATAAAATAGGTTTCCGATAGTTCACAACTTTCAGCTCGTAATGTCCATTATACTAGATCTTCATAAAACTTTAATACTTCTCAACTTTATAAGCACCTAACGGTATTAAGATCCCTCTCGGATGAAGCATTATTTTATTTATCATATTTACTTCTAGACATGGTTCCCATATAAATTATCATTTAATGTTAAAACGATTGAAAGCCGTAACCTAATTCCATTGGACTACTTAATTCTCTTTATAGAGCGGCCGGTATCCTGCATTGGATTATGATACTTAATAAAACAAGTAGTTGGCGAAATGTGGGTATTACTATAGGTTCACCTCTGCCTAACCCCTCGTGTATTACAGGCGTGATGTTATATTAAAACAAGTAGTGCTGGTAGTAGCCACTTGATCAATGAGGAAGACCAACATCATGATATATCGTAGATCTAGAAACTGTGAATGCAATTGATTAATCCAATCATCAAATTGATTAATTAAATCATTTGCAATTGATTGATTGATTGATTCTTGATTAAGATCCTCGTCAACCAATACTATAAACTGGAGCGAAATATTTGCAAAAGTTCAAAAGTTTAACAAACACCTTAATGTTATCTCCAACAACATCATTTAAAAAAAAAACAACAAAAACAACGCCAAAAATGTTGTCAAACTCTGCGCACAACGCAGCGAAGCGCATCGAACGCAAGTGTGTGACAGTCGATAATTAACTACTTATTATCGATGTTTAATAATGTCCCGGCAATGTTAACAAAGCTAAATTGTTTACCACAAGTCTGCAGGCTCCCGCGCTATTTATGTGAACGAGATAAAACCTAACACGACCATAAGCTTTTACTTTTTATTGCAAATTGGTGTTCTGTTACGCGAAACTATACCGATTATAAACGCGTAACACCGTTTAATATGCCCCAAGTATTTGTTTTGCAGTCGTAAATATAGGATCGAGAAATGGTCCACTGCGAGATCAAATTTCTTGGGAAAATTTATTATTATTATAACTTCTATGGACCCTATAAAATGAGTCTCATTTACGTAGGTTATAAAACTTAAAACAGATTCTCTGATTATTAAATTCTGTCTTAGACGTTTGTGTAAGCCAAGGTGATTTAGAAGGATTTGTTACCAAATCCATCTACAAACAACACAACAACAACATATAACAACAGACAAACAACAACAACACAACAACGATAAAACTGACAACAACAACAACAACACCAACAGGCAAACAATAACAAACACAGATACAAACAACAACAGATTAATAATTACAGATATTTTATTTATATAAAAAATCTGTGATTTAAATTCATAAGAAGCTAGAATATTCTTTTAATTAGGTACGTCTAAGTCATTAATAATCTTGGAACATTTTAGAATTAAAAATTCACTTTTGAAGTCGTAAATAAACACATTATAAATTCTGCTAAATCTATGTTTTAATTAATAGAAGCGAAAAGACCAAGTTCTCGTTTATTTTCTGTCTTTAAACAAAAAAAAAACAATCTGATTCGAAGTAACGTTTCAAAGGCATCAAATTAGGCGATGTTAATTAAAGGAATGTACGAAAATAGGTGTTCTAAAAATATTTAAATGAATTTAAACTCATTAGAAACTCTAAGACCGGTGAGCAATGTTCGTTTTCGCAGAGCAAAGTTTGTAACTAGAGACAAAATGAGGTACTGTATGGAGAGCGTAAAGCCGCAAAGAAACTTCTTAAGCTTTAATTAAAAGAGCATCGCGATTACTGCTATATTAGTTACAATCAGAGAACAGGAACTGACTAAAGTAATTGTTGGTGCTAAACTAAAAATGCGGGGAATTTTTATTGCGAGATTCTTGGTCTCCAACTGCACTTTCATTTTAATCTTCAAGTTGATTTATTATTGTTGAAGTATGCACCAGTCCATTCCAGTATAAGCTGACTTCTCTCTCTCGCATTGACTTGATTTACCGCGAGGTCAGTTAAAACTGGAAATATATAGCATGATATGTCGTCGTGTGTACAAATGGGTGTGCAGTAGGTATACCTCTGCTTTACCCTTTGGAGGTTACAGGCGTGATGTTATGTGTTAAATACAAGTAAGAGTAAGAAATTAATGTTTTCTAAACAAACAAAAACTAACATCACTATGTATAGACAAGACCAAACAAAGTGCCCGTGTCTGTGTTTTAAAAGTTTGCTTCCAGTCTACTTTGTAAAACTCACTAACGCTATTTGATAGTCAAAACTCTATTTAAAACAGTTTTTCAGTATACAAAACCTAGCTATTTATCAAAGGCTATATGACTAACTAAATATTACGGATATCGGAATAGTTAGTACTTGCTTTTTTTTTCACCATTATATTTATTTAAATTCAACAGTGCCAGCCCTAGTGGGAAAAAGTAAACTCAGAGTTTATGCGAGTGTAATTTGCCCCACCTGAATCAATAGTAGGACACAGTGGACGTCAAAATTGTGAACATTCCACTTTTTCCTACTGGTATGACAGATTGGTGGGTCGGATTGATGGATCAAAGTGGAATAATCCAACATTACTATCTAATTGTCAAAACTCTGCCTAAACCGTTTTTCAGATGATAAAATCTAGCTTTCTTACAATATCTATGTGACCAATGCAATATTAATTGTCGACACAATAATGAACCTCTCAGCGTTAACCATTTCTGTACACAAAGCCTCTGCCCAAAAATAAGTACCAAATTCAATTACCAAAAACCAAATGAATTATAAGTAAGCACCTCCATAGACTCTCTGTCCACACTCATCGCTGTATGGACCAGATATTAATGGGCCTGTCAATACAATGATGTAATTATTATAAATGTTCTCAGATCCCAGATAAAATGTTATTATTCCCGTACAGAACTTATTGCGTACACTAGGAGGATTCGCCTCTTCTTAATTGCAATGTAGATACGCGATTTTACTTTGATTTATACGTACACGGTCGCAGGTGATAAAGTGTCCATGTTCCTTTCGTCTGCCCACTGTATGGAGTACGTACGATTGTGAAGCTCCCTAGTGCTTAAGTGATGAGCGAATGCTACTAACTGCTAAGCATGTGGAATGGGTTTGCGTTAATTACGGATTGTCGCAATTAATTTTATTGTCTTAGTGATTATTTAATGGTCGGTTGTTTCGTGTAAAAGTTCAGTTTGTTTTAGTTCTTTGTTGGGAATAAAAAGTTAAGGTTTTATTCAGTTACAGTGTGTTTTATTACCTGCTTTGAGACTTAGACATAAGTTGTATTTGTTCGTATGTTACAATACAAGAACTAAGCAGTTATTTTAATTGCAATCATTTATTATTAATCAGCACCCTAATTACGTAACACACTGTCTATCACAATCTGAATCATTCTGAAGCCTATTGCTAAACCATTGCTTCATAAGTTCGAAAAATGTATCTGCTTAACAACGTAAAGAACGCAATGAATGTTGTTGAACTGTCAAAATGAAACCCATTCCTACTGTTAGTTTGTTACGTAATTACCCCGCTGGTTTACAAAAGGAACATACACAAGTTGACAAGATCAATATTACAGCCGGACTAGGCTTAGTAAAAGAACCGCCATTTTAACCTCGCCTATGGCTGTACATTTTCCATTGAAATAAAAACCGCTACTGCTCTACTGTGGATTCCACCATTTCCTAAATTATTAATTAGCAATAAGCAAAGATATCACGAAAAGCACACAAAACAGGGCTATTTTATACGTTTTTAAACATTATTATTCAACAGGCACACATCGTCAAACTTCGAGCGTGCCACAAAATCTCACTCCTGGGACGAAAAAAACTGAATAAATGATTTTAATACGTACAGAACAGATACGGAGTTTTTCGCCGATTCCATACACGATGCGTATGAACCTACCTAAAGGGTTTCATCGCTCCTGAATTATGGATATCTACCAGAAATATGTACGTGAATACATATTGATTTATACTAACTGCAGTTTTATGTAGCGAACGCAGGTACGCCGTAACTCCCGACCGTCGACTTGTAATTAACAAATTAACATGGAGCATTTTAATATGGGATCGAGCGACGATGAGAAAGTGCTATATGATGTGCGCGGATGTTGATGGATGATAAGGATGTTTTTATGTATTAGTAATAAAGGACGTATAGCTAGATTAATGACATGTTATTTGTATGAAAGATTTATTTCCGCGTACAAAAAGTTGTACTGTAATTTTTACATGGTACAACATTTAAATAGATGTAATTGTTTTTTACATTCAATGTTATTTTTAAATGACAAATGTTATTACAATTTTGTCACGCGATTGACATTGATCATCAGTATTGAAAAAATATTACATTAATTTCAGAGTGTACCGTCAAACGGGGTGAATAGGTATGCAGGGGTGAATCAGAATGAAACTTCAAAAGGGATGTTAATATTGAAATAATACAGTTTTTTGCCAAAAATTACTCTTATGTGTTTACTGTATTATAATTTACTATTAAGTGCCCTTCTTGACAACAAACTATATAATTTCAACGTTAAAATCCATTTTAAAGTTACGTTCCTTTTCACCTCTGCATTCCTATTCACCCCGTTTGACGGTATTCAGTGGTTGCACCGAGTTTACTTCGTTTATTAAAGAAATTGTCACATTGAAATATATTAAAGAAGTATTACACAAAAACTTTCAATGCAATAATTACACAAAATAACACAGCTAATACCATCGTCATAAAAAACTTAACTCAGTACAAGTTTTTGTAAAACAAGTCGACATAATGAATTTAAAGCTTACCTAACTGTGAAAAGATGACGTCTTTGTGGATGTCCAGACTAGTAACATCCTGTTTAAATGCCTCTATTCTCATATTGACACACAAACATACGAGACATCCTTATCCTGTAAAGGGTAAAGAACAGGACCGTTAGGATGTAACTTATTTCTAAGGCCCACTTGCACCGCTAATCACTAAACACGTTTAGCGCTAAACGAATTTAAATTGTAATTCTGTGTCTGTCAAATGTTTGAAGATGACAGAGACAGAATGCTCAACTCAAACTCAAATTCAAAACATTTATTTCAATTAAACCATTTACAGGCACTTTTGAATTGTCAAAGAGTCGGTCAGTTATTCAAAAAGTTGAAGCTAGTTGTCCATTCCAAAACGTAGATCTCTATGGAGAAGAACGGGCAAGAAACTCCAAGGACAGTCTTTTTAAATCAAGATATTATAAAATCTTGGGTACATTATTCTTGTTGCTTCTATATGCGAGAACAATGAAAAATATATATATTAAGAAACAATTCAAAATATAAGATTAATAATAAAAATAAGCCGTGGCAGTTAAGAGATGACCAGTTTCAACTGACGGCGCCCGTTCACGAATATGACGCGTGGATCAGCACCATCCAGCTCAACCATTTTGTAGGAAACCGAATGATCCAACACACGCGCCACCAACAGTGAGACATTTAAGTGAGCATGACATAGTCTCAACTGCCATGCTGTCAAGTCAACATAATTATATAATAAACTCACATTTACAAAATTCAAAAAATACTTCTGAATTATACAAAACTATAGTTTGCTATGTATTTAAGCGATGAATAAAATTGTACTACATAAAAGAAAATAATCATGAATTATGTTTAAAACTCGCTTAGCGCTAAACGTATTTAGTGGTTGGCGGTGCAAGTGGGTCTAAGTTATATAGATCTTAAAAAACATAGCAGTACCAGACACAAGGCTAAATTGAAAACATTGTTAAAATTTTAACCGACTTCAAAAAGGAGTATTAAATTAGTCTCTACTCGAATTTAATACTCCTTTTTAAGTAGCTAATTTACTTGTATCAATTTTTTTGTATTATTCTCATGTTTTATGTGTAAAGTAAGTAAAAAGAAAACAAGTGTCCTAAGTTTTCTCGTAGACAATTAATTACCAGTAGCATTCCAAAAATGACTAGGTTCAAAATAAAGTTCAAAGTCCTACTGAGTACAAAATTTACTACTTTTCACGCCATATCCAGATGATTAAAAATTAGGCGTTCTAAAAATTTTAAATATTCTCAAAGGTTATTCGTAGCCAGTAGTAGATCAATATTAAGTGTTCTATTCAATAATTGAGCTATTATTGCAATACTGTTACTGCTGTAGGCATTGGTCAGTGGTCATACATCTAAGATAATTACTCAAGACACTTTACGTTCCTAAAATGGCACGAGACCCGTCTAATAACAGGCTTTTAACACTACCCGTAATGGCTCGTCAAAACATCAGATTATCCTAAGCAGAAGAGTAATTAAAGCATTAAAAATCGCCCAAGAATTTAGGTCACAAAGTAAATGTTTGAGTAACGTGACGTGCAGTAAAGTAAAGGCGGCTCTTCACTGAAGTCCCGTGCTATACAAAGTAGGATGCTACATTATTGTGGGGGCGCAATCTTGTAGCCTATAACAACCGATGATTAATTTACCACCTAAAATACAACATTAAAAAAAACAATTTTGGGTACGATATTAAGTTTAAACAGGCATGCAACTCACCTGCAACCTGATTGCGTAACTCATTATCAATCGCAATCTGAATCATTTTGAAGGATATTGCTAATCCATTGCTTCATGTATGTTCGAAAAATGTGTCTGCTCAATAACGCAATGAATGTTGTTGAACTGTCAAAATGAAAGCGATTGCTACTGATAGTGTGTTACGCAATTACCTTAATGGTAATAAGTTGCCGACGCGACGCAAAACACTTGACATCCGCAATTAAATAAAATGATTAATTGATAATTCTGGAAGTAGATCTTTCAGTCAATTTTACCACGTCAATGTTTGCCCGGCAGGGTCCACAATAATCATGTCTTTATAAGTGTACCACCTAAGTTGCGATTGTAAATTGCATTAAATACATTGAGTAGTCAGTATTAAATATTGTCCATATTTAAAACTAGACGGCGCCAGCATTTCCCTATCTGACTGATGTCTAAGAAAAATGCCGACACATTATTATTAGGATATTATTTGAGTCTAACAGTGCAGGGCAACGTATGGAAAAGTCTTTTGATGAATGAGCCATAGCAGATTTGAGTTGTCCTGTCCCGACAAATGGCCCGCATGGATCAGTTATCTATTTTAGGGAGCTTAATATTACCAGAGGCATCGCAAGTACGTTGTCCACACTAAATACAAAGCGGAACACAGCAATGCTGTTCTGCAGGCTTAAATAGGTACGTATAAAGTGTTAGTAGTACTCCCGAAAAGCGCTTTCGCAAACAGCTCTACTAGAAGGCAATTTGTTTTTGACACAAACAAAATTTCGCATACAAATTAAAGCATTCAGATGAAAACCGGAACAAAGCATTGTGTGGCAGTTTGCAACACACCGCACAATT
This sequence comes from Dryobotodes eremita, assembly GCA_917490735.1. NCBI lineage: Eukaryota > Metazoa > Arthropoda > Insecta > Lepidoptera > Noctuidae > Dryobotodes > Dryobotodes eremita. Next base: position 14,535,990 of record OU823251.1, on the reverse strand, counting down.
TTTTATGAAATCGTTCGTCAGTGTAGCATGCGGTACTTTAGCATCCGACACTATAGCACGAACTTGAACAGTGTGAAGCCGGCTTTAACCAACGCTCACTTAAAACGTCGACCGTTCGTGACGGCGCGCTGACCGATCGTTAGCGGACATTTAATTACTGTTATTTAATAACGCCTCCTGTCAATCAATCGTACAATATTTTGTAAACATGCTTCACACGAAACATGGAAGACTATTTGTTTTATTATTGTCTGTTTTTAGACATCTTGGGAGGGGTTATGGAAAAGACAAATAATGGTTGAAATATTTTTTGCTGCTGCTTTAACTGGCATAATATTGAGCAGAAAAAAAAAAACACTCGGGGACTGCCGCGGTAAAGCTATTGCATAGCATATTTTTTCAATTTATGCAATTATAATTTTTTATTTATTTTTACTTATGCAGTATTTTTTTTTCTTTGATATTAATTCAAGTACAGTCGTACCATATACATACACGTTAAGCGAACGCTCGGCCGAGCTACATGGTAGACGGAGTGGGGGGTGTTAGCTTTTATTTTCGTTACGGAATTTCTTGATTCGGTCGCCGCGCTCAAAGCCCGCGATAAAAGCTATGCAATAGCTTAAAAATAAATGTCAATCCACCAACTCAGCGTATCGTAGTATCCACTGCTGAACATCGGCCTCTCCCAGGCTGCGACACAACACCCTGTCCTCCGCTTTCCGCATCTAGTCTGTGTCCCAGCCAGCTTCTTAAGGTCATCGGTCCATTGGGTCCAAGGGTCGGTCAGTCGGTTAAAAATGTAATGGTCCTAAAATAATAATACACAGAACATTTAGATATCAAGCGTCTTCCATCAAGGACAAGTTTTTAAGTAAGATATTTTCAGTTTTATGGGTGTACCGACTAAGAATGTTTCAATGATTTTCAACGAAATATACTTAGTAACTTTGAATAGACTTTTAAAATTATATTCTTTAACATACAATATTCTTCATAATGTTTATTTTATAAGAGACTGAAATAGACGCAGCTCGTAATATTTGAGTTATCGAACTCCCCACACAGCCTTCTATTTAAAGGTTGTAGACAAAACCAGCACTAAACTTAGTCGCCTGTGAGTAAGTATAACTCGTGAACAAGTCAGTAATAATGTGCTTTTAACTCATTATACTGTCGTTCTAAATATAGTAGGATAAAAACCACCCATTAGCGAGCGATACCGACTTCGGCACGTGATTAGCAGTTTTTTTTTTTTTAATTAACATTGAACTCGCGTTGGATACTAATCTTTTCATGAATTCCATGTATTATTGTGGGCAAGTGAATGACTTAAATAGATACATAATATTCTAGTATCAGTAATGGGTTGCTGAAAGTGTAGTTTTACTAAGTACCTACCTATCCTACCTTTGCTGTGCCCGACAGGGTCCACAATGATCATACCTTTGTACAACCTACCACTTAAGATCAAATTGTGGAAGAAATAAATATATTGAGTAGTGAACACATTGTGCAGTTTTGAAGGCATTACAAGAGCCTCCATCAAGGTATGTCCAGTGCACCCTCTTTTTTTTATGTGGGAAATCATCAAATGAACTCTCCCGCTCAGGGCGGAGCGGAAGGGCGTGTCAGACTCTTACTGACTAAAACCCATCCGTGTTCCTTCAGTTGCCTGTGCGCCAGGGCCACGGTAACTCTTTCGAACAATCCGCGACCCCGGCAGGCATCGGCCCTATCGGACCCCGTCAATGGTGCTGACATCTCTTTGAGGCGCGCGTGGTACACGACGCGCCGTCGACCCGGGCCTGGTCCTTACCGGACGGCGAGCTGCCCATTGCTCGCCATCCGCAAACAACAAATAATGTGCCAGTGCACCCTAAGCAGTCGACATCACTACCAACTTTGCTGACTGACTAAGCCTTACATCGCTTTACCACGTTGAAAACTTTCAGAGTGACTGAGTACAGGTGAAGTTTACGTAGTTTATGCAAAGGAAACACATCAACATACATACATACCTACATAAACTCACGCCATCTTCCCATGGGAGTAGGCAGAAACTACAGCCACCTGCTACGATTCTTACTTTCTTTACTCATGTGCTTTTGCTTTGTTTACGTTCATACATTAGCACCCTAATTTCGCAACATACTATCAATCAATCAACATCAACAATCTGAATCATTTTGAAGGATATTGCTAATCCATTGGTTCATATGTTCGAAAAATTTGTCTGCTCTGCAACGGAAATAACACAATGAATATTCTTGAACTGTCAAAATGAAAGTCATTCCTAATGTTAGTGTGTTACGCGATTACCAAGTCAAACATCAAGTTTTACATAAAAAAAATGTGAAAAATGTGTGAAATGTGTGTGTCATGTTTTCCTAGAAAAGTATTAAGTATTTTCTGAAAGGACGACGCAAGAGGCAAGCAAATAAGTATACCGTGTTCAGAGTAATAAAGATGGATGCTTATAAAATGCTTACAACATTCGACGGGCCAACAATAACATAACTTGTAATTTCTATCCAGGCGTCTGGAAAGTTTGCGAACTAACAACATAACTGGGCTTGAACGGTGAAGAAAACACCTACTTACTTCTGATAACTTACCTCTGACAGCTGGCTCTTAAGTGACAGTTAAAGCCAACGTATATTTGGTTTAGTCCCATCTCGGCACCCATAAATTTTTCGTGGGCATAATAAATAAATGCATGGGTGCCGAGATATGAAAGTGCCGAGATGGGACTAAACCGTATACTTAGTCTCATGCCCGTTTATACTAACACTACGCGATATCTAAATGTAATGCATTATATGCGCGCTATTGAATTTCTAGGGTAATTCCTTTTTATATAAGAAACAATATCGACCACCCTTTCTGTATTTTTTATTTGTTTCTTTAAAATTTTGATTATCTGTTGTACCTTTTTTATATTTATAAAATTTCGGTGGATTTTTTATTTATTATAAATTTTACGTGTTTATGTGGTGAATCCTTTTTTTATTTCGCTACAGTATGTACGTCATTCACCGTATATGACCGACAATACAACGTATTTTTCGATAAAAGCACAATCAAAACTAAAGAGATTGACGTCCAGAGAAGTTCCAATCGAACTTTATGAACATCTGGAATCTGTCAGCAGAAATAAAAGTAATAGCTCAATGAATAAAAGAGAAGTAAAAAGTCTAAATTGTATTTTTATTATACCAAAAGAATATAAAAGAAAAACATTCATCAATGAAAACGTAAGAACTTTCTTTAAAGTTGATGCGTTATTGGTAAACGTAAGTACCTATAGCTATTTTTCGTCAATATCAATTGAAATTCTTCCCCTTTCGAGCCAAAAAGCATACATCCTTTTTCCGGCTACGTTATTTCGGAATAGTTTTAGCTACTTCCAACTATCTTCTTTAGAAGAGTTTAAAACTACATTCGAAAGTACTGCTAAGTTACCGTAGGACCATAAAATATTTTCAATAGAAACATAATGTGAAGAATTCGAGGAATGGGCGAATTTGTAGAACGCAGCGTCGCGACGATAACTATTAGCATTGCCTTTTCCTTCATGTCCGTCTAGGAAATGCTAACGTTTGGTTGCAAAACCACAATACTGATTCAGTGTCAAGAAGACACTTCTTTAGATGCTGCTGAATGATATTTTATTTTTAATTAGCTCAGTGCATCACCTTAATGACGAGACAGTGTTGCCTGTTTGTCAGTCAAATCGCTTTTCTAAAAGTACGTAAGTTCTACTAGGGATATAAACGATTCTACGAAGCAACAAACTAAAGTCTACTCCAGACTTTTAGGTAGGTAACTATTAAAAGCAATTTGTAGCTAGACTTCTGTTAAATCTCAAACTACTTTAGCAAATTCCTGACGCGTTTCGTTTGTTTACGTTTACAAGGATAGGTACTTGCGTTTAATTTACCGAAGAAGAAACCGTATTTCCGTGTTTACTATCGCCCGTATTCATTTATCTTTTGTTATTCCCTTATCCGTCCTGACCGTTGTATGCAGAGGTTTTTAATAATATAATATACCCGTTTTATGCCGTACCTACGTCTTGAGGAAAATGTCAGCAATCTGTAGCGAAATCCTACTTTATTGTTATTGTACCGCATTTATACGAAGCTCCGAAATATATATAAACCTGGGAATCGGTTGAGAGTAAATAAAGGCAGTGGGACTGTGGGACACCCAGCCTTTGTGGACGGGTGGATCGCTGAGATAACAATTATTGGTACTTTATGCCACGGTTACAAATCGACCAATAAACGGTTAGAGAAATAAAATGTTGATATTCGGTAACAAAACGAACGGTAGTAAAAGTAAATCCCTACAGCATTTTTATTCAAATGCTTTAACTGTATTAGATTACGTTGGAGTGAGGAGGCACAGAGTTGTGAAAACGAATATTGTTCAGTCAGGAGTTCTGTGGAGTAATCTTCTTACTGTTATGCTCAGAGTAGGTAATATTGTTTTTTGAAGTATGTAATTTTTAGGTTCACAGCAGACACTCCCGAGGTTACGTTTTACCTAAAAAGCAAGAGGTGAATGCTCAGAACCAAGGACCAGCAATATCTCAAAGCCACGTAGATAAATGGCAAAAACACCAGTTTTCAACACTTCTCACACAAAAACATGTTATGTGTTATGTATTTTAATAGCCAATTAATACCCGCTGTGCCGAACTAGAAATTTCTAATGAGATCGTTTTTATTGTTGACAAAAAGTCAATATAATCTTATTATGTTACCAAGAATTTTCAAACAAAAAAAACGCGATTTTAAAATCGATTTTTGTGCCATACTGCTTTTTATGCGCTTTATATACCTGAAAATAATTATTTAAATGGTAAGAAATTTCTTAAAAGTAATAAAATAGAATTCTATACCAATTTCTTTAAAGTAAAATGTTTTTGAAATTATAGCGACATCTAGTCCTTGCTCTACGAAACTACTGTCCACATTAAGGAAAACATTTTCATAAAAGCCCATGTACTGTCTACCAACATAAATAAAATTAATCTAATCGATATGATTACTTGAGCCATCAATCTCTTTACACTTCCCTATACTAAAAAAATCACTTCACATCATTTCCCTCAAGTTTTTGCTTAATTAAATTGTACTCAAAGTACGCTATCTGTACGAAGACCTTCGATCTTTCATATTTAAATCCAATTTTCCTTTTTTCTTCCTTGAAAACATGGCCGTTGGGCAAGTCAAGTCGAAAATCGTATAAAGCTAAGGAAAAACATCAAAGGTGCAATTTAAGCAGAGCTGAAAGCAAAGTCTTGAAAAGTAAAAAGGGCATAATTGAATCAAGTTAATTTCGGCGGGAAAAAGAAACTTTTAATGAAGATACGCGAAGCATCATCGGCACATTGAAATACTACCGACGTAGCTACAGAGGCAACAGAAAATTAAGTTAAAAACAGCTTCAGCTTTCTCTTTTCTTGGTAACTTAAAAACTAGCAGGGAGGATTTCTAAAATATTTTTGTACATTGACCACTACTACATTTTCGACCCAACAACATAACCAACCGAAACAGAATCAGTTCACGTGAAATTCTTCGTAATAAAATCCGTATGATGAATATTTCTTTTAAAGGGCACCTTACATTTTATTCACCGTAGCTCGGGCTCTCGAGACATGAACGAGAGCCGATGCTCACTGCAGGTTTTTCCTCTAACGTAAGTGGTTATGGGCATAAAATATTACTAGATACGTTATGAAAATTCCACGATTTTCAAAGCAAAAGTAAACTGAGCTTTTTAAACCGCAAACCAACGAATATCGTTATTAACTAGATGTTGAATTGAATTATATTTTCTTTAACATTTTTTGTCGAACTATGTTTTTGCATAATGTTTTTATAAAATACGGATTATTCTAGAGCAGCTTTATACGTCCATTTTATAATACTGCACTAAATTTTATGAAAATCTGTATGCTTTTGTTCAAAAACGTTAGTATTAAAATTTTTTTTTATAGTGCTTTGGTTTCTGTGGTTCTACAATAAAAAAAAAACCATCCAAAGCTTCAATGCCGAGATACATTGCGACATTATGAAAAATAATAGAAAAATGACTTTAAAAACATTAACAAACTTTATATCAACGACTGAAAGATCCCTCGCACGGCGCTAAAGATTTTCATATTCAATTACAAATAGACAAGTGGCGTCTCGAGTATCGCCTTTGACGTCTTCACGGTTTAAAGGATATTAGGTCCCCCTTATCCCCTTATCGGAGGGGGACGAATTAGCAGAAGAGGCGCCAGTAATGAATTTTATATTTGCACGTGCTCTTTTGGGAAGACCTTTAGATCTTTCGTTAGCCTTTGATTAACGTTGCTCTTGAAATATTACATCCTGCTAATGCAGATTTGCTTAAATATGTTTACTGTGTAAGTATTTTTTTGGACTTTTAGCTCTGATGGCTAAATTTGATATAGAATTTATTAGGTATACTGAGGCTTAGCAGCCACACGGGTCGATGGGAGGTTAAGCTACGCTTGCCGCGGTCGCTTTGTGGATGGTCACCCATCGCATATCGAGACTACATCAGGCTTCGTAAAGCAAGGTCTCACCTGTCATTCGTAGATCTTTGACATTCGTTAATGGTAGTCAGAAGCCCAAAAGTCTGACAACTAAGGGGTATAAAGTTCCCCAGTAAATGTATTGTGTAGGTCAGATAGACAGTCGCTCCATGAAAAATGCTGGTAATCAGCTAAATACTAGAAGCCAACTCCAACATAGTTGAGAAAAGGCTAGGCAGATTGACTGAGGAGTAAGTGTAGAGATTATTGGTGGTTCCTTCTCTACACGAGAAGAGGCCTTTGTCATGTGGTAGAACCTGGTAGAACAATAAAATTATAGGCCAGTGTTACAACTTAGGTAGGTATACAATTTACTGTACGTGACTACATTGTTTCTCTGAATGCCTTTTACAAAGTAGGTAAGCCTTAATTACATTAGGGTTTAATGTATGAATAAGAGGTAGGTAGAATTATATTTTTGTATTTCTTGGAGCTATTTCAATTCGGCGTTTGAGTAAAAAAAATACAAACGACAAAACCACAGATACAGTTTTCATAAGCTAAACCAACCAGTTTCCACCAGCAATTTTTTTGTATTTTCATAATTATACGTTCAAAATCAATCTGCTCAGCCTTTTCCTAACTATGTTGGGGTCAGCTTCCAGTCTAACCGGATGCAGCTGAATACCAGTATTTTACATGGAGCGACTGCCTATCTGACCTCCACAACCCAGTTACTGAGTAATACTACCCTTGGTAAGACTGGTCATCAGACTTTCGGACTTCTGACTACCCGTAACGACTACCAAAAATCTACAAATTACAGCCGGGACCAACAGCTTAACTTGCTTTCCGAGGCACGGAGGGGTCTCGATATGTAATAGACGGTAACCCATCCACGAACCGACCGTGGCAAGCGTAGCTTAACCTGCTTTAAACCCGTGCGGCTGTTATTATTTAGCCACAAGCCTCTTAATCATAATTAAGTATACGTTCATGAAGTTAACTAATTAATTTGAAAAAAACATTGGTTTTCCTTGGATGAATATATAAAATCTGATTAATACAAAACTGTGTTTTAAACTATTATGAATAAGTAATATAACTTGTTGAAACTACTTTTATGTTATGGCTCGCTACACTTAATTAAAGTTAATTAACTTAACTATCATTAGTCTTGTGCCTCTTTTAACTTTTAAAGTACCTTCCGATGAATGTTTAAGTAGCTACTTTGTATCTACTAGAATACTTATTAAGAGTGGGGTAGTACTCTTCATGTTTATTTGAAGACTCGTATTCGCGAATAGCTATCAAAGATGCAAGGTTGTATTGTTTACATTTTAAATGTTTTTTGTCTGTCTCTGGAACGTTGTTCGACTTTTTTCTCTTTTGTAAAAAGAACACGTTTTGCTTATTTTGAAATGTTTTTCTAACAGACTGGTTTTTCTTTCTCCGGTTTTTGAATTGTTTTTCTTTTCTTTGCTGTGCTGGACGTCTGGTCTAAATATTTAGAATACATACCTCGATAAAAATTAATATATGTTAATTTTAGTGCATACTCCGTTATTACCTTCTTATGTAACAATCTTAGATCACTGTAACATCCAAAGCTCCTAGCTGACTGCCGAAATACATACAAACTAACAGATTTGAAATCCATAGCCCTATAAATGCATCATACGTCCCAAGCCAATAAAAAAAAACAATATATTACAAGCATAAAAAGCCACAAGCTCAGTTTACCTCCACATATTTTACTCAAGTACGTGTAGACAATATTTGTCTTCTACGCAAACAAAGCCAAGAGAAAGCCAATAGTCAATAAAAATACATTCTACCTCCGTTGCACAACCTGCCCTTACAAGCTAGAAAGATCAAACAAATATTCCACACAAAGGGGAACATCCCAGAATGAGCTCTTATTATGTGCATATAGAGGGGATGTAATAACGTCGAAATATAAGCTTTGTACCCCTAGCAATGTTTTATATAATTAGCTTAAGCGGTTTAACGAGGGGCCTCAGAACAGAATTTTAAAAAATTCCCTTAATTAATGTTTAGATTGGACCATACTTTCGTATGAAGTATTTGAATTTAAATTGAATGGATTCAATGCAAGGGTTGGTGCTTTGATACTGGTGACATGTGTCCAAATAATGGGACTTTGACTGCTTAAATACTTTATGTCCTTTGAGAGTAATATTTAAAGTTCTTTGATGAGTGATCTAGTAATCAAATGTCTCAAAAGGTACTTACAAATATTGAAAATGGAATGAAATAATATGACTATCGTGTAGCAAGATCAAAGAGTCCAAATATTGGAGATGTTTTTGGAATATTTTTTCTATGCATTAGGTACAATAATAATCACAAATGCATTATGTTATCAGCAAATACGACTAGTTACCTAAATAAATACTCTTCTTGATTTCTCTACTGATTTCCTGATAACTTCGTTGGGAGTCTTTTTTACCTGTCGCCTTTAATCCATTTTCGGTGATTCACTTAACTACATAGAAACGGGATTAAGTTAACAATAGAGAGCACAGTAACTTTTTCTGCATCTGTCAACGAAACGTCAAATTAGTACAAAACCGATTTGCTCAAAGAAAGCGCAGCTGAATGATTAAATTAAGAAGTCTCGCCGAGGTGTTGCGATAAAGGGTTCCATTTTGTCGGGGTGTTGATTTTTTTGACAGGCATTGTAACGATATAAAATGTAGATTTAAAATTTTAAGTGAACTGATTTTTGTGTGTGACAGTTGAGATAGATATGATAACAATGGGCCTTTCCTGTCAGTTATGGTATTGTAACGTTCCATACAACAGACGTGGGTGAGAAAAGGGTTTAGTTAGTTTTACAGAAAACATGGACCGAGCATTTAATAAATATTTGTTAGGTAAATTGTTATAAGCCTGAGTATCTAATGGTTCTTCAAGAACTAAAGATTCATTCATGTATACCTAGTCATTAATAATGAACTCGCGGGGACGCCTACTGTAAATATAGTTCGCTACGACGCAACAGCATCTAATAGCTATTTAAAACTGGCAGGCGCTTACGTGCTAGTAGTCTTTTACAAAAAACATGGACCGAGCATTGAATAAATATTTGTTAGGCAAATATTATAAACATGAGTAACTAATAGTTCTTCAATAACTAGAAGATTTATTGATGTACCTAGTCATTAATAATTAACTCGCGGGGACGCCTACTGTAAATATAGTTCGCTACGACGGCGACGCAACAGCATCTTACAGCTATTTAAAACTGATAGGCGCTTACGTGCTGGTAGTCTTTTATGTGTTTTTTTTTTTGTTAGGTACTGATAGAATACTCAGTATCATGTTAGAATGTTCAGAGATAATAAAGACACTCTCAAGTGAGGTATTCGGTGACACGAGTTCTTAAAATTTAATTTTCTACTTACGGACTTTGCTTTTAAACATAACAAACTGGAAGAAATCTAATTTAGGAGTCAAAATGAAAGATCAGCATAATTACCTTTCAACATAATATTAGCTTATTTAGACTAGAAATGTAAGCTTGAAGAAAATGTAAGTAATTTCGTTATCTAAGGAATAAGGAAAGCTCTCACAGGGCCATCTCATTTACGAAGAAAATAAGTACGTATACCTATGCCGGGGATAATGTTAAAAGAGTGAGTCAACCCAGGTTTACCCGGATTAGCTCAGCTTTATCTAAGATCTGAGTAAAGTCCGAAATATAATTGGAATAAACTGTAATTCAGTTTTTTACCAAGATTTTTCCCCGACTGATCCTTTAGTTAATGAAAAAAATGTGTACTCTACCTAAATAAGGTACTACCTGTGTGTACATTACAGAACATTTATCGAATTAGTCGGGAAAGAAAGATCGTCTTTACCGATAGAGCATTGCGAAGTGTAATAGGTAATACCGACATATTTTTCTCTTAGGTATTACATAAATTAACATCACGCCTGTATTCCCTGAAGGGTTAGGCAGAGTTGCACCTATTGTACACCCAAATTTCGCGGTTATGTTTGAGTCCCATATAACACGGGGCGAGCCTATTGCCATCAACCGGCCACGAATACAGACTCCGGGCGGCTGCTACTGAGAAATTACAGACGCAAAACCCAATAACTTTTTGTCCGACCCGGGGATGGAACCCAGAGGGCCACGATAAAGTAACATTCGCCTCGTGATGACGCTAGTAGAAAAGCTAACAATGTTAACATCATTCGATTATAAGAAACGAATCCACAGCGTGGAACGATTACTTCCATAAAGATGGTAGCCAAGTGGGACTTTTTGACAAGCGTTATCGCTAGTTTTCGATTCGTATGATGAAAACATTAGCGAAAGTGATAGGTAGCGATTGTAGAAATAGAATCGCTCCGAAGCGAATGCCATTTGTCTAAGCCCTCTGCTCAACTTACAGCCCTGCAGTTTTGAAATAACGCAAAAGTGTATATTTACAATGATTCCTTTCTTAACTTAGGCACCGGAGTGAAAAGCTATTTTCAATTACTATTTGTATACTTAAGTATTGTCAAAGTGAAGTCACATTGGTGCCGATTCTCTTGTCACAAAATTCTCTAAACTACCTAGACTAAAAATCAGTAAAATTTATTTTATTCCTGTCAAACGACGATTTCCCATTCTGAAATAGATTAGGATGCTACTGAGTTAGTAATTTAGCGAAAATGGCAATGTTGCTATTCTGAACTTGACATTTTTTACCTAAAATTTTGGTTGTCTAACTAAATCTGACTATTTTTAATCGCGATTAAAAAGGTGTGGAATAAAATTAGTTGTCATGAACTAAAATTCACCACAGTACCTCGACTTCAGTTGCAAAAACAGTACTATACCTATTTTTTATTTTATTTTGCTTTTATTTTGAAAATGGTGTGTCCTATCGCAAGAATAATGAAAATTTCGACCCCCTTTATAAAACACTGAAACCCCTAAAACTCTACATTTACTTATGTAATAATTTTTCATATTTTCCATACAAAAAGTGAAAAATTCCATATAAAACACGTCGCAGCTACCCCACATGCGCGCCTCCGGTTCTAAAAAAAAAACACTGGGTAGGGCTAACAAGTACCACGTGGAGTCGCGATTGTCAAATTCAATTTTACGAGTAGTTGCGTCAAAATTAAAAGAGATATTTATTTGCAGAATAGCTATAAGATTCTTTTTGTGATAGTTTAGTTAAGTAGTTCAGTTCGGTGTACAAGAGAATCGGCACCATTATTTACCTTCCTAAGCAAGTAATGCGAGTTCAGCTTAAAGTAGAGCAGGATTATAATACTAGAATACTGCAGTGTGTGCTGGTATTATAGTAAGACGGTGTTCACTACAGACTCCAGTTATACCCAGAAACAAAGCGTCATTGTTCGACTAGGAACAATCACATTTCACGATCACACATGTTAGCATTTAGGTTCTAAATATACCTAGCTAGGTACTTAAACCAATTATACAACAGCCAACTCGAAGGTAAACAATTTTTTTGCCACCATTTTTACGGTTCCGTAGCCAAATATAATTTCGTCATGAGCGTCCGTGTCTCCGTCTGTCTCTCCGAGTAAAATGGCTGTTTGACTTTCCGACGGACGGATAGACGGATAGAAATTCGGGTTGACACTCCCCACATACATGTGAACGAGGAATGGAAAAAAAAAATCAATGCTTATAAGCGTGTGAAGTATCGTTGGGTCCCATAATTAAAAAGATGATGAAGTTTCGAAGTGACTTTTCTATTCAAGTTTAAGTAAGTTTTAATTTTTTGTTTGTGAGATATATTTCGGTTCCAACCGTAGAAATACTTTGTTTTTCATAGTTTTTTCGAGAAATACTACGAAATACAAATATATTTTTGCGGTGGGTAAAATCAATACTGGTACCTACATGCGGAAATATTCATCCTAACTATGGAACCCTTCACTGTGCGTGATCCGACCTGCACTTGGCCGGTTTTTTATTTGTCGTCAAAGTTTGATAGGTACACATTATTTAGTTCGAACTAGTGACCTCTCACTTTCCAGTCCGCTGGCTCAGCCTTAATTTGGAATCTAATTCCTAATTTAAAATCTGTTATTTAAATCTAATTCAGGATTCGTTTGAAAGTAAATTAAATAAAAGCCAAAATTTCTCTAACGCTGCTGTCGTGACCCTCATCTTTGAATAGTTTATGCAGGATCTCAAATCCGAGCGAGTGCGGTATGATGCATTAACCTACGTCACACAGCTTAGTTGAACATGAGTAGAGAAGCCTAGGCTTCGACTTATATTAGGATAATGAAGGGAATTTTATTGTTTTGTAAGACCGAGAAAAATTACATGAAATAGACGAGACATATACTTAGCATTGGGTGGATTGAAGAGGAGAGAGAAGTTTAGCCTGTTAAGACTTTTCATTAATTTGCTATTCCTTTATAATGTTTATTATGAACAGTTTGCTAATCGCCGGGACTTGACAATAAAAGGCGTCTGTTGCTCAACGTTTTGGCATCATTCCACTTTCTCAACACCCACGAGTTTCTTTTTTAGGAATCACACAAAGTAACCTACCAACCTACCGAAAATATAGATACCTACAAATTAGGTACTTAAATAATATTGTTGAATTTCATTGGCAGATATTAAATTGCAATGACGTGACGACTTAGCTACAACTTCATACACAACATACATAACTTCACTTACATTGGCATTATAAGCAAAAGATACCTACACATTTTATTTGCCTTGGCACCTGGGACTAAGTGATTAAATCTTTTCAATGACGACCGACGATAACCTGGTAATATCCAGAAAAACGGTTAGAAGATATAAAACTTCTTATAATAAAAAGATTCAGAACATCTCAAAGACCACCTGCTTATGTACTTAGAACTTTCATAAAACGGGATAATATTCTTCACCACAGATTTATTTGGTCACCGTACAGCTTGGCGCTTGTCTACCATCCGACAGAGGATAATATGGGATTTTTACTGAAACCACCCTAAGCCGACACTAAAATACTTAAATTTTATATAAAAATAAAAAGATTTTAGAATTGCATTTCGGAAATTAAGCTTAGTTTTAGATGCTTGTGAGTTTTAATGCTAGTGTGTTTACCTTAAATAAGTAGGTTTAATTACATAGGTTTCTTCTAGTAAAATATCTGTGAAATAAGTAAATGGATTTCCGTATTTATGCAATTACTTAACAGCTGCGCAAAGAGTTTTTTTTCCGAAAAGAAGCTTGTTTACAAAAAATGTATGTATGTGTGTGTTTGTTTATTTTATAAAGTTTGTATGTGAGTGAAGTGACAGATTGCAGTCAATTCAGTGAGAGTAGTGACAGCTGAAGTGAGCAAGTGGCAGTTTTTATCCTTTAATGCATTATTTTCTTAATGACGTCATTACAGTTTCTATATGCCCCCGTAAACTGGGGAACATACTGGGGCATCCTTAAAGCACCTGTTTGATTCCAAAATCAAGCAAATATGTTTCTCAAGTTTAATCTAGCAGAAGTAGATTAAATGAAGGAGTCGCAACCCAACAAACTTGCCACATTCTATTCATTTTCGATGCCATTAGGTTTTAGTAGGCCTACTTTTTGTTTTCAGAAAATGGTGTCCAGCCCCTACACAAAGCATCTACAAAAATTGTCAGTACAAATCACACAAGACCGAATACTCCTAGATATTTACAAGGGCAACCAGCATCCAATTTAGTATTGTGATAAAACTCCGATGAAATAATCTTGTGTAGCTCAAACAGATTGAGTACCTGGTAAAGTGGTAAACCATATCCACTCAGCGTCGCTACTCGATATCGTGAGAATGTACCGATAGGTTCGCCGCACTGCCGATGACGTTATGGTGTAAAGCCAAGGGATACTTCGGCCAGCCGCACTTTGGATGCGTTTTCGTACGAATTAGACTCGTACGAATACGCACAATCTATCCCGATCCTCCGAGTACTGTGGTACCTCGCAATCTAGGTGCGAGCTAGTCGTGCGTTTACGTGCGTTTAACTCATATACTGACTTATTACTCGTTTTTTTTTTGGAAAATTGTTTTTTTTACATTGGTTGTAAATAACGGGTGTAAAAAGACACTTAACGAAGCCGAGAGTCACATGTACTCCCCGACATTGTAATCCTTTTTTTGTACTGGACCATACCTGGGAACATTCTGGTTACGGAGATATTGAAGGTCAAAATTTCAATTTTACTAACGTTTTTTTTTACGAACACAAGTTTTTAATGTTATTATAACACAACTTTAAATACCTCTACGACCCCTGTACCGTTGCATGCACCCATAAGCATGTTTTGCGTGTTACCGCAAATTTTTCGCACCAATAATAAAAGTATATTCCCAGCAATTATTTTTGTGCAATGTTACTTAGTTTGATGTACAGAATGCGTAGTAGACGGCTATGTGATGGGTCTTTTTACATTCTGAATGTGAGCACCATGTATCTATCACATAATTCATGTATCTGTCATTCCTTCATTTTTAATTATTTCTACCTATTGTGGTATAGTAATGTTATTCTAGGTGCATAGTCTTCACATATAATTATATAATTAATATATACAAAATATTGTAAAACATTTTAAAAGAGTGACGGTGGAGTTTCTTGCCCATTCTTCTCCATATGAAACTACCTTTTGAAAGGGGCGACTAGAATCAATTCTATTTTTTTAATGTAAATTTTCATGATCAAAAGTGTCTTTTAAGTGCCTATTCGAAATAAATGCTTTGACTTTGACTTTATAGTTCCGACGTCCGAAATCAATCCCAACTTGTTCGACTTTTTACGCTTTCGTACGTGAAAAATACAATGTGGTCACGGGACACAGTCGCACTCCCAGTCAAATTCGTACGGAAAGGCATCCAAAGTGTAGCCGGTCTTAGTGTGTAGAAAAGATGTCGTATAAGTGGCTCGTAAAAACTTACCTGAACTTCATGTCGCAAATGCTACGCTTGGTGAAGGCTAATTTGAGACGTTTGGGCGTCTTGAGTCCAGCTTTATACATCTTTAAAAAAGAACGAATGTTCCACAGACACTGTTTTTTTTGCTGTGGGAAATTGGGCACAAATTTACACAACAGAATATAATATAATATACAACACAACACAGTTTAACGACGGCACATAGCGGCGCGGCGGCGCCGGCGCACACTGTTAAATAACCTTTTTTTTTTTTGGAAATTGCGTCTCGTAGTTGACCACGAGAGGTCGTTCACGTAACCTACGTTAAATAGTAATTTAACGTAGGTTACGTGAATAAATAGGACTACTTGTAGACATGCCAAAGCAGTCTGCTGGCAACACTTATGACGGCAAAACGGCTCATAGATTGTTTTGAAACACTCAGATGACAGCAAATATAACAGGGCTCGCTAGCGATCTAATCTACACATTTCTTGTCATATTAGAAGCATTGTCATACGACTATGAAATTGATCCACAATTACGCAAAAGAAACGCGAAGAAAATATCTTCATCTATATGATTGGTACTACCTGCGAGTATTCATAAAATACTGACTTATGATAAATAAATCATTAAGGCATGTATATTACCTTTAGGACAGCTGGCAGAAGAAGTTCAAGAAACAAGCAATAAGGAATATAGACAAACGCTTTCAAGAGCACTTCAGCCGGAAGACTTGTAGACAAGACACCAACAAAGTCATTTTGAACCGGTTTTTAATAAGTTCCGATCCAATATTGTCCAGCTCGAATACACGACTTAAACCCCATACAAAAAAACACTCTCTTACTCAGGAAACAGTAACACTGCTAAAGGCTCCAGAAATTGCTAGACTAGTGAATTCGGATGAAGAAGATTTCAGCAAAAATTTAAATGACTCTGATTCGAATATTGAGATGGATGATGATGATAATGATACTATCTAAAAAAACTTTTTCCAATAATTCTATGTATATACAATCAATTTATTTTTATTTTTTAATGTTGCTTATTAACGGTAGAAAATAATATCAGACTAGACATTTTTTTAATAAAAAAAAACAAAGTGTTTTTTTATATACAAGTTCTTAGCTGATACCCTTCTGTATTACCAAAAAAGTTTCAGTCGAATATATTAACTATGCTACGAGATAGAAAATAGTACATTTTGATACAAGTGGAGAAATGTTGTTCTTGCCTTCGAGGCGGAATACACACAAGAGCCGTAGGAGAGGATGTTATGGAGCCCAGAACTGCAATAACAAATGTGCACGTGTCTCAAACGACGTTTTTCAATACACTTTTGAAGAAATAAAATAAATAATGAAAAATATTTTTGTCATTAATTAAATAAGACTGAATTTGCTTTTTTTCCCGCGCTTTACCTTCGCAGGTTAAAGGAGAGGCAAAGGTATAAAGCCGCTAAACAGCCTAATATGAAAAATGGAAAATTCAAATATTTTTGAGTTTAGAACACAAATAAATGTTAATTTGTTCATAAACGTATTTTTTTTTTGTCATAATCTTGGTTTTTTCTGATATTCTGTTCATAAACATAATTTAAATATTCAAAAAATAATAACGCTGTAAAGACGCATGTCTTTGCCGAGATTTTAAAAAGCAATCGCCGCCGACCATAGGCATTGAACCAATGAGGGGTATCGCGCTTGAGTTCGCCACTAGAGGCGCTAGTGTAGAGTAAGGTCTCTAGATGTCAAAATATGTTCTGAACGGTCACTGTTTGCGGGATTTTTATCACAGATTTTAACGAATGATTCATAATAGCTGTAATGTTTGTGCCATTCTTGATAAATTATGCAGTAAAAAGCAGGCAGTAAAAAGTTAGGATCAAATTTGGTAGCACTTGAAGGAAAAATAAGATTTGTCTGCTTCATGCTTGCCAATTTTAGGAACATTATAATCTAAATATTCATTTGAAGTTTTAAAATGTTATCAAGTAAACATACTATGAATATAAGGGTACTTAAACATATCCAAAACGTCAAATAAAATTACTGCAACAGGACCTTACTCATCAGTGGCGCCAACTGGTGAGCACAAAAACGATAGCCCTCATTTGGACTAAGTATAGATATAGTAAATTAGTTATCTGTGGCAATTTTTATTTCCGCAGACGTGTTGGTAAATACAAAAACGCACGCGTTTGAAATACATTGCATGTTGAACCTAATCGTAGTGAGATAAGAACCAGTTTTCGAGAAAGTGTATTGAAAATAAATATGACATATTGAATAAAGTGACGCTAAGTATATACCTATATAATGTTCTGTGCTAGATACGACATATTTCCAAGTGTGCGGCGCCGGCGCGGCGTCGCGGTAGAAACCTAATTCATTATTTTTACACGTTTTGATATAAAGTTTTCTGGGGTGGAAAATACTCATGGAAAATTCCGGAATAATTTATAATAACGAAAACACTCTCATTGGAACGGTTCGGAAAACTTAGAAAGGTCATATTTTAAGGCCACTACTAGGATTCGGTTTCCTTTCTTGGAATTTTCTGTACGGCTTTTTCCAATGAACTTAGGCAGAAACTATAAAAAGGTGAATCCTACGGTCCTTGTAATACAGTTATAAGTCGCATATACTTACGATTCCTCCATCCCTTTCGAAAATCGTAGCAGGGTTGAGGACAACAAACGTTCACTGTTGAACAATAACCGCATCATCTTCTTAGTAGACCACACTAACCAGCTGACTACGCTCAGCACAAGAAGGCGCTGCTGCATTACCTACATCAGGTGAAAACGGGATAACCTATTTTTTTTTTAGGGTAACAAGCAAAATTGAATATAGGCATGCAACACAATCCTAATACAGATGACCGTACCGTAACCGTACTTCCGGGATTGTCCTGATACCCGAGGCATAGCTCTCCACTCCTCAGCACTTCAGGACATGTGCCTCCTTGTCGCTACGACACTATATGCTAGCGAGCGTTTTCGGGGGCCCATTATTGAATGTGTCAGGCCCGGGTCGACGGCGCGTCATGTTCCACGCGCGCCTCAAAGAGATGTCAGCACAATTGACGGGGTCCGATAGGGCCGATGCCTGCCGGGGTAGCGGATTGTTCGAAAGAGTTACCGTGGCCCTGGCGCACAGGCAACTGAAGGAACATGGTCGGGTTTTAGTAAGTAAGAGTCCGACACAAAAAAAATAAAAAAAACTGTGTTTTTTATATAAAACATTGGTCAGGCCGGGGCCATAGTCTTTTCATAGTCCTAGATAACCAGTCAACTTAAGCTACCCAAATCTATAGTCCAATATCTTTGCTTCCATATCCTGCAGTAGTCCTACACCAACCGGGGTTTGTCCTTGGGTGCACCTGTATAGTCCGAACAGGGATAAAATCGTCGGTTGGTACTTAATTTCATTAAAAACGCCTGACGGGCCTCTGCGAGTTGGCTTCGGCCCCTCGTACGCCTTCCAAAGGTCAGGGATCCCAGGGTCCCGAGAAATGTCAAGAGACTTAAAAATATAATAATAATGTATTTATTTAATAAATTTGTCGCAGTTTTTTTTATAATGTAGTACCTAAACTTTTCAGAGACTACACTTGTGATAGTCACTGGTCAGGTAGCTAACTCAGACCAATAAAAAAATCAAGACATAGCGCTGCGAACAATAGAGTGACGCATGCAAAACTACACCTTGCTCTGTGCATAGGTGCATACACACTCACACGCTCACATTTACAAACCAACTTACAACAAAACTACACCTCACAAGTGCACACATGTTTACGAACCGGCCTCACGTCACTGTCTTGATTTTTTATTTGGTCTGAGGTAGCTAAAGCTAAATAAAAGAAGAATATTAAGAATTTAATAAAAGTTTCAAATACCTACTTTAACTACCTACCTAAGTATCTCTTTACGTAAGTATATAACTTCAATGTAAATTATAACATCTCTTATAAAAGTTTTATCAAACAGCTTCTTTTATTTAGACCACTTAAAAGCCTTCTTGTTATTTAAATCGTCACCGCTAAGCATGATGTTAAAGTAACGTAAATAAACGTTTTAGAAAAAAAATACAGCGAGGAAGACCACGCTTACATTAATAAATTTAATTTCATGTCTCACGGAGAGCACAACGTAGTTAATTGAGCATAATATAGGCACAGACACGGGAGACTCAGTTAAACACACACTGAATAAACCTTATTATTTTCTACTGTGAAACTATTTATTTAATGAAAAGTACACCAGCACGAAAAACCTCATTTGAATGGAAAACCAGAGCAACGAAATATACAGTTACATAAATACAAAGACACAGTTTATAAAGATACTTTAATTTTGTGGAGCAACATTGATTAGTGAGGCACTGAACCACATTTAATTACGTCAGTTGACTCCTTTGTGTTGTCTATCAAGACATTCTCGTAAATCGAATACAGGATCATGACCGCCTGGGTCAGTAATACTTAAAAACCAGCCAAGTGCGAATCGGACTCGCACACAAGGAAAAAAACGCCAAAAAAACACGTTTCTTGTATGGACACCCCCTTTAAATTTTAACTTTATTTTATGTTTATTAAGTACTTATTTGTTGTTATAGCGGCAACAGAAATACACATTCTGTGAAAATTTCAACTGTCTACATATTATGGTTCATGAGATACAACCCGGTGACAGAGAGAGGGACAGATGGATAGACGGATAGTCGGGCGGACGGGTGGACAGACGGACGGACGGACAGCGGAGGCTTAGTAATAGGTTTCTGTTGGCACCCTTTGGGTACGGAACCCTAAAAAGTATCCACAGTTGCCGAAGGAAAGTCTCTTTAAACTAGACAAAGTAGCGGCTCCTACAGACAATTTAAGAGCAATTTACTTTTGTTTTAATTCGGTTTTATGAGGCGTTAAAAATACTTAATGAAATGGAAATTATGTCGCGCTGTATGAACTGCAATTAGGTTAAGTGAGAAGAATTTGAGCAAACAGAATTATGAATGTAATTTTTATTCAAAACATTTAGTTGATTTACATATTTACTCATTTATGAAGCTTAATGTTTGGAGTACATTAGGTGAACTCTTAATAAAAGCAGGATGTGTATTGTTGAACTGCTATATTCAGTTATTTTGCGAAATAAATAGTGCAAAAAGTTGTTATACTTAGGTATTACTAATAAAACTTGACGCGATACAAACTGGGATATTAAGGATTTAGATTTATATACTACTTACGAAAATATTTTTTAAAGTACTTCTTCTTTAAATAATATTGGTCCTTATCTTTAACAGCTAGGTTGTCTTCAAATTTCTTGGTCCAATCTTGAATAGGATTCAATGTCCTTGCCTCTACAACCGGCGTAGGTAATCTTGTTCTTCCCAACAAACCTTGTAATGCTTGTAGCAAAAATGAAAGTAGAGACATCGAGACCACTATGTTAATCGGATCAAATCCAATCGAATGATGATGATACGTTGGGGCCCCATAGTTTGCATTGGCGCTTACTCCATATCCCGAAGACGAGTAGTGATTGTTAAAATTTCTCGATTCTGCAATCGTATCTACCGATGTGTCAATCACTTCATTATTTTTCAGCACCGGCGATTCGATTTGATGCCCTTCTTTACCGCCATTGGTTTTGATATCAAGCTTTCTCTTATTCAGTTTGGTGTCATGTTTCATATTGTTTATTTTCTCCAAAACAGATTGAGCGTTAGTCTGTATTTTCTTGAGCAACATCTGGATTTTAGAACTTTGTTCCTTTATCATGTTCGCAACAAATGCATTGAAGTTTTGAACTGAAGACGAGGGTGGATTATTATTTTGTAAATCAGCTTTAACTGTAGTTATCATTAATATTATTATGAACAATGCGAGTGATAGGAGCGACATTGTCACAGTCGCTGTTTTGCAATTAATATTTTTCAAAGACATTAACCTTGCTTCAGTTTGGAAGGTGAAATGAAACACTTATTCCGTGTTACTTTTTATATATGGCTGCTTTAAGGTCTGCTACGTTAAATAATAATGTGTCACAGGCACTTGGATTCGAATACCTTACCTTGACATATGACCTAGCTGATCATAGGCCATTTCACATTGTTATGGCAAACGTAACAAAGGTTAATTTGTAGGATGTCGCGTGGAACAAAGAAAGTTAAGCTAATTTTGCACAGTTATTTGAATACATACCAAGTACCTAGGTAAATATCATTTTTATAACTTTTACATTTAGGCACCTACTGGAGAAAGTATTCGTTTTAAAATATGTACTTACCTATTAAAAATAAAATATAGATACATTATCGATTTAGTATAATTTAAATACAAATTAATCATCCTAAATTTCAGTCAAAGAAGATGGCCATCATTTACCTACCTATTCTTGTGTTACTCTTTCGTACAAATCGTACATTAACAATTGCTCCAATTGCATGCGCCAAAACTAGTAAACTATACAAATACCCAGCGTGCATTCCAATGTAAAAGGGGTCCGGTCCGACGTAAACGATCAACTTTGAATTAACAGAGAGCAGTCATAACCCGCGTGTACGCAACACGAAAAATTTTTTACAGCTCCATCTACTACCCAAACTCTGAATCATTACAAAAGTCCAACAGACGGGTCGTCGGACAAGGCGAAAGCTCAACTTGGAAAGAACTTTAGAGCTTACGCGTTGAACTTATAGATGGCGTTGTATTGGTGCGCGCCCGCAGTTTGTTAGCAACATGTATTGAAAGCTTTTGAATTTAGTGAAACGGCTTCAAAAGCTTTCCGTTAATTTACAGAGATAGCGCCACTAATGGGAACTGGAACATAAAGGTCACTGGAAGCAACGTTTCTCTTGCAGATTTGATTGTTTTGGCAGTTATGACTCGTAACTAGATTTATTTAGAAAAAG
Source organism: Dryobotodes eremita (assembly GCA_917490735.1). Lineage (NCBI taxonomy): Eukaryota > Metazoa > Arthropoda > Insecta > Lepidoptera > Noctuidae > Dryobotodes > Dryobotodes eremita. Next base: position 14,513,575 of record OU823251.1, on the reverse strand, counting down.
TTTAATACGTAATAACTGTTTCAGGTTATTATTGACTTTTCAATTATCAAATAACAGATGCCTACTGTTTTTAATTGATTTCAAATAATTTTTTGTTAGGTAGTCTTTTAATTGAGCATAATTTAGCTGCTGAAATCTTTAGCTTGATTTAAATTGCTAATCAACACTGTTGAACACTGAAAAGTTACAAAGAAGTTAGGTGGTCCTTGAGTAAGATAAACTTGTAAGTAACTATGTACAAATAGATACGACCAAGAAAGTTTGTTGTACAAAATCTAGCAAAAAGGAGCAAGATGAGAATTTTCAGAACAATCAGATCTTGTAACAATACAAAGAATTGTATTCCTTGTACCTGCAACCGCATTACGCTACATACAAAGTAATAAAGCAAGCGCGGTAGCCTGTTCAAAGCAAAGTAATTATTCATCACTTGAACAAATCTTAAGCAAACAATACAGTGCTGATGCATAATTACAGAAAGATAAAGGCCCGGTGTAAGTACAAAGTGGTAAGTGGGAACTCAAAATAAATGGCTGTAGACTACGATATTAATTCCTCGTTTGTCGGAGTCGCTACGCGGCTATTTTTTTAAAGGCACCGTAGGGTTAATTGTAACGAAGCGGTATTCGGACAGTGAAATATTTGGAGCGGCGTTGCAGTAAGAAGTTTGAAGAAGGCATTCGGGGATTCGTTTTTTTTTTTCGATTCTGTTGGTACTTAAATTAAAATCTTCAGAGATGGGTACGATTTTGGGATCTGTAGATCGCTAAGCGATATTAACTAAAGCTATGCTTATTAAAATCCTGTTATTATGTAGATAAGTGCTGTTTAGTTTCAATTTACCTACTTGGTAATTAGAAAATTTATGTATTGTTATCTTAAAATAATCTCCAACCTTGCTTCTTGCTGACTACTCAAAACAAAATAAGGGACACTTGTTACTTTTACATTTCAGTGTAATTTAAAGAACATTAACTAATTGCCAAGTAGCGAAATATTGATATTACGAACTCTTCGATATCTAACCTCTTTGATGTTATGCTTGAGATGACATGATAGCCATAGTTAAAAAAAATGAATTTTAAATTTTCTTGTAATCTTGTTTCGATTTTTCTTTAAGTTTTGTTTTGATTAGCGGCTTGGTATTCTGAAAATTATTATAATTTTGTCTAGTTATCATGTTAAAACATCATCTTGCGCTAATATGCCACAAATAAGAAGACATATGCACACAATTAGTGGAACCAGAGCCGTTACAATGATCCAAGAAGGAATTTCGCAGCGATCTATGGGTTTGCAACTGGGTTTTTCTCGAAGATCTATCCAAAATGCTTCGACCAGGTTCGGGTAGAGTTTGCGTTACAACTGTTCACGAGGAACGGTACATCCGGCTAATTGCCCGCCGAGAACGCATAGTGACGGCTCGTATGTTACTAAATCGCCTACGATTGACAACGGGTACTCTTGACAGTGACCAAACTATCCGGAATCGATTGCACGAAGACCAGCAAACATCAAAACGACGAGTTGTTCGAATTCCTTTGTCCAGGACTCAACGTGCCAATCGTTTAAGTTTCTGTCATCAATACTTGGACTGCGGCATAAATCAGTGGGGTATGTTGCTTTTCACCGACGAGTGCAAAGTAAAAAAAAAATAATGTCGATCAGCGCAATAGTGAAGGCAACGCGGCGAGCAATTTTCGGAAGCCTGCATACATGACGTTGACCGTTTTGGTGGACCCAAACTAATGATTTGGGGTAGGATTAGCTTACACGGCAAAAGTGAGCTCGCTATTTTAAATGTGGGTTCCGTAACTGCTCAGCGTTACATTGGAGGAAGTCAATGCCCATGCACACCCAGCTCAAGCGACCCAATCTGTGCCCAGCAAACAGTCCGGACTTGAATCCCATCGAGCACATGTGGGACCAATCGAAACGAAGGGTTAGAGAGAGTGAGCAAGAGGTCTGCTATGAAAATTGCCTGGGAAGAGATTCCAGCTGAAAACATGAGGCATTTGATCGAGAGCATGCATTTCAGGCTTCAGGGGTGCATAGTTAAAAGAGAATATAAGCGTTATTAGAAAAACAGCAAAAGAAATAAAAAGTGAAGATTTTTTTAGTTTTTCGTGACTTTTCATTGTTAATGGTATTTATTTTAAATTGTCATTTTTTATTTAAAATTAAATAAACATATTTATTGATAATTTATTTAAACAGTTACTAGCCTAAACGGTAAACAATAACATTGTTTTATGTTTACTAAAACTAAACAATTAATTAATTTAATAATTTTCATGGTTCACCTTAAATACCTAGTGGCCCTTATTTTAACATTAGAAATAAATCGTATTCTATAAACCTTGGTTTTTTTTTCTTCTTTACGCCTATCTAGGGCTACTCCACAAAATTCTGTTCCAAAAACTAGCTGTCAGCTAACAATGTGAAAAAATGCTAAGTATAAAAATACTTCATTAAACTAACTTTTATCTACCGTGTTAATCAATGGGCGTGGGCTAGTAAAATCTGATAGTGGGAATAAAAAATGCTATATATCGTGGACACATGATCGAAAACTACACTCAATTGTAAAGACCTCAAAGTATACTTTTGCATGACAAGGAAGGTGGACCACTTCGATTGTTACAAGAAAAACAGCAGTCTAAGCAAACTGGACTTTTGTAATAACGACAGTAGATTTATTGGAACATCCTAACACAATTTATTTGGAATTAAGTCATTGGATCTTAAGACCTCCATTCACGTAGAGCGTGTCTACTGAATACCACAACATAATAGTTCAAAGAATGACTGCCTATTTAATATGAGCAGCGGGGTAGTTACGTAACACACTAACAGTAGGAATGGGTTTCATTTTGACAGTTCAACAACATTCATTGCGTTATTTACGTTGTTAAGTAGACAAACTTTTCGAACATATGAAGCAATGGATTAGCAATAGGCTTCAAAATGATTCAGATTGTGATAGATAGTGTGTTACGTAATTAGGGTGCTGGAGCAAGCTTTAATAGGCAGGCAATAAAATTTTAATAGCCTTGTCTAAAATTAATAAAACATATTTGGAGCCCAGCCGATATAGAGCCCATTCAAAATCTGCTTGACTGACATTATTGGTGCCAGAAATTAGATTAAAAAAAAGTACCTATACGACCGTAAAAACACTAAAAACTATGTTAATATTTTTCATTGTAATTTTATTGATCATAATCAGTAGAGTTTGATGATTCTGACTAATCTGAGCATCATGATGATATCCGTATTATTTCGTTTCCGCGTAAGAAATAAAAAATAGAAGCCTTTAAAGACTTTAAACACGACAGGATATTTGCTAGATCAAATAGCCGTAACATGTAACAATAATTATTAACGATTAATTTTAATAATATCATAAATAATTTACATGATATCCGAAAAACAGTTCGGGATTGTTTTTTCGTTGTATCTAGGCACATAGATAAGATCGCAACACAAGTGAGTTCGTATTCAATTTGCCGGCAGCGTAGTTGTTGAAAAATAATTAAAAATGCAATTAAAATTCACCATAAATCCGTCAGCCGCCCCGCCTGGCGTGTAAACAAACTCAAATTAAAACCAAACTATAAATAAATGCGTCGTTATGTTGTTTTAGTGTAATCGTATATCGACGCTCCTGGATTTTAATGGTTTTGTTATGATGACACCCAATCACACCGTATTGAATGTCTAATGGAATCTGCTGGCTACCCCTCGATATGAAATCCCTATTTGTTAGTTCTAACAATGAACAGATGACTCAGTAGTAAAGAATCTATAGTAAGTATCAATTTGTGATTTGTATAGATACAAAAATAGTTCTCATTATTTTTCTTAAGATACATTTTGACGTCACTCGATTTTTCCGTAAAAATAATGTCTACAACGCCACCACGCGTAGCAAGACCACCATAGAAATGGGTTTTGTCGACGGTAGAATAGACAAACTGACAGACTGTAGGAAAATTTCTTTAGAAATCTGTCAACTATCTGTCATTTTGTCTATTCTTCCGTCGCCAAAACCCGTTTCTATGGTGTTCATGCTACGCGTGCAGGAGTCAAAATTATGTTTTTACTTATATATTTCCTGATGAATGAAATAAAGCTAAGATGGATAGATTGTGTGAAAGATGATATAGCTAGAAAGAGGGTGACAACCGAGATGACGACTAATAGAGAAGAAAAAATGAAAAAAAAAAAAAAAAAAATTGTTGTGTGAAATGTGTGGATGAAAAGGAAATGTTGCGCCGACCCGAAAAATTATGATAATGACTTATCTATTTCCTGATAAGCTTTCAACAGGTTAATGACCAGCCAGCCACCGCAAGAGTACCTAAAAGGTATTCCAGAATTAATTTGCATGCATTATAAATACAATAAACAGTTTTATGTTAGCAATAAATACGATGCATTTCCGTTCCAGAGATTATAACATAGGAATAATTTATAGGCAATATGAGAATTGAGAATATCTTAGTTAATTAATACAGAATTAATTGTTTCACGAAACACGTTCGGTGTAATAGTGCAGTCACTTCGCGAATGAGAATTATAAAATATCGCAACAGCAATCAAAATTTTCTCTCACGGCTGCATCCTATCTCTTTCTAAAGTAGAGGTGTGAAAGAGATGACTACATTTACTAGGAACAAAGTCAAACAGGTGCCTGCCGTCTTTTATGGAGGCAGGTGTATTTGTTTAAAGTATCAAATCGTCCAATTAATACCTTTATAAAGAAGACCGTTTGTATCGATCCCGATAATTTCGGGGTATATTGTGTAACTTTTTGTTATATAATTTGAGCAATCAATGGGCTATTAAATTGGGACCGAAACGACAGCAAAAACTTTTGAAACGTTTTATTGTTACAAAACTATTCAAATGCTATTAAAATAAGACACTCGAGTTAATGTATTCTCATGAATATTAAAGGGGTGAAATTGAAGTATTCACCTTTTAGAATGCACTGTAAAGTATTGGTGAAATTAATTGTGTTTCATAAAAAGTGTACCAAAAAGGTAGAATAATAGAATTTCACCCTGCACAAATACAATTTTAATCCAGCAATATCACATAAAGCAATTTAATTTAAAAATCCGGTGGTGGTATTCCATATTTGGTGGTCGGCGGTCCAAAAGTACCTATATTTTATTTTTTGAAACGGCTTTTCGTTTGATTGTGAATGCAATGGGGATTATTTATAAATTGATAACGTTTTATTGCAAAAATATTTTCAGTCTATTTAATTACTTCTATGGAATTTATATAATCTATATTTGCTTTCGTTACAAATTGAACACACAATGTTTTTATTTTATCTAGAGATCTTTGTGAAATGCAAACTTAAGACAGTAAAAAGTTAGTTAGTTAACATAGTTTATTCAGTAAAACGGCACCAAAAATGTTCATGACACTAGAAGTAACTACAAATACATAAACTCACGCCTTGTTTCTCCGAAGAGTTGGGCAGAGGGTGTGCCTAGTACACCCACATTTCGCCAGTTATATTGATAAGCAAAATTATGTCAAAATTGGTGTTAAGCTCAGAATGTATTACGAAACTAGTCAATGAAGGCAGTAATGCCCTGATATAGATAGCTTTTGTATTCTATGGTCACGAAAAAACTATAATTAGTTGCTACCCATGTGTTTTCCCTGGACACACCCATCAGAATATTTAATGATTTTCCCATAAAAGTAAATGAATGAATTCGTCAATTGGACAGTTCTAAGTCGATAGTTTAGTTCAATATTTGTACCTTGCTCTAATATCTAGTAAAGAAATAAAGTTATCCTAAGTTTTTAAGTATTGAAACTAAAATAGTCACAACTCACACATCGCGTACCGGATCTTTGTAAAGATTTCCTTACAACGATGAAAAAATCATAAGAATATGCTATCTAAATTGAATTAATTAACGTTCCTTCCTTAGATAGCTAACTTTAAAAATGAGGTATTTTTTTAAAGGCAAAAAGAAAATACTGATTACGGTTAGTGAGAAACACAAATCTACTGTTTTCTCGACTTCATCTTGGCACCAATTTTACAACTGTACCTATTCGTTTTCAGTGTTGTGTACTTAAGTCAAGAACTTCTTCTGAACACTATACTGTACCTAATCTTGTAGTAAAAGTGAACTACCTAATTAAGGAACAAAATTCTCTATCAGCATCTTCGCTGAAGTGAACAAAAAATTAAGCTTAGGCTAAGAAGCCTGATTGGCTGCCGCGTTTGCTGCTGCGGTTGCTGCAGCAACGCTGGCGTTCGTGATTGGTGGTTGCGGCATGAGGAGGTCCGCCAGCCGACCAGCTTCACGAAGTCCTGACAGGAACGCGCCGTGAACTGTTGCTGGATAGTTCCGCATTGTGTGTTCACCTAAAGAGACAGAAAAACATTGTAAATGCGCACGAAATGACACAGATCTGTCTCTCGAAAAAGTTTTAAAAGAAATATTGTCACAAAAGATAAATTGTCGCAATCTGATTGGTGTAGATGATGTTGCCCATTTTGTGCACGTTCTAAGAAAGAAATGGTTCCATAACGAAAACGAGGCTTCAACCTTGTGCTAATTAACGTATTCAAAAGAAAGAAGCCATTTAAGCTGTACCATCAAAAAGCAATAGGTACACAAAAAACGATCCCAAAAAATCGGTTGACTTGTGATACCTTTTTGAAATGCCATAAACACGATTTCCAGTTTCACACAAGTTTTATATTCCCAACACATAGGAATCACACAAATCTATGTAAGATGTGAGGTGTTTCACATAACATAAAGTGTACATAACAGTCATACTTGTGACTACCTAAAGGTTAGAGGTGTAACGTTCCACCGAAGCCGTTATTAGGTCCCATGTGAGAGGGGACTACTCTATTTTTTTTCGTCCCTTGTTTTGGTATGGAAAGGAAAGGTAGAAACAGGCGGATTCAGGATTTATTGATGTGTCAAGGGGCAGCGTGCAATATCCAGATGCCCAATATGTCAATCTAATTGGCTGAAACGCACACAATTCACTGCGTTACTATCAAGCGTCCATTTTCTTTCTTCGTTTTATATCGATTTTGACTTATACAGTTAGGCCGTAAATGTCGGTGTAAATAACTGCATCAGTGGCGTTTCTAAGACGAAGTTCTAATTAGCCATTAACACGGAAACAACGATATGGCAAACCATAAACCTCGGTCAAGGTACATGGCGGCGTAAACTGTGCGAAAGGATCAAGTCTGTAGATATACCTCCTTCGTAGGAGAGATATATACAGGTTGAATTTTTGAGACGTGGCAGTAAGTAAAAATGGGTAGGTATTGGGAAAAGTTTTTTTACGATTTCTGACTTTTCTAGTACTCAAATCTCGGTTGGTCGGATAGTTTTTTGATTCTTATAAGAAAGTGAATCGATTTGCATACAAAAAAGTTGCCCATTTTCTTGCTGACAGTAGTTTTTTTTTTAAATCTGTGAATGTAGATCAAAATATCACAAAAAGTTATATGACAGTCTCCTAAGACGGTTTTTCTGTAGCTGCAACATACCTGCCCATACTGCCCCGTTTCAAAAATCCAACCTGTATATCTAGCAGTAAAGGCTGATTTATATTGGTCCAGTATCTTAATGCAGCATACGAATCCGGTGGTAATTCGATTCAAAAATTTGCAGCTGCTTTAGTGGAATCCAGCGTTGGATACTGGACAGGATTGAAAAGTGTTAACATTTGTCAAATGTCGATCCAGTGTTCCTAAATTTCAGCGATAGATTGAGATACTGGATTAATGTTTAACAGGATAAGTTGTACACAAGTCCTTACCAGCGAAGAACAGTCTATTCTCTCCTGGGGCGCCTGGAACAGGAGCAGCCAACAGATCGTAGTCAGTTCCAGAAGAACCAACTGCCACGAAACTGTAAGAGCCACGGGCGAATGGGTCTGCGCGCCATCTATTACCGAAATATCAAACTAAATGTTAATTTGAAATCTATTAGTTTTTTAGGGAAGACACAAAATATTATGGCTCAAAAAAACACAACATGAGAAGTCCTTAAGAATAACATAATACAGGGTGGCAGGAATATCGAGGCGCAATCTGCTACCATGATTTAAGTACTTGATTCTGAAACCTGCGTTGTAATTTGTCGTTTGTTATATAAAAAATTTTTTGCTGTTCCATACATTTTGACCTCGTAAGTATTGCACTTTTTTATGAAACAGCAGATTTTTATTGATAACGGACAATAAAAGTCTACTCTAGGGGGTCTAGAATCATGTGCTGAATTCATGGTTTCAGTTTACCACACTATATTAAAAGTGACGTAAAACTTTAGTCAGTCTAAAATGTGTCATTGCGGGGAAAGCCTCCTTAATTTCCAAACCGGCCAGTTTTGCACAACATAATTATTGCAAAGCAAGGTGTGACCGAAGTTCATTAATACATAAATTCAGAAGCAGCTATAAATCGACCTACACACCCGATCTGATAGCTTGCCAGCAAATCAGTGTGTCCATCTGTGGGTAAATTGGGTCGAGGACTCCCATGCATCAGGAGATTGAATCAGACCTTTTGGCCAATTTATCGTATTGCAGATCATGTCCAAAATTAGAGCTTGTTACGGCACCTTTATACTCCTTACCTGGTCACCACGCATTCCTTAGGCTGAGGCACAGCGGCGTGGCCAAAAATGCTCTTCAGCACAGCAATGCATCTGCCGACGATGACGTCATCAGTGACGTTCTCCATGACAGCAGCTGCTTCGCCTGCCACTAAGGCCAAAAGTACTGGAGCGCTGTACAGGTTCCAGAAAAGGAACAGCTCACCTACGACAAAAAAGTTCCAGAATTAGAATTCAATTATTCATACAGGCTGTGTCGAGTTCACCATTTTGTTCTTACAAATTGGCCTGTTGCTGAGTCTGTTCCAAAGCGATAATTAATACTGTTGGTCCTTTATTTTACATTCAATTCAATATGTTACGGACTAATCTAACTTGTTATATACCTTCGTTACACAATAAACGTTCACAAGTTATAGCATTGAGGACAAACGATTAATTAATGCGAATTTGAATCGAGGTTCGAAGCCAGTCTCCAGTGGAGTTCATAATTATTATGAACAGAACATTCTTGTGGGACCGCCAGCCCACAATATTATAGGTAAAGTCACGGTATTGTTTAATAAAACGTCAAACGTGCAATGAATTGATTTCAGTTTAATAAATATTAACAGTACAACGCATACATTTGTTATTCCCAATGTATGTTTAACATTTGTAGAAACAACGAAGATCGTAATCTAAATTACTCCGAACTATTTATTGGAATGAATGCAGATCGTCTGATACATAAGAAAAAATACTGTGGGCGAGGATTCTCACATAACTCTTTACACGTCTTAAAGATACAAGCACATCAGATAGCTATCCTTAAATGCTACACGGGCCGAAAACGTTAAATTGGCCACGATTTAAAAAAAATTACTCGCGATACATTGTTCCGGCATTCCCAGAGCAAACGTGGGGGCTTAATGAAGTTAGTAGAGTATACAACGAAGAGCTAAGGAGGTGAACTAAAGCATAACGTAAAAAAAGCATTTCTTGGCTCGTTGCTGTGATTTATTGCAAGCGGCGCCCTCAGGGTTCCTCAGTAGCGTTAAATTATTCAGCTTTTAATTCGTTATCGCCGCCACCGACGTTACTTCGCTCTACACTATTTACACCTGAATATAATTCATGATTTCGTTACCGTGCTCCGGGTAAAAAAGGTTTTACTATAATATATTGTGCTGTTGTGGGAGCGGTAATAATTTGAGCGAATTTTAAAAATGTTTAAGGAAAGAGCTAAAGTAGGAAGATATTTAAAAGGAAAAAGATTAGATTCAGATGTGAAGCTGATCTTGGATATTATGTGCCGTATAAAAAAAAGTATTGGGATGCCGAGCGTACAAAATATTTAGGGAGAGGTGATACTGAAATACCTTCTACACTAAAAAAAACCCGCTTCAACGAAATAAATGTAAGTTAATCTATCCCTGCTAAGTGAGACTCAAACATAATTGGCGAAATGTGGGTGTACTATAGGTGCACGTCTGCCTTACCCTTCAGGGAATACGGTCGTGATGTTATGATGACAATGTTTAGAAAGAGAGGGAGACTATAGAAAACAAAAACAAGTTTGATGTAGGTAAGATTTTCATACATTCTAAAAATTAATGAAAAGTGCTTTTCAGTCAAATGGTTCCTGAAAATACTTAGTACCTAAGTACTGTTTAAAACCATAAACAACGAAATATTGATGCTCACTCCAAGGTTTATTTGATAGCATAGATTCAGGTTTTTAATACCCACTTACAGACAATAAATCATTCTCCTAATTACATCAGATCGAAATACAAGGGCACTTAAAACACCATCACATATAAAATGTACATAACTTTATTAGCCCCCTCTAACGCAAGCATCAGCCAATTGATTGGCGGTGATTCAGAGCGGCCGTGTATTAATATTGATGGAATAAACTTGCAGCCCGCCCTGAAATATTGAGCCAACGTTCGATATTCATGAAAATCGAACACTATCATGAAGTATCACGTCTGCAAACCGCACTCTAACAAAAGGAGTGACCACACTTATCGCTGCGAAATCGGCTTGAGCCACTAGAAAGAGCTTTATGTCCATACAATAAAAGCGAAAAATGGGTCATTCGCCTCATTTCGGTTCGCACGACGCGACTCGTCATCGCGTCTACAATTCGCTTATATTGCATGGACATAAAGCTATGTCTCACCGGCTCAAGCCGATGCCGCGTCGATAAGTGTGGTCACTCGCTAAAAGACCGTCTCAGTGGGATGGACTATCGCAACTCGAATATGACGATAGTAGTGGCCGTGATATTAAATTCAATTTGCTACACTACAAACTAATCTGTGCAGAATAATACGAAGACAACGATTAGCAGGCGAAGAGTGAAATGGCGTATCTTCCAAGGCTACTGGCGTAACCGTGTTCGCGCTAACAGCGTTATTGACTATCGTCACGCGTCAGCTAGTAAAAATCTAAACTGGGAAATTGGCAATTTCATTATAATTTTCTGCGGTTTGAATTTCACTGTTGGTAAAAGCCTTCACTTTTTAGACGCTTCTTCAAGCTTGCGTTTCGTCTACCACTGACAACGACTTCCTGCTCATCAGTGGCGTATTTATCACAATGCAAAGTTGGGGAAGAATTACTGCACCATTGGCGAAAGTATGACAAAATCGTCAGTGGGAACGCCTTCACTTTTTAGACGCTTCTTCACGCTTGCGTTTCGTCTACCTCTGACAACGACTTCCTGCTCATCAGTAGCGTATTTATCACAATGCAAAGTTGGGGAAGAATTACTGCACCATTGGCGAAAGTATGACAAAATAGTCAGTGGAAACGGTCCCTAAGAAATAATTTCGTCCATAACAACGTGGTAGAATTGAATTAACTTGTTAATATCAAACCTCTGCTTGCGGTGGTCGTTCCAACATGGCCGAAGAGATTTGCGCTCGGGTCCCAGAACGTTCGTTCGAAACATAGAACTACTTTGTTTAGGTTCCCGTAACCCAGCCGTTTGATAGCTGCTATCTGAAACAAAATATACTCATGGAGTAGAACATCCTTAGCTAATACTGTTACTTTACATTGCATGTTATATTACGTTGAATCGAATGTGTGTAGACTGTGGATGCACAACAAACAAAGTTATAGATATGTTTATTGTCAATGATCTGGATAAGGCACGATTCTGCTATGACCTGTGACCTATTTGTGCGTGGTCCGCTTGCCAAGCTTGGTCGTTTGGCATGTGGATTGGTGGTCCCAGTTGGTTGCTAGTGTACAGGAGGATGCTTTTCTAATCCTCGTATCCGCCTTTTTGTCACTCATTGGGAGAAAATTATTGACACTTTCTTTGTTCCACATCACTCGGTATTACCGAGCCGATTTTGGGTATTGCTACCGCTTTAGTACAATACTACAAGCCTAAGTTATAAAATATTAATTCTAGCGTTGGCCTCAATTCTCCAACAAATCCTTGGGGAAAATCTAGGTTTCAATATGTTTAATATTTAATATTTTGAAATACGAATGTATTGTACGAGTTAACAAACGGAGAATTCCATACCTTCCAATCTGGTAGCGGCGGATCGAACTTGACGAAGTTCTGTTGGCTTTGTCCACTGTTCGCCACAGCCACCTTCAGTACGCCCAGAGGCAATGTACAAAGTACCACGTCTCCTGCAAAGACAAATTATGGTATAATAAAGAGAATGGGCACACTTACAAGCCTGTGATTGTACAATTAATTAGACATACTACGTCAATTTGCCGTGTTATAGCCATTTCACACAAGTGTCAAAGAATGACATTTGTGATTTGAATATACAGACAATTTGAATTGGTAGTCAATTTGATAAAATAGCCCTGAATTTATGTCCCACTACAAGTCTAAAAAAGCGTCTTGACATTTTTACAAAGAATGAGCATTGATCACCACCCTTGCTCGATGTGCATAAACAATATTACTACAATCGAATCCTGCACCCTAACTGCGTAACACACTATCAATCACAATTTGGATCATTTTGAAGCCTAATGCTAATCCACTGTTTCTTAAGTTCGAAAAAATTGTCTGCTCAACAACGTAAATAACGCAATTAATGTTGTTGAACTGTCAAAATGAAAGCCATTCCTACTGTTAGTGTGTGACGCAATTACCCCGCTGGTTTCCATATAATGCTTTCCTTTACTGTAAGTCAACAACATCAATCTAGTAGTACGAGTAGACATAGGTTTCTAATTTGCATTCACTCGGTTCAGTACTAACGCTAGGGTATACGAATGTTTGAAAAAGTAATTATGGGCATAACATGTCTAGTAATGAAGTAAGCGGTTCAAAGATTTTATTGGTGCAAATATTTATAATTAGTTTACTCTTTCTAGGACTACCGGTGCAAGCACTAATTTCCCTTGCCTACAATATACCTACTCCTATATATTAGGCGAGGGAAATTGGTGCTTCCGCAGCTGCGTCGTATAGTTTACGAGCTTGCCAATTTGTTTTATTTTATAATTGTCCTCATAATAATATATACCTAACACTTGACGAATATTATCGCAATGTTATGGTTTTATTTTAACAGCACGTAAATACACGACTGTTGGAGATAAAAATGTACATAAAGCGACAGCTACAATTAAAAACTCTATTGAGATGTTCGAAACTTGAAACCGTCTAACAGAAATAATGGTCCAGTTGTAAAGGCTCCTGCAGACAGACGCGACGCGATTCTGGTAGAGCAATATCCATGGAGTTTTCATATTAATCGTTCTACTAGAGTCGCATTGCACCTGTCTGCGGGAGCCTTAATGCAAAATATTATTCCAATTACTTGGACAATAGCTAATGTATTTTTTACCATAAAAAGGCAAGGTATTTTCTACGATGTAAGCTTCTTGAAATTATATATTCCACACAAAAAATTTTATCATATTTTTTTACCCTTATTCCTATTTTAATCAAAAACACCTATAAATACAAATACAAAATACCAGCAATTCTCGTCGGTATCCTATATTACATTCCAGTCAAATGAAAGGGGTTGTCGGGTGGAACCAATCACTGTGAAAGGTAAGGTTTAACCCCAACAAAGCCTGTAAAATGCTAAATAAAGATTTCCTTACATCGAACACACGTAGTATCTGTTTGACCTGACTACGAAAGGTTTCTTCAATTGATTCTTCCGGTAAAAGGATTGTATTGCGATTCAGATTGTAAATCGATGAAATCTGCTTCGTTTTCTGTAGCAGATTTTAAAATACGTTTAACAAAATCTCGCAGATTACATGATCACATATCTGCGAGATTTTATTAAACTGATTGCCTCATTGGTCTACCGGTCGCAAACGGTACTACTGGGCATGAGGTCCTGGGTTCGAGATCCAGGTCGGGCAAAGTGTTTTTGTGTTTTTCCATCAGGAATTTCTCAGTAAATTGGTGCCCGGTTGATTGCAATAGGCTCGCTCCTATAACATGGGACTCAAAATATAACTGGCGAAATTTGGGTGTACTCTAGGTACACCTCTGCCTAACCCTTCGGGGATTACAGGCGTGATGTTATGTTATGAATATTAAACCTTAGCATTAGATGTAGACCGTCTTCGGTGAAAAGTGAATATCGTTAGAAATGACCTCTACTTCCCACTCCTTTGGGATAACGGTATGCGTTTTCCAAAAATAATTAAGAAAAGTTTTACCAGGAAAGTTTGCAGACATACATAATAATATATTTCTTTTCGAGGCTCTATTGGCTATGTAACAACAATCCTAAAAATATACAAGAGTTCGGATAACATTTGTTTGTTACACAGTCACGTTTCAGCAAAGAAAATGCCGATAAAGTTTAGCAGAACAAGATAACAGTAGCCAATGTCCTTTTCCGAGACATAAACATCCACTGTACAAAGTTTAGGAATTATTGCAATAAACAAACATACAAACGAACTTCCTTATTTATTGTATTAGTCGTGACGTAAGTTTTACGTGAAAAACTTTGATATAGAGATGTCACAATATGACAAACTTGCTTGTTAAATTAAAAGAATGGAAAAACATATTACGTTTCTTTCTACAGGGATCCAAATTTTCCGATACTTTTCCGAGGGAGAAAATATGTAATACTGCCAGGGATTTTTGTTATTTTTTAATATTATTTTTACATCCTGATTTAGGCAGTTTTTTAAGACCTCTTCGGAAAAATTACTATATAAGTAAAAAGTCTTACGGCATCATTAATGTGACGGACCCAGGCCAGGCTGGTGGGATATGTTGCAGACAGACAGAATTGGTTTATACTGATCAAGATCGAGAATTTTGGGAACAAGGACTGGAAAGGAAGTCCTTTGTCAGGTAATTAGGTAGTCAGGGTCATTATCATCTGCCTAGGCTTTTCCCAACTATGTTGGGGGTCGGATTCCAGTATAACCGGATGCGGCTGAATACTAATGCTTTACATGGAGCGGCTGCCTATCTGACTTCCACAACCCAGCTACTGGGTACTACGGTACCCCTGAGTGAGACTGATTGTCTGACTTTCGGGCTTCTGACTACCTGCAATGACTGTCAAAGACCTACACATGACAGCCGGGACCTACGGTTTAACGAGTTTTCTTTCGACCGACCCATGCTGCTGTTATTACTTAGCCACGAGCCATTATTGAGGTCGTCAGGGTAAAAAACATAAATAAATAAAAAGGTAAAATTGATGCAAACCGGAAAAAAGGCAACTTTTTGAAAGGTCAAGATTAGAGACAAGAAAGGCAAGCACGACAAAGAGCTTTGTTTTACATTATGTAGTGATATTAACATCAAACCTTTAGTTTTCCTCAATATACGTACTCGGCGCTAAAGCTTTTAAGAACAAGTTCGGTACCGAGGCCTCAGGGACTAACAAAGCGACGGACGAACATCTCCTTCACAATTGTCTGTAAACGATACTCGAGGATAAGGGAAAATATATCAAAATTTGTGTTTGATTTCTGCGTTATCTGTTTGAGCTTAACGGAAGGCCATGACCGGAAAAGGATAATGAGACCAAAGTCGGTCAAGTGTGAAGTGAGCGGTAAACATTTTATTTGTTGACTTTTGGTATTTCTCTCAATATCAATTTTTACCTTTTCGAAGCAATTTATTTGTTGATCTTTAACAGTAAAGACTATCATTGCGAATATATTATTGCTTTGTCTAGAAAATAATACAAAGGACTATCAGCGAATAGTCGATAATTCTAGCGTTTCATTTCTACAAAGCGTCACTTTTAACATCCGTGTGAGAAATCGACAATGACATAAGTGTCAATATCTTTTGTGTAGCAATTCTATTGTTATAACTTCGGAGATTTGCGAAGCGTAATACGAGCCAGAAATAGCTAGATACAGCCTAGCACCGCCTTTTAAACATCTAACTGCCTCGTCTACGATAGACTCCGCCTGTATGCAAATGTGGCGGAAGAGCCTCCGGCTGGGCGACCGGGGGTGTTGTGGTGAAGAGGGGGGAGCGAACACAGACCGCCGGGTCAACACAGACCCGACCGTATTTTTGCGCCTCGTCAAAGTAAAATTAACGCGTTAGAATTGCAAATCATTCCTCGACAAAGAAACGACAAGGAGCCAGGCCGACGGCATTGTGGATTTTTCTCATAACGCCCATTATCCCACTTTGTTTTTATTTCGCAAATGGCACTTCCTTAATATTAAGGCCACATGAATTTGATTTTTCTATTTGGAACAGAAAATGCGGACGCTAACGCAATATGGGTGTGTGCCGCCGGCTACAATCGATAGCGAATGCTTTTTTTCCCATTGTTCCCTCGTTACGGCACACAAATTTGCAGTACGTGTGCAATACAGTAACTTTGAATAAAGATACGGGAAAGTAAGACAAAACTTACCTGTTTTATAGAAATTCGCTGTACCTATTAAAATTACTTGTCCTACAGAAAATACATAAGAAAACTACTAAAAAGTATTACAAGAACTTTGGTCCCTTACCTTTAAATGTTTGCGGCTGACTTGGATTTCTTGTGCTGACAGCCTTCACAGTGACTCCAGGTCCTCCATACTGTATATCCGTGACAGCTGTACCCAGTCTGATGTCCAGGCCATCGGCTAGAGCTACCGGTACGCACGAGTAGCCGTTACGAACTGGAACAATATAAAATGTTAAAATGACTTTAAAAGTTGCTTCGTCCTCGTTGAGAAATCCTGAAGGATCAGTTAGTTTAGTAACTAGAGCTTTAATGAAGTTTTAATTAATATTTTTTGTATCCCAAAAACTGTGAAAGGTCTGTTCAGTTTTAGAGCTGTAAATTAGCTCTTGTGGTTATGTTCATCTACCGCAACATTCTAGATAGAATAATGGCCAACACGGGCCAATTCCTTAATAAAAATATCGTTAAAAGCCAACCGTGAACAACATAACGACGGGCTTGGCTTGTCAGGGATCACAGAACTGACGGTTAGTTTTACGACCATTATAAAAATGTCCAGACACATACACCTAAATATGGAATGAAGTAAATACACGTCTCGAAGTAATTGGTAATGATTCCTCGCAAGGTGTAAAAAGTAACAGGGCAAACGAGCTACTCTAGTTATTATTAACAAAGAATACCAACGTGTTATTAGTTTGTACAATTTGTACTGTTGCAGTTTGTTAATCTGACTGTTTGTTGCTGCAACACATACCTACACGGAATATAAAAGCAACAAACTTAGAAGCCGAGTTTAAGTGTTGAACGCAAGTAAAAAAATATACGTTATGTTATAGATTTATTTATTTTATTTTTAGGAAAACTTACAGCTAAACAGACACAGTAAGTAATAGTTTAAACAAAATATGGCCAATTATAAGTTTCCACTTATGGTATATAAAAGATATGAACAAAACAGAAAATTGACTATAAAAAACACAAAACAGAAAAAATATTATTTACGATCGAAAAAGCCGTTAAATAAAATTTTCTTAAATTTAGCAACACTAGATGTTTCAGTTTGTGTCCTATAGTCAAAGTTATTATTCTTGATATTATAGTGATAGATATTTTAACCTCCAGGAAATTAATGATGATGAAATGAATCAATAAAATGACTAAAGAAGAAGAAGTAAAGAGCTAACTATACAGGGTTTATAGCTACCTTTTCTCTTGTAAACTAGTAACACGAAGTGAAAGCTTGAAACATTTTCATTGTATTTGCCGTTAGTTCTGCGCAGAAAGCACTAATCAAGCTAAATCACTTTTTATCAATTTAATTTGTCTTAAAACGTATTTGAAAGAGGTCTACTATGTTATACGCAAACAAAGTCTTTGGTGCAACTTACTTCGCTTTGTCTCGAGAGTTAGTTAGTCCAGTTGTATCTACCCGATAAACGGGCACACACGAAGATCTCACAATGCAGTTTTCAATTAGCCTGATAGCGCGGCGGACTATTGTGTTTTAATAACTTTAAGTGGATTTCTTACTCCACTATGTTAGGTCGTAACATAGAATTAAATTGCGTATAGAGGTTTTAATTTTTTATTGAGTCTTGCAACTGTAATTTTTTCGCCACCTTATAATGCCGACTGTTCTATCAAACCATTTTAGGATTGCTCTTATAAGCAATTTTACTTGATTCATGTGTGTAGAGGCGTTTTAAAATGTGGACTAAAGCTTCCACACAAGTCAACTTCATAAAATTTACAAAAACTTCTTAGGTTGATGTTCTAATCCGTTTACACCGTATCTAAATACACTTGACAGGCTCCTAAATAAACCAAAACACAAAAATACAAAGTTGTATGCTGGTTTTTACGACATGGTTTGGTTTTGGCTAGATATAGGAAAATAGAGAATTGCATGACCAGAAAATTTAAAGCACGTCATAAAAGACCCCGTAAATTCAAAATTCAAATTCCAAACCCATAACACTGCAGGATAGACATGGATAAGCCACGGTTTTAGAGATGTCTATTCTAACAACGACACCATTCTATGCACTGGAGGCTACTTTCATCGTACACTTGCAACATTGTACCATTTAACGATATTAGCCTAGTTCGTTGTCACAGCCAGCACGAATAAACTGCCCGAAACTAAAGTACCATAAAAGGAGACCGCGAAATGTGTGCACACAGAGCTAACAATACCAACAATACTGTATTTGTAGAGAATAGATGTTAAGTGTAGTTTAAATTAAATGTTTATTCGTAAATGCTATTACGGTCGATGATAAACAGTTTAATTTGTTAGGTTATTTAGTTAACGGCGTATTAGAATTATTGACATTTCAGTTGTTAGAGTTACCTACTAAAATATTAACATAGAATTCCGTTTAATGTTCTCTCATTGTTCTAAAGTTATTGTCACGATTATTTGAATCAGACACTAGTCTATAATAACATAACCTGTAATTTATTGCAACATTACTGAATTATTATTCAGGAAAACAACGCTTAAATGACATCAACGACGAATCTGATAGAAAAACTAAAACGAATAAAAAAATGCAGAACGAAAAACACAACTTAGGCTAACTTCACGCACGCACTTTTCAAAACCATCACAGTTTTACAGTTCCACCTGTTACAAATAAACCACTTATGGAACACATCGTCTTCTTGAAAGGAAAATAATTGTAAGGAACTTTTATCCTCCGCAAAACACCGACTTGGTTTCTGAGATTATTACCGATTTTATTATGTGTTAATGTTGGTTGAAAAGATTTAAAGCTTCGGATTTGAAGCCAACAAAAAATATTTCAATAACATTGTTAGCCGTTAACTGGACTAACCGCCAGGCTATTACCTCGGCAATTTACCCTTACACAGTATTGAACGAGTTCTCTTATAGATGACCAAGTTTACTTCGGAGATAATCTCTGGGTTCTGTCAAATCTAATTAGGAATAATTTGTTCTTTAGTTGCCAGATTTATATTTTAGTACTATAGATACCCATTCAGCTTTCTAATAGCTAACCAAACACCTAATCCCCGGTTTTATATCGTGTCACGCGTGTTTGCTTTTAATCGTAAGCGATTAAAATCTTTTCCAATAATACATTATTATTATATCTACGCACAATCAACCGCTTCACGAGTAACGTATAGGTCTATTGCAAATTATTAGCCATCTTTATCACTTGAAACTTGTCATTTTTTATCTACTTATATCTTCCATTACAGGATTATTATGAAATTATAATCCAGTAATTATTCTATCCATCTTAGCCTAATGCGCCATTTTCTGGTTCATCAGGATCCTTCACCGCACCGTCCTGTAAACAAATAGCCTTCCTAAACACAGATAATACAGTTTCCTTCCAGCCTGAACCCTAAAATCGACTTTCAAACGGAATTAACAAGGAGACCGCAGTCGGTTGGGTCGAAAGAGCTCCCAATTTACCGTCCACCTGGAGTGCATCCCTGACATTGTAGCGTTTAATGTCGTTACCGCGGTTTCATGCGCGCATGAATCATGTGACACCGCACGGCCCGCGCAGAGGATAACACGGGATATGAAGTTTGATGGAAATGTTAGTGTGTTTTTAGAACCAATAAGGTATGTCTAATACACTTAATCATTTTTTTAAAGAGAAATAATGGAGATTTCAAAAATATTCTACTTTTGGTTACGGTTATGTTCTTTGAAAAAATATATTTAACTACCTGCCTTTGTCTTCTGCCATTTGGACAATCTTCTCTCGAATAATCATCCCCACCTCTGGACAATTTTTACTCCTCACTTTACTCTAAAACCTTAGTTTTCACTAAAACATCCAGCTTTATTAGCTCATTGTTCATTACATTATTTTCCGCTCTCATAAATATCCATAGAGGCAATCTCGGCAGTACCATGCTAGTATTTGTCACATCAAGTTGATCTATGTCAGCAGCGTGAATCTCGATCACGGAACGTTGGCAGTCAACGTGATTTGTTGGTTCAACAGGGAGGGCAACGAGAATACACCTCTAAACAATGTCACGATAACGTTTGACGGCAGAAACATAGACAAACTTGCTAAATATTTCGATCAAGATTTTGTTTTCACTGAGGAGAATTCACACGATACAAAGACGTTATTTATCAAAGTAATGAAGAGTATAACGAGTAATGTACTGAGTGAACGATTCATCAAACATAAAGCTTACCCCAAGGCAGAAACACTTGAGAAATAGATGGCTATATTTCTTTTAAGACGGTTCTCATGAACAAGGAAATAATTCAAATATTGTCTTGAAGACTTCCAAAAAGAAATGTTGTTTCCTGTTATTTTTAATATAACAATGTATTTTTTAATTTTATTTATGTTGTCAAGCAAGTATTTCAATATGTTCAGCTCATATAATATGTAGATACGATGTTCTGTGTTCAATGCAAGCTTCCTTACAATCCAGATAATAATGTTCACCGTACCGTGGAATTCTATCTCGAATGTTAACTGTCGATCGCAAGTATTTGGAATGAGGTACTTGCATTGGTTACACACACAAAACGAAGAAGTTACAATTGAAACATTCTAAATACATCCCACACAAGTTCGCGAGTAACGCATTAGGAATTGAGTAACTTTGTGAAATATCAAAAGCGTACGGTATCTGAGTTAAATGGCAAAAGTTCAGCGTTGCAGCTCATTGCTTGTGTAAAATTGTATGGTGGAATCTAGGATACCGGCGGCTATCGGGGTGGGTGTAGAATTAAAATTGGCGATAGCGACGCGACGCAGCGTCCCTACCACATGGAAAATATTCTGAAAATCGGTGGCCTCGGGCAACCGACTGGCGACCGCTGTGGGTACGTGCCGTAGACCCTCTGGATGTGACTTGCGTGTACTGCCATTATTATGTGGATTGTTTTATCAAAGCTCTTTTTGAATTTTCGCATTTTGAAAGGTATTTTTTAAATTGTCTTTAGCTCTATAAATATTTAAGTCGTTGACGCTATGTGCGTTGAATATGAAAATGCACATTTAGGTGCCAGAATTAAAAACTAGAATTTCTCTTATTGAATTAGAGCAAATAATTTACTATGTTTGACAAAAAGGTGGTATAGTATATCACTAGTAAATATTGAGTACCTTGAAATGTTGAGCATTCTTAAATACAAGTCTTCTACTTTTCTTGGATCTTTTTCCAAATTAACAAGGTAGACACAATACTGTCCTTACAGCAAAAATATTGCTGCAATACAAAGCTCATCCAGAGAAAGGAATGACAGTGGATCTGCGTACGGAACCACGGTATGTATGCATGTTATGTTAGTACATACATGCACCCCTATGGAACTTCTCACTGTCGACAGTTTTAGAACCGCTTTAGCAATTTGGCTTTGTGGTCTTGTGTGGAATTTTTGCTTTATGGTCTAAGCTTTAAATACTTGCTTTTGGGTTTTGAACAGAACAGTATTTAGGAAAAAAATATTCTGTACAATGAAACAAAATCGTGCCTTGTTGTAGTCATCGTAAAGATAGGTAAAATATTACGTTTTACGGCTGAAATTTAAGCCAGGGAGATAAGAAATAAATGTGTGACGTGGTATTTGCGCGAAATGAAATTATAATTCAACGCGGGCCATTAGTGTTGAAGATAAGTTTTGTTTATGTACGATGTGTACTGCAAAATGTACAGTTGTCGATTTTAATTCGGGAATCAGCCCATTAACACGACGGCGGGAAAAAATACGCGGCAATTCGTTGCTTAAAGAACATTAAATTAAGCGTACTTTGAATAATTTTACGTGGCGGTGAACACAAATAGCTGTAATTAAAGTACAAGTAGGTATATTTTGCGTATTGTGCCAAACTGAAAACAAAGGACAGCCGAAACGCTTAGTGAGCACGATCAATGTGAACAAGCTATATTTAAATACGCAGACATGGAGTAAAATTATTTTATGTATTTTATTCATATAAATGTGGCAAAAAAGAATAATGGTGTCTATAAATTTCAAGAAGAATGTTGCAATCATAATATATTTTTAAACAACAAGTTATGTCGTGTCAAATGTGCATAATAAATCTTAAAACACATGAAATAAATATGTAATCAAACTTAATGGAAATTGTTCGAACTTTAAACACGTAAACTGAAAACAATTGATGACATGACATTCGAATGATAAATTAACAATTGAATTGTCAAACAAAACAATTGAATTCCGTCGTCCATTCGATTGCTAATTATTCAAACAGGGAGTACAATAATTCACTATTTAAATATTAAAATTTTAATCATTCATTTTTACGGGAGTATTTTTCGTGCGGACCGACGGACGGCGACGTTCGCGTTGGATCAGTTTGTGATGTTTTTTTTGAGTTTTTACGTAGGTAATTATGTTTATACAGAGGGGATTTCAGTGTGAAGTTCGACGTGGAGCTATTTAACTTGCGTTCGTGTATTCGATTCGGATTGGAATTGCCATTATAAACAAGCAAAGACATGTTTATCTGATCTTCTAATGATAAAACAGATTCATTTAAAGAACCTTTTTGGTCATCATAACTATCTGGAATCTGTTTTGTCCCAAGTACCTAATAGCCAAGAAAAAAAAAAACACTATGAACTGCGGAATGAGAACACAAGCTTTTGCTCTTTCAGTTTGAAAACAAAATCTCCTTTTTCTACATTCCATTTAATTACACAAAATACATTTAACTTTACAATGATCGAATCCGAGTTAATGGAATAAATGAATAGGTATATAATAATAATTACAAAAGCGGCACAGTATGCAGCTTGTGCGTCGGGGTCGTGGGTTCGTATTCCGCATAGAGACAAACGTTTGTATGGCCTACAGATATTTGTTCAGCCATAGACTGTTGTGAGTATGATTTATGCGTATAATGCCTCCTAACACACAGGAAATACTAGTTGATGTTAGCCGTTTATTGACTTAAAGTAGATATTAAAATTTCAGTTCTTTTTATTATAAGCTGCTATGATCAGTTGTTCTCCAAGGAGGGAGAGGGACTGGTCATCTCTTGGCTGCCACAGCTAATTTTATTTTTAATTTCTGAATAGTTTTTTTTTTTATTTTTGTCTTTTTTATTACGGACGCTTTTAACGTGCACATCTTTCTACATCGTTCTCACGTGTATAATGTCAACATGAGTGATGTAACATTTTTTTTTGTGTCTATATTTTGATTTAAAAGAGTGTCCACGGAGTTTCTTACCCGTTCTTCTCCATAGGTACCTACTACGCTTTTGAATGGGCAACTAGCTTCTAATTCAAAAGTGCCTATAATTGGTTTATTTGAAATAAATACTATGAGTTTGAGTTTAAGTGAATACAGTTATTCCGTAAACTTGAAAACATTTGATACTTGACCCGAAGAAAATCAATTCCGTTAGAGTTCAAAAGTTTTTCAGCGTTATATATTACGTGTGGTTGGTACTTTATGCAGTGCATTTTTCGCACAAATGCTACTCGTAAGTAATAGAGCCAAGAGCTTAAAATATAATGTCGAGTAAACATTTCTTTTCAGTGTATAATTTGTCCATTATTGTGACTTTATGACTCTGTCGACTGCGACAAAATCCAGCGATTTGTCACTTAATAACAGGCGGTCTGTTTTACGAGCTTTTCGTATACCGTGCGTAATAAATTTTGTTTTCACAAAAACGAATTAGGTCTAAAATTTTATTATTAGACTTTATAGTCAACTTTATCAAACGGGATTACATTGGAATACCAACAGGGCGACATCGTAAACTCTTGCTTATACAACAGTTGGATTTTTAATAGCACCCAGTATTGTTCGTTATAATTTATGTCGTCATATTGTCCTATTGTTGGTTTAATAATGACTACTCAGTTAATGCGCACTAATAGACTCGACTATTAGTGTTCCGTCGGTCGTTCGTTAGCTATTCCATTACATAAGAATCGTAGTGCGCCGCGGCCGTATTATCTGTTTCGCAATAAACGTAAACCAAGACCAGAATGAAACTGAGATTAATGATGGCACCACATCAAAACCTAAAAATAGAATCCATAAAAGGTTTCGTTAATGGCTGGGACCTTTATTGTAATAAAATGAGCCCTAAAATATTATTAAAATAAAGTGTGCTGTCAGTTGTCATATTAATGCACTCCATTACCACTGAACAACTCGGTCCGGCAGCAATTCCCCTATCATTCACATTATAACGTATTAATTAGCGTTTCATAACACTTAGGGACCCAAATGTCATGTTCCTCTGTCATATACGGCATGAGTTAGGCCCGTGCCAAAGATTATCGACGTTCCCCCGAGACACAGTCTACATAACCCGAAACGACGACACGGGTACTCAAAAACTCAAAGACCATAAAATTAACGACCATCCCTTTTTGTCACATACAATAAATAAGTTGACACGCAACGTATGGAAATTCAATTTGGATGGTGATGCGCGTGGGCGAGATGCCAGAGATACGCGCGTCGTCAATGTAAACGACTAAAGATTGAGAAACGAATAAATCGTAAAAAAGTATAATTAGTGTATATACGTTAGGCTAATCGAGCGTTTGACGAGGGTCGGGCGAGGTCGCGGCGTGCACTCCGGCAGCCGAGCAGGGAGGGACTACAGCTTGGGTCATTATTCGGACAGACGCGCTCCAACGCCTTTTAGCCCTTTGACGTGGAAAGGCCCTATTAGCATTGAGCGGCTTGTTGATCTCGCCTGTTAATTACTGACCTCCACTTTAACTTTTAACTAGCCTGTCTGCGCGTGACCATTGACAAACCAGACGAAACAAGAGATAAAAAGAAAAGGTTCGAAATAAAATCAATAAAAGCACCAACAAAATATCTTGAACGTGTTGGTTTTAATCAGCATCAACAGTGAATCCGACGCAAAAGATATTCAAATGAAGAACGAGCTCGATCCGCGACAAGGATGAAGCCGAAATCAAGGCAGCGGAATCGACGAATAAAACTGTTGATAACGTACCACGCAAAGTTACGCTCCGTCGATCGGAATTTTATTTACTTGCTCGTTCGAAAAACAAATATGATGGCTTTTAATTTATGATCGTGTCCGCCGAGCTCCCGATGTTACAGCCTGCAGTATACCAGTATACGAACCTCGTAGTACTTATTTCAAATTCGTGATACGTATTTTTATTGTAACTTTTTATTTGTGTCGTGACGACGGTGTGCGAGCTAATGGAGATATCGTATCGTCATATCAAGAATATACCATTTGACAGTTTTATTGCGATCGCATGTGATGTTCAGATAAAAGACAAGTTCTCCAAGGGTAAGGACGTCGTTACTCAGTTGGATCGATGAGCCCTAAATCGATAACACTTTTATTAATAATGTGATTTTAATAAATATGTTAATAATTGCTGCATTTGTCGTAAATCAATCTAGTTGGTAAATAAATATAAAACAAATCAATTATTGTTAGCTGTTGTAACCGATTGCAACGTGTTCGTATAAGGACATGTATTTAACTGTTTCCCTTATACGTCAAAGGGGCAATTACAAGTGGTGTTTTCAAAAACGCCTTGGCTAGCGGACGGACGAATGCCAATAAAGCTAGTCGTAACCCAACCCACTTCTAAGACCAGAGCGGCGTAGTGTAATCGCTACCAGGCAAAAACTTGACTGGGGATTCCACTTCGAGGGCCCTTTGCGCCGTTCAACAATGTCCGCAAAAAATCTTTCTACGGGTAATAAATTGGTATTAACATAGACGTCTTAGGAACCGAGCTGTTTACATAGGTAATGAATTCATATATTTTTGAAACGCAGTTCCTTAACGCGGCTTGCGGTAGGAGTTGACTGGTAGAAATCGGCTTGTAAGAAAAAAGGGTTATGCCTCCATGCGACTTTCTCTCTCTCTTTGTCTCTTTCTATTATATACGAGTGTGTGTATGCGTGCGAGTATCGAGTAAGGAACTTCGTTCCTGACGGCGGTCCCCCAACCGCACACGTTAAACTTTCTAAGGGAAATTCGTTCTCCAGAATTCTTTCAAAAACTTTAAATAATTTTATCTACTCTCATATCGTAAAATTTGAATCATAAAGTTCAAAACGAGTTTAACAAATTGACATACTATAAACACAATACCGAAATTTAAAAATAGAATCTTAGTATAACACTTTTTCTCTAACAAAATAATGCTATAAAACAATTTTTTTTACCAATACTACGCAGGGGGCACAAGAAGTTAATATCACCAAGGGGTCACCATATTTTTTTTTCGTAATGGAACGCATATGCGAGGCGGACCATCTATCTTTTTTTTTTAAACTGATTCCAGTTTTTACTTGTCTTTGGCAGCGCCCGCTTTAACGCATGCGCGGTGATGTGCTGGGATTCTGGCGCCATTCATACGTTTTGTTGTACTGAATTTCGTAGGAAACTTTGATTTTTTATTTAGTAGATTCAATCCCAAAGTATTATATGTATAATGAGAGTAGATAAAGTAGTGTATGAAACTGCACATAACTAGGTATTAAAACACTCATGTTTTAAAACACTCACACTGTTTTAATACCCCTCATTATGCAACAGTTTCATAAACTACTATTAATTAACCTAATTTGAAAATTAAAACTTGAAAGTGGCAAGGAAAAGACTATCAATCAATAAACGAAAATTACTTTCTGTACCGAAACGTTTTATTAACCTAATTAAAAAGCCCGTACAGAACCCAAAATGAGGAAAAATTCTAAGAAAAAGATATGAATAATGCCCGAGATTAAACAAGATGTCAAAAATAAAAATTGCCTGACAAATTCCAGTGCACAATACAAACAGCGTTCTATTCATTTGTTTAAAAAAAGAATGAAAGCTGAAAAATTCACATCGTTTGAAAATAGAATAAAATGCTGTCAAATGCACACACATCGGAAATTGCCAGCAGAAAGTTTGGGACCATTGTGCAACATCCTTTAAACGTCTGAACACGGCCCCTAGTTAGTTGAACATCGAGTAGGAGCCAACGCTTGTTCTTTTAGTAATTTGTTTGTGGTCGTCATAAGTGGCCATTTATAAGTAGATCACTCATCCGCAACCCGCGCGCGCGGCGACTGCACGCCAATGATTTCATTCAACGTGACACTACTTAAGAGATATCAGATAATAAACGCACCGCGAACATATCTCGATGCTATTGAGTACAAAGTGACCGCAGCCTCGTAACGTTCCTATTTAATTGGTTTACCGAGTAAAAATGTTGAGACAATTTTTTTTTTTCTTGCTGACAGTATCATTTATTAAACGTAGGCTAACAGAAAAATAAATATGTGGAGTTTTTAAATTTCACTACTTGTGTAAACCAGGTGTTCATTTTTCTAACAACTTTATTATGAAATATTTACTCTTTGTAATTTTTGATCAAATAAGAAATTCTATTCGTGCACACTTTATAAATTATCTTGATTTGATTCTTCGAAAAAGTCATAAAACGTGAAACTCTACTTGTTATTTTAATTAAGTTTAGTATTTTCCTTACTTTTTAATTGGTATTTCAAATGTTTTGATATCCAATAAATACGAATAACAAAATGAAAATCAACTCGAATATCTAAGCAGAATACTATAAAACAAAAGAAAAATTGAAACAGTACCTAATTAAAGGCACGAATGGACAGTCGCGTAGGTAAATGGGTACCAACTAGGCAATTACCACTGTATCTCAATCCGATAATCGAACCCTACACAATTAACACTGCATCGTCGACATTGTTTACTTAATCAGTTCATCCTCCACTTGACTATAAATTAATTAACTACCAGTGCAAATTCCGAGAAGCACTTCGAAACCACAGACATAGAGGACGGTAGCTTGGGTAAATATTAATGTTCTAGAATTCTACCTCACCATTAATATACAGCAATATTATAACCATTTCGCGAAAAATCGTTTATGTGAAAAGCACTTCACTGGATGTTCTAGCGATTTAAACAGCCTATTGTTCAATCTGACTCCACTTGAACAATAGTACGAAGTAGATTTGTGAACTTGAAGTAGTTGATTTGTAGTGAAGTTTAACTTCTATTTCAAACAATCAAGGTGAGAAATCTGGTGTGAAACGAAGCGCTTTCAACCTTGTTTGTATAGACTGTAAGACTATATTTGAATTGAAATGATTTATTAAAATAGATTCTAGTTCCACATAGCTACCATTCTTATGTCCTACCGCTTACGTACGGATTCATGACGTGCGAAAGGACGGACGAAGGGTTTAAAAAGATGCCGAAATCAGATCGTCGCATCGGTTCGGACGTCTCCATCGTGTGACGTATGTCATGAAAGACAAAAAAGGTTTTTTGCCTTGTAAATCAGCGCGTCAGTCGGATGTCAGGGAGACCGGACAGCGGCTCGCACGCAAATCGAAGATCTCACGACTACACCAATAAAGTTGTGGCGATAAAGGGTTAGCTCATGTTTGTGTAGACTTGTAGAGATCACTGGTGTTTGTAATATTCTACTTTATGTTTTATGTCTGTCATGAATATTGTTTGTATGGTTTATATACGTACTGCTTATGGATATTTGTAGAGGAAGGTAGAAAACTGCACAGTAGTGCACAGTAGTTGAGACAAGTTTAAGCGACTTTTTCACAATCACTATGTTTTTATATAGATCTTGTCATGAGTATTCATCGACTTGTAGCAATGGTACATAAGCTACGACAAGTCTCGACAACTGTTTTTGTTTATTTGTTATAAACATTAGTTTCCTGATGCACAACATTTTTAAATTTAGATTTAGGAGGTTTAAAACATGTATAAAATAGTTTATTTATTTCGTAAATATCGTCCATACCATTACAGCAGTAGTTGTTCCAGCGCAGTACTAATTAAACAATACGGGAGGGCATTAATATGTAAATTAATATGTTTCATATTTGATTAAGGAAACTCCTACGTTATTAAACGTAGCAGACAACGCATCTCAATATATAGTCTCTCAGCAAATATTTGCTGTTCAGAGGGTAAGGGACGCAAACGAACAAAAGCGAACAGGGACGACGCGATTATTACTTGAATACTTTGAGAACAAATATAATATCTTGCATCGCGACACATTGTGCAAAGGGGATAAGAGATTTCAGTGTTATTAAGCGAAGTAAACACTATCAGAGTAGCAGTTTATTATTTCCAATCTCTAAAGTCTTCTAAAATTTATTTTAGGGAGACCGATCTTAAATGCAATTTAAATAAATGATGGCGCTTATTTTGTAAAACATTTAATTAAATTAATTATTTAATTTAAAATAT
Organism: Dryobotodes eremita; assembly: GCA_917490735.1. Taxonomy (NCBI): domain Eukaryota; kingdom Metazoa; phylum Arthropoda; class Insecta; order Lepidoptera; family Noctuidae; genus Dryobotodes; species Dryobotodes eremita. The sequence goes on along the minus strand of OU823251.1, from coordinate 14,483,776 downwards.
AAGGATTTAGGAACATCATAAAAGTTTGGTAGGTATTTTGCTTACCAAGCAGTATTTTTTTGTTAGCTATCTCTTGTTAAAGATATTGGCCTCACGCAACTGAAGGAACACGGGTGGGTTTTAGTCAGTAAGAGTCTGACACACTCTTCCGCTCCGCCCAGAGCGGGAGAGGTCATTTGATGATTTCCCACACAAAAAAAAGGCATTAAGTCCGTCTTTGTACGATATTTGTAACTTGTGTATAAAGTTATAATAAATAAATATTGCATTTATTATTCTCGGTCTGCCACCAATTCAAAAACAAGTGTCCAAGACCTCCTTTGTTACATTGAACTACTCTAGCCTTCAGTAAAGAATGAATAGGCATTACATGCGCAGATTTCAGACAAAAAGGTTTCACTCCTATAAATACTAACTTAGTTACTTTCTTGGAACAAAAATAAAGGCAAAGCGTTTTCCGATAACTGTACCTTCTAGGCCTTAGTGTTTAGGTGAATCTAGGCGAGCTAAGTAGCCTTAGTGCTTGTCCCTATATTACTTCCAAGACATAATGTTGGCGGCGTCTTTAGAAGTGTTTTCCATTACATTAGGTAACAAGCCAATCCTACTAAGCACGTTTTTACTCAGCTTAGTAGACCAAAGCCAATATTTAGGTTAAAAAAGCTTTATAAAATTCGATTACGGACATTTCCAAATCATCTTTTGGTTCAAGCACTTGGAACATTATTTTTATAATAATGCAGTTAACGCACTAGTAAGCTTTGAAGGGCGGGCGTTTTGGGGGACTGTATTATGTAATTTTGACGTTCAAAACGTGCTAAATCTCAGCCTAATTTGAATAAATGTATTTTGATGTTGATGTAAATTAGACTAATCATCGAGTTGACTACTGCATCTCGTTTTAAGGGTCTTAGAACATTATGTTGATAATGATGTAACTTAGTCTAATCTTAAAGTTCACTACTGCTTATGTAGGTTTAAGGCTATCTTTGTGAGATAACATCTTGTTGTTTTAGTCAACGGTGATAATAACCGGCTAATAAGGTGTTACGACTGCAGCTAAGTAAGATAGACTCTAATCTATAGACATTAAGAGATGTTGTCGTAAGAAGCAAGCAAATACGTCGTGGAAACCCAAGGGGGGTATCGTCCAATAGAGGATGAGTTGCAGTTGATTATAATGCAGTTAGGTGTTAAATACTTTACAAGTATTTCATTATGCTAAGGAGCCTTTCGGAACACTAATTGTTTGTCAGGCGTCATTAGGCATTATAGCACTTTCTTGCCTATTCATAAGCGGTTTAAGGCTCCCGCAGACAGGCGCGACGTGACTATGGTAGAACAATTTCCATGAAGTTTAAATAGATTTTTTTCTACTAGAGTCGAGTCGCGTCTGTTTGTGGGGGCCTTTAAGCGAAGATGATAAATTTTTATACAGGTTGATGGTATGTATAAGAGAAGATGATAATGATTGCGATGATGATGAACTCTAAACTCTATCAAATAAAACACTGAATGAAGTTATAACTGATCCTTCCTAGACAGCATTTCATAATGATCACGAAGAGTTACTCTCTTGAGACAATATACTTTGTTTACGAAGCAACTACTTATTTATGGTGTGTTCCCTAAGTATCTGATGAAAATGTAAACAAATTGAACAGAATACGTACCTGTGGGTGCCAATTTGTGGTGTCACTTATAATAAATTGATTGCTTTTGATTATTTGAATACATTCTAATTTGTTTTTTTCTTTTGTGATTAATTTTATAACCTCAACTTTCGTTGATGATTATTCAATAACAATGTTATAATTTTATTCAAACAATACTTAATTGGTGGAAAAAGTGGTGCGATATCAAGTTGAAACCTTCTAAAAACATGTGAATGTATTACTAAATTCCTCTAGTGAGTGATTGTGCAAGAATTCATCAGACAATTTTGGAGCATTCCACTATTACGTCAATTCTCTCTAGCTCTATTGTAGACGAGGCTCTTTAGAAGCAGAGTAAACACCTGAACTTATTTCAGATAGAAGCCACGTGGCAGTACTCGCAGTTTCAATAAAGTTTACCTAGGTAGGTTTCGAATTTGCGGCTAACCACCACGCAGACGGAAGTCTACGGATTAATTTATAAAGGAAATTTATTGAAACCGCTGATGCTATCACCGGCGGTGGTTAGCATGTTGTTAACGAAACAATCATAAGCCACAAGTTTATTTACGTTTTGATTTTTACTAAAGTACCTTTATGTACTTTCTAAGTTTATCTTGGACATCACTGACATCGGTGAAGGAAAACATTGTGAGGAAACCTGCACCCTAATTGCGTCACACTCTATCAATCACAATCTGAATAATTTGGAAGCCTATTGCTACTACATAGCTTCATATGTTCGAAAAATGTGTCCGCTCAGCAACGTAAATAATGCAATGAATGTTGTTGAACTGTCAAAATGAAAGCCATTCCTACTGTGTGTTACGCAATTACCCCACTGGACTTTTAATTAATTTTAGTGAGAAGTCGCCAATCCGCCTTGAGCAAGCGTGGTAATCAATGATCGTGTCTTCTCTGTATGAGAAGAAGCCTTTGATCTACAGTGGGACAATAATAGGCTGTTATTATTACCTTTATGTACTTTCTAGGTTTATCTTGGACATAACTGACATCGATGAAGGAAAACATTGTGAGGAAACCTGGGCTTTTAATTCATATTAGTGTGAAATTGCCAATCCGCCTTGAGCAAGCATGGTGATTAATACTCGTGCCTTCTCTGTATGAGAAGAGGCCTTGCCCTGCAGTGGGACAATAATAGGCTGATATTATTACCTTTATGTACTTTCTAAGTTTATCTTGGACATCACTGACATCAGTGAAGCACAGCATCGTGAGAAAACCTGGACTTTTAATTAATATCAGTGTGAAATCGCCAATCCGCCTTGAGCAAGCATGGTGATTAATGCTCGTGCCTTCTCTGTATGAGAAGAGGCCTTGCCCTGCAGTGGGACAATAATAGGCTGGTATTATTACCTTTATGTACTTTCTAAGTTTATCTTGGACATCACTGACATCAGTGAAGGAAAACATCGTGAGGAAACCTGGACTTTTAATTCATATTAGTGTGAAATCGCCAATCTGCCTTGAGCAAGCGTGGTGATCAATGCTCATGCCTTCTCTGTATGAGAAGAGGCCTTTGCCCTGCAATAGGACAATAATAGGCGGGTATTATTACCTTTTGTTATTGCTGATCTGTTTATACTCTGTTTGTTTATGCTGCCGATGTCAACGAAAGGAACAATAACAGCAAAAGTATCTGTTTCTTTTCATCATCAACAAAATGCAGTCTATATGGCTAAAGGTTCCTACAAACAGGCGCGACACGCGACGCAAATCGCGCGGAACACGAAGGCATCGCTCGTCGCGCGACGAGCGGTTCCTTTGTATCGCGCCTGTCTCTGGGACCCTTAACCCCTTACTCAATCAAAGTGCAAGTAAGCAGAAATGGACAAAAGCTTTTTAAGTTAAGTGCGCTATGTCTAGACACTACATACTCGGAACTCTGACATGAGTTTGAGTACGAAACTTTTCATATTAATTTTGTCCCCTGTTTGTTTTAAATCGCTTTAATTTGCATTCTAGTTCGTATTATTTGACTACGCCTGCTTTCTAGGAACTTAAAAGCTCATCGGCACATATGTGATTCTCCCATAGTTGGTCTATTTGTGTTTCGTACAATACGATTAGAGAACTTTCTAGTATTTTTCTAAACTCCTACATAGTTATCATATTTCTATCAATCTAGGGTAAATAACTTCCAAAGATCCATGATTGATAGCCAGCCATAACTATTTTAATCATAAACTGTGTAAACCAACAACAAAATAACATTTCGCTCATTACTTCTCTACACGCATAATACAATTGCTTTATTTGTTTTATTATGATAAGCTATTTATTCTGTAGATTTATTGTTGGCTCACGTATAAGTTAATTAACGAGTAAGCAAACCTCCCGGCGGTGTTTGTCATACGCATGTTTACACTCATTAAACGTTTTATGTACATTAAGAAGATAACATAACAGTAGATCACCTATAGAAAACGCGATAAATAGGCTTACTAGTCGATTCGCACGAAATTACTCGCCCGAATCGAGCGAATCGGGCGAATCAACACTTTTAAATAATATATTATTCTCTGTAGGCGATTCGCACGAAGTTAATTTATTTGTGGGCGAATTGACTACTCCAGATATACGTACTAGGCGATTGTCCCGTTTTACCACAAGTTTTAAAAGTACCACAGCGCATTGAAGTGGTAAGATTAAAATATTTTGAAATAATAAGTACGAAAAATTAATAAATTATTCTTTAGATTAAAGGTAGGATAATTTACTTAAAACTGTGAAAATAATATATGTAAGTAATTATCACTTAAAGCGTGCCGTATGCCTAATTATACAAACAATAAGCGCGAGACAGCAAATCATCTAAGCTAATACTAAGAAAAAGGAAAAGAGACAGTACTATGTCTATACGCTATATCGCACACTCGCGTTGGGCGCCCGTCTTTCTTATCATTCAGTTTAGCTGTGTTGTGAGTTAAATCATTTAATAATATTAACAAACAACAGAAGAGTATAAAAAAGTTGCCCATTAGAATCAGATGTGCTTTTGTACAATTTTATATTTTATTCAGCAAATGTTTATGAGCATATGTATTTTTTTAATAATTAGTGGAAATTTGTATTTTTCTTATGTTATTTTTTATTTATTTTCCAATCAATATTATATAAGTACATCTATCTTGATTTATGCGTATTAAAATTGTAATATATAACTCTCTGAGCGAGATCTACAATTTAGAAATTGTTATCTTAAAAAAATATATTGTAATAAAGATATGTTTGATTAATTTACGTGTTTCATTTTATTTCAAAATATTTTACTATTTTATCTTGTGGGCGCTAGTGTAGTTTTTTCTTAACTTTATTGCATAAAACTCAAAATGTGCCAATGGCCTAATACGTATTTTCGGAGTCGTCGATTCGCCCACAAATAAATTAACTTCGTGCGAATCGCCTACAGAAAATAATATATTATTTAAAAGTGTCAATTTGCCCGATTCGGACGAGTAAATTCGTGCGAATCGACTAATAAGCCGTTAAATCTCGATACGACGTTGGTATACCATTATGTATCACAAATTCACAATTACACATAAACATGTCAAGGTGCACATCTGTATTGGCCACAGATTGTACGGTAGTGCTGTACCGAGCTTTAAGTCATTCATAAATAGAATTAACGAATGAATGAATGGTCCCACGGAACGGAGAAGGACTAGCTTGTGCGCGACCTTTTGTAGTGTACTACAGAGTTGTCAAGCATTGCTGTGTATATCTAGCGACCTAAGCCTGCGGAAGTGTTACGTTCATAAGTCATAAATCACAGTGCTTATCGTTTTACGCGACTGTACTAGCGGCCCGTCCTAGTGCTGCGGCGCTGTCCGCAAAATATGCGCCAAGCACTTATTTGTGAAGCGTCGATAGATTATCGCATGCATTCCATTGTGCTGCTTGCCTAAGCCTGTTTTCTATTGAGTCTGCATGTCATTGATCAATTCTTAATAGTAACAAATTTCAAAATATATTCAGTACTGGCACTGCATATTTTGCAGCCGTAGAGACTCGTATATCGTTTTGGGCTTTAACAATATGTGTATGGGAAAAATACTTCTTAACGATCGGAACGAGTCATAATTTAACAAACGTACATTTATGCACCATTTTAACGGCTTGCAAAATAGCCCCCAGAGAGTTATGTCCCGGTAACGTCAGCACGACAAATTGTCTGACCGTTGTGAATTTGTAGCTCCAGTATTTCACATTTTGTAGTTTAACCAAAGCACATATTTAAGTAATTGTAGTAAAAAGAGCCTTCGGTTCACTTCAAAGAAGTCATCGCTTTTCTTTAACTTCTTCAATACTTTCCCTTTCCGTAAAGTACCTATTGAAAAAGGTGACTGAAAGCTACAACAATACTGAGTGCTAATTATATTAAACTTAGAGCTGACAATTATCTTTCATATTCATCTTCTTGATCAAAGAGACCAATGCACACGATATGATGACTTAACCATCTTAATCGTACTTGAACTTCAAAAATAAATTCCCATCAAACCGATATAGTAATTTGTTCGATCTAAGATAAAATGCGGGCGATGTAAACACGTTACGATTGTACGATAAACCAACTTTCTCAATACTCCTTTATTACCCATAGCATATCTCAAATCAAACAATTGAGCCCGGGGCCCGTCAAAACTTCAATATGGGAAAGTGGACTCATGGATTCGTACCACAAAATAGATAGATACCTACAGAAGGTCGGTTCATACAACGAGCGAAAATAAGCGCACATGCGATCGTACGGCGATCTCACTCAAGCAGAGTCCAGCCGCAAATACATATATGCCTGTAACTTTCACAAAAAGAAAGAAAATAATTTTATTTGCGATAAAATATGACGCAAAGAAAAAACACAAACACAAAAATGAACAAGTTGGGGGAAAATATGCTGTGGCCCTATGCGAGACACGAACCACAGCGCTGGTTTTCAGTGACAGCCGGCGTTGGCGGCATTTCTGTCATCATAACAACATCCAATTATTGGTGAATATGTCGCAATGGCATGCAAGCTACTTAGATACATACTTTTGTGCAAAATATAGGCATGTGTGTTAAGCATTTTAAACGAATGCTAGTCGCAAGTGCGCTTATAATACGCAAAAAGATTACAAAATAATATATGATTTAACTCGATTTTCTATTTTCTCGTGTAGAAGCACGCGCTGAGGTTCTATCGTGGCCGCCATTTGCAACCACTCTGCACACAAAAACTAGACAGTTGTGTCTAGATCGTGACAGCAATACGCTTACTAGTGAAATACCAACTATCCGGTTTCACCGTCTATCGGATTTCCCCCACATTCCCCTACTCGCTGTACGTAGACTCGTGTCTATCGCTCACTGTCTGGAGTCGACCTTCTGTAGGTACCTATCTGTGGTGTGTCATGGAATCGTACCCTCGTAGTTTACGGTTCGCTATTAGTCAAACAATGTCCAAGTTGTGTGAGTTGTGTCCGGCAGTTAGCGGCATGTCTCAGAAATCAACCTGTAGATTTCAAGTTTGTGAACTTAGTTTTAACTACGTCCAAATTTGGAGAATGTTTCAGTCATTCATCCCAGGAGGAGGTGGACCTCCCATTTTTTGTACACGTTCTAAAATTGTTAATGCTTTGAGCACATGGTATGTACCTACTTATCAAAGATATGTGTGACGACTTTGAATAGTAATATAATCATTATAGTCAATCGGTCTAATATATCTGATTAAAAACTGAATCTGATAAACTGTGATGTTTCAAAGATTAATAAACGAGTAGGTATAATTTCAGTATCAAAGCAGTAGCAGTCAGATACTTAAACACTCCACTACACAATAGGCAACCGTTACCCAAATTACAGCTAAACATGAATCTGGATCAAGTGACCAGTGATCCAGAACATGTTACTTTCGCGAAGGCTTGTCAAGACACTGATTGACAGCCGTCCTCCGATTAGATATGCCACGCTATCTTTGAACCGGTCATGGCCGCGGTTTTGTATGTAAATGCACACGTCACACGCCAGACTCGCGGGATTTTTCGCTAGCAACACTGCTCCTCAAAATCATCAGGCTTGCAAACGAATAAATATATGGAAAACGTGATACTCTTTTGCAATTCACGCTATGTGTCGACTGGTAAATGCATAAAGCGCTGTTATACACGTTGAACCATAAAACAAGGAGAATTCTTAGTTTTATAGTGCCATTAAAAGATCTCCAGAACACGATTTACGGAAATAAATTTTGATTAAATGAAATTGTGGTTTGAATTATCTCGTGGGAGACAAAGATTAAAATCGTTAATTCTAATTCATTTTATTTCAAAGTTGAATTAAACATTTTCGATCTGAGTCTATTAGATAAAAATTTATGTGAACACTGACCGTTATTAAAACACAAGAAATATTGGTCCGTTAAACACGTTGGCGAATCCAGTGCGTATTGTAAAACTCGAATAAAAACGTCCAGTATGTTGAAAAAGGAAAAAAGATGTTGATAACATGTTCTACTCAATAAAGATATATCGCACGGTCATCGCGAGACAAAATTTATAGTTTCGGCGTTTGTACTGGTCACTGAGGCTGGCAATTAATTTGCAGACGGACGGACTTACACGTCCTCAGTAAGGGCATTAGGTATGTGTAGCAGTAAAACCAGTCTCGCCCTACAGGGCATTGCAATTACACGTAGATAGGTGAAGACGAAGCCCTAGGCGTCACTACGCGCCGACGATCGCAGATTGATATCGCTCCGGACACAAAAGAAGAAACGTTCAGTGAATAATAAGACCCGGGCCACGAGAACAGCGAAATGGTGAAACGTCCTTTATGGATTCATAGAACATAAAGTTAGCTATAATGATGACGACCATGAAGTCGGAAATACGTACAAACCAGTTCATGTAAAAGTACATAATTAGTACCGTTTGAAGAAAAATTTAATAATCACCCATCTATAGGTACGATAATTGGACAAAGTCGTTAGCCTTTGCGATGTACCTGGCGGTGTAGTTTTACTGCCTGTTATTTTAGTTATGTTGACAACACCTACGTATTAGATGGATAACAAGAATCATTATCGTGTCAAAGACACAGACCGCTCAAAGCATCCGCCTATTTAAGAGCTGCACTTTAGGGTTTCACGAGAAGTGAAATGATCTGCCGTAAATGTATCGTCTAAAGATATTCGCTTTGAAGCTACGATTACAGCTAAGAGCTTCGAATAACTGCATAAAATGAATTCACATTGGCATCTTTCGATTATTTTTCGATAGATTTTATTGCATCGTATCAAAATAGGAAAACCTTTTCTGAGCATTCTACTTCTAGACAATAAAACTAACAACGGTATTCCTGCAAAAAAAAAAACGGATGAAATTATTTCACTTTGTTGAGTTAATAAAAATATTTGCTTCTTTTAATTTCGTAGCAAAAAGCTCTCGATGGTAGATTTACGAAGTTTCGTAAGCGAGTAGGTAAGATATTAACGACCAGTAGTAAGTCAAATTAAAAATCAAATTCAAACAATCTAACTTATTACTTTAGTGCTGGTATAACTCGCAGTTACAGCTATCATAAACATCTTATAAAACGCGGACATACTGCGCGAATTATAATAAGCTTAGGATCCATTCAGTATCATTTCTCGGTGTAAGGTAATTTCCTAGTTGAATCCGCACAGTGTGCAACCAAACGGAGGGAGTAAATCACGCGTTTAATCGTCCATATTTTACAATTTGCCTCACAGTCAGTACTCAAGTAATAAAAAGATGTTCAAAAATTGGTGTGGCAAATTCGCAAGACGATATTACTGTCGTTCGATGAAAATTTAAGGCCCTACCTTGAAATAAATAGTAGTTTGATAGGCGTGTCTTATTTCCCCCGCAAACGGGGTGTGGCGGTTCTATCTTCTTTAGTCAGCCGCCACGTCGACACCACAAACTTAACTGAATTAGTGGCCAAAGGTGGAACTAACGAAATCCCTGATTAAAATTTAAAAACTTTACTTACTTAACATAGGGTTGGGCTAAGCATTATCTTTGTCACTATCGCACAATTGTCAAACTAAAAGTGCTGGATAAAGACAGAAACATATCTAAGAAAAATGTGCGTGCTAACTTTAATTTATCTCGGTCTATGAAATTTTTGCACATAGTGAGCAATGGAGTAGACAAATAATACAAAATATTTCATTAACAACTAAAATACTTATTAATTATATAAGTACAACATGAAATTAAAAATAATTAATGAATCTTCTATAGGTATTCAATATAAAAATGGATGTTGGTATATATGAAATTGATAAACTCCAATACTGTTTCACCGATCACCATACACTGGATTGGTAAATGAGTTTTTTTTTTTTCACTTCCTACCTCCTATTACATACATTCCGTCAACAACGTAATACTCTTAACTTTTCCACCGCGTCCTATTTTTAAGTAAATGTATGTTAACCTTATTAAAAAAGAACACACTACAGTCTAGTTTTCTCTTTCAAGACCAACTTTTTGGTGCTTGTAAGCATTCCAGTTGAACTATATAGTAATTCAATACAGTACATTTAAGTGTAATGATTATATAAAATATTTTCCGGCATTAGGTAGCGGCAGCATCTAGCTGTTGTACAACAGAAAAAAAAAATTGCTATTTATGCCAGGCTCTAAACTGAAATGTTCATAGCTCATTGTACATAAAATAAAATTAAAATAAAAGTCATTCACATTTTCTTCAAGATCGATTTCGTATGGCAGTAGTAATCTGTATAAGATGGCTTGATTACATGAAATTTATTTCAGTAATTACGTATGACTCCGGTTATATGAAAACCGAAACCGATGTTATTTTGTTAACATGTCTTGTTTACCTATACATTTTTAGCTGGGATATTTGTCGTAGTTGGGTTTTAGTTTTTAACTTTCTTTTTTATTTCACTTATTTTGGGGTAAGGGATCATTGAGGGTAGGAAGCAAATGGAACTTGATACCAATCATTTGTTAAGCAGCCTTCATATCATTTTAGAAGGATGTTTAGTGTTATTGAAAGTAGTCTGAGTGAAACATAATTATTTTGATTTTATTTGGGGTTTACGCATGAAAATTTATAGATAACCAATATATTTTCAGAAAATACTCTTTAAAACCTTTTATTAGATACCAAACATGATATATTAATATATTTTTTTCCGGTAACACTTCACATCCGCTATAAACCGCCATGTTGAATTTAATGTGACGTCATATAGCTTATAACCCGCGGAACAACATGAAGCTCCCAACGATACTTCGTTTGTTCAAATACGACGAGTAGTTAAGGAGTTATGGGGAAACAGATGAACATATATACATACATACATAGCCTGTTAAAATCATAACCCTACATTTGCGGTAGGCGGGTAAAAACTCATATTTTTTCACAATTAAATTGCGACTCCATTTCTTTTTTGTGCTCTATCATTCGTAGTGACAGTACTTAACACATTGATTGATGTATTGTTGACACATTTCAAACCCAAAAACGACTCATATATTTTAGCCAGTTTCTATAAATACGAGTAAACGATTATTATAAGTTTTAAGTATAAAAACAGACGTTTTTCTCTAGAAAATAGAATGCTTACCTAACTTTACTTTGAATGGGGAGAATAGATTGTTGCTGGTACTGCTGTAGTGAAGGTGATGACTTCGACTCACTATTATCATCATCTTATTGCTATTGAATTCCTGTAAAATGAGTTCATTGATTGCCCCGTGCAGATACTCCTAATATTGCAGGTACTGTTCAGTTTTGGGTTTTTATTTTTTTAGATTTTCATAAATAATTCAAATGTGGTCCCGAAATAATGATAGAAAAATAATGTTATATTGTTCACAATCACAAGAATACACACACATACACACAAGAGTCTAAATAATTATTCAACACCAATTGTATTTCATAATTACTTTGACTTGCTAAACTACTAACTTTTTCTATAAACACGATTATTTAAGTCACGTAAAGGTGATCGCACCGATTTGAAAAAAAAACATATATTCATCTGCGATGAGCCCCACCGGGCTACTGATTTATGAACGAACGAGAGTGATGACATTACTTTGATAGGCAAAAGAAGAATGTATGTGCCAAAACGAATTGCCATCTTTTCTAAATAAAAAGCATTAATAAAACTAAAACTGCTTTATTTAAACTTTGATACGATTACTCTCTCAATCAATCAATCGATCAAATTTCAAATAAACCTATATGGGCACTTATGAAACGTCAGAAGCTAGGTGCACGGTTCCAATATTGGTATTTTCCTATGGAGAAGATCCGGCAAGAAACTCCACGGTAACTCTTTTAAAAATAATGGCGTGTGCCACTACGGTGAAACAATGCATTAGGCACAATCGGTCCATACATGAAGGATTAGAATTTTTACATTGTTTTAGTGGTCTAAAACCATCTTCGCATTATTGCCTTTCTAATGAAACCGGTCTGGGGCACATCGGTTGGATGTTTTCAAAGTCTATAACGGACATAGGTAGAAACAATTTTTGTGTTTTATATATAGATAGATAGATAGATAAATTAGCTTTTACAATGTTTCAAATTACGATGTTAATAGGTATGGGAGGACAGTGTTGGCTAATTGTTTAATTTCCAATTTTGGTTTAATATTAATATTATGAAAAAGAAAAATAAAAATTTTATCATAAAAAAAATAATTAATTAAAATTAACTAATTAATTTAATTTAATCATATTAAATATTCCAATATTAAAAAAAAACTATTTAAAAATCTACATATATTTTTTTAAATGGTTTATTAATTTTATTTTAAGTTTATTTTTATAATAGGTATGGTAAGACAGTGTAGGCCTGTCAAAAAGTACGAGGTACTTAACAAAATAAAAAATGGTCTAAAATCTACAGTCTACAAGTTAGGCCAATAAAGTTCTCAGTCACAATATTGAAAAGAATCTATATAAAAGATAGATAAAATAATAATAATAAAAGCCTATTTAAGCCAAATGTCATGATTGCCATTACAACTGTAACAAATCTGAATTAATATCCTGTCGACATAAGCCATTAGTAAAGAGTTGAAATTGGAATTGTAGGTATATAATGTCAAATAATGAGAAAATTATTTCAAAGTATGGAAAAAAAATTGCGTCGTAATTTGGAAGCAGTTAATAGACATTTACATAGTGATGCCGTTAATGAGCTACCAGGGAAGCCACATAGGAAGAAGGAATTATTGGCAAACCTTATGTCTATAATCTTATAATATACTTTTTTGATAAGGATAGTTCTGTAACTGACTTTGGCAACTTGTTATAGATACTGTTTATAAGAAATGACTTGCTTGTTTTAGTTAATTTGGGTATCACAATTTAATTTGGACTATGTGTATTTATATTATCACAATCGCTTCTTATTTTGAAAAGACCTAAGTTTTTGCGAACATACAAAATATATATCTCTATGTTTTAAAGTAAACTCCATTGAATAACTCATCAGCGTTAAGTCTTGATACTCAAAAAAACATAAACATAGATAGAACTTGTGATTTTTTTGTATCGATAAAGTTTAATTGTATCGTTCGTGTATTCCTTTTATAGGTTAGATTGTTAAATCACTATTCCATATATTTATTTATTTATTGATTTAGGATCTCCAACAAAATATGTACATGACACATAAAGAAAAGGCAACATCAGGTATTAAGCAGGTGTACTCCTTCCCTTATAGGAGGCCACAGCATGCACAATAAAGTTAACAACTAAGCTAACAAAGTTAAAATAGTAATAATAGGTAACATTGAAAAAGTTGATCAAATTTAAAGGGCATACAAACAAAAGAAAACGGTACTTAAAAAGATACATTAGAACAAGCACATTTTTTTTCATTACATTACCTTAAGAAGTGACGGGAATGGGCTGTTGTAAACCTCAAATATAGTGACAAACGGAATATTATACGACCGCGGCAAATTACGGTAATAATATTTTATTTATCTTTACGCCTTTTAAAGCTTTAAAGCGGTGTTAATACTAGATGGACTCACGCTGATCAGGCACTAAAAGAAAAGCTGAATGGATCAGCGACTTGTGCGAGATTCCGCGAAAGTCATAAAATTATTTCAAGGAAAGCTGTTTTCTTGAACTATTATAAAGATAAAGAACTGGTACTTCGACAATTTATTTAGTTACTTTTTAATGACAGAACACCCAATAGTTTATGTCTCGTTACGTATTTATACCAAATCTGGTCTCAAGCAGATAATATCAGGGCTCGGCATTAAATTATAATTGGCATAATCCGTCAGGTATTGTACGAATATGTATGCCACAACTCATGAAACGCCTACATAAATTCTCCAACCAGTAATCCATTTTCCTGGAACTACGTTTAAGCATAAACAAACAATCTTGATAAAACATTAAGCATACAAAACCTAACCTAGTTAAGAACTTAAACAATGCTGACTTAGATACTTGTGACTCGTGTAGCTGTGAATTAACTGTTGAGGTTTATATTGTATCGAACACGGTTCATTGTCAATATGTAGACTCAGGAGCGGCAACAAGGGGCGTGAGTGGAAAAATCGAGCAATTTTCCGGATGCCGTTATAGCTAATACGACCTTCTGAGACGGAGGTCGATTAATCTCTGTCGACCGCGATGGGCTCCGACTGCACGATATAAGAAACCAATGGAACGGGAACTCCCAACACTTCAGATACAACCATCATTAGCTTCCTCTTAAGTGAAGGCGGGAGGGGAAAGGCAGACCAATTTTCGCTGGCTGAAGAACATGATGGATCCCTTTGAGCACGGAACGCGGAGATGATCCAACCGTTACACCCTGCTAGCAGAAATTATGAGTGCACTCAAACGTGTAAAGATAAGGCTACCAATATATGGAGCAAAAGTCGCAACATAATATTGACTAAGGTGGGCTCTACCAAAAAAATATAATCGCGAAGGCGTGACGTGTGCGATAAATTTGATTACGTAGCCACTAATCATTCAAATGTGAAAAGCCAAGCGTTTGATAGTCTAATTGGCAATTGCGGAGATAAAGGAGCAATTTGCCTTTGAACTACGATTCGCAACGGATTCTAATCCGTTTCGTCGAAGCTCTAAATTGCTTTTTACATATTAAACCCGATTTCCTTTCCCAATAAAACATAAGCAATCAACTAGGTAGTAAACTGGCCACATTCCTCGTACTTGCAATACGGGACGAGGAAAGCAATGCACTAGAACACGTTTCGATGCAAATAGGAGCGTTTACGCTAGGCGCCTACAATGGTCATTACCGCGTTTCAATTCGCAGAGAATTGCCGTTGCTCTAAACAGCTAAATGGCGTAAAACGAAACTCACGAGCGTCCGCGTACGAGTATGTTGCACACGAGGAATATTCATGACTCGGCCAATAAATGGAGCAGCCGAGCCAATTCAATAACGTGCAACTTGAGGCTCATTTCAGCTAAGTAGAAATTTTAGATGTTGGAAGGAGAAACATTTTGAGAGCCGTACATTTTTTCTACATAATAAAAGTGGAACAATTGTGTTTTCCTTTTAATGTAAGCTAGATTTATTAATTGCATGTTCATGTAGGCTTTAACCCCTTCTTCCATAATCTATGCTGGTACTTTCTGTAATATCGTGGACTGCTTAGTACAAGTGGCTGCAAGTATATATTGACTAGCACACGTACAATATATCCCTAAAGGTCCTTGCAAGGTTTACTTCACCAGGGCACATCGTGGTTCCTTAAATTGCAGCATGTTTGTGCCCGGCTTATTACGTTTGTATGTTGAGTTATGGGTAGTACTGAGATTGACATGATCCTAGTAGTGACATCATTATGGACATTGTGAACCCATTTTGTGCCTGTGCCTTGTTATGTGACACGATGTGTGATCAGCGACTGTAATGCACTACCTGATATAAATTAACCAGCTTTTTGCCGCACCCATTAAACGCCAGCAGAACACAAAACTAAAGTCAAATCTCAAATAGACCAGTTGTGGTTAGCAATAAGGACATTAATATTATTCGTTAATTTATTTAAACATAATAATATCTTACGTAATCTAGTTTTATAATAATATAATCAAATAGTTACTCTTTAAGTCATTGATAATATTATATCTTCTTTTTAATTTAGTTTCTAATTAATAAATCTATTGTGGTCTTCTTTTTAAATGTTTGATGTAAATTGATGGCCTGAAACACAGGTTTTTATAAACCTAGATCAGGCAGCACCCTAATTACGTAACACACTATCTATCACAATCTGAATCATTTTGAAGTCTATTGCTAATCCATTGCTTCATGTGTTCGAAAAATTTGTTGGCTCAACAACGTAAATAACGCAATGAATGTTGATGAACTGTCAAAATGAAACCCATTCTTACTGTTAGTGTGTTACGTAATTACCCCGCAGGTCTACATTACAGTTAGTATTAAATGTTTCCTCGATTGAAATAATGTAAATCATAATTTTATTTTATTATTTAATAAATTTTATTATTTATTATTATTATTTATAAGCGCCCACCCTTGCGAAAACAGTAACATAAATAAGTAAAAGCTCCATACCAAAATCAATGTACATGCGTCCATACAAAACATGGCGCGTATAATAGGATAATGTTTCTCGCCGCTCAAAACACAGGTCACATCGCCCGACACACATGCGCAATCCCAGAGGAATTAAGTTATTAGCTAAAACGCTCGGTTCCAATACACGGCAGCCCAGTCCAATGTCCGGACATTTTACTCTTCAATTTGAATTCAATGGACGGAATTAGAGAACGTGTGGGGGACGCGTTGTGAGAACTACCACATAAACTATTAACGTTATGTGACATGGGGTTTCTGGTTTTCTAGATCTTGGAACCACTTGGCGCTTATATAATTTGTTGTCGCTGTTCCCGGGGGCGAGATTTTCCCCTACCTTGATGTCGAGTAATGTCGGCGTCGAATGAGTATTTTTAACTTTATTTTTAGTAACTAAAGGCTTGAACCAGAGGTCGGAAACCAATTTACTATGTTGATGAGACCCTACATTTTTAACGCATTTAATCAGTATGAGCGAGGCTTGAGATAATTAATTTATGTAGACATTTATTTTGCCGTTTGTATGTCACTGTCCAATATTTATGCATGTAAAATAACTGTAGTTTTAAATGAGATTATTACTAGATGGATATGCATACTTTGTATGTACGAGCGTCCCATCAATCTAATGATTAGCATATACGACGACTTCATTACTTCATTTGCTGGTCAAATGATACGCTGCTGATAAACGACCAATAGCATTAGGGGAACAGGTGGTTGTAATTTTGTTAATTCAACTATTTTTGTTGTGCCGCCTAAAATATCACCTATCAGCCGCTATAAATAGCCTCTTAATCGTCTTTTATCGGGTCAGCTCCCTCGGGTGGACAGACGACACAGTTGTCGTGTCGTTATTCGTGAACGAAAGTAAATCTGCGAAGAGTTGATTAGCTTAATTGAGGTCATTAATCGGTAGGATCGCGACGACGGGCGTATCGTGTTTAATTAACTAACGAATGGACGGACATTCGATTATCTTAATGTGGATGCGTCGAGCACACCGCGGACGACCCTCCCCGTGCACACACCGGACATCAACGCGACGGCCACTGCTTCCCCTGTCACGTTTACGACACTGTGTTTGCAACGCGCTCAGTTTTTTACCCAATAAAGCTCAGGCAATTTTGAAACAGACGTAGCTGGAAAACCAACGCTTTGTGTTTAAATTGACGTATTACTGTTTGCATTGGTTTTATTACAATTAGCGAGAAAGCTGCAACATCAACCGTATTTTACCGTACAAAAAGACCATGTTTTCAACAAGCACTGTAGATCTTTAGTTAGGTGGATTTGAATTTCTGTTATTCCTTGTAAGCATGCTATCTGCAAATAAGATCTGCAGAAAACGGAATGCGCTTATTAAATCCTAAGGTACACCCACGAACTAAGCCACAACTAATTAAATTTAAAGGCTGCCCTAATTGTTGTTTAGGTTGAAATCCCCTAGGCTTACACGTAACTTTCTTGCGCCGTACGCGTAAACTGACACAATATTTTAAGCCTTCTCTTGAAACTCTAAAACCCCAAAGTCGGGGGCCCGTCAGCGCGTTATCATGCATGTACAATTAAACAAACAGCAGTTTGCGGTGACACAGCTTTTGTTTATCGTTTAACTCGACACACAGCTGAATCTCTTAATCCTAAACAAATATCGCCGGTTGGTTGTACATTTCCCTTATAAATTTTCTATCTGCCGCATGGCGCAGGGCCGTGGAAAAGCCGCTACCATTCAACGAGATACAATGAGAAACGGTAAACGAACGATCAAATCGCGCAGTTGCTGGCAATAATATAAATAACTGATTAAACCGGCCCTGCGGTCACAAAAGGAGACATAAGTTAAGGGGCCAGGTTTCGCTGCGTACCGACCCGATAATGGTAGGAAGTGATAGCGCCCGAGAAACGCTACGGGGAGAACTGGTACACTTTGTACCAACACTTGATTACCAACGAGTATTGTACCTCGCTCCGTACTCTTATCAGTCACGTCTTACCCCTTTGTCGCGTGTTTTACAGTTAAAATTCATAACCGCATCTAACTCAGCCAAAACACGAATAATCTATATGAAAATTTTGTAAGCAATTTGAAGTTGTTACCCTGAATATTAAACGTGCAAAGAAGAGTTGAAAGGGCAATTACAGCTATCAGGGGTGGATAATTACTATCAAACATTGCAGCGGGTGGTGCGCATCAGAGTGAGAGAGAAGGCACAGTGGATTTGTACAGGGTTGTCTCGCTCTTTAGTCTTAAGCTGCACGACTAGAGGAGTTTATATTACATCCTCGGGCTTTATGGGGCGGGTGCTGATAATTAGAACGAAAGATGCGCAGCCACGCGACTCGAACCGTAATCAGTGGTTTAAACTATGAGAACTTTAATACAACAATTTAGGGAGCAGAAAATTTCCACTATGTGGGCTCACATTATAATTATATGGAAGTATGGTAAGTACAGTTGTTCAATGTAGCCAAATAATTGAAGCTCATGTTCACCATTTGACAGCTTCTATAAAATATAATGGCAGTCCTTAACGGAATCAATAAAACAGGGAAGGACGTACGATGTAATTAGCAACTATGAAGATTAGCGTTTTCTTTCTGATGAAGTATATAAGAATAAATCGCAAAAACAATCAGTCATTCAAATCAAAAAATCAAATTAAAAATTAAATTAAAAAATTCAAATTAAAAAAATGACAGCCCGCGTGATGTACCAGGTTTTAATATAACAAATCGGGATCGTATAGATTTCATATCACTTACTTGAACCATAAATTCGACAGCACACAAAGAAGACGCGTTACCTGAAAATAAGAGTATAGGATTTTAGTAATTGCATTTTATCACGATGATTTACCAGTATCTGTTTTTAAAGCTACATAAATACGCTGATAGTACGTTTACCTAGCTTCCATGCGCCCTATTTCTTATCAGCCCTGTCACCGCAATCGCCTCGTCACTTGGACCGAGCCTGTTTACAAACAGCGCTATCGCAACGCGCACTCGCTAATTTGCGCCAACCACTCGACGACCATCCAACAAGTTCTGAAGTCCAGACGCGATTACCCAGTCAGGATGATTTATTTATAGCCCGCGTTAAGTATAAGTAGTTCATAAGATAGCGAATAATAAGCCCTATCGCTTAACTTATCATTCGGTTAATTAAAATTACCAATGTAAATGCCACTTCATCTAGCTCATTGTGAGTGGTTGGTCTCCGTTTGCGTTTTTATCTGACTTTTGCATGGAAGGGAATTTATGCGTGTCTGTGAATTCGTTCTTAATAGAATCGTGGATGAAGATAAAAGTTGCTGAGACCTAAATATTATAGAGGTTTATGATAGCGTAACAGGTATTTAATTACAGTTTATCAGTTATGGGTGTACTGCATTTTTCAAGTAGAGCGTCTCTATTTGATCAAGCAGGCTTCGGAAATAATGAGAGATCTCCAATACTGCCCACACCTGCCAAAACATCATCATTATCTGTCTAGCTTTTTCCCAACTATGCTGGGGTCGGCTTACAGTCTAACCGAATGCAGCTGAATACGAGTATTTTAGACGGGGCGACTGCCTATCTGACCTCCACAACCCAGGTAATACGATACCCCTTGGTAAGACTGGTTGTGAGACTTTCGGGCTTCTGACGACCCGTAACGACTGTCAAAGATCCACGAATGACAGCCGGGACCGACGGTTTAACGTGCTTTCCGAGGCACGGAGGGGTCTTGGTATGAAAGGATGGTCACCCATCCACGGAGCAACCGCGACAAGCATAGCTTAACCTGATCGATCGACCCGTGCAACTGTTATTACTTACCCACAAGCACACACACACCTGCCAAGACATTTGAATAAAATAAAAATTAAGTTGACAGAAAAAGAACTCCGCCAAATAAGTGTCTATTTTGTTCAGTTGAAGTGAAGTGAGTAAAAAGAATCTCTAGGTGAACACAATCTAAGGCATGAAAAAGCTCGAAACGTCAACAAATTGTTCCTACTCGAGCGAGATTTGATTGTGGCAAGTATTTGACCTACCATAAAGTAATAGTAATTAATTACAAATTCGGGTCATAAATACTGTCATAGGTTCCGAATTTTCAATTTGGAATGCGGACGAAAACATCAATAAATTACGTTCGAATTTGGAATGTTTCAAGATTTTAAAAACACAGGTTTCGTAGAATTTTCTTTGGTTTTCAACATGAAGTGGACACAAAAAGAAAACAGAAAAGAGTCGCTGTAATTGCGTTGCATAGTTGCAGACACGCTGCAACTGAACTTTTTAAAACTTCTGAAAAACTGGAAAGTAACATAAATGTTCGTTTATCGCACTATTACACGACACGAGGAAGATTAAGAATAGAAGACAGAGAGAGGAGTGGTCAACCTCGTACGGTTCGCAATCCAGTGGTGATCAAAGCCATCAAGTTGCGAATTCAAAGTAATCCTGTGCGAAAGCAAAAGCTGTTGGCTCTTCAGATGGGTTTAAGCAGAACTACGGTGAAAAGGGTGTTGAATGAAGGCTACGGACTTACCGTAAAAGAAAAGCACACCTCCTGAATGCTTGTTTGAAAAAAATAGCCTTCAACGATCACGCGTTTTGTTGAGTCGGTACGCGGGCAAAAAATACCGCGTTATCTTATTTTCTGATGAAACATTCTTACAGTCGAAGAGAGCTTCAATAAGCAAAATGACAAGGTGTATGCTCACAACAGTGAGGAAGCGAGCAGGCGTGGCCCACGCGGTCATCATGCCTAATCGGTCATGATTTGGCTTGAAGTGTCGTATTTGGGCCCCCCTGAAATTGTTTTTTTTTTTTTGTGAAAAGTGTGTGAAGATCAGTGCTCTGGTGTACCAAAATACGGTCTTACGGAGAGCCTCTTAAACGAATAATGTTCGCAAATCGCCACTGGGTATTCCAGCAAGATTTTGCATCGGCTCATAAAGCCAAGAGTATCCAAAACTGGTTAGACGCCCATGAAATTGATTTCATCAGGCACGAAGATTGGCCATCCTCCAGTCCGGACCTTAATCCCTTGGATTATAAAATATGGCAGTATTTATAGGAAAAAGCCTGCGCAAATACCCATAAAAATTCGCTGAAGCTATCCCTCATCAAATCAGTGACCGAAATGGACCTCAATGTCGTGCGTGAGTCTATGGATAACTGGCCTCGCAAATTACGGGCTTATATCGAAAATCAAGCAGGTAATTTCGAATAAACTAATATACATGTTAAACTGTATATTTTTACCTATCTTCCCATACATAAGCTATTATAATAACATTGAAAATGTGTCATTTATTTCACACTTGATATGTGACAGAACTTATGACCCGTCTACATATATAAATTACAGTTCTTTTTCTTTTTAAAAGATTAATTTAACAAAACACTCCAACAAATGTTTAATTTTCGACATCCGTTGCTCATCTATGTACAGTACGCTACAAAAACAAGCGAAGCACTCGAGCCCGCTCCACTAAGTGACAAAGGTACCGCGGTAAAAGCACGTACAAACCGTATCAACGGCCACGGTACTTAGCAAAACAAACAATGGATCAGTAGCAATCATACGGAATACCATCAAGACCACGAGACTGAACGAAAACCTTGTTTTTGTTGGCTCGTACCGTGGCCCCCACGGCCCCGGACATGTCAAATCAATTAAGGATAACATTCAGGACAACGGGTAGACATATGTCTGTTATTTTACGCACTTAAGCTCATTAAGCTCACTGACTTACAGTAGTTTCCATGTACAGCCATTAAATTTTTTAAAGTGTTTAAGTTTATTAGTAAAGTAATTGGATGATGGCGATCGAATGACAGAAGACATTCCGTGATACATTAAAGTTAAATAAGTGAGGTTAATTAAAATGGGGTAGATAACTGTGGAATTAATGGCACAGCTACCAGATGTACGCGTCCCTCAGGCTATTTTATTAGTAATAAAAATCTTAAGAGCTTTGTCGGTTCAATACGTTTTGATTGGCTATAATAAATAAGAAAGAAAGACAAGAAGGCAGTCTTGTTTGCCTCTTCATTAAAATCGAGCATCATGATGTAGGTACCTACTTACACGTAACATCATACCTATAACCCTCGTAAGGTTAGGTAGAGGTGTACCTATAGCCACACAACGCCAGTTATGTTTAAGTCCCATGTAATTACTAGAAGGCGAGTCAATTGCCGTCAACCGGTCGCAAATCTAGACTCCGGGCTACTACTGAGAAATTCAAGATGGAAAACCCAATAACACTTTGCCCAACCTGGGAATCGAACCCAGGATCTCATGCTCAGCAGTAAGCGCTTGCGAACAATTGACCAAAACACCAAAAACACAGCTTAATAGATATCAAATACGCAGTTAATCAAACAGTCGATTCTGATAAGCTGAGTGATTATTATAGTATTCCGAAATACTGAACATGAAGCAGTTTGCATGATAAATCAAAATCTGATACCCGTATTAAAGTTTCATCGTTTATTTAGGACGCATTACCATTTGACCCGCATGTTAGGGATCACTTATACAAGCCTACCTACACTCCACAGAATTAACCCCATGCAAACTATCCCTATTTCAAACTCGTACACAACTCATGAACGATTTATAACTTCTATTTATATAAATTAAAAAAAATATATTATTATGAATTAAAGTCGTTTTTTTGTGTCCATCTGTGTGACCGCGTTGTTCTTCTAAACTACGAAATGGATTTTGATGCGGGTTTCACCATCATTTAAATAATTTATACCGGAAGGTTTATGTGAAGAATACATTAAAATAAAACATTTTTATAATAAAAAATCTCGATGTTTTGACAAGTCGTAAAAACCGTACGAAGCAGGGGCAGGCTGTTAGTATGATGATTTATGAATCAAGAATCACAAATCTGCAGGGTTATGAGCTAATTACCTAACGGCGTGTGGTTATATAATATACTACTGTGTGCGTGTGTACTGTGTGTGCGTGTGGTTATACTCGTATGGTACTTGAAACCATTTATAGATCCATATTTTCCTATGCATGTACAGCAGTGAGAACGCAATCTAGCAATTAAACTATAAAGCTATATAACAAGTTATCATTAATGAGGGAAATAACTATTATGCCTGAAACTGATTAAAGAAACGTTATATAAGCGCCTGGGGAAGATATAGCATGTTACTAATTTGCTATAACTTCCTACTTAGGTATATCATGCGAAATGAACAAAACAAAATATTTTATTTCACATAAACCAACATGGGCACTTATGAAACGTTAGAAACTAGGTGCACGGTTCCAATTGGTTGTTTCCTATGGAGAAGAGCCGGCAAGAAACTCCACGGTTACTATTTTAAAAATAAGGGGCTTTCACAATGTTTCAAATTACAGTGTTGATAGGTATGGGAGGACAGTTTAGGCCTGTCACAAGTAACAGGCACTCAACAAAATATATATAAAAAGGTCTACTAATCTACAGTCTACAAGTTAGGCCTACAACATTCTCACATTCACAAAATATAGAAGAATCTATATAAAAATAAAAGTCTATTTAAACCAAATGATATTGCCATTACAACTGTAACAAATCTGAATAAAAATCCTGTTTACAAAAGCCAGAAGTAAAGAGTTGAAATAAGAATTAGAGGTATATAATGTCAAATAATGTGAAGATTATATCTACCATCCACAAGACTGAAATTACTTGTAGTAACTTTAATGGTTTCGGTTGAGAGGGAGCTTTAATAAGTTGAGACAAGAAACTTACGTCAATAACATGAAAATACTTTCCACAGAAAATCGGAGAAGATAAAGTGCTGTGACATGCCATCGATTTCAAACGAAACTAAATTTGGATCTATTATTATAAAGGAAGGTAAATAATTATAGATTCATAAATAGGATTTCATTTTATTTTTATTAATATAGTAGTCAGGTGTTGATTTATACTCATCGATTCGTCTCACATTGATTTGCTCTGGTAGTTGATCTTATAACTATAAAAACCATAAAAATGTAATTGAACTTCAGTGGCGGTCTCTTTTTGAAATCTAGATCAAAAATTAAGTTGCTATCTGACAGTAAAAAAAAAATCGTTATGTATAATTGTCTTTTTGACGAATATAGCCAGCCATATTGGCACTATCTTTTGAATTAATCTATACAACAGTTTTCCTCCACTCCAACGTCAAGTAGATATGTTACAGTCAAAACTCTTAACCGGTACGTATCGCCTAAGTTGTATCTTGAATTACTAGAGAAAAAGTAGTCAAAAGTAGTACTTCTTCTTTTCGTGTCGATGGTACTCTCCCTCGTTGTTTTTTTTTTATATAGTTCTAGCCCAGGCCCTGCAGTCTCGACATGAATAGCGACAAAAATCTGTCGCTAAGTCGTATCGATGTCAAATGTATTTAATAGATTTCAGCCTTATGGTTTGGAAATAAAGTTGAAAATCTATTAAAGGAATTTGACATCGATACGACTTAGCGACAGATTTTTGTCGCTATCTAATGTCGAGACTGCAGGCCCTGAAGGTGGTCACATTGATTGCGGCATCAGTGGCATTCGTCGAAAGTAGTTTTCACTGTGATATTTATATCGAAAGTTCTTACATAGGTAGTTCAAGACTACAATAGACCACAAGTAGTGGATGGAGAGTACCTATATGACTTTATTAGCCACTTTCCACCTACGATGATCGCAAAGATTAAATACGCATCGAATTTCCCTAGATTGCTTGCTGTTATAGCGGAAACGTTCAATGTTTTTCTTTAATTCACATACACACATGGGAATTGCTGCGTATGTTCATTAGAACATATCAATTGAAAATACTCATTGAACTTCTTATATAGCAAATTTATCGATTTTAATCACACTTGATTCATGACTAGGCGTTTCCTCCATGCTTTCCATGGATAAAACGGAAAGGTATGACTTATTTGTATCCTTGCTTGGTTCCTTATTACTTGTTTGTGTGCAGTCTCAGTTGTCAATATTATTAATGACTTTTTATGATCACTAATTTCTTTATAATATCCCGGTAACGAAACATGCCCATTGCTCACCCACAACGGTTAACTTAGGATTTAGGAGTTAAGATAGCTAAAACCTTACAACTCTTCCAAACTTGGAGATTAGTACGATGGGGGAAACAGGAAGAATTTGTAAAATTTCTATATTGACAAACTATCAATCCTCTGTAATTACAAAATAAACAATAAATCTTCGAAGTTACATGTTTACTTGGTTAAAATTATTTTTGATCAAAGATAAATTTCTCAGAAACATTTATATAAAACCTGTATTAATAGGCTTTTAGTACTTATCGCGTACTAATAAGCCGATTAATTGAGAATAAAGTTAACAGTGGGGCGAAAGCTACAGTAGAGAGGCTACGTGTCTAAGAAAATTACCGTGAAAGGGGGATTTTAGAAAAAGTTTAAATAAAAAAATGCTCGGACTACACAACGACTAGCGACTTCGCTACACAACGAGCCAGAGAAGGAAATCACTGGAATACTGGTATTTGCGACATTCATACCTGCCCTAAAAAAATCATGAAAACCAGCAAATAATATAATGTCAAGATAGTTTTTTACTATAAAATAGAGAAACTTAAACCGCAATGCCAACAAAGGACTAGATACTGTCTTTTATTTAACAGACTGTTGTACCAATTCATGAAACAAAATTAAAAGTTGCACAATTTACAAAGGATAACCGAGGAATCTCTTATTTGTTCGCAAACTTCTTCATTTCTTATTAAGACCGTATAGTTTCAAAGTGGAAACAAAAAACTACAAAGTACCGTTTGTTTGCAGACGCAGCTTAATAACAAAGAAGGAAAAACGTGTATAGAGTAGTGGTACGTGTTGATAATCCTGGCAGACGTAGCGGGACATCCGGGGACGGCAGCGCGACGGGATCCGATCCGGGACTCTGGGATAAGATCCCGATCCCGGGCAGATTGTCGGCGCTGATTTCCTGGGACAATGGACGGTAGAGATCTGTGCGTTTATCCCGGACGATATACTGACAGCTTTAAAATAAAACCATGTTTTATTTCCAAATGGAAAATGTTAAGCGCTCATGTACAACTTACAAGTTGAGATCGATCAGAGACGCAGTCAGTAAGTCCGAGTGTTTAGAACCTGGTCCAGTTGCGGACTAAGTCAAACTGAGTATAGAAATGTGTGTTGTATTTCGATATTTTTAAACTATTTCGTGCAAAACCTTGTTGTAGCTTATTATATTCATTTAGCAATATCAGGCGGCATGTCTTTCTCGCAAACGAGCACAAAACACGGACACGTCTCGCTCGCACCGTTAGCGGCGAGTTTAATAGCAAAAACTATAACATCTCACGCGTTCGCCTCTCGCATCGAGCCTCTTTATATTCAGCTAAAGTCTACTTTTTCCGACGTCCCAATAAGCGTGGCACCATGAGAAAAAGTGACACCAACACCAGTTTCCGTTTAATTCCGAAGTATTATTAAATTGGTTGACAAAATTTGTCTTCTATCTGCGCTATCTACACGGATATGGTGTTTTCGTGATGCGAAATAAGTTTCATTTGCTTGCTTTTTCTCTCTTGCCTGTTTTGGTATTTGCCATCTCTGTCGATGGTGGCCACGGGATAAGTGCACGTTTGTTGTTGCTATTTGCAAACAATGGCGTGTTAGCCGCCGTGTCCCTGTCCAGCCACATCTAAGGTGCCGAAGACATCGGCGTCAAATTAAACACTGGTACCGCATGGCACGTTATTTCACTTAGTTACTTCGAATTTATGCAATCCTGGTAGGTATCTTTAGTACTATTGATATTTAGAATGTCATCATTCCAAGAGCTGCTGCAATGATAAACATTGAAATTCATGGCGTTCATGTCCTGTATTTTCGACATGGTTTGAGGACTTTATTGTTTGTGGTCCTTAACATTCATTGAAAAATATAGGGATCAAACATTGCTATAACCTAGCACTTCACACTTAAGGTGAATCCTCAGCTGTAGCCTGCCGAATCAAAATTTGGCAAATTTGTTTGGCAAATTTCCAAATTTTGACGATTGATATGAAATTTATGATAACTACGAGTATTCAGTAAATATATCATTCCTACAGCCGCAAATCGCATTTTGATCAACATACGACCTAAAACAGAGCTGCAATTTGGAAAAAACCAAAGAAAATTTGAATTGGGCGGGCTACAGCTGAGGATTCATTCACCTTAAAGCCTGTAAATAATTAGGATATCAGATTAAAGAGCATTGTTATTCATGGATAACACAAGCCCTAAACATTTTGCACGAGTATGTTTCACACTCACGGCTAACATTCAAACAATAAGCTTTACATGTTAGGATTTGCATAATCTGCTGTTTTTTTAATTAACACGAACGGATTTTACGTAGGTATACGAGAGGAATGTATGAAAATAAACTCTGTTCTCCATTTTAGGAGCTTAATGTTTTAAGCTGTCTATGGTTATTCAAAAGACTGCATTGGCGGTAGATTACGTAGTTTATTAATGTTACATAAAACGTCATTTAATAATAAACCTTCCTTTTCTCTCATGGATGTTGTTAAAGTTGACCAAGACGTTAATGTGATGATGGGCAGCAAAATACTTCTAGCGGCCATAATAAATTCCCTACTTGATCACCGACCACAGAGTAGGTACATATAGCTATTTATAGTCTACGTACGATCCCAACTATAAACCACATATTTACCGACTATTTATTTGCCCAAAGTGAGAAACCCTAAATGAAACGTTGTTGGTAATTTTCTAATTTAACACACGGAACTCATCTAAGATGGTAAATAGATAGTGATTTCCACATTGAGAAACAAAATATCTTCGTTTGGTAGTTAACGTTGCCGCATGCCGATGTTCTTATCGGCTCGCCCATTAATAATGGCACTTCGTCTTTTAAGGCACGAGAGTCGACTACGCATTGTTGCGTTGTACAACGTCGCCTATTGTGGCGTGAACAATAATTTGCAACCGAACCTCTACTAAGACGCGAAAGGATCAAATAACTGTGGTGTTCGCGGTGTACAGAGCATTAGGCTTTTACGTGTAATCCCTCCCCCCTAAGCTGGATTACCTGGCCTACCTATTCCCTTGTATTAAGCTGCTTCAGGTGGGCTGACATCGTCTTTGTCCCTGATATTCACCGCATGTTAGTTAGATTTATACATCCACCCACCTGAAAGCTTAGTTGAGCTGTCGTGGGTGGGATCTGGTACACCTAATATAAATTGAGGATCGAATTGTTAATGCTTTAGCCCTTCAATGTATATTCTTAGGTTTAGGTTAGAATACCTACATACACTCATGCGTTCTTCCCATGGGGGTTGGCAGAAACTGCAGAACGCCACCTGCTACGATCCTTTAATACTCCTTTTCCCTCGTTTAGGTTAGAATCTTACTACAATTTCTTGAAACTTAGTAGCTAAAGAATATTTAAAAGCTTTCTGTAATTTCAAGCTTTATAATTATAAAATATCAAATGTGACTTAATTATTCCATGAAATTTGAAGTCGTTAAAAGTAAATTATAACGTATTAACAGCTACTAAATAATTCTCATACTCTCAGGAAAATTATCAAAATGCATTTCATATTTTTTTTACGACTGCATTAATTGAATTATTGCGATTCCATAAAAGCACTACAATTATTTAACATTAAAGCGAACGCTTTCCCGTGTAACGCGTGTGCTTGAACAAGAACAGATGTGCTCGTTATTTTACAATACGATACATTTTTAACAAACCTAGCCGCGGGCGCGAATTTCGCGGAATAATCGAGTTCAATTCAATTTGACTCACTTTAGAGAACTATTTTCCAGTGCAAATGAGATTTGTTAAACTGAAAGGCACATAATCTTAATACAAACTACCAATTTATCCATCATTGTGTTTACGTGAAAAGGTAAAGAAAGACAAGGTGTTAACAACAAAATTAGCACTAATAACCGCAGCTAATAAACCGCCAAAGCGGTAAAATGCATTAGTGTAGTTACCTAATTCTTCCGAAAAACAAGGAGAACACTTCTATTTCCCGCGCGAACTTTGGAAAACAGGAACCACTATCGGCTTAATCCGCGATCTAATCACCGTATACGATCAGCGTCGCTCATTAAGAAGATTTATGAACAGAAAGGAGACGTCCGGACGACATCGTGCGCCCCGATGCGTTATTTACGACAGCCAGATTGGCAAGATACAGTATCCACAGTGCCTTATGGTACTGTGACTTTTATAATTAAAATCTCTGGAGTAAATAAAGGTCATAAATGGGGAATCTTTCTATGGTGATCTGGAGAAGAAGGAAAAGTATGGAGAGGCTACACGAGGGAGTTTACCATTGACAGGATGGTATTACTCAAATCACTTTTATTTTCATCCGAAGCTTTTTGGTGAAGCAGGAAAATAGGCCAAAATTGGGAAAAGCTGGACAAGTTTAATGGCATGATTGAATAGTCTGTGCTGCATTGAAATTTAATCTCAAAAACGAAATACATCCATATTCAAACGGACAACAATTTTATTATGCCCACATAAAATCCACAACGAAGAAATACAAAATACATTTCTACTCTTGTTACAGTGAAACATCAGACAGATAATTTTTAGTCATGCAACCTCCTGAATCTGAAAAGATTTTAGTATCCTGAGAGTGTATGTCTTGGAGGATAATCTTGATAGATAGAGGTCTGTGCTGGTCCGAATGGTTTGCTCGCATATCGGGAGTTCGTGCACGCCACGACGGCCCGGCGTATCGGTACGCCTGTAATCCGATAATAATGAATAGAAAATAGTACGGGCATCGTGGCCCAGTTGAAACTTGCCCGTAACTGGCGGCACGAGGAGTTTTATCGCGGGACATAATTCGGCCGCGGCGTCACGCGCCGTCCGCCCGACTTTATCGCGAAACCCGATGGTTCCCTAGGGTATCGAGGAGAAACAACTTGGCTAAACTAGAAACAAATCAAATTCAAGCCAACACAAAGAAATAAACTTTAATACACAAAGACTTGAAAACAAAATAATTTGCCATAACAATATTTATCCAGTTTATCCTCACCACAGTGTCGGGCAATCAGCTGCACGTTCCAGACTCAATTAATTAAAATATAAATGTTATTTTTAATTGAAACCGGTTGTGTATAATTTTCTCAGAAATAACACATAAGAAACTGGCGAATTAACTACCTGGATCTTTTACGATGCAATTAATAAACAATTCAGTTTAGTGTAGCTGAAATAAAGCTCTTATTACTAAACAATAACCCCGTGCTGTAAAATTATAGACTATCAACTGGAGGAACAAATTTTCGTGTTACGACTGGGCTCAAATGATAGGGGTTGAATGTACGGCTAATTTGGAATAGTTCATTGTTTTTGTTCATCAAGTTTATACGGCACATTTTTTTTTGTTTATATTATCATAAGGAAAACAAGCAGTCTTTTATTCATGAACGTAGTATAAAAGTTGGAACTGCACCCATTTAAAGTTTTCCACACGTACGAGTCTGAGAAAAACTCTCCTTCCATACAATTTTAATATTAGACGAAGTGTCCGCACGATACAAACTTTGCACTCGCATCACGTTTCTAAGTTTGAAATTCGAAAACGTAAAATCAGCGTCTGAATGTAAAAATTGAAGGGTGCGGGAACCAGCATCCTTGGAAGGGGCATAGAGGCGCCCACGTCGCTTTCCGCTGTCACCTATCCAACGATTTACTGAAAATTGACGTCTAATACTGTCGAAGAAGACCTCGACACTTTTGAGAGGAATCTTTATCTGACTACGGATAATCAGCTACCGGTGCTGTTTTTGAAATGTGTTCTGTGATCTTGCAAAAATGTTACTACGTTCTACATGCTTCTTATTTTTTTATACGATTTATCTACACGCTAAGTGTCTCTAAGCCTACACGTATTCTCAATTATTTTCACAAAAAATAAAATAGCAAAGGCAGACCGAAAGTAAACTGGACTGGTCAGCAAAAATAGTAGCCCTGTCAATGTCACTTAGACCAAAGTGCTGAGTACTAGACTTCTTTTAACTTTGGCAGTCTATAGTGACGAAAGCAATTTATCATGATAAACAGTTAAGTTTCGTATTGGGTGTTAGTTTCGTATGTCAGCGACTCGATATTGAAAAGTTTAGAAACAATGATAGATAGGTTTGAGGGTCACAGAATTTCAAATATAAAAATATACGTTGGAGAACAGAATAGCGTGTTGCCAACTCCGATAAAAAGTTGGAAAGGATTAGGCAAACAAACATTGATGATCTACCACTAGAGATATCGTAGCTCACAATTACGCAATATGCTGGCCTAGACTTTTGCTTTTAGTCGGCAGGAGTTCGACATAACCTTCCACATTCCGATGTTAATATTCATAAGAAAAAATAAATTTGTAGTGAAAATTATACAACCTTTAGGCCTGACACAAAACTAGCATCCCAACGACAGCACATGCAAGAATGTATGCGATGACCCTTAAGAAAAAATCAATTAAGACCCAATTTCATACAGATCATCTCACTTTTTTTCATGGTATAACGGAAATGAGCGCACCCTTGGTTGGTTCTACGACCAATCGATTCCCTATATTAGGCTTCCGTCAGAAAACAAACCGGGCCGTTCCGGCGCTTCTTTGTTCCATTGTGGCCCGCCCTTTGTTCTACCGTCGCGGATAAATTATTTTCTACGATCCTTCTTAGCTCCTATCTCGTTCCATTTCTCCCGTATTAGTTCCAGTCGATGCGCAACAATTACGCCCTTTATGTCTGGATGACGCGAAAATCATCCTGTCTTGCCCTACAATTTTACGCCTCAGTATTCCATCTTCTTCGGTTTAAATTAGAAATGCCGAAATCAAAGTAAAATGTTTAAGCGATTAATCGACTGAGATAAGTAAGTACTTAAAAAAGAAATCATATTTATTGAAGGCTTAACTTTTAAGTGCAATATGTTTCATATTCGCTGAATAACCGAAACCGGAGGGGATAAAAGTAACTTATTATAATATTCTTCGAATAATAAACTTTGCCTGCCATTTCAGATACTTTATTACACTTAATCTGAAGCACTTCTTATAACGTTTATGCAGAGGTCAAATAAAAAATTTGAAGGATACTTTCATTAAAGTATATCATAAAAAATATACATAAATATGAGTGATTAAGGTAGACATCACATTGGATGCTTTGGGTTCATTCGAGAGAAATAACGTTTTACGACAAGGTGCAAACAAAGTAACATTACGACGTAGTCGATTGAAGTCGCTTTAACTCAGTTTAATTACATTTTTAACTACATACGGGTTCATTTTAAAAAGCTGTCGTCTGATTAACTTTCTTTTTATTGCCATCTTTCAAGTCCGTTGCTGGAGTCGTAAGACAGACAAATTCTTTTGAATCATTCCACATCAAATCAAAACAAATAATGTCGTAATATCGGCGCTACGACAAAGAAAGTTAAATGGCCTGCAATATAGTCTTTAAATTGACATTTTTATTATGGTTCCCACAAAATAGTTCCCTAATATAAAGTAATTAGTACGATAAGAGGTGGCGGTCGTGACGCGATCAATCGATGCCACTTTGTAGTGATAACTCGCCTTGTCGCCAGCCGCCGCTCGCCGTTGATTGATAGAATAAACCTGCATACCACTTAGCCAACAACTACGGGGAAATTAAGACATTCCCAGCGCTAATGGAAAATGTGATCCATCAAACGACCCGAAATTACGACGAGGTACTATTATATCGAATGGCCTACATCTTTATCTAAATGAAGACAATATTTTTTTATGGAAACAATCAGGACAGTAACCCTTTATGGTTGACAAGCGTTGTAAAATGAGCGTTTGATGTCGACAATGAAGAGGCAAGTGAATGTCTGTAGGGTGAACGTGACAGTAAGCGTCAGTCGTTGAGATAATTAAGCGGTGGGGCCCAATGCCGCGTGGGGCTGCACCTCAGCGTGGCGACAATGATCGTTGAGATGAAGTACCCTACTGGTAAGGCCCGCTTCTGAATAAGGATCTGTTGTATGGTGCAAATGATAAAATGCGGGCGCTGATGCTCACAAAATGTCAGTTATCCTTAGAAAATGGTAGAAAACAGAATGTATCTTACCTAAATTCATCTATAGTTTGGTGAAATCGTTACTCCAGTTCTTTACTTAGAAACAAGTAAACTGTCGCCTGTCTTTTCTAATTTTATTTGTAACACAACTTTTTCGCTTGTAACTTCGGCCAAACTTCATCCGTTGCGCCAGTCAGGTGAAAACAGCGCCCATTTGTAAGGAAAAACAAATTGCTACTCTCATTACGACATTCGGAAAAGTTCACTGTGATTTCACAGTTCATTCAATTTTGATGGTGTGATTAGAGCTTCATTTGTTCGGAGTGGCTCGAAAATACTCGGAATCGTTCGCTTTGATTGCGTGGATACCTTACCTACCCATGATTCATGTTTCTAGTAGGGAGGCTTCTCAGGCGAGAATCGTAACTAAGGACGTGCAATTAGTGGGTGATCTGATCATGAGACTTACTTATAAATTGCTCACTATAAACGCGGTGCGTCATCATAATTTGAATATTCAGAACGGAAATGTGATGTAGGCCGATAAAATGCCTGAAAGCTCTTGAACTTTGAACACTTGGTTAAAGAAGTTCAATATGTTAAAAAGGAAAAAAGGAAATTGGACCAAACGTGCGAAGTAACGAATGCAAGCTAGCACACGCATATAACGTCGCCTCTAGCGATCATAATCCTTTGCAACTTGGCATTGTCATAATAGTCGGTCAAAAACCCAAAGCAGAGAAGTATTAGACTTGTCGGTATACCAGAGGAAGTCGGACCCCGGTCATTTCACACTCGGTCGGGTTTCAATTTGCCGCGACCGCTGCCTCTGTTTATCGATGGCCCGCGGACTTTTGACACAATGCTGGGATTGTGAGACAGTCAAATATCTGAAAATATACCTATTTTATAACTACTAGATTCTTACATGTAGGTACATGTTGCCATATAAAATATGGAGTACCAACCGGTTCAGTATATGAAACATTAGAATACATAATGCACGTCAATAGCATGACTAATGTATTAAAAGAATTTAAGGTATTTATGTATGCTGATGATACTTGCCTGGTTTATAGTCATAATTATAGCAATCTCATACAGCAAGCTATGCAAAATGATTTTGACAATGTGGTTCAGTGGGCACATGGTAACGACATTATAATAAATATAAGTAAAACTAAGTGCATGCGTATTCACTCGCCTCATCATAAAACTAAACAAAGTTTGTTAGTGCAAGTAAAAGGTCATTCGTATGATTATCTGCATAGCAACAAGCAACTTTGACAGTGTTTATGTTTAGAAACTGTTGCCTCTTATAAATAACTAGGACTAGTAATAGATAACACATTCACATGGAATCTACATTTTAACAACGTTTGTAATAAGCTACGCTCCATTTCCAGTAAACTGAAAAATCTTAGATATGTTGTCAGCAGGAAAATACTGCATACCTTATATTACACACTAGCTGACTCAATTATTGGTTATGGTTTGGGTGGATATGATCTTACATTCCCTTCACACTTAAATAAAATTAACATCTTACAGATAAGGTACTTGTAGATAAAAAAAAATGAAAAACATTATGAAGAACTGTTCAAAATTTGTAAAGTACTGCCAATCCATTCTAAAAGTAAGTTAAATATATTGACTGCGCAATTTAATAATCAAAACCACAAAGTACAACATAAGAATATGTACCCAACTCGTTTATGTAAGAAGAAGACACTTGCTGACACAAAAATACCTAACAAACTACTTTGGTAAGCGCACAAGAAGGTATGTAGTAGCCACAGATCATAAAAACACAGGTAGTAGCAGTGTTAGTATATGAGCTACCCAAAACTGATCTCGCATGTAAAATCTAAGTACCAACTTAAACGAGATAAAGAGGTATGAGGAACAGGGTGTAAAGTTCACTCATACTCTATAGAAAAGGGAGGATCCTCCGACCAGACGAGTGTTGTGTCTAGTGGGCAACTGCCCGACGTTTGATTTTTTTTGGTAGGGCAACTCGCAGTTTTGACCACTGGGGGTCGTGGCTGCTTAACCGGTCTGTCCTGTGGTTGCCTTTCGGATTTTACTCTAAAGGGCCTCCAGCCAGGAGCGGAAAGATTTAAAACTAAACTTATAAGTTAGATGACCGCACGCTAAGGGCACCCCCTGTGGGGTACGGACCTCGGCTTAGGGCGTCATCGGGAAAGGGCAGCGCGATATTGGGGACGGGCTGGATCGAATGGTTTATAATATCATGATTATTAATCGGGGAATTTAAAGCTACAGGCTCAGCTACGGCGCGGGCTGAGGCCTCATCGGACTGGGGACGGGGGGAACGGATGCGGGGGGGTCGTCGCGTGGGACCTCGTCGGCGAGGTCGGAACGATGGCGGTCTGTGTTTGTGCACTGTACTGGTGGCCCTACTGCTCTCCTGGAGAAGGGTTATGGGGTTATCGGGGTCGACTAGGACATGCCGGGGACGGCGGGTATGACTGATTCGGGAGGGGACATAACTGGCGGCCGCGACAACCAGAGGGTTGCGGTGAGTGGCGGCGGCGTCGAAGAAAAGCTTGGATAGGCGTTTCATGAACTGACTGATGGTCGGGATTTTAAGGTCGAGATGGAGACTTTCGTTCCGAACGAACCAAGGGGCACCG
The DNA here is from genome assembly GCA_917490735.1 of Dryobotodes eremita. NCBI lineage: Eukaryota > Metazoa > Arthropoda > Insecta > Lepidoptera > Noctuidae > Dryobotodes > Dryobotodes eremita. The sequence goes on along the minus strand of OU823251.1, from coordinate 14,447,712 downwards.
GTCGCCCTGCGGAGGAACCGGTTTTGGAGGGTCTGCATCCTATGGATGTGATGGGGCTTCGCTTGTGCGAATACTACGCTCGCATAGGTCATGATGGGGCGAATGCACGCTGTGTAAATGCGCAATTTGCACCTAAGTGACAATTTGCTGCGTGCATTCAGGACGGAGTGGAGCCTACCGAGAGCGAAAGCGGCGCGCGAGCGCGCCTGCTTTATGTGCTCCGAGAAGGAGAGGTGCTGGTCTAGGACGACGCCCAAGTATTTGGCTCGCTTCTCCCAAGGGATAGGCTTGCCGTACATGGTCAGCGGACGGGGGAGGAGGGGTCTGAGTCGCGGTTTCGAAAAGAACACCGCTTGACTCTTATCGGGATTGAGCCCGACGTTTGATGTCGGGACGTTGTATATATGCTAGTTGCGCGGTAAACTGCTTGGGCGATGCAGGATTTTGCGTGACGTCAGTGTGACGTGTAGCTCGCATGTGGCGATGTATATACTTCTACAGAGTTATACAAAAACATTATCTCTCAATGTGTCCATAGATAAAATGTTTGTAACAAATCTCACGGTGGCGAAAATGCATATTAGTAAAATGAGATTTTTTTTATGTTATGCAGTTTGGCAGACTTTATGTAAGTTAATGTTTATACAGATTTTGGATACAAAAATTAAGTGTTTAATCCGGCTGTGATAGTTAAGGTGGTATATTGAAAAAAATGTGCTTTTTCTTTATAGTGTACCTTTTATAAGGAACAGGGATTTAACAATTTGGTGTATGATTTTTGACTATATGTCATAGCATCCTGTAAAAGGAATACACGATACAATGAAATTTACTCCATACAAAAAAATGCAAAGTTCTATCTATGTTCATGTTTTTTTGAGTATTAAGACGTAACGCTTCTGAGTTATTCAATGGAGTTTACTTTAAAACATAGAGTAATCGTATTAAAGTTTGTATAAAGCAGTTTTTGTTTTAATAATACTTTTTAATGTCATCATCACTCTCGTTCGTTCATAAATCAGTCGCCCAGTGGGGCTGATTGAGGATGAATCTGTAATTTTTTTGAAAATCGGTGCGATCTAATTTACATGATTTAAATAATTGTGTTTACAGAAAAAGTTAAGAGTTTAGCAAGTCAAGGTAATTATTTAATACAATTAATGTTGAATAGGTATTAAGACTGTGTGTGTGTGACTGTGAACAATATAAGATTATTTTTCTATTATTATTTCGTGACATTTAAATTATTTATGAAAATGGAAAGAAATAAAAACCCAAAACTGAACAGTACCTTCAACTTAGGAATATCCGCTGTCTGTACATGGCAATCAATGAACTCATTAAATAGTAATAAGATGAAGATAATAGTGAGTCGAATTCACTTCCTTAACTAAAGCATTACTAGCAACAATCTATTCTCGCCTTGCAAAGTAATGTTGAGTACCTAAGCATTCTATTTTCTAGAGAAGAACGTCTGTTTTTATACCTACAACATATAATAATCGTTTACATAAAGAAATTGGCTAAAATAAGTGATTTGTTTTTAGGTTTGAAATACATACGTCAAAAATACTAGGAATGATAGAGCACAAAAAATGTATGGAGTCGCATTTGAATTTTGTAAAAAGGTGAATTCTTACCCGACTACAGCAAAGCCAAAGGCCGGTATTGATTATAAAAGGCTATGTATGTATATATGTTCATTTGCTTCCTCATAACTCCTCCTCGTATTTAGACAAACGAGATATCGTTGGAAGCGTCATGTTGTTCCGCGGGTTATATGCTACATGACGTCACATAAAATTCAACATGGCAGCAAATAGCGGATGTGAAATGATACAGGGGAAAAAATATCGTATTTGGTATCTAATAAAAGGTCATAAAGAGTACTTTCTGAAAATATATTGGATATCTATAACGAAACCCGAAATAAGATCAAAACAATTATTTTTCACTCAGACTGTTTTCAATAACACTAAACATCCTTCTAAAATGTTATGAAGGCTGCTTAACAAATGATTGTTATCAAATTCCATTTGCTACCTACCCTCAATGATCCCTAACCCCACAATAATTGAAATAAAAAATAAAGTTAAAAACTAAAACCCAGCAACGACAAAAATCTGAACTAAAAAGTTATAAACAAGACATAGTAACAAAAGAACATCGGTTTCGATATTCGTATAACCGGAGTAACGTAACGTAATTTCTAAAATATATGTCATGTAATTAGGGCATAAATCATACAGATTACCACTGCCATACGAAATAGATCTTGAAGAAAATGTAAATACATTCCATTTTAATGTTAGTTCATGTACAATAAGCTAACATATAGCCTGGCATAAATAGTAATTTCGTTTTTCCTTTTTTCAGGTGTACAAAACTTTCCTGGAGTACCTGCCTTATGCGGGAAAATATTTTATCTACTTATTACACTGCATGGAATTACTATGTATTTTATAGTTCAACTGGAATGCTTACAAACACCGAAAAATCTGTCTTGTAAGAGAAAACGGAACAGTAGTGTGTCCTTTTTTAGTAAGGTGAATATACATATACTTGAAAAGTAGGACACGGTGGAAAAATTAAGAGTATTACGTTGTTGACGAAATGTATGTAATAATAGGTAAGTGAACAAATATTTTACCAAGCCAGTGTATGGTGATCGGTGAAACGGTGTTGGAGTTTATCAATCTCATATATACTAACATCCATTTTAGATAAATATAAAAGAATAATTTAAAAAAAAAAATTTCATGTATATTATAAGTAATAAAATAAATATTTTGGTTATCGATTAAATATTTTGTTTTACTTGCCTACTCCATACATGCATAGTGCGAAAATTTCATAGAACGAGATAAATTAACGATACTCAGCACCCACATTTTTCTTTGATATGTTTCCGTCTTTATCTTGCACTTTTAGATTGACAGTTGTGCGACAGTGACAAGAATAATGCTTAGCCAAAGCCCATGCTAAGGAATGAACCTTTTTGAATGCCGGTCAGTAATTTTGTAAATTCCACTTTTGGCCACTGTTTCAGGTTCAGTTGTAGCGACGACGCGGCGACGTGGCGACCGACCACGGAAGATAGAACCGCCACTCCCCGCATGCGGGGGAAATAAGCCACGCCCATCAAACTATTATTTATTTTCAAGGTAGGGCCTTAAATGCTGAAGCTCTTTTATCCCGTATTAATAAATGCTGGTTACAGGCATCCATTTTTTCACCCATTTACGCTGTCTTGCGAGAAAGGTGAGAACCGGAAAACTGGCATAAAAAAACAATTTGCTAAGAAAGTTCTGAGGCAACGCCATAATTATTAATAATACGCCGAAAGACTGAAATAAATGATTAACCGACGCGGCAGCCATTATTCTATAATTGCTACAACGAGTCGGCCATTGGCAAATTGCAGTCGTAAAAAATAAATTTCGACAAGCGGTATGTAAATAAAAATTACAAGTATCGTCCGGAGAAGGCGTAGCAGACTGAATAATATTTGACAAGCAGTAAATATTAAATTGGACGAAAGGATCTCAGTTGCAACAAAAAACCGACGGTATGCCAACTGACAGTCATAATTGAACGAACCCACGGACGAAACGGCAACTCATCGTAACTCTGTTAAACTTACAAGGTAAGGACGTGTTATCTCAATGTTTCAACAATAGAATATTTTTCAATGCATTGTGTGAAGTACGACAAAAAATAGATAATGCATAGATATCGCGCCTCGCACTATGGCTCGATGTACTGACAGCTTTAATTAAATTCGCCGGCGGCGTACTGTTTTAATTTGTTTTAAAACAAATCTAATCAATAAACATTCAAAACGTCAAGCACGAAAACGCGTCGGCCATTCAAATATTGTTTCTCGAGCCAACGCCGGGGGAATTATCACGATGATAAATAAGATACACGAGCGCTGGGACAAGGGAGCCAATCACCATACATCACCGGGAAACATCCAAATAAAACTCAGTGAAACAAAAAGGTATGCGTTTTTGTGTCATGAACAGAGTGCCAAAGGAAAACAAATTGTAGCAAGGGAGAGATTGTATCATGCTAGGCGCCTTCAAAGACGTGAAAACTAATTAAGATCGGACGCTTTTCTAAGGCGATAACTTCCAACAGACAGACGGCCGGACGTGTTTGTGTATTGGCGATCAAAACAATTAACTTTTTGCCGTGTTCACCTCTATCTAACCAAAACGGATGTAAGTTGAGTTTTTTACCCGTTCGTTGACCTACTCGTGAGATTTGGGGATTAGTCGATCTTTTTATAGCGAACGTAGATTGAAATACAACCATCATCATCATAAAACCATTTCACTTCTCCCCGGTTACCTTGGATGAAATTAAAAATATCATCCTGTCCATAAAATCCAAGGCTGTGGGCTATGACGGCATCAGTCGTAGTATGGTCGTTTGGATCCTAGATATGCTTCTCCCTCCGATTACCCACATCATCAACTTTTCTCTCGGTTCCAGACAATTCCCATCCCTGTGGGGTATGGCCAATGTCCGCCCACTCCCTAAAATTTCAATTCCTTCCCTACCCAGCCACGTTCGACCAATTTCCATTCTCCCATTCCTGTCTAAAGTGCTAGAGGCCTGAAACAACCTTGTTAGCTCTTTTCAGTCTGGATTCAGGCCCAGGCACAGCAAAGCCTCCGTTCTCCTTAAAGTGACTGGTGACATTAGAGACGCGATGGAGGATACCAATGTTACCGTTTTGGTATTAATTGATTTCTCCAATGCCTTTAACGCCATCAGCCATGATATTCTCCTTTCTATCCTCTCTCATCTTATGATTTCACCCAAGGCCCTGGAATGGTTATCTTCTTATCTTCGGGGCTTCTTGAAGTTTTATCGGACGCTATAACAGATGTAAACCGAGACTTAGCTGCTATCAAAAAGTGGTATGATAGTTTTGGGGTGTTAGTAAACCCCACAGTATCAGGCCATTGTAATAGCCATTGGAAGCTCGCGCATGATGGGTAAGATTGCGCTTAGCTTGCTTCCTCCTTTTATTTTTAACCGACTTCTAAATAGGAGGAGGTTATATGTTCGGCTGCATGTATGTTTTTTTTATATTCCGTCAGCTGTGGACCGATTTTGAAGTTTTTTTTATTTGAAAGCGTATGCTGTCGAGGTGGTCCCATTGTCACCAAGTCAGAATCTGATTAGGGGATCCCATGGAAATTGAGGGAAATCCTCAAATTTTATAGGCATACCTATAGCGATTTGGGTATTTTTTATAGTAACTCGTGCATTTGCTTTTGGTGAAATGGAGCTGATGGTGGCTTCACCATCAACTCAAGTTCTGGTTCTTACCAGGAGAACTCCTCAACAATTAACGTCCCTGCATCGGGAAAAGCAATATTTTGTAAAAGGTGATGAGCAGTTGCCATAAGGCTATTGTAACTTAGATAAATTAATAACTGGCCCACTAAAAAATAAAGAAGAAAAACAATTTTACAAAAACATAAAAACCGACTTCCTATAAAAGTAGTGTTTGTTTTGGAATCGGTGGCAAAAAACTAAAATACAGATCCAAAGACACTGGTGGCGATTCTCTTGTACACCGAACTAAACTATCACTAAAATTCCTTACTTTTTGCTCTAAGAATCTTAAAGCTATTCTGCAAAACTATATATCTAAATTTAAAAATAATTTTGACGCAACAAAAATTTCATTTGACAATCGTGACTCCAAGTGGTACTTGTTTGCCCTACTCAGTGAACTTTTTTAGAGCCGGAGGCGCGCATGGGGGGTAGCCTCGACGTGTTTTATATGGAATTTTTCATTTTTTGTATGAAAAATTATTACCTACATGTAGAGATTTTGGGGTTTACGGGTTCCATAAAGGGGGTCGAAATTTTCATTATTTTTGCAATAGGCCACACCATTTTCGAGATATAAACAAAATAAAAGAAAAACCGGCCAAGTGCGAGTCGGACTCAGGCACGAAGGGTTCCGTACCATTATCTATAAAAACGGCAAATAAATCATGTCTGTTGTATGGGAGCCCCTTAAATATTAATTTTATTCTGTTTTTTAGTATTTGTTGTTATAGCCGCAACAGAAATAAGATAAGATAAGATAAGATAATGATTTATTTCTCACCACAATATATAAGTACATTTTCAAATTATTAAGAACAGTACATAATTGGTTTAATTATACTGTGGGAGACTGGTGCCTAAGCTAGGCGTAGGGCCTGTATTTCAGGACACCAGGTCTACATCATTCGTGAAAATTTTAACTGTCCAACTATCACGGTTCATGAGATACAGCCTGGTGACAGACGGACAGACAGACGGACGGACAGCGGTGTCTTAGTAATAGGGTCCCGTTTTACCCTTTGGGTACGGAACCCTAAAGAAGATACAGTAATGTTTTTTCACCTGAAGTCAAGGTGTTGTGGTGAATTTTAGTTCGTGACAACTAATTTTCTTCCACAACTTTTTAATCGCGATTAAAAATAGTCAGATTTAATTGATTTTATTTGATAAAAAAACAGTAACCAAAATTTTAGGTGAAAAACGTCAAATACAGAATAGCAAAATTGCCATTTTCACTAAATTACTAACTCAGTGCCATCTTAGTGCTGTCAAACTAAAATATAGTTAAGTTGTGTCACTTTAGTCTATTTCAGAATGGGAAATCGTCGTTTGACAGGAATAAACTAAATTTTAATGATTTTTTGTCTAGTGTAGAGAATTTTGTGACAAGAGAATCGACACCACTGACTTCCGGAATTAAAGTTATTTTTCACTTTGTAGTGTTTTTTTTTTTTTTTTTTGAAGTATGTTGTATTTTTGTAAAAATGATTTTTTTAATGGTATTGTCTACCGTGAAAGATCGCGATTTGCATCTTGACTTGACACTTACCTGGGCCAGCAGTCTCGACATAGATAGCGACAAAAATCTGTCGCTAAGTCGTATCGATGTCAAATTCCTTTAATAGATTTTCAACTTTATTTCCAAAGCACAAGGTTGAAAATCTATTAAAGAAATTTGACATCGATTAGACTTAACGACCGATTTTTGTCGCTATCTATGTCGAGACTGCAGGGCCTGGCAACGCCAGGTTTCTAGTGTTAGTCAAAGGGTCAACGGTACTCTGCGATGCCTGTAACGTCTGAGAAACTTTTTGCCCGCTAAGACGAAAACTATGCTTGCGCAGGCTTTGATTTTCCCCATAATCGATTATGGTGACGTGTGCTACTTTGACTTGAATGCGGTTTTGCTGGATGAGCTCAACAGACTGCTCGAAACTCAACATTACGTAGGTACCCATATGCTTACCCTGTTATGGCGAACGATTTCCACTAATAAAGAAAACACATTTTAATGAAAACACTGTATTTTTTTTAAACAGTTTAAGTACACTTTTCTGTCACAAAATAATCAAAATGAAATGCAATGAAATCCGTAAAATTAGATAGGTAGTTAAATTTCAATACGTAATATTCGCATAAACGAAATAAATCACAGTCAATGAATAATATGCGCATAAACATAAAAAATCTAAAATGTGGTAATGGTAGCTTAGTCTTCATTTTGTTTGACTTGATTAGCAATGTTTACATTCATTACTTAGCATCAACATCAAACAACAATGATTGTCTTAGAAAAATTTAACGTATCTGAACCCGTCGAGACATGAATTATTGTGGAATAAAGTGTGAATAATTGATAGGATACGTTATGTAAAGGTTAGAAGTTGACAAAATTCGTTAAATAGAGGTAAATAATACTTTCTCATTTATATTCTGCAATGATTAATATAATTAATTCTATAGAGGTTTTTGACAAATGTATTCGTAATTCGTAAATCTTACGGACAGTTCTAGGGGATTTCGACAAATTTGTAAAATCGAGGACATCGTTATATTGTGGGTCGATATATTAAGGTTACACAGTGGTGTAAAAAGACCCATCACATAGCCATCAACTACGCCTTCTGTACATCAAACTAAGTAACATAGCACAAAAATAATTGCTGGGAAACTACTTTTATTTTTGATGTGAAAATTTGCTGTATGCGGTAGTGCGCAATGTAACACTCGCAAAACATTGTGCTTATGGGTGCATGCAACGGTGCAAAGGTCGTGGGGGTATTTAAAGTTGTGTTAAACATTAAAAATATGTTTTCGTAAGAAAAATGTCAGTAAAAGTTGGAATTTCGGCCTTCAATATCGCTGTAACCAGAAGGTTCCCAGGTATGGTCCAGTACAAAAAAAAATACAATAACTGATAGTAGGTAAAAGTGACTCTCGGCTTCATTAAGTGTCTTTTTACACCCGTTATATATATAATGTAGGTATATATTAGAGTAAATATGTATGTGTATTGTAAGTTTATAACCTATTTATGTACCTGTTTTATTTGTAATTCAGTTTGTTATTATTATTAACTCCTCTCAAACAGAGCACCTGCCATCTTATCTCTTCACTACCCTTGGTTGACTGGTGGAAAATGTTTAAGGCATTAACCAATTTTCGGTGAAGTTTCCATTGGGTACAGCGACGCGGTTGCTCAATGCTGGCGTAAACAGTCGGGATGCGGGGACTGCCTTCCGGGCTAAGAACGTAGCTAAAGCCATAAGACTTATCTCGAGAGGTAAGTCCCCTGGTCATGATGGGCTCAGCATTGAGCACCTACAACACGCTGGACCACACGTTGATAGGGTATTGGCTATGTTTTACTCACTATGCGTGAGCCATTCCTACTTGCCAGCGGACTTTATTAAAATAGTGATAGTGCCTGTACTGAAGAATAAAACTGGTGACCTTACTGATAAGAGTAATTACAGGCCTATTTCTCTTGCCACTGTAACTGCTAAAGTGTTTGACAGTTTGCTTAACGCACAGTTAAATAGATCGGTAATACTGCACGATAATCAGTTCTGGTTTCGTCTCCGACTGTCCACTGAAAGGGCTACAGTGTCTTAAGCATACCGTCAGATACTACACAGACAGTAAAACACCCGTGTATGCGTGTTTCCTCGATCTGTCCAAGGCTTTCGACCTTGTAGTGTATGACCTGCTGTGGAGCAAGCTGAGGAGCATAGGTTTGCCACCCAAACTCATCAACATGTTTCAGTACTGGTATGCGCATCAGTCAAATAGTGTTAGGCGGGCGGGAGCAATTTCGGATGCGTATCAGCTCGAATGCGGAATCAGGCAGGGTGGCTTAACATAGGAGATGTTATCCTGTTTAATTTTTATGTTAACGAGCTGATCGTGGCGCTCAGCAGCCAGCATGTCGGCTGTCACATTGACGGTACATGTGTCAATAAATTAAGTTATGCTGACGACATGGTGCTGATGAGCGCTTCGGTTTGCGGCTTGAGAAAGCTCTTACAGATCTGCTTGTGGTCACGGTTTATTGTACAATGTAAAGAAGAGCCAGTGTATAATCTTCGAGACTGCTAGTGCAAAATGTCCGGGAAGCATACCTCCGGTCAGACTCAATGGGGTTCCGTTGAAAAGGGTTCACCAGTTTACATACTTGGGGCATGTTTTGACTGTCGACCTCAAGGATCACGCAGACATGGAACGGGAGCGGAGGGCGTTGTCTGTTAGAGCGAACATGATCGCCCGCAGATTTGTGCGATGCTTTAATGAAGTTAAAGCTACGGTCTTTAGAGCGTACTGTACATCGCTGTACTCATGCAGTCTGTGGGCTCACTACTCTAATAGAAGTCACAGCGCCATCCGCGTCCAATACAATAACGCGTTCAGGGTGGTAATGGGGCTACCCCGATACTGCAGCGCCTCGGGTATGTTCGCAGAGGCACGCACCGATTGCTTTCACGCGACTATGCGCAAACGCACCGCGTCCTTGGTGAACAGGGTTCGGATTAGCCCCAACATCGTACTGGCGATGATTGCGGGAAGGCTGGACTGCCCATTCATTCGGCATCGTTCCAGCAGACATGTTGCTGTACCAGTGTCGGAGAGAGTGTATTAATTTTACTGTTTTGATTATTTATTTATTTTTATTTGATTTGATTTTATTTGATGTTTGATTTTATTAGATTTTATTTTAATTGATCTTATTAATTTATCATTGTTATTATTACCATTAATGTGTTCATTTATGTCTGGCTATGGGTATTATTTACCTGAAAATAAATGAATTTATTATTTTTTATTTATTATTAAGTCCGCCTTTATACCTTATTGTGTGTGAGAAGTTTAAATAAATAAACAAATACCAAAATACAGTACGTGATTGAATGGACAAAATATATTATTAGACATAATTCAAAACACACAAAATTTGTGTTAAAATAACGGGCGGAAATTACAAAAGTTTCTAACAAAATAAAAATAAAAGCGCTAACTAAACGCCGCGGTGCGATCGAAGCGTGAAATAAATAAAATGGAAGCGCCTCGCAAACGAGAAAAAAGGTATAAAAATTGTGGCGTTAATTTTCCAGCGAGATTTCCCAGCAGTCTCCGGGCGGAGGGGAAGGCGGCGCGTGCACTGGACACGTGAATTAAAAACGTTAACAATGGCATCGCGACTGGCTCCTTAATGAACTCGCGCCCCCGGCGGCGTCGCCGTCGCCACACCGCTGCATCGCATCGCCAGACGTCTCTACAAAACGCCATCAAAATGTATGTGTTCATCGCCCAGACATCTCGAAAATGTATAAATATTGCTCTCCTAAGCTGTTTTAGATGATAATTCTCGTTGGCCTAGTTGTAACAGCAAACTTTAGGGCTCATAAGTTGAGGAGAACATCCTACCAAAAGTTTTTTAAGGTCTCTGTCCAGATTACAAAAGTTGAAAGGTTTTGAAGATTTGGCAGCATTCGTCAGAAGTTCAGAAGAATACCCTTAATTTTAAAGAATCACAGCAATGTGTGCAAATAATCAAACTGGTATAGGATAAACTAAAATTATTTTTAAATTAACACATACAAGTTGCACTGAAAAATGACCATAATGTGATAATAGGGAGGCGCTTGCCAGGTAAAGTCGCCATTCAGCCTACCGGTGGGAACTGTCACTTAGATTGGCAATTTGTCCCTTGAATATTCAGTATTATAGCCGGATAATTACCTTAGTAAATAACGAGCATAGCCCCCATGCCATAAAAGAGCAAAATTTCCGCTGCGAGAGGGAAAAGGCGTTATTGAAAAAGAGGCGAGCTGATATATAAATAAAATACGGGTTCAGCTATCGGCAGCTTGTTATCGCATGCCTCGATCGTGGCTATTACGCCAAAGTATCGGTTATTCGAGCGGCCGTGGGCACAGTTTGCTTTGCACTTGCCGCCGAGCCGCTAGTGCCGCTACCTCGTTATAATAATGTGAACTTCGGGAATTGCGACTTCTTAGGAGTAGAGCCGATAAAATATTTAACATTTTTGGGGAACACCCTAATAAAATCGAGCTATTAAACTAAATTAAGTCAATAAATCTGAATAACTGCGCAAAAATTTTTTTAGCAAACTAAAATTCGTTTTCGCATCAATTTAAATTTGTATGGAAACACTGAAACATTTTCGGCAAAATCATAAAAAAATACAATGAAATAATTTAAACAAAATTACAACGACTGCACGGCATTCGCTGTTCGACGCCAGAAAGAATTTCTTTTACATACATAATAATTGCGAGTTGTCTCGGGGCGTCACGATCCTGATGCATAATGACAAAGTGCACAGTGACGTGAAAATTACTCTACGAACTGCTGCGGACGCGCTTCGTACCTTGCTTACTGCTCACACGTATATTTACAATTATGAATGTAATTATTACCCAATGAGAGCCCGCTCCGCTGGCTTAAGCGGTCTTTCAGTGGCAATTTTCTGAAGTTTATTTACTTGTTCGTCTAGTAAATAACAAGTAGGTGGTGACTAGTATATTAGATTGAATAAACGGCTACTTTGGTTTAGAAAGAACGAGTGCAATAACCATTTGTTCCGAATAATTTATTCATTTGTTAAATTAAATTCGACAGCAAAGTGTTTTACTTATGTCGAATATAGTGTCACCAATAATAGTGTTGTCTGAACAAAAAGCACGTCTAAATCAGATCGCTGCTCTCGACAAGCTCTAGCTTAAATAAAAAATAAAACGTTATTACAAATTCAGAACGGGGCGAGATAACGAAGTTCTAGGCCTTAACGACGGGTTGCAATTGATTGACAAGAACAGAATAAGAAACTTCACGCCTCGTGATGCGAAAAACAAGTCCTTTACAAGCTGCCTTTTATAGAGCTTGCACATGAAAGCGACCAGCAAGTGTGGATATAATAAATATTTTATTATGAAAACGCGTCCGTTATTATACAGCTTGTAATTATAATAAATCGAAAAATAAAAGATTAAAAGTAGCTAAGTGTTAAATAAGACGTGAGTTAAGTACCTATAGCAGCTTAAATATATTTAAGTAAGTATCTACATAAATTACAAAAGCGCAACCAGAACTGAAATTGACCAAAAAAATATTTTAAGGACAGAAAATCTGACACGAACACGTTGCCACTACGATAACTTGAATTCAAAATAATGAAATACCAATATTAAAATCTGTCTTCACAGATGGCGAAGTTGGTAGCAGAAAATATAAACGACATCATTTGAATTATTCCCTTTACAAAACAATCTTAATACGTAATGGCACATCTATTACCACTTTATCTCGGCGAGTGCGGCCGATTCCAAGACGAGTGACGTTGAATCCAGCAAATTGTATGCTCGATCCGTCGCGTCGCCTGCGCATCTGAGATAACATGACTAATTTGCGATGTGCTAATCACATCACCATTAAGTGCGTATTAAGTGCTCTTTCATTTTGTTTACCTTTTATTCATTTAACACGCAGCGATAAGTATTATAAAGTAAAAAATGATAAGGTAAAATATAAATAGGATAGTGAATTCCCTAAAATGACAGATAAATGAATATGTAGCAAACTTTGCTTGACACACATTGAAAAGAGTCCGTCGTCGAACACAAATCCTAAGAGCGCTCAGACATAATTGGATTTCGTTCACAATAAGCCCCCGCCGACTAATTTCGCGAAAATAAAATTTGCTCACAAAAGCAACAACACAAAAAGGCAAATAAAAATTGTATGTGTCAAGACAGTTAAATTGAGGTAACGAGATGCTTTCCGAAAGCATTCGGGATGAAGGTTCTCTCAAAAGCAATCTGCGGGCTCGGAGCGGACGCAAAGGTTGCAAAATATTCCGCCTCGAGTGTTTGAAATTGAAAGCTGTAGCGGGTAGCCCCTTGCAGATCATTTTATGGTGGTGAAGACGATCTCTCTGTTGTAAAAAATAACTGTCTTAATTCTAGCAGCATATTTATTGAAGGTCGCCTGTCCGTTTAAATTACCTTGGCTAAAAATTAGACTGGAATAGTAACCATTAACATAACTTATACTTATAGTTATATATATATATAATGGTAATATGCTTTCGTGAAATAAAGACGAAATTGCGTTTTCTGAAATAACAAAATTACTTTTAGTCACAACACAATTAAATACAAAGTGTTAACACAATTTACTCGTAAACAGATTAACTTACCTGAAATAACAAAAAACAACATTTAAAGCCTTTACACCTAGTTTAGTTTATATACTTACTTTTATTTATACAGGAAACTTTTTACTGTTTCGCTTTTTCCTACAATAACATAACCTAACTTTAACTTATTAAAAATTACCTCAATACTGACAGTCGGTGTCACTGACATAACACTGACATCTATTAGAGATCTATAGATAATAAATCCATAAATAAAAGGAACGACACTAGTGTAGTGATATTCTTTACATACATATAGTAATAAGTATCAGCTCCAGATTGATTTCATTTGGTGTCAGTTAAAAAGATATTGAAATAATTATTATATTTTATACTTCCAAGAAATAAAACATAAATAAACGTTGGTCTAAGTCTCAGGCGGAAGCTACTTTGCGTCCATGTAAAATCTCGCTGTGACAAAATATAATTTATTTTTACCGAAAGCAAATATTCGCTTCAATCAACTTTGACTAAGATCTGAATGACGCTATAAGGATCTGGAATATTCAAAGTAGCAACGTACTTATATCAATCACATTGTACACACGTCTACACATCAAGCTATACATTTCCAGTTTACGCTGATCTCGCACTGTACGGAAATCCTATACAATGCGAGATCAGCTTATACTGGAAATGTATAGCTTGTGTGTAGCCGTCTGTACATGTGACATTATAAATTCCCTATTTATATAAATTTAAATTGATATATTGTGTTTAAGGAATTTTCCAAGTGACCAAATTCTAAAACTATAGGTACATAATTTACCTACGTACTTATATTATAAGAAATAGCGAAAAATATTCAAAGGAGTATCGGCCGTGATTTCGATAAAAACTGAAACTATAATAATAATAAAAAAATATTTTGGAACAATAAACACACGAATAGGTACAAAAAGTAAAACGATGATAGCTGCAAAAGTATAAACTGTAGCGCAGCTAACAACGCCCTTCTCCAGATACAGAAAGAAATGATGTTCCATGCAAAAGTGCTTAATAGGTAAAGTTAATATAGTTAAGGACATTGCTCTACGCCCATACATTGTGCGCCCTGGAACCAAGAGCATCGGAAAATTATGTGTTATATTGTCAATCATATGTAAATTCCTATATGATGTTATTTTTATAGCGGACTAGCTTCAGAATAGATATATTTCAAAAAAAGTATCAGATTTTGAGGTTATAATCGAACCACGAATGTTATAGTTTTTCATAACTCCGTGACTCCGAGTGATTTCTATAAAACTGGAAAAAAATACCCTAATGCATTTAGCTATTTTTAATACCTACCTAGATAATTAGGTATGCAGTTTTTGTTCTAAAGCCTAAGTAATAAATGAAAATAGTAATAATATATTGGTATTAGTTAAGAGATTAATAATACTCTATGGATTCATGTATTAGTAATCCGGCGAACTCTGGTATGCAAATTTTTCATATTCACATAATCTATAATAATATAGTGACCAATCAAAGCAGGACGAATAATATCGTTCGGATTCATTTCACTCGGCACGGATCGGATCGCTAGGAGTATTATGTTTTCTGTGGATCTGGATCGGATCCACTCTGCTGTTCGTGAAGTGTACGAATGAATGGCAACAAACGAACAAGTACGGTAGTGATACGTATTAGGTCTTAGTTAAATATCACCGATACTCAAATATTAGTTAAGATATTATAATATTACTGGACGAATATATTCATATTAGCTAATACTGATAAATATCGGTATTAACCCATCTTTAGTGACAAGTGATGAAGTGACCATTTAGTGACGTCAAAAATAGGGTGCCAAATACGATACGTTAAAAAACGATATTTCGTAAGATTTACTTTGGCCATACGTTACACACAGTATTACATCAACTTTTGTCATCCGATAATTTTAATATCATTACAATATCCTACTTATATAAAACCATACTTCTCTACTTCTTCTATACTTGTAGCAATATTAATAATAACATCTGTATCTAGTCTGCATTATTGCTTTTTTTAAAGAAAATTTTATAATTGATCCAGTAACGATGAGTATTTAAAAAAAATATTAATTGGCATAAACTCGTAAGTGATCGTATAATTAGAAGTAAACCACACACTTTTCTAAACGATCTTAGAAAACCCTGAATAATCATGATGAAATATGTAGGTTTTGTTCACTTCAGCGTTATTCTTACTACCTATTTAAAACTACTACCTACCCACCTACCTATTTATTATACTTTTAGTGAATAATAATAATGGAATGGTGATTGAATATTTTTATTGTACCTTCTACACTTGGGAGCAAATAAATCGAGCCACTACCTTTTTTCACGTAAAATGGTAAATATTTTTGGTAATATGGAACGTATCAATTCGAACTATATATCGCCTAAAAGTTTAGTTAATAACCTTTACAATGAGGGTAAATTATTGAATAATAACCTTATTGAATGATAAATTATTGGCTCTGCAAGAAAAATGGTAATTTTGATAGAAAATTTAGTAGGGCTAAAACAGTCCATAAAAACAATAAAAAACAAAATTATTGCAAAAAAAATATTCTTAATAACTGGTATTACCCCCCCGGGCCCTGATACATTCTTGTAGCCTATTAGTCATCGATCTGATCAGCGTTACGATGACATATTGTGGTATGTTCTCCCACTCTTCAAGCACAGCGACTTTAAGCTCGGGAATGGATGAAACAGCGGGAACCCTGGCTCGGACTCTCCGTTTTAGCTCGTCCCATAGGTGTTCGATCGGGTTCAAATCGGGACTTCGTGCTGGCCATACCATTTGTTGAATCCCGATCGCAGACAAGTATTCCGTAACGATCTGCGCGGTATGAGGTCTCGCATTGTCATGCATAAACAAGAAATTTTCTCCGACAAAACCAGCATACGGCATTACGTGGTTTTCAAGAATGTCAGTTATGTATCGGTCAGCTGTTAATCCACGTCTACCACTGCCATCGTTGGCGGGGTCGACGAAGACAAGTTCCGTTTTTCCGTCTAGAGAAATTCCTCCCCACACCATACAAGAACCACCACCAAAACTCACCGTTTCTCGAATGCAACATTGGGCAAATCTTTCACCAGGATGTCTATACACTCGGTTTCTCCCGTCATTGCTAAAAAGACAGATTCTTGACTCGTCAGAAAACAAAACTGACCTCCAGTCTTCTAACGTCCAATTAATGTGTTCTCGAGCAAACTCCAAGCGAGATCGGCGATGAGCTACAGTCAATTTTGGGCCAGTTGCTGGTTTGTGTGATGTTAAATTTCGTTCTTTTAGTCTTCGTCTCACTGTCCACCTACTGATTGCGACTCCTCGAACGTCACGTAACGCTTGCTGTAGCTGAACAGCATTAAGTCCACGGTCGCGCAACCAATTGGTTGCAATAAAGCGGTCGTCACGTTCTGTTGTTGCCCGTGGTCGGCCAGTTCCAGGTCGCCGAACAAAAGCACCAGTCTCCAGATACCTGCGGTATACCCGCTGTACCTTTGAACGACTCAAATGAAGTCTGCGTGCCACTTCACGTTGTCCGTGTCCAACCTCAAGTAAAGCTACAACTTGGGCAGCTTCCGTCGGTGTAGTATCCATTTTATCAGGTTATTTTGATTACACAGACACAGATAAAGACAACAATAACAAGTAATATGGGTATGATTAACAAAAACCTCAAATTTAATCTTTTCTTAACAGAGTACAATAAAAATGTCATAAGCAAATTAAATGCGATAATTTTAATCTACCCTTTAAACTTTAATAAAAATGAAATTTTGACAACTAACTACCCTCATTGTAAAGGTTATTAAATACCCTTTTAGGCGATATATGTTTCGAATCGATGCGTTCCTTAATACCAAAAATAATTACCATAATGCGTGAAAAAGGAAGTGGCTCGATTTATTTGCTCCCAAGTGTATTTACACTATAATCGAAATAAATTCAAAATGTGATTCAGATAAAAAATATGCAGCAGATGAAAAAAAAAAACATCGATTACAATCGATTGGGCATCCCTAATCTTCTTCGATACGACATGACATAACGATTGACGAAGATGGCGGCGATTAATGATATTAGTCGCGAAAAATACTTTTAATGTTCATTTTGTCATGCAGCTAGTCCGTGTTTTAAAAGTATTTGCAACTAATTTAATAAAATAGACAATTAATTATCGTGTATGTTCGATGCTTTTATTGCACAGGGCGATTCTGGACATTGTTCTTTAGAATTCATTAGTTAATAATAAAAAAAATAAAATAAAAATCAAATAATAAGACAAAAATAACAGTACAGGACATGAGTTGGGATGTTGAGTTGATGTGGTGAGTGTAGGGTGAATGGGAGTGTGGGTGAGAGTTAATGAGTGTGCGAGGGGTGCTTGTGGTGTTTGTAGTATGTGTTGCGTGTGGTTTTATTGGGGTGTGTGAGTGGTGAGTATTTTACACTTCCACGAGTTTCTCTGTTTCTTCATAATTATGACATTTTTACCAGCGGGGTAATTACGTAACACACTAACAGTAGGAATGGGTTTCATTTTGACAGTTCAACAACATTCATTGCGTTATATACGTTGTTGAGCATACAAAATTTTCGAATTTATGAAGCAATGGATTAGCAATAGGCTTCAAAATTATTCAGATTGTGATAGATAGTGTGTTACGTAATTAGGGTGCAGGAGTTAAGTTCCATTTTGCATTTGCTCTTGGTTAATGGGTAGATGTGTAAGGTTTAGTTTAATGTGTTTTAAATTTTTGAACTTAAGTGTTTGTAGTGGCGACTTGCAGCTACAGTTCTACGGAACTCAGTGTTACAAACCTATTCGAGTGGCGTGTAGAGCAGCATTTAGGATTGAACGTAAGTTGGCTGTGTTTGCGAAGAACAGTTTGGAGGATAAATAGCTGTCTGACGGTGAGGACCTGGCAGAGGGTATATAAAGAGGATGTCGAATATCGGATCGGATTCCTTGCCAGCACCTTCAGAACAGCTCTCTGCGCTCGTTCGACCCGCAGCACCACTGTTTTTACGGCCCCACCCCAGACTGTTAGGCAATACCCCAGAACAGACTGAGCGAGCGCAAAGTAGACGGTTAATAAATAGCTAAAATCAGCCGCGCCTCTGACCTTTTTAAAAATATATATAAGTTTTCTCACACGAGCTACAGCTGAAGCAATATGTTGCTTCCATTTCAGGTTGCTATCAAGAGTGACTCCAAGGTATTTAATTGCAGGGGTATTTTCCAGTTGTTGATAGCCACAGTCTGCGTGTAACTTTGTGCAGGTGTGCGCACGAATTTCAATCGGTGTAAGGGGCTGACTTGAATTCATAGTAGAGAATGTCATAAACTTGGTCTTATTAACATTTAGGGTGAGAAGATTAGTGGTCAGCCACCTCATGACGGTGCTCAGAGCAAACTCCGAATTGAGGCGAGTTTCAGTCCAGTCCCGCCTATGAATAATTAGAGCTGTGTCATAAGTCATAAGCTATAATTTTGCAATTGGGTAAGGATAACTGACACAGCTCATTCGCGTATATGAGAAAAAGTGGGGGTCCCAGGACACTGCCCTGAGGGACGCCAAAAGTAATCGTCTCCTGGTTGCTGAGGTAGTTATGAAGTTTTATTATTTGTTTACGACCTGAAAGATAACTCCTGAAGAGATCGTGGGCTGTCCCGCGAATACCAAGATGCTCTAGCTTCGAAAGAAGTATGGGAATGGAGACAGTGTCGAAGGCCTTGGATAAGTCTAAAAAGATGGCAAGAGTTTTATATTTATTTTCCCAATGGCCAATAATCGTATCTGTAAGTTCCAGTACAGCATCTTCGGTGGATTTTCCAGTCCTAAAGCCATACTGATTTTTAGAGAGAAGGTTAAATTTATTTAGGTATTTAGTGAGTCTATGGTTTAACATAACACTTTCGAATATCTTAGAGAGGGTAATCAATACTGAAATGGGTCTATAATTAGCGACATTGCCCTTGTCTCCCGACTTATAGATAGGGTGGACAACTGCAGTTTTGAAAACATCAAGAAAAGTTCCTGTGGAAAAGCATAGATTGAAGATGAAAACAAGGATCGGAATAAGAATGTGAGGAGTCGTCTTCACGATTGAGGGGGATATACCGTCAAATCCAACAGCACAATTGTCTTTAAGGCTAAGGATGATATTTACCAACTCAGCAGTATCCACGCTGTGAAGGGCCATTGATTGTCGCGCGGACGGTATAGTGGTACCCGGGATCTCAAGGTTGGGACAAGTATCCAAGAGATATTTATAGAGGACAGAGTGTTCGATTTTAGCCGCCAAGAGTCCACCAAGATTCGCGTAGTAGTTGTTGACTTTGTCCACAGCCTGCGACGGTTCGGGACTGCAGTTTAGCAGCTCAGAGGCCGAGTCTCTGCTTTGGCCCAAGCTTGCTACCCGTTTGACAAGTTTCCATGTAGCTTTTGGATTATTTCTAGCTAAACTGCAAATTGGATTTTTGAAAATTTTATTTCCAAAGCCGGAAATACGTTTTCAATAAAATATTGTACCGATTTGATACTAAGTTACTCATATTTATTACAAAGATATATAACGATGTTACGGTATTTGAAAAAGTGGTAAACATTTAATTGTGGCTGCGTTTATGGGATTATAAATAAAGTTGATCAATAGCTTGATCCACGGTTTCACACATCAAAAGTGCGTTGGGATCAAGCACGTTTTTGCTAGTTACTAAAAATCTGGAAAGATGCTTGGAAATTCGAGCATTATTCTGACAACCTTCGAGATCAATCGAAAATGCTGTACTGCATCCTAATTACGTAACACACTATCTATCACAATCTGAATCATTTTGAAGCCTATTGCTAATCCATTGCTTCAAATGTTCGAAAAATGTGTGTACTCAACAACGTATATAACGCAATGAATGTCGTTGAACTGTCAAAATGAAACCCATTTCTACTGTTAGTGTGTTACGTAAATACCCCGCTGGTCAAATACATGCGAGCAGTGGCCGGCAATGTTAGTATGAAAATCCACATCTGTCATTTAGCGGCCAGCAATGTTAATACGAAAATCAATATCTGTAGTGTTTAGCGGCCGAATAAATTACTATGAAAACTTCTATCTCTCAGGTAATTTAAAAATAGAACGAACTTTTTACTTCGGCTCATGGCAACGGAGGAGGTAACTTATCAAAGATTTTATTTAAATCTCGAACTGGCTTAGCAAATAGAGCTGTTTAAAGTGAAAACGAAAGAAATGAACATGTTGGCGCGAGAAAAGTTATCGATGTTCGTCATTGATTCTGAAAATTATAATTAATTCACTTTGTTTGAATTTCCGCGCATTATTTGAGCAAATTACTATCTATACAAACCTTGGCCGCAACCAGGCATTGATGGACTCACGTATGTGTGCCTAGGCTTCGCCTCGGCCCACATTTTCACGTTCGTTCATCAATGCCTCTGTTGTCGGCCGTTGCAGTAATGTAGTATTTTGTAACTCCTATGGATACTTTTTAGTAAATTTCGTCATTTGAAAAGGGAATAGTTTTTGAATTTCGGTCAAGAGATGAAAATCTTCTGTCAAGTCGTATTCCTATATAATCCTACAACGAATTTGAGGTCAAATCAGTAAAATTTCTGCCATAGTTCTGAGTGGAATCAACACAAAAGAACGTTATTATGGAGAGAATACGTCATTTGAGCCGAAAAGAAATGATCACAGCCGTGGTGGGAATGTTGGAAGCTGTTTTTCGACAACGTGCTGTGGCAATCGCTCTGGGCTTACGCAGAGTGTTGTAAGTCGATTTTGGACACGTTACCGCATCACTGGCAGCGTGGCAGAACGACATGGAGGACGAGCTCGCATCACCACACGCAGACAAGATCGTTACATACAAATTACTGCTCGACGAAATCGTACAATAACCGTGATGATGTTGGTTACGAGGCTTCATAGCTCTTCGGGGATGTTAATAAGCGATCAAATCATAAAAAATACCTCCGCTCGTCCGTAGGTGATACGGAGTAGGAAACGCCCGTATCGTCGGCCGAAACTACGGATTTTGAGCTCAGAGAGTAGACCCCCAGATACTAGACGTACACGGTATTAGAGGACCCCTGGACGCCAAGAATGTTTAAAATCATGCCAGGAAGTCTATTGAACAGATTGAAGAATCATAATATGGGCGGGTCAAAAAATCTCTATGCATAGATTTGCGCTGAAACGACTGTATCAGATGTTTGCGGACCCAATTTGATGCTTCATATCTGCTTATGCATGATAATGCACGTCCACATACTGTTGGAGTCGTTGCAAACACACTTGCCGCAGCTAATATCAACGTCCTTACATGACCTGGTCAATCGCCAGACAGCTTCAAAGAAAAGATCTGCCAAATATGGATGCCGTACACAAACCAGAAAAAGATTTTCTGTGGTATTTCTTTTTTCTTTTTCTTTGTTGTTGTAAGAACGGACGTGGGCGGCCATTCCGTAAGGTGATTTGGATGAACTCATAATTGAGTATGCCGGCAATCTGCGATTGTGTTATACGCGTTAACGGCGGAAACACAGACAACTAATTGTCTATTTTACGCAATAAAAACTTTTAAAAACTTTTATTTCTATATTTTTATCACATTTTAATGTCAGGATTAACTAAGATGAAAAAGTCCAGCATAAGCAAAAATTGCGAATAGTCTTTATTAATACAAAAGCAGAGAGTACTTGGTCGATCTACATCTACACATACGAAAACATTATATTTAATCAATCAAATAAGTAGACATTTTTATTTAATTTCAATAGGGCAATAAAAATATATCTTTTAATTACCTTGATCTATGTATGTCAATTGCTTTTCGTTCAGTGACGTGATTATTATTATATTAATACGTGAAGCAAAAACTTTGTACCCCTTTTTACGAAAATTGCGCGGACGGAGGAGTATGAAATTTCGTACGATTACAGTTTATATAGAGGAGTGCAGAAAGCTAATTTTTGTTTTTTAATTTTGCATAAAAATAGATTAAATCAATAAAAAAAAACATTACACACGCTACCATGTATTTGACACACAGGCATATAACATGTAATGCCATGTAAACAAACGGTAGCTTTGGATTCAGATGACCAAAGTAAAGGTTTATAGAAAATAAAGAGTAGAATGAAACCTATTTTGTTCATCCTACAATTCGTCAAATAGATATTTGTGCTTTATTTATAATGAATTAAGGTCGAATTTCGACCAATGGGCGACCTCTAGTACATATAAAACTATCAGGTAATTCATCCAATTCGATATCTCTATCATAAAAAAAATAATTTCAAGTAGGTATTTTGTACCGTAACTTTCACTGAATACAGTTTTTATTCCGTATTTTATCATTATCAGTTTCCGACAGGACATATTTATTTCAATGTACGTATGTTGTTAAGGGTATCATATTTGTTTAAAACTTAAAATCACCAGGAGAATTTAAAGGTTATTTCTTACTAACCATTTCATTTTATCATTTTTTCATTTCATTTATTCGTGAACAATTTACATTGTGTTGAATATACATGCAACCCAAGCAATCATACAAGTGTTAGGCATAGGTCTACACTATCAGAGGCGCAATTTTACTGTCAAACGTAAACAAACACTATGTTAGCGCGTGAGTGATCCATCCTGCTGCAAGTCTCAATGCACTTATTTCCTTCCCTGATAACTACATTACATACGCTAACCCATAATTTTTGAACAATTGAAAAAAAGTTCCACTCTATAAATACACGAAAATTATAGCTTTCATTAAGAACGAAACACTGTTGACTTTTGCAGTCAATAAGAAACATTTGTAAAAAGCAGGAATGCCTCACTGATGGTCTGTATATGGTGCTATTGAAAATGCCAGGTATAATAAAGATAATAACAGGGAACATATAAAAGGCAATGTCTATTTATAAGCTTATTAACTTCACAAAAGAACGATGCAGTTGGAATCTGGTCTAATCGAAATTGGTGATGGCTGCCGACTGCAAACGGCGTTCCATGTGTGAACAGTTAAAGAAATTCATTATAAATAGGATTCTTGGAAATATTCCTACTAATATCATTAAATTGCACCAATTCCTTATTGAATTTCATTTATAGGAAACCACTTGAAAGTACCTCTGTTTTCTATTTAAGGGTGAGTTCGTTCGGAATTACAAGTTGTTATAACGAGTACCAACAAAGTGTAGTCGGGCGTTGTAATCTGCGGCAATATTTACCACCATATATAGCAGCATCAAATGTTAGCACAGCAATCGAATTTGAACGAGATACGAAAGCAAAGCGCGAATTGTATCGCCCGCGGGCACACTTGCTACGACTTGAGAATGCGCTCGCGTTGCATCCCCGATCTGCTGTCGATAATTTAATTGGGTACCTGACATTTAATCAATACGCTTGATTAAATTAATTGAACGATACAAACCGATGTACTTTTATGGAATACTGTAGTTACTCGCTTTGGCGGCTCGGGGTTCTTGCCCTTTTTAGTTACGTTCGTATCAGATAAATATCGAGGCGAGACTGTCAATGTGATTACACCTCTATCGGCTCACTGCGATTGGTTAAGGTTATGTTAAGGTTATAACGAGTACGAAGCTTCTTTGATGGGATACCTTCGAGTAAAAGTCATAAATTATAATTTATTATTATACTAGGTACTTACAGCAAAGTCAATTGTGAAATTAAGTTTCTATAGTATTCTAAAAACTTCTCTTGTCAAAATGGAACTCCAAAATTTTTCGAAAGGGCAGTACTGGCACTGTCACTGGATTTGTACAATGGATGTACAAAAAATTAATGGTCACATGAGTTACGTATATTAGAGAATGAGACGATTAGTGTCACTACAATTGCAGCACAACATGTACACGAAATACATTGCGTGCTATAATTTGATCCGATGTACGTAATAATGCTGGGTAATTTCGCTGCGTACTTAAATTAGCTAGCCACAAAAAGTGGCCGTGAGAGTAATCTTCTGAGTTAATACAGCGTTCACTTTCTAAAACTATCAGGGCATAAGTGCGACTGTCTTCATTTTTTGTTTGTTATTGTTCAAACATTTTCGCCGTAACATAAACAATAACGGTAACGGTACCTATTATCTCCCGACGGTGCAATTTAGAAACTTTTCCGTACGAATGGATACTTTTTTTGCGTCAAAAACCCATTTCACGGATCAATAAACACGAAAGCATATTCGATAAATTAAATTAGGTACGTACGTGAGTGAAAACTCGGATCCGGCATGGAGTATATCTTGATTGGGACAGTTAACAAGAGATGTTTAAATTGTGAATAATATAATTCTATGATTCATGTCGACAGATTAGTATTAAAACCAGTAAGTGAATGGTTCAGCGTACCGTGTTCACTACATACCAGTACTGGAGCTTAGCCTCTCTGATAAATAGGCCTCGTCAGACGGACACTGCCTAACACCGGAAGCATAAACTGATTTATGTATTTTACCTCTATTATTTAGAAATCTGCAGATCTTAATATGCCAATAAATAGTACAAATCGGTGTCAAGAGATTATTTCGTTACAAGTTGATTAAACGGAGTTTGTACGGTACTTTAAAAGCAAAGAATTAAAAAAAAAGACTTTAAAAAAAGAATCTTGTATTTCCCTTAGTTGTAATGAACAACGAAATAAATTTAAAACTAATTTAAATTAGGATTTTATACATTTGGGTATTATCAATTATCATTATCTACTTCAACATCACGAAAAAGTTTCCGCGAAGCTCTCAAATAAAATTAAGTAAGTACCAAAGTATGTCAGTTTCAGTTACAGAAAGATTATTTCCAAGTATTTCAAATGATTCATTGGCTAATAGACGCTTCGAAATATGGCATTGTAGGTAACAGAAGTAAAGTAAACAATGGATTTTTATTCAATTTAGGCTGAAAATAATTTTCACAATATACCTACGTAATGAAAAGTGACGTAGTAAAGTAAGATGGAGAGGAGCGTCTGTAATATTTCATGATTCAAAGATCAACTTTTCTAATGATGTTTTACCGTAATTATATTTCGTAACTATGGATAAAATTATGTTTCAGTTAGTTTTCAATTAAGAAAACCTTCTCTCAAATACATGTGAATGTGCCTAAAAGTTCATATAAAGAAATATTGAAGTTGGCTCTAAGCTCTAACGCATCCATTTCTGATATTTTAAAACACTAATAATATAACTGTGTCTGATGAAAACAGTAAACAGTCTGTCAGTATCCTTATATTGTATTAGTTATCTACATGATTGTTTATTTTTAAGAAAGCCCGCGGATCATAAATAATGTCCGAATCGCAACACAGTATCAGATAGCACAAAAAGTGATACAAAGGCGAAGCATTCGATACCTTTTCGTAGAAGACGAGGAAAGAATTCAAATTCAAAAGTGACTTTGGGACGCGAAAAATTCGACAAAATAAAATAGAATAAAGACAAAGATGACCGACGACCAATGCTATTTCAACCAAGTTATTTGAAGAAGACTCGTGAGATTTAAATCAATTTATGTTCTGTAGGTAAAATAGTTAAAGTACAATCAAATAGAAGAACAAGACGAGTTCAAAGCAACAAAGCCAATTACAGTAACAATCATTGAGCAAAAACAAAAGCGATGGTCCATAAAGACAAGCACGGTCTTCATTTAAAATGCAGATAATTGACAAATAAGATTTGATACTCACTAACTGGAGCGTGAAATTTAAATCAACGACAACAAACAATTCCGTGGCCATAATAGAAACGAATGCCAAACTTCAGAACTCCATTAAACCGGCGTCCAAACTTCCCATTTGGGCGCGAGCAAGCGCGCTCAACGCAGAAATGTATATTTTATTCATCTCTACAACATGCCGCGCCTCAACGATTGGTATCCGATAAAACTTCACTAAGCAAAAATAAGCAACACGAATAAGTGTACCTGTCACTCGGCCCTTGTTCTTGTTTCTAAAATTTGTATAAAATATTCCGAAGTGGCAGCGTCGCCGACAATGGTTTCTGTGGCGAATAATAAGACTAACACAGAATGAACAACATGAAACGGCCCCAAAGAAAATGATATTTGAATTTCAATTCAAAGCTTAACTAATAAGTATAACAAACAAGCGAATTTTGTAACACAATTAGGCTCTTCGTAGTTTTCTTGGGCGTATTATAAAATATGGAATTTATACGCATAGTCTTTAGGCAAAAAAGAGAATATTAACTAGATGATGATAATAGAGCTAAGAGTGTACATGATAAACCTTACGAGGTGCATTCAATAAGTACCTAGCCTCATCGCCAGAGGGCGCTGTAGTTTCAAAAGAGTTTTACCACAGTGTAGCACATTCTTTTTTAATTCTTTTTTCAAATTTTCATTCCAATCCCTTCATTTGTTTTAATTTGACAACTTATGGAAGCGAACGTGTCGATCGGTTTTACAAAAATGGAAAAAGAGCAATATCGTTCGGTGATTCGATTCCTATTTTTGGAAGGGAAAACGCGCATCGAAATCAAAGAGCGCTTGGATGCTGTGTACGGTGACTCTTCTCCATCGATGGCCACCGTCAAGAATTGGTTCAACGAGTTTGCACGTGGCCGTACGTCGGTTTTTGATGAACCACGTCCAGGTGCACCGAAAACAGCTGCTACGGAGGAAAACATTAAAAAAATCCATGATCTCGTATTGGCAGATCGCCGATTGAAGGTTCGGGAGCTAGCTGAGACTGTAGGCATTTCAGAAGGAACAGTGCATCATATTCTTCACGAGGAACTCGGCATGAGAAAGCTGTCGGCGCGATGGGTGCCGCGTTTACTCACACCAGAAAACAAGCGCAACCGTGAGACCACATCGGAGACGTGTTTGGCGCTGTTTAAGATGAATCCAGCGGAGTTTTTGCGTCGTTTTGTGACCGTCGATGAAACCTGGATCCACTGGTACACACCAGAGACCAAGGAGCAATCAAAACAATGGATCCAGACCGGGGAACGTGCTCCAAAGAAGGCGAAAACTGTAAAATCGGCCGGAAAAGTTATGGCCACCGTTTTCTGGGATTCACAAGGTGTGATCTACATCGATTACCTCGAGAAGGGTAAAACAATTACAGGGCTTTACTATGCCGATTTATTAGGCCGATTCGACGCCGAATTAAAGAAAAAACGACCCCATCTGGCGAAGAAAAAAGTGCTGTTTCACCACGACAACGCACCGGTTCACACGTCTGCCGTTGCCATGGCCAAATTGGTCGAATTACGCTACGAATTGCTGCCCCATCCACCGTATTCTCCAGATTTGGCCCCTTGTGACTTCTTTCTGTTTCCTAATCTGAAAAAATCACTCGCCGGGAATAGATATGGATCGAATGAGGAGGTCATCGCCGCCACGGAGGCCTATTTTGCAGAGTTTGACAAAAACTATTTTTCGGACGGGTTAAAAAAGTTGGAGCATCGCTGGGCTAAGTGTATCGAACTAAAAGGAGACTATGTTGAAAAATAAATTGCCACTTTTCCAAAATTTTCGTTTACTTTTTGTAGGCTAAGTATTTATTGAATGACCCTCGTATATTGTTTTAAAAATAAAACACATAATTATTATGATGAAAATCCAATTAGCGACTTTAAAGTGGGAACAACTCTTCTCAAGCGCCAAATACAACACATAGCCAGAAATCCAATGTTCTACTGGGAACCGCATTAATCCTTAATTCCTTACATTTTAAGACACACCAAGTTTCTTCGAACCGCTATCGACAATACGTGTCAGTCATTCCATTAATGTCTCGATTTCCTAAAACAACGCAACTCGCGGCCTTTGAAGAAATATTTGACGCTTCGACGACAAAGATGTTTTCTCACGTGTTTGGTTTTTGATTCTTATTTTGATCTAATCGTGGGAACAAAAAAGGTTGAGTTTTCATGTTATTTTGATTTTATCGATTGTAATACACAGATAATAAACGCACGGATTAATCGTTGACTACCATTTATTGACATATTAGCAAATCCAGATGTGCGAATGTGATACAAAAAGCGGTTTGTCTAGCGCAGACTGTCGTAGCGGGCGGCAGACGGTGTCCGGCGTCACAATAGCACAATTAAAATGCCAACAAGTCCGGTTGCCAGCCCAATCCAATTACTGTGGACACCGATTCCAAAGAGTAATTGGAACTGAGACTATACGGGAGCCGGCGAAATACATGGAAGGGAACGCGCCAGGAAGGACTTCTGTCGGCAATTACTATTTAACCCATGTGACTTTATATACGGACTGCCACTCCGGAACTAAAACATGATTAGATTTAGTACCCATTAGCTAGGAGCTAATAGAATGTAGATCTGTTTTATGTGTCCGGACAAAGCCTCATTGGTATTAATCGTCTTTTAAGTCAGTAAGTAGATACCAGAATAAAGGGCATCGGAAAATTGAATATCAAGAAAAATCTGAAGGCTCCATTCTAGTTTTACAGATTTTCCTCTTTAGTTTACTATCACAAAAGCAAATAACTTGAGCGGCCTGGGAGAACGTGGCCCAAAGCAGATGTTTGTCTCTACCTGCTGATCGAAAAGGAAACAATGTTAAACTGTAAAACAAACTGCTTGCAGCGCTTTCAGTCTATTCACTTTAGTGCACGTGTGACGCTACACAAGCCTGGACACAAAGGTCCCACCAAATTGAAACAAGACGTAAGAGCGACGATAAAATCAGACGTAGCAATACAACCCAATTGTTAGTTTTCTGTCGACTCAAAGGCCAATGCAAATCTAATTTTAGTTTCATTCAAGATCGCCAACGAAAATAAAAGCTTTTGAAAAACCTTGGGATTCAGATAAGATTGCAACAATCCACAAAAGTTTTATATTGCAAACAGGACACATGCAACAAAAGCTTTTTTGAATTGTGATCATTCCCAAACCGAAAGGAAGACAGCACTCATTCCAAATTTAAATTCACTCAGTTACACTGGCAGACAAGACTTTCAAATTAACGTTACAAATGACTCAAACGTTCCAAAATACGATTTATTGTACATTATCGTTACGAGATATGGCCCTTATCTACTCAATTACTTTAAATAATTTAAGCATACACCGTTATGCCGCAACCGAAGAATACACCGGCCGGCAAGACATTAAATTGAATCGAATGTATGGGTTATCAGCTATTTCTTTTAAATTAATTTAAATTATAACAGGAGATCATTCGACCGCTATTTATTAGGAGGTACTTAACGGCAAGTTATGGTCGGCCGCAAGGTGACAAATTAAGATATGTTAATGGGTATGGGCGGTCACTGGTACCCGAGGGATGTTGAACCGCATTACCTTGTTCAACTTCCTTGTGGTAATCATTTAAATAAGCTAACCAGACAGCGCAGTGGAGTCAGTAAACGCCAAAAATAAATCTGACACACCGAGCGCAAAGAATACGGACTGTCGGATTAAAATGGGACTTTGAAAAAAATACGAGACATCCGCGGTATTGTAGGCGTTACTTTAAATGTATTTTCACATTGTTGGCAATTCGCGCGGGCATGCGGTGCGTAACATAAATATCGGACACAGTGGGCACGCTCCCGAATGCAATCGACGGTAAATAAATCGGTGCGCATCTTTTCAGTCCGGCGATGTCGGTAGGCCCCCGGCGGCGCCGCGCAGTAAATTGCACCGAAAAAGAACGAGCCTATATGGCAGCCGTATCGAACGGTGCTAAGTTACGATCGGGCGCGACACGAGGCGCTAAGTGGCCTACCGTGTTTTCAAAAATTCAAAAACCGGGATTGTCGTTTAGGATAAAAACACACAGGGATCGACGGTTGAGGCCTCCCTCATTAATCGGGTTTAAAGGGGTCACGACCGTTTCCGTACAATGCCGTGCGCCGAGACGTTTGGACGCCGCCGACCGGTGGCTTCGCCGTACACCGATATCTTAATATACGTATAAAGATAACACGAACAATACAGCAGAAATATCCTCTACCGCAATGCAGTTGTTTTAATCTTAATCGACAACATGAAATCGAATCCAAATTCAATGGTAGGAACTGTTGAACAATTTGCAACACTATTTAGCGAGAAAAAAATGAGGACCTAAACTTGCCTAAAAATAATTCATACAACAATAACATACATACATAAACTCACGCCTTCTTCCCATGGCGGTAGGCAGACACTACAGCTACAACTACTGTATTTCATACAAGTCTCAAGAATAATGTGCTACTGTAACAAGCGTAGGCGAAAGACCAACCTCTTGCATAATTTTACAACGTTCCATGCATAGAATATTGATGCAGTCAATATTTATTAATGCTTCGTAAAATAATTCAACTGCATATTTGCATGAAGAATGTCAGCACGGAATGAATCAAGCATGACCGTTTTTATGATATTTGTATCGCATTTTTATAACTTTTCGCATTAGTAAAAAAGTAAGTTGTCAAAAACGGATCTACAGTTATTTTAAAAGCTGTAACATTTGGCGTCTCAAGCGATTTTCTTTCAACTTTTCCCATTCAATATTTTACCTTCTTTCACTAATAGGTATATAAAATAAAACCTACTCGCAAGTTGTCCATTTCACGCACAGTTACCCCTTTATGTAAGACTCATAGTGATAACCAAACATGAATATTATTAACGTGTTCATCTCGTATATGGCCTCTCAGTTTAACTGAACCAGAAGTTCGTTAATCCGTCGAGGTTACATACAAAGGAAACTGCGGTGAGCCTGAAAATTAAGTTGGCTCGCTCTATTGCCTTTAAATTAAACCACGGCTCTACTGAAACTGTACTTATTACAACAGACGTTCGAGGTTTTACCTTTGAACTTTTTGAGAGATTTATGTTGAATGTGTTTCATTCAACTTCATCGAACGTGAAATATTTGATCGTTTTATGTTTGGGCATTCTTCACTATTTTCAGACCACACCACAAAGGTTGTGGCGCTTTTCATAATTTGTTGAAAAGAAATTAAATTTTGCGTGGGCAAAAGGTAGTATATGCATAAAGCATATACTACCTTTTGCCCACGGCATCGCTCGCGTGCGTATCGTAAAATATCCCAAGGGAACGTACTACCGGGATTAAAAGTAGCCTATGTGTTTATCCAGGTTATAAACTACATGTGACGCAAATTTCATCGAAATCCAATGAGCCGTTTTTGCGCCAATCCGGATCATACATCCAGACAACGGACAAAAATTCTAAAATCTATATTTTCGGCGTCAGACTCATTCCACACCTCGTAGCAATTTTTTTTTAGAAGCTTTTATTTAACTTGAAATGTTTTTATATAAGTTGTCCTCTTCAAAATTTGCAAGTTACATTTTACCCAGTTCCCG
This sequence comes from Dryobotodes eremita, assembly GCA_917490735.1. NCBI lineage: Eukaryota > Metazoa > Arthropoda > Insecta > Lepidoptera > Noctuidae > Dryobotodes > Dryobotodes eremita. The sequence goes on along the minus strand of OU823251.1, from coordinate 14,415,769 downwards.
GTGTTCGACTGAGCTAAAATTTGACACACATATGTAATATCGGTGATATTACAATATTTTGGAACCATCGAGCTGATCTCATAATGGAGCCGGAAGGTAACCACAGGAACTCACTACTAAAACAATTAAATCACATCGAGTTTGGGCCCGTTTGATTTGTCCTGACGATTACTTTGATCGTAGATGGTATTCAGGGTCGATATGATGATGGAGCCGGAAGCTGGCCATAGGAGCTCTAAAACGAAACGACGCAACCCCACCGAGTTTGGGCTCGTTTAATTTGTTTGGACAAGTACTCTATTAGTAGATGATGTCCAGGGTCTGATGATGAAGCCGGAAAGTAGCCACAGGAACTCTGTAATGGAACAACGCAACCTTATCGAGTTTAGGCACGTTTGATTTGTCTTGACAAATACTCTATTAGTAGATGATAAATATAAATGCCAGATGCAAGGTTTTGAAAATAAAAAATGTTAATAATAATAAACATTTAACACTAAAAAGTAAAAAAATTATGAAAAGTAAAAAAAAATATTAAAAACCAACTTTTATTTTAAAAAAAAGGTGAACTAAAAAGATTTTTTTTTTTCGATTCGAATTCGTATTTCAAATAAAAGCGTGTTAAAACCGCTTTTTTTCTCTCTTGCTATTACAATGTAACACGCTTTTATTTGAAAACTAAATGTCATTTCCAATCTGAATATATATATATACCGTCAAACGGGGTGAATAGGAATGCAGGGTTGAATGGAGACGATACTTTAAAAGGGATTTTAACATTGAAATAATATAGTTTGTCGCCAACAAGTGCACTTAATATTTTGATTATAATACAGTAAATACATTAGAGTCCTTTTTGGCAACAAACTATATTATTTCAGTGTTAAAATCCCTTATAAAGTTTCGTCTCGATTCACCCCTGCATTCCTATTCACCCCGTTTGACGGTATATATATAAGTATTTTCTTTTTTATTAAATAAAACTTGTTTAAAATTTTGTTTTTCAAAAATATTTAAAGCAGAGTTTTGATTTCGTTACTATTTTATTATATGTATAGATTTGAAATGGTTCCATATTTGAAACCTAGGTATATCTCTCCGTTTATTGGTTTCTAGAAATGCTTATAGAAACAGTTGAATAATGTGTTACATAGCTTACACAAATTGCTTTCTCGGAAGTGGTATTTTCTCACTATGCAGATTCATACACAAACATAACTTTACCGTCCTTTGTAACGGTGGTACTGAGCAGCGTTAACGTTGACAAGGTATTGCCGTATAAATAAGGTGATCATAATGTTAATTTACAATCTTGACTAGAAGTACCTAAAAAGCAATAATACTAAAATTTTCAGTGTGTACGCCTTCCGTGTGAAAGGCATCTTAACTCACGACTATCAGAGTGGCGAACAGTTGCGTCGTCGTGTTTTGTAACAGTAATTCAGAGGTGATTTTTCCTCGCCGCTTCCGCACCTCTCAAAGAGGCAACGAGGCCGCGAGACGGTGATAATAATATTCAGGACCCTCTCTCAAATTGCTCGGACGTGTGTCTGATTTCGACGAAAATTGCCGCCTTGTAAAATTGGAGCTTTAACTGTTGACCTTTTCTTATAATGATACGGCCGTCGAGATGCCTGTGAGTACTATTGACGCAACTGTGATGTTTATTTTTGAAAGTTTAAAACAAATGAACGCTAATTCCAAATGAGCGTTCGCATGGTGGGATGGGGCGATACTCGCGGGCCCCTCGTAAATTCACAAGTCGCGATGACGGCCCGGGGCCCGGGGCACATCGTGACCCGACTTCGTCTGCCTCACTTGGCATTATTTACGATTTTTATTATGCCGTAAAAATGCGCGAATTCTTACCGCGAGGGCACGCCTCGGTCGCACGTGGATCCACGCGTCGATAGCCACTTCGTGAGCGCAGCGTTACCGCATATAAATCTGAAGACTCCAGACGGCAAATTTCAAAAAGAATATCCAGGTCTTCCTTCGCGCCTTAATTTAAATAAAATTACACTAAAGAAGAGAAGAACACTATGTTTGAGTTTTCTTAGGAGCAAAATCAGTATATCACAATGACATTTCGGTAATGCATTCTCTCTAGTCTAAAAAGCAAAGCGGACGGAGTGCCTCGTTGTTTCTTGTTGCCTGTCTCATTATAGTCACAGAAAGGAGTAGTTCTGTCAGACACAGCTCGCTCTGTTCGTAACATTTCAGAATAAAAATTATTTTGTATACTTTTAGTCTCAGAGTAGCACAATACCTTTAAATTGGATAAATATAGTTTCATCAAAGTGCCACCCTTTTAAGCAGTTCTACCGGATGCCGGATACTGGCTTTACTAGAATTTAATTTTCGCAGCAAACAAAGCTTTTACTCTGTCACAATTCATTGTGGCAAACATGTACACTTAGTCGTTTTGCATTTTCATTGTTTAATGTTAAAGTATCTTTGTACACATTAGAGATGGAAAATGTAACAGTGCATACTATGAGGATTTTAATTCAATCTCTTATGTTTTTGAAACGAAAAAGAGTAAGTAAGGATGTGAGCAAAAAGAAACCGGATGAAGTCATAAAACCTTAAGGCTTTCAAGTCGTATGAAAATCTGAGAGTACCGATAAAAGTTTCCACGCCAAGGAGCAGGCAAACGGTAAGACCTTTTTCCGGATCGTCAATACGGCACGAAACGGTGAATAGAACGCGTACCGATAGTTGGAATAGAGAACGCTGCTTGTTTACAATAGCTGCGGGTAGTTCGTGAGCCGCTCTCCATTTAGATGGGAAGCGCGTCGATACCGCGTGCGGCTGCGGCGGTCATATGAACTACCACCTTCGTTTGAACTCCCTATCCTGTATTACATGGAACATCAAGTAGGTAGGTCGAGGAATATGAAAGGGTGTCAAGGGTTCTCCTTGCGTTGGTCGCTTCACTGCCAACGCCCCTGTTATGGAACTTTATGGAATGAAGTGCGTTTTATACGGTCTTTGATGTTCGGTTTCGCGCTCTTAGCGTGTAGTGGCTCTCGAGGGGCGAGCAATAACAACATCGAGGGAAGTGCGCGCGGTCGTAACGTACGCTTAACGGCGCACGCATGTAAATGTGTTTTTGGATATGGTATTATTATTTCTACTAAGTATTGCAGCTATCACACCTTAATTGTAGACTTCAACGAACGCCGAATGTACATTGTGTAACGGCCCTGCACTTGTCTGGATGAGAATGTCGTGTTTCTTTAAACGAAGCGAGCTATTGAAATTGGCGTAGAAAATAGAAAAATAAAACATTTTTAAAGACAGAAAGCCTAACTTTCATCCTATAACTTTAGCCTAACTAATATGATTTCAAACATAGGTATATACAGACTGATATGAATTTCAGTAACATCCGGGAAAACAATGATGTGCAATAACAACGAACCTAGTATGCTGCCTTGTGGAACACCCGTTTTAATAGTATTGAGAAAGTAGATCTTTCGTTAAAACTAACATCTATCGATCTATATATTTAGCCCATAACGTTCCACTGCTGCGAAAGGCCTCCTTTTCGCTGTTCCATGCACGTATGTCCACTGCCATTGCGGTCCAGTGTTTTCGTTTGGAGCCAAGTTCATCCCTCCATCTTTGAAACGAACATGACAGTCCATAAACTTCCAGGACAAAAGCAAAACCTCTTAATCATTATTAGAAGGAACTGGCAGAGAAGAAACAACATGAAACCAGTCTTGGATTTTTATTGCAGTTGATATCAGCAGACGAGCGGGATGCAATTTCCTTCCCTCTTATGCGACGCCTCTTGAAGCCATCAATAGTCTCTGTTGATGTTTATAATAATACTGGTAAGTCGTAACATACCCACCACTTTCATGTTCCCTGAAGAGTTGTCCTGAAGTATCATATTCTTAAAGTTAAGAATAGTTCAGTTCCAAGATACAGAGAGCCACCATCATTATGACTGGGTTCAATTCGCGGTAGAGACAGTGAGTTTCCTGACGTAAGAATCGAAGTCTCGGACCAGAACTGATATTTTTTGACAAACAGAGAAAAAGGAAATAGGTATTACTATTGACCAAAATAACTTATATTTCCCAGTGTTTAGGTGATACTTAGTAAAACAAAATTTTATTGTTCCGTTAAAGCCGGGCTAAGCATTTACACTTGATAAACTGATATAAATCTTTTGGAATATAAACCGACCATTACTTTTAATGACAGAATTTCTTTTAATCTGCGCAGATGAGAAATGCCTTACAAATCACAGTTAAATAAATCTCGCGAGATGACCTATAAAATGTGCTGAAAGTAATCTCGTTAAAATCCTTTGCGGGTAGTTTCGAAACAAACGAGTGAGAGGGGGGGGGGGTAGGCGGGTAAGGGGGAGGAAGCGACATTCGTGAAGCATCTGATGGTGTCGCGGTCGTACCTAATTAAATGGGACGTTCTCATTTCATTCGCGACAATTTTATGTGAAGATTTTAAGTCCTTACAATAAAACTTAAGAATTTAGTGTCGAGACTACCCCCTGTGACGGATAATTATCTCACATACCTCGCGACGATAAAAGGAGATGTCCGGTAATCGACTCGATATTTGTGTTTTGTCCTTGTCACACACCGTCTTGATTTTATTTTAACGCGTTCACTGTCGGTAACATTCTATACTTTTGCACTTCCAGTGTCTCTCGTTTTACCTCGTGAGTTAATTGTTTGGATACTGAAATATTACTAGCATTTACTTAATTGCCAATAGTCCTTGTATTTGTCTAGCGAACGATTCGTTATTAGTATCTACAAGGACTTATCGTAACTTATCGCACCGTGACTATTTTAATCATTATCCAATCTTTGTGATAATTGCTTTAGCTGTATTTAAAATATCGGATCTGACAATTTTATCATTCTCGATAACAAAGCTGGATATGGCCTCTCAAAGAAGAAAGAAAGACGCCATTGTCTCAAGCTATACCTCTGAAAAAGCGAATTAGTTTAAATTAATGCGTGGAAACAATTTCAGTCATAGAATTTGGTAGATACCAAGACAGACGTGTTCATATGAAACACCCTCAAAATATTTAATGTCTATAGCGTTAAATAGGTGCTTGATTAATGTTTGGTCATAAAAGCTATGATGTTTGCTAACAGTTTGTAGCTATCTAATAGGCTACAGCCTCATAGCACTTATCCAGTCATTGATATATTATCACTTCCACTATTAACCAATTAACGGGTTTATTTCCAACGTCTTGCAAAAACTCGTAAAATCTACTGGTGGACGACAAGTATTGTGTAAGTGATAATTATAGACCCTTGTGTGTTTCAAATCATTTACCGACCCGTTACAATGTGCAATGTGCTAACTATTTATGAGGATAATTATATTCTAAGAACTTAACACAAAGTTCTTAGATTCTATCGCCATAAACCATCTTGGCGCATTTTAATGACTACTTAAATCGTCAAGGAATCAAGACTGCATTTCATAACACATAGCAATATGGGTGGGACATTAAGTAAAATCCGTTTAACATCGTTCGATTCACTTGCTGCAAAATTAACATAATAATTGTTATGATATTTAAAGATATTATACGGTTTAAACGAGCGAAAAATTATGTGGAACCCTGTACGTTTAGTACCTACATATTAAATGCGTGTTAACGACCTGTGAACGGACATGTCTGATTCCAACCGTCATGGAAGACATAAAACATCAGTACCACTTGGGTAAAATAAGTTTTAATAATCTTCCAACTCTTACTCGTATGTTCGCAGTAAAAATTGGGCCCTAGAAATAATTTTATGTCTCGTAAAATACTAAAATGCAGGTAATAATTACAGCATTACCTGGTGCTTCTTCTATATGCCTCTTTTATCTTGTGACTAATACGTGAACATTGTTTATGGTGCCTATTCTGTTTTGAATTATAAGAAATCCTTTCTTAGCTGCTCATGCTACAAGTATTACATTCTCGAGCCCCGTTTCTCGGACTATCAATCACTGTGTGCGGGATTTTTCTACCAAAAATATGATGTTGCGAGAATCCATTTTTTCGAAAAACTATTTGTACCTAAGACCGTTACCAAGCTCACTGAAATATAATTTTCTTTTTATGTACCGTCCAAGGCATCCATATCTATACCTACCCAAAATTACCATTCTATCTCAGCAATTTTTGAAGTAGATTTCCTTTTGAAGTTAGTTTTGGTTTGCGTTTTGTCCTTTATTAATAACGATGCTATAATCTATTAACTTTTAAGTAAGTTTAGCAAACCATGATGGTCACGACGAATCCGTCATGCAAAAATGGGAACGACTTTGTCAAACTTCTTTCACGACCGTTCTTTGTCCAGTAGGTACCTAGGAGATCCATAACATCACTTGTAGGAGATACAAGTGGACGTTGAAGAGCCGATAGCTGTCAAAATAACGCAATAAATAAAAACAGATGCTGACCTATTAACCAGTCTTCTTAATCATCTTTAATAAAAAAAAACACCGTAGCTTCAAAGTCTCGAAATAATTTGTAGCTCGTTAAATATTGAACTGTAGTAATCATGTGGCATGGTCGGTAGTTATGACGTGTGACGTCATATAAGGACCAGTCCAAGCGGACAGACTAGTCTTGCCACTTTTTAGCGCAAGTCTGCTTGAAGCACATGTAAGAGTTTGTTGCATACATATGTATGTACAATGCAAACGCGTGTTTCTTATAGCAACACGGGGAGCGGATAAATTCCAAATGAAATAAAAGTGTTGTCCATTATAAATAAAGCTCCGCCTGTAAGGTTTGATGGTTTTCGCTAGATACAGCAGTAAATAGAAGGTTGAACATGAATCAAGCTTTAAAATGTTGTGAGCATTAAATACCTTCCAGAGTACGTAAAAGTTAAGCCTAGCAAGAAGATTGATCCTGACAAACGCCGACATGCACCAGACGATTGAAAAAAAAATGGATCCCATTTATGACAGTGGAATGCCGTTTCACGTATCTAATTACGAATAAAACCAGTTTTCAAGAAACAGACTATAAAAGCACCCGGGTGCACACAACTCTTGACTAGATATCACCTTGTCTAGTTGCAATCTTTATGGATAAACAAATAACAGTAAAGGCACTGTAAAGATTCACAGCAGATAAATGCAACAAGAATTCCAGTAAGTAACAGCATTCAGCTATGCGCTCAACCTATTCCTAGTACAGTTGTAAGTTGGAAAATAAATTCGGGAGATTATCAATCCTACTAAATCTGAGTAAAATCTTCGTCTTCTTTTACGAGCAGCGTTAAAGTTTATTTTCCTAGGTTTCAGATTCAAGATATACTTAAGATAATCCTGAAGGCGTAACCGCGAAAGCTTTGAAATTTATTGCAAACTTAAACAATTAACAGCTATCTTCAAAGGTTTCTACAATTGAAACTGTAAGAGGTCCGGCACTTGCTTCTAGTTCATAACTAACTGAGAGCCGTTACAATGAGTGACCGAGGGAGCCGCATTCTGTGCGGGCGAGAGCGGGGGGGAGGCTGCATGCTGAGGGCGGGGTGGGGCACAGCACGAGCGCGCCACCTCGTAAATCTGAACAGCCCGAGGCACGGACCTGCCTCCGAGTACATCGTGGTGCGAAGCTACTTAGCAACTAGAGACAGTACCCAATAAATTCTCTATAGGTGAAAGTTATTATACTCGCCCGTATAACGTGTACGGAACTTGTACACTAATCGCTCGTTTGTGGTTAAGAGAGTTTGTTTCTTCAAGAAAAACTCGTCGATAAATATCTGAAACCACTTACGGCCGCGAGCCATGTTACAGTTGGTTAATATTTTCTTGTTTCGAAGAAAGAGTTTTTTATTCGTAGCTACAACTTTGTTCCAAGAAGTTTTTTAAGTGCTTATCTATAATTTTCCGATCAGGAAAATATTCAACATCAGACACTTCATAGTTTTCTTTTCTATGTCGAAAACAAAACGGGGATCTTAACCCGTAAACAGCGGTGTAACAGTGCCATTCCCACATTCAAGCTCCATTGTACAAGTGCAAGCGAAATAATAGTGCACCTTTTCAATTATTGAAATAATAGCGAGTTATTGAAACAGTCGCAGTTCAGATCGAGGGATTGTGCTCTCGCCGTGTTTACGACGTAGGCCGTGCGGCACAGATTTATAGAGCCTCGTGTCACCTGCCAACCGCAACACTAAGCCTATCAAGTAAACAATACCAAATAACACAACTGAATTTGAACCCTACTGCATCTGTGCAAAGTTTATAATAATATCTGAAGGGTAAGTCGATTATAAGGTTGCCATGTTACTGGAATATAATTTGGTACAAACTTTTAAATTAATGAGTTAGGTACCGATTAGTTGGATTTTCAGTTTCTGTTGTTTAGAAGTCGGTTCTAACTATTCTATTTTCATTTATTAATTTGTAAAGGTAAGATCACTTTTACATCTATTTTTTTTAGCTGAAAGCTGTATCAGACATTCACCAGATTTTTCGTTTGGAACAGGTATGAGTAATATATAAGTAGAGACTTTACTGTTCTTTGAACTTGGGACCGAAGGTGCCTAAACAACCCTATTCGTGTGAGAAGTGGACGGCTAGGGACGGCAGGGACAGTCGATACGGCGGCCACCGTGACAGCGGTATTGTTCCGCGGCGATACGACACCAAGGCTAATTTATACCGATAGCGGCATCTTGTCCAACTCGATCTTGCCTAGAACTACTTAAAAATAAAGCTTGGTACGGAATTTTCTATTTATTTTCCGATATAATCGATGTACTGTTATTGTTGAAAAAGCAACATTAGCTAAACAAAGACAGTTTTAATGATGCATTCTTGACATTTACTCTATGCAAAACGCCTCTGATTCTAACCTTCCCAGATGTGGCTCAATATCCGAATTTGGCACGAGTCGACTGTCACCTTAGTGCAAGAACGTTGCATTTGGCTGCCTGTGAGGACTGTCATAGATATTCATGAATAACCGAGACCGCCGGCGGATTAACATAATTTCTGAAGCTTGCAGCAAGGGTCATCCATGCGGATTTGTTTGACAACGTTCATCATTGAACGGTTAAACAGCGGAGCAGCCACTTGTCACGATCCCCTGAAGATCAATTTAGCAGAAAATTTTAAACATATAGGTACTTAACATGCCCAAATAAGTAGAAAATCCATACACACATCATTTAGACGCTATAAAAAGCCGCCATGAGAAAGCCCTTAGTGATCCCAAACTCCCGGAAGGATAAAGGAAATAGTTTCAGATGTGTTACAAACAAAAATGAGACGAAATTGGGTTTGGAATACGGAATCACGCCAAAATCAAATTTCGTTTATATGGCAAACATGTCTCGTACATAGCTGGTGACATTTTATTAGCTCGGGGTACGTATATGGGGAGTATAGGGACATCAAAAGGAGGTGTCATCGCTGGCGCGGCACTGTTTACGTGTGGTGAATATCGTGATACACCACGCTCCGCCGCATGATGTATGTAAACAAATTTGCTAAATTTTGATTAGATCTAGAACGGTGTACGCGACGGGAATAAAAGAGGATTTTCTCGCCTGCCTCTAGCAACGGCGTTGAAGTGAAACCCTTGTTTACGGAAATTTTAATGGAATTAAAAATTCATGACACGACGACACTGTATATACTTAACTCCAAACAAGCAATGCTATAATATAAGATATTTGTGTAGAACTAAAATTACACAAGTCAATAGATTCACTTCCGCAAATAAATAGAACAGAAATGTCACCAATTGCAAGTAGGAAACGATAACGTTTCCGAACTGGTCAGGACAACTGACACCGACCGACAAACACCGGAACTGCGATCAAAGGACCAACTTTGAGCTAATTCGGACGTTTGCCAACGACCTGCCTGAATCTACCAATCAATATTTATCTTCTCTCTCTAGACAACTGGCATCAGCGTCGAACTTTGGTAAACAGCGAGGATTGTCAAGTATTTTAGTGCAGATAAATTCGTGTACCGACACTGTGTACTCGTATGTTTTGTTACTGCTTGCAATAAACCCACCTGCTTCAAATAACATAATAAAAACAAAAGAAAACAAAATACGCTCCTCGTGTGCCTAGTTAAAATGCGAAAATACGGCAACATTTCAGATTGGGTACATTAAACTTTATACGGATGTCGCTAAATTGGACTGTTGGTTAGTTTGTTCTTTGCCAAGTTTTTTCCTGTCCAGTCGTCGAGGGCCGGGGGAAATGGTCGTGGACCGGGTAATTGTGTTAAAACTTTCATCAGGAAGTGTGAAATTTTGTGGAAGCAGCGAGGCCAATGTAACCGGCATGCCACCTACAAGTTTAATTTGTTTCAAAATTGTGGTGAGACACAAAGGCAAAAGTAAAAAGTCAACCTTATCTATTTCATAATACCATCACAGAAAAGGGAATGAGTGGAGTTGCAGCACTTGCTATTCATAGCGTTCACAGTGAGACACTTGAAAACACAGCAATGAATAAGCAATTACACATGACAGACGACATCAATGACTCTTAACACTCAATTAAAAATGAAATAAATAATTCATAACCAAAGCAAGTTGTATTATTTTTATTCAATGAGTAGGGCACTGAGACACAAAGACTGAATACAAATGTATTTGACACACGTGCCTCGACGTGAAACTGCCGTGGGACAGCGTGGCGCCACCAACCTCGCAGAATATAATAATATATGGTCCTCATGTAAATATTATAATAAAAATGTTATATGATACTGCGAAACGAGGTTGTGATAGTGACTACTTTATTAATCAAATATACGCTGAAGAGAACACACGAGAATTATAAACAGCCATCACAGTATTGCAAGTTTTAAAAACCGTTTAAATTGTGAAGAAGCAAAACTGTTTAAACTTTAAAGCTAAGTTATAATATCTTAAAAACGTTCAAAAGTTCTTACTAATAATAATCACGAATGAATAATTAATGAAGCGTTAAATTCGTCGCCTCATTACAACGCATTATGGAAACGAGCAGGTAAGATCCCATTATCGCTGAATATTGAAGATGTGCTCAGAACAAGAACTAAACGACATGTCTCTCCGGGGACTTGCCTTATTGGAGTGTCCCTCGGTGGAAAATCATTAAAACAATATGGAAGTGTCAAAGAGCCAGGGGGCGAAATAACAAAGCTTGATCGCTACCGTAGTTACATGCTCGAACTCGTGACACGTCCGCCGGCGCACCAAACGGAAGTTGTTATTACGAAAATATATGCAAATTACCAGCTCACTGGAAATATCCCTTTTTCAGAGTAGCTGTTTTTGTTCTCCGTGCCGCTGGACTCGTCATTTGCATCTTATTATTGGTATGTTTTAGGGGATAACATGTCGAATTTGAATCGTGTTTACCGCCGCCTCGAGCCGCTACGGGTTGAATAAGAAGTGATTTCACACGAACATGCTGCTGGTCTTTGAAGGTGATTCTATTATTATTCAAAACGCAAAGGTTATAAAAAATATTCTTAGTTTTAAATCAATGCACGTGAAACTAACACGAAGCCGAAATGTTAACTTTGAAATTGGAAACTTTAACCAGGATCAGATTGTTAAGCCTACCTATATAACCGTTTAATCGAAGTTAAGCAACGGGCGCATTAACTCTCCATTTTTGGTAAAGCGGACACAATCGTTAAGTCGACTAAAATAAATTTCGTGGGAAGCTTCCTAACTCCTACCGACTAAGCTATTGTAAATGCAAATGATCTCTGAGTGGTGCGTTCAAGGTGTATATTGGTTCGTAGGGCATTTGTATCGAACACTCGATAATAAAGTTATTGAAAGTGGTAATAAGATTAACGGCTTGTTCGTTGCGCGTAAATCACGATGCATTACGTCGCCGACGACAGGAGGCTCGTATCGCATTACAGTGGATTAATTGCGGCTGAGCCGGCTGTGGCGACAACTGGGGCGGGGCCTGCGCCCGCGCATACTACACGATCTTGTACGATTTGGTCCCAAGAATTACTGTGGAATGATTTCCTTTGGATTTTCGATTTTAATTTTAGTTCCAACGTGAGCTGAGATGGTTACCGGGAAGTATCGATAAGGCACTTGAATTACAACCTTAGCTCTCGCCTTTGAGTAAATGGTATGCGTCATTATCGGGAAGTGTAACGAGCGCGGTCGGATCGCAACAAATCATCGCGACGAGGCACGCAGCGGTGCGCCCGCCGCGCCCTGTCGCTCACTGCCAAAATTAATTTCCCGTAAAATCGCTTAAGCGATCTATCTTTTTCCGAGAAAAATAATATTCGTCGAGGCGCACTCAATAATAATTTCTCTCGTAAGTAAGAAACGCTTAATCTGCATTGTACGTGTACAACCTGTTTATCTCGATATAAATTGAGTCTGCCCACTTGGTCGTACTCTTGAAGGAAATGGCTGGTGCGCAAACAAATTATTAACCCTCCATATAGGGCCTGAAGTATGTCTCCATGCCTTTGATAGACACTAGAGCTTTTTGTGCTAGATGTTTGCTTCATTAATAACCACCGTTAAGATATTCTCGTCACATTCATGGCTTGCCTGAGTTTTTACTAATGTTTACTATTGTTTGGATAATGAATTAGTTACGAGACATTATTTAAAAAAGTTGACAAATTATATGAACTTATTTTAGTTCATGAAAGGGGCCAAACGTCACGTCTCTCCAAGTGCCTTCAGATACGCTAATTAACTGTGTACATTAGCAATTCAAAGGGTTATTAATGTTATTATTGGCATGTGTATATATTTTAAAAGCAGTCTCCATACATTTAAAATTAAATAACCCACCGAGTCCATAAGAATAACTCTCATCTGAACAGATAGGTAACTTCTCTGCAGATGTTTATTTAATTAATGCAAATCGGTAAAGTTGGCTACAACAAATAAATTGTCTTACGACTGCCTATCAAGCCAATAAATCAAAATAAAAGGCACCATTCATTGTCTATCCTTTCTAGGCAAATATGGCAAAAATTCCCTCCGAGTTGGCGGTGCAGTGTTCCCTGCTAACGAATGGAATGAGAGGACAAAAAGTGTCCGCTCGACTATTCTTAGCTCTGTGACACGCTAACACTCGATTAGTCGCTTAGCTGCCACGGAACTGATAACAATGAGATGCCTCAACTCCCACAAATAAGTTATCTACAGATACTTCATTATTAAAAGGAAGGAAGTAAGGATTTTAAAAGGAAGTAAGGATTTGGATGTACCTATGTATGTTTATAAAAGGTAATCTCTGAAAATATAGTTACCGATGGCGATAGAAAGCAACATTATTCCCGAGTACGAGTAACTAAGGATACTTTTTATGCCAGAAAAATTCACGGTTCTTGGGGGAATCTCTATGCGGGTTGAAACTAGGAGGAATGCTAGTTTCAAACAAACCAATAGGTAATTAGAAATGTTCCTAAACAATGATAAAATTACATAAATAAATAAATAATCCGTTACAGACAGATCAAATTAAACAGAAAATGATAATCAGTGGGCAAGTCCGATTATTATCAGTTTGCTAGTCACCCAGTGATTACTTGTCACTTTTTGTCATGGAAATTTTACGACATAAGTCGCACCTAATGCAAATTGGTGCACCTGGTTCTGTTTTGCAGTACCGACTGTTACCTAGTTCTAGCAACAACAGAAATTAAACATTTTGAAAGTTACATCCAGTTCATAGCCGAAAAAAGAACAGCTCTATTTTTCTGCACGCAAATCTAATTTACGCTTAAATAATAAGGCCGAGAAAAACACGTATACCTACCTACATTTAAGTAAATACCGTGCCACATCTACTTATTTTATAAATCCTGTTTATTGACGCTATTTCCTCCCGTTCGATGTCCAAGTCGACCACTGAGAACCTGAATGCACCAGAGGCCTGTACTTGGAAAAATAATTGCCCGAGTACTTACTGTACAGTAAATGCTATTCTTACTAAAACTATTCGAAATACCTAAATAAAAAGGCAGCATTTAAATAACTCAGCCTAAGAAGTCCAGCGTAATGAGATAGGCTGTCGGACCTTACCTGTAATCACCGTTGAACCGTGTGAATATACTTCAAGGATGTCTTAAGATGGTGGATGTATAAGAACAAAGGAATATAGGTAAATAATTATTTTGAATGATAAAAGAAAGAAATATATCCCACGTAGAGTATCTACCTACATATTATCGAAGAATGTTATTGAACTAACTAACTAACCCAATTGCCATGATGAAGAGTTCAACGACGTCGAACCAGGTCCTATAAAAATAACGCCAAAATAGACACAGAAGTAGGACAGTATTAAAATAGCTAATTCAGACGAATTTCTATAGAAAAAATAACCCATTCATCCACACATTAGCCTAATTACAAAGGTCAACGGTCCAAAAGATAATACGATTTACATTATCAGGTGAAGCAGACTTGTGCCTGATCTCCGTGCGGTAGATGACCGTGATTTATGTGTACCGACGACATTAAATTACATCTAGATCGAACAACGCTATAAATTATCTGTCCGTATTGTAAATCTGCCGCGAGTATCGATGGTCAAATCACTAGCCAAAGTGTATCGTAAGTTGATGAGTTGAGAACAGTCTAGAAATATCTAATAATAGTACGTTTATCAATGTCGGGGTATCGATGTAGATTGTGGAGTAATGCTGTAACTGTTTGCATGTGGACTCAATTGATGTTGTCAATCTTTTTAGAAAAACATTCGTCAGTTTTTAAATAAGGTCAGGTGTAAAAATAACCAGTTACCAATTGCTGAATACACTTATCATGAAAAAAGGGGATTCAAGTAAAATAAGGGCAAACATGTTTTGAATTTTTGATAATTTTTTTAATAAAGTAGGCCACTCCGTTATGAACGAATTATAGCATAATTAACCACTTGGCACTCGCTCTCAATTGCAGCTTATAAGCAGGAAATTTACACAATTTTGATACATAATTAACACGTAACTGCGGACTATATGGTGCTTGCGAGCCGTGGAGCGATGAATTCCTGTGTATAGTATACATACGGATACAAATCGGTGACCGTTAAAAATAAATTATAAATAACAAGCGGGCAATAAACGAGCTGTTCGCAGGTCGGAGATGCAGGCAGATAAATCACGGCGGGACTGGCGGTCGGACCGTCTGTGTGTAATAGTGTAAGTGTTACGAATGAGAAATGTGATGATGTTACCATCTACATATTCAATAGTACTAAATACACGTTGATTTAGCTGTTGGCAACAATTATTATTTAGTTTATTTTAGTTGGTATCGTGTGGTTTAATTTGTAGCATGGTGTGAAATTAACATTTAATATTCACACACGATTAGTTCTTGTACTTGAGGATTCATGTTTAATTCTAATACCAAAGCAGTGTCAACTCATTAGTCATTAATACGTGGTTTCCACTACCTACTATTGCTCGTCCATGTGTTTAGTCGTTTAAATAAATAGTAAGATTAAGTCTTAATTCGGTGTCAAACAAAGGGAAACCACTAATGGGTTTTTCATGCACCTGTCTTTGTAAAATAAACTCAACATTTGCACTTTAACAAAACGGCGTTATTGCAAACATGCGAGGTAAACACGAGCGGAGAAGGTGTTAAACTTGTGGTGATTTCCAACACGTACCAATTATCACCCAACCGATATCTACATAAAACACTACAAACCCAACAAACGATTACTTCCTACATTAATTTCGCGCCATGGCGCGATATCTTCACAGAATTTTGTGGAGAAATAAATCACTCGGTAAACATACCAAAGTGTCGTAGATTTCGTTTTCAATTATCGTTAGATCTTGATAGAAAAACTTTAAACGAAAATGCCTAGCGTATCTCTGAAATATATTCTGACACTTTTATATCAGAGATAAAGCTGTGAAAAATTACTCAAATTACTCGAGGAGCACCAAGCCCAGTAAAAATAAAATATTCCAATACAGCAGGTACGGCATCACGGCGCAGGAGACTATGACACTCTCAATTATCAAATTATCGTCATTGGCAACTTGATACTCGACTTAATGGAGGGTTTCAAGCTTTACGCTCGAGTTTAAAAATATCCACGCTATTTATTATTTAAGCTTGCAAAAGTAGTGTAAATACAACGTGGCATAACCGGTATTAAATCATCTAGGAGATGTATATAATTTATGAACGGTCGAGAAAATATTTTTTGTAGGTGATATTTTTTATCACATAATATGATATGACGTGGTTCATTTACATTTTCTTTCAACAGCTCTAAGTCCAAATATGAATATAAGCCTATTATTGATGTCATATTCATGAGGCTTCTAGATAATTTTTGCATCTTATAAATGCCAAGAAAGCAATTTTAGCATCATAATGCCAACATCGTGTTCAACGGCCAGATTATGTTATGATACAACATAAACAAAGCATTTAGGAATTATGATATCTATGTTTTTCATAACTTAAGCAAAGCTGAAGTGTTCGTTTAAATATAAATGCTGTTTAAAATGTCTTATCTTTATATTATACCGAGCTCTCTACACTTCCAAATCTTATCAAGACGTTTAAACCTCAACTCATCAAAGAAACACACCGAATCCGAACAGAATGACTTCCGAATGTAAATAATTGGCGCAACAGGTGTGATATAAATCTTATACAAACGAGGTGGTGATTAAGACGATCGTATATCAAGCGTTAGCGGCTCACCACACGCGATGCCCCTACCTAGTCGCGGACAACCTACAGGCAATATCGATATTAAAGGACAAATATAACAGAGGGACCGGTAATCCTATTCAAGTAAAAGTACCCTATTCGTTTACGAGACCAACACTCGCGGGTTGATAAAGATAATAAAGTCGAGAACTGCTTAAGCCTAATTTATGCGTGTTGACAAAAGACGTACAAGAAGATCATGAGATCTTACCAACACGGGTGCTCGAGAATTATTGGTGTGCTATTCTAAAGAAAACCATATATTTAATGTCGTCCGACATATTTGTATTCTGGTGCATATTTAGTATATTAAAAATCTTACATCATATTTTACAAAGGTTTTCAATTCAATAATAGGTACTAAATCCTACATTGCAGTTGCTAAATACAAAATAATTTCCAATCGTTAGCTCACCCAAAGGGTAACCCTTTCACTTTCGAGCATATATGGGATTTACACGAGCTGACCGTAAAGTCACTCAACACTAACGAGCCTTGATGTCAAGTATGCGACGCACGGCAGACATTTTCATAAAATACTTTATCACTTTAGTGCTTTGCCATAGAGGGACCAAAGTGATGATGCAAATTTAATTCTACGTTTACACATCTCATACTCAACGCTTATGGACGAAACAATATGTAAAGCAACGGTACAAAATGATCGACTAGCAGACACGAATCTCGTGGATGCCTATTTGTTGAGCGCAGAGCGAACTCTACTACCTTTTTATTTCTAACTTGCAAGTGAGCGATTTATCGCTTGCAGCTGCGTTTTTTTTCTGGAGTATAGACACCATAAATCGTGTTCACTGTGCTTTTTCAGCGCCCATGATTTGCAGAAAAATTTCAAGTATAAATTAAAGCGCACTAAAAAATAAGGCGCCTGTTTTCCTGTTCTATACTCGTATTATACAGTCCACAAGGCAATGACAACTTGGTGGTGACACTCCAATTAAATACCATTTGGTTGCCAGTTGTAAATAAATTTATTTGACGCCTTCGCTTTTATCTTGTATCAGTTGGATTGTTCTTTCCGTAACAATCGCAACTCGTTGTGTTTATACTTGACTCACGAGTGAATTATGCGCGTGAAGTTTTGTACCATCGTATTAAGAGCTGCAAATGAATGTTGACATATAAAAAGTAGATTATATTCTTGAACATTTTAAATAGAGTTTATGGAAGTCACGAGTTTAACAGACAATTTGGACGGCTTGTTGATTTACATGAATTCTAAAAAATAAAATCTAATTTTCACAGATGTTAAATACATGAGTGTGCACAGCTTAAAATTTATTGGTATTCGACTTGGAAATTGTATTTTCTGGAGAGGATACAATAAATATCCGAAAGGTCGCGTTAACGAGCCGCCCCGACGCGAGACGCACGGAACAATAAAGAACGATTTTACTGAAGACTCGTGAATATAAAACACATGAGGATAAACAACATTCAATTTGGCAAACGTTGAAGAGTTTTCGAAGTGAT
Organism: Dryobotodes eremita; assembly: GCA_917490735.1. NCBI lineage: Eukaryota > Metazoa > Arthropoda > Insecta > Lepidoptera > Noctuidae > Dryobotodes > Dryobotodes eremita. The sequence continues at coordinate 14,397,555 of OU823251.1, read as the reverse complement.
ATATTAAGACAGGGTTAAATTCTAAGAATTTTATAATAAGACAAGAGATTCAATCAAAGTGCTAGGGATTGGATTTCAAAATGCCTGTGCGCACATTGATCCGCTTACAGACCTCTCCGCATATTTAAGCTCAGGGATATCTCTCGTAGATCTTGCAAAAAGCCGCGGCGATGTACCGAGAGCATGCTTGGCTCTGGTTAATGATTGGCCCCATATCGAACCGAGGAATCCCTTGTAAAATTACCGCCGCCTCATAATAGGTAGGTACGTATTTTCGGCAAGATTTCTGATTCCCCCTTATCATCTCATTTCAATCTTTCGCTTGTTATGAGTCGCTCACTTGACTTGTGGAGAGTGATTGAACCGCTTGATGTTTTTACGCTGTCAGAGATTCCATTCTTTTACCTTTTTCCCCTCGTCGTTTCTTATTTATATTTAAATTAAGATACAACTGTGATTCAGTTTTGCGATGTCTTACAATATTGCTTTTGTTAACGTTTTATGAATTGTTTTTCTTTTTTTTTTCGAGATATTTTTCTGTGCACAAAAAGGTAGAACGTAAAAACTGCACAATACATATTTTTATAAAACAATTTAATCATGGCAACATTATTTAAAAGCGAAATGATGAACATAGTCCTTTTTGTCCTATCTAGCAATTCAGACAGCACAATGTTCAAGCATTCACGTTTATAACAATGACTGAAACAATCATCAAAATGCTATTCAGCGCGAATAGAAAGGAACAGTTTAATATAATTAGTATCAATTTGTACAGCTTTCGTGGCACCACAGACTAAGTAATTGACAACAGTTGTTATACTCGTATTGTCTTATATTTATGGGTAACTTTTTTCATTAAAGCATTTTCTATCATACAAGCATTTTTCTTTTTTTCCTCTATTAATAGTGTAGTACCTACCTCGTACTTTCTAGTTTGTTAGTAACACAATCTATACTAATATAATAAAGCTGAAGAGTTTGTTTTTTTTAAGCTATTGCATAGCTTTTATCGCGGGCTTTGAGCGCGGCGACCGAATCAAGAAATTCCGTAACAAAAATAAAACCTAACACCCCCCACTCCGCCTACCATGTAGCTCGGCCGAGCGTTCGCTTAACGTGTATGTATATGGTACGACTGTACTTGAATTAATATCAAAGAAAAAAAATACCGCATAAATAAAAAATAAATAAATAATTATAATTGCATAAGTTGATAAAAAATGCTATGCAATAGCTTTACCGCGGCAGTCCCCGAGTGCCACACGTGTTTTTTTGTTTCTTTATCTGATCGCGCTAATCTCTGAAATATCTGTCGGATATGAAAAAATCATTTCGTATTTGATAGCCCAATTCTTGGGGAAGGTTATAGGCTATTATTTTAACATCACTCTACGACCCTAAAGAGCCAAGCAAAACAAAAAAAAACCAAGAAAAATTCTAAGTGAAAACGAAGTAAAAGCGCGGGCGGGCGACGCGATACATTGCGACGCGGCGGGTCGGGGGCCGATATATTTCACGCGGACGAAATCGCGGGCAGAAGCTAGTAATGTTATATTTGAGAGATAAATTGTTTAAATCTTGTCTTTCCTTTTTTAATTCGGTTTTATTTTCCTTTTTGTAACAGCTACATAAAAGCATTTAGTAGAAAAATATATACTTAACAGGAAAATAGCTAATAATGTTATATTTGAGATATAAATTGTTTACATCTTGTCTTTCTTTTTTTAATTCGGCTTTATTTTCCTTTTTGTAACAGCTTCATAAAAGCATTTAGTAGAAAAATATATACTTAACAGGAAAATATTAAAACGGCATAATGCTTCTGGTTTTTAATTAACAAAGTGTTACATTGAACACTGAAAGTAATTATTACGCAGTAAAATTAATTTAAATGGAGCCAGTTTCAAACGTTTTCAAGGAGCGCAGTGCGAACGTTTCTGCGAACTACTGCCTTTTAACATAACGGTTTAAACTTAAAGCAATCATCGTTGTTGAGATTGAAATGTAATTTTATGTAGAAACCAGCTCTCTGACCTATGGCGGTGCTAAACATTTACATCCACTCAACCTTACTTAACTGATTATCTATCGTAATAAATTATGTTCAACCCGTGAAGCGTTTTACACATAGAATTAATACCGATAATTACGTGGACGTGACTACGTGCTTATAAATTCATATTTATATGAACTTTTTATTTACCAACGTAAAGTTCAACAACATTATAAAAAGTAAATGGTTTGAACAGCCCACCTGATATTAGGATACTATCGTGTCCTAAATCTTCAAAAGGCTGGCCTTAAATGAAAACCTGCCTTGAAAACATTTCTTATAGTATTTTGTGTATAACATTACAACAGTGAGTCATTTGAAATCAAAAGGAATATAACAAGAATTTAGTAACAATAACGCCCGCAATGAATGGATTTATCAAACGATAATTCAGGTCGTTACTCAAACCGAAATAGAATTATTCATATTTTCAATATATTTATCTCATACCTACTACGTATCCTGTAACAAGAGCACAATAGTTCAACATCCTTAACAATGATATATTGACATTCAAAGACAATAAGTTGACACAAATAGGGTACATTAAAATACACAATACAATACAACGCGTGGGTGACCTGGGGAATGTTCGTGCTACCTACTGAGGCAGCCAACGACTGTACATTTAACTGAGAATGTAACAAACTTACCAGGGTCCAAATCTTTTGTGTAATTTTCTTCGTATAATTATGATTATTTCCAGTGCGAAATCTTAATAACAACTAAAAAGCAAACACACACTTAAGTACGGAATGTTCCTACTTCGAGAGTGAATTGGATACATTTACTAAATAAACGTTCTTGCGTGCTTTAGTGCTCTGTGAGTTTAAGTGAAAGTGACACACAGTTTTCTTTTGCAATACTCACTTTCTGCATTTTATTAGATTTAAGAGGGCCCTTCCCGGTCCGTCTATCGTCAACGCGAGCATGATTGAAAAGCTTGTTGTTTCATCCAACGCAATGTTTGAAACAAGAAGCAAGAGTGAGAACGAGATAACATCGAACGAAAATTGGCGTTCAAAGATTTCACAAAACTTGTTCCAGGAAATACGTGTTTTTGAAAAAGCCTTACAAGTTTTTGGAAAAAATGTTTGTCATTTAGAATCTCCATTACATGTGCAAGGTTTCTATGGTGATGTTTTCTTTACTTTTACAATTTATGAGTACATTATGAACGGCCAAAGTTCAGGTAAAATTTGTGCAAAAAAACAGAGTTTTGGAGGCTTATACTGAATTTGTTTCTCCAAATTTTGATTTTTTACTTCCATAGAAACCTAGATAAAGTGCACTAGATACCTATTCCAAACAAAATTGTGAAACATGGGTTACAACGCTATAATCACGTACGAGCGTTTGTATGAAAAGCATGACGGGATGGCCGCTCTTAATGCATCGATTGCGGACCAGGGTTTATTGAAAACTCTACATTTTTGATATTATAGAAAACACAAATAAACTTAGATACCTACTGTTGAACATTCACTTTACTGAGCAACGTGGATAAGAATGAATAAGAATAGAAAAAAAAGGGCTCAAACATTGATGGACGATACCTGATACCCAACATAGGCAACAGATATTTTGTAATTACGAGGCAATACAACTTTTAACTATAGTAGCACCCTAAGCAGATTCCCTAAGTAGATCGCATACGCCTGCGTCATAATTACAAAATGCATACAATTATAAAGTCCGCATCCAGATTAGGGCTCCAACCTTTAGTCCGTGTTCCATAGTGAGCGAATTTAAAGACGACAATGTCATTAAGGATCAAGATAAGCTTTTTGCACTGCACATACAAGAGGCATTAACTTCTTAATGTTTCAGTATATACTTAAAAGCGTGGCTGATATATATAGCCTGATTGGATCGGGATAAAATTCTGCATACAAATAGTTCCAGAAGTCCTTGGATAAACGCAGACTATATTAAAATAAAATGTTAAATACGAATTGTATGTTCAAGATTGCATTTTTAGATAAGGATATGCGCGAAAAATACATTTAATACAAAGTTTGTAATAAAACATTGCATGAGCTATGTCGAGGTGTGAAAATATCATGAGTTGACTGGTTTCCTAGTAAGGATTGCAAGACAAGTTGGCACGTTTTTATACAGTAGGTATGTCGGACACAGACGGGTTTACTACTGAACATGGGCTATCTGATCAACCACTACAATTAACAGTAATGAAGGATATGGTAATACGGTAATGATGGATTTTGATCCATCTCGTTAACTCCTCCACTTGACAATTCCTTTTCTAGACCCATGGGAAAAGAAAAGGGTAAGTAGCCTTTTTGTATCTACTGTAAAAACCTAAAATGAAGTTAAATTAGTAAAATTAATGAAGATGATGAGTACAATAAAGTATACAAAAATAAATAAATAAATAATGAAGATACTCAATATGCAAATGCAATGTAAAGCGAACTACTTTATTGGGTAATTCGGGAATACAATTTATTGGATCAAGTATAAACGGTAATTAAAAATGGTCCAAATATTTCTGCATAATACGCTACAAGTTCAAAAAATGTCAGTAAAACTGTTTGCATAAGTACCTACTACTTAATTAAGGCAAGTATTTCTCAGAATGTAAAACTCGTATATTTTTTTAATCTTTCTTAATAATCTACTTATTGCTGTTACAGTTAAGCTTGATCCACTTGAATTTGTAGTAAACGACGGACGTTAAGCAACGAGATTTTTTTTGAAAACTTTGTATGAAATTCTCTAAATGTCGTCTTTGTAATGAGAAAGGCAAACTTCGAACACATTGAAAGAACGCCAGAGTAAAGAGTGACGAAACCTATACAAAAGGCGGGAAAGTAGGAATGTAGTACCGAGGGATAAGTAGAGTAACCTTTCACGATCAAATAAATTGTGTACTGTTGAAGGAGTCAGGGGTCTAAGACTGACTGTGTTTAGCTGATGACGTGCAACAATGGATAGGAAAAATGTTAGATATACAAATCATGCTTATTTTTTATAACTCGTGAGAACGATGCATGTTTAACTTTTTCCTAACCATAGACGCACGTTTCTTTGATTACGAGTGTGAAAAGTTTCGTAACTAATAAGTCAAATTGAAAAATCTATAAGAGAAATCTCAAGCTCGTTTATAAATACACTTACAACAGTTACGAGTATGTAGACAATAAATAAATGTATTATAGATTTGAATGTTGACAGCTAATAAGTGGCGAACAGTTACGAGTCAAAATAAATCCAACGATATTAAACGTCACCACAATCAACATCGAGTGTGTACATGTGACTACGAAACGTGGGAAACATTTTATATAGCGTTGTCTATCCATCCGTTGACCCTTTAACGGTACTACGCGACCAACTGATTGCATAACATGATTGTAAAAAGTTATTTAAAAGTCAAATAAAAAAAAAGATATGTATTGACGAAAACCACAGAAAAATATATACATTAATATTTGAAAAAAAATCTAAAGCAAAAAAAGGGCAAAAAGTTGCGCCCAACGTGGGGCTCGAACCCACGACCCTGAGATTAAGAGTCTCATGCTCTACCGACTGAGCTAGCCGGGCTTGATAACTGTAGTTGAAATAGTAGTTCTATTATCATTACTACTGTTTGTGTGATGACGTAGACGTTGAGTTGAGAGTCTATAAATAGATTGCGATTGTGACCGAGTTATTATCATTAGTTACCAGGAAATTATTGACACAAAACAAGTTCCGTACGAACAGCTTGTAATTTTAACTTTCCTACAACCTTCGAGGTACAACGTTTGTATGTTTGACTACGAAAATAGTTACTCTATTTTCTCAGTGCAGAATTTCAAATCGGGCCAGACGGGGCGATGGGCGGTCCGCAAACACTTCCGAGCCGTGTAATTTACTCGTTAGTTCGTATCGGCGTCCTATAGAGACTGTTATTTTATGTAAGAACTTGGCGACCGCCCGCGGCTTCTATTCAATGGAATTCGGAAAATTGAGATTTTGCAAACTTCTATCTATTGATAGGTAAATTGTATTGCGAAGACAACGGCCATAATGTAAATATTTGATTTCATTGTTACGAGCTGTTTTAGCAACATGGTAAAACTAAATTAGTTTCGATTTGCTGGGATAGCCGCATGAGATATTTTCAAAACAAGTTTTACTGGTATCAACTCAAAAGATCATACCTATCGATAAATTGACACAAGTCTAAGTCAGGACGAATCAAAAACTTGCGCAGATACAAGATTCCGAGCTATGTTTGTCGGCATCACTACACAGTCGAGATGTCTCATTTGGTCCTGTCTCCTGCCCGATTTATGAGACCGTAATGCGCGCGCATCTAAGGACCGCCTTCCATAGAATACCGGAACATAAAACATACACACCGTATCTTAATAATTTTCTAATATGGAGTACCCAGCACCAATTTGAGATAAGGCAATCGAGCATAGCTATTATTTGTAATGTGATATCCCATTGAATGTAAAGATTGTAATGGCTGCGCATACAGCAACTTAGCGTAAGTGAGGGGTTCCCACCGTTACTTTTACAGGGCTGATACATAAAATTCACGACTCTTTAACTCTTCTCAAGCCAGCATTATAATGGAGGCTAGCTGTCAGCCGAAATCCCACAGAATAGATCACGAAATACCTTCCTTCCTTTTCAATACGATACTCGTCTAGTTAACTAGATTACTTCGGCCCAGCACCAGGTGGCCACGTGGATCGTGGTTTCGGAAAAAAAAAGCCCTGACAGTGATTGGTTAAGAGTATCGAAGAATACATCATCGCAAGCGCAAAATTAGGTTGCCAAAAGCCAAGAGTTCTCCAGGACCTATATAATAGCTATTTCCTATCAGTCGAGCGTAAGTTTTATTAAACGAAAGTTTATTTTAACATACATGAAGAAGATGATTAACCAGCTGCAGAATCAGGTATCATGCTCACATTCCACTAATAACTCGTAACATATTTGCATTTAAGATGCAGCGCCGTCCGCTGCCTGGATGACCATCCTTAAATTATGTGAATCCGTTACACCTCGCTCAGAGATGCTTTGTGGGCCCTTTCGTTATGGCGAATTATCATAGAGATATCTTATTTGAATATTATTGTCGACGACAGATAACTTGATCTCATAAGTTTCTAACTGAGAATGTCTTACAGGTGCTAAGGAGGTTCTAGTTTGTTTTTATAAATAGTTACTTACTTGACTTTTAGCTACTTACTAGAATGTTAATAAAAACAATTACTTTCATAATTGTTCGAACATTTTTGCTTCTTCTAGTGTCTGATACTCGTTCGTGAATGACTTCTGAGTGAAAATTACCTGTAATAACGAGAAAATGGTTAAAACTTATTCAAGCGAAAACTAAATTACGAATACGTCCTTAAATTAATTATTTGAATTAGTTACGCTTTTAGGGCTAGGGTCATACTACTGCATTTAATTTTCTTGGGCAACAAGTGAGAAACCAACATGACTCGTTTGTACCATAATAAATAGTTATGATGACTGCTACCAGCCAAATGCAGCATACCTCAAGGCTCTGTTGTAAAGCTACCTGTGTGTGCCTAAAACAAGAAACAAAACCCAAGCATCGAAGCAACATTCAACAAATATTCCACTTATCACAAACTAATCAGAAAGTGATGAAACCGACCCTACTACTAATAACTCGACAAGCAACAAAAAGATATCAAATAAGATAACCAGTTGTAAATGACATATCTTATAAGACAGTCCGCAGATAAACATATCCCGGGATCGGCGCGCTATTCATCACTTTGTACGTTAAGTTTAACAACAGTTAAATGGCGGGCCGATGACTGTGAACAATGGCTATCGATCGATAGGATCGGTGATAGTGGGGGAGTGCGCTGCGCACGCGGCGCATTCTGTGTGGAAGCTCCCGGTTACCGACCACTGTCATAAAGTTGCCGGAAAGAATAACAGATCGTTGATATGAAGATTTTTGTTTTCATTTGCATATTCTTCGGCACGTTTGGCTTACAAGCTTACCGCAACTTGAATACATGTTTTTCAGCAATGGAAATAGCATAGGATAGCAGTATTGGGATTTGGGAACATGAATGATTCTAACAAGACCGGTATGTGAAGTGTGTTGTGTACTGTGTAGTATATGACCAAATGAGTCTGAAATTAAGATATGTTATTTTCATACAGCGTCTTTGTTGCAACTGATAGGCCGGTTTCCAGTCTGATACAAAAAGTGTATTATTATCAGAAGCAACTAGTGTAGTTAGAACGAAATGTGTTTAACAGACTTGGAAACTGCGTCGGGCTTTTAACATAGTCAGAGAATTTGTTTATGCACCAAATAAATATGTCACAATGTTATTTAATGGTATCTGCAGTAGAAAACTCGAGTAGAACATATTTATGTACTTTGTGAGATATACAATTTTCTGCTAACGATTTGCCTTAGGTGCTAGAGAGAACATTTGCATTTCCAAATATAGATGTTCGCATTTGAAGCAGTACTTTATACTATATACTTCTACTCTACTAGTTTACTAGTACCAAGAGTGTGTGCGTGTATATCTGGCGACAATGAGCCTGTCTCGTAACTTCTCACGTGGCGTCGCGGGCGATAAAGTAAGTTCACAATGCCGACAACTAGTACCCACTGAGTACACAGTGGCTAGTGGCCGCGTACACGCAGGCTCCAATGATGATATCATTCTCACTCCCCGTATCGCGCGATTCGATCGTCGATACCAGTCTCCGGGATGCGGACGACACGAGATCTTAATACACCATTCATATAAAAATGTATTCGATATGTCATGTGTCAATTTTGTAGGTAAGACATTGTGATAATGCATACTTTAAATTGATCAGTTTCTTTTTTAGAGAACATCATGTATGTAGATTAGAAACAATATAAATGTACTTCTGAGCAAATATTGCTTGAGTTATAACAACCCGGCACGAATTATATAAATTAATTATTCCTAATCAATTCTAGCAAGACAATTAAACGCGTAAAGAAATCCCGATCTCCTAAAGTCATTAATATTCAAAGGCGAGATGACAAAGTTAATAACACGCAATGAGCATAATGAAATGAGCTTCTTTATATTTATAATAGTGTTTTATTTTATATAATTACTAGCTGCGCCCCGCGGTTTCACCCACAGCGCCATGAAATATACTTTACGACCGATTCTCAGACCTACCAAATATGCACAATAAATTTCATAAAAATCGGTCAAGCCGTTTAGGAGGAGTTCGATAACAAACACTGTGACACGAGATTTTAATGTATTAGACTAGCTGCGCCACGCGGTTTCACCCGCAGCGGTATGAAATACAGTTTACGACCTATTCTCAGACCTACCAAATATACACAAAACTTTCATAAAAATCGGTCAAGCCTTTTCGGATGAGTTCGATAACAAACACTTTGACAAGACATTTTTATATATTAGATTAATGCAGATAAATGTGCAACTATGAAAATATTCTCATTACACGACACAGGTACGAGTTTATGGATTAGCTTATCTCATACCTATGGAGAGGATGGTTAATAATAGTTTCTTTGCACGAATGTGGTGAGCAAAAAATATGTATAAAGGGACACGCGAGATCGGGCGACGCAATAAGTAATGACTCGATACCGGCGCGGCCATCGATTGCGAGCGTTATCTCAATAAAGAGCAACAGAGTGCGTTCATTAGCACTCTGACACGGCGCAATCATAAATTGTGGTGCCCCGTCGCGACCCGCACGCCTACCCTTCCCTGCACCCCTGGTACCTGGCCCGCATTTCGACTTTTTGCCATTTCCATTGTTTTTGGTAGGAACCCCATAAACCGTAACGGCCCGATCTCTGATAGCAGACGCAGGTGTTACCCTTCACACATACCAACTTAATTACACACGTTTTTAACAATATATTCCAATTCGCGCGAGCGATAAGCACGCAGCTGCGGGGTATTAGCTAAAGTTTGATAATATCATATTTAGGACCACCGTCATTTCTTTTAATAAAAACTTTCTTACAACCAGAATGATTTTCACATTAAGTGCTGTTGCAAATAATAAAACAGCCAGGATGAAATTACTTGACAAAATAAAATTACGATATCATAAAGCATATGACTTGTTCACACGACAAGCAGAGCAATAGTAAATGTCACCAGATATAGCCAAATACGTAAAATATTAACCAAAACTTACAAACATGGGAAGTCATTAAAGCAACTGGCGTGGCACTTACAGAACTCCTATAGCCGTCTGGCCAAGCATAAAGATCAATATCAGAGTGGCTCGTTGCCAAAATCTTTTTAATATCGTCCCAGAAGCAACTGAAGAGTGGTTACGGCCGATAACAACAAAACTATTACGTGAGCAGTTCGCTCACGAATTGGTCAGAACGTTATCTATATAGTTGGCGGGCGCTAGTTTAATCTTATTGTAAGGGACAATGGCGAATAATGGCCCGAACAGACTTCCCTTCAAGCGCTTTTGAGTTAGCTGATAAATTCCACAGTCCTCGGCTGAGTTTCGAGGGTTCTCGCGGTCGCGTATAACTTTTAATGAGTGCAGTTAGTTCGGTTTCAAAGAACGCCAAGTTGGTGTAAAATGAGCAGGCGTCGAGTGATAGGTACTTGTGACCGGACGATGGCGTGAAACTTAAAATAAACCACAACACTTTGATTACTGACACGGAGTAGATAGTTACTGGCATTAACACTTTCACTTCAAACTAAGTTGTCGAGTTTATACGACCTCTCTTCTCAATAAACCAACAGAAGTCATTCGACCCCTAGACGTACTTACAGGTGTTCAAATTTGACGGTCGCAGACACGCAGCAATATAAAAGGATTCTAAATATTTGACACCTGAAACCAGAAAACATCTTATACTTATTAACATGATACTCGAGAGCTAAATTCGATGAGCAAACGAGAGTTACGTGGCTGTTAAAAGCGAAATTCAACGGAGTCTATTAAAAACGACATTGGCTCGCTAAATCAAGTGCCTCTATAAAAAGGAACGTGAATGAAGGCGTTAAGTTTCACACCGCATCGCTCCCGCGCTCCAAGCGCGACGAAACGAACACCTATTATCATAAGGCAAACAAAGAGGTAGGAAAAAATCAACAAACACAAGCTTTAATGATTTGGTAGTTCTCGGGATGAATGCCAACGAAGCAAGAGAGGAAACAGCAATAAAATAGGGTTTTATTGTAGGCTCATTCATCGGTGTAACTAGAAGGAGCGTGATACACCGAAAGCATAGTAATTAGTTGGATATTACTTCATTGACTTTCATCTGTTATTATAACTTATTATAATATCGATTCTGGCAAGTCGTTCAAAGTTAGTGCGTCGTTAGAAGACGTTATGATTATCGAGTGGTTTCGCGTTATTACCTCCTAAATTTATTTGGTGTAAGGCCTGTTATACCACCCCATAAAAGTTGCAAATTGGCTACTGGCGTTAGTAATAAATTTTATATTAAACGAGTAATATTTTTAAATTTATTTTCGGGTTAATGGCAGTTTGTAAGCGCCATGGAAAGCCTTTAACCAGTGTCTATTCGCCTATAAACAAGCCAGATTGCTATAAAAGTTACAAAACCCATAAAGTACGATTATGTCTTTTTCCATGAAGGCGCAATAAGGACAACAAAATGAACCGAAAAACGTATAGATTTTCAGTGCTTTTTAAAGAAACAAAAACAACAAGTGGTCCTTAACACAGCGTTACAAATAAAGACAAATACTTTAAACTTAAATAAAATAGTTCCGGTTTAATACCGTCGTAAACATAACATAATATTACAAGTACCTACAAACAGTTATGCAACATGTTTAAAATAAATGACAAGATAAGCAACACCCGGCCACGGCAACATTTGTGTGGTCCCGGCCACAACGGCTGTTTTCGGCAAAACAGCTCGCTTTCCCAGGAAATCAGCACGTGGGCGGTGCATAATAAAATATGACCTACTGAAACATTTACAACTTTCCTACGATATAAGTATTATAAAATAAACTTAAAATATTTTATGAGACTACTGACTTTTCGTCGTCATTTATTAAATAATTCATCGTTTAGAATATTTCAAAAGAATCTAATCGGATTTTGATGATATTTAGGACTTGGGCAAATGTTTCCTGCATCAACGAATCGGTCACTGAATTATTTAAATTCCGGTACCCAATGCGCTTCTATGGCTTAAACATTGCCTGGAATTGGATACTATATTACATAACTCCTTATTTATTACGTATTTCTGATGAGCAGACCACCAATGGAGACAATAAGAAGGTAAATTAGTAAGTACGTAAGTTAGCGAAACGACTGGTGCCTGCTATTGCATAAATAAATCTTGTATTAATGCGCTGATGCATGTGTGAAACTCATAACAAGAACCAGGTTTGAAGGTTTTTATTCTATTAGGTAAAATAATAAGTTTTCATCTTTTGAAGTGGATAAAGTCAGCGATGATGATAAAATAGGGAACTCCAAATGGAGAAATGAGTAAGTACCTAAGTAGTAAGTAAGAAGTATCTTCGAAAAATTTCACGACAAAATGGTCAGTTTTTGTTTCAGTGGTTCTCTGTAATATAGGTTCTTTAAAGAGACCTTTTATACTTAACCCGTCAAACGATCGCCTGCTAGAAGTCGTTTATATGTAAGCGCACAATGGTTTTCACGATTATACTTATTTTCGTTTCGAGTGTATTTTTCTTATGATCTGTCAGTAATCTGATGCATATCTCATTGCAAGCATCTCGTTTGATTCACAATACAAAGTAGATATGTATAGTACTTTTGTTATTAAGTTAACTACTGCATGTTATCCACAACGTGCCCTGAAAGTAGATTAAAAGAGTGTTTGGAAAATATTCAAATGACATTAAGTCACATAGGGGTTGCATTAAAATGATGTTACCACGTTATAGGTGCTACCGTACGGGCGGCGGGATTATTTAAAACTGTCACGTATAAGTCCGTATAACATTACAAAAATCTTTACTCATTTATTTCTTCACGGCATTTTAAATGACCAATTCAAATAGATCATTGTGCGGGTGTCCTTATATTGTACCGGAATACAAATAAATGAATTATAATAAACAACAATTTATTGTTGATTATAACTTCCGGTTGCTGGGAAACTATCAATAACGTTTGAATAAAATTGATAAAACGTAGAATTATTGCTATATTCTCCATATATCTTACTAAGTTCACGATTCTCACGTATTTTATTACTTATAAGCTAAATTTATGGCTTTTTTTTTTCGAAAGAAAACCAAAAAACTATTAAAAAAGCAAGCTAAGCAGAAACAGGAAGCATTCCCAAACAAAAACTAGGAGCGCATCCGCTTTGAATAGAGACATGACACGACGGAATGTAATGTTGAAAAAACTGTCTATCGCTTAATTTACGTACAAAGCGTTACTGGACAAAAGCGACAAATATTTTACCGTGACGTTTGTAGAAGCGCCGAAATGTTATTAAACAAACAATTCGCCCATTCGGCAACATGTCTTCGAACAGGGGGTTCGTATAATTGATTCTTTCCGGAGGCGTGGCGGCCGGCCGTGTCTATTGTGGGACCTCTGCTCAGAAAATATTCTTATTCCGCTAGAGAAGGTCTCTTTGGGAAATTTCTCCTCATTTCCGTCTCTAAACGAAACTTCACACACCGACGGTGATCGCGACAACTCTCCAAAGTAAAATGAAATGGCCATGTTATGACAATATGTCGGGAACATAATGTGCGATCACAACGACGAATTCGCTGTGAAAATGTTTGCCTTTGCGTGAATTCAAATTACTCCAGGAATAAAGGCCTTTTAAACTTTCTTCCTCCGCGACAATTCTTAAGAACATATAATAATATTATGACGGGTGTTATGTAGTAGGAGTCTTTCACAACCTCAGTCATGTGTTAAATTGTATGGTTAGTATATTAACCATAGACAGTTGGAAGGAAAGTAAAAATATGGCAAATTACAAGTTTCGTCTCCTGCTAACCTGATAATAACGGGTATGACATCTCAAGAACAGGTGACTGTCAAAATGAATAAAACTGTTCCTCCTACTTAATGTGAAAACATTTAAAAACGGTGTCATTATATTCCCGAGCCCGTCGCACGCGGCCTGCTCCACAAACATTCACATACAAACGATGCCAACCCAACTCATTTCCAATCCCTCATTATAAAATATTTAGCGATGTATCTAATTTCGTAAATGATACAGGGTTATTTTATTAGAAAACCCGTAATAACTAGGCACCCGGACACAATACGCCCCCAAGTTTTAGGTAATGACCGGTTCAGACGGACCCACGCGAGATTAATACATCGGAGGGATACGAATAATAACAAAAGGAACAACAAAAAACTAAATCAGCTGATAAATGTTCGGCTCTACCTGGTCCGTAAGCCAATATTCTATAGAACGGTCCGATGCGAGCAATCGAAGCAGGGATAAAATTCTCTACAAATATAATAAATCTAGGCGATAAAATTATTTATTTTACAAAGAGACCCGACTAATTGTTTCTGGAAACCTGTTATTAGAGCAAACGTGGCCCAAGGGCAACATACCCTAGCTGCCATAACGACATGGGAAAAAACCAATACTTGCTTTTTTGTTTCGAATTTAAGAACAATATGATAGGAATCCTGTGTAAACACCGCTGACATGATGCCTCTTAAACACGTCAAATAATTGCTACGTACAAAACAGACACAGATAACCCTTTACAAAACAAAATTAAATATACTTTAGGAACCAGCGTTAAATCGTATTAGGTAAATGTTATGCAAACTGGTTGTCGGCAAGGGTCAGCAATAAAGAAACAATAAACGAGCGAACAGCCAAAACGAAAAGGGTTTAAGGATGCCGGAAAAAAACCTTTTAAAAGGCAACTAGACAATGGCCCAAGCGCATTTAGTAATAAAATAAATGAAAATTTCTAACACCCTACCCAGATCGGTAAGTCCAAACCGCACAAATGAGCTAAGCAGTGATTTCGCTTTCTTTTTAACTTTTAATTTTTCTAAATAATAATCTTTTCTATCCTATTGTGCTGGTAAAAAATTAAAAAGACAAAACGTAGTAAAGAATATACTTAGGCAAATATTTAAAACAAATATTAACTTTAGAAGTTTCCAAGTATTATTAAACAAAGTTTCGGACGGTTCATGAAAGGTTGCAAGCCGATAGCAAATTACAGCCAACTCATGGCAGCCACAATATCAAACCATTAATAATGACCTGATTGGTCTGTAGCAATGTTAATGAAGAATTAGCGCAGCCTATAATAAACATGCCTTAGTTAGTTCATGTTCATTGTAACTAAAATGGAACAAGTAATTAAAATCAGTGATATTTATATTATTAGTTTGTCGAACGCAAATTACAAGTCGTTCAGTTGTGAGTCATAGTAATACAAACAATATTACAATATAGAAATAACAAAGACAATAGTGCGTTCCAAATACCAATGTCAGCTTCTGGAACATACAACAAAAGACAAATTGCACGTGCAGTCAGCTGTCACTAACTCACTACCCAAAATATAATTCTAAACAGAACATATTTATTAGATTAAAAAAGCAAAAATAACTGCGGCAATATATATCATGGAAACAAAACTTTTTTTGTAAACAATAAGCTGTTAAACAATTAAGACAGATGACACACTCTACCCATTTGCCACAAAAAAGGCCACACGTGACTGCTGGAATATGATACTAATATCATAGCAAAGCTTTTAGGCGATAATAGAAAGAAAATAAGAGATATTCCTTTGATATTTACATTTATTAGATTGTACGTAATGGATGATCCAATAAACTACTATCATAAACATTCTACTGGCCCAATTTTGCGTATTATGTTCAAACAAAAATTGAAAGCAAAGAGGCTATTTAAAATATTTTAAAATTGAGTCATATCCATAAAATCTTATGGGACTGGAGACAAAAACAGGAAAGACAAACAAAAAGCGGCAGAGAGTGAAAGGACACAAGCTTTTATGAAGACAATAGAAAAATGATACTTAAACAAATTCCCAATGCCGCCTGAACATAGGGAAATAACCTCGTGCTGATTCAAATGAAAGGTGACGTAACGCTTGTTTTTAGGAAAGTCCCCAGTTGGGATGAATTTGTAATACTGGTTTAGACACTTAGTTATGAAAATTCAACTTCGTAATTCAATAAAGGGGACACTGAGTGATAGAAAATAATGAAACACGATTTCTCAATCCCACGTTCTAAAGGGAGCGCACAATCCTATCAACCGCAAGATATTTGTTATCCGAGACAGTAACAGGCGCCAAAATGTTATGACTCGGTCTCAACCGCAAAACTATTTTAATGGCTCCATTAAAAAGTGATAGTAACAAATTGTTTCGTGGGT
This sequence comes from Dryobotodes eremita, assembly GCA_917490735.1. Taxonomy (NCBI): domain Eukaryota; kingdom Metazoa; phylum Arthropoda; class Insecta; order Lepidoptera; family Noctuidae; genus Dryobotodes; species Dryobotodes eremita. Next base: position 14,381,083 of record OU823251.1, on the reverse strand, counting down.
CAGTGTTAGTTGGTACTTTTAGTTTAATAGATACTACATTTGGGCAGGAAATGTCTTCATACCGGAGTTGCTTATCGAAATTTAAATCAATGTACCTAGTAACTAGTTCAGATTTTTATGTCTTTGTTGATACGTGATCACGGAAATTATTTGTTTGTGGTAGTTTTCTATTTAACAGCTAGGCATAGAATGGGTTGATGATAATGTCATAATTTGAAAATGGTATTTTTCACTTGGGCTAAGAATTTAAAGGTGAAAGTTTGTGGTCTAATTTAAGCTTTTTTTGTTTCGACAAGTGAAACGCTGCAAACAATTACTGAATTGATGGAGGTAGTTCTCACCGACTCAAGACGTGTCGCTAACGGCAGTATTAGACTACCTTCTAGAACTTGTATTCAGCTACCAAAATAAGCAAGACAAGTTTCAAAAGATACAATACAGTTTTCCTTACTTTACTGTGAATGTTGTTGTTTTTACAAGCTGCGCCCCGCAGTTTCACCGGGATAAAATTCGATCCCGTAGAAATATCTGGATAAAAAGTATCCTATGTCTTAATCCAGGTCATGTGCCAAATTTCATCCAAATCCGTTCAGCCGTTTTAGCGTGCAAGCGTAACAAACATACAAAAAATCATATCTTTTCTCTTTATAATATTAGTTTAGAGTAGACTAACAATTTTTTTTATTTACGAACAAAATTCTTACATCTCAGACCAAATAAAAAATGTATTTGGTCCGAGTCTTACATAAACATTAGTGCGACAAACACCTAAGATGATGACGTAATTCAGTTGACATTCCAAGTGTGGAGTCCCGCTGGGCGATTCATTACATTTGTTACCAAAACAGTGTGACATGAACAACCGCCCACGTCAATCCGTCATTAATTACTGAACTGGGACCACTTCAGTTCGCCCCCCACGTGAAGGGAAATAAAAAAAGGGTAGGCGCCTTTACATTCGGTGGCGGGTTTTGCATTGGCCAACGTCCCGTCCTAACAAAACAATGTCAGAATAGCGCGCCATTGTCGGTTGCTGCGACTATTAGAACGAATTGCCGTACGTGCCCGGGGATGGTTCTCCCTAGCCTCTCTTTATTACCCTTAGTTTCGCTCTACTTTTGTTTGCTTTACACGTCTCTCTCTACCACTGGAATGCTAACCCACCTCGGCCACTTCTATTGATCGAACATAATAACAAATTCTGATCTACCATCCTATGAACACTTAAACGGCATAATTAAAATGCGGCTAATTATAACCGTATGACTTTAATAGCATTGCAGTAATAAACGCGCAATTATGTTATTAAGTTTTCCCATAAAACAAGGTTGATGATCGTGATATACTTTATAACATGGCTTTATTGGTAGTACTGTGTTAATTAAATTTTAAAGTACTGATCCACTAATCTGATAAAAAAATCGTATAGAATTTACTACAGTAACAATTCTTAGAAATAGTAACAGTATTCTGCTGTCTCTAAGTACGCATGTTTTGTGTTTATTAAGTTGTTACACCTGTAATTGGACCAGTTTTAATAGTATAATGATTTTATTATGGTGTCTGTCAAACAAAAAACGTTTAAGAAACGTTACTTTAATATAACAGTCATAAATTATCAGAAAAAACCTGCAACATAAAAACATTTTTCTTTTTTAGAATAGTTTTTTCTGGAATTCCGAAATCTGGAACAAAAACATATTGGTTTATCTTTTGAGCACAGGATCTGTAATGGTCGATGTTTTTGTGAAGTTCCTTATCTTTGGACCAAACTCTCCGCTTCAACGGAGAGCAAGATATGGTATCTACATCTCTATTGAGCTCAGTAATGGATATTGTATACTTTGCGGCCTTGGCGCCTAGTCTGCTTAGTAATTGCTAAGAAATTCTCTCGATATTAATCATGGTGTACACAGCAGTAATTGGACGTTGAGAAAACAACGTTTAAATGTCAGGTATTCAATTCATTTGACATTTAATAGATAGATGCGATCAAAGAACGCTTGGCAATAATTTTTAGACTACAAGAACTCTGGGTTGCTACATCTTCTATGCAGTTTCGTACATGAAATACATGCAGAATTTAACGGCCAAGATATGGAAGGATCAAGATTTATTGAGGGGGAAGGAATATGCTATGACCAATTACCATCCCTACTAAAATAGCCGGTCATACCACATCAACCAATTTTCAGGTTTCCGTTCAATATCCTGGGTAGTTGCTTAGTTACATTCTTGGACTTTAAGCCCTATCAAGTAAATCTAGAAGCAAAATTCACAAATCACTTATTTTTGAGGGAAGCGCCAGGTTGCCCGCGAAATTCAAATTTTCTTAGGTTTTTTACAATTTGCAGGTCAGTGTCAGGTTGTATATTGAAAACACAATTTTATTGAAAACCCTGTTTAAAAACAAGCTTTTAATGAACTCAAAAGTACAAAATAAAACTTACGTAAACATACAACTGTAATATTTTTGTAAAAGCTAGAGGAGTGAACGTCCTTCTTACTTTTTACTATTCTACTACTACTACTTTTGCCTATTCTAAAACTTAGCCCACGTTCGCACGGACATAAAAATAGCGCGGCGGAATTTTATCGCGCACTGGATTTTCAAATCTCGGTGTTGAGCCGAGTTTTGAGAATCTAACAGAGTGCATCCCAGCGCGTCGAAAAAAAACACTATTCGATTTTCAACTCTCGGCGCTAAGCAGAGCAATGAAAATCCAGTGTGCGATAAAATCCCGCCGCGATATTTTTACGCCCGTGCGAACGTGGGTGGGGTAACGTAAATGTACAAATTTAAAATTTTCTTAAAAGCTTGAGGCGTGATCGTCCTTCTTACACTTTAAGATTAACCTCAAGCTTTTAAGAAAATACCAATACACAGGTCATGCATCATGGTATATGAATGCGTAGGTAAAATTTAGTGACTGTGCGGTTGACCGCCGAGGAGTTCCAACTTCTGGAACCAACCCTGGGTGGAGCAGCCAGATCATGGTGAAATTTAGAACGGGCTGTCATAATTGAATGCGTATATAAAATTTAATATTTCTGCTGTTGAAAACTGAGGAGTTTCCTCATCTGGAGTCAATCCTGGGTGCAGCAGCCAGGTCACGATTGACTTTTGAACAGACTATCATATTTAACTGCGTATATTAAATTAATTTAGTGTCCGCTCTGTTGACCGCTGAGGCGTTCCTTCTTCTGAAACCAACCCTGGGTGCACCAGCCAGGTCACGGTGAACTTTAGAAAGGACTATCATAATTAAATGCGTATATAAAATGTTGTAACTGTGCTGTAGACCGCTGAGGAGTTCTCTCTTTTCGAACCAACCCTGGATGCAGCAGCCAGATCATGGTGAACTTTAGAATGAGCTATCATATTTGAATACATATAACAAAATTTCGTGTCTCTGTTGTTGACCGCTGAGGAGTTTCCTCGTCTGAAGCCAATCCTGGGTGCAGCAGCCAGGTTACAGTAGACTTATAACGGACTATCATAATTAAATGCGTATGTAAAATTTCTGGTTTTTACTGTTGACCCTTGAGAAGCGCCCTCGACTAGAACCAATCCTGGGTGCCGCAGCCAGGTCATGGTGGAATTTAGAACGGAATATACTAATTTATTGCGTATATTAAATTTCGTGTCTTTATTGTTGACCGTTAAGGCGTTCCCTTGTTTCGAGCCAAACCTGGGTGTAGAATCAGGTATCATGCATCATGCAAAAATGCATTGTCTTCGAAACGGAATCAACATGTAAAATTTCAATTCCGTAGGATAAGATGAAGTGGTTTTAATTCAGCTACCAACTAACAAGGCAAGTTAAATAAAAGCTTTCAAAAATATGATTCGCGACCGCAACAAGTATGTATTTAGTAAACAAAATTATATTCATTAAAATCATCAACACAACCCTCTAAGTTCATACTCGTATAATCCTATTGATTAATGTTTTATGAAATTGTAATTCAATAGGATAATATGAACTTAAAGAGTTGTATTGATGATTTTAATAATTATAATTCTATAAATACATACTTGTCATAGTCGCGAATCATACTTTGTTCAAAATACAACCTGACACTGACCTGCAAATTGCCAAAAACGTAAGAAAATTTTAATTACGCGAGCAACCAGGCGCTTCCCCCTTAAGGGCTTCCGCTCATTGCAGGCCAACGTTAGAAATAGGATCGAGTCCAGTCATCCGTCACTAATAAATTCTTTCAGCTGACAACTGCGATCAGTAACGGGTGAAACGACACTTCTAAACAGAATCATTAAACTGACGGACAAAACATTTAACTCAAATAATCCACCAGACCCTCCCAAAGCTAGTTAAACTGATTCTATCACACAAAATGTAACTGCCTAATTAAACCGACATCTGCCCAAAATATTCGCTGATAATTCAACTATTCGCCAACAAAAGCTAAGCTAAAAACACGAATGGCCAACAGCCGGGCCACAACACAAATTAGATTCGCATTAATGAAACGTGGGCGGACGGACGACTAATCTAACATCCCCGGGACAATGGCACAAAAAGGGCCAAACACTGAAAAATAGTTTTCGAGTTTAACGGCAAATTACACAGAATGGACGCTATCATGGCGAGAATTGCATAAAATAAAACTGGTCACGTAGCATTAGGGTCCCGCGGCCGTCCACCAAACTTTGAAAGCGATGCACCTGTTATTAACGCATCGCACGCTTTGTTCCAACACAATAGACGCTAAATTGCAACTCGAATTTCTCATATCGAAGAATGGGCGGCGTGCGCAGGTAAGCTTTTTTATGTGACGGAATATAGAGCTCTGATCCGTTTTTCCGTGTTGCGTTAGTATTTGTAATCATTTCAAGGTAAATCTGGGATAACTTTTCTACACATAAATATTATCTACAGCTCGCTGAAGTCAAAAAGGATAAACAAAATTTATACCAGCAACGAAACACATAATTGGAAACAAAACGAGCTACGTATGGTAATTTTACTCGTTGTAAATCCAGAACTAGGTATATCTAATTTATTAGTGATAAACCTTTCAATTTTACTACCTAGTCGAACAACTACCACAATTAATAGACACTGGATATGAAAATCGTATTAGATCAGTGTGAATAGTAATGGCCGGTTTATGGCGGCCATAAAATCACAACAAGCAATGTCTCACCGTCACACGAGAGATATTCGTCTATGGCTATACTAACAATCAAGATTAACCTTCTCGCCTCTTCCATTTTATTTACGATAGCCGTTAAAAATTAATCATGAAAACCCTATTACGGAAATTCGCAAAGCTATGTTAAAATTGTCTTATTAAATTGAATACGGAAAGAATTCATTTTATTGTCTCATAATTGCATCGCTCTGGAATGTCATAACAGTCTTTAATATCGATTTAATTAAAATAATATAACAATTTATTACCCGGCCGACGCGACGCGACGTTACCATTCGTCATGTTACAAACGACGTTTGTATAGCACAAAAAGTATCTATCGCCCGTTACATTGAATCGATTCGATTTGATTCCGTAAAAACTAAAGTTTAACACGTTGCTAACTCGCAGCAGAAAAAAAGCAAACATGCGTCTCTTGGGTTATTCTTCGTTCTGCTTTTATAAATTATACATTTTATGTGGACAACAATCGTCTGATCTGTGATTATAATAAGGGCCGCGACTCCGTCCGACGGACAACACAACATATGGGGTAAGTATGTAAGTCATGTCGATGGATCCCATTTGGTTGGAGGCGTGCCCGGGGTGCTGGCTCTGAATGCTGCTGCATTGTAACGGTGTACTGAGTATGATTGCGTCAATATTACACAGACGGTTTCTTCGTAACAGGTTAATGCCCCATAGACATTATACCTAGTCTATCATAACAAGATTGGCACGTTGTAAAACAGATTGGCATTTAACAGCAACGCCTCCAACAACTATAAAGTTATCATATAAAATGAACGTTTTATAAGTTTTTGTAATGCAATAATGAAGGTTTTTCATTGACTGCTGCGCTGCGTGTCGCGGATTCGATTCCCGCACGGAACAAATATTTGTATGACCTACAAGTAGTTGTTCCGGGTCTGGGTGTTTGTGTATGTGAGTTTGAAGGTTGGTAAACGCACCCACAACAAGGAGAAAATCCTAGTGTGGAGCAACGTTTTAAAAAAAAGAAAAAGAAAAGAAAGAATTAACATTTTTAATACCTATATGAATGATGCCAGTATGAATGATTAGGATTTTCAAGTTGACCATTGCGTGGGCAATAACTCTGACAAACTATGGTTAACTACGCTGTAACAGTTACGTTGACCGTTTGCTAACATGACCTAGCCTAACCCGCGGAGCAGCGTCATAATGACGCGGCAGCGGTTTGTGCGCCGGCGCACAAAAACCGTATCGAATCGGTCACAATGTAGACTCACGTCACCGGGGCGCCTGCGATGCACATATCGACAACGTTCGACTAACCGAACCTTTCGCAATATTAGTTCCGGTCAATAGATGGTTTAGCGCTTACAATGGACAGGTAGGTGCTATTCATTTTATAAGTCTTTATTTGGAATACTGTCAGACACAATGACATATCAACAAACTCACACTATATTCTGAGACCAAAGTAAGGGTGTCTTTGCATTGAGCTTTAATCCAGAATAAGCGTTGATTTTAATTAAGGAGATAATATAGTTTAAAATAACCATTTTGACACAAGTGTTCGATTCTTCGATAACAAAGTTTAAAAGTAACGATCGTGAACTTTGACTTTCATGCATTAAATTGTCCAATAAATATGCCAAAATTCTCGTTATCTGTCAGCAAAACAGAAAACTGGATGTGTGCATTGATTTAATAAACATGATTGTTTAATTAGCTTGTCAATTAGCATAAAGATCAAACTATTGACATAAAATTACAAAGTATTAAGGCTCGTACACACTGGCGCGACGCGACGCCCGACACAAAGGCACCGCGTGTCGCGCGACGAGCGGCGTCTTTCTGTAGCGCTGCCGCGTCGCGCCTGTCTGTGGGAGTCTTTATGATATTTGAACACCAGCAACCAGTCAACTGGTAGGTATTTATCAAGAGTATATCTAATAATAAAGGCTCCCACAGACAGGGGCGATTCGGCAGCGCGACGCGACTCTAATAGAACAATTTCTATGAAAACTTCTTAGAAATTGTTCTACCAGAATCGCGTCGCGCCGTCGCGTCGCGCTTGTCTTTGGGAGCCATAAGTCGCGCCTGTGTGTTTAACCTTTAGCGCGATCATTGCATTTATTAATGAAAAGTTACGCAAGGGTTATCGTACGCACAAAGGGAAAAATTGAATTCCTCACCTGTGCCCACAGCACGACTGGATTGAAAGACTCGTTTGTGCTCATAATCACAATTTCACGCGTACTTATAGACAGTACAAACATGTTAAACTGTTGGTCACGCCTGTTTTTGTGTACATTTAGGTACCCGTTCAAAGGTGTTTTAACACATTATAAGGTCCACACACAGAGATACGTTTAACACAGCTTCTTTATTACGTCTTTTTTCATTTTGTTCGATTTTTAATAGCGTGTTGGGGCAATAAAATAATAAAAATGTGATTAATTTTGGCTCCGATGATATATTATTATGATTATGTTCCTGTAGTAATAAAACATAACATAAATAAAAATTGCCTTGAAATTAGAGATTTGCTCAGTGATGGTACCTACCTTTATATGAAAGGTGTGCGCCTGGCTATAAAATATTAATATTCTTATGAGAAAATGATTGCGTCTCCTTGTGTGTTATTTAGCGAACCCAAAGAAGTTGTCGGTGCCTGGCTGGATGTTCACATCTAGCCGCCTGAAGATCGATAGTCTTCAACTTAATAACTGTTCCCCTGTCTGAACACGGGCTATGTGCAGCTAATTTATTTTTGTACATCAATGAACGAACCTCGTTATATGAGCACCCGATATCCATTATGAGCTACTTTAATCATTTTTGTGCAATAATCGTAACAAAAAGAAAAATCGTAGCGGAATTACTTACTGGCCCCATATAAACGACAATCATTTGCGCTAAGCAATAACATTTGCCTGAGATTCGTAAAAGTCACGGCGTAACATGGAACGTATAACAAGCAATATGTGAAGACGCAATTGTTCAGTACAATGACAACGGGAGCGAGAGACTATCACGAATGCCTGTGATCCGACCACGCAACGCAACGCTGAATAAACGCCCCGTGAAGTCATAAAACCGAGCCACGGTAATTCCAAAGGACGCCTATAAATTCTTTATTTTATGATCGCGAGCATATATTTAATTCTAAGAGCGTCCCCACTGTTTCCTTTTTTGTCACATAAATAAAGAATTTATAGTGAATTTTATACGTCCTGTAATCAGTGTTTAAACGCCTGAACAGCGGTTATGTACGGGCATTAAAACATTAATGAGCCAAGATGACTTGAAGGCTGATGTAAATAATGTTATCACATATAAAAGTCCGGATCAAATTAATATTCGTTTCTAACAGAATAGCTCGCCTCGACGGAGTCTTTCATAATTTTGGATTATTTAATTGTAAGCGGACCGCCTCTTTTGAAAGGCTGACAACACCAAGACCGTGTTGTCTGCCTCTCGTTTGAATGCCCTCACTTCCTATAGATATTAAACGCATCACAATAGATGGCCGACGACGGCCGACAATACAAAGTGTATTTGTACCAAAAATTCATGGTTGTATTAGTTGTAGTACGGTGTACGCACGTCTCAGCATCACAGACATGTAAGCTCAATTGTTGGTATCGAACAAAAAGAACGAATTTCTTACATGTTTACCTTTGAACAATGTGCGTAGGAGCTACGAACGATTTGATAGAAAACCGAAATATCTTGATACTTTTGATTATAATTTCGTTGTAGATTTTTTGCATGTCACTTTTACAAAACTTAGGAATTGCTTCGAACAAAATAGAGCTGATTGATTTAAAATTAAATCAGCTCTTTTAATGTAGGTAATATAACCCATATTTAAAGTAGATCATTAGATATGACAGGCATCCCTTATTGATCCTAATATAAATAAAATATGATATTAGTATATCAACGGACTAATTAGTAATTTGATAATGATACGTTTAACATAATCTACATTAATTATCACGCCATTAATGAGATACTTTAAGAACTTAAAAAAAAGAATTATGCGTCTTTGACTACATAGTCGAATGTTAAAATATATATTTTGAATCTGTTAGAATTTAGAATATTACGATATAATTTGTATTCTTATTTAAGATTTGCTGATAAATGTATGTCAACATTTAGTTTATAAATTATTTATATCAAGAACCACATCAAAATTTATTAGAAACTAAAAGAAAACGAGTACGTATTAAGAAACCGCAGAATATTTAAGTATCTAGTTGGTTTACGTTAATTGGACGACTGTCCAATGTATGCAAAAATAATTATAAACTTTTATTAATGATTTGTCTTGGAATACATGTTAACAAAATGTTTTAATTTGAAACGATAATCGATTAACAGATTAATATTTTTCGATCATCCTTTTAACTTTTTGTCAATACTAATATTAGGTATGATTGAAATATATTCTTAAATCTTCAGTGAATGATTTAAATAATTATCAAATATCTATATTTATTTTATTAATAAACCTTACAGACTAGTAACAAATTTAAATATCATTACAAGCTAATAACAAGCTTCCACATGTACCTATTTATTACAAATAATTTGATTGTCAAAGTATCAAAATCGTTAGCATGTAATAAAATTGTACAGTGGACACACAAAAGGCATAGCGGAGAAGGTACTAAAGCAAACGGCCCTTGCGGACCGAACGATTTCAGGCACAATAGGGTCCGGCCCTACACGTCACTAGCCGTCACATTGAGCAGAAACACAAACATTTAAAATATCATCAGCCACGATAATACCACAAAAAATACATAAAAAAATATGTCCGAGTACAACTATCGTCCCCGGGAGCACAATGGTAAGTCTTATACAAAGATAAACACTGACCGCGCAGCCAAGTTTCGAGAAAGAAGTGACGCGCAATGAAAACACTCACTAAGTACGATCGAGAATTTCGGGCCTTCAAACATGATCTATTCTCGGCTTTACGAGCGAGCCTTTGCGAGTATAATGAAGAATTCTGCGTACGAATTCGGCAGCCTTAACTCCAGAACAATCGGTAGCCCTTTGAAGTTGCATAGACCACACATTAGGAAATTGCAACTTAGCTCTACTGTTATGTGCAGAACCAAATGAAGAAGTAAGCGAAATATCATAAAAATACCAATCTACACAAAACGGCTATTATATAGACAGACAATTACCTACAAATTTCCTATATCAATAAAATTTCGCCATAGACACCTTTAGAATCATTCGATCCGCTGTTAGCTCAGGTGTCGAGACTTTAAAGCTATCATCATAAAGTCAATATTTAGAAAAGCTCTACGTCAAAGATCATATTTCTTTGCGAATAATGCATTATGCAACGTTGAAGTTTACTTAGGACTACTTGAAAGGAGGCTCAAATCATTTTGGGTATTATAATGATCGATGTTTTAAAACGTTGATGTAGGAAGGAACCGATCAGCTGTAGCGAATATAATAGTATTTTTTTTTAAAAGAAAGGATTTAAGTAAGAAAGATCCATTGTTTATTGTGCACAAACAACACGCACAATACAAAAAAACTATTGTAGACAAAATACATACACTAATAAAATGTAGCCAAAAGTGTCGCCATCTTACAAGAAAAATCTTACGTCTCATGAAATATGCTCAAAAAAATATAAAACACGAAAAATGTGTGTCCGCATGAGCGATCATTTAACTTTTACAAAACCAATAAACTGAATTTTAAACATGACAAAAAAAAAAAAAGAACTAAACAGCATTCACAAAAATGTGGATTGCTGAGATTCAAATTTGTTAACAATAATAAGGAACCATATCGGTTCGTCCCACGACGTGTAGTGGCCGCCCACACCGCGACGGTGACGCCGCAATAATACTACAAGTGGAATACTTTTCAATAAACTTTGATTTATTCTACCTATTTTCATATTCCCGAATGACGGGATTCCTGACGCGTTTCTCTCAACCGCCGACAGGGACGAAAAGATTGCAACCGCAACGGGAGGACCAAAAATTACTCAATGAAAATATTCTGAAGCTGAGGGTTAAATGCCTACAGATTAATTAATCTTGTTAATTAATCAGTTAACACTTATCTCCCGAAGGAGAAAGAAATGTTATACCAAGCTATCCGCACTTTTAAAAGTTTTTAGGGACCCTAACATCGAAATTTACTTTGAGATTGCTCCATAAAACTCAGTTCAAAAACCAAAGAAATTCGTTCTCGTTTTTATTTGTACATAAAATAAAATATCAACGTTAAGGCAACGCGATATCGACGGGCGCGATTGGTGAGTAAAAAATTTAATTTTGCGCCACACAATGTGGTGTTGTGTTGAGAGGGCAAAACAAAACGTTCGTGCCGTTATTCCATGTTTCCTTAAGCTCAAAGTAATTCAGTTTAAACCTCCTCAACAGGCAAATAAGTAGAAGAATGCTTGGAGAAAGGGGTCGACAAAGACGGCTATTTTTATGTCACTCGGTAGATTATCTTCTGTAAGTGACGGTTTTAAAAATAACGCTGAACTTAAACTAATAAACTCAATAAATAGCTGTTGACACCAATGATATGGAGAAAGTTCAACGATAAATAGCAATGCGAACAATTTTGAGTTAAATACATTACTAAAACAAGCGTGTTTTTGAAATAATCAACGTCTTTTATGCCATTTCAAACAATTTTTTTTTTACTATTCAATCCTTATTTGCAGAAAGGACGACAATATAAAAAATAAAAAACAAACCCTCCCAAAATGGCACTAATAGTAAATTCACGCAGTATTTACCGTAACGAAGGACTTTGAGATAGAAGCATCTGTTTGTTGCGGTACGACCGGCCGGTGGCAGGTGCCCTCAGTCACGTGCGGTTGCGACTTAATGACAACATTTTTGGACTAACCCACCGAACTATCAGCCACAAAACAAGCCTAGATAGCGATGGAAATTCTCTTCAAGCTACTTTCATTATTGATGTTTGCGGAATAATTTATCATCCACTGCGCCGCTTGGCATTTTGACCACTAAGGCTCGACGCACGGACCAAACTTCTGATGCTGAATCTTTTATCACAAAATGGACGGTAATGGGGATTTTTGTGATTACCAAATAAAGGTACTGCGAGATTTAGTAACGAATCCACAGAGAATACGAAACAGTTATTTCGTATTTTATATACAAATTCACGACTAAGAGCTCGTGTGGCACCCAAATATCGAGATTTTCTATTTTTATACCCAGACTTTTTCAAATGAGTCAAAACTGTTTTGTGGTCAACCCCTAACTCTTTAGATATGTCGTACCTACGAATATCGGCATATTCGTAGGTACGACATATCTTCTTGCTCCACTTTTTCATTAATGGCATCGACTTTATCCGTTACAGGGTGACCCATAGATATCCGAGGGTGACCAGAGCGAGCTACATCTTTGACATCAAAATTCCTGGACTAAAAACGCTTGAACCAACTTTGTGCTTACTGACACTGCGTTAAGTCCATAAACGTCACAAGATTTCTGTTTCGCTTGTGTCGCATATTTCTTTTTTTTTGTAATAAAACTTCAAAACGTATCTAATTTCTTCGTTAGATTCACTCATTTTAGCGGACGGAAAAACAATTGAAAAATGGCGCAAAATCGTTTTTACTTTTTATTTGTAAGCTATTGCATAGCTTTTATCGCGAGCTTTGAGCGCAGCGACCGAATCAAGAAATTCCGTAACGAAAATAAAACCTAACACCCCCCACTCCGCCTACCATGTAGATCGGCCGAGCGTTCGCTTAACGTGTATGTATATGGTACGACTGTACGTGAATTAATATCAGAAACAAAATACTGCATAAATAAAAAATAAATAAATAATTATAATTGCATAAGTTGATAAAAAATGCTATGCAATAGCTTTACCGCGGCAGTCCCCGAGTGCGACACGTGTTTTTTTTTTCTTTTATAAATTTCATCTATTTAATGGTACGAAAACCAGCTAGATACAAACAGTACAGCCAAAGAGATTTTACTAACACTTTATACCTATAAAATAGGAAAAAAAAAACGATCTTTCACGAAACTTATACCTACGATTACACTAAAGTTCTGAAGCATATTAACAAAATATAAGATTAGACGTTTTTAAAAAACGTCTTAAATATTAATTTTGCTATTGTAAACGGTTAGAAAACATATTTTGCTAAACTCAGCTGACTTTTAATCCTTTTCTTTGCGAATAAACGATTCTTTGTAAGTGTTCGGTGTTCTTTGTAATTGTTGCGAGATAATAACAAACAAAAGGACAATGGGAAATAATTATTTTGCTTGTACATTTACGGATTGTTGTGGCGTCTTGTAGTAGACGCAAAGATACTAATTGTGGACGTAAACGTTATTCTCCTGATCATTTTTAGATGTAACAAAGACAGGTGCACGTTTGGCTAACAAAAGCCAGTACAATGGAGAAAGGCGGAGTAAAAAAAGAGATAATCTTTAGAACAATTAGACAAAAACAGTCTGAAAGTAAACTTTTCCTACCCTGGCAATGATGCAATGATCTTTTTTCTTTCCTCTCTTTCCTAGACTTTCATTACCGTTGGGTATGCTTATTCTAAGACAGCTAGAAGAATGAATAAAAATCTTCGCACGTAAAATCCTACCAGTCATGAATAGAAACGGAATCCATTCAAAACCGATTTCGCAAACACACAATCACCTATAATCCAATCTAAAGCACAGAAGTTGAACGACCAGACGTATCGCAGAAATAACATCGAAATTACTAAGATCATGCGTTATAAACGAGCGTTAAAGTGTCTAGCATAAGAGATTGCTCCAACGATTTATAATCTGACATTATTATTTAAATATTAACACTCGGATTGATATACGGTTTATCGGTTAACGTAATCGATATAAATAATACAGACGTGTGAATTTAGCTTTGTTGTAAGGCGTGGAGCACACTGAGTGGGGGCGAAAGACGCGGCTCTTCACGTTCCGGTAGTCGAGTCGTTTGCAATGGCTATATTAATCATAGAGTTGACGCCTACGGGGCGTGGCCACAGCTTATTAATTCATGTGGAGTTATTAAATTCGATGCCGAAGGACATTGGCCGTTTGGTGTCGACAATAGATTTGTGTGTCATTGCAATTATACAGTTCGGGTTTTTATTGGATTGAAATATGCTTTAATCAGTTGCTTAGAAGTGTGTGTGATGTTTGTTGTTACTGTAAAAGATTGAATGGTGGGTTTGATTGTTTAAGCATTTATAATACGTTTTCTAGATTGTTGATTCGTCTCTTATTGAAATAGTCTTCAACTAACTTATGTTTTTTTCCAATGGTCTATAATTTACTGTCTATAACTTGCACTATGTTCATTGTAGAGCACTTGGTCCATCGACTTGTTTAAGCATTTATAACATCCCTTTTTAAACACTTTGGCAGATGTCAATTTACCGAACTATGTTTATTGATATCTTAACTAAACCTTCATATTATCTCATCTTATTATATTGTTATCTTACATACAGGGTCGCAGGTACATCGACGCGCGAACTGAAACCATGAATTCAGCACACGAGTCTAGAACGCCTAGCGTAGAAATGTTTCGTCGATTATCAAAAATGAAATCAGCTGTTTCATAGAAAAGTGCAATACCTAGGCGGTCAAAATATATGGCAAAGCTATTTTTTCACCGACGAATTTCAACACAGGGAGGTTCAGAATCATGTTCTGAATCCATGGTAACAGGTTGTGCGTTTATATCCCTGCCAACCTGTATACCGAGAATTTTCTGTAATTCCGTAAATCCGTTTGTCCTGATCTTTACCCACGTGGGTAAAGATAACCCTCGCCTGTACAGATTAAAAAAACATGTAATTAAGTACCTACCTAACAAAAAGAACCTTAATAAAGGATAACGATAATTATAGGATAACGATATTATCAAATTTACATTCTCTACTCTATTATTATTTAGCACTTTATTGCCCCTTATCTGCATCACCTACCTTCATAAACTGGAAACTACCATGAAAAGTAAAACAACGAATAAAATTAAGTTACACTATATAAATAAAGCCCTATATTCTTAACCTATAATAATACAATCAAATGAATACAGCACATAATATCTTATAGCATTTTTGCAGCGATAAAGTGGCTCTATTTACATTTCCCTTGGCCTTATAAGATCATCTTGTAATGATTTATCGGGTGTCGAGCGTACTAAATGGCGTATAGCTTGGATGAAGCACTTGCTACCGTAACGGACCAAGGGCTAGTTAATTATTATCTAGTCGTAAAGCTGTTTAGCGAGCACACTATTTATTGGCGGCTAACGAAGGTTAATTGTTCGAGCCGATGCTGTTAACGACACCGCTGGAACATTTCATATTGTATTTTTAAATTATATTAAAAATTATTATTATAATAATTATGAAGAAAGTGTAGGGAATCGGATGTCTCACACATTTTATTTTGTATTAAGGACGGAGGTACACCTGGCGCTTGATAAGATCAGAAATATTGTTATGTCTCAGAAAGATGTTGTGCTGGATATAAAGTAAAACTATCTTAACCTTTATTTTGATACCGATAATGCCGTTTGGGCAGATAGGTAATTTGAAGACTTAAAACGTTTCATTTAAATACATATAGATTATCCAGACCTATCAAAATACTTAATCAATATTAATTTACAAGTTCTTTTGCGCACATTCCTTTTAAAATAACTTTTTAATTTGTGCTTCTGTATGGTAAAAACGAAATGATTAATTGATAAAACCACCGCTATCCACCTTCAGAGCAGGCTCGCATAAAATTAATTACGAATATTCACACAACGTACACAGTAACATTCAATAAATTACTCTAAACCAACTAAAACGGAGGTCATAAAGCCGACCATTTATCATAACAACACTGTAAACCGCTGACACTACATCATCTTTATTTGTGTATTTTCGAGCGTAGTGTCAGACATTGGTAAAAACTCGCGCTGTCCGAAGAAAGATTCGATCGAATCGATCACAGTCACATGCCTAAAATAATGCTCCATCAAGCGGTGCGCAGTATGCCCCGGCAGGGCACAACCACTTCTTATGGAGATGAGAGAACCGCCAACCAACACCCTTGCGGCACCCCGCGGAGTGCGACCTAACTGACGATACATAATCAAATATTTAATTCTTTCGCTATTGTAAAATACTTATGTGGCGTGTACTTGCGAAAAGTAATTTCATTTGGTTTAAAGTTTTTTTTATTCAGTGTGAGATATATCTTGTAATAATTTTAAAATAAATTCTTTAATGTGAAGAATCCATACGTCGAGAAGACTGCTTTACGCGTCTGCCTTGTATAAAATTATAAAAACACGATAAACAGGAAAATATATATTATATTGATTTAGAAGCAATACCATGAACATCCAACTGTCCGTTTTTATCGATGCTGTAAAGAAAATCGAAGGCAAAAATATGCTCAGAGCTTTATCAATAACAAAATACTAGCGCATCTTATCAATAAAACAAAGCAAGCCTCCGAGGACCGTATCGTAAGATCGGAAGCAAGCCGTCCTCGCTACAAGACGACGGATTAGAAAGCTCCGAACGTTGGGTACAGTCCCTTGAGTATAAATTATTTATGTAAATTTTTTCGACCGTTCGAAATTATATTTCAGCATCGACGTGAATAATGTTGACGGATTTTTCACTTGGCCTCTCCTTAACGAAACGATCAAACAAATGAAGCTTCGACCGGTACACTCAAAATTACGTCTCATGTTCCCCAAAGACATTTAAGTTCATTAGAATTTTCTTTCGAAAGACAGAGGGTAACTTGATTTCTTTGTGAACTGATAAACAGAATGTCATCATGATAAAAATATTTGTTATTTTTCTTTAGTAAAAAGGGATAAAAATACCAAATAGGATTGTAGGAAACAATGTCAAATCTGGCAAAATATTGTTCAGTCACGTAATAAGCCAAAATGAATTGCTATTTTTAAGACATCGTAAATTCCAAAGGTTTGATTCTTTTAGGGATCTGTGTTAAAATAAAATCATTGCATTTTGTACTTTTTGACAGATTTAAGCGATGCTATAAAATAGCGTGGCCTATGTAAAAAATTACTTAGGTGGGTTATTCTAGAAATCTTAGAATTACTTTTGAAGTTCAGAATACCACCCTACTTAGTAGTAAAGTGCTATTCTGTACTTTCAATACTTACTAATTATGGTTCATATTTTACCCAATTTCCCTACTTACCATATTTAAAACATGTAAAATTTCTACTCCGTAGGATAAGAGGAAGTGGTTTTAATTCAGCTT
This sequence comes from Dryobotodes eremita, assembly GCA_917490735.1. Taxonomy (NCBI): domain Eukaryota; kingdom Metazoa; phylum Arthropoda; class Insecta; order Lepidoptera; family Noctuidae; genus Dryobotodes; species Dryobotodes eremita. Next base: position 14,363,597 of record OU823251.1, on the reverse strand, counting down.
GCAAGATTTGGCCTGAACAAACATACATACAAACATCGCAAGTTAAATAAAAACCTTGTAAAAAATCGTCACCAACTCTTCTGATTTCGGAAATTAATTTAGTATACGGAACACTGATCACAAAATTGTTTTTTTTTTCCAAATAAAGTTATAAGATCCTATGAATCTTATTATGAACAATCCGAAGTAAGTTGGAGGCCCACACTCGAGTGATATTTCCGACAAGGGCCGAGGGGCGCATGCATTTAATGAAATCAAAAGGATTAAGAGCATCTGCCTGCTTGTTATTCAAATCGATTGGGAGCTCGTTTATCATTTTAAATAAGCTACTGCTTAGATAAACCCGGGGCGTGGTTCATGTATAACAAAAGACGGGGTCCTCGGTAGCCCAATTAACTAACCAGTTATTAATGAATGAGGCTTGGAAACTATATGAACAGAAACTCATGTAAATTAGTATCCAGTATTGAGAAACTTTGTCTATTGTTAACATAAATCGTATCGTATGTGTACATTTGCTATACAAAATCAAACAATAGTTAGGTTTACTCTCCGAATGGAAACAAGGTAAGTTTGTGTTGGGAAATGGGAACCATTATTTCCGTCCTAATGAAACACTCACCATCACAATTTAGGTAAACATTAACAAAATAATGACAACATCGTTTAAATTCCCTCGACGTGTTCAAATTACGAATGATTACAAAGCGTTCGAGCAAATGAATATCGAATGCGAACAGCTTCAAGTACAAAGCAACAAACCTGAAGCTGCGCGATGACGCTTCGTGTTTTCCCAGAGCAAACAATCAAACAGCCAAGAGGATGGAACAAATTACGACAGCATTGTCGAGGTGTTTAGAAAATTGGGGAACAATCGTCCTGCCGAGTTAAATCTCTGATAATGTCTTTGGAGAAGTCGTATGACGGCGAGGGGATGAATAAATCTCTCTTAATTGGAACGCGCCGCGCCGTGCGACAACATAATGTGGACGCTTTGTTGCCAAGCGTGCATTCTTCGCCTTGCCGGACTGAATACACGAATCAACTGAGCTAATGACGATGGGAACTTTTGACAACCAGTCCTGACAAAATCAATGCGCCTCGACCACAATGTATTCGGACGAGAGCAATTGAATGAGAGATTGAAAAGGTTACGAGGCAGTTCTCTTAAGGTAAGGGGAGCTGCTTCCACCGCTATATCTCGGAAAATATTCTTTGTAAGATTTTTCACTCATAAAATAAAAATATCGAGCGTATGCTAACCCGCGCATTCGTTCTGGGAGCACTCACTTGTAAAACTGCTTACTTTATTGCTCCAGCGCTCTGGAAATACGAACTCCGCTTTAGTTGGCGGCACAGTGTTGTGTTCAACTTTACTACTAGTACACATCGCTCGTTACATAGAAATATTCGTTAAACTTGGCCCGGTGACGCATACATTAAAGGGTTGAGAAATCGATCGCCCGATAAGGTCCCAACGCTAGTGAAATACAAACTAGTTTAATTTCGAACGCCCAACCCAAAAAGAGGACAACGTTGTAAAACACAGGATGAGGCTATTGTTAAATATTTTACTGTCGGCTGGGAAAGTTAGTATCGTTTGATTAATCTATTTCCTATTTAAATTAGACATGAAATAGGTTAGCGCTTATAATTGTTACAAGCTTGTTTTAATGTAAACAATCGAAACTTGTTACTGATGTTATCATAATTAAACACACAGAATATTATATTTGTACAGTTATATTGCACGTATAAGTGTGTAATTATACCTAGTCACAATTGTACCAGAGTATTTATCTTTGTGACATACTAGGTACGTGAATTTGCCATGTTATAGGTATTTCATACAAATGCCAAATAATGACAGTTTTGGTTTGAATATACGGACAATTTAAATTGGTAGTCACTTAATAAGCATTCCATTAGACATCAGGTATTTATAATAAATATATAACTTCGTTTGTGTATGAAATTACTATTATTTAGGTAAGTATCATTCAACAATTTAAGGTCAAATAAATTAAAGCAAGTGCCACTCAAAGGAATCTCGATCAAGTGTATTTGTCAGTTGTTCTTGAACAAATAAGAAGTATATTGGTAACTAAAACACTCCAAGTGAAGTGGAGAGGAGTAACTTGGAAAAGCGGGCACGTCGACCAGCATGGGCAAAAAGATAAGTAATTGATCTACAATTATTCAGGAACTCATAAATGTTTCTAATAGGATTGGTGCAAATATTTAGAAATCAGTGACCTAAGTTAGAACAAAACAAAAAGTTTGAAACTAAGGAGCTAGGCACAGAATACGCTATCCAAATAAAAAGACACTAAAAAACATACATTTTATTATTGATAAAGTATTTAATAAATCACATGATAAAATAACGGCCAAAAAAAGACTAGTAAAGTCGGGACAACGAATATCGGTTGGAATATAAACTATCGGGGTAGCTATGTTCATACATCAATTCCTCGTGCATACAGCGGCGTCTAGATTGAGAACATCTCTCTAACATGCTTGGACGGGCCGTCGGCAGGGAAAAAACGACCGTCCATCGCGATGCCGCCGGCAAATCGCTCGGCAAACATTAGCTAAGCGCGCGTGAAATTGTCTGTGCAGAACCGGGCGGCGTCCATTCTGCATACATTAGTTTATGGCACCAAGTTCCAGCTACTCGTATTATTTCAAGACGACATACATGTGTTATACAGGAGCCAGTTTACCGGAACGATGGCGACGTGTAATAGAATGATGCTGTCGGAATAAATGTATTCGTTTTTGCTCTCATGGATGCAAATAAAATCTTGAATAATTACAAACAGACTGGGATTTTATTGAAGTATTTTAATACGTTAGAATTGTTTGTATGTATAAGTTGTAATAAAGGCATATGAAATAAGGAACGAGTAAGTAAAACACAAGCTATTACAAAACCGTATATGTAATGTATTTCAATTTCATAATTTCTATACCTGCATTTCACGCTTCATAAAAAATCTCATAAGCAGCAAGGTTGAGCCCAACGATTCGTTTTTACATTGTGTTTTTATTCAATAACCGCACCATTTAAATGGAGGTTTCGTGTTACTTATACCTTTGTTGTTCTCAAATTGAGTGAAACTGTATGCTATAAGTGTTAACATTTTAATTTCTTTTCCTAATGCAATATTTTGAAAACTAAGATCAGAAGTGTTGGTAATGCTTTATCTTGTAATCGGTAGCTAATTGTGATAACAATAACGCAGGCCTCATTAAAAACTAATTGCTTAAACATGTCATCTTTATCTTGGTCAAGTCTATGAATTTGTTCGTCACAAATTTCAGCGATAATTCTTAAATCTGATGAAAACTAAAATGCCTTTGATAAAGCTAATCCAGCATCGATAGAGTAACTACACCCAGTCATGGCTCTTGCTTTGTCACTGGCCAAAAAGACAGCAAACTCAGCTACATCTTCAGTTTTCACCAGCCTACTGAGTGGAGCAGAAGAGGCCTCATTCCAGAACGCATCACTTTCTTCTTGATCGACACCGGCATTATTCAATATATTTGTTTTAACTACACCGGGTGAAATCGAGTTAACACGAATTCCTTTAGCAGCCAGGTCCATAGCTACACAGGTAGTAAAATGATCCAGGGCCGCAATTGACGTCTGATATGGAACACTTTTAGAGGCACCCAAAGAACACGCTGCACTTGATATATTAATAATGTTTCCTTTGGTTTCTGCTAGTTCACGGGTAACACAGTTAGTGAGGTAAACTATAGATCTTAAATTAGTTGTCATTATGTCATCAAATACTTCAATTAGATTAGAATCCAATATACTTGCAGATTTGTAAACTCCAGCACAGTTAATAACAACGTCGATTCTTCCAAATTCATTTTTAGTATTCGTTATAACTTTAAGAACATGCTGATCGTTACTTAAATCTGCCACTGTAGTTAGTACTTTAGCTCTACTCAATCTTTCACACTCCTCTGCTGATTTCTTTAAATTGTCTTCGTCTTTGTCAACTAGTGATAATCTTGCTGCATATTTGGCAAAATGATAACTTATAGCTTCCCCGATTCCAGAGCCTGCACCAGTCACTATTACCACTTTGTTTATGAAACTCATTTTCGTAAGCGTCTATTGCAGCACAAGTGATATAAGCTTTCCGATCGTTTTGTAACTGAGTACGATACTTTCATACATATCAAAATCGATAATATCATTATCGCTTTTGAATAGATAGTATATCTAAGTACGTAGAACCACGTACAGATATGCAGATTATATTCATGTTTTATAATTTAATATATAATTTAATATCAAATAGTAGGTTATCAAAGTAAATCAGATTAGATTATTACTAGTTACAGTAGGTAGGTAAATAGGTAGTCTTTGATCGTCTTGAGAGTTTAAACAACAGCAGAAACGTCTTCTATACTTGAACCCTTCGTCTACATTGAACGGCCATAACAATTCCCAAACGAAAGTGGGAATTCAATAGGATTTTGTTTAATATTTGATGAATAATCTTAGTACATAATATATAAACTCACGCCTTCTCCCCACGGGGGTAGGCAAAAACAACAGAACGCCACCTGCTACGATCCTCACATGCTCCTTTTGCCTCGTTTACGTCCATCTAGTCCCGAGAATATCGAAGATTTGTAATGATTTCATAAAAAAACATATTTTTGGGCGCTTACATTGCTAACGCTGGCTAAACCTTTACGAGACACATCAAAATAATGTACTATGGAATTGTAAATCTTAAAAAAGTCTACAGAAAAGTCCGCGATAGGATATGTTTATCTCCTAAGGATAACCCACAGTGATCATTTTTATCCTTTACATTTTACTAAAAAATGATGGGTTACTTACGAAGCTATTTTAAACCATACGGTAATAATCCTTACCCAATTAAATACGTTAGATACGTTGTGCATTTCATGTAGACCACAATTGTCATGTACAGCATATTATTAAAATGCATATCTTAGAAGATATCACAGAGTTAAAAGTGTAACATCTAGATCAATATAGACCACTATGAGTATCATTTTACGCACGCCTGTTGCGAATACTACGCACCTGACCTTTCTGAAGATCATCAACATAATCAGCCTATGTTCTCACTGCTGGGACACAGACATCCTCTCGGTTAGAGGGAGTGGGCCGTAATCCACCGTGGGCTCAGTGCGGGTTAACGGATGTCACATGTCTTCGGATTTTTGGTTCTAGGACATGCCGGTTTCCTAAAGATGTTTTCCTTTACCGTTTTTAAAGCAATGGTGATAAAATAATGTACACAGAGTAAAGCGCCTGTCTGGGTTCGAACCTACGAACACCACCAATAAGGTCACTATTATGTCCTTCTAGGGCATCCCCTCCAGGCGTTTCCACTCATATCTGTCTTGTAAATACCTTTTGTTAGTCGCCTTTCATTCATACTCTCATGTCACTACGTCTTCTTTTAAACCGCACCGTTGGCTTATCACATCATTCCTCAGCCTATCATTCATAGTAGCCCTGCGTATATGTATGTATGTATGTAATAATCTTAGTACACGACCGAATACTCGGAAGCGCATTAACCACCGAAAAGTCAATGGATTGATCGTACTTACCTACCATGCTATTATAGAAATAATTATATTTTAGCCTAAGGGGGCCCACGTAAGTATAAACAACATCTGTCATTCCAAACATATGCTTCAGGTAGAGTGAACTATTAACTATTTAAGGCAATAAAACGATATCGTTTTATTCGTGAGACCTCTTATGTAATCAAAAACAAATTTTATGTTAATCATCAAACGTCATGAGAGAAATACAAACATTTTAAACGTCATAATTTGCCCGAAGGGTAAGAAGGAGAAGGATGATTAAAATCATAGAATAGGAGCAATTACAGACCCTTGAATTCAAAGAATTTATTATGTAAGTGATTTTGTCTTAATTGAATCCCATTATTTAGCTGTGATTGTTTAGTAAAAACGCACGCTGTTATTACTCAAACGAAGACATTGTCACACTTGCTAGACCAACTACTTATACAAAATAAACATGTCACTTTCTTCATATAAATCTTCGTCCATATTAGGTTGAAGATGAAAGTATTTAAACTTGAAACTTAACTTTTTAACAGTTCATGGGACCTCTGAATGCCAGAACCCTTGGATCACAAGTACGAAAACTTGACAATATTAAAAAAAACCTATTTCACCGAGGCATCGGTAAAAAATGCCGGCAATCCGTAAAAGGAATTTCTCAGCCAATACCGATCGCTTGTACGAAATCGAGGAGCGTTCCTTTCAATCCTTTGTCGCAGCCATTTGATTAAAGTAAAGGGGCCGCAATCACATGCGAAGAGGTTTTGCGACTGAGGAAGTATCGCGTTTACAAATGGCGCACCGCCTGCATTGTGACCGAGAAGCAGCCGCCGAACGGAGAAGACTCCTAGTTGAAGGCAATTGAAGCCGGATGCCGGGACCTCGATGCTCACTTGTTCGCGACACTCGACACCACGCCAAAGTAAATTGAAAACGACGACACTGATACCTTTAAGGAATAAAGAAGGCGACCGCCGAACACAATATCTTTCAACTAGGTGGTAGGTGGGTGTGGAAACACCTTATATCGTAAAGAACTTACCCAGCAAAAGTGTCAGAAGTAAAGGTGCAAAGGTGTGGCAAGACCCGCCCATATGATTAACTACATGAGAGATAGCAACCCCCAATCGGCATCTTTGACCCGTGGTGATGGTGATATTTATCTTTTAATTAGTTGCAAATTTGGCAAATTGAGAAAGGAAATACATTTTATATGTTTTGTTTTAGTTCTTACGCTCATGGAAAACACTTATCGTACAAGCTTTGACAGCGGCTCCACAGATGCATTTTATATGATGTGCATGGAGATAAAAGAGCGATATAAATACAATCTTGCATACTTATTGAAACATAAATCGTGATGAACTTGAAAAACCACTTAAAGAGTTACAGTCCATTATACGAAACCCACGCTCACTAAAATCGGAAAAAATATTTCGCGCAAAAAGTCAACAAGACTAAGCGGTAATTCATCGCGGAACAGCGTTCGGATCATTAACGAACTGAGGATTTACGATCACGTGCGAGGTAGTTGCGGGCGACGGGGGACGCTGCGATGAGGTCCCATCAGCGATGCAAGTAATTAAATCCTTAAACGAGTGTATAACAAGAATGTGTTTTTAAGCGTCGACGCAGCGAAGCGCTGTTCGGAGCCAGCCGCGAAACTTATTTACGATGAGTTTTCGCGGCGGGGGATACCGCGCCTAATTTCTCGGCGCGACGCGGTCTCGCGCGATTTATTTAAAATGAAATTCTTTTGTCGTACGCCCCGCTGTGCGACAATCGATAATACGCCATCGGGCCTAGATTGGAACGGCCACTCGCCGATTAAGATACAAAACACCTTGCGATTCAGCTTGTTAAGATAATTGTTATAGTTAATGAGCACCAATGAATAAACGATACATGTGCGACGGTTTTCGTTATGGGAAAAGAACTTGCTGAAGTTTGATTTATACTTCTAACGAAAGGTCGCGGTGCTGGTGCAAGTCATTTGTATTAATTTTCTCGTGTAATTGAAAATAATACTCCACGCTCTCGACAAAATGGGACTCACAGTAATAAAATTTAGAATAAATGATCCTTTCCTTTCGCAGGCCATTGTGTAGATGAGTTGACACGTAAATACACTTAAACAGTCCCGCCACCACCTCATTCGGGTTCCATATTAAGTATCGTTTCGTTTTAATTCGTTCTCAAATTTCAATCGTCAAAATTGAAATATATTTTCTTCATTTTATGACATCCTAAAATGCAATGGCTTCGTAAATAATAAATATACATACTAATAGCTTTAAATATATTCAACATGCTGATTTTATAACGTGGAACATCAAATTAGCAAGTTATGCCGAATTCAAAATGTGTTATTTTACAATGAACTCGGTTAAAACAGAAATCTTTTTGACAGATTGTTATTGCTCTTTGATGGTATGTTTTGTTTTTTTTTTGCAATCCAAAAATAACTTATCGTTCCGTAACAAGCTTTATTATAAAATCCATTAATTATCGAAATCGAGAGCGTCCGTATTATTGCCGGTGAAGACGAATTAGTGCTGGTAGACAGACGGGAGTAATTAAAATAACACTAATTCCTCTCATGTTTGTGTCGCGTCAACATGGACAGAATTCATTAGCGGTGTGTCATGTGGAATCGTTCGCATCGACTCAATATCCGCAGAGGCTGCAGTAATTACTGGGGTGAACCTTACGCGCCACAATCAAAGAGTCAACTGTCAAACTTAATCGATTTTCGCGTCAAACCCAGCGGCCGAGGAGATGTCCGTGAAGGTACAAGCAGATTCATCACTCCTAACGACTGGTAACTTCCTCATTGTGGAAAATTTTCACTCATCGTGACAACAATGCTATTGAAAAGTGGGCGTAGGGCAATCCTAACCATCATGTGTAGGTTGAACAATACGTTATTCTAAACTTGCGTAGGTTACTTCTATTAATTTTCGTATATCTTGTCTCAACGGTGTATATTTACTCCGTTTATTACCAATATAAATAAATTGATTACTTAAATCAAAAGGTGGCATTCGACCTCGAATCTTGTAACCTATTTTGTTGTAAAGCAACAGGTAGAGACAGATGAAACTGATAGTGATGTATTGGATTACAATAATTATCATATCAAGCCTTAGATCGGGTCAGCTTTATGGTAGCGATAAGGCGGCAGCTGACTGGAAAATATAAAGACACCTTTTAATGAGATGGGTCGGATCCTAATGTGAGAAATGTCCCAAAGGACAAGTTTATATCTATCTTAAAATCAAAGGGTTGTTTCATGTTCCTTTTACGAGTGGCTGTTTACAATAAAGTACAAAAAAGTAACATTGATTGTGTTGAATTTCATGACACCATTTCATGACACCTATTCAGGAGACACAATATCCTCTATCAAGATGACAGGTTAAAGTTCTTTTTGCTACGTTATCTGAACGTACCCGTAACTGTTATTTACAAAGAGCAACGCAAATAAAAAAGTATTTTGTGACAAGCTGTACAATACCGTTCAACTCGAGTGCAATCATAGTGATGGTTGAAGATGGTATTGGACAAATATTGGTCGAGCGCGCAAAACTATCTGTGTTGACCTCTGAGAGGTGTCAAAATGTGGGCCATGCCCGACCAGGCCGGGCCAGGCAATTGACACGTTGCGTCAGCCACGCGTGAGAATATTTGAACAAACATCTCCTTAGTTTATTCTAGTGCCAGTAATGAATCATTTCGTTAACGGTCAAACTCAACACTTGGGAAAAATACAATACCGGTGTAGACACAACAGGCTATCGACCTTTCTTCCATCAATTTACATAATTACTACCATGACATCCGAGAATTATATAACAGAAATTATAATCGAAATCAATATGGAATAGCCAGTTTTGTTTAGTCAATTATTTGTAGCCACGACGATATTTCAAACATTGACATTCAATAAATAAGGATAAACGAGAAAGAAATGCATCAAATTCGAAATTACGATGAATGGAAAGAAACAAATATTCACAGAAAATTAGTTATTTGTCAAACATTAAACATTTATTCATGTATTGTGATTGGAGCATACTGTGTAATTGCTGTGAGAACTTTTGATTTGACCCAAATAAACTTCAAGAGGGTATAAATAAATTTTAATGTTTCCATGCCAATCAGATAACTAATTAAATTTTGAGAATATCAGCTGGTCGGGTGCTCAATAAAATGGTAAACAACCGTCATATTTTGATAAGCGGAAACAACTTAACCCTCGGAAATCTTAGATTGTGAATTAACATTATAAGGTTTGACAATGCAATATTTGAAAGCTATATTATGCAAGATGCGAAGCTATACGCATCTTTCAAGAATGAAGCCCATTCAAAAATGATGTTACTTTCCGAGCTAAATAAGATCAATTGGCATACAATTTTATTAACCCGTAGGTCGCCTCGGTTCATATCAGGCGTTAATTTAACGCCATGAACGTAGTCGAATGTCCAAAGATACATATAATGAGTCATAAAATAATATAGCGAAGGCAAGCGATCCCCCACACGGCTACCCACCCGTTGGTCGTGTGTAGACTCGTAAATGACCCATAACTACGATGTGAGAATAAAAATCGAAAAGATGAAACTTGCTAGATATAACAAGATTGCGTAAATTATTATAACCCGTTACTAGTCTTCAGTGAGTTTTTGAGTTAACGCTGAAGACAGCTTGACACACGTTTCGTTGACGAGGGCACCATAGTTTAAGAACTAGGTATGCAAATTATTAGGTTATGTTCATAGCAATGCATGCCCATTGAACTCATGTAAACTAAGCATTAAATACTAGATGTTATTCCAAACCTTTTAAGTACCGCAAAGTATGTATCTTTGTTTAAAGTGTGATAAGATTAAGAGTACCGATATAAGAAGTAATAATAGAGTGCACGAATAAATATGCATTACTTAAATCCGGATTTGCATTGCATAAGGAGCGCAAAATAAACTATGATATGAGAGCGACACTGTCGCCGGCAGATTAACGTTATCGAATGCAAAAGATAAAATTGATCCATCGAGAATTCCAGACAACACTAATTGTTTAGTTGATGTTAAATAAAGTTTCCAGCAATGTAAACAAAGATAGTGAGGCTGCTGTAAATGTCAGCCTTCTGAAGACTAGTAACTTACACTTTTATGAAATATCTAGTAATGTCATGATCTTTCGAGGACTTGGCAGATCTATCCATCCATTATGTGCATTCACAGTCATATTCTAAGTAATTATTTAGATGGACTATTTCGTACTTCACCCGGTAAATACTTGATTTTAGTATGACCTTTATGCATTTCAGAAAGTCCTCCTGTTCTTGTCTAGTGTATCAATAATTATTACTGCGAAAAGCATACTCTGTCTACATAAACTTTGTTCCAAAACCGCTACATTTATGTCTACTATCTCAATGTTTAAATATTGGGACACGATGCGGTTGTCGACAACCATAAAATAACATAATTATTCATAATTACGAGCGTCTACGACAAACAGCCTCAGATTTATAGCTGCTAATGAACGGTGGCCGGGGTGGCGGGACGAGAACAGACCGTAGTTTAGTAGCTCATGACGTAAACAATATCAGTGATTACTTAAACAATGTCTATCACAGGAAATGGCTTAATTATGTTTGAAACTATGTTGGTTTTATTTTGACGCCACTAGTTATTACGTGGGTTAGTTAATGATTTAGAAGCGATAGAATTATGAGCTCATACTACAGCTGCCTACCACCTTTCCAAAGTAGCTAAGTGGCAACGTTTATTTTTCTAGATCACGAAGTTAGAATATTTTAATGAATTTAAATGTAAGGCGAAGCTCATCAAGTTGGCAAAAAGTAGAGGCTGACCTATTCAAATAAAAAATACGTACCTACTCAACACTACTACTACTCCACTTTTATATGGTAACAGATCCATTAGTAAAACGTGACGGAACCTCTCGTTTGCCAATTACTCGTGACTGTCGCTAGATAATAACAAGCTAACTCAATTTGTTATGAACCACGAAATATTTAACCGTCCGACGACGTAAACAAATGCAACCACATTTATTAACTAAAAGCAAATGTTTAGAAAATCCCAGCAGGAATTCGGATAGCCAAATGTAGCAGTAGAATTTTATGCAGATTATGTTAAAGATGTGCTTTGGGTTCCGTATGTTGAATAACAGAGAAACATACCTATGAAACGAAGGAATGTTTATTAAATATACAAAGCAAATTGTAAATATAATACATGTGTTAGGGATGAGCAGGCAAACAGGGCTTGAAAATTATACTTATACATAATATTCATAGTAACCAAATTATCATAGGAATTGTAACAAGAAGAAGACAAAGTCGTGGGGGGTCACTGTTACATAAAATATGGTGCTTTAACACTTTGACGCTTTTATTACAACCATACTAACCATAGAACTGAGTTTAGTTCAAAATCACATTTTAATGATGCCACAGAGCTCCCAGCTAAATGAATTACACGGTAAATAGGAAAGATGAATGTGAAATAAGAAATGTCATCACGTCACGGTAATAAACAAAATTATATGCTATGGGAAGAAAAAATATCTCAAACCTTTCCAAACGCACGATCTTGACTATACACTTCCTAATATATCAACATATGTTTATGCTGCCAAATATTTTCATATATTACCGATGATTTGTTACATTGGCAATTAAGATGTCATCGACGCGTTCAGATTTATAAGTGGCAATTAGTATAATGAGTATAATCTGGACATGAATATTGATCGGAGTGACGACATTTATAAACAGCTCACAATTAGCTATCGATAGTAACGGTATATACAGATAAAACGTACATATGGCCTGGGCAAACAACTACATTACTTTTCATTAAGGATAGTTAAACGTAATAAAACTGATTAATTTATTATTCGAGTATTGAGATTGTGAGAATATACCTAACAGATTATAAAAAACTGCCGCTAGCAGTAAATGTGACATGATGACATCCAATAGCGAAACATGAATAGATTTGTAGAATGCAAAACTACTGAACAGATCATTTAAAAAAAATAGGAATCAGTCTAAGGCCTTAGTAAAGACTGTTCAATAAAAGATTTCGGTAAATTCAGACATTAGTTAGTATCCTCGTTTTGTTCCAAACACTTCCAATACCTTCCTATGTCTTAAATGTCGTCGAAATGGCTTAATGATTATATCTAGGTGGCAACAGTTTCCAATTAGACATTGATAGCATCACGCTATAGAAATCTAGATCTCCTAAAGGTTGTGCTGCAGATACAGCAGCCGATAGCCTCGCGTTAATCAGAGACTTGCTATATATCTTGAACGAAGACGTTTTATTGTGAACTTTATTATTGGGCCATTTGGGATCATTTCCCCTTACGGAGTTAACTGAATAAATATAACAACACTACAACTGTGTGTGTATAATGATGGGTTAAAGATCAAAATTGTCAACTGCTGCCCGTTGAACGAGGAATATATTTGGTTTTCCTCTACAATTTCTTATAACAGTAATGAATAATTCTGAGTAACGTAGGTGATAGACTGTCAATAGGTCACTAATAATCCACTACATAGTTTAATTCTTAAACCCACATTATTGCTATAAGTGGCATGGAGTGATGGCGCCAGAACTCATATTTATGCCGATTGGATTTCTAATCAACAAGTTGTTTCTGTAAGACGATAAACTAGTTTATTTTTTATTATTTTTTATCATATATATGTTGGAGAAACTTCTAATGTTTAATACAACAAGTAAAATTTAAACCTGTTCATGGAAACAAATTATATGAGTGACGTTGGCAGGTTATTTGATACCTAGTTTATAAATTTCTTAGCGCTTGGCGAACACAACAATGACATACCGCTAAGTGCCCTATTATGCTCTTCCTACAAATATTTGTACAAAATACGGGCCAGAGAGCCTTGTTTACAAATAATCAATGGGAACGAGCCGAACGACGCGCGACGCCGCCGCGCCGTACTATAACACCCACACCACAGCCAACGTGACAAATACTTACTTCATTCAAAAAAGTTTCCGCAGAAACTGCAAACAGACATAGTAAATATATAACCCGTTAGGTACTTATTGAAGTTTTCTTTAACGCTTAAGATTACAAACACGATTTAACATTTATACTTGGAAATGTAACGGTGTATCTATGTACGTAAGTACGATATAATAGTCTGACATTTTATGGATGTCTCTAAGTTACGGAATGGGTGTATAACTTTATTTGCGCAAACAGACATTTCAACGCAAATAAGGTAACTACATAGACGATAGTAACGCGAATGATCTGAGTTTACATTTGTACATTTTCCGGTCCCAATAAAACTCGCGATGCACGGTGCGGGCACGCCCCGCGAACCGAGACGCCGAACGCGCCAGTACTCCGGGGAAAACGTACGCAATAACGCTCAATTTTCAAGAAAACAACTATAACTTAGAGCTCTGCACTCTGTCGTCTGTGTTCCTTTCTTCCGGGCAATTTCTATTACCATATAGACGCGCTACTTTTCAATTCTTTTCCATTAAACTTGGTGCATCGCTGTGCGTTGCGCGGCCCGACTACCCACGTCTCGCTCGCTATTCTCAAAGCACATTTATAAAATGCTCTTTACTCGGCCGCGGCGTCGGTCCCCTGCGACTGACATTCTATTGCGAATTTCAAAGTATATTTTCAAATAAGGAAAAGCGCTTGAGATCAATGAAACTTTCATGGCGTTTATGTACCCAGTCGCGATTTATATTCTTGTAAACATCGTAGATACTACGTGTAAGGTGTTGAGTTTTAATTGATGTTCAGGACAAATAAGGGAACTGACTTTTTTCTGAATTCAAAAGAGTCGTTGTAACTTTGTCTCGCAATATTTTAATAGGAAGATATTTTGTGTAAATTTCAAAGATTCTTTACTAGTATCATACGGTCACCGCTATAAACAGACGTATTTGTACAAGTATTGGCAGATTAAATGTAGTAGTAGTACCTACATAATGTCTGTTCCAAAACTATCAGCATCTGTTCCAAAAAAAACCCAGAGTTTTCAGGTTAAATTCTTATGCAATCCCTCACTAAAGGTAATGAGTAACAAATTCATCTGTATTTAGAAGGCTTCAACTTTATTTCTCAGTACTTTTTCCAACTAATGTTGTTTGAATAACATTATTGAATTGTAATTGAAAAATCATCGACGTAAATGTAGATTGTAGGTTGTAAAATGTACCTCAAATAACAAATAAAAAACATCTTTAACGTGATTTAAAATTTATATTTCGGGTTTAAGTATTAAAATAAGCAAAACAAAGCACTCAATTTGTAAGTGGCACTACAAATTGGAAACCACCTGTATGTTTTCTGATCTATTTGTTTACATTTTCATCATATACTTTTGGAACAGACCACACTTTAAACATAATTATTGTTGCTAACTTTACAAACCGTGACTTCTGTCTAAGTAGATAATAGACACTTGTCAAACCGAAATCCTATTAAGAATTCATGCTATAACCACAAAATTATCACAATTCAAAGATTGTTCAACAAACATTACGTAGACCCAAATACTCCCGGACTCCTAAATCGAGCCACCGTGCATTTTTGTTTATAGGCCTAAAACATCAAAATAAACAGAAAAAAACTTTTTATGCAGTTTTGAAGGTGACATACTGGCCATCATTTCGGTATCACCATTATTCCAAATTTGAATTTGCGAATTTTTAAAAAAGAAGAAAATCGGAGTTTGGTCGCTTTTAAGAAGCAACAAGCTTTGATTAGAGCATCTATAAGTCAATAGTTACTTCGTTATTTGTTTTGTTTTGCATAAAAAGCGTATAGAAATTGTTTTTCCTTATTTTAATTCATTCTACGTTCAAACTATGGATACTGCATCTGAAGTAGCCGCGCAAGCTGTGCCACTTCTTCAGTCTGGGCTTAGTCAGTGAAACGTAAGTGCACAGTTCTCCCGTTCAAAGAATTTACCATCGATACCTGGAGATTGGCGGCTTCGTGCGCCGTCCAGGAGGACCACAAAACCTGGTCGCTACAGCACGACATCATCGGTTTATCTTTACTACTAGGCTGCGTAATCGTCACCTGACCTCAGTACATAACCAAGAACAGATTCGTGACTTTCATGGAATGTTTGTGCTCGAATTGTTAGAAGGAGACTCGAAGAACGTGGTCTGAAACCTCATAAGCAGCATAAGCCAATTGTCCTTAACTGACACGAGCTCACAGAGTGGCGCGCCTACTGTTAACATGCGAACATTTGCATTGGACTCAACGTCAGTGGAGCCAGGTTCTTTTTACGGAAACCAAGATAATACTGTATGGCAATGATGGATGTAAGAAAGTCTACCGAAGACAGGGAGAACGTTTTCAGTAATGTTGCATTGAAGTGAAGGTGAGTTATCGCGGTGGGTCATGGACAGTCTGGGCCAGAATTTCCACCGAAGGAAAAACAGGCCTTCAGGTAGTGACGGGACCACAGTTGCCACTACTAAATAGCGACCGATATATTCGTCAATGCCTAGAGGCTCATGTGATGCCATATGCTGAGTTTGTGGGTCAGGATTTTATTTTTACGCACACAAAGGTTTACATCGCACTAATTGTTAGAGCATGACGTTAGTATCGCAGTAATGGAATGGTCAGCAAGAAGCCCTGATCTGAATCTAATAGGGAACTTATGGGAAGAGCTAAAGAGGTGTGTTCTGAAAACTGCCATCTTGGAAGCATGGGGGAACAGTAAAGCACGTCATAGTGGCATTCATTAATTTCATGCCGAACCGCATGACGGTCGTCGTAAAAGCTCTTGGAGGTAACACAAGTTAAGGTACAGTCGCCAAATTTCGTCCCCAAACCTAATTTCGTCCCCTTCAATATCTACTTTTTTTTAAACCGCCATCTCTTATTAGTGACCCGAACCTAAAGCTAGTTGCATCAGTCGGCCATTGTAAAGATGTGAAGGTGACACGACGTTCGTGCAGACAGAAATTCTAAAATCGAAAAAAGTGTTCAAGATGAGTTTTTCATTGAAATATTCTCAAATTCCATAAAATATTGAGATGCCTGACTTATTGATATTTTTTTTTGTCAAACTAACTATTATTACCTTAGATGTTAATCGATTAAGTAAAATGTTTAGGTTATGACACGTTTTTTGGTTAGATGGATGCGTCGAAATAAATGGAAATTTCCTAATATCGTCCCCTTACGTGAACCTTATATCGTCCCCGGGACGGTATTAGGATCTCATTATAGTGAACGCAGTGGTCATGTCACTTTATTTTTGATGTAATAATTAAAGAAGAAGCAGACAGAGAAGAATGAAAGAGTAGCGGGCAGAAAAAGAAGGGAAAATGTAAAAAAAACAAAACCAGCTGGAAGAAATAAAAATAAAACCAAAAAGCGAAGAAAAGCACGGTCTTCTGAAGAAGAATCATCTGATGATGATGACGACCTAGTTTTGGTGTCCACTGACGAAGACGATAGCGAGAATGATGACGCTGAATGCCCAGTTTGTCATAATACCTATTCTCAAGACAAGAAAGGATCAAAATGGATAAGATGCATTCAATGTTTCCAATGGATGCACGAAGATTGCGTTGAAAATCCAGGACCAAAATTTGTCTGCACTATGTGTTTGGAGAATTAGAAGTACCTACTTGTACCTTGCCAATGTTTAAAATAATTAAGGAAGGACTGATTAGATAATTTAAGCTCAATTTTTATATAATATTATTAGGAATACAATTCCATTTCACGTACTGATTATTGTGATCTCAATACCGTCCCCGGGGACGTAATTAGGAGCCCAAAAATATATTTTCATAATTTGAGTATTTTTGTTAAAGCTGTTTTAAAAGTTTTTCTAAGAATGTTAAAGTGTTTTTGATTATTTTTAAGAATAAAGGAATATTGAAGCTAATATTTGACGTTTCATTTATTAATGTAGCATTTTTTTTTATTTTATGGTTTTTTTTTTACAAAAAAGGGACGATATTTGGCGACTCTACCTTACTAAATAAACATTTTTCTCTATGTAAACCATTGTTTTCTTAAAAAATTCTACGCAAACTTTGCCCCTGAAAAACGCGAAATGACGACTTATAAAGTCTCCCACAGACAGGCGCGACGCGGCAGCGCTACACAAAGGTGCCCTTGTGTCTAGCGTCGCGTCGCGCCAGCGTGTACGAGCCTTATTGCAATTAAACTGTTTTTTATGTGATATTCCGATTTTAAATTTGGAGCAATGACAAATGGAAATGATAGTGACTGACTGGTTTCAAAAAAAAATATTTTCTTCCCTATATTTTTAAATAATGGTACTTCAAACAAAAATATGCACCTTTAAACAAAAATATGCAGGGTGACTCGATTCAGGTGTCCGGGAGTGTAAATCTAAGTACCTAAATTCCAGGCCACAAACTTCAATTATTAACAAATAAATATAAACAGAATCATGACGAATAAATAAACACCTGCGACGAGTAACTTCTGTTCAGCAAATTCATCAAAATAATTCAACATTCAAAGAATTATGACGTCTACGATATCTTAAGCCTGGCAGATGCTATACAAACGAAAGGCTTAACTTCGACCTAACAATTTGTCACAATAATAAATATCATAACCAAAACACGGCATAACAATGAGCGACTGTATTTGTGTTTCACAAAACCAAACAAGCATTCTTCCCAACAAAGACATCTCTATCGGTAGCCATCCTGAATTATCTGTCATGTTTCACAAATAAATAAGAGCTATTTTATATCACAATGGAAACAGACCGTCTTCTGTGGGGAGCTTGATTCGAAGCCATTGAGAAAAAATCTATTTATCAAACAAGAGATGGGCTGCGCGAGATAAATCTGGTCGAGTCTATTATTACCCCTTTTCAATCTGTTCCGGGATTTCTATGTACAGCTAAATCAAAATCAACCCTGAAGCGATCATATTCTATTACAGCTTCTATAGTAAGTTATCATTGTAATGGAAATTTAAACCCACCTTTCTATTTTACGAGTCCAGTACTAGCATAAAGCTTTGGATAGTTTGCAAGGATTGTATTACCGTTGGTGATGTTCATTTTTGGACCCCCTGAAGCAAAATAGCAGGAGCTTATACACAATCGAGGCATTATTTATTGTTGATAAAATTTGGAGATGCAGTTCCATTCGGATGAGTCACAATGCGCGAGGTACACAGTGCGATAACGTCACATCAAGCAAGTAACTCACTTCTGCGGACCGCAGGACTTTCGCGAGTCCACCGCTCACGAACTCAGCCGCACGATCGAACACCATGATCGAAATACGTGTACGACCAGCCTGTTTTACCATAAACGATTTACCGTATGACGACTCTTTTAGTTCGCGTGGAATATGAATTCGATCGTGTAATACACGAAAACGAATACATTGTCGAAAACAAGAATAACATGTGCTCGAAATTATAAAGATGCATTGTTCTCTTAGCTTCTTTAAATGAAAACATAAGTTACATTTATGGTCTGTAGAGTACTTCAGTCATATTTCATTTAAGGTGGAAGCGCCAGGGTAGCCCGAGAAATTCAAATTTTCTCAGCAGGTCACTGTCATGTTGTACGTTTGAATGGGATTACAATTATGAAGTCAGAGAGTATCTTGAGTAGCATTGATGATTTTAATGATTATAATTCTGTAAATACATACCTGTTACGGTCGCGAATCATATTTTGTTTAACATACAACCTGACACTGAACTGCAAATTGCAAAAAACGTAAGAAAATTTGAATTTCGTGGGCTGCCCTAGAGCTTCCTACAGCACGACGGGGAATCACAGTAAGTTGGAATATGTATTTCGGTCACATGAACTGGCCATGTATCACTCGCAACATCACATTACTTTCTTTGCTTACTCACTAAACATCCTTACTTCAATTTGTACTTTTGTAGTCGCCAAATAAACTCAAACTCAAAGCATTTATTTCTAATAAACCAATTACAGGCACTTTTTAATTGTCAAGGGGTCGGTCGGTCAGAAAGATGAAGCTAGTTGCCCATTCCAAAGCGTAGTAAGAACCTATGGAGAAGAACGGGCAAGAAACTCCACGGACACTCTTTTAAATCAAAATATATGGTTAAAAATATTGGTTACATCATTAATGTTGAAAATATGCATGTGAGGACAATGCAGAACGTTAAAAGCGTCCGTAATAAAAAAATAAAAACATTTCAAATATTCAATTAAATTAAAATAAGCCATGGCAGCTAAAAGATGACAAGTCCCTACTGATGGCGCCCGTTCACGAACATGACGCATGGATTATCAACATTCAGCTCAACCATTTTGAACGGAGCTAAATGATCCAACACATGCGCCACCATCAGCGAGACATTAGAGTAAGCATGACATACTCTCAGCCGCCAGGGCGCATTCAAATCAACGGAAGACGTACCCATTAAATGGTAGCTTTATAGTATGCATAGTACTCCCACATGTGCTATGCAATTATACAATACTAAAATATTAAATTTATACAATTCGGAGAAAGTTTTTAAAATCTTCAGCACCTCCAACAGTATTTTCAAATGCTAATCAATTAGTATACACGCCCTTGTGGAGAAATAATGAATTTTACCAGCTAACTTAGGTAGGACCATAGGTACAAGTTTATCTGATAGGATAGAACATGACAGACCTGACATAATGAACAATTTTAGTGGCGTATGATGTATTACGTCGATTTAATCGTAGATGCTCTTTGTTATCATTTGAATTAAACGTGATGTTAAGCGATCCGTCATTGTGTTGGGTGCGCGATAATCGCGGGTGACATAAGTAGGCTCGCGGCGCAGGCGCGCATCATTTGCCGGCCGTCGGCTCCGATTAACTTCCGCGCGCTGACACGGGTGTCGGTCAGACCGTGTGTAATTACGAATTGGGCTTCGGTGAACATCGCCTTAACGACCCCGACTACAAGCCACTCTGACATTTAAATTCAACCTATTAGTTCAACACAGCCATTTAACGTTAATCACGAATGTACTGTAATAAGGTAATCATAGATCGATTTATGCTTGCAAGTAAGAAGTAATTCGAAAACCACGTTCTCGTGATCAAGTATGACAAAGTATTCAGAAATATTTATGGACATAATAATAATAAATCAAAAATTGGCTTGAGAAACAATTTATTAAAATATTCCTTGCAAACGAGTACCTAATATTACATTTCCATAAATAACAAATCAATCCTTTTCAAACCCACAGAGAAAGCAAAAAAGAATCCATAAACCAATAAACACTTACTTGCTGTTGCACATAACAAATGTGATGGACTCCCGCGGCGATCAAATAACTTCGAAAGAGGTCGGACATTTAATTTTAGTTTTATAATAAAGGACATATTGTGTTAGATAAAGGATGGGTTGTAATAGTGTCGCGTCATCCACATTAGTAATGCGCCGCGTGGCGGGGCGTCGCGTCACACAACAGCGTCAAACGCACTATCCTGTTTATACAGCATACTATTGAAAAAAATTACAAAATAAATAAATTTTAAGAAGTCTCCGACTCGGCTACACTCGAAAATATTTATTCAAATAAGTCGCCATCAAGCCGACCGTAAAAGCACGCCGAGGGTTGAGGGGCTAGCAGTTTTATTAATATTAAACGAACGCTTCAGTTGACACAAATTGGCGATAACCAAAGCGAGTATGTCATAAATTTTTTGTTTCCCTTTTCGTTTATTGTTTGTATCTCTCCAAATAAGACTTTTGTAAGTAATTTCGAACGGAGTTTTATCAAAGTTATCCCCTAGAGAGTGGAGATGTAGTTAAATTCTGGGAAATACGTAAGAACGTTAAGCTGAAAACTTTCGATCGATAAGTAACAGTAAATCGATATGTGTGAGAAAACGATCGGACGCGCGCCGTCCTGTGTAGGGCTTTGCCACGCCAATATTATTATCGCGCCATAAAACAATAAAGTCAAATGCCCTAGCGCGAGATGCAATACTTCGCTAAAGTTTAAACGAACTTGCACTCGATCCGTGCTTACACTAAATTCTTTAGGAGGACATGACACTATTAAAGAGAGACATGAGGATATAAAACCAGCAGTATTTCTTACAATGTATTACTACAATCTAGAAAAAGATACACTCTGTGAACAAGGGGATATAAATTGAATACGACATAAGTAATAGTTCCAAATAAAAGAGGATAATATTTTATTGTTAACATCTGACTTTATTCCCTCAAACTGCGTCGTTTCAACGAATTCACGCGCTCGACCAACAACAGAGCAGTTAATTAACCAGTAATTTATATAAATGGGCTCAGTCGCAATTCGGGCAACAAAATTTGTGATACGAGATCTTTTAGAAGGATACAAGTGCTTATAAAAAACGAGCCAAGTAATGAAATGAGGGGCAAAATAAATTCTCAAGATGACAGAAAACGGAATTATTTAGCTAATAAAGTGGCTAACTATTTAAAATGATCGAGGAACCAGCGCGATGTCTGTACGGTGTAGGTGCAGCTTCTAGAAATTTATCGCTGAGATATGCAAAACGACAGTCTAACGGAGCATTTGTCACCCAATTTAGAGGAGTTCGTGTGCAGTAAAGGTCCACACAGCAAACCAACTTATGAAAAGTATCTCACTGGCGATAAAGTAAGTAATTTGTTGGAAATACTAGGGACAGAATTACAAACTGTGAGCAACGAGATAGACGATCGTTCAAAATAAGGAATTCTGGGAATGGCGACAATCACTCGGTCTCTAAAAGGGATAGGTTAGAACAATGAACGTAGCCAATTAAAGGAGGCGACAGGACACGAACTTCGTGTCGACAGTTCGCCGAAGTTGACAGTTTATTTCATGAACGCTATAATTTTCAATTATATTTCAAAACATACTGGCAAGGTTCCGGTATTCTCGATTGTAAGCAGAAATGTCATCATCCCACGCCAGAAAATGTTGGGTTTTGCCTGGCGTAAATATTTTTATTGTGCTTTTTATAACATTTTTTTTTCTGTACTCTCGTATCTTCCATATAAGCGTAGTGGTTTTATGAACCATGTTGTATGATAAATGTCATAGGTACGTATTATGAGTTACCTGATACGATATTATTGTTAGTAGCTGTTATCTACACAGACAAATAATCAATACTCAATACTCAATTCTTTATTGCATTCCATATGTATTACATAGATGGCCTAACAAGGTAAAAGATCAATATGGACCCTGTCGGGCACAGCAAAATTAGGAGAGAGGAATCTTCCAACCTTTTAATTAAAAAAAAAAAACTCCGTTTTCCGCTTGGTGTCTATCGCAGATCCACTGCGAAAAGATCGTCAGATTATCAAGAAAGGCAGTCTACGTTATGCTTACCTATTAGTTCTTTGTCTACATTAAAGTACGTAACTAGGTTCTAATTTGTTCTGCACTTAACGTGTCTTGGGAGAGCTATAGGTGCCCATATCCTGGACTGTATTGAGGTGTGAGCTTATTGAACGGTGATTAGGTGGATTATCTGCATCTCCCTTGATAACTCTCATAGTTCAAACATCCAGATCTCGGTTAATCAAAAAAAAAACCGGCGCATTTGGGTGGCAGCCATGGCGAGGCATAAAGCATTGTCCCTCGATATAAAAGTGTGAGCATTATTGTCAAAAATTGTGAGGTTCTTCACCTCAAATTGGCGAATATACGAAAACGATGCGCGGGCGTCGCGAAATCCCGCTGTGAGCGACCCGGCCTCGGGACTCGCCAGTTTAATTTATCGCGAACAATCACATTACCATATCACTAATATAATGCGGTCGAATCTGCGTATGGACCTTAAACGGTTTCTCGATTCCTTTGTTGTCCAAAATTTATGAATTCTGTTAACGCTTTCGTATCACGCCTGCAGTCGCGGCTCGTAGCTGGGATACTTTATAAGCATTGTTTTACAATCGTCTTACACGGGATTTACACGGAACTGACAATATACTGAGATATTGGCACGCGCTCAGTTTGCACAGCTGCTATTATTCCGCGATCGTTTTTCAAATCCGCATTACAATAGTAAATAGACGATTCCTTGTATTAAAACAAAAGGATTTCTGTTTTTTTCCTAGTCCTAAGCTTATTTAGCTATTCTTGATCCACGAGCCAACCTTTTGAGTTCGCAATTGTACTCGTTCTGGGTTTAAACGGTTTTAAAACAATGGGTTTTTGTGTTACCTCATTGCATGCAGTTGCATTTTATAACAGTAATGCCCTTGCTCGATTATAAACACTTTAACAGAACTGGGTAATACTGTGTATGAATTTCAGGGCACCATTGAACACCTTTACAATTACGAACCCACATGTTACATAGAAAACTTGTTTCAAAGTTATATCAAACTGGCATCAATTATACCATTTTACACTTAATAATCACGCAAACAAAATCAGCTTACTGCATTCTGATGCACTTACTTATTAGCCGTGTAAAACATATGAAACGACGCACCCCATAACCACCCATTACTCGGTCTCCCTACCCAGTTATTATTAACAGAAAGAACCCATCATATTAAAGTAATATTCAAATCGAGTCACAACAAAAGAATCCCATCTCGTAGCTCAGGTTTCAAAGAATGCGTGTACCATGGGTAACACAATACGCGCCCAACGCGCATAGGCCGGGAGCTAGGGAACCTCTATATGTAAGTAAATTGATGTAACAATACACTAGTTTTTTTACCCCGTTCCCGCTTGTATTACAACCCGGTTACCCTTTTTACGAAAGGGCTAGAGACAATCATTTGGATGTACGGAATCATTTTTGTTAGAAATTTATAAATAAAACTTTGATTCCTTTATTGTATTATTTTAAAAGTTAGCAAAAGCTACACGTCTCGACGGGACTTTTCGTATAAAATTTGATTTATTTTATGGATTAAAACACCCTTACCTACTATTATCTACTGGCGTAGATTGACAATGCCCTACCATAAGTCACTATGGTCACTGTAGCAATAACGTAACACAATGGCATGATATAATACTTGATATAGACTGTGGACAAATAGTAAAAACTTACTAAAAAACCAATCCCGGAAATGTCTGAAAAAAAAAACTTTAAACACTTCCTTTTCATTTTTTTTTTATCTATGCAAAGCGCGTACTTAATAAGCATTTATTATTAGTAGGGATCATGTACAATATGGGGCCGGGCCATTGTGAATCACCCAAAAGCGGGGAGTTTCGATAGAGGCAATGAATAACAAAAC
This sequence comes from Dryobotodes eremita, assembly GCA_917490735.1. Lineage (NCBI taxonomy): Eukaryota > Metazoa > Arthropoda > Insecta > Lepidoptera > Noctuidae > Dryobotodes > Dryobotodes eremita. The sequence goes on along the minus strand of OU823251.1, from coordinate 14,338,689 downwards.
GTTTAAATGAATAACACGATCCATTGCGGCTTGTGCAAGCAATGATTGACACGTGATCCGAGCACCGTGGATTGAATAGCTCATTCAATTAGGTGAATTTTTAGGGTTCCGTAAAAAAAAACAAACCAAACATCTATTAAATTCGCCAGTTTTTGCAAATTCAAAACTGAAACACTGGAATGCCTTTTAAATCTCGGATATTTGTGTTAACTCATGACTAGGTTTAGCCAACGAAGGATTTTCAACATCAGCCCTAAAGGGGTCAAACATTGTTTGAACCATCATGCCGACAACGCGACATCGTGGCTTTTACATGCATAAATATATCGCCATATTTCTTGCCGTTGTTGTAGATTTCAGAATTTAGCAGAATACTTTACATAAAAAGCAAGTTTTCACCAAATTGCAGATTTCCTAATTTTCACACCCCGTAAAAGTCCGAAAGTTGTTTGTTTGAGAAAAGCTGCGACAACACGCTTGGAAAGCGCTATAAAGCTTATCCTAGCATCACCTACCATTCAAAGATTTGCGAGTATATGATTAGCATAAAGTCACTATTCAGCAATAAATAAGTTCAATCTAGGTCCATCGAAGGAACCCCGCTGCCGAAGATGTATTACGCTTCACCGAATTTTTTATTCAGGTATTTTTATTACCCCATTGTGGGATAAAGATTAGTCCGCAGCAACGCGGAAAATATTTAATAGAGAGTTAATATCACAATGGTTTTGCGTTTGGCGTACGAATTGTGCAGTTTTTACACGAACACCCAAGTTAATAAAAGTGATTAAGCTATTGTTACTTTTTATAAAAGCTTTATACTAAGCTTGGTGCTCACATAGTGAATTTTGAAATACTTCGGTGTTGATTTATAGTTTATGACAGTTATACTTTGCCCAAAACAAATTCCAAACATTTCTTTAAAACTTTTATTCTTTTGCTGCATGATTTTCGTTCAATATTTATAGGTAGAGATTGACTAGAAGTCCAATGATATTTTAAGATCGCAAATAAAATACTGCAAAGCAAAAGATAAAAAATTAAAGGTGGAATAAAATAATAATACCTACAGCTGTTTATTTCAATCGATAAGATATTTTTGTGACGCTAACTAAATCGCATATGTGCGAAGATAAGGACTCAGTGGGTATGCCGAAAGCCCAGTCCATTTCGCAGGCGTATGGTAAAAATGCGGTAGCCGGACCTAAAAAACGTAAAGGGACCACCATGTAAATTATTTCACTGCCTGGCCAACTTGAATTATCGTACTCGAGTCGCAATAAAACTCCGACACCGGAGGTTTTATCAGGAATGAAGGAACATGTTGCCATATTTCATTAGGCCAACGGCAACGGTCCGCTTGTGTACGGGCGCAAAAATATTATATTAATCTCCCAAGTTACGGCGTTTGCATCATTGTGTCCCTTGTACAGTTGATATTTATTGTGTTTGTGGAAGGAGTAGGCGCGACAGTCCCTTCCTGCACAACGCTGCAGAATTTGTCACCGTTCTCTTTATACGCCATAAATAACAATATCAAACACCATTACCTCATTTACATTAATTTAAATAATAATGTCATTTGCGTGTTTTTAGAATAAATGGCACATAAAATTGATAGTGAAATGAGTTTTTTACAATCATATTATTATTAACTGCTTCTATTTGAATGAATTCCGTATAATTTACTTTTAAATTTTGCTATAATTATCTGCTTATCTGGTGCTTGAACAATGATTCTTTAAATATCATATTTAAATGCACAGAAAGATAAAATAAAGCATAAATTCAATAAAACGTAAATTTAATATAATAAATAGATGTTTTAGTGAACCTGGCAAAAAAACTCAGGTATACTACAAGCTCGCCGTATATCCAGGCGAAGAATTTAATCACATGAGTCAACATAGCGGCCGGTATGCCGATGATATCTAGAGACGTTCATTGGCGGCACACGAGCCGAACAAATTGTAAAGGTTGTGCGAACACAACAAATGTTACAATTGAAATTTCTAAGATGCCTACTAACATTTTTCTTAGTAGGAGCACGTATTTCTCAGCGGGGGATGTCACGCAGGCCTAGTGTACGAATACAACGTAAAAACGTTTGTCACACCTTTTAATTGTATCACCAAAACGGTGCTATATTGGCGACAAACGTGACCTCCATTTAACTACCGTGAGATAAATTTTGATAAGAAATGAAAATTAATAACTAACCGTACTGAAGACAATCCATATAAAAAAACATAAATTGAAAGCGTAAGGATATAAAAGATTGCCATACGATACGAAACGATATACAAAGCTCTTGTCTAAGCTTTCTTTTAGACAATAGAATAGTGAAGTCCGTATCACATGCCGATAACCGACGAATGTCACTTTATCAATGAGTCATTCAATCATTCATCAATCATTAGTCAGCGTCTACAGCTAACCTTTCATAGTAGACAATGGTAACATATCGGAACTTTGTTACCGATCATGGTGTATAAAAATGCTAAGATTTGTAGCGTCCGTCTATGTCAGTAATTTAACAATTAGTCATTTTAGTTCCAGTTACAAGGGCAGTTACATTAGGTCGTTATTGGTTGTGCTAATAAGTTGCCAAAACAAACAGTGTATCTTTGACAATACAGGTAGCTTCAACAAGTTTCAGAACCAGTTTTATTTTTCTGTAGATAGATTTCACTTAATTGTAACAAACATTTCTCTAATGTATAATATATCTGCTTCGAAGCCGGCCTAATTGAATGGGTCGCAATTAGCAGATGCTCGGCGTTCACCATTACTCAGCGGTGACACGGCATAGAGAGACGATAGAGAGGGGCGCAGATGTCGCCGGCGATTGTTTGCAAATAACAAAGTGAGCGAATGGTTCCGCAACAGTTTCTAATTGTGCCACGACAATGCGTAATCTAACCGGTCCCATTCGATGGCACGTCGTGCGTCTCTGGAGCAGCACAATAAGGACGCTGAGAGGACTGGCGTAAGCGCATTCTTCATGTTTTTTTTTGGTGATGCTATAGTTTTATATGCGGAAAAGTTATGGAAACTATTGAACGAATTGAAACTGGTGCACTTAGTTTAAATTAACAAAGGAGGATTTTATCCCGGTCAAAATCCTGCAACTTAAGATACCGGCAGTGTTTTCAGATCACACCACTAGCAAAACTTGCATAAGAATAATCGCAAGTAGGTACCTATACCTATAACGCCATAAATGCGATGTAAAATTCAACGAGACATAACGATGAAACTGAAGTATAGCCAACATAAAGTATCGGTTTTAGATAGAGTCAGTCCTGATTTGTAAAATATGTAGTGTAATAAATCCGATGCGGCTCCACGACACTTATGTTCTGCACCCCGTGGGTCCTGAATCGCCAGGTGCCATAGTGAACAAATAAACCCGAGTTGGCTCTCTCGCGCGCCAAATTGCCCGTGTCGCGATCTGACGCACTACTAAGGGTTCCGTTCACGTGTAAAATCTCTTCAATTTACACGCTACAATTTAACCCGTCAGGGGTTAACACCAGGTAACATAACACTCCTAATGTTTAATGTGCGCATTAAGTTTTATTTTCTACATTATTCGTAAATAGGATTAAGTAAGGCCACGGATCGTTTCACAAATCACCTGCAGTTAATATACTATCTGCATTGCGATCGTTCGTATCGTTGTGAAATTATTTTGTGGACACTATTTGTTTTTGCTTACCTCGCAATTCAGAATTCGAAATCGCTAATGTTGATTACCTGAAACAAAAACAAATGTCATTAGTCATTAAGGTTAATAGGAATACTAACTCCTGGGTGGGTGTACTATAGATACACCTCGGCCTAACCCTTCGGGGAAACAAGGCGTTATGTTATGTTGTGTGTAAACTCCTCAAAGTGTACACAAATAAATTACTTTGATAAATACTCTGAGTACATAACCCTAATTCTACGTCATTTCCGTTTTCGTGTATCCAGAGGCCCCGACCGTACGCCAGACAGGACGTTAATTAGAAAATTATGTGGGAAATTATTAATAGGTCCGCCGTGTACCCGATTAGATAACAAACTAGTCCATTAGTCGACAAGGATAAAGTTTCGATGAACCCGGAACCGAAGGGTTATAAAGGCTGTGGCTATTATTTTAAGGTCTATAATATATTTGATGAGGCTAATTCAAAAAGGTCCTTGGTGCATCGAAGGTGAGATAAAGCGGTAGCGAACAATACGTTGTGTGTCGCCGTTGGTCTGGGGGCGGGTTTGACGCGTGGTTGAGGAATGATCAACCGCGTGGAAATGACGACTTAATGGATTATATGTGTCCGCCGACACCAAGATAAGTGTCGCGCCGGTATCTGACCTGTCGCCGGAGATTAGGCACCGAAATTACAAAAATTAATAACATAATGGAAATCGACTACGGAATGATTTTACACACCGATGAACTCGGCCGATAAAATGAAATAAAGTCGACGACGCAGTACATGTTACGGAGGATGTACGACCTTATTCTTGGAATTCATTTTATGTATTACACTTCCATTATTTTATAAAGGGTTACGAATAACTAGCGGATGTTCTAACACATTTTACAGCAATAGGTAGCTATTGCTGTAAAATATGTTAGCCTTATTGTATTTACTCTAAAGATACCAATCAGTTTAAATATAACTGTTCTTAATGTCTACTAGATTGAATAAAGATTTAAATATTCCAGGTGAATCATAAGCTAGTAACCCACATCAAAATGATCGTGTGCCCACGCGAACAATCCAACACCCGGGCAGTTTGCGTGTCGACGTCAAGCACGGTAAATCGAATACAGAAATTTTAATATAGCAGCCGATGGCGACCCTCGAAATATACATTAAATAGCGCCACAATAACCAACGATTTACCGCCAATCTGTTCTTTTATAAACATAGGACAAGAAACGCCTCGCCACTTATGACAAAAAGTCGAAGGAGAGGTCTCCCGCTGGCCTTTTGTGGTGAACGTCTCTAGGCGCGATCTGGACAAACTACCCGTGGGACTCGGTGTGAATTATCGAGGCGGTGTCATAGTGGGACGGACGCGATTCCTATTACAAAGCCATTTACGCTGTTTACATAAAGGAGGTGAGACGCGAATTCTATGGTCCCGACTGGTGCGATTGCAAATTTTCCGCTTCTCGCGTGTCAAAGGAGATAATTTATTGCAATTGAGATATAGCAGGCGCCTCGGGATCGGGCCACAACACCTCGCATAAATAGTACCGCGCGACGGACGCGCCACGTCCTCCTATCATCCCGACACCAAATAAAATTATGATCATGACCATTTATTACACGAGATTAAGTAGAATATTTATCGTGAACTAGACCACGAATACATTTTCATTTCTTTAGAATAAATTTTTCAGTTGGTAGAGCAATACTTTATACCTCCTTTAATATAATTTTGGACGTGTGAAAGCAATAACAAAGTGTTAATTTTGGAAGCTATCGGTAATGTGGGATGATGCGCTATTGTTGTACCAGTGATTTACTTAGATAGATGATAAAGAAAATTCAAGGCACGTTCGTTAAATTTTTTGCACAACGGCAGGTGTGAATGAGCCCGACAATTAGCAACCAAGCGGACACAATAGAAACAGATGCGTCGTGCCTACTTATATGGCCACACCATACAATTTCGAGTGGTATTTTATTGTTACTTAATGGCACAGATATTCTAATAAAAGAAAAATAAGAAAAAGAACTCATAATAATACGAAAGGAATAAAAACGTTTAGGTTATTGGTATAAATTAAAGTAATCTAATATTAGGCCCGACACAATTTGTTAAATCAAACGGCATTCGACAAATTGGCGGCTACACAAAATGCATAATGTGCAGATGTTTAATTTGATGAGTGGTTTGGGGCTCAACGGCGGGAATTATATCAAAATCGTTTAACTGAATTAAAGGGTGATTAGTCTGAGGTTACCTGGAAAGGGCAATTTCGATCGACAACTAAAATGCAAAGGAATCAAAGTTCTCGCGTGCTAAACGCAGGAAATATTTTATATGAAATTAAATCACAGGTATTTCCTACCGTTTTAGTGCATTTAAATATTATTACACAGTTCAGAAGCTCTTGCAAGACATTTTATTTAGACCCCTAGGCAAGATAATACCAAAATTAACATAAAAGTTCAAAAAAGTATTTCTTTGAAATTAATTAGTTATGATCAAGTTACCCTTTTAAAATTTTAAATGTTAGTCAATAAAGTCTAAATAAAATTTCCCTTTACTAAAGTTTATGATATTTGGTGCCAAATAATGCAATTCAATAATTAAATAGCTGTTATTGTAAGCATTCCAATAAGATCTGTTATAAAAACTTTCACAGAGGTAAAAAAAAAGGTTTTAGTATTTTAATCCAATTCAACAAACCCATATGATTCGCTAAAGTAATTTTCAGCAACATTATTTTAACACGAAACATTGTAAGGATCCATTAAAGGAGACTGATGTTAGCACGATAATTAATACCTACCATTAATTTCATTAGCGATAGTGAGTAAACAGAATGTCAACAGTCATCAAATGTCTGCAATACAATTCTATCAACGGGAGTGTTAACAAGCAGCGACTGTGGCAGTGCGCCCGCGCACTACCTGGCCAGCTGCCTCGAGCCCCCACCAAACTATGCGCGCCTTACCCCGCTACCATCCCTCTGTCCTGCTCACACCCACCGTATTAAAGCTTGCGCCAACACCACAAAAAGCGGTTTCGATCTATGGTGGTGTGCGCCACACGTATCTGTGTGTGTTCAGTGTATTTTTCTGACAAGCTTTGTGGTAAAACCGATAGAGCCAAACGCGAAACAATCTTGAAGGCGCTTAATACGTTCTAGCTCTAGGCGTGAATTTACCTGTTGGAACGCGTGAACCGGCGCGGCCTTGTGCGCGAGCGCACCGCAGGTTCGACTGCGACTCAGTTCCACCCCAGACCTCTGCGTGGTCGCTCGCGTTACGTGCACCACGACTCAGTAGGTTGCGGACGCACGATCCCATCCAATTAGTGTTCTCGCGAGAAACGAGTTAAGTGGCCGGTTCGACTAGTGAAGTACTCGACTGCGAGGCGAAATAAAATGAACTAGTGCGCTAATGATGCGATGTTGAAGTGGAATTATAGTGCGAAACGATGATAAATAAAACTATGTAAAATAAAGTGATAACAGTGAAAACAAAACAATGTTCCTCACACGGTTTACGTGCGCCTTATTGGTGCTTTGCACCGCTTTAACAGTTAGGGGTGCATCTTTATCGGCAGGAACACGTTACCAGGCTCCCGATGAATGCGGGTGGATGACGGATTACGATGGCTCAGGAGTTGCGTTACAGTGTAGGTTAAGAACCATTAACAGCGAGTTGGAGAACACAAACTTCAGTGCAATTCAACCGCATCCGACCGTCAGACTGCGGCTCGAATGCAGCGACGCGCTTTTCTTCCAGAGCAGTCTCGCTGCTGGTAGTTTCCGCCAGTTGATTGAACTGCGCGAGCTTACTATTGAGTATTGCAAGATCGGAAACCTTTCTGATAGCGCGTTTACAGGTCTGCGTGAATTGAGAAACCTGACGATAAGAACACACAATACAGACTGGTCCACAATGTCACTTGAAATAACTCCCAGCGCTTTTTCAAGAGACGTACAAAACTTGGAACGATTGGATTTGAGTGAGAACAACATGTTAGTGTTCCCAGAAGGTGCATTGTGTACATTGAGGAACCTAGAATATTTGAATATGACTGGTAACAGAATGAGAGACATTAGTCATTTTCAATTCTCTTCAGCACATCGACATCCGACAGAGAAATGCGGAGACAACCTACTAGTTTTGGATCTTTCCCGAAATGTTATCGACACCATGCCACCAAATCTTCTATCAGGATTAAGAAGACTGCAAAAATTATATTTCCAAGGCAATGGACTGAATTCAATCGCTGACAGAGCTTTAGAAGGTCTTATCTCATTGACGACAGTAAGATTCTCGGATAATCAGCTTACCAGTTTGCCTCCTGAACTATTCAGCGACACAAAAGAATTGAAAGAAATATACCTTAACAATAACACCATCACAGTACTTGCTCCTGGATTATTTAGCGATCTAACCCAACTTCTAGTGTTAGATTTATCATTCAACGAATTAACATCAGACTGGATCAATACATCTACTTTCTCTGGACTGAAAAGACTGGTGTACTTGGATTTCTCACACAATCGGGTGTCAAAGATGGAAATAGCACTGTTCAGAGATTTACATAACTTGCAAATATTAAAAATGCAGGATAATTTTATTGAACACATTCCAGAAAATGTATTCAGCTCGCTAAGCAATCTGCACACATTAACATTATCAAACAATAGACTTACCAATATAGAGAGCTACGCTTTTATGGGCTTGCAAGTGCTATCTGTTTTGTCTATAGACAGTAATCGCATATCCAAAATACATCCACATGCATTAAAGAATTGTTCTTCTTTACAAGACTTGCACATTAATGGAAACCGGCTCGATGAAGTTCCACTTGCATTAAAAGAGATTCCCCAGTTGAAAACCCTTGATTTGGGAGAAAATCTTATTGTAAGCATCGAAAATGCGTCATTCATGACAATGGAACAAATGTACGGTCTCCGATTAACTGAAAATAATATTGGCAATATCAGCAAAGGCGTGTTCGACAAAATGACTTCGCTGAAAATTTTGAATTTATCAAGAAATAAAATTCACAAAATTGAAGCCGGTGCATTCGATGCAAACGTCAATTTGCAAGCAATACGACTGGATGGAAATTACTTGACAGACATCGGTGGACTTTTCGCGAAATTGCCTAATTTGGTGTGGTTGAACATTTCTGACAACCGATTGGAATGGTTCGACTACGCAATGATCCCAACTGGATTGCAGTGGCTGGATATTCACGCTAACAGGATAGCTGAACTTGGAAATTACTTTGAGATTGAATCGCAACTATCGCTCAGTACTTTCGACGCCAGTTCTAATAAGTTAACAGAAATAACAGGAAGTGCCATACCAAATTCTGTGGAAATGTTGTATTTGAATGACAATCTAATATCCAAAGTGCAATCATACACGTTTTTCAAAAAACCTAATTTGACACGAGTTGATTTGTATGGGAATAAAATAACAAGTTTAGACCCAAATTCTTTGAGAATATCTGCCGTGCCACAGGATAAAACCGTGCCAGAATTTTTCATAGGCGGTAATCCGTTGGAGTGTGATTGCACAATGGATTGGCTACAAAAAATAAACACTGGAAACAGAGCTAGAACACAGCCAAAACTGATGGATTTAGACAGCATTAACTGCAAACTGTTGTATAGTCGTGGAAATGCTCAAGTGGCTTTGATTGAAGCAGCGCCTCACCAGTTTCTGTGTAAATATGAATCTCACTGTCACGCACTTTGTCATTGCTGTGACTTTGATGCTTGCGACTGTGAAATGACGTGCCCTAACAACTGCACCTGTTACCATGACCCGTCTTGGTCTGCAAATGTTGTCGATTGTGCTAACTCTGCTTATGTGAATATGTTGCCGGAAAAAATACCAATGGAGGCCACAGAACTATATCTTGATGGTAATGATATCAAAGTTTTACCAAGCCACGCTTTTATAGGCCGTAAGAAGTTGAAGATTCTGTTTTTAAATGCATCAAATATTGAGACGGTTCACAACAGAACATTTAATGGATTAAAAGAATTAGAAATACTACATTTGGATTATAACAGCATTTCAGTCCTCGAAGGACAGGAATTTGATGGGTTGGACAACTTACGAGAACTACATATAAATAATAACAAGATCAAGCGCATTGGGAAAGAAATGTTCAACCATATGGCACGTCTGAAACTGTTACACCTGCATCATAATAGACTTGTTACGTTGACAGTCTGGCAAATCAATCCTGCGATAACGGAAATTACACTTTCATTTAATCCGTGGTCGTGTGATTGCGAGTACACTGAAATGTTTCGCGAGTGGACGAAGAGAGTGACCTCAATAACAGATCTGACTGAGATCAAATGCATCTACTCGAAAGGGAATACGACTGAACTAACGGTTTATAACGAAAGCATATACAGTGACCCAGACACTGGGTTTAAAATTTCAAATGAAAATGGAACTATGTGCACCGGATTGCCAAGCATTAACAACAGTATCAACGGAAATTTGACTGCCACCAGGACAATAATCACCAACGAAGAAGTACAAGACTATATTCCACTTCTGGTTGCTACTCTAGGATGCTTCTTATTTGTGTCACTAGTGAGCATGATTATTTTCATATTCAGACAAGAAATGAGAGTATGGTTCCATTCTAAATTCGGTGTAAGACTATTTTATCGAGCAAGTGATAGAGAAGACTCGGAGAAGATGTACGACGCATTTTTGTGCTACAGTTCCAAAGATGAAGTATGGGTTACAGAGGAACTTGCATCAATGTTAGAGCGAGGTGACCCATCTTACAAACTTTGCCTACATTACCGCGACTTATCCGCCCACGTGACAGAGAAGATAAGACAAGCTGTTGAATCTTCGCGTCGTACAATCATGGTGCTCAGTGAAAACTTTCTAAGATGTGAGTGGGTGCGGTACGAGCTAAAATCGGCTCTCCATCAAGTGCTTAGAGACCGGCGAAAAAGACTGATTGTAGTGTTATTAGGTCAAGTGCCTCAGAAGGATTTAGATCCTGATATAAGACTGTATTTGAAAACGAATAAGTGTCTCCACGCGGACGATCGGCTGTTTTGGGAAAAGCTAAAGTTTGCGTTGCCAGATGTGCGCAATAATCAGCGATGTCGCGGAGTGCCGAGCCCGGTGGTGAGCGGCGGCCTGCCAATGCACCGGCACCACCACGCCAGGAACCACCTGGGCATGCTGCCGCAGCCGCCGGTGCACGGCGCACACCCCGTGCTTCCCCCACACCCCTCCCATACATCTCACCAAGTGCCACCGCGTGCGTCTCCTCGCACCATGTCCGTCCATGTGTAAAGTGTAAGTGAACTGTTCAATTGTGACTCTTAGTGAATGAACGAAGTGATTTCATAAATATGCGAATGGAGTTATCAAAGACATTAAATAGAAGTGACCGTTTTGTTTTAAATTTGTGATGGCTAGTCGGTTAGCGTTTATGAACTGTACATAATTAAAAATACTTGTAGTCATAGTAGTGTAAATATGCCTGATTTTGTAGATGTTTAAAAAATAAGCTTACAAGAAAGTAATCTCTTAAGAATGTTAGGTATTAAAAGGTCTGTTGTAACAACTTTGTTGTAATCACAATGTCTGTCATATTATGTGATCTGAGCTTAACTAAATCGATGTATAAATAAATAGTTGTATGAGTTAGGCCTATTTAGGCTGTGTTTGTTGGGCAAAACTTGCCGACTACTATTAAATAAAATGGCAATACTGCCGCAATCTGTGATAAAATTAGATATAGTTAGCGTTCATTTTATATCACATTAATGTATATTTTGTATTTTAGTCTGAACTAAAAGAATATTTATTGTGGAAAACACATAATCAAAAAGCGTAAAATTGGAAAAAAATATAAATGAAAAATAAAATACAATTCAATCATCACAAGTTTCTTTTTACTTTCATTAGAAAGAAATTACCCACGTCCTTATCACAGTAATAAAATACACATTCAAACATTAGTTACGTACATGGCACATTATATTTTTCTGCAATAAGCCATATTACAAAGAAATTAACAATGAAACGTGAAAATTTTAAAACGACGTTTTAAACAGAATATATTTTTATCTTACAAGACGAACATTGTTCAAAATAATTTTGAATCAGAAAAAGATAGGTACTACACAACATTACATCATACTAATCAGAAACAATTGCTTCACATGCTAGACTATTTAATTAGCAATAATGACATCCACACGATTAAAGTACATCTTTAGGTAAGTGCAAACTTTTACACAACACTATTTTCAGCTTTATTACGTAACTCTAACAGTGACAGAAGATTTAATTAAGTATTTTTGAAACAAACACAAATTCCTATTAACTGAAATACTTGAAACCAAGAAAGTGCATTAAAAAATATTATTAAAACAATATTCATGTATTATTGTTGATGACAACAGATAATTGTTCCACCTCATTTCATTTGCACCTTATGCGGCCTCACCCCATACTAAAAATTTGCATATAAATGGACACGATTCCTTTTCGAAATCAAGATTAATTTATTTTAATTAGAATGTCCAATGTGACCATATCGAGAAGTTGCAGCAAATAATTGAACATCAGCTAAAAATAGCAAACGTGGTTTTTATGGAAATACTTTTGTAATGATTACTTATATTTTTATGCCTCGTACTAAAAGCAAAAGTTGACTGTAATAGTAAATTTTAATGCATTCAAATGAAAATGTAATTGAATCTCATATGAATTCACATAATCTTAAAAGAGAGATGCAGCTAATTCAAATAACAGTAAAGAGTTCTTGATAGTTTCCCACATAAATTACTTTCAACGTATTACTACGTACTCTAGTACTCCACGCGCATAAGGTGACTATTTAGGTACATGCTAGTAAAATAGACAGATATTAACATTGGACAAACCCAGCACTTAGCACGAATATGCAGAATCAAGTGAAACCTACGCATGAAACCAAATATTCCATAAGTCATATTTTATACTAATGTAGATCTAGGCATATTTTTCACATAAATTCGCCCTATTGTGTGATTATGACAATAATTACCATATAACACAAAATAAATAAAACTTAATGGCTTGTTAACACTTTTAAAATGGCTTAAAAGGTTTGGAAAGGTTATTAAATATTCTTTATTTTTATAATAACAACTTGTTGGCGCTGTGAAGTAATTAAAGGCAGAATTACAACAACTATAACCGATTAAGAATAAATTATTGATAGAATCTTTGTCCATCTTATTGATTTATCAACAAGTTATTCCTAAAATAAAGGTGTGTGAGTGAAAATTCTAAATTTTTAAGGATTGAAAATAACCAAAATTGCTAAAACAGTAGGTAAATGATAAATGATTTTATTTCTGCAAGTAGGTTTGAACAAACACTTTTACACGTCAATCATATTTTAAAACTAGATGAGGTCGGCGTTTCCTATCTGACTACTCTGAGAAGAAAAACCGAAACAAACTAAACCGAGGTAAACACATGTTAACTCTGTATGGCACCCGATACAAACCAGCATCTAATATATTAGAAAATCAATTTCCAAACACATTTCCATTTACCACCGATCTTATTTACCATATAACCCTGCTATCAATAACAGCACACACGTATACTGCACACTCTTCAACATTCCATAGAAATGAGAACTCATAGCTATACGTAGCTAAGTGGGTAGGCGTGGGCATGCGAAGTTTTTTGCCACAGGATCAGTGGGGATCCGGCCGACGACCGCGGCCCTTCAATCTGAGGTAACGAGCCCTCGGCTCACACCTAAGCAGGCGCGAACGAAGCAACTGGACGCCCGACGCTTCAAGCCTCGCTCGAACAAAAGGATAGCGCGTTTACACCTTGTACGCCGATTGGATTTACAAGCGTTTTACAGCCACGAGCCTTGCTTTTATTGTTGGGAATCATTATCGATTGAGCTGCTGAAATAATTTTATGAAGTTATTAAGTACTTATTGTTACAGTTAACGATGTTCACTTTTCACCACTTAAAGGATATGGGTTAATGTTTTTCCTATTGGATGTACCTACTAATGTAATGTTTGAGGAGACTTACATTTAGTTTTATTTTTCGTATCGTTATATTCATTTCACAAACTATTTCTGCCATATTATGAAAATAAATAGGCCAAGACATATTAGAACGAAGTTCTTTGACGCGGCTTGCGGTAGGAGTAAATTGGCAGAAATCTTCAGGTAACGAACAAGCGTTAAGGCTCCCACAGACAGGCGCGACGCGACAGCGCTACACAAAGGCGCCACGCGCCGCTCGTCGCGCGACACGCGGTGCCTTTGTGTCGGGCGTCGCGTCGCGCCAGTGTGCACTAGCCTTTATGCACGAAAAAGTTAGTTTCAAGTATCAAAAGTTTTAGTATTTGTTTTTTTAATACCGATATTAGAGGGCTCTGTTTTAATACATAATATACAGCGAATGGAACTTCGTTCCAATCTGGTACCCCATAACACCTACTGATTTTTTTTTTATCGGCGTTATATGAATGCTAGGAACATTCTAATAGATAACCATCTCAAAATTTTCCAACTAGTTTACATTCTTACGGGGATATTATTATGCGAACGAAAGTCCGACGAAAACATTGCATTTTCAAATCATGATATTACCGTTGGAACAGCTAGGATTATATATAATATTGACAACTATATTACTGACATTTTTAGTTTCCTTTGCATAGGATCAGACTTATATATTTTTATACTAAAAATAATGCATTAAACTATTCATCCTCTGCGGAAAAGTCTGTTCACAACTGGAACCAGTATCTATAGAAAAGCAATAAAATCTTGCTAATAAAGTTCCAGCTATATTTTTATTCTTCGTTAAGCAAATTTCAGCGAATGTCAATGCATATGTGAAGTTAATGCCGGTGATAAAGAATTCGATTTATTAGATAAATAAATAGCTTAGGCCGTGGTTTCATCTGCGGTAAGTTTTAACAGTTTCCCGGGATGAATAGTACATCTAAACACATCTAGGATAGGAAGGCTATACACGAGATCTTACATTTCGCTTTAAATTGCTATCGTCAAAAAATTCGACTATTAAGTCTGGATTTAATAAAAAAAACTAATAGCTCTGAGTTAGTTTCGTTGTTTCTTTTCAGAGTTATCAGAAATAAAGGCTGAACTTCTTTTTAATATAAAAAATACATGCAAAAGTATCTTAAACATAATAGCCTAAATAAATAAATAATTTACCCCAGTAGTTCTGAATTTGTTCAGCTGATTGGGTCACAAATACACCTAAACTCCTCTAAGCTTTCCATTTATAGCTCATAGTACCTATTCTCCTTAGTTCAAGGAATATCAATGCCCTCATAAAGGCGGTATACGGTAATAATGTATTGGATTCATTGCTTATTTGAGTATCGCAACTGCGTTGAATAATGATCGCTCACGAGTAGCATAGTAAATCGATTATTAAATCGATTCTCGCTGGTTGGAAAGAAAAATATGACGCCGATAGCCTATGTGATTATTCCTTTTATAGGTATCAAAATCCGTTTTAGTTATTTCGAAATATCCATTCTATTGGAGCCTTCAAAACAAAGAAACACAACATGATACATGTCTCACACTTTTTTTTAACAATTCTTACATAAATTGTTAAATGCCAAAAATATCTGTAGACTGTAAAGTTTCTTAGCTCGATGCATCCATCCGTCCCGGCGAGGGTAACGCTCTGCGCGGCCGCAGACCCCGAGCAAACGCATGCTGCGGTCAGCAAAGACCAACGCACTTCAAACAAAACTAATATCACACCATAAATATACAACAGCAAATAATTCTACAACACACGCATGTCAAAATGCGTGACAGAAAAATAATTTACATGTCAGCAGTATAACAAGACTGTAATTTTGAAATTCGCAATGTCATGGTAATTGCTTACTTGTCAAAATATGTAATTACACACTTCTATTTTTTCGTGTCGAATGTACTTAACTGTCCGTTACGGGTGTCAGCAAACATCTTCTAGGTATACAAACAATGAAAAATCGCAGCTTCAAACACAAGTCGCGCTCTCCGTCACCAGCCTCCATAAATTAAGCTAGAGAATAACACAGAGGTAAAAAAAAAACGAGACGCCGCGCTGTGTACAACATTAATCAGAGCTCTGAGAAGGCGTAGAGAATTTATTTTACGATTGTTACAGCACCGATGAAACGTTAAAAATGCTGTCGGAGCTATATTGAAACATTCGATGCATTGTTCGAGCCCGATTGAGTCGATAACGCACCGCGGTTCCGACTTATAGGCACACTCTAGCACCTTGTTGATTTTCCAACGTAAACTGTCGGATACGACCCGCCCGTAACTAGTTTCTTTTTTTATTAGTACTGGTTTAGTGTAAGAACGGAACGCAACTCCGCTCCGTATCGATCGTACGATTAAACCACTAGATATCATAATCACCGGTCTGCGCGTTTATCGAAAGTATAATCGGAGAGCGGCAATAAATTTGTCTCATTTTAATATCCTAGAGCGTGTAATGTTCCGTCATAACCGATTTCGATGTTTGAACTTAAATCTCATTAGAGGCGGGAGGGGAAAAAACCGGGCACTGCGCAGCCCGCGCCCGCCATACGAAAGAGTTCAACGAGATGCTGCTCGCCCGTATCCATAGTGTTTGTGGAGCTTGATCTACATACACCAAGCACCTCGTCAAATATTTAAATATTATATTTTCAATATACATAAAACAATTATTCGCATTATTGCTATAATATAAAAAAAAAAATCATATATTTTGTTTTATGACTCCTTCCTATGTAAAAATAAGTAATGCTGGGAATAATCTCTAATTGATTCAACCCATTGTTATAAATTGCACTAATACTCTATTAGCTGAAAGGAAAATCTTTATTATAACAATCGTTTTCAAAACAATCAAAATAATCTTCCCAACAGACACATTCCCCACGCAATTTTGATATCAAATTAACTTTTTTCGTTTCGACTGGTTGTTAAAAGGCGGTACTGTTAAAACATAACGGTGCACGAAAGATGTTCGCAAAATCAGCTCCGGCGATGTTGACGGAGCGGTTAAGCTTCACTATAAATACGAGTGTTAATCTCTCTCGTTAACGTTATGAGCCAACCTGTTATTTTGTACTGCTATTACGAAACCAAACAATATCACGTGCTGGCTTATAATGTGTTCCGTTGTGACTCACCAAACTAACGATCTTCATTGGACGCGAAACAATTTTGACGCAAATTATACGCTGTTATAAGCAACAACGATAATTAAGTTGCCTGCATGAGATTAATTTGATTATCAAATTCTTATTTCAATTATGTTCACAGGCAGTTATTATTTCAACGAAGCTATTTGTTTTAACTACGTATCTTGAAATTAACGGATAATAATCTAGTCACGTCGTGAGACGAATGCACTTTGCATTAACCTCTTTTCGACATAAAAGCTACTACAATTATGAAAATGACTGTGGACCTATCACGTGTTGTGTTGTAACTGGACCGTGATTCTTAATAAAGTGAACATGTTGGGAAACTTGTGCTTATAGCTAATTTATGGACTAATGTAAGTAACGAGATTAAGTTTAGTTACAAACATTTGGTTCTACAGGGTGGCAGGACATTGACGCGCAACCTGTTACTATGGATTGAGTACATGATTCTGAACCCCCTGTGCCTTAAAAATTTTCACCGGTTATTTTTTTTTAAAGATGCTGTTCCATACATTTTGACCGCGTAGGTATTGCACTTTTCTATGAAACAACAGTTTTTTTTTTTTTTGATAATCGACGAAAAATGTCTACGCTTAAATGCTGAATTCATCGTTTCAGTTTGCGCGTCGATGTCCCTGGCCACCCTTTTTTTTTTTTTAGGTGCGAAATCATCAAATGACCTCTGCCACTCTCGGCGGAGCGGAAGGGCGTGTCAGACTCTTACTGACTAAAACCCACCCGTGTTCCTTCAGTTGCCTGTGCGCCAGGACCACGGTAACTGTCCCTGCCATCCTGTATACAATAACATAAATAATAATCTTAAGAATTAGTTTATCGTGACAGACATAAATCGCAAATAACACGAATCGCTTCAACGTCACACAATTTTTTTTTTTCTATTTATAATTCCTAGTAAAAACTCATTCAATTGAAACATGAACGGTTTAATATATGAATTCGTCACGCCTTGTTATAATAGCTCGTACATTTCTCGCCTAAACAAATGTAGTGGACGAGGCGTAAAACGACCAATAGAATCGCTTTGTTTGGTTTTAAGTGGTCCGAGTGGTTACTTTAATTACTTATTGATACCCACTCGAGTCGGTAAGTGTGTAAAGCGGCTATCAACCAACAAATAAGTCCAATACACCTGTTACTGTTATGAACTTATAACATAGTAAATGATACAAAAGGTTTCCGTTTAAATGACATTCATACGAATACATTAAACTTGAAAATATAACTGAAAACTTCAAATGCTAAAAGCACATGTAAAAGTTTGCGAACTGCATGACAATTGTCAAACATTGTTGCAGTTGCAGCAATCATTATAAACGATGTTCTTATGCCACCAGCCCTACATTGAAATCCCCAACCCTTACTATAAAACAAAAAGCAATTTCGATAAAACAACAAGTCGGGTCCAATCTTCCCAGATACTTCCGCACCTTCCAAAATCACAGTATCCCAATGGTAACAAGCATAATTGGTTGCCGCAGGTTTAAACGAGTCGCTCGATATACTATAATGGTTAGAAGTATTTAACGGTGAGATAAAATCTTAACAAAAGCGATTTGGTTAGCCGTCTTGTTTTGGTACTCACATACCACACATATGCATCTATATACCAATCTAGCTTGGTGCGTCCAGCAAAATTAGACCTCTAATTCTTGAACACATTTCTCCTAAGCGGTCCAACCGTTGACGGAGAGCAAGCGGAGTCAGGTGTCATTATAAACTGGTGGTAGTGTAAATGTATTGACCCCGACTGCGTGCCGCGAGTGTCGGTGCCTCGTCTATGATATGTAAATGATAATTGGTTCCCGAATAGAAAACGTTCTGTTTATGTTGCTCCGAACGTTCGGGGAGCAAGTGTCGATAATAATTTTAATACGCCCATACCGTACACTTTGGCTGTAATTATGTGATAAGATTATGTTAATATTTTTATTTGTTTATGGCACCATAATGTCAACACGTTACACGGTAACACAACAGATTTTTAATAAAGTATATCAATGCACGACAGTTATTTGTCGCAATAAAAGTCATCTACACTGCTAATACGAGTTCATGGGAACGTGGAACATACAAAGTAATGTGGAAAAAATTACTTTATAAGTAACAGTGCGGAATATAAACACAAGGAATATCACAGTTTACCACATGAAGCCCTGATTTAATACATTACAATGGACGAACAATAAAATAAAAACTAAATCAAATGATAAGCTCTTTATATGTCTCCACATGCTTCGACTACGCGTAAATCCCTAACAAACATTAGAGAGCAAACTCATTTCTTACACAATCAAATAATCCGGCACAAATCTATGTCGCCGGCATTTCACCCGGGGGAGCGGGCGCGACGCGACGGTGGCGACCGAGCCAACCTTTTGTCGTGAATGTCACGCCACTCGAATTATCCGAGACGCTTTTACTCATTAATGGACGGTTTTATTTGCTCTTATTTAATTTAGCATTTATTCAATCTGCCCCCGGCGCGATACGTGTTGTGTGCCGTGTTCTTATTTCGTTTGCACCTTTTGTGACAGGGCTCATTGAGGGCGAGGTGTCGGGATGTGTTCCCGCGGCTCGCGGCTCACTTTACACGTACAACTCCGGCGCCTTTCATCGCGCACAAAGCGTAATTGAATCCCACAGAATCCTACGCAGGCCGTAAGATTTAATAGGGCATTTAAACACTCGCATTGGCCATTGTGAGACGGTTTTGTATGCGATTATTCATCGCAAAACCACAACGCAGCTAGCTTTCCGCGAAAGCGCATTGCATGTGTTAGACTAAGTGCGGCATGAAATGTACCCCCACGTGTGGTTCTACATAAAGCTCTAAATACCGGTTCCACAAACACTGCACAACGTTAAAACACACACAGCCCGCGTAGCGAATCCAAACACACTGGAATATTATTTTCTTAATGTAATTGTTAATAGTTGCAGTAATTTTCTTACACAGGAGACAGGAATTAATTTTAAGTGTAAAGTTGTGCGTAAGTTGTGTTGGCGTAAGAAGAACCCTCGGGCCCGAGGCCTGCTCGTAGTCGTATAAATTTAACTGAACGTCAGAGCAGCTTAGTAGTGGTGTAACAGCGAATAGGAACTAAACGTGTGGACTGAGTGCCGCCGATGTAACATGACCTACCGTTTCTGCGCACAACAACTTTCTAGCTAGAGTGTTGCAGCCAAGGATCGGAGTTCTCGTATAAATGGGCGCGTCAGTCAGCTCGTAAAATTGGAAATGGATCCTCGTAAATCGGCGATATTGAGCCGAGTCGCAAATTGCTGCGCGTACGCGGCCGCGCATTCGGGTTCTTGATCAGACTGAGGTTCACAGCACTTATATGCGCTTTTCTTAGGAAAGCTCGTAAACTTTGATTCAATGTAACAATAAAAATAATATTGTTAAAGGTTATAATTGTCTTTAAAAGCCGCCATTGTGTTTACTAAAGACAATTAAAATCGATTTGTTACTTAATTAATATAATTTACTACGCGTTTATTAATTAAATAAATATTCATTAGTAGACGTAAACGTTGAAATTGATGTCTAATTAAATCAATTCTCTTTAAGGTAAGTTATCGTTAAATTATTAATAGGTACCTACGCCTATACCTTTTATTGTTAATAATGAAGCTGTTCCGTTAGGAACCTGATATTCCATGAATTAATAACGCAATGTATACTTATAATGTTTGACTTTCATGTAACGTTAAACTTTGTACGAAAAAAAATTGAGGTGGGTGATGTATAAATTAGCTTGTCATAAAAGCTTTAATGTACGGTCATAGAGAAACTACAGAGCGTCCTGTTTCCCTTCGTTCAGTAGTCTGAAAATCTATAAAATGTATAGGAGATAACCGAGCCGGGCGTCACCTATAAAAATGCAATATCATACATCGATCAGGTGGTACACAGGGCCAACAATGGGCTGGCCATTGTGGACTGCTATCTAATCGTAATGAATATAAATTTTCAGATGACATTTACGATCGGTGCGCGCCGTGATACTGCATCTATATAAACGTGTTAGATAGATGTTTTAATACACGCACACATTGGTGAGATCAACAATAAAATACTCGGGTGAACCGCTGGTATCAATTTGTAGCATCGCTGGCGTAAAATATCCCACTTATCTTTCCATTTATCAACAAATATTGTTAGAAGCCAGTGTTTTGAGCCATTTCTTTACTAGTGTAACACAGTTAGCCCGATTTACACTATGAACTCATTCAAACTAACTTACAACGACGACGAGGTTATTAAATTAAGTTCAATTAATAAATTCATATTTGCGATATTTATTCATTGAAATTAATTTAATATCTAAGCGCTGTTGAAATTCGTAGTTTTATTCATTATCATGGTCGTCCTCACAAGCAATTGTGCCAAGTTCGCTCTCTTTTGACTACTTTTGAGCACTTATTAGCTTAACAAATATGTAAGTATTGACTCATAGGTTCACGAATCTCTACAATATTCTCCAGAATCAGCTAAGTTTTGAAAAGACGTTGGAGAGAAAATCACGGAGTAATAAAACTAACAAACTTCGTCTAAGAAATCTTGAAAGAAAAGGACGTCAATTAATAGAATAGACAACATTCCATAATTACGACTCAACAGCTTTACCCTGCAGTGAACCGGGTTCAGACGAGGATACGAGCGAGTGAATTATTTATCACAATGACATCGGCTGGCATATAATTTGCCATGCACGCGGCCCACCATTATGCTCTTCGCCGATTCATTCGATATAATGAGAGCCGCACTCGCTACCGGCCATTCGGGCATTCGACCATTTTTCCACACAGAATTACCGAAACACTGACGCTGCGTGAACGCAATGGGGAACGAGTATTATCAATACACTTTTAGTTCCCATCCCAGCTCATTCAGGTGGGCGTCGAGTAAGAAAAAATCGTAAGTAAAAATATTGTTTTATACGTAAGAATGATTCAGAAAATTAGAAACTAAAAGGAAGTTTCTCATTGGGAGGACTTGGTGGGAGGCCTTTGCACAGAAGTCGGACAGTTAGATGTAAAAAAATTACCTTATGAACTCAAGCTTGGAGAAGCTAATTAGCAGCTGTAGGTATCTCTTTCTTGTTTTGCTTGTTAGTAAAAGAAAAATATTTTTAGTTATAGTCCGTGCCTAACAGCGGCGGCAATTAAACGAAAATTTATCGATGCAAGTCTCAAAAGGCGCCTACATTCTGAATAGAAAATGAAAGGAAACGTAAGTTGTTAGAGCTACTGTTATTAAACCAAAGTTGTTAGGGGTTATAACTTAGAATAACACGATGTGGTTATTGTTTAGCAAGCAATTACTTAATGTACCGAGTGTAAGCATTAGCATCGTGGGTAGTAGTCGTAGTAGTAGGTAGTCGTTCTACTGTGTTTTCGCCGATTATTCTATGAAATCAAAATCATTCATAATAGGCGCAAAATGTGTTCGAGATGAACGCTAGATACAACATAAATGAGAAATGATTTTATTTCTGTAAGTAGGTTTGTGCAAATACTTTTACACGTCAATCATATTTTAAAAACTAGATGAGGTCAGCGTTTCCTATCTGACTGTCTCTTCACAGGCACAGTCTCTTCTAAAGTCCAGACATAATCCTGAAATGGTCTTTTGAGGAAAAACCACATAGATTGAGTGGACCTGTCCAGTCAGTGCACGTGATTGTCAGTAATCGTGCAGCTCAACTCAGAACTTAAGGAACTCAACGATTCGACGAACAATACCAAAGAAAGGACATTTGTGTAGACCGCAAAAATTACTCAAACTGCCAGACCATGATTAAACTAATTAAGACAAAAAAAAAACAACAACAATGACCCACATAGTCTTCGCATTCCCAATATTAAAATAAAAATAATATTTTACAAGGTAAATATTCATGTCAATATGTATATAAAATTCATCAATGTCAATGTGCAGGTATAAGAAAATCCGGAAATAATCTTGGACAAGTAATTTGAGGACCATGTAGATTAGTGTCTGAAATGGTCTTTTGAGAAAAGAACCATACAGATTTGAGTGGACCTGTCCAGTCAGTGCACGCATTTGTCAGTAATCGTGCAGCTCAACCCAGAACTTAAGGAGCTCAATCACTCGACAAATAACACCAAAGAAAGGACGTTAACACATAAGTAAACAGCTTGTCAAATGGGTTTTACATCACTGCAAGAGCCTCAATTATTGCCATACCATCACACCCTGCGCTCTTTTATTGCAACCAACCCTGATGTTGAGCTTTTTCACCGCGACATGAGCTTTATGTTGCTTAAAGCAAGGGCCTCCAAGATTACCATCACACCCTGCGCAGCCGTTATCACAATCTACTCCGATATTGCAAATATCCACTTTATTTTGTATTCTAATTGTGTTTTCTTAGATAATTAAGTTGTTGTCCTTATTGTGAATGCTGCGTATACCAGGCATTCATAGCAGCCCTTTTATTTTATTATTGTGTTCTAGTAATTCAGTGTATGAACTGCTGTTGGTGTACCAAATCCTAAGTCATATTATCCTAATCCTAACTAATATTATAAATACGAAAGTAAGTTTGTTTGTTTGTTACCTTTCCCACCTAAACCACTGAACCGATCATCATGAATGCATATAGGTTGTTAGGGGGCACAGAAACGGACACAGGGTACCTTTCATCCAGAAAAAAAGTACTGTTCTATTCTATTCTATTCTATTCTGTTCCCGAGGGAAAGAACAATAACTCTCGACGGTTACAACTGCTTCAGGCCACTAGATGGCGCTACGTGTCTTTCGAATCATGATTGAATTATATTATTAGGAACTTTAGTAGTATGTTAAGAGTATTTTTTTTTAATATAAGTAATACATTTTGTGAGTCAAGAGTGAACTCCAACACCGTTTGACCTAACACCACGAAATTTGGCACATAGATAAGTATATATGTATTTTTAATGAACAAGGATTTACAGGATTTCTCGACCTCCAAACGGGCGAAGCTGTAGGCAACAGCTAGTATAGTGTAATCATAATATTACAAATGCGAAGTGAGTTTGTTTGTTTGATAAGCTTTCATGCCAAATAGGCTGAATGGGTTTGGATGAAATTTTGCACATGGGTAGACCATCACCTGCGGGGTAGTAACGTAATACACCAACAGTAGGAATGGGTTTCATTTTGACAGTTCAACAACATTCATTGCGTTATTTACGTTGTTGAGCAGACAAATTTTTTGAACATATGAAACAATGGTTTAGCAATAGGCTTCAAAATGATTCAGATTGTGATAAATAGGTAATGTGTTACGTAATTAGGGTGCTGTGTTAGGACTTAGTATACTTTTTATCCTAGTAGTACGTTACCAAGGATAATTTTGCGACCTCCACGCGGGTGAAGCCGCAAAAGCTAGTTAATAAATATATACTTTTCTCACAACGCCATGAGCTATTCTCGTTTCGTGGCTCTAGCTAACACGAGAGGAGCTTGTAAACAAGTCACCTAAAAAGAAGAGGAATGGTAGGTATACAGGGTGGCAGGGGGACGTCGACGCACAAACTGTAACCATGAATTCAATACATGATTCTAGACCCCCTAGAGTAAAAATAATTCAAGGGTTATCAAAAAAAAAACGTCTGTTTCGAAGAAAAGTGCAATACCTAGCCTACGCGGTCAAAATGTATGGAACAGCAATTCTTTTTTAATGACCAACAAAAAATTTCAACACAGTTGGGTTCAGAATCATGTACCGAATCCATGGTAACAGGTTGCGCGTTGATGTCCCTGCCACCCTGTATAACATGGTACATTAATAAATGTACCTATAATTGCCCACGCGGCATACCGCATTAGCACATCTAGATATCTAACAATGCAAATTAGTGTAGATATCAAAATGGTTGATCGGCGTTCAGTCGGTTTGCATATTGTGTATTGTATGGAGTTTATCTCGAAACATTAATCACTTAAGTCATTCATATGAATAGATACGTACATAGGTACATGAGTGGAAAAAAAGACGAAGTAACTAGGTCTGGTTTTTTTAAACAGATATTATGAAATTAATAGTGCTTACTCATATTATGTGATGACTTGGGTATTAAAAACAATTGGTATCCGGACATTTTAAGCAGCTTTACGATTTGACGGAAGTCTTAATAAATACTATGGTTACATAACATTTTCGTAAGGTAGAATTAGAATCTGCTAACTTCTAGACATGAACCGAACACAACATAATATCCCTTAAATAAGATAATCATTTCAAAAAGACAAAAATTCGAATAATTTTAACAGCACGAGCACTCAATATAGCAATCCAAATATGTGGAAAGCATAAACAAAGATTACATTCGATTCAGGAATTTGACTGACACCACAGAATTCCAAAAGCCATAAAACACTAATTTTAAACCAGACACATATAAAGGCCGGCGCAAACGAGAGTTATGGTATGGCCATAATCGACTCTAGCACGCCATCTCTCATAACGAAGGGATCACGTAACAAACAATATGATACTAAACATGCTCAAAACTTTAACAACCGGTTAAATACGTACATAAAATTTAATTACACATATATATTAGAATCGATCGAAATGAGCAGACGCCGCGACCAATCAAGTATCAAGATGAAATGAGTGACATATCTTTAAGCTTTTAGAATAAATTATCTAACGCTGACGATTTTTATTGATCTTGTGATCATATCATAAATATCGATTAAGGAATATTAATATTTTCAAAGATATCTAAAATAAGCCACCAATATCATGCTTACGAGCAATAATATCCAATTCGCATATAGTCGAACTTAACTGATGAATGCTATGTTAAAATCACCATAATATAATTTAACACATCAGATTAAGATGCTTATAGAATTTAA
Source organism: Dryobotodes eremita (assembly GCA_917490735.1). NCBI lineage: Eukaryota > Metazoa > Arthropoda > Insecta > Lepidoptera > Noctuidae > Dryobotodes > Dryobotodes eremita. The sequence continues at coordinate 14,312,824 of OU823251.1, read as the reverse complement.
TTTACACGTCTGAAAAAATATTAATACAGATTGAGAATGGATATGTGACAGCTCTAACGGATTTTACAGTAACATTATATGACCGACAAGAAAAAATAACAGCCGATGTAGACATGTGATAAATTGTTGTTAGAATAGTGAACTATGACATATGTTAGGTTCGTAGAGACACGAGAGGCACGACATACCGATCCGTGCCTGTTCAAGTACTTCTCGCTCCAGTCCTCAATATAAAAAGTGACGACGTCTCATTGATGTATTGACTGAAAAGAAGGCTTCTAGACCGTTAGCTAGTTAACAAAACGATATGACTATTAATCACGCTACGATGACTATCTTCATCTTAGCATGCAAGGGGGAAAAGTTGATACCTACCGCAAAATGTACCTAAGTTGCTACCGATATAAAATGTATAGTAAAAAGTATTCTACTCTATTCTATGTACGTTCTTATTTTATATCTAACTATTTTAATCGACAAAAGCCTCATTTCAGACGCGCGGGGGCCAAACAAAAGAACATGTTTTTATACGTAAAAAGTAAATTCAAATCTACATTGCCATGAAAAACATAGTCTGGAGCGAAGCTCTACAAATATGTAAAACCGGAACATTAGACCAGTATCGTTATTTCAAAGATTATCCGAAACGGCCGCATGGGTTATCACTAGTTTTTGACCTCAGCTTTAAATAAAAGAGGTGATTATAAGATATACCGATACTGTTATTTGATTCGCATGCAAATAGCCTCCCATCATTGAGATAAAGCACACAATGAGCTGAATAAATAGATTAGTATCGCATTCATTTAATTCTAATCTCGTTCAAAAAAAGTTACAAGCCAATATTATTATCTTAACAGTTATCTTACGGTCTGCTTCTATCTACTGCATCTCACATGCGTGACCATATCAATGTGAGAGTGACGAAATTTACTGTAAGTCAGGCATTGGCACCATTAAGCCAATCCGCTAGCCAATAAGGTGGACACTTGACGTATGTCTTTCCATTAGGTTAGCGCGCAAGAAATACATCACAGCGAGCCTTAATCAAAGACGCGAAGAAACCGGCCAAGATTAATACGTGGACAGCGGGGAGGAACGCGCAGAATTGGGAATTGGATACATACAAGCCGGACATACAAATGAACAAGGCAACTTGAAAAAAATTATAGCTGTGTAAGTTCTACAAGAAATTGCATTCTTTGACTATGATGCTACTTTTAGCTAGTAAGTTGGTCTCTAAAATATGAGATCCTCATTAAATTACTATTTATCTTAGGTATACCTTTGAAGTAGGTCGAGTAATGAAAACAGTAAGTTGCAAGCAAGTCCCACAGTAACTCCAAATCATAATGGAATTACCGCGTGGTCGCCATTGTTTCGCAAAAAGTTGAAACTTTTCTAAGAGCGAGGCAGATAAGAGCCACAGAAGGGTTAATTAAAACGAATGGACGGTCATCCGCGAGCAGAATGTCGAAGTTTAGCGGATCACCAATTTCAATGCTTTAATATTGTTACAAACTCGGCTCCCGCGTTTCTTTAATTAAAATTAACGACGCAAAACTTTGACAGTCAAACGAATTATTAGTACAGAAGCTAACTTTTAATTAGTTCTCCTTCTTCCAGCAATACTTTTGTGCATTTACTTGTCTAAAGTAATTTAAATTAATTTGAATTCTTTCTACGGTATAAAGTTTTTACTGTGTACCACTTATTTCCAATTTAATGACAGACAAATTATCGTATAATTTTGTTCCACATGTATAAGCTTTCATACAAGTACAATGGGATATTCAGAAAAGAAAAACATCCAAACATTTTTCTATTCTATATTAACTGCCACAGCTTCAATCAAAATTGTTATTCACACTAAAGAAAGAAATAATTTTAAATTGCTTGTGTACCTCCAAACCAAGTTGATAAGTTTAAAATTATAAATTTCACGCCGGAAGCCTGCGGGTACGGATCCATGACAATATTTGACAGCTAGTACTATTGAGCTTTATCGAATCATGCATGTCTAAATATAAAATAATCGATGAGTACAGAAGCTGGAAAAGTAATCATGGAACGTATCTAAGACGTTACGGTGACTTAAATATTTCGGTAGTCATACGAACAGAAATTACTATGTTAATTCGCACATTTGTCTCAGATAATTTGATCATTACATATTAGCGGGTTACATAACAGGGACACGGAGCAGCAATTACTAAATCAAAATTGTCACAGTGCGTGAATCGTTACAAGTGCATTGGTCCGCATATTCACACCTCATGAAGCCGCAGGGAGTAAAACCGGCTGGCCGGCTCGACGACTCGACGCCGACGGCTCGTCGACTCGCCACCGAGGCCAGCTTAAGATACCTTTTAATTTGACCACTCTCTACCTCGGCGCCTACGCGCATCGACGTAAACAAATCGTGAGACGAGATCAATGAATATTAAGCAACCTCCGAAACAATTTCCAACACCATCTCGAGATAAAATAAATAATTCTCTCCAAATAAACACGGGAAAAGAAACACTGATTGCTTCATAAATTGTCAAAATGTTGCCATGTGCCAATGAGTTTCGCCAATCTTTTGCGATTGGAATAATGAATAACATGAGGCAAATTGGCAAATAAATATAAGTGTTCCTTTTTCAATACGTTCCAGGTATTGGGTTTACGAAAGTAATTGAGATATATGTGTTGATACTTAAATAATTAATTTTGTTTATTTTAAAGGCAGGTGAACTCTTCTAGCAAAGTATCAGTTGAGAGAACTTAAGTAATTTATTTTTTTCATTCAGTCAAATTCAAAACAGTATCTATTTCTTCAACCAGAAGGTAACTTGCATTCCAGCACAAATCGCCATGTTAGCGACACTCAGATGATTTATTAAATGTTTGCACTGAAATAAAATACTAACACATCATAAATTTTCCTCCAAAGTTTCTTTAAAATATTTTTATCTGATAATGTAATGATCGGCGCGCCGGAGGCGATCCTCGCTCACAGAAATCGGTGTATTGGTTAGATGTGGATGTATTTTATAAAATACCGTTAACAAAACGTACATCGAACTTGACAAATTGCTTACGCTCCTAATATCCAGACACCTCAGCCTCTGAGAAGATAGGGGTCTTTATCAACACTTACATCTACACTATGTTTAGATTCCGAGATAACTTGATCGAGTTGATGCGGGGACCGGCGCGCTCCGAACGCTAGTGTTGCCACTAACTAGCGATAAAGTGCTACATTATTTTATATTTGTATTACGTGACACTGACTCACCATCATTAAACGTATTTCTTTATTAATTTTCGAGACGGGTATATTACATGGCATGGTGTTTCACGATCTAATAATTTATAATAAAGTCAAGGAACCGAGTATGTTGCCATATTCAGGCTGTGTCTAATGGATACGAGGTATCGTAAAGGTGTATTTACGGTGTTGTAACTTATTTTTATTGAACGCATTAAGGCGCAGCACTATTCTGAGCAAACTAGTTCACATTGTCGAACGCAGCAACTCGCAGCGAGTCGACTGTCGCACATCAATACGGTGAGCACAATCAATATGTTAATATCTGAGATAAGGCAGTCAGATTGCTAAACATAAAACATATAGTCACCGACGTGGAACAAGAGTAACCCACATTCTTACGAGATACGATCATAAATAAGGCAATCATCTCACCGTTGCCGCGTTGTAGAGACAATCTGATGCGTTTTTCTTGTTGGTATCTCAATAATATTATATATGTAAACTATGAAAACTAATAATATGTAATGTATGTAATTGCTTACATAGATTTTTTTTTTAATAACGCGCTCGTTTTGATAAGTGCGAAAACCGGTATCAATGAAGTAGAATTCATAAATAAATACCTACTATTAAAGAAATTCGAGATTATGATCTCAGATTACCAGATTTTACATCACATCGATAAAATGTATAAATTCTTAATAAAAAGCATTAGTGTTAAATAAAAAAATTGGTTGGTACAGTCAGATAAATTAATTGTTTATCAAATTAACACACTACGTCAATATGCCGTGTTATACCTATTTCATACAACTGTGAAAGAATGACAGTTGTGATTTGAATATAAGTACGGACAATTGTTGTTGCAATTTGATAAACAATTAATTTCTCTTACTTTACGGCTTATTAGTTGATTCGCACGAATTTACTCGCCCGACACGGGCGAATCGACACTTTTAAATAATATATTATTTTCTGTAGGCGATTCGCACGAAGTTAATTTCTTTGTGGGCGAATCGGCAAGCCCAGAAATACGCATTAGGCAATTGGCACGTTTTGAATTTTGTGCAATAAAGTTAAGAAAAAACTAGTAGTGTCTAAAACTACAACTGACCTGAAAAGTGCAAAAAAACGTAAGACATTTGAATTTCGCGGACTACCCTGGCGCATTCGCCTTAACTTCTGCGACTAGCTACTTACATTAAACCCCTTATTTATTATCTTTAAATAAACATTTCAACCAGGTCATAAGCACAATGATGATGAAACTTCTCATTTTTTGCCTCCGCAAGGGATATTTTTATAATAATTAAAACTCAAAATATGTGCGCCGTAAAATCGTGATTGGCTCCAAGTGAAAACTCGTTAGGTCGATCGTAAAAGTCGACAATAATTAGGCGGCCACAACCGCGAGAACCGATATGAGCTGATTACGAAAGAAATACAGTCTTACCGCATTGATTTATAGTGCTCCGCGCCGAGCTTCATCGCCTTACCTCACTAACACCGTACCACCATGTACTTAATGCCCAGTTAATGAAAAGAAATTCTTAACATTTGTCTTCTTGACTATGTAACAGTGAAAAATAGTTGAATTATTGTTGTTCATAAACATAACAAGCAAATCCAATAATGACTTCTCCGAATAAACTTTTTATAGACGCCTTATTCGATAACATTATTGAGTTATTCTATACAAGCGACGGTTGATTTATAAATTAAATCTTAATTACAAGTGAATTCTTCCGATAACCTTTTATGACAGCAATAAAAATCCATCTATCTGTTCGTTAGTGCGCGAAAATTAAATTTCGTGATTTAGATGAATTTAGGAAGTCTTTATTTACAAATATGCTTGTTACCTTTGTAAACTTTGACTGTACATTCATATTTCGTGAAAATTGCATTTTGATTTACCTTCACGTCCTAACCAATACAATATCACCTTCTTTAACGATATGATACAAAAAATACTACATATAATGAGTATGAATGATAATTTACAAGCTTATGTAGACACAAAATCTACATGACACATCACTGTAACAAAGCTCAAATTAGAATGCTATAAATTCTAGTTCGAAGCAATTTCAATCTTCTAATATGATAAACGATTCGTTCAACGGAGTAATTACGACCGGCAGTATTAGAAGTAAGGCAACAGCCACAACCATTACGTGTACACCGTGAAATCCATAGACCATTAACACTCTACAATTTACTCCATACACTTATTAGCAGCTTTTTAAATAGTTGGTAAATCAAGCTTATTTTTTTTTTGACTGCTCGTTTGCGAGATCCCGTTTCCAATCACCTGCAAAAACCATTTGTATATTGAAGAATACCGGTTGTGATTGCGGTAACTTTGTGTTCTTGAACAAAACATTACGTATGCAAAAACTAACCGAACGGCTGGTTTTTGAGTGTACGGTTCTTAGTAAGTGTCTGAAGCCTGCTCTAGTTCGTATTTGTCGCCTACATTTGTCAGTGTTAGCGCGAGACACGCGCTTGATCCCGAGGTCATGCATGCCCTCGTCTCACTCGTTTCTGCCTCGTTAACACGCTCATTTCAATCCACCTTGTAATGTACAGTAAGATACCGCATAATATCGATAGTAATCACTCCCCTCGTACTATTACTTGAACGCAATATGACAGACTATGAAATACGAAACTTTATAAGCCCCCGTATGTTCCTTTTAATAATACTTGACTACAGACTAATTTTACCCCTGTCTGAATAAGATATTTAAAGAATCTGAAAGATTAAAAACAATGCTATCAATTTAAATATCCGGTAACGTAAAGCCGTCATGTGATACTTTAATAATTAATAAAACTTCCCCACTCATAGAGATAACTATGTTTATTCGGCCCATATAATATGCAAATCTAGAAATAAAAATACAAATAAATTAACCACCGGAGACAGTAAATCTAGTAACTATAAAATAAAATCTTGAAATATATCGGTATAAATGTGTCTTACACGTTTAATAGCCTCTATTTCTTTATTCGGCTACTGAAGAAGGTATGTACTAATTTTAGTGATACTTAAACATCAAACAACGTATATGTGACATATACGATGACTTTTTTAACATCGGTCAGCCCACATAGGATCAAGCTCTATTAAATAAGTACATTCTTAGTTGTAAAAAGAATGATATGAAATCTTGAAAGATACAAAAGTTAACAGCATCATGTTGTTTTTATTATCAGCAGTGAGTTGCTTTGTAATAAAAAATTTAGCAGTAAATTTTCATTGCGTGCTGCGTGCGCGCCGTCACCGTGTGAAGTCACGCATGCTTATCTGATGAGCTTCTACTTAAAGAGAGCGACTGCGGCCGCACCGCCCGCGACGTACCTATATCAGTGTTCCCAATGTTCATGTAACTCGCTACTTCACACTTACTAACCCACTCATAAACACTTTTACTAATGCCCAATTAATATATTGATATCGCCATTGGGTAAGAATAAATAATTGCTTCAATTATGCAACATTTCATAAATGGTATTCGGTGTTACATATTAAAGTAAGGCAAGTACGCGTAATCAACGTGAATGATCAATAACCAGCCAGCACGGTAAATCGATGAAACGTCAGTTGGGGCTGGCGCAGCTCTGGTTGCTTTCGATCTAGCTGATAATAACTAGTACGGCACCAGATAGACTCAGTGCGTGAACAGCAACACGTGAAGATGGGTGTTTAGCGAAGCTGGCAGTAGCGACAGTTAATCGAGTCAGCGGTAACTGGATTATGTCATTAAAACTGCATCACACGCTCGTCCGTTCGCCTAACTGGACTTCGAAGATTCGCAGCAAACTAGACAATCTTATAGTTCGAAGTTAATTCAATTTTGTTCCACGAAGTCGTCGATCGGACTTAATCCAGATTATTTTTATGGTAGCGTATTTGAAGACAGCGTGCGACTGCCGCGTGGCATGCCTTCCCATTACCACGCGCGTTCCGAGCAAACCCAAAAATTGGGAGACAAATTGTGAATTAAAATTCCATCGGTGGAATTTAACGAATAGCCTACATTTTGTTAACAACTGAAAAATATGTTGTCAAGTTGTTTGTTTAATTAGTTTGAATACCTACTACACTTAGTACAGCTGTATTTGGAGAATTCGTTATGTTTGTAGCAGAGGATCGTCCTTGCAATTTATAATGTCTAATGAAATAAGATATTTTGAAGCCGAAAGTAAGTGAAACTATGAGCCATAACCAATACAATAAAGGTAGGTGCACGAACCCAAAAATTCGTTTGTCAAGTTATGTGACAAAGTTTTATTAGCAGTTACAATCGGCAACATGAAACGATTGTATGAGATCAAAAATTTTGAACTTGGCTACATACATATAACCATCTTAATTATTGATCGCGTGAGCAAAATTTATAGCAGGGCTGCCCGAAAGATAATTTCACAAAGCAAAATAAATACGACGGAACTACCAAGGCCATAATTAAGAATTAAAGCTCTTTCCAAAATTGTCGCAAGAAGCCAGAGGAGAGTCCTGATTTATGGTCGCCGAATAATATTTCCAGTTAAATTGAAAATGTAAATAAGAATTCACAGCAGATTAATCGATAAACTGTGCAAGTGAATTCGTCGTAAATTATAGCGATGTCTTTCAGTGTTACTGCTTATCAGTGCAAATTAAATTTATAATAAATTGCCCTATAGTCAGTATCGAAGCTCTAGATCGGTATAGTGTAAAGAAAGAGCGAATTATTTTTTACTTGACTGGTGCTGAATAATGCGTACACATGTATGCAACATGGAGGTCGAGAAAGTCAAAGTGAAGCGCGACAAGTTTGTGGTGCAAAAAGTGCTAGTGTAATGGCGGCAGGCGAAACGGGGCGCAGTTTTTGTGGAGGCCGTCAAAGCTCGGTGTCGCGCGACGCGTCGGCCACTCAAGTGCGGCCTCCTCTAATTGGACGTCTACCTGTTGCTTCGCCTTACTGTTTTTTTTTTTCAGTTCCCGTGCGAATACACTCAGAGATGAGCACTCCACGTGAACAGTTTCGTAATACACCACTAGGCAATTTTTCTTGATGTCCTTGCACTTTTTTCCACTTCGTGTGTCTCAAGAATTTCAGATGAATTTGTAAATGTTGTATACTTTGTGATACCAGTGTTCAACATAATTTAAATCTGGAATTGACAAAGGTTTTGAGGTTAGTAAATGAATCGATTCAAACTTTACCTAGACAATTATCTTGTCATCCGTAGAAAGAAGGGTTCCCGAACGGTGGCGGTCGATCAGCTATGCAAAACGTGACTACAGTTTGCACAGCACAAAAGCATAGAACTGCAAACGATTCGTCTGATACGGTGCAGTTTCCCTGCCTTACATTACATCCAAACAGAATTTAAAATTTAGCTTGCAGTTGACATGGAGTCTGTCTGTTTACACTCTAATTGACGGCACCTGCTAGCAGGTTTGAGTCGGTAGGAAGAAGAAGCACAAAGTGAGCTAAAAAAGGAAGACAAAAACTCACCAGCTACATTCTACCAAACAACGGCACCGGCACGTTACAGTACGGTCCCATGATGATCGGTTATTTTAGGTTGTTTTTCAATCACTAATAACTGGTGGAGCATGTCCACCGCGTGATGAGGATAGGGCTGTCATATAATAAAGACGCCAGAAGTTTAAGATTTTTTTCTGGGTCTATATACATTAATAATCAATACTTGCGCTAATAAGCACTAAGGCGGTCTGGTTACAGTTTTATATTTATTTGAGCAAGTAACGAAATCAGGTATATTGCATCCTTGATGAAAAAATCTCAAGGAAAAGGGCTGATGGTGGCCCTAAAGGCGATCAAGTGCGCGACGGTCCGACGCGTACGTCGATTCTCCACGCGCGCGCGCCGTCGCCGTCGTGCGACCGACCGAGCGCCGGAAACGCAGTGACAAGTGAACAAAAACTCAGTAACATTCATTCATGGTTTTTTCCCAGTACACTCTGAGGAACAGGTTCACGATACCTAATAGGAACATCACCGGATAAAATTAGAAATTGTATGAAATCCAATAACCAAAATAAAGAACCAATTATATATCTAATTCATTCATCAACTTTCTGGCCGATTTTTTTGAATATTAAAGAATTGATATTAATTTATTCGCCACTTCCATAACCCATTAATAATCTATCTAAACTATCGGCAGATTACAGCTCAGCCATGTGCGTAGTCTTTAATTTGACTTGCAATCTGATCAAGCGCATTTCCCATTCAAGAAATTGCAAGCAACGTAAGATGGGATCAGGCCCATAGCTATTAGTTAAATGATTTCCAGCAAGCGTATGTAGGTCCCGAGGTATTGTGGTATAAATAAGTTGGTTTTGACGATAAGCGGCGGGTGGTTGCACGATCGCCCCCGCAGCCGTAGCCGCCATTGTTTTGACGTGCCGGTTGATTTGTGCGCGAGCGCCGCGATCGATCGCCCGCGCCAATTTATTACCTTTCCTAGGCTCATGCGCTGGACGGCATTATCCGCAAATTAGAGAGAACGGTCGTTCCACTTGTTCCACAAGTGATACAATTAGTTCACTGTGGGAGATAGTGAGGTATTTTCTTCGTAACACTTTGAGGAAATCTCAGTGGATGAGTTTTGTAACTTCTGTACGAATGTGAGCTACGTTCACGGTTTCGTTGCGGTTGAACTGTAAGTTTATTCGCATCACATAAATAAAAAGTTTAATAGACGATACCAAAATATGTGAAAAGCGTCATTAATTTATAAAAAGGTGGAAAAACCACGAGCAGTGTCCACTTTTTAATCAATGTGGACAAAGCCGATGTGATACCTTCACCTCTCACATTCCTAACCGCATCAAATACTTAAATGAGGTAAATAGAATCACGGTTGTTTAATAGCTGTTAAGTTGCAACAATAAAGTTGAATTGAGTCATCGAAAATAAAAATAGAAAAGTAATAAGGTTGAACACGTAATCTCACACGAGCCGATAACGGCAAAGCTATAAACTTGGTACTAAAGTAGTAATTAATGTAACCAACATTCATTATACGCAGGCTGCTGTGCTTGCGAACCGAACGAATGTAAACAATCATTCGATTAGTTATTCCGGTAAGCGATGCATTAACGTTTTAATAGTAGACCCGAGAGCCTAGCTTTGATTAAACGTTAATGAAAAGGAAGTGAAACAATTGAAGGAGTCATTTCCGAGCAATACAAAACATAACTTTGAAAGACTTTCAAGTGAATATGTCCGCATTGCATCTAAATTGACCCGCATGATAGTTTTAGATTTAATTGCACCTTTAACATCCCTGATAATCATGCCACAATTAGTTGAAATCTGATAAATAACAAGGGTGATGGGGCTTGGATGAATTTATTAAATAGGACTATAATTATTATTGATCTATTAACGTATCGCATATCGGAGATATGTGAATTCCCTTCATAATTCCTATCAGAATACCTTTGTACAGAAATAACAAAAAGCTATATGTATTTAGTTAGCTTTATTATGTACCGAGCTGCGCAGTTTATCCAAGCTTTCTTTTCACCCTGTACTTGTGTGCCAAATAAGTAGACTGAATAGGTTAGGGAACTTAAGATCTTTGCGCTACAGTCTACGGAATTAAAATACGTACTGAGATCAACGAAGAGTTGGAAAAATCTTTACCGCTAGTGCAGCGGATAACACTTGGTTGTTAAGGTGAATCATCAGCTGTATGTAGCCCGCCAAATTCAAATTTTCTTTATTTTTTGCAAATTGCAGCAATGATATATTTACTGAATAATAATGATCAATTTCATATTGATATTGCTTATTATGATTCAGTAAATATATCATTCCTACAGTCACGAATCGCATTTTGATCAATATACGACGTAAAACAGAGCTGCAATTTGCAAAAAACCAAAGAAAATTTGAATTTGGCGGGCTACAACTAAAGATTCACCTGAATTGTTTAGGTAATAATAACATTAGTAAGCAATATAATATAACTGCCTCATTGGGCTAGTGGTCGCAAGTGCTACTGCTGAGCATGAGGTCATGGGTTCGATTCCCAAGTCGGGCAGTGTTATTCGGATTTTCCATCACGAATTTCTCAGTAGCAGCCGGTTAATAGCAATAGGCTCGCCCCCTATTACATAGGACTTAAACACAGCTGGTGAAATGTGGGTTTACTATAGGTAAATCGCTGACTATCCCTTCTGGGATTACAAGCGTGATGTTATGTTAGTAATATAAAAACGTGTGCGGTCGGGGGACCCCGTCAGGAACGAAGTTCCTTACGCGATACTCGCACGTACACACACACTCGTATGTAATAGAAAGAGACACAGAGAGAGAGAAAGTGTGAAATTAATTTGCGATTTTATATAGTGCCATCTAGTATAGGTTTTTAGAAGGTCTCATGAAATTGTTGCCATCTTGGATTTTCATTTTGACCTCACTATTGGCTTTAGCACCTTCGAAAATTGTGAAAACGACATCCATGAGGAAAAATTTTAAAAAATTCGCAGCCGCCATCTTGGATTTTCATTTTAATCTCACTATCAGCTTTAGCACCCTTGAAAACCATGACAACTATCGCTAAGTCGCATGGAGGGGTCATAACGCTTTTTTGTTACATGGCGATTTCCACCAGTTTACTCCTACCGCAAGCCGCGTTAAAGAACTTCATTCCAATATCAGAAATACCTACCTATTGCTACACAACAAGTGCAATTGGTACAAAACAACTGCAAGTATACATGACACGTCAGAAAAATATGCATCACAATAAACGAGCTCGCTTAAAGATCCGCTCGCTAAACAATCATACCGTTGTTGCGACAGATGCGATTGAAAATCGTAAATATCGGGAGCGGGCGCACGTGTCACACTAGCTCGTATATAAACTACGAAGTCGGGATCCAATTTCGGTGAAATTTAATGTAAATGCATGAATTTTCCTCTTGCCACTCGTACAATCAGTGTCGAGAGCTGACATTTGCATATGCGTTGCTGAAATTTCAGAATAGCTATTTCACCAAGCTTAACCGAGTTCAAAACTTGGCGGGCACACGATTCAAGGAAATGTTGCTGCAATATGGCGGGATGTATCCTCGTGTTTGACATAACGGGGCGAACGACTCCCCAGAATCTAATATTAAAACGCGCACTAAATTCGTCGAATACCCGTACGCCACAAAAATGGTACGTTGAGTGAACAGTAGCGTTAGGAAGCCCTGAGTGTTTCTGAGTGTAACTTATCTGAGCTGCATATGTTGTAAAGAAACAGATCATAAGGGCTCGCGCCATACTAAGTGCGTACTTGGGGCAGATTTACCGTAAAAAACGGGCAGGTGTTGCGAACAGTGCTCGGTGGCAAATAGGTTGGAAAAATCTTATCGGTATTAACCCGCGCGCTGCATCGGGCTCGAGTGACATCCCACATGTCAATCCCTGCTGAAGCGAGGGGTAGGTACACATGGCTATATATTAAGCTATACATTTCCAGTATAAGCTGATCTAGCATTGTATAGGATTTCCGTACAATGAGAGGTCAGCTTATACTGGAAATGTATAGCTTGATATGTAGCCGTGTGTACAACCCTACAATGCTGTTGCATACACTCAGTTTATCGCAACTAAAGCCGATCCAATCTACCAGTTTTAAATTGGTTGAAATAATTCAACGTAGTTTTCCATGTGGATACCATGTCGCTATTCTATCATATAACATCCAGCATATCTTGGTTTAGGAAAAATGTATACGCCAATGCGATCGTCTTGTATCATACATTCGTCTTGTATCATACATTTGTCCCTTGCAATGATACTTTAAACCTGGAACACAGACGTATACCAACATAATTAACGTGAGCCCTTATATCGCAGCTGGACGGCGCATTTCTGCTGCAGTTGGAAGACGCTCGCCGCGCGCCGCCTCGAATATGAAGTGCGACCCGAATACGGTAGCGGATCTAGTTAACGGTTTTCCTAGTCTTAGTTCGTCCTCTGACGCGTTCCGACTGATTGGAATGTCTCGCAGAAGTCGCAGACAAAGGGTATGGAGAAAGCAATCACAATTTATGAGTTGTGATGCAAGAACGATGGGAATAGTTCAACACTTTGTGTTAAAATATGAAAATAAGAAAAAATATATAAGAAGCAATGGCGCATTATGTATGTTTAGGCTTAACGATAAAGCATTTTTAACGAAAGTAACAATAGTGGGTAAGGTAATTACTTCTTCTATTATTCTCTCGTATTAGTACGAAATAAAGGTCTGATTGGATCGGATGTCCAATAACAAATAAAAAAACAGCAATAAAATAAACGACTCCAAATTCCAAACACACAAAATAATGTTTTCTTTAATCAGGTATGTAGCTCAGCGGTCTCGTCAAACCAATGCAGCAATGCTCACATTAAACTTGAACACGAAAATTACAGTGTACGAGTATTTTGCACACATAGTACTAAACAAAATCATAAAAGCTTCACCCTTCGCGGCAATCGGATAAAATGAGACACGTCCCTACAACTCATAAAAAGAGTACAAAACGACATGGTTCCCTATCCTGACAATACGCAAAGAGTACGCATTATTTAACAGTGGTCCATAAAATGTGGAGACGCACAAGTTGCCGTCGTAAACGCCCGGGCCATGTCAAGTAAAATTAAACCCGAGAAACAGAAGTAAGTACTAACGCAACAATATTACTTATAAGATATTTTACAATAAAAGCTACTCTCGCTCTCGACAAAGTATGATTTTATATTTTGTCTGAGTAGGCAACTAACCTATTTAAAACTAAAAAAGTATAAAAACTTTGTGGGAAATATGTGCTTACACATTGACGCTGTCAATCGACAAGCTATCTTTGTATTTTGGAGCGTTTTTACGCTCCAAAGTCTCTTCTCTTCTTATCTTCTTTATGTTAAAACAATAATTCAAAAATTCTAACAAAAATACCTTTTCGATAGATAGATAGATAGATTCATTTATTTGCCTGAAATATGAACAACACAGATACACGCTATTATCTTATGGATAAGCAGAACAAGCATATATATACTGAAGTTTTACAAGTAATTCGAAGAGAGTCAAAATAAGCATTTTTTATTTCAAAATGGTAGGTAGGTAAACACCTATATTTAAAAGCTTTCCCCAAACATCAATTACCTAATAAGATGAAAAGTAGGTAATCATCATTTGATCAAGCAACCGCCTTATAAACAATTATAACGTCCAGAAAAGTGTAATAGTATCGTAAAGCCATCATGGAATGACGCGACATACGTCCGGGATTAAAATGAAACCCACGCATATGTCGCATTACAAGTCCAACAGAGTGCGAGTTTCGTGTGAAACCATTCATAGTAAAGTTTATTCGTATTGCTCACCGAGACGGAGACCATGCGATGGCCGCACAAAGGGCGTTTAAATTTTAAACGCGATCAGCATTAATGGGATCAATATAAATGGAAGAAACTATAATGGGTGCATTTATACTACTATTACTGGTTATCAAAGAGCAATTAAAGAGACAGCGCGAACCGAGAGCCGCCGCGCCCGCACGCTCGATTTACTTTTGACTTCGATTAATCGTTATTTTTGTTCGACTCCAACCTTTTATATTTACATAAGAATGTTTGTGTTGTTGGTGTATTGATGTGATGGGTAGGCTGATATTACATACAGCCGAACCATACCGAAAACATGTAAAAAAAACATAAATATAAATCGCCAACATATAGAAAATATCAAATGTGTTTGAAAGCCTATCAATAGACAAGAGAAAATAAATAGGTACTTAATCAATGATCGAGAATTTTCATCGAAACCTTCGTCTATAAATAAACATGTTGAAGAATGCAACGTATTTATATAAACGAGGCATTGACGCGCTGACACTGTTGATGAGTCATGACGCAAGTCATGCGTCTGCGGTGCGGAGGAGAACCGGCGCGTTTGCGCAACTTGCGCGCGCGCCGTCTGTCCGTGCGAACTTGAACTTGCAGACGGTCAAGCGCAATGTTACCCATTCATTGCTGACTTCTCTTTTATGATTTATAAATCTCCGTATGAACTGTTTGATGTGTTTAATCGACAATGCTTTACCTTCATAAAGTAAAGAGCTGTGCATCCTTAAACTTTTACAGCTAAATTGAATGATAAAGCAGATCATTCTTCAATTAACGATTGACATAATTTAAAGAGGAAATCCGCAACGTCGTCGTCGTCGCCATAAATCTAGAGTGCTACAGCAACCTGTAATTACTTTAAATAATATGGGTGGAGCCCCAGACCGAGATTAAATAATTCGATGACCAGTGGACTGCTGAAGTACGCTCTTGTATTCAATTTTAATTTATTATACGAGGTGCATTCAATAAGTACCTAGCCTCATCGCCAGAGGGCGCTGTAGTTTCAAAAGAGTTTTACCACAGTGTAGCACATTCTTTTTTAATTCTTTTTTCAAATTTTCATTCCAATCCCTTCATTTGTTTTAATTTGACAACTTATGGAAGCGAACGTGTCGATCGGTTTTACAAAAATGGAAAAAGAGCAATATCGTTCGGTGATTCGATTCCTATTTTTGGAAGGGAAAACGCGCATCGAAATCAAAGAGCGCTTGGATGCTGTGTACGGTGACTCTTCTCCATCGATGGCCACCGTCAAGAATTGGTTCAACGAGTTTGCACGTGGCCGTACGTCGGTTTTTGATGAACCACGTCCAGGTGCACCGAAAACAGCTGCTACGGAGGAAAACATTAAAAAAATCCATGATCTCGTATTGGCAGATCGCCGATTGAAGGTTCGGGAGCTAGCTGAGACTGTAGGCATTTCAGAAGGAACAGTGCATCATATTCTTCACGAGGAACTCGGCATGAGAAAGCTGTCGGCGCGATGGCTGCCGCGTTTACTCACACCAGAAAACAAGCGCAACCGTGAGACCACATCGGAGACGTGTTTGGCGCTGTTTAAGATGAATCCAGCGGAGTTTTTGCGTCGTTTTGTGACCGTCGATGAAACCTGGATCCACTGGTACACACCAGAGACCAAGGAGCAATCAAAACAATGGATCCAGACCGGGGAACGTGCTCCAAAGAAGGCGAAAACTGTAAAATCGGCCGGAAAAGTTATGGCCACCGTTTTCTGGGATTCACAAGGTGTGATCTACATCGATTACCTCGAGAAGGGTAAAACAATTACAGGGCTTTACTATGCCGATTTATTAGGCCGATTCGACGCCGAATTAAAGAAAAAACGACCCCATCTGGCGAAGAAAAAAGTGCTGTTTCACCACGACAACGCACCGGTTCACACGTCTGCCGTTGCCATGGCCAAATTGGTCGAATTACGCTACGAATTGCTGCCCCATCCACCGTATTCTCCAGATTTGGCCCCTTGTGACTTCTTTCTGTTTCCTAATCTGAAAAAATCACTCGCCGGGAATAGATATGGATCGAATGAGGAGGTCATCGCCGCCACGGAGGCCTATTTTGCAGAGTTTGACAAAAACTATTTTTCGGACGGGTTAAAAAAGTTGGAGCATCGCTGGGCTAAGTGTATCGAACTAAAAGGAGACTATGTTGAAAAATAAATTGCCACTTTTCCAAAATTTTCGTTTACTTTTTGTAGGCTAAGTATTTATTGAATGACCCTCGTACCTGATAAAAAGAGATTAAAAAGCTATGATAGTTTACTAACCCAGTGATACTTTTCTGCTTGACAAAGCGTAATGATTAGAAATAGTATAGACAAGTGAAGTCTTAAATTCCTATCGATAGTAATGAAAACTTCATTCATAAAAGCTATGTTCGATATAACTGAACGCTTAAGGCTTAATCGATTTAAACCAACTCACTTTAATTCGAGACCGCTCCAGTCGAATGGATCTTCACTTCCCATAAACTATAGTGAATGAAGAGAAAAACGTCGTCTAAACAAGTTGACGGTGATTCACTAGTAGAAGCGTCCGGAGTCCGGAATGTCTGTCGATTGTGCGAGGTGGAGAAGACAAAAAGTTAATTAAAGCTGCTGACGGTGACAGTGCGAAGAGCCGCAGGTGGCTATGGGAAGCGCGGCCGTGCGCGTCGGGCCCGCACCGCGACCAATCGGGGCTAATTGTAACGATGCCAACGAACCACCGACACTGCTTCTATTGACACTGTCAACCGAAATTGATCGTCAACACCGCGCTATGAACGACAAATTTTATGTTTATTATAAACCAAGGTTATTTATAAATATTAAAAGTACTTACAATGTATTTGTAGTTAGCTGTGTCGAAAGCTCAGAAATACATGTCGAAAGTACCTATAACCAAAATATTGTTATTCAGAAATAGCCCAGCCTAGCATACCTAATCGTACATCAATGGATTCTGTATTATTCAATTCTAAATAAAGATTGTTGGAAACGCGTTAGGTATTCATAAGCTTAAAGGATCAAGCCCAGACTACATTCCACAGCCGTATGTTGTTTATCATGAAAGCTGCATATTAAAATGATCGATATCAAAGCAACAATACATGCCGCGTTCGTACAAAGCCAGTGGCAAGGATATTTTAGCAATTTCTGTTCTTTATACCTATAGCCAAGTAAGCATACTTTTATTCCAAGTTATTTGAGTGAGAACGCAGTCTAGCATGAACAAAGCATGCAATACCTACGTTATTAATCTTAAGATTATCTTGATGACACTAATTGTTTACTTACTGTTGTTGATCAACCAGCTTTCGTCCGTGGCTTTGCCTGCGTGGAGGTCAGAAATTATCAGGCAGGAACGTACTTACTACCTGAATAAAAAGTATCCCATGTCTTAACCCAGGTCATGGTCTTCTTCTTCTTCTTTAGGATTTTGGTTTCCGCACTTAGTCCTTCAAGTGGACCATTGTGCGTGGGCCATGGCGGCCGTCGGTGGTAATTCCAACCAGCCCACCTCCCTCCAGAAGTTGATGATGTCTCCTGGTCTGTTGAGAGCATCTGTGTAGTATCTGGGTGCCCCAAGGGTTTGTGACCTAATCTGGGTGACGCCTGTGCATTCAAAGAGCACATGCGCAACGGTTTCCTCAGCCTCCATGCAAGCCCTGCACAGAGGACTGTCCGTTATGCCTATTGTGTGAAAGTGTTTGTTTAGCGAGCAGTGTCCCGTGATGGTCCCCGTCACCAGGCGCAGGCCGTTCCTGTCCAGACGTAATAAGCGTCTGGTTAACTTGCCATCCAAGGATGGCATGGCATTCTTGGACTGCCTACAGCCTGTTGTCGAGGTCCACCAGCTCTCCGTTTGTATGTGGGTGTACTCCTGTAAGCATCTTCGTAGCTGGTTGAAGGGGATGGGCACGATGGGTTCGGGTCCACAGACTGACGCGCTTGATGCTCTCAGGTCATGGTCTATCCGTGTGCCAATTTCATCCAAACCCGTACAGCCGTTAAAGGTGTGAAAAGGTAAGACAGACAGTTACTTTCGCATTTATAATCATACATTTGTGTGGATTAACCATGAAACAAGGTATACATTATAGCAAATACTATCATAAATGCAAAAAAATACAAACGGTACCTAGATAAATCGTGTCAAGACTCAAGAGTAACATAGACACAACGAACATAATTATGTTTCGAGAGCAAAAACTCGCCAACTTATTTCACGAAACGTTTTTCTTGACACACAACGTCATAATGTTAAATGCAAATCTCTTCATTACAAGAGGTCGCTAAAAGAAATAGCGACAAGAATAACACAACACATGTTTTATCAACACAAAAACCGACACACCCATGTCGCGGAACCCGTTCTTACTGATCAGTGTCTTCATAACGCATATATCTGAATATCCCAGTGACATGTAAGTGAAACAATTTATGTAAGTTACCTATTCTGACTAATTTACTGTGAGTGAGGAGCCGTTTATCTCAACATCGGATTATAAATTTCAGCGGGGAAAGATATTCCCTTGTAACTAAGACCCGTCGAGGCCTCTCTTATGATTATGTTTCATAACAACCTACGGATGAGATGTATTATTTTACAACTTAGAGCTTTTCGTTCCGTTACAACTGTTACAAGTTGTCGTTGCGGTTATTTCGGAAGACTTTGTTGCAACACAATACTATTTTAACTTTTTGAATGGTGTGCACGGCAGTATTTTTTTTTTGTACAAGTTTAACATCTTTAGTATAGAAAGAAGAACACACAACCGCGTTATATGTACCTACTAAGTATGTAATTTTAGCATAGAAATAATTTTAAACTTTTAATACGCACGTGTAACTAACTATGTCCTACGATGCGTAATATAAACTTTGGGTAGATAAGGTATGTAATAAGTAACCACTTAGCGTCACAAAAGCACAGGTTTCCGCTTTCCACAACCACGATTTTAAAGTTCTACAAGTAAGTAAATAAATTCTTACTAATAATCTGGATTTACGAATACAAAAAACTAGGTACCTACCTACTTTTAAATATTGTTTCATGAAGTGTTAATTTATGCGAACATTCTCATCACTGCTATGATTACCGTCATCGCATCAACGATTATCAAATACTGATTACGTGTATCCAATCATAAAATATCTATAAATATCCGTATTTAAATGTATAATGGTGGACGGCGGGGACTCTCTTCACATGTCTGGGTGCGCATGCACACATCTTTCGACGCGCCCATTAACGCGCCGGAGATCAATTGGCTTTCGAGCCGTGGGCGGACCGTTTCATTAACTATTATAATATAAAAGCAGTCCAAGCTGATTAGTTCCTTGAACGTCTAACGCTTTTTAAACTATAATCGATATTTATACAAAAATCTTGTAAGGCGTGTCAGAGCTCCTCAATGTTACGGCCATGTTTTAAAAAAATGTTTTATTGAATAAGAGTAGTATAAGTATCACAAATAAAGAACACCTACCACGCGCCATAAGCGAAGAATGGTTCCGAGAAACATAAAACCGACGCGATCTATAATATAAAGGCATAAATCCATAAAATGATATCGTAAGACGCAACGTGACTAATGCATAGGCGATTCACGGAGAGTTGTATAATAGTCGGAGACACACGAATTACCCAGTAGCGGGCGCTTATCTGATAATAAATATTATGGTCCATTCTTTTAGGCGAGACGGTCATTAATCGAGCGGTCGATAGCGGTCGTATCGCCTTACGAGTCGCATTGTTGGGCCAACAGTTGTTCCTATTTATCAAGACGCCAGTAATATTGTTGTGGCTCACACAAGGAGCCAGCGATCGCGACGCGACGCCGGTACAACGCCAAGCTCTTTGTTTCATGACAAGCGACATCGGTATTAGTGAAATATTAATCGAAACTTTGAATAAAAAGCCGTCTACTTGTGGAACAACCTGTTACACTTTCAAGTACATAGTTTTACAATAAGTAGGACAGTATTTGATTGTCTTCAGAATGAACTCGGAATTACAACAAAATGATTTCTACAAAAAGTATATTAACGCCTTTTACAATCAGTTGATAATAATTAATTCACACCTTTTCATCTAATAAGTACCGTTAGATAAATCCGGAGGCTTTGTAGCTTAAGACTGAGACAGCCGTATTAGAGTCACGAAATCGTCAAGGTTGAAATGATTTGCATATAAATTACTTTCGTCGATGCGTAAATCCACGTGTTGCTCGGCGAGAATAGAGATTAATATGGTAGGTGTCCGTGCCGGCCGGGTGACAGACAAGTTAAGCTGACATCCGTCAACGCCGTCGGTCGTAATCGTCGGATCGAAGATCGATGCTAAGCCTAGCTTATTGAACTCTTCAACGGATTCGGATCAGCCCAACACGTTCCGAGTTCATCGTTCGTCTTACTCCCAGCCTACACTATCGAACCAGTTATCTTTTCTAAATCTGACAGCTTTCGGGTCACTGGACATTCACGTATGCAAGTGCCGTAATGTAAGTCGTTACGGCGCTAGCATTATTGGAAGTATTATTATCTATAATGTTTCGACACATGGACCGCTCGATAATATCGTCTCTTATCTCGCTCGTTTCATATTGTAGATCAAACTATCTAGATAGAGAAATTGTATGTTTCCATTAGACGAGAGACCTGGTCGAACAATCTAGCATCTTGCAAGGCTATCGTTTTGTGAGTGTCGGTACATTTATTCATGCTACCATAAGATTCCCTTCAGCGTCTTGTCCGCGTGCGAGTGGTCGTGAAACTTTACGACGACTACTGACCCGCGCGTAACACTAGCTTTAGAAGCTGTCCGCAATTATGGTATAATTGACGCATGTAATCGAGACTGCCTCCTGTGAATGCCGCCGACGACCGAACACTTTGTCAAGCCTTTTTCAGGAATTCTTTTTACTGCAAATTACCTAACCAACGACGTCATTATACTTTATGATGAGCCGAGAACAAATGAGACTGCTCCTCCTTTTCTAATCTCAACATAAGTTAACAAGGAGTAAAAGTTTCTCTGAGCATATTTTTGTCGGTGAAAAAGATCTGCAAAATTAAATAAGTAGCCTGGTAAAAGACTTTCTGCTAACTTTATATACACCTACTAGATACGAAAACAGCAACCTTATTCCTTTTGAATAAACTTCAACAGTAGCAAGAAGTTAGGATAGTACTTGAAGTAGCAAATCACTGCGATAACAGTTGATACTTCATTAATATAGATCATTATCAAATCACTGTTGAAAGATTAATGAAGCTGAGAGTAGAGGTTGTACCGGTTTGTGCACGCGATAACGCGTAAAGTGAAAACTGAAACAGGTAGAGGCACGCATATCGCGCGCTCACAATTCTTCTATTTAAGGTAATTGGAAAGCAGCGCCGGCGCTGAGGCAATAGCAGCACATAAATAGGTCCAAATTGTGTTTGTAGTAGGGGCGGGGGATGTCGGGAGGCTGGCGAGGAAACGAGGAGCCGCTACGTATTTATTCTATTTGCCGAACGTGCCTCTCCGCCACGGTTGCTGTTTGACGATGCAAATTTATCGCGACGCTTAATAAAATGCGCACCGACCTCATTGATTCGCAGATGTTGCTCATTACGAGGCGATGCGGCGGCCCGACACGCTCCGTCCTGCCGTGGCGCGACTACCTAAACCTGTTAACTTAGCAAATTATTATGAATTGTCGACGTTCCGACCGCGTACTTATCGTCTTCCAATAACATTCCTACGGTATGTGGTATCATAGCACCTAGATAGGAGATCCTACTTAGCAGAGCATACATTGAAAAGACCTTTGGTGTTGTAATTCTACAATATAACTGCCTGCACAAGCAAGGAAGTGAACATAAGGTGAACATTAGAAGGAACAGGAATGCCCATTGCGGGTGAACATAAACTGCTAGCAACAGTCGTTCGATCCGATAAAGTCCCACATCGGAGGTCGGAGCAGCTCGCAGTTGCGCCCGATATCGACATATTCGAGCCCTTCCTCTTTCTCGAAACAATGAAGCTCGTTTGAATCGATTACCGAGTTGCGGCGCCGCTGCACACATTTTTTACACCATAAAGAGCTTGTTTGTAAAAATAGCAATTTTCTTGCCAATACGCCCCCTTATTCGAAACTGGCTCGATCGCTTCTCATGCAAAAACACGAGCTTGTTGGGAAAAAAGGAGCCGAGGTGTTGCATTTACCGCCCGCTGGGTGAATCGCACCTCAGCGCGATCCTTGCCGTCTCTGCTGTCTGAGCCCGACGCTTGCAATAGTATCTGTACTCTGTATGCAGTATGCCGCGTAAAACTACTACATAACGACATTGTTCTAAGGAATGTTCGTATCAGAACTACCGAAACATTTTATTATTCACTTCGTAGAGAATATGTAATTGCTAGCTTGCTTGTGCATGCGGGTTTCTAACATAATTTGGATGGTAGTCAATAAAAGCGGCAATGTCGAAGACGGACCACTAGTACCGCGAACGCAACAAGAGCTTAGAAGGCGGTGGATACCCGCACTCCTTAGTAAAAGTATGGCAGCCTCACAAGTGAGTTCAGTTTCGCCTCTTTTAAGCGAGATCGACGCGTTTACCTCTGGCGCGGCTCGGCGCAAATTGATGGTTTCACCTCGTTCCATGCAAAACGATCACAGCGTCTCTTTCGCACGACGCGCGCTCCAGACAACGCGGTAATCATTGTTTTTGAAACGAGAATAAAACGACACCCATTTCAAAGTATACACGGGACGGGAGAGAAAAACGAACACGCTGCGGTATTCTGATAAGTTTAAGATAAATAGCGCGCTGAGTTTTACTTGGCCTTTACTCGGACTTGTCCTTTTTTCCGTTCCAATTCTGCGTTCGCAATCTAAACTGGGGATCGATTTAAAATCATATGTAACGAGCTACATCACATTAATGCATCCGCTGTGTAGCGAAGAAAAAGTACCTAATCAGATTCGCTATTAATTTCAATTGTTGACCAGCAATATCAGAAAAAGCTGAAAGACATGATTAAACTAAAGAATTTGGACGTAAATTACTGCTAGATAACAGAGTTGACATAAAATAGCATCTGGTAGATACGACTGAACTATGGAGAGACGGTTGCGACTCCATTGCATATCAATCAACTCGACTAGATAAGTTATCATTCTTTCATTCGCCACGTGTCTCGACTTACGTGAGTAGTTGATAAGCAGTTGATGCACTGAATACTTTCCTGATCAGGATCGACAAAGAAATGGAAATTTACAAAAGGGGAAACTAAACCCCTACAACAGGCCACGAGAGCGAGTTTTCTGGCCAGACTGTGGCACAACCTTAAAAAGTCTCATGAATCCGCATATGCTTTAAAAACCTTATGATTTTCAAGGCCCTTTTAACAAAAATACTTCGTATTTACAGTAAACAAAAATTCACCAACAGTTGCTAAGCCTTTTGGGTCCATATCAAACCACCCCATATAACGAAAATATCCTATACAAATTAAATATTCAAAAAATACCAGCCACAATTGACATAAAAGCTCTCAATGTTAATATAATTACAACGCAAAGAGAAATCTTTGACCCGTATCATATCCAGCGCGGCATAACATTGAACGTACAATGTATAATATCGTAAGAGCGCTGATAATGAACCCTGTGTCAGTAGTTGAGAGGTGAGCACAAAGCGCATCTCATTTTCGGCAGCAAAGACAAAAGCGGTAATTACAGTTAACTGTTGTACCTGTGAACGTCAGCGCAGTGCGTCGCGGTTCGTGGGTTGAACGCAGTAAATTATATTACGGCCAAATTGATGCACTAAAGTTATTAAACAATAACTTTATACATTAAAGATCAAAGGTTTTTTAATTAGGTTACACAAAATTAAGTTATATTATGGTCATGAATATTTTTGGGTGGCACATGACAATTAAACAGTCAAGCACAGCCATCATCATCATTGTCTTGCCCTTATTCCAATGTGTTTAGTTAGGTCGGTTCAGCATGACTCCTTTTTTAATAGGTACTTCTCTATTTTTCGTCACCTTTGTAGTCACCCCCTTTCCAGCCATATCAAAGTGCAGTATGCTCATGCCCCATATGTTGGCATGTCCAAAGTGTCCATACACCTGCTCTTCTGAGGACCTAAAAAACCCCACTGATGCCGCGATTGGCGCGGCCACCTCCTGGGTTCAACTCATTTAACAATTTACCATCGACTCGAAAAGAAAAAGAAAGCACAATACAGTAAAACAGTCGTAAATTAAAAAAAAAAAAAATCGCACTTAATTTTTTACTATCGATGCATTTAAGTTGTCCCTGCTAATAGCATACAAAACTTCACAGAAAAACTTATTGCAGCCAGCAAATAAAACGCTTTTCAGGAAGACGATATGCACTATGTTATTCCACAAAAATTGCTTATTGATCACCTAATTCCTTTCAAAGCTTCCGTCCCACATTCTTAAAGGTATTTCCATGTACCACAGCAGCCACCGCGCTTCAATTGCGGTGGCGTTCTATTCGGAGTGCGGTATAATGTGCAGGTCGTGTTCTCACGTAGCCAAGTGTTTCCTACCAGTCCAGCGCGTTTCTTTTGTGTTTCTAACCCCGTATGAAGTGGTATTGTAGAGTTACTAGCTAAGATAGACCCGATCGTGCCATACTCGGCTGTTACATTGATCATATGATCATTGATCATATGTTTTAGTGAAGTTAATAATGTAAGATTATTTTATATTTAAAATAGCGACCCGCCCCTGCTTCACAAAGTTTTTACGAACTGGCAAAACATCGCAATTGCTTATTATATGTAAGTTGTAATGTATAACACACCTAAACGAATAGATTTTCTAAATGATAGTGAAAACCGCATCAAAATCCGATGCGTAGTTAAGAAGAACAACGCAGACACAGACACGAAAAGCGACTTTATTTTTAATAATATGTAGGTATGAATACAGGGTGGCCGGAACATTGACGTCCAAAAATAAAATTTAGGTCCCTCGTATCGTGGGGTATCCGAATCACCCCCATGTATGTTCCGCGACTTTTCATAGTTTTCGAGTTACGAATTTTTTTATTATTATTTTTTTTTTTTTTTTGAGAATTATCGACCTGTCCAATCTAAAAAAAATTTAAAAAAAAATTACATGGCTTTGTCGAGATTTTTTTTTTGCAACTGAATCTTCGTGAGTAGTACTTTTATGCATAAAATAATCAGCTTCGTAACTGTGATAAAAGTTATGAAAAAGTTGGTCTAAAGTGAAAAAATTACGTTCGGTAAATTCGTAAAAAAAAATTCGTAACTCGAAAACTATGAAAAGTCGCGGAACATACATGGGGGTGATTCGGATACCCCACGATACGAGGGACCTAAATTTAATTTTTGGACGTCAATGTTCCGGCCACCCTGTACAGTGTGTAGACACCGTTACAAAGCCAAATAAAAGAAGATTCAAGTGATCGCAAAAGTACTCATGACTGAACATGATCTACCTATCAAAACCGTTTTGATGCTTTTTAATAGAGTAGAACTGTTCGCAACGAAAGTTCTGTCAAGTTTAACATCAGACCGGAAGATTTGAATCTTTCACTTTGCTTTTATTCATTTTGAAATACAAGCTTTTTCAAGTTCTTTAACGACGGCGACGTAGAGTCAAATATTGCTAAACCAAAAAAAAAAAATTGGGAAAGAATAGTGTGAAGAAGTGTTTCTGTTACCGATTATTATATTATGAAATTAAACAAACAAATTGATTGATCAAACAACTGTTTGTTGCAGACCAAAATTTTGGCAAATGCTTATCTGATATTATTATTGCAATTTGTTATAAAAAAGACCACCTTGATAGTATAATCGCCGGCTATAAAGGCAAAAACCTCAAGCTGTTGACATGCTTCAAAATACAGGGGCCATACTGTCACAATTCGTTTTACACCAAACCCTTGCACTGCGGCTCACAGCCAATAAAACCATCGCTGTCGGTGAGCACTCACCTTTATACCGCACGTTAATCCTGCCCAGGGAAAAGTATCCAACGTACACAGCAATCGGAATAGGTTTAAGTTTAAGTGTACTCGCGTAAATTCTGACCGCTGAAAAACTATTACATACTAAGCATTTAAAAAAAATTACAGTACTTTTAAATATCGAGATCATAAAATGTGGAAAACATGTTTTAGAAAAGTGGTATTAAATTAACTTAGGTACTAGTTTTATTAAAAAAGTATCATTAATTATGTTGGCATGCCGTCTGATTAATTAATTGATAGTAAATAATCTATTACAACTTATAGGAGAATGGTATCACTTCAAGCAAATAGGAACTCCATATGTAGACTTAAAAAGATAAACAAAGTTACGAGGATCTAGACACACTACACTGTCTTAAGGAGGAAGTGCCAGGGTAGCCCGCGAAATTCAAATGTTCTTATCTTTTTACAATTTGCAGGTCAGTGTCAGGTTGTATGTTCTACAAAATATGATTCGCGATCGTAACAAGATGTATTTACTAAATTATAATCATTATAACCATCAATACAACCCTCTAAGTTCATATAATCCCACTGAATGAATATTTCATAAAATAGTCATTCAATGAGATTATAATATATCAAACACGGAATGAATCTGAATAACTCACGATCGCGGAACGAGGCGCCTACACATAACAAAGGGTAGTGTCAGTGTCAAGTTGTTCGCGTGACCACGACTGAGCGGGATTCCTCCTCACTCATTTACAGGATCGGCTTACTTCGGCATTCCTCGGAGGCAGGACGAAGCTTTATTAGACCGTTGAGTCAACGGATCACACGCCCTTGCGCCACTCTCACTGTCGGAGGAGCTATGTTTCGGTAAAAGTGTTTCAGTGAGAATGTTTGTAGGTAAAGCTTTTTACGGGGTTCGTTTTAGGGGTTTCTGGGATTGCTGAAGTTCGCAAACGTAAGTAATTGTTAGTTTAAAATTATTTTTTTAGCTTTTATGAGAGGTTGTAGTAGTTAGGACATTTTCACATGACTCAAAGTTATTACGATGAAGTGAAACTTTAATTAATTCCTTGCTAAGTAGAAACTCAACAAGCAAGACCTTTTTAGTAAATTAGTAATTTCAGTTACTTAATAACGAGTGACTCTGGCAGGAAAATTAAATTAAACACGCACGAAGTAGCCCCGACGATAATGAAAGCCGAGGCGAGCGAGCAAATTATCATCCAGTTGGCTTCACCGGGTTACGCAAGACAATAAGCAAACAGCTGGCTCGATGTGCAATAGGTAACCCGCCCCACAATTGTAGCCGTTGATCATAATCCAGATACTGCACCAACTATGGCAAGCATTTGTGTCCGTAGGCCGAGAGGCGCACGACCGCTATCGAAAGTGAATTGTCGTGCCCGCAACAAACATGTCGCCCAACATTAGCTTGTTGTACGCCGTGACTAGACTTTCGCGCAATCGGACATTAAGAATACAATCATAAATGGCCTTAGCGTTTCCGATCGATGACTTCGACATTAAATGCTGCCATTTCATTCCGACTTCCTTTAAAGGATATTGTAATTGTAATAAGCAAACGAAGTTGCGCCAACAGCCAAGCTTTACAACAAGCAACATTTTGCAGTACATAGTTCGTATCAAAATTGTTCTTCACCCGTACGAGTCAACTAATATAAGATGAAGACAGATATCAAATTATGAAGCACGTTATTTGAGACCTAAATCTCGTTGAAAAGTGTGTTCGCGGGCACAGGTTAAGCGCAATATTTACATTATCAATTGTATGTCATCGGCGTCTTCGGAGCGATGTTTTCACTCGCGCGCCCGCCGTGTTACCTTTCGAAAGCGTTGACTCATAAACAAAGCGACCTCTGAACTTAATAACAATGTGAAGCGGGCGTGCGAAACGGGAGATGCACCCAGCGACTTGCAATAATTCTTTCGGGGCCCATCGAGTCGCTAGGTACATGACGTGCCACAATTTAGTGTTGTGTACAAACGGCAAAAACTGTTCACGGTTTGCGGCGATCGCTCAACGAGATAACACCCCTATAAAGAAACTTTATTGTCATAGTTACTTCTGACCCACATCTGTTGTTACAACTAAAATGGTAAAGAATAATAAGAAACTATATTTTTTTCAAAAATTTACTGCTATCGGTTTTGGTCAGTATCGTAGATGCCTAACATAGGACCTTTAAATTTCAAACTGCATTAACGAGACAAGGCCAACGAGAATTTATTGTTAAGAGAAAATATCGTTGCAATTATCTGATATGGTGAAAATCGTGACTAACCTGAGGTCAATATATAATTCGGCATCTTTGACATATAAGGGACCTTGTGCCACTATTGTTTCTGTCTATTGTGTTTGATTTATAGGAAATAATAACCCTAAAATATTGGAGCAAAGATTACTTTGTATCTTTCACTTAGTTATTGTTAAAACGAACATGACTGCGAAACTAGATGACTACCATATCCCGTAAGCTTTTCTTATTGCGTGTTTGACATAACGCAAATAGGCATAGACAGTCGAAGTAATCACCTCGCTATTATCATTCATTACCCAACAGTTGTAAGTACAAGGAGATCCGAATCGACAAGTGATATCAGAAGACGGGGCAAGACAGCGACCCCGATGTCGCGTAATCCGCGAGCTTTGTTACGAAACCGGTATACGTTCAAATGTTGCGCTGGAATCCGTGTACCAAATGCACATTTAAGTTGGACTTGGACATCATGCATACAAACTCGTCTATTTTGTACGGCCATCGAAGATCGAGTAGCGATCCAGTTTACAGCGATACATAATTCGGAATGTAACCGGCAATCTGATGCACTTTGGTCTCGGGGATCTGGCACGCTACGTGGAGCTATTGAGCAACCCCGCTGAAACGGCGCGATCCCCACCAAAGAGGATGTTTGTTAATCCGGACACGACTTCGCAGACTTGGTATTTTAAAGACATAGAGTAGGTACTATACCACCTATACAATTTACAAGTGGGAATGTTACAAAAAAAAACTTGTTGTATTCCTTGTGCCTATTTCACTACGGCATAATTCCTTTTGTCATGCATGAATAAGACCGTTAACAATTACATTATCTGTATTTAAATCTAATCTAACACCAACACCGTAAATTAACTTTTACGATGCGAGCATACGATAAAACAACTGGGTAATTTGAGCATTAACAACTTGACACCTACAAATTAAATTCGTGACCACAAACAATTTCAAATGTACACACGAATTAACAGAACGATCGTCGATGTTCCCACACTCTCCTGCAATTCACTAGATAATATAAAACGCAACGTTAATAGGAACAAAACAGTTCCAAAATTAAATAAACACGCACAGGCACGCTCTGGCGGGTTCGGTATAATTCGATAATTTACAACATTGAATACAGCGCGGGCGCCTTCGGCTGTAAATAAGATTCTCATGAAATTCGGCGGCAGCCACCGATCGTATCTTAGGCACGCTATCCATCATACGGCCCTAGCTAGTCACGCAACCACCAACCTCACTAATTATTTTCAACTATCCAACATGTCAATTACAGTAAAAATCAACATGTAATCATTTATCATTATCACACTGGACGAATCGAGATTTGTACTACATATCTACCAACTACCCAGTTCATAATTTGTCATCATAATATACTAACAGGTGCACAATCTCATTAACGAGCAGCTTGTTATTGAAAGTGACAAGCGGTCACAGCAATATTAACCATCAGTGTGCTCAGAATGAATAAAATTAAGATAAAGCAAAGGGACGATCCTCCACTTCAATTACGGCAACCCACACAATGATTAGACGTTTCAGTAGAAGCGCTGCTCGATCGAGGTCCGACTTGAGTTATTAAGTGCTAGCTTTGTTACAAATACATTCAACATGACGGGGATTAATGGAATAAAATGCCCAGCTTTTTTTATATTTGATTGCGTTCGTTCCTTGTCAACATTCTAACTCCCGGATTAAGTGCAGTCGTTTATCTAAGCATTTACGTCCTACATAGTTGCTCTTTTATGGGCTATTTTGTGGCGGCGCGTAACATTTTATTTGGGCTACTCAGGTCAGTTCAGGCAACGACAGACTTAATGAATTTGTAACTCCACAAATCCTTTGCATTAAAATAAAAAGATTAAATTCTCCAGACCAAACACTATATCACTGTCAACTCAAACTTATACCACCAATGAGATTTCAGTTAGGATACAATGTTATAAGTAGAGTCGTAGCAGTAGATAAACGAATAAAAGAAACTAGTTGTTCGTTATCTCGAGCAGAAGGGCGACCTTCAACTTAGCTCGACCTGAATACAGAGTAGCGTAATAACAAGAGACACTGGGCGGTAAACGTTGGACGCTTTCGTATGCAAAAAGCGTTAAGTGTTAGCCGACGCGGTTGTACGGGCCGAACATTAAACAAGCGGTTGCGACCTAAAATAGAAATGGGTTGTTTGAGTAGGGTTCTTTCGCGAACGCAATTGTACTCGAACGTGTCTTGTTACTGAATGCGTTATGCTAATGCTGAGAAGCCACTAACATCACCTCTAGTTTGACAGACATTAGTTACTCGAGATTTCGTTTATCCAAACGTTTTCCTGCGCTTAGAACCACAAGCCAAGTTTATTACTTCCCTCCGTAAAATGTTAATAATTTAATTGCAACATCGTAATTGAGAAGTTTCTTTTAAGTTCGAAACATCACTTCAAATTATCGTTAACTAGTTTGTCTATAGGTAGAGAAACAATTCACATAAACAATTATACTAGCACTACCGTTTAAGAGCTATTAATTGCGGCAATTTGAGGGTGATTAAATACGAACGGGTATACTGAACAGGCAATCAGTCAATTCTCGACAACTACTCATGTTAATACGATGATTGCTTCAAGTGGAACTACTGACGGACTCGGTTCAAAACCTAATTGTCTTGATTTATTGTTATGAAAGCGTAAAAGTTATCAATTTCATTGACTTTACCATTGAACATAATTCAGAATCTTTTCTTCATTGTAATTTAAATGAAGATTATAAAATCTTCATGTAAATGATTTCTGCACGCAAGATGGATGAGTCAAGTGGTTGACAATGGAGTGTTTAGATGACCATTACTTCTAATTTTGAATCGGTCGTGGGCTTTGTGAAAATCCCAAATAATCGGAATCACATGTTGGGCGGTTTAGGCTCACCTCTGCTTCCAATCACTAAACCAAGACTTCCATGCCAGGCAGACGTTATCCCTATGTCTGCTGGCCTTGGTTCATCTAGCTAGGTAAGCTTTGCTACAATATTAACGACAATTTATTAGATTGGAAACATGTAATAGATGCCAAAGAGGGAGAGAGAGACTTTACTTCTATCGGATAACAGAAAGCATAACATAAAATACTGCCTTGTAAGTAGAATTTCTCTTGGCACAGTTGTAGATCGCAGTAATAAGCTAACAACTTCTAGTTATTAGTTAGCCCTAACATATTTGAGGGTCAGTACAATGTTGCGCTCATTATGCGAATGTCGCCAGTTCGCGACGTATGGATGACCCTGCGGCCGGCGACGCTCACGACCAGCCACAGGCCGCAGCTTTTGTTCGAACAAAAGTACAAAACTAATGCGCGGGTAGGTTTCTTCACGAGAATGTGGGTAAAACTTAGAGACACTGGTCAGAAAACAGTTAAAAGAAGTTGGGGTATATAGTGCAATAACATATTTTGGGTGTAAAGAATTTTAATCATTTGATTTCATTTATTTATTCATTAACAATTAACATTGTGATAAACATTACATCAGTCAGTGCCTTTAATATTACGATTCTAGGCGCTTCACAAATATCTTACAAAACAAGCATCTTTATTTAAACATCAAGGGCTTTTGTAAAAATCATAAAAGCTTACAAATACAAATTCAATAAGTACCGATCGGGACTATCGAGTTCTCTTTGAAGTGCCAGTTAAAGGCTTACGTATTGTAAGGTAATGGCGACAAAAGGCTTAACCTTGCAATCTTTAAATAATAATGTATCTTGCGATTATAATTTGATTCAAGCCAGCTTTTATGACCGGATAGGACATTGGAATCGTTCCTGTCTCGCTAAACGGCCCTCGTAAATTGTCGATTAAGACGGCACACATTTGAACGACAAAAGCCCTCGCGTCAGAAACGACCGCCGCGGCAGAGGCCGGTGCTATAAATTTCATAATTAATTTTATTATCGAAGCCATTGCTCGCACGTCGACTTAAAGCGAGATTTGCGATCCAAAGCCACCGCCGCCGTCCGCTTTATCATTAGACGTTCACGATACTTTGCCCGCGCTCCGATTTCATAATGTCCCTTAATGTTCTGTAATTGTTTGTGAATAAGCAAGCTCCTGAAAGAGTTCGACACGATATAAGAAGCGCCTCTGTCAAAAGCCATCGTTGTAATAGAGTTTTCTTTCTCGACCGCTGCGCGGTTATAAAAGCTAACTTCTTTTTCAAAGAAAAGTAATGAGAATTTAACTCAGCGGAAAACGGTCGTCGGGAGCGTTTCGTGAGCGGCGATAGAGAGAAAATATTTTTTACGTTATTCGCGAGGTTGAACGTCGTCACCGCGATAGTCCGCGCACAGAGCACTCTTACAAAGGCTGCAGCGCAGTGCCGTCCCGCCTGCCTCTCTATTATAAGCTTAACACCGAATAGAAACGACTTTAATGCAACTTTATATCCACCACGAGTCGCGGGTTCAAAGAAAATTATAGTTAACGTTCCTCCCTAATTAACATAAAACTAAAGGGTAAAATTAATTACACAAATAACGATGGCCCTTATTTTAAGGACTAAAATATGGAAACATGGACAAATTATTTGAGTAGTTACTACATAAACATTTTCTACTACGACTTTAGATGAAGTTCGCAGATAACACGCTCGTGTTAATCTTAATTTAGACATAATAAGCGGTACATAGGAGGTCGCAACCAAAGAGACCTTTAACTTCGTTAACGCCATATACGTTGACAGTATTGTAACCGCGAATGGTGTTCAGGAAAAACGTGACTTTCTTTAGCCAGCTTACTGTTTATTGTTACTCACAATACTGAGACGGAGAGCGAATGTAGTAGCGGTTTGGGTCCAGTCTATTAATTGTCCCTACAATAAGAACCTGTTAGAAGTAAGGGTGCCTTGGAATTAGATTGATCTTACTGCAACTATCGTAAAACGTGTAGTCTGCCCGTTTCAAAATGAGAGAAATATGTGCATACATTGAGTGCATCAGCTGCACAAAAAGGCACAATCTCGCCAAGATAGGATAACAAGATAACAAGCGTGGAGCGGCGGACTAAGACGGATAAAAACAAGACATGGAGCCTACTCGCAGACGTGTACCTTGTTTACTTAAACGAGGCCCACATTAAGTGCCTCCGGAGTAGATTCCGCACATCTCCGGTTCGCTGTGGTGCCGGTGGTGCGCTACGATGCATTTGAATCACCTGCATTTATATTTTAAAGATTCTTACACTTTTCTCGTACAGTCGTAACCCATGTACATATGAACATTGGTATATAATTCAATAAAAGCTATCGTATCTTCTTACACAATTCAATTAAAATACGATCAATATTGAGTAAATAAAAAATGCTGGATTACATAGATAACTTTACATTTAAGAAAACTGTCAATTTTCCGCGCGGTCGCCGCAGCACGGGTGCCTCGGTCACACATTCTCTTATTCATAATTCAAATTCAAAATATTTATTTGCCAGAAAACATTTTTAACAAGGGAAGATATTAAAGACTAAAAGTTATTGTAATCTGCCAGCAAGCAGGCGTGCAAATTACATTCAATATTATAATCATGCATTTTATCATAATACCCAAAACACAATTATTATTTCATGAAAACTATTAATAAATACAATTATCGATCCAATTACTCATAAACAATAATTAATTCATTATTTAACAACTATGTCTATGCCCTATAAATTCCTTAAGGCTGTAGAAGCAACTATTTTATAGCCACTCTGTCAAATTGACTTTAAAAACATTACCCTGCAATAATTTGAATTCATTTGGTATATTTTTATAAATCAATATACACATATTATGCACATTTTTTCTGTAAATAACTTTATGACCAGATGGATGATATAATAAGTTGCAAAACTTAGCCCTTTTTGTCTTGGCACAACTTCGCTATGTTGCCTAAAGTAATGCATGTGTTTCTTTGTAAAGATGCAGATGTCTCGTATGTACTTACAGGGCAGTGGAAGATATTTACTCTTTTTAAAGAGAGGTTTGCAGCTATCTAAAAACCATGCCTTGTTTATGACCCGGATGCAACGTTTCTGCAGCTTGAAAACTCTGTCTGTATCGGTCGAATTACCCCACATGATAAGTCCATAGCTTAGGACAGATGACACATAGGCATGGTAAGCTGAAAGAGCAGCTTCTACCGAAACGTTTTACCGTAGCTTTTTTAATGCAAACACAAACCTATCAAGTTTCTGACATATATGTTCCACATGGCTTTTCCAATTGAGATTTTTTGTCTATATAAATACCTAAAAATTTAGTTTCATCCACTTGTACTTTTTCATTTTTATAGCTAATATCTAAAGCTAATTGTTTAGTATTATACGACATTTATATTTAAGTCATTATTTGCCATCCAACTAATTATAGCTGACAGGGTATCTTCGGTAACTGATTTGTAATTGATTTTATCCTGACACTTTATAATAACTGTCGTAACATCTGCAAAAAGAATACATTTCTGCAGAGTGGCCTCCGGAAAATCATTTATATAAAGTAAGAAAAGCAAACCACCGAGAATACTACCCTGAGGCACGCCACTCTTAACTATTTTTGCTACTGATTTAAATTTCTCTTTAGAATATATTCTGTCACGTTTCTTTATAACTTTGGATATCCCTGTATATTGCTTCCTATTTCTTAAGTAGCTAGATATCCATTCATAGGCTTTGCCCCTTATGCCGTAGAAGTCTAATTTGTTTAATAGCTTTAAGTGATTAACAAAATGAAAAGCCTTACTCATATCTAAAAATAATGACACAGCTGGATTGCCATTGTTAATATTTTCTGTTACAAGTTTAATAAAGTTGAAGATGGCAAGAGCAGTTGAACAACTTTTACGGAAACCAAAGTGCTCTTTGCATAATATGTTATGTGTGCTGAGAAAATTATTTAATCTAATCTGCATTGCCTTCTCAAAAATGTTTGATATTATGGGAACTATTGTGATAGGCCGGTAGTTATTTGGGTCGGACTTATTTCCCGTTTTAAATAATGGCTTTACTATAGACATTTTGAGCTGATCAGGAAAAACACCTTCTAAAAGATAGGTTTATAACATGTGCTAGTGGATGACATATATTACTAGCACAAGCCTTCAAAACTTGTTTTGCTATTATTTTATTATTATTTATATATGCATTATAATTTTAAACACGTCTTTTGCATCTACAGGATTTAAGAAAATAGTATTAAGATTTTTGTTACTTTGATTAAGTTTAATACTCTTAGTATTAAATGGTTGATTAAATGTCAAATTAATAAAATAGTCATTTAATATGTTGCAAATGTCATATATGTCACATTATTAGCATAATCAGCGTATAATGTTCCCAGTGCTGGGACACAGGCCTCCTCTCGGAGAGAGGGGCTGGGCCGTTATCCACCACGCGGGCCCAGTGCGGGTTGGTAAATATCACATGTCTTCGAATGCTTAGTTTTGGACAGGCCGGTTTTCTCAGGATGTTTTCTTTTACCGTTTTGACAGCAGTGGTGATGAAATAATTTACACAAAGTAAAGCGCCTGTCTGGGTTCGAATCTACGACCTACAACTCATAAGTCGCGGCCGTTACCACTTGGCCACCACCGCTCTCGTAAATAAAATAAATACCTATTTATGAAGTCCTATAATAACAGCAGGCTTGTAGAACAATATTTACATGCAGTATAGAGATTGGATTCTACTTTAACTTGTGTCTCCATGCATATATAATATGCATTACATTAACAAAAAATATATATTCAAATCACGTAATCAAAAGACTTCAACGCGTTTCTATCGATTTACTTAAAAAAACTATGAATATCTCTGAACAAGTTCACACATAAGATTTTCATATTTAAGTCACGTATAGGTATCCCGTTATATTTAGCTTATTTCTAACAATATAGAGTCTGGGAACAGAATGGAATATAGAATATAATTATAGGCCACAAATTCATTTTTTTTCTAAACCTTATCTTAATTTTCTGACAGATTTTGCTTTACAGTCGAGCCTTATCTCCAATGTTAGGCAGTTGCCACTATAATGTGAACATTTAGATTTCTTAATGACAAAACTATGTAAATTGTGGCTTAAATCAGCCAATACCGGATGTTAGGAATGTGCAAACAGGTAGGTAGTAAGTTGACGCTTATGTAACTGATGTATTATTCAAGGCATGAGTTAAATGTTTATCTATTGTTATCAGTATGAAGTGATCGTGTCATTACACACGTACCCTGCCCACGGCCGTGCGGTTGATGACAGAGATGCTGTAACATACTCATAGAGATTTAAAACTAAAGCTCCCAGCGGTTTTGGTGACCTATGCTCATTCTCGTAGTTATTTGAATAAAAATCTATTTTGGTAGTAACTATACAAAGTCGAGACTTTGTATTATTAGCAAATTTGATTTGAGAGTAAGTATTAATTATCCGGTCTTAGTGTCGATTTGATGTCGTCTAGTATGCTGATCCTAATCTAATAAAAAAGAGATTATTACCTATTTAAGTTTACAATCACTGTTATTTTTATTAGATTCTACTCGCAGGCGTTATTTTTGGAATAGTTAATTAATTATACTACTCAATGAATATTTAACATGCTTTCCATATCTGTACAACAGAGGTAGACATGTTATTTTAAAATATAGGTACAGTTAAGAATGTTTAAAACAACGCAGTCAGTTATTAGAGTGTGTCCATACCGCTCGCCGCGAACTCTTCTTATTTGAAAACTTACACGCATTTTGGTACATTCCCGTCGGCCCACACGCGTGACAATCTGATGTGTGTGTGAGAACTTACGCGTACTCTTACCAAAATATGTATTACTCACCACGGTGTGAACTTCCTTGTTCTGAAGAACATCCTATCTTATTATAACACTTAACAAAACGTGCCAAGCATAGATCAGAGTTATGAACCAACGCTTTTATCACTCCGAAACATGCCACATATAAAACACCGGCATCCATTAAGTGCTCGAATAAAACGTACTTTAACAACCGTCTACGTAATTATTCATTCAATTCTGATGATACCCTATACACCTGTGAAAGTAAACATCAAATCTCACGAATATTGTTAATACAACGAAAAGAGCCGAACAATCGCTCGTCAAACATTAACAACTTCTGACATAATAGAAACAGACGAGTGCAGTAATCAACTCTAATAAGAAGGTGAGAAGGCGAAGCGTATTTATTACTTTAATGGAATATCAGCAATTAGGGCCACAGATAGAATCAGTAGCGCTGACAAGGTGCAAACGAGAGTGGTTCGACCGGACGCGTAGGGTCGGCACCCGAACTAGTTGCTCACGTCAAAAATTTAATATACGCGATTGTGGTCAGTACATCCTTCAAGTAGAGAATATAGTAGCATGAATAAATGTGACAGCTAATGCTAACTTTATTGGCGACTGCAACAAAATAAAACGATGCCGCCGATGAATTACCATAGAGAATGAGCGGAACGGACGGATTAAGTGAAATACAATCAAACAAGGAGGCGTACGTGCCAGGAATTTAAAATAGATAAAGAGAAGTTCCCGATTCGGCGGCTAAGTGTACGGGAAATTTGTTTGTCTCCACTTTTGTACATCGCCATTTGCAAGTTAGTTTACTTAGTGTTCCTTAATTGGAGACTTCTAAGTTCTTTATGGCACCAGCATGAATATTTCTATAGGCCTACTGATTTGTAGTATTATACGAAAGTTTCCCTACGCTAAACTCCTTGCTTTCTTAAAATACAGTCAGCAAAAACAACTTTAAAGTCAAGTTTATTCTCAGTAAAATAAAAATAATAAAAATGCACGACCATTAGGAAGAATAAAGTCGGTAGCGACTAGCGTGTGAGTATTTTAACGCCAAACCATACATTAGGCGCGAAGAATCAGGAAGAGCTGGTACCTGAAGGCGCCGGCACCGTTCAACTGCGCTGACTCAGCAGGGCCGCACTCCCGCGCAGCCGCCATTACCGTGCAACTTATCATTACGCCGCGTCGCGCGCGCACTTCGCACTACCAAAAACACCAGTCATCCGTCCCATTCTGACCAATTAACGAGCCAACTGCAATTTGTAAGCATAAAAAAGCAACCGTGACGAGATGTCGATATTACGTGTCCTTGTTAACTACTGTGAGTTTTTATTTTTCGATGAAATTGTGAACGGTCTATTGAGATGTCAGTAACCCCGTGCGACCCTTTCAGCTCTCCGTAAAATGTAGAAATTTTATGCCAATCTATTACGTTTACAAATGGAGAACTCAGAGCTTAAAGCTAAGTTCAGATGGCAAGCGCTTCAAGCGCTTTTTGCTAACGCGCCTCTCACAATGTCCCAATTAAACTGAGCTTTCGTATATAAAAGCCTATCAAGCTTTTGTTATATGATCGTGATCAGACCGACGGTCACAAAATCTTGACGACGTGAATAACTCTATCCTTCAGATCCAAGATTGGTTTACGGTAAATAATTTGGTACCAACTAAATGAAAAAAAAAAAAGAAATTCATTAGATTTAAATTACCTCATGTTAGAAGTTGTGACTGTGATATCATA
Source organism: Dryobotodes eremita (assembly GCA_917490735.1). Taxonomy (NCBI): domain Eukaryota; kingdom Metazoa; phylum Arthropoda; class Insecta; order Lepidoptera; family Noctuidae; genus Dryobotodes; species Dryobotodes eremita. The sequence goes on along the minus strand of OU823251.1, from coordinate 14,273,283 downwards.
TTGAATGGAGAAAAACTAGAATTTATTAATCAGTCGGTTTTCCTAGGAATCACGCTAGATGAGAAATTACAATGGGGACCTCAAATAACATCTCTTGCGGGGCGGCCATGCTCGGCCGCTCATGCTGTTAGAAAGATAAGACAGCTAACAGATGTAGAAACCACGCGTTTGGTCTATTTTAGCTAGTTCCACAGCATTATGTCATATGGCATTTTACTGTGGGGTCCGGCTGCTGACATTGAATCCACTTTTATTTTGCAAAAGAGAGCTGTCAGAGCCATTTACAATTTACGTCGCCGCTAATCTCTTGGGGAACTATTTAAAAAGATTAATATTATGACGGTACCTTGCTATTCATTTATGAAAATATTATTTATGTAAGAAAAAAACTACATCTTTAAAAAAAATAACTGTTAGACATAATTTTAATACTAGAAATAAAGATCAAATAGATAAACCATTTTTCAGATTATACAAAGTACATACATCTTTTATGGGGTACTGTGCTATATGTTACACCAAAATACCTTGTGATATTATATTGCAATTAAATAAAATAAAAAATTAAACTCATATTAAAAGTACACTTTGTAAACAAGCATATTACAAATTAGAGGATTATATCCCAGATAAGAATGCTTGGAAACATGCTGGTCCTGCTCCATACGACAATCTAGTCTAGACAAAATCAAACTGGTTGCTAATTTAATTATATAATTTATAATTCTTATGACATTGATTTTACATTCTGTAATTACTTTAACTCACACACTAAATTATACTACTACTTATTAATTTTTTCGAAAAATCATCTACTTTTACAAAATTTGTAAAAGTAGATGATTAAAATTAAACACATATTTAAATAATCTATCACATAATTACCTGTCATTGCTTTATATTTAATTATTTTTACCTATTGGGGTATAGTCATTTTATTATAGTTGCATCGTCTTCACATACAATTCTATAATTAATGTGTACAAAATATTATAAACCATTCAAAAAAGTAACGATGGAGTTTCTTGCCCATTCTTCTCCATACGAAACTACCTTTTGGAAGGGGCAACTAGAATCAATACTATTTTGTTTTAATTTGATGCTCTAAAGTGCTTTTTATGTGCCTATTTGAAATAAATCACTTATCACTATCACTTTGACTTTAACAAAAGTCAAGTTACAATCAGTTGATTAACAAAATAATTGAATGTCGTTGACTCTTGCAACCATAAAAAATAAAAACATTTCGGAACGTATGATTATTTAAATTGGAAACCGAAAAGTTAAAATTGACAGTGATGTGATAAACAAATTATACCCGTGATTATTAAGCAGAAATCATAATTGTTTTCTGTTTTTATTTCAAGCACGTAACTGTTTTTTTTTTAAACAACTGATTGAATAAAGATAATTTGAGAATCGTAATACCTAGTGACTAAACTCAATAAATTCTAAAGCTCTGAGATCGTAGCATTAGCAGAAGAACGGTACAGTCCACTCTGATTATTAAAATCGTCTCCCTAGCAGATCTGCTATACTATGGGCTATTCCAAAAGTATCTGATAAAGAGTACATAAACCATGGGTATTTAGTCTGAACGGCCCAAAGCGAATGGACCTCGGGCCATTCGACCGTAAGCAAAAATCGTCTACGTTACCACCACTTACCCCATTTTCTACTTTTTATTTGAATAGCATTATTAAAGTGTAATTGAAAACTCATCGACGAAAATTGAGGTTATAAAATTAACCTCAATGGCCGAATGAAAACCATCTTAATGGTGAATTTAAATGAGAATTTCTGGTTTAAGGTCCGCTTGCACCACAAATCCCTAAATGTGATTAACGCTCAAGACATTAAAAACATTATTCTGTCATCTTCAAACGATTGGCAGAAACAGAATGATGTTTTTTTAACACGTTTGGCGCTAAACGTGTTAAGTTATTTGTGGTACAAGCGAGACTAAGTATTCAAATAATCAAATGAACACACTCAATCTGTAAGTGGCACTAAAAATTTGCTTCCACAGGTACATTTTCTGATCCATTTGTTTACATTTTCATCCGATACTTTTGAAACAGACTATATCTGACAAAAAAAAAACTAGCCTGCAATAGCATGATGCACATTAGTACCAAATGGTTAACGCAATAGCCTACGAGTATTAGGCTAACGTGTTTAATATAAAATCTTTCAAAAATATTTACATAACTATTGAGGTTACGGCCATCTGTTATTACTAGATGTATCGTAAATCTTTTGACAGCAGCCTTTATGCGAAGGGCCTCCGAAGACGTCAGCAGCCAACCAACCGAATATTCTTCATTGTGCTGTCATCATATTAACTGACAGTACACAAAATAATATGCTATTCATTTAATATTCATACATACAATTACTTGCGAAAAGCTGCCGTTATGACAATACAATCATCTCAAAACTCGACGTCGAGCACAATTAATTTAATTCACACTCCAACCGCAAGGCATATACATTAGATCAGAGATATAATGGCTATTTTCACTTAATTCGATTGCTAACATTTCACACACCACACGAGTGGTATACTGACGAGCTATGAGCGTCGGAATTATACAAATGCGCTGCCAGTCTGCCATATTCTTATTTAAATGTAGATAAAATGAGTTGGTGAACGAATTCTTGGCATAATAACAAGCTGCTCAGCGGCAAGCGCATAGCTTTAAAGCAATGAGGTGACTACTCAATTTGAGTGCTAGTTAATTGTTAGGTGCCGCGACTGCGGACGAATGAGATGTCGGTTACTGGATGCGAGGGCTCGAAGCATTCAATTTGCTCTAAATCAGCGCGGGGAACGCACGCTCGGACCGCAATTAAAAACCAGTCGAACACAAGGCTGCAGGATATAATCTGCGTCAACACTCGCAATGACCGTCCAATTTCAAAATATTATTCTACGCGTCCATAAAACGAAACTGGTAACGAGCAACGCCCAAATTAACGGGTTGCTGTGAAACCAACATTTAATTACTTTATTTGAATTTACATTCAGTTTTCAGCAATTTCACCACCAGTTTCCTAAACCAATAGGTCACATTTATCAGGTCACAAATGCAGTGAGTGTTAATTTTACAAATAGGTAAAAATCTCCTGTATATATGAAAGAAGAGATTAAGAAAAAAACTTTTAGTACAAACATTCTCCTGCGTATCGCTATCCTATAGGGCGTTAAGCATATGATGGAGAAGGTACGTCTCTGTCGTTATCATCAGTCATATTTTAACTACTGTGGGCGTAGTATAGGAAGTGTTGGTTATGGCACAATAGAAAAACCGTTTGGAGTTAAAATCAAATTATAATTTACGAATAAATTAATCACACTAGCGAATCACACACTGTAGGTACACGACACAACTATACAGACCGCGCGACAGTTTCTAATGGTGTCCACTGCTTGACCGCCGCCGACAAACCCTGCTTTAGCTCTGGTCGAGCGTTTTGTTGTAGACTCTGTCGAGCGCCGCCTGGTGACGCTGGCGTCCCGATTAGTCAAAATCAAACGATTGATTTAACGTATTTCGGACATATATTTACTTTAGTTTTAAATTGTTCCTATAACTTCAATCAAACCGTACAACAGTAAACAATGGGACACAGAAAACCAGAAGATTTCCAATATGGAAGCTGATTCGCATTAACAACGCCGAGGTGATAACTGCAGACACAATAGATAGAGTCGAAGTCTGGAGACAATTGGAAGCATTGCAGCGTCAAATGAGATGTTCTCAACAGCCAATCTCCCGGTTCAATTTGCTCTAAATCAAAGACACGCGCGGCGTACCGCGGTACGAAGACTACGAAGCTCCTCTAGCATGCAATTATATAACTCGTAATTTTGCACGCATAATTATAAACGCTATCAGATGACAACGTGAACGATACACAGTATTTATCCTAGGGGTTAATTAATCCTATATCGCGGTTAGCTTTGTGATTCAATTAGAGGATTAAGCGGATTGTGTTTTAAGAATATAATTGAATTAATGTTTGCAGAATTGGTACAATGAATGTACATAATATTAACGAGATGTTTTTTCGATAAGTGCTATTGAATATTTTCTAAAATTGTTCAAATTCGATTCTAAGTAATCGTCACAATCGTAACTTATTTACAAAGATCTGGCCGCCATATTTTGGTAACGATTCCAATCATGCTTTTTATCTGTTAGGAATTCATCACTTAGCACGTACTTCCTGGGTGCCAGTTTTCATGCTTGATTCGAACGTAAAAGAGACATTCTAAAAGCGTTTATTAACTCAGCAAGGCGCTTAAAATAGAAACCGGAAAGAGAAAATGTTCGAATTGTGGTCAGAATAATACCTTCCACTGACAATGAGTCGTTTAACCGTTGTGTTAAATGGGTAGGAGAAAATCTTTAAAAATATTAACGTTTAAGTTAATTCGGGCCATCAAGTGCTGCGTGCTCCGGCGAATCTAGAGCGCAATGAAAATCAGAAACTGTTTGGAATAAGTTTTATATTTCTTAACAACTGTACATAACTTTAAGTGAAGCAAAGAGTAAACTTTGTCCGATCATTATAGGTAGGAAATAAAGCTTGTTGTACTTCATGAGTATTAACATTCAAAGATTCGTTTTAAAGTAAAACATGAAATGTAATTTCAAACAATTCAGTATAAGTAAGCTTGAAACTCATAGACTTTGTTTTTGAAAAATAGGCAGTAGTTGATATAAAAGTTTTTTTTTTTCTCTAGTAAGTGGGTATTATTTATGACTAATTTGAGTCGTAAAACATGATTGGTTTAAGCTACCCAGTGTTTTAAAATAGGTACTTACTAGCATTGTAAATTATTTTAATTTTTATAATATTCTTTCTGTTTAAGTCATAACATATTTACGAGTATATGTACAACGTGCATTGTTAACCAAATAAGAGAAACCCCAACATAAGTACAATTGAAATGAGATAATTATGTTTCTTAAAAAATATTCCTTTAAACCCTCTATGAAAGAGCGTGTAAAGAAAATAAAAGAAAAAAGGTAAACAGATGTATAGCGAATCACATTTCTTCAGAGGAAGTCTTGTGGTGGGGTAATATTTAATTATCCCGTGGCGGAAACGCGAGGCGGGGTCGCGTTGACCCCACCCGCAAACAAAATGGCCGCCGACGTTACAATTACATTCCTTTATCTACCTGCGGAAGTCGCCACTTTAATATTTACACAAGTTGCAGTTATCAAATTAAAGGAGCTGCACTTTCTTTCGTCTTTAGTTATTATTTAGGAAACTGCCGACAATTCAATTACACATTCCGGTTTGTAAGTTTAATTTATGAATACTAACATAAAAATCTACGTTACCCACGGGTGCATTCCTTTGATTCACATAAGGTAGACATACCATTACGGCTTCAATCAAATACAGAAAGCGAACTAAACAGCCGTTACAATTGGATTAATAAGCGCGTCATAAATTTAAAAAGCTTCGTCGAGGACGTGTGACACGCTCATATTAAAACTTCATGTAGACCTGACTAGATTTCACAACCAAAAATAAATGATTATAAACTCTATTTCCTACACCATAAGGTGTTAAACTTAGATATCTGATCAACGGTGTGTATGATACTCGTAAGCTCGATTCTCATCCTAAGTTGGCGTGGATAATCGCAAAGCATTGCAAATTGTGCCACTGATGCTGTCTACCGTTTATTTACCCTGTTGCAGATGCGATGCAACGTATTGACAATTATAATTACGTAAGCCATCTCTCATGTAGGCGATGAAAAAAAAAATGGACATTAAAACATATTACCTACTAAGATCCTTTCTCATCCTTTTTTATATACATATACAAATTATTATTATTTTAAGACTGTTAGCTTATATATTATGTTAATATTATCTTAATTAAATTACCTACTACATAATTTAAAAAATATATGATTTTTTATTACAAAAATAGCATTATTAATCCTATAAAAGTCTACTTTAATGTGACAAAATCAATCAGTGCGAAACATTGTTCATCTAGTTAGAAGGGAATATAATAAGATAAAAAATCCAAAAAAATAATCACTTGATATAAAAAACTACATTTTTTTACACAAAACCTTGTTTAACAATTATCATTGAGTTTTTAATTAAATCACCTTATTTACTCCCATTCATCAAAACCCAAATTAATCAATGTTTTTAACTGCAATCGAACTAAAAACGATTGTGTTAAAAAAGAAATACTAAAAATAATACACAGCACAATCGTAAGCCGCCCGTTGAAGTCTTTTGTATACGCGTCAAAATTAACTGTTGGGAACGAATTCGCCGCTGTATTTTTTAACATGGCCGGTCGTTCACTCACGTAAAATGGCAATAATTTATACTTGTAACTAAATAAATAACTCGACAGTTAAAGAGGGAACATTTCGTATCAATCTTAATTAATACGCAGTGAAGACAGAGAGTGAATAAATTAGTGTATTAAAGGGCGCATGAGATATTTAATTATTGTCGATTTCGATCAACGCAGCCTCCTTGCGTGACATGGACAAAAGGGACAATCTTAAAAGAAGCTGACTTCTGAATATTATTATCGGGTGCAAAAGTGTTTTCTGAATTTTGTTTAAATATTACAGACATTGTTATTATTTATGAACCTCTAGCGTGTTACAAAAGAGGAGGCCTAAACTTCTAAAGACATTTCAGAACTAATAATAAGATTAGATAATTGCTATATCATATTTTCCAATGCTATATTGCCTTGACATTAGTGAAAATTTGTGGCTTTACATGGCAGTCATTATCCTAACTATCCTAACTAATCCTAATCCTAACTATCCTAACTAATATTATAAATGCGAAAGTAAGTTTGTTTTTTTGTTTGTTACCTTTTCACGCCTACACCAATGAACCGATCATCATGAAATTTTGCATATACAGTGTCAAGGGTACAGAAACGGACATAGGGTACCTTTCATCCCGCAAAAAAGTACTGTTCCCGAGGAAAGCAACAATAACATTCTTATGATAATAGATGGCGCCACGTGTCTTTCGAATCATGATTGAATTATAATCCGAATTGATAGTCAAAGTCTAAATTAACGCGAGCGAAGCCGCGGGCAAAAACTAGTAAATAATAAGTTTTTTTTTTTTTAACGCCAGGTTCCTTAATTTCTACCGACATCACAGCTATGCCCCTAATTACTCCAATACTCTCTCCCCTTTTAATTGTTTTCACATCTTCCTACACTCTTGTATTCAAGTTCTCAACACTTGAGCATACACCAGTACGATCGCGGTCAACACTTATGCGCGGACGCCTCCCGCGGTCCGATTAAATGCTCGAGCGGTTTGTGTAATGAAGCGAGATAAATCAACGGCGTCACACGCACCGGCTCCCGTGACTCATGACCTTACTCGTGCAGTTTGTCATTTCATTTGCACTCGTTACAATTGAATGAAGTCATTTTCTGATGCAGTGTACACGCTCTTTAGGAGTTCGTTGCTTCTAGTTGTAGTGCTGCTGTATGATTCTGTAAAAATGTCACCGTCGACCTGTCAATAGTGTCAATACCTGTCATCAGGTGACATGACAGCTCACTTTAAGCTGACTTCATCAAAGTTTTCACGGTGAATTTTTTACAGAATAGACTTGTTAACATTGCGAAAACTTCATTGTCATTTTTCAGGGTCTACGTGTAATGTAGGATGGTAATAAACTGTAGGCAATAACCATGAATTACAGTATTCTATGACAATTCATAAGTAGTGGTCGTTTTCATGTGGTTATAAGACACTAAACAAGTCTTAGTTGGTAAAGCTTGCCTTTGCTAAAAGTGAGAGTTCTCCCAGCGAAGTTCACACTAAAGGCTCGTCACTAATCAAACTGTCCAGGAAAGAGTACGTGCTAGGCTAAAGATCAGAGCCAAGAATAAATATCAACCGGACAAGAGTCTAGTCCATTACGGGTTACATAGAGAGTAGATGTTCTAGTCGATAGAATAAGGTAAGTCAACTTTTCGAAGTCCACAACTGACGCGCATCACCTAGTGACAAGACGGATTTAGTCAAATCTCTCTTATAGCGCCACTAGGTTCATTCAGCGCGGGGCAAAATTGGAACTAAAGCCGCCATCATGTTTTTTCAATACATTTCACCAAAGATCATCGCCCCTCCAGCGCCCCTCTCTCAACGTCATTTGAGCGCCAAAAGATCCTTGTAGCAGTGTACAAATTATGCCATGCTTTTTATTCGCCAGACAAAACAATCGAATCAGACATTCAAGGCCACGATACAGTATTGTTTTCAAATACCCGTGCAGTACATAGTTTCATTAATAATTTAGAGCAACTAATGTGGAGCGTAACTTAGGATAACTAATAATTTTTGGGATTACATACTAACTTATTAAATATTTTTTGTTTCAATTTATTTCTCAACGTTTTAAAGTATGGTACATGACAAATAACGATAACGAACTGAATAAATCAGATTAATTTAATATTAATTTATAAACGTATTTATATGTAATTGGCAACAATCTAAATAATGATTCAAATTCAAAAGCAACAAATTTTTAAACGCAATTTAAGATTAAGTACGTAGCCCTCCAACGTTTTAAGTAGAAACAATAAATTCATCGACACTAATTGGTGGTTTTCTCCCATTTATCAGCTCATTACATCACAGTAGCGCGAATAAAATAAAATATGTGTGCGGAGCGGTCCGTGCGCCGTGGGCAGATCATTCGCATGCGATAAGCGTCGGTCAGGCACATCGTAAATTCAAAGAGCAGGCCCTGCCGAACCACAGACCTGATTGTGAGCTTTAATCAGTTGTGTGCCTACTCGCAGCCTCGGCCAACAGCCCCAATGTCTTCATACCACATACCAGTTTCTTCTAGAAATATTTATCACGGCTCAATAAACAAAAAACTCCAATAATGTTAGGTAACAAATTGTTTATTATTGTATCTTTGGCTTGAAACACAATTTATCACTACTAAACTAGTTAGCGCCTCATAAATAAAGGGCTTTATTTTTATCGTAGAGCTACAGATGCTCATAACTAAAACGCTTATGCCATGATTATATATGTTAAACACATCATTGTCCACAACTTACTAAATAAAGTAATTAGAAACCGGAAAATCTGCCCACTACAATATTATAATCATAATTGTAAATTATCGTTTGTAAATATTCGGGTGTAATACTTTCAACAAATCTCATATTCTCATTAACATTTATAGACATACTTGTATTAAATATATAGCGCATTACATAAGCACATTCCGTGCTATTTTGTTCCAAATACGAATGTTTGGAAATGAATCCACAGTACGACTACAAATCCGAATTTATTCGAGCGGCTGCGCTTTGAAGACGGCTACTGCGTTGCATGCATGCAGATGAGCGAACAACGTTTAATCGTTTAATGGAGACTGCATTAATGTATCAGATTGAATGTTTATTTTTTATTCAAGAAAATAAAATTACTCTTGCCAACTGAGACAACGCATATTGTTATTGGATCTCTCGGATATTGCGCTCACGCATTACAAAAAGGACCTTTACCATAATACCTAACATATACACAGCATTGTATTATTATTGTACATAAATCATAAATACAAGCGCTAACGTAGCAAAACATACTTATTGAAAATGTAAACACAGCAGACGCAAGCTCGTGGCTCGTGACTTGTGCACCAGTGAACTTTAAAATCGAAAACATTGTTTCGAAAATTAATCGATATTAAAGCCGGTATCGATAGCATTTACAAAGCATGCACGCGTGCGGCAGAAGCATTGGCAACACAAACATCGCCCCACAATTCCATTATAACATTCTACCGCACGAGAAAATAAAAGGTCTCAAATTTACATAGCACGAGTGACCCGATCCGAGGCACTCGACGGAAATTCACAAAATTCGCGACGTCTCTTTTCATCGTGCCGGTGCTTTTAGCGATATGAGAAGAGAAAGAGCAAAAGAAATCGATGTTGCGGTTCAAGCACATGAGTAAAATGTCATGCAGAACAAAATCCAATTTCATTTTCAAACATTGGTTATGCGCGTGAGTTACAATGCTCGTGCTTGTTGCAACTCATACCTTGGAACATATCGTAGCTGCAAAACGTTGCTCTTTAAAAGTATCAAATAACTCACGTATTTGCTTTAATAGAATTTCCCACCTCAACATAAACCATAGCGTTTATGTAAGTAGAATGGAAATATAAATTGTCAATAAAACCTATAAGCTAGTGTCGCAACTTAAACAGAATCTGGAGCAAACGTAATGTAAATGTAAATTTTATAGTGCTCCAAGGCTTTGATCAAGCTTTGGCACTGACTTTAGATCTAACTTCAAGATAATTGACTACGTTATGTGCCTAGACCTATGTAGATATTATTCGAAGGACAACATCTTAAGGAATACAGTAATAATGAAAGTTAAGTTATTCTTGGCATTTCCTTTTACTCCTATACATTCCCTTTTATGTTTATCTTAATAAACCTTAGTCATACCTACTTGATTAATTCTATACTTTTGTGAATAAATGAGCTTGCTTTACAGATTAAAGACCATTGTTTAATCGCTGCAGCCAGTGGATACTCACACTGAAAACTAGTAAATGACGGTTTAAAACCTTTCAAATTTAAACGATGAAGATCATAGAAAGCCCTCTTATGTAGTGGCACTCTTGACTATAAATATAACAAATATTACGTAATTTTTTAAAAGGTAGCCTAGAGCTAGCTTACAATATGAAATCATCATTTCATAACGTAACTACTAAAAGGGTAATGGAACGACAAAGCAGAAAATATTATCTCTATGTCAATCTATCGATCACGCAATTACCTAAAGTGTTGCACAAATGCACGCGATATTTTAGCGGGCATTAACCGGACCACGTAACACATAACCATGGCAATTAGTACATAGACCGGTGAGCGACAGCGTGCCTAAACCGATTATATCCAGCTTTATCGCAGGATCGCCGGCGTGCGGCAGTCCCAACAATACACGTGAACAGATTCCTGCGCCATGACCGACACGCAGAACCAACCAGATCAACAAACTGCACGACTAAACAACGCCTTTTCGACCATTTTCAACCGGACTCCGAACACTTGCGAAAGATACCTATTTGCTTATCAAAACACGTTCCTGCAACTGGTATTGTTGCACTCCATTCTGTAATCATAATTCTTGTAAAACATGACAGCCTACCACAGTAGTATAAACAAAATTGTGACTAAGATTGATAGAGGACTAACTGTTACCACACAAATAATATTTAAGTAAACAAGGTACCCTTCGGAAGTTGGTAACCGGAAAGGTTTTACGAACGGCAATATTTTGCGGCACCCTCGTCGTGCAAGCGAAAATTGCATTAACATTTTTTTGACAGTCACTAGTCGAAACGATGACGAGGACGTTTAGTCTCACCGCTGACAGTGAAAAATTACGACTCCCAGGTCGGCGTAAGCAATGAGATCGCTCGATAGTTCCTAATGTATCGCTGTCAATCGCATGTTTTGACGTGCGGAATCACTCCTTGCTATCTGAGAGCCGCCACAGCCTCTGGTGGCGCAACCTTTGCTTAGTCATCACCAGTAATAGAAGCGTCACCCGGACGTCACTTTTGCAATTTAAATTACTTCTGGTATCCTTTCAAATCTATGTAGTAAACTTTCCTTTAGTAAATACACATACATTTAAAATCAAGCTTTGCAAGAAGCTTCCTAACAGATATGTCCACACTCATAAGCAATGTCTGCAACATTTACGTCGGTTAACGATTGGAAAGTTTACGTAAAACCGATGAATAGACACATAAAATACTTCACTATGAACCTTAGCAAAGCGCCCTACATGCAAATCAAGTCACGGTTCGACCTAAATTACAACTCGAGTACTTCTAACTGTGACTGACTCCGTAGAACCGAGTAATGAGCCAAATTATGTCCATCAGACAACGACACCACCGTAATTATGTAGCAAATGATGCCAAATTTAAGTTTTTGAGAAGAACAACTCTATTATAAAGAGATTTGGCGATGACGAACCCGTATAATATCACCATAAGCGTTGTTTAAACAAAACAGCTCACGTAATTACACGGAACCGTTTCCCAGTAATACTGCGAGTAATCAAATACTAAATTACATTTTCAAGAAAATTCTGTTCACATCCGGGTAGCCCGAAGTTTATTTTTTGAATGCTTAGATGGTTTATGCATTAGGAAACGTTTTTAATATACCTTTGCTCAATTTGTAATATTGAACGTTTGTTTTAGTAAAAATAACCCCGTCACATCCCAAGGAAGCCATAGAAGCCGGTAAGTAATCAATTAATTAATTATAGCTAGCAGTTTGAGGAATGACTACATCTAACTGCTATCAAAATTTTACACACCCGTTGAAGGAAATTGTAATTGTAGTTTATAAGGGAGAACTGTCTCTAGTTTGTACCTACTAAACAGCAAATTTTCTTTCAAATAGGACCGACCTTTATTGCTGGAAAAAAAACTTTTCTTGCTTACTGCCCTGTTTACGTGGTAAAACATAGTTAAGCAAGTTTTCGTATCGTAACTAATTTGTTTATGTTCAAAGAGTTGTAAATTATTAATCTTTTCAGTATCAACATCACGTACACACGAAGTGTATCTTCACGACTAGTAGGCAAATTCCACGTTCGAGGCTGTTATTAAAATTTCACCCATCTTAACTTGCATTTATTTTATACGAAGACATGGAATAAATTAAGCAACAATATGGTTATATCTCGGTACAATTATTCGTGTGTTGAACAAGCCCGTAGGCTGTACGACAACGCGCGACGTCGGCGCTCTCACGCAAATGCCAGCGTTATGAAACCGCTACGAGGTTGGAGCACTATGCCCAAACACCATTACTGTAAGACCTATACAGTTGTACTCTTTCTCCTTTTCTGGGCGTTATTCGCAGAAGCGGTGGAGGTCACGTTAGGATGGTACCGTAAGAGTATTGTTATATTACCGGCATTACGTTCCCCAAGAGCGCTCTATGTGTCACAGCGTGCTCCAGTTCTGTGGACACGCCAGTATTGCCGTGGGAAGTGGTTGCGGACAGTAATTGTACTCTATGTCATCAAATTATTTTGAATTAAGATATCGTCTCAACAATGCGACAAGCTTGAAGTAATTTACTGCCGCTCACATTGAGGTTAACTGAAATAATGTATCGTGATACTAATTTAATTCTAAGAAAATCGAGTGAGTCAGAATATGAAATCAAAAACGTCCGCGAAATTGTTGGATTTAGCTAAAATCGATGTCGTTATAAACTGTAATCATAAAATTGTTTTAGTAAATCGATTTCAGTATCTGTACAGCAAATGTCAGGGTAGAGTATAATTTATCATCATTTGCAGTTCAAGCAATTTAAATAGTTGAACTAGTAAAATTACTCAGTGTTTCAGTGTGCGGTCTAGATATTCAATCAGCGTCGGCTTTGTCAACCGATACCTGGAGGTGCGCGTGCGCAAATCAATTTGCTCGCGATCTCGATAGCGTGAGATAGTCAATCTAACGAACTACCGACCACCAACTATCTACTCACCACTTACTTTAAGTCCACCTATTTTAACCATTAAATATTATTCCTGTCTTTACTCTTTAAGGCTTTTTCGCCACCGGATGGAGGCTATGATATTATAACAAAATTATGACGTTCATGTTATATCCGAATTTCAGGATAAGGTATCTTTGAAATCACAATATTTAGATTTATAGGTAAGTGAACGAGAAAAGTTCTTGTGAACTAAAACTTAACTGACACTTCGCATGTTTTTCATTGGTTTCACAATGAGCTAGGCACATTTGCATTTAAAATATTCTACCGCCCATTACGTTTAAGGTAAAACCATTTTACCTTTAAGCGTTAGGGCATGACATAATTCTTGAATTTAATTATCTTAAAATGTCATAGATAATAAATTAGTAACAAGAAGCAGAACTGCATAACGTATAGGGATACAGCTGCCAGTCACTTTCATTTCTCGCGTGAATAGAATCAGTTCTGTCCGTGCTAGCTCCTTAATAGTTATGACTTACACAATTTCAGAAACCAGAGGTTTGCCAATATTGAAATATTTAAATAATATTCAAATAACTATAATTCATAGAGTTGACACTGTTTTCAGATAGAATGAGTGATTAAGTAACGCTTGAGTACTAAATAAATCAAAAGAACATAGCGTAACATTCTCCTTTGACACACAGCCCAGATACGTATTGCGCAGCAATTGAAACGGGCCCAAAAAGCCTACTTAAAAAGACATGGATGTGTAATCGAGCAAATAAAATGCGGCGTCACAATGAAGGACAAACTGTACGAAGAAACTCAGCAGAAAGAGATGATTCTTTTCACGCGTAATCTGTTTACGGCTGAAATACAAAATTATCTCCCAAACATATGAAGTTTGCCGGCGAGCAATCAATCATAGCAACTGAAGGGGCGCGGAAAGCCGCAGACGCGAGCACCTAGTGAAGGCACTCTTATGAAAGCAACGAATAATACAGCACGAATCAATCATAGATTTTGCGACGATCCATCATAAATTTTCATTGAAAAAAATAACCATGTTATTCTATTTCAATACGTAGCGAAGGTGAAGGACTTTTGCGTGCGTATAATTCATTCATTAAGATGTTATTTTTAAGATGCACAAAAACCTCTTTGGGCATCTAAAATACTCCTAGAAAACGCATGTTTTATAAAATCAACGTAAAAAGTATTTAACTACCAGCACTAAGTGAAGATAATGATTCTAAAATAATTGTGCGCAGGTGCGGTGCGGTACAGTAGCAATAAGCGATCTCACAAGAGATTGAGCTCTCAGGCAGCGTGTCTTCACGAATCGGCCAATTCGATCTCGCTTCCGCGAAGAGCGGCAGCAATTCCAAACCAGTCAACGCACGACAAGTGCACAAAGGGCGTCGGGACGTGGCATTGTAAAGTGGCTTTAAGTAGGCACAACTTCCTCTTCGGCTCGTAGTGTCGATACCTACGGGACGGAGCGGAGGTCGGCACTCGCTGAATCTACGATTCACTTATGCAGCAAAACTTAGCTGCGAAGGAAAAGTCGTGGAACGTTAACACCGGAGGGTTTTGTTCTGTTTTGTTCGACATTCACTCAAGTATTTTTTTTTATCTTGGTTCTTTTCGAATACCGTGCTACTTTTCTAAATGCCAACTGAAGCGAAAGGGAAACTGTTATCGTTAATAATATGTATTGTATGTGCTCCCGCTACATGACTGTCCTGAGCCCTTGGTCTTTGTTTTAGAAGGGAAGTTGTCAAAGTCAGGAGTGTCTACATTTTTAATCCACACCTGCACACCTAAAACAGTAAAACCCTGATCAAAGCCCAGCTGGCTGGTTACACTAATTTAACTCGGTTAGCTAATTTATCCGCTATTTAGTCGGCGGTAAACGTGAGATCCATATCGCGTATTCTGAAGTTTAAGCTCGAAAGGCGCGCATCGAATTCGCGGCAGGCGGGCCACTCGGATTACATACACGAACTACAATTTACCTACTACCTTAATTATGTAACTTAGTAGATAGGACCATTTTTACTACCACCAACCTGCTCGGTGTCAAAAGGAACGTCCGTTGAAATTCGGCAAAGTGGGTCATAAAGCTACAGGATTTTAACTGCTGCTAACATAACAAGCCGTTTCGTGATGCCATATTATGCATTCTACAAGGAGTGCTCGTAAAGCCCTAAAGAAATAGTTTAAACCAAGAGATTTGTTTGAATTACACATACAATGTTGGTGTTTAAGTCGCAAAACAAATGCTATGATTTCTTACAGATTCGGTTATTAGAATGGCGTTTCACCAATCCTCCACACCGTATTGATCAAGTTAAAAGTATCATCTTTTATTTTTCCAGAAATGTACGTTTGAATTGAATTTTAACGAATACGAAATTATAATCAAAGTTATATTCCTAATCAAGAACCGGCGGTGGCCGTAACTCTATTCAAAATTCTCAGATATACTGTAACCATAAGAGGAAGTCACGGGTGTAATCGTTGCCATCTCACGGGCTGTTGTGGTGCTGGTTGCGGGAACATTTAAATTATCGTGGAGTTAGATCCGCGCGCCCATAATCACACAGTTCATTTGTAAGCTAGCCAGCTAACAGTACAGCGCGGCCCAACGAAAGTATCGCCATCAGATACCGAGGGACGTTCAAGTTCAATATTATTCAGAACTGAGAAAAACAATCGTGGCTCGTTAAATTGCGATAGCGAGTATGCGATTGTCCGCATCGAGTTCCTTACCTTATAGTCCTATCTATTGAATTCTGTACACAGTGAAGTATACAAGACAGCCTATTCACATTATAGTGTCTAGATACATATAAAATTAGACCAAAGCACAAATAATCAATCAAACGTAAATGAAACCAGATACGTCAAGTTAGCAGTCCTAATTACGATTGAAGTTGGAGCAGCTACTAAAAAGACCTTTACCGTCAATGTATCAATCTGAGGAGGTTGATAGGCCAGAGCGATCAGACCATGCTAATGAGGCCGACCGGTTAAAAGGGACAATTGCTTGCCAGCAACTGTGAAGCTATCTTTAAGACATTTAAAGGCTGTATTTCTTGCGCTCCTACGTAGACGGGAATAAGAATGTTGTTAGACGTTGATTAATCGCTTTCTAACTTCGAAAAAGGTTAAGAAATTGTGCTACTGTGTAGTGAATTTAAATTGAAAATGTAAATGTTGGCCTTAATAACAAAAATAGATGTATCAGAATCAGACTGAGCAATCGTTTCATTGTTTAATGAAGTGAAGAGATTACAAATGGGTAAAGCTAGATAGTTCGTTTGTCGCATACGTTAATTTCCTGCTAATAAACTTTAACAAACAGACGGCTCTATGTCGTGAATGTCTTTCAGTTGCGCAAAGCAATTAGTGCGACATTTGGGGCCGACTTACAATGACTGGGATAAGATTAAATGTTACTGTGTATTAAGCATTGACTAGAGATTTCAACCTTAATTTGATGGTAGAAAACTAATTCTGAAGAATATGTTTTCGGTTTAGAAAAGTTAATCAATATTGAGATTGTTAGCAGAGCACTGGGATTAGAATAAAAATATCAATGATTGATATCTTATTTAAAAGTAAAGAAAGTGCAAATAATTTCACATGCAGAAAATGTAAAATTCAATACAAAACAAATATAACAAGATAATACAAGCTCATGGATTCGATAAATCTACTGCTACCACTATCTAGGCAGAGCATACAAATGCGAAATTGATTGCTTCGTGTGGCGAGTGACATTTCAGTATCTGTGAAGAGGAGAACGCGAGGTGAGCGCGGGGAAAGGGGGCGGTCTTCACACTGACATTTGAATAGGTCTGTCTCGGCATGTACCGGCACCCACCGACGGCCAACGAAAGGCGACAATGTTCAACGAACACAGAGCAACATTCCCATTGAAAAGAAAATTTACTTTTATTCAACGGTTGACAATAGTGCGCCTTATTTTTCAACATTTCTGGTTGGCAAAAGTTCGTCTTTCTTTAAATATTTTTTTTATTCCAACCAACTGTTAAGTACTTATTTCTACAATAAATGCTTTGTTTTTCGAGCAAAAGATCTATAAAACTGTCAATTCGGTATCTTGCAAGGTTTTATAAAAAAGATAAAGGTATACTTACTACGATTTCTACAATAAACCCAAATTGTCTATTGTACAGATAGTGCCGCTTTTCTAGAAATAATTATCTAACCGACTATTATGTAAATACGGTGCTGAAAACGGTTTGTTTAGGTGGTAATTCAAATGTCTCTGATTAATTACGGCTACGTGAGCTTACATAGCGCAACACATTAGAACCAATAAATGCGTCATAACGCTTCTGCATTAGATTATCTGAACGCGATACGTGTTCTGAAATAATCTTATAACTGTGTCATGTGTCTCAGCTCCGGGTACGTGCTGCTAAAAAGTAGGCACTGAAACATCGTTACGGAAGGTTCTTTATGTGACCTCTTTAAAAGTTAAAATGGTATAACAAAGTCATTTTAATATAGAATTTTCAGTCGTTTCAACCAATATATGGTTAAGATGAATTCAATCAAACAAATGAGTACTATTCAAATCATAGTAGCTTTAAAATGAAAATATCTTAGTATCGAATAGAACGTAACGTGAATGAGAAACATTAGCCAAGATGTTTTCTGAGAAAATATTTCATATCCGGATCGCTGAAACAGTTCTCAATCAAAGGAAGTCAATTTAACAGTGTTAGTGCTACACGAAAGTGTTAATAGCCAGAATATTGTAGAGAAGGTATCTCTAATGATCATGTTGAAATTATTCTGCATATAACTACGTAGTGTGCCATCTATACCTAATATATTTAGGTGCAGTGACCTATGTAAATGTAAGTAGCAAAGCCATCCTCTCTACTCACTCGCAGTTTCAGGATTCTTCGGCGACTATGTGAGAACTTCGCAAAACAAAGTTTCCAGCGAATTGTTTGTATATATTTGTATAAGCAATGAGGAGCAAAACAGGAAATGTAAACCTTTTTTATCTGAATACCAAACGCGGGTATTATCTTAGCAAAAAATATTCACTCAGATCCGAGATTACCAGAAGAAGCTAGAATGTATTAAATAATAAAAAAATATCGTAACGGACCAACATATGATTGAGATAGCTGCATTGTAGCTCCACACTTATTCAAGTAACAACATACCTACCTAGGTACTTGATTCAA
Organism: Dryobotodes eremita; assembly: GCA_917490735.1. Lineage (NCBI taxonomy): Eukaryota > Metazoa > Arthropoda > Insecta > Lepidoptera > Noctuidae > Dryobotodes > Dryobotodes eremita. The sequence continues at coordinate 14,254,478 of OU823251.1, read as the reverse complement.
TGAGATTAAAATAGTTAGTTATTAATATTATGATCGATTATTTTTACGACTCTGATTAATGAGTGGTCATAATCGATTTCACACTTACCTACCAAATGATTTCAGGTGCCACATATTTGATCAAGCTCGTGTCATGTATTGACAGCTGATAATTAAAAAACCGACACGCGTATGTCGCGACTCGGTCGCCACATGTACACACCTTGTCCTTATTATTACCATAAAAAAGATAATCTATAGTTTCATTAAAAAACGAATAACGGTATGTGCGCGTTCAATATGCTCGGAAAATGATACGAGGCCACGTGTCGCGTTGTAAAAAACTTTATGAAGCTTTTATCTGCCATTTTTAACCGACTTCAAAACAGGAGGAAGTTGTATATTCGAGTGATTGTATTTTTTTTAAATATATATTCATCGATATTTTCGTCAATTGTGGACCGATTTTGAAAATTCTTTTTGCATTTGGTAGGTACTTAGTCGGAGGCAAAATACTAAAATACAGGTCCAAAGACACCGACTTCCGAAATTAAAGTTATTTTTCACTTTGCAGTGTTTTTTTTTTGGAAGTCGGTTGTTTTTGGAATGAAGTTCCTTATCGCACGGTACGGACTCGGCGGATGGGGGCTAGGCGTAAAAAAGTGTAAGTTTTCCGTCACGACCCTTTCTTTAGTGTAGACGGTTATCCACAACGCGAATGCTATTGGCTGTGCCCAGTCATTGATGCACGCTTATTGGTTCAACGCAGCCAGTAAGTTAGCAATTCATTTATTTGTATGTGTTAATCAATAAAATAATACGTTTATCAATAATAATATACTACGAAAGTAACTTCGTTCCAACCGAATGATCACTCATATTTTTTTTAATTTGAAGTAAATTAAAATAATCTTGATCCGTTAACGATAAGATTGATTAGTATCGCTGTAATTAAAGGAAAGTAAAAATGTTTTATTGTCACAGGAACACGTGTATACAAAAACAACAAGTTAGACAGGTGAGGTAGTTATGTACAATATACATTATCAACATCAGACACTGGGTATTCATGGGTATTTAACAACCACGTCCAAAAAACGTGTCAAACAAAATCTTATACTAATCTGACTATAAACATTAGTCATAAATGCAGCGACTAATTCGTCCTAGTTACGGAAGCGTATCGGCAATAAACATGCAAATAGTCGTGGCGATACACGGGTTCCTCCCGTGGGTCCGGGGCCCCGGCGCGCCGAGGCCAGGGGGTCGCATTCACCACCTGCACAGCTAATTGCCACGCCTCCTAGCTGTGAACAGTTACACACAATAACTGTGTGTATTCTGATCAATGTATTACACAACTATTAAAGCTATACAAGTGACTACTTGGCTCTATAATCGATATTTATGAGGTTCTGTAAATTATATGATACATCTTTGGATTTCTGGATCGCTCAAAATCTGAATTTGTCTTTAATTGGTTTGGTTTGTCGCTATTTAAAGCTTGGCTATAATTAAACACGAACCATTAGTACCATTTTATGGCTAAGAAAAATGTATAGTAGACAAAATTCTAAAACACGCAACAGTAGATTTCTTTCCCACAAAAAAAAACTAATATTTTACGTATTTCGACAAGTACCTTATAACAGAAATCACCAGCCTGGAAGTGTGCATATCTGTATGATATTAAATAGATAATATAATAGAACCTTCGACAGAATCAATGGGCAGGCGTGACCTAACGCCAAAAGGCAAATTGCTATTGTTTATAAACAAGTCGCAAACACATTGCATGAAACAATACACTAGGAAGTTACTACAGATTTGTATAAATGCATGTAAATAGATAAGTTAGCGGGACATGAATTCCATTATAATTAAAGTGCACAGTGGTGAATTAAACCTGTCTATTTGGTTGTTGATGACATTAAAATATCTAAAATAAATCGTTTCAAATTATCAAGTTGGATCAAAAACATTTTACAGCTTATTTAACATTCATCACGACAAATGACAATAATGAGACAATAACCATTCTAACGTCTGTGCCGGAATAGAAGGTAATTATGATCATGAAAAACCTATTGAAGGATGTGTCAATGTATGTTTACTTCCGTCACGGCACGAAAAACAATTCTTCGTGCGTACCGGTCACGGCGGACCTGTAACATCTTGTATTTTATATGTCGACACTAGACACCTTTGTAATACAATCTAAAACAATAGCAAGTACTGGATATGTCAGGTAAATTGCGACAAACTGTGCTTACATTAAATAAGTTTTGTAAATACGATTGCAATGTTACAGACTATCGAAATGAAAATACCAGAAACAATTCCTTTTTGAGTTATTTTACTGAATTTATATGTTTTACAGCTGCAGAACTGACACGTTCAGATTAAAACTGGCCATAAATATTGTATTACATGCGCTGACGCAAAATTATGTGATAATAAAAAAATAATGTTATAGCCGTCTCATGAGTCAGATATGTTAAAAAGGTCGTTAAATTATTAGAATGGGACTCAATCTACAAAACTGTCAGCATAAACCTCGAACATACGTGTATTATTATTGAAACACGTCGATTAGAGAGACTGGCCAATTACCATCCATAAGGTATTGTGGAGAGTTTAGCGCAGCGATGCAAACAACAATTTCTATGTCGACGGTATTGAGTTACGATGCAGCGAGCTGATGCTTTATTATCCGGTCCATCTCTTCCGCCCTTGTTGGTCCGCGATCACTCGTGTCGTCGGCATAACGGTCCGCCCGATACGTCCGCATTATTAATCTTACCATTGTATTAGCCAACAACATCTCACAACATATGCGCATTGATAACACTAATGGTAAACCCGCTTGTTTAATGTAATCAATAACTTCGATTACAGTTAACTGACACCTCCTACCTTACTTACGGTCACTATTCCATTTATTAAAACTTGTATGTTTAGATACCTTCGGGACAATCCATTACTTTTGACCTACTTCAAGAGAAGGGTGGAAGCGAACACAAGTGTGTAGTTAGGATATTCGTCGCGTGCCCGCCCACCGTCATCATCCAGGCGGCGCGCACTGTTCACCTACCCTCTCTCCAATTATGATAACCATCACTCAAGGCGAGCGGAACGAAAGGGGGCAGGCACCGGTTAAAACGTAAAATTACACTTAAATTTTTACTCGACGGCGGGCGCACAATAAAAAACAAATATTCTCATGGTGAGTATCGACGAAACGTGACCGGCCTTCGTCAAAATAGTCGGCCGTTGTCTTATTGGGCGGCGCTTTACATCAGCCCAAGTGCTAAAGTGTAAAACGCTGCAGAGAAATTTATAAGCTCCACATCACGAATATTGAATAATGACTTTACAAATTATCAGCGTCAACGCGTATTCAATTATTTATTATCGCATCACACTGTCATGTTTCGAAATAATTATGTTGACTTTTATTTCTTGCGCAACTGAGAAACTGGTAGAGTTGAGGTTTAATGAATTCAAGGTATAGCACTTCCCTCCATGACAAGTAATAAGTAATAATTTTTGCTCAACTTATTCAATGGTCTCGAGCGCTAACTAGTGTAGCGTGCGTCAGAATTATAAAATATTAACCTCTCCTTATTTATATGGTGGCTCGTTAACTTAGATCGCCGAGGGGAGTGTCCATTTATATCTCGTTGTCGAACCATGTGTTTTTACATGGGCAGCGAGTGTTACTACAAATTCAACAAACGATCGGCCGTCATCTATCAAAAACACTAACGAGCTCAGATGCCGCGGCCATTTACAATCACTGCGCAGACCAACTCCAATAACATGCGATGATGCTGATGAAATAACGAGACCCGTCTCCAATTTACGACTTAAAACAACGTCACAACACTGTTGCATTGTGGTGCACTTTAATGAAGGCTGACTAATAATTTACTCCCACAACAAACATAATAAATTCCGTATGGTCCACCTTTACAGGCAGAAGATATAAAGAAAGCATTTGTGCGGTTTAAAACACAACTTAGCTTCCAACTGAGACTCCAGATTTAATGAGAATCGCAAAGTGGATTTCAGTGGACGGCAATGCAATGTCCCGAAAAAGAATAAGAAGATTTTGTTTGCAATTGCAAACAAAAAAAAACAATCAACAACAACAATAACATATCTATACATACATAAACACACGCTTTCTTCCCATGGGGGTAGGCAGAAACTACGGAACGCCACCTGCTACGATCCTTACATACTCCTTTCGCCTCGTTTACGTTTCATACATCAACAACAATCATGTTTTAATAAAAGACAGGCATTTTAACTAAAATACCTGTCTTTTTTCACAACATGTCAATAAAAAAAATCAGATCTATAAAGAATATAAATATCTAAGTTACCCCGTGAACACCTACCGGCTACAACTAACTTCAGTAGCTTGTGATTTTCAAATGCACTCTACAACAGCGAAGATCCAATCTCAATGTGGAAAAAGCCGTAATAACAGGACGTAAAAAGGAAATAGTATGGGGACTTGAGGAGTAAATGCCCACAGAAACAGAAAATATATAGGATATAGGCCAAGTTAGATCCTTTTTAGGTACCTCGAACTATTCGACAACGTGATGTGTATTGACCAATAAATGTAATTTATTCGTTAATTAGTCTTCGTCCATTCAGCTGAACATAAAGCTGGTAATATTTTAGCTTAGATCATGTAAAAGAAAGTCCGAATGAAATAAACTTTTTAACGATAGAATGGTTATGTTTACGGTATACGGATGAATAAAACAATCAATTTTATTGATATCCATAGTAATTCGATAAAACGTCAAAATGCACATGCAACGAATTGGGGCAGTCATTAAAACGGCAACCTGTCGTTAAGCTTACCAAGAAACAAAATTTTGACAATCAAATCGAACACATGACATGCATTATGTGAATTCAATTCCACTTCGAAAATAATTATATCGATCCGCAAGTCTATTGAAAACGCCATATGCCTTCATCCACGTCTTATTATTTCGGTGTGAATGGAGCTTTCGGTTTTGTAAGGGAAATTAAATTATATTGGTTTCTATCTATAAGAAATTCCACTTTTTATCGATAATACCTTTTGGAAAACGTTCACCCTCTTGTAAAGTTTTTTTTTTGTATTTGCAGTTTATTTAACGGTGCTACGAACACCCCTGACCATGACATGCTTTTACTACGGTTGGTTTTTATATACTAATCGAAAAAATGCTGTTACATTCGAACAAAAATATACATGAAGCGCGTTTTAATTGTCCAAAAAAAAAGTGATATTAACAAAACTCTTGCGATTTGTTCCCAGAATAGTTACGAGTAGCTGAGCTCACAGCGTGACATCAGCTTCCGAATCCTAAACTCTCCCTCTGACATCCAAAACCTTCATCCAATTAATACATTAAGCACTTTTTAGACTTTAAAACGCTAGTCAACATTCAATTTTAGCACGAAACTGAAAGGTAAACATTCCAAGAACTACAAATCAAATAGAACTGTGACTCCGAAATGTTAACCCCCAGACACAGAAGTCTATTCAGTTAGACTGCCCAAGGAATTCAGTTAGTTAATTACACTACGACAAGCGAATAGAAGATATTCTTTCTCATTACCGTAGTCGGTGGTTCTCATTAGGTGGGGATATGTCAATGGCGGCGTGTTGCATCGGTGGGCTCTCGTTTGTCCTGTCGCCGTGTGCGCCGGACATTTTTCAGTGACGTAATAAATACGCGCCAGCGCACCTGCTTTTTCACGTACTGCGAGTTGTGTGTGACAAATAGTAGCCGTCGTTAACTGTGATAGCCTTTCTTTTTTCAGTGCAAACTGCCCGATGTAGATCAACAATGATGTAGAAGCTGTCCCAAACGATCGTAGTTCATGGAAAATTTACTGCAACAAGGCGGCTTTTTGATTCTATAAATTGCATAGTTGGTGCTTTTATCATCAAGTCCATGAGAATGATTCCGTTATCACTAACTGTAGATGACGATCATGCATTTCCGAAGCCTGTTGAAGATGAAGGGATGATAGCCGGTTCGTTATGGGACCCAAATCGTTTAATGTTCCTTTCCTCTAAATTAGGCGTCTATTTAAACTGACATTACTCCGTTCCCTTACAGTATCCACTTTCTTAAGTGGTAACAAACTCGCAAACTCGGAAAGCGTATCAAATATCAATTTGCATAATAACGTAAAAGCTCATACACCGATACAAGCTGGAGCACGCCCCACATTAACGAGATTAAGTCAAAATTATGTGATGTAGGCACAGAGATATGTTGACACTGTGTTAGGAGACACACAACCACACCGTGGCAAATGCATTTTGATGCAAGGTAAATGTTGATTTAATTTAATTATTAACCACAGTCTACATACGGGTTCAAAAGAAAATATGTTTAGTTTTTGTTGTTCCCAATAAAACCTGTGTTGTGAATTAAGCATAAAGAACTTGACAATAAACTAGTGTTTGTGCGCAGCAAACCCGCGGCGTGTCCGCAGCGGCTGCCGCTTCCACGGAGGACAGACGCGGGTGGTCCCAGCGGGAGTCCCGGCTTATGTACCTACTATGCCAATAATTCAGTGATTCGCGTGAACACTAACCAGTAACGCTTATCTGTCGCGACATACAATACCGTCACAGGAAGCACTAAAACAAACTTTGTCTATCCAACCTCTAATTATTACCACATAAATGGCGACATTTGATGTGGCAGGAAATATTAAGTCTTATCAGATCTCAATAATTATGATAATAAGCGAATTGCTATAATTTAATATGAAACGTAAGTACATAAAGATAAACAGTTTTATAGAAAATATACATAAATAAAACACATTTAAGAGATAACGTGATGCCGAATCAAACGAATTTGCGGTCAGTTTCAATTTGCGACCATTGCTTGGTAGGAAGCTGGTATAAAACTGTTTATGACCGAGTGCTTGTAAAATGACATAAAAATATATTACACACTAACAAATATTCCTAATTGAATTAATTCAATTGGCGAAATCCGAAACTTGATAATCACTGTCGTTGATGCGATTCAATTAACTCCAAATTTGTAGGTCGTAAAAGTTTTACGGCACAAATGGACGAGATCATATTGGACTTGTATCCAGAAGTTTCAATGTATAAATGACAAATAGTTTTATAGTTGGGTATAATGTTTCCTGTCTCGTTGGTCTAGTCTAGACCAGGGATGGCGAACTTCTATAGATCCACGTACCACTTTTTCCAAATAAATATTTAATGTGGCCATGATGTGCCAACAAACAATCTTGACTTCTCGACTAATGGAAAACTAGCAAAATAGTTTCAGAATAATCCTCCTTGTTTGCAAACAGAAATAGACCTTTACTATTATTCAGTCTTTTTAACATTTACCGTTTTATATTTATTTAAATGAAAGAAAAAATTAGTTCCACTTCCGCTGTTACAAACTAGATGCCAAATAATTTATATCAGATTCACATTTTCCCTTGCATTTACGCGGCGACGATAGCCCATAGAAATATACTTATATCTATGCGATAGCCGAAATCGAAGCGCCTATCCTAGAAGGGCCCACTCAGATTTCTTTGTGTTACTGTGACTTGTACCTAAGTTCCTCAATTGATGCCGTGCCCAAATTATTTTGTCGCGTGCCACCAGCGGCACGCGTGCCATTGGTTCGCCATCCCTGGTCTAGACTCTAGTGGTCGCAAGCTTCTGGGTTCGATTCCCGGGTCGCGCGTAGTTTTATTTGGTTTTCCATCTGGAATTTTTCAGTGGCAGCCCGGAGTCTGGATTTGTGCCAGGTTAATGGCAATAGGCTCGCCCCTATTACATGGGACTTTAAAATAACTAGCGAAATGTAGGTGAACTATAGGTACACCTCTGCCTAACCCTTCGGTGAATACCGGCGTGATGTTTGATTGATTGATGGCGTGATTATGTTACGAATAATGTTTCATGAAATGTGGCAACCGACAACATGGTACTAGGTTGACATAACATACTAAACAGACTATGTATGATGTCAATCAGCTCTATTGAGTCGTGTCCTGAGCACAGGTCAATAAATAAACACAGTTCAATGTAGATGTGCCCACATATCACATTGTAATTAATATAGAAGCAATCCTTGTATTGCCATTGTAAATTCACGATTAATAGGCAAACTGCACATCAACTTAAATTGTCTTTAAGTAGTGCGTAAACCTGCTCAACAAAGGAGGTCCCTGACTGAACAAAAAACCTTAATATTAAACCTAAGCTTGCTAAATAAAATTATAATTTTCATATGGCCATAAACAGTTTTTATAGTTTTGTACTACCATCAGCGGAAGCGGATATTGAAAGCTTGCGGGATACGTTTTCCCTAGTCCTAAACAAATATTTTTATTATACTATTCCGCGGTATCTGAAGTAAAACAACATTAACTTTATACTGCGTCCCTATAATTAATTTAAACGTGAACATTGTGTATTATAAAGCATTAAAGGGTAAAGCTACGTAGTCAATTTGAGCCGAAGCTATTACCCATTTAATGAAGGATACAAGACAAACTAGCTTCGTAGGAAGCCATCAGAGAGCCATCTCCGCGGCGCGAACCCACTTTAGTAGAAGCACATCGCCTACTTGCTAAGTAGTTCGACTCATTCCAATGTGTAGCGCACGGCAGATAATACACTTAGTAAACGATGTTTGTTTAGAGGCAAATGCAGTTGTTACGGCTTTTAGTGCCGCTGCCTGCAACTATAACGTCGGATTAAGAGGTTTATAAACTTAGATCGTGTAGTGTGAGAGAAACTGCGCGCAATAAGAAAGTCAATTTAGTTCGTTAACGAGATTGGATGAAAGGCGGGAGCTTGATTAAGCTCTATTAGAGCCGAGTTGGTGTTGCGATGACATTCCATAAACGAACCGCAGCGGACCGCAACGTCACGCGGCTACTTTGTATTAACTATGCGGTGAGACATGCAGCTATTGCAAATTACTGTTTTCATGATGTTATTTAAAATTGGCGAAACAAAACAATACATAAATATAAAAGGTTGAATATTTTACAAGCAAACTTGGACAATTTAACATACTAACTGCTGGTTAATAAGAAGGTTGGTTGAAAAGCTAACAAAAACTAAAGGAACTCCCTCGTTAAATGCTTACCTATCACCTTTCGCTGTGACAAGCACAAAAGTGTGGAACCAAGAACCTCCTTTTTAAGTCAGTTAAAAAAGCAAGCATCTCGAAAGTACCTACTCAATTACCTACTTTTTATAATTATGACACTCAATGTCGTCAAAAAGGTTGAGTTTCTTACGTCGGACAAACAATTTTCTCGTAGTTACTGACGAGTGAGAGTCACGCGATGAACGAGGCAGATGTACTCAAATACCTGACCGAAGAGTACGTATATAATTGTTAAATTTGCATTCATAATGGTGGCTAACAAGCGCAGATTGCGATCAGCTAGTTCGCGCCGCAGCGACAAGTTGATACTAACAGATCGCAACCACCCTTCATTTTTAGTGATGTCAACAGTTGCTTATCGATGAAGGTGAACTTTTGCAAAATTAATAGCAAGTGCTTTTCGAAGGCCAAGTATTTTTAGGTACCTACAATTTAACGTCAATAAGTTTAATTGGTTGATTTTCAGTATCATACTTACTGTAAATCAACCAAGAATTAGAATAATATACGCACTTATCTTGAATTCTTGATTCTAGTTTTACATTTAAATATAAAAACTGAAATCTAAAAGAGTCTAGTAAATAGTTTATTGAATTTACTTCTAAAATTAAGCAGTGCCTGTCTTTTTATTAAAAAAACTTAACTAATTAACTTAATTAATCAACTTTATTTTTTTCATATAAAATAATATTTTAAGTTTTTATATACATGATGGACTTTTGAGATGGGGCAGCAAGGACAATTACCTTAATCGTTGTAGATACAGAATAACGGTCGTAGGAGACTTTCCTTAACTTTTGAGAAATTTTGATTTGCATTCACAGTTTTTTTTTTAATTATACAGCCAGCATGAAAATGGGCAATTTTCACAAAAACTTTGTTTTTCTCCAATCGATTATGTTTCATATAAGGATCAAAAACCTCTATTGGACCAACTGAGGTTCGAGTACTAGAAAAGTCAGAAATCGCAAAAATCTTTTCCCGTACATTTCGTAGGAAATGAGACTACAACTTACTGTTTTACCATCGATAAACTAAGAGCTACAAAACAGAATAAACGACAACAAATTTAAAAAAAAACTACTTTGGGTATTATTTCACCATAAAATTAAAAATTTTAAACTTTACATTTGGATTCACCTAGAATTTTTACTTTTGTGCTCTAAGATGCTCAAAATAGTAGCCGTTTTGAAGTAGGTATAGGTTTACTCTCTTTACTACAGAGCGGGTACCAGCTGATAATGAGAAAGGATGAATGCCATAGAGAATCGTGGTAAGTGAATCTTTGAGTTCCTGAACACTGACGTATTTATTTTTCTAAAGTTTTTTTTTTAATAGCCCCGCAGCAAATATCAAGAGGCGTGAGATCAGGACTGCGAGGTGGCCACGGTATAGGACCATATGTTCCTATCTACTGCCTCCTGAATTGCCGGTTCAAATTAAAACGGGTTTGGCGGCTGTTGTGTGGCGGAGCGCCATCTTCATCTTCAGAGGTAATTTTTGTCACAGAATATCGGAAATCATAAGCAACCAGGCAACAAACTATATCGATTCTATTTTCAAACAAAATTACATTATGACACGTACCTATTCGTTCGAAATTCAAAGTTAAATTTGTTTTTGTTTCTTTTCGGCCAGTCTTCATTGCAGCGGTTAATCTATCCATAGCAAAAAAGTAAATATTGTAGTCTCATTTCCTACGAAATTTATGGGAAATGTTTTTTTTTTGCGATTTCTGACTTTTCTAGTACTCAAACCTCAGTTGGTCCAATTGAGGTTTTTGATCCTTATATGAAACATGATCGATTAGCATTAAAAAAAGTTTTTGTGAAAACTGCCCATTCTCCTGCTATCTGTACTTCTTTTTTTGAATCGTGGAATGCAAATCAAATTTTCTCAAAAAGATAAGGAAAGTCTCGACCGTTTTTCTGTAGCTACAACGGTTAATGTCGCTTCTCTTGCTGCCCCATCTCAAAAATCCACCCTGTGTGTATTTTAATAGAAAAACCAGCCGGAAACAGTTAAGCATAAAAAATTTGCCATCCGGTAAACACGTAAATCGATATCGACATTTCACAATTCTCGTACGTAACTAATCGCAGCGACAAACGGGATGGCTTGTACTTAATTACAGTTATTAGAGAAGTTGCTAGGCCCGCGGGACCATGGTCACCGATCCGGAGACCACCGAGTACAACACTCATTCCGCAGTTATTTATACATACGAGTACAACCACCAACGGAAACGTATGACTGAATATACGCACTACATGACCAATTAACCACGATGATTATATTTATTTATACTACCTACGGTTGCAATTAATTTGATGCGCAAATAAAGTTGGAACGAATTTTATTTTATTAAAACGATCCTCCGAGTAGTGGGAATCGAAACGAATTGTTCAAAAACAACTCACAATGGACGCGGAATATGTATAATAGCGCCTACACAGCAAACCGGAGAGCAAAGGAGCCTGTATTCAAAATGCTCTTCCCTTTACAATACGATACCCTTGTTTGTATTAAAAGTAGAACGAGTAAATTCACGCATTAAATATGAGTCAAGGCGAGAACATTTATTCGTACAATAGAAATACGACTGGTAATGGCTGTTAATCAACCATGCATGGGCCGAGATAAATTTTCATTAGCTTTATTTAGCATCAGTACCTATGGCTTTCTGTCCGAGCTAAGCAACGCGTGATCGTAAAATGTTTAGAGTTAAAATAAGAGTTCCACATGAGTATTTTTTGTCCTTTATTCTTTGGTCATAGAGCACAAAGGTATACGTACGAATCGGTTTATGTATATCTCTGAGAACATGCTGCACAGCAATAAAAAAGTACGCTGAAACTTATTTACATAATCGGCACATGTTGCGACATAAGCGTTAACATTAAAACAAACTACCAACATAACAAAGTAAAAGGTCCCATAAGTATCACAAAAATCCCTCTGAAATGTTTAACTGAAAATATGAAAACACGCACAGGGAGATACAATTGCACGTGTAGCAGATGTGTTTAATTACTGACCCGACAAAATCTCGGAAAGAGTTGAGTTTCATTATGAACACAATGGCCTTTGCTTTAGCCGGCGATAAAGTAAATAAAATATCAACACGCTGCTAACACCCCGCACGTAAAATGATGGGACGCACACGTTAATATTTGCCTTAATAAAGTTCAGACATTTTGCAAAAAAAAATATGAGACCAGTGCACGAATTAACTGCCGAGTTAGACTTTTACAGCGGTCGCCACCTGTCCCCTCCATTACATTACCTAAACAAAAACCCGAAGCACAAGGATTTAAAATATACCCCAAAACATGTCGAGTGTAATTTTGAAATTAAAAATATTACTGAAGCCCTGATTACATTAATTCCCTAATAATTTAAGCCGCGAACTCTCACCTACCTAGCATAAAATTAAAGCGGAGTTTATACCTGAATGTGGGTACGCATGAAACACGAATTCTCGAAACTTAATACGGACGTGTTCAAAAAGATAAGGCGGGTGTAAGGCCAGGATTACATGAAAGGTGGTGAGTAAAAATTTTGAGAAACGTGTGCGCCCCGCGATCGCCCACGCAATAATACGTGGGCGAGTACGAATATTGATGCACCTCTTCAGTGCCGCCTCGTTACGTCAAACTATTATCGTAATAATATTAACATACGTGTTGATAGGTATGTAGTGAATTGTTTAAGCTGTTACATTAAATGTTCACACTCGTAAATCATTGCATAAATTAAATTATTGAATTTATTGAATTACTAAGCAATAAGATCTTTAAATGACCATTGTTTTAATCAAACTCAGTCATTATGTGCACCAAAAACCAGCTATGAAAAAAGTAAAGATCGTTTTATGAGCTTTCAGGAAAAAGATTTTGACAGGTGGACAACTATTATTTTATGAGAAAAGTTTCGTCGTATTAAGGCCGCAATCCTGTCGACAGTGACAACAGCTAAGGGACGCATGCAGCGGTCTGCACTCCTGAAATCGGTCGTCGGTGTTCGTACGCAGAGATTTACGATGCGCGCGCGCATTGAACACGCACTTCGACACAAGAGATGGCTCGCGTGCGTGTCGCCTTATCGCCGCACCGAGTCGCCCAAATTAACTCTCCTTATGAATGCAAGCAACATGCTGAAATATACTCGAGGTACGATTTATGTGCTCTAAGAACCATTACATAAACTGCTTCGACTTTGATTTAAAAGTATTGCAAATGAGAATGGAACATACGCAATAAAAAACATCGCAATATAAATCCCCATTACTACATTTTCTTTGCAAAGACATCTCGACTCAAGGGGTATGATCCATTTCAACGCACAATGAATACGAAATAAGAAATCAACGCAGCCGCACTTTCCCTGAGCAATTTTCTTTCATAGCCAATTTTTTAGCAGCTTAAATTCGCAAAGAGGCCCTGTCTCTAAAATATGTAGCGGCACGTTGTTGAATTTTTGTTTAATATGCAATTTTGAACCCGAGCAGACGTATATCACGTTTTTCGCAACCAAAATGGTGTAATAAATCTGAAAGTCCATTTTTATATAAAAGAAAACCGATTAAGGAGCTTTTCCGATACCGATCGTTCGAATGAAGCTATATATTTTCATGATCGAGCGAATCCAAGATCGCGGACGTCTGACGACCGGTGCGTAAGAAAATTGAAAAGGAAACGTTTCTTTTAATGGTATTGTCCTTGAATGAAGAAACATTAATTTGCATTTTGCACCGACTGATTCCTTTTATCTATGGCTGTTGATTTTTATTTGAAATTTGCAGTAATACTGACTTTTGCTGGATTTTGAATTCTTTTTGGAAACTATAAAATATAATGTTTTCACAAACATGCTTGGAAATTCGAGCATTATATTGACAACCTTCTTCGAGATAAATCGAAAATACTGTACTGCACCCTAAATACGTAACACACTATCTATCACAATCTGAATCATTTTGAAGCCTATTGCTAATCCATTGCTTCATATGTTCGAAAAATTTGTCTGCTCAACAACGTAAATAACGGAATTACTGTTGTTGAACTGTCAAAATTAAACCCATTCCTACTGTTAGTGTGTTACGTAACTACCCCGCTGGTCAAATACATGCGAGCAGCGGCCGGCAATGTTAGTATGAAAATCCATATCTGTCGTGTTTAGCGGCCGAATAAATTACTATGAAAACTCATAAGATATGAGTTATGACTTAGTTATGTAATGAATATCGTGTAATTTAAAAATGAAACGAACTTTTTACCTCGACTCATGGCAACCAAGGAGCTCACTAATCAAAGATTTTATTTAAATCTCGAACTGGCTTAGCAAATAAAACGAAAATTAAACAAATGAACGTATTGGCGCAAGAAAAGTTATTGTTGTTAGTCATTGATTCGGAAATTTATAATTAATTTACTTAGTTTGAATTCCCGCGCATCATTTGAGAAAAGTACTCTACAAGCCTTGGCCGCAACCAGGCATTGATGGACTCACGTATGTGTGCCTCGGCCTACGTTTTCACGTTCGTCCATCAATGCCTCTGTTGTCGGCCGCTGCAGTAATGTACTATTTGATGAAATTTCTTACACAAAGCCAAACATTATGTTTGAAATATAAGTTTTGATTTAAAAGATCACCATACGTACTAATAGCAACTCACACTCACTGAAAAACGACTACCGTATTTAATTTACTTGTCAATTAAAACAAGAAAGGAAATCTAATGCAATAAATTGCAAGTCACATTTTATTATTTACAACTATGCGGTACTACCGGGCATTCTAATGATTACAGAAAATCATAAACTTCATGCGTTCTTTACGACACGGATTCAATAATGAATATTTTGATAGGTTTCCGCAATTTGCAAGTTTAAACGTTAATGACAAGTGAGAATGACATCTTTATGTTGGGAAAACGTGCTCAAAGCGTTGTCATACAAACTAGAATCCTGCTACAAGTAAAGTTAACGGAATCACTTGAATTGCTTGCTAAGTAAATTGCAGCGCAGTTAAGCTTACTGTGCCATTGACTTTACCAATCACGAGGCAGATCTTCAATCAGGCGTCAGCTACACTAACTCTACAGAGCGGCGAATAATGAGCAATTATGTTTAACACATTTGCAGAGCGGTGAAACTTTTCTGCAGAACATAAAGCACAATACACAAATGTCATGTATCAAATAAACTTCAAGGTACAAGCTACACACGTTAATAAAAAAAATCCTGCATATTTTGATGAAAGTTTCACTAAGTTTTTGCATCTTTTCCTACTCACATTCTGGGAAAGGACTTGTACGTGAACTGCATAACAATTCTTTGGATATTGAGTTGTAACCGTGTAGTTCTGAAATTATAATAATAGAAGTTGCATGCGTCCAGACAATGCCCGCAGCAACCATTTGACTGACAGACGATTTGTTTGTCACTCATTCATTCGTTATCTTCATGTACGCGAGCCCTGTGCCTAACAACCGTGCTATTTTTACTACACGCGACCACCGTGTCTATCAACGTTCGTAATAGAATCATTTGTGTCTTATATGTTGGAAGTACGGGATCTTCAAAAGTGAATAACTTGTAGTAAGTGCATCCACTTAGCTTTGTCTTGAGGGAACGTAAACCCAGAAGACAAAGACGCACGACATTACAATGACGCGATCCATTTTAATTAAATATTGTAAATTAGGTAAATACGAAATTGAAAAGCTATTGAACAGGGGAACTAATAAACGAGATTCCCAAAATGTTTTACTTCCATAAATACTCAATAAAGCCCCTTTGCCCACGCCCGTTTCGCAATCGACTTCGGGATCGGCGATCGACGTTGCGCCACATTAAATTCTTCACGTTTAATCAATTCCGGAGGTCGGTAGTAAAAAAATATCAAATTGAAGTGTTTCCTTCCGTATCGATGGCGCCAGAAGAGTATAGCAGACAACAAATAAATCGTTGGCGCAGTTTCAAAAACCGCCGAAATCGTCGGAGTTGGTATCGTGGACACGCCTTTTATCTGTTACGTCTATCAGTCTTCGCTTTCCCCTGTTCTAGGTAAATAACAAAAACAAAAAATAGCCCGGAATAAATAATCAAGCCGAAGAAACAGAGGGATGCGTGCAACCGTGCGGGATTTAAAAAGTACTCGTCGGTTTCGGATGACTTGCCTTGCCTGACCTACTTTCAACCGCGACCATCATTACGATAAAAGCTTGCTTGATAAATTAATGCACACCTTAGGTTACGCCCCAGCGACTCTCTACGGTGACAAGCTGAAAAGTAAAACGTAATCCGACCCTAAATATATTTGCATCGGGTTAATATTGCGAGTCACGACGCGACTATAAGCGAAGCCTTGTAAAGTACCTGCGTTCGTTACTCTGTTTTATGCCGGGCGTCGAGCGGTTGCAGCTATCGCCTCACAACAATGTGCCGGCGAGCTCATAAATACAAAACAATTAGACGATAAATTCCCACTTGAATTAGTATTTTTATTTGCGCGTCACGTGCGCTCGGCGCTCTTTCCAACAATTTATGTAGGGAGGCGTCAAATTTAACAGCTCAAAGAAACTGATGGCGCTCTCCTAGGCTTTGGCGCGCATTCGTGATGCCCTGTAATTATGTTTACAATTTATTTGTAAGCGAACAATGGGTGCCTTGTTTGTAATGCGTTAATATAATGCGTAAATTCTTACACCTCATTTCAAACTTATGGTAGACCAATTATTTTACTCAGATTTATTTAAAAAGTTAAGACAAAGTAAAGGAGTAGTATCGATCTGATTTGCGAACCCGGCCAGCCACTCGAGCTGATCAGCGGCGTGATTAAGTAAAACGAATAAGAGCGAAAGCGTGACACAAAAGCAATGCGATAACAGAGGAAAAACGAGCAGAGAATCGCCTCTGAGCAGACGGTATCTTCGCCCGCCCGGGAGTTATTAAATATTAAAATAAACTCGCATTCCGACACGAGTCCTACGCGATACGCAAGATTATGGCCAACACAATGAGAGCACTGGCTCCGATCGCTCCCTCGCCTTATCATATCAAAGCACGAGCTTACCTATATAATTCAACTAGGGAAGATATTCTCTCGAGTGATCCCTTGTTGCTGATGAAAATTTAGCGCCTGTGTAAACACGCGATTCCGAAAATCTTCGACAAAGTTAGCGGCCTATAAAAAGGAATTTTATCGATACGTTTAAATTATATTGTACTAACCTTTACAGAGTTAGCAAGTACAAGACAATACATAAGTATTGTTTCAAAGGGCAAATGAGCACATTCCCACGTGACGATGATGACAAGGTATTGCCTCATGGAGTCTTGAAAGTGTATCAGTCGTCTCATCTCTCGCTTACCAAGCAGCTCGCCGCCCACTTACCTGAAACAATACATCATTACAATATTACTAACTGAGAGGTAACGCATACGTTTAAATATTTAACACCTACCAACACGTCTCCCGTGCACCACACATAAAGATGGGCGCAGCATTTCATAAATTACTTATTACTCCATGGTCTTTACTACAGTTTGCCGTAAATTCTATAACGCTAGACTTGTGCTGACCAATTCATCAACGGCTTTTCTGGTTTCACGTTTTTTGGTTTAGGTACCCTAAGAATCAAACAGAAGACTTTATGTTAAAAGGCAATCTGCTCCTACCCATGCAGGATCTACTTTCTTTGTCGATATTTTGAAAATTCCAAAATACATATTTAACTACACACTCATCTTCTGAAATCCTTATCATTCATATTTTATCCCCAAATGGACAAATGAAAACATCCTCCCAAAACTTTAATCATCACGGCCAGCATATTAAGGGGACTACAGGACCTAAATGTAAGTTTTATAATGCCTAAAAGTATATGATCCACTGCACTACACAAAATCAGAAAAATATATGTTATTCTTCAGGATATTTGCTAATTAGATAGTGTGTTGAAAACATAATACAACTAATTTGATACGATAGAAAAAAATCACGAAGATACCTCTAAAAATTTCTTATAACGATTAAAAACCATACTACTATGCATTCAATCATTCTGATTTTTTGTCGGATTATTCTACAAGCAACATACTAACGTAATAGTGTTTTAATTTTTTAATCCAATCAATAGATTTTTTGTAAATAGATAATTGCTTCATATTTTGCAATAAATTACCAGCGTTGTGTCATCGCGCTTCTCTTTTTTTTTATGCAGTACGAAAGTGACCGCGCTTTAGCTATTGTAAGCCTCTTAAGTCAAACTATCCTAATAAACCAAAAAACCTGCACTTAAAACTGCTAAATTCAATTTGACAACTGCAAAAATCTACTACAAAATTGTAGCCACAAAAAGTCATTTAGTTTCTCTAAACGTTTATAATTTCTGCTAACTAGCTATACATGACGCTGCGCACAGATAGTGCACACGCCATGCGATAAAATTTTATTTAGAAAACATTAGCATTCGCAGCGGCTTATCGAAGCCTCTTCTCGCAATTGTATGTGAATGGCCTGCGAATTTCCCCTCAAAGCTTCGTACTTACGGAACCCCGTACATGACTGTGGGTATCTCTAATACCTTTATATCTGCTGGCTCTGTTCATATTTCAGTTTATCTTATCATTTGTTTTCAATTCTTTATCATTTATTTCATTTCAATTTGCTTTAAGTACCTACATGCTACAGATAGTGTTAGAAGTATTGAAAACCGAAAATAAATTTGCTTTCAGATCAAAGTTCTACATTAATACTACGTAGGTACTCGTACTACTAATCCACAAAAAAATATAGGTACAAGGGGATTTTCGTTGATGTAGACTAAAACGTGAACCTACAAAGCAACTAGATTATAAGAAGACTTTTATCATATTGATCAAGTTCATCCGTTATATAAGATTTCTTAAATAAACCGCACATTACAGGCAGATCACAGAAAAACTTAGACATGGCATCACAACTATTTGGAATACATTATATTAACGATGTTGGTTTACGTGGCAATCACAGGCCGGATCTCTCATCGTGTGGAGGCGCCGATGTTCGAGCTAATGTTGCTTAATTAACTCGTATTCATTATCGGCGGGAACACGGCACATAGGCGCGTGCGCAGACCAAGCGGCCGCTGCAGGTGCCGTCGCATGCGGAAACACGGGACCACCACTACACGACTTACTTCATTTCCATCTCACTTGTAAGTACATTTCACTCAATTAATATTCTATCAAATGAAAACTGAATCAGCTTCCGATTCAATTGGTCTGAGCCATATTTCATTGAAATACCGGCTATACGGACAACTCAATATAAAAAAACTACCGACTTCCAAGAAAAACACTATAAAGTGAAAAATAACTTTTAAGTAATTTCGGAAGTCGGTGTCTTTGGTTTTGCATTTTCGTTTTTGCGACCGACTTCCGAAATTACTTCAAGTAATTTTTCACTTTGTAGTGTTTTTTTTTTTTTATAAATCAGTTGTTTTTTTTTTCTTTTTTGTAACAATGTTTTTATTTTTCACCATTTAGTTGTGGTACCTACCCCAAACAAATTCGTATACCACTACTTGCTATGTAAATAACAGTGACAGAAACGTATTATAACATCATCAATATACACTAAGTGGATAAAACACGTATTATTGAAGCTACCTGAAAAACTACCGCAGGAACGGTAATACAATTTATAGGGACCACCCCTTAGGCATACCTTATCTATTAAAAAAGAATTTTCCATATTGATCCACAATTGTCGGAGATATCGCGTAACAAACACAAAAAAAATACGGCCGAATTGAGAACCTCCTCCTTTTTGAAGTCGGTTAAAAAGAATGAAAATTCTATGCGTCTCGTTGGTTAAACATACAATGGTGATGATTATTGGCCCGTTAATGAACATTTCTGCAAAACAACCGATTTAAACTGAAGCTGAAAACTGACCCGCGGGCTAATTGCGGAACACACTAACAGTAGGAATGGGTTTCATTTTGACAGTTCAACAACATTAATTGCGTTATTTACGTTGCTAAGCAGACAAATTTTTCGAACATATGAAGCAATAGATTAGCAATAGGCTTCAAAATTATTCAGATTGTGATAGATAGTGTGTTACGCAATTAGGGTGCCGTTTATTATTTTTAAGCACTCGATTTCGAATTTTAACTACCTATTCAATATTTCTTTAGTACCTAACATTCCTTGACAAAAAAAATCTGGACTTTTACAGAGCTAAGAACAACCAGACAAAATGTACACGGTTATTCTATTAAGACCATGGCGATAGGTAGAACTAGATCCCTAGTCGCCTGAATTTGAGGAGTCTCTCACTGTGGAGGGGTCAAGGGGGTTTACCTCAAGCGCTCCCATGCTATTTTAGCTACCGGAGCCGCGCCGAAATATTTAAAATTATTTTCTAAAAATACCTGTAAATACTGAACTAATGCTTGAAACAGAACTTTGAATTTAACCTATGGCCATAGTCCCATTAGAATAAAAATGTACATTCAACAGCATTTCATGGCAATTTTAATGATTATATGGTCACATAATCGTTAAAATTGCCATGTTATAATAACCGAGGACCTTTTTAAACATTCATGGAGTTATTAATCCAAATGTCAAAGCAAGTTCCGTGTCGTCGGCTCGGCTCGGCGCAGTCAGAGAAATATTACAGTTATTAATATTCGATGGTTGCACACAAGAGATAGCTCAAAACTACCAAGGACTAGGATGACAGTAAAGCATGGCTATGTAGCTTTATACCTAAGTATCCATTGCCAGGGTTAAGATTTAAAGAAAGAAAATTGATGCACTTTTTAAAACGCTATTTCAAGGAACTTCCAGGTTTCAGGGAACCTTTTCCACGCTAAACGAATAAAAGAGAGCAAAGTGCACTTAAAACAGTTTTCTTTGAAAAACTTTGTCTAGCAATAATAAAAGAAACTTAGTACCTATTTACTGATAGTTTCTCATTTCATAGTCCTTTAATTTTTATTGTATCCTTGGCTTTCTTAGGATCCTTTGTGGCACAACTCAAGCTTAAAACTACGGTGCTAGTAGACGAACCAAGGATAAACTTTCTTTGCCAGGGCTAATAATAAATGACAAAAATCAGCCATGCACGATGCTTGGCCTAGATAATTTGTAGCTAGTTAAAGTATACTCATTAATAAGAAGAATATCATTCGAATAGGTTTGGAGTTGTGTAACCTATCAACCTTAAAAACTTTCTTTAGTCAATTTGCAACTCTGCATGCAGAAGTATATTAATACACGCAATCTACCGCCACAAAAAAAAAACTATCGTGCATCGATTTCAAGTTTTAATAAAGAACGTGCACGATATTTATGACCTGGGGCTGTTAATCCATGAACACTAGAAGCGGCACTGCAACCACGGCGTCGGTCGGGACTCGGGCGCCCGCGGCAGATCCTCAACAAATACGTATGCGTGCTCTCCGCCATTATGCAAAACACACACCGGATACACAACCAACTTATTAAGTACATAATAAGTCTCATCTCGTTACATATCGTCAGACTGACTCAAAGTAATTTTCTTGCTACCTTTACAGTGCGCCTGATAAGTACATACGCAAATACTTCACAATTACATTTCTCCAACAAGGACACGACAAGCCGAATAGGCCCCCGTATCGAGTTCTCAAGCGCAACTTTATGAAAATGGTGAACAAATAAATTCTCGTTATGTTGTAATGGAAATAGAATTTTGCAATGTGGTAATGAGATTACATTTACAGTTATAGCTTCTATTAGGCGGTCTGTGGGCGTTTGCCACAAAAAGAAATAATTGAAAACTCGCTTTAGAAACATGAAAATCATTTTATATTGCAAAATATTATGTTAATTTTATTCAGATAATGACTATTAACTTATAAAATGGCCACACAGTCAGGATATATCAGAATACATTTTAAAATTGTTACCCAAACCGGATCATTACCAGAGAGTCATTTGATATTCGAATTTGTCATACCGAAAGATAATAATCTAAAAATCTACGATCTATGATCTTGTTAACTGTCATGTTATTATAGCCAACGCGAAAACTCGATTAACATTCAATTGATTAAATAAGGTGATATAATCGAGTGGCCTAGCCTTATTTTATGCTAAAGCTAATGGCTGTTTTAAATCAGTCCCAAATGGCAAATAGGTGACAATAAAATTGAGCGCAGTGACAATAATATGAGCTAACACGAGCCAGTTCTCGCCGAGTCAGAGCCTTATCGCTCGCATCCATTGAGATAAAGATCTCAAACGTAGTTTTAAAAGGAAATTTACAAGTTGTACCGCTAATAATCATATACATGCCAGCGAGATGTCCGTCCGGCCGGCGACAACGGCCGAGACGCTTATGACCCCACTACAGCGTCGATTTATGATCGTCCCTATAATCAAGGGCAGGACAATTTACAACTTAATTTAGAACAGGTTTTTTTCCTTTATTTAGGGATCGACACGGATGTTCATCACTCTCGTCTAAATTAACAGCTTAAATAGACCCTATTCTGTCAATTGACCGATTGATTAATCGATTGAAGTGTTGGTCTATGTGTATATAAATTACCCATCCAAATACTTGTATTCTTATATATTGTATGACTTAACGTTGACGAATATTAGGTACCATTTTCCATTTTGTTGTATTTTTGTATTTATTAACTTATGTTTTATTTTTATTTTATTTTTATGGATCATGTCACATATGGTCTGCAATAAATACGTTTATTTATTTATATATTTATTACTATATTATAAGATACGTAGATCTCTTTATTTTACTAATAAAATAAAAGTTGCTTAATCATTCAATTGTAGTTTCAGATTACCCTACGTAAAAAGATATTACTTACAAGGATCATCATAAATTAAACCGACGGATCATGTTTAACGCCGGCAACATATTATGTGTTAACGATTTGGTAGATTTTGAAAATGTACACAAGGTTTTGTCATTTCGTAATCAGTTATTAAACGACGTAACAGCTTAATGTGAGAATGTGACCCAAGCATCAATCGTGACGTCTCAATCTCGCGATCTTTTAACACGGAAAAGCTCTGTACAATTGGTCGATAGGGCACGTTGCGCGCGCGCACAACGTGTCAATCACCACTTGCATAATAGAGAAAGCTACGCGTGCGATCTAAATGTCACGTCTAGCTATAGTGGCTGTGTGACAATGCCTATATTTATCGTAATAGGTTTAGGTTATCAATGTAAGCGCTGTACGATTTTTTATGCCAATGAGTATAAGATGTTGTTCTGCATTTATGATCCATTTTCTTTAGACTAAATCTTTAACCTTTGATTTCCGTTGCTTTGCAAAATTTAAAAATAAAACGAATTCACGTAAAAATGCCTAAAATAACACAGATTACTCAGCAACGAACAGAAGTATGTGGAAGAGGCAGATGGAGACCTTGGTCGTGCAGTAGGACAATACAGTTCAGTTCAGAAGATAGATTACTCAGCCACATTGTCTAATGCTAATGTCTTTATCCTTCAACAAAACAGGCTGTCGTATATATTTCCAGAAGAGTCAAAGCCACGTGCTGGTATGATATACATGAATTGTCGCAGTAGGCAATAGACATCATATTAAGTCGGGTTGTTAATATTCATTGGCTGAGATTGTCGTAGTTCGTACACTGCGTAGGCAGCCCCATACGCCAGGGCGCGGTCGGGCACGCATTAGAGACAATGACATTTGCATAGCTGGGCGTTCCTAACTGTCAACCAGAACATTCACATTAACTAATCCGAAGAAAGATAATGAATGCGAAATAGTTTCATTATACGCTCGTCGTTCGTTCAATTATTCGTTGAATAAATGTAATGACGCCGATCGTACAGATGTAAGCCTTGTAGTCAGTCACTGAACAGGTATTGCTGGTATCGAACGATCAAAGTATATGTAGTCAGAAGATTTAAACATGTCTACCTTTAGTAACGTAAAGAAGTAATAAGTACACGTAAAGAAGTGTAAAAAATAGTAATTTCCTAGATTTAAGTAAACCAAATAAATGGGGAGTAGAAAAAAACCTTCCAAATCCTATAAAATCTTAAAAGAGATGTTTTATTAAAAAGCCGCGAAGTCACATGCAACCAGCCAGAGCTTATCCTCTCGTATGGTAATTCCACTACAGGGAAAGTGTGTCGCATTTCCAAATAAGGCTCAAAAAGCGATGTTCATTTTGACTACCAAAGCACTTATTCTGTGAATACGTCCACCCGGAGCTTAGGGCGCATTGTACATTCGAGAGGCGTCGCATCTCACCACGAACCACCCGCTGCCGCCGCCACCCGCGCTTTGCAATAATGCGCTTACGGCGCTCCATGGTTAGATACCCTCATAATACCATTCTTTGTATACTCCGACTTGTATCCTAAGTCGAAACTCATGTTACCATCAACAGGCTTATTATGTACGTACAATAGGTAAGGAACAATGTTTTCTTATCCTCTCATAAGAGAAATAGGAAGGTAAGAAAAGCTTTAAAAGCGGGACATGTTTTCTTTTCAAAAGAAAATAAATTTCCTTTCTGGTAACACTGACATAAAACTAGGGACTTCAGTTTAGTGGATAAGAAGTAGAAATAATCATTGTTATATTTCTTCACATTTGCATCACCTTTAGTATCTAAACTAATATAATAACGAGAAAAGATTTGATTGTTTGTAACACTTTCACGCTGAAACGGCTGAACGGGTTTGGATGTAATTTTGCACATGGGTAGACCGTGACCTGGATTAGGACATATGATATTTTTTATGGCGATATACCCACGGGATCGAGACTTATGCTGGTGATGACTTACGCGGTCACGGGGCGCAGATAATGGAAAATATAATTAAAAACAGAAGACCTTAATCATTCAGTTTCGGTAAATGTGCAAGTATGCAGTACCAATAGTAGTAGGCAGTAGCCTAAAATGATCATTGTAATAGACAAAGACGTCAATTTATTTATTGGATTTGTGTCTAAGCGCATGGTTTTAAGCATGGATAAACCGCTAGGATAGTTAATAAGTAGACATTGGTATTGTCGGGTAATACACATAGGGTAATAATTACCCAAATAATAAGGTAAGCGATAACATACCATTTGTGTTGTTTTTTTTTTAATATTGGCTGAAGAACAGAGTTTTTTTTTTTTTTGTTAGGGCGTTTGTGTTCGGTTATAAAAACAATAGTAAATCATTTCCTAGCACGGATAGTTTAGCAATTAAAGAAGGAATCCGACCGGTCCGCTATCTTTCTTGTGAACTAATGGTTAAGACGGCCAGCGGACCTCGCCGCACACTCCAGACACTTATCTCCTTGATAAACAAGTACAAATAGGTTACACGTTGCTTCCAACCCCTACGGCTCTATTTCTCCTTTAACGTCTTAAGTGAGACGACAAAACCTTTATCAGCTGGACAAAGAGTTGTCTCCAAAGTGATTTTTTATGTGTGACTAATATACCAAGATGGAACTTAGAGGACATGTATAAATCAGGAGGATATGAATCTGTAGGAAATATAAATGGAGGACTCGCGGAAAAACATAAAATTACAGGGAACTTAATTGTGCCGTAGAGACAACAAACCAAAATGTTTGTAAATGTCACAACACCACAGAGGCGGTGTATAACCGGGCAGCCACAACACGTGGGCCCCGAACAATAAATGGATTCTAACACGTCCGGACATTGTCCAAAGCGCTTTTATTGCTACATATTTTAGATAGACGCGGGCAAATGCTGCCAACCAACAGTTACAGTAGAGAGCACAAACAAATTTGAAATTTTATAAAAGAAGTAATTATAAACAAGATTTCAGGGTGCACTTTTTGACGGAATTTATTATACCCAAAGCTCCAAGCAGTTTACTTCATTCTAGAGACAAACAATGGTTGCAGGACACACAACGCATCCTTCTTCTCCTTTGTATATTTTTTTTCATATACCAAAGGCTACACGAGAACTTTAGTCCTTCATAAATAGTCCACAGCTGAACATAGAAAAACCTAAACCAATGACAATGTAAAGCCTATTACAACAATGGACCAATCGGATTTGATAGTAAAGTGTTACATTAAAGCAAACGACACGAAAATCGGAATAACGGTTCCGCAGTTTTAAGCGTAGTGCTTGCAAACATACAGATGTTCCGTTTTACAGCAGGCCTATGCAAATACATCAATGTTATTAGCAAATATATCCAGTTAGCAAATTTAATTTACCTTTCAGATAGCTGTTATTAATTCATGATAGATTAAACTTGGTTTCTAGTACATATTTACGGCACTTTGCATCTACTACGTGCCTCTAGACCTCATTATTCGAGGTGCTAAAATGCAAAAACGGCAGAGCCCTGAGGGTGGAACAGTTCGCCGCGGAAGTTAGCGGCTGCAGCACAATTCAATGGCGCAGGAAAACCGCACCGAGCGATGGTGCAGAATGAAAAAGGCCCTAAATGAGTGCTCTCGTTAGATTCATGAGTTTATTTACTGCTCATATAATGACGGTTGATAAAATTTACAACAGTTTTTGTGACTTTATATTGTCCAATCTGCCCAATTTCAGCTATTTGGAAATACTTGGGATTTGGTTGCCTCCTTGCATCGATCCTGGCAAGAGTAATAAATCCATGAATTTGTTATGAAAATAAAATCATAAACTCCATTTTAATGTCGCTTTTTGAGACCAATACAGAAAGATTATAAAGTGCAAAAATCCATCATTAGTACCTTGAGTACATTGACACTAAGCCCAAGTAATTGTCTTAGTCGAAGCCTCCACTAAAACTTTGAGTTTATCGCCTTAACACATCAAGACTTTAACACCGTAACTCGAAAAACAGGTTAATAAGAGAGTTGCCTTCAATGAGATGTGAAAATAATGTGTGATATTATCTGGTGGTAGCGGTGTTGGACGTATAATATTCTAAGTCGCACGCGTTTCATTAACCGCCAATCCGGTTAATGAGCGTCGAACTTTTTCGCTTAAATAAACATTAAGAAGAGAATGGACGGTGCGCCCGCCGAACCTTTTACCGGAATTACGCTGTGGTTAAGTGCTCGCTTTTAGGAGACCACGCCGGAATTACGATGCATACATTGGAATTCGGCTAAGTTTTGATAGATCCATATCCAAACGTGCTCAAGATTATTCTTCATTAAATCATACCACGCACCAGCGCTGGGGCTCTCTTTCGCATAGGGTCACAGCATTACGCTGAGCGATGGTCGTTTTGTGTGGATATGACGCATATTTTCACCCATCTTGTTCCTTTTTGTGTTTGTGTTCTTTCTTTGCATCTTGTTTACCGCATATAAACGTATTTTCATTCTTTCTTTCTCTCTTTCACCAGTAACAGGTGCACAGTCTAAACTTCTTTTTCTGATGAGTCTGTATTGAAAGTTAACTTTCCTAAAAGATAGTGTCTGGAAAGTTAACGTCAATACTGATTCAAAGTAACTCAATTTTCATTAGTTTCGACTTTTCCAACTATAAACTGTCAGATTGGAAGGATTTCTTGTTGCTTTTGTGTTTAAATGCAATGATCTTTTCTCAGGTTGTTGCGGGTTCGAGTGAGGCTCGATCAAAGATAGGTACTTTAGGTATTAGTAATGAATAGACACAAAAATAAATACTAATTAGGTTAAATTAAACAGAACCTTCATTAAAGAGAACAAATAATGTTGAAGAGAGGACAGTGTCTCAATGAGAGACACAGAAGGTATAGCCACAACCCGGAGCGACGAGATTAAAACTTTGCCACTTGGAAGTGCAGTGGTCGCGCAGTTCAAGAGAAATTTACTCGAAGCAAAAGTTAATATAAGCGAAATTTGTCCTGCGGCCGACGTTTTGCGGGGCGCCTCCAGCAAGTTAGAACTTTGCTGGAAACTACCTCCTGGCTTTAAGCTAACACCTGATGTTGTTTTTCCACTTGACACCTCTTATGTGCCTTATCCACTTTTTTTAGTCACAAGCATAAATACTTAAGACCTTAATTCGCATTTGAATAAAGTCTTTCAGTTTATTTAAATGACTCATAATTACCGTTTTTTATTTTTCGTTTAATGTGTATGTTATCTCAACATCAAACGTACCTCTAGAGCTAAAAAGTCAGTATTTAATTAAAGTAACTTCACAAGGCGTTTTAGTTGCCTTATCAGATGTACGTTCAGACAAGCAGCAGATGTAATTGCATCAGGCAAAGCTTTAAATATGCCGCCGGACGGACATGTATAGGTTGACCATAGTATTATTATTTGCAGTAGTTCTACAAATTGTATTATAACTACATAAAATGCATGAATACATATATATATTATGAGCGTCTCAATATATCTCGGTGCTATATAAATCTCTTTACATATCAAATCGTAGCAAAGTCAAAACTGTACATTATTATTGTTTTATAGTAATTGTATTGTGATTTTGACGGCATGGCTGGCGCAGTGGTCAAGCGATTGACTGCTGCGCTGCGTGTCGCGGGTTCGGTTCCCGCACGGAACAAATATTTGTATGACCTACAAGTAGTTGTTCCGGGTCTGGCTGTTTGTGTATGCGAGTTTGAATGTTTGTAAATTCATCCACAATACAGGAGAAATTCCTAGTGCGAGGAAACGATAAAAAAAAAAAAGAAATTGCGGGATCTGGAAACGATGAATGCCAAAATATAATTTTTTGTCTGTTTGACTGAATGTACGAGGTTCGTTCAATGTATTCTCGGTATGAAAGTGATTTACTAATGATGTGGGTAATTTGACTAATTAATAAATTAATGACATTATCTAAGGGTATAAAAATAAAATTTCACATAGTTGTGATCATTAGTTTGCTAGTTATCCTTAGTCAACGACAACTGGAACGGCTAACGTGACAATGTTGAAGAAAATCGAACGCCGCGCTGTTATTAAAAACCTTACCAAACAAGGAAATACTCAAATAAACTATTCACGAAGAGATGGCTGTTTACCAAGATTCCGCACCTTCGTTATCAACGGTTCAAAAGTGGTCAAGTGAATTTAAAAAGGGCAGAGAGAGTATTGAAAACGACACTCGCTCGGGCGGCCACATTATTGCCTCCACGGATGAAAACGTGAAAAAAGTAGAGAAGCTTATTTTGGAGAATGCCCGAATAAAGAAGAAAATGATAGCAGAGATGACCCACTTCTCCGTTAGTACCGTGCATACTATTCTTCATGACCTTCTTTACGTTTCAGAAGTCAGTGCAAGATAGGTGCCGCGAATGCTCATGGCGCGGCACTTCAATAACAAGTGCGAATCGAGTGCTGTAGAAAGTTTTTAAAGCTCTGTGGTGAAGTTTCGTCAAGTATTTTCGATCGAATTAATACTGGAGATGAAATGTGGGTTCATCGTTATGACCCTGAAGGTAAGCAGGAGTCCATGCAGTGGTACACGAAGGGTTTTGCACCCCCTAAGAAATTCAAAGTCGTTTCGTCTGCCGGAAAAATCATGGTCATAGTGTTTTGGGACTCAAAGGGAATTTTGCTGAATGAGTACTAGAATGTTGAATTTTCTGCAAACAAAAAAGGTGAAACCATAATCGCAGCATCCTACACATCCCCTGTATGAAACTTACGGGAAGCAATTAAAGAAAAAAAGCGGGGTAAACTGACCACGGGTGTGTTGCTTCTCCCCGACAACGCTCCAGTCCACTCGGCGCGTGTTTCCAAGTTTGCTGTGCGAGATTGTGGTTTCGAAGAAATTAATCATCCAACCTATTGCCTGGACCTAGCCCTAACTGATTATTATTTGTTCCCTAACTTGAAAAAAGACCTTCGTTGAAACGATTTTCCAACGATGAAGAGCTCAAGGCGGCAATAAATGCGCATTTTTCAGAGAGAAGAAGAAGAGGAAAGTTATTTCATACAGGGTATTGAAAAGTTAATTTCGTGATGTAATAAATGCATTAAGGTAATGGGGGATTACGTTAAAAAATCAAATAATTAATATAATAACAATTTCAATTGAAATTACGTTTTTTTTTTCATGCCGATACCGAAAATACAATGAACGCCCCTCGTATGTTCCAGCATAACGCAAAAACCACCGGATAGATTTTGTTCAAATTTTGCATAGATATTCCATAGAATCTTGTCAGTCTGTAGGCTATAAATTATCACGCTATTTGGTACGGATGATGAGCAATATTGCAATTTATTCGTATTTCTTTAGTTTACCGCAAATTGTAAAAATACGAGCCAAAAGCTTATAATATTGCAGATAGTTAGATATTTAACCTTTTAAATGATTATCATCATGTTACCTATACAAGATGGATTTTTGAGACGGGGCAATAAGGGCAGGTACTTTAACCTAACTAACCTAACAAAAGGTTGTCCCTACATGAAAACGGTCTTACGAGACTGTTCTTAACTTTTTTAAACATTTTTGATCTGCTTTCACAGATTTTGAAAAAAAAATATACAGTCAGCAAGAAAATTGGCAATTCTCACAAATACATATTTTGATGCCAATCAATCCTGTTTGTTCTAAGGATCAAAAAACTCTATGGGACCACTGAGATTTGACACTAGAAGTGACAGAAATCGAAAAAAACTTCCCATACATTTCCTAGGAAATGAGACTGTGATGAGCGAGAACACAATATACCAGTGTATGACAAAAATCGAATTACTCCATTACTTAACTGGGCTGAATAGGGATTGAATATAGCCGATAGTTACAGTTTTTTATTTTTTTTATTTATTTATTTTCCTTATAAATGATTATCATCCCGCTATAACTTTAAGGAGCTAAGCAATCATTCATGAAATAGTAGTAGTATGGGCGATGGCGTTAGTTTAAAAAGTAATTTTATACAGCCTGAAAATCATACCAACAATCGTTTTTTCTTAGTGTAAAAGATATCTGAGCGTCAGCTACTCGAGCAGTGGGCCAGTCCAAATCCAAAGTTGAGCACGTCAAAGTTGTAAAAAAACTTGAAAAAATAGTCATTTCATACCGCGCCAAAACCTCATGAGACGGTTTTTGGGATCATCTTCAACCCAAAAAAAATGGTCAGCTGCATGGAAGTGAAGCGCATGCCAATTGGGAAAAAAAGGGCCCGAATCCTCGCAATAAAAGGCAGAATTCTTTTCAAAGGAAGTTCAGCAGGTCGAAATCTTATCGGCCCTTATTGTTTGCCAGAACGCTTAACTGGAGATATTTATCTCGATTTTTTACTTTAAAAAATTATTAACCTACCAGATCTGGTATTACCAAGTTTAGAAGAAGGTGCGCCGATAATTCTCCAAAATGACGGCTGTCCTGCACATTACCAGCGATCAGTACGAGAGCACCTAGATAATAGTTTTCCTAATTCCTGGATTGGCAGTGGCGGCCCTATTCCTTGGCCCGCACGATCCCCAGACCTGACACAAACTCTTTTTTTTTTTTTTTTTGGGTGGGAAATCATCAAATGACCTCTCCCGCTCTGGGCGGAGCGGAAGGGCGTGTCAGACTCTTACTGACTAAAACCCACCCGTGTTCCTTCAGTTGCCTGTGCGCCAGGGCCACGGTAACTCTTTCGAACAATCCGCAGCCCCGGCAGGCATCGGTCCTCTTGGACCCCGTCAATTTTGCTGACATCTCTTTGAGGCGCGCGTGGAACACGACGCGCCGTCGACCCGGGCCTGGTCCTTACCGGACGGCAAGCTGCCCATTGCCCGCCGTCCGCAAGCCCGCGCCTACGGTGGCCGGGAGTCGGCAATCGACTCCCGACGCCCAGGGTGTCTCCTCCTCCTGCGGCGGCTAGGGGCGCGAGGGCGTAGGGACTGCCTCTCTCTTTCGCGCTCCGCCTCCTCCTTTGCGAGCATTACTGCTTCGCAGAAGGAGGTGACGGCTTCCCATTCCCTCTCGCTCCGTACCATGGCCTGAACCAGGGCCGGACGCGAGAGGTCGCCGCCGCCGGTCGCCGCCACGAGGACACGGCGGTGCTCCGCCCAAGCCGGGCAGACCTCCACCGTATGCTCCACCGTGTCCTCCGGTCGATCCACGCAATGATAACACCCGGGCGTTTCCTCCCGCCTTATACGAAACAGGAACCTCCCGAAACAGCCATGTCCGGTGAGGACCTGCGTCAGGCGGAAGGTGAGGACGCCGTGGCGCCTCTCAAGCCACTCCTCAAAGAGGGGTCTTACCGCCGCAATTGTGGCGTGCCCTAGACCTGACACCCCTGGATTGTCATCCTGTCATCTACATCTGGGGACGTGTAAAGGAATTACTTAATGCAACGGAAATGCCTACAAGAGAAATCTTAAATGAAAGAAATAACGCCGCGTTCGATACGATGAAAGCAGAAATGCGACTCCGTACAACAACCGTCGAAATAATAAATAGGTGTCGTGCCTGTATACGGAGTAGAGAAAGGCACTTTGATCAAATTTTGTAACTGAAATTTTTAATATAAACATTTTAGCTTATCTCATCAGTCTTTTCTTTATCCCGATCCAGTATCTCTTATTTTTACCACAAAATGAATCATTTCGATGACATGTAGCATACCGTAAGTTCAAAATAACTTCAAGTTTTTTTTTAATTATTTTAGAAGCTGCAATTTTTTACACATTTATACAGTTTTAAGACTTTGAGAACGCTTAGGTTTTTTTTTACAGACCAATTGCATCAAATAATGATCTATTAAGAATAAGAATACATTGCAGAATACAATAATAGTAGATTGTTATACAAGGGGTAAAATGACCCATTATTTACGAGGTAGTTTTAAAAAATAAATTGTAAATAGAATCCGAGTTATAATTGGTTTTTACCGCCGGGTGTTACACTCTACTTTTTAATACGATTGCGAGAAAATAAAATAATTCAATACACTATTAAATAGTTCTTTTTTATACCTTCTGTAGCCGCAACGCAATGGACGCATTCTACTGAAGATATCGCCGCTTCTAGTTCCATTTTCAATTTTATTTTTTATGAAGCAGTAATAAGTCGAGTCAGAAATAATCTTCTCATTATTTGACATTATATACCTGCAATCCTTATTTCAACTCTTTACTTATGGCTTTTGTAAACAGGATTTTAATTTAGATATTTACAGTTATTGTAATGACAATCATGTCATTGGGTTTAAATAGGCTTTTATTTTTATATAGATTCTCTATATTTTGTGAATGTGAGAACGTTGTAGGCCTAATTTGTAGACGTAGATTTGTAGACGGTTTTCTATTTTGTTGAGTACCTGTTACTTGATGAGAGGCCTACACTATCCTGCGATACCTATCAACAATGTAATTTGAAACATTGTAAAAGCACCTTATTTTTAAACGAGTAAACGTGGAGTTTCTTGCCGGCTCTGCTCCATAGGAAACAACCAATTGGAACCGTGCACCTAGCTTCTGACGTTTCATAAGTGCCCAGTTCCATAAGTGTAGGCTTATGTGAAATAAAATATTTTGATTTGATATTCATGATTATTCTACTTATGAATAGACTTTTTCGTTTTTGTAGGCTCATTCGTAACAGATAAAAATAAACTCTTTCCCCTAGAGGAAAATATGCTATTTTATCCCCACTTTGGCACGCTACAATGATGGACTTTTTACGCAAGAGGAGTGCAAGTTATTTCGTGCTATTAAAACCATAAACTAAAATGTAATGAAGATTTAAAGGCGAGATTTTGGGTAATTAAAAGAAAAAACTAAAAAAGTTATATCTCAATTACCGTAACACTTAGGACATGGGGTCTTTGGGTGAAACCTCGCAAATGACCCTCCCAACCTCCCAAAAAGATATGTCGGTCCATGCGCCAAACACTTTACATATTGCCCCACTTCCATGCAGCTAACAATTTTTTTTTTTTTTTGGGTTGTATATGATCCCAAAAACCGTCCCATGAGGTTTTGGCGCAGTATGAAATGACTATTTTTTATGTCAGTCACGTAAATGAACATGATTGTTACGATGGATCAGGGGTAAATTCGCAACTATGGATTACTATCCATAGTTAAAAAGCAAAAATTATTACGTTCATTTACGCGACTGACATAATTATAAGTATTCCCCCCACTTCCATGCAGCAGACTATTTTTTTGAGTGGAATATGATCATAAAATCCTCCCATATGCCTTTGGCGTGGTATGAAATGACTTTTTTATAAGGTTTTTTTTTAAAACTTTGAGTTGCTGTAACTTTAAACTCCCCCTTAAGTGCGACTGACTCTCACATTCATGATCATTTAAAGTTAAATAACGACTAGAAATAAAATTTATTCGGTATAAAATTGGTCGCAAAAATCGAGCAGTACCTACCCTTATAATATTATAAGAACGATTATTTTACTCAACTTTCAACAAAGCAAATAGCTTAAAGGTTCGACGAATGCTTTGCAAACCTATGTTTGGTTCCCAACAATTGATATTGTTTATGCTTCTTTTTTTACATTTTGTTATAGGTATTATTATATTAGGTCGGGGAAAAGTTATTTCGTATTTTATACACAAAATCAAGACTAAGAGCTCGTATGGCACCCAAATGTCGAGCTTTTTTGTATACCCAGACTTTGTCAAATGGGTCAAAACTGTTTTGTGGTCAACCCCTAACTCTTCAGCTATGTAGTAACTACTAACATATTGCTCCACTTTTTCAAAAATGGCATCGACTTTGTCCGTAACAGGGCGACCAGAACGAGCTATATCTTCGACATCAAAATTCCCGGACTGAAAACGCTTGAACCAACTTTGCGCTACTCTTACTGACACTGCGTTAAGTTCATAAACGTCACATATTTTTTCGCAGCTTGTGTCGCATTTTTGTAATTAAAGTTCAAAATGTATCGAATTTCTTCATTCTCATTTTGGCGGACAGAAAAACAATTGAAAAATGGCGGGAAATCGTTTTTACGTAGTATTTTTTTAAATGTCATCTATTTAATGATATCAAAACCAGTCAGAAACAGTACAGTCAAACAGTTTTCACTTCAACTTTATACCTTTAAAATACGAAAAAGCTTTTTCCCCGACCTAATATGTTATAGTTCGTAGAACGTACACAGAATAACATTAAGTTTAGGCCTATTCTGTCATCTTTGGTTATAATAAAAATTAGGTTAGGTGACTGTTAATGGGTAATCCCGTGTGTTTACAATCTACTGTTATAATATTATTTTAGTGATAGCTGTTCGTCAGGAATAATCTGTAAGAATGCATCAGTCAGTATATCAGTGTTGTGCCAGTAGGTAGTAGCCGGAACGAAGGCGTTCATTAATTTACTAAACACGAAAAACTTCGCAAGCAATGGGAAATCTCTACTGAAGGCTGCGGGTGTCGACCACAGGACGAGCTGCTTTTCACTCGGACAACTGTACGTTCGCTTGCTCCCGTGTCACCTGTCCTGACTTCTCTTAATATTTTGGTTAATGAGACCAAAGCTACAAACGTAGTATACAGGAAAGTTTTACAAAAATGTGGCTGTTATTTTAGTATATTATGGTGTCTTACCATTTCAGACACCAATCTAAATGGTCCTCAAACATTATGTCCGAATTTTTATATACACATTGACATTGATGAATTTTATATATACAATTACATGAGTATTTACTTCGTAAAGTATTATAGTATTTTAATTATTGTGTATGTGAGGACTATGTGGGTCATTGCTTTTTTTTCTCTCAGTTAGTTTTAATCATGATCTGGCGACAGTTTGAGTAATTTATGCGGCCTACCCAAATGTCCTTTTTTTTGGTATTGTTCGTCGAATCGTTGAGCTCCTTAAGTTCCGAGTTGAGCTGCACGATTACTGACAAATGCGTGCACTGGACGGATCCACTCAATCGTCAAAAGTTCTTTCTTCAAAAGACCATTTCAGACACTAATCTACATGGTCTTCACATGATCTGACCAAGATTATGTCTGGACTTTAAACGAGACTGTGAACTCTCAGTTTGTTTCGGCCTTTCTTCGCAGAGTAGTCAGATAGGAAACGCCGACCTCATCTAGTTTAAAAAATATGATTCATTTATCATTTCCACGCGAACGAAGTCGAGGGCAGAAGCTAGTTACTAAATAAGTATTTAAAAACATCTTAACGTAAAGTACATATTATATTGTTATAGTTTGACTGCACCGTCTCGAGAAACGTTTCAACGCTTCTCCGTGCCTCCTTTAAAATAAAGCATAATCGTAAACATTCATTTAGAGGGACGCTACGGTGTCGTTTGGTTTAAAATGCAGAACAGCTGTAGTACTCCGCGTAAACAGCAACAAAACTGTGTTTGCAAAACTTGCAAATGAGGTCGTAGATAGCTAGGAGCTCGGAAGTTAGTGTAAGCATAAATTAAAACAAGCGAATCCATAAAAAGTTGATAAATGGCCTTCCACAGGCGGCGCGACAAAAAAGGGAACTGACGTCAGCCGAAGCGTTAACGTGTTTCATTTTGCGCTTCCAGTCGACATCTGGGCCGTTTTCAGGACGAACTGGAACCGACGCCAGCCTGATACAAACTACATAAAACGTAATATCTAAACAGGATTGAAATATGTTCCAGTGCTTACAGTACAGTGAAAAGTATTTTTTTTTTGGTTAAACCATTCATCGTTTGTGACTTTTGGAAAGGTTTAAGCGGATTTAAGTAAAACAAAACTATTCGTTTTTTGTGTAGCCAGCCGGCGCAGCGCTAGTGGCACTGGAACGGGCGTCCGCAATTCACGCTGCGCTGACTGCCGGGGCACTCGACCGAACGGAGTGACACAACCCTGCATAACGCTCCTACGAACACATACCTAATGCATGCGTAACTTTATACTACAGCGTCAATTACAACTGCAAGTCAGTAATCCAACATAGTTTCAAGAATTAAGTTTTGTTTGTCTTTGTAAAGACACACAAAACAAAAACAACACACTTAAAAATTTAAAACGAGTTAGAAAAGGTATTTTTAAATAAACTGAATTTCACCAGCACAAGACAGAAAGATTTAAAGAAAATCCTCTTACCCCGGAAAATAGATAATACATTCACATGTGAACAAGATGCTGCGGAATGTAATACGAAAGGAAACAACGTTAATAAAACCGCAATACGCCAGCATTAGAGACGAGCGAGTCCACGGGTGGAATGCTAAGCCTTCCGAAACGCGCAATAAAGCGACATATGCACCGCCGCACATAAACATTTGCACACATCAGACACACACTATGCGAAAGCACATACACAACTATATTGAATACAATAACTTGTAAGTCAGTTCTTCCAATTTACTAACAGATTTGATGGTACCGTTTCGAACTGAGCTGTTGTAGAGTCAGCTACAGCAGAACATCTATATTTTAGATGATACTGAGCTTCTGCTGAACAGTTCTAGTAGCAATGAACCAAATACTGACGCGCTAATTACTCCCAAAACCTGGTGATAATAACATTACATTCTAAGAAGCAAACGATCTGGCTATTTACATGAAAGGACCAAACAAATGTTTAATTCCTCGTGCATGCAGAACCCACAAACTAATAGCCAAAAGTTGAGTAATCCATAGACGTACCCTTTAACTGGTTTACCACAGACCTCTATTAACGAAATAAGATGGGAAATCAGAGTATTAGCATAACAGTGAATTCAATTAGGGTCCACAAAGAGGATTACAACTTTTACAATGAAAGGAAAGTTGAGCGGAGACCCGATTTAAACTAACGTGGAATAATCAAAATTTGAATGAGTACGTAGTAAGTTCAAATTAAATTGAACCTTTGTCACTCCCAAAATATATTCCGTGAAGCCTTAATAGAGGGCTTTGACAATAATGTTATGGGCAAAGTAGGGATGAGAATCAGTAGTAAATATAGGTACTACTCATGAAACAAACGTTCTAGACACGGCCATGTTTATAGTAAAATTTAGACCAATAGAAATAGTCGACGAGAAACAATATATTAAACAGTATGACGGGCGGGCGTGCAAATATTCTCAGATAATGGCCAATTGTTGGCAATAAAACTACTACCGTACACGATGCAAATTATATTACTGGCCAGAGTAGCCCAGAGGGTCCTGCTCCACTGCATTCAGCCAGATTAGCACAATTATCAAAAACAAGTTATTTGTCGGTGTACTTATTACGCTTAATATTCGTACCGTTCGTTGCATTCTATGCGAGGTGAATAAGAGGATACCAAAAAGCTTCAATAGAGCTTAAAACTTTGAATCCCAAAGTAAAAAATTAGGAACTTGTTAAGTACATAAAATCAATCTTCCGATAGTTCAAATTGTCAATAAAACTGTCAGATGCAGGAATTTGATATAGGCGAAGATGAGCAGCTTGTTAGTCGGGCCGAGTGGGTACAATCAAGTGCACGATGCTCGTTAGACAGGTGTGACGCGTTCGCTTCCGGAC
This sequence comes from Dryobotodes eremita, assembly GCA_917490735.1. Classification (NCBI taxonomy): domain Eukaryota; kingdom Metazoa; phylum Arthropoda; class Insecta; order Lepidoptera; family Noctuidae; genus Dryobotodes; species Dryobotodes eremita. The sequence continues at coordinate 14,215,905 of OU823251.1, read as the reverse complement.
ACTTGTCAATTAGACGCACAAAGTGCCGACCCGTGGTAACACAATGTACCACATAAATCCTCCACGGTGACGTGCACCACAGAAAATCCGTGTCAAACGGAACCATCTTGATAAACTACTTCTACAACGATTTTCCTGCTAGTACCCAACAATAATAATTTTCTATCTGAGGCCAAGTTTCCTTTTAAGACAGGCCCACTTGCAATAGTTGATAGCAATTGACTGAGTGGCAATGTTTCGCTGTAGAAGTTTACACTGAAATAAAAGCTAAAAAGTTCAGCCATAAACTTTACTACGATCAATCCTTTTCTTCAGACATTAAACAAGTAACATTCAAGGCATTGTAGTCGCGACAACGACTTACCACCGTATTAGGTGCATTCCAAGCTATATAAGGCTCAATAAATGGAAATTGCACTAAATCTAACACTGCAAGCATTTAGGTCGCAAGCGTTGTGACGTCATCGCTCGTAGTGAAAGCCACGAGTCGCGAACAATACATGTCGCTTGCGCAAGTCGAGCGATCGCAAGGCAACAATGGCGGTCTAATAGAGCCATTCGTCGTTTCATTGCTTATTCATCCACGCCCCTGACGCCTCCGCAGGCTACGCCATCGTCGCGATTGACATCCTCGTGAGTGAAAAGACCTTTATGTCTTTACACCATACTGATGTGCAACAACTACTCTAAGTACTTTCTTAGGAAACCGCGTTGGAGATGCAGTTTTTGTCAGTCTATCCTATCCCGTTTTTTCGTCAAACCTTCATTAGTCATCGGGTCGGGAACTCTCATACCACGCAAACCAAGTTGCACTTTTTAGAGATTCGTCTTTTCTAAAGCACATCGCTTTTTTGAAAGACATGCTACAGACTTTTTTATATGTTGGTAACTTCGGTTTTTATATCAGGAAAAACAGCAATTTCTTAAGAATAAGTGACGACTCCCAATGCTCAAGTTATAACACCCCATACCTGCCATATGTCGAAACTCGCGCCATTTATTACCATGGTCATAAACTCCAGGATTGTCGCGGATACTTTCGTTTAAAGCATTCGCCACGTCGACGACCCTGCATCCTCTTCGTTAGAACAGTTAGCTCTTGGGTATGATTTTAAGGAAGACTGAATCATGTATGTTGAGGAAGACTGAATTGTGTATGGGTAGGGTAGGGACGTAGTCTTCAAGAGTCTTACCTATTTACACTAGCAAAGATTTTATACAGCTTTTTTAGTTATACACTAGTTTACATACTCAACAAATTATAGTATAAGAGATAGACATACTTTCGGTACCTATTTTACTGGCCAGGAAGGCTGATTCAGTATTTGGTGGGTGTAGGGCTCTCCTCTGGTGAGAATAATGACGGTCTGCCCGCATGCGGCTGGCCAAATGACTATGTATCGCCGCTCAAAGGCGAGTTATTGTTACAAAAAAATAACAATAACTAGGAAGGGCGATACTAGTACGGCATTATGATATAAGTAGTACCTGAGTCGTTTCCCGGGAATGTTACCACGTTATAAATATTATGTTTATATACTTTTTGAACTAGGTTATAGTGTATTTATTTTATTTCTTATTTTAATGTTTATTTTTAATTTTCGTATGCTCCACTGGTTGACGTGATCACGTCAGCGCCGGCTATCGCTGAAAACCAGCGCTGGGGCTCTGTCTCGCATAGGGTCGTAGCATTATGCTGAGCGATTGCCGTTTTGCGTGGATGTGACGCATTTTTTTCCCCAACTCGTTATTTTTTGTATTTGTGTGTTTTTTTCTTTGCGTCATGTTTACCGCAAATAAATGTATTTTCTTTCTTTCTTATTTTTCTTACCTGTGTGAACAGTATAAAAACTGACGATATTTATCGGCTGGTTCAGGAGCTATATTAACATGTAAAAATATTAAGTACAAAATTATATATTTTGTGATTTACTTCCGTCATAATACACTTCCAACATTTTTATCGTGTCTAGCATCGACATTAGTTATCATTATCTAAATCATATATTAATATTTACTAATTAATAGGTACTTAATATTTTTAAATATTAAATTCGCTGTAGCTCCTGAACCGGCAGACAAATATCGTCAGTTTTTATACTGTTCACATAGGTACTGCGGATACTTTAATACTATACAAGTATCAGCCTACCTAGTGATCGTCAATTTTTTGTAACCATAACACGTCTTTGAGCGGCCATATCTAGTGAACCAGCCGATGAATATCGTCAGTTTTTATACTGTTCACACAGGTACTACTCATATCATAATGCCGTACTAGTATCAGCCTTCTTAGTTATTGTTATTTTTTTGTAACCATAACTAGTCTTTGAGCGGCGATACATAGTCATTTGCCAGCCGCATGCGGACAGACCATCATTATTCTCACCAGAGGGCCCTACACCCACCAAATACTGAATCAGCCTTCCTGGCGATAGTTACCAAAAGTACGGCTATATCTTGTAACATTATGATCACATGCGAACATAAATAATGTAAATGTCAACTATCAAAAAGAATAAAGATCAAAAATCAATAAAACTACCTAATCAGAAAGTAATTAAGTCACCCAACTACAACACAATCGCTATTTTAAGTAACGGATCGACGATATACAAAAATTGACTGTAGGTACTCATAAATCTGAACGAAAATGTCCCTAGTGGCTGTTTTGCACCAAACAAAGAGACGTAACAGAACGAATAGTGTGAATTTCTCCTGAGAGCCCAGCATTATTAGGTACTAGGCTGAAGATTGTGATCGCCCGGCTGTGAGCCGTAAGCGTCCCGGCACGACCAGACACTATCCGAAAGGAACGTCGAGATATTTTATTCATAGAGCGAGTGATAAATGAGGAAGGTCGCGCTTGTATCACATTCATTACTGCCTCGCATCTTGCCACGCACACTCTTATCAAAACTTGTTGCCGCCGTGAGCTCTTCTACAGACCGATCATTTGGCCCTCGCCGCCACCTCGGGGACTTGTTTCAAACGCCATTTGTCGTTGGTAAACAGCTAAACAGCTTATAATTCATTCTGACCGTGGCTTTGTTAGTTTTATTTATGATTTGCGAATGCCTCAGTCGTAATACCAAGTCGGTAAATTATTGCAGGGTGTAATTATCATTGGAATGTAAAATTTATTCTGGTTGCAGTAGCGCCAACCTATTGAAAAATAGACATTAGCTAAATCCACAAATAACTCAAAGTACCGTAAAACAGAATTTCCGTGTTTGTCGATATTTTGCCAAACTAAATAGTAATATCTACCAGTGTTGGTATCAATCGTTAGTTTAGTTTTCAGTTTTATACACAATCCATTTTTTTTTTGCCTTACCGCCGCCGCGCCGCGGGGATAACATGCATTAATACGATATCCTTGTCCGACTTATCCTGTATCCCAAAGCCTTGACTGCACATTTTTTATTGGTATATGATATTGGTACAAGGTCCAAAATTCGTTCCGAAATTAGATGTGCCGATAAGTATCAGTTATTTAATAACAAAAAAGCTTATTAATACACGTGGCACAAGTCGCAAAACGTGTAGCGCGATTTGTGCTGCAGTGCGAACAAGGCTTAAATATTATATTTACTTTAATATCCTAGCAAAATATATTATTTCCGTAAGTACACATAATTCCGTGACAAGTCACGATAACAGAGTTTTCAAGGAACGGTTAACAATCGTTCAATTTGTAGAGCCTGGAGCTGAGAACCCCGACAATGGCGGTGCACGCGACCACTGCGACTCGACATTCTCATGAGTAGAATAACGCACAACAATCAAGATGTCATTTTTCAACTACCCACGCCGCGAACACACCACGGAGCGAGTGAACACCAAGAAATATGGCCGACAACACACGCACAGCCGAAGTACAAAAGAGGCGTCTCGGGGATGTCGCGATACATATCTTTTGACTGAACAACGGACGCAACAGTTCACTCCTTCCCTTTTTATATTTTACGCGTAATCGACAAACATAAATGAAATCTAAACAAATGCAATTGTATTCAGCAACTGACAGCGACAACCTGACGCTAACTCAGAAGAATTCATTATGCAAATCTGGTTAACGAATAGTAGACAAGCTACATTATTTATGTAGCTTACACTACTTCTGAAAGACTTCTAACTTTTGCTTAAGCTATAATTAAACATGAACAAGCAAAACGAGTATGTCTTAGTTGTCAGTCCTACACACGTGTAAAGTAGCTAAGTACTGGGCTCGCGTTTTCTGCAACGGTCATTATGACAATTCACAGAAGTCAGTTGGTAATATATCGGCTGTAGAAGATGGAAACTTGCGGCCAGAAATGATAGTAATTATTGACACGAACCGACGCTCGGGGCTAAAATCCGCCATCCGCTGCTAAAGATCACAACCGGCCACTAACTCGAAAATTCCACATTCATAACGGAGTAAGCCCTTGGGCACGAACGCAGCCACTGTCGAGCCGTACTCGCGAAGAATCGATGGTCACTGCTAAAGTATTTTGTGGACAAAACGGTGTACTTTATTTAAGACTTTTTACCATGCAGTTTGTATATTTTACAAAGCAATAACGTCAATAGTAGGTATGCCTGCGCTTTATGCTATCAATGACACTAAATGTATTTAGTAAAAGGCTAGACGAATAAAATATGTAGCTATACACAAAAGCCTTAAAAGCCCAGCAGATTCACCGTTGCTTAGATAGGATGGCCTAAGTGGAAACAAATAACACACCGAGGTAAAACAACCCTTATAGGGACAACAGTTGCTATTCGGTAGCATCTTTTGTGTGTGATACAATGGCGCATCGATCGTGCTGGATTGCACGGAAACGTTCAGTAAAACGCTAACGAGTGCCGTGGCATCGGCTAATTGAAGTTATTGCCGTCGTAGGCCCAACGCCCGAATGCCCAGGTGATTAGCGACGGAAACCATTCTAATGGAGTGTTTCTTTATCGATGCCGTTTGTCACTTCATCGATCAGCTAATCTCGTACCTTTGGTTGATTGATGAGTTTCATGGTTTAAAGTAGTTGATTCACGCGAAATATGTCTGAGTTTAAGATTTATGTCATTACCACATTCAACAGTAGAACCATAGTTCGGCTTTTAGATAATAGTCGAGCCCTGAATCATTTATAATGATTAGATACCAGGTACGGAGTCAAATGGAGGCTCTAAATTAATTAAGTCATGTCGCATACGGTGATAATTGATACACAGTATGATAATTTCGCTAATTGACACACTGATAATAACGGAAACGGAAAACAATTTGGCTTGCTTTTTGATGACAAGTGCAGTATGAATGCCTTGCTAATGCGTATTAAATTTTCTCATAAACTGCGATACAAAGAACGCACGGTAAAGGATAATCGTCACCCTACTTGGAATCTCTTCAATTCAACATTATGGCTGTCCAGATAATTGAGGGGTTAGCAAAAGAGGGTTTTTTTTTTTAAATACGTGTAAATAGACATTTTTTATCAGGCCTTTTCCTCTATACGTATTATCCTTGAGATATATGACCAAATACGCGCAACACGTTTTAAACACACGCGCGTTTAAAATTAAGTCGAGGAATCATAATTATTAGAGCATTTTTTTATTAATACCTATTTTGCCATGGCGTCATCTAAAAATGAACATCATGCACCTTACATTAACCTTTTCGGTCCTCTACAGTACAGTCAACAAAAAAGAGACAAATTACACATATCTTTAGCCATTATTTTTAACCGACTTCAAAAAAAGGAGGAGGTTCTCAAGTCGACTGTATGTTTTTTTTATTTTTAATGTATTAGCTCAAATTATTTTTCTGGGTGAACCGATTTGGATGATTCTTTTTTTATTTGAATGCTGGTGCCTCACGTGTGGTCCCATTTAAATTTGATCAAGTTCTGACCAGTAGTTTTTGAGTTATCCTTAATTCTACGTATTTTTTCCACTTAGTTAATATTGATGATGTTTTAATAATTTCCTGTCACTGTTATTTACATATCAAATAGTGGTATAAGAATCTAATAAGAGTCTAAGTTTAGGCTGGTTATTTGTCTCTTTTGTTGACTGTACAGAGTGAGCATGATCTGTTGCAAGTGTCTACTGAAAAAAAATAAGTATAACCCTTCTTAAAAACAAGCTTTTAATGAACTAAAAAGTAAGTAAGTACTTACTAAATAAAACTTACGTTAACATAGAACTTTAATATTTTCTTAAAAGCTTGCGGCTTATCTTAAAGTGTAAGAAGGACGTTCACGCCTCAAGCTTTAAGAAAATATTGAAGTTCTATGATAACGTAAGTTTTATTTAGTAAGTACTTACGTACTTTTTAGTTCATTAAAAGCTTGTTTTGAAAAAGATTTTTACTTACATTTTATTTTGTACATGTTAGCATTAGAATTTGTTTAAATATCCCTTCTATCACCTTCTCTTGAAAGGTACTTGTAAAGACAAATCCAACGAACCCAAACACACCTTTACACAAGTCATGGTGTGAAGCCATACGAGTTGCACTATCCAAGTCATGCCATACTTTAGAGCGGGCTATCATCATAATTTTATGAGTACTTATACAAAATTTCGTGCCTGTGCTGTTGACCGCTGAAGAGATCTCTCGTATGAAGCCAATCCTGATTGCAGCTGCCAGATCATGGTTAACTTCAGAACGATCTATCATAATTGTATGCGTACATAAAATGTTGTGTATCTGCTGTTGACGGTTGCGGAGTTCCCTCGACTGGAGCCAATCCTAGGTGCAGCAGCCAGGTCATGGTGGACTTTAGAAGGACTACCATAATTAAATACGTAGGTATATTAAATTTTCGTATCTGTACCGTTGACCGTTAAAGAGTTCCTTCGTCTAGAGCCAATCCTGGGTATAAAATCAGATCATGCAGCATAAAAATGCATTGTCTTCATAACCGAATCAACGTGTGAAATTTCAACTCCGTAGGACAAGAGGAAGTGGTTTTAATTCAGCTTGCAAGATTTGACCCGAACATACATACATACAAAAATTTGCAATTTAAATAAAAGCTTGTAAAATGTTAACAAATTGATCAAAAAACGCGCCTGTGGATGACCATTTGTCGTGCCACTTCCCAATTAGTTCTTTGGTTAGATTTTATCTGAATATTTAAACCCAATTATCCTAATTTCAAATAACCTTAAAAATGTTTTTCATTAATTAACAATCGAGTCTAATTTTAGAACCTCAATTTCCGTTGATGATTTTTCAATCACAATTTAATAATGTTATTTAAACAATAATTGGTGGAAAACGTCGTGAGGTATAAAGTTAAAACCTTCTAAATAATTCCTAATATTTATTTTTATATTATCTTCTCCTGTCTTGATAAATCCCTTTAATGAGTGATTGGGTATGAATTTAATCTGAACAGGATTTGTTTACACTTTCATCGGGTACTTTTGAAACAGACATTAGTACAATCTACCCGTCTATAGCAAGAATTTAACATTGGCAGCACCTTTAATCCGTAGCAATTAGGACGGTTTTCGTAGTTCAAGTCTTCCTACTGACGTGGTTGACCTTAAGTGATATTATAAACATACCTGTTAAATGGTTCCCAGTGAACTCGAAGTCGTCATCTTGATCCCAGTGCTTGAGTGACAGGTTGCCTAACGGTGTTGCGTTCGCGAACTCCAAATTAGCGAAGTGCCAGTCGAGTATTTGTCTGTCGCGTACCGACAAATATACTGAACTAAAAACATATTTTATTTGAGTACCAATTTGTTGAATTCTGATCATATTAATAATGTATCTCGACATTGCTACTTCTTTTAACACTAATTGGTAGAAAACTTGTTAGTTTATTCAGTAAAACATGACGGATATACGACGTCTTTTCAAATATGTTAGTATGCCTCATGACTTGACGGCTATTAAAAATTATGCTGAAAGTGAATTGAGGAGTTCGATAATGAGAATTAAAACTCGAATCTAAATTGTTTACATACCTAGGCGGATTAGTTTCCAGCTGCGTCAATTTTTCTTCAATCGTAGCGTTAGTTGAGACCAGTCCTTCATATTCGTTACATAACAAGTTCATCTCTCTATTCAGGCGGCGAAAATTGAACTCTTGCAAGATATTTGCGTCTCCTGTTGCACCTTTGTCTCTCTCTACGAGCAAAGCGTCCTTCTCGGCCTTCATAGACTGCAAGAGCTCTTTCATATCGGACATCCTGGGAAAATGTTTTGATTTAAAATGTATTTCACTCACGATTTTTTTTATATTTAAATGATTTGCAAAATGGACCTTTGACAGCATTATCGACTGTTCACCTCTTAATATTTTTAACTTTAGTACCTCGTTAGATAGCTAATTAAATGAAGATGTCTTCTCCGTAATTTGAACGCTTAATGCTACAGTAAAATTTTAACTATAACTACCCACACATAATAATCACTAAACTTTTACTTTACTACTTACTTGTTTATATTCGTTTTAAGTCTCTCTTGCAGCGTTATGAGTGCCTTTAAATGTTGCACCTAGAACAAAGAAAAACAAACAATAAGAACGTTAAAAAAGTATGTTTTCCACGAAACTCATTTAGTGACTAATATTATATTAATTAATTACACATAACATAACATACCATCATGCCTGTTATTCCCAAAGGGTTAGACAGAGGTGTAACTATAATATACCCACATTTCGCTAGTTACCGTTTTAAGTCCCATATTATAGGGGGAAAGCCTATTGCCATCAACCGGACACAAATCCTAACTCCGGGCTGCGTAAAGCCAATTACCTGTGTAAGTGTATGAGCCAACGCCGTAGGAGCTGAGCCGTAATATTTTGTGTCCCTGCTAAAACTAATATTTAGATTTTTTGTGCTGACAATATCTGTTACGCAGTGTTGAGTCGCAACATAATTTGTCCGCGCTATCAAGTATGTTATAAATGTTTCATTAGACAATATATGTTATTAATCACCTCTGAATATGTTCATTATCTGTTTTATTTATGGTATTATTTATTTTAGTTTTGGTTAAATTATGGTAGTTATTATAGTAATGTAGATTGGGCTACAGTTTCCTAGAAGACCGGTTGCCGCCACATAACGGCAGCAGTGACGGCTGTCATGAAAATGATAGCTGCGGCAAAGATTTAAATTGATAGATTTGCACTACCGCGTCAAAAGATAGTCGCATTTCACTCAATGACGCAGTGACTTGAAATAATTGGCATGTAAACGCTATATAATTATGTGTAAGCTAACTCTTCTCAGTATGAACATATTCGCGTAAGGGCAAATCTAGCGATTTCAATCTTTGGGCAGCAGGGTTTGACTTTACGGTGTTGAAAACGGTCTCTAGGAACCCAACACCATGAGACCAACTTACTTTCATAAATAACGTTTCAGTGACGTCATTCGCCGGTAAATTGCAGACGTTATGTGGCGGCCACCGCTCTTCTAGGAAACCGTAGCTTTAGATTGTAAAATGTAATTTGTGAATTACGTTTATGTACTATAATTTTGTTTGTAAGTAGGTATATAAATATAAACTTACAAACACTAAGATATTTGTATTTTCAAAAGTATTTAATGAAAATGTAAACGAATGGGTCCAAAAACCTCCCTGTGGGTGCCAATTTGTAGTGCAACTTACAAATTAAGTGATTTGAATTAATTATTTGAATACTTGAATCCAAAATTCGAATTTAAAATCACGTTTGAAGTTATATTTATAATTTAAATTTTCGTCGAGGATTTTTGTTAATAATGTTGTTTAAACAATAATTGTTGGATAAGTGATGAGATGTCTGTATCTCAGTATTAGTTTTTTCATAGTTTATTACATGAAAGTAACACCTCATATTTAAAAAGCATTTAAAGTCAAGATGACTTTGACCTGCGTTAGTTGAATTTTTACGTATTTACGCAAACAAAACAAAACTTTCGCACGCGCGAAGTTCAACGTCGCAGTTTAACAATCCGTTACGAAAGCAAACAAATAAGTAATAATGCAAACAAACATGCCATACACTTGTCTACCTCTAACTCACGCCATATTCGGCACATAATTATTCCTAGACGCGCTACTTTCTTTAAAGCTTTGGTTTTCTATGAAAGCGGTTCCGTTATATTATAACGGTCGTCATGAAAATCTGTCATTTTCACCAGTATTTGACATTAAGGTGTCAAAAAACGGTCTGTTTTTGGACAGCCATTATTGTGTGACTTCTCACCGCTTTCTTAGGAAACCAAAGCTTAAGAGACAATCATGTTGCAGTTTCGCGCGAAGCTTAAGAAAAGTGTTGAGACCGAAAATGGTCGTCCTTTTGTCTCTTGCAAACATATGAGGCCAAACTCTATGCGGTATAGACCAAGCAACTAAGGTGCTGGCTCGAAACAGATTTGTACGACTTCAAAATTGTACAGGACAATAGTGCCGATTCTCTTGTCACAAAATTCTCTAAACTAGACTAAAAATCACAAAAATTTTGTTTATTCCTGTCAAACGACGATTTCTCAATCTGAAATAGACTTAAGTGACACAACAAAATTTTTGTTTGACAGCACTAATGTTGCACTGAGTTATGAGTTTAGTGAAAATGGCAATTTTGCTATTCTGAATTTGAAGTTTATCACCTAAAATTTTGGTTGTCTAACTAAATCTGGCTATTTCTAACCGCGATTAAAAAGGTGTGAAATAAAATTAGTTGTCATGAACTAAAATTCACCACTCTACCACGACTTCAGGTGCAAAAACAGGACTGTATCTTTTTTATTTTATTTTGCTTATATCTCGAAAATGGTGTGCCCTACCGCAAAAATAATGAAAATTTCGACCCCCTTTATGAGACTCTTAAAACCCTAAGGGTGCGTTTCCACTGAAGCGGAGCTGGGCGGAGACGTGCAGGAATTGACCAATCACAATGGTTGAAATCCTCAAAGCGTCTCTCGTCTCGTCTGTGATTGGACGATTCCTGCACGTCTTCGTTCCGCTCCGCCCAGCTCCGCTTCAGTGGAAACGCACCCTAAAACTCTACATGTAGGTAATAATATTTTCCATACAAAAAGTGAAAAATTCCATATATAAAACACGTCGAGGCTGCCCCCATGCGCGCCTCCGTCTGTAAAAAAATTCACGGGGTAGGGGAAACAAGTACCACGTGGACGCGCCTTTGTCAAACAAATTTTAATTTCGTCAAAATTATTTTAAAATTTTGTTTCTTGTTTTTTTTTTTTGCAGAATAGCTTTAAAATTCTCATAGCCAAAAGTAAGGAATTTTAGTGATAGTTTAGTTAGTTTAGTTCGGTGTACAAGAGAATCGGCACCAATGTCTGTGTACTATTCAGCTCAGCACCATCTGGCGTTGGCTCATACAGGGATTGGCTTTATGCATCCGGCCTGCTATTTAAAAAGATGTTTTATGTTAATTAATTCACTATTATTGATTAGTACCTGCTTATGTTTCACACTCTTCTGCTGCAGTTTGATGACCCATTCCAACGCTTGGCCGAGAGAGACGGGCGTGTCGTTATAGTAATTAAAGTCCACTTGGTGTGACAGATAAGACGTAGCATCCAGAAGTCTGTTAAATTCACGCTCCACCTGAACAAAAAACACGTCTCTATATAAAGTATTAAGTGGACAGGTGCTTTCATGAAAAATATTTTGAGTGCTGATTTAAATCAATCAACTCAGTCTATCGCAGTCCACTGCTGGACCTCCTGAGTTCTACCAAAACAACCGATTCTTCGCTTTCCGCATCCAGCCTGTCCCAATCGCCTTTGTCGTCGTCGTCGCAAACTACGCTTACCGACGCGCAGTCTTCTGCGGTAACTACACAAACTAAGGTAAATATACCATGCTGATGCAAATTGGCCAGTCCACATTGTAACTCTAGCCGCTTTAAATCTTTACATACCATTTCATCCTTATGCTTAGGCACTTGGTTACCAGTTGCTTCATAAAGAGGACACTTCTGCTTGATTTTATGCAATTCCATGTTCATCTGTACTGATAGTGTAGTTACTGGGTTACCACCCAAACCAGTCACAACCATAGCACCTGAAAATGTAAAATATTTATAAATATATAGTATTTAAGTTTTGTGTTGAGCTGCACGATTACTGACAAATGCGTGCACTGACTGGACAGGTCCACTCATTCTGTGTGGTTTTTCCTCAAAAGACCACTTCTGACACAAATCTACATGGTCTTCACATCATCTGACCCAAGATTATGTCTGGACTTTAAAAGAGACTGTGACCTCTGAGTTCGTTTCGAGTTTTCTTCTCAGAATAGTCAAATAGGAAAGGTCGACCTCATCTAGTTTTAAAATATGATTGACGTGTAAAAGGTTTGTACAAACCTACTTACAGAAATAAAATCATTTAGATTCATGATGGTTTTTTTTTCATGTTATTTAGAAAGGTCAGGTGCGTAGTACTCGCAACCGGCGCGCGTGTGTGACCAGATATATGAACGTAAACAAGGCAAAAGGAGTAAGTAAGGATCGTAGCAGGTGTTCTGTAGTTTTTTGCCTTCCCCCATACGAAGACGGCAAGAGTTTATGTATGTATGTATGTTTTTTTTTCTAGTCATTGTAGCTGTCTTCACAATAGAATTCTATGGAAAAAGGTTTAATCTTTACGCCTGAACTTAAAGGTAATCTTATATCATTAATATAGTAGCTATATTTAGAAATTTTGTAATGTTTATCATCATTTCAGGTAATTACAGTTTAAAAAATTATGCTAACCTAAGTCTGCTACATAAGGCCCCTTTCTGTATGTTACAATCCTGCCTCCAACTCGATCTCTTCCTTCCAGGATAACAACTTCACAACCAAATGATATCAGTTGCCGAGCAGCAGCCAAACCCGAGACTCCTGTAATCATCAGAAAACGTTTTTTTTAAGATTCGTAAGATAATCGTATTCGTAACATAAAAAATTAACAGACCAAACTTTTAACAAATTAAAATCAACTTGGAAGTATGGCCTCTTATTAAAACGTATTATCATATGTAGGTACAGTCAACAGCATGTCAGTAGTTACACTTAAACTACGAAAACAGACTTCCCTTACTGGTATGAAATAAAGGCACCACCACCAAAGTGACAAAAAAGCAAGTGAAGTGACAAGTGAGCAATGGTGGCAAAGGCACCATTGGTATTGCCAACTGATTGTACTACAAATATGGGAGCAATATGACTTACAAACATTATTAATTCATATGCCTAGGAATGACTTGATACAAGTAAATACATGTAAGTACTCAATACTTTTGTTTCAATACCAAGTAATGTTAGTATCAAATGTAAAATAGTTCTTTCTTTCTACTCGGTATCGGAAGAAAAGTAGTTGTATCGAATCGAGTCGCGCAAGTAGGCGGCATGTTACTTGTGAACACAATATTTGGATCAATTACTGTTTTTGGGGAACCATTCTAAAGCAGGTTCTTTGTGTACGAAAAAAATCTGCTTCAGAAAAGTTATTTGTGTTGATTCTTAATCGTCTTGTGTTTATTATATTACTAAATAAATCATTGTATGTAATATATTTTATTAAACTACCTAAAATGTCACATACATTTTATATTTCGGACTTACAAAAATAAGTATTGATATGAGTAAGTATGTACTTTTGGAGTACTCATATAGAATAGAATAGAATACTTTTTATTATGTACACCATAACAATTACAGATAACCTAAATGTAGAAATTTTACATAGGGCGACACAATGGGCGGTCTTTTCACTTAAAGTGATCTTTTACAGACAACCTTTGGATGGATTAAAGGGAGAAGGGAGAAACAAGAAGAAGAGAAGGATGAATAGAATCGCAAGACAATTTGAGTACTAGTCCTATGAGTAGGTATTGGATAACAACTAATAAAGACTATGTGCATACCTGCTCCAATGATGACGACTTTTGGCCTCTGTTTTCCTTTTGGTGGAGTAGGAATAGGTGTAGTTCGCTCATAGATACCATAGTTTATAAAACCATGTCTTTCTAAGAATGCGTGAGTTCTCATTACTAATGCAGGATCACCATTATATGGAGCCTGAAATAATATTTATGGACATAAATCAGAGAGAGTATTCTTACCAAATAAATGCACTGTTTAATTCTTCAGTCAATTTGATCAGTAAACTATGCATAATTTTGTGTTCTTAATGTACAGTCAAGAGAACATGATTCTTGAGCAGGGTGACACACTGTGTGAATTTACTATGTTACTGCCATCGTATATGACTGACAAAGAATGAGAGTAGTGCTTTAAATATACAATCAATTTAAGTTGTAGTTGATAGGCAATTTTCTTATCAATCAAGTTTCCTGACTTTACATGAACTAGTTGCAGAGGTAACTCACTTCCATTTTCTGAACAGAAATTTCTTGAGTCAATTGTTTCTTGGGATCTTCAAACCAAAGTTTCAATATGCGGTTCCTTATTTGAACAAATGCATGGCTTGAAGGACCTTGCAGATCAGAGAAACACTCAGCTTCTAAAGATGACATCTTATCAAATGGCAACCGAGATTGGAATGCCGCTCCTTCTAAGCTGTAAATTAATTTGTTTCTTTATTGACCACAGAAATATTAAATGTTAAAGCCTGGAATTTGGATGGACCAGACATTCGTTTACTTCACATAATGCAGAATTTAAACAAGCCAGAAGGTAATCACTTAGGACCAATAAAGGCTCATGGAAAAAAAAGGACTTGTTAGTACATACTAGGTTAGGTTTTGGTATACCTGTTAAGCATTTCTTTGTAGTTAATTTCCTCGATATCGTCACTTTTAGTATCATCCACTTTAACATCTTCCTTTTTCTCTTTCGTCTCTTTTATAACTTCGGCGGTACGGCTCGATGACGACTCCCGGCGACCCACAACCGATGTGGGACTTGACGACGTGACCTTACTCTTTTCTGACTGATCTGATTCAGAATCATCTTGTTTTAATTTTTCATCCAATTCCCGGGTTTCAACCTACGATCGATAAACATAACCTGGTCATCAAAACAAATAAAAAGAAAACATTGATGACTACCGTTGATATTTGCCAAAAACTAATTTACCTTTGTACGTTTCCTGCGACTCATTTTGAAGAAGAATTACTCTAAGAGTTAACTATTTACTGAAAAAATCCAGGAGAAGCTCAGTGTTCGATGAATCCAAAACAAAATACAGGAATAGACAGTGGCATTTGACAATGACACAAAGACAATAACATTGACGTAACTGAGCCGACAAAAGCCACGTTCGGAAACAATCAATTACCAAAAGCTAACTCTGGCCGAATTGTAGATATCGGCACAAAAAGAAATTAGAACAACTCACTAGTTACATTTACACCGCATTACACACATAACATCACGCCTGTATTCCAAAGAGTAGTTTATTTATACGGGTAACGCTATATTTCCCGAAGGGGTTTGAGCTGAGGTGCACCCATGTTTCGCCAGATATGTAATATTATTAAAGTTTGAAACCGTGACATTTGAGATCAATTTTAACTGAGAGAGTGGTTTTAATGATTCAAATGATTATAAGTCTGTAAATACATATTGTTATGGTAACAGATCAACTATTCATTTAAACACCATAACCTGAAAATTGCAAAAACGTTAGTATTTGAACTTCTTGGGCTACCTTAGCGCATTCCTCTTAAATATCGAGGATGCAATATTGAAGTATCTCGAGATAGTATAAAACAAAGTCGCTTTTTTTGTCTGTACGCTTAGATCTTTAAACAACGCAACGGATTTTAACGCGGTTTTTATCAATAGACAGAGTGATTCAAGAGAAAGGTTTATATGTATATGTTACCGGCCAAACCCGATTTTAGGATGAACTAGTTTCGCCTAGGCCAAACCAGTTCTCTCTACACACGATAGGACAAACCAGTATCGCCTAGGCCAAACTCGTTTATCCTGTTACTGATAGGATAAACCAGTTTAGCCTAGGTCGAATAGGTTTATCCTCGTTATAATTACCATGCTTTAGGATAAACTGATACGTCCTAGTCTGAACTAATGTCACTTAGTTTGTATCTTCTATAAGCTTTTCAAAGTAAACTGAATAAAGGAATAGAATTAAAATAGTCAATATGATTTATTAAAGTTAATAAATAACTATAATAAATCACGAAACATTCTGTTGGATCAGGGCAAGGCTTCGTGAAATGCAGTTGCATGAAAAACTGTACAACAAACAAATGCAATTGTAAGAAAAATAAAGTACTCTGCAATTCTAAGTGCAACCAGATTAAACCTTGCAAAAATAAGTAAATAAGCAAATTGCACATAAGCTGAGTTCTGTAGGTGAATATAAGTTGATCTAGTGATATATGTGAAATTACTGATTAGTTAATAAATAACTTTAATAAATCGTATTGACTATTTTAATTCTATTCCTTTATTCAGTTTACTTTGAAAAGCTTATAGAAGATACAAACTAAGTGAAATTAGTTCAGACTAGGACGTATCAGTTTATCCTAAAGCATGGTAATTCTAACTAGGATAAACCTATTCGACCTAGGCTAAACTGGTTTATCCTATCGGTAACAGGATGAACGAGTTTGGCCTAGGCGATACTGGTTTGTCCTATCGTGTGTAGAGAGAACTGGTTTGGCCCAGGCGAAACTAGTTCATCCGAAAATCGGGTTTGGCTGGTAACATATATATGCATATTATAGTAGAGAAAAGCCAGTAATTTCAAGGATTTGTAATGTGATGTCGAAAAAAACATATTTTTGTGCGCTTACATTGCAAACGCTGGCTAAACCTTAGGAGATAGATCAAGATAATGTACTATGGAATTGTATTTCTTAAAAAATCTACAAAAAAGTCTGGGATGGAATATGTCTATCTCCTAAGGATAACCCAGAGCAACTATTTTTATCTTTTACATTTTACAAAAAAAAAACAGTGGGTTATTTACGAAGCTATTTTAAACAATACAGTATTATTCCTTATCCAATTAAATACGTTAGAGACGTTGTGCATTTAAGGCGGTACCCTGAGCAAAATAACCTTGAGCATTCGTTCCCTCTTTGCCGCACCCCACCTCTACAATACTTCGCAAAACTTTAGTAGCGCCTTCTGGCGAACAACTTACGAATACAAGTACAATTCACAGTCCTTAGAATTCACAGACACGGCATTAAATAAAATAAAAATCTTTCTATGAATTAAAAAACGTTGCGCATAAATAATGTTGATCATGAATTCAGTGACTATATAGGTACTAACGTCCATGAATACTTTCAACTTTTGGAAGGAATAACGAAACGGCGATGCACTTCATGCGACTTTCTCTGTAACAAAAATTTCTTATAACAAAATAGGGGTCAAAATCAAAATTCAAGATGGCCCTATCTAGAAAAAGGCGATAGTTTTTTAGTTAACTGGTAGAAATCGACACGTAAGAAAAAAGCCGTATGCCTCCTCCATGCGACTTTCTCTCTCTCTCGCTGCTTCTTTCTATTATATACAAGTGTATGTGCGCGAGTATCGAGATTTGAGCATACGAGCATTTTGTGCGGCCGGTTGTTTATCCTAAATACTAAACTAAACTTCGTTCCCGATGGGGGCACACGTTTTTATACACATAACATACAACTATTCATGGTGCTCTATAATAAACATTATGTGGTGTTTATTTTTTAGATTGAAGGTGTTATTCAGACAGTGATAAAAGTATAAAAACTATAAATAAACAAAAAGTAAATTTTATTATCATTTATTATTTTAAAGTAGGTACCTTTATACAAATTATTCTTAATTTAACTATTTCTAGTTTACAAATCCCTAAATAGGTTTTCTCTTTCTGCAGCCTGATTCATGGATTCTTCTCTACATTTATGTAAAAAAACTTTTACCTCTTTATAATATTAGTATAGATCGCTATAATTTGTCTTATTTGTACAGAAGTGAGGATAAAAACCAGTGCGGCAATGCCAGCCCGCGCCGCCGCCGCGGCTTTTAGAGATGAAAATACTTGCATAGGAAATTGATCTGTTTTGCTATATAAATAAGGAGCATAATCGTTTTTACGAAAAAAAAGTACTTGGAAGTTCAATTTTTTTTTTGCACATATGATTGTGCTCCTTATTTATATGATGACATGGATCGATTTCCTATGCAAGTATTTTTGGTGTGTTCGGTTATGTTTAAGTACATAAATAGTAAAATAAAACGCATTCGCAAGGGTAATGAACACTCACTTTCACACAGAGGGTGTATAATAGACGGCACGGTTGGCGCAGTGGTTAAGCGATTGACTGCTGCGCTGCGTGTCGCGGGTTCGATTCCCGCACGGAACAAATATTTGTATGATAGGTCATCAAGTAGTTGTTCCGGGTCTGGCTGTTTGTGTATGTGAGTTTGAAATGTTTGTAAAAGTACCCACAATACAGGAGAAATTCCTAGTGTGGGGCAACGTCTTTTTTTTTTTAAAAAGAAAAGAAAAGAAAGAAGAAAGAATAGGAATGTGCTACATTTTATAAAATGAAAGTTCTGTATAAGTCGCCAATTAAAATTTGTATGACATGTAATAAAATTGCACTTTAGCATGCTAAAAAGAAAAGGATTATATAAGTAGAATACTCACTCATTATTGCTTATTTCCATCGGTTGTATAAAAATAACCAAAGTGATGCACCTCTAATAGATACTTCTAATCTATTAGAGGTGCATCACTTTAGTTATTTTTAAGCTATTGCATAGATTTTACCGCGGGCTTTGAGCGCGGCGACCGAATCAAGAAATTCCGTAACGAAAATAAAACCTAACAACCCCCACTCCGCCTACCATGTAGCTCGGCCGAGCGTTCGCTTAACGTGTATGTATATGGTACGACTGTACTTGAATTAATATCAAAGAAAAAAAAATACTGCATACATACTGCATAAATAAAAAATTATAATTGCATAAGTTGATAAAAAATGCTATGCAATAGCTTTACCGCGGCAGTCCCCGAGTGCCACAAGTGTTTTTTTTTTATCTAAAAAGATTATTTATTTTAAAATACACTGAAATCAATACAATATGACAAGCATTGAACCACGTAAGTACTGAATCAATGTGAATGTTCTTGTCTGTAGTTTCATAACTCTATGGCATAACACAAAAAAAAACAAAGCAAACATTATACAAATATTACTATCTACGGATAATGTGACGTGTCACGTGATCGAGCGCTGACAAACGATACATGTTTCACCCTCGAGACCTTTCGGCACACTGAATCCCGGTACGGGGCGCATGTGAATACGCACAGATTTTAGTATAAAATCTTTATAAAATTAAATTTAAGTCTTTTGAAAAAAAAAATTGCTATAAAATGTTCTTTATTAAATTGTCTATCTATTAGTGTCAGTAGCAAAATTAAATAATGTTTACTTTACGAGGATAAGCATGAAATCGATATTTTTTTCTCATTTTTATGGTTTCGTTGAAAGGAGATTAATGAAGCATAGACTCCTTTAAAAAAAAAAAGCAATGGACAGTTTTGGAGTCAAGATTATGTAGAAATTTAATGTATTTTTATTATTTGATATTTCTTTTTAAATAACAAGTTGATAGATCCTAAACACTGCACAAAAAGCGGCTTGCGCGGCGTTTTGCTCGGGGGGACGCCTTAATGTAGAACCAAATTGCCCTTTACAGCATATCATTAAAATGAACATCTCAGAAGATATTATCAAAGATTTAAAATGCGGGGGCAGAGCGGCAGTCAGGCTGTACGTCCGTCCCGGACTCCCGGGTGGCAGCGGCCGGACGACGCCGACGCGGCGCGTGCATATAAATTAATACAATATGTTATGTAGCGTATTAGTAATATAATATTATTAATGACACACTGACACCAGATTGGTATCTACATTGCACCCGTGCGAAGCCGGGGCGTGTCGCTAGTAATTTAATAATGGGAATGAGTGTCGCGCAGGGCCCATTTAGTAGGGTATCCATATGAGAAGAGTTGGTGTGACCTTCCGACAAATTAAAAATTCTTAGAAAATTCGTTCTTAAAACTGATATCTTTAAAAGCTTTTGTGTCGCTGCTCATAATCATAAATAGTATAAAAATAGTGGATGCAAGCATTACATATTCTTTTTAAAGTTAGGCTCGATTTTTTACGTTTCTTTCACAATTAATTCCTTCGATTTTTATTTTGCCTTAAAAAAAATATATTTCATGGTGTAGCTCATGCTACATGTTACTAACATTTAGCTAGTAACATGTAGCTTGTTATTATTGATTATCAGTGCTATACAAACATTTTATTTTATTTAATACTTTTTTTGTTAAAAACAACCTAACTCAACTTTGTTGTTGGATTTGTTGTTGTTGTAGGTTAAAATAAAACATGAAACTGGTCAAAGGATTTTTATTAATTTGTTTCTAAATAAGTATTAAATATTCATTGCAATTTCGTAACGTAACAATTCATAACTTAATATTCGTTTGATTTTTTATGCGACTTCCTGAAGTGATTGTAAAGAGGTCCTTCATCAGCATATCCGGCAACTTCTTGAGGAATGATGGAACTCTCATCTATGCTGCCACAAGGACGGCACATACATTCCAGAGGGGCTTTGGTGGTGATCTGAAATGCAGAACTCGGTTAAATAATTTTCAACGTAGAGTATCCTATCCAGCTGGAAATAGGCAGGTCTGTTCCAGTGAACGGTGCGACTCGTTGGCAATATTATAACCTTTTAGGTTTCATATTTGGTTCTTTATTTAATAGTAATAACAACTTATATCTAATTAATTAACCTAATCTAACTAAAACTATTAACAAACTAAAAAATGGCGTCAAAAAATTCCTCCGCATCGCTGCCCAAGCAGCACACATAGCTGTATAGTCACTGGACAACAGATTTTTTTTAAACTTGAGGCTGTTATCCTTTCTGTACAAGGACTGTATATCCAACTACACAGCTCTTATAATTCTAAATTTGGCCCCAAATTAACCAGCCCCGAGCATTATAGTAGCTTTTTAACAGCTGTCCAGAGCATTGTAAGAGCTGTACATGGGCTGTACAATGGCTTAGACAGCAGTCAATAGGCCACTATCCAGCTTCTTTAATTCTCTTACGCAGCCAAAAGATGGTTTATGGCTTAGTAACGGCTATTGTTAAATCTTCAAAGAAATAGCAACAAAAAACTATTTGTGCAGTGCAAGTGTTACGTCAAGGCGATCTAACTATTTCTGTGGACCAATAATAATTTATAATTTAAGCTATGTAATTTTTCACGTTTGTTTTGTATCTCTATCGGTAAATTGTACTGCGAGTGCCACTTTACTGTTAATATATATAGGTGATATTATCAAATATTACACGCGCCATCGAAATAATATAGTTTTAGAAAAAAAAAACAAAATAAATACGGTGTACGAATTATTCATGGATTTTTACTTTTTTTTTCCAGTTAATGAGTATTAATATCTATTTGTAACAATGAAATAATGTGTTTTTACTTTAATAGCTCTGAAATATCATGAACATTTAACAGATATCAGTGGATTTTTCATATGTAATCGGCTTGTTTACATAAAAATGGCGTTAATTTGTTATCCAGCAATAATTCTAACGAACTTCCCTTGACCCTCTCTTTTCTGTTCAATGGACATATTTAAGTCTATTAATCAACTGAAAGCTGTACGCTAGCTGTACAATGGTTTTCAGTTATTATAGGAACTGGTGAAAGGAGTAAAGTGAGAGTATACAACAGCGTCTTAGGGATCTCTGATCTTGATAGAAAACCATTTCGGGCATTTCGTACTGAAGTAGCTTAGGTACTACACTTGATTTTGTGATCCTATTTATTCGGGCCTGTTATGCCAAACTAGCGAACCATTAATTGTCATGTTGCTTAGAAATACGTAGTATAAAGTAAAAAGGTATTCCGATTTTTTTAATCTAAAACATCTGCCAAACTAGCTAAATATTCACCTCCGCTCTGTTCAACTTTACGTTCTCCCGGACGTGTGTCTATCTATTGTTACCCTTTACGCGCCACGCACCGCAAGTATTATTATTGTTTCTTTAATATTTACGAAATATTTTTAATTTTTTAGTCGTCTGGTGGATTGCGAGCGCGTACGACTTCTGCAATTTAATCACGCGAACGAAGTGAATAACTTAGTTTGTTTTATAATTTATCAATTAATAATAATGTACATATTTTTGTGATAGGTGTGAATATTTTAATACTAAAGAGTGTTTTACTTAATGGCACAAATACTAAATCCGCGTATTAATATCTTTTACTTGTGACGTAGTAGGTAAAGATACAAATGTTATTGCTAAGTAGTTATTATTGTTTTCAGAAAATAGAAATGCCGTTCAAAATAGTGAAGACAATAGAAAGAGGGAAATAAAAATTATCTATCATACCAAGTGCTTGGGAAAAGGATGGATGGTTGAGATGGCCTATTAAAAATGTCAGTTCGAAATTGAATAAACTAGAATATTCAAAGCCTCATACAGACTGGAGAAAAATGCAATGCATAGTGAAACGGTCATCCATTGCAACATATAACAATGCAGAAAAAGAATTAAGTGTCATGTTACCCGTCAGATTACCCGGATGATGGGGAAATAAATAAATTAGACAATATCATTGACTACAACGCTATGGCAGCTGGTCTAATGCCCATTCTTTTATATTTTCTTTAAATAAAATGTTTTTCCTATAAATATTTTCTCCCTCTTCTTCATATGTCTGGTTTGATTCAAAACTTTCACTATTTCTACTTTCAATAATTTCTTTAGAAAGATCGGCACTTGGCTGTAGCTAGATAAATGAAGGAGATTTTCACTATCCTTGCTCCTTTGCTTATTGTATTCTTTTGCAAGTTTATTTTTAACTGCACCAGTTCTTTTCCTTTTTTTCCATGGTTTAACCGTATTCATTTTAAATTGTATTTTGTTCTCGCACGATAATTAATTAAGTCGCGTTGCGAGGTTATGACAAAATTGACGTTATCATAGAACTACTAATCTGTTTACTCTTCAATAATTCTAGAGGCTGTAAAATAGCTAATATTTATACTATAAGCTGTGGAATTAAAGTGGAGTAAGGCAACACTAATTTACAGCTCGTGCAGTCTTAAATGCTTTTAATCAGCTACTATTAAGCTCATTGAGGTAGCATTATAATAGAATGAGTGTTCACAATAAAAAAGCCAATGGCAAAATTTGATTCTCTAATACAGCTCACAGCTTAGAAGAGGTGTGACTTTATCGCGTTAAGCAGCCGTTTACACGCTTTAGTCTCCTTAACCAGCTAGCAGCATTATATGTAGCCAAAGGCTGGACAATAGTTCTTTCAAATTCTACTAAAATTCATTATTTTGTTTTTTTCTCCATTATACAGCCATTAGTCAGCTATGCTGTTTAACAGTGTGGAGATCACCCCTCATACAGTCTCAAGAATCATTTTATCCGTTAGTATAGCTACATAAGCGCCTTTAACTGTAATATAGCTTGTTTATGGATGTAATTTCCGCTAATGTGCTGCTTGGGTGTCGACTGGTAATGTACCCAAGAGACTGGCGGCATTAAAATTGGTTTCATTGGTGGATATAGCATATTGCTGCAGATCCTCGACTAATTCCGGTGACAAAAAGGGAATAAGGTTATAACCAAGGTCTGTTCCAGTGAACAGTGCGACTCGTTGGCAATATTATAACCTTTTAGGTTTCATTGGTTGATATAGCATAGTGCTGCAGATCCTCGACTAATTCCGGTGACAAAAAGGGAATAAGGTTATAACCATTTGATAAAAATTACCTTTCGTAACTTCCTATCTTCACTTTTTGCTTTAGGGCAAAGCAGAACTACAGTTGCCTCTCGTTCACCAGATTCTTGACAACAGTTGCAAGTTCGTTCCATTTGCCAGATTTTGCTGCCAGAAACCTAAAAAAATTGGAAATAATGATAAGCGTATCGATTCTTATTAATAGATACTATTCTAATTAAAGCATAGTTTTGACTACCTGGACATAACTTGAGCACTTGCCAATACAAGCGAAGGAGGGTATCGCTTTAGGTATACATCCGGGATGTTTAAGAATATGAATAACAGGCGTCATTTGGCAATCTTGTCCTGCAAACAAAAATATTCACAAATTATATTAAATATAAGTAGGTACCAATGTAACTAGTTAGAGTATGGAAAAATAAAGGCACTTGAAGCATTCACCTGGAGGCAGTTGTACTTCTACCGACTGAGCCTTTACTGGTTTATCGTGTAGATGACAAACAGCCATAAATGCCAAACATAAAGAAGTAATCTTGAAATGAAACATTTTGAAATAAATTTAAAATCTAAACTTTTAGTTCGTCCTGATCCTTCGACGGAAGAAAGTGATGTGTGAAATTAATCAGAATTGCGTCAGTATATAAAGGCACTGTGCATTAATACAAAACGAGAAGACTTGTCACTTAACACGAAATACGTTTTAGCGAGTATAACTCTGTATGCGACCCAACATGGAGCGCAACTGCGCCGACAAGATTTAATCGATCTTTAAATGGATACTCAGCAGGAGTTATTATAGTAAATATTTAATAGCGATCAATGCAAAAGTTAAGTAGGTAATTGAGTAGTTATCGAAAGACAGTAGGTAATTTTGGTGGCCTACAAGATATTTTAACCTAGACGTTAACACCAGCGACAAATGGCGATAATCATAACTTTTGAATTTGAAAAGAAGAAGGAACAGAACAAAAGAAAAAAGGTATGTGTTTAGATCCAATGTTTCTCAAAATATGTTTCACTCCACAGTGGGTCACAACAACATCATTCGATTCAGTCCCATTCGATTGGTGGATTTTGTCCTAAAGAGGTTTTCAATGTAACGTGCTACTCAAAACCTTTTGCGCACCGGAGCGCGCCGTGGAAAACCCATGGAGTCTCATCTTTATACAGTACAGTAGTTACTATAGGTAGGTACCTCGTCCTAGGTCTATAAAAATTGCAGATTGAATGTCAAAAATTACGAGTCATTCCAGTCTGTATCTGATCCACCGTTAAGTAACCAGTGGATCGGGATCAGACTCGGAGTACCTAACTTGTCAAAATATTTCAGCTTCCTCTAAAGTGTCCGGCAATGGAGAATCTTTTGGTTCAGGTAAAGACAATATCATAAATATTTGTGCGAAAGAAATGGTCGCCAATATGCTAATTGGAAAATCCACAAATATGCTGTCTCAACTAACCATGGCCGGAGCGACCATGGACGCAATACGAGCAAAAGTCATCAGCACTACGCTGACACTAACGTTCCTTCCCAATGTTGGAAATAGTTGTCCCGAAAATTAATATAAGGCGGGTAAGTGCTTTGAAAGAATTTATAGGTACCTACGCACGACTACATCAAGCTATACATTTCCAGTATTAGCTGACTTCTTATTGTACAGCCTATACAGTGCAAGGTCAGCTAAAATTGTATAGCTTGACATGTAGTTAATAGTATATAGATTGATATGATAGTAGTATGTGTACTAATTAACTTTGGAGTGGTAGGTTTAATATGAATTCCACATTGTACATTGGCATATCAATAAAATTCAGCGCAGTAGCTATTAGGTAAGTATCTACTAACCTAAGTAACGGAATACGGGTTCACCTAAGGCTTCACGCCAGCTGTCCATGTCAACAAATTGTGAATGCGGTAGGTACTGTAGCTACATTCACGGTCAGTTGGCGCGGCGTCCTATCAAAATCGGATAAGTGCAAGTTTAACTCGAGTGGAGAGGGTTCCATAAATATGTTACTTTAGTTACCCACCAAAAACATTTCATGTCAAACTCAAACTCAAACTCAAAGCATTTATTCCAAATAAACCAATTACAGGCACTTTTGAATTGTCAAGGGGTCGGTCAGTCAGAAAGATGAAGCTAGTTGCCCATTCCAAAGCGTAGTAGGTACCTATGGAGAAGAACGGGCAAGAAACTCCATGGACACTCTTTTAAATCAAAATATGGTTACAAATTATTGGTTACATCATTCATGTTGAAATTATGCATGTGAGAACGATGCAGAACGTTAAAAGCTTCCGTAATAAAGAGACGACAACAATTCCATTATTAAATTAAAATAGGCCGTGGCAGCCAAGAGATGAAAAAGTAAAGTAGGTTACCAAGACTTACATAACGCTTTCTCTGTTGAAAAGTTATCAGATCTAATTTAGCCCTTAGCTCTATAAGGCTTAACTCTACAAACCTTACATCTTGGTCAAAATTTATGGCTTGGCCGTTTCGCGGTCGTCGCACAGATATTCCTATCGGCATATGGTAAGAAATTAAGTCACGGTCTTTAATTTTGTGTCATACAATAGATTAATGGAACGGCCAAGTCATACATTAGACCAAGATGTAAGGATTGTAGAGTTAGCAGCTTGGCTCTACATTAGATTTGATAACTTTTAAACAGTGAAAGTGCACCTCACTCACGATTAATGTTCACTCAAAGTTATTAGGTTGCAGTATTAGCAGCCCTACATTATAGCGGTTATAAAAGTTCCATTTATTGCACGCGCGCGGGAACGTAATCACGAATATGTGACTTCAGCGGGGTCCCGATGCAAAGTGAAGTTGGTCGAAATATGTCATCTCCATTGCGGTTGCGAATTTCTCCAACAGTAGCCGAACATGGCCGAGGTACGTCCTCTTGCCTCTCAATCGTTATGGGAGGGAAAGGGATGGATATAGGAAGCGACCGAAATGCTCTCATAATGACAATCTTAAACATCTTATATATTAATGAATTCGAGTACGAGGCTTTTTAGAATACCTACAAGAGCGAAATTATTTTGTTTTACATTTTTTGGCGTCAACAAATAGACTATAGTATATTTATACTAATTGGTGAAATTTGAGTATTCACACATTTCGCCAATTTTAAAGTTTAACTTAAGTGTCTATTTGATCCTTACTCTGCCTAAGGTCCACAAGTAAGTCTTGTCCACAAAAGGCGGTGCCGGTGGTCCGAAGTAAATAAACAAGTACGTACATGAGCCAGCCAATGTCTGGAGCATACCAAATTCCACTCAAACGTGATTGTTCGTTTAAACACGCTCTTAAGTCAAATTCAAATTTTTACATGGCACGAGTATATCAGAGTCTTGTCCATCCTTGGGTCAAATAAAAGTAAATCTGGATAAAAAATTGAGCACGGGTGTTCCTCTACGTGCTAAAACATGAAATAGAACATGCAAACGTATGAACCTAGTTAGGACTGACAAATATTCGATAGGTATGGAGGTACCTTCCTACCTTCTTCTTTTTTGTTAAGGTAGTAGTTAGTATTAGTAGGTAGATTAGGTACCTCGGCACTTCTCAGTCAAGTCTACAACTTCAATAACTTCTAAGGTTATTATTAAAAGTAACATCCTTCCAGTGACCAAGAGTGCCATGAAATCCTATTTTGCTACCTACATATACCTAACTTTAACCTAATAACATTCTTATACCGTACGTTAACATTTCTTTAGCATTGTTCTTACTCAAACCGCTATGAAATAATCCATTGTGATTAGAAAATGAAATTCAAACCGATGGATCATACGGCGTCCTCAAATCCCAATCATCCTTGAAAACGACATTTCTTGTCATATACATCAACCTTACACCTACGCCAAAGAGTTTGAAAGAGTTTTTCAGAGATATCGTCTAATTTAAAACTGCACGCTCCTCCACAAAAATGTCTATACAAACATTTGAAATGTATATGCAACAGGCAGTGGAAGGGCGTGCAATTTTAAACTGGACGATCTCTACCACCCTCTCGGGCTCTTACCAGAACCCAGACTGGCCCCGACTCATGGTAGTGTTAGGAACAGTGGGGTTTTAGTTGGTAGGAGGTAGGAGTCTAGCAAACATAATTTAACACTCCGTTCTCAGACGGAGGGTACCTATCCATGAGGATTTCACCACAAAAAACAAAAATGCTCTCACTGAGCGGTGCTGGTTGTTGACCGCATAATTTTGATTTTACCTTTGACTGCAATGTTATTTTAACGAAAATAAAGAAAGAACTGTACCTAATGATATAGATAAATAGAGAACAGAAACGATGCGGGCTACCAGCACCGCCGGCCCTAGATCTTGATCAGGGTAAAGCAAGATTATCTTTCGGCGCTCTTTAGTCGACGCTTTCAAATCACATAAAATGTATTTCAGTTGATGTTAAATGTTAATTACCAACTTTTTCAAAAATCAACTGTATTTAATTAAATCGTTTACAATCATTAATAATATATTTTATTCACATAATTTTAATTTATATTTTACTAACTTTGGCTGAGTAGTTTTACTTCAAACATAACTAAGTACCTATGTATCTTATCCTATCTATATCGATGATGTTCTTAGAATCTAATATCAAGTACTGGTATAAAAATTCGTGAACGTAATCAGTGCCGATGGGAAGTGAATTAATTCTGTGGCCTGGTGCTAAACGGGCCAAAGTCTGTTTTTGTGAGAAGTGTAATTTTACTGCCAAAATTTTGTTTTCCTGGAAAGATTGGTTGTCAGACTTTTGGGCATCTGACTACTCAGTCAGATGCCCAAAAGTCTGACAAACAATCTTACTAAGGGGTATCGTGTTACCGAGAAGGTAAGGTAACTGGGTTGTGGGATCAGATTAGCAGGTATTTTTATTTATTTTTTTATTTATAGCTGCATCCGGTTAGAGTAAAAGCCGACCCCAATATAGTCTAAAACAGGCAAGGCAGTTATAAAGAATCGGTGTCGAGTACAGAGCAGTGGTAGCCCAGTGGTAATGGCCCTCAGTGTACGGTCGTGGGCCAGCACTTTGTGTAAATAATTTCATCACAACTGCCCTCAAAACGGTAAAGGAAAACATCGTGAAGAAACCGGCATGTACTAGAACAAAAAATTCGAAGACATGTGACATCTACTAACCCGCACTGGGCCCGCGTGGTATATTATAACCCACTTACTCCCGAAAAGAGGAGGCCAGATTTGTGTCCCAGCAGTGGGAACATTATAGGCTGATTATGGTGTCGAGTTAAAATACCAATTTATCTGAAAAGCGGAAACTAATACAAGTATTTATCGACGTTTCTTTCTTTTTAGTTTCGCCATCTTCTTCTTCTTTATTGTGTCTCTGGCACGACTGTATTTCAGATCTTGTTGGTCCAAAACTTCGTCACTTCCACGGCGTCTTTGGTGGCAGCACAGAGTTCATTTAGCTGCATTTTTGTCATGCTAAGGGTAAAAGCTCAACACATTATCTGTGAATATTTCAACGGACAACCTATTACAACTAAACATGTACCTACAGCCCCTTCACTTACAAGACTGACAGACGAGCGTGAGCTTAGTACCTTTATGGTCCGTATCTCATCTTAATCAGCCAAATTACGTATACTAATTGAAAATTGCGAGACCAAACAGCAATTCGGAATAGGTGTCACCAGAATTTTCCAGCAACCGGCTGTGTGATATATACCAGGCAATGTCGTTGGTGCTTGGATCTACTAGGCAAGTGCTATCTTTTACATTGTTTCCACCATCTGTGCACTATGGAAACAGCCAATCTTAGTGGTATCATAATATTCACATAAATGGAGCAAACTAGGATACCGCTGTTAATCACTATACTGTGTCAACTGTATTGCCATATATATGTATATATACATATATGAATTGTATTGCTGTATTGTCCGGATTTACGCCTAGGCCTACAAGGCCCTAAAGGTACCCCAACTATCTGGTTGTCCCTGGTAGGCGCTGTCCGTCTGCCGTCAGGCAGGCAGCTTGCCTGCCTGACGGCAAGCGGACAGTGCCGAATAACAAATACTACAGGCCCCGCGCTTTACCTATACCAGTCCTAGGAAAGAACAAGAATTTGACCTCTGACCTCTCCAATGTAGGTTTTTCCAAAAGTACTTTATACAAGTTGTTTGAAGAAAGTAAATTGGTTCAAGTAGTTAACTTGAGTGATATGGAATACGAGGAAAAGAACGTCTTTGTTCAGAAACGTCGATTTATGACGACCGTGGAAGTAAATATGGTAAGATACCATAGCTTAAACTGCATAATTTCTGATGTTTAGTATAGTAATTAAAGCCGGTTAGAATTAGTATTTTCTGTACTAGTGTATTTTATTTGCTAAATTTCCAAAATAGCTTCGGGATAGGGAGGCTAAAATGTCAAGTACCGAGTGTCTGGGTCTCTAAGTCCGGGCTTGTCTGTTGCTACGGCTACATTGTCACGGTAACGCGAACTACACTTCACGCGAGACGTCGCTGTCTACGTCGAGCGGTGTACGAGAGAGTAGTAGTCGAAAAAAGTGTAACATTTTGACCGACAAAACTTTGACATTTTGGCGGTCAAAATGTCAATTCTTTTTTCTGTCTATCTCTTATTCGCCAAAGACGAAAGTAACTTCGTTCCAACCGGGTTTCGAGCAACCCTTCTTGTTTTTTTTTTATGTTTTCTGCAGGAATGCAAAAAAATATGGGCAGAAGGTAGCGCGAAATTCAAAGATGTTTAATTTTCGGCCCCAAAGTGCAGGTAGGCCCTAATAATATTTTTTCGCGAATTTACGCTTCATTTCTTCGGTATAGTAAAATAACAATCCATTCAATTTGTCTTTCGCACATGTTTCTACACAAAAACGTTTTTCCTTTTCCTTGCGGATAATTTTTTTCAGTTTTTACAATTCTGTTTTAGATAGAGTGTTGGTCAAATTGATTCACGACAGATTTGATAACATATTATTTTTTTGACAACATGTATGTTGTGGTTTTCTTTATACGAAGGTGTTAAACGGACGGAGTCAAGTCAGGCTAAAAATATGTTGATGTCAGGATGATATTGCATTTCTTGCCTGTTGTCAAAAAGTAGCACACAGCCGCATCAGTAAGTGGAAAAATAGAGGAAGACCTTTGCTGGGCAATGAAACAGCACCGTCTAAGACGTCTACCTACTCAATTAATATATGCTTCCACTAGTAGGTTGAATAAAATTTAGGTTTAACTTCATAAAACTTATTTATTTCAACATGTCACACAAAGACTGCTAAATTAAGTGATTCTAATATTTTTACTACACGTTACACAGATACCGATAAACTTAAACTAATTACTAAGTTATTTAATTATTTATTTTTATAATAAAAATCCTTGACCATTTAATTCTAATTCGTAATAACTACGTACCTTCCTAAACATATTTATAATATTGATTTTAAAATTAATGATCTTCATCATTTTCCAACCTGCTTTGTATTACACAGAATACGCCAAGTTTGTATTATAGGTATAATTTTTTGAAAACAATACTTTAACGGCTGTAATCTCCGCACTTGTAGCATTTGCAATCATCTGGCTCACGCAGGCGTACTTCCATGATGGCACTGTCTTCGTCTTCAAGCCGAACACCATCAGGGTCGTAGCAGTGGGTCAGGGTAACCAAGCGTTCACGCAAGTAGTTTTCACGACAGCAGAAGCAGTCCTGCAAATTACAAATCGTTATATAGGTAGTTATAATTAATCTCCCAAAATATACCTAGGTCTGCTGAAAGTTTCTACTGAAATAAGCAGTATCTTTGTGCTTTTCTTTCTATATTAAGTGTTTTATGTGTACCTACATGAATAAATAAATAACGACAAAAATACAAAACAAAAGTGACTGTAGTATAATAGTGACATCCGGATGCATTGTCGTATTGATGAAATTATAACCTGAGAGTAATCTGCGGGTACTGTGGCTGGGTAGAAACCATTTACTCGAATCCGCTCGATTATCAACTTGTATTTGGGATTGTGCTCTCATGTGCAAACGACAACGATTCACGGTCAATGGTCTAAAAACGATTTTTACACAAATAGGGATTCTATTTACGTTTCCACACTCGATAAAATGATTTTGTAAATATCGTTTTTAGACCTGTGTGCTGACAAATAACAATGGTACCTTAGAAAATCCCGTCGGAGCTGAAATTGATGGTCGCACTTGACTACTGCACATCCCCTCACATTTGTTAACACTAACATCCCCGCTGCATGATCTTACTAATCTACCCATATCGTCGTATTCCTCTGAAATGTGCAAAATAAAACAATCAGTAAAGAATGGCCCTAAAATTAGAGTTTTTTAATACAATAGACTGTCTCTAGGATTAATTCTTTGGCCTACAAAATTTATTTTTCTGCTGCTTTATACGTATGTCCCAAACATGTTAGTAATATTGATGTAAAACGTAAACAAATTTGAATTTTGCGGACCCATCGTATTCACAGTTCTAAATCAGAGAATGGCAACATTAGATTAGTAAAATAATATATAATTTGTATTTTTAAGAATACCTACCTTTAGTTACGTGTATTTCAGATGGAATTGTTTCACAAGTTTCTTCAGCAGCACATTTTAGAATGACCACGAATAATACTTGGATGGCATAAATTGATAGAATCTTAAAATTCGTTGAAAACATTATTATTACTCTATTTTGTCCCGTTTTGTATGAAGCAAGCCGTGTTTGTAGCTGTAATATATTTTTTCTTTGCTCTGCTGCCCTTTTATATAAATCCAAGTGGCTACTGAACAAGGGGATGGGGACCAGAGGCAAGGATTATCAGCGGGTCATCGAAAACATAATTGAAATATCTTGTAAACGCGAGTGTGTAGTGACTTTGCTTTTCAGTTGTTCAAGTACAATGAAGCTAATATTATTTCATGTGTTATACCTACATTTTTCATAGTAATATGGTCGCACTATTCCAATGTTTTTATTACGTGCTTGCTTCCAAAAAATATTTCTAACGTGTTGTTCTTCAACTGCAATATTTTTTTTTCATTTATGTTGATTTATTACCTGTGCAATGTCTGTGGCAACGAACAATGTATGGCTAAAAGGTCTTAGCAACCAGGCCATAAAAATACTTATAAAAAAAAAAAAAAAAAAAACGAACAATGTCACAAATTCACAATGTCAAACGCGGCATAAATCTGTCAAATTCTGTCCGGTTGATTTAGAACAAAAAGAACATTTTTATTGAGTTTAAAGTGATCTACAGTACAGGATTTTGTATCCGTTAGCAAAGAATCAAAATGAAATTCGATGAAGATTGTATTGTCTTTCTGATTCTACTATTCTCATGGGGGGAATATCTGTGGGAGTTATATCTGTCTTTGCGGCAGGTAATGTCTTGTTATCTTGTGCGGTAAAGTAGTGAACAATACATGCAAACGCATGTATTCTTCACAACTTTCTCATAGCTTTATCAATAGTGTTGTTGCTACATTACTGCGATCATTATGAATTTGTTCTAGCACTATTTTTATATATATTCACTTAAACTTTTCATTTTCCTTTATGGTATATTGCGGTGACAAGCTGCCATGAGCATGCCTACGTATATAGAATGTTATCATGACGCCATGTACTTGCTTCTTTAGCAAAAACTAAATCCATTTTCAACTGTATTAATAATATTTTTTGTTGCAGTTGAAAATATACAAGACGAATAACACCATACCAAATGATCTGAAGGAAATGTTAAATGAAGAATCTTTCAAAAAGGCCCGGCTCTATGGAATTGACAAATCACGGTTCAAGATAGTGAAAGAATTTTACAGCATAGCATTAACATCTGTGATTTTATATAATCGGTGGATATATGTTGCATGGCACAAGTCAGAAAAAATTGCAGCTGGCTTAAACATTGCTCCTGAGAGAGAAATTCTAGTCAGTTGTGTATTCATGACGTTTGTAACATTGTTTAATTTTGTTGTCAACATGCCATTTACCATTTATGGAACATTTGTATTGGAACAAAAACATGGTTTCAACAAGCAGACTGCGGGCTTCTTTGTAAAAGATCAGATAAAATCTTTAGTTCTTAGCCTTGTTATCACACTTCCTATCATATCCATAGCTATATTTATCATAATGCTTGGTGGAAACATGTTTGTTGTGTGGCTGTGGTTGTTCACAACAGTGGCAACAGTGTTATTATTGACAATATATCCTTCAGTTATCGCTCCACTATTTGATAAGTTTGTACCTCTACCTGATGGCTCTCTAAGAAAAGGAATTGAAAATCTAGCTACAAGGCTTAATTTTTCTTTATCTCAAATATACATTGTTGAAGGATCTAAAAGGTCAGCACATAGTAATGCGTACTTTAGTGGCTTGTTTGGTGCAAAAAGGATAGTTTTATTTGATACTTTATTAGAGAAATTTGATGAAGAAAAGAAAGTAACGACTGGTTGTTCAGATAATGAAATATTGGGAGTCTTGGCTCATGAGCTTGGGCACTGGAGCTGCAGTCACATTTACAAATCAATTGCCTTGACTGAAGTGAACCTGCTTCTTTTATTTACTGCATTTGGAGTGCTGTTCAAATATTCTATGTTGTATACCTCCCTTGGCTTCCCTGTTGGACAAGAACCAATCATTATTGGCTTAATTGTGGTTTTACAGATGATTCTTGCACCTTACAATTCCGTGTTATCGTTCTTTGCTACAGCTTTGTCTAGAAAGTTTGAATTTGAAGCAGACAACTTTGCTGTTTCACTCTCTTATCCTAATGAGTTGAGGTCTGCTCTAATTAAGTTAGGAAAAGACAATTTGGATTACCCAATTTATGATAAATTATATTCATCTTGGTACCACTCACATCCAACACTGTTACACAGAATCGAAAATATAAGGACCCAAATTACAAATGAAAAGAAGGAATAATATTTTATAAGGTATATTATTTAGAATGTACAATTTTATAATGTCAATACATTTTTAACAGTACAAGTAAAAATATACTTCTGTGTAATTGTGAATTGCATTTTGTAGTATATTCTAGTCCAGTCTTTATATTTTTCTACTTTTCATCTTGATGCTTTCCCAAAGCCAAATTCTGCACAGGCGCGCACATCTCTATTATGTAAGCCAAAAAGTAACTATTCCAATCTTTAATGTTTTACCAGTGAATTGATCTAATATTCTATACACATAATAATAATATCAAATAACATGCAAGACTGTTTCACAACAGCATTTATTTAGCACTGCATTTATCTGTTAAATTGATGTCTTTATTTCCGAAGGATATCTAGACATTTAGTAGGTACATACCTACATAACCCTAGAAGCGTAAAAAGTTGTAATACATTTTATTTTTACACAATGTCTGTTTTTTTTAAACAATAAATACCGGTATGTAGTGTCTATGGGATTTTTATTTAAGTACTTCTCAGCCCTCACAGGGTTACCATCCATCCGGACATGTCTATTTTTTTGGGCCCCCTCTGCACTTTTCGACCTAAGGGGATTATTTTTTTTAATATAAAAGTTAAATGAGAACTGAAAATGGAAAGTAAGTAGGTAATCTCCCTTTATAAAAGTAAAATGTCCGGACTTTTTTGCAAATGAGCGCCTTTTTCTCAGGACTTTTCAAATTTCGAAATGGTAACCCACCCATATCTTCCTGTTACGCAAAACCCATAGTCTCATCTTCATACAGCACAGTAGTTACTATAGGTAGGTACGTACGTCCTTGGTCTATAAAAATTGCAGATTGACTTTCAGAAATTGCGAGTCATTCCAGTGTGTATCTGATCCACCGCTAAGTAACCAGTGGATCGCTAAATTGTCAAAATTTTTCAGCTTCCTCTAAAGTGTTTGGCAATGGAGAATCTTTTGTTTCAGGTAAAGGCAATATCATAAATATTTGTGCGAAAGAAATGACCGCCAATATGCTAATTGGAAGATCCACAAGTATGCTGTCCAAACTAACGACGGCCGGAGCGACCATGGACGCAATACGAGCAAAGGTCGTCACTCCGCTGATGCCAACGTTCCTTCCCAATGTTGGAAATAGTTCTCCCGAAAATAAATATAACGCAGGTATCGTGCCCTGAAAAAATTATAGGTAGGTACTAATTAACTTAGCAGTGGTAGGTTTAATATGAATTCCACGTGTACATTGACGTATCAATCAAATTCAATGCAGTAAGTAGCTATTACTTAGGTAAGTTCCTACCTACCCAGGTACCGGGATACGGGTTCAGCTAAGGCTCCACGCCAGCTGTTCATATCAACAAACCGTTAATGCGGTAAGTAGGTAGGTACAGTAGGTTCTGTATCTATATTCACGGTCAGTTGGCGTGGCGTCCTGTCAAAAAAAACCGGCCAAGTGCGTGTCGGACCACGCACAATAAAGGGTTCCGTAGTTGGGGTGAATTTATCACAAGAACAAACATAAAACTGTAGTTGAAAAACATGTTCTCCCATACGTTCCAACTGCAAATGTAAGTTGGTCGACTATTACTCGTTAATTTGTAAAGCCTTCTTAGCTGTGATAGTTTTCCTTCCTTTTTACTTCGCTATAATTATAATTATACTACTACCGTAAATTTTTTCGCATATCCAAAAACATCCACTTAGCTGGCAGGAGGGGACACACACACTTGACTAACAAAAATTAGCATTTTGAAGCTTAATATTTCACAAACGGAACCATTAATTAAAAATAGTTTTCACAAACCCGCAATATTTTAAAAGACCTGTCCATTGACACTCCACACCATGGTAGACGAGAAAAAAAGAACATCGCCACTTTACGTGTAGAGGAGGTACCTACCTACCTAAAACAATATTCTCTTTCAAGATTTTATTTAACCACTTTATCGGCGTGACTAATATGTAGAACCTTGCCAAATGACAGCTTTCTAGTTCTAAGAGTCTCTGAGCTAAGCTGCGGACAAACGGACATGGCGATACTGTAAGGGTTCCTTGTTGACTACGGAACCCTAAAAATGAAATAAAATTGTGGCATGCCAAACGACGGATCCGCCGTACCTAATCCACGGCCTCACCCCATCATTTTAAATTATACCTTAAAACAACCACATAAGAGTAATATTACAAGGACATAATGCGATTTTGGAGTGATCACTCCTATTTTTCAATCATTCTAATTTGTTTATTGTTTGCAATAATTGCAGGACTTTAGTATTTGGAATAAAGCCTACATTTTTGGCGTCCTTGGATTTGGAGTCACGCCGAAACTAATCATGCAAAACTGACCGTGAATGTGGTACCTACTTTAGACTCTTCCTAACTGAAGTTGCAAGTGGGTACGATATAGAATATTGTGTTTTAGTGTTTTCTCCCAACATAGGTAGGCATTTTTTTATGAGATACCTTTTGACCTACTGCAAAATAGGTACTTAGGTATGTATGAAAAGGCTACAATAATGCAACAAAGACAAACACAGGTAAAAAATAAAGTTATCTAACTAGTGTCTACGATTCAATTTCGCACATCGCTGACTTACCGCCATTCCTGCAAAACCTATTCCAGCAAACAATAGCCTTGGAAAGTCGTTTAAATACATGCCCCTAGGTATCATCAATATTAAAATGAAGCACGAGACTGTAACTATCTGGTATATTGCGACCGTTGTCTTCCTTCCGACTCTCGTTATTATAAAACAGCATGTCAATCCTCCAAATGTTGAAATTATTCCAGTTAATGATACAGCAACAAAGATGTCTCCACCTATCGAACCTAAGTATTGTGAAAATGTATAAAAAGCTAATCCGGTACAAAACCTGCAAGAGATATTGATTAAATAATTGACGGTAAAGGCTCCCACAGACAGGCACGACGCGACTAGTAGAACAATTTCTATGAAAACTTCATGGAAATTGTTCTACCAGAATCGTGTCGCACCGTCGCGTCGCGCCTGTCTGCGAGAGCCTTTATTTATACAGTTTGGTGAATTCAACAGATTTATTACGTAGTCATACCAATTCATCGAAAGCAATATAGTTTTCTTTCTCATATTTTTTGATTTCAAGAAAGCCATAAAATCTGGACCCTGGTGACTTTGATGTTCATGCTCATTTATTAATGCTCGTATGGTTTTTGAACTGACATGCCTTCGGTTCTGTCTAGTGATATCCTTGAGAACTACTGTAATTAGGTTGACAAATTAATAAATTAAATACCTAGGTAGGTATGTAGGTACTTCTAGCTTATTCATGATGTGTTACCTAACAAGTTCGGTATTCAAGAAATACATACAATCAGAACCTCATTGGTGACGCAAGCATTACTTGTGAAAAGACATTTAATTGGTTGAAATTAATGCTTGAGTTTATATGCCTAATCGTCACCTACCAGCAGCTTCTTCTGTTTGTCCTGTTGCCAACAACCATCTCGGCGATTCCGGTACCCAAAACCAATAAAGTATAAATATTGAAGAAAAAATCCCTAATGCCAACTCAAGCCGTCTCCAATCCCGGAGCCAATATGCTAATCCTGCCATAATTGCATTACCTAGACCAAAAGGCAGTTGATAAATCACCGGAATTAAAGTACGCCACTTGCCACTCACCACCTAAAATTAAAAACAAAGTTATGAATCATAAACCATAAAAAATCATAACATAACATATGATATGACGACTGCGCCGCTTCTGAAATCTTATTTATATTGAATTGGATTTACCTCCATACAAATAACGAAGGATATTATACCAACACCCCCCGATGCTAATGCTAGAATGAACCAATTAACCAGAAATACCGAGTACATCGGAATTACGCTGGCAGTTATACTAGTGACGCCCTGGATGACTATTGCAGTCATAAGAGGTAATCGCCGACCATGTTTGTCTGCCCAAGACCCGAAAACAATACCTCCTATTACTATTCCCCACATCATTACACACTGGCACACCTGAAAGGATGAAGAAGTAGGTAGGTATCTATTTTGTAATAAAATATGTACCTAGGTACCTACTACAAAATAAAAAATAATAATACTACCTCGTTGCCCAAGCAACTGAGAAATTCTTGATAGAAAAATCCAAAAACGCTGCCTGACCTGGGAATTGAACCCAAAACCTCATAGTAAGCAGTAGCCCTTGAGACCACTAGACCAGGGGTCGGCAACCTGCGGCTCGCGAGCCACATGCGGCTCTTTAGATGTTATCTAATTTGTTGTGAAAAAACACTACTTGTATAATTATGAATAAATAGATTAGTTTTTTTTATCAAAAAACTTTATTTATGCAAGTACTATTTATTGTTGGCAAGAAAAAAAATTGTGACTCTTTAAAAACTTTGAAATTTTGTAAATTGTAATTTTTGACTCTTCCGACTCAAAAGGTTGCCGACCCCTGCACTAAACCAACGAGGAAATTATAGGTATTATTTTATTTTTATTTTGTAATAGGTGGTGTACTTTTTACTTATTTAAATAAAAAACCTTTCATAATAATGTAATTGTTCCTGCAGACAAATTGTAAAATGTAGGTCTATCTATAAGATCGAAGGAGTAAGCAGAAGTGTTACAAGTACCTACACTTCTGCTTAATACTATACTATAGGTACTCTAAGTATATGTAGGTACCTGTACCTAAATATTTAAACTAATCGGTGAAATTAGGTATTCACACATTTCGCCAAAGTCTCACTTAAGTGTCTATTTATCCCTACTCTACCTAGAGTAGGTGTCCACTGAAGCGGTGGTCCACCGAAATAAAATAAACATTAAAAGTACGTACATGAGCCAGCCAATGTCTGGAGCATACCAAATTCCACTCAGACGTGATTGTTCGTTTAAACACGCCTAAGTCATATTCAAATTTTTTACATGGCACAAGTGGAATTAGAGTCTTGTCCATTTTCGGGTTAATTAAAAGTAAATCTGGATCAAAAATTAAGCACGGGTGTTCCTCTACATGCTAAAACATGAAATAGAACATTCAAACTTAGAGACCTAGTTAGGACTGAAAAATATTCGATAGGTAGGGAGGTACCTTCCTACCTTCTTCTTTTTTTGTTAAGGTTAGTAGGTAGGTACCACTGGCAGACTAAGCCAGGGGGGGGCGGGGCAGGGGTGGCCCTCCCCGGGCTGCCGCCGCATGTCCAGGGGGCCCCCAAATCTTGAAACTTTTTAATCAAATCCCAAACAAGATCAAAATATGTATACTAAGTAAAAAGCGGTTTGTAGATGGAGGCCCCTACGCATGCTAAATTTAAACGTAGGGTGTTAAAATGTTCGGGCTTGCTTCGCTCGCTCTTACAAAATAGGAACACAAAATATTTTATTGTCCTGGTAATACAGTAAGCAGGTTCACAGGTTAACACCAAGTTGAGACGACATGAGCAGCTTAAAATATTACACAGGTAGGTATTACAGGTTACAATATATTATTTGCCAGTGAACCCCGAACTATAGACAGTTACTCTGTATCTTGGAGAATGGGGTGAAATATATCCTACATTCTCCTACTTCTCAAACTCTTCTGTACAGCTGGGCGGGGGTTCCCATTTAGTTTTGTCGCCCTGGGCCCCCGACAGGCTTAGTTCGCAACTGGTAGGTACCTCGGCGCATCTCTGTCACTTCAATAACTTCTAAGGTTATTTTTTAAAGTAACTTTCTTCCAGTAACGAAGAGTACCGTGAAATCCTATTTTGCTACCTATATAGGTAGGTACACACGGCGACATATCAAGCTATACATTTCCAGTTTTAGCAGGCCTCGCATTGTATAGGCTTATCGTACAATGAGAAGTCAGCTTATAATACTGGAAATGTATATTTTGATAAGTCAACGTGCGTACCTAACTACATCACTCTGTTTACGTAACTTTCTTATATTTGTGAGATGCATCTGAAACAATAGCTTACTGGTGCACACATTTTTCTCCATTCTTCAACACTGTACTTAGCAAAGCTTGGTGGTTTAGTACACCAGAAATCTTGTTGTGGTGCCATAAATATTATATTTAATTGGTAATAAGCGATGGGCAATTTCAAGAGTGCCATAAGTATACTGATTTTTAGTTGCCACCTTCCAAAATCACCAATGATTTGTGTCGTTACATCCTCGCTAATGGGAACAGCCTTAACATCTACCATGCTCGGCTCTCCTGAAATATTATTATGTAACATTGTACTAATTATATATGTAACAAACAATTGTTCATAACTCGGAAATAGGATCAACTTGAACATTCATATCAGTGCCGTACGTTAACACTTCATTAGCATTGTTCTTACTTAAATCTCTATGAAATAGTCC
Source organism: Dryobotodes eremita (assembly GCA_917490735.1). NCBI lineage: Eukaryota > Metazoa > Arthropoda > Insecta > Lepidoptera > Noctuidae > Dryobotodes > Dryobotodes eremita. The sequence continues at coordinate 14,174,824 of OU823251.1, read as the reverse complement.
AATGATTAGAAAATGAAATTCAAACCGAAGGATCTTATGGAGTCCTCAAATCCCAATCATCTTTGAAAACGACATTTGTCATTTATGTCAACGTTACGCCTAGGCCAAAAAGTTTGAAAGAGTTTTTCTGTATCGCCCTCTCGGGCCCTTAAGTACCGGGACTCCTTACGGCGGGCCCCGACTCAAGGTAGTGTTAGGAACCGTGGGGTTTTAGTCGGTAAGAGGTTATTAGTTTAGCATACATAACATAACACTCCGTTCTCCTCAGACGGACGGTACCTACCCATGATGATATCACCACAGAAAAAAAATATGCTCTCACAGTGCAGTGCTGGTTGTTTACCGCATAATTTTGATTTTACCTGTGACAGCAATCTTATTGCAACGAGAATAAAGAAAGAATTGTTACGATATAGATAAATAGAGAATAAAAACAAAGCGGGCAAACAGCAGCGCCGGCCCTTGATCAGGGTAAAGCGAGATTATCTTCCGGCGCCTCTTAGGTAGTCGACGCTTTCAAATTACATAAAATGTATTTCAGTTGAAGTTAAATGTATTACTTACCAACTGTTTCTAAAATCAACTTTTATTACAAAAGTCAACACTAACTTAATTTAAATTGAATTAGTTAGGTATGTATCTCTAAATTATTAAAGCGCCAGGGTAGCACGCGAAATTCAATATTCTTACGTTTTTATTCTATTTGCGAGTCAGTATCAAAATATGATTCACGACCGTAAAATGTATGTATTTACAGAATAACAGGTAGGTACCTAACCAATAAAACATTTATACAAAAAAAAAAAAAACACTACAAAGTGAAAAATAAATTTAATTTCGGAAGTCGGGGTCTTTGGTTTTGTATTTTAGTTTTTTGCCACCGACTAGGAAATTAAAGCTATCTTTCACTTTTTTGTTGTGCTACGTACCCTACCCACCCCACACAAATTCATATAAGTATTAGGTCTTTACCTATGAAATTGCCGTTCTGCAGTACTGGCCATTTCAAATCAAAATAATTTTTGTTTGGCTATGAATTCTAATTTCAAATTAATTTTATTTTAAAAACATGGATTTTTTTTTCTAAAAGTAGTCATTTCTTTATTGATTAGTGTTACATTTTCATCGCATTTCAATCTTTTTCGTCATCATGGATACGTTAAAAATTCGAGTAATTATGGAATATGAGTACCGTCGTGGCAGCAACGCGGCACAAGCGGCACGCAACATCAACGACGTTTACGGAGCTAACTCTACAAACCAACGCACCACCTGTTATTGGTTTGCTCGCTTCCGTTCTGGAAATTTCGACCTGAAAAATGAACCTCGCGGTCGTCCGAAGACTTTGGTCGACAATGACGAATTAAAGGCGATTGTGGAAGCTGATGATACACAATCTACGGCTGAATTAGCAGCAGCTTTCGACGTTAGCGTCAAAACAATATTGGTCCATTTGCGTCAAATTGGCAAGGTAAAAAAGCTTGACAAATGGGTGCCCCACGAACTCAATGATCGCCAGCGCGAAGTACGCGTCGAGACGTGCCTTGCACTGCTCAACAGACACACAAATGAAGGAATTTTGAACCGCATTGTTACCTGCGATGAAAAATGGATTCTGTTTGATAACCGTAAGCGCTCAGCAAGTTGGTTGGATCCTGGTTCAGCACCTAAACAATGCCCTAAACGAAAACTTACCCCTAGAAAAGTGATGGTCACTGTTTGGTGGTCTAGCGCCGGTGTGATTCATCACAGCTTCTTACCAAACGGGGTGAGCATTACTGCAGATGTGTACTGTGAAGAACTGAACACAATGATGGAGAAGCTGGCGCATCTCCAACCAGCATTGGTCAATCGCTCGTCTCCGCTGCTCCTGCACGACAACGCGCGACCTCATACTGCACAGCAGACGGTCTCCAAGTTGCAAGAACTGGGGTTGGAAGCTCTCCGTCATCCGCCCTACTCACCAGACCTTGCGCCTACAGACTACTACTTTTTCCAGAATTTGGATAACTTCTTGGCGGGAAAAAAATTTAATACCCGAGAGGCAGTACAAAATGCCTTTGAAGAATTTGTTGCCTCCCGTCCAGCTGATTTCTTTAAGAAGGGCATCAATAAACTGCCACTGCGATGGCAAAGATGCATTGATTGCATGGGTGATTACTTCGATTAATACAAATAAAAAATTCATGAAAAAAATTCGTTTAAATTTTTTCATACAAAACGGCAATTTCATAGGTAAAGACCTATTATATAGGTACTTACCACTACTTGCCATGTAATATTTTTTTTTCTCGCTTTTTTATGGGTCGGTTTATAATTTATTTAGGTAACAATATCATAATGTCCGCTGCTCATCAACTTTTAGAAAATATTGCTTTTCCAGATGCAGGAACGTTAATTGTTGAAGAGTTCTCCTGGTACATCACCATCAGCTCCACTTCACCATATGTATTGTAACGAGCATAAATTGCTTAGCAACCGTAAAGTAATCGAATGCGACCCGTGAAATACTTTTTATTGAATAGTTCCGGTGACTTCATCATCTGTGGTCTTCATCATCAGTTCTCCTTCACCAAATGGTGCATTCCAAGAGCAAATGTACGAGTTACTTACTATAAAAGTTACCCAAATCACTATAGGTGTGCCTATAATATTTGAAGAGTTCCCTCGATTTCTCCAGGATGCCATCATCAGAACCTGACCTAATGACAGTGGGACCACCTAGAAAGTATACTCATTCAAACTAAAAAAGAGTTTTTCAAATTGGTACAGCCGTCTTCGAGTAAACGGGGAACATAGATAAAAAAAAAGGATTCCGACGAACTGAGAACCTCCTCCTTTTTTTGAAGACGGTTAAAAATCATCAATACCTACAACTCTCTAGGTACTTACAAATTATCCTGTTGAATGACTATTTCATGAAATCATTAGTCCGGTTAAGTAAGCTCAAAAAATAGGGGTAAGCTTACAATAATTCGCATAGAGCTGAAAATTGGTACGAATGTTGGGAACACCATTATAAATGAATTGTAAAAGTCCCAATCGATCCCATATCTGCAAAAAAAAAAATATTCAAGGTCAAAGTTCGCAAATATGGGTTATTTGCATTTTTCAGCCAAACTGTAAGTTTTCTAATAAAAATAGGTCAGAAAAAAATGTAGATCATGCAATTATCTATAAAAATTGTTCTTACATTCTGTTCCTAAGAATCACCATTTCTGATATACAGTGATTCAAATGTTGAAAAACTTGTGTTCTCCATAATATGCACGTTTCCATACCACCTGTGAGGTAGTGTACTTGGCGTGCTTTTTTAACGTGGTTTCTCCGGTAAGCCTATTCCACGATCTTTTGTGGTCCTGTTTAATTAAATAAATAATACTGTATTAAATAAAAACTGGTACTATTGCTAATGATGAAAACGGTTTAAATTATTAGTAGGTAACTGAGAAAAACTATTCGTCTGACTGATAATATAATTATCTAATTTTCAGCTCTACCTATGCGAATTATTGTAACCTGCAATGTCTATTTTGACCGGACTACATGACTTTGTTTGATTTGTTTTATTGATGATTCCCCGTAACATAAACAAAGTTCCAACCACTATAATAACGGATCGTTTTTAGCACTTTGGCGTTTTCGCGCCCCTTGCATCTGGCTGCACCAGGCGCATAAAGTGACCGCTCTTCTCGCTCTACCCTAGAGCCGGTGCTAGACTATGGATGGGATGTTTGTCAACCAACATCAGCATGCGACCTGGCACCTGTAAATCGCGTTTACCCAGTGGTCTCGAACGTCATAGAGCAAGATCGGTAGAGTTGCCAGCTAAAATCGGTATATTTGTACCCAAAATCGGTATTTGACAAAAAACAAACAGTATTCAATCAAATTCGTTTATTTATTGAAAACCATTTGAAAACAAAAACTTACAGACTAATTTATATACAATCACTTACAGACTAATTTATATAATCATTTTTTATACCAATATTCTTTGGCCATAGCCGCGGTCATCTTCGAGTTGATTTCAAAGTCATAACAGTTAGCTGTATTAAAGAGTCGTTTTGCGTGTAATAGAACAGTGATTGATTCAGTAGACAGCCTATTTCGCTGTTTTGTTTTCAAAATATTAATATGTGAAAATATGCGTTCAACGTTAGCGGATGAATGGGGAAGTGATAAAATATTAAAAGATGAAATTAGATAACAAAGGAAACATTTGAGTTTCATCGCCACGCTTTAGTAAACTTACTTCATCCCAAAATAGTTCTACATCATCAGGAAGTGTTTTGATTTGTTCACAATTTCTTAAAATGCGCCACTCTGTATCAATTTCCTGGAAATCATTGCTCTGAACAATATTGGGAAAAAGCCTACTCATAGGAACTATCGAAGAGGTATTGCCAATTTTAACATTTTTTGGGTCAATTATGTCTAAACCCTTTATTAGATTATTTTTCAATGGAAACCGCGTGGTTATTTGCTTACAAGCTTCGATATAAAAATCTAGGCATCTGCATTTAAACAAATTTACTTGATCTGCGTTTAGATTTTCTGAACTACTTAGTAGTGTATTAGACGCAGCAGCACCATAGTATACGGCGTCAATATCCATAAAATTTCTAGGATTTTTAAAATCAACATTTTCGATTGGTGTGCTAGTTAAATATTCTCTTTTTAAAAAACAATCAAATATAGTTTTTAATGATCCAGTTATTTTTTCATATAAAGTATGAATTTTCGGGTGTTCAGCTTGCATTTCTTTATTTAAATCGGTAAATAATGGTAATACAAAATCTAAAAATTCCAAAAATAATATCGTAGTGGGATCTTGGAGCTTTTGTAATATATGTTCTGCAGCTAAAAGATGATCATTATTAGAGATTTGGTCTATAAAAAATAGTTTTAGAGCAGAGAGTTGTTCCAATATTCTCTTCACTGCTGCATGTACTGATAACCAGCGTGTTTGAGAGGGGTGAAGTATTCTATGTACTTTTAAGTCGCAAAACATATGAAAGTTTTTAAACTCTGCTACTCTTTTTGGACTAGAAGAAAAGTAGTTGTAAATGTCCCTTACTAGATCCTCTATAAAGCGTGGCAATTTGGTACAAGCATATGACGCGCAAAGATGAAACGAATGGCAGGTGCATTTAAGTATAAAAATGTTGGGAATTTCATTTTGCAGCAATGTTACAACAGAATTATTACGTCCCATCATTACGTTTGCCCCATCAGATGCAAACCCTATTAGATTATTTTGATATGGAATATCATTGCTGCTAAAAAAGTTTACTATGTGTTCAAATAAGGTTGCTGCATTAGCTTTTTCTAATGGAATAAGAGCTAAAAAACAATCTTTAATACGATTCATTTTCGCATATCTCACGACTAAGCACAAGTGTTTGGTTGTACTAAGATCAGTGGACTCGTCAATAATAAGCGAAAACTTAGTTTGCCGCAGATCTTCACATAAATTATCGAAACTTTCTTTACCTATAATATGATCAATTATGTCGTGAGTTTTCGTCGAAGAACATTTGATTTCTTTGCCAATTTTTGAATCAGGACAAACGGCTTGCATCAGCTTCGGTAGGTGCTCCATAATAGTGAATGGTAGATTGTGTTCAGCAACAAACGAGGCTAATCTTATTTCACCTGAAATTAAAATTTAGAATTAAAAATTATGTAGGTATATCTAGTAGCGATTAGGGTCTAATTATATCCACTGCTTCTATTTATCGATAACTAGAAAACAAAATAATATAACAATCTAAATAGTACCTAACAAATAATTAAAAAGAAATTACCTTGCTTAACCAGTGTATCAGTTTTTTGAGTTTTGGTCACAGTAAATGATGATATCTTCGGTTGAGATTTTATATTCTTTGATGATACTGAGTGTGTTTGTGAAGAACTATGTTTCTTTAAAGCGTCTTTTCCTGATGTGATGTTGATATCTTTATCACAACTCTTACAATAGGCATAGCTTTCGCCTTTACGACTATCTTGCAGCCAGCCTGGAAATTCTTTTTCCCATTCTTTTCTATAATATTGTAGATATTTTTTTCTTCTTACACTCGCACTTGTGCTCGGCTCCTCGTCAGACGACATTTTAACTGAATGGTCTTCTCACGCACTCTTTAGGATAAGTACTCTACTATCTCTTCAAAGTTAAGAAAATTAATGAAAAAAATAAAACCGAATTCCTGTTTATATAGACTAGACTGGTTACAGGTAAATTCCCTAGCGGGAAGCCCCTTATAACATCGAGTTGTAAGACAACAAGTTGTAGGAACAAGGGTATTCCCCAAAATATATGGAACATTCTGCACTGGGCCCATACTTACTATTGAGGGCTTCCCCGTCCGTAACATTAAATTAAACATAAATGAAAAGGGTTGCCAACTGAAAAGTGTAAAATCGGTAGAGAAATCGGGAGAATTTCCATGTATATCCAGAAATCGTAGAAAATTCGTTATATTTCGGTATTTCGGTAGCACAGAGCCCATATCGGTATAAATACCGATAAATCGGTAGGTTCGAGAACACTGCGTTTACCTAGCATAGTTTTCTGTCATGATTATGAGCGTAATCTATAAAATCATCGAGAATATCATCCACATAGAAGCTTAAGATCTTTTCGTGTGTTATATCTGGAACGCAATCAGTGCATTTCATTTTTATTTCTTTATGGTTCCACGATAAATATGAAAATCGCTAAACTTCTGGATAAAATATTTTGCTCCCATAATAATTTATTATTTTACAAGCTGTTGCCCGCGACTTCGCCTGCGATCCAGAATGAAAAGTAGCCTAAGTACGTCCTTACCCAGCGGGGTAATTGCTTTTAAAAAACTAACAGTAGGAATAGCTTTCAATTTGACAGTTCAACAACATTCGTTGCGTTATTTACGTTGTAGAGCAGTACATTTTTTCAAACATATGAAGCAATGGATTAGCAATAGGCTTCAAAATGATTCAAATTATGATTGATAGTATTTTACGCAATTAGGGTGAAACGGGGTAATTGCGTAACACACTAACAGTAGGAATGGCTTTTATTTTGACAGTTCAACAACATTCATTGCGTTATTTACGTTGTTGAGCAGATCTTTTTCGAACATATGAAGCAATGGATTAGCAATAGGCTTCAAAATTATTCAGATTGTGATTGATAGTGTATTATGCAATTAGGCTGCAGGTCATGGTTTATCTGTGTGCCCAATTTAATTCAAATCCGTTCAGCCGTTTTGGCATAAAAACGTAACAAACAAACAACCTTACTTTCGCATTTATAATATTAGTTAGGATGCGGATTGGTGACGGTATTTATATAATTTAACTATATGTTATATGTCGCCTTTTCCGTAAATTTTGCTACCTACGTATATCATACGGAACCGTACTAGTGTTACCATAATCAGTCTTGTCTTAATTTTCATATCGTGTCTGCTGCTGTCAATGAATATGTGTATTCCTTTTATTCACGTTATTTATTCGTGGTTTATGAATGAGAAATGGAATAGAGAGTAGTTAAGTTTAAATTGGTTTTATTATATTGTTATAGTATTTTACAGTGAATGTTCAAGTGCAAAAGTAGTAAATCATGCCTTTGGCTAACACCTCATCCTCCGATCCTTGGCGAATGCAGAATGTTGGAGATAACACGGTATATTTAGAATTTATTGACGTAGTAATTGTTTTGCATTTTCCCTCTATTCTCTAATATTACTTAATTGTATCATTCTTACAGCTCAAATTACAATTATGCATGAACGAATATAACTTACAACTTCTTAGGAAAAGTCCTTTTTACGCCCACTTGGAAACTACTCAGAATGGCATGAGATTAATTTTAATTGTTTTTATAACTTCCCTTTCACTGGCTTTGAAGATTATAGAATGGATACCCATTCTATAATTCCTAATTAGCACAATTTAGGAAAATTTGTAAATCATGTCAGTGCTAACTTATAAGGAAAAGTGATATGACACCTATGTAAACTGCTTGTATTCTGTGATTCATTTACTTCTCTGTATTAATAATTATGCAGTGGTCAAAGAATGAAGATGTGATTTGTTATTGTATTATGAATGTCTGTGAATAGTTTTGCTTTTTGTTAAAATGTTTTCTAAATATTAAAATCAAAACTGTGTTGTGCATAATAATGAAATTGATTGCAAAAATGAAGCAGGTAATACCTAGGTTTTATTATAAATATAAATAAAATTAATTAACAAAATACATGCTTCTTACTGTTTGAATAAGCTGTGTTTAAAAACTCAGGTGAAGATAAAAACTCCTCATTAGTAGGTAAGAATTGGAATGTCAAGGGTATGGACAGTAGTACCTTTTTGTTTACCAATATCAATGAATGAACACTATAGACTCTGTTTAAGAGAAATTTTATAAAATTGAATTTTATAAAATTTCTCTTAAACAGAGTCTATAGTGTTCTTAGAAGGCCTGTGTTAATTGCCACATTACAAAAATAATATTCATGTAAAGAGATTGATGTTCGTTTGAACAAGGTGTCTATGTTTCTGTAGTAAGCTCCTGGATATTCATGTTAAAATACTGAACTGATGTGCAAAAGTCTCTACAGCTGTTAGGATGCAGCATGCAGCTAATAAAAGCCACACACAAACCGACTAAGTAATTTAAATATATTTTTAGCTTGGTACATCTGCACAGCCAGTGAACAGTCTTCCAATAGTGGTTGAAAACTCAGCTGAATCTCGTCAAGCATCAACGACTGAGAGTTTAGATACATCTGTTGATATCAGTGAAGAAAGGGAGGTTGAAATACAAGATGTGGTTAAAGAAGGACATGATAAGGCAGACCCGTCACAATTTGAATTGCTCAAAGTTCTTGGTGAAGGTTCCTTTGGAAAAGTATTTTTAGTACGGAAAGTTACTGGTGCTGATGCAGGCACTCTATACGCTATGAAGGTGATATTCAATATATTTTCAATTGCATTTTATAACATGACATGACATAAATACGAAACAATGCTACAATCCAATTATAATTTTTTAGGTACTTAAAAAGGCTACTTTAAAAGTAAGAGATAGAGAACGTACAAAAATGGAGAGAAATATTTTAGTTGAAATGGGCCATCCATTTATTGTTAAATTACATTATGCATTTCAAACTGCTGGTAAATTATATTTAATACTGGACTTCCTGCGTGGTGGTGATTTGTTTTCTCGACTCAGTAAAGAGGTAAGTTTTACTACCTATTGTTTATGTTTGTGAATGTGTATGTCATAAATAAACCATGAGGTAGCGCATTGTAATCCAACTAATGGATGCATTAATTTGATTCACTACATAATATTTTAATTAATTCCAGGTAATGTTTACTGAGGAGGATGTAAAATTTTACCTAGCTGAACTAGCTTTAGCATTAGAACATGTACACAAATTGGGAATAATATACAGGGATCTCAAACCAGAAAACATTTTGTTAGATGCTGATGGCCATATAGCACTTACTGACTTTGGCTTGTCAAAACTCCCTCCAACTAGTGATAAAGCATATAGCTTTTGTGGCACAGTAGAATACATGGCGCCGGAAGTAGTTAACAGAAGAGGACATACCTTTGCGGCAGACTGGTGGTCTTTTGGTGTACTTATGGTATGAAGCTTACAACACTTTGATATTCAAATTAAACTATATTTTAGATCTTGTAGTGAAAAATAATTGAGTTATTTTTTTTTTCAGTTTGAAATGCTAACGGGAAATTTACCTTTCCATGGTTCAACTCGACATGAAACTATGACACAAATATTAAAAGCGAAACTTGGGATGCCATCAAATCTTAGTGAAGAGGCACAGTCTCTATTGAGAGCTTTATTCAAAAGAAACCCACAAAATAGGTAATTTAAAAAAAATGTCTATCAATACTAGTTTAGTAAGTAGAAAAATAACTGTTATTTTTGGCAATTTTTAGATTGGGAGCTGGAACCAATGGTATAGAAGACATTAAGAATCATGAGTTTTTTGCAAACATTGAATGGGATGCGCTCTGTAAAAAAGAGGTATGTACCTACTAGCATTCTGTTCTTTCTGGCATTGATTTATGGAGTGTATTCAATCTAGAATAACTTATGGTGTTGTTTTAATTTAACTCGTGTTCATCATTCCTTATATGAAAAGCAGAAAATCCAAGATGTAATGCATATAAGTATATTAAGTATCAGTTTGTTATCTCTCGATGGAGGCGTTTCAGTGTCCTACTAAGAACATTTTCCTGTTTCTGTGGGTTTTATTGTGAATAAATCAACTACCAACAGAGTTTCAACTAGATGATTTTATGCTACATAATATATAGCAGTCAATTTCATCCATACTTAATATTATAAATAGGAAAGTAACTCTGTCTCTAGTGTCTGTTTGTCTGTCACTTTTTCACGCCTTAACGGCTGCACGGATTTCGATGAAATGAAAGAAGAATAGTCACATTTCATACAAAGTTGGGCCCAAAACCCATAGTTGCAGGCCAGCGAAAAAAAATTAGTTACTCTGGTCGGGGAAGTCCTCCTAATCATTTTTTACTTTGGCGCCGAATCTCTATGACCATTCTTTCAGCTGTTTTTTCAGAGTCGAATAATCTATTTACCTTGAAGGCATCTATCGCGTCTGGTAGGAACATTTTAGTGACGGAAGCTGTTTCGCTGTTCTTGTATCTTCGGTTACACTCGACGAGCGATCCCATACGGATCTGCCGCTTGACGAATGAAACCAACAACGGTCATAGTCCGGCTTCTTTTTAAACTAGAGTGCAGCCTTTTTCGCAAGATGGTCTGTGCGTTCGTTGTCCTCCAGTCCTGACCTCCACCTTCGTGACTGTTTACAGTGCTACCTTTGAGGCACTATAGATTCTGAAGGTTCCATCTTTGCGCTTGAGGATTTCTTTCGGCGCTACGCATATGGCCACGAGTTCCGCGCGGTAGACCGTGCAGCACGACGGCAAGCTAAGCTTTACAGACTTGATCTCGGCATCGCTGTCCCACAGTGAAAGTGCTGCTTCCGACCTTTCCCGCGATCTTGCTGCCGTCAGTGAAGAACCGAACCACCTGGCTGTTATGGGTATCCACAAGGAAGTGGCCCTCCAGACTCACGAACATCATGGCCGTATGTTTCGCAGGATGTGGAGTCTCCGCAAACGCTACCGCACGCGCCCCCGAGGGCTGGCTCGTTGCCTCATACGGAGCGGCTGCTTCTTGTATTCGAAGATCGAATGGGAGTATCCCAGCCAGCACTAGGGATGAGTTCAGCGAAACGGTCTGGCAGGATTTGCAGAGCTTTTGGACGAATCCTCGTTGGACCGTGTTCAGCATTTTCTGCGCTACAATCTTCTTAGTACCGGCGCCCAGGCGCTTGCCGCGTAAATCACTATCGGCTCCACCGCTGCCGTCTAAATGCTCCGTATGACCTCCGGTGCAGACCCTAGCTCACTATGGCTCTCTGGATAGCTGATTATAGATGTTGGCAGCTTTTCTACACATGTTAGCGGCGTGGGTGTTGTAAGTGGGCTGGTGGGCAATTGTGAGCCCCAGTATTTTTATTTCCTTAGATATGCCAATGTCGACCCTGCCCATGCTTAAAAGTGGGACATTGTACTTTAGCTTCCGGGTTACTACCATTGCACAGGTTTTATGTGGTGCAAACTTCAGCTTATGTCGGATGCCCCATTTCCGAACACACTTGAGGGCAGTATTGGCCTGTTTTTAAACCTCCAATGCCGTGTCATCGTCGGTGAAAGCCTGGCAGTGTCAGCCTCCCCGCTTTTCCAGCCCCTTTAGCAATGGTTCCCGAAATAAATTCCAGAGGATCAGATGTTCTATATACCTGCACCATCCCATCACCCCGCCCGCCAGCTGCGCCGGTTAGTCTTCAAGTCATTTGTTTTTAACTTCATAAATATGTCTTTTTTTTTTTATTTAAGTGTTGTCATAGTAAATATAGTAATACTTGTAGGAGGTCACCTTTACAACAAAATATAAAGAAAAATAGGACATAAGTGTAGGGTAACAAGTTTATTTCATAACTTTTTCATTACATAGCCGGTAGTTTTATATTTTAATAAAATGTAGGTACATCAAAACTGTAGGAACAGTGGTAGAGATTTGGTGCCGTTGTGAAAAATGCGTGGTCGGACTTCCCCGAAATACGTAACATACTTTTTTTCGTTGGATTTTGGGTCCAATATGGATGATCTCCTTTGGTACACAGGTAGACCATGACTTTGGTTAGATCATTTTTATCGCGGCATTACCGTCCCGTGGGATAGTTTACGACCTCCAATCAGACCAAGCCGCCGGCCGCGGCGCCGCCGGCAAAAGGCACTGCTCCACAGCAGCTCCAAGCCTCTGTAAATGAACTAAAACTCAGTAAATACTATAAATGAATCGCGCAGCTAACTAAGGTAACCTCTCTGTGCACATAGCAGTGGACGCTCGATTTAAGCGTTCTTTGGTTCATGCAAAACAATATTGTTATATCTATGTTCCTTTGGTAGTTACTTTTAGTGTTAATTAGGATGCAAATAGATAATGACCTGTTTTATAACTACGTATGTAGGTATAGATAACATCGTGGCCGTAGGATTTAGCTTGATTTCAAATGTCGGCTGTCCAGGTTGCGCCGTAGGTACATACATATTCAGAATTGGCGATAGTATTGACGTCACTCAAGGAGACACCTCTACAAGGCCACTGATAGCGCAATTGGTGTGGCCACCAACTTCGCTAAATTCATTTAATAACATACCATCGAAACGATTATAAGACGAACTATGTACAAATAAGGTAGGTATAGGTAAGTACAGTCACGAAAATAAGTAGGTACGTTACACTTTAGCAAGATTCAAAAGCGTTTTCCTCCTAAAATTACTATGTTCGTAACACAATTCAATCAATCAATTCAATTCAATTATTGTGTTCTAACATAGTATTTGCGAAACCATACTATTATGAAATTCGTCTGTTAAGGTTGAGATGGCAACTGCACGAGAAAATTACTTTTGAATTATGACTTATGCTCTTGACAGTAGTATTATTGATTTCCTGACCATAGAGTATACCTACATCATTATAGGTCTAGAGTGCGAGTTTCGAGATCAGACCCTCTTCGTTCTATCAACAAGATAAGATAATTTGCACATCTATTTACATGCTCATTCATCTATTTAATGAAATTCTAACAGACACGTGGAGCCTTTATAAATTGATGCTCAATTTATTAAGTTTAGACTGTGCATTGTTTTTTTTGCACTAGAGTTCCTTCGTAATACAAGAATACGAAGGTGAGCACTAAGGCTCTTTGAAAATGCATCCCTTAAACGGGTTAAATAGGGGATGAAAGTTAGTATGAAAGTTGGTAATTTTTGTCGATGGAAAAAAAAAAACCATCGGTTACAAGCCGTGTGAGTTTTTGGTTATTTTACATACTTACATACATAAACTAACGCCTTCTTCCCATGGGGGTAGGTAGAAACTATAGAACGCCACCTGCTACGATCCTTACGTACTCCTTTTGCTTCGTTTACGTTCATACATCTGGTCATACACGCACGCCGGTTGCGAGTACCTACTACGCACCTGACCTTTCTGAAGAACTTCAACAATAAGGTTATATTACGTTTCCTCCTTTATTGAATTGTGACATTGTCGGCAGGTGGTGCCTCCATTCCGGCCGGCCGTCTCTCGGGCCGATGACGCGTTCTACTTTGATTCAGAGTTTACGTGTCGCACGCCTCGAGATTCGCCGGGTGTTCCCGCTTCGGCGAATGCACATGAACTATTCCGGTAAGAATGTTCTTCTACGAATAACATGAATTCATATTAGAACAGGAAAAAGCGTGGTCATGTAGTCAGCCAGCTTTTGTGTGAACATGGCTCCTTATCCCGTAAATGATTCATTTTCTTCTATTACAAACATAACATCTCGCCAGTTCTCGTTGAAGGGTTAGGCAGAAGTGTACCACCCACCTTTCGCCAGTTAAGTCCCATGTAATAGGGGGCGAGCCTATTGTCATCAACCGGGCATCCTATAACGTTATGCTACCCAAATTAAGAACCATAGAGCTATTGAGTTCATACTTACAATTTGCAATGCATGTGCGAAGCAATGCAATGCAATGCATGTGTGTGTGTGTGTCAATTTCTGATAACTTGGGTATTTTTTTTACCTAAACTAAACATTTTGCTATACCTATGTCTCATAAACCAATACCGTTTATCCCATAAGTTTTATGGTATTTTACTTGATTATATACTGTAAGACGTCTGTTAAAAGTCAACGGAAGCTAAAGCGAGACCTTAAATACCGTTTCTATATTTGGGTGTATTTATAAAAAATAATAAACACTACGATAAACATTTACAGTACTGTTTATGATAGATAGTTGCATAATAAGTTAACACACAAACTTATCATATCATCGGCTTGTCTAATGATAAGATAAACTCATTTGTCATATATTTAACCTTCGCACACAGCAAATAAATCGTTATTGTAATTTTTTCAGCGGTTTCAGTTTCGTCGCACCCTGTTTACTTAACGACGATAGTAACAAAACGGTTACTAGTCAAAATCAGAACCATGTGGCCACGAAAGATAAGACGTCCACTGAGGAGTTTTGGGCAGGATTTGTCAATAGAAATAATTTCTTTGATGAATACAGGTAGGCGAGGGGAATGCATTTGTATTTCTTTTTACACATGATCTATCAATATTGAACCATTTGGAGGGTTGCAATCAGCCGGGCTCAAATCCAAAGACAGGACTGCTACTGAGCAATTTCAGATGCAAAAACCCAAGAAAACTTTTCCCGACCAAGTAATCGAACCCAGGACCTCAAGCTCTGCAGTCGCTTGCGACCACTGATCAGTGAGGGAAAGAATGAAAATATCTCAAAGAAAACGTTTCAATGTTTAGTTAGAATTTTATTATTTCAGGTTAATGGGAGAGTTAGGCACTGGATCGTTTTCAGTCGTCCGCCTCTGTGAACACAAAACCTCAAGGGTGCAGTATGCTGTTAAGATCATGGATAAATTGCAGTATGATCCTCGAGAAGAAATTGAAATACTTTTGAGGTATGTGTTTAAATAGAATTCAATCAAATATGGCAATCTGCGGTAGGTATTAATTATTAATAATAACAAGGCTTATTTTTTATTTAAGAACTAAGTACAAGTAGGTCACAATAAAATATCTTCATAACAAAGTAAACAAATTGATTAACTGTCTAGTCTACAACTCGGCCTATAATCAACTCACTACAAGGCAAATGGCTGTCATACGGAGAATAATACTTTGGTTGTTTTTAGCTTCGTTTCACGTTTCAAGCAAACACTTCTTCTTTCTTAAGATTCCGAAACTTAAGATCTAAAGGCCTGGAGAAGTAGACCAAGAAAAATGAAATATTTCGCGATAATACAAGACCTAATGACCTAGGACCTAGAACTTAGAAGCGTTAGAAGTCCGAAGCCATACAATGATTCAATATCAGGTCAATGTGCAGACGCAGCAATCAATGAGGAGACGTTATGTGTTTATGTGCATTTGTTTTATGCATTTAGTTATATAGAGTGACAAATAGTTTAAATGTTACATTGTATGACTGGACTGTAAAATAGTGAGTTTAACTGTTATACTAAGGCACTATTCAAATTATAATTCCAAAGAGGCCAGAATAATATTTTTTCGTCTAAACAATAAACAGTGGAAACTAAATCTACGTAAAATGATACCTACTTTGGCCCGTTACATGTTAGTACACCTACAACTTGCCAGTTGCGTTAAACTCTCAAGTCACACACGTACGGAAACATTGCGACATAAATTCGGCGTCCTTACGCCTACAGTGTACGTGTCTGTCGAATGCGAGTTATGCGACGATATTTCGGCCTGATATGTTTATCTATTTATTTATGAGGCTCTTTAACAATGAGTAGGTACACACACTATTATTTTACAATTTGTACAATGCAACTTTAAGTCTAAGTGCCCCATTGAAGCATGCACTACACCTTGCGCAGATAACAACATAATTAAATAATTAATACATAGTTCGGATACGACTCTAAGATGTTGCAATTCATTTAAAAAGAATTGCATTTCTTATCTCTTCACCATTCTTGGTTGACTGGTAGAGAATGCCTAAGGTATTAAGTCCGCCTTTGTACGTTATTGTGTGCGAAAAGCTTAATTAATTGCAGGTGTAAGCACTAATTTATGTAAGGTGTCGCTAGACGTATCCCTTCAGGGAATACAGATGTTATGTTATGTCCAAACAGATACAGTCAACATCCACACATAATAACCCTGCGAGGTGTCTACGAAGAGGGAGGCCGGATCCTCGCTGTGACGGAGCTCTGTCGCGGCGGCGAGCTGCTCGAACACATCACACAACGCCGCTACCTGCCCGAACACGAGGCTGCACCCATACTGAGGAATGTCCTACACGCTATACATTATCTACATAGACACACCGTCGTGCATAGGTAATGTATTCAGTATTTATCATCCGTTTCGTCATAAAAAGAAATGAGTTGCTAATACGTGATTATTTATCGCTCGGAGATAAAGTGATAACGAGAAAACGTGTCTTGTTCATATTATGAAGACGAAAACTCATCTGTTCATAATTGATATAGAGGTTTTAGACTTCCTTGTAAACAATGATAATTATGAGGTATTCCTCAGAAATAAGGCATTTATATGGAATTTGTTAAATTTATAAGTTACATTTGTCATAAGCCTGCACTGGTTGGTCAGGTCCACCTAAATCTGTGTGGTTCTTGTCTCAAAAGACCATCTCAGACAAGCGTCTGAGATGGTCCTCACATGATCCAGCCAAGATATCTGGACTTTAAAAGAGACCTCCGACTTTGTTTCGGTGTTCCTTCTCAAAATAGTCGGATAGGTAACACCGACTGACCTCATCTAGTTTTTAAATATTTTTTTGACGTGTTTGTTAAAACCAATTTACAGAATAAACACCAGTTATCATTTAGCATGAATCATGGTTTAGTAATTTGATTTGTAATCTTGTATGTGTATATATATAAAAAACTATCAGTTAGCCCGCGACTTCGTCTGCGTAGATTTCTACTCTTACCTTAGAACTTCAACAACTCCTCCATATGATCCTCATTAATTTAAATAAGTATTTGTGCTATGTTTCAAATACGTAAATCGAAAGAATGCGATTTTTCATACAAATTGTATTACCCCTTTTCACCCAGACGGGTAGATTTTAGAAAAATATTTAACTTTGATACGTTTTCTTTATTTACCTTATAGATTTATTATTATAAAAAAATTGTAAAATCCTCCTAAAATGCGAGCAGTAAAATCCTCCCCTAGTAATTTGATAACTCCTTTTCACCCGTTAAGGGGTTAATTATCGAAAAATCAAAATGTATGTAATTCTATTTTTTTAAATCATATTAATTAATGCCGAGTTTCAAATTCATTGGACCACGTGGTAAGATTCTGCAATAGAAAATTTTACACTTCTTAAACCCTCGTTCCCCAACGGGAGTTTATAGAAGTTTGACATTATGTATTAAATTTTCATATAAATAATATGTATTTAGGTAGCAATAGGGCATGCAATATCGGAAGATTTTCAATTCCGGAACTGAGTTCCGATACTGGGGACCAAAATCCGGAACGGGTTTCGGAACTATTTAACGA
This sequence comes from Dryobotodes eremita, assembly GCA_917490735.1. Taxonomy (NCBI): domain Eukaryota; kingdom Metazoa; phylum Arthropoda; class Insecta; order Lepidoptera; family Noctuidae; genus Dryobotodes; species Dryobotodes eremita. Next base: position 14,157,106 of record OU823251.1, on the reverse strand, counting down.
GTTTTGGTTTTTAGAAAAAGAAAAGGTCTGATATACGAATGAAACATATAATTATTTTACAGAGATATAAAACCTTCGAACATATTATTTGCAACGGCAGAGAAGAGGCCTGAGGACATTCGTCTAGTCGACTTTGGTTTGGCGAAACAGTTGCGCGCTGAAAACGGCCTACTGATGACGCCATGTTACACCGCTAACTTTGTCGCTCCCGAAGTGCTAAAACGTGCTGGTTACGATGCTGCTTGTGACATTTGGAGCTTAGGTATGAATTTCTTAAACATTATAATAGCATTACAATAGTACATTTATTTTCGTAAGTCGTTAATATGTATAGACAAGTCTTTTATATCTTCGTCAGTTTTCAAATTTTTTCCTTTATCAAGTCAGGACACATGCCTTGAAGCTACAGCACCGAATAGACTGTTGTATAGAATGCTATACAGGGTGGCAGGGACATCGACGCGCAAACTGTAACCATGAATTCAGCACATGATTGTAGACCCCCTAGCGTAGACATTTTATGTCGGTTATCAAAAACAAAAAAACTGCTGTTTCATAGAAAAGTGCAATACCTACGCAGTCACAATGTATGTATGTATGGTACAGGTTTTTTTTTTTTTTAAACCGTGGTATATTTTTAAACGCATGGGCTTTCAGAATCATGTCCTGAATCCATGCTAACAGGCTGCGCGTCGATGTGCCTGCCACCCTGTATTTAATTATTTGATAACAAAAATCAAAATAACACGCCAATGTAGAGTAGACATCAACATAAAACCTTTTAATGGCCTGGCCTTACTGGGCAGGCCATATACAGGATGGGCCATTGATTAGTTTACTTTTAAATTTAATTTCCCGCGCAAACCTGAGCAGCGAGGGGCGCGGGGAGGGGTCAAGTGGCTAGCACGTTTCTCGGAAATTTAGTCGCCATGGATCGGTTCACCGGGCCGCAGCGCGCTTTTTGCGTAAAGAATTTTTATTTAAATAATGGTTCGCCTACTGTTGTAAGGCGCTTGTTTCGCGTCGAGTACGATTTACACGATCTAAATCAGTGTCCAAGTACCGTTTTCATAAAGAAATGGGTTAAGAAGTTCGAAGAGACGGGATCGACACTAAATTTGAAGCAAGCCGGCGCCGCGCGGACTTCTAGGAGTGAAGAGAATGTGCTGAGAGTTTCAGGATCAGTTCGACAACATCCGGATTTATCGACGCGCAAACGTTCGGCTGAATTAGGAATATCCCGCACATCCTTACGCCGTATTTTGAAATTTGATTTGAAATTACACCCATACAAGATCCAGTTAGTGCAGGAATTGAAGCCTAATGATTTCAATTTACGCAAACTTTATGCACAAACAATGTTAGAGCGCTTCAGTAACTTCGACAACATCTTGTTTTCTGACGAAGCCCACTTCCACCTGAACGGACACGTCAATAAACAGAACTGCAGATATTGGAGCAGCGAAAATCCCAAAACTAAGCATCAAAGGCCCCTTCATTCACCTAAGGTGACTGTATGGGCAGCAATTTCATCTAAAGGAGTCATTGGTCCCTATTTCTTTGAAGATTGTTACGGCCGTACGATCACTGTCAACTCAACCGTATATGTGAACATGTTACGGGTGTTTCTGGCTCCTGAGCTACAGGAATTCACTGGATACAACAGAAGAACATGGTTTCAGCAAGATGGAGCCACTTGCCACACCTCTAATGAGTCTCTGCCGGTCGTTAAAGAGATGTTCCCGGAAAAGCTGATTTCTCGGAGAGGCGATATCCCGTGGCCACCCAGGAGCCCTGATTTGTCGCCAGCTGATTTCTTTTTATGGGGATATCTGAAGCATCGTGTCTACATCCATAAACCGAGAACACTGCTTGAATTGAAAGCAAAGATTACAGAAGAGATGTCAGCAATCCTGCGGTCTATGTGCAGAAGAGTATTGGAAAATTTCCGATCTCGTTTAGAGGAATGCCGAAGTCGCGACGGTCGTCATTTAAACAATATTATTTTTAAAAAGTAATTTCCCATTTATTGATTACCTAGTAAATAAATAATTTTAGTAATAAAGCTTATCGTTTCATTTCTGTAATTTTTTTAAATGTAAACTAATCACTGGCCCACCCTGTACTATTATTACAAGTAAATAAAAAATAAAAATTGTCAGGTAACGTTTTTAATTCGGTCTGACATGTAAAGAAGATGGTTGAATGTCATTCTGAGGTATTGACATTACGATGCAATGTATAATGCTGAGTCGGTAAAACAATTTTTTTTTTTTTTTTTTTGTTTATGTACACCGTGAAATAGATACAGATATCCTGCAATGAGCAGCCAAAAATAGCTCTTAAGATGAATAACGTATTTTGGATGTGACTGTACCTATCTATAGTTTAAAGGGTGTATTAATTATACATTTTATTCTTAACAATGTAAGAAATTAGACTCAATAATTGATTATTCAGGCCAATTTCTTACATTGTTGAGAATATAATTTTCTATCTGCTCTTAAATAGTAGTAAATGTCTCACTAAAACGTTCAAACTTACCCTAATCGTCTAAGCTGGCCTGAGCTGTATTATCAGCAAAGCAATAATTTATTATTGCAAGTGACCCACAACTTGCAAGGTTATCTTTGTTCTAACTAAGTTGATATCATTCTCCCAAGCTAATTTAGAAATATATGAATACTAGCTTCAGTCCGTGACTTCGTCCGCGTAACATTTCTTGTTCCCTCATCCCACCCCGTCGCATCGCATCGCCCGTCTGCGCTATTACTTCGTTTTCGCTTAGCGTTATTTCTGACTTTTATTTTGCTCGGCTCCTAAGGGTCGTAACGTGATGTTAAATAGCATATAACATTCCTCAAGAATTGGGCTATTAAATACAGTTATTTTTTTTTCTAATCCGTTCTGGGATTAGCGCGTTTAAACAAACAAACTCTTAAAGCTAAGTTAAATTAATATGGTTAATCGAGTTTCAGAAAAAGTTTGGGTTTATAGAGCGTCGCCTCCGTTGTCGCTCATACATGTGTGATAGTCCCTTGCTAAAATTCGATGTCCTTTATCGAATTCTGAAACACTTACCAACAATTTTCTATTAAATGAACCTCAATAGGTAAATGGATATAACTATAGCAACTACAAAAAACTCATCATGAAGTGCATACAATGTGAAGTGTATAAAAAGGTTTTTAATTTGATGATTACAGGTGTGCTAGCTTATATAATGCTATCTGGTAGAACACCATTCGCTTCGGCTGGAGATGATACCCCGGAAGCGATTTTAGCGAGAATCGAATCGGGAAAGGTAAATTATCATTGACATTGACACTATGATAAAATAACATGCATAAAAAATCATCTTATCGTTTTATTACTATTTACATTCAAAATCGTAACATGACAATTCATCCTGAATCGCACTTTCTCACACAATTTAATGTGAGAAAGTGTGCCTATGAGCAACGGTCACCAATGGTTCGAGCCACCGGCGTCGCCTTAAAATGCGGCACGAGTGCATTACTCAACATACAACGCTACAAGGTTATTTTGGGTCGTGGCCAAAATCGGAACTAACGCCATTTTCTTTTGACAATACAATTTCTGTGACTCAAATTCAGCAATGTTTACCATCTTTGCCCTCCTGTCAATGTCATTCGGGCGCCAATATATCTTTGTTGCAATGATAATGATTTATGTTTTCAGGTGGAGCTGTCAAACGGCGTGTGGCGCCACGTATCTGCGGGCGCGCGCGGCTGTGTGCGGCGCATGCTGCAGCTGGAGCCGGCGCAGCGCCCGCGCGCCGCCGAGCTCGTGCGCGAGCCGTGGATCAGCGCGCCGCCGCCCGCGCCGCACCCGCCCGCGCCGCCCGCGCCCGACCACGAGCCGCCCGCCGCCGACCTGCGCCGCGCCGTCGACCTCACCTTCCAGGTACACTACTGTAGCTACTGCAGCTGCAGCCGGCGCAGCGCCCGCGCGCCGCCGAGCTCGTGCGCGAGCCGTGGATCAGCGCGCCGCCGCCCGCGCCGCACCCGCCCGCGCCGCCCGCGCCCGACCACGAGCCGCCCGCCGCCGACCTGCGCCGCGCCGTCGACCTCACCTTCCAGGTACACTACTGTAGCTACTGCAGCTGCAGCCGGCGCAGCGCCCGCGCGCCGCCGAGCTCGTGCGCGAGCCGTGGATCAGCGCGCCGCCGCCCGCGCCGCACCCGCCCGCGCCGCCCGCGCCCGACCACGAGCCGCCCGCCGCCGACCTGCGCCGCGCCGTCGACCTCACCTTCCAGGTACACTACTGTAGCTACTGCAGCTGCAGCCGGCGCAGCGCCCGCGCGCCGCCGAGCTCGTGCGCGAGCCGTGGATCAGCGCGCCGCCGCCCGCGCCGCACCCGCCCGCGCCGCCCGCGCCCGACCACGAGCCGCCCGCCGCCGACCTGCGCCGCGCCGTCGACCTCACCTTCCAGGTACACTACTGTAGCTACTGCAGCTGCAGCCGGCGCAGCGCCCGCGCGCCGCCGAGCTCGTGCGCGAGCCGTGGATCAGCGCGCCGCCGCCCGCGCCGCACCCGCCCGCGCCGCCCGCGCCCGACCACGAGCCGCCCGCCGCCGACCTGCGCCGCGCCGTCGACCTCACCTTCCAGGTACACTACTGTAGCTACTGCAGCTGCAGCCGGCGCAGCGCCCGCGCGCCGCCGAGCTCGTGCGCGAGCCGTGGATCAGCGCGCCGCCGCCCGCGCCGCACCCGCCCGCGCCGCCCGCGCCCGACCACGAGCCGCCCGCCGCCGACCTGCGCCGCGCCGTCGACCTCACCTTCCAGGTACACTACTGTAGCTACTGCAGCTGCAGCCGGCGCAGCGCCCGCGCGCCGCCGAGCTCGTGCGCGAGCCGTGGATCAGCGCGCCGCCGCCCGCGCCGCACCCGCCCGCGCCGCCCGCGCCCGACCACGAGCCGCCCGCCGCCGACCTGCGCCGCGCCGTCGACCTCACCTTCCAGGTACACTACTGTAGCTACTGCAGCTGCAGCCGGCGCAGCGCCCGCGCGCCGCCGAGCTCGTGCGCGAGCCGTGGATCAGCGCGCCGCCGCCCGCGCCGCACCCGCCCGCGCCGCCCGCGCCCGACCACGAGCCGCCCGCCGCCGACCTGCGCCGCGCCGTCGACCTCACCTTCCAGGTACACTACTGTAGCTACTGCAGCTGCAGCCGGCGCAGCGCCCGCGCGCCGCCGAGCTCGTGCGCGAGCCGTGGATCAGCGCGCCGCCGCCCGCGCCGCACCCGCCCGCGCCGCCCGCGCCCGACCACGAGCCGCCCGCCGCCGACCTGCGCCGCGCCGTCGACCTCACCTTCCAGGTACACTACTGTAGCTACTGCAGCTGCAGCCGGCGCAGCTCCCGCGCTCAGCTCACAGACACGCTCCACTACGGGCATTTCTCAGTATCATTTTGCTATACGTTAATCATTGTTATTTATTGTATTACACCTATTTTCAGTCCACATCTTCTATTACAAAGTCCCGATTGACTTCATTCAATGATCCGGCTCGAAGGACCATTGAATAGGCTCAATTGGAACTTCAGGGCCTTCCCCGCGATTTACTAGACACCTACACCACAGAATAGATAGGTACTGAAGGCCGACTCTTTACGACGACCCATAATAGACGCACGCATAGATAGACACGCACTCACGAGTATAAAGATATTACTTTGGATAGATCGGAAATAATAACTGATGTCATATAGGTACTTAACGTTTGCGTCAATAACGTGTTGCGTTGCTGAGTCCACCTGTAGCAGGGCTAGGGAAGCTGTTAAGCCTTCGCTGAGGTTCACGGCTTAAAGTACGGCGACAATAGAAAAAGTGAGTATATGGTTATCAGGGTTAAAATTAAACATACACTTACATCCATAAATTCACTCCTCCCCATGGGGGTAGGCAGAATCTACAGAACGCCACCTGCTACGATCCTTACATACTCCTTTTGCGTCGTTTACGTTTCATACATATGGTCATACACGCATGCCGGTTGCGAGTACTACGGACTTGACCTTTCTGAAGTACATCATTAATAAGGTCACTATATGTCCTCCCAGGGCGTCCCCTCCCGGCGTTTTTACACACATCTGCCTTGTAAATACCTTTTGTTAGTCGCCTTTCATTCATCCTCTCAACGTGACCAAATCAATCTTTTCAATTTTACTCATCACATCTTCTTTTAACCGCACCGTTGCCTTACCACATCATTCTTCAGCCTATCATTCATAGTGAACAGTCACACATGCTTCACAAAGAACGCATTTCCACAGCATTTATCTACTTTCGTGCTTCTTTTGCCACACCCAAAATTCACTTCCATACATAAGCGTAGGCATCAGCACACCATTGTTAACAGCCAGTCGTGCCTTTTTGGACCTCAACTGGTTATTCACAATTGCATGTGTAGCACCATTCACTTTATTTCCCGCATTTACTTTTCTTTCCACATCTCTATCAATCTTTCCACCCCTTGAAAACAGACTCCCCAAATATACGAACGCACTTACTTGCTCCATACTCTTATTATTTATTTTCACATCAGACACTGATATATCCTCTTCTCTTTCAAACACCATAATCTTCGTCTTAGTCACATTTATATTCATCATTTTCACCTATATGCTTCATCCATCACAGTCACCATGTCTTGCCACTGTTCTGCTGACGATGCAAGTAGAACTGGATCATCTGTGTAGAGAAAGCATTTGATAGGCAACTCATTCATCGTCAATCCATACTCTCTTTCAAATCTGTCAGAAAACTATCCATGTACAAGTTGAACAGCCACGGTGACGCTACACAGCCCTGTCTAACACCCCTTGAGATGCAGAACCAGTTCATGTATGCCCGAATTATTCTAACACAAGCACTGGAATCCTTGTATAAAGATTTCAGTGCCCGTACCTAGCGCCAGTCCACACCGTGCAAAGATAGTATCAACCTCAGGTCTTCCCTTCACACACTGTCATAGGCCTTCTCCAAGTCAACGAAAGCACAGTAGACTTTCTTGTGCTTTGCCAGATGTTTTTTGGCTATGCAACTTAGGGAGAAGATCTGATCCTTACAGCGCATACAGTTTGCCAACAACACTAAAATGACTAATGCCGCGCTAGTTTTTATACTCCTGCGGAGAGCCTTTTCTCTTATACAGGCTGGCAGGGACATCGACGCGCAACCTGTTACTATGGATTCAGTACATGATTCTGAAACCCCTGCGTTAAAATTTTGCATCGGACATTAAAAAGAAAAACATTTGCTCTGCCATACATTTTGACTACGTAGGTATTGCAGTTTTCTATGAAACAGCAGTTTTATTTTTTAATAACCCACGAAAAATTTCAACGCAGGGAATGGGCCGGAATCATTTACTGAATTCGTGGTTTCAGTTTGCGCGTCGATGTCCTAGCCACCCTGTATAGTGGTACGATTACAGCCTTACACCAATCATCCGGCACACGGCCATATCTCCAATACATATTAAAAATCCGGTACAACAGGCTTGCTACCACCTCGTCACCACCCCTCAGCATTTCAGCAGACACTCTGTCGTACCCTGCAGATTTCCCAAATTTCATCCCTTCCAGCGCTCTTACAATCTCATTTATTTCTGTTACATTTTCTTCATCTACATATGAGCTTGGGTCTTCAAAACTGGCGTCTGCCCAGTTACCACTCCTTGCACACTATCCTGACAACTATATACATTTTTAAAGTATCCCTTCCAGCGTTCCAAGACCTTACATTCTTCGCTTAGTAAACATCCATCTGCTGCTCTCATAACATTTATACTCGATGTTCCTGTCACTCCGCGAACTAATCTTACCTGTTTCTAGAACAGCTTAACATTGGCCCTGAAGTTATCAGAGTACTTCCTGTTATACTTATCTTCATCATTTTTCATTTTTACCATTTCATTCATTTTCGTTTTCATTTCGGTGTATTTCTTCTTCATTCTTTCCAAATCATCTGTCACATTCGTTGCCTGATTCATCCTATTTTGGGCCTTACAGGCTAACACATTAAACCAGGCCTCTTTCTTCTTCCTCACAACCTCTTTAACTTCACCACCCAAGAATCATTCGTTCTACTACCACATTTCCTCTGCGCCAGACTACATTTGTGGCTACTTGCGCCATACTATTTTTCGCTATATCAAAATAATCAACCTGAGCATATACCAACACTGTATCTCAACGGGGTATGTTAGAGTCGGGTCTCTCAGTTTAGGTATCTAGGGCATGTTGTGACCGAAACCCTACTTGATGATACAGATATTGAGAGAGAGCGAAGAGCGTTGTCGGTGAGCGCTAACATGTTGTAACGCACATGTAACATTGTGTACAGCACAGGTAAAGATAACTTTGTTCAAAGCCTACTGTCAAAGCTCCACCAGCGCCTTATGGACCAACTACACGCAGCGGGCCTATAATGCTCTCAGAGTTCAATATAACACCGCCTTTAGGATTCTGGTGCGACTACCTCGATTTTGCAGTGCCTCGGCTTTTACGCTTTAAAGGTGAACGTCCACTGGTCCGAACCGCCGCAACGCACTCACGGCATGGGCACGCAACGGGTTTTGGTCCACTATCAGCACCGAGCGCAAATAAACAAAAAATGCGTTGCGTGCCGTTGACGTCACATGGATTAATTCACCGCGTGCATCGCTCACTGCCGCACGTTTTGTTTATAATTCAGGTGAGAACCGCCGAAACATTGTAAAATGGACGACTCACTTTTAATTCTATTAGTAGATAGATATGAAGAATTGTAGTATCTGAAAAATCGACAATATTCAAATTTGCAAAGAACAGATAATATACGGATACAGTGAACGTATGTTATCAGCAAAACCGTTCAATATGTTGCGTGCTTTGCGTACGTTGCGGCCGTGGCGAACCAGTATAGGTACGTTCACCTTAATGCGCAAAAAGTCAGCCTCATTAATTCGCCGAATTCGAGGGTGTGGCAACAGAATCCTAAGAAGAATCGACACCTGATGAAATTTTCCATAATTATTTAATTTAATCACTTATTTAAATTTCATTTATTTATTTATATTTTATGTTAACTGCATTAATTGATTGCCTCGTCATGACTAACATAGTATTAACTTAATTTTATACAAAAAAAAATTGGACAAAAATAGTCTGAAACAAACAAATTTTATTTTTTATTTATAAATATCTGACAGTTATGTTTGAAAGTAGAAATGGCACTCATTGCTTTAAAGAAGAAAACTTCTCGAAACATTATCTATGACACTTACGCTGTCGCTTGAAATCAAATATTATTGCCCAACTGTCCATAGTATTTATTTATACTTATGAGTGTACGTACGGCGATTTAAAACTATGTCAAACTAATGATCAGGCCCGCTGGGTGCGGGCGTGCAGGGCGTCACCGCACAAAGGCGGCACTTTCAAGGGGGCGGCAAATATCGAAATCTCCTTATTGAACACATTGTTCTATATAGAAAATTAACGCAAACGTTTGCAGGTTCAAACCACTTTAGGGCCAGTTTTTCAATCGCCAGTTAACTTTTATCCGACGAATAAGTTTTTCATTTTGACAGTTTTTGTTTGGACAACCTGTCAAAACGTCACATTTATTCTTCAGATAAAAGTTATCTAATTATTGAAAAATCGGCCCTTAGATAGGTAATCTCTAAGAGGGTATTCCCCTGTTATAAATATAACCCTTCTTTGTGCGTGGTCCGACACGCACATGGCCGGTTTTTTTTTATACACCCCCATAACAACTTAACCAACATCAAATTCCTATCTAAAATCCTAGTAGGGTAAAGAGGGGGCAGCATTGTCAGTTTTGCAAGCGGGCGGTGAAGGGCCCAGCGGCGGGCCTGCTAATGATAGTTGCGAATGCGCTTGGACTCGCTGCATCTATTTTATTTCTGCACACCGCTCCGTGCACGAGTTGTCGGCGCCAGCTGACCATAACGCACCTCATGTAAATAATGTTTAACATAATCTTTGTGTATGTGTCGTATGTATATCGCCCCAGTCCTGCAGGCCGAGTAAGTTGATTGCCCATTGTGTCACCCTGTGTAAAATGTCTACATTTATATCTGTTATTTTTTATGGGTTCCCTATCCATTTGCATAAAATGTTAAGACCTAATATAACTTAGCATAATTTTGTTTGGCATAATTATATTTTCGCATAATATAATTACGCATAACAGCTTACGCATAATTTTTTTAAGCATAATTTCTCTAACCATAATCATGATTAAGCATAATATTCTAAAGCATAAATTTATTAAGCATAAAGTTCTAAAGCATAACTTTTTTATGAACAATTTTGTGGGTTTTTTTTTCGCTGTAGGAAGCATGAAGCAAGCGAGCATACAGCATGCAAGCAAGCATACAGCATGCAAGCAAGCATGCAGCAAACAAGCAAGCATGCAGCATGCAAGCAAGCGTGCAGCATGCAGCAGGCAGGGTTTCTGTAACGGCTCCGGCGCTGCGGGCCTCCGGCGGCCCCATGCGTGCTAATCGTCGCAGACGGCTTTCGCTCACCACCGCAGCTTCGGCTTGTTGGCCGGCTTCGCCGGCCAGCCTCAGCCGCGGCGGCTCGCTCGCAGCCGCCTGCTGCTCAGCCCGCGGGCCGCCTCGCCCCTACGCGCCTACGCGATTTTAAATTACACTCTAGGGGTAGGACAAACAAGACTACGTGGAGTCGGTTTTGCAGCAATTCGGTTCTGTCACTAACTTTTGTTGCACAGCATATTAAATTTTTAACCAACAATATTATGCTAATAATCATTAGGCCTACTAACGTTATGCGAATCAAATTTATGCCAAAACAAACTAGTCTTTAAGATGATTATGCCAACATAAAATGTATGCCTAAAAAAATTATGCCGAAGTATTATTATGCCAAAACAAATTGTGCCAAAATCGTTATGCCGAAGTATATTAGGACAAAGAACATTATGCGAAAAGAAGGGATCCCTTTTTTATGGTGTACATAATAAAGAGTATTCTATTCTATTCTATTGTGTTTGCTGAACTTACACTACTTGTGTTTTTAACACTATTTTTGTTTCCGCCCTAGGCAATGACAGCGTCGCCACTGACACCGCAAGTTTTGGGTCCCGTATCACAGTCAACTCTCGCGAAGCGTCGTAGTCAACCCCAGCGACGTTTCCCACCGACACAACTTTAAAGTACCTTCAGGTATACAATTAACAATGGCAAATCGGCAATGGGTACATTATAGACGATAATGTAAGTAAATGTTTCATAGTATAAACACCCAACGAGGCTTCCGACGAGGTCTTTAGAGTTTTATAAGTCCATAATGTTATGAGACTCATTTCCATAATAAACGGTTTATAAACCAATTTATGTTAAATTGAAACGGACATAAGTATTTATTAATTATCAATTATCATTCTTAATTATGTTCACAATGTTGTTTTTTTTTGACAGCCCACTTTTTATGACTGCTAGTGTTGCGCGGAGTCGCGGACTAATGAATATGATTGCAAGTTTTTTTTTAAAATGTTTATGCGTTATGTCATCAAGAGCAAGATCATTATAGTTAAGACATTCCACACCGATCATTCATTACTAAAAGTTGGTGTTGTGGATACTATAATCTCTTTTTTTGCTTTTTACGTACGATATTTTTTTACGGCGTATAGAACGATTAAGCTATTATAGACCTTTAAATCAGCGGCAGTTCATAAAAATGTGCGGAAAAGAGCTTTACTGTTGTAACAAATGAAAGTCGTCTTCCGGTGAATTGTCAGCGCCTTTGTCTTAGCAGTAATTCGTAGTTCAAGTAATACTACTGACTCGTGGTTGACCGTAGGTACAACGGCATATGGAAGAAATGGCTTGCCCACCTGTATAGTACTCCTAACTTTTGATACGTCCTTGTGCCATTACTTTATTATTCTTATACTTGCTAAAGTGCAATATTTTTATTTTCCTCGTATATCTTATTAAACTTGTTAGCAATGATATTTATTTTGATAAAGTATTACCCTCTATAAGTATTTCTCGTAATCAATTTTTCTTTATAGATACTCATAGTCATTAGGTGTTTCAAATTGATTTTATTTTGATGTTGTTCATGCAATGGAAAAATTGTTTATATTTTTATAAGACAGTTTCATTCGATTTAAGCATAGAAGTTAAATGTAAGTGACTGACTTTAAAAAAAAAAGACAGCGACACCACGAAATACTTCCACCTTTTTGCCATCAGAGATACGTAACAGAAACTATTGTTATATTTCTTCTATCGAGGTATGTATATTTTTTTGCAAACTTTATGACGCTTTTAAGCTAGATAATCAATTATATGTATAAATCAATACTAAATATAAAAATCAATTGTATCAATTTTTATAGAGAATTATGTATTCACTTCTTCGCGTCCACTTATTAATTTTACCATATCTGTAGGGCACCACCTGACAATTTGGAGTGTTTTTACATTGATTAACTTTACCTAACAAAGATTGACATTTTGTCGAAAAAAAATCACTAATTTATTTTTATAAAGGTGGTGTTTTACTCGTAATCATTTCATATCAATAAGGCCTAACTTGCTCATAAAAGCATAATTCATTTTTCAACCCTCAATATAGTTCTTAAAGTTATTGTCATGTAGAAATGTCATTTAGTATTATTATGATGTAGATTAAGTAAAAAATTATTCATTTATTTTTGTTATTTGTGTTAGATGACTTTATACTTAACCATGTAATGAGTTAGGTTATATACTTTATAAAACTATTATGTTGTAGTTATCACCCAAACTTAACTGTGCCATTCCTTGTGCTTTACTTCCTATTTATGGATTTTACCTTAATTAAAGCTTTAATTTGTAAACAAATATTTCAAATATGACCTGTATACGACATTTTTCTTTTTAAATTCATGGTATATCAAAATTAATTCCAAAACTAAAAGTCCATAACTATTGTTCTTCCATTTTTTAAATAATATTTAATAATTTCGAAAATAAGACATCAACTGGACTTACTGATATCAACGTTGACTAACTCTGTATGTTCCATACCAACATCTATTCAGTATTATGCTGTAGATCGAGCAAGTCCCTATGCCAAACTATTTAATAATAATTACTATTATAAGATAATAATAACATCTATTAAAATATTCTTTGCATACAACTATCTACGTAACTAGTTATACAAATCTGTATTATTTTCATTCTATGGTGGCTGTCATCTATATTCATATATTTTTATACTTAATGTATTTTATTTACTACGATAAATAAATCGTTTAGAAAATATAATATGGTGATTGGTTTTCTACCAAAGATTAGAAGGTTTTATTCTTAACGTAACGTTATATTCGGGATTAATCGTGAAAAAGTTAGGATTGTGTAGATTTATCTTCATCTTAGAACTTTAAGGTGTATTTAGCATAATATTTTAAAAGTGCGTAGCAACACCTATGGTTATTGTATTTACCAAAACCATTAGCTTTACTGAGAGATTTTCAAACTTTGACCTAGAATAATAACTGTGGTTATGGTAAATATTACGATCGCTAAGTGCTTGCAGTCTGTACCTTGTCATATTTTACCAAATTTAAATGTAATTATTTTGACTACAGTTTTATCAACTGAAGGAATTGATATTAAATAAAATATTAATCTTAATAGATCTCTATACTTAAAATAAGATTTTAAGAATTTATAACATTCTGACAATTTCAACATCAAACATATCTGAAAAAGCAAAATGTGCATGTAAATGGGTGCGACATACAATTATATATATTATTATGATCTATTATAAAGTATATAGGATGTAAATTTGAATCAGACACCTGTTTTCATATACTGTAGTATAATGTAAATATTTTTAGGATGCATTATAGTAACATACACATACAATAACAGATACAGGCAAAAACATAATAATTTCTATATGTGCTCCCCCTTATTGTTGGCGATTGGATGTTTACAGTAGGACATTTTTTGGCCGACATATATAAACATTACTTAGCATGTGCTTTGGCTGAGCTTAGATGATCCCATCTCTGTCTTTCTCTTGTAGTTTGAAAGTTGCGCGACAGTGATAGAGATACTGCTCAGCCTTAGCATGTAGTGTAGTAGCTAAGGAACGTCTATTTATCTCGTCCTCAGTAACACCCTGGAGTCCGGATTTTTGCCCTGTAGAAATAGGCTCTCCCTATATTACTTGGGAGTATGACATATAATCTGACCACACTGATGAAATGTGACTATTCTATTACACATCTGCCATCCCCTTTTGGGAAAACAAGGGTGATTTTATGATAGTGGATAAATATAACCATGAGCTTTTCGAGAAAAATTTACCTTCAAGATTCAAACCTGATTTTTGAATCTATTTCTTGCTGTGTTTGATCCGTGATCCGTGTGTAGAATCCGTGTCTGTAATATTGCACTATTCCTTAGTGCAATTTTACAGGATAGTATTTTTTTGGAGGAAACATTAAGATGTTTACGATTCCTGATAAATAATGGGTAAAAAGAAAACAGTTTAAATTTTCTTCAAAATTGAGCACATGGTTCCTTTGATCGCACATGTAGATTCAGTTCTCTCTCTGGAGTCCCATCGCAAAAATTCAATTCTGTATATCTTAATTGTCCAAGTTGATCTTGTATATATGCAAGGAGTTACCTATATAAATGCATTTACCAGTAATATTAAATATTACATAATATTTTTATTTTCATTTTTTATTTTTGAGTGCTCGCTATGACTGAAGGCGTTCGCAGACAACTAACTGCCAACCAATTTGGTTCTAATTAAAAACGTTGGGAGTGATTAAAGCTTTGGTTTCTTATGAAAGCGGTTCCGTCATAATTATATCGGCCGCCATGAAAATCTGTAATTCCAACAGTATTTGACATTAACATGTCAAGAAAACGTGCTGTATTTGAACAGCCGTTATTTTGTGACTATTCACCGCTTTTCTTGCGAAACCAAAGCTTAAGAGAATGCACACTGTCACTATCTAAACGCAAACAAAATCGTTACAGGTACGCATCGCCTAAACTTGCACGTACACACGGCTACATATCGAGCTATATTTTCCAGTATAAGCTGATCTCGCATTGTGTAGGATTTCCATACAACGAGAGGTCAGCTTATACTAGAAGTGTATAGCTTGATATGTAGCCGTGTGTACCTTACCTACTTACACCATTGCCTGCAGCACAAGTGACTAAAATGAAGGTATAATTATACCAGTTATATCAAATTGAAAAAGATAGCACATTTTTTTCGTAGCGGTTTTCGTAATTCAAGTGTTACTTTTGAAGTTCTGACGTATGAAACGATTGAGCGGGAGAATAGTTAGGGTGGTCTTCAGCGCCAACTATTCTAGTATTTTGCTATTTTGATTATTATTTTTTCTTTCTCGTAAAGAAAATTTAAACGATGTATATTGCATAAAATCCAGTAACTACTGATTGGGAGAAGGCACTGGCTCCTGTAACACAGGTCTTCACTTTGTTTGTACACATTTTTTATGCCAATAAAGAATTGATTTATTTAATGGAGAAGAATTGGTAGTAGACTACCCCAATTAAATATTTTATATAATAATACAATATGAACTGGCGAAATGAGTGTGCACTTTAGGTAAACTTCTGCCTATTCCTTCGGAGAATACAAGGTGTGATGTTGTAGGTACAATATTGTTATTGGATGTCTGCGGGCGCCTCAACACGAGCCATCGTTGTTGTTTCGTTTAACTCACTGCTGTTGTCATGTACTAGGTACATTCAAACTATCAGTTTTATTAAAGTAATTAACACCTATTGGGATCACTAGTTATGTAATACTTATAATATGGATGTATCTGTAAATTGTAGGTAATTCACCTCAAAAATTTGCGGATTAATATTATAGGTATATATGCAGTAAGATACCTACATAAAGTCAGGAAAATTGATTGTTGAGAATTTGCTGCTCGAAGTTTTGGATCCATGCCTAAATGCATAAAAAATACCTAACACGGCAATTTGCCGTAGTCAGTCAATCTTCTCAACAATCAAGTTCTCTGACTTTAGGTACCATTTAAAGTACAAACTTAAAATTCTAGACATCCCATTCATGCATCAATATAAAAGATGAGATAAAATTTAAGAGCGGAGTAACTAAATATTGTACTAACTTGACCATATAAATTAATTTGACAGAGACATTCTAAATTTGTCGTGGGTTCCCTAACACCATCACCATGTCACTTTACAATAGTAGGTATATTATGTATACACGTAGATAAATTCTGATCATATCGCACAAAGGATTGCCTCGTTTTTATAAATAAAAGTAGTTTTTCATCGTTCAACATTGAACACTGATATTTCAGATAATGCTTAAGTACAATATTGGCACTCAACAAATAATATTCTCCTAAAATGTGAAGCACTTGTTCCTTCATAGAAAGTAGTGGACGCTTTCGTAATGTAACAATTAAGTACATACCTAGTTGCATCAGAGCATATTATATTTTTTTACCTTAATCCGTAAGGTTTCGTGTGATTGCATCTTTGTTTGAATAAGAATCCGTGGCCAGTACTTAAGTAAGAAGTTTCGGGTTATCTTATGAATCACGATTTAAGATTTTGGAGTCAAAGTTTGTATCAAATAACTCGGGTTGTACGATAATATTATAATTTAAAATACCTACTGAATACTTAATGTCTTTTTTAAAGTACCAGTCTGTTTTCCGCATTCCAGTGCTTAAATATCGCCTATTTTTTAAGTTGAAGCTCGGTGACTAGTGATTCGCCGTCATGCACAAGCTGCGTCCGAAATATTTAACTAGGTATCAACTCTTCGCACACTTGACGCACAGTGCGATGCTAACAAAAGTTATGGCATCGGCCGAAGGCACGTGAAAGCGCCGGCTTAATGCGATTGTTGCCTTATGGGCATAAGGCAACAATCGCATTCGTCGGGCTTGAGTTCTGCGGCCAAACCAGGAACACAAAGGCTACAACAACAGCAATGGTGGCAGGATAGGTGGCTCGCTAAGGAACGTGCTATCCTAGGATAAGATGATAAGTACTATCCTCACCTGAGGCTTGCAGCTTTGGTAGGATTAATCCAAAGGAAAGGTTGCAGTTTATCGTTTTTGATCGAACGAAGGATTTAATGTCGTTATCTTAAACCGTTACGTTGCTTATGGCATTGATATTTCCGCAAAATCTAGTGATCTTCGAACACAGAGAATGGAACTTGACAGAAAATCACTCGTGATTGTTGCAATTCTGGGTCTATCTTGTAATATAAAATCTACAAACCACATAATTTAAGAACTCATTCAAAAAGAAAATATTTTTTTTGTAAACAATAAAAAATAGGGTGTCTCAATTTCTTACTGGTACGGAATAATAAGAACACCTTGAAAAACTAAATTTATTTTAAAGAAGTTAAAAATATAGGTATTTAAGTTAGCTTCTTTTTAATAAATCTTTTTAAATAAAGTAAGCTAAACTCCACCAATAATAGTGAATATAATAAGTACATAATACTGCTAATATTAGACCATAATATTAATATAAATGTAATAGATTAAATAAATTGATGTATGTTCATTCACTTTGGACCGAGCTTGCCTGCACATTTGTTAATTAATTATAAAGAAATATTTTCTTAATGGCTCATAATAATGTTGATGTTGAACTAGGTAATTTTTCAAGGACACTTCAAAATGTAGCATACAATTACAAAGATTAAAGACACATGTTAAAATTTTGTAACTGACACCAATTTTTAATACAAATATCCTAACAAGACCACAAATCAAGGAATTGAATATAAAAAATGAGAGAATTATAACTTTTCATTCGCCCCATTAGCGTAAAGACTTAAATGAGTGGAGTTTTTGTGGTCTTGAATGTTAATGTTATGTCACATCTATTTTTCTATCTGAAATGAAATTTCTACATAGTGAATAATGACATCAAATTGTTGCATAGACATCACATAGATATGTAATATAAATATTGTTGATATTGCTTAAAATGTAGTTTCATTTATGTTTATTGTCCTAGTATTAGTAACAAAACAAACCTCTGTTTTTACTTTGTTTTACTTTTTTTACATGCCTTACTGAACTTAGTCCAGTGATTTAAATGCAACTTATTTACAACTCCCAAGAAAATGAAAAATACTTTGAATAACTATTTTAGGAAGGACTTGACACCAGCATAAGTCCAACACAATATAAGATGGGTTTTAACTACAGGAAATGGTTCTAAAGAAATTTAGAAAGGGGATAATGGTGCCCAGGCTGGAGATCCCTACTACCTAACAAAAAAGTAATTGCATACAGCTGGGGTAACTTGTACACATGTTTAGCTGTATTGATCAGAAAACACATTGGATTTTATTAAATATATATATTTTATAATCATTTTACATTAACTCCTTTTAGAGTTGGTGCCACTATTACTCCCTTTCCTGGGATCATTAATGGACTTCCTTTATAGCAAGCAACTTTGTTTTCATTTGTTAAAAGATCAGGAGCACAAGTCTCAAATATTTTTTTCTTGGGGTTCAGTATGGCTTCTGGCTCTCGAGGGTAGCCCTCACATTCAACCAAATCACCAGGAACTGCTCCGCTAGGTGGTACAAGGACTTCTACTTTTTCTGAAGAGGAAGCACACATTACCATAGCTTCTGAAGTCACTCCCCTCATCTGAAAATTATAAGATATTTTTATGTTAAAATTTATTTACTAGTAAATTATACTGTTACATTAAACTGACGCCAATTCCGTTTTACCTTGACTGGTTTCAAGTTAGCAAGTATCATGACAATTCTGTTTTGCATTTCCCCAATTGGTACATGATTTACAAGACCAGACACAACAGTTCGAGGTTTGTCTTCACCACAATCAATCTGTTCCACATATAAAGAATCAGCATCAGGATGTTTGTTTATATCAACAATCTTTCCAATTCTGAAATCCAATTTCCTAATATCCACTACAGTCTCATTGGAGGACTCAGGTTTCTCCTTGATTTTCTTAGCAGTGTCTTTCACTTTTTTCACAACTGGCTGTTTTTCTGATTGCACTTTTATATCCTCTGTTTTACATATAGCAACAGATGGCACTGACATCTTCCCTGGTATGGGGTATTGTTTTTTACCGTTCGTTGTTTCCAACCTTATTAATTTAGCTTTAGCAATTTCCACTTTAGCAGCAAGAACTTTATTTTCCTCTGTAAGTCCTTTTACTTTTTCTTCAATTTTGACTTTTTTAATTTCATCTAACTGAAAGGTAAAACATTTAATTGTAGCTTTAACATCTTGATTCTGTATACCTACCGAAACCTAGTTATATTTGAAAAACTATACAAACGAAAGAGGGCTCTGCCCAGCAGTTAGATGATGTTGGATCATAGATCTAAGAAGTTTGATGTTACGTGAAAGAGTGAAATAAGTACCTTGCTTCTAAATTCCGCCAGTCTCTTTTCTGCTGTTTCAGCATTGTTTATAATTCTACTAACAGTATCTTGAGACATGGTTCTCTTTATTAAGTGCGATATCATCGAAAGTAAAGCTAGAAAAAGGTTGTTTTTTTCTAACCTCGAAGTCACTTAACTGGTGACAACTACTATGACAATGACACTGACAAGCCAGTGGTGGGTCAGGGAGTGTTGAACGTTGTGATTCACGGTGAATGACGGGGATGCATGACCAAGGAGTTAGTAGGTATTATTAATTTGCTCTTTGTGCATGGAATTAGTAGGTGTCACGGACAATAAGCTGTACAAGGATCTTTCAGCGCGTGGCCCAAATCGAACCAACACCGCCAAGCTCCCGAAAAACTTCAGTCACCTCATCTGTGAATTTAGTTGTGTGGGTCCACAGGTCTACGTCGGACCTCCTAGATTCAGGAGTCTTGCTTGAGCAATAAAATGGCAAAATTCACAACAAATTGCAGTGCCACCTGCCGCGTGCCGCCTGGAATACCACCATAATAGTGGATGCAAAAATACTTTGCGCTGGAATACTGGTCCCGCTAGCGATAGCGGAAGAAATTGGCAGTAAGGTTCCTTGAAATTAATCGTCCAAGGTGGTAAAGGCATTACATCATGCGATCTAGCGTTTCGAACTTCCGAGCATGGCCCCTATAATTTTATTGCCAGTTGCAATTATTTTTGGTAGAGCAACAAAAAAAACAAAAAAGGAAGAACAAAGATGGCCGTTCGAAGCGCGTCATAAATACGCAACTGACGTTGTTTATATTTGTGCAAAATTAAATTATTAAATTATTATCTTAACTTGATTTTGTGTCTGTGTTAAGTATAATGTAAGTGGATAATCCTGTACATTTAAGTCGTAATGCTATAATGTATTAAATCTGCATAAGAAACGATGTCAAACAACACTGTCGGCTCATCGGGGCCTGCTCCCGGCAAAATACGTGGACCTGGAAGACCTCCAAAACGTACATGCACTTGGTGTGCTCAAAGTAAAACTCCACTGAAATATGTTCTGCCTACAGAGAACGGCAAAAAAGAGTTCTGTTCGGAAACGTGTTTGTCTGAATTTAGACAGGCGTATAGTAAAGGCGCCTGTCTTCACTGTGATAATGTTATTCGAGGTAACGCACCTTCGAGTAGCAAGAACTTTTGTTCCACATACTGTTTGAATAAGTATCAGAAGAAAAACGAGAAGCGAACTACATCCCCACAATCTGGAAATGGAGCTAATGGATCAGAAAATCATGCAAATAATAATTCTACAGGTTCCTTTTATGATATTTACCAAGATTTTGATTGGAATGAGTACATGAAGTATACAAATAGTGTGGCAGCACCTCAAGAATGTTTTAAACAGGCACCTATGCCTCCAGTAAATGACTTCAAAGTGGGAATGAAATTAGAGGCTCTTGATCCCCGAAATTTAACATCTACCTGTATTGCAACTGTTGTTGGTGTTCTGGGTCCTCGATTAAGGCTGAGGCTTGATGGCAGTGACAACAAAAATGACTTCTGGCGTCTGGTAGATGCAGGAGACATTCACCCTATTGGCCATTGTGAAAGAAATGATGGTATGTTGCAGCCACCTCTGGGATTTCGTATGAATGCCAGTAGCTGGCCCATGTTTTTACTCAAAACTCTTAATGGTGCAGATATGTCTCCTGCTAAAGTTTTTCAACCTGAACCCCCAACTCCTAAGTCAAATTTGTTTGTTGTTGGTCAGAAATTGGAGGCAGTTGATAAGAAAAACCCACAGTTAATTTGTTGTGCTACTGTTAGTGCAGTGAAAAATGATCAGATACATGTAACATTTGATGGTTGGAGGGGTGCCTTTGATTATTGGTGCAGATATGACTCAAGAGATATATTCCCAGTCGGTTGGTGTGCTAGAGCTGGACACCTTCTAGCACCTCCTGGTCAGAAAAGTGCTACAACCCCATCAAGGTAATAACAACCTTTCTGATTTGATTCTGTTTCTTTTGCTAGACTATACAGGGTGGCAGGGACAACAACACAACCTGTTACCATGAATTGAGTACATGATTCTGAACCCACCTGCGTTTAAATTTCTCGTCAGTTATTTAAAAAAAGTTTGTTGTTCCATACATTTTGACCACATAGGTATTGCACTTTTCCAAACATCTGTTTTTTTTTTTAACTTTCAAAAAAATTCTTCATTTGGGGGTCTAGAATAATGTGCTGAAATCATGGTTACAGTTTGCGCATCAATATCCCTGCACATGAATAAGATTTTTTAAATGCAGTTATCTAGATAATTGCCAACGAGTTGAGAACCTTTCGAATGACTGACCCTGCATTTTACTTCCAATATAGACAAGGCATTTTGCTTAGAAAAGAGGAAAATAATTATATCCTATCGGCTTTTGCCCGTGATCTAGTCTGCGACCCAGGACGAAAAGTAGCTTATGTCCTTGTCCAAGTCATGGTCTACCCGTGCCTAATTTCATCCAGATCCATTCTGCTGTTTTAGCATTAAAGGGTAACAAACAAACTCACTTTCACATTTATAATATTAGGATATTCCTTGCAACCATTTATTACGGTAGTCTCATGTACAGAAGTGGGTGTATGTGAGCTCTCAAGAATAATCATATTATCTATTATCTTTATTGGAGATGAGGGGCTTATTAATGTTTATAAATGTTACAGATTCAAAATGAGGCCAAGTGGTATGCCCAACCCGGCTTTACCAGAAGGTGGATCTACTGGTGCTGGAAACTCAAATAGCTCTGTAACACCTACACCGGTAGCCACAGTCTCCCTCCGCATTCGTAGCAGTTGCACAGGTGGCAGTAGCTCTTTACCGAGTTCCGTCTCGGGCTCTGGTCCTTCTGGGGCAGCTGAAGCACTGGTGAAAGAGTTGCTTAGTGTCCACCCAGATCCACAAAGGCTGACAAGAGCAATACTAACAGCATCTAGTAGCTATTCTAATATAACAAATGTTCAGGTATGTGACATTCATAGTTACAACTTACACTGTGTTAAGCAGGTGTCTCAATTCTCATTGACTTCACATAGATGGAACAGTTGTTTTTATTTTTTTTTACTGAAAAGTCCCAAGTGCAATTGAGTAGCCAGTAGACAAATCTGTATGTGTAGAATTGTGCCAACATTTATTTATACTATTGCAGGTTTCATCAGGAAATAAAAACTACCCAGTGAAAGTTCCATCAGAGCTGACAATAGAAGAACTTAAGAACTGGCTTAAAGGAGTATCTAGTGGTGTTGGCAGCTGTATTGGTATGATAGAGGTGGACACGGGCGAGGCTGCTGGTCGGCCTTGCACTCTCTGTGGCGAGTCTACTTCCAATAATGTTACATCAGGTGTCAAGAGACCTAAAAGTGTGAGTACATACATGTATGATAGTATTATACTCATTTTAGCATCACACATCTATACAAAATGTTGTGCCCTGAAACCAAAAGTGATAACATTGAACTTGACCAGGAATAGATCGCAATATCTGCGCGTCGCTGATTAATAACGCGCCTAATAGCACACACATTTTATTACAATAAATTTTTCATCCTGTGGATCACCAGAAAACTATTAAATGAACTATATATTCAGCAGTAATAGCAAAAATTTGGGTTGTTTTTTAAATTTATACAAAACCTCAAATGACTGACATCCGTTTTGTCTCGCCGAAATTTATTTTTGTCATTAGACTAGGTGATGTGGCATAATAATTATCGACAATATGTACAAAGAGTATTTAATATACATTTATAGAAGAAATAATAATGTCGTAGATGTATAACAGATGACTTTATTAGTGTCTGGGGAAAAAAAGGTATTATTGGAGGGTGGAGAAGAGAAGCCTTTGAAGTAGTTTTGCAATTTTTTTTTATATATTATTTTTTTGCATATAAAGTGATCTATCAATCAAACTACTAATTTGGAGTCAATTTTGCATAATAAAACAAATGGAAATTAACAAAGTTCCAATCATTTAATCTACTCTATGCGTGGAAATAATATATGTACTTGATTGTAACATCGATTACCACTGAACTTAAAATTCATACAATCACATAGTAAAGGCAAAAAAAGAAATCTGGTGGCCATTGTTGTTTACATCTTTGGCAAATTTATAATGGTTTGGGATTATATGAAAATCAGGAAATTCTTAAGAGTCAACAGTTCACAAACAAGAAATGTGTCATACTGTACACATTCGTTTGAATAATAATTTTATTATTGTAATGTGAATGTGAATGTAATGTAAAATTTTCTTAATCATTCTCACGACAAGAAAACGGTTTTAGAAGACTGTTCTTAACTTTTTGAAACCTTTGGATTTGCATTCGTAGATTTTGAAAAAAAAAAATACATTACGCAAGAAAAAGGCCAATTTTCACAAAAAAAATGTTGATGCCAATCTATCCTGTTTCTTAGAAGGATAAAAATACTATCGGTCCAACTGAGGTTTAAGTACTAGAAAAGTCAGAAATCGCAAAAAAACATCTCATACATTTCGTAGGAAATGAGACTGAGATGAGAGAGAACACAAAATACCAGTGTATGACAACAGTCGAATTATTCAATTATTTAACTGGACTGAATAGGGATCGAATACAGATAGTTATAGATTTTACCTTTGAAATGATTATCATTACAGATAGTTGTAAACTTTTCCTTTTAATTGATTATCATTACAGATAGTTATAAATTTTTCCTTTTAAATGATTATCATTACAGATAGTTATAAATTTTACCTTTTAAGTGATTATCATCCCGCTATACCTTTAAGGCCTTTAAGAGCCTTTAAGAGCAGTGGTGGCCCAGTGGTAATGGCCCCGACTTACGAGTTGTAGGTCGTGGGTTCGTACCCAGGCAGGCGCTTTACTTATGTAAATAATTTCATCATCACTGCTCTCAAAACATCGTGAGGTTCTAGAATCAAAAATTCGAAGACGTGACATCTTCCAACCCGCACTGGGCCCGCGTGTAGATTATAGCCCACTCCCTCTCGAAGAGAGGAGAGATGTGCCCCAACTGTGGGAACATTATAGGCTGATTATACTATTACCTTTAAGGAGCTATGCAGTCAATCATGACATTATATAAGAACGGCAATTTTTGTCATCTTTCAATAGCTTAGCGGTTCGACGACTGTTTTGCAAACCTATGTTCGATTCCCAAAAATAGATTTTATTGCGCTTCCTTTTTTTACACATTGTTATACTATTATATTATGATGTTCGTAAAACATACACAGAAAAACAGAACGTTTAGGCCTCTTTTGTCATCTTTGGTTATAATAAAAACTAGCTGCTGCCCGCGGCTTCGCCCGTGTGGATGTCGGAATTTATCCAACGGGACCGTGCTGCCAGTACAAAAAGTAGCCTATGTTACTCCTTATAACATCAGCTATATGCCAGAGAAAGTCCCGTCAAAATCGGTCCAGCCGTTTCGGAGATTACCCGGAACAAACAAACAGACAGACAGATAATTAACAATAAAAATTGGTATTTTGTTATAAGTATATACTTTCATATGGATTTAGTAAAAAGCTGTTATTTTGTCATTACAAACAGACACTTCAAATTTATTTATTTGTATATATATATAGATAAATATCTATGGTTTGGTAACTGTTAATGAGAAATCCCGTGTGTTTACAATCTACTGTTATATTATTTTACTGATAACTTCGTCAAGAATAATCTGTAAGAAAGCATCAGTCACTGTATCAGTGTTATTTTACAAAAAACGAAAAACTTCGCAAGCAAGGGGCAATTATTACTACTGAAGGCTGCGGGTGTCGACTACAGAACGAGCTGCTTCTCACATGGACAACTGTACGTCGCTTCCTCCCGCGTCATATTTAACTCTATAACTCTCTTCATATTTTGGCTTCTGAGACCAACACAACAAACGTAGTAGACAGGAAAGTTTTATAAAAATGTGGCTGTTATTTTAGTAAATTGTGGTGTCTTACGACTTCCACGCGTACGAAGTCGCGGGCAGAAGCTAATAAAGAATAGGTTGTTTGTAGTAATTTACGTACAACATTTTTAATGTTTTATTCATTTTTAAAGGTAAAATCAATACAATAGCCTAATACTAGTTAGGGTGACATTAATTCGAATTTTTTTGAATATTGCTATGTTAAAAGTTTCGATTAGATAAAAATAAAAAAAACGTTTATTTCGACCAACAAAGGATCATAGTAGGCAAAACATTACAAAATAAAAATAAAAAAGACATACAACAACTATAAAGACCACATAGAAGCATATTACGGACTTCGATTGCTCAATATGTGAACCACAAAGCAATGGTTCCAGGTACTGACAATCCAAACTCAGCGCGAAAGAAAAAAAAATCTCATGATCAACTTTTATGAGCCAAAGTCTAACAATGTATGATAATAATATTGTTTCTTCAGCCCTAAACTATCCCTCCAAAAACTACTCATAGTGAGCACCTGAGCATGCACTGACACTGTGAGTTGCTTTATTATAGGAAGAGAGCACGACGGGCGGCAGCGTTAACGGGTCGGGCGAATGCTCGGGCGTCAAAATGGCGCGCGTTTCGCCCGAGCGACCCGAGCCCGCCTCATCCACTACTGGCGCGCCTCCGCCGCCCTCGCCCGCCGCGCCACCCGCCGACTGGTCCGTCGAAGATGTCATCGGGTTCATTGCAGCCGCCGATCAAGCTCTTGCAGCTCACGCCGATTTATTTAGGAAGCACGTGAGTACAGAACCTAGTATTACTATATTTATTACGATCCTCACTACAAGACAAGATTTTTAGTCCGTAGTCAAACAGGGAGAGAACCCTTGGGCGCTGAGCAGACGATAGAAAATTTGTCCGCGACGATAGAACGGATGGAAATCTATGCAATAACGCACACATGGGACAAATAGACTCCCAGAATTTTCATACGATTCCAAGTATCCGCGGACAAAGTGTCCATGGTCTGCTCAGGCCTTATAACTTTAAATTTGGCGTGATTACGTAGTTTGTATGGATACTTATCTAAAACACCTGTAAGACACATTTGCGTATAGGTCCCGTCACGTAAAAAGAACGCTAGTCTGTATCTGCGCACTGAGCGATTAATTTAATACCAGTCTATTCCAAAGTATTAAGTAGCTAGTAAAGTACCTATTATGATTCTACAATAAAACAATTACATACACTTATAAAACAATAGCCTTTATTAAAGTAATAGTATATAATATTGTAACACGTCCCCTCCATGTCGCTCAGCGTTCTTTTTACGTGACGGGACCTGCGGGGTAATTACGGAACATACTAACAGTAGGAATGGGTTTCATTTTGACAGTTCAACAATATTCATTGCGTTATTTACGATGTTGAGCAGACAAATTTTTCGAACATATAAAGCAATGGATTAGCAATACGCTTCAAAATGATTCAGGTTGTGATAGATAGTGTGTTACGTAATTAGGGTGCTGTACTGCGCTTCAACCCATGATGGATGAAATAAAAACCAACCGAAATTATTTCTAGTTTTATGAAAAAATAAAACATTGACTGCATACTAATTTAACTTTTTGTTTTGTTACAGGAAATAGATGGCAAAGCATTGTTATTGTTAAACTCTGACATGATGATGAAATACATGGGCTTAAAGCTAGGTCCTGCTTTAAAAATTTGCAATCTTGTATCAAAAATAAAAAATCGACGACATTATAGTACCTAAGCGTGTACAGCTCTACTGTGTACCGTCACGAGCATAAATATATTACTAAGGACAGTTCGGCAATAATATCTGATTTCATGGTGCATTCATTAATATATGTTCTCAAGAAGACACCAAGCAAATATATGGGATCATCTGTGGAAGGCATATACAGTGTGTTTGGAGAACGGTTACCGAAACTTAAAGTCCTTATATACTATTTTTTATTGAAAATTGAACTTTTTTAAATACTCCTAATCCAACACCCCGCGAATGGCAGCCATCTTGATTTTTAATCTGCAGAAAAAGGGTATGCTCAATAAAATGCTAATATCTTTGAATCTAAGGAACCCACAGACGTGTAAATGCCTTATTGATAAGGTAAACGTCGGGGCTATCGAATAACTAAATAAAATTTCTAAATAATAAGCAAAAAGTGCAAAAAGAATGAATTTACTAAATTTTACACAAAAAATCCTTTTTTTTTACATTTTTACCCTAGTGCAAAAATAACCCTGAAATGTTTCATACGTTTTTATGTTTAATCAAAAGTATTTGAGTAAACCTACAAAATAATAACAAAATTTTTACTCTACGCCAATTATTTTAAGAGTTGTTGTCATTTGAACATAGCCCTCCGCCAGCGTATAAGGGGTCTATACGCTGTCACATACAATTTCGCAAATTCAAAGTATTTTATATTATTGTTTAACTTTACTTTATTTGCTGTTGAGTATAACTCACTAAACTGCACTCTTCTAAACTGAACTGAGAAGGTAGATATTTATAAAGGAAGACATTTCCGATATTTATGCATTCGGAGAGGTGACACATTTTCTTGAAGCTTGCCGATCACAGATACTTGCTGTCATCTTGAGGACAGATATTAATGAATGCACCATCAAATCAAATATTATTGCTGAACTGTCCATAGTAATATATTTTTGCTTGTGACTGTACTAAATATTCAATAATATTAAAATAATTCGCTCTTAGAGTTTGAAACTATAAGTTTCTTTTTTTTTTCAATATTAGAATCTGCTTTGGTTGGAATCTCACAAAAAAGATGTGGTTTTATTGTGTTACTGTCCTGTGATTCATGATATAATTTCAAGTATTCAATGGCAATTCAAAATTCTAGAACAGCGCAAGCAAGTCTTGTTGGCTTCGAAAGCCTTGTGTGATTTTTCCATTTTGCTCTATTTATACATCTTTTCAATATACATAATTAGTTTTTTTTAACAAGAATCGATGCGGCAGCTATGCCAACCAATAGAGAAACAAGATTTAATATAAGAAATCCATCTAAAGTTTTTCAAGCTTCACCGCATAGATGAATTTATTTTAAAAAAATGTTTTCGGCTATACTTAAATGAAAAAATTACTTCAGAATTTTTTCGAAAAGATTAAAGATCTTTAACGCGTCCGTGTTTTTTATAAACTAGTGCTGGAGTCGACGTTTCCTCCCGAAACAAACTCTGGGATCTAGGTTTCTTTTAAAGTTAGACAAAACTTTCTTAGCATATTAAAACATTTCCTGACTGGCATTGCGCCTCCATAAATTCGCAGTACTATAGCCAGCCGCATCGACGGGGCGAAGCTACAGGATGACCCACGCCACCCAATCCAGTACCACAGAGGCTAAAAAGCCGCAAAAAATTGCTTGGGTGCGTGACTGCAGCCGATGGCAACCCCTCCACAGGAAGATGTGATCTTTGGCAATAACTGCTAAAACCTCCTGATTTCTTTATAGAACCATCAGAGAGCCTCCCATCCGGCCCGAAGTTACCGTGGCCTGCTTGGAAAACCTTAAATAGACTTCGTACCCCCGAGTAGGCCGCAGCAAGGACAATCTCCACAAGTGGGGGTTTAAGGACGGCTCAGACCTCCGGTGTGTATGCGGCGTCTCCAAAGACAATGGCTCGCCTCCCATCTTGCAACGCATGCCCTGTCACCTACACACGTGAGAAAGTAATGGCTGCGTCAGCGAACGGTATTCGAGTTGCTGAATTTTGGGCCAAACTAATAAAAAAATGCTCAATTGTTTACGTTGTTATTTTTGCTATCGACTCGCTAAGAAGAAGAAAACATTTCATGGATTTCTAGCGTCCAAATCGTTTTTAGTTGGCGTAGGTGCGAAGTAATCATTGAGATAAACTCACTTTATAGATTTTGACCCGTTTTTAATTAGAATACATTTTCTCCACTTCAAACTAGAATACTCAATGCCTTTGTTCCAATTAGAATGTCCTACCCGAGTGTTAGATAAAACTAGTTTTAATTGACAATCTTTGTTTGACTGGCAGTAAATTCTAGTTATAAACAAGGCTTTGAGTATAGGTAAACTACTTTTAACAAGAGAAAACGCCTTCGAACAAATATCGGGTTATTTTTGACGAGTTGTGATTCTTAAGCAATTAAATCGAAAATTACCTAGTGTAAACTATGCTTCAACCAGCATTTTAAACTATATAAACCATAAAGACAGTTCATATTTTTCACATAGCTTTTATGCGAGAAGTCGCCTGATCCGTCGTATGGAGGTTATTTAACTTATTAGTGTGGATTGCTGAACTTTTAAATGATTGGTTGGTTTCTTTCTTTGTATTAAATGTGTATGTTCCGAATTACAGTACGGCCGATGAATCATAGCCGTTCCGAACTTTGCGCAGAAGGCTGCGCAATAATATTTTTTAGGAACTATTTTCACAAAAGTTCGGAGAGCCTATGTTCAGAGTGGCCACGATTCATCGGCCATAATGAACCGAACAATAGGTTTATTTGTAAACAAGCCGACATTTAATTTCAGATTACGAGTTCTTAGTACAAACTTGTAGCAGTTTAATTATATGACTGAAAAATATTTTACAGATAAAATAGAATCATACATAAATTGTGATTGTTATAATAGTTCTGTCAATGTATTTTATCACCGAATATAATTATACAGGTGAGATTGAGATGAGATACCAGGGCATACAGGATGATGAGGCTTTTTAGAAAATTAAAGTCCGCTTGCACCACAAATCACTAAATACGTTTAGCGCTAAACGAATTTAGCACATCGTTCTGTTTCTGTCAATCGAAAGATTTTGTTTTGCAATTTGTTGTGCAAGCACGCGTAAAACAAATTTTTATTGCTTTAGCTATTTTATTAAAGAAGCTTCTGTTTTAACTTTGGTTCTTACTAGTCTTTTTGTTTTGGCCCTGAAGTCCTATCTTAATAACTTACCATGTTACGGTGTATCTACATTGCGTGTGAATATATCAAAGACCTGAATATTGTAATAATCTAAAAGGCCTGCAACAAAATTTCGATGTGATATGATTTCTTTAGCATTCGTATGAACTTCGGTGGGAACCGGCACTCCTCGTTCAAATAGTGAGACAATACGACCATGATACCTATCAACCGCACGTTTGTAGTATCACTCAACTACGAAAACCTCCCTTATTGCTATTGACGTACGATTGACTGTATCTAATGCAGATTATAAAAGTAAAATATAAGTATTATGCAGCTGCTATACTCGGGCAGTCCTCTTCTTGTACAATCAAGGAAATTAATTATAAAGCAAATTTATTCTACGTCAAATTGTCACTTCATAAAACTTTCAAAGAGTGGCAGATGTGATTTGAATATACGGACAATTTAAAGGTGGTAGTCAATTTGTTATACAATTCATTTCTCGGGTTTTACATTATTTTTTGAAATAATTGTTGTATTTCTTAAAATCCAAACATTGTGACACAAACTAAAAACTATGGGAATAAAATATAATCTTTTTACATAATTATGTCATAGTAAAAATTATATGACCATTAGGGTGCGCTGCCATTAAGCAGAGACGTGCAAGAATGGTCGGTTCTCACAGACGAGACGAGAGACTATGTGAATTTCAACCAATGTGATTGGTCGATTCATTCACGTCTCCGCTTTGGAAACGCATCATTATAGAAACCCATAAAAGGCTATTTTGATAAATAATATAAATTCCTAATAGTGTCAACTACTGAAATTCTACATGAAATTCAGAAAAGTAATTACATTTATTAATAATTATACTATCAATAATAAGGTGCAGTTTACACTTGAGACTTCTTTCCAAATAGGTTTTCCTTATAATATTAATTTAGTCATGTAAATAAGTATTTCATTGAGTAAAATTGCATTTAATGTAGTAAGAGCTCATCTTTTATATTATTCCATTAAATTCCCAAACAAGTTATTATCTGGCTGTACTATTTAGGTTTTAAATTAATTGTACATAAATATCGGCTAGTCGTGCGTCAAATGTTGCCTGAACGCTATAAGTACATAAAAATTAATAACAAACTCAAATTCAATACCATGTACAGAAATTTTATTGTAGATTAGGGTCCTAGTGCCTTTCAATAAATAAATAGGTGTACTTAAAATTATCCCGATAGTATGTCCTCATTTAAGCAAATTAGCGCTCAATGACACCAATAGAAGCTGTGATTTTATATGACGATTTAGTGTTCATAATATTGTCTTACACAATAATGTAAATTATTGCATCGTATCTCTTTCAGCTCTGTTTGTTTTTTTTTAATGTGCGTTTTATTGATTGTTCCTTAAAAGAATATTAATATAATTTGTATCGGTAACGATGAAGACGTATTTTTTTATTTATAAAGCTATGGTATTTAATTTTGGCATTATCATGCGTTATTGTGTTTAAACATTTCATCATGTGATATTTCAATGTTATCTGTTAAAGTAATAAATAATATGATTAATAAAATATTGATATGTTGCTATGATAATTACGTGATGTATATTTAAGTTTTCACATGACATAAAGTAAATAAGTGAAGTAGTTATTTAATTTTCCTATTTTGTTGATGTAAATATTTTGGTAATAGATCATTTTATTTTAGGAGGGAGTTATCCACTGGCATAAGTCTATTACATAATTATTGTAAAAAATACTGAACTTTATAATTTTTACTTTATAGGACTTGAGACCTCGCTTAATTTTGTGTAGATTGTTGAAACGGTTTTTTTTTTCCAAGTTGTGGTCACCTAGTATTCGATCCGAGTTATTTCGGATACATCCATTAATTAATACATTTTGGTAAACACAAAAATTTGAACTATGCCAGTATTGTACGATATGCTATTCTTACCGAGTGATTTTATTCCCAGTCAGTTAACCGGGATTATTCTGGTAGCCGTGCTGAACGTGCTGGTAAGACACAAAACTGCATCAAGGCGGAGCGTAGCGCAGCGTTACGGCACGGAGTAACATAGGTATTTACGGTCTTTATAGAATTGGGAGTGTTTCACTTCTCAAGAACAGTATCGAGATCGATCAAGATCTAACGACAGCCAGAGCGATCGGTCTGGTGGGATGAACTGACCCGGGTCCTACATTTTCAGTTAACAGTTTAGCCGCTGTGCAGAAAAACAGTAATCGAATTCACTTGTGGTGCAACTACTCCCTGAAGCGAATCGTTCGAGCTGATGTGAGCTGAGCGAATGCATGCGAAAACATGATATAAACATTTCATGTTTTCGCATGCATTCGCTCAGAGCTATCTGGCTCAGATCATGCGTCTGATCTAGGTATTCGATTTCTCCGTTTATGATAGCTTTAATAGTTGGAATAGCTGTCATATAATTCCTGTTAAAACCCATAGTGTTTATGAATGATAGATATGGAACATACTTTCTGCACAGCAATTTATTATTTTATTACTCTAGTACTATTTAATAATATTATGTAAATAGGCGAATAATTGGATAAGGATGTGTATTATTAATTAAATAAAACGCAAAAGTTAAACATTGGTTTTAATAAAATTTATTTATTAGGCTCTTCAACAATGACTACACTATTATCTAACAATTAGTACATGGTAAACTTAAGTCTAAGTGCCCCATAACTAAAAGCACAGCATACATTGTGCTCAGATAATTATAATAACACAGTTAATTAAAACATAGTTTGAATACTTACGACTACAAACTAAATTGATTGCAATAAATCAAATAGATTTCTATAATCAAGTAGATTAAATTAAATTTTATATTAAATTGAGTTAATATTTTATCTACACTTGAATTCATAATCTCAGTTAGGTATATATGTCCGTGACTACTGCCGGACCACCAACGCCAATCGCTTCAATATTTGGTAAATAATTAGTACTCAGTTGGTACTCGAACAACAAAATTGGAACCTTAATAGTTTTGGAGAAAATCGTCTTTGAAGGTGGTCCGGCGGTAGTCACGCTTCCTCCAGCAGGACCACCATGCGTGTCATACCGCGACGTGCTTGCCAAGGCGAAGGCGGCGGTGAACCTGGAGCAGCTAGGCGTCGCCAATGGCATCCGGGTGTGGGTCACTGCGACGGGCCCGGATGCTGGAGGTTCCCTGTGCGGTCAGCAGCCCGACCGTTGACGCTCTGGCCGAAAGGCTTAGGGTGTCCTTAAATGTGGACGAGGCTCGAGTGTCCAGGCCCACCAAGTGCGTTGACATGCGCATTCTGGGCCTGGACGACGTGTGTGCCGGAGGGTGAGGTGGTGGCCGCCGTCGTTAGCACTGGGGGTGCTCAGCTGAGCAGGCGAGGGCGGGCATCATTCGTCCTGACCACACGGGGATGCGAGCCGTTACGGTGAGCTGCCCCGTGTCGGCGGCCAGGAAAATTGCCGTGGCGGGCCGAAGGCTCCTGGTGGGCTGGGTTTCCGCGCAGGTGAAACTGTAGGAACCCAGACCTCTGAGGTGCTTCCGCTGCCAGGTGGGCAATCACGTGGGAGTGCAATGCACCTCGCAGGTGGACCGCAGTAGTCACTGCTTCCGCTGTGGTCAGCCCGGTCACAAGACCAGCTTGTGGAATGCCACGCCACACTGCTTAGTATGTGCGGCAGCTGGCAAGCCGGTCGATCACCGGGCTGGGAATAAGGCCTGCTCTCCACCCTCCAAAGGCAGGTGTAGAGGCAAGTCCTCCGCCACCGCCGTCACTGCCATCACCGACACAGCCGCCGCCATGGCCGCCGCCGCTGCCGCCTCCACTGTCGTCGCCGCCGCAAATACCGCGGCAGGGCGCTCACAGGGGGCTTGGGAGGGGGCTGCTGATATTTGCCAACAATGGCCTCATTACGCCTCCGCCAGGCAAAACATTAACCATTGCGGCTCCGTTCAGGATCTGTTACTCCAGAGCATGGCGCAGTGGTCGGTTAACATGGCCGTGGTCGCTGAGCCGTACTTTGTCCCGCCCAGGCATGATTGGGTGGAGGACCTGAGCAGCTTAGTGACCCTAATTTCGTCGGCCACCGCCGGTACCCCATCGCTCGAGGCTGTCAAGAGGGAACGGGGTTGCGTGGCAGTTCGGGGATATTGTCGTGGTAGGGGTATACTACTCCCGAACCGAACTCTCGCCGAGTTCCACAACTCCCTTGCGGAGCTGCGAGCCGTCGTAGTCGGGTTCCATGTCCTCCCCGTTCTCGACCTCGGGGACTTCAATGCCAAGAACACGGCTTGGGGTTCTCGGCAAACGGACACACGGGGCAGGATGGTGGAGGACTCGGCTCTGGAGGCAGGCCTGGTCGTCCTAAACCAGGGTGCTGTCCCCACGTGTGGGATAGGAGCCCACGGATGTGGAGTCCTATCCCACTAAAAGTAAAGTAAGTAAAAAAACTATAATTTTTGAGACTTAAAATGTGACCTCAAAAATAATAAGGCATCTAAAGTGCTGTTACAATTTCTTTTTTGTTACAATTATTACAAAAAAAAATGTGCGGATATCCGGATTTTTCGGATTACGGATAGTCCGGATTGCATTCACTAGTGTCACCACCGGACAAGCCTGCAGACATCACAGACGAGGTGGATTGGTTCCGGGAGATCATGTCCGAAATATGTAACGTGGCAATGCCTCGGGTCCAGCCCGGACGCGCCTGGTGCCAGGTGTTCTGGTGGTCGCCGGAGCTAACGACTCTGCGCGATGCGTGCGTTGCTGCGCGACGCCTGTACACCAGGCACCGCAGGCTCTGCATCCCAAGGGTACAGAGTGGCGAAGGCCGCCCTCCGAGCGGAAATCCTGCGGGCTAGGGACTGGCTCGCGAGGAGTCGCTGGGGAGTCTAAACAGGAACCCGAGGGGACGCTCCTACAAAATGGTGCGGGATAAACTCCGCCCATAGGCTTCCCCGCTGACACAGTGTCCGGCCCAGGGCTCCAGCTCGTGGAGGACTTGGTGAGCGCTTTGTTCCCTGCGCGAAGGGAGCATACTCCCCCGCCCATGGCTCCGCCTCCTGCGGTGCCCACCGTAGACCACACCCGACGATGACGACGATACTCCGGAACTGACTGAGGTAGAGCTGAGAGTGGCGGTACGTAGGCTGAGTGCCAAAAATACCGCCCCAGGACCCGATGGCTTACCTGGAAAAGCCTGGGTCCTGGCCTCGGAGGCTCTTAGGCCTCGACTAAGAGGGCTCCTAAGCGCATGCTTGGAGGGCGGCCGGTTCCCACTTCGTTGGAAGACGGGGAAACAGGTCCTCATTAAGAAACCGGGGCGCCCTGCGGAGTCTCCGCCCGCTTACCGGCCCATCGTCCTGCTCGACGAGGTGGGCAAGCTCTTTGAAAGAGTCATTGTAGACCGCCTTGTTCGTCGGCTGGTGCGGGTGGGGCCGGATTTGGCGGAGAGCCAGTTTGGTTTCCGCAAGGGGCGCTCTATGGTGAATGCCCTCATGCGCGTGCGAGCCCTCACGAGGGGGATGCTGTGACCCGCGGTGGGGTCGTCTTGGCGGTGTCTCTAGACATCGCCAATGCCTTTAATACCCTGCCCTGTCTAGAGGCACTCCGGTATCACCGAATGACGACTATTGCCGACGTACCTCTGTCGAATGGTCGAGGCCTATCTGACAGATAGAGCCGTCATCTACCCCAGTCACCAGGGCGAGTGGAACCGGCGAGAGATGTCGTGCAGTGTCCCACACGGATCGGTCCTGGGGCCGCATCTGTGGCCCATTAGTAAAAGTGAGGCCTCGTAAATTATTCAGATGTATATGAATGAGGAAGTTAATGATTTAATGGTGTAGGTTTCTCTCGTGAGCTTAAGAGAAACGTAACCGCTGTTAAATAATAGAAGGAATTATTAGGTCTTGGGGATTCGGTGTTGTCATATGTCAACACCTCTCAACATGGTAGCAGAGCGTTCAATTACATTGGAAACGATTGAATAACGAAGCAAGTTTAAAAAAAAAATGCAAGAAAATAGAAAACTATATTTTCAAATAAATTCTAACGAAGGCCTGTCACAATGTCGACTTCGGCTACGAGTTGCAAAATTGATATCGGTCGTTTAGAAGGAAAAGAAAATTGGTCAACATGGCGCTGCAAAGTACTGTTGCTCTTAAGGGGTACTCCTGGCGGGTTGGACGCTATAAATGGAAAACTTATAGAACCTAAACAACCAGCTACTACAGCAACTGCAGACGTTAAAGCAAATTATGAAAATACTTAAGAAGCATATCATAAGATAGATAGTACGGCGATGCTTATTTTGATGGCTAACATGTCTGATGCCACTTTACAAAAGGTCATGAGATTCTCAACAGCCAAACAGGTTTGGGATGAATTGCACACTTTGTTCAATGGAACATCTGAAGACAAAAGCTATTCACTATGCTACAGTTTCTTTAGTTATAAAAAGGATCCCTCACACGACATGTCAATGCATATATCCAAACTGAAAAATATATGGCATGAATTGAAAGTGGAACTTCAAAAAGGTGAAACGAAATATGACGTTCCAGAGATATTATTAATCTGCAAGATCTTGGAAACTACCCGACGAGAACTACTTCTCTTTGAAGTCCAGTTGGATGTTGATGTCAAGAAAAGATCGAAATATAGACAATCTGACAGCATAAGTATGTGCTTATGAGCGTTCACTTTTGACCAAAGAAGATAATACTGGTAATACTAATGCACAAGCTCTAGTCGTACAAAATAAGTATAAGAACAAAAACAAGTGTGCATATTGCGGACTATATGGACACAAAGTTAAAAAAATGTGGATATCGGACGGGAAACCTCCTAAAACACATGTACCACCGACAAGTCAAGCTAATAATACCAATCTGACCCTATCATTGATGGAAGTTGCTAGTATTATTGAAGAATATCTTGACAGTTGGTTTGTTGATAATGGTGCTACAAGTCATGTCACCTGTCGAAACGACATATTTTCCAGCTTTCAACATTTCAGCCTTATATAAAATGTACTCTGTGATTTCAGCAATAATCAAACAGTAACAACAGCAAATGGCTCAACAATTCAAGCTATTGGTAAAGGTACAGTTGATTTGATAGCTGACGTTCGAGGTCAGACACAAAATATATGACTGTGTGATGTATGGTATGTCCCAGCAATAAAGAAAAACTTATTTTCCGTACGTGCTGCTCAAGATAAACTTGAGAAAAGTGTATTCACGTCTGAAAGAGAATTTTGTCAATTGACAGTTGATGGAAAAATAAATTTAATTGGCACAAGAGTCAAGAATGTTGGACTCTACAAATTAAATGTAAAGACTATTATAAATGCATCTCCTGAATTGAACTCACTGTCAACAAAAAATATTTTACAACTCTATCACGAAAGATTTGCTTACCCGAATAAAAGACAAGTGAAAGAATTGATTGAAAAGGAACTTGGTATAAAAGTAAAACTCGATTCTGAATTATATACAGGATGTGTATTTGGTAAAACACATAGATATAAATTTGGAACAAGAGAGCGAGCTAAAGCACCAGGAGAAATCATTCACACTGATGTAGGTGGTCCATTTCCCAATTCATTCAGTAAATTTCGTTATTTTGTATTATTTAAAGATGATTTCAGTAAGTATCGTCATGTTCACTTCATCAAGTACAAGTCTGAAGTGAAGGATAAACTTGTTGAAATTATAAATGAGACAAAGACTACTGGTTATATTATAAAGACAATTCTCAGTGATAACGGAGGAGAATTCTAAAATAATGCTGGGAAGAAAATTCTCATTGATCATGGCATCCAACACCGTTTAACAATGCCTTATACGCCGGAACAAAACGGGTGTAGTGAGAGAGAAAACAGAATTTTGGTAGAAGCTGCTCGTACTTTGATGCACGCTCACGAAGAACTTCCACTCTTCTGTTGGTCTCAGCTTGTCAACACAGCTGCTTATGTTCTGAACAGAAATGGACCGACTTCTATAGAAGGAAAATCACCATTTGAGTTATGGTTTACAAAGAAGCCCTCAATAATATTTGAGAATTATTGGCATTATTGGAATTATTGGAAAAGAGAACGAAAATGTCCAGAAAAGCTCAAAAATGTATTCTTATTGGTTATGATGGTGATGATGGTTATCGGTTACTGAGCTTAGACAATAAATCAAATCCAACATTGATACGGTCAAGAGACGTTATATTTAACGAGTCAGTTATCAGATCTATTGGATTGGAGTCAGATGTCTCTGAAACAAAAGAAAAAAGTCCAATGGTCGAGATGGAGGTTCATTTTCCTACAACTAGAGAAAATCATCCAATGTAAGATGTAAGGGAGGATATTTTACCAGACGCAACTATTTCAGGTGTGCCTCAAACATTGAATGATGCTGCGAGATTTGAAGAAACAATTCCCAATTTGCCTACAATATCGGATGAACTTAGTAGAAATGAAGAAGAATCTAATGAGTCCTATATTACGCCTGAATCATCAGATGTTGATTTAGATGATGGTGATGATGACGAACAAGAAAATTCTGTGACAAGGATACTAAGAGATAGATCGGCATTGCGACCACCAAAACGATTTGAAGATTTTATTATGTCTACTATTATTAGTGATTTTGATGAACCCAAATCATACAAAGA
The DNA here is from genome assembly GCA_917490735.1 of Dryobotodes eremita. Lineage (NCBI taxonomy): Eukaryota > Metazoa > Arthropoda > Insecta > Lepidoptera > Noctuidae > Dryobotodes > Dryobotodes eremita. The sequence goes on along the minus strand of OU823251.1, from coordinate 14,118,016 downwards.
AGCAATGAAAAGTCCTCAGAAAGCGGAATGGTTAAAAGCAATGGATAGCGAACTAAAATCTCTAAAAGAGAATAAAACTTTGATTTTGGTGGATAAACCAAAAGACAGAAAACTGAGTTCTTGTAAGTGGGTGTTCAAAGTGAAAACCAATGCTGATGGAAGCCTTGGCAAATATAAGGCAAGATTAGTAGCAAGAGGCTACACACAAAAGAAAGGAGTTGATTATAGTGACACATTTAGTCCTGTTGCTAGAATGGCCACAAAAAGATCGATTCTTAGCATCGCTGCAAATGAAAGATTAATCCTCAGACAATTTGATGTAGCGACTGCATTTTTGAATGGTTCATTAGATGAAGATATCTACATGAATCAACCAGAAGGAGACAGTGATGATTCGACTAAAGTATGTAAGTTGAAGAGAAGTTTATATGGTCTCAAACAAGCTCCAAGATGTTGGAACAAATGTATTGTTGATTATTTGAAAGTTTTAGGATTCAAACAATGTGACACAGATCCATGTTTGTTCATTAGAAACCGACTAAACAACAAAATCATTCTTGGACTCTATGTTGATGACGGTCTAATAGCTTCAACGAACCCAAAGGAATCTGCAAAGTTTTTGGGAGAATTGAAACGAAAGTTCAAGATAACCACAAAACCAGCCTCTTACTTTCTGGGTTTGGAAATCTTCAACAACAACGATGGTTCCATCAAAGTCTCTCAGAAACACTATGCTAAAAGGATACTGGAACGCTTTGGAATGTGTGAGTGTAGACCCGTTAGTACTCCAATCATCAAAGAAGCACAACCATGCTCAGTAAAGGAGGATGAGATTAAATTTCTTTATCGTGAAGCCGTTGGTGCGCTAGCTTATTTAATGACAGGTACTAGACCAGACATATCATACGCTATTAGTGTCGTATCCAGAAAAATTACAAATCCCTCTTTAGAAGATGTTAACAAGGTTAAACGCATACTTCGCTACATTCAGGGAACCCTAGATACAGCAATTGTATACAAAAAAGGATACAAAACTGGAATCTTAGAATGCTTTAGTGATTCTGATCATGGTGGAGATTTTGATACAGGACACTCTACTTCTGGAATCTTATGCTTGTATGCAGGAGGAGTAATCTCTTGGGCAAGTCGTAAACAGACTTCTGTAGCTATTTCAAGTACCGAAGCAGAACTTGTTGCGGCTAGTGAAGCGGCTCGTGAAATTGTTTGGCTGAAGAGACTTTTCAATGAAATTACTGCTTTGATAGAAGTCCCTACGTTACAAGTCGATAACGATGCTGCTATAAAGCTTTCACAAAACCCAGAGCTACATCGTCGAACAAAGCACATTTCCATTAGACATTTTTATGTTAGGGAATTAGTTATTGAAAAAGAACTTCAAGTGAAGTAGAACATACTTCACTTGAAGTTCTTTTTCGTTTTACAGAATACCAATGTGCAGATATTTTGACTAAACCCTGTGCATAAACCCAGACTGGAACTAATTTCAGGAATGATGGGACTTATACGATAAAGATTGTCGAAAAAGGGAGGATGTTAAAGGAGGTTTTCTCTGAAACTTTTTATAACATTTTTTTTTTTCATTCCTGCCTTGACAATACGAAATATATCTTTCAATATGAAATACGTGTTATGTTTTCGATCCATAAAATACCTCTCAACATAGTCGACAGCTTCTCAACTATCGTACGGAAGAAAAGTGCGTCTCTGCTCGCCAGATTGCGTGACAGTGGCAACGGCCTTCTGAAGGTGATAGCTGACAGGTTTGATGAGGGCCCTATAATGATACATCTCATCATAACACCACTGTCTGTCGTAGTGTATAAGTACTAACATAGATCGTAAGTCACATTCTTACGAGTACTAACGTCCTAGGATATAAGTACTAAGGTGAGTTATAAGATTTATTGTTACTAACGTCTTTTAAGTATTTTTGATTGTGTTTTTATCAGTGTGGACCTTTTTGTTGTCTGTTAAATAAATAAATTATTATATAACTCCCAATAAGATTGGAATATTTTCACTGCTTGAGGTTTTCCGCACGTGGGCACTTTTCCTGTTGACAGCGATGCGAACGAATTTTTGGATGCCCTATGATTCTTTGCCCTACTTTTTTAAGGAGGTACATGTACTTACATATTATTTTTAAGTCTGTTAGCTATATATTACTAGAAAAAAAAATATATAAATATTATCTTGTTTGAGAATTAAAGGATATTACTGAACCAACTTCTAGATTACAGGAAAACCTATAAGAAGTCTATAGTCTTAAAATAACAGGGTAAGTCTCTCAATACTATGCGTGCACATTTGCAGTCGGAGTGTATGGGAGAACATGTTTCTGAACTGCAAAGATAAGTTTGTCCTTCAATCGACGGAACTCTTTGGGCGCGGGTCCTACTCCTACTAAAAAAAACCTTTTTATTAATAAGCAATTTACTTTTAATGTTGATTGACATTGATTTTCAAATCAACGCAATGTCATGACCGTTATGATTGCTCCCAACAATAAAAATATCGATAATGTTTAAGGTTTTTATAGAAAATATTTAAGATTATTTGGAAGACGACCGTAGACACGGTCCAAAATCATCTAGAATGTGGATTATTACGTATCTGCAGCAATCTATAAGGTAAGTATGCAATATGCATTGCGTACTATGCAAAGAGATTTAAAATATTTAAATGTCTTTAGTGCTATGTAATACCGGTCTTCGTATTCTAGATCGTAACTTATTTGTTCGACTTTCTTTACTTCGACACGCTTCCTTGACAGTTTCTTACTGCGATGCCATGTTACATCGATGACCATCGATGCAATAAGCATAGAAGTATCAATTCATATGTGTAATGATATTCGCATAGGAGTTTACCGAAGTACCTAACGTTAGGACGGGTAACATCTTAAATCAAGTCGCCTTTATAAGGGGTTGCGAAGGGGTGGTTAGGGGGTCGGTGTAGAGTCGCCCCCCATCTTTTCTCCCCGCCGGTGATGCGAAGTTCTTTTTATATTAAATGTTAAAGTTAAACATTTTGATTTTATGATTTCTGAGAAAAATCGCCTTAATAGAGGGGGAGGGGAAGCAAGCAATAATAACTAGGTGTAGTCGACGGAGCCCCGCCTGGCGGGCCTCCTATTCCTGAATGGTTTAAAAAACATTACCACGAACGGGATAGCGGGGTCTTTGTTCGCTCGCTTCGCTCGGTCACTAGATCCCGCCATCCCCTTCGAACCTAACCTGTCCGAGTTGGGGTACCCTAAGTTCGAAGCTCGCTTCGCTCGCTCTTGCATCCAATAAAACACTAAAATGTTAACTTTGATAACTACTTTAATATGTAAACATATCCACCAATTCCAAAAATGGATATTTTTATATTTCACAATATTCCGCTGCCACAAGTAGGTACTCCACTATTGCATCACCAAAATTCTCTGGGTTGTTATAGCGATAGGGAGCTCATTCAAGTAAACTCAAAAGCAACGGAATGACGCGCAGGCTAGTATATCCACGGAACACTCAACTCCTAACGATGAGTATGTCTGTCACTGTCAGAAAGATGGACAGTGGATTAAGGATGAATAAGTTGCCTGTCAGATGATCAAGTTCTACTTGCATCGTCAGCAGAACTGTTGCAAAACTTGGTGACTATGATGAATGAAGCATTTAAGATGAAAGGGATGAATATAAATGTCAACAAGAGGAAGGTGATGGTGTGTGAACCAAAAGAGAATGAATTGGTGTGTTAATTAAATGCATGTGAAAATAAACGAATGCCCTCTTCTTCGATCTTCGAATTTTTGTTTTCACCCGAGTGCGCAACAGCAAAGAGAGAGTTATGCTTTTCACGAGTGTGGAGCAAATAAATGAGTTTGTATGTTTGAGAAAGTAGATGCAGATGTGGAGAGGAGAGTGAATGCGGGAAATAGAAAGTAAATGGTTGTGACCAACCAGTCGATGTCGATGCTCGAAAAGCTGTTCAATATTGTGTGCTGGTGTCTACATTTAACAATTTTGGAAGTGAATGTAGGGGTGGCGGCAAAAGAGACATGTAAGTAGAATAAATGCCGTGGAAATACGTTGTGAAATATGTGTGATCTGATTTTCAATGATAGATTGAGGAATGATTTGATACGACAACGTCACGGTTTAGAAAAATATGTACCTAGTCACAAAAATTGAAAAGAGTATTGCTTAGGTGGTTTGGTCATGTTGTGAGGATGAGTGAAAGACGACTAAAAAAAGGCATTTACAAGGCAAAGGTAGGTGAAAGGACTAATCCATTACAAAAAATATTTCACCGATAGAAAGCTAATTCCTCCCGAGTGGCATTAGATACTTAATGTTTATATTTATTTATAAAATTGTTTTATTTAAATAAGTATTAATGTTTGAAATAATGTTATTTTATTATTTTAGTGGTGGAGGAAAGCAGAAAGATTTGATCGTAGAGATCACCGGCTCATTTGGCAAATATCAATTATGGCTTTGTTTTATAGTATTTTTATCCAAGTTCGCCATCGCATTTAATCAATTGGCCATTGTTTTCTACGCGCCTCCAGTAAAATTTGAATGTGCGGATGCAGAAGCGCCAGTTCCAAATTCATGCCCTTGTAATAATCCAATATATAATACTTCAGTGTTCACCAGTACCATAATCATGGAATGGAATTTGATTTGTGAACGGAAATGGAAAGCAAGTTTCACACAGATGGTATTTCAGGGAGGCACGCTTGTTGGCAGCCTGGCTTTTGGGGCGGCTTCTGACAGGTGAGATGCAGTTTTTTTTAATAAAAAATATTTATTAGGTACCCATGTGAAACTCGAAATTCGTATTACATTCTAGCTCACGAACTTTCACAACTGAAGATGGCTCTCTGTGTATTTTCTAAACTCTAGGGAACAGTGCTTAACATTTCAATAAACACTAAGCATTGTTAAACTGATTGTAGGTGATCGTAGTACCTACCTTAGGTACGTTTACCAATCAAGACCAGGATGCTACTAACCCTCATTCACCTTTGATTCCAACGCATATACCAACCTGTCTCTGGGTGGATACGAAGTGGCAGCTATTCATTGCAGGCAACGGCGACAACTCTAAATCTATATGGATCGGAGTATGAGTGCGAGGGAACAGAGAGTGCACAAACCTGTGTTTGTTGCGCACTCGCATACACTTGTGCACTATACTATTACCTGCGTACAGTCAACCCAACATCAATGGTAATGCTTTCACTACGAAAATCACCCTTAAACACACACCACATGAAGGTGCTGTCAATGTCAAATTGTTACCACTGATGTGTAGTTGATTGTATCTATTTAGAAAATCTCCGTGGAGATTGGCCACCGTGACCGGCGGGATAATTGCGTAACACACTAACAGTAGGAAAGGCTTTCATTTTGTCAGTTTAACAACATCATTGCGTTATTCATATACGTTGTTGAGCAGATACATTTTTCGAACATATGAAGCAATGGATTAGCAATAAATAGGCTTCAAAATGATTCAGATTGTGATTGATAATGTGTTCCACAGCTAGGATATACTGGTCGTAAGGATATCATTAATGGGTAGCTGATTTCACTCAAAAAGGCAGGTTGGTCTTAATTGTGTGAGTCTGATGCACCTACACCATGTTTCAAAGTGCACAGGCTCGGAAGTGCTCAGTAAGCATTGAACGAGTGAGCAGCCTTGCCCTTTACGCACACACAGTGTGCATGGTGCATCCATCCGTCTTTAAGAGACCATTCTTGCTTTTAAAACTATTTGCGTGCAATTACAACAATTTATTAATATTTTTTTCAGGTTTGGCAGGAGAAAGCCCTTTATTACGGCTTGCGTGATTCAATTTGTATTTGGAGTTTGTGGTACTTGGCTAAAAAACTACGTGTTGTTTATAATATTTCGATTTATAGTCGGATTTTCTGTGGGTGGAACAATGGTTATTGGATTTGTTATTATAATGGAATTTATTGGTCCAGAGTACAGAGAAGTCATCTCAGCTTTATATCAAATACCATTCAATTTGGGAAACGTATTGCTGCCACTTATTTCCTATAACTTCAGAAATTTTAGGGATTTTCATTTGGCTTTCTCTCTACCCACGATCATATTCGCTATTTATTTCTATTCTTTGCCTGAAACACCAAGATGGTTACTAGCAAAGCAACAAACTGAAAGGGCTATTAAAATTCTGACACATACCGCTACAATGTAAGTATTTTCAAGTCTTATTCCGTAGCAAAATTGGTAAAAAGCTCTTTTCAGCACGATGTTGTCATTGCGGCTGACTGGAGTTGTGGTAGTAGGTAAGGCCTGTGATGATCGCACAAACCCCTTCACTGTTTTGTCGCGCTATTGGAATTTGGAGTCCAGTAACAATCATACGGCCCACATATTGCACCACAAATCACTAAATGCGTTTAGCAACTAACTAAAACAGTGCTCACACCAAAGCATTTGCAAGTGGCCAGCTACAATAGTGCCTTACGTCCGACGAATTACCAAACGAAAAAAAACTACCTACTGGACTTTTTACCGAAATGGTAATGGTAGTGACGTCCGTCAGTTTATCAAGAGTGTATTTTCAGCAACTAATAGGTACTTAGTAAAGTCCGGCCCAACATTGGCTGACCCTCCGATATGACCTCGAACGAACATTGACGCTCGGATCGAATTGCTAAGTCCCGCCCCATTTAAATAAATCATCTTAGCCATTTTTACAAGCTTTTATTTAACTTGCAATGTTTGTATGTATTATGCTCGGGCCAAAGCTTGCAAGCTGAATTAAAACCACTTCCTCTTATCCTACATATCATCATATCATTTATGAAAATATTATGTATGTAAGAAAAAAATCTACATCTTTTTAATTAAATTAAGCGATAGACATAAATTTTATACTAGAAATAGGTAAAGATAAAATAGATCAACCATTTTTTAGATTATCTAAAGTACGTACATCTTTTATGGGGTACTGTGTTAAATGTTACAACAAAATACCTTGTGATATATTGCAATTAAATGAAAGAAAATTTGAAACTCATATAAAAAGTACACTTTGTAAACAAGCATATTACAAATTAGAGGATTATATCCTAGATAAGAATGCTTGGAAACATCTGGTCCTGCTCCATAGGACAATCTAGAATCTAGACAAAATCAAACTGGTTGCTAATTTAATTGTATAATTTTTATGACATTGATTGTTACATTATGTACTTAACTACTTTAACTCACACACTAAATTAATACTTGTTAAAATTTTGGCAACATCTACTTTTCAATATTTGTAAATATGTGAGCACCACGTATCTATCAAATAATTAATTTACCTGTCTTTGCATTATATTTAATTCTTTTTACCTATTGTGGTATAGTAATTTTATTCTAGGTGCATCGTCTTCACATATAATTATATAATTAATGTGAACCTACATAATATTGTAAACATTTCAAAAGAGTAACGGTGGAGTTTCTTGCCCATTCTTCTCCATACGAAACTACCTTTTGGAAGGGGCAACTAGAATCAATTCTATTTTTTTGTAAATTTTGACTTTCAAAAGTGCCTTTTATGTGCCTATTTGAAATAAATGATTTGACTTTGACTTTGACTTTGACCTACGTAGTTGAAATTTCACACGTTGATTCTGTTTCGACGACAATGCATTTTTATGATGCATGACCTGATTCTACACCCAGGAATGGCTCCAGACGAAGGAACTCCTTAACGGTCAACGGTACAGACATGAAAATGTAATATACCTACGTAATTAATTATGGTAGTCCCTTCTAAAGTTGACCATGACCTGGTTGCTGCACCCAGGATTAGCTCCAGTCAAGGGAACTCAGGGAACTCCTCAACGGTCAACAGCAGAGACACAAATACGCATACAATTATGATATCTCGTTCTAAAGTTCACCATGATCTGGCTGCTGCACCCAGGATTGGCTTCATACGAGAGATCTCCTCAGCGGTCAACAGCACAGGCACGAGATTTTGTATAAGTATTCATAAAATTATGATGATAGCTCGTTCTAAAGTTTGGCATGACTTGGATAGTGCAACTCGGATGGCTTCACACCATGACTTGTGTAAAGGCGTGTTTGGGTTCGTTGGATTTGTCTTTACAAGTAGGTACGTTTGAAGAGAAGGTGATAGAATGGATATTTAATCAAAATTCTAGTGCTGATAAATACAAAATTAAATGTAAGTAAAAACCTTTTTAAAGACAATGAACTAAAAAGTACCAAATAAAACTTACGTTAACATAAAACTTTAATAATTTCTTAAAAGCTTGAGGCGTTCTTCTTACACTTTAAGATAAGCCGCAAGCTTTTAAGAAAATATGAAAGCATAGAACTTTAATATTTACTTAAAAGCTTGCACACATAGTAAGCGACTATAATATCTGCTTATTTGATAAACCAATTATAAATGCGGCGTTCCGAGTTAAGACACTCTTTCCATTATTATTATGTTTCTGTCACTTAAATACGGAGGAACAAAGTAGTGTAGGAGTGGTACATGCAATGAAACAATATCTTTCAGATAGAATACATTATTATTATGGGATTGTTTTACGATAGCACATTTTTATATTTTTCTCTTGTGGCTTGGCTTGTCAAATCTGACATCTACCTACTTGTTTTGTATTCTAATCTTAAACCTTTTATATGAATGTTTGTCTCTTATTTCTTCCATTAATATTTTCCGGTCTCGCAGAGGTTGCATGTAAGCATCAAATAGGCTACCTAAATAAAAGGCTAAATAAAACTGGTAAAAAGCTTACAAACTTATACGAGGGACAAGGTCATCCGAGATTTATCACCTAAAGACGTGGAGGTAAACATTAATGGAAAATCTGACATAATCCATAAGAACCGAACGAAACTATATAACACATAATTAAATTAATATTATTTACTCACTAGATAATTAATAGGTATCATTATATTATATCTAGATAGTTAATAGTTTAGCTTAAGCTCACGTTCGAAAGAAATAATGATGAATGTTACGCGCTACGTGAGCTAAGATATTGTTTTTGTAAGTTTAGAATAACATTTTTAAACATACACTCTATTAACATCCAATAATCCGATAGTAGTCTGTATTGGTTTTTCGTACAATGAGAAGTCAGCTTATACTGGAAATGTACAGTTTGATATGTCGTTGTGCGTACTCAAACAAATCCATATTTTTTTTGGATTATCATATGAGGTGCGATTTAATATGTAAGTATATTACAGTAAGGGTGTGTGTGTTTATATTGTCATTGAATGGATCAAATATATGCAGTGTCTAACCAGCATTCGAGATGTTTCATTGTCTTTAAATCCCGTCCTTATATGGCGACCCCACCATTCGAGCGGGGAATCAAATCATGTTCGCGTTTAGTTTTGACTGTGGTCGGCGTGACAGTACTCATCAATTTGCACACTATTTGTAGAGATGTTTCATTGTCTTTAAATCCCGTACTTATAAAGAAAATATCACGTTTGATCTGTCAAACCTTAAAAATACTCCCCTCACTCTGGGGAGGCGAGTATTTTGTATGGCAGCGTTTGCAGAAAACGAGAAGTGACAGAAATCGACAAAAAAATTGACGCGACCGTTAGTAATTATCGCGTGTCTCATGTTAGCCCCGCAGGTCGCGACATCCTAGCTTCATAATGCGGGAAGGATTGCTGGGTGGTTAGAAAGTAGTAGGATTACTTAAACCAGTTAATTAATTTGATTTTCACATCCTTATTTAATATTTCAACAGTTTTAAAATTTTACCTTTTTGTCAGCATTATGAACTGTTTCATACCTCTAAATATTGTTTAAACATTTGTCCCTCGTTCGATAGCTGATTAAATGAAGATGATTCCCATGTAATTTGAACGCTTAATGTTTTAGTTCAATTTAGAGATAAATGTTGCCCTTCATGTTGCTACGTAGATGATTTTGAAAATAATTAATTTACTTCTTGTTATCTTTAACTGTTACATGTTTTAGAATGCTTGGTAACGGAAGCGGCGAAAGCTTAATTAACGTATTCAAGCAATGATGGACATTCAATTTGAGAGTTTGTAACAATAATAAATCTTTATTTTCAGACCAGAGATCCATAATAGACAAAATAGAAACAATTCAGGGCGGAGCGGCAGGGCGTGTCAGACTTTTACTGACTAAAACCCACCCGTATTCCTTCAGTTGCCTGTGCGCTAGGGCCACGGTAATTTTTTCGAACAATCCGCGACCCTGGCAGGCATCGGCCCTAGCGGATCCCATCAATTAGTGCTGACATCCCTTTGAGCGCCGTCGACCCAGGTCTGGTCCTTACCGGACGGTGAGCTACCCATTGTTCATCATCCGCAAGCCCGCGGCTACGATGGCCAGGAATCGGCTTGGGATTCCTGACGCCCAAGCCGGGCAGACATCCACCGTATGCTCCACCGTGTCCTCCGTACGATTCACACAAAGGTAACACCCGGGCGTTTCCTCCCGCCTTATCCAGAACAGGAACTTCCCGAAACAACCGTTTGCATGCCGTAAGGTAGAATGTAGCGGTAACCTTCAGCTATTTGTATCATCTTAAACTTGTACCTACATTGATGGCAAATAAATAAATCTGAATCTGAATCTGAATCTGAATCCATGTCCGGTGAGGACCTGCGTCAGGCGAAAGGTGAGGACGCCGTGGCGCCTCTCAATCCACTGCTCAAAGAGGGGACTTACCGCCGCAATTGTGGCATGCCCAGCACTAGGTTGCGACAGCCGCCCTCTCCATGTTGCCATGAGATCCCGCCGGAGCAGTATCCGCTGTGCTGCGATTTCTCGCGGCAGCGGAGTTACGCCTCGGTGTTTTGCCTCCTCGCGCAACTCCCATATGTGCACGATGACTTTGATTCCTGATCCCATGGCGGCAATCCGGCAAGGAGGCTCGCCGCCTCATCGGCGGCCGTGCGGTGTCCCCGGACCAGCCGGATGGCCATGACTATCTGGGACGCGTTCAGCCGGCGGACTGGTCGTCGCCTCTATGAACGCATCCATACCGGTGCCCCGAAAAAGGCCATGGATCGCACGACCCCCACGTAGAGCCTCCGGCAGGAGGCGTTTGGACCCCCTAGATTGGGCAGGAGCCGCTTCAAGGCAGCCCTTGCCCGCTTCAGTCTGGGAGCCAAACGTCGGAAATGCTCAACACAGTTTCACCGGCTGTCGAGGACGAGTCCCAGGTACTTCATCGTCGACTCGACGCCCGCCGATGTGAACCCCTCCTACCGTTATTTGGAAACCCGACGGTGGCGTGTTCCGAGGACCATGAAAACACATGGCCTCGTACTTGTGCAGGACCACTTCGAGTGCCAATTGCCGGATCCTCTCGACGACTGTCGCGTCCCCGCGTGTCATTATTTTTGGCCGCCCGCCGCCTGAAATTGTTTATTAATAAATAATTGATTTACGAAAATATTTACAAAATAGGGCCTTAAACTAGAGGTAGGTATATAATAATTGGATTCTACCTGAACTAGGAATAACGGTCGGTACGCCTATAACTACGATTTTTGGTTTTCTCTTACGGGCTTTTCTTTTTCAGGCCGGAACTACTTAGCTGAGATGATTTTCTAAGTTTTTCTATGTCGTCTTTGGTTTCCGTGCTGATTATAATGCCTCCGTTTTTTGTTTTGCGCAGTCCTCTAACGTGCAATTTCATTTGTTTAGGGCATATAATTTTTTGGACAAGAGATTTAGTGTCATCACTAGATTTTAATTTATCCGCTGGATAAATTGTAATAGAGCTGACGTTATTGGGGCGCAAGTAATTATTTTTATTGGTTTTTACCATGTCAGCGAACGAAAAATTTTCTGCCAGTGTTGGTTTAGCGCAGTGTTCTTGAATGCTCTCTTGAATGTTTTTCTTGATAGTTTCCAGGCAATCCGTGAGGTCACCTTTTCCTCTCAACACTAGAGTTTTGTATTTCTTGGGCTGTTAGCTTCAAGGCCTGGTAGTAAACTGCCATTTGTGAAACGCCATGTCCAACCTTGCGCGATAGGGAATTTATCCTCAGCTTTTGATCGGAATTCAGCTTTCTTTCCTGAGCAATGGTACAGACTTCATTCAGGCATGATTCAATTGAGATCAACCAGTTACTAATCTCACTGGTGTCCACTGCCTGATTTTTTCCTTTAGCCGCATGGTAAGGTATTTGAGATTTGCTGGCAGGGCTGCTTGCTGGCGGGATACTCGCCGCTGGCTGGGCTGTTTGCACTATTTGACATACTTAATTCTTAAATGTTTGTCATAATTAATTGTATTCACTAAAGTTAATTACTAAATTAGCAGAAAAATGCGTGATTCGTTTTCTAGGTCACATATCACTTAATGATCATACACATGTATTAACGACATCATTATGTTAAATAATATTGCTTATACACACGTCTGCTCTACTTGAGTGTCAGTAGAGCTACACTGACGCCGCTAGGGAGGTCGGCGCGCAGCACCCAGTCGTATCCGATGTCCCACAGATGCGGGTCCAAGACCGATCCCTGTGGGACACCGCACGATATCTATCGTCGGTTCGCTGGTGACCAGGGTAGATGACGGCTCTGTCCGTTAGATCGGCCTCGACGACTCCACAGAGGTAGGTCGGCATCCGGTGATACCGGAGTGCCTCCCTGATGCAACTCCAGTCCTGGGTATTGAAGGCATTGGCGATGTCTAGAGACACCGCCAAGGCGACCCCGTTTCGGGTCACAGCATCCCCCGTAGTAAGGGCTCGCACATGGCATCCACTGTAGAGCGCCCCCTGCGGAAACCATACTGACTCTCCGCCAAATCAGGGCCCACCCGCACCAGCCGCCCGGCGAGGCGGTCTGCAATGACTCTTTCAAAGAATTCTATCACATCCTGGAAGGAATATGTTGAATTCCATTCACTCTGTATATGAACTAGTAGTATCAAGACAAATCTAATGCAACCTCATTTTCATAAATCAATCGAGCTGTTTATCCTAAAATAATTGAATAAATAATTATTTGCAGGAATAAACGTCCAACCACAAATATACGAGCAAATGTAGAAGCTTTTCAAGCAATTCAAGCGAGAAATAAATTAAAAGCAGGAACTACTGTAGATCTTTTTCGTACTCCTAATCTTAGGAAGAATATCATGGGTATGGCGGTTAATTGGGTGATGTGTTCCTATTGTTATTATGGTATAGCGCAATATGTAGGGCAGCTTAGTGGTAATATTTTTGTCAACGTAGCGGCTAGTTCCTGCTTAGTCACAGCTAGCACATTTCTGTCCATACCCTTTCTGAAATTTTTTGGCAGAAAGACAATCTTACTAATATGTCATTGCATATGTACTATTTGTTTAGTTATTTTAGCATTTTCGGAAGGTAAGCTATCTGTAGTTTGTGCGAGTATCGGTGTCGTTACTGCTTTTGTGGTATTTGTTGTTGTTTATTTGTATTGTGGAGAGATGTTCCCAACTGTAGTCCGAAACGCTGCTGTCGGATTTTCATCGATGTGCGCTCGAATCGGCTCCATGATAGCTCCTTTTGTTGTTGATTTAAAAGATATTAAGCCGTGGTTGTCTGCGCTCGTATTCGCTGTGGTGCCATTTATTGCCTTCTTCGTAACGTTGCTTCTGCCCGAAACTAAAGGTATGGAACTGTTAACTACATTAGAGGAGGGTGAAGCGTTTGGAAAGAAGAAAAACACTACCACGTAACTACGTACATGCAGAGCATTATGAAATTAAATAAGGTTCTACTTTATTAGCTTCGGTCCTGAAGTCCTGAAGTCCTTTGAAATCCTATACAATGCGAGATCAGCTTAAACTGGAAATGTATAGCTTGATATGTAGTCGTGTGTACCTAAATGTTGCGTATGCTTTTTTGTGAAGAATTATGTAAGGAATAAACTTGCCATAACATAAATTGACGTAAAACCAAATCTTTAGTTTTTTTTTTTGTAAAAACTGATTTCTGCGACCCCGCGACCTTTGATACTTTTTTTTTGCACACCATTTCGTTAATAGGCTTTTTGCAAAGTCTTTCATATGCTGAAATAAATATAATTCCGGTGAGAAAAAATTTTTGCTAGGATTTTCTTCGCAGATCTGGCTAAACTGAAGCGAAACCCGCGCCCGGACGAACCTCGGTCGGGCCGATTGTGTCAAACTACCTTGTATGGAGGTGTTCTAACTGGCGCAAATGAATTTCTTTTTGAAATCGACGCGTGCAGTTGCGAGATCTCGCTCCGCGTCCCGCGTCATGCGCTGGTTTATGGTCAGTGTGGCCAGAGCTTTATTTTCCTGGGCTAATAGCTTTCCAACGTTGATTGATGAACGCATGTATAAGTAGGTAGATGTACAAAATAATTAAGTCATTTTAAAGCTATAAGTACGAGAGAAGTAGTTATTATTCTTTAGTATTACTATAACTTACTGTAGAAGTTCAAATGATCACGAATACATTATACCTATTCCGTAGCAGTTTTTTGCTTATCGCATTTTCACAAACGTTATTAAAATTCTGAGAATATAAATCACATTTACGTCGGGATTCGTTATTACCTATATTAAAATATATCGTCATCATTTTTATTTTTTACACTGGAATTTGGTTTTTTTTTTTTCTTAATGATGAATCTTTATGATTTTATAATAACTTATGTTATTAAAATGTTTATATTTTTATTTACTTTGTTTTGCTTCATTTTCTATTCCTTGATAGTTGATCGCTGAAAGTTCACACAGCCCCGCCCGGCGAGTACGCGTTTGTCGCAGCGACAAGAGCTATCAAAGGGGTTATTTCGTTTATCCACCCTAAGGTGGATACCCGGGTAGTGGTGACCCAGTGGTAACGGTTGCGAGTTAAGAGTTGTAGGTCGGGTGAATCAAGACAGGCGCTTTGCTTTGTGTAAATTATTTAATCACCATTGCTCTCAAAAGGGTGAAGGAAAACATCCTGAGGAAACCGGCATGTCTTTGAACCAAAAATTCGAAGACATGTGACATCTATCCGCCCTGGGCCCACGTGATGGATTATAGCACTCCCTCTCGAAAAGAGGAGGCCTGTGTCCCAGCAATGGGACCATTATAGGCTGATTATGCTATGCTTATGCCACAAAGTTGTTGTACAAAAAACGTGAAAAATAACTTTAATTTCGGAAGTCGGTGGCCAAAAACGAAAATACTCAACTTAAGACACCGACTTCCGAAATCAAAGTTATTTTTCACATTTTTTAGTGTTTTTTTTTTGCAAGTCGGTTGTTTTTTTGTAAAATAGTTTTTATTTTACACTTTTTAGTTGTGGTACCTACCCCACACAAATTCATAATTATACCACTACTTTCTGTGTAATAAAATTTAATTGTTTTTTTTTTTTTTCGCTATTTTTTGGGGTTGGTTTGGAGTTTATCTAAGTTACAATAGCCTAATAGCAACTGCTCATCCCCTTTTACAAAATATTCCTTTTTCGGATGCAGGGACGTTAATTGTTGAGTTCTCTTGGTACTTCACCATCAGCTCTACTTCACCATATGCATTGTGACGAGCATAAATTGCTTAGCAACCATATTAAAGTAATCGAATCGCAACTCGTGAAATATTTATTATTGGGTAGTTCCGGTGGCTTCGTCATCTATGGTCTTCATCATCAATTCCTATAGATAGTTTTATATACATTTCTATAGATATAAAACATCGCACGTGTTAGATTTATACCGATATAATTAATACATAACAACGTATTTCGTATTGTAATATAAAGTAATAATATATTTCTAATTAAATGCAGTAAAAGTATAGTAAATAACATCATTTTAAATAGAATAAGGAGTGTTTAAATTTTGTATAGCAAATAAGTATTGAATCATGTTTGCTTGTCATCGTTTATGGAAACATGAGTCATACTTGTTTGTCGCCGCCTATAAAAGCGAGTGTTCCGACTACATTGAAGGTCTGCCTACAGAAATACTATAGCAATCACACATATGGGTGCGCGTAGCTAAGCGCACCTAATAAGCCGCAAAGCGTTTGTTGCGCACATTACGCGGGGCCCGTATTGACGGGCTCAAAACATGCCTCCGCGGCCAGAGGGCAAAGCGCCCTGGCACCGCTCGCCACGCCCCCTCGCGGGGGCGTCGCGACTTCCAAGAACGTCATTGAAGGTCTTTTTGGCTTGAAACGTTGACCGGTACGGAGCTCCCGAAGAAAATAATAGATAAGTATAACTATGAAAGGCTATTTTTAATCAATAAATGTGTAGATAAATGTATATTATTATATAACTAGTTTTTATGAAATATTAAATTAAAATATTATGTTTCCTGAACAAAGTACTTTCATTTCACTATTCTGTTCTAAAAATAATAATATTCTTTGAGTATATAACTATGTGTATTTAATGTAGAGCTAATTAATTGCCCTTTAATGTTACTTTTATTTCTCTATTCTAACACACGCATAGTACGTAATGAGAATCGACCACCTTACTATAATTATGAAGCGGGCAGATGACACTAAATAAGTGCCATTGACCACTGGGGTGGTAAACGCCACTAGTTAGTGCCAGCCACCACCCCAGTGGTAAGCTCGAAGGGGGCAGACGGGAATAAACGCCTAATCGCAAGTTTTATAATGCTTAAAAGTATATGATCCACTGCAGTAAAAAAATCAGAAAAATATATGATACTTCAGGATATATGCTAATTAGATAGTGTGTTGAAAATATAGTAGGTACAACTAATTTGATACCTCTAAAAATTCTTTTAATGATTAAAAACCATACTAATATAGATGCAATCGGATTTTTGGTCAGAGTATTCTGCAAGCAACACATTAACGTAATAGTGTTTAAATGTTTAGTCCAATCAATAGATTTATTGTAAATAGATAATTGCTTCATATTTTGCAATAAATTACCAGCGTTGTGTGATCGCTCTTCTCTTTCTTTTCTATGCAGTCCGATAGTGACCGCGCTTTAGCTATTTTCAGCCTCTTAACTTTCTTTATTCCTTCAAGACTCACGGCACGACACTAGCTGCGGCCCACCCGCGCCATACCGTTGCCGCGTAATTCAACACGCCTAACACATTTAACTATTGAAATAAGTAATACCAATGAAAAGTACTATAATATGCAGTAACGCTATAAAAATAGCGTTTTATGCATTTGCATGTTTGCATATGTAAATGCATTATATTCATTATTATTATTTAATTTTTCGGCCACTATATCTATATATATAGATGGTAGCTAAAAATTATGTCCAATTGTGCCTTCTAAATTTGAAAAATTTATAATATTGTGTGGCTACCGTGCGTCGCAAGTATTTTGATGCAAGTGTCGAATGTGGCCTGTTAAAATGGCCCTACTTCACTTGGCAAGGTACGTTAGGGGGAAGTGCAACATAGTACGAGTGTTTTGGAAGTTCACTTTTACTGAAATAAAGTTCAAGGTTGCATTGATTTACGAGGTTGAGGCACTAGATGGAAATTTAGTCAATATCTCTATTAGTTTCTAGTGTCCGGTGCACTTACCCCACCGCACTTCCCCCGATTGACCTTAATTATTTTAATCGTTGTGGTAGGTAAATTTACAAATATAAGTAGGTATAAAATATTAATTGTTTATTTATATATACCTACCTGTAAATAAAACATAAAGCATTAAGTTGTTATAGCACCGATTTGATACTTTCCCCTTATAGACTATCAAGTTTAATCTGCTCTATAATCACTACGTATGTTGACAGTACGCAATATTTAATCTAGAAGAAACCCCGGAGGAGGCTGTAAACAGTGTAAACAACTATTTTGTCAAACTAGGTGAAACCCTAGCAAGCAAAATAAACACAACCAACGACATCCCAACAAACAGTAATCACACATAAGTGTGTATCTCATTAGTTTTGCTTGAAACAGATGAGCAGGAAGTTCAGCAAATTATTTTAAACCTAAAAGAAGACTGCACTACAGGTTGGGACAATATACCTGTCAAGATAATTAAATTATTCTTCGTGCCAACTTAAGCTTTAACACGGGACCATTCCCGACACTATTTAAACTCTCTGTAGTCCATCCAATTCACAAGTCTGGTGACAGGGCTTGTGCCAGCAATTACAGGCCAATTTCTGTGCTCCCAATACTTTACAAAATAATAGAAAACTCATGAATAACAGACTAATAAATTATCTAAATAAAAATAAACTAAATTTCTCTAAACTTACTTACCCTTAACGAAGAAAAAAAAACCTGATGTTCTCGATAAAGAAGGCTCCACCATCTGCTAACGAATTGGTTAAAGTCCGAGCACACACCTGCAATCTAAACAATATCAGTGAATGCAGGTGTCTCCCTATTAAAAAAAATACTGTATAAAATATCTCGGAACACAAGTGGACGACCAGTTAAACTTCCACCACCACGTGAAAACACAGATCTAGGGTTGGAAAGTTAATAGTTAACAGTTTTTAAGAAGTTACGCAGGGTGTGCGACTCGAACCTGTTTAAAACAATCTATCTATCCCTGTGCCAGTCAGAACTGGAATACTTTATCTCTATCTGGGGGAGTACACACAAAACTCATTTATAGTAAACCTAAAAAGAGCCCAGCGAGCAGTTCTCAAAGTAATACACAAAAACAACTTCCAGTTTCCAACGGAGCAGCTATATAAAGATTGTATGGTTTTAACGGTTCGACAATTTTATATCAGGAGGGTTCTGCTTATAAGCCATAAAGGCAAATCGTACGATCCGGTAAGGCTAAAAAACAAACGTAGGAAGGACATGGTTTTTGTCCTGAAACCGTGTAGAACAGATTTCAGGAGACAACCGTGCTACATGGATCTATACCTCTATAATAAAATAAGTAAAAATACACAGTTACATAGCTTACCGATAAAAAAAAACTAAAACTTACGATAGATAACTTGCTTCTCTCTCAAAATTATGTAAATACTGAAAATATATCAACAAGTATAAAATTAAAATAAAATAAAGCCACTCACAGGTAGGGTTGCCAACCATACTTTATAATAACGTATTCTACTTTATTTTCGATAAATATACTTTATACTTTTGCATACAAATAACGTATGCGAAAATACTTTATTTCTAATCTTTACCGTGATGCGTAAAACGACACTATTGAACATTTCTCTAGTTTGTTTACTGAACTATTTGTCGATACTGATGAGTCAAAAAAGAAAATCTATTATTATTGATAAAGATATTTCAGAGAAAAATACTGTTGATAAATATGGCAATATCTGATACCTAACCAAATGAAAAAAAAAAACATTTTTTATTCACTCTCTCTTCCTGCCACTTCAGCTATCACTGAGAATTTTTGCGGTAGCGAATCTGAAGCGACAAGAAGACAGAAACGGATCGTCCATAAAAACGATTTATTCATTTATTTAAATCTAAATTTTGGTTAAGAGAAACAAAAAATTGTTAGCGTTTGCTCAAAACACCCATAAGTTTGAAAAATACTTTATTTTTCTTCCAAATACTTTTTTTGTTCCTATTCAAAGAATTTTATACGTTATTTTTCTCAAAAAAAGTTGGCAACCCTACTCACAGGCCCATTCACACACGCAAACACACCCTCACACAAACACCGCACACCACACACAAACACACACACACAAACACACACACACAAACACCCCCTCACACAAACACCGCACACCACACACACACACACACACAAATATTCATACACACACGCACGATAGTAACTAATAAATTAATAATATTGTAATACATACATTTGCACCGCACCACACTTGTAATGGCAGCTCGATCATGATGGTGAAGGAAGTAACTGGTGCATAAGCACAGGAGTCCTCCTAGTTTAAGTCCAGTTGCACATGTCTTGTATCTTGCCACTAAGTTATAAAGTCTAATTTAAGGTACAAGAATTGTAAATAGGTTTAAGTCTTGAACAAATAAATATTGTTTATTGTTTTATTGTTTGTTTGCTATTTTAGTTTTGCAGGCGTCATCAAAGCACTATTAACTTCGTTTGTTGATTATTTTTTTATCCTTTAAAGTTAAGGCTCCCACAGACAGGCGCGACACGAGAGCGCTCAAAATCAAAATCAAAATATTTTATTTCACATAAACCAACATGGGCACTTATAAAACGTCAGAAGATAGGTGCACGGTTCCAATTGGTTGTTTCCTATGGAGAAGAGCCGGCAAGAAACTCCACGGTTACTCTTTTAAAAATAAGGGGCTTTTACAATGTTTCAAATTACAGTGTTGATAATAGGAGGACAGTGTAGGCCTGACAACAAGTAACATGCACTCAACAAAATATAAAAATAAAAAAATATATAAAAAGGTCTACTAATCTAGTCTACAAGTTAGGCCTACAACGTTCTCACATTCACAAAATATAGAAGAATTTATATAAAATAAAAGCCTATTTAAAACAAATGACATGATTGCCATTACAACTGTAACAAATCTGAATTTAAATCCTGTTTATAAAAGCCATAAGTAAAGAGTTGAAATAAGAATTAGAGGTATATAATGTCAAATAATGTGAAGATTATGTCAAAGAAGAAAAAAATTAACAAAAAAACTTTTCTTTTTTTTTTCAAATAAATTTCGTAATTTGGGAGCAGTTAATAGAGCCTTACATAGTGGTGCCGTTAATGAAGTACCAGGGAAGCAACATGTGCAGAAGGAATTATTGCCAAACTTCCTTGTCTTCAACGTAGTCTTTAATCTTATAATATGCATTTTTGATAAGGATACGCAAACGAATCAAAATGTGGGTTTTGAACTTTCCATCGCTAAGTTCTGTAACTGACTCTGGCAACTTGTTATAAAAGCGGATACTATTTATAAGAAATGACTTGCTTGTTTGCGCTACACAAAGGCGCCGCGCGTCGCGCCAGTGTGTACGAACCTTTACGGGATCCAGATTGATAAATAGGTAGGTAGCAATTATTGATCAAAGAACATTTCTTAAATTCTCTGTAGTTTGTATAAACTAGATAGACGACCATCCTGACGTCAGGTTGGTCGGTCATGGGGTGCTAGGACAGGAAACCTGCCCGTGTGCCCGTAGGCTGGAGTTTCTCTTGGATGCGTCTGGGGGAAAGGCGTCTCCGGGACGGTGCACCCTGGGGTGCGGGCAATGACTCCCCATTAGGTACTGTGCCTAAGGGGTCTAGTTGCCCGTACGCAAATATGCTGTCGGAGGAACGCTCCAACGTGTGTCTCTCTGTTTAAGCAGAGACGCACAGCAGCGAAGTAAGAGCGGGCTCGGTGTGCACTAACTCTGCCGCCGGACAGGCAGGAAGGAGTCTTCTCCTTCTGCCACCGTTAGTCTCGAAGCCCCAAAGATTGTCAAGGTCATGTCTCTGACTTTCTGTCGCCGTGTGTCATTGACTGGCGCGTCATGGATGGGGTGGAGACGTATCCCGACTACCGGTACATCCGGTTTGACGTCTCCGCCCAGACCTCGAGCGCGCTGATCCGACAGGCTCCGAGTGGTCCGCGGTGAGCGCTGAAGCAATTGGACCGGGAGCTCCTGCTGAATGCCTCGAATGTGTGTCATCAACGGACAAGCCTGCTAACATCAAAGACGAGGCGGAGTGGTTCCGGGAGGCCATGTCCGAAGTATGTGACGTGGCAATGCCCTGGGTCCAACCCGGACGCGCCTGGCGCCAGGTGTAGTGGTGGTCGCCGGAACTAGCGTCTCTGTGCCAGCCGTGCGTTGCTAAGCAACGCCTGTACACCAGGCACCGCAGCCATTCAGGCGGAGCTGTACGAGGGTTACAGAGTGGCGAAGACCGCCCTCCGACCGAAGATCCTGCGGGCCAGGGCACTGGCCCGCGAGGATTCGCTGGGGACTCTGAACAGGGTCCCGTGGGCACGCCCATACAAAATGGTGCGGGAGACAGTCTGCCCATGGGTTCCCCACCTGACGCAGAATCTCCGACCCTAGCTCGTAGAGGACGTGGTTAGCGCTCTGTTCCCTTCGCGAGGGGAGCATACTCCCCCGCCCATGGCTCCGCCTCCTGTAGTGCCCACTGTGGACCACACTGACGACGACGATGCTCCGGAAGTCACCGAGGTAGAGTCGAGAGTGGCGGTACGTAGGCTGTGTGCAAAAAATACCGCTCTAGGACCCCACGGCTTACCTGTCTCTAGACATTGCCATTGCCTTCAGTACCCTGCCCTGGAGTTGAATCGGGGAGGCACTCCGGTATCACCGGATGCCGACCTACCTCTGTCGTGTGGTCGAGGCCTATCTGGCGGACAGGGCCGTCATTTACCCCAGTAACCAGGGAGACTGGAACCGGCGAGAGATGTCGTGCGGTGTCCCACAGGGATCGGTCCTGGGGCCGCATCTGTGGGACATCGGGTATGACTGGATGCTACGCGCCGACCTCACTAGCGGCGTCAGCGTGGTGTGCTACGATGACGACACGTTGGTACTGGCGCAGGGGAGGTCGCACCAGGCGGCGGCCGAATTGATGACACGCGGGGTTGTGACAGTCGTCGAGAGGATCCGGCAATTGGGACTCGAGGTGGCCTTGCACAAGTCTGAGGCCATGTGTTTTCATTATCCTCGGAATGCGTCACTCTCGGGTTCCCAAATAACGGTAGGAGGGGTTCACATCGGCGTTGAGTCGATGATGAAGTACCTGGGACTCGTCGTCGACAGCCGGTGGAACTTCGTTGAGCGTTTCCGACGTTTGACTCCCAGACTGGAGCGTGCCGGGGCTGCCTTGAAGCGGCTCCTGCCTAATCTAGGGGGTCCAAACGCTTCCTGCCGGATGCACTACGCGGGGGTCGTGCGATCCATGGCCCTTTACGGGGCACCGATGTGGGCGCGTTCATTGAGGCGCCGACCAGCCCGCCGGTTGAATGTGTTCCAGAGGGTCATGACCATCTGGCTGGTCCGGGGATACCGGGGGGGTGGATAATTGTGGCGGTAAGAGGGGCTTGAGAGGCGCCACGGTGTCCTCACCTTCAGCCTGACGCAGATCCTCACCGGACATGGCTGTTTCGGGAGTTTCCTGTTTCGGATAAGGCGGGAGGAAACGCCCGGGTGTTATCATTGTGTGGATAGACAAGAGGACACGGTGGAGCATACGGTGGAGGTCTGCCCAGCTTGGGCGAAGCACCGCCGTGTCCTCGCGGGGGCGATCGGCGGCGGCGATCTCTCGCGTCCGGCCCTGGTTCGGGCCATGGTGTACGGAGCGAGAGGGAATGGGAAGCCGTCACCTCCTTCTGCGAAGCAGTAATGCCCTCGAAGGAGGAGGCGGAGCGCGAGAGGGAGAGCCAATCGTTGCGCCGTCACGTGCCTAGTCGCCGCAGGAGAAGACGTCCTGGACGTCGGGAGTCGATTGCTGACTCCCGGCCACCGCAGGCGCGGGCTTGCGGACGGCGAGCAATGCGCAGCTCGCCGTCCGGTAAGGACCAGGCCCGGGACGAGGGCGTGTCGTATTCCATGCGCGCCTCAAAGAGTTGTCAGCATCACTGACGGGGTCTGAAAGGGCCGATTCCTGTCGGGGTCGCGGATTGTTCAAAACAGTTACCGTGGCCCTGGCGCACAGGCAATTGAAGAAACACGGGTGGGTTTAGTCAGTAAGAGTCTGACACGCCCTCCCGCTCCGCCCAGAGCGGGAGAGGTCATGTGATGATATCCCAAACAAAAAAAAAAGGATGGCCGGTCGCCTGAAAATGTTTTTTTATTTAATACATAGGTAGCAATTATTTAACTATATGTACGTAGCAAATAATAGCAATTAGGTAGCAAGGGCTGATTTCACTAATGAAACTAAACGCGATCAGCACATGTCGGCACATCTAAACCGCGTTCAAAATCTGTCAGTGTCATCGTTTGATGGCGAATATTTACACTGACAGTTACTGAAATTCGCTCTTAGTGAAGTTTCAATTACTGGGAATTGATGTCAAAAGTGGTAGAGCAATTACGAGGTCGACTATACCTACCTAAACAATCAGTCTTTGTCTTACCTATCAGTTTGTCAAGAACGACAATCTTTTAGTAACAGGATTAGGAGTTGCCGCGTGTGCGGTACGTATACCTTCTATCTTTATACCGAAAATTATTTTCATAACATAACATAGCCTGTAGGTATTCCCCGAAAGGGATGAGCAGAGAGGTGGGTATGGGTACACCCATATTTCGCCAGTTATGGTTAAGTCCCATGTAATAGGGATCGAACCTATATTGTCACCAATCGGGCACAAATCCAGACTTTGAGAAATTCCTAATGCACTCTGCCCCCGTGTATTCCCGTTCCCCCCAACGCCATATCCCGGACGTTGGAGAAAACGGAAAAATATTATTTTTGGGTTCTGACACTAAAAGAAAAACGGACGGTTATTCCACCCCAAAAAATCCAGCTATAGGTGAATTAGCGGAAACACATGTCCCGAGAATGCACCCTAAGCCTATAAATTCCGTTTATCCAACTAGCTCTAGGGTGAATTATTGGACATACGTTTCCGCGTATCCACCTACTGTGGATTTTTTGGGGTAGATAAACGAAATAACCCAAAACGGAGCTTATATAAGATCACTTTCTTCTCCGTCTGCCACAGAGGTTTTCTCGAGATCTCTGCAACATATAACTTAGAATTTTAGCATGTACGAGTAAGGTCTCGATGAAGCACACACGGTTCGTCAATCAAAAACCATTTAAAAAATATATTTTGGGGTTCAGTTCAAACCTAAGAAATATTACCTAAATTTATCGTGTTACGTACCATTTGAAGAGCTTTCTCTCAGGATTCCAAAAATATTTTGTTTATAAATTTTGGTTTGGTGGTTTTAAAGATACAGCTCAAAGTTTGCATGAAATCACCGTTTCCCTATCCCCTATTTCCTAGGTTTCTAAAGCTATAGAGTTAGATATTGAGTCATAATATTTTACGAAAAAATTTAAACTGCGTTTGCTGAAAAAATTTATAATGCATTATGAAAAAGATTGTTGTGAAATGCTGACTTACTGTACTTAATAAGTAACTATCTAGGTACCACCCGCGACTTCGTTCGCGTGGAAGACATAAGACACCACAATATACTAAAATAACATCCACATTTTTATAAAACTTTCCTGTATGCTACGTTTGTAGTTTTGGTCTCAGCTGGCAAAATATGATGAGAGTCAGGACTGGTGACGAGCAAGCGACGCGACGTACAGTTGTCCGTTTGGGAAGCAGCTCGTCCTGAAGTCGACACTCCCAGCCTTCAGTAGTAATTTGCCATTGCTTGCGAAGCTTTTCGTTTTTAGTAAATAAATGAATGCCTGCGTATACTACACTAGCTTTTGCCCGCGGCTTCGCCCGCGTGGAGGTCGGAAATTATCCCACGAGAACGTACTACCGGGATAAAAAGTATCCTATATGTTAATCCAAGTTATAAACTATCTGTGTTCCAAATTTCATCCAAATCTGTTCAGTAGTGTTTGCGTGAAAGAATAACAAACATCCATCCATCCATCCATCCATCCTCACAAACTTTCACATTTATAATATTAAGTAGGATAATGGCACAACACTGATACACGGATGCATTCTTACAGATTATTCCTGATGAACAGCATCACTAAAATAATATTATAACAGTAGAATCTACACACACGGGATTTCCCATTAACAGTCACCTAACTACAGATATTTATTCTTATTATAACCAAAGATGACAGTGTAAAGGCCCAAACTTAATGTTTTTCTGTACGTACGTGCTACGGACTATCATAATATAATAATGTAAAAATGTGAAGCATAAAAAATATTTATTATTGGGAATCGAACATAGGTTTGCAGGGCAGTCGTCGAACTTTTAAGCTATTTGCTTTGTTGACTAAAATAGCCGTTCTTATAAAGGGTGGCAGGGACATCGAATTAAATCAAATTAATTAAATTAAATTCAAATTCAAAATCTTTAATTCGAGCGAAGACTCATATAGGGTTAGTAACATTGTCCTTGTAACTAAGTGTTAGTAAACAAAACGATACGTGAACACATGCAACTGACAGCAGTGAATTACCTATGGACAGTCCACTCAGTCTGCAATCATTTTCACAACCCTGTTAAGGCTGGCCATGACTCGAGCCACCATTGATGTTGCGCGCTTGCGCATAATTGTGTAAAATCAATCTACAGACGCCGCCACAAACCCCTGACTCACTGCAGTGCCATGGCAACCCCATCAGTTTTCTGAACACGTAGTTAAATTGGATACGAAGGGCTCCATACGATGCCTGCGAATATTTCTCCAACTAGCTGCACGTGTAGGTGGTACAAAATGCTCTAAAGAGCATTACCTTTACGTCTGCAGTACAACGTGCAAACCTGCGGGCTATCATATTCGCACGCACGATAAGAACCCTCCGTTCTCTTTCAATGTCAGCATTATTTTTAAGGTCAGTGATGACCAAGTGACCTAGGTATTTAAATTGATCCACACACTCAAGAGGAACACCATTTAGCTGTATGGGTGGCATATCAAGATGGTATTAGGCCTGCGCCTCAAAAACAATGTACTGACTTTTGTGAACTTTATAAAATAACCTATTTGGTTCGTGCCTCAAAAAATGAACTGACTTTTCTGAACGTTATACAATACCCATGTTCAGTTGGGTAACATTCACATATGGCCAATAGTGTCCTAATACTGCCGACTGAAATACCTATTGCGCTCAGCAGCACCATGTCGTCCGCGTAACTTAAATTATTAACACAGACACCGTTAATATGTCAACCGACGTGGTGACTGCTAAGCGCCTCAATCAGGGCATTCATATGCAAATTGAAGAGAGCAGGGCAGGTCAACCCCCCCGTCTCACACCGCACGCCAATTGATATGGCTCCGACAGCACACCTTTTTTATTTTGTCCTTGGGAAATCATCAGTTAACTTCTCCCGCTCTGGACGTAGCGGGAGGGCGTGTCAGATTTTTACTGCCTAAAACCCACCCGTGTTCTTTCAGTTGCCTGTGAGCCAGGGCCACGGTAACTCTTTCGAACAATCCGTGACCCTGGCAGGCATCGGCCCTATCGCACCCCGTCAATTAAGCTGAAATCTCTTTGAGGCGAGCGTGGAACACAACGCGCCGTCGACTCGGGCCTGGTCCTTACCGGACGGCGAGCTACCTATTGCTCGCCGTCCGTAAGCCCGCGCTTGTGGTGCCCGGGAATTGGCTATCGATTCCCGACGCCCTGGGTGTCTCCTCCTATGGTGACAAGGGCATGAGGGTACAACGATTGCCTCGCCCTCACGCGCTCCCCATGCCTTCTCGCTCTGTACCACTGGCCGGACGAGAGATATCGCCGGCGCCGATCGCCCCCGCGAGGACACGGTGGTGCTCCACCCAAGCCGGGCAGATCTCCACCATATGCTCTACCGTGGTCTCCGGGCGATCCACACAGTGGTAACATCCGGGCGTTTCCTTCCGCCTTATACGAAACAGAAACCTCCCAAAACAACCATGTCGGGTGAGGACCTGCCTCAGGCGGAAGGCGAGGACGCCGTGGCGCCTTTCAATAAACTCCCCAAAGAGGGGACTTACCGCCGCAATTGTGGCGTGCCCAGACTGACAGCACACCTGCCCTCCAAACATTGGTGACCTGGTTTTCCTGCCAATGCATGAAGATACTTATAAGCTCAATAAGCAAGCTTATAGCTATAAGTTTCTTCCATAAAATATCATACAATAGGTTCCATATAATAGGTTGTAGTTTAAATGTTGCAATACCTACGCGGGCAAAATGTATGGAACAACAATTTCTTTTTTTAATACCCCACGAAAAATTTCAATGCCCCCCTGCGTGGATTTTTTTTCAGAAGGTTCAGAATCATGTACTGAAAATCCATGGTAACTGTTTGTACGTCGCTGTCCCTGCCACCCCATATTATATATCATGAATGATTGATTAGCTCCTTAAAGGTATAGCGGTATGCTATATTTTTTCCTTATTCAGTCCAGTAAAGTAATGGAGTAATTCGACTGTTGTCATACATTGGTATATTGTGTTCCCTCTCATCTCAGTCTCATTTCCTACAAAATGTATGGGTTTTTTTTTTGCGATTTCTGACGTTTCTAGTACTCAAACCTCAGTGGTCCCAATGAGATTTTTTATCGTCATTAGAAACAGGTTCGATTGGCATCAAAACGATTATTTGTGAAAATTACCCATTTTCTTGATGACCGTTTTCTTGTAGCGACAACGAACGGTTAAGGTACCTGCCCTATCTCAAAATCGATCCTTTATATGTAGTGATTGACTGCTTAGCTCCATAAAGGTATAGCGTGATGATATTCATTTAACAGGTTAAATCTGTAACTATCTGCAATATTCTAACCTTTTGTCTAGTCGTTTTACATTTTGTGGTAAACTATGGAAGACTACGAATGAAGTACAATATTTCTCATCCCCCATAGCAAATAGCGTGATAATATATAGCCTACAGACTGACCTAGCTTATAGGGAATATCTATGCAAAATGTACAATATCTATCAGGTAGTTTTTGCGTGGTGCTGGTACATACATTCAGACAAACAGACAAAAATTCTAAAAAAAATATTTTCCTCTTCTTTAACCTCGCAAATATTACTTTAAAAAAACATTGTACAGTTTTGACTTTGCTACGATTTTATTATGGGTATGTATATATGAGTTTGTGTCAATTTTGATAATTAGGTAACAATGTAAAAGTAAAGGACATCTTTAGGTTTGCTAGTTACAGGTAAGTATATAATTATGTATATTAATACATAGGTTTAAATAGGTATACTACCGGGGTTGGAAAACATGTTATTTAAGTGCTGTTATCTTTCCAGTTTCTCGCTGTCACAATAATATCGATAAACTAACAATTTCCTCGCGCCTAGTACACAATAACATTGATAGCGAAGAGAACGGCGTATGGCGTGCGCTGCGCCTGCGTTCTGTGGCGCAGGCGCAACTCTGCGCTCAGTAACAAAGCAATGTCGTTAGTCTGCAACAGCGGTCCGCGTGGTGCAGAACACCGCATTGACAAAACTAAGTTTGTCAAACTTACGTGTGATAAAACCATCCAACCACGCAGTAATACTAGTTTAAGTACAAAATAATATGAATAAAATGGAAATGCAGGAGCGAAACGGTAAGCAAATGAATTGTAGTGAAAGTGAGCGTATTGACTTTTACATGGTGTGTTGACCCCGATATTATAGGCCTTGGCGAATTAGCAATGACACTGAGAAAATGTTTTAATGTTTGCAAATCTTTATTATTTTGTGTTTAATTTTTGTTCAGTGTTCAGTGTATTGATATTATAATAATGTGAGTGTAGACATTATAATTATGCCTGTTAATATTCTAAGTATTTGTTATTGTTACTGAAACGCTGCGTGGATCATAGTCCTGCAATTTTTTGACACCACCTCGCTTATTTTACGAAGTCTACAAAAATACTATTTTTTACATGAATGTTAATATATTATGGTTTTCAGGAATAACTCTTTAAAACATGTTACATTTAACAAAACACCCAAAAATATAACCAAGTCGGTACTTACGCACCGTATGTTTAGGTACCTTCTACAATAATAGAAATGTACCTCGTTGAAATAGGGCACTAAACAATTTGTTCTTTTAATCAATTAAGTACGCATATAATGTGTCATATACCAGTGATAATTACGTAATGACTACATCCGCAGGACAAGAGTGTACATAACAATATATTTTACGTGAAGTGAAACACGAATTTAAAAAAAACATACGTAGGTACAGCCGAACATGTAACTTACTCCTTTTTGGAAGTCGGATAAAAACTAAGATCGACTTAATTACAATAGAAAAAAGTACTTAAGATTGTCAATCACATGGAAAATAAAAATTTTTTGGCTGCTTTAAAACCACCTTTATGTCTACCCAACAGATCTTTGTTTTTTTTAATAATAATAATAATTTATTTCCAAGTATATGGTACATTGAGATCTTAAATTAAACATCGTTCCACATATACTACCATTGCTGGTGTAGAAAAATTAAATAAGCTACGTGCGTGCAAATTATAGACATTACAATAAGAGTTATAATAAATTAATGAAATTGTTTATGAATAAATATTTTTAGTTTGATACAATAATATTGATTTAGATTAATTGAATAGGATTATTTGTAATGTCAAAATATTAATTATTATGCCAATAAAAAAAATACAATTAACATGACAAAAAAAACCCTATAAACCAAAAAATATAAGTCAAAAATATAAGTTGTTCAGCAGATATATTTCCAAAATCACTACATAAAAAATTTGGAAACACGAGATGGGGATTGCTGGGATGATGCACATGAATTTAGAGCAAGCGATTTCCAATTCGTCTTTTCTTAAAGCAAAAGTAGTGACAGTGTAGTAAGACTCAGTAAGAGGCATCGATTATCAATGAAAGACACCTGCGAGTTGAACTTATAACGTCCTTTATTGGAATGTAATTTTTTTATTGCTTGCTATCCAACAACCCATAAAGCATTAGCAACGAGACAACAACAAGACAAAACAACAATAAGATAACTAAGCTGCTAGAGTGAAAATTCGTCTAAGTTTTTCACGGTGTAATTATTGGGTGGTCCAAAAGGACTGCTGGCCTGTATATCAATTGGGTTCTTTTTCTATAACTATAAGAAAAACAAGAAGAATATTCGTTGCACATCTGTACAACGAATATCTATCCTTTCCTACCTTCATTAGATAACCTTCTAATAATGTGCTTTTGCTAGCAGTAGGTAGCCTAGGCTCAAATCAATCCCAAACTATGTGATTGCAGGGTCGAACACACGTTAGTTAAAAAGATCCAGAGAACATGCATTAATTGCTTAAAATGACCGGGATGAGAACCCCATGCATTTCATTTTATTTTTAATGTAATTGTAAAAGTAGTATGTAAGGTGGCGTTCTGTAGTTTCTCCCTACCCCCATGGGAAAAAGGCGTGATTTTATATACCTGTATAACATGATTTTATGTATACGTCGCAGAGGGATTGTCGAATCCGCTGTTTTACAAAACAGCTCCGTTAGGTAAAATAACTGAACAACGTTCAGATGCACCCTAATTGCGTAACAAACTATCAATCACAATCAGAATCATTTTGAAGGCTATTGCTAATCCATTGTTTCATATGTTCGAAAAATTTGTCGGCTCAACAACGTAAATAACGCAATGAATGTTATTGAATTATCAAAATGAGAGCCATTCCTACTGTTAGTGTGTTACGCTATTACCCCGCTGGATTGCCATTACGCTACGTTTAACAAAACTGCTACCAACGTTTAGACGTAATGCAGAAAGCTAAACAACGTTTAACCATTAGCTATTTGCAACATATTTCAGTAATTTGAAGTAGGTGTAGGTAGGTACTGATGGTGAGAGAATTATGTTTTTACAACACTCAACGTGTCGAAAATCCGTCGGGTATTACCCCAATGCACCTTATACTTTTACTCGTAGGGTTTCAGGTAAAAACAGCATTACAAAGAATCCTTTAAAAAAAAAGTTTGTCAAATAAACGAAGCCGCAACAAAAGAAGGGAATGAAGAACATTCTGATACACGATAAACTAATAAATGTCTATGACTGTAAGTGCCGTAATTAACGATAGGTATATACTTAAGTGATCAATTAATGAAACATGTCATCATAACTATACCGAGTTTAATGATCCCTACTACTTACTATAAATACACAAGGGCAAAGGGTAGGCCACTAAAGCGATAAAAGATAGAAGAATATTATTATAGGGAAGACCCATTTGCTATCGTCATAAAGTTTCTTATTGAATTTACTCTACCGTACCAAATTTTTGATTATAATCAACATTAAAATCAGAATAATATTATTGTATAAAATATCATATTATTTAAGTGCATAACAATATTGTAGTAGTTTATCTTAGTGCTAGGTTTGCGGGTAGTGTTATTCAATGAGTATCGCTGGAACGTTGTATTGATGTGACATTGAATAACACTAAGTGAAAAATTTAAGAGCGTATGCATGTATGGACAGCAAAAAAGGTTTTTATAAAACTAAACAACAGTAGGTATATTAAACATTTGCTACTCAAATAATCGATCATCATCAAGAGAATAAATTGTTTGTAAATATAGGAGAGACAAAAGGCCCACCACTTCGTCTGCGTGTATTTTGTATTTCATCATTGTTTATACAAATATCCAGGACGAAACGTAGCATATATCTTTCTCCAGGTCCCAGGCTTACCTATTTGTCAAATTTCATAACGACCGGTTTAGTGGTTTACACGTGAAAAGGTAACAGACAGATGGATGAATGTAGTTTGATGTTCTATAATTTCAATTAAATTACTGTAAGTGTCTGTTCATTGTCTGAATTGTAGTAGGCATCTATAATGTATATAATATTTGGTCTAATAGTGTCTCGGAAAACAACGTCTTAATTGCATAGTAGATTTATGGAAGTGGCTGAGCTTCGGATACGGGTCACACGGGCAACCTGCGCAAGTAATAGGGCTTCCATTTAACAACAGGAACAATACGTTTAAGGTGAATCCTCAGCTGTAGCCCGCCAAATTCAAATTTTCTTTGGTTTTTTGCATATTGTAGCTCTGTTTTACGTCGTATGTTGATCAAAATGATCCTATAAAACCTATAAAATGAACTATAAAAGGTACTGTTGACCTATAAAAGGTACTGTCTATCCCAAATCGATATTGGTGAATAAACATACCTGTTAACCAGTTTGAAATAGCTTGGTAGGACCAATGGGACTCAATTTTTTTTAAATAAATTTTTCCCGTTCGTCCCACCCACAAAATCAGGTGGACGATCGGGAAAAAAATTAACGAATTCCCGTTCGTCCCACTAGGTGGACGAAGTCGGGGGGACGTACGGGAATACACGGTTTATTTTTGTATTTAATGTAAAACAGGTTTTCTCATTGTTTTCAGGGGTAAAACCATCCAGCCCGGTTTCACAAGATTTGATTCAAAAGGTGATTGGGTCGTTTGGAAAATATCATCTATGGCTATGCCTCTTAATATTTTTAACAAAATTCCCTGTAGCTTTTCATCAGATGGCCATTCTGTTTTTGTCTCCAAAAGTTTCATATAGCTGTGGAACATCAGAAATGAATAATACATGCCCATGCCCAGACCCAACCTATGATACTTCAATTTTCTCGAGAACCATAATAATGGAATGGGATTTAATATGCGATAGGAGATGGCTTACAAGTTTTACACAGACCTTATTCCAATTAGGAACATTATTGGGCAGTGTATTTTTTGGAATGGCTTCTGACAGGTAACGTCAAGTTTATATTAGGTCTTTACCTATGAAATTGCCGTTCTGCAGTACTGGCCATTTCAAATCAAAATAATTTTTGTTTGGCTATGAATTCTAATTTCAAATTAATTTTATTTTAAAAACATGGATTTTTTTTTCTAAAAGTAGTCATTTCTTTATTGATTAGTGTTACATTTTCATCGCATTTCAATCTTTTTCGTCATCATGGATACGTTAAAAATTCGAGTAATTATGGAATATGAGTACCGTCGTGACAGCAACGCGGCACAAGCGGCACGCAACATCAACGACGTTTACGGAGCTAACTCTACAAACCAACGCACCACCTGTTATTGGTTTGCTCGCTTCCGTTCTGGAAATTTCGACCTGAAAAATGAACCTCACGGTCGTCCGAAGACTTTGGTCGACAATGACGAATTAAAGGCGATTGTGGAAGCTGATGATACACAATCTACGGCTGAATTAGCAGCAGCTTTCGACGTTAGCGTCAAAACAATATTGGTCCATTTGCGTCAAATTGGCAAGGTAAAAAAGCTTGACAAATGGGTGCCCCACGAACTCAATGATCGCCAGCGCGAAGTACGCGTCGAGACGTGCCTTGCACTGCTCAACAGACACACAAATGAAGGAATTTTGAACCGCATTGTTACCTGCGATGAAAAATGGATTCTGTTTGATAACCGTAAGCGCTCAGCAAGTTGGTTGGATCCTGGTTCAGCACCTAAACAATGCCCTAAACGAAAACTTACCCCTAGAAAAGTGATGGTCACTGTTTGGTGGTCTAGCGCCGGTGTGATTCATCACAGCTTCTTACCAAACGGGGTGAGCATTACTGCAGATGTGTACTGTGAAGAACTGAACACAATGATGGAGAAGCTGGCGCATCTCCAACCAGCATTGGTCAATCGCTCGTCTCCGCTGCTCCTGCACGACAACGCGCGACCTCATACTGCACAGCAGACGGTCTCCAAGTTGCAAGAACTGGGGTTGGAAGCTCTCCGTCATCCGCCCTACTCACCAGACCTTGCGCCTACAGACTACTACTTTTTCCAGAATTTGGATAACTTCTTGGCGGGAAAAAAATTTAATACCCGAGAGGCAGTACAAAATGCCTTTGAAGAATTTGTTGCCTCCCGTCCAGCTGATTTCTTTAAGAAGGGCATCAATAAACTGCCACTGCGATGGCAAAGATGCATTGATTGCATGGGTGATTACTTCGATTAATACAAATAAAAAATTCATGAAAAAAATTCGTTTAAATTTTTTCATACAAAACGGCAATTTCATAGGTAAAGACCTATTATTTAAATTTTACTGATATTTGTACCTAGGTACAACCTAGGTAATCCAATATACATGCCATTATTTAGAAATAATATGTTTGCTTTTTAGGTTCGGGAGGAAGTATCCTCTTCTAGTTGCTGTGGTAATCCAAGTATCGTGTGGAGTAGCGGCTGCGTACGTTCCAGATTACTGGACGTTTACATTTTTACGATTCTTCGTCGGCATGTCCGTGGGCGGCACTATGGTTACTGGATTTGTGATTGTTATGGAGTTCGTCGGAACACAGTACAGAGATCTCATCTCAGCTCTATATCAAGTACCATTTAATTTGGGCCATATGTTGGTGCCAGTATTCGCGTACTTCTTCAGAGACTATTCAGATTTCCAATTATCTATTTCTGCACCAGTCATTATCCTACTATCATATTTCTTCCTGGTGCCTGAGACGCCAAGGTGGTTGATAGCAGTAAAACGTACAGAAGAGGCTATTACTGTCCTGGAACGTGTTGCTAAGGTGTAAGTTTCCTCATCCTGCCTATAAATCAAATATGTTTTTAAAACGAAAAAAAAAGCTATTAAATAATTACTATTTTTACAGAAACAATCGTCCTACAGAAAATATAAGAGCGGATATTGAGGCATACCAGGCATCTCTAGAGAAGCACCAATTAAAGAAAGGGAATATTTTGGATCTGTTTCGAACTCCAAACCTTCGGAAGAATATCATAGCTATGGCGTTTAACTGGCTGACGTGTAGTTACTGTTTTTATGGTGTTTCGCAGTATGTAGGTCAGCTTAGCGGTAATGCTTTCGTCAATGTAGCGTGCAGTGCTAGCGTCACCTTGTTTGGCACGTTTTTGTCTATACCTCTTATGAAATTAATAGGAAGAAAGTCCATTGTGATAATATTTCACCTCATATGTACAGTTTGTTTGTTAGTTTTAGCAGTAATACCTGAAGGTGTAGGTTCTGTAATTTGCGCCAGCATTGGCGTTGTAGCTAGTTTTATTGTTTTTGTAGTTGTATATTTATATTGTACAGAATTATTTCCAACTGTGGTTCGAAACGCTGCTCTCGGTTTCTCATCGATGGCAGCTCGAATCGGCTCTATGATAGCACCCTTTGTGATAGAAACGAGAACTAAGGCATTGTGGATGCCTCCCGTCCTGTTTGCGGTGATGCCGTTGATAGCAGCTGGTATAACCATATTTCTGCCCGAAACCAAAGGTTGCGAACTTACAACCACAATAGAAGAGGGAGAAGCGTTTGGGAAAAAGACAAAAAGTGTGAGCAAGTAAAGAAATGCAAAGAAAAAACAATCAAATAATATAAGATAATAGGTACCTACTGTAAATATTATCAAAAACGAATTAATGTACACCTTATCGACGGGGTCAGTTGTGAACTTGAATGTATTGGTAATTCGGTATAGGTAAGAAATATTTAGTTGCATTTTGCGAGTTATTTTTATAGACTACGGCCTGGCTCAAGGAAATTAACTACTAAATTATTAATCCTATGTACAAATTACGTGGTATGTAAGTATTGTTTAGTTAATCTATTTTATACACAACAGGAAAACTTTATTTGCACAAAATGTACAGTGTAAAGATCTTGTCCTCATTTTGGAACTGAGAGACATTAGAATTTAATTATTAAAAGAGTGGACATGATAATAATAATGTGATGTTGTTTTTTAGAAATAGTAACATTAAATAATTTTATCGCTTATACTTAGGTTAAGATTATGTAAAAGTGTATTAAATGCCCCATTGTTATAGGTAAACAAAACGACAATTCGGGGAAGGATAAAAAACGAAAAAGTCCTTATTTTTTTAGTAACTATTATGAGATGTTACCTATCTACCTATGTACCTACCTACTATAATAATACAATGCTATGCAGTAACTATAATTCTAAACAATAGTAGGTAAATTAGTTTAATAGAATGTACGATGATCTTGAAGGAAAACTATTACAAGTTATTTTGTGTATTACCCACTTGGTTTGATTTTAAAATTGACTCCATTACTTCGACATTTATCATTACAGAATCCAATTATTTTGTGTTAGGGATTTCAAGTCATTAAACTGCACGTTAACGACTTTTTTCTTTTTAATCACCGATATGGCTGAGAACAAGCGAACCGTTTTGGCTCTCATTTTACAACGATGTTGCTGCAATTACTTACTTAATTTAATTGCTGTCATTAAAGTAGGTAATACGTATTTTTTTTTTTACTTATGTTTGTACATATCTAACTCTCATGTTTGGCTTTATTTGATTAGTGTTTGCGCGGAAGAGATAAGACTAGATATATTATTATCTTTCATGAGTCTGAACGTAACATAAGAGCAGAATTTTCCCAAAGAACGTTAATCTTGACAGTTCCATCAAAATATTTAGTGGAAACTAAGCTGAGATAAACGTCACACAACACTTACTGATATTCACATTTGTAGAACTGTTGCTAATAAGCTGAATAAACAGATCTTAGACGAGAAGTCGAGGCAATTCATATTGTTAGAAAAATGAGTATTGTCGTTAACATAGGCCTTGTGAGTGGTGTCGGGGTGTGACCGTGAACATTAAAAGAGTCCGGGGCCAGGCCAAGGATGTAAAATTCATCGCCAAATTACCAACCTAGTATTTTATTGTGAAGCTCACATGTATAAACATAGTTGGCGAAAAGGTTAAGCAGATGATGATGAGGACCACAGAAAATCTTATCACAAAAATGATACATAACATAGTCATTTCAGGCTACTCTCGAACTTTTATCGAATATTGGGGGTAAAGTCGAGTATCTCGGAATTATACGGGACAAGGGATCTTAAGAAGAGGATAGACGATTATTATATTATTACGATTTATATCCGTAATTTTTATGGTGTACATAATAAAGAGTATTCTATTCTATTCTATAGACGTCGACGTAGATCGTCCGAGGTATCTCACGATGTCTATAGATTGGTGATTGTAGCCAAAGATAAATCCAATGAAAAGTAAAGACAAATAAAATATAGGTCTATGTTTAGGTTACCCATCTAGGTAACACAGAACTGCTTGCAATTTTAAACTACTCATATTGTAAATATTCAGGCGAAATGTAACTGATCTTTCAATCTTATTCCCTTATTGATTGATGAAAGGTACACTTTTTATGTTGCATTATTTTTATGAAAATCTACTCTTTCTTCTTACTTAACGGTGTTTCAATTTCAACTGAACCGGTACACATGTGTATTTAGTTTTTAGATATAATGTAAGTGGCATGTAAAGAAATAATAAAATGTTATATCACGTGCTACACTGACCTAGTGCCTCATCCCAAATTCTTGATAAGTATCACATTATCTGCTTTTCTTTTCTCATACTTATCTCTACAAAGATGTCATAAAACAATTTATATATTTTCTTGTTACTAATAAAACCGTTTTATCTATATTTTTCTAAGTTGTAAAGATACTTACATACCTATTTTAGATATTTTGACAGAGAGATATGTCGCATCTTTAAAAGAATAATTATATAATATGTAGTACGTAGTAGATACAAATAATAAGCATAGGTAATTAACATATACCGAAGCTAAACAAAACACATGACTTTAAATTTTCTTATTTCCGGTTAGTGGCATAATGAAACAACAATTTAAACATTGAAAATAACATGCCATTATCTCAACTGTCCTGTAAACAGTTGCTGTTAGTAGAACTATAAGTAAGCATACGTAAACTATTTCTGATTACACTAACTATCTAAACTACTACTACTACGTAATAATTTCTGAAGGTTTATTATAAATTGCAGGGCCCTTAAATAGAGACGAGCAAGATGAAATCTATTTCAAAGATGACGATGCAAACCTAACATAAAATGATAAAAACGTGAATAGCTTTATAGAAAGTTAGAAAGCTTACCTATTATAATTTAATTAATCAACTTTTGGTCGTACCGTAGACCAATAACTTCTTTTAAAACTACTTTTACCAGTACGAAATTGTGTAGTGTTTCATATGAGGCAGATGAATAATTTGACCAGAATCAAAAGTTTGAAACGCGTTTCGGTATAACTGTAGGTACTTCGTAAATCATTTTTTTGGTGGATCTGTCTTGCTTAGGCACTCTAGCATCTTATCTTTGTGGACCATCATTCTGTAGAAACCGCAAATTTATATCCGTATTAACTTTGTTGGTGAGGTGATGTAAGATTCATGATTAGAATTGATGACATGCCGTTGAATTTATTCGCTCCATTTGTCACGTTTGCGCTCGTCATAGTTCACACTAACTAATAAAATGAAATACTTAACAATAACGCCATAAAATTGACACGTCATGTAGGCACCAGTAGACATCGTGGCACTTTGTAGGATCATAACAATCGTAATACTCATTTCGACTGAAAATAACAATTTATTCAGCCTACACAAGAGAGGGTACGGAGAAAATAGAAGTTGTTCCTGGATCTTATATATAAAAATTTTCTTCTTCTTATAAAATTCAAATTAATTTCGTCTTATAAACTTATTATGTCGTGTATTTAATTTTAATTCTTATTTATATACATTTTTAAATATTTTTATAAAAACATTGAAAAAACATTTAAAAATATAAAAAGGCGCTTTAAAAAAAAACCGTCTTCAAAAAAGACACTACATAGTGAAAAATTACTTTAATTTCGGAAGTCGGTGTCTTTGGATCTGTATTTTAGTTTGTTGCCACCGACTTCCGAAATTAAAGTAATTTTTCACTATGTCTTTTTTTGAAGTCAGTTGCTTTTTTTTTTGTAAAAACTTTTTTTAATTTTCACTTTTTAGTGATTCACTTATTAATTTATCTAAGTTACAATAGCCTAATGTCACCTGCTCATCACCTTTTACAAAATATTCTTTTTTGCGATGCGCTAATTGTTGAGGATGTGTCCTGGAAAAGAACTGGAGCTGATGGTGAAGCCACCATCAGCTCCATTTCATCATATGCATTGTGACGACCAAAAATTGTTTAGCAACCATATTAAAGTAATCGAATCGCAACCCGTGAAATACTTATCATTGAGTAGTTCCGGTGGCCACCTCTGGTCTTCACCATCAGTTCCACTTCACGGAATGGTGCTTTCCGAGAGCAAATGCATGAGTAACTATAAAAATTACCCAAATTGCTATAGGTGTGCCTATAAAATTTGAGGATTTACCTCGATTTCCAGGGGTCCCTTCATCAGATTCTGACTTGGTGACAATGGGACCACCTCGAGAGTATACCCTTTCAAACAAAAAAATAATTTTGCAAATCCGTCTATATATGACGGAGTTATGCCCGAACGTATATAAAAAAAAAATATATATAAACATCCGAATTGATAACCTCCTCCTTTTTGAAGTCGGTTAAAAAAGTGGTCCGCCGGTATCGGGAACAGGGTCCAAGCTACCGGTGGTTAGGGCTCCAGAGACAGGAGCCTCCTCACGATGCGTGCCGTATCGAAGAGGGCTGCCTTCTGAATCAGGCCCTTGACCCAACCGCCTAACGAGAACCTCGAGAGATGTTGATCGAGGCTTTCGGCCATCAGGCCATTGGCCGATACGGCAATCGGCACAATGACAGCCGAGCTCACATTCCACATATCAAGAACCTCGTGTGCTAAGTCGAGATATTTAATTCGTTTCTCTTTCTCGGCTTTCACAAGGTTCTCGTCATGTGGAATAGTAATATCGATAACCATTGTGCGGTGCGCTAATCGATCTATCACCACTATATCAGGCTTATTGGCGACAATAGTCCTGTCAGTAATGGTAGACCGATCCCAGTACAACGTGATTTGGTCATTTTCGAGAACTGGGTCGGGCACATACTTGTAATACGGTTCCTCAGAATCCACTAGTTTATATTTCAAAGCAAGTTGCTGGCGAAAAAGCCTGGCTACTTGATTATTCCTGTGCAAGTACTCGCCGTTAGCCAGACGAGAATAACCAGACATAATATGTCTGATAGACTCACCCGGACGATGGCATGCCCGACACATGTCACCCGTCCCGTCTTTCATAATATGTCTCCGGTAGTTATTCGTCAAAATAACTTCGACCATAAATGCACAGACGAAGCCTTCAGTTTCCCCAAAATGGTCACCAAAACGTAGCCAGGATACGGACGCTAAGAAATCTGCACCAGGCATCATGAAGAGCCCGATAGAAGCGCCCGTGAAGCTCCTTGCTTTGCCATACCTCTTTACGGTCATCGGTAGTAAGTACTTCAGGTTTGCGCCAGTTCTTTTTAGCGATGGAGAGTGGGGTGAGTCCCTTGTCAAAATTATTATTATATATTTATTTAACTGATGACTGAACTTGAAGTCTTTGAAATCGTAAACTGTTCTTGTTTTTCTGGTCCCGTTAATGAACATGTTTGGTCCTGAATCCTGATAATGAACAACATTATGTTTGTTAATTCTAATACGGTTGATGATTCTAAGAGTAGGTACCTATCTAGGATGCGTATCGAGATAGCTATCTGATAGATGCAGACTACTTGGCGTGCTCTAACATAGCTTTCTGATAGATGCAGACTACTTGGCGTGCTCTAAGATAGCTTTCTGATATATGCAGACTACTTGGTGTGCTCCAAGATAGCTTTTTGATAAATGCAGACTACTTGGCGTGATCTAAGACAGTTTTCTGATAGATGTAGACTACTTGGCGTGCTCTAAGAATTCCAAGCAGATTAAAATTTTATTAGAGTCTGTTTGTGGTGGATGATAACAATTTACTTACAATGAGCGCATTGCATTGCATGCACTCTTAGGTAAGTTCACGAAATTGCCACATAAATAATTACGTACCTGTAGTTATCATCAAATGCACTCATTTAAAATAAGTAATATGGTACGTTTCACAGTGAAAATCAACCTTGAGCAAGACCAACTCGTTTTTACTTGTATAGCAATAAACGACATTGCACATAAACAGTGATCTTTATATAAACATTTTATTTGTAACATGCAATAATGAGATTTGTAGTAATCAATTTTGATCCAAGCATGCACATTCTGATATAATGGTACTCATAAATAAATTAATAGGAAACTTTGGGCGTTTTCATTATTGGCTATGTTTTATTGTGTTTGTGAGCAAATTCGGAGTGGCATTTCACCAAATGGCAATAATTTTCCTGGCTCCACCAGCGCACTACAACTGCCCAGGATCAAACGCCACATGTTGCGATAACCCAGTGTACGATAAGTCTGTATTCACCAGAACTATAGTCACCGAATGGAATCTGATATGCGAAAATGCTTGGCTCAAAGATTTAACTCAAACAATTTTTCAATTTGGCGTCCTCAGTGGAAGTTTATCATTTGGAATTGCATCAGACAAGTGGGTATCATTCATAAATAAAAGAAAGGTATCGTTACTTTAACAGTCTTTTGTTTCAAGTTAGGAGATATGATTAATAAGGCTTATTACATTTCAGATATGGTAGAAAACCGACTTTAATAATATCAGTGTTAATAGAGATATTCGCAGGAATAATGACATCGTTTATGCCAGAGTATTGGAGTTTTACATTCGTTAGAATGTTAGTCGGCTATGCAAATGGTGGTATCATGATCATATCTTTTGTGATAGTC
The DNA here is from genome assembly GCA_917490735.1 of Dryobotodes eremita. Lineage (NCBI taxonomy): Eukaryota > Metazoa > Arthropoda > Insecta > Lepidoptera > Noctuidae > Dryobotodes > Dryobotodes eremita. Next base: position 14,075,746 of record OU823251.1, on the reverse strand, counting down.
ATGGAATATGTAGGAAGTGTGAATCGAGACGTGATATCTGCTTTATTTCACATACCCTTCACTGCCGGTCACATGGTACTTGCAGCAGTTGGCTATTTTATAAGAGATTATTATTATTTTCAACTTTTTATATCACTTTCAAACGTTTTTCTGTTGTTCTATATATGTTTATTACCAGAAACTCCAAGATGGTTACTAGTTATGAACAAAACAGAGCAGGCAATTGATTTAATGGAACGAGTAGCAAAAATGTAAGTGTATTCCATCCGTATTATAGCATTGCCTGATTTGACTATAGAAATTATTTGATCGAACATTCAAATATTTATTTTCAGAAATAAACTACCAACGGAACTGATAAGACAAAGAGTTGAATTATATCAATTAGAACACAAACGCACAAAACCAAAGAGCACAGTGTTAGATCTGTTTCGCACTCCGAACTTAAGAACTAATATGATCATTATGTCATTCGCTTGGCTTGTCTGCAGCTACTGTTTCTACGGCGTCACTTATTACATTAGCCATTTAACTGGCGACGTTTTTATCAATGTCGCGGCCACCGGCAGCGTGTGTCTGTGCGGTTGTATTATATGCATTCCATTAATCAAGTTCTCCAAGCGCAGAACTGTTGTTGTTGCTGGAAACACCTTATGCAGTTTATGCTTATTTATAGTTGGCTTTGTCCCTGAAGGCAACGTGTCTGTTGTGATCGGATGCATCGGTGAATTACTTTGTTACGTTATTTTTGTTGTGATATATTTATATTGTACCGAAATGTTCCCAACGGTAGTTAGAAACGCAGCAATAGGAATTTGCTCAATGATGGCTCGATTAGGAGCTATGATCGCACCTTTTGCGGCTGGCTTAAGACCCTATGGCAAATGGTGTGCGCCTGTTGCATTTGGAATTTTTCCGATGATAGCGGGATTGCTATGTTTATTATTGCCAGAAACTAAAGATTGTGAACTATTGAGTACAATAGAAGAAGCTGAAGCCATAGGAAAAAAAAGCTCGCAAAACCCACGGACAACCAACGACCTCAATATTACAGAAAGAGAAGTGTAAAATATAATGTATGGATAACATGAGACGGTTGAACTTCTGTGTAGCACAGTAAAATAATAGAATAAGATACCTTAATAATATAGAATACTGTTCCACGGTAAGGTGTCATGTAATAGGGCTTAGTGGATCACGTAGGGGTTCTAATCTAACGATGCTGACATGGGCATCGGCATGGCTTCTTGGGCGCGTCAGTGCAAGCCCGCGGGCCGCGGCACCATGGCGGTGGGCTTCCTGCTCTGCAGTGCTTGGTATTATACCATTCTTGCTGGTACGTCTTACATTGGCTTCTTTTTCTAAGTAATACTATCTACCTATTAAAAGCATCTTGTTTCTTCTTATATTCTGATTTCAGGCTTCTTCATTCTTTACTGTCCTGTTATGTACCTGATGTTTTTTAGTCATAGATTATATAGAAAATTAGTTGATACATTATTTTCGTTGTGGGAACTATATCCTGTGGTAAGATGTTATCCTACGAAATATTTAATGAACAATTAATATCGAAACTGAATGCCGATCGAATTATCTGCTGAATTTCTTATTTCAGGCACTGTTTCAATGTTGCTGCAACACTCAATTGCATCATTTCGGTGATTATGTGAATCCTGACGAAAAGACAATCATTGTCATGAACCATCGCACAAGAGTCGATTGGAACTATGTATGGATAGCTCTATACCACGCCACGCAAAATCCTTCCGACGAATTGTGCTCTTGTAAACAGACAGTTCAAAATCCCAGTGAATCAACGAGTGCTTTGGATCTTGGAGGCAAATCGAAAATAAAATTTGTTTTAAAGGATGAAATTAAAAACATTCCTGGCATGGGTGAGTTAAATTTTGCATAAAACCTTCGACATAAAATATTTGCCATATCCATTGGCCATATCACGATTGTGTTTATTAAAGCTGTTTATGATGAATTCTGTTTGTATACAAACATATAGGTACATAAGTAGGTAACAACGCAGTTTTTTAGACATGACCTTACCGTATTTGTAAAACCTTGCAGGCTGGATAATGCAACTTAACTTTTTCCTGTATGTAAAGAGGAATTGGCGTGAAGACCAAGTAAATCTATCTCAGTTTGTAGATTACTATCAGAAACTGAATTACGACTACAGGCTTGTTTTATTCCCTGAAGGAACGGATTTAAGTGAAGAGAACCTTCGTCGCAGCGAAACATTTGCACATTCTCATAACATGCAGGTATTAACTATTTCTACTCTAACTTCTGTGCATAAAGTTTTGACCATGACTATTAATACTGATTATAATCACTGAATCTCGTTTCCAATGAGGGCCATCGTAATTCCGGTTCAATAGATACCCACTGTCTTTGTCTAAGTACTTGACTTGTGCTTCATTTGCAATATTACATCAAAACGTTATTAGATAATGGTATTATCAAACAATTTGTGTTTTAAATTCGGAGTATATATTTGTACATATTTGGATGAATAATTACTAAATTACTGATGAATTTACGAAGTTAAAGTTTTGTTTTTATTTACACCTGTGAGTTAAACGCACATCGCACGTTCCACGAAGAGCTGTAGGTCTATCATCCACTCTCCATAAGTCCGATATAATTAGGGGCAACCCTTACTGCTGTAAATATTTGTACATACCAGCCATCAATCTATGGTAGCAGCGATAAATTGCCACAACCAGTCGCTTTTGTGACGCTGCAGTTAATTGCATTCAATTCTCGAAATCTTGTTTTATAAACATCCCGTTTTTCAAACTGTATTTGATACAACCATTTAAATTTTAAAACTACCATATTATTTACTAAAGCTAGCTCTGCATGTCATACATTACGCTTTTTACTTTGTGTAGTTAAGTGGAAGTCATATTTCAATAACTTGTTTAATCACGTCACTCAGTGTCACATAGGCTGTTACCTCAGCGGTTACAGCAAAGTGACAGGTAACCCAAGTGTCTATTACCTATCTATTAACATTCTCAGTGTACTGCTCACGTACTATGACATTAAGTAATAATTGTACGAGTTTAATCAGCTTGATTTCCCTTTAATAAATAAATTAATAATAAATAAATAATAAATTATTGGACATGTAGTTATAACACCAGCACAGCTGCGGGAAAAGGTGTATCGATTATTAAATAAGGCAACTTATTATGGGCTGATTTACATTTTAATTCAATACATTATTTTAGCGCTAAAATTCAGTGACATTGGATCGATATTCGACCATGTCTATTCTTCAATCCGGACTAGCATCCAGATTCAATCGTAGTATCACTAGATTACTGTACTCGATCAAATTCCAATATGGTCAATGTGATCATGCCATAAATTACTTCGTGAGTACTTCTAACAATCATTTCCGGATTACAAATCACTTTTGCGTTTTAATTGAACAATATTCTACCTTCACAGCATTATGAGTATGTGTTACACCCGCGGACCACTGGTTGGATAGCATTGTGCTCTCGACTGCGGGAGTCTGGCCTTGCCTCCGTCTATGACGTCACCGTGGCCTATGATAATCCGGCGCAAACTGAAATGGATTTGTTTCGAGGAAGAATTCCAATGCATGTCTCCTTCTACTTTAAAAGGTAAGTCATTGAAATGTCTGTTAGGTGTATATATCGAATTTATTGATTATGTTAGTTCAATGAAACGTGCTTAAGTGTATAGATAATAATATAATATGGGTCCTCGCGAGTCTCTTAGAAACAAATTCAAAGAAATTGATATACTAACTCTACCGTCTCTCTATATCCTAGAAAGTATTTTGTATGTTCGCAAAAACTTAGGACTTTTCAAAATAAGAAGCGATTTCCATAATATAAATACATGTAGTAGAAATGAAATTGTGATACCCAAATTTAGATTAACTAAAACAAGCAAGTCATTTCTTATAAACAGTATCCGCTTTTATAACAAATTGCCAAAGTCAGTTACAGAACTTAGCGATGGAAAGTTCAAAACCCACATCAAACGTATCCTTATCAAATGCATATTATAAGATTAAAGACTATGTTGAAGACAAAGAAGTTTGGCAATAATTCCTTCTGCACATGTGGCTTCCCTGGTACTTCATTAACGGCACCACTATTGAAGGGTCTATTAACTGCTCCCAAATTACGAAAACTAATAGAAAAAAAAAAGTTTTGTTCTTTCTTCTTTGACATTATCTTCACATTATTTGACATTATATACCTCTAATTCTTATTTCAACTCTTTACTTTTGTAAACAGGCTTTTAATTCAGATTTGTTACAGTTGTAATGGCAATCATGTCATTTGGTTTAAATAGGCTTTTATTTTTAATTAGATTCTTCTATATTTTGTGAATGTGAGAACGCTGTAGGCTTAACTTGTAGACTGTAGATTAGTAGACCTTTTTTTTATTTTTGTTGATTGCCTGTTACTTGTTAACAGGTCTACATTGTCCTCCCATTATCAACACTGTAATTTGTGTAAAAGCCCCTTATTTTTAAAAGAGTAACCGTGGAGTTTCTTGCCTGCTCTTCTCCATAGTAAACAACCAATTGGAAACGTGCCCCTAGCTTCTGACGTTTCATAAGTGCCCATGTTGGTTTATGTGTTTTTTTTTTTTTTGATATTTGCTTAACGATTATCTACGATAATTGTAGGTGGAGTCGATTTCTTACGAGAGAGTAAGAGAGTTTCGGAAAACAGGAGCACCTAACTAAACATTCAATTTCTAATATTCTTTACTTGAGCATGTATAATAAAAACTACCTATAATAATAACAATAAAACATTTATTTTCAAGTATCATGGAGTCATACAACAATGTCAGTCAAACAACAATTTTCTTACAAACTATGTTAGTTATAACTTACACAATAGCCTACATAATATTTTCACCTAAAGGAAACGACTAAATTCAGGCTAGAGGAATAGGCACTAGGCTGAATTTAGTTGTCTAAATAACTCAGTTATTGTACTGAATTCAGACAAGTGTAATCGCATTCAGCAAGTTAGCCATCTAAAAAACAGGCAACCTAATGGGGCACATTTTTGTGTTCACCAGTTGGCGCCACTGTCGAGTAAGGTCCCGTCAGTACTTTTATTTGATGTTTTGAATACTTATATTTAAAGATCCCATAAATGCATAATACCTATGTTTATTTTTTTACATTTTAAAACTTCAAATAAATATTTAGATTTTAATGTTTCTAAAATTGGCAAGCAGACAAATATAGACAGACTTCTTTAGGTGCTATCAAATTAGATCCTAACTTAAGCCATAATTAATCAGGAATGGCACAACCATTACAACAATTATGAATCATTAGTAAAAATCCGTGTTAAAAATCCCGCAAACAGTGAACGTTCAGTACATTTGATATAATTAGAGACCTTACTCTACACTAGTGCCTCTAGCGCCGACCTCAAGCGCGGTAGCCCTCATTACAAGCCCTACTTAGTTAGGGGTCAACGGTCAAACCAAAACATTGTGATTTACAAACTTAATGTTGTTAAATGTAAGCTTACGTCTTTCATCACCTTTTTTTTGGCAATAAAGGATTTAGTAAAAAAAAATGTAGATAGAAAAACGGTCGCAGAATTAACTATTAAAGGTCTCCGGTAGCATACATTGTTATCCTAAGAACCAATAGCCTCAATAGAGCATTGTTCTTAGTTACTGAATTCAGCCAAGTGGCCCCTAGCTTTTCACATATGGATAAATCAAGTCAGCTCGAATGTCAAGGTTTGCCCTAAACCGGAGCTTTTTAGAAGTTCCACCTACAATAAGCAAATGATCAATTCAATAATTATGATTTGAAAGGTATTTCCTAAAATGTTTATTTTAACTTTCTAAACAATAATTATTTTCTATTACAGATATTCTATAGAAAAACTTCCGCAAGAAGATGAAGAACTTAAAACTTGGCTCGGGGACCGATGGCGGGAAAAAGAGTATAGTCTTCGAAGATTTCACAATGATGGTGAGTTACCTGCCTTGATCGAGAAATCTCAAAATATTATGATTACAGTTACACAACATTATGTGAACTCGCTTCGATGATATCATTATCTTTGATGGGAACACGGTCCATTGGAGGTATTGCTGACGACTGTGTTACTCCTATCCTAACTATCCTAACTTCTAACTATATATTTATATAATTTATATTTTTTATATTATTTATTATCCTAATCCTAACTTCCTAACTAATATTATAAATGCGAAAACAAGTTTGTTTGTTACCTTTTCACGCCTAAACCACTAAACCGATTATCCTGAAATGTTGCGTATACGTAGTCAGGTATACAGAAACGGACATAGGGTACCTTTTATCCCGAAAAAAAAAGTAATGTTCCCAAGGAAAACAACAATAACGTTCTTATGATAATAGATGGCGCCACGAGTCTTTCGAATCATGATTGAGTTATATTAATGTAGAAATTTTAGTAGTGTGTTAAGAGTTTATTTTTATTTTTATTTAAGTATTTAATACATTATGTGAGTCTAGAGTGTCGATAGACCGGTTTTTCATCCTCCTAACTATAATTCCCTGAACAACCCGAATTGATTGTCAAATTCTAAATTAACGCAAGCGAAGCCGCGGGAAATAGCTAGTAGGAAATAAAGCAACGGATGTAGTGGTTAGGTAAAACGGGTTTAAGGAAAGATTTTTAAACAAACAAGAGAAAGGGCCATTGACACAGAATTTGCCAATAAGGTGTGTCCGAGGCAGGCTTTATATTGAATCTTTTTGCTTTATTCTTGTGGCAGTGGCAGGAAACTTAGCTTATACCAGTCGAATCAATTATATTCTCTAAAAATACCGAATAGTGCTATCAACACAAAGTCTGTTACTATCCATAATTTCTAATACAAACATGTGGTAAAGAGTGGCTTTTATCCGGCACTGAGTTGAATCAGGCTGCTAATACATTTATTTTTAATTTCCAGGTAATTTCATCGATCCACAATACAACAGAGCACCACCACATCGATCTCCAAGATCGCTTTCAGCAGCAAAATTTGGATTTTTGTTCTGGACCGTCATTGATATAATTTTCTTATATTCTCTGATCAACAGCGTCATGTTCCAGTTTTGGGTCCTATATCACTGCTTCCTTTTCATATTCATAACTTGGTATTTTGGAGGCTTCCATAATATTCAGTACAAACTTCTCGAGAAATTGATAATGTAAAAAACTACGTAGGAATACTTACTTAAAAATAATTATATTTGTAGAGTTTAGAAATATTCAAATACAACTGTGAGTTCTCATCAATGCCAAAGCCATGATAATTGTTATAAAGATACTAGACATTGTAATCCTTAGGACATTGTTTTATTGCAATAAATTACATGATACAACATTATAATGTTCTACCTATCTTTATTTCTAAATATATTAGGTAATCTTTCAATAGCGTAGGCGACATTAGTAGACGTTCTTAGAGTACCTACTGAAAAATATCACAATAACTTAAAGTAAAAATATACATAGTCACGTATATATACACATTTGCACAATTTTTTACGTCCTCGCTTGCTCTCTTTGTTCAATAGTGTTCGGAAGAGTAGTCGCTTTAGTTTCAGGGAGGAAAAAACAAAGTATTGCTGCACTGAATGCTACACCGCTAAATATGAGTATAGACACCCACTCTATTCCTATATTTACTACAAAGGGAGCAATAAAACCTCCAAATCTTGCAAACATTGAAGCGAAACCTATCGCTGTATTTCTGATGACAGTCGGAAATATTTCTGATGAGTATAGATACACTTGGACAAAAGATGTGTATGCTCCTATCAAACCTATTATCGCAAATGCTAACGTCGCTGCTCTTAAATCACTTGGAATGATTATAAAAACTAATAAAGACACCGCTGCTGTAGTGAAACTAAATATAACGCTCACTTTTCTTCTTAAATGCAATGTAGCGAAGATGACTATTATTAGTCCTGGTGTGAGGCATGCTGCAGACAGCAGCACGTTCAAGTATAAGTTCCCTTGGAGGCGGCCTATGTACTGATTGAGACCGAAGAACGTGTGTGAACAAAACATCCATATTAATGCTGTTATCATTGTGTACACTCTGATTTTTGGAGTTTTGAAGAGATCTATAAAGTTTCCAGTTTTTTGCTGATTTTTGGTTAACAGTTCTAATGTTTCAACAAGAGCTTCTATATTGTCTGTCGGACGATTGTTTCTGTAGATGAAAGAAAATACAATTTATTTAAATAGTATAGTATGATTATTATTATTAGTACTTGAGAATAAATAAGTGGCATAATTATGTTTGCACTTACTTTTTAGCAATATGCGTAAGTATCTCAATAGCTTCCTTCTTTCTCCCTACTGTAATCAGCCATCGCGGAGATTCAGGTAGTAGCCAGTAATACACGACGACTATGACCCATGGCACTGACGTCACTAATTGTAAGTCTCTCCATTCTCTTACAAAGTACGCTATGATTGGTAACGTAAAGTATGAGATTAAGAATGGCATTTCCTGAAGTCCAGCAGCGTATGGTCTAAACGACTTCCCACACAATTCAATGAGTAATATGTAGCAACATAGCATTACTCCGCCAAGAGTTACTCCGATCAGGAATCGGCAGATTAAGAACATCCAAAAATGTGGGACAAACGCTGAGATTACTACGAAAACTACTTCAAAGAATAGTGATATCAACACGACCGATTTCCGACCGTACCTGAAATGAAGAGAGAGTAATATATATCTATACTTGGTATAAGTCTTGATATTGATGTAATGATAAAATTACCAAATAAATCATGATGCTAAAGATATAGATATTTATACACGTGGTTTGCAGTCTCGTTGCAAATTTAAAAAAAAATTATGTCTAACCGAATCTAATGATACCCTTCAGTAAGCATCTTCTACTAAGCAGGCTGGCGAGAGGTGAATTATGAATAAGTATTTTTAAGATCTGTGGTGTAAAAAGTCATTGTAGATACCTGTCGGAGAGGTATCCAAAAAGTAAACTGCCTGCCAATATTCCAATTTGCATCATAGATTGAGCCAAACTCGCTAAATACGTTCTGTCGCATATAAGGTCCCATTCACTTGTGACTGAACTTACAATAGTGCTCGTGTCATATTCCGGGTTCTCACAAGGACAGTAGTTGGTCACATTGTTGTCTAAGCACGTGTACTCGACACTCGGAATGATAAATACAACATTATTTAATTGATATTCGGCTGGAAACCTCCCCACTGTGATTAAGAATAAAACCCATGTCTGATATTTTCCAAAACGACCAATTGCTGTTTCTATATGATCTTCGTCCATTTTGTTTGACTGAAATAATAAGAAAACCATTATTGCCTCGGTAATAGCAGGTATAACAGGTTTGGAATATTGAGCACACTTACCTCACAATTTAATCACTACACATATTTAATTGTACCTATATTGTCCAGTATTTCACTAATATACATCTCAATCCAAATAATCATAAATGCTTCGATTTTCACTTCGTAGTAAATAACATTAAAACCGTCTGTCGTTTCTTACGGAATGATGAACACTCATGCCGTGATCACTCAAAATGTGGTGGCACAGTTATATCATAAAATATTTATCAGATTCAGCCGCGTCGGCAGATTAACAGCTTAAATTGTTATCTCAAAGTAAGTAAAAGTATATTCTATAAATATAGGAATTTACTTTCCAGTTTAAAATTGAGAAAGAGATAAAGATATCGAATGTTGCTTGATTAATTATTTAAGTGAATGAGTGTCTCATTGGCAATCTTGGTGTATTTACGTCGCGTGCCGACAATCGGTCAATTTACCCGTGGTAAATTTGGTACGTCACAATTTCTGTGGCATTAGGAACACTTATTTTAGAGTTCCGTTGCTATCACGCGAAAACAGAAACATTGTCGTTTTTCACTTTCAAGAGCATCGTATATCTGGATACCATTCCAAGGCCTTTTTATATCAAATGTGGTTTGTTTTGCTTTAATCATTTCGAACAAAGTGGTTATATAGCCATTACCATTAAGCTAATGAAAATGCCTAACCACTATCATCATAATATACATTATCAAATTGTATAATAAACTACCTATGGAATTAAAGTCCTTTTATAATATAAGCCAGTTTAAGCAGCAAGTTAAATCTTTTCTGGTATAAAAATGCTATTATACTGTTGATGAGTTTCTCACTGATGTGTTTTAGCGAGACAATTATTACATAATAGAACATAACATTTTAGAAATTCAGACATCAACGAATTTAATTGTGACATTGAACACTGGTGGAAATATAGACATGTGTGGATTTTAATGTTATTGACAATAGTATTAGCACCCTAATTACGTAACATACTATCTATCACAATCTGAATCGTTTTGAAGCCTATTGCTAATCCATTGCTTCATATGTTCGAAAAATTTGTCTGCTCAACAACGTAAATTACGCAATGAATGTTATTGAACTGTCAAAATTAAACCCATTCCTACTGTTAGTGTGTTACGTAATTACCCCGCTGCCGCGCTGGTTCTGACCTGTTTTAGATTTATATAGTGAATAGAAATAGAATAGAATTTTAGATAAAATATTGTTATTCTGGATGGGAATGTTAAGGAGTTAAACTGTTATTTTATTTGTTTTTTTTTTTTTAATGTTTGCCTGTATAGTGGACATTGTAAATTAATTGTATAATTTTTATTATTATTATTAGAAATTAAATGAACTTATTGATAAGGATACGTTTGATGTGGGTTTCGAACTTTCCATCGCTAAGTTCTGTAACTGACTCTGGCAACTTGTTATTAAAGCGGATACTGTTTATAAGAAATGACTTGCTTGTTTTAGTTAATCTAAATTTGGGTATCACAATTTCATTTGATAAGTGTATTTATATTATGGCAATCACTTCTTATTTTGAAAAGTCCTAAGTTTTTGCGAACATACAAAATACTTTCTGAGATATAAAGAGAAGGCAGAGTTATTATATCAATTTCTTTGAAATTGTTACCTAAGGTGATTGTGTGTTACATTAAAAGGTGGGTGAAACTTTTTGTATTCCAAAAGGTGACGATGAACGTCATCGAAAGCTTCTAAAAATTCATAGAGGACCGATTTGTTCTATAATATTGTAGGTTTTTCTTCAACGAAATGTGAAGTGTCAATTAGTTTGCCAGTAAATGAAGAGTATTGTGATAATTATTTCAATGGAACCACTTCAGCATTTGAGACACGTTACTGGCAACTAATTTCATTGTTTACGCGACAGTTTCCAATGGCTATTGCGTTCAAGGGCCTTAAAATTTATTTGACATTCTTCACGGTTTGGTCGAGATGATCAATCAACTATGGCAATATTATTCTTTTGTATCATCTGATGTCACGTCGCAAATACATGGCCAATTGGTCACATTATTTATAGCGTGACGAAAATTACCGGTTGGATGGCACACGCTATCACAAATGGAGTAGCAATATGTTAACCTGAAAATCAAGGTCAACCTCCAGTTGTGTATAGGGATTTCATGTCATAGGTTGATAATTTGAAGTCATATATGCTCAGTGTAATATAAAACAAATGTCACGCCTATACGGTGAGTACCTAGTTATTTTTGAACGACAAAAAACTAATGCCTTCGAGGTACCTTAAGAGGGCGCACACCGGTCCACTAGCGCCACTCCTTTAAAGAAAAGCGGCCACATTCCTCTAGATTGTATTTTGTCGCTTCGTGTCTCAATATGAAAGTTTATAAAAGGTATTAGAAAATTCTAGACACACTTACCGAAGGTGCTTAATGAGCCGTTAATCAAAATTCCTTCTTAGTCACGAGATAATATTTTTTTAAAGGAGTGGCGCTAGTGGACCCGTGTGAGCCCTCTTAAGTGTATTAGATAAGGTGCATCATCATTATTTGATCAGCCCGTCAATCTTTACTTGGACTGAAAATTTATAATGGCCGATCAAAAGGAAATTGTATTCATAATCTTTCTTGCAACTATAACTATTGGCAGACGCAGGATAACGCTGATGCCTTCATTTTATTTGTTGCATCCTACGACAACCACGGCTGGCTAGAAGGTATTTCTGGGAGAGACATGGAAAACTGTAATCGGTATACGAGTACCTATGTACTTAGTCAGAAAAAAATATTCCCTTTGAATTTCCAGCCAATTGGTACTACCTATTCTATGGTACTATTTTAATTGGAAATAAAACAAACTTGGTGTAACCACAATCAAATGTATATTTTTTTAATAAATTTTGTAATTGCTATGTGATACTGCTTAGTAACCACAATAATCGATACGACTGCTTTGGTAGTAGACTTAAAAAAACAAAACGAATTCATAGTGTTTTAAACCTGTCTCCGAGTTATTCTAGCTTCAGATATTCAGCGGCTTTAGACTATATATATATACCAATATCTGCCTGTGCAGTATGTAATATGTCCCTGTGATCCGCACAGTCTATAGATAGACTAGGGTGCATACCCATAATTTTGTCGCATAAAGTCCCACGAATAATCTCAATTTCATATAATTATGAACGTATACACTTGAATGACATTATAAAAAAATGTGGTATTTATTCTACTCATTCATGATTTGTATGAAATTAAGATTATCATATTGGAACAAAAATGCCATCTATTCTATGTACCAAAGAACCTTTTATACAAGAAGAAATAGTAAATTACAGTAGCCACTTGAAGTATCTACAAAATGTATTAGCAAACGTTCAATTTCTTACGCCTTTGCATGTTCTCTTTGCTCAATCGTATTTGGAAGTGTTGTTGCCTTCGTTTCGGGAAGGAAATAGCAAAGTATCGCTGCAAACAATGTTATACCACTAAATATAAGTATAGATACCCATTATATTCCTATATTTACGACAAAAGGTGCAATAAATCCTCCAATCCTTGCAAACATTGAAGCAAAACTTATTGCTATATTACGAATTACGGTTGGAAACACTTCAGATGTAAATAAGTACGCCTGGACGAAAGCAGTGTACGCTCCTATCAATCCTAGTATAGCAAATGCTAAAGATGCAGCTCTCAACTCACTCGGAATGACAATGAATAGCAACAATGATACTGCTGCTGTGACGAAACTTATTATTATGGTAACTTTTCTCCTAAAATACAAAGTGGCGATAACGACTAGGATTAAACCTGGCGTGAGACAAGCCCCTGACAGCATCACGTTTAAGTATATATTTCCCTGAAGGCGGCCTATGTATTGGTGAAGGCCATAAAACGTATGGGAAACAAACATCTATATTAATGCAGTTATCGTTGTATATGCTCTTATTTTTGGAGTTCTGAATAGGTCCATATAAGTTCCAATTTGATGCTGATTTTGGTTTAACAATTCTATTTTTTCAACAATTGCTTCGATATTCTCTGTTGGTAGACTGTTTCTGTAAATTGTATAAAACGTATCACTATCATATCATTTTATTGTTATGTTCATAATGTAGTATCGATGCAGTTACCTTTTTGCTATATGGGTAAGGATGTCAACAGCTTCCCTCTTCCTCCCTACTGTAATCAGCCATCGAGGAGATTCAGGTAGTAACCAGTAATACACGATGACTATGACCCATGGCACTGACGTCACTAATTGTAAGTCTCTCCATTCTCTGATGAAGTATGCTATCACAGACTAATTAGTCTTCATGCTTTGATAGGAAGTATCACGTATGCCGTTATCAATGTTATCTGCAGAAGTCCTGAAACATGGGGTCTAAAGGACTTGCCACACAATTCTACTATTAATATGTAGCAAGCCAACATAGATCCACCCATAGATACTCCATTTAAAAATCGACAGCACAAGAACATCCAAAAATGTGGTACAACTGCGGAGATAACTTCGATTACTACATCCAAAATGAGTGTTAATAACACAACAGGCTTTCGGCCATACCTGTAAAGAAAACAGTAGGATTAGTGGTCTCTATCGACTGACCCGATGACTTTTGAACTGCTTCGTAGTAGGTCTAGTCGTTGGCAAAGTGTTATTGGATTTTCTATTAAGACAGTTTCAGTAGCGGCCCGGAGTATTGATTTATGCCAGTTTGAGTGCAGTACACTTGTCCTCTATTACATGATGACGAAATATGACAGGCGTTATGTTATGTTTTTTGTATGTTAGTCGCTTCGGTGTTCTTCGTGAAGCGTTTCCACATGTTTATTCACAGTCCGTTCGTTACCTATGCCGGAGAAATAAAATACGTGAAAGTGAAAATAAAAATGAAGGTCTGCCGACTAACTTTGGGCATTATCAGATCTCTGGAAAAGCCCAACTCGATGATGCCCAAAAGCAAGCATCGTCTGGCTTGCCTTTTCTCAACAATGTTGGGATCGGCTTCCAGTCTAATCGGATGCAGTTGAATATCAGTGCTTTACATGGAGCGACTGCCTGTCTGGCCTCTACGGCCCAGTTTCTGGGTAACACGATAGCCATTGGTAATATGATTCTGATAAATACTAAAGAGTAACTATATCTTATGATGTAAATATGAAATTCTATTACCTATCGGAAACGTTTCCAAAGAATAAACTGCCTGCTAATATACCAGCTTGCATAATCGATTGAGATAAGCTCACCAAATATGCCCTGTCGCATATGATGTTCCATTCACTTGTGACTGAACTTACTATAGTGCTTGTGTCATATTCCGGTTTCTCACAAGGACAGTAGTTGGTCACATTGTTGTCTAAGCACTTGTACTCAACACTCGGTATGATAAACACTACATTACTCAGTTGAAATTCTGCCGGGAACCTCCCTACCGCAATTAAAAATAAAATCCACGTTTGATATCTTCCAAAGCGACCTATCGCCGTCTCTATGTGATCTTCATCCATCCCGTTTCACTGAAATTCAAAATAGCGAATATTGTACCTAATCTGATAAATGGATTAAATATTTACACAAGTTAAATAAGAAAGCACTTCTGCGCTTTCGGCGATACATTTATATAATGATTGGTTTAAAAAAAAAATACTTCAACGACTTACTAAAAGATACACAAACAAAAATCAAATGCAGTTTTAGGTATTGTGAATTCGTCACTTACAGAAGTGCCCAGCACTAGCAGAGAACTTAAAACTTATCACACCTCTCTGTTTCCGTCGGAGGTTAATAAAAACGTGTAAGATACCGTTAGTTGAATTAGTTACAAGTATACAAAATAAAGCTAAAATTAGCTTTGTTCAAAACACTTATGCTTACCTTGTGAGTTCTTAAATAGGTACTCGTAGTATGTGATGGGTGCTACCATTACTTGCCATTTATCGTATCTTTAAACACCCACATGCTAGTTATTTAATTTTACAAACTTCTACAATTCTACAGGATGATGGCGAATTAGGTTTTTCATACGTTATGTGTGTTATGAAGTTTTATTATTATTATTATTATCTCCTTTATTTCATATATATATATACATATAAATTATATTTTTAAATATTAGAATATAAATATATAAAAACATTTAAAAATAAAAAAAATAGTGGCCCACCGGTATTGGGAACAAGGTCCAAGCTACCGGCGGTCAGGGCTCGTGTCCAAAAGTACCGCCTTCTGAATCAACCCCTTGATCCAGCTGCCCAACGAGAGCCTCCTCAGGTGTTGGTCGAGGCTCTTGGCTATTAATCCATTGGCTGTCACGACTATGGGTACAATGATCGCTGAGTCCACATTCCACATGTCGACAACCTCGCGAGCCAAGTCAAGATATTTGATTTGTTTATCTTTCTCGGCTTTCACGAGGTTCCCGCCATGTGGGACCGTTATGTCAACAATCATTGCACGCCGCTCTAATCGATCGACCACCACTATATCAGGCTTATTGGCAACAATAGTCCTGTCAGTGATGATGGATCGATCCCAGTACAATGTGATATTTCCATTTTCGAGAACTGGGTCGGGCACATACCTGTAGTACGGCACTTCCGATTCTACAAGGCTGTATTTGAGAGCAAGTTGCTGATGGATAATCCTGGCTACAAGGTTGTGTCTATGCAAGTATTCTTCGTTAGCTAGACTAGAACATACGGAGATAATGTGTCTGATTGATTCACCCGGACGGTGGCATGCCCGACAAATGTCAACCGTGCCGTTTTTCACAATAAATCTCCGGTAGTTGTTTGTCATCATAACTTCGTCCATAATTGCACAGACAAAACCTTCGGTTTCTCCAAAGAAGTCACCGAAACGCAGCCAGGCTACGGACGCTAGTTGATCTATATCGGGTCCATGTAGGGCCCGAAAAAAGCGTCCGTGAAGGTCCTTACTCTGCCATACTTCCATGCGATCATTAGTGTCAAGCACTACTGGCTTGCGCCAGTTCTCTTTAGCCAAAGAGAGCGGGGTGAGGCCCTTGTCCACTTTGACCACATCTCGATGCAGCCCCACGTCGGCCTCTAAGAAATATTCCCTGAGACTGCATATTGTGGAGGGTCTTAGCATTTAAAAAGCCTCGACCTCCACCTTTTTGCGGAATATACAGCCTCATTACCGATAACCGTGGGTGATGCATTCGATTTGCAGTCAGCAGTGTACGGACCTTCCTATCCAGGGCGTCGAGTTCGGTCTGAGTCCATTTGAATATGCCAAAAGAGTACATCAAAACCGGCATGACCCAACCGTTAAAGGCGCGTACCTTGTTTCCGCCTGATAGAAGACTATTAAATACTTTTTTCAGGCGGCCAAAGAAGCGTTCTTTTAACGATTGCTTCATGTCAGTACCATTGATGCAAAATGCTTCCGACACACCCAAATACTTATAGGTTTCGGATGCAGAGAGGGTTCTAAGGTTTATGGAATCCGAGAGTTGGGTTCCGACGGATTCCACAATCTCCCCTCGCTTTACATGCATGACCGCACATTTGTCCACACCAAATTCCATTCTGATGGCACTACTGAACATTTCAGTTACTTTCAGTAGCTCCATCAGTTGCAAATTGTTGGGGGCAAAGAGTTTTAGGTCATCCATGTAAAGGAGGTGAGATATAACCTGACCACCTCTCCTCAGCCGATAGCCTAGACCTGAATCTTCCAGCAGTGTGCTTAGAGGATTCAAGGCTAAGCAGAACCAAAGCGGACTCAAACTATCACCCTGAAATATGCCTCGCTCGATCCTTATCGGTTCGCTATTCCTCTGGACATTTCGACATCCTGGATAATGAAGGACCGTTCTCCATTGCCCCATACATTACATCAGGAAGGTGCGCAGAGTTGCATCTACTTTATACAACTCCAGCACCCTCATAAGCCATGTATGTGGCACCGAGTCATAGGCCTTCTTGTAATCTATCCAACATGTCGACAGATCCTTTCGGGAACGACGAACTTGTTGGCTAATGGTCATATCAATGAGGAGTAGCTCCTTAGTACCACGGGACCCGTTCCTACATCCATTTTGAGAAGGAGACATGATAGAGTTGGTGTCTATATGTTCGTTAATTTTAGCTCTCAAAATGGATCTAAGAACTTTATAGACCGTCGATAAACGCGTGATCGGTCTATAATTTTTGGGTTCCGCAGTGCTACCTGACTTATGGAGCAGTTGGGTAACTCCTGTTGTTAGAAACTGGGGTAGCGAACCATACTCCAAAGCAGTCTGATACTGAGCCGCCAAGCGAGCGTGCGACCCAACGAACCATTTGATCCAAAAGTTTCGCAGTCCGTCCGGTCCTGAAGACTTCCTGTTAGGCAGCGGACGGACTGCACGAGTTACATCTTGGGGGCAGATGGTAATAGCCCCCATTTCTGGTATTGGATCGCAGGCTCGCTCGACTCTCTGTGCCCAATCGCCTTCGGTGTGACTGACAGGCACCGACCAGATATTGCGCCAGAAAGAACACATGACATCATCATCTGGTAGGCACGTGTCAGCCACATCTTGATCCGGTCGCTCCCAACCCCTGTAAACCCACCCTTGATCGCGTTGGAAGGTGCGATTCTGAGTGTATCGCTCCACTCGCCGCTTATACCTACGAATACGGTTCGCCCATGCATACACTTTCTGCTTCAGGAAGTCGATGCGCTCTGTGACACAGGACATATAATCCTGAGGGCTGATATCAGTCCCTGCGAACACGCGTCTCACAAAGCGCATCACTCTAGGGTGAGTATTGCCCTCCCTGAAGCAGATTAGTTTGCCGATGAGCGCTCTGGCCCCACCAATACGGCGTTCAATTCTGCACTGCCCAGCTGGTACAGCTGGTTTCGGTCGTGTAGCTCTAGAATCAATAGCAAATTTGACGTGAGCTACACGACATGCCGCTACAGCCGCGCAGTACAGAATCGAATGAGTATCGGTGAGGTCTACGCAGTCATCAAAATAATTTGATAACTGCGCATCCAGGACCGCCACCAGCGTCCTATTTTTATTATGCATGGGCAAACGAGGTAAGCGTGGTCTAAGTTCGGGCGATATGAACTGATATTCTCGAATCGCAGCCTCCAAAGCACTCCTCAATTCCTCATTGCACTGGGTACTTACGTTTGTAGCCCAGTCATCACTCTCCTCGTCTACTTGACTCGTGTTAGACTGTGGTAATATTACAACAGTCTGAGACGAGGGAGCGATGACATGACTACTCTGCATTTCATTTCGCAGGCGATCAAGTACAGTGTCATCCAACATATGATTACGTTGGATGACCCGCACCTGATCCGACAGTCTTTGTGCCGAAACGTTGATAGCTGGCTCAAGCACCTGAAAAAGAGAGAGCATCCGGACACGGTACGCGGTCAGATTGTTTCCCCCCTCTGTAGCCCCATAGTATGAGCGCATGACGTTTTCATTGATGGTTCGTGTCCACGTCATGCGCTGCACACTTCCGCCGGGAGTTGGGACCCTGTTAGAGGCCAGTGGGCCTCGAGGTCTTAAGCCGTCCGGCGGCCGGTGTCCTCCACGTCGACGAACAGATGGTGGCGTCGTGGGCGGGGAGAAATACTCGTCGCTCGAGCTCGACGCAACTACCGCAGCCTGTGTCGTCACAGCGCTCACAGTGAGGCTGGGTACCGGTGGCAGCGAGGCAGAGCTGAGCGAAGAGTCCGGAGGTGGTGGGCGTGCTCGTAGTGTGGCCGATCTTGTCAACATATCTTCATTTTTCTATTTTGTTATTGTGATTGTTTTATCGGAGGTGACAACTGTCATGTCACCTCCGATTCGGCAGTTTTTTATCAAATCTATTACATTATGGTGTATATTATATACTTTTTTGGTTTAAAATTGATTTTCCGGTTTTATATTTGGTTTAAAATGGAAAACTATTGCAAGAATGGGTCTTTATTTTCACTATTGATATTTACAAAAATTTAAAAACTAGACGTTTTGTTGACACGGTGTCGCCGTGTTAACAAAATATTATTATAGTATTTATTATTATTATCATTTATTTATTTATATACTTATTAAATACATTTTTAAATATTTTTATAAAAAAACATTAAAAAAACATTTAAAAATATAAAATATAGTGGTCCGCCGGTATCGGGAGCAGGGTCCAAGCTACCGGTGGTTAGGACTCCAGAGATAGGAACCTCCTCACAATGCGAGCCGTATCGAGGAGTACTGCCTTCTGGATCAGGCTCTTGATCCAACCGTCTAACGAGAGTCTCGAGAGATGCTGGTCGAGGCTTTTGGCCATCAGGCCATTGGCTGATACGACAATCGGCACAATGATAGCCGAGTTAACATTCCACATGTCAACAACCTCGTGTGCTAAGTCGAGATATTTAATTTGTTTCTCTTTCTCAGCTTTCACGAGGTTCTCATCATGCGGAATGGTAATATCGACAATCACTGTGCGACGCGCTAAACGATCTATCACCACTATATCAGGCTTATTGGCGACAATAGTCCTGTCAGTAATGATAGATCGATCCCAGTACAACGTGATATGGTCATTTTCGAGAACTGGGTCGGGCACATACTTGTAATACGGTACCTCAGAATCCACTAGTTTATATTTCAAAGCAAGTTGCTGGTGAATAATCCTGGCTACTTGGTTATGCCTGTGCAAATACTCGCCGTTAGCTAGACGAGAACAACCAGAGATAATATGTCTGATGGACTCACCCGGACGATGGCATGCCCGACACACGTCAACCGTCCCGTCCTTCATAATATGTCTCCGGTAGTTATTCGTCAAGATAACTTCGTCCATAATTGCACAGACGAAACCTTCAGTTTCCCCGAAAAGGTCACCAAAACGTAGCCAGGATACGGACGCTAAGAAATCTACACCGGGCTCATGAAGAGCCCGATAGAAGCGCCCGTGAAGCTCCTTGTTTTGCCATATCTCCTTGCGGTCATCGGTAGTAAGTACTACAGGTTTGCGCCAGTTCTCTTTAGCCATGGAGAGCGGGGTGAGTCCCTTGTCCACTGTAACCACATCACGGTGCATACCCACTTCGGAATTTAAAAAATATTGCCTGAGACTGCACACTTCGCGGTTGTGGAGGGTCTTCGCATTTAAAAAGCCTCGACCCCCGCACTTCCGCGGTATGTACAGTCTCATTACTGATGATCGTGGGTGATGCATCCGGTTTGCGGTCAGCAATGTACGGACTCTCCTATCCAGGGCGTCGAGTTCGCTCTGAGTCCATTTGAGTATGCCGAAAGAGTACATCAAAACCGGCATGACCCAACCGTTGAAGGCGCGCACCTTGTTTCCGCCTGAAAGAAGACTAATTAATACCTTCCTCAGGCGACCAAAGAAGCGCTCCTTCAACGATTGCTTCATGTCAGCAACGTTGATGCCTAACGCTTCTGACATACCCAAATACTTATATCTTTCGGATGAGGAGAGAGATCTAAGGTGTATAGAATCCGAAAGTTGAATTCCCTCGGATTCCATAATCTCACCTCGCTTTACATGCATGACTGCACATTTGTCCACACCAAATTCCATACTGATGGTGCTACTAAAAGTTTCAGTTACCTTCAGTAGCTTCATCAGTTGCAATTTGTTGGGGGCAAAGAGTTTATTATTATTATTATTATGTCCTTTATTTTATATTGAATTTTAACTGTAGGTTCCTACAAACAGGCTAAGCGATCAAGAGGACTCAAAGGAATAAAGTTATCATTAATTTATCACTATAGTGAATTAAGTTACCTCACTGATTACATACATACATAAACTCACGCCTTCTTCCAATGGGGGTAGGCAGAAACTACAGAGCACCACTTGCTACGACCCTTACATACTCCTTTTGTCTCGTTTACGTTCATACATCTGGTTCAATGAGTTGCCTGTCAAATGCCTTCTCTACGCAGATGATCAAGTTCTAATTGCATCGTCAGCAGAAGAATTGCAAGACATGGTGACTGTGATGGATGAATCATATAAAATGAAAGGGATGAATATAAATGTGAATAAGACGAAGGTCATCGTGTTTGAAAGAGAAAAGGATGTATCGGTATGTGATGTGAAATTAAATGATAAGAGTGTGGAGCAAGTAAGTGAGATCGTATATGGGGAGTCTGTTTACAAGGGATGGAAAGATTGATTGAGATGTGGAAAGAAGAGTAAATGCAGGAAATAAAGTGAACGGTGCTACACATGCAATTGTGACCAACCAGTTGATGTCCACAATGGTGTGTTCACAATGGTGTGCTGGTGCCCACGCTTATGTATGGAAGTGATTGTAGGGTGTGGCAAAAGAAGCATGCAAGTAGAATAAATGCTGCGGAAATGCGTTCCTTGCGAAGCACGTGTGGTGTGACTATGAATGATAGGCTGAAGAATGATGTGATAAGGCAACGATACGGTTTAAAAGAAGCTGAGTGATAAAAATTTAAAAGGGCATGCTTAGATGGTTTGGTCATGTTGAGAGAATGAATGAAGGGCGACTAACAAAAGGTATTTACAAGGCAGATGAGAGTGGAAACACTGGGAGGCGACGCCCTAGGAAGACATATAATGACCGTATTGGTGATGTTCTTCAGAAAGGTCAGGTGCGTAGTACTCGCAACCAGCGTGCGCGTATGTACTGATTACATTTTTATCAGAAATAGAATAACTATTATCTTTATTTACACAAAAGTGTATATCTTAATTATCTGCTTGCCCAGGGCAAATTAATTCGATTATCACTTTAAAAAAAAAATATTTCTATGATTTTCAAATTCGACCTCTTTATCAGCATTATCGACTGTTTCATCGGCACCTCTAAATATTTTTTAAACTTTTGTACCTCCTTAGATAGCTGATTAAATAAAAATGTCTTCTCCATAATTTGTACGCTTAATGCTATAGTAAATTTTTTAAATAACTGGTGTCAAAGTTCATGTAGGTGGTTAATTTTTGAAAATGGGTAATAAACTTCATTCTTTAACTTTTGACTGTTTCATGTTTTAGAACATTTGGATACATCGAAAGGTTTGTTAAGGTATTGGGTACCTAATAGCATAGCAATGAAGGCTATTAAATTTGAGAGTTTAGAGAAAAGTGATATTTAGTGACGAATTCTGGGAAATTTAAAAAAAAAACCTATAAGGTGGGTGTTCTCGAATCCCATGAATTTTCTCCTAGGCTTTATAACGTGCATATTTATTGCAAATGGGTCATACTACCACGTCCTTTCTTTTTCTTTTTTGGTGGGAAATCATCAAATAACTTCTGCCGCTCTGGGCGAAGCGGGAGGGCGTGTCAGACTCTTGCCTCTTTTGAGTGCTTTATGCGGCCTACCCAAATGTCCTTTCTTTGGTATTGTTCGTCTAATGGTTGAGCTCCTTAAGTTCTGAGTTGAGCTTCACGATTACTGACAAATGCTTGCACTGACTGGACAGGTCCACTCAAATCTGTATGGTTCTTTCCTTAAAAGACCATTTCAGCCACCAATCTTACATGGTCCTCAAATGATCTGACCAAGATTATTTCAGGATTTTTTATACTTGTTGACATTGATGAATTTTTATAAATATATTGACATGAATATTTACTTTGTAAAATAGTATATTATTTTAATTATTGTGAATGTAAAGACTATGTAGATCATTGTTTTATTTTTTCTTTCTTGATTAGTTTTAATCATAGTCTGGCAGTTTGAGTAATTTATGCGGCCTACCCAAATGTCCTTTCTTTGGTATTGTTCGTCGAATCGTTGAGCTCCTTAAGTTTTGAGTTGAGCTGCACGATTACTGACAAATGCGTGCACTGACTGGACAGGTCCATTCATTCTGTGTGGTATTTTTTCCTCAAAAGACCATTTCAGACTCAAATCTACATGGTCTTCACATGATCTGATCAAGATTATGTCTGGACTTTAAAAGAGACTGTGACCTCTGAGTTTGTTTCGGCCTTTCTTCTCAGAGTAGTCAGATAGGAAACGCCGACCTCATCTAGTTTTAAAATATGATTGACGTGTAAAAGTGTTTGTACAAACCTACTTACAGAAATAAAATCATTTATCATTTATCATTCACTTACCGACTAAAACCCACCCGTGTTCCTTCAGTTGCCTGTGCGCCAGGGCCACGGTAACTCTTTCGACCAATCCGCGACCCCGGCAGGCATCGGCCCTATCGGTCCCCGTCAATTATTGCTGACATCTCTTTGAGGCGCGCGTGAAACACAACGCGCTCGCCGTCCGCAAGCCCGCGCCCATGGTAGCCGGGAATCGGCTATCGACTCCCGACGCCCAGGGTGTGTCCTCCTGCGGCACTAGGGGTGTAAGGGCGCAACGATTCCCTCACCCTCACGCGCTCCGCCTCCTCATTCGCGAGCATTACTGCTTCGCAGAAGGAGGTGACGGCTTCCCATCCACTCTCGCTCCGTACCACGGTCTGGACCAGGGCCGGACGTGAGACATCGCCGCCGTCGATCGCCGCCACGAGGACTCGGCGGTGCTTCGCACAAGCCGTGCAGACCTCCACCGTATGCTCCACCGTGTCCTTCAGTCGATCCACACAGTGTTAACACCCGGGCGTTTTCTCCCGCCTTATACGAAACAGGAACCTCCCAAGACAACCATGTCCGGTGAGGACCTGCACTTTTCATGCCGCCATGAGATCCCGCCGGAGATCTGTATCACGTCCTAGAAAGAATACGGCAAATTACAAGTCACCCTGTATTTCTACTTGCTTTCATGAATTCAGCCGTGTATAATGGGACCCGCATATTTCTTTACGTTCAAGTAATTTTGCTTCAAGATTATGTTGGTTTATTTAATTGGATAGACACGATCGATTACCGCGTAGGTAAATACATCTGTTTTACAAAGATAATGTTCTGAAAATCCTGGACTGACACAACTTTTTGGGGGATTGTGGGTCATTTGCCAGGTTTCACCCAAAGCCCCCACGTCCAAGTGTCACGGTAATTGAGATAGGTTTTTTAAGTTTTTCTTTGAATTACCCGAAATGTCGCCTTTAAATCGTCATTACTTTTTTTTGTTTATGGTTGTAATAAAACAATTGTTTTTTTTTAATAGTATGCAATGTATTGTTATTCTTAATAAATTATTATTTGATGCAACTTATGTGGTTCCAGAGTCTTAAAACTATGTAAATGTATAAAAAAATAAAAATTCTAAATTCATTTAAATAAAAACTAAAAGCTATTTTGAACTTAGCTTTATTTAAAAAAGTTCTCTAGTTTATACCCTTTGCAACGATTTGCTACATGTCCAAAGAGTAAAGTAACTGTACATGTCATCGAAATGACCTTCGGCGTTTTTCGATCTAATATTCAGGTGCGAAATACGTCCATCGGCGTTTTTTTTTAATTGCTTATATCTTGGCAAAAACAAGCCACAAAAAATTGTAGTTGGAATATATGCACATTTCTTTTTTAAATACTGCAAGGTACTGCTCACCGTTTCCGAAAGTGTAACTTTTTGAAAAATTGCGAATTCCATCCTAGGTGCGGAAAACGCCTAACGGCGTTCGCGACGTAAACCGTCCCGCACTTGGCTAATAAGCGTAATTTTAATCGCCGCAGCGAATGGGTTAAGAATGAGAATACATTGCAGAAAACAATAAAAGTTATTTCGTGCTGTTACAACCTTAAACAAAAAAGTAATGAAGATTTAAACGCGAGATTTCGGGTAATTTAAAGAAAAAAAACTCAAATATCTCAATTACCGTGACACTTAGGACATGGGGGTCTTTGGGTGAAACCTCGCAAATGACTCTCCCAACCCCCCAAAAAATTGTGTCGGTCCATGCGCCAAACATCCTGTATACTAGCTTGTGGAGGTTGGAAATTATCCCACGGGAACGTACTGCCAGGATAAGAGGTATATATCCTATGTCCCAGGTCATGTATCTGCCTGTGTGCCAAATATCCGTTCAGCCGGCCCGGCGTACAAGGTAACAGACAGAATTAATTTTCTTCCCAAGGTTCAATAGTCCCCAGGGTTCTATAATAGCTGCTTTCGCATTTATTATGTTAAGTATGGTCTTTAACGATTTCATTATTGTTTATAAGGAGACTGAACAATCTTTTATAATGTAGGTGGTATATATAGGGATCATGATCGATATGTTTTATTATTAGCAAAGAACAAGTAAATGAAAAAAGTCATGTAATACAATTATTTTGTTTAATTAACGAATTCATTATTTATCACAGCCTATTAAAATAGACCTTCTATAGTCTAGTCTTATCTTATTGTTTTCATAAATACATTTTTGCAAAAACAATAATTTACAATATAATGTCGAGAACACTAATATTTAAAATTAAATAGTCTTTAAATTAGGTAGGTAGGTATAGTTCACATGCACTTACACTCTTCATTTATACAACTTGCATACAACATTACACTGATTTAAAATTATGAATACTTGTTAAAGCCATGGCATCAATTACGCTTCGCCTTCTTCTAATGTGTCAGGTAGTTTCCTTCCGCGAGTGTCGGGTAATAGAATACAGAGACCAGCACCTATTAATGGTACTATTCCAAAAGCTAGAGGTGGTAACCAGGCACTCGTGTGTGAAAGAGTAGCGACGAACGGGGCTAACATGGAACCTATTCTAGCTACTGTTGACGAGAGCCCAACTCCTGAATTCCTGACGACAGTTGGGAAGAGTTCCCCTGCATATAAGTAGACAGTGGCAAAGGCTATGCTCATCCCCCATAGTCCGGTGCAGCCGAGGGTTAGGTGGCTGACTCCAGACTGCGGGACGACGATGATGAGGAGGCAGCTGAGACCAGTTACGCAGTTCGCGCTGATCAATGTGACTTTCCGGCCGAGAAATCTGTTCAAGTAGACTGATACAATCGTTCCGGGTACCTGTATAAAAGATATTTTGAATTAATATAAATAACAATATTTACTATTGTTACAATAATTAGGTACTTATTATTGTAAAGAAACTAGTACCTACCTATAGTCTATGTATAACGAAAGTGTTACTTAGAAATAATGGTATTCGTAATGAAAGATTACCTACTTAAGATAATTAGGTCAATATTATTAAATTATATGTTGTTTATACTTTCATTTTGGTAAATGTTTACCGACAGTTCCATTACTTATTTTGTGAGTAAAGGTTGATCAGTGATTATTATAACAATAATTGCGTGTTTCGTGTCGGTTCACGGCGTGATTGCTAGGTAATAAAGTTGAATGAGTGCCTATCTGTATATATTCTGATAAGTAGTGTCTACAAGATGATTCCGGGTGAAACCGGTTTGTTTTGATAATTATGTAAATAATTTTCCAGTGAACTCGCTGGACTGGGATAGCTTATCACTATGTGAATTGTCACGAATAGGTACCTACTAATTATTACAATAATTTATTGGTCTTTTGATAACTCAAAAGAAGAAGACATGTAAGTATAAAGAGCCATTATTTTCTGGGTAATGTTATTCTGGAGAAATAATGAAAGAGCTTATTGTTATTGCTATTGTACGTATGAAAAATATGTGTGCATCGACCAGTGGTTTATTTATTTATGTTCGTACCAGTGGATTATTTATTTATTCATGTACACACAAAACACAATGGAGAAAAATGCATAAAGATAGATGAGCACAAAGGTATTGTTTCTTGTGCTAGAAATTTCCTCCAGCGGACCTGCGGCAGGAGAGTTGGATGAGAGACGTAGACAGAGTGTATAAAAAGGCAATACAGGAAACTATAAGTATTCATGAAAGAGTTATCATCAAACAAAATGATGATGTGAATGATTTGGCTTTACTTTTCTCTCTATGAATCAAATACAAACTAGTGTTCGAAGGTAAAGCTATTAATCATGTAGTGGACTTTAACATTTCAACCCACAAATGGGATACTGAAAACCTAGATATAAGATATAAGATAGAAGCTTGTTGTCGGCTGCACACTATAGCAGTGCACTGCTAAGTAGACGAAAGTAATGAAAACAAGAGTATATGCTTAATATAAAGAACTTGAAAATTACCTGAATAGCAGCAGAAATAGCGACATTAGTGAAGATGTCTCCCGAGATATGACTCATGTACTGTGATACGCCGAAGAAGCACAGTCCGCAGACGAACCAGTTGAAGCAGATGGCGATGGTGCGTGCGCGCAGGATCGGTGTTCGGAAGAGCGCGAGGAAGGACGCGTGTTCGTCTTGTTTGCTGCCCACGTCCACCACCATCTTTTGAGTGGATAATGCTATCCCATCTGTTGGTCGACCGTTTCTGAAATTGATGAAGTTGGTTTTAATTTTTTGTTTGAAGAATATAGCCATGTCTTTAGAAAGTTCCGTTGCTATCATGTTCTGGTGTATGATGCAAATTATGTTGTAGAGTAAACATAATATGTAAAGTTTATTGTTAAGTTATTTCCATTTATTTTTAATATACTTTTTGTTTTCCCTTACAAAAAAAAGTTACCGTGTGATAGTCATTTAATTGCTGTGAACTAGAGTATTTTTAGTTCACGCATCTCATACAGTAAATCAGGCTTAAACATTTATGTACCAAAAGCAAATCAGCGGAACATACCTTTTTGATTAGAGGGGATTCGGTAATGATTAACTGATAAAGATTTTAATCTACATTCTTTGCACGGTTTAGACAACATATAATAGAGGAAAGTACGGCTTTCTAACTACGGAATCAATTGTTTCCACGTAACAGTTCTTTTTTTTTATGTAAGGCATCGTCATTTCTATTACACACTTGACATTTTTTAAAGTGCTACATGACAACAATACAAACTACTGTGAAAGTACTTTAAATTACTTTCTGGCCTCCTTCTCTAATTGCGGTTTACCATCTGTATCTGCCAAAATTAACCTTGCAATTAAAGTAGGCACTAAGTATACGTTGTTATTTCACTCTTAAAAATGATGCGAAGTATCCCCTCACCTTTTCGCTGCAACTTCCATGATCTTAACAGCTTCTTCTGATCTGCCAGCAGTCAGAAGCCATCTCGGAGATTCAGGCAATAAGAAATAGTAGCTCAGGAACAGAACAGAAGGCAGGGAGATCCCAAGTTGGAAAGTGCTCCAATCCCGAAGGTAGTACCCGAAGAGGGGTAATGTTAGGTGTCCCAAGTTGAATGGTATCTGGTATATAATCCCCACAGTATCTCTGTATTTGGCCCCAATCAGTTCCATTGTTAAAACGAAGCTGGTGACCATGGTGCCGCCAGTCGCAACTGCGAGGAAGAACCGAAGAGTCGTGAACATGTACCAATTCACAGAGTACGCTGTGGTTACTCCTGATATCAGTTGGAGGAAAACTGCTGCCAGGAATGGATTGCGCCGCCCGAATCTGGGGAAAAATAAAAGATACCATAGTAAGTGACCCATTTTGACCAATTATCAAAAGTTTTATTACATATGATTGTAATAAATGTATGACTGTGAGTTATGGATCAATAAACTCCATAAAACATAATTGAAGTAGAAACAACAACAAAACTGAAGTGCTGTTTATATTATCTTAGCAGGTAGGTACTACACACAATATATTAAATATACATTACAACAACATTTAGTGTATTGTATGTTTTATTTCGTTTTTAGTAAAAGAACAGGAAAGGTTATACTTCAAAGTATAACCTTTCCTGTTTTCTTTTTCCAAATATCTGAAAACGTGTTTTAAAATGAATAAGTCATCCCAACCGTCACAAACTTGTGTACCTAAAGATTTTATCGAAGGCTACTGGCCATGCACGTGCAAGTTCCTCATGTTTAGAAACGTGATTAGGGCGTGCTGCTACATAGGAAACGGTTTCCTCCAAGGATTCAACGGTAGGGTTATCAACAGACGTGGCATTGACCTCTGTCTGCCGATTACAGATCACCCGTGAAGTTCTCATATCAACGATAAATTGCTTCTTTTGTACGCAGAGAATGCACTTAAATGCATCTTAATGTGGGTTTCATACACAAGAGCAAGGGCACAATGAATGACTCTTAAAAACGATATTCGCTAAACTAATCTCATCCGGACCCTAGTGGTCCCACTACGACTTGCGGCAATAAGTGCAGGACGTGCCAATTGGTTGAAGATTGATACCAAGTGCGTTCAAAAATCATGACGGCGATCCAATAAACTGTAACTAACCTGTCAGAGAGATGGCCGAACATCATGTTGCCGACAAGAATGCCCAGCATGAAGATAGTCTGCGTGAGGTTTTTCAGCCATTGTTTGTCGCAGACCAGATCCCACTGAGATATGATCGTTTCTTGGAAGACACTATGATCATATTCGTAATCTGTGCAGTTAGCGTAACATACATTATCGAAACCATCATCTTGCATCGAGGCGCAGGTGAAATTCATCGGCGGTGCGAGGAATATGATGCTCATCTGATGCCAGGCCACGGGGAATTTGACAAGGAATACGACAAAGCATATCCATATTTGCCATTTTCCGAGCGCTCCGATGGCTTTCGTGAGAGGGTCCTCTTCTGTTTGATTTTCAACGTCTTTCTTTTCGTTCTCCAACACTGAAAATAAATGAAAATCGATGTTTAGATTATGTTAGCGTCGTACGAGTACTTCAACGTTAAGTACCAATTTACTGTTTATATCCAAGTACGACGTCTATATTATGAAGGTGATCAAATAATTATTATGAATATGGGAAGGTTATTGTTCTAATTGGTAATGAACTTAAGTTATTTATTTGCTAGATTTGGATAATATAGATAAATAATTCTTAGGTGTAATGTTAATTTTCGTCTAGCAATTGATGTAAATACCAATGTAACACGTGTCATATAAGAAAATATTAACTAGATACAAAATGACCTGACCACACTATCACAATGTATAGATATTTATTTATAAATAAATATATAAATATACTGATACATATATTTTACCATCTCCAGTAACTTACATATTACAGTAATATTGATGTTGTTGGTAGATGTATATTCGCTATTAGGAGCCATAATAATTTTTCTTACAAAAAACACGCAAAAAATTTAGAAATTAAAAACGTATGATTAGCTCAAGAATGCGACTCCCACCACTTCGCATGTTCACATAAAAACTGCGAAAAAATTAAGAGTAGCAGACTGGTAGTCTATAACAGATAGTGCGGGTGTCAAATCAGTCGCCCCAACATGGTACATTGTCCGTCTTAAAAATGGATAAGAGGTCATCATAGGGGCACAAGCCGCCGCATCACGCGCGCCAATATGGTGATAAACCGGTAACCTAATTATGGACAGATATTTAGTGATTGCCCAACGGTTTTATTAGAACAAGATTAATTGGGTACCAAGAATTTAAGACGATAGAAGTAATCAATCATAGAGAAAAGTACGGCTTTCTAACTACGGAATCAATTGTTTCCACGTATTTACTTAACCGTTTCTTTATGTAAGACTAGCTGGTACCCCGCGCGTTGCTGCCGCAATAAGTTAGGTATGTAATTGTACTATGCCATATAACCTTCCTGCAAGTACAAACAATTAGTTGACAAACTTTTATCGCAATCGGATTAACTGTAGGTACGGCAGTGCATAAAATGCAAACAAACCAACATTGATTTTTATATATTAGAAGAAGATTAGCTTTTGTACGCGGCGTCGGCCGCGTCAATGTCGGAAAATATCCCACAGGAACGTATTACCGGGTTTTAAAGTAATCTATATGTTAATTCAGGTTATAAACTTTCTTTGTGCCAAATTTCGACCAAATCGGCTCAACCGTTTTTGCGCCAATCCGGAACATACATCCAGACAAACAGACAAACGGTCAAAAATTCTAAAATCGATATTTTCGGCATCAGACTCGTTCCCACACCTCGTAGCAATATTTTTTTTCGAAAATATACAATGTAGAGTTTTGACTTCGTTACTATTTCATTATTATGTAAGTATAGATAGACAACATCCTTATTACACACTCGAAATAAAATGTTACGACAACATCGATAGTAGTTTTTATAACGTTGTCGCCTCCCTTTCTTAATGTTTGAACTGCATTATTAAGTATGTATATTGCTCAATCAAACAATAATCACAATGTTTTCTGGAACCGTTGGGAACAAAATAGTAGATAGGTAGCATGAAAGAACAAGTAAAATCGGACAGATTCTCGCTACTAAAACTAAAAACTATACTAACTAACTAACTAAACTATGACTCAAGTCGGCCAGCCGCTGCCGCTGTACGCACACATTCACACATTTGTGGGCCGACGCGACGCCGACGCCCGCGCCCGCGTCGCGCTGGCCGAAGCGACGACGACCGTCGGCTGTGACGCCTACAAACGGCACCACACACACATAAATATATTCACACTTATACGGAACCCGGTTTTGTCTTACGGCCGAACCCAATAACATATCTATCACCAATTTTGGCATACTGGAGATAGAAAAACCTATCAATCTCTGGTTTTAATGTCCCAATAAAGCCAAAGTATGCGTCCCTATATTTAACATGTTTCACAGCTATTTGTTTGACAGGGATAGATAGAAGAGAAAGATAGAATGTTACCGTCTATCATCAAAAGCGATCTGTCTTTCACTGAAAATAGATTTTTGGGTTCGGCCGTTAGCGGAGTTCCGTCCGCCTTTTTTGTTCGTCCATGGTAGGTAAATATGCAATTTTTTTTTTGTTTCATATCAATTTTGAACCTAATCTATAAGGTATAATTTTTTTTATGTTAACATTACTCGGTCCCGGACCTTTGGAAGGCGTACGAGGGGCCGAAGCAAACTCGCAGAGGCCCGTTAGACGCTTTTAATTAAATGAGGCACCAACCGAAAATTATCCCTGTACGCGATATGCAAGTGCACCCAAGGACAACCCCCCCGGTTGGTGTAGGACGATTATAAGATATGGATACAAATATATTGAATTATGGGTTTCAGTGGCTAAAGTGAACTGGTTATCTAGGCAGGGGGTGACTTGCACACTCACTAATGGGCCCCCGGAAGGAAACTGTCGCTAGCACAGAGTAACGTAGCGACACGTTAAGGAAACTTATGAAATGAATGAAAAAGCGTTTATTCGTGGTGAAATACTAAGTTTTACAAAAAAAAATACTTATGCCAAACTGCATAGCAGTTTGTTGGCAGATGTAGCTCCCATACAATTTTCTAATTTATCACGTAGGTACTTTTACATCAAAAGTATGATTATCAATAAAAATAACAAGAATACATTTACCGCTAAACATTACCTACCTACATTACCAACTAAACACACATTTTACAGCAGCACAAAGGCTGACTGTTACGTAATGCTAATAACATTTTAAATTGCGTTTAAATGCTAATAACATTCCAATTCACGTCGGTGAAGCCGCAGTCATAAACTAGTACGGCATACATTTTGCATGTCCATTCACGAGGCTTTGACAAAAGGTATTAAAAAGAAACTTGCCCATTTTATTTTTATAAGACATTTTTATGGTACAGTTACTTTCTAATTCGAGTGGTATGTCATGAAAAATGGTTGGGACTAAGCATTTTCTACATGTTTGTCCATAATAGTTAATACAAGTGGGTACTACAAATCTTCTAATGCATTTATTCTTTTGAGGTCTTATGTGTACCGTTTCGATTTTAAACTCATCATTGCAATAATGCTCTAAAGCCAATAACAACACCACCTTTTGTTGGACCGGCAACATCTTACATTCTAAGAACAATTCTTTGTAACCACTGCTTTTACATCGTTTTCTTGTGTTTTTATCAACTAATAGTTTCATAAAACTGATTTGCAATTTTTTATTTTAACTAAATATGTTTTAAATGTATTACCATAGCATGCCAGTTCATATGAAAGTAGCGAGTCCATCAGCGCAAAGTAGATCGTGTACTAAGTGGCCCGGTCCAGTACAGAACTAAGGTGGTGGAACTTTACAAGCACTAACTTGAGTTTGTCACATAGGCGTGTTTTGTGTGCTTTCCACGAGATGCTACTATCTATAACTAAACCCAAGTACGTGTATTCCTCCACTGCCTCAATATCTGCACACGCACAATACGTCGCGTCTTGCGCGTGTATGTTATCGTGCAGGTACTCATAGCTATGCCCGTCCACACGCGGCTGACGTTCACGGTTCTTACGATAAGGAGACCGTATACGCATATACTTAGTTTTCTTTATATTTATTATGATCCCATTTAATTATATTAGTGAAATCCTCCTGAATATACCTTTCAATTACACTAAACAGGTATCATCAACATACATATATATGCGACAGTTTCGAACCACATTGCACATGCTGTTGAAATGCATGATGTATCCGACGGGACCGAACTTGGAACCGGTATGCACACCGCACGTGACGTAACTGGGCTCTCCAACGACGCCGTCAATGACTGTTCGCAGTGCCCGGTCTGTAAGGTAGGCACGAAACCATCTGTTAAGTGGTCCCGCGACGCCACATTCCCATTGCTTGAAGCAGCTGGTGTGCTGTGTGAAGCTGGTGGTGTTCCAGGGTATCAAATGCTTTTTTGAAATCGAATTAGACCACCACCACCTGCTTCCTTTGATCCAAACACTCATTGACGTCGTCCGCAAACCGTGCCAAAGCCGTCACTGTGCTCCGTCCA
This sequence comes from Dryobotodes eremita, assembly GCA_917490735.1. NCBI lineage: Eukaryota > Metazoa > Arthropoda > Insecta > Lepidoptera > Noctuidae > Dryobotodes > Dryobotodes eremita. The sequence continues at coordinate 14,041,714 of OU823251.1, read as the reverse complement.
CGTCGAAAACCATATTGTGCATTTGACAAAATATTGTTGCTTTCCAGGAAAACACTAACCTGGTTCATGGTGAACTTTTCCACTGCTCGAGGACTGGAGAGGATACCCACGGCAACCAGAATAATCCCAGAGACCGAAAGATGGTGTAGATCCCTACCAGCACTTACTGGAATACTTCCACCCTCCGAGCATGTTTGCTCTTGCGAATCTCTACTCAAGCCGGCCAATAGACAAAGGCAAGAAAGAAGTGGGAGCTCTGTTCCTCATCAGTATTCACTCCAGCCCATATTTGTAATAAATAAATTGCAATAAAGGCAAGCCAGAGGTGAGAAACACCTGCCAGGGTCGCGGATTGTTCAAAAGAGTTACCGTGGCCCTGGCACACAGGCAACTGAAAGAACACGGGTGGGTATTAGTCAGTAAAAGTCTGACACTCCTTCCCGCTCCGCCCAGAGCGGGAGAAGTTATTTGACGACTTCCAACTCAAAAAAAAGAGGTGAGGAACAAGACTTCTCCCGGGAGATAGGGTCCGTGGGGTCGCTACTGCCCCATAGCCGCCATATGCAGCACTGCGGGTTTCTGTACCTATCTTGGTCTGGCTGCTCACTCTACACCTGTTCTGGCAAAATAAACTCTACCGGCACAGACCTAGATTTCGGGGAATTTTATTTTATTATTGTGATCTCATTTATCGGCTGTTGGTACGCCTTAATCAATAATAAATATACCCTTTTAGCCTATTGCATAAAAGGCTAATCTGTTTACTTGCTCATCTCAGGGCCACTATACGCTTCAGTGCATGAAACGATGTCATACGATGAAACATGCATCATCTTTATATTATCATATTCCTTAACACGTGTGGTTTACACGAGAATCATGCATGTGCCATGGACGATTAATCAAAAAGAAGAGATAAAAACTGGACGTTTTTGTATTAGGTAGTTTTTTCAACGACAACCATCCATCAAACCATGTTTAAAAAATAAATTACAGGTGTTTACAGCAAGAAGCGCAATATTTAGTTTCCGCTATTGTGTAGGTATGGTGCGTGTTTTATTTAGTTAGGTAGGTACCTACAGATTTAAGGAAAACTTGTAAAGATGAGATATGAGACCCGTTTGACCATTTTCTTTAGTTTTTATTAGGCAGTAAACTTTATGGAGGTACCTATTCCCGGAGTTGTATCTAATTGGTTGTTTTGATATTTTTATCGTAAGTATGATCTTCCGTTTCACCCGAACCGAGTGTTTATTTCAAATATATAATTTATTTGACCTTTGTGCTGTATATGCTCACTATCTGAGAGGAGTCTGTGCGACGCACGACGCGTCAATCTTCCTTATCAGAGGAACGAGGAGCCAAGCCTCCACGCGACACCAGATAAAATAAACAATTATTAAGTATCGTCGATATGACAACATTGAGTCATAAGTAGTCGTTTCCATAAGGAATTTAATAAACCAGTAATTTGTATTAAGTAGGTACTAGATAGGTACTTACCTGCTGCCATACCATAAACAAACTGCTATTTAAATCATAAAACCATCGATTTTATGACTGTTATTGCGAAAATTCAACTAACATTAAAAATATTGTAATTATAATTTTGCAATCTTAGGGTAAATAATTTTACAGACAAATAATTACAAATTAAATATTTTTGTACAGAACTCGCAACTTCTTCGAATGACCCGTAATCGGTATCCGGCAAAGCTTAAAACACTTTGTTGTTGATACGTTTTTAGTTTTTACTGTTGTAACCAAAAGTTGTTAGAGTGTATCTACCTCATAGGAGGAAAACGAGCTAGGTAGATGATTATAGAGGTAACTAAACGTGATGTTTGTAAGTTTTTTATTTGTAAAATAAATTAATCAATAACTTTTTAAACATGTATAAAACTATGAATTTAAAGAATATTCACATACCATTGTGAATTCAATCTAAGTAACGGACAAAAAAATGGATTTGTTGAAAATATAAATAAATTGACCTTTTGCTAATTAAATTCGTTTTCTACGAATCCATTTTTTAGGCATGATTGCTTAATTTAAATTCACGTAAATTCAAATTATTATAAGAACGCCCACTAACCAGCTAAACAAGATTTTACTGTTTTTTTCTGGTTTCCACTAGACAACTTAATGTTCTTAATGTATGTGTGGACTTTCCGTAATGTTTAGCTCCTTGAGTTCCCCGAATTAGCTTCAAAAGAAAAGGTTATACCCTAAAGTAAAATATAAATTACCCTACATATAGTTTGTTTATAATCTTATATTTCTGCAAGTCTTATACTTAGAAATCATTAAATAAATTATAGTTACAGTGTACTGTGTAGGTGGCACTTTTACTAACTTATATAGTCAATTAAGACTTGGTGAATTGCAAAAGCACGTAGCTATTAGGAATCTAACCGCAACTTAAAATTGTTACCACGAATCGATGCTTGGTAATCACTGGTCGTTTTCATGCATAGAACATGATTACTTACTAATGCTGCATAAGAAACTAATGGAAAGTCTGAGCACGTCACTAACACTGGAATAACAACATAAAGGGCTTGGTCCACAATGTCCGAAATTCCGAACAAGTATACCTTTTATTTACCAGATATGTAATAATTATCTGCTAGATAAGTTAACCAGTGCTTATTCGTAGGTGTGGACACGGACAGTATTGAAACTCCCACACATAACTTTTCATAAAAACCAACCGGTTTCTGAAAGGCTACTACAGCAGGCATTACTCTTACAGCTAATTAACAAAGTGGGTAACAGACTGCTAAACACATGTCAAATGCTGTGATTGATTGACTGAAATAACAACAGCCAGTCAAATAACTTAACGTGGGTTTAATTTTCAGTGCACGTACTTGATTAGTCTTTCAGAGAGCGGGTGTAAGTCTGTAATTCAATACCTTCTGCTAATATCATCAAGACGCCTTTTATTAATAATGTACTACTAGATAAGTAGGTAATACGACAACAGTTATTTACAAACATACGTAGGTATATGCAGCACCTATGCAAACAATTAATTAATCAACGTTAGATTTGAGAACAGTCGCCACTCGCCGTGCCTGCGCAGTGCGAGTCGGGATGGAAAACTACAATGAGGGCAATCACCCCTTCGAAGAAGGGAGTCATTATGTGCAATCTCGAAACAAATTACTTTTTTCTCCAATGTGTCCGTTTCCAAAATTATTCCCGCAAACTTTTACGACCAGTAATTGAGGGCAAGCTGTCTGACAACTTTTTGCGACAAAGATTACAGATAATGGGTTCAAAGTAATTATATTGTTGGTATATTAAATTATATACGTAGGTATACATAATACCTACGCATTTTACAGTAAGATGAAAATGTTTATCGACCGTGTGTCCTCGAAATTAAAAGCCACCTTGCCTTTGATCCTTTTAATCATCTTGTAATCAAACAATGAGTCCATGTTTAAGTATTTAATCTTAACAATAATTAGTTCACATCGTATGAAATGATGTAATGTAGTGTTACTGTTTCTCATCAGTAACTCATTAACAGGTCACACAAATTTGATCTTTAGTTTGTTTTCAATATATCGGAAGTTAGTAGTTCTTATTGTAACGATCTGAATTCTACCATTCCAAGCCAATAAATAGCAAGCAGATATTTAAAAGGCAGCAAAAAGAAGTCGACATTCGCGGATATTTTGCGGAAACTACCTCGGTGTAATGGAACGTTTCCGGGGATGCCTAAGAGCAAGGACAACCTTCAATAATTGTGTTTAATTTATTACTTCTGTTAATTAGATTTCATTAACACTCAATTGAAATGCATGAATATGACGATATAAGTCAGCACAGAAACAATATAATATTCAGGAAATATTCATGAGAACATTTTGAGTGCAGGTAGGTAGCTAGCCAGGTGTCAATATAAATTAATGAAGTAGGGTACTTCTTAAGTATATTTGAATTATAAGTATTTATTCACATTTAAAACAAATGCAGGTAGAAATCGCAATGGTTTTCTAGGACCCACTTTCCTAGTGCAAAAATATTAAAATAAGACAGCTGTTCCAATTACTTAGGCTGCAAACAGGTAATATTTATTTATAAGAATAAACTAGGGTAAGGTTGCGACCATTGGACCAGCGCCTTGATTGGACCGCTTTGATTTCTCGAAAACGAATTGTAATAATAATTGTCCTTTATGACGAAAAGCTGCCTATTCGACCCCCCACCCGCCCCCTCAACCACCAGTGTCTCCGTGAGCTTCGTTCGGGAAGAACGTGCTTTGGTGTGTTTTAAGAGCTCCCAATATAATATTTGCGCGACATACTTTACCATGTAAGTACAGATTTATTCGGTTTATCAATGTGATTATTTTTATTAGCCTAACATATTTATTTGTTCAGCTAATTTACCAAGCCAATGGCACATAAGATTAATAGTTTTTTATTTATTTATATTTTAATGTGATAGCAGCGAATTGCCATCAATGGACCAGTGCAAGGCTCCTTGATTAGACCGGTCCAATGAAGGCAACTTCAACAATTTCGGTTTTAATATATATTTTTTTGTTTTAGCATGGCAAAACGAGGCCAGTATTATGACTGGAATGAAGGAAGTATGAGATTAGCGTTACTAGCTTTGAGTAAAAAAGAGGTCGGATTAAACGAAGCAAGCAGGATATATGGTGTACCAAAAGCGACATTAAAACAGGGGATAAAGAAATATTTTTGTCCATCATGTCACTGATTGATCTCTAAAACCAAAATTATTATCATTTAATGTGTCTATTCACTGCTATAACTAAGAATAATTCAGTCATTTCATATAAAATTCATATTGTATTGTATTAATATTATACTCTATGTTGATTTTTTATAATGTGGAACATGTGCCTTAATGTTCAGTTTCATCCATTTTATTATTTTAAGTGGTTAATTAACCAGTGATCACAATTATTACATTTAAGACTAAACTGATTGTTTAACCTACCTCATATTAGGCTATTTAATAGCCAATTACTTCGTTAAGATTTTTTAAATTTTGCATTTCACCGTTAAATTAAGACGTTGTGATTACTTGTGATTCTTATTAATAAAAAGACTGTGTTTTAACTTTGTATTATATTTTATTTTATTTCAATTTCCTTGGGCACCTTGAATGGACCAGCAGACAAAATGTCCTAAGTCCAATCATAGCAACTAGGAGGTCCAATCAAAGAGACTGTGGTCCAAATAAGGGAACTATCACAAAAACAGTTTTTTCTGTTTTGTTCCTTTATGCTTCAAACAAAAAATCCGAAAACACACCTACGAAGACATATGTATAAAACCTATAAAATTGGATAATCACTATTCTCTTAAATGTCATACTTCAGGTGCTATAACCGCTAAAAGTTAAGTGGTCCAATAATCGCAACCTTACCCTAAGTATTAATTAATTTAGAGTGTTTTAGAAGCCAAACATTATTTCAATTAGCTTAACAAGTCATTTGATCCAATTGCTCGAATAATCGATTTTCAATTGCTACTACTCCTGCAAAAGCCTGATAAAACCTAGACACACCATACGCCCACTGAAATATATGTAGGTACTGTAAAATAAAAATATCGGACAAATCCACTTACTTTTGTGTGATCTTCAGTATAGGGATGTTTCAGAAGGATGTCACACAAACGGCGAGATGTGTAGTGGCGAGCGGTCGCACCGTTAGCAGCAGCGATCAGCACCGCGCTCAAACTCGAATTGACAAACAGAGGCACGTGTGTGAGTATATAGATAGTCTGCAGCCGACACTCCTCACAGCCTCTGACGACACTCTGACGTATAAAACCCAGTCAAAAGCTTGAATACACCATCACCACAGACGCAACTCGACTCGACACGCGCTAATCTCGATCTTAGTGTGTCAACATTAAAGTTACAGGAAAACTTGCGAACCAGTTTGCGGGAATCTTTAACGCGGTGTAAAGTACTGTGATGCTTTAGTAATAAAATTAAATTAATGTTTATTAATACTGCTCTTTTGCGTTGATATTTGTCATGATAAATATAAAAGCGATTCTATTTATTAAATATGTGATCTACAATGGACGTATTGAAGCCATAAGGGGTTTCTGAAACACCCCGTACCTATTTACTTCAGGTTTATTAGTTCAGTGAATTTAGCTGAAAATAATATTGTTTTTGTATTTGATGTGTGTTAGATAATTTCGACTCCACATGAATGTGTTTAGTTTCCTTTCAAGCACGCTGACCGCTGCGCTGTTCAGGTGTTTATTTAGGTAGGTATTCAAAAAAGCCTATTTTATAAAATGCAAATCTTTAACTCTGTTCTGACCGTATTTATATACTTACTTTAGGTAAGTAGGTACATGGTTTTTTTGGGTTTGAACTCATCAGATAACTTCTCCCGCTCTGGGCGGAGCGGGCGTGTCAGAATTTTACTGACTAAAACCCACCCGTGTTCCTTCAGTTGCCTGTGCGCCAGGGCCACGGTAAATCTTTCGAACAATCCGCGACACTGGCAGCAAGTACGTACATTAATATAGCTCTCGAATATTTACAACATTTTTTATTACCAAGTTTTTAAGTTCTGGTTTTTTTTTAATGTTGTTACTGCAGTAACGTGTGCAAAAATTTAATTAAATAATACTCAATACTCAATCATTTATTGCATTCCACAATGTGCTTAGGTGGTAAGTAAACATTAGTTGTATCAATCGTGGACCCTGTCGGGCACAGCAAAATAAAAATTTGAAGGAAGAGGACTTACACATACAAAAAAAAACTTATTCTATTTAAAATTAAAGGTAACATTTTGTTACTAAAATTAATTAAATCTAAACATTTATTATTCATTTATATTATTGTGCCAGTTCTATGGATTTTTCAATCAAATATTCATTTATATTGTAATAACATTTATTTAGTAATATTCCTTACTTTAACAACAACATCAGACTGACCTGTTGATGGAGTCCAAAAGGTGGGTAGGTGTAGGTAAATCTACCTCCTAGGTATACTTAGTAGATTGATTTACCTACTCGGTTATGTTAAATTTTTCACACGTTGTGGTCTTATTTATTTATTTATTGTATAGTTAATTAACACGGTACAATACCAATTACATTAACTAACATAGAAAGAAAACAAAACGAATACAATGCAGACAAGAAAGCCTGTGTAATTTAGTGGTAACGACACTAAAAACTGATTGCAATCAATTCCCTAGTTCGTTAACCAGCGTAACAAATATTTACCAACCAGTACGAGTATACTTAGTTTAAGTTTTCTCGTATTCTCTTTACATTTTCGCCAAATTACCTGTTAAGCAACTGTATTTTTTATAATATTTAATTTAAACATTTTATACTTAATTTTGGATGCGATTTTTAATAATAATAAATTATACGTGTTTAAGTGGTGAATTTCGTTTTTTATTTCTCTACAATGTGTTTAAGTTTTCAATCGCTGAAAACAGCGCAAATCTGCAGAAGCGCTGCAGATACAGTTTACATGAACTGGTTTTTTTTTCCGAATGGCAAAAAAGTATAGACGCTCCACCTGCATCCACCTGACGATAAAGTGGTCACCGAAGCCGACACCTATGGACATCCGGGTGGTACCTCATACAAAAGGCACCACAGACGCTTTGCCTGGATCCAGAGACCATAAGCTGAAATGTCTCACGTAGGTACACCGGTATAGAACGAAAGAAAATACGTTTATTTGCGGTAAACATGATGCAGAGAAAAACACAAAAAAGAACAAGTTGGGCGGGGGAAAATATGCGTCACATCCACGCAAAACGGTAATCACTCAGCATAATTCTACGATCCTATGCGAGACAGAGCCCCAGCGCTGGTTTTCAGCGACAGCCGGCGGCGGCGCCGGCGTTGTTGTGTACCCTTCAAACTAGAACACAACAACGTTGCAAATGGATATGTGTGCTGGTAGTAGGTAGCCCTGGACGAACTCCTCAGTAGAAACCTCTACTTAATCCTCCTATTACGAATTTCGCTCGTTTGCAATCTTCGAGTTTCTAGGAATAAGCACATACCTTCCTTTCCTTCAGTTTCTAAGGACGTATAGCAAGGGGAAACTTCAGGGAATTATGGCAATCAATAGGCCTAGGTACAGGGGGAGGGTAGGGGGGGTAGGTAGGGACTTTCTGTTGTTATTTACATTTCACTTTTGTTTATATATATTTTTTAAAAGTGTGTTTAGTTTAGTTTGTGATAATCATGTGCGAGTCCCAATAACTACTTTTTCTTTCTTTCTTTCTTTTGGTAGGTAGAGTCATCATGATCATCTGCCCAGCCTTTCCCCAACTATGTCGGGGTATAAACAAGCCGTACGCCCGACGGGATTTCCCACCGGTAAAAAATAATTAGGAACTTCGATAGAAATCATTGTCGTCCCCTTAACAAACTGGTTTTCTTCACGAAAGACGTAGTTTAGGTATACCTACTTAGTTTAAATATTTTGATGACGTATGTATCACAGGTTTGTTTTGTTAGAAGGAACGTCTGATTGTCGATATGTGAACATATTTCAGATAGCTGTATACCGGAGGTATACTATCCTAAGTCCATTTTTTTCGACATTCACTTTGTAATGTCCTTGAAACAACCATTTATAGATCTACTTAGTGGTATACTATTTTAAGTCCAATAAAAAAAATTACAAACTTTCGAATTCGGTATTATGCTTTAAGTCCAGATCACTTCAAAGGTATACTATCTCATCTGGACTTATGCTTTTGTGTATAATAATAATTAGCTTAATGTGACTTGTGATTGTTTGCTTCCGGTATACAGGATAGTTAGGTTCCTATTTGGGTTTACCTTATTGCAAAATTCGAAACACGGGTAAATTAGGTAGTTACCTTATTCGTTTGCCACTAAAAACCATTTAAATTGTTTCCAGTTTACAAAACAGGGGCATTCGCCAATGCAATTTAGAATTAGAACGGGATGGTGGAAAAAAATAAAGTTTCCTAGATATCTGCAATGGATGACAGCAAACAAAATAATTAAGCAAATCAAACAATACAGTACAGATGCACTTACACTGTTCACCGTGCAAAAGAAACTCATCCGTATCTTGGTAAATATACAACAAACAGATAGCTGCAACCCCCATTTTATAGAACTAAATATTTTAACTCTGCCTTGTATATATATACTTGAAATATTCAAATTCGCTCATAAACACCAAGACTTTTACACTAAACGAGAAGACATACAAACAAGATACACACTCCGACACAAAACACGACTCAACCTACCACAGTCCCGTTTAAAAATGTATTCAACAAGTCCTCTGGTTATGTCAATAAAAATATACAATATGTTACCAGAATCCATAAGAGAAGAAAAAAACTCCATTTATTCTCAAATAAGTTAAAAAAACTTATTACTCGTATTGACCAAATGTTATTACAGTGTTGACGAATATTTAAATGATAAATCTTTAAAACTTGAAAAATAATTTTTGTAAAGTTAATTTTTGTTTTTTTTTTAGAGTAGATTAGATTATAGGATACTTAAATGATAAGCCCTCTCCACATAATCTTACTTTTGCTGTGCCCGACAGGGTCCACGATTGTTTCCAAATAAATGTTTACCACCTAAGCCTACATTGTGGAATGCAATAAAAGAAATTGAGTATCGAGTATTGAGTAACTTGGCGATCGGCCATCTTCTTCTATCGTGCTATCATGTCTGCCCTCTAAATGAAATGGACCAAAAAAAACACCGAATTAAGTAGATACTTACAGCATAGCAGCAGACAAATAATCCAAAATCTGTTTCGTCAAAACTAACAATATTTAGGTGTTTATTGTTTAGCTTGCTGGTTTTTAAAGTTGATTCATTAAACTTGACTTGCTTTTTTATCCTCATGTGGAAGATTTTTGTTGTTTTTTACGGTTTTACTCACGTGTCGTGTCACGTCGCGCCAACTGGCCGCGTCATGGCGTCATGAGCTCACAAAAATAATATCTTCTTTCAGTTTCAGTAAACTATAGTTGGGAAAGTCTGAAACTAAAACGTACATACGTAAGTAAGGTACAGACTGGAAAAAATAATGAACACGAATAGGTAACATTCAACAACATGGAGATACCTACATTAGATAAACAATAAGGTAAAGCAAGAACAGCGGGGTAGTTACGTAACACACTAACAGCAGGTAGGAATGGGTTTCATTTTGACAGTTCAGCAACATTCATTGCGTTATTTACGAACATTCAAACAAATTGCAAATGCAGACAAATTTTTCGAACATATGAAGCAATGGATTAGCAATAGGCGTCAAAATGATTCAGATTGTGATAGATAATGTGTTTCGTAATTAGGGTGCTGGACACAACAAAAACATAATTTATTAGGAAGCTATCCATTCTTTTTTTTTTTTTGGGTGGGAAATCTTCAAATGACCTCTCCCGCTCCGGGCGGAGCGGAAGGGCGTGTCAGACTCTTACTGACTAAAACCCACCCGTGTTTCTTCAGTTGCCAGTGCGCCAGGGCCACGGTAACTCTTTCGAACAATCCGCAACCCCGGCAGACATCGGTCCTATCAGACCCCGTCAATGGTGCTGACATCTCTTTGAGGCGCGCGTGGAACACGACGCGCCGTCGACCCGGGCCTGATCCTTACCGGACGGCGAGCTGCCCATTGCTCGCCGTCCGCAAGCCCGCGCCTACGGTGGCCGGGAGTCGGCAATCGACTCCCGACGCCCAGGGTGTCTCCTCCTCCTGCGGCGACTAGGGCCGCAAGGCTCCCTTTCGCGCTCCGCCTCCTCCTAGGAAGCTATCCTATGTTTGCAATTTACTTAATTCCCAAAAATGTAAACAATTACATTTTGGAAAAAATACTTTAAAACTCACACATTAAGTGCAGTTTGCGCTACAACTTCACACAATTTAAGACTTTTTAAATAGTAGGTATCTACTAATCATTCTGATGTCAACTTAATTAAAACTCATATAAAGTTGATATTTGTGAAAATAACATATCATTTAGAAACGGATTTGCATATATTCCATAGGTAAGTACCCCGATTCTGCGCCGCGCACGCCGCGCCGCCGACGCGCGACGTTGCCGGCGCACGGTGAACTGATATTTAACCGTAGAAGACTTAGGGCCCGTTGTTTGATACATAGTTAAACATGACCATTAGTCAATTTAACAATTAGTCACTTGACAATAGTCGATAGCTATCAAAGTTTAACTACTCTGTCTGCGCATGGTTAACTTTTATAGCAAATTGAATTTTTTTAAACTGTAATTAGCTTAACCATTAAACAACGGATCCTAGAAACGGATCCTTACGGACGAGGAATAAAAAAAACGGATTGATTTATTAAAAAAGAAATATTACACAAATTAAATCTACTATCAAATACAATATACCTAGTTAATATAGTTCTCTGATGTTTTTCGTTTTACCTATTATTTTTAATGCTATGAATATTTAAAGATATTTTTGTATGAAGTAAAACATAAATTTATGAATATCTCGCAATTCTCAAGTTTTCTCAAAGAACGGGTTGAAGATTTGAATAGTACAAATTATTAACCAATTTTTGCATCTAATCAGGTACTGCGATATGGGAGACATACACTGTTTCTTTTAAGTTGGCCTACAGGTGAAAATCGGAATCCATAAAAGATATCAGAAAACTTTCTTAGAAAGCTTTAGTTCTTTTTTGATCTTAACAATTTGGCATATTTTTTTTTGGACAAGTGTTAGTTGTCCATAAGAATTAGTGAAATCCACCATTTATTTTTTATTGCTATCTGACTGTTTCGTGTAAGGATCATTTCATTGTATCCGAAGAAAAAACAGGACGGTGGAAGTTGGTCAAATTTTTAAAAATATTTTTTCATACAATTTGTATAATCAATTTCATTCATTTTTATGGAAAACTCACACTTGGCCAAACAATTAAGCATGCCAAAATTGCTACGATAAAAAAAAAGCTAACGTTTCAAAGTACAAAGTTTTCCGATATCTCTTATGGATTCGGATTTGCCCCTGTTGTCCAACTTAAAAGAATCACTATGTATATTTTTTAGTCTCTATTCCACACCACCTCAGAGGTAGAGAACTAAGCGCGTTTATTTTTAACCGACTTCAAAAAAAGGAGGAGGTTCTCAATTCGACTGCTTCTTTTATATATTTTTTTTGTGTGTTTTAGCTCAGAACTTTTTTCTAGGTGAACCGATTTGGATGATTCTTTGTATGATTTAAAAGCTGGTGGTGGTCCCATATAAATTTGATTAAGTTCTGACTAGGAGTTTTTGAGTTATCCTTAATACTGCGTATTTTTCCACTTAGTTTATATTGATGATGTTTTAATAATTTCCTATCACTGTTATTTACATATCAAGTAGTGGTATACGAATTTGTGTGGGGTAGGTACGAGGGTCATTCAATAAATACTTAGCCTACAAAAAGTAAACGAAAATTTTGGAAAAGTGGCAATTTATTTTTCAACATAGTCTCCTTTTAGTTCGATACACTTAGCCCAGCGATGCTCCAACTTTTTTAACCCGTCCGAAAAATAGTTTTTGTCAAACTCTGCAAAATAGGCCTCCGTGGCGGCGATGACCTCCTCATTCGATCCATATCTATTCCCGGCGAGTGATTTTTTCAGATTAGGAAACAGAAAGAAGTCACAAGGGGCCAAATCTGGAGAATACGGTGGATGGGGCAGCAATTCGTAGCGTAATTCGACCAATTTGGCCATGGCAACGGCAGACGTGTGAACCGGTGCGTTGTCGTGGTGAAACAGCACTTTTTTCTTCGCCAGATGGGGTCGTTTTTTCTTTAATTCGGCGTCGAATCGGCCTAATAAATCGGCATAGTAAAGCCCTGTAATTGTTTTACCCTTCTCGAGGTAATCGATGTAGATCACACCTTGTGAATCCCAGAAAACGGTGGCCATAACTTTTCCGGCCGATTTTACAGTTTTCGCCTTCTTTGGAGCACGTTCCCCGGTCTGGATCCATTGTTTTGATTGCTCCTTGGTCTCTGGTGTGTACCAGTGGATCCAGGTTTCATCGACGGTCACAAAACGACGCAAAAACTCCGCTGGATTCATCTTAAACAGCGCCAAACACGTCTCCGATGTGGTCTCACGGTTGCGCTTGTTTTCTGGTGTGAGTAAACGCGGCACCCATCGCGCCGACAGCTTTCTCATGCCGAGTTCCTCGTGAAGAATATGATGCACTGTTCCTTCTGAAATGCCTACAGTCTCAGCTAGCTCCCGAACCTTCAATCGGCGATCTGCCAATACGAGATCATGGATTTTTTTAATGTTTTCCTCCGTAGCAGCTGTTTTCGGTGCACCTGGACGTGGTTCATCAAAAACCGACGTACGGCCACGTGCAAACTCGTTGAACCAATTCTTGACGGTGGCCATCGATGGAGAAGAGTCACCGTACACAGCATCCAAGCGCTCTTTGAATTCGATGCGCGTTTTCCCTTCCAAAAATAGGAATCGAATCACCGAACGATATTGCTCTTTTTCCATTTTTGTAAAACCGATCGACACGTTCGCTTCCATAAGTTGTCAAATTAAAACAAATGAAGGGATTGGAATGAAAATTTGAAAAAAGAATTAAAAAAGAATGTGCTACACTGTGGTAAAACTCTTTTGAAACTACAGCGCCCTCTGGCGATGAGGCTAGGTACTTATTGAATGCACCTCGTACCACAACTAAAAAGTGAAAAATAACTTTAATTTCCAAAACCAAAGACACCGACTTCTGAAATTAAAGTAATTTTTCAATTTTTTGCGTTTTTTTTGGAACTCAGTGGATATTTTTTTTTTTTTATCAGTGGACACCAACAAATTACGTCACAGAAATGGTGTGGAATATCATTATACATACTACGAACAAAGTTTAATTTGACTATATTTTGCAATACAATTAACTAACGAAAAAGAAAAAAAGTATAGAAAAAAATCATACAATATTGAAAGAGATATAACTTTGAAAGTAATGGGTTAATGAAAAAAGTCACATGACATAAAAGTATTGTATTGGTATGTCTGCGCGATCTATAAAATGGGTCCTCGCGAGTCTCTTAGAAACAAATTCAAAGAAATTGATATACTAAGAATTTGCAATTATTCAGTAGAAATGCCAGTTGTATGACAATTAAAATGTATAATAAATTACCAACTGCCCTGAGAATGTTACCAATTAATAAGTTGGCTCTTAAATATGCTTTTATTTTTGACGCTCCACCATTGCGGCGGTATGTCCTCTCTTTGAGGAGTGACTTGAGAGGCGCCACAGCGTCCTCACCTTTTGCCTGACGCAGGTCTTCACGCCCCTAGTCGCCGCAGGAGGAGACACCCTGGGCGTCGGTAGTCGATAGCCGATTCCCGGCCACCGTAGGCGCGGGCTTGCGGACGGCGAGCAATGGGCAGCTCGCCGTCCGGTAAGGACCAGGTCTGGGTCGACGGCGCGTTGTGTTCCACGCGCGCCTCAAAGAGATGTCAGCACCATTGACGTGGTCCGATAGGACCGATGCCTGCCGGTGTCGCGGATTGTTCGAAAGAGTTACCGTGGCCTTGGCGCACTGGCAACTGAAGGAACACGGGCGGGTTTCAGTCAGTAAAAGTCTGACACGCCCTCCTGCTCCGCCCAGAGCGGGAGAAGTTATTTGATGTATTTCCCATAAAAAAGACGTATTTTTATTCCGTCAATTAATTTTACAAATCATACTTTTTGATATTGGAATTAAGATCTTAATAATGACATTAGTACTTTGACATTATTAGGAATTCTTGAACATTGTAATTTTTATTTTGACATTATGATTTATATGTTGACATTATGATTTATTCTTTGACGTTACGATTTATATTTTCGACAATAGGATATATATTTTTTTTTATTTAGCTTATAATATTTTGACATTATAAATTAATAAACTTAATACAAAAATTCATAACTTTATATAATATTCTTACAATGTACCTATTTCTGATTTGCATACCTAGCTTATTATTTAATATTTCTACACTAGCATTGGTAGTATGTGTGAAACAATGTTTAATGTAAGATCTCAATGCACCCATATACTGAGAAATAAATAAATAAATACTTACTTACTTACTAACTCTTTATCACTCTTTTCACTCTTTTTCATGGAAGAAGACTTTTGGCCGCAGGACGTGGTGTTCCGTCGCTTCCGCGGACAAGTTCCACTGGACAGCACGAAGTCAAGATAGTGCAAAGTGAAGCGCTACTAACATAGTCTTAAGCCTTTTTATTAACACAAGTTTTTGTTTATATAAAAATATGTATGTTTAGGTTAAGGTATTTTTCTATGGGCCTGTGTCGCCTGAAATAAATGGTATTATTATTATTATTATTTATATCTTGGAAAGTATTTTGTATGTTCGAAAAAACTTGGGACTTTTCAAAATAAGAGGCGATTTCCATAATATAAATACATGTAGTAAAAATTAAATTGTGATACCCTTTAGATTAATTAAAACAAGCAAGTCATTTCTTATAAACCGTATCCGCTTTTATAACAAGTTCCCAAAGTCAGTTACAGAACTTAGCGATGGAAAGTTGAAAACCCACATGAAACGTGTCCGTTAACGATTTGATTTGATTTGATGTAGATTACAAAAATGTACAAACGAATCCATAAGACGTGAAACGAAATCAAAAAGTACGGACTTAAGGATTCGTTTGTACATTTTTGAAATCTACTTATTAATACAATACTTTTATGTCATGTGACTTTTTCCGTAACCCATTACTTTCCAAGTTACACCTCTTTCAATATTGTACTAGTTCTTTTTCTCCATAGAGATCTACGTTTTGGAATGGGCAACTAGCTTCAATTTTCTGACTAACTGTTCGATTCTTTGACAATTCAAAAGTGCCTGTAAATGGTTTAATTGAAATAAATGCTTTGAGTTCTGAGTTTTTTGAGTTTTGTATGTTTTTTTGAATACTTAGGATTAGAATTGTATTGCAAAATATAGTCAAATTAAACTTTGTTGTAAGTATGTACAATGATATTCCACATCACTTCCGTGACATCATTTGTTTGTGTCCAAACCAGGTTTTCTTATCAGTAGATGCGCAGTCATGAGTGCGGCATTAGTGACATGCGGCAATCAGAGGGCACTAAATTTGCAGATAGTTGGAAAATTTCCCTACCCTCTCGGTAGGAAACGTCAAATGATAACCTCAGTCTGTGGTACCCACCATTACACACGAACTACCCCTTATTTAATGTGTGTGAAGTTGCGATTTACGTGGATTTTGGAATACCAATGGAGGAGGACTAATGATGGAAATACCGCTAGATTTTTTGAAAACTCTGAAATTGCAGCTTCGATCACAGGAGGCAATCAGGACTTAATAAACGATCTAAAACCGTATTCGAGACAATTTCTTCAGGTCACCCATAAATACAATTAAGTTTAAAGACTATGACGAAGCCACCATGACATTGTACGTTGATTTGTATAATTGGTATTACATGCCTGCAAGTGTACATAAAGTTCTTGCTCACGGAGCAGCTATCATTGAACATTGTAGTTTAGTGCCGATTGAAAAATTATCCGCAGAAGCTGCTCAAGCTTGAATAAAGACTTCAGGAGATGTCGTGCACATCATTCAAGAAAATTCTGTAGAAAGGTTACCAATGAAGATATTCTGAATAATTTGCTAATCAGCTCTGACTCACATATTTGAAAAATACGTCATACACTATTCCGAAAACACGAAGCCCTCTCAGAAGAGGCAAAAGCGCGCACGCGCACCTGGCGACGCAGGGTGTGTGTACTTTCGAACGCGGATCGTAATTTTTCGAAGATAAAATGACTTCGACGGTGAAGTGCATTTCGTGCAATATTGTGGTAGACGAGTTGTTAGCATATGTGCAAAACAAAATATCGATAATTGACGAAGATAGTTTGACCAGAATATGTGTGTCGTCGTTTAAAAGTGAAGAAATAAACCGATCAAAATCGTTACTTTTTGAATAACAGCCGACGGGCAAGCGAAAAATCTCGCGTAGAAGGCAAGGGAAAGAAAACCGCGACGTTGAGGATATAATATGTCTTTTCAAGGGAACTGATCCAGAACTGATGCCAGTGTTTGTAGCCCGTGATTTAGAAAAACTTCCACCGGTGACTTTCGACCATCTAGATGTCACGAAATTGTTAAAGGATATTTTGATCCTCCAAACAGAACTGAAAGACATAAAAACTAAGTATGTTACTTCGGATCAGCTAGAGGAACTTAAGCTAGTGATAGGAAATGTGATTTCTACATCGGACCAGTCAACCCCGAATAAATATCAATATCGGAATATGAGGATAAATACTAAGCGTGGTGCGCATCTGGATAGTGGCCCTATGGGACTTTCACATCTAGACGCGACAGTTACGGATCATAATGACATAAATATTGTTTCAATATCGTCTGCACCTAAAGAAACCCCAGCGCCGAAAGGCACGCGGTCAGCACAAAGTTACCCGCAAGTTGTAAAAGTGAGCGGTATCAGTGACGAGACTGCGACGCAAGCGGCAGGGGCGCTGCAGCCACGGCCCGCGATTCGGGATAACAGGTCGCAGATCGTGACGTGTGAGAGTGTAATTACCGATAACGGGTCGCAGATCGTGACGTGTGAGAGTGTAATTACCGATAACAGGTCGCAGATCGTGACGTGTGAGAGTGTAATTACCGATAACGGGTCGCAGATCGTGACGTGTGAGAGTGTAATTACCGATAAGCAAACCGAAAAGAGATCTTTTGCGGAAACGGTGAAAACGGGTGTGGATAGTGATTGGAAATTGGTACAGCATCGAAAACATAAGGTGAACTATCGATATCTTGGCAAAATGGGAATGTCAAACGATACGGACTGTAAGTTCAAAGCCGCAGACAGGCAGGTTCCGATGTTTATTACCAAAGTGCATAAAAATACGACGGAAAGTGATATTACAGATTACGTTTATCGGAAAACAAACGAAATGATTAAATTAGAGAAAATATCTTTTCTACGAGTTAAATACCATAAGCGTACAAGTTTTTTTATCTCGGAACAAAAGTTACCCACGTTCTTGGATGACAAACTTTGGCCCCAGCAAAAGTATGCGAACGGTGGGGGCAACACCGTAAGCGGCTCTGCTACGGAACATTATAATAGTAAACAGTCATCATAACAGATATGGATTCCGATTTCCACCTGTTGGCCAACTTAAAAGAAACACTGTATATCTCCAATATCGCAAAATATCTCAGTACCAGATTAGATGCAAAAATAGGTTAATAATTTCTACTATTTAAATCTTCGATCCGTTGTTGAAGAAAACTTGCGAATTGCTAGATATTCATGAATTTATGTTTTTCTTCATACAAAAAAATCTTTAAATATTCATAGCATTAAAAATAATAGGTAAAAAGTAAAAGTCATAGAACGATTTTATATTGTAGGTATTTGATAGTAGATTTTATTTGCGTAGTTTTTTTTAAATAAACCTATCAGTTTTTTTGATGCCTAAGTCTTCTATGGTTAAATATCAGTCCACCGTGCGCCGCCGCGTGCCGGAGCTGCCGTGAGAACAGTGTCCATCCGAAAATTAACATAAAAGAAGCGCTAAGACCGACTCGTATTTCTGGTTTTCCGTAGCGTATCGCACAACACTTAGGAATAACCGAATACGGATTACTATGTCTTGAGGAAAACCACAAGCTAAAAAAGACCCAATAATACAACATTCTAAAAAAGGAAATGGGTAGGTACATGGGTGTCAGGGGGGCGACCTCCTGGCCTTAGAATAAAATATAAGGACAAAATCATGCAGAAATAAAAAAAGAACCGCCCTATCCCGGGGTGCTAAAGTTTTCGAGCTCGTAGCGCTCGCTCTATTCTCTTGATTCTTAAGATGTTCTGCATTAGTCAAAGTCAAATCATTAATTTCAATAGCAGGCACTTTAGAACATCAACAAAAAAAGTTGACAAAGTTACTTCTTATAAGAATGGACAAACGAAAACCTAACATATCCGAGGTGAAATGCTAACATTTTCGAGCGCGCTTCTTGGAGCTGAAGATGCACCCGAAAATAAATAACCTTACTTAGGTAATGGACTTAGGTACGTACCTATGTATGCACCTGACCGAATGCTAAACCACTCTCGGTCAGGGCCAGTCAGGAACACCGTGTTGGTACTTATACGTGTGCCATGTGCCTATGTAGGTATTTAATTCTATGAATACCTCAGAAGGTTTCCTTGCATGACTCTATTATGCTTGATGGGCGTGTTACAATCGCATCTCGTTACAGCCAGGCGGCTTTATGTTAATTGCGTAACGACAGTGTATTAGGTACTTACCGGTCTGTAATTTAAGGAAGACACATAGAGAAATACCCTCTTCGTCATTTCGCCAGATAAGTTTAAGTCCCATATAGGTAATAGAGTGTGAAACTATTGTTATATAACCGGGCACAAATTGTAACTCTAGGCTATTACTGTGAGGGTGTAGAGGCTGTAACCCTTAGAGAATATAACACTGGAGAAGCCTTACGAACACTTCCCCCTCTGTAAAAGTACAAGAACAAATGTTCTAGCATGTTCATAAAAACTTCTTTCAAATCGATTCTAATCTCCATGAGAAGTATTAATGTTCTGTGATTCTAACGCACTTCGTAAAACGTTTTCAAGGCGCGCGTACACGCGCGTAGCTCCGTGAAAATGCCTGGCTGCGATGTTAGGCCCTGTGCACACCACGTTTTTTAAACGCGCCGTCGACGCGCGTTTTAGAAACGCGCGTCGACGGCGCGCTTTTATCCTACAGAGCAGTTTGTTATCGTTTGTATCGATACAAACACGCTGCACCGGCGCGTTTGTATCGATACACACGCGCGTTAGCATCGCGTTTGTATCGATTCAAACGCGCTGCACCGGCGCGTCTGAATCGATACACGCGCGCGTTTGTATCGATTCAAACGCGCGACACTGATGCGACCGCTAGCGCGCGCGCCTTCCCTTCCCTTGTAAATGGGTGTACCCAAAAACGTCGGTGATTTTTCTTCTTCCTTTTTTTAAAAATTAATAACAAAGCGCATGCAATCAATGCTGTGTCGACCGACGCCATCTTGCTACTGTTGATGAGGGTCTGCTTAAAAACGCAAAATGCCAGCGCGTTTGTATCGATACACACGCGCGTTTGCATCGCGTTTGTATCGCTACACACGCGCGTTTGCATCGCGTCTGTATCGCTACACACGCGCGTTTGCATTGCGTCTGTATCGCTACACACGCGCGTCTGTATCGATTCAAACGCGTGTTTGAATTTATACAGGTGTGCAAAGGTCTACAGGCCGCGTCTGACTTGCGTGCGTATCGCGTCTGTATCGCTACAAACGCGCGTCGACGGCGCGTTTAAAAAACGTGGTGTGCATAGGCCCTTAGATCCTGTAAAAGCGTTCAAATACGTCAAACTTACATAAAGACGGAATAACTGAATAATATGTACCTCATTTTTTTTTAAATATTTAGTCTATCATGTTTTTTATTGAAATTCAAAATCCTAACCTCAGAATACATTGTGATTTTTCTTTCGATTCAACCATGTTTCAACATGGCATGAATCGAGTATTTTTGACGCATTGCTTTTGTGACGTCACCGTATTACGCTACACCTCGTTTTTAGGTTCATAAAGTTCAAAATATTTTTCTTTTGCATTATGAAAATATACGTCAAATCAGCAAATTGACATGCAATTGGTATTTTAGTAAAAACTGCTAACAAGACTACCGAAAGGTTGAGGTCATGTTTGAAACCAAAATATTGACATATCGATAATTTCTTAATACGAATTACAGCAGTTAGTCATTATTGTTCCACACAATTACATAATACTTGCACTCAAATAATTACCTACACATTCACCACCATTCAAATACACACATTCACTACCATTCAAATACACATACACCACCATTCACTTTCACGTTAACTACCATTCACCTACACATTCACCACACACCCTGTTACTGCTTTTGTTATTATGTTATTTAATTTCTTTATTTACATTTAAGTTTTTATTTTTCTTTTAAATTGTTTAGTAGAAAAATACATGTTACCTGCATGCTTATTTATGATGCCATTAAGTGGGATCTGGTGACCTGTAACACAGGTTTTTTTCTAAAACCTACTTCAGGCACCAGCTCTCACAATGTGAATTTATAAAGTTCAAAACTGTTAAGTACTACAAAACCATTGTGAGAGAAAATAAATAAACTAATTTATTTATTTTATTTTATTGTTGCAATTTCATTTTTCTTTTTTTTCCAGTGTTTTATTTCCATTATTATGGAAATATTTGGTTCAACAATTTCAATTTTTTTTTTTTGTAGTTACTTGACCTATTTTATTATTGAGGTAAAGTATTATTTTGGTTCCTTTTATTTAACTGTATTTATTTATTTTATTATTTACGAGTATGTACACAAAGTAAAATAGATACAGATACGACATATGTATACACTGGCTACTTTCCAATAACTTGAAAATTAATAAGTATGGCAAAAACCAAAATGATGGAATTCCAAACGAATAAAAGGAAACCATTGCTGCTAAATGTCAATTAAAACGACACTAATATAGAACGAGTAGCAAGCACAAAATTTCTGGGCATACAGTTGGATCAGAATTGTGACTGGAAGACACAAATGTCGATCGCGTTTGTGACAAGCTCGATCGATTTGTCTATGCATTAAAAAGAATAAGAGTCACGGTGTCAACAGAAGCTGCTCTTTGCGAATATCACGGATACGTTTATGGACTCTTGATGTGGGGCAATTCGGTGGATATCATAAGGGCGTTTAGAGTACAAAAAAATGTGGGTGATGGGATTAAGGTGTGATCTTCACGGTGCGTCGCTAGGGAAATCGCTCACGCATGTAGGAAGGATACGACGGGTTGTGTAAGGTGTTGAAGACGGGACATAAAATCCGAGTGTTTCTGCGCAGGCGGATCGGAAGCTACTTGAGTTCCTTGCGAAGGTGAGAAACATGGTCATACTTTCGCAGACCGAAAACAAAGCCAATGCACAAGTTTTGCAAGCGCTTAAGCTTGTTTAACCCTTATTTCGAATTAGTCTGGTAGGACGGACAAGTACTTTAAAAAACTCTGTTGCAATTTTAATTTAGTTTATATTTCATTTATCTTAAATAAACGTTAGAAAATATAATAAAGGAAAGGAAGAAAAATAAATTTACGATCTGGCAACTTGTCATCTGTCGCTTATTGAGGAAGAAGGCGCCGACACGGAAGTCTTCAACTTTGCTCAAGGTATTTATATGTTTTTTTAATATTATTTATTCTTTTAGATTGGATTTTTGGTGTGATATTCGTCGCCAGATAAATAACGCATATATGCACTAACAAAATAATATAGTAATTGCAGTTTATTGACTAAAAACAAACCTGCTAAGTAGTTGTCCGCCACGCTGGACCTTACCGAAACTACGGCAATGCACACGAAGTTTTACTTGTCCATGGCAGCGGACTTTGTCAATAACATAGTAATAAATAGATATGTGTATTTCCTTTCATGTCAGTGCAAAGTATTTAGTTTTATAAATAAATATCAATGGTTTTTTATAACAATGAGCATGCCTTTCATCAATATTTAAATAATAAATACATAAATCTATAAATTACCTATAATTACGTAAAAATTTAAATTCTCGTGATATAATTTTTATTGTTGTGGTGGTTTGCTTAGCTTTTTCTCTTTTGCTCTTTGACTGTTTCAATAGCATGAACGCTCTAAAAAAATATTAGCACTTGTACCTAGAGAGCGTGCACCATCTGAAACAAGTGACAGGTCAAACTCTGGAAATGAGCTTAATGAGCCGCATGGTTCTAACTCCTCCTCGCCTGCACCATCGCTTGCTTCTTCTTTAGAGCGCATGAATATTTAGGATGACTCTCCTGAAGCAATACCTGAAAACTAGTCTGAAACAGACGAAGACCCAGATTTATCCAATGTTCCTGTAACTCTTATTTTACAAGAAATTCTACCTAATCCAGCACAAGAACCAAACTTTCAAAACTTGCCCTCTTTATCGTCATTACCATCTTTAAGTACCCCATCCCCAGTCACTGGAAAAAGAAGACAAACGGCTACTTTTGTAGCTAGAAAGAGGCCAAGAAAACTGCAGAAGTTGTCACTTGACTTCAAATGGAAAAAGGGTACATTTTTACACAAAGCTCAAATAGAAGTTCTGGTTATGTCTGGAGATGCCCCCGAAGTTTTGTCACCTTTACAATATTTCTTTTCTTTCTTCTCACCAGATATCATAACAGATATTGTCAATGAAACAAACGCCTAATCAGTCCAAACAACTGGTCGATCCATACAGCTCACAGATAATGAGTTGCGTGACTTTCTGGCAATACACATTCCGATGGGTATTGTACCTCTGAGCTCTTATTTACATTACTGGAGCATGAAGTTCGGATATAATAAAATAGCAGAAGTTATGCCTTTGAAAAGGTACGAGCAAATTCGACGATTTATCCATTTTGTTGATAACAATTTTGAAAATAGCGATAGATACTATAAGATTAACAACAGAGCTGCTACCTACCAACGAGCTAAAGGTACTTGGGTCCGCCATGTGTGCAAGCCTAGACCACCTGATGATACCCGATTTGATAATGTGGGGCACTTCCCATCTATGAAGGAGGAAGGTCGTTGTGTGAATTACAATAAGAAAACAACTGTATATTGTTTTAAATGTAATACGCGGCTATGTTTTGTGACGGGAAAAGTTCCACGTAACTGTTTTATTAATTTTCACGTAAAAGGCTAATATGTGATTTTAAATAAACATAATTTTCATTTCTTACCTTTAGTTTCATTTTCGTAATTTTATTTGTACTCCTAAGTGGTAAAGTCCACCAGGGCGGACAAGTTATTTTTCTTGTAAGTCTCCATGTTTTCGACGGAGTCCGCTGTGACGGACCCCCTTTTTCTCAAAAATGGAAAGTGTTATATTTTTTTTTTACTTTTTTACGAGACTCTAATATGCTATAGAAACTTAGCTATTGAAATAAATTTGTAAAATTAGCATATTGAGAACTCCGTCGAAACAAGGGTTAATAGCTTAAAAATAATAATAATAATAATAATTTATTTGCTAATATGGGTAATTACATAAAGTTATTGAAAATATAGCACAGTCCAACCATATTACACCTTTTGGCATGCAAATTACAAGCTTTACTTTTTTAATCCATTTTCTTGCAAAAATTCAGCTTCTCAGTAGCATCCAAGTAGCAGGCGTCGGCATAGTCTATAATCGGCTGAATAAGTGTCTATGCGAAGCAAATTTTAGTTAAGTATATTCTAATTAAAATGTAATTATTTTATAAGCATATGCTGTTTTATTTCATGGATTTAGTCAAAATTCCGAATGAATAACAATATCGATAAAAAAAATCGATGGTACGGACTTCTCTTTCCGGGCGAGCAGTTTTTGTTTTTTTAACCGACTTAAAAAAAAGGAGGAGGTTCTCAATTCGACTGTATTTTTTATGTGTGTTACCTTAGTACTTTTTTCTAGGTGAACCGATTTTGATTTTTTATTTGAAAGCTGGTGCTTCTCATGTGGTCCCATATAAAGATCAAGATCTGACCAGTAGTTTTCGAGTTATCTTTAATAGTGCGTATTTTTTCTACTAATATATTATTTCTATAAGATAATGTTTTAATAACTTCCTGACACTGTTATTTCCATATAAAGTAGTGGTATACGAATTTGTGTGGGGTAGGTACCACAGCTAAAAAATGAAAAAAAAAAAACATTTTTACAAAATAAAAACAACCGACTTCCAAAAAAAAACTTAGATATTATTTATTTTTTACTTTTTAGTGTTTTTTTTTTTTGTAGTCGGTTGTTTATTTTTCTAAAAAAGGTTTTTTGTAGTAGCTACCGCGTACCCGGCCAAAAGTGACAGAGTTTTTTATTCAGAATAATGCGCTTATGAGGCTCTCCAGTGTTATATACTTTAAGCTGTAACCTGACATGATTGTAGCATACAACTTTCGCGAGTCCGTTATAAGCAGATGGCATAATTAGGAGATAAACATTGATTTGTATTTGGAAGGTGGAAAAAACATCAGATGGTCAGATGAGCTGACAAGCGCATGTCATGTTATAATTTTTTTTATTAAACGCTCAGACCAAATAAAACAGCGCCAACTATACAGTAAATAATAATTCTGCGTGTAATGAATAATGGTAAAATTGACAGCTGAAGTTGGCACTTGATTGACATTGACAGTCACAGATCCTTGCGTTCCAGTGCTAACGCTGGGTACAACATGTACTTTTGGTATGTTTTTGTTGGGAGGGAGGAAGAGAGAAACCTACATACAATTTCGCTTTAGTTAGAAGAGTGTAGCAATAGTAAAATGCTGTAACTGTTATTTTGTCCGAATATTGAATATGTTGATGTTTTTGACATTTTGACGATACTCATAGACTGACATTGCTGCTGTCTTTTGTTGAGTTGAGAACCACGTGCGGTTTATAGTTTTGGTTCACAATAGAAATAAGTTTCAAAATGGGTATAATACAAAGAGTGAAGTAAGAAAACCTTATTCAGAAACGGTGTTGTTCGTTTATGAGACTAACAACTAACACAACTTATCTGATTTACAGGAAACCTACAACAAGGAAGGGTAAAAAGGTTTTGCAATCGAAGGAGCCAAAACCTATTGAAGGGCCTAAACAAGCGCTTTTCCTTCAGGGTCGTAACCCTTCAGAGCGCACAAGGAAACTACTAAAAGACATTTATGATTTGAAGAAGCCTGACGCAGCGTACCTCAGCCGTAAAAACGACTTTATTCCTTTTGAAGATGCAACGCTCATTGAGAAGTAAGTAATGAAAATCACAGTTACCAATTTGTCAGGAGGTTTATTTATAACTTAATTGTATAGTCTATTTCGGTTAAATTGGTGAATAGTTTTTGATTTTAATTGATTAACCCTAGATAGGCGTAAGTTTATATTTATGTAGGTAAGTATGTATTATTAAATCATGATTTAGTATCCTGAATTGCACTCTGTACTTGACTATATACTCAAACAAATATACCTAAACTTCCCATACAAGTACTTGATCTGTTGTCTCACACCACTAACTTTGATGTTACTTGGTGGTAATTTATTAAATCTTTATTAATAACCACAGACTATGCTACAAGAAAGAAGCAGCACTATTTGGAGTTGGCTCCAACTCAAAGAAGAGGCCTCACAATATAGTACTTGGCCGTACATTTGACTATGGGATCCTGGACATGATAGAACTGGGCGCTGACAACTATAAGGCCATGTCAGAATTCCACAACATGAAAGTGCTGGCTGGCATCAAACCTTGCTTGGTTTTCAATGGGCCAGCATGGGACCTGAACCATGATTTAAAGAGATTGAAATCACTTTTCACTGATTTCTTTTACAGAGAAAAGGTATGCCTTAAACTTGTTAGCACTTTAATATGTTGTTTTCTCAATGAAATATTATTTTGGCATCGTTATCATGACTAAATTGTTTTATGTTGCCTTAAACTTATTAGCAGTAATTATGTTGTTTTCGGTATCGTGATTAAAATGTTTTATACATAAACTTTCAATTGCCAAACATAAACAATCACATTAAAATGAAACATTTGGAAAATCCAAAAATGCACGCCTAATAATCTCATTAAATTATATAAAAAAATAACAAAAATTTAGAGAATAGAGAATTAAT
Source organism: Dryobotodes eremita (assembly GCA_917490735.1). Taxonomy (NCBI): domain Eukaryota; kingdom Metazoa; phylum Arthropoda; class Insecta; order Lepidoptera; family Noctuidae; genus Dryobotodes; species Dryobotodes eremita. Next base: position 14,014,890 of record OU823251.1, on the reverse strand, counting down.
TGATTAAAAGAGAGGATGAGATGTAATATCCATCTACTCAGCAAAGAATTTTTGAATTTATAACTCTACGGGTTTACTTATGAAAAAGGTGAAAAAAGTTCCTTAAAAATGATTAAACAATAACAACTTTAGATTTTTTCACGACATGAAACAAGAAATTTTAATAAAACATTACTTGAATTTGTAAGGCGAGAGTAGAGCACAAAATCACGCGTTTCGCTTATGAGGCGTGCAATATAAATGCAATGATGGGCAAATTTAATTAAACTGTTAGTTTTTGTATTCATACATCAAAATTTTCATAACTGGAGTGTTTCATAGTAAATTCAAATGGTTAAGGGACTCTCTGCAGTATTAGTTAAAGCTATGAATAAGTACCACAAGTACTTGAGTAAACTTTCAATCATCTAAATGTGTCCTGTAATGACAATTTCAGGTAGAAACAATCAGACTGCAGGGATTGGAGCATGTACTCAGTTTCACGGCCACTGAAGGCGGCAACATATACTTCAGATCATACAGAATACAGCTGAAGAAGAGTGGTCAGAGAACACCTAGAATTGAGTTGGAGGAAATAGGTATGTGTTATTGCATTATGCTTTATGTAAAAAGTTTCACATGACACCAGTAGTGAATGTAATAAGTACTCCTTACATTAATTACTGGGGTCATGTTCGTACTATGCGTACATAATGACCCTTTGAGAAATACAGGCATTATGTTATGTTACATAGAGGTGCGTTTTTTTATTTATTATTTTCTTTATTTTTGGAAGCCTTACAGACTAATAACATTATAATAACAATAATATTTATCTAAGTTGCTAATTACAAGCCCCCACAGATAAATACAATATGAGTACTTCCTCATAGTCTAAAGTCCCGCATTACAGAACGCCACTCAACACCCAAGCACTACCTAAAACCAGTCTCAACCAATCAAATGGCTTGAAAAAGTGATTGCTGTGTGCCACCTATAGGAAGTGCACGGAAAAACGAGTGTAACACAATATTAAATACAAATACAATACAAAAAGCTGTGCTTTTCAGCATGCATAGCTTGACCATCATAAACGGGTTTTGTCGACGGAAGAATAGACACAATGACAGATATGTAAAGATTTTTGCTATAACCTGTCAATTTGTCTATTCTTCCGTCGATAAAACCCGTTTCTATGGTGGCCATGCAACGCGTGCAGTAAAGAAAAAAAAATTAGGGATGTAATGTAAAAATGTATTATCCATAATTCTATCAAATCTTATACATGTTTCTTTTTTCATTTTCAGGTCCTTCAATAGATTTCAAGTTGAGAAGAACTAGACTGGGATCAGAAGATCTGTTCAAGGAAGCTTGCAGGGTTCCCAGAGAACTCAAACCAATCACAAAGAAGAACATTTCCAGAGATGCATTTGGTTCCAAGATGGGTCGCGTGCACATGGGCAAGCAGGACATCAACAGACTACAGACTCGCAAGATGAAGGGATTGAAGAAGACCCCAGAAGAGAAAAAGAAGTTCCTTGTGAAGAGGAAGAAGGAAAGACAAGCGGCGAGACAAGCACAGAATGTTGCTGCAGAATAAAGATACTTGATTACTTTTCCATTGTTGTTTGTTTTCTTTGATTGCAACATTTACTTCTAGGCCAGTCACTTAAAACATCTTGGGGCGCAAAAAATTGCACTTTCACTGATTTTTTGCGATGTTGCTAGGATAAAAACCTATAGTGGAAAACCAAGTTAGCAACTTCGAAAGACTTCGTTCAGTTTTCGACATATAACTTCTAAAAAGTGCATCCTACTACAGAAGTTACTACATTCTTAAAGTATACAAAATTTGCTTCAATTTGGGCGCAATCGATGCTCTGTCGGTCCAATATGGGTTGGACCTGTATCTCGGGTTCTATTGGACCTACAGAGCTACGGCTGCGCTAAAATTATAGCAAATTTTGTATACCTACGTTTAAAGGGTGACTTATACGCAGAACGCGTATTTTTTGTTTTTTGGGTGGAAAATCTTCAATTGATCTCTACCGCTTTGGGCGAAGCGGAAGGGCGTGTCAGACTCTTACTGACTAAAACCCACCCGTGTTCCTTCAGTTGCCTGTGCGCCAGGGCCACAGTAACTCATTCGAACAATCCGCGACCCCGGCAGGCATCGACCCTATCGGACCCCGTCAATGGCGCTAACATCTCTTTGAGGCGCGCGTGGAACACGACGCGCTGTCGGTTACCGGCCTGGTCCTTATCGGACGGCGAGCTGCCCATTGGTCGCCGTCCGCAAGCCCGCGCCTACGGTGACCGGGAGTCGGCAATCGACTCCTGACGCCCAGGGTGTCTCCTCCTGCGGCGACGAGGGGCGCGAGGGCGCAGCGATTGCTTCTCCCTCACGCGCTCCGCCTCCTCCTTCGCGAGCATTACTGCTTCGCAGAAGGAGGTGACGGCTTCCCATTTCCTCTCGCTCCGTATCATGGCCTGAACCAGGGCCGGACGCGAGAGGTCGCCGCCACGAGGACACGGCGGTGCTCCGCCCAAGCCGGGCAGACTACCTTCTGCTCCACCGTGTCCTCTGGTCGATCCACACAATGGTAACATACGGGCGTTTCCTCCCGCCCTATTCGAAACAGGAACCTCCCGAAACAGTCATGTCCGGTGGTACAGCCTACCCAAATGTCCTTCCCAACTAGCAAAATCAGTACTTATAACGGTCTCAAGACTATTTTTTCATGCACTTATAAGATACTTGAAGTATGCTACAAACAAGGATTTGAGCGCAAGTATAGGAGCATATATTTCTGTAACGATCTTACAGTGAACTTGGATAAAGTCATTAACTTATGTAATATACTTGACGAAAAACAATAGTTTCTATAACAATCTTAGCCTATGCAGTTACAGGCACTAGTGCTTCTAAAACGCTCTGACTCCAGTATCTTATGAAACCTATCAATTTTATAATGCGCTTGTAACATATTTGGTTATTTGTTATAAGTACATTATATAGGTATAAACTGTAACGTGCACGTGTTTTGTGTTTGAGAAATTTGTTTTTTTTATTTTCCTTACTAATATAAATAATTCCATTAGTATTCATTCGTTTTTAATATAGCTAGTTACTTTGTGAATATAGTGTGGAAACTGGTGGGGAAGTCAAATTTACTATGAATATGTACCGCATATTGTATTTTTTTTTACCGCCTAGAGCAAAATTGAACATTGTGAAGTTGTTGTTAAAATTTAGTTTCAATGATTCTTGTGAATATTCGCCATGTTTTAAAAATGCTCTGCATTGAGTACTTTATAGAATCACTATAAGCAAATTAGTACTTATTACAGTTTTGGTAACTATCACTACTCCTCCATTTTAAAACAAATTAGGGTTCCTCATGAATTGTTTATCAACCTCACCCGTTAAAGCTGGCTTGATATGGGCGACTAAGCTTTGATTATTTTTTCGTCCGTCAACTGTTTAAGCAAGGTTACAAGACTTTTATTTGTTTTTCACAAAGTTCGTGCATCTTTGGGTAGAATGTTTTTAATTCTTTTGTATAATATTATTGATAGTTCATTTGGTGCCAAATACATTATATTCAATTTTATAGCCCAGCTTTGTATATCTTGAAGTAATTCATGATTCTTTTCAGACTCTGTGCTTTCTTTTATTTATGAATCATATTCTTCCTCCTGGCCTTTTCTTCCTGTTCTTCATGATTAGAATAGCACTCAACAGGTACAACATTATTTTCGACGGAACCCTCCATTACATAATCTGTTGCACATGACTATGAGATGACAAACTATAAGTTGACAAAATGGCTGACGTTTACTTACAAAGTACTTGGTCCAGTAGTTTGTAAGCATGTTTGCTCTCATAGCGTATTCGTAACATGCTAACAATCATATAAGAGACTTCAACAAGACGATGATGCCAATACTTATAACAATCTCTGATAAGTATGTTAAAAGTAAATGTATCCTATAACTGTCCTATAAGTTAATCTTGTAGTAGCTATAAGACTTAGTTATAGCAAACAATGTTCTTGAGTATATTTAGTCTTGTGAAATGCATTTATAAGTATATGAGTCTTATAACTGTTCTATAAGTTAAACTTGTATTTACTATAAGACTAAGTTATAGAAGCAAATGCTCCTGAGTAAATTAAGGCTGGTGAAATGCTACTATAAGTAAAATAGTCTACACCAATGCACTTATAAGAATCTTATAAGTGTTAATACACTTCTCATATTTTTTTATAAGATTACTTTGCTTGTTGGGTTTCTTTGGTATTGTTCGTCGATTCGTTGAGCTCCTTTAGTTTTGAGTTGAGCTGCACGATTACTGACAAGTGCGTGCAATGACTGGACAGGTCCACTCAATCTGTGTGGTTGTTTCCTCAAAAGATCATTTCTGACATCAATATACATGGTCTGACAAAGTTTATGTCTCGACATTAAAAGAGACTGACGTCTGAGTTTGTTTCGGCCTTTCTTGTCAGAGTAGTCAGATAGGAAACGCCGACCTCATCTAGTTTTTAAAATATGACCGACGTGTAAGTGTTTGAACAAACCTACATAAAGAAATAAAATAAATTATCATTCAGAAATTATACTTAAGTCCAAACTAAAATAAAATTTCGACTTTTTTCGAACACCACGCACTTAGCACTTGTGTTTCGAAGCTGCAAACTTGGTTATACAATATTGGTATCTGTCTTAACAATGATCCCAAAAAATCAGCACAGTGCAATTTTTTGCGACCTATCGTTATTTTTGTGCACAGATTATTAATATGTTCTACTTTTCTGTCTATGGCGGCCTGACTGTGACACGTGACACGTGCCTAGTCTATTCCTAGAACATTCAACAACAAATCCATGATAACATTTCGACATTGACAGCGCCCCTAAGAGTAGTGTTACTGTTGTAACACTACTCTTACTGCTACGACTGTTTCGAATATTTTTTTTGTCTTAGTCTGTTGTCTGAGACAAAAAATTATTCGAAGCAAGTTTACCTATGAAAAACCATTGCAGTAAATTTTCATAGCACGCATATAAGTCAATACTCTATAACTAAACTAGCTGAAGTACCTAACCTAGCAGAGCATGAACGTCAGCGCATTGCCATTACCATCGTTATCAACATTTCCAACCCTTCTAGCATCAGGTCGAGAAGCGATTCACAGCCAGCCAGCATCATCCACGACTTACATCGGGTGGTCTGATCAGCCTTATCAGTAAGGTTAGCCTACACACTTCTGCTCACCACGCACCACTCCGATCCTTATAGAGCATATTATAACTATACATTATCACCCCAACATTCTGAGGATCACTGCAAAGCAAGTTCGATCTTACCGTGGATTACGCGGCAACTGGCTGCGACGAACTGGAACCTTCCACTGGCTTTGGAATGGCCAGCGAGCATTTTGACCAAGATGTAAGGTTGATAAGGGACTTATGGGTGAAAGTTACAAAATTCTAATGTTTTTTGTTGTTTGTGTGCAAATCCTAGCCTGAATACCAAATTTCAGCTTTCTAAGACTTCGGGACGTAGGTACCCTATAGGTTTTATTTTATAAACAGACCTGCAACCCCCATTTCAAGGGTTGGAGTATAAAAGTTACAAAGGATTTAAAAAAAAAAAAATCTGACGTATTTTAGGTATTAATAAAATCCTAAGCTAGACACTTAAAACTTAGTCTATATTATAAGCTTGATAACTACATCTTATGCTGAGAATTTGAGCTCTCAAGCATTATCCAGGCCGAAACTATTAGGGAATGAAAATACGACGAAACGCTTCGAGAAAAGGTAGGTAGTGCCCCTGCTTTAGTTTTTGACTCATCTTGGCGGGGTGGGGTTACTACCGTGCCCCCAGATCCCAAGAACAAACTTGACATTGGTGCCGATAAACTTGTCACAAATGCCTCTAAACTAGACTGAAAATCACCAAAATTTTGTTTATTCCTGTCAACGATTTCCCATTCTGCAATAGACTAAAGTGACACAAATTAACTATATTTTAGTTTGACAGCACTAAGATCGCACTGAGTTAAGGCTCCTACAACCAGGCGAGACACGCGACGCGAATCGCGCACGACACAAAGGCACCGCTCGTCGCGCGACGAGCGGCGCCTTTGTGTCGCGCTGTCGCATCGCGCCTGTCTGGGGAGCCTTTATTTATTTAGTGAAAATGTCAATTTTGCTATTCTGAATTTGACGTTTTTCACCTAAAATTTTGATTGTGTAACTAAATTTGACTACTATTAATCACGATTAAAAAGGTGTGGAATATAATTAGTTAGTGGTCATGAACTAAAATTCACACCAACACCTCGACTTCAGGTGCAAAAACAGTACTGTACAGTATTTTTTCGTTTATTTTGCTTATTTATTACCTCGAAAATGGTGTCCTATCGCAGAAATATTGAAAATTTCGACCCCCTTTATAAAGCGCACAAACCCCAAAAACTCAACATGTAGCTAATATTTTTTTATTTCCATGCAATAAATGAAAAATTCCAACACGTTGAGGCTGCCCCCACAGCGCGCCTCCGGCTCTAAAAAAAAAAACACGGGTTAGGGCAAACAAGTACGGGGGACACGGTGGAGGTCTGCCCGGCTTGGGCGGAGCACCGCCGTGTCTTCGTGGAGGCAATCGGCAGCGGCGATTTCTCGCGTCCGGCCCTGGTCCAGGCCATGATACGGAGCGAGAGGGCATAGGAAGCCATCACCTCCTTCTGCAAAGCAGTAATGCTCGCGAAGGAGGAGGCGGAGCGCGTGAGGGAGAGGCAATCGTTGCGCTCTCACGCCCCTAGTCGCCAGGGGACACTCTGGGCATCGGAAGTCGATTCCTGACCTCCTGCACCGTAGGCGCGGGCTTGCGGACGGCGAGCAATGGGTAGCTCGCCGTCCGGTAAGGACCAGCGGGGTAATTACGTAACACACTAACAGTAGGAATGGGTTTCATTTTGACAGTTCAACAACATTCATTGCGTTATTTACGTTGTTGAGCAGACAAATTTTTCGAGCATATGAAGCATTGGATTAGCAATAGGCTTCAAAATGATTCAGATTGTGATAGATAGGGTGTTACGTAATTAGGGTGCAAGCCCGGGTCGACGGCGCATTGTGTTCGACGCGCGCCTCAAAGACATGTCAGCACCAATCCGACGGGGTCCGCTAGGGCCGATGCCTGCCGGGGTCGCGGATTGTTCGAAAGAGTTTCTGTGGCCCCTGACACAGGCAACTGAAGAAACACGGGTGGATTTTAGTCAGTAAAAGTCTGACACACCCTCCCGCTCCACCCTGAGCGGGAGAAGTTATTTGATGATTTCCCACCAAAAAAAGGGCAAACAAGTAGGTACCACGTGCAGTGGCGATTGTCAAATTAGATTTTAGTTGTGTCAAAATTATCTTTAAATATAGAGATTTTTTTTGCAGAATTGCTTAAGATTCTCATAGCCAAAAGTGAGGAATTTTAGTGATAGTACAGTTCAGTGTACAGTCGCCAGCAGGTCAAGGTACACGAAACTGTCAAATTTCTCCAAATGATTTTAAACCTTAAAACGGTGATGGTTAAGTTCAAAATCGAATGAGAAAATCTGACAGTTTGTGGTAACTTTATTTGCTGGCGACTGTACAAGAGAATCGGCACCAATTTAGTTGTACAACATGTTCTCCCATACTGTATTCCAACCGCAATTGTAGATAAGTTTGTACGCACAAATTGAAAGATTTACCATGTGATTTTAAGACCCTAGACTTCTTATAGGTTTTCCTGTAATCTGTAAGTAAAGAACTAATTTCTGTATTTTTGTTAAAATTTTAGGCTCAGTAGTTTCGACGATAAGGGGGGGATAACTAAAACAAATTCAAGTAAGTTCGAAAACCTCTTTAATTTAAGAATGCGGAAGTTGGAGTACCTACCTACTAGCTACATTAAGTAGATAAAGTACCTAGGTACCCGCAGTTGATTTAATTTACTATTTCATTAATAAAAAGAGGGAAATGGTCATTTACGACTGTTTAAAATATTGATAAACTTGAAAGATAACAATAAAAATTATTAAGTTTAAAATAAAGTTACTACGGTAGTCGGACGTTTCCCATTTTCCTTCCCTTTAATTTCGATTTACTCGAGTTTATTAGTCATGAGTACCTACCTACCTACCTCGTAGGAAAAATATGGCTTGGTGTTGATCTCGCTAAGTGCTCTATTGATAAGGCGAGTACCTATAGGTACTAGTAGGTATGGATGTTTATATGCACTCAAGCTAATTTCCATACACAATGTTTGTAAACTTATTACGGTACGGTAATAATATTTGTCATGCATATTGGCGAAGTTAGTCACATTTTAACTATGCGCTGTTATTTAGTAGGTGTTACCTTCCTACTTAATATTAACCTTCCGGCATTGTTCACATAAAAAAATCGTTGGGACTCGCAATTCTCATACGGTCTTTCTCTGAGTCTTTGCAAAACATTTCCCACGATTTCACAGGTTCCCATAAATGTAACAGAGGGTGAGTATAATATCACCAACCGGGTACAAATCCAGACTCCGGATACGTTGATTTGGAAAACCTAATGATACTTTGCCCGACCTTTTTTTTTTTTTGGTGTGGCATATCCTCAAATGACTTCTCCTGCTCCGGGCGGAGCGGAAGGGCGTGTCAGACTCTTACTAACTAAAACCCATCCGTGTTCCTTCAGTTGCCTGTGCGCCAGGGCCACGGTAACTCTTTCGAACAATCCGCGACCCCGGCAGACTTTGCCCGACCTGAGAATCGAACCCCATGCTCAGTCAGCCGCACTTGCAAACTACCAGACCAACGACCCAGTCATGTAGTAAGTAATAGGTAAATAGGTGGGTATCTGGGTACATTGCTATAAATAGGTTTTCTCAAATACGTGAGCAGAATTCTAAGCAGTCGTTAGGTTTAGAAACGTATTAACTTGGCCCGTATACTACGTATACAGTAATTAACGAGTGATAAGTCAATATAGTAGGTGTACCTATTAGGTAGGTATTGATTACTACCGTATCCATATTGGTCTAAGGAATATCTGCGAAAAAATGTGTTGTAAACGTAGGTAACAAACATAACATCAGGCTTGTTTGCTTCGAAGGGTGAGGTAGACGGCAAGGGGTCGTATTGGTATAGGAAAAAAGTTGTCCCATTGGTTGTTTACCATAAAGATAAACTACTGAGCAGTCGGCTACCATTGCAGAAAAAGGACTTAAAGCATAATTAGCCCAGACTAAAAGCACTAAAACGGCAACAAATTGGAACAAATGGGCGCTACACTACAGCCTTGTTTAGAAAGACTTTTGATGATAGTATATAAGTACGTATAAAGATGTATAAAGTTCGCTTTACCGAATGTTAGAAATCTTTTTACCCCCGAAAACAAAAAACAACAAAAAAAGGACTCAACATCGTCTTAGATAAAGAGGTGCTTAAAAGTTTAGACTCAGCAGTTATTCTGGGCCTACCAGTAGATCCAGGAGAACCTTCAGTGGGGATCACATATATCAAGCGTAGCGGGAGGGCTCAGTTTGGCCGCCTACGCGCGTCAGGGAAGTAAGACTGACGTTGATACATCTCGGTTAGTCTATTTAAATTATTTTCATAGCGTTATGTCCTACGGCATTCTGCTGTGGGGCGAAGCTGCTGATATACAAAATATATTTGTTCTTCAAAAACGAGCAGTTCGAGCAATTTACTAGCTAGGTGCTAGAGTTTGTCTGCGAGAATTTTTTAATAGGCAAAATATACACCAGTGATATTCATAATATTAACACTACAAATAAGGACAAACTCGTGCTTCTTTCACCGGCTTCATAAGGTTCTTATCTCATTTGTTGGGCTTGCTACAACATTTTTTAGCAAGCTTCCCTTTTCTTTGCTAGATTTGCTTTTTATTGCGTTAAAAGCTAAAGTAAAATCCAACCTTAGTTCAAACGCATACTATTCTATCAATAGTTGGTCGCTGTGATTAAGTCAAGACAATGTTTATGTTCTTTCTCCAGAATTAGCTTACCTACTGACAGGTTATATGAGTTCATATAATTGTTTATTATTATTTGACTGTAGTCAATTTATTTTAATTTATTATTGACATGGTCTACTCATTACAATGTTTTTTTAATTAATTGTTTTGCAAAATGTGGTTAGCTAGCGACCTCGGCAATTGATTATATTATTCTTGCCTGAGCAACCGGTTAACAAGCAACAGCAAGTTCGTCATCCTCCCTTAGATGTCACTGCTTGCGGTAGCATCGGGGGTCGGGTTGCCTAGCTCTTTCCCTCAGATATGGCGAGGGGGAAATGGCTGATCTTTGCGTTATGCTCCTGAACGGGTGCTGCTTCTGGTAACAAGTCGTCTAGCTGACCATGATTTTGTTATTGTTATTAGTAATTAACTGTCTATTTATTTTACTTCGAAACTCCTAGTTTATCATTTGTGACTTCAAGTTACAGCTAATATGAACATAATGCAGCATTGCGTATGTAAGCGGGCACGGCCTTTCTGCCTGAAGGCTTTTATTTAAGTGTTAAGTTATGTTTACGTTTTTATTACTTATTTCTGCTAGAGTATAGTTTTCAATGTTTTTGTCGATACATTGGCGTGAGCTAGCTGTCGTATGGCAAATAATTTAATTTAATGTTTTGTAATTCGTAATGTTAATTACTTACTGTTGTATAGAATCAAGTTATTCTAACTGAACAGACAGCTGTGCTGCCGCGGAGTTTGTTGCGCCACTTCTTCTTCCCAGCTAAAGCACTAGGAAGTTGTAAAGGGCGGGCGTTTTTGGGGACTGGCTTATGTAATTTTGTCGTTCAAAAAGTGTCGATTCTCAGCCTAGTTTGAATAAATGACTTATGATTTTGATTTTTTACCTAAGTTGTCACAATTTGGTTGATGCATAAACAAAGTGACATTCTATCAGCGATAATGATGGTGGGAAAAGTCAAAAATGTATTGCATTTCCTAAGTTACCGAAATGCTTATTTATGTCAATCCGAAGGAATATCGTTGTAGAAATACGAAACGCTTTGAAAGCATTGCCACTTGTCTAAGCCCACTTGTCTTCCAGCTGATATGCTTTTGTCAAGCCTCCAAACATTCTCTGCCTACTCGGTGGGTACCTAGGAGTGGTACGACTACGTACCTTTATTTTCAAGACACGAAATCTATAGGTTATGTAGGTAAAGTTGGAACAACACCTACCTATTACCACATCTACCGACACACATAAAAGCGTTGTGACGTCGCCGTCACGCGGCGGGTCACAACGCATAAATCGCTGAAGCAACCCGAAATTTTCTTAAGGAAATGCTCGAAGATTTACCTTTCCGACGGCGCCGACGCAACTCTTTTAATGTGTGTCGGTCGGTCGGTCCTAAGTGTCTATATATACGGTACGTAGTTAATTAGTTATCTACCTACTTATACAAATGGTTTTTTGTACGTAGGTACCTACCTCTAAGTACATTGCTTATCTCGACCAGAAGTGTTTTAATAATGCTAATAGGAAATGAACAAAAAGGTTGCTGTCGAAGCAATGGCCCTTACGCTTATATACAATAATTGGTCTTATTGTAAATAAGTTTAGTGTTGTAGTTATGTGCAAATTGGAAAGGGTTTTAAAAAAAAACTGATGGATAAGTTAACCTTTTGAACGTCATGTTAATTTCCGTTGTTTATCAATGTCGTATTTCGTACGGCGGATTGATCACGTTGCCGTCGGTTCCATATGAGTCATACTCATAAGACTACTTATTTCGTTTTTTATTATCTACAATGATTATGTGGAGCTCGAAAGTTGAACGTTCCTAAACCGTCTTAACTTACCATGACATTCGCGCTTTTCTGTTTCACCTCATCTACATAGCTTCATTAACCAATGACGTACGTAGCAGCTACCGTCGTATCAGCCGTATCAATAATTCGGGGCCCCCAAGCTACAGAAACCTCCCGACCGACGCGGCGACGTGTGTTAGCAAAAAATCGTAAAATATTTATACAACGCCTTAATTTTTATTGATAAAATCATATGATCAATGAAAATATGAAAATTAACGTAGTTAATTTGTTAATAGCTTACAAAGGTGTCAAGCTACAGGCGCGGGCCAATTCTCAGGCTCTTGAATTCATTAAGTAAAATCACACAGAAAATCTAACCTATCCGAGTCAAGAGGCTCTAATTTTCGAGGTCGCTTCGCTCGCTCTCGCATTCTTTTAGTAAAATCACACTGAAAGCTTAACCTATATCGGTCCAGAATAATCAAATTTTCGAGCTCACTACGCTCGCTTTCAAATGAAAATGTGACGTAGGTAGCTATTCGACTCAAGATACTCCAATTTTCTAGCTCGCTTCGCTCGCTCTTCCATAATCTTAGTAAGGTTGCAACGCAACTTAACCTCCGGAGTCAGGATGCTATTTTATTAATTTTGTAAACAAATCAATACCCTCCTTTTGAGCTTCGCCGCACGCGGGTAAAAAGGGTCAACATATTTCGATACAGGGAGGGCCCTTTTCAGACTAGCTACGCCACTGGCACTAACTTAGATAGAATGCAGTGCTGTAGCTATTATTGCTCGAGTATTTCATATTTCTCCTATTTATATCAATAAATCAACCCAGTCCATCGCAGTGTTCCGCTGAAACTCGCCCAAACTGCGCCATAGCACCCGGCTGTCCGTTTTCCGTATCCAGCCTGTCCCAGCTGCCTTGATTTGGTTTTCGGTCCATCTAACAGATTCTAGCTATTGACAAACAGTTTTCAAATAAATATGTAGGTTCTTGGTAAAATAGGTATGTAGTTTCTTAGATTCCTTAAAACAGCAACGAGGCATTTTAACGAGGCTGTTAAGCAAGCTAAGCAGTCATTCTTAATTGGGCACAGAGTGGAAGGCTTAAACCTCATTTTAGACTTCGAAAAACTTTGAAATAGTGTAGTTATAACCTAGGCTACTTCATAAGAAAGCCTGTTAACCAATTCTAGTTTTAGGTATGTAGAGTCCGTACCTACTTAAAGCAATACCAACACAATGTGAACGATTACTCGTAGTTTGCTATTGAAAGCTGTAAAAGAACTGAAAAACCACAACGCGAAGTAGGAATATCCTATTCGTTACTCATAGGAATGGAATCTATTTTGTTGTGGTGTAATTTGTTGTGTAAACGTCACCACATGATGCGGTTGTAGGTAGCCGTTTAAGTAGGTAGATAGGTTACTAGTACAGTACTTACATTCTATGAATGAACACTAGTCACAAACTCACAACTAGGCATGCTGGCCCCTAAACATTTGAAAACTTGTTTGGGATTTATTCCTCACCTAATGTTTTTGCCTATTAGATAATATGTACAGTCGCCAGCACATCAAGTCAGATTTTCTCATTCGATTTTGAAATTAACTATCAATATTTTAAGGTTTAAAATCGTTTGAAGAAATTTTACAGTTTCGTGTAGCTTGACCTGCTGGCGACTGTACTTAATAACATTTAATATTAGTGGTTTGGTATGTACATTATACCATTTGCATGGGTGTGAATTTACATAAACTGTTGTTTGTAAGTTGGTAGGTACTTAGGCACATGTGTTCCTTTATAGATTGAAAGATCAATAGTTGGAGTCTAGATCAATGATATTATCAGTAAAGTCATTCCTAAATTTAATTAAAGTTTAAGTTGTACCTAGTGCTATCAAAATGGAAGTTTAATGAAAAATTAAGGAGACGCAAAATGTTACCTAGGTGGGTAGGTAGGTACTTACCTAAATAAATAGTCGTGCATTCATGAAGGCCGTGTCTTTACTTTATCCAGAAGTACAAATTAGGAACCGTTCCTACGTGTGTTGGACGTCCTTGTCAAGTGGCAAGGCCTGTGTGGGACACACTGAACGTTAAAAGCTGCAACAGCTTAACGTAGTACACACGGGCTAAAGAAATGGCAAACAAGCTTTAGGGCTAGTTCCTCGAACGAAAATTAATGTGACAAACTGTCAAGCGCGCGTATACTGCTGCGATTGGTTGTTTATAAATCATTCAACCAATCACAGCAGTTTACGCGCGGTTCACAATTAGTCACATTCATTTTTCGATAATTTTCGTTCGAGAAAGTGGTCTTTAGATACATAGATAGCTTAATCTAAGTCTAATCTTAATCTAATCTAAATAATAAATCAAAGACATCTTTGGTTGCATCTTTCGTTGCATAGATAAATAATTCACCTCCAGGTAAGGTCGACCGAGACTATTTTTTTATGTTAGCCGAGAACGAGACGGAAACCGAGAAAAAAAATCTCGGCCGAAACCGCGACCTAGAATTTATAAAATACCAAAACCAACAAGGGACAACCACTGAAAAACATACAGTTAGACAAAAAAAATATCAAAAGCTAATAATAAAAATAAAAATATATAATAAAAATATAAAAATAAACAATCAAAATCAAACAATGGAATATTGTAGGCCAACAACAATTATTTTTCAGCGTTCTGCCCTTTAAATTGTATTTTCTTTCATCATACAACTGCCCAGTCCTATTAAACAGACGTAAATTTTAACCGAGAACGGCCGAGAACGAGACCGAGACCGAGATCTCGGTCGGACCTTACCTCCAGGGTTACCCATTGAGATGGGCATTGAGATGGGTCAGTATAGACAAATCTGAAACTATTGCTTTAAAGTCGCCAAATGTTGCCCGCGTTGATTGAAATCGCCCGTGTAACAGCGCCTTTACCAGGTGGTAAAGGCGCGGATCAGACGTCTGATCGGCGTCTACCTACTCATTAACACAGATAAATTAATTGATAATAATACAATTACGACTTTATGAGTTCCTAGTAACATCAATACCGCGACAAAGTGATTGAGTAAAACCTATAAAATACAATGAAATTACCAATACCTTTGTTTGCGGTTTATATCACACAATAGTGGGTTTTCCTTCTAATGGTGTTTCATCTATTTATTGGCCCGCTTTGTGGCATTAAAATGAAGCGTAACGACTATACCTAATAGTAATGAGATAATCATTGATGGCTCTAAATAATGTTTATAAATGGCCATTTTATTTCGATTTTAATTGCTAATAGATTTTATGATAAATTATGGCCATTAAAAATTCATGGTAAGTATAACTTTGGTTCAACGTTTAACAAAAAAGGCAATAAATCTATGTCACGTGTTTATTTAAAGTAGATAATTTGATAATGGAAATACCAGTTGTATTTTTGTAATCTTGAGTAATCTTACAATAACCTATTCTCATCCTCTCCTGGGCAAAAGTTTCTTTCCATTTCTATCACTTATTTTCGTGACCCGTTTCTTATTTCCAGTTTTACACGAATCTAAATTTACATAACAAAAAACATAACATCACACCTGTATTCCCCGAAGGATAAGACAGAGGTGCACCTATAGTAGGTACCTACAACCACATTTAGTCAGAACCGAAACGAACGAATCGAAATATCAGAAAAAAGAAATCTGCCGTTCCGTCTTGCTGTCTCAGAGCCCAAATTTTGTGGCACAAAATGTGGAAGACGTGCCCTGTGTCTGTCGGCTGTCTGCCAAACGATGAATAAATTGAAAAAGTACCTAGGTAGGATAAGCAGACATTATGATAGTATTTTGTAAGTAGGATGTCGCCGTATAAAATTACTTTTATCTACAGATCTACTTGTCTAGTTTTCCTGACAACAATAAATAATTTTATTCATTTATTGATAAATCTTCCTGAACACGTATACATGGTTATCGTAGTATTTTTTTATACCTAACTTATACCTATTAGACGGGATAACAGTGGGTTTGTTCATCCTAATTATTTCAAAGGATTTTCCACAGTAAAATTAATAAGCATAAGTTTAAATCATTATCAGCCTATAGTGTTCACTCTGTTGGGGCTGGGACACAGGTCTCCTTTCGGGAACCTTACAGGAGACCTGTGTTCTACCTACCTAAGTACATAAGTGGACACTCAAGTTGACCACGATTTAGTACCTACTTGTGTAAAAGGCATTTGCGTTCACTGACATTTGATTTTAAAACAAAAACAAAGTGTACGTCATAACAAAATCATGCTTCGACAAAATTACGTCCAGCTATCAATGAATGAGTCACAAGGTCTTTCTTTGCAGCTCGTAACAGATAAGTCTCTCGCAAACAGGCGCGACGCGACACCACTACACGACTCTAGTAGAACAATTTCTATGAAAACTTCATCGAATATTGTTCTACAAGAGTCGCGTCGCGCCTGTCTGCAGGAGCTTTTATGTGAGATGGCGTTGGCCGTAATCCACCACGAGGGCCCAGTGCGGGTAGATGTCATATCTCTTCGAATGCTTGGCGCCAAGATATGCCGGTTTTCTCACGATGTTTTTATTCACCATTTTGAGAGCCGATTCACGATTTTGGCGTAAATGAAAAATAGAATCCAAATTATAAATAAATCGATCAAATGGTTGTAGTCACATGACTTTTACTTTGTTCCATCGATCGCTCGATACACCATTTACATGCAAAAAAAAAAGAAAGCTGTCCAAATATTGTGAACAAAGATCTACGAGTATGTTTATGTATTGACGAATTCTTCCTTCCTGTTTCTTTATTGATATTATAATTATTTACCTACATTTTAACAGATAATTTTTATATATTTAAGTGTAAAGTTAAATGCCATAATAATTAAGAGCCAGCTAAAGTTCCGAGTTGTTACATTAATTTTATAGCTTTTTCAGCGAAGTCGTTTAAATTATATCTACCTACTTCCGATCAAGACATAAGTTAAAGACATCAAATAGTATTCCCATAATTTTTATTATTATTAAAGTGTTGACCCCCGGAAATATGTGTATGTCTAATACTAAGATATTATGTAAATATAAAGAATCTATCCATATTCAAGAGTAAAACCAGATAAAACAACAAGCGATCTACGCAATCTGATCTCGTTTATGAGATCGATTAATTAATGGTAACGTAACATATAATTAATGTGTCTGTCTACATGCTATAGTCACAGGACCTGTTTGAAATAAACGTATTGGCTACATAAACTATGTTCCTACAACCGATTGTTTTTATATCGCCATCATGATAATGCGTTAATAAATAATTTTTAAAGGTCTATTATTTTTTTGTTTAATCGCCAATTTGGTATTTAACTATGTTGATTTGTATAATTTCAATAGCACAACTTGCAGGTTTTCGTAATCGAAAACCTGCAAGAGGTGCTATTTTCATAAAAAAAATATTATTAATAAATCATTGAAATTAGTAACGAGGTTAATGATCAAAAAATAATCACGTGCTTTGGTTCTCTTTAGGCAACCAATATGACATAAATAAGTTTATGCTTTTAGTTTCATTACACGCTAATTAATATCAAATTAAAAGCTAATCTGTGAATCGTTAATTTTGAATGTTATTGACCCGCCGATAGTAATGCCTTCATTGTTTAGGTTCAAGTCCCAGGTCAGGTCATGGGCACAGCAGTTCTCAGAGTACAAAGCATTCTTTGATTTTAAAACAATTACCGGTCTATGCATGAATGGAGATGATAGTTGCGATTAAAATAATTTACTTAATTGTTGACACCTGGGTTGGGATTTATAAGGTGCTAAAAGTAATTGAGTTTTTTTGCAAAGTTAGCTCTTGTTTTATTAAAAATTCTTAGGAATTTTAAGCCTTAATAAATTATGGTATTCTTTGTCATTATAACGATATTATTTTCTTATAAGCTTTTCCTTATACCTCTCCATGGGGTGTCCTATAAGGTGGGATTTTGTGAAGTGAAGATGAGAATTTTAGCAATATTCCTTAGCCTGAGGCTAAAGCTGTTTATAGCAAAGCGATAGTTTCAAACTCAAACTCAAAGCATTTATTTCAAATAAACCAATTACAGGCACTTTTGAATTGTCAAGGGGTCGGTCAGACAGAAAGACGAAGCTAGTTGCCCATTCCAAAGCGTAGTAGGTATCTATGGAGAAGAACGGGCAAGAAACTCCATGGACACTCTTTTAAATCAAATTATGGTTACAAAATATTGGTTACATTGTTCATGTTGAAATTATGCATGTGTGAACGATGTAGAACGTTAAAAGCGTCCGTAATAAAAAGACATAAACAATTCAAATATTAAATTAAAATAAGCCGTGACAGCTAAGAAATGACCAGTCCCTACTGACGGCGCCCGTACCCGAACATGACGCATGGATTAGCACCATTCAGCTCAAACATTTTGAAGGGAGCTACACGATTCAACACATGCGCCAACATCAGCAAGACATTAGAGCAGTGGTTCCTTACCTTTCCGATCTTGTCACCCCTATGACTTAGCTAGGTAAACTAAATTACCCCCCTCTCTCCCTCATGTTACCAATGAATATAGTACTTATAAATACAAATAGACTTTATGAGACATATAAATTGCATGAAGATATTGAGTAAGTTTTTACACAGCTAGGGTCTTAATGGACCACTGGCAAGCTAGATTCGGTGTTATTGGTCTAATTTTTATTATATGTTACCAGCTTATTACCATCGCAGAATACCAGTTTTACCCACGCAGGGGTGATTACCCCCAGGTTAGGAACCGTGGCATTAGAGTGAGCACGACATACTCTCAGCCGCCAGGGCACATTCAGGTTTGGGCGTCCATGTTTAACACTTCATCTTTGGGTCGTGATAAAATGCTCACAGATACTTAGGTATGGAACAAACAACTCATTCTTTAAATAGACCAACAAAAAAATCCCTATGTATGTTAAATACGTATATGTAATGCCCATGTCGTTTAGGCACTCAATGGTCGCAATATGAATGCTAAATCAAACGTTTGACATTCAAGAATACCCATAAGTTATACACTTCAGATATTTAGGATAATTTTATGCGTGATTTAAAGGTGACAGGAATGGAAACCATGTGTTTATTGAAATTTTGAATATAATCGATTTATTTAAATAACACCGTGTATTAAACAATGACCCTGTTGCCGTCGCAGGATGCAGCTGGATATCAGTATACATCAATACTGGTTTCCAGTTGCATCCTATTAGCAGACCCCAACATAGCTAGGAAAAGGCTAGGAAGAATGATTGATTGAATTGTTGCCTGACTTAAACTACCTATTAATTGTTATCACTGTTATCCTGCCTTTGCTGTGCATGCATTTTCCATTATCAAGCCTTAAAAATGGATGCTCACTATGCACGGGGAAAGACAATGGAGGGCATTTTCTTCACTTCTACATGGTTTCCTATTACTAAAAACCTATTATGTGGGTAGACACGATTGTTCATAGTGACTTTTTGACGGTATAGGTACTTACCTATTTGATTGACGTTCGCAGGCTAAGTTACAAAGAAATTATAACAATGGAAAAAGTGGTTTTCCTCATGATTCCTAGAGAATCCATCCCCACTAAACCAGAGTCTTCCGATAACGATGTCGAATTATTAACTTATTCTTCCTTTTAAGTTATTAAATCACATGAATAATTTATTAGATGTTACCTATTTATAGAAAAAGAAAATGAGTGAACACTATTGTGGTCGATGGTTTTACCAAAGCAGCCTGCATTAGAACATGTTATCAGAAGTTTTCTCGCACTCATACGCTGATTTACATTGTAAAGGCTTGGGGCAATTTAGATCGCAACTATTTTTAATCTAGCGTTTGTGTTGTGCACTACCTAACTACATACTTATCGTATAATCTAGACTGTTGCAGACTGACTGACGCAAACTTATTAAAGGCTGGTCACAAATCTATATCTATACAATTATAAATTAAAGTCGCTTTTAGTGTCTGTCTGTGTGATCGCGTTGTTCTTCTAAAATACACAACGGATTTTGAAGCGGTTTTCAACATAATTTAGAGAATTTATTCCGGAATGTTTATGTGTGTAATAAATTAATATTAAACTTACATATATACAGTTAAGAAATCTTTATGTTTTGTCAATCCGAAGATAACGTGCGATACAGGGGCGGGTCGCTAGTCACAATATAAAATTGTTTACAACATGTAAGAACCAAGTTCCTCGTTCTACGACCGTTACTTGACGTAAGGTTATAAAAATGGAACGTAAGATATGTAATAATGAGGTGGAACTTGCCTTCCGTTCTTCCAATATTACTCATATTGATTCTCAATCGAATACACTTAAAAGATAAATGAATAATTTTTTCTCTAATTCCTTCATTCAGCCTTTGGCGATAAGTTGGGACTGGCCATTTAGCCAGACTAACAAGAGGGCCTAGAGAAGTGGCAATCGCTTTCAAAGCATTTCGTATTTCTACAATGACTTTCAACGGTATTGATGTATGCTTTTCGGTAGTTTATGTCAGTCCCATACATTTTTGACTTTTCCATCATAGTTACCGCTGACACAAGTCACTTTGGCTAGGGCATTAGATGTGGTTTTATGTCATTCGATTGCATACGGCTTCTGCTCTCTGATTGATCGTTGGTCTAGTGGTCGCAAGCGGTGGGTACCTACTACTGAACTTGGTGTGCTGGGATTTGATCCCCGGATCGAGCAAAGCGCTGTCAGGTATATCCATTAGCAGATTCTCAGTAGCAACTCAAAGTCTGCATTTGTGGACGGAAAAGAGCAGTAGAATCGCATCCTGTTACAGGGGTGCTGCCTACCCCTAAAATGTATGTGTCAAGTGCGTCATGTTTTCTTTTTTTGTGTTTAGGTTCTCGTGGTTGACCTTGAGAGGTCGTGACTACTCAACCGGACTATCCTGTGGCTGCCTTAAGCGAACTCAAAGCCTCCAGCCAGAGGCGAATTTCTTAATAATTAATTTCTTAATTTCGAGGTCATTTGATGAGTTCCAACCAAAAAAAAAAAACTGCGCGAATTTCTTATACTGCACGCAAAGGGCACCCCCTGTGGGGTACGGACCTCGGCTTAGGGCGTTGCTGGGGGAAGTCAGCAAAATGGGATAGGTTGGATCGAAATTTAGAGTATCCTGACTGGCTAGTATGCTAATTGGGGGAAATTCATTTCCCAACCACGCTATCAATTCTTATAAACTAAGTATTATAGATATCTCTGTGTGTTAAGGTGATATATTGAAAAAAACGTGCTTGTTCTTTATAGTGTACCTTTTAAAGTAAGTATATGCAATAGGGATGTAACATTTTGGTGTATGTTTGGACTATATGGCCTAGTGTCCTGTAAAAGGAATACACGATACAAAGAAATTTTCACGATACAAAAAAAAAAATATATTCCATCTATGTTTACGTTTTTTTGAGTATCTACTTACTTACCTTAGCGATTGTGGGGATTCTGACGATTAGGTCTAGAAATAAAATCTAGCTCTGAGCAAAACCTAATTTAAGTAGCTTATAATGTATAAAATTACCAGCTGTGTACGTGTGTTGGGCAATAATTATTCATAACAAGTTGCGAATCTAATTTCTTAAATTATACATGAACCTAGTTTTCCAGACTGTTGTAATAATAAAGAATGATCTTCTTATCGATTAAATTAGTAGCCAAAACGAACCGTAAAGGATTTCATCATAATTTATTTCATTGATTGAACACATGAATTACCTGCAGCAGTACCTACCTATGTTCTTTCAGATTTTATACTATTGCATAATTATTGCTCTGCATTAGTGCCCAAGCTGACGATGTAACCATTAATATTTTTGATTGATATTGTAGTCAAATCTAGAGGTCAGTGGTAATTGTATCGGGAGTAAAAAAGATTCAATTGTATTAAAAATGGTCTGTCTACCTCAGCTCTTACACAACCACTATACATTAATCAAGCCAATCATAATTACTGTCCGCATATTGAACTATTTACGTAGTGTTGTTTTCAGACTTGTGAACGACTTTCTTAAGCCCTTTACTTTTTGTGTCATTCACCTTTACTATACCTACTGTTACCTATGTAGTTAGGTATATTGTTTTGTGTTGGTATGCAGGTTTACGTACTATTACTATGCAGTTAACAAATTGCGAAAGATGTTAAATATTAACCACTCCCTCTAGTAGGTAGTTCATTAGTTATTGAGAATTGCATGCAATCCTTTGTATGTCTAACGTTAACATGTTCAGCTTAATAATTAATGTTTGATTTATTTTTGGCAGAACTAATTAATTTTTGGTTTTATTTTAGTGCTACGACAAATAGGTAAACACCCGATCATAATGAATCACAATATTTTTTCTCGCCACTCTGTAATCAATAAAAATAAAACAATGTGTGTACTGGAAGCTGCGATGGCGCCGCTAGCCGCTACCGCCGTGCTAGTGCCGTCCGCGAGGTGTTATACCCTTGACCGGATGCCGGCATTGCGCTCAGTCGCGGCGCGGCTCTGCTCGTATCCTCGCGTCTGTACCGCCGCACTATAAAGCCGCTCGCTCTCGCTCCCTCCACACTTCGCACCTCGAGCCATGCGCCTCCGCCCCACGGATGAAGCATCGGACGTGCACAACGTCAACTATCATTATTTTCCAAAAGTGCTTAATTTACTCCAAGGAGTTGTAATGAAATAATTGACACCTGTGCTAGTGAACTATTATCAACATGAAATCCAGGAAGAACTCGTCAGACCCCCAGCCGGAGCTGCAGGAACTGCTCCAGAAGCCTCATACCCTGACGCTGATTGCTGACGGCAAACGCGCAACAAGTACGTTCTTATTTTCATAGCTTTCAGTCAATATTTTAAAGTAATAAGAGTGACGTCTCAATAGCGTCCGTTCCGGTGAATGGACGTATGTAGTAAATCGCGCATAACAATTACCTACCTAGCCATTATTGACAAAAATTCAAATTAATATTTAAAGTGTTATTCGAAGTGAGGAACACATCCTTCAACAATAACAAAAGGCTAACTTCGATGATTTCATTACATTTATGTATTTAATTTGCACCAGCAAAGCCTGTTATGAGAGGACTTGATCTAAGAGAGGAAGTAAATAAACTTGTCCTTGCAAATAAAAGCAAAAGTTGAACCAAACAGTTTCTTTAGTGGGATGTCATTGAGCTCAATGTTTGTCCAGTGCCATCGTGTATGCGTTATTGAGATTAGGTCTCCATTGATTAAATAAATAAATACGATAATTAATATAATGCTTGTTTTATGTTTATACGTGATTTTTATCGTGTCGGTGATTAGTCACAAATTTAATTTGAATACTATAATTTCCGGTATTAGTCGAACATTGATATTCGCGAAGTGTAAATTAGAGCTATTAACTATACGTTTTAAGAAATTATGATTATATTATTAGGGTATAGACATAGTCCGCAGTGTAGCACGTCAATGTCGGCATTTCCGTGCCGGATACTATAATATTAGAATGTGGATACAAAAATATGTATATACCTACCTATTTATTATTGCATAACATTTTTATATTTTATGAAAATCTATGCCTGTTATGTATTTATTAATGCGTATGATATCACATAGTGCGTGATATGCGAGCAATGATAACATCATTAATAAATACTTACATCATTGTTAAATGTAATTAAAACATCTATATGTTCACGGTCCATCTAATTAGTTTAATTACAGTTTATTAAAAAAACGGAAAATGTCGCTAAAAATGTGATATGAACGTTTGTACTCGTACAGGGCCGCGCCGTAGCCGCCGCCGTAGCGAATCGTCATGAAATTCAGACAACGTAAATACAGAGTGTAGGTATATCAAGAATTTTATTTATCATATTACATTCCTAGTAACTTGTACATAAAAACACATTTTTTAACAAAGAATCGAATAAATGCTCGTAAAGGAACATGGCATAGTTGATTGGAAAACGATAAAACGATCGCAGTTTTTTTGGGGGGAGTCGTTCGGATGCAAATGTATTTTTTTCAACTTGTATTGTACCATACCTGGACAAAGGTCTCAGATGGAAATGTTACTATGGAATACTTTGATTGCAATGAAGATTCTTCGATTTTATTGCCATGGTATTGATCTTCTTCTTTATATAGGTAGGGCTTCAGATGGCTATATTCTGATTGTAAAATAAGGCATTCAGCCTTGATGAACATCCTAGTCTTCACAAGTCTGTTATAATCTACTTCTAAATCAGTAACGGTTGACATTTGGGTTTGTGACGACATTAAATATAATAAACATGATGGAGGAAACTACAAAATGGTTCTGGTGGTGGTTTCTTATCTTAGAAAATGGTATTAATTACTGTTATGACGTAAAGTATCCGTTTATATATTATCAATTAAGCATGAGTTTATCGTAAGAAAAAGGGCCAAGCGCGAGTTGCATTCGCAGGCAGACAGGCGGCGGGCGTATACAGTAAGCATAGAAATAATGAACGGAACCCTTAAATGACAGATTTGCCTGGAAAAATTGCTCAAACTAGCATTTCTTCCCAACTTACACTTTGGAGTGGATGCGTTTCGGGGGCTGTCTTCAGTGGGTTTTTTGGTCTGGGTTTAGAAACGTGCTGCCTCGCTGGAAAGAAAGTGAGACTATTTGGGCGTTCAAGAGGTTCTTCTGAACCCTCCACAACATTTATTTTTTGCCGGAGACGCTCTATTTCTAAATAAAAAAATAACTGTAGTATTTTTTTGGTTAGAAACGGAATATTTACGTCAAAAACCCAAAATGTCATTTGTTGATAAGGTAATGGGTTAGGTTGGGTTAGAACTGTGACCAACAGCGCGCGAACCGAGCAAGCGAAGCGAGCGATGCTGCGGCAGCGGCCGGCGAGCGCTACTTCCAAGTTAGATTTCTTTCCGACTAATTCCGATTTGTTAACTGGCCACACGTAACTGTCCGTTCAGTTATTTTACTACTTGTACTCAAGTAGTTTAATATATGAATTGACCAGTAAAAATGCTGAACTGGGCAGTTAGGTAAATAGTTCGGCAGTTCTTAAATATTTACGGTCTCACCAAAAAATACTAATTTCATTTTTGATTTTTTTATATTCCCGTCTCCGGCAAAAAATAGTTGTTGTGGAGGGTGTATAAGACCCTGTAGAACCCCCAAATACTCTCACATTCTTTCTAACGAGGCAGCACATTGCCGTTTTATTGTTCGATGTTCAGAAGTGCTTAATTAATGTCAATTGATTTTATTCTATTATTTACAAGACAGATCTGAACAAAAACACCGGAAAGGGACACCCTACAATGACATAATACTGATATTATTGGTGATGTTCTGAAGAACATCACCAATAAAGGTCTTCAAAAAAATTTATATGAAAGATTGATTTAAAAAAAAGGTTAGGTGCGTAGAAGGTACCTAGGTACTTTCAACCGGCGGGCGTGCGTGTATATGACCCAGATGAACCTAAAAGAAGCAAAATGAGAATGTATGGATCGAAGCAGGTGGCATTCTATAGTTTCTGTCTACGCCCATGGGAAAAAGGCGTGAGTTTATGCTTGTGTAGCGGTATTTACATCGCCACATGCGAGCTACACGTCACACTGATGTCACGCAAAATCCTGCATCGCGCAAGCAGAGTTTACCGCGCAACTAGCATATATACAACGTCCCGACATCAATCGTCGGGCAGTTGCCCACCAGACACAACACCCGTCTGGTCGGAGGATCCTCCCTTTTCTATGGAGGTGTGAGTGAACTTTACACCCTGTTCCTCATACCTCTGTACTTGTCTGTCTGTTTGTTGTCTGTCTGTAAGTTAACATTGATACATTAATGGTTGCATATCACGGTTTGGTGGTCTCTGTTCTACGGTTCGGTGTAGTTTTCTGGGGTAATTGTTCTGAAAGAGAGTCTATATTTAGAGCCCAAAAACGGTGCATAAGATCAATTTTTAATCTCAAGGTTACAGATAGTTGCATTCCTTTTTTCAAGAAACATAAAATACTAACTTTTCCTAGTATATACATTCTCGAAGTAGCTATATTCGTTAAAACTAACAAGCATCAATTTCCTGCATTGAATGATACGAGGATGCGAACTACTGCCATGAGATCAAAATATCAGAGTCTATTGTGTACTGGTAGATATAACACTGCTTTGCTTAAAAAAAAACATTATTGGTATGGCACCTATTATATTTAACAAACTGCCAAATGGTATTAAGGATCAGCCCTTAATAAAATTCAAGAAACTCCTGTCGTCGTTGCTGACAGAGAAATGTTATTACTCTGTTACCGAATTTATAAATGATAAATTGTAATTTACTTTATTTCATTTATTATGGAAATAATTTTAGACTTGATCTCATTTTGAATTTAAGTACCTACTTTCTGAATTATCTGTAAGTTAACCACTATATTTTTGTATGCCAACAGGCAGAATGTACTGGGAACATATCTGAAACTAACACCATTATTGTAACACCTGCATTCTATACAAATAAAGAAATTATTATTATTATTATTATTTAATGGTTTGAACCAGTTTTGAATACTTCGTATCGTATTACGAGTACTTACCTAGATATTTAAATTTTGACATTTGATTTTGGTTGTCTTTTCCCCTATTTCAGTTAAACTCGAAATGTGCGTTCAAATATTTATTGTATTCAATAAATGCTAGTAGATCAATAACCTATATAGATCCAACTTGATCGCTGATTCTAGAGCTGATCTCAGGCTATTCACCTTAATAACCACTTATTCAACTTATTCCTCTTTAATGAGGTCTTTCCTCTGCCCTTATTCAGGTGATTTACTGCAGAGTATAATATTTAGGTTAGAATTGACATCGAACGACGTTCGAATGCGATCGACTGTCAATAGAATTGCTTGTAAATAATGTGAAGAGGTAGACTGCAGATTTGAGACCAGGATTTTCAATTTCCAGATCATTTGTGACCGTAGAAAGAAGCTCCCTATATCTATATGGCTAAAGGCTAGCCCATTCCTTAATTTATAGGACATACATCATATTTCTCGGTATCTAGGCAGCAGAAAAATATTGGGCAGTTACCTTTTGCAGAATTTTGTATAGGATGATTTAACTTCATGATATTTAGGACATCTCCAAAACGGCCTTTTCTCTTTTAGTTAATAAAAAAGAGCAGACTTAAAAGTTAAGCTTTCGAATTTCAAACGTATATACAATGTTTAGCCCAGTATTCTAGTTTCGTTACCTACTTAGCCATAGAGATTATAGACAACGAGAGAGGTTTTTATCTAAGACAATAGAAGAAAAGTGACAGTTCAGACTATTTGCTCTTTTAGAGAATTAACAGTTTTGAAGTTATGGAAAATAATATAGTCTGTATTATTATTTCTAAAACAGATTTACATATTTTTAAAACGGCTTTATTTTAAGTCATAAAATTTTACAATCCTGTACCGGTCAGTAAATCTTCAAAACACGAAAACCGATAGTCATAAATATACTTAAAGGTATATTTAACGGTGCCCAGTCGTGGTTTTCATTTTTGGGATGCGTTAGCCTCCACGACTGGGCACCGTTAAATGTACGTCCAGCGCACTCTATACAGTCAGCTTCACTGCCACCTTGCTAATTGGCTCTTATTTTGTTCACGGCATGTTCGGCTTCGGCAAAATGTCATTGTTTCAGCGATGACGATGATGGAAGAGTTGAAAATGTA
Source organism: Dryobotodes eremita (assembly GCA_917490735.1). Classification (NCBI taxonomy): domain Eukaryota; kingdom Metazoa; phylum Arthropoda; class Insecta; order Lepidoptera; family Noctuidae; genus Dryobotodes; species Dryobotodes eremita. Next base: position 13,987,310 of record OU823251.1, on the reverse strand, counting down.
TTGTATTCATTTATGCTACCGAAAAGCTTAGAAATTTTTAATATACTTCTTAGAACTAGATCTTATAAGGGTTCTTTTAAAAAAAAGAGTTTTCTTTTTTAAACTAATATTATGCTATTAGTAAAAATAGAGACATTATTCGTGATACAATGTGAATACAATAATTAATTAATTTGATATACATATGAACAGAGATGACAAAAACTACAATAAAAATAAACCCGAACTTATCAAATTTTAATATCACTTTTTTCGGATTCCAATTTTGAATCGGTTTCTATGTTGAACACGTCTATAAATTCAACGTGATTTTCTTGACAGTTCAATATTTCTAAAGGTTCAGCGAACAATTCGGTAGCTTTTTTACATCCTACTTAGATCTCCTTGCACTAATAAAGGGTTCCGAAGAAATAATTAGCATTTTGAGAATATACTCCTCACCAGCTTGTCTGCTCTTTTTTTGGGAATGATGTTCCCGAAACCTCCTAAAATCTTTGTTGCGGGCCTCTGAAGCTTCTTCCGAGAGTTTTCCTATTGGCACAATAGCGTAGCGAGCAATAATATCTGTGCCATAGGTAAGCACCTTATGTATAGTGGATGACATATAGTACCAACTGTACAATTCGACGTAGTTTTCGGCTGTTTTTAAAGAATAATCATTGAATTTGTTTATATTAATAACTTCCCCTGATGTTATTGCCTGCGGAATCACTAAATCTGCGAACCAATTCTTCGTCTAGCCCAGGGATAGCAGCTGTTTTGTCAGGAAACTCAATAAATCTCCTTGCTGTATTCCCGCCATTAGTAGTTCATGATCCTTGTTTCACGATATCAACTAGAAGATTGAGCTCGTTAATAAACCTGTCCTAGATATGCTTTTTCCTGGTTTCTATCAACTCTTTGTGCTCATTTCCTCTCGCAGAATATTTCTTAAAGTCAAGTCTGTATGCTATATGGAGAAGGCATTCCATAGAATTAATTCGAGCACATGCTCGAATTAACGATGACAATCCAAAATCCAATGCATCAGAAGAATCAGTTTTTAAAGCAACTGAACTTATGTTGTTCATTTCAGTGGGTTTAGCTAAGCGTTAGACTTGGCTTCCGAAAGATATGTACAGATTTTGCCATCGATCATCGTCATCATCAGTTTATGACTCACGTAATTTTTATTGAACTCAATGCTAAATTCCAACAGAACTAAATTCCAATGGACGACAATATAATGTTAAGCACGGTTTAGGATTCTCACATAGAGTTTCATCTCCATCAGTCAGCTTTAGCGGTACAAAGAGGTTATATACTATGCTTGAGTCATCTAGCTCGCTTTTCAATTTCTGCTTGTACCGACTTTGTAGTAGTAGTTAATAGTAGAAGTCTACACAATGACCCTGGATTTGCAAATTTTCTGATAACATTTAAAAAACGTTATTTTACTTTAATGAGAATATTATTATATTATTATTGTGCATTTATTTGTGGTATTTTTAAGTGTTAGAGCTAGATTAAATATTAAAATTATAGCTTTTAAATTTCATTTTTAAGTTAACTAGACACATCGAATAACGTGTCTATTTCTAACTAAAGCATAATATTAGTTTAATAAAGAAAAAAGTTAAGGTTTTTTCTTTAAAACCCAAATGATATAGTTCCAAGAAGTATAGTCAAAAAATCATAAATACATAGTTATATAACCGTGTGCGAGGATATTTCTATTATTCTTGCGGTTCTGGAGATATAATATTTTTTTATAGCAGCTCCATAGATTTTGTTTTCAAAATATTAGTTGCCAATTTGCCTACCAGATTGTATCCTATGATATATTATATAAGCATGATTTTGGCTATTAGAAGCGCTAATATTTCAAGCAATAATCCGACACTTTAAAATTTAAGTTCCTATGTCTTCTAGAGCCTTTTTTCGATCCACAGTGCGCCGTCGCGGACTGGCTACTCGTTGCTCGCCTACTCGTTTTTAGTTGCTAGTTCTACTTGTTTCTCGTTAATCGTCGCCGGTGGGAGACAGCTGGGCCTGCAGTCTTGACATTAGATAGCGACAAAAATCTGTCGCTAAGTCGTATCGATGTCAAATTCATTTAATAGATTTTCAACTTTATTTCCAAAGCGTAAGGTTGAAAATCTATTAAAGAAATTTGACATCGATTGGACTTAACGACCGATTTTTGTCGGTATCTATGTCGAGACTGTCGGCTCTGGTGCCTTAGACCACGGTAATGTTATCAACATTACCGTGCTTAGGCTCTGTGTTCTCACATAAATCTAGTTCGTGTCGACACGATAGAAGGACTATGCTTTTAGTATGCGGAGGTAATCTGTCTAAGTATAGGTTTAGATTTATAACATAAACAAAAGTATTTGTTTGAAAACGTCGGCGATCAATCAACTTGAGTAATGAGTCTGTTGATATAAATCTGACGCGGCGTAATCTTTAGATGTTCGTCTTAATTCAATTGAATGGCGATCATTTACACTTAATTATGATAAATGTTTTAATTCATACATTGTTACTGTAAACTTTAGTTGGCACAAACTTTATTTGTTATGGTGCTACTTATTTATTATAGGGCTGAGTTGTTTATTTTAAAACGTAGGTATTTTTCGGTATAAGTATTTTATGTGCCCATCATAATTATATCATACGAATACTAGCTACTTACTTTCACTATGACACTTACTTCTCAAACTTCTCACTTCTTCTTTTACTTTGACTATGAAAGTGAGGGAAGAGAGAGTGCACCTGTGTCTGCGCACACACTTGTGCACTATAATATCTCCCGCGCCAGAGGCTAGTTTCCGTTCGGATGGCCGCCATGGCCGAAATACGGTCCGGAGGACCATACTTACTTTCATGACATAGGTACTTGCTTACTACATGATTTATCTTTTGAAACAACTGTAATTGGTTTTGGAAAATATTTACAAACTAGCGTACGCTCGTCGTTTCGACCGCGTGGAGGGCAGAAATTATCCCACGGAAAAGTACTACCGGAATAATAAACCAGGTTCCAAATCCAACCAGGCTATCCAGCGGCGGTTCCAGGCTATCTGTGTGCCAAATTTCGTCTAAATCTGTTCAGACGTTTTTGCGAGATTGAATAATAAACATCCTTTTTTTTTTTTTGAAAAGTCATCTCGTAGTTTTGACCTCTGAGGTCTTGGCTACTTAACCGAACTGTCCTGTGGGAGCCTTAATTATTTTACTCAAAAAGCCTCCAGCCAGGAGCGAAATTTTTAATACTAAAACTTATATTTACATGACCGCACGCTAAGGGCACCCGTTGTGGGGTACAGACCTCGGCTTAGGGCTTCACTGAGAGAGGGCAGCAAGTGGGGACAGGCTGGATCGAAAGGTAATAACAAACATCCAAACATTTAAACATCTAAATATACAAATTTTCTCATTTATAATAACCTACTACTATTAGTAGGATAGTAGGATATTATACGACTATCTTTATAGGTAGGTACTACTAAAGTTGACAGCAGCTAAGAGGTATATCTGTTTTTCAACGGGTGTTGTAAAGGCGAATTAAGGATGAAATTCCTACTATGGCTTGTATATTTGTTGTAACATAAGTGGTCAGTTGAGTTAATTGATTAGTACATTAACAATTAAAAAGATTTAATTATGAATGGTTCTATCTAAACCTATTGTATATTACATTTATTTAGTATTCACAACAACACTCATTGCATTTAAAAAACAACCTCTTGTTTTGTTTTAAGAATTATTAACGGAAAAGGATGATTGATAAATAAATACAGAGCTATCAAAAGGATCGGGACTTTTGATTTTATGACGTCAAATAGCGTCCAAAACAATCCGAATTTCGTTGTCAATGACTCTGGGGGTCTATTCTCTAAGCACGAAATCCGTAGTTTTGGCTGACGTTACGGGCGTTTCCTACTCCGTATCACCAACGGACATAAGATTAGTTTGGGGCCCGACCTAAGAATGAATGACACCTCGATGTGACAGCTGTCCCCGCTCCCGATGTGTTTTCACCTGTCCGAAAAAGTTCATTAATCGGGTGTAAGGTTCACTCCAAACTTTCGGACGGGTCCGTATATTCGTTGACGGACTTAGTGAGTAAGCCCCCCGAACTCATAATATGACGTAGTCTATGGCAGAATGTACTTTATTCATCAATATTCTTGAATAACAAGATTTTGTTTTTTCAAAACAATTGCTGCTTACCTACCTAGGCTGTGTCTCTCTACTCACCTATACTTGAATATCTATACATATTATAAATTAACGTCGGTTTTCATGTCTGTTTGTGTGACCGCGTTGTTCTTCTAAACTACGCAACGGATTTTCATCCGAGTTTCACCATCATTTAGAGATGGTTTCTGAGTACAATGTTAATATTAAACTTACATATAATAAAGGAATCTTCATATTTTCGGTGCTTAGTTTTTATAATATTGAAGTCGTAAAAACGCGAGCAACGAAGGGTCACTAGTTATTAATATTAGGCATCACTAACTTGAACAGTCATTAATTTACTGTTTTCGTAATGCTCAGTATAGTAAACGCAGCGATAATAATTTATTTTATATTTATTTTCACTCATTTCCTACGCGGCGCGGCGCGGTCGCCGGCGGCGGCAGCGTAGCGCTACGCAGGTCATCCTAACAAGTCAAGTTTTAACTTTAGCAACCGGTTTTAAAATAAGGAAAAGGCTTTGCCCGTAATTCTAACATTTTAGTAAATAACAAGCCCAGTGCCCGACGGGATATCCTATCGGCAAAAATTACGAACTTCCATACACACTTTCATCCCCTATTTAACCCCTTTAGGGGATGAAATTTCAAAAATCCTTTCTTAGTGCCCACTTTCGTAATTTAAGGAAGGCTCTGCGTTGCCTGTCAGTAGGGGATTTAAGATTTCATTGATAAATTATTTTATTTCTGTAAGTAGGTTTGTACAAACATTTTTAGACGTCAATCATATTTTAAAAACTAAATGAGGTCGGCGTTTCCTATCTGACCACTCTAAGAAAGGCCGAAACAAACTCAGAGGTCACTGTGTGACTGACACTGGCATGGCCACCATGAGGGATTTTAATTTTGATAACACAAAAAAAAAATGTCGCTAATTAGTCGAAATTAGTCGCCAAATATCAGAATTAGTCGATCACTGGTTCAAAAGTTATAAAAGAAAAGAAGAAAAGAAAGAAAAATGTTTTATTTTGGACACGCACAGGAAATACAAAGAGCAAAAAAAATTGCAATTGAAATTGGCGAAAAATTGCGACTAATTAGCGACTACATTTGGGAGAAAATTGATCTTCACTAGGTGCCCTAGTTGTTGAGATATAAATGTGGCTAAGCTGGGGAGATTCTCTCCAAATGGGCCACTTAGAAATGCTTAACATTTTTGAACCAGTGACCGAAAGATTCTGATATTTGGCGACTGATTCCGACTAATTAGCGACAAAATTTTGGAAAAACAGATCTTCGCTAGGTGCCCTAGCTTTTGAGATTCACATGGGCCTAGCTGAGGTAGGCGCTCCCCAGATCAGCCACCTATAAACCCTTATAACTTTTGAACCAGTGACCGACTAATTCTGATATTTGGCGACAAATTTCGACTAATTATTAACAAATTTTTTATGTAATCAAAATTATAATCCCTGATAGTGGCCATGCCAGTGTCAGTCACACGAGGTCACAGTCTCATTTAAGGTCCAGACATAATCTTGATCGGATCGTCCCTTAAATATTGGGAGCATAGTTTAAGCTAAGTTTTGGGGAAAGTTTTCACGACTAGGAGGATTCATACATGATAAAATGAAGTCACCTGTCCTTTGAATTTTACCTGTTCTGAAAAGTAATATCTCAGTAAAAAATAATTTTAGGTAAAAATTACGTAAGTATAGGGTAAATAAGTATCTACCTAAATACATAAGTGGATACTCAAGTTGACCACGAATTAGTACCTACTTTTGTAAAATGCATTTGCGTTCACTGACATTTGATTTTAAAACAAAAACAAAATGTACGTCATAACAAAATCATGCTTCGACAAAATTACGGCCAGCTATCAATGAATGAGTCACAAGGTCTTTCTTTGCAGCTCGTAACAGATAAGTCTCCCGCAGACAAGCGCGACGCGACAGCGAGACACGATTCTAGTAGAAAAAATTCTATGAAAACTTCATTGAAATCGCAGTTCTACCAGAATCACGTAAGTAGCACCATCGCATCGCGCCTGTCTGCCTATATTTTGTTTTGGCAACTCGTAGTTGTGACCTCTGAGGTCCTGGCTACTTAACCGAACTATCCTGTGGGTGCCTTAAGATTAACTCAAAGCCTCCAGACAGGGGGGAACCTATATGCGTATTACACAGTATTTATTCGCTCGTGTTGGTGCCTCTAGAAGTAGGTAGCGTTATATTCTGTAAACTTCATATCGAACCTTACTTATGTGACCGTATATACAACACAAAGCACTCACTAAGCTTATTAAGGTAGGTAAGTAGGTAAGTGAGAGTGAACAGGCTTCTTCTGGGTAGGCTCACTCCATCGTCGACTTTGTCTCTGTTACCTCTGACCTAGACTAGAGTCAAGGACAAACCCATCTCCAAAAAAAAAAGGTAAGTAGGTAAAACATGGCTGTTTCTTAACTTGGAACTTACTTTAGCTAAATTCGACCCTAAATTTATTTTTTGATTTTACATCTGGAATTTCTCAGTAGCAGCCCGGAGTTTGAAATCCGTGCCCGTTTGATGGCAGACAAATTTTCCCAACATATAAAGCAATGGATTAGCAATATCCTTCAAAATGATTCAGATTGTGATTAATAGTGTGTTACGCAATTAGGGTGATGTACTTGAGTTGCTTATAAATTCAGATAGGTTTTGCATAGACTTATCAAATGGGTGCGTATCTACCTACTACCCATATTAATGTACTTATAAATTATAGGTAAGTCATAGTTGTCATTAAGAGGGCCCTTCCCGGTCCGTCTATCATCAACGTGAGCATGATTGAAAAGCTTGTTGTTTCATCCATTATAATGTTTGAAAAAGAAGCAATAGTGAGAACGCGATAACATCGAACGAAAATTGGCGCGCAGAGATTTCTCAAAACTTGTTCCAAGAAACACGTGTTTTTGAAAAAGTCTTTAAAGTTTCTGCAAAAAATGTTTGTTATTTAGAATCTTCATTATATGTGCGAGGTTTCTATGACGATGTTTTCTTTACTTTTATAATATATGAGTACATTATGAACGATCAAAGTTCAGGTAAAAGTTGTGCAAAAAAGCAGAATTTAGGAGGCTTGTACTGAATTTGTTTCTCTAAATTCAGATTTTTTGCTTGCATAGAAACTTAGATAAAGCGCACAAGATACCTATTAGTTCAAAACATTCAATTCAAGTTGTGGTACAACGCCATAATCACGTACGAGCGTTTGTATAAAAAGTATGACGGGTTGGCCGCTCTTAAAGAAGCAAGATCGTGATCTGAGACAGCTGAATCGGAAAAAGTTATGCCTTTGGGAAAATATTCTCTAAAATCAAACGCATTTTCATTATCCAATTTTTTAGACATCGTCCGTGAATCCGTTGAATCTTTAGCCTCATGCATGGGCCATCTGCACGATTTGTTTAACTTCAAGGGTGACAAAGCGGGTGTCATGGTTTCTTAAAATACCCATTTACGAATATCTTAATGTAATTTTTCCCATATATTTGAGACTGAAGAACTTTGAAGAGTATTATCTGTTTTTATACGTTATTGTTTGTGTAAAAGTAAAAGTAGGTTCACCCAACTAACAATTTAACGTCGTTCAAAAGTCTACTAAACGTTATCATAATTGCATTGATCGTAATACCTAAGTCGCACTAACGTTATAATAACGTTTACTAAACGCGAAAATGGCCCCAGTTATACAACCAACATTGTCGTATAATGGACATACAAAAGTCACAAGCTGACTTCGTTAACGTCATTCAAAAGTCGTATGAACGTTATGGAATTACCACTTTCGTCGCGCAGAAGTCGCATCATAACTTTACAATGACTCGTTTGTTGTATTGTCGTCATACAGGTGTTTTTGAATGACTGAAACGTTTTATTTGAGTCAAGGAACAACACCTGTAAGACTTATTCATTTTTCTTGTTAGTGACACGTGTTTGTGATTTTGATTCGAGATTTGAGTGCAAAATAAATAATTACAAGGAAATAAAAGATGAGTGTTATTTAACTTATATTTATATATCTCGCTAATAACTGTACCTATCTGTCTCTCATGCCGTTTAGTTCGACTGGGTATTAAAGTTATATGATAATATACCTATGTGTATTTATTTCAGATTTTCATGCCCCCTCGCAATTTTGTGTTTGAATGATTATATTATTATTAATAAAAATATGTTTATTTCTAAAAATGTAGGACATGTTGCTTTTGTCACACACTTATCTCTATACGACGTTGTAAAGACATAAAGTCGTATTAAGGTTATTTCAAGACTATGCAATACGCCATGACATCAGCTAGCTATTAGGGTTCCTCATAAATTTAAAACCCTTTTCATATTGCAGGTCACAGTAAAAGTGCAGTGCAGATTTCAAAACATTTTAACATTCAAGTAAATTTTATCTGAAAATATGATCATTCAATATTTGGATATAGATAAATTTCTAACGAGAGCAGATTTTAGACTTCTTAATAGATTGATTTGGCCATGGGAAAGCACTCATTTTATACTATCGGAAAAGTGCTATGGTTGCCACAGTATCATTGACTTTCATACACTGCGGCCATTTCATTTCATTATATCAATTAAAAACAAAATTAGAGATTTATTGCATTTTAAGGATTTTTGGTGCCACAACTGCGTAAATTTTACCGTGTAGAATCATTTTTTGCAAGATGAATGTGATTATTGTTTCTACTTCCTGAAGGCATTGAAAAATAGTATTATCATACCTTCAATTTCAGAAGTTCTCACTTAATTTTTTTTTTTGCTTACGCACAATCGCATTATGAGTACTTTTTTTTTAATTTACTTTCCCCAAGAAACATGGGTCGAAATATGAAAAAAAAATACAATTTTTACTGGCTACCTTAAGTTTTGCTGGCAATTTTTTTTACAACCTGTATAGATTAATCATTTTAAAATTTACTGATTAAAACCGAATCAATAAACACAACATCCTAACTTCCTAACTATATATATTATATATATATATATATATATATAATATTATAAATGCGAAAGTAAGTTTGTTTGTTTGTTTGTTACCTTTTCACGCCTAAACCACTGAACCGATCATCCTGAAATTTTGCATATACGTTGTCAGGTATACAGAAACGGACATAAGGTACCTTTCATCCCGAAAAAAAGAACTGTTCCCGAGGAAAACAACAATAAGGTTCTTATCATAATAGATGGCGCCACGTGTCTTATGAATCATGATTGAATTATAACCCGAATTGATAGTCAGTCTAAATTAACGCGAGTGAAGCCGCGGCCAAAAGCTAGTTTACTGATAAATAACGAATTCAATATCGGAAGAAATCACACACAATATTTTTATAGAAATAAAATAAATATTGATACTGAACCTTTTTGTTGTTCATATGTTGTACACTTTTCTTCTTCAACATTTGTTATTAATGCCACGGTTGTTGGCGTTGTACTTTTTAATAAAAGGAAATCTCGATTTACTTTCCTTTTGAAAATTCCACTACGTTTAAGTCTTCTCCACGAATTTTTTGCTTCCATTTTTCGTAGTAAATTTAATCAAACGTTCCGTAAATATGGCGGCCTAGACGTTTTAAAGTCAAAACCTGACTTAAATGCGCCTACAAGTTTGATTAAAGTCAGGGCATGACATTAAACGGACATCATGTAATATATAGGTTATATTTGAGTATTAAATAAACAACCAAGTCATTTAAGAGTCTCCAATTGACTGCTGTAAAACAGGATAGTGATTGTTATATAAACGTCACTGTGAAAACGTCTATATAACTGCTATGTTATATAAATGTCATATAAAGGTTTTTCAAAGACCTGATTTGGTCAGTTCAAAACGTTTAATGGATTCTAACGTTAGTATGACTATTGCGTTGTCGTACAAACGTTTTAGCTAAGACTGTAATACACTCGAGAGCAATGAATCCGGGTCACTTAAAGAATCCTAAAAATCTCGGAAGCTAAAAATGCTAGGTTAATGCAATAAATTGTATTTAATAGACAATGTAATACTCCTTAAATGAAGGTATTAAAACTTCTTAGTTATTGTAAAGTTATATCATAAAAAAATCAAATTTGAAAAAGGGCCACTTTCGAAGATGGAACTACGAAATTACAGCATTTGGTTTTGCTTTTGTTTGTAATCTGTCATTTATGTGGGTACATAAACCATGTTGATAGTGCTCTATATTCATTATTCAAGCTGAAATTATGTCGCTTACGCCTGAAGAATGCACCAGAATACTTACAATGCTGGAAACCGGCCGGAGTCAGCGCGATACAGCCAGGACTGTCGGTGTGTCGCTGTCAACAGTACAAAGAGTTCTCCGACGTTACGAAGAAACTGGTTCTAACCTACGCAGACCAGGAACGGGCAGAACCAGGTGTACCACAGCACGAGAAGACCGATACTTGGTGAACACCATGCTTCGAAATCGCTTTCTCACAGGAACTGAACTCACAAATCAGTTTCGACGCCTCGGAGGAAGTAACCCAAGTGCATGGACAGTAAGACGTCGGCTTGCTGAATCTAACTTAAAACCCCTTAGACCTGCAAACGGCCCTAAACTGGAGCGTGGGCATCGTATTTCAAGACTAAGATATGCCCAGAGCCACGTAAATTGGAGTATTGAAGATTGGTCAAAAGTTATGTTCTCCGACGAATCAAAATTTATGCTCTACAAGCACGATGGAAGACACAGAGTGTATCGAAGACCAGGGGAAAGATTCAAGCAAGCATGCATCGAAGAAAAAGTAGCCTACGGTGGTGGGTCTGTACTTGTGTGGGCCGGAATTTCTTCTGAAAGTCGCACAGAGCTGGTGATCATAGAAAACGGCTCTTTAACTAGCGTAAGATATGTGGAAGAAATCCTCAATGATCACGTTGGTCCATTTATGGTCAATTTAGGTGAGGATGCTATATTTATGCATGACAATGCCCGACCTCATACAGGTAGGATTGTGAATGACTACCTTCAAGAGATGAACATTACTCGTATGGAGTGGCCAGCGCGCAGCCCGGATATCAACCCGATCGAGCATGCTTGGGACGAGCTAGGCAGATGCGTAAAACAACGAAACCCTCCCCCAATCACGCTTCGTGAGCTCAAAATTGCTCTCACAGAGGAATGGGAGAATATTCCCCAAAATCGTATAAGGAACTTGGTGTACAGCATGCCAAACCGCGTAAACGCAGTAATGGAAGCACGAGGAGGCAATACGAAGTATTAAAATTTAAGAAAATCGTAATAAAGTTCAAAAATTTCATGTTTCCTATTTTTGTTTTAAGGAGAGATCAGCAGTTTTTTTCTTTATGTAATTTTGTGTTAATAAAATGTATGGTGACTCATATTTTTTTTACTTTCATTTAAGGAGTATAACATTGTCTATTAAATACAATTTATTGCATTAACCTATCATTTTTAGTTTCCGAGATTTTTAACATTCTTTAAGTGACCCGGATTCATTGCTCTCGAGTGTATAACGTCGTTTAGTTTAGTCTTACCAACGTTGCTAAGACCAGCTTATTATGACATATTCGTCGCACGACTAATAAGTTAAATTAAAGACGACTAAAGGACCTAGTAGTCATCTCACTATCATTATAAGACTGCTATCCAACTTTATGTCGTATAAGTCAAGACTTATATGACGTTTTTGTTTGTTGGGCAGTTAGTAGGGTAGGTCATTGTAAATAATAATGACATTAAATAAAAAAATCATAATTTGATTTAATGTCATTATTATTATTATTCAAAGTCTAGTAATATTTAGTTCCGTCGTAACCGTTTCTAAGATTTCAATATCATTGACATGTGTAAATAATTTATGCATTAAACCGATTTAAGTCCTTTTCCCGAGAAATACCTACTGACGAGCGTAGAAACCCATAAAACAAAGCTGTTCTTTAATTTAATGTGGAAAAAACATTTATGACAATTATGACTAATTCCTTGATTAGTATTCTGAGCATAACGCCATTCGGTCGAATGGGTAAATATGGCTAGGATTATACGCGTTATTATTAAGCCTTAACTTTTTTATAATATGTATAAGGATGCATTATAATTTTATTTAAGACAAACCGTGCGCCCGCTCAGTGGGTTTTCGGCAAAAATTACAAAACCCCGCACAATTTTCAAAAATGCCTCCTTATTGCTCACTTTAGTGCTCACTTTCGTTATAATTATAACTAATTATAAGGAACTCTTGTGCAAAGTTTCATTCTTCTAGACCCAGCGGTTAAAGCTATGCGTTGTCTGTCAGAATGGATGAATGAATGGAAGATGTTTATTAAGTAGTTAAGGTAGGAAATGTTATTTTACCGTGAAAGCAAATCAGCTTAGCACCCGTTTCAAGCAGAAGCTGGGTCGAACATACTCTACGAAGATGTTACATCAAATAATCTACAGTAAACGGTGGTCATTACCTACAGCTTCTGGTTCGAGTTTTTGTAAAATGGCTAATTTTGCTCATTGTAATAATGGTTTGTATGTCAAACGGATAACAGCATCTTTTAACGGTGCATTGTCTATAATCTCTTTTGTACAAATGAATCGATTATGAGGATACAATTACTGAAACTTTTTATGAAATTTTTGAAGCGTTACGCGTAGGAAAAGGGTTTGTTTCTTACGTTACGTTGATTACATTAATAATAAACTGCAGAGGACAGACGACGAATAAACTAAAACAAAAAAATAAGGTAAAATATTTTGGAAGGAATGCTGCCATTCCACTTTGCTTAAGAAATGCTTTGTTACTATTTAAATCTTTGGGTGCGGTGGACTTATGGCTGGAGGCCTTGATTTATTAAGGCATCCACAGGATAGTCCGGTAAAGCAGCCAACAACCTCTTAGGATGACCTGCGAGATGACATAAAAAAGAACATTTTTGGTGTTAAATGAACATGACGAAAACATACCGTTTTACTACTTACAAACGTGACGTAAGTTTACAAACGTGACGTAGAACGTTTTATATTAACTTTTTTGTGAATATCTATTTTTTCGTAGACATGTTTGGCAAAACATGAACTTCTGTCAATATTAACTATGCTAATCAGTTCGCGCGATTTTCGTGAATGTACCACAACCACATTAGTTATTTATTTACATAAAATAATATTAAGTAAACTGACCACATGTAGGTACATGGTGTTAATGGTTTTTATCTGTCAAGAAGTTTTTTATGTTAATTCTAAGCAGGACAATTAGGGCTGGTCTTGTCTTTTAAAAATAATCTAGTGACATTCTGTGAAATAACATGACACATTGGACTCAAACTATTTAAATATACCGGAAGGTATACAAAATATATTATACTTACTTAGGTAAAGGAAAAGACTTAAAATTCCCGTCGAATGTGCTCGGGGAAGTTCTGTAGACCCGTATGTTGATTCATAAATTATTGCTCACTAAGGAAGGTAGACATTATAGATGGATACCCGCATATTATGATGAATAGCTAAGTAGTAAAAAAAGATTTCCCTTTCCAAGGACGTTATAAATATTCTGGTTAAACAGTCAAATGTAAAAAATTTAAAGACACATTTATTACATTCTTACAATGTTTCTTTGTGTTAATTATTGTAAAACGGGTTGTAATGCCGAGAAACCTGTTAAACCTGATTATACAGTTCAGTATTTTTAAACGCCACAATTGAAATTGTAACTTTCCTTTTATGATTTGTTTTTGTTTTTAAAGGTACAGTCGCAAAAAGAAATAAGTAATCAGGGTCGTCGGATATAGTTGAAGTTTAGTAAAAAACCGATGGATGTTTTCGAATGAAATTTAATTTGGTAAATTAACTGTTTGTTTTCTGTTTTCTATGAACTAAATTAAATTTCGACAACGTCCACCGGTTTTTTATTAAACTTCAACTATATCCGACGACCCTGGTTAGTTACCATTTTAGTGACTGTACCTAGCGAGTTATTTTGTAGGTTAAAAGACGTTAACTTATTCAATGTCATGTGAAGGTCAGAAAATGAGGCAGTTTGACGGAGAACAAGCTTTAGAAAAGATATAGGTACTTAGATATTCCATTATTTTCTGTTTATGTCCTGACCTGGCACGGCCCACGCATGAGCCCATGGCAACATAAAACATTTGCAGCTAAAGCATAAAAGATTACAGAACAATATATCCATTACTTTTATAAATTGCTTTCTAAATTCGCATGCGCATTACCTTGTTTGAAAAATGTTTTTATTTTCCCCGGAAAATTAGGTATTTACTAGTTTTTATGCATGACTAACACAGAAAAAGTAAATTTGTAAATATTTTTACATAAGTTAGATTCTCTGTATAAAAAGTAATTCTCTATGATATCAGCTAGATAAAAAAGAACCGTTTTGTTTTAGCAACAATACAGACCACATTGTAATCGGCCTAGCTTTGTTCCAACTGTGATGTCATGAGGAGGTTGGCATACAGATGTTGATAAAATTCAGCACGTGGCTCGATTTAAGGCAGACAGGCACGACGCGACAGCGCGACACACAGGCGCCGCTCGTCGCGTCAATAACGGTGCCTTTGTGCCGCGTGTCGCGCCTATTTGTAGGAGCCTTTATTGTTATTTAACTAAATGTTCATGTCTAAATCTGCCGCACTCAGAGACGTTACTTTAAAGTAAGTATAAGTTGTCAGTCTTAGCACATGTCAACAAAAATCCGTCATGGTTTTGACTGACAGCGTTCCAAAATATACTCGCAAATTAAGTTAATTTAAGTAAGTTTTTTATAGATATTTAATTTTTATTGACGACTCAGTACCAAAGTTATTGTCGATTGTTTATTTAGATGTTCTGAGAGTTGGATATTTATGAGCGGATACGCTATTAGCAATGGGTCATTAATCTTGCATTACACCAACAACAAAACGATGACAAGCGATGGTTTGTTTTCTTCTAGAAAATGAATACATGTATAATAAAAACACATTATAGAAGCATTCATAACAGAAAACCCAATATATAAAGCTATATGCATATCTGAGTCCAGCGGGGTAATTGCGTAACACATCAACCGTAACCCAGGAATTAGCTTTCATTTTGACAGTTCAACAACATTCATTGTGTTATTTACGTTGTTGAGCAGACCAATTTTTCGAACATATGAAGTAATGGATTAGAAATAGGCTTCAAAATGATTCAGATTGTGATAGATAGTGTGTTACGTAATTAGGGTGCTGGTTATCCAAAGATAAAATAGCCCTAAAGAATTTCAGTGGATACAAAATTGCTGCATCATACTGCCGCAAAATTAGAGGCGGCGGAGGTGTCTGTATCCTCTTACAAGAACACATCAATTGCATAGATAAAAGGGACATCACATATATGTGAATCGAATATATACTGTAGGTGTGTGCAATTGAATTACCTAAAGAAAACATAGTATTAATTACTATGTATTGGAATAGAAGGGAGGAAAACATTTTGAATAGCCAACTGAAACTAATTTTGTACTATCTAAATAATAAGCATAATAAATTTAATGTAGTTATAGGGGTTGCATATTAGAAAATCAAAACTTTCTCGAGCAAATTTCAAAAGAACAACGTACAAATCAACAAAGTTTAAAATAACGATGGTCATTTGATCAAAAGTTCAGCTGACCAAAGTCTGGAATATCAATGTTTAAATTATTTATTACACTATTGACCAAATCGTTTAAAGGTCAAAATGGATTACTGGATTACTGCGAGCAACTTGGAAGTAGCGCTCGCCGGCCGCTGCCGCGGCACCGCTCGCTACGCTCGCTCGGCTCGCGCGCGGTTGGTCAAACCTAACCTATTTCACCCAGTTCAAAATTACAAATCATACAATCTGCCGCAGAAATGTTTTTACCATTGTCTAATTATCCACTCGTAGGCAAATTGTATGATTCGTCATTTTGAACTGAGTGAAATAGGTTAGGTTTGACCAACCGCGCGCGAGCCCAGCGAGCGCAGCGAGCGGTGCCGCGGCAGCGGCCGGCGAGCGCTAATTCCAAGTTGCTCGCAGAAATGTTTTTACCATTGTCTAATTATCCGTGTTTTCGCAATATCCCTAGGGTTTTTTAAAATTTGATATTTTAAAATTACAACTAGCAACATTTGATCAGTCGTTCATTTGATGTCAGATACATTGGGATTTTAAAAATTTTCTAAATAAATCATTTGGTCATTTAAATTTTGTTATTTCGTTTATTGTTCTTTTGAAATTTGCTCGAGAAAGTTTTGATTTTCTAATATGCAACCGTTATAGGAGGAGATTTTAATATCAATATTTTAGATAAAAACTTAAAAACTAATTTATTCCTAGATCTTATGTCAGAATTCAAATTGACGCAATATATAAAAACTCCTACAAGAATCACATAAACCACTTCAACCTGCTTAGACCTAATATTCACTAACTTTACAAATTAAAACATACAACCGTCGTAGAATAAAAAAATTCGGACCATAGCACAATAATTGTACACTTACATATACGGCAACAATCAAAGCCAACTACGAGTGTA
The DNA here is from genome assembly GCA_917490735.1 of Dryobotodes eremita. NCBI lineage: Eukaryota > Metazoa > Arthropoda > Insecta > Lepidoptera > Noctuidae > Dryobotodes > Dryobotodes eremita. The sequence goes on along the minus strand of OU823251.1, from coordinate 13,970,569 downwards.
TGGTGTACCAACAAAAGATTATACAACACCACATACATAAAAAAATTCAAATCTAAATTATGTAAACATAATCGGAATGATTTGCTAATACCAGACAAAGATATAAATGTCAGGAAATCTCTTCAACGATAGAGTAATAACTATATTACATCAATTTATTCCTTCGCGTAAAGTTAAACTTAAAACCAAATTTAAAAAGTACTGGTTGACTACAGGCATTAAAATCTCTAGTAATAACAAAAAACTGTTAAAAAAACTAACACTTAGAACATAAATCCAATATTATTATTGGATTTATGTTTTTTTAAGTGTTAGTGTTTTTTTTTTTTACCATAAAAATAAAAAATAAATTCGTCACGACAGCATATTTTCAAGAAGCACTTAATATAATTAATAATAAAAAATACGCAGTAGGTATATTACTAGACATGACCAAAGCTTACGACAAAGTACAATTTAATATCAAGGTAGCAAAATTCCATCCCTTCTTCTTTCCCACAGATCTGCTATATACATCCTGCAACGTACTGACAGTTCGCCAGCTCTTCATAGTGCATTTAGTATTAAAACAACACACCACGCTTACCTACAATGCTGACAATACTATCAAGAGACGGAATGATATAGTATGCATATCTAATGCAACCTCAAAACATGTCTTTGTTGAAAGATTTTTACATTCTTAAGCCCTCTTCTTCTTCTTTTCTTTTTTTACATTCTTAGGCATTCTTAGAGATGTCAGCATCATTGACGGGGTCTGAAAGGGCCGATGCCTGCCGGGGTCGCGGATTGTTCGAAAGAGTTACCGTGGCCCTGGCGCACCGGTAACTGAAGGAACACGGGTGGGTTTTAGCCAGTAAGAGTGTGACACGCCCGGCGCCCTTCCGCTCCGCCCAGAGCGGGAGAGGTCATGTGATGATTTCCCATAAAAAAAAAGAAAGGCCCATTTCTGTACAATAGATTAAATAAAAAACTAAGTATCTATAAATTAAATTATTATAACTGTAAAAACATTATACTTAAGTATTTACTAACCATCAATTATGCACAGACAGAAGATCTACTTGTTGTCTGCAAATAGAACCGCTAACATGCAATTTTACTTTTATTTACTTAAGGTTTATTTTAGTTATAACTTTATACTCATTGTTAATTTATTACATTATGTATTTATGTACTTTCTAGCCTGAAGCACAGGTTCAACCTAGTTCAGGCAAATTAGCAACTGTGCTCTATTTTATTTGTAAATGTGTCCCGCTTATAAATAAACGATTTTATTATTATTATTATTAATATATTGCTTACAAAATTATACGGCATAGGTATTCGCAGAAAAGCTCATGAATGGCTTGTATCCAACCTGAAGAACAGAGAACAAACAGTATAAATAAAAAAATATAATAACCATACAAAGAAAAAGTGCCTAAGTTCACATTGTGGGATGCAAATAAATTATTGAGCATTGAGTATATTAAAATTAATATCTAGTATCCATTGTTCGTTATTTTCCATTTATTCGCGTTTATGTTTTATTGTAACTTGCAACAAAGAGAACATGTGTACCTATGTTTGTATTGTCATAAGAAATGATCTATGACTAGGTATTAATAATGACGGTGAAATATTATGTATAAAGAAAATAGCGTTCTACACCAATATAAGTCATCAAAGTACCTATAGTTCTTAATATTTATTTATTGAATAAGAATATAATACGTTAATTGGAATTGAGAGGTATAAGCTGTTGCGGTTTCTGATTGACTTCTACCTATCTCAGGATTAAAACCGCACATTTAATAGCAGATCGATGTTGACTCACTATACTCCGTTGGTTTAGGTAGTTAACGAAAGGTAAACGAAACAAAAACACGTGATTCATGGGTGCTAAACCTTTTATTATAAATTTTAAAATCATTTTATTTATTGAACAGCGCTACAATCATAAATACCGAAATTTAATCAAAGCCTATTCACACGCACTTTTAACGAAGTTATTTTAGGTTATTCATATTATAATTAGGAATTTTGTATGAAAACGTCAATAGTTTCATATAATAACCGGCATTGTTTCGAGTAAATTTATACTAAAAATCAACCGACTATACGTAATACCTGTCACTTCAGTTGTCATGCTACGTCACATTTGTACTCTTCTATTTAGCAAAGTTATCTAATACGTTGTATTTTTTAAATGTTTAGAGAACCTGTCTTTTTGGACTTTTTACAATAGGCAGATTACAAAATATTATATTGTTATTACAAATCTAACAAAAAAATTGTGCTTAAGTACGAAGAGTAGTTTAAGAATAAATGATACAAGTTTAACATACTCACATAAAAGGGGGAAACTATCGTAAAAATCGAATATAAATTTAATTTTGTTATAGAGTATTTTTAGACCAGAAAAAAATAACCCTTTTTACGATTTGTTTACCTTTACTTAATTACCTAAACTAATGGAGTATAGTCACTTGGTAAGGGAAGATAATCTTTTCTTCATTTATTAGTTACCAGCGACCCGCCCTGGCCTGCTTCGCACGGTTTTGCCGACTTCACAAAACATCGAGATTTCCATTTTATATTAATTTGAGTACCTTTACTAAATAAAATAAAATCTACAACCATTGTGGAGTTCCGAAAAACTAAGCGGTCACACAGACATACCCAAAAAGTGACTTCATACTATTCATAGTTAGTCATTTTAATCTAGCCCCCTTTTGCCTGTGGTTTCTCCTCTTCTTCGTGGTAGTTCCTGCCTTGGTACCTATGTCATGCTAGCGTTGTTAACTGACTAACTAATTAATTCATTTATTCGTGAAGGCTCTTGTGATGCATCAATTATAGGTGCATGGTGAAACAATTATAAAGCTCTGCCTGAATTTTAGAAATATCTCTAAAGCGTAGGTACATAGTAGAGAAGAGAGAATGGCGATTGTGCGGTCAACAAGAAACGTAGTTTAACACTACCCAAAAGTTTCAGTAGAGATGAATATAATCTATACCAATATATCAATATACAGGGTTATTTGTAAAACACCAGCAACCTCTTAAGGGGTCACTGTACTCATCATTATAAACAACTTTTACTATGGAAAAAAACCTGAAATCGCGAAAAAAATATCAGCTGTTCGCTACGTTTTGAAGTGTTATGCGAATATAAATGTAGGGAAAATCTGTTTTTTTTTTCGCGATTTCCGGTTTGGTCCATAGTAAAAGTTTTTTATAATGATGAGTACAATGACCCCTTAAGAGGTTGCTGGTGTTTTACAAATAACCCTGTATAAGTCACTAACTAACTTAGAAAGAATATACTAATAATAAAGCTGAAGAGTTTGTTTGTTTGAACGCGCTATCTCTGGAACTACCAGCTGGGTTATAACAATTCCTTCTGCATTTGATGGCCCAATTTTTGAGGAAGATTTAACATCATGCTACGACCCTTAGGAGCCGAGTAAAAAGAAAACAAGTCAGAAAGAACGCTAAGCGAAAATGAAGTAAGAACGCGGGCGGGCGATGCGATGCGACGCGGTTAAACTAAACGGCGAGTGAAACGGTGGGGTGCAGCTAGTCTAATATTAATTTTTGAGGAAGATTTAACATCATGCTACGACCCTTAGGAGCCGAGTAAAAAGAAAACAAGTCAGAAAGAACGCTAAGCGAAAATGAAGTAAGAGCGCGGGCGGGCGATGCGATGCGACGCGGTTAAACTAAACGGCGAGTGAAACGGTGGGGTGCAGCTAGTCTAATATTAATTTTTGAGGAAGATTTAACATCATGCTACGACCCTTAGGAGCCGAGTAAAAAGAAAACAAGTCAGAAAGAACGCTAAGCGAAAATGAAGTAAGAGCGCGGGCGGGCGATGTGATGCGACGCGGTTAAACTAAACGGCGAGTGAAACGGTGGGGTGCAGCTAGTCTAATATTACCATAAGTACCTACTTATTAAGGTTAAGACCAGTATACTAATAATTCACAAAGGCTAGGTTTAAAATATGTTTGTCTTTTTTAGGGTTCCGTAGTAAAATAACCCTTATAGTTGCGCCGTCTGTCTGTATGTCTGTCCGCAGTTTAACTCCCCTCCCCTGATCTTTGGTACTAAAAACCTGTAATATGCACGGTTATACATAGTAATCACGCCTACAAAGAAGTATAATTATTAATAAATTAAATTAATTAGGTTCCGATTACATCTACCCACACGTGTGCAAACATTAATAATGGACTTTGTATCATACACAAAATTAAATTTAAAAGTTTTTTTAGAGCGTTGGTCGTATTCCAGATATGACATAAGTAGGTACAAACTGATGATTTAAACCCACTGACATACATAATTGATTAAAATGATTCGAATAATCCTAAGGCGGTCTGTGACTATAGTCTAATTGTTGTTAAACGAAAACTTGTTTTGATTTGTTTGTAGCTAAATCATACAATCAATGAAATTACCTATTATAATTGGTTTAAGAGAAAAAGTCATATAAACTAAGTACTTACCTCAATTCCCAATCTAAATACAAAGTCGGGGGTAGGAAATTAGTAAAGTAAACGTAAAGTAAAGTAAAAATTTATTTACATAGATTGCAGGTACTGTAGATAAGATGTGACTTCACCTACAAACTTTTTACCCAGATCGAAGACTTTCTTTTACAGAAAACCAAGAAACAAATTATTATGAAAATGTATTGCTTTTCCTTTTTCCTGGGTGCAAATGTAAGCTCTTTAATATAAAAATACATTTTTCCTGTATGTGGTGGGCGCAGCAGCACCAGCACCAGCATCACCTTTGTTGGTCTTTTTAAGTGACCTACCACTTAAAAAGACTACTAAAATTTTAAGCACCTATTTTTAAACACTACCATGACAATTTATGATACAATATTAGCAACACATATGGGTACATTATGATATAAAGTTTTAATATTTCAAAAACTATAAGATTAGGTAGATATAATTTTCCTGTATTTTTCAGTCATTGTTATACCAACTGTGCCAGTTAGTTTTGGAACGATTGTGAAAATATAACGAACCCTAAAAACGATAATGGATAAGTACAGTACAAAGTAACTGCCCACCCACGTCCTACGCCACTTTACCTATTGGCATAAATACAGGAAGTTGACAAACAAAATGCGTTCAGTATTTTCCATACATAAACGAAGTTAACTTATTGACAATTTATTCATTAAGTGGTCTACTACGCACGTGGTATAATGGTCCATGTTACTTTATTTCATTCGTTTATTTATGTCTAGTATTAGTTAAGTGTAAATTTATTTATCTTGCTCCTTACGTGAAGTAAGCCAGTATTAATTTATCAATAAAATTAAGTTTGACCGCAGCCTTAAATTAAAGTTATTTGCAATAATAACAGAAATAGCGGTTACAGCTATTATTGAAGGCGCAAATAGTTGTTTCAAATTGATAAGTTATTTAAATATTCAATTGTAATATCAAACTTTCATTGTTAAAACTCTTTAAAAATAATCAGATCCGTCATCTCTTAGGTTCTTTTTTTGTTCCTATTTTGTACACAAAAATAATACTGAGATTTAGAAATTGTATGGCTGAATAAACTTTACTTAGACAAACGTAGTGTGAGACGCTCGCCGCCGCCCGCCAGGTGGACTGACAACTTGCGAAAGGCGGCTGACAGAAACTGGATGAGGAGAGTTGAAGATCGGGCTCAGTGGCGTTCACCAGGAGAGGCCTACGTCCAGCAGTGGACGAATATAGGCTGATGATGATGATGGTTAAATAAAATTTAAAATATGTTTTTTCGTGACAAATGTCCTGATTGTCGATGACATTTTCTTAAGTAATCGAAATTGTTCGATTCTTCTGCGTAGAAAATATCAATGAATAAAACAAAAATTGAAAACAGATTTAGGTCAGCCGCAGCCGTTTTGATTTATAATAATAATAATAATCTTTATTGAAATAAGGTAAGAGTTACAAAACCTATGAAGCCTCTGAAACCCAAACTAGGTAAAAACCTGTATGTCAGATTTTAGCGCCTTCTCCCAATTCATTACAATATATTTTTATACCAATTAAGCTTTTAAATGACCATAACAATTAGAGCATGCAGAAATTACAATAGTACTTTAGGGTACTTATTGAAAATGTAGTGTGAAATTAGTGTGTGGATGTGGAGTGTGGGTGTATGTGTGGCTGTGTGTGTATGTGTGGGTGTGTTTACTTTACCGAAAAATATATTTTTCCGTTTCATCGTAGTTAAGAGTAAGAAGCCAGTTCTTAACCCTATTCTTGCATTCATGAAAAGAGAGCGGGTAAATGTTTAAGATTTTATTAACTTTATTGTAAATATGCACAGAAAGAAAACGCCTCTGACGTCTGGCTAATGCAGTACGAGTTCTTACGGAATCAAATACATTAGAAATAGTACGTTTGCTGCTTAATTTATCAGGATCATAATAAGTAGACACATGCAGTTTGATAATAACCTGATAAACAAAAAGCTGCCTCACAGTAAGGACCTGACACAGCTCATACAGCGTTCTAGTGGGGAATCTGTAGGGTTTAAACGTCATAGTTTTCAGCAAGGATCGCTGAGCTCTTTCCAATTGTATGATATGCATTTTGCATGCACCTCCCCATACTCCAATGCAGTATCCGATGACAGATTGAACAAGGGCATAGTAAACAGTAAGGAGAAGTTCCAGGTTAGCTACATGCCTAAGATTTTTGAAAACCCATATCAATTTTCTAACACGTGAGGAAATCATGTCAATCAATTTAAATTAACTTTGATCGGATAACAATAATGTTGCTAATATTTGTGACGTAAATTGCTTGGAAGATAATGAAAAATTTAGTCGACGAGGCTTAGAAAGTATGGATAGACTAGCTTTTGCCCGCGGCTTCGCTCGCTTTAATTTAGACTTTGACTATCAATGCGGGTTATAATTCAATCATGATTCGAAAGACACGTGGCGCCATCTATTATCATAAGAACGTTATTGTTGTTTTCCTCTGGAACAGTACTTTTTTGCGGGATGAAAGGTACCCTATGTCCGTTTCTGTACACCTGACAACGTATATGCAAAATTTCAGGATGATAAGTAAAAAGGTAACAAACAAACAAACTTACTTTCGCATTTATAATATTAAGTTAGGAAGTTAGGATTAGGATAGGATATTAGTTAGGATAGTTAGGAAGTTAGGAAGTTAGGATTACAATGAGAAAGACTATATTGAAGAAAGATGGATAATAAATAAAACAACTATAGTTTAATGGCACGGAAGGTCAATTCGCATTGACACTGTTGTTAGAAACCTCGAATTATAATTAGGATTAAAAATGATTTACATTGCTAATCTGCATATCTATCCGGCGGCTAAATGTCTCCTAAATTATTTATACTTTTATAGCCTAAACTTGAATAACGTAAAGATTATATCACAGTTTACACACAACATTCAGATAGAGTGCTCCTTTGAAACACCTCTCATTGAAAAACCTACAAAATCTATACTTATATAATATAACTGAAGAGTTTGTTTTTTTTTTTGAACGCGCTTTTCTCTGCAACTACCAGTCGGATTTGAAAACAGCTTTTTGTATTTGATAGCCCAATTTTTGAGGAAGGTATAGAGCTATGAGGCACAGGGTGTAAAGCTCTCTCATACTCTATGGAAAAGGGAGGATCCTCCGACCAGAGGGGTGTTGTGTCTGGTGGGCAACTGCCCGACGTTTGAGGTCGGGACGTTGTATATATGCTAGTTGCGCGGTAAACTCTGCTTGCGCGATGCAGGATTTTGCGTGACGTCAGTGTGACGTGTAGCTTGCATGTGGCGATGTTGATACCGCTACATAGGTATGCTGGCTTGGGGCTGTTTAACACATTACGACCTTTAGAAGCAGAGCAAAAAGTAAAAAGTCAGAACGTACGCTAAGCGAAAAAGATGTAGGTACAGCGCGGGCAGGCGATGCGACGCGGTGAGACGGGACAGGGAGTTTTACAAAAATGTGGGTGTTATTTTAGTATATTGTGTATCTTACGACTTCCACGCGAACGAAGTCACGGGCAGAAGCTAGTAATTTAATAAAAGGATAACATCGCTTTTTCTTTTAAGAAAAACCTAACGGCAAACAAACATCCGTTTCCCAATAAATCTGTTCATTCTGAAAAACATGTTCAATTCAAATGATGATATTTTTGTTTAAATGTTCTTGTGTCCTATAAGTTATTTAAGTTAAGTAAATGCGGCTACCGAACCAAAAGTGAGGAGTAAATATCTACAATAAGTATTGTACAATCCTTGGTCGTGTTTGATGATGTTATCTACGTTATTACCGGATCCTAATGTGGGTAATAAAGAGCTAAGGTCTCGTATATATACTAAATAATATATTAAACTAGTGACTCGCCCCAGCTTCGCACGGTTGTAACGCCTTCACAAAACATCAAGTTTTCTTAATTATATCTAAGTCTCATATTGATGTCTTATGCACATAAATTCTCTAAATAATGGTGAAATTCGCATCAAAATCCTGTGCGTAGTTTAAAAAATCACACAGACCGGCACGAAAAACGACTCTAATTTATAACATGTAGTTATTAAAGGTACAACAGTCTATAATAATAACATTTAAATAAATAATCGATCTACAGACATTATTCTTAGTTGCCCTGTGGCATTATAGTCTAGTTACGCTTATTGAAATGAATATTATTTTAGGTAGTAAAAAAAACATTCGTGCCGTAGGTAATGTTTATCTAGTTTTTCCTGTATTGCAGGTTTTGATTCCGTCTTAAACGAAAGGAACAAAATATATTTGTTCTTTAGTTAGATAGTTGTTCCAGGTTGATATCTGTGTGAATTTGACATGTTCATAATACAGTAATTACTTGAACACAGTTATGCATAGGTAATCTACATTATTATAAATGTAAGTGGCTTTTAGTATGTGTGTGTGTGTGTGTGCCGCGTTCTTCGAAACTACGCAACGGATTTTGATGCAGTTAGGGCACCCACATAAAACAGCGATGCGATGCAGTACGACGCCGCATCGCAGGAACCGTCCTGGAGCTGCGTCCTGCGAGCTCGCAGATTTCTGCAATGCGATGCGAATTCGTAGTTTTGTGTGGGAACCCTTATAGAGGTACGAGGAACAGGGTGTAAAGTTCACTCATACCTCCATAGACAAGGGAGGATCTTCCGACCAGACGGGTGTCGTGTCTGGTGGGCAACTGCCCGACGACTGAAGTCAGGTCGTTGTATATATGCTAGTTGCGCGGTAAAATCTGCTTGTGCGATGCAGGACTTTGCGTGACGTCAGTGTGAAGCGTAGCTCGCATGAGGCGATGTAAATGCCGCTACACAGTTGTCACCATCATTCAGAGAATTTATTCCGGAAGGTAGAATCCATAAATATATTTAACAATAATAGGTTCTGCATAATCCATCAATATATTAAACTTACGTAAGTAATAAAAACATTTCGATGTTTTGTGAAGTCCTAAAAGTCGTGTGAAGCTGTTGTGTTGTGAGTTGCTAGTGCTGTTGTAAATATGTCATTTAATAAAACGATCTAATAAATTGTCTAAGGTATTATTGTGGTGATCCTTGGTAAATGCACTGTGCTACACATAGGCATCTCAATGGAAATGAAGGGGGCTTGGAAGGCAACACATAAATTGTCGATTAATAATAAATTATATATTTATTCATATTTTAATAGCGTCATACTAAGGAATTATTGCAAGCGATATGGAACGAGTTTCCTTTAACATAGGTTCTCAACGTGGTGGGAAATAACGCTCCTTTGTGGGCGTTTAAGACTTTCAGGGGGGCAGTAGAAGACCCATAGAAAATTAGGAGGCGTTGAGATGGTATCTTACAACTATATAATATTAGGTACATCCTACTTCCTACTAATATTATAAATGTGAAAGTGTGGATGTTTGTTACTCAATCACGCTAAAACGGCTGAACGGATTTGGATAAAATTTGGCACATGGGTAGACTATGACCTGGATTAGGACATAGGATACTTTTTATCTCGATATTCCCACGGGATCGAGATTTCTGCGGGTGAAACCGCGGGGCGCAGCTAGTATTTAAATATAATTGTGGCAATAGCTATAAGATTCACGACACTGGTAAGTAAAAAAATTGGGGAGCTCTAGATAATATTGGCGTCTAACTTTCTATGTTATAATTTTGACTTTTTTTTACTACTAGCGATTCGTCCCTGCTTCGCATGGATGCAATGTACTCAAATATCTTAGCTATATCTGTATATTAATCTATTATAACCACAGTCCTTCCGGGATAAATTCCCTATGAAGATGAGAAAACTACATCAAAATCCAATGAGTACTTAGTTTAGAAAGGACTAAAAAAAAAGGCTCCCACAATTAGGCGCGACGCGACAGCGCTACACAAAGGCGCCGCTCGTCGCGCGACACGCGGTGCCTTTGTGTCGAGCGTCGCGTAGCGCCAGTGTGTACGAGCCTTTTTGCTGCACGACTCGTAGTAGCATTAGAAGAATTTCTAAAAGTCAATAAATATAGTTTAAGAAATTACATGACAGTCGCATGCTTGAAAACTTTCTGATACTTGTTTAGCTCAACCCAGTGTTCAAAATGAAAAAGGCAACTGATAATAGGTAAATCATTTATATACCTGCCTGCAGGGTACGGTTGCGAAATACACTAACAATTTCAATGCCTTTCATTTTGACAATTCGAGAACATTCACTGCGTAATTTACGTTGTCGAGCAGACGAATTTTTCAAAATGTTCAAATTCAAATTCACCTTATGTTCACAAAATGAATAAATTAATTTGGTGGACATAAGGTAAAAATGATACATATGTTATATAAAAAAATGTTGGTCCATACTATGTCCTGCCAAAGGGCATACAAAATAGCTTAGGTAATCGAATGTCAATTAACGAAATAGAAACAAAAATAAAGTCAATAATTACGTGGAAGTCACAATTTCATGCCTAACACTAATACTTAATAATATGTCAATAAATGATAGACGGCACATAAAAAAATAGGAATTAATTAGTCACAATTCCGTATAAGCACAATAACAAATGCAATAAAAATTTCAATAAATAATATCATTATCATAGGGGAGCAAAATTTTAATTATAGACAGATATAAAATTATATAATATTATTTTAATTTGTCATTAAGATATTTATTAACAGAATAATACTCCTTGTCATTCAATAATTTAAAAAGCTTACGTTTAAACTCATTCATGTTGTTGCTTGATATAATTTGATCAGGTAATTTGTTATAAAGTTTTAGAGCCATTGCATTTATACCCTTGTAGAGAAATTTGGTTTTAGTGCACAATGGGTGCAATTTTTTTGAGCGCCGTCGACTTTCAACAGATTTATATAAAAACATGTTGTTTTTTACAAAGATACAGGCTTCATAGATATAAAGTGATGGTACAGTCAATATTTTTAAGTTTTGGAAATGTGGCTTGCATGAATCCGTTCGTTTTATTTATATGTAAAAATATGCTGAGCTATATGTAAGCTCGAATATATTTTCTCTGTGCTATTAATACCTCCTCTACCTTACTAGCATTGCCCCAAAATATAAGACCATATCGCAAAGCAGAGGCGACATATCCATGATAAGCTGCTAAGAGCGCTGTCATATTCACAATTTTGCCTAGCATATAAAGATCATAGGAAAACTTACTGAGCTTCCCACATATATTATCAATTTACTCACACATCACGTATAAGATATATGCTACCACTTAGATTAACTTAACTTAAATTAGCTTTATATTCATAATCGCTCAGGTAGATCGACACAGTCTACTATTATACTTATACCATCACTTTTTAAGCTGAATCACTGTCTCTCAAGATACAGGTTACCTAGTTTGAGAGGCAGGGTTTTCCATATTGTGTACAGATTTCAGTTCCTAGATTGTATTGCATTGTGTTACTACCTAAGCTCATTCAAATTGTGTTTACTTGAAACATTTTAAATCTGTGTTTTTGTGAAATAAAGTTTTATTATTATTTATTTATTTTTATTTGAGTCCTCCATGTCATATCGTATATGAACCAATGAATTAGGAATTTATTTCAAAATCCTTCGGATTTAGAAAAAAAGTGTGATACGCAATTAGGGTGCAGTATTCCCCGAAGAGTAGGGGAAGTCCGGGAGAGTATACTCACCCACCATTCAAATGCATTTTTTTTTAAGAATGTGTTGCAATTTTCAAGTAATTATATTTTAAACTGCGTTATTTAGCTATATCTATATTCTCTAAAGAAACTTTGATAGAACTGAAATACTTCCTCAATTATTAATAAATTTACCTGAAGTGAAATTTGGGTAATTTCTCCCACCTAGATGGGAGACTTGTCCACCGAAAAAGGAAGCTATTACCCGGGCTTGAAAATGAAATGATCATAAGAAAATAAAATGTGATTTTATCTATCTTCTATACTAATAATAAAGCTGAAGAGTTTGTTTGTTTGTTTGCTTGAACGCGCTAATCTCAGGAGCTGCTGGTCCGATTTGAAAAATTATTTCAGTGTTAGATAGCTCATTTATCGAGGAAGGCTATAGGCTATAGCGCTAAGACCAATAGGGACGGAGCACCAATGAGAAATGTTTCAAAATCGTAGGTTTTTTTTTCCTTTTGAGAGCTTCCGCTGCGTGCGCTGCGTAAACGGTTAAAGTTTCACAAAAATCATGTATTACAGAATTGTTCCCCTTTAAAAGTTCTAAAAAAAAGTCTGCGACAGCTTATGTCTATCTTTTAAGGTTGGCTCACTATGAACTTTTTTATGCTAACCAAATTTGTTCTAAAATAATGCATTATTTGCGAAGGTGTTTTTATAAACATGATATTAATCCTTATCCAAATAAATACGTTATTCATCATTTAAAACAAAATTGCCGTTTACATCATTTGATTTCAATGAATATCTTAGGAGATATCGCAGTATTAAAATAACATCGCAGCAAAATAATGGTGCAAGGCCGGCGGCGGGTGGTCATGACGGGGAAGGGCGGCGGCCCCAGTTATCTCTGCGAGATACCAAAAATGACGTCCAGTACCCCAGTAAAAATTGAATCGGTAACCCAGTAAAATTTCTAAAACCTTAAAAAAAAATTGTCCTAGAATTTGTATTGGGTAACCCGGTAAATTTTCTTGGGTTTGCGCATATTATGGTCCCGCATTACTGCAGAGCCCCAGTAAAAATTCATAAACTCCCCAGAAATATTTTAAGAAATTATTTCTCCGTGATAAAAGCGTGATGTAGGTACCTAAAACAGCTCCTTAACGTACGTATTATTTTAAAATATTTCCACCCTCTACGTAAACGAAGTCGCGGGTTAAAGTTAGCGTTAGCCCACTATTCCACGCGGACGAAGTCGCGGGCAGAAGCTAGTAGAAAATATAATCTCAAACATAAGGCTCGAAGTTTTACATAAAAAAGTAACTATCTCAATCAATGTAATCAATTCCATATTCAAGAGCAGCGCCTTTAATAGATTTTCCTTTATCAATGTCATCTAAAGCATTTTTTATTACTGATAATATCTAAATTACTTCTGTTTCTTGTCCTGACCTGGTTTTTATATATTTAAACGGCATTTTGCGTGTGAATCTGAAATGAAAAACAAAAACTATGAGTTATTAATGAACACTGCGGAAGAGATTACCCTGGGTAAAGTCTCCTCCCGACGCATAACTGTCTCCCACCCCACGCCAATTTGAATGTTATTTAATTTTTACAAAAACTATGACACATAGGTAAAATCTATTTGTCGTAAGTGTTACTAGAATAAATACACTTATGATTTAAATAGGTGCCTTGTTCGTATTAATTGAAACAAAACAACAATCTAAAATTAAAAAATATCACTTACCGGACGCAATTTAACGTGTTGTCACTAAGTCCTACACACTTCGAAACCAAATGTCGAACGCCATGCCGCCGCGTGAGCGAGATAAGAGATACGATACGCAGCACGTGTTAGAAGTACAGGAACAGGGCAATGCTTATTTCCACAAAGATTTTATGACCGGATGCTATTTGCCTTTGCCTCCCCCTGGTAAACTGTCCCGGACTCCCCCTACCTCATTTCGCCAGTTATAGGCGTGCCGATTGCTATCAACTGGACACAAATCCTGACTCTGGGCTGCTAAATATACCTACAGACCTAAGTTTTATTAATCCACCAATTAAACTAGTTCCGTAAAATGTTCTTTTATGACGTATCTGATGGTCTAGTTACAAAGTCCGCTCTATCTTTTACGTCGATTGCACAATTTGCGTCTTAGCATTGCTAGGCGCGTGTGACATTGAATTTACGCATATTTCGTGGCCGACCCTCTGGTCAATACCACATGATCTCACCATGTGAACCAAACGGGAGCTAAAGAATAGAATAAATGTACCTACTTTGCGCCTGGTAATTTTGCAAAAGAATATAAGTAACGTCAGGGCTAAATATATATGTCATGGTGTGTTTTTTTGTCAGTTCTTTCCGTTTGCACGACAGTTAATTGTCGTTAAACGTAATTAAAACATCACTCTATCTGCGGTAACTTCGAACTGTTCATAGAAATACAGGAAAACACAATTAAAATTATGTTTAAAATTCGTTAATCACTATTGTATATCGCTAAACTAATTTGAAATCGTGCAAGAATCGGGCAAGAATTAAAAAGTTTTTTTAAAATCTCCAATGACCAATGACAATCGCCAAGACAGATTTTGATGAATATTTACGAGATTTTACGTTTTTCAGGATCATAGGTAATTCCTACAATGCAGTCACAAAATCAAATCAACGCAACAAATTGTTCAATCACTTCATCACTTACTTAAACATGTTTAGATTTTGAATAGGCTGGCGGTATGGGCGGGTTTCTGTAGATAAAATAATATCATATAATCAAACGTATCTTTTTCTCAGTAGTAGCCCGGAGTCTGGATTTGTACCCGGTTGATGGCAGTAGGCTCGCCCCCAATTACATGGGACTTAAACATAACTGGCGAAATGTGGGTGTATAGGTACACCTCTGCCTAACCCTTCGGGGAATACAGGCGTGAATTTTATGTTTATGCTTGTTTTAATATGTTATGTTTTAGATAAAAGGAAAATACAGCCAAGTGCGTGTCGGACCACGCGTAGTTAAAGGTTCTGTAAAACTTAGATTAATTCTAACTAATAGAACCATTAATGTACGAGTATATAGAAGGCAAGTAACAACATGATTCAATTAAGTCTGAGTACTACATGGTGCTACTAAGAAAACGTAGACAAATTGTGCTGTACTCGTTATGCTAATATATGAGAATCGTTTGTTTAATTAACGACTCAGACGCACCACAGTAACGTCTAGTAACGACGTGTAGTTAGTTATCACCGTAAAATTCTATTCTAAGCTGCAAAGTTATTTCATTAAAGTTTTCCTGCGATTTATTAAAATACTCAGAAGATTGCGAGAAACGCCTACAAACTAGTTTTACAAGAAACTTCTTTTAGTCATAATCACTCGTGTAGTGTCTGTAACATAGAAATAACAATAAATAGGTACTTGGAATGTACGATGTATGTATTCCGAGGTAGAACATCATACCCGGGCTGCAGTACTACAGAAGTTCCAAAACACTTTTTCACACAAATTATAAAATTCTTTGGATCAATCTGGTATGCTACGTAAAGGAAAGGGATATAACATAACATAACATCACGCCTGTAATCCCCATAGGGTTAAGCAGTGATGCAACTATAGTACATCCGCATTTCGCCAGTTAGGTATATTTAAGTTCCATGTAATAGGGGGCGAGCCTATTGCCATCAACCGGGCACAAATCCAGATTTTAGGCTGCTACTGAGAAAAATATGTTTGATTATAAGTAATTATGGTATCTACAGAATCCCGCCCTTATCTACTGAAAAGCAATGTCAGTCAGCTGTTCGAATGACTTCCTCACTTCTCTCTTTCAATCCGTTGAGTTTTCAGTCAAACCTTATCTTCAGAAGTCGGTGATATCTAGATAAATAACCCTTTTTTGGGCCCAAGATGAGTACTTTATCAGACATGTAAACTTATGTGCCTTTTCGTGGCTTTGCTACAAAATAATTGGCAACAGGAATAGCTCAATAAATCCTTTGAAGTTATTAGTGTCGTCGTCTGGTACGAGTATCTACGTGTGACTTAGACCTACATCTGGGCTTCCATTACTAGTCTAGGCGTAGATAACATTGCAGTCCATAGCCGATACACTTGACAGCTGGAGGTGATGTTGTAAAGCGAGTCGCGACTCATTTGTACGTGAGGAGCGTACGCGTCATTAATTCATTACTGCTCCAATAAAACTACCGTTTTGTAACAACAGCAGTTTTACTACGGTTCGTGTAAATTAACTCGTGAAAATGACACAAGTAACATTTTGAACCAGACCTCGAGATTTTCGTTTCTAAACAAAATCCAAATGCCTTCTCCTTGCCTCTTCGCAATGAATGTTAAACATAAGAACGCACCTCCGTGACAAAACAAGTGGTACTGTGACCAGAATATAAACTATGATCGCTCTGGATTGTGATTTAACCACAGAGAGATTCGTGCACAACGCCTCATTGGAAAAACATCGGCATTAACATTATCATCGGCATAAATATTATTAGAAAAACTATTTCACAAAGAACATTAAGGTAATTAGGTATAACTTCAATGCTATAAATCTTAGGGATTAATTATAACAAGGGCGGTGATAATTAAAAGTGTGAAGGCTGACAAAAATTATGAACGGTCTGAGTCGGCGAGTGACATTGATCACGATACACTTTACAATATTGTGCAAGTAATGACTCTCGGACAATCACTTGCCTATGCAATTACCTATCGACTTTTATAGTCACTTTTAGAGTATAAATAATCCGATTAACCGACTTCCTTTACTTAATAAGCGTTAAAACCTAAAACCAAATTAAAAGCTTGAGTGGTTTTACACTTTTTTTACTTACCTAAATATTACTGAGTGTTATTCTTTGTCTTATAAAAAAATCAAACTAATGTTTTGCGTTTTCCGCCTTGGTTTTTAAATGATCATGAATTAAAAAAAAGGATCTTGCTCAACGTATTTACTAAACAGTTAATGCAATTGCGTTTAATTAAATAAGTAGGTAATTATGTGGTGGGAAAAATCGGAACATTTTTAAAACTTCTCGTGACCGGAGGGCTGGCCTGTTTTTAGCCCAGAATAAAAAAAAATTAAATTAAAATAAAATTAAAAGAAAAAGAAAAGAATCAGCATTGCCATCCAACGTGGCAATGCTGCCAACCTTTTGGGCACTTATACCATTGACAGCAATTCGGACGAATTTTTTGATGCCCTATGAGCTCTTAATTTTTAAAAAAAAATTATGTTCTTGTAAATATATTGTATATATATATTTTAGTGTTAGCTTGTATATTATAATTATTCAGATGAATACATTTAATAATTCAATGAATAAGTACCAATAATTCAATGAATAAGCACCAATAATTGTAAATGTTATGTGATGTTAATAGGTAAAGCATTTTCCGCCTTACCTGCTTATAATGGCTGTGTATGTAAGGATAAAGATCATGATTAACGTCAGTGTAATATACTTAATCATATTTTTTTTAAAGCTTTAAGCTGTTCATAACTTTACACATCGGTTACTTATGTAAGGGTGATCATTTATTAAACTGATCACCATGACCTGATAAGTGCTACAGTCAGTGTTCAGCATACTCTGAAGTGATAACGTAACGCGTTCGAGCTGGTTTTGGTCAAGGGCTACGATGACATGTGTATTGATGCACAACTTGCATACTAATATTAAACGATGGAGTTAGTGATCCCAAGTGTATGAACATAGTTGCAGGTAGGTATTACACATAGTACACAAACCCTAAGTTAATACGCCTAAGTTAATATCAATAATACGCTCGCAATGAAACTCGTATGCAGTCCAAATTCGATAATAATGACAGCAATAAAATATAAAGCCACTAGCTTTAGCCAGTGACTTCGCCCGTGTGAAGGTCGGAAATTATCCCACGGGAACGAATTACCGTGATAAAAACTATCATATGTTCTAATCCAGGTACCGGATGTATCCCATCCAAATCCGTTAAGCCGACATTTCCAAATATGCAGAAGAAATATACAGATAGTTATAACAGTGTGTAGATTCCTGTAGTTATAACAGTTAAGGTGCCTGCCTTTACCACGCGGCCGAATTTCCACCCTGTGTATTATAAAAGTGTAAGCCCGTGGAAATCCTGTGAATTCTAAAAGTAGATGTTTCTCGGAATTGCAGGGTCAGATTTTGATGCCCCTTTGCACAAGGGTATAAATGAAGTATCCCTACACAAATAACAAAACCGTGTCGCTATTGATCCATAGACCACTTCCCGTACAAATTCGCCCAGTCTCCTTTAAGAAAAGTAGGATTTTATCGAGACCAGCACCCTAATTGCGCAATACACTATCAGTCACAATCTGAATCATTTTGAAGGATATTCACTGCTTCATATATCCATTGCTTCATATGTTCGAAAAATTTGTATGCTCAACAACGTAAATAACGCAATGAATGTTGTTGAACTGTCAAAATAAAAGCCATTCCTACTGTTAGTAAGTTACGCAATTACCCTGCCGGTCTAATGTTTGATTCCTAGGTTGGGCAAAACTAAACTAATTTGAAACTACTTAAGTGTGCACATACAAAGATATAAGCCGAAAAAATAAAGTTAAAAACTAAAACTCAACTAAGACAAAATATATACCCGATATAATAATCTTAAATTCTTCTCGGTAACACAACATCAGCTATATGCTGCCATGTTGTGTTTTATGTGACGTCATAAAGCTTATAACTCGCGGAACAACAAAACGCTTTCAACGTTACCTAGTTTGTCAAAATACGACTAGTAGTTTAGGAGGTATGAGGGAACAAATGAACATACATACACATATACATAGACTGTTTCAATCATAGCCCTCCTTTGGTTTTGCCGTAGTCGGGTAAAAATAAAACTTGCATCATATTTTTTTTATAATTAGATCTGGCTAAACAGCGATCACATAGATCATTGCTCGAGGTTAAGCAACGTTGCCATGGTTAGCTATGTGACTCCGAAAGCACGTGAAGCCGTCGGCCCCGCCTGTCATGCAAATCTATGACAGTCGCAACATGTCATAATGCTGTCAGAAAATAATAAACATGTGACAGTCCTACTCATCCAAAGTTTCAGAAACTATTTTAAAAACTTGTCTGCAGCTTCGATCTCCGCCATTCTCTGGGTTTTCTCTGGGTAGAAAGAAATGCAAAGTGCAGAGTTATATGAAGACTAAAGTGGCCCTGACATCTACAATAGGTTTGCATGCGCAATATGATTGAATCAGCCCTTGCACTCAAACGACCAATTATTTTGACACAATACCATTGACAGCCCATAAATTGTAATGTTTCCGCGTAAACAAGACCATTATGTAATAGTTCGCAATACTGATCCTACACGGAATGAAAATATTGTGAAATATTGTGAATAAAATTGAAACTCGGTCAAACTTTTGTTCAATCACTGCGCAATCTTCTATACCAACCCTTAGGTCAAGAACATAGCGATGTTGAAGGTGTAGGGACCGCTCATCTCTGCATAAAAAGATTTAAACTCGACATTTTTCCATTGAAATTAAAAACTTCAACACGTGAACTCTTGTTGTTAGTAAAATGTAGAGTACATAATAAACCTTGGCAACCCCAATAGCAGAGTAAAATGGTTGGGTTTATTCTGTACTCTGCATTTCACTAGAAGTACAAAATCAAAGCATAGGTCTAGATTACCCACAGAATAATTTCCAGAAATTGTTTGTTCTTCCACTAGGCTAGCTGGATGTGTATCCTGTACAGTTCTGCATTTTAACCCTCTTGGCGTTAAAATGCCGAAATTAATACACTAAATATCAAGATGACCAATATATTATTAACGGAAATTAAAATATGTAGTAGGTACTTGTTACATAAAATAAACTGATTGCTATTTAAATTTTATAAGCGTACGTGTGCCTGAGCGATTGTGCTGATTAAGACGTCATTCCTCCGTCGTAACTTCGTAAGTTACAAATGTTACATCATGTCAGGCTCTTAAGAAGAAATCAGAATCTTCGTTTGTTCGATAAAAAAAAAATATATTATAAATATGTATTCTGCATGTAGATATATATATACCGGATTTTTAACGAGTAGTCAAAGTTCGTTTTGTATTAACGTTGTTGCAACAGATTGCAATTAATAAAAATTAGGCACCTTTTCGCAATATTATATATTTAAATCGCCTTTTTTCGTTCTCTCGTTTCGGGATCTGGGTCGTTCTGGCCAGAGTAAAACTAAGAGTTAAGCCTGATTCTTTCCAGCCAAAAACCAACATGGTGGCGTACGTGGAGTTAAACGGTTTCCTAGTCTTGTAAGCCGACCTTGCAGATTACAGCCATAACTTTAGCCACTCCAAACTCGACAAACAGAATCGCAAGTAACCATAACTCAGTGCTATTAAAGTATTCTCAGTGAGTTGTGTAAGACCTTCATTAAGTTAGCTAGATT
Organism: Dryobotodes eremita; assembly: GCA_917490735.1. Lineage (NCBI taxonomy): Eukaryota > Metazoa > Arthropoda > Insecta > Lepidoptera > Noctuidae > Dryobotodes > Dryobotodes eremita. Next base: position 13,949,941 of record OU823251.1, on the reverse strand, counting down.
ATTCAGTATAAGCTACTTACTCTGTATGTACCCATGTCGAGTTATTACTGAGTCGAGAATTACTGTTTAACGTAAAAGTGAAAGTGTCTATCATACAAAGTTTACATAAAATGCTATCTATGCTATTTGAGTTCTTGTTTTTCTGACCATTATTTATTCAAATATATATTACAAAAAAAAAAGTAGTTTTATTTATGACAGAAACACGTGCATACAATATTGATAATTAGCTCTAATAATAAAGAAATATACAAACAAAATAGATCTATAATCACGAGCACAAAACAGAAATAGTCGATAGCTGCACGTCATGACTGTGACAAGAAGGCTTCCACTCAGCATGATGCTGTGCTATGGGGAACCTAGAGCACAGCGCTGATTTTCAGTGGTTACCCGAAAGGGACGTACGGAAACCAAGTCAGGTTTAATGATTGGTACTATAGATCACAAGACAAAATGAAATAAACAGATTACTGTTTACAAATACAAAGCAAAACAACTACTACATTATTATTATCTAAGTTAGCAGTCATCATAAGGACCGCTACACTACGACACGTTTGGCGCCTGTTTGATAGGAATAGCATCATTAACTTGATCAGACATTTTGCTCGTAGTTTTTCAATAGGTACTAGACGTGGTCGCCTCTCTCGTCCTAATGAAACATCTAATCATGTTCAGGAAGTATGACGACCTAGCTAAATCAGTACAGACCTAGTTCAGACCAAAAAAGCCTGCGTTATGTAAGTTGCTTTTTAAATTCATTCGGTGTGTTAATTTCACCGCTTCTTGTATAAAGTGCATGTAATGGGTAATAGGAACTAAAATATTTAATTTAGGTATGAGAAGAAAAAAACAAAAGTTGGTAGCAAGTAACAGAACAGTGTTATTGCTAAATACTTTTGTAAGGCACTTGCTACATTTTCTATGACCTATTGTTGAATTAATTAATACGTACATAATGTTTATGCATGTGCTTACTATTATGCCAAATATAACAGTATTTAATCCAGCAATACAACTATCTGTAGGTGGTAAAATATCCCGGGGCAGTCCTAGAACCAGGTAGACGGACATATTAATGTAGCGCACAGTGCAAGTGGTCAGAAGTACATATATTATGCCTTCGGTACTAATCTCAAAGATGGAGTCAAGTGGAGGACAAGATATGAAATTGACTCCCCATCACTATGTGGGAACATTCGGGAAGAGAGAACATGCATATTCTTTAAATACTGCCTAGAAGTTTGGTCTTGAGAACCTATTACGGAAGTGCATGACATGTGTTCAATGATTAGTGTCCGGTTTTTAGAAAGGTGAACCAGCGGTGAGGTAAAGACACATAATTAGTTAGTTTCCTAGTTAATCTCGTGACATATTAAATGGGTCATGAGTAAACGAGTAACGAGCAAAAAGATCGATTAACGTTACCGCACCGCGGTCAAATGTTGGATGGGTGACTGTGCATTGCCATTGGAATTATTTATTATGTAGATGTTATTTCACATAACTTTGTCGCCATATAATATTGGTATCAACTGGTGAGATAGTAGTCAAATATGAGTTTTTTTATTGAAGTGAAAACTTCTTTATGCGCGTTGAGTGATTTTTGGTAAGTGAAAAACTTATAGGTCCGCGTCACCGACATGCAGTAAATCAGTGACGTTGTGCAATATTATTTCATAGTTTCAAGATTTTACTTCTGTCGGCAGTCCCCATGACTGCCGACTAGGTTTTTTGTTTATTAATGAAGTACTAAGAGAGCATATAGTACATAATTAATAATAAAAAGCAGAAACTTGAAAAAAAAAGAACTATTTAAAAGTGGCAGACCAGCGTGAAAAACCATCTAGATTACAATTGAAATTCATCAACAACAATGAATATTTGAACCAGTAAGTAGTTACAAAATGACCATGGTAACAAATAAAAAAACATACAAAATTGATGTAGAAAACGCATCACAAGTCCTTCTACAAATGCGTAGTAGCTCTACGTGTAACGGGGTGTAATTGCACAAGGACAATGTGCTACGAAAACACCCTATCCGCAGCGCGTAGCCATCAGCCCGTAGGCCGCGTAGCACACATACACCCAATCCTTAACTCCTGTGCACTTATAACTCGAGAAGTCGAAAGCCACATATCCGATTTTCGTGATATTATTATATTCTCTAAACAGTGTTTATAGGTATATAATGCGTAGGTACATATGAGCGAAACCAATGGCACAACTAGTGTTACTATAATTGGAACGCATAACTATTTCATAACGTTATAATTGAATAATTGTAATTATCATGTCAAAAGTGATCGTAATCAAGTTTTTAATAATTTTATGTGAAATACCGATACCATACTGTAGTGCTGCGGTAAATACCTAATCGAAGCTGATAATCTGAAGAAATGGAGTAATCTTTTGTTTTACAACACTTCTTCAATAATCTATTTTGGTCAAGGCACAAATGATGCAATTCGATTTCATTACTTATTATATCTAATTGTATACTGAGAGAAACTTGAGTGACCTAGCTTTGCTATACCTTCTTATAAATATTGCATTTGAATGAATCTATGCATCTTTAGATTGGACAATTGTTTATCAACGAATTTAAATATTCGCTAAAACATTTACTTTGCCGAAAGTTTATTCTACAACTAAGCAATTCTTTGCTATAATTGTTTAGGATGCCGATTAAGAAAGCCACTCGACCCCTTTTCAATAAACTCTAAAGGACATACAGAGACATACAGTCGTTATGTAAATTCATTACTATTTGTCAATTGGATATAGTATTCGTTAAACATATCACAAATTTTTTGAGGGTCAGTGATGTTGTTGGTTTTTAATACTATTTGTTTTATGTCATTACTTTTTTGTGTTTCACCAATTTTTATTTTTTTATTTATAATATCCCAAGTAGCCTTGCACTTGTTTTTCATATTCTGTATATATCTTTTGTTGTGTATTTGTTGAGCTTTGTTAATACAAAGTTTAAGTATGTCACTATATTTTTTATACTTTTTTTGTTAATCTGTTTTTGTTTGTTTTATTATGAATAGTTTTAAAATGTAAATAACGTTTCCGTATACATTATTACTTTTCTAAGCCTTTCATCAACCACAGAGTATTATTTTTTCCGTTCTATCTTTTTATCTTTTCTATTAGAAAACATAGTTTTTAAAAGAAATGTAATGTCCCATGAAATATATGAAACGCATCTTCCAAATTATTTATAAGGTATGTGTCAGAGAAAAAAGCGCAGAAATACAGTCACAATACTGTTGTATGATTTCTTCATGATAGTCCCTTTTGTACTCAAACCAACTTAGCAAAGATTTAGGTTTATTAGTCGTCACTGTCAGTACTACATACTTCAGTCAATTCGGCTGTGCGTACCAGACGATTATGTGAGCAGGCCGCGGCGGCTGCGGCTGCTGGTGGTGCCAACCGCGCGCACCAATCTGCTTCAGCGCGCACCGCTTTCTTTTTTTTTTGGGTGGGAAATCATCGAATGACCTCTCCCGCTCTGCGCGGAGCGGAAGGGCGTGTCAGACTCTTACTGACTAAAACCCACCCGTGTTCCTTCAGTTGCCTGTGCGCCAGGGCCACGGTAAGTCTTTCGAACAATCCGCAGCCCCGGCAGGCATCGGTCCTCTCGGACCCCGTCAATTTTGCTGACATCTCTTTGAGGCGCGCGTGGAACACGACGCACCGTCGACGGACGGCGAGCTGCCCATTGCCCGCCGTCTGCAAGCCCGCGCCTACGGTGGCCGGGAGTCGGCAATCGACTCCTGACGCCCAGGGTGTCTCCTCCTCCTGCGGCGGCTAGGGGCGCGAGGGCGCAGTGATTACCTCTCCCTCTCGCGCTCCGCCTCCTCCTTCGCGAGCATTACTGCTTCGCAGAAGGAGGTGACGTCCTCCCATTCCCTCTCGCTCCGTACCATGGCCTGAACCAGGGCCGGACGCGAGAGGTCGCCGCCGCCGATCGCCGCCACGAGGACACGGCGGTGCTCCGCCCAAGCCGGGCAGACCTCCACCGTATGCTCCACCGTGTCCTCCGGTCGATCCACACAATGGTAACACCCGGGCGTTTCCTCCCGCCTTATTCGAAACAGGAAACTCCCGAAACAGCCATGTCCGGTGAGGACCTGCGTCAGGCGGAAGGTGAGGACGCCGTGGCGCCTCTCAAGCCACTCCTCAAAGAGGGGTCTTACCGCCGCAATTGTGGCGTGCCCTGCGCTGGGTTGCGACAGTCGCACTTTCCATGCCGCCATGAGATCCCGCCGGAGCTCTATCCGCTGTGCTGCGATTTCTCGCGGCAGCGGAGTTACGCCCCGGCGTTTCGCCTCCTCGCGCCACTCCCAGACGTGCGCGAGGACCTTTGCCTCCAGATCCCACGGCAGTAATCCGGCAAGGAGGCTCGCCGCCTCGCAGGAGACCGTGCGGTATCCCCGTACCATCCGGATGGCCATGACCCTTTGGGACGCGTTCAACCGGCGGGCTGGCCGGAGCCTCAATGAACGCGCCCACACCGGTGCCCCGTAAAGGGCCATAGACCGCAGGACCCCCGCGTAGAGCCTCCGGTAGGAGGCGTTTGGCCCCCCCTGATTGGGCAAGAGCCGCTTCAAAGCAGCCCCGGCCCGCTGCAGTCTGGGAGCCAAACGTCGGAAATGCTCCACGAAGTTCCACCGGCTGTCGAGGACGAGTCCCAGGTACTTCATCGTCGACTCGACGCCGATGTGAACCCCTCCTACCGTTATTTCGGAACCCGACAGTGGCGCGTTCCGAGGACCATAAAAACACATGGCCTCGGACTTGTGCAAGGCCACCTCGAGTCCCAATTGCCGGATCCTCTCGACGACTGTCGCAACCCCGCGTGTCATCAATTCGGCCGCCGCCTGGTGCGACCTCCCCTGCGCCAGGACTAGCGTGTCGTCAGCGTAGCACACCACGCTGACGCCGCTAGGGAGGTCGGCGCGCAGCACCCAGTCGTACCCGATGTCCCACAGATGCGGCCCCAGGACCGATCCCTGTGGGACACCGCACGACATCTCTCGTCGGTTCCATTCTCCCTGGCGACCGGGGTAGATTACCGCCCTATCCGTCAAATAGGCCTCGACTACACGACAGAGGTAGGTCGGCATCCGGTGATACCGGAGTGTCTCCCTGATGCAACTCCAGGGCAGGGTATTGAAGGCGTTGGCGATGTCTAGAGACACCGCCAAGACGACCCCACCCCGGGCCACAGCATCCCCCGTCGTGAGGGCTCGCACGCGCATGATGGCGTCCACCGTGGAGCGCCCCCTGCGGAAACCAAATTGGCTCTCCGCCAAAGCGCGCACCGCTGACGCGCGCGCTGTGCACACTCAACGTGGCAGCCAATAGAATAGACTTGTTTTCTTGATAAAATAGGCTTTACTCTGGCGACCTCTAGGGTGTTGTTTTTTAGTTAAGTTAAAGGAGAATGCTCAAAAATAAACCCAGAGCGAACAGATACAGGATGGAGCTCAGAATTTTAGTGATATCATTCTGTAAATATTTTACTATAAGATTCGATGGCTAAATATGTTATATTGTGCTATTTGTTTTTCATCAGGACTAATTATTTTTCTTTAATATATCTTCAATTTGGGTTTACCCGTCGATATAAATACATAAATACATACATATAATAACGCTCATAATCCCATAGGAGTAGGCAGAGACTGCAGATTGTCTCAATCAACTATCTACAGCCTAATTTTCTGCGAGACTCAGCATGATGAGTGACGAACTCTGTCGCCGCCGTTTGAACTTTAAGTCTCATCTAAGTCTCTTAGTTGACTTTTATGATATATCGAGAAGATGGCCTTGGTGCTATTCGTAACCGACACCACACGGCTTAAATAAATAAATACATATTTATACACGATATAAATACATTATTCCATAGTCACTTTTACGACCACAATCACCATTGACCCATTTTAAATAATAAAAAAAACTATATACATAAAAATTAAATGCTGCTCGTTTGTAAGCGCATCACTTGAGAATGGCTGGACTGATTTTGATGCGTTTTTTACTAATAGCTTAGGATATTACCAGAAATGTTTTTGTACAGCTAGTAGAAGATTAAAATTAAAATAATGGAAAACAACAGACAGATCAATCAATCAAACAAACATTTTCAGTTGGGCCAACTACTATGACCGCTGGGTCATTGCAGTCTGTAAGATTTCTGTTGTTTCTATTATGTTCAAAAGTCAATAGTCTTCATAAGAAATGAATAAATGTTGTATTATGTTTATTTTTGTAGTAAGAATTTTTGTATAATAACACAATTGAATAATGTATTTATGTCGTGTATTTCTCGTTATTGTCGTGTTATTTATATATTTAAGCTATGTAGTGTCGGTTACGAATAGCACCAACGCCTTTTTCTCGACGTGTCATAAAAGTCGACTAAGTGACTTACTTAGATGAGAATTAACATTCAAAGAGCGGCGATAAAGTTCGCCACTGATCACGCTGAGTCTCGCAGAAAAGCAGCGAAAAGTGGGTTGTGGATAGTTGATTTTGACCATCTGCAGTCTCTGCCTACTCCTATGGGATTATGGACATGAGTATATGTATGTATGTATAATATTTATATCGTCGAGTATACCCAAATTGAAGATATCTTAAAGAAAAAAAAACCACCCCTTATGAAAAACAAATAGGAAATCGAATCTTATAGTGAAATATTTATAGAATGATATCATTAAATATCACTAAAATTCTGAGATAAAGCCTGTATCTGTTCGCTCTGGTTTTTTCATCATACTTGATGAGCATTCTCCTTTAGGTGTTATGTTTGTTCATTTTATTGTGAATTTAGTTTATAACTAATAGTATATATGTAGATTTAATTAGATAGATATAAGGTTTTTTACTAAATAAATAAATAAATATATAGTTACTTAAAGGATAGTTACCTACTTACGAGTAAATATGTCCGGATATGGTTTAAGTCAATAAGGAAGGGTCCCGAGAACTGTTTCATAATAACAGCTATGTGCCTTTAAGTGAGAGGAAAACAGAGCGTGATTTTACATTACGTTTAATGGTTCCATCGAAAATGACTTGTGATGTTTTATCTTCTAGAGGCTAAGCAAATCAGATTATAGTCTGTTAAAATATTAAGAAGAGTAAAATAAGTAAAATAAAATAAGGGTAGGGGAAAATCAAAGAAACGACTGTGTGAAAGATGATATGGCTAGAAAGGGTGTGACTACCGAGATGACGACTCATTGTGAAGTATGGTAAGTAAATGTATTTGGGGTCGGCGCAATACGTCTTTTTCTTAAAGACGTATTGCGCCGACCCCAAATACATTTGGAGGAGGAATTGGGAAATAAATTGTGATTGGAGGGGATTGCGAAGGCCAGCAGAATGATGAGTCTGTTAAGGCGTTTCCCCGACCAAACGACCTTGAGCGTTCGGTCCTTCTCTATCCCGTCGCTAAGTCTCGCTCTGGCCCGCTCCACACGCGCACACCCATTTATCATAAAATTCACAAAAAAGATGGAATGATTTTAATAAAAAAAGACAAGCGATCTTTTAAAATAAAATAAAACGTGAAATATAAATATTTTTATATGACTTATCCATTAGTGTAATCCTCGAGTTATTAGAGCGTCACCTTTAACAAAAGCTGCATGCAATCAAGAATTTTAGGCACTTTTTTCAAGGAGATTTTAAATGCATTTATAATACATAAAAGCAAATAAGCACGAGCAATGTGATGATAAGATATCAAACATTAATAATGTGCTTTTTGATGTAGTTTATTACTGATAATTATTGAGTTAATAGCTTCTGAATAACGCACTGTTGCAAGGTTTTGCTCGGGGAAGCGCCTTAAAATGTTAAGCTTTGTATGACAACAAAACTATACCTACATATTGCAAAAAAAATGGAATAATTAAGTGAATTTAAATTGTGTCTAAGTGGATTGATATGCTGTAGGTGTCTAGCCGTGTCTAGCCTTGTCTAGCCTACACACAATTTAAATGTCTAGTCTCAAATAACGCTGTTTTCTGCGTAGAACTATTTCGGAATTTCGACAAAATTCATCACAAGGCGTACAGTACACATTGGTTCTCTAATTTAAATAGCTAATATGTTACACATGTTAATAAGATTGTAACATACACGATAACTTTGTATGTACACCTACGTTAACTAACCTTTAAGGAGATTTCTGGCGATACGAGTACCTATTATTGATCACCGCGACTTTTGTGGTTACAAATAACACCAAATGTATAAGTTTATACTGTATCTGGTCACGTATGCTTCGTAATAATTCATAGAGCCTCGGTCAGGCGTAAATCATCATTATCTACAACGCTGATTTAGAAAGACTAAAGGTTACCTAGTTAGCCTCTTTTTTAAATTAGTGGATTTCGTAAAAAGCGACATTGGCGTTGATATTTTAAAGTTCATGTACAACTTTATTTAAATGTTTACGGAGCTTTTTGCCATATTTGGCGTTACCAAACAAAGTAATTATTTGCAACTAGGTTTTTGAATAAAAAATGTCCGCTTGTAAAATCACTCAATAATTTATTACATTTATTAACATAGACTTATAAACAAAAACTTAAAGCTATAAGACTTATGTTGTTACGACCTATGTGCTATTGTCTCTTATTTTTAAATAATTTTGAACCCCGGTGGATAATATGGATTTCTATAATTATAAGTTTCCAGTTGCAGTGGTGCCACTTTCACGGGTTCCTCTACTCCCACTTCATCAAAGGACAGTTCGGGATAGGAAAATATCGTAATAACATCGGTTACACCATTGATGATTACACGGAGCAACGTAGCCATCGTATAGCTTTCGAACTTTTTGAGCAGATTCATTTTGAATTGGTACAAAATACTTTTCACTAAACTGCAACCCTCGGCTAATATTTCTAGAATGATTCCTTTGAGCTGGTTTTTTACTGCCAGCAATATTGTGCCCACTTCTCTTTTATGTAGACTTGGGTGTGCCAGTACATCCAAGTCGAGCATGAAGTCTTCATCACCTTCTCTAAGGATTTTTTGATTTTTTGATGACGGATTTGAGCAAGCCATCTGAACAGACAGTGCGATGGCCATTACAAAAACGATTCCACGGAGCATCTGAAAATAAATATTATTTTTAATATTTCCTGCGTTCAAGACGTCGAGCACATAGGGAAATTAATGTTTTAGACATATATACATAAATACAGCTACATATAGATGAGCACATACATAGAGCTTCTTCAACGCAAGAAAAAGTTTCCCTTTAACACTTTGAATGCCAGACTACGAGTTAACTCGGGATAAAAATAGGTTTTCTATAGTGTTTACTGTGTGCCAGACAAAGTGTTATAGTTCCTTTAGAATGTATATAGCTATCTATAAGTACCTACATAAAGGCCTTATACATATTTTTCTTCATAGTTAGTGTTTGTTTATCGAAAAGTTAAAAAACAGACACAATAACTTCACTGTAAATAGAGAAAAGAAGGAAAGAAAATAGTTTTTTTACATATACAGCCTTTGCTAACAAGCGGATATAACTACGATTAAAACTCAACCGTAAATTAAAATATTCAAGGAAACATGAGTATTGTCTGAATTAAACCACAAACAAGGAAAGTTGTACACTTGCAAAAAACATTCCTCTGCGTACAAAACACGGACCTTAAAAATACAAAGAAGTGATAAATAAAGACACTTACTTTAACCGTTCTGGGTGTGTGATGGATGAATTTGGATAAGTTACTTCTTGATTCCTTGCTTATCGTATGATACAAATACGGCTAAGCTTCGACTTATATATACTAATAAAACCCTAATTCCTAATGTCCCTTCATTTAATAATGCTATAATTAACAATTATCTGAGTACATTACGTAATTATGACGTTTTATCTTGTACTGAGTCACCTTACTTACCTGGCCCATTATAACATTTTTTTTTGTTAATGGGTCGTAAAACGTTAAGGCAACAATTCCTATGAAAACTTCATAGAAATTGTTCTACAAAAGTCGCGTCGCGCTGTCGCGTCGCACCTGTCTGCGGCAGCCTTGATGTGTTCTCTAGGACACGAGACGTTCTTCCTTCTTCAATATAATTATGTCTCAAAATGTTATCAGCTAGATTAGCTTGGAAATTCGGGATCCTTAGATATGCTCACAAATCTGTAGATTTACACCTTGGAGACGGTCAATGTTATTTGTTCAAAAATTAAAACGTAGGTAAGGTATGCAATTGTAATTTAAGCGTAAAATGTTTTATTGTCCTCCATAAATTGTGAAGGTTCAAAGAAATATATTGCTTTCTTGCAGATTTTTTTTCATATTAAAAAACTTTGCATGTGTATGCTCATAGACCGCATGACAGTGAATGTTTTATGGTGGAATATCATATCATCCTTTTATTATCACGCGTTGAAGCCGATACAAACTCAAAAGAAAACGCTGCAGCAGATCTCCTTGAATTGTGCTATGAACATATATACTTAAAATTGTATATCTATCTTCAGGACAGGTCTCTTCAAAGTCTTTGGTTCAACAAGGACTAAAAATAATTTGAAAAATATCAAGATAAAGATAAAATACCTTCTTCAGGTACTGGCGGGGTAAATGTGGACTGTCACATTCTCAATGCTATTCATTTTGACAATTCAACGATATTCATTGCGTTATTTACGTTGTTCAGCAGAAAAATTATTCAAACATACAAAGCAATGGATTACGAACATACACATAACATAACATCACGGCTGCATTGCCCGAAGGGGAAGAGGGGACCTAAATGTGGGTATACTACACCCACATTTCGCCAATTATGTTTAAATCCCATGTTATACCAGGCGATCCTATTGCCGTCAACCGGGCACAAATCCAGACTCCGGGCTGCTACAGAGAAAGTCCAGATGGAAAAACCCAATAACACTTTACTTGTCCCGGGAATCAAACCCAGGATCATGCTCAGTAGTAGCACTAGCAACCACTAGATCAACGAAGCAGCTCATACATACTCGTAATATTGCACCGTGAATAGTCTTAAATCATTTCTTATGACAATACAAACATAGGTATACAGGTACTATTTATTATTTACAATATAAAATTATCGCAAATAAATGAAAATTAACGAACAGTAGACACTACATATTAATTTTAATGTATTTATTTAATAGAACAAAACAAACCATCTCTTATCATCGTTTCTCTGTTGGTGTAATGCAAGATTAACGACCGACTATTAATACATAGCATATTCATAAAAATCCAACTCTCAAATCATTTAATTAAACAATTATTTTGGTACTCAGAGACGACAATAAAAAATTAAATAAAAATAAAAACTTAAAGTATACAGGGTGACAGGGAAATCGACGCGCAAACTGTAACCATTAATTCAGCACATGATTCTAGGATTCTAGAATCATAGAAAACTGGTCAAAATGTATGGAACAGCTATTTTTTTTAATAACTGAAGAAAAATTTAAATGCCCTCCGCGTTAAAAAAAATCGTGTAGTCGGGTTATAATAGGGTTCAGAATCATCATAGTCATAGAGAATGGACAGAGCGTTCCGTATGCAGTTGTACAGTGAATACAGACCGAAAAGTACGAGAGAGACAAAGCGAATGTGTGGCCAGTAGTTGTCTTTTTCTAGAATTCTGACTGGTCTAATGATGTTTTGACTTTAATGTACCTATATACTTTCATGCTTGTAAAATATCAGTATAATCTTTGAAATTATATCGATATATTTATTAATAATCAATCAGATAAAGCTATCAAGACTTAGTTCGCCTTTAAAGAGAAAAAATAAGTTTTCTATTACTAATATTATAAAAGCAGTTTTCATTATTCATAATTTTAATTGTCTCAATTTCTCTTGCAAATAAAAAATATTTATAATAGAAATCTTTCAGTCCCTAACCTAGCCCAAAAAAGTCCAGAAATAATAATTAGTTAACATAAGGCCGCCCATTGTATATTTTGTAGTATTTGATTATATTTTTGTGTTATGTATTTTGTGGTGTACAATAAAGAATATATAAATAAATAATAAATAAGTAACTCCTTTTTCTATTATTAAGCACTGTAATTTTTAATGTTTTCCTATTAATTTAAATTGGAACACTTTGCCGCCTTTGTTATTACCAGCTTTCAGAAAAGAGAGGTATTGGCCGTATAGTCGCTTTGTCTCTTTCATGAGAGTGGTCACTTTCGTGAGACTAACGCTCAGTCCATTCTCTGTGTCTATGAGAATCATGTACTGAATTGGGTAACAGGTTGCGAGTCGATGTCCTGTATTTTGGAACGCTGTCAGTCAAAAATATGACAGATTTTTGTTGATATGTGCTAAGAGGACGCGTCATGTTCGTGAACGGGCGATTTCGGTTGTCGGTCACCTAACTGCCACGGCTTATTTTTATTTTTAATCTTACATTTTGAATAGTTTCATATTTTTTTTTTTTTTACATTATTCTCACAAATAGAAGCAACAAGAATAATATACCCAGGATTTTGTAATATCTTGATTTAAAAAAGTGTCCTTGGAGTTTCTTGCCTGTTCTTCTCCATAGAGATCTACGTTTTGGAATGGGCAACTAGCTTCAACTTTCTGACTAACTGACCAACTCTTTGACAGTTCAAAAGTACCTGTAAATGGTTTAATTGAAATAAATGGTTTGAGTTTGAGTTTAATATGCGATATGCGGATTACGAATTTCCTTTAAAATCTTTCGGATTGTAATAGAAAGTGTATCAAGCAATTGGGGTGCAGGTTGCCAACCCATTGCAATGTTATTTGCTTCAAGCAAACCTCTTTCCTTAGTCGACAAGTTTGACGAGCACAGGATATAAAGCACCATAGAATTAGTTCAGTTTGCTTGTTGGTTTTTGTTTTTTTTTTTGTTACTTTTCATTTGTTTCGTAAAGTTGTTTTATTATTATTTATTTATTTATGTAACAATTGCTTCCTGCCCTAACAGTAAACACCAAAGCGCGGAGCAAGCCAACAACATAACATCTAACAAACAAACATTAAATACAGTTAGAGTAATAGAGTTGTAGTTATGTTTATATTACCTGGATCTGGAGCGCCATTGATATCCAATTTAGAGGCTGTTCAATCCATTTCTGTCGTTGTGGTCGTTTGGTATCTCCGTTGAAAAAACTGCAGTTACTTCATTTCTGTATTATCATCCTGGCTTCAATGTCCTTGCAGAACCACATAGAAGAAACACGCATCGATTGGTACCCATGCTCACTGTGTATATTTGATAATTGACCCAATATATAGCCTTCCTCGCGATGTTTACCTTCACTGTAAGTTGCATAGTTTTCAATACCACGTTAAAAAGGATAAAAGTAATATGATTGGAAAAGTCGCACAAGTACCTACTTTCTATATTTTGAACCCTGAACCTTATGAGCCTGTTACTTGAGAAGCGGTTCCTTTAGCCAATAAGCCACTGCGTAATTAATTAATATGTACGTAGGTATGTACTAGAATCTAGATTGATGTTCACTGCTATAAAATTAATAAGAGCACACACACAAGATACGCTTCAATGGTCTATTACAGTCTATCTCGTTTCAGAGATCAATTAAAACCCTACGTAATAAACGCATAATTACAATGTATATTTCTGTTTGTTTACACACAAACAGTGGGCTCTTATGATAGTATTATTCGAAGCTTATTATCATAATCCGCGCGTGTGATTTATACGGAGCGCGGCAATGAGATCGGCTCGCGCGCCGGTCGCGCGGTGGCTGCGCCTGCGACGACGCTTCAGTCTGATAATGTATCAGGTCGTAGCGAGCCGGTTACATGAACGTTCAACAAACCATTTTCACGAGTTTTCGAAACTTTAATTTTGATCATAGACTTTTGATTTCAGTTCTAATTTAATTGATCAATTAATGATATAATAAAGACATTTGTTCTAAATACTAGTGGAAGGAAGTGCTCACCATATATGGGTGACGTAAATAAAGTTAATACTTTTCCCGACATTATGAGAAAGTGTTTCAAGATGGGTCTGTTCAAGAGTGAGTACCTAATCAATTAAGGAGATTTTTATTTTGTTTTTGTTTTTATCGCCATTCGTTATCTTTAAGGACTCTGTAAGGATCCTTGGTTTATTTAAAACATTTAACGCCTTAGGATAGCAATAGGAATCACTATATTTCAGGAACTATTAGGTACCGCACTACTACAAATGGCCTACTCAAAATACACGTGTACCCTATTAAAATATTAAAGTTATGATTACAGGGTATTATATACTAATTTCATAATACCGCTAATCACCTGGTTTTTAACCATTCGATCCACAGCTATTTTGTTCAATTTAACCGCATACCAAACAAATATAAGGCGTAAAATGAGCGTAAGCGAAACGATAACAAACAATAAAAATCCAATAGAACTAAACGTAGAATTAAGAATACTTAATTTATTCATCGACAAATCCGTATAATTACTTTAATTATGTTACTGTGTAAGTGTGGTGAAAACTTTGTTTAACTTAATAAATCTTAATTAAAATACTAATATCTGGGTGTCTGAATATTTAAAAATCTTATAAATACTCAACAAAAGTTTACTCCTGTTTAAATGGCCAATATCACCTTACCGACCTTTGTTTTTCTCGTTTTTATTTTTAATGTTTATTAGTGGATACAAGTTTCCACTGATAAACACTAAAAATAAAAACGCCTTCAATTTCATATTATTAAAGAACACTGTCTAAGTTAACTGTATGTTTCCCGAATAGAATAGAATAAATATAACATATAAAGTCACACGTAAACAAAGAAACACAGAATTTTTTATTTTTTATTTACAATGTTGGTGTTTAGGTACCTTAATTATATTCCACCAATTTTGGTGCAAGTACGCTCTTATCAAAAGAACATAAAATAAAACCAAGCCTATAAAATATATTATATGGTTTATACCTTGAAAACGTAACTAGAGAATTAGGTGTTTATCTCGCCTCCACATGTTGCCGAAACACAAATCCTGCCGACAATATTCGTTGCTAATTTGTCCTGCTTACCCCTAATACGAAGTTTAAGCCCTACTAACAGGCGGGACGCGACTCTAGTAAAACAATTGTTATGAAAACTTCATGGAAATTATTCTACAAGACTCGAGTCGCGCTGTCGCGTCGCGCCTGTGTGAGGGAGCCTTAAATTGAATTCACATCAGCAATATTATATTTTATTAGTAGATAGGTATACTTTTTACCTAGACTGTGTAGTATCGAACAATCAATCGCACGTTCATGGTAACAATTTGACAATGACAGAGCGCCGGTATGTCGTATTACGAGTAGTAAGGGTGGTTTTTGTAGTTCCAAGTGTTTGACTTGCGCTTAACCGTACCTAGCAAAGCGTTTTATTTAAGTATTGCAGTAACATAAGCAATGATAGTTGTTCTGGTTAGACCGGAGCACTCACTGACCCATTTTCTTCGGTGGAACATTACGGCTGCTTTATGCAACCGTTGTAATCTATGCCTTTCTTTTGTACCAGATATATAAGTGGTAATAAGTAGATATTTAATATAACGGACATTATATTATCCATAATTTATAGCTAACACATAGGCTAATCAATGAATATTAGTACCTAGTGTACCGACAACCAGCACGCGTAGCATGACCACCATAGAAACGGGTTTTGTCGACGGAAGAATATACATACAAAATGACGGATTTTTGACAGAATTCTTTCACAATCTGTCATTTTGTATATTCTTCCGTCGACAAAACCTGTGTCTATGGTGGTCATGCTATGTGTGCTGCAGACGGCCGGGTCTTTTCAGACACCTATTATAAAAAACACAGAATAATTTTTTAATTTACATTGGAGTAGGTATAAAAAAGTGAAAATATCATTGATATTCTTCTCATCGATGTATTGATACTGATTTTATTGCAACTCATGAACAAAAATTTTATTGCAACTATTTTCTACCAAAACTGAGAGGACATCATACTTACATATTAATTAGCATTTCTGTTGAATTCTTAAATCTTTAACTCAAAGTCAAGACTTAATGCACAGTTGACAAATTCTAGCAATTAGTGGTTTTGTATGAACACTTTTATGAATTATAAACAAGTCTGAAGTAAAGTTTAATTAATTCTTATGTCAAAATGAAAAATAAAGATGGATTTAATACTATTACGGTGTGAAAGTAAATGGTACCGACGTCAAAGTTTTGAAAAAAAAACAAGTCACGTCCAAGCGGTTTCGTTAAATAGTGGCATGCAAGATAAGTATAAGCGTAGCATTCTTATGTAAAAAGCAAAAGACATACAGACAGAATGAATTAAATTAGATGTTGATGTGCTAAGAGAGAAAATAAAAAATAAAAAATTTCGATCGCGGACAATTTCACCTGTAACAAGCTAAGCAAACAGTTTTTTATTAATCAAACGTCTCATCTGTATCCTATTTTTTTTTTAAACTTAAAGAGGAACTAATACAAGTCAATTTAATTATTTAATAATTCTTAGTGTGTGATAAAAGCATGTTTTTTATTTTTGTTTTAAACCACATATTATTATTTTTGACCTTTTAGTCTAGTATTATTCTTCATTTCGTTAATAATTCTCAAATCAACAAAGTTATGACTTAAGCGGTTAACTAGGAGCCACTGAAGAGTTCCACTATCACCTCTTGGCTCCATCATCAGACCCTCGTTACCAAACCAAATCTATTGGACTCGTCAAAACGAATCATATGAGCCCAAACTCGAGCGGTTTACTAGTAGCCACTGAAGAGTTACACTATTCACCTCCTGGCTCCATCATCAGACCGGCTCCAAGATACCAAATTATAGTATTGTCATCCAAACAACATATACATACCTACAAAGTTTCATTTCGATACGACATTATGAAGTAGATTAAAATTGATTTCTTAGATTTTATTACATACATTGTTTGTTAGTTATACGCTAGTAGTTGTTGTGGCTAATAAAAACGTATTAAAAAATAAACTTACAGATTTTTTGTCTGAGAGTTAACATAACATAATAATTATTATAATAATAATAATAATAAACAGTAATAATATAAATAACAGTGAACGCAATTTTGACCCATTTTTACCATAGTTTTTCCAGAAAAATCAAAACTTAATCATCAAAATCATTGATACACCAAAACGAAAGCCATATTATACACAAATGAAATAAAATAGACCAAAAACTACAGATTCGGAGGTGACAT
Source organism: Dryobotodes eremita (assembly GCA_917490735.1). Classification (NCBI taxonomy): domain Eukaryota; kingdom Metazoa; phylum Arthropoda; class Insecta; order Lepidoptera; family Noctuidae; genus Dryobotodes; species Dryobotodes eremita. Next base: position 13,932,658 of record OU823251.1, on the reverse strand, counting down.
GACAGTTGTCACCTCCGATAAAACAATCAAAATAACAAAATAGAAAAATGAAGACGATGATATGTTGACAAGATCGGCCGCACTACGAGCACGCCCACCACCTCCGGACTCTTCGCTCAGCTCCGCCTCGCCGCCGCCGGTACCCAGCCTCACTGTGAGCGCTGTGACGACACCGGCTGCGGTAGTTGCGTCGAGCTCGAGCGACGAGTATTTCTCCCCGCCCACGACGCCACCACCTGTTCGTCGACGTGGAGGACACCGGCCGCCGGACGGCTTAGGACCTCGAGGCACACCGGCCTCTGATAGGGTCCCAGCTCCCGGCGGAAGTGTGCAGCGCATGAGATGGACACGATCCATCAATGAAAACGTCATGCGCTCATACTATGGGGCTACAGAGGGGGGAAAAAATCTGACCGCGTACCGTGTCCGGATGCTCTCTCTTTTTCAGGTGCTTGAGCCAGCTGTCAACGTTTCGGCACAACGACTATCGGATCAGGTGCGGGTCATCCAACGTAACCATATGTTGGACGACACTGTACTTGATCGCCTGCGAAATGAAATGCAGAGTAGTCATGTCATCGCCCCCCCGTCTCAGACCGTTGTAGTTCTACCACAGTCTAACATAAGTCAAGAAGACGAGGAGAGTGATGACAGGACTACAAACGTAAGTACCCAGTGCAATGAGGAATTGAGGAATGCTTTGGAGGATGCGATTCGACAATATCGGTTCATATCGCCCGAACTTAGACCACGCTTACCTCGTTTACCCATGCATAACAAAAATAGGGCGCTGGTGGCAGTCCTGGATGCGCAGTTGTCAAATTATTTTGATGACTGCGTAGACCTCGCCGATACTCATTCGATTCTGTACTGCGCGGCTGTAGCGGCGTGTCGTGTAGCTCACGTCAAATTTGCTACTGATTCTAGAGCTACACGACCGAAACCAGCCGTACCAGCTTGGCAGTGCAGAATTGAACGCCGTATTGGTGGGGCCAGAACGCTCATCGGCAAACTAATCTGCTTCAGGGAGGGCAATACTCGCCCTAGAGTGATGCGCTTTGTGAGACGTGCATTCGCAGGGACTGATATCAGCCCTCAGGACTATATGTCCTGTGTCACAGAGCGCATCGACTTCCTGAAGCAGAAAGTGTATGCATGGGCGAACCGTATTCGTAGGTATAAGCGGCGAGTGGAGCGATACACTCAGAATCGCACCTTCCAACGCGATCAAAGGTGGGTTTATAGGGGTTGGGAGCGACCGGTTCAAGATGTGACTGACACGTGCCTACCAGATGATGATATCATGTGTTCTTTCTGGCGCAATATCTGGTCGGTGCCTGTCAGTCACACCGAAGGCGATTGGACTCGGAAAGTCGAGCGAGCCTGCGATCCAATACCAGAAATGGGGGCTATTACCATCTGCCCCCAAGATGTAACTCGTGCAGTCCGTCCGCTGCCTAACTGGAAGTCTCCAGGGCCGGACGGACTGCAAAACTTTTGGATTAAATGGTTCGTAAGGTCGCACGCTCGCTTGGCGGCTCAGTACCAGATTGCTTTGGAGTCTGGTTCGCTACCCCAGTTCCTAACAACAGGAGTTACCCACCTGCTCCATAAATCAGGTAGCACTACGGAACCCAAAAATTATAGACCGATCACGTGTTTACCGACGGTCTATAAAGTTCTTACATCCATTTTGAGAGCTAAAATTAACAAACATATAGACACAAACTCTATCATGTCTCCTTCTCAAAATGGATTTAGGAAAGGGTCCCGTGGTACTAAGGAGCTAATCCTCATTGATATGGCCATTAGCCAACAAGTTCGTCGTTCCCGAAAGGATCTGTCGACATGTTGGATAGATTACAAGAAGGCCTATGACTCGGTGCCACATACATGGCTTATGAGGGTGCTGGAGTTGTATAAAGTAGATGCAACTCTGCGCACCTTCCTGATGTCATGTATGGGGCAATGGAGAACGGTCCTTCACTATCCAGGATGTCGAAATGTCCAGAGGAATAGCGAACCGATAAGGATCGAGCGAGGCATATTTCAGGGTGATAGTTTGAGTCCGCTTTGGTTTTGCTTAGCCTTGAATCCTCTAAGCACACTGCTGGAGGATTCAGGTCTAGGCTATCGGCTGAGGAGAGGTGGTCAGGTTATATCTCACCTCCTTTACATGGATGACCTAAAACTCTTTGCCCCCAACAATTTGCAACTGACGGAGCTACTGAAAGTAACTGAAATTTTCAGTAGTGCCATCAGAATGGAATTTGGTGTGGACAAATGTGCGGTCATGCATGTAAAGCGAGGGGAGATTGTGGAATCCGTTGGAACCCAACTCTCGGATTCCATAAACCTTAGAACCCTCTCTGCATCCGAAACCTATAAGTATTTGGGTATGTCGGAAGCATTGGGCATCAATGGTACTGACATGAAGCAATCGTTAAGGGAACGCTTCTTTGGCCGCCTGAAAAAAGTATTTAATAGTCTTCTATCAGGCGGAAACAAGGTACGCGCCTTTAACGGTTGGGTCATGCCGGTTTTGATGTACTCTTTTGGCATACTCAAATGGACTCAGACCGAACTCGACGCCCTGGATAGGAAGGTCCGTACACTGCTGACTGCAAATCGAATGCATCACCCACGTTCATCGGTAATGAGGCTGTATATCCCGCGAAAATGTGGAGGTCGAGGCTTTTTAAATGCTAAGACCCTCCACAATCGCGAGATATGCAGTCTCAGGGAATATTTCATAGAGGCCGACGTGGGGATGCATCGAGATGTGGTCAAAGTGGACAAGGGCCTCACCCCGCTCTCCTTGGCTAAAGAGAACTGGCGCAAGCCAGTAGTGCTTGACACTAATGATCGCATGGAAGTATGGCAGAGTAAGGAGCTTCACGGACGCTTTTTTCGGGCCCTACATGGACCCGATGTAGATCAACTAGCGTCCGTAGCCTGGCTGCGTTTCGGTGATCTCTTTGGAGAAACCGAAGGTTTTGTCTGTGCAATTATGGACGAAGTTATGATGACAAACAACTACCGGAGATTTATTGTGAAAGACGGCACGGTTGACATTTGTCGGGCATGCCACCGTCCGGGTGAATCAATCAGACACATTATCTCCGGATGTTCTAGTCTAGCTAACGAAGAATACTTGCATAGACACAACCTTGTAGCCAGGATTATCCATCAGCAACTTGCTCTCAAATACACCCTTGTAGAATCGGAAGTGCCGTACTACAGGTATGTGCCCGACCCAGTTCTCGAAAATGGAAATATCACATTGTACTGGGACCGATCCATCATCACTGACAGGACTATTGTTGCCAATAAGCCTGATATAGTGGTGGTGGATCGATTAGAGCGGCGCGCAATGATTGTTGACATAACGGTCCCGCATGACGGGAACCTCGTGAAAGCCGAGAAAGATAAACAAATCAAGTATCTTGACTTGGCTCGCGAGGTTGTCGACATGTGGGATGTGGACTCAGCGATCATTGTACCGATAGTCGTGACAGTCAATGGCTTAATAGCCAAGAGCCTCGACCAACACCTGAGGAGGCTCTCGTTGGGCAGCTGGATCAAGGGTTTGATTCAGAGGGCGGTACTTTTGGACACGGCCCGCATTGTTAGGAGGTTCCTCTCTCTGGAGCCCTGACCGCCGGTAGCTTGGACCCTGTTCCCGATACCGGTGGGCCACTATTTTTTATATTTTTAAATGTTTTTATATTTTTTCATATTTTAATATTTAAAAATATAATTTATATGTACAATAATGAAATAAAGGATAATAATAATAATAATATAGTAGCCAGGATTATCCATCAGCAACTTGCTCTCAAATACAGCCTTGTAGAATCGGAAGTGCCGTACTACAGGTATGTGCCCGACCCAGTTCTCGAAAATGGAAATATCACATTGTACTGGGATCGATCCATCATCACTGACAGGACTATTGTTGCCAATAAGCCTGATATAGTGGTGGTGGATCGATTAGAGCGGCGTGCAATGATTGTTGACATAACGGTCCCACATGACGGGAACCTCGTGAAAGCCGAGAAAGATAAACAAATCAAATATCTTGACTTGGCTCGCGAGGTTGTCGACATGTGGGATGTGGACTCAGCGATCATTGTACCGATAGTCGTGACAGCCAATGGATTAATAGCCAAGAGCCTCGACCAACACCTGAGGAGGCTCTCGTTGGGCAGCTGGATCAAGGGCTTGATTCAGAAGGCGGTACTTTTGGACACGGCCCGAATTGTTAGGAGGTTTCTCTCTCTGGAGCCCTGACCGCCGGTAGCTTGGACCCTGTTCCCGATACCGGTGGGCCACTATTTTTTATATTTTTAAATGTTTTTATATTTTTATATTCTAATATTTAAAAATATAATTTATATGTATATATCTAAGAAATAAAGGAAATAATAATAACAGCCTGTAACTATCCCACTGCAGGGCAAAGGCCTCTTTTTATACAGAGAAGGTATATTATCGTGGCCTTCAACATAATATACCAAATATAAAAAAATATTTTGTGGGTTTTATAAGTAAGCTCTAGTGCAGTAGACCTAATTAATATAGCTATTGATTAAACACCTAACAACGTATGAAGGCGAAGATAAAAATTATCGCACAAACACTATCTCATCGGGAGTTAAAAAGCTCTTTGTGATCTCGGCAAGTAAGAAATCTAACGAGACATTAAAAAAGCTGGCCCAGAAATGTTCTGGAAAATATACATAATTATATTATATCAAGTAGAAGTTGATCTAATTTTTTGTTATCTGTCTCATGTTACATTAGATTTACTCTACCTACTTCATCAAGTTGCTAAGTGCCAAAAACATCTCTACATACCTAGATTGACTACAAATAAATAGGTAGGTAAGTTGTGCTGTAGGTACTAACATTGAAGCCTGATTTCTTTAGCTAAAAACCGACAAAGTGAGCGTCGGACCACGCGCAGTGAAGGGTTCCGTAGTTAGAATGAATATTTACGCATGTACCGTAAAGATTTTATGGACTGCAAAAATAAGTTTGTATTTCATAGTAATTCTCGAAAAAAATATGAAAAACAAAATTATTCTGCCCAAAAATATGGCATATCACAAACTCTAGTGACTTTAATAGCAAAGTCATTAGAAAAGAAACACGCTTATGTGCATAGAATTTGTGCCACCTCTAATATTATTTTTCGTAATTTCACTACGCCATTGTTCAATTTTCATCGATACCGCCAAACGGGGTGAATGGGGATGCAAAAAAAAAAAAAAAGGTGAATCGGAACGAAACTTTAATAGGGATTTTAACATTGAAATAACATAGTTTGTTGCCAACAAGGACACTTAATCGTTAATTATAATACAGTAAAAACTATATTATTTCAACATTAAAATCCCTTTTAAAGTTTCTTCTCGATTCACCCCTCCATTCCTATTCACCCCGTTTGACGGTATAGTGCAAATAGTGACCCAGTAAAATTGCTGTGTGACTTCCGGACAGACCGACATGACGAAATTTTTATTGAATGAATTGACGAGCGAGGTTTCATTAAATAACTTTATTATTTAATGTTTGTATGTAGGTAATCTTATTTTACTTTTAAAAATAAAGTTAAGTACGTTGTATCTGCTAAAGGTCATACTGTAGGTCAATTAACAGGTGAACTTATAAATATTACAAAATAATTACTTCAGTAACTAGAAAGATCGGTTTGTACCTACGTAACATAATTAGCGAGTTACTTTGTGTGTCGCTAATTTTAATTGACAAGCATGCTAACGTGCTTTGGAAATAGTCCAAACCAAGCAAGGTTGATAACATTTATTTATTACCAGTAAATTCATTGGAAATTTATTTATTTTCGTATTCTGAGTAACTTTCCAGGAAAGAAAATTTTGGATTTTTAAATACAACTACATACCATGGTCAAAATCATTATCTTTCAGTCAACAAGGACAGTAGGGAATATCTAAACAAAAGGAATGATAACTTTATGTGAACATAAAGTGGCATAATATATCTCGAAGCAGGTACTCTTTCATCATGCATGGTTTTTGCACAAATAAACATACCCTAAACAAACTTTTATATCTATAGATACACCTATTTTTTGTACTGGGTATCTATTGATAATTGAGCAATTTAAATGAGTCGATGCAGACAAAATTATGTTTTAGCTTTTTATTGATCTGTATAGTTGCCTACGACGCGTCGTCTTCAAATATTTTACCTGCAGCCTTTTTTAAAAGAATTGGAATCTACCGTATCGGTAGAGTAGATTTATTGGTTAAGACGTTGGTAGAAAAAAATAAGTACTCAATTAAAACCACTTCTGAAAACACTTCTGCGCGTGTTTCAGTAAAAATATGTTTTACTTTCTAAAGTAAATAGTGGCTTTCGAAAAGGTATTTCCATAAGTTACTCACTTGTTAAATCGAATTAAATTACAAAAAAACAAGTTGATTAACGATGGCTGAAAAAAACACATACCAGTTTGGTTATTTAGGTGATACAATTTTGAATAACTATCTCACAGTGCAGTTATTATATACAAATGGCCAAAATGTCAAACAAAACAAATTAAATCTAAACCGGTGACGGTTATAAAGAAATCCTACTATTTTTATCTAGTTTTTATCAATAAAAACTTCTAGATTTATGTAGACACCATTCTTAATTATAAATAAAAACCAGTCCAACTTGTTTAAACAAGAATCATGCTGGATTATCATGGTGGAATAAAAATAAAATGCAGGTTTCATTAATTGAATTCGTACCTAATGCATATCAAGTCATCTGAAATAAATGTTTATTTTTTTTATTTTTAGTAACATAAAATTCTATTTATATCCCTTAGTGTGCAGTTTTCTTGTGAAAGGAAAACATTTTCTTAATTTCAAGCAAAATCAGCTGTAAAACACTTTAATTTACGAATACTTACATTATCTCATTCTTGTACTAACAAATGAACTGATTGTTTTTGGATGTTATAAGTATTTCCACTTTTACGAGTTTTCAGAGCCACTAAAAGGCGTGGTGTATTTTTAGCGCCGGGAGTGTACTAAAGTCCATACAAATAGAAAAGGGCTACGTTGTATTCCAATCTATTCGGTCGAGCGGGTGCGTTGATCACAGCGCTGGGTGCAATCAGCGCCGCGTATGCATCGGCGCAACCGGACAATGCTAGTACCTCTATAACCGACCATTCGCAACGTTACAACACTGACTGTCGGTAAAAAACACTTGTAGCCCTAAAAAGGCACCTTCTTAACGCTTTTCTTCCTTCGATTCAAATTCCCACATTGTAACAATTGTGTCTGAATCTGAATTGTGTGTTCTGCGGTAGATATATCATAATTAAGTATGAAAGGAAAACCAAAATGTTAATGTGCAAAAAATATTACAATCCAGGTATTTACTCGTGCTACATTTGGGGATTTCCTCCAAATTACCCAGCATGTCTTAGTAATAATTATCATTCATCATTAACTGTTAAAAAATAACTCAATTGCTAACTAAAAGCAGTTTAAGTTATTTTAAATTTTATTATGTAAGGTTAATATTAATAAACTAAGTATGGTTACTTAGGATTTTATTAATTCCTTTTTATTGGAACTATGCCTCAGTTATACCTCTACGCTACACAGCCTGCCGCATATACAAAGATTATATATCACATGCGGGACGAGATAATGTTTTGTACATTTCAGCAAGAGGAAGCTACACCCATTATGTAAGCACTTTAATTTGAATGTTGTTAAAAATAAAAACGTTAATTGTTCTGTTTTGCTAAATATACCTTTATTACATGCTCGAGATAAATTAATTAAGTGTAATTGCTGTAATGTATACTCATTAGTACAACAGGCCTACGTTTTATACTTACACATGTTCACAAATAAAACATAAAACTTTTTGTAGGCTTAGCTTAATATAGTAGTTCTGGGTTATTTCGTAAAAATGTGCAAAAACTTTGATTTATAGGTGTTTTTGCGATACAATACAATGATTGCAAACTAAAGTGTGTTGTAACTTTACGCACAGGCATTGCATTTTACAAGTGAGTGCTGCCGCCATGCTTAGCAGTTAAATGCTTACCTTAGGCAATATTTATTGCAACAATTTCTTTGTGTGGTAGATAAGTAACAATTTGTGTTATAAGGTCCTTTAGAAAAGAAATCCATTCTCTTTAACTTTCATTTCCAAACATTTCCACACGAATAATTATTATACCAACGTTAATTTCTTCGCTATTAGAAAACATGAATATCAAAGGTAGAAACAAATTAATCTCGATGATCCATAGCTTATTAAAAACTTGGTTTCCATTCAAAACATAAGTGAATTTTTCTTTTAGGATTCTTTTGTAATCCAATTTTGCAATTTGTTATTATATACAGGCTGGCAGGCACATCGACGCGAAACCTCGTACCATGGATTCAATACATGATTCTGAATCCCCCTGTGTTGAAAATTTTCGTCGGCTATTTAAAAAAAATTGCTGTTCCATAAATTTTGACCGCGTAGGTAACTGCATTTTTCTATGAAACAACAGATTTTTTGTTTGATAACCGACGAATAATTTCTACGATAGAATATAATATCATATATTATGCCGAATTCATGGTTTCAGTTTGATTTGCGTCGATGTCCCTGCCATATAGGTATTTCAACTGTTGTTATAGAAGTCATCAGACCGGTCACCGAATGGTTTCGTTTTGACTAAGGCTTAGGCCAAACATTCCACGGAGCCAACAGCCTGCGTAGATTACTAAACAACTTAGGAAAATTACTGAAGTCATTGTCTTTTGTTACATTGTTCAATGATAACAACTACCATGATGTCTTAAAATATGCAAATTGTATTTTTCTTGTCGAGGTCTAGTGGTTTCTTTATATAAAATCTCATTTGGAGCGACTGTAGATAATATAATCATTTAAAAATTAAGTCTAATGTCAGTTTAAAAGTCAAATTAAGTCTAATGTCTGGAATAACAATTTTTGTAATATTGTTTGGCAGTTTGTTGCCATATTTAGTCGTAATCTATAAACGAGACGATGACAGCAATTTGCTCTTAAAAATTATTAGATAAAAAAGTTCCAAAAACATTTCCTTATCCTTGTCTACTGATTCCTTAATATTTATTTATCTTTATCAGCGATTTAAAGATGATCGGTATCCTTGTGTTAGTAGAGACGTTGACAGAAGTCATGAAGACAATGAATAGCGATTTTCTCCTCAAGCAGCAATCAGTCTTCACTGAATCTGTCGAAGACAATATGAGATATTTTACAGATAAGTAATCCATGCGTACACACATGATAACGATTTATAAATATTTTGCTGTTTAAATTGAAAAGAAATCAATTGTTAGAGAATTTAACAGGTACTTATAGGTGTATAGTAGGTACTTAGAAATTACTCTAGGAATGTTTTTAAGTCATGCTGGAGCGAGCCTATTGTGGACGGGATAACAATATCCTGATGGAAAACCCCAATAACAATTTGCCCAAGCCGAAAATTAACCCAAGACCCACCTCATAAGAGCAACCACTCGAACAACGAAGGAGTTTTTCCATTTTTTTATTTATTTCGCTAAAGGATGATTTCCACCAAACGGCTCGCATCGTATCGGATCGGAACGAATTTTACAATCTTTAAACGATATAAAATCGTGTACACAGTATTTAAAGTCTATATTATCAAGCCGCGCACAGCAGCTTGACCGCGGGCGTCTTACACGAAATGCGATCATAGCCGAAAGTATGCTGCGACGCGTGATCGGCTCCGTTCGCCAGTCGTCGTACCCGATCACACATTCATCCAAATTAAAACACGTCAACACGGTAGGAATTAAACTATTTGACTAGGCGCAGAAACGGTTATGTTAGCAAGCGACGCGACGAATGTACGGAGCCGATCGTATGCGTCGATATCCTGACGGCCGCGATCGGCTCTCACTGCATCCCTTCGTATCCTTTCCGATCCAATGCGATGTGAACCGTTTGATGGAAATCATCCTTAAGTGTATTCATCGTTTTACCTGTGTAGGTATCTAGATACCACTAAGCAGACAGTTTTTTTCTTCAAAACAATAAAGACAGGCATTTGTCATTATTTTCGGTTCTTTACAAAGGATTATAAAAACTATTAGAAACCTGATTAAGATTATAAGAACTAGTTTCAAATGTACCGGAAAAAATCTAGTCTACTCAGACACTAGACACATATATTCCGTATGTGTCTACATTCGTTTGTATGTAAGTAAGTCGTAGTCTGCATAATGTCAAGAACGTAAATGACTTGTTTAATAACGAGTAATGAAGATGTTGGTTACGGTTCTTGATTAACTTATTGATTTATCATGTCATTTCGCGCAGGACCTCTCTGCGACTATACTTGGATATCAGAAGACTTTTACCGTAATTAAATATCCGTTCAAAATTTAGGCACAATCAAAGTAGATCATTTTACAAATCGAAACTGAGATTATATTACGATCATTCTTAAAAATACGGGAATTAGTTTTCTGTTCATTTTTATAAGGCTCTGCGGCGTTTGTCGTTTAACGCGATGTTTACGCCACGGCCATGGAACGCCTACGCGGCGCCTACGCTACGCCAAACAACGCCCAAACTTTAAGACGCCAGCCCCTGCAGTCTCGACATTAGACAGCGACAAAAATCGGTCACTAAGTCGTATCGTTGTCAAATTCCTTTAATAGATATTCAACTTTATTTCGAAAGCAAAAGGTTGAAAATATATTAAAGAAATTTGACATCGATTAGACTTAACTACCGATTTTTGTCGCTATCTATGTCGAGACTGCCGGCCCAGGAGATCCCAACTTCACAGCAGTTCAACAATTTAACAGTCTTTAGTTATCGTTTTTCCGCATCATTAGTTGACTATTTCCTCTATGTTTACCGTAGTCGAAAAACTAAGCACGTACTGACTGCACGTACTGTAAGTACGAGAGGACAGTTCAATGGCAACGAGTAACCGATAACCGGTCGACATTACTGCCAGATCGGCACTACATAAACAAACTACGGAAGCAACCCACTTCCGTACACACGTCCGAAAATTTTTTTTTTAAAGTCAAGGTTAAGTTTTGGTGACAGAATCATTAGAAGGAGTACAATATCCATCTGCCTATCATCATTATCATTACTGGCAGCCTTGGTCCAGCCATGCACTGCTCAGTATAGGCCTCCTTCCTTCTCTGCCATCCACCTGCCTATAAGTAATACTTACATAATATTGAAATTTCATAACTTCAGTAATAATATCCTTATAACACTTTACATTAATCCCTTTATTGTACGTTAATCTCCAATTAAAATTAATATTTTTAAATTCTTAATAACTTGCATTTTGCCAGATAGTTATCCCTTCTATTAACAACCTAACAGAGTTCAAGATTCCTTGCTTAATAAATTCGGAAAAGGTACCTTTTGCTTTTTGAATAATTGGATCCTTCACAAGCTCATAAACACGTAGAGATAGGTAGGTACAGCATTATGCTTATTAAAATTCGGAAACATTTTGGACAAATATTTACGACTACCGTTTATTTTTATTAACATAGGGCTAACTGCTAACACAGTGCTATCATGATTTTTTTAATTCGGAATTGTTGAACGTGGAAATCGTTTTCACAGTTTCAATGTCTAACAGTAATAAACTCGTACGCAGTAAGACCTCTACATTAACAGTGAGTGCCCTTGATCATGATTTACATAATATAAATAAAAATATGGCTACGTAGTTATTAAGTTTTTACTGACCATCCATATAATGCAACGTGGCCAGACTAAACGTGCCAGTATTGTTGTTAGACAATAATATTGTTATCGTTCAAATATGTTGACTTACCCCGCATATTCACCAAGGTATAAAACATGTATCCTACATGTTGTGTCTACTGTTTTCGTTTATCGTTTACTCCTAAAACAAGTTGTAATTGTAAAGTCTAATTGTATACAAAACTTGTGTCAATAAGGTGAACAAAAACCTTAACAATACATGTCTGAAACAACGTCAATACGTGTATGATAGGTGCAATAGGTACAGTCTCCAAAAGAGATAAGTAACCAGGGTCGTCGGATATAGTTGAAGTTTAGAAAGAAACCGATGGATTTTTTCGAATGAAATTTAATTATATAAATGAACTGTTTGTTTTCTATTAATTAAATTATACACTCGAGAGCAATGAATCCGGGTCACTTAAAGAATCCTAAAAATCTCGGAAGCTAAAAATGCTAGGTTAATGCAATAAATTGTATTTAATAGACAATGTAATACTCCTTAAATGAAGGTATTAAAACTTCTTAGTTATTGTAAAGTTATATCATAAAAAAATCAAATTTGAAAAAGGGCCACTTTCGAAGATGGAACTACGAAATTACAGCATTTGGTTTTGCTTTTGTTTGTAATCTGTCATTTATGTGGGTACATAAACCATGTTGATAGTGCTCTATATTCATTATTCAAGCTGAAATTATGTCGCTTACGCCTGAAGAATGCACCAGAATACTTACAATGCTGGAAACCGGCCGGAGTCAGCGCGATACAGCCAGGACTGTCGGTGTGTCGCTGTCAACAGTACAAAGAGTTCTCCGACGTTACGAAGAAACTGGTTCTAACCTACGCAGACCAGGAACGGGCAGAACCAGGTGTACCACAGCACGAGAAGACCGATACTTGGTGAACACCATGCTTCGAAATCGCTTTCTCACAGGAACTGAACTCACAAATCAGTTTCGACGCCTCGGAGGAAGTAACCTAAGTGCATGGACAGTAAGACGTCGGCTTGCTGAATCTAACTTAAAACCCCTTAGACCTGCAAACGGCCCTAAACTGGAGCGTGGGCATCGTATTTCAAGACTAAGATATGCCCAGAGCCACGTAAATTGGAGTATTGAAGATTGGTCAAAAGTTATGTTCTCCGACGAATCAAAATTTATGCTCTACAAGCACGATGGAAGACACAGAGTGTATCGAAGACCAGGGGAAAGATTCAAGCAAGCATGCATCGAAGAAAAAGTAGCCTACGGTGGTGGGTCTGTACTTGTGTGGGCCGGAATTTCTTCTGAAAGTCGCACAGAGCTGGTGATCATAGAAAACGGCTCTTTAACTAGCGTAAGATATGTGGAAGAAATCCTCAATGATCACGTTGGTCCATTTATGGTCAATTTAGGTGAGGATGCTATATTTATGCATGACAATGCCCGACCTCATACAGGTAGGATTGTGAATGACTACCTTCAAGAGATGAACATTACTCGTATGGAGTGGCCAGCGCGCAGCCCGGATATCAACCCGATCGAGCATGCTTGGGACGAGCTAGGCAGATGCGTAAAACAACGAAACCCTCCCCCAATCACGATTCGTGAGCTCAAAATTGCTCTCACAGAGGAATGGGAGAATATTCCCCAAAATCGTATAAGGAACTTGGTGTACAGCATGCCAAACCGCGTAAACGCAGTAATGGAAGCACGAGGAGGCAATACGAAGTATTAAAATTCAAGAAAATCGTAATAAAGTTCAAAAATTTCATGTTTCCTATTTTTGTTTTAAGGAGAGATCAGCAGTTTTTTTCTTTATGTAATTTTGTGTTAATAAAATGTATGGTGACTCATATTTTTTTTACTTTCATTTAAGGAGTATTACATTGTCTATTAAATACAATTTATTGCATTAACCTATCATTTTTAGTTTCCGAGATTTTTAACATTCTTTAAGTGACCCGGATTCATTGCTCTCGAGTGTATTTTATTCGAAAACATCCATCGGTTTCTTACTATACTTCAACTATAAGTATCAGACGACCCTGGTTACTTATCACTTTTGGTGGCCGTACATGTTGTCGACAAGTCATTTACAAGACTTTTCGACAGCAAGTATCACAACTATTCACAACCTGTATATGCGTGCGGTTATAGATACAGAATAAATGCAACATTGCGTTATAAAAAAAACTTTTTTGTAGTGGCCAGTTTTCATTATCAACTAATTGTAAAAGAAAAACGTATGTATCGGCTACTAATGTGCGTCAGTGGGTTATCATTTATATTACTAATGTCAGTACTAATGTCGATAAAGCATATCAATCAATAATATAGTACATACATACATCTATTTATTAAGTGTTGATTCAATATTTATAAATAAGTTGATAGATTAAATATGAAAGTACCCAACATTTTCAGAACCTTGTTTATTTGACGAGAGGAGACATATTGGTATTAATAGTTTGTATTTTTCAAATTGCTTGTTTGTTCCTACACTGGTATTTAAAATTTAGCATAATATGTAAATATAAAACTGATTGTGACTCGACCTCTAATGTAATCGCTTTCGATACTAGTGCTAAGTGAAAGTCCTACCGGTTTTACATAAGATTAATAAAAACCGATTTAGGCACTAGTCGCAAAAGCTTTTCAATAGGTACTTAGTTGCTTTCTAGTGCAAGTCAGCACTCGAAAGTGTATTTAGAACTGTTTGAATACGTACTTTTTGTTTATTTGTTTATTTAGATGTCTCAAAAATTCATCATATTTTAATAGCAGAAGAGACTTACCTAAATCCTGTCTAATTTAAAATACCGTTACAATTTTAATTGATAAGAATACTTCACTCTCAAAAGAAAACTTACTTCTGTAGAATAAAATTTTAATACTTCTAAAAGCCAGGTGTTAAATACACGTGAAGTAAACACGACATATTAGGCATTATCTACATGAGCGTTCTTACCGTCATTGCCGTAAGTTCCGTTCACCTGACACGCAGTACAACCTGCAATTTCTAGGTGTCGCCCTTCACTTGAAGATTGTTGATGCAACTCCGTATAATAATAGGTACAGTATCCGAGCACTTTGACTAAATTACACCTGTATTATGTACATACATACTTTGGGAGTCCTTGTTTCTTATTGAGGCTGAAAATATTTAGCTGGCTTTAGCCCGCGGCTTCGCCCGTGTGGATGCCGGAATATGTTCCACGGAAACGTATTACCGGGATTAAAAATACCCTAGAGGAATCACACTATCACTACATATTTTAAAACACAGTCCCCCGCCGCGTCTGTCTGTCTGAACACGATAAACTCAAAAACTACCGAACGGATTTCCATACGGTTTTCACCAATGGTCGGAGTGATTCATGAGTAAGATTTAAGTGTATAATTCGTTAAAGTTTTGTGTAAATTGGCTGATTACCTACGTACCTATCATATAACTAAAATGAACTTTTACGTTTTTCTTTGTAAATCGGATATAAATAAAAAGCCCAATAGTTCTATCTGTTAAAAATATTATGTTGCCATAAACAAATATTACCCTCTTAATTCCAATAACAAAGCATAAATTACCTTGTGAAACATTTGTTTGTAAACAATAGTGACGATTACCGATTAAAATAATAAACTTCTTCATTCTCATATCATAGACATTCAACAAATTAAATAAACAGCTTAATTGATTCGCGATAGCGGTAATCAACCCTGTGCAAGTGTATTTAGCCATACTGTTATCTTTAATATGAAGAAAGCGAGCTTGCAGCTCATTAACCTGTTGATAAGCCATTAACGTCTTTGACCGCGGCAAAAAACAGGAAGCTAAAATAACTACAGTCAGTAAAAGCAATAAATATGCAGCAGTCATAACTACTTTTGAATCCATTTCGTTAATGTGCTGAGTAGCCTAGTCTTTGTAATCGCCCGTCTGACTGAGTCTTATTTTCAAAAATGAATTGCCTGGAATTAGGGATGTTTATTTCTTGCCTGTATGCCAAACTACCTCCATAGGTACCTTGACGAACCAGTTTGGTAACATAATAGGTATTTGATCGTCGTGATCGTTGCAAGTGTGTATAAAGGCTCCCACAGACAGGCGCGACGCGACAGCGCTGTGCAAAGCGCCGCGCGCTAGTCGCGCGGTGCCTTTGTGTCGGGCGTCGCGTCGCGCCAGTGTGTACGAGCCTTTAATCTTAATATCGTACCTATTATTATTACTTTAGTTTATTTACCTAATTTATTTATAGTACCTTATTGTACATTTAATAAAGGATAATGTATTCAAAAATAATTAAGTTTATTACGGTCGGTAATCGTTTAGGTTACCTATCAAAAGAAGCAGGTAGATATATTAGTATTTATAAACGTTGCTAAATCTATTTTAATCGCTTTACTGGGGATCGTTTTTTAGGGTTCCGTACCCAAAGGGTAAAAACGGGACCCTATTACTAAGACTTCGCTGTCTGTCCGTCCGTCTGTCTTTCACCAGGCTGTATCTCAAGAACCGCGATAGCTACACAGTTGAAATTTTCACAAATTATGTATTTCTGTTGCCGCTATAACAAAAAATACTAAAAACAAAATAAAATAAATATTTAAGTGGGGCTCCCGTACAACAAGCGCGATTTTTTTGCCCTTTTTTGCTCGACATCAATAATGGCAACAGGTAGGCACTTGAAATATTCACAAAATACTCAGTTGTATTTTTACTTTAATAATAAATAATAAAATTAAAATAAAATAAATATGTAAGGGGGGCTCCCATACAAAAAACGCAATTTTTTGCCTATTTTTTTTTTTATTGATACGGAACCATTCGTGCGCGGGTCCGACTCGCACTTCGCCGGTTTTTTATTTAACGTCTGGTTTTGCTTTGGATTCTCATAAACCTGACTATTATTACATATTGCTGTTAGTTTATTATAACTGTTTTTCGTTTTATTTTATAACTAGCTGTTGCCCGCGACTACGTCTGCGATCCAGGATGAAAAGTAACTTATGTCCTTCTCCAGGTCATGGTCTACCCATGTGCGAAATTTGATCCAAATCCGTTCAGCTGTTTTAGCGTGAAAGCGTAACAAACAAACAAACTTACTTTAGCATTTATAATATTACTAGCTTTTGCCCGCGGCTTCGCTCGCATTAATTTAGAATTTGACAATCAATTCGGGTTGTTCGGGGAATTATAGTCAGGAGGATGAAAAACCGCTCTATCGACACTCTAGACACATAAAATTAATTAGGTACTTAAATAAAAAATAAAAAAGCTCCTAACACACCACTAAAGTTTCTATAATAATATAATTCAATCATGATTCGAAAGACACGTGGCGCCATCTACTATCCATAAGAACGTTATTGTTGTTTTCCTCGGGAACAGTACTTTTTTCGGGATAAAAGTTACCCTATGTCCGTTTCTGTAGACCTGACAACGTACGAGTATATGCAAAATTTCAGGATGATCGGTTCAGTGTTTTAGGCGTGAAAAGGTAACAAACAAACAAACAAACTTACTTTCGCATTTATAATATTAGTTAGGAAGTTAGGATAGTGAGGATAGTTAGGATAAGTATAGCCTTTAGGTAAGTACTCGTATTACTGAGATATAAAATCAAACATTTTGTAGTAAGTTATTGAATCCCAGATCGGATAGAGAATAAACTTCGGAACACCAATTTGGATAGGATAATGTCGAGACCTAGTGTTACATAATTAGTCAAATAGCAAGATTTGTTACTTTTACCGGAACATTATTTTTCTTCCGGCTTCTTTAAAAAACCTTAAATTTGAATCACACTGAAATAAAAATCATGTAGGTACACACGGTTGCATATCAAGCTCCAGTATAAACTGACCTCGCATTGTACGGAAATCTTATACAATGCGAGATCAGCTAATACTGGAAATGTATAGCTTGATAAAAAATTGGTACCTACCAATAAGTAATTACGAATAAATGAAGCTGTAAAACTCGCAAATTCAAATGCAAATGGTTTCAAGATCGCACTTAAATTGCAATGATTTATTAATGAAGTTAATAAGCGGAAACTTAAGCAGTCAATAAAACACACAAAGACGTTACAATTATTTATCTAATTAATTATTTATGTACAATGATTTGTGAACTTTAACATCATTAAGATATTTTATAATTAAAAAATAATAAATTATAAAAATGTTCATAGTATACCTATATATCTGTTTAAGAGCAATTAAATAATTATTGTAAGTATTAGTAATATTTTTACTAAATATCAAAAATAGTGGGATATCAAACAAAAGGTAAAGGAAAACATAGACAGGAAAAATCCACAATATCGAAGGTCATATCACTGTTTCACACCAACCAAACTTTGCACGCTGCAGCACAGACTGGAGCACAGACGTTTAGACAACATAAAACAGCAATGCAATCAAAGAAAACTTGTTAAAATTTCATATTCTTTTTACCTAGTAGCTCGTTTAGACATTCCCACTGTCCCCGGAGAGCCGTGTGAATAAA
This sequence comes from Dryobotodes eremita, assembly GCA_917490735.1. NCBI lineage: Eukaryota > Metazoa > Arthropoda > Insecta > Lepidoptera > Noctuidae > Dryobotodes > Dryobotodes eremita. The sequence continues at coordinate 13,914,351 of OU823251.1, read as the reverse complement.
TGAAAGGGTCGCTCAACGTACTCTTTCAAAAACTGCTCAGATATGCAGAGAGGCCTCAGGCAGAGGGACTCGTGTCTATGGCACACGTTTTACGTTTTGCCCGCCTCACTATCACCCAATATAGTCTCCGTGAATCATGCAAAAAATATGAGCCATATGAAGAAAAACAGGTGACAATGTAAACGCTTACTAATTTGTATCTAGTGCAGTAAGGAAGTTTAGAATAATATCATTGTAACCAAATAATATTGAGGAAATAGCCTTTTGTTAACAATTTCTAAAAACGGAAACTCTCCTTGTAAATAACGACAGTTTGTAAGAGTTTCCAAGATTAAGCATTTATTTTGGGTCCTAACCACGAGGTCAATATGCGACCTCCACACCACAATTTTATGACATAATTGTTATATTCCTAATCGATTGTAGTTATTCTATTGACCTCGGCTATATTAAGAAAAAAAGTGATTAATTTGTTTTTATGATAATTATAAGTATCCATATATAAATAAACAGAATTCTGAACCATGTACGCCCAACAATCGTTCCGAGTACCGTTTGGTACATTTTTAAAGGTCAGTGTGTCTGTTCTGTGTCTAGGTTAGCGCCAATTTTGTACTTGTCGTCCTTTGATCAATATTCAGAAGCCGCTGAAGGAGTAGGCCACATACTTACCATTCGATTACTTAATAGGAAGTAAACCGTAGTTTAGGCGCGTTTATTCGACCCTTCGGCCTTGACCATGCTTTGACAAATGTCATGATCAAAAGTTACTTCCCTGAAAGTAAGGACTGAATTCTCTTCCGAATTACAAGTTTGTTCTTGATAGTTCTTCGAATATCAGCTTACTTAAGTGCACGGGCGTGTCAGGAACGTTTTTGATCTTAAGTGCAATCTAGAATACTCTAGATCACGGTTATCTTCGATATATCCGTGACGACACGTGGTGATATTTTCCGGGACATAAAATATAAGAACAAAGACAACAACGCAAATAACCATGCAATTTACGTTTCTGAAAATAGGATCATTTAGATGCAGCAGGAGCATATAAGTCCAATGTTTACATGTAATGTGTTTTTAATTAATTTATGTGTCGCAAGAATACGTTTTAATAATAACAATAGGTCACATGATCTTTCTATTAATAAATGCGTGTTTCCTATTATGTTCTTATTACATAACGCGAACTGGTGGGAGTTGTAAGACTATGATGATTAATGTTATCATCGATCGGGTAAAATTCTTGGATTTCGAACTCCGGAACCAATTTGGTACATACTCACAATCAGCCGTTAGAAACTATTGCATTGACAATACTATGAGTGAGACCAGTAGTGACTCAAGACTTTCGTCACGGACCCTCGAAACTAAATTGAAGGACGGAAGTTAATGTGATATTATCGAATTAAGTAGCTTGTCTCAATTGACACTCAATCCAAATTATTCCTAAAAGACCAACCTGTACATTTATCTGCTTTAGAAATCTAAATAATAAAGATACTGTTATTTAGATTTCTGTGATCTGCCCGCGTATACTTACAAATAGGTAAGTCCCGTTTCCGGCAGAATGTGCTTTCGGATCCAACACAAACAATTCGTTCGCCAGGCAGCTGATGAAAAGTGCTCCAAAATAAATAAATTCATGAATAGCGAAAGAACTGTTTTACTATAGAGAAGCTAATTTGTTTTAGTCACACATTATTTGAAACCTTCTTGAGATCTTGAGAATGTGGCGTAAACAAGTAAAATATCTATGATGTTTTTGTGATGACTACGAACTTTGACATTTTTTTGGAAGTGGTCTATGGCATGTATGTACATTTGAATACGATATGAATAATAATATATTAAAATATATTTGTCAGTTGTTTCCACTGCTACCACAACTATCATTAATTTCATAAATACTGTAGGTAAGTAGGTACTAATTCGGTAGTTTTGGTTTTTCCGTGAGTAATTTGTTAATTTTGTTTACAATGTAACAAATAAATGACACACCACCTTCGTTTGAATATTTATATTGCTTATAATATGTCTAGACTGGGCATTACGTTCACAAATAAAAATAAATAACTCATGCAGAGTCATATTTAAGCACAACCGTTAATGATTATGATTTTATGAAGGTGTTGACCTTCATAAAATCATAATCATCAACGGTAACAAGCGTAGAAACCTCAGGGTGTTTACCACAACGTTCCTATATACCTACCTGAAACCTTAAGTAGCCACCATATAGCCTATTGAAACACAATAAAATGTTATGTTATTTCTCAGATAACCATGTGAATAATCATGCAATTTTCGTGACAAAGGAAAATTGTACAGCCATAATAACAATAAGGTTTAACTAGGTCTTATCCACGTGATAGTTGCTAAACATTATGTCTCCACAACTTAGTATTGCGAGTTGCTACTTTGTTTCCATGTATTTCATTGTCTCCGTGCAATTTTCAACGGGTATGTTTTTTAAAATGATGAAAATTCATCATTAGAAACGACACACCCGTTTATTGGTTAAATCTAGTTGAAATGGTTTCGTTGAAAATTGCACGAAGACAATAAAATACATGGAAACAAAATAGTAACTCGTAATATTAAATATATTTTTCACTCCTCTTGCTCAAAAAGTCCGTCATTGTAGCGTACCAGAGCGGGGCTAAAATAGCTTATTTTCGTCTAGGGGAAAAAGTTTCTTTTTTTTCTGTTACGAGCAAGCCTACAAAAACGAAAAAGTCTTTATTCATACGTAGAATAATCATGAATAAAGACTCGACTTATTACTGTTTCATGAAAAAGAAAAACATTTTATTTTCGAAAATGGAACTAAAAGCGGCAATATTTTTGGTAGAATGCGTGCATTGCGTTGCGGCTACAGATGAAATAAAAAAGAAGGCATTAGCGCAAAATCTTTAGAATTTTTCTCTAATTACAAATTAAATTGGTGAACGTGATAATTTATTTTACAACAGTGAAAATGTCATCATCTAGTGAAATTGGAGACCCTAACTTGCAGATGGAAGAGAAAGGAAAAGAAATAATTTTCAATCTGTTGCCGTCAAGGCCACGAAGCGTTTAAATACTTACGAAAACTTTATAAAGTGGAGGACAGAAAAACGAGTGGATTCGCTTACGGATGGAGTTTTTCTCGGATGAATTTTCCAAAAAATGACAAAGTTTAACCCTTTGGAGCACACATTCAATGTTACGAACAACTTTACAGACAAGACATAATGTCAATATAAAGAAATATGTAAAGTTGACGGCTTTTCTCAAGAAATTATCCACCGGCTACAAGGCTAAGAAATCCAAAGTTTTCACGAGGAAAGATATCGAGAATTTCGTAAAAGTGAAAAATACTTGGCAACAAAGGTAACTTGCATTTTTTGAACGTTTTTCTATTATTTTCATCAAACTAAATTGGTACCTAGGTACCAACCAAAATACAGTTTTAACACTTATTTTTTTGTTTTACAAGTTGCTTTAATTTTCGGGATCAGCGGTGCCTGCAGAGGAACGACGAGGATAGAACTGGATGTCGAAACTAATATCCATCTTCAAGCCATAAATCTGCCCAACACAAAGACAAATAAGGAAAAGAAATTCGTTATAAGTGGAGAATTTCAAAAAAAATTCAAAGCTTACCAAGATTTACGGCCCAAAACAAATTTGATATCACCCAGCGTATTACAGAATGCATCAATATTCTCCCAACTAGCCCAAGACCATCGACATCAAGAGGTGAGTCAACTCAGCTGATTCTCTATTCAGAACATTTGACCGTGAGACCCTCAAACCTGGAACTACGGGTATCTCCCACGTTTACCCCACAGACAACTCGACATTCATCTTCACAGAGGACTGAAATTAAGTTACCGGGAAAATAACATCTCGTTAAATATCCAGAATTGTACAAATTGTACATTTAATTTTTAATAAACTGTTTAATATTGTATTGGATTATTTTATTTTCTCGCAATCGTAGTGAAAACTAGACTGTAACACGGCGCTAAAAACCCATTATAATGCGGTTTCCATTTACTCCCTTGCTGAAGCTCGGAAGTAAAACTACCTTGTATATAATGGGTCATTTTAGCCCCTTGTATAACAATCTACGATTATATTCTCGGGAAGGTCAACGCTCTCTAGATATATTTAAGCTCTTGCGCGAAGTCTAACTGATCAGACCAAACGTTGTTGTTTTTATTTTCTTACATCGCCATGCATACCCCCTTTGTAAGAAAATAATGATAAAATAATAAATATAAAATAAAAGTGACAGTTCCATAATAATTTAAGGCGGATTTTCCTATATGTTGCTGGTTTCAGACGAGTTGTAGGGCTACCTATTTACCTACGATGCAGTCAGTTACAAACAAAAGGAAGTTTATTGCAATCATTCCTTTGATCAACAAATTAAACAATTTATCAAAATCTCTGGATGTATGTTAATCCATGTGAACTTCTACGTTATAAGAAAACAACTGTAAATTTGATGCAACAAGACAGAAATTCCTCGAATCACTCAGATTAGTCTGACTGAAAGAAGTAGTTAGCCACTTCTGTTTGCGATCAATTTTGTCAAAACAACATCGTCATGCTGTTGTAGTCAGAAGGGAGCGGCTGTTGGAGTCATCGCGTGGATCGACGCTGACAGTTCAATCGCTGATTAGTTCAATGTTAGCCGACCGGAGGGTCGAAAAGTTCACGTCGCGAATTATCGGTTAAGGGCATGCCCATTGCCAGATCTTTGTACACGGCCAATCGATTCAGCGCGGTCTAGTACTTTCCGTCTAGATAACAGGAACTGGAATAGTTCTTTGTTAAGGAGAAGTTAAATACCTTTAGTTTTTTCGATGTGTTGAAAAGTCAAAGTCAAAGTCAAAGTCAAAGTCAAATCATTTATTTCAAATAGGCACATAAAAGGCACTTTTGAACGTCAAAATTTACAAAAAAATAGAATTGATTCTAGTTGCCCCTTCCAAAAGGTAGTTTTGTATGGAGAAGAATGGGCAAGAAACTCCACCGTTACTCTTTTAAAATATTTTATGTAAGTTCACATTAATTATGTAATCATATGTGAAGACGATGCACCTAGAATAAAATTACTATACCACAATAGGTAAAAAGAATTAAATATAATGCAAAGGCAGGTAAATTAATTATGTGATAGTCTACCACACTTGCCTACATTTGTAGATAGTTAGCCATTTAATAAATGCGTAACGCGTAAGGAGTTGAACAAACAAGACAATAACAGAGATGACCACAATAACTTAGATATTACCGATATCTGCAATGTTAATTATTATTCATGTTTTGATAACTTTGTGGTTCAGAAAATAATGCCTAATGTAAATAATTATAAAATATGCAATCCGGAACATGAAGTATGACCTAATAAGTCGCTGATGTGTTAAATAATTTCTAGAGAACCGAACGGTTTTGATATATTATTGATTGATTAGAGTATATAAAGGGTACAAGTCGATTCTTTAGCTAGAAAATCCCTTTCTCGCATTTTACTTTCAAGAAAAAATCGAAAAACGGGAACCATGCAATAAAATCTGGACGCAGTTGTATACAGGTAAAAGGAATTCTGGGAATAATGCGTAACGCTAGTATGTTATATTAAAGTGAGTAACCAGAACAGTGACCGAGTGGCAGCAGGATCGTCGAATCAGTTTCATTGAGTACGCTCACTTCCGGAGAGGTCCCCCATTGCAGACGCGGGCGTGTCGCCGCACCGCCGCGATCCGACTCCAAATTATGCGAATTATTAGCACCACATAACTCTATGCAAATGTACTAGGCATAAAATATTATTTTGGACAAATAAGCGAAAGTCTACACAAAGCAATATAAATAGACTCTACAAGGCTGTGGTGAAAAATATGTGCAAAAAATCACCGTAAGAATACTTTGTTTACATTATTATTTCCGCACATATTTTTTATTATGAAAACATTAACCCTTAACCACTATTGTACGTAAATCACGTTTGATTCAATGTTCCACGAAAAACACAAAAACTAAAAAGAAGAAAACCGTTTAAAAAAATAAAGCCATGCAAAAAAGTTTGGCCACATGTTCTATAGTCAAGTCTTGGATTTGATCATGCGAGTTTTGTGACAATGTACCTCCTACAGACTGCCACCTGACCTTACTGTTGGAGAAACCAGATTTCCGCGGTGTAGAGTAGTTTACAGATAATGTTTTTCTTCTCACCCCTAATAAAAAAGTCAATAAGTAGGTACACTCAAAATTTCGGCATTTAGATGATAAACATGTCTATAGTCCTCCCTAAGCTGGTGACAATGATGTATGTTACATGTTACAAGCCTGCTGACCAAAATACTTTTCCGCTCCTAATTCCGGTCACGCATGACACCGTTTGATACAATCCATTTGATTTAGTAGGTACCTAGAGTATTGTAGCTCGTAAATTTTTTTTAGAAATCCCTTTTGTCAGTGAAAGTTTAATTACTAACGTAAACCAAGTTCCATAGCTTTGATTCCGTAATTAAATCTTCTAAAAGATTTGTGATAGGTGCTAAAAAATAAGTTGATAGAATAATTATTTTGAATTCGATCAAATTCGAGTGTGATAAAATGCTAGAGTTCTTATTTTCAATCATGTCTAAGAGTAAATACAGTCACAATGAGGTAAAAAAAACGATAAAAGATTTCAATGAATGTTTTATGATAAAGGGGTAAAGAAAGATTAAATGTCATACATTCATCTTAACAACACTTTACTACACATAATCTTTAATTCACGCGCTTACATTGGAAAATAACTCTATGATTTAATGACTGCAAGTATAATGTAAATTGCAGTATAACGAATGAACTATCGCGTTACACATGAAATCATCTCGTACGTAATGCAGTAAATTTAATTTAACAGGTCACTAGTTGGGTTAAGATGATCACTGCTGAGGTGACGAATAGAGTGGAACCGTCACAGATTACAATATTTTTTTAACCACACCAGGAAACAGGCCCATCTGCGGGGTGATTAAATTAATTAGTTTTTTAGAAGCCATATTGATTGAAATGCTCTTGGACAATTCAATTACCAACACGTCGCGAACCAGCCACCGTAGAAAATGTTAATCACCGGATTAATTGTACCTAATTCTCAATTGAGTAATATTGCAACAATGCCTGAGAAAAACATAAAACTTAGAAAGCAGGTCATTGTCAATAGATGTACTAGAATATTACTGATAATAAATGCATGTGTGTTTAATGTGGCGTTTTCATATACACAGATCAAAAGTGTCGAGGGATCAAGCATGTTTTTGACAGTTACTAAAAATCAGGTTTCATAATTATATTTTTTGTAACTCTTGTAGATACTTTTTAGTAAATTTCGTCATTTGAAAATTTCCGTCAAAGTCGAATTCCTATATAATTCTGCAACGGGTTTGAGGCCAAATCAGTAAAATGTCTGCCATACTTCTGAGTGGAATCAATACAATAAACGTTATTATGGAGAGAAGACGTCATTTGAACCGAGAAAAAATTATCGGAGCCGTGGCAATGTTAGAAGCTGGTCCTCGGCAACGTGCTGTGGCAATCGCTCTGGGCACTACGCAGAGTGCTATAAGTCGACTTTTGACACGTTACCGCATCACTGGCAGCGTGGCAGAGCGACATCGAGAATGAGCTCGCATCACCACACGCAGACAAGAGAGTTACACACAAATTACTGCTCGACGAAATCGTACAATGACCCCGATGATATTGGTTACGAGGCTTCATAGCTCTTCAGCAATATTAATAAGCGATCATACCATAAGAAATTGTTTGCATGAAGTCAATCTCCGTTCCCGTAGGCCACTACTTGTACCACCTATTGAGCCCCGCAATCGCAGAGCCCGTTTACAATGTGCTCGTGAACACAGAAATTGGGCAGAAGAAGAGTGGCGTTTTGTGTGTTTTGCTGACGAATCTCGCTTTGATATGAGGCCAGATACGAACACGGTATTCGAGGACCCCTGGACGCCAAGAATGTTTAAAACCATGCCAGGAATTCCATGCATACAGTGGTGGAACAATCATGATATGGGCGGGTATTTGGATCGGCGGAAGAACCCAACTGATTTGGATCAGAGGCAACCTCAATGCACAGATTTACGCTGAAATGATTGTATCAGATGTTGTCATTCCTTTGCGGGCCCAATTTGGTGCTTCATTTCTGCTTATGCATAATAATGCACGTCCACACACTGCCAGAGTCGTTGCAAACACACTTGCCGCAACTAATATCAACGTCCTACCATGGCCTGCTCAATCGCCTGACTTGAATCCCATTGAGCACGCATGGGATATGCTTCAAAGAAGAGCTCTGCCAAATATGGATACCGTACACACACTAGAAAATCTTTTTCGCCTGTTACGGCCATTCCGCAATGTGATTTGGATGAACTCATATCGAGTATGTTGAATCGCTGCGATTGTGTTATACTCGTACGCGTTAACAGCGGAAATAGAGACTACTAATTGTTTCTTTTACGCAATAAAGACCTTTAGAAACTTTTATTTTTATCTTTTTATCACTTTCTACTGTCAGGATGTTAATCCTGACATTAGAATGTGATAAAAAGATACGTTACCTAAGATACCTTGACCTTAGTTGTAAGGTAAAAAAATCCAGCATAAGCAAAAATCGCGAAAAGTTTAATTAAATTAATGCAAAAGCAGAGAGTACTTCGTCGATCTACACATACGAAAACATTTTATTTAATCAATCTAAATAGGCATTTTTATTGAATTTCAAAAGGGCAATTTTTTTTTTTAAATACCTTCATTCCTAGACACTTTTGATGTGTGTATATTACACCTATTCAAGCTATTTCCCACGGTTATGGTCATCTAAGTAAGTAGTTGCCAGCTTAGACGGTGGATAAGCGTATTAGATCGCTATGCCTTTTAGCATAGGAATACTGCCCAAATGAATAGATAGATTGACCGCAGGCTATTCAATCTGCAGTCAATCTATCTGTCATTCCTCGGTTCTCAGGATAGAGAATAATGAAATAGGAATAATTAGCTATTGGCTGCGACTTAATCTGCGTTTACTGAAGGACCATGCGGGATGTTGCTGTGATAATATACTTGTGAAAGCTATAGGGGAGCCCTTTGCCCAGCAGTGAGACAACACAGGATGAAAAATAAAAATAATAATATAAATATTATTCCCGGGCATAATCCTAATGGAAATTCGTTTAGCTACATAAAATTTCCGAAAACGAAATACCGAATGTCCCCAGGCCGAAATAATGCTAACCCGAAACAGTATGCGTAATAAAGCAAAAAAGTTTTATGCTAATACAACGGTATGTTATCATATAAATATTTGTTAGTCCACCTTCATTTTGAATTAAAACAAACTGAAATGATTAGATGATCCACCATGAGTTGATAGAGCGCACGGAGATCCGTAATAGCTATGACAGAAATACAGACAACCGCTAGACGGCCAATTGAGCGGTCGAGCAATACATTTCTGTCAAGAGATTAATCAATGCTCATCATAATATGTACCTATACAAAATCCTGTACATTTTAATTAAATAGCATATACGCAAGTTATTCGCAGTCAACCCTAACATACACTGTGAGAAAAAGGCTTGGCGGATGATGACGAGATGTTATTCGAATTCTTCTCAGTACAGTACTTACGAATGTCCATTTCTTTTTCTTTTTAAAATCTTCTTAGCGTGTTATGGCCATCTAAATAGACTCGGTCCAGAATTAGGCAACGTGTTTGGCGCGAACACTAGAGTTCATCAGTTCCTGTAGCGTACAGCTGGCAGGACACGCAAGACATGATATTAAGTGTCCGATCGTTTGTGGAACAGCACCACATTTACACTCCAAGGCGGAGTAGTCTATGAATCTCCACCTAAATAGGTTTTGCTTGCTGCGGCCAACCTGGCTCCGGAGTCCGTTTAAAGACTTACAGGTTACCCAAGGCAACTCATGTCCAGGTGAGAAATTTTCAGCGGGTGGGATGAATGGTTTGGGTAAAGAAGCACTGCCTCGCCGCAGCTTCAGTCTTTCTTTTGAACGTTCGCCAGTGAGTGGAACGACACACTTTAAAAACCTGTTTCGGCTTTTCATTCTTTGTGACACAAAGATATTGTCGTGCAAAGGGTGTCGTTGTCGGTGACCATTTTGGCTCTTACGCTGCAGCTTGCCACCGCTCTGCGAATTACTGGTGGCGTTATTCCTGCTAGTGGATATAGAATTTGTAGCGGGTCGGTTTTAGGCAACCAGTGATGATACAAACCACCAGTGATGTTTGATTCAAAGCTGTATCCAATAACTTTGCATTGGCAGAACGATTCCACACGGTGCACGCGAAATCACCCGCAAAAAAAGATAGCGCCAGCCCAGTAGTCTGCATAACGCCAGGTGAAGCACCCTACACAGATGAGACTAGTCGCTGAAGAAGACTGTTGCGAGTGTGCAACTTCTGCGTGACGTCCTTGCAGTCCTGGCCAGAGTAACATCAAGATATTTAGGGAAGTTGCTGTGCTTGATGGACACCCCACCCCAAAAGATGTTTAGTTTGCGGCGCACCTCAAATTCAAATTCAAATTCAAATCTTTATTGCATATCACATGGGTGTACAAGATCTGTGATCTCTGTGTGTGTCTGTGTGTGTAATCTGTGTGATCTGACCTCTCTATTGCGGAGATGAAATTTGCAATAGGTTTTGCTCGGATTGGGTTTGAGTGAGTTAGCGAGGTGGTTAAGTCACCAAGAGCGTTTGACAAGTGGACCTCAACCTCTTCAAAGGTGGTGGCTTGGGAGGTGAGGGCAACGTCGTCTGCATAGAAGAAGCGGGACGTGTTCGGGCCGGATGGTTGGTCGTTGTTATCGATATATGATGGTATAAATATACGGACGCTTCTAACGTTCTGCATCGTTCTCACATGCATAATTTCAACATGAATAATGTAACCATATTTTGATTTAAAAGAGTGTCCATGGAGTTTCTTGCCCGTTCTTCTCCATAGGTACCTACTACGCCTTGGAATGGGCAACTAGCTTCATCTTTCTGACTAACCGACACCTTGAAAATTCAAAAGTGCCCGTAATTGGTTTTTTTTAAAATAAATGCTTTGAGTTTGAATTAAAATAATATTATAATTATTTTTTTTCAAATAAATTACTTTTTGTAAAGAAAGAGATAGAGTGGAACATTTTTTCAAAGATATTGGGGCATATATGATAGTGCATGTCCTAATACAATAAACACATATAATCTAACCTTCGAAATCAAAAGCCTAGGACAAAAACATAAATACTTTTATTCTTTTGTCACGAACTCCTGTCTAGTTTCCTAATAACGTTATCTAGCTATTAACCTCCAATTAACAGTTAAAACAATCGTTAAAACTTAGAGGCTGAAATGTTTCAGACGCAAACCAATTGAATATTTTCAGCAGCTTTCGTGACGGCTCTAAATAGGCTTCGTTTAAAATATTTGGTTCGCACGCAGTACAGCGAGGCCACTAGTGCTGAGTTCGGAAGGTTTATATGTAACTACATAATCATAACACGACGCCTCTATTCCCCACAGGGTTAGGCAGAGGGTGCACCTATAGTACACCCACAGTGCGCCAGTTATATCTAAGTCCCATGTAACTGTTGCATGAAAAGCAGTTCGTTCGTTATGCTAAGTCAGTCATGCAAATCGCAATAAATGTAATCGATATGCCCTGCGGCCATGGCCCCGAATGCAGCGCGCGAGATGAAGAATAATGTTTAAACGGATGACGCCTCTCCAGTTTATGTTGTAAAACTATGCACGCAATCTTACGTTACGTCAGATATATAACACTGAAATTGATGTATCCTATCAGACCTAGAACAATAACCCGCAATGGTTACAGCTTCGGATTAGGATCGGACCTTGAACAGCGTCTGCTTGTTATGTTTAAAACCCATCGAGGCTGAATATTTCTTGATAACGTCTGAAAAAGTTCCTATCCAAGTACACAAGGAATATTCAAAACTCGAATAAATAATTGCCCCGTTCGTAATTACCAGTATAACTTGTAATTAGAATTCATTAGAATCAATTATTAATGTAACGTGCTACTACACGCTGACTACACACTGCAGCACAATACTGATGAATTGGCATATAGTCCTCCAGACCGTATTTCGGCCATGGCGGCCAATCTCAACGAAGACTAGCCTTCGGTGCGGGAGATATTATAGTGCACAAGTGTGTGCGCAGACACAGGTGCACTCTCTCTTCCATAAAAAGAAGCATAAAAGCTTGGCATATAAAGTATCAAGATTATCATATTCATAGGTTGTATTATTACGAATGTCAAGAATGAAGATATTATTAATGATGCTAAAATTAACATCGATTCAGTAGTAGTGGGTCATTCGTTACAGTTGCAATGATGTGAAGATCATTGTCAAGGCGCCGGCGCGGACGCATGCGTCCGTTAATAATAGTGAAGCGCGCGCGAAATGCTCGCGAGAAAATCACGTGGAGCGTCAAACAGGAGCACGCGACTAGAGCCGAGCATTAATTGAGCTTTAAAGGTCTATATACATACATGCAGCCGCCCACCAGTGATTTCCTTCTACTTGCAAATAATTTCCACCTTTCAGGCTTGTCTAGCAAGTTCAGGCATGTAACAATATAGACGAAACGTTTTTAGTTTTAGAAACTTGATCGCATTTAAAATATTAATGGCAATCAGAGTAAGTTTAATTTTATGATCTGTAATTAAATCCTAATCTAATTTAATTACAGCCTAGTAGTATTAATCAACTCATATCGGTTTTACAGCGATCATTCACTGTTGCAATACAGCCTTGACTCGTCGGAAGTAGTTTCTCTTAGTTCATGATTTTATATTAATTACAGACATATCTGTCTATATGTGGCCAATATACAATTGCCTATTTCTTTAAAGTATGTTCTAATGGCGTTACAAAAAATATACAGCCCATGATAGCGTTACGAAACTCGATCCATTTGATTTGAACAGATTAAATGACGCTGAGAAGTATTATTAATTCGTGTTACTAAGATACTCTATATACGTAGATATAAACAAGTAATTAATCCTGTATATCGACCGTACAGTTGAAGAATTAGATGCTCGTATTACCTACACGTTCGTGATAAATATGATGTTTCCTCCCGTAATTAGGTAGCACATATTTACCTACTTGCATGATGATTTCAGGGGTTATTAAATAATTAGCGATTGTTCTGGTAAGGATAGGATTACCTACATCGATTTTTAAACAAATTTGCAATTATATTTTAATTGTATGTTATTTATAATATTATTCTAACGTAGTTAGACTTTCCGCATTTAGGCGTTGGTTAAACAAATAAACATTCAGACTTACGTATCAAAACTTCTATAAAACAAAGACTATTCAACACAAACTATCATGAAAACGACAAAATGTATATTTAATTAAAAATCTATCGTATCAATCTTTTGAAAGGAAATTCTGTTGCTAAATTATGTTTTTTTTTTCAGTAATCCCAAGCCAAGGGACGAATAAGGAGAAGAGTCGGGGAGTGTCGCCTGTGGAAGACGATGGACCAGACGTGGTGTCCTCTGTGATCGGCAAGTATGGCCGCTGGCAGATGCTCATGACATTCCTGCTGTCTCTGTTCTCTTTGCCCTGCACATTCCACATCTACCTGCCTACATTTACTGTAAGTAAAACCTTTGTTATTTATGGGATTTATACATTTTTTAAATGGATCTAGCCTATGTAAGATTATTATGGTTCATTAGAGACGTGTTGATGTCGATTTCGTATTTACCATCTCATTCAAGGGATGAGGTGCATTAAGTGTGTGCGGCCTTAATTTATTTTTTTACTAAAGAACACCAACTACCTTAACGACTAATTAAACTGGAAATGCACCAAAGCTTTCTTGGGTGCTAAATCTACTTCAGACTGTATACAACCTACCTGTTACCTATGTAATTAAACTCTTTAATCGTACATATACGATGGAAGGACCGGAAATGTTTCAAATGTCAAGGAAAAATAAAAACTAGTTTTAAATAGCATAGGTTGATCTATAGAGACATTTTGATAAATCTAAGTATCATTTTGTTTATATGTCGACCACAGGTACATATATGATGTTACCTACGAATACCTACGCTATTAAGCAATGTCAAAGCATTTTTATTTTCATTTGTGGATTACAAAATTGAATACTTAATATTCTTATTTCATAAAATAATTAGTTGCCTAACGTTTTCTTAGATTATAAATTGCATAATTTAATAATAAACATAATCTTTTAGTATACTGCTTATTGATTAGATATCTACCTAACAGGTTAAATTATAATACGCGATTTACAAAGCTTGCATTAGATGCAATGTACAGGTTAGTTATTTATAAATAATTTCATCTCTTTGTTTTCAGGCAAAGGCGACTAATTTCTGGTGTCGAAAGCCGGAAAATCTCTCGAGCTTGCCATTATCGGAGTGGATAAACTATAGCCAGCCTATCGACAGTTGCTCTGTTCGGACGCTCACCGCAGGGGTTACGGTGGAAAGCATTCTGAACCACACCGCCCCCCTCATAGACGCCTTCCAAAGATGCACAGAGTGGGACTATGATAGGTCAGAGGTGGGCAACACGATAATTTCGGAATGGAACTTGGTGTGCGACAGAGCTCATCTCACGAGCTTGGCTGAAGTCGTGTTCTTGGTCGGCGTTGGAGTCGGTGGAGTTGTCGGCGGTTGGATATCTGACAGGTGAGACTTTCATTAAGTGCCTGTTTATTATTTTATCTCCTAAAGTGTTCTCGCTGCTGAAGTGAAAAGTTATAAAAACGACTTTGCTCTCTTGTTGCACAAATAACTATTGTGCAACAAGAGAGCAAAGTCGTTTTTTGCTGCGAGTGCTGATTTTGAATCCTGAGCAATCGAAGGATTCAACGATTGCATCACGAGCGTAGCGAGTGATTCTAAAGTTGAATCCTGAGTGTGGCGAGGGATTCAAAGGCACGAGATGCAAAAAACTTTGCTCTCGTGTAACACACGTAACTTTTCACTTCAGCAGCGAGAACACTTTAGGAGATAAAATAATAAACAGGAATAGATTGAAATAACTATTCATTGTGAATCAAAATAATTAAGATTGTAGGTAGAGGTACTAATTCAATAAAATGGAACATTTTAAAAGTTAAAAGTAAAATTACTGCAATTCTGCAAATTAAAAGTAACCCGCTCTTTTATTTAAATTAAGGCGTGTTCGGAAATAGCACCCATGATATTTTATTATTCAAAATATATTACGTAACATTATTGAAACTAGAAATAAATATGTACATGTTAAATATCAGTTTTATTTGCAGTAAATACTTATTTTCGTTTAAATACAACAATAAGTTAAAAATTCAATAAATTACATTAAAAGACATAATAATCTTTTTGAAAAATTT
Source organism: Dryobotodes eremita (assembly GCA_917490735.1). Classification (NCBI taxonomy): domain Eukaryota; kingdom Metazoa; phylum Arthropoda; class Insecta; order Lepidoptera; family Noctuidae; genus Dryobotodes; species Dryobotodes eremita. The sequence continues at coordinate 13,898,870 of OU823251.1, read as the reverse complement.
CTTTAGTTAGTACGAAATTTCGAACGTGTTTGTCTTTGAGGTCGAATTCAAAATCGGAACTTCGAAAGGGCTGGTCTTTGTCTCTCTCTCTTTCTAATGGCGGGAAAGAGATAGAGTGTGAATGTTTCGAATTTTATGATTAACCCAAGGATGAATAAGATATTCGCGGCTTTCTGAAAAAAAATAATTAAAAAGTTACTTGGTCTCACTCAGTGAGCAAAATCGCATTTTGCTCACTGATTTCAGGCAGCAAAACCTACATGTTTGAGCTACTGAAGTGAAAATAACTATTAAACGTCAATTTGTTCTTGGCACATTTCTCTTCTGTATTCTAAATTTAAATTTTAACAAAGAATCACAGAGGCGGTAAAATTAAATTACAATTACTTTATCATTTGAATTGTTCTTACTTAATCGAAATTTTAATTTGCTCACAATTTGGTAATTAAATTCATACTGTTGGTTTTTCCTATACCATGGAACGCCGACATTTAACCAGAGAAGAGATGTTGAGAGCAATAGGCATGCTGGAAGCAGGTGCGAATCAGTGCAATGTTGCTGATGCCATTGGCACCAGTCAAAGCGTCATACCAAGATTGCGGTCTCGCTACCGGGACACTGGCGAGGTGGCTGAGCGGCACACTGACAATATTCGTATTACCACCGCAAGACAAAACCAATTTTTACAAATAACGGAGAAAAGGCAACCTAGCGCTACAGCTAGGCAATTGGTTTTGAAGTTACAGTCGGAATACCAGATGCTGGTAAGCGATCAAACTGTAAGGATCAGACTGCACGAAGTCAACCTTCATGCTCGCAGACCAATTCGGATTCCAGCACTGTGATGAGGCAATCGCGGACGACGATTACAATTGGCAAATGAACATTAGGCTTGGAACGATCGCCAATGGGCTAGAGCGTTTTACTCTCATGAATCCCGGTTCGGCTTTCATCCAGATTCACGAAGAATACCTACGTGTTTGGCGAACACCTGGATGTGAGAGCCGTCTGCGAAATCCCCAGAAAGTCCATCCATACCAAGGTGGAACAATAATGGTATGGGCGCCGCCTAGGCGGGAGAACCAACATCGGTTCGGTTCACGGCAACTTAACTGCTGCAAAATATCGGGACGAGTTACTGGAACCTGTAGTCCGACTACTGCACCTGTTCCAAATGGGTCAAGATTGTATGCTTACCTATGCATGATAATGCCCGCCCACATACGGCTCGAGTGGTAACTCAGTGACTGCGGCAACATAATGAAGCGCAACACTGGACTGGCCCGCGCAGTCCCCGGATTTAAATCCAAATAAGCACGCGTGGGATATGCTCCAACGATAGACTTTGCAAAATTTTCCCGAAATTATGGTAGCAGACAATAAACTTCTTTTCATGCATCTTCGTCGAACCTAAGACGTTACAAGGAGATATCGATTGCCTCATTTTGATTATGAATAATCGTTGCAGATGCGTTAATAACAACCGAGGTGCTTTTACAGATTATTAATATTGTTTATTTTGTAATCAATTTAATGTTACTTACATTTAATTTGATTTCTTCATTTAATCACCAAAAACAGAAGTACGTTGTTTTTTGTACATTTTTTACTTATTTTTATTTCTACTGTAAAAGCCTTCTTTTCAGTAAGATTTTTATTTAATTTTCTATTAGAGTATAAAATACTGCACATTTTTATATAAGCACTTAAGTTATAAGATTTTCTAAGTAGTTATTTTTTTCAATAAATGAATGACTATAATATCCCTAGATGTGTTGATGTGTGTATATTACAGCGCTTAATGTAAATATATTATTATTTTAACCGACCCCACACAACTAAGATTCGATAACATACATATAGTGAGCGCGTCATTCTACCGGACGCGACGCCGCGCGCCGCCGTCTTAGGAATCACAGGATTTCGTCCCTTGTACAGGCTTTCCCGTTTTTGTAATGAAGCGCATACAAAACTTGCTATTGGTTGACCTACTTGAAAGCTCATCTGACGAAGATTTTGACAGTGGATTCGACATTCATGTTGGATCTAGAAGTAAAAATCGTTATTTTTTATTATTGTTTTACGCGACTTTTAGAACATCCTGTTGTTAATCTTAAGATCAATATCGCCAACTATCTTAGTGTATATTTTATAACCTTCAAATGTCTTCGGTATGTTAACTTTCGCACATCGGCTAGTATCTTAATCTACACTAATAAGAAATATATACCATATTCACTGTATGTGGTGTTCCATTAAATTGTACGGTGAGCGATATGTCGAAGAGAATATACAGGCTGGGTAAAGAATGGATAACCTTGAAATAGCATATAATAGACCTTATGGCAGTTCTAAAAAATATATATATATTTCCCAAGAACATAAGATATTGTTGACATTTTTTTTTTAATTCTTTTCTCCACGACCACAAATGAATGATTACCTTCTGTTATTTGTTATTATAATATTATACGTTGACTATGCCGTCAGAGCGGCAGTAAATAGTGCGTCTAGAAATTGCACTGTATATTTTTTCTATAAAATCTTATCTTGGGTACTACTTGGGGATATATATCTTTTATATTTTTTTTACATCGGCCATAAGGTATATTATATTTTTTTAAACGGCCATAACGTATATTATATGATATTTCAAGGTTATCCATTCTTTACCGGACAACCTGTATGTTTTACATTATATTCATAGTGTGTGAGACGCTTAACTCCTTTAGTTACAAGTGTGGTTTGTTTACATTTGAATAAAACCTTCTTTTTTATCATACTGTAAAAGCAGGCAACTTTCCGTCAAAATAAAACAGAAATGCCATTAAAGTTTTCTTTTTCTTTTTAATAATAATATGGCTTGTAATTTTTTGACAACTATGACGGCCTGTTATTATTAAATAACACAACAAACTATTTGATTACATGTAAATTATAAAATATTTCTGCAAACCATAAATATCGGAATTATATGAAAATAACCTTTTTTTAATGAATGAGTCATACAAAATTACCAGGTTACTTATTATATTTTCTTACATTCTAGATTCGGCCGCAAGCGCATTTTGATGAGCATGATGGTGGCGCAGAGTTCTCTGGCCATCCTGTCACTATTGGTTCGTTCCTTCGTACAATACGTTGTTGTGAGACTGATCATGGGCTTCGTGTCTGTCTCCGTGGTATACGCAGCCTTCGTCTTGTCTGTGGAACTGGTGGGAGGGAAATGGGTGACGATCGCAGGAGTGTGCAACTTCTTCTGGTTGCCCCTCGCGTACCTTATGGTCACTCTCTTGTCTCTGCTCATGCCCAACTGGAGGGACCTGCAACTGAGCCTATCTGTTCCCGGCTGTCTGTTGCTTGCATTATGGTACGTAATCATTTCGTAATTATTTACTTGCTTACATATTATTTGACTACAGTATTTCTAACTATTTAGAAGACCATTCGATTTAAAGTACAATATAAATGTACGTATTTTGTAAATGTGACGGACGGCGTCTTACTAGTTAGCGTCAATAAAACCGTTGTTTCAAATAGCCAATAAGTATATTCTGAGACTTGAAACAAAGCAGTCAATATTTGCTTCAAAACCTAAATATAGTTACGGCGTCGTAGATTTGCTATAGAATACATGAATTCTGTTATAAAATATTTATATTGAGTGTTTAAAAATACAATAAACAACATGCAATGTCATTTTTACAGGTTCGTTCTACCAGAATCGCCAAGATGGCTGCTCAGTATGGGAAAGACTCAGGAAGCCAAGGAAATACTAGAGAAAGCTGCCAAGATCAACAAACGTGAAATGCCATCAGATATCGACAAACTGCTGATGTTACACAAGACACAAGAGTCCACAGAGTTACCCAGCGTCATGATGCTGTTCCGAGGAGCTCTGCGCAAGAGGACGATATGCCTATTCTTGTCATGGTTCTGCATGACTATCGCGTACTATGGACTACTATTAAACATTGGAAACTTCAACTTGGGCAATCTACACGTAACATCTATAATTCTAGCAGTCGTGGAAATCCCAGCGATAGCAATAAGTATCCCGATCCTGTTAAAGGCAGGAAGGCGAATTCCAATTTTCATCAGCATGCTAGCGTGTGGACTCGCTTGTATCGCGAGCGAATTGTTGTCGATAGCGTCTGATGACGATTGGATCATGATCGCCTGCCTGATGATCGGGAAGTTTGCCATCGGGTCGACAAACATGATGATGCCTATCTTTACTGTCGAACTATACCCGACAGTGGTGAGGAACCTTGGTGTGGGAGCCAGCCAGATCGCGGCCGGACTGGCGCTTATATGCATTCCGTACTTATGGAGACTGGTAAGAAAAACATTAATAACGATGAATACTTTTGTTAATTTATTTAAATAAACAACAGAAGCAGACAGTCGGACACATCCTGTTTTTATGTTCCGCCATTTCGAGCAGACATCCTTTGTACGAGGCTGGTTATCTTACAGGAATGTAAAAACTGCAATTACAAATTATTATGATAAATATAGCATTAACTTAAGAGTGTAAAAAATACTTCCTGAATACTGATAACTAATTGGAAAGTCGCCCTTCAACGATAACTTTAATTAGTAAACACTACCTTTCATAATTTTATTGTTATTTGCAGACGATGATAAACGAGCACCTACCGATGGTGACGATCGCAGCCCTGGCGGCAGTCGGTGGAGGGATAGTTCTGCTGCTGTCTGACACCACTCCCCCTGAGGAGAAGCCTGTGACAGACAAGAAAATGTAAGTATTGTGGGAATCATACATTCAAACAACATTTATGGAACCTGGAAATTAAAACCTGCCAATTGTAACTCATAAATAGTAAACACGTTTAATCGTGTTGTATCGAGGAAAACTGTAAATAGTATCGTGGTAATATATCGAATTAAAATTTCTTTGAAATACCTGGTACGTGATTTAAGTTGCATTCTTATAAAATTGCTAAATCACTAACATAAAATACCTAGAAATTAAAAACAAGAAACGCTAGCTGAGGATTGTATCAAGCTCGAAACCCGTTCTTTCTGCATTCATTTGTAAAGGACATTTTAATGGCAAGTTATCAAAAAAAAACTGACCTTTTGCTAAGATTTTTCTAGGTAAAGTAAGACGAAGTTCAAAAGATGTGCGAAAAAAACCGATAAAAAATTATTATATTCAGTAGAAAACGGAGCCAGACCCTGATAGGTACCTTTTTTTGTTACACTTTAAGGTTACTTGACATTTTAACTTTAATAGACGCACTTATATCCCGCTATAGACAAAAATATGCTAATTAATCCTATTTAATTAATCATATCGCTGATTAATTAATTCTAAATGCACCGTGCACATAACGGTAATTGTATGCAGTAAATTAATTTAAGAGGTCAATTAAGTATGACTCGGGCTAAAGAAACTGTGCTGCGATTAACGTAGGCAAGACGCCATGCGCCACCAAGACTCACAATTCTAGAACGTTTATTCGACCTCTACTCAAATCTGTTCGTCAGATTCCACTAAAAGTATAGGAATTGTTCTCTTAAGCTGGAGCTATCAAGAAACTCCCAAAACTCTAAGAAGAACCTTCGCTAAAATAATATTTCAGCCAGTAATTCAAAATGGCAGTCAGTGTTTTAACTGCCTGAGAACATCGGGTACTAAGGGGCTACTGATACCTTACCTGCCGGCATTTATAATTCTGAAAATAATTACTTAAGCCACAATGTGCAAGTAACGCGGAACTCACTATAGAGAAAACATTGCGTATGTGTCCTTTCTATAAATAAAGCAAGGTAGTTAACTGTTGCGTTAGTGTGTTAATAAGCACGTTAAGCTCTGTGTCGTAGAAGCTAGAACCAGGTCAAGGTGCGAATAATCCTTGTCCCATGCAGCCATTCTGCATTTCCGTATGTAGATGTTATTGAAATCAACAAGACCCTTGCGGTTTGATAATACTACTGTTACTACTAGCGCCATCTACAATTAAGATCATATATGAACTCTAACGTCGTGTCTTGTTTTCAGGCCCGCGTTTGACACCAACTCGCCGTGCAACGGCACGTTTACAATCACTGACGACAGAGGGCACTAGCAGCATATCAAAGTGAAACAAAATAGTTACCAATGTGTGTAGATCATATATCATACTCTGAACAAAGTGCAATGGACAGTGATTAGTGAGAATTTTTCGAATTTAATTTACAGTTTTAAGTAGATTGTATGACGAATGTTTGAATAACAACAATATCATGGCAAAAATATTTCTGTGAATAGGTTGTATGTAAAGTATAGTTGTAAGACAATGCAGTATCATTATAATTAGTGTTGTAGAAAAATTAATAAAGAAACTAGATTAAGGAAAGAGTCTATTTAAATAGCAATAATTCTTAACTAATGAAAAGTAGGGCTCTGAGCAATATTTTATTAGTAATACTATATAATTAGATGTAATTACTCAATGACTTCCCTAAAATATCAATTAAGTAGATACGTGTGTCAATTTAATTAAATGTTACTCAAAGTTGTTATCTAAATACAGTCAATAAAAAACATGGAAGTTAGCAATAGGTAGTAACAAACCCGTAGGTAAGTATGTGAATTGGTTCAATTATGAAGGTAAGAAATTAAATTTCAAGTCACACCGGACACCTGACTGGTTAGGTTAAATAATCTGATATAAGTACCTACCTTTTTAGCAACGTTGAAGAGACATAATTTAAACATTTTCTTAATTGCTAATAATAGAACGCTCTAGATACTGCATTCACAGACCAGCGGGGTAATTACGTAACACACTAACAGTAGGAATGGGTTTCATTTTGACAGTTCCACAACATTCATTGCGTTTTTTACGTTGTTGAGAAAACCAATTTTTTCGAACATATGAAGCAATGGATTAGCAATAGGCTTCAAAATGATTCAGATTGTGATAGATATTGTGTTACTTAATTAGGGTGCGCCTTAGAAAAACTCACAGTTGGATTTCCGAATCATTGGTTCATTTGACCTATTCTTCAACACTTATTCTGTTACTATCTCCTTATCTGTTATCACGTATTTTCCTGCTCTGCAAAGTGGAACCATGATTCTTCTACATGTCCTTAGGTCGACGTCGAAACGGACTGGTCCTTTAGTAACACAGTGTAAGTCCACCCTAATTACGTAACACACTATCGATCACAATCTGAATCATTTTGAAGCCTATTGCTAATCCTTTGCTTCATATGTTCGAAAAATTTGTCTGCTCAACAATGTAAATAACGCAATGAATGTCGTTGAACTGTCAAAATGAAACCCATTCCTACTGTCAGTATATTACGTAATTACCCCAAACTTTTCGTCGAATCTGCACATTAGCAGAGCAGTGACAGCAAAAAAGGACCTTGAGGGCTATAGCCCGAAAAGCCTATTTATGCTCCATTTAACTAATAGACCTGTGAGAATAGATACCTAAGGAATGGGTACCTAGTACCTAATATACAATTTGGTACCCACGTTACTTATATCAAAATGCATAAACAATAAGCAATGACCGCACGAAATTGTTACTGTAACCATAATTTATATGCATGTTACGTTAAAACATGTTAAAAAGGCAACGGCTAATTTTCGTAAACTTACAATTAAATTAAGTTAACGGTATGTCCGTATATATTCGATTTACATAATATTTATTGTAATACTTTATTGCAACTGATTCACAACCGTTTAATATGTAATGTAATGAAAATAAGAATACCCAACTAGTCAGACTTTAGACTTGACTTGACTTTCAGGCTTCTTAGTGAAATCGGAATATGAGAACCTATAACAATTAGTCAAACCAATATTATAGAAATTGGTCGTAACGATTAAATGGTCTCCCAATGGGTAATTGAGGAGTTTGTGTAAACTTAATACAAGATTATTTTAAATCAGTCAGGTATCCAGAGTTAACGATGAAACAAATATTATTCAAAAAATATTGTCATTGTTAACATAGGTTTTATTTTATGTATCCATTTTATTAATTGTACAGTTCTAAAATTATAATTAGGGAAGTATGTACCTGTATTTCTTACCAATTAGTTTATTTATTGTAATAAAATTAAGTAATTTAAGTTACCTAAGTACCTACTCTAGGACATAGACTCGATAGTTTCATGTTACCTAACATAAAGTTACCATCAGTAGACATAAATGACGTTTTCATTCATGTTTGGCTTATGTACTTATTTGGTAATCAATGTATAACATTTAATGACTTTATCTGACTCTATTAAACATTGAATCGTTTAATTACATAAATTATTAATGAGTTACATCAATCTGTAATAATTCGAAAATAAACTAATAATTTTTCATATTTGTCTGTTTATTCGCCCACTTCATAAATCGATACGATGCACACAATTTGGACTATCTGAGTGTATGTTACATAACACTTGTAACTATGCCAGAAGAGTGTCGCGACCGCAATACTGAAGAATTGCCTCTTCGAGTTGCGGTGACAGCCAGGCTTCATGTGGTCGCAAACAAATTGACATGTGCCCTGCGAGTGCAGTATATCGTCGGGACATTGACTCCTGCGTCTAGGGCCGCGGCGCGGCGGTCCCTTGTTCGACCGCCATTACAAAATGTCGGTAACGGTGACGAGCCTGCGCAGGCGTCATGACAGACGTGACTTGCGTGCTCATTGGCTGTTCCACACATGGATATTTCAAACTTAAGTAGATATTTAACGCTTTGATTATGACTGACATCTCTCTTTCTTACAAAGCGCTATTCAATAACACCACAATTGACAAAGGTTTTCTTAGCCGACGAACATATCTGAATCTCTACATATAGTGAGGTTGATTGGATGGCCACACTGAATCACTCAGATCTTATCTTACTTATTGTATTTCCAACTCTTCAATGGTAAACTTTTGATTTCGTTGAACTCTCAAGGCGAAAGATAAATATCTTGCCAAACCACCGATCGTTTCAGAAAATTGTTATTGCTAACCATCGTTTATCCTTCGTGGCAGAGAATCAACGAGTCATAGTTAATTTCTCTGGTCATTCACCTGTTGTATACTAACCCAGATGCATAGTATTTAGCCGATATGAATATGACCTCGTAACAGGTCCTATTGTAGCAGCAAATAGAATACGTGTCGAATCAGAAAGCCATTGAAAAAGGCGATACAGGACGGATAACGGAGCCGGCCGACTTACCCATACCGCTGCGTCGGGCAACTCAGTCACTAGTACTAGGAATCACATGTGAAATTATGACAAGCGTTTAAATGTGTAATAAGCATGCACAATGTTTATGTTGCACAGAAGCAGACGTACTCTATTGGGCCTACTTCATCGGTCTGTCGGTACTTGAACTACTTGAGGAGTGAATTGATTCTACAGCTTTTGTGCTGTGCTGTGACCTCTGAGTTTGTTTCGGCCTTTCTTCTCCGAATAGTCAGATAGGAAACGCCGACCTCATCTAGTTTTTAAAATATGATTGACGTGTAAAAGTGTTTGTACAAACCTACTTACAGAAATAAAATCATTTATCATTTCACTTGAACTGCCTATTATGATGATGGGATCAAGAAAAATTCTCAGAAGGCTCCAGAATCCGGGCATTCAATCCAGATTGTATGTGTATCTATTTCTATATGAATAATAAAGCTGAACAGTTTGTTTATTTGAACGCGCTAATCTCTGGAAATACCACGTACCATACAATCGGATTTAAAAAAGTATTTTTGCATTTGTTAGCCCAATTCTTGAGGATGGTCCCTCAGGAGCCGAGCAAAAAAAAATAGACAGAACGCTAAGCGAAAATGAAGTAACAGCGCGTGCAGGCGTTGCGATGTGATGCACAGTGGATGGAAAAAAGGCTCTAAAAGACATAGGAACTTAAATTTTAAAGTGTCCATTTTTTTGGTTGAAATGGCTTCTAATAGCCAATATCACGCTTATATTTGTATCTTTTTTTTTGCAAAATAATTGTATGGAGCTGGTATAAAAAATGCTTGTACCTACGGAACCGCAAGAATAATAGAAATACTTGAATAACAAGAATAACAAGATACTTCTTAGAACTTTTCAAAAAACCTTAACTTTTTATATTTTTAAACTATTATTAAGCTATAGGTAGAAATAGACACGTTATGTGATGTGTTAGTTAACTTAAAAATTAAATTTAAAAGTTATATTTTAGTGTTTATTCGGCTAGAAACTTAAAAATACCACAAATAACAAATCTACAGCAAATATTGTCTTTAAAGTAAAATAAAATAACGATTTTTAAAAGTTATCAGAAAATTTGCAAGTTCGGGGTCATTGTGTAGACTTCGCATTGATAAAATCTACTACAATGAGCGGCAATTAACAAAATATATACTAATTACGTGTACTTACATGATAACTATACGTAGAATTAGATCGGATTGCTCAGTAAGCACTTAAAATATCGAGTACTTAAAGGACTAATCTTGATTAGTCCTACTTACTAGTACTTAATTACTTTTTAATTTCTTCTTCAAGAAATTAAAAAGTAATTAAGTAACAATAGGTGGTAGTTAACAAAGGATTTGCATAGTTAATTTTAATTAATTATTTGAATTAACTTTTATTATAAATAACGTGAAAAATATTTTTAAGTTCAGTTCATTCTGAAGTTTTACTTGTCAACATCTCTGGATTAAGTGTTAGTAATAATGGAAAGTTTGAGTACCAATTTGGACTTGCTTGTTATTATTCTGAATAGTGAGAATACTTCGTTCAAGCATGAAACCTGGTTCGATGCGATAGTGACTCGTTTTAGTGATCATCTTTCTGGCGAAGACAGTGTTACCCTTAAGGAGTTTTGTCGAAAAATTACCCGAGCTGCTGCATATAAATGGCAAAAATCTCACCGTAATATTAACGCTTTTAGAAACAATTATGAAAATTGGCTTGAAGCAAATGTTGATTGGCTAAGCTGCATGCAAACCGATTTTCTCGGATAAGGATCAAGAGACAAGAGACCTATTGATTTTACTACTCTTAAGAGGTCTTAAGACTCCGACCTGGTTAAAAGTCTCGTACGGTATTGACGGTAGACGTTGATGCTATTGGTTATTATAGTTGCCCATTAAACGGATCATGGTGGCCGTGCTACCAAGGTTAGAAGGACTTGGAGTTGTGGAAAAGTTAAGGTTTTCGCGACCAGATCTAATAGTTTTCTGTCGAGGTACAGACAGCTATAATGCAATTCCTCCAAAAGATCGGGAACATTTAGTAAACCATTAACAATTTTATAAAGAAGGATTTGGTCGGTCACGTCTCTTCGGTGTCCAAGTGATCGCATTTTAAATTGACTGAGCCTTTGACCATAAGAAGAATCACGTGGAAAGCCAGGGTATGATGATGAACTTCGAGAAAAATGGAATTCTCACATTTTATCGATTTCTTAGCACAAAGCATTACAGTTCTCAAAAATACAATCAGACAAAAGGAATATTGATCCACTTTCTATCAATCACAAAGTATCGTCCACGGTGTGGTACGCTTGTCACATAGAAGAAAGAAAAGAAAAGAAAGAAAAATAGTTTATTCTGCACAAACAAAACGCACCTAACAAATGAACGACATTAATTTAGAGACATACAAAATAGCCAAAAGCCTCGTATTCATGTTACAAAAGTTTCATAATTTTGTCTATTGCTTGATGCCAGAGACCAAAGACCATACACATTGCTCTGTGTTGCGACACTGGCAAATGACAACAAACAAACAATCAAAACAAAAACAAAATGCCGATTGCAGTGTAGAAAAAATACTACTTTTGTAACAAACAAACAATAATAATAAGAACAATTAAGCAGTGCGTCGCATCTGTGCAAGAACAGGTCGTTGCTCAGCAAAATGCTGTGACTTCGGACGAACCTATCGTCAACAGCGCTGATTTTCAGCAACTACCTCTCGGATGACGTAATGACGTCCCCCTGTGTGATGTAATAAATCAGGTAAGTATGATTTTCCACAGAATTAAGTGTGATTCTAGCTGAACATAAAGATGTACTTATAAATAAATAAATGTATATATGTATATCTGTATGTGTAACTTTATAATAAAAAATATACATAAACCGAGACCATAACAAACATGATACAATGAAAAATAAAAAATCTAGGCAATAAATTCTATATGCTGTGTCGGTACAGTGCGGTGTGTGTTTCTATTTATGCTATTTTATATGTAATTTTGATGTACTAACAATACTTCATAATTAAAGAATGTAGTCTATATTGATACACCATAATGTTTTCACCATGGGAATTTCGATGGCGGCCATTTGCATAGCGGCAAGCATTGAAGCATGGCGTCGGTAAACGACGACCATGTTTTTCGGACAAACCGGTAAATTTGCCAATTGGTACAGCTCGATAGTGTTATTAAGCTTCTTATAATATTATTTTAGTGGACCGAATGGATCGTGGATATTTCGATGTACGAAGGAGCAAGATCCATCGACATACTTAGGGAGTGCAAAACCAAACCGCGTCCCAAGCCTACGACATAGCTTACGACACAACAGTTACCTAATACATAATGTATTTACTTAATACACATTATTACAAAACGGCTGGTACATAGGAGTACCCATGACTGTAACTATTTTGATCCCATTTTCAATAACTTTTTAAATTAACCAGTCCTCAGAATAAGGCTTATTTAATACTGCATGTTGACTTGTAAACGCCCATAACTGACATTGAGCGTCCTACGTACGACTTATACCAGACTACAACAATGGACGGTCGTGAGAAGAAGAATATATTGTTATTGCAATCATGAATGACGCTTTCCTCACAGATTGGTGATTGAAGTGTGACGCTGGTCTGTTATTATGGTATGTCGCTAATATTGCTAGACCGAAAAAGAAACCAAAACTACAGATAAACTCTACCTTATTCTCCCGTCATCTACAAACCTACCTACTTCAAACCAATGTTATTGCGAGGTTTCTACCAAAATCATGATGCAATCTCATTATCGACATATAAGCCCATAAATGTATTTGACGACCAGGATACAATTAAGTATAACACCTTCGCGGACTTTCCTCTGCACATTTCCAGCATCGGAAAATTAAATCGAGCTTGTAATGTGTACAGCGACGCGCAGCGGGGAATGAACTATTATGGCCACGGTAACTCTCACTTGCTCGTGTAGTGATGCTGCCGATACACTTTCCTGCCAGTGCGTGACTCGACTGCGACGTGCCAGTAAAACAGCACTGATGTAACACACCCCAAATGCATTATCCTGCAACATACCAACACATAAAATGACTCCACCGTCAATCTGACTTACATGCTTAACATAAAGATGTACTACTTTGTGTCATCCATACCTATTTTTCCCTCTGCTATATCATAATCATAAAAAATTCGAAGCAACCCCGAACCTGCAATTGTGAACACGCAATGAAGAAGTATGGTGATTAATGTTCGTCCCATCTCTTTATGAAAAGAGGCCTCTGCCCTACAGTACAACACAACATAACATAACAACACAACATAACATCACGTCTGTTTTTCCTGAAGTTTTAGGCAGAAGTGTATATATAGTACACACAGTGGTTTAAACAAACAAATGTACACGTCCAAAAACTACACGTTAATTCTCAGAGCTCAGTCTCTTTTAAAGTCCAGGCATTATTTTGGTTTGATCATGTGAGGACGATGCAGATGGTATGAGATGGTCCTTTGAGGAAAGTACCACACTGATTTAACAGGACCTGCCCAGTCAGTGCAAGCATTTATCAGTAATCGTGTAGCTCAATTCAAAACTTTAGGAGCTCAACGACTCGACGAACAATACCAATCAACATATTAACATCCACCTTGACTTTTTGAACTAGGTAGGGTTCTGCTTAGTGTAACCTCGGTATCAATATTAGATTTAGAGTGCCAGCTATCCAACCCTCAACTGCTCACTGGAAAATTGCGATAGTCATAGGTTAGACCAGTTGTCAGACTTTCAGGACAATCCGTGACAACTGCCAAAAGATATCCCATCGATATTCTAAACATAGCGCTAACGTTGCGCAGTACCATTTAATTTGAGCATAGCAATGTCATTAACCACTAAACATGAAAAGTAACAATCATGATGTTGCCACACCTGACATATCGCATGCTGCGACCATGTATATTGAATTACCGAAAGCACAATAGCTCCACTGGGGACGAGGCTAATCGGATATCTTAGGTCACTTGAACTGTTTAACTTGGATGGAGATTGAGAATTCTTGGGCTCGTCGCCAGTACGTACCAATTTAAGAACGGTTATCTACTTGAATCCCCTATATATATATTGTAGTTTTTGCTTGAATCATTACTAGATTGACGATGTATGAAAGAAAACTATTCATCTAATGTGTTACAGACTTAACCATTTGTTGCAGGTTATGTAAATAAAACTTCAAAGATCAAATTAATGATTTTAGTTTAATTAAACATGAACTTTAGATTATTTTGAGGTCAAGCAAGAAACATTACAAATGTAACTTAGGCAACTGGCCCACAAAACTTACGATTTTATGTATGCATGTGTGCATTTTGTAATTATTTATTCATAAATTTAGCTGATAGACATTTAGGTCAGGCTGATACTAGCCAAGCCCAGTGCTAATAAAACTTCTCATAAAATAAATGACAATTTAAGTGTTGTTACACTTAAATTAAATAAATTATTTTAGATCATTACTTAATTACCTAACAATGTTTACAAGCTATCTCTTACAAAACTCTAGCGCAAGTTTTAAAATATGTTAAGATCTTATCAATAGTAGGTAGGTACTTAGCGAACTTATGTTATGATGACTGTATCTCAATATGAATGCATGGCGGATACGGTATGTAATATAAATAAATGTAACCTTCAACAACTTCGTGAACTACAGACCAACTAAGTTCATGTGTATTTTTATCCAGATCATTTTGTCTAAGTGGTTTAACTGTTATATTACTACCTACTAAAGAATCAAGTTAAGTTAAGACTGAACAGCAAAACATTATTTGCCTTCTTCTGAAATTAATACGGTAATGTTGCATTATGGATGGTAACCTTTAATATCCTACGACTTGCTCGTAGTGAAGCTCTCAGGAAGATCCAATAGCATTCCTAGATAATGTAGCTTCGATATGGGCGTGAATAGAAGCTTACCTCATACATTTTGTGCCATTCAATAGCACTAGTGGCACAGATCCAATCCGGTTCGCAAGAACTATAGGGCAGAAACATCCATAGATGTAGGTGTAGTAAAAGATTGCGTGAAAAATATTTGAATGAAAAACTGTATCGATAAAAATAAAACCATTTAAATAAAAATAACTTTACAATCCGTGTTATGAATACAAATAATTGAGACAATCGATTTTTCAATAATTAGATCGTTTAGCGGTATCTTCGCGGCCAGCGCAGCCGATTTGTATATGTGGTGCATTTGATTAGGTTCGCGTGGTTCGGGTATGCGTTCACAGTTGGTCACCTTGCAATAAGGTATGGTGGTCGCGTCGGGCTCAGGGCGAGAGTGGGCGACCTCATATAGCTTGCGCGGGAGGCGTTTCCTTTATTTGTTGGTTGTACGCTGCGTGATAGTGACGTGACTCTACGCAGGACACAGGACATCATGCGTGCTTTGTTGGTGAGTCTCGGTGACGTGCCCTCGCCAAGGGCGGTTACATCATTAACATACCAACAAGTTTTTAATTTATTTCCCTTTTTCGGAAAAGTTTGAAAGTAATTTTAATTTTTTTAAATTTAATTTGTTGTCATACAGTGCTTGCGAGTTCTTCAAGGTGAATTTATTACCTTTCATTGCCATCATCAACTGTCATTTATATTAAATATTATTATTCTAATTAATTATATTTTTTCCATTCCTACAAATATTGATTGTTTTTTAAATAGCAGTAATAATTATTATATTCACCTTGAATAAGTACAATGATAACAACAAATCAAATAAAAAGTACACCTACTATAAATAAACTTGCTCATACTCTTAGATACTGTAAGGACAAAGCATTGTGAAAGTAGTTAGGTAAAATATACAAATGATTAAATTATCTAACTTCTTATAGGTCTGTCTAGTCACAACAACTTCTTGGTAGCATTCAATGAATAATATACAAGTAAATTAATATCTGTATAGAATTCAGGTCGATCATACAGGCGGCATTCGAGGTATCGATTTCGCGGCAACCTTGAAGGCGATCGTGAGGTGACAGACTACTGCAGTACGTCGAGTGTCTATTGCTCCAGTAACCTTACAACATACCGATATAAGTACCGCCCTTAATAATTCACAAGCGGAACTAATTGTTGGTACTCACATAATTTGGCAAGTTAGCCGTTGTCATGTTAACAGCTGAATTACGTAAAGCACGCAACTTACGGGCAAATGGCTCGCGGGTGTCGTTACCACACTGGCCGACTGCTGCGAACAGGCTCGGCCACTGGACGTAGGTACGAACTTAGATACGCATAACTTGTTCTATTTCAACAGTAATATTTAATTGTGGCCGTTCACTGCAAAAAGTCGAAGTATAAACTCACTCGCCGCACAGTGTTACGCAGTTTCCATCGATAATAAATCGATATTCCGAAATCTCGCCATGAATTGGTGATTCTATGGAAACTGGTGATCCTTGTCCTATAGTGTAACGGGTGTCAGTCATCAATGTCATCGTCTAATGACTTGTTAATTAGTAGTAGGGCTTAAGACCTCGAGACAAAAGCTCGGTTTCACACCGATATGTGGCGACAGAGTGAAATGCTAAAATAGCTAACATGTGTGTCTAAAATTAGTCACGTTTCCATTTTACGGACACACGAAATCTACGGATATGCATAACAAATGAAGTTTCACGTCCTGTTGTTTAAAATCTTTAGTTACAGAACGTTTACAAATTGTGCTCGTAATGATACTAATTTTAAATATGCGTGTGTATATTACACTTTCCGTTTGCCCTGCGTGACGCGGGAATATCTTCCTCTTCTGTGAAAGGAAGACTAGATAATCAAAGTTTAATCTTCCATAATTGACAATGGCCGGACAAAACTATAGTTACCAGCCCTCTCAATCAGTGTATATTTCCTCCCAATTTTGGGAAGAGTAGATAAGGCGTGAGTGCAAGTGAAAGACTATGACATATAATGCAAAATTTCTGACATTTGTGGTACCCAACCTTATAAGGAAACCCTTATAATATAAAAGATTTTTCTTTCCATGAAACGAGGTATCAATCAAGTTTTACTCAGCTTTCTCGCATAGGCTACACAATATAGTTGCCGCGCAAGTATTCGATAGTTAATTAATATCGCTACTTAATAACTTTCCCATATGTGTACTGGTTCCGACTTTGCACATAAGTGGTGATTGAAAAAAATATTCATAGAAAACAAACGAAGCACCTTACTTAACCTTGCTTTTTGCCAATGTTTCCCTACGAACATAATACGTGGTCATGGAAGTATTGAGGTGGCAGACAACGATTACGCGGCGATTTAATTGTCGCCCAGCAATGCATGACGGTTACGATGCACCAAGTTATATGATAAACACACACACATGCGAAGATAATTGGGCATTCTCCACACGTACTTATTCAATAACGTATCGAATACTGACCGTTTTAAGTGCATTTCAATCAGCCTCTTACGGCTCTTACAAAAGACATCAACGCGTTGGAGCACCTACGTCACCCTCATTATCTGTTATATAGTGACAAGTAATGAATACAGACGTGTAATAGCAAAGTATTGACGAAATGTGTAGCCGCAGACATATTTTCTCCAATTTTTCATAGTTTATTTAAAAAATACTTTTAAAACAATATTTTAACTGTACCTCTACGATTTCTCTACACGTTTCTTTTGATTGATATTTTTACTTACATCGTCTTTTGTGTGTCAATTATTTTATAGTTATTATACGATGCTACCAATAAATAGAAGCGCATTCAACTTTAAAAGCATTTAACATTTTAAATAAATACATCAAAGCTGCCAAAATTAAGTGTTGTAAATTATTAAGTGTAATAACATTTTATATGGATTGTCTGAAGCAATCTGACATTTTATAGATAGTGCAATAATAATTAGGTATTTAGTGTATGGTTCGCCATTCCAACGTAGTCACCTTGACTGGCGGAAGCGTACTGCGCTCGCGCCGGGCGTCCTTACTACTTTCAGATCAGTCAACTCACGCCCTAAACAGTGCTCTTATAAAAAAACTACCATTCATTTAATCTAAACAATCAAATACAGTATTTTGAGCTGTTGTGCTGTTTGAACTTTGTGATGGCATTTTAAAATAGGAACGACGAAGCAGTATGAAGATATTCTGTGAGTACAACGAAGTCATATTTGCCTAGCCTTTTCTGAAATGTGGTCGCAATTGATATTTAGCCATACCTACTTATCTGGTAAAACTGGAAGTCTAACAAGATGCAGTGGCTATACCAAGTATTTAACGTTTTACGTACCTTCTGCAGCCGGTTGGATTAATTAAGACATTTGAGTTAACATGCATTTGCATACATAAGTTTTGTCAATAATATACATATTTATTTAAATGTGAATCTTCTAATTATCATGCACAATAAAGTACTAAGTATCTATCCATCTATCTTTATAGCATTTCTTGTCGGTAGCATTTTGTGTTTTGTCAGCCACAACCTGAATCATCCGCAAAGATATGCAATACACTCCAGTACAACCCACACAATCAAGATCATACAATGCACTCAACTTTCACGACCGTGACGAACAATCGAAAATTTCCTTATTTTCTAAATACACACTCAATGCGATTTCATAGAGAAAGAATCGTAGATATGGCTGAGCGCTTCATTGGTGCTATGGTGTTGTCTGCTACGGGAAACTTAGCAATCCTTCCGCGGTGGGACCATATAATTTCGGAAAGTTACGTTTGCAAACGGGAGTTAGGTATTTTTAATTTCTTTCACAAAGGTCGTCCTACATTTCTATATCTATACTCTTTACAAATTCTAATATTTCGAATATCCTGTAATAACTCTATCAAAAAGAAATGTCCTGACTCACTCACTGACTCATTAAGGCCCAACCCAAACCCTTGGACCTAGAAAGCTGAAATTTTGCACAGAAGTACCCTTTATGATGTAGACAAGGAAGGAGCCCGATTTTTTTAAATACTTTCGATAAAGAAATTTCACGAGCGGACAAAGTCACCGGCAAAATGCTAGGTACCTACATAATTCATCGTTCATTCGTGTCATTTTCCATATGACAAAGCTTGATTCAAGTTACTTACTACTATTATAATAAGTTATGGTCGTCATTTATACCAACTGCAGTGGGTATAAATTATAAGGGAGTGTTTTGTTTTCGTGATTAAATAAAACTAAAGTCATTGACTTGACAAAAATTCCGAATATTTCGGTAGATGTCATCTGTACCGAGTAGGTAGAGACGATCTATATTTATGCACCTTTATGCGTGTATAACGCAACGTCTTTCAGCCGATCGAATGAATTAAGTCATAGTAAAAAAGTGAGGTCAGTAATCTTGTCATTCAAAGTGAGAGTTAATAAAAATAAGTTTTATATTGCAAAACGTACATCGATTTCCGAAATTAGAGTGAGTAGGTGCTATTTGCATGTTGCGACAATGTTCACAACTCAACAGGTTACTGTCTCAATACAAACTGCCTTACCCACTGCCGACAATTTCACAATAACGATATGATTGTAGATGATTGACATACATTAATAAAAACCAGAACCTTATTTTTTTTATAAATGGGCAATAAAAACGATTTCTTAAGTTATTGGTTTCATTACCAGTAACGAAGTAGGTATTTAAGTACGTATCTGAATCTGCAACTCGTTGCTTATCTTTACGGTAGATAGGAGCTAAGATATATTTAAAGGTGGCGGTAGACGCTCTATCCTAATCTTTAAATAGGTGTTCGCCTTCCTTTCGTCCCATGCGGGAATCTAACTAGTGCGTGACACGTAGTGCATCCAGCATCAGGCAATCGCTCAGCCACTGCGCCAAATCATATCGTCAATACATTATCGTGCATTCATAGATGATCATGCGTGGATGCTGAGTTTCGAATCTATTTTACACCATAGTTACACACTTACACAGATATTATCTAGGCATAGTATGCAGGGATCTGCATAATGTAGGTACTGATACCTATGTAGATATTTGCTGTCCTTGTACGCAATTCATAGATAACCTATGCAGTTGTAGAAACTAATTACCTACCTGTAGATTAATGAAGATTTAACAGAACATTAGCATCAATTAAGTAGTAAATGCTTCGTAAAATTTACATAAGTAAACACTAAAATCCGCAGGAAATTGACCTTATGGAAATAATGCAAATCTCCACCCAGTTAAATCAGAATAAAAAGTGGCCGACCTAAGGTCTAGGTCTCAAGCTGAACGTAATGTAGCTATAAATAAAGTTTACTTGTAATGTTTTTACCTACCTAAATTTAAAACAAAATTCAAAATATTCTGGGTACGTACTGCGCGTCTAACCAAGTAGGTAGGTCCGTTTAGAAACTACTGAGAGTTTTGTAATCTAATCAAATACACAGATAGGCATTTGTATAGGAAGCTCAACAATAGAATAAGAATAAGGCATGCGATAATATCTACATTAGTTGGATAAATGGAGTCAGGTGCTATACGCCGTATTACCTACCTACTCTTGAAGGCCCACGACGCTGGAAAGTGTGCCACTTTACTAGTTGCGCTATACATGCCTTTATCCAAATTGAGTTTAAACAAAAGTCAATTTAATGAATTGTGTGGTCGGCTTCTATGGATTTTGTCGGGATGGAGCAGCCTGTACCAGTCTAGCTACCTTCTGAACTCTCCTGTAGTAAAAAAATATTTCGCTAGAGATAGGCTTGTTTTTCTCAATGATATAAAGTTGAGCGGGCTGGTATCTATATGATGATAATCTCTTACCAAACCCCAAATAAAACGCACAACATTTTTACCCCAATATTTTAACGCAGTGTGCGATTTATACATAAAGAAAAGTACTTATGTTTTCTTCTCTTTTATTCCAGATATGTATGCTGTGTGTAATCACAGCTTATGCTCAATACAATGACTCTCCGGCTCCGCCACGGCTACAAATACCAGGCGCGGTCCCAGTAGGAGGTCATAGACAAGGAGGTTTCAGACAAGGACGCCTGCAAGCTTCTCCGGTTGCAGGAGGACAAGCCAGAATCAGGAGGCCGGGCTTAGCAAGACCATCATTTAAATCAGTAGATGCTTCACCGCGGCCGAGCCTTCAATCACTCGACGAGCCTGCTAAACCAGTCACTGAAGAACCAGAAGATGAATTGGAAATCAACACACCAACAGCTTTCTCTCCCAATATATTTTCCACTGCCGAACCTCAAAACGATTACTACGATATAACGACCACTTCGCAACCCAAACCTCCGATTGTTTACAATCCATCCCCATACCCACAATCCACACCGTCAACAATTAGACAACCACTTGAACCTATCAAGCCGACACAATACAGACCGCTACTGGCCCCACAAGCCTTCAACCCAGTCAGAAATGAGCCACTCAACAAGCCGCAACCAGTGAGACTACAGCCTCTTTCGAGCAGACCCCAGAGGCCTGTGTTTAGACCCGAACCAAAGCCATTCATTGAAGATGACGAGGCACCCATTCAACCTGTCAGACAATATTCACGACCACAGGAGACTATAAATAGATCACCCGCGAAAGCTCCTCAACAAAAATACACACAGTCGCACCAGAGGGAGAAAAAACCTGTAGCTCAGATTATTCGTAAGTTTAGAGATGAAAACGAAGACGGCAGCATCACTTGGGGATTCGAAAATGACGACGGCTCGTTCAAGGAAGAGACCATTGGTGTTGACTGCATCACGCGAGGCAAATACGGGTACGTTGATCCTGATGGTTTGAAGCGTGAATACAATTACGAAACCGGTATTCTTTGCGACAAAACCAAGGAAGACCGAGACGAGAAAGGTTTCATAGACTATCAGGAAAATAAGGCTGTTTTACCTAATGGAATTACGATTGATCTCGCCGCGATGGGCAAAAAATCTAAGAGGCCATTCAGATCACCCGTAAATCATTAGTATTTAAGTTTATATTATAATTATATTTATTTTTAGGAAAAATCTAAATATAAGGACATTTTTCGTTGTCTCGTCATGTAAGTGTTATCATCGACATAACATTTGGTCGACTTCAAGTGGTTTTACTTGTGCCCTGAAAGTACATAAATGAGAGATGGAATTAAATGTGAATACTTTTATAAAAACTCCTTTTTTTTCTAAACTTTTTTACTTACGATATTATTGTTTTCTGAAACCCAGCCATTACATGGTCAGAACCATTATTTTTAAAAACGTTGTTTAATTTAATTTAAATAAATCACAAAAGAATATGGATTCTTTTGTGATTTATATAAATTAAATTTAACAAAGTTTTTAACTTTCGAATTTATAACATTAGTATGGACTAATGTTATAAATTCTAAAGAAACTCTTGTCTGTATGTTACCTTTTCACGCCTAAACCACTGAATAGATTTCCATAAAAATTTGGCAAGGAAATAGATGGCATCCTGGGGAAGGATGTAGGCTACTTTTGCCCCGATAGCATGTTCCCATGGGATAATTTCCGACATCCACGCAGGCAAAGCCGCGGTAGAAGCTAGTATAATGTAAATTCTCTATTCAAAATATAATTACAAGACAAAACCTTATTCCTAAACTAGCAAATTATTAGTACCTACACTACCTACCATAGTAGTTATACCATATAGTCAAAAGAAACAACTGTTCCAAGTAATTCAATGAGTGAGATAGAATAAACAAATATTATATTATTGCTAAATATTATTTTCAAATTATATTTTCTGACTAAGAGATGTGAATTCTGAATAACATAAAACTCTGATACAGTGACTATTTTAAATATAGTGCAAAGTGACCAAGATTCAAACACTAAAAGACTTGTAAAATAAGTTTTATTTATTTTAAACTTACTAAATTAACTTACAAATAACCAAGGTACGATTAATAGGGACGATTATTCATGTAAGGCTGGGCACGTCTCATTGGTGGAGGCATTCTGTTGGGTGGTGTTATAGATATATCCAAATAGTTTCCAATCTGGAACTTGACTTGACCTAAAGTTTTATTATCATCCCCACCTCGCTGCCCGGAACAAGTGACCCCAATCTCTCTCATGCGATATGTTGGTGATCTCATATCTGGGTACACTATTGCAAAGTCAAAATATGTACCCTTACGCCTCGTCTCTGGATTAACCTCTTTCACTAAACCCGTAAGTTCACGAAGCGTAGCGTCCATCCAAGTGTAGATTTGAAGTTCGTTTTGAGGAACATTTCCTCTTGCATAGTCACCAGGTGAATTATGACGTCCGGTTGAACAAAACACACGGAGTAATAATGGGCAGGTCTGTAACAGAAGAGGTATATTTCAAAGACGCAGTCAGACCCTGTCAACAACATTTTAAATGTTTGTTTCTTCGAATAAAAGTTAAAGAGCCAATTAACCAATTGCTAAATATTTGAAATCAAGTTTACTGAGACATAAAATGACGCGAAAAACGAAACGATTTGGTCTATAAAACTTACCTTCTCCCTATCGACCGGTTTCTCTACGGGCTTAACCTCTTCAACTACCATGGACTCAAGTCCAGCCATTTTCATAATAACTTTAAACTACCGATAGAATAGTCGCTTTTTATATTCCCTAACAAATATTTTAATGAAAATGCTTGATCAAATTCAATCTCCTAAACTATTAAGAATTTGACATTTCACAAGTAAACATGTTTTATTTGTCTATGCCACAGCCCAGCAGCCCACAGAGTACTTTTTATAATCTATGCATAGAAAGGTCTATGGTATTGGCAAAGACCATAAAGACTCGTCCATTGTGTAAAGTACGACACAGATAAAATTGGACGTGATAAAATAAAGAACTAACATAAAATATACTGGATTTGATAAGTTTAATGACATACCTTTAAATTTTACAAGCAGCGCCACCATCACGTGCTTGGTGATAAAAATGTATAGTCATCTATAATTATTAACTGTTAAACATGTGAAACTCGTGAGCTCACTCTCACGCTCGTGGCTAAATAATAACAGCCCCACGCGTCGTTCAAAGATGAAGCTACGCTTGCCGCGGTTTGTTCGTGGATGGATGACCATCCATTACATTTCGAAACCACTTCGTGTCTCGGAAAGTACGTCAAGACGTTGGTCCCGGCTGTCATTCGTAGATCTTTGTGAGTCGTTTCGGGTAGTCAGGAGCCCAAAAGTCTGACAACCAGTCCTAACAAGGAGTATCGTGTTACCCAATAACTGGGTTGTGGAGGTTAGTTAGGCGGTCACTCCATGTAAAATAATGGTATTCAACTGCATCCGGTTAGATTGGAAGGCGACCCCAACATAGTTGGAAAAAGGTTATGCAGATTGATTCATGTGACCCGTTGTTTGATCAGTAGTCAAACATACTAATATTTAAAATGCGTTAGTTAAACTAACAATTTGTTAAAAATGACATAAGTATGTTGTTTGACAAATGGTTAAACTAACTATAGTCAAAAAAATTGAAAGTTTGCTATAAAAGTTAACCATGCGTAGACAGAGTAGTTAAACTTTGACTATTATCAAGTGACTAATTGTTAAATTGACAAATGGTCATCTTAAACTATGTATCAAACAACGGGCCCTAAATCGTAGATTTCCTTATGTGATTTGTAAACCACGACTTAGCACTTTTATTGTCCTTTTTAAATATTAACATACACAATAATATGAATATATAATAATATGAATTCAGAGAGGCATTCCGGATGTGTGAGTCCAGCCTTAGCATATATAATTTAAATAATAAATTGTTTAGAAATTTAAAAACATACTTGTATTGAAAAAAGAGAATAAAAAAGGAAAATTGTTTGATTTGGAAAATGAGATTGACAATGACAGGTGTTTGACAGCATTGACAGCTTAGAAAATCGCATTAATCGATTATTAAAAAATAATAAAAATACATATTCTGTACGTTTCAAATTGATATTATGCTTTCATAAAGTGAACTATTAAAATTGGAAGTTTTAAACTATATAAGTGCGTGTTTGGTTTCGTAGTTAGCTTTGTTTATAATGGCTCATAAGGAGGATGAAGACTCATTTCGAGAAGACGACGTTTACATCAACCAAGAAGATGGGATGCCCAACGTACACCCCAATATCGCCAATTTAGAACAAGAAAGTGATGTGCAAGACGAAGTTGGTGATTTTGATGACTTGCCTAAATCTATTATCGTCACAAACATACACAGTGAAGTATTTGCTGATGAAAAGTTAAAGAAAGGAATGGAAGATTTATTCCGAACATTTTCGGATAATATTACATTTCAATGGCTACGCAGTTTTAAACGTTTGCGTGTCAATTATGACAGTCCACTGGCTGCTGCTAATGCCCGTGTGCAACTGCATCAATACCAATTTCATGATTCGCCAATCAACTGTTATTTTGCGCAACCTGTGACGCCTGTTTCTCTTAAGAATCTGAGACCCCCGGCTCCTGTAAAGCAATTTCTGATCTCTCCACCTTCTAGTCCTCCTGTTGGTTGGGAACCTCGTGAAGAAAATGAACCTCTAGTAAATCATGACCTTTTGGCAGCTTTGGCCAGTCTAGCTCCTGGTGAGAGCCATGAACTGCACGCACCTACTCCTACTCAGCCTGCCATCATCGTGCATACTGCTATGACTGCTGAACAAAGCCCAATTGTAGCTAAAATACCTCATACTCGTTGTCCGGAATATTGATACAAATGCCTTTTGAATAAAATCTAGTGACTATGAATTAGAGTAGTAGTGAATATGAATGCTTTTTATTCAATTGCATGTCAATTTTATGACATGGTCAACTAAAGACATTTCAACTGTCTTTATGTTGGCTACAAAATTGAAGCTCTAGAAAAATGAGCTTTTGGAATTCATTAACAACATTAGACTAATGGTAGTTTTGCTTATTGAGACATATTTATTTTCAGAAATTACCCAATTGAATTGGTGCTGTTTTATCAAAAGTATAATAATTAAAATTTGCTTACTTTCTCACTTTTGTTACACCATTCATTAAATTATAATACTTACATCATTTAATTTTTTAATAGTGTTCATCATAACCACTTCATTATTTTGTAATATGATTTAATACACAATTCTGTATGCAAAATACGCTTTGATGTGGAGTTGCGGACACCAGCCCGTATTACCTACATGATTCAATACGCAAAATATAAAGTGTGGACAATAGTTGAAACATATCAGAAAAGCAAGCCTTCTAATAATATTAACCCCGTAAATGTTAGGTGGTTGCTCAATGCAATTGGATTGTATTCATTAACATTGATCTAAAACTTACAAATATCAGTAATCTTGACAGTATTTAATCATAAATCTCTCCAATCTTTTAAGTTAAATAAGTAAAATTCAGAAATTAGAATTATTTGTAATATCTTTTAATTGCTAATTTCATTGGTGTCCTAGGGCTGCCTTGCATGAATAACTATTACACACATTTGTCAATAAACATCAAAATTATACAAGAATACAATTATTTTATCATTATGTATAATTAACATTATGGTGTATCTAGTGAATTTTCATGCAAGTAGTCCTAACTAAAATGACTGAAACCTGCTGTCTTGATTTCTATCTATCTATTTAATTTTTTAATAAACAATTAACTGGAAATCTTTGTAAGGTAGACAAGATTTTGTTTCTTTTTCGAATTTACAAAATTGAACAGCCCCTTTGGTTGTATGTATACCATTTCAGAATGAATAATATCCACATACACCTCATGTAATTTTACATACAAGCATCCCATTTAGTTCTTCAGTTTAGTTCTTTGTTGAAACTCAAGTTGATCTAATTATGTATTTTATTTGACTAAATATTTGTTACCATTAGTTGATTTTATAATAAAATCCTTTACTTTGGTTTTACTAAAGATTAAATATATAAAAAATTTGAAATCTTAGAATTTTGTGATAATATGTCTAAATAAATGTTAAATTTGTTGTTCTAGAGTGGGTACATATATGCCTAAAAAATGTTTGAATGGTTCAATGAAATTAGATACAACTAAATAAAACCTCAATGGCCACTCTAACAAAATGATTAACTTCTTGTAACAGATTTCATATTTCTCAAGATTTAATTTGCCTAAAACTGGTTGTAACTTTTTTCACTAAGCAAAATTTTGGCCACTTCCAGGCCAACCAACATTTTCAAGTCATTGTCAGCTTTCAGACTCTCAGACTCTTTAGATCAAGTATTTGTACCTCTTTATTAGTTCCCTTTTGGCCCTGTAAAACTTAACCTGCATCTATAAGTTAACCCTCCAATGCTATGTATTAATATGACAGTTCAAATACATTATGTAATATTGAACTATTCAAATGTTAAATAATTCAAAAAACAGAATTATTACATTAAAAAAATATGTACCTATGGTTAGACTTAATATTGTTGTAGTTTTTATAAACATTTTACAAGTAGAAACTTGGCAGGCTAAGGGAAGGCAGTATCGCTAAAGGTACCATTATAAGGGTTCCTTTGTTATTTTTAGAACTATTTATTTGAAAGATAGTTTTCAAATTGGCACTGCACAGGCACTATTTGCAAGCGCCACATGATATTAGAGTTGAATTTTAATGAACCAACTTACGCATGTTCTAGTTATACGTACTTATCTAAGAGTAGGTGAGGCAATTAGTACCTAGTAGAAGCCACAACACGTAGGTTTATCTTATTTATTACAGATTAGAAATATTTAAACGTTTAAGTATCGCCATTGTTGTGATTCGCCATGTTTGGCTCAGATAAATATTTTGGTGAATATGTTTGAAAACGGACCATGTTGACGGAAATATATATGAAGATTTTCGATATTTTTATGAATAAAAATTTAGCCAAATGCGTTATGAACAAGTTTCTCGTTGACATTTATCTATATCTTGCTCTTGCTGACCTTGAAAGTTTTAAGGGCAGCACCATCTTACCTATTTTTGATTTTTGATCTGTTTCAATAGAATGCCGTCTCGCTGTTTGTCCCTAGTAGGTATAATCAGGGCCGTGTTTGCTATTGGCCCCGGCAATCCATGGGGCCCCCAAGTTGCCGCGTCGTAGCTAGAAGCTGTCAAAAGAAAACTTATCCTTGGCGGTGTGCATATATTTTCGAGCTTCGCCTCGCTTGCTGTAAAAGCACTTGGGATGTAAAATCCCAAGTGCGTCCATAAGGGCCCTAATATCCAAAAGTGCACACGGGCTCCAATAAGTTAAAGACGGCTCTTTTAAAAAAAATATATTGTATTATTTACCTAAACGAAAAATCCTATAAAATTATGACTTCTAAGGATACTAATGATCAACTAATCGGTAACATGCTGTCTTTTAGTGTTTTCACACACTACTATAAATATATTTTCATAAAATTTATCATTATGAATCTAGAGCTTCTAGTGCATAGTATTTGGAAGAAAATTCGTCTCCCTATTTAATAGAAAGTTTATCAGCATAACCAGAAGCTGACATATTCAATCAATGTTCCATAATTGGCTCGGGTACTTATTACGTATACCTATAAGTTTTCTAAAATTTCTTATTAGATATTTCCACGCATTGTTGTCTTTACGCCTTAAATGTTTATGCAAATTCTTCATGTTATATTGCATTTTCATCTGTTACGTTATAAGACTGTATTTCAAAACAATACTTAGTGGCTCTGTTAAATTATAGGTATAATGGTCTATATTATATCTACGTATGTTTATTGACTGAAATTACGAAGTAATATCGGATCAACTGTTAGGTGGCTGACTATCTACTTTTAATCTTGTATTAATTCCGTTGTGAATGATTTCAGAATGACCAATCTTCAGAGTATTTCTCTTGTATTTTCGTATGAATGCTGCTAATCTACAGGAAAGGATGTTTTGAAACCCTAACTACTAGACGTATCTAATAGTCAGTGATTTCCTATGGAAGTAGGGACTTACCAACATTAATTCAAAAAATTTGATTATTAGGCTTTTGTGTAGTTACTACTGCATGTCAAAGGTCTTCCTTCCACTTATCTCGATCTAATGCTGTTAATAGACAATCAAGAGTCGAGTCCGTCTCGCGATCTCCTCTCTCTTATTTTATTAATTAAGAATATCTGAGTTTTCAAGTGCGTCTTTCTTAATCTGTCTATTTTGCGTTATTTCGACACTTTCGAAAAAGCACATTGAGCATACGCCGCCAAAATCAAGTATCATTCCTCACTTGACTGTAGCATCAGTTTTACTATTGAGCATCCATAAAAAGAAATGGGTTAGGGTCTCATTAAATATCCTGTTCTGTATGACGTGGAAACGCCGATTGCAAATTGCAATTTGTGCATAAGGTAGATAACTAAGTATATCTGTTTTGCATATTATGTAAAGACAGAATAGTAAAAATGTTGTGAACCGGATCTCATAAATACAATTTAATAAAAAAAAAAACATTTAAAATTAAAAATAAACTGACGCCTGTTTTTTATTATGAGATCTGGGCCCTAGCTAGTCCCGTATCACGACGAGCCACTATCGGGATTGTATTGTACCTACCTTTTCTAATAATGTTCTTTGTGTGGTCGACACCTCTCCTTGTACAGAAAACTTTAAAAGGGCAGTTGTGGATCATTAATATTTACCTATGCTTAATATCTTCTATCTATATGTTCGTTGTTCATACATCGATTTATCATCTATTGATGTTTTTAATCTCACTGTGATTTTCATTATTGTTTGTGTAAATATTAAATTATAATGAGTTTTATATCAGTATTTTCATAGTAGCAATAAAACCCGTTCATTTATGTACCTATAATTTATTTTATGTACATTTTTACAAAATCAGTAATACGAGTTTCTCCGTTGGTACAGTCAATATCACACCAGATCACGAGATTCACAAGCACCAATATGCTATCAATCTATATCTAATAGGTACATCGCAAAAAAAAGCAAATAATTAAAAACACAAATAACAAAACAAAACAATCTAAACTCTATAAACATAATTAATTGGTACTTAGATATTAATTTACTTATTCAGGCTAAATGTATTTCTTTTAAAACTAATACAATATAGGTAGGTATTACTTTGTTGCAGGATTGAGAACAGCTGTATGTAGGTAAAATAAATACTCAAAACAAACCAGCATAACGTCACTTCTGTTAGTAAAAGAAGTAAAGCTAACTGCCTATACTACTTTGTTCGATTAGATAACTATTTATATAAAAATAAACAGACTACTTTTAAAGCGGCTGGGTAGGTTAGGCACCTACCTACATTGATTTCTGCAAGAAATCTAAAACTAATCAAACTTTTCTACTCGCATCTTCTAAAGGAACCATTGATTCAACAGCTTTATCGTCTTCAGAATAAGTTCTGTTTCGTTTGTTTCCTAAGCAACTGCCAAAACACGTATCGCCTTTACCGAACCGCTCTCCGTCGGCGAGGGATTGTGGCATGGGTTGATTCATAGTCTCTGGTAGGAACAAACACAAGAATCCGGAAATCACTGCAACTGCTCCAAAAGTAATAGCTGGGATTTTGGGGTTAAAAGAATCCAGTAATGTAATTAACGGTGTCAGAGCACCAGAAAGCCTGGCGCACATAGAACCTAAACCGAGTGCAGAGTTACGGACAACCGTGGGGAATAACTCCGCTGAGTAGTTGTATATTATAGCAAAAGAGCCTGCAATAAATAATTTGCCCGCAATCACAATTCCAGTAGATATGGTACTGCCAGCAGGCAGGAAAGTAGCAATAACACATGCTGAACCACCCACAAGCATCATAGAGCTGATTAGCGGCCTTCTACCCCAAATATCGAGGAAATAAATCACCGCTGCGTAGCTCGGCAATTCCACAAACCCTAAAATGGCCGTAATCAAATACGGGTTGCCTTCTAGCTTGCCAGTGCTCAAGGTAAGCCCATAGTATGCTATGGAATTGGCAAACCAACAAAAGCAGACATTCATTGTTTTATTTCTTAAATTAGGTGTTCTAAACAGGTCTCCTGTACTGGCCGATGGAGCATCAGTTCCTTTCGACGCTTCAGCCCTTCCCTTGGACACCAATTCAGCTCTATCTAACCTACTATCAGATCTGTTGCATTTCAAAGCTTTTTCAACTATATCCACTGATTCTTTTGACCGGCCTTGAGCCCACAACCAACGAGGAGATTCGTCCATGATCCAAATATGTGGAATAAGTAGAAGGCTATGAAGTCCGTATATCACTTGGAGAATTTGTCTATTGTCTACAAGAGCTCCCCATCCTGCGACTAACATAATACCCCCAGCGAAAGCAGCTTGAAAAGCGACACCACACGCGGTTCGCTTACTAGCTCCGACTAATTCCATAGTTAAAACGAAACCGGTAATATACGAACCGGCAGATCCAAATATTCCGTATACGAAACGAACTGCCAAGAAGGACCAATATTCAGGTATAAAAGCAACTAGCACACCAAACACTAACTGTAGTACTCCGGACCAACAAAATATGGTTTTTCTTCCGTACTTGTCTGCCATTCCTCCCAAGACTACAGCTCCAGTGAAAACCCCTAACATGTAAACGGACTGAGCTAGTGCTCCCATCCATCTTTTATCGCATATTAAATTCCATTCCATAGCCCGTGAGGAAGACCTGTATGTTGTGTCAAATACGAATTTAGAACAAGATGTTGTTTCGTTATTTTCATAAATGAGGCAGTTATGGAGACCTCCAGAGATGGTCTTAGGTATAGCTGCTAATATTTCCGAAGAATTCCACGCCGCTATTGATTCATTCGTGTCAACGCCGTCAACCCAGCACCTGCAAATGAAAAACATATTTTGTAAGTATTTCGTATTGAACTGAATAGACTGGCGTTACAAAAGTAAACAATGTTATAAAAAGTGTTAAAAATGACGCATTTTTAATCGATACCATCAGCGTCACAGTGTTTGCTAGTTTCTTGAAAATAAACATACAGACCCATGTACAATCGTTCTATCCTACAGGTGCCTACTGAACGAATATTGCTCCGCTGTCAAAAGAATTCAGTTGCTTCCTTGCGATTGGCATATCCTCCTTTATAAGCAACAGTTCCTCCCCCTATCCTGTAGCTAAGTACTTACGGTATCGCCATTGCCTCGAGTGCCATAGGAGTAAAAGGAACTAATGGTAATTCCCTACGTATAGATTTAGGCGTTGACATCTTAGATTTGTCTTAATTGATTGATATATTATTAATAACTGTACGGGGTACGCAGAATCTGAAAAGTTCATTATTTTAATCGCGCACTTTAATGGTGGTGGCTATTTAAATAAATAACTGAAAGAAGCCTGGAGTGATTTACCCAGTTCCTAGTAAACATCCAATCCAATTTTCTATCCAATTTAGTTTGGTTACACATTGAAAAAGTAAATGTTGAAAAAAATGAGTAGGTACCTAACAAAATAGCATAAGTAATAAATCTGAATCCTTGTAATTCTATTCTCATACGTTTAAAAAGCCTTGTTTTTTATAAAAATATCCTATTCTAGATCGTAGCAAACTCTCTCGTAGCACTCGTAGCCTCGTAGCACGAACCTGCTGTGGAATTAAAAACCCTAGGGGCTACGCGTAGCAACAACGTAGTAAGATAATTGACTGGTTTCGGGCTGTTTTTTGTTTATTTGTTGTAACATTTTGGAAAGGCCTTTTACAGGCAAAAAAACACAACACTTGTATAAAATATTTATTAAATTCGTGTACACCGTGTATTTGATACTTAATTCTACTTGGAGATAGTATTGATCGTTGGTTACTAAATATTTTGAAACTTACATAAAATCAAGCTATAAAAATAGAAAAATGTAAAAGAGGCCACGAATTTGGCAAGTCGAATGTGTCAAATGTATATCTTTATTAAATTTTAGTATAATATTTTGGCAGGAAATCCGCCATTTTTTACAAAATAGGTTTATTATGACTATGGAATACCTTATGATTTATTTACAGACTGATTTTCATAAAACTAAGTCTACGAAATTATCCTGGTTTAAAAAAAGTCTTACTTATTACGTATGAAGATACCTTAACCAAAACACTTTTACAGAGTAAATAAAAAAAGCACAAAAAATATGTATTTACTTCTATGTACAGCTTATCTGAACATTTCACTCCATCATTTTGCGTCTTGTTTTGCATTGTGTAAGCTTTCGTATTCAATTGGCCATTCATTAATTATTTATTAGTTTCACCTATGTTATAGAATTAAAATACCTAATAAATATAAGTAATCGATGTGTAGGTACTGTATTGGAATCTAGAGCAGAGGGCCTAGACAAATGGCATTCGCTTCGGAGCGATTCTATTTCTACAATCGCTATCGCTTTCGTTAATGTTTCCATTATACGAATCGAAAATTAGCGATAACGCTTGTCAAAAAGTGCCACTTGGCTACGCATCTCTATGGAAGTAATCGTTCGACGCTGCCGATTCGTTTCATAGAATCGAATGATGCTCATATTGTCTAGCTAATTTCTATTCGTTGACCTATGATCCCGTGACATTTGGATAGCTTATGTCAACCCCATACATTTTTTGGCTTTTCTACTAGCGTCATCGTTAATCCAATGTTACTTTGTCTAGGCCCTCTGGCCCTTTAGCAAGGTCAGACCAAGTGTATTAAGTTATGGGATGTTTTTTACATACACATACTCATGCTACAGATTTCTATATATAGGTAGGTATAGGGTACTGCATTTAGTACGGTATTTCCTTATAAAATGACTTAATTAAATAACTGGTTTTTACTCTCTTTTCAGTCTTGGTAGAGGCAATATGTTTATGATAAGCAGGTACTATATTCAATAAAAAGAATCGCCAGAAATAGCACTCGTTTTTTTTTTTTGTTGGTTTTAAATAAACTTAAACCCTCACATAACAAAATTAACAAATTATCAAATATGTACATTTTAATAATACAGGCGAATCTTTTAATAAGTACCTGTTTGTCTGTTTTTATACTTGATATTTACAATAAAAGTAATATCTTGACACTTAGATAAGAACACCTTTGCATGTGCACGGTCTAACATCTGAATCAATAAAAGTTATAATCAGTAAAAAAATTGCATAACTTTCCTTTTAAATCAGTCTATTTCACAGGCATATTCTGAACTTAAATTATCCAAACTAATATTATAAATTCGAAAGCAACTCTGTCTGTGTGTTACTTTTTCACGCTTATACCACTGAACGGATTTCTATAAAATTTGGCAAGGAGATAGATGGCATCCTGGGGAAGGACATACGCTACTTTTGTCTCGGTAGCACGTTCCCGTGGGATATTTTCCGACACCTGCGCGGGCGAAGCCGCGGGTAGAAGCTAGTAAAATATAAAAAGGAACTGCCTAAAGCTATTTAAATCCAGCTATTTATAGTACCTACACCTCATAGTTATGCGACCAGTGTCACCGACGTGTTTAATGTCGTCAATTTGCATAAAGTGTAAAACATGTGAGTTGATGGGCAGTCAGATAGTAGCATTGATGGTCATGTAGCTATTGGCTTGTAAAAACATGTCCACTTTTTATTGTAAGCAAGGTTATTTAAGATTACTAATAATTATTTGTATATATGGATCACTGAGTAATAAAAAAAAGCGAAGTGATATTTAATTATCGGACACAACATCCAATACATACATACATAACCCTTATTTGTTTAATTTAGCCTTACACATAAATGACTATATGCGCGTTAATGTCTAAATGCTGTTAAATACCCTTATATGTTATTATTTTCCTAAAAATAAATTAATTACGCTGATGCTTATAGCTTACCTAACTACAGTTATTAACAAAATGTTTCGAGCACCTAATGGCAGTGTTGTATTGAGCATAATATGCCACCTTCTCGGTTATGTGATAGGGTAATAATAAAATCATATTAATTTTAATACCTACGTATTAAAATAAATTTCAGCAGGTTCCATAACCTGCTAAGTAGGTAAAGACTTGTCCAACGTTAAGCGAAATCCAAAAGCGAGTTTTGCTTCTAAAATTTAGATTTAAATGAAGAAATACATATATTGGTACATAAAAACGAATATAAAAAATATAAATAATATTTCCTTATCTATTATTACGCTGCGACATAAAAATGTATTTTAATTAGCCACAATGACTAGCTAGGTAGGTAAATACGGAACAGACATTAGTCGACCACTTTAAAATATAATCATAAAAAACATTAAGACCTATTGACGATCCATGAAATACCTTGTCTGTTAATTAAAGTTATGATACAGATGATGAAGAATGATACAGTAAAAAACTGATACCTAACTGATAGGCTTTGCAGGACCTTTTAAATTCACCAAACTTGTTTTGTTTTCACCAAAGTTTCCAAGCTGTGCATTTCAGGTAGAGTAGCAAAAATTTCCGAATGATGTGGGTCCTTAAACCCGTTTTCAGGAAAGAAAATGAACGACGGCAACGTTTCAACATTAAACTCATATCTAATAAAGCCACATTAGTGTTGATTTTCGTTTCACAGAAACCGGATGATAAAGTTCAAACTTATGAACAAAGTCTGCAAACTTAAAAGGCCCATATTTATTTGTGCCTTTATGTATCTTTCATCCAAAATAATTGTGTACAGACGGCTACATATTAAGCTATACATTTCCAGTTTTAGCTGACCTCGCATTCTATAAGCTTTTCGTACAATCATTTCAGAAGTCAGCTTATATTGGAAATGTATATGTAGTCGTGCGCAGCTACATCATTAGCTCGACTTTTTGCTGCCAACAACCAATATCTTTTCATTTCGTATTGCTATGCCTACATTCGAATTCCTAAGGGCTTTCAATTTTCAATCGATAACTATTTTTGGGTTATAAAAGACTTGGACGAACTTACTTGTACATAGGTACAATAACTATCTAAGTAGGTGATCAACCAACGCTTGTAGTTGGCATGATAATACGAAATGGTTTCGTCGGTTTCTATAACTTCTAGTTTTGTTTTGGATACAAATTAGATATGTGCTTGAAATGCTTGATCATTGATCAATCGATATACCTACACGGACACAAAAAGTGTTGTACTTAGTTATATGCTAATCGAATGTACACAACATTCAAATGTAGGTACTTCTTTTAATAACCTATTAAAAATATGCTATTTATCCGTTAGATATTTCCACAGTACGATAATTAGTAGAACAATCATCCAGTCATAAGCAAAACTTTTCACATGAACACGACTTGATTGTGATTAACTCTTGACTAGACACTATAAAATATAACAGTAATCTAATTACGTACATAAACACTTAACATCTATATTCTTTGCAAAACAGTAACAGTTATATAAAAAAAGAAAGACTTCCGAATATAAAAAATAGCGCAGTGTTGGAATAGAACCAGTAACACCATACAAAGTGATAAAATGTTGAGCAAAGTTCGTAAAATGCAAGCTTTACGTATAGGTCTCATTAAAATAAGGCTCAGTTTGAAATAACTTATTGAAATAGCCGTTTTACTTACATTGCTTATTCTTACGTCGCGTCGCATAATTTAATTTTCGAGAGATGGCTTTACCCACAGACCTCACTATAGTCTTACGGTTTCTTTTCCATGACATCCAACGGCACCATTGTTTCTGGTAAATCCACAGTGTCAGTGCTCATTCGTCGACCGCTGCAGTTTGTGAAGCAAGTGTCACCAACACCGAACTTCTCTCCGTCTTCCAATGATTGAGGTAAGTTTCTACCGATTGTTTCAGGTAGGAAGTAAGTAGAGAATCCTGATAGCAAAGCCAGAAATCCGAAAAGTATGGTAGGTATTTTTGGATTTAGTGTATCCAGCAAATTGATAAGTGGCGTCAGAGCACCCGACACACTAGCAAACATACTACCCAGTCCTACTCCAGAGCTGCGCACGACAGTCGGGAACAGTTCCGCCGAATACTTGTAGATAATAGAATAGGAGCCTGATATAAATAGTTTTCCTACCATCACGATACCTGTGGTCGCCGTAGACCCATGAGGTAGAGCGACAATGACTAGACAGGCGATCCCTCCTAACAACATCATGGTGCTAATGAGTGCTCTATGCCCGACGCGGTCCAAGAAGTATGTAATGAGAACATAGCTGGGCAACTCCACGACTCCCATTAAGAACATGATGAAGTATGGGTTCCCGTTAAGTTTACCAGTATTTAACGACAGACCATAGTACACTACCGAGTTGACGAACCAACAACCGCAAATAATCAAAGTCTTCTGCATCATTTTTGGAGTTTTGAACAAATCAGCAGTTCCTGCGGAATGTTCGTCTGTATATTTAGCACAGGTTGCTTTACAGTGGGATACTAATGACGGAGTGTCTATCGGGTCAGTTGATCCGTTGAATTTAATAGCCTTCTCTATGATAGCGACAGACTCACGAGCGCGCCCTTGCGCCCACAGCCACCTTGGGGATTCGTCCATAAGTAGCCAGTGAGGAAGCAATATTGCTGCGTGTAACGCATATACTATTTGCAAATAGAATCTGTTATCTATTAAATATCCCCAAGCGGCTAACAACATTATGCCGATGGCAAACATGATTTGAAACGTAACACCGCATAAAGTGCGCTTACTCGGTCCGACTAGTTCCATTGTCAAGACAAACCCAGCTATATATGAACCCGATCCGAAGATACCGTAAAGGAATCGAAGCACTATGAATGAATAGTAGTCAGAGGCGAAAGCAACAGATGTGCCTAAAATGAGTTGTAAGACACCAGACCAAAGGAAGGCTTTTTTTCTTCCTATCTTGTCAGACATTCGTCCAAATATAAGTGAACCGGCCACGACGCCAAACATGTAGGCGGTTTGTGCTGAGGCTCCCATCCAACGCCGACTGCACACGAAATTCCATTCAATACCCCGAGATGACGTGTAATATTGAGTATCGTAGACCCAGGACTGGCACTCTATCAGAGTTTGATTGGCTCCGTACATCTGGCAAGAGTCTAGTTTGCCATGTTCGTTCAGTGGGATGGCTGCCTGAACCAACGACGAGTTAAACGGTTCCGAATGGTTTGCACTGTCTATTCCTTGCAGGTAACATCTGAAATTTGAAAAAGGTACTTTTATTGTTCTCACATTATTTTAGTATTATATTCGTGCCGAGCGTGCGCGGTGCATTAGGTTAGTTTGAGTTGTATAACTCTATTTCATACTCCTAAATGTTATTATACCTGTTTAAGGACATATGATAGTGCACTATTTACATATACTAATAAAAGGCGTGTGTTACAACTAACAACAGCAAAGAAGCACAAGTTTTAGGATTAAATCAAGCATACTTCAGTTTATGCTCGATAAAAACGAACTACGAACATGAAATTTAGGATATCATAACACATACTTAGTAGGTATCTAGCTAAATATTACTAGCTATACATTATACAGGGTGGCAGGGACATCGGCGCGCAAACTGTAACCATGAATTCAGCACATGATTCTAGACCCCCTATAGCGTAGAAATTTTACGTCGGTTATCAAAAAAAAAATCTGCTGTTCCATATATAAAAGTGATACCTACACGGTCAAAATGTATGAAAAAGCAATTGTTTTTAAAAACTGAAAAAAAATTCAGCGCAGGGGCGTTCAGAATCGTGTAAGTACTGAATCCATGGTTACAGTTTCCGCGTCGCTCTCCCTGCCACACCTACCGACTTTTTTTTTTCATGGTATAATTTTCGCTATTCCAGAAAGTGTTATTGATGCAATAAAGGTACCTACGATAGGTAGATAATTAAATTAGTAAAGATAATAATTTAATTCACATGTCTTTGTTGACTCTATTTACGTAGGAGTAGGACCGTACAAAAACACATTTTCTAGTGCTTATTTATATTTGCATCTACCTTACCCAAACTAACTGATATTTGATACCAATTAGTAGACAGTACCTAGTAGCTATTTCTTCCGAAAATAATTGTGAAAATAGACCGATCCTTAAAGGGAGCTAAAAAATTAACTCTTTCGTGATTGTTACAATGAATTACTTCAGAAGGACACAGGACCTGAAATTAATTGATGTTGTATGCAAACAATCACCTGTGCTTGCTTACAATATCAATTATTATCAGTTCTGCTAAATAAAACACAACATTCACATGCTGTTGTCTATCCAATAAAACATAAACGTAACATCACGTCTTATTGGTCCGAAGGGTTCGGCAGAGGTGCACCTATAGTACACCCACATTGTTGGGAATACCATACCCCCTATCTTTCATATGGAAACGATATAATAAACCTATTCAAAACCGAAGACCATAATGTTATTTGTTAATGATGAAAGAAAAAATAATGTTTTGATACAGAATATTAGATAAAGCGACATACGTAGCAAACCATAGCCCAAGAGACAAACAAATGTACATTACAAAACTGTGTACTTACGTTCAATATACCAACATGTAAGTATAACGGCACCAATAATATCACTCAGTTCTTGTAGATATAATAACGAACACCAAAGCCGACCCGACTGCCCACCATCCTCCTGATCAAGCAAAACTGTACACGCTGTGTAACCAAAAGCAAATAATGTTATAAGACCCATACCATACGCACCAATATCATTTGAAGAAAATCTATAAAGAAATAACATAATAGGACTTTACACGATTAATGCAGTTGCATTTGCCCGGAGCCACCGTATATAAAAGAAATTTTATAAAGTTTGTCGTAGTACCCAAAAGGATGTACATTTCATTCCGAATCCTGCTATCCGTCCATGCACATGCAACGTAACACCTCAATATTTTACTGTTTCACCTGTTAACTAAGCGTAGAAAGATATTTGACTGAACAAAATGTATCTTGAACATTGTGGGACATAACATACTTGCAGAGTGATGACTACGGTGTTGACTTATGAAAAAATGCAACAAGTTGTTTTGTCTCACATTTTGCATCAGTCAACACATTGATGTCAACAAAAACAAGTGATGGTTCTTCACCAAATATCTGTCTTTGCTATCGGCGCCGCTTCGTACCCATAATACCGGGTCATGTGGTGGACGTCGGTGGGAAACTGACCTATGTTCTGGTACCGCAGCGACTGTGACTAGAGACAGCATATGCATGCCGGCCGTCATGGCCGCCAGGATGTGCAGGATGAACTGGAAACATTGGTACCGCCCGAAGTCACCTGCAAACACCAAA
The DNA here is from genome assembly GCA_917490735.1 of Dryobotodes eremita. Classification (NCBI taxonomy): domain Eukaryota; kingdom Metazoa; phylum Arthropoda; class Insecta; order Lepidoptera; family Noctuidae; genus Dryobotodes; species Dryobotodes eremita. Next base: position 13,858,473 of record OU823251.1, on the reverse strand, counting down.
TCAGACCATCAGATATTGGACTATTGATTTTCAGTTTACTTTTCGTAGAGCTATAAATAATCTATAGAGGAGGTGATTTTGCTTTCAAATAGTAGGTAAGGTATCCCTTTATGTAGGTTAAGAAAATATTGTCTTTGTGGATAAGATACGTTAGCAACAATCATGGGAAAGTGCTTTCAAATGTAGAGCGATGAATCGATAATGTGTCATGTACACGTTACACATCGTAAAAGATTCGTAACTTATGTTATAATCTGATACTTGAAGGATGTAGAAATCACGACACTTTTCAATTGAATTTTTCATCAATGTTGTGCACATTTTAAGGTACTTGTTTGATTTTACTCATTATTGTTTCAGTGAACTGAAAAGAGAGAAATGCAAAATTGAGTGAGGTTCTGGAATAGTTTCCTATCCTTTTTACAAAATAAATAAGGAAAAGGATCAATGAAAGGCCCAGGTGCTATGCACCGGAAGTTAGAATATTAGTTGCTGATATTCACAGACATTCGGTATTCTGACATGCTCTTTGAAAAGGTTTCGTAGCCTTTTTTTATGAGACACTTGAGCTCTTAGACTTATTGTTTGTTGTTGTTTTTCAAATACTTTTTTTAAATATTAGTGTAACTGTCATGCATGAACAGTTCACCTCCTAGCGACTTTAATGTTTTATTTATTAGATACCTAATGGTATCTATGGGCGCAGATCAACGATGTGGGCCACATTATTATTTAAGTAACTTATGTTTTTCTGTTTGTAATATTGGATAACGGCTGTTGTTGCTATTTAATCAAATAAAACAAAATATTAGGTATAATGTTTTAATACAATAACAATTTAATTTTGCCATCAATTATTTAAAAGCAAAGACGTTTAAATATATTATCTGTTTTGTATACCTATAGATTTTAGAATAAATAATCATATATTTGTTTAAATAATTTATGATTATTTATTCTAAAATCTATAGTTATGTACTTTGTACCACAAGGACAAATGTATTTTCAGCCATTTAAAATAACATTTTTTATGTTTACTTACCTACTATATTTTTTTGTTAATTATTATATAATGTACCTACTTTATCATAAATATATATTGATCTTATAAAGGAACTAAGTTGTGACGTGATCGATGTTAGTTTGCCTTGAACCTATTTTATTTCCATTGTAGTACATTCAAAGGCCACATTATTTTACGTATGTAGATATTGTATTTATGTAAATATTGACTAAATATATACCTACCTAGTCAAATTTACGTAACCGAATTTATTGAGTCTAAAACCACAAGTATGTTTACGTTATTACAAGATTTTACTAACGAACTGCGAATCGCAGCGGCTGTATCGAGTCGAGGTCTAAATATAGCTCTGCATGATACAATTATGGAAGGATATAAGTAACGCAATTAATGTCAACGACAATACCGGTTTCTACCTGATAGCAGAAATATGTTGGAGCTCATGATCACACCTGTTATGTAAAATGTTTAATGGAATTTTGAAAAAGAACAATAATCACACTGTTACCGATATAATCCCGATCATTGATTTTCTGATAAAGCAAGTGCTTATTATGAGTGTGCGATAATTGTAGTAACACGTTATCTCACCTCGATTTTATGTTTGTTTCGATTTTTTGTAAGCCTATATCGTTGGATTTTTCACATATGAAGTATTAACCGAATGTGTACTATATTCGGTAACTACTTTGTCGCACTACATATCTTTAATTATCTAGAGTTTCTAGAGGAATGTTAGTTGTCGGCAGTTAAAATAACCGTAGCTAACTAGTCATAATTTTCTAAACCTAAAATAAATATTTACAACCGCGGCGAACGGGGGCTTGTAATGTTTCCTAATCTTAGGAGAAGACAAGATTAAATGTCAGTACTCTTGAGACAAAGGAGTTGCGTAATACCGACATAGAAATTAGCAACGGCTGCGCTGCTAAACATCTCGGACTATGAATATGAGTTGACGTCAAAAGTAGCGTTGTTCGCAAAATGGCGCGGCAAACATACGATGGTATATGTAACATTAGTGAATAACGCGATCATTAAGAGGGTCGTTGTACATACAATGCTCTGCGGTCCGCTATCGGCGCGGGCGTCGGGCACGATAACCCGTAACCCCGCCGCACTGAAGTCGATCTGTCCGACTCACGCCCCTCGCATCTTATCACGTGCTTTACTTTATAATTATTCACACAACGATTGTGTTGATGTGACGAACCCATCAATCTACCAAGATTAAGATATTAGAAGTTACTTAAGTTTTCTATGAGACTACAATGTCGATGAACACATGGATTAAAGGTAGAGCTGCACTTCCGTTATCATCATCATCTGCGACACGTCTATTTTCACATAACTTATTAGTGTAACATAAAGATTAGGCAATGTTTTAAGATAAGAATAATTATCACATTAATTGAAGAAATTTTGATAATAATTATATTATCTTGAGTGATAAAAGCAACATTCTATACACGTTTTAATTCTTTTCCTTGAGGTGATGTTTAACATTGGTCGACAGATTTTAATGGCATGGCACTTTCGTTGTTAAAATTTTCAGTGCTGCGATAAAAGTTTTTGAAGCGAATGCAGTTACGATTATTACTATGGATTATGAATGGAGTGTGCGCAAACGCAGACTACTTATGTTAAGTAGAAGCGGTACGTAACAAGCTGGATTGTAGACTTTGTAAATTGCTATACTAAAGATAACCAAATAATTTTACTAACGTCACTTCGCAATCTCTGCATAATTATGCAAAGCCACTAACAACAACGGTCGCTTTACCCACCAAGAGTCCAAGAGCAAGGAAATAATTGTGGAACTCCTAAGACTCCAAACAAGTAATTTTATTTAAATAAATTGGACAAAATAGTGACTACTCATTAATTTGGCTCTCAAACGTTTCAAAATCGATATAGAATTGGATTGTTCAACCGATAGTGATGTAAATTAAAATCAGTAGTACCGCCTACACGGTCAACCAAGGCCAAAAAGCACATGGCCGCCAAAAGGCCAATACTCTTCGGTGTCATAAAAATTAGATAACCAATCTTAATATCCGAACCAAATAATATAAGTAACGAATGCATGACTAGAATTAAGACAATAGCGCTTCTCGATTAAGTGTTGACTGTATGGAAAATTACTTGTCACGACTTTAGACTGGGGGCCGATAGCAAACACAAGAAGAAATAATAACATGTGTTATGACATTGTGCAGTAGGTACATTTACTACTTAGGTTTCGTAGACCGACAGCGACTGTAAGATCGGAACGTCACGCCACACGTACTGACTATTGACACAGATGCAGAACTCGATAACACACAGTGGTGCGACCGATAACAAAAACCTCAATAAAGGTTTGTGACGGTTTTAATATTAAAATATTTACATCTAAGTAACCTTTCGATAATTAATTCTGCTAACAGTAAACAATAAAGTATCTATCCGTGTGTTACTAAGCACATACATCGGTATATATATACTTAATAAGTATGTAGGTAATCCGTTGTATTTGGCTTACGTGTCAAAATTCAAAAATAGATGATGTGAAAGTCGTCCACGTCTCGGTACAGAACAGTCGGTACAGAGCAGGTATTTAACTCCCACATATCATCTGAATATTACATTCTTGGAATTGGTGTAATTAACCCAAGCTTACCTACGGCCACACGCAGACAATATATTGCAAATTGGAGGTCACCGGCGGCGGAACACCGTTTAAGCCATTTCAAACTGATCCAGACAAACCGCACGCATCAAGAATGCAGTTTGCTGTAGCTACACTACACTCTTTATGTGAAGCAAACGCCTTTTTCAACACGTATTCGTGTAAGAATGGTTTTATAATTTGTTAGTTAATAAAAAAGAAACATTTCACCGAAATGAGGGCTAGAATAATTCATTTATTTCGGCATGCGACGAAAATAAACGACTCGTAAAAAATATTCTCAGAAGGTCATTTGCTTTGTATCTTTCTCCTCTCTTCGTCTTGCAGAATTCATTCCCTTAATATCAAATTATCATACCGGATTTCGTACAAAAACAAATTGAAATATTGTTGACATTGTGTGTGACTATAAATAGGGCACCGGAGATGTTATTCAGAAAATTATGCGTAGCGTTGAAGAAATGTATGATAATTTTGTGTGGACCAAATTATCTGACATACATTTTGCTCTATTATCGTCATATCAATATACCTACCTACGTAATATAACCATCTAGTCCAGTGTACTGATTTAAGTATCTCAAAAGAGTTTTATTAGTACATGTCACTAACCCAGACAAGCGCCCTCATTTGTTTCATAAAGAAAGTGTGATTATTCAATCAAAGATATTACTAAGATTGAGCCTATGTTAAATAACGGCACATACTTCTAACGATAACATGGATCCATGAAAAATATTACCTATAATATTTTTATTTTATCGTAATTGCTTACAGCAAAAAGTAAATCCCTACTTTACATATTTTTTGTAGCAAAAGCAATAAAATCACTCTCCTTTGGCTTAGCAGACGAAAATAGATAAAGCGGGTTGTCTTTTTTAAGCATTCGGTAATGCACGGCTTTATTAGTATGTCTGAGCATATATTTATAGGCAAATATCACGGTGAAGGATATGAATTACAACCGCAGTTGCATCATAGATCATATTTACAAACCAACGTAGGTATCCAGTATGTGAGACAAAGCGAAAATCAATATTATAGACGGTAAGTAAATATCCATGCAATTTATTTTTGAGGATGTCTCTCAGAGATCATCCGTGTCAAAGGCGGACGTGAAACCGATGGAAGTTGTCCGTGAAGAAAAAGTAGCACAGCTAAATCGGAACACATAGAAAATATATGTGCTCTCTAGACGGAAGGCTAAGTATCGATAAAGGTGTACAAAAACAACGTCAACAATAGCAAACAAAGAGTTCGTTGTAGCAACAATAGTGTATCGTAACAGTTATAATTAGCATGATAATTATTGAAGAACTTTGAAATGAATACAAGAGTAATAATATGTATTTTCTGGTCTTGAAAACAATATGAGGTGGTGAAGCATTTTGTCCTTAAGTTGAGGTGGAATTTCTGTTATTATCGAGTCGACGTGAAAGGAATATTATGAAAGTTCTAAGCGTTTTCTACAAGTCATATAACTTCGCTCCAGTAGAAAGAAGAAGAAAGAAATGAATAAGACATTAAATTGTTTATTCTGTAAATATGATATCGGAATCTCTTTTACACGTCATAAATATGACTATCCCCGTATATACCTACTCTATCTTAAGTCTATTGCTATTTGTTAGTATATTTATATATATTATTTAAGTATATTTTTATGTACAATGGTTAAGACAAGGCGAACTTAATGCCATGCCGAAGACATTCAGGCTGCTTTGATAATTATAGCTCTACCAATAAACATTAAGGCTCCCGCAGACAGGCGCGACGCGACAGCGCTACACAAAGGCGCCGCTCGTCGTGCGACGCGCGGTGCCTTTGTGTCAGGCGTCACGTCGCGCCAGTGTGTACGAGCCTTCAAGTACCAACAATTATTTATAACCAGAAAGCAAACAACAAAAATGCAAATGGCCACCTAGGTTTCAATTATTCGTAAACCTAAGTGTAAACAGCATGCAACCGTAATTAGGTGTAAACTTAACGAACACTTGAACCATGCATTCATTAGCGTTTAGCCAGTGAAGACAATTCACTTAACGTGTAAATAAGGAAACATTCTTGCCTAATTACATGAAATTGCAAGAGTTAGCCACAAACACATTACTGTGTCGTGTTGGGTCGAGACGCGGGACTCGGCTGTCGCCGCATCCGTTCGTATCCTTTCCGATCCGATGCGATGCGAGCCGTTTGGTGAAAATCATCCATAACACTGCGTCAGAAGGCGTCACGACAAGACACAACACAGTAATGGGAATCCGGCTCAAGTGTCCAAGAACAATTATGTAAGAATCTTCTTGTAAATAATTTTAGACGTGCATACGGTAAATTTAAATCTTGGATAGCATATTATTATCAGTATTGTATTGTATTATCGTCCATAAAAAAATATTTACTTGTATGCTTGAAATTAAAATATTTCGTGGAATATTTCCGTAAACAATCGATTGGTTTTCTTTTTCTTGTTAATGATTATGGAAAATTCTACATCGACCAAATGTACAATGTGGCATTTAAATCATGTTAATCGTATGGCCGGTCTGCAGGCAAACTATTTTATATAACATATATCAAAAAGATGACGAAGACCTGGGATAACTTGTTAACCCACTGTGTCGACAATCGAAATATGTATATATCCTCAAGATACAATGGAAGGATAGGATAGATCCCACGAGAAGTCAGTCGTGGAAGTTTACAAGATGATATTTACAGGAAGATGGTGCCGTTCTAAAACAGTGAACTCAATAGAGAGGTATATTATTTCCCCGACACGTGCCTCAAATTGGACTTGCGCATTATTTGTGATACATTGGTGTTTACTGTTTACGTAGTCTGACACACCTCCGAAATGTTTCCGTAGTAACTACCGTGTCTATACGTACTATATCAGCTGACTTTCGTGCCGGCGCGGCCGCCTGAATGACGAGGATTTTATTTTAAAACATTTTACCATTCTTTAAATAATGTCTCACTTGACATTTCAAGATCATTCTGTTGCTTTTGTGGCACGGTGTATATTCTGAAAAATATTTGTTTTAATGGACCTATAGGCAGATAGAGCAGTTAAAGCGTTCATTCTGCCTTATAATTTCATTCGTACTAACTACTTAAAAAATCAATAAAAAACTGTTGCGTACATTCCTAACTACTTTACTAACATTATCGTGCAGTACATCATAGAAGTCAAATTGAATCGATAAATCACGACTTTACATTACTAGATAATAGCTGATTACGTAATAAAACCTCCCTATCTAATTGCATTGATAAAGCTGTTGCATAATTGTAGTTGTCGAAGATACCGTGTTACGTCCCTATCTTTAGTGGCTATTCTAACGAGTTCTGAAATAGTACCGATGTCCGAATGTTACCTACTCACGGGTCATCAAAGTCGCGTGTACATAAACATGGGTTGTAGTGTTGCAGTACTTGCAGTGCCGATACCGATACATACCGATTTGTTAAGAAATTGCTAAGTTATCAACGTGATTATCGGGGTGTGATGTTGCCTTGTGGTATCCGACCGACCTTCCGGCTAAATAAAGGGCATCCTATATAAAGGGTAAAGAAAGAGGCATGATTGACCAACTAATCAGAAAGCCGTGCGTAACAGAATCCGCGAGCCGTCATCGTAGCGGTCTATTAAGGCACCTACCATACTATACGCGCGGCACAGCCGGCGGCGGGGGCATGCCGCCGGCAATATGAGGCATTGTCAGGCTCAAATGCCTGGCAACACCGCCGGGCTTGTTGGCGGCTTGCCCGCCAGTTGGGCCGCCGCCGCCGGCATAGTATGTAGGAGCCTTTAGAGGCATATTTTCAGTAGCTGAAGGTCACGTGCTGATATGAAAATGTATAGCTGAATAAGAGTAGTATAGTAGTACTATCTCCGCACTATGTTATCCTTACAGCGATCAGTCACGACAGTCACACACAAGCATGCCCGTCGTATTGTTTTCGTTGATGATGAATCGAGGCACGTTGACGTATCCAGGTGTCGGTAGTCAACTGACATGATAATTCGCCGAGGTAGATAACAACCTTGTGTTCAACATAAATCATCGATAGTTCAGTGTATACCTAGTTACCTACTCTATTTTAACAGTTCATTAGCATAGACCATAGACGGTAAAATAAATAGTGAAAAGATCTGGTAAAACTCGTTTTGCGAGATAATAGAACAAGAATTTACAAATACCTAATCTGCGCTGTATTAATCTTCGATCTAATATTGTCTTCAGCACAATATCGACATTTTTGTGTTTAGGCGTGACCACGTGGATCACGGAAGTGTGCACGAAGTGCATCGGGTGCGTTCAGCTCCCTAATTGCGTAACACACTATCAATCACAATGTAGGTCATTATGAGGGATATTGCTAATCTATTACGTCATCAGTTCGAAAAATGTGTCTGCTCAACAACGTAAATAACGCAATGAAAAATGAATGATGTTAAACTGTCAAAATGGAAGCCATTCCTACTGTTAGTACATTACGCAATTACCCCGCTGGATAGGACTATATTAATGTAAACATTACGTAGTCGTTGCTAAAAATAGCATAGCACATAAAGTCCTGTTAGGTTAGGAGTAGGACTAAGGACCACAACAATATTTATTTATGTTATAACAAATTGTTCGACGCCAGAATCTCATAAATTAACAATTCCTCTACCAACTCTACGCGGATTGCGATGAAGCGAAGGCATAGCGCAGTGGTTAATATGATTAACGAAGGCATTACAGAGGTTGTGAATTCGAACTCTAAATCACAAAACAAGAGCTATCTACGTGTAGAATCCTTAGTATAAACTTATGAGAAAAACAGAATACCTACTCGATGGATTACTTTGTTTGAAGTGTCCACAAACTGAGATTATCGATAAGTTAATTATTTTTTCCTGAAGCTTAATCAGATCGTAACTTATAACGAACGTACCTACTAATTAAAAATAAATAAGCATTCATTATGAGGAGATCATTGATCTTTTCAACTAGTAACGAAGATATTAAAAGCTATTACCAACTAAGGATTAGGTAGGTAATAGGTATAGAGGTATGAGGAACAGGGTGTAAAGCTCACTCATACTCTATGGAAAAGGGAGGATCCTCCGACCAGACGGGTGTTGTGTCTGGTGGGCAACTGCCCGAAGATTGATGTCGTTGTATATATGCTAGTTGCGCGGTAAACTTTGCTTGCGCGATGCAGGATTTTGCGTGACGTCAGTGTTACGTTAAGCTCGCATGTGGCGATGTAGATGCTACAATAGGTGCATCGCGTGCTGCGACGAAATATTACAATACCGAGAAAAACAAATGAAAGCTTACTAACTATCCATATTAAAGGTAGGTATCAGTGGATACTTATAATTATCTGATTTGACAACTGTATAACAATGATAATTTTACGCGCAATATATTAATGATTTTTATTGCATTAACAGTTGTTTTTAGGTTATCTGAGTATAATTAGTACAGTGGCACGTTGTTGCAGTACCGATCCAGTACAATACAGGGTCACCGGTGTCACGCGATGTTAGCTATGGCATTTGACAGAATTTTCATGAATACCTACTTTGTGAACACTAGCGTTGTTCGAAACTATAAAACCTACTGAATGACCTAATATTCGTACTTAGTCTCCAATTAGAACATGGTTGTTATGTATCTTTAATATTTGTAACGGAAGTATGGAGTGAAAATATGGAACCCTATGATGATGATGATGATGCTGATTTGTAACGCCTTTGTATCGTAAATGTCTTGGAATTAACAGTGAGGTTCATGTTTAAAGTGAGCCGCATAAAAAATATTAATTTATTTTTCGTGTTGAGGCGAGGAAATGTTCAATTTCCCACGTTTACGTTACGCGCTTTAAATCAGTCACACACTTACTGCTGCATCAGAATTGAGTTTGTATTCGAATTGAGTGCGTAAAAGTTAAGTTTTCTTTTAAATAAATCGTATAATCTGTAGTAGGTACACTTGTGTGCGCAAGTATTTAAACCTTAATTACATAAAATAAATGACATTAATTTCCTTTCAAAATGTTTTTTATTTCCAACGCGCGTGTATGTCTCGGCAGGTACTTACTTGTTTTACATGCGCATATTGTTTGCGTTGCCAAGTGGTGTTATTTTTGTTGCAATAACGGAAAAGCTTATTGTACTTCACAAGTGCCAAAAAGGGTGTCGGCTATACCTCATTAGTTTGCGTAAGTAATATCTAATTTATTTCATTTTACATGGCCTTTGTACATACACTTACACATATTAGGTAACCGATCAAACTTTGTACATAAATACTTATTACAATACTGTATATTACAGACTTTATCACAATTCAAACATTACAGCGTTTATCAAAATAATTTATTAAATAAGTATAATAAAAGTTAACATTAGTTGCGCTTCCAGAAACTATCTTTTAAATCCGGATTTTAATGTAACAAGAAAATCAAGAGCTATTTATGTTACATCCTTAGACCGTACATACCAACTAGTTTACAGATGGTATTTCGCATTAGGTACTTTTTTAATATCGATGCGGCTGACATTGAGGATGTGATCAATTAGAAAGGAAAGCGCGGCAACTATTAAACTTACGTCTCAGTCACATGAAGGTTTACGCTTACAACACTGATCACATTTCTCAGTCAAGACAAGATTGACCAGTTGCAACGAAATCGAGGCCAATAAGCGATACTTGCACTGCTTGTCCGTACGAAAAAAAGAATGTACCAATACTCAATTTAAAAGGGTTCCAAACTTCAGTGTTGTAAATTGTAAGCATCCATATGTTTTAGCAAGCTGTAGATCGAGCACTTACCGAGCTTTCCCATCATTTCCTCTAACGCGTGATCCTTGTCCATGGTGAAGGCGGCGGTTCCCGGCGCAGGAGTGGTATTGTCGGAGTTCTGTAACGATATTCACAAGCACCATTGATGGTAGAGAAATGTCAAACGCGCGGCGGCGTGAGTAGTACAGGCGAACGCCAGGCGTGCGTGCCGGCGGACGAGCGAATGGATGGCAAGCGTCGCGTCGTGGCGCCGGCCGCGGGTCGGTTACCGCAATCGCACGAAAAAAACCTAACCTCTTATCTGCATTGGCCATACCTGCCAGTTCGGTGATCACTGCCAGCGCCGCAGCGCACTGGGGACGCTATCTTGCACTGATACGGACGCAACACTTGCTGCGAGAAAAGTTACTGATATAATCTAAATTGTAGAAATGAACACTGTACAGTTCAGGCCACAACAGTTTTAATAGTCAAAAATAAGGAAGGAAAAAGAATATTGAATAACTAAAAACTGAAACATGTCAGTCATGTAACTGTTGTTATGTTACAGTTTGCAGGATCTCATCTTGCTAGTATCGTCATTATCAGGCTGCATAATGAATGATATCGCCGGCACTGGGTATCGTAATTCAAATTATACAACACACGTTACCTACTCGGTTACCCACGTATGAACTTCGATGTTTACCGCAAGCAGTTGCAAATAGAACAAACATTTGATATCGTATGTAAAGGGCCACATTATTTATAAATAGGCATATATGTCTTATAAATAACGCACATAATTCCAGTAATAAAAACAAATATACATGCCATACGATCAAAATAAAATTAGGAACTGGCCTTGAATAGGTCGTACAACTTCACACAATTTGCTGAAAACGTCACGTCAAACGAAAAGCTCTTATGATTAATTTTTAACCCTCGACGGAAACAGAGGGGTGATAAAAGTTTAATTAATGTGTGTAACTGTGTATCTGTGTATCTGCGTATCCGTGTGTCTGTCTGCGGCATCGTAGCTCCCAAACGGCTGAACCGATTTTGTTTTTTTTTTTTGTTTTGTTTGGAAGGTGACATAATCGAGTGTTCTTAGCTGATTCAAGAAAATCTGTTCAGCCGTTTGAAGATTATCAGCTCTTTTCTAGTTGATGAAGGGATGTGAGCATCTTCCACAGGTGTGGTCTAGTCGAAATTTGGTATTTTATTACTTCAAGGATATTAGAAGAACATAGTAACCTTGAACTGATGCTGCAGCATCACCTGGAATTTGCAGGATACCAACTCCCTCATCAACATACAGCAGAAGTATCGTGTTTGGGCTCATTGGAATAATCTCAATGTTACCTATGGATAGCTGGTGATTAGGGTCTGATGGTGAAATAGCAAAAAGAAATGGGGATAAATTAGTAACTAGCTTCACTGTGGGAAACATACCTACGTGCAGCTGCGCAGATTTAGGTAAGTGAGTTAAATTTAAAAACCCCCGACACAAACAAAAACACTAAAAAGTATATATGTAGCCATTGAACTGGAACGGTTGCTCCAAGAACTTTGTAATACAGGCCTTGACGCTGGACTGAAGGTGAATATGTCGAAGACCAAAGTTGTGTGCTACGAAACACCTGGAAGCATAAATGTACACGGGGAGACAATACAACATGTCCAGGAATACCTTTATTTGGGCCAAGTATAATAGTATCTTTCCAGGCGAGGCAAGATTAAGAAATCACAAGACGAACGGAAAATACCTGGAAGAGCTACTGGTCTATGAAGGGACTATTCAGGGGTGAGTTGCCAATGGCACTGAAACGCAGGCTCATAGACATGTGTATTCTTCCCGTATTAACCTTTGCTGCACAGACAGGGTCTTTAACTAACATCCAGAAGTCCAAACTCAAGGTCTGCCAACGAGCAATGGAGCGCAGTATATATGCGTTAAACTAACGGATCGTATTCGAAACACAATACTGCGCTCCAAAACAAAGATAGCTGACGTGGCTCAAAAGCCCTGCCCAACTTAAATGGGACTGGGCAGGACATGTCTGCCGCATGCCACACAAAATGTGGACCCAAAAAGCCCAGAACTGCTGCCCTGAGACAGTGAGGCGGGGTCGCGGCAGACGACGTAGGAGATGGCAAGACGAGCTGGATAGGTTCCGTCAAAACTAGAAGGAGGACGCGACGAAACGAACGTGGAACAGAGTACCTACCCGTGTAAGACTCAAATATAAATTATTTTTGAGAACATAAAATAGCTGGAACATAATATTTCCGTCTCAACCGTGTCAATTTTACATCTAATTCAGAATTATAGATTCGCTACGATTTTTATTGAGCGGAATGACAAAAGGTATCAAAACCATAACCAAAATGGTTCAGTTTTGAAAACTGCTATTGTCTCCGTTTCAGACGTGGCAGTGTAAATAATTAGCAATTAGAACGGGTATATTTACTATATTTAGAATGACTGATTGGTTACCTAGATACTCTCCTACATAGAAACCACAAAGAATAAGATTATACTAACTAAGTAGCTACTCATATAAGTTACAGTTGTTGCTCCAAACATAAATCCACAAAGACACGGTTACTAGTTGTTCCCAAATCTTATATCTTTCCGACCCTTTGTCGTAGCGCGATAATATTTAAGCAAAGGAAAATTTTCCTACCCTTTAAACGCCTCTAATCAAGGTAAAACTGCCTTTAGTTCGTGTCTTCCAACATTCCCAAAACAGATTAAACTGAAAGATATAGAATTCATGTTCACAGGATTACCTAGTTCAGGCACAAATTATGGTTGAACTTGACATAAATTTCAGAAAAACTGTATTTAACGTTATACCTTATATTTTTGAATATAATTTTTATTATTATTATTATTTATTATATTAACAATTACGATTGATAAAACTAACGATTCGTTATTGATCCAAATCTTTCAGGGAATTCTAAAGGAGGGAGATTTAAGGAGAGTATATACTACAGTAAACATTAGACTATACGCCTATACTAAACTACTTACCCTACTAATATTCAGGTTTAATGGAGTGAAAATTACTTAAATCGTAATCATGATTGATACCATTAGATGTAAATATAATTGATTACGCGTAAGCAGGGGCAAATAAGTATGTCTCTATGTAACCAGTCATTCATAGTGAACTATGTTGCTCAGAAACATTCTGCTTGGTGGGAAGCAATTCATGCAATAGTATTTCCAGAATATTAAAAAATGCATCCTATACATTGGTGCATGCCTACATTCATATCATATTGCTTTGAAATCTTCATAGCTGCAAATTACGTTTACAAATTTCGATCTCTATTATTAAGCGGAAAAATACAATGAGCAACATATTTTATTATGAAATTTGTCATGTAGGCAATAACCGATACCATTTATAAAAAAATATATATGTAAACATATTTCTATCGTGTCACTTCCGTTATCACATCAAACTTGCGCAATTACTTGACTGATAAGACCTTGATGGAGCTAAACCTAAGTTTATTAAAGAAAATATTGTGATCATATTTTACAGTTAGTAAATTATCGTCGTTATGAAATAACTACCTTTCTTCAGAGTATTTTATCGTATTCTAGACCTACCTCCATAATTCGCAGTAAAGCCATTTGTTCTCAAGGGGGATAATTTTAGAATAATCTCTTTATAGAACGAGGGGAATAACCAGTATCCTCACACACCGCACACATGTTAATCATTTTACTTAGACATTGACTTGCTAAACTGCACAGAACTAAGTATACGACTGCAATGAATTATTTAACACCAGTCCACTTGCAGCTCAAGAAGCGCACTATTGGAATCACTCGAATCACTACTTAACGGTATTTTGACCATCACACTTAAATGTCACATTTTCAAACCAACCAAAATCTATGAAGCTCCGTTGGGCAGTGACTTATAAAACCATGTCTGTGTACGTAAATGTTCTTAATTAATAAAACTAGTAATTAGAGAAAGAACATATACAAATTAGAGGTTTGTTTGTTGTAGGATCGGAACTATACATGAAGATGTAACAACAGATGTGTTGGGAAAAATCGGTTCCTGGCAATGGCTCGTGACATTAGTTTCAACATCGCATATGATGCTCGCTATGTTTAATCAATACGAAGACATGTTCCTCCTTCAACCTTCAGAAGTCTATTGTATATTACCTAACGAACTCGACATAATAAATTCAAGCTTGTGTTTTGTAACTTTTGAACACAATGGAACTGAAGACTACAGATGTAATAAGTGGCATTTGAAGTTCTTATGGGTCATTTGGCTGCAAAAGACGGTAATTAAATATGGTGTCTTTAAGAAATTAGACCAAAAAGTTGGAAGATGTTTAATTCTATCTCCCAAACATCACATCAACATCCACGTTATTCTATCATTTTAGTTTCCAGTACAAGGTAAGATGAAAATGTTTCACAAAAATTACAAGTTTCCTGGGCCACCAAAGGAAACATTGAACTAAGGAATGCAGGATCTATTGATAAAATAGAGAATAGAGCATTCTACTTACCTACCTACTAGCTAGCTAATAATCATAATGAACAAAAATACATCAACACGTTTATGACTGGAATCGAATTAAAGAAAACTGTAGAATTGTGTAAAATATGCGTTCATTGTCCTCTGATTTGTACGTAGGTACACAAACTTACATTGAATTTTATCCACCAAGGACCAACATCGCAAAAATTTTAATTGAATCTTATTTTTCAGTGGATCGTCTTTTGTGACCAGAAATTGAAATTGCTGTCAACAGCGATCATTAGTCGGTTTGGATTGGTATTTGGATGTATCATATTCGGATTGGTTTCAGACAGGTAACCGGTTCATTAAAGTTTCCTTCATACGTCATATATTGTTCAAAACACTGGGCCTGCGTTCAAAATACCTCATACCGGATGCCTAAGGCGCCAGTTGGTCTTAGGTGTTGATTATTATTGAGGCTCATCATGTGGTTTTGAGCAAGTTATTCCTGTTTTAAAATCGGTTGGCATTGTTTTTGTATTTTCCTGTTTCATTTTGAGTCAGTGTTCAAAAATAAAATCCTTTGTGAATGAATTTCAGACCAAACCGCAAACAACATGTGAGTTGTTACTCACATGTTGTTTGCGGTTTGGTCATGACAGGTATAGGGCTATACCTAGGCTCATAGGGCCTCAACTCCTATAGGATAATACTACACTAACCTACTACCTACCTCCTAACAATTTTCTGAAATTATGTTGTCATATTTACTTAGGTAAGTATACCTACCTACGTACAATTTAAAAAAAACTCAAAGCATTTAGTTCAAATAAACCAATTACAGCCACTTTTGAATTGTCAAGGCGTCGGTCAGTCAGAAAGATGAAGCTAGTTGCCCATTCCAAAGAGTAGTAGGTACCTATGGAGAAGAACGCGCAAGAAACTCCACAGACACTCTTTTAAACCAAATCAAATCAGGTTTTGCTATTAAGGATTAAAATTTAAAACCAATATTTTTAATTAAAACAAGTCGATACAATAAATATTGTATCGACTTGTTTTAATTAAAAATATTATTATAAAGATTATTCTAAAGTTAAAACAAGTCGATACAATAAATATTGTATCGACTTGTTTTAACTTTAAATTATTTAATTTAAAGTTTACAATTATTATACTTTTATGTTTTCCGGTAGAACGAGGGTTGTTCTAACAAAAGTTATGACGTAAACTATCGATCAGGAATAGGTGATAGGCAAATTATGTGGGTATCTACGGTTACCCTTGTAGCTTCAAATTTCATCCAAATCCGTTCAGCCGCTTTTACACCAATCCGGAACATACTTACATCCATCTAGACAAACAGACAAACGGACCAAAATTCTTCGTTACTATTTTATAATACGTATTAGGTATAGGTAAGTAATGATTAAAAGTACAATTCAACGCCATGTCAATGATAACAATTTGACAGTGACAGCGCAGTAGCAGTAAGGGAGGACACTTTGGGCGATACTATCGATATACTTAGGTATACTATAATTACATAAATCATCATTTGAGCCGAAAGAAGTCCACTGCTAGACATATGCCATTAAATTACATATACCTAACACTTATATACACTTAGGCTACATGGGCGCTGGCAAGTTTATTTTCAAGGGGGTGCATCTTCAGCTCCACGAAGCGAGCTCGATAATTTTTACATTTCTCCTCGGATATGTTAGATTATCGTTTGTCCATTCATACGAGGAGTAACTTGGTCGACTTATACAGAAAAGCATAACAATTAAGAGAATGTAGGATGCAAGAGCAAGCAAAACGAGCTCTATAATTTTTGC
The DNA here is from genome assembly GCA_917490735.1 of Dryobotodes eremita. NCBI lineage: Eukaryota > Metazoa > Arthropoda > Insecta > Lepidoptera > Noctuidae > Dryobotodes > Dryobotodes eremita. Next base: position 13,841,641 of record OU823251.1, on the reverse strand, counting down.
AGCTCGCCTCGAATGGGACCTATCCCATTCGAGGCCTAAAACCTATTTTATTTTGTCCATGCATACAAAAAGAGGATTATGTCGATTTATATAAAGAAGCTTAAGAATTAAGACAGAGTAGGATGCTAGAACGAGCGAAGCAAGCTCGATAATGTTGGCACCGCCTAGGGTCGATTAGATTTTCGGAAATAGGAGTTTCGGTATTTTGTTGACTAATGCACAAAAAGCTTTAGAATCGAGAGATTGCAGAATGCAAGAGCGAGCGAAACGTGCTCGAAAATTTTAGGATATTGCCTCGTATAGGTTGATTTCTCTATTACTCTATTAGGCGTTTTCGGATATTTTTAACCGACTTCCAAAAAAGGAGGAGGCACAAAAAACACATACAGACACAAAACAAAACATAAAAAAACAACAAAACAAAACACAAAAAAAGGACATAAAAAAAAATACAGTCGAATTGAGAACAATTCGACTGTATTTTTTTTTATGTGTGTTAGCTCAGAACTTTTTTCAGGGTGAACCGATTTGGATGATTACTTCTTTTGTTCTAATTTTTTTTTATATTTTGAAGCCAGGGTGCAAATGTACCCTCTTGCACCCCGCTCCCGGCGCCCATGTAGGGCTATGTCCTGCTGTGACTACGGACGCATACTATCATGAGGTGATAGGTAGTTCTTACTACTTACGCATCCGTACAATAAGCTGCACAGACAGGGACATTAAAACAACTGCCTCTGATTAATAGTTTCCTTTACGATATACCCAAGCAACTACTTAGTTAGGTCAGAACATAGGTACTTGGAAGAATTGCAACAACGGATAGAGATTTAAGGGATTTATTTCAGTAGGTACCTATACATTACCCAGGGTTTTCATTTCAGTAGAGGTCTCCTTTAAATTATTCGGCGGCCCCCAAAAGATTGTGCATAGTATTATTGACTCTGTATGGTATAGAGATACCTACTAGATATAACAAATGCATGAACACTACCTAACCTACCTACCTACTTGCGATCTGCATAATAAATTCATAACGTTTTTGTTAGTGAGACTACAACTCCTGAAAGCTTGCATGTTGAATGCCTTTGTATTGCATAATAATCAGACAATAATGTGACTTACCTACTTACTGCGAAAAAATTGTTAGAAGGTTTTGTAGAAACAATAGATGACAGTCGACACGAGGATTTAAAATGCTTTGTTTACCTAATTATGTTGATATTAATTGACTATCTACAATTCAGTGTTTTGTTTTAGTTTCGGCAGAAGAACAGCTATAATATTGGATGCCTTTGCGGAACTGGCTCTTGGTTTGGTGATAACATTCTGTGATTCTGAGGGATGGTTCAGATTAATTGTCTTTTTGAAATCATTATTTGGCAGTGCCAATTATTATATGGGTCTAATTCTAAGTAAGTTTTATTAATTTATGGCCAGTTTATGAATACAAATAAACTGGACGATTAGTGTCGAGGACGGTCTTTGAATGTAATCCTATGCAACTACTTGCTTATTCGCCTTTGCTCTTGTTTTCTTAGGAAGGTAGTACACATTACAGTATGAATTTATACACGTCGCATGTTTACAAATGCTTCTTCATGCCAATACTTGTAGGTATAGGGTTATGCTTGAAAGCTTTTGGGCAGACAAATGTTTAATACGAGCTACGTATGCTTTAGCATAACACATGAGTTGTGTCAGTTGTGTATTGGCATGAAGTAGCATTTGTAAACACCTTAACGTACAAAGAGAACGCATTCCCTTCTTCGCCTCAACACAGCTCATGTGTTGGGTTGAAGAAGCATAACTATGTAGCTCATATTTAAAATTTGTTTTCCTGAATACTTCTTTAGCACAACCCGGTAGGTACTTACAATGATACCATTAAGAATCATTTGTAAACACGCCAACAGGTATAGGTAGGTAGGTACCGTAATGAGACACAATTTCCCGCTATTTCAGTCGTAATTCATCTTTTTTGCCAGAAATTCATACATCAAGTGGCAAAAAGAACTAACCTAAGTTAACTTTAACCCTCTACTTACCGGTAACATTTTCAGCTTGTGAAGTAGCAAGTAATAGTTGGCGTTCATGGCTCTGTCTCATAGTGATGTGTCCGAGACTCCTCGCCATGGTATGCATGGTTCCTCTCGCGAACAGTGCACCGAATACTGAAACATTTAGCTTCATATCTTGCATGTATGCTTTCGCATGTTTAGTCCTACTAAGGTAATAAATCAATGCCATTTTCCTTATAAAATACAATACAAGTGCCTACTTGGTCAATTAACATTTTAGTTCAGCTAATACGTCTACTTTCCGATAAAATGTGGACCGCTGACCGCATAGTTGACATCTTTTCAATGTGCTTTTAGTATCGGAGTTACTCGCGCATTACATTGTAACCGTTCTTCATGCTCTATTTATGTAGAAAGAGAATTAAAAATATCTTTGCTTTCTCAAATTTCATTAGATTTAGACAAGCAGTTTAGATTCAATTGCTTATCAGTAGGCAGCCAGATCTTTCCATGGACAGATCGATAAGATCGAATCACATTAATTTGCATCATAATTTCACATGTAGGTAGGTACAGCCGTCCACTGATTAACAAATGCTTTTTTTTTTTTTCTAAAAGCTACCTACGTCGGAATCTAACATACCTATGCTAACACTCACCTACATCTCTGCCAACCCCTGCTAATTTAGCAGCTGTCATTTTAATTAGATAGGGACTTCTGTTACGTATTCGCCATTTGTTTCAGGAAGTCAGTTAAAAAAAAAATCTGCGTCACATTACCTAGGCAAACGATTCGAAAGGTTAAATTATAGAACAAAGATTTAAAAAATATGTGTTTCTTTCGGTGATGTACCCACCTAGTCTCGGGTTCATAATTGCCTGCTAAAACGCACGCGTAGAGACATAATTTGGCGAACTTCATCTTAACGAAGATCACTTTGCCAAAAGTTTTTTATGATACCTACAACGTTTCAGGTGGAGCCCAGAATCACCTCAATGGTTGTTACATAACAGGAAAATAAACGTCGCTGAGAAAATTTTAAAACAAGCTGCCAAGACGAACGATATTATACTATGTGATGACTTCAAGATAAGGCCTATTAACCACAGAGTACGTCTGTAAGTTTATACTAAGTAATTAGTCTCGGATACCTACCAATGTTATATATTGTTTTAATGTTTCATTTTACATAATCTCACTTTTCCTTTCAGGCGTATAACTCGCTAGATGAAACAACGACGTGCGTTGCTGGCATGCTATCCACATACAATATAAGAATTTTATTTATCGTATCCACAATATTTTGGATTCTATACCATTTTCTATGGAGTTCCCTGTATGTAAGATTGTATAGTGAAAAAGACGTTAATTATTTATTACTGAAAGTGTTTTGCTCCGTCGCCATACTCGGGTGCCTGACAAAATTGTCATCTGTAAAGTTGACGTTAAGATACATGTTGTTAATGCATATCATAATAACAGGCGTGTCTACTGCTGGCGTGATAGGATTCTATAAGGTATGAAAATAAAATATACTAACGTTAGTTTCGTATGTAAAGAAAGTAGAAAGAAACAATGGTTTAATTTCATAGAAAGACGTGATAAAAAAGAAGAAAAACAAAACATTTATGTAATTTAAAGAAACTGAGGAAAGTAGTCCGCAGCTGCACGTCGTAACTGTGACAAGGCTTTCACTCAGCTTGATGCTGTACTATGGGGACCCACAGCACAGCCCTGATTTACGTAAAATAAATATAAACCGTTTACGTAGCCCTTGAAGCTGCCTAATATTCGCACTAGCCAAAAAGACTGCAACAAATATAAATGCATTGACAAGGAAAGATCATCAAGATATTGACAGACGGAATTATGATCGCAGTGAATTAGTGCTTGTACGAAAAATTACCTAATATGCTGCTACTATCTCTTGACAAGACTACCTTTTGCGACTTTCAAAGTGCAAAAAATATAAAATTGACGACTAACAACGATACAATCAACCAACTTATACAGTACCTACATAAGTAATGTCAAGTTGATACCTACAGTCCGTTTACAGTTATTTTACCTCTGACAGCAGCTACCTAACAGCAACCTTATTTGTAACTACAATAAAGATCAAAAAGATTTTGACAGACTTGTCAGTGGCAGCAACCCAACAGCAACCATATGATGCTGGCAGAATCGTCGACATCGGCTCAGTTGCCAAAAAGGAAAAAAAACAAAATAACCGCATAATAACAAGTTGTCGATTGATACATTTTTAAACTTTTCAGGGCACCATAAGCAGCCTTTTATCTTCTATTGCATTGGCTTCAGGACTCTTAGCACACGCGTTGATTCTCAACATAACGCCTAGGCTTTTTGCCATCAACATACGTGCTACAGTTGTCGGATGCTGCCAAGCCACCGGCCAGCTCGGCTCCATAATCAGCTACCTCTTGTTCCTGTTCCGCCCTATGGGTGACATAACCCAGATGGCAATAGAGTTGTGTGTTACGATAATCCTAGCTGGACTATGTTTTGTATTTCCCGATGTCGATCAAAGAGAACTACCCGATGTTTTGAAGGATATGGATTATTTCTCAGAGTGAGTACCTAAAGACCAGACCACCTACATCACAACAGTCACAGTATTCCCCGACCGAAGGGTTAAGCAGATGTGTAGGTAAATGACACTCACAGTTGGCCAGTTCAACCAATATGGCTAGCCTATTCCCAACTATGTTGGGGTCGGCTTCCAGTCTAACCGGATGCAGCTGAATACCAGTATTTTACATGGAACGACTGCTTGTTTCACCTCTATAACAGGGGCGTAGCTACCGCAGTATCAGCCGTATCAATGATACGGAGCCCCCAAACTACAAGGGCCCCCGTCGAAAGTAAGCAAAAAATCGTAAGATATCCATAACCTCAAATTCTTATTGATAAGAGGCCCGTATTTAATGTATACCTAATGAAAATATGATGGTAAATGAACGTAATTCGAATATGGCTCACAAAGGTTTCAAACACAGGCGGTATCCAAATCTCAAGCTCTGGAATTCATTTAGTAAAAATATCACACAGACAACCTATCCGAGTAAGGATGCTCAAATGTTCGATCTTGCTTCACTAGCTCTTGCATTATCTTAGTAAAATCACAATAAAAATGAACCTATCAGCTCAGAATGCTCCGATTTTCGAGCTCGCTTCTCTTGCTCTTGCATTCTCTTAGTAAAATCACAATAAAAATTAACCTATCCCGGTTCAGATTACTTCAGTTTTTCGCTTTTCAATGAATGCTAGAATACTTTAACTTTCTAGCTCGTGTCGCTCGCTCTTCTATTCTCTTATTAGCAGTGATCGGAATAGGCTGACTATATTTGCCTAAACTTCGGAGAACAGAGACAGAAAGTGGAGACTTCCTTACGACTAGGTATATATTTTTTTCCCGGGATTCTGGAAAAATCTTCAGTAAGTTGAAAATAAGCTTTATTTAAGATGTGTAAAGGCTATTTTTAACTAAACTTGCAATTACCAAATTTTCAGGATTTTTCACGTAAAATCCCGAAATAAATAATCTAACTTTAATTCATGTATTCGAATTATATTTACGATCCAACTAACCATTGTATCAAATCATTGAAAACATTACGTTTCGTCAATAAGTATATATTTTACTTTTTGTATGCAACATGCACAATTTTTTTGGCTTTGGGATTTTAAATTACTGTAATAAAATTCCACACAAATGTTCTTACAGATGATAAAAACAACCTTTGTCTTTTTAATGTCTTCATAAATATTCATATTCATTATTCAAATAATGAAAACTAAATACAACTAATTGCTATACAAGTTGTAGAATTTTTTCCTATCGTATGAAAATAAAGTTAAGAAACATGGATGTGTTAAATAAAACAAGCAAATGTTCCAATGAATAATTTTCATTTATTTGAGTAAATCTTATATACCTACTTATGTACAAAATGAACACAAATTAACTATAACTAGTGCAAAACAAGCATCACTCAGGTTGAACCTCATTCACTCTAAGATTTGTTAATTGCAAGTTTAGTTAAAAATAGCCTTTACACGTCTTAAATAAAGCTTATTTTCAACTTACTAAAGATCTTTCCCGAATCCAGGGAAAAAAAAATAGTCGTAAAGAAGTCTTCACTTTATGTCTCTGTTCTACGAAGTTTAGGCAAATATAGTCAGCCTATTCCGATCACTGCTTATTAGAGACACAATGACCGCTTAACCTCCCGAGTCACGAAGCTATTTTATTTATTTTGTAAAATAACAATACCCTCCTATTGAGCGTCGCTACTGTCGGGAAAGGGCCTAAAGGCTCCCAACTAATTATTATATAGGGCCCCTTTAGGACTAGCTACGCCACTGCTCCACAACCCAATAACTGAGTAACACGATACCCCTTGGTAAAACTAGTTGTCAGACTTGGGCTTCTAACCACTGTCAATGATCTACAAATGACAGCCGTGACCAACCGCTTAACGTGCTTTCCGAAGCACGGAGGGGTCTCGATATGTAATGGTTGGTCACCCGTCCACAAACCGACCGCGGCAAGCGTAGGTTAACCTTCCATCGACCGGTGCGACTGTTATTATTTATCGGCGAGCCCCTCCAGTTGGCTAGGTACTTTTGTTTAAATATCATACAATAGAGGGTGAGCCTCCTGCTATTACCGGGGTAGGTACAAACCAGACTACGAGCTACTACTGAGAAAATTACTTGTGAAAATACCCAATATTTGGTCGAGCTGAGAATCAAACTGTTATAAATAATTTCCAAATCAAAACTTTAAAATTGCTGATTTGAGAATTGATGTAGGTACCTAGTATATAAAACTGCTCGCCATGCAAGCAGCGCACTCAATCCACAAATTCTATCCAATTAACCTTTTTTGCAAGTTTAAATAAATTCAGTGTAGCAGAAACAAAAATGTTTTTATTAAAAAGGACCCACGGAGCGCCATCCTAACAAATTAGTGTCAGAAGTGGGATCCCAGGAAAAATCATTGAGTACTGGGATTTATGGGTGGAGGCGTCGCGAATTCGGTTCCACTCATCTGCACCATCGTATTTGTTGAGTCTGTGGCCTAGTAATCCTTTCGGTAAGTGGTCGACGAAAACCCTCAAAAGTCCCTCAAAAGCCTAAGCCCGCGCTACTGCTTTCCACGTGATCGACGATCAGCCTCCGCTATTAAGCGTGAGCCCGCATCACCCCGTAATACCTCCTGCTGCCCTATGTTCGACGGTCAGTCTCCACTTCCGAGTGCGAGCCCGCACAAGAGGACCTTACGTCGAGGTCTCGCTGACGACCTCCAACTGCACATCATCCGTCATCAGCTACGTGGTCGCACCGCGTGCAAGCAGAACGCAACGTGTCGTGTCGACGACTTGTAATACGACTTGCTGAGTCGCCAGGTCGCCACGTGTGTCTCGCCGCACTACGTGTGTGTGACGTCATCTTTACAAAATGTTCGCGTGCGCTGCTGCCATGTTACTATTAGGTACTGTGAGTTTTCCTATATTTTTATCTATTGAAGTGTAGTTTACCCTATTTTTACACGTTTTAAGTTCAAGTTATTGTACACGGTTATATTAACACATATTTTTCTATGTTTTTGTGTGACTGACGTTCTGTAGTGCTTCATTGCGATATATCGTCATCATTTTAATGCCTCTAAAAAAGAGAATTCCGAAGAAATCGCAGCTTCATCTAATTCAGATTCTTCAGAGGACAGTCCAGCACCAAAACTAAAAGTTAAAGTGGCTGACAAAATTACCCTTTCTGTCCTCACAAAATTCATCAAACCCTATAACGGGGACCGTGAGTCGCTGCCCGCGTTTTTAACAAACTGCAAAAATGCGTTTGCCCTAGCAACTACAGCACAGCAGAACGTCTTATGTAAATATATCAACTCGCCGTTGGAAGGCAAGGCTCAATTAGCTCGTAGTTTAAAAAAAGGTTGTCAGAGATTAAACAGTTCCTTAGAATCACTTTTGGAGAGAAAAAGCACTCCACTCACTTATTAGTTGATTTACAACGTCGCAAACAGTTGCCTTCCGAAGACGTGATGCAATTTTCTATCCGCATTGAATCATGTTTAACACGACTACAAGCTGACATCCATTATAGCTGCGAAAATTATAAAGAACTTGTAGGTCGTATAGCCGCAATGAAATATTTGGCTCTTAATACGTTCTTGTTAGGATTGAACTCCAATTTTTCCCATATTGTGCGGTGTAGGAACCCTCAGACTAACAGAAGCGATAACAAATGCCATTGAAGAAGAAAAATTATTTAATTTATTAAAACTTTCAACTCGTTCTAATAAACAATGTACAACATGTAATAAGAGAGCGGCCATGTCGCTTCAGTGTTTAATAAAAATAAAAAATAAACTCTCTTCCCCTAATGTTTATCATGTAAACACAGCAAATAATAACAATGAACAAAATAATTTTCATACTAATACAACATTCTAATTCTAACTTTGATTCAAATACATTTTGTGCCTATTGTAAAAAACGTGGTAATTTGATAGGCGAATGTTGTAGGTAAACTTAAAGAAAAAAAATTATAACTATTTGCGGATCGATCTACGTAACTCTACACTATCAAGTGTAACTGCACCGAGTTCAAATAACGTGTCACGCAATAATCGCTCTAATGTGTATCACGGTGGCACTTCTAATGAAAATAATAGTTTAAACTAAACAGGGTTTCGGTTCCGTGTCTGCCGAAACCTAATATTAACAACTTAAATTAAACGAAAAACCTTTTTATTAAATCCTGTGTTCCTATATTTGCTTCAACACAGGTTAGAGTTACTAAAGGTACTACAAGTCCTTCAAACTGTGTTCCTAAATTATCTCGAACATAGGTTAGTTCACATATCGAGACTTCGGAGTGTCCTTATTCACACTTTTACACGTCAATCATGTTTTTTAAACTAGATGAGGTCGGCGTTTCCTATCTGACTACTCTGAGAAGAAAGGCCGAAACAAACTCAGAGAACAAACAACAAACAAGAAACAAACTCTGATATTCAATATTCAACCAACACCTTTAGTTTAGAGGGTTACGAAATACCTATTTGCTGTAGTAAGCCATCATATGTCATACCCCGCGGTCAGAAACGGTCATCGAGTGTCCGGTTTCCAATTTATCAGAGATTGCTTATCTGAAAGAATCTTTGATATTAGATACGATAGAAGGTGTATTTTTAGCAAACTACATAGTTAACTTAAAGTCGATCAACAGAATTAACGTTTCTGTTCTTAACACCACTGAAACTGAAGTCGGAATTGATAATTTTCAAGTTCAATCGACTCCATTCGAACCCCCACCTTCTAAATTAGAAGAATACGACTACGAGATTGTTTACAAGCCTGGTCCAGTAAATTCAAATGCAGATGACCTATCTCGTTATCCAGTAAATCCAATTGTTCATTCTAACTTAAATAAAACTACTTATAAAGAATATAAAAAAACACGTTATTAAAACCAATCCTTTTAGTTTTTTTTTGTTTGGGAAATCTTCAAATGACGTCTCCCGCTCTGGCCGGAGCGGGAGGGCGTGTCAGACTCTTACAGACTAAAACCCACCCGTGTTCCTTCAGTTGCCTGTGCGCCAGGGCCACGGTAACTCTTTCGAACAATCCGTGACCCCGGCAGGCATCGGCCCTATCGAACCCCGTCAATGGTGCTGACATCTCTTTGAGGCGCGCGTGGAACACGACGCGCCGTTGACCCGCGCCTGGTCCTTAACGGATGGCGAGCTGCCCATTGCTCGCCGGCCGCAAGCCCGCGCCTACGGTGGCCGGGAGTAGGCTATCGACTCCCGAGGCCCAGGGTGTCTCTTCCTGCGGCGACTTGGGGCGTGAGGGCGCAACAATTGCCTCATGCGCTCCGCTTCCCCCTTCGCGAGCATTACTGCTTCGCAGCTTCCCAGGAGGAGGTGACGGCTTCCCATTCCCTCTCGCTCCGTACCATGGCCTGAACCAGGGCCGGACGCGAGAGATCGCCGCCGCCGATCGCCACCACGAGGACACGGCGGTGCTCCACCCAAACCGGGCAGACCTAAACCGTATGCTCCACCGTGTCTTCCGGTCCACACAGTGGTAACACCCGGGCTTTTCCTCCCGCTTTATCCAAAATAGGAACCTCTCGAACCAGCCATGTCCGTTGAGGACCTGCGTCAGGCGGAAGGTGAGGATGCCATAGCGCCTCTCCAGCCACTCTTCAAAGAGGGGACTTACCACCGCAATTGTGGCCTGCCCAGCACTGGGTTGCGATAGTCGCACACTCCTTGCCGCCATGAGATCCCGCCGGAGGTCAGTCCGCTGTGCCGCGATTTCTCTCGGCAGCGGAGTTACGCACCCTACGTTTCGCATCGTCGCGCCATTCCTAAATGTGCGCGAGGACTTTTGCCTCCAGATCCCATGGCGGCAATCCGGCAAGGAACTAAAACCATCTCTAATGATAGGATGATTAAAGAACAAAGTTAACATTTATCAACACAAAAAATAATTGCGTGTCCCGTTTCCCTTGACTTCGACAACACGATGCTGCACTGCAAACAGATTTTGTCAACGATACCAAATTCGGCTGAGTTGCAATCAGCTGAACGTGAACTTGAAACCGCACAGTCGGTTAATGCAAACAATAGAATGTTCTATTTCTTATTTACTAAAGTTCATCATTATGACTTTTTAGAACACAATTTACAATTTTTTACTATAATTAAGGGATCAAATTATTATAAAAAACGAAATTGAAGAGTTATCTGTTTCAAATTTTATAGAACCCTTTACTAAATTAGTTTACGTGAAAATATATAACATGATATCGTACATTTTCCACGGCACTAATATAAAAATTCATGTTTATAAAAACCAAATTCGATATCCGGATCCTGCTGAAGTTCCAAATATCCTTCAAGAAAACCATGGGACTACCATAGCTGGTCACCCAGGTTTCAAAATAATGTAAAACAGGATCAAAACTTCATACTATTGGAAAAGCATGCAATCTAACAAACCGCAAAAGTTAAATCCATTTTAATCTGATTGAAAGTTCATTGTTGTCTATTTCCAATAATTTAGACATAGTTTTAAATTCTATCTTATTTTCAAAAGCGAATATCTTACATCCCTATGTTTTAACTCCGACCAATTTAGGTATTTCAAGAACTTTCTAAAAGTAAAATGACTCAAAGAAATTTAGATTTTCCCCGTCTCGTTTTCGTTACATAACATTCACAGTATTATCTAAGTTGACTTCTTACTATTATAATGATAAAATAGTATTTGTTATCGAAATACCTCTCATCAATCCAGTTAAGTACAGTATCTATAAAAATTTACCGCTACCCACACCACGGGATGAGAATAATTTACAAACATGTCCATATTCATCTCACTAAGTTATACATGGCTGTATCTGATGATAGATTAAGTTATGCATTATTAAATAGTTTAAGTGAATGTAAGAATGTTAATTATGACTATGTACTATGTCTATTACCCTCTTTGTTATCTACTATTAATAATCCTTCTTGTGAAATTAAGCTTTTAACCGAAGTAACCCATTCACTCCCTGAAGTGTGTGGCTCAAAAATTTTAATTTTATGGCAATATAAACTTATGGCAAATACTTAATGATGGAAGATATATTTATATACAATCAAAACCTAACTAATAACTATTAAATGTACTAATACTAATGAAATCAAAGACTGCACCTGAAAAGGTACTGGAATTTTGTCGTTAGAAAAAGATTATGTTGCATTTATCCAAACTTTGCAATTTAATCCATCTTACGTTTATAAAACCTCTTTGTCGAGCCAATTAAAAATCGACTTCAATATTATTGACGATGATTGGTGTAAATTTAAAATTGTAAATAGTAGTGCTCATACGCTTTCTCCAATAACATTAACTGACATTGACTTAGAGTCCTTAAAATTAGCGTCACATAAACTAGATAATTTAGAAAACCATATTCATGAAGCTGAAAATCAGTCTCACATTGTCAAATATGGACACTACTACTCAACACTCACTATTATTGTAATTGTTCTTATTTCTTGCTAATACAGCATGTAGGGTATGTAACATTATTTTGTTCGAAATAAGTTTTTATATGTACCCACTACTCGTATGTAATAATTTTTGCAACAGATTTTGTATATAAGGAACCAACTTTTCGAAATACAATATTCAATACTCAACCTGCATTTGCGTCTCATTTTTATACCCTGCGTACCTAACAGTGGTGACCCCGATTGAAGAAACTCCACGAAGCAAAAATGAACCCGAGTATCTCGAAACTGAACGATGGAAGCGAAACATCATCACCGCAAAAAAAATCGAACGAACCGTCAGCCGTCTCGTACAACCAACGGATACCGCCTCTATAGAGAAACAAAATCAAGCAACACAAAGTTACACAACAAAGCAAAGCATATTGAAAGCACGGTTGGCGCAGTGGTTAAGCGATTGACTGCTGCGCTGCGTGTCGCGGGTTCGATTCCCGCACGGAACAAATATTTGTATGACCTACAAGTAGTTGTTCCGGGTCTGGCTGTTTGTGTATGTGAGTTTGAATGTTTGTAAACGCACCCACAATACAGGAGAAATTCCTAGTCTGGGGCAACGTTTAAAAAAAAAAAATATATATATATATACAAAGTTTATTTAAAATGTTTTTCCACTGGTAAATATGTATCTTGTTGCATTCATTTACATAATCCATGTTTTGGGAAACACCCACCCGAGAATCTGAAAGCCACAAGAGCAACCTCAGTCGAGCAAACGGATATCCAAAATGAATCTGTAGAATGCGACAAGAAGTCGATTAGAAGTCTTACTGAAATGGAACTTAATAAATAGAGTCGCTTTTAGAAATTCTGACAAAGCTTTATCTAGTCGAAACTTAAGTAATTATTAAATGAAAAAGAAAACCCATTTAATACTGTTATTGATTTTCATTTCGGGACTTCCTTATATTTAATTACCTTTGTTTATACCTACTTGTATGCGTTTTTGTTTTATAGCTATTTGTGTAATTTAATTATTTTGTAATGTTTAAATTTACTCATGGTTTACCTCTTATTAGTGAAATTATTTCTGTTTGTCTTTCCTTTTCGTTTGGAGCAATTTCATTCTTGTATTTTATCCTTCACTTAATTTAAAAATTATAATGCTCCGTCTTAAGGGGGGAGATGTTATAAATAATTTCCAAATCAATACTTTAAAATTGCTGATTTGAGGACTGATGTACCATATAAAACTGCTCGCTATGCAAGCAGCGCAGTCAATCCACAAATACTATCCAATTAACATATTTTTCCGACTAATTGTAATTTTGATGTGCAAGTTTAAATAAATTAAGTGTAGCAGAAACAAGTGTTTTTATTAAAAAGGACCCACGAAGCGCCATCATAACAGAACGCAGGACGTCAGCCAGCAGTCACAGCCACACCTTGCAGGCACTAGTGACAAAAGAGGGAGTAAAGATCATTATCACACGCACACACACTCACATATACATACACACACACCCACCCTCACACATACGCATCAAGTAAGTACTGTATAATTTAAAACTGTTTAAATCTTATTGCATAATATCTGTAAAACTACTGGGAGAAGACACTGATTCCTGTAACACAGGTTACAACCTAGCGCAGGAGTCAGGGTTTCCATATATAAATGTAACATACTTTTATGTCAATAAAATATTATTATTATGTAAGTAGGTATAGATGTGATGCTTCGTGCGGTTAAGTAAAAGTGTTGCCATGTTATCCAGACAAATAAGCTAACTACAGTACCTCCACAGGTATTTTACTCCTGACAACCTTATTGCAACGAGAATAAAGATCGCTGTGATGCAAAAATACAGGTGAAATAACAGAAAGGACGACTAAGTTCAGTCCTTAATTTTTTTTTTATCACCTTGAAAGAACGAGTAAAAGTCTAATTAATAATTGTCCGCAGATTGTCAAAACCACTTCGTTGGGTTACACAAAAAACTAGTTCACCGTCATTAGAGGAACTGGAAATTAGAGTGTACTCTTTCGGAAGCCCCGCTCACAGTGCATCTACACCCAGCCCGCCTGAAGGAAGAGTGCCCGCGCAACAAATAGGGTGTGTACGGTTATGGCGGGTCTTCATCAACTACGTCCGCCGAAAGTTTTCAAGCAAAATTTACCCAAATATAACTTAAAAACCTAAAACTTATATGTTAACAATTTGATCGATTATAACCATTGCGACAATATTGCATTTGTTATTTCTTACATAGGAACGTTTTAGTTACCTAAACTGATTTATGGCACCATGCACGAGCGTTTTAGTTACTTACCTATACTTCATGAATCAGTATAGGTACCTAAAGGTACTAATGACTCCTATGGCGCCAATGACTCCTATCTAGACACTTTAAACTCAACCGCAGACCGAATACACTTTTTCATTATCTTTTTTTCAATGATTTTTTATGTGACTGCCGAGATGACTACCTACTATAATAGAGAAGTATGGAAGAAAACGACATGTTCTATTATTATATGTTCATGAAGCCAAATAAATTGGGATACGGCAGGAGAATGATGATGATTTGATGAATGATGATACTTTTTGACCACAAGATCGCAACCGACACTATTGGTTTGTTTGGATCTTTAAAATCAAAACGGCGCAGGCGCATGTAACGGTGTCGTCGCGCTCGGAATTAATAATAATTATTACACTAATTCCTCGTCAGGCAGCTGGATCAAGGCCTTGATTCAGAAAACGGTATGTACTTCTTACACGGTTCATATTGTTAGGAAGTTGCTCTCTCTGGAGCTCGGACTGCTGCGGCCGGTAGTATGGACCCTGTTCCCGATACCGGCGGGCTACTCCTTCTACCACATAATTCAATGTTTTTATGTCTTTGATGAAAATATTTAAAAATGTAAATAAATGTACTACAACTACTTAATCAATGATCAGAGTAATGCTATAGTATGCACGGTAGTAATGTATGGTCGCGGGTTCAAGTCCCGCTTGCGTCGGTTGTTTTTAAATCTATTACAAAAATAAAATTATAATAATTAGATACGCCAACACCCCTATAACTTGCTTGCAATGTATAAAAGCTATTGCGTCAATTTTGTCATTTTTCAATAAGTTGTATTCAAAATAATAAAGACAGGTAATGTAGCAGAACTTTAAAAACAAAATAACTTTTAGGCATTAATAAAATTAGCTTTACTAATAATAAAGCTGAAGACTTTGTTTATTTGTTTTAACGCGCTAATCTCTGGAACTACCAATCGGCTTAGAAAAATTCAATATTTGCATTTGATAGCCCAATTCTTAACATCGCGCTAAGACACTTAGGAGCCGTGCAAAAACAAAGTAAGAAAGCAGAAGCTAGTGTACAATAAATAAAAACTTAATTAGAAGAAAAAAGAACTACTTAAAAAAAACTACTTCCAAAAAAGTCACAACAAAGTGAAAAATAACTTTAACTTCGGAAGTCGGTGTCTTTAGGAGGTTCTCAATTCGACTGTATGTATGTAAGCTTAGATTTTTTTTCTATATGAACCGATTTTGATGATTCTTTTTTTATTTGTGATTTTGATGATTCTTTTTTTATACTTCTGTGACAGAAAACGAAAATAGAAAACAAAAGAACTTAAACTTTTTAAAATTGAAGTTATTTTTCAGTTTTTTTGTGTTTTTTTTGGAAGTCTGTTGTTTTTTTCCTTGTAAAAAAGTTTTTATGTAATAATGTTTTTATTTTCCACTATTTAGTTGTGGTACCTACCCCACATAAATTCGTATGCCTTCACGTGCTAAGTAAATAACAGTGACAGGAAGTTATTATAACATCATCAACATACACTAAGAAAATACGTATTATTAAAGCCAACACAAAAACCACTCATCAGAACTTGACTAAATTTATTTGGGACCACCCTATAAGTACACCCTTTCAAACAAAAGAAGAGATTTTCAAATCGTTTTATAAATGACGGAGTTCTGAGGTAACAAACTTAAAAAAATGCAAATACAACCGAATTGAGAACCTCCTTTTTTGAAGTCGATTAAAAAATAGATTGTAATGACAATAAGTCCGCAGTCTTTTAGATGATTTTTAAATATTTATTAAGAATTTTGCGGTTGTTAGGACGAAGGCTCGATAATACAAGGTAGCCATTGTACATTTAAGCGCATAATAATACGAGACCTGCATTTTTCAAGAAATATTGTCGTTTGCATTTATTTAAATAATTAATTAATTAATTTTGATTAATAATTAATAATAAAAGTTTTCAATTAAACTGCAAAATAATATATTTGATTCTTATGCACATATTTTCACGGTTATATTAATAAACCAGGGGCAATAACTTACATAATACAAACAGTAGTCATAAAGTAAACATCAGTAACCAATTTAAAATAATTAAAATATTCGATAATTAAAGCCCGCTACAGAAAGGACTGTTATGCAACGTATTACAATGTTGAATATTAGAATAATATATTGCGCATCTATGCAAAAGAACTAGTGTATAGGTACTTGTATTAAAAATGTCACACACTACTAATATAGCGATTGTCAAATAAATGCGTTATCGTTATGATGCATCCAGACGGTGCGAGGCCTGCGCCCGAAAAGCGTTTTTATTATATGTCAGATACCTCAGCCTGAGGCATGCGTCACATGCGTGGCGTAACATTCGAAACACATGCCTCGCACTGTCCAGACAGTTGATATCTTTAAGGTGCGTCCGGACGCACCTTAAAGATATTCAACAAACGCTCCAAGTATACTTACACAAAAACACAGTTGCTTACGTAGCAGGCTTAACAAAATTGTAGCTCAAAATTCCTATTAATAATTTTCCATGAGATAAAACCCCTATTTTTTCAAGTGTACACCAACACCTTCACAAGTAAAAATGTATGTGTGTGTATTTATGAAACCTAAATCGTCCATGAACTTCTAACAATTATTCGCCAGATTTTTTTTTGCACTACTTTGTTCTTGTTTTTCTAGTAAAACTTGTTTGTGAGCAGACGAAAGATCTGAGGAATTCATAGGCAATAATATATCTACATTGACACACACAAGGAACAAGAAATTTTATATAAAAAAATGCATATTAATTATGTAGAATAACATAGGTAGGTACTGCTTTAAATAATTAATTAAGTAAAAATAATCTTAAAACTAGGTAGGAACACGAATTAACTGAATAACAAACAATTTTAAAGTTATTTTTTTTAATATTGCTTTTTTAACAAATTAAGACTTGGAGCTATAGATACACTATTTCCATCGTCGCCATGCCTTTAAAAGCACTAGTATTTTAAATGCCACTTTCCGAGACAGGGTAGGTAGGCATTGTATAAAAGCCTCTTACTTAGCTTGAAACCATTTAATGCTTTCATCATTCACTGATTGCTTAACATCTAGTTTCGAGATATCCATAGACCGTACACCAAAGATATATTTTCTTGTTAAGCAAGCACAAGTTTGAATTTCTCAAAAATAGAAAGATTTGGTATTACTGGATTAAAATTATGGGTCTCTAAAATATTGACACTGCATACTTCTAGACACCCTGTATATTTTATTTACCTCTCTGCTCGTGTCCCTCTTTTATAAAATAACGAATACACTAAATGTCCATTCCATTCAATTAAAATTAGTCTATAAAAAAATATATAAATATAAATATAATTTGGATACTTAAAATTAAGGGAAATTAATTTTCTGATAAAATGCCCGCACATAGGGGGATTTTTTTCAGTGAGAGCCACCGTATATTAATTATAAGGTTAGCTTTTTTCATTATAGTACTATATAATGGCAATTTTTACATGTTCTAAATGATTTAATTCACCATGTCATAGT
Source organism: Dryobotodes eremita (assembly GCA_917490735.1). Classification (NCBI taxonomy): domain Eukaryota; kingdom Metazoa; phylum Arthropoda; class Insecta; order Lepidoptera; family Noctuidae; genus Dryobotodes; species Dryobotodes eremita. The sequence goes on along the minus strand of OU823251.1, from coordinate 13,823,683 downwards.
CGGATTTATTGGCAGTACTTTTTGACAACAAAAACTTTGCTTACTAATAAATTGCACTTAACAGTCCAATATAAATAAGTAATACAATATAATAAAGTTTTATAATTAACAATTGAACTTGTATTAGATTTAACAAAGTTGCACTCACTTTTTATTATTTTTTATAAATATAATATTCTTAATGCTTAGATTACATATTTTTAAACATGAACAATGATTATGAATTTTATATCACAGCTTTTGAATGACGATAATTATTTTTTTATATTCTAATCATGTCAGTAGGCTGACATTTTGTCTTAGAATAAAAATATGATTGTTAGAGTAGTGAAACAAAACATTTACTTACTACTAACTAACGATACATAATTATACAAATCATGTCAGATAATATAAATGTTGGTTAAGTTCAGCATAGAAAACCAGAATGAATAAATAGGCAATATTTTCTGTTTCAATATCACCTGCAAAATAATATGCATTTGATTCAAATCACTGTAACCAGAATAAACGTATGTCAAATTAAAAATAAATAGAATGTTTTATAATTCGACATGCAAATGTTTCGGTGAACCTAACTAATATAGTTACTTTTATCGAGATTCTGATTCTACACAACTGAAATCTCATTGGTTTTAGGAATATTTGGCTTTTACTACATAGATAAACTGTAAAGCGGAATAAACTATGTAGGTGAGGTCATTTAAATAAATAACCATTCCGCTGTAGGTACATTTTGCCAATGCTTGAATTGAATTTGTGCAAAATTATTAATATCACCTTGCAAATCAATCATTCTTGTCATGTGGAATATGGACTTAAGTAACAAATATAATTGCCGCCTCCGGTTTCTAAAAGTGTATTATTATTTATTAAATTTAATCTGTTGTTAAATTATGTGTTGTGTTATTGCATTCTGTTGTTTATTACTTTTATGGTGTACATAATAAAGAGGATTAGAATACTCTTTATTATGTAAAAACAGTCAATCCAAACACGTAACCTAGAATAGATCTAAGTTACGTGTTTGGATTGACTGTTTTTATATGAGATTTGCTAACAGACTGGATCTGCATAGCTATTCACAACCATTCGATACGCTTCCGTGCCTAATCGAAATTTTTGTCAGTTTTAACCAAATCGACGACCACTATTCCTCCGACGGCTATTTGCGGTCGGGGACTAGGCAAATCAGGTAACCGAAAATGTGTAACTTTTCTACTCGGAAGCCTGTCGAATGGTTGCAAAAAGCTATGCTGATGAGCGTTTCAGAACCCGGATATAAAACTATTGAGATTTCAACTTGTAAACAGTTTAGGCACAGAACAGTATAAAAGGTCCGCTGCATACATGCGAAAACCGCGCCCCTGGCTGGACGGTTTGAGTCATCTTAAGGCAGCCACAGGATAGTCCGGTTAAATAGCCATGACCTCTAAGGGTCACAACATCGAGAAGCCATTTACAAAAAAAAAAAGTTGGTAGAGCGTCGTCTATGTGTACGTGCGTTGGCGCTCGTTGTATGAAGCCGTCCTTCTGTACTATTCTGTGGTTCAGGTATGTACCTACCAACCACGAACGCATACTTTTCTGATATGGTAAGCATGTGGGAATTGTGCAAAATGCATTGTAATTAGCGATGTAATTCAGATTATGCAACAGTTTATCCAACGTAATACAGACACGGAAATTATGGTACGGACCAATCAAATAAACTATCGTTAAGGAATTTTATATATAAAAAAGTTGTAGGTCATCACTAATTACACTACAGGTTACAGTAGTACCCACGATAGGCGCATTTAAGACTTAATGGAGTCAAAACACACCATACAGTAGATTACCTACATGTAGCTTGCAATAACATTATTTTCAAAATTAGCTGTCTCATGAATTGAAACAAACAAAGGTGCGCATTTCACTTTATAAAAATATTTCTGAGAACCACAATAACTCAGAGCGATCGATATAATAATGTACTAAGTCATTATTGTCTATTATTATATTAGGCGTATCTAGATTTCGGTAACACTAGAAAGATCTAATAGAATTTATGATGGAAATCACTATTTGTCGTTTTGCTAAAACTCTTCTATACGCATAACTATATTATAATAAAACATAAAGTCTACTTAAACAGTTTTTAAACTAAATTAGGAACTTCCAACGGTAACCATGTAACTGAAAACATACATAGTATATTATGCAATTTATGTATTTTTAAATGCGTTTATATTGATAAACTTGTCAACTCTAAAACTTAGAGCTAATCAATCATACATAAATAATAACTTATGAGAATAATTTAAAGTCCATTATGTGTCAGCAGTATAGTTTAAATGTCTGGAAATGCTCATTATGCGCTTTCTATACCACTATAGTAGAACTTAACGCCCAACAAGGCAGTTTTAGTACACCTTTGGTGTATAAAATTGACAAAAACATGACGATGATTAGATTAGATAGAATCGGATGATTTAATCAGAGAAAATTGACTCAACACTATGAACCACGAATATCCATTTGATATCATATAGCAAATGGATTTTATTACTTACATTTAAGCTGCTGTATTACAGCTATACTATTTTAACAGAACGCTGCTATTGGCTGGAAAGCGTTACTGCATTTTTTTAATCTTGCGGATGTTCATCATCTTCCGTTTTTCAGCCATACGGCATCGGCATGGCAGTCAAATTTTTCTTTTACAACCCTTCGTAAAAGCGAAATTCCGTTATAAATTTGTCTGCTGACTTGCATCTCCATTTGTAAGTAACAGGCTCGAATATTTTTCTGTAATAGTATTTAAAAAAAACTATTTATAGCGTACCTACACAGTAAAATAACCGCTTGATTCTAAGGTAGGATAAAAAGGCAAAAGTACATATAAGTAAGAAATCAATAAAATAATATGACTTGAAAATAATTTATTAAAAAAACACATTCATTTAAAAAAAAAACTTAAAATTTTATTGAAATGCGGTTTTTATGACTCACCTACAAGTACAGAAGCTGGACGAACTGCGACACCATTAGCATTAATAGACTCTTCATTGGAAGGAACTCTTTGGAGACGAATCGCAAACATTAGAGTGGCGCCAACTAGTGGCGATATGCCAGCGAGGACGAATGGCAAAGTATATGATTTATTGAGACTGTACAGGTAGCCAGCTATAGGAGGACCTACGGATAAGGGCGCAGCGGCAAGTCCTAACATACAACCTATAGCTTGCGCCGCGTACGCACCTCCACACAACTCAAAAGCTATGGGGCCGATTAAAGCAATAAATGCACCATCGAATATTCCCATACCTAAAGCAATGACTACCAATAAACCAAACTTATTCACAAATGGCAGAATTATCGTTAAGGTCCCAATAACGTAGAAAGAAATCTGCTGCAATAAGATTCTATCAATACCTGGTTTATCGGCTAAGAAGCCGAAGATCAATCTTCCCAGACCAGAAGTAACAGCTATACATTGCAACGGCAAATTAGCATTGACATCAACAAAATTGTTTTCGATGAACTTTTTAATATGGACGTAAGGAACAAAATATCCAAACAGTGCAACGGGCATGGATAACGCCCACAGTCTGTACTTCTTATTTTTCCATATTTGGACGTTTACAATAGATTTTAACAAAGATTTCCAGCTATCGTCTTCCCTTGCTGTTTTCATAACCATGGATGGAGAGGGTTTGAATATGAAGCCACATATTGCTGATCCAAAAGTGAAAACGGCTAAGAGCCTGAAAAGCCAATCTAACCCATGGTTTGTAATCATATATTCCATTAGTGGTGGCATAATTACTGTGAAAATGGAACTACCTACAGTTACAATTCCGTTTACTAAACCTAGATGCTTTTTAAAATAGTGACCAAGAATTGCTAGAGAAGGAGTGTACGCAAAAGATGCTCCTAACCCATACATTACACCATAGGTGAAGTAAAGGACACTAACATTATAAACGAAGAAAGAAGATAAAAGCATGGCGGCAGTAGCAATTGTACCGCCTAACACTGCGGTCACCCGGATTCCTAACACGCCAGTCAGCACACCAGACAAAGGCGATAGGAAGAAAGTAGTTCCCATAGTTAGAGCTCCCACCAGAGCTGGAAAAGAAAAGTGCAATGTTAATACAAAGAAGGGTGTAAAAATTTACGAAGAATCAAGATAAATACCATTCACGTTAAAACACATGTTTAACACGAAAGTAATTTCAGAGCTTGCAAACTGCGGGGTAATTGCGTAACACACTAACAGTAGCAATGGTTTTCATTTTCAACGACATTCATTGCGTTATTTACGTTGTTGAGCAGACAAATTTTTCGAACATATAATTTAATGGATTAGCAATATCCTTCAAAATCATTCAGAATGTGATTGCTAGTGTGTTACGCAATTAGGGTGCTAGATGTCGTCTCCAACATAGTAGTTCAAAACGTTGATAACGATGATGATTGATGATATCATACACATTACAAAACAGACCAGAATACGTATTTTTATTACTTTATGTGGAGCTAGTTCCAAAGTTCTAACTCGCACTTGACTAGTTTTTCTGTTTGATCTTCTTTAACAGTTTGATTGACGCTATTACACAATTGGCTACAATTTGCAGTCTTCAATTATTCACATCACATCACAACACAACAGAAATCTAGAAACTGACTAGGTAAGTGAATCAAGTACTTAACCACATTTCCTCGAAATAGATCTCACCTATCACATGAAACTAGGACATGTTTGAGTGTTTTATGTCATGTAGGTACTAGCTTCTGCCCGCGGCTTCGCCCGTGTGGATGTCGGTAATTATCCCACGGGAACGTGCTACCGGGATAAATAGTATGCTATCATCCAAATCCATTCAGCCGTTAAAGGCTCCTTCAAACAGGCGCGACACGCCACGCGAATCGCACGCGACAAAAAGGCACCGCCTGTGGCGCGACGAGCGGTGCCTTTGATCGCGTGCGATTCGCGTCGCGTGTCGCGCCTCTTTGTAGAAACCTTTACCTACATATTAGCTAAGTTATTACCCGACTGCAAGGAAAAGGTTATGTTTTTCGCGCGTATCTTGTATGTATGTAATATCCTTTATTACCTCATATCTTTCAAACTGCTAGACGGATTTATATGACTAAGACATCGTTAGATACGTCTTGACCGCCCAAGAGTTCTTAGACAAGTAAAAAAAAAACTAACATGGCAGTTGTGAGATGCCATTGTATGGAGTGAAAAAAGAAGTTGTTTCGAATACTGCAATAAGGGTATCAAATTAAAGGGCTCATCGTAGGCATTTAAAAAAAGTATATCATGACCATCATAATAAATAAAAAAATACATAAATAAAAAGAAAATTAATTTAAAAAACCCTTCTGTATAAAAAGACAATCAATGTAAAATTAACTAAAAGGACCGAAACAAGATCAAAAATTGAAGTTTTGATCTTGTTTCGGTCATTTTAGTTGATTTTACATTGACTATCTTTTATCCTGGCGAGTTTTTATTTTTATAACTGCATATTGTAATAACTTTTATTTAAATGAAATAAATACCAAAATAAATAATACCTCAAGATACGGGTTCGGACTATATTTCCAATTCCCTAAATATCTTAAAAAGAGATACATTTTTTTTTCAATAATCATGTGAATTTTAAAATCAATCCCTATTCTTCCCCCTTGGGGGATGATTTTTCAAAAACGCTGAAACAAGTTTTATTTCTGACTAAAATCATAAATTTAAATGTTCATTATCTCTAACTTAAGAAATAATAATAATAATAATAATGCCGCAATTTTAAATACCTGCAGAATAGTTAGGAATTTCATGCAAATGGAGGAAAATGAAATTACTCCTCTAATCATTAATTCTACGTGATCACCACACACGCTATATTGACTTGGCTTGGGCCCGTTAATGTAGCTTAAACTAGCCAAAGAGCTAAGAAACCAAAAATAATAATAATCATTTATTTGCTAATATGGGTAATTACATAAATTTATTGAAAATATAGCACAGTCCAACCATATTACACCTTGAGGCATGCAAATTACAAGCTTTGCTATTTTAATCCATTTACTTGCAAAAAATATTTATAATTAATAGCACAATTTAGTTTATTAATTTCACCGTAGCAAATAACAAAGAAAACATACTAAATGAAGTAGACAATAATGTACCATACACATATTGTTAAATAATATTGTCAAGATACAATTGAGGATAAATGTCACAGTAAGAACAATATATAAAAAAGTTTATTTCGTGCATTATTTGGTAAATTCACTATGAAAAATAATAATGTCAATAGTTTATTTAAAATTCGAAATGACATGTATTGAATGAGAATGTCAAGATATATCTGTAAATAAATGTCAAAGTATTAAATAATAATTATTAAAATTGGTGCACTGGTTACATCAATATGTCCCTACATCCTCCATTAAATAATCCTGAACAGTATATAACATTTACATAGCAAGAATATTTTTAATTTCTTTTTGAATACATCGATTAATGAAGTTTCTAGTATGAAGTTTGGCAAGTGATTGTATACACGCGGCGCCATACTGAAAATGCTTTTGGAATATAAGGCTGTCTTGCTAGATTTGCAACAAATTTTGTTACTATGCCGCTTACTTCTGTACTTATCAAAAAGATTTTTGTTATTTCTTGCAAAGCTAGCAATCTCATAAATGTAAACACACCGCAATGTTAATATATTATGCTTGACAAAATATGGCCTGCAGCTATCAGTTTGGTTGATATTAAAGATACCTCTAATACACCGGTTTTGTGCCCTGAAAGCCCTATTGGTGGAATTACCCCAGAATATAATACCATACTTTATCAAAGATCCCACGTAGCCATGGTATGCTGCAAGTAAAGCAGAGGTGTTTACCGTTTTAGCCAGCATATGTAGGGCGCGTAAATGCTAAGTTTCCCATACAAACTTTCATCCCCTATATCACCCCATTTTAGGATTATTTTTGAGACAAAAAGTAACCTTTCCCAGGATGCCATAAATTTTATCGAAATCCGTTTAGTGGTTTAGGCGTGAAAAGCTAACATACAGACAGACAAAGTTACTTTCGAATTTGTAAAAATCGTTATGTGTAGGTACTTATTGGGTCGACCAGCAGATCAATATCGGATTCCGATCGCTTAGAGTGAAGTTATCAAAAAACTTAATATCATAAATTCCCAGCTTTGATTAAAACAATTTCTATGATAGATACGCCCTACGCACTTGATAAAAATGGATGGATTACGCTTCAAGCTGCACTTTTTAAGATCAGATAGAAGGCTGAAGAACTTTGCACTGGTTCTATAATTATTTTGTTACTTATCTATAACTATTAATTTGTTATTGTACCATTTAATTTGACTAACAAGATCATTGTGGCTTAATCGTTATCCAAAGTTAGGGCAGAGGTTAGCACCCGGCTAGCAGTGTCACAGTATAACAAAGTAAGCAGTATTACGTCTTCGTACAAATCGACCGAAACGACGCGCTTCGAAATCTCGGTGTACACCAGTATTCAACAGTCGCGCGTGCGCCGTAGTTACGTAAGGACGCGTTCGATGCGAGACGCTCTCGCACATTTATTTAAGTGAAATATGGCAAGAAGTTATCGACTGCATTGTTCAGAGTATGGATGTTTGAATTCATCAATATCGAAACCAACAAACTCAGTCGGCATTTTTAGTTTTTATTTATTTATTATATTTAGGTATTTCTATATTTATTGAAGCTAGGCGACCATAACTTCCTTGACAGGTACTTAGTAGGTGAGTATCTCTTTTTTCCATGCGATCGATGTCCGATTGAAGGAACAAAATATACCTACATTAGCTGCTGCTCGCGACTTCGCCCGCGTGGGTTTCAGTCTGTCACCGAAAGTCTTTATCACGCGTGCAGCGAACAAAAACACGTTCGTGAAATCTAAACTATTCATTGCATATTCGTCCAAATAATTTGGTGTAAAATGCATTTTTTATTTACATACAATTTCCCTGACAATAAGCAAATTTAATTAGATAGGGATTTAACATGACCTACTTAAATTACCCTAACTAGACAAATAAACATATTTGTTTTATACAACTCTGTCATATTTTATCAATTTGTAAATTATACATATATGAATAATAATAAATATAATAATAATAATGCTGGTGTGTGCCCTGGACTCGCAGCTTAAGAATGTGTTCGAGAGCAGCAAGGATCTCGTCGATACACATTCGATCCTGTATTGCGCGGCGGTTGCGGCATGTCGTTAAGCTAACGTCAGCTTTCCAAACTGTGACGGGGCTACTCGACCAAAACCAGCCGTACCAGCCTGGCAGTGCAGGATCGAGCGTCGTATCGATGGGGCCAGGGTACTCATCGGCAAACTATACTGCTTCAGGGAAGGCAATTCACGACCACTAGTGATGCGCTTAGTAAGACGGGCTTTCGGGGACTGAAATCAGCCCTCGAGAATACATGTCCCGTGTCACAAAGCGCATCGACTTACTGAAGCAGAAAATTTGTGCATGGGCGAACCGTATTCGGCGGTATAAGCGGCGGGTTGATCGGTACACACAGAATCACATGTTCCAGAGCGATGAGAGATGGGTGTATAGAGCAAGAGCCCAAGAGCGAGCTGAACAAAATGTGACAGACGAGTGGCGCCCGGATGATACCGCCACGAGTACATTCTGGCGCAGCATCAGGTCAGTGCCCGTCTGTCACGCTGAGGCTGGCTGGATACGGGATGTCGGGCGGGCGTGTGAAACTGTACCAGAAATGGAAGCAGTCCTAATTACGCCATTAGACGTCGCCAGAGCAGTCCGTCCGTTACCGAATTGGAAATTCCCGGGACCGGACGGATTGCACAACTTTTGGTTGAAATGACTAATTAGTTCACACACCCGCCCGGCATCTCAGTTCCAGTCATCTTAGAGTCTAGGTCGCTTCCGCAGTTTCTAACAGCAGGCGTTACCCACCTGTTTCACAAGTCAGGTAGTGCCACGAATCCCAAGAATTATAGACCGATCACGTGTTTGTCGACGGTCTATAAACTTCTTACATCCATTTTGAAAGCGAAAATTAATACGCACATTGAAAGTAACTCGATTATGTCAGCCTCTCAAAATGGATGTAGGAACGGGTCCCGCGGTCGTAAGGAGCCACTCCTCATCGATATGGCCATGAGCCAACAAGTTCGTCGATCCCGCAAGGATCTATTAACATGCTGGATAGATTATAAGAAGGCCTGCGACTCGGTGCCACATACATGGCTCATGAGGGGGCTGGAGTTGTACAAGATAGATACAACTCTACGCACCTTCCTTAGGTCGTGTATGGGACAATGGAGAACGATTCTTCGCTATCCAGGGTGTCGACCGGTCTAGGGAAGCGATGAGCCTGTATGGATTAAACGGGGAATATTTCAGGGCGACAGTTTGACTCCACTTTGGTTCTGCTTAGCTCTGAATCCTTTAAGAACACTACTTGTGGATTCAGGTCTAGGCTATCGGTTGAGGAGAGGTGATCAGGTCATATCTCATCTCCTCTACATGGATGACTTGAAACTCTTTGCCCCCAACAAATTGCAACTGGTGGAGCTACTGAAGGTAACTGAAACTTTCAGTAGCGCCATCAGGATGGAATTTGGTGTGGACAAATGTGCAGTCATGCATGTAAAGCGAGGTGAGATTATGGAATCCGAAGGAATTCAACTTTCGGATTCGATACTCCTTAGATCCCTCTCCTCATCCGAAAGCTATAAGTATTTAGGTATGTCGGAAGCGTTAGGCATCAACGTTGCTGACATGAAGCAATCGTGAAAGGAGCGCTTCTTTGGTCGCCTGAAGAAAGTATTAATTAGTCTACTTTCAGGCGGAAACAAGGTGCGCGCCTTCAACTGTTGGGTCATGCCGGTTTTGATGTACTCTTTCGGCATACTCAAATGGACTCAGATTGAACTCGACGCCCTGGATAGGAGGGTCCGTACACTGCTAACCGCAAACCGGATACATCACCCACGATCATCGGTGATGAGACTGTACATACCGCGGAAGTGTTGGGGTCGAGGCTTTTTAAATGCAAAGACCCTCCACAACCGCGAAGTGTGCAGTCTCAGGGAATATTTTTTAGAAGCCGAAGTGGGTATGCACCGTGATGTGGTAGCAGTGGACAAGGGACTCACCCCGCTCTCCATGGCTAAAGAGAACTGGCGCAAACCTGTGGTACTTACTAGCGATGACCGCAAGGATGTATGGCAAAGCAAGGAGCTTCACAGACGCTTCTATCGGGCTCTTCATGAGCCCGGTGTAGATTTCTTAGCGTCCGTATCCCGGCTTCGTTTTGGTGACCTTTTCGGGGAAACTGAAGGTTTCGTCTGTGCAATTATGGAAGAAGTTATCTTGACGAAGTCATACCGGAAACATATGATGAAAGAGTGGACAGTTGACGTGAGTCGGGTATGCCATCGTCCGGGTGAATCTATCAGACATATTATATCTGGTTGTTCTCGTCTAGCTAACAGCGAGTACTTGCACAGGCATAACCAAGTAGCCAGGATTATTCACCAGCAACTTGCTTTGAAATATAAACTAGTGGATTCTGAGGTACCGTACTACAAGTATGTGCCCGACCCAGTTCTCGAAAATGACCATATCACGTTGTACTGGGATCGGTCTATCATTACTGACAGGACTATTGTCGCCAATAAGCCTGATATAGTGGTGATAGATCGATTAGCGAGTCCCACAATGATTATCGATATTACCATTCCGCATAACGAGAACCTCGTGAAAGCTGAGAAAGAGAAACCAATTAAATATCTCGACTTAGCACACGAGGTTGTTGACAAGTGGAATGTGAGCTCGGCTATCGTTGTGCCGATTGTCTTATCGGCCAATGGCCTGATGGCCGAAAGCCTCGATCAACATCTCTCGAGGCTCTCGTTAGGCGGTTGGATCAAGGGCCTGATCCAGAAGGCAGTACTCCTCGATACGACTCGCATCGTGAGGAGGTTCCTGTCTCTGGAGTCCTAACCACCGCTAGCTTGGACCCTGCTCCCGATACCGGCGGACCACTATTTTTTATATTTTTAAATGTTTTTTTACATGTTTTTATTAAAATATTTAAAAATGTATCTTATATGTATCGAAATAAATAAACGAATTAATAATAATAATAACCCCCCCGTCGTATCCATAGATATAAGAAAGCAGGTCGTATCTGATGATGTTGTGATCTATTGACGTCGTGGTGGGGCTTGCGCGCTCCGAACTCTAGGCCTGTGCCGGTAGAGTTTACTTTGCCGGAACAGGTCTAGGGTAAGGAGCCAGACCAAGAGAGATACTGCAGGGCAGGGAACTGTTGGGCAGTAGCGATCCCACGGACCCTATCTCCCGGGAGAAGTCTTGTTCCTCACCTTTCGCTTGCCTTTATTTGCCGACTGGAGTGAACACTGACGAGGAACAGAGCTCCCAACTCTTTCTTGCCTTTATTGGCCAGCTTGAGTGGAGATTCGCAAGACCAAACGTGCTCGGAGGAAGGAAGTATTCCAGTAAGTGCTGGTAGGGATCTTGACGATCTTCCGGGCTCTGGGATTGTTCTGATAGCCGTGGAATACCACTCCACTCCTTAAGCACCCTAGGACATGTTGCCCCTTTGTCGCTACGTCACTATGTGCTAGCGACTGTTTCCGGGGGCCCATTATTGAGTGTGCAAGGCATCTCCTGCCTTTTTATCTGTGTATTTTATATAAAACATTTGTCAGGCAGGGGTCATAGTCTTCCCATAGTCCTAGATATCCAGTTTACTTGTTTAGCCACCCAAACTCATAATCCAATATAATTGTTTCCATATCCTGCAATATTATTACACCAACGGGGGTGCACTTGGGTGCACTTGCATAGTGCGTGCAGGGATAATTGCTGGTTGGGACCTCATTTCATTAAAAGCGTCTAATGGGCCTCTGCGAATTGGCTTCGGCCCTGGTACGCGTTCCAAAGGTTCGAGACCCCATGGTCTCGATATATGTTAACATAAAAATAATAATCAATATCATTTAGATATAATTATTTCATCGCGGAATTTTTTTGTGGACCCTTTTATGTAACTTTTCTATAGACAGAATTTTATTTTTGGACCCAAATAGATGGATATTTTTCTTAAATCAGTCTATCTGTATGGCTTGGGCTGATGTGCCGAGATGATTTAGCACACAAACCTTATAACAAAAGCTACCGGATTTGTGAAAAACATTTTAATGTACAGTACACACTACCTTCAATAAATCGCAGAGTTATAAAAATAATGCTATCCCATCATTAAATTTGCCGGACTTACAAAGTACAGTTACAACCTAAGAGACACAGTGGGCAACCGTAGTGCGTATATATCTCTACCGAGCGGCCGTAGGTAATTATTTCAAGGACACTGCCGAGACGTAATACTGCGCTTACTTTATTATACTGTGGCAGTGTGACGTCTACAACAGCCCAATTCTCCTTAATTCAATCAACATCATCGCTACGTTCGCGTGCTGTTTGTAATGAAGGAAAAGCCTACTTGTCAACCGCGTCTCAGTCGCTGCAAATGAACATGAGTTGACTGACCGAATAGAGTTCTCATGGATTTTAGAAATGATTATAATACATAGGTACAGAGAGCTTGGATAATCATGGATAGAACATTTAAACATTTTAAATTTCTATACAACAAAACTCTAGCTACAATGGTTCATAGAAAGAGATTAGAGCAGACATCAATCATACTACAATATTTTTATCATGAAACATTGATGGTGTTTCTCATCGACGAGTTTTTAAATAGAATTTGTGAAGTCGGCACACTTCTGCGTTACCTAAACATTACACATGTGTTCATCAATCAACATGGAAGTCGAAAAATCTAAATATAACAAGCAGTTAAAGTTGACAAGTGACACACAATGTCTCGTAATCTAATCGGGTCATCACTACACCAGCCGCAGTACGAGATATAAAACTTTCGTCTGCACAAGTTTGTACTATAAATGAATCGATGGACGAGTAAATAACGTAAAGACAAAAAAAAATGTGATTTGAGACTTTTCTAGTCGAACTAACCTCAATTGGTTCTACAGAGTTATGTAATCCTTATACGAGACAAGATCACTGAAGGTCTTGCTGACTGAACAATTTTTACTCAATCTGTGAATGCAGTAAGTTGGCAACTACTTTAAAAGTTAGGGATGACTCTGAAAAACGTTTTCCTGTACCTATACCTAACGGTTAAGGACTAAAAGTGCTCTTCCAAAGGCGACCGCAATAGCAAACCGCAAGCGACAACGTCACCCAATCACAATGACGGACCTCAGTAATACGACTGGTTTCCATGTTACGCTATGTAAACGCTTCTGCAGATGGCGACATTGCCGCCTGACACTCTGGTCAAGGGTCGACCGCAGATCTCTAACCAGTAGTGCCGTCACTGGCTGTCGCTAACAGAGCGACAAGACGTATTGTTTTAAACAATTGCGAAACTGAAGAAGAGAAATGCCGCTGCCGTCGAAGCTGTGACACCGCGTTCGGAATTAAAACCGCAGCGGCATGTCGAGTCACTGCGGTCTGTCATTGCAATTGGGTGACGCCGACGTTGCTACTTGCGGTCGCCTCCTGAAGAGGACCTACACAAAGCTGTTATTAGCTACATCACTACTCGTTATGGCCCATTCCCCACCATGTGGTGGATATGTCGATTTTTGAGATGGGATTGGAACTATAATATACTAGCGCTTTTCACAAGAAAGAAGTGGCAAGTACCGTAATTAGGTGCACGCTATCGACTGGCATTAAATAGAGTGAAATAAGCGACTAAGTAGTTTTCATTTTCAAACTTCATAGCCGCTTTTCATAAAATTGCTTTATTGTAATAGGTTATTGTTCATAATAAGTAATAAATCTTTTACTTTATCTATATGTGACGTCTTTTAAAGACGTCACTTGAATGTAAATGAGATTTTATAAATAAATTCTATGTGATTATAAGTTTTGGTTCCAGTGGCGTAGCTACCGGAGGGCTAGAAGGGCCCCTAAGGTCAGGGGGGCCCTCGGACTCTGACTTACAAACTATAAATTGTTTTCCAAAAGACGCCCACCAGGAAAACAGGTGTTTTTCAAAATCGTACTGGTTTTCAACTTCTAAATATGGACCAGTTCATCGTTTTTGGTTGTGTTATTCTTAAATACTAGATGCTGCCTATTGCCAACCCTGCTGGCTATTTGCTTCGCAAAGGAATAATGTATGGTGTAAGGGCATTCGGGACTGGAAACATTTATTAGAACGAATAAAACAATACAGTTTCTCGAGTGGTCATACCGAAGAATGTGCTGTGTATGAACTTTGTGAAAAAAGTGATACAATTATCGACAAGGACCTTAAAAATGAAATTCGTAAAGAAGCGTCATTTTGGAAAATGGTTCTTCAAAGATTATTCGATGTCATACTTACACTAGCAAAGAGTTCTTTGGCTTTAAGAGGACATCGAGAAAACTTAAATGAGGAGGGATACCATGGAAATTTTCTGCCCGTTGTAGACCTTGTCGCCCAATATGATCACATACTGCGGCAAGTTTTGGATATGCCTAAAGGTATTATTTTTATTTCTAAGTTTTTACTTGGCTCCTTCAGAAGGAGAGTTATGTTTCTCGAGAGTTTATATGTATGTATACTAGGACTCAGTATTAGAAGTAAATTTTGTAAACCGTAAACTGTCACTTTTCACGTCATCTTGATTTTTTATTTGGAATTTATGGCTTGGAAGCAAATTATCAGGTTTGTACTAGAGTTGTGACTAAACCACTATTTATATTAAATTATATATGAATTATGTCAAGAAAAATAAAATATTATATTTCTTATTGTATTAAGATACAATAAGAAATATAATATTTATAATATAATAGCTACTGATTTTAAAAATAATAAATTTAATGTTTAGACAGAACAAAAAAGGGTAGATGGCTTGATAACTGATAACTTGGTGCCAAGCCTTAAAATGTTAATTAAAAATCAAGATGACGTAAAAAGTGACAGTTCTTTGTTTACAAAACTAACTTCTAATACTGATTCCTAGTATATGTATGTGGATTTATTTGTACCCTGCTACAGCCTAAACGGCTTGATGGATTTTCACATATGAGGTAGTCGTCTTGATAGAGCGAGTGACACAGGGTACATTTTATTTTTTATAAACCCTTCGTATGGGGTATCAAAATGTGGAATTTTAATCAAATAAATAATCAATCTATTTAAACACAAAAATATTTAAGTCACTGTAGTCGTTTTTTAATTCATTTATTTTTATTAAAATTAACTGTTTATATTCTAATTATTGTTTAAAATCGTTTTTAGGATGAACAAGATATCTGAGTGCAACAATTCAATATGAAATGATTGATTGTTTGGGGATCACACTTGAAAATCATCTGCTAGAACAGATTAGAGCGTCGCCGTTTTTCGCCATCATATTGGATACGACACAGGATATGTAGAAGGTAGACCAGCTGAGCATTGTTGTGAGATATGCAGTAATAACCAGATCGGAAAAAGGACAGCCAGTTGACATCTATGTCTATGTCTTTAACCTCTAGGTTAAAGAAACTTTTCTAGGTTTTTACGCAGCCAGCGAACACGGCGCAGCAGATTTAGTCAATCAGGTGACTACATTATTTAAGGAAAATATTGATTTAAAAAAATGTGTGGGTCAAGGCTATGATGGAGCCAATGTCATGAGCGGTGTGTAGAATGGTGTACAAAAACAAATTAAGGATATCCAGCCTAACGCAGAGTACGTACATTGCGCCACTCATAATTTAAATTTGGTGGTAAATGATGCCGTTAGCAATTGTTTGGAATTACAGAATTATTTCGCAGCATTACAAGATTTGTTGAATTTTTTCAGACTTAGCATCAAACGCTCGGATCTGCTGTCAAAATTGACTGGCGAATCGGACACCATTCTAAAAAAACTATATCCGACTAGATGGTCCAGTAGGGTCAATACGATATCTGCAGTAAAACTTCGTTATTTCGATATAATCAAAGCATTATCAGAAATTATTCTTCAAAGTTCCAGTAAAGATGAGCGTAGTTAAGCAGAAAATTTTAAAACAAAAATGATAAATTTCAAGTTCGTGTTCCTTTGTGAATTCATGCACTGCATATTGAATGATATCAATTATGTATCTAAAACTTTGCAAAAATTCAACATTGATTTGGACGAAGCAAGTAGAGCTTTACAAGAAACAAATGCAAAAATGCAAATTTATAGAAATGACTTCGAATCATTTAAACGCAAAGTCAGTGAAACTGCAACAAAATATGGCATAGATCTCCATTTCAAAGAAAAAAGGCAAAGCAAATAAAAAACATGTTGATGAATTATCTTCCGATTATCGATTTCAAAACAGGGAAGAAATATTTAAAATTACTATTTTGTATAGGTAATGTACTAGACACAATAATAGACTCAGTTAAATGAACGTTTTACTGGCATGAGTGCAGTCAGTCAAATATTCAATTTTCTAACACCAACATGTTTACTGGATGTAGATGAAACAAATTTATTTAAAAGTGTCATTCCAACGTAAATATTCTGATATAATAGACCCTAACTTTTCCCTTCAATTTACCTGAATTTCAATTTACCTACTTTTACCTGCAGTACGACGAATCTGGATTACGACAAATCTGGAGTACGTTAAATTCGGAACACGACGAATACGAAAAAACGATTTTAAATAGTTTAGTTGGGGCCCTAGTTTATTTTTTGCCCCAGGGCCATTGGTTACCTAGCTACGCCAATGTTTGGGTCCCAGCCTTGATAGAATAGAAATACGTAAGAAATGCCTGTGCAGGGATTGTTCGTTGGCACGTGATAATATTAGAATATTTTTACCCGACTGCGCGACGCAAAGGAGGGTTATGTGTTTGTCAGCCTATGTATGTATGTATGTATGTTTGTTCCTTTGTGACGCTCTAAAGACCAAACGCGTCGCCCGATTTTGATGATTCTTACGTCAATCGATTTGACGAGATTTCTTGTGAGTGTCACTAAAGACATGACAGTAATCAAAATTCTCACTGTACCTAATCATTTTGAGTCTTCTCTAATCATTTTTCGTTTTGAATGACCATTTAGGATTTAAAGTTGGTTAGCAACCATTGTCACTTACATTTTCAAACTGTGATAAAGTTCTTACATTAGTTCGTTCTTTAATTAGATCGTATTAACGTGAAAAATAATAATTAAATACCTATAATATAATTCTTAAAATCTATTTTCGCAATATGTATATTTAAATAAATCCAACAGTGCCAGCCCTTGTGGGAATAGTCAACTCACGAGTTTATGTGAGTGTAATTTGCCCCACCAAAATCAATATTAGTAGTGGGACACAGTGGACGGCAAAATTGTGAACATTCCACTTTGTCGCACTGGTGGGGCAGTTTAGTGGAGGAAAGTGGAAATCCCCAAAATCGGCGAAATCATCTGATTTACCCATTTCATAGAAATGCCCAAAGTTTTTGCGATGCGGCACGGCGGCGGCGGCGCCGGCGTTGGGCGTCGCAAAGCGATGCGATCGATCGAAAGTCGTTATGATTCCATCGTAAATGTTTTAGGTACTTAAATAGATCTAGATCCTACTTTTGATAGATCCTTAGATAGGTACCTATCTACCTGATATTTTGTTATTATGAAAGAAATTACATAGGTAGGTACTTTGCCATAAAAACACTGCCAAGTACCTACATTACCTTCTTTCAAGGCGGCCATACAACAACTGCATATCATTAACGATTACGACCGATCGTTTCAGATAAGAAACAGAACGATTTAACGAGCCGTGTGTGAAAAACCGGCCAAGTGCAGTCGGGATGAATATTTACGCATGCACAGGTATTGATTTTACCAGCCGCAAAAATAAGTTTATATTTCATTGTATTACAACATTATATACAACCATGAAAAACAAAGTAATTTCTGCGGTTGTAATCGAAAATATCCCATATCTCAAAATACTATTGACTGAAATAGCAAATTTACTTATTCCAACATTACCCCACACGCTCAAATGCATTGAATTTTGTTTTTTCATTCCTCAGTTACCTACATGTATGGGGAGCCCACCCATTCAAATATTTTTTTTCATAATTTTACTACACCATTGTTTAGCAGTGCACAGAACAGACCTTTCCAATTTTCATAAACATAGTGCAAATATTCTCCGAGTGATACGGCTGTGTCACCGGTGTGACATCCAGACAGACAGACGAACTAGACGAAATTATAAGGGTTCCTTAATACGTTCTGAGTTGAACTACACGATCACTGACAAATGCTTGCACTGACTAGACTGATCCACTCAATTTGTGTGGTTGTTTCCTCAAAAGACCATTTCAGACACTAATCCACATGGTTCTCATATGATCTGACCAAGATTATGTCTGGACTTTAAAAGAGACTGACCCCAGAGTTCGTTTTGCCATTTCTTCTAAGGGGTAGTCAGATAGGAAATGACGACTCCATCTAGCTTATTTTTTTTAATATGACGTGTAAAAGTGATTCCAATAACTTATTTACAGAATAAACAATTTCATTTCTTTGCCTTTTTTGCCATTCGATGTGTTTTGCAATCAGATGATCAATGCTAAATTCGTTATTAATCTAAGGCTAAATTATAATTTAAAACGCTCACACGGTCCAGCCTTATCAGAAGTTAGGTATATACCGATCGATCGATCTATCGTTACTAATTTACTATGTACATGATGCCATTGATTTGGGTAAGCTGTTATATGATTACAATGACGGTGCGTCAAAGGTATGATGAAATTGAACGCAATGAAGAGATGGCCTTCATCGCGGGCGCCGGCTGACCGGCACGCCACGTGCGCTTCGCTTGGCGCCACATGACAATCTGGCCTATTAACTATCAAGTACCTACTGGAGTTGTGTTTCAGGTGAAATACGAGGATTTACATATCAAAACATGATGTAATTGAATTCAAGTAGGTATCTGCGTAGTATACGTAAACAATTACGCAGATTCCAACTATTCGTTATTCAGTTTTAAATCGTAGAGGATGAGGATAATGGAAACTGAAAACTGAATGTCGCTCATTTAAGATGTACCCCTTTATTTATAAACGTTGTTTATAGTTAAATAGTGATTAGCGACTGTTTAACCATACATTTTTGATGTTTAAACACCTCTTAAAATTAAGCAACGTTTGTAAATAAACCCCGTAGTGTTTTAGTTTCAACTAATTATCTCGTACGTTGCTTGCACCGACCTACATTACTATATGTCTCATCGGCAAAATCACTTAATTGAAACCATAATTAAGAACTTAATAGACCACTGCTTAATTAAACCTTAAAAAATCAGCTCTCTCCTAATCTATTTTACTTTCAGGGTTTCTAAAACTTTTCTTTTTAATTGTTTGGATATTTATTTTGTGGCAGTCTTACGGCTCCCACAGACAGGCGCGACGCGACAGCGCTACACAAAGGCGCCACTCGTCGCGCGAAGCGCGGTGCCTTTGTGTCAGGCGTCGTGTCGCGCCAGTGAGAACGAGCCTTTACTCCATTACGCAAGATGAGTGTTTTAAGTTTAAAGCCTTTGTCTGACCATTTCATTGATACTCTCCAATAGACTATTTAGTTTTAAATGATGATTTTATTGAAGGCTTGTTTTATACGACTGGTTCTTACATAAGTTTGCTAATAATCTGCATTGCACGATCTTTGATTGTATAGAAATTCTATCCCATAATTAATAAAGAAGAACTTTACACATTACATTAGTTTAGAAAAATAGTTAGTTGTGCCTCTGGAATCTCATAATAAGCATTTGTGCTAATATACACCAATTTCTCTCATGTCTGTCTTAACAAATTCATTAATTCTTAAAATAATCATTTCATTATTCAAGCACAAATTCAACATGCACTTTATCAAAGATTACATTTGTATTCCATGACAGTTATTATACATACTGTTGTATAGTCATGTAGTATATAAATCAATATGATAAATTGATAACCCTTCGAGTCCTCGGAACATCCACAAACATAATTAGTATGATAAGAGAATGTTGAACATCTACTATTATGTACTGATTTTCATTGACATGGTATCAAAGGGCATGTCTCATAGTTATAATAGTTAGTAGGTGCTCACTGCCAACCGATGTTAATACATAGACAATTATTTGTTAAGCTTTTATTTAGTCAGATTTTTACGAGACTCATGTTTTTTTTTTAATAAATCAAGTTCTGAATGATGTTTTTAAGCTCAAAATATGTGAGAGTATAGTGTGCATGTGTGATATTCACATATTGTGTAGGCAATATTTTCAATTAATTTAATCTAGGTAATTCATCCGATCCATTACCTACTTTTCATTTTTCTTGGTGAATTACACAACTCTAACAACCTCTGGGGGAACAAGCGTGATGTTATAATATGCTGTTATTTTGTGTTTATTTTTTTTCATCACAGTAATTTATTGGTCCAGGTCTGTAGGAGGCCGTTGATATTGTGGTTGTTTTGCTCCCATTTCTACTATCTAATTAGATAACAAAAAATAAGTATCGCAAACTTTTCCCTCAAGAAAAAAAAACAATGCAAATTGATTCAGTGTAGGTACATAATTATTCTGCATGTGCACATATTGTATTAGTTCAATGATTGTGTGGTTAATAAGCATAGCTACGCAACTTCGTTATAGAATTCGATACGCAGTTTTCAAACGACGAAATAAATAAGTTGGTTGGGTAAGTAATGTATTTCAATACAAGTACGACAAACTTACCAGCACGACTTTCCGAATTAGAGACTCCTTCATTTTTTAGATGGTTTTCAAGGACCGTGTATATCACACTGTATGAATTTATTACGCCGAAGAACAGTCCATTTGTGAGAAACGATGCAACCACAACGGAGTATGCTCGAAATCCGCCGTCTGGAGGGTCTTTGGGCTCTTGATTATTTAATTTTCCGTTCACCTCGATTTTATTCTGAGGTCTAAGCAAATCTGAACTTTCTTTCGGCTCTGAATCCATCTTGCAGTTATGTAAATTGACAGACTTGTAAATATTTGATTCTGCTTCACAAGCACATGGTGCTATTCTATGTATATTATTTTGTGTAAAAGCTAACACTATAACACTATTGTAACTCTCGTAAAATAACTCAAACAACTATGTTTACTTTATTGCCTCTCAATTATTTTAATTAATGATTCTTATCTTAAAACATTATCGTAAAATTTCAATTTTTAACAACCCTACGACCTTAACAACAGGAGTTCGTTGACTGATCGGCTCTGCTCACAGAACTCGGCTGATTCTGTTGTGACATTTGTTTGACATTTCGACATACCTTGACAATGTCAAACAGTCAACCGTCAATTTGAAAGTATATGTCACGTTGATGTTGTCTGTTGAAAACTCTGCACGAGCCATAGACAAAACAGTAAAATGCGAATAAGTCTGAACGCGGCTGAAATCGGAAATAATCGTTTGCCGCCATCTCGACCGCTCAACGGCTCAACGTTCTATCAGATGCCAAGAGAGAGTGCTGTGTTCTGTTTTTCCAAAGTAAATAATCACCATCATTATGCCGAAAGTGATTAAAGTAGGGATATAGTCTTGAAGGTCAAACACGCGCACCGATTTATCTTGCGCGCACTCTATAATGTACAAGCATATCCGCCCCTAAAGCGACCCACCGACCGAACTTATCACATGAAAGGAGCCTCCTAACTTGTTGTTGAATTTGCGTTGGCACTGCACGAAACATGAATAAGATATAAGACAGATCTCAAGATTTGTTTAGCTGCGTTCGCACTATCTAGAAACATATTCAATTATAAATGTTTTGTGTACAGACTTTTTTTGTCACGTTTGCGTACTGCAGCGTGACCTCTGCCGCTGCGGTTGCAACACAGCATATAAAGAGTAGGGTTGCAAAGATTATTTTTTCTAATTCGTTTGACTGGTCATTATTTTTTTTATCCTAACATTAAAAATTTTGACGCTAACAAGTCCTCATTTGATTAATGAAAAAAAAAACGTCACTTGCTGCAACATAAAATTACACACATCAAAAAAGTCTAAGCAACATGTAAGTACGGTTTTGAACTTTTGAACGATTTTTACTATTGTAATATAATTAACTATATTTCTTTAAATAATAACTAACCATATTTTGATGCATTAGTGACTAAAGCAACAAAATCTTTTATTCAATTGTTCATTTAATCACAATAATTAACTATAAGTTGTACCGTAACATACGTATAATAAAGTTAAAACGAAATTAAACTTAAAATACATTTCCAGTAAAGGTTGATCTCGCATTGTATAAAATTTCCGTAGAATGAGACGTCAGCTTAAACTATAATTTTGTAGCTTGTTATGTAGCCGTCTGTACAGCTTAAATCGTCTAATGGGTAAGTTTCGAATGTCAATGGGAAGTTTATTGTAAAAGCGTAAGTATATATTGACTAATGCTCTAAGATATTTCCCATGAACGACTTGCCTACTCTGTTGAGGCGAATGCAATATCGGACATTTTCTTAAAATATTATATTTTTTATGAACATACAATAAACTTTTCAAATACATATTGTGAAGCTACAGCCAGAATGGCCATTTCCTTGAATTTTTCACGAAGGGAATCCCTTGGACCTAGGTTGTAAATGGCTCGATCAGCCCTTTTATGTAAAACAAAGATAATATTAATGTCGGCACAGGTTCCCCAGGGAAGAGTCCCATCCATACTAATATTATAAATTCGAAAGTAACTCTGTCTGTATGTTACCTTTTCATGTCTAAACCACTCAAAGGATTTCGATGAAACTTGGCAAGGAGATAGATGGCATCCTGGGGAAGGGCATAAGCTACTGTTTGTCTCGGTAGCACGTTCCAGTGGGATAATTTCCGACATCTACGCGGGCGAAACCGCGGGCAAAAGTTAGTATGACAAAAATAAGACTATGAAAATAACTAAAATAAACAATGCTGGCTGTATTCACATCAGATATCTGTCGAATTTTTTAACAGCATAGGTGGCCGAACTAAGCCTTCCTGACAATTTTTCTTCAAGTGGGCCCCATAGTAAAGGGGAAGAAAACTGACAACTTTTGCCAACGGTGGCGCTGGTAACGCTTGACTCACAGAAAATGACAGTTAGCTGTCAAATTACATACAAACTTTGTTTACAAAAAACTTTGGACGGAATCTGACAAAAAATGCCGCGTTGTGTTGTAATAGGTTGTAATAACAATAGAAACCATTCATTTCCTAAAGACTTACGATTAAAAGACTATGGGAAAGGGCGACTAAGATACGCAATTTTACAGCTTCCCAAAATTCGAGGATATGTTCTAACCATTTTAAAGAAACAGACTTTCAAGGAGTAAGTCATGCTGCAGGTTAGTAACACCTACCTTTATTCACTTATTATAAAATACCTTGTTGGTCTAGTGGTCGCAAGCGTGATTGATCGGGCAGTCTTATTTCTAGGGTTATGTTTCGCTCATGAAACATCGAATATGTTATAAAACTTCTGTGTAAGTACATAAAAAGTTTGTAATTACTATAATAAATAATGAACGACGTTGCTATTTAAATATAATATAAAATAGGCTGAAAATACCTGCTGACTAGATTCGCTTTTCGGCCTCTTAGTGAGCCTCCTCGGTTCTTTAGTTCAGCTTTTAACTGAGGTACAGTTCACGTTGAATACATTGTTCGTTAAAATAACAAAACACAAGCTAGTTCCTGTTATAATTATTTAAAACCCGAAAAACTTTGAGAGATAAAAATTATAGTGCGATGTTATGAGTCATGCGTTAGCAACGCCACCTGTTCATAGCTTTGCGATTTCTTCCCCATTTACTGCCAATAGTTATTCCATGGTATAATAATATACTTCGAGTTATCCCAAGAAAAACTGTCGACTCAACAGGGTCGAACTCAATTCCATTAAGTTGAACATTGGTGGTTGGCTGCTTGACATTTGGCGTTGAAAATTTAATGAGCTTAGTCTTTTTTCGTTCAGGAGAATATGTTATACCAATGAACAACTTTAGAGAGTGCATCGTTAACTTGTTCACAGTTGACCATCTGACGTTTGATTTAAAACATGAGGGAAAGTGTAATCTGCGAATTATATAATCTTGTTATTATCGCCTATATAATAAGGTAAGTCAGTTATACAGGGTTATTGGTAAAACACCAGCAACCTCTTAAGGGGTTATTGTACTCATCATTATAAACAACTTTTACTATGGACCAAACCAGAAATCACGAAAAAAAAACAGATTTTCCCTATATTTATATTCGCATAACACGTCAAAACGTAGGGAACAGCTGATATTTTTTTCGCGATTTCAGGTTTGGTCCATAGTAAAAGTTGTTTATAATGATGAGCACAACGACCCCTTAAGAGGTTGCTGGTGTTTTACCAATAACCCTGTATAATTATATACATTAGAAACAACAAAAGACCTAGAATTTAACCCTGCGGAACGCCCATGGTCACTGCAGATCTTTTGCCACTAATATTAACCCTCTGAATTCTGTTGTTCAGATAACAATTCAGAAGGTAGAGAGCCCTGTCCCTCATACCATACGAGTAGTGGTACAGTTTTTTGAAGACTGTATCATGATATACGCAATCGAAGGCCTTGGACAAGTTGTAGAAAATGCCAAGAGAATCTTGCGACTCCTCCCAGGACTCGAATATGCTTTTCAGTAATTCCACGCCCGCGTGTGTAGTTGAATGACCTGTTGTGAAACCAGACTGTTTTAAATGAAGTAAATTATGCTTATTGAAATGTCCTAACAATTGTTTTAAAAATATTTTTTCAAAGATTTTGCTCAATGTACGTAATATCGAAACAGGCCGAAAATTCGTGGGATCAGTTGTGCTGCCAGATGTGAACAGTGGAATCACTTTGCTAAGTTTCATCAGATCTGCACCATAATTGCGAAACACACTATCAATCACGACCTGAATCATTTTAAAGGATATTGCTAATCCATTGCTTCTTATGTTGGAAAAATATGTCTGCTTAACAACGTAAACAACGCTATGAATGTTGTTGAACTGTCAAAATGAAAGCCATTTCTACTGTTGGTGTGTTACGCAATTACCCCAGACGAAATACATTAGATGCAATACAAGAGTTAAAAACAAATGCTAAAAAGGGTGAAATAACATCAATTACTGAGGACATCATCATCATCATCATCATCATCATCAGATTCTATAATGACTGTAGCGATAACAGTTGTAAATGTAACATTTTTGTCATCTTCTGGTACACATTCTTTCAAGTATTGAATAAGCAGAGGTGGAGGCCGACGATGACAGAGTTTTAGATGTTAAAATGGGAATTATAGTACATAGATAAATTTTCGAACTCAGTTGCCACCTCCACGTTTGCCTTAATGCCTAAATCATTGATTTTTAGATGGAAGTCACGATTCCGTAGTCTTTCTTCTCATTTCTGAATTATTAATAATATTCTAAGCTATTCCAAGTTGTTTTAATTTTATGTCCAGAAGATGTTATTTTATTTTTAATATGCATGGCTTTTGCTGAGAAACAGGCTCTTTTAAAAGTTTTAGAATATTTTTTATAAAAATATAATATAATAAAAAGCTATACAAAGGGCAATGCCCATCACCCATACAAAGAAATGCCTAAAATGAACAACAATGAAATAAAAGCTAAATTGCACTACCAATCGTAGGAAACCCAATACAATTTCAATAATTATCAAAAAACTAGGTAGAAGCCAGTTCCAAACATTTTTGTACAATATAGGCTAAGTCAATGTCAAGGATTAATATGCAATAATTAAACAACAAAAAATCATTTAAATTATTCATTAATTATTTAAAAAAAAAATATCGTCAAGAAATGCAGGAGGATAGATATTGGATTAGTACTGGGCCCACGTTAAGTACCATACATAGCATGGGCGAAGATACCAAAGGTTCGCCGTTTAAATGATGACTACATATTTGTGAATTCTTTGGTACATAATGATAATATAGTCCTTGAAGAGCCACACCTTTAATGAAAGAGGTACTACATGTCTGTCTCTCATATTACATCCTGGATAGAAACAATGACTTTCGAGTGACGACTGCTCTTCCATAATTAGGTAACACGGTGATGGATCTCATTTGAGGAATCTCTATACTTACAGCTTGTGGTGTTATCCATGCCTGTATTAAATAACGTACTTCATCATTTTGCACTGATAATATATAATACGTCTCATCCTTGCAATATCGAGCTAGCAATTAAGACAGTATAGGTTTCTATCCATTTGTTTAAATTACACTGGGCACAAGTCCAAAATAACAGCAGCGTTGTATATAAAGCAGGTTCAGGTCCGTCGTCAAAAAGCCAAGTCGTCATTTAGGCGGATCCAATGTAAGTCCATGTTCAAAAATGGGTATCGTGTGCAGAAGTATAATCAAAATCCTTAATGAATAGCCACAGTCGTGAAATATCATAAAAAGCAATCCGTAATTCCGCAAAAACATGAATCAAGTAATATAAAAGGTACTCTGTGTCAACTATACAAACGAAAAAATGAAAACCAGTAATGTCAAACTGTCAGTAAGGCAAAAGACACGTGATTCATACAGCCTACGATACTTTTTCTATTTTGAAAATAATTTGATTTTTAATTAATATTGACATGTATATATTATTTTAATTAGATTTAGGGTACATATAGGTCGAGTTATATTAAATTAATGATAACTGTGCACTAATTCTATAAAATAGTTCGTTAAGGATTATTTGACGATTCCTGTTTGCCTGAATGTCAGTTACCCATGTCAAATAAACACTAACCTCCAATAAAAAAATAAGAATGAACTATACGGATATCAAGTTAAATATTTAAAAAATCATTATATTTTTACCCTAGATAAACAAACTTGAGAATTATTTCATTATACATTATAAATTCTAAATAGAATTATGGACTATTAGTAGTTTCTGTCCATTTCAGGCATTTTTCGGGCGTTCCCCTTTCGTTACTGTACAGTCGCCAGGTCAAGCTATACGAAACTGTCAAATTTCTACAACGATTTTAAACCTTAAAATATTGATGGTGAGGTTCAAAATCGAATGAGAAAATGGGACAATTTGTGGTAATTCTATGTGCTGGCGACTGTACCTACTAGATATTGTGGGAACCTTGTGATGCGCGCGCCACTTGAACCTAGGCAGTACACATTCTCCTACCAATATTTTCTATTTTATCATAGTCTGTTTACTACATAGAGCTACATGTATGGTTTACTGATTTGTTTCGGGTCGAGCGCTATATTCGTAGTGCAGAAGCCAATATACTAGTCACTGCTAGTGTTGGGTAACTCAGCACATGTGCTAGCACAGTTGTAGCTACTCACTTGGATAAAGAGTCACTCACTCATTGTATTTTGATGTGCTAGCACATACCACAGGGCGCAGATTAGCTACACTAAAAATTTTAGAACATACGTATTGTGAGTTTTGAACGAAACGAGTCACTCAGTCTTTTTATTTTGATGTTTGCAAGTCTATCTAGTTGTCTAGTTAAGATTACCGTCATTTGCTTTTGTTTGACGACGTTACGTAATCATTCTCATTTCTCTTTCCCTCATCACCACTCATGCGAGCTGTGTGACGCGCTTAACCGAATAGTCACCGCGTGTGCCTACTCTACTAAGTGTGCCGTGTCGCGTTGTCGTCACTACACACCACACTCGCGAATCACGCGACTCACGGACACTCACAGCACGTACGTGCTCACAGGCCACCGCAGCCTCGCCTCATTCGTGATAGCACAGTGTGCTAGCACACTTTGTCAAAAGAGTGCCTCGCACTATCCTCATTTTAAAAGAATTTGCTACCCATCTCTAGTCACTGCGCGCATCCTTCATGAGTATGTTGTGGTGCGTCTAGCAGTTAAAGTGCGCTCAGTATATCTCAGAAAAAGCTCTGTGTGTATGCTTAAAGTCGACAATAAAAGATACTTTTAATAGATCTAAACAATATATATAATATAACCAAACCCTTTACTTTACTTTACTTTATGTTACATACATTTAAGATAGAGTAATCACTATTATAGTGTTACTTGTATTTTTTAATCTCTTGAACCATATTTTTCAATAATGGTAGCTCTTGGATGAGTTTCCCTTCAACTTCGCTTTTGTCTTCCTCAGAGGACGTCAAATATTTAGATACTAATTCTGAAAAAAATAAAAAGCATTAAAACTGTAGCATCACATACTAGTTCCATGATGAGTGGCACCTTTACGGCGGCAGTTTAAATATACATACATATTATGCTACATTCTTCAAATACATCAAATTCAAGATTATGGATTCCAACAACCTACCATGCCAAAGCTGAAGCCGCTCATAGTCCTCTTCTTTAAGTTGTGTTTTTAAATATGATATAATAATTGGTACTTGTCGACCAGATGCATGCAGCATGTTTTGAGTTACGATTGTGAAAATCGCCAACACCGCCATATGTAGACTCAGGGCTGGATCTTCACAGGTTTCTAGTTCAGATATTAACTTTTCTCTGTGATTTTGAATAAGGAGTCTGAAAATATTAAAATATTATTAAGTAACTCTTGTCTGTCTGTTACATTTGCAGGCCTTAATGGCAGCACGAATTTCTATGAAGTTTGGCACATAGGTAGACCATGACCTGGGCTAATGTGATACATTTTATCTTGTTAGTATGTCCTGTGGGATAATTTCCGACCTCCAAAGCAAAAGCTAATCTATATAATAAAACCTTGCTGGACCGGTTCGGCAAAATTTTGTTTAAAAAATTTCGTAATAGTCCGAATCAGGTTTTAACGGAAAGAAAAATTGGAAAACTGTAAGAGCATTCATTTTCTACAGGAATGTTGTATGGATTATTGAAATTTGGTCAGGACAACATCTGGCGGGTCAGCTAGTTATTAATAGAAAAAATATATATATTTCTTAATCAAACCAAATCACCTAATTTCTAAATTGTTTAGGAAGTAAGTGATTTGGATTGCGACCTTTGTTTTTTTGTTTGCTCTTTGCTTCGTGATTTCAACCATAACATTATTTTCACTTTTTTTTAAGTTAGTTTCTACTTTTTAGTCTATCCTTGAAAACATACATGACTATACTTACTTGTCTTTCTTCTTATCAACTTTTTTCAAAATCATTCCAAACTCTGATAAGCACACATCAACTGCTTGGAAGAATGATTCCATGTTTTGATCAGATAATGTCCCATTCAATGATACCAGGGGCTTCATAAATTCGTCCGATAAGTCATTGATTATTTTGTTCCTTTGTTCAACTGTTAAAATATCGCCTTGCACAGATATATTACATTGGTTTGCTGCATACTTGCAGAATTCTGAAAGTATATCACCTCCTAGCGATTTCAGTAAGTATTTTATAAGCTGGGGTTGCACATCAGAGGGCAAAGATTTTAAGCCTTTTTCATAAAGTTTTATGTCATTAATCAAAATGTTGATTTTGTCCTGGGCAGAAGTGTGTGTTTGTTTTCTGTTTTGACTAGCATCTTGAAGCAGTTTTTCGGCAGTTTCTTTTGCTATTGTCATCGCTATTTGGTTAAGGCCTCTGAAAAATAAAACATGATTTGTGTAATGTCCAATTAAAAAATGTTAAGAGAGGGAAAGAAGTGAAAATGAGGACAAGATAATCAAACTATCTAAGTACACAATATTTCTAGATGGAATTCACCTGACATATTAAATTAACCTATTACATCATTTTTGAAAAAGTTTAGCTAAGTATTTGGGTATTCTCCCAGAGATTTTTTCCAGCCCTGAGACCCTTGGAGAAAAAGAGCTTCAGATCCCCTATCATGTAGTAACAAATACTGTATCCCCTAGTACTTTGCTTAATATTGCAACTGTATGTATTGCTGCTTGTTTCTGTATTGTACTCAGTATAATAATAAAAACTGTCATTGTAACTGAAATCTGCATGGATGGGATATTATATATTATTATATAATTGTAGATCCTAACTAATATTATAAATGCGAAAGTTTGTTTGTTTGTTTGTTACCTTTTCACGCCTAAACCACTGAACCGATAATCCTGAAATTTTGCATATACGTTGTCAGGTGTACAGAAACGGACATAGGGTATCTTTCATCCCGCAAAAAAGTACTGTCCCGAGGAAAACAACAATAACTTTCTTATGATAATAGATGGCGCCACGTGTCTTTCAATCATGATTGAATTATAACCCAAATTGATAGTAAAGTCTAAATTAACGCGAGCGAAGCCGCGGGCAAAAGCTAGTTGGTTAATAATCTTTAATCACTTTGTAGAATTAAATGACATCATAACATTAAAACATAGATTTTATTTACCCCTGAAGGTGTTCTGCTATTCGAGTTAGCAAGTCTTCTAAGCCTTCATTCTCTAAAGTTTCTTTAATGATATTTTCAACATCCTCAATGCTCACAATCACTAATTGTGTTGGTGTTTTCTTAGTTACAATGGGCCCTTCATCAGAGTCCGAATCATGAGTATTTTGTTTTCCCCTAACATGTTTCTTTACAGCCTTCGTTTTAGTTTCTCTTCCTTGAGTACCACCACCTCCTTTTCCAGATGCGGCTTTTCTTCTGCGCTCCTCACGTCTTTCTGCTTTATGGTCTATATGGCTTGCATGAGCAAATTCAGCAGCTTTATTGATTTGTTTCTCTAAATGGAACTGCTGGAATTTACCAGACTTTACAACTGCTTCAGCTTTTTGTTTTGTCATAGGCATGCAGGCTTGCTTTAAATTTTCAATGTAGTGATGGCTGAAAACTAATGGAGGAAGTAATATTTATGCAACCTAGTTTATTTTCTTACACAAAAAAATCAGAGAAAGCTATAATGTTTACCTGTATTGTCAAATAATATTGTAGACTTTGACTTCTTTAAGAGAGCTTCAAGAACATTCTCTATGTCTGTGTCCGTTAAAACTGATGGCAACAAAGAAACAACATCTAAATAACTTTTAGAAGCTATGCATTCTTCCAGAGCTGTTTCTAATTGCTGCTTGATATGTGAACCAATTACACAACTACTAAGAAAAGTTAAATCTTCATTTGTTAGTATGCGTTTGACATAACCTTTAGGGTCAGATATCCCTAGGCGTGATAGAGCATCATATTCTAAATAGTTGTTCTGCTTATAAAAGCTCATTACCCAATCATTTTGAGATTTTGTGTAGCATGATGGCACATACAACGCTCCAGCTTGACGCCCAGTCAGCACTCCTGGGGCATTCAATTGATCAAATAAGGATGAGAACAGGCGGTCAGACAAGTTGCAATGATTCACTATAACTGCCACCGGTGTTGGCTTCAGCAAACCCATCAAAGCCCCGCGAATCTTAGCCTTAGTCCTAGTAATATATTCTTCAGTATAGAAGGTTCTAGGTTCAGAGGGATCTTGTTTTCCAAAAATTATTTTCCCCAAATATTTCTCCAAGACACTATGTTGCAGTAATTCTGCAGGCAAGTCATATTGCAAAGTTAACTCCCCTACTGATATTTGGCCTTGCAGTTGTAGTTTTTCATTGACTTCCCTTGCAACTTTTTCTAGATAATAATGAGCTATAAGATAACCTGAAACCAGCTGCACCTCCTTTCCTTTTATGATTTCAGAGACACTGTTGTTGATCTGGCTGAGATCAACATTAAGCTCTTTCGCAACATCAACTGTATTGATGCGCCCGCCATGAACATACAGTTCATCTTTTATTTCTTTAACAAGTTGCTGAGGAGTGAGATACTCTTTTCCATCAGTGGTAAAAATAACATCAATTAACTTTAATTCAATTAGTTTTGTGACAATCTCTATACAGTTTCTTTCCGATAGTCTGAAAACATAAAAAAAAATCTCTAGGTATATAATTTAAATCTTAATACCTACAAACTATTTACATAAAGTTCTGGTGATTGTGGTAAGAATCACATATTTATAGGTTCAAAAAGGATTATATTATGAAATTCTTAGGTTGAGTGAGTTGAGTTATTGAGTTTTTTAGATTTACATTCTCTATTTCAGCATATGGAGCAGGCTCATTCATAATTAATTTGTAACTAATTTACCAAATTAGCCAGTAGACTAATCCTTTTGATGACAACAGGAGAAAACTAGAAATTTATATGAGAATTAATCATTTGTGTCACGATAAAACAATTTAGATATAATTAAAATAAATCAATAGTGTTCCTACCTCAGGGATGTTGAACTTAGCTGAGCTTTTTGAAAATCAGCTGCCAATCTTTTTATCTCATCCCAGTCCGTTGACGGCGCCATGATAGCAAAAAAATCTTAATAACTAAATTCTGCACTATATTATAATGCGCTACTCAATTTTCACAGGGATTGTGAAATGAAATCTCAAGTGAAATGCAGAAAGCTGACACGGCACGATCTGTCATTGTCAGTTTCATACAGTGTCAACTGACAAGCCGTGTCATGGTGTAAGTAGAAAAACAAAACACGTCGTTCGTCTGTAGACAACACAGGCTTAATGCTAGATACACACGCAGCGACTTTAGTCGCCAGCTACCCGCTGCGCGGGCGACTTCAAAGTCTCATGAGCACACACAGATTTTCGTAGGACCTTAGCTAGGCGTATTGCGAGGGCCAAGCTACAAACTAATTGAAGCTGATTCACGCCATCCAATGCACAACTATGTCTCAGTGCCTCAGAAGTTTAAAAGACGTAAAAGTTTTCTCAGGTGCGTGGGTTCAGCTAAATATGGCAACAAAGCACGACGTGATCTCTGGCAGACGTGCTGTTCAAGCCCCCTGATAGCTTAATCGAGCCATCTGAGGGCCTTCCACAAATCTCTTAATGGGCTACGAACCCAAGTCAGCCGTAGCAAAGAGAATCTCTACAGGATGGACTCTTTATGGATGACTCGAACCTTACGTCTATATGTTGAGTTTCTCTGCAGACAATGGCCCACCTTCTATATTGCGTCGCATCACCTATGCACTTAAGAGGGCCTTTCCCGGTCCGTCTATCGTCAACGCGAGCATGATTGAAAAGTTTGTTGTTTCATCCAACACAATATTTGAAAAAGAAGCAAGAGTTAGAACGCGATAACATCGAACGAAAATTGGCGCGCAAAGATTTCACAAAACATGTTCTGTGTGTTTTTGAAAAAAATGTTTGTCACTTAGAATCTCCATTACATGTGCGAGGTTTCTATGAAGATGTTTTCTTTACTATTACAAATTATGACTAAATTATGAACGGCCAAAGTTCTGGTAAAATTTGTGCTAAAACGCAAATTTTTGGAGGCTTATACTGAATTTGTTTCTCCAAATTTAGATTTTATACTTACATAGAAACCTAGATAAAGTGCAAAAGATACCTATTCGTCCAAAAAATCCAATGAAAGATGTGTTACAACGCCATAATCACGTACGAGCGTTTGTATGAAAAGTAAGGCGGGTTGGTCGCTCTTAAGGATCATATGAATGCGTCACCGATTGGAGATCGCGTGGGTGAATTTTGAGCTAAACATAATATTTGAATTTTCTCAGAAAATTTCTTATTTGCCATCGATAAGCTAAGAAGAAGACAGATTTTTGAAATCGCTGGCGGTAAATCAGCTGTCAGAATTAATGTGTTATTATAAAATCGCAAGCGAGTCACCGGCGACTGAAGCTACTGCGTGTGTATCTAACATTAGACGTTTGGGTTGCCCTTGGTTCCAGTGTGTTGCTTTACGGTTGTTTGTGGTATACACGGCTACATATCAAGCTACAAGTTCCAGTTTAAGCTGATTTC
The DNA here is from genome assembly GCA_917490735.1 of Dryobotodes eremita. NCBI lineage: Eukaryota > Metazoa > Arthropoda > Insecta > Lepidoptera > Noctuidae > Dryobotodes > Dryobotodes eremita. Next base: position 13,789,762 of record OU823251.1, on the reverse strand, counting down.
GCATTGTGTAGGATTTCCGTACAGTGAGAGGTCAGCTTATACTGGAAATGTATAGCTTGATATGTAGCCGTGTGTACATCCCTCGACTCTCCGGCGCCGCAGATCCTTTCAATATAATTATGGCAACAATATCCAATCTAAAATCATTTTCAATAATATTATTGTCCATTGTATACACGGCTACTTATGTAGTCATACGTACATTTACTTTTTTCAGTGGTGCCAGGTTAGGCGACTTGTCGCCATTTAGGCTACTCGGAAGGGTGTCGGCCGACCAAATATTGCCATAGCGACTGGTCGCCAATTACGCTATCTTAGAAAAAAAAATGGTGAATTTAGGCTCTATCCAGATTAATAATTCTGAGAAACGAGAAAATGTCCGATACTAAAATGCTTTTAACGTCAATCAGAGAGGGAAAATAGAGGAATGTCAAAGGATTACTGAAACCAAACGAAATGCAATGAAATGCGTTACGGCGGCCGCCCGATGCAAACGTATGATGGCTCGGAACATCAGGCGAGTCGCTGCGCAGTAACAAATTCACGTGTCAGCGGGGCGAGGGATACATTACTGCGCAACAAGTAGTGCACTTCAGAGCCGCCATAAAGTTTGTCGCTTACTGTTTGTCGAATTCGGTTTATGTTTAAAAATTGTACAGTCGCCAGCACATCAAGTTACCACAAACTGTCAGATTTTCTCATTCAATTTTGTATTTAACATCAACATTTTAAGGTTTTAAATCGTTTAGAGAAATTATACAGTTTTGTGTAGCTTGACCTGCTGGCGATTGTACCATTGCATTCAAAAACACAGAAAATGTAGATTTCGTACCTGCTGAAAATCAATAAAAATTTCTGCATACTTTGAGAGGATTTTCTTCATCTTGTGATTTGAGTGTATGGTTATTAGATTGCAGTCTTGTGTTATAAAAATGGGAAAACTCGGAAAATTAAAGTGGTTAATTTATATTTTTAGGCATTTTTCCCCTTAAACGTAGCAACTGTATTATGAAATTCTTCATATTTCGCAAAAAAAACTGTGGTATCGGACTTATAATTCGGCGAATTTTAAGCCACTTTACAGAACAAAAAGAAATTGTGCGACTTTAGGCTACTTGGGCTAAAAAAATTGGCGACTTGGAGCGCACCACATCTGGCAACACTTTCCTTTTTGTTTTTGCGTTAGTGATGGACGTTGAAAAAAGACATCTATGTTTTTTTCGATGTAATGAATCGCACAGTTGCATCGATTTTGTAGCGATATATCAAAATATACATCGATCTTTTCCATACATCGATTGTTTTTTTAACAAATAGGATTTGTATGTGGCGTATATTTAAAAAAAAAAACAGGAATTTACATATCAAAAAGCTTTATTACATTTATAATTTAAAAACTGCTGACAAACATTTTTGAGACCAAAGAAGGGGCAAGGATAAAACAAACATCAATTAAAGGACTAAATATTATTACGAGTCGTTTAGTCTCGATTTAAACATTATCAGTAAAATAAAATAAAACGTGATCAAAATCAGTGTCTTTTCATTTTTATCGACCAGACGGAAGTGAAGTCTACATACAAAACAAATGACAAGGTTTCTATATGGTGACACACATTGCACCCAAAGAAGTTTGCATACTCAGATTTTAGTACAGGTTGCATGCATTAACTTTATCAAATATGAAGCCTTTCAATATCCCGATACTTGTTATCAACACTTTGTAAAAACAAAAGTTTGCCTAATCTTTTACTATTCAATCGGTTTCTTTGTTGAGTCATCAGCATCACCTACGCCGCTTGAGAAAATAATCTTTCAGATGGAACCGATGCTTCCACCATCGTTAAATATTTAAAAGCGATTTTATGCAATTTTAGAAACTGTGTTTTATAGTCTTTCCAAATTTCCAACGGATTTTCGTTCAGTCTTCCGACAGGAGTTCTCAAATAAATTGAAAGTTCATCAGACAAATCATCTTCAAATTTATTACTTTTCCAATTTTGATGTAAAAGTTTGTATAATAGTGACCATAATGAAAAAGTGTCATCTCTTTTATCAGACTTGTCGGAGTCAGATTCAATATCTTCGTTTTTTAATAACTTTCGTTTCGATGACTACTCGCAAAGTGGCGCTTATGCAAAAGCAATGGTATCCTAGTAGGTTTGCCTCTTCGATGCATTGAATAAAAAACATCGATGTTTACTCGATGTTGACGAATTAAAAAAACATCAGATTTATTCGATGTATCTATATTTTACATCGAGTGTTTTTAATACATCGATGTATATCGTCCATCCCTATTTTGCATTAATCATTCATTGCGGCGGTCATAGAGCATCGGCGGTGCCTTATGTGAATTAATAAGGGAATTTTAAATAATATTGTACGTTCTAACGTCACATAAGATATTAGTAACTTAAAAACTTTTCTAAAAATAATTGTTCTATTCACATTATTGACACCTGACTGAAATTCAGTGAACACAAGTAAAATAATGGAAGGTGGTGATAAATTGGACTCTTCCAATCCGAAATCATATACTGGAATACCGGAGGCAATATTCGTCGTAAGTTTATCTAATCATTAACTCTTGTATTACTTAAACAAAAACATTTTTAAGCTTTGACCGTTTTATAAAATCACCGACCGAACTAAAATAACCTAAGTTTTACTGTACTGATCCTACTGATATAAAATAGCCCCTGTAAAAACTCGTATTTTTTTGGGTTTTATCAATAACCCGAGCAGGAATAGGTTACTTCTGTACGTGTATAGCTGTAATGCGTCTAATCCGTAATTACTGATTGTTTCACGAAAAATATGTGGGTGTTTTGTACAAATTTTACTAACATGAACTTTTTACTTAAGGATAATGTAGACGAATTTATGAGCAAGCCTGAAAACACTGGTGGAGTGGACAAAGTCTTGAGAAGCCTAGATGAACAACATGCTAAATATAAACACATGGAATTGTCACTAGCAACAAAACGCAGGCGACTGCGGCAACAGATACCTGATCTAGGACGGTCCTTAGAAATGATTGAAAAGCTGAAAACTCAAAAGGAAGAAATGGAAACAAAGTTTCTTCTTAGTGATCAAGTATTTGTTAAGGTAATCAATTATGCTGATTATTTCAAATTCAGTTTATTTAACCAAAATGCAATTATTTAGTTACACTTAACCGAGTCACAAAACACTGTATAAGTGTAATGAAAGTCAGGTCTTACGTTACAAAATGTATCAGCAATTTAATTAGGTTAGTTTTTAGGCCAGCCATTGAATCCGGTGCAGGTGAGCCGCAGTAGACACTCAATGGTGTTCAGTGGTTGTTTTATATTGTGTGCCACATTGATAATTTAAAACATTTATAATTTTCAGGCAAACATACCACCTACCGAAAAGGTGTATTTGTGGCTCGGGGCAAATGTTATGTTAGAATATACATTAGATGATGCTGAAAATCTCCTTTCATCAAATATGGCTACTGCCACGAAGAATCTGGCGTGTGTTGAGCATGATTTGGATTTCTTAAGGTAATTAACTAATGTTGATGTTTTACCCACAGTTTTTACTGCCGAACTTGTCAATAAACATGAATTTTGTAATTTAAAAATTTACTGCTGCTTTAAATTAGAGCCATTTGGCGTTAATGCCTTGATTTTTGTTTAAATTTTTGTTTTATAATTACAGGGATCAATGGACCACTACTGAAGTAAATATGGCAAGAGTTTACAATTGGGATGTGAAGAGGCGCCAGGCTGCCAAGGCGTCTAATTAATTACAAAGTTATGACATTAACACATACAGGATTATGCACTCAGTAATTTATATTCAAATATTGTATGAAAATACTAACATACTTTGTGGTTTTCTACTGAAAAGTCTTGACAGGTTGTCTTCCTGAATAGCTTGTGAATAAGAAAATGGTTATAATCCTTTCAGCATTTCTAGGTAGCCATTTAGTCACACTGAATTTTATTGTTTACTAACTGTTTAAAAAGAGTAAAATATTGATTTTACTAATGACTATTTGTTGAATTTCTAAGAACAATTTATTTTATTATTATAGGAGAATCAAAACTGTGAAGGAAAACATTGAGAGGAGACGGCATGTCCTAAAACCAAAACTTCAAAGACATGTGACATCTACCAACCTGCACTGGGCCTGCTGGGTAGATTATGGCCCACTCCCTCGAAGAGAGGAGGCCTTTATCCCACCAGTGGGAACATTATAGGCTGGTTATGCTATGCTAGGGTATTTCACTGGATCAAAATGGTCAGCTCACGTTAAGCATCAAAATGCTGGAGAAGTTTTCATAGATAAATTGATAATAAAGGGTGGTCGCACATCTGACAAAAGATACGTCGCGTATCGTCGTCGCACAGTGGATAGAATGTATGGGAGAGATTTGACATAGGAATTTCCGAGAAAAAAAGTCTCATTTTGAGAAACGAATTATTCCATCATATTTATTTATCAAATGCCTTCAAATCTTCTAACAAATTTCTTTCTATTTCTCGGATTTCGGGTGTTATTTGAGAAAATGTGAAATTTTACCGCCTCTAGCTCTCTGCCGCCTGATTCCGGCAACGTCTCAAGTTGTGGTATTCACTATAATAATACGCATAGCAAAAGCTACATTAATTGCTAAGACACCGTATGTTTTTTTACTGAATCGAGTTTTAGCTTCCTGAATCTGGTCCTGTTTCCATTTGTGGCCTTTGCTATCACAATACACCTACCAAGAGCTTCATTTAGTGCTAAGACACATGTTGCTCCAAACGTGAACCTTCTGATTTATCTTCCGCCCTGATGAAATACACTGCAAGATCACACAGGTTTTTCTCAATGCTCAGCTATTCCCGTAAGTTCAGCAGATTAAGTTGCCCTGTTGTTGGTAGATCCACTACCTTGTTACACAACATCAAGAAGTAAGCCTGTTTCTCTTCTTACAACCTCTTGGATGCTTCTTTTCCTCTCATCAACTTCCCTTTTTGCCACATCACCCTTCGCTTGCCACCACTTTATGTCTAATTTATAAGAAATGTGTAGAAAACATTCCATTGACCGAATCCAAGCGTGAAGAGAGCTTAAGTTTTATTTGTACCGACATGTCCTCGTTTACTGGTTTCCTTTTACCAACTCCAAATTATTCATTTATTTAGGACTGACCTTGCATTTGTCACACACTGAAGCTGCTGTATCAGCTAAAATAGAATGAATTTTACCGTCAATCATTGTCAACAGCAGCTGGTGTGTAACACTTATTCCATCGGTGATGGTAGCTGTAACTAAAGCCTTAATCACAGCTTCAATTGCAGCCAGCTCTGTCTCTACATTTTCTTTAGATTCTTTCATAAATTTAAACATTATGGGGCGGCAAAATGACTTGAGAATGGTCGGTCGTTTTCCCAAATTATAACGATGTTTGAGGCGAGCCGCAGATGCACAAGACTTATCATGAAGTTATCAGCCAGATTACTCAGTTAACTTCTACTCGTCTTTTGATAATAAACGCTTTGGCTGGATGATCCATCAAATCATTTTCCAATCAAAAATAAAAAATCCAATCCTAAAAGCTATTTTAATATGGGAACTAATTTTTTAAGCTGTTATTTTAATATTCGAGATGTTATTATGATCAGTTGAAAAACATATTGAGCAGTTATTTAATTTAATGGCGGTTGACTAATTATTGCGACAGTAAAACATGGACAATAATAAAAAATCTATTTGTCGGTTATTTTATCATACAAAGTCAATTCTAAAAATAATTGAGCAGTCCAATAACTGTATGAGCGGTAAAAATGATGGAATGAGCGGTTCGATAAATAGTTCGGCAGATCATAGGCTCTATTCCCATCCAATACCAAGAGCTGTCGCGGATTGTTCGAAAGAGTTACCGTGGCCCTGGCGCACAGGCAACTGAAGGAACACGGGTGGGTTTTAGTCAGTAAGAGTCTGACACGCCCTTCCGCTCCGCCCAGAGCGGGAGACGTCATTTGATGATTTCCCACCCAAAAAAACAAAAAAAAAAAAAATACCAAGAGCTAATACCATTTGGTATTAGTTTATTTTCGAATTTATTTTCTATTCCCAACGAGTACCACATTTTAAAACCAATACCAAAACAAGTTTGAAGAAATCAGATACAGTCAGGTTCAGTAAAATTAAAATGCTTTGAGTGACGAACTAAGTTTCCGAAAACATAATAAATGTTCCCGAAAATCCTAACCCTAGACGGTCGACGTCAGTGGCATCCCGAGGTTCGGTTGGTTAGGTTCCTTTAAATAAAAAAAAATAAATAAAAATCGTTTATTTTCAGGCGTCGACGGCTCTTAGCGTGTTACTAATCAGTAAAAACTTAAAAACTATATTAGTAGTAACACTTAAACACACATGAGTACAACAATAAAACACAAATACACAATAAAAACACAAATACACACTAAAAAATACAGCCAAGATAAGAGGAGGAAGATTCATCAAGTCCCATGTCTGACATGCAGTTTGATAAATCTATCCATTGTAGGCCCTTCTAGCCTTTCTGCAAACACCTTCAGAATGCTATTGCTGCTTCCCCTCAATCTACGTATCACTGATGCCACTTTTTTGCGCATGATCGCGAAATAATCGTCAGTGTGCGCATCCGCGAACATCCCTGACGCACTGCAGTAAGGTGGAAGCTTCAACAGCGCCCTGAAGGCGTTATTATATTGAATGCGCAGTGCGCTGTCTGCTTTTTGGGTATGATTAGCCCACAGACTGCTGGTGTAAAATATTTGACAAAACGCCTTAAAAAGTGTTATTTTAACCGGTGCTGAACAACCAGCAAACATGCGTGCTAGCATATTTCCCCTCACAGCCAGTGCCCTGCGCTCCCTTTCCATGTCTAAGTCATCTTTTAGATCCTCGGTAACAATATGGCCCAAATATTTAAATTGTGACACCCTGTTCAAGGGTAAACCGTTCAGTTCTACGGGTGGGACATTTGAGGGACATTTATTTCTTCCTCTTAAAACCAATAACTCACTTTTCGTGGGATTATACTTTAGCCCATGCTGTTCAGCGTATCTTTCACAGATAGTGAGTAACTTTCTGATTCCCCCGATTGTGGGGCTCAGCAGCACCATATCGTCTGCGTAACTTAAATTATTTAAACTAACTCCGTCTACATGGCAACCGACATGAGTGCTGCTGAGCTCAACAAGCAAGTTGTTAACATAAATATTAAATATTCTGGGGGAAGTCAGATCCCCCTGCCTCACACCACATTTCAGTTTATATGGGTCTGATAATGCATTGGACCATTTTACAAAGTTCCTCTGCTTTTCATACCAGATAGATAATATTGACACCAATGCAGCCGGAACTCCCGTCCTCCGAAGCTTCTCCCATAAAACCTTATATGAAACCAGGTCGAACGCCTTGGAAAAGTCTAGGAAACAAGCGTACACTGGTGTCTTCCTGTCCGTATAATATTTGACAGTGTGCTTTAACGCAAGTATTGCACTCTCTGTAGACAGCCCCGCACGAAAACCGAACTGTGTGTCGTGTAGTTTTGTAATGTTACTTAAGTGCGTGTCAAGCACACTGTCAAACACTTTGGCTATCACGTTTGCCAATGATATTGGCCTATAGTTCCCTTTGTCAGCTATGTCTCCCGTCCGATTCTTTACAATAGGTACAACTAACGTATCGAGCATCTCCTGTGGAAGGTAAGAATGGCCCACACAATGATTTAAAAACATGGTTATTACTCTTGGTAAGTGCACACCAGCATTTTGGAGATGCTCAATGCTGAGTCCATCATGGCCAGGAGACTTTCCCCGCTTCATACATTTAATGACTGCTTTTATTTCTGTACACGTAAACTTAAACGGTGTTCCTGATTGATAAGACTCAGCATCATTCACCCTTCCCACAGACTCAAGAGGTGAGCTCACAATAAACTGCTCTTTAAATAAATTAGCTATCCCAGTGTGGTCACTCTCTCACTAACTGGTAAGCTTGGAGAGACATTGAGCTTTTTAGTACCTTTCCAGAATGACGAGAAACATTTCTTAGAATGGAGCGAGGCCAATATATCCATTGCAATTTTTTCTTGGTTCTTAATGACCCATTTCAATTTTGATTTAAATACTTTACGACTTAATATCATGTCCTCATAGATAGGCCCGCTACTGGGTTCCCCATACCACATCCACAATTTAAACTTAGACCTTGCCCGAGTATGAAAATCTTTGACTTGCTTGTTCCAGCCTTTTATAACTTTCTTTCTAATAATGGCTTTAGACACTCTGTTTACACTAGCTGATTCACTTAATATAGATACTAAGTCTTTATACATCGTCTTTATACATTAAACCCTTTAGACAGAAATAGGAGCCCCGCAAAGCGGGGCTCCGTCGACCAGCTTATTAACCGTAACCCTATATTTACGAGGGTCATTCAATAAATACTTAGCCTACAAAAAGTAAACGAAAATTTTGGAAAAGTGGCAATTAATTTTTCAACATAGTCTCCTTTTAGTTCGATACACTTAGCCCAGCGATGCTCCAACTTTTTTAACCCGTCCGAAAAATAGTTTTTGTCAAACTCTGCAAAATAGGCCTCCGTGGCGGCGATGACCTCCTCATTCGATCCATATCTATTCCCGGCGAGTGATTTTTTCAGATTAGGAAACAGAAAGAAGTCACAAGGGGCCAAATCTGGAGAATACGGTGGATGGGGCAGCAATTCGTAGCGTAATTCGACCAATTTGGCCATGGCAACGGCAGACGTGTGAACCGGTGCGTTGTCGTGGTGAAACAGCACTTTTTTCTTCGCCAGATGGGGTCGTTTTTTCTTTAATTCGGCGTCGAATCGGCCTAATAAATCGGCATAGTAAAGCCCTGTAATTGTTTTACCCTTCTCGAGGTAATCGATGTAGATCACACCTTGTGAATCCCAGAAAACGGTGGCCATAACTTTTCCGGCCGATTTTACAGTTTTCGCCTTCTTTGGAGCACGTTCCCCGGTCTGGATCCATTGTTTTGATTGCTCCTTGGTCTCTGGTGTGTACCAGTGGATCCAGGTTTCATCGACGGTCACAAAACGACGCAAAAACTCCGCTGGATTCATCTTAAACAGCGCCAAACACGTCTCCGATGTGGTCTCACGGTTGCGCTTGTTTTCTGGTGTGAGTAAACGCGGCACCCATCGCGCCGACAGCTTTCTCATGCCGAGTTCCTCGTGAAGAATATGATGCACTGTTCCTTCTGAAATGCCTACAGTCTCAGCTAGCTCCCGAACCTTCAATCGGCGATCTGCCAATACGAGATCATGGACTTTTTTAATGTTTTCCTCCGTAGCAGCTGTTTTCGGTGCACCTGGACGTGGTTCATCAAAAACCGACGTACGGCCACGTGCAAACTCGTTGAACCAATTCTTGACGGTGGCCATCGATGGAGAAGAGTCACCGTACACAGCATCCAAGCGCTCTTTGATTTCGATGCGCGTTTTCCCTTCCAAAAATAGGAATCGAATCACCGAACGATATTGCTCTTTTTCCATTTTTGTAAAACCGATCGACACGTTCGCTTCCATAAGTTGTCAAATTAAAACAAATGAAGGGATTGGAATGAAAATTTGAAAAAAGAATTAAAAAAGAATGTGCTACACTGTGGTAAAACTCTTTTGAAACTACAGCGCCCTCTGGCGATGAGGCTAGGTACTTATTGAATGCACCTCGTAGATTACCCTAGATTTCGGTAAAAGGCAATTTAAATAAAACTTTGTGTAGCTGAGTGTACAAAAAGTCACGCTTTGGTATTCGTTAGTAATAGATTTTTTATTTAAAAAAATGTGGTACTCGTTGGGAATAGAAAATAAATTCGGAAATAAACTAATACCAAATGGTATTAGCTCTTGGTATTGGATGGGAATAGATCGAACATAGCGACTGGTGGCACTCGAACTCAAATTCATTGAAAAGAGAGGTAAAAGTTCGTTAGTTGGTCTATTTTTAGGGTTCTGTACCAAAAAGGTAAAAAGGAACCCCTATGGTGCGACTTCGTTCGTCTGTCCGGCTGTCCGTCCGTCACACCGCTATATCTCGAAAATTACTTTACCACCTCATTGTTTATAGAATTGCTTAAAATGCGATTTCTTACCGACAAATTCCGATTTATTACTGCCCACACGTAACCGCTCGTATACTCTTTTCGTTAACCTTTTCGTTACGTACATTTATTTCGAGAAATATCTACTCTAATATCTATTCCACAATACAGTCATGTGTGAACCATATGTCTTTCGTATTTCGGGAGTTAATTGAGAAAGAAGTTTGTCAGCACAAGTTTTGAAGGAATTTGGTAACTAAATACGATGACATCATTCGTTTTTCAAACTTACATTTTTTTCCCGGAATTGCCTATTACCAACTTCTCCTATACATTCGTTCCACTGTGCGTCGGTCGCGTAACACCAAGAACGGACAAGTGGATAAAAATAACGAAAGCTCAATGACTCTGAACCCAAAACCTAGGAAAACAAGGTCTGGCATTCCGGGAGTGACACATGCCTACGTCACTATCCAGTTGCCATTTTATTACAACAATACAAGAAGTATGGAAACATTTTCAGTCACCATTCTGTTAAAAAATATATACAAAGCATTTAAATTGTCGTTTCGTTTTTCTAATCAAATGAAACAATTCAATTTAAACATATACCAACGTAATTGTTAGTTAAAACCTCATTGTTTTATCGGATTCGCACAGGTAATAAAGGCGGTTAGGGAGTTATTATTACACACTACTGGTAACACAGCGGTGATGACGTAGGCTTGTGTCACCCACATGACCACTTGTCTAGGAATGCTATACCTGGCGAAGTATATTATTAAACCATGTTCATTATATCCGGGAAAATTTGGTTGCCGCGCATATTTTGAATTTTGTATACTAAATCTATGGTTGCTGCTGTAAGCGAAAACTAATCAAAATATATGTTACTTTACCACGTTTTGCAGCAGAACTGAACCACAGCGGTAAGCGTCAGTGTCACAACAGTTGAAACAGAATCGATATAAAAACAAGACGTAATGTATATTTGGACTAATAGTATCTTCTTACAATCCATAGACAATAATTTTCTGAGAGCCTAATTCAGCAATTTATTTGTTGACTGATTTGACATTGACATTACTGCTGACTGAACGACTGTCGTCTGTCACTGAACTGAACGTATTGTCTTACTCATTGCAATCGTATTTGCTACGAATTTTCTTAGAAAACCCTCATAATTCGAAAATCTACCTCACTTTCTATCCGCTGTGGGTAACTAATTATGTGCTAGTGCTAAAGCAAACTTCTTGTGGCGTTTTTCTTAATACTTAATCCATAAATTTGTTTCCAGACCAAACCTTCCGTGGAGGCTACGCCCTGTTTTGCATTTCAAAGTTTTACTTTTACGTTCAACATAGGCCTATCAGACACCGCCGTTATGGACATGATGGTTTCAACATTGCAGCAGCAGCGTGCTGTAACAGAACAATTGAGACGAGAAGCAGCCATAAAGCGCATTCCCGTCTCTGTCGTGGTATCTGACATTGTCAAATACATAAATGAACACGAACAGGAGGATTGCCTTCTTGTTGGCTTTTCCAGTCAAAAAGTTAATCCTTTCCGTGAGAAAAGTTCCTGCACTGTTCTGTAAAACGATTTTAATATGTTATTTACTAACTGTGAACTACTTATTTAAGAAATGTTTCACTATGGAATTTGTCTTGATGATTAAATTTTACCGATTTTGACTGTAATCATGTATACTTCAGAATATTTATCTACTTCATGAGCAGTATTGAAATTCATATGTTTGGCAAAGCATTACTGATATTATTTACCAACTTCAAGTTTTTTTATGTAATTTAGTTACTCTTTAATTTGAACTGTAAAAGGTGAAATAAATATAACATATAATTTCCATTATGTTTTATTTGTGCACAGTAAAACTGAATTCCAATTCCTCTATTAGGTTTGTTGACATCTACCAATTCCACAAAAATGTTAAAGAAAATCTTGACACTGCAGTAAAAATATCATTCACCTTATTTCAAGCTGTTACCATAAATGCAAGGCAAGGAGGCCACTTAACAAACTGAAGCTACATTAACAATAATCAAACAATCATATGTAAGTGCTTACTTGACTTACAAAGAGTGAGGCATCAGTACATCACATAATTTAGACAGAATAATACTACTTGCATAATAATAATTATCTATATATTACATAAAAATCTGTATATCAAATTAAGATGAAAGTTTTTATTTTGGTGTTAACATTTGAATGCATTACTTACTATGTCTATAAATGTAACATTTTGTAGTATTACAAATGCATCGTATTTTGCACAGTAGTTACTAACTTTAATTATAATTACCATAATGTTGGTTTAAATATGTGCAGTTAATGATTTCAGACCGTATCGTTTGTAGGTTCAAAGGTAATAGGTATGAGATAGCTATAAATTATTATTATTCACAAATCGTTAGCTAATTATGCTGCCAGATGTAGGTAGGTATCTGTAATATTAGGCTGTCTGCTATCACCCACACATTTTAATACACAATGTTTGTATTTTACAACATACTACATATGTGCAATATTATAGGGTAGGTATATGTACTATTTGCCAGCTATAATAAGTTTATTGGGTGCACTACATATAATTATGTATAATATTACGTATAACATCTAGCACAGCAATCCAGTATGCTAACATAAAACATTCATCTCACAGTTCCGTAAACAAAAAAAAACATTAAAATTAAAATGTAACAAGACTACAGGACAATTGGACTGAATAAGTAGAAATTATATGAGTAAGTTAATATCTTTCACCATCATTCATAGAATCAATAGGGCACTGAAGTCCCTCTTCCCAAGTTAATACAAACATTTACAACATGATTATGCAAGAAGCATCCTGGACATCTTCCACTTGATATAATCTAACAAAATTGTTACAATTCCATATTAAGTAACTAATGTCAATGTCCTTATCATTTCACCAGTACCAACAGTTATACCCCACTACATACAGTGAAACAAGTAGCCAAAATTTCATTATAACTTGTGGCAGTGGAATTAAACTGAGGGAAACTTATTTAGTATCTTGTAAAATGTTTGAGCAAATTTGGAATTAAATGAATAAACCTTATACTAGGGGTAAAACTATATAAAAACATATTTACCAACTATCAGTCTTTTAAATTGATGTTGATTATCAACCTTGTGGCAATTCGTCTCTCAAAAGTTTACAAAATATGGAAACTAATGGAAAAAATAAATTGTAGACCATAAATGCTTAGCACTAGCATACCTATTGTCAGGTTTGTTATTAAAATATGTAAAAAGGTTTTATCTAAAAACTTAGTACTAAGACTGATATTATTTTCTATGGCAATACGTAAATAGAGAATGCCTCACTTTCATCAGTCGAAAAAATTAAATAATAAGAAAAATGTATAAATAGGTCATTCTAATAGTTGACTGTTATGTAACTTACTACATTACGTTTTACACTAATTATATACATACACATCTAAATATAGTTACTTACAATGCTTCTTAAGACTGTTACCATATCTTTCGATTTCAGCTCATATTCATAAGATTAGCGTTGTATTATCACTCATGTCTAATATTTTACCATGTACCAGCTTATGTTACTCAATATTATATGTAATAACAATGGAGGCCATTGCAATATATACTGTTACGAGATACTACTAAAAATAAATAGAAGTAATAAATATATGATCATGCTATATTTGTCTTATTTTTGGCTAAACTAGTTTACATTTACTCCTTACAAACAAAATTTTAATAACTTAGAAAATTATGTTTTTAAAAAGGCCTCAATATTTGGTATATCATGAACAATCATTATTATGCTAAGTGTGTAATATACTTTTACTTTTATTAGAGTAAAAGAGGAAGATAAGTTTTTGCTCACAAGCATGTAAATATGCAATAATTCTTGTTTTTTGTAAACTTTTGAGGTGAACCATCCCTTAAAAATAAATTGAGGGTTACATTATGTTAATCATAACTTGATTCAGTTCAAATAATTACACCAAATTAGTAATATTATTAAGCTTTGTAAAATTTGATACAGAATATCCGATATGATGATTACTTCTTTTGCTAATTTAATTTTTTTAGTGGTAGAATGTGTCTATTTTAAATCAAGAGTGAACAAAATTTAACCTGTACATGCACACAAGGTTTATTTATTTTCGTCTGAATCAAGTCTTGACAAATGAAATAATGGTGGGTTACCATGGCAATTCACACACTGATCTACACTCGTTCTTGTTTTGATGGTGACGTATCTTCATTACCATTGGCCACACTCTGGTGGTACAGCTTCAACAATTCCATGGCATCTTGAGCTTGACGTTTTTCAAGCAATATTCTGTAATAAGGCAAAATAAGAAAAGAAGTGAGATATGTTGCTAATTGGGTGCAATTTTTATTGTTATTGTACATAATATATGATGTTATCATTATTTTGGAAACAAGCTCTAACTTTTAATTTATGATAAGTAAATCAACATGTTCTGGAACTAGTGGAGCATTGTTCTAAAATAAATTGCATTAGAACTGAGTAATAAATCAAATATAAATTGCTCTCAGTCTAACTATTACACCTTTTAAAAACAAATTAGTAGGTGCTGGCTAAAATTTTTACATAATAATAATTACATGAATGTAATAAAAAATAACCTTGTAAAACAATATCTTGATGAGAACAATAAGTTAATTCATGTATTACCTTCCGGATGCTTCTTTGATGTGCTCCAAAATTATTCTATTGTCCCTATCGGTCACAATATCTGCTAGGCTGTCTGGATCCATGTCTGATAACAGTTCCAAGTCTTGACCCCCAAGGAGTGAGATGTGACACAAGTTGTGTTGTAGGCGGCCTACCAAGTTTGCTACTTGTCCTTTGTCTCCTAATGCAATGTCATCAGTTTGGTCGAGAGAAACTTGGCACTTAGGCATATTCGGAGCCCATTTTTCAAGACCATGTAAAATCATAAGAGAAGTATCAGGGTCCAAAGTAGAAAAATATTCTTCATCATCCACTTCAGTACCATCGGACTCTAAAACCACTGTTAAATTCTCCGAGGGCATCCCTAACTTTTCTGGCACTTTTGTAAGAAGATCTTCAAGGGATGATGAGACTATACCCTTCTTTTTGTCTCGATTTACATCACAGATTTTATACGGCTTGTTAATATCGTGCTCCATTGTTTTGTATTCAAAATAGTAAATTTATCAGTTGATGACTCACGTATTACGAAATTCTATTTTTTTTTTTTGTTCAAATCAGGCACGTACTACTCTCAAAAAAAATCCGAGTTTGGCTTCACTGACTCGCTGTTCACCCACCACACTGACTGTTCGCAGTGGTCGATTTGACGTTTTATAAATATTGCCAGAGGAGAAATATTTATGCGCAGTTTTAATTTGTTTGTTTGGTTTTGCAATAATTTATTCAAATATTTTTTTGAAACTTTCGTGAATAGTCTGAATGAAGATCAGTTGATGTTTTTAAAACAACGTCTGCCTCCCACAAGCTCCTGAATATGACTCCCGTTTTGCTTGGCCGCTCACGGCCGGCGGCGCGGCACCGGGCGCCGATCATCATGAAACGAACAGTTAGCTGCCTTAAAATATATATATACCTATCAAAGCCATCTGTTTCTCTATCAATCAACTTAGATCTCTGTTTAATTTTATTCTATTCATAATTTAAGAACAAGGGAAGTATTTATGAAACAAATTATGGATCGATTATTAATTACAAGGTTATTCCTATAGAGCACTACAAGGTTATTAATGTACCTATGATAGTAGGTAGTAGTACCTTACCTATTACTATCAAAAACTACGACTTCATAATCCTAAATCAGATGCTAACTATACATAAAACATTTAAGAAATGGTGTAACGGTGTAAAAAGACACTTAACGAAGCCGAGAGTCATTTGTACTCCCCGTCATTGTAATATTTTTTTGTACTGGACCATACCTGAGAACCTTCTGGTTACGGATATATTGAACGTCAAAATTCAATCTTTTAGGGTAGGGAGGGGGAATGGCGCTCACCGGGTAATGGCGCTCACCTCTATAACTCTGTCAAAATGCGACGTAGCAACACGCCATGCGGCGTGAAGCGCGCGGGGAGGGGTCCTCTAACGGACAGCGATGCGAACGGGCAGTCTGCTCGCGTCATGCGACCATAAAGTGCGTTTCTTTGTTTGCGGCCGCGCTGATCTAATTTTTGGTTACGTGTGTCTTGCGGGTAAGTCCAAAACTTTCATGGTTATTTAGCTTTTAGTTTTACTTTTTGACAATACAACTATTCAGTTTTGTGATAATGCAATCAATTTTCAGTAAATGTGCATGATATTTTTTTAATTTCGAATTAATTACCAAACGACCGTTTGGGGTTATACCGCTCAGCTGAACGTCATTACCCCATAGTGACTTATTTTTTTCATTGTTGTAGATATGCCAAGAAATCGTGAAAGGACCACCGCTAAGGCGGCTTGGACCGAAGAAGGCCTTCTGTCTGCTAAAACTGCGATTGAAGGAGGTATGTCCAAAAGGAAAGCCGCAAAACAATATAACATTCCATTTACTACCTTGAGAGATCGACTAAAAAATGAAAACATGAACAACCCAAGACTTGGTCGCAAGCCCGTTTTCACCCAACAGCAAGAAACTGAAATTGCTGAACAAGTTAAGTTGCTGGGTTCGCTATACTATGGACTTAATGTCGCAGATTTGCGTAAACTTGTTTATAAATATGCTGAGCTCAACAATATCAAAAACAATTTTGATCAAAGCAGCAAAACAGCTGGATTAGATTGGGTTCACGCTTTTATGAGACGCAATCCTTCAGTTTCTATACGCAAAGCTGAAGCGACAAGCTTAAATAGAATTTTTGCTTTTAACAAAGAAGAAATAACAATTTTCTATGACAAACTAGGTGACTTAATGGATAAACATAAGTTTATTCCCAACAACATTTACAATGCTGACGAAACTGGCATAACCACGGTAACAGACCCAGGAAAAGTGCTTGCCGAAAAAGGACAAAGAAGAGTCGGATCTGTTACAAGCGGCGAACGAGGAAGCAACACAACAGTTATGTGTGCGATGAGTGCAGCCGGAAACTTCCTACCGCCTATGTTTATTTTTGCTAGACAGAGAATGACGCCTTTATTAGAAAAAGATGGACCGGCTAGTGCATTACACCAACTCTAAAAATGGCTGGATAAACGAAGATTTATTTGTCACTTGGCTCAAACATTTCGCAGCATTTACCAAACCTACCCAAGAATCACCTGTGTTATAATAGTTGTTTGACATCTAAGACTTTATTATGTTCATTAAATTGGAAAAGGCTAATCGTACGTATGTACGATTAGCCTTTTTATTAGCCTAAAGTAGAGTCTACAATCACAAATTAGCATCAATCTTTTGTATAAAAGATTGATGCTAATTTGTGATTGTAGACTACTTTTATTGTATAAGGTTGATCTCATTAATACTTCTCATTTGAATGTATCTTACTTGTTATATTCGAAAAAAAAACATGTTAGAGCGCCATTACCCGGACCCTGAGCGGCATTACCCAATGTCAGGGGCAATGCCGCTCAAACATGTTTTTTTTATAATGTTTTCCTACTACTAGTAAGTCAAAGATATATGTCTATGTTGATAAATCGTTGATTACTCGATAATTAAAGACTTTGTTACTTTTCTTAATTTTCCTTTATATTAAATAATTTAAAAAATACACCATGTTTGCCTTAAGTGGACGCCATTCCCCCTCCCTACCCTACTGATGTTTTTTTTACGAAAACATGTGTCTAATGTTATAACACAACTTTTAATACCCCCACGCTCCTATACCTACCGTTGCATGCACCAATATGCATTTTTTTTTCGTTTGTTACATTGCGCACATACAGCAAATGACAGCAAAAATCGTTTCCCAGTAATTATTTTTGTGCAATGTTCCTTTGTTTGATGTACAGTATACTTAGTTGGTGTTTACGTGGTAGGTCTTTTTACAGCCTGTATATACCTACCTTCCTGATTTCTTTATTTTGTTTTTAAATTACTACTGTCTAGGTAGGTACTTTGTTGAGCAGGTTAGGTGGTTAGAACAAACCATCTATCGATCTGAAAAAGACGAGTATAACATACCATAATAACCTACCTAAGTAATAATATAGGCTAAAAATCTGTAAACCAAGAATAACTCTAGCCTGATCGGGGAAAAACTTGTTCGTATTTTATAGGTGTAAATTTGTAGTAAAATCTCTTTGGCTGTACCTACTGTTTGTAACATATGACATATTAAAAAAGAAAAAGAAAAAATAAAAACGATTTCCCGCCATTTTTCAATTGGTTTCATGTCCACCAAAATGAGTGAATCTATAGAAGAAATTCGATACATTTTGAACTTCAATTACAAAAAAGGGAAAAACGCGACGCAAGCCGCGAAAAAAATATGTGACGTTTATAGACTTAACGTAGTGTCAGTAAGAGTAGCACAAAGTAGGTTCAAGCAGATGCAGCTCGCTCTGGTCGCCTTGTTACAGATAAAGTTGTTGCCGATAAAGGTGCAGCAAGATCAGCATATTAGTAGTTACGACATAGCTGAAGAGTTGGGGTTGACCACAAAACAGTTTTGACCCATTTGGAAAAGTCTGGGTATAAGCTCGATACTTGGGTGCTACACGAGCTCTTAGTCTTGAATTTGTATATAAAATACGAAATATTTTTTTCCCCGACCTATGTAATATGTTAAGTACGCTGAGTAACTGTAATTTAATTCAAAGTTTTACACCCGCATCAGAGAGCTGCACGAACTGTTTGCCGATGGCGTGTGGTTTTGTATAAAAACTGTCAGCTAAAGCTTTTCACGCAAATGCATGCGATGTAAGTAACGCTACGCCGCGTGAACTGCGGGGGTGATAACGTGGCGTAGGTACCTAGTTAGGTACTCTACATGTGGGCAGCTTATTACCTACCTTCCCAAGTAATAGGGAGACTATTTCAGACTTCGTTTGTCTCAACTCAGAAAGTTGAACCATGGCTGCAGCTGCAGATACCTAGTTATTGATCATCAGTGATGTATAAAAATAATTTTAGTTTAGAAACGGCCTCGACTACTGTGGGATGAGTTGAAGTAATTGTGTCACCTATACCTACTTTAGGTGGGTCTTGAACCTCATAGGTGCCTATGAATGTAGGTTTTTATTTAGTTGCATAATATCTTTTATCAGAGTAATAAAAATATAAATGTTTTTTCCTGCGATCAGCGTCGAGGGCCACGGGCCAGGTATACAAGGGCGGCTGTGGGGTCACGTTCGGTCACAGCGCGGCGCGACGGTTAGGATCAATATAGTCTCCCCTACCGACTCACCCCCTTAATACTCAGTACCAGAATGCAATTTGCAACTTACAGCTCAATGTTTTGAGCTTTTCTGCAAAAGTATGAGTACGCAAAAAAAAACCATACAGTGGAGAAATTAAACCTCTATGTAGTAATGATTAATAAAAATAACTACTATGGGTACACCCCTGCCTTGCCTGGATTACAGGCGTGATGTTATGTTATTAAAAGAAGCGTACATCAATATAGAAGCACAAAAAGTTTTTAGAGGCTCATTTAGAAACAATTGAAGTTGACATGTCATAAAATTAAGAGCCAAATTTGTTTTAATTCTTCTTTATTTGTAAATTCCATAGTATCTTTCAAATATATGCCATAGGTACTAATCCATGTTGATAAAAACCGATAGGTAGTGATTTTTCAGCATTACTATACTTTACAAATATGACGTTCTGCTAATAGGACATACCTACTGCTCGCAGGACGATTTGCTTTTAGTTAGGACGTTTTGATACGGAGGTTCTTGAACAGTTTGCTCAGTTGACAATGGTCTACCGCGTGGTCTGGGGACAAGTCCATCCTATTTAACTGAATTTATGAATCTAGGTGTCTATGTGTTTTATTTATTCGGTTATTTGCGGCTTATCTAAAACCTTGTTTCCTTATAACAGAATGCAACATAAAAGCGGCGTCGACGCGCGACGCATTGTTAACCAAATTTAAATATTTTGGTACTGCCACTTCCACCACCGCCTCTGTGGGTGTCTAACAGTATGAGGTTCCTATCTGTGTACCTACGTTGTTGTCATTTCCAAACCTCAGACAATATTCAGTCTGTTGTACCTTGTACCACACATTGTAAAGGCAGGAAAGCTCTCATTTCAATGTTAATCTATTTTCGTATTTACGTTACCTATGTATTTAGTTTAGTTGCCGAATTCCTTTTAATTAATTTTATTAAAAGTAATTATGTTAATTAATTATATATTTTTAAGCTATTGCATAGCTTTTATCGCGGGCTTTGAGCGCGGCGACCGAATCAAGAAATTCCGTAACGAAAATAGAACCTAACACCCCCCACTCCGCCTACCATGTAGCTCGGCCGAGCGTTCGCTTAACGTGTATGTATATGGTACGACTGTACTTGAATTAATATCAAAGAAAAAAAATACTGCATAAATAAAAAATAAAAAAAAATTATTTATTTATTTATTTTATTATTTATGTACACACAGTAAAATAGAGGGTCTACCCTTTATAGCAGAACTTTTTATGTCAGAATATTATTTTGCATAACAGCGCATAGCATAAACTTCATTTCGCAGAAAATCGTTTGGCATACACTCATTTATAATACATTAAAAACGCATAATTTTGTAAGTCAGAATCATCTTTAGGCATAAATTTGATATCCATACTAATTCAAAGTAGAACCATCATATTGCAGAAAGTTCACTGTCAGAATCGTCTTTTGGCATAAATTACATATCCATAATAATTAAAAAGTAGAACCATCATATTGCAGAAAGTTCACTGTCAGAATCGTCTTTTGGCATACATACATTTCATATCGATAATCATTAAAAGGTAGAACTATCATATCTCAGAAAGTTTACAGTTAGAATCATCTTTTGGCATACATTTCATATCCATAATAATTGAAAGACTCATCTATCACATTACGGAAAATTCATAGTTAGAATAATTTTGTATGAAGCATGAGATAAGCATGCAAACATGCAAACAAGCTTACACCATGCATGCATCAAGCATGTAGCATGCAAATATGCAAAAAAGCACACACCATGCATGCAGCATGCAAGCAAGTATGCAGCATGCAAGCAAACATGCAGCATGCAAGCAAGCATGCAACATGCAGCAGGCATGGTTTCTGTCACGGCTCCGGCGCTGCGGGGCTCCGGCGGTCCCACGCAAGCTTCTCGTCGCAGACGGTTGTAACGCTCACCACAGCGGCTTCGGCTTGCTGGCCGGCTTCGCCGGCCAGCCTCAGCCGCGGCGGCGGGCGTTAAAACCACCTGCTCCTCAGCTCGCGGGCCGCCTTGCCCCTCCGCGCCTACGCGGGCTTAAATTACACTCTAGGGGTAGGGCAGACAAGACTACGTGCAGTCGGTTTTGCAGCGATTCGGTTCTGTCACTTCACTAACTTTTGTAGTACAACATATTGACTTTTTAAGACAATATTTTAATTTTAATTTAAGGTTAAGAATATGATTACATTTTATAGAAATGACAATAATTATGCCTAATAAAATTATTCCAAATGATATTCTGCCATCTTCTTAATATGCCAAATGAAATTATTCCAAATAATCGTCGCTCTAAATAAACGTTATGTGAAACGAAATTATGCGAAATTAAGCTTTGCCAAAAGTAATTATGCCAAATAAAATTCTGCCATCTTAAAAGTATGCCTTTGTAAATTCGGACATATAAACATTCGGCCAAACAATAATTATATTAAATGATTTTTATGCCATATATATATTCGTTTAAAGAAGATTATGCCAAGTGGGTTATGCCAAATAAATTTCGGAGCATCAAAATTCTGCCAGATAGAGGGAACCCTAAAATAGATACAGATACGGCATATTAGTATTAAGTACAAAGGTACTGCTTATTTCTGAAGAAATTTCTTCCAGCAGACCTGCGAAAGGAGAAATGAAAAAGAAATGTAGACAATAGTGTGTGAGAACAAGAAGAGAAGAATTTGATTCGCGACGTCTTAAACTAGAATATTAAATATACTTACATATAATGCAAAATTTAAATAAAAATAACATATACTTAAATAAATACATAATGCTAAAATAAATAAGCTTATATATATAAATATATAAATTCTCACAGTTAAAAGGAAAGGTAATGCTCTTTTACTCGGTATTTGAAATGAGAAATAGATTTTAAATCTCGAATGCTAGGCGGAAGTGAGTTCCACAATCTTACAGCATGAACAGAGAAGGAATAAGAATAGTAGCTGGTTTTATGAGGATGGGATTTAAGGAGGGATCTAAGATGTGATCTACACGGTGCGTCGCGAGGGCGTGCGTAAGAAAAACGCTCACGCAGATAGGAAGGATAAGATGGGTTGTGTAAGATGTTGAAGAGGAGACATAAAATCCGAGTGTTCCTGCGTAAGCGGATCGGGAGCCACTTGAGTTCCTTGCGAAGGTGAGACTACTACTTTCGCAGACCGAAAACAAAGCGAAAGCACAAGTTTTGCAAGCGCTCAAGCTTGTTTAATAGCTCCTCAGTAGCATCCAAGTAGCAGGCGTCGGCATAATCTATAATCGGCTGAATAAGTGTCTGTGCCAAAGAAATTTTAGTCTTCAAGGGCAGGAGACTTTGAAGGCATTTCAGCGAAATTATAATTGCATATGTTGATAAAAAATGCTATGCAATAGCTTTACCGCGGCAGTCCCCGAGTGCCACACGTGTTTTTTTATATACTAAAGAATTATATAATTAAATTAATAATTAAGCGTCTAGACAGTACTATAGCAAACAATACATTGTAACTCTACTTTAAACACTAGGTATAGTATTTTAATCTGACCAAGCGACACGCGCTTTACTTGGGGTAACAAAGTGTAAAAACACGCTGTGAATGTGTGCGTGAAGACGAGTAGCTGCAGCACATAGTACGCACGCACACACAGTTCCGACTTCGCCATCGACATTGTCTTGGACGGTACCGAGAGCACTTGCGCTTACACACACATTCACAGCGTGTTTGTACACTTGGTAACCATAAGTAAAGCGCGTGTCGCTTCGTGAGATAAAAATACTGTAGGTACTGTCTCCTAAGTATGTATCGTCTTATGTAGCATTTGTTAAACGCTTCAACCTATCAACCTTGACCTGACACCTAACACTGTACTTAAAAATTGGACTACCTCTGCACAAACAATGGAGATGCGGATTACTGAGGCTTTACTGAGCTTCACAATCCATTAAACTTCCTTGTTCAGTTTCCGCACGAATAATGATCTGTTGACGTCGTTAAAACGATTTCATAGAGCCTGCATACTGATTTAATTAAAGGTACTTAGTAAAATATAAAAATATAATAGTCTGCTGAACCCTTTCCAATCCGGTTTTCGTCCTGGTCATAGCACCGGTACAGCCTTAGTTAGCGTTACTGATGACATACGGTTAGGCATGGAAGCGGGAAATCTGACGGTACTTTGCTTACTGGATTTTAGTAACGCGTTTAATACTGTCGATTTCGATATCCTGCTTGGCGTGCTTCGTTCGCTTAACATATCTCAAACGGCGATTGACTGGTTTCATAGTTACCTGTATGGCCGCCGGCAGCGTATATGCATGGAAGAGTCTTGCTCTTCTTGGTGTTATACTTCTGCCGGTGTACCTCAGGGTGGCGTTTTATCTCCTTTACTCTTCGCAATATTTATAAACTCTATATCCAAAAAACTTCTTTCTTCCTACCACCTTTATGCAGATGATTTGCAAATATATAAACAAGCTGTCCTTTCGGATTTGGCTGATGCAATTAATATAGTAAATAAAGATTTGGGTTCAATTTGCGAGTGGAGTGAGGCACATGGGTTGCAGGTTAATCCATCGAAGACTCAGGTCATTGTTGTTGGCAGCTCTAGGGTGACACCCAAGGTAAACTGGTCACAGCTTCCCCAGGTACAATTTCACGGAGCTGCTATTCCAGTCAGCGAAAAGGTTAAGAACCTTGGGGTTTGGATCGACAAACATCTTTCTTGGGGTCCTCAGTTGCAGGACGTAAGTCGCAAAATTTTTGCATCTGGTAAGTCCCTGAGACGATTGCGGAACTTTCTTCCGACTGCCACTAAAACTGCGCTTGCACAATCCCTTTTACTTCCCATCCTTGACTACGCTGATGTCAGTTATCTCGATCTCACAGAGGCACAACTAGATAACCTTGAGCGACTTCAAAACTTTTGCATAAGATTTATATTTGGGCTGCGCAAATATGATCACATTTCTGAATTTCGTACAAAGTTCAATTGGCTTCCCATACGTCTTCGCCGGAATTCTCATATCTTGTTTCAGCTCTACAGTATTCTGTTCAACCCTAAAACCCCCTCTTATCTTAAAGAATGTTTCAAGTTCCTTCATGACACACATAATAGATATCTTAGGTCATCGGAAAACTTAAGACTAGAGATGCCGATGCATTCCACCAGCTTTTATGACAAGTCTTTTACAGTTCAAGCAGTACGGTTATGGAATGCCTTGCCCGAGTCGATAAGGCGTGCTCAATCTTTGCCCACTTTTAAAATTATGGTTAAAAAACACTTCCTCTCTCCTTAAACATCATTATTACATTTAGTTTCCTTGCTCTTGTTTCATGTTTATTATTGTATATATTATTTGTAGATAAGTATATGTTTTATGTATGTATGTATTTGTTGTATATGTAAATGGTACACCACTGACTACCTGCATTATTGTCTCTCCTTCTCCCTTGAATCCATCCAAAGGTTGTCTGTAAAAGATCGCTTTTAGCGATAAGACCGCCCATTGTGTCACCCTGTTTAAAATGTCTACATTTATATGTGTAATTTTTATGGTGTACATAATAAAGAGTATTCTATTCTATTCTATTCTATTAATAATTGCTTAATTAGCTAAGAACCACCGCTTAGACTGACTGACAATAACGTTCTTGGTGAACTTCGATTGTAGTGCTAATAAAATATCTTGAAACTACTACTTAGTAGGTACCTACCTACTTACATATTTTCTGCGCGCATTAAGAATGTAGTAATTAATATATTAAATTATCCAACTGAAGGTGCCGATTCTCTTGTCACAAATGCCTCTAAACTAGACTAAAAATCACCAACATTTAGTTTATTCCTGTCAAACGACGATTTCCCATTCTGAAATAGACTAAAGTGACACAACTTAACTGTATTTTAGTTTGGCAATTTTGCTATTCTGCTATTCTATTTTCGGTTTATTATGGACTTGTTGAATCTGTCCTCAGATATGGCATTATCTTTTGGGGCAACTCATCAAATAAAGATATGGCATTTATAATGCAAAAGCGATGCCTACGTGCCATGTTTGGTATCCAAAGTACGGAGAGCAGTAAGCCAATTTTTACAAAGCATAAAATACTCACACTTCTGTCATTTTATATTTTGGAAACAACCTTATTTGTCAGAAATAACCCCCATTTGTTTCCTCGAATATCGGACATTATAATATATAATCTCCGGGATAATAGAAAATTTCGACCCCCTTAATAAAAATCTAAACCACTAAAACACAACACGTAGGTAATCATTTTTCATATTTTCCATACAAAAAGTGAAAAATTCCATATAAAACACGTCGAGGCTGCCACCCTGCGAGCCACCACGGGCTTAAAAAAAAGTTCACAGGGTAAGGCAAACAAGTACCACGTCGAGTCGCGATTGTTAAATTTGATTTTAGTTGTGTCGATTTTTTTTTTTAATTTACAGATTTTTTTGCAAAATAGCTTTAAGATTCACATAGCAAAAAGTAAGGAATTTTACTGATAGTTTAGTTCGGTGTACAAGAGAATCGGCACCAATGTCTGACTCTAGGTGAGAGCTACCTACTGCCTACGACAGCAGATCTAAAGCGTTCCTACGGTTATTTGCCTCACTAAATGAGTTTTCCCAAACTCTCGAACGCTAAATCGTTTTATAGCATCGGAAAGAGGTGGATTCACCCAATTTCATCAAAACCCTGAGGCCAACTTTCAAGATTGTGCCAACATAATATTGGAAAATCTCTCGCTGTATTTCAAGATAGATATTAGAAGACAAACAACTTTACTAAGAAGGTAGGTACATTGTTTATTGTAGATGTGTTTTCCATGTAGAGTAAAATTGTTGTAAGTACCTAGTTTATTTCCAAACAAAGTGAGCAACAAGTGGGTAGTATTAACATCTGCATTATTAAAGAGTGGGGATGTAGGTACTAGTTCACAACAAACGACGCATCTGCAATGCTAAAATAAACATAGCCCACGAGACCGCAGTACAGTCAGTAGGTACCTAGTCCATGTCATTGTAGTAACCTTTTAGATTTTGTACCATTGTAGATACGAAATCTTAAAAGATTTTTACTAATTTAATAAGATTGAAAACAAATTGCCAAAATTCATGTCGCAGTAGTCTACGTTGAACCACGCATAGGTATATGCCAAATTGTTAGCATAAATAAATGAAAACTTGTATAATCTACTTAAGTGGTAGGTACATAAGAACACAGTTCTGAGTACCTACTAACCACACGAAGACACGTGTAGGATTTATAGCATGTTCAAATATTTTCATATTCCTGAATGTTACTGATATTTAATTTTACGTTTTATTTCAGACTTAAATTATTCTGACTTGTGTGACATATCTAGAGTTTGTTCCTATTTACTTTGCCATTGAATTGGCTATTTTATTTAAAAAAATCGATAATGAGTTGAGGGCACTATGCTGTAGTATATTTTAATATTTAATTCAAATTTTTAATGTTACTGAATTGCTTTGAATAATGGATAAAATAATTATTTGATGTTTACCTATTTATATTTTTGTGCGCCGCCGCCCGTTGAGGTAAAACATGCCTGTGATTTAATTTATTGTAACATCTTGCATGCAATGTGTGTATACTCTTGTTTTGGAGAAATTAATTATCGTATTAGGTTATTTTATTAACCGGCTTCAAAAAGAGGAGGAGGTTCTCAATTAGCCTGGTTTTTTTTAATGTGTTTTAGCTTCCAACTTTCTTCTAGGTGAACCGATTTGGATGATAATTTTTTTTATTTAAAAGCTGGTGTTTCTCATGTGGTCCCATAAAAATTCTGATCAAGTTCTGACAAGGAGTTTTTAAGTTATATTTAATACTGCTTATTTTTCCACTTAGTTTATATTGATGATGTTTTAATAATTTCCTATCATTGTTATTTACTTAATAAGTAGTGGAATACGGATTTGTGTGGTGTAGGTACCACAACTAAAAAGTGAAAAATTAAAACATTTTTACAAAAAAATCCACCGACTTCCGTTACCGGTTAAAAGTTTTTACGTTACCTACAGGCTACAGAGTGTGAAAGAAACAGTGGGCGACGATGTGTCACCAAACAATAAATAAGGTTTAGAATTGTGTAAAAAAACTTAGAGCCTTAGAGTATCATAGTGATTAGTTAGTGTAATTGGCATCAGAAACGTATCGAAATAGTAATTTTGCGAAATAATAGTAAAGTAAACTTTGTAAATCTCAATTAAGTGGGCTATATAGTAGAAATGTATAGCTTTTTAGTGCGTTCCGCTACCCTAGACCGAGACATAGCCCTGGACCTAACATTCAGACACTTAGTCCATGAGAAAAGCCTACTTAATTGAGTTTACAAATTGTTTCAATAATAATTTATGAATACTGTAAAATTGGTTTATCCCACATACGTTCAGAGGCGCTTCACATCCTGAAAAATCTAGATATAGTGTTTTAGATATCAGATATCTGTAGTTATGTAACTATACAATGAGTTTTATACCTTTTACATAATTTAGCATGTAAGACAGTTTTCTGTTATAAAAGTTAGTTTTTACCTTCATAAATTGTAATATCTTATTAGTTAATACAGATACAGTAATTTTAATAACTTCAGTAGACAGATAATATTGTAAGGAATCCGAAACACACATCACACATGTCACATACACATACACACGTCATATAACTTGTTTATTTCAATGTGTTTAGCTGTAAAATATCATGTAACTATAGTGAAAATAAGAAAGAATAAAGATCGAAAAAGGGAAGCAAATCGAGGCTCTTGTTAAGGTAAAGATTGTCCGTATTTAAGCAAGCATGCATATTTTTGTATTTGTTGTCATCGACAAGTCATCTACAAGGCTTAATATAGTAACTAGTATACCAGGCGAATTCCTGAACAGACCCGTAAGTGCATCCTGAAATAAATTGTAAAATTATTCTGTGTTATTAATTCTTCAACAACATACCTGTGCCCGTGTAGACTTCAGGATATGGTTATCATCTGAGTAAATATCTATCTGGAACCTATCGGTATAGGACGTCAGCGCCGCTAGGACAGCGAGAGGCCTATCTTCATGCCGTAATAATCTGAATAGGTCTACAACCTCTTAACAGACATCGCGTCCAGCGATCACGTCCGTCCGGTACACAAACCACAGAATTAGATTCTTCTTCACGTTAAACACGGCGCCGGCGGCGTCGGCGCTACTGCCATGTTTCGGAGATCGATGAAGATTTAATTTTTGTCCAGCAACATTCTAAAAATGAAGAGCGCTATTTTATTCGTAAATTCCGTCAGCATTTCAATTTTCCAAATGGACTGTTTGGTTGATAATTTATGTACCGAGCATCCGGCGAAGCTACACTCGTAAATATTAGGTGAGTGATCCATAAAAAATACATTTAAAAAATTCTCGCCGATCGATCTTTGGATCTCTCCCGGTGGCATGTGTGAGGAGATATCCAGATGCATAGAAAAGTCTGTTACGTTTTGAAGAGCACTTCAACTACTGATATCAGTATCAGAGTTTGCGTCTATCTACAGTCTACACCTTCAATTACACTGTATCCTTTATCACTCTAGCTGGAACAGTAAATTGTTTAGAATTTATAGTTACGAGATAATTGATGTCTAGCCGTGTAGATACAAATTAGTCACGTACAACAAGATTTTAAAAAAACAGTTCAATGTTTCAAGGACTACTTACTTAGACGTGAGAGAGATTTTATTCATAACGGCTGGAACTTCGCTGGAGTCATATTTTTCAATGACAGTGTAGATATAGCTATTTGCAGGTAGGAGGGTGGCGGGTGGTCTCGGCGGTGTAATGTAAAGTCTCGTTGACACGGTACCTGCATTAACGGAGCATCACAGCAGCGATGTCCGGATGTTGTAATTACAAACTGGAAACGTTGACGTACCTACGTGTGATGTAAACACGCCGGATGTTGACCGCTTTTCAGTTGCACTGACTTCTGAATGCGATGGTCATTTCATGAAGACTCTTGTGGTTTCGCAATGTAAACCAAAGCTTCCACTTACAAACAAGTACTATTTACCAACGCGGCAGCCGTACCTTCATTTTGTTTCAAACTACATTGCAGACCGTCTTCGGGAAAAGGACGAAAAGTTTATCATAAGGACGTACAGTGAAATGTGAATAGAAGCCTCACAAGAGCCCTACAATGACATTCACCGACCCTATTTGTGGTGTCCTTCATAAAGGTCAGGTGCGTAGAACTTGAAATAATGTGAGCACTATTTTGATTTAAAAGAGTGTCTCTGGAGTTTCTTGCCCGTTCTTCCCCATATCTACGGTACCTACTACGCTTTGGAATGGGCAACTAGCTTCATCTTCCTGACTGATTGTCTCCTAGAAAATTCAAAAGTGCCTGTAATTGGTCTATTTGAAATAATTGCTTTGAGTTTAAGTTTTGACTTTGCACATGAAAGATACTTGCATGAACTTGAAAATGTAAGTTGTATAACGACTGTAGAGTATGAGAGTCCTGAATCGCTTTGGCTACTCGTAATAGAAATTAAGTAAATATTTTTCAGCAATTCGCAAGTTTTTCGCCGAGAATCATTCAAAACGTACATATTTTGAACGCGGCTTTTTGCTTTTGTTGTTTACTAATTGATCACTTGAGTCTCGTATCCTGTGTTTATCAAATATTTCAAGAAGAACTGCAGAAAGAATCTCATTTTTGAATTGTTTGTTTTGAATTGATGAATGATTCTTAAGGCACTCTAACATACATAATAGTTTTGAATTGCAAAATTATATTTTTGTTTTTTTGGTCGGTCTATACTAACAATAAAAAAAAAACTGCTGTGTTACACGGCATATTTTTTTTTCTGTCCTTGTAATACCTAAAAAATCTTAAAACGTAAGTAAACCCACTTCATATTTTTTGTAAAACGCCGTAGTATTGAAGCTACAAGTATCTTTTGTGTGAAACTAGCCTTTGACTGCAGCCCACATGACCTTTTCAGCTCAGTATTCAGGTCGAGGTCGCACATCTGACCCCAGGTTCCCACGGGCACATTACAGCTGCCACATGAGTGGCACAATTTGTGCCTGGATACCACAAAAGCAATTGCATCGGAAACCGATACGAACCCAATTAAGTAAATTGAGATTAATATAAATAAACAGTGAAAGCTCTTTAAACTTTGGCATCGTTAACAAAATGTAGTTACTGCTATTAAACAAGTTCCGAAATAAGTTGCCGTGAAACGTTCAGCAACCATTAATCTTTGTTACATGTGCTCTCGTGATAGGTTTATGAGAGAAAATATTAAATTATTTTAGTCAAAGATTAGCTGTCATTACGACTCAGCTTAATGTTGTTTTGAATCTTTTACAACTATGCCATGTCGATCACTAACATAGCTGGCGTCTACACGATTAGCGAGCTTTACATTTTTCGATCACAAATAGAAAACTAATCTTCAATAACAGGAAACTTAAACAATGCTTAACTCATAAGTTTTTTTGGAAAGAAGGTTTCATCTAGATGATTATTCGCATTTGAAAGGGGGAGCTATATTGAAATGTCAGTCATTTTAATTTATTTCTTTTGTGATCGCTGGAACATCCAGACCGTGGGAAACGGCCAAAAGCTATCTTAAGAAGTGAGTTGCTAGTAGGTACAGGAGATAACATGTTGTCGTTACATTTACATACATACCCATAATTACTGTATCTCGAAACAGAAAATAGGTACCTATCTACTTAAGATCTTAGTCTTTATCTGGTCATTGTGTTACTGCTTCTCTGTAAAATACATTTGCAGTTAAAAAAACATATTTAAACGCAGGCATGTATTGCCAAATATTTATTTATTTATTAAAACACTAGCTGCGCCCCGCGGTTTCACCCGCAGAAATTTCGATCCCGTGGGAATATCGGGATAAAAAGTACCCTATGTTCTAATCCAGGTCATAGTCTACCCATGTGCCAAATTTTATCCAAATCCGTTCAGCCGTTTTAGCGTGATTGAGTAACAAACATCCGAACATCCACCATCCATCCAGTAGGATTATGTACAAGTAAAAAACTACTGTACAAAGGCGGTCTTAATGCCTTAGCTATTTTCTACAAGTCAACCTTAGAGTGATGCAGATAGAAAAGATGGCAGGTGCAACATACGGGATAAATAGCTCGGAAATAACTATAAAATACAAGAATAAATATAAACCAAATAAACTTGGTCAGGAGAAATAACGATCGGTAGAGGAGAATACGAATCCAGCAAATCAGCCAACTTCCGACAGGTATGTTCATGTGGCTTCACTTTAAAAGATAACTCTAACTGGTTGCCGTCCTGATATCCAGAGGGAGCGCATTCCCAAGAAAGACCGCCTGGACAAAGAAAGAAGAATGAATGAAGCCAGGAGCGTGAGTAGGACATGGTGGAGTGTGAAGATTTGAGAGATTTGTGATTTGGGTGTTTTGAGAGCAGAGAGCATAAATATTGAATTAGGGAAGTCGGGTAAGAAGGAGAAGTGGGTTTGTCAAAAATAGAGAACAACGTGGACAGTGCCCTCAACTCTCTGCGCTGACGAATGGGTAACCATTTTAAAAGCAGTTTGTGCACATACATGGTCATACTTACGAAGATTGAAAACGAATCGAATGCAGTTATTGAGAAGGCGGTCAAGTTTATTGAGGAGATCTGCATTCAGGTCATAGTTACACACATCACCATAGTCAATTATAGGAAATATTAGGGACTGTACAAGCATTGCTTTTATGTGTGATGGGAGAAGGTTTTTCAGTCGATAGAGCGAACGCAACGTTCCGGTGACTTTTCTTTTTTTTACCAAATATTAATGGTGTCCCTGAAATAAGGCCATATTTTTTACCTTATTCTGTCTGATGATCAAGCATATACATACACGTGATTTTTGATTTCACCACAGAAACTTCTTTATGATGGTTCCTTTAGCGCTAAGGATCGCGACATGGATGGCTTGGCACGAAATGTTTCAGTCCTTGGTAATTCTTGTAACCTCCTGAAAAGAGAATCCCAAGGTTCAGAGGCATCAGGTATTTCTACAGTATTGGTCGCCGACCTATTGATCATTTCCCTGGTCTTTTTCGCTGAAAATACAAAACTGGTATCTGGTATCTTACATCATGTCCAGACCAGCGCAGCTGTCGACGCATTAGATAGACCTAAATTCCGCAGACATTAGCCCTTCGCAGGACATCCGTGTTTCTAACACGGTCGGACCATTTGATGTTTAAGGGACCGCGGAGGCATTAAAGGTGGAATCGGTCTAAAGCGCGTATGTGTCTTATGTACATGCACCACATCTCATAGGAGTACAGGACGTTTGGAAAAACAATGGCCTTGTACACGTTGACCTTCGTTTGTAGTTTGAGGTCGTGCGAGCGGAATACCTTCTCCCGTAGTCTGCCGAATACTGCACAGCATCAATTCTGCAGTTAGTTTCCGGGTCCAAGTCACCCTTTGTCTCCAGATCCCATGGCGGCAATCCGGCAAGGAGGCTCGCCGCCTCGCAGGAGACCGTGCGGTATCCACGGACCAGCCGGATGGCCATGACCCTCAGGGACGCTTTCAACCGGCGGGCTGGCCGGAGCCTCAATGAACGCGCCTAGACCGGTGCCCCGTAGAGGGCCATGGACCGCACGACTCCCGCGTAGAGCCTCCGGCAGGAGGCGTTTGGACCCTCTAGATTGGGCAGGAGCCGCTTCAAGGCAGCCCTGGCCCGCTCCAGTTTGGGAGCCAAACGACGAAAATGCTCTACGAAGTTCCACCGGCTGTCGAGGACGAGTCCCAGGTACTTCATCGTCGACTCGACGCCGATGTGAACCCCTCCTACCGTTACTTGGGAACCCGACAGTGGCACGTTCCGAGGACCATGAAAACACATGGCCTCGGACTTGTGCAAGGCCACCCCGAGTCCCAATTGCCGGATCCTCTCAACGACTGTCGCAACCCCGCGTGTCATTAATTCGGCCGCCGCCTGGTGCGACCTACCCTGCGCCAGGACCAGCGTATCGTCAGCGTAGCACACCACGCTGACGCCGCTAGGGAGGTCGGCGCACAACACCCAGTCGTATCTGATGTCCCACCGATGCGGCCCCAAGACCGATCCCTGTGGGACACCGCACGATATCTCTCGCCGGTTCCACTCTCCCTGGTGACCGGGGTAAATGACGGCCCTATCCGTCAGATAGGCCTCGACTACACGACAGAGGTAGGTCGGCATCCGGTGATACCGGAGTGCCTCCCTGGTGCAACTCCAGGGCAGGGTATTGAAGGCATTGGCGATGTCTAGAGACACCTCCAAGACGACCCCACCCCGGGACACAGCGTCCCCCATCGTGAGGGCTCGCACGCGCATGATGGCGTCCACCGTAATTGCAGTAACATCCTAAGCGCTGTGCGAGGCACGCTGTCGAAGGCTTTTTCCAAGTCCAAGAAACCGAGGACCAGCGGATGCGATTGTTGTTTACACTTTTCTTGAAGTTGTCGAATAGAGAAGAATGCGTCGCGGGTGCCTCTGGTTGGACGAAACCCAAATTTGGTCTCAGGTAGTGTTTTTTCGGACAATTTTAATAACCTATTAAGAAGGACTCTTGCGAAGATCTTCCCTGAAGCCGATAGGAGCGAGATGCCTCTGTAGGAATTGCAGTCGGCACGACTGCCTTTGCTTTTGAACAATGTACAGACGTTAGACATAGTAAAAGTATTTGGTACCAACTCCTCCTCTCACATACGGCAGAAGAAAATTAAAATAGTCTCGTGCAAGTCCCTCTTAGTCAGGGATTCCATCGCCACCTGGTACTTTTGTGTTTCGTTGCTGTTTTATGGCATCTATGACATCTTGGAGAGTCAATGGAACGTCTAGTGCTGTGACCTGAGAAAGCGCAGGTATGGCTGATATGTAATTAAGACCTGCTGATCGATCAACGTTGAGTAAGGTGTTTAAATACCCAACCCATCGCTTTGTAACCTTATCTCTACTCGTAACTAATGTACTAGGAAGTTTTATAACATCATCAACATACACAAATTGGATTAAATAAGTATTATTGTTTATTGATACGTACCAACTGAAAAAAAAAAATTACTCGGTCCACTATTGATGAAAATATCGATGAACATACAAAAAAAATATCTTCCAAACGAACATAGAACCTTCTCCTTTTTTAAAGTCGGTTAAAAAGATAAAAACATAATCGCTAATACAGCCTACTTATGTTGTGGCTAGCTTCTGCTCGCGACTTCGTCTGCGTGACATTTTTTGTTCCCCGGCCCACCCGCCCGCGCTATTACATACTTCGTTTTCTCTTAGTGTTATTTCTGTCTTTTCCGCTTTGCTCGGCGCCTAAGGGTCGTAGCGTGATGTTGAATAGCCTATAAACAATTGGGCTTTAAAATGCAATAATAATTTTTTAAATCCGAGTGATAGTTCCAGAGATTATCGCGTTAAAACAATCTCTTTAGTTTTATTACATTAGGATACAGCGTTACTGGTTATATGTCGGCAATCCGTTAAGGGGATGGAGAGGTCATTTGCAACCGAATGACCCTGTTCAAATGTCACCCATTTTCGAGTAATGTGACATTTTATATTTTTTTGAAGATATCTGCTATCTTATTGTATGTCGTTGGATAGCTGAGAAGTTGTACATGTTTTTGTAAAGTTCTGCCGATAAAGTACTTCCGTGTTTTTTTACAGAAATCGACCATTTTAGTCAAATAACCTGCTTCCAAATGATAGAAAATTGTAACGATTTGTAAAACTATTAAAGATAATTGTCATTTTATGGTTGATTATTATGTATTGAACTAGAAGCAGATAATAATAATTTAAGAAAAAAACATGCATTGTCCTTTTAAAATCTGGTGACCTGTAATACAGGTTTTTATTTAAACCTACTTCAGGCACCAGTCTCTCACAAAGTTAGCTGCTTGTTCGTGCACTATTGTCAAACACTAGCATTAGCATTAAAATAAATTTTCAAAGTTGTGTACCGCAAAAAAAAAAAGTCAAAATACTCGAAAATGTTTGACATTTGCATAGGGGTCATCAGAGGTCATTTTGTGTTGCAAATGACCTTTCCTACATCCCCTTAATGGATTGTCGACATATAACCAATAACCCTGTTTATAGAGTTTAAATAATTAAAGTATGCCAAAGTGGGTCAACAGCGTACCTACGAGTCGGTGGCGCGATAAGTTGGCCGATGCTGCGCTTTCGAGAACTTCAGCCTAGCTTCGCGAAAATTGTATCTACTTCGTGTTATGTTGTTAATTCTAAAGTTTGCCTATTTTCGTGAATGTACGCTTGCCTGAGAGAGAAAGTCACCTTATTAAATTAAGGCTGTATGATTTTTTTATACTTTTGGCAACACGATTCTGACTGAATCTTTTGGCTTTTCAATTACTATGTAAAACTAGATACCCACTTAAGTATTACGTTTTTGAAGCATTGGTTGTAGAGAGAAATGGCAGTCTTAATAGGATAAGTTTATTTTTCGGGATGAACACCCACGTATATCCGGATCTGTGACGCAAGACATCGTATGACGTACTTGATGATGCCTGATCGATTCTTTTTGCACGGTACGAGTAGGTACCTGCTCATGCCTAGCTACTATAGGTGCTAGTAAATCATTAGCTGGTGTGAATTTGCTATAGTGAATTGGCATTACTGCGCTTGGGAGACAGATGTTTCTGATCCTCCTCA
Source organism: Dryobotodes eremita (assembly GCA_917490735.1). NCBI lineage: Eukaryota > Metazoa > Arthropoda > Insecta > Lepidoptera > Noctuidae > Dryobotodes > Dryobotodes eremita. The sequence goes on along the minus strand of OU823251.1, from coordinate 13,753,512 downwards.
CACTAAGGGATTGTGATAACAGTATCATAATCCCTCAATGTACTTTTCACCCGTAAATAGCCAGTTGTTAGAGCAGACCACAGGGTTCTATACAAGTACGAAATACGGTTTTATTGGTTGCATTTGGGAATGCAGTGTTTTAGGAGCAATATTAATTTATAATTTGACATAGAAGCCCCGGCACTCGGTGTTTTCGGCGCTTGCTTCTCATTAAACATGAACTTCGTATACATTTAAACTTAATTATGAACATTATTGCTGGTAAAAACTACTAATTAGTCTGGAAATAAGAGAAAATTAACTCCCATACTCCCTACGTTAAATTAGCTATAAAGTATACATAATATGCTTGAAGTGACTTTTACCCAGTTCTGTGCTTTTACTCTTTCTTGTTTCCAGGCCAAAGATCCTTACTTATATATTTTTCAAAAAACCTCGCAATGGATTAACCAATGAGTGCTGGTTGAATGGTAAATAATGCCTTAAGGCACTTATGCCTTATTAACTGCACCTTATCTATGTATATAAGGTGCAGTTAATGTTAACGTGTAATTAGTACTAAATGGTGGTAGCATCATTTTGCACAAAAGTACAGTGAAACCTGGTTAAGTGGGACCTGGATAAGTGAGAAACCTCTATTATTGAGAATTTCAATGAGGTCCCGGCACTTTTTCATCCAATTACCTCTGTTAATGGGACTTTACGAACCTGGTTAAATAAGATTTGATTTCTAGGATTTTTTCGATGTTTACCTCTATAATTGGGAGTCTGTAGCTCAATTCTCTGTATAAGTGAGACATTTATCAGGTTGGGACAGGGTTCGACACGTAACAATAACAAATAACACCGAAAATACGCATTTTTATTAACCTTTATAAATGGAATAACAGTACATTTCAACCTCTATAAGCGGGGGCCTCTATAAATGAGACAACGATAATTTTAAACCTCTCTAATTGGAAAACTGGATAAATAAAAACCTCTTTAAATGGTACAAAATCCTTGGTCCCTTGAGATCCCAATTAACCAGGTTTCACTGTATAAATAAAAGTGAATAATGCATAACTCGTAGCTCATGAGCTGACACAATTTAGATTGACATTGAAACGCTAAGAAGAAGAATTTATGAACCCCATTTCTAGTAGTTATGTCATGGATTTCGAGGACGGGTATCTACGTAACCACATTTTACAAACATAAGTTGTCCAATATAAGCTTGTAGCAGTCCAATGCTAAATATGGGTTTCTGCTACGTGTAGATTGCTACGCCGAACAAATGCTACGCGGGCGTCATGCTACGTACGTAGGCATCTGGCTACGTAGGCGGATTGAGGATCGCGCTCTAGCGGATTTTCTGTCCTACTGGCCTAGGTAATCCTCTTTCAGTGTTTGATTACCTACTTCGAGGGTTTAAAAGTAGTACTTTTATAAATTATAATATACTTACATTACATATACACGTATTAACTATGAGTTTGCTTGTGGAATTCGGGTTCTGGAGTAACTTTATCACGAAATATCCATTGGCCTAATTTCAGGACCGTGAAAGCAGGATAAACAAAATAAACATGTTTTCATTAATGTTAGATGTAAATACATTAATTTAAGCCTGGATACAAGGGGACTTATGACACACTATTTTCAACTACTTGTAAGGTAATTACATTGTAAATAAAACAACATTTTACTTTTTTATTTATTAAAAAGACACATTATATAAAATTATCTCACACGCGATAAAACTAAAATTAATCTAGATAGTAACGAATTATGTCTGTAGGCCGCACTTAAATGCACTTTAAAAATGCAGCCAGCAGGTGGTGATAATGTATTCATGGCACTCCACGTGCCGGCTGCATTTTTAACATAATACGAATACACACACGTAAAGCAAGTATTTGCAAACATAAATGATATAATGGAATCTCTATCATGTGGTGCCAACCGGAGGAAAGCCTCTAGTTGATTGTTTTATTGATGACGTGAGCTAATGACGATGATATTACACACGGGAACATTTATACAAAATACTGTATACGACGAGTAATCTTTTACATTTTATCTACAAGTGTGAATATACACAATACAACTATTGTACATTAACAAATGTAGATTAACATTGTGCGTTATTTAAACCAAGATTTTAAGGCAGCAGATTTTCATTTTAGGAGAGCTTCGTTTAGAGTGTTAAATAAACATACTTCCTTTGCCCGAACGAGTACCAGCCACTTTTATTATTTAACTTACTTAGTGGTTAAACACTTTATCTTTTGGGTTTTACGTAAACACTTAGCGTATCGCAGAGAAAAGTTTTGCGAGTCGCAAGAGACTTGCACAAGCTGCAAGTTCAAAATAATGAGTGTGTAATGATCCTACTACCACTACCTCCGTTTAAATGGTTTATATAACGCATATTATGACCAATTTAACTTTTCAATAATTACCTTAGCCTGAATGATGGAAAACCACACTTTAAATGCGAAAATGGATAAGCAACATACGCGACTGACAGAATTGATCGAGTGCCAACAAATAATCGGGTCAAGCTGACCTGAGTACTAACATATATGTAGGTACTCACTATCTACTGATCAAGTTTCAAAATACAACGACATTCTTGTAGACTATTATTTTACAACTTATACTTTTACAAAAGTAACTTAATATGAAACGAACAGCATAAGCTCGAGCAATTTCATTTTACTAGCGACTGTTGCCCTAGAATTGGATCTAGATACTTTTGAAGTGGTTTCTAATTTATTCAAAAGATGACGGATGAAACGGAGATTATATAATGGAACGGTCGAGTGAATCTTTTGTTAATTAACGAAATGTCACCAACAGTCACATTGGCTGACATTTAGATAACAGACAAAGGCTCTTTATTTTAATGCTTACTGGATTGTTAAATGGTTCTTAATTTATTAGTGTCCTCAGACGGCGTGGACAGTTATTAGTGAGTAGCTGATGTATAAAAACGTGTACAAGTGGGCTGGAGCCAGAATCAGTAAACCGCCTCCAACTTATACGCTTACGTAATTCGAGTGCTCTGCATAAGAGTTTCATTTGGCACAAGCCGACTACGTTACCCACGTATTATGTAGATGCTAATTGTTTATTGCACTGAGATAGCAACTATGCCAGCTTCTCAAATACACGTCTATATTTAGTGCAGTTTGTTGATCCTTTAGAGCATCATATAAATCGTTTGATGATAGCATTAATATCGTACTTTTCAGTAAGATTTGTACAATTAATAAGAAGGACCCCGCCGTGAATAGAAACTTTAATTTTGATCCTGTTAAAATGAATTTGTGCGTAAAAAAAGTTCGAGATGAAAGTGAATTCGTATTTTCATGGTACGAGTAGGTCGGATAAACAGCACCGTCGGTTATATTTTGTTTTTCACATTTGACCTTTATACCTACTTTTAAATAAAAAATTGTTGCTGTATATATAAAAGTCGTGTTGTTTGCAGGATCAGTGAAACATAAACCGAGGTATTCATTAGTTGGTATACGTTGAGCAGTCTTCCCGTTTAATCGGTATAGAGGCCTTCGTAGAGGGAGCGCGGCATGTGCTCAGCCAGTAAGGACTTGAGTTTCTCCCGAGGGGAGACGGGGGTGTAGCGGGCGAGGGGGAAAGTGCGTGTCACTCCATCACTCAGCGCACGTGTCACGGCGGTCAGGTCGGCGTCCTGCGCAAGGAACACAACTCATTAGTTATCATACCTACTCGTGCTGCCTCTGATGTGATCGAACTGCTAATGAAGCGTAAACAATAAAAGGAGATAAAATCACTGATGTGAGAATTACAAAGTAGGCTCACTGTGTAATTCTCACATCACTGGTTTTGTTTGTTGCTGTTCAGTAGGCATATAACAACAATATGTAGGTATATTTACAAGAGAAAGTGATTTATATAAAAAAAACTATATAAATCACTTTCTCTTTCGTTACTTTTCAATTAAAGTTGATCTTTAGAGAGAACGCTCCGTCCAATTTTGTGTATAAATATTTTGTAATGTCAACATCGCAAACAGAATGATAAGAGAAATGTTTGTAGGTAGCTTTGTGAAGGCCAACATTAGGTAGATAGATACGATGGAGAGATAATTATGCAGTGAGGAGATGGAAATTGATTCTTCGAAGGAGTTTGTTTATGAAAGCTATTTTGGCTAAGCATTAATTTCTCAACTTTTAATATTGTTAACATGAGCCTACGTAATTACAGAATAGTTGATTATTCGCCTATAGTAGTTACATGATATCCACACCATCTGCTAGTTACTGATTTTCCATAACACATTAATAAAATTAATAGAAGATCAATCAACGAAAAAATATATATATATAAAAAAAAAATAATAAAAAAATATATAGTATAATAAAAATAAAAAATATAAAAAAATATGGAAAATATCCTCAAAGGTACGTCGTACATACATGCGAACTGAAAGTTCCATTCAGGACCATATATTTAGTATTCTTTTATTTTATTTTATTTCATTAGGTAAAACAATAACTATATGTAATAAGATGTAATATAATAAAACAAAAATATATAACTACACAAGCACGGAAACTAGAGTCTGGACTACAGGAAAATAATATTTCTGTTTTCTGAAGAAGGTCTAGAACCTAATTTTCTTTTCTTGGCCTCTTTAAATAAATAATGTTTCAGGAACGTAGCTCCTGTAATGAATTGTTTTCCGAAAAATGAACGTGTGCGGAATCGGATGTATGGAATCCAAATAAGATGCCGACTTTTAAGAGAAGGTCAACCATCCTCAAGTACAGTATAAACCCAAAGGCTCGGTTCGGTCTTAGGTATTTCTATTTTATTATTCGTAGAAGGAGAAGGGTTACACAGGCGTTCGCAAAAACAAGCAAAGTGATTCAAAACATTATTTCTTTTTTACTTATGTCACATTCTTATGTAAATAGTAGTAAAAATGTTTTATTAGATTCAAAATTATAAAAATAAAAATATTGTGAAAATATCAACTTGAATATTATTACGTAGGTAGTTAGTTATAATGTGCCTCAATTTTCAAGCTATCCATCTTATTTTATACAAATTTTATGACAAAGTCAACAAAATTTCCGTTTTTGATTTAAAAACATGTAATTAACCTATTTTAGCAGCCTTGATATTCAAATTGTGGCCGCAGCTTGTAAATTGTTACACGATTTGCGGACGTACCTACGACGAACCATTGATGTGAAAATGAGGAACGGTATCAATGTTTGTGGGTCCTAAATTGGAATAAAGAAAGAAAGAAATGAAAGGTGGTGTAGGCTGGGCTACACATCTACCTATGGTTTGAGAATGTAATATTGAGGCGTTGACGTCACCATACGAAAACACAAGTAAAGCTATAAATACGAAGAAATTAAGCGTAGTCACTTTTTGCTACTTACAGCGCCTTTGGTGTACTTCTCGAGGCTTCGCAGGGCGTTTTCGAAGTAGTCTTCACCGTATGCGCCTTTTTGTTCGTCGCTAAGTCTCTTCCACATGTCACGGGCTTGTTCCAGAAGTTTCTCCTCGGAAAGCCACGCGCTCCCGGTTGTGTACTCGCCAGCCGCTACTACCACCTGCCAACCGTTAACTTACTATTAGTTTCAAACATCTAAGTACGGTGTACAGTACAACTATTTTCTTAATGTCCCTCGGGAATCATCGCCTTTCCGAATACAAACGAATGTTAATTTCCATGTCCATCAATTATTAGATTTATCGTATATAACAATTTAAATTCAGTACTAAGTACTTTAATTGTTGTAACGTCAAAACAAAACAACAATAAAGTACTTAGTTCTGAATTCAAAATATTATACATGATAAATCTAATAATTGATGAACATGGAAATTAGCATTCGTTTGAATTCGGTAATGCGATGATTCCCGAGGGACATTAAGAAAATAGTTGTACTGTACATAAATATTCACGTCTTTCTTCTTATTCAGGATACATAATATAAGGCTTGTATGCTTAGTAGATACCTATGTCTTGCTGCAAATAAAGGGGCTGTTCCAGTTGGCTGAATACAGTCGGCGGAATTTAGTCGTCTTTCTAGGAAGTGGAAGGATATTTAGGAAGCTTCTGTACACACGACACTGAACTAGTTACTAAATCCATTAGCGGATTAAAGAGCGACAGAGACGGATGTGTCGCGGCCATTCTTCTTTCTAGTTAGGTTTTTTTAGGAAGTTAACTTGCCGAAGTGCGTTTGTCCACCGCAACCGTCACCGGGAGGTCACTGAGAACGAGATGACGGCGCCGAAGTAGCGATATATACATTTACTATGGCCGCGTGTGCACCACACGTCCGTCACCCGAACGCGGTCATCCCAGCCGCCGAAGTTTCGAGTAGTTCAGCGCGACCGCTAGAACTCGGACCGAGTTACAAAACACGTTTGATCTTGTCCACCCCGGCGCCGTTCACTCGGCTTTTGTTTTGTCTATCACAATATACTAAATCACCGAGTTCCGTCGTGGTGGACAAAGGATCGCCATCACCGGGACGTCACGTTCTGTTCGAATAATCTCGTTTCTCGGTAACATCCCGGTGACGTCGCGGTGACGGCTGCGGTGGAAAAACGCCCTAATTCTACAGCGATGGTACCGATATAAATTTTATGAGTAGATACTATTAGCTGATGTGCATAGGCACGTCAAAAAACAAGCTTACCAAACTTATTTGAGGAGCTTTTGTGTCACTATTGGATAGTTTGCTCTACGGATTACGTTTGGAAAGGAAAGAAGAGTAGAGTGATGCGTAATATCTGCATATTATGGTGTGTAGTATTATTTTATTTAATTTTTGAATTGTTTTTTTTTTCGTTTCTTATTGCTTTTATCTGGACGATTTTAACGTGCACTTCTTTTTCATCGTTCTCTCTTATACATATTATACATTCAATATAAATTTTATTATGTAATTAGTATTTTGTAGCAGTATAATTTAAATGAGTATCTATGGAGTTTCTTACCCGTTTTCTTCCATAGGAACCTATACGCTATGGAACAGGCAACTAGCTTCATCTTTCTGACTGAGTGACTCCTTTCTCAATTCAAAAATGTCTTGAATGGGTTAATTGAAATAAATGCTTTGAGTTAGAGTGTGAATTTATCTAAACTCAAACTAATTTTGATTTTGTGTCTGTGCGTTTGGATTAACCTCATGTTGCCAGGCACTGCACAGAAATATGCGGTCCCTAAAATATTTATGCCCGCTTTCACAAACACTAGATGACACTTAATTGTAATGCGTAAACATTAAACAGTTACTGCGCAAAAAACAATATTACCAACCTCAAGCGGATGACTAAAGTTAGGACATCGATTCGGCAATGCGTAGGTAATGTTAAAAAACTCTTACAGGGCATAGCCTATCAACAGATTTTTATAAATATTGACAGATGCTGAACTTGACTTTAAAACCACAGATAGGTGCCAAGAATTTAGTTCGGATCTTACGATGTACCTACTGAGAAATGAATGGCGAAACGGTAGTGGGTGCTTAGGAAACTGCTGAAGTTAGGCATTACCTAAGTAGGCGTTGCTGAAATGAAATGACGTTTGTTAGTAGCTTGACGTTAGTGAATACGGGCATAGGTTAGGATTAGGAAGTACTAACTTTAAAGTTCCAATTTATACTATGCCTAATTATCCTTTGACAAATTGAAAATAACCGCCTTTTGTGGCGTTGTGTTTCTGATTTAACAACACGAGTACGATTTCAGCGTAAAAGTGTGAATTACGGTCTTGGTCATATACGTTTTTACGGTTTGTTTGACCGAATATTCATTTAGACAGGTATGTATATTCGTATAACGTGCGTGTCAATTGGACACGCGTCGAGTTTTAATTGTTACCACATTGGCATCCGATCAATATTGATTCTACGTCTGACGGACATTCCGTACGGGCGGCGGCGCGGTTACATTCAATAGGTATGTAGCTAGTAGGTATGCGAAAGCTGAGTTACGTAATGTGAAGGTAATATCTGGAATATTTTGCATTCTGATATCTTACATTCCGCTCTGTTGGGAATAGCTTTAGTTAAAAAAAGGAGAGAAACAACACGCCTTTTGTACGAGTGGAATCGTTAATTAAAAACAGTTGTTATAATCTTTATGTTATAACAATTATATTATTATTAATCAACGATTTGTTCACCTAAAATGGCTTTCAAATAAGTTAAAAACAAGAAAACTTATTCTATTATAATACTGTTTGAATATTTGCTCTCGCAAAATGACGATAAACCAATTATTTACTCACTGAACACTAATGAACGCGATATTTCGTTTACTCTTGTTGGGTGAGTGGGTGTTCGCGGTAATTGACTCCCGTTTTATACCGTCGTATATGTCTTAATGATATTTATAAGCTGCTATTTGAAATAAATCTATAAGTGCGATGGCTACGTCATACATTTGCTATGTACCTAGTCTAGTACATCTTTAAAATATCTCCAGTGGTGAATCAGTAATCGTGGAAATAAAAATATTGCATTTGACGTCAAGAGCAAGTTCATTTGGTGCGTCAAAGACTCGACTTTTTATTTAGATGTAGGTATTAACAGAAGAGTATTAACAGCTGTCTGTTGCCAAAATTTAATAAATATGTAAGAAGAAATATATTGCCATGCTCATTTATCTCATGTACCTAGGTTCCTTATAAAAAAATCATTTCATAATATAGATAATATAGGTACACAACAGTCGGTGGCAGATGTGTGTTTGCATCGCGGAATACAAAAAAAGTGTGCATAATGGGTCCACCCGTAGTTCACCAGTTCAGTTTCAAATCTTATATAGTAAGGCATTAACCGGGCAAAAAATGCAAACACTGAGAGCATTTGAGGATTAATGATAAAACCCAATGGGTGTTGGATTTGGTAGCATTTGCTTTAGAGATTAAAATAAAGATTTTGATGTCTGTTTTAAGAACTAATAGACATAGGTAGATGCAGAGCATAGGCAAAACAGTCATGGTTATAGTAGTACCTACCTAATAAATAAAGTATTAGTAGTTTCATTTGTTTTCTGTGATTTCTACTTTTACAGTCCTCGCCATTCCAGCAACTAATCAAAATGAAACACAGCTGCAGGCGCGGGCAACGTATTACTTTGGGTGCCCGCCCACTCTCATAGATACAAAACTCATATTTCATTGTGTGGACTGTAGGTAGGTACCGCTTAGGAGCATAGGTTTCATATTGCGATACACCTGAAGCCGGTATGAATAATGCAAAGCAGTTTGATTAGGTTCCCCTCGCATCATAAAGGATAACGAGCTCTAAGCTAATTTAAGTGCGCTAGCAACTAATCTAAAATTATACCACCTCGTTTGTGATAGTGCGGTGAGACAGCTAAAATATTAAATGGACCTTGTTGGAGTCCTAAGTTCTGACCTGATGACATTGCATTAGAAGTAGGCTTAGATAGCTAGTTGCTCGGTCAGACATTGATTTAATAGAGCACAAGCAAAAAAACTGTAACAGCACGAAGAATCGTTCCTTAGGCGACATTTTTTAAACGGGATAGCTTCGTGCCATTAATCAAAACCTCTTTCTGAGAAAATAGTTTTATTTTCGAGGCACGGGATTTGCAGAGAATCCCGGGTTTGCTCAACATCTATCTATTATATAATAGACTATGCGCTATCGCTATAGTTCTCGGAGTGTTAGTAAAGTATCAATTATTCAGAGTTTCGTAGACGTCAGAGGAACAACAGATTAATAACTAGGTGATAGTGAGCAGCAAATGCATTTTGGTTACCTTTGTTGTTTAACGTCGACTTTAGCAGTTGGTATTGTTTGACAGAGTCAATGTTTGTCGAACATTGAGGTTAACATGATCACAATGTTTTGTCACCTATACTCGTAGACAATTGAGTACGTAGGTACCTACTACTCGTTGGTATGATATCATGATGATCGCATAGAGACAGAAAGTAGATGAGATACTTTTGGAATAGGATACAGTTGTGTAAAATTGTGTTTTATGACTGCAGTAGGCAAGCGTGGGCTGAAAAGGAGGATACATTATTTATAAAATATTTCCAAAAGCTATATCTTAGGTATGCGCAAAAGCTTATGATTCTTCCACATGTGTTATTTTTGGAGAAGTTGCTGCATGTTTCATATTACTGTAGTACCTTCTCCTGATAAAGTTTAGCTCCTAGTCCACTCTCAGCAGGCGCACATGCCTGTGCCATTTAGTAGTAACTTAGTAACACGTATTAACACTGGTATGCACGGTTGTTGTTCAAAGCCTTGTTTGCACTTCTGTACAATTCACGATACTTTTTTCGCATAGTACGTGGATAAAGTAAAATTAGTATGGAACGATCCCTATCAAATGTGTGTATATTGAAACTTACGCAATCGACGCCTCTTGGTTTGAGCTCACGTCTGAGACAGGCGGCGAGCGCGTCGAGGGCAGCCAGTGAGGCAGCGTGCACGCCGCGCACCGGCGCCGCTACGTGCGTCAGGATGGATGAGGCCAGCACCACGCGGCCTCGCGCACGCCTCACCAGCGGCAGCATCACCTGCACCAGGCGCGCTGGACCTGCACAACACAACGTGCATAAAGAACAGCCTCATCATCATCATCATCATCATCATCTTTCTTTCTTTTCTTTCCTTTATCCCAATTTATTTGGGGTCGGCGCAACATGTCTACTTCCATACTTCTCTATTACTCGTCATCTCGGTAGTCCCCCCCTTTCTAGCCATATCATCTTCCACACAGTCCATCCATCGTTTCTTTGGTCTTACCCTACTCTTATAGCCATCCACATTCATACTTAAAACTTTCCTCACGACATTTTCCTCACTCCTCCGCCTTGCATGCCCATACCATGGTAAGCGGTTTCGACGGAAGTTTTCAGTCACCGGCGCCACTTTCAGTCTTTCTGAAAGTTCTCAATTCGTCTGTATATTTTTTTGTATATTTGTTACGCGATATCTCCGGCAATTGAGAATCGATTTCGAAAATTCATTTTTTAATGGTTAGGGTATGCTTCAGGGGTGGTCTCATATACATTTTATTAACTTTATTTTGGTAGTTTTTCAGTTAGCTTCAAAAATACTTACGTATTGTTTCCACTAAGTGTATATTGATGATGATCCAATAACTTTCTGTCACTGTTATTTACATAGCAATTAGTGGTACTTACACGAATTTGTGTGGGTAGGTACCACAACTAAAAAGTATTCTTTTTTTAAGTTTATTAGAAAAGCAGCCGCCTTCCAAAAAAAAACAATACAAAGTGAAAAATAACTTTAATTTCAGAAGTCCGTGGCAAAAAACAAAAATACAAAAAACCAAAGAACCGACTTCCGAAATTAAAATTATTTTTCACTTTGTAGGGTTTCTTTTTGTGAAGTCGGTTGTGTTCATAGAAAACTAACAAGATTCATATTTGATATTAGGTACAGTAAAGTGGCAGAGATAGCGAAAAAAACAAATGACGCGTTCGAGTTGGAAATGAATCAGAGAGTATTTTTAGAAACATCTTATTCCTTTATATTTTATAAGCGTTGACACCTGCTTCACATTATTACTTGTAAAAGACCGTTTGAAATCCGAAGATGCCTAGACATCTTTGCTAATTAGCACACCGCTGAGAATAAATTCCTATACTTAATTAACGCCGCGGAAACGTGCAATTTTTTGCTCCGTAAAATTAAATCTTCCTTTTGCCGCTCCGATATTAAGTTTTCCATTATGATGTTAATATTCTTTTTGAATTATGGTAGCGTTTCAAAAGTGAAATTAGTTTGTTACCTACTAAAATGGTTTACGTAAAAAATCTTGATGTAGAGTGTTAAATCAAAAGTAAAATCAGACGCTCTTTTAGAGCGAGAATTTCTTAAGTAAATAAACTATTGTTGGAGTGCGCGATAAAAATATCGAATTGAAATCTGGAATACGCACCTCCTTCATACCTATTTACAATTGAATACGAAACCGTAATGAAAATTACATTGCAGAAGATCCTAATAATATTATGGTTTTCATAAGTTGGTACAATAAAGAAGTATACCTACTTAAAAAAATTTAGTACACGTTCTTTCACAAATAAACCAAGTAGGTATTTGTTGCGGTACAGCTAAGTTAAACTTGCTTTCTACTGAGACACCACTACCGCCATCTAGTGACATATTCTCAAACTAACCAGTCCGTAGGGCGGCGTAGTTCCGTGCAGCTCGTAGTATCTACTCACCGAGTAGGTTGACGTCCATCGCTCGCTTGATCACGGAGAATGGCACCCACTCTAGTTCGCCGAGAGCGCACCATGATTCGCAGTTGACGATGGCCCACAGGCCCTGCGCGCCCTCTGGCAGGTGGTCCACGATGTACAACGATGCTGAGAGAATCTAATACAAAATTGCTTCATGTTAGCCAAACGTTTTACGTTACGTTAGGAGGATTCGCCGCTAGATCTCGTTTGCGTCGTCATAAATACCTAGTTATCGTCTTAAAATGGGACACGTCAAACAGTTTTTACAAATTGTTGAAAAAATCTAGATTTATGTTGTAAAAAATGAATTTAAAAAGAACTTTTCTCAAACATTCATCTTTATTCAAAGTTGTAGAGACGGGCTGTTAGTCCCAAATACCTGTTTTGATATAAGTCGTTATGCAGGTATATCTTATAGATCCCTTAAATAATTAAATTAGAAAAAGATACTGACAGCCATATGGTCTTGATTATTCAAAAAATCCTGATTTACATTATGTTTATCAAAATAAAAATAAACTTTTATCACCGTCATAGGCGCAAACAAAATCGACCGATAGCAACTTGCAAGTTTGTTTCACTCCAGAATTTGGGCAATTAATCTTATCAAAAGTTGGGAACGTTCTTCGAATCGTAAATACATTTTGAACTCGTGCGTTATCTGGCCTCGACGAAGCGGAAGATACAACGGAAAGAAAAAGGGACTTTTAACGAATGTGCACAAATTAGGCGAATTTGTGCCACGATTAGAATAGTACATCGTTTTTAATGTTGTAAGACGTGGGCGGTCGGCTCCAACCTCGTGATTGTAACATTTTCTTTTTCGTTGCCAACCTGAATTAATTTAGAGTCGAGTACATGTCTAAATTGGGGTTTGCTAGGAGCGGTACACGTACAAAATTAATTTACAAAGACTTTAGTTATGTACTTGTATACTAGCGGTTTAGACTAGGAGGTTAGAATGGATATTATATAAGGAGGCTTTGCCGAGATATTCGAGAGTACATTAATGATACTTATTTACATACAATAGGATTTTAGGGATTAACTAATAAACCTAAAAATGAATCTACCTTAATTGACTGCTCTGTGTAGGAGTTTATGACCTTTCCGAATAAGGTTTTCCAGTTCAATGAGATTTTTTTTTGTTATTACCCGACTACGGCAAAGCCAAAAGGAAGGGTTATGATTTTAGCAGTCTATTTATATAATATATTTGATTATTAATATATATATATGTAGATATATAATGTATAATAGTAGTTCTTGCCCGTTCTTCTCCATAGAGATCTAAGTTTTGAAATGGGCAAGTAGCTTCAACTTTCTGACTAACTGACCGACTCTGACAATTCAAAAGTGCCTGTAAATGGTTTAATTGAAATAAATGCTTTGAGTTTGAGTTTATTTAGTAAAAATTGCATAATTATTAACTGATTTATAAACTGTGGAAATGAATGTACCTATGTGTGTATTATTAATTTATTACATGAATAGTAAATATAGTTGCTAAGAAAGCTAATACGATACAATTAGGTACTCGTATTTCGGAGTGAACATATATATACTTACAGAAATGATCTTATTACTTATTCATTCATAAGCATAGATAGTAAAGTTACCTGAGTTTCAGATGTGATGTCAAGTTGGAGAGTGTGTAATCTTCCAGAGCAGTCTTCTTTGAGCATGTCGGCGTCAATGTTGCCAGCTTTACTTTGGAATCCAGCAAACACGTGATAGCCGAGGTCATCCAAACGCCGAGCGAGGGCATTCCCCAGCACGTTGTCACAGCCTGTTACTAGAACTGCTTTTCCTGCAGCTGTTACCTGAGCAATGAGCATAAGCAATTTAGTCAATGAATGAAGAAAGTGTATTCTGTGGGGTCAATGAAACAAATATTTCGTTCGAATTTCAAACATCAAAAATATAAAGGTCACGTCCTCGCTTTTCTTTTACACTTCAGACTTATCAAAAATCCGTGAACCCTTTCAATCATGTCAGTATTGTTTTTATGCCTAAAATAATTATATCTCATTAGGGCACGAACGTTTTGCTATATCAGATATAATAGGCGGGCGACGAAATTAAGTTTTCGTCGAAAATAGATGGCGACAGCTTGATTGATGTCCGTTATAATAACAGCTGAGTGAATATTTTATTCAAGCATTTGTTAGTACCTACCTATGCGTGACGAAGTGACGTTCGAGGTTAACTATTTCAGGGTGGCCTGATCGTTAATTCTTAATCTTGTAGTCCTCTCACTGTTCGGAGTCACGCACTAATCACATATTGTGTTTGCATACATTTATTAATGAATGTTGCAACTCTCATGCATCATTTTCTCTTCCCGTTTGCCCTGAAGCGTAGACATGTGAAGCGCGCTTTTATGATCAGGGATACACACTAGGAACAGGTGAAATACGAACGGTATAAGCTGTATATTAATTTGAATAAACGTATATTTTATTTTATCTATAATTCAACGTTGAGATCTTTTGATAAATAAAAATATGTTAACAACTGTTTACTTAGATTATAACGCTACACTAACAACATTAAAATAGTTAAAATATCAGATATTGTTTTACAAGCGGCGCTGTTTTCTTTCATTCATAGTTTATAAAACCGAAAGTTCAAATGTAGATCTCTCATAAAAATATCTGGAGTTAGTAAGAAAACACCATGAATATTTTATTTAGTAGTGTCTATTCAGTAAAAACACGACCATTAACCTATTTTAAATCGGACTTTCGAATGGATTGATGACGCAAGTACGGAGGCTGGCACAATGGTACAATTGTTGCAATCTCCTTGGCCATTTGTAATGCGACACATTCATACTGACATTTTAGGAGTAATAATACACAATATTTCAGAATAAGTATTTATTTTATAAGGTGAAGATGCACTTTTATGACACTAGTAAGCTTTTTTCTGTAGTTTCCAAGAGTTGACACCCGATTTTTATTGTTAAGCAAGATAGAGTAGGTATTATGTTCGTAAAAAGTTAAGTATTCTCAAATTTAGATATTTTTATTCGTAGAAAAACGACTTAAGTAATTTTTAGTACCACAGTAGCGGTAACTCATTTAACGTTTAGTTATTACAGTTTAATTATAACAAATTCCATAAAACATTGACCAAGTTTTTATTACAAAATCTAGAATTATTTTGTTAATTTTCTACTGTAGGATTGCTATAATAGTCAACGACCAACAGCGGCTCGGTAACAAATCAAAATTATCTAACTTGTTCGCATGCAATCTCGTTACAAATTCAAAGAAACCCAGCCATTACTTTTTCAGTTTCGAGCTACCGATAGACGTGGAGTAAAATGCGTTATCTATTTCGGAGTTCGCTGTGATTCATATTACATTTTCCATTTTTCATCCGAACATGCAGCTCCTCAGTTACAGTGAAATATGTTTTATGTACATCTTTCAATTACAAGTGCTGTCATTGTTAAACTGTTTAGTTGACTTTTATTTTTCCAGAAATTGAGTTATTGTATCCTCCCCCAGAGAGGCTGCGACCTGATTCGATATGCTCTGCTCGGCTCAGGTAATCTCCTCGATGTTTATTCGTAAAAAACCAAGCAAAGGCGAATTCTCACGAGGCCTAGATACCACATTACTTTCCACATTATGTGTATTTTTGATTTGTTTCATACCAAATCTCGACGTCTGGTCTTACAGTTCTGCTCTATTACATTTACATTAAAGAAATCAAGATATTAATGTAAAGATTTGTTATAGTTTTGTTTAAGTAACGACGCCTACGGTTTGTATTTCTACTTGAAAATTATTCACAGAAAGTTTCGGAGAAGCTTTATATTTTTCTACTTATGAGCGAGTAGATACAGAG
The DNA here is from genome assembly GCA_917490735.1 of Dryobotodes eremita. Lineage (NCBI taxonomy): Eukaryota > Metazoa > Arthropoda > Insecta > Lepidoptera > Noctuidae > Dryobotodes > Dryobotodes eremita. The sequence continues at coordinate 13,737,389 of OU823251.1, read as the reverse complement.
CTCCTGAATATCATATTCATATACTATAAAAATAATGTAATACCCACATCGCAGACAGTGAAAGCATTTCATTCAAACAAAAAATGAATTTCGTCTATGACTTTTTTTTTACTAATAATGAACGATGCTGATGAAATTTTCATATACTTTTTCTCTGTTATCACCTTAATTTGTGTGTCTAATGTAAATAAAGGTGCCTAGATAATCACAGACACCACGAGTATCTTTATTAAGTTCAACTTATTTCAAGATTCATCCCGTACTTAAAGTCGTAAGTAACAATAAACATAAAATATCCTTCTACATATAATCGGATGAAACTGATTTGCTAGTCTAACCACGTTTGGGCGAGGTACCTACAGTCAATATACTTGGTGAACAAGAGTCCAGATCCAAGGCGTTTTCAACCCTACCGTACTTATTTAGACACTTAAAATTTCAATTGACAACTGGCTTTTAGTCATCAAAGAAAATTAATCAATGGAAACCTCAGATGAATATTCAAAGAAGTAAGACGTTTGCTTGCTTAGTAATTATGGATTCGACATCAAAACTAAATTGTATTACAGTTATTGGTTCTCTAAATATTCCATTTCCCCGTATCTAAATTATTATAGTTTTAGTCTACTTAGGTGCGAACGGAAACGATGGATATTCGGCTGTTGACGACTTTCGGTAAAAGTTCCTTCACCCAATTCGCGCTGTTCTAATCATTTTGTTTTGGACAAAACTGAAGTTCAACTCCTCTCTAGTTTCTATAAGATAATTCTGAACACTGAAGGTTACAGACGATTCCATGTGAAGTAGGTCGCGGCGAGTGGCAAACGTTTCATGAACTAATAATACCAAGAGTGCACAAATGCGTGTTTCTAGCTCTCGTCAAGAATATTGGTGACGCACGAGCCGCTCCATGTAATCTGTTCCCACTTAAGGTTGTTTTGGCATTAAATCTTTATTTAGTGGAGGTTGTTCTACGATTGAGCAACCCACAAAGGCATAGTGTGGGTGTTAACGACTTTCTTAGGGGAAAACTCTCTTATCCATTGCTTTATGGATTTAATTTACTTCGCATCGCCTTCAGTATTCCGTTCACGTTCACTCAGAATGTGCTTGCACAGATCTGATACTCTGCAGATTTCGTCTCTTTAATATTCGGGATGCTCCTCACGGAAAGTCTATCCTGAATGGTTCATTATGTTCGGGTTGACCAAATATCCAATCATAATTGATAATGTTTGTTGTGAAAACGGCATTGCAACGCATGCCCGGCATTAGCTATTAGTATATATTTTGTTGACAGCCTCCGATTTATTTACTAACTGAAAAACCATGTGTAAATCTGGGGTAAAAGTACCAAATATATTTTTCAATTAAAATGTTTAGTAAAAGTTTTAACTAAACACTCGCACTATTCTTACTTGAGATAAGGGGACGTATAAATGAACCTTAAACTGGTCCAATTTGTTCTAAACTACACTACAATCTTTACAATAGCACTGTATGTTACTGCCGTCTATAAATCAAATGATAAATGTCTCTTTCTGTTTTAAATGCAATTTCTATTCGTGCATGTATGTGGTCAAGTAGTAGAACGTTTGGTACCAGCTCATTACAAATACAAACTGCCAATGATTGAACACAGTACTGGGACTAGTTCAGACTACTTGCAGAACTGAATTGATTTCGTAGATATATATCTGTTAAAAATAGTTTGTTATACAGTTCAAAAGTGGAATTCGTGAATTGTTACTTGCAAGTAGAGTTGTCAATTTGCATATAACGATATGCTGATAAATTGTTCCTTTTTTCTTGGGTGGAAAATCATCAAATGACTTCTCCCGCTCTGGGCGGAGCGGGAGGGCGTGTCAGACTTTTACTGACTAAACACACCCGTGTTCCTTCAGTTGCCTGTGCGCCAGGGCCACGGTAACTCTTTCGAACAATCCGCGACCCAGGCAGGCATCGGCACTATCTGACCCCGTCAATGGTGCTGACATCTCTTTGAGGCGCGCGTGGAACGCGACGCGCCGTCGACCCGGGCCTGGTCCTTACCGGACGACGAGCTACCCATTGGTCGCCATCTGCAGGCCCGCGCCTACGTTGGCCGGGAATCGGCTATCGATTCCCGACGCCCTTGTCGTCTCCTCCTGTGGCGACTAGGGGCGTGAAGGTGCAACGATTGCCTCATCCTCACGCGCTCCGCCTCCTCCTTCTCGAGCATTACTGCTTCGCAGAAGGAGGTGACGGCTTCCCATGTCCTCTCGCTCCATACCATAGCCTGGACCAGAGCCGGACGCGAGATATCGCCACCGCCGCCCGCGAGTACACAGCTGTGCTCCGCCCAAGCCGGGCAGACCTCCACCGTATGCTCTGTGTCCTCGGGGGTCGATCCACACAATGATAACACCCGGGCGTTTCCTCCTGCCTTATACGAAACAGAAACCTCCTAAAACAACCATGTCCGGTGAGGACCTGCGTCAGGCGACAGGTAAATACGCCGTGGCGCCTCTCAATCCACTCCTCAAAGAGGGGACTTACCGTCGCAATTGTGGCGTGCCCATGATAACTTGCGCGATTATGATGATTGATGCTCCTAATGCGCGATTATGGCATCTTCTCGCTGAGATTATTTGTTGCTTTGGCATTGATCAGCACTGTGTATTCAGAATCTGATATTTCAGCGCTGAATATGCTGCGCTGACATTATTTATAGATCATAAATGTATATACAACAGGGTCAAATGAAGCTTACGTAGGCTTTATTTCGTATTTAAATAAACCTGGCAAAACATAATTGTTTATCACTAACAAATACCCAGTAGAGTAAATTGAATTGTGGAAATTGTAATTGTTGCATGCGGGAGGCTGAGAGCTACGATATAAATATTCATTGATTTAAATGAGGCTGTTCAGGTGCTACAGCTGTTTTCTTTATACAATCTAGTGTTATGAGCTCCTTTATACAGGAATTCTCAACTATGAACTTGTTGTGAGAGGTGGTTGCGGCCGTAGTTTCAAGACATAATTTATGACGCAATTTGAAACTAAATTTAACGTGGCATATGAGTTCTTAGTTTACAAAAACCTGCTTACGTTCTCCTATATTCCAGTATAAATAATGTACGTCCGGACATATACCTAGTTTATAATATAGGTATGTTCTGAATTACGAACGTTCAAAACGTATATCAGATTTATTTTGTAAATCATGAGACAGACGGACGACTCTATTTTGTTTAGAGATTAAATGGATTGATCGCATTGGATTGAGCTGCTCTTTTACTTAGGAAAAATTACATTTGTGAAAGTAAATGTTTTAAAATTAAACATATGTTGAACTGCTCTTTACGTAATCGTTAAAAAAATAAATCGAGAGACGTAGTGGGCAGTGAGTGATTGGCATATCGTACGTGTTGACTAACGACAGCCGCAACTTTACGTCTTTCTAATGTATTTATTTATACTTTACGGCTACCGTAAAATTTGCAAACTACTCTCCGTGTTCCTCTACGTTATTGCACGTTTTAATTAAAATTCGTGCTTGCTCACAAACAAACATTGTTTTTATTGGTAAAGTGCCGTCTACAAAAACCGTAAAATAAATAATGTAACTACGCTAGGATAAATTATGCTACTTTTTAAATACTTTTACCTCTTCAAGCAGTTGTACACAAACTTTTGTCAATTTATGTTAAACCATAAGGTGAACACAAAATTTAAGAGGTCTAACCTTATTTGTAAAACATTTGATTACTTCATTTATTTTGTATTTTATGAGACGTGTTATTTTTGTTTTTAGTTTGTAATTTTATTTTAAATTTACTAAATCTGTTTTAATGTAAGTTTTCCTGTTACCTTTCTTAATTAATCTTAAATGTCTTGTTTGTGGAGAGAGAATGTAACAACCTGACCGCTACATAGATGCCCAGCCTTTGGCTATTGCCGCATATGTTTAGAAGAAAGTACCTTTCTATAGTAGCAAACCCTTACCTGCAAGTTATGGTAGAACCACAACGAGCCTGTGATGGAGATGGAGAACCAGAGGAAGAGCGTGAAGACTGACACGGAGCTGAGGTGCATGGCGTTGAGCAAAGTAGACAGCACTACTGCCAGTGCGTGGCACAGCACTATCGGCAGCGCGCAGCGGTCGATGATGTCCCATGGCACCTCCTATAAACAACGGCATATTTTTATATACACGATTAAATACAGTGCTAGTTTCAAAGAGAATTTACATAATATAAGAACCAAAGAATAGTTGAAATAATACTAAATAATAACCAAATAATACCTACATTACTTTAAGTGAATAAAATGGTCTGATTAACAAAGCAGACTTATCCCTAACTATTTAATCGGTAAGTACCTATTAATGTAGAGTAAGATAACAAGACTTCACTGAAGCTCCTCAAGATAGTGGATCATTCTTGGTTAAAAATATTAATTCAGTCTTAGTAACGTCGGATTATTAAACGTAAATTGCGGAGGATTTGAGCCAACAAGTTTTAGTTTCTCGCACGTAGGTGTGGATAATGCCAACCCAGTCAACACCGTTTAAGTACTTGCGAAAATGTTAGAATTTGAAAACCAACAAGTAAGTATTACATTTCAAACAGAAGATAAGTGCGTAACTCAAAGGTCAAAGGTACTTGTGATTATTTCAGGATATAAAATATCCTCAAGGTTAACTGTTCGCTATCAACTAAACAATTATTCGTAGTCATTAAAACAGGCGTAGATATGTCATGCGATACCTGAAGATGTGGTTCATTATCATGAATACACGAGAGATACTAGAACCATAGCTACGTGGGATGTTAGCTTATGCCTATTTATTAAATATAAGTCTGCATAATTTAACTATGTTATTTCAGGAAAACAATTTTTGTTTTTGGAAAGGTTTGTTAGAGAAAAATTATGCAAAGTTAGCAACAAAATTTTGTCTCTACCAGACAGATGTGACAAACATTTAAAAATAAAGTATAATATTAATGAAATGGATCATGACAGTTTGTTCAAAACTAGGACAAGTGTTATTTAAGACATACAAAGCTTTCCACACTGATCACAGAGGCAAAGGATAACACATGTATTTTGCAGTACCTAGATGGAAAAGGTTGCTATTATAAAGAAATGGGATTTCTGTAATATGACTGGATAGATGACGGGCTAAAAGCCTGTAACGTAATGGAATGACTTCATCCACTTATTACTTATAAACATGGTCTTTAATAACAAAGTGCTTGCTGTCCAACCTGTCAAATGCCATAACTTCATAAGCGTGACTGAGTGAAACGCGAAAATAGCTGTTACGAGTTCTGTCGTACAATTTAAACAACTGGCTTTTAATCTGCGTTTTAAAATTGGATATTAAAGAGGGTAAAGTCGCTCCTCTCGATGACGTGTGGCATCTCATTTAATAACCTAACCTTAGAATGAAAAACTCTCTAAAATAATGTATTAAGAATGCTACCGACGTCGGTCAAATTTAGATGAAGTATAATTATATTGCATCTGTATATCCAAAGGTCATTCAATCGCTTGAAGTGTTTGTTCATTTTATTTTCGTAAGGAAAGCAATAAAAGACAACTTTTGTTTGCGGAGTTGTCTCACAGATTATGTTTCTGATACGCCTTCATACGCCGCAAATAGAATAAATGGAAATTCTTAAAAACATACGTCGGTTGTTTAGATACTAATATTTTAAATATGTTTTAAATTGCCCACTTTCTGCGGGTGGGCTTCCTGTGGTCTCGATAAATCTTTTGATCATCATGATTTAATATTCTGGTTATTCTGGTTCGGTTACATTTTGTGTTGAAGTGTTTAATTATCTACTGTTATTAAATAGTCAAACGATAAGCGGCGAAGTTTTATTTTGTTTCTTTTGTTGTCGAAATTAGGTATTATCATTCAAAGATACGCTTATACGGAGTACTCAAATAAAAATAATAGATGATTACCAATCTGAATGCGAGTCTGATCTATTACCGTTCTTTAAATCTGTTTAAATATATCGAGAGCAATGAATCCGGGTCACTTAAAGAATGTTAAAAATCTCGGAAACTAAAAATGATAGGTTAATGCAATAAATTGTATTTAATAGACAATGTAATACTCCTTAAATGAAAGTAAAAAAAATATGAGTCACCATACATTTTATTAACACAAAATTACATAAAGAAAAAAACTGCTGATCTCTCCTTAAAACAAAAATAGGAAACATGAAATTTTTGAACTTTATTACGATTTTCTTGAATTTTAATACTTCGTATTGCCTCCTCGTGCTTCCATTACTGCGTTTACGCGGTTTGGCATGCTGTACACCAAGTTCCTTATACGATTTTGGGGAATATTCTCCCATTCCTCTGTTAGAGCAATTTTGAGCTCACGAAGCGTGATTGGGGGAGGGTTTCGTTGTTTTACGCATCTGCCTAGCTCGTCCCAAGCATGCTCGATCGGGTTGATATCCGGGCTGCGCGCTGGCCACTCCATACGAGTAATGTTCATCTCTTGAAGGTAGTCATTCACAATCCTACCTGTATGAGGTCGGGCATTGTCATGCATAAATATAGCATCCTCACCTAAATTGACCATAAATGGACCAACGTGATCATTGAGGATTTCTTCCACATATCTTACGCTAGTTAAAGAGCCGTTTTCTATGATCACCAGCTCTGTGCGACTTTCAGAAGAAATTCCGGCCCACACAAGTACAGACCCACCACCGTAGGCTACTTTTTCTTCGATGCATGCTTGCTTGAATCTTTCCCCTGGTCTTCGATACACTCTGTGTCTTCCATCGTGCTTGTAGAGCATAAATTTTGATTCGTCGGAGAACATAACTTTTGACCAATCTTCAATACTCCAATTTACGTGGCTCTGGGCATATCTTAGTCTTGAAATACGATGCCCACGCTCCAGTTTAGGGCCGTTTGCAGGTCTAAGGGGTTTTAAGTTAGATTCAGCAAGCCGACGTCTTACTGTCCATGCACTTGGGTTACTTCCTCCGAGGCGTCGAAACTGATTTGTGAGTTCAGTTCCTGTGAGAAAGCGATTTCGAAGCATGGTGTTCACCAAGTATCGGTCTTCTCGTGCTGTGGTAGACCTGGTTCTGCCCGTTCCTGGTCTGCGTAGGTTAGAACCAGTTTCTTCGTAACGTCGGAGAACTCTTTGTACTGTTGACAGCGACACACCGACAGTCCTGGCTGTATCGCGCTGACTCCGGCCGGTTTCCAGCATTGTAAGTATTCTGGTGCATTCTTCAGGCGTAAGCGACATAATTTCAGTTTGAATAATGAATATAGAGCACTATCAACATGGTTTATGTACCCACATAAATGACAGATTACAAACAAAAGCAAAACCAAATGCTGTAATTTCGTAGTTCCATCTTCGAAAGTGGCCCTTTTTCAAATTTGATTTTTTTATGATATAACTTTACAATAACTAAGAAGTTTTAATACCTTCATTTAAGGAGTATTACATTGTCTATTAAATACAATTTATTGCATTAACCTAGCATTTTTAGCTTCCGAGATTTTTAGGATTCTTTAAGTGACCCGGATTCATTGCTCTCGAGTGTATTTAGAACGCAAGCCAATTTTACGTGCGAATATTTGTCACCGTGCCATACACAGGTAAATGTTTAAAAAATATTTGATAATATTACACGGTTACATTAAATAAATACACATAACACATTAGTATTTCTACTTCGTAAATGTTGTGTCATACGAACATCATCAATCCTATTGAAGGAATGATTACAAATATCAAACACATGGTACACATTACGATTTCCGTTTGGTCATAAATAATGTTCCTAGTTCGAATTAGAATGTAATTGCGTAGGCGCACTATTTTATCACGAAGAAGTAAAGGATAGTTAATCAGTTTTTTCACACGGTTCGGAGATAAAGATAATATATTTTATTTTTTCATTAAATGATATTTGTCACCATTAGGATATGTCGGGTAATTTTCTTTTGATGATGTAGTAACGAATGGTAAAAATGTAAAATAATAATTTTAATCAAAAGATTTTATTATTCACGTCAAGATCTCCCTTGAGAAATAATCGTAGCGGCAAAAAATTACAAATGGAACACTCTGAAATAAAATAAAAACTTTATTCCTATCAATAAATCCTAGACCAGAGCCCCCGAGTGCTGAGGGAAATACCCGAGTACCGCGTATTAGTCAAATAAATCAAAACCAACCTACACACACACACGTTCGTATGTACGTAAATCACTATAGATGTAGCAAACTGACACCTCGAAGTTATAGTTTCAGGTTGACATTTTGAAACTCTTAACTAAAATAAAAGCGTCTAATTTTCTAAGAACTATTGCATATATTTTGAGGTTATAGCTCAAAGTCTCTCGTATTATGAACTTAAGATTGTTATAAATTGTATGTAAAAGAGGTGATAAGCTCTTTATTGGAGTCTTTAGTGTCAACTTTATTGATATAACCAACGAAAGTCTTTGTTTCTTTTATATCTTTATCTTTACCTTCTGTGTGCAATTGTACGAAATTCATAATCATATTTTAAGTAAAAGCTTGGGTCTTTTACAAAAGAAATCCTTCTAAATTCGACATTATTCTAACGAACAGGACTGATTTACAATTATAGCGAACCGATGTACCTACTCAACAACAAGACTTTAATAACCGTAAAAAAATATAAATAGATCAGATACCTAAATCAAAGTTTATTTTTCTACAGTTTTATGGTTAATTTGTAAATTACTATTTGTTATGACTAAAATAAAAGTCAATTTCTACAAAATTGATTCATACCTAGGAATATCAGCCAAATGTTGTACAAATTGTGTGGCAACCTGATACTTTTTACTTTAGAAAACATAATTGTACTTATTATATGAACTTACTTTTCTTTGATGTATTGCAATAAGTATGAATAATCATATTAGGTACCTACTTAGGTATGTATTTAATTTAAAACAATAGTTTCATTTTTGCAGGGATTTCTTTTCCATCCAAAAAAGCGTATAAAGTCAGTATAAAATTCAGTTATAGTTCCCACGTGAAAAAGTGACATTTTATGTTATATCAGCTGTTTCACGTTTACAAAAAGTCAACATCTGTAGGTAAATGTCATGTCAACTGTAAGGTAGGTGAGCTTTAATCATTATTAAAAAGCTTTTATGGCATTCACGGTTTTAGGGGGTATCATAAAAGGAGAGTTCATTGACCTGCAATGGTCATGAACAATCCCGAAATCTGAAAAGCACGTTCGTTATTTTCGATACATCGTATTTAAAATTAGCGGGTTTACCTGTGACGTTGACTGTGAGCCTTTGATGAGTGAGCCGCGGCGCACAGACGGGCGGCGGTGCATCGACGGCGCCGTGATGGAGGCGCGCCGGGTGACGTCGCCGGCAACCATGGCTACCAGCTCGCTCCTACGCCGCTGCGTTCATAACAGTACACTTTTACTTTAATGCTAATTTTGTCACATACTTTTCATGACTCGCAAACGCAGCGTTAAATAGTAAAAGCTTTGATATAAACACTGACTAAAATAATAATAGTCCTCCAGACCGAATTTCGGTCACGGCGGTCAATCTCAGCGGAGACCAACCGCGGGAGATATTATAGTGCACAAGTGTGTGCGCAGACACAGGTGCAGCCTCTCGCCCCTCACTCTTATATTCTTAAGATTCCGTAGTCACTGACTGACTGAACTCGCGAACGTAGACTAGATTGAGAGATGCTTTGAAGCAAAGCTCTATGAATGTCCCACAATTTACCTAAAAGCTTTTACCGTCAGTTATTCACAAATAATTAGATAATGTTTACGCTTAATGCGAATCAATAAACGGAGGTGTGTCTGAAAGCAGCCCCGGTGCGGTATCACAAATAGAAAGTGCAGGCGATGTAAATGTCACGAATCTCAGCGGAGTGCGTTGCGACCGGCGACCGGCGCGGCGGCCGGGGACGGCGGACACGCGTTTATTTTTAACGAACGCGAACGGTCACTGTGGCGACCTAAAACGTGCCTGTGCCAGATGTATATGATTTTTGATAGACGTCGTGTGGGCGTGATCAATTTAAACTCTGATCGAATTGTGACAGAAATTCGCATTATTATGTTTACTGCGCCTACACCAAACTGGAAATCTAAAACACGAAGGATTTTATTTGCCATTATTTTCTTAAGGAATGGAAACTTAAATTTAAGTTTGAGCTGCTACAGAATGTAGCGATACAGAAAAATAACGACAGTTTATTCTGACATTGTCTGATATTGTTGACAAACTTTGCACTTTCAGAAACATTTTGACATGATTTGGCTACCCGAAAATGAACTAATGATTCCTATTTCTTTGAATTTTATTGGGCATTATACAATTCTCAGCCTACTAAAAAGTACCATATTTTTATTTAAAAAATTTAACGAATCATCGTTTGAAGATTTAAATTGTAAAGCTGTAAATATTTCATGAAATTAAAAACTACCATTTTTATTGTTTAGTTCAAATATGAATAGGTGCCTAGTTAACTTTTAAACAAGTAGGAGTAATAACGTAGTAACCTATGGTAGATTGTTTGACAAATCTGACGTGACCCTGGGCTGGGTGTGAAGTACCTACATACTGTTTCAATATTTTTATTGAAGACTGTTATTGACTAGAAATAAATATCGATAACCGATCCAAAATATTGGCTTACGTCCAAATCATAAACATTTATCTTGAACTGGTATCAAATCGTGAACCGATTTTGAAAACTATTTTAAGTGCATATAAATACTTAGGTATTTTATGTAACATATTTTTTTCACTTCATTTAATTTTTATTCCAACCGTACTTCCAGAAAGTTCTGCAAAAAAGAATCTGACAAATAGGCACAAGTTAGCTTTTAAAGGTGTTTTACAAAAGGAAGTCAAGACCAGGGGGGTTATTGTTTCAATCTTGTTTCTGGAAATTCTTTGTTGGCGGTTACCGCCAAAGCTTTGTTGACATATTATTGTTTTCATTCTAAACATTTTGTATTTCAAACGTCATTGAGAACTTTGTTAACAAATATACTGAAAAGACTTTATAAGATTTTAAAAAGCTTTCAACTTTTCTTTATTAGTTTATTGAAAGGCCATTTAGCATTCACGTTAGACTTACTTAAAAGGAAAAGCACATTTATATTTTTGTATTCTTTAAGATACTTTCACTTAAATGTAGATATAATATATATTTTATGGACATAATATGAACAAAAAGAGGTAAAGGTTTTCTTTAAAATGAAAAGTAGTTATTTAAAAAAAAAACGTAAGCAAACACATCACAGCCACACAACGTTACCGATAAAACTTTCGTAATTATTATTGAATTAAAAACGAGACAAATCCTTGGAAAGATTATTGAGATAGAAGAAGAAATGTAGTAGCTTTACATAAGTTTCACATACACCTAACTGGTTACCAAGTACATAATTTTTATAAAAGCACGTATACTCTGACTAGACTACCACTTGGTGAAGTACAACACACGAAAAACGCTATACTTATAAAAAATAAACTTTGTGTCGACATAATGTATATATCGAAAACTTAACACATACGTTTAATAGGAATGTTTAATAAATGCTGAAGGGGTGTAATCGTTTGCACGGAGGCGGCGCGGGAGCATTCGTTTCAGACGGACGCTAGGCGGGCGGCGCGGAGCAGGCGCGATCTCTCACTGCCCGGCGAGGCGCGCGCGCAGCCGCATACACGCATGCGCCAAAATTAAACACATGCGCATTATTATTTATTACAACATTTTCGCCTAGATTGTAAAATCAGATACCTACTCAATGCTCCAGCAGAGTGGAATGTTTTTTGGCAAAACATCGAATCATTAAATCTCCGACGGTCAGATATTTGTATTTGTAAAGGTGAAACTTTTATATATATAAAAGAAAATGTGTATATAAAAAGTTTATCTTTCACGAGTTCAATGTTTTTGAAAGCTATTTTCAGTCCTAATTTATTATTTGGCAATCAAACTTATGAATGTTGATTTCCAAAAGTAAATTAACCTTCACATGCTTGTTTGTTGATGAAAATGGTGACCTGTTGAAATGTATGTTTAAATGTGCTGGCTGGATGTGATGTTAAAAGAAAAATAATTACATTCAAATATCGTAAATCAACCAAAACGTGGTTTTTTGTATATGAACAATGTTGAACCTACTAACAAAACAAATTACATGGCTGTCTTCGTTGGTATGTACTCGTACACTCTGTAGTGCTCTCCTATGATCTGCCTACGCAGCAATTGTCGGTGTCATGCAGCCAAGCATCCGTTAAATGTTAGCTGTTTATTATTATCCAGTGCGTCCACTGCAAGTGTTTCATGAAAGGAACTCGGGAAAACCTCTTTAGATAAAAACACGCGAATATTCTTTAAGAAAGGCGACATAGAAAAGGATCAAATAAAATGTGGCTCCGAGATCTTGTATTTAGTAGGTATTTTAACTGAAACTTGTTTTTGACTGCAGGAAAAAACTCCATTTTCCATTATTCAACGAGGAAACTAGGAGTTCGTATGGATTGAAGAGTGATACTAAAAATGTGTTTTAAGTGGTTGATTGGTTACTCTCCGAAAAATAGCGCGGTGAAATTTGCGGACTTTTAAGACAAATCAAAGCATTTTAGCTACCTCAAATTAAGCCGTACAAAATGCATTTTTTTGTATAGATTACGCATAAACACTACTCAATCATACCAAATTTTCAAGGTGGAGGAGCCACCTTGAACGTCCTATAACTTTTAAGGGTTTTACTAAAAAAATCTACAAAAATCGGCTAATTTACTACTCAATATTAGTAATACTCTCGTTTAAATATGAGACGTGGCTCCTAAATCCATACGGACACAAAACTGGTTCTTCAATGACTGGAGGTACACAGGGTGATTTATTGAAATGGAAAATGTAAAACAACTTTGTAAAAATACATCATTTTAGCAACTATCTTTTTATCGTATAATTTGATAGACGTCATCGAGGAAAATTAAGGATTATAAATCAATACGAAGTCGGTAGCTTATACTCACTTCCGTTATATTACACACACAAAAACAGAAGCACAATTTTTTTGTAAACAGAATTTTGACACCGACATTGACATATTCTCACCGTGCAGATGTAGAAGTAAGTTACAACAGGGTTTTACAGATAACCTAGATGGATCACTTAAAGTAAAACATTATTAAAATAAGAAAGTAATATGAGTGATAAGAAAGAGCTTTCAAGATGGCAGGTATTGTAAGCATAAGTGTCGCTATATTACTCCGGCACGCTTAAATAAAAGAAATGAAAATATACAAAGCTTACTGCTAACTTTCTTGAGAAAACGGAAAGGAGTGATAAATTCAAGAATAATAAAACAAGAATGAAATGTGTAGTACGGCACTGAAACATCTGAGATGTACGAACAATCACATGGATACGAGTGTGTCGGTTGCATAATCGAATTCCGTAATTAATCAAGCTGTTAAATGTGAAGTATGTGGCTTGTAAACAGCGAGGCATTGCGCATGACGTAGGTACCAGTAGTCTTGTACCTGTTTGATATATCGTGAACTTTATGCTTCCTTTTGAAGTTACTAAAATATGCCCCGTAAACATCTCATAGAAACATATATATGTACCTAATATCGTTCTGAATGAAAAAGTAGACTGGATAAAATCTCAATGGTGTGGCTGACCACACAATATATTCAAATAACCGAGAGTGGACCGCACAAAATGGACGGCAGGTAATTCGTGTTACGTGCGGCCGAACTGGAGGCTCCCCACTCTATTGGGCTCGGCTTAGTCCTACACTCCGTTTACTTCGTTCACTAGTCAGTATGCTTTTGACCAACCAAAAGCCCATTATGAATTGGTCCCACGTATTAATTTTGCTTCAGAGGCTGACAACAGCTAAAGCGCGGTCACTGTCGGACTGCATAGAAAAGAAAGAGAAGTGCGATGACACAACGCTGGTATTGCAAAATATGAAGCAATTACCAATTCACAAAAAATCTATTGATTGGACCAAAAAATTTAAACACTATTACGTTAATATGTTGCTTATAGAATAATCTGACAGATTGCATGTATATTGGTATGGTTTTTAATTAATAAAATACATTTTTAGGGGTATCTTCGAGACTTTTTTCGATCGTATCAAATTAGTTGTATTATATTTTCAACACACTATCTAACTAGCATATATCCTGAAGAATATCATATATATTTCTGATTTTGTTAACTGCAGTGGATCATATACTTTTAGGCATTATAAAACTTGCGTTTGGTAATTTGTGTTCTGCTATATAACTACATTTTTCTTCTCTACGTCATTTATTTAGGGGGCTACAGCATAGCCCCCTAAATAAATGACGTAGAGAAGAAAAATGTAGTTATATAGCAGAACACAAATTATTTGTAATTTAATTGTGCGATATTCTCTGTTACTCACCGAGTAGTGGGCGGGTTTAAAAATAAAATAATGTTAATAAAAATCCTAATCTTATTTCTTTATAAAATAAAAATATTATAGAAAATTTTATTACGAAAACCACACCATGTAGGCGTTGACAGTGTACCATAAAATGTTAATAAAGAACCTTTGGTACTATAATCCTTGTTATAAAATATACAGAGGCTGTAGTTGACGTTGATTTCCAATTCAATGGTGAGGGTGCTTATAGGGTAAGCGTCGAACTTTTTACTTTTTATTCCTCGAAACAGCCGCTGTGCTAATCTGGATGGAAACTGCGCATCGAAAGGAATATGATGCCTAATTGCCTAACATCTCATTTTTTTTGTACGTTTTCGATATCTAAGACAAGTATCTACAAACGAGGAATATAATTGAAAGTTGCTGTATGTGTTACACAAATTCTTTCATAATAGTAGTAGCATTATAATACTATAAATGGTTATATTCGTGTAAGCACATACCTAAAACAGCTATTAAATCACGCAGAAATAGATTTAATAAAATAATTATTTTAAAGGTCACAAGACCGCGCGCTCGAATATCTCAGGTTTTTTAGAGCTTTAAAAATAATAGACAATTTACCCTTTGCAGATACTAATCATAAAAAGCAACAGCGGAAAACCAAGTAGATAAAAGTACTTATAATAAACTAAGAACGTCACGCAATATCAACAAATCGTTTGATTTTTATGGAAGCATCTAAAAATGAAAAGAATGCTCGGTTAAAGCAAAACATTTTAGAACGAATACACAAAAATACTTTTAAAATATTCTAGATTATTTCTTAGAACAAAATATAGGACGTGACGTATATCGCTGCTGGTGTTCTATGTAGCACATAGTGAATGTCAACAGTCAACCGTATAAATATATAACCTAGAAATGCATCTTCGATGTGAATCACAATGCATGCGGGGGTGTTAAATGCTTCCTCAGATGAGTGCGGCAAAGGTTATGCGTTTACGATGTCTTTGTATTGTTATTGGAACGAAGTTCTTAAACGCGGCTTGCGGTAGGAGAAAACCAGCAGAAATCGTCACGTAACAAAAAAGCGTTATGCCCGAAAAAGTTAGTTTCAAGGGTCAAGAGCCAGACTAGATGGCTCTGTATTAAAAAACTAAAACTTTTGGCATTTGAAACTTGAGACCATATTAGGTGGCTCTGTTTTAATACATAATATTCAGCGAAAGAAACTACGTTTCAATCTGGTGTCCCATGACACCTACTGACTTTTTTATGATAATATCTTTATATATAATAATAGTTTATCTTAGTTTAAGATAGTGTATTCGATTGGAAGTCGCTATTTGTGTTATGTAAACCAACGGTAACCTATAAAATTGCGATACTGATCGTTGGATTAAAAACTTTTGTTACATATCGTAAGAGTATTATTATTATTAGTATTACTTATTTAGTGAAATAATTTACTCATAAATACAACGTTTTCAACAATTTAATGTAGACCTGATTACGCGTTACTTGTATAGAATCTATGAGTCGGTCCAAGGCATTCAATCGAAATCCAGAGGGTAAAGGAAGTAAGCCTTAATTTGCATTTGCAATTCAAATGGTACGTTACGCAGGAGTAAGCCTGCATGAGATTTACATGCGGTTCGCCAGACATCAGCAAATGAGCAGCGAGATCTAACTTATAGAATATGTTATGAATATATAAATAGTGACGTCACTGAATTCCCTTATGTGATTTAGATTTACAAATAGTACTAACCGCTTTTGAAATTATTTAAATTGCAAATTATTATGGCACGTGTTCAATTTTTATTCCACAGGTACATTGGTTTTAAAGAGGTAGGTACGTTTTGATTTCACTCTTTCTTTTCAGTCTATCACACTCCGTCAGAATATATTCTTTGTGAACGTAACCAAACCTTACCCTGACCATAGAATATGGGAATTTGTTATTGTCTGGCCCAACCTTCTTAGGTTAGTATACGTGCCATACCTACTGCAAGTAAGATTTACTGTTTTAACTACTACTGTATTTACAGAGAATTGAAAATATAGGTACTTCCTACATCTGCATCTTATTCTATTTTTCAGGAATCGGGTAACCAAAGGAAACCAATTATATTGCGTTGTTCGTGGGCGACGACAACGATGACCTACCTGTCATGGCATACATTTCCCAGCAATTCTGCGATAGGTATACACAAAGGCTGTTCCTGCAATTTTTTTAAAATTTTATTACTCATTGTAATTTTTTTAAGTTAGTATTGCTATACAGGTTTTTTTATACAGGGGGCAGGGACAACGACGCGCAACCTGTTACCATGGATTCATAACATCATTCTGAACCCCACCGCGTTGTTTTTTTTCGTCGGTTATTAAAAACGAACAAGCGAGCCTTACAGAAAGAAGTCGCATATGATGTGTAACATCTGACACCTGACCTTGGTAATAAGTAACATTAATATTTTATCCTGAAAAAATAATTCAGGTATTATTAGAAATGAGTTTTCGTAACGAACAATAATTAAGTTTAATGAAATTTGTATTTTATTTAATTAACACTAGGAGTAATGCAATTTTTTGTTAAAGACAGTTATTTTTGTTCAACTTGGGGGAGAGCGAAGACAATAGACTTATGATAACTAAAATACACACAATAGTCACAAGTATACGTATACTTGTGATTTCAAAGTATTTAAAAACCGTTGAAAAACTGCGTCAATAACAGTAGGTACTTACCACTGTTAGCTGTCGAAACATTTCGATCTGTGTTTATTTCGAGCTTGAGTTCATCATTTAAAAAAGCTTCGATCGGCGCAGCTTCTGGTGAACTAAAGTTTACGTAAAAATCACCTATCATAACTTCGTCATTTATGAAGATATTTCAAAAAAACAAAATGCTTCATTAAATGGTTAGTGCGATTTTTTTACATTATAAAAAAAATACTGATATTTCTTCATTGAGCGGCGACAGAAATTAACCTCAAAACTTAAAAAGCTAAATACTGATATATTTAAGCGAATAATTATTAATTAATAATTATTCGCTTAAATACCTATCTATAGCTAGCACTTGCATTTTTAATCAATGATCTGCCCTTTTTTCAAAAACTAATTATCAACAGTAAATACATTTATTAATATAGTTTACACATATAAATTAGTTTATATAACAGCACACTTTATACACAACACGATAGGTTATCGCACAGCTGATGCATTCTCCTCCTCTATTTCCCTTTCTCTTTCTCGTCACACACACACACACACACACACACACACACACACACACACACACACACACACACACACACACACACACTGTTGGCTGACAGTACCAGTCTCTCGGAAAATGGGTTGGTACAATCTGACGGTCAACTCTACCAACGCGCGCGCTCATTGGTCAAATCAAATAGCGCGCGCTTCCCCAGCTTCCTGTTCACTTCCTTCCCTTTTCACGAAATCGCACCCACAGATTGCAGGAAAGCGAGAGGAAAGATGTTACACATCCAAAAAAAAATTGACCGTGTAGGTATTGCACTTTTCTAAGAAACAGCAGTTTTTTTTTTATAACCGACGAAAAATTTCTACGCTAGGGGGTCAAGAATCATG
Source organism: Dryobotodes eremita (assembly GCA_917490735.1). Lineage (NCBI taxonomy): Eukaryota > Metazoa > Arthropoda > Insecta > Lepidoptera > Noctuidae > Dryobotodes > Dryobotodes eremita. Next base: position 13,719,300 of record OU823251.1, on the reverse strand, counting down.
TGCAGAATTCATGGTTACAGTTTGCGTTTGTGTACCTGCTACTCTGTATACACACATCAACACAATCTAGGGATATTTTAGTTATTCATTGAAAATAAACTACTTAGAAAATCGTATAAAATACTTATATAAGATATCAAAATGCGCAGTATTTTATACTGTAACTAGCTGCCCGCCCCGGCTTCGCACGGGTTGCGGTACTTATCTACGGCGTACCCTACCTACCTACCCTACCTACCTACCTACCCTACCTACCTACCTACCCTACCTACCTACCCTACCTACCTACCCTACCTACCTACCCTACCTACCTACCCTACCTACCTACCTACCCTACCCACCTACCCTACCTACCCTACCTACCTACTCTACCTACCTACCCTACCTACCTACCTACCCTACCTACCTACCTACCCTACCTACCTACCTACCCTACCTACCTACCTATCTCCCTAACTCCCTACCCTACCTAACAAAAAAAAAAAAAAAAAAAAAATAGATGTTGGCCGATTCTCATAGATACCGGATAAGCACAAAAAATTTCATCCAAATCGGTTAAGCCGTTTCGGAGGAGTATGGCAACGAAAACTGTGACACGAGAATTTTATATATTAGATAGGAAATTAAATTAAAATGTAACCTAAAAAAATAAACGGCAATGTACAAAAAAACGTAAGGCAATTTTCTTCTGATGACAGAGAAGATGTCAGAAAAGCCGCTGTCGAACCACGTCCACGACGAACAACTATAATTATTCCAGCATACTCGAGATGATATTGAAGCTGCTGAACCACTTCTGGTAAAAAGCTATCCTGTGCCGTTTTATTTATTTATATATGTTTCATTTTCACGTAAGAATAGGCAGAAAATACTGAGTTTATTTGCCGTGGGATAATTGGTGACTTAGGCATGATTATGAAGAGAATGTGCAGCACCGTAAGTACACCAAACTGAAATCATCAGCCCGTCTGCCGAGTATGGTAAATATGTCAATTATACCAATGGCTACATTGATTGATCGACGCCCACGTATAGCAAGGGCTGATTTATGAATAATTCGTGCCATGATTATTCTATATTTAAAGGCAGAATAAAATGACAGGTGAGCTAATAATAGGCACGTCACGTCTATGATTAGCGTGGTCTACTCCGTCGCATATCATTCGGTTGATTTCATCAACTGCCTGTTGCTATTGTGCGGCCGGAAGCGGTCGCCTGGCCGCTATTGTGACGGCCGTATTTACCCCTCGTTCAAATCCCTTCACAAAACGAGATTACTATTCATTTTTCTACTTGGACAGCTAATATAAAATTCCCTTAGGATACGAACATTAAACTTCAAAGTATTCGCTCCTGTGGAAATATTTATAAAGAACTTTTATAATAAAATATCTATTTCTATTAAATGCGATGTTTTTCTCAGCGTGGGTAATAAGTTTTATTCAAAGGAGTTTTATCCTCAAAGATTTTCTTTTACTTGTTCAGCTAGTCTTCTTTGTGTTCAATACCAATTGTTTTTGTTTTGAATACAAATGGCAATTTACAGGAAGTACCTATTCATATGTTACTGAGACTTGTTTAAGATTGAACTCAAAACCTGTATTTTGGTTAGATATCACTGATCGCTAATGGAACTGATGCCAGCAAGTGCATTCGGTTTACGATTTCTAATCATCAATAACTGAATTTATACCCATTACGTAGTAAAATAACCTTGCCTCTGCATTTACCAGAACTAGCCAATACCTGGTACTTACGTAAATACTATAAATTTCCAAGCAGCTATTTATTTGGTAATCGTCCGGCGGCACATTTAGATTTATCTTCTATAAACAAACATTTCAGTGTCGGCGTTTCACAATCACTAATATTATTTTAAGTAAGTATGTCGCGTGGCGTATAGCGGTGGCGGACAGTAGCGGTGAAGTTCGGATCGAAACGTACGCGACACACCACGAAACTGTATCCGCGCCGTCCGATTGAAACGTTGCCAGGCGCCCAACCACCAAAATAATTTTCACTCCACACTCATCAGCGGGTTACTACACAATATCGAGATTGGATTCCGATCGCTTCGATTTGGCCATACGTAACCCTCTGAATTGTGCAAAAGTTGGTCTATATACCTTTTCATTGAAGAATACCACGACGTTTTTACTAAAAGCTTTACAAAATACCCAAATGAAATTAGCAATGTAGATGCAGTATAAATACCATCACAACCAAGGAACACAAGGTCTCAGTAGGTACAGATATTTATAACAAACACATTACGATGATTTAACAGAAGTCTCGCCGCTATTTCTAAAATATCAAATTATTAAACAATGAAGAAGCAGAAGCCACTTTATAAAACATCATATTGCAGTATGATATCGTTTACTTGGAAATAAAATATTAGTACAGTGAAAAATAAAGGCGATAAAGCAAGCTGGCGGTGACGCGATACATTTATCTGAATAAAACAAAGCGGCGGCAACCGCGGAACATATTTACGAGACGTGTTAGCGACGTCAAGCTACAGCGAACCTCCTTTTAATGTTCCCGACTTTCTCCGTGTCTCGATTAAGTTGCAACTACTGCTATAGCCGTCCCCATGGGAAATCTGTCCGTTATTTACCGACCAGAACACGACGGTCTTTAATTTTAGAGGATTTCAACACACGTGCTTTGAATCGAAAGCTACAAATGAAATTTCGTCTGGTAGGAGTTACGTCCAAATCCCAAGACTAGATTAACTCTAGGAATATTGTGTAGAATTTATATTAATAACGGTTTGTGTTTGTGCACTATTTAGAATCATTTGATTGAAGCTCTACGTGTGTACACAGAAAGACCTCCGCGAAGCTAAGATGTCTTGTTTTTATTTAACTCTCCTTTAGTTAGAACGAGGATTGAATTTAAACTCAAGTACAGCTCTTTTCCTCACTGACTGCGTTTTAGTTCCGCACCGGATAGAGTTTTCGCATCGTTACTTGCACTTGCGTCTTAGATTCGTCTCAGTAAAAGTTTTTCATTTACCTACTTGAGAAATAATGTTAAATATCGATATGTGGTTTAAAGCGTTTATGTTTTTAGACACCCACATTTTTATCTTGGATTCAGTAGTAAAAATATTAGCTCTTATATATACTTTCAGTTTTATTTGGACAGATGTTAACGAACTTGGCTGGTTATATTTTTTAAATTAAATTTGTAATATGTATATTCAAAATTTTATTAAAAAAAATATAATCAGAATACTATGTTGAAAGTTCTTTTTGTAGGTAGCAACGATACAATATTATCTTTTTAAAGGTGCCTTTTAAAAAAGTCTTTTAAAAACAACACGCGACCTATCATTTCTATAATGGTGTTCATTTATATATATATACAATAATCATTTTTATTATATACAATAAGACATTATCTATTCTTTGGTAAAAAATTAAACAGTTTCGTATAATTACCATCATATTATAATAAAGAGCAGCACTGCTGCTGAGGGCTTTAAATTTTATACCAGTTTTTTTTTACCAGAAGCATTAGAATTTTTTCAATTAACGAGAGTAATGGTGATTACCGGTTGGATTTGATAATTTATGTTTTCAAGGTTAGCCTTATAAGATATACAATAATATAAGTTATATGTTACGTTATGATAAGTTCATTGTTTGTTATGTGTGTGATGTTTATTAATTATTTTTTTCTCAAATAGACACACTACGTAAATTTGCCGTGTCATAGCCATTTCATACCGCTGCTAAACAGCTGTCAGACAGTTTTGATTTGAATATTCGGGCAATTTAACATGGTAGTCAATTTGCTAAACAATTAATTTCCCTGACTTTACATATGACTCATTGCGAACTTACTTAAACAGATCTTATTCTTTTTATCAATGATCAAGTAATAAGGTAAGAATTTGCATTCCAAAAGGTCAACGAAGGATGATTTAGGCCCGTATTACAGAAGCTCACTCAAGACTCAAGCATTACTTAAAACTAGTTTCAACCAATCAAATGGCATTAAACGAGGTTTAAGTAGTGGTTGAGTTTTATATATATATATTCTTTATTTCTGACTTCAAGTAATCACAATCTATATAGTATTAGTAACAATTACTTAAAAAACTGTGTTAGTAAACTTTCACATACCTTAAGAAACTAAAAATGACGTGGCTCAACATACGTTGGCGCGTGTCTCCGTACCCAGTGCCTTATAAAGGGACTGTCTACTTTGTCTAACAAAGTTTATAGGAGGAGTTTTTGAATAGGAGCTTTCGCGCAACTTACCCATTATTGACGCTGTTCTCTTCCTCATAATACCATGAAAATCGTCAGCACGGGCTTCCGCGAACATCTGCGAAGCGCTGCAGAAGTGCGGAAGCCCCATCAACATCCTAAATCCATTATTATACTGTAGTATGCGAAGGACGTTGTAGGCTCTCTGCGTATATTTCACCCACAAGCTTCACGTGTAGAAGGTTTGGCAGTATGCCTTAAAAAGCGCGACTTTAACATCCTTACTACAACGCGCAAACCTGCGGGCTACCATATTACATCGAACCGCCAATCCCCTCCGCTAACTCTCTATATCAGAATCGTCCGATAAGTCCTCCGTGACTACATGACCTAGGTATTTAAACTGTGTGACTCTCTGCTGGCTTTCCGCTTAATTCACTGGAGGAACACTATCCAACGAGCTAGACATAGATTTGAAAATCTAAAGCTTACTTTTCTTGACATTATACATATGTGAGTCCATGTGAGGCAGCATAGGACTCACAGACAGCCAACAACTTCCTAAGCGTGCTGATTAATAGACTCAACAAGACCATGTCGTCTGCGTAGCTGAGATTATTTACCATAGTGCCATCAATCGAGCAACCGACGTTGGTCTCGCTGAGCTCACCAATCAATTGGTTCATGTAAACATTAAATAGGTCTGGGCACCCTGTCTACCACTTCACTGCAGGACGTACGTATCAGAGTGAGCACCCGCCCATCTAACTTAATTGAGATTCTGTAATACGGGCCTAAGAATCTTTCATGAGTTGGCGTTGTAGTAAGTTTTCTACCTCCGCTTGGCAATGAAATCAAAACTAAGGACAAAAGTTGTTTTTAATCTTTTATTGCAGAAATAGGTTTCTAAATAATTATAAGAAGTTAAATGTAGACTTTAAAATGCTTAAAAAGAACATCTATCAAGTAAAGTTACAAAAGGATTTTATTTTTTTAATTCCATTTTCATTGGTTTATAATATTATATAAATACTAGCTGCGCCCCGCCATTTCACCCGCAGCGGTATGAAATATGCTTTACGACCTATTTTCAAACCTACCAATATACGCAAAAAATTTCATAAAAATCGGTCAAGCCACTTCGGAGGAGTTCGATAACAAACAGTGTGACACGAGATTTTTATATATTAGATTAATTAGATACATAACAACTATGTATGTAATGTAATATATTTTTTTAAAAAGAAAAACATTTTTTTTTTTCATTTATTCATTTGCACAATGTACAAATGTACCATGTATGATTTCTTGTGCATTTCAAATACGAGTCGGATGAAAAATTATAAACTCAATCAGCTTTGGTGCGGCTACTATTTTTTGTCCCTTTTACAATGTGCATAATGTCGGGGATTTGCATTTAATAGAATTCTTTGACTTGCAAGAAAATACATAATGTAGGTAATCGATACTTCACGTGGGTCTAGTATTGAATATGAAGGTATTTCGTTTAAATAAGGTTTTCAATATCAATGAGCATGCCATTTTCTCTTGCTCGCTAAGTTGAAAAATAACAGTGAGAAAGTTACAGCGAGTCCATAATAAAAACGTCATTTCCCGAACTCAAAATATACCACAGAATAAACCTAATAGCTTTCGCCTACAACTTCCTATAAAATACATTTCGTTCGAATATCCGGAAGCGTCTTGAAGTAGGCGTTTGGCTGAAATCTGGAGAATTCACTTGAACTCGCGAAATATACCGCGTTTCCTGTATTGAATCACTAGCTTTTGTTCAGGCTTCGCCCGCATGGAGATCGGGAATTATCGTAGTACCAAATTTTATCCAAATGCGTTCAGCCATTTTTGCGTGATTGAGTAACGAACATCTAAACATACAAACTTTCATATTTATAATGTTATTATTAGTAGGAGGATTGTGAATGTGTGTGTATTATATCAAAGAGTATTAAATGTTGATCGTAGTTTCATGTAATGGGGACCTTGCTGAGACCTCATGGGGACAGTAAAATAATATTTAATGTATTCGACTCACCCACTAACGGAATGTACATATCGTTACAATAATTATTTAAATGTGTGCAAATAAAATTGTCATTCGGGAAAACCGGTCAATGTTAAGTACATACCAACAATAAAACATATGATCATGGACAGGCTGATGGCTGACATGCACGAATTAACTATATAGCATAAATATTTATTCAATCCTGCCAAGTGACAATCAGTCTATGACACCCAAATGGTTTTAACTGATGTGTGTCAGAAATGTAGGCATTGTATTTTTAGTGAAAATTTCAGAAACAAATATAAAAATAACCGATCTACTGACGCAGAAAGCAAGCAGGGTAGTTAAGAAAAAAGACCTGTCCTGCTGTGGGTTGACTGCATACAGATTTTTTGTGCTACTGTGTCATGGCATGTTCGGAAAAGAAAAGGGCAATATATCTTTAGCATAACTGATTTATAATATACTTTCACCACTAAATGAAGTGACATTCGTGCCTATTCTCTTGTACACCGAACTAAACTATCGCTAAAATTCCTTACTTTTGGCTATAAAAAACTTAAAGCTATTCTGCAAAAAAATATCTCTAAATTTAAAAATAATTTTGACGCGACTGAAATTTAATTTGACAATCGTGACTCCACGTGGTACTTGTTTGCCCTACCCCGTGAATTTTTTTTAGAGCCGGAGGCGCGCTTGGGAAGCCTTGACGTGTTTTGTAACGAATTTTCCACTTTTTGTATGGAAAATATGAAAAATTATTATCTACATGTAGAGTTTTAGGGGTTTATGGTTCTTACAAAGAGGGTCGAAATGTTCATTATTTTTTCGATAGGACACACCATTTTCGAGATATAAGCAAAATAAAATATAAACAAAAGATACAGTACTGCTTTTGAACCTGAAGTCGAGTTGTTATAGTGAATTTTAGTTCATAACTACTAACTTTAGTCCACACCTTTTTAATCGCGATTAAATATAGCCAGATTTAGTTAGACAACCAAAATGTTAGGTGAATAACGTCAAATTTAGCAAAATTATATAAACAAAAGTGCCATTTTCACTAAATTTCTAACTCAGTGCCATCTTAGTGCTGCCAAACTAAATATAGTTAAGTTGTGGCACTTTAGTCTATTTCAGAATGGGAAATCGTCGTTTGACAGGAATAAACGAAATTTTAGTGATTTTTAGTTTAGTTTAGAGAATTTTGTGACAAAAGAATTGGCACCATTGTATTTATTTATTTATTATTTATTTAAACTTCTCGCACACAATAACATACAAAGGCGGACTTAATGCCTTAGGCATTCTCTACCAGTCAACCAAGGGTGGTGTAGAGATAAGATGGCAGGTGCTCTGCTTAACAGGCGTTAATAATAATAAAAAACATTAAAAAGATAACATAATTATAAAAGAAATAGGTATACAAGTACCTAAATAGGTTATAAACTTATAATGCACATACATACATATTTACTATAATATATACCTACATTATATATAATATATATATACTATATATATATATATATATACACAAAAAAGGGAAAGAGATAATTGAGATGACTCTACACTATTTATTTTGAAAATAACTGCAATTTTCGGTTAAATGCATACCGACTGGTGGCCGTCCTGATATCAAGAGGAAGCGCATTCCAGAGAACAATGGACTGAATACGAAAGGATGAATGAACAAAATCAGAAGTATGAGAAGGACATAGTAGGAGAAGATTATTGGAAGAACGCAGATTCTTAGCGTGTGAAGAACATATATATTGAAAGTGAGACATGAGATAATAATAATAATAATAATATATCTTTATTTCAGACATACGTCCATACATTTTAACACAAATAAAACGTTAGTAGGGTTGTTAGTAGAACACATAAAAATACAACTAAACAGGGTGTTAGTAATTTGTTAGTACAAAAATCCAGATCAGTAGTAGTAGTATATATTACTACTACTACTCAGTCTATTTCCTGTTACTGAGCAAGTGAACACTCGCCCAGTAAACCGTAAACGGACCGTTTATTTTGCACGCTAACGTTCTGAGGACAGTGTTGGTGCTACCACGGACCCTGCTCATCATCGATGCGGTTCTTTTTCTGATGACAGAGAAGAAATCATCGATGGAAGCTCCCGCAAACATTTCGGAAGCACTGCAATACCTGAGTTTCTTCAACACTGCCCTCAGAGCATCATTGTACTGAACACGCAGGGCATTGTAAGCCCGCCGCGTAAAATTGATCCACAGACTGCACGTGTAGAATGACTGATAGAAGGCTCTTAAAAGTAACAGTTTTACATCTGTAGTACATCGTGCGAATCTGCGGGCCAACATATTGCAGCGGACTGTCAACGCCCTCCGTTCCCTCTCTAAGTCTGCATCATCCTGTAGGCGATCCGTCAGCATGTGAACCAAGTATTTTGCTTCAGTCACCCTCACTAATGACGACCCCCCGAACCTAATTGGTGGCACATTTGACGGAGCTTTGTTCCCCGCCTTGAATACCATGAGGACACTCTTACTAGCATTATACTTGAGTCCATGCGACGTGGCATACGCTTCACAAATGCCCAGAAGTCTTCTCAGCGCGCTCACTGACGGGCTCAGCAGAACCATGTCGTCCGCATAACTAATATTATTTATCATGGTTCCGTCTATCGAACATCCGACCATAGCTCCGCTGAGCCTGCCAATCAGCTGGTTTACAAATAGGTTAAACAAACTCGGAGAAGTCAACCCACCTTGCCTGACACCGCATTCCAGAGGATATTCCTGACTAAGCGAGCTGACCCATCTGACCGCATTTTTTTGATTGCTGTACCAGTACTTGAAGAGGGATACCGTTTCCCTCGGCACAGTCGTCTCCTCAAGTAGTTTATGCCACAGAATATCATAATTAACCAGGTCGAACGCCCCCGACAGATCAAGAAAACACGCATATATCGGTGTATTCCTGTCAGTATAGTACCTTACAGTTTGTTTCAGACACATAATCGCCATTTCCGTTGACAGGTTGGGTCTGAAGCCAAACTGCAAGTCATGGATTTGAAGGTGTTTGCTCAGTTGTGCGTTCAAGAGACTGTCGAGGACCTTCGCCACGGTAGTGGCCAATGATATCGGGCGGTAGTTACGCTTGTCAGATGGATCCCCGGTCTTGTTCTTTACTATAGGAACTACTACCGTTTTCAACATATCATCCGGAATAAACGAGTGGCCTACACAAAAGTTAAACAGTAGACTCAAGACTCTGGGCAGATGTACACCTGCGTATCGCAAATGTTCTATACTTATACCGTCATGACCTGGTGACTTTCCACGTTCCATCTTTATTATGACATTCTTCACGTCTATTGGCATAATCCGAGTGTACTTATCACCAGGTCTGACGTCTGGTTTACATAAGTTATCATTCTCACAGGGCATTGGTTCTACAGTAAACAAATCCCTAAAAACATTTGCAATATTTTGATCACCTACTACACCATCAACACTCACAGGAATGCTCGGCCCAGGATTCAAATGCCCCGTATTTTTCCAAAAACCGCAAAAATCTTTAGCCTTGTGCTTTGCTGCCAGTATGTCCATTTTTATTTGCTCGGCATTATCCTGGCACCATTTTAATTTATTTTTGAACACTTTACGTGACTCACACATATCCAGGTAATGTGGTCCTGCGCGCGGCTTCCCTAGTAAAACCCAGTTACTGAAACAAAGCCGAGCACTCCTATGGAATTCACTTACATGCTTGTTCCATCCTACAATACACTTCCTCTTATTCCTCTTACTGGCAGTTCGAGATAAGAAGGAGAGGTGGGGAAGTTGAGAAAGGAGAAAAGTGTGGTCAAAGCGCACATATTTCTACTTTGGCGAATGGACATCCATTTGAGCTCAGTCCTATAACTCGACACATGGTCATATTTCCTAAGGTAGGATTTGCGGTAGATAGTAAAATAGCGCCAATACATCCCAAAATAGTGATATCTAACTGTTTTTCAATTTTGCGGTAAATGTGCACCCAATACCGTTTGCTTCAAAAGGTTACATTGCGTCCGCTCAAATCGCTTTAATCGAGAGTGGGCGGACAGGGCGAACCCTCATGTCAAGCGCTACAAAGGATTATATTTAAAAACACTATTGCGCCCGCGGGAAGGCAAAGTTCAAAATAGTGCTTATGAATCTTTTTTGACACTTACTTTGAATATTAAAATCTATTATTAAAGAGAAATGTTTTGAAAGCCTTTGAAAGGTATGAATATGATTCTAAAGCGGAATTAACATAAAAGATCTGGAGTAAATTCATACCTGCTATGGCTATCATGCATGATACAAACCAGACACAAGGCAAACTACTTTCACCAGGCAGGGTTGACGAAAATCTGTCATTGTAAACCTGTGGTTTAATGTTCTATTTTTCTGCCATACTGTTTTTTACAAACATTAATAAAATAGAAGGATTAAGAAAACGTAAATGCTCGTTATATCCTAAATACTTACCTATAAAATACCTGCAACAACAACGGTGCGAAGACTTGGTTGTGTTAGAGAAAGCTCACGTAGGCGTTAATACTAACTAAACGCTATCTCGGCACGTGTGTGGATGTGTGAGTACATGAACACACATGAACGACGCAGAATTATGAGGCAGTTGTTTAAATGTCACCCTCATTAGGAAAAGGTCTTGTGCCAAATAACTGAAAGTTAGTCGCAACAACAACAAAGTAAGTGCGCAACAAAAATTGAAACAACATTCCGTTGTCAATTTGAGAGGCTCTTTTAATAAATGTTACTGCTCCAAATGATCTTGGGATGTGGAGAGGTGATAATTTATTTGTTCTAGAAATTTAAATGTTATGAAAGTTGTTCGTGCTATGTCCTAACAATTTAGTTCAAAATGTATGTACAAGTGCTTATTACAGTAACGAGAAAAAGTCCCTATCTGAAATCTAGCGAAAATCGAAAGCCTACTGTAGAAATGTCCAAACTTTATACATATTATTAAAATATTTTAAGAATATTCGGAGGACAAGCCATGTAATAAACTCCCAGAATGCTATCACCGGGATTATCAGCGCTCACCTAACGCCAGTAACTGTAAGAGGAAATCTAATAACGGCCCGTTTTATAGTCTTAGTTTAGTGTATATACTATATAGTGTATATCATTCCTTATTAATTTTATGTTTTGTGCAAAGTAATAACATCTAAAAGCAAAATTATGAGCTGATCATTATTTTCATTAAAAGCACCTATAGGTAGGTACCGCAACTGTTTACTTTGTATGTTAACTTACGTACGTAATTTGTGACATCATTGTTAAGTTCAAAGTTCTTTGTCAAATTATATTTTCCCCGAATTACGATTGCCATACAAAAAGTTGTTCTCTGAATGTTTGTGAAAGCCTTTTATATTTGCTTATTTTTAAATGTGTTAGTTTAAGTAATTGGTTTAACATTCTACGTGTAATTCCAGATTTCTGCCAATGAATAAAATTTGCTTGGGCTTACATAAAAAGGTAGGTTGATGACATTCAAAATTGTAGCAGCGTTGTTGGAAAAGTGTGGAAATGGAATTAAATATAGAATCAAAATAACTGCTACGTGCCGTTTTTAGTTATTTTCCGTTACCGTGCTATAAACCTTTACATATTGCAAGTTGCTTGTCTAATTAGGTAAAACCTAATGATCTATTATTATTTATCTACACACGTATGTACCTACATAGGTAGCGCAACACCCATGTGTTGCGCTACCTATGTAGGCCGCTACCTAAATTATTTGAAATTAAGCTTTTACCATTAAAAGCTTAATTTCAAATAATTTGATAAATATATCCGCTGAAGTATCGTCGGCGTCCACGACAGACTAATTGCAGAGCAGCTCTGTCAGTGCAGTCTACCTCATATACAAAGTTACAAGATCACTCTAGCCAGAGTTTCATACGTAGTTTTTTTTTAGCTATTAAGTTTAAAAGTCTCAGACTCTTCTGCTCTATCACAGAGAAGGCGACTAACGCCCGGTTTCTGAAGTATCAAAATAATCTGTCAATGGCTGATCTCTATAAGAAAAGCTCTTGCTTAACTATGTCTTAAAAATCACAATGTTGAACAAACCTAAGATTGGAGAGGAAAGAGACTATCGAACTAATGGCACTATCGAAGTACGGTAAATAATATTTACGTTAGAAATCTGGAACATGACAAAGTAAGAATAGAACCAAATACGTAATTATGTATATCTAGTTTAAATTGCATTTTTATAACTCTATTGTATTGTATTGTATTGTGAATAATCTGAATGTACAGTTGTACATTCTGCCCGCCGGTTTATTACATAAGATTATTTGCAAACTTTTCCTTAGCGTCTAATTTTATCTACTAGACTTTAAAAAAGGAAATGAGTCATGACGTAGACATAGATGTCGCTTACGCACGCTGAACATGCTGCACGTGCGGCCCACATCCCCACATCCGAGTACACTTGTCAAAATATGACAAGTGCAAAGCAAATTATTTTTTAAATTGTTTTTACTAGCGGCTGCAGTTTTTTTAATCTATATGATAAAATTACAGCAGTGTTATTTTTACAAACACCTCAATGATCAGTGCAATAAATTAATAAATGATCAAAGAGTAATTCAAATTCGACGTAGTGACCATGCTTGATTGACGGTATGGCAAAGATATTAAATATACTTGGAGACTATCAGAAGAAATGTAATATCAAATGTAATAAAAATAAATATGTCATATCAAAAAAACTGTGATCACATGTTTCAGTGACGCCATCTAGCATAATATAGCAAAATTACATATAATAGCTAAGTTTGACACGTTACACTTTTACCGAAACCAGTTTTTGATTACCAACCGTAGCCGTCAACTACGCATTCTGTACATCAAAGTAAGGCCCACTTGCACGTTCATGGGTTATCCTAAATAACTCGGAGTTAACAGCTACCTCAGTGTTAATCAAATAATTTATCTTAGGCCACCAAGAATTAGAGGTAAACCTAGAGTTAAACTTTTAAATATTAAACCCACCGATGTGGGCGAGTTAAGTCGCTAAATTCTGGGGATTAGTGTTAGTAATGTCAAAATAAATCGACGTTATGAGGTACCACTGCCACGCTGATAACTTATTTTGTATTTTTATATTGTTCGACGTTGTAGTAAGTAAAAATCGGTACTATATCAGCAGGCAATATATTGATGAAGTCATATAAAAATAAATGCAAATTATAAAAAACATAAAACATATTTTTCCCTAACTGAGGTTTTCCTCAATCAATTAACAAATCTCCATGGAAACCACATACAATACGATTAAAATGAAATATCATGTTATGAACAAGACAAGAAAGTATTACGTATCGTAATGTAGTTAAAAGAGATCGCCTAGCTTCTGACGTTTCATAAGTGCCCATGTTGGTTTATCTGAAATAAAATATTTTGATTTTGACAAAAAATATTTTGATCGGTATACAATATTTCCGTTCACTGTTCGTCCATTAATTTTTGGCCGGATTACATATCAGGGCATAGACATTGAAATTCTATTTTATCTTTCATCGATTAAACTGCCATGTTCCCAACTCAAAAAACAGTAATGTCTGGTTAACTAATCCGAGGTTACTTTTTAGTGGTACAATGCGTAATACAGGAAGATTTCTACCAAACGGCTCGCATCGCATCGAATCGGAACGAATTTTACAATCTTTAAACGATATTAAGTCATGTACACCGTATTTAAAGTCTATATTACCAAGCCACGCACAGCAGCTTGACCACGGGTGTCTTCCGCGACACGCGATCGTAGCCGAAAGTATGCTGCGACGCGCGATCGGCTCCGTTCGATTCCTTTCCACTGACGTCGCGTGCGCTCAAAGCCGTGGCCGGGTGCCAACCTTACACCGTTTTTGCCATAAATCATCAATCCAAATTTTTCTTTTCCTCTTCTATTTTTTATGATTATTTTCTTCTTCTTCTAATGCAATAGCCAACAATACTACGTCAACTTCAACGATTGTCAAAAATTAGAACACGGCGACACGGTAGGAATGAAACTATTTGACTAGGCGTAGAAACGGATACGTTCGCAAGCGACGGTACGGAGCCGATCGTATGCATCGACATCCTACCGGACGCGATCGGTTGTCGCCGCATCCGTTCGTATTCTTTTCGATCCGATGCGATGCGAGCCGTTTCGTGGAAATCATCCTTAAGAGTTAAAATGTTAATTACTTAATTCCCAGTTTACAAACTCTACATTTATTCATTTAACCCAACTAAACGTGCAAGTGGGCCTTAGTAACGGGAGTGTAATATATGGCATAATAACAGATAGTATAATATCACTTGAAATAACGTTCACATGATATAATTTTCATATGCTATAAAAAAAAATAACCTAATTTCATGTGCTCTAATGTTATATTTCATATAACCTTCTTTTGCTCTAGTAACATTCGGTATAATGTTAATTTCATATAATTTTCAATATGTCTAATACTCTTTTTGTATAACGTTCAGTTGACCTAATTTTCATATTTACTCATTTTCAATCAAAATTCTGTAATGAATAAGTAAATATCAGGAAACGTCATACTGTTATAACCTCATCTAACCCAAATTATCAACCAACATTAGAGGGGATCTGGCACTCGGCGGCCGCTGCCGCGGCACGCTTGCTTCGCTCGCTCGTTTTCGCGCGATAATGGTCACTGTTCTAACCTAACCTAACACAAATAATTTAAAATCTATTCAGTTTTTGCAAAAGTATACAAAACTAAGTATACATTTCTAAATTATATTTAACGTTAGTAGATTTTGAACATTATTGTAACTGAATATTATACTAATTGAATATTAATTCATATGTGCATTATAGAAAATGTTCTTTATACCATATAAAATTAGGTAAAATTAAATATATCAATAATTCATTATATCATTTCATCGTTATATTAAAAAAGTAGGTATATTAAATGAAATTGGGTCATATGATAATTAGAACTTTTGTTATTATTTCAAATGTTATACACCCCTTAGTAACATAGCACAAAAATAATTGCTGGGAAACAAATTTTATTTTTGGTGTGAAACATCGCTGTTTACAGTAGTGCGCAACGTAACGCACGCAAAACATTGTGCTTATGGGTGCATGCAACAACACTACAGGAAAGCAATTCTCGCGCATCTCGCATTCGTTATTGTTGTTCGATTCGTATTTTTCCCTGGTAAAAAACTAGTTGAGCTATTCTCGGCATGTCGATTCAAGCATTTCTCGCAGGAAAGCCACGCGACATGCAAAGAGTGGTCGGAACCAGTCGAAATGTACTTACAAGACGTCATCTAGACCGTCGGATCAATGTAAAACAGTTGTTGTGTCAGTCATGATTGTGTCAGTTGCGGAAGAAAATAATAAATATTTTTAAAATAAAATGTGTTACGAGTTCATAAACATCTTAGAAGACGCTGTGATCGCCACAACAAGGCCAAACACACGAAGAAAATTGCAAGCCTCCGCCAAAGATGTCAACTATCCACTGCTTGTGCGGCGTCGATGGATGAAATACATCTGAGATACAGAAGCGAAAGGCGCCGGCTTCTAAAACCAGTGAGCCCCTAAGTTTCATGAATTTCGACAGATGTTTGTGCGGCACTTTGACCACAACGAAATTTAAATTCGTGTTGTGACGAGACTCCTAACGCGACCCTCAGGGCAAAATTTGTGTTCGCAAGGATTTCCAAACAATCTTTTAGCCCTTGCAAAGTAATGCAACCGGGGCACATAGGTACAGCAGCGTCGTTGGAACAGCAGGACGGTCCGGTTGGTGCAGTACCGCACTCTTTACGAAAACCACACTGCCTCTTCTTCTACTCCATCTTGATAAGCCTTGATGTTATTGTGGTAGTCATCAGTTTACTCAAAATAAAATTGTCTGTCATTCTGTTTTTATTTAATTACTTAATTAATTGTAGATATCCAATGTAAACTAACAATAAAATGATGACTTTAATTTGACGTGACAAATATCGTTGACATTGACAAATCAGCATTCTATTGTAGCAAATACTGAGGAAAACTTCTTTAAATGTTAATAATAAAATAAAAATGGAGTTATGAAATCAATAATGATGATGATATTGATAAATGTTTTGCGATAAATAATGTACGATCGACTTGTAGTGAGAATACAAGAATCTGGATAATGTCACCATGTTATAAGCTACATAGGAGACGAGCGACAATGATGGATGCGTCATTTGCGAATGTAAACACGAGAATTGCCTTCCAGGTGTCGGTCGTTCACCCTGGGCGTCGGGAGTCGATTGACGACTCCCGGCCACCGTAGGCGCGGGCTTGCGGTCGGCGAGCAATGGGCAGCTCGCCGTCCGGTAAGGACCAGGCCCGGGTCGACGGCGCGTCGTGTTCCACGCGCGCCTCGAAGAGATGTCAGCACTATTGACGGGGTCCGATAGGACCGATGCCTGCCGGGGTCGCGGATTGTTCGAAAGAGTTACCGTGGCCCTGGCGCACAGGCAACTGAAGGAACACGGGTGGGTTTTAGTCAGTAAGAGTCTGACACGCCCTTCCGCTCCGCCCAGAGCGGGAGAGGTCATTTGATGATATCCACTCGTAGACCTGCCGACCTATTCTGTAAACATCTTACCGTGAAAACTTCGGTGAAGTGACCATGAAGTGAGCTGTCCATAGTGTCAATCCCTAGCATCAGGTGGAATGACAGTTCACTTCACCTAAGTTTTAACGGTGAGTTTTTTACAGAATAGACCGGCTGCCATGTGGCGAGACATAGAACTAGACTGAGTGAGGTTCGACCAGCAGGCTTAGCATGACGCATTCTGTTTCTACGAAGAATAGACACAGCTATTTATATACAAAGTAACATTTTGTTTCTTCATTTTTGACATCGCATCGTAGAAATCCTTCTACAATCTGTCATTTTGTCTTTCGTTTCTACCAATCTTTGTCCTTTTATATGTAGACTATTTCAGAAGAAAGTTTTCTATTCCAAACTGTCAAAATCACACTGACAACTGACACTTGTCTAAGGCAGTGAAGACAATTTGATTTTGTAATCGCCATGCTAAAGACAGTAAACTTTCTACTCGACGGCCACAAAGTATATACGGTTATCTACAAAATCATGATTTTATAGGAGAGCGTTTTGGACGCAAAACGCAGCCTCGACGTGTTTCGGCTTGGGGTTCCCGGTACACGGATATACGGGGCAGGATGGTGGAGGACTGGGCTCTGGAGACGGGCCTGGTCGTCCTAAACCGGGGTTCTGTCCCCACGTGTGTGCGGATGCGGGGCGAGTCAGTGGTGGACATCTCGTTCGCCAGCCCCGCTCTGTCACCGCGTGTCATTGACTGGCGCGTCATGGAGGGGGTGGAGACTTATTCCGACCACCGGTACATCCGGTTTGAAGTCTCCGCCCAGACCTCGAGCGCGCTGGTCCGACAGGCCCCGAGTGGTCCACGGTGGGCGCTGAAGAAGCTGGACCGGGAGCTCCTCCTGGAAGCCTCGATCGTGCAGGCCTGGGTGTCAACACCGGACAGGCCTGCAGACATCAATGACGAGGTGGAGTGGTTCCGGGAGGCCATGTCCGAGATTTGTGACGTGGCAATGCCCCAGGTCCAGCCCGGACGTGCCTGGCGCCAGGTGTACTGGTGGTCGCCGGAGTTAACGACTCTGCGCGAGGCGTGCGTTGCCGCGCGACGCCTGTACACCAGGCACCGCAGGCTCCGTATCCGCCCTTCGGATACGGAAGCCATTCAGGCGGAGCTGTACGAGGGTTACAGAGCGGCGAAGACCGCCCTCCGAGCGGAGATCCTGCGGGCCAGGGGACTGGCCCGTGAGGAGTCGCTGGGGACTCTGAACAGGGACCCGTGGGGACGCCCATATAAGGTGGTGCGGGAGAAACTCCGCCCATGGGCTCCCCCGCTGACGCAGAGTCTCCGGCCCCAGCTCGTGGAGGGCGTGGTGAGCGCTTTGTTCCCTTCGCGGGGGGAGCATACTCCCCCGCCCATGGCTCCACCTCCTGCGGTGCCAACTGTGGACCACACAACCGACGACGACGACACTCCAGAGGTGACCGAGGTAGAACTGAGAGTGGCGGTACGTAGGCTGAGTGCCAAGAATACCGCCCCAGGACCCGACGGCTTACCTGGAAAAGCCTGGGTCCTGGCCTTGGAGGCTGTCGGGCCTCGACTAAGAGGACTCCAAGCGCATGCTTGGAGGAGGGCCAGTTCCCACTTCGTTGGAAGACGGGGAAACTGGTCCTCATTAAGAAACCGGGGCGCCCGGCGGACTCTCCGTCCGCTTACCGGCCCATCGTGCTGCTCGACGAGGTGGGCAAGCTCTTTGAAAGAGTCATTGCAGACCGCCTCGTCGG
Organism: Dryobotodes eremita; assembly: GCA_917490735.1. Classification (NCBI taxonomy): domain Eukaryota; kingdom Metazoa; phylum Arthropoda; class Insecta; order Lepidoptera; family Noctuidae; genus Dryobotodes; species Dryobotodes eremita. Next base: position 13,700,624 of record OU823251.1, on the reverse strand, counting down.
GCAGCTGGTGCGGGTGGGGCCGGATTTGGCGGAGAGCCAGTTTGGTTTCCGCAGGGGGCGCTCCACGGTGGACGCCATCATGCGCGTGCGAGCCCTCACGACGGGGGATGCTGTGGCCCGGGGTGGGGTCGTCTTGGCGGTGTCTCTAGACATCGCCAACGCCTTCAATACCCTGCCCTGGAGTTGCATCAGGGAGGCACTCCGGTATCACCGGATGCCGACCTACCTCTATCGTGTAGTCGAGGCCTATTTGACGGATAGGGCGGTAATCTACCCCGGTCACCAAGGAGAATGGAACCGGCGAGAGATGTCGTGCGGTGTCCCACAGGGATCGGTCCTGGGGCGGCATCTGTGGGACATCGGGTACGACTGGGTGCTGCGCGCCGACCTCCCTAGCGGCGTCAGCGTGGTGTGCTACGCTGACGACACGCTGGTCCTGGCGCAGGGGAGGTCGCACCAGGCGGCGGCCGAACTGATGACACGCGGGGTTGCGACAGTCGTCGAGAGGATCCGGCAATTGGGACTCGAGGTGGCCTTGCACAAGTCCGAGGCCATGTGTTTTCATGGTCCTCGGAACGCGCCACTGTCGGGTTCCGAAATAACGGTAGGAGGGGTTCACATCGGCGTCGAGTCGACGATGAAGTACCTGGGACTCGTCCTCGACAGCCGGTGGAACTTCGTGGAGCATTTCCGACGTTTGGCTCCCAGACTGCAGCGGGCCGGGGCTGCTTTGAAGCGGCTCTTGCCCAATCTGGGGGGGCCAAACGCCTCCTGCCGGAGGCTCTACGCGGGGGTCGTGCGGGCCCTTTACGGGCCACCGGTGTGGGCGCGTTCCTTGAGGCTCCGGCCAGCCCGCCGGTTGAACGCGTCCCAAAGGGTCATGGCCATCCGGATGGTACGGGGATACCGCACGGTCTCCTGCGAGGCGGCGAGCCTCCTTGCCGGATTACCGCCGTGGGATCTGGAGGCAAAGGTCCTCGCCCACGTTTGGGAGTGGCGCGAGGAGGCGAAACACCGGGGCGTAACTCCGCTGCCGCGAGAAATCACGGCACAGCGGACAGAGCTCCGGCGGGATCTCATGGCGGCATGGGGAGTGCGACTGTCGCAACCCAGCGCAGGGCACGCCACAATTGCGGCGGTAAGACCTCTCTTTGAGGAGTGGCTTGAGAGGCGCCACGGCGTCCTCACCTTCCGCCTGACGCAGGTCCTCACCGGACATGGCTGTTTCGGGAGGTTCCTGTTTCGGATAAGGTGGGAGGAAACGCCCGGGTGTTACCATTGTGTGGATCGACCGGAGGACACGGTGGAGCATACGGTGGAGGTCTGCCCGGCTTGGGCGGAGCACCGCCGTGTCCTCGTGGCGGCGATCGGCGGCGGCGACCTCTCGCGTCCGGCACTGGTTCAGGCCATGGTACGGAGCGAGAGGGAATGGGAAGCCGTCACCTCCTTCTGCGAAGCAGTAATGCTCGCGAAGGAGGAGGCGGAGCGCGAAAGGGAGAGGCAATCTCTACGCCCCCGCGCCCCTAGCCGCCGCAGGAGGAGGAGACACCCTGGGCGTCGGGAGTCGATTGCCGACTCCCGGCCACCGTAGGCGCGGGCTTGCGGACGGCGAGCAATGGGCAGCTCGCCGTCCGGTAAGGACCAGGCCCGGGTCGACGGCACGTCGTGTTCCACGCGCGCCTCAAAGAGATGTCAGCACCATTGACGGGGTCCGAAAGGACCGATGCCTGCCGGGGTCGCGGATTGTTCGAAAGAGTTACCGTGGCCCTGGCGCACAGGCAACTGAAGGAACACGGGTGGGTTTTAGTCAGTAAGAATCTGACACGCCCTTCCGCTCCGCCCAGAGCGGGAGACGTCATTTGATGATTTCCCACCCAAAAAAAAAAAAAAAAAAAAAAAAGCCTCGAGGTGTTTTATATGGAATTTTTCACTTTTTGTATGGAAACTATGAAAAATTATTACCTACATGTTGAGTATTAGGGGTTGGAAAATACGAAAAAATATAGCCTACATATTGAGTTTTAGGGGTTTAAGCGGGGTGTATAAAGGGGGAAATTTTAATTATTATTGCGATAGGACACCATTTTCGAGATATAAGCAAAATAAAAGAAAAACAGGAATAAACAAAATTTTGGTGATTTTTAGTCTAGTTTAGAGGCATTTTTGATAAGAGAATCGGCACCATTACCAAGGAAATGGTTAAGGCCAATATTACTGTAATATTTTTTTTGTTCCCAAATGCGGTACTTCGACACTTTGAGAAAAAATGTTGTAGTTGTCTTTATACACCTGACTTAATATCAGTAAAAATTGAGAATCAAATAGAAAAAAAATCCTATGTCAAAACAAAGAATTCTGAGTCGAATTATGTAAAAGAGTGAATTCCGTAAAAAGTGCAGTTGACTCTTTCTACTTTGCTGCCATCGTACTGTCTACACGGAACGTCATTGTTGTCTACTCTTCCGTCAGCAAAACGGTGCTCGTGCTAAGCCTGCAGTTGGTAATAGCAAGTAGATTAAGTACTATGTTGTTCGTCCCGTTCCATCCTTCCGTCCCATCTTTGTCTCGTCTATTGTAATTCTATTATATTGTAAATTTTAATTTCTTTGCAGCATGGTGATTGTCGTTTTCTGTAACCTAGCAACGATTTGTTGTTTCTTAGTTCTCGCCTTTTATGTTACTCACGAAGGTGGTGGCCTATACTTTTTGCAGGCAGCCTGTAGTACGGCACTTAAATCTAAATGCTTGTTTATAAAATAATTGCTACCGTTTGCAGTCGGAAGGTTCTGTAATGAAGCATTCCCATAACGAAAATAAATATTAGGATTTGTACCATTAATAAGCAAGCGCAAAAGTTTGTAGAAAAAAACATCTGAAGAGATCATTAAGTCCAACTTTTAATTAAGTTCTACCATTGTCAACTGTGAACAGCCAGGCTTTTCCGTAAAAACTTATTAACAAACAATTTTTTTTGTCGTAAAGTAAATTCATACGATGTATACCTACCTAAATACTGCATAAAATCAGAACCTACTAATTGTGAGAAGACACTGGCTCCTGTAACACAGGTGCTTTTACCTAGTGCAACAGTTAGGGCTTCAATTTGTTTGTAAACATTTTTTTTATGCCAATAAATATGCCTTTTTGTTTTTATTTATTTGTCAATGTGAACTGTCAGTTGTAACCATTGATCTGTTGTCACTGTCAAAATAAGCAGCAAATCTGAAGTGAGCTGCAAAATGGGTTTTAATAGTAGTGGAATAGAACTGTTACTGATTGCTAGACTACTGAATGACGAGTTTTTTTGAATATAAAGCCTTCTGTTAATAGGTTTGAGTTCAAGTATAAACCAAAATTGGCCTACGAGTGTTTTTGCTCTGGGCGTCGGTCCAGCGTAGGCGTTAACTCAGCGTAGGTGTTGACGCAGTATAGACGTCGCATAGACGCCACGTAGACGCCGTGCGGTCCAAATTTTAGAGATTTTGTTACAATTATTGACAAAATGAATTCCGCTGGAGAACCAGTAGGCTACTGTTGGCTGTGATAGAGAATTTTTTGAGATACGTATACGAAAGAAGACTAGTCAATGCTTATGTGTATAATTATATAATTTAATATTAAACTTACATATAATTAAGATATCTCGATGTTTTGTCAAATCGTAAACACCGTGCAAAGCAGCATTAAAAGTATTTAGGGATCAAGGTATGTTTAGGGTAAGGTAGTTAAAAAATATTGCTCTATTGAAATTAAATAAAAATGTATATATAGATTGATTAAATAAATTATTTTCCTATGTGTAAATCGACGAAGTCCTCTCTGCTTTTGCATTAATAAAGAATTTTTGCGATTTTTGCTTATGCTCTAATAAAAAGACAAATAATTAAAGTTTTTTTATTGCGTAAAATAAACAATTAGTAGTCTGTATTTCACAATCAGTCTGTATAACACAATCGCAGCAATTCGGCATCGGCATACTCAATCTAAGTTCATCCAAATCACCTCGTGGAATGGCCGCCCACGTCCGTTGTTATATGCGAAAAAGATTTTCTGATGTGTGTACGGCATTTGGCAGACCTCTTGTTTGAAGCCCATCCGTCCGGCCCAGCCGCCCATCCCATGCGTGCTCAATTGGTTTCAAGTCTGGCGATTGAGCAGGCCATGGTAAGACGTTGATATTAGCTTCGGTAAGTGTGTTTGTAACGGCTCTGGCAGTGTGTGGACGTGCATTATCATGCATAAGCAGAAATGAAGCACCAAATTGGGTCCGCAAAGAATTAACAGTATATGATACAATAATTTCAGCGTAAATCTGGCCACTGAGATTGCCTCTGATGCAAATCAGTTCAGTTCTTCCTCCGATTCAAATACCCGCCCATATCATGATTATTCCAACACTGTATGAATAGACTTCCTGGCATGATTTTAAATGTGCTTTGCGTGCAAGGGTCTTCCAATACCGTGTACGTCTAGTGGCCTCATACCAAAGTGAGATTCGGCAGAAAAACACGAAACGCCACTCTTCTTCTGCCCAATTTCTGTGTTCACGAGCGCATTGTAAATGGGCTTTGCGATTGCGGGGCTCAATAGGTGGTAAACGTAGCGGCCTTCGGGAACGGAGATTGACTTCATGCAAGCAATTTCTTATAATTTGATCGCTTATTAACATCCCTGAAGAGCTATGAAGCCTCGTAACCAACATCATCGCGGTCATTGTAAGATTTCGTCGAGCAGTAATTAGTATGTAATGATCTTGTCCGCGTGTGATGATGTGAGCTCGTCCTTCATGTCGCTCTGCCACGCTGCCAGTGATGCCGTAATGTGTCCAAAATCGACTTATAATACTCTGCGTAGTGCCCAGAGCGATTGCCACAGCACGTTGCCGAAAACCAGCTTCCAACTTCTCTCTCTTCAACTCTGATCATTTCTTCTCGGCTCAATTGACGTCTTCTCTCCATAGTAACGTTATTTTGTATTAACTCCACTCAGAAGCATGGCAGAAAGTTTACACATTTGGCCTCAACCCGTTGCAGGATTATATAGGAATACGACTTGACAGAATATTTTCATCTTTTAACCGAAATTTAAAAAAAAAAAAACCGTTTTCAAATGACGAAATTTACTAAAAAGGACTTAAAAAAAATATGATAAAAAATACAGGTTTTTAGTAACTTACAAAAACGTGCTTGTTTCCTAGACACTTTTGTGGTATGTATGTGAGATGTGGCGTCTATGCGGCGTCAATGCGACGTTAACGCCTACGCTCGTGCTACGTCTAGTGGTAAGTCTCCCTAAAAAAGTATATTTTTAGCACTCGACGTTTTAGGAATGGTTTAAATCAAATAATAGATTTTAGGATCACGAGTTGTATTTCTGCATGTACTGATTTAGTTTCTACGCCAATTTCCGACCACTGTGTTTTAGTTAGTTACTGCTTGGCACACAAACTGATTGGAATTGAATAATTATTGAAATTATTCCAATTGTTACAGTGAAACGTAGCTGGCATTTCGGTGGTTTAGGAGCCAATGTACGTGATGACGTCAATTGCATTGCGTTTTTGGAGAATTCTAAAATATCCTAAACAAATTCTACAAAAACAAAACAATCATATAATATTTAGCCACTTTTTGAACAAGGTGGGTTTTTTTTTATCAAACGCATTTTCCATGCATGTTTCTTTCTTTCCGTTGCCTTGAGAGGGAAGTGTTTTATATAATAGAAACTTAACATTTGCCTTGTACCCGTGACTGCCGTCACGTGGCTTTCAATACGGTTAAAAAGTTTTTTGTTCTTTTGTTATGGTCTTCCGATGAAACAAAGAAGCGTGGCTTTGGCCGCAGGGTCTTCAAGCTTTGTACTTTTCCAGTAAACAACGTGACTGTAAAAGTTTGATGTTTTCTCTTTTAAGAATTTCGCTGTACGGCTGCGTCATCGTATTAAGACGTAGACGTGCAGTACAAAAACGTATTATTGCTAAGAATTCTCAGTATCAGTGGACACTGGCAGCTATTATTTATATACAGGTATTTACCTCGTAGCGTATAAAATATTTGTTTATATTGTTTATATACCCTATTTAAATACTATTTGTTTTTCTTATTCTAGTTTTAACCGGTACATATTTTGTTATTACTAGTAATGCAATTGTATCTACAACACGCCCAAAGTCTGTATTATTTACTTGAGAGTTTTTGTCTTGGTAGTTTTTTTTACAACCTGTTGAGAGACTTGAACATAGCACAAAGTTGACGCAAAGACTGGGTATGAATAGAATGCTGTATATTTTGAGAGTAACCCAGCATCGAATCTTGTTGACAAGCTAATATTATTACCACAGAATAAGCTTTTGTCATACTTTGTATAGTTTTGTACGTTACGATTACTACCCTAGCCCAGTACACACGTATCCTAGTGAAAAAAATATGGACTTATACGCTCTAAGTCTCATGCAATATACTTGTTTATATTTTTATTGATATTACTTACACTCGTGGACAGAGAATACGGGTCAGTACGAAAAACTAAAATTGCTCTTAAAATAATAAAGCTAGCGGCATGAATGAAACTGTATGGTGTAGATAATTTACCAGTTAATAAAAACAATACCAAATGTTGGAAACGTCAAAAACGTCTTCAAGTGTCAAAATTATATAAAAAAAACAAAATGTCAATCATTTTTACGTTGAAATAATAATGGTTGGTACCTCACATACAACACAAAAACGAACTTTAAAACAAAAGTAATGCTTTGTATTGTCTCCACGGGCTCTTCTCACAGCTGCCAGGCGATTAGGCATGCTGTTTATTAAGTTTCTTATGCGATATTGCGGGGTATTGGTCTATTCTTCCACTAACGCATCTTTCAGGTCTCGGAAGTGTATCTGGGGCGGGGTTTCGATTTCTTACACACCTCCCAAGCTCATCCTAAGCGTGTTCAATTGGATTCAGGTCCGGGCTTCTCGCGGGCCAGTCTATGCGATTGATGCCAACGTCATGAAAATACTCATTTACAATTTGAGCTTTATATGGCCTTTTTTTTGGGTGGGAAATCATCAAATAAGTTCTCCCGCTGTGGGCGGAGCAGGAGGGCGTGCCAACTGACTAAAACCCACCCGTGTTCCTTTAGTTACCTGTGCGCATCAGCCCTATTGGACTCCGTCAATTAGTGCTGATATCTCTTTGAGGCGTGCGTGGAACACAACGCGCCGTCGACCCGGGCCTGGTCCTTACCGTACTTCGAGCTACCCATTGCTCGCCATCTGCAAGCCCGCGCCTACGGTGGCCGGGAATCAGCTATCGACTCCCGACGCCCAGGGTGTGTCCTCCTGCGGCGACTAGGGGCGTGAGGGCGCAACGATTGCCTCTCCCTCACGCGCTCCGCTTCCTCCTTCGCGAGCATTACTGCTTAGCAGAAGGAGGTGACGGCTTCCCATTCCCTCTCGCTCCGTACCATGGCCTGGACCAGGGCCGGACTCGAGAGATCGCCGCCGCCGATCGCCTCTGCGAGGACACGACGGTGCTCTGCCCAAGCCGGGCAGACCTCCACCGTGTCCTCCGGGCGATCCACACAATGGTAACACCCGGGCGTTTCCTCCCGCCTTATCCGGAACAGGAACCTCCCGAAATAACCATGTCCGGTGAGGACTTGCGTCAGGCGGAAGGTGAGGACGCCATGGCGCCTCTCAATCCACTCCTCAAAGAGGGGACTTACCGCCGCAATTGTGGCGTGCCCAGCACTGGGTTGTAACAGTCGCACTCTCCATGCCGCCATGAGATTCCGCCGGAGCTCAGTCCGTTGTGCTGTGATTTCTCGCGGCAGCGTAGTTACGCCCCGGCGTTTTGCCTTCTCGCGCCACTCCCAAATGTGTCCAAAGGACTTTAGCCTCCAGATCCCATGGCGGTAATCCGGCAAGGAGACTCGCCGCCTCACAGGAGACCGTGCGGTATCCCCGGCCCAGCCGGATGGCCATGACCCCCTAGATTGGGCAGGAGCCGCATCAAGGCAGCCCCGGCCAGCTGTATGTGGCTTGGCGTTTTATGTATGAATATTGAATTTTCACCCATATTAATTAAATATGGGCCGACATGCTCATTAAGAATTTCTTCCACTTATCTTGCACTAGTTAGAGTACCATTGTCTATCAGCACTAACTCATTGCGACCCTCTGAAGAAATTTCAGCCCAAACCATAACTGATCCATCGTTGAACAGCACTTTTTCCTCAAAACAAGCTGGAAGAAAACGTTGCCCTGGCTGTCGGTAGACTCTTCACCGCCCATCATGTGCATACAGCATAAATCTGGTTTCGTCAGAAGACATTACTCTTGCCCATTTGTCGTCTCCCCATTGTGCGTGTTCGCGGGCATAACATAATCTTGCTACCCGGTGTTTTCTTTCAAGTTTTGGACCATTTGCGGGTCTATGTGGGGTCAAATTAGCTTCAGGGAGCCTCGGCCTTACAGTCCGCTCGCTTACGTCGTCTCTACGGGTCTCCTGATCTTGATTTGTTACTTCAACTGCCGTGAGGTGCCGATTTCAGAGCATGGTCGTTACAATGAATCGATCCTGTCGAGCCGTAGTACATCTCGGTCTGCCGGTTCCTGTTCTTCTTATGTTCTGCCCAGTTTCTCAGAAACGTTGGACGACTCGCTGTACTGTAGAAAGTGACACTTCTATTGTTCTTGCTGTACTTCGCTGACTTATGCCTTCTTATACGTGATACGTGTAACGAACGTGTACACGATACGCGTATATTCTTCTGGTGTTAGCGACATGAAAGTTATTCAATAATGATGGTGAAAGACGACAATGCGCTTTTTATCATTTTGATTTGACAGATTGAAAAAAAAAAGTAAATTCGCAAGCAAAAGTAAAACAACCGCGAATTGAATTTATTACCAAATTCGAGGTTTTTCAAATTTTACCTTTTTTTTATTACGTTGTAGGTTTTATTTCATACGATAAACTTCTCTGTAATATAAAGTTAGTTTCATGCATGTACCATTATTAATTTGCAAGTTACAGCGAGTTTCGTCATCGACCCGTATTATTTGACCGCGAGTGTAGTTATGTTTATATTAGCCGGAATAAAGACTACGCAGAAACTATCTGTTCCATAATTAACTCAAAGCAGGTTCTTGAATAGGTCTTCTGGATTCGTTCGTAGGAGTAAACCTGTACAGATACTAATATACAGAATAGAGGGCATATTACATGTGGAATAGTACTTACACACTTTATCTTTCCCATGTACCTTACTTTTATAATACGAATGTAAACAAGGCTTTACTGCTATACAAACAAAAGTAACTCTCACGGAAAGGTATTTTATTATATTTTCGGTAACATTTCCCTTTTTATTGTGCAATGCCTTAAATGTGAAATAAAAGGGGCCTAGAGAAAGTAGCATATTGTTAGAATTCAATTGTTTAGAAGCGCTAACACAATGGCTTAACATTCGAGCATTGTATTGATACAATTTGTACACTGTTGCATCGTACGACTGTGGCGAAATAGAATAATCGCATGTAGGTACGTGTGTAACAAGATGTTGCAGTTCTGTTTACAGTTCAAGATTAACATGCAAATGGGCAAACAAAAGTAATCGTATTATTTTACTGACAAAAATGAAATATAATTTAGTTTCGCCACCGCTCACGGCCAAACCAATTAGATGAAAGTGCCCCCATAACAGGCGATATTTGTATGTAGACCCTAAAGTTAATATTTAATTAATCATGGAAGATTCGTGCCATCTATTTTGCTCAATTAGTTCACTTGGTCCGGAACAGTAGTTATACTTGCCTTTGCTAACATAATCTATTTATTATGTGTGTCGAAGGGATCTTACTTCACACACTCCAAACTTTCTTATATAATTAGGTGTACTTGCTACATTGCATAAGTATTGTATGTATCAACTCAGTGAGCCAATTCAGGTGTTTCCGTGCGGTGTGATTGTGTTATTACTTGAAATCCTTGAGACAAATCACAAAAAAATATATTCATTTTTAATCAGAATTACATTGCGTGTCTGCAGCGAAACAAATTTATTTATTTTTATTACTTATTATCCACAGTGGCAGTCACCGTCGCCAATTTTTTCAAACGTTTGATGAAACTATCAGCAACGATTACTAGACTACTTAATTGCAGATTAACAATAGGAGATCGAATTATTATTGTGAAAAATTATAGAAACTTGATTGAAGGCCAAAACTGGTAGGTAAATTAGATTAGGCTGCACAAGCCTAACTTTGTTTGCAGTCTTTCATAACACTAAAATCGACGACGTGGATCCTTAAAACCAGTTTCCCTGCCTCTTATAGTAGGTATCAGGAAATCTGAGAGCAAAGCGTTTATTTTTGAACGTATGTACAAACAAGTTTCCTTTCATATCTCCAATGATATCCTTATAAAAAATAAAGTTTTTCCCTGTAATTAGGCTACCACCTCCAACCAGCTTTTCTAAGTTATTTTCTTCGGTAATTTAACTTCATTATTTACCTAAAGATTCAGACGTCATGCATGTAACCACATTTTCATATAGTGTTACAAGGATGTTTTGGCGCCTGAATGACATTCACAGGTTGTAAACATTTGTGAAATTATCACAGAAATTGTATTGACAAAACAAGATTGCAGCTTTAGTTGCGATTATAGCCTCACGGCAAAAGAACCTCGTAGCGTTGTACCTACCAATTCATTGTATTTACCTATTATTTATTTTTTACATCTATTTATGAAATGGTAAAACGCGGCGCGCAAGCAACATTTGTCTTTCTACGCAAATTAGAATCCTTGGTGAAGCTATGTACATAGTATTGGTATAGCCGACGAATATTTGCCATAAATCCTTGTAAGGTTTGTAAACAAACCTACAATCACGATGTGGAATATCTTTAATAAATTAACAAAGAGTAAAGAAATAAATTGATAATTTATCTTTCCACTGCAGTTGAAGCCTACGCTCATACCCCGTAGGTATAAACAAGAAGAATTGAGCACCTATTTAACTTGATTGAACTATATACTTTTTCTATCTTTCATTCATAACATTTCTTAAATAATGTACTTTTTACGGGTTGCATACCTACATCACTAGTGGCATGTTTATGACATTTTAGGGCAAATTACACCAAACTTTTATACCTAGAATAAGTCTTATTCTGAGAATAAATTTTAAATTTTTGACGGTTTTTCGATACTAGAACTGTCAGACGTCAATTTTATCCTACGGATTAGATATGTCTGACATTTGTAAAATCAGCCTTTAGGGTGATAAGTGATAACATTCCTATACTATAAAAACTGAAATCCCGGTAGGACTTACCTACAAGGTAGGTACTATCGGCATTTCATGTGTGGCAGAAGGAACCCTTAACTTGAAATCCGAAAGACAACATAGAGAACATTTGGAAAACGTTTTATTGAAACTGTGCCGCGAGCATTGCTAGTAGGTATACCTATATATATATACTCGTACAATAAAAGAGGGATAATTGCTTCGGAGACGCTCAAATATACGGAGATAAAGTATTCTTAGGGATCTACTTAATATTAATGTGAAGTATGAGGGCAAACGAAAAATGCTATGAGTCGTACACGTACTTATTATCACCAACCCTAGTCAGTACTTCTCGAGTTTCTGAAGATGCCTTCGAAATAGTAATAACTATTTTACAAGGAGAAACTGCCGGCAGACATCGGGATCCAATTAATATCGAATAAAGATGACGAATATTTGTTAGGCCGATTAGTTAGTCAGATCTCCAGGCCCCTGACTTCTTGCGACCCCTGTCTGGTATTGTATCTGTCTTTGTGTTTAGGTACAATTACCTACAACTGTGTCTATTGGTCTTTAGACAAATTCCTGTCTATTAGAAATCCAATCATGTGTGTTTATTTAGGTAGGTTTTCTAGAGTCTCTTTAATAAGTCAGTTTACATGGGTAAGTTACAAAGGAATTGAAAAGTAGTCTATAGCAATACTGAAAGAATCATCGATGACTCAAACAGTTTTGATACTTTACATTAAAAAGGAATCCGATTTTAATTAAAAAAACTATATACACATTAATCGCAAAGGTGGATCCTACCGGATGATGCGTCAGGACCGAGAGAGTTGGTGGGCCTCTCTGCCTACCCCGCAAAGAAGCCGGCGCGACGCGAAGATATCTTTGTATGCATTTATTTTTGGGTTGTAATAGCTTTTTAGTGAAGGTCCAATACGTATTGAAAAAAGATACATAAAATACAAGTTTTATTTGTAATATATAGAGTAGGTAACATCAATATTTAGTTAATTCGTTCGCCTTAATTTACAAGAATAAGAAAGGCAAAGTTAGCAAATTTGGTGAAAATAATTATGTGAAAGCTAGTAGTTCTGTATTAGATAGCGATAGGACTATACCCTTAAGAATCATAGTCGAAATCTAAATCCAAAAACTCTATTCCAGACATTTCACTAGCACTTGTCAGTTGTACACTTTCAGAATCGCTATCCGATACAGAACTACTATATTCATCGCCAAGTTTTATTGATATCCACTTTAAGTTGTACTGCAAGTTTCCGGAGCGTTGGCATTTCTTCTCGAACTGCATAAAAATAATTAATTTTGTTACGAATGGCACATTTGTGAAAGTCATCAAAATTTCTTTTGAGAGGACGTCCAGACTTCGATCCTTTTCCTTTCCCCGGCGTACGCGGAAATAATGCACCTTCATTCAATCTAGTTCGAGTAAGAGTGATTCTTGAAATAACGGAAACGGAAATAATCTGTATTATAACCAAGTTTTGATAAAAAGGAAATTCCAAGATTAATAGAAGAAGGATTTGAATATAACAAGTGATGACTGGAAAAAATAATGTAATCATGTAAAAACTGTTGAAAATAATTATAGAGAACAAGATCACAGACCCGAAAATAATGTGGAAGAATTTATAATAATACTTGTCGATGAAGATAGTAGTTCTGTATCGGATAGCGATTCTGAAAGTGTAGGACTGATAAGTGCTAGTGAAATGTCTGGAATAGAGCTTTTGGATTCAGAATTCGACTATGATTCTTAAGGGTTAAAGAATCATAGTCATATCACAATCCGATACAGAACTACCAGCTTTCACATAATTATTTTCACAAAAATTTCTAACTTTGCCTTTCTTATTCTTAGAAATTAAGACGAACAAATTAACTACATATAGATGTACCTACTCTATATCCTACAAATATTATAAATATGAAAGTTTGTGCGGATGGATGGATGGGTGTTTGTTACTCTTTCAGGCAAAAACTACTGAACTGTTTTTGATGGAATTTGAAACACAGATAGTTTATTACCTTGATAAATACGTAGGATACTTTTTATCCCGGTAGTACGTTCCCGTGCAATAATTTCCGACATCCAGACGGGCGAAGCCGCGGGCAAAAGCTAGTTACAAATAAAACTTATATTTTAAGTATCTTTGTTCAATCCGTATCGAACCTTCACTAAAAAGCTAATGCAACCCAAAAATAAATATATCTTCGCATCGCGCCGGCTTCCTCACGGGGTAGGCAGAGAGGCCCACCATCTCTCACGGTCCTGACGCATCATCTGTTCGGATCCACCTTTTCGATTAATGTGTACATAGTTTTTTTTATATTAAAATCGGATTCCTTTTTTAAGTAAAGTATCAAAACTGTTTTAGTCTTCGATGATTCTTTCACAGTGTTGCTATAGACTATTTTTCAATTCTCTTGTAGCTTACCCATGTAAACTGACTTATTGAACAGACTCTAACTACTTTGTAGTTTTGTTGACGGAGCTGCGGAGGCTTGGTTATGTCACAGTTAGAAATAGTTGCTTATAAGCAATGTTACATAAATATAACATTAAATAGCGATTGTCAAGGCAAAGATTTTAGGGTTTCTCAAATGGAACGATATTATTGTCTTTTTTTATCTCGAGTTATTTTTAGAAAGTCAATATAAATTATAACAGCCTATTTCAATTAGAGGTTAGTATAACTCAAGTAAAGCTTGGAGAAGTAATAAACATTGTGCTCACTTTATAATTTATTGGTAGGTATTTTGTTATAAGTTTTTATATTACGGGCTTTATGGGCACTTTATTTATTTATGCTGTTTAAACCAGCCCGTCTATGTATTAGCATGTTCCTACCTACGTATTTGTAGAAACTATCATCAAGTTTGCAGTTTTTTTTTTTTTTCAATTTTCTAAAAAGAGTCCTGTGTATTGCCATTACAAATTGTACATATAAGATAATTGTAGTTAAACGGACTAAATAGCATTTTTAGTCAGCCTAGTTTCCGTAGAAGACTTTTAATCCAATAGATTATGACCATTAATTAGTTTGAAACGGTATTAGCACAGCTCTGGAATCACTTCGAGTATTGTTTAGAAAAAGAAAAACGAATGAATAGGTAGAAAGACTACACAAAGAAAACCATTTACTTCAGAAATGTATGCACAGAATATTTTTTTATTCAATTTATTTTGTTTTAACAAAACTTAATACCTATTTGTCAAACTAAGATTACCTTGCCAAAAAATCTTTGAATTGTTTGAGCAATACAAAACGTTTCGAGAGTGATTACGAGGGAAAAAAGTAGATGCTAACTTTAATGAATGTATTGTAAATTGTTAGCTGTCGAGTTTTTTAAGCGTTTGTAAACTTTTATGTTCATTTGTGCAGTATTGTAAGAGGTTAAAGTTCTGATGATGGCGAAAAAAATCTTTAGAAAGAGGTTTTTGACTTGTGAAAACATTTTTCTCTCCATTATGGACTATAATCAGCTCACTTAGCTATCGTGAAATGTCTTTAATCTTAAATAAGTATAATTTCACGCTTTTAAGAGGTAATCCAGTGTACGAAGCAACGTGATCACTCGAGCCAGGCATCACTATCATCACATTCTATTGAAATTTGCTCCCTAATTGCGTAACACACCATCAATGACAATCTGAATCATTTTGAAGCATATTGCTAATCCATTGCTTCATATGTTCGAAAAATTTGTCTGCTCAATAACGTAAATAATGCAATGAATGTTGTTGAACTGTCAAAATGAAAGCCTGTTAGTGTGTTATGCAATTACCCCGCTGTTCGAGATTAATCTTAACGGAGATTTATCTAAAAGCGCTACCGATCGTATTATGAATGATTCGATGTAACCTGATAGAGACAATATAGATGAAAAAGATTACAGTAATATTGAAGCTGCTGCGTGTATGGTAAAATAAAATAATTGTTATAACTTGACCCTAAAAAGTGTGGACTGAAAAGAACGAAAAATGTCGACGTGTGCAAAACAAGCCGTTTGGGTTGAGTAGTCAACCGGTTATAAAGCAGGATTGAACCAGTAAATTATTTATTTTAATGATGTTTGATTTCTGAGAAAAAAGTGTTTTTTTTTAATGGTTGTATTCGTAAGGAAATAATAGTTTCGATCGTAATTTCAATTTACATTTTAATGTTGTATTTCATTCAAGTTCAACGTAGCTGATGTACATTTGTATATAACGTACTACATGGCAGCAGAAGATTTTTCAAAACTTGGTGTATTTGTACTGCTTCGTTTGCGGCTTAATCAGAGCCGAGAGCAATGCACACAACTGTACAATATATAATAAGTACAATAATAAGATGTAGGTAACATTATTGGCTGAGGATATTTTCAGGGTGATTTATGTGGTGCTGAAAATTAATAAATGGCCTATAAATCCGAACATCTTACGATAACTTCCAGTTATTTGTAAAATAATAACTGTTTCGCCTACAAAATCCAACAGTAGAGCTAAGCTGTGCAATAAATTACATCTACTTACCGTTTTCCAATGGCGGCATTCGGTCTCATGTGCCGGGGAGCGCTTCTATCGTCATATCCGCTGTATTCCATTTAAACAAGGGACTCTACCTGCGTAATCCTTCCAACAGAATCCTGTTGCACGTATGTAAACGTAGTTGAACCAGCGAATCGAACGTAAATCCAAGGCCTCGAAGGCTTTACTTGCATACACTAGGTCAATGAGACTGATTATGATTCATTTAACAATATTCAAGATCGGAACAGTTTTGCACTACTTATGAACAAGGCGTAAACATTGTGGACTTAATGTGAAAGAATTGAATTCATAAATGAATTATAATGATTGCCTGTCTCGAATGTAAAAAGTAACAGTTTAAGGTTATTGCAAATGGCTTAAAAAAAAACAAAATCAGAAGCAAAATAAATTCCTAAAAATGCTCCCAAATGGCATTTATTTATTTTTTGGAATTTGTTGACAAGTTAGTTGATGAACAGAGTATCGGGCTTAGACAACAATCGTGTTAAGTGAGCCGTGTGTGTGTCGTGTAGCGTCAAAGGCCGACTCGCTGCCGGCAGCCGGTGATAGTCGCCGGTAACAAGTAGTTTCCGTTTCCACACCAACCGTCCGGCTCGAACTTGAAATGATTGCTACACTTTTATTCACGTAACTCGTCACGTTTGATCAATTAGAGGCAACAGAACAGTCTCGTTTACTTTGTAACGGTTTTAATGATGATGCTGATGACAGTATAAATGATTATTTCCTAGCTTTTTTAGGGTTCCGTAATAAAAGCAGAAAGCTTGCTAGTTTCGCCAAGTATGTCTGAAAGTATCATAAATAATGTAGATGGGTTCATAAAAGCCCCCACCAACACTACACCAAATCCACAGTCATTATTTTCATAAACTTTTAATTTTAAAATGTAAGTAGCTATGTTTATTGATAAACAAATTATCTTTAATCTTGAGTCTTTTCTTTAGTTCTTAACTAACACATCAAGGTACGCATATAATCGCTTTGACTACGGAACCATCCGCATATGTATTGCGTGAATACACGCACTTGGCCGGTTTCTTTGCTATTCGGGTCATAAAACAGATTAGAATTTCTAACTTTGCGTGCCTTGCGTTAAGGCATCTGCAAGTTCTAATATCAATGCGCTTCTCAGCGATTTCCAGTAGGCAACTATGATATTTTGCACAATGTGTTTTGGAAAAATTAAATGGTAGTAAGCATTATAAAGACAGGATTTGCGCTTTTATATTGTATTTCAAATTTGTTGAAACTTCTAAATTTATTTAAAAGCATCGAAAAACATTGAAAACTACTTTGGTAACACTCCACGTCAGGTTAGCGTCATCGACATACTCGTAAAGAGAAACTTGCTCACACAAACTCAACTAGAAATCACAAAGTACAATAAAATGTAGAGCCTAAATTATATAACGTGATTGGGAAGTAGATCGCAGTACGTATTGTTTGCTAATGAAGTGACGAATAAATTATTAACAGTTACTATTATTATTGTTCAGCTCCAAGTCAATCTTGCATTTGTAATGGTTTACAAAAGGCCTTGCGAAACTGTTGAGTAAGCCTCTTTTGTTTCAGTGGACACTTGGAGACACCTCGCGTAATCAAATATAAAGGAAGTCCATTTAAGAAAATGTTTGAGCAATATTTTTGAGACACCCACTAAGTATTGCGTATTTTCAATCAGTCCGTTTTAACATATGCAATACACACAGGAGAAAGTCCAAATATATTAAAGAATATGGCAACAATTTATTAAACAACGAAATTGAGCTAGCACTTAAAATCACAGATTTAAATCACCTAAACTTAAACTTTTTAGCCAGTTATCGGTAACTGGTTCCTTATTCTTTATTCCATCCATTCCGAGTCCGAAAGGAGACTTTGGTGAAGTACGTAAATAATAAAGTCCCCGAGTCGCTGTTGACGAACCATATCCGAGAACTGCATAGTCTTCTTTCTCACAAGCATTTGCTTCGAAATGCTTCCAACTTTTACACCGAACTCCAACGAAAGACTTTGGCGTATTTATGCTTTCCGTATAAACTAGTGCGGCTCGAAGATGGCTGCAGGAGGGCATGAAACATCCCGGTTGGTTTGGTCCTCCGCCATTGATGTAGAAATCTGAATGACCTAAAGATTCGATAATTCCTTGTAATAATCTGTTTGAGTGCAATACGTCCACATAAGTAGCATCTGTTTTATCTAATCTCTGTCTACTGTGGGCGTATGAGAAGCACGGACCTGCAGGATCCAATCCAGTGATGCGCCCTAGACTATGCGCTTTGTATTGTTGGAAATATTTTCCGGCCCAGCCTGCCACGTGCGCACCAAGACTGATCCCCAACAGATGAAAATCTTCAGCATTCGCTCCAAAGTGTTCCAGATTCGCCAAAAGGTTTGCAAGTCTCTTGCCTATAAGACGAGAGTTATGGGCCGATAAAATGTAGCCATCTTTGTTCATTTCTTCCGCGTCCACTAGAAACACGTTGAACATTTTCTTATAGTTGTAAGCATTAGCTAAATCCAACGGTACTGCGGATTGCGAACTGTCTTTGTACCCATGGATAATAATTTTGGTCTGTTTCGTTATGTCGAAAATCCCAGGCTTCGTTAGATTGACAAATGCTTCATTTATTGGATAAGTTCGAACCGTATTCCCGTCCAGATGTACGATCTTCATGGTTTTTATTTGATCATTCTGGTCAGTCATGGTGTTGTAGCGTAAATCCATTATCGCCCTACCTGCGAACAAAAACAATGTCATTAAATAATACTTATGTACATCAGTAAAAACAGTGCATAGACGTAAAAGTTAAGACGTATTTTTATCTGATTAGCGAGCATAAATTAAAGAGGTGAAGGACATTGACTCACATGCACCGGACATTTTGGCGTAGACGGACTCGGCGAAACTGAGGTCAGGTTCTGAGCGGCGCGCCTCGGCCGCGGCGCCCGATAGCACGTCAGCCATGAGATATGCGGCGACCACCAGCGGCACCACGACGCTGTACTGGTGCATGGCATGAGCCCTCCGCGCTAACACGGTCACTATGTCACTGTCCGCCAACAGAGAAAGGTTCGTTTCGCGCAAGCACCTCCAAGGGGCGATTGCTTTGGAGGGGGTTATCTGGTGCGAATTACGCGCGCTGTACTCACTGTCAGAAGGCCACTGACCGCTTTACGCCATTTTTATCATTCAAATTCAATCATTTATGAAGATACTGCTTTATTTGCTGAGCTATTAATACATACGTATTGGCGTTTTGACTGGTAGTTAGACATCAAGTTTTTTTTTAGATTTTATGGGCCATTCGTTCACCTACCACGCATTCCCGTGTTTCACAAATTAATATTCATAATGTATAACTCTTTCTCTTCACGTACTTTGATTTTATCAGCTAATAAGCAAACTTCGTCACTTCAAACAACGAGTTGCTTATTGTGTTACTATTTTGATCACGCAAGTTTCTATTTTTACATAATTGATACGGTCAAGTTTAAAATAAGTAAATTATTTTGGTTTTGTATTATTATTTCGTATGTAAACAAACTGCCAACTTTCATACCTATAGTGTATTATCTATGTTTCCTACTCAACTTGAAAAGTCCTGTGCATATCACTATAAAGTCAGACCTGTGCACCATAAAGGTCATGTATCAAAAAAAAAAAAATGTGACTGTTCGAATAGGTGTATGTAAATATGGTCTCCTGTGTGTAAAAACTTTTTGTAGCTCATTCCCATTGTAAAAATGAACCTGGATTAAAATGATCACAAATTCTGAAAGATAACAATAGACCTTTTGTTTCATAACAACAACAATAAAACCGTATGGTACAGGTATATGTGTCTGAGCCTTCCGTTCTAATGGAATCAGGGTTATGATCAAACACCTAGGGAATTAATGAAAACCAATATCTCTTTAACCCTGCAGCATAAACACGTGTATGTAAGTGTATTTTCTGATAGGTAAAAAAGTAAAAACTTTACTTTTGTTTTTTTTTCAAACTTGCTAGAGTTTGGTCGTGAATATTAGTGATACTGATAGAAGTTTATATCTAGGTTGCCATTACATCACGGTTGTGACAGCTGTGCAGCAGGGTTATTGTAAGTACCTGAGTACGCGAACTCTTTGATTTAAGGTTAAGTCATTATAATAATCCCAATATCCTTATCATATCCTTTTATTATTTTCTCTATTATTTTAGTCATATAATTGTAAACCAAGTATTTATGTTGCTTCTTACTTTAATTAAGGCGATGTGTTTTTTGTTTTTGTTACGTTAAGTTTATAATACGTGAGGATTTGTAATTGGCTCTCCGGTGACTATTGTTTTCCTTTTTTTCTGTTTTTATTAGCTGTAAGTCCTCCATGTACTAAAATAAATAAGTGAAAACTTAACCCAAGGCACATTTTCCTGTCTACTATTATAGTAAGTAGGTACAAAACATCTCCATACGCTTCGTGGAACATACAAACTTTAATATAATATTCTTAGTTAATTACGGAAGAATTTCCTCAGGCTATTTTACCCCGCTCCGCACCGCTCACGACAAGGAGTGTCATGTACCTGTGGAAACAGGATAAGGTTATTGTAAAGGGCAGCCCCACTATTTCTGCTATATTAGGGGATTCCGTTTAGGTACGGGCGTCATTAAGCTCCTGTACGCTAATAGGAACTTACTGCGATCACCATGTTTTATGTAACTTGGTGGCAAACAAGCATGCGGCTCACATGATGGTAGGCGGTCACTGTCGCCTATGGACATCTGCAGATCCAAAGTCAACACAGGTGTGTTGCCAACCCACACACAAAACTGAAAGGTCTCTATGATTAATAATAATGATACATCCCATGCTGATTTCACCCACTGTTTCTGTTTTGGTTTTGAAGACTATAGGTTACGAGACAGTGCTCTGATGTGCTATTCATCCTTTTAATCAAAAAGCAACACCGGTTGGTGACAGAAGAATGTAAATAAAACGATACAGATTACAAATATACCTTAAACTCATGCCTTTCAATTTTTGCTAGAGCATACCTACGTAAAACATTAATATAATATTCATCTCGAGAGGAGATAGCTTAAAGCCTCTATGAGTAACGATACTTACTTACGAATGTCCGACACACTCTGGACAGTAAGCTCCAACAGTAAGTCTGCTGACTGGCTTATCTTTCACAACGGCATTATAAGCTATGCAAGAGAGCAAGCGCAAGCACGCTTTACAGCCAAAGCTATGATCGTATTTTCTCTGTATGAGAGTGGTATTTGCTATGCGATGTGACAAACAAAGGCTGATGTTATAATTTGTGAGCAATTTTCGTATAGCACGTGCCGACATGAAAATAATCCTTCAAACGAAGTCTATTAGCGTGTATTATTAAATTTGAATTAGAAGTATTACGAGCAGCGTGACCGAGTGTGTAGCCCTTGTACACGTGTATCCTGTAGAGAAATAATCTACCGCTATCACGAACTCATCTGATATATATATATACATGTATATGATATATATACGCTAAAGGAACCAAAAGTGTCTGTTATTATAGTCAAAGAGGAAAACCGATGTGATGTTCAGTGGCGGTTTTTATTGACTAATGCCTCCAATGAGCCACAAGCTTATTACCGGCACGTTCGTTCACCACGAGCCAGTTTACAGTTATAAGGAAAAACTTTAACCAGTCTGTCGAACATTAATATTTTATTAATTTAGTATAGCATGTCTGACAAGTTTGTGTTCCACATGTCGGACCTTCATGAGTTTCTCATGGGAAGCCTTATTATTACATTACCGAGAATAACATATTAAAATACCTACATACCTATTTCTAATTCCTATTTTCTCGTGAGTTCAAACCCAGTTCATTAAGTACCTACCACTACTCTCAAAACGGTGAAAGAAAACATCTTGAGAAAACCGGTATGTCTTGGAACTAAAAATTCGAAGACATATTATGGGACATCTACCATCCCGCACTGGGCCCACGTGGTGGATTACAACCCAAGCAGTGGGAACATTATAGGCTGGTTATGCTTATGCTATTTTCGCGTGGCGTCTGGACTATAAATATCTGTAAATACTATGTTCGGATACAAACTTTATTGCATATTTAATACAGATACACTAAGGACAGGTTCTTTTTTTTTTTTTGTTTGGGAAATCATCAACTACCTTTCCCGCTCTGGGCGGAGCGGAAGGGCGTGTCAGACTCTTACTGACTAAAACCCACCCGTGTTCCTTCAGTTGCCTGTGCGCCAGGGCCACGGTAACTCTTTCGAACAATCTGCGACCCCGGCAGGCATCGGTCCTATCGGACCCCGTCAATGGTGCTGACATCTCTTTGAGGCGCGCGTGGAACACGCCGCGTTGTCGACCCGGGCCTGGTTCTTACCGGACGGCGAGCTGCCCAATGCTCGCCGTCCGCAAGCCCGCGCCTACGGTGGCCGGGAGTCGGCAATCGACTCCCGACGCCCAGGGGGTCTCCTCCTCCTGCAGCGACTAGGGGCGCGTGGGCGCAGAGATTGCGTCTCCCTTTCGCGCTCCGCCTCCTCCTTCGCGAGCATTACTGCTTCGCAGAAGGAGGTGACAGCTTCCTATTCCCTCTCGCTCCGTACCATGGCCTGAACCAGGGCCGGCCGCGAGAGGTCGCCGCCGCCGATCGCCGCCACGAGGACACGGCGGTGCTCCGCCCAAGCCGGGCAGACCTCCACCGTGTCCTCCGTGCGATCCACACAAAGGTAACACCCGGGCGTTTCCTCCCGCCTTATCCGAAACAGGAACCTCCCGAAACAGCCATGTCCGGTGAGGACCTGTGTCAGGCGGAAGGTGAGAACGCCGTGGCGCCTCTCAAGCCACTCCTTAAAGAGGGGACTTACCGCCGCAATTGTGGCATGCCCAGCACTGGGTTGCAACAGCCGCACTCTCCATGTTGCCATGAGATCCCGCCGGAGCTCTGTCCGCTGTGCCGCGATTTCTCGCGGCAGCGGAGTTACGCCCCGGCGTTTCGCCTCCTCGCGACATTAATAGGTTCTACGGTTATGAAAATGTAGATTTATTACAATGTTGATTACTACTTTTGCCTGTAATTAAAGACTCATGTATAGTGGAGCCTAAATCAGTCACTAATGACTGACCACAGGGTTCCTGTAGGCACTATTACAATGTAGTATTGTCATCATGTAGATGAGTTTAATTGACGCGTTATCTTGCTGGGGAATTGAAATGAGAAGATACTTAAAGAGTTACTTTTCATAAGTCATCTTCTAAAATTATTTGTTAATTCTAAACACAAGGGAAAAATTGATTATGACCTCTTTTTCTTTATTTCTTGGAGTGAATTCTACTTTGTATTTTTTTATGTATTTTGATAATAAATCCACAAGATTGCCTTATTGTCAGGTTCACAATATTCAGACCCCAAGGCCAGCAGTGCACAACAAAATCTTAATCAGGAAGTTTTAGACTAATTAAAGCATTTGTCTGACATGTACTAAGTACTAGGTTCGTCTATAATTAGAAACACAAGCTTGTAGCTACATCTTAATTTCTTTAACAATAGCTTTTTCGTTTTTTTAAATCTACTCCGTGCCCGAGGCTGTGGTTGTGTTATAAGAGAAAACGAGCTTGTCTCAGTGTATGTGTACTTTAAAAACGTTGTTCTGTCCGTACACATATAAAGTGATAGAGGGTACTTCATAACCAGTACACCGTTATATTTTTTATGACGGCTGCCCTGACCTACTTGTGGCACATTCTGTAATATTTCAGAATGGCAAGGACGCTACAACACGTGTTGTCCGGCCTATATGTATAACAAACTAACTTTTTATAAGAGCTCTTATAATGACGGGCGCTGAAGTAACTTTTACCTATAATGTTTCAAATGTGATAAAAATGGGTTCTTTACGAAAGAAACGTGTTTTATTTTCTCTATTATATTGTAAATAATTATGTCTAGTTCTGCGATACCTACATAAAAAAAAAAACTATTGCTCGTAAATAGTTTCCAAAAACAAAGATAGAATCAAACATGAAGTCTTTCCCAAAACCCGAAAAATAATACTTTAATTAATTATGAAGGTAGCTAAATTATAATAAGAATCATGTTTTCTTAGAGACTGGCCATGTATCTTCATAAAGGCTTAATTTTAACAGAATATATACGATACACTATGTTTTAATAAGGTAGAGGCTGTTTGTTAAATATAAACCTGGTTTACTGATCTTAGTAACTTAATTCCACACCTTACAGTATTATATTATTCAGTGGTGTACCTGGGTCCCGCTAGTTTGGTAACGGAGGTCAGATGGCAGTCGCTTTGTAATTATAATAGCAGGGATATTCACCCACGCTTGAATGGACAGGATGGTGACTCGAGGATAGACTTAATTAAAGATACGTACATCTGATTGAATTGTGAGAGAAAATTAAGAAACTTATTATTCTTATTAATTGACGCTTGTGATAAAAGACTACAATGAAGTAAGTTCCAATGTCCAGTTTAGCAATAATCAGAAGAAAAAGCTAAAAAATAATAAAAGAACGCAAGAGTGGACAGGATTGTTCGAGTGCGCTCGGTCCAGCGTAGTCCTCAAACATCGCCTTTACTCTGGTGTACCAGCTAGACGATCCGACATGAAGCTAAAGCAGCGTCCCTCTGAAAAAAAAAGACAGGAATACCTATAGATAACGATTTAACTCGATGCTCGATACCTACGTGATCGAATCAAAAATTAAGAGATCAGCATGAGAACCAAGGTAACCGACATAGCTCGAAGAATTGCCAAACTTAAGTGGCAGTGGGCAGGGCACATTGCTCGCAGAACAGATGGCCGATGGGGCCGAAAGGTTTTGGAGTGGCAACCGCGTACCGGAAAACGTAGCGTTGGAAGGCCTCCCTAAAGTTGGACCGAAGACCTGGTGAAGGCCGCAGGAATCTGCTGGATGTGGGAAGCACAGAACCGGTCGAAGTGGCGGTGCTTTGGGGAGGCCTATGTGCAGCTGCGGACGTCTTTCGGCTGAAATAATGATGATGATGATGATGATGATTGTTTCTGCAAGCTAGATCGCGTTCTCTTGTTATTACTACATATTAGTAGTTTCATACGTTTGTTATTACTACAGACTACCTACTAGTTTCAGGAGGCACCTAACAATGGCAATCGGCTGAATCTAGGACCCTATATTAAAACACAATCGCCCGATCAAATTCTCTCTGCTTGAACGCCGGCTTGCAAGGATTTATCTTATCAACACAATGTAAGGTGTTCATTACAATGTATTTGTTTTTACGTCGGCGTTTCTTACAATACATTTTTAAGCTGTAGGTACAGATTGCTTAAGAAACACGAACAAGTTTGTTTTAATTTACGAATATTGAGGTTTATTTGAGTATAGATGCCAACTCCACGCCATTGCCTTAGCATAACAAAACCTGTATTTTTATTTTGCATTGCTAGTTTGAAATTATTTGGAAAAAATATCCGTGCTCGGTACCTCAAACATCTTTTGATTGGTTCTGTGTGACTTCTCAAGTAAAGGACTGAATAAATAATTATCCCTTTGTCAAGGATATTGGCCGCAGCGCCCTCCAGTCTGCTAATTACAATGATCTGAGATCACCTATCCGGTTGCCTGTATTAACCTATAATAATATAATATAATAATATAATCGTAATCCTATAACGCATTTATCTAAAGGCTGATATGATGATAATGTGAAAAGCTTCTCCCCCAAAAAGTATTACCACACATAAATACATGATAGATAAACCATTTATTTAGTGCACACAAAATAAATAGCACAACAGATAAAAGCACAATAAAATTAAAAGATAACAAATTAGGTACATGAATATACAGAAAATACAAAGTACCAATATACAAAAGAAAATTTATTTTAAAAAACAAAGTGACTTTAAAGCAGTCTACACACCAAACCCGCACCCGCCGACACAGCCCCGGCCGGCAGCCTGATGTCGGCGGCTTTGTTTCGAAAGAATCATGCCCGCGACTTGTACCCGCGCGTGTCGACGACTAAGTCGACGAGTCCATGTCGGCGGGTCGGCGGGTTTGGTGTGTAGACTGCTTTATGACACACTTTAGATCAAAAATATCGAACATACATAGGCTACATATCAAGCTATACATTTCCAGTGTAAGCTGATCTCGCATTGTATAGGATTTCCGCACAATGACAGGTCAGCTTATACTGGAAATGTAAAGCTTGATATGTAGCCGTATGTACAAAGTGCGGTGGGTGTCTCAAGGTTGCACCAAATGGGAGTCCAGCAAATATACCTGACGCTGATGCTCTGCTGGATCCCTGCAGTGACACACGAACGTCGAGCAGACAAGATAAATACGTTAATTATTTATTGGTGTTGTGAAGAAGTGATAAGTGCGGAGTGTTTTTATGTTTCTAAAATAAAGTTTTGCATTGGGAAATGTTCTTGTTCGATCATGTTTTGATTGCGTATTTGATTACTTGATAATTTAATTACTTACATGTAACAAATTAATAATCTTCTTATAATTATAGTGGCGTAGGTTCGAATAAAATAAACGAATTGACTAGATTAAAATAAACACACATAAAAGTGTCTAGGGATCAAGCACGTTTTTGCTAGTTAATAAAATTCTGGTTTTTTAATTATATTTTTGTAACTCCAATGGATACTTTTTTAGTAAATTTCGTCATTTGAAAAGGGAATAGATTTTTAATTTCGGTCAAAAGATCGGTCAAGTCGTATCCCTATAATAATGTATAATCCTGCAACGGGTTTGAGGCCAAATAAGTAAAAAGTTCTGCCATCCTTCTGAGTGGAATCAATACAAAAGAACGTTATTATGGGTAGAAGACGTCATTTCACCCGAGAAGAAATTATGAGAGTCGTGGGAATGTTGGAAGCTGGTTCTCGGCGACGTGCTGTGGCAATCGCTCTGGGCTTTACACAGAGTGTTATAACTCGACTTTGGATACGTTACCGCATCACTGGCAGCGTGGTAGAGCGACATGGAGGACGAGCTTGTATCACCACACGCAGACAAGATCGTTTCATATAAATTACTGCTCGACGAAATCGTACAATGACCGCGATGATGTTGGTAACAAGGCTTCATAGCTCTTTACGGATGTTAACAAACGATCAAACCGTAAGAAATCGCTTGCATGAATTCAATCTCCGTTCCCGAAGGCCAGTACATGTACCACCTTTTGAGCCCCGTAATCGCAGAGCCCGTTTACAATGGACTCGTGAACACATAAATTGGGCAAAAGAAGAGTGGCGTTTTGTGTGTTTTTCTGACGAATCTCACTTTGGTATGAGGCCAGATACTAGACGTACACGGTCTTGGAGTACCCCTGCACGCCAAGAATATTTAAAATCATGCTAGGAATTCCATGCATAGAGTGGTAGAACAATCACATTTTTTATCACATTTGAATGTCAGGAGTAACTAAGGTGAAAAATCCAGCATAAGCAAAAATCGCAAAAAGTCTTTATTTATGCATATATAAATATAGGTAAATAAACATGTTTATCATAATTATTAGTTAAGAAATTATTGACTTATTAGCCTAGCCTTCGTTCATTGTGACCATGACTTAACGCTAAAAAGGTTGATTGACTCAGGACAAGAAACATGACAGCCAGTTATGTTATGGACGTGTTTGAAACAGTCATACGCAGTTTTTTCTGCGAGGCGATAAAGGATCCCCGAAACGATCAATTGCAATTGTCAATGTTTTGTGTTTATTATAGTCAAACGCTTCAATTTCATTTGATTTCGTTTTACGTTACTTAAGATAATACAAAGATAAGATATGATTTATTTGCTCAAACATGTGTATACATACAATAATAATAAGTGCATGCAAGATAACATAAAGAAAGTTGGTTCAGACATGCTTGCCACATACTATGGCGTGCAAATGTTTTGAATTACAATTGTGATTTTCAATATCTCCTTTACTCCAAGAGAAGGCAAGGCAAGGTTTGACAATTAGCAACTAAGTAATGAATGTCAAAAGTAAAAAAATATATAAATCATAATTAAAATAAAAAGGAATTAATAATACACGTCAAAGCGTACACAGTCATGTCAAAAGTATTTAATAAAATCATAATTGAATCTGTAATACTCATAATTAATAAAGTAGTGCAGTCAAATTATTAAAAAAAAAAATGTATGGTTATTTATATAATAAAACATAGACATGTAAAAATATAATCAGAATTTCTCATCTAAAAACTCGTTCAAATTATAATAAGCCTTATCTGTTAGAAAATTAATTACTCTCTTTTTGAAAGCTACAAACTTGGTCAGAGCGTCATTCCGCAAGTGCATCATGAATTGAATTGTAGGTATCTGTTATCCAGGGATATGACGGTCTTTTCTCCCGCCTTTATCCTAAAGGGGTAGGCAGAAACTACAAAAGTATTAATACCTGAATATTACACATATAGTGATCATTAAAGAACTCTCTTCTTTCAAAAATACTAACCATAATATCCTCCCAGTTCTATAATGAAATTGATTGCCGTCGTAAAATATTGTTATGTAGGTACATTGTTACCTGGTTCGTTGAATCGCACCCCCGATTGTAGGTTATAAATAGAAATACGCTCATGAGAATACTCATCATTTTCAGTGCGTATTTCCAATATTGTAAATATACGGGTAGTAAAATATGTTGAGTTAACTCATTACCTATATTTCTAATTATAAATAGTGTAAGCTCGTTTATTTAGTTGTTGTTTCGATTGTAAAGTGTAATTGGTTGTAAAATAAATTCGGGTCAATTAAAATTGTGTAAAACAGCTTCAGCCGATCTATTCTGTAAAAACTTAGGTGAAGTGACTATGAAGTTAGCTGTCAATAGTGACAATCCCTAGCATCAAGTGAAATGACAACTCACTTCATGCCGAGCTCACCTAAGTTTTCACGATGAGATTTTTACCTGACTAGACCTGCAGTTATGTAACTTATATAACTTTATTACATTAAACGATCTTCATTAAAAAATAATAACAATTTATTGATTCTTTATTACATTGATGGATGTCTGAAACATAATGGCGTATAATAATGGCTCTCCAGTACTTTCTGGTAATTGATCATTGTCGCTTATTCGAATTTTTGACAGTGGTTCCCAGAGGAGGTGTTGGGCGTGTAACTCGTACTCCCAGTACGACTTCAGATAATTCTGAGGAAAAAAAACCTTGGTGGTCTATCCATCTTTAAGTATATATTTTTTGGAAAAAGCTGGGGTGTTCTATACCAATATAATTATAGATATTGTCTGTTCGCTATCGTGAAATGAGTAACAATAAGTATCGAAGGTATAAACGAAGAGGAATTTTATCGTTTCAACAATGTAACATAATGATACCTTCACAATTGAAAACAGTAACCGCACAGTTTCTTTAAACTAGTTTTCTTCTTTGAAATGGGGAACGATATGGTAGTAAAGACTCGTCTTTTGACAGTACCGATTGTGTTAAACTTATCATATACAGGTGCTTTTGCGTCTGGTGGTGGTTGACCGATACGATAACGCCGCATAGGCGCTGCGCTAGCGTCGTCACGTTGACGTGGCGTCAGCGTCACGTAGGCGCAGCGTAGGTATGTAGTATATCCGACATAAACTAAGTAATCTAGATGCGAAGGATCTCTTATAAATGAGAGGCTATCAGCCTGTTTTTACCGTTTACTATTTGGCGTTTCCAAAGGCAAGTCAAGCACAAACTTCAGGTATGCATCCTGTGAATTGGTCCACTGGTTTTCTTTCATGACGCCGCCGACGCCATCTTTTTAACATCTGTTTAGGTTGCAAAAAACGTTTCTCATTACTGTTTGAATATGTCAGGCAAACAAAATAGAAGTAAGGCAGCCACCTGCAATCGTTGTTAATACACTTGAATCAGTACACAGACCAAAAGAGTTTCACTAGTGTGGCACACAGTTTACTTAACACTGCAACACCACTTAAGTCCGACACTTTCCACGC
The DNA here is from genome assembly GCA_917490735.1 of Dryobotodes eremita. Lineage (NCBI taxonomy): Eukaryota > Metazoa > Arthropoda > Insecta > Lepidoptera > Noctuidae > Dryobotodes > Dryobotodes eremita. Next base: position 13,670,758 of record OU823251.1, on the reverse strand, counting down.
CTAACCATTTACGATGACGTTTTCATTTTAAATTAAATCTCATGTAATAACTTTTTTAATCAGTACAGTTAAATTAGGTTTCAAACTTCGTGTTAATAAAATTATTATCAAACCTACATCATCCAGTTTAATGTACAGCTATAACATAAAAATATGGGTTGTATTCCTTTGAAATACTTTCACACTTATTTTATTTTATTTTACCTACAGCTTGCTACGCCTTATAAATGCCAATGATGAATCAATAAACAATTTTAATGTATATTTTTAAACGTAGTTGTAACATTAACTGAAATTAAAATGAAGTATGAGTTATAAAAAGGAATAAAATGGCTCAAGTTCATTATATGGGCTCGTAGCACTTCTCGTAGACATCCTGCTCGTAGTTTTCATCCTCGTAGAAGTCCTCTCCGTAGACCGCTACGACGCTCGTAGGCGAATTTCTTAGTCATCAACCCACCGCGCTTGCCGAAAAATTTATGAACGGAGTAAACTGATCCGATCCTCGACATAATTAGTATCGTTTTATGACCCCATAGAAGGCAATTAACAGTTTAAATTATCTAAATAAGTAGCTCAATTTACATACGCTTTTAAGTTTCGTGACGAACATTTTGCAGGCCTTTTGGCAGCTTTTTTTCTCATGAGTGAACGAACCAATGTTAGCAGTGCTTTACATTTCAGAATTATGTTATTAATCTACCGCACCGGTGGATGTTGCGGCCACTTTTATGATATAATAATCCCTTAGCTACATAGTATACACCCACGCAAAGTGAATGGGTGGTTTATACGCTACAGGCTCCACGAGTATAATAACATAATCATTTTTAGAACAAGACATATACCCTCTTAGTATTGGACACAAATAATTTCTTCTTTTAGTTTTTTACTTTACAATATGTATTTTGTAAAAAAGCAAGAAAAAGATGTAAGAAGATAATTGTAGAGCCTACTCCCACGCAAAATGAGAAATCCAGACATAGGCCACTTAATGGGGGTAAGATTTAGCAAATTAAGTTATATCTTAAAATACTTTGAATTCCATTTTAATACCTTTACTAACGAGAATTAAGAATCAACGTGTAAAATACGAGAGACGTTGTGTATTACATCACTTATTTTGTATTGTAAGTTTTACCCACGGAGCAAATACAAAGCTTTAACAGCTTGAAATCTTTCACCACGTCTTTGAAATATTAATGAACGATCAGTAGTTCCTTTGATATTAAGTAGGTATTATTAATTTTTTTAGAGATATCTAGTTAACTTTATACAAAGAGAGGCTCAAGACGGCACCAATCTCAAAACTACCTGCTTCATTCCCGAATAGGATTTAATAATAAAACAAATTACAGAGGACGATTCCCCTCTTACCCTCTGTGCTGCATCAGCTGCATGTTTATGTGTCGTTGAAACTCGATCTAGAATTATTACAGCTTTTTATATCGAGATGTAAACAATATTATGAGATAAGCCGTGGGAGGAGATGAAGAGCACCATGACAAGCAAATTTTATTGTTATGTAGCTATAGAGAACTGAGGTTTGAAGAAAGCTATCCCACTAACTTGAGTCACAAACATGTGACTCATCCCCGAACATTAAGTTCACGGTTTCTTCTGAACACAAAAGTCAGCCATTCATTCCGAGTCCTAGATTAACATGACGGATTAAACTAATTCCTAATATATATCATGAAGGCGTTCCTCGCAATTGATTAATATTTTCCTAATACTATCTTGGTGCATGTGCGGCTATTCTTAAAGCCAAAAATATTGTTATTTGCTTCTTTGAACAGCCCTCTACTCTTCAATAAGTAGATTTTTTTATTATGTGACATAGGGCCTGAAATATGTCCACCCAGCCCTTTACCAATATAAACAGAAAACAATCAGCTTATTGACAAAACTGATATAAATAGAACATGTTGTGTAAACATCAACCTTTGACACTTCGATAGACCTGTATAAATGTGTGGCGGGTTATCGCGTACTTCGACTTGAAAATATGTCGCACATTGATCGGGATTGCTGAGAAATAAATCAAATATTCCAATTTGCGATTTTATGTGAAAAAATATTTGGTGTGATATTATGTGATGTAAAGATTGTGGGGTAAATGGCGTGACGTTTGGCCCTCGTCGTGGGCGGGCGGGCTGCGCGGCCAGCCGCCGGCGCGCCGCCTCCAGTAGCTGCCCGCCGCCGCGCCAGTCGCACGTCTGTGCCTGCCTCCAGCACCGTCCGACCGTACCGCGCCGCGCCACGCCGCGCCGAGCGCCGGCACAACAAACTTGAGCGCCGTGCCCATGTATACTATGTGCTTCTAATTGTTACCCACGACGAGGACGCACGCAAGGATCGCACTGACAACAAGTAAGTTTAGGCCGCTTCTTTGACGCTCGCATTGCCTTTAAAACTATCTGTTTTAAAAACAAACGCGTCTTTGCTGTCGTAAATTTTAAGTACAATCTAAGTTGCACAAGTATTTAATTTTGTAAATGGGATAATTAAACAACAAAGGATGTTTTCGTAACTTAATAATTTGCCATTAATTTACCCCAATTTAAGTTAAACTTTTTGTTAGTTAAAATTCAAACAAGCTACAGAAACAACTTACTAATTCAAGCAGTTGTAGCGTCTATTTAAGTTTTTAGTATTGTTTGGTTTCTATTAATGAAGCCCCGGATTTAAAATAGCCTTGTTCAATGTCTCTTATACAATCGAACCTTCGGCGATAACGACTTGTGCGCTTGCATGCTGTAGATTTCGTTACTGGAGACAACTTTTCCTACAGAACATTTAAAATTTGCAAAATTAATGTTCGAAGCACCGAGCACCTACTTAAATCTTCAAAGGAGTTACGCTTTTAGCATAAATTGGTCAAGATTTAAGGTAAACTTAAATCACAACAGAACAATATAAGTATTAAATAGCAGCAGGTTACAAATTAAGCCGATGCTTGACTAAGTAGCAAATGGAAAAAAATGTACACCTAAACAGCTCTGAACCGAAAATTTACGTGGATTGTCTATGGTCACATTGAAGTACATAAATCTCTCCCAAAATGAAACTTTTGAACCTTTGGCAGAACCTCTTGTACTGATTACTACATTTCTACGGGCATCAAAGGAAGTATATAATATTTTTCGATCAGCTACGTCTCTTCTGAACAAATATGAGTAAATATGGGACGATAAAGCCTTTATTTGTTGGAAGAAAACAAATATATAGCCGTAATAAAACTCTGCTCATAGTCCCAGGTGTAGAGAATATTCGAACAACAACAGAACCCTAAAAATTTATTTATATTTCATTTTGGAGAAAATTGAATCAAACACAATTTTATGGTTAGTTTTTCGGTTCGATAGACATTGATTTCACGGGACCGAAATGAGGGTTGCAAAATATTAAAGAGATTAGCTTCATGTGCTTTCTCCAACAATGAAAGATTATTTTGCGGAGAAAAAAAATTGCGGTATAAATTAAACAATGAATGATGATCTAAATGATTAATTACTGCTTAATGAGCGTCACGTTTTGAGAAATGGCCGTACACACAATGGGTAGCATCTCGACGAAAAATAACAACGCTATCTACACACCTTCGCTGTTTTATACCGAGATAGCAGAGAAATGAAAGGCGTATCGTACAGCCCTTTTCACAGTCAGGCTTTATGAACGCATAACAAAGCTCAAGCTATCATTTACAGCTTATAAGCAAAGCTCTGCAAAACTACCAAATATGATATTTGGTTACAGATTTTTTTCGGTCACAGACGTTTTCCGGTTCACTGAACATTGTTTTACTTCCATTCAAGTCCTTTACTATTTCCATCCGAGGTCGCGTTTGATATTGGTACAACGAATTTCTGTGACGTAGAGCAACCTGAGGTTAAGATGTTAAAATAGAACTGAATTTTTATGTTTCTGTTTACTTGTATAAAATTTTATAATTCAAGCTCATTAAGAAATAATACGTTTTTAAATCGGCCTTTTATAAAATTCCCTTTTCGGGTCAAGTGTGCTTTTACCGAATGACAAGTAGCGAACGGTTCGTTTAAAATTCTATTGAAATGGTTCACTTAAATAGAAACGTTATTTTTAGGCATCCGAAGCGAGTTGAATTATTAACGTGATAATAAATCATAAATATACTATGACCTGCTTAGCTGTAGATCACTTCGGGAATAATTGCCAAAAAAATATGAAATCCGTGGCGATTTATAATACCTAGGTATAACAATTCAATAACTTTGGACGATGTATGACTAGACTGCTATAATAAAGAGAACACATATAAAGCTATGTGTTTCTGAGTCAGCTTCTATTAATAGGACGTATATGAGTGACGTCATATTTAGGTATACATAAGCTGCTGGAATTAAAAATAAGGTTCGTTAGTGTTTCATTCATGTTAAGTAACACAATGAATGGGCGCCGGGTCAGCCAACCGCAGCACCGAATATATTTCTTTACACTACCGCTATATTGTCCCTGTATTATAACAGAGATGTGTTTTCAACTTATTAAAGGGCAGCCTTGGGACTTCGTGGACACGTTTTTCATTTATTATAATAATACCATGACAAACGCCCTTACAACTTGAGCTATATTACACCTACATAAAATGTTATCGCATTACGTTTTAATTAAATTATAGTAAGTATAAAGTAACTCCAGAGAATCTGAAGGTGAGCTTGTTGATAAGACGTCACAGGAAAGTAAGCTAGCTGCCTACGGGTTTATCTACATTGTAATAAATTGTGATCTTAATAATAATAAACTAGTGCATCATCACGTAGTTTAATGTTGTTCAAGTTACTGTTGAAGCTTCTATCAGCTTCTGGCTAGAAAAATCCTGAGCTTCTTAAATAAAGTTTAACGTTAACAATTGAAAATACGCTTATTCAAAAGAACTTAAGAATCGTTTCTTGGCTTATTATGAGGACTTCGGCATGTATCCCCATTGATTAAACCTTTGAAAGTGACTAACTAAACGATGATTTAAAAGCTAGACCCAAATGACAAATTGAGATCGAATAACTTTAAGCGATACGTTTTGAGTTCAAAGATGGAAAAACTGCCAATGTGTAAAATATGTTAAGTGAAGAATCTACGAATGTATATAGTGGTCTAACAGGAACTTGCACGACCTATATGATAAGCTGACTGATCTAAAAGAACGATCGCAGCTGTCATTTTAGTCTACCAATTTAAAAATCATAGTTTAGGTAGGTATACGAGTAAAGATCATTTCAATTAATTATCGTCTTAACATTGCCCGGTGATGCTATGGTAGGTATACACCAAACAACAAATATTTTGCGCCTACTTTTAAGAATTATCCAACGGAGAAATAGCAACTTTATTGATTTAATTAATTAGATAAAACATTAAAAATAATCTGATGAAAACTTGAAGCTTAGTCAGTGCATTAATTATTTGAACTGATATCTAAATAAAGGATGAAGCCTAAACTTGGAAGTTTGATTTAACTCAGTCGTAATGAAAGTAAATCCAAACTTTTCGCGATGAATTTGTCTTGTCTTCAGTATCCTCAAATGGAAGCCAAACAAGATTCGATCCAAATTTAATACAATTGAGAAATATATTTATACGTTTACAATTTTTGTACAATATAATGAAACTGGCTTTACAAATCCAAAATTAACTTATATTAGAAAATGAAAAAAGAATCGCGGCCATCCATTTAGGGCATGCGCAAGTAGTCCTGAGGCTCTTCATTTTTAAGAAATAAGGTCAATATTCTTAGCCGACCTTTAGGCTAGCTACGTAACCAATGACAAGCTTTCCGCAGATTTTTCTGATTTTCTTTACATTTCTAAGAAATTATGGAACTTACTTGAGTGAGTCTGATTTCTTTAAGCAATACATGACAAACACAAACATCCATATTTAACACAAAATCAATCTATCTTATTTATCAAGCTTTTATTCTTAAGTGTTTGTTTGTATGCTTAACCGAAGTAGATTAGAGTGCGTAATAATCCACTTAGTTTAGCACTTAGCACACCAAAGCTACCTATTACATTATTAGGTTTATTAAACCGCGGCTTTCTTTCTATACAAAAAAATATTCCTAAAAATGCTCTAATTTATTTGTAAAACTTATAAACAGTATTATATATTTTTCCCAAGTTTAGATGATTACATTACATTAAAATCTTGATGGCACCTTATTCCCCAGGGGACGATAACTTCGAGAGCGGAAACTCCAGGTTGACTTACTAACATTCTGAGAACCATTACTTGAAAAATAACTTTATTTGAATGAATATCAAAAGTCACGAAATACTTGGCATTGTTTCAAAAGTGGATTATAAGAAATTGTGTTCTAAATTAAGGGTTTGTTTAAAATTGTTGGAACCTTGTCTTCAACCGTGCAGTCACCGTTTAAAATCTTATTTAACACAACAGCGAGTTCCCAAGGATGTTTTTCCGTTTCCTCCAAACTCAAATTTACATCTGCTACCCATGTTTGTTTTTTCTATCAAGTGAGGAGAGGTTTGTTTCGTATCTAGGACGTTCTTGACCGTTTTCTTTTTTGTAAACGTTTGAACCTGACGGTAAGGCTTTTAACCGTTTAGTGCTCCCTTCAAATAAATAAACATTTACTTATGGAATCCATCTGGTGTCAGTCATTGTCATTTACAAAATTACATGGATCTCAAATGAAGCACATATTAAATTTAAGTGTATAATTTAGGGTGTCAAGTCAGTTCACCAAAAATTTATTTGCAAATTTTTACTTGACAAGCAACTATTGGCAAAAACATAATTTGTCATTTCATCATTATACAACGACAAGTTTGCCAAATAATTCACTTCAGAAAATAATTATCCGATAAACATTTTTTTATGACGTATTATTTGACAAATAATTCATTTACTTTTCATTTTATTTCATAAAACAACGGTTGGAATAAAAACTATTTACATATTGACTTAATATTACGAATTCTAAGATGAAAAAAAAAAATTACAAAAAAGCTACCGACTTTAAAAAAAAACACTAAATAACGTGAAAAATAACTTTAATTTCGGAAGTCGGTGGCCAAAAAGAAAATACTTAACCAATTAAGCATTTTCTTTTTTGGCTACCGACTTTCAAAATTAAAGTTATTTTTCACGTTATTTAGTGTTTTTAAGTGGTTTTTTTGGAAGTCGGTTGTTCTTTTGTAAAAATGTTTTTATTTTACACTTTTTAGTTGTGGTACCTGCCTGCCTACTGTGGTACCTACCTGTACACATTCGCAAACCACTACTTGATATGTAAATAACCGTGACAGGAAATTAATAAAACATTATCAATATAAACGAAGTGGAAAAAATACGCAATATTAAAGATAACTCAAAAACTACTGCTCAGAACTTGATCAAATTTAAATGGGACCACATGTGAAGCAACAGCTTTCAAATAAAAAAGAATCATCCAAATCGGTTCACCCAGACAAAAGTACTGAACTATAACACATTAAAAAAAAAACAGACGAATTGAGAACCTCCTCCTTTTTTGGAAGTCGGTTAAAAAATATTGGCCCGGTATGTTCTCTATAAGCACAAATTTATATGCCAGAAACGACTTGCGCTAATAGAAAAAAATACATTTTTTTTAGTAGGCTAGCCGGAACCGAACAACATAGTTCGATTAGGTTAATTATTAAAAAAAAATGGTTAGGTACCCCCTACGCAAGAGCCGAGCGAGCGAAGCTAGCGGTGCCGCGGCAGCGGCCGGCGAGTGCCAGAAACGACTAAATTATATAGAAAAAAAATACTTTAGTAGGTTTAAAGAACTACTACTACTACTACTATTGCCTACTGGTACTTGCCTAGAAATTATTTGACTCAAATGGAAATTGCAACCATGTAGGATTGCGTTTTCAAAATTTGATCGCAAGCTTAAGATAGCCGCTTTTTCCAAATCTAATATGCAAACTCTTGGCTTAATATATACCTATGTTATTTTCTGCTCCATATTCCATAATCATTTCAAATATCGTGTCACTGGTTTAGAAAATGTATTATAAAATGATATTTACTATAAACGTAATTTTTCCAAAAGAATCTAAATATTAAATGAAAAATGTATAAATGATTAAATATCATCCGAAACATTTGTAAAGAGAAGCATTTGCCAAATAATTGTTTGTAAAGCGAGTGTTTATAAAATAAAACATTTGCGGAATAAGTTGTTTGTGAAATAAATAGTATACGAAACGTTGGTTGTAAACTAAAAATTAGTCAATGATGTTTTGGTGAAACATTAGTGAACCATAATTTAGATTCCAACTCTTAATTAAAAGAGGTAAAATTGAAAAATGGAAAGATACATTTCTTAGAATGGGACTGAAGGGCCAACGTGCAACCCGTCAAGTTTGAGCTCTACAAAGCTAGAATACTAAAATTTAATGGGATTTATCACAATTTTATTAAGATGAGTTTCTTGGATAGGGAAAAAGCTTCGCGAAATACTTTGATATTCATTTGATACGTAATAACTATTTGTTACGTATCAAATGAATATCAAAGTATAACGAACGAAGTATAACGTAGTAACGAATAACTCATTTTGCAAGTAAGACTTGCAATTAGCCGGTTTTTTAAACCTTCCACTTTATTTAGACATTTATAGAAACTGGAAATAGTTCGGGTCCCAAAAGGAAAACTACAACTTGGTGAAGCTACTGCTAATCGCTATTGACGCCATTCAGATGTTGAGAGTGGCTGGGGACGAAGTTTTACACATCCAGTCTGCACTTTCCTTTGTCTGCAAGTTTGAAGATGAATCTCTACAAGAAGTTGGATCTCAATGGCTACTTTTTCCTCGACATTTAGTGCAGTACTCAAAGTGTAAGTGTGTGTGTGTGTGCATAATAAAGCATATTCTACTTATACATTACATAAAACCTTTAAATACTTTTGAAAGAAAAAGAAACTACGTCCCAGCTTGAAGAGTTCGAAGATACCTATTGTGTTTCTCATCGACCTAAGTATATCTAAAAGCGCTCAAAACTTTATTAAACAAGTAATAGACAATGGAATGAAGACTGATATTTGCACCCAGGGTGTATTATTAGGTAGGTATATTTCCATGGCGCTTTCGACGGAGATGAAAGATGAACAGATGTTTTTGAATTTCATCAAAGAGAAATGACGTGACGTTCTTTCGGCACCTATCCCTGGATGAAAAAGCCTACATTATGATTTGCAGAAATGAATAACTTATTTTACAATAGAATGTAAAACAAATTCAAATTACCATCACAATGTGCATATTACCACTGCGGCAGACAAAAACGAAACAAGCTGCGACACCGAATTTTAAGGGCTTAATAAAACCTTCAATGCGTGCTTATTTCTGAGAAGTATCGGATTGTTTAAATTAGATGCAAATAACGTGTGTGTGGAACTCGCGGGAGCTTCGGTATTAGACAAAAGTTGCTGAAATATCAAGATTCTAATCAATTCTGATCCTTTCGGCGTCCTTATTAGAATAGCTGTCATAGTTGCGTTTATAGTTTAAATTAATTGAAAAGCTGTACGCTGTGGAGTGGGTTGTTTGCGCCGGCATCCGCCAACTAGTTGTCGTGGTTTAGTGAGCGCGGCATATAATAGAGTTTCTGTAGGAAACTCGTCCCAAGTGACCAAAAGTGAGAGTACTAGAGAGTGCTCGGCTAGCTACCGCGGCACACGTCCCGTTGTGCCTATAACTGCCTTAATGGGTTGCTTTACTTAGAACACAGGCAGAATAAATTTATTAAATTATTAATTGTGGAAACAAAGTGCACTTTCTCTGTCTTGATTTTATTTGCAACCCTCGTTTAATATAATAGGGGAATATTAAAGTATGAAAATATTTATTTATTTTTGGCTACAATTTAAATGCTCAACAAAATAATTTTTAGACCCTGAGACTAAGTACCAAGTAAAATATGTTAACTTCAAACAAAATAAACCCACTCTATACCGAGGCGCTTAAAGAACAACGTTTTAAGTTCCAAAATAATTATACACTCATCAAAATAATTGTACGTGTTGTATTTATATTCTTTTTACCTACCAAAATGGATAAATGCTCACCAAATCTTGTTTAAGTTGCTCACCAAAAATAAGTTTGCTTCAAAATGCAAGGTTGGGATATGAAGCAAGATCGAGCGAAGCGAGCTCGGGACTTGGGGCATCCAGGCTTGGACAGGTTAGGTTAGAACCCCTATGGTGTTATCCCCTTCATTTTTTTAAATTATTTTGGTAAAATAAGGTTTGATAATAGTAAACCATTTTTTATCAGTATAATAAATTGTCTTCTCAAAGTACATAACTTGAATTAAGTAAAATTAAATAACTTGTGACCCTTCTAAGAAGTCATCAGTTTCGTTTTAATCCAAGAAAAAGTATCTTGTATTATTTCCTAAGATAATTAGGTGTAAGTTAGTCTCTCTGTAAACACCAGCCCGAGCTCAAAATATCTAGAAAGTAGTACTTAAGTATTAGGTATTCAAATGATGAATAAATACATTAATAAAATTAAATAAGATTTGTGAGTAAACTCGACATAGTTCTAATAATTTACTCACAGTCCTGAATGCAGATTGAGCGATTCCATCTTTATGTGTAAACTCGTGTAATATGATCGTGTTCTTTTATTTTGCGTTCGCCCCTTTATTAATAAACGCGATTTAGACATCTATACTTATGCCAAACTTAAACTTCGAAAAATGTATGGTTAATCTGATGGTTATACCGGTTGTAACTTTACTCCACGTTTATTTATAACAGGGCAAGGTTTTAAACAATCGGTGTCAATGAACTTTAGGCATTCATGGCTACACTTTATGTATAATTTATGTAGACTAGTTAAATGTGTTGTCCTAGCTATCATCTTAGTATTAGCATCTTAGCTTATCTTAGCATTATTCCTCATCTCAAAATTGAGTTCAAAGATCTAAGATTGTCACCTTACAAGAGTAGTCGTATCGCTCATAAAGTTTCCCAAATTAATTCGACACTAGAGAAGTGGCGGGAGGTTACCGAGTCACCCAAGAGGTTCTGCAAATGTTACTGGGCTCACAGGTGTGAAAGTTAATCTATCAAGTTCTAACACCTCCTTGTGCAGTGAGCCTTAGGAGATCTTCAGTAAGCTTTATTACATTCTATTATACATGCCAAAATGTCAACTAGATGCCTTAAAAGCCCATATACCACACAAATTGTAAGAGAATTCTCAAGGATGCTCTCCAAAGTATGTCTTACTAAGATACAGAGAATTTACTGTGTTAAAGTAAATATACAGGGTGTCAGGCAGACAGTTGAACATACGAAAATGGCGGATCCGTGGGGCCGTCTGGTATGTGTTTAGGCCCAATAACAAGATACATGCACAATTTTTTTTTTTTAACTAGATTAATTCGTCAATGGTAACTGCCCGGGCCTTTTTTCACGGAACTCTACATTTGCGTAAAGTGAAATGAATTACATGCAAAATTAACAAAATGGTTTAAGGAGTATGAGGTGTGACGGAATTCTACTATAGCATAAATTGCATAGCAAAATAAATACACGTTGAGTTATTAAAAATAATACACTCAAGAAAACTCAAGATGATAATCAATTTTCATCATTTATTTATAAAAGATTTTCAAATCGTTGCCCTTGATTTGCTATGCATGCTCAGCACCGGTTTCGTATTTCGACCGTTGAAGTTCGTAGCAGCATATCCGCTTTCATTGTTAAGAATGCCGCTCTTGTCGACTAGGAACCACGGTTGCGTATACCAGGTCTTTGCCTCTACCCCACACGTAGAAGTTGATCGGGGTGAGGTCTGGTGATGGCGGTGGCCAGCGAATTAGACCACCCCGACCATCTGGATGGAGTTAGGATTAGGAAATAGTACTATTTTGTTAACAATAGTACTTTTGTCAAATAACGCGCGGAAATTCAAACTAACTAAATTAATTATAAATTCCAGAATCAATGACGAATAACGGTCATTTATCACGCGCAAAAACAGTTTTTTTTTTCATTAACTGCTCTATTAGTAAGCCAGCCCGAAATTTAAATTAAATAACATAACATAACATCACGCCTGCATTCCCCGAAGGGTTAGGCAGAGTTGTACCTATAGTACACCTACATTTCACCAGTTATGTTTAAGTCCCATGTAATAGGGGGCGAGCCTATTGCCATCAACCGGGCATAAAATAAAATCTTTGATAAGTTACCTCCTTGGTTGCCATGTTTCGAAGTAAAAAGTTCGATCCATTTTTTAATTACATGATAGTGAGTTTTCATAGTAATTTATTCGGCCGCTAAACACAACAGATATGGATTTTCATACTAATATTGTCGGCCGCTGCTCGCATGCATATGACCAGTACAGCATTTTCGATTTATCTCTAAAAAAAGTTGTCAAAATAATGCTAAAAACAAGCATATTTGAGATAAAAACTTAACAAAACGAAACGATAACAACAAAACAAAACTAGTGAACAAAACCATGTGAACACAAGCAACAAATAACAACTGTTTGCTACAAACAATTATTATTCGATGCACCTGCGCCTTAATTACAGTAGTCCCCAATCTTTTTGGCCGGGTTAAACATTGGCGCGAGCCGCTGCGCAGAATGAAAAACTAAGGTTTCAGTTGGGAAAATACCGTGCGCAGATGGCGCAAGATGGCGGTCACGCTCACTTCAGCCCGGCCAAAAAGATTGGGGATTACTGTCCTAATGCACAGCAAAAGTAAGAATATTAAATTTTGTGACCATTCATGGAAAAACAATGATAAAAATCTCGATGAATCTTGAAATATGAGAATAATATTATTAACTAAGAAAATTTTATCTGCAGCTTTAGAAAAACCTAAAAAGCCCATCCAAATGAAAACATTAAGTTACAAGAAACAACATTTTCCATACCTACCAAAACCCTTAAATGTTTTTTTTAAGAAACAACATTTTCCATGCCTACCGAAACCCTTAAATCAAAGAAACATCAATTTTGTTTTTTGCATGTATAATTAATTTCACTTTTCGCAAATGTAATTCCGTGAAAAATGGCCCGAGTAGTTAAAATTGATGAATTACTCTAGTTGTTTTAAAAGAATTTATGCATATTGCATACCGTTAGAATGGGCATGGACCAAAGATCTTTTCCTAGAATTAGAACTGCTTTATCTCTCTCAGTTTTTTTTTAAACGCAGTTCAATGTCGGGCTTGCGGTATATTTTTTAAATTTGTTCGTAGTTTAAGCGCTCGTATTTAACTTTCTAGTAACTATCTGCGTCAAATACGAATTTTATAAGATTCTACAATTATTCTAGATGAAAATTTAAATCAATTGGTACCAGTTTGGTTATTTTTAAAAGAAATTATTGACGTTTGAAGTTTCAGCAACGATGAATTACGTTTTTTTTTTTTTAATGCTTGTGGCCTGGGTCTTATTATTGGGCCTAAACACGTAGCAGATGGCCCCACAGATCAGCCATTTTCGTATGTTCAACCATCTGCCTAACACCCTGTATATACAAATTCTTACGTATTTATCAAATTTAGAAATGAAGAGTTAAGCTACTCAACATATAATTACTTATTTATCTATTGTCAACTCTTTGATTATTTATTAATTTTATAAGAATATTTTAGCACTTATCGTCTGAAACACAGGATTACCAAGTTCAGGCACGTAATAAGAATATAATTTACATTAAAACAAAACTACACAATTTTTACAAATAAAATATTAATATTATAATAACTCGGAGTATAGTACATTATAATACAAGTATGCTATGTTGGTCATTCATTACACTCGAGGCGGTATTATTCGCGCGAGCCTTAGGATTCCCGGCCACCGCAGACGCGGGCTTGTGGACGGCGAGCAATGGGCAGCTCGCCGTCCGGTAAGGACCAGGCCCGGGACGACGGCGCGTCGTGTACCACGCGCACCTTAAAGAGATGTCAGCATAATTGACGGGGTCCGATAGGGCCGAGGCCTGCCGGGGTCGCGGATTGTTCGAAAGAGTTACCGTGGCCCTGGCGCACAGGCAAGTGTACGAACCCGGGTGGGTTTTAGTCAGTAAAAGTCGGACACGCCCTCCCGCTCCGCCCAGAGCGGGAGAAGTTATTTGATGAATTCCCACCCAAAAAATAAAAGGCGAATGCGATAAGGGAGCCGAGTGTGCAATGATCAATGTACACGCGTTTTATACGACGTTTTTCAACACACTTGCAAGGAAAAAAACAGATATTATGTATTATTATTAACTTTTAATTATTGAAACAATTAGTGAAAGTACAATTTTCAAAATAATACCGAACAGTTTTTGTTGGCATCTATGCAGTTTGTGTTATAATTTTGATATTATTAATAACTAGCTTTTGCCCGCGGCTTCGCCCGCGTGGAGGTATGAAATTATCGCACGGGAACGTACTACCGGTATAAAAATTCTATGTGTTAATCTAGGTTATAAACTATCTGTGTTCCAAATTCCATCCAAATCCGTTAAGTAGTTTTTGCGTGAAAGAGTAACAAACATCCATCCATCCATCCTCACAAACTTTCACATTTATAATATTATATTAGGATTTCGTTATTTTTATTTTCTTGGGTAAATGTCGGCGATGATGAAATATTTTCATAGGAGCTGGATGAATGTTGTAAATATAAGGACTCATTGGTGGGAGCAGGAGGCACTAAATAACCAGTGTCACGAGAAGTAGATTGTCGCGGCTCAGGGCAAGACTTCTTCGTATGTGGCTCAAAATTAATTGCACGTGTTATTTTAGCCCTAATGTTTGCCTTGTTATGAATAGAATCTTCGACATAAGATTCAGCGGCTGCGTCAGATTGCCATGCGCCATGACACTTTAAGGTTAATATATCGGCTCCCGAATCAGCCCGCAGTGTAGCCGAAGTTCTTCTAAAACTGTGCCCAGTGTAAGAATCAGCCTCGGGAAAATTTAACTACTTTGCTGCTTTACCGTTTTGAAAATGGAAATGGAGTAATTTTTTGTATTTGTTGAACGGAGAGCTTGATATTTTTTTACAATTTCATAAAACGTGCCATGGCTTGTAAAATATTGTGGGATCTTGTTTTTAGTAATGGTAATTTTTACGAGAGTTTGATGGTTTTCACCGCGGGTTTCTACATCTTTTTTTGTAATATCATTAAACTCTTGACGTCTACACGCGCCAGTAACACAACCTGCAAAGAGATCAAATAGTTAGTTGTAAGAACTTAAGCTACAATAACGTTAATATAGTGATGATACATTTAGATTTAAAAAGTTCATATGACCTTTGTTGCCAGGTAGGTCGGTTGGTGACAATACTTTAGATTTCCGACCTATTGGTCGGAAATCTAAAGTATATCCGTTCGAGCGTCTTTTTAAAAATGCCGTAAGGTTGCAGTACGTTTTGATATCAATAACATTTATTGGTCTTAACAGTGCTTTTTAACAAGGAATAGATACACCAAAGCGAGCTGGCTTGTAATTATTTGCCAGTTCATTGAATTAAGTCAAAAATACGTTCTCCGTTAAAGACTGGGCATTTTTGCTGATTTTCCACTGTATGAAAGTATCGTAGGCCGCTAGGTATTTCTCTTCAGATTTTGGTAGCAACAGGCTATTACTCGCGTTTCGTGCCTCGATTAGTATTTCCGCCGGGGTCAAATCTGCGTATTGCTCTTCTTCCCTACGCGAAGTGGACATTTTTGATAATAATGAATCACACAACGAAAACGTTAACAAATATTTATGCAAAATGGCGTGCTGGTATTGTTTTTTCCGCGCACCGCGCCAGCGATGCGCGCGCAGACGAGCAAACACCTAAACAGCCTATATAAAAATATAATAAACACTAAATAATGTTTTGAATACGCAAATTAAGGTTAATATGGAGTGAAAAATATGTAATTTGATGAAATGATGATTGACTTATCATAATTATTATGTAACCTAAAATAGTTTATTTATTCACAATAATATTCATCGTCTTCAGACATAAAAACTTTTTGCGAATATTGAAAAAAGAAAGTAAAAAATACACGAAGGTATAAAAAATTAATAAGCTGAATTATGAACCTTAATGCGTTGCCATTACAGTCACTTTACAAAAAAGTGTGTTGAAAAAAGTTTTTTTTGTATTTTATAGGTATAAAGTTGTAGTAAAATCTCTTTAGCTGTACTGTTTGCATCTGGCTGGTTTTGATACCATTAAATAGATGACATTTAAAAAAATAAAAATAAATTCGATTTCCCAATATCTTTTTATTGTTTTCTGTCTTCCAAAATCAATGAATCTTACGAAGAAATTCGATACATTATGAAGTTTTATTATAAAAAAGGGAAAAATACGACACAACCCGCGAAAAAAATATGTGACGTTTATGGTCTCAACGCAGTGTCAAAAAGAGTAGCACAAAGTTCTTTTTTTTTAATGTTGTTTCAAACGTTTTCAGTCCGGGAATTTTAGTGTCAAAGACACAGCTCGCTCTGGTCACTCTGTTACGGATAAAGTCGATGCCATTTTTGTAAAAGTGGAGCAAGATCGGCATATTAGTTGGTACGACATAGCTGAAGAGTTAGGGGTTGACCACAAAACAGTTTTGATCCATTTGAAAAAGTCTAGGTATACAAAAAAGCTCGCTATTTGGGTGCCACACGAGCTCTTAGTCTTGATTTTGTATATAAAATATGAAAGCACTTTTTCCCCGACTTAATATTATTATTCTTTCAAAGCTATACATTTTGAAAGTTGATATACATACATTTTTATTGCTATACAGTTGATTACGGCAAAAACTGAGCCGCAAAATGAAGACTATCAAGAGTCAAAATGAAGACCAGAATTTATCTTTATCCAACGTCTTTTATAACAGGTATATAACATCACACCTTGGGTCCCCGAAGCGTTAGGCAGAGGTGTACCTATAGTAGGTACACCCACATTTCGCCAGTTATGTTTGTTACCTACATTTGAACTTACACTTTCACCTAAACTTATACTAGCTGCGCCTCTCGGTTTCATCCGTATAGGTCTCGATCCCAAGGGTGTATCGGGATGGAAGTATCCCGTGTCCTAACCCAGGACATGGTCTACCAAAGTGCCAAATCTCATCCAGATTTGTTCAGCCGTTTTGGCGGGAAAGCGTAATAAGCAGACAAACTAATAAATAAACAAACACACTTGCGTATTTATAATATTGAACAGGATATTAATTAGGATAGGAGAACTAAATATGCTAATTATAACTCACAAACAACACACCCACACTCTTCACACTCTCACCCATACTCACACATATCACACATATGCGCGCGATTTGGCCCTTTTCTATTCATAACGCTTATTCATTGATTATGCTGTTTGTATTTCTTTAATTGAAAAAAAAAATATGTTTAAGTCCCATATAATAGGGGGAGAACCTATTGCTATCAACCGGGTACAAACCCAGAACTACTGAGAAGTTCCTAATGGAAAAACCCAATAACACTTTGCCCGACCTGGGAATCGAATAGGGTCAGATTTTTTATTGTTAAGGGGACTACAGGACTGGGAAGCCGTCACCTCCTTCTGCGAAGCAGTAATGCTCGCGAAGGAGGAGGCGGAGCGCGAAAGGGAGAGGCAATCTCTGCGTCCTCGCGCCCCTAGCCGCCGCAGGAGGAGGAGACACCCTGGGCGTCGGGAGTCGATTGCCGACTCCCGGCCACCGCAGACGCGGGCTTGTGGACGGCGAGCAATGGGCAGCTCGCCGTCCGGTAAGGACCAGGGCCGGGTCGACGGCGCGTCGTGTTCCACGCGCGCCTCAAAGAGATGTCAGCAAAATTGACGGGGTCCGATAGGACCGATGCCTGCCGGGGCTGCGGATTGTTCGAAAGAGTTACCGTGGCCCTGGCGCACAGGCAACTGAAGGAACACGGGTGGGTTTTAGTCAGTAAGAGTCTGACACGCCCTTCCGCTCCGCCTAGAGTGGGAGACATCATTTGATGATTTCCCAACCAAAAAAAAAAAAAAAAAAAAAAGGACCTCATGCTCAGCAGGAGCTATTGCAACAAATAGATCAACGGGGCAGTATGCAGTAGAATAGGTACCTAGGAAATAGGTACCTACCTAGGAAATAAAAACCGCCAATGCCCGTCTTACCGAAGTAGTTTCGTAAAAATTACGTCTTTTCACTCTGTTAGTGACAGCTACTGACAGTAGGTACTTATTACTGGTATGCCGTCTGCAGTTGCCGCTCGACCGCAGCCTTAGGCGGCATTATCGGAAGTCATTGTCGATCTACGGAAGGATTTTCATAGAAACCAGCGGTGTTGTCTTTACTCGTAATTGCGGTTGGTCGACACAGCCGCTGCCGTTGCCTTCGGAATTCTAGTTTAATCAAAGGAAAATAAAATCAATTTTGTTTCGTGAGAAACTGAATTTCATTATTTGATTTATTCAAGCTTCAATTTCATTATTTTAAAGAAAGAGCACTCCTGCTAAAAGCCTGGTGTACTTATATAGAAAATGAATACTTTTCTACCTTTCTATATTAACTAAACCTTAATTTGGTCGCGACGGTTCCATTGATAAAAAGACAAATAAGTGAAATATTGCGGATATACCTACGTATACTATATACCCACGTATTTACAACGAGATGTTTTTACAGAGCTGGGCTGGCTTGTACCTATTTGTACGAGTATACGAGTATCATGTTCAGATTTATTTGCTGATTCATCCAAAAGGGAACAAATTTTCCGAATGTTGGAGATATATTCGTTACGATTTGATCCCGGATTATACGTCAGCAAGTCACGGAAAAAAGAAATCAAATGTTCTCTCGGAAAGTTAGTTCCGAACTAATATTATTAGGAAAATTACAGCAATCACGGTTATTACGCTTCTTTATTTAGGTTGAGGTGACATGCTCGTTGCTAATTCTTTACCATAAAACACGTCACTAACTAAATAATGTAAATAAACACATATGAAGTGCGTGTCAAACGACATTAGCTTCGGTTCAGTAATTTATAAAATAGTTTTTTTTTTCGTTTATAAAAGAGGTACCTACCACAATTTTCTTAAGATACTGTTACTATAGCAATTAGTATTCCTTTTGAAAATAAATATAATAGAAGCTAATTAATGTTTATTTCGAAATTGAAATCAGAGTTTACGATCTCATATTCTACGAGTAAATTAATTGGACTTTATAAAAACTATTTAACTATAATGCAAATTACATCAAAGTTCGCGAGTGTCTGTGTTTCTAAGAAACATTTTAGTATTCTGGATTATTATCGTACTACCTACTTAGCTTAAGTTAGTATTATCCAAGTAATAAAATATAAAGTAATCTGTTTATGAACATATTATTGTATGTACGAAAGTTAACAGTTAGCTAGTTATGCATTTTGTTCAAGTGAGTAGGTATGATTGTAATAAAGCTGTGGTCTTTCTTGCCATCGTCATTCTTCGCCACGAGCTCGACGAAAGTGCCAGCTCTCCAAATATAAACCCAAAAGTGCTAACAAATCCACACAGTGCACGAATACTTTCACTGTTCGTGGAAATAGCAATACAATGTAACTAAAACTTTTACAAGATTCCAAGAGAGGAGCCGGCTCAGCCAAAGGCGACCATCCTAAGCTTCACGCAACTATTGTTACGGCAACCTTGAGCAGTATTCGACAAAGACTTCAGAGACACCACCTTTCAAGGACTCTATCCTTCATTGTTATTTTATTATAAATACGTGTTCTTTATTATTCAGTGTCTTACATGAATTGGTTGCTTAGTAAGTTTTATTAAAGTAAATATTATAAAAGGCAATGATCAAATATAAATTATACGCTACTGAATTAGGGTCCTTTACGATTTTTTTTTTGGTTGTATGCTCAAGGTACTTTTCACTCAATTTCCATTACATACGTCAGCATCATCAACAAGGCTTTAGCCTTCCCCTGCTGGATCAAGGCCTCTGCAATTAAACACTTTTTAACATTATTCTCGACTACCGTCATCCCGTTCCAGTCACTCTGTGTTTGGAACAGATCGTCGCTCCACCGCTAGACACGTAAAAAACTCAACTAGTCTATGATTCATAAACCTTGTTAAGCTTTTCCACCAGACCGTGAGGCTACGAAATATCAATTTATTAAGTGTTATTCAAAATAAGCTAGGTATATTAATTTCCAGTGAAAGTTCAAGCCATCGTTTGACAATGACACATCGCGTGACAACACATGTGCAGGGAATATAGGTAATAATTAGGAGAATTGTCCGTCCGTCCGTAGGGACTGGAATAGATACATATATACCGACATGCGTGGATCGATCTAGGATCTGTGCGCATAGAAAAACTCTGTTAGGATCGAACAAGACGGATCCCTAGTGCATTGCACACTTAACTTTACGAATCAAAATATCTTGATTAAAAGGCGTTTCAGTTAAATTAAATTAAATTCTATTTTGATTTACTTAACCCTTCGAGACGGTGGTCGTTATTAAATATTCATATATTCAGAAAGCTTTAAGGGTATAGCTTTCAACCAAAAATGAGATCCTTCTAAGATGATCACTCGATTGTCTGTCACAGTCGATCTTATGTGAAATGGATGAAGATCTAGAGCCTTAGAGCCATCTTGTCCGTATAAGTAGAAAAGGTAAAGGTTAGACAATGTGTGTAAAGTGAATTGGGTTGGGTGTTATTTTTCATAGTAAGTATAGACTTCCTTTTTAGTTTTACAAAAACAAATCTGCAACAAAGGTCTATGTTTTCAGTAATAACATCAAAACTGATGAATATAATTATAGACTCTGTGGACTACGCAGAGTCTATAATTATAACATTTGAGACACTAGTATTATTATTATGTAATTTTCCAGCGTGTGCAAATCGATTTCCTCGTAATAGATGTGACAATAGTCAAATTTGTCTACATCAAATAGAACGGCATTTATGCGGAAAAGTAACTTTAGCATGGCTTCAAAAAAAATATAATAAACTACCTAAAAGCTACAGTTAAGTGATGTAGCGTTCCAAAATAAAGTTATAATTCTCTAGCAGATCAAGCTTATTATAATTTGAATGAGTTTTTAAATGTGGGATTTTGATTACATTTTACTAATTTATTATTTTTAACGATATATTTTATCATAAAATTTTTACATAATTGGAGTCGGAGTGACGTTATACATTATTTTATTTTATTAATATTTGTATAGCATTGTCTAAGGCAAACGTGATGATCTGTCTTTATCTTTACTTTTAACGTCGCTTGCATGCTGACAATTTGTGTTGTAGGTATTGTAATGATTATCTTATCTTACGTAACTTAATAATGGAAGTGAACGAATCGCCATTATGTAAAGATGTTAGACCTGTCCTCATTTCTGGCTCCTAAACAGAAAGCTAACTTACTGTATGTTCACCGTGGGTCTATCACAAGCATAACTGTTAAACTAATTCAAGTGATACCGTTACGTAATTGACGTAGCGATCTTGAAAATTAGGCTTTATGAGGGTGCCGAAGTGGTTCCGGTGTATAATGTAGCCGTGAACAGCGGGGCAACAAAGTTATTTGATAGTAACGACGCAATGTTTGACGAACACTACAAAGTTGGTGACCGACCACGCGCGCGGCCACGCCGGAAATAAAACTCCTAATTTAATCGATTTAACCTAATATTAACTTCGTAATACATATTAATATTCCGTGCACGAACTAACATATAATACAATAGAGTCGATGTATGCCACCAAATTGTTAGTACCTAATAATGTTTCTATTAATTTTCCAGCGACTGATAATCTGTAACAAAGTAATATACTTAATATTAATTGCCTTTAAAAAAAAATTACTAGCTTACTCGTGTTAAGTAATCCATTCTATCTACATCTACTGACTTACATCAGAAAGTGAAGCATAAACGGTTTTCTTAAATAGATATATGAACATTAAGATAACATTAAGTAATTTATTGTAAATGTTTTGTGTAAACAATTGTTGGCTAACCTAAACCAAAATAAATAAATAAACATTATTTCGACAATAAATATTTGACACGAGGTCACAGGATACAGACGTCTCGTCCTTGCTCAAAACGCCAATGGCTAGAATCTACTTAATTGTCTTTTTTCTTCTATTATTTTGTAATTTTCTTTTAGGCTATAATCACAAGAAACTCACTGTACCATTATAAACTATGATTATTTCATTCAGTCAACTGCCTTTTAAAACACTTGTTAATTATAAATAAAAGGTGCTTTCCGTTGGCTGTATTATGAAACATAATGTAGAAGAAAATCCGCGTTCTCCTTTTCTCCATAAATGTAAAAGGTTTTCTTTTTCGGATTAGGTAAACTTGAACGTCAATATTGGAGTGAAGTCGATAACACAATTTGGCACGTAACTTTCATAGAAAGAATATATTTTAAACTCAAATTGAGCACTATAACGCGCACCTAAGGAGTTTAAAAATAACTGAAATGAATATGAATGTACCTAATGCCTAACCTAGACAAACTACGTGTCTAGATTATAAAAAAATACCACCTTGGCATATTAGATCTTAATTTATGAACTTTAAGTAATACAAAGTAAATACTTTTTCAAGGAGCTATGCTGAAGTCGTATATTTTCATATTGAAAATGCATTTTTGTATTTCTTCAACGGACATAAACATTGTTTTATTATTTATTTGGACACGTTTACCCTCCAGTGTCCAAGGCCGGGCGTGCACTGGGCTGGAGGTAATAAAATCAACGAAATGGCTTTGTTGTACCTCCTTGAGGTCTTTTTCAAGCAAGAATACTTAATTATTTCTTTTAATCCGTTTATTAAGGCGAGGTTGCAGTTGTAGTACTGTTTAACTTTCTTAAACCTCTGTAAATCTAGCCAAACGTAAATTTTGCGCAAAAAGATATACTTTAGAAAAATTGCACATGCTGTCAAGCGCTGTGTGAAGACAGAAACGTGAATTATCTTGATAAAAAATATCTTATAGATGACATTAAATCGCTATTTAAAACGTTTACTTACCTTTAAGAGATTCCATCATGAAACCATATAAAAGTTATATCAAAATATAAGGCTTGTTGTTTTTAGGGCACGTTGAGAACACATTTTATAATTTCGTTATTATTTTAAAAGTATATACAAAATCTAGCAGTTCAAGCGCTCTCACCGGCCGGCCAGTACCCGCCGAGACGCACTACAAGACACATCGCACTACAAGAGGGTCTTGTTACAGAAATAATATGGTGTTTGTAGACAAAGATTCTTAGAAAATGTTATTTCAGTATAAATAATGTGTTGTTGGAACAGGTAAAGTTCTCTCATTACTGTAACGTTAATTGGAGAATAAATAGCTTTTGTGCGAGTTTGTGTAGTCTCAGAGCTCACAGCGACTCACATGCCGGAAGCTATGTGCACAAATGACTTCTTTATTATCACAATGAGTAAAACATTTTGTAAAAGTTATATGTTCTGTTCGAGTATATGGAGCATTTACACTTTTTTTTAAATACCTCGATTATTTCCCACATTCATTGTAACGATAACATCTAAATAATTCGATTTAATTTTAATCAACGTAAATCTCGGTAAATCCAATCCTGGTAGTATTTACCCATTTGATACACATCGTTCTACTAACAATGATTTGCTATGTAACTAGCAAAAGCAATTTTATGCTTATTATGTAGTATATAACGAATAAAAGCGTGAAGCTAATAAAAATATGTGACAACGTGTTTCGCAACGCTCGCACAACCTCGGTGCTCTAACGCACTGAGATCATTGACATGCAAAGCGCAGCTCACAATGTGCATGTGAGTGCCAACAATGCTCGATTATAATACCTAAATAGCCACGAAATGAAGCCTCGATTCAGCTTGCTTCAAAACTTGAATACATGCGGGTATTATATATTTTACTACACTAATGATTCAATGTGTCGACACATACATTTTTGGAAAGCCAAATTAGTTAATGTACTACAAATACTTTAAGGCCAGCGCCATCAGTTATACTAGAGGTGCACGCTCTCGTTAACCCCTATAGGTAAACTAAAGGTGACTGGGCCTGTGTTAAATGCACTTATCACACTACACAGCTGGAATTTGGAGAGTTTTATTCAATTTTCAACTTAGCAACGTATGGTGGGCGTAATTGAACAGGTAGCAATAGGATTATACACATGCGTCCTTTCATATGCAAACATAGCCTTTAGCTAAAGCTGACTTAATTCTCATGGCAGAATATAAAGTCGTTTGTTAGAGAAACAAAGCTCAGTGTGTTGCCACTAAAGGTTTTGATATTAGAGCAAATAGAAACAGTTGAGTCCAACTTCAGGTCAATATATTAGTATAACTGTGTTACAAAATACTCTCGTGTGCACAAAGTAAACAAAGTGCAATCTGTAAGCGTTTAATCCGGGACATTCCAACTTGATTTGTGGTTGTGAAACTGTGCGCAAACAAAACATATTGCACATCCCTATCCCGCTCACCTAGGGTTGCCACCTCTGTGTCAGGTGAACAAGAGATAAAACGCGCACATTCCACGCGTCAATTTGCAACAAGGGTGGATGAAAAAAAAATAGGTACAACGTATCGTAACGTAACGGTTGCGTGCCGAATATGAATTCATCTGTGAATCTTTTTTTGCTCTGACTCTCTGCTAAATTATTGAATTGAAACTTTTGTAAACTGATCATTGATCAAAATATTGTAATAAATAATCTTGAACAATGGCCTATAATTAGATATTGATTGCGATAACTTCTTCGCAGTAACGGGAACAAACTGTAAAACTTATTCCCCTAATTGATTTACTCAAAACAACTATAGTCTATTGATATAATTCAATCCGTATTTCCTCAGGCTATTTCGCTTATCGCTTTTCTAGCTACAAAAACATTTTCCAAGCCTGATAGTAAATAAACATCTTAAACATCCGCAAACGTCGTCGTCCCGCTAAATATAAATCTTTGCTCAAAGATTTTCAGAATGTAGGTACATGGTATCTCTATGACTCTCTCTCTCGACTCTCGTACTTAGTTTTTTTTTTCTATGTATATGTTGTCGTATAGTAAGTTTGCAATCGATTGAAATAAAAGTCCAACAGTGTGGAAAACTTCTGCTGTACCTTAATGATAGCTGCTGCTTTCATTCATGTGCTAATCTGTCGATGGTACCTTAAGGTACATTATTTTTGTTGCAAAGTAGGTGCATAAACACCACCTAATTAGACAGTAGCTATTTACCTCAGTACAGCGACGTAGCTAAGACAAAGGCTACATAGATTCCCTTAATAATTCGTTGAGCCAGAGACCAACATCGCAAGAAAATCCATTGAAATGGCCAGTGAATAGCGGCGGCGCGGCGGAGTGCTGGTGTTTTGAGGTTAGAGCCGACGCAAACAAAGCGCCAGCCTGACGCACCGCACGCGCCCTCCGCCCACTCCCGGTTACCCGAACTATCTTACCCCAAACACCTTCAATCATTCAACCAAGGACAAAACCACCTCTCATTCATCCTGATCATACATCATCCGCGCAATCACACCGGTCACCTACATACGTCAACATGTTATAGGCAATATTGAACGTACAAAAGCATAACGATCTTCATCCCAGACAAATCCAACCTCCGCCGAGATAAACTTAACAATTAATTACGGTGTAGATAGAGACCTTACTGAATAGAATGTGGAGGGAATGAGGAGGGAACATGATCCTCATAAAATTTACATTTCTCTAAGAATCGCCGCCAATTAGGTTAGCGGCACAATGTTGAAAGCTCGGCGCGCCGACGACTCGGCCACTTCATATCTCTATTTGCATATTATTTAGATGTCGCACGAATTCACTCCCTTGTCGTGCCGCCATACGAGCGTTTTAATTACTTCCTCGATGACAATTCCGAGTCATGTTATCTAATACATTAACAGCAATTACGACACTTATCGTACATATTATCTTCTTACGTCTTTGTTGCGCGTACGCTTTATATAATTATAACGATGCAATTGGCAACATTTGAAGTTTATATGCTACTCTTTGTTCGGCAACAAACATGATTTTGTAATTATAATAAAATCAACCGGGAAGTAAAACCACATGCAGCAATCAAATGTCTATCAAGATGACAGCTCACTATAATGTGCAAGTGACTGCGTTGTTGCACAGAGCACTTATTTATTGCCCGCCGCCACTATTATGTATGTGCATATTTACTTTCATTCATCAGCAGAACTCATTTGCAAATACAGACATTTAGATCAATATTTTTAAATAAAATATGTATTTGGTTTAGGAAACTCAGGTTAATATTGCTTAAATCGATTTATGCATAACTACTCTAGTGATAGACATTAAAGTGAGGACTATAATTAGTTTATTTATTTATTTTACGAAGAGCCGTAAATAGACAATTCTAAATACACGTACTGAGAGGGTTGTAGGTACGATACAAATATTATATTTGAACAAGAAAACAAAGAAACACACACAAAGAAACGTAGTGTTAATTTTATTCTACTTCAAATATTTGGTCAATATAAAAACATTTCTACAAAAGTTGCTGAAATGGCTTTACTTTCATAAAGTTTAGCATAAAGTAAAGGTCTGCCAAGTAGGTTGGCAGCACAATGAAGACATTGCTGCTGGCGGAGCTCGTCATATCATTTACATCCACAATGTCTAAACTTATTGCGTTCTCCTCTGACGCTATACATACACTTAGGAGAAGAACAACATATTCTTTCGATATTAATAATTCATACTAAGATGATAGCGGTTTATTGATATTCCTAGTTTAAATAGTATACCCACATAAGAGGGCAATACCCTGTCGAATGCTAACCTTATCTACGACCGTATATAAGAACCAAATATACTTAGTTTGATTGGTACAAATAAATTATTATGTAAAAATGTTTCATGATATATCAGGCTCATGTCGCAAATGTAATAAACATGCGAGACACTTCATCGCTTTTCAATCATCCCATACGTGACGATTGCCGGCTCCAGGTAGCGCCAGCGCCGGTGATAAATGTCTGATATGATTCCTGTCGCTACTTCTTGCCCTTCTCAATCATTACGTATATATATTATTGGCAACATTAGATTTTTCCTAAAAATCGAATCGAGAGAAGAAGAATTTTTTTTATTTTTCTCTCGTTCGTCTGTTCATTCTATTGATATTACAAAATGAATACCACAAACTACACAAATCAAGATAAACGCATGAATTCAGAGCAACTAGCAAAACAATAAAAGCAGATACATATCACGGTTTAATTAAACACACAGCTTTTAGTGCAATTTTGGCTGATAAGATCCTGAATATAAAAGCCATTTTCCAACGAATTAATATATGAAATGTGTATACTGCTTCACTCAAGTTAATGAAATTGTAACACAATCAGATTAACAGCCGACGATAAAATTTGAAATAAATTACATTATAAAAATCAAATATTATATATGATTGAAACAGAAATACATGATCCATAATAATAAAAACCGGGATTATATATGAAATGTAATCTCAAAAGTTGAAGCTCATGTTTTATATGGAAGACTTAGAAGGAAAAATCATATCCTTGAAGCACCGAAGAGTTGAGTCATATGCGTAATAGACGGAACATGACCTGAAATAATTTACAGGAATGAAAAAATAAGACAATATCACAGATTTATATTAGCTTACTGAGCAGTATACATCTCAGCTCATTTTGTTATGTTGGCAAGAAAATATAGCCGTCGTAATACCAGTCACGTACGTGGCTTTGTTACTGGTCTTCTTAGGTAAATGTTATGTATACGTACCTATTTCATTACGTTATAATAAAATATAACACTAACCACCGAAATGCCCCGGTACCTGCGTGACCCTGCTTCGATTGCCCCGGATTATTTTTTGCCGGTGCGCCACAGGGCGCCCCGGCACTTATACACGACTTGTAAACAAAAGATTTCTATGAACCGATAGTAAAGAAATGCCTGTTTCCTTTTATGGACAGACCAGGCCTTATTATGCATGCGGCGGTAAGTCCCCTCTTTGAGGAGTGGCTTGAGAGGCGCCACGGCGTCCTCACCTTCCGCCTGATGCAGGTCCTCACCGGACATGGCCGTTTCGGGAGGTTCCTGTCGGAGGATCGACCGGAGGACCCGGTGGAGCATACGGTGGAGGTCTGCCCGGTTTAGGTGGAGCATCGCCGTGGTCTCGTTGCGGCGATCGGCGGCGGCGATCAGCGGCGGCGATCAGCGGCGGCGATCTCTCGCGTCCGGCCCTGGTGCAAGCCATGCTACGGAGCGAGAGGGAATGGGAAACCATCACCTACTTCTGCGAAGCAGTAATGCTCGCGAAGGAGGAGGCGGAGCGCGTGAGGGAGAGGCAATCGTTAGGCCCTTACGCCCCCAGTCGCCGCGGGAGGAGACACCCTGGGCGACGGGAGTCGCTTGCAGACTCACGGCCACCGTAGCCGGCGCGGGCTTGCGGACGGCGAGCAACGGGCATCTCGCCGTCCGGTAATGACCAGGCCCGGGTCGACGGCGCGTCGTGGTCCACGCGCGCCTCAAAGAGATGTCAGCATCATTGACGGGGTCCGAAAGGGTCGATGCGCGGATTGTTCGAAAGAGTTATCGTGGCCCTGGCGCACAGGCAACTGAAGGAACACGGGTGGGTTTTAGTCAGTAAGAGTCTGACACGCCCTTCCGCTCCGCCCAGAGCGGGAGAGGTCATTTGATGATTTCCAACCCAAAAAAAGGCCTTATTATGCAACATGTTTTAGAACAACACAAACTTTTTTTTTAACTCTTTTATTATAAAAAGTAAACTCGTTTAGTAACACAACTTTTTTTCAAATGCGGTGACCCTATGTTTCTTTTGCCTAAAATGAAGTTCCACTCATTAATTAAACAATGAAATCATAATATTTACCAGGGTTCTTCCAAAGTTTTGAAATATAATTAATTTAAAGTAT
This sequence comes from Dryobotodes eremita, assembly GCA_917490735.1. Classification (NCBI taxonomy): domain Eukaryota; kingdom Metazoa; phylum Arthropoda; class Insecta; order Lepidoptera; family Noctuidae; genus Dryobotodes; species Dryobotodes eremita. The sequence continues at coordinate 13,641,749 of OU823251.1, read as the reverse complement.
TTGACAGAACGCACGACCGCAGCTCAGATTACGAACTGATTTTCAACCACAGTTAACTTATTTCATAATTCCCGATACACACGCAGTGATTGTGGCAAAAATATGAAATATGATACATTTATCCACTTTTCAAAAGAACATGGAACGAAAAATGTGGGGCCGCAAAATGCGGGGACGCATAAAATTCAAAAAAATAAAAGACTAAGAGGCGGGAACGCGCGGTCAGCTGTCACTTTTTGCTAGTGAGTTTCGTGCTTTCCGACATTTTGCGGTTTCCTTTCGCGGTGAGTTTGTAGTTTCGGACAGTTCAGAGACAGACTGACTGATGTTTAGCATACATTTCGATGAAGGCTAAAGAAACGATGGATGGACTGAGTGAAATATGATATAGCTAGAAAGTGGGTGACTACCTTGATGACAACTAATAGAAAAGTATGGAAGAAAGGGACATGTTGCGTCGACTCCAAATAAATTGGAATGTGGGGAATGATGTTGATAATGAACTAAGAAATAACTCCTCACCATAGTTGGTATAATGTAGTTGATAGTTGACAAAAGCGTATATAGTTTCACGATCATTTTTATGTCAGTATAAAAGTTTTGTATTTATTTGCATAGTTTCCTATCCGTAGTTTGGTTAAGCAGCGTGTTGCGTAATACGTATAATTGAATTGAAACCGACATCAAGTGGAGTTATTGTGGGGACACGGAACAGACCAATTTACTGAAGCGCACGCACCGCGCACCTTCGCTAGTGGCGGTCGGAGGCGCTCGGCGCGTCGGTCGCCGTCGAGGACTCTTGATGCTCCACTTTCTCACCAAGTGACAGCGTACAAAAATACTTCGATATTTCACCTAAATCAGGAATAAATTAAAACGTAACAAACTGGAGATGGCGCGCCTTTTTAACCGACGTTAAAGAGTAGGAGGTTCATAATTCGATTGTACTTTATTATTATAGGTAGAAAGCGAAATCTGATTCGATGCACCCTAACCCGTTTGTGGATTCTGGAGAATAAAAGCGTCACTTTACGTTGTACACTAATAAGGTCATTCTCCTAAGATTCTTAAAGTTTATGCAAAGCAATTGAAACCGATTTTCAACTTGTACAGTTCTAACTACACGCCAGTTTTTAAATATGTAGCAGTTTATTTATGGCAGCGTCGTTACGGTGCCCATCAAAGTAAATTGTTTCCACGATCCTACTACTGCGTCTTCAGGTAATTACTCCGTCTAAAACGTCCACGATGGTTAGAATGTTGTAGGTGAAGTTCTTCCAACAATAGAAAACCTAACCTTTGAAAATTTGTCTTAATTTGTAGATCAGTTTCAAGTGTTCTTTCTGAACAAATAATCTTTTAGACAGCTCGAACGGAAAGTGATCTCGTTTCACAGATGTTGACGGCTTTTTTCGGTCGCCCTCACATCTTAGGTGGATAAAATGAGTCACGGCGGCAATATACACATAAAGTCGTAAACCTGCAGAACAAATACATATTAAAAAGGCATTTGGCGTTCAAAGTCAGGTCCGTGTAAATTCGGCGCGCGGCTAAGGATAATTTAATTCCTCCATTCATGGAGGTGCGAATTTGCAAGTGCGTATCGGAGGGCGCGCCGCCGCCCCCCCTTCCCCCCTCCCGAACCCTTGGCGCTCGCGACCCTCACGATGACGTCAACGGCCCACCGCGCACCACCCGATTATAAATATAGCCACGCCACAGGTTTCGGCCCTTATAGCATTCAATGTTCTTACATTAGAAAGCCTAAAATATGTATATTTTTATTTCCTGTCTTTGCATACTCGTATTTTCCGATTTTATGATAGAATATTCCTTGGCTAAGATTATGGTTTATGCTGCCACAGCAAATAGTTGGTGTTTCATGTAAATAGTAAGTATACCCACACAAAAGTATAGATAACTCCCTAACTAGTTAACAAAACATGATAGGTATCTATTAAAATCGTCCAAACTGATTGTACAAAACATCCCGTGTGTTTGACTTGGTGCCTTAGCTACAGCCTAATTTAAGTTGGAGTAACTTGTCAATAAATTGGATAATTTCATTTCGGAATCCTTGGGTAAATCTTCCTTTAAAAGCATTTCTTCGCTTTGACCTTTTAGCCTTTGCAAGTTCCAAGTGTAAGAACTTATAATATTGGAGTTATTAAATTAATGTATTGAAGTGGAACTACATCGGGTGGTGTTCAAGTACTGACGACTTTCTTAACAAATTCTGTGCCGTCACGGTACCGAGTGTATTGACGCGGACTAACTTATGAAGCTCAAATCGCCGCCAATTTCGTTTCAAGTATGTTTGGGCATAGGTATATATACAGAATCGTGGAGATTTTCTCTCTTGCTTGCTATTTCTTCCTTCTCAGCAATTCTCAATCTTCCCATTTATACTTAGATTCAGCCAAAAAAATCTTTTACGTACGGCCCACTACCAAACTTTCATTTGTGTAATGAAGAGATTGTGGGCCACAGCTTGCTTTTACACCTCCAAGAACCTTTCCAGACAGGACGCATAAAGTGATGGGTACTGGTTTCTTATAGTATATCCACGCTAAGTTTTACTGTTGTTCCTGGACAATAGTCACACCTTTACTTTCCCGCTCGTGGGTGTTGTAACAGGCCATTACATCAATAATAAGGCAACGAACTCCTAATGACCATAAATTGTTATGAACTATCTGTATGTCAATGACCAAAGGTGGTGATTGTTCCAACGTCCTCTTTGATAGATTAAAGTATCCGTCATCGGTAGACCCACGCTATACATCGCCTGTGGGTAATGTGGGTAGATGTGAGAACCTATCACCTCCTACGGGATGACATAAGCCAAGTTCACTGCTTATCACTTCTTTACCGATCCTTGAAGTGTTTGTTACTGGTTCCCATCAGGAATCAAAGACAAAATGGCTATCTGAAGAACTATGAACTGTACTTCATTGCTGCGGGGTAATTACGTAACACACTATCAGTAGGAATGGGTTTCATTTTGACAGTTCAACCACATTCATTGCGTTATTTACGTTGTTGAGCAGATACATTTTTCGAACATATGAAGCAATGAATTAGCAATAGGCTTCAAAATGATTTAGATTGTGATAGATAGTGTGTTACGTAATTAGGGTGCTGGTCCTAGAAAACATCTTCGTTTCGTCCGATCATAAGAAACGTCAGCTGTCAGATTCGTTTTAACCTTTTAATTTTTAGTATTTCGTGCCAAAATTGGCAAAACGGTGTACTTAAGAAATCAATTCCGTGTCCGTTTGTGCGTTCAAACTATTTGACGTACAAGCTTCCAACAAAGGTCGATTATTTTATTTGCGTTGGTACTAGATGGCACCTGCTAAACACGTATTAAGTGAGCAAAAGTATAAACCTAAATAGAGTATTTTTTACACTCTTGCAACGACAGTAAAAAAGTCTTTCATAGAACTGCAACTCTATCTATATTATCAGAAGCCACATGGGAACTAAAACGATTTGTGTATCATTTGCATTAGAGCAGATATTAATATTGCCGCTATTACTGATAATTATATTTATGCACCTTACACAACCCCTTTCGGTATTAACAGATGAAACCACATTTTCCATGAAACATTCGCAACGTAATAACGTAATAATAATAATAACAAAATGTAATCAATTCCATCGTGAGGAAACTGGCATATCCTACAACCAAAAATTCGAAGTCATGTGACATCTACCAACCCGCACTAGGCCCGCGTGGTGAATTACGGCCCACTCCCTCGCACAGAGAGGAGGCCTGTGTCCCAGCAGTGGGTACATTATAGGCTGGTTATGATTATGAATTAATTGCTGATTTTAAATGAACATTAAAAAACAGAGCTATGAGATGTAAATGGATATTGTCGGATCTGGATTGTTGATTATTCATCGTCAGACGCCTCCAAGTAATTGTTACGCAACAATTAGCGTTGATGGATAGACATTCCACTGAAATGAATTGTATTTGTGCGTTTACCCAAAATTTATTTTGTATTCATTATTATGCTAACAAGAACAGTCTCGAGAAACATTTGGTATTTACGCGTAACAACAAGAAGCAAGAAATTAAAAATAAACAAAGTATTAATCATGACGCTTTTATAAGTACGTATGTGTGATAATTTATGAAAATAATACTTCGTTAGAAGAGGAATTATGGAGCTCATCAGTGGCTTAATAATGTGAAGAGGAAAGATAAAGTAGCGAGTAGGTATAGCGCCCCAAGCCGAGATTAACCGCCATTAATTTATATTAGGAAATGAACAATTAGGATCTCATATGCGGAAAGTTGCTTGTGGATTCAGCTACGTTATGAAGGCCAATTACTTTGGATTTTTGCACGGAGATGGAGGAGTTTGCAGGTATGATGATAGAAAACCCGGAAATTTAAAACTGAATTCTCAGCAGTTTTTCACTACTAAACATAGGTCTTCCAATTACAAGCTGTATGAACTATCAATGAGTTTGTTTTCCTATTAGCACCAGATTTACCACTACCTTACACTGTTATACAAAATAAACGACCACAAACCAATAAATTACCATAAATCTCCACAATTATGATTCATAAACCGACAAAAATCTGTCGAAAGCGAAACAAACGCCTAACCCCACAGATAGTGGCACACCGGGCCGTAGGCGGTTATGGTAATCAGTCACCAGTTAATACCGCTGTGACATTTAAAACCTACGCAATACAGGTGGCACGTGTTTCGTGGTTCAATTTATAAACGATCGCCACGTACTCAAAAGTCTAAGGCCCACTTGCACCGCCGATTACTAAACACGTTTAGCGCTAAACGACTTTAAAATATAATTCTGTTTCAGTCAAATGTTTGAAAATGCCAGAGACAGAATGATGTTTAAAACTCGTTTAGGGCTAAACGTGTGTAGTGATTGGCGGTGCAAGTGGACCTAATAGTGATGGACCCTATCCAACGAAAAGGCAGCTTCACCATTCAAGCAAATAATAGGTACCTATGTTCTTGAAACCAACATTGCTAGTTCTTTATTATGTATTCGCAATTTCAAATTCTTAGATACATTTCAGCATATCAAATAAGGTGTAAATTAGTTTAAATGTAGGAATAGTTCTAGAAAGACATTGTCCGGGGAAATACTCATTTGTTCGCTTAGCAACTCTGCTATAGGTATATACTAGCGACCCGCCCCGGCATCGCCCGGGTAGCATAGCATAATATAATACTGACCCCCTCCCTCTGTCCCTTGGTTGACTGGTAGAGAATGCCTAAGGCATTAAGTCCGCCTTTGTACGTTATTGTGTGCGAAAAGTTTAAATAAATAAATAAATATAGCCTATGTCACCCGGATATAGTGTAGCTTCCCAACAGTGAAAGAATTTTTGAAATCGGTTCAGTAGTTTCGGAGCCTATTCAATACAAACAAACAATGATATCTTTTCTCTTTATAATATATGAAAAAAAAAATCAAAATATGAAATGAATATATTCGTTTCATATAGCTTATATGAAACGTTTGTATTTTTAACATAGCGCCATCTATTCAATACTTACTCGATGCAGTCAACAGATATCGCCATCTGTTAGAATCGTTTGGAGCTAACAGACAATTGTGACTGTCAAATAATAGACAAATAATTTGCAATAAAATAATATTGCGACTATAAATTGAGATGTAAGCTACCCTATCTTTCAAGTTGAATCAAATTGCACACGATGTGCAAACATTTAAAATCGGTTCAGTAGTTTAGGAGTCCATCGCGGACAAACAACGTGACACGTAATTTTTATATATATAAAGATATATCTGCTGGTGCAGTTACGGGCACATGAGACAATTTAACTTTGTCTCTATGAGGATAAAGCACCTGTGATGCCTCTTAAATTGCGGGTGTCCGTAGGTGGCGGCGCTGACCACTTAGGTACCATCAGATGGGCCGCCTTTATTAGCCACTCAATGCCGCAGTACCTCGGTGTTACCATGCTTAGCTCATTTTAACAAAATTATATAATGATATTATTCTAAGCACATATATGTGGATAAAACAAGAAAGAAGAAAATTAACTAAAAGAAGAACAAACACTATTAAATTATATTTATTTAAAAGTTTCAAACAAGTTTTGACAATACCAAAGTTTTCCTTTTATGAACATAGTCGGCTCTTTATTTCGTTTCTTTTCGGTTTTCTCTATATTTTTTTTCCGTTACTTATTTCCATACATAGTAAAAGGCGTCAATACTTCAGGTTTGCGTTTAGTTTATAAAGTACCGTACAGAATAGGTGCCAATGCCACGCTATAAAGCAAGCGGATTAAAGCTCGCGCAGATAGGTGCGACGCGACGGTGCGACGCGATTCTAGTAGAACAATTCCCTTGAAGTTTTCATAGAAATTATTCTACTAGAGTCGCGGCGCGCCTGTTTGGGGGAGCCTTAAGTGACCGCAGAGCCACTGGCCGGTGCGCGCCGACCCGTGACGCTTCACGTCGCCGGACTACTACAACTATGTTATTATCCTGTTACCTGTCTGTTGACAGTGTCGGTGATGTTGCAACTCTCCAGCGAATAGCCAACAACTATCCCTTCGTATGTTCATAATTTATTGCCACAGAACGAAGTTTTCCTCACACTTTACGCCGACAAGTTTGTGAATGTTCTGGTAGAGTACACATAGAGTAAACATAACAATCACATGAGAGATGCTTGTACAACGAAGATGATGATAGCAAGTTTCCTCGCGCACGTTCGAGACGAGACTCTAGCATGAAATCTGAATATTTTACTCCACAAATAAAACTTTGCTAAGGCTGAGGTGAGATGTAAAATATCAACATACTAAATAATACATTCCAATTTTGCTACAAAAGAAGTATCCAATCATAAGAACAATATTTGTAAGGTAGATCCCGACGGGACAAACAAAAAAAACTGGATAAAAGTTATGGAATATTACACTGTGGTTCATGAAACAAATTGAGTCAAAGTGCGTTACAATGAATACGATAGTCAGCGATGAGTAACGTTGTCGTATTTCATTACGAGTTCTTTAATATTACTTCGCGGTTCTATTCAGTCAATCTTACAAATAAGATTAAGGGAAAAGTTTCATACTGAAAGTCGCCGTAGAACAGACGCGAACGTCGCCGTAGAACAGACGCAAAAGCCGCACTTAGACCACAGTTAATTTGTTTTTATTGTAAAACTTTCCACATTTTCAGTATCCTCAACGGTAATGTCGGCGGTGTGTTGTGTTGGGTCTACATCAATTCCACGTGAATCTTATTACTTAAGTCTAGGAATAGACGAGACTAGACCTAAGGTAGCTTACATCATATTCGTTTGCACACACATGTAAATATAATTGTAAGAATCACAAAATTTTAAACCATTATAGCAGTGCTGAGTATCCGCGTAACTAGGTAGGTATTTGATTAACTTCTTTCTAGAAGTGATATGGCAGGACTGAATTTTCTAAACAAACAATATTCCGATCAAGCGCAGAAAAGGTTGCAAAACTTTGTTAACTGTCGTATTGTTTGTCTTACAAATCATTCTGCTCGTATAAAATGCAATTTACTACCAGTGATCAGACCTTTTGTTAGTATAGCGTGAATGTGTTTTACTGAATGAAATAGAATCTCGTCAGTTAGTTTATTATTATACACGTAAGCACACAGCATTTTATTTTTTTCTTTACTTTCGAATTGATTTCCTTGGAACATGATTTTTTTATTGCTTTCTCAATCAACAATGCGTCTTCAGTCCATTAATTTCAAACATTTTTCATTTGTTTCAGATAAAGGACGTCAATAAACATTAAAATCAGTCTCATCCTGAGACCTCTGAACTGACGCGGAAAAGGAAAAGGTCCGTCTATAAGCGGTGAAGGTTGAATAATGTGGTCGGGCATGCGCCCAGCGGGTGCTCTCATCGTGTTGTGTACTTAGTAGCAGGCGATGCCCGTGTGGTGGGGGGTGCGGGCGGTCAGCATGCGCGTGTGCTGCGTGACCACGGTGCTGGCGGCGCTGGCGCTGCGCTCGGCGGCCGAGCCGGCGCCGCGCCGCTACCCGGCCGAGTGGCGCAGCGGCCGCGAGCTGGCGCGCTCTCGGCCGCTAAGCGAGCTGTTCGAGGCCGAGGGAGGCGCCGAATACGCGCACGCACCACCGCCGCTGCCGCCGGGAGCGCTCAGCAACGAGCGCCGCCGCACGCGCACCAACAAGCGCACCCCGCATCAGCTGCCTTCGGAAATAGCCAGCCAGATGATGTTGCGAGCCTCTCGCTCCAACCGACCCTATGATGTGCCCCAAATTGGTAAGTACTTATGAACGTAACATTTTGACAGGAGCTCCGCATAAGATACCCGTTTAGCTTTCTTCATGTTTAATAACCTAGGTCTAGGTGAAACGAAGTTTGCCATGGGAATACTTACATTACAAATCTTTTTTTTTAAACGTTTTGTGGTGCTGTAAAAGCTGTATCAATCAATACCTACTCAACTTTATAATTTTCGGGACAAGCGGAAAACGAAAGCTTTAACAAACAGGAGTCACAGGCGCAGTCGGAAAGGAACCGGGACCTCCTCTATGTGCTGATGGTGATCACCGGGGTGGTTTTAGTGAGGTAAAAGTCCCACACTCCCCGACCTCCCTCCCCAGAGGTCGGGTGCCTTTTGAAGGATTCCCCAGAAAACAAAAAAAAAAAAACAAAGGGCGCATTCGGAAACGTTTTATGCGGTTGTGTTTTATCGAAGATTAGGGATACATTTTCATACAAACGCCTCCTACCAAGATCCTACATCTTCATATACAAAAATCTTCTATTAAGCTAGTGCTAATATTAGAAAGTTACCACACAACAGTGTTTGGTTTACAGAATTCGCCCTTGTTATCAGGGTACTTACGGACAAATCAGCATGCATCAAAAACATTCTCGTTTGCATTTTTAAGCTTATATCTACTCATAAATAGAACTATTAAGCTGATACCTAGAGCATATGCTGCACACACAGGCACCTAATGACTTCATTGGTAGTCGATCTCCGTCAATGGAGCACCTTAATTTAGGCTTACGGTAGCATGAACGGGTGCGGCAAATGCGGTTGAAATCCCGAATGCATTATCCATTCCAGTATTCCGCACGTCAGGTGACAATATTCTGTCGGCGACAGATTACGTCACACCTCTGTTCCGACTGTGGCTAATTATAAGTAGGTGTGTCGTGACTCTACTCTAGGGTAGCATTTAGAATCCTATTCTGGATATACGACAATATTTGGAACCCAAACCGATCCCACTTGGAATGATTGGTAAGAATCTCACAGACCAAAACATGACGTATACAATTAATTGAACTTTAGAAGTAAGTACTTTAACATTTAGTAATAGTCTAAGGTTTTCGTCTACATCATGATAAATTGGAATAGGTAGGTAGGTAGGTACTACTTACGCATATGCTACAATACAACCTTCAGGCTTTTACGAATCACTGACGCAAAAGGATATGCGGCTGCGATACACTTTCAACCTCACTCATGAAAGTTAGTGAACCATTAACTAAAAATTACATGAGGGAACTAAATATATTTTTCCCTTTCAGAGCGATAATTCAGGAAAAATTGTCATAGAGTTCTGGATACTACACACCGCACTATATTGGTTAAGCTCATTATTATTAATCAAACCAAAAAACTAAGACCTGTGATTGCCGACAGTTGTTTTCCTCATATTGTTTCACCGATAATCCAACATAGAATTTTTTATATTTACTCTGATATTGGTTTAAAAGAGTTTCCTTTATGGGTACACCCAATAAGTTTTCGCACCTCCCCAGTACTGATTTAAGGGATAACCAGTCAATTATCATTTATTATTCCTTTCCATCAGTTTTTATCTACAGTATACCGACTGTTTCACAATGACACACAGGTGTCTTACAATCGCTAGTTATCTTTGCTTTTTTTATTATTAAAACCTAGTAACTGTAATAAATCTCAAACAGATAAAACAGTACCTACATAAACTAATGCAATAAAACTATCCAAAGTTTTAACAAAATCCTATTCATTTTCACATAATTATAATTCGCATGTTTACAACCAATTATGAAAACCACAGAAGCCGAGCTTTCTTTGAAATGAAAACGTTAAAATAATTAAATACATACCTACAAACTCTTTTAGCAATGCGACGTTTTTAGTTTTAGCATTATTATTCTTTCGACCTTAAACATTCAAATTAAGCCTAATTCGGTACATTTCGTTATTTAACCACCCTGTTTAGCTTGGGACAGATTTTGTAGAAAATATAATTAAAGGTTGAGTGAATGAACGTTTTGAAGTGTGGACGTTAAGTGTGTCGGGGGAACACATTCGTGTATAATAGGGTTGTCGAGAAGACGGCACGTAATGTGTGAAGCGCGAGGCGCACGGTGCCCCAGCCCCCAGCACATTGGTGGACACGTAGCTACTCTTCGATTGAGGAGCGACGCACCACGTACTAGCCTGAAACGTGACACCCTTACCAATTCCCACAGCCGTATTTATTTTTTCTCCTCAGCAAACTTTTATTCTAAATATAGAACGCGATATCGTCTCAATGACCACATTATCTCAATTTTATCAGAACAATAATCTGATATTGTTAAAGCCCTGCCGTTTTCGGGTATCGTAATCTACATAAATTGAACGATGCGAAAACATTACTTGATGTAAATTATTTCATACATGCAGAGCGCATAGTTCCCTTTTCAGTTCTAATTTAATAGTCGCTTAGAGACTAACGGACTCTAGTCTCTGTGGGTACTGACGGCACTGCACTTGCCTAAATGAATTAGTTTACTCTGCAACATTATGAGAGTGCTTTAAAGAGACAGATACTTTTCCAAATGAACTAAAAAATGTTAATCTTTTCGGTTCTGCTACCTACATAATAGTATTATCTTCTACTGCTTTTTGCAATCCACTGCTCAATATACCACTTAGAACACAGAAAACACCACTTTGGAAAACCGGTTTTTGGTCAAATATTCAGCTAGCTGTAGCCATCAAAACATAGAATTTGTGCTTCCGTACAAAAAAAGGATGCTGCTGCCTATCCCGCTGACTGAATATCAGTCGCCTTGTACAAAACCTACGGAGTTTGAAATGATAGCACATTCATTTCTAGGAACTCTCTCGCTTAGTCCAAACAAATTTTATAAAGAGCAATTTTTTTTTGTTTGTAAGAGGTAATATTTGGAAGTTTTGATCCAATTACAAAAAATTTTTTACTGATAAAAAGTTGCACTATTGCCGAGTGCCATAGGATATCATTGAAGAAGAAGAGACTTTAACGCGCAGAAGCTAGTAACAATTACATAATTGCATAGCACATCTGTGATTGCTATACACTATAAAGCCATAATTTACTGGGATACTCAGTAAATTATGGCTTTAACACATAACATAACATCACGCTTGTATTCCCCGAAGGGTTAGGCAGAGGTACACCTAAAGTACACCCACATGTCGCCAGTTGTGTTTGTGTTTGTTTTGATGACTTTATAGTGCATTAACTCATCAAGCATCGTTAATGAGACACAATTGACTATCTATTGTTTTGGCCCTTTAGCGGGCCACCTCGGGACTGACTAGTTAAAAACGTCTAACAGGCCTCTGCAAGTTGGTTCGGGCCCTCCTACGCTTTCCAAAGATCCAGAACCCCAGGGTCCTGAGAAATGACAAGAGAAGCAAAAATAATAATAATAATAAAACATTTCAGGCTACAATGGCCCATAGACATATACCTTACCACCTAACATATTATATAAAGTACACAACAAAAACTTGTGTTAATAAATATAGCTTAAAACTATGTTAGTAGCATAGCAATCACAATACCCAGTGGTTATACTTTCAATGGCTTGAATGTGCCCTGGCGGTTGAGAATATGTCATGCTCTCTTAAATGTATCGCTGATGGTGGCGCACTGTATTGGATCATTTAGTTCCCTTCAAAATTATGAACTCAATGGTGTTGAGCCATGCGTCATGTTCGTGAATGGGCGCCGTCAATTGGGACTCGTCCTCTCTTAGCTGCCACAGCTTATTTTAATTAAGTACTGACTTATTTTTTAAATGTTCTTTTTTTTCTTTTCGTTCTGGACGTTTTTAACGTGTACGTCGTTCACACATTTATATGTATAATTTCAACAAGAATGATGTGACCAATATTTTGTAACAATATTTTGGTTTAAAAGAGTATCAATAGGGTGTCTTGCTCGTTCTTCTCCATAAGAACCCACTACGCTTTTGAATGGGTATCTAGCTTCATTTTTGTGACTGACCTACCCATTGACAGTTCAAAAGTGCCTGTAAATAATTTAATTGAATTAACTGCTTTGAGTTTGAAGCACGAGAATATAAGATACCAGAAATACATAGCAGAATCAACAAAGTCACATCCAGATGGGTTAACAAAACGATAAAACGATTTTTTGGTATCCGTAATCAGATACCTTTTTTTCATTAAATTGTTCAGCTGAGCACAACCGATTTCGACTGATATAATTACCAAACACTTAGGATATGCAAATTGCCCTTTTCTCTCCGCCGAGTTTTCAGAAGTGAAAAAACCTTTTTGATAATGCCAAGCGATTTTATTATAAGTTTATCTATGATAGAAATAGAATATAAGTATTCAGATTTCTATGAAACTTATAGATGAAAGTTAATTTATAAAGATATCGCAAACTCGACCTTCAAGCCTGGGCTCAAACCCCGTTTTCTGTTAGGGTTCCAGTAATGGACCGGGATTTGGAAAAGTGCCCAGAGATTGATAAAAGGCTCCCGTTACTTGTAACATTTCGTCGTTGACGATATGTGGGCTACAATCTCATGCATCTAGCTAAGCACCCCGTCGATTGTTAGTTACAACATTTAATCAATATAATGTACCTACATGGTACATTATATTGATAATAATGTACTGAAAAACTTTGGAAATTTGTTCCACCTAAGAATTTTCATATGGAATATTCTGAAATCATCTTAGGTGGAACAAATTTCCAAAGTTTGACGATTGATATGAAATTGATGATTATTATTCAATACATATATCATTTCTATAGTCGGGAATCGCATTTTGATCAACATACGACGTAAAACAGAACTGCAATTTGCAAAAACCCAAGAACATTTGAATTTGGCGGGCTACAACTAAGGATCCCCTTAATAGAGTTTCATTTAATTTATATAAAAAGTTAATAATTGCAATACTGTAACCTTATCACAGTTATTGGGATCAGAAACTTAATTAACACTAAAATAACGGAGGTAAAAAATTCACCAATATATTTGTATTCCGTTGAGTATCGTTAATTCCAGCGTATACTGCCATTTCCAATTCTAAGAAATCCGTTTATAAACTCGCGGGAAGGTCTGTAAAACCTTTAATAACAGACGAGATAAGATATTTGATGAAATTGCTGAGTGCCGTAAGGATTACGTAGTTTTGCTGCTATTATAATTGTATTAGATTTCAGATAGAGCCACGGATGGACGAACACTTAGTTAAATGTTCATGATCTCTCAGCATATTGAAAACACACAAGTTGTTGTAAGTTTAGGTATATGGTGGCAACTTCTTAAAACATCTAAAGCAATCGAAATTGGTTTAATACAGCTGTCCACAACACAACACATCATTCAATTTGTTTTTCTTATACCTAAGTCAAATTGCCAATTGGATGCTTTAAAATATTCGTTTTCTTATAAGACAGCATTCCTTAGTCCTCAAATAGATAAAGAAAATAATATAATCTAACGACGAATAATATATTCTAAAATTGGTATTTACGTAAAAATAATAGAATTCGTTGGATTCATCGGAGCCATTCCCTACTTTGAAAATATACAGCGTCGCAGTTGAATAATTTAGCGTCATAGTGATAAATATTCCTTTATTTTGAACTAAATCTAATTTGCTTACAAATTCTTTGATTTATAAAAAAATAGGAATATACTCTAAGATGTGACATCAGGATTTTCAGTAGTCTCGATATCTAGCCAAAATGAGATTAAAATTGTTGAAATAATGGCATCTCAAATAATAGGTAAAATTAAAAAATCCCTACACAAAAAGAGCTGTTGACCTTGAAACGGCTGAACAGATTTTGATGAAATATGTCTAAGAACCACCGCTAGAAAACTAAATAAAAAAACCGCTTCCAATTCGGTTCACCCGTTTAAGAGCTACAGTGCCACAGACAGACACACAGACAGACAAACACACACTTAGCGGTCAAACTTATAAAATCCCTCCTTTTGCGTCGAGGGTCAAAAAATACATTTTAGGTACGTTCTTCCAATCCAGAGATCTAGATAATCTCTATCTCTGTCGTGAACATGCAACTAAATCAATAGAACTGAGAATCTCCCGTAGATTATCCAATAATAATAATTGGCAATTTCTTTTTTGTCTGCGTTCAGTTCTATGGTTGGCACTTGTATACTCGTACAAAGATTATGATGAATAATTACTTTAAATCCAATTTTATCCCTTCATCCACCAATCGCCAGTTAGCTCCCAACTTACTTATGTCACACCAAATGTCAAACGTAAATGATTATGTTCGATTTAGCTACATGTGTCAGACACGCTTCATTTGTTTACCTACTACAAAACATTTTGTATTATTGAATGTTCCGAATACATTGTTTTTAATAGCAGAAATCAATGATTCAAATAGGTTATTAATACCCCAATCATTTAAATTGAATGGACTGATAATAAAAATCTAAATACACATTTGGCCGTGCTCAAATAATAACAAAAATACAATATGCTTTAAACACTCGTACTCGATGCGAGCTTAACACCAATGTTAATTAACATGCAAATAATACATTCGGTTGTTACGTAGAAATGTTGCAAATCAGGACATATTTACTGTACTCGACATGAACATACATAATATGCAAACTGGCAAACAAGAATATTACCATAGTATACAAACTCGTCGTGATTTATTATGTTTACATGTACCAATCTGCACTTATTTTTTCACTCAAATTAAATTACAATCCGCATAAAAGGAAACGGGGAAAAGAAGGGAGCCTGGGATAAACAAGGTTATTTCTGACCCTTGATGAATAGACAGTTCAAACAGATATAGACCTTTCAGGATGAGTGCTGAAAGAAGAAGCCGAAAGCCAGCTACATTCAACTAAACATGATTGTGAAAGTATACGTTCAAGTACAGGTAGGTACTCCACCGAACTTCAAATCACTACAAACTGCCTGGTACCTCCTCATACCTATTTCCGATCGTTACATGAACTGAACACAACTCATCTCCGCTCCGTTTAATCTTGCTGCCATTCAAGCTATTTTGGATTGTTATTAGAAATACTTACAGCATTAAAAGCAAAAGACTTTTTGACAGCTTTACAAGGTAAAAATAGTCCCAGCCGAGGGCAAGTGGCATAATTTTGCACAAATAATTATCAAATGACCTTCCCTGGTTGTTATTTTCGTGTATGGTCACCTTAAATTCCAAAACAAAAGTGAATCACCTAGCACTTGCATTCGTCGACTTCGCGGAAACCGCAGTGAGTTTATTATTCACGGTAAGTCCTCGAGCTTTGTACGAACGGCGATGTTAATTACCTTGTCGAGTTGTTATAATTGTTAGTGGCTGCCGGCAGCCGGGTGCCGGGTGCTGGCTATGCGTCGTACAACCGCAATTGCCAAAAACATTGAAATCATACAAATATTTTAACAAACTCATGAATATTAGTAGTGTTCCATTGTTTTCGGATTCGTTTTGTAGGCTTATTTATCGCGATTTGTGGATTTGAATACTCCATTCACAACAGCGTTAAGTAAATTGTTTTAATGATTTTCATCATAATACTCGGCAAATTCATATTTGTTACGGGCGCGTCAAATTTGTATTACCATACTACCTGATACTGACCTGACCAAATTGTTTAAAATTGAATAAAATTGGATTTTTGCAACCCCTTTCAACAAAATATTTCACACTCTACATTCCTATGCATATGTGTAATTAAGTTATATTTTAGTGAATTACGCAAATACTAGTTTCTTCAAATGCAGCAAATTCCTTTAAAAAAAATGTGTTGTTTAGGTTAGATAACGAGACCGGACATTCTCGTAGCAAGGCAAAGACAGTATTCATAGGTCACATGCAACAGGTCCATTAGGCACTTCCGACACCACTGCAACACTTGTTAACTAATACATTTACACTTGTTGACTTTGATAATAAAACGCTATGTTAACATATTGCAGAAAACACAGAACTCTTCAGACTCTTTAAACGATTTCATTCAAAAGATTACATCCATGGCAAGTTCCCTAACGAGTATACCAGTCTGTCATTGAAATGATTAAGGCATGAAATTTTAACAGACACAAACCTCCTGAGGCCAGGAGTGTCTTATATTAGAATACCCACTTACCTACATGCTTGGTTCGCGGAGAAAGCTTTATGGCAAGATAAAGGAAAATAAAATATTTATGTAGGAAAACAACAACCGCTTTAACGGCTCTGCAACGTTCAAACGTGTTCGCCATTTTCCCTGCACATAATTTTATTTTGAACAGCATCACTTGATGATCTCTAACGGAGTTTTGCCGCAAATAATATACAATACAATTACACTATAAAATCAGAATGAAATATTATGACATAGAATATTATATCAGTAGCAATAAGATATGAGGGGCTTTTAGGGGACGGACGCATGTAATTTAGATGTTCAAAAAGTGCTAAAACTCAGCCTAATGTTAATAAATGGATTATGTATTTTTTTTCTTGCATAGTGTGCGAATATTTCATACAACCCACGTATAAAACAAACTCTAGCTAAGTAGAACTTCTCTGTTTGCGCCTAAAATTTAGATTTCTTTAAAGCACAGGCATTTAACCTCCTCGGAGCGGCCATTTGCCATTACTCACAGTTGAGAAATAGACATCGTGAATACGCCAATTTCTTCTCTTTATTGCTGACTGCATTAGGAGACAGTTAAGCCCTGTGTGGAATTACTTTGTGTAAACCGATAACAAGACGGAAAACGCTTACGGGATCGAAGAAAAGTGAGCGACTTTAAAAAAAAGGTATTGAGATTTGCGGCACGCGATACAGCTACATAAATGCGTAACTGCAGATTCGTAGAATAATTACCTCCGAATATTTTTACAGTTAATTTTCCAGTCCTTATTAATTTTTACTAGGTCGTTGCTATGTGAGCTTTCCCTGCCCTGCTCATTAAATATCGATGAGTGATCGATGTCGCCACTATCCGAGTTTCTTGCTTTCCTAACCCGCTTGTACAAGTCCATGGCATATACTACATTTCGTCATATTTACTAATCTAACTTTCTTATTTTTACTTTTCTGAAATTGAGTTGCTTAGTAAAACTTTTGCGGTGCATTTCAATGCTTTAAAAATACTTTAGTGACGTAGTAGCTTGTGAAATATGCGGCTTACTGCTAACAAACTATGTAATACCGTCAGCGGCGGCCACACTTTTGTGCAAAGTTCCTTAATTTCCGGGATACCTTTGTGCTAAATTGGGATACTTTCTACCGCAATATCAAAATCCGTTCAACAAGTAACGAACATCCCTTTCACATTAATCTTGCTTATCTATTTTAATACCTGCAAGTAAGCTGTTATGGTCGCACCTGAAATATTTTTAAACTTCGTGCGTCATGTTGTTGTAACATTTTCTTTTGTTCACATTTACAGCAGCTGCAACATTTTCGTAATCGAGCAGGGGACATTTCTTTTATGGCGAAATGATGTTGCTTTATATAACTTTTTCATCCTATTTTTAGATAGCAAAAGGTCACTAATTAAAATTGACGTCATCAGTAACCCAGGAAGTACGTATTGCTATTAAGCGGATCACACTCTGTATGATATTAAAAGAAACTTCATTTACCAGTACCACACATTGACTTAGCAATTCGAAGCACAGAAAACGTAAAAATCATGTACGTAATGAAACCGTCATTGTTTTCCTCTGTGGGTCTAGTTTAAGAGCTCCAAATACATGTAAATAGTTCAGACGAGTGGGTGTCACCTTGTAGGTAAGTTGTTTGTTGTTTATGCATGCCCCCTTCCATGAAGTGCCCTTGTTCTGTATACGTGTAGTGCTTCCCTACACGATCAGGATAATGGAATATACTTTAAGAAATATCATCGGAAGTCCATAAACGTAGATAAAATAAACGTCGACTATATTCTCCACGTTTTTCCATCAACGTCGTGATAAGTGGATGTCGTTTACTGAGCCCGGAACAACATGCTGAGATGTATATAATATTGTAGGGCAAATCTTTTATTTTTTGGGAACGGTAATAGGCATGAATAGTTTGTGTTTCTATAATCATTTTGTATTTGTATGTACACATTGTATTTAGAATTTTAGAAAGTAAAACTTTATAATTACTTTCACATGAATAAAAAGGCAATGTTCAAGGTTAATTCATAGGTGTCTTACCATAAAAAAAACTGAAAACATCTTGTTGAACAAGGGATTAAAAAAAGTCTGCCAAAAGCAATATTTTTATTAGCAAGGGGTAAAGAGTGACGTAATCGCTAAATCGCGTCTTACCGTATCCTCCGATCGGAAAGGAGTAACCTTATCTTTGTGTGACTGACAACTGATATCTCATTCAAATCATTAATCTTCTAGAGCTACGATTGAAGAAAATTATCGAGCTAAGGTCAATCAATTGGCAACTTGTCTAAAAGAACATCTACAACTGGTATTTATAAAGGTTGTAGTTCAAATGTCGCTTCTAGATTTGAGGTAAATATGCTAGTTCTAGTACATGTTAGTCCACTTAAATAAGTACGTACGAATATAGAGTTTTGTGCAGAGAACACAATTTTTCATATAACGGCCTATCATAAATCAGAGCTGTAAACAAATGCTACCGTTTCACTAAATGAGTCAATGCTGTTATCTATTTTAGAAAACGTACAATAACTATGAAATATAAGGGAACTACTAAAATAAACATTTTGTCTAACTAAATATAAAATTATTGATAGTTTCCGCAAGCTCGTAGCACTTGCGTAGCACTCGTAGCACTTGTAGCACTCGTAGCTCTCGTAGCACTCGTAGCAAACCTAACATTGTAGCCAACTGCGAAAGCTCAGTAAGTACACCACGACTAATAACATTCCTTTTTTGGTCAGTCGTATGAAAACTAGTTAAATATACGTTGTAAGTTATATTACTTACACAGTTTCTAGGTACGTTGCTTTGTATTAATATATAGCTCGTGTTGAAATAAAATGAAATTAAGTTTTTCTAGGAATATTGTGGTATGCGCAACGCTCGAGTCCCTTTAGTTCAGAGAAGCTGTAACCGCCCACGCCGCCCAGACCGGGGCCGCATACAGCTATATCGTTTAAAAGCACTAACTGTACCGTCAAGCAATTTTTTACGATCAATCCATTTAGCCGTAACGAGACATGTCAATGTTTATGTCTAATGCCCTCTTCTTTAGGACGAATGTTACCTCGGCAAATGTTCCATATAACCCTACCATTCCACATAATACAATTTGGCTAAGACGAATGTTCACTTGATGTGGATCATAAAACAAGAGTCTCGGCGTCCATTACGAAGACGATCTATATTCATTCGTACAAAAACTAACAGGACCTTTCCATAACACTAAACATTGTATTCCACTTTACCCCCACTCATGTAGATGTATTCAAGCGTGTCCCGTCAAACCAAAAACATAAACAGATGGATTTACTTACTTGGAAATTAAATACAAACGTATTTATAGAGGTTTCCAGTGACCTCATTAAGAAGGGCACACTTGCCAGTTCATTAAACATTATATACCAATTATTTCCTTCAAATAATAATTTTGTTATGCATCAAAATTGTAAATCTTTAAAGCTGAATTTATAGTTTGTCATTTATATGACAAGAGTTATATGTTTAGCGACTTGCCTAATAGAGGTTTGAAGAAATACAACTAATTATTTGGAACTTAGTAAAACGTTGAAGCATCAGGGGTTTGTAGGCATATTGATATATTATTGTTGTTGTTAAACCAGTTTTCAAAAACATGTATTTGGCAATTAAAAATGTTGAAATTTCAAACAAGCCAATACTTATGAATATTAACAATTCTTGCTGCAGATCAATCGGTATCGGTAGTGGTTTTATAAAAATGTATACATCATGCAAATACCGTTAATTTGCGAAAGTTCCGATTATTTTATTATAAGAATACACACTGCAGCAATGAAACGCAAAGGTTTAATTTTTGTTTTATAGACCACTTTTTAACTTTCCTAATCAATTTTCATGTTAAAAATAAAACAATTGATATAGTTGTCAAAAGTTGTCTAGGTTAGTCACAAATGAAGTTATCTTTCGTTAACTTGTACACACAATGTCACTTTTGCCCAATTACAGGCCTAAGATACTGTGCTTTCCTTGTACTTAAAACTTTGCTTTTATTTCGGTATCAGGTGTCCATATTAATTTGAAAGAGTATCTTTCCATGGTCTCACGGCAACAGGTGAGTGTCTCGGCGCAGGCGCGGCGCGCGCGTCGATACCGCTCCCCGGCCCACCCGCGCTCCGCCCCGCACCTTGCTACCTGCTACCCTCGCCCATTCACACACGCACACATGCACACTACAAGCCCACTACTAACAAAGTGGCATTATTACAACACATGCACACTAACGCAAGGCTTTCGTAAAAATGCTAAGCCGTTACCGCCACCTTCACGCCACACAGAGACGGATAGTTCACTGTCCTTGCTAAACTAACTGATACATCAAAGTTCAGATATGTCAATGGGATCAAATATCTCGCAGATTCGCAAATTAAACTCCTTATTGCGTTTGGGCTGTCGTATTTTGGTCGTTACAGCAATAACAAAGCTCGGCGGGCGGCGGAGACATGATGACGTTTATTGACAGTTGGAGAGATTAGGCACGAGCAATCATGGTAGGCCACATCGAGGGGAGTGGCAACATCGAATCACGTTTTAGGTGTCCATCACAACCGGGAAAACGCCGCAAGCTAACAGCGCACGGCACGGCACACCGTGAGCTTTCGCTAAGTATATCTAATTGGCCGTCACTACTAATTCCACCGGGCATTAATGACGTCATACTACTTTCCGTAGCTTTTTAAACTGCTTCCAGTTGCAGTTGATTGGTTAAACGGGGTAAAATGAAAATAGATGAAGTCCATTCGAGGAATAACATTAAACTCGATTAAAATGGAGGTAAAATGTGTTCTTTAAAACGATATTTTAGAATTACAGTTAATTAAGTTCCTACAACAATTTTTAAACCAACATATAAGTTAATTAGGTACCTTCATGTTACATGTTTCTACACGCAATAATCTTTTATTGAATATACAAAGTTAACTGTGTCTGCATCATTCATTATCTATTTGACATTGGCTTCACGCATTGTATTCAGATGAAAGGTTTTGCAGATAATACGATTCGGCTACGAATAGTTTCTCGTGAACCCAATTTTCTCGGCGATACACATTAAACCGATGTGACATTTCAGTGATAAGATCTTATTGAGCTCTCTGGTGTGAAATCACAACTCAAAGGTGTGATAATTATTTATAATAATATTATATTATATTATATTATTATATTATATTTATTTTATAATAATAACGATAGGCGGGACTTTAATTATTGTTATTCAGTTTTTTTGTTAAGTATAGGCAAATTAATGGAGCCTCCTATAACGGATTTCCCCCGACGAAGCTTTGAAGAAAATTGTTTACCAATCGGAAAATAAAGTATATACACGTTCTGTTAATTAAATGCGGTCTAACTAACTTTTGTGTGGATTACCATAACTTTACTCAATGTTTATTTAAAAATCCTAATCCTCCAGAGAAAATCAATTACGAAACCGATTTTAATTAAGAACAAAAAGTTTACTAGTCCTCAACACTTAAAAAGTAGTGTTAGCTTTCTTAGCTAGCTTTAGCTCCCGATAAATGAGAGAAATGGAAATCTTTCTGTTTTATCCCACGCTTAATTTGCGTATTTTATTTCTTCTTATCAAAATGAAATATTCGCTGCCATTTGTAATTTCGCTCAATTTATTTGTACAAAGGAGAAAGGAGGAATCATTGCAAATGACTTTCAAGGATCATAGCTCGCAATCAGTGTCAACATGAAAAGGCAAATTGATTACATTTTAAGGCATCCAGTAAGTGGTATAATTAAAGGCTGACCGGGAAAATCAAGTTCCAATTTTTTTATGGGTGGGAAGTGGAGGAAGGAGTACTCGTAGTATTTTCACCATTACTCGTTGAGGATGTCTTCCGTGGGTTGTCGCTACTCGTGGGTGTTACAATAAATTTTCAATCTACAATACAGGTGGATTGCAAAATTGGTTTTCAGAGATATTTATAATGTGCTAGCACAACACATTTGTTATGACAATGAATACCAAATTAAAAATATTAACAATATTGACTACCTCCCTACCTGATTGAATATTGTTGTTGGATGTTTGACATTCCTCATCGATTCCATGTATAAGCTTGGGGAACATTAAACATAATGCAAACACAAACATAATTTTAATAATAACATAGTATTATGTTTTATTTTGTTTTGGTCTTGAGTAGTCCTATATAAATGTCACCCTTTTTCATAATTACAAATATGGAACTAAAACCATATCGATAGAATGCCACCCAATATTTATAATATTTCATGTGGTTTCTTTGAAAACAGACAAATTAAAGACAGATATTAAAAATAAAATAAAATTACATTACAACTTGAAAAGCTAAGTATCGGTACCTACAGTTATCAGATAGCCAGTGGTTCCATTTCATATCAGCGTAGTTTTCATGTAAAAAGATTTTACTTTTGTAACTTCCTCCGTGCAGATTTTATTTTAATCCAATGTAGGCACTCGGCTCAAACGGCAATTTCATAATCAAGCCCTATTAAAAGCCCTAGAGATACAAAATTACGTTCTTTTGAACTTTAGCTAAATAGGCTAAAAAGGTCCGAAATATTTAGGGGACTGGAATAAAATTGTTTTTTTTAGAAATGATTACAAACGAGCTCATAATGCTGTAAGGTCTATTAAAATGTTAAACAGAAAATAGCATTGCCGTGAATTATTGCTAACGGGCCTAGTACGAAGAGTTGGGTAGTTATAATGCAAATCACTATTCTATAGATTGCTAAGGGAAGACAGATCGCCGATCCCAACTGGGACTCCGGGAATAGAATCAACTCAGAGTTTTATTTAAACTAACTTCAAAGAAGAGATTCTGAAGTATCTTCTTATTGTACCCACTGTGTTTTATATGTATTCATAAGCAAAAATGATAATACTAAAAAGTTATTTGAATACGCCACAACAGTAAAACCAATCCGTCCTAACAAAAGGGAATTTTCTTCGGAAAATAACTTTGAGACACAATAACGATAAATGATAAATGAAATGATAAATGATTTTATTTCTGTAAGTAGGTTTGAACAAACACTTTTACACGTCAATCATATTTTAAAAACTAGATGAGGTTGGCGTTTCCTATCTGACTACTCTGAGAAGTAAGGCCGAAACAAACTCAGAGGTCACAGTCTCTTTTAAAGTCCAGACATAATCTTGGTCAGATCATGTGAAGACCATGTAGATTTGTGTCTGAGATGGTCTTTTGAGGAAAAACCACACAGATTGAGTGAACAAAAGTATTAATTATAGACGTATAAATAAAGTCAGGTTGTGACTGTTACTTAATCTGGTCAGTATTAAGAAATGTGTGTAAGTATATATACGTGGAGCTACATATAGATAAAGTGACATTGGATTGGCCGAAGCTTTATGCCGCCACTCGATGTCTGGGCCAATCTGGATCTTTACTTAGGAGTTACTAACCATGTGATGTCTTACTATATATATTATTTATAAAGATTTTAGCATTCATTTCAAATGGATTTAGGTTATTATTCTGAGACAAGGGCCTTGTTGGCCTCGGTATTACTGGGCTATATATTTTTTAATTGACATTCAAGAAATAATTCGTTAGTTTTGTTTCTTATTCTTGAAGATTACTGAGAATCTCTGGAATCAATTCTCAACATGTTTATTTCTCAGCTTAGTATAGAATATTACCATTGCTGCCGCACAATTCAACAAGACCTCTAGATTTACTTTCAAATTCAGCCTTGTGGAATTGTTCGAGCTGCCACTATCAGGAATACTACTCTAGAATTTCCGACTTGAATTCGAAATCCGACCTCCAGCTGACGCAGTGTTATGTTATCAATGTGCAGGTGGGTGCTGCTACCTGGCCGTATTACATAATACAATCCAGTAGCATTCGCTTACTACACCATCGGGGATACAGATAATCCATTCCGTGGACGAGCACACTTTGAACGTATAGCCAATCGACTAGTCCGAAACTCTCATGAGCAGAAGATTTTCAGAAAAGTTAGAGCATATTTATAAAATAGGAATCAAATTATTACCTATAACCAGAAATAAGCCGAATTGAACTTTGCCAAGTCAATGATATGACTAGCGATTGAATCAACAAAGTAGTATAATATCGGACTCACTTTATTATGTCAGGATCGACTTCCCAAATAGACGCTCTAAATTCAATGTTATTATCGTACCAAACTACAAAGCAGGATACTAAAACAGCAGTCGTCAGCTGACTATACTTATTCAAACAATTTATTAAAAACCATCTTCTCTATCCTCAGATTAACAACCCCTTTTGAATAAATTGCCTTTAAAATGCAATTATGGTTAACATTTTAGAAGTAAAAAGGAACAAGTGAGTGGTTAAGCCACGAGTCCTCGGCGCGGCTGCACGCGACCACTTGTTAGCGACCGTAACCCGGCGGCGACGTGTTAACGTTAGCCCGCCGGATAAAACCGACAAGAAATTACTGCATTTTAACTCCACTGCTCGCAACTAGCTGTTTTTGTCACATATATTGTACCAGACAACTTCTATCTCTTAAAAAGATAGTATCTGCTACGAAAAAAGAAATTTAGGTACAGCTACATTTTAGAAAAAGTCGCTTCAACCAACTTTGTTCGCCAAACATAATTTCGTTGAGTTTCGGTTGTATATTGGAAAACTTTTTTTCAAAAGCTAAATAATTAGGCCGTTGCGAATTCTTTATTCAAATTAATTTCGAATTCATATTTGAAAATTATTATATTATTTGGTTTTAGGCTGCTGATTTATATATAATGCCCTAATTAACTTTGTTTACATAGCCCTTTATCCGCCCAAAGTACCTACCTCTAATGTAGTAAATTACCATGAAAAGTTTACGCTATATTTCAATTTTATTCAACATGTTTTTTAAAGGTCAGGTGACTTTTACGCCTTCAGCAGATCATGGCCTCATTAAGAATATTCATTTGAGAGGCTTATTAAAGAGCACTGTTGTGTCTTCATATAAAGTAAGTTAGTTAAATATTGATTTAATTATATTATTCGTGTAGATAGTATGATAGATGTACTGGATTTAGCTACTCATTCATATATTTACCACTTAAGAGATCTATCTTAAGAACGCGAAGGCCTTTCTCAGTATCACAGAGCTCAAATAAACTCAAAGAGCTATCCAAAATGGGTTCACAGATCATTTTACTCAACAAAACCTTTTATAAACTATTCAAGTTTCAATAAAGAAGAATATTATACGGGCTTCATTGTGTGCATACAATTTGTATGAAAGTAAACAGGACCTTCGGCCGACCGATCGGGTGCCAGCTCCCGACAATACGAATATCAAACTGAGAGAATCCCATGTGGCCAACTATTGTCGTCCTTACAAAATTGCCACAGCCTGTAGTTTCTTTACATACAACAATCTAATAAAAACAACTATAAAGGACATAAAGAAACAGAAAAACTCAATATCTAGGTTTTACTGACGCTATTGAAAATAAAATGCGACTACCGAGCGTGAATAGTAGGTATAGCAGAGTTTCCATTATATCCCACAAGTCGGTTACCTGGTTTTCTTTGTAGAGGTTTCTCCGCTTACGCACTAACTGTTCAGCAATCTGTGGTGTGGCTGCCTCAGAATTGTGCTCGGTGAATGTTGATAGACTTGCTTTATACTGATATCGATACTGACTCTATGTTGATACTATATTTAAAGTACACAAGTTAAGCTCTGCCTACTCACCAAACATAGTAACAAATTTTATTAGTGTCTTATTACATAATAATAATATCAGCTCATTATTGTCGCACTGCAGGGCAAAGAGCTCAGCATTGATCACCACACTTGCTCAAGACGGATTGGTGATTTCAGACTTATACTTTCTTACTTACTAGCTTCTACCCGCGACTTCGTCCACGTGATATTTCTTGCTCCCCCGTCCCACCCCGTCGCATCGCATCGTCTGCCCGCGCTATTATTTCGGTTTCGCTTAGCATTCTTTTTGATTTTTTTTCTTTTTGCTTGACTCCTAAGGGTCCTAGTTATGTTAAATAGCCTATAGCCTTCCAGAGATTAGCGCGTTCAAACAAAAAAACTCTTCAGCTTTATTATTAGTATCAAGGGCGGATCCAGGATTTATTTCTGGGAGGGAGGGGCACATGGGCCAGACGGATAGGATCGATTTTCTTTTGACCATACATACAGAAAAAAGAGTTATTTTATCGACATAGGTAGCAGTGGTGGACTTAGCCTGTCAGGGGCAAAAAATCCCCACCCCCCCCCCCCAGTCTTCGCAGTTTATGTAGGTATTTCTAGTAAGATTTTGCAAAAATAATGACAAATACAGCAAGCATAACGTGCGTAATTATACTCTCCGTACTCCATAGGCCTCGCACCCGAAAGGATTTTTTTTTCGAGGTGGTGCATTTTCTTCTTTTCATTGTGCTATTAACGAAAAACAAGATTGCAGGATTTTTTACGCCCGATATCGGAATTCTCGGTTAGGTTTTTTTTCAAACATTCTCTGGAAATAGGAGTTACATTATCGTTAGTCGAGTTACTCATGCAAAAAAAAACTTCACAAAACTGCAATAAAACTTCAGAAAATAGGAATTACACTATCGTTAGTAGAGTTACTCATGCAAAAACTTGAGAATGTAGAGTGCAAGAGTGAGCGATGCGACGAAAATTTAAGCACCCCGCCTCGTAAGTTAGGTTTTCTTTCGACCATTCATACTTAAATAGGAGTTACTTGGTAAACTCATTACGCAAAAAAGTTTGAGGAATAAGAGAATGTAAGAGTTACTGAAGCGAGCTCGATAATGGGCCTGCAACTCAACTGCTTCTTACTGAACATATTTTGACCACAAAATTTGGGGGCCACCCAGGACTAGGGGCCCGGGGCTATAATATTACATATTATTATGTTAAATCAATCTTTTGACTTTGACTAATCGGGACGCCATCGCCAGCGCCACCAGGCGTGGCTCGACAGAGTCTACAACATTACTCTCGACCAGAGTTAAAGCAGAGTTGGCCTGTGGCGGTCAAGCAGTGAACACGTTTAGAAACTGTCGCGCATTCTGTATAGTTGTGCATACTGCTTATATATATTATCTACTTATCTATACTAATCTATCTATCTAGATAGATAAGTATAGATTAGTTCAGGTTTCCTCATGTTTTTCCTTCACTGATGTCAGTGATGTCCAATATAAACTTAGAAAGTACAGATGAATTGAAAAACTCACATTGGTACTTGCCCAGATTTGAACCCACAACCACACTGGGCCATCACGTCTTATTAACTACAAAATAACGTTTCAAATTGTTTATTATGTACAACAATGTGTTGTCATCTATCTCAGTCCAAATTGGTCCCTAGCTGTTTTCGACAGCAGCTAATCAGAAACCTTGTTTGCAGCGCTCACTCAATTTTGTTAATCCTTTCCGCCAGCGAACAGATTTTAAATACAGTTTCCGTCGAATGAAACTGTGAGCTTTTCACGTATCTACATAATTTCCATCAGCTGATACGACGCAGCTTTAGTACCGCGTTCTCATAAATAAAGTGTTTCTCTTTTATTTAATAAACTGATAAAATCGCCGGGAATAAGCTGCAGCAGCCGCCGAGATAAAATGTTTGACATTAAAACAAGATGCCTTTGAAAAGCTTGAACAAGCGCTCAACTGATAGAAATCGCAGTGCTGATAGCACTTTTGATTCCGTTTCTATTGTTAATACCGTTAGAATTATGGATTAAAGTGGTTTTGCTTTGTCTAGCTATGATTTTGATGTCTTTCAAATATGTATGTAGGTATCCTCTCTTGCCAATATCATGTAGGTCCGAGGTATACTTACGGTTATGGATATGTACCATACTGGAGTGTAGAACTCAAATCATATCATCTCCAAAGATTATTGTAAACTAAACACACGTGATAATGGACTCTATTCAAGCTCTTGCCACTGTGGTGTACGGTACAGTAAATGTGTCACGTGGTATAGAATAATCACACACCCGGCTGTATGTAGCCAGTTGAAAAAAGCTCTTAAATAATTTGGATG
This sequence comes from Dryobotodes eremita, assembly GCA_917490735.1. Classification (NCBI taxonomy): domain Eukaryota; kingdom Metazoa; phylum Arthropoda; class Insecta; order Lepidoptera; family Noctuidae; genus Dryobotodes; species Dryobotodes eremita. The sequence goes on along the minus strand of OU823251.1, from coordinate 13,613,194 downwards.
CTCGCTCAACACTCGAGCAACCACCTACATTCAGTGAATGTGGTCATATTCTACTTTCAAAAGTCCCCGTGACTTACCAACAGCAACATTTAGAATATGAGAAAACATTTTTGCACCTCTGATCTCCCAGCCCCCGTCGGCTTGTATAAAAATGAAAACCAAATTTTATGAATAATGTAATACCCATAAACCGCAGTTTTGCGATTTTAAAACATTTATCTGTCGTCGTCTCTTCGCAATATTTCTTATTTTGTATTTCCATAAACAAAGTAAATATAAAACAAGAGATTGGTTTGGATAAATAAAACCACTATCGTTACATTTAACTAGTTTTGCTCATACATTTACGTAACTACAATGGACTTTTGAAAATCCTCTTAAATAATAAACATAGTATGCTACTTTAGCTACTCACGAAGCTATTACAATATGCTTTCGCCCTTCTTATTATATGATGATGGAATGGTTTCTTTCACGTTATAATTACTTGGCAAATTCCGTGGTAAACTAACCCGACCGCCAAACGACTTCTTTAATTAAATACCGCTCTTGTTTCGGTTTTCATTATAATAACTAAGTGGCCGTGTTCTCTTTTTTAATTTGTGTTTTAATTGCCCATGGAAAAATATTATTAAAAACTTATTAATCGAAAAAAGGTTAACGTGTCTAGCAGCAAAATTGCGCAGACTTCGCTGATAAAATATGGGACGCGATTGGATATTTTAATAAACATACGCCGCGTGTTAAATAAATAAGTGAAAGTGAACAATACAACACAGACACATATTTGAATGTGATAACAATAAATCCTTCATAAGACGAAGGGTTGTGACATAAATAGATCACAATGAACAGGCTTTTGAATAAGGTTGAAACCGTTTATATAAAAATATACTTTCACCATCGAAACAAAAGACTGAGATTTAATTTCTAAGTAAGCAGCGGTACCTTGATAATTCACCCACCCGAGGGAAATATACACGGATATTTTTTTAGTCTTATAATATGAAATTAGGAAAAACATTGAAGTAAAATGTAGTCAGAATTCTCTATGAGTGGTTTTATATTTACCTCTTGTAACTGGAACGAGCTGAGCGCCAAAAAAAATATTTAAAACCTAATTTATCCAAAGAAGAAGTACTTCTGTTTCATCATCATCCTCATTTCAGCCGAAAGACGGCCACTGCTGGACATAATTATGCCTCCCCCAAGCACCGCCACTTCGACCGGTTCTGTGCTTCTCGCACAGAACTTGTATTTATATTTTGGTAAAAATAAAATATCGTTAGAATTTATTCCGTTATAACTAAGCTGGTTATGACGAAGTAAATTTTTCGAAGGTTTATAAAAATGAGGTAGGTACTTGGGATTCATCCCAGATGGCCAAAAATGTAATAGAGGCCAATTAATTAGCCTTTTTATTTAGATAGGTAAGAGAGAACAAGAACGGTGTTTTATTATTTCAGGAATAACTGGGAAAATTGTATTTAGAAAAAGTATATATTTTAAGATTCTGCAAGAATGAATATTGGTTTGCATCATCGTTTACACTAAACGTTGCTTCATCTATTCGCTAATTGTAAGAGTCACAACAAAACGTACAAAAATGACCTACAATTTGGCGCAGCGGTCCCGTTATGGAAAATATTTCTATTTCTAGTGCGGTGTGTGTACTTGTGTCGGGTAAACATCGTCTGCGTCGCGGCGACTGTCAGTCTACCTTGTCTCAACCCCGTCTCCTGCAGCGGCGCAACTTTATTATCGTTACAAAATGCTTTCAACCGCTAAGTTACTCCTGTTTAACTGGGCAACAAGTAAACATGTATAAACCACAGCAACATCATAGAATTTTCAATGAAGTTGCTCTTCTGACATTTCCTCGTTATATCCTATGTAGGTGGCTAAATTGAAATCGTCTCTCAAGATAATTCTTTATTATCATGTCCAAGTCGTAACAATAAGGTTACGTCAATCACTACTCATATGGGGATCGTTAAGTGACCCACCAACACGCGGTATCGTCGCGGTACCACGTTGGTACGGCGACGGTATCCGAAATGACGGAATTTTATTAAACGGTCAAAATTGATAGTTTATTTTTACGCGAGCCATATAGATAATAGCTATAAACGATAAGCTAGGTTACACAAATGTTCTTCCTTCCGTATAGGTGCTGTTCCTACGTGTACAAGTGCTATGGCCCTTAAGCCTCGCTACTTAGTTACCCAGTGCACTTCGCCTCGAACTGAGATAAACGATCGTGGTTACGGTTAGATTAGGAACAGAGTACTCGGTTAATGGAGAACCATGTGGCTAATCAATACGATTGTATTCACCGACGATATTAGTCCCTGTCTTAGATACAGTTCTAGACTCTCGAATACATGCAGTTGGAACCTCGAAGAACTTAAGTTCTTTCGCAGTGTTTTTAATTCAGTTAAGAATACAATTACATAGTATGTGAGGGTAAATAACAAGAAGTACATTCGTATACATTAAAACTATTCCGTGACTGACTTCCTAAGAGACTTCGAACAACCTTAAGCTCTACTGAAGATAGAAACATGTAAGGAAGATGTATTCCTTAGAGAGTGTCAACGTGCTTCCAAGAAATGATGTTAGAGATCTCTACGCCTGAGCGGATCAAACCAAAATAAACTAACAAAAAGATACATGGAAATAAACAAGTCCCGCAAAACAAACCCTTTCAGAAACGTAACATCAAGCTTTTAAGAAAGAGACCGTCGCACAGGGAAAAATTACAAATACGAAACTCTACAAAGCCGAACTTTTACTGAAACTTGATGTGTCACATTTACGGGCATATTATAAAAGTATACACCAAAATCTACGTATACTTCAACAAATCGGTACAATTTCACTAATTACAATTTCGTCTAGTTAATAAGTAATATGGAGGCGTTTTGCTTGGTAAATATTAAAATCGTATTCCGCCCTCACGGCTATTACCGATGTTAATATAATTTACATAGTATTTTCTTTAATAAATTCTTTACATCATATTCAAGGAAGCTTAGTAAGTAATCACATTGGTTGGTAATTAAGGCTTGTTACTCACATGCCTTGATTAAACACCGTTGTATGTGTCTAACAGATATGTAATTCATGAATAAGGATCCACAATATTTATTTTAGTCTCATTTTTATTTCTAATGAAGAAAGGTTAAAAGTAAGCATGTTTCTATTAATTATGCAACGTATTATTACTCAATACATAATTTGTGTGAATTAGAGGTAACCCTCTCTTCCTCGTAATACATATTATGTTATGGCGCAAAAGGGTACCTGCCCTTAAGTATCCTTTAACACTTATCTTTTACCCTTTGATGATGGGTTTACATTCTTCTATTTTACGTATTTTTGCTCAGGGTTCGGCGAATATGATCACACAATAGGCGATCAAAGGATTCGTTGTGAAACCTTCCCTACCCAGTGGCGTACCCCACTCCTTTCTATGTAAAAAATATTAAAACTGATAGAAAATCAGGAAATCTTTTCTAAGTTTTGAGCATAAAGTATCTATTATTCCATTTAGGTACAAATGGGCTTATACTACCTCAGATTGCGAAAATTGTCTTAGCACGAATGGATGTAGTTTCAACAGTCCTGCAGTAATCACTTTGTAATTAATTTAACTAACAAATTAATTAAGTTTGTAATTAATATACAGTAAAGATGAGGACTACTGCTAAGTATCGTGCGAATACACGGTTGCATTCAATTTTCTCGATTCAAAGAAATCTCAAAGCCGTACAATAAATGGATAATATTCAATGAAAAATTTCTAATTAGGTCATGAACTTTGCAAGATAATCGTAACGCAGGTACCTTTTTCAGTGAAAAACTTTTGAATGGAAAATAATATAATATACGTATGAAACTCGTAAAGAGTGTAGGAACAAATAGATTAGGAAAAAAACAACTTGACGATTCTACTTGACCCACACCACTGACACAATATTTTTGTATGTTACTGCAGCTGTAGCACGCCAAAGAGGCTTTAAAAATTTCCCTCAGCTACTAGTCGGCCTTCTAATCCTTTAGACTTAAGTTCTGGTAAAGTCAGTATCTCGGTCTGAGCAGGGCTTTAGTCAGCAGATCTGCCAGCTATGCCATCCTCAAAGCCTTCTGGCAGCATCATATAAATATCTTAATTCAAAACACCGTCGAGAAAAGCTGTTGCAACATCAATCTGAATAAGATGCAGTTTCTTTCTTGTCGTAACACTGAGCAAAGATCTTAAACTTGCCAGCCTGGCTACCGGGCTAAAGGTTTCATTAAAGTCAAAACCCTTCTTTTGGCTAAACTCTTTCATGACAATCGAGCTTTATATTTCTCGACAGTACCGTCAGGGTTGGATTTAACTTTATAAACCCATTTACATGGCAGGGTTTTTCGATCTCTCGGTAGATTTTGCAAGTCCCACACTTTAAACTTCTGTAAAGAATCGATTTTATTATTCATGGCTTCTAACCATCTATATTTACTTGTACTTGATACTACTTCTTTATACGTTGAGGGTTCTCTTTCTATAATCAATCTCTTTCTTTAATGATTATTTTCTTTTATGTAGTAAAATTTTATTAATTGCTCAAATACATAGCAAACTATAGTTTTGTATAATTTAGAAGCATATTGCAATTTTGTAAATGTGAGTACAATGGATTCGTTTATTATATAATTATGTTGACTTGACACCATGGCAGTAGAGACTATGTCATGCTCACTTAAATGTCTCACTGTTGGTGGCGCGTGTGTTGGATCATTCGGTTCCCTACAAAATGGTTGAGCTGGATGGTGCTGATCCACGCGTCATGTTCGTGAACGGGCGCCGTCAGTTGAGACTGGTCATCTCTTAACTGCCACGGCTTATTTTTATTATTAATCTTATATTTTGAATTGTTTTATTTATATTTTTTTTTTCATTGTTCTCGCATATAGAAGCAACACGAATAATGTACCCAGGATTTTGTAATATCTTGATTTAAAAAGAGTGTCCTTGGAGTTTCTTGCCCGTTCTTCTCCATAGAGATCTACGTTTTGGAATGGGCAACTAGCTTCAACTTTCTGACTAACTGACCGACTCTTTGACAATTCAAAAGTGCCTGTAAATGGTTTAACTGAAATAAATGCTTTGAGTTTGAGTTTTGAGTTTGAGTTTGAATCGAATTGACCAAGAATAATTTAAAGTCATCCAATTTTGTTGAGGTCGTAGAGTACTTATCTCTCAAGATTTTTCCATGGAAAGTCCGGTATAGAAACATCTTTCTCTGAATTCATCGGCATCTCAACATCAACTCCTCAATTTCACAATCTTAAAATGCGTGTTCATTTTCTATAATCTCATTTTCTTGTTGTCCTTTTAATTGGATTGACTGTCTTACAGGAGAAGCTACATGTGGCGGAAAATCATCTTCCGGAAAGATCACTCCCACTGTCGAATCTCCCTCTATCTCACAGCTCACTGGTAAATTAACATCTTCCGGAGGATCAAGTCCCAAGACCGTTGGGATTCTCAATTCCATGGTTGGACAAAAGGTGACATCTCTAGATCTTTTGGTCTGTTTTCTATTCCAGATGCGATATCCGTCGTCGTTATCGTATCCAATAAGTCTGCCTTTGACAGCCTTCTTATTTAGCTTCTTCCTTTTCTGTTTAGGAATGTAAAAGAAACACTCACTTCCTATCACACGCAAGTGTGAGATCTTAGGCTTTTTCCTATGCCAGAGTTCATACGGTAGTTTCCCTTCTTCTCATGTGGGTCTCGTGCGATTGAGGACATATGCAGCTGTATTGATAAGCTTTGCCCGCAGGGCTTGTAGAAATTGATCTCCTGTGTGCATGTATGATCGAGCTGTTTCCACAAGAGTCCTATTCTCTCTTTCTGCGCACCCATTTTGTACGAGCGTGTATGGCATCGTGAGCCACCGGAATATTCCTTGATTGTTAAGTACCTCCTGAGCCACTTTATTATCAAATTCCCCGCAATTATCGCTCAGTAAAGTTTTGACTGTATGTCCAGCATTATTGGCTTCTTTCAGAAATTAAATAATCTTGTCTCTTACTTCACTTTTGTATCGAATGAAATAAATATGACGAAACGCGGAGAAATCAACTTTTAAAAGGACAAAGTAGTGACATTTCGAGTACCTTTCAGATCCGCATACATCGTCGCGAATCAGCTCTCCAGGCATACTAGCTCTCTCTCTTTTGCAAAATTTAAGTATTTGTGCCTTCCCATACACATAGCCTTCGCACTGTATATCATCTTTATCATTTAGATTAATCCCCAGTTCCCTCTTGACAAGATCTTTGATGTATTTCTTGTTCTAGTGACCAAGCACATAGCGCGCTCTCGTACCCGCACAGTTGTGCTGTCAGTGATTCAATTGTCCTCCCTTGTTTGTTTACCAGCATCCAACTAGATTTGAAACTGAAAAATTTATCATTGAGGGAATCTAAAATTTTACAAATCAAGAACATTTCCGGCAAATTCATATTAGGATCGGCCTCCAAAATTTCAGCATTCAAATTTTTCACTCCTCTTGCTCAAAAAGTCCGTTATTTTAGCGTACCAAAGCATGGATAATAATAGCATATTTTCCTCTAGGAGCTTTTCTTTTCTTTTAATTTCTGTGTTTTATCAACGAACCTACAAAAACGAAAATGTCTTTCTTCATAAGTAGAATAATCATGGATAAAGACTCGACCTGTTACTGTTTCATAAAAAAGAAGAACATTTTATTTTTGTAAATGGAACTAAAAGCGGTAGAATGCGTGCAATGCGTTGCGGCTAAAGAATAAATAGAAAAAGGCATTGGCGTGACCTCTTTAGAATTTTTCTCTAATTACAAATTGAATTGGTGACCGTAATTTATTTTAAATATTGTATTGGTTTATTATATTTTCTCGCAATCGTAGTGAAAGGTAAACACACGGCGCTAAAAACCCATTCTCTCGGTTCATCATCAACTCGGTTTCTATTTACTACCTCGCTAAAAATAAAAAACCTCGGGAGTAAAACTACCTCGTATATAATGGGTCATTTTAGTCCCCTTAATCTACTATTAATTTCGACATTATAGTAGATGCGTCATTCTTTGAATTATTTTTGAAGCTAAAGAATTGCATGCGCCAAGTGTATGCTCTGTCTGATGAAGTTTCTGCCATATTTCATTTGTTCTTTCAAATCGCATGACTATTATTAGATTATCTTCGGTTAAGTTGCTTGTGGTTGCTTAATGATTAGTAGAGCGTTGCTATTTGCTTTCCATTATAGGCCATTAACGCAACATCGCCTGTTCCTTTGGCTTTGTAAGTTTTCCTTCTGCCGCCGCCATGGCACCTTCTGTGTCGTGCAGCATGATGGACACCTTATACTTCCGTGTAGCCCAATTCTGTGTACCTATGAGCTGACCGATCTGAATCTTGGTGGTGGTAAAATTTTCCATTTTGACAGCACCGAAAAAACTTGTTTTATTGTTAACTTGTATTTGATTATGTCCTGGGTCTTATCTTGGGTATCCTGGGTAAACTGGTGGGCCTGGGCCCAACTGTAGTTAGCGTTCGTTAATAGCAGGCCGTAGGACGCCCCTGCACGCTGAACTGTGCGCTAGCACAGTTCAGCGTGCAAATTGGAGCAGCGTGCGATATGCCCTGTCCTCAGCCTGGACGTAGAACCCCGGAAGGTTGGTTTGGGAGCGCATGTTTCGGGAGTCGATTGCCGACTCCCGGCCACCGTAGGCGCGAGCTTGCGGACGGCGAGCAATGGACAGCTCGCCGTCCGGTAAGGACCAGGCTCGGGTCGACGGCGCGTCGTGTTCCACGCGCGCCTCAAAGAGATGTCAGCACAATTGACGGGGTCCGATAGGGCCGATGCCTGCCGGGGTCGCGGATTGTTCGAAAGAGTTACCGTGGCTCTGGTGCACAGGCAACTGAAGGAACACAGGTGGGTTTTAGTCAGTAAGAGTCTGACACGCCCTTCCGCTCCGCCCAGAGCGGGAGAGGTCATTTGATGATTTCCCACCCAAAAAAAAAAGGGAGCGCATGTTATTTGTGATGCGAAACAGTAAGCCGCGTGTGACGTGTCCATCTTCATTCCCCTATCCACGACCAAGGGTCGGTGTAGGGAACAGAATAGGCGGAAGCTCAATGCATCGCAGCGATTTACAGGCAGAGCGTTTGCATATTCTTTATTTCGATTAGCGCGGCGCAAGCTGTCGCTCGTAATTTACCCGCCATGAGTAGTGAACTAGTGGCGAATGAGCTGCTGGCGTTCCTGCAGCAAAAGCTGGATGTGATGGACGAGGTGTCAGCTGTCCAGGTCTGCACATCGAACTTCAGCGAGGATGACATAGCTGCTGCAAAGTTTTTGTTGTTCAGTGTGCTGAACAAGCGCGACCAGATGGTGTCCCGCCGGCGTGACGGGACTAAAAGGAGCCTGCAGGATATAATCACGCTATTCAAGGAGACCGACCCTGACGACGTGCCGACGTTTGTGGCGAAGGAGCTACACAAGCTTCCTCCCATCACCTTCGACCACGTCGATGTAACGAGCCTTCTGAAGGACATTGTCTTTCTGAAGACCCGCCTCGCGGATGTGCTGACGAAATTAGATGCATCCCAAAACACTGTCGCTGATTTGTGTAAAGAAGTTAGCGAATTGCGCAACATTGTGGCGGTAATTAGGTCACCTGTGCATGCGTCAAACGTAAACACATTTCGTGGAGCCGGCCTCGATATATCGTTGTCGAATTCCGCGTCAGCAGTTTCGTCGCCAGCGCATCCGTCGATTGCTGAGCTTGCAGAGCGCCGCGCCGGCGCGCCCCGCAGCCCGCCGCTCGTCACCGCGGCTCCTCCTCGCAATGCCGCCCGCGCCCCTTGCCCCGTCCCGCTGTCAGTGTCTGCAGCTCCGACGAAACCCCTACAAAGGCATTTCGCTAGCGTCACCGCGAGTACTCGTGGCGCTCCTAGTATCAAGCCCATGCCGGAAAGGGCGCCGAATAGGGCTGATAATGATGATGGTTTCGTGACGGTGCAAAGAAGTAAGCGCCGATCGCGAACGAACCAGAACCGCTGTGGCAAAGCTCCTGCGGAGCCCGAAATGAGCCTGCGTGCAGCAAAGCCGAACACACCGGTGTACATCTCCCGCCTGCACTACACCACTAAGGCTGAGCACATCGTGGAGTACGTGCGTCAAAAGACGAGGTACACGCCAAGGGTGCAGTTACTGGAATCGCACCGGAACGTCAACTTCAAGGCGTTCGTCGTGCGTGTACCGAACTGCATCTGCCCCTCGTCATGGAAGAAGACTTTTGGCCGCAGGACGTGGTGTTCCGTCGGTTCCGCGGACAAGTTCCACTGGACAGCACAAAGTCAAGCTAGTGCAAAGTGAAGCGCTACTAACATAAGCCTTTTTATTAACACAAGTTTTGTTTATATAAAAATATGTATGTTTAGGTTAACGTATTTTTCTATGGGCCTGTGTCGCCTGAAATAAATGGTATTATTATTATTATGTCATTTATTTATTTAAATCCTTATTAAATACATTTTTAAATATTTTTATAAAAACATAAAAAAAAACATTTAAAAATATAAAAAATAGTGGTCCGCCGGTATCGGGAGCAGGGTCTAAGCTACCGGTGGTTAGGACTCCAGAGATAGGAACCTCCTCACAATGTGAGCCGTATCGAGGAGTACTGCCTTCTGGATCAGGCTCTTAATCCAACCGTCTAACGAGAGCCTCGAGAGATGCTGGTCGAGGCTTTCGGCCATCAGGCCATTGGCTGATACGACAATCGGCACCATGATAACCGAGTTAACATTCCACATGTCAACAACCTCGTGTGCTAAGTCGAGATATTTAATTTGTTTCTCTTTCTCAGCTTTCACGAGGTTCTCGTCATGCGGAATGGTAATATCGACAATCACCGTGCGACGCTCTATCACTAAACGATCTATCACCACTATATCAGGCTTATGGGCTACAATAGTCCTGTCAGTAATGATAGATCGATCCCAGTACAACGTGATATGGTCATTTTCGAGAACTGGGTCGGGCACATAGGTACTTGTAATACGGTAGTTGCAATTTGTTGGGGGCAAAGAGTTTCAAGTCATCCATGTAGAGGAGGTGAGATATGACCTGACCACCTCTCCTCAACCAATAGCCTAGTCCTGAATCCTCAAGTAGTGAGCTTAAAGGATTCAGGGCTAAGCAGAACCAAAGTGGACTCAAACTGTCGCCCTGAAATATTCCCCGTTTAATCCATACAGGCTCATCGCTCCCCTGGATCTGTCGACACCCTGGATAGCGAAGAACCGTTCTCCATTGCCCCATACATGACCTAAGAAAGGTGCGTAGAGTTGTATCTATCTTGTACAACTCCAGCACCCTCATGAGCCATGTATGTGGCACCGAGTCATAGGCCTTCTTATAATCTATCCAGCATTTCGACAGATCCTTGCGGGATCGACGAACCTGTTGGCTTATGGCCATATCGATGAGGAGTAGCTCCTTAGTACCGCGAGACCCGTTCCGACATCCATTTTGAGATGTTGACATAATCGAGTTACTTTCAATGTGCGTATTAATTTTCGCTCTCAAAATGGATGTAAGAAGTTTATAGACCGTCAACAAACACGTGATCGGTCTATAATTCTTGGAATCCGTGGAACTACCTGACTTGTGGAGCAGGTGGGTAACGCCTGTTGTTAGAAACTGCGGAAGCGACCCAGACTCTAAAGATGACTGGAACTGAGATGCCAGGCGGGCGTGTGAACTAATTAGCCATTTCAACCAAAAGTTGTGCAATCCGTCCGGTCCCCGGTGATTTCCAATTCGGTAACGGACGGACTGCTCTGGCGACGTCTAATGGCGTAATTATAACTGCTTCCATTTCTGGTACAGTTTCACACGCTCGCCCGACATCCAGTATCCAGCTAGCCTCAGAGTGACAGACGGGCACTGACCAGATGCTGCGCCAGAATGTACTCGTGGCGGCATCATCCGGGCGGCACTCGTCTGTCACATTTTGTTCAGATCGCTCCCAAGTTCTATACACCCATCTTTCATCGCTCTGGAACATGCGATTCTGTGTGTACCGATCAACCCGCCGCTTATACCGCCGAATACGACTCGCCCATGCACAAACTTTCTTACTTTATTATTATTATTATTATTATATGAGATTATAGTAGGTGACACGCCAGCATAAAACACAAAGTAAAACAATGATCTTAGCAGATGGCTCGCTATATCGCTTATAATACTCAGTGAATTCCTGCACAGCAGCAATAAATACATATTTCAGTCTCCTATGTCCTAGATAACCTACAGCCATGAAATCAGATACTACATACGTGATGATATTAACATAGGTTGTCCGGCACATCAGAGGGTCTGGTAAGACACCAAATAAGTGAGAAACTCACCCTAGCTTGGGCACACAGAATCCTAAAGGTCAGGGAATAGTTTCTGCTAGCTAAGCAAGTGGATGTCCAAATGGACGAGTGTTCTTAGAAAATAAGTGTTGTTGTATGATTTTAGTGATATGCTTAGCAATTTAAAAATTGTGAAATATTTAGCATCACTCAACTATTTACCGTTGAAACCCCTCACAACGCTACAACCTTTACTATTTTTGCTAATTGTTAGGTACTTTTGTCCAAGCACGTAAGATACATAACTGATGGGAGCTTCTGTTTATATTTCGTCATTATATTTTTCGACTTGCTTGGCATTGTTGACATTACGTTTTAATAATACACTAATTAGTTAACTTTCCAAAAATAGGTTTGTTTGTTTTTGTGGATTCTTATTTTGGAAATCGGATATTTGTAAATAAGATATCTCTACCTAATTAGAAACCAAGAATAGGCCGAATACCGAATAGTAACCGAATGTTCGTGGTACCTCTAGTTTTCACACGCGTTTTGACATGTAGCCGTGTCTTGTTTTTCTTTTGTTTTTTTCGCTAGAGTAAGCCCAACCTTGCTTCTTTCCAAACCAATTGAGCATTGCTCAGAACTCTCGTGTTTGTCGTACTAAGGCACCAAGCCTAAACTTGATGGCAGGTTCGAACTACAGAATTTTGCCCTAAACACAGCTTCTCTTTTAGGAGTAACGCAACACAATTGAATTTGCTCGTAGGGAGCCCAAACTATTGTACCTAGTAAAACTATACTAATTCTGCGACGTGAAAATTTTCAAAATATTTTAATTTATCTTTCCAGAAGACGTCGATTCTAGTATTATAGTAGTAATAATTAATAACAACATAATATAATATTAAGTTTATTCATTTATAACCAAGCCTACGTTCATCAATAGTGTACTTCACCCTAACTGAATCAGTTTGACGGTGCGAGCGGGATAGAGGGATACATGGCGCGGGGAAGTGGGAGCGAAATATGAATTTGAGCTGAGCTATTACAAGCTCATGAGGACCTTTACGTTTTGAATTATGCACATAAAATGACTTAGTATGACTTAAAATATACACTCCTACGGTAACATCAATTCCAATATTATACTTTAATTGAAATAATAAAAATCAGATCCGTTTCTAATAATTCAAAGTTTCAAACGTTCTGCAATTCAAATGTGTATCTACTCAAACCCAACATACCTCCATAATATAACACACAAAAAACTGATATCTAACTGTTCTCAGAGAACTATAAGTACTTCCAGTAATTATTACCAGGCTCTCATGAATAAATATAAAGCTCTAAAAGATAAAAACTCAATGAATGTAGAAAGACGATATGGATTTCATAGAAATAGCGAGAGCGCTCTCGCTACTTTTAGGTGATGTTTTCACCGATGTTCTGGACTATTTTGCAGTATTATTAAAGACTGCAAACTACTACATAGAACAATAGGATATGAATAAAATAAATAAAAAACTAGAAAGACCTTTGATCTTTCGTGATTTCTAAGTGGAGTTAAAGGAGATAATTTCATTTAAGTAGTTAGATAAACAACGAGGCGCCGGCCACCCACGCTTGTCTCTTAGAGGTCACTCAAGGACTCACCCTCTCTCCTACGTTCCTAATTTGGACTACTTTTCTACTAATCTAAACCTAAAACAAGTTACTTAACAACTTCGTACATTACAGTTTTGCAAATGTGCTTGAAATAATTATTCAAGTATTTCATATTTAACTTATTATCACACACAAAAATACAACATAACCCATTTAACTCATACCACAGTACCATTCATGCATAAAATGAATATGATTGCCACCGATTAGGTAGGTAAACCTATCTTTGATCTTGTCTACTACCTATACAGCTAGATAAAGACTTGCTCATTAATATGAGATTATGCTCATTTTTCCAACAATTATCTTTTCATGTTGAGCCTTCGTAAGCGTTTATAATTCAAACATTTTTCTGCCGCTTATTTTAAATGAGCAAAGTTACTAAAGAGCTCCAAACTTAAAAAGGTTATATCTAATAGGTATTTTTATACTTTGAAGCCGTTGCAAACCAGTCTTTCGTCACTGTTCTGTAACGACTTAAGTTTCGGAAAATATCCTTTGGAAAAAATAGCGGAAGTTTGGTAAAATGTGAGCTAAAACATTTCCATTATTCTTTAAGTGCTATTAAAGTGAGGTACTTTCGTAGCAAAATAAAACATTCATTCGGATATGTGGTTAAAGGCAAGGCAATTGGATGGAGCGGCGTTTAATTGGCCAGAGGCTGTAACATGCAATCAGAGCAGCGCATGTATTCATTACCTGCGTAGGACGTAAATGTAAGTGATGCTATATGAGGCTGTACATTTGACATAACATTAGGTACTTAAGGTGACACAGCATACCTGACGCAGTAGGATCAATAGGCAGTGAGGTACATAATATTGGTCGCGAGAATTACAAATAATTATTAATAATTTTATCCACGAATTGTATATCTTTGAATTTAATTTTTTGTATTGTATGTTATTTGAATGCTTATTTTATTTTAATTTTTATAATTCTATGTTAATTAATGTAATTGGACCTGTGCCGTTTTAATTACCTATAAATAAATAAATAAATAAATAAATGACATGTGATACTAAATGAATATGTCAGTGTTAGAAGTTGACCTTTCAACATGACGGCACATCGAGCTTAAATCAAAATAAATTAATTAAAGAATTACTAATATTTTTTTATTCGTTTAATGTTTGATATTTCATATAAGTTGCAACAAGAAATGTCTTTATAAGTCTAAGGCGCACAATTCTGTGCAAGTGTGCAGTCAATATACCAATGTAAAGAAGGCAATAATAACACAGATAGCGTTTTAAATTAGTACCTACCTACTCTAATATTATTAATAATATTTATGATATGACAAGTGGTATAGCGTAAGACGGTAAGACTAAACTAATTACATTGTCGTTATATAAGGGTTACTACGAAATAGTAGTCGAGTGTAGTGTGTGTGTCAGATTGAGCCGATAATCAAGTTTATAGCTAAATTACAATAACATTAATAGACTCGCTCGACATCCGTGGGATTAATATAATAACACAATAAGCTGAAATTACCTTACATGGCTGGTTATGAACTAAGGTAATTAAGTTCCCACGTATATATGGAATAATAAGATAAAAGCTTTATTCTCACTGTATGAAAAATTGGTATTATTACAATAGTCGATTTTATATACACTGGATAAACTTCATACACTTAATTAACAAACAAACTACTAAAATAAAAATATAATAACCTAACCTAACTAAAACTATTAAAAACTAAAATATGGCGTCGAAAAATTCCTCTGCATCGCTGTCGACTGGTAATGTACTCAAAAGACTGGCAGCATTGCCATGTTGTATGGCAACGCTTAGCCTCTGGCCAAGGTAAAATCCAGCCCTTGGGTCACGGGAAGTGTCAACCAGCTGTTTGGAGATTTCGTTGAATAAATCATGAGCAATCGGACCCCACGGCCCGAGGGTTTTAACCCCAAACGGCTCGAAAATATAAATTATACTTTCGCCGCTTGATGTTTTCCGCAGCAGCAGCGGCAGCAGCGCCAGCATAGCACGCTAAGCCAGGAAGGTAGGATAGCGCAAGAGTATCGACACACGTTGCGTCCCACACTAAACGCCTACCCATCTTTCATGGAAATAAAGACATGCCGTCCGGTCTCTTGCCATCGTCGCGTGCTAAGCTATTAGGTTCTAATACAGCTGGAACGCCGACGGTGATAAAAGCTCGTCGGATGATGTCATTAATGTTCACATGCCGCACTAAGCGGCCCACACCTCGACTGCAAGACAGGCCGTGGTGTCCGAGGCTGTTGACAACTTTGCCAGTGACAGCGATGAGGAGAACAACAAGGAGCTCCTAGTTGCAGGGAAGCAGCGAGGCGAAAAGTAGTTTCGTCGAACAAAGTGCCTATGTTCGACGACGGTAGTGCATGAACCGACCCCGACTCCCTTACCCACTGCTAGCAAGCGCGCACGCTCTGCAGTAGTACCCGACGAGTCAAGTAAATGGTTTCATTGATAAACATCCTTCGCTCCATTTTCTCAGTTTGGAACCAAATCGAACGAATTGATCAAAACATCAAAACGCTGTAGTCAAAAATTGACGTTTACAAACATGACAATCTGAAAAGTTAAACCGTGTGACCACCGCCACTATTCGCATTCACAAAGTAAAACAATACGACCGCAAAACCAACGACATGCAGTTGATGTATCTATACGATGTTGACATATCAAACAGCCCACACCCCGCAGCCTATCAAAATGCAGCTAACAATCTGAAGCGAACGGTTTTACTACACTGTAGTTCTGTTGTAACATTGTGAACTGCAACGATGGAACCACAGAGCACAGAATCGCCGCACAGCGCTCGGAAAGCGGTTAGAGGCGCAAGTACTCCGAATATTGGTGCCCGAATTTGAAAATTGAAAATGTCATGGCCCGTCACATTCTATGAGTAAATTGTATGAAAAGTGTTGACATTACCGAGTAGCCCCGCCGAGGTGTCTCCGTACTCTGTGGATGGAACAGTCGACCGAGTGTTTCGTGACTTTTACTGGTGAATGACGACAGGAACAGCCATTAAGCGAAATCATTAGGCAATGAAATATTATTGTTAAGATAAATGTTTCACAAGTATTAAAAAAACGGTACTTATAATGTTTGATGAATTATTGGAATTAGGTATTTCCAAATGGTAAACAAAATTAAGAAAATGAATAATTCAATCATTCATAATTTACCTTTATCAATAAAACTGAAGGAGGGTTTGTCAGACATCTTATTATTCCTGGAAGAACAGGTACCTACTCGAACATGAATTAAAGATCAAAAAGGTACATTCCGTGAAAAGCTCAATCAAAGAAAACGTTTAAAATATGCATTTAAGTTTATATCAATAGTTACAAGCAGCATGTAAATGCCCAACAGAAGTCACTCACATCCCTGTATTCTTCATTTAAAAATAAGCAGGAACACACTTTCGCATATTTCACGGAACAAAAATTAAACTTAATATCTTTCATAACTTGTTAAACATAACCGTAACAATCTTTTGTAATTAAATATCTTAACAATATTTTAGGTAATAATATTAAACTGAGATCAAGAAAAACAGAATGCATAATGGTATTTTAATATAGTACATCGAGTTTTGGAACGAAGTTCCTCGCACGTTATACTCTGCACACTTGGCGAATTACAGTTAAACCGAAAAAAGTGTAACATTTTGTCCGTCACAACGCGACGAGAGAGCGTTGTCATTTTAGAGCGTTGTCTGTGTCACTAATACCTGTGTGAAGGTTGCTCTCTAAAACTTGTATTAAAGTACCTTTTTCTATAAAATAACATCGGACAGTCTGGATTCCGGGCTTTTTAATCTGCCATGGGCCATTAAAAATGCAGTAAAAAAAATAACAATAAACTTCGAAAATTAAAACCTCTTTTGATGAAGGTTAAAAAGTTAGTAATCCTTCAGCTCGGCATGAATAAAATACGTGCTAAAAACATTTGTGGAAATATAAAAGACGTTCTTGAATAATAAAGTTAACGTTTTAAAAAAAAAAAACGCTGGCGCCTACAGTAAACAAAGCGTTCTGCTTTTTATTTTACTTTATACGGAGTATTAGCCTATAGGTACTTTCTATAAAAGTTTAAAATGATACCCTAGGAATGCTGAAATGAAAATGAGCTTTTCGTGATATGATTTTAAAGTATCTGAACATTACAAAAACAAATTTTGAGCGTTTAGACTTTGAGACACGTAAACGCTAGCTTTCGTAGAGAATATGAAAATCAGGTTTTGGAACTTTACAAATCGCGTAGGAGAGGAACAAGTATTTGGCTTTAAACCAACGATATTCTAGCGCTCTTGAGGACTTCAAGGTCTTGTAAATACAGGTTGTGCGTTACGAACCGTGCGGCATCTTGCCAGGATACGAGAATAATATACTTCTAATTATATGGGCTACAAAACTTCTGTAGGAGGCGACAGCCTGCGACATGGCTAGGAATGTCAAATGGAGGTAAGACACAAGGGGTCGCAATTCGTGAAATCAGTACCCTGCTCAGTTTAGTCTCACGGTTTATATTTAGTTAATGATATCACAACTAAACAATCTAACAAAATCTAAAAAGAACTGTCCAGAAATTCTTCACCGAATCATGTGAAGAAAATAAAAGTTCTCAAATGCTAGTTTTGAATGAAATTAACTAACAGTACCATAGGAATCTGAAACATCCTCCAATAAACCTATTCCCTAACTCAAATAACATGGGGAAAACCAACATCAAATATATACCATCCAACAATAACTTTAAAAATGTTTTAGTATATTAAATATTTGGCGTACGTTATCATTTTAAGCGACTTTGTTTTTCCAAGAAATTGACTCACTTTTTTGGCAGTGATGGCGCAATAGCTGCCTGACGTCACATCAACTTCGTCACACCCCACCCTTAATCCATTTAATAACCTAATTCATTCAATATAGTATACATTTGTAGTATAGAATATATTGAGCAATGTAGGTAGGTTTATATGAATATTTTTACTACCTATTATATGTTGTTACTACGGTGTACTTCATAAAGAGAATTTCTTGTGAATATATCAATTTTATCACACGATATAATAATAAATAAAGTCACATAAAGACATTAAAATGCAAAAATAAATATGTACAATTGTTACCCACAAAATGTCCGGCAGCCGGTTTTATTTCACGTTTTATGTCACAGAATCATGAGTTACGGCCCATAACAAAAACATATAATATAAAATTTCGGCCAACACTCTTATTTACTCTTACTTGGATTCAGAGTTTTGTAATTGTTGATCCCGCGTCAGGTAAACGTCACCTGGCACCCTGGGCACGCCACAATTGCGGCGGTAAATCCCCTCTTTGAGAAGTGGATTGAGAGGCACCATGGCGTCCTCTCCTTCCGCCTGACGTAGGTCCTCACTGGACATGGTTGTTTTGGGAGGTTCCTGTTTCGCATAAGGCGGGAGGAAACGCCCGGGTGTTACCATTCTATGGATCGCCCGGAGGACACGGTGAACCTTAGGGTCGAGGTCTGAACGGCTTGGGCGGTGCACTGCCGTGTCCTCACGGAGGCGATCAGCGGCGGCGATCTCTCGCGTCCGGCCCTGAGCTAGCCCATGGTACGGAGCGAGAGGGCATGGGAAGCCGTCACCTCCTTCTTCGAAGCAATAATGCACGCGAAGGAGGAGGCGGAGCGCTTAAGGGAGAGGCAACGTTGTGTGCTCACGCCCCTAGTCACCGCAGGAGGAGACACCCTAGGCGTCGGGAGTAGATAGCCAATTCCCGGCCATCTCACGCACGGGCTTGCGGATGGTGAGCAATGGGCAGCTCGCTTTCCGGTAAGGACCAGGCCCGGGTCGACGGCGTGTTGTGTTCCACGCGCGCCTCAAAGAAATGTCAGCACATTGAGGTCCATTAGGGCCGATGCCTGCCGGGGTCGCGGGTTTGTCCGAAAGGTTTACCAAGGCCCTGGCACACAGGCAACTGAAGGAACATGGGTGGGTATTAGTCAGTAAAAGTCTGACACACCCTCCCGCTCTGTCTAGAGCGGGAGAAGATATTTGATAATTTGCCACCCAAAAAAGAAATTTGTAGTATAAAAAATCGAAACAAGATAAAAGACGAAATGTTAAAAATTAATATTGGGTATTAAAACAGTTGCAGAACAGGTAAATTGGCCTAAACGAAAAGAGAGTACGAGAAAACTTAAGGTATATCAGATGGGAAATCCGTATTTGATTTCCGAACTAGGGAATCGATTGCAATCGGTTTTTAGGTTCGTGGCCGCTAAATAACGTAAACGTTCAAACTAATATTATCGTATAAAAATTACCTACTCGTAAGTTATCCCGATGGAAAAACAGTCATGCTTAAAGATCAACCATCATGCGAATGTAAAACCTACAAATATTAACTATTAATATAAAGAGGATGGGTTCCTGGATGCTGACGAACCGTAGCCTCGAAGAACTGCATGCCACGACGGAATCGTAAGTGACAGGACGATCAAGTGTCGCGGGCCAGAAAGGACTTGCCATTCTCGAACTCCAAGGATTATATGTGGCTGGTAACAGCGACCAAACAGCTCGCAAGCCTCGGTGATATTCCAGTACCCGGAAAAAGGGCCGGAAGCAGTCCTTTTTAACTGGTTCTACACCTACGTGACAAATAAAATAGAATATTACACCAGTGAAAATGCTAAATTAAAAAAATAAGGAAAAATATTTTATTTATTTTGTTAGGGAAAACATACAATTGCTTTTTTTTTATTATACATATATTACATCTAAGATTACAAAATAATTGGAAGTGGGTAAATGTACCATCCACGACGTTTCCACAGATTACCTAGGTTAAGGATACAGTGAATACATAATACTCAAGTTACAAAAACAAAGAAGAATACAGGAAGAGAAAAAAGAGGATGTACTTCTCTTAAACTAAAACAATTAGTACTTGATATAGGTAATTATTACGAAAACAAACAAAAAGAAAAGACACTATATACACATCACGCAAATGCAGACTGTTCACTTAATATTTCCTAAATTTTTGGCGATCTAAAGCGAATATATCGAAGTTTACAAAAAACTTTTATACAAAAAAACAACCGACTTCCAAATAAAAACTAAAATAAATAACTAACTAAACAAAATAACTTTAATTTCGGAAGTCGGTGTCTTTGGTTGTGTTTTTTCGTTTTTGGGCACCGACTTCCGAAATTAGAGTTATTTTTCACGTTTTTTTGTGTTTTTATTTGGAATTTGGTTGTTTTTTTGTAAAAAAGTTTTATTTTTCACTTTTAAGTTGTGGTACCTACCCTACACACATTCGTATACCACTACTTGATATGTAAATAACCGTGACAGGAAATTATTATAACATCATCAATATAAACGAAGTGGAAAAAATACGCATTATTAAGGATAACTCAAAAACTACTGGTCAGTATTTGATTAAATTTAAATGGAACCACATGTGAAGCACCAGCTTTCAAATAAAAAAAGAATCATCCAAATCAGTTCACCCAGAAAAAAGTTCTGAACTCACAAACATAAAAAAAAATACAGTTGAATTCAGAACCTCCTCCTTTTTGTGAAGTCGGTTAAAAAATTTTTGTTATAAATGTTGGCTACTTTATGGAGAGGCGCCCGTTCACTTGCGTTGGTACGACAAGGTTTCGTGGCAAAAAGCGGGTAAACGCGTGCCTCTTGTCGTATAACAGTTCGGAGCACTACATAAAATATTTTATTAACTAGTTCTGAGCAGTCAATCTTGTTATTCAACCAATCATGAAGTATCATGGCTTGAAGCAACAGACGCTTTGATTCCAAGGTTAGAAGGTTAAACTTGTAGGGACTCAGTGTATGAAATATGTTTCATGTGACATTTAAACTGCATTGTTCTTAAGAATTTGCGTTGAACTTTTTCTATAGCAAGATTGTATTTAGCATAGTATGGATCCCATATCATGCAGGCGTACTCAATGTGTGGACGAATCAAAGAATTAAAGAGATACAGGAAAATGGCTGGTCGCTTAAAATCTACGGATGATCTCATTACAAGGTGATACATTTGCAATGCCTTAGCAATAATCTTATCAATGTGTAGATTTAGGTGCAGTTTTCAGTCCAATAGGATATCCAAGTCACTAATCTAAGTCTTTCTTAGAAGTAATTCATTGCATAAAGAACAATTAAAACTAACAATGTTTCTATTTTTGGTGAAATTCATATATCTTACCTTACCTACTTAGCTATACTTAATTTTAATTTATTTATATCACAACAGTCAGACAATCTATTTAAATCATGTTGTAGAAGATAACAATCATCAATCGTTACAATGATCCTGTAAAGTTTGGGTCATCAGCATACAACAGAAAATCATTGTTATGAAAGCAGTTTCCTATATCATTTAAGTAAATTAAAAACAATAAAGGGCCAAAAATTGATCCCTGATGTACACCGGAAGTAGCAAGGAAGGTGTCAGCATGGTACCCAATACTCACTAGTCACTATAGTTTGATTGCGGTTATACATATAAGACTGAAACCATCGCAGCAAGCTGTCTCTAATGCTATTGAATTTTGTTAAGTAATATTCTGTAATCAACTCTATTACTTACCAGGTTCGAAGAAAAATTACATCATTTGTGTAAATATAAAAAAACTTGGTTGACTGAGAACTAATTGCAGCATTAAGATTAGATTTAAGACACGAAAGAAACTGCTTGACTCAAATAAGATTGGTAAAATGGTTTATAAAAATCGAACTTAAACCGTTTCTAATTTTCTGCAACTGAAGTTTTTTTTCAATAATTAAAATCAAAATCTTTACGTCAAAATTTTAAAGAATTTAGAATGGAAATTGATGGCCTGTTATATGAAATAGGTTACAACCATAGAGGTCACGCTGTAGTAGATACCATTAATGAACAGCCGCACTCAAAGACGTCCATCAACGTAGACGATAATTAAATAACGCTAAACTATTTCCATAAATTGACAACAATCCAAAATAGTAGTGCCTAATTGAGCCTTAATACACATATCAAAAGTGTCTAGGGATCAATATCAGGTTTTTATTTTTTATTTTTGACTCCTGTGGATGCTTTTTAGTAAACGTCGTTTGAAAAGGGAATAGTTTTTGAATTTCGGTCAAAAGATGATAATCTTCTATTAAGTCGTATTCCTATATAATCCTGCAACGGGTTTGAGGCCAAATCAGTAAAAACAATTGCCATACTTCTAAGTGAAATCAATAGAAAAGAACGCTATTATGGAGAGAAGACGACATTTGAGTCGAAAAGAAATTATCAAAGTCGTAGGAATGCTGGAAGCTGGTTCTCGGCAATGTGCTACGACAATCGCTCTTGACACTACGCAGAGTGTTATAAGTCGACTTTGGACACGTTACCGCATCACTGGCAGCGTGGCAGAGCGTCATGGAGGACGAGCTCGCATCATCACCCGCAGCCAAGATCGTTACATACAAATTACTGCTCGACGAAGCAGTACAATTACCGCGATTATGTTGGTTACGAGGCTTCATAGCTCTTCAAGGATGTGAATAAGCGATCAAACCATAAGAAATCGCTCGCATGAAGTCAATCTCGGTTCCCGAAGGCCACTACGTGTACCTCCTATTGAGCCCCGCAATCACAGAGCCCGTTTAAGTTTACAACGGGCTCGTGAATAGGCACACAGAAATTGGGCAGAAGAAGAGTGGCGTTTTGTGTGTTTTTCTGACGAATCTCGCTTTGGAATGAGGCCAAATACTAGACGTACACGGTGTTGGAGTACCCCTGGACGCCAAGAATGTTCAAAATCACACCAGGAAGTCCATGCATATAGTGGTGGAACAATCATGATATGGGCGAGTATTTGGATCGGCAAAAGAACCGAACTGATTTGTATCAGAGGCAATCTCAATGCACAGTTTTACGCTAAAACGATTGTATCAGATGTTGTTATTCCTTTGCGGACCCAGTTTGGTGCTTAATTTCTGCTTATGAATGATAATGCACGTCTACACACTTGCCGTAGCTAATATCAACATCCTACTATGGTCTGCTCAATCGCCAGATTTGACTCTCATTGAGCACGCATGGGATATGCTTCAAAGAAGAGCTCTGCTAAATATGGATGCCGTACACACCAGAAAATCTTTTTCATCTGTTACAACGAACCAGGGTGGACATTCCGCAGAGTGATTTGGATGAACTCATATTAAGTAGGTATGCCGAATCGCTGCGACTGTATTATAAGCGTTAACGCGTATAATTAAAAATAATTGTTTATTTTACGCAATAAAAACTTTCAAAAACTTTTATTTTATGTTTTTATCACATTTTAATGCTAGGATTAACTAAGGTGCAAAATCCAGGATAAGCGAAAATCGCGAAAAGTCTTTACTAACGCAAAAGCAGAGAGTTCTTCGTCGATCTACACATACCAAATAGACATTTTTATTTAATTTCAATAGGGCAGTAAAATATATTTTAAAATACATACCTCGATCCCTAGATCCTCTTGATGTATGTATTTTCCTGACCACTGGCCACTCTTAAGCAACCGTTATTTTAGTCTGTGAGTGCGGCGGTTAAACACGTAGGTACTACACACACTACTTATGTACGGCCGATTTAAGACGGATTACGCTCACCTAATCCGTCTTAAATGTAGGTACATAAGTAATGTTTTAAGATTAAGTACCAAATCAAGCCTCGCATAATTACTCGGTAGGTACATAGTTTGTCACGTGTAATTACTCGTGTAACGGTTACTGAATGCGTGAATAGCGGTTCAACACGATCACTCAATATCGCTGTTTCTGCTGTATTGTATTTGTAATGTGTGTTGATGTCACTGTATATATCTTTTGTTGTGTATTTGTTGAGCTTTGTTAATACATCGTTTCAGTATGTCACTATATTTTTTATAAATTTTTTAATTTAGTTTTGTTTGTTTTATTATGAATATTTTTTTAATGTAAATAACATTTTCAACACATTTGCTCAAAAAATGCATTTACGATGCCTGTATACATTCTTCGAAAGTTAAAAATTACGCACCATACAACGGAACGTGCGGTTAAATAGGTACTCACACCTAAGTACCTGTTTTACCGCATACTCCGTTGTATAGCGCCGTGCGTATCCTTTATGGTTTATTTTTAATTTCCATAAAATAGTTATTTATGATACTAGTGCGGTAAGTTGGTTTTTACAAACGAGTAGATGGATGTAGGCCCGAGACGAAGGCGAGGGCTTACCATAGTCACGAGTTTGCAAATACCAATTTCCGCACGTGTGTCATAAAACGTTTTTCAACACATTTGCGAGAAAACGGTACAATATTAATATCGGATTCCTCGCTTGAACTCATTTATTATTATTTTGTCCAAATTATCCATAAGATACACGTCGGAGAATGACGTCGAAATACAGTCACGGAACTGTTGTATGTTTTCTTCATGATAGTCCCTTTTGTACGCAAACCAACTTAGCATAGAGTTAGGTTTATTAGTCGTCACTGTCAGGGTCTGCCCTGCCTCGTGATCAGATAGAGCCAGGTGTTGAACTTCACCTTTAGCTTGTTTGATATTGCTAGCAAATAAATCTAAACACGACTGTTTTCGTGTTGGTGTTTTTATATGCAATTCAATATTGAAATTTTTCAACAACCCTAAGCGTTCTTGGCACCTTTTATTTGGTTTTATTGTATCTAAATTCCAATCACCACAAATAATTACCTTCTTTGATTTCTTTGTGACTCTAATTAGTAATTTTTCCAATTTTGCTAGAAAGACTTTTGTATTGCTATTTGGTTTCCTATAAATACAAATAATGAAGATGTAATTTATTATTAATTACTTTCCGGTACTTTCAAAATTAAAATGACATTCAATGCCATTTATTAACTTATCTAATTTAACACAAGTCATCTCATTCTTAATAATAATGCATGTACCACCTCGTTTAGTATCTCGACGGTATGAAGCGACTAGTTTGTAACCAGGAATCCGAAGAAGTGATTCTGATTACCTTTTAATGAATGACTCACTTAAACAAATTATGTCAATTTCCTTAGAATTCAGAGAGAATTCACTAATTGCCACCGTTATTTCGGCTATCTTATTAAAAATATCTAAAATGTTTTGACGAAACAGTATATCAGACTGGATTTACTGTGAGGTACGAAAAAATTATGCATTTGATTTAATGAAAGGTTCTTTTATGTTTGACTGATTAGTAATTTTCATTTTATTAGATAGTAGAACTAGTTCCTTTCTTAAATGGTACCTATTTGTGGTTTGTCATTAGGCATTTGGTTTTTAGGTTAGAAATAGTATAGAATAGCACCCTTCTTATTTTTCTCTGGTATTTGGAATATGGGCGGCGTTTTTTCAACGCAAACACCTGGCTGTAATAGGTATTTTGTGTTATTAGGACAAGTCAAGAATTTTTGATTGTAGGTCCTAAAAACTATTTCTAAATTAAGCTTAGAACTAACCATACTCATAAAGTTATTCATTTTATTTAAAAAATCATTTCTGTTGTTCTTGTGAATTAATTTACAGTTAATATATTTTTTCACAATTAGATACAACTGCCTATTAATCATGTATTCATTAAGATACGGATTGTATTGTACATTTGTTATGAAAACCTTTTGCTTTCGAAATAAGCATAATATTTACTTAAATTCAACACATATTTGTACACATTCCTGTCAGATATACCAATACACAGTATTAAAATGTCTTTGTTTGCAACATTTTTGACATATTGTCACACACGTTCTTAGTATTTCGCAACTTGTGGCAGATGATTTTACCATTCCGAAAATGCCATAATCGTCATTCTATTTTCTTTCATACTTTCAAGTATTCTTTCAGCAAAATTTTGATATTGTTCATCACCAATGATGTAAATCATTCTTATTTTTTTACTGTCATTATTTTCTTTATTATTGTTTACCTCTTCAGTTAAGACTTTATTTAGGCTTCAGGCAGTAGGTAAGGTCTAGGTCGATAGGCTACGTAAATTCTTAATCAGATATTAAGTTTTGTTGCAGTTATTTGTGATATGTCTGTTTTGATACTACCCGACATTTGGCTGACTAACTGTTGCGGAATGCTGTTAGTATGAGTTTCAGGTGTTTCAGTATGAGTTATTCTACCAGAGTGATTAATTTGGCCCCGGGATTAGCATATTTTAACGTTCGTCAGTTTCTTTGAAACGTTGTTTTGTGGTGTAACTACATGGTTTGAATACTGGGCTCATTGTCAAGGATTCACTGGACACAATTTCAGGAGATGTATTTGCTTGTTGTTGTCCTCTGATTTCTGCTTAAGACCGTTGCATTCGTGGTTCAGATTTGTTATTTCTTCGTGCGCGGTAGTAAGTTCCAAACGAAGATCTATATTTAACCTGTTGGCTTGAATGCCAAAAGTCAGCCAGGCTAAGACCGGCGCTTGTGCCTACAAGCGCCACCGATCTTAGCCCGGCTGACTTTTATATTTTATACTTTTCGCCAACAGATCCAGTACCTCCGCATCAGATACTTTGGATAAATTTGAGCTCAGTTGTATATCGCCTACGTAGGTAATATGCCTAAATAAATTATGTACCTATAGTACAGTAGTAGCAGTGCAGTGTAGTAGTTTGTGTATTTTCATATATGAAAATATGAATAAATAAACGTAATTGGAAGGATCAAAACTGCTTTACGTTTTCAGATGCGTGGAGTAATTAACTTTAAAAACTAAATAAAAATACTCAAAACATCAAAACACTCTATACAATAATATATATAAAAATGTTTGGAACATTTCTACGTTGATATTGTTAACATTAAGAGATTAATCTGGCAACATGTTTGGCAATGGCATACAATCATACTTAAACATCTTTAAGTATATTCTCAGAAAAATCAACATTGATTTTATAACATAACATAATATCACACTTATAGTCCCTGAAGGGTCAGGCAGAGGTGTACCTATGTACATCTAAATTTCGCTACCTAGGTTTAAGTCCCATGTAATAGCGGGCGAGCCTATTGATTTTATGTACCTAAATATTTCTAATTTCAACGGAATCTTTAGAAGAAAATCTATTTTGACTTTTGCCAAGTGTAGTGTTAAAAGTATAGTCGATCTCGTAATTATTTTACCACTTTTGTTTAAAACTCCCCACTAAATTGAAATTTCTGTAAGGTTGAAACTATCTAACTGTCACATTGGTCTTAGAGCTAAAATAGACCTTGACGTTTTATGACGTGCAAGTGACATTCAACCTTAGGGTGGTGAAACAAGTACGGGATTGACTGTACTTCTTACACTCACAGAAAGTGCAAATTGTTTGGAGGGTATGGGTTTGGGATGTACAGTCACCAAACGAGATAAGTAATCAGCGTCGATGGATGTTTTCGAATGATATTTAATTGATAATTAATTAACTGTTAGTTTTCTATTAATTAAATTAAATTTTATTCGAAAACATCCATCGGTTTCTTATTAAACTTCAACTATATACGACGACCTATATTATCTGTTTACTATATACATGGTTAATAAAATGAAGAATATTACATTTAGCTGGACCAAAGCGTGTTTTTGCTAAAATCTCTTAAAACCAAAAAAAAAGTACTAAAAGTAAGTAACTAATATAAGTAAATAAGTAATCGCTTTTTTATATTTTTGCAATTGCAAGTATGGCATCTCTCTTATCGGAATATACTATTATCACGATTACCTACAGTTGAGTGAAACGTAGTAGTGTTTTCGAAACGTTATACGCACTCCAATAACAAATTATCAATCAAAGTTGAAAACAAACGCGGGCGTGGGAATCGTACGGCGGGTGAGCGCGGGGTGGGGAAGGAGCTGGAGGGTGGTGCGGGGGCGGCTGATAGGCGCCAGACTGGCTGGCGCGCTGACTGCACGCTGGTGCATCCTGCGCAGGTGCTCGCACCTCCCCGCACCCCGCCAACCTCTCTTATCCTACCGAACTTCGACATGAGATCGTGACACATTATAATAACTAAAGTACCGACCGTAACTAGCCAAATCGTAAAGTACACCTCGTAAGCCCGAAAAAATATTTGCTGAATATTTTTCATCATCAGGAAAGCTTTTCACGTCTTCTCTTCTCGTTTTCTCGTTTTCTCTTTTGTCGTGAGCAGTCATACGCCAGTCGACAGTCGACTACAGCCAGTATAAGCTTCAGATTAACCACATTTATTTTTAAACTTGGCGGCATAACTTTACACCGTTGGTTAAGATACAGAGACGAAACGTAGCGTAAACATACGATTTAGTCTTAAAATCAGTGCATTAGTGTCCCCAACCTGAATCTTAGAGTCAGTCAGAATCCAACTGAACTGTTTATGTTTGCCGACATACCCAAAATGTGCCAGGATTTCTCTATTTCACGAAATAAGTACCAACATGTATTGTATCATAAATATTATATAATCAAACGCATCAAGCTCTCGTGATATTACACCCGTTTCAATATTTTCCCATTCCGAGAAGCTTGGATAAAAATATTCCAAATTTTAAATTCGGTGATCATTTTTTAACTGATTCAAATCAGCAACGTAATGACATATTGTTGTTTACTTCATATACGCTATACCACTAGCAAACCAAACAATGATGCGTCGAGTGGAATGCAATTACCCGATGTGTTCGAGTGATCTTTAATGTATTGCTCCGCCTACGTGTATTAATTAATCGGTTAATAGAATCACTTAACTAATTCCGTGTATAAACAATAATGAATGTATCTGTTTAGATTAACATAATTTTCTTCATTTTCCCTGCAAGTTAAGGTAAGGTAAGGTTAAGGTAAGTTCCGTGGTTGTTAGTCTAAGTTTGACAACTTTGAAATACAAAATATTTTGAAAATTACAAGGGCTTCTTCTTAAATGCTCACTCATTCATTTTACAATTTGATGACACTATTACTCATGAATGCATTGGAGTGCCAATGCTTCATCGAGACTTACACTTGATCAGACGCATAAGCACGTAAGGCACTACTCGTATACAAATGATATTTGCCAAAAGGTACTAAAGCGAATTAGTTCCTCGAAGCCAGTAACTCTCCAGGTAAAACCATAAAGTAAGAAATAAGTTTATTTTCTGGGGACTGGTTAGCTGGTTGAACGTTGTAAAGTCAGCGATCAAGTAAACAACATAATATTTCTTGTAGGAAAACGTCAACAAGCAACTATGTGCATAGGTAGGCGGGTGCTTAGATAATGTTTCAGGCTATTTTTAGTAACAATACTATGTAGAAATTAAAACATTGGATTTATGTCAGTGATAGTTAGGACGGAAATTATGTAAGAACTTGAAAATCTTCTTACATAATTTCCTAAAGTGACTTTGACTGAACAATTTGACACTTTAATAATTTCGTTCTTTCTAAGTATACATAAGTATCTATCACAAAATTCGAATTTTGTGTAGCCGTTGATCCAGTCAAGCCGATCATATAAAATTCATCTGTTTTATTTTCCCTCTCCATCATGCTACGTCAATAGCATCAAAACTAAGGACTACCAAAAGCAACATTTAGCAATAATCCTGGGTACAGAATCATAAACAGCGACCAGAAACAACCCACTTTCTCGCCACTAAGCCGATATCGGTCATAGTGTCGCGTTATATCCCGAGTTTTAGATTTACGTTGTGGCAACCCGATCTTTACAGATGCAGCTCTACACGTACAGGTGGGAAGACATGGGACTACTGCTTAGTCATCTTATTATAACACCTCACTGGCATTTTACGATACCCACGGGATTAGGAGTGTCTATTCTTAGAAGGACAAACTGTGCGCGTTTAATTAAATCCTAATTTGAAACTTGCTCATGTTGAAATATACCTAGCGACCTGCTCATTAATTTTCTTTATTTCACTTCTAGTCTACTTAGTTACTGTATCACTTCAAGTACAAAGAAAGGAAATACCGCTAATGGGTTCCATTGGTTCAAGTAGAATGTGTGTTTATACAGTTAATATTTTGCACCAATAGAGCTTGAGTAAAACTAAAACAGTTTGCCCTCAAAAACTTTGTTATGTTTGAACTTATTTACACACTTAAGTCACTTGGTCTGTAACCTACTTAAGGGGTAAAAATAAAATTTAACAAGAATAGCAACGAAAGGGAAACGGCCCCATTTTGTACCGTTTTAGTTATTCGAAACCTCACGCACGCATCCATAAAGTTTATTTTTAGCTCGGCTTCGACGTATCCGACGATCGACGATTACACCTGAAACCTCAATTAAGGCGTACAGTACGGCCTAAAACACCGTGATCTACCCAATTAGTGAAGTAATTTAAAAGCCGCGCCGGAGCACAAGCACTCGACAAATTGGAGCCTATTGCTGCCATCAATCTGTATAAACATGCTTATTGTCGCACCATTAAAATGAAAAATAACTTGCTTTAAAATACGACGTTCTAGTTAAATTACAAATAGCCAATGGAAACTTGATAAGTGCCCAGTAACTGGAAAATTGGAATAACTTTACCATTGAATAAAAAAATCTCTTCGATTTTTGAGCAGTTCTAAAAGTATTAAAGATCTAAGTTTCTTCGAAGCTTTCCACGGTTTAGAAATGTTGAGATGTAGGTATGATATACGTATAGGTACCTAATTGTATAGAACCGCTACCAACAAAAAAATACAAAAGTTTTTAATGGTTGACAATTAAAATGGGTTTGGGAATGCTATACAGTCAATTACAGCAGCGTTTTCGGTAATCCGGACTCCATTGAACCAGTTGCATTATACACCATTCATACGTTAACAAATGTTATTTTCTGAAGAATTTCACATAACATGGCAGTTTATCTGGATATCGGCTCATTGTGTCGCAGGAGCGAGCAAAAATGGGCGACTGACGAGGGTCACCCAGATTTATGCAGGAGCCCTATCTACTTTTCATTCACTTAATACACTTTAATAATTCACACAACGTAACCATATTTAAGAGTTTCTAAACTTTTTACATAAACATAATGAAGTTTTACGTCGCTCCACAGGAGGAACACACCTTAAAACTAAATAAGAACGTAATCATTTTGGTAGACTTATTAAGCTACAGTAAGCAGATAAGTCTATACCACAATGAAAATTACCATAACAGACAACTAATGAGATTAGTTTAGTGATAAAATGAACAGATATTACCGTCGTAGACGCTTCGTAGCACGCTGCTATGAAACGCTACGAATACTGCATAGTCGAATTGATACTTACAAACTTGAATCATACAACGTATTTTGTGTAAGGTTCGATTAAATTACATAGTTAATTAATATTCCTCTATAGTTAATGTTTATTCATAGCATATACTACACATACGTCGTCGTAGTTTCTGATTCTGAAAACGATATAACAGAAGCGGAAGAAAACGTAAACACCGTAAAATGACCTGTATTCGAGTTCCAGTTGCAACAAATATAAACAAGCGGATTAAATGGTCTCTGAAAGACGACAAAACCATTAGATCGTGGGCTGCTTCAGGAGCTAACGAGTGTGTCGGCGGCGTCTGGCGGCGCGCCAGCCGCAGCCGAGGCATGAATTGCGGTCGGATGCTCGCCACTCGCCCCTCGCTAATACATCGCCCTCGCCTGCCCTACACTCACCACGTGACAGCGACAACAAGTGCCGACATCACAATTAACTTTCAACTTCAAAGCCTCCCATTCAAACTCCCTATATTACAACGAGTGCGCCCTCTAATTACAACCAAATTATTGCCATTTATCACGAAACCTTCCAGACACTAACCATCATATTGTGGGCTATTTCATACAATTTTAAATAACATTTGTTAACTTTGCGTATTAAACTCTTTCCAATTGAACTGTAATAGTTTTAGAAAATAAAATGGGCACACCCAAATACTCCGAAATATTTTATTCCAAATTTCAAAAGTGAATTTATTTCATAATACCTTATTTTTTTTTTTTTTTTTTTTTGGGTGGGAAATCATCAAATGACCTCTCCCGCTCTGGGCGGAGCGGAAGGGCGTGTCAGACTCTTACTGACTAAAACCCACCCGTGTTCCTTCAGTTGCCTGTGCGCCAGGGCCACGGTAACTCTTTCGAACAATCCGCAGCCCCGGCAGGCATCGGTCCTATCGGACCCCGTCAATGATGCTGACATCTCTTTGAGGCGCGCGTGGAACACGACGCGCCGTCGACCCGGGCCTGGTCCTTACCGGACGGCGAGCTGCCCATTGCTCGCCGTCCGCAAGCCCGCGCCTACGGTGGCCGGGAGTCGGCAATCGACTCCCGACGCCCAGGGTGTCTCCTCCTCCTGCGGCGGCTAGGGGCGCGAGGGCGCAGAGATTGCCTCTCCCTTTCGCGCTCCGCCTCCTCCTTCGCGAGCATTACTGCTTCGCAGAAGGAGGTGACGGCTTCCCATTCCCTCTCGCTCCGTACCATGGCCTGAACCAGGGCCGGACGCGAGAGGTCGCCGCCGCCGATCGCCGCCACGAGGACACGGCGGTGCTCCGCCCAAGCCGAGCAGACCTCCACCGTATGCTCCACCGTGTCCTCCGGTCGATCCACGCAATGATAACACCCGGGCGTTTCCTCCCGCCTTATCCGAAACAGGAACCTCCCGAAACAGCCATGTCCGGTGAGGACCTGCGTCAGGCGGAAGGTGAGGACGCCGTGGCGCCTCTCAAGCCACTCCTCAAAGAGGGGTCTTACCGCCGCAATTGTGGCGTGCCCTGCGCTGGGTTGCGACAGTCGCACTCTCCATGCCGCCATGAGATCCCGCCGGAGCTCTGTCCGCTGTGCCGCGATCATAATGTCTATTATTACAAATCACGAAATTTATTTTAACGAAAGTCGTAAATGCGATTTTTTTGATTTCCGATTTTCATACGTTCGAAAAATCAAATGCTCGATGGGTTCTCGGTCCGAAAAAACGACATTCCGATTTTCAATATTTCGAATAAACTACTTAAATTAAGATTCTGATTCTGATTCAATTAGTATAATATTCAGTTATACATATACATGCAAAATCTATAAGTAACGTTTAATGTAATTTAAAAACGTCTACTTTGTTATTAATATATATTTTTTTTGTGTTTTCTTCTTCTCCTTATACCTGCGTCGGGGACCATCTACTGTTATTGAATCCGTTAGGTTAGGATAGAACAGTTGCCATTAATGCCAGATCCCCTCTATTGTTGGTGAATCACTTGGGTTAGGTTATAACAGTGACCATTAAAGCGCTAAGGCGAGCGAGCGGAGTGATCATGCCGCGGCAGCGGCCGCCGAGCGCCAGATCCCCTCTATTGTTGTTGAATCATTTGGTTTAGTTTAAGTTAGAACTGTGACCATTAAAGCACGAAGGCGAGCGAGCGAAGCGAGTGTGGCCCGACAGCGGCCGCCGAGCGCCAGATCTCCTTTATTGTGGGTGAATCATTTGGATTAGGTTAGGTTAGAACTGTGCCCAGCGAAAGAAAATATTTTTATTCAAAAGTAAACAATCATAGTTTTAAATGAGAACCAATACACTGTAAAAAATGTACCTACTTTATCATATAATATTTTCTTTAAAAATTCAATTCAGTTTTACAAGGCGTTTTTATTTCGGAATTCTAATTAATCGGTACTTTAATAATCGGAATTCGTATTTTTGATGTTTCGAATCATTAAGTCGGACTTTTTGTTATTCGATCTATTGAAACTCGGTATTTTGAGAATAGTAATTATAAACGTTAGGAATTTTGAACCATTCGGAATTATGAAATGTGAAAATTTATGTAGTGTACCTAAATAAAATGGCACATACTTACTTGTAAATCTTTTAAGTAATACTTATTTGTATGAGTTAAATTTGCCAAAAATGAGACAATTTATTTATAAATTCTTCCTAATTTATCGAAGAACAAGACTTCTTAAACGACAAATGGCATCGTTTTCCAATATGCTTGTCTCAATTTATTTGAAATACTAAATTGTAATAGCATAAAACCAATTTTGAGAGGCAATAAAGTATGTTCATGATGTAGTTTCTGGCATGTATAGAGAGTATCGACGCGCGAGCGGCGCGGGTCGAGGGAGACGCGGGCGCGGCTACCACATGGCGCACAACGACTTCCGGCGCGGGAGTTCTTCAGTGCAATAGGCGGAACTATAACACAGACACGGAGCTGCAGCGGCATATTGCCTATTGTTTGGCATCTCCGACTCTTGGCATCGAACTTTAACTCAGCGCCGACCGACTGCACTGTCAGCTTAAGTACTTTACCCCTATAATGTATGAATATTAACACATAAGTTTGGAAAATAGAACCATTCTGCTGTTTTCACTTGACAAAAAGAAATTAATGTAATTGCATTTTCCAATCGAATATTGCTCACAGAACTCCATCAATTATACATAGCGTGAATCATTTTGTGTTAATACGTGCCAATTATCTAAATTCTAAAACACGTGCTTATTCAATCGTAAACGTTAAATAGTATTTAGTATAAAGTTAAACATAAAAGAATACATTAAAGCTAAGCGGTGTTCATACTAACGAAAATAAATTCGAGACATTGATTTTTTCGCCAATGACGCACAAACCTCACATCAATGTTCTAGCCGCTATTTAGTCATTTATGTGGTAGATGGTTGGAGGCAAGGAAATACGAAAAAATTGCTCATTCATTCTTGATGGTTAAACACAAATATTCATACAAGGTTTCCCAAATCATAACCCTTTGGTAGGCTTACCCATAATGTGTTGAATAAATGCGTTCATGTATATTCTAAGTCTAACGGTGTATGCAAACAATGTTCTGGTGCTTTTTATATCATACATTTATTTAGATTATGGTAATATCTGTAGGCTTTATTAGCAAGTTTTGATTTTCATTGTAAAAACAAAGACGAAATTCTCCTTTACCTGCCTAATGTTTCCGTACCCTAGTCTATTACGTCTATAACAAACAATCGTAGGCGTTCACTAATAATAGGTAGGTACCCGTTACTACTTGTGAACTACGTAAATTAATACATTGTTGTTGAAAGCGACTTTAATTTGATTCACATAGCCTGCCGTTTCGCTGACCTTTCAGAAGAAGTCTGCTTTTAAATTATAATAAGAAAAGTAAAAATAACTTACCAAAACGCCTACACTTATGCACATAATGAATTAATGACCCTTGCGTCATATCATATGACGTCGCAGCAACATGTTTAATACGAACTCTAACAGTTTATAGCACATGTTTACCTTCAAGCGGTATTTAAAAATACGTGACTTTTCTGGTTTAACATGACCCTTTAGCCCGCTCATCGATGGTGGTATAAATATCCCCAAGTGGTTGTAAGGAAGCTACATAATTTAGTACTTAGCTTGCCGATCGATGGTGTTTCGGACACCATACTTACTGCGCCTATATTAGGCGTGAGCACACGCAACTTACGTAAAAAATAAACAGTTTTTGGAAGAAACTAAATGTAAACAACAAAACACTAAAAACAACGACGATATTTGTTAAATCATCTCAAATTTCAATTTTCAGATTATGACACGAATTTACTTTGAGTTTTGTTGACCCGCCACACTGTGTAGGTGACGACAAAACCAATTTCTTGTAAATCTCTTAAACCGAAACCTTATTGGTACAGCTTATCATGCAATTACACTTTCTATAGAATTTGTTGGAAAATATAGAAAAATAAGTACTTAAAAGTTAAATAATCTGGATTTTGAAGTAGCTCATTAACTTCGAATAGTACTACTGTTTCGTGTCCTGTAAGAACGTTTGTACACACACGTTTTTCTGGCCGTGAAAAGCTACGTTTGATTCACCGTGTGTAGGCACGGTTGTCAGTGTTGAATGGACCACTATGGAAAGTTGACAGTTATGGCGGTACTACGGTACGGCACCGTCGCCGTAGCGCAAATACAAGCATACACGTCTTTTCTACGACGCGGTTAACACGTTAACCATAAAGAAACCGTACCGTGCCTAAGGGTGTTAAAACTCGTCGAGAGCTGCAGGCGGTGAACCCACGCTCTTAGTACCTAATGTTAACTCCAAAATACAGAAGTTGAGTTCAGTTCCAGTTAACACCGCACCCGAAGCCTTAGACTGCTTTAAAGATTAATTAATAAGCTTCGTTAACTATACGAGTATAATATGTAGATACCAAAATAGATTTTTAGTATTTGCTCTATCAAATATAT
Organism: Dryobotodes eremita; assembly: GCA_917490735.1. Lineage (NCBI taxonomy): Eukaryota > Metazoa > Arthropoda > Insecta > Lepidoptera > Noctuidae > Dryobotodes > Dryobotodes eremita. Next base: position 13,576,894 of record OU823251.1, on the reverse strand, counting down.
CTCTATCTAAAACACAGCTCTATCAAAATATAGCTCATATCAGCTCTGTATAAAAAAATATAGCTCTATCAATTGACTGAAGTTAAATGAAGAACGCGAAGATTACTTCGCAAACATTTGAATACATCATTTTCTTTAGAAATAAACAAGACAATGAGTTGGGAATAAAGGTTGCCGATGAAACTGAAGTGACCTGCTAAACACAATGCAAAAACGTAACAGTGGAGCAGGATAGGCGCGCGGCGGGCGCGGGGCGCCCACGCCGCGTTTAGCAACATTGAACGGTCCTATATCGGCGCCCCATTGAAGCAATAAAGTATCGTACTATGATTAATGGGTTTGAAACCTCCGCTCGACACCCACCCTTTCGAGTCTTGATCGAACTAATAAAACATAATGGCAATATAAAATAATCTTTTCATACGTTCTTATAACAACATCATTTCTGTTTCACAATTCATATGAAGTTGCATGAAGGCGCAGATATCTATTAATTGTTGCTCATGTATAAATAAAATGTTATACAAATGAAAGTAAAATGTCAGAGCGATCAGTAAACAAATATTAAGTTTCCTTCGAGATAAAGGTCCACTTAAATGTCGAGGTCATACCAATTGAGTAAGTAAATATTTATAATATGAATTTAATTAAGCTGCTCCACAGGGACTAAATGAAATTCGTTTATGCGAGGATTAAGTAACTACCTCTATATACCGATATAAATGTAATTAATTTACATTTTGCTGTTTTATTTAAAGAAAATAATATTACATAACATAACAAAACATCACGCCTTGTTTTCCTGAAGGGTCCGGCAGAGATGTAGCCATCTTACACCCACATTTTGTCAGTTATGCTTAAGTCCCATGTAATAGGGGGCGAGCCTAGTGCCACCATCGGGCACAAATTCCAGACTCCGGGCTGCTACTGAGAAATTCCAGATGGAAAACCTCAATAACACTTTGCCCGACCTGGGAATCGAACCCAAGACCTCATGCTCAGTAGTAGCGCTTGCGACCACTACACCAACGTGGCAGGCAGAAAAAAATATTAAGGGTTGGTTATTTTTACGTCCCTTGTAGGAATTTTAGTGAGTAAAGTGGGACTATTACGGTTATATCAATTTCACTTCGATCGCTCGTAGAGTTGCGCGATGGTCATTATGCTACCGAGCTCTGAAAGATACACACGATAGGAACAGTTAATGTTGGTAGTTTATTTTTTGTTTTTGCTAGAAATGTAGGCACTTCTTGTTTGTTTCTACAATACCTACTTAATATATTATTTCTTTAAGTAAAATACAAATTAAAGGACTAAGTTAACAAAGCATGAAGAAGCAGGCTCCTCTCAACAAAGTATCATATAATAAGTTTTAATGTTCTAATACTGCCTGCTCAAAGAACTTTCTTCACAGTCAGGTACCTGGAACTAGGACTTGAACGAAACATCTCATTCCTGGTAATCAAAACATACACACGTGAGCTGCTGATAAAATCCTTGTTGAAGATATATCGCAGCCATGATCTACTTTCTCCTTATATCAAGATTGCGGCAAGCAAGGACAGAACACGCAACTTACGAGCAAGCGTGAATCTCACTATACGACAGATAAAAGGTGGAACTATGCATAAAGGTTCTTTTATTTCATCGTTCCTTTTTACCTACCAGCACAACATACCCATTACACTTAGGAATACTTACCGAAAAAAATACAAGCAACTTAAACATTTTAACTCCTCTATCTTCAATCTCTATCTTCCTTCATTTCTTGTGAACGTGTCCACGAAAAGGATTAAAATTCCAATTGTAGATAAAACTGAAATATAAAATCTCGTAAATCTGAAACTTTTTCTCAAGACTAAAGCTACACGACTTAACAAAAAGTGTTTTATTTCTCACTGATCGATATACTTTGTTACTCGCAAACTTTCTGTCTACTTGAAGATCATATTTTATTTAACGCCAAAATATTATTTTGGGTTACTCGTAATTGTCAGCAATAAACTTGATGTGGGCTGATAATTTATCATGGCTGTAAATAACTGATCCAGTATCAGATATCTCATTTCCAATTTAAATTGACTATGAAGTTATACGTAGCTGAAGAGTTATGTCTATGAACTGCTCACGTAGCACCACTGGTACGCAGCAAAGTGTTTGCTGCCTACACTGCTTGTAACCATAGTAGCAATATGCAATAAGCATTTTAAAGTAGATACTATATACGAAATAACAATGACTCATACAATATCAGGAATCCCGTAACCCACTTAAATTTACTATGAAGTTATTCGTAGCTGCAGATTAACGTCCATGTGTGTCCCGCCTACGCTGCGCGTAGCCCCGTAGCAGCTACGTCGAGCGCATATTTTATAAATCGTTACTTTATACGAAATAAAAATATTTCTAACATAAAGCTGAAGAATACACTATGCAACATGCATTGTGAGCTGAAACAAAATAAAACATGACAAAGCTTTTCACGTTTTAACACTAAAACGAAAGCAAAATATTTATTTTTTTGCTCTAACTTTATTTTTCATCTTTATGTTTCTAAAAGCACTGAAACTCAATTCTATTGTTTTAAAAGAAGTGTTATTTTCCTAGGAAGTATAACGGGTGTAAAAAGATACTTAACGAAGCCGAGAGTAATTTGTACTCCCCGTCATTACATTTTTTTTTTGTACTGGACCATACCTGGGAAACTTCTGGTTACGGAGATATTGAAGATCAAAATTCAAATTTTTACTAACGCTTTTTTACGAAAACAAATTTAGTATTTTATATTGGATTATAAAATTTTAAATCTGTTTAAATTAAATACCCCCACGACACCGTTGCATGTACCCATAAACACAATGTTTTGCGTGCAATACGCTGCGCACTACCGTAAACATCGATTTTTCACACGAAAAATAAAAGTCGTTTCGAAGCAATTATTTTTGTGTTATGTTACTTAGTTTGATGTACAGAATGCGTAAGTTGACGGCTATGTGATGAGTTTTCTTACACCTTGTATATGCATGCACTCATGGATGAAAAACCACTCCTTTACTGAATTAATAAAAACAGATCATGTAAATGTATTTAAAACAGCTCAGCTTATAAATACGATGCATTAAAGTACCCGTTAAACCGGATTATCTTTCTGTTTGTGTTCCCCGACTTATAACTTGAGTATGGCAAATGATAGAGTGAAAAATTGGCAACATTTCTCCTTAACAATAGAGGCACGTACTGCGACGTCTTGTTAATATTTATCAGCTGGAAAAGGTCTTTGCAGACAATCGACGGTCACAAAAAAGCATAGCACGTGGTGAAATAAAGCCACTGCCAATCAATAAACCAAGTAGTGTACAATTATAAAAAAAATATTATTACGATATTATAACGCTACAATAATTGCTGTATCAGGTACAATTAATTTGCTTGGTATATAATATCCCCCTACAATTAGTAGGTACACCAAAATGTAACTTCAGCAACTTACTCCGAAGACCGCGGGTATACTTTGTATGTCTTCCACACTAAAAGTTTCTTTATTATATTAAGTACTTTCGTTTTAGTACACCAAACTCGAAACAAATAAAACGAAACCGGTCACTACTGTGAAGCTTAAGTTAAATCCAACCGAAGTCCAAGACTAAAGCTTTAAATCCAAGTTATAGCGCGTGATTCCTGTGCGCTAACTTGCCGAGAATACTCAAAATGGTTCCACGTTTAGAACACATAAAAATTCATTTCTCATGAAGTGTTATTTATAAAAGTATCGATTTTGGTGAAGTACGAATGCATACTTCGTACATACAACTTCGCCACAACCGTGGTTTAGGTGAAGTTAGTTTCATTTGTCAGTTATAACGGGCACGTAGGGAATAAACCGTCGCAAACAATGGTCTAGTCATAACTAAAGGCGTTTTGGACATGTATATAACACTACTCGAATGAAAGTCATTCGATATTGTGGTAACGACCGATGACGTATTCGACGCCGAAAAGTCTGCTGCGTACTCGGTCCCGCGATCACTATCGTGAGTAATACGGGATAACACCCACGCCCGTGACGTATGTACCAACTTGGCGGTGCTTTAAGTAATCGCTGTCCGTTTTTACAAAACTAGTTAGCTTAGTTATAACTAAGCATTTTGCGTGACACCCATTTATATAAATCAGCATTGAGGTAGTTAATATCATGGTGTTATTGGCTTCACTTATAGTCGTTTAGTAATAATAATATATCAGCTGTGCGTATTACAAAGGTTTGTTATTAATAACAACACATTTTCCCGTCAATAGTTTAGTAACGGGTACAGTAAAAAATACTTCATTTTAGATGTATAGCGATAATTGGTGATATTTTATACTTCCAATTAAATACTTTATTGTTGTTGATTTTAATAATAAAAGTGATGCATTGACGAAAAGTATTAAAAAAAAGACTACTACGTCAGACAGTCTTGTTTCGGTATTGAGCCGTAAACCCGTAAAACGAGTTGTTAAAGCAAATACTGGCTGATTACTTAGTACTTCCGTAGTTTAGTACCTACTGAGTAAAAAGATAGTAGGTACCAGGAAGCAAAGCAATACTGAGATAGTAGGTTTTCTCGCTCGGGGTATCTGTGGACAGATTCATATTTTTCGTCACTTACTACACGATAAGAAAAGGAAAGGCCCAACCACATTTTCCTCGCTTTAATGCTTCAGAATTTACTCAAGTTTTAATTTATGGAAATGTTATAACCTAAAAACTCATTCTAGTTCCTTTTTATGGGCGATTAAGTTTGATAAAGAAACAGATGCGTGCTACACACGCATTATGGTAGATTATCTCGAAATAAAACTAAATTACTTTAGTCGTATGTTTTTAATTTTTGTGGAAAATCTGCCAATTACATGCTATTTTCACTTTTAGATTTTCTCTTAGTATGAGAAAATTTTAATGTTGATATAAATCACGTAGAATTCCGATAACAAAATTGACTACGTTCTTGATGAAACGTCACGCGTCATATACTTATTTAAAACTAGTTGTCCCGACATACGTTGTCGTGTCCAAACCCATTGACAAAGCATTTTCAGTATTTCCCGAATTTTCCAGGCAATTTTTCCAATTGTTCTTTCTCTGAAAACCTTACTCGGAGTATAGCGAACATTTAGAAATAAAAATTAACCAAATCAGTTCTGCCAAGTCTTGCGCTGACCGAACGAACAGCATTTAATTTTGCAGCATTTTCAATTGTAATAAAAGTAACAGGAGGAAAATATAAAATCATAACAAGACATGACATAATGTCAATATCAATATTAAAAAATAATGTAATTTATTTCACAGCTTAATGTTCTACTTTTAATGGTTAGAATGTATGCACCAGCGCATTACGGATCGTTGTAGTTGTGAATATCACTAGCTTACCTTTCTATGTCGTGAAATGTAAATGTAAAATATTTTATCATCTTTTGAAAGCTTACTTCTTGCTAAAGTTATTTGATTTAAATGTAATAACTTTCTAGTGAATAAAGACATATAATATTGTTGGAGCTTACGATCCATTTTCATAATATTGTTTGATAAAATAGGTAAAAGCTATATAATCCAGCAAATAGAGAGTATGAAATCTTTAAAAGACAACATGACAGAGGTGTGAATCTTCAGACACCTAAACGTTAAAGTGCGTTACAAATGACAGATATTTCAACAGTGCGAGTTCTTAAAAGGCATATTAAGATCCCAGAGGCGGCGTGTATCTGCCATCGCCCCGAATACTTGATGCAGGCTCTACGCAAACATTTAACTTTACTTTTACAGTCATCTACAGTACCCTTTTTATAGAACAACGGTCTACTATTTGATGAAATACACTTAGGGACACTTAGGGACTTTTCTTTGACTATGAAACAAAACTGCGATAAAAATACAATTTTTAAAAATGGTATTACCCACGGCACTTACTGCACAAATACCATTGAGTTAGGCTTCTCATTTAGTCTAACTCTCATAGATTTCTTCGTTTAACACGATAAAGCGATTGTTATGATATACAGGTTTCATAATTTCGCTGTACACGTAAAAACTGATGGGGTACCATAGATTTATAACTATAGTTAATTTTTCTCTTCCGTGGTGATCCATCAATACTGTCGCTTCTGCCGCTTATTACTTTATTATTTTGTCACATTCTTAATCTTCATTCTTCAAACTTCTGAAGTGGTTTGCTCATTTAGCATAGAAAAAGAAATATTCTTATGATTCTGAAATCTCTTTTTTGTGTCACCGTTTTATTATATACATGTTCATGTGACGAGTATTAAATTTTTTAAATACAAATGAAATGCTAAATGAACGCATTGAAGAAACAGTTCAAGAAATGTCCTGTATTAGCTATTGTGAGATCCGCAACTTTCCTGTCCTAGAAGTTGACGTCACATGACTCTACATACATACAACTACAACCTCTAGCAGAAGGAAGCAACTAGTTGTGTTCGTGAAGGACGCAGATAAAACGCAGAGTACCCTACCCTAACAAAGTACCTCTAGTACGAAAAATTGTTTTACCCTGAGTTAAATTAATATATCTTCATAGCTAGATCTCGTACATGTGAGTTGTATATGAATTGCTTTAATTTTATAACTTAAGTACATTTTCATTCATTTTGCATACTATTTTATACAATCTAACTTTTATGAATATAAGTAAACTACAATTAAACAATCTTAATAGACTACTTTACTACACTTATTATTTTATGCTTGCTCAATGAATTTTCAAGTTGGCCGTTCGATCGTGATAGGCGTGATATATGCATAATACCACAGCTTATGTGTGTGTAGAAGATTAGCGAGCCTTATCAAGGCCCCTAATCTTCTCGGAAAACATTTTATTAAAATATCACCACAACATAACCGTTCATATTATTTTCTAACTTAACTTTCTAATGAATTCTTTTAAGTTCAATTAAAAACAAAAATGTTTATTTTCTTAGAGCTGAAGTATGTTATTCTGTTCGAAGAATAAATAAGTCCACTGATCCAATTAGTTGTTTTTGTCTATTTATAAATGAAAAACATGAATGAATCAGTTGCTTGTCATCCCACGCAAGTTATACAATACGAAGCTACAACAGCGAGAAATCAGGTTATCCTGTTTCTTAAGCCCGTATTACAGATCCTCACTCACAACTCATTACGTAAAATTAGTTTGTAGCCATTTGATTGATAGAAACTAGTTTTAAGTAATGCTTGAGCCTTGAGTGAGGTTCTGCAGTAATACGGGACTTAGTACCGACTCCCGACAAGCGATAAAAGTTATGTTATTTATAAATAACGTCGTCGTATCGTCTGATATAATATAATATCAAATCTTGTTCTTTACAGTTTAGTTCTAAGTTTCAAACTGACCATTTTCATTTTTTTTTATCATTTTCATTATTCACACAATTTATTGTCATTTCTTACGGTTTTTACGGTTGAGGCTGAGCACTGTCATTATTTACACCGTTCTGTTTTCTTCTCTTTACTTCTTCAATTTGCACTTGGTTGAGAACAATCAGCTTTACTAACTTATCATAAACAAGGCAGCGATTATGATGTGTATGATTTGTGCTTCCATATCATTATGTCCTGTGCCATCTTTTTTCGTCTCCGTCTCATAACAAGAGTTTTGACATTAGTAATATTGCTAGATCATTTACGTGCTCGCTTGGCCTTTGTTGGTATCTCTTTGTTTGCATAATTGCTTCTTCCTAAACTGTTGTTCATTTGAGAGGATTAAGATTAAGCGTTTAACTAGAAGCTTAATAGATTTTTCAACATTATCGTTACATTTTATTATCGTTGAGCAAAGATAAGTAATATCTAACAATAAAAATAGGTATAACAAATGATTTGATAACCGTAACGTGTTATTTCACCTGAACGCTACCGATAGCTGCTTACGAATGCACAAGATGTCGTCTCTGCCTCCCCACAAAGTGAATAGATAGAGGCTAAGGATAGAGGTGTATAGAGGGCGCGCGCAATCGAGCCACGGGCCTCACTTTCCCCGGCGTTGCTAAAAATAGACGCTCGCGATAGAGTGGCCTGCCGTCACAGTCTGTGTAAGCAACCAGTTTAGTCCCAGAGTTTGGGAATATCGTACGGCTAACTGACCGAAACTTACAACCTCTCGGGGAAAGAGCAAAGAGCTTCGCTCACTTAATGCAACCAAATGGATGAAAATGTTATATTTTTGATGTATCGTACCGCTAACGCGTTCGCCGACTTTTCAAGTATATTTTATCACGTAGATAATATATCTTTCAGTACGCATTATAGGTCTGGTCTACAAAGTGCGTCATAAAAAGGTCATCTAAATATCATGTATTATTGTGTCCTACGCCAATAAAAAGTTAGATAAATATTGGGGAAACTTAATTTAACTTTGCAGGTCAAATAACATCCAAGTTTTATTCGATCAGAGCTTTTTCTATGTTTGTAAGAAGTTAGTGGAATTTTACTGTGGAAATAAAAAGCGCCGCGTTGCCTTGTATGTGACCTATCGCGCTTCTTAGACTATCAGGCTTACAAGAATTTATTACATACGTGTGGGTTTACGTACGATCTTTTTCTTCCCTCGTTAAAAGGTGAGATAAGTCCCTATTTTTAGAATACATTTCAGTTTAACAACACTATTTATAATGTCGAGAAAAATCCACGTTACTAAATCTTCGTGGCATACACTTTACAGAGCTGTCATAGTTAATATAGATCTATTAACGCCACCAGAAGGCTATTCTTTTTTAATTTGATCTTATATTAAAAAGACGAAGGCTAATTAAAATTGAATTTTATTTTTACTCCAATATTTGATACCAGTAACTGCGATGAACATTCCTATGGCTAGTCAAGTATTACGTGTCAAGATATCGACAGAGACCCAAACAGAACTCCTTCAACAAGGGTCAACCTTCTAAAACAACAGTTGTAGGATGTCAAAGATATTTGTTTTAACCATGTCTACATTTCCCATTCATAGACAGTAAGTAAACTTCTGAGGGGATAGGTAGTGAGCCCATTGTCAAAACGATGATACATACCATTTAATTTTCGATGAGAACAACACACTATCCTGTGTACTCAGTTAGCACAGCTCATTAAACCCTTTCCAAGAGACGGACTTCGGAGCACGATTCCTAAAAGAACAAAGAACCCAAAGTCAAAAGTGACTAGGTTTACAACAGAGGTCAAAGTTCATTACCCTCCCTCGAATAATGACTATCAACATTCAAACCATTATATTATAGATATTTTTTTTGTCTATAAGCTCACGAAACCAAAATGAAACTCAATAGATAATAGCTTTATAGCATGTTCAATTATTTATGAACACTATTAATTTATTCACACACAATAAGTAATTTGCCATATAATGCGTTAGAAAATAACTTTAAAATTAGAATATGTATGAAGACTGTAATTATCTCTGGAACCTGAAACTTGTATTGCAAACAACACTTTGTGACAACACTAGTAAATGGAGTAAGTAATGGCTAGGCAATTATCAGTAGACTATGAGCACCGTTGTAAGCGATATCATTTCTTACCGTTGGAAGTAAGACGTAATATCAATGATATCTGTTTTTTAGTGCAAACGGTAGTTGCAAACGGTTCCGTCGATTGTCCCGAAATACTCAGCAAAACACTTCTTCGCACTAATTTAAACAACTTAAGAAAACGGCCGCTACTCCATGTGCCATTCGACTAAGTACAGGCGCAACGCCTTCTGCATACGTAGTGTTAAAGCTTTCAATAGTCTACAATCACACCTGGAAATTGATTTATTTTGCACCAGCGCACATAAAATTAAAAAGATTTTAAACAAGGAATATTTTGGCGACAACCATAAATAACTTTAATTCCGATTTTACATTGCACGACTTGACATACATAATGTATTATCTTGACATACCTAATATGGTTACATTGAAATCTGTTACTTAGTCAAATCGCTGTAACTGGTCAACGCAAATAACGCGTAACTAAGTAGATATAATATATGTGGAAGCTTGTAATTAGCAAATGTCAAAACTTATGCATGATATTCAAGATTGTTATTAGTCTGTAAGCTTTCTTTAAAAATAAATAAATAAGTAAGAGTTTGGGTAAATGCTAGGCTAGTATAAACATATTGTCATCACCCTATCCTTTCTGCAACTATGCCAGGGTTCCTCGTTCGGTTTTTCTTTTTTACCAGTATTATTAAATAAGGCAGTACGCGGTCCTATAAAAATGTGTTTTGTTTCCAGAATGTCCACCGGCTGCGGACGGCATGGAGCGGTTCGCGTGCCCCACGCCCGACCGGCAAGGGCGCTACCGCTGCATTGATGATCACGTGTTGTGCGACGGCTTCATCGACTGCCCCAGCGGCGAGGATGAAGACCGACAGGCCTGCATGTTCTATAAAACGGTGATTCTATATTTACTAACTCATTCGCTAAATCATTTTCTCATCATAACATCTTTACCAAACCGGAAACACCCGAAGAAATTTATCAGCCAGCACGATCTTATCTCTGTTCCAACGGCTTGTATCAAATGATAGTTAATAACTTTAGCTGAAACACACATATTATGGCATTAGGGTAAGTCTTAACGCCATGTGAAAGCGCAACTAGTAACTGATAAGTTTTTTGCACGTGTTATATATCTATTTCGTTTGTTTCGGCCTTTCTTCTCAGAGTAGTCAGATAGGAAACGCCGACCTCATCTAGTTTAAAAAATTTGATTGACGTGTAAAAGTGTTTGTACTTACAGAAATAAAATCATTTATCATTTATTCCAATTACAGATAGTGTTGGGTATCGCACTTAATTCCCCCTCCGTCTATGATACGACCGAAAAATAGAATAAAGTGTAAAACATAGAGGCAACCCCGAGGTCTCGGACGTAATTCCCATATTAGGATAAATAATTAATTGGAGAGCCCACCGTTAGTGTCCCGATCAGGATAAATTAGTGTCTGGGTAAATAAATGGGCACGTAGTTTGTGTAAGTAATAGCACCCAAGACAGAATTCAGCTGTAAAACGATGAGTGTTAAACATTCTTCATTTATAGATGTGCTTTGTAGTAGTATATTTCTTTCAAGCCTGTGAAGATAGAAGTAAGTTTGGCGACACATCTGTGGGACTGGTACTGTACTGTCACGTTTGTTCACAGACGAAGGCCCACCTGGACGTCCTGGCCGACGCGCTGCTGCGGTGGGCGCGCGGCCGCTAAGGACGGCAGCCTCCCGGACCCTGACCCCTAGTGCTCTAATACTCCGCCAGTGCTACACGGACCTCATGTAAAATATACGATCGATTGGCTCTCGTGCTTAATGCGATCAGTGAAAGCTGCGAACTCCCAGGAAAATAGTATTCGGGCGCAACCAGTCATAATTCGTACATGCGTTGAACGTAATGAAACATATCAAGTAGTGGTGCAGCCTATGCCAAAACATGACCACTTAAAGTGTAGTGTAAGGTTTCCGACTGCGACAATCGAGACAACAGAACACGCCGCTAGCGCAGCGAACGAAGGAAAGCAGTTATACGATCTGGTTTCGTCCCAATTAAACTTCTCCGCAGCTGATTTATTTTCCATGTATTTCATACCTTCTAGCACTTATTAAACTAAAATGTGAGACTGGTAGTCAACATTGTTAGACAGTAGAACATATACATAAATATTTTAGAATAGTTCTTCATTTGGCAAAACGTAATTGTTTGTCGATTTGTTAAAATATTTATTCACTTTATGTATTTACTCTACATTAAGTTATGACATTCCTTATTATAATGAGGGTTGTAAAGTAAATAAGAGAAATTTAAAAATATGTTGTATATAGATAGATACCTAATGAATTATTTTGTATTTATTTAATTAGTCGGCCTAGAACTTGCAATCGACGACTGCTCCGGCGAGTCCACACTAGTGCTTGGTGATCAGCCGTCGTTGGCACTATCGTCTATTACTTTACCTGATTTGTCAATAACTATATACTTAAGTACATTATTTTCAAAAGACAATTATTAAGATGTGAGAGCATTATGTATTTTAACATAAATTAATCTCGACTAGAGGCAGCTATATTGTGTACTGTTATAAAATTACCCATAATTATAAATACTCATTTTCCTTTATTTGATAGATTTGTATAGTCATTAATTTATGTATGAGTTACTGATATGTTCAATACGGCTAGAATAAAGTTAGTATTTTGACTGAAAACTTAATTGTTATTGTCCTTTGCCGATATAGTCTGGGGAGTTTACTAAACCAAATTAATATGTTCTAGTCACTGATCAGTTCCTATTTATTTACTACCTACCTATGCTATATAATTTATTTTATTTATACTTAGATATTAATATAACTTTAATCAGTTAAGTATTATATTATTAGTTTTTTTAATTCAGAAAAATATGCGTTGAACTGCAACGAATTGAGCACAAATGCATGTAACAAACATCATGAATTCATTGACATAAAGTTATGTGCTTATACTATAAGAAGCTTTTATTATATTAAAAGCATATTATATTATGGTAAAACTGAGGGTAATTTATGCAAAGGTCCGCCACTTTTAAAAACATTCCGATGAAACACTCCTCCGATGAAGGCACTATAACGTGTAAAGGTCGTCGTAACGTCTACCACGCACCACGAACCAGCCGTCTCAAGTACGCAGGTATATGTTAGTGTATTTCATCGAACAAGCCATTATCTAATTACTTGCCTTCATATATCAGACAAAAAATATAACAAAATGTTCACATCCACTAATAATATAATTATCTAGCTATAAGAAAATGTAACTCAATAATAAAGGTGACTCTACATTACGTGTGTGGAAAGCGGTATATTATTGAGTTATTATTTAGATTCTAAAACTATTAAAGATATGACATAGATTTAATTAATAAAAAACATTATAATTATTAAAAAAATATACTCTCTAGGAATATGTAATATGTGTATGAAGTAGCACATAGTGATCCGTCTACGTCGTTTGGTAGTAAGTAGTCGAAATTGCACCAATTAACAGTCGATATTAATTTCTAGCACCCCATATTATATTTGTTGCTAGTTACTAGAATAGTCAGTTTTGTCGCAATTATAAAATTAAGATTAATTAATCTTTATTGCATTGTATTTCTAAGAAAATTATAGAATAATTAAATTATAACATGTATATTATATTAAAGTATAAAAAAGTGGATGTGAACGAGCAAAAGAGATAAGTCGTATATGAGAATTCGGAGGCACATCGAAGCAGTCTTAGCTGCATTAAAAAGAAAAAGCAAATATAAAATAGTTCAGTAAAAGCCAAAATTTGAATAAACACCGCTATAGTCTGTTAGAACATTAGTTCTTGAGCCAGCAGACTCAGCGGTATTTATATTAACAAAACATTTCTACAAAATCCGTTCGAGTTTTTTCAAAAGTAAATTCTTAGTATAAAGTACCTGCTTTGATGTTAATCTCATTTAAGACTTATCGTAATTTCAGATAACATAATTTAATCATTATGACTTTAAGTTATGTCCAAGCCGAAATTGGTTACCTTATACCTAATAGATAGTCACTGAAAAAATAACTAACGAAATATTTGGTTTTCATAAAAAAAAGATAAGTGAGATAATATGTACTATTACTTAGGTCGTATTGTTTGCTTTTGGATAAGTTCTCAAGTTTAAGGCAATATTGACGTAAAATAGGTGAAGGTTACATACCAGCTATTACAACCAATCCAAATTTTAATACCGTGACTGGGGAAGGTCAATTATTAATTACTTTACAATAATAACTACAGAAGGGCCTGTTCGTGTGATAAAACTTCACAAATACTTCTTACTTTCTTCTTCTTATTTTAATTTATTTTTAGTTTATAAAAGTTATAATTAACGAGAATGCAGTTTGACTACTACTGAATTAGAAAAAGATATTAGAACTTCCGTAACTAAACTAAATTAACTGGAAACACTTCTGAATTTACATGACAATTGTTATGTCAATGAATTCTGAGTTGAAATTATAGTTGTATTAAAGTAGCATATCATAAGTTACCCACCGAATGTTACAGTGTACATACAACCTGCGAGGACGTAGCGATATTATCGAATTAGACTTAAAACACTACTTAGTTATTATACCCCAAGACTACTCGGCATTAACTGAATCTAAATGTTTTATGAATTTATATTTTATTATTTCACTTAAACATGATTCATTAGAACGGAAAATAATTATCTTTAAAAAATTAATGTAATTGCACTAAAATTTGCCTGTTTCGTATGTGCACAGCAATTTATTGTGATATTTTAAATACTTATAGGTTAAGATGCAAATCAAGATCTCGGGAATAGACTATGTACCTATCAACGTGATTAATATTAATTTAAAATATGTACTAATTACGTGTACGTATGATACCTCTGTCAGAGTTATGTTATTCTGTATGAAATACAGGAGCGTCATCATTAGATACTGTTTAGGCTTCGCACATTCTATGGATACCTTATTTATTGTACGTCTTTTAGGTAAAGTTACCTTACAATTAATCAAACCTTGTGTTGTTTTCAAAATGGCTCTTTTTTTATTCATGGCCCTGTTACTTAGAAACATTTTGCAATTTTTGGTCAATTTTATGAATATATACCTGTATGTGTATGTAGAATAATGAAGATGCTAATCGTTGTCCAGTCTACTGTCTGTATAGTGAGTCGTGCCGGGCTGCGCCTGCGCGACTACCTAGCGCGTGCTAGTGCGGTGCAGCGTGGCGAGTCCGCCCGCTTCTCGCTGTCACTGTGACCGCTCATGTGTCTTCGCCATTACTTCGACGCACCCCTCACTACCTATTTATTGTATTTATATCTAGTGATTGTTCCAATATATGTAAGCACGTAATATGAGCACAACTTGTCAAATAAATATACTAAACGCCTACTTATAACTAACATTTACAAATCGTTTCTAGACACTTTTATACGACTCGCAGTATCTTGCGACTGAAAACCGTACTTCTACGACTATTTGGAAAGGAAAGAAGGATGCTCATTAAATCTTCCGAACTCAGTTCAAATTAGATATTACTGTAATATCTATTTCTCATAACGTACTTATACCTACCTAAAATATCTCTACAACTCAAATGGGGAAAGTACTTCGACGATATTTACTGTTGGAGAACAATATTTTTAGATGTCACACTTGTAGTGGATAAATATTACACTAAAAACTCTTTATTTGGTCAATTAAATATTTCACATAAAACATTTTCATAGAAATTTTGCCGCGTTAACCTTCGTCATTCTCACAAGACGAACCAAACCATAATTTTATTAGCCGTTCTTCTTGAGGAAATTATTATTTAAAAATGTAACTATTTTTGTAGATACATATTTGATTGATTACCACTAGATAGAGATTAACATATGTATATTTTCTCATAGTGTTGTGTTTGCCAGAAGACAAACGATTAACTATCTCTGACCGCACAAACTGAATCCTTAAAACTTTGTTGACTCACAATATACTGGAGACTGCAATATACTGTTGGACTCTATCACATCAACAGACGGCCGAGAGGCTGAGAACGCTCGAGCTCACTCAGGCAGGCCACACAGGTCGTTGTCATCGCATCGCTTGTATGGAAAATGGAATAGCCTCCGAGAGAATACCCTAACGCGTAAAGAGCAACAGCTAAACGACTTCTATGACTTCACACATTCCAGAAAGGCTATGCTTCATAGTCTTGATGATCTTTCCACCTTCATTCTCTCTGAGAATATTCCCACTTTTTCAACCGTGTCATGGAGTTGCCTAGACATTTCGCAGGACATGTAAGCAACTCAAATGGCGATAATCTTATAACGACTACGCTATTTTGTAGGCGTAATATACTTTTGGACTATTTATTATGTATTGTTAATTACTATGTATGTTGTATTAAGAAAAAAATTGAAAAACAAAAATAAATGTTAATAAATGCCTCAGCCAGATAATATAAATGTTTTATTTTAATGTTACATCCATCCATACTTATTTACCTATAATATTTTTAATTAATACAATCTC
Source organism: Dryobotodes eremita (assembly GCA_917490735.1). Lineage (NCBI taxonomy): Eukaryota > Metazoa > Arthropoda > Insecta > Lepidoptera > Noctuidae > Dryobotodes > Dryobotodes eremita. The sequence continues at coordinate 13,560,799 of OU823251.1, read as the reverse complement.
GGACTCCTAAATCGAGCCAAGGTGCATTTTTGTGTGTATAAGCCAATAAAAATAATGATAATACAAAGAAAAAGTTTTTATGCAGGTTTGAAGCTGACTTACTGGCCATCATTTCAGTATCACTATTGTTCCAAATTTGAATTCATGAATTTGAGAAAGAGAAGAAAATCGGAGTTAGGTCGCGATAAAAGCGAAAGTAGCCCTGTCTGTATGTCTGACTGTTACCTTTTCACGCTTTAACGGCTGAACGGATTTCGATAAAATTTAACACACAATTAGACCATGACCTAGATTAGACTATATGCTTCTAGGACGTTCCATTGGGTTAATTACCTACCTCCACGTGGGCGTAAGCGCAGGCAAAAACTAGTATCTCTATGAATGATTTCAAAACAGTTTTTGTTTGTTTTTGAACCATATAGAGAATCTTTTAAGATATTAATATACTACTCAAATTAAATCAAATCAAAATATTTAATTTCACATAAACCAACATGGGCACTTATGAAACGCGCCAGGTGCACGGTTCCAATTGGTTGTTTCCTATGGAGAAGAGCCGGCAAGAAACTCCATGGTTACTCTTTTAAAAAATAAGGGGCTTTTATAATCTTTCAAATTACAGTGTTGATAATGGGAGGACATTGTAGGCCTGACAACCAGTAACAGGCACTCAACAAAATAATAAAAATAAATATATATATATATATAAAAAGGTCTACTAATCTACAGTCTACAAGTTAGGCCTACAACGTTCTCACATTCACAAAATATATAAGAATCTATATAAAATAAAAACCTATTTAAAACAAATGACATGATTGCCATTACAACTGTACAAATCTGAATTAAAATCCTGTTTACAAAAGCCTTAAGTAATGATTTGAAATAAGAATTAGAGGTATATAATGTCAAATAATGTGAAGATTATGTCAAAGAAGAAAGTAAAAAACAAAATTTCGTAATTTGGGAGCAGTTAATAGACCCTTACATAGTGGTGCCGTTAATGAAGTACCAGGGAAGCCACATGTGCAGAAGGAATTATTGCCAAACTTCCTTGTCTTCAACGTAGTCTTTAATCTTATAATATGCATTTTTGATAAGGATACGTTTGATGTGGGTTTTGAACTTTCCATCGCTAAGTTCTGTAACTGACTTTGGCAACTTGTTATAAAAGCGGATACTGTTTATAAGAAATGACTTGCTTGTTTTAGTTAATCTAAATTTGGGTATCACAATTTCATTTCTAACCGACTTCAAAAAGGCGGAGGTTATCAATTCTGACGTTTATATATTTTTTTTTAATGTATGTTCGGGCATAACTCCGTCATATATAGACAGATTTGCAAAATTCTTTTTTTGTTTGATAGGGTATACTCTCGACATGGTCCCATTGTCACCAAGTCAGAATCTGATGAAGGGAACCCATGGAAATCGATGGAAATCCTCAAATTTTATAGGTACACCTATAGTGATTTGGGTATTTTTTATAGTTACTCGTACATTTGCTCTCGGAAAGCACCATTCTGTGAAGTGGAACTGATGACGAAGACCAGAGGTGGCCACCGGAACTACTCAATAATAAGTATTTCACGGGTTGTGATTCGATTTTTATTTATTTATTTTATAAAACGTTGCCCCACACTAGGAATTTCTCCTGTATCGTGGGTGCTTTACAAACATAAACTCACATACACAAACAGCCAGACCCGGAACAACTACTTGTAGGTCATACAAATATTTGCTCCGTGCGGGAATCGAACCCGCGACACGCAGTGCAGCAGTCAATCGCTTAACCACTGCGCCAACCATGCCGCAATTACTTAAATAACTAATTACAATTACTTTAATATGGTTGCTAAGCAATTTTTGCTCGTCACAATGCATATGGTGAAATGAAACTGATGGTGAAGCTACCATCAGCACCAGTTATTTTCCAGGACAACTCCTCAACAATTAACGCATCGGAAAAAGGAATATTTTGTAAAAGTTGATGAGCAGTTGACATTAGGCTATTGTAACTTAAATAAATTAATAACTGAATTACTAAAAAGAGAAAAATAAAATCCTTTTATACAAAAAAAAAAACAACCGACTTCAAAAAAAGACACTACATAGTGAAAAATTACTTTAATTTCGGAAGTCGGTGGCAAAAAACTAAAATACAGAACCAAAGACACCGACTTCCGAAATTAAAGTTATTTTTCGCTATGTAGTGTCTTTTTTTTAAGTCGGTTATTTTTTTTTGTATAAAAAGATTTTATTACTACGTGTATTTACATTATGGAAATCGCTTCTTATTTTAAAAAGTCCTAAGTTTTTGCGAACATGCAAAATACTTTCTAAGATACAGAGAGAAGGTAAAGTTAGTATATCAATTTCTTTGAATTTGTTTCTAAGAGACTCGCGAGGACCCATATTATAGACCGCGCGGATTGCCCTCTTTTGCAAAATGAAAATTGAATCTACGTCAGCTGCCGATCCCCACAACAGAACGCCATAAAACATAATACTGTGGATATAAGCAAAGTATACTAACCTAGCAGTGGCTATATCAGTCAACTGCCTTATTTTTCTTACTGCATATGCAGCTGAACTTAATCTACCTAAAAGAGCTCTAATGTGGGCGCCCCATTGCAATTGAGAATCTAAAGTAATTCCTAGAAATACAGTTTCCGTAATAACATCTAGTTTCTTGCCATCAAGTTTTAAATGTAGACCCACTTGGGGTACATTTGGTAATGAAAACTTAAGACATTTAGTTTTGTTCGCATTAAGTAATGCAGCAAAGCATTACTTATACAGGTATTAGCAACAATGACTGCCTCGTTCGTCTAGTGATCACAATCGCGACTAGTAGAAAGATTGCAGTGGGTTTACTATACATCTCTTCTTTTGGGGAACATGGACAACTGCAATACCTCGTAAACTATTTTCTCCTATAAAGAGCCCCGCCACCTTAAGATAAAAATTAAATAGTCATGTCCAGCATACTAACTACTGCATGTAACAGGTAAGTAGCTTTTTAGCAGTTCAACGGACAGACGAGTCAGAAGGTTCTTCAAGCAAATTGTGATCACCACTAGTTAACAAATAATCATAGCCATGTTGCTCCGATTTAAAGAAAATAAAAATTCTTACTCTGATTTAAAAAAAAAGGTCTGTTTTGTCAATAATAAAGTTTCATCTTCGCAAGGCTACGTCTCTGTACTATTCAACTTTAGCACAAACTACAATACTCCCTCTACAGCAGCTTAGGCTCGAGCGTAGCACGGTCTAAGATGCACCCTCTACGGCTGCGTACGCTCCAGCGTAGCACGGTCGACGATACTCCCTCTACGACTGCGTAGGCTAGCTCGTAGCACGGACTACGACACACCCGCTACGGCTGCGTAGGCTCGCGCGTAGTACTGTCTACGATACACCCGTTACGGCTGCATAGGCTCGAGCGTTAAATTTTGCGTTTAAAAAATATCTTATTATCTTATCAGGTTATTTGATTGCTGGAATATACTCAGCCAAATGGCAAAAACAAACCCTTGGAGCGGTTTTGCACTGCATCCGATCCTAATCCGAATTCAAGATCCGAGATCAATCCGAAATGGGAATGTTCTAAATTCGGACGGACAGAGTTCGGATTTAGTGCGCAACCCCTCATACAAATATGTAGCTTCTTCGGACCGTTCGGATCTGATGCTGTGCAGAACCGCTCTTATAGTTTCGGCATGTCCGTCTGTCCGTCCGTCCGGATGTTACCGGATTATTTGGATGCCACTTTACTGGGAGACTATTTGCATTCATTATTCTCCTGCCCTTATCCCAATTTATTTGGGGTCGGCGCAACACGTCTTTGTCATCCATACTTCTTTCTCTATTAGTCGTCATCTCGGTAGTCACCCCCTTTCTAACCATATCATCATTCACATAGTTCATCCATCGTTTCTTTGGTCTTCCCCTACTAGCCATCGACATTCATACTCAAAACTTTCCTAACGATATTTTGCTCATTCCTCCGTATCACATGCCCATACCATGACAACCGATTTCCACACAACTTTTCAGTTACACTTAACCGTTACCAGTTACCAGTACCACTTTCAGACTTTCACTTTGAGACTATTTGCACTACATCGATGAAAATTGGAAAGCTTTCAAAGCTTTTTTTCTTTCCACCTTTCTTATTTGTACCGCTAAACAATGCTGTAGTGGGGTATTGTTGGATCCCATAATTAAAAATATTATGATGTTTCTAAGTGCCTTTTTTATTTAAGTCAATATAGTTTTTGAGATATGAGATCTTCGGTTTCAACCGCAGGGATAACTTGGTTTTTCATCGTTTTTTGGAGAAATACAAGCTTATTTTTGCGGTCGATAAAATCGATACTGAGGATGCGTAAATGATTTATTTATTCAGTAGTACACATACATTTTAAACGTTTAAGTTGGTGCCAACATAAATTCATTCAAGTTTCACCGTGCACCAAAATCATCGACTACATAATTTAGAAAATTAAAACCAATTAACTAAGTAATTAGTCAAAAACAAACAACAAATAAAATTACAACGGGTATAACCGAAAAATTATCTAATAATAACGAGCGATCATCAGCGTCCTATCTGACCGTCCCGTCCGTCCTTACAACAAAAGTGGGACATACATGATACAGGTTGTTCCTAAAAGTACATGTTTTTAGTAATATGTAGTTAATTTTCATGTTTTTTTTTGTGTTAAGATATTATTGTTAGGTATTATTTTTGCTTTATTGTGTATGTTTTAAACTATTTAACCATAAATAATTTAAAAAAATATTTTCACTTCACAACCTCGGAAAGATTCTATTTATCATTCGAAATCTGAGTGCAAAAGTGCATTTAATCCGCTAGCGTAGAAAGATTAAAAAAATTCGAAGTCAATCATTTTCTATACCGCCAGTCCACTGAAAATGCATTAAAACTCATTTCATGTCAGTGCGCCAACGTATTGAGACGGCAATATGTTCGTATGCCTACTGCATAGGAGAGACCATCAATGGCGGCACGATTTTTTTACATAGCTGGATTCCTCTAGTCATAGGTGTTAGTAAAAATACTAACAGAATTCCATTAAAACTTGTGTTTATTTACTTACAGTTTGACATTCACGATTCGGTTCAGACAAACAAACACGTAAAATATTAAATTGCTAAAATATGCATTAGCAACTCTAATAACATAATTTTGTTGAAATTAATGCCGTTATTTAAAATTACCTTACTTTTTAAGACAGTTTTAAATTTATAAGAATAAAATTATTTAATATTGAGATTTTGAAATGTACCGGTTTTTGAATGTCAATTGGAACGTGTTAGCTTTGATCAGGAATACTTAAATAAATGATCAGTTGATTATAGTTTAACGAAATTCGATTTTAACTTGTGAAACGCACAAAACTTAAGCGCATACTTATGTATTTGAGAATAATCAGTGGAGATTTGCTAGTTTTCTCAAATCAGAAACCGGGTGTTAGACAATTTGTAATTTAATTATTTTTCTTTGACATTTGTAATCTATATATTTATAATTCAAAGTCCTGACTGATATATCAACGCACGGCCTAAACCGCTGGTCCTAGCGACATGAAATTTGGAGGGTGTGTTCTTTATTTAGAGTAAGTATCCACTAAGAAAGGGTTTTTCGCAATTCCACCCTTAAGAGTCTGAAATGGAGGGTTGAATTTTCTGTGAAACTTTTTATTCTGTGTCGAATAACTCGAAAACTGGTACACATACTCTTTAATTAAAATTATGAAACACGTGTATCACAGTTTTTCCAAAATCATCCCCCAACAGAAGATAGAGGTGTATCTGTAAATGATAAATGATTTAATTTCTGTAAGTAGGTTTGTACAAACACTTTTACACGTCAATCATATTTTAATAACTAAATGAGGTCGGCGTTTCCTATCTGACTACTCTGAGAAGAAAAGCCGAAAGAAACTCGGAGGTCACAGTCTCTTTAAAAGTCCAGACTTAATCTTGATCAGATCATGTGAAGACCATGTAGATTTGTGTCTGAAATGGTCATTTGAGGAAAAACCACTCAGATTGAGTGGACCTGTCCAGTCAGTGCACGCATTTGTCAGTAATCGTGCAGCTCAACTCGGAACCTCAGGAGCTCAACGATTCGACGAAGAATACCAAAGAAAGGACATTTGGGTAGGCCACAAAAATTACTCAAACTGCCAGACCATGATTAAAACTAACAGAGAAGGAAAAAGAAAAAGCAACAATGACCCACATAGTCTTCACATTAAAAATATTAAAATAATAATCATGTATTCAATCTAGCCTGCATGCTACTCACATTCACAGGACAGTTTCCTCTTTAAATATCATCAAAAAATATCATAAGTTGTGTCATGTAAATCAATAAAAATGACATTATTAATTCTAAAACACTTATTCACAGTATAAAATGGCTTGTTGCTTGGGGGTACATTGAAGTAGCTTAATTAATCCCAAACCTTTTTGTCATCCAAGTAATCTTTAACTTTATAGAAACCTTTTGACAGAGTTTCTGTTTAATAAATGATTTAAATTTATTGAGGCTCAGTTCTTTAACAAGATTTGGGAGTTTGTTGTAAAACCGTATAATTGGCACTTAAATGAATTACTAATTTTTTGGAGCCTAATCGTGGGCACAATAAGTTAATCTTTGTTTCTAGTATTTATGTTATGAATGTCGCTGTGTTTAGAATATACATAGATTAATATTCTTTTTTACATAAATCAGGTTCTCATATACATATTGAGATGCGACTGTCATTATGTTTATATCCTTAAATTTATCCTCAGTAAATGCCTACAACTAAGATTATAAATTGCTCGAATGGCTCGTTTCTGCAGCCCCCACAGCAAAATGCTGTACGACATTACACTATGGAAATAACTAAAATATACTAATCGAGCTGTTTCGACATCAGTCATATGACGGATTTTATAGACCGCGTAGGCTGCAGAACTTAGCCGCTCCGCAATTTGTTTATATGTGGGCCCCACTGTAGCTTTAAGTCCAAAGTAATACCTAAGAACACAGTGGTGTCCACGAGATCCAATTCCGCCCCATTTACTAGTACATTGGTTTTCACCTGCTTAACGTTAGGTGTCAAAAATCTAATACATTTAGTCTTTTTCTCGTTTAAAAGTAAATTATTAACACTAAACCAATGCACTATTTTAGCGATAGCATTATTTACGTCGTCAGTAACTATCTGTTGTCGTTTAAGCTTAAATAGAAGTAATGTGTCATCTGAAAATAACACTATTTCATGATAGTTCTTTACAAGACAAGGTAGGTCATTAATATATACGAGAAATAAAAAAAGGGCCAAGAATTGAGCCCTGCGGAACTCCCATAGTGACAATAGAAGCTGGGGATCGCTTGCCGTTAACGTCCACTGTTTGGATCCTATTATCCAAATAAGAAGATCCAAGGCAGTGTTTCTAACACCATAGTGATGCAATTTCCTTACCTATGATGTATCATGAGAAACACAATCGAAAGCCTTAGACAAGTCACAAAAAATACCTAGGGCACCATGCTCAAAAATATGTGCAAGAAGCTCAACGCCAGCGTTGGTAGTAGAGCGGCCCCTTGTGAAACCGAATTGTTTACTGTTTAATAATTTATGTTTATTAAAATGTCTTTGCAATTGATCTAGCATCAATTTTTCAAATATTTTACTGAAGGTGAGTAGCACAGAAATTGGTCTAAAGTTCGTGGGGTCTGATGTGCCCCCCGATTTAAACAAAGGATTACAGGAACAAAGGATTTAACCCATTTATTTTACTATTCTTCATTAAGTCAGGAATTACACCACAGTCACACATTTATTAAAAATAATTGCCAATTCAGGCGCTACAGTGTTGATTATACATTTTGCAACCACTACGGAATTTCCTCATAGATCAGCAGTTTTTTTAACATAAGTGTATTGGAAATTTTAATTATATCTCGAGCACTAACATAGTCGAAATTAAATATATGGTTACAAATATCAACATTTTCTTATAGGGACTCGGCAACAGTGGGTGAAGAATTTAAAAATGTTAATTTTCAAAAACTGTATCAGCTTCTAAATCTTTTTTAATAAGTATTATTAATATTAAGGCTGTAGTCATTACTACGCTTTTGTCTCTTTCCGTCTCATTGTTTATGATTTCCCATGTTGTATTTATTTTATTTTGACTATTTTTAATCTTGGAGCTTAAATAGCGACACTTAGCTTCGCTACAAACTTGTTTAAATAATTTGGAATAGTTCTTAACATATTGATAAGATTCTTTACTTTTATTATAATTTCTTTCTCCATATAGTTCAAAAAGTTTGATTCTGCTATTAAATATCCCTTTAGTTGCCCATTCACTGAAGGTTGCAGAACCATTAACTGAGATGTGCTTGGGTATAAATCAGGGATGTTACGGAGCTTCGACTCCGGTTCCGTTAAGTCGGAACTTCCGATTATTATTACACCTTCGGTTCCGACACTTTTAAATCGAAGGTTTTAATCGGAGGTCGAAGCATAACATAGCGGCGGCGGCGGCCTCATCTGATTTAATTTGTTTTAAAGCTTTTGTTCATTTAATATAATGTAATATGCTACTTTGGGTTTAAATTAATTTATTTTAATTTCTTGTTTATTTGGAAATATGCCAATTTTTTTTCATTGTTTGTGTTTTATTTTATAATTGAAAATTGAAATTAAAAAAAAAGACTAAATAATGTTTTATTTGTCCTTAAATAAAAATTCTCTCTCATGCCACCACTTCTGATCCTGCCTCTGACTCCGATTCCGACTCCGATAAAGCAAATTTAAAAACTCCGACTCCGCCTTCGGTTCCGATAAAACTACCTCCGTTACATCCCTGGTATAAATGTTGAGTTCAATTCTGTACACTACATGGCAAAAAAAGAATTTGACAGTTGATTGGGATTTTGGGTAAGGCTAAAAAAATAAGGTTAACAAAAAATATTGTTTACAAAGTAATAGTGCGGTAGGTATAGTATTTCGTTGTAAATAATATTAGTTATTTATTATCCACTTCTGGTTTTCTCCTAATTAGATCTTTTCACACACGCTTTGAGTTCTGTTACAAACATTACTCTCATCCCATAGATTCGTTTAGTTTTACAGAGAACGTTGTCCTTATTGCTTTGTTTGATATTGTCAGTTTGCATATTCAATTGAGATAGTGAGAGCGCCTATGATGAATGTTTCTGAAAAAAATATGTCATTTGTTTCCTGTAGCCAACGCGGGCTAAACCGCGGGCAGAAGCTATATAATCCTAACTTCCTAATCCTAACCATCCTAACTTCCTAACTTATTAATATTATAAATGCGAAAGTAAGTTTGTTTGTTTGTTACCTTTTCACGCCTAAACCACTGAACCGATCATCCTGAAATTTTGTATATACGTTGGCGGATGTACAGAAACGGACATAGGATACCTGTTATCCCGAAAAAAAGTAGGTACTGTAAGTTTCCGAGGAAAACAACAACAACGTTCTTATGATAATAGATGGCGTCACGTGTCTTTCGAATCATGATTGAATAATATTAATGTAGAAACTTTGTTAGTGTTTTAAGAGTTTTTTATTTTTTATTTAAGTACTTAATACATTTTGTGAGCCTAGAGTGTCGATAGACCGGTTTTTTATCCTCCTAACTATAATTCCCTGAACAACCCGAATGGATTGTCAAATTGTAAATTAACGCGAGCGAAGCCGCGGGCAAAAGCTAGTTATTACATAAATTGGAAAGTAACTGTCTGCCTGTCTGTATGTTACCTTTTTACGCCTAAACCACTGAACGGATTTCAATAAAATTTGGCATGGAGATAGATAGCATCCTGGGGAAGGATACAGGCTTATTGTCAAAAAAATACTCCTAAACGGGGTTATACAGGGGATGAAAGTTTGTATGGGAAACTTAGCATTTCTTATGTCAGGGATATGAAAATCGATGAGGAGCTCGTGGTTAAGTAATAACAGCCGCACGGTAAGTAAGAACAGCTGTATATTATGTATGTAAGAAAAAATCCACATCTTTATAATAAAATAAGTGATAGACATAATTTTAATACTAGAAATAAAGATAAAATAGATCAACCATTTTTTAGATTATCTAAAGTACATACATCTTTTATGGGGTACTGTGTTAAATGTTACCTTGTGATATATTACAATTAAATGAACGAAAATTTAAAACTCATAAAAAGTACACTTTATAAACAAGCATATTACAAATTAGAGGATTATGTCCTAGATAAGAATGCTTGGAAACATGCTGGTCCTGCTCCATAGGACAATCTATAGTGTAGACAAAATCAAACTAGTTGCTAATTTAAATGTATAATTTATAATTTGTATGAAATTGATGGTTACATTATGTACTTAACTACTTTAACTCACACACTAAATTAATACTTGTTAAAATTTTGGAAACATCATCTACTTTTCAATATTTGTAAATATGTGAGCACCATGTATCTATCACATAATTAATTTACCTGGCTTTGCATTATATTTAATTCTTTTTACCTATTGTGGTATAGTAATTTTATTCTAGGTGCATCGTCTTCACATGTAATTACATAATTAATGTGAACCTACATAATATTGTAAAACATTTTAAAAGAATAACGAACGAAACATACAAAACTACCTTTTGGAAGGGGCAACTAAAATCAATTCTATATTTTTGTAAATTTTGGCGTTCAAAAGTGCCTTTTATGTGCCTATTTGAAATAAATGATTTGACTTTGACTTTGACTTTTACGGGTCGATCCATCATGTTAAGCTAGGCTTGTAGGGGTTGGGCCGCAGATGGGTGACCATCTACATACGGAGACTCCTCCGTGCCTGGGAAACGTTAAGCCGTTGGTCTCGGCTGTCATTCGTAGATCTTTGGCAGTCGTTACGGGTCGCCAGTAGCCCGAAAGTCTGACAACCAGTCTTACCAAGGGGTAAGGCTAGGCAAAAGGCTAGGCAGATTGATTGGATATAAAAATTAAAAAATGTATTCTCTTGGTAAGAAACAAAAAAATACATGTTTCAGCGTTTGGTAAAATAGGCGATGATTTTAATTTATTATCTGCCTGTCTGTCTGTTACTTTCTCACACTTTAACGGTTGGATTTGCATGATAGATAGTGTGGGGTTGTGTGTTAGTGGATGTACTTGGATGAAAACAGCCAGTTCTTAATGAAGAGGTATAATCACTATTAATAGTCAGAGTAGACAGGAGCACGTTGTGGAACAAACCAGTCGCGGACCCGACCCGTGAGGAAATGAAGTGAGACATTTTAACAAAGAAGGCTACCGAGAGCACACTAGTGATGTTCATATTGTATAGTAACATTTAGTGTTGGGAATCAAACATGTAACATTTAGTCATATTTAGTGTTGGGAATCCAACAGATAGGTTACGGATAGGCCATGACCTGGGTTAGGACATAGGATACTTTTTATCCCAGTAGCACGTCCCCGTGGGGTAATTTCCAACCTCCACCCGGGCGAAGCCGCGGGCAGAAGCTAGTTTGATATGTAGACAATTCTTCAAGACTCAGCAACCAGAGTAATAATAAACGGGGCATTGGTTTAGGAGGACATCGGCCACACTTTTGGCTGACCCGGGCGCTGATCTGACCACGCTTAAGCGTCACTCCGGCTGGAAGTCCAGTACCATGGCAGAAGGATACATAGAGGACTCTATAGAAAACAAGTCAAAAATATGCAAGAGCATCGTTGGAGATATAACTTTAAAACAGTCTTGCCCAGATACTTGGACTCGTCCTTCAACTTCCAAAGACAGCACGATAGAACATGCCTGCAAATCCGTCTGTGTCTCCAATATTCACAATGGAATCCAATGAAAATGAGCAATGTTCCGCGCCAAATAATTTACCTAGTTAGTACACAAGTGACAAACACCAAGCAAAAATATAACTTTCAATATTACCAATTTTAGTTTTAATTTTTTAAATAAATAAACACTTCCCCGACCAAACGACCTTGAGCGTTCGGTCCTACCCTGTCCCGTCGCTGAGTCTCGCTCTGTCCCGCTCCCTGCGCACGCCCATTTATCATATAATTCACAAATTTTTTGGTATTATTTTAATATTTAAGACAAGCGAGCTTTTGAAATAAAATAAATCGTGAATTATCTAGATTTTTAAATTATCTATCCATTAGTGTAATCCTCAAATTACCTATTAGAACGTCACCTTTAGCAAAAAATGCAAGCAATCAACTATTTTTTAAATTTATATGTATAAATAACACATACAAACAAATAAGAACGTGCAATGTGCTTTTAGATGTAGTTTATTACTCTTAATTAATGAGTTAATAGCCACTGAGTAACGCACTATCGCAAGGTTTTGTTTGGGGTAGCGCCTGAAGCTGTTTTTCTTGCACCTAGCATTTTCCTCGCTGTAGTGAGCTGAAAAGTTATGTGTAATACGCTCAGTTATTCTGCGCCTCGTTCGTACCTTTGAAACCCTCGCTACGCTCAGGATTCAATAAAGGTATTCGCGCCAAAAAACAACTTTGCAGCCTTGCATAACAAGTAACTATTTCACCTCAGCACCTCAAACAAGCAGGTTTTTCTGTTTAAAGACAGTGAGCAAAATTCGATTTTGCTGCAAGCGTGAGACACAGTAACTTTCAAATATATATTTTTTTAAATGCCGAGAACAGTGTTGGGTCTACTCACAAAATTCGAAAGATTTGAATTTCACTTTGTTCTGTAACTTTCACTTCGATACGAAAAAAGCGAGAGTTAGAAACAAAGTCGATTCGAAGTTCGAATTTCAAATTCTATACCTAGTTGGCCCAAAAAAGAAATAAACAATAAAACGTTCGAATACACATAGTAACCGTAAAATTGCAAATAATCTGTAAATGTTAAAGGTTTTAAATGTTACCAATTTTTTGATATTGTTTGTTTTACAAAATACATGTGGTTTAATTTTTACCATGTTGTAATTTTTTGCCTTATAAGTAGTAATAATGCTCTCGCTGCTGAGGTGAAAAGTTGTATGTGTTGCACGAGACCAATGTTTGGTATTTGCATGTCGTGTCTTTGAATCCTGAGCAAATCACGAGCGTAGCGAGTGATTCAATTATAGAATCCTTCGCATACTCGGGATTCAAAATCAACACTCGCAGCAAAAACCAACTTTGCTCTCTTGTTGCACAAATTACTATTTATTAATACCTATATAAGTATACAGAACGCCAGGGACATCGGCGCGCAAACTGTAACCATGAATTCAGCACATGATACTAGACCCCCTAGCTAAGAAATTTGTCGTCGATTTTATAAAAAAATCTGCTGTTTCATAGAAAAGTGGAATACTTTCGTGGTCAAAATGTATGGAACAGCTAAGTATATTTTATTGTAACAACGGACGAAAAATTTCAACGCAAGGGGGTCCAGAATCGTGTACAGAATTCATGGTAACAGGTTGAGCGTCGATACCCCTGCCACCCTGATATATATATCTTAGGTATTTACAGTTTGTAAAAAATGTTGCTTTAGTTTGTATTTTATGTTTTTATGAGTTATTTTCTCCCATAATGATATAGGTAGTTGATTAATAAGCTAAGGTATTATATACTTTAAAGATCTCTTGCCGTGTAAATACGTGAACTTTGGAAGTCACAGCTTAGTAGTTATTGATGACGCTACGAGTCCTAATTTCATTATCATTTATGGTTTTGGTTTTCTTTAAATTTTCATTTAAAAAATCTTTTAATAGTACAAATTTAGTTTTTTCATATAGGTATAGGTATTGTCATACAGAATTCAATATAGTTGATTCGGCCAGGGCTTTGTAAAGCATTAACAGAGTTTGATATGGAATTTTGCATTTCATAATAGAGAATTTAGATAGGATATGTCTCAATTTATCACACACCCGTTAATGTGCTCCTTCTAATTAAGTCGGCTATCAATGGTAAGTCCTGGGTACGTTTGGCTATCTACGAGATCTATGGAGCTAGCTGCAAGACTTGGCTACTTTATTGGTGCAATTGTCATGCAAACACTCATGACAGTGAACTGTGAGTTTAGACAAGAGCTTCGATTTTGACTGGAACTGATGTACGCTAACTAAAAGTAATATTTACATAAGTGAGGTAGTGCAGTGGCCCAAGGACCGAGCCTTGCGCCGTTCTTTCCATTACGATGAGTGATGACTGGTTCAATAGTCGCGTCACTGACTTTGACCATGTATTTTCTGTCATCAGGAAGTTTCCGAACCAATTGAGTAATATGCCTCTATTTCTGCTGTCATGAAGACACTCCAATAACCGGTTATGTCTGAGCGGTTTGCCTTAGTCAATAAATACTAAACTTAGTCTAGTCTATAAACACTATTAAAACGTGATTTTGTCGGCTAAGTGTTTATGAATAAATACTATCTGTGAACGTTGATAGCAGTTGTATGGTATAAATATTCATCCCAAATTCGGAACCCTTCACTGTGCGTGGTCCGACACGCACTTGGACTGTTTTTAAGCTTGCATTTCGTTTAGATTTGTTCGTCTCTATGTGAAAGTATTGCACAGACTAGGGCATGAATCTCGGAATCTCGGAATATCGCAATATCGGAATCTCGGAACGCAAGTTCCGATATTACAATTCCGATACTGAGTGATCCAATATCGGAATCAGAAAAACAAAAAATTGAGTTTTAAACTAAACCTATATTTTAGCTCCTTGTGTAGCGCCGAGCGCGATAGCGAGCTTAACCGTATTCCTGTTGCCAGGCCCTGCAGTCTCGACATAGATAGCGACAAAATCGGTCTATAAGTCGTATCCTTGTCAAATTCCTTTAATAGATTTTCAACCTTATGCTTTGGAAATAAAGTTGAAAATCTATTAAAGGAATTTGACATCGATACGACTTAGCGACAGATTTTTGTCGCTATCTAATGTCGAGACTGTCGGCCCAGCTCACTAATCATGCGATACAAGAGCTTTAATAGTGTTAGTTGTCTGTCTCGCTCACTCATTACCTGCGCGTGTACGTCTTGCTTATTCGCACAAACGAACAAAATATCCTGTCAATCAGTTGCGCTCGTGGACTGTATAAGTTAAGACGTGTTTGTATTTTATGTGGCTACATGCAATGTCGCTTTAAAATATGTAATTACAAATTATTATCTAATTGTTGTTTTCCAATTCAATAGAAATATCAGTGTTTAAATGGTTTTATAATTGTGCTAGGTGCTAGCTCAAAATAAAACAAAAACCGCCGAAAGTGATTCTTTCGTTCGTAGACTTTTAGGTTGCTAGTTTGTATTGGATCGTAAAAAGATGGTTTCTCCATTTACATTTCGTGAAATAAAATTGTTAAAAGATAACTTCTGTTTACAATTTTATTTCACGAATTAACACGAATAATAATTGATTAAATAAAGCGGAAAACTAAGGCCAAACCGCGAAGTGCCAGATATGTATAAAAAAACTAAACACTACTGGTGAGTTTACTACGGGCTTGCACACACGTTTACGAACTGCGCACTCAAACAATGCAGTTGGACCCCCTTCATCGGAGAGTACTCCAAGCACATCAACATCACAAGAGCAGACGACAAAGCTCAAGAAACGGAAGCTAATGACTGAATACTTCAGGTCTTCAGAATCAGTGGAAGCTGTTGTTTCTCGAATGACCGCTTTAAATGGTGCTAGTTTCAGATTATTTTCTGAAAGTCAAGATCTCCGGCAACTCTTCAAAAAAAGTGGATACGACTTACCGAAAACGCCAAATACTATTGCGAAACTGGTTCTTGAACATGCCGAAGTCAAATGTGAAACAGTGAAAACCATAACGCTCATGAATTATAAGAAGTTTTGTTGATTCTGAGTCAGGTAGTTTAATTAGTAATAAGTATAGGAAAATAATGAGAAATATGCGATTTAATAAATACAGTAGACATACTTAATAAACAACCAATTTTTTAACCAAATTAAAGAATACTATTTAAAAATGTTTTTTATTGTACTAAATCCAACCTCATACCGAATTTGTGCAATTTATAAATAAAATGTGCAATTTCTAACGAAATAACGAAATTCCGATATTAATATCGGAATTCCGATATTGAGATCTAATATCGGAAATCAGTATCGGAGTTGAAAACCTTCCGATATTACATGCCCTAGCACAGACACATCAACACGTCTGTAAAGCTATGCTGTGGACGAGGTCAACTGGCAATAAAAAATGAAAATGGTCAAAGTCCGGATTTTATTGAAAGTTACGGATTTATGGCCGCTCTTATTTGACCTTGGACCACAGTGGTTTCTAACAACAACCATGTACTATTCCCCACACCTCTACACTCTCCAGCCGCAGTCTTCACGCATAACACTCTAAGATTATCAATTCAGCATGTGGAAGTGTTTCGAGAATAGAAGGATGAAAAGAGAATTACATTTCTTTTCTAACTGCTCCCGCCACCGAAGGTCAAGTCTGAAAAACCGGCCAAGTGCGACTCGGACTCACGCACTAAGAGTAGATACACCAAAATAAGTAGTTTACGGTTTATCTACTAAAACCTGCTAAAAGGAAACTTGTCATCCTTTGAGTTGGGTACTGAAAGTGATAGTTGTAAAAAACTCAACCGTATAATGCATGTATATGTACATATTTTTTTAGCTATTTCCCTAATAAATAGCTTTTCTAATATTGTGCCATTAAGTTGTGCAAGGATCTTTTGGCGCGTGGCCAAAATTGGAACTGAGGCCGCCATCTTGTTTTTGAAGTGAAAACTTCTTTAGGCGCACTTTGCGCTCTTTCTGAACAGTGAACGAAACTGAAACGTCACGCTCGAGTCGGTGACGCTGATCGGGTATACTTGGCACCAGTCGGTCGGTAACGCTGAAGCGTGTATACTCGGCGATGAATCGTGTATACTCGGCTCTAGTCGTAAGTTTTTACTAATATCGTGTGGTCATAAGCACACACCCTTTTTTTGTTCAATACGTTTTGCAACACTATTTCACAATATCATGGAATTAGTATGTACTGGTATGTACTTTGACCAATGTTTCCCAACAGCGCCCCCCTGTCAACTAAAAGATCCTTGCAGCACTCGGTCTTTTGCTAATGCCGGTGCCAGTCATTTCGGTAGAAGGTAGGTTCTTTATTTCTTATCAAAAACATTGAACATTTCAACTTTGGAAAATACCAGAATATAAACAGAAAAAGAAATCATACATTTCTGAAAAGTGTGAACACATTTATTATTTAAAAATAGTTACTAATGAACATAATAAGAAATCGAGCGCAGTCCCTGGGGAATTCGCTAATTACACCCGTGAAAGCAAAAAATTCAAATCTAAAATTTATTGCTAATAGTGGCCGTATAATATTATTATTTTATGGTAATAATTGTAAAAAAAGGTATTTGCAATGCAGATATGAGTGGAGACGCCGAGAGGGGATGCCCTAGAAGAACATAAAGTGACCTTATTGGTGATATTCTTCAGAAAGGTCAGGTTCAGGTGCGTAGTACTCACAACCGGCGTCCGTGTAAGACACGGTGGGGTAATTGCGTAACACACTAACAGTAGTAATGGCTTTCATTTTGACAGTTCAAAAACATTCATTGCGTTATTTACGTTGTTGAGCAGACAAATTTTTCGAACATATGATGCAAAGGATTAGCAATATCCTTCAAAATTATTTAGATAGTGATTGAAAGTGTGTCACGCAATTAGCTTGCAGATGTATGAACGTAAACGAAGCAAAAGAAGTATAATATCTGTCTATTCAATACTTTCATGTTGTGGTGTATACACATTATGTGCACCCAACAAGGCGGTCTGTGTTACATTTCAACCTTTGAACGACATGTTCGTTTCAACGTAAATATGCCACATTTCATGTTATTTTTCACACATGTGCAGTCACCATAATGTTTTCTTTTATGCTGAGCCTGAGCTTCAGTAATTTGTGAAAACAATCGTGAAATAGTTGCCAACATAAAAATTAAAGGAGAACGAAAAGCAAAGCAGCTCGTCTCTACTTAACACTTTTTTTAGTCTGTCTTTGTCATGAAGTAAAAATAAATGTCTTTGTTTTCGTTTGTTGAATTCAAGTCGAATCCTGTGGTCGTTACTTTGTTTGTTGTGAAATGTGAAGTATTGATTTTCGAAGAAATAATATTACATTTTAACCATTACTCTCGCTCTTAATTACAAAATAAACAATGTCTACTAGTGATACTCAGAAACCTGAAACTTCAAAGGACAATATATCGAGCAATTCGATCGATGAAGGTTTGCCGAGAGAACTGAGTCAGTTGAGTCTTTCAAGTGCAGCAAGCCAAGATGAGTTCTTTTGTGACACAGGACACTCAGGAGCAGCTTTGAAAAATATATTCGGCTATTACCAATCTCAAAAATTGTGTGACGTCGCACTTATTGCAGGAGGATGCAGGTTTGTTTATTTACACTTCGTGTCAGGTAGGTTTAAATAAAAGGTCAAGCGATTTGGAAAAGGTCGTGAACCCGACTGCATCACACAATGGTTTTTAACTTGCTCTAAGTAATTGCTCATTTCTCGTAGTTAGCATTATGCTTAGGTTGCTGCTGCTGTTTAGGTCAAAAAGATTTAATGATTCATAAACTAGTTTTTTTTTTGTTTTTTTTTTTTACTAATGTCCTTTAATAAGTATCTAATTCAGGAAAGTAAACAACACCTCACATATAAATAAACACAATCTACTTATCTTTTGTGTTGTGAAATTAACATCTAACAAAGGAATTGTATCAAAAATAAGTAACTAGTAATTTTTTACAATTATCCCAAACACAATGGCTGAATAATGGAAAGCTGCAACAAGTCATCAAAAACGGTAAAAACGCCTGCTTTTTCTGTGGTTTAGCAATGTTTGAATGAAGTGTGATACTACTATTTGTTTTGCCAGAAATACCTTTGTTATCAAATTGGTGATTTCACAACAAGATCACCCTTTAGTAAACTCGTGGGTGGATAACCAGGGTTATTCTCAGGTTTCACAAAAGTAGGATGGCCAAACTCCCTTATGATGAGGCGGTGGCGTCCTAATATGCTGTATACATATATGAAAAAAACTGTCATGTTTTAAGGTCTTCAAAAAAAAAACTATGGAAGCTTAAGAAGCCAGAAAAAATAAAGATTAACATTTTTTGGTCTTTGGAAATTATTTAGAATAACATGTTGAGAATGCACGTATTGATAACTCATTTCACATAAGAAATGATTTAGTACTCCAAAGATTATAATTATTCACGTTTTTCTTAATAGTTATTAAAAGTAATTCGATTCTATAACAATTTAGGTACCAAATCAACTAGTGCTGTTTTTATTTTGTATTGGATTCCTTATTTCAAAAACTTGTTATGCAGCAGGCTTAACATGACACTCTCTATTTCTACGAAGAATAGGGACAGCTATTTCTATACATAGAGACATTTCATTTCTCCATTTTTGACATTGCACCTTAGAAATCCTTCTACAATCTGTCATTTTGTCCTTTGTTTCAACCAATCTTTGTCTAGGTACTTTTATATATAGACTTTTTCAGAAGAAATTTTCTATCCCAAACTGTCAAAATCACACTTACAAATGACAGTTGTCTAAGGTAGTGAAGACAATTTGATTTTGTAATTGCCATGTAGACAGTAGAAAACTTTCTATTCAACGGCCACAAAGTATAAACTTTTTGTATGGAAAATGTGAAAAATTATTACCTACATGTTGAGTTTTAGGGGTTTAAGGGTTTCTCAAAGGAGATCCAAATTTTCATTATTTTTGCAATAGGACACACAATTTTCGAGATATAAGCAAAATAAAAGAAAAACAGGAATAAACTAAATTTTGGTGACTTTTTGTCTAGTTCTAAACTAGACAAAAAATCACCAAAATTTAGTTTAGGCATGTGTGACAAGAGGATCAGCACCATATTACTGTATTTTATTTTTTTGTTCCTAATTACATTACTTCGACACTGAAAAAAATTGTTGTAGTTCATATATCAGTAAAAATTGAGAATCAAATATAAAAAAAAAATCCTATGACAAAACAGAGAATTCTGAGTTGAATTATATAAAAGAGTGAATTTCGTAAAAAGTGCACTTGAAGTTGACTCGTTCTACTTTGCTGCCGTCGTACTGTCTACACGGAGCGTCATTTTTGTCTATTCTTCCGTCGACAAAACTGTGCTCGTGCTAAGCCTGCAGGTGCATAGTTTAAATCTTAGTATTATTTTCAAACAGGATGGTATTTACTACATGAAAACAATCAAATCTCACTACAATTTGTTTTTGTACATGGAAAATAAAAATCAGATCCAGCTTCTATAGGAATTTGGCCATTGTTCTTTAGCACAAGTTGAAGTTTAATTGTAACTGTTATTTTAAATCTAGATACTGGAATCAACCAATTTAGTTGAGGACATGTCACACATGTGACAGATATCAATATGAAACCATGATTCAACAAAGATAATATAATATCAATACCCGTCATGTCTGTGAAGTTCCGCCAATTAATTTAAGACCAATTATTAATAATTTGAATGTGAAACTTATCACTAACATTATGCTACTATGAAGCATTCATTGGAGTTATTATCTAATAATTTGTGTAATTTCTTTATAACAGAATCCCAGCACACAAAATTCTCCTTGCATCTTGCAGCGAGTATTTTGCAGCAATGTTCACTGGCTCCCTGAGAGAGGCACAGTCAAGTGAGATAACACTGGAACGAGTTGACCCACAAGCACTTCAGGATCTTGTACACTATTGTTACACTGGCACCATAGGCTAGTATCACATTCTATCTTTCATATTATGAAAGTGCATATGCACTGCAGCTTAATTTTTATTTTTCCCTCATTGCTTCAAAACAGCACAATACTGCAATCAATAGTTAAAACTATGCTGAAGTTATGTATTGAAATAAATACAAAAAAATTTTTGCTGCAGTATGTAGGCACTATTATTTAACGTTCTTTTTTAATTTGCAGAACTGAGAGAGGAAACAGTTGAAGTGCTCCTTTCAACATCAAGCTTGTTGCAGCTTAATTCTGTTACAAATGCTTGTTGCGCTTTTTTAAAGAAGCAGCTGGATCCTTGCAACTGTCTGGGAATAGCTTTCTTTGCTGAACAGCAGTCCTGTTTGGATTTACACAAAAGTGCTTTGAAATACACATACCAAAACTTCATGCAGGTTCTTAATATTTTACTGTTTTGCAAATTATGATTTATTAAACAACTTTTCACCAAAATAAAGAGAATCTATCCTCATTTCAAATTTCATTTAAAAATCAGCTATATAATATTTCTATAATTATGTTTAGGTGGTGAAACATCAAGAATTCTTATCACTGCAAGCAGACCAGATGGCCAACTTGTTAAAATCAGACGATCTCAATGTGGTGACGGAAGAAAATGTATTCGAGAGTTTGATGACGTGGGTGCAACATGACAGTGCTAATAGAGAAACCCATTTGCCGACTTTGCTGAAGCTAATCAAGCTACCTCTACTTTCGTCTGAGGTAAAGTTTTATAATTACTTATTTTAAACACATGTTACGGGTTACCTGTGTAATACACTTTACGGAAGTCGGAAAACAGTACAAATTCTACCATAGACAATACAAATAATAGCTGCCCACGACTTCAACTGTGTGGAAAAACAACTTTACATTGAGTGCACTTAGTTTAGGCGATAAATACATCAAACCAGATAATACCAGATCATATCATTTACAAAGAAACCTAATAAACCAAATTCCACTATGTACATTACACTACACTTTGCATGCCAAGGCAATGAAAGTCGAAACCATTACGACTTAATGTTCCTTTTTCCGCCATCAGCCTGCTCCTGGCCATTTCTTGGCTAGATGGCGCTGAAGTCAACATACTCGACGAAATCGTAGGAGTGGTAGACGCGACAATACCTATAACCTAAATTGATGGTAATTTACGCAATTTGACACAACCAATTATAAAATTAATAAACTAAATGTCAATGATGTTGTTTCAGTGATGCTCCAATTACCTACACATAAAATAACGGGTTTAAAAAGACGCTTAAACGAAGCCGAAAGTCACTAGTTATTCCCGTCATTATGATCATTTTTTTGTACTGGACCATACCTGGAACCTTCTGGTTATGGAGATATTGAAGGTCAAAGTTCCAACTTTTTTTTTGACGATTTTTAATGAAAATAAGTTTAAATGTTATAGCATTACTTTTTAAAAAACTGTACCGTTGCATGGACCAATAAGCACAATGTTTTGCGTGCATTGCTCGCTAGCGTAAATAGCGATTTTTCACACTAAAAATAATAGCTGTTTCGCAGCAACTACTTTTGTACAATGTTAGATGACGGCTTTGTGATGGGTCTTTTTACACCCTGTAAAATTGAAAATTTTATGGGCACGCCATCTAGCGGATAATTAATGTCCCTGGGAGGCGGTATGCTTCACCAAAAGGTTCAAAAGGTAGTAGCAGCAAAGCAAACGTGACCGATTTTATTAACTTACTGTTTATTTTAAGTAGAATTTTATTTTATTTATGTTAGTATCATTACGACTTAATTTTACTACCAACGGCACGCCATCTTGTAACACTTGAGTGGACGAATAATTCTGCCCCAACCAATCTATCTTAACCTCTAGTCTTTTATATGTCTACATACAGAAGAGAAGTCAAGATGTATTTGAAGAACTATTCAAATTAGGCTAGCAGTTATACACCAGCTAAAATCTCATTGAAATTCCTTTAACCGTTCTCACGTAATACGATATCAAAAAGACAAAAGTTTCGCCTGCTGTATCAAACCCGTGACTCGACTGCCTAACGACAACCACTTTAGTCGAAGCTCTCTCAGCTATTAACAAAGATTTAAATCAAATTAGGCAATCAGCCCAAAGACTTTTGGTACAGTTCAAGTATTCACCTTTACAAGATGAGTGAACAACCGCAAATAATATGCCTGATAGACCGACAGGTGTTTAACCGTGCAATCGTTCCTAACAAATATATCTCCGGGAGTTGATTATCATCATAACTTCGTCCAGAATTGCTCCAACAAAACTTGCGGTTTCTTGAAGATATTCCCGAAGTGTAGACAGGATACTGATGCCAAAAGGTCAATATCTGATAAATGAAGGGCCTGGTAGAAGCATTAATGTAGCGTCGTGCTCTGCCATACCACCCTGCGGCCGTTAGTATAACAGCACTACAGTCTCTGTTCTCATTAGCAATGGAAAAAGGAATGAGCCCTTGTCCATTGCGCCCATATCTCGGTGCATCACCACTTCGGCTGTTATAAATTCCATTCACACCCACAGTTGTGGTTGGTCATAGCATTCAAAAAGCCTCGAGGTACTTCGTTGGTATGCGTATTAGTACGCGTATAGACGTTTTCATTAATAGATGGCGTCCAACGCCCGCACTTCGCCCTGCCGCCGGTTACTCCCCGCTGTCCCGCCACGTGTAAGGCCAGTGCTCCGACACACTGTCGTGGCCGAATACCATCCCATGTCGAAATGGAACGAGACAAATATCGTACTCGTAACTCCAGCTGAGACGCGGTGGACGGCGTCACAGAGGAATGGGATGCCTGCGGTGGCAAGGCGGAGCTGAGTGACGTGCCCGGTGTTGGTGGGTGTTCTCCAAGTCTAGGCTTTATGATTTTCGGTTGACATGATTTTTTTTTCGATGTTTCCTTTGATTTCATCAAAGTCATATTTTTTTAGTGTTGTGTATTATCGGGGCCAAAATCCGTTTACTTTCATTATTAAATCTGCAACTGTATAAATTGATACAATAGGTACTACAATATATGCCCCTCGGCAATCTGCGCGTTTCAGAATTAATATGAATAAGCTACCGATATCCGGCCGTCCTGCCTCGTCATCATATCACTCAAAAGTTTTAACTAGTTTCTTGGATTTGCAAATAGTTGTTTATCATCCCAGTAATTATTGTCCATTTAGAAGTGATGAGATAATTTTAGTACAAATTAACTTTTGCCTGTGGCTCCGCCCGCATGGAGGTCGGAAACAATCATACGGGAACGTACAACCGAGATTAAAAGTATCCTATGACCTAACCCAGATCATGGTTTACCTGTGCGCCAAATATCGTTCTATGTGTCGAAATCCGTTCAGCCGTTAATGCGTGAAAAGATAACAGACATATAGTTAATTTTGCATATTTTATTCCAACAGTGATGATTCTGATTCTCAAACGACGGGCATAGAAGTCATATTATCAGATCCCGACGAGTTACTAATTAGCTTTTGGTACAGCTCTATATTTATTTTCATCATCCGGATCTCATATAAGATCGATGATGATTGCCGAGGCGCATAACTTAAAAGTTTATTCCTTCGGGGCACATTGATCGCAAAACGGATAGCCTATGGCGCCCAAAATATGCGGCAAAGTAAATCGCAGCGTAGTTAGATCCCCCATAAGGTGGATCGACGACCTGAGGAAGATCGGTGGCATCCGCTAGATTAAGTTCTCGTACCCACGGGCGATTTTTTATGTCGCACTGGATTTTAAACGCACTGCTTAGCGCCGAGAGTTTAAAATCCACAGTGTATTTATTTGACGCGACTGGAGTGCACTCTGTTTGATTCTCAATGCTTGGCTCAACACCGAGAGTCAAAAATTCAGTGCGCGATAAAAAATCGTCGCGTTAAAAAGTCGCTCGTGTGTAGGGGAGAACAGGGTATTGGGAGCCAACTAAGGGAAAATTTTGATAAAAACCACATGTGTTGATTATTAAAGTATATTTTACTCACAGTTATAATCAGTTACAGTCATGTATTAAGATACAATAACGCTTTTACAAAAAAAGTCAGTCGCTCCCATTATTCGACACATGCGGGTAATGAGAGCCCATTTAGCGCGCATTGGGAAATTGGAGCCATAATATTTACTCCATCCCGAAAATTTTACTAAACATACTTTAAATGAGATCATTCTTATTAACATAAAGAACTATTTGTAACACAAATAAAATAAAAAACTTTTCAAACAAAACTACGAACGAACGCTTGGTTACCATTAACCGCTGACCACCATTTTGAAAAGTAATAACATAAATATATAATTCTACTTTCAATCACAATTTAACCAATTGGACTTGTTAGTAAATGAATCTAGGGATGCAATAAGCATAAATATAATAAAATAATATATCTTCATGCTAACCTTGGCGCTAGCAATCGGCAGATTTTATAAGCTTGGAACGAAAAACACACAACCGTCCCTCGTGACTTAACGAATGGCACTAACGGCCGAGTGCTTACGATCGCGCAAATCTGCATACTGTCTGTTCAATCACCATCGCCCCAATTACCCGACCGCTCTCATTACCCTGCGCTTCCCTACCTGGGCTAAGAGGCACAGAACCGGTCGTAGTGGCCATGCTTAAAGGAGGCCTTTGTCTTGGAGTGGACGTCAGTCGGCTGAATGATAATGGAAAGTATTTTTTCGAAAGAAACCATATCTGTTGACACATATTATGACACCAGATTATTATTTATTTAATTATGTTGATTGTAGGTACTATCTAATGTAATCAAATCACAACCATCAATGTTTTTTGCAGTACTTAATTGATAAGGTGGAGCTGGCCTGTGGTAATGTGCCAGAGTGCCAGCCCCTTATCATGGAGGCAGTGAAGTGGCACCTTTTGCCTGAACGACGCTCTCTTCTGTTCTCACACCGCACACGACCCCGGACATCGACTATTGGACGTCTTTTAGCTATTGGTGGCATGGATGGATACAAGGTTTAAACAAATTACCTATATGTTTTCACACTTAACCGAGGTCAAAGATAACTAATGAAAAATAATATTTTAGGGTGCCAGTAATATGGAAATGTATGATCCCCGCACAAACACATGGACCCCGTTTATGCGAATGGGCGCTAGGAGATTACAGTTTGGCGTAGCAGTGCTGCAGAACAAACTGATTGTTGTTGGCGGCAGGGATGGACTTAAAACATTAAATACGGTACTTATTTAATTTTATTGTTTATGTTTTGCTTACTGCCGTGATGGATTGGATCAGCAAGCAAATTAAGTAGGTTTTGCAGCGCCTGTACTTCCAATGTCCGTTTTGCATAGTTTACTTGTTTTCCTGCACCTTTTACAATTGCTACAAATTTATTGGATGTTATAATAGGTGGAATGTTTCGACTTGACTTCTCTGAGCTGGAGTGTGCTGGCGCCCATGAACACGCACCGCCACGGACTCGGGGTCGCAGTTCTAGGAGACGGACCAAACTCGCCCGTATATGCCGTCGGCGGCCATGACGGATGGATCTACTTGAATTCTGTCGAGAGGTACCTACTTATATTATAGAGTAAGTTATAAACGTTGCTTAAAGTTAAGTAATGATTAGCGACTATTTAACCATACATTTTTGACGTTTAAACGTCTCTTAACTTTAAGCAAAGTTTATATTTAAAGGGGTTAAATGTATAAGAAAATTAATAATTCCAGCAAAAACATGCATGTAAAGTAGATTGCCAAGACCTCATAACGCTTTCACTGTTAAAAAGTTATCAGATCTAATGTAGAGTCAAGTCCCTTACTCTACAACCCTTACATCTTCGCCAAAATGTAAGCCTTGGACGTTTCGCGACCGTCGCACAAACACTCATATGGACTGATGGTAAGAAATTAAGTTACTGGTTTATTAAATGAGCCTCTCTTTAAATTCCTGGCCTTTTCTCACAGGTGGTCGCAGTAACTAAGCTAGGGTACCACAACCAAACGCGTTAGGTTACAACTGTAACCGGTTGGTTACAGTGCGCGTGAGCCGAGTGAGCGGTGCCGCGGTAGCGGTCGGTGAGCACTACATCTAAGTTGGTCGCAGTTACTTTGCTATTTAGCATTTTTTGGACACCAAAATAGGAATTATTTGAAGTTCACAAAATAGGCATATTAGAGTGTATATCAACATTTTTAGGAAAGCAAAATGGGAATTTAAGCTTCGATTAAATACCATGGCTTTTTATCTGTGCTTCGAGATGTATTGAATTGTTGACGTAGATGGGACGCGTGCTCGCGCACGTGGACCATGGTGTCGCCGATGGCGGGCGCGCGCAGCACGTGCGGCGTGGCGGCGCTGCGCGGGCGCCTGTTCGCGGTGGGCGGGCGCGACGGCGGCGCGTGCCTGCGCTCCGTGGAGTGCTACGACCCCGCCACCAACCACTGGACCAACTGCGCGCCCATGACGCGCCGCCGCGGTGGAGTCAGTGTGAGTACACCCAGACCCTAGCTTCCTTTAGGGTTCTGTGGCCAAATGGCTAAAACGGAACCCTTATAATTTCGTCATATCTGTCTGTCAAATTTATGCACATAAGCGTGTATTATTTAACATTATCGTTGGAATTTGGATCCTTAAAAAGATTATGATGTTTCTAAGTGACTTTATTATTTGAGTCAATAGTTTTTGAGATATTGGACATTTTCGGTTATAACCGAAGAATAACTTGGTTTTACATAGTTTTTTTCGAGAAAGACAAACTTATTTTTGGGGTTGATAAAATCTATAGGTACTGCGTAAATATTCATCCCAACATCCTTCAGTGTGAGTGGTCCGATATGCAATTGGCAGGTTTTTTATCATGTAGAAAAAACCTCAAGTAATTTGGCGACGTGTTGCTGGGGAGATTTTTGACCCAATTCTTTTTCTCAGCTAATACACGAGGAAGTGGTGACGGCTGGACGTATAGGTCGTTTTTCGTAACTTTGACGTTTGTTGATTCTCAGTCTAATTTCTTTATTTCAAGCCGTTTGCCCGATGGTATTTCCCATAAACGCTTTTTTAAAGGTCCAACTTCAATACAAAATTTCATCCCCTATTTAACCCCTTTAGAGGGTGAATTTTCAAATCCTTAGTGCTCACTTTCGCTATTTATTGAACTCTTGTGCAAACTATCATGCTTCTAGACCCAGTGGTTTAGGCTGTGCATTGTCTGTCATTGAATGAACGAATGAATTAAAGTTTTTATTAAGTAGGTAGGTAGATTTTGTCACTCAAACGACTAGTTCAAGAAAATATTTACAGAAAGCATCATATTGTTTATAGGTACTACAGCAATAAGAAGCTCTCTGAATAAAATAATGTTTTTTTGTAAATTGAGTTCTACCCATACCCATTACTACAACCACACGGTGCACAGTGGGCATCCTAAACACCATGTGGAAACTGGAAACGCTCCGGAATATCCAACGGAACGCACCTAGTACATTTCCACTTGGCTTTTTATGTTAAATTTTCATCAAAATGGGGTTCTAAGGCGAAATGTCTGGACATAAGTCTGGCCGGATGACAAAAAACCGGAGGGTAACAGTAAACGCACCGGTGCGGGCCCCCTTCTAATAATAATAATAAACATAAACATTTATTTCAGAAAAATATCTGCATATAAATAAATTAGCTGTCACGTTTCTTAACTCAGAAATGAAAAAAGAAACAACCATTAAAAAAAAAATCGTTTACAGGTGTGTGCAGCAGGTGGCTACTTATACGCCTTGGGAGGCCATGAGGCGCCTGCCAACACAGTCGGTGGCCGATTGGCTTGCGTCGAACGATACGACCCGATAGCAGACTCGTGGCTCCTCCTAGCGCGGCTCTCATATGGCAGGGATGCCATTGGTTCCTGCCTGCTCGGCGATCGGATCGTTGCTGTTGGTAAGTTTGAGTTACAAAATATCTTCGATACGACGACCCGACAGCTGACTCGTGGCTCCTCGGAGCGCGGCTCGCATCTGGCAGGGATGCCATTGGTTCCTGCCTGCTCGGAGATCGGATCGCTGCTGTTGGTAAGTCCAGAGTTACAAAATATCTTTGATTCGACGCGATAACAGACTCATGGCTCCTAGCGCGGCTCCCGTATGGAAGGGCTGCCATTGGTTCCTGCCTGCTCGGCGATCGGATCGTTGCTGTTGGTAAGTTTGAGTTACAAAATATCTTCAATACGACGACCCGACAGCTGACTTGTGGCTCCTCGTAGCGCGGCTCGCATATGGCAGGGATGCCATTGGTTCCTGCCTGCTCGAAGATCGGATCGTTGCTGTTGGTAAGTCCGTGTTACAAAATATCTTCGTTCTTTCGCTTACTCGCGTTCATCCACGCCCGTCGTTCATTCACATGCCCACGTGCGGTCAGCAACAAAAGCCAATTAACACAATTTTTATTTTTTATCTAGAGATTGTTTTTGTTATAAATCAGTGCAGAACTGCAGGTACAGGTTTAAAATTATAATAACTCTCACATGAAATTGTGAAATGTGTGGGATCAAATAATTTGATGTCATTTTAGGTGATGTCAATGTGTGGGAGTAAACCACTCTGTGTTGCAGGTCGTATCAGTACCAGCGTTGGGTAAAATGTAATTGAATTACAAATCCAAAATGTTATTACAATTATACAAATAAAATATGTAATTACAATTACAAATTACTTTTTAAAAAGAGAGTGGCCCTAAAGTCCAATTTAAAATAATAATAATTTTTCTTTCCCCTGAAATTATCGTAATTGAACTACAGTATTTTTATCGCAAGAAGCGACACGCGCTTTACTTGTGATAACCAAGTGTATAAACACGCTGTGAACGTGGGCGTGAAGACGGGTAGCATCAGCGCATAACACACACACACACACACACACACACACACACACACGTACACACACTTCCGACTTCGCCATTGTCTCGGACGGTACCGAGAGCTCATGCGCTTACACATACATTCACAGCGTGTTTGTGAACTTGGTAACCACAAGTAAAACTCATGTCGCTTCGTGAGATAAAAATACTATATCATGGTATTTTAATCACTTCCTCAGATACAGACTGATTTTATATTCAATTATCGGTTTATTCAATTAACAAAATAGAAATAATGTAATTTGTAATTAACTTAAGTAATTGCAATGACCAATTACTGGAGTAACTAAACTACATGTCATTCAATTCCCAAAGTTAATTACGCCCAACACTGATCTGTACAACCCTTGCTAATATAGCATTGTCACCTCATCAGGTGGCTACGACGGCGTGCAATATCTGTGTGTGGTGGAAGTGTACGATTCTGAGTCCAACTGCTGGCGAAAACTTGCCCCTCTGAGCACGGGGCGTGCTGGAGCCGCTGTGGTTGCGGTGCCGCCTCCCAAGAACGTCTTCTGATACAATGCTATCCGCCGACCGGTGGACACAGCTAAGTTTATTCCAATTCTTTCCATGTCAGATCCGGAGGACGACGATGGTGATGATGACTATTCAGTTGTATACTACTAATTCTATGACATTAAATACGTTTAATAAACACGGAGACTATCTTGTCTGGACTAACCTCATATTTTTTATCTGCATACAATACCTACATAATAAAAATATATGTTACCCATTGTAGTAAATTGACTATTTTAGGGCTTAAATCGGCCTAGTACTTGGCTAGTGCTTTTACTGGTGACTACAGCTAAACAGTTGCTGAGTTTCTGATTAATGTTAAATGTATGTTCTTATTCCAAAACGTAGATTCTCAAATTGATGTATGGTATACTTATATGTATCTATTAAATTCACGCAGCCACGTACGGCTTTTTGCTTTTAGTGATTATCATAGATGTTCTTGTTCTCGCCCGAGGATCCACGAAGCAGGTTTGTCAAATTGTTACCCAGTGACTCGGATTTGGTCGCGATGGCAAGTTAATTGTAAATTGCAAACTTGCTGTTCCCCTAATTTGATGTTGTTAGATAAAATCGTCGTTTTATTAAAAATAAAAAGTGTCGTTAATATTAACCCCTTTATTCATAAACTTTGCTTAAAGTTAAGACACGTTTAAACGTCAGAAATGTATGGTTAAACAGTCGCTAATCATTTCTTAACTTTAAGCAACGTTTATAAATAAACCCCTTAAGGTCCATATTACAGAAGGAAACTTAAGACTCGAGCATTACTTAAAACTAGTTTCAACCAATAAAATGGCTCTAAACTAGTTTTGAGAAGTGCTCGAGTCGTGAGTGAGGTTCTACGGGCCTGTGTCTACGATAACCGTCGGTAACACCTTCTTTTATAACGGCAGCTTCTTTTGATGTTTTTCTTCTTGCCTTGTGCCCTTGTTAATTGGGATCCGGGCAATATTATATTATTTTCTTCCATTCTCTTCACCTCATAATTCACCCTCTTTTCATTCATACCTATCATTCCTCTCGCCATTTATCAAGGGACATGGGTTTCATCCCTCGACAGGGTCTTTGATCTTTTTTTCTTATTTGCAAGACTGTTACTAAATTGATTCCAGTATCGAATTTAAAGGCTATATAGCTAGACTTAAATATTTTAATATACGTTGTATTTAATAGATGTATTTTGAATTTTTGTAGATATTCAGTGTGATGAATAGTATAGTAATTGTAGCTCATAATGTTATATTCACATGTATTTTTCGATGAATTACTTGATGTTGTTTAGATAAGGCTCAGCTTCTTTGGTATACATCCAAAAACATGTTTTGGGTATAATAATATTATGTAGAAAGAATTAACTGTTCCAGAACATTAGATAATAATATTTTTGATTGGTAACTGATCTCAGTACTAAGAATGCAAAATAAATAGGAGTTCTTAGTTTTAGTTATATATTGCTTAGGAGACTGCTAGTAACTTTCAAGTTCTCTCATTGTACGCATCTTTAAACATCCATGGTCGAATGTTGATAATATGCATGCAAAGATCGAGACCTTCAGTTACCATTTGGTTTGTGTATTCCGAGCTAATTTGAGCTGCAAGAAGAGAACATGCTACTTGTATCTTTATAAGATTATACAGAATTATTATTGTTTTACTGTGATTTTTTGTTGCTCTGTACTTAAAATATTTTTTTATACCAACTGATGTGAAATTATATAGACTTATTTATTTATAGAATTTTAGTTTTAATTTTATAAGATATTTTGGTCTGAGCTAAGCTCGAATATTTAAAGAAGTACGATTTGTCCTGTGTTAAATTTTTAGAAAAGGCTTGTAAATGAACCCACTGTCTTGAATACCTGATTGCAGCCTAGTGAGTAACTGAATATTTCGAACATTAATTAAGCTGTTAGATGCCACGTCAGGCATATGTTTCTGACGCTAGTACCTTTAAAATGTTTGTCCCGGCAGTGCAAGTTCATAAACTCATTACATCGTAATATCTAACTTCGCAAGATTCAAGCATGATTGGGTTCAATTATACAGCCGAGGAGCAAAGCAGATATACATTTATAAATAATTAAGGTATTAAACCGTTATATTCATACTCATGTAAATGTTTTGTGTTCACAAGTCATGATAAAGTTATTAAGTGGTAAAAGTAAAATCTAAATATTTGGCTTGGTCCCCTGCATCAACGCAGGATTCTCGCATAATGTACTTCAATTATTCCTATATTCATGTGTAACATTAGTTTATAATTATGTTGTGCTTCTTATATACTTTGATGGCGAACAGTATTAATTTACATTTATTTTTATACTGTTTGGTTCTGTAATTTAATGTTTTAGGGGACCACACTGTGATGTTAATGCTAGGAAATTGCTATGGTATATAATAAATACTGATTAGGAAAATATAGAATTTGGAATAATATATTTTATGTAGCGTTAGTGGCGTCACTAAAATTAACTTGATGAGGATCAAGAACTTCCGAAAAAAATTGAATGGAACCCAAAACCAATATTGGTAGGCATTAGTTATATCATCATAGCTTGTATTATTTACACAAAGTGGTACCTAACTAGAGACGAGTCTTTCTGGAAAGCATATTTTTGTTTTTTATTGGTTAGCAAACAAATAATTCCCTATACTTACTTGCGCCGCTAAGCCACTTGAAATATATTAATTATCCGAAAGAAAAAAAAAATCGACAGTGTATGGCTCTACTCGGTAAACAAGCGGGGAACAGAGACAGTTTGTCAAAAACTTAGGAACAGTGGAGGAGCTGTGGATGATTACATTGCTTTTATTTCGTTATTAATTAGTACCTATAATAAAATTCATAATGATTGATTGATTGTCATATTAAAGTAAATTACCGCTATTTAATGTTTGTAGATAAATATTTTTGGTATTTATATCATTGTATTTGTAAAGACATAATAAAAATATTCCGCAGCTTCCTCTTTAACGGCTGCTTAATTTAGGATTAAGTATTGTAGTTTCCAATAGATACCGAAATCTGACAATTATTTAATAAATGTAGTGTTTATAGAGAAGCAAGAATGTAATACCCCGTGTCCTAAACAAAAGCAATTATCGCGAGAACACGCGATCGACGCGATAGTTTGTAAGAATTTGAACGTACAAACGCGACTTGGTTGATCGCGCGACTATTTCTTACTCATTTATAAGAGCGCGACGATCGCTTTTGGTTACGACACGGCCTTAGACGTGTTGCCAAATTAATCGACTATCTAACAACTTCTCCAGTGATGTATTTTTAAATAAATATTGTTGTAGCCATTAAACGACTTTTTACTTTCGAAAAAAATCTTGCCTTTTATAGTACCGCATCGTCTGGCCGTTACTGAACATACTTATAGCTTAATACCTACCTTGGCACCGTTTGTGGTACTTAAACCGTACATTTTAAGAATACATTTTTTATTTACGTCAAGCTGTTCGTGCCCGGTGGTGTCGCCCGGGATGAATTTCATACGAAAATAGCATCCAAATTTCTGACTTTCCCGGAGGTTACAAACACAAAAAATAAATAATAGTTAACAAAAAACACGCTTTAATAGAAAACCAAACTAAAAAGTAGAAAATTATTTTCAATAAAGGCCCAGGTTTCGGTCGGTAAGGTTTCGTCACGGCCCATACAAAGTTTACCTAGTCCCGGGGCAAAAGAAAACTTTCCCCCGGGACTGGGTCACATTATAATATAATGTAATACATATTAGGTAAACAAATTATAGATGGTCACCGTTACCAAAAGTCGTGGCTAACATAATATAAATATTGCTTTGTGTAAGTACTTATGTATTCTAGGCAATTTTTTTTTTTTTTTTATATTAGTAAGTTTGAGCAATTCCTCGCCGTTACCAATCAACGTAGAAAACTGGGCAGTTCTGCACATGTCGTAAGCGTTGTGTACTATCATCTGGGTTGGGCTAGACACTAAGAGGTATTTAGCCATCCCGCATTGGGACTAGACAATGTGTTAATAGACTTGGAAAATCAATAAAATTAATTTCAGTAACGATCTGTTGTTTTAATATAAACAGATGATAATATTACATTTAAGCCTCTGATATTTATTATATGTTAGCCTCTGATATTTATTATAATTATGTAATTCTAATAAATATTCCAAACTTTAATTCGCTATGAGCGACGTCTGTAGAAAGTCAATCTATAAAAACTTATTACTATATTAGTCCCTGGGATTAAAAAAATACCACCATTCAGTAACTTTGTTAGCTCCTGTTATTAAAAAGTAAACTAGGTACCTACTTGGTGATTTTGTACCCATCACGAAAGAAAAACTTGGATAAAATAAGTAAATACATATTTTTCCTGAATAAAAACGCATAGCAATATATTAACATGATAGCCACTGGTATTAGCTGAAATATATATTTGTTTATAATCTATTAATAATAATGAAAAACATGAGATACACCTTTTTTGCGCCGGGCCTGGGTCATATTTGACGCGTCTTCTTGTGATTAATAAAAAATAAGATTTTATTGTAAAAAAGCGTGGCGTGCTTGATGTCAATTGTTATAAATATTTTATTGACATATTGGTAAACGTAAACTCAATAAGAAAATATCGTAAAAAGCAGCCCACGCGTTTTTACATTAGGTATGTTTAATTTTTTATTTTTTTTATCTCGCTTCTTAATTTTTGAAAATTATTTTCTACCTTTTAGTTTGGTTTTCTATTAAAGCTTGTTTTTAGTTTTTGCTAATCCTGAAGAACCTGATCAGGATAACGGGACAAACTTATTAAATTATGCTATTGTCATCGGTGCTTGATAAGTGTGCAAAGTTTCAATTGAATTCGACCTTTTGAAGTGGGTGAAAATCACGTTCAAAGATTCCGTTACAAACAAACGTACATACCAAGTTAATAAAACCGTGTTAAAAAAGAATTAGCCAAATATGTGCAGCCGCTTTGAAGTGATGCGCGAACAAACATTTTTGGCATATTAGTAAGGTTTTCGATGTTTTTTATTATGTGCCCTTTTCGGATCGGGCAGGCTTTTTTTACACATTAAAAATATTAGAAGTTCACTTCCAGTCACCATATCTACCTAGCCTTTTCCTAACTAGATATAATATATTGGGGTCGGCTACCAGTCGTACCAGATGCAGCTGAATATTTTACATGGAGCGACTGCCTATCTGATCTCCAAAACAACACTGTTACTGGATAACACGATACCCCCTTAGTACAGGCCCGTGTTTCGAAACCCAGGGCCACTAGACACTTACATTGGGACACCCCCCCCATGCGCCCATCCCCCCATCCCGAAGCCATTACGGAAATTTAGCAAAGAAAATTCACAAAAAAAACTACGCCCCGGATAGGTTAGTTAGAAAAAGAAACCTACTTTTTCTATGCAAGAAAGTTAAGAATTAACTAAGATACAATAACAAGCGACGCGAGCTCGAAAAATGTTAGCAACCCGCCTCAGAAAGGTTAGATTTCTTTTGACAGTTAAAGGCCCGTATTACAGAACGTCACTCAAACTCAAGCATTACTTAAAACTAGATTCAAGCCATTTGATTGGTTGAAACTAGTTTTAAGTAATGCTTGAGTATTGACTGACCTTCTGTGATACGGGACTAAAACAGAAATAGGAGTTGCTTTGTCGCCTTATACCGAAAAGCAGATGAAATAAGAGAACTGATGCAAGAGCGAACGAAGTGAGTTCGTTTTTTTTTTGGGTTATAGGATTCCCGTAGGGGCCTTGCAGGCCTAGGCGGATATCCGAGGCTGTCTTGGTAAGACTGTCAGACTTTCAGGCTACTACCCGCAGCTTCTCTTCATATGAAACTGATAGTGATTGGCAATCGAATTGTGAGGATTATTCCGTGCTTTGGAAAGCACGGAATTGTCCACATGATTCCCCTCTGAAGGCACGGAGGAAGATCTTGGTATTAAATGGCCTTTAATAGATGGTCACTGGTCACCCATCCACGAACTGACCGTCTACGGCAGTCGGCAAGCTTTGCTTTGATCGACCCGTGTGGCTGTTACTCGCCTCATGTTCCAAGCCGCTATAAAATTTTGAAGTGGGCTGTACGTGTTGTAGACGATGCTAGTCAATTGTGGCTTCAATTTTATGGTAAGCCGCAGGCAATAAACTTGCACCGTGTAAATGGAGCTGAAAATAGGACTTCCAATTTTCCTATTGTGTCTTGTGTTTTGCGGTGTTGTAATTTAAATAATTGTATAATAATTCAAATTACAACACTGCACTGCAACATTCATGATATTTTTTTAGGACTGACAACATTAGCCGGTCTTCAATCTCCATTGTTCATGCCATTGAGATCGTGATTTCTTTACGCCGTATTTCAGCAGATCACGAGGAAATCAAGATTAGTTCTTTGTGTTGAAAGTGATTCAAATTTCCAAAAACCATGGCCTTACATATACCTAAAGCTCCGGGGGTACCCCAAATGTTAAAGGAAGGAGCACGGGTAAGTTTATCAATACATAACCAAAAATTTGAGCGCCCACTCCGAACGGTTCACCTGGTTTAACATCTTCTCATAACTCCTTGAGTTTTCACTTATCAATGCTAATCTTATGTAAAACATGATGCTAGCGATAAAAACTAAATCGTTTGACTAAAATAATGATGGGTTTGTCACACATTTTTAATCTAACAAAATTAAATGCTGTTCTAGAACTTCTAGAAGTATTGTATATTCATTTCAATTCAGTTTCGGTCAGAGTCGCCTTTTATTCTCGTAATGTATTATTTTATTATAAAACAAAGTAACCTACGAGGGAATGAGATGAATATAGAGTATCAGGAGTAGGATAATTTGTAAGGTTTATTATTCTATAATATTTTTACCAAGTTTAAAAGTTATTTCAGATGAGATTTAACTTAAACAGGGTGTAAAAAGACATCACATGCCCGTTAACGACGCATTCTGTACATCAAACTAAGTAACATTGCACAAAAATAATTGGTGGGAAATGAATCTTATTTTTGGTGTGAATAGTCGCTGTTTACGGTAGTGCGCAACGTAACGCCCGGAAAACATTGTGCTGATGGGTGCATGCAACGGTACAGGGGTCGTGGGGTATTTAAAGTTGTGTTAAAAAGTCAGTAAAAGTTGGATTTTTGACCTTTAATATCACCGTAACCAGAAGGTTCCTAGGTATGGTCCAGTAAAAAAAAAAAATTACAATGACAGGGAGTACAAGTGACTCTTTACACCTGTTAGTACATAACATATTATTCAGTCTCCATGTTTCCACTTTGAACAAATGCCACGAGAGGCTTATGGTAACTAAAATAGGAAACAAATGTTATAGATTCAATTTTGTTCCTCCGATTCTCACAACTCCTTTCAACATCACTTTTCAGCTTACTTGCAAATTTTATTTATTAGGGAGATAAGAATATTCACACAAATAAATAATATACCGTACGGGCTTTTTACTAAAGTGTTGTAATAAGCAGGAGCATACACTCGTATTAACACACATACTAACATACATATGTAGAATGCTTGGACCAGAGCAAGTACGAGCCCCGATGCAAAATAGTTCGTCTAGTATGGAAAGTAGTACAAAGCGTAAAATATAGAAAGTAAATATTGGTAAAATAATTAAGAACGTTTAATAAAAAGTAAACCACAATTTGAGGAACATTATAAAGTTTATTTTAAAATAAATGAAATTCTTTCATGACTTTACATTAAAAAAAAAAATTAAAAAGATATTCTAAAAAACATAACGCAAAAGTATTTGTCTACCCTTGTCAGTCACGCAAAATAGTTCGTCTACCACTTAGTTGTGTCGCCTTTGCTCTCAATGACAGCTTTAATGCGAAGAGGCATGGTTGCAACCAACGCTGCTCACTCCTCAGGCGTAATTGACTCCCAGACAGCCAAGATTTTAGCCTTTAAGTCGCTCTTCGATCTTGATGGATTTTTACGGAGAACTTTTTTCATTTTCCACCATAGGGTTTTGATCGGCGACAAGTCCGGGCTGTAAGATGGCCATTCGATTGTAGGGATGCTTTTCGCAAGTAGCCACGTCTTTGTTGTCCTTGCAGTATGGCAGGAAGCACCATCCTGTTGAAAAATGAAGGAATCTTGATGCTAAAGTGACGGAATAGAGGGCAGTAAATTCTCTTCCAAAAGGTTTTGATACCTTGCAGCATTGATAGAACCATCCACAAACTGCTTACCACCAACGCCTTGTGCAGACATGCAGCCCCATATCATAAGAGACGTCGGAAACTTCACTTTGCGTTTGAGACAATCAGTATGAAATGCCTCATTTTTGTTCCGAATCACTTTTTTCCTTTCATCGCCGACTGTCACTTCAAATTTGGACTCGTCACTCCAAATGATACTACGCCACTGATCGGAAGTCCAATTTAAATGATCACGAGCAAACTTCAACCTCTTTTTCTTTTGTACAGCAGTCAACAGTGGTTTCTCCTTAGCGGTGTAAAATCCGTAACCCATTCTTTTTAGGACTCTTTTGCAAGTATCAACTGAGACGTCTTTGTGAATCATGTCCTTTCATTGCACCGTGAGTACTCCAGCTCGAGCACGACTATTATTTTTGATAATTTTCTTCTGGATTCTGTTTTCTACTGCACTTGTGATGCGTGGTCGACCGGTTTTCTTCAAACAAGAAGTCGTTCTATTCTTTTTATAGTGCTGAATGATAGATTGGACTGTAGACCTGGGAAGTATCAAGTCTTTAGATATTTGGTAACTTGATTTGCCAGCATCGACCCCACAAACTATTCGCTTCCGAAGCTCTTCACACACGGGTTTGCCACGACCCATTGTTATTTGAAAATGAATGAAAAAAAACTGAAATTTTCAGAATTTATACTTTCTCACTTGACAAATGACACAGAATTACTTTTACAAATTTAAATTATGCAACATAATTGTACAAAGAAGGAATAATCTTATTTAACTCACCAATAGATGAAGTCTTTTGCATCGATTAACAATTAGACGAACTATTTTGCTTATAACTTCTTCGAATTTAAAACAGGATATGTATAAATTTAAAAAGCTAAAATAGTTTATTGGTTCATAATAAAAAAATGGCATAAGTAACGCGACATGTGATAGTAGAACAGCTTAATATTTTATATAGATATACAAAAATAATGAAGTTAGAAAAAATCGCACAGAGAAAATTTCACACTAGACGAACTATTTTGCATCGGGGCTCGTATTAGTGCAATATAGATAATATACCTACTATACTATACTCATACAATGCCTTCTCCCAAGGCTTCGCAATTTGCTGGCCTACACACATACTAACACATGTAAAATGCACAGATGAGAGCCAATATTAACAGTGTGCAATATAGATACACACTGACACTTGCTATTTCACTTTAGCTGGGCAATATACAGGTGCACACATAATATACAATGCTTAGTAGACAAGAGTGGGGAGGCTATGAAGCATAGCACAAATAGGAGACCTAGAATAACTAGCTGCAGTCATTTAATCCTCTTTAAAGTTTTTCTTAATTTACGATCACGACCTTGGTCTCCAAAGATTTATTGTTATTTACCATTGTTTCTTCTGTTACTAGATGTTCTCTGGACTGGAAGAAGCAGTTTACCGAAACATAAATGCATGCAAACAATTCGCCCAAAGTGTCCGTTCAGCATATGGTCCAAATGGAATGAATAAAATGATCATCAACCACATTGATAAGCAATTTGTAACAAGTGATGCTGGTACCATCATCAGAGAACTTGATGTAGAACATCCTGCTGCAAAATTGATGGTGTTAGCCAGTCAGATGCAGGACTCGGAAGTTGGTGATGGTACTAACTTTGTTATAGTCTTCTCCGGAGCCCTTTTGGAAGCAGCAGATGAATTGTTGCGTTTGGGTGTAACACCAAGTGAAATTGCTGATGGATATGAGAAAGCTCTAGAGAAATGTTTGGAAATTCTGCCTGGCCTTGTTTGTGAAGAAATTAAAGATTGCAGAAATGTTGATGCAGTAATCAGAGGAATCACTCCCTCAATCATGTCTAAGCAGTATGGTTATGAAGATTTTATTGCTGCACTGGTTGCTAAGGCGTGTGTTGCTATTCTTCCTGAAAAGAACACATTTAATGTTGATAATGTGAGAATATGCAAGGTGTGTATTGAAAATTAATTATTCAAAGTAGTTTTCTGATCCACATAAATTAATTATAATTTTGATGTAATATTTCATCTGAAATGACTTTAATAGATAATTTGTAATTATTTAATTTGAAAATATTTTTGTTTGTTTTAGATTCTTGGATCAGGACTACTACAGTCTGAAGTTCTTTCTGGTATGGTGTTCAAGCGAGAGGTTGAAGGAGATGTACCTTCTGCTACAAAAGCCAAAGTAGCTGTGTTTTCTTGCCCTGTGGATATCACCCAGACTGAAACCAAGGGAACAGTATTGATCAAATCAGCTGATGAACTTCTAAACTTCAGCAGAGGAGAAGAGTCTCAGCTGGAGAAACAAATCAAAGATATTGCTGATTCTGGAGTCAAAGTAGTTGTTGCTGGTGCTAAGTTTGGTGATATGGCTTTACATTTCTTGAACAAATATGGTGTGATGGCTGTTCGTCTCAACTCTAAGTTTGACATCCGCCGCCTTGCAAAGACTGTTAATGCTACTGTAAGTAGAGTTTCTGAAGATTGAGTTTACTGTCAACAGCTCAACAATTTTGTTTTATTTTTCAGAACTTCCAACCTTGCACTACTGTGCATTGGTGTTAGCTTCAAATAAAAATAATTATGATTGGTTTAGACCAGTAAGAATATTTTTTTTGCTAACTTATGTGGTTCTGAACTCAGTTTTCATTAATGGAACAGTTTTATATTTTAAATTAAGATGTGGACCCAAAAACTTTTGATAGTTTCCTGAGAACTTTTTTTTACCTCTACGGCCTATTTCCTATTCATGAACCCACCCTTTATATAAAAAAGTTGATCTGTGAAAATTATAAAATGGTTTGATACTAAAGTTAACTAATATTTTGTTAAGGTGCTGCCAAGACTCACTACACCCACTGCTGAAGAGCTTGGATATTGTGATTCCATTGGTGTTGAAGAGCTAGGAGACACTCGCGTTGTTTGTTTCCGCATGGAGAGCTCAGAATCACGCATATCCACAATTGTTATCAGAGGCTCTACTAATAACTACATGGATGACATTGAAAGAGCTATTGATGATGGTGTCAACACATTCAAAGGAATTGCCAGGGACGGAAAGTAAGTAGTTCCGATTTTCTTAATACTATTACAAATCATAATATATTTTATCAGTACACTACTGTCAAAATAATATGTATTACTAAAAGTAGAGTTAAAAAAGGACAACTCACACAAAACCTTAAATTTGTTTCTTCAGATTCTTACCTGGTGCTGGCGCGGCAGAAATAGAATTGGCGCAGCAACTCCTTCAGTACGCCGACACACTGCCAGGCTTAGAACAGTATGCAGTTAGGAAATTCGCAGTAGCTTTGGAGAGCATCCCACGTGCCTTGGCCGACAATACAGGAGCCAATGCCACCGAAGTTGTTAACAATATTTACAAAGCTCACAAGGTGACTAGTAATATATTTTTTATTGAAACAGTATTCTTTGATAAAAAGTTGAGTCAAATGAAATCCTTGTAAGGAAAACTTTGTCTCTTGGCTACTATTACGAGATTACTAATCCACCTATGACTGCATATACTAAGGCAGAATGTGTTTTAATGCATTGTCTTTATTTCAGGAGGGCAACAAAAATGCTGGAAACGACATTGAGTCTGAAAATAATGGTGTATGTGATGCTAAGGAGAAAAACATATTGGATTTATATGTCCTTAAGTACTGGGGACTCAAATACGCCGTCGGCGCAGCTGCAACCATTCTCAAAGTGGACCAAATCATTATGGCTAAGAGAGCAGGAGGACCAAAACCGAAAGCGTCGGCGGGAAGCGATGATGAATCTTAAGTTTATGTAATAGATCACAACTAATAATAAACTCGCAAAGTATTTTAGTTAAGTTCTCAGATTAATAACCCTTCTTGTAGTTGGGTAAAAGTAAAGCAAAACCTGCATTTAATTTTAAAGAAATAATTTACTTTGTAAAATTACGTTGTTTCAGTTGCATATTTATTTCTTTGTTTTAACGTTTTCTTCATTATAGCACCTACGTAATAATGAAATAAAACTGACAGCGCTTACGTGTCATTATATATTTGCTACAAAATTATTATACTTCATCACGACTAAATAAACATATAATAAAATAATTAACACAAATTTCGTATTTTTCCTAGTATAACTTAACCATAATAAGTTTGCCGTGTCCTATAATAGTAATTGTTATCCTTTTCACAGTTACTACCCCACAGATTTTGTAATAGTACGGGCGGTGGCGTTAGTTTAAACAAGTGATTTGATACCGGCTGAAAATCATTTAAAAAACAATTGTCTTTTATGAAACTATTAGAATCAGTGTTTTAATGTGCAGTTTCGTACACTAATACATTGGGATTGAACCTATTAGATAAAACTTGAAAGATCAGTTTCCCATGAAATTCTGTACAATAACAACGAAACATGAATAGCCGAATAGCGCCAAAACCCAGCACATCACCGTGCATGGCTGCCACAGACAAGTAATACTTTCAAAACTTATTTGAAATGGTAATAAAATGACGCGCCCCGCATAAGCGTTCCATTACAAAAAAAAAAACACGTGTGGCACTCGGGGACTGCCGCGGACCCGCGGTAAAGCTATTGCATAGCATTTTTTATCAACTTATGCAATTATAATTATTTATTTATTTTTTAATTATGCAGTATTTTTCTTTCTTTAATATTATAAATGATAAATGATTTTATTTCTGTAAGTAGGTTTGTACAAACACTTTTACACGTCAATCATATTTTAAAACTAGATGAGGTCGGCGTTTCCTATCTGACTACTCTGAGAAGAAAGGCCGAAACAAACTCAGAGGTCACAGTCTCTTTTAAAGTCCAGACATAATCTTGGTCAGATCATGTGAAGACCGTGTAGATTTGAGTCTGAAATGGTAATTTTGAGGAAAAAATACCACACAGAATGAGTGGACCTGTCCAGTCAGTGCACGCATTTGTCAGTAATCGTGCAGCTCAACTCAAAACTTAAGGAGCTCAACGATTCGACGAACAATACCAAAGAAAGGACATTTGGGTAGGCCGCATTAATTACTCAAACTGCCAGACTTTGATTAAAACTAATCAAGAAAGAAAAAAAAAAAAACAATTATCTACATAGTCTTCACATTCACAATAATTAAAATAATATACTATTTTACAAAGTAAATATTCATGTCAATATATTTATAAAAATTCATCAATGTCTTTAATTAAATTTAAAATTAAAAATTAATTCAAGTACAGTCGTACCATATACATACACGTTAAGCGAACGCTCGGCCGAGCTACGTGGTAGGCGGAGTGGGGGGTGTTAGGTTTTATTTTCGTTACAGAATTTCTTGATTCGGTCGCCGCGCTCAAAGCCCGCGATAAAAACTATGGAATAGCTTAAAAATAATTGAAGGAAACTACTTGGTGACATTAACTTCTTGGATTTGCCCTGTAATTATTATAAAAAACCGAACCGTGTTGATCTGAATCTAAAAAACCGGCCACGAAGGGTTTCGTATCACCGTACTATATTTATATATATATATAATACCTTTTTTTTAAACACCTTTATTTTATAGGGACCCCCTTTAATTTTAAACTTTATTTTATTTTTATTACAGCGGCAATATAAATACACAGTGAAAATTTAAACTGTCTATCTATTACTGTTCATGACATACAACCCGCTGACAGATAGACGGACGGACAGCAGAGCCTTAGTAATAGGGTTCCGTTGGCACCCTTGGGTACAGAACCCTAAAAAGTAATTTCATAGATACCGTGCCAAAACGATAGAGACGGTTTCTGGAATCGTCAACCAAAAAAAAAAGTCAGCTGCATGGAAGTGGGGGGAAAATATTATTATGTCAGTCGCGTAAATGAATTTATTTTGTTGCGATGGCACATCAGGGCTATATTCGAAACTAGTGGGTAGTAGGGCAAAGTGGTCAAAGACCACCACAAGGTAACATAACTATAATCAGGGGGTTCTACACACTGGTTCGGGTCGGTATGATTCGGC
Organism: Dryobotodes eremita; assembly: GCA_917490735.1. Lineage (NCBI taxonomy): Eukaryota > Metazoa > Arthropoda > Insecta > Lepidoptera > Noctuidae > Dryobotodes > Dryobotodes eremita. The sequence goes on along the minus strand of OU823251.1, from coordinate 13,516,292 downwards.
AAAGTCAGCATGCAAAATGTGCATTCAATTTTGCGGCTCGGCCTGTGCTGTTTCATGCCAATCCGAACATTGTGCAGCATCCCTTACACCACGGGATAATCCTTTTAGCCTTTGACATAGAATAGCTCATTGCTACGTATGGCAACATTTCTTATTGATTGTCTTTTTTTTTTAGGTTCTTTAGAGGAGACACTTTGAGGTTAATTTATAGTTTGATTTATTTTAAATATTATCGGTACATTTTTATAAAACTCTTAAACAAAAACAGAAATAAGAAAAATAAACAAAACAAACCCTCACCAATATTTATTACTTTAGTTACAATTTAAAAATGTAACCGTTCATTAAAAGCTTTTATCTAGTCGAAGGAAATAACAAGACCTTAAAAAACCTATAAAAAAAAAATTGTAATGTCAAACTTCAGCTACGGCTTTTTGCAATTCTCTAGAGAAAAGTTGTTTTTATTGATACTCTTCCAGTATTTAAGCTAATTCTAGGAAATACCTGAATATGTCTTCGTATAAAGTAAGTACATTAAGGAAAACACAATAAATGAATAGTGTATAATATTCCACTTCATTCAAATTTAAAATGGTTTAGTCTAATGATTTTCATTAGTAAACAAACTCGTTTTATACATAAATTAATAAAATGTATTCGTTACAATTACATGAGTTCCATTAAGAAGATGTTCGTTTACCGCCAGTAATTTACCAAATACCCAGTATTAAAAGTAATATATAATAAGTATTAGTAGTATTTAAATTTTGTGTCTGTTTCTTTTTACAGCCCATTGATTCCAAAAGAGAGGAGTTTCGAAGATATCTTGAGCGCGCCGGCGTTATGGATGCTTTAACGAAAGTTCTTGTAAGCTTATATGAAGAACCAGATAAGCCCGAAGATGCCCTAGAATATGTTCGAAAACATTTAGGCACTGATGGTGGAGATGATGAGCTGGAGGCTGCAAGAGCTCGTATAGCCGAATTGGAAGCGGAGAATGCGCTGCTCAAAGGCGAAGCAGCTCCAACGGAAGGATAAAATTTTGCTCATAATTATTATTATTACTAATTTACCTACATACATAAATGACTTGTTCAATTTAAAGATCTCTTAAAAATGATCTCAGATAAAAATATTCTTGTTAATTCTAGAGAAATATAACTTAGTGTTATGATTACTGTGAGAGTATTATTTTTGTTATAAGTATATCTTATTTGGCAGTGCAAGAAGCACTATTAAATTTTTTGTTCCAATTATTATCTGTCTGTTTTATTTAAATGATAACACAACTTATATGAAATTATGTTTTATGAAGTAGCTGTGGCTAGAGCTCCGCTTAATCAAGAGTGGATTCAAACCAACATGTACTCTGTGATTCAAACTAGATTGCTCAACACATGTCCCACACACAGCTGGGTTGTCTTTTCTTGGGAGTTCCAAACATCTTGTCTTTAGGTAGATTGATATAAAAATGATTTCTGGGATTGCCTTGTAAATTTTTCTTTGACAGTGTAAGGGTGTACTTGAAAGAATTTTTCAAAATTCAAGCCCTTTGTTGCAACAGCTAATTACACAAGTTTTCACCACATTAAGAGGTTAAATGAAACAAACATTTCTATTGATTAACTGATTTAAATATTAGTGTTATTCTTTGCTAAACATTTACAATTGAAATATTTCATGACTTAAACAGCGTTGTTGATGAGTTCGGTGTACTTCTTCACTTTGGTGGCAACACTCATATCAACATACTTGTCACCGATAGATACAACCATACCACCCATCAGAGTTGGATCAACTTTGGCTGTGAGCTGGACAGTTTCATTGCCTTTCAGGAATTTCTGGAACACAACAACAATTTATTTACAGAATCTGTGTAAGTAAAACTTATTAATTATTTTTTATCCTTGAGAGGAAAGAAGAATAGTTTCTGTTGTTGTTTTTGTGTGTTTATAAGCCCCTGTTTACGCCAACATATAAAATATGTATTTTACATGTTGTGTCTACTGCTGACATCCTGTAAAGACTAGTTGTAAAAAAAAGAACAAAATAGTTAAAAATACATGTCTGAAACAACGTCAATACATGTTTGTTATATGTATTTATTATACACTACATATTTTTGACAAGTCTTTTACAAGATGTTGAAAACAAGTATCACAACTTGTTGTGGTGTGGGATCTCTGACACACCCATTTGGCTTCACTCTTTATAATGATTCTCTGACCTAGTGACTATTATGTACATATTCATAGGCTTTGTTTTGTAAATTTCTCTCTGCCACTGAAGCAATTACCTTTGTAAACAGTAAAAGACGGCTAACAAAGGTGATATGGCTAGAAAGAGGTTGACAACCGAGATGATGGCTAACAAAGTTGTATGAAAATAGTCATGCTGCAGCAACCCCTAATAAATTTGACTAAGGCAAGGAGGATGACTGAAGCATATTACCTTGAGGGCAGCTTCCAAGTTCTGTCTCTGGGCCTGGTCAAGAGGCTTGGCAGTGACGACTTCACAAGCAACCTCGCCACGGTGGGCAGCCATCATGGTCTTAAATGCATTGATAACAGCCTCCAATTTGCCCAGGCGACCATTTTCAGCCATAAGACACAACAAATTGCTTGTTGTAGCAGACAGTTTAGTCTAAAAATATTCAATATAACATATTCAAATGGACTGATACAACATAAAAATAATAAAACATTTGCTATTAAACTTATACTACAATATTACTGATTTACAACTATACTGAAATATTTCTAAATAAATTGGCAAAAATTTAACAAAATAAGTACACAATCATAATCAACTAAGAAATCGTTCTGACATACATAATTATATTCTTAGATAGTTCACATTTCAAGTCATTGCTTTTACAGGCAAAGTTACCATCTGGCAGTGTCTTCTTCATTGGTCAATTACATCAGTCGAGTATGAAGACCTGTATTTGATTACCAAGGCATTATTTAGAGGAAATTATTAGAACCCTTTAATTAGAATTATGCCAATTGACCAGGAATAAGCCTGTTCCTATTATAACAATGCATATAATGCCAATCAATGAACTGTAATATTTTCAGTGAGTTTTTTTTAACGAACTAGGAACTAAGAAATTGGAAAACTCAAAATATTCTTAAGCAGTAATATATGTTACTGTACTAATCGTCATTATAACAGCCTAAAATATAAAGAATTTAGACCCCCATGCCTAGAAAAACTTTTATCTTGAAGACAAAATTTTAGACAGGTATAATTTTATGTAGTAGGTATTGCTTTCCACAAAATAAACTTTTCAAAATTCAAACCTTCCAGGTTATCATTGGTCCAACCAAGGCAGTAATTGCATTGGTCATACCAATTCACCGAGAAAATCAATATGAACCTAAAATTTTAATAGACAATTTGAACTTACTTGAGTAGCAACATGCTTTAGAGCTTCCACTTTCAGAGTCCTCTTATGTGTTGGGTTCACGATGAATTCCTTCAGCTTCGCATCAGTCTTGATTGACTGTTGGAACGAAGATAGCTCTTTTTCAACTGCATCCAAGCTCTTACTTTTGGTGGCAGCAGAATATAAAGCTGACGCATATCTGCCTTCCAGACCAAATACTTGTATGGGAGCTTTAACAAGTTGGCTAGCAGCAACCGACGTGCTCAAGGAACGAACCTACAAAATATTACGTAACTTACATTTCTTCAACTTCATACAAGAAAATAATTTCAATAATAAAGTTTATAAACAATCACCAGCATATTTCCCTTTGTGACCGACATGATGATATAGGGATGTGAGATTAATTTAAAACAGTTTTATAAAAACGTGAAAGGCAGGCAGCAAAGCAAGATTCGATCGGTCAGTTTTTATCGTAAAAAGCTACCTGTCAAATGTCAAATTTGACATAATGATCTGGATTCCAGTTAAGGGTAGCCAGAAATGAAATATAATTCGGTGCTGGCCAGTATACTATTATAGTCTTTGGGTGCAGGGGGTTATTCTCGTAAGTCCGTCAACGAAGATACGGGCCCTTCCGAACATAGTAGAACCGTCAAAACATTTGTAAAATTCATTTATTCGGATGGGCAAAGCACAATACGGGCATAATCGCGAGTAGGGACAACTGTCAAATCGTGATGTCATTTATTCTTAGTTCGGGCACCTGACTAATCTTATGTCCATACGTGATACGGAGTAGAAAACAACCGTAAATTCGGTCGAAACTACGAAATTCGTGTTTAGGGAGTAGACCCCCTACGCTAGCTCGTTGTCGATATGTTTGTTGACTCTAATGCTGGATCCATACACTTGCCGCAAACTACTAACCTCTACCCTACAAAGTCAGATTGACGACCACTTACGATAGCTTCCTTTAATTTGTGCATGAAAATGACACGGACGAATGCGGCAGGAAGTGCTTGCACGTTACTTCCGATTTTGGCCACGCACCAGAAGATTCTTGTACAGCTATACATACAACTACAGCCTACTGGTTGTATAAAACGATAGGAACAGAAGTGATGCCGTGAGTAACCTGAAATCTGTGATTATCCTGAAAGCACCACATATTACGCTGAACGAATGAACGTAGACATTTGCTCAGTAAACTCAAAAAAAAAACCGGCCAGGAGCATGTCGGACCACGCACAGTGAAGGGTTCCGTAGTTGGGTTAAATATTTACCCTAGACTAGAGAATGTAATACTGGAAAAGCCTTACGAACATTGCCCCATCTGTAACAGTATAAGAATAATGTTGTTGTAGTTACGACTACATATCAAGCTATACATTTCCAGCATCAGCATCAGCAGCATCTTTGTACGAAAAGCCTACACAATGCGAGGTCAGCTAAAACTGGAAATGTATAGTTTGATATGTCGTCGTGTATAGGTTTATAAAAACTACTTTAAAATCGATTCTAACGCACTTCGAAATCGTTTTCAAAGCGCGTGAAGCTCCGTGAAAATGCGCAGCTGTACTGTTAAATCCTTTAAAAACTGTTCAAATACGTCAAGCTCTCATAGGGACGGAATAACCTTCCATATTTAGGTATTGTATATAATATTTGGTCCTATTTTTATTGCAATTCAAAATCCTAACCTCATAACAACACTGATTATTCATTCGATTCAAGATAAAACTAGGTGTAATTCGAGTTTTACCTCACTATTGGTTTCGTGACGTCATCTAGCCTCGCTACAGCCTCGTTTTTATGTTCATAAAATTCAAAATGTTTTTATTTTGCATTACGAAACTTTACGTCAAAACAACAAATTATGTTCTATAGTAAAAATGCTTAAAGAGACTTCCGTAGTATCGGGGTCATGTTTGAACACAGACTAATTAGTCTTGTTTGAAAACATAACTGGCATGTCAATAATTTCTTAATATATGAATCCGTAGAGTATTAGACAGCAGTAGTATTAGCTCAGCAGCTTGGGTCTTCAAAACTGACGTCTACCCAGTTACCCACTCCTTGCACACTATCCTGAGAACTAAATGTACATTCAAAGTATCCCTTCCAGCGTTCCAAGACCTTACATTCTTCGCTTAGTAAACATCCATATTCTGCACAGAGCATGTAACTTTATCTTCTGCTCATATAACATTCGTACTCGATGTTGCTGTCACTCGCGAGCTAATTTTAACTGTTTCCAGAACAGCTTAACCTTGACCCTGAAGTTATCAGAGAACTTCTTGCTATCCTTTTCTTTCTCTTCATCCTTTTTCATTTTTACCATCCCTTTGCCCAGAGCGATTGCCACAACACGTTGCCGAGAACCAGCTTCCAACATTCATTTCTGCTCCGATCATTTCTTCTTGGCTCAAATGACGTCTTCTCTCCATATTAACGTTCTTTTGTATTGATTCTACTCAGACGTATGGCAGAAATTTTAATGATTTGGCCTCAAACCCGTTGCACGATAAGAATACAACTTGACAGAAGATTTTTATCTTTTGACCGAAATTCAACTCATTCACCACACACCCATTAATTTTTTCTCTTTTCAAATAACGAAATTTACTAAAAAGTATCCATAGGAGTTACAAAAAATATATTTAAAAAACCTGATAGCAACTAGCAAAAATGTGCTTGATCCCTAGACACTTTTGATGTGTGTATGTGCAATAAAGTTTTTTTTCATCCCTCGGTTACATGTATGGGGAGGGCCAACCCTAATTTCTTAATAATTTGTTTCGTCATTGAGGAGCGTTTTTACAAAACGATACATCGTAAAATAATTTATTTTTCAATAATATAATTTATTTATTTATTAGAGTTTAGATATAGTACGTTAAATGAAATTGACGTTATATAAAAATAAAAATAAATCGATGTATCGCTTTGTGAAAACGCTCCTCAATTTCACTACACTATTGCTTAGCGGTGCACATCATACACCTTCTTTTCAATTTTAATCGATATAGCTAATAGCAATAATTAATAGTCTTCGTGTAAATTGGTTGTGTAATATCTGAACGGACGGACAGACGGATATGACGAAATTTTATGAGTTCCGTTTATGTCAGTGGCTACGGAACCCTTTTTTTTTTGGGTGGGAAATTATCAAATGACCTCTCCCGCTCTGGGCGGAGCGGAAGGGCGTGTCAGACTCTTACTGACTAAAATCCACCCGTGTTCCTTCAGTTGCCTGTGCGCCAGGGCCACGGTAACTCTATCGAACAATCTGCGACCCCGGCAGGCATCGGCCCTATCGGACCCCGTCAATGGCGCTGACATCTCTTTGAGGGCTACGAAACCCTAACAAACAAATCAGTTTGGTTAAAGCCGTGGTACCATAGCCCATTAACTGACAGGCAGCGCCAGGCATTGCTACGACTGTCGAGGCCTATCGCAAACCCGTGCCGAGCATGCCCATGGCGTATGTCGGCCTGGTGCGGCCTGTTGGCTGCTATTCCTCCATGTCACTTGATACGGAGCGCATGCCTGCGGGTGCAGTCGCTGTGGTTTTATTCAGTGATCAACATTTGATAAACAAAGCAAAAAGATAAGATTTAATAAATAAATAAATAAAAAGAAACAGCTTGTACACGCTTACCAGAAAAGTGCCTATTTTACTACCATAAAATTCGAAATACTCACCAAATTGTGTCCACCAGAATGAATAAATGCTCACCAAATTGTGTTTTATAAAGTATTGTAGAAATGAACCTATTTTCCTTTTTTATTTATAAGGCGTAGTCGACGGAGTTCCGCTTCGCGGGGCTCTTACTTCTGTGTGGTTTAAAAAAAATAACCACGAAGGGGATGGCGGGGTCTTTCAGACCCCTCCATCCCCTTCTAACCTAACCTGTCCGAGTCGAGGTGCCCTTAGTCCCGAGCTCGCTTCGCTCGCTCTTGCATCCTATCCCACCCTCGCATTTTGAAGCAAACTTATTTTTGGTGAGCAACTTAAACAAGATTTGGTGAGCATTTATCCATTTTGGTAGGCAAAAAGAACATAAATACAACACGTACAATTATTCTGATGAGTGTATAATTATTTTGGAACTTAAAACGTTGTTCTTTAAGCAAATCGGTATAGAGTGGGTTTATTTTATTTGAAGTTAACATATTTTACTTGGTAGGTACTTAGTCTTAGGGTCTAAAAATTATTTTGGTGAGCATTTAAATTGTAGTCAAAAGAAACACAGGCTGCGAAAGACGGCCTCGCGCCTTTGTTATTACCGACTCGACTCCTGACTGATCGGACTGGCGACGACAGGCCACCGAAGGCCTCATCGAATGCGACGGTGCCCCTTCCCATCCCACGGCCCGTCGCCGTCGGCCAGACCTGGTGCTATCTGGCCTATGAGAAAGCGGGCCGTGAAACCGCAGCATAAAACCGGCTGAATGACACAGTATCTAAAGCCGGTGAAGTAAATGCCAATACAGAAGGAATTTAAAAAAAGCAGTACCGTACTACAAATTGCTATACAAATCACGCTCATTGTTAATTTCAATAAATTTATAGTTTTGATTCAAGTACATATACATAATATTTTTTTAAACCATTGAAATTAGTTTCCTGTTCGCATATCTAAATAAATAAAAATAACCAAAGTGTTCACTTTATGACAACAAAGAGGAATTAGATAAGTAAATATGTCGCGCCAAGTGGACTCGAGTATTACTAAATTACTTGATGGCCTAGGCCTAGATGGCGATGATAATACTATTTGTGATTTTACTATTTCTGATCAAAATTCTGTTGCCGAGTCTCAAGGTATTACACCTACCACTCCATCTAATTTCAAACCGGTACTGGGCAGCAACGTCACTTATGTCGTTGCTTGTGTGATCATAAATGAATCAAACGAAGTATTGATGATGCAAGAAGCAAAAGAGAGTTGCGCAGGCAAGTGGTATCTACCGGCCGGACGCATGGAAAAGGGTGAGACTATAGTGCAGGCTGCAGCCAGAGAGGTTCTTGAGGAAACAGGTCTTATATGTAATCCTACCACACTTTTAGTTGTAGAGACTGCTGGTGGAATGTGGTACAGATTTGTTTTAACTGGTGAAGTCAAAGGTGGTGAATTAAAAACACCTGCTAGAGCAGACAAAGAATCATTGCAAGCAAAGTGGGTCTCTAATCTTCAAGAAATCTCATTGAGATCTAATGACATTTTGCATCTTATTGAGAAAGCCCAGTTATACAGTAATAGAAATCCTGATGGTCAATGGCATAAAGATATTTTACCAGCCCCCATTCATCATATCAAAGATTTACTGAGATTGGTTGTAGTTATAAAAAAGAGGAGTACAAACAAGTTGCACGTGCTGTTGAGTGAGAAAACTGCAATTCATTTTCCAACATGTGAGATCAATCCTGGGAAAAGCATTCATTCAACATTGAGAAGGTTTATGGTGGAAATGTTTGGAGCTGATGTGGGTCAACACCGACCATTGGGATTACTAAACTTGGAACATGACCCCGTTGCTGATGGCTGCTGCCTTACTTTACTTGTAGCTTTTAGAGCTCCACTTGAAGAAGTACCACTTATAGGCAAGTGTGTCTGGCAAGAGGTGTCCCATGAGCATGACAAAAACTTGTTGACAATCATTACTGCAAAAAATTCTTTAGTAGAACTACATGTTGTTCGTTAATATTACCGACTCTCTGTTTAAGGTGTTTACAGATAAACAATTATCATTAAGTTTATTTTTCATGAGAACTGGTACATAAAACTGATGTTAATTTGTTTGTCTGTACTCATGACATCTACTTGTATGTATATTTTGAAGAATACTCACTATTGTATCATCTGTTGTTATAGTTTTTGAGATTTATCCGTCCAATAATGTATGTTTTTAGTTATTATGTACCTAGGTTAAATCTTCAATGTTGCTAGATCTGTTAATGACATCTATGTATTATTTTTTTAGTAACAAAAAAAAAAAAACATTATGAGGCAGATAATCGCCTGATATAATTGAAAAACATAACACTATTTTAACCCAATATTATAATAATTTAGGGAATGACAAGTAATTATTTTTTTGTCATTGGTAACTATGGTATTCAGTCAGTATTCTTTTCTATAATTTTTTAACAACGGTGGCATTCCATGGTTTTATTAACATAGTATTATTTAAAATATGTATCTATATTACTAGAGGTATAAAAATTAAAATATAGTTTTGTCTGACAGTACCTGTAATTGGGTAAAAGGACTGTTTGGCCATGGTTCATTAGAAATGCAATAATTAAATAAAATTGACTTATATGATTGTCAATTAATTTGTAAATATTTAATATTCATAAAAAATTGCATAACTTTGTAATGGACTTGCTCACAAAGTAAGTTGTCACTTTCTGAGTAGGTATAGTGTATTTTTATATAAGTAACGGAAATGTTATAATTTTAGTATGTCATGTAAGTTATAATAATAAAATTGGTTTTAACCAGTGACCAAATAGAACTATTATCCAATATGATTTTGACAAAGATGTTTAATCATAAAATATTTAGAGGGCTTTAATACCTTTATTTTATGTCTACATTATGTAGCTAGCTATATTTCATTATATTAAATGTTATTAATTTTTGTTATTTTTATAAAAATGCTAATAATCTTGCTTCAATTGTTTATTACTAATTTAATAAAAGTTTATTACAATAAAAAATCTTTTGCTTATTATTAGATAAGCAGTCATTAATTAAATCTCAATATTGCACAGTATATTGTATTATAGCACACAACCGGTTGAAGTAGCGGTGCTTGGGGAAGGCCTATGTCCAGCAGTGGACGTCTTTCGGCTGAAATGATGATGATGTTGATTTTGCATATCAGGAAAGGACAATAAAACATGTGATGTATTTGATGATTTATTTAAAGCGATACAAAAAAACATTGCATTGACTAGAAAAATCGAATAATATGTAACCTATATATTTTAATAAGTCTAAAATCTGGAAATGCATTAGATAACATTAATTGCAAATACTATGGTTGAAATGTCCCAATTTAGCTTGCATATACATAGCGCCATATGTAAAATAATTACTACTGTATAGTAACAAAGTATCTTTTTCATTTCTCATTATTTTCCAAACCATCCAATGATGGTTTTGATAACATTATAGACAGGTTTACTAACAAACTGTATTTAATCTATGTACTAACTAAAATAATATAGAAGTAGTTACCTACATTTTAGTAAGGCACTGTTCACGCTGTGTCGTAATTTTTATCGTTGTGCCACTGTTATTTCTTACTGCACCCTCTGGGGCGCGAGTGTTCGCTAATCACACTGATATCGAAAGGTTCTCTTACCGTGATATATCTGAACAGCTCGAGTTATATGTAATTATCTATACCAGACACGACTGAATTAAACTGGACGATTATCTGCCGTTACGTTACGACAAAGCGTGAACTATGCCTCACCCTGTGTCCTAACCGAAAGCGACTGTCTGTAGGTACCTACTCACGAGATCAATCAAATCGCGTTTGTACGTCAGAATTCATGTAAACGATCGCGTATTCGCGCGACAATTGCTTTCGGTTAGGACACTGCCTCACAGTATGTATTAAAACGTACCTAATAACATATTTTTTCAATGGTATAAGATCACAATTTAATGTTATTTTATTCGGTTTAAAGGGGCCTTTCGAAATGGCTTTTATAAACTGGTAGAATATTATAGTTTAAATGGTCCATTTAATTAATAAACTTTGATTTTATAATTAATCATCCTCGTGTTTATGATGTACATTTTTGTGCAACAGCTTACTTAAACAAGCCATACAGGGTTATAGTTTGAGAGTACCTATTTAAAAAATAATTTGGGTATGAACTGACCCCTAGTAAAGATAAATGTCAAAGTTATTCGACTTCAATAGGTGGAAAATACATACCCGCGCTAGAGCGCGGCTTATTTTGGTACGTAAACTTTGATAAGGGAATATTCGACTTAAAAATGTTATCGTTTATGTAAACCACCACATACGTTATTCAATGTATATTGAGAAATAATCTACGGATATATTTTGTTTGAGTGTAACTTGGGGTTTATCTGAAATGCTTTCGTGCGGCCACACCCGAGCTAGCACTATCCCAAGTTTTCTCAATTTGGTGCACAAGTCCGACTCGCACTTGGCCGGTTTTTCTGATATAGCTTTTATATTAGAAAGTGTAGTTGGCAATCTAAAGTATAAGTACGTGGAAATTTAAATTTTGGAATTACTAAACAGGTTAAAATAGGATTTCAATAGTGCTAAATCGTCCTGAAACAATTATTTCCATAAGAATATATTTGATCTATATAATAACAACAGTAGCCGAAGCCACATGTAGTACAGTCAACCGCCGCAGCTATGGTAAAATATTTACATTTATAGCGCCTTTAGTCAGTAGATTTTTGTAGTTAATTTGTTAATAACTTACTATGCTGACGTGCAATTATAACCATCAATACAACCCTCTAAGTTTATATAATCTTACTAGCGACCCGCCCCGGCTTCGCCCGGGTAGCAAATCATAATATAATATAGCCTATGTCACCCGGAGATAGTTTAGCTTCCCAAGAGTAAAATATTTTTTTAAATCGATTCAGTAGTTTCAGAGCCTATTCAATACAAACAAACAATCATATCTTTTCTCTTTATAATATTATTTAACTGTATTTCGTTTATTACAAAATATATTTAGGTTATACCTTAGCTTCAGCAACCCGTGGTGGTTATGCTATTAAATTGTAGCTTATATGAAACGTTTGTATTTTTAACATAGGGCCATCTATTGAATACTTACTCAATCCAGTCAACAGATATCGCCATCTGTTAGAATCGTTTAGAGCTAACAGATAATTGTGACTGTCAAATAATAGACAAATAATTTGCAATAAAATAATATTGCGACTATAAATTGAGATGTAAGCTATCCTATCTTTCAAGTTGGATCAAATTGCACACGGTGTGCAAATCAAATTTAAAATCGGTTCAGTAGTTTAGGAGTCCATCACGGACAAACAACGTGACTCGTAATTTTTATATATATATATATAAAGATTTTATGACAATTTCATAAAATATCAATCAATAGGATTATATGAACTTAGAGGGTTGTATTGATGATTTTAATGATTATAATTCTGTAAATACATACCTACCTACTTGTTACGATCGCGAATCATATTTTGTTCAAAATACAACCTGACACTAACTTGCAAATTGCAAAAAAACGTAAGAAAATTAGAATTTCGCGAGCAACCTTGCTCTACCCCCTTATGTATAAAGTTGATTAATTTTACAATTTACAGATATTTTTGTGTTACAGCTTAATTATGCAAAATATACCTTATTTGCCTTTCCATTAATTTGTTTTCAATGCGCAGGTATGAAGAAAACTTCATGTATTTAAAGTCTTACTCCCAACCTCTACCAACATTAATTCATTCGAATCATATTATTTATATTTGATTAAAATCCGAAGACTATGAAGTAAGCTGGGAATAAGCCACTTGATTTTGATGAATACTGGTATATCTCAAATCCAAATTTTACATTAATCAGATTTATAATAAGTTAACTAAGAAATATTCTAAATGCATTTTATTTCAAAGAACTTAAAGGTACCTTATCAACTTCTTTTAGCAATGATTGCAAGCTAAATTGCTGGAACACTGATAAAAAAAGCATTGCACCACTTTAAAGATAGCAAAGTGTTTAAATCATTGCAAGAAATCACCTGAGGATATAAATACTTATAATAAATTAATAATATGCAATAATACCTCAGGTCTTAAAATAAACAAAATAAAAATATGCACACAATTATTATTTTTTAATTTAAAAGTAGCCATAGTTGCAAATAACACAATTCTTTTTTACCGTGTTTGTTATAGTTCAAAGCATTTATGAGATAAACATCTTCAAATGAATAGGTAGGTATACATTTTTAGTCTACATATTTGCATCAGTGTGAAAAAAAAATACTGACGAATAATATGCCGCAAATCTTTAGGTAGGGCATTTAACCAACTATAGTTGTTTGAAGAGAGAGAGACTGATTTAGGTAGTGTTCTGTCTAAGAAATCCTAGTGGGCCTAGTCCCAGTTGGTCTGTTAATCTAGTCTACGAGAAGCAGGCAATTTCAAGACTCGATTGTTCAATCACTTTGAGGCACTGTTGATTGAGCTTATTCCGTTTGCCCACTCTAAAACAGCCACCCTAGGGTGGATACTCGGAAACGCGAGTTCATCTATCCACCCCAGACGGGGAATTCAACTCGAAGTCGAACTCTGAGTCGGAATTCACTTTTGGTTGTTCTTCCAACTTTTTACCCCAAGTACAGTCATCATCATCAACAATACAACAGTAAAATACACTCATACACATTAATAAAATATTAATTAATTTTTAATAACCACAAACAAAACAAATATTAATTTTGTTTGTTTCTTTGTGGTTATTAAAAATTACGTATTGTATTTAAATCAAATTAAACTTCCTCCTTTTAAATAATATTAATAAACAACTTATAAATTCTGCAATATGCCAGGAAGTGACCAACACTAATTTCATTATTATTTATTTTTAATTATTCAATACCTACTACAAAAGACTATAATTTAAATTATGTCACATTGAATGATAGGTAATTAAAAACGATTTCACCTTGGACATTTCAAAGAAGAACTACCTATGTATTTATTTTTATAGGTACCTACTATATTTTATAGGTATCTTGGGCCAGTTTATATCATGTTTCTCTAAGACTGTACACAACAGAGGGAGAAAATCGGAAGAAAAATAAAATACGAATTCCGATTATCCACCCTGTCTGGGGTGGCTGTTTTAGGGTGGACAAACGGAATAACATGTTGATTGTCCTATATTTGTACTACGTGAGTGTGTGCGTGTGTCTTTTAAATGATTTTATCTACTCTCATATCGTAAAATTAGAATTATTACCTTCAAAATGAGTTTATTATATTGACATAATTTATAAACACAATACCGAAATTTAAAAATACAATCATATTATAAAACTTTTTCTGTAAGTATCAAATATTGTTTTAATAAAAAAAAATTACCAATACTACACAGGGCAAATCCAAGAAGTTAACATCACCAAGGAGTTTCCATTATTTTTTTAAAAAAAGTTTTGATTCCAAGTTTTACTTGTCTGAGACAGCGCCCGCTTCAGCGCATGCGCGGTCATGTGTTGGGTTTTGGCGCCATTCATACGTTTTGTTGTACTGAATTTCGTGGGAAATTTTGACCTTTTATTTAGTAGCTTCAATCTCAATGTATAAGAGTAGATAAAGTAGTATATGAAACTGCACATAACTAGATATTAAAACACTGGTGTGATACTATTATAAACCGAGCCGTAGGCAGAGTGGGGCAAAAACTAATTGTGAAAACAATTAACAACTAACAATTAAATTGCCAAATTTAGTTGCAACTAACAACTAAAATAATTAATTGTAATTGTAACGTATCGCAATTAACAATTAATTAATTGTGCTTGTAAAACTTTGCAATTACAATTAAATTAATTGTGCTTGTAAAAATTTGCAATTACAATTGATTAATTGTTAATTGTTTGATACACGTTTACAATTACAATTAACAATTAATAAATGTCAGTAACTAAAAAACATAATGCAAACAATACAAGAGCATTCTCCTTAATATTCTCAAATGTATGTAAAGCCTGGATTTAAGCCAGAACATTACTACGTAAAAGTGTAGCACAGGTGCCATATACAGGGGCCACCGTAGGCGCGGGCTTGCGGACGGCGAGCAATGGGCAGCTCGCCGTCCGGTAAGGACCAGGCCCGGGTCGACGGGGCGTCGTGTTCCACGCGCGCCTCAAAGAAATGTCAGCACCATTGACGGGGTCTGATAGGACCGATGCCTGCCGGGGTCACGGATTGTTCGAAAGAGTTACCGTGGCCCTGGCGCACAGGCCACTGAAGGAACACGGGTGGGTTTTAGTCAGTAAGAGTCTGACACGCCCTTCCGCTCCGCCCAGAGCGGGAGAGGTCATTTGATGATTTCCCACACAAAAAAAAAAAAAAAGGTGCCATATTTACATTCGTCAAATACTTACGTAGTTAAATTAAATATTAATTGTTTAAAACAATTAATTTAATTGCAAATAAAATTTTAATTGCAATTGAATTAATTGTAAACCACAATTAACAGATTTAATTGCAATTGATTTTAATTGCATTTCACAATTAAAAAATAATTTAATTAATTTAATTGCAATTAATTTAGTTGAAATAAAAATTGTAATTGTTTGCCTCTACAATTAAACAATTAATTCAATTGTGCCCAACACTGGCCGTAGGCGAGGTCTTTGAACACACACTCGTGTTTGAATGCCCTCATTAGGCAACAGTTTCATAAACTACTATTATAATTTATATGACTACACATATTAATCCATGATTTTAATTTTTATCATTTCATTCATAATTTTACTCTCAGTTTTCTTGGTATAGTCGACTTCGTAAGCGCTTTACAACTTTTGACAACAATTCCATAAGGAACTGAAACTATCTAACTGTCATATAGACAAAATAGACCTTGTCGTTTTTGACGTGCAAGTGGCATACAACCCTAAGGTGCTATAGCAGTTACGAGATCGATTATAGTTACCTACTTATTCTGTTTATACTCGGCCATTACAACCTGTATAACTATAGTTTTGCGAAATTTAAAACCACACATAGGTACATTTTGTTTCTTTTAAGAGAGCTAACAAAGTCAATTACAATCAATTATACAATAGTTAAAATATATGTATGAAATAAATAAAAACTACTATTTCTAATAGCAGAAACAATTTCTATACAATAACGGCAAAACTATTTCCTAATAACAGCATTATTAAACAAAATCACAATTCTTATGAGTAACTTGGACAAAGCCTGTCATGTATAATGGATAAATACAATGAGAGTATAACGTATCTAGGCACTGTGCATATGAAGCAGGTCTACATACCATTGATATATAATTAGCCCTCAAGTTGTATTCCTTGTATCCAGGAGCTCAGGTCTGCTGATGCGGGACATTCTAGGAAGTTTTCTTCAGGTTCATCCGAGGCTAACAAGCGCCGCGCTGCCGCCTGACCTGACAGGTAAGCACCGTGCGCGGTGGAGTAGAAGTTGCTGTGTGTGTGCTCTCCAGCAAAGAGCAAGACAGGCTGAAATGATATAACAAAAATATCATCACTATGGTTTGTTAACAAAATATTGACGTAGATGCCTCATAGCGATGTAATAGATGAACAATGGATTTCATTTTGACACTAGTTGTTGGCGACGCAACTAAGATACGGCGTCCGGATGAAAAGTGCACGCAGCGACAAGGGCAGACGCTTTTATCAGAGCAATGTAAACATTGCTATTCCGTGGCCATAAATGGAACCCTTATAATTTCGTCATGTCCATCTGTCTATCTGTCCGTCTGGATGTTACACAGCCATTTTACTGGGAGACTATTTGCACTATATTGATGAAAATTGGAAAGGTGTATTCTGTGCACTGTTAAACAATGGTGTAGTGAAATAACGAACAAAACAATATTAGGGGTGGAACAAATATTCATCCCAACTACAGAACCCTTCACTGTGCATGGTCCGACATGCACTTGGTGCATTTTCTTCTTTATTGCATTGTTGAAAAAGTAATCTAGCTACAGCATACATTGTTGTAATGGAAAAAACCCATGAAAAACTCAACACTGGTGTTTATTAATAATAAGATGAAAAAAGAAAGAATAAACAAAGTATGGAATTACGGATCTCTTTTTATCTAACAAATTCTTTTACCTTTATGTTTATTTGAACTTCTAACTAAACAATCATTCAAACACATTAAATAAAAGGATCGGAAATCGTCTTCAGGTTACTGACCAATTAGGCACTTAGTTATTATGCAGTTTTAATTGCGGAACAAATGTAATTTTGCAATTAAATACTTTGCCTATGGAAATATAAAGTCACATCCTGGTTTATGCAATTTTGCAGATCCTGCATAGGAAATAATTTTTCTGGTAAATTTATGTATGAAGACTATGTTTTTCCTTCCTACTTAGAATTGAATCATGTTGTGCAACAGTTATTGGAATTAGGTACCAATAACAAAACTTAAAGTCAAAACTTCCAATTATATTTCCTTTATCTAAAAGGAATTAGATGGGTCTTTCATGACTATGCATCTTTAACATTTAATATATTCTGTTATCTGATAGGAATACTACAAACAGAATACACAAGATAATACTAATAGTTTGTGGATAGGTACTTTATTACAATTATTACATATTAGATTTGAAATTTTCAGCCAAGCAACAATATATTATTTTGATTAATCTAGTCTTGGATCTCTTAAATTTGCATAAAATTTAAGAGATCCAAGACTAGATTAATCAAAATAATATATTGTTTAGACTACAAATCAGTGGCAGAACCACCATTTTATGCATGGATTTCCTCTAGAAAAAAAAAACTGGCATGGATCATAGTTGGTGGACATCAGCTGTGGGTAGTGATCATGTACTAACTTGTGACCAGGAAGGCAATAATGCCATATTAAAACTTTTCCCAATCCAAGACCAATACATTTGATACATTAAATATTACCTTTTTATCATGTACATTTCTGAACAAGGGCTGAGCTAAACTTTCAATATCACTTTGACTAGCTCCCACCCCTATAGCAGTGTATGATCCTCTTGTAAATGGTTGCTTTTTCCAACTTGTGCTGAAAAGTAACAATGTTCATATCAACCAAACAGTCAAAAGTATGGTTATATTTTTTGAGGTATTAGGTATGTTTTTTTTATTTTTATAGATGTAACAAAACACTTACCAAACACATTTCTGTGGCTCAGGAACAAATGGATCATTCAAGAATTTTCTTAATATCTTTGTGCAAGTAGTTGATATTTCCTCATTTGATAGTGTTTCCATATGATCAGCCTCTTTCCCTGACAGCCATCCTAATAATAGGGTTTCTGATACTTTGCTAAATGAGTATATTTTTTTATACCATGAGTCTGACATATCTTCAGGAGTAGATGAATTCTCCCATAACAACATGATCTCTGTGATCTCTGGATTTAAAAATGGTCTATCATATTCTAAGAAAATTTTATCTACTGTACTAAATAATAATCTTTCAAGGGATTCCATTTTGTATTGCGGCAAAGAGGGTTCAAACAAGTTTGAAGCATTGTCTTTTAAAACACCCAGAGGAATTGTACATATCACATGGTGAGCATAGTAAGACTGCCCATTTTCACATACTACTTCAACATGGTTAGGGAACTTTTTCTTTGGTTTCCGAGTAACATCTGTTAATGAGGTGCCTTCACCAGGATTCACTGTTTTGTCAGAAGGTGTTTTGGAAACATCTTCAATCACTGTTTGATCAGAATCCTCAGACTCTTCACCCACATCTTCTAAGGGCCGCTGTGAACTATGCTCATGTGAGTCCCAAATTATTTTTTTCACAGCATGATCTTTTAGTATTTTATCAGGAGCAATATTTTTGGTGAGTGGTTCCAATATTGAGCTATAGCCTGTTGGTATCATGATATTCCCCCCTTGTAGCTCAGTGTAGCTACCTAACTCTAGGAGATCTATCTCATCCATACTGTTACATCCAGATATACATGTTTCTCTTTTGAGTAAGCAGTCAAATATTAACCTTCGTAATTTCTTTTCTTCTGAAGATGGTAAACGTTCTAGATAAATAGTAGCTTCTAAATTGATGTGTTCACCAACACTGTGGATGTCAGGAGGGGGTAAATACTGACACAGGAAATACTCCTCGCAACGTCTCAGAAAACACACATAAGCTTCATGAATCTCGTGAAGTACTCCAAAGGGTACCTGCTTCCCGTCCTCTGTTGCTGCTATAACCTTATGCGGCTTAGGTATGTTTATAATATTTACAAGATTGTTGGCCATTGCTATTTCGAAAATTGGATTACCTAATACTCCATGAATCCAATTGGCTCCCAGCTCGACATTCTGATTTTTCATTGGTATTGAAATTATACGACCACCGATACGTTTTCTAGCTTCTAAAATTACAAAGTCCTGTATGCCATTTTTGAGAAGATAATTGGCGGCAGATAATCCAGCCATGCCGGCACCAATAATTAAGATATTACACTTATTTGTATCACATTTTTTACTAGAATTTAAGTTTTCGTCGCCCATAATATTGAAAATTGAATAATACTTGTATTATTTTGTCAGTATTGTCACTGCACTTTTGACGTTCAGCTGGTTACGACATCTTTGTCCTTCACTTGAAAAAAAAAGTTTTAAAGTTTGTGGTAAATTGCATGATTGTATGGCACTAACTTACTTATACCATGCATGTGATACAAGTCTGATGTAAGGCTGACCCCAGACGTACGGTTTTCTGTTTAGGTTTCCTGATTAGGAATTCAAATTTTGAATGCCGTAAGACTAGCGCAGACGTGCAATTTTTTTTATTATGTATTTATACTGCCAGTTGCAGTATAATTCCTGCAATTAGATACTTTTTGTTGTCATTTCGATTAAATTCTTTTTACGAGTCATTCGGTCAGCTTTTTTACATTTTCGTGTTTTTTTTGGAATATTCAAAAATTGACAATTGTTCAGAACAATGTCAAGAAGAAAAAAATTTTACGCATTCTGTCGTTGGAATTCCTACTGAGTGGATATTTTATTCAATAATATTGAATCTTTCTTTGAAAGTGAATTTCAAATTTTTAACCACGATATGTGAGTAGTCAGCGGATACAATCGACTGTACGTTCCCCGGAATTTCTCGTCACTTTTTTTTCTTTGGTGAGTAATCCCTTTATAGGTTCCGTATTCTTGTTACTTGTGCCTTCTTCTTTAATCTAAGAAGATTTCCTTTTTCTTAGATTGTTTGAAAGGCCACCTTTTTTGGCCTTACCCTGCCATTTATTGTTCGCCTGTCTTCTTCCTTCGTCTGCCGGCCGCCGAAGTCCGAGCGAGCTTGCGGAGAGAAGCGCAGGATCGTTGCTGAGCAAGGTCGACGACACAGGTGCTAAATAAGTCGTTTGTGTGGCGCAATAACGCCCAACCATCAATATAATAGAAGTGTTCTGTGTTATACCGTCGTGTGACATTTTAATTTTAAGGTGCTTTCCTAAATTCTCAATATCAGATCTTGTTCTCTTTAAAATTTATCTTAACGAAATTATGTAAAGAAAAACCTTAATCTTGAGCTTATTTGTGTTAAATAATTTATAGAGCGGCACGAATTTCGTACGATTGCAATCGAATTTAAATTCGTCTATATACTTAGATTCCTAAATATTTGGAAACATCCATAAGTTTTTTCTCCGAAAATCTTGTTGTGATATTTTTTTTTTTTGGTAGCCTTTTACAATTTCCAACGACTGAATATTAACATTTTTTTGACTTGTTATTTCCTATTTATTTCGGATGTTCTTTTTAATAATAAATTTTACGTGTACCAGCTTTGTGAGTTTGATTTTTAGCTACCTCACGCCGGGGTTCGAGTCAACGGCGTGTTAGCAGCCAGCTTTTTTTTTTTTTTTTTTTGAAGGTCAACTCGCAGTTTTGACCACTGGGGGTCGTGGCTGCTTAACCGGTCTGTCCTGTGGTTGCCTTTCGGATTTTACTCTAAAAGGCCTCCAGCCAGGAGCGGAAAAATTTAAAACTAAAACTTAAATGTTAGATGACCGCACGCTAAGGGCACCCCCTGTGGGGTACGGACCTCGGCTTAGGGCGTCATCGGGAGAGGGCAGCGCGATATTGGGGACGGGCTGGATCGAAAGGTTAATATCATGATTATTAATCGGGGAATTTAAAGCTACAGGCTCAGCTACGGCGCGGGCTGAGGCCTCATCGGACTGGGGACGGGGGGAACGGATGCGGGGGGGTCGTCGCGTGGGACCTCGTCGGCGAGGTCGGAACGATGGCGGTCTGTAGCAGCCAGCTCTACGCTGCACAGTATATATAGTAACGCGTTCGTGAAAGCAAGTTTAACATGGGTGACGACAATTTGATTGCTATTGCAATTTTACTGGCGCTAAACAGGAAGAAGAGGAAACGTCGCTATTGGGTACACACATTAAATACTCAAAGAATGAAAGAGAGTCAATGCTGTCTGAAAAGAGCAAAATTACGAGCACACCCAGAAGAATTCTTCAAATTTCACACGATGTCAATGAAATCCTTTGATGAGCTTCGTAATGGCTAAATGGAAAATAAAAAAGACTAAACAACAATTACTGCTTGTACGTCCACTCAGCACAGCGCTAGCGCGGTTCTGTATGAAAATTTCCGATCGTGTGCGGCGGGTAGCAAAAATGTATGCGAGCGCTGCGTTCGGGATGACGTCATTCGGCTTTTTTTCATTCTTCATTCAGAACGCTCTGGCGCCGACTTATTTCCAAAACGAACGTTAGGAATTATTTCCATTCGGAAAACATAAGAACGTTTGCGCCGTATAGACAACTTTGTAATAAATGCGTGCATTTAGGTCTCCGAATCTGAATTCCTAATCAGGAAGCCTAACCAGGAAACCGTACGTGTGTGGCCAGCCTAAAGGTATAACCAGATTAGGTTGATCGTTGACGACCATATGATATTAAAAACTGATTGCCTCGAAACATATTATACCAAATCTGAATCGATATATGGCCGATCGATGAGATGAACGTGTACGACCGATCATCAATAAACGTGGCCTATCGTTACTAGTAAATTGTACACTATTGATGGACATCGAATGAAAACAATTTAGTGTCTACGTACGGCACGAACGGGCCAAGTCAACTTATACCATTTAAAATTATCTAAGGATATCAATGATCGACACGCGATGTAAATCGGTTGAAGTCTATTTGGCAGTCTTGATGCACCCCCTATTTTTTCAAAATCCGATTTTACCGCACTACAGGCTTTTGAATACTGCATCACAACCGTTCGATACGCTTCCGTACCGAATTAAACATCAATCAATATTATTAAAAGAGACCTCTAATGGCTGTTCACAAATCCAAATCTAAAAATATTGTCAGTTTAAATCAAATACACCACAGCCATTCTTGTGACAGATATCTTCTGTCGAAGACAAGGCAAATTAGTAATTGAAAATGTGTCATTTCCGATTCGACAACCTGTCTAATGGCTCCGAATGCAAGTGTCGATAATTTTTTAGGGTTCCGTAGTGAAACCAGGTACCCTAGTTTCGCTTTAGTTTCGTCTGTCTGTATGTCTGTCTGTGGTATAACTAAGAGACTCTTAGTACTAAAAAGTAATTTGCCATGATTATACATATTAAACACGCCCGCAAAGTTGCGAAATAAAATCTGGAACTCTTTTTTTTTTGGTGCCTCCTTTACACGTAAAGTGAGGATTTTTACTCGTATACTCCATTGTCTGGGGTGTAGTTGATAGGTCTTGTAAAAAAAACGGGCAATGATGAAACTGTGAAATTAACATTTTATGATGAAAGCTGCATAATTATGCATGATAAGAAGATGATAACGACGACGACGACGACGTCATGACGTCACGTCGTCGTGACGTTTATGATGATTTTATTATTATGATGCGTTATGCATTATTTTTGTATTTTGTTCTACTATAACTTGACGCCATCTTGGCTCCACTGTACTGTAACACCCATGCGTGAGAAGCTATTTTTTTGCATATTTGTGTCTTCGTATAGAACGATTTCGCAAATTATCACACTCCGAAAAGAACTAGTTTAAAAAAAAAAAACAAATGTTTGTTTCATAAAGTTCAATATTTTTATTCTTTTGGCTTCGCACCGCTTCGCACGGTTTGTGCATTATGCCCAAGGAACATATTTACTCTAGGATTATGCCAATGTCACGAAAATTCAACTTAAAATAAAGTTGAAATTTTCCACAGTTTCCACAGTGTACAAACACTCCTAGGTTGTTCCGATTTACGTTCAGACAAAGTGACAGCGGATTGTAATGGTCTTTAGTATAAATATTGGTAATTTTTAAGTTTGCTACCGCAATGAACTCAATTATGATATGAAGCACATAATATAATTAATTACTGGGTAATTAGAGAGGATCGAGCGGCACATAAGCGTGTGGAGTATTGTTGGATCTCGTAATTATAAAGATAATCATGTTTCTTCGTGACTTTGTCAAATTAAGTCAACAGTTTTTGGGATACTTTCGGTAAGAACCGCGAGATAACTTTGTTTTTCATAAAACACAAACTTATGTTAGCGGTCGATAAAATCAATATTGTGCATGCGTACCAATATTACCCAACTACGGAACCCTTCACTTTTGAGGGTTTTTTTTTAGTAGAGTCGCACCATTGCGGTTTTTATTCTTACTATCCATTGCGACTTTTTTTGTGCAAAATCATGTTCATTATTTAAAATAGGTACGCCAACAGCAAAAACATCAAAATTTATGTTCATCGACGTACATAGAAAGCAGCAAACGCAGCGACTTAAGTAGACATTTTTCAAAATCAGTGAGTCGCTGCGTGTATACCTAGCTTTATAGTCCATTCACAGTTATTTTACTTCTGACAGCAGCAACGGCAGCGACCCAACTAGAAAATACAACTAATACTTGTAGCATTGTTTTAAAGATCACTGTGATTTTGATAGACTTGTCAATGGCAAAAACCCAACAGCAACCTTATTGTTACGAGATTATAGATCACATTGATTTTAACAGGGATGCAAATTCAGTGGTGAAATAACTACTGTGAAAGTGTGAAATGACTGTAGAAGATTATGTAGTCTGTGTGTAGAAGACAATGTTCATGGTACCGCACCATTAGTAAACTATCGTGATGCGTAACTTCGGAGTCCATACTAACCGTAGACAAATAGTTGTTATATTTCAAATAGTAAGAAACATTCCATCCCTAGTTCGCGGATCCTTTCCACTTCCGCCTAGACATTTCGAATCAAGTTTATTTATCTCTTTCACTCCTCACACTTGTCTATAACGTTTTCTCACTTCAATGACCTTTGAATTTGCTGAATAATAATAATAAAATCTTTGTTTACTTCGTATACCTCAGCAGTGTTTTTGTTATTGTGGCTATTCTATCAATTGAATTTATTAAAATCCCATATAATTTCATTACTGTTATCACGTGTAACCAAAACATCAAGTGGAATTGACACAAATAAACGTGAAGCATTCTATTTAATGAATCTATTGTTTGTCTAATTTCGATATCGAAAGTCATTGTGAATAACAAGTGCTTACAAATTTTGTTTAGAGGGTTGTGTGTTGTTACAGTTATGTAACCGAAGGATGAGATATCTAAGTGTATTTATGATAAAAAGATACGTGTATATTTATTACGAACTTCATATGTAGGTTCTGGTAACAAATAAAGTTAGGGAAATAGTCCCAACACGTGGGTTTCGCTGTGAATAAATCGATAGAGACGTAAGACGCGTGCGCCAATCTCTATCAACAAGACTATTATACGTCAAGGTCACTGGTCACAAACACGTGCGATGTCGGATTCTATTTACACACATGACTTTCTTCTTGAGCCAGGTGTAGAGATAAAACAGGAGTCGTCGATAGAGATGGGCACGATGTCTGCCTCTGTGCCCATCCCGCAGCGCCGTGTTGATCTCGGGGATTTCAACACCGATCTAGATCTGTGTCTGCAAGACAACCTGGTGGGCTCTTACAACATACCCAATGTGGGCTACAATAAGCTTGTATTTGAAACTGACACATCTAAAATGGAAAGCTTCAAAATGGATGATGATGACATATTTCAAGTTGATAAAGCTGATTTAATACTTGGACCTACACTTGCCGAGTTGAATGCAAATCCGGATACATTATTGGATGATTTGAACTTTGATGATCTCCTTCTGCCTGAAGAGAGTGGTTATTGTGTGCAAATTGGAGGAGCAATGACTGGTTCACGTCGTGGCCCAAATACTATACATCCAAATAATATAATGGCCTCAGAGAGTCCTTGCAGTCCTTACAGCCGTGCCCAGCTTGCATTTTCCCCAGCAAGTCAACATAGTTCAGCATCATCTAGCTTTGCTCAGCCCATGAACCAGTTGCCAGAGCTGTTGCTGCGCATGGACGGGTACAGTGGTGAGATAGCTTTGGGGCAATCAGTTCCAGCATCCACTGTGCTGCCACCATACCCTACAAGTGTAAAGCCTCAGCAAGCTCAACTCTCTTCGTCTGCACCCACACACCTCACCATGGAACAGGTGGGTTGTTATGAACATTGGATATTTATAGTTTAGTGTTCTTTATAAATATTAGGCTTTCAACATATTTTAATGTTTTTTGACAGATCTGGCAGCGTCGAGAACCACGTAAGCATCTGTTGTCTACCAGCTCATTGGCTGAGGCAGGATCTGCATCTTCTCTGTCTGGAGGACTCCTCAGTCCGGGCACTGGTGACTTCTCACAGGATGAAGAGGACCGTGATGTTGAGACAGATGAAGATAGTGACAGATATGAGGACCTCTCGTCTGATGGTAATTTATGGACATACATCATTACTTTTGTATTATTGTGAGACATTATGAGTACAAAGTAGGAATTGATGTATAATATTGTGAAATAATTGTAATTACAGAATCAAACGATGAAACAGAAGGTAAAGAACGTCGTCATAGTTCTAAGAAGGAGAGATTTTTCTGGCAGTACAATGTGCAAGCAAAAGGCCCAAAGGGACAGAGGCTTATCTTGAAAAACAAGTCAGAAGACCCACATGTTCTCAATTCGGTCACTGATCCTGTTTTCAGTCCCAGTTGCAGTGTCAGGGGTATTAAACATAGGTAAGAATGATCAAAACTAAATTATACATTATTTTTACCTGACTATGGCAAAGCCAAAGGAGGGTTATAATTTTAACAGGCTATGTATGTATGTTCATTCATTTGATCCCTCATAGCTCCTACATTACTCATCGTATTTTGACATGGGTTATAGGCTATTATGATGCCACATAATATCCAACATGGAGTATAGCGGATTCTAAAAAGGCACCTACAAATATATTTTTTAATATATTTTGTTTGGGATCCAATGAAAGGTTTTAGGAGTACTTTCAGAAAATATATAATTTTACATATATAACCCCCTAAATAATTGAAATAAAAAAGAAAGTTAAAAAGTAGTGACTGACCGAAGGTTCAGTTTTGGTTTCGGCAAGCTGCGGCCGACCGAAACTGGCGTTCCTGAGCTGTCGGTTTTGACAGCGTAGACTCAGTAATGGCGCCGCGTTTTCACCTTTTTATTGTAGAAAAACCAAAAAATTAGTTTAGTAAACACATAGCTTTTATGGGTTTTGTATAAATAGAAGTCATTTAGGGAGTTATTCGCTTTCTGGAAGATTGAAACAAGCTCTAAGGGCAACAGTAGATGGATAGCGACTCTGCGTGCGGTCACAGTAGCAAAATCACACCTTTCAGTGATGATTACTTCGACGCTGCATCGCGTTTTGGCGACTTGTTCCGGTTGAGTACGGTTTAAAAATTGCGTTTTCTATCGATGCTGAATTGTTTGACGGAGAGATAAAGCATTATCGCTAGGTATATCGAGCTTCCGAAAAACAATTAGACCGCCGATTGCTCATGCTAAAATTATGCGGTGTTTAGTGTAAGATCGAGCATCTGAAAAATTACATAGCACTAGCTATTAAGTGATTAGCCTTCAATTATCATTTTGATTTCTATACAGATTTCCACAAAAAATCTGGTAAAAGTAATTTTTAGCTTTGGATAAAAGAAATCTGACATAAAATGGCAATATCAGCCCTTAATAAAATGATTTGCAAGAAATCTATGAAAAACGACGGGTCTAGAAAATAATGTCAATTTAACTAACTTTTTCTTAACTTCATAAGTTTCGGTTTCGGCCGAAACTAGAAGAGGTGCCGGAGGTTCGGTTACGGTTTCGGTTTCGGCGGAAAATGGTGTTTAGGTCGGACAATATTAAAAACCTAAACCGGACTACGACAAAAACGCCAATTATTTTATAGGTGTAAACCAGAAGATATCAATGTCGATTGTTTTCAGTTTTCATAAAATCGGAGTGGCCCGTAATTTTGCCTTAATTACAAGACATTTGTTTTACACATTTTTGGTTGGCGTTTTTATCGTAGTCCGTTTTAGTTTTAAACTTTCTTTTTTTGAGTTGGTGTTTTTGTCGTAGTCTGATTTAGTTTTTAAGTTTCATTTTTATATAAAATTTTTAACTATTTAATATGATTTGCAGTGGAAAAGCCAGGAAAGGAGATGGGAATGACTTAACACCAAATCCGAGAAAATTATATTTAATTGGCAAAGAACTAGATAATTTGGGCAAAGTAATAAATGATATGATACCTGTTAGTGAACTGCCATTCAATGTAAGACCCAAAACAAGAAAAGAGAAAAATAAACTTGCATCACGGGCCTGCAGGTTGAAGAAAAAAGCCCAACATGAGGCAAACAAATTGAAACTACATGGCTTGGAGCAAGAACATAGTAAGTTTATTTTAAAACTTCCTTTATTTTAAAACTCCCTTTATTTTAAAACTCATATAGACTTTCAGATTTACAAGTTGCGCCCACCCCATATACCTAAATTGGGATATAGGCAAGAGAATGATGACAGATTTTTCAGATTTCAGAAATAAATAAAATGTAATTTTGAGAAAGGGCTGGTTTATTCAATAATAGAGCTGAATGACTTTGTGATAGCTTATTCTAGTGATAAATATGGATATAGATATTGAGAAAAAAAAGCCTATTAACTAGGATTAATCTGAATTGTGTTAATAATAATGCTTTTTCAAACTCCTAGGCTTAGTTAGATAATTAATTTTGTCTCACTTCAGGGCGTCTCATGAATGGGATAGCACAAATGAAACAAATAGTGAGCAGCCGAGTGACAAACTCACAGAACAATGTCGACTGGAACTCGCACATCACGAACATAGTCAACACAGCTACAGGTAATTATGTCTTCATATTATTTGGGTTTCTACAGTTGCTGTTCTTGTACTAGCCCTAAATTAAAATTTATCTCATTTGGTTAATTTTTGTTAGGATGATAGTTTTACTGTGTTTATTCTGAAAAACCCTTTGTGTTATCATTAAGATAGAGATTAATTAGTTTATTGCCACCTAATAACTAAAAAAATACATTCTATTACATATTGGACATGATAGAAATACTATCGAGGCGATTACATTGTTATATAGTCATGATAATTTAAATAATGATATTATTTCTTTGTTACAGAGATAAAAATCGGAGGCAAAACTTCAGAATTTGTTAATAAAGTTTTGGACAAAGTCAGATCAGGACAAAATAATGGTGGGTTAAATGATATATAAATACATAACACTTCAGATGTGAGTTTAAAACGAAAGGCTGTTCAATGTACCTCCAAAGTTATTTAGAGAAGAGAGTTTATGTGTATCATATAAAAGCTTAATTGTCTAAGACAATTTTATTTTTGTATGGTATGAAGAGTAGATTTAGTCACTAGAAGCTTTACCAGGCAACTAGGGGGAATATTAATGTAATCCTCGTCTATTATTATTATGCCATAAGTTAGGTGTCAGTGTCATCTATATTTTAAAAGTTTATAATATTATATCCTTAAGACTAACTTACATTATGTTAGTAGTAAGCACTGACAGCATCTTTATAGCGCTTATTTGAATGAATAAATACACAAATAAATCACATGTGTACCATTAACGAAAAATAACAGTAACTGTATCACTAAATAATGATAATGTCAACTTTTAAAGTGGCTCTAGTCCGGCACTAGTAAATATAACGGTAATGAGAAAAAAAAAACTGTACTTATGCTGTATCACATTCCTTACTAATATTAAGAATGTTCAAGTCGGAAATATGTTCAGTAAAGCAAAACATTGATACTGTATAATATTTCTTGGGCATTTCTTTATGTATACTGACCATATACATATTATGGGTTTCCTTAATCTGCAATGTTGTACATGTACACTTAATTAAACAAATAAATAATGTATTCATAAAATATGGGAAAGTAGTGATTTATATGTGTATAACATAAATATAGTTTTATACAACAATATTCTTCTCCATAATTCTTTAAGCTCTAGAGCTTAAATCTAGATTTATCAAAAAAATATTTTATCACTTTGGATATACAATAATTTTAAATAGATTGGTTGGCGACGAATCCGTATAAAATTTGTACAATAGGATATTAAAGTAGTGAGTAAATATGACGGCACAACATAAATTCGTAGATGTATTGAAATAAATAAATAGATAAGCATGGCTTAGCTATTTTTTTTACCTATTGACACTTAAAACAAGTTTAAATAATTGTACGTATTGGATGTTAATTTAATTTTTACAAAATGACTTTTATTTTTGCGAAAAATGTAACAATTTTGAGTATTGGTTGCCTCCATATATGAAAAATGTGCAGCAATGTCAAAATATCATAAATTTTTATACGAGATCGAAAACGCTTCTTGAACCTCGAGTGAAGTCATGTAGTGTAGTGAACGTCATTTCGTCAATAAAATGACGTGACACTGACCAATGTGAGATTGTAAGTTATATCGTAATTTGAGCAGCAAAATTCTGGAGCAGTCTTCATTTTCGAAAAATTTAAAATGAACTAAATCGCAACTTAAATCTATATAAATAAAAATAATTATACAAAAAAAAAAAAAAACGACTTCCAAAAAAAACACTGCAGAGTGAAAAATAATTTTAATTTCGTAAGTCGGTTTTATGTTTTCGTTTTTTGCTACCGACTACCGAAATTAAAGTTATTTTGCACCTTGTACTTAGTATATTATTTATTAAAGAAGTTTTTATTTTTCACTTTTTAGTTGTGGTACCTACTCCACATAAATTCGTATACCCCTACTTGCTATATAAACAACAGTGACAGTAATTTATTATAACATCATCAATATACACTAAGTGGAAAAAATAAGTATTATTGAAGCAATCTGAAAAACTACCCAAGCAAAGTTAATAAAATTGATATGGGACCACACTTGAGGCATACACAACTCATTAAAAAAAAAACAATATTTATCCACAATTGCCGGAGATATCGCGTAACAATCATATTAAAAAAAATACAAACTAATTGAGAACCTCCTTTTTGAAGTCGGTTAAAAATGAAATTCTGTTCGTTGGTAGGCGCATCACTTGAGAACGGCTTGACCGATTTGGCTATTTTTTGGTTAAAATGTTCGTAATAGTCTAAATTACGTTTTTATGGAAAGAAAAATTGGAAAAGCAAATTTTCAAGTTCGGGAAAAACTGAACATCCTTTTTGCTATGGGATATTTGTATGAATTATTGAAAATTGGACAGGACAAAGTCTGACGGGTAAGCTAGTAGCATATAAAATAGGAGACGCGACAGGCGAGGAGGTCACACACACGCCGCAGGGAATTATTTCTCGCAGGCTATTTTCTACTCTATTTTAGTTATGATTTAGTTCAATAAAAATTTGTCGAACATTTTTTACAATTAACGTTGCTCAGTTAGTCAGTTTAAGTTTTTGCAGCGTGGACGTCTTTTTAACCCACAGGAAGCGTTTTTGTTGTCAATTTATTTACTCATGATTATCAAAGATTTTATTTAAAAATTATTAAAATTATTCAGAATAAAAAACATGATATCGTATTGTCTAAAAGTCTAAATAAAAAAGGAGTTAATTGTCTAAAAACCAGTTTAATACCATATTTTATCCATGACTGATTGATTATACAACTATGAAAATGCGTTTTTATTTTGCTGTACAAAATATTTATTTATTAACATTATTAGTATTGTTTATGAACGATCTGCAATAAAGTATATTATGACATATAATTTATAAGTTACAAAATTAAAATATTTGTAATAAAAACTACTTTTAATATTAAAGAAATAAAATAAAATTATACTTCATATCAATATATTACAAATATTCGAATTTATTCATTAATTTCGAATTTACTAAATAAGGTAGAAATCATGAAATACCAGAGTTCAGGTCGCCATGTATCAATATTCAGTGTGTGTATGTAACAGGGGCCTAGATGGTGATAAGCATCAAATTAATTGGGGCCATAAAGAAGGTAGAGCGAGAAAGAGATCATGAAGATTAGAAGGTGTCAAAGCTGTTTACGCGTAAAACTGCAGCGTCTTTCCACTATATGGTTGGTGAACGCTGACTTCCGCCTCTTTCTTGGTTCTGAGAGAATTCATATTGCACTAGTTATTTTCTTCCAAGGTAATTCTAACTTTGTATTTTCACGATATCTTTTAAGTAACAAAGGAATTTTGGTTGTTAACCATGGCTTTGGCGATATGATTTGAGGAAACTTTTCCATTCGATTTTTCACCAAACTTTTGGTCATAAAAACGTAGACTTGTTAGGAATATTTACTTCATTACTTGATGATAAAAAAATACCTCAAAAAAGTGGTCGTGTTAAGCTTTTCTTATCTTAAAATGAATGTTATATCAATTTAAAATGAAGCATTCGGAAGCTCCAATCATGATGCTTACACAGTGTTGTAGTTATGTAGGTAAATGTAACTCTGAATTTAATATTTTGTGATTGTATATTTAAATTTTATAATGTCGTTATATTATGTTTGCTGTCTAAGACTAATCATTTGTAAATATATTATGTTTTTTTTTGTTAATTTCCGTTTATTCTTAAAGGTCATCGATTGAACGATCAGGAACTGTACTGAACACAGTCGCATAAATAGCATAACTTACGAATGACTACGAATTGTTAAACTGAAATAAAACTTCCAAGTCGGGGCTAGTCAATTTTTTTGCGAAGCGAAGCCTATTGCCCAACTTCGCCTGTCTTATATTAGACTCCATTATTGCTGTAACAATGTAATGCCCGTTCTCACTAACGTTAGGCGATAAATAAATGTAATGCCTAAATAAAAAGCACACTGTTGGTTTTTGAACGTTTGGGTTAGCTCCAAGAGAAAATCCAGCAATGCAATAATTATAATAGGCATTACATTTAGGTGTCGCCTGTGTTAGAGCAACTGGCATAATTGTTGCACTTAAAGGCAACAATGAAAATAGGATTTATTATTCAATGTCATAAAAAACCTCTGCTGCGCGATGAAACTTATACGAAATTAGAAAGTGTCGCTTTTATCGATATAATTCGTGGTCATGGTTGGGCTCTAAATTTTATAAATAAAGTTCAAAGGTGGCTTTACTTCAATGTTTCGTTATTAAACATTGTTTAAGCATCTACCTATACATCTAATACATAGTATATTTTTGTTACAAAACAAACCAAACTCAAACTGGTCTGCGATCCAATAGGCTGTGGTTATTTGTATATTTCATAAGTTTTCTTATGTTACTTTTATTTACTTTATTAAATATTTTTAAACGATTGTCAAATGTATGTTAACGTATTAATGTTGAATAAAATTTTACGATATTAAGTATTAATTTTAGAAAAAAGTCTTAATGTTTTACTTTAACACTTCCACTTAAAACCTTCAATTTATTTCAAATTCCTCCTTTGCTCTTCATTTTCTGTTTATTGTACACATACAATCAAAGCTGATGTTGGCAAGGTATGTTACAACTTTTCTTGATTGATTTCCCAGGGCCCTTATACCACAAAACTTTACAATTCCAAGTTACAAATTTGTAAAGGGCAATGCCCATCACCCATACAAAGAAATGCCTAAAATGAACAACAATGAAATAAAAGCCATATTGCACTACAAATCGTAGGAAACCCAATGCAATTTCAATAATTATCAAAAAACTAGGTAGAAGCCAGTTCCAAACATTTTTGTACAATATAGGTTAAGTCAAGGTCAAGGATTAATATGCAATAATTAAACAACAAAAAAGCATTTAAATTATTCATTCATCATTTAAAAAAAAATAACATCCAGAAATGCAGGAGGATAGATATTGGATAAGTACTGGGCCCATGTTAAGTACCATACATAGTATGGGCGAAGCTACCAATGGTTCGCCGTTTAAATGATGACTACATATTTGTGAATTCTTTGGTTCATAATAATAATACAGTCCTTGAAGAGCCACACCTTTAATGAAAGAGGTACTACATGTCTGTCTCTCATATTACATCCTGGATAGAAACAATGACTTTCGAGTGTCGATTGCTCTTCCATAATTAGGTAACAAGGTGATGGATCTCATTTGAGGAACTTCTTTCTTTTTCTCATTTGAGGAATCTCTATACTTACAGCTTGTGGAGTTATCCATGCCTGTATTAAATAACGTACTTCATCATTTTGCACTGATAAGAGAATACGTCTCATCCTTGCAATATCGAGATAGCAATTAAGACAGAGTAGGTTTCTATCCATTTGTTTAAATGTACACTGGGCACAAGTCCAAAACAACAGCAGCGTTGTATCTAAAGCAGGTTCAGGTCCGTCGTCAAAAAGCCAAGTCGTCATTTAGGATCCAATGTAAGTCCGTGTTCAAAAATGGGTATCGTGTGCAGAAGTATAATCAAAATCCTTAATAAATAGCCACAGTCGTTGTGAAATATCATAAAAAGCAATCCGTAATTTCGCAAAACATGAATCAAGTAATATAAAAGGTACTCTGTGTCAACTATACAAACGCAAAAATTAAAACAAATGTACTCTGTGATGAAAACCAGTAATGTCAAACTGTCAGTAAGGCAACTGACATGTGATTCATACAGCCTACGATACTTTTTCTATTTTGAAAATAATATGATTTTTAATTAATATTGACATGTATATATTATTTTAATTAGATTTAGGGTACATATAGGTCGAGTTATATTAAATTAATGATAACTGTGCACTAATTCTATAAAATAGTTCGTTAAGGATTATTCGACGATTCCTGTTTGCCTGAATGTCACTTACCCATGTCAAATAAACACTGACCTCCAATAAAAAAATAAGAATGAACTAACGGATATCAAGTTAAATATTTTTAAAATCATTATATTTTTACCCTAGATAAACAAACTTGAGAATTATTTCATAATACATAATAAACTCTAAATAGAATTTTGGACTATTAGTAGTTTCTGTCCATTTCAGGCATTTTACGGGCGTTCCCCTTTTACATGGCCACACAATTGTAATGGGAAAACCTTACAAATAATATGTAATGTAGTGACCAGTCTACAATTAGTAGGTACCTACATAGCCCTCATGCTTTGTGTTACGCTTTTAAAAATGCGAAAGGATTGTAGACTAAAACTCTTTTTTTTCTACAATTTATTAAATATGTAGAATTGTAGACTTGTTCAAGTTTTGTGGTATAGGGCTTGACTCGGACCGTGTACATTACTCCAGCAGGAAAGTGGTTCCTAGAGTGATATGAGTGGAACTTATAATTAGTGCGTAATCTGCTGTGAATGTGCGCTACATTAAAAAAAAATGTGCGCTTTGTCGTTTTGAAAAAAAAAACGGAAAAGCGATTCTTGCTGGAGTAGCGTTGTTCCAGCAGCAAAATTCTAAACGAATTATCTGAGAGAAATATTGTGCATGGGCAGAGAGCTTATATGTGCAAAAATGTGCGCCAAAAATATAATTTGAGCGTCTTCAGGTTTTCGAGATATTGCATTTCCTGCTGGAGTAACGTGCAAAATCTTGTATCTCTAAAACCATTGTAGGTATATGCGCCTGTCTGCCGGGGTCGCGGATTGTTCGAAAGAGTTACCGTGGCCCTGGCGCACAGGCAACTGAAGGAACACGGGTGGGTTTTAGTCAGTAAGAGTCTGACACGCCCTTCCGCTCCGCCCAGAGCGGGAGAGGTCATTTGATGATGTCCCAAACAAAAAAAAAAAAAAGAAAGGTATATGCGCCTGTAGAATAAACATATACGAGTAGCTCTTTATTTGTGACAGAATTACATTTAAGAAAATATTTATACTTTTCAAGTAAGTAATCTCGGTTTTTAGATAACCCGAAATAATATAGCAGCGCTTATATGAGAACTGTGTTCGGTCCTTCTTGACGCTTATAATACCTAACCATAAAAAGTTTCAAAAGTATACATGCATGCTATACTGAATAATATTGCTAAAAGTCAAAACGGTGTAATAAATTTGGCCGCAAAATACAATAAACCGGCTCAACCCAAGATGTGTAGGTGTAAACCATGGTCTAAAAAAACATCGTCTGGCATTCCGGGAGTGACACGTGCTTACGTCATTATCCTGTTGCCACTTTATTGCAACAAAACAAGAATTATGGAAAGATTTTCAGTCACCATTCTATTAAAAAATATATTTCGTTTTTCTAATCAAACAAAACAATTCAATTTAAACATATACCAACGTAATTGTTAGTTAAAACCTTATTGTTTTATCGGATTCGCACAGGTAATAAAGATGGTTGGGGAGTTATTATTACACACTACTGGTAACACAGCGGTGATGACGTAGGCTTGTGTCATCCACGTGACCACTGAGTCTCGGAATGGCGAAGTATATTAGTATACCATGGTGTAAACCAAAAAAGTTGTGCGTTTAGTCAAAAATATATAGTGAAAAGATTCAGCTTGGAATGTTTTGCACTAAGTAGATATAAACAGAAACAAAACATGTAAACAACAGCTGGTTATCCGACCCCTGGTTCAGGCCATGGTACGGAGCGAGAGGGAATGGGAAGCCGTCACCTCCTGCGAAGCAGTAATGCTCGCGAAGGAGGAGGCGGAGCGCGAGAGGGAGAGGCAATCTCTACGCCCTCGCGCCCCTAGCCGCCGCAGGAGGAGGAGACACCCTGGGCGTCGGGAGTCGATTGCCGACTCCCGGCCACCGTAGGCGCGGGCTTGCAGACGGCGAGCAATGGGCAGCTCGCCGTCCGGTAAGGACCAGGCCCGGGTCGACGGCGCGTCGTGTTCCACGCGCGCCTCAAAGAGATGTCAGCACCATTGACGGGGTCCGATAGGACCGATGCCTGCCGGGGCTGCGGATTGTTCGAAAGAGTTACCGTGGCCCTGGCGCACAGGCAACTGAAGGAACACGGGTGGGTTTTAGTCAGTAAGAGTCTGACACGCCCTTCCGCTCCGCCCAGAGCGGGAGACGTCATTTGATGATTTCCCACACAAAAAAAAAAAAAAAAAAAAGCTGGTTATCCGACCAAATTCGATTGACTACAAAAAAAGCGACGGATTCGATATCGATGACCTTTATTGGACGTATTAAACCTAAGCTGTTGTCCGTACAGTCGCGTTCAAACGCTTGTTGGCAATTATATGATCTAATTTTGGGGGCTAATAAAAATATAATTATACTAGCGACCCGCCCCGGCTTCACCCGGGTAGCAAAGCATAATATAATATAATATAGCCTATATCACCCGGAGATAGTGTAGCTTCCCAACAGTGAAATAATTTTTTAATCGGTTCAGTAGTTTCGGAGCCTATTCAATACAAACAAACAATCATATCTTTTCTCTTTATAATATTATTTCACTGTATACTGTATTTCGTTTATTACAAAATAAATTTAGGGTATACCTTAGCCTCAGCAACACGTGGTAGTTATGCTATTAAATTATAGCTAATATGAAACGTTTGTATTTTTAACATAGCGCCATCTATTGAATACTTACTCAATCCAGTCAACAGATATCGCCATCTATTAGAATCGTTTAGAGCTAACAGATAATTGTGACTGTCAAATAATAGACAAATAATTTGCAATCAAATAATATGGCGACTATAAATTGAGATGTAAGCTATCATATCTTTCAAGTGGGATCAAATTGCACACGGTGTGCAAATCAAATTTAAAATCGGTTCAGTAGTTTAGGAGTCCATTGCGGACAAACAACGTGACACGTAATTTTTATATATATAAAGATTAACACCTTGTGACCATATCAAATGAAAGAGCTTGTTGATGTGGAAATTATTATTTTTATTCTCTTAATTTTGATTCTTAAAGTAATTATGGCATCAAATCACAGATCGAATTACCTACCTATAAATATTAGAACACAAATAGTTCAACATAACTGCAACTGTTTACCAAGTGATAACCTAAATGCACTTCCTACTATAAAAAAAAACATTTCGCATTATTGATGATAGAGCGACGTTTATGTATCTGTCTCTGTCCCACTAATACCGTAAGCTTACTAGCAGTCTCACTTTCTCCAAGCTAGACAAAGTGATTCCTTGCGACGCGGCGTCAGCGGATGGCGCGGAGCCAGAGGTAAGCAGCGGTGGCGCGAGGCCACAAAAATGATGAAAAACTATGTTAATTTATCTAACCTACGGCTTAAATCAATGTATGTAGTTACTTTGTCTTTTTTACTGTTGTGTTAATTGGCTTTTTATTTACCGATAAACTGTATCTGTAGGCTCTTTTTTGTAGTATTCATCACACATATCGTTAGCCTAATTCGTTAACCTGCTAAGTCCATTTTGACATAGTTTACAGGACAAAGAAAAATCTGAATAATATCTCTATTAATTTAGCAATCAAAATTCTGAAAATCCCGTTGGTTTCTATAATTTTTCTTGATATTTTAACAATATTTGTAACAGCATAACTTATACACATTTTATAAAATTTAGAAAATCAATTATTTAGCAGTTTGTCGAGGTGAAGTTTCAATTTGCTTGAGGACTTAGCAGTTTTTTTATTTAAATTGAGTATGGTGTACATATTAATGAATTGTGCAGTAAAACGACTTCAATCAGTACCTAATCAAAATATTTAACGTTGTCAGTACAAAACTGAGGTCCCAACAGGATTTAGCAGGTTTGCGTAGTGGAGATTGACTGATGGTCAGAAAGCAGTTTTTCGGGTATAGCATATGTCACCTTTTTTGGCTAATATCGCAGTTATTCCTTAAACGATACGGTAGATATTGGATAGAACCTTAGTTGTAGGCATTCACTGAGGGATAAATTTAAGGAAATAAACATAATGACAGTCGCATCTCAATATGTATATGAGAACCTGATTTATGTAAAAAAGAATATTAATCTATATTCCAAACACAGCGACGTGCATAACATTAATACTAGAAACAAAGAATTACTTATTGTGCCCTCGACTAGGCTCCAAAAAATTAGTAATTCATTTAAGTGCCAAAGTATACGTTCTTACAACAAACTCCCAAGTCTTGTTAAAGAACTGAGCCTCAATAAATTTAAATCATTTATTAAACAGAAACTCTGTCAAAAAGGTTTCTATAAAGTTAAAGATTACTTGGATGACAAAAAGGCTTGGGATTAACTAAGCCACTTCAATGCACCCCCAAGCAACAATCCATTTTTATACTGTGAATGAGTGTTTTAGAATTGATGATGTCCTTATATAATAACTTATGGTATTTTTGATGACTTTTAAAGAGTAAACTGTCTGTGAATGTGAGTAGCATTCAGGCTACTATTATTATTTTAATATTGTGAATGTGAAGACTATGTGGGTCATTGTTGCTTTTTTTTCTCTCCTCAGTTAATTTTAATCATGGTCTGGCAGTTTGAGTAATTTTTGTGGCCTACCCAAATGTCTTTTCTTTGGTATTGTTCGTCGAATCGTTGAGCTCCTTAAGTTCTGAGTTGAGCTACACGATTACTGACAAATGCGTGCACTGGCTGGACAGGTCCACTCAATCTGTGTGGTTTTTCCTCAAAAGACCATCTCAGACACAAATCTACATGGTCTTCACATGATCTGACCAAGATTATGTCTGGACTTTAAAAGAGACTGTGACCTCTGAGTTTGTTTCGGCCTTTCTTCTCAGAGTAGTCAGATAGGAAACGCCGACCTCATCTAGTTTTTAAAATATGATTGACGTGTAAAAGTGTTTGTTCAAACCTACTTACAGAAATAAAAAATCAATCAAATCAGAACTTTTTAACTGGTATAAAAAGTAAATTTTGCCAAAAAATGGACTTAGCAGGTTAACGAATTAGGCCGACGATATCTTGAATCATATTTTTAAGCTATTGCATAGCTTTTATCGCGGGCTTTGAGCGCGGCGACCGAATCAAGAAATTCCATAACGAAAATAAAACCTAACACCCCCCACTCCGCCTACCATGTAGCTCGGCCGAGCATTCGCTTAACGTGTATGTATATGGTACGACTGTACGAAGCTCGCACGGATCGAGACGAGCTGCTCCGAAATCGGACGAATACGTAAGCAGTTTGCATAAGTTGATAAAAAATGCTATGCAATAGCTTTACCGCGGCAGTCCCCGAGTTTTTTTAAAGCAACCGCCAATCAAAGTTTTGGTATTTATAGTACTTTTTTCTACTATTATTTTAATTGCAAATGTCTTGATCTATGTCCTTATACCTTGGAATGGCTTATACCTTGGAATAGCAATTAAGCTACTTTTTATAATGTACTTAATCATGTGCAGTCACGGAAACAGCTAGTAGATATAATCCAATAATAACTTTATTTTTACGTCTTTTGTACTTCAGTGTACTCATGGTATAATAATATACTTCGCCAGGTATAGCATTCCGAGACACAGTGGTCGCGTAGGTGACACAAGCCTACGTTATCACCGCTGTGTTACCAGTAGTGTGGAATAATAACTCCCCAAACGCCTTTATTACCTGTGCGAATCCGATAAAACGATGAGGTTTTAATTAACAATTACGTTGGTATATGTTTAAATTGAATTGTTTCGTTTGATTAGAAAAACAAAACGACAATTTAAATGCTTTATATAGGTATATTTTTCAACAGAATGGTGACTGAAAATGTTTCAATAATTCATGTTTTGTTGCAATAAAGTGGCAACTGGATAGTGACGAAAGCATGTGTCACTCCCGGAGTGCCAGACCTTGTTTTTTTAGACCATGGGTGTACTCAGGCACAACACGTTTCAACCGGTTCATGAGTAAAGTTACGGTTACGGTCATCGATTACGAATCCGTCGCTTTTTTTTGTAGTCAACGAATTTGGTCGGATAACCAGCCGTTGTTTACATGTTTTGATATTTTTGTTTATATCTACTTAATGCGAAATATTCCAAGTTGAATATTTTCACAATAAGTATATTTTTGACTAAACGCACTAATTTTCGGTTTACACCTACACATCTTGGGTTGAGCCGGTTTCTTGTATTTTGCCACCAAAGTTTGACACCGACGTTTTGACTTAGCCAATCTTTTACCAATATTATTCAATAACGCATGCATGTAGGTACACTTTTGAAACTTTTTATGGTTATTGTAAGCCTGAAGAAGGACCGAATACAGTTTTCAGCGAGCTTATACGTTATCTCATTTAGACGCTGCGATATATTTTCGGGTTTTCAAAAAGTGCCATTACTTGAAAATTATAGATAGGTACCTATTTTCTTAAATCTAACCTGTCACAAATAAAAAGCTACTCGTGTATGTTTATTTTACAGGTGCACATATAATGGTTTTAGAGATACAAGATTCTGCGAAACGTTACTCCAGCAGCAAATGCAATATTTCAAAAACCAGAAGACGTACCAATTCTAGTTTCGGCCCACATTTTTGCACAAATATAAGCTCTCTGCTCATGCACAATATTTCTCTCTCCGATCATTCGTTTAAAATTTTCCTGTTGGAACAACGTTACTCCAGCAGGAGTAGTTTTTTCCGTTTTTTTTTCCAAAACGACAAAGCGCGCAATTTTTTTATGTGGTACGCCACATAAAAAAAGTGCGTAATCTGCTGTGAATGTGCGCATTCACAGCAGATTACGCACTAATTTTACATTTCAATCATATCACTCTAGGAGCCACTTTTCTGCCGGAGTAATGGTCAGCTCACACCGAGACGCGACGCGACGCTGCGCGCACATTTTAAAAGAGCGACTCAAAATATAACTTTATTTACTATACGAAAAGATACACATTTCATTGTGAGAATTCAGAATACGTTGCACCATGCAGCGCTGTCTCGAGATACCTCGCGGCGTAGAGCGATGAATCGCGACGCAGCGGTGCATCGCCAATACGCGCGGCGTGCACGAACGGCACTGTGCCTTGCGAAGCCGCGAGGCGCAGGCGAGGCCGCCGCGCCGCGCCGTGGCGACTTGTCCCGCCAAATATACGTCATTCTCATGCGCTTGCAAATGTTATACTGCGGGTGTACGCGGCGAATGTAGACACGTTCCTCTGCGCCGCGCGGCGTCTCGCTGCGCAGTGAGTCGTGCTGCCAACGAGTTTACGATGCGCCTGGCGACGTTGCGATGCGTATCGCGGCGGCGCGCGGCGCAGCACGTAATCACTGGCCTCTTCCAGTATCGTCGCGTCTCGGTGTGAACTGACCCTAACGTACACACTCGGTCTGTGGGCCCTGATGTCAGTGTTATTCTATAGCTTGTAGAACAAAGGAATATGGACCTTCTCTATAAAAAATAAGGTCCATATTTCTATAGACAAAAATTCAAATGAATCATTTTCAAAAACTATGTTGATAGGTATCTAGCCTAAGTAAAACATTAAAGTTGCTAATCTTTTAACACTTCTCAGGGTACTTAGCTAACTCTGAGAATTTAAATGCATTTTTAGCACTCCTCTAGTTACTTATGGGACAAATGCACCGCGACACGTGTCTTGAGTCTCTAGCGACATCGTGCAACAGCCGTGACTTTGCATTTTTCAACATGGCTACATCTTTTGTTCATGGAAGGTTTAATATAAAACATTAAAATTTTATTTTATACATTTCATCAGTACTTTGCTATACATACACAGTTTTAACAACAATTTGTCATTCAAATGTACAAGTTTGAGTTTAACAAATTGTCACGATGTGTTTTCTCCACATGTGGAATTATGTTCAATTTTTCCAATAAATCAAACAGTTCTTGTATTTGCTGCTCTTCAGGGTGTTCAATATAACATACAACAGCTACAGCAGGCATGTCTGTGATTTCTCTCCAAGAAAGTACTAAAATGAGAAAAAAACAAATGATTAAGATAGGGAAAGAGACAATAAGACTTAAAAATATTGTATCAGTACTTGAAGAGTGTATTACCTCCAGCAGATACACCAGATACAATATTGGGTTGCTCCAAATTTGAAAAACTGATATCCAGACCATTTGCAGATTGTTTACTTGCTGATAGACTTCTTATTACATAGTCTTTAGTCACCAGTTCAGATACTTGGTATTCTACAAGTGGTTTTGTCAATATAGCTATAACATCAGTGCTGATAGTAATGTATTGTTTCAACAACTCAACAATTTCGCTGCTCCGAATTAAGTCGTAATCCTTTATCATACAAACGTAATTATTCATTTTCCTAGTCCTGTATAAGCGTAAATTAACTTCTGAACAGGCATTGACGAGTTCCAGTTTATGGTGAGCTCTAATACACTCATACAAGTATCTTCCTTCTAATACAATGAACGTATCAATTTGTTTAGGGACTACTACTTCCTTTTCCAGATGTAAACTGTAAAAAAATTAAGAAAACATGAAACCTAGATAATTTACTTAGAACGCGGTACTGACACAAAAACAAAAACCGCTGGATGCTAGAGACACAGAAGAGGTCGTTGTGGCGACGCTTTGAGGAGGCTTATGACCAGTAGTGGACGTCTTTCGACTAATGTACTTTCGATAGATTTATGATCATAAATTTGGACGAACTCACTCGACAAAATTTTCGCTACAAAGAACATCATCCCAGTCTTCCCATGCAGTTCGACTTGAAGGTTCGTTTATTTCACCAAAAGTACTCATTCTTCAGTTTTTAAAATTAAAATGTAGTAACAGGAACGTTTTAAATAATTTCCAAACAACAATGACAAATGTTAAATGAAAATGATTTGTGTCAAGCTGTCAAAAAAGTTCGACTGTGTCAACTTCAAAAATCCAAAGACATGAAAACCGAATTTCTTCTTTTTCACAGATCTTCAGCCGGCTCCACACGGCTGGGCCCATACCGCTAAAACTACAAACTTCAAACCACAGAGTATGAGAGTACATTTTCTTCAAACCTAAAAACGTGTGGCAAGTGTGAAAACATCGTAGGTCGCAAAAAATTGCACTATACTGAATTTTTGAGATGTTGTTAGGAGAGATATCTGTAATGGCATGCTATAAAGTACGTTCAATTATTGTCATTCAAAATTTGGATGCAAGCGTTTACACGCGTGTGATTTCCGTAAAATGGCATACAGTAATTGAATGCAAGTTTTGCTATTTGACTGAGCGAGCGCGACGTGCGAGCGAAGCGCTTCCGTTTCAGCTTGGGCAAAAATGCTTTCGTATGTCCAGATGTCCGGCGGATGGCTGTTCTTCTCTACAGGTCGTATTTCTCAACCGATCAACCGATTTTCGTGAAATTTTGTAAGCAGGTTCGATAATTATATGGATTCTATTTTCAATTCGACCGCATGGTTGGCGCAGTGGTTAAGCGATTGACTGCTGCGCTGCGTGTCGCGGGTTCGATTCCCGCACGGAACAAATATTTGTATGACCTACAAGTAGTTGTTCCGGGTCTGGCTGTTTGTGTATGTGAGTTTGAATGTTTGTAAACGCACCCACAATACAGGAGAAATTCCTAGTGTGGGGCAATGTTTTAAAAAAAAAAAAACAGGTTTTCGAAATTTTTAAAATGGCGGGGTTTGTAAACGTAAAAAAAAAAACATATTTCAGTCATTTCGTGCTCTTTGCGCGCGCTTTTTGTTTTAAGGTGCGCGGTGAACATTTATTCAGTTTTAAGTTATGTGAAGACAGACTCACGAGGTCTACAGCTCGCAGAGCCACTATTCAATAATGGAATGTGACTTCTGCTTACACCAAAGCAATTATCGCATGCAAGTTTTGCGTCTACATGCAGAGTGGCACGTCTTTGTACAATTGATTCAAGTATTACCCGTATTTACGCTGCCAAATATTTAATTTTATTTTATTGAACGTATTCTCAAAAAATGTTTAGCTTGTCTCGTTCGCTCATATTGAACGATAGACTTTTCATGCCAGAATTGAATGCGATTTTATTGTACACATGACGACTTCATATCAAGCTATACCGCTACACCACTGCCGGCACCGCTATGCCGTGTGTACGTGCTGTTTAGAAAGAAGAAAAAAATATTTTATTCTGCACAAACAAAACGCACCTTAACAAATGAATGACACATAGACTAGTTTTGAACGGCAAGTAACTTGCCCGTATTGTGCAACAATTGTACGTGCTTTTTACACAGTGCCCAGTCAATG
The DNA here is from genome assembly GCA_917490735.1 of Dryobotodes eremita. NCBI lineage: Eukaryota > Metazoa > Arthropoda > Insecta > Lepidoptera > Noctuidae > Dryobotodes > Dryobotodes eremita. The sequence continues at coordinate 13,471,600 of OU823251.1, read as the reverse complement.
GGGTTAAAAACTAGTTCTACGTCTACAAATCGCCATTGTTTTGTATATGTTTACTTTTGTGTCGATCACAAATTAAACGAAAACTAGTGAGTGAGCACTATTAAAAGACGAACTAAGGAAAATAGTGTTTATCACATCTAATATGATAAAATAAACACACACACCTTTATAATTTACGTAATATCACACTACAAGTGCCTGTAAGTAATAAAAACGGACTTAGTTCTCTTGGGAGCAGCACCTAAAATATATACGAATTTCTGCCATAAAAGTTTTCACGTTTAAAAAGACATCCCCGTCCTGGTTTGAGAAGACATTAGTCTCGACGAAATATCGGGTTTCCAATTTTGTTTCGGAGAGCTTTTTCCCACAATTTTCGAAAGAATTTTAACATCTTCGGCAAATACATGGGTCCCCATTTTTTTGCAGTCATCAGCTGCGCAATGGGGAATATGAATTAATTATGCGTAAAAGAAGTCGCTTGTTTAAAAAAAAAATATGGGTAGTGGCAGGAAGGCTAGCTGTCAAATTCTTGGACGTTGGATAGCAGCGACATCTGAAGTGAGCAAGCGTCAGTTTTTTCCCCATTGTTGCTTAAATTTTATGGTAATAAACCATGGTTTTGTTTTAGGTGGCACGGTAATAAACTTGCAACCTGTAAATGGAGCTTTTAGTCTGTGTCTCTGTGTTCGCATATTAAACTTTGGAGTAGCCTCGATTTCTCAGAAAGATTCTGCTTTTTTCGCATGTTCTTAATGTTATAATAAATAATCACACACTGGAAACCGATCTACCTTTAATTATTACACTTTAAAATAAAATAAAATGTAGTGTTTTAATTCTCTATAATTAAGTGTAAAAATTCTCAATCAAATTATTTTTATTTTTATTCGTATTCATCTGGACTACCTACATAAATTGCTACTAACTTAGTCTTAAGATAATTAATTTGTTACTAACAAAATATGGACATTACCTAGTTTGAAATAAACAAATTTTATTTATTATTTTTTTAAAGTTTATTCGACTATTATTTCTCGAACAATAGTCGAATCGAGTTTTGGTTGCTTGATTTATTTTCACGTTTATTGACGTCGAAATAAGCTACTCAATACTATCGCAAATCGTAAATTAAAATTCGCTAGTTATATTTGATTATGAGAAGTGTATTCGTTTGAATAGTGTATTATTTTGATTATAAAGTCATGTTAAAGGTTCCCTTTCTTTATATTGTGTCATATGATATATCTTTAGTGATATAATGAGATGTAAAAACGTTTCATGGATTTTCTTTACAGGTAGGACAAGTCACTTTTGAGGATAAATGGCCTGCTATGCGCCCTATAGTTTTGAAGCTACTCAAGCAGGAGCCGGTAACGCAAACAGAATGGCAGGATCTTTTTGGTTCTGTCCACTCTGTGTGCCTATGGGATGAGAGAGGACCATATAAGCTAAGGGATGCTCTCCAGCAAGATATAATGATGTATATAAAGCAGGCTCAGAATCGCGTCCTGGCTCAGCGAGAAGACCAAGCCCTTCTAAAGGCATATATTGCCGAATGGGGCAAGTTCTTTACACAGTGCAACTATTTACCTACTCCATTTCGACAATTAGAAAATTCTATCAACAATGTAAGCAAGGTGACAAGTTCTAACGCATCTAGTACTCAGAAGAAGAATAACAACAATAACATAGAAGATAGTCTGGTAAGAAAATTGATGTTAGATTCATGGAATCAAAGCATCTTCGTGGACATCAAGCAGAGATTACAAGATTCTGCTATGAAGCTGGTACAAGCTGAACGTAATGGTGAATCATTTGATTCACAGCTGGTTATTGGTGTAAGAGAATCATATGGTAAGTTAGGTTTTAATGGGTTTTGCTGTCCTGTTTCCTAAACATAAATTATATTTAAATGAAATAATATTCAATACCTTCTTTGCAGTTAATTTATGCTCGAATTCTATGGATAAACTCCAAATATACAGGGAAAACTTTGAGGCTGCTTATATGCAAGCAACAGAAGAGTTTTACAAACTAAAAGCCAGTGAACAATTACTAGTGAATGGAGTTCAATCTTATATGAAGTATGCTGATCAACGATTGAAAGAAGAAGAAGCTCGAGCTCACAGATATCTGGAACCAGGAAGTGGCAGTGTTACCGCACTTACACAATGTTGTGAGAAAGTTCTCATTGGAGAACACCTTCCCACGTTACTTGCAGAGAGTGCCCCTTTGATTAAAGCTGGTCAAACTGAGAAGTTACAACTTATGTTCCGTCTTCTTGATAGAGTGCCTGAAGGAGTTACACCCATATTAAGAGACTTAGAGGCACACATAGTATCTGCTGGATTAGCAGATATGGTAGCTTCTGCAGATATAATCACTTCTGATTCAGAAAAGTATGTGGAACGTTTATTAGATTTGTTTAAAAGTTTCAGCTCATTGGCTAAAGATGCCTTTTTGGATGATCCAAGGTTTTTAACAGCCAGAGATAAGGCTTACAAATGTGTTGTAAATGACACAACAGTTTTTAAGTTGGAACTACCATCTTCAGCTCTAATCCGGGGCAGCAAAGGCACAGCTCCTGAAAGTAAATGTCCCGAACTCCTTGCTAACTACTGTGACATGTTGCTGCGGAAGACACCACTAAGTAAACGTTTAACAAGTGAGCAGATAGAATCAAGGTTAAGAGATGTATTGTTGGTTTTAAAGTATATAGAAAACAAGGATGTTTTTATGAGATATCACAAAGCACACCTTACTAGAAGGTTAATATTAGATTCAAGTGCAGATTCTGAAAAAGAAGAGGACATGGTGGAGTGGCTCAGAGAGGTGGGAATGCCTGCTGACTATGTTAACAAATTGGCTCGAATGTTCCAAGATATTAAGGTAAGTGAAGATCTGAATACTCAGTTTAGAACTGATACCACAAGACATGATGCTATAAACATAAAAATACTCAATGCTGGAGCATGGGCCCGTGGATCTGAAAGAGTTACTGTGAGCCTTCCGTTAGAGTTAGAGGACTACATACCCGAAGTTGAAGACTTCTATAAGAAGAAACATTCAGGACGTAAGTTGCAGTGGTATCATCATATGAGCAATGGTACAATTACATTTGCCAATTCTGTTGGTAGATTTGACTTGGATGTCACCACATTTCAAATGGCTGTCTTGTTTGCATGGAATCAAAGACCAATGGAGAAGATAAGTTATGAAAACTTGAGACTTGCAACTGAACTTCCTGATCCAGAACTTAGGAGAACTTTATGGTCTCTTGTTGCTTTCCCAAAACTCAAAAGGCAGTTGTTGTCCTATGAACCGGCAGTACAGAATCCTAAAGATTTTACAGAGAATACAACATTTTGGGTAAATCAAGAATTTGCTCTAATAAAAAATGGAAAACCTCAACGTCGAGGAAAAATTAATTTGATTGGTAGACTTCAATTGAGCACTGAGAGATCTCAAATAGAAGATAATCATTCCATTGTTCAGCTTCGAATATTAAGGACTCAAGAAGCCATCATAAAAATACTAAAGATGAGAAAACGAATCACAAATACTGCTCTCCAGGTAAATAATATTTTTAGAAAGTTATAAGCATTTTCCTATAAATTATTGGTACAGTTAGTGTCATAAATATTGGGGCAGAGACTGATAATAAAATTAATACTATGATCTCAAATGCATTTTCTTGGCAGAATTACGGTTGTCGTGAAACTTAGTTCTTAGTTATTCAGATTTTGAACAGTTTTTCCGCCCCGGTATTTATGACGCTGACGACTACCTTCCGTATCGTTTTCGACCCACCTGCCGGAAATTATGTCGCATATTTCAGCGTGGAAATGTACGCTTTGATGTATTCGATTGCTGATGAATGCTGCTGGTGAACCCTATTAGCATTCTTCATCTAAATGACATAATATACAGTACAAAATGCAAAAGGTTCACCTGACTCGGCCACTTTTTATGCTTACGCGGAAATTACACTCCTTGTTAGTAAACTCCTCATGATGTTTTTTAAGAAGTATTGCAGGCGTCAGCAAAGCTCGCCGAATTAAGTTACGTCATGGCACTAGCGCCGCATTTTGTGGAAACAAATAATACACAACTATTTAACCCTAACCAAAGATGATTTACTACTCAGATGTTACGAGCTATTAATATTGAAACAAAAAAGGGATGGAACTGCAGACGTCTATTTTCGAATACCTATCCTTGAAAAGAGATAAGGCAATAGAAATTTACGCTTCTAATTGAGCATTTTCTATACAAATTATTTTATATTTTCAGAGTGAACTGGTGGAGATTTTAAAGAATATGTTCTTGCCCTCTAAGAAGATGATAAAGGAGCAGCTAGAATGGCTCATCGAACACAAATACATGCGACGAGATGATGAAGATATCAACACATTTATATACATGGCCTAACATTCATTATTGCAAGCATAAATGAACAAAATCAAATAAATTGTTTACCCAGGAAATGTTTCTCTCTAAATCATGGGTTTCCAACCGGTCGGGCGCAGAGTGACCGACGGGAGGGCGCGGCGGCTTTAAAAATAAACTAATTTTTTTTCTTCTTGGTTTATATATTGTAATATATAAAATAAATCTAAGGCTGATCTCATACTAAAATGCGTTACGCAACGAGGCGCGGGAAAAGAGTCAATGCCCCGCGCAGAAACGTGTTTTTATTGAAATTGTATGAATATCAGGCGCGGGGGAGCGTCTCGTGCACCGGTGCGTGGTGCGTGGAAGTGTGAGATCCTCCTAAACTATCCGAGGCAGGGCAAATATTTGGAGCTCGTTCTTACATTTTAAAATTTTTGCATAAGTCGGGTTATTCCGCTTATCCACTCTAAGGCGGATACGCAGAAACGCATGTCCGAGAATCCGCCTTAGGCCTAGTTGGATAAACGGAATTTATAGGCTAAAATTCTCGGACTTTCCGCGTATTCACCTTAGGGTGGATAAACGGAATAATCTTGACAAAGTAACTCGGCGGCGGCGGCGCGTAATGATTATGAAAGAAAATTAAGAGGAGTGATGTTAAAAGGTTGGGAACCCCTGCTCTAAATGAACTCACTTTGAATTAATTTATAGGTAGACAAGTTTAATTGAAATTAAATAATAATTTTATTTACATTTATATTTGCTTTTATTAAATACATATAATAGTTCAATGTATAAAAATAAAATACATAACATTAATTCTTCGCTGGCTCGATTGTCTCTCCACCTTGAATTTGACCCCAGCCAATCAACCTGGAATCAAAATTGTTAATGTTTGTAGAGGATAGTAAAATTTCTTAACTTACAAAAAAACGTGTTTTATAAATCACAATCATTACCTACTAAATTCCATACAATATACCCAATTTGAATCAAACAATTTTCAAACATTTAATTAAATCATGTTGACTCACCTCCAATGATTTTCAACTCTCCTGCTAAGGGCTACTTTTTCTCCGATTTCGGTGCACACAGGGTTTGTCAGAGCAATTTTGGCCAAGTCAGCTTTGGTAGCGATTACCCTTCCTCCCGTGCTCAAGGATCCAATGTTAACCAACAATACCTGAAAAATAAAACAAAAATTTACGTTATACTGATATTTATTATTATTCCCTGCCTGGTGCTTCAAACGGCAGAACTTATTGTTTTAATCAATAACTGCAGAATCTTCTATTCGTTGACAAACATGTGGCCGCCCTAATGTCGCCCTACCGATACCGGTCGTACATACTTAGCTGATTGGGATATAATATCATGTGGTTAGATAATCGGACTATGTATTGTATAGAGACTAGTGTTGCCCAAAATCGGTCTTGGTCTTGTTCTTGCATTTTCACAAGACCACGACCGACTTACTGTAGCAAGACCAAGACCAAGACTGAACCCTGCAAGATTTGAGCAAGACAAGACTAAGCCTGCGAGGCTCTTGCGTCTCGCAGTTAAGTCAAACTGAGATTTGGGCGTTATTAAGTAGGTATTTGGTTTCAATCCCGATTTTGATAGACGTTCCCCAGTATCAAAACCGGTTCGTCATAACACTAAAAGGTATTTATATTGATTATTATACACTGTTACATTTTGATCGTTTTAATCCCTTGGATGGGTGGTTTAACTTACAAAATACTATTCATCAACAACCTACACAGCAATGTAGCTCTTAAAATTAAAAAATAGGAAGTGATAACGTAATATTCACAAAATGCATGAATCCAGTAGTACCGCCACGAGTTATTTACCTACGTCGCAGCGTACGTGCGTCGTCCGTACCTAACTATCTACACTTCGCCTGCTGTATTAACTTAGGTTATTGAGTCGCTCAAAAAATGACGTCTGATACATTATCGTGTATCAAAAATTTCATTCATGTTTTAGATGTTTGTGCTGGTAATTAAAAGTCTAGCTGACGACAAATTTTGACGAGATGAAGATGAAAAGTATGTAAGTGATAATTATTTTAACCGCTAGCTGTTTGTGAAGACTTTAGGATAGCCAATAAACACGTACAGAGAATTATTATAGGTACCTACCTAAAGTTAGTAATTACGCTTAGGTACTAAATTGCGTCATTTTTTTTAATTATCGTCAAGTTAATTTAATTTGGAGGTTCACTATGCCTATGTCAATTTAAACTCAACATGTACCTACTCTGTAACGTTATTTTTAAGATCTGAACTAACGTGTTTAATAAATAGCAATAGGTTAATAGGTATTTGCAAGACTTGCGAGACTTGCTGCAAGACCAAGACTGAGAGCGCAATACCAAGACCAGGTGTATTGACGCAAGACCAAGACCAAGACCAAGACTCGCTAAGTCTCGTCTTGGTATTGCATTAGGGCAACACTAATAGAGACAGTTTTAGCGAATTGGCGTATTTTCAGATTCTCATTGCTGCTCTGTTAAGGATTAGATCAAGTGTGCCTTATAAGGTCAGTGACTATGATTTGCATTACTTACTTCGTTTTTGGTCAGCTTTTGTACTTTAGCCGCTTTCTTGTCACCCTCAGTGCGCACACCAAGTAAACGTTTCAATAAGTAGTAAGAAACTTCAAGCTTCACAAATATTCCGGGCAGAGCACCAACAGCACCAAGGACCTATAAAAGCAAATTGTTTTATTTATTTCATCTTCGCACAAGACACTTGTAACAAGGGCAAGGATGAGTGAACATTATGAAAAAAGGCGGAACATGTTCACAAAATATATCAAAGATCATGATATCTTTCTTCAGAACAACACTTGGATGCTATGATACTTATTAGGTTTTTTTTTTCAGTACCTAGAGTTTTGTCTAATTATACTTGGATTGATGATCATGATCACAGTGTTTTTAGCATATAACCATCCCACTGATACAACAATCTATTAGTGTCTTGAGTTTTAGCCACCTGTGGTTTTTCCTGGGCACCTATAATACCTAGGAAAAAAAACGGGTGGCTTATTCTTGATTTTCCTTGATCAGCATAAAAGCTGAACCTACGTACCTGTCCCACAAGTCGGTCAGCACGGCAAAGCGTGGGCTCAATTTTGGTTCCAACGCCGATTAGACCTCCGGGAACGGCGTATTGAAGCTCATTCTGTTCCGCGAATAGAGACACGATACGGGAGAATATGGGACGGCACGTTAGCTTGCCGTCGGCATCCTTACTGACTAGCCCCGGTCGGACCTGTTCAACAAAATGTATTAGAGCAGCACGAAAAGTGGCAAACTTGATTAAAAGGGAGTGAAAGCACATTTTGACGTTGACGTGAAGGTCAAATTGCGTCTCTGCAAGTGGCATGGTAACTCCTTTGCCGTAAAGGCATTTTAGTCGAATGGTGATTACTCTGAATTTATATAAGTAATCTTATATTTACGAGTACGTCCGGGACTCGTAGATATAAGATTTGGAAAGAGACAGCCACACAGGTATCCAGAGTGACAGAGACGAAGCTCGCGCACTCTTACAAAGCAGAACTTTTCGGAAAGTCGATGTGCCATATTGGCGGCCAGGAACTACTACTGCTAAGGTTTCCTTTCCGAGAAGTATTGTAGCTACCTCGATTTCCATTCCAACGGTAAGCACTCCCTGCAGAATAGAACCACCGGCGACACCACCTCTAAGATCATCGACCTCGCAACCAGGTTTGTTGACGTCAAAAGAACGGATGACTATCATCCGTGGCGGCGATGTGAAGTCTCTCAAGGGTACCGGGATCTTCTTTGTGATGTATTCACATAACACCTAGAAACATTTTTTTAATATTATTTCCCAGAGAATGTTTCATTCATGCTATAAATGGCTTCTGCTGCAAAGGCGAAGCCATGGTTTTAAGTTGAGAAGGTTTTATTATATGGATTTTTAATTATATAATTAAGATGTTGTGTAGTAATAGTAATGATGTAAGTGTAGAAATAAAAAATATTTTGGTTTTGGTGAAAATGATTTACCTCTATGTTATATTTCAGCTGAGCTGATATAGGTATTATAGGTGCACCTTCAGCAACAGTGCCCTGCACGAATTTCACGATTTGTTCGTGTTGCTCCTTGGCTTGGCCTTCCTTTACCAGGTCTATCTTATTTTGCAATATGAGTATGTGTTTCAGTTTCATAATCTCAATGGCTGCCAAATGTTCACTGGTTTGTGGCTGGGGGCAAGACTCGTTACCTAGACATAACAAAACTTTGGTTATTTCGGTTTATAGCAAGGTATTTTTCTGAAATCATAAGACAGCTCTTCTCAACATACGTGCTGATTTACGATGCTGGCTCGGGTAATGGGTGAATGCATTGATTTAGATAGTTAACTGGCCAGCACGCGAATTACATTATCTATGAGAATTGGTAAAGTATACCAACACAAATTAAAATATAAAATATAAGTACTACAATTAAAAGGCGCATACCTGCGATGAGCAGCAATGCGGCGTCCATGACCGCAGCACCGTTAAGCATGGTGGCCATAAGAATGTCGTGCCCAGGGCAGTCGACGAAGCTCACGTGACGCACCAACTGGAAGCGGCCTGTGCAGGCAGGTCGCAGGCACGGGAAACTATCGTCCTTCGACGAACCGCCCGATATGAAGCTTGTTGGACGCGGACATTTTGGATTGTCACATTTGTAGATTTTCGCATTAGCGTAACCTGTAGCGAACATTGGATTGGGTTATTTTAAAGTATTTCTTAGAGGGGAAGGAGGGACGAGCTAAACACCTATTAAAGGATTGGTAGGTAGGGCAGCAATCTTCAAACCAAAATGAGCGGAAAGAGGGTAAGGCGGCTTATAGGCTCTGCAGTGGTCACGGCTTAATAAATAATATTTCGGAGATGCGGTCAGTACAGGTACAGTAGAATGTAGATAGTCACAATTAATTCTAAATCCAATGATCAGTTAAGTATTTGAAATTCTAAACTACGACAACCAACCGTTGTTTACTCGTAGTTTAGCATTTTCATCTCCCGCCAGCAAGACACTACTAATAGTACAGGATCCCTGGAACACTTTTCATCATTTATTACTAACAAGCTGATTTTTCGTGAGTAGCTTCCTTTTGACTAGACGCCCAACTTTTTTCCTTACAGTAACGTTGGTAAATGGTAGCTTAATAGGGGTAGCAAGGATAAAATATGTTGATTTGACGAATTTTAAAAATTTATTACTAACCGAATCTTTCTTTCTTAATTATCAAGATAATTATCTAAATAACATGAAAAAAGATTTGTCCTACAAAATATAAGGTTTTGTTAGGGAGTCCGCCCTCTCCAACATGTATCATAAACAAGGTCATGAAAAATAATTACTAACCAGCAGATTTTTTTTTATAGTTTAGCTTACATTTGCATAGTTTACCACCCACATTGTCCTACAAATTGCTTGGTATGTCATCTTGGTCCTACGCTCAAAAGTTGTCAATACCGCAGGACTTTTTTTTTTTATTAGTAACTGTAGGACAAAGGTATCACGTGATAGGTTAATATATTTTTAGTCCAAATAAAACAATGTCCTACAAAAAAAAAGGTACGTTTTATTAGTCCTACAAGATTTGTAAGTTTTGAGTATACAAAATGAAATGAAATGAAATATATATATAAATTTATTTTTATATATTTATATATATATATATAATCATCTTTAAACGGTAAATGTTTACCGTTTAAAGATGCCGCCTATTTTACGTGTTTACTCAGCTCTGCATCGCGCAAACTGATATACTTTGATCAGTCTTTAATGCGCGTGTGACGTCGGTGGATCTGCACTAACAGGTTTTCAACATACTCGTCAGCGATTTGACCAACATTTGTTGATCCATCAAAAAATAAAATAATCAATGGACTTACCTTTCATAAGACAAATATTTAGATTTTACTCTAAATTCCTTGTAACAAGAGGAATGATAACCTATTATTTCATCACTCCAACTTTCAGGCAATACAACATCACAATATTTGTGTTTATAATGCTTTCGAGCAGATAAAAAAGTCTTACAAGAAAGCTACATATCTCTAACTTATTTTTTATTTATTCTCTTTTTTCTCGAAAATTAGAGTTTTCACATAATAAATTACACAAAAAACACTCCATTATTATTTTTCAGCGCAGATTACTATTCAAATTATTTTTCGAAAGACGAATAAAATACGAGGTTGACTAAAAACCACTTTACGTGGTTATGGTCGACACCAGCTGCTGGTGACCAGCATGGGCAAGCATGGAATACCTAGTCCACAGTAAACAACGCTGTGCGCATGCGTTTGTGAGCAAGGATAATAGTGTGCCTCAGCTCCAATAGCAAAATGTACAAAATAATATTATTTTTAATTTCATGAATTTCAACTATGTAACTGGAGGACTGGAATAACGTACCACGCAATTTGTAGGACAATGTGGGTGGTAAACTATGCAAATGTTAGCAAACCAATAAAAAAAAATCAGCTGGTTAGTAATTACTTTTCATGACATTATTTATGATACATGTTGGAGAGGGGGGACTCTCTGATAAAACCTTATATTTTGTAGGACAAATATTTTTCACGTTATTTAGATAATTATCTCGATAATTAACAAAAAAAAAATTCAGTTAGTAATAAAAAAAAATATTTCGTCAAATCAACATATTTCATCCCTATTATCTTAGTCATAAACCGCAATTGAGAATTTTCGTATAAGAATTATTTGGGCGTCTCATTAAAACGAAGCTATTCTTGAACATTCAGCTTGATAGTAATTACTTTTACATTAAGTATTAGTACTCGTAGGACCAAGATGACATACCATGCAATTTGTAGGACAATGTGGGTGGTAAACTATGCAAATGTAAGCTAAACTATAAAAAAAAATCTGCTGGTTAGTAATTATTTTTCATGACCTTGTTTATGATACATGTTGGAGAGGGCGGACTCTCTAACAAAACCTTATATTTTGTAGGACAAATATTATTTCATGTTATTTAGATAATTATCTCGATAATTAAGAAAGAAAGATTCGGTTAGTAATAAATTTTTAAAATTCGTCAAATCAACATATTTTATCCTTGCTACTCCTATTAAGCTACCATTTACCAACGTTACTGTAAGGAAAAAAGTTGGGCGTCTAGTCAAAAGGAAGCTACTCACGAAAAATCAGCTTGTTAGTAATAAATGATGAAAAGTGTACCAGGGATCCTGTACTACAAGTTTTGATAAGTGTTTTACACAGAAATAAAAAAAAAATGATAAAATAACATTTTTATTACTATCTTAACCTAAACTATAAGAAAATTCGCATTAGAGTTAAATGTCTAGAAATGTAAAACTATCTTAATTCTATCAATAACGCAATGCAAACTAAAATTGTTCAGTACACTAACATGCTTGTACTTAACAAGTTATAATATAACCACAAACCTAGATAAACTATCAAAATGTAACATAGATTCTAAAAATATCCATTTTTACGATAATACTTTCAATATAGTAGTTGTATATACATAAGGCAATTTATTCAGCAACTTAAAGATCAATGAATAATCCTCATTTAGACGAGCTTAGTACTTGCCATTTGTAGCTAACCGTGTCGGCTTATCGCGAAGTAAATAGGATCGGCTTTTATTGGGCTTTTTCAGTTGGTACCGGCACGGACCACCCGGCCGGCGAGGGGAACGATAATGTACCAAAATATATTCCGTCTTTTCACTTCCATCACTATCATAGTCCGATGGGACGGCAATCGGATACGACCGGAAAGAGATCAGGCGCAGGACCCACGACTTAATGTGCATTCCAAGGCACGGGGGTATCACACCGCCAACTTCCGAACTCCGGGCTGTTAACCAATAACACTTTGCCCGACCTGGGAATCAGATCCAGGACCCCACGCTCAGCAGTTGCGCTTGCGACCACGAGACTAACGGAGCTGTTATTTCAATAATACTAACGCTGATTCAGCTTAGCGACAAGAAATAAGCATTAGTTATTAAGCTCGTGTGAATGTGCATAAATTTATTTATTTATTTTAATTATGGGTCCGTGCACGAAATCGATTGATTTTGATTATTTTTGTTCACTGTTTGTGAGTAAGGGAAAATAATTTAAATTGATTGATTTGAAAATTAGATGTTCTTAGTTTTGCAAATAATTTAAGTACTTATTAATGGAAAATCATCAATATTCGCAACAAGTTTTACGAAAACTTACGCGAGACTGACGTTTGATCACCGTTTAACTAGAAACAATTTTAGTTTACATTATTAAGTGTCATCAACATAATGGTCACAAATGGTCTACTGCTATAATGGTCTAGTGGCTTGACCACTTTTTTCAATTTCGATATATATTGCAAATAAAAACAAATTACGAAAACCCATTTTTTTTAAACCCAGTTAAGAATGTATTTTTTCGTATTATGAAGCAAAACTTTCAAGAACTTTTAAAATTACACATTAGTCTTCAGTTAACCTTTAAATAAAATCCTGAAAATACATACATAAACTCACGCCTTCTACCCATGGGGGTAGACAGAAACTACAGAACGCCACATACTACGACCCTTACATACTCCTTTTGCCTTGTTTACGTTCATAAATCTAGTCGCACGCCGGTCGCGGGTACTACGCACCTGACTTTTCGCACCAATAAGGTCACTATATGTCCTCCTAGGGCGTCGCCTCCCAGCATTTCCACTCACATCTGCCTTGTAAATACCTTTTGTTAGTCGCCTTTCATTCATCTCCTCATCATGTCCAAACCATCTAAGCATACTCTTTTAAATTTTTGTCACAAGATCTTCTTTTAAATCGCGCCGGTGTTGTATCACATCATTTATTCTACTTTCATGCATTTTTTGCCACACACATTCACACATTAAAAATACAATATCTTCATTAAGAAAAAAAAAGGCGAAATGAACTGTGACTGACACGACGTAATGGTTTTGCGCCACGAAAACTGTACTTTTAAAGTCACACAGACTTGTTTCATTTATTTCAAGTTTTCTCACAGTTACTTACGAATTTGCCAAAATAGGGGTTTTTTCGTGCATGGATCCTTGAAACAGTTAAAACCAATTACAATAATTATTGACATAGAAAATAAAATATTTAAAGAATATCTCTAGTAAATGTTCCACATTTTATGGACAACACTATTTTTAACAACATGTTGTATAATTTATATGATTATTTGTATATATATATATAACAAAATATCATTACGAACAAAATACAAGCGTGCTGCAGATGCATTTGGTGGACCAGCCTTTATTTGAAAAAAATCATTGATTTTAAAATAGATCTAACTTGGGAATAAAGGTAGTGTAGGAAAGCTTATTTCTTATTAGTATTACATCAATTACACTACATGTTGCACAAGGTAGTCAGTGAAACCAACACAATTATTATATCAATAATAAATTGAGTCTAATAAAAATTAGACACATTTGTATAAAATACCATCAAAATATTTGTGATACAGTCGTTATTTCAAAATATGTCAAAATTGTGTAAACTGTCCCACTCTGAAAAATATAGTATAATGCTACATAGCATTAATATTACTTACAATATTTTTTAAAGTATTATTTCAGTCCCATATATTTGGTATTTCCATATCCTTACCCATAATTATGAGATATTTCATGGAATTAAGTTTTTATAGGTAAGTGTTGGTTTATCATGCATTAAAGTCTGATAAAAATTCTATACTTACACCTTAATGAGATTCCTTTAATTTGCTGAAAACTAGATCAAATATTGGACAGATAGGTATATTTGCCCAATAATTGATCGAATTTTAAAATTAGAGAAATATGGGGAGTCTTTCAAGCTCAAATAATATTCATTTTGTTTTTTTATTGAGAGGAGAATCTGGTATTTAAAACAAATATTTGCGACATTTTAAAGCACCACATTTGCATTCTGTAAGGTTTCTAAGCATAGCCCTATTTTGTTGCTGAATTTCAAATCTAGATTTGACAGGTGATACTGGTGTAATACCCAGAGTAGCTTCAGACCCACTTGGTATATCAGTATCATAGGAACTATCTTTACTAATACTAGAACTGTTTGTTTCAACATCCTCACTATCTGAAGCTTTTTGTAAATAATCAAAACAGAGTTCTTCACCGATTTCAATATCACGTGTAGCAAATAAAGCTAACATAGGCAGGTTGGGATCAAGGCAATCAGCCCACACTGCCCACACACCAAGATTAGGATCACAGGAATGATTAATAAAATGTGAGACATTTCCTAAATTTGCTGCATCAACTACATATGGATTTTCAACAGAGTTAAAATCCAAATCAAATAAATATGTGAGACCATTAGCATCATATTCTCTTCCTCGTTTTTCAGCTTCTTCAAATGTAATAACTTCTCCAACATATTGACAAAGAAATTGTCCTTGCCTTATCTTTTGTTCTGTTTTTACACCCCATCCACATCCATTGGCAGTTCGAAAAATACTCAATTTAATATTTCTGCCTCCTTGAACAACACGGTTACTGCATTCTAATGAACATTTACAGGCTTTGTTACATTCGTAAATTGGGGTACCTGACGCAACGCGAAGCCTTTTATTTGCAGTATAAGCAAATAAACCAGCTTGCATGCCACAACATGCTTTTGAGCGACAGTTGCAAGCTGTACACTCACACCCAATGGGTGGGTCATCAGGTATTGTGACACCACTGCCAGGTATACATTGATTAATATAGGTAAAATTTTCTGGGGGACCAGCAAAGTCAACATTATTCTCGACTATAAGCTTTTTGCATTTATCAACCTGATTCAAATGTTCCTCCCATTTTCTTAACTTGATTAACTGCTGACATCGTTTTCTGGTGACAACATAGAGTTGCAAAATATCTCTTGCGTCTTGCACAAGTCCTGTGGCTGAGGCTTCATTCTCTTCAGGTAAAATGATCATTGCAAGCAATTTCAATGTTAAGCTTTCTTTTAATTTCGCAATATCATTGTCTTCTATTTCATCAAACCTTTTTAAAAGGTTTTCTTCACTAAGCAGGTTTCCAAATGAAATTTCTTCCTTCAATTTTTCCAATTGAATGCAATATTTAAATTCTTCATCCACAAGGAACTGTTTGAGTACATTAGGGCAGTTGTCAAGATGTTCAATTGGTTCCCACGTGTTTTCACTGTCTGGCCATCCTTTCCATTTTATGTAGAAGTACTCCTTGCCAGATTCAATTTTGAAGTCAAGAATTCTTTCAATAATGAATTCTTCGGAATCTTGTCTACTCTTCTTTTGTTTTTTTGGTGCAGGCATATTTAATTCGTCTTCAGAATCAACACACAAGTTCCTCTTTTTAGACCTCTTCATCTTTTCAAAGAATTCATTTTCGTGCCTCTCATCAGCTCTTTCACGATACATTTTAATGACCGAGTTGGACAGGCGCTCTGCAACATACCATGTGTTTGGATTAATTTACATCAATCTTACAAGATCAAAAAAGATTACATAATTACTTTGGTTTCACAATACATTTCACATGGTATATTGCAAAGCATCTGAACAAATGATGAAAGATTCTTTCTAAATTACTGCATCTGTGTCTACTGTATCATAAAGTAATATTATTACAGTAGTCTGAGTATATTATTAAAAGATTTAGCTTTTTTATGGTAGTCTTAGTCTAATAAACCAAACAACAACATTTAATCATCATTTAAAATGTATTTTGCTATATAAACACTCAATCATTGATTGAAAACATTCAGATAGAACACAAACTCAAATGGTTGACCCAAAAATGCATTAGTGACTGAATCTTGATGATTTCCCAACTAAGTCGAGGTTGGCTTGCTAACTAGATGCAGCTTACAGTATTTTACATGTCAATGCAATACTTCTTGGAAAAATGGTTGTCAAACTTTCGGGCTTCTGACTGCCCATAGCATAATCAGCCTATAACATGCCCACCACTGGGATACAGGCCACCTCTCTGTGAGGACTGGGCCATAATTTACCACACATGCTCAGTGCGGGTTGGTGGATGTGACACATTCTCATACTCGGGCTTCTGATTGCCCATAATGACTGGATATAAGAAACAGGGGGATATTTTACTTATAGGCTGAAAAACGAATAATAGGGATGTACATACCTAACTTGATAGTAATATTCCTCTCCAATTCATTCTTGAATCTTACAGTCTGCACTCCTGAAATAGCCTTTACTACAGTTGACTTGCCATGAGCTACATGACCAATAGTGCCAATGTTTATTGTGGCCTGCCTTGAAATTACTTCAGGTGATAAGGCTGACAATTTGGTAACATCCTGTAATAAGAAAACAATATCTAAATAAATAATTATTTTGTTCAAATTGACTCAGACCCCACTGACCAATCTTACTGTCTTATTGTATTCAAGTAAACATATCAGTGGTTTGAATCAATAAAAACATTACCCTCCTTTTGGGCTTCGCCACAGTCGGGTTAATAATATAATATAAATAACTGTATGTACTGAATCGGTACCTAATACAAGTAAAACAATCTTTTGTACATGTGTATAAAACAGGAAGGTTATGTGAATTTTAATGATTACCGAAACAAAACTCAAAAACTTATTCCAGATTTTACCAGTACTTGGCCAAAATATATTCTTTATAACTGATAATTAGAACATTTTAACTCACCAATTTGGTTAGGTCTTGCTGATGCAAGTTTGACTGAGCACTTCGCCCTTCACTCGAAGCCATAATTATGGTTTTTGTGCACTAAGTAGCTTCAATAATCTTTTTAGAGAAAGATTGAATTAGGACCGACTAAGTTTTATAACATTTAGTTATAAAATTAGAACTAAAAGTATTAAAATCCGCTAACGTAGGCAACGAATTTCAGCTTGACGAAGATGAACGAACGGAGATAGCGTGCCGAATAGTGAGTTGACTTGACCAGAAAGCGTTTATTTAGTCGATTTATCATTGAAGCAGCTGATGCAAACATAACACAATTTCGATCGATTGCAACTTTGTTTATCGCTTTTATTATGAACAGAAGCTTTAGTGATTTGTAAATAAATGATTGCTAGATATATTTTGATCAAAATTGAGAATGTTTTTTTCGAGGACGCAATAGTCCTTTATTTGGCCCAAAAACACTGATCTCTGTTTTGTTAGATACACATACAGCAACTTTAGTCGCCCACGGAATAATACTCGAACGAGTTGTTCTGTTCACACTGTTCACAGGTTCTGTTGTTCAGTGCCCATTATGCTAGGTACACACGCAGCAATCACTGGCGATTTCAATATCTCCCGTCCACACACTAGGCCCACTTGCGCGTTCATGAGATATCCTAAATAACTCGTAGTTAACAGCTAACTCAGGATTAAATCAAATAATTCATCTTGCGTCACCGAGAGTTAGAGGTTAACCTAGAGATAAACTTTTAAATATTAAACCCACCGGTTTGGGCGAGTAAAGTCGCTAAACTCCGGGTTTAGTGTTTGTAATGTCAAAATTAATTGACGTTATGAGGTACCGCTTGGTTACCGCTGATAACTTATTCTGTATTTAATATTTTTCGACGTTGTAGTACGTGAAAATTCGGTACTATATTAGCAGGCAATATATTCATGAACTCATATTAAAAAAAATACAAATTATTAAAAAACTTAAAACATATTTTTCCATATTGACGTTTTCGCCAATCAATAAACTAAATCTCCATGGAAACCACTTCCAATACGATTAAAATGAAATGTCATGTTATAAAATTCAAAGAAAAGAAAGTTTTACGTATCGTAGTGTATGTAGTTTAAAAGAGATGGGTATTACAATTTCCGTTCATTGTTCGTTCATTCCTTTTTGATGGGACTACATATCAAGGCACAGAGATTGCAAATCTATTTTATGTTTCGTCGATTGAACTGCAATGTTCCCAACTCAAAAAACTCTAATGCCTGGTTACTCACCCCGTATTACTTTTTAGTGGCGCAAAGCGTAAAAAGAACGCGTTAAAATGTTAATTACTTAACTCCGAGTGTATAAACTCTAAATTTATTTATTTATCCCGACTAAACGCGCTAGTGGGCCTAAACCACACACACATTTTGAAATCGCTAGCGACAAATCTGTGTGTTTTAAATTGCCAGCGAGTCGCCGGCAACTAAAGACGATGTGTGTGTACTTAGTTAGAGCTAAGTACCACAATTTAAAGATTTCCCTTCAGAGAAATTACTAAGGCTCTTCTGACGGGTTTCCCCTTATTCCTAACTTAAAACTTCAATTAAATTGCAATGTTAATGGTGTGCAATTGATTAAAATTCCTTGTTTCCAGTATACTTATAAGTACCAATCAAATCTTAAAGCACAGTGCGTTGCATCACGCACTACATGTGTTGCATAGGTTTACTGCGTGATGAACAGTGTCTGGCTGTGGGTCGGAGATCCGTGGTGACCGTGGTGTCTTGAGACAATAATATTGGGTCGTTGGCTGAATGCACAAACCGTGCGAAGTCACAAGAAAAGAAAAAAAAAATTGGGTCGTTACTGTCAGCTGTCACCATCAGCGTGACAGCCGAATGCTGTCACACTGACCTTTATAATTAAATGTCAATGGGCTGTCATGGTTGTCTGGTCATGTCACAGATCACTTGTCAGATCATCATCCATCCAATGTTGTGTCATTTGAATCTGTCAATAAATAAATTTTTGGAGCGATAGTTACCGCATTAAAAGATAAATTCTAATAAAATCAATACAAATGTAATAGTGATTTGCAATTTGGTAATTCAAATCAGAACAACATGATAATCAAAAATGAGGATGTGCAGGAACAAACTAAAAGGTTACGGTTCAAGTCTATAGCCAATACTCAAAATTCGTCCGGCGATGTAAGTTTTGATAGAGGAGTGAAGGAAGTGAAATGCAAAGGTAAAGTGATTGAACCTGCTTGGACTGAAAAAATAATTCGATACTATCGATAGTAATGGCTATGATATTTAATATTTCAGATGGTGAGAAGGCCTCTTCCTTGTTTGCGTTTTTACACGTAGAGCTAACGCGAGGATATTTATTAGAACATGACGAAGAACGGTTTTCAGCCAGAAGAGAAAAAGTTTATTCCTTTATTAAGATTCCTCAGGAATTGGAAAAGTTTATGGCTTATGGATTCTTTCAATGTGCAGACTCTTTACTTTTTGTTTACACATTCCTTCCATTGAGGTTTATCATGGCCATTTGGACCTTCTTTGGCAGACTTTTCAGGAGATGTTTTGGGTTGGAGATTTCACTATTTCATGAAACATAACATATATTATAATAAAGTAAAACACAGTATTAAAAACTATCTCTATTGTTACAGGTTTTATTCAAGTTCTCGTCAAAGTCTATTAAAACCAGCAGAAACATGTGACATGCTTAAGGGTTTCATATTATTAATATGCAGTATTTTAATGTGCTATATAGACACAAACATGATGTATCATTTAGTGAAGAGTCAGAGTGTGATGAAATTGTATATATTTTACAATATGTTGGAGGTTGGTGATAGACTGTTCTCAGCTTTTGGGCAGGATACCATTGATGCTCTATTTTGGACCGCAACAGAACCTCGAGATAGAAGGAGAGAGCATTTGGGAGTTATACCTCATCTGTTGTTTGCTATGATCTATGTCTGTATCCTTTTTAATTACATATAAATTAGTTGAATCTGGAAAATCAAGGCCTGAATTGTCAGCGTGCTTCTGTTTTCAAATAATAAGTAACCAACATATTTTATACGTGGAAAGGTTCAAGAGTAATATTTATTTCCGGACACATAATAGGACAGTTGGCACAGAGTATTATGTAAACGGAATAACAATAGCACTACAGTAATCTTAATAGCACTGAATATCTTGAATATATATTAATATATAATATAAAGTTGACTGGTAGAAAATACCTCAGGCATTAAGTCTGCCTTTGTATAGTATTTTTTTACTTGTGCATAAAGTTTTAATAAATAAATAAATATACCGTCATTCACAAAATATCTTTTGCTGGCACTCTGTGGGTATTTGAACAAATATTAACATAATGCTGGTCATTAAAAAATATACCCTATTTCAATACAATAAAGTTTACTTTTTATTAGCATAACAATGCGAATATTTTTTTAAAATATGCATGTAGTGCTTGTTTAATATTATCAACTGTAGTGAGAAGCATTCTGGACTTGCAGGATAATTTGTAAGCCTAAATACAACAGTTAATATTGTGTTATACATACTACAATATTACTTATACTAAAATAATATATTATTAATATTATAAATGCAAAAGTAATTCTGTCTGTCTGTTACCTTTTCATGCCTTAACGGCTGAACAGATATACGTGGTTTAAGACATACAACAGTTTTTATTCCAGTCGTACAGCATAATTCCTGACATCTATGCGGGCGCTGCCACAAGCAAAAGCTAGTAAATTTATAGAACTCATAAATCTATGTATATCTGAATCAGGAGATTAAGGCTACAGTTTTTATCATTGTGTTTTTAGTAAATAGTAATCCTTAATAAAAAGTTCAGTTCTTCATAGCTTATTAGTGCTGTTTCAAGCAACAACACTGAATGTTGCCTTCAACTCTAATAATAAAAGTCTTCTTATCATAATGATGTCTAACAATGTAAGTATACTTATATACACAAGCTTTATAATTTTAAAAGTCCAAATTTTTGGAAACCAGTAATGTATTGTATACTTTTGTGGAAGCCTATTGCTGCGCTTTATTGGTAACAAAACAAAAACTTTCAGCTTTGATGTATAATGACAATTTTTATTCATATATTATATGTTATTTTTTGTTAGTTTGTAGAATTGAAGGGTAGTGTCTTCAAGAAGTTTGACAAGAACAACCTCTTCCAAGTGTCGTGTAGCGATGTGAGGGAACGCCTCCATCTGTCTGTGCTCTTATTTATAGTCGTGCTGCAAACTATGAAGGAGTACATGTGGAAAGAGGAACGGTTCTGGATACTTGCACCTGATTGCGTGCTTGTCCTCACTTTTGAGGTCATCATTGATTGGGTCAAGCATGCTTTCATTACCAGGTAACTATAATTTCATGATTATTTTAATAGTCTGGCTACTTGGTCCTTAGAATACTTACAATAATAATATCGCAAAAAGTGAAGTAGCAAATAAACCATATCTACATGCTTACTTCTTATTTTGGTCAGGTTCAATGAGATTCCCTATGGAGTGTATAGGGAATACACAGTGAGTTTGGCATATGACGTTGCGCAAACAAGGCAGAAGCATGCCTTCAGTGACCACTCAGATTTAGTGGCACGCAGAATGGGCTTTATACCTTTGCCTCTGGGTGTCGTTATTACTAGAGTGTTGGTTCATGCTGTCAAAGTGGATGGGTAAGTAACCCTTTTTACTATAAATGGTAATCTTCCTTTGCAGACAGTCTTTGCGCTCCCTTAAATGATTCGCCTTATGCTATTTTTTATATGTCGCAGTTGAAGCTACACATAATAAGCAGATATAGAATATTCAAGTACTTACTTCATTTATTTATTTTCAGATTCGCAGCAATATTTTTAATATCCATAGCATATTTGTGCCTGATATCAGTAAGAGTACTTGTGTCTATTGTGATACTTGGAAAAGCTTGTGATTTGATAACGCAACATCAGACGGAAAAGAATGACAGCTACCACGCTACGCCTAAAAAGTAAGAAAACTATTAAAATAATATTAGCTACTAAACACCACAGAGGCATAAACGAATGTAGTGCGTATGGCAGTATGAAAGTGATTATCCGGCAACATCCGAGGGAACATTGCGAATATTGTTACGATAATCACCCACTACCGTTTATTGGAGCATTAGAATTTCAGTAACATAATTATAATTACCTACGCAATTTCGCATTATGTTTCAAATGGGCGATACTTAAATAACAAGCGTTTTAATAACAAATGTTTAGGGTATCTTTAGTATCATTCCATTTGTGCACTACTCTGTGGCACAAAACATCTTCTCATCTTTCTTTATTTTCTGCTAAATATTAAATCTTACACAGTATAGTTAAATACCCTTTCCGCACTAGGATGAGATTGACCTATGAATGGTTTAGAAGGGAACTCGAAAGAAACTGTCTGTCTATTAAAATGTTTTTTTTTCAGAGAACAAAAAGACTTGACCCCTAAAGACAATTCCTTTGCTCACAAAGTGCCAGAAGCTGAGATGCCACCACCAAAAAAGCCAACGCAACTGAAGTTTACAATTCCTGAGAATGTTATACTGGTAAGTAAAGGATTTGTTGCATTTGTATAAAACAATATTGTTGTCTGAATAAGCAAGTTGAAGTGGCAATGGGCCAGCCATATTATAGCCGTACATGATAGTGATGACCTTTGGGGTGTAAGTGTTCCTGAGTGGAGACTGCGAATCGGGAAGCGTAGAGCAACAATCTTTGCAGGTTGGCTCATAGCAGCTGGTTCAGTTTTCATGGATCGAGTTAATCACCTGCGACTGTAGAGGCCTCTTCGACACAGGTCGCATACAGGACATAGGCCCGTATCTAGCAGTAGAGACTATGATAGGCGAGACTATGATGGTGAAATGTTATTTCGGCATCTAAGCTATAACCTCCTCCCTTCTACATAGAGGGGGCGTAAGCCCCAGTCTTATTTTATGGATATTTTTGTAAGTGGTGGTAGTGTAAGTGTAAAGAATTGTACACATAGATATGATGTATTTTATTATGTATTATACACCAAATTTATAGCTCAATATAATCTTATCTTTGATATGTTTTCATCAGAGCGAGCCGTTAGTAGACGCGTCGGTCGGCGCTGCGGCAATATTCTCCAACAGCGCGATCGACCTCAATGGCGTGTGTTATCTGAATGACAAAATGAACGCACAAGTGAAACAGGAAGCTGGTGACTTCCTTGAAACAGAAATGGTAAGTAATTAACTTTTGTTGCGGTTGACTAAACATACTTATAAAGTACGCGTGTTTTCTAATGTTTAGTCTAATCAGTGCGGTCTTCAAATCTTAGTTTTAGACTTGAGACTAGAACTAAGATTTGAAGAGACTTGACGTGCTGCAAACATAACTTACAAAAATGGGGCATTATAGATCCTTCCGACACCCAGTACGAGAGCGGTGGTCGTGACCAGCGATGATCCATTTGTTAGAATGCCTAAATTGTCATAGAGAACATAGAAGGCCACCTACTGGGCATAAGAAATTTAAAAAAGGATTGTTTCCATCGATTCGAAAAGAAGAAGTCCTTATTAGTCGATCCACTTCTCCAATCTTACTTTATTTTACCAGAATTAAAGTAACTGCAAATTCCGCCTGGGAGCTGGGATAGAATGTAGTAAATGTCTGATCTAAACTTATAATAAATGTCTGATAAACTGCGAATTTAATTGTTTTAAGGAACTACTTTTGTCATTCTACCAGATCTCGATCGATATTATTAGTTTTACTAAACAAACTAGTCTTATGCATTAAAACCGACATCGTTCCAGACCCATCTACACGGATACGCTAATGTGTTTTTGACGAACTCAGGTTAATCATTGCAATTTAGACCTTACTTCAACGACATAAAAGTACACTAGAATATTACACTCGACTATAAGGCGCTCAGTAGACGGCGGACAATTTGTCCGCGAATGACCTCGAGGAACCTCTTGCGGCAAGCATCAGCGACGTGGTCGTTTTGTCATCCGTGCGCGTTATTGCATAGATTTCCATACGTTCTAACGTCGCGGACAAATTGTTCATCGCCGGCTCAGCACCTTACATGATAACTGTATTGGTTGACAGGCGGATGTGAGCAGAAGTGCGCCAGACATCAAGGCGGCCAGCGTGTGTGCAGAAGTCGAAGAGGCGGAGCGGCCGCTGTCGCCCGACGCCGACGGGCTCAAGCGCCGCTCCGAGTCAGAGCCCAACCTCGCGAAAGCCGACGAGCACTACGAGGAGACCACATAGCACACCCTGTGCTGCTTGGTAAACATACAACTGTAATATTACGCGGTCTAGTCTTTGGTCAAGTGACAGGTTCATTCTTTTGATAAAATCAAATAAAAATTGTCTATAATACTTTACTTAACATTGATTGTGTATAAGATATAAATAAGAATAGAAGCGCGCTCGTTGAAGGTGGTTTTGTTTTTTTTTTCAGATGTGTGTACAGTTTTGTACTAGATTTGACTGGGTTTTTATATTGAATATTTTTTGATATTTCGTGTCTAGTATTGTGTTTGTCATCGGGAAAGAAAACTGGTATTATATTTGGATATATATGTCCGGAAGCCTCAGGAACCGCTGATGGACTGAGTCCTAGTTCTTACCTGGTGAAAAATTTAGTATATGTGAGCAAAGGCAGATATTTAGCTAAACTTGTACTCAAGTACCTTGCTTTCTATCTGGTGAATGACATTGAGGCGTTACATTGTTAATATTAAATAAGAAAATTAAACATTATTTGTGTTGAAAATGCATGTTTCTTTTATTTCATACATGGTAGAAAGGAAGTTACAGTTTTTACACATTAAGCTATTGAGATAGATAAAATTAATGACAGACAACCGCTTCGAATTGGTTCTTTATAAATTAATACTATTTTTGTAATATGTCTTAGACGTAGTCTAGATTACCGTAATCGTTAATTCGGATAGGTAAACGGACGCTTATAGCTTACAATCTAAGACTGATATGAATTAGGTGCTTAATATATTCAGTGTCTTTAAAGCAATGATTATAATTTATTTATTTGTTTGTATGTAAAAGTTTAATAATATATCCATAGGCATTTGGTAGTTGAAAGTTTTACTGTTTATCATTCCAACGGTAATAAATTTGTAATAAATAATAATAATAGCGAGTTGAGATGAGAATTAAAGTAATTTAGCATAACATAATTAATTATGTTGGTGAACACAGGTGCACATGTGCTTGTATTGGTATGTCATTGCATAAAGTTCACACGCCATGTTATTTACGATTACTATAAGCAAGTCGGTGTAACAAGAGTGAATGTAATAATTCAAAATTGAGGATTTCTGAAAATTTTATTTCACCATAATGTGAAAGAATGTTCGGCCCTGAGTTATTTTACAGTAATCGGTACAACGCAGTACTACAATCATAATAATAACATAAATAATGAATATTAGTTAACACTGTATTGGTAGCCACAGTGCACAGATACAAATTAAGCTCTTAACCACACTGGACAGCAACATTATCATATCATATTTGAGACCATGCAATCATTTTGGCAGTACCATATAAAAGCTAATATTTTTTTAACTATGGTTAAATATTCATAATTATATTTTATATGCACTCGGTTTTTTATCTTTGTTCAATTATTTATTTGATTTAAATCTCAGATTTTGTTGTCCAATGTTATGTAATTTATTAATGACAAAGATGTTTTAAGGATATTTTTATTTCTTCATCAAATAATACATATTTTTTAATAGCGTTTAGATACAAATTCATATCTCCATGAAGTTTTCTGACGAACTGTGTCTATTAAAATATGTTCGTGATTTTATATAAATTATATCAGAACTCGTTTATTTAATAAAATTTGTTTTGACTTCAATACCTTTACCTGTAAAAAAATTATATATTATATTCGGTCATTATCGTAACTAGCTTAGAATAGCTAATATTAGGTACACAGCACATATTATAATAAATCTAAAAATGTAGTAGTAACAAGAAACTAAAGGAGCGTAGTTCTTTTAAAATTACCATAGACATTGATTTCCAAATCGTATCTACTAGGTATTAGCAACAGCAACACCTAATGTCTGTTCCAAAAGTATCTGATTAAAGTTTAAACAAACTTTCTTCAGGTTAAATTCATACGTAACCACTCACTAAAGGAAATTGGTAACACATTTATCTGTATTTTTCTAAAATTCATTTTAAACGTGTTCGTTGTTTGTGTTTTAATTTAATATTTCATAACTTTTTCCATCAATTATTCTTTGAATGACATTATTAAATTGTTATTGAAAAATTATCGACGAAAATTGAGGTTATTAAATTAACCTGAATTGTTGAATACATCTTTAAGGTGATTTAAAATTAGCATTTCGGGCTTAATTGCTTGTATTCAAATCGAAAAAATCAAAGCACTCAATTTGTTAGCGGCACTACAAATTGTAGGTACATTCCACAGGTAGGTTTTCAGATCTATTTGTTTATATTTTCATAAGATTCTTTTGGAACAGACCGTACATAAGGCGACCTAACTCTATAAAATACAAATCCAAAGTTATGTAGACATAGGTGACTAAAGAAGTGCTAAATGGCACGATAACAGCATTATGGTAGCGATTACCCATTTTTTTTTTAAATTACACAATCATAGCCCAACTTAGATCTATTTTCTTAAAAAAGCCCTGTAGGCTTTTAAAGTCTACTAAAAGCAATCACAAGTGTTTAAAGTAGGTATTTACAAATGTGAGAGTATTAGGTCTTTTTGAATAGATGGTTGCTCTTTCCTTTTTGATTCAAACAATGCTGGTCCCAGGAATTAACGTTGAGGTACTCCAACTCCCATGTCAAAGAATTGTGAGTTCGAGTTCTTGATTAATACTTAATAGTCACAAATTCTTTAATCTGTATAAAACTTACAAAACGTTAAGATAAAGATTATCCGGTTGTTAATTTTTCGCTATGAAACAGCAATCTTTGATGTCATATGCTTGATGCACATTCAGGAATACAAGTTTATGTATTTTATTATTTCCAAAGCTGCTCTTAAATTTACCACGTTATGCACTTGCCATTTAGCATAATAGTAACGCCATCTTCCTAAATGCTAGTTAACCTTGTGTTTACTTCTTGAACAAGTTCAAAAGCGTCATCTAGCGGTGAACAGTGTTTTTACGATGTGACATTGCTGCCTGTGTCTACATGCGTCACTCGTAGTTTGCAAGGCGCTAACCGTGGTGATGTTTGAACCATTGTCGTGTAGATGGCGCCACTATGAACTTGTCGGTAGTTTTTTTATAGGATTTACCGAAGTTTTAATGTCATTCCCAGTACAGTGTAACTGATCTGTTTCCATTGAAAAACTATAAAAATAGATCTTTGATTTGATGTGAAACTTAGATATACAATTGAATCAAAATAGTGAACTTGAATTTTAAATAGAATATAGTATAGGGTATGGCTTACAATACCCAATTGTAAAATCTATTTATTCATGTGTGATTGATCCATGACGTAGAGGTAGATTATAATTATATACTTACCAATGTTTCTATTTCATTTTATACACATGCGTTTTGGGGTTCTGTAAGAAATTTTGATGTGGAAGGCAAAGTAAAAACATAAACTCCAAGATTCAAATTTTCAACAATTTGTATTTCCTCACCTTAGGTGGACTCATTAAATAAAAATTTCATTTCTCTTATATACACATTAAATTCAAATTTAGTCAGAGTGTATTTACAAATATTTTAATTAAATAGAATTTAGTAAAAATTAGTGAGATTTAACAATACCTACTTATGACTAAGTATATTTTATAGAACATCAACAACATCTTTCACTCAGGTGAAATACATAAGATAGCTTAAACAATAACCATACACAATTTCATAAAGAATTCGTTCTCATTCACTATCAGGTGAACTCCATACAAGTTAGATATCGTATTTGTTGAATAGTTCTTTAAGAGCTAGGTATATTAACATGAAGTGTTCGTGTGAAGCACGGGGCTGTATGAATGTAAACATAATGTAACAATGCGAGATTGCTCCACCATCCCGCCCCGCAAGGCTCTACCCGGCGGGAAGCAAACAATGGGCAAGTCGTAACTCGTAACCTAATACAAACACCGTATATCAATAACGTTAACGCGAAACGCGAACGCGATGCAACATTATGTAAAATGTGTAAGAATTTAGTCTTTTCCGTTTCAATTTTCACTCGTTTGTTTAACATGAATACGATTTATAATACCTATCTACTCTAGCCTTGTCTATCGGAGACTTCGTCTCTTCTATAACAGTAAAAACATTATAAACTCGTACACCACGTTCTCATGATGCGCGGGAGCAGGGTCGTGCGCGCATGCGTGCAGCCGCGGCGCACGATCGCGCTTCCGCCTCTTCATCCTACAGAGGCTTCGTAAGCGACTTCATAACTTGGGAACGGCGATCTAATACTTTAACGTGCTGACATTTCTGGACAATTTCAGTACTTTGTATTTGTTGACAACATATTCACGTTAGACTAAGTGATAACTTGTACACGGTGGAAAAGGTTGAACCGCTCCCAATTGCAGTTAGTGGGTTGCATTGCAGGTGCAAGAGTTAGTAATATTATTGTCAGATTTCTTAAATTCATAATGACCGACGTTACTGAAAGGCCCACCCTGTAGTTCTATCACTGTTTGTTCGGTGACACTAACAATCTGCTCTAGATCCGGATTGTTACGACTGCACTATTTGTTGATTTACTCCTACTCTAAAGTTGTGATGTGTATAGGTATTATGTACCCAACCCAAATATTGTTTACATGGAACTAGTACAAAATTGTCATAGTTGCGAAGGCAGTTCCATAAAAAATATTTTCATTTGAAGTATTTAAATGACAAAGTTACGACTATTTTGTGCTTAATTTTGTACTCAGATATGACAAAAATTAGGAAATTAAACACTCAGTGTTTAAACCGCATTACTTAATTAGAAACCCGAAACGTTTTTATTCTGGTATGATGTAAGTGAATCTATAGGGATCCTACTGTTTATAAGGACTAATAATGCAATAAATCTCATGAAGTTAATAAGTAATGCAGGAATTATTTAGCTACCTAACGGTCGGCCTGTGACCGTGCTCTTAGTCATATTATAGTAGCAAGTGTAACATCGTCATCACAGTTACTGAAATCCAAAAATGAATCTTACACGTAGTTACACCTATATAGAAACTTATGAGTATTATAAATAAAGGGCCCTCGCTACGATTGAAAATAATTATTAATGATTAAGAGATCATAATTTAAACGCTACATGCTAAACTTTTACTAGATTAGTCTATGTAATAATACGTACACTATAAAAATATATGCCACTGGGAAACGTCAAAGTGAAATTACTGAACAACAAGTGCACGAAGAGAGCAAACACATGGTGTGAGCGAAACAAAGAATATTAGTGGAAATGTAAAGTAACCATATCACACGAATATGTACCAAAAGCAGAATTGAGCAAATTTAGTTAAATTAAATGTTTGAGCAAGAGAAGATCATGACAGCAGCTGTCGAAACGTAAATATATAATGTTAGTAATGGCAGATATTAATATTATCTAAAAAACAAACATAATAGTCGACATTCTCGCGTTTATACTTTATCTTCGACTAGAAATATAGTATAACGAAATAATCATAGTTATCACTTATTCAGCAGTCGTGTTATACTTATTTAATTACATAATTATGTAAAAAAAATTGCAGTGGCACGTTATAAAGTTAAATTAATGGCACAGTTTCACGTTAGTTTGTCAAATATAAGAATATTAAATATACCTACAATACTTAAGTAGGTAGTCCTAGGCAGAATAGGTTTACCTCCAGAATTTGTCACACACTTAGGTATCAATTAGTTCTCGCTGTCGATGTCAAGAAGACGGTTTCAGTCAAGTTACAAGTACAGTTCATCTTCATAATAGTCACTTGTCTTATAATACAACAACGTATAACTAATCGATAGCTTAACAAGAGAATATCTATGTTCGATACAGTTAAGCCTAGCCGTTCGACTGCCAACACCAGACAGAAAGATATGTGTTCACATAATGCCGAGGACGACAGTGACTTAAACATCACCACACGAAGCGACAAAGTTCTCTTTGCATAGAAACGTAACGACACGCACACTGGACACATTAGGCCACATCGCTTCGTATCTACGTTTGTTCCCAGTCAGTTTTTCAATTAACCTATCTAATTAAATAAATACATCGAGCAAATCGAATCCTACCATAGTAATTACAAATATGTATAAAAAGATATATATAAATTTCAGTGAATTTACAAATGTAGAGTTAATAAAGCTTTGTTAAAGACAATTCATTTACACCTAAGCGATGAAATCATTCGATAATTTCAACGTGAAAGTATAAAAAAGTTCAGTTGTCCGCTTAGGAGCTAAGACTATCGCCACTGTCGTCGTCGGAGTGGTCGGCGGCGGCGGCGGCGGGCGCGTGCTAGAGCGGCGCATGGCCGTGCTCGTGGTGGCTGCCGCCGCCGCCGCGCTCGCGCTTCAGTCGCTGCTTCAGGTGCACTTTCGCGTGCCGCTTCTTCTCGTCTGAGCGCGCGAACTTGCGCCCACACACGTCGCACGCGAACGGCTTCTCGCCCGTGTGCGTGCGTACGTGTGTCGTCAGGTGATCCGATCTGCTGAACGAGCGCATGCAGATTCGACACTGGAACGGTTTCTGGCCCGTGTGGATCCGGATGTGCCGCGTCAGCTCGTCCGACCGCGAGAACCTGCGGTCGCAGCCTTCCACTGGGCATGCGTATGGCCGCTCGTGGACGGGGGTTTTGCTCGGCCTGTTGGGGTACTTGCGAGGTTTGACCGCGACGAGCCGTAGCGGTTGTGCACTTTGTTGGTACACTTGAGAGAGGATCTCGTGCCCTTTGCTCGTGGACGGGTTGTATTCGGCTAACTGCACGGGTCTGTCGCTGGGGCCGGCCGGGCTCGGGTACGGCTCGCGCTTGGGAAGGCCGGAGGGCCCGGGGGTGGGCTGAGGTGCACTGGCGTACTCCTGCGTGTCCCACGTGTGCTGTTGTTGTGGCTGCGGCGGTGGGCGGTACTCGCAGTGCTGCGGCTGCGGGCAGGGCGCGGGCGTGCAATACGGCTGGCACTCCGGGGGCAGCAGTTCCACGCGCTCCTCGTACTCTTGCTGGAAATATTTGTCGACGCTGCCGGGTCCGGGCCCGGGCGGCAGCAGCCACTGCAGCGGCGGCGAGGGTGCGCGCTTGCCGGCACCGCCGCCCGGGGGCCCATACAGGGACGCACTTGCACTGGACGCATTGCTGGCATCCTCTGCGCGGGCGCCAGGGGACAAAGATGCTTCGTGCTTGTGCCGTCGAGGTGAGCATCCTAGCGATAGCTCATCGCCTGTTAGTGTACCTGTAACAAAAATAACATTCTATTAATATTGGATTATTGTACTTGAAATTTACTACCTAGGTACTACTCTTATAGCACACGTGGAAATCACAAAAGTGCAGCTTTCGCTGTGTTCATATACTACGGTGCTTGTGCTATCAGACCGAAGACGCTTCGCCGTAAGCCAAAATTTTTTCATTCAGGCACCTACATTATATTACTGCTAAAACAATTGTTTTCGATGTCACTAAAGCGGTATTACAGTGCGAGTAAACTTTTTTTTATCGACTATGCTTAAATTGAAAGTTTATTTATTTACATAAATAAAAAAATTGCGGAGTACGTTTTTTTATCGGTAGTATTTTTGCATGTTGTGCAGTTGCGGCACGGCCAGCGGATGGCGCAATGCTACGCGGCGCTCGATAACGTAGGAAGTCGATAAGTGCGTATCACTAAACTATCCGGACATGTACCGAACGATCATTTTGACCGTTGACCGTCACCTACTGAGGAATATTCTGTTTTTGCAAACGTATGTCTCTTATGAGCAAGGTTTAGCAATGGACTGCATGCAGTAAAAGTGGAAGAGTGCGTTCATTTTGGAGTATCCGTGTTATGAAATTAATTAATACCTTTTTAAGATCCATTTTCAGTTAAGAGTAGATCTTAAATTATACCTACTGCTTAATTTTTCATCAAATGATTAGGTTTCATAAAATATTTCTAAAATTGCATGGTAAGTAATATCTATCCGAACTGCCATCTAAGTGTAAGGTTAAGTAAAAAAACTTAGGAAAATATTTACAAGAATTATTTGCGGTTGAGATTTAATTTATAAAAAGTACATGTTTTATTCATTTATGTAACAGTTATAAGGTTAAAAGAAAAATACAAGAGACCTTGGATTAAATTAATATCTCCTTAATGTCACGACAACCCCTCTAACTTAAAAATGAAATAGGGTACACCGCCACATATTTTAAAATTTTAATATAATTAAGTAAAAATAACTTTATTTTGTTAAGTCTCAACAATTGAAAAATACCTGAGTTAGGCTGGTAGAGCTGCCAATATAATATGTATAAAAATAATTAAAAAAATGTTAGCCCGTTCCAACTTTACAAGTAGGTTTCTACTAAAATGACTAGGTATGTCCAGAAGCTTAATTACTTACTTTGCATAGATTTTTTCAATGTAATGTTTAGAATTGTTTTAAAGTAAACGTATTTTTTTAATTTCTCATTAGTATTTTGAAAATTTAAATATTCACTGTTTTGAAAATTGTAGATGTTTAAGTAAAAATTTCCTAAGTATATTTACCCCAATTGATATCTGCAAAATCTTGTATTTAAATAATAACGCACTTAGAACGCATGATAGGTCACGACTAGATACCCTGACGGTAACGCTGTATAGCGAAGGCAACTAGGTACACAAGGGAAGCTCCATTCAGCTTCATGTATCGATCCGAACATATGACACGGGCCGCTGAACTTTCCATTTCACTAAACACTGTAACTTGAACCGCGCGCCGGGAAACTTTTATCTCTATTTTATCGCGATAATTCAAAGTTGTCGCGAAACCGAATTGCTTTTACGGAAGCTAGAACACTGCAAGTCGTGAAGGGCATCGAAGGACATCCCGATGGCGAAGGAGACCGGATTGTTTATTTACAACGCTATCGGTCGGCAGCCGGCGGCCGGAGCGGGCGAGGCCGCCTACGAGTCCCGGCTGAACGCGTGAGTGCAGGCAGCAGCAGTGGGGCAGCGGCATGGATTCGCACCTGAGATCGACGGAGGCTCGAGCAGCGTCGGGAAGAAGGCGGGCAGGTCCGAAGTGGTGACGGGCGTGTTCAGGTCGGTCGGCGTGCCGGAGCCAGGCGTCGGCGCCGACACCGGTTTCAGCGCGCAGTCGAACCCGAGCGCGCCCACATCAGCCAGGGAGAGCAGGTGCGGGCCGATCGGGTGATCCGCGTCGGTGCCCATTCCGTCCGGCACCACCTGCTCCTCGGCCCAAGGGCCCAGCGGAATTACGAACAACGCCAGCGTGAAGACGGCCTCTCGCGTGGCCTGTGCGAAGGGGACTGGCGCCGCGCGACCCTGCGCCGCAGTTTTATCAATGAAGCCGCGGTCCCATATTCGGTAGCGGCGCGCGCAGCTCCGCCAATCGCGCGGCGCGCTGCCCCCCTTGGCTGACGTCACCGCCCGACGCCGCCTACCGCCCGCGCCGCCCCCCCACCGCCCCCCCCGGCCCGCCGCCCGCTGCCTGCTCCACCACGAAACCTCCGATTTCCTCCTGCCACCTGTGACTTGGCGCGCGAGCCTCCTGACTAGTACCTACGTACGTAGCTTCAGATACTCCTAGTTCAATGGAAATTTCTAATGAGCAAACTATGACCTTTTTCTGTATGATATTTTTGTTTGGATAAGCATAGGACTCTACAATATTTTACTATTAAAGTAACAGCCCTGTAAAAACCGTGTAAAATAGTTTTGAATGAAAATATTTTTGAGGTATGCTGAAAACATATTTTTCGTATTTTGGTTCGACATTTATTTGAAAAAAATCAGTAAGACAACAGTAACTTAAATTTTAATTAACGGTTAGTTTAGGTTCATTTCTTTTGAAATAGTGGAGGTAGGGCATGTAGTAAGTATTTCCCAGTAAAACCAATAAAAAACGACTATTGTAAAAACCGGGGGAAAACTTTTTTCTTGCTCTGCAAATAGTGAATATGGTCCTATTTACTTCGAGATAAGGTTGTGGAGAAAAGGCACGGCCAGTGGCTGCTCGACTTCGGCGGCCCCGGATGATCGATATTATTATAGGTGCTTGTGGAAGTGACTCTACCTGTTATCTTGTTTTCCCAATTAGACTCTGATTTATTATATTTTATGGTAGCAGAACATTGCAAAGCATTTACCTAAATAAAATATACTTATTTAATGCGTAGGGCAGGGAGCTAGAATATTTTAACAATTTATGATATTTAACATATATAATATACATTCACCCACTAAACTTATAAAATACTTGGACTGTTTTAGCATATAAAATTTTATATTACCTATGCAAATAGTGTTTTTGTCGCAAGAATAATAAATGTTATTTATTACACAGTTGATGTTTAAATTTTGATCTCGTAGATAAGTAGAATTTAATGTTCTTGTGATCTACATTCTGCGCTGATGATACATATATTTTTACTATTCTAAATGACTAAACACGAATTAGTGATGTTATAATACGACAGCTAATAAATATTGATCTCAAAATTCAATCCGTAGGTACCTACTGCTTAACATTTTAATATAGGTTTTTACGTCCACGTTAATTTATATAAATGTATGATCATATATTTTTTATTTTATCTAGATATATACAGAATAAATAGAAAGATTTATGCATCCCGTTGTAAAAACAACATTGATCTATTTTTTTATACTTAGGTAAATCTTGTTTTATGTGTTAGTCCGTATATTCATTTATAGTGGGCAAATGTGACATGATCTTAATTCCTTCTTTACCTATAAAAATACAAATGAGACTGGCTCTGTTATATCTTTGAATACTTGCTTTAATTTTAAACAAATACTTACATTCTCTACAACTTCTTTGCTCCAAAATTGAAAAACAAACAAAAAACTTAGGTACTTTATAGCTGTAATGTATCTTTGTGTGTAAATGATCAGATAATAAATTGGTAGATTGTATAAACCTGTGGTTAACAGTAATTACGAGTCGTTAGGTGTAGGTTTAGCTCGTGGGCGGTGACCTAACCACTCAAGATCAAGGAAATATAACGCGAGATAATACAATATACGTAGCCCATAGATAACATGATATACATATTGGAATGATGCTAAGTCTGCTCGAAGAAAAAGAACCCGTTAAATTTCCGTTGCAGATTAATCCCTTGTCTCAGACTCTCAGCCAGTTTCAGAACTTTGTTTATTATATATGTTACCGGCAAAGCATATAATTCAGGCATTGTATAAAATACCAAGTGATGCGGAATAGAATACCAAGTGATGAAGGATTGTATAGATTCCAATGCTAAGCTCGTCTAGGCATTGTAAATGTAAAATATGTTATCTATCGTTTATGATTATATACCTTGCCTAGTCATTGCATGCAATGCCTCGGTATTGTATAGAATGACACCTGAAGATTAGGTAAAGCATGAAATGAAGAACAAATAGAACTAATATGACATTTGGATGTACATAGAGTTTTCTTTTTAACGCATTAGCACCTTTGAGTATCGCAATGCTGTTTGCAACGACAGTTCACAAATCCCTGACCAGTGACTGTAAATTTAGAACACAGTGTCATATCTTGACTAGGGACTTTATCTTCATTAAGAAGATTCTGATGACAGACCGTATACTGCTGCTTCGAATCCAATGTTTTTGTAATACTCTGCTTAGTGCCCAGTTGATAGAGTTCATCGTCTGTCTTTTGTTTGTAAGACAACCACGTATTTCACACATTTCCGGTTGAACATTCGGTGTTGTATAGAATGCCTAGGCAAAGTATGAAATAAATTATATTTCGAACTTTGCTTGAACGTTATAGGCTGCTTTTCCTGACGTGGAAGTTAAGTGGAAATAGGAGGCAAACAGTTCAGTGTACCTACTTGTTTCATTTTATGGGAGTGTAAATTATCTCGTTAAGCATTAGCTCTACATAATGTGCGCTTTTGTAATTTCTAACGTGACGATATTATCGTGGATGCCCACGTCCACGTCATAACGTTATCGTGGACGGAAATTTAAAAGCGTCTTCATTTATATTCCCATACATTTTACTTCCCTGTGTTATCGTTATGCCGTGGACGTCCACGATAATATCGTCACTTTAGAAATTATAAATGCGCAATAGAATTTTCAAATCAATTCTCGAATCCGGCATTCAGAAGTTAATCCTAAGTTATTTCCACGATAGGACCCATTGTTTTAAGACTTTTTTTAATCTCTTCATTGTCATCCTCCTCGTTCCCGTACGCCTACCTATTTTGGTTCGGCGTAGTAAGTAGGTATGTAATTTTTTCCATGCATCTGTATCTGTCGTCATCTTAGTATTCATCTCTTTCCTAGTCATATCATCTTTCGTTTCTTTGTTCTTTATCTCTCTTATACATTGCATAAATATGTAATTCATGTACCTATCTATAGGACTATTATATTATAATTATTCAGATCAAGTTTACTAATTAAACCTACGTGCTTATATACATCCAGAGATACGTGACATGCATTATAATATTTCCTGGTTATACAAATATATTATGGTTGGTTGGTTATATTAAGACACACAATTAACTAAAATTAAACAATACTAAACTTTTGCAACAGTCTAGTAATTTATTACCAAGGTAATAATAAGATAGGTCGTTATAACATCAGTGATAATTTGTATTGAACACGATGTAGCCACACAGTAACATACATATAAGAAAAATAAAGAGACTGGGTAAAGAATCTATTTCTGACGGATGCGTTGAAACATGAAAATGTGTTTTCATAAACACGCAGACGATGGTATTTGCGTGAGGTAGGGAACATTTTCAGATACTTAGTCGTCACTTGCCTAATTAGTTCTGACGTCTGCATATTTTAATTATTATTCAGAGGAAATCTTTTCTTAGATAAGAATAAATTGCAAGTTCTTTAAACATAATGTTTTTGCTATACTAAAATGATGTTATGTTTTTTTTTGACGCTTTTCTTTCTTAAAGTTTTGATTGTCCTTTGCCAGAAATTATACTGGTCATCAATTTTTCATCGATTTGAAATTCATTATAACATACAAAAAAGTCGTAAAATTTGCAATAACGAGACACTTCTCAAATCTAAAATAAGTATGTCAAGTATGCGAGTATAAGCGAGTGCGGCGTGTGGTGTGTTGCGATGTGTTGTGGTGTGTTACGGTGGCAGGACAATGGCCGCAGCTGTGTGCGTGGTGCCGGGCTGCCGGCAGTGTCCGAGACACGCCGACGCCCGATTGGGCCCACATGCAGTCGTTCACGCTAACCCAATTATCGCGTAACGGAGACGATAAAGAAAAATAACAAACCCACGATTTCACCGACGTCTAATTATAGCGCGCTATTTGTGGGTGCGCGGGCGCAAGCGGCATAGCGTGGCCGCGATGTCAGGGCTATTCCTGGCCGTCAGCTGACGCTCCTGTGCCGTCGTCGCGCCGCACGCTCGTAAACACCACGCAACCGATTGACGTAAAATGCGAACAATCGAGTTTTCAGCAGGTGAATCACGAGATGAAAACGTCCCTGCGGGAATCGTTCTATAATTAACTTGACTGCTTTTGGTTTGGTCTTCGGAGGCGGGGTTCTATTTCGGACCGTTGCTTCAATACCGCTGTCTATTTCTATCGCGCTACTATTTGTTTCTTCTAGATTATTATTCACGCTTTCGTGTTCGTGTGAAGTATCAGTCATATGACTTGGTAGTTAACGATGCTACATGGTTTGTTTCTAGTTTATGAATTCACCGAAGTAGTCAAGATATTTGCTCCGAGTTTCCAGACTAACAAAAGTCACGGTTAAATATTTTTTTTGGGTCATGGGATTTATTTCCGTTATGTTCTACTGAAACATACTCAACTTTGTATGACGTGTCAAAATATTCTTTTGAATGTATTCAGATCTACTCAATTCAATTTTTACGTTCTTCTAGAGTGCTTGTTTCTGTCTCACTATATCAAATGCTTCGATTATTTGAAGTGCCATAACATGTCATAGTAAGTATCGTAGTTGGATTTATATCTGCCGTGAGAATTACTACAATTATGTTGAAACAATCAAGTGACTTCTTGCGGCCGCCGTTAGTATGACCAGTAAGTAGTGAGTAGGTGGACAGATATTTGAATTTTAGAATGTTTATTTCTACGTATTAATGGCCTACTGTCTTTATTCATGTTTTGTTTTCTGTTTTGAGATTAGTAACACAGTGTTTTACCTTCCCAATACTATGAA
The DNA here is from genome assembly GCA_917490735.1 of Dryobotodes eremita. Lineage (NCBI taxonomy): Eukaryota > Metazoa > Arthropoda > Insecta > Lepidoptera > Noctuidae > Dryobotodes > Dryobotodes eremita. The sequence goes on along the minus strand of OU823251.1, from coordinate 13,433,002 downwards.
ATGCATGCTAGGGACATCGGTAACTATAGTATAGATGCATTGGCATAGTCTTATGAGTGCTGTTAATGATTTTGTTTTAAACTGGTCTCTTTTTACAAGTTTTGAAATTGTTAGAGTAGCTTTGAGATTTAACGTATTAACCATGAAATTATACAAATGAAAATCTGTTTTGGGTTTTCAATGAATATTACCGTAATTATTTATCCCTATATTGGTGGAAACTTTGAGAAATATTTTCCGTGCACTGCCAAAAGTGGTCTCAGACTCGAGACTTCTGAAGGAACAACTTATAAGACGGATAGATGGCCGCCTACGACAATCTAGTAGCATTAACGCCCCCGTAAACATATCATTGTCGCAGTGACATCAAGTAAACACTTGTGTTATGAGCCGTAGTATTAGAAAGTGGTTCGACAATGAGTCGACCTACTGCTGCCGTTTGGCGAGCATGTGTGAACTCGGGCTAATAATACCCGCTTGTGTTGCAAATGCAATTCTAGGTGACGATGCTACGCCGCCGGCGACTATTAATACATTATCTTTCATTAGCCCTATTGATGAATCACGACGATCTACTGAAACTTGCCAAAGTGTGTTTGCTTTCTAATTAATATTTAGTGCTGCTCTTATGTAAGCAGGTGCATAAAATCTTGTTTAGTTACGCAAATGCTGATGTGACAAAAATGACTAATCGTTTCGAGTCTTTTTCTTGGCAACTGTTTATATTTGTGGTTTGTTGTTTGAGTTTGGTTTTGGTGTTTGAGTTTGGTTTTGGTATTTTGTGCATCATTGCTGATAATAGCTATATTAAAAGGCTCTTCTTAAGGTCGGTTTAGACCAAACTAGCGAACGCACATTCTATCCCAACTCTACATTACATTAATTCTTTCGTTGGTCTATCCATTCTGAAATGTCAAGAATATCAAGAAAATAATGCTCTTGCTCTTGTTCTGGTTCTATGTTCATTTGGTTTTAACCCACTTTTAAGTGGTGGGCAACTGCAGTTTCATATTGAATTGATCAATCATATAAACACGAATGGTGCAGCTGAAAAGCCTTTCAAAATAGAGACATGGAGTCCGGAAATAAGAGTACACACTCGAGTAGGACCTGCGAGCGTCGATCCGAAGCGCCCACATAGGTTAGCACCTTCCACCCGTTGACCGATAACGCGCGTTGAAATAGCGTGCAGTGACGCGAAAGTAATGTTGGCACTCGTCACGTCAAGATGAGCTGGTTTACCGCGTCATGTCGCACTCATGCTTATAATTACGCTTCCATCGATCAACACTCGAGAATTCTAATCTAGTGCAGATTTATCACTAGCTTGCTGACGTACACAGACACCCTAAAGAGCTAAATGTTTATCACGATACATTTATAGAACTGTGTAATCGTTGTTTGAACGTAATTTGTACGCATTTACGTAGTCACCACCACGTATGCAGTGTGATTGATTATGAACGTATGATGTAACAGGGTGGTGTTCAAATATACCTATTAGAATGTTATCGATACGATAACATTCTTTGAGAACACCTTATGGAAATACCAAATTAACATTTCTGACGGCAATTGAAAATAAGAGGAATTCTTCAATAGGGATTAAACAACTAAAAACACAACTAAAAACTAAAACTTAAGAAAAAGACACTGAAGAAAACTACAGAACTGAACAGAACACACAGAACAGAACTGAACAAAACAGAACAGAACACAGAATACAAATGAACTGTTCTGTTACAGAACTGTTTTAAAACTGAAGAATACAAAGCTCTTATAAATTAACTTTGCGAAAGCTAATATTCCCCTGGTTGTTGATCTTTCATTGATAAATTGGGGCGCCAGTAATTTAGATAGCTATGTATCTAATAGGTAGGTACCTAAAGTACTATCAAATCTTTTTCCTCGCCTTTCATGTCGTGAATGTAAAGTAAATTCCGAAAATTATGAATAGAGTAGTGAGTAGCGAGAAACTTGAGGGGTGGTGTTGCTGACGTCACGAGCTCCGCGCCCCCTACGGGTGGTAGGAATTATTCGCGTGACGCACGACACTTATGCCACACTTTTATTTTCCGATAAATAGCTCGAGTGTAGATCAGCTATCAGACCTAAACCAAATATTACGCATGTCATGTTTGATATTTTGTACGATGGACGTCATAATGGGAATGTTGACACGATTAGGGCTGTTGTTGCAAAGGCTATACTATTATACGACGGCCTTGCGCCCTGTGTGGGTAACATTATATTAAACTATTATATTAAATGTTAACGGTTTCGGAGAAATGGTAAAAAGAAACAAAGAGTATCTTAAATACTTATTAGTTAAAACTGTCACTCATAGATTTCTTAAGTAGGTGTATGCAATTTACTTAATTAAAGGCAGAGATCATCATCTCACTTTGAGATAGGTAATATACCTACAGCATACGTATTTTATTTTTGTTTAGTAACTGTTAACTATTTGTTATTTGTCAACTAGTTAGATAGTTATTTCAAACTAAGTAGGTAGGTATGTTTTATTTTAAGTTGTCCTATCCTGTCTCACTGCTGAGCAAAAGTCTCCCCCCAATCCTTCCAGGCAACCTGTTCTAGAGCCACCTCGATCCATCCCTTGCAGTACGCGTCTAGGTCTAAGTATCAAATTATTACCTAAGATTTATTACTATCTGTAGTCGATGGCTGGAAGAAATACAAAAGGTTTGAGTTCAAAGTAATGTAGAGGGAGAAAACAATAATTATGCTGATAACATATCCTAGACAGAACTTAAAGGCAATGGGCGTGCCTTTCGCACATGCGAATTAAAGAACGGTGCCGCTACCGTCGTCGCGCCACTAAGGCGTTTTACTAAGGCCACAAGAGATTTCCCTAAAACATCTGTTCGGACGTGAAGCTTCTAATCCATGAAGAACTAAGTAGCCAAGTAGTGTAGAGATAAGGCAGAGTACTAAAATGCATACTCGCAAGTTATCTAGTTATCAGTCAGACGTCATCAAGTAAGTGACAAAAATTTGCGGAAGGCTGTATGCGTCAGCCGGCCACCTGTTGATCGACCGCCAAAACTGTCCTTGTGTGGTAACCTCCGCCGGGGCCGCGCAACGCGGAGCCACGATCGATATCAATGACGTACGGCCTCATTCATAAACAGGGAGGCACCTCACCCCACTACCCTATTTCCCCACCTTCCCCACACTACAACTTCCAGTGAAATCGTGGCAGCTTCATGAATGGCGCGCACACATATAAATTCTGTAATTTGTGGTCGATGTCACGATGTTTAAAGACGGAAATGGCGTCTGTATTGTATAAATATGACAATAATAGTGGCTACCTGATAGTTATTATAGTGATAAGGTAAATATTGTGTTTTGTAGCAGCAAATTGCGGCATAAACAATGTTTCAGTAGGTTTGATTGCTCGAGGAGTAGTTCGATCATGCAATGCGATTTTATGGTGTATATCGACATAGTATTTGTGTGAAATAGTGGCTGATGTCGAGATGTGTATGCGAGGCGTGGGCGTTGCGACGATTTGACACGCGCGTGCGACACTTGCATTTGCAATCAGTGCATTTGCACACACAATGCTGTGGAGATTCCGTCTGTGGCATAGTTTTGTGAATATTAATACCTACGTGATTAGGTACTTAAAGTATTTTCGTTTAGAGTGGTTTCATTTTAGTCGTCCTTTACACTATACTACATAGAGTCACAGGCATCTCGTTCTCTAGGTAAGCTGAATACATAATTCAGGAGGAATGAACGAGTGGTTACATTTGTTACAGTTAGAAACAATCATAATAATTTTGTTTGTGATTTCTTGAACATTTATTGAGAGTTAATTTTGGCACCTTATCTCTCTCGATCTCATCTCACTAACCTTGGGAAATAAAAGTGTTCTAGAAAATGTAAACGTGTGAAGCAATTTGTAAACCGTCAATTTATACATTATAATTAAGTATAATTTAATTTTTATTCTCACGCGACTCCATATGATCTCGATGTGCGTGTTCAGCCGTAATGTAATCAGTGTTGCGCACGCGTCCCTTATTTACGGCGGATTACGCGCGCAATCAACTCGCGCGCACCGAAAGAATACGGACTTGCCGAACTGACTGCCTGTCTCCTGTCGTAAAATACAATGTATTATTTATTACTTTTTGTTTTCATACAGAATAATAATGTGTTTATTTTTTAAGATTTGGTAAGTAATTTTCTGCGTGAACGAAAGTTTCGAGACTTATAGTGTTCATTACTAGTATTTTTCTTAATTTCTGGCACAGCCATAAAATACGGCACTGAAGTAGAAAATGAATTTTAAGGCTGTGCCAGAAATTAAGAAAAAATATTTAATAAAAGACACAATCTTAAAAATGTTTATTTTTGCATATAATTATCATTGCACTCATTATACATGCAGTAATCAAACATAATTATGAAGGAAATGTACCTACAATAAAATATGGATAGGTACACAATAATAGTAGTTCCGTATTGTCTGCAACGGTCTGGTGGCCTCCGGTGTGGCCGTGGCAATGGCAGCGGCATCGATTTCCTACTGCTGAAGAGCAGCGTCCGACCGTGGCTGGGGCCAGCGCGGCATTAGTTGCGATCGATTCAGTCCTTGAACCTGCTTCCTTGTACCGCGCATGCGCTGTTAAATGTCGGACGTCATCCCGTGACCATGGCCACGAAACACGTGCCGAGCCTCCCTACCCCTACCACTGGCACCCCTTCGCCATTCATCCCCGACTCTTGCGGCGATGCCTCACAGCTGGTAGCTCGCCTTATTCATCCTCAACTTTGCCATTTCTTATCGATTGTGACCTTTTTAAGGCAACCTGTTGAGTGGAGTTTATTGTTTTAGGAGATAACGTAGATGTTCAGCCTGCTACAAAATTTCAACAGGCCTTTGGGGAAACCTTTGACATTTTGTAGTAAATGTGTAGGAAACCTGAGAGCGTGTTGTTTTTTGTGAATATTTCATAATCCATGGGTTGTTGAAGTTAACGTATTGCGACTGCGAGTAAACAATATAGCAACGTGTAAGCATAGGTGTCAGTCGTGTATGGGCCGGCATTGCAAGGCGACATTGAGAACAAGTCCGCGACCACGCAGGGCTACGTATGAATGAAGTAGCCGTGGGCGGCATACGGCGAGCGTGGCCCATTCATTCATTAGCTCGGAGGCCATTCCTCATGAATAATACCATAACAAAAACTGTCAATAGTGTTAACTTTGTTGTGCGTTGCAACATTGTTTACTTCATCTGATTTGCATGCATTCACACAAGATTATTTTTAGATTTTTGATATTTGTTGTTGCAGAGCTTCGTTGTCATTGGGAATATGTACCTTAAATGCTTTTGTTGTTTTGTATGCGCTTTTGCTAATTGGTGTTCTATGGATTCTAAAGTTCTAAATTCGGGAAAAGTCTACGTTATTCGGTTTTTATACCTAACTAGTTATCAAACCTCCTCCTACTAATTCTCTGTCACGGCGCTCCGGAATGTCTGTCTGATAAACGGCGATTGAAATTATTAAAATAAAGGTAGTTTAGGTGAATTCTGAAAGTTGAAAAGCAAAAGTGACGTAGTTCAGGTGGAAGTGGTATCTAGGCGACTCATGAACAAGGTTTTGTTCAGTAAAAGGAGTTCTGGCGTAGGAGTCAAGGTAAGGTCTGCAAGTTTGAAACTGGCGCGGATTAGAAGCATTGTTCCCGCCAACACACTAACATAGTCATTGCCGTCGGCGTCTTAGGAACATCTTTGACTCATTCCGAGGCATTCATACTTTTGTGGACATAGCGGCATTTTGAACAAAATTTACTTGTTAAGATTCGATTTTGGCGATGCCGCCTACACGGTTTGTTTTGCTGTTTTAGAGTCTGTTAGTAAGTGCTAAACACTTTAGCTTTGTGAGATAGTTTGGCAGAACTTGAATCAAATCAAATCTCTTGTCTCTTGTTTGTAATGGTCTCTGGTTATTTTACATGGGAACATTTAGTTTTACTGAACAACCAGCAGACAGGCTTTACCTTAATGTACCTACGATACGAAGGCTCCTACTCCATGTTTTGGTTTTTTTGCCCTTGCTGTTTTCTTATCTGGTTTTGTTTTGGTTTTCGTGTCATACCTATGTGACAATGGGAAACTATAACTTATGACATTCTAAAATTAGTTAATTATGAAATAATTAGTTGGCGACTAGCGTCTCTTGGCGGAGATTTGATATGTTACTAATTCTGTAAGGTAATAAATAATCGTGGTGACATGTTGATACACCCTTTAAAGCTCGAACACACTGGCGCGACGCGAAGCCCGACACAAAGGCACCGCGTGTCACGCGACGAGTGGCGCCTTTGTGTAGCGCTGTCGCGTCGCGCCTGTCTGTGGGAGCCTTTAATCATAAGATAAACTGTTTGTTACTCCCAAATAAAGAGACAGATTAGGTTTAAAAGTTCGGTACCTAATCCCAAACCATTCCAAATTTGTCAAAGATGTAAACAATTATGGCCGCTCGAAATTTCGTTTTTTTTTAAATTTGGGATGTTGTTGTATGAATTTTAAGTTCAGGGGTAATCGATGTTACAATTATAATTATATTCTTCCTGCGCATAGAGTAGATTAAATTATTTGAATTTTGATAGTTTCCTTTTGTTTTTAGTATGAAAAATTTACTCTAAATTTGTAGTTATATTGATAGATCACTTTAATAATAATAATAATCGTTTATTTCGGAACTTACTTTGTTTTTACTTTATATGTAAGAATATATTTTATGAAAAGAAAAAGTAAAACTACGGCAAAGGATTCTCTCCACCCTTCTATTATACTCCATTTTTCCCAGACGCTAATATAGTCATCCGTTACAACATTATTATTTTTCCTATAAATGTGTATTAAATACTCTTTGTATATATTGTGTCGATGATTATTATATAACATCACAAAGACCAATGACAAAAAAAAATCAACGAGAGAAAACTGATGTTGAATGAAGAGAAACAGTTGTTTGACGTTTTGTATGAATTGAAAAATCGTCCCAGATTTACGCTATTATCGATGAATGTAGTATATTTAATAGTTTTGTGGTGACAGGATGAAAAAATTATTGTGAAAATATATGTGTGCTATTAGGCGCGTTATTAATCAGCGACGCGCAGATATCGCGTTCTATTCCTAGGCATGTTGAATGTTATCGCTTTTGGTTCCTGCGGGGTAATTACGTAACACACTAACAGTAGGAATGGGTTTCATTTTGACAGTTCCACAACATTCATTGCGTTATTTACGTTGTTGCGCAGACAAATTTTTCGAACATATGAAGCAATGGATTAGCAATAGGCTTCAAAATGATTCAGATTGTTGTAGATAGTGTGTTACGTAATTAGGGTGCTGAGCACCACTTATTGTATACTTTACGTTCAACATCATCATTTCCTAGATCATAATGCTGAGCCAGTTTAGGAAGTGTGTAAAACGTTTCATCGTCTTTTCGTCAAGACATTTTTAGCTACATTTCTTTTCTGTAGGTTTTTTTAAAATTAAGACCACTCTGGTTTGGCATCATTATTTCAGGTTTATTAATTTGGTAGATTAATCACTGTCTGAGGAATAAACAGCTTCCGTATAGAAAGTATATCAAACCACCATATTTATTCTTCAGATAAAAGTAATATGACAGTAAAAGAATTGGCCCTTAGTTAAGTTTAAGTTAACAGTGAGACGATTATTATCTCGCTGTAGGTACTTATCAGTTAAACAAAAAAATTGTGGAGAACGTGGTTGATTTCACATTTGTATAATTTCTGTATCCTATCCTTTTGTAATTCTTAATTTATGTTTAAACGAACAAATAAAAAAAAATAAAAAAATTGTGGCCGAAATATATACAATTATTTACTTCGAATGTACTCGAATCAATGATCCTAATATATTGAGCTAATGAAACATACGAAAAAAAAAGAGTTCTTTACCCTGCAGTTGTTCAGTTAATATTGTCCTACTTTGAAAGTGTTATTTTAGATCGTGAAGCCAAAAGCCGCAAGGAAGGAGGGAGGAGGAAAGGAGTTCCAGAGTTAAACGAGGTCTCGAGGTATCCCAAACGCAGCATTCTGCGAATGTGCGAGAGCAGTGAAGATAAACCACGAACATCAGGTATTATGGCGGAACGGAACATATTCAGAAATACTTGCATGCTTTCTTGCACGCTTGTTTAACTGTTTCCATACTTGCTTGTTTTTTAGTGCACTATATTATTATTGTGCTCATCCGTTTGCACTTATGCTTCATTGTTTGTATGGTTGCTTATTTTTATTAATGAATGCATGAATGCTGACTTATATAACCGCTCACATTCTCGCCTACTTGATTGCAAATCTACACATACATATTTTTTGCTTGCTTATTTGTTTGCTTCGTGTCTAGCATGTGTGCTCAGTGCATATAACATACGGTGATAAGAACCTATAAATATGAAAATTACGAGAAGATTTAATCATTGTGTTAAGGATAAGCTGTTGTGTTAAAGTAAGTGTGTGTATCATGGATCAAAAACAAGAAAATTCGAAAGTGGCACTGTATCGTATACCATTACAGCAAAGTCCTAATGATTTCAGCTAACTTAGGCTCCATCTTAGTTAGGGTAGGAGAAACTGGTGCAAAGCAACCCAGTCTTCTCACTAATAAGCAGTTAGTTGGTATATGTGGTGAAATCAAAAGGGAATCTTGTGTCTGTTTCAACCCTACTAATGACTACCTATTTCATAAATTCTACTATAACTCTTCGAGAGTTTTCTTGTTTTGATTTCATAACAAATCACATTTTGACTATTCCATTGATTGAAATCGCGCGAACCCGAAGTCTTAATTCTGTTATCACTCATTTAATTTGAAAACAATATTTTGTTTCGTTTAGTTGGAACTGGAATACAGTATTATTGTTACTCATTTTATTTATAGCTTAAATGTAGCGTCGTCGGTGAATGTGAATCGTTGAAAAGCATTCATATTTTTCCGAGGATATATTTTTTACACACACAACTATTCTATTTAGGTATTTTTGTTATTATTTCTTATGCTAGTGTGCAAACTTAATGTATTAAGTCTAGAAAGTGGCCAGGCTATTTCCGTTATTAGTGGGCAAGGTCAAGGTCAAGTTGTATAGCATATGCACTGCAAATGTGCCATGTTCGGGAACACCGTACTCACACTTGGTTAGGGTAGGGTTGAGTAAGTTGATCAGAAGATTAAATAATATAATTTTCATGATTACATTTTGAAAGTACAGAAGCTATTGACCGGTGTCTAACAAGCTCTGGTGCTTCATATTAACTAATACCGAAGCAAATGTGCAGTCTTATTATAATAATTATAATAATTGATGATCATGGACGTAAGCTGGTTAAGCGTGAACGAGCATGCATAAAATCAAATCTTTAGGTTTGTTCTGTGCACTAAGAATACGACTTAAATGTCGATATTGTCCATAAAGTATTCTTATTTCCTTGCTCCGGCACTTTTTATGACTCACTTTAGTCTGTAGTCCAGAAGGTAATGCCTTATAGATTATAGTATTTTATGTCTCTCTTCATGAAAGTTGTTTCATACTTTTATATACACCTTCACATAAAAAAATCCGTTAATATAAATAAAATTGTTAAATCTCAAATTAAACCACAGGAACGGTTTTATTTTAAATCGTCATTACTTACCTAGAACTGTGACTACAGTCTGTTGTCATGATGTAAATTTTATTAATGGTGAGCTATATCGGGCAAAGCAATTAAAACTGAACATAAGTCAGTAATAGTGACCGGTCTTGACCTGAGTCGGTGCTCGCTTTTGGAATTGTAATTAAGAACCAAGAACAATCCATGAATACGATCAATTGTTACAATCAAAGTTACAATATATCACTGTTTCATTGCTTTTCCTGTTAGGGTTTTGAACACAGTGGAAAAGGCAAATGATAGAAATATGTAGTAGAAATATTAAAAAATCTTTAAAACGTACGAGGTTGACGCTTCAAATCGAATAATGCCTACCTACTTAGGTAAGTCTTAAACTCTCTAACTACTACTATCTAATTACTTGAATGTAGTCACGATTTTTTTACACGATTTTTCACTATGTAAATCTGTGCAACAATGATAAATTACTTATAAGGATGTATCAGTCTAATAGCTGTATAACTTCCATACATCAACTCGCCTGTCTGATCTACAACACAGTAATGCGTATTGACACGACGTATTTGTTTGTTTCAAACGCGACGTTTTCATAACTAGTTAATGTTGCTATCAGTTATGGCTCATTTAATCATGGCGGTGTTAGTTAATGTAAGTGGAGGTTGCGCACGCGCCAGTCGGGCGTTGCGCGGTTGCGAGTTGCGGCCGGAGCAGACGTGCGCGCAGACTCTCGCACCGGGACGCTAATTAGATAAACGAGCCGTGTGGCGGGGTCCCGACCGCAATTACGAGTTGCGCTGCAACCCGTAAATAATCAACGATATAGGACGCCACTTGTGTCTGACTCACTTATGTCGGTCACCAATTACAGTTATCCACTGGACAGCTAAGTCTCTGCGAACTGTGGCAGTTACAGTCTCAGAATATCTTTTTGTAAAAATATGTATTATACTTTTTCGTACCTATTATGGACTGAGACAAGACAAGTGTTTCCATATGAACGTTCTTCGCTTCTTGTAGAGCTTATTTCTTGTTTTTAATTGAGCATGTATCGTAGGGGCTTGGATAGGTATCAGACAGGATTTTGAAAGTTCAACATTTAAGTTACTACCTGTTGTTGTTAATACGTAAATATTGATGATTGATGCATTGTTAAAGTGACTCCAAAGTCTCTTCTTAACAGTTATAGTTATTGTTCTATCAAATAAAATCTGTTATAATGGAAGCCGCTCAATGCGGTTGTTTCAATCTAAAATAATTTACCGCCAGCTAACGTGTCTGTTTATGATTTTTTATCTTCGGCTTTTCGATTTGTTGGTGTCATATAGAATCATGATACTACTGTTGCTACTGTATGACGTGGTGTATTGTTTTCTATTTACCAACGTATATTCTATCTAATAAAGACTCATGTTTAGGTGAATATTTTATTTTTAACCTAATGAAAGATGATAAGTGTTACTTGCTCCAAATGTTTCGGAAATATAGTTACTACTGGTTACTATTGTAGGTTTACACATACATTCATACCTACATAAACACACGCCTTTTTCCTTACTGTAGATTCCTTGTATATTTTTGACTACATTTTATCATAACTATCACAATAAGTTCAATCTTGAGATTAGAATGCGATATTTGATTCTCTGTAAAAATGGTACTTTCTATTTAAAAGTATCAAAATATGATGTAAACTTTTAAATCAGTGATGTATCAAACTGTTTTCTAGGTATGTTTATTCTATCATTATTCACTCCTATGATAATCATACACATTTGATGAAACAATAAAAAATCAATGCAAAATGATAAATTAACACAAGCACTTTGCATAGATTTACAAATAGAAACAAAATAATAATTATTGGAACAGGTGCTTGACAACCAACACTTGGCATATTCTAGTTTTACAATTTGGCTGAATAACCGAAGATTCAGTATGCCAATTTTTCCGTGTTCAGGTGTTTATTCGGCCCGTACTACTTGTTTGCATGCTTGCTTGGGCTTAAATGGTTACCTGTAAGGTTTTTTTTTGTTTTCGTGCTTTAATTATTTATTTGGGTGTCTACTTTCCTGTGTTTTCGTGCTTTAATTATTTATTTGGGTGTCTACTTTCCTGTTTATGCTATCATTGCAACCTTGTCATAAAACAGGGTGGCGATTTAGTCACCTGCATCCGTCAAGGGGGTGATTCCACTCATCATTTGAAACAACTTTCGCTACGAAACTTTTACATGATTCGTGAAAAAAAACAAATTCCTATACAACAGTAGACAGACTATTTCGATGCATGTATGAAAAGCTTTTTTTTCACTATTCGGGTTTGAGTTTCATAGCGAAAGTTGTTTAAAATGACGGGTAGAATCACCCCCTTGACGGATGCAGGTGACTAAATCGCCAGCCTGTATTAACTAACCAGTACACAAAGAGTTGCCCATGTTTTTCGGTTCTTTAATTTTTTTGATTAAGTCGTGCACGTGTACTATATACATATATATATTTTTGGATTCTATGTTTTCTATTCTTAAATATTTTATCAGTCAAACAGGAAATTTCTGATTGCTCTTACTTATATCACTCTAAAATCCATGACATTTCCAGCCTCTTGCGATAAATTAGATGTTATCTTAATCACCTAAACCGCAGAACTAACACCTACTAAGTATATTAGATAAATAATCATCTGTAATAAACAGGATTCAGCTTTTAAGCTTAAATTCTTGTTATTTTACGATCGCTGTTTTGTAATACACGGAAGTCTGCAAAAGCATTCTACGGCGCTCTTAATGAGTTTCTAAGACTGATGACATGTCATTTCGCGGAAGCAAACAGCACTCTGCCTTACAATAATTTGTTCGTGACAAGGTCACGTGGCGTTGCAGCATCGTGCCAGTTCATTTGTCCAGTGTCCATCAACGGTCAGGGTCTTGCGTCCATTAATTAGAGTATCCGCATTTTTTTTCTGTTAAGCCGTTTATTACATTAGTCTTCCTTTGGGAAGTGAGGCGATGAGTCAAGTCCGAGGGCACGCGTCCGACATCATGACAATTAGGTATTATTAATTTTTTAGTGCATTAAGCGAATCACAGGGAGGCCAAGAATGATTAGTCGTTGGTTCGTGTGTATGACAGGCTTGATTTTATTATTGGATGAATGACAGCGACTGCAGAGTTTCAGTTCATCAATAGTTTTGGTAAGGCTTTTGATTTTTTTATTGTTTATAAGGTAAAGACATATTCGGAGAAAAGTATGGAAATATATTAGCATAGTTAAACTGCCTACCTTCTAATCAAAACCCACCTCTACTACACGACAAACTTGCTTTACAAAATACTGCTTATTAAATGGATCTTGTAGGTAAATATTTTGAAGTTTCCACGACACGCCGTCATGTGTAGGTAAATGTTTGAAGCGCTAAATATTATTGAAAACGGCTCCGGTACTCTTCAAGCGTGTCGCGTGCAACTGTTTTAGTTTAGAAAAATAGGGCGATTGCACAAAACTTAAAACTAGACAAACATTGGCTCACATCCAGTTTTACAACACCGATACTATTAAACTGTCGTCCTCTAGTTTCTTTAAAAATCTGGGAGTTGAAGATGAATGCAAAGGCAAATATTTTTAAGGTATTATTAAAATGTTTAACGATGGGTGGTATCTAGGTACTATTTATAAAGCATTGTGATATCAGTAGCACAGAATATATAAAATATAGTCTCCTAATTTTAATACAATTCTTTAATTTGAATAAAGAAAGAAAGAATAACGTTTATTTGCAATAAGCTTTTAAACGTGTGAGTAGATTGTTATGAACGTGTGTTCATGTGTTTGACTGGCACTGTTAGGACTACCTATCTTTGAAATGTATCTTAAAATGAATTAGCCTAGATTACTTATATGATGTGTGTACCTGCTTACCTAAGTCTACTATGTACGTAAGTATATCGTTCTTTAAGAACCCGATATTTTATAAGACCCCAATGTGGAGTCACTCAACCCGAAGTATCTAGTTTCAAACGTTTCTCCTGTTTTCGTCAAATAATAATCACTCGTAGTTTAGTTTATTACACACGTCACCGGGACGCAATTCTCGCGCTCATAGGAATTTCATAAAAGATTATAATCAAGTCGACGCACAGTGTGACGGTTCGAGAATCTAGCTTGACAAAACCCTATTTTACTACTTGTTACAATAAGCAATATTTTGGTTTAAATAGCAAGTAAACAATATAATATAGTATAATAGGATTCATATACGCGGAGGGTACGCCCAACAATAGCAGGTAGAAAAAGGTCGAAGTGTCGACTACCTGCGCCTGCACGAGCAAGCGTTCTCAGAGACCGTTTCATTCGTCTGAGTTCGCTCGATGAATACGCTCTTGTGCTGTGTGCTATTTGTGATTGTGTTTCGGTGTTGTGTTATTGAAGTATTTAGGTAAGTTTACAAACCTTTTTTATAAAGATATATTTTTAAACTGACTTATATCACTCATGGAAAGTCGAGAGAGATTTATGTTGAAAGAAAAAAAGAAGTTTTCAGTTTATATTAAACTTTTAGTTTACTGCAGCCCGTTTCCGAGTCCTTTGGCCGTATTATTCTTAAAGTTTGGTTTCTAAGCTACAATTATAATGTTCATTTGTTTGCGAAAGTTTGCGACATTCATACATTTTTTGTTCATTTTCAGAATGTCGACGTACCGAACGTTTTTCGATATATGGTTTTCCAACCCCAAAACATCAAGAAGCGATGCATTATTGCATTATATTTTGCAACAACACGATGACCCGCCTATTTCTGAAGACGTTTTAAAGAAATTGAAAAAACGAATATGTTATATTAACCAGAAAATTCAACAAAAATGGACGAAATCGGGGAGACATCGGGAACGTTTCTTGAACGCAAATTGTTCGTGGTTGGAAGAAAGTATTTCGTTTGCTGATATATTGAGTGAGTCTACAATTGACATGTCACTGCCTGGAACTAGTAGGCAAACTGGAAGACCTCGGAAAGACTTCGCATGTACTAGCGAAAGAACTAAAAAACGGCGAGTTCAGCATCTTCTGGATACAACTAGCAAAGAAGAGATATCGATGGCAACTGAAACACATCTTCGCCAGTCAGGAAAAAGAGATTCAGCAGCAATCGTTAAAGAGCTTTGTCTCTTTTCACCCAGAAGAGGTACGAACATCAAAAAAGCACGGAAAATCGTGGCAACCCAAAGGACAGATGGACTTTCAGTTGACCAAGCTCTGGCATTATTCATTGATGCTAATCTGTCGACACACCAATACCGTTTGATACGACAACAAACACAGCACATTAATAAACATATGTACCCATCATATTACAAGATTAAACAAGTCAAACAGTTGTGCTACCCTTAAGAAATGAGTTTCACAGAAACGCTTGCTGAAATAAAACTACAATCGTTAATGGACCACACGATTAAGAGGTTATGTAAAGCGCAAGAAGAAGTATTACAAACAATTAGTGAATTAAAAATCCGCAATATTGTTGTAAAATGGGGTTGTGATGGAGCAGAACAAGTCCGATATAAACAAAAATTCAGTGATGTAAATAGTAGTGATGAAAGTTTATTTAGTATTTCAATGGTGCCTATACAATTGTATTCGTTGAATAATGAAATTAAACAAATTCTGTGGTAAAACCCGGCAACTTCATCAACAAAATATTGTCGTCCTATTAAATTTCTTTTTGCCAAAGAAACCTCTGCCCTTATTGTTACCGAGGTTGACAAAGTTAAAGAGCAAGCGGAAACAATTATGCCGACTAAAATTCTTATAAATAATATGGAAATATTGGTAAAATCAACTTTGATATTTTGCATGATAGATGGATTTTTTTTTAATGCTGTAGCTTCATGTGTGTCTACTCAAACCTGTTACATATGTGGTGCTAAACCAAAAGAAATGAACAATGAAACCATCATTTTACAAAAATCCAAAAAAAAAGAGTTTTTTTCACTTGGTTTATCACCATTACACTCGTGGATTAGACTATTCGAATGTATGTTGCATATTTCTTATCGGTTAGACATGAAAACGTGGCAAGTTCGGGGAACTGAAAATAAAAATAAATTAAGTTTAAAAAAGAAAGATGTGCAAGAGAAGTTTAGGCGTGAATTATGTATTTTGGTAGACATCCTTAAACAACAAGCAGGAAATACGAACGACGGAAATACAGCCCGTATTTTTTTTCGGAATGCTGAAAAGTCGTCAGAAATAACAGGCGTTAATTGTAATTTAATTAAACGTTTGCATGTGATTTTACAGTGCATTAATAGCGGGTTTCATATTAATGTAGATAAGTTTGAAGAGTACGTCAAACTAACTAGATATTTATACATAAGAGAATATTCATGGTATCCAATGCCTGTTAGTCTACACAAAATATTATATCATGGCAAAGATATAATTTCAAATTGTTTACTTCCTGTAGGTCAGCTCTCTGAAGAGGCTCAAGAGGCCAGAAATAAACACAACAAAAAATTCAGAGAGCTCTTCACGAGGAAAATTTCGAGAATAGATACAAGCAAAGATTTGATGCATCGACTATTGATAACATCAGATCCTTATTTAGCTAGTTTACGAGCTGCACCAAATACAAAACGTAAAGAAATTCCTCCTGAAGTATGTGAAATTTTGGAAATGAGAATTTCAGATACCGAAAATAGTGCTTCATTAGAAAGTCTTGGACATTCTCATGAATCTGATGTAGACAGTGAAGAGAGTGATGGAAGTTATAGTGATTCTGATGCTGATTAATTTCATCACTGTCTACCCCAGATAATACGGAATTTTAAAGACTTTCCAGCACAACAAAATCACATGCAAGTGTTTAATTAAACTTTTGTGTTTCGTATACTTCTGTTTTCTACATTATCAGGTTCATTTAACGGGTTTTCTTTCTGATCATTCTTTTGATTTCCAATAGAAAATACGAACGACGAAAATACAAACGTAATAAAGTTTGTATTTTCTATCACATTTTTCCGAATACTATCTACCAAAGTACACAATTCAAACTTTTGTTGTAGTAGTATATGTCTGTGTACTTATCTTTAATTTTAATAAATACAGAGATGTCTTTTTATTTCATATTGTGTTTTATTTATTAAAAAGATAACCGATTTCTAAAGAAAATCCTTGTACGGCTGGACCTTTTTGGATGAAAATTGGTATGTAGCTATCTAGCTGGAGACCTGGATTAACATATAAGATCCCTTTCATCTAGAAATTCCCATGGGATCGGGAAATCGGGAATTATGCGAGTGAAACCGCGGGGCACAACTAGTTTAGGTTATGAAAATTTACTTTACAAACTGAGTTACGAAAGATAAAACGATAAAAAGACTTTTGTCAAGCTATTTTCTCGAACCGTCACACTGTGCGACGGTGCGTATGTTGTTATTCTTGAGATATTCTGCAAACATTGGAAGAATTCGGCGGTATCTACTGTTTAAATGCCAAGCTTCGGGCTAAAAACACATTTTTGTTGGATTTCGCAACAACTCAGGAATCACATTCTGAAGCGTCGCCAAATTGTTGGTTAATTCCGATTTTATACAAAATTAATTGCATGATATTTTTTAAATACAGGAAACCGAGTTTATCTTTGTTGTATTGTTCATTTTGTCAGCAGCTGTATCAGGTTACCCAGAATTTGCCAACTAAATAGTTTTAAAGGTACCGAACTTCAACATCTATCACAACAGTACTATAAAAATATGTTATTCGTCCGCAGTTTCATCTAAAAAAATTCAGCATGTTCATTTTAAAGCTGAATAACTACCTACCTTTATTTTTCCTTAATATTCATGAGGCTCTCTGTTTTAGAATGTACCTCGGAATAGATTTATATGACTGACTTGAACAGAAATACTGCCATTGTCAACTTCCGGCCCGAGATAAGGCAGATTGCGAACCGACATGTATATTTTACATCGTTTGTGATTTCCAGAAGCTGTTTGGCTACACGTGATATGAATTTCATATGGACAAGTGTGTGACTCAGTGCTTTACCTGACATTTTTTCAAACCATTAAACCTACTTACTCACGTTTAAAAGTACATGTTTGAGATTCAGAGGCAGATTGTCGACAAAGAAGGCAGATATCGGTTTATCGGAACACTAATTACGTGTACTAAAAACAATGTTTTATAGTTGCAGTCAATCGTTCGAATCGAAGTCAACTGAGTCAGCTGTAATCGATACAGTGTAATTGCGGAGCATGTATCGAGTGAGACAATGACGTTGGACGTTCGGACACTGATCGTATCGTATGCAACTACGCAGTTACACGAGTTTAAGTAATTGCGGGAACAGGCATTGTTAACCGGTCGACGCAAATTGGGCATTAGCGATAATTTATTGTCTTTAAAATAAACTCGCATTGTCGTAGCACCGTTTGAATATGTATCGTGTGGGCTTGCCGCACGGCGATGGGCCCTAATGATAGCAATTGTTCTCCGTCATTGGGCACAGGTGCGCGTGCACTGACTGTAGCAGCTGGAGGGAAACCTGCAGGCCACTCACTCGTCACTTACAAATGCAATCGACGATTTACTTGTAAAACGTTTTACAACTCAGACTGAACCAGATTGTGAAAAGCTTTATGTCACCTATCCACTTTCTATCCATGAACTAGCTAGTAATTAACGAATTGCGCTAACTTATTTGATACGAATAGATCGATAAAGTAAATAATTTTATCTTAGATCTAAGCAAAATCTGTATTGCCAATACAAACAAACTTACTTCGAGTAAAAAACGTTAAAAGATATAGGTCCTACCTACATTTTGCATCTGGGTAACTGGAAAATTTTGTTGACTAATGTAATCTGTTCAAATGTTTTCGAGATTTTCTTAGAAAAACACAATAGTACGCCTACAAATTCCGTTGAACGCAATTGTAATAATTTTGGCCCAATTGTGCTTAGGTACCACAGTAGCTTTTATTGAAGCCTATATGATTTATTTAACAATGGAAGCCGTGCCATACCGAAATATATTTTAAAAGTACTGAATAATTTTGGCATGATTCTTTTACATAATTCTGTGATGTTGTTCTCATCATGAATCATTATGATTGGGCTTACCGCCGGTCGCGCGGTCGTCGGCATTTCGGCGTCGTAAAGCAGATCATTTAGAGGCGCGGATAGAAGCTCACATTCGTCTAGTAAAGGCTAGATTGTCAATTTATGTGTGGTGACGTGAGACGGCGCGGGTCGCCTCAAAAGCACGTGCGTGCCCTCGTGGCACCGCGGGCCGCTCAAAGCGAGTGCACCGGCTATCGCACATCTGGGAACGTCCAGAGAGGTGTAATGCCCTCATGTGGGCACCTCTGACAAGCCGCCGCTTCCGATGTGACGCGCTCGGCGTGGGATGCGCTTTTTTGACAGCATCGGCACGGATTACAAGGAGCTGTTATGTCGAGTGATAGCATCGTAATAGGCGCCACGTTTGGGTGCGCAACGTTTGACTTTCTACGTAAGTACAAGATTTCTGGTGGTTTGATTGGAATAATTTTAAGACATTTAGATAGTTATTCTTGAGTCTGGTCTTGAGTAGGTCTGCAGTTACGGGGTGATAAAAAAAAAAGCCACTGGATTAGGTAGGTAGTAAGGTAACCTAAAGGCCAACTCTCGTGCTTCATAATCATTCAAATTCAAGTCGCAATCTCATCTCGGCGACAATCAATAGTATGTCAACAACGTGTCAAAAATGTACGTAAACGTAAAATGTAGGTTTATATGACAGATTGAGACTGAGATTAGAAAGCGAACGTTCTTAAAAATACGGGAACTGCCCCTCTGGTAAGTTTTCCGGGAATTTCCAAAAGGACATTGGGAAGAACCGTCCCCACCCTCCAACAAATTTGTAACAAGTGTCATTCCTAGGTATTTTTATAAGGTGTCAGGTGGTCTTTAACCAAAAAAAAACTAATAACGCATAATTGAAACAAAATAGTCTAATTTATATCAAATCTATTTTTCATAAAATTAGTAGGAATACAGATATAGAAAAAACTGTTCTTGGGTGCCATTGTTGCAATAATTATTGCGGCGTGAGCGGCAAAGATACGAGGTGGCAAATTGAAAATTATAGAAGAGCTTCTAGCCAAAATCAATCTGGTTGCTAATTTAATTGTGTAATTTATGATTTTTATGACATTGATTTTTACATTATGTACTTAACTACTTTAACTCACACACTAGATTATTACTTGTTAAAATTTTGTAAAAATCATCTACTTTTCAATATTTGTAAATATGTGAGCACTATGTATCTATCACATAATTAATTTACCTGTCTTTGCGTTATATTTATTTATTTTTACCTATTGTGGTATAGTAATTTTATTCTAGGTGCATCGTCTTCACATATAATTAATGTGAGCCTACATAATATTGTAAAACATTTTAAAACAGTAACGGTGGAGTTTCTTGCCCATTCTTCTCCATACGAAACTACATTTTGGAAGGGGCAACTAGAATCAATTTCTTTTTTTTGTAATTTTGACGTTCAAAAGTGCCTTTTATGTGCCTATTTGAAATAAATGATTAGACTTTGACTTCAATATCCATAAAAACACAAGTTTTCAAAATTGCTCCAGACAGGTAAATTACCATATGACTATTATCCATAGTTAAAAAATGTTTTTAACTAACTTACAACTTAGGTACATGGAATAGGGCGTTACTTTGTGGAAATCCAACATTCAAAATTGCAACAAGGTTCTCATGACAGAGGTTAATAAGAATTACATGATCTGGCAAAGGTAATAGGAGACTGACTTCTGAGTTTGATTCAGAGTTTCTTCTCAGAGTAGTCAGTTAGGAAACACCAATCTAGGAGTTTTAAAATGCTATTTTTTTTACGCGTTATCTGTGTTTAACAACCAATAGAAATAACGACTGCCTGACTGGCTCGTTGGTCGTGTGGTAGCAAGTGCTACTACTGAGCATGAGGTCCTTGGTTCGATTCCCAGGTCGGCCAAAGTGTTATTGGGTTTTTCCATCAGGAATTTGTCAGTAGCAGCCCGGAGTCTGGATTGAGTCCGATTGATGGCAATAGGCTCGCCCCCTATTACATGGAACTTACACATACCTGGCGGAATGTGGGTGTAGGTACTATCTACACGTACAAGTCACCCACGTATAGTTTGACGTATTCCTTCCAAGACCTGAACGTGTGACGCGTTTGCAACAATTAAGCACCCCATAATGCCTAGGCGAAAATTCATGGGTTCCGAGAAAACCCAATTTTTATGTATTTCTGAAAATTTACCAGAATTCGTCACTAAGCATCGCTTTTCTATAAAATCTCAAACTGCATGACTTTCATTGCAATTCGATTGGGTACCTAATACTTTAACAAAACTTTCGATATAAGCAAATTCTCTAAATCATCAAACGATTAAAAGTTATAGAAAGAAATTTACTAACCATCTTCATAAATCGTCTACATACATGAACTTTGACGCAAGCTATCTCAAAATCTCGAACAAATCACGGGAAAGACAACTTAATTTAATCAGCTTAATTTAACGAGGTACAAAAGTTTAATAAATCTTTAGAGGTGTCGATGGAACAGTCAATAATGCTGGCAGAGATCGAATTTGCCAATTGTTGAAATTTTTTAAAATTATGTTATATTCGAATTAATTAACAGGTTTATGCCATCACACTATGTTCTTAACTCCCAGCAATCCATCACACATAAGCAAGCCAGATTGTCATGACCAGATGGCATTTAGAGAAAAGTGATGTTTAGTGATGAATTATGGGAAATTTAAAAAAAAAAAAAAATGGGTTTTTTCGAATCCCATGAATTTTTGCCTGGGCTTTATGGTGTGCTTAATTGTTGTAAATGCGTCACACTTTCAGGTCCTGGAAGGAATACGTCAAATCACATGTCACCCTGTATAGGTACACCTCTGCCAAACACTTCGGGGCTTATAGGCGTGATGTTATGTGTAGAAATAAACAAGGTTCAATGTTCTTGTTGAAAAGTGTTTTAACAAGAAACAGAGAATTAACAGAATCAAAATATCTTAAGTATCTCAAAGAATAACATTTGTTTTAATTCCATTTATTTTTCTCTGTTTTAGTGTTGGTATGTTACGTATGTAGGTACCTACTTACCTAATATAATAACTCCAAATTACTAAACAGAGTTGTCTAGCTGATCGATGTTTTATTATAGAAAACATAACCATAAATATTGATATAAGTTTACCTCATCTTATAGAAAGGTTCTAGAATCTTTGTGAACACAATCTTATAATTAGGTAATGAGAATAAAGGCTCGTCAGTCTTCTTTAGGTACATATTCTTCGTCAACAAGACGTAGTACTCTTTAAGGTATTCTAGCTTTTCTACGCAACCAATGCTTGAATTCAGTACCTACATAATTGCATATTTTGAAGGGTTTCAAATTTAAGGCATTTTTATTTACATACCTACATCTCCTTTTATTTATTTCCAACTAGCTTCTGCCCACGGCTTCGTCCGCATGGATGTCGGAAATTGTCCCACGGGAACGTACTACCGGGACAAAAAGTAGCCTATGTCCTTCCCCAGGACACCATCTATGTCTTTGCCGAATTTTATCGAAATCCGTTTAGTGGTTTCGGTGTGAAAAGGTAACATACAGACCGAGTTACTTTCGAATTTGTAATATTAGTTTGGATTCTTCTTAGCGTGTCGATGGCAAAAATAACTCATGAAATATATATTTTTAAATTTGTTTGGCCCAAAATTCAACAACGCGAATACCGTTTGCTAACGCAGCCATGAGGTTCTCACGTGTGTAGGTGACAGGGCATGCATTGGAATCATTTACTATTCCATAGTAAATTTTCACTCACCGTTTGTCATTTCATTATGGAAAGCCTTTAAATCTTCAGCAAAATACTTGGGAAAGGCAAAACATTCCAATGCTATTGGTAGATTATGAATAAGCAATATTTGTTTCTTTTACAAATCTATTTTGGATAAACCCTGACTCTGTTAGGAGGTTTTGCAATTTCAAATTGAATTTTTAACTGGCGGATGCTTGGTAACAAGCTACTTTGGACACGAGTCCTAGTGGTAATTTATTCAGATAGTTTGACGATACTTGCAGTCGAGCTTACGAAGCTTAGACTTTCTGAGAATTCGAAAGGTAGCGCTTCTATTTTATGTTTAGTTTTTAGGGTTTCGTACCCCAAGGGTGCCAACGGAACTCTATTACTAAGCCTTCGCTGTCCGTCCGTCTGTCTGTCAGCGGGCTGTATCTTATGAACCGTAATAGGTAGACAGTTGAAATTTTCACAGAGTGTGTATTTCAATTGCCGCTATAACAAAAAATAATTAAATAAAACAAAGTAAAAAATGAAAGGGTTTCCCATACAAGAAACGTGTTTGAAAGACAATTAATGTAGTGTTAAATATTGGACGGCGGTACGAAACCCTTCGTGTGGTACTTTGACTCGCACTTGGCAGGTTTTTTTGTATGAAGAGGCTTGTGATGTCACCTGTCTAGTCCTAAGCTTACAGTAGTTAGGTACATACATAAGTATTTATTTTTACTCCGTAGATATAATATTAGATGCTATATCGCATCGTCTCTAACCAATCAGAGATCATGAACTGCCATCGGCGACGCCTCTTTTTAAATGGGGGAAACTTCTATACGAATAGGGGCGGCGCCGTGGGTATTCGTGGGTAGTTTTGTTATTATTAGTAAAGAAAAATATTTTAATTTTTTGACGTCTATATAACTTTGCCAATCCCTAATTAGTCGATCCCACACACTAATGATTTCTGTTTTGTAAACCACCGCCATTGTCCTTTATTATCACAGATTTATTTGTCTAGTAGGCATTGTAGGTATTGATTGGTTTTAGGAGTGTTCGGACTGCACAGAAAATATCAGCCATAATATTCAATATAGATCTAGCATGTAATAGGTTTATGATTGAAGATGTCAACTACGTCTATAACCACCATCTTCCCGCCCTTTTCTCAATGATTTAGGTAGTACCTATTGTCGAATATCTTCTTCCAAACACCTCGATCAGCCATCAGCTCAGCGTTCCTAGCAATATCATCTTTCAGGCAATCCATTCATATTCATCTTGTTACGTGAAAATCTTAACATTCTCATCTCACTTGCATGCACCTTTCATTCATTCCTTTTTAGCCCAACATTGCAACAAGACCATTGAAGATTTCCCCCGGAAAACTATAAAAAAATATTCTATACCTGTAAAAACGAACCTCCTCAGTTTAATTACCCGACAGTCCGCCATTTTTATTAAACTTCAAGTTAATTCTAGGTAAGTTTAAGATACAGTTTCGTCAACTCCGCCACCACATTGTATAAGTGAATCGTAGTATTGCATATGAAGAAATATAGAAACGAAGTAGGTGAGTGCCATTTAGAGTTGTACCTTCAGCGCAATTCTATGAGTTGAGTATTAAAGCCGACTTAAAGGGAAACAGGTATTGCTGAGATGTTGGGATAGTTTAAGATATTTTTTGTGCCCAATTGGCCTAAAGAACAGACTTGATCAAGCTTTCAGGAACAAGAGGTAAAGTAAGAATACGGAATAACCGCGTATAATAAGAAACCTTTGAAAAACCGGCTATGTTACTGATCTTTGGTGTCATCAATTGATTAAATAAGTAAATTAAGGTAGGGTATAAAAAAAATAATAATAATAAAACGATTAATTATGTTTGCATGTTGAGTAAAACAGATAAGTAACGTATCTAATTATGTATGTAAGTAGAACTGGTCATCGACAACTCCATAAACTGACATGTTTATGCTAAAAAATATTAAAGTATTAAGATATTTAGAGCTGAATTAGGCAATAAAACCAATCAGCATAATGTATTATATTTTATTATTTATTTATTACATATTTAATTTTATTATCTCATATGACATTCTTATATGAAGATGATACTTTACATACTTGTAATGTTACATTTTTACATACATTATGCCTTATAGGTGGATGCCTACGCGCAGGAAAGAAGTTCTACTTTTAATTACTAGCCTTGAATGTGTCTTGAGATTTTCAGATTAGTGGAAAGTTTTAATGTAAACCTATCTCATATTTAATTGGTGGTTTTATGTGTTAGAGTATCTTAGATAATATGATTAATACCGGTCAGTGAAGTGTTAATTAACTACCGAGCTGATTTTAATCAAGAAGTTTCGCTGGACCGTTTTTGATTCAGAATGCGTCCTAGAGTAACGGCCTACAGTCATACGTCTACGTCATAAACGTGATATGATGACGATAATAAAATTTAGTATACTGGACGAAAGGCGTCATAATGTGTACCTATATCTAAGCTACAGTTTATTTATAGATGTTAGATGTTTTAGTTTACGGTAATTGAAGTTCATTAAATATAAAACTTTTCATTCAAATCATTGTTAAACTTGTTCATTGAAATAATACTTAATTTTAACTTTATTTTTTTGTGCTGTGTTTTGTTAGTAATTGTGTAATGCTAAGATTTTGTGTTTTTTTTTAATATTTTGATAATGTTGTTAGTTTTGTTTTCTTTCTCTAATTTGGTTGTAAGTATATAGTTTAGTTTATTGGTTTAAGTTCTTAACTGTCGCATTAGGGTAAACCCTGTAATGATAGTTTAAGCAGTTATAAATAAATATATAAAATAAAATTAAAATAAAAAGTTAATGATTTTAAGGAAATAGCATAAGACGAATTATAAAATTTCAGGCAGTGGGGTCATTAAGTCTTTGCACTCAGTTTCTTGTGATGTGATAACCTTAATTTTATTGGTAATGCATTTTTAGCTTATTACTTATTAAGTACCTAAGAAATCCTGTCAATATAATATATTAAAATTCTCCTGTATAACAAAATATAGTGAATTCACTACGTATTTCCGAAATAAGGTAATACAGATATAGCGTATCAGTTATGTCCGCTTAAACAGTAAGAGTTCAGATGGAAACTGGTTTGTCGTACGCGGTGCAATATCAGCCCACAATTTGAATGCTGTTGCAAACTTTAAAGTCGTCTCATTGTTGAGTTAAGGACTTTGGCCACACATCCGGACGATGAAGATGATTATTTTATTTTTGAATGCGTATTATAAATTCCATGTTTGTCTCTGGGTGGGTTATGTGTTTTTTGTAGTCTGACACTATGATAGCTTCCACAGCACAGCATAGCGAATCCTGGTGAGGTTTTACCTAATTTCAAAAATAGTTCTATTTTAGAATGAAAGGTCGAATAATGCTTCGGGCTCTGTACTGCACTTGACATCGGTCTCCGAGAGAACTTTTGCACCGGGGGACCACTTTACCACTCAGGTCAAGTGTGTGTGTCAAAGTTAAGTCTTTCCAAAGGTCAACGCAACACTACATATCACTAGTACCTACATCTGGCAGTATGTTTATGGTTAGTTGGGTGAACATGATAGCGTTGGTTGCGCAGACGCTGCCGATTAGCGCCGTCCGGTCCAGATAACAGTGTGCCGGAACGCTGATCCGAATTATTACGAGCCCGTGAAGCTGACGTTTACGAAATAACTCCATACAATGTCCGTAGACATTCTTAACTGACTACAAGATTATAGTATTGATATTGTTATCATATAGCTTAGCTGTATTTGCATAAATTATGACATCATAAAATATATTAGCGGCCAATACTTGGATGCATATTATTAAATTTATTGTAATGCTTGTGGGGCTTATTACTCTTATGTCTATTTTTATAAACTAGTTTTTAAATACGTTTACAGAAGGAAAAAAGAAATAATATTTTACACGTCTAAAACTAACTCTCCCGAACGGTAGGAATATAAAAAAGAGTTAAAAAAAAATATGAAAGAAGAAAAGTAAAAAAAGGTAGACATTTTTTTATTTTTGGGATATAATGCTTCACGTTCGCGGTTATCACTGAGCTTATTACTGTAGTAATAACATCGTGAATATTAGCTTAAAAGTGAAGATATTGTATCCAGGAACAAAGTATCTGACAATAGATAATTATCTCATTTGAAAGATACCTCACTGAAGTATTTAAACGAGCAACACGGTCGGTGGGGTCAGGCCGGATCAATTGGATGTTACCAACTGCTAATCTTCGACAAACATAGTCTAAATCAGTATTGTTGGTTCACCTAGGAACGTTAGAAGATATTGCAAGTTTCTGTTGTTTGTGAGCGTTTCAGAGTTTAGTAGTTTTCTCTGTTTTGGGGATGTTGACAAAAATTAAAACTTGAAGGGCTTTTATTAGTTAAGTAACTACCAATTTTTTGTAACTAAATAATGAATACCTGCATATTATTATGTAGAGTTTCGATATAATAGATATGTGCCATACAGAGGTGCGTGTTCATAATAGACGTCAAAGTATCGAAGTAAGTAAAGTAGGTAAAGTAAGTAAGTGTCGAACGTTCATTCATTATTCCAACTACAAATAGATAATTATTGTATCGTAGTTTTGGAACTAAATACGGAAATGACGCATTGCTAGAATCAGTTATTAAGATAATTATTATTGTATACTCAGTATTGATTTTATTGCTTACTGTTCAGCTGGTGTTGAGTATTCAGATGTCATTTTAGCCTTAGTTGCGATCAGCTGACAGTAATAATATTACTCAAGAAAATGACAAAAACCAAAATATTATTACTAACTCCTGTAACTTGTACCAAACCCTCATAAACTTCTGAAGTAAAAAACACTTTTTACACACAGTTAGCTGAATCCTGTTATGCAAGAATAGAACAATGAAACTGGAGAAAGAATACTTTTTCTTTTGTTTTTTGAAGAGTATTAACAGTACAAAAGTTACGGGAACAAGTGTGTAACAGGTGGTTGTACGGTTGAAAATGGGTAAGCGGATAAACCCTTACAAATAAACTTTTTAAAACTTTTAATAAGATTACCTGTAAAAAAAAATCGGTACAAGTGAACTCGAATTAAGACTGTTTGGTAAATGTAAGCTTTATGGTGGCGATTTTGTAAAATTCTAAGCATCATAAAACTTTAAGATTGAAATTATAAAACAAGTTTAAGAATGACGACGATTTATGTAAATCCGACTAAAACCGGTTCTGCATATCAGTTGTGGCTTTCTTATAGGAGGAACTATAGTAAGAAGAGCAATAACAAGACGAGAAGGTTTGTGCTCACCATGTGAAGTGGGCGTGAAGTAGAGTGCGAACAGGTCGTCGACGGACGCGGTGGTGGTGGCGGGGTGCGCAGGCGGCTGAGCGTAGGGCTGCGGCTGCGCATGCGGCGGCGGCGGGCCCCCGTAGTGCAGCCCGCTTGGGCCCGCCTCCACCAGAAGCTGCATCTGCGAGATGTCCACGAACTCGTCGCCGTCGCCCCGGCCTCCCAGCTCCTCGTCCTCCGGCCGACGCATCGCGATCACCGAGAGCATCGCACGAGCGCATTCCCGCACTGCACAATCCACACCACCTCGTGCGTAACACCGAAACTGCACTCACATTCAACCCCGTTGTAAACGACACCGCACCGGCGCGTACGCCACTACACTTCCCTACTAAAACTAACTTAATGTCCTATCAAAATTGACGTGATCACAGCACATTTCGGTTAGGAAACTACATATACAATACACGGCACGTTAATCACATTGAAGGGTCACGAGCATCTACTGATAAATGAACACAGGTTTCGCACGCGGACTGTGTCGTCGCGCCGAGAACGCCACATCCTCGACTGAGGCACAGGCGGAGCGGCGAGGGCGTGCATACGCCGCCCCCGTGAGCGCCGCGGTCGTCGTCCGCCGCGCGCCCTATCAATGGACGCCAGCCACCCGGTCGAGGTCGGCGTTCATTCACGACGGTCGCGTTAATGGCGTTCGAGCCGGGCGTCCTCGCTCGGCCGCCGTTGTCGCCCACGTGCGCGAGAAAATGGCGCGGCGTCGCGACGGCAAAGGGAGGCGCGCGAAAAGCGCGGGGCGCACAAGTGTAGTGATGGCAAAGCGACGGCGGGCGGCACGAGCGCGGGCGTCCAGCGTGGGCGCGGAGGCTCGGCGGTCGCGTCACGCGGCCAGCCGGCTACCCTGCTGCCACGGCGCACTCCTGCCACTCGCTACTTTCTCTGCGCGTTGACTCACGATCCACTTTCGGACGCTACGCGCTGCGCTGCCGCCGGGTGACGGATCCCGGAGACCGTTTTGGACATGCTACAATTAGCCGGGTGGCACGCGTGCTCCCGTGACGTCGATAGACCGGCCCGAATAGTTCAGACGTTACGTAGTTCGGATAAATCATTGGCATATTCTAAAAATACGTTACTGGTCATAGCAGTAGCTACGTAATGATACCTAAAGCGTTACTCCTTATGCTATTTCAGATTTTTGGTATTTGACGTATGTATACTAAACACGTAGGACTTTCAAAAATAGACAGGCGTACGTACTAGAAAATGTGTTAATGAGATGCCTCAAGCAACATAGCATTTATCATGGCATTCGGTTACATTTCCCATATGCTAAACAAATCCAATTTGGCCTGAAAAACAACCGCGTACATCACACAGGCTTCAGCTTGAATCATAGAGGTAAGGTGAGTGTAATGTAGAAGTAAACATCTTCACGCCTGTATTCCCCGAAGGGTTAGGCAGAGGTGCATCTATAATACACTCATATTTTGCCAGTTATGTTTAAGTCCCACGTAATAGGGGGTGAGCCTATGGCCATCAATCGGGCACCAATCCAGACTCCGGGCTGCTACTGAGAAATTCCAGATGAAAAAACTAAATATCACTTTGCCCGACCCGGGAATCGAACCCAGGACCTCATGCTCAGCAGTAACGCCGATGAGGCAGTCGATAATGTAGAAATATGTATTTATGTTATTTTACCCACCTACTGACATTTATGAAAAGGTTACCTTATTCAAAAGTTCCAGAATATTCAACAATTTCAGGGAAACTCCTTCGATGTAATTCGACAGGGTAAACTTAGAAAATTGTAGAAATAAATAAATTGTCTGGGTACCTATTTATTAATGTGTTAGTGCGGTAATGATTTAAAACATTTATAACATAATCCAAATGTTTTATTACTGAGGATGTATGAATCCCTAAAATAAGGAAAGGTCATGGAACGTCTGCGTGTTGTCATGGCAACCTCCTGTTAATCCTCCACGCTTCCGGTAAATGTCAAGGCCCGAGTAGGCCGCGCCGCGCCCTTTTACGTTTCCTGCTTCTGACAGCTGCCAGAATTTAGCAACCAGCCCCTCTGAAAGTAACATGCTTCTTGTGATGACATTTATCTCATCGACCGTCATCAAACCTGTAACTCTGTGGAGGTAGGTGCACACGCCCACTCGGCGCGTGGGTGGACAAATTGTTATTCGTTAGGGGTTCCTTGTTATGAATTTATAATTTATGCGATTTTCGATTAACTTTGATACTATTTCATCTGAGTTTTGTGGTTCCTCTTGAACTTCTATAGCTTTTCAATACAAAACTGCGTTTTTTTTTTTGTAGATTTATAATTTTCGGACAAACATGAAATTAGGCTGAAATCTTGTACCTAGTTTTGAACAACAAGATTACAAAATTCAGCATGTAAATACGAACGCCCACTCTTTACTACCAAATTTCGGATCTCACTCCTGAGTAATAAAAATTGATGAAGCAACTACCAAGGCGTTGAAATACCAAGCCCTTATCAGCTGTGCTGAGGCGTCTGTATATGACGCAAATGTAGGGCCATAGGGCCTTAGAGCAGCCTTCGCACATCCGGCGCCCACGTCCTGCGTTACGCAACTATTTCATACCTGTAGCTACGACCCGCAACACATTGAGCAACAACAGCCTTAAGGCTGCTATTCTAAACAATATCAATTGTCAAAATGTACGGTTTGCTTTCTAATAAAATTAAATAGTTAGCTTATGAGTCATGTCGACAAACCACAGTAGCTTCCTGAAAAAACTGAAATGAAAATGGCCAGCGAACAAAAGATTCTTCGGGAAAAGGGTAAGTTCCAGGAAAAGGACAAAGTTCAAAGTTGAACTATGTTTAGTAGAAAATTTGCTTAATACATACTAATTCCCGTGGGTGGTGGAGAGTAGACTAAAGGCCATCCCTTACGCCCACTTGCGCGTTCATGAGTTATCCTAAATAGCTCGGTGTTAACAGCTAACTCAGGGTTAATCAAATATTTAATCTTGCACCACCAAGAGTTAGAGGTAAACCTGGAGTTAAACTTTTAAATATTAAACCCACCGATGCGATGTGGGCGAGTTAAGTCGCTAAACTCTGGGTTAGTGTTAGTAATGTCAAAATAAATTGATGTTATGAGGTACAGCTGTTATCTTATTTTGTATTTTACATTGTTCGACGTTGTAGTAAGTTAAAATTCGGTATTATATCAGCACGCAATATATTCATGAATTCATATAAAAATAAATACAAATTATTAAAAAAAAAATACATATTTTTCCTTATCTGACATTTTCGTCTGTAGTGGTATCTACAAGGCCACTTGCGAGCTACGCGTCACACGGACGAAACGCAAAATCCTGCATCGTGCAAGCAGAGTTTACCGCGCAACTTGCATATATACAACTTCCCGACATCAATCGTCGGGCAGTTGCCCACCAGACAAGACCCCAGTCTGGTCGGAGGATTCTCCCTTTTCTATAGAGTATGAATGAGCTTCACACCCTGTTCCTTATACCTCGTTACTGGTGACCCCGAATATGAAAGTCAGCGCAGCTTTCGTGCAACTACATCAGCGTGACGTCATCATTACTTCCGCAAGCTTTAGAGCGGCGAGTCACACAGCCAGCCAGCACCCACGGCTAAAACGGGTATCTTGACCACCAGCATGCAGCAACCGCGCATAACTGGTCATCATCCTCAGCTTCATCAGCAAACGTGGCACAGTACACTGCACTATCGGCCGGGCTACAAGCAGAGCCCTTAAACCTTCTCCTGATCGACGCCAGCAGTCAGCTTCACCCCGAAGCTGTACCACATCAGACACTGAAGCATAAAGCAGCGCCACCCCGACTCACGGGATGCGACAGCTGGTTCCGACTCAGTAGAACCTCAATTGGCCCTGGCAAGCTTCATACGATACACGACTCAGCCCACTATCGACCTCTGGTCTCCGGAGGGGAGTGATGTAGCGGCATCTACAATGCCACATGCGAGCTGCGCGACATATTGACGCGGACGTCACGCAAAAATCTACATCGCGCAAGCAGAGTTTACCGCGCATATTATGATTTAGTTAATCTTCCGCACTGCTTAGAAGCAGTGCGATCGATAGGAAGATTAACTAAATCAAAACGTTGTTTACATTTCAACTTGTTTTAAACAAGAACTAAAGATCCACCGCGAGTAGCACTTTTTATTACAAATGCACTTTGAACGGTAAAATTATCATCATTGATAAACACTACTTCATGTTCTTTCAACCAGTGTTCAGTCAAACATAACACTTGAACATCATAGTTCTCCATAATAAACTTAACTCTAGCTCTTTGCCGGACAGTTCCTGCATATTTTAAAGTAGGTACAACATTTATCATATGCGGCTCACCCGTCTTCGCACCTAATAGTTTAAACAACAAGGCGTATCAAAAGTAGTGGTAATTAGACTACTAACAGTAATCGATGGTACAATACAGGCACCGGTGTCACTGTGTATATTGTATGCTAAAAGATTAGCAATTTGACTTCTGCAATTAGGTGGCAAATAATTGTATAATTTGTCAGTTTGTAATCAGTAATAAATTGATTACAATCAAAATATACAATAGCGTCATTGTGATGACAATTCCTATTATATTTAACTTAAATTATAAATGTGCCTATTTGCTTTTTTTTAGCTAAATCAATAAAAATTAAATAGCCTAATAAACTAATGAAAACCGATATCTTCAAAATTTGCGTTTCGGTTCTTCTCGAGCATGCTAGACGGGTTGGTATTCTCGATATGTTTGCTCAGTCAGCTCGTCGAGAATAACAACTCGTCAGAAGATAAAATAGAAAAAATAAACAACCATTGATCAAGCTTATTGACCTGAGTTTAGTTACAGAAATTTCGATAAATTCGAAAACTAGGCAAAAGTTTTAAAGTTTTTAATAAAATATAGGATCAGTAGATTAGCTTAAACTAAATGTTAACTAAAATTTGTAAATTAAAAAAACCTGTGGTAGCGATTACCATGTCTCTTAAATTTTAATCAATTGTTAAGCAACTGATTACCAAAATTCTTATTCATAAACGCTATTTAGCTCTAAGAGATAGCTAAGCAATTGATTAGTAGTTGTCAAAATTAAAGACCACCAGTGCACTGTTAAGAGGATGCTAAGAGGCAAGATGGCGGATTTTATATGAATCAGCTGATGGATCCAATAGCATTATTGTGGACTTTTAGGTTATTTTGTTCCTAATATCGAGTTGTGACTTAGTAAATATAGAATTCGACAATCTTGTACGGGATTTCAGAACGACGCAGAAGAATTAAATAATTTTGAAACATCGGCGAGAAGTAGACCGAGGAAGACCTACAGACCTTGTTTAAATCCACTACAAGAATGATTACCTATTAAATATTCTTCATTCGAAGTACACATTATGAAATGATTTATAGGGAAAGCTCAATTAGGAGGAGGCTCAGTAGGTGTTCAAGAGGTTTGAAGAGAAGGAGTTCGTGAGGAAGCTCATCGAGAGGAGATTCTGATTATCCAATGTGTTATCCCATGTGCCCCACATCTTATGACGCCAGTTCTGAGGCCCCGAACTAAAGAAAAGCCACGTTGTGGCAGTTATACACAAAACCAAGAGACATTTTGCAGAAAAAATTTATTTTGATACATAATAAAGCTACATCTTTGTTATAAATTCATTATTTTAGATTTCCAATATTCTTCCTCCAAAGACATGGACCGTGCCATTCTTTCTCATGCTACTTTTTCTCGTCTTTTTCACGTGGCATGGTCTCGTCCCTCGCCGTCTTTGTGAATAGTTGAATAGTATTGGTGCTAGGTGCGAGTGACTTTCATAGCAGCAGTCAAACTTGTACCTGTAAACAACCATAATAATTGTTATTAAAAGATACTGAAACTTTGGTGCAAAAGCAATAGGAAGTAATATAAAACAGACACAAGTACCTACATAGAAAAGAGTATATTCGTGTTAAAAGGCTTATAGTACATGAAAATACGTAGCTCTTGGTGCCGATTCTCTTGTACACCGAACTATACTAACTAAACTATCACTAAAATTCCTTACTTTTTGGCTATGAGAATCTTAAAGCTATTTTACAAAAAATATCTCTAAATTAAAAATAATTTTGACGCAACTAATATTTCATTTGACAATCGCGACTCTACGTGGTACTTGTTTGCTCTACCCCGTGAAATTTTGTTAGAGCCTGAAGCTGGCATGGGGGGCAGCCTCGATGTGTTTTATATGGAATTTTTCACTTTTTCTATGGAAAATATGAAAAATTATTACCTACATGTAGAGTTTTATGGGTTTAAGGGTCTTATAAAAGGGGTCCAAATTGTAATTATTTTTGCGATAAGACACACCATTTTCGAGATATATATAAGCAAAATAAAAGATACAGTACTGTTTTTGCACCTGAAGTCGAGGTGTTTTGGTGATTTTTAGTTCATGACAACTAATTTTTTTCCACACCTTGTTAATCGCGATTAAAAATAGCCAATTTTGTTAGACAACCAGCATTCAAGGTTAAAAACGTCAAATTCAGATTAGCTAAATTGCCAATTTCACTAAATTAATAACTCAGTGCCATCTTAGTGCTGTCAAACTAAAATATAGTTATGTTGTGTCACTTTAGTCTATCTCAGAATGGGAAATCGTCGTTTGACAGGAATAAACAAAATTTTAGTGATTTTTAGTCTAGTTTAGAGAATTTTGTGACAAGAGTATCGGCACCATTATCGGCTATTGCTTTAACATTCATTTGGTTAGTTTATTAGCAAGTATATATAAATTCAGAGATAAGTAAGCTTATCTACTTTTTAATATTTGTAAATATGTGAGCACCATGTATCTATCACATATCTAATTTACCTACCTGTCTTTGCATTATATTTAATTATTTTTACCTATTGTGGTATAGTAATTTTATTCTAGGTGCATCGTCTTCACATATAATTATATAATTAATGTGAACCTACATAATATTGTAAAACATTTTAAAAGAGTAACGGTGGAGTTTCTTGCCCATTCTTCTCCATACGAAACTACCTTTTGGAAGGGGCAACTAGAATCAATTAATTTTTTTTTGTAAACTTTCAAAAGTGCCTTTTATGTGCCTATTTGAAATAAATGATTTGACTTTGACTTTTATTATTTTCATTGCTACCATCGCTAACACAATGAAATACTCGTAAACATAATAAATCATTTTATTCAAGTTAAAATTTTCCGATAATTTTTTTGAGTTCTCTGCCAGTCACGACAGATACAAAAATCGTGGGTTTGACAAATTTGTTCTTAAAATTCTGTGTTTGAGTCGACTATTTTGAATATAATCTGTGCCGAACGCATAATTAAACCTCTATTTCAGAGAGTTAGGAGGGGGGGGGGGGGAAATGGCGGGAATAACACGAAGGAAACTAAAACAAAAATAAAAAATAATTGAAAATAATGGAAATCGTTGTCAAGAAATAAGGAAAATAAGTACCTAGCTAAGTATTCTTTGTTCTTTGTATCAAGTTTGTACCTGGAAAAGTGGAAACCTAAATTATCAAACCCAAACCAAAGATTGATTTTGTGTAGTGAAAGTTTTGTGCTAAATAATACCTCCCGCCGCTTGATAGAATTATTAAAAAATAAGACTTGTATATAAATATATTAAAAAACATTTTCGAAGAAATTTAGTGAAGGAAATTAAATAAACTAAAGACTAGGCTAAAAGGTCTTAGCAACCAGGCCATAAAATACTTATAAAAAAAAAACTCCTCTTTTTCGTTTCGCAACTAATCACCTGATAACTAGCGTTTATAAAAAAAGAAAAGTTAATCATTGATTAAGAGCTAACTAACAGCCTTATTTATAAAAATCTCGCTAATGACTGATTAGCCACTGACTAGCTAATGTTTATTTATCATATTTTAAAATATTTACACATTATTGTTGTCACAAAACTTTAAGGCATAAAGAAGCATGAAGACTCAGATTAAAAAAATATCGCCCATCTTTGACTGGTGTATAGTTATCTGTGGCGTACTTTCCCGCCCTAGTGCTGGTACGCAGAGGCAACAGCACGCGTGTTAAATAAAGGTGTGTGAAAGTAGGCTTTTAGGCCTAAACCACTTTTCTACTGAAAAATCATATTGAGTTAGCCCCACATGGTGAGCCTCATAATATCATAGCGTACGTAAGTACTTGTCATCACCTAGCAGTCCAATGTTGGACAAAGGCTTCCGCTAAGTTGCTTTAAACACATCTTGTTACCAGTAAATTATAAAGATGTTCTCCTCAATGAATGCTTATACCATACATACAACATAAGTTTCAACATGCTGTAATAATGTTACATGTTCACGTTATGAATGGGGGGACGAATACTTAATGTTTTAGATAAGTGACTATAAAGCATATGAAGCACTTTGTATGTATTCTCTTGAACACGAGTTCGTTGGCAAGTTTAGGGGGAAGCCCCAGGTTGCCCGCAAAATTCAAAATTTCTTACGTTTTTTGCAGGTCAGCGTCAGGTTGTGTTTTGAACAAAATTTGATTCGCGACCGTAACAAGTATGTATTTACAGAATTATAATAATTAAAATCATCAATACAACCCTCTAAGTTCGTATAATCTTATTGATTGATATTTTATGAAATTGTCATTCAATAGGATTATATGAACTTAACGTACCGTAATGTAAGAAAATTTTAATTTGGCGGGCTACCTGGCGCTTCCCCCTTAACTTTACACAACCGTATGTTACACGTAACATTTTCAATAATAGCCGGTGAAATACGCACGCACGATTAGCTAAGAATCATTTGTACAGTGTAAATGTATCCTTATATAATAACGTTTGATAAGTGTTCAATGTAGATGTCACAGGCATCATTTCGGAGGCATGATGACGCACTTGTCTATACATTTCCCTTACACGATGACGTCCGCCCGTTTCATAACATCCTATTTAGATAATAATGCCTGATAAACAAATATCGGGAAACGTTTGACACACCACAAATATAAACGGATAGCATTTTCCGAAGTCTCGTTAATGTCAGTATACATTTTGGCTTTGTGGGTGTGTTGACGTGCAGGACCCGCCTAAAATAAAAAAAAACACGTGTAGCACTCGGGGACTGCCGCGGTAAAGCTATTGCATAGCATTTTTTATTAACTTATGCAATTATAATTTATTTTTATTTTTTATTTATGCAGTTTTTTTTTTCTTTGATATTAATTCAAGTACAGTCGTACCATATACATACACGTTAAGCGAACGCTCGGCCGAGCTATATGGTAGGCGGAGTGGGGGGTGTTAGGTTTTATTTTCGTTACGGAATTTCTTGATTCGGTCGCCGCGCTCAAAGCCCGCGATAAAAGCTATGCAATAGCTTAAAAAGACCACAGTTTACATGACCTTAAAAATAACAGTAATCGGTATAATCAGTTTTTCTTTTTTAAACCATTCAGAAGTGGGAGTCCCGCTTCACGGGGCACCGTCGACTACGCCTAAATGCGTCGTGGGGCCATGCTTCTCAGAACCTAAATGGTTTCTATGGTCAAGGTTAACCCGATACTGCAATAAAATTAGCAAATTTCCGGAAAAACAAAACGATTTTTATTTTAAGTCCTCCTTCCATAGCGCCCTTAAGGCTACACTCCAACCGAATTCTTTGATCAAATTGTACCAGATGTCGACTTATTCCATGATTCCATAAACGTCTTTAAAACCAATAACCGAACTCCCGAAAAGCGCAATCTGATAACTTGTTATGTTAGTACCTATATTTTGGAAACTCTTCACCTTTTTATAGTTTTCTATCTAGCTGCGCCCCGCGTTTTCAACCGCATAAGTCTCGATACTGTGGGAATATAATAATAATAATAATAAATTTATTTATTGCAGAACCAGTCCATATGCATACATGTGAAATTAAAAATATTAGATACATTAACAATAGATTACAATTAAATAAACATTACAAAAGTCATCAATAAAAACATTATAAATTACACTTTTACAATAATAAAAAATTAATAAATTAAAATAAACTATTCATCTTAGTCTAAATTTAGGTTTGGATCCGGAATGCTAAACATGCAGCCTGGTCCAGTACCGCATTATTGGGCAATCCAGATCCAGATCCATCCTCCGTGCGAACAGCTGAAGGTAGCTGTTGGAACTGCCTCGTATGCGGCGCATCAGGGACACAACTCTCTTGCGAATAATCGCCCCAAATCCATCTATATTTGCGCCCGCAAACATACCTGACCCGCTACAGTAGCGAGGCAGCTTCATCAGCGCCCTGAAAGCATTATTGTAGAGAACACGCAGGGTGTCGTGCGATTTTTTCGTATGCTTGATCCATAGGCTGCACGTGTAAAACGATTGAACAATTTTAATATCGGGATAAACAGTATTCTACATCCTAACCCAGGTTATGGTCTACCCATGTACCAAATTTCATCCAAATCCGTTCAGCCGTTTTAGTATGAAAGCGGAACAAACGAATTTACTTTCGCATTTATAATATTAGTTAAGAAGTTAGGATTTAGAAGCTTTCCATTATGATCTCATTTTATTTAAATTTTTGTTGTGTATGTCTTAGTCAAAATTGCAATATTGTTCGTTTTGTAATTTTATTTTTATTTTTGTTATTATCTTAAGTTTAAGAAGTATTTTGCCATAATTTCTAAATTCTAGGGCCTTTAGTTTTATTATTATGTTTTTCAGTTTATCACCTATTTCTGAGATTGCTGTTTATCCTGTAGTTGGCGACTGTGTCAGTCCGAGGGTATTGTAATACTTAAGACACAAGCTGTTGGTGTACCTTTATAAATAAATAAATAAAATAAAAAACACTTTGCAAAGTTAGACTGAAATGAAATGAAATCACAATATTGACTACTCATACCTATTAGTTTTATTTTGTAACTGAATTTGCTAAATAGACATGATATCATTTGTTATTGCTACGACTGCTATGACAAAAAAGTGTGACATAAAACATAACAGCTTATTATAGTGACAGTGTTTCGCTCTCTGTAATGATTTTTTTGTTATTAACATAACGAAAAGGCAATCGTCGGAAAATCGGGCAGCGTCATTTAGTGGTTCCGTCAGTTGCGAGCAGTTAGTGCGGGGGCGAATAGGAAGATTGACTTATATGGAAGCGGCGCGAGCGCAAGTTAGCGTCACCGCTCGATTAACCGACCGTCGCTTGTTGTTTAGGCTCTGGGACCGATAGTCTTGTTCGCATGTACTTTTAAGGTCATATTATTGAGTTCTGTGTGCCGCCTACACACCCACCATGATTTGGGAATGAGAATAATTTTGACGGAATTGCTTCCTATACCTACATAGAGCAAGCCTATATTATGTTGTCAAATAGTAATTTAATAATTAATTCCTAAATGATATATTTCATATGATAATGTAACGGAAGCGGCATTGTATGAGGGCGGTTAACCCTTTAACGGGCAGT
The DNA here is from genome assembly GCA_917490735.1 of Dryobotodes eremita. NCBI lineage: Eukaryota > Metazoa > Arthropoda > Insecta > Lepidoptera > Noctuidae > Dryobotodes > Dryobotodes eremita. Next base: position 13,393,595 of record OU823251.1, on the reverse strand, counting down.
ACGAAGTACGTAGTTTTTTTTTGTTTTAAAGAGTGTTGACGTAGTTAGAGGCCCCCTACAAAACATTTCTGAACAATTCCTCCCCCTAGATATCCCTATTTACCTTTATGGGGGGAGGCAATATATTTGTTTTGTAATTTTTATGTACGTAGATTAAAAATATTATTCTGCCAAATCGATTACCCGTCGGATTCAAAATACCGCTGTGGCAAATATTTTGCCAACGCTCGTGAAAGGATTAAGACAACAACTTGCAAAACTTATCAAAATGTTACATAAGTAATTAGATCTTCAATACGCCTACTTGATGAAACTTTCTTGAACACCGAATTACATTCAAATCTCTTAATTTAAATTATTTGAACACGGTTGTGCTCATACAATGTCGTCTTTATGTTACTCATTAACCATAGATATCACATAAAAAGCTTGGGTGAACAGTTTACAAAGTAGATTAATAACGTTAATTCCGACTGGAACATCATCTAAGACGGTGGGGTTCCCACCATTACATGGGATTTGTAGGACAAATAAACAAAGAACGAAACGCAACTTGTACAGACTAGATAAAGAAATATTATAAATTGAAATCACTAGTAAACTCCGGTATAATTTACAATATTATGTAAATTCATCATAAAGTATTATTAAGCTTGACTAAACAACATCATAATCAGCATCAACTTGCTACCTCTTGTCAGCTTAAAAAGGACTTGTACCGTAAAACTAACTTTACAATGTAGAGATTGGTGGTTAGTGGACTGAAGAGAATAAATTGAGATGTTAATTTGCTCCTGCATTTGCTTAACAGGATTTAAAAGGTTGACAGTGTCTATATTTGTTGCAGAAAATGTAAACTCAGTGTCCAAACGATACGAGAAACAAGACAATATCGTTGGTACTCTAGATAAGGATGTATCCCAAGTTAGTATTGCGTATGGCCACAAAGTTCCAGCTCGCATACTTGACATAGCCAGCATAATGCGGTTGCTTAATTACGTGTACTCCAGCCGTGGTAATTAACCACTGCAGCGGTTATGATTATTCACGCGGGTACCCGCAAATCCGACTATCAATTACTGTGACGGCTACATGCCCATGCGCACTGCCAACTGAACGCGATGACCGCGTTTTGTGCTTTCTTATGTTGTGCTTCAAGTTTTATACCGCAGCAGTAACTGTGATTTATAAGGTTTTCTAGGACTGTGTTGAGTTTACTCCGTATCCTACTTAGGATTTTTTTAACACGGTTGGAAAGTATATCGTGAAGCCTAAGGATTCCCTCCGTTTCGTGTACAATTTGCCGTATAAAAATGTGAGTAGCTAATATTTAAAGTTAACAGGTAATAAAAATTGGTCTCGTGTAATAAACTAAACTTTGGCAGTGTCGCGTGACCTCCTAATAATTAAACCTATTACTCAATGTAACTTTTCAAAACATTTTGCGTTCACTTCTGTTTATGTTTGAAGAACGTGGCAGCTCCTAAATTCATTATAAGTAAGTAGTTTTATACATTTGAAATCCATTTGATATTATAAGTTTAAGATATTATAGCAATAGCATGTATTTTATGTCTCTACCAGGTCCTAAATACATAATTGTGTAGGTAGAGTGCTTACATTGATAAACATTGCAATTTGTCGCTATCTTTTGTCCCGACCTGACCTCAGAGTGCAATTTTATTACTCTAAACATTCTTGTATCTTATTTCCAACCTATTAACCAGGATGATCCATTCAATCTATTCCTACCCATAAAGTAGGTTGCATAGGTCATCTTCAAGCACCTTTTAAAATTGTTTTTCAAACCTTATTTATGGAGATCACGAAATTGGTCGAGTCAACTTGTCTGTTTCGGTGCAACCTCGTTTAATAGATACAAGTTTCCAATTTCAGAGGATATTAGTCATTTGAAAGATCAGAAGTGCAGGACGCAGTAAAATTTTGCTATAAATTAACATTAATTATTGAGAGCACAGACAGACTTTAGTTTCTTAATATAGGCCGGGTGAAATCTGAACAGAGCCTAGTGTCGTTAATAATTCCTTTTATTTAGCACTTATTAAAGGGTATGCGCTCAGTTCATCCATTCTCGGTACAAACACATGCAGTGCAAATCCTTGGAACAAAACAATAATAGAACAATCTACATTCCCTACCGTTTGTAGAAGCAATTTGGTGTCATGCAAGGCAACAGGAAATACGGTGCGGCAGTTGCAATGCAAGGTTGGGGTTCGATTCTTGGGCAAGATAAATTGCCCGCTGTCGATAGATCGCGCACCGTATTAGAATATTCGTATTGAATACAAATAGCGAGGGGACGCGTGCGACGACCAACCGTAGTCGTCTCCACGCAGACCAACTAACACTACAATATGTGTTCGTACGCTATAATTAAACTATTTCGAGTAGCAGTATCTTCAAATATTTATTCAAACTTTCTAATTTGTGACTCGAGGTGCTCCATCAGTTTGAGCATATTGTGGGGCAATTCACGGAAATTAGTTAGGCAGATATCCAAGCCGCGTTTAACCGGGTAATCGGCGTGTAATTAAACGCTTCCTCTTACAGAAATTACGTTACGAGTAATAAATAATAAAATAAAACATTGCGAGGAGCGCTACTGAACGCGTGAGTTGTTGACATTGATTTATTGCCTCAAATTGTGTATTTTTCATCGTCAATGATCTCTCGCCGTTTCGGCGTCGATAAGTGCCGTTTAACACTTGATATAGTGTCGGTAATTTGTGACCGGGTTCCGCTTTTCCCTTTTCAATTAGTCCGAAATTGGACTTTATGATGTAATAACGACGGCTGGTTAACAACCCATCAACGGATCGCTTCTTTCATTTATCGACAAGATTTAATTTAACTAATACACGTTTTTAAATTATTATCAAATAGGAATTTGTGGACATCACTTTGATGGAAATAATTTAACGTTATGTAATAACATTTTATAATGGTCGCATCGACTTTAATAAACAGACAGCTACTCAAACGATAAATTATAATTAAAAGTCGTTTCCTACTGTAGATAGTAGAGCATTAAACTACTTACATTTTAATAATATTAATTTACACTGCTCAATGTAAGAATGATTTTAAAATGCGATTAAAATATTAGATCGGGGAAAAGTTAGAGAATAAGAGGTCGTGTGGCACCCAAATATCGAGCTTTTTTGTATACTCAGACTTTTTCAAATGGGTCAAAATCGTTTTGTGGTCAACCCCTAATTCTTCAGCTATGTCGTAACTACTAATATATCAATCTTGCTGCACTTTTTCAAAAATGGCATCGACTTTACCCGTAACAGGGCGACCAGAGCAAGCTGCATCTTTGACATCAAAATTCTCGGACTGAAAACGCTTGAACCAACTTTGTGCTACTCTTACTGACACTGCGTTAGGTCCATAAAAATGTCACATATTTTTATCGAGGCTTGTGTCTCATTTTTCCTTTTTTTGTAATAAAACTTCAAAATCTATCGAATTTCCTCGTTAGATTCAGTCATTTTGGCAGACAGAAAAACAATTGCAAAATGGCGGGAAATTGTTTTTACTATTTCTTTTTCTAAATGTCATCTATTTTATGGCATCATATAGCTAGATACAAACGGTACGGCCAAAGAGATTTTACTACAACTTTATACCTATTAAATACGAAAAATCTTTTTCCCCGACCTATTATGATAGGCTTTATCGTTATGTGATCAGTTTTTATAGGATAATAATTTGTTGTTCTCTACATCTACTCATTACCATTTATTTCAATAGAAATAGATGTGCGGAAGATAAACCCATTGAAAAGTAAAAAAATAATTATATAATTACTTGCAAAAAAGTATTCGTTACTGGTCTAATAAAATCATCGCACAAGCAGTGAACCCCAAGAAAATTTATTGGTGCATTAAATTCTAGGCAAATAACACGAACAGATTCTATTTATAACAGTTATAATAATAACATTCGCAGTACTATACAGTACGTAGAAGTCATAGGTCAGTTCGTACGGTGCGTTGGCGCCGTCCGCGACTCCTCGCGTAACAAACCTTGGCCCGCGGGCGCGTTATAATTGCGCCGGAGGAGACCCAGTGCCGCTCTCACCACTGCCCATTACTTATTACAGGGTTGCCCATTCAATATGTTATTGCTTTAAGCTGTTGTAGTATCGATGTAAAATAATTGGAAATGATGAATGGATTCGGAAGTGTGTCAATGCAAATTTTCGTGGGTTTTAATTGCTAATTCCGTATACAAACAGCCTGAAACAGTAGCAATGGCTTTCATTTTGACATTGTTGAGATTGTGATTGATAGTGTATTACGCAATTAGGGCGCTGTTTAGCAATTTTACCAAATATTTTGGCAATAATTACATAGAGCTCAAAAGGTACATTTAGCACACCTGGAAATCGCGATTCTCTTAGTATGTCGGTGCACAAACCGTGTGAAAATCTTAGTCGTACGGTGAAAGCGTTTGCTGTTAGCTTACCTATGTTGTTTCAAAAATTAATGTCTATTAAGAAGTATTCTCTTCAGCGGAAACACGACCGATTTTCTGGTGTTAATAATTGGTACCAACAATTTGTAAAAACGACCACCAGTGATAATTCGATGGGTCACAAGCGGTCCGCTGTAAGATCTCTAAGGAAAACTATTCCACCTCTATAATATCATATTTCCTCCTACTTTTACAAGTTGTGTCAAATTATCTACTCAGGGACTATCAGCAGTTCCTTCACTGGTAATATTGTGTAAGTAGCTCAGCACTGTAAACTAAAATGTTAATGTTGTTTTGAGGTGTCACAGAACGTGTCGCCTCTCCGTAGGTGATGGCACTTATAAACATTCCCTGGGTGACATTATGGGGCTCATATATTTTTCCCTATTACCAATTCAAAACTGATAGTCTTAAAACTAATACAAGTACAATTTATTCAGTTTTAATAAAGAGAATTAAATAAAAACTTACATATAAAATAACTTATAATTTTATTATGGAAATGAAATGAATATATTCTTTCGTCCGCAAGTCTATAAACTTTTAAATACAAATGTTCCCACAGTTTGATTACTTTTCTAAACTAATAATATGTAAAATGATTATAGATAGCTTATAGCTGTTTGTTTTGGTAAAATATAGTATTTAAATTGGTAAAGATCTTGTATTATTTATGTAGGTATATATACCTACTGACGAATCAGTGATATTTACGTACTTATTCATTTGGATTTCAATGAATTTGGTATATTTATTATGATTAAAAGCTAATACTTTCATGTGTTAGGGAACAATTAGGTTCATTAATATTTTAAGAAATCATTTTTCATGTTGCCGACTAACTTTATTATTTAAATTGTTTATTTTGTCTTAAAAAGAAAATAACGATGACATTAAAAAAGAGTGTGTTTTATTGTATGTATACCTACATACCAATATTTTTTTAACTTTTAATTTTATATTAAAACATTTATTCATTAATGCAAAATACAATGATTTAAATCACAGTTGGACTTCACTGCCACAGTTTTGGAAGACGTTTTTACATGAGTTGTAGTTAATGTAGTTATATATAATCATATTCAAATTTTTATCATAAAGTCTTATAAAATAATTATAGTTAATGCAGTGTGGAACTGGCCAAGAATATTCATACGTAATAAATGAGTTCGTTTAAGTATGTTGAGGTGCTATGACGCTTGTTCTTTATAGCCTCGGAGGCTGTTCGCGCAGCTTGACTTTGTTTTTACGACACCATAACCGACCATATTTATGGAGTGTATTTAGCATGGACCCGCTTCACTATTTCCTTCCGAAGGGCACAATACTTGTAAATGTAGTTGGGCGCGCTCGCGATCATTGTGTTCTGCGGCCGCTGCGCCTGCACCGCCGCGTGGGACGCACCTACTGGTTATCGAACACCGTATCAATAAATTGCACTTGCGTCCGTCGTGTTTTGCAAATAAAAGAACCTGAATACTGCGTGTTATCGACGAAAGGTCTAAATAAATTCGAATATGTACTTATTTGTTGCTTACGTCTGACGATATCATCATCAGCCTTGTTTGATATACATACATGCATACATACATACATACAAATAATGTTACATTGTTTATTCGACCATAAGTTTAATATGAAAGAAAGAAAACAAACTGCTTGTACGAATCGCTGTTCAGGTATCTTTTAAATTTTAATCCATACAGAGCGTTCACGATTACTTTTTATTTTTATAATCAAGAAACAATCGAGAATCGAGCTTAACGAGCAATTACGTTTTGTCCATCGGTGCAGTTGTGTGCGATGCAGGCCGGGTATCAATTAAATCACCAACGAAACGTTCCTTGTGTTATGAATATTCACATGCGTTGAGTCGAGACGAGGGCCGAGATCCGCCCTGCGCCAGCCGCGAAAAATAAAACACATGCAGGTGGCAGATTCAATAGCCTCCCATTAGAAGCTATTATATGCCAATAAATAATGCAAGGGAGACAGTTGGGCTATTCGTCCGTAGACGGTGCCGTAACTCATACCGCTGTAATGATCCCCATAATAGAAATAACAACAGACAGGGCCAGCCTAGGTAGTAAGTTATGTGTTACTAACGAAACGAGATCACTTGAACCAAACATAAAATAAGAGTAAGAACGTATCAAATCTTCCTTCACAATATCGATTTTGTATTTATTCTGCTGCGGCACTTATGTATAATTAGCTTCATTTCGTCGGCTTCCGTCGCCAGATTCATAAGCAACAATTAATAAAATATATTATATTTATTGGCAATCCGTCCCCCGTAATATGTACCTTTTCCTGTGAGCTCGCCCTTTCAAGGTGCAAGACAATCAAACATTGCTTCATCATACAGCCTTTTTATAGGTACTTTTTCAAAGTATCCTAATGAAGTATCTTTGTAGGTTCCAAGTTTCATATTTTGTGGTTTAGATATTAGGTACCTATTCTAAAAACTTTTAAAATTCTTTTCTTTTTTGTCGTATTTTGTTATTTATAATTCTGTAATAGAACCCCGGCATCCATTTATGAAAGCAGTAAAAATGATGATGGACCCATCTTTTAAATTATAAAAGGGGTAATCGAAAGTCGATGCCGACGAAGAATTAATTATTGTCACTTAAGGTTGTGATGGTCGCAAAGACAGGTCGTTTCAACGTGTGAGGACGAGATTATTACATCATGATTGGTGCGTTAATATTATATTTCCTTATGCGGCGATGGTGCGGTCTCCTCGAGTACACGAGAGCCGGCACGGTGTCAATTTCCATTAATACGGCCATTATTGTGGCCGGTACATAAATCGCTCGCAGCATCGACCACCGGCTGGATATCCCGACGAAACGTAAAAACACGCGTGCAGCATGCGAACTACAGTTACTTACAAACTATTGAGAATAAACCTAGAAGTTATCAAAGAGAAATCGGCTAATTGTGTTGTCGTCAATTGTGGCTTCATTGAATTTGGTGTGGTAAACGACCTCGTGCTAGACAGAGCTGACGATGGCGGTATGAGTAAGATTGAACTTATACATGAAGATTTTTCAATGACAGCAGAAACTGAAAAGAAAGATCTGGGGAGGCTTTTCCTCAGCGAGATTTATGATCTTCCATTTGGATACGATAAGGTATTGTTGATCCTAATAAAATAACTAATTGTCAGTAGCTATGCTCAGTTTCTAATTACATTTATCTAGTCTACAAATATCCAATTTCTAAAAAAGAATTCACAAATCAAAAAGGATAATTTTGGAAAGTTTAGTACTTATGTGAAGGTACCTATTATTAAAACGTGACGTCAATAGTGCCAAGCAAGTCACAAAATAGAATGGCCAAAGATAAACAAAAAACACCCATCATATATTGATCCCATGTGAATAGATAAAAATACTTAAAAATTAACAAAACTAGTGAAGGTTTATGTGAACAAACTGGTCGTGGGCATCTTAACACTCCCCCACGGTTTAGCTTCACTATAAAACAACATTTTATGCGAGTCTGTCACGCACTGAAGTGACATGCGTCGCTATTTACTAAGGATTCGTGACCTATGACTTGTCATGGCATGCTGCTTGAGCACTATTCTTTAGCGTTTGCTCTGAAAGTGTGGAAGGTTAGTTAAATTTATTGCTTGAAGTCAACAAATTCATAAAAGGTGCACGCTACTAAATTTTGTTGGTCCAATTTATTATCAGTATCGAAAGAACGCGAGATAATTTTCTATTTACAATCTTACCAAGAAAATCTTAACCAGATAAGATTTAGAAATAAAATATTTGTGTAGGTACTTATCTAGTTTTCAGTTTTCTGTAGTCTCAACCGCGAGTGAGTTACGCCAGCAGGAAAGTATCTCATAGAATGAATTTAGCCGGACAAAGACTTAGTGCTTCATCTGCTACCAATGTGCGCCAAATATAGAGTTTGAGCTCCTTAACGTTTTTAAATAAAACGGGAAAAGCGATTCCTGCTGGCATAACGTTGTTTTAGCAGGAAAATTCTAAACGAATGACCGGAGAGAGAAACAAAGTATATGGTCAGATAGCTTAAGTTTGTGTATGAATGTACGCAAAAAATTAAGTTTGTGCGTCATAAGGTTTCAGAGATTATCAATTCCTGCTGGGGTAACATTTTGCAGAATCTTGTTTTTTGGAAACTATTCAATGTGCTACCGTAGAAAAAGGTATAGGAGTAACTCTTAGTTTGTGCTTAATTTGAGTAATCGTAGATTTACAAATAAATCTACCGTTTTAAAGTATTTGAGTTTTTCTATAAAACTGAAAAAAAATACATAGTGATTAAATGAGCTAACGAATAAACTCACTGAAAACGGTTTTCGGTTTTTCTTGTTATTGTTAACATCTACAAAACATTTTGAGAATATGCATGCACCCGTTTTGAAATTATACCAGTTTAAGTCAACATTAACAATAAAGTAACTTTCAGCTCGAAATGCAAGAAACTAAATTCATCCTGCTTTTTTGTGGTCATTAGAATTTGGTCGAATAACCAATAACCTAGTCATTGTTTTGGTTTTTTGTTCATATCTTCTTTAATACGAGACATTCGAATATGTAATTTTCAGGATTAAATATTCAATAAACACACTAATTTCAGGTTTATAGCCATACATTGTGGGATGAATTAAGTTTCTTGCATTTCGAGCTCAAAGTTACGTCATTGTTAATGTTGACTTAAACTGGTATAATTTCAAAACGCGTGCATGCACATTTTCAAAATTTATTGTAGATGTTAAAAATAGTAAGAAGAACTGAAAACCGTTTTCAGTAAGTTTATACGTTAGCTCATTTAATTGCTATGGTTTTTTTCAGTTTTAACGGAAATCTCTATTACTTTAAAACGGTCGATTTAATTGAACATCTATGATCGCTCAAATTAAGCACAAACTAAGAACTACTCCTATACTTTTTTCTACGGTCGCACATTGAATAGTTGCCGAGAAACAAGATTCTGCAAAACGTTACCCCAGCAGGAATTGATATAATTATCTCTAAACTATATGACGCACAAACTTAATTTTTTGCGCATATTCATGCACAAACTTAAGCTAGCTGACCATATACTTTGTTTCTCTCTCCGGTCGTTCGTTTAGAATTTTCCTGCTAGAACAACGTTACACCAGCAGTAATCGTTTTTCCCGTTTTGTTTCAAAACGTTAAGGCGCTCAACTCTATATTTGGCGCACATTGGTAGCAGATGAGGCACTAAGTCTTTGTCTGGTTAAATTCATTCTAGGAGAAACTTTCCTGCTAGCAGTAACGCACTCTCAACCGCCGTAATAATTTACTTCATCCGATAAATGTAGGTGTAATTTAATTAATAGAAAACAAACAGGTCATTTATCAAATTAAATTTCATTCGAAAACGTCCATCGGTTTCTTACTAAACTTCAACTATATCCGATGACCCTGGTTACTTTTCACATTTGGTGACCGTACATGGAAATTTCATGAAAGTCTCATTTCTGCCTAAGAGAATGTTCCTTCTTTGACCTTTTTAAGTAATAAGAGGGCGGTGACATTTAGTAATTCATTTAGTTATTAGGATGCGCTATCGGGCCTCCGATTTATTGTGGTGAGAAAAAGAAATACACTTTAGTTGAATAAATTATAGAAACAATAAAAAGTTTTGATTAAAATTAGTGTTTTATGACACAGTCGTTAATAGAAAATTGGATTTCGAGTTGGACAATAATTTATTGCATGTCATTCCCGATTATCGCTGAGGTCTAAATTAATCCTCGTGTCATTCGATAATTTTATTTATGGTTGGTTATGAAGATTGAAAATTCCACCTATTGCACTTGAAATTGGTTGTTGAAATTGGAAGCTTGTGGAAATATGTGTTTATGTTACATTTGACGAATTTGCATTGGCAATCGTTTCAAAAATGTGTTTACTATGTCGCACTGGACAAATTATTTGTACATTTGTACCTAATAAACAAGTGGACAAATATCACGCGAGAGACTCGGTGAAACACGTGAAAACAATCACGTTGTATGCAGAACTACTACTTCTGTTGGAACAGAGCCAAGTGTTGTGGTCGTTTGAGTATTTTTAGGTAATAATCACCTCGTAATTTTGATTGCAACAATGTTTCAGCATTGGATATGCTCACTAAATTGTCTTGTCTCCACAAAATGTATTTAATGTTATTTTGTCTATGCTATATGGCTAATCTAAAATGTCTTTGGGGAAAACTACTTTATTATTTTCTCGTCTACGTGTTATTAATGAGCTGTTATAATAGCAGTGTTGGCAGCAATAAAATATGATACTTTAAATTGTTCTTGATCAACAAAATATACATTTCTCACAAGAAACGGTGTCCATAAAATTGAGATGTATTATTTCCCCATATTTTGAAATAAATTATATAAAATGAAGGAGGCCAGTATCATTTATTACGCGTTTAAATGTAGTAATAATAATTTATTCTGGTTAGATTTTATAGGAATGTAGCGAGGTGAATCTCTTAGTGTTTGGGTGTAGGTCTGTATTGCGTGCAGCGGACGTTAGTTGATGGATGGCTGCAGCGGGCAGGAGTGTCGCCCGCCTGTCGCAACACAATGCGACCATGTCCGCTAGATTGATTAGCCCTGTAGCCCGGCTCGCGGCCCGCGCAGACAAACGGTTACAACGCGGCGTTTAATCGCTACGTGACTATTAACCCATCGTGTTTTCACAATTTCTGGTAAGTGTTTCATGAATAATATACTCGTATATTTATTTATAAAGGTTGCCTTCAATCAACGGTGTTATTTGAGACGTGGTGATTTTGTAAAATTGAATGACTGAAGTACCTCAGTAAATATATCTTCTCAATATAAATATGCTACGATTTGTAAACCGATCAACAATCTAGAAGTTAGCTTTCATTTTAACAATGTAATCAATGAACAGTAAACGCTGCAACATGCTTAGCACCACAATAAAATACGTAAAATAACTTTAAATAAAGATTAGTTTTGTTCGAATTGACTGTTCACGTTTAGAACGCGCTGTTTATGGGTGTCACGTCATTCGCTGTCGAGAGACTCCAATTAAAACGTAGCACCACATCAAACCTGTTCCAGCTTTCTGGTGCTCCTGATGTACGCAGATGCGCCGGCGCAGTGAGCGGAGCGCGCTAATCGCATGCATTAATTTAAATCTATTTAGGTAAACAGCCGTGACACGGCGAGCCCAAGGAATGCGCTCTCGGTATAATGCGTTACCTACCAAAACGGTACCTCCATTCTCAATGTAATTCGCGCTACTCCTATCCAGATAATGCAGTAATTATTGATAGTATCGAATGGCTACGCGGGATAATTTAATGTAACACGTATTGTAATAATCTGCACAGCGTTGGAGCTTTGCGGTGCGTATAAATTATGGAGTTCACTCGGCGATATTGTGTTTCATGTCCGGCGGTTTAGACACGGGCCGAGTATATCTGCGTGAAAAGGGCGAAATATTGCAGAAATTTCAAACGCGACAGGACAGCGTTCGATTCGTCGCGGTGTAGGATTTCATTGCGCTATATCCACCTCGAGCGCTACAAGACTCATGTGCTTACGACAAGCTCTTACCGCCGCGACGTTTATTGATAGCAATGTTTTTGTGTAAATCGTGCTTATTAAAATTAGACCCCCTTCACATTGGTCGTTTTATACGAGCGCGTGTTTAATTTACAACTCTATTATAAGTGGTATCTAGATTATTACTCCATCCGCGTCGTTAGAATTTAACTGCCCGCTGTTAAACTAAAGAATTTCCACCATTTTATATTGTACATCATTACCGTTGAATTTTGCTTATTTTCCAATTATAACTAATTGCAGCAGTGCATAGATGTTTATAACGCCGGGAGCAAAAGGTAGCGTATGTCTTTAGTATCGGTAGGCAAATATCGGATCGGGAGATGGTATCCGTACTATTGTTAATCCGGTAATTTGAATTTATTGCACCATGAATAAATGGTCCGGTGCTTGGAGCGGGGGCTATCGCGCAACACATCGACACAGCAGCCTGTAGTGAGGCCGACGTCGCCGCGTGGCCGCTACCGCCGCTGCGCCTGCGACACACACCTGCATTCAATCTGACACGCCAATACACCTGAATAACGTATTCCGGAGCTTGTTTACTTCTTGCTCTCCAACTGACTACATGATCATACTCGAACAGTCTTTAAACGGTTATGTTTACAAATATGGATTTTTGATCATTGTTGACTTTGTCCCTGACCAACCATTTTCATAATAACAAGTATTTTACGCGTTACAAGACATATCGATCCAATTTAGAGCTAAATAAGGGTCTAGGATAATCATGCGTCATGTGAGTCAGCGGTAGTTGTGTGTAGATAACTAATCTTGCTTATTCCTTGTTTGAGATGTGATTGTTTCTCCTTAATGGGCGAGCCAGTCTAATCGGTACATCCTCGATGCTGGCCGTGTCCGAGTGCCTGCGTTAATTAGACTCCGATTGCATTCTAGTGAGCCGAACACATGCTAGTTTTAGAGGTCACTTCTTGTTCTCCAGATAATACGGAGATATCGCAATATTTCAGCCGTGTAACATTATCGAAACCGCGTAACTACGGATACATACACAACGGTATTAAGTCCCGACCGGCGACCTGCCCGATGAGGTGTGGACCGGCAATCAGGAATCATTATTTACGGACAGCTATTATCACCTCATGGCTTTTCTGGTTTATTATCGGCATTGCTCGTTATGTTGTCCTGCGAAGGATAAATTATGCTATTAAGTTAGCAGATTGACAAAGTTATTTATGACATTAAGTGAGAGCGGGCTGAGTGGTGACCGCTAGGGCCGTCGTCGGGGGCGGTACCATTGGCACGACACTCACCTCGTTTTCACCTGGATAATTCTTGATGCATTTAGCTTTCCTAGTGAAATGGGGATTGAGTGTTGGAAAGTGAAACTCGTGTGAGGCTGAGCATTCGTAGTATCGCTGTCAGACGGGTTTTGCGTTTGCGCAGATAACTCGCAAGCGTTCTGCTACGATAGTTGTCGCACAATGTCCGATTCGCGTCATTGATATAGCATTATACTGAAATTAAATGTCTAATCTTTTTTAAATATTGCCTGGGTCATGGGTGAATAAACACGTCGGACGTGTGATACAGATTTTTTTTATTTATGTCGGTAGTTAGGGTGTAATTCATGCCTGAGGAATAATTTTTGGTGATTATTCAAAATAATTATGTACGCGGATTTGACATTATTACTCTAAGCTTGCAATAAAAACCACTTGATTCCATGTGAAACCTTACAATCCTAACTAATTTATTATAGTAATGACTAAGTAATACTATTACTTCGTTATCTAAAGTTAAGTAATTTCTGGCGATAGAATTTGCAATTTATAAAGGTATCGAATCAATGTTGGTACCTATGCTGTATATGTTGGTTGATTCGTCGGGATCATTGACATGCGGTCCATGTTTTGTCCGGAAAATACAGAGTAATGTGAGAACACCCTAATAACATCAGGTATCCGTGTGAACATTCAATACTTATGACGAGATTAAAGGAAAATATCACTAAAACAACTTTTACTGCTATTCTTGTTTGCATAAATGTATTTTGATCGTTATTTTACTAGTCGTACTTCAGTTTTTAGTGTTTAGCAATTTGCCTGTATTTGCAAGATTACAGCAGGTACACTTGGCTTGTTACTTGTTTTCTTTGTAGGTACCTATTTTTATGTATGGACACATCGGTTGTGAGTTAAGATTCCCGCAAACAGGCGCGACGCGACAGCGCGACGCATCAGGGCGAAACGACAGCGCGACGCGACAGCGCGACACGACTCTAGTAGAAAAATTTCTATGAAAACTTCATGGAAATTGTTCTACAAGAGTCGCGTCGCACTGTCGTTTCGCGCCTGTAACCTTTATGGTTATAGAAGTGAATCCTTCAGTTGGTCAAGCCTAACGGTATTAACGGTATACATAGTGAACTTTCAAAGTGGTACGCTATATTATAAATTAGCGTTGGAAATGGCCATTAAGACAATTTAACGAATACACATAAAAAATCTGAAACATGATTATGAGGAGCTCGATCGCCGAAAGACTACTGAAGAAATTGTGATAATTCCAGGGTGATCATTATCCTTTTAATAAATGCAGTAAGTACTTACATTTACAAGATTATTTTAGTCTAGCAATAAGTAATATTACAATAATTACAAACTTATACACATACTGTCTCATTTCATTCAAACCGCGGCGCATGCGCCTGGAGCTGCGCCTGCGCCGGCCGTGTGTCGCCCGCCGTCATACACGTAATACAAACGTCAAGCGATTGATATCGATACAGCCACCGTCAGATCGCATGCCATGTCTCGATACCGTCACTTTATAAAACATAAATTAATTGCCAAGTGGAATGTAATTTGTAGTGTCCTCCTTTAACGAGCCTTGATTGAGATGTGAACGCCGATCTTGGACTAATAAGCTCTCAATATCAGTGACGTTTCCTTTGGAATTGCAGCGACGTTTTTATTTCTGTTGTGCTGGTTTTGTAGCTAATGAGGTGACGTGATCATACTGTGATATAATTTACTCCTTTAATTATAATTGCTACTGGATCTTGAATGCTACTTACTGCTTTTTAAATACCTACACATTTTATCTATTGGACTCCCTGTGCGTGCATTAAGAACATTTTGAACGGGTGATAAATGTTGTAACACTGGTTTATTATGATCGGTTGTGAGCAAACTGTCTATGTCGGTGTTGTGTGATCTTGCGAGTGTATGTTGTTTTATTGCTAATCCGATCAGCCACGAGAATCCTGTTTGCGGGGTAATTACGTAACACACTAACTGTAGGAATGGGTTTCATTTTGACAGTTCAACAACATTCATTGCGTTATTTACGTTGTTGAGCAGACAATTTTTTCGAACATATGAAGCAATGGATTAGCAATAGGCTTCAAAATTATTCAGATTGATAGTGTTATGTGATCGTGAGTCATGAGATCGCGTGAGTGTCAGTGATAGATAGTGTTACGTAACTAGGGTGCTGACTTACCTGATACAATATTTGATCCCTTATCATTTCTAGTCTTATTTCGATGGGACTGCCTCTACTTTTAAGCCCTGTCTGTCTTCATTAATTCGAAAGCCCTGCGGAAGTGAATCTATTTTAACAGACTTCAAAAAGCAGGAGGTTGTTAATTAGATGTTTTTATTTTGTATGTTCAGCGAGATCTCCGCCAATTTTTAACGGATTTTGATGATTCTGTTTTTGTTTGGAAGATTATTCGCCCGATTTAGTCCTGTTTATATTTGGTAAAGGTCTGATGAAGATCTTTGGATATCGACGATGGAACTCTTTAATAAACGACAGCAAATCTCCCGCGATGGCTGCTGGCGCACGTCTATTTATTGTTGACAAGATTCCATAACATAAAATCACGCCTGTAGGCTATATAGGGGTACGCAGATATGTGCAGAACACTCACATTTTGCCAGTTATGTTATTGGTATGTTTGGTACCTACTGTGAGCTCTTTACGAGCTTTAAATGATAAATGATTTTATTTCTGTAAGTAGGTTTGAACAAACACTTTTACACGTCAATCATATTTTAAAAACTAGATGAGGTCGGCGATTCCTATCTGAGTACTCTGAGAAGAAAGGCCGAAACAAACTCAGAGGTCACAGTCTCTTTTAAAGTCCAGACATAATCTTGGTCAGATCATGTGAAGACCATGTAGATTTGTGTCTGAAATGGTCTTTTGAGGAAAAACCACACAGATTGAGTGGACCTGTCCAGTCAGTGCACGCATTTGTCAGTAATCGTGCAGCTCAACTCAGAACTTAAGGAGCTCAACGATTCGACGAACAATACCAAAGAAAAGACATTGGGGTAGGCCACAAAAATTACTCAACCTGCCAGACCATGATTAAAATTAACTGAGGAGAAAAAAAAAAGCAACAATGACCCACATATTCTTCACATTCACAATATTAAAATGATAATCAATGTAGCCTGAATGCTACTCACATTCAAAGACAGTTTTGTCTTTAGGTACCAGGATGAATTACCGTGGCCCTGGCGCACAGGCAACTGAAGGAACACGGGTGGGTTTTAGTCAGTAAGAGTCTGACACGCCCAGAGCGGGAGAGGTCATTTGATGATTTACCAACCAAAAAAAAGGTACCAGGATGAATAAATTAAACGTAGACTTGCAAAATAAATTTCATGATTATTCCTAAGAACGGTTCTACGTTTAAAATCTTTTATATATTTTTTATTTTGTGTCTTCGCTTGTCAGCTCACCTTCTAAAAATATTAATAATTAAAAAAGATTTAATATATTTCAGGGCACTTACCCATTGTAAGAGAATTTGTACACAATTACCTACCGGTCCCTGTTGACTATGGTTTGATATATTTATATCAAGCAATTGAAACAAAACGATAATTTATTCCACATCAATATTATGGGTTGTAGTAGCAGTTATGCCATAAACCGATAAGGGGGTACAACTTCCTCATCTCACACACACTACTAAAGAAATATTGGTGTTGTGCAGGGAATTTATTTGTATTTGCTTTATATTATTAAGAATATTCATTCAGCTGAGAATGACGTTGCAGACTGAGTTAAGATGAACTTATCTATCTTGACATGGAGTAGGTTCTGAGATAAGGTTTTTCAATAAGTATATAAGTACATCGCTCATCAGTCAACTCATCATCATCGTCTCTGTGTAAAATGTCTACATTTATATCTGTAATTTTTATGGTGTACATAATAAAGAGTATTCTATTCTATTCTCTGAACTCTAAGTTTAGACCTTCTTGCAAGTAGGGTCTGAAATATATTTCAGAATGTAATTCAGTTGTTTATGCCATAAACGCTTTTACAGTGAATTGGACCGGCATTTTTTTGTCAACGCTGTTACACCAATTCTTCAATAAATTCAAAAAAAAAAAAAAAACTCTTACAAAGCTGAGGTACCTACCTCCTATAGGTACCTTCAAGGTCAAACCAACCATAACTCCTCTCAGAAAGCAGAACACTCGTTCTTTATTCAAGTTAATAATGAATTCCCTCTCACTCCAACAGTTGCTAGATACATTGACAGGCTGCCAGTTGTCGCCGTGGCCAGCTTATTATTCGGGCATCTTTATTTTCGAAGAGCCTATAGCTACCCCTCACCATACATTTCATGTAACATCGCTCTCTGAAAACTCTTTTAAACAAAATGTTAATTATCCGAAGCAATAGCCTTACTTCTAATCATTAAAGATTAAAACCAAAAAATACATGGATTCCAGTAGGATACTTTAAATACTTGTCGTTCCCCTTAAATTCTTGGCGAAGTTGACTTTATACGATTTCCCGGAGGAGTATTTCGTTTGTAACGGCTTTCGCTACCCCAACGAAATGCCACTATTTGGATTAGATTATATGGTATCTAAAAATAATCAATAAAATAAAGGTATGTGTAGTAATTAATAATATGTATTAGTCCCCTTAGTAATGGTGTGGTACCTCACGAAGTGTAAACATTACCATTCAAAATATGGTTAATTTTCTAAGCGAAATTTTAATCCAAAATCCCTGATCTCATTAAAATATCTAGGATTCCTAAAGCCTAGGTTTTTTCTTCCTCATTTTAAGGATAAACCGGATAATTTCCCCGCTAAGGTACCTAATTTGTTCATAGTCAAGTCGTAGGTACGGTGGTATTTTCTCAAAAGTTAAGCAGTTGGGTTTAAAACATGTTAGCGTTAAGAAGAACTTTAGATACTATTAAAGGAACTGCCACTGGTCAGTTAATTTTAAATCTTTTATAAGATGTTTAAGGTGAAAAAAAAAACAATAATAATTTTAAGTACCGTCAAACTTGGTGAATAGGAATGCACGGATGCATCGGAATGAAACATTATAAGGGATGTTAACATAGAAATAATATAGTTTGTTTTTTTTGGGGACAATCAACTGATAGAGAGACCGTATTCAGGACGCAAAAGCGTTGCATTAGGTCTATGTGCGGTCTACAAACCACAAACAGTTGTCTGCCTTACTTCAAATCATTAAAACTGTTATCATTTCCGGCCCTATACATATTAGAAACTGCACTTTTTGAAAAAAGAAACCCGCATTTATTTATTCAATTATCAGCAGTCAAGTAAACTGAACTGCGTGCTCAGTACAAAAATCAATTATGTTAAATAAAATGTAAGACTGCTTTGATGTACAAAAGCTTTTTCAGAACTGCTCCGACAATTTTTAATAACATTCCGAATTCCATAAGAGTATTGCCATTATCAAAATTTAAAATCGTACTGCAGAAACTTCTTCTTGACGAATGCTAGTACTATGTTTTGTTTGTTTTTATTAATGACATTTTTTATGATTTTTTTATTTTAGCATATTTACTTTTCATGTTACCATATTTGTATGTCTTAAGACAAAACATAGCGTGCTATTTTATATGTATGGCCTATTGATGTTTCACAAATAAACTTTTATGATTTATGATTTACTAATTATAAATCAGTATCTTGTAGATATAATATACGGCGGGGCTAACTACCCTTTTCCTATGTAGGTAGGCTTTCTCCTTTTTTTTCAGAAGGAGGTGACGGCATTTCGCAGGCTTTCTTGTAAGTAATTCATTGTGAGTCTTAGACATATCGTATTACCCCATTAATAAAGTATTTTTCTGATTAGAAGATATTTTTCACTACACAATCAACAGTGTATACTTAACGGGTGTAAAAATACTCTTAACGAAGCCGAGAGTCACTTATACACCCCGTCGTTGTGGTATTTTTTTGTACTGTACCATACCTGGGAACCTTCTAGGTACGGTTCCTTTTTTTTTAAATTTGTTTTCACGTAAACAAGTTTTAAATGTTATGACATACGCATGCACCCCTTAGCAATTCAGCATAATGTTTTCGTGCGTTACATTGCGCGCTGCCGTAAAAGCGACTTTCAACAGCAAAAATAAAGTCGTTTTCTAGCAAAATGTTTTGCTTAATGTTACTTTGTTTCATGTACTTAAATTAAACAAAGAAAGAAAATACATTTATTTGCGGTAAGTAAACATGACGCAAAGAAAAAATACACAAACACAAAAATAATAATAATTTAAAAAAAATGCGTAGATAACGGCTATGTGATGCGTCTTGTTACACCCTGTATATGTATACCCACAATTTATTGATTTATTTCGGGGTTAGCTAATTTTATCCGTTCTATCAAACGGTGTAACGATAAATATATGAGTAGATAGTTATTGCTTTCAACTTCGACCTGCCAATCAGAAAAAGGTCGTAACTGACAGGCAATGGTCTATTAGATTAATGCATACCACCACAAGTGTCATTAAAAGTATCGACACCGATAAATATTACGATACATTCCTAAACTTTATGTCGGATCAAAAATGTCGTTCTCAATAAATTATAAAATATATTGTAACGAATTAGAAAGCACAGCTATTAAGTGGTCCGATGTAATAAGGTAGAGGAATAGGGACGTCGTGTCTTGATAAGGTCAATCATAAACGGAGTATTGAGTTTCATATTGCCTAATTTTTGTGACAGCCATTTTACTTGTTAAGGGCCTGGTCTTTTCCCAGGTGATCAAAAATATTATAGCCTTAAGTTGTTATTGTAATCCCTATACTTATTATTAGCATTTTTTGAATAGCTACCTTTATTTACTACCTTATACTTTGAGAAGCTTTGCGGCTATTGATTTTTGGCAGCTTTTGTTGTTGACGAGACATGAAAGAGTCAAAAAGTAATTACGAAAGAGTAATAAAATACGTAAGTTATCAAGTTGTACTAACGAACACATTTTTCATGATATCTTTTTGATTACGTTCAATATAATGTACCTATTTATCAAATATACATTCATAACCAACGACAGCCCAACAACACGTTACCAAAGATTAAAATAATAAAGAACTAGTGGGCTGTTCGTTTATTTATACTGATAGCATTTTATTAATTGGCCTGAGTTTCAAAGTACAATATTATTATGCGCTGAGAAATTACAACGTCGCGTTTGGGGCGTGTTCGCCTTAATCATTAATGTTTTGATACTTATTAAGTTAAGTATTGGTACGTCACTAATGAAACAAGATACCGCCTTGTCGCAGGCTAAGCCGGATGTTTCTCTGTTTTATATACAACGCTATCTAAAGTAATTATATCAGTACACCAGGTTGGACACCTTTAAAAAGTAATCAATGCGTTGCAATAGCAGTACCTACAAGTTTCTCAAAACTTGTAGGTACTTATGAATATGTACCTCACTGTAGGTCCTAATGAAACCATGTATGGATTGTGTGAAAGATGATATGGCTAGAAAGGGGGTGACTACTGAGATTACGACTAATAGAGAAGTGTGGAAGACAAAGACATGTTGCGCAGACCCCAAATAAATTTGGTAAAGGGGGATGCGCTGAGGTAGCCCGCGAAATTCAAATTTTCTTACGAAATTTGATTCGCGACCGTAAAAAATATGACTTTACAGAATTAGAATCATTAGGATCAGAAATAAAACTCTTTAAGTTAGAATTGGCCTCAAATGTCATGATTTCGTGAAATAGTTATTTAAAAGGGTAATATGAACTTAGAGTGATCTATTGATGATTTTTATGATTACAATTCTATAAATAAATATTTGTTACGGCTGCGAATCAAATTTAGATCCACATACAAGCTGATAGCGACATGGAAATTGCAAAAAAAACGTAAGAAAATTTGAATTTCGCGGGCTACTCTGACGCTTTCGCCTTAAGGAAGACAGAGAATGATGACGGTAGGTACTGATGCAATAGTTTGTTAGGAAATCCTAGTTTTCCAAAGTTTTGTTAGTAGGTCAAAATTACGAATGAAAACGTACCCTTAAAGTGCTATGAGCTACGATCAACGTAGTAGCTAGGAAAGTTTATTTTGCCCTTTTGCCCAAAATATGTATCAATTTGAGTTTTATTTTCGTACATTATGTTGTAGGGACAGTAAATTAATTCTGTATATCCATTACTGAAGTATTAAGTAATATATATTATACAGTGAGATTAAAAAGGATAATCAATATCGTAGTCCAAAAACTAGCTTTGGTCCGTATTTTTACCTAAGGCAAAGAATTCACCTGCGTTGTCTAGAAATATATTGGAATTGAAAGACAAGATTTAGAGATTATCAGTTGTCACGTATGAAACTGAGACACTGGGATTATTGGTACGAAGTTCCTTAATGCTGCTTGCGGTAGTAGTAAACTGGAAGAAATCGTTGCGTGACGTAAAAGCGTTACGCCCCTTCCATGCGATAGTTTTCATGGTTTTCGAAGGTGCTGATGCCAATAGTGCTGTCAAAATGAAAATTCAAGATGGCGTCTGCGAAAATTTTCGAATCTTTTCATCATGGGGGTGGTTTTCATGGTTTTCAAGGGTACTAAAGCCGACAGTGAGGTCAAAATGAAAATCCAAGATGGCGGCTGCGAACATTTTCAAAGTTTTCATCATGAGTGTAGTTTTGATGATTTTCGAGAAGGCTGAAGCCGATAGTGAGGTCAAAATGAAAATCCAACATGGCGACAACTTTATGAGATTTGCTAAAAACTTATACTAGATGCCTCTGTATTAAAAACGCGTATTAAACTCACATTTTTTCTCTCTCGCTCTCTTTCTCTGTCACTTTATATTATATACGAGTGTGTGTGCGTGCGAGTATCGCGTAAGCATCTTCGTTCTTGACGGAGGTCCCCCGACAGCACAGGCTTTTTTTTTTGAACCAGTCCCCCTTTTCCCCATTTAGAATACAAAAAATAAGCAATATTAGTTTTAGACAAATGTATTAATTTATCATCGCTATCAAAACATCGCTCTTAGTGTGATCTGCTCAAGTTAAGAGTGTTCGTGTATTTTTCAGCATAAATAAAAGTGTATTCTATAAATAATTGCTGTGATAATTGTTTTGGTCAATACCTACCTATCGTCAATTTTCTAAGAACCAGCTGTTAAAAACCAACAGTTTCCCCTAGCCATATCAATTATCTATGCAAACAAACCAAATTCATTAGGTTTTTGATTGGTTTATAGTTCTTGTATTTCACTACTACGATATGTATTTTATTAGCATATTTCATAATTTCCATATCAATTTTGTAGTTGTCGTAACCGAATGCCAAAATAAATCACTTTAAGAAGTATCGCGGGCCGCGGCGACGAGATGTCGTTGGCCGTCGCACGCGTTCTATCCATCTGATATGTAAATAATTATTAAATTTTATCGAAACGGTAGATAGGGTCGTTTAGGCGCCCGTTACGTTATCTGCGTTATTTGTCGTTAACAGTTTTACCGGACAGAGAGTTATCTTCCTGAGTTATGGCAACAGACGCGCGTCGGGGAGATTCCTCATTTCTTCTCTAGTTTCAACAGTGCGTCCGTCACTGCACAGATAAGTGACACCCGGCCACTGCTGACCATCCGCACTTAATGCTGCGATATCATCTGTGTGACGGAATAACTAATGTCCACCAGTTTCAACCAATGTTTGTACTTTTTCATCGCGTCCTTCATGAAATACCTCAGCTGTGCTTACGAGGCGCCAACTCGATCGTATATTATTCTAAGTACTCTGAATGTTGAGCTCATGGAGTATCCATCAACCTGGCTTTTGATTTGAGTAATGCGATTTTGATTTGAACCAAATTTCTGTTCTCAAATTCTAGGTCGACGATAATTTCGTGTACAAAACAACGCAATGGAATAATAATATATATCTTAAC
Organism: Dryobotodes eremita; assembly: GCA_917490735.1. Taxonomy (NCBI): domain Eukaryota; kingdom Metazoa; phylum Arthropoda; class Insecta; order Lepidoptera; family Noctuidae; genus Dryobotodes; species Dryobotodes eremita. The sequence goes on along the minus strand of OU823251.1, from coordinate 13,370,268 downwards.
TGTCAATAAATTCGATTCAATTTGATTTTAATTCTCCTGAATGACGGAATAATTAAGTCGCCTACTTTAGCCGGTTTCATGTTTTGTTTATTGCCGGCTTAAAATATTATCTTGATGTTAAACAATAAATCATAGCTGAGATAGAGTTTCGAATGTAGTTGTTGTTTCACGTAAGAGATCTTGCTATTTGTTATCTTTTAATGAAATAATAACGATCTTTTTATTTACTGACAGCGAGAGTTAATATTTTTCTGGTTTTGATAAATGTAGTCTGTAAATGTAGAAGTAACTATGATACGATATAAGTTAACCAGCTTGTAAAGTGGCAGTTATCAGGCGCCGCTCGTCTCAAACGGATATTTTCTTTTTACCCGACTGGTTTACCGGCTGAATATGATTTACGTGAATTATGATGGCAGACATAACGGTCAGCATGTCGATCTTCCAGCAAAATAAAACACTAGGCCCATCTTTGTAAATTACGTATATTTTTACGACGCTCTACATCACGGCATTGAAAGCCTTACATTAAGTGTACGTATCTATCGGACAACGATAAATAATAAGAAATAAATAGCGATTTAAACAGAGCACGATACTAGTTTAGTTCAATTTGCAACAGCAGTCAATATTCTTAGTGGGGTGTTATTAACCACTTGCTGGTACAGCCCGCGGCTTCGCCTGATCTGATTCCAATTCTTTTATGAATAGAAACAGTAATTGCATCAGCCGGGTACCGCGGAGCCGCCACTGTGCAGCTCTTACAAAATAACTGATTTAAACCTAGATGACTATCTGTGCCAAGTGTAAAGACCGCATTTTACGCCAGCTCCGGAGCTATCAGTCATCTACACGAATAACTTGATAGGTTATAAATTAGTTGTCATACTGAGACGTCGCGCCCCGCGCAGTGCAGCGCCCGACGGCTGCAGCTCTACAAAGTTATCGCTCCTATAACGTCTCCGATATGGCACTCTTAGTGCAACAAATGAAGCAGTTGCATTAAAACTTGTCCGGTGAATATCTGAGCGTAATTAATAGTGAGAGATAAGTCGCAGAGAGCGTCTGCGATACCTCCGTATGGCTGCACGTAATCGAGGTTGTCGGGAGCGCCGCCGTGCCCGCCATGGCCGCCACCGGCGACCGGCTCTGGCCCTATATTAATAACAGTCAGTCGATATCAGAGGTGGCCGCACCAAATGGGAAATTAAAAGGCTTTCATGGGATCCACTCATTAGACTGATTTGTATTGGTGAAGTTAGCGGCGCCGCACAAGAAGTTATTAATGAGCATTGTAATCGCTTGTCCCCGACATGGGTATCGTTTGTGTGCTCATTTATCGAGTTGCCTCCCCGTTCAGTTTGACAACTTGTGGTTATATTAAATTAGTTCGGCTTTGCGGTGATTGAGCGTAGGCAGGCACAATTTGTTGTTCGTAGGTAACGATTAACGTGGCTGTCCGTGATTGTATCGTCGGTTGTGCATGCAAGCGTATCAGTGCAGGCTAATTTATCAATTAGAGAGTCAGAAGTCGCGCTGGGTCGCGGGGCAGTGTTAAAGCGCGTAATAGCGCAATTTATGCCATCATTGTTCTAAAGTAGCGTCGGCTGTATATCAGTGAAGCAGACGGGAGCAATTGATACAAACGAGCGCGTGTCACGTCTAAATATAATATTAGGAATCACGGCGCGAGCCAGGATATATTAATTTGGAGTGGTTGCTGCATGACGGAGCGCACCACTAAGCCACGCGATTGTCACAACGCGTCACACACCACTTTTATTGTCCACTTAGATTTCCTCATTATATAACCACATTCCTTCAGACAATTGTCTACTTCTGTTAATGTGCTTCATGGTACTTATCATATCTTACGATGATTTGTTCTTCCAGATTTCTGTCGTTCATCATACTAACCGCATAAGGCTACATCTAGCATAGATTTTACGTTTATTAAGACATATTTGGTGTTATCAAATCCTATTCATACAAAATATCTCACAAATTACTACAATCTTTTATAACTTTATCTCCAAAATATTTTCTCTTGCTCCCCCATAAATCAGCCATCATTTTAAACCGTACAAATCATTAGGAGACACCGTAATTCAAGATATGGCAGAATCTATAGTAGACGGGGACCCTTGCTCTTTAAATATAAGTTTAAATGACGATTTATGAATGAGGTCAGTGCGGTGGCCGGTGAGTGAGGTCGGTTAACTCGGTGTATCAATCGGCGTCGCTGGGGCGACCGCGGCGCGGGCGCATAGGCCACGCGCGCGGCACACGACACGCGCCTGCTCTGCCTCCTAACACCACTTAAACAACGGCCGAGATACACTTCAACACTTCCTCATTCATGTGTGCATGTGCTAACGCATTGGACACAATATCAATGAGGGCTATTACACACGACTCAAAAGAGCAAAATTATATAAACATCAGCACAGCACCAACAGAACGTTAACATTATTAATGGAATTAACGACGCCACTTGTATTGTATTTTCCTTTGGGGTCAATCCACTTTTAAGATATGAGCCGAGTCAATTTACTGGCATTAATTTTATGATCAAACGACAAAATAAATGGATTCCATGTCACGTTTAGTTCCTGACTGAATGAGATTTATCTCAGAATATTTCGTAATTAACGTAGATAAAACGCTTGCAGCAAAGAGACACCTCAAAACAACATTGATCATTGCTAATACCATTCAACAATAAATCAGAAAACCAGGTTCAACACCTTGTAATAACAACTTGTTCCCAGTTCACGCTTTTGTGCACTCCGCCTGGTTATATATTATGCGTTATTTAGAATGCTAGCTATATTTCACACTGGCCAGTTCGTTCTGGAATCCGTATTGAGGTCATACTTATCTTATTACCGGACTATAAGTCTTTGGACAGTGGCACTACTTTTGCATATCTTTTAATCTTAAAGGTTAGAGTTAAATTGAGAATTGACTCCATAAATGCAAGAATTGACATCGATACAACCGTTTCACTTCGGATAAACATTTTCGTGTATTCTAGTTTAATTGGCATGTTTTCCTGCGGCTTGGGCGTTTCTGTTCGTGACTAAATAAGTTGTAACAGTCATATGAATTTTAATAATGTTTGTATCTAATGAATTCAAACCATTAACTTTTTTCGAATCATCAGACAAATATTCGGTCAGTGTAGACGCGGAGCGCTTATTTCATATACTGTTCGTAGCTCACATAACTTCATTACGAGCTCAATTGAATAAACTGTGATAGGAACGCCGCGCCGAGGCGCTCTGCAAGTTGATTGCTCAAATTTCCTCTTCAACTATCACAAAGATATGGTGAATTTCTAATTGGATAAACGTGTCGTTTCCTATTTAAAGGCGACGGCTGCCTTGGCGTTACCACTTAAGTTTGACCCGTGGAGTTTGGGCAGGGAACCCTTTGGGTCGCAGCGCGGGAGTGGCGCGGGGGCCAGGGTGGACTCGTCGGCGGCGGCCGTGGCACGGCACGCGCGCCGTCATCCCGTATAATGGCTACCGCTCCGTCTTCTCGTCTGCTCGTACGCACGCTCAATGACCGCCTAATGAATTATGATTTTACTTTAAAACGCTTCCTGGGTGATTGTCGAGTTTAACTGGAGCTAATCTTATTGTGATTTATAACAGCGAAATCAGAGCGGATATCATTATCTCGATGGATAATGATAAACAATGACAAATTGATTCTCTATCATTAACATAGATAGCGAAATCTAGTTTATTATACTCGGATATATCGTTATTCGATGATAGCGAGTGGCAGGACGTACAATAGATAAATAATACAGTTTTCTCTGACTTTGACGATGTAGCAATTAGGGAGGTGCCATAGTTGGCTCTGTACGTTTGTTTTTAGCAAGAATCTTAATAGACGGTTTGACGTCAGCTCATACACTGTACATTTGTATGAAAATAGAAAGGAGGAACATGAAAAAAACATTGTTTACTCGTGATTCGTCGTACATTTTGGATGGACTGAAATCGCTCATTGTTATGAAGCGTGGTAGTTAAAAATATAAAACTGACGAATACAAATGCGTAAGCAAATGTAACTCTAATAAACAAAACACATTAATCATAGACAGAAAATTAAACGATGAGTAAATTGTTTCCGGGAAAGTAGTTTAAAATCTTTTTTTACAGTTATATAAATACTTAATCGTCACCGTCATCTTTACTAAATACTTCAGTGAAAAGTATGTCGAAGGGTGGACTTATTTTGACGAAGTAAAAATAAGGCAGTCATATGAAAAAAATAATGTAGCACACGCCGCGTCGCGTAGCGCGTAGTGTCGCTACGGTATTTTTCATACTGTTGTGATTTTTTCATGTTCAAAATGAACTTCCGGTTTCAGAAAACCTATATTTTACTCTATCTACTTTGAAATAACTCCTAATTTACAGAACAGGACTTACTTTTTCCAGCGCTGGCAGCGTAAGTTTTCATGTAGGTAGGGTTTAAATTACGTACTTTGTATTTACTAAAAGAAATAGTATAATAATTTATCAACTAAGTATCACTACGCCAAGTCGGCAATAGCCTCTCAAAAACTCAGTAGGCAGTGATATTCGAATTTCTTTTCTTATTTAATGGAAACGTAAAAGTGTGTAGTGAGATGGCGTGTCGTAAATCACGCGTCGATGGACGACCGATAGCGCTTCCGTGCGGTGCGCGCGTGCGCAGCTCAATACACACGCACACATAAACATACACTCACACATACGTCACTCATTTTTCCTTCGAGATTTGGGAAATAAAAGTTGCACATCATTGCTGCAGCAACATGTTTTTGTTTTTCTGGGAAGTTGTAGCATAAAGTGTTCCTGCAATAATGTTTAGGTGTGTTTTAGGATGTTGCTAAACATTTTATTAGTATGATAGACATGATTTACCACGGGTCACATCTTAACATAATCTCGCCGAGTGGAAATATTATAGTTAACATTGTTGCCAGCAACATTTAATGTGGCTCTCAATGCCGGACACAATGCTTAGCAACTGTTGCTCAACTTTTGCTTCCCATGAAAACGAGGCTTTACACACAGGCGTATCAAACACATACACATGAATCATATTCCTTAAAATTAGAGTCCTATACAATTAATCAAACGAGCTTAACGCGCATAACACTATCATTAAAGCTAAATTGACTAAATCCGACGTTTGATTAAGAGAACGTAACGGCAGTTCTGATAATTTCTTTTAATAATATGTTTGTTTTGGTGTTCTGTTTAATGTTGAGCTCTTCTTTTTTTTAAATCAATTTGTGCTTTTGAGCTTTTTACGAATGGTTCTTAAGTTAGTATATTGGTAATAAAGGTGCTATAATTAACTTGTCATATTTGATTATGGTAATTTGAAAACAATTTCTTTGGTCAGCGGCTTAGGGGAACTTACGAAAATGAACAACTTAATATTCAATACATGAAAAATTTCTTTTTCACTCCTCTTGCTCAAAAAGTCCGTCATTGTTGCATATCAGGGCGAGGCTAAAATAGCTTATTTGCCTCTAGGGGAAAAAAGCAATATTTAAAAAAATATTGTCTGGTGCCAACGAGCCTACCAAAACGAAAAAAAGTCTTTATTCATAAGTAGAATAATCATGCATAAAGACTTGACATATTACTGTTTCATAAAAAAGAAGAACATTTTATTTTTGAAAATGGAACTAAAAACGGCGATCTCTTCGGTAGAATGCGTGCATTGCGTTGCGGGTACAGATGAAATAAAAAAAGAAGGCATTGGCGCGAAATCTTTAGAATTTTTCTCTAATTACAAATTAAATTGGTGACCGTAATAATTTATTTTACTACAGTCTAAATGTCACCATCTAGTGAGAATAGACACCCTTACTTGCAGATGGAAGAGCAAGGAAGAGAAATAATTTTCAATTTGTTGCCGTCAAGGTCACGAAGCATTTATTTGAATACTTACGAAAAGTTTATGAAGTGGAGGACAGAAAAACGAGTGGATTCGCTTACGGAAGTATTTTGATGAACTTTCCAAAAAATATTAAAGTTCAACCCTTTGGAGCACATATTCAACGTTACGAACAACTATGCAGACAAGACATAATGTCAATATAAAGAAATATGTAAATTTGACGGCTTTTCTCAAGAAATTATCCACCGGCTACAAGGCTAAGAAATCCAAAGTTTTCACGAGAAAAGATATCGAGAATTTCGTAAATAAAGCAACAAATGAAAAATACTTGGCAACAAAGGTACTTGCATTTTTTGAGTGTTTTCTATTATTTTCATCAAACTCAATTGGTACCTAGGTACCAACCAAAATACAGTTTTAACACACTTATTTTTTGTTTTACAAGTTGCTTTAATTTTCGGGATCAGCGGCGTCTGCAGAGGAACGAGGAGGATAGAACTGGCCAACTTAATAGTCGACGATGTCGAAACTGATACCAATCTTCAAGCCATAAATCAGTTCAATACAAAGACAAATAAGGAAAGGAAATTCGTTATAAGTGGAGAATTTAAAAAAATTGTCAAAGCCTAACAAGGTTTACGCCCCAAAACAAATTAAGCTCTAAGCTAGAGCATAAGGCTCCCGTAAACAGGCGCGACGCAACAGCGCGACGCTACCATAGAAGAATAATTCCGATTAAAACTTCATGGAAATTGTTCTACAAAAGTGGCGTCGCGCTGTTGCCTCGCACCTGTCTGCGAGATCTTTAAGCTGAAATATTAATATTGTTAACTACTTATTGTATTATTATTTATAGTTATCTGGTACATCTTCTTCGGAGTTGTAAACATAAATTATAATTAATAACTGCCTTTCAACTGAAGTTTCATAGCATTTACGTAATGCTAAGGTTGCGATTACATCCTAGCACGGAAATGTGCTGCAATCGTTCTTTCATCCCATATGACGTGGACATAATATATGACAAAACGATGGACTTAAGGAAAATGACAAAGCCGACTTGGTAAATTGAAAATTTATTACATTACATTATACAATTCATGGGAATAGTAATCATATTCAGTTACATAAATAGTAAATTATTAACCAACACCTAACATGGAGGCGTGAGAAGAAAGGTTTTGTAATAAGCCAATTTAAATGAATTTAGATATTAATACAGAACTCAATATATGGCACACGTCGGTCCCATGTCGTGAGCTATTAACTAAAGCAATTCAATTCCCCCACAGTTAGTATGCGCACAACTAAATAGATACTATTAAACCAATTTGTTTACAGCGATAAACCTTCTGTTTATATTTTCAAGCCTCCGTGAAATCCTTTGAACAACTTGGCACGGTATTAATCAGTATTTTATCGTAGATGTTTATTGTTTATTTGTCGTAAATTCAATTAAGAAAAACAGAATTTATTAGTCATTGAACAATACAATGTTGGCAGTGTCTTATCTTAAGTTAGCTTTTGAATTATATACCTACCCAAGAAAATTGTAAGATTGGTCCTTTGGTTTTCTTTGTTTTGGATCTGTCCCACAAAGCGAAAGGTGCAACTAGTAGCTGAAGTAAGATATTGTTCCTAATTTCAATAAAATAAAAAGAGAGCTGAGGTCAGATGCATAGAGCGATATAAATATTCATTGGTATTATTTTAACACTTAACTTAAAAATGTAAATGTAAAGTTAATCGCGTTATTTAAAATTCAGTTAGTAGGGATATACAGTAGGTATCAGTGGAGATCATTATTGATTCCCCATAGCGGTTATCTCCACTATCTCCGGTAACGTACGGTATCACTGCCGCGCTACTAATTAAAAAGCAAATTGAACGCCGCGTGTCAAGGACTATTAATTTTTACGATCGCTATCACAGCTTCGGCCAGTACAGTGGCCAGTTGGCTACAGTCTTATAACGTGTCTCATAGCATTTATCTTTATGTATGCAACGAATAGATTGTATCTGGTCGTTCGTTAACTAATAAATTAACTATTGAAAAGCCATCGCCTTTTTTCATCTGTTATCTGGTAATGATAGGGTGTTGTAAAAAAAATTAAAGAGTTTTCGTTCCCAGTCGTAAAATCTGTTGATATTTCTCAATGATTGTAATGAAAAATAATTAATCGGATGGACAGATGTTCGTAAAGAGATTAATGGTTGGTATCGTGTTGTAAAATGTGTAGAGTAGTCTTAAGTCAGAGTCGCAAGGCATGATGAGCGAGCGTGCGGCGACTAGGGGCAGCCGGGCAGACGCTGAGACACTGAGGCACGGAGACCACCCGGCAGAGAGCGGTGCTTTACTTACAACGATTTATTGTTATAAAAATAATGTATCATCGGCCGCGCCGCCACCGCCGTACAATGCTCGTAACAAGCTCGGCTCGTGTGCTGCATTAACGGGACGAGCGCGGACTTACTTCAACCGCAGTGCTGCTACTGCACTGAAAGCTACGAAAGTTAGTTTCAACTTCTAAATCGAAAACTCTCACTTGTGACTAATAATGACTTAAGGTGTAAGGCATTATTCAAACTGAAAGAAACGGTCGTAAAATCTGTAAGAAACTTTCTCGATTCAATGTTCAAGTAGCTTTTGTTTTTCAGTTTTATTAAATACTTAATTACTTTTCATGATTAATAAAATCTTATCTCTGGTTGCTGCTTAACCAGAATCTTTTTGGATAAAAGTTTATCTCAAGTTCGCTTCTGTTCATGTCGGTAGATTTTCTACTTAGCTTTTGGTGTGACATTGGACTTAAATGTATCTTTTATTATTTCCACTTATTCACATTGATGGATGTTCTAACTCAGCAGTTTTTGATCTGTAGGTAAGTGCAGTAGCTTTTGATACACGCGATAACGATATTTAATCAGACCGGAGCAATTGCCTACATCTTTGTAATGGCTGCCACATGCACTGCGCGGTTGGTCCTAGGATATCGTGCGCCTGATTATGTGTCACGCAAGTTAATGTATTGATTGATACTTTAACGTACGTATAATATGTGTAGATCCAAGGATATATCTGGCGAATGAGTTGAGTCTTCACTTTGTGTTTGTTGATCATTGATTTCTAAGTACTGGACAAATAGATAATCCTTTTCACTGAAAATAAGATCTGAAAAGGGCAAAACTAGCACTTACACATTTGAGTACCAAGGTACTTACGACGCCTACGTTACCATGTCGAAAAGGTCACTTGTGACAATTGGACAGTTTGTTCCACAATTCGTTTGGGCTCAACCTTTAGTTACGCAACAAACAGAAACGTTACACCTGATACAGTCACGGCGATTAATATCGTTCTTCCCAGGGAATTGATAATAGTTTAATTTTACTTGAAACAAGTTCCGAGCGCCAAGAGTTAGAACCGGGGACTACAATTAAATTCTATTAAAGCGACAACAGCACCGTGTAATTAAGCGACAGCATACAAACGCCTGAAATATCTCTCATTCTTATTTGACGGGGCCGGGCTTGGCGGGACTCGGGGAGTTATGAAAGTTTTGTACCAGTAATTATACGGTGCACAGGTCTCGGAGAAGTGGTTGGCGACTCCGTCTGTCGCAACTCCTAGATAGCGTCCTGCGACACTATTAATACAGCCGCGACAAGCGTTTGATTGCATGTGCCCGCTGTGCGACGTTGTTATTACATGTTTTGCGTTTTATTTAAACATTTGTACAGTCGGGTGCAGTTACAGGTGCTTGCTTATGATGTGATTGCGCATAGCTGTTCTAAAGACCAAGTGGCTATGTCAGCTTCATGCATTTTTCTGACTGTTACGGCTACGCAAACCATTTTAATTCATCGTTGAACATAAAATGACCCACCTTTGTTTAATAGGAATCTTACTGGAAACTGCTCTATTATTTTAACTAGCTAACTCAGAGTACGTCTTTCTTCAAATGTTGTAATAATTTCTGGAAATCCTCATCGACATTTAAGTTAGGGAACATTAATATGAATCAAAAGAATTCGGTTCACCTTAAAGTAGAGAGCGATTCTTTCGTCCCTCAGCTAAAAAGTTATCGTGTTATTAACAAACAAAATATTTTGTCGCCAACAGTACAAGTACTCCGTTTATGAAGAAACTGAGAGATGATAATTATAAGACACGTCAAACGCTGATTGATCAGTGATACTACATTACGCGCTAAACCGGTCACCGATATGTAAATCAACTTCTAATAAACTTAAAAAAGGATGATGCGATTACGAAGTCACTCCGGTTGCAGAGTCCACAGCGGTGACAAATGGAGTGGCGTGGTAGGTATATGCTAATGATGTAGACGACTCCTGCCCGTAGAACATACATGCGTTTATCAAAGCAGCTGAGACGATGTTTGATTACATCTGATAAATGGCAGTTCACTGAACTTGCTAAATGTGCTAATTTGTTAGGTCATTTGTTTTATAGCTTCACACCTGACAAAAAGTTCTGTTGATCACCTACAGTTATTGGTTGATAAAGGTGTCCCGTCTCTTGTGACTTATAAGGTACTCTTACGCTTTAAGTAGTTACTTGGATTGAAAACCGAATAGTGCTTCATGTAAGGCAGCTGCGCTTGCGATTAATAGACAAATGGGGCAGTCAATAATTACTTATCTAATTACACATAGCGTAGTCTTGGTATCAACTATCAATAACTAATATAAGACATCCGTTTCATACATGTACGTATTTATTTTCAATTAGCAGTACATTATCGGGCTAATTACTTTTGGAATGTTTACTGTTGATTCTGATTTCATTTTGCAAACCGTAGCCCACAGTATAACTGCAGCTTAGCTTGAGGTTTAGGGTTATAATTTCGAGCGTGCAGCAAATTGCTAAAGATCTTCTGGGCTGATTAAACAATTTACTGTTTTGGAATTATTGGAACTAGTGCAGATACAAGGCTGCCAAAAGTGGTGTTCTCAAATAAAGTTAGTTCTGTGATTTTTATAATCAGAAATCGGATATTCGGATGCATATTCACCTAAAGTTGAGATGTTTGCATAATATAGAATGCGCCTTTGTATTGAAAAAATCCCGCTAACGTCAGATTTCAGTGATTAAACCGGACTAAATCATAGCAGTCGAAAGGCAGTGATTAAAGTTGTTGTAGCAGAGGTAATATTTATGCCCAATCAGGATATAGTACTTAATTTAATCAAAATAATTATTTGAATTTATGTACTTTTTATGTTTTAACTAACACACAGCACCCCTCCTCTTACACCCTACATACACATATTTGCATCGGGGGTTAAACATAAATTTTAAATAAATATGCATGTGATTCTTCAACAAAAAAAAAAGTATGAAACCGCTTCCATACTTTCATAGCAAAAAATTTACTTTAAGTAAATCGCATCCGAATATCCGATCTCTGGTTATAATGAATGGTGCCATGATAAATGAGACTTCTAAAAACAACGCAAACAACTGATGGTAGATCTATTTTAGTTTACGTTTTAAATTAAAATAATATTTACAATTAAAATATAATAACCTAACCTAATGTAAGTAGATCTATTGGTTAGTAGGTACCAAAAGTTATCGGAAAAATAAAAAATAAATCTCATTTTTGCGCAATGTTCTTACACTTATTCTGTGGTGAATTAAGTTTAAAGTTAGGAATAAAGTGATGAAAACTTCATACATTATCCCACAGTATTACTGAAATTAGCAATAATCAGCTGTTAACGTGGGAACACAATAATATCTACGTAGAATAATGTAAATTGTAATGCGATACTGTACAAATTCTAATCTATCTATCTATACTAATAATAAAGCTGAAGACTTTGTTTGTTTGAACGCGCTAATTTCTGGAACTGCCAGTTGGATTTGAAAAAATATTTTTGCATTTAATAGATTAATTCTTAATGAAGGTTATAGGCTTTTTAACATCACGCTACAACCCTTAGACGCCGAATAAAAATTAAAAAAAGTCTGAAACAACGCTAAGCGAAAACTAAGTAAGTACCTATTAGCGCAGGCGGGCGATGGAATGCGACGCGGTGGGTCGGGGGCCGAAATTTTACGCGGACGAAGTCACGGGCAGAAGCTAGTAAATATTATAAATGCGAATTTGTCTCAGCCTTCAAATAATGAAAGAGGTTCATATCGTGAGAATATCTACTCGATAGTACTTACCTTAATAATTGTTAGTTGTCTAATGTACCAAAAAGCAGTTCCAGGTGGCAGGTATCCGATGTCAGGTGTCATGCTCGGCTTAAACTATTAAGTAAAGCGATTTGGACAAATGTGCTCGACATTCACTACGAAAACCAATGAAGTATTAGAACCTGCAGGCCATATTAACCAAAGCTTTTAGAATTAATATCAATATAATTTTATCTTTCTAGAACCACACGCAAATCTGTCTGCTCAAAATTAATATCAAACCATCAATCCAATTTTGTTCCACGGCAAGTTCAGTCTTACACTTAATTAATTTAATTTCAATATGGCATTGAATTAATATTCCAAGTCGAATCATATTCTGTCTGACTCATTATATGGCGTCCACCTACATATTATTTTTTCAGATATCTACCTACTATTATATTTTAAATGACCAACCTACTCTTGGAAAAGGCCATCGGTTATTGCCAGATCTATAAATAAAAAGTTTAAATCGGCTTAAACTATTTGTGTACCAATTAAATTAAAAAATTAATAGTGGGAGATTTCAAAAACAAAAACATTTTTTATAAAATGAAACGTCGATATTTAAATGTCTGGCTACAGTGGCTACATCTTACAATCAATAGTTATTTAAAAAAACCGCCCAAGTGCGTGTCGGGCCACGCACACATTGTGTGGTTTTTAAGGTTCCGCAGTTGGGATGAATTTATTCCAAGAACAAACTTAACGTTGTAGTTGGAAAACATGTTCTCCGATGCGTTCCAACTGCAAATGTAAGTTGGTCGACTATTACTCGTTAACTTATAAAGCCTACTTAGCTGTGATAGTTTTCCTTTTAACTTCGTTATTACAACTACCGTGAATATTTTCACATATCCAAAAACAACCATTTAGCTGGCAAGCGGGGGACACACACACTTGACTTTGACAAAAATTAGCACTTTAAAGCTTAATGTTTCACAAACGGATCTCTTAATCGAAAAATTGTAATATAATATAATAAAGGCGTAGTCGAGAGAAAAAAAAAACCTAAACACTACGTGTAGAGGAGGTACCTTAACAATTTTTTTTTTCTAGTTAATATTTTACCACTTTGTTGGCGTGACTAATATGTACGAGTACCTATATCCATGCTAAATTACAGCTTTCTAGTACTAAGAGTCTCTGAACTAACCTGCGGACATACGGATGGACGGACATGGCGAAACTATAAGGGTTTCTTGTTGACTACAGAACCCTAAAAAGGGTTTCAAAGGTGCCTCTGCTAAAAGAAAATAAATGTGGGTATCTTTTGAGAGGCTCGCCCTTTACTTCTATCTCATAGATCATGCGGTACAAATAAAACCCTTGTGAATTGTGACAATGACAATCCGACATATTTGTTATAATTTTAGGTAAATGTTGTAATAGTTGTTCGTGATCGGGCTCTCCATTGAAGTCGCTAATTAATTGAGTACACTACCGAGTGTGGCGGTACATCGCTCTGATTTATATCGCTACAAACTGTTCGAGATACACTTGGCTTGCGTCATTAATAATTTTTAAGTATTGTTTGTTGATACTCTGCTCGGTTCTGAGTATTGCGGTTGGTTTATTTTTGTAATAGCGTTGAGGTATCATTTATCATTTTAACTAGTCTAGAATTCAAGATTCAGGGAAAGCATAACATACAAAGTTAAACAAAACTGGTCCCATAATCGAGACAAAATTATATAGAACTGATAATAAAAATCACTAAAGCTATTAAATCCCGTGTTCATAAGTTACGCCAAGCAAGGTGTTCTTACTATTATTCTTAATAGTTTATGGTAACAATCAGTCGGTTGATATATTTATTATCTGCGGACTGGTTTTGCTCATATTGATCCGTACAGGAACACGCCACGAGCATTAACTGAGGACACTAGGAAGTTGATCACTAAATAACCTGATGTAAAAACTTTACAAGTCTTACAACATTGTTGATGAACTTTCCTTTTATACGATTCGTAAAAGGCTTCAAGTGTTATAAATAACAATAACTGTAGATAAAAGTTGTATGTCGCCTTTTGTAATGTGGCCTACATAAGAATATGGCGGTACATAACGACAGCTGGGTTTTATGGAATTTAAATAAATAATATTTTCTTTATATCAGCGGGTATTGTTGTGGGACAGTAACGGTGGCCACACGCGAGCCACTCGTCGACGCGCGTCATCGGCGCCGAACCCCTTTACACTGCACGACTTCTGAACACATTCACAATGAGATTTGCCTTATAAGGTTCTTATAAATGTAGTGATTGGATTTCTGTTAAAGTTGTATTAAGTTTAAGTAGGTGAAAGTGGCTGCAATGACTGTTCCTAGCAGGAAAACGTAACCAAATTATTAGCAATTTTTTTTAAAGATTTTTATGTATAAAATGAGACCAATGATTTGGCAAACTTTGTTACAAAAAAATATCTGTAGCGTCTTGTGAGGTCTTTTTTTACCAAAACCTGTCGTACACTATAAATAAGCTTCAACACCGATCAACTGAATAAAACGAGCGTACCTACAGCGCTTCATTGTTCTCTATGTTATTTGTTCTGTATGATAAGAGCTGCCTACTTCAGTTCCAAATGTTTGAACCGGAACACATCATTTATAACGCACTACGAACACCTCCACTTAGTTAAAAGATTCGATTGTTTTCTATGAACACAACTCCATTATTTACTTTAAGATTTTTGTAATGGAGAAAGTATTACCTTGTTTTGCAGTGTGCCACATGGCTTTCTGCAGTTTCACTATTTTGCTTACTGTAACTGATTATAGACTCAAAACTATAGCAGATAACGTGCCCCTATGATTACAAACAAAACCATATAATTGGATCAGTGGTTTTCGAGATTAAACGTGCTAACCTACAGACAGATATTGCGTTTAATAATATGTAGAGATTAACGATTGGGCTCTATGGTCAAAAATTGTTTCGTGCCCGCCTAGCCTATGGCAAACTGGGGCAATTGCTGACTAATATGGAAACACCATTATCGGTGTAATAGGCTCTGTTATAGAATGGTGTAAGCTCTGAGAATCAAATTGCGTCTGCCACCGCCCTTACCTTATTGAACACTTGAACATTGGGAAAATACATTATCAACATTTATGTAATGATCTGTATTCATCGTCACGACAGCAGGTATCGAAAGACATTATGAAAACCATTGTTCGGTATTTTTGTTAAAGTTCAGTAGTACCAAACCATTGTCACCTATCGGTTTAATAAAATTTCCTAGTTCTCCAGCTAAAGGTAAAACGTTGCATTAGTTTCACCTACTAATATCATCACATCGGCAGTCTCCAAACGCGTAGGCAGCGATGTACTTTTGTAATACCACAGTATGCCGATGACAGTATTCTCAGAAGCAGCCCGGAGTCTGGATTTGAGTCCGCTTGTTCGCAACAGGCGTACCCGTGACAGCATGTGATCCTTCCGCCCACCCCTTCGGGGAATACGGGTGTGATGTAATGTTATATTATTATGCTGACAGTATTCTATCCCTGCTAGAGGTTGGTCATACTATACTCCCCACTCCACACTATTATGACAAAGAATCTTTGTTATGATCCACCTTACGGCTGGTAACTCTTTTTAAGTGAAGTGTACCTAAGCACAAAAGTCATGGTGTAAGAACAAGAATTGTTACGAAGGGCACATATCGTTATATTACATTTATAATTTAATGAACAATAATCGCCCTATTACTGGTGCATTATTACTTCGCAGCAATGCGCGGTGGTCACGACACTGGCAGGTCTGCGCTGGCGCTGCGTGCCCGCTACTAATACGGCTCGTTTGCGCGCACGCCGGCACGACCCGCGCCATTACCCAATAAAATTAATTTCACTTAATGCTCATCGATTATTGAATATAATAATCGTATAGTTTGGTGTTTCGGCGGTTCGTGATGGATCGCCGGCGCAGACCCCCCGCACTCGCGCACACGATCTACTGACGATCGCCATGCTGCAGGCTTGCCGATGTACATCGCTCCCTCTCACTGTACCTTTTATTACTTGATAATTTAGCAAAGTTACGTCTTAAAGTCATAAACCATTGTCTCGTTTAAGCACCTTTTAAAATAGTGTTTTATGGTTAAGATCACCCTTTACGTATGTATTGGCTTCATAATCAGGTGGTCCGCTTGAAACCATTATTAAAATATTCAAAAGTTAAAAACATCGATTTTGTTCTTTGCACACAATTATTTATTAGGGGATCGAAAGAATATAAATAAAAAGTTTATCTTCTTTCATTTCCGAAATAACTTATTATTTAACAAGTTCTGAAGCCAACAGTAGGTTTTGTGCCCTCGATGGAGACTATATTCTTAAAACTGCGCCGTGCTACGCAGAACTACGCCGTACCACGCAGAGCAACGCGGAGCTACGACGTGCTACGCAGAGCTACGCCGTGCTTCGTAAATCTGTCATGCTACGCCATACTACGCCGTGCTACGTCATGCTGCGCCGTACTACACCACACTACGTCGTGCTACGAAGAGCTACGCAGAGCTACGTAGAGCTACACAATACACAATACTACGCAGAGTTACAAAGCGCTACGCTGAGCAAGGCAGGTCTATGTAGAGCTATGCAGAGGTACATAAAACTATGCAGATCTACGAAGTGCTACTTAGCGTGTACGCCTATGCTGGATGAAGGGCTAGTGCGATATTCTAATAAATGGTGCCATTTCTAGTAAAATATTTAATGAAAGTATTTACACATTTTTCTATATTTGGTTTTGTAGGGGAGACCTTTGCCCAGCAGTGGGACAATAAAGGTTAAAAAAATGGTAGTACAACATAATCAGTGACTAATTCGTGTAGACATGAAAAAATCATAACCTCGCTGATGATACAGAGAGTAAGTAATAAATAGAATTAAGATGATAAGTTCTACTGCGCAACAAGTGTCCTTATTAAAACATTATTTATGAACCTTGTCTCGCAGTCCCAGGTCTCCTCGTGATGTATAGAGCTGAGACAACCTCTCCCAATGTAACTCACATGAAGGATGTTAAACACACAAGCTAACATCGGCGTTGATAGGGAAGGCAATCCATTATATTTATTAAACATTTTCTTAAGGTAAGTCGTGAATATCAAACACACCAGGAATATACGTATTCAAAATATGTATTTCAATAAATCAGCAGTCGGAGCAGCGTGCGTAGTACATTCACTACGAGCACCCGATGAAACGAAATGAATAATTACTGTACAAGGCACAACATAAATAGAGGTAGATAAAAACGGGTAACGACAGGATAGAATGGTAGCCATCCAACACGCGCAGTCAGCGGCAGATCGCGCAGTAATGGCTAGCCTTGTAGCCTATCCATAACGGATTTCTTATTCATCGATATTAATACGGGTACATGACAACCGTCCGCCGCTGTACAAATGAGCGAAGCCGCTCACGGCGGATTATATTTATGTGAACACACTCTGATCCGCAATTAGTACCGCCAGCAACAAAACTAGTTGTCTTGTAGTTTACAAACAATGCACGTGTCCGCTGATAGATGACTCGACAACTTGATATATGATGCTATCGACTACCGACTAGTGTTTTAAAAACCGGAGGTTCGTTTAAAATAAATATACATGAGCTCAACTTGAATTTCTTTCACAATATAAAAAACTTGATTTATACACCAATTCCTTTGACATGTTAAGCCTCGTCAAAATATTATCCCTCGATGTTCCTATTTTCATTGACAATAAGGTTTCCTTACTCTGGCCTGTTATTAGAATTTAGCAAATGTACCTAATTAATTGTCAATAGCCGTCGCTTTTTTGTTAACCAGCTTTTGAATTTCTTTGAGCTTAATAAAGCTCACACAAGTCCGTTCAAAATGGAAACATCCCGTAATCAAACAGGAGCTAAAGGTCCTAATTGTGTTTAATTGAGTATACTTGTAAATTAATAATTCAGCGGTTGCGTCTGACCCTGCGTTTGATCTCATAATGTACTTACGGGAAGACGTATCGACCTCATTAAGAGCCAACACACGGTTTCTTAATCGATATTCGACAGTTTAAACTTTTTATTTCACTTCACGATGCTCATGTTTTGAAAACGGCTTGGGTTACCGTTGAATTTTAAATAATTAGATGTTTGCGCAATCCGCATCTAATTATTTGTATGTCTGATATAATGTATCTATACATACATACATACATACGTACAAATAAATAAAATTGAAGTGTCTGCTTGTAATGTCAAAATAACAGCTTTTTACTGTATGCATATGAAAAAAACAATTAAAACATTTTTTATATGTCTGTTTGTCTGTTCGTTCCGGCTAATCTTGGAAACGGCTGGGGCGATTTTGACGAGAGTTTCACTGCCAGATATCTGATTTAATAAGGAGTAACTTATGCTACTTTTATTTTAGTAAAAGAACAAAAGAATTAATAAAGAGACACGTTATTATTTCCGACATCCACGCGAACGAAGTCGCGGGAACAGCTAGTTTGTTATAAGTATGAAGGTGTATCCAATTTCATAAGAGCTTTGTGATGTTTTCTATAATTTATTATTGCTGATCTATATAACAGAAATACGTAGAATAGGAGTTTTAAAATTATGTATATTTCTGAGTTATTAAATTTAACATCTCAAATAATTGTCAATTATTTCTTTATTGCACAGGACTTATAGCTTAGACCGTACCATCTATTCTTTTGATGTTTTCCATGAATGTTATGACTTTTAGGGCGCAAATACTTGAAGGTTTGCATAATGCCCCGTAGAGGTTAAATGCTACGCGTGTCTGGCCCACCTAGCTCTTGCAAATTGGTAAAACCTTACCAAAAAATCAGATTGCTAATAATAAAGAGATCAATTTCATGACTTATTTCAAACGCTTGCGTAGTTAATAAATAATAGATACCTTTTACCAAAAAATATTGAAGCGTAGGAAGACGAAGTGTCTTTTTATAAATTTTGCCCAATTGATGTGATTAATCAGACTACCTATCGCTCCCTCGCCCCTATTACATGGGGCGAAATGTGGGTGTAAGTACCTACTATGGGTGCACTTCTGCATAACCCTTCGGGGATACAGGCGTGATGGTATGTTTTATGTGTTAATCAGACCACTGATTTCAGTGGATCACGCTGAAAATCACCATCAGTGATATGCGTTTATATGTTATAGATATAATGTATCATTAGAAGACAGCTAATGGACGGCTACCCTTATCTGAAGACATTATAGTTACGTACCGACTTGTCCGCGAGCGTATTTAGTTTCACGGCTTACATCTACGTAGTAATGAACTAAATTTAAGATAACTTTCACCAGATGAATATCTAAATATTTAAAACGCGATAAAATATACTTTTAATGACTACCCTGAATGTATTTTATGAACCACGGGAAGCCGGAGAGCCGCTAGTCTGAGTTCGCCTCAGCCTGATACAGATTAGAAAAATTACACATACGTTTTCTTTTATTGCCTCTAGCATTTTTATTTTAGATTTAAATTAATTGAACGCAAACAAGACGCAGTTTATGAGTCAGGAATATATGTGTCTTGTAACATCTTAAATTAAAGTGCCTAATGGAGATTAGTTTAGGGAGTTTTAGCATAATTTAGAGTACGTTAACATTCGATGTTATTTTTCATAAATTTTATTGCCGTAGCCGCTCGTAAAATTATGTTTCTAATAAGTTATCTATTGTATTACTTTTCATTTATCGTCAAACTTTATTGTTGCTCTGTTTCCGAGCTCGCTGATTCTTAGGTTTGATTTCAAATCTTTATTCTCACATTTTTCCTAGAAAAATGCTCAGTAATGGAATGCTGCCAAATGGGTAAATACCGATAGCCTTGCTCCCTATTTTTTGGAGGGCATATTATGCACACCGTAAGCTAACTATTTCGATTTTAATACTTTTATGTAGCACGGGATAGCTGTAGAGTACAGGTACGATTTATAAGTTTTACATTTTACTAAGCACATGTGTATTTAGATTATCTGGAGATCCTACTTTGTGCGTTTAAAGCTTAACAGGGCGTAGATGATCTTCAGAAGGATCTCATTAACAGCACCACTACTGTATTTATTAGACCGCCCTGTCTCATTTTTCCTAACTTAAATAATTACGCGTGTAAAGTTAACATGTAACATTCTCTTATTATATTTATATTCATTTATTACCTTAAACACGTTCATATTCTGTGTCGCGACGACATTATAAATTGTAATCTATATATTTTTTTATATAAATATTCATGAATGATAGAGGCATTGCGATACATTACAAGAGTCATAAGTCAATGAAACGCGGCGCAGGCGCAGGCTGGCGCCGGACGCGATGCGCGCGCGCCTGTCGCGCTCTTCTTCGGTATATCATCCACGGAAAAGTTCCGCCGGCATCGCCTAGCGACATGTCCACACAGCCAGACTTCGTATTTTTATGGCACTTTCTTACTGTCTTATATTCTGTCTACACATAATTTAACTGTCATAACTATGAAAATATTATTATAACTGATCATTACTTTTCATAATGTGGTTAACTGGCGTACCGTCGTTATCGTATGATTTTTATTTGAGTGTTAAATGAGAGAGGTGTTTAATAAATGTTGTCCTTTTAGATGTTTGGTAATGATATGTTTATTCAGGTTGTTAATTTGTGGTGTAAATGGCGGCGCTACCGGCGGCGGCTACTGGCGGCGCGCCTTCGCCGGCCACCTTCGCCCGGCACGCGCCGCCGCCCACACTCGTATGAAACAGCCTTACGCACTCATACCGATTTAATATATTCTGCAAAACAACACATATTGACACTGCAAATGAAAATCCATGATGTGTTCGCATAATATCCTGTCAAATGCTGTAGTTTATTTTTCATAATAATAATTATGTGCGTTAAGTGCAATGTATGGAGGGTTCGTTGATAATTAAATACTGTAATATTGAATATTCAATTTATTCGTGTCGCCAAAGCTTAACATGTTGTGGTTTTTTGTAATTTTTTGGGGAAAATATTGCATTGGAAATTAAGTATGCATTTAAGTCGACCGTTCGTCGTTGCTGAAATAAATTAAATAAACAGTCAAACCAGTGGTTATTTTTGCCCACATGACTTAATTTATTATGACGTAGGAGATAAAAGCAATTGGTATTACTTATTTAGTAGTATTGATCAGCACTTGGTGATTCTTCTTCTCTAGTAAGCTGCGTATTTTGATAAATTCATTTATCTAAACTAGACGCGACGTATTATTGTCTAAATTATGGAAACATTGTATGTTTTTCTTTAATTAATTGTCTACATTATACTTAATAAATTTTCCATTCAATAAATTTTAACAAATCCTTAGTTTTACATTTTAAATACTTAATTACTTATTATAATTTTATTTAATAAAGATCGTATCAAAACCTGCAAACAGGTTGTACCTACTTGATAGATTTCGGGAAACATCTAATAACTATTAAATCTTATATTAAAATTATTATACCTACAGATATTCCGTGATAAGACAGCTTAGTATATTATTTTTAGCTTTATCAACGAGGTTTTTCTTTATTTAAGTACCAAATTTTTAATACCTCAGGTTTTTATATTACATACTGGTATCAAATTTAACAGCGTTTTAATGAGCGCAATAATAAAGTTTTAAATATTTGAAAGGCACGTGAAACACGTAATTTCAAACTTTATTACGTGGTGAAATCCAACAAATTTATTATTAACAGCTCTCTACTTAATAGCGTTACTTAAAATCTCTGAAATATCATCTTGTTCTCGATTTTATAAAACTCAAAGGCAAGGGATTTATTTTGTTTTATTTAAAACTGTTGGAGGTTTAATTTGCGATCGTAATTGCATTTATTTAAATGATTACGAAATGACAATTGCTCTCATGTTGTGTGCCATGTGGACGGTGGAGTGGAATTGCGTTGTTTAGATTATTTTTGTTTAGTATCAATAAATAAACATTTAGTTATGAATCCTATTTAAAGCAACTTTACCTTGGACTGGTTTAAAAATAAATATAAAATATAACTTGGCAGAGAACGGTGACAAGCTTTGCAGAACTAACTGGATCAATTTCAAGCTAAAAACAAAAATTTATAATGAACTTGATTGATTTAATGGACGAGTTAGTATTCTAAAGTAACAATTAAACAGTTAGAGAAACCAAGCTTAACTCGTTAATTTAACTCATTACAAGTTTACTAAAAATAAAAAGAGCATTAAAAGCTCACGTACAGAATTACGAGCAGTTAAAAGGATTAAGTTTCATTTGAAATAACTCTGGATTTCAATTCTTTCGAACTGCATTCTTAATTTTGTGATCATTCCATATAACACAGTTCAATTATAATAAATTAAATTAATAGATGATAGCGATCAGATTACTGTGATTGGTTAAAAAGTGTAAATATGATCCAATTGCTATGGAGATTTTCACTAATAACAATAAATTATATCTCCATGTCGTTCCTGTGCTGCGTCCATTAGGCCGAAAGTTGTTCCGTCAAGTCAGTTATGATAATTACCTGCATCTCCTTAATAAATATGATTGCGGGTACAGTTCTCGAGCTCTTATAAAAATGAATGTTTGACCCGTGCTCGGGGCTCATGAATATTTAATATTTACAAATTATTAATCCAACACTGATCCCTCATGGTTGTACAGCGCATTCCTGCCCGATAGGCTGTGGGGTCGACATTGGGCACACGCGCATTATTCTGATATCGATGCCGTCACTCTGAAGGCTTTATGAAGATTAGAAAATAGAGTGCCCTCGACACTGCATTTGTGGCAACACTCACTTCTCTACCTTCATCATTATATGTTTTACAACGCTTTATTATCCCGTGAATGAGCTATTATAGACAAGTGTACAGACAAGTGTTTTTATTATACTCATCTATTGAATGACTTTATTACCAGTTTCCACGTTGCGTAGCATGGTTTGGTTTGAGCTCATCTTGGTGGATTCTAAGGGATGCTAATGTGCGAAATAATCAGGTGCATTTACGATCTCTACTAAGTTAATGACAGTTAATATTTTCTACTCGATTGTATTGGAATATAATTTTATTTAACCAAAAATGTGTTAAAAGCTCAAACTTTCTTCAACGGGCGATCGAAACAAAATTTCTTCATTATCTCATCCAGAATATTTCTATAATAAACTCAGTCACGCGTACATAAAATTTAAATGTATAAGTAGATACCTGCTACCGTATTAAAAATATTGATAACACATATTTTGAGAAGTCTTTAATTGCTACTAATAATTCAATCCTATGCATTTCAGATAAGCTAAGTCGTTCGGCTTTGGCGTTTTAAAAGGGAACGACTTAATTGCCGCTTCTTATGGATACGAATAAATCCGTGGCGGTATGTGCGCCGGCGTCAGCGCGTGCGCATGTTATTAGTTCTGCTCAACTGTACCATTTGTATTGCCTTTACGTTTTTATTTGCCATGCGAAATATTTAATGAACAAACTCCAGCCTCGATCGAACAATGCCCATGATGCTTGTTTGTACTGAATATATACATAGGTACCTACAATGAATATGATTTATTCAAGTTACATACGATTAACGCTGCAGACTGTAGAGTCTCGTTATCAACGGGCTTACAAGACAATAATTTGGTTTATGCCATAATAGATGGCAAAAGAATAGGCTCAGCCGTATTATGGTAAAATGGTTCTTTGTGTCGGCCGCGGCGCGGGCGCAAGGTAGTTCGATTGTCGGACAGACAGCGGCCGAGGCTTTGTGTTTGTAGGTAGGGCGCTGGGCGAGCGAGGCGTCCGCGTCGCATCGTCTCGTCAACCGCAGTCAACCCTATCGACTGAATGACGGGCCGATTGTTCCATCGACTTAACATATCAATTATGTAGAACATAAAGCTAGATAGGCGGCTGAGCGACGTGAATAAAATAATTAACTGATTGGTGTTTGTATAATTCATCAAGTGGACGTGCGTCGTGATCGCTGGGCCACTTAGTGGTGCGTTATCAGATACCGTGCTCGCTATCAGTACGCGGTAGGTCACAATGGAGCTGTAAATGCACTCCGCTATTGTGTGAGGCTTTTGAGAACATTTATCTGTTGATGTCGATACAGGGAGTATTATGACGGCCGCCCCACAGTGGAACGAATGTATGGGAGAGGTTGGACATAGGCATTTCCGAGAAAAAAGAGTCTAATTTTGAAAATGGAATATTTCCATCGTAGTAAGTTATGAAAGTGCCTTCAAAACTTGTTCTAACAAATTTATTTCTATCTCTCGTATTTCGGGAGTTATTTGAGAAAATGTGAAATTTTACTATGAAAATGACTGTATCGAGCTCTCTGCCGCCTGATTCCGGCCTCGTTTCAAGTTGTGGTCTTTACTATCATAATACGCGTAGCAAAAGCAAAATTTACTGCTAAGACACATGATGAGCTAAATGTGCACCTTCTGACTTATAGGCTGATGTATTTTTTTCCTGAATCGAGTTCTCTGCCTCCTGAGTCTTGACTATCATAATACATACACCAAGAGCTGCATTTAGTGCTAAGACACATTGAGCGTCAAATGTACACCTTCTGATATGTAGGTGATTTATAATATATTAAAAAAAAATAGCCAGTTTTATTTATTTATTACCTTTATGTACACAAAGAAATATTACCTATAATAACCACAATCTAAGATCATTTAAAAATCAAATTTTAATCGTCCTCCTCATCATCATTTCCTTCATCATTATTCGATTCAGATTCGGAATGTATATTTGCTAAATCATTGACATCAACAAATTCGGTGTAATTCATTTCGGAATCCGTACCATAAAATTCCGTAAAAGAAGATTCTTTCACGAACTTATTTATTGTTAGACGAATACTTGTAAGTAGTATACAATATCTCCATTACATGAGATACAGCTGCATTTTTGAGAATGCCCTTCTTTATATTTTCGAAAATCTTTGTTTATAGCCTCAGATGCCTCTTCAACAGCTTGAAATAGGAGCAGACAGCTCGATTCAGTAAAAAAATACATCATCCTATATGTCAGAAGTTGCACTTTTGGCGCACCATGTGTCTTAGCCGTAAATTTAGCTTTTACTATGTGTAATACTATTAAAGCCATTTGTAAAGCCCACAATTTGAACGAGGCCGGAATCAGGCGGCAGAGAGCTCGATACAGTCATTTTCATAGTAAAATTTCACATTTTCTCAATTAACTCCCGAAATACGAGAGATAGGAAGAAATTTGTCAGCACAAGTTTTGAATGCATTTGATAACTGAATACGATGGCATTACTCGTATTCGTTTTTCAAAATGAGACTTATTTTTCTTAGAAAATACTATGTCCAACCTCTCCCATACATTCGTTCCACTGTGCGGCGTGGTGTTGTCGCTAACTGGACGCACGATTTTATTAATGTGCTTTTATCTTAAAAAAATCTTAATATTCAAATGAGTTGATGACCAACATATTAAACTTTTTAATCTTCAACATTCATGAAACCCTTAATTTTCTGCTGCAATAGGGTGGGTATTCTCAAAGTACCCATTCCAATGAACACATTAAAACCAAGTTTACAATTGTCGTTGGTGTTTACTTGAATCATTGAAGTGTTAAAACAAGGCTTTGAGGGCTGCAAATGAACGTAATTACAATTTGTACTCTCATGTATCTGACGAATTTCATTAACAAGGCGACTGGTCGCGCGCCGCGTTTGTTCAATGTGATTGTGTCCCTGCGGCGCTGCAGCGCAGCGGTACTAGCGCCATCATTTATATCTACTGACGGAAATTAAAGAGAAAGGAATAAAAATGTCCCGGCTAATGATGGCCGCGGACCTCTTGCGGCGTATGTGTAATAATTCGCCTCGGGGACGCGCCGCGCCCGGCTAAGACTAAATAATTTTAATTACATGTTATTGATAAATATTCTCTCCCGAAGCGGTCGGATCTGTCGATAACGCCGTACAATTAGGCAGTGAACTTTGACTCTACGATTTGTTGTGGGAACGGCGAAATTGGATCCCCGAGGCGTGGAAACGCAGCCGCGGAGAGCGCGCTCCACTTTGTCAAACCGTTTGTTCGACTCGTATTGTATTTCCATGAATATTTTCCATAAAAATCGGACAAAAGACGTACTGTGTTACAAAATATAATAAAAAACAAGCTCTTTTATAGATATCGATGAAAATAATAATAAACATGTCCACTAAAGTATTAAATAATTTATGTGATACAAAAGAGTTTAAAACTTTACGATGTCGGGTGATGAATTTAAAGGTAAAACAATAACGAAATACAACCATAAGCAACTTTATATGCGGCTATAAAAGTGGTACCGGTCTACGACTTAACTAAACACATGAATATTGTTCGAGGGGACAGAGACCACTCGCATAATAATCATGATTCGCCCAGCACGACTCTTTAAGTTATTACGCGAAAGATTGAACGAAAATTAGCTGTCCCGGAATAAAGCCGTAAAAATTGGCTGTATAATGGTTTCTTGTGCAATGAGTGCGATTAAAAGGTTGGTGCACCGAGTGCGGTCAGCGGGACGGAGGCGACAGCGGCCGTGATTGGGAAGAGGCGCGATGTATGGAGGCGCGTCGTGTTGGGGAGAGTGCATCATAAGTTGCGCGTCGGGTGGCCGCGTCGACGACCAAAAGCGTTTTGTCGCTGTGAATTTACTACTCCTGTCTAGTAACACAGCACTATGCCGGGAGCACCCTGTCCTGAATTTCTAATGGCACATGGCCGCGAAGATGTGCCGAGAAATTGTCACGATTATGCGAAGGGTGAGTAGGTAATTCACCTAACTGCAAACCATTGATCGATGGAGCTGGACTAAACAAATCTATATGCGATTTATTGTAGTGTTGTATGTGGCCAGCCTAAGGGATTAACATTTTAATATCTTGCTAAAGGTCAGCATTTTCGTTATTTCACGCACCGGATTTTCGGTATAAGCATCCATCCAAGAAATCCTTAGAAAAGTTGGAAATATCTAGATACCTTTATAGTTTTCTATATTAAACCTATTCCGATTTAAGCTCTTTGATACCTATCTACTCTTGAATTATATTGTTCCTTTGGCAAAAATTACTTTATGTAAACTAGACGGCATTAAATACTTATGTTCTCATAAGTAGATATTATAATGCCGTCTACGTTAGGCGTTACGTTCCGTAAAAAATCAAAATTGATCAACATTGGAACAGTAATAAACTCACAAGGAGACCACACGTTTGAAAAATAACTAATGTTATTGTGATTGACACTCATACAATACCGAAACCAATATTTTGATTGTAAACTAATCCTTAACTATAAAGTCTACAGAACACTTCACCCACATCGTAAGCTCATTCAAAAGTATTTTCCTAACCGAATTGTAGCATTAATGTCGTTATAATCGATGGATAACCTCAAGCTATTCAAAATGTCAGGGACCAGCGATCCGATATGAAAGTTCATCACACCATGTTCATTATGGTACGTAATAACGACGCAGATGACTATATCAATCTCTTAAACGGTTCTCCATTATCATACGAGATTACCTTCTTAGGATCGCTCGAAACTGGAATGAAATTATTCATAGAAAAATGTAGTCTTAGCGTGGGAATGTGGAACTAAACAGGAACGTGACAAATACTTTTTGTAATTAGTTAGAAGTTAATGAGTTTAGAAATATAACTTTTTTAATATTCTTGTATGTTTCGGATTGTGAGCAGTGTGCATGGCAAAAAATAAACTGCCGTCACTCTTACTTCCTAAAAGGTGACTGGAAAGATCCATACGTTTATCAGCTCTAAAAATAAAAGGTCGTTGGTATTTTTATCAAGAGTGAGTAATGCCGACCTGTTTAATGCTTTATCACCCTAAGGTTCAATAACACTTAAAAAACAACAACAAGGTAAACGACAAGGCATATTTGTCTATGAGACAGTTAGATAGTTTAATTCCTAGTAAATTTTCTAGGAATTGTAGAAAAATGCGGTAAAGAAAAGTCGAGGTCGACAATGCCTAGGCACTTACTTACACCTGAAACTTTTCTTAGCTAATGCAAAGTAAAGAAGCTTTAATTGTATTTAATGCTTCGCAGCCTCTCCTAACATTAGTACAATGGAGATGCACAATCTCAACATTTGGTAGGTGAGTGTCCAATCAAAACGTTATTTGTCATGCATCCGAGTCATTGTGGAGTGTTTGTCGGTGGCATGCACAGAATTAAAGGCGATGTGCTTCTGAATGTCGATTTAATTGCCAGATAAGTCGAGTACCCGCGCAACACTATTGAAAGATAATGGCTTAAGATGTTATGTAGCTTATTCGAGATCCAAGATTGTGTGCGGCCATTTGTTGCGGTAATATTGTTTATATGATATTTTAATGGTTGGTTTTGCTTATTAAAAGTGTTGAGACATGGATTTAATAGACTAGTTAAAGGCTGTATGTAATATGGATAATCGGCCGGACAGTAAGTTTAGAATATAAGAAGTCTCTATCTTGGCCATCAACGAATCACATGGAGCAATGAAGTTGTGCGAGAGTCACTATCGTTTTTTTTATGTAAATAAATGTACCTACAAGAACCTCAGTTTAAGGGTAAAACTAAGTTAGTTGCACACTAGTTTCACTGTCTTAAACAAGTATATTGATATTTCAATTTAAAGTCAATAAGTCCGCCTGTCACTCCGCAGCCTAGCCCACTTGGAAACAAAGCCGATATGCCATAATTCAAGTCATGTCTATCGTTTTTTACCTTTCTCGGGCAAGCCAACACAACACAATTCCATCTGGTGTTATCTTTGCATATCTGAGACAGTTGTTGTTCCAATAAGCAATAATCCACGCGAATGATAAATTCAAATGGTTAGCTACTCGAGTGGGCGCCTAAACACTACGAGGGCTCATAAACCGACGGGTATGGTAATATAGAGGCACTGTATCCACTCACTATGTTATATGCCCCGACTTGTACTGACAGTTGCTACGACCTGGCTGAAAGTGGCTCGCTGAACACACGAACGTACTGAGATGTAGGTGTTTATTATCGATTTTACAGCTCATTTTACCAATTTCCAAATTCTGTCTTTCAGACTCAGTTGGTTTTCAGGAAGTACGGTCTTTGTGATGGGTTCGTTGCTGAACCAGCATTCTTTTAAAATAATATTTCAAACTGATGATGTGGACGCATATCATAGTTTTAAGGTGTGGAAACTTCACATTCCGTGGCATTTTGCATGCCTGCAAAATATCTTTTTGTCCATGGTAGCCACACTGATTTGGTAATGCTTAGACAGTTCATTCTTTATGGTGCATGAAATCTAAGTACTTGGTATACAGAATATTCAAATTACATCAAATAGTGACGTTTACGTTAGCCAGCGTTGTCGACATCTGACAGGGCAGGGACTTGCCGTCGTATATAGCAGATTACGAGACAGAATCGAGGCACATTTCGTCACGGATCTGCTGATATTTCAACAGGACAGTAAATCCGCGCGAGGCAACGACAGGCCGGCGGATAAATCACGAGAGTGGGCGGCTGCGCGCGCGCCGTCTCCCGCCACTGTTCTCGCTAAATAACTGCTACCGTTTACCTGCCTCTGATCATCTGATATTTGATTTAATGTTGCTTCCAGCACTACACAGCGTGAACTTAAGTAGATATCATAAATGCTCCTCAGACCACATTCCCCTGTCTCTGGTGTTCCCCTTTAGAAATTAAAGATAATTTTATTTGTCAACTCTATCAGTTGTTGAGAGCGCACAGTGGATATTTTACTTAACGCTCGCCGATATACGAACGTCATGTTACTATTTTTACAATAATACGGCGAACTTAATGATACAACTAAAGATTCGATTAGCTGTTAAACTTAATAGTCTATTTGCCATTAGACATTCATAGACTCTGAAATTACTTACTTAAAATCCGAGGGATTTCAGAATGGACGTATGAAGGAAATACGATTTCTTTGCCCATAAAATACGCAATAACATAGGTACACGTATAGAGAACAATCTTGTAATTATAGGCAAGATTGCGCGAGGTAGTAATGTTTTAGTACGAATTAGAGAGAAGAGGCTACCCTCAATTAGTTAGACTATAAACTGTTTTACAGCCACTGTTAGGCGAGAGAGAGACTTTAATGCCAATGTGGTGATTGGACATCGTTATGCATATTTCTGTCATGCCACTAAAACTGAAATACTGCCAGTAAACCAGAAGTCTCGAACATAAATAACACGTTTATTATTTAGATCAAACTCACACCTTTAGCTTCATAAGAAATATTTAAATGCTGCGTATTTTTTCACCATAAAACATATAGGAAAGTTCTTTAGCTTCCAAACTTTCTCAAACCAATTTGGGAATAATCATTTCCTTCTACTGCAATAATTGTGTCGCAATATTTTCTTTAATTAAGTAGGTAGGTATTATAAAAATCAAATGAAAGCCATTTTCAATGAATAACTTCCTTGTTTATTATTCTAAAAAGCTCAAAAGTGGGTTCTACCACCTTAAATGGTAAAAAATGTAATTAACCACAAATTCTATGCGGATCTAAAAAATTCTCGGACATTTTTTTCCCTCAATATGTACAAGCTTTATGGTAAGCTATTTAACTGATTTGAATGGGAACATTTAAGAAATACTTTGGTTAATTAATATCTGATTGGATTCAATTAAAAGTTCCGGATGGAAATGGGGAAATGACAATATTGTGTTCCATATAATATGACTTTTTTCTATTACGTGTATTGTTAAATTATAAATTAAGCTTAATATGGCCTAGAAGTTGAAAGCAGTTTTGGTCCTTCTGCTCTAAATGCAGATAAACTTTCGCGCATATAGTGGATAATACTTATGTACCTGTTTAATACCTAAAACATGGTATTAAACAGGCGAATCCGCAGGCAAAGCCTCGTGAACGATGTTGTTCATACAATGATCAATTTAATGTAATCGTTGTCATTACTCGTAAAGCGTGCTTCCCGCGCTAAAGTCGCATTTTGTTAATAAAAACTAAAATTACATGTCGTGGCGCACAAATTGCTCGTTTCTGTGTAGAAAATTAGCGGTAAGTGAACAACTCAATCTACGTACAGATTATTAGGGATATTTACTTACAGATAACTTAATAAGCAAGATTTAGCACTTTGCCTGGATGTAGCCGCGTATTTTACTACCCATAACAGCTTTTTAATGATTTCTGGACGTTAAAAACCTTAAATAGCATTTTTATCACGTACACCGTAATAAATTAAAATTGGTATATTAATAGGTTCGCATAACAGAACCCTAGAATCAGGAATCAGCAGGGTGTGGATGTGGAGCTATGTCACAAACTATGCTCCATCTCGTATCATGCCCTCTGTGCCCTAAAACATGCAGCCAAAGTGAACTCTGCGCTGCCACAGATAACGCCGTGGAAACAAAATTTGAATTACTGTAGTGCCAGCGATACGAAGGACAACAGAACTCTCATGTCAAAATTTTCTTCATTAGGCATAACACTCATATTTTCAGTGTTGTAGTTACCACTCCTACAGATCACTTCTAGATTTCCATTTCAGTGATGCTGATTTATACCTAGGACAAACTGTCCAGTTAGGTAGGTCCTACTTCGAGAAAGAGGTCAATCGTCGAATGCGACTCCGCTGGGCAGCGTTCGGAAAGATACGCAATATCTTCTCGTACCGCAGTATCTCAAGACGAGTCTATGACCAGTGCGTGTTGCCAGTGATGACCTATGGCACTGAAACGTGGTCGCTCACAATGGGCCTCATTAAAAGGCTGAAATTCACCCAAAGGGCAATGGAAAGGGTTATGCTTGGAGTTTCCCTATGTGATCGAATTAGAAATGAAGAAGAGGTGGAGAACCAAGGTAACCGACATAGCTCGAAGAATTGCCAACTTAAGTGGCGGCGGGCAGTGCACATTGTTCGCCGAACAGATGGCCGGTGGGGCCGAAAGGTTCTGGAGCGGCGACCGCGTACTGGAAAACATAGCGTTGGAAGGCCTCCAACAAGTTGTACCGATGACCTGGTGAAGGCCGCAGGAATCCGCTGGATGCGGGAAGCATAGAACTGGTTGAATTGGCGGTGCTTGAGGGAGGTGTATGTCTAGCAGTGGACATCTTTCGGCTGAAATGATGATGATGATGCTGGTTTCTTACTCAAAATAGTAGTTGTTTTGTTCATGTACAGAATAATTAGGATCAATTTATAATAGCTAAGTTTTACAACAGTTTGGCGTGTAACTTTATATGGCTGGAATATTGACATGGTGTTCTAGTGTGTATGTGTTGACTACAGTAGGCTCGCCAGTCTCCCCGCGTGGCGTGCGCGCGGCCGCAGCGCGTTCCTATAAATCAGCGGCGCCGGCGCACGCTGCTCGCCGATTAATCGCAGCCCAGCTCTACACAAATCAAAATGTAAATGGATATAGTATGTTAAGTGCGCCGTGGCTAGTAATAATGATGTTAGCATTAGGCATATTAATTGGCTGGATAGGCGCTATCTCTCTGCTACGGGCAACCGCGCACGCCATTCGCGCTCTTTAAGCCATTTCAAAATACAGCTGCGCGCCTATAGAATACTTGAACGTCAGCGACATATATTTGTTTTTTGTACCATCAACTTGAAACGATTTCATATTAAAAAGACAGTTACGAAGTCGTAAATACCTACTGTCGCTTTATAAACAGCGCATAAAATTTAATTATGCATTATTAATGACACCAAATAAATGAAACAAAATAAAACTCGTACAACCAAACGACTAACATCAAGGTGAGTTCAAAAGGGCCGCTTCCTAAATACGGCATTATGCTGTATTAAGAGCGTTGTTACCGCGGAATCATTAAGGCTCGGGAGCTTATTGAAATGAAGAACCGGATCCCTAATGAAGGCCGCAAAATCAAATCGGCATCGATTTTCAGTTGATACAAGGTTTATATGCATTTAGTGTCGGTCAGAGACAGGCGGCGCGCGCGACTGCAGTGCACAGCTCGCGCATGCGCCGCAGCCGCGCGCACACTGCCTGCGCGAGCACCGCTAACGAACCCACCCAGATACTATTTAATTGAATTACTTTTGAACCTTCGCAACAATGAACTTGGCATCTAAAGGGTTAACTCTCAAAATGATTTAGTACCACCACCTTTTATGCAATATTTTATTCCGTTCAGTATTGCTATCAGGCTTTTATTGCTTCGTGAACGGTGTTGGACGAATACTATTAATTATAAGAAAATTGATTCATGTTTTTCCGGTTCCTAAATTAAAGTATCCAATCAAATACTGCTCATATTATGCCTAACGTGCAGCAATAAAGCTGGCAAGTAATTTTAAATAAACAACGAATAAGTATAGTTTAACATAAACATTAAGTTTTAACTTTTGGGCGGCTGCATGAGAAAATATTTCAAACCAATTATGCGTGATGCAGGCAATCGGGCGGAACGATAAACAACTCTATTATTGACATAATTAGTTTACAGACGGACGGTTATTCTTTCAGCCATTAAATGTTAAGAACCTACATTAATGTCTGTTATAATTTTGTAATATTTGTTACCAAGATGTTATTTTGGGCACAGCTTGTTGCCTACAATTTATTATTAAGTAGCCTGTTCAAACAGCCGGCGTTGCTACACTTGTGATTATGATTATTTGTTAAATGCAATAACTTTGATAGCTGTATTTCATAGCATGATGCGTGGGAATAAATGTATAAAAGCATGTTTGTATTCTACGTTATTTCTTTGTCAATAATTCTGTTTTTCAGGAGTCTGTAAAGCTTATTTTAGCATAATCAGCTTATAATGTTCCCACTGCTGGGACACAGGCCTCCTCTCAGTGAGAGGGAGTGGGCTGTAATCCACCACGCGGGCCCAGTGCGGGTTGTAGATGTCACATGTCTTCGAATTTTCGGTTCTAGGACATGCCGGTTTCCTCACGATGTTTTCCTTCACCGTTTTGAGAGCAGTGCAAGTGGTGATGAAATAATTTACACAAATTAAAGCATCTGTCTGGGTTCGAATCTACGACCCACAACTTGTAAGTCGCGGCTGTTATCACTGGACCAACACTGCTCCTCATACTGCTACTCATAGCTTATTTTACCTAATACATTTATATACCTTTCAAGTTATATCTAAAAATGAAGCGGTTGACCTAAGGCGGTGCACACAGACGATATATCTGACAACAAATGAAAGCGATATGCCCAAATAGCTACAAGCATGGTTATCAAGAGACTTAGCGCAGCCGCCAGGCAGCTGGCTCCAAAGCACAGCCATTAAACTAATCGCGGTGATAACTCACGACGTGTGTCCCTTACCTTATAATTTCAGCGATTTTTATTAATAACGTTTAGACTTCCCATTGACTTTTTATAGACTGCTTATTATAGACTGTCAAACATTTTATTTGGTGATCACTTATTATTGCGTATAAGTGTCTTGATTGAGTGTGTATCTAATCATTTATAGTCATAAGAATGAAAGTTACTAATTAAGAGGCACTTAACAAATATTTGTTTAAGTGTTAATTGAAGGCATAGGTTATGAGGAAATTTGTGGGCAACAGAGGTGGAAAGAGTCGTCAATCATTATGAGTTAGCATTTGGTAGACACGCAACCACCACTGTCGACGGGTACTAGACAAAGCACCAAAGAATATTCCGGTAGACATGAACTTATATCTCATTCAATTTGATGCCTAAACGACGTCATGGTTATCCTTGCTATTTTGGAGTTTTCACCAAGAAAAGTTAATACGATAAGCTAAACGCTGAGTAAACATTCTTCCGATATGATGAAAGGCGTAGTGGAACGTCTCCATGAAGCAAGTGATCCCGCGTAGGTACATTACCGTGCTAGTGTCGGATAATGTTGCGTGATCTATGCCCAGACAATGTTGTAGATGCAGCTGATAACAGGGCTGCTGGATATACATCGTCGTGTAAGGTTAATTGATCACTTAATTATTTTGCGTGTCCGTATAAAAGTTTCCAATTAAACTGAACTATTATTTTAATAGATAATTAAGAAATGCTCGTTTAATTAATTGCAGGTAACTTTTTAGAATTGAAATGGAGGTAGGTAATTTACTTTATTCAAATGAGATGTGTCCGTAAGTGGTTTTAGTTGTGTGCTATTATTATTTTCTTGTGCTTTATTGGACTTTCGTGTTCATTAAGTGCGGGCGTGGTGTTGATAGCTTATTTAAATTAACTTTAAAGGGTTCGTATTGAATAAAGCATACTTTACGCTTGATTTATATCGGAGGGTGGAGGAGGACATGGGAGTTTGATGGTATCGGTAGATTTTGTCGCCAGGAAATGACGGAGAGCGCGGCGACCGCTTGATGTGGTTTTATTGTTACACGCGCGCCTCGCGCCCGTGTTCTATCGCCGATACGATGCGCGCGCGCCGCCACTGCCCTCACCTAAGGAAAGCGATATTTTAGCGACAGCCTACATGATTAATTTATAGCTTCGAACCTATATTCTTGAACATAAATCCGATTAAATGTGAAGATAAGATGATTTATACAATTGTCATCTCAAAGGATCAATTCTGCGTGGATGTATCCATATTTTTAGATCAGGAACATGCACGTATATTATTGTAGTTAAAGATATTTATAGTTTAATCCAGTTGAGCTTGGAAGCTCTACAAGTTTTCTAAAATACACGAACGTTATAAATTAAATAAAAAATTGCAGCGATCGAGTATCGTAAAGCAGTGTATTTATTACAATGTCAGTTTTACTGGTGCTCTATTTATAAACTACCAGTTTAGATTTAAGTAAACTAAAGTAGTCTGAATACTTTAGTGTTATAAGGTATTTGCATCGGTCCTTAAGAGGCAGTCGGGCCCTGGCCCTGCACCAGCGGGCGACCGATGTTTTATGTGTTTTTAGTTCTAACTACAATATTGTATAAATGGACAACATACTTTCCGTACGAAACGTATTGACTACCAAGGTTTGTGCTTTACACGGTGAGCACAATTTTGTTTCTTCATTAAGACAAGTCACGATGAAGAAAATGAGGTGTTGTATGGGTCGATGATTTGTGCTTATTGGATCCTTTCTGTAATTTATTTGTTTTTATTTCAAAACTCAAATATGATGAGGGTGGAAAAACAAAAATCTCTGAATCAAATAAAATCTTAGGTCTCTACCCCGAGAGGGAGCTATTACATGCCTAAATTACCCGACGAAAAGAAGCTCATGTGTCTCGGATCAGCGGGGTAAATACGTAACACAATAACAGTAGGAATGAGTTTCATTTTGACAGTTAAACAACATTTATTTCGTTATTTACGTTGTTGAGCAGACAAATTTTTCGAACTTGTGAAGCAATGGATTAGCAATAGGCTTCAAAATGATTCAGATTGTGATAGACAGTGTGTTACGTAATTAGGGTGCAGGATTAGTTCACCGCCAAGTGTGTTGGTCTTTAGAGTCGGATTTTCTGGACATGATCAAGCATTTTCAATGACAGTTTTTTTCTTTGTCGAGCAATTAAGTCTGTGTTTTCAACTTAAACAAAAGAATCCTAAGAAACGTGTATCTACCTACTGGCAATCTACTTAATAAAAATTAAATTCACTGACGGAACACGCTCAGCCGAAGCCACTCGGTCTAGAAGCTACGTTATACACAAGAGTTCCTTATATAACGAAGATGAGTACTAAGAAATGATTTTTCATAATTCATCCCCTAAAGGAATAAATAGGGGATGACAGTTTGTATAGAAATTCGTCATGTAATTTTTGTCGATGTGAAATCCAATCGGACGCACGGCTTGTAACTAATAAAACCGTTTTCCGAAAATGGTTTGTCCCATATTTTTCTCATACTTTATAAGTATAACTCCTTAAAATGTTCCCAATGAACACATTTTAGACGGACCAGCTTCGTGTGTCCCTCCATCAAATTACTGACCAATCAACGTTTTATTTATTTTCACTTAACTCCCCATTTCTCGTCATGATTGCTTTTACTCTACTTAACGATCTATTAATAGCTAATAATATTCATGAGTCTCTTAATAGATCGATCAATCGATAACGTAAAAATATTTAACGCATCCATAAGGTCTTCATCACAATCGTGTAACTATTCTCCGAGCCCAACGATCTGGTGTCCCATTAATTTTTGTTTAATTTGTAATTTTCCCAGTAATTAAGACCAGCCTCGTCTGTTTAATGCAAATGAACCTATTCTCGACCATTAGTCTGTACACGTTCTACTAACGTTACTTTTCGTTAATTAATCCCGAGATCTAACGCTACGGGCCCGATACTTGATAATTATTCACACGCAACTGAAGACATCGGACAAAATGCAGTGTGATTGTGAAAATAATCAGGTGGGTCACAAAAGAGTTCTACGTTAATACATTCTAGCATTTTACAGGTCTGTGACTGGAAGGTAGTAGGTTTAACGTTATAATAGCGCTTATGTACGCGTTTTGTACAAGCAATGTTTTCTTAATTTGTGCGATTGTAAGGAAATTGTTTTAAAGTGTTATCTTATTGTACAAGCAGTCAAGTAAAGTTCTGAAACATTGTTGGGAATCGCTGCTAAAATCAATGTTTTAGTACTAGAATAATCAAATAAACTTAAGTGTTAAAACCAGTCCGCGACCATACAAAACTGTACAGAGACTTTATTTTATTGGAGACATAATCAGTCACCTATCTTCCTCTTATAAGATTATCTTAAAGTTTGTCACGCATATTGACTAGCGTGTCTATGTCACTAGATTAGCCCTTTCCCCCGTTAACGATGTTCATTTTTGTAGCAGGTCGCGCGCACGCCACCCGCCTTCCCGACATTATCAATAAAAAGTTTCCAACTCAATTTATCTTATCGTACGGTAGTATCGTGAGTAGTTTCCACAATGAACGACGTGCCGATATCTACCAATTTCTAATCAGAATGATCCACCTTGTTAATTAGTTTCTGCGTTGGGAAACGCATCTAACGCATCGCAATTTAAGGTCTAATATTGTTTGAGCGATATGTGACATTTATTTTTAATTTAATAACTTAATACGTCGATAGGTATAGGGAGGCAGCGGTGCGCGCGCTATCGGTGAGCCGATAACCGCGTCTGCGCTGTCCATGTGCGCCCAATCAAAGTACTTCATTAAAATCTTATCGACGCTAGATAAATCACCTAACGACTGCGATCGATTATTTGGATAATTAATGGTAGTTTCATAAATATGTTGGATTCTTGTTCCCGTGGCACTGGTTTAGATGAACTTGCGCCTTAGGGGAGCATTGTGTCGCCGGCCTCGATATTATGCTGTGCCCATTTGACGGCTAGAAGGCTGTTTTGAATCATTACCATGTGATTTCTAACAGTAATACATTATACCAGCTGCAGCGTGACCTCTGCGGTTACAACCTACTTTTCTAATTAATATGTCTGCTCATCAATCTTTTTAATCAAAATTTTTAAAATGTGGCTTTGACAAGCAAAACATTTGATGGATAAGTATAGAAATAAAATCAGTTGCAGAAAATTAGAAACGGTTGCAGGTCGATTTTTATAAATTTCCGTCGTACCAATCCTATTGGAGTCAAGCAGTTTCTTTCGTGTCTAATACCTAATCTTATTGTCGCAAATGGTTTATGGTCAACCAAGTTTTTATCTTTAAACAAAGATGTAATATTCTCCGAACCAGGTGACAAAACCAGTTAAAAAGGGCTGCTTCCGGTCTTTTTTCCGGATACCGGACTATCCACGATGCTTACGAGCTGTTTGGTCGCTGTTTCCAGTGGCATAGAATCCTTGAGTTCGAGATTGGCAAGTCCTTTCTCGCCCGCGACACTTGATCGTCGTATCATCTGCGATTCCGTCGAGGCGTGCATGTCTTCGAGGTTACAGTTCGTCGGCATCCAGGAAACCACCCCTTTTATATTAATCGTTAATATTAGCAGGTTTCACATTCGAAAGATAGTTGATCTTTAACCATGACTGTTTTTCCATCGGGATAACCTAGGTAATCTTTATAAGATAATATTCATTTGAAAGTTTACGTAATATGTAACAAGATTTACCATCTTAAGTTTTCTCGTACTCTTTTCGTTTAGGCCAATGTACCTGTTGTGCAACTGTTATAATACCTAATATTTAATTTTAAAATTTTGTATTTTATTTTGGTAAAAAGTTATATACTCATAAATTATGTGTTAAAGTGGTGGATTTTTTATTTTATTTTGCTACACAAACGTATGCATGTATCCCTGATGTATATCTATGTGCAGCTTTTTCATCATCTTGTAATATGTACTTAACCGTTTTTTTTATAAGTAATACAAATTTTATTAAAATTCCATTGCGGATTATTGGATAATTTAAAATTGGGAGGGTTAGTAACTGACGGACTGTCAGTTGTTGGTGGTGTTAAAGCCGAAAAGAAGTTCTGAAGTGGTGAAGACTGCCACTGAAAAGTTAATTAGGGCGGCAGTACACACCTACACAAATTACAGCGGCTGCAGTACACACCTACACAAATTACAGCGGCTGCAGTACCTATAAATTGCACCTGCTCTCAGTTCACTCTCCCTCTGAAAGACTGATAGCGTGATAACACTTCCTTACGCCAAGGTAACTTTTATAGCGATGCAAGATGTCGCAATAAACGTCTAGCCTGTCCAGTGTCAGCGACACGCAATGTGTTTGTTATAGTGTTTTAATCACTGTCAAGCTTTTATACGTCCCGTATCGTGCGTATTATCTTTATTAGTCAACATATATTATCTATAAAGACAGTTTCCTAATCTTGAAACTACCAGTGTAATGTGACACGGTTAATTACTTACTCTTTTAGTGCCGACATAATTTTATAATGGTTGGCAATATAGCCTGTTTGTTGCAGTGAAACGCAATACTTCTGCTTGCGTTAGCGCAGGTCGCGTGCAGCGGCGCGTCCGTCGGAGGCACCTCGGCAAGAGATCCACATCAGTCCCGGAATAAATGCTATCCTACGATGGTATCGCCGGCGCCCGCGCCACCCCATTAATCTACATCAGCACGCGCTCGCTACCAGATTAATGAAGCAGATAAACCTTAAATACGACTACAGATGTCTGCTTCTTTAACGGCAGCCGAGAGAACTGTATACTTCTCAGGTACAATAATTGATGAATTAAACGGATTCGACGCTTTTATGAATGTTAATGATAACGCTTGATCGGTCCGTTGATATGGACGATACAGCCACCATAATTAGAATAAATGGTTGAAAACCTTCGGCTGAAATTGATCGCTCCATGTGGAATCTACGTTAAGCACCAGCTGACGGGTGGTTAATGCGCGCTCGTCTCGTTAACAGATCGGTATGCTCGCGTGGCTTCGTCGCCACTGCCGCACTGCCTGTGTATCAACGTCCTTATTTATGCTGCGACATACCTTTACATTAGTATTCATTTGTTTACAGATTTTTTAATTAAAGATCTGATTTTATAAAGACGAGAAGCTCGTTAACGTCGCTTGTAGAGTTGTATAGCAGTTATATTCTTGATCATGTGATTTATATACATGTAGAGCAGCATAATCTGAATCTGTGATCAAGCTTAAAGACTAAACTTTTAAAAAATAGAAAATACTAATATAAATGGACGTTTATGAAAACAATGTAATACTGAAATGTTACAATTTTACGTTAACAGAGTCTTGAAACAACAAAACATTAATATATATTTTCATCGTACTGTTACGTTGTACGTTTGTGTCGATTGTGCGAGCAGTTCTCTTCTCGATGACTGTTCGGTTAACCTTAATTGTTTCAATTGAAAAACAACTTTTCACAGAGCGACGGAAATTGTTAATTGATTTTACAGATGTTCAATTTATTTAATTTAGGGCGATTCGATTGCTCAAACTTTTGTTTTATGTTACCAAATAATACAAAACGTACCAACAAGCTTGACTTAAAAACTCTTACGAGATTAAAAGTTGTTTTATTGCCGCTGTGTCTCGTAGAAGAATGTCTTATGATATTCTTATGAATATTCCACATTTGAGTAGCGTCAGACATTTCAAATCCACCATAAAATCGATCGATAAGGATTATTGTGTGAGTAATTAAGGCGGTGTCACAAGTTAGGCCGTTAATCTTATAGATTGCTATCGGAGATGATCGCGTGTTGGCCCTCACCCCGGCTCGGTACAGTGCAAACACTGCGCCCGCGCAGCACCCGCCACAGACTAAATAATGATCGTCTGCCTCGTTACACAATATGACTTCTTTAAAATGTCATATCTTACACATACGTGATACAACACGTTAATGCATTATTCGTGTAAAAGCTTTTTCAACGCCAATACGAAAATGATTTATTTTAATTCTCTCCGGCAACAGAAAATGCATATGAATATTTATCCTTTGAAAGCTTTTTTTACCATTTCACTCATTTGCTGAATATGTAGACAGAATATTATTTTCGTCACAACATTATGAAGGTGCGCATTTTATTCTTCCTTGTTTTTAAGACGGTAATCAGGGCATTCTGTCATATCTCAACTCTTTGATGTGACGGCCAAATGACATAGTTTTTGGGATGAGTTGCTCGCACAATAGCATTTAGAAAAGTTTTTGAAAGATTATAATTATTAGTTTTTGTTTTACACGTGTGTTACTCATGTAGCTGAAAGTACCGTAGTTTTATTACAAACATACAATAACATGGCCAATGAAATTCAATAATCATAACAACTGTAACACAAACCGTTTGTTGTTAAACTAATCCGACGCACTAAATTACTTGGAGATTTTATTGTATTTCGAGAAAATAATCTGCAATCAAATGGCGATATTTCCCAGGGATCCGCGTGTGCTGATATAACCGCAACGTTACGCTTGCAAACAGTGCTGTCACGCCGCTGCCCTACACCGGCCGTATTTACTTTTCAACCTCACTAACAGATAAAAGTGTCATAATATTTATACCATAACTTAGCTTTCTTATGAACCAACGTCGTAAAGTTAAGCTCGCTTTCTAGACATACAAATGCAGGAACAATATGAGTCGTGGCCTCCAGGAATAAGGTCTAATTTGGTCAAATGTTAATGTTCGAGATGTCCCCGGTTATTCAGAGCAGATTGTGGCCGTCATTCGATAATGTTTCTAGTTAGTTTGCAATAAATATGAGAGTCGGAGAGTCCGAGGCGCGGCCGGTGATGTTCGCTCAGATGACGGCATGGACTATCTAATTTTATTACCAATATATTGTCATTAAGTCGATACTGATCTTGTTATACGCACAATGAGAGGTACACGGGCCCTCGACGCGCCCGCGCCGAGCCCTGCCCGATACAATTTATATTCAAATGACATTCGCTTATGGTCTCAGGAAATTTCTCACTCGTCGGATTTTCACGTAATCTTAAATTGATAGTGTCAACGACTGGGTAGACGTCAAAACCCCATAGATAAACAAATAAGCATGTCCACCTGTATTGTAATTGGATGACCTTTGACCTCGCAATCGTGCTATGTAAACAAAGATTATGGTTATAAACGTAATGGGACAAATGTTTGTATATTAAATATGATGTTTATTATCTGTCGAAGCCAAATGTATTCGTGTACCTACGCTTGTCTGGTGCAATATTTTTATGACTTAGCGACAGCGGTAAGTCACGAAGCGTCTCAGAGGTAGTCACAATACCTACGGATTATCTTACACGAAGCATTAATTAGTCAATCTATAAGCAATGTGCTGATTGGTGTGATTACTGTGTGGTGTCATTCAAGATTATGGTGGCGCGGCGTCACGCGCAGTCTCACCGTCCAGCGCCCGCGCTAGGAGGCGTGCACTTCTCACGGGTATTTGAGCCAGAACCAGCAACTATACAAATAAAAAATCACCTTGTGTACAGTTCACGTCGCGCTGTTTACAGGCCATATAAACTGACCGTATTTACCGTGTAACCGCTCATCCTCCATTTAACGCTGAGCTACTTTGGTAACGTCTAAATTAGTGAAGTGAGAAAAGCTAACGCTCGTAACCGTATTCGATCGACGGTAAATCGTGTCGATAATATCTTTTTTGACTCTCTGACTCCCATCACTTATTGTATGTTTATTCAGCCCCGTTGCCATAAAGGGAAACTTGGCTGTACGTTATTAGATCCTAATTTTGTCAATGCTTATACGAATTTGTCGCCTCCAAATAGGCTTACTTTCTCATGTTTCGTTATGGTTATTACGTCTTCATTGACATAAGTCTGTTCACACAAGATAAGAATTATATATATCTACACGAATATGTAGCTTTGGTCATGCGTACTGTATCTCGGATACATGGTAATATCACCTAGCATGTTAAGAGTGAATATATTAGGCAAGTATATCAATAAAATCCAGAATTTATATTTCCCTTACAACAAATAAAATAACAATATTTAATTTAGTGTCATTACTTTTATCAAAACAAGGTTGTGTGACAACTAATTATAGGTATCGATTGACGCATTAATAAGATTAAGAAACGTCAATGGTTCTCATGGGAGGCCGTCGGTGCTTGATCATCGTGGCAGTTCCCACCGACGCCTGCGCCGGTTCGGATTAACCAAACAAGCAAGCGTTAATCCCTTCTCACGTGAAATCTCATGAAAAGACGCGGAGCAATTAATGTTATTATTGATATATACTCGGGTCTGTCCAGCAAGCTCGCCGGGCGCCGCGGTGGTCCGGCCGGCAGCGCTCCGCCGATGGATGGCACCACTTCATCATATTAATAACCTTCACCAGGCTCACTCGGCTTACGCGCTCCTAGATTAAACGGCTCATTACACACTATCTTTAGGCTAAATATTAATTGAGACATTTCGAACTACTGTCAAGAAATCGATACAGCGAAACAAATGAGCGTCGATAAATAACTTCCAGACGCAGCGGTTTATGCTTTGACGATTAAGGAAGCGACCGTCATTATTCCGAGTGAGGATTTTGGTGAAGAGCAGAGCATAAGGATCCGTGCAATCAGTCGGATCGCCATTCTTTCTGTTAATCGCATTATAAATTGACGTAGCGGTCGCTGCGCGGGCCTTTGTCGGCATCGTAACGGATGACTACAGAATTTATTCTTCAAAAATAATGATTACAAATTTAATCTTGGTGTCTATAATTAGTCTACCGCTTTAGAGTTTTATATTAAAGCAACATGTCGATAAATGATTTCATTTGTCCCTTGACGTACCTATTATTGACTGTTTATAATTTTTTTATAGATACTTGTTGACATTTAATAAGAAAATGTGAGGACATGTAGAGATTCATTTAGAGTCCGTTTCATAAGCGCATCGTTTCATGCAACTGTCTTATTTATGACCTAACTTCCAGGCTTTTTAGCATGATACAAACTACCAACGTCTGTATCCAAATAAATACCAGTGGAACACTTAAAAACACCATTTACTAGCAAGACACTGACAACACTTTATGATTTACAGCCAAACACAGGTAGGGTTAATAAATAAATAACTAGTAAACGCCAACAGCGAAAATGACAGGCGAAAACTTTGTATCTAGTATTGTGTTACGGAAATTTTATCTTTGTTATAGCGGGCAGTAGTTTATGAACATGATTGCAGTCAAATCAGTGGAAGCTTAGTGCTTGGCGCGGGGTACTGTAATGCGTGTTGCCACGCGAGCCC
Source organism: Dryobotodes eremita (assembly GCA_917490735.1). Classification (NCBI taxonomy): domain Eukaryota; kingdom Metazoa; phylum Arthropoda; class Insecta; order Lepidoptera; family Noctuidae; genus Dryobotodes; species Dryobotodes eremita. Next base: position 13,325,416 of record OU823251.1, on the reverse strand, counting down.
TGCGTGTGCCCACAGCATTACTCAAACCTCATTTAGACCTAACTACGTTGCATTGAAAGGAGCAATTTTATTGTACTCTATTGATTCTGTTGACAGTCGAAGAGACGCAGGCGCACGTCCTGCTGCAACTAGTTTATTTATTCTGTCATTGTTACTCATTAAAGTGTGGCGGAATGTATTCATTTGGATATTAAAATGGGCTCGCTTTTGCTTGGTTAGCAAAAGCGGAAATTAGAAAATTATTCTGTGTTAACATATGTATGTGTTTAATACAGAGCCCTTTGTGTACTTCTGAATAACTCTGAAAGAGGGTCATCAACTGCAGAAAATTTTCAACAAAAAATCGGGACAATAAAATCTTAAGGCCACTATTGTGGCAAATATGTATTACATCCTAAGCCAATCTAATCGACGGATGTGTTTCCTCTATTCCAATTCCCTCTCACTGCATCGATACGTATCAGAGGTTGCACAAGTTCGAGTACCTACGACAATAGGTCAATTACACTGACCGGCGCCAGACTAATCGTGCGATTGGCTCTCAACTAATGTTTTTTGTCTCAAATGTCAGATAAAGCTGATTTCAACAAATAGCACCTGACAGTTTACGTTAAAGGTTCTGCATTTCAGAGATGTAATTATTTCAAAATCTAAGGAGATATAAAATAAACCTCGCCTCAAATAACATGGCTATTTTTGTTATTCTGTTGCATACCAGTGCATTCAAATCTAATTTACAACTACCCTCATTCAAATGACATCATTACAACAAGTGCCCGCTAAGGAGTGACAGCGTACACCAGAATTGTAACTCTAGTCATAATAAAGCCACCTTATGTTTACTCCATAAAGTCTACCACGAGTGTTCAAAACAGGAAGAGTTTTAAAACTATTACGTTATACATCGTGTGTTCTTACCTGGCATGTTGGTAAGGTACTTTGATAAAAAACGCAATGAAATGCATAACATGATTGGATATCTTTTCGAGTCCCGCCGCTACGGTAGCCTGTGAACATTGCAAGGTTTACATGACAAGTGTTTAGCGAGCAGGCAAGTTTAGTAATCAGGCTAGATAGTACTGTTAATTGCTTACACATTGAACTAAATACCTTCTTAAAAGCAATATTATTCGGAAAATATGCGAGTGTTTGTATTGCTTTTCCATAAATTGAACGAAGGGAAATTTGTTTACCGTAAATGATATTCTAATAACATAGTTCTGAGTGTGTTCTAGAAATTATTATATATTTCATTAGTAAGTTAGTAAAACAGTGGTCATTCTAATTATATCTTTCTAGGATTGGAAATCATGTGTTAAGTGGACGAGCTACTTTACATCTAGGTTCTTTGCATCTTGCATATGAACGATGACGAAATTTTATTTGTGAACACTATAATTATTTACTGATTTTATGTAGCTTTAGAAGATGTTACTTTAATTAAGTACCTATGTAAATGTCGTATACACATGTAAGTGGTAATACATGAGAACTTAGACTTATAACTTTTATTAATGAATGTAAAAAGTATATACTTATTGTTGGCATTATACTTATTTTAAATAAATTACTGATTTTTAGCAAAACTCACAGTTGGATTAATCTCAAGGAAATTCGAAAATATACTGAACTGAGGGTTCGACCTGTTGAGGTCTTGCTCTTCATATGCTGTTCTAGAAGAGGACATCTCAAAAAAAGACTGATTGATGAAATTAAATGATGTTACTTTTGTTGTTATGTTTCTGATTGTGTGAGTTTAGTTTGTGATTTTCCTGAGCGAGTCCCAATAAATACTTTTTGTTTTTTTCTGCAAGTAGCTTTTTAAGACAATTTAACAACGTCAATTTTTTGGTGAATATTTTAAAACTAGATGATGATTATGCATATCCATACCAGTTGATAAAGATGTGATACCAAGATAAATTTATGAAATCATTCAGAATAATTTTAGCAGCAATCTCAGAACCTAGGAAAAGTGATGTGTGCCATTATAATAATTTCTCAAGCACGTCCCAGGTGCTATCAGAAAATGCATTATTGTGGTGCTTGTCCGCAATGAACCAGCAACCTGTCGCCATTTACGGCACCGTTATAATCTGAGCCCATGCGGTATTGCCGGACGTGGAATAAACTTATATCACTCACAGATTAACTTGTCTTCAGCAATTTGCAGCTATTTTTCTTTGAAGGGTAATACTGTCACCGTAAGTACTTTGGTATGGTTCGCTCTTGAATAAAATCTAAATCAATGTAATGATAGAGCTATAAATCGAACTAGGTATTGAGACACGTCTTTGGCACGTCTTACCGGGTAGTGTGTCGTAAACTAGGTACGTAGGTTCCTAACCTGCTGTAGTTCTAGGTAGACACTGTTTCTTATTTCAGTCTCTTCAGAAATGACCAATACTAGGTATTTAATCTTGAACATGAATACGATCCATCAACATCAAGGCCGAAAATAAAAAAAACCGAAATGAAAAATTATTGTTTATTTAAGAATAATATTAAACAATTGTGAATGATTAGCTTTTGAAGCTTGTTCGTCTCGTCGACTCGCTGTTAAACAAAGCCAGATAATAAGTTAACGTTCTGAATGCCTTTGACTAGAAGATTTAGTTGAGTCTGCCTACCCCCGAGGAACAAATAAGTGCCGTGTGTTTTAGTTTATTTAGTTTGTGTAACAATACCCTGGCGTGAACTCAACTCGCATTTCGATATTCGACTCATATGAGCTTCCACAAAGCATGTATTTTGACTCTTACCGCAATACCAATAGAGTACAAAGTTTAAAAGCTTCTACGAGCTTTTTCTTCATTTAGAGTGTCTCGGAAAAGGCGTGAGTTACGATTTGAGTTATTTATAACGTCCAGTTTGTGCAGTGAGTACATAGTCCTTGGCTTCATTGGACTCACGAATGATCTTAATTAGAAGTATTGTGGGAAGAAATAAATTATGCTCGACGAGGCTTTTGTGAAGCCGTTCGTCCCTGTGCCCTCTTTATCCAGCGGCTCCCGGTAAATCATGCACGTATCTGATGTTCGACACTCGGCTGCGACTGCGCCGAGGTGCATGCCCCACAGCGTTGATTAGGAAATTAATGAGACCTTAATGGAAGTAATTTTAATGCCGTTTAATTTTTATGTCTCGATAGTGATTACATGAATTTTAATGCGCAAAAGCAATAAATGTCAGTTAACTGTATTTGATTTAATGGTTCATCTGCATATATTGAAGATGCCGCTACAAATTGACTTTGTATAGGTGTCCATTATTCATGATGTAGGTACGTACTGTGTAACATTTACTATGTATCTCGGTTAGTGTCAGCGTAAATAATAAATTAATAGAGTTTTTAAGTAGTTCTCGGAGCGGGTGGAGTGGTTATATTAAGGTTTCATTGGAAGGTCGTCCGAGATTTCAATGATGATTTTCCGAGTGCAGTACCAGTAGTGTAGCAGTGAAAGACGCTCATTACACTGTTAAATTACTAAATGGCGTGAGCTGGTTGCCAGCAGCCGGCCCCGACCGCATTCTGCGGCTTTAATGCTCGTATTAGCCGATAAACAGTTCATTTGCGTGAAAAATAAACCCAGTTAGTATAACAAACATCGTCGGTATGCGAAATGAAACGAGAAATTACCGAGGTACTAACAGGGTACCGCCAGTTCTCGTTCAACTGCCCCACGTCTATTACGCAAATACACTTTTCTTACAAATCTCACGCCATTTCTTACCGACTGGCTTTGTGTTTACTCTACAATTTGAATGTAGAGACGAATATAAAAGGATCATCCTATATTACAAAAACTCTCAAAATTTTAAGTAAATAGCTTGCCGGGTGACAGCACCTACACGGACTTCACGATTACCGGAAAACTCTTTGTTTGTGTAGGGTGCCTAATTTGTTTCGAGCATTCGATTTAAAGCTAAACAAACTAGTTAAAGATATCGTTAGAATTTACGATAGGCTGTACACATTAAAACGATAATGTGATAAATTATTTTGAATAAAATTATTTGGACAGTCAATAAATATCAGTTGTCACTCCGCATCTAATCGGGACGTGATGAAGATATATAGATGTAGGTGCGAAAACTGAATGTGACAGTAAATAACAGGTGACGGCGCGTAAACACGTCTGTGGTAAAAAGTGAACATAGTGAGGAGGATTAACTGACACAAGTGGTGGAAGCATAGTCGCAGGCGCAGCGCGCACCACGCGACACGCCACGCCACGCTCGATCCCATATCGACACGCAACTTGACGCATGGCGTACGTCTTAATGCATCCATTAACATAAACATTCTCATCGTAAACACTTACTGACATTTGTATTAAAAAAATATATACGTTTTTGGCATCTTGTTTCTCTGTAGAGATTATCCAAATACCTAATGGTCGGTATGTGCCTGTTGATACCAGGCGCGGTTATATCTTTTTCGGTAATAGAATACCGGGAATATTTTATCAACGCACGACCGAGTAATTTAATATAAAGCGTATCACTAAATGATCTCTCGGCCGCGATGACTATCGCGAGGTTAATAACGGTGTTGGAGGTTCCTCTACGCGAGACACGCGTCCGCGATATTATCGCCTTCGAAGCATTATTGATGAGAGCCCGCCATAACCAAATAGCCCGCGGACCACGTTTGTTTACTTATCTAACGTTTGTTAAAATGTTCTATTTTGTGACTAATTGAAAGTCGCGCAGGCCGTTGAACTTAAGTTTATGACAGGTGCAGCTCAGAATGGCGTTTTCGTGAGATTGTGGCGCGATTGTCGACTACCGAGCGCCGATAAGAACGTGCCTTTTTCGTGCTTTGTGCGGGCCTTGCCTAATTGTCGAACAGAAGCTGCGCCTGCCCCTTAACGAGTGCTTCAAAAGCCACGTCGTTTATGGAAGAGAAACGGTATAAATTACGTTTACTGCTGTTAAGATTGCTTCATTCATTCTTGTCGTGCCCATTGAGTAACTCGGCTACAAGCGACGCAGCGCAAATTGCGAACAATGCTACGTGTCTGCGAATAAACTATCTGCTTCGGCTATTCACTATTGACATTTAATTTTCCTATATCAACAACAGCCGTCTTAAGGCCTAGATAAAATCTCATAAAAATTCTATGCGAGTTAAATATTAAATGTATTCCCATTCGTTCCAGTTGTCGGTGGATATGAAAGACTTAAACGGGCGCGTATAGCAGTGCATGTATTAAAAGCTTGTTTGTTGCTCTGGATAAAATATAAACTATAGTCACTGCGAGTTGCGCGTTATCTTATAATTAGTTTGGTTTCGTTGTTACTTAATTAGGTACACAGCTTTTCAATTATTTTTACTATATGTAAATTATAGTTTCCCACACACGATGAAGTCGTTTTTTACAATTGACAAATTACGACTTGTTTAGATTTCATAACGAGTGTGACCGCTAGACGGCTGTTGTGTTATTTCGGCCGAGATGCATGTATAAGGTAATAAGTACTGCGGTGGTATTCTAGCTGCGACTTAACATGCTTAACTGATTTCTCGCGACAATCGAGCCTTGACATTTGCGATGCGCGTGCGCTGGCCAACCATTGACCCGTAGCACTCACTTGGGCTAACATGTGGGACATATCGTCCGCTACAGCGAGCATTAGTGTCCATTCATACAATACACTATCATATCTGTGTGTTTACGACTGAATCACGACATTTACATCGGCTCTATGACATCGAGTGCTCACTGAGATTAGGGACAATGAACTCGAAGCTTGATTTTCAATCAGCAAGATGTTATATTGTATTGTTGACGTCACGGATAGCTTTCGAAGTGTTATGATAGTTCACAATGCTCGTACCTTTTCAATTACTCTCGAAAGATGACTTTTAGCAAAATTCGAACGATGCTACGTGGGTGCTACGTTTGTGCTACGAGTTTACTACGAGTACGTGTTCGCCACTTTAGAATAGATAATGTAAAACGGGAACTTACTATGAAATCTGTGAATCTTTGTGTTAGATTAATTGGTATTATGCAATCATTATTTTAAGATATTCAGTCCAGTTATTCTGACCAGGAGCAGTATCTAGTAAGTTGCACTTAGTAGTTCACCCGCTGTATGAACTACAAAGTTCACTTCAACGTAAATTCAATAACAAAAGTGTAAACTCCACAAATCACACCTCTCTGTGGTTTGGTGTATATTCTTTTATACCTGAATATACAAGTGGCGCTGGAATGCTAATAATATGGTAACAAAATGTATTGGGTCCTATAGAGATGCAAATGTGGATAGCTACTCCGATAAAACTCGAAACGTTATGGCTTCGCAGCGCGTCAAGCATTCGACATCCAAAGGCATCGGTGTTTTTATTTTTATCGAAGGGATCGATTGTAAAGATAAGTTTATCGAAGACAAGTAGCGGCCACCCAGCCTCGGCGGCGATATCGAGCCATCGCGCTAGCCGCCGCGCCCGGACATGCTTGCATTTTATTACATCTGATAACGACTAATTCGCATATACGTCAAATAATTGAAACGCCGGCTGTGCCGGCGGACACAAGCTTAGGAGAATGGAATGTCGGCGTCACGTCTTGAATACAAGTAATCTCTTTTATGTGATATTATTTGAACAACAGTGACGCATTCTATTTTTACGACACGTGAAGGTTCTTAGATCTCGTATTATTCGGATTTAAGTCGTGTGGCACGAGATCACTGGAAGTAGTAAATGTAAATACAAATATCTCGTATTAGAATTTACCTTATTGTATAGGTATTTGTGATGTGTATTTTATTTATGAATAGGATTTATTCACCAATTTAATATTGTTTGCCACTATACTTACTCAATATACCTACAACTTTAGTACTAAAATAAAACGATCTTATCGTTATTTATTTTCCATTTTGTCGTAATAAACAAGTATTTCCTAATTTTTAAACACTTTAAATTATAACTTTTAGGTAGGTAACATACAGTTATTTACTCAATATTGTTTAACTTTTTCTGGCTGATAGTTGTTTGAAGTAAGTATGTTCTATATTGACTTATTTAATAACTACAAAGCCAAAGAAAATAGTAGTTTATGAAACTATTGCATAATGAGGGGTATTAAAATAGGGTTCCCTCTATCTGGCAGAATTTTGATGCTCCGAAATTTATTTGGCATAACCCACTTGGCATAATCTTCTTTAAACGAATATATATATGGCATAAAAATCATTTAATATAATTATTGTTTGGCCGAACGTTTATATGTCCGAATTTACAAAGGCATACTTTTAAGATGGCAGAATTTTATTTGGCATAATTACTTTTGGCAAAGATTAATTTCGCATAATTTCGTTTCACATAACGTTTATTTAGAGCGACGATTATTTGGAATAATTTCACTTGGCATATTGAGAAGATGGCAGAATATCATTTGGAATAATTTTATTAGGCATAATTATTGTCATTTCTATAAAATGTAATAATATTCTTAACCTTAAATAAAAATAAAAATATTGTCTTAAAAAGTCAATATGTTGTAACTACTACAAAAGTTAGTGAAGTGACAGAACCGAATCGCTGCAAAACCGACTGCACGTAGTCTTGTCTGCCCTACCCCTAGAGTGTAATTTAAGCCCGCGTAGGCGCGGAGGGGCGAGGCGGCCCACGAGCTGAGGAGCAGGTGGTTTTAACGCTCGCCGCCGCGGCTGAGGCTGGCCGGCAAAGCCGGCCAGCAAGCCGAAGCCGCTGCGGTGAGCGTTACAACTATCTGCGACGAGAAGCTTGCGTGGGACCGCCGGAGCCCCGCAGCGCCGGAGCCGTGACAGAAACCCTGCCTGCTGCATGTTGCATGCTTGCTTGCATGCTGCATGTTTGCTTGCATGCTGCATGCTTGCTTGCATGCTGCATGTATGGTGTGTGCTTTTTTGCATGTTTGCATTCTACATGCTTAATGCATACATGCATGGTGTGTGCTTTTTTGCATATTTGCATGCTACATGCTTGATGCATGCATGGTGTAAGCTTGTTTGCATGTTAGCATGCTTCTCTCATGCTTCATACAAAATTATTCTAACTATGAATTTTCCGTAATGTGATAGATGAGTCTTTCAATTATTATGGATATGAAAAGTATGCCAAAAGATGATTCTAACTGTAAACTTTCTGAGATATGATAGTTCTACCTTTTAATGATTATCGATCAAATCAAATCAAATCAAATCAAATCATTTATTTCTTTGCAAACATGGGTATAGTAAGTACATAAGTAGGTGTTTTTATAATGAAGTTCTCCATATTTTACCGTCACGTGGGCATGCAAAGGTTTACATTTCAACATAAAAAAATCTAAAATATGTGGCAGATAACTGGAATTACAATAAAAAAAATTTAAAAAATACAATAAAGATGTCAGTGTGGTCACAGGATTAAAATAAAATAAGACTATATAATGTCAAACGGAAACAAAAAAGTAATTGAACCAGGATCACAATAATTATGTCAATCAGAATAACAATCTGTCAATCAGTTAGTGAATCATCATTAAGAAAATCGTCAATAGTGTAATAGGTTTTCATAATTAAATATTCGTTTAGCGCCCTTTTAAATTTTAATGTACTCATATTTTTTATAATATTAGGTACTCTATTATAATAGGTCTTTACCTATGAAATTGCCGTTTTGTATGAAAAAATTTAAACGAATTTTTTTCATGAATTTTTTATTTGTATTAATCGAAGTAATCACCCATGCAATCAATGCATCTTTGCCATCGCAGTGGCAGTTTATTGATGCCCTTCTTAAAGAAATCAGCTGGACGGGAGGCAACAAATTCTTCAAAGGCATTTTGTACTGCCTCTCGGGTATTAAATTTTTTTCCCGCCAAGAAGTTATCCAAATTCTGGAAAAAGTAGTAGTCTGTAGGCGCAAGGTCTGGTGAGTAGGGCGGATGACGGAGAGCTTCCAACCCCAGTTCTTGCAACTTGGAGACCGTCTGCTGTGCAGTATGAGGTCGCGCGTTGTCGTGCAGGAGCAGCGGAGACGAGCGATTGACCAATGCTGGTTGGAGATGCGCCAGCTTCTCCATCATTGTGTTCAGTTCTTCACAGTACACATCTGCAGTAATGCTCACCCCGTTTGGTAAGAAGCTGTGATGAATCACACCGGCGCTAGACCACCAAACAGTGACCATCACTTTTCTAGGGGTAAGTTTTCGTTTAGGGCATTGTTTAGGTGCTGAACCAGGATCCAACCAACTTGCTGAGCGCTTACGGTTATCAAACAGAATCCATTTTTCATCGCAGGTAACAATGCGGTTCAAAATTCCTTCATTTGTGTGTCTGTTGAGCAGTGCAAGGCACGTCTCGACGCGTACTTCGCGCTGGCGATCATTGAGTTCGTGGGGCACCCATTTGTCAAGCTTTTTTACCTTGCCAATTTGACGCAAATGGACCAATATTGTTTTGACGCTAACGTCGAAAGCTGCTGCTAATTCAGCCGTAGATTGTGTATCATCAGCTTCCACAATCGCCTTTAATTCGTCATTGTCGACCAAAGTCTTCGGACGACCGCGAGGTTCATTTTTCAGGTCGAAATTTCCAGAACGGAAGCGAGCAAACCAATAACAGGTGGTGCGTTGGTTTGTAGAGTTAGCTCCGTAAACGTCGTTGATGTTGCGTGCCGCTTGTGCCGCGTTGCTGCCACGACGGTACTCATATTCCATAATTACTCGAATTTTTAACGTATCCATGATGACGAAAAAGATTGAAATGCGATGAAAATGTAACACTAATCAATAAAGAAATGACTACTTTTAGAAAAAAAAATCCATGTTTTTAAAATAAAATTAATTTGAAATTAGAATTCATAGCCAAACAAAAATTATTTTGATTTGAAATGGCCAGTACTGCAGAACGGCAATTTCATAGGTAAAGACCTAATATATGAGTGGAGCAATACCAAAAAAACTTTTTTTCATAAGTGCGGTTTTACATTTTACTTGACATAATTGATTAATGTATTGAGTGCGTATTGGATTTTTTCTGACCTCTGATAATTTTTTAAATAGATGTGGATTACATTTCACAAACAAAGCCGTTTCTATTATATACAAACAAGGAAAAGTTAAAATTTTTAACGATTTAAAATAGGGAACACAGCTATCAGTTGTCTTAAGACCGCACATTGACCTGATGCATCGCTTCTGCAGTCTAAATACCAGCTCCCTATCAGTAGACTGCCCCCAGAAAACAATGCCATACCGCAAAACAGAGGCAACCAGTCCATGGTACGCTGTTAAAAGAGCCTGACTGTTAACCTTCTTTGAGAGTTGAAAAAGAGCATATGCGGATTTGCTAAGTTTCTTACATAGTTCTTCAACATGAGGTTTCCATGTAAGTTTGCTATCAATTATAATGCCTAAGAACTTAGCCTCATTTGCTTCTTGAATATCACATCCCTTGTAGGAAATTCGAACGTTTGGGTTTTCACGGCGTTGATAAAAATGCATGACTTTTGTTTTGCTCAGGTTTATAACCAAATTATTATTATCTAACCAATTTATAATGTCACATAAGCAAGTATTAATCTCATTCTTATAATTATTGGAGTTAGTACATTTTATTATAGCTGTACTGTCATCTGCAAAAAGAACCATTTTGTTGGTTGTTGCTTTCGGGAGATCATTTACATATATCAAAAAAAAGTAGCGGACCCAATACACTACCTTGTGGGACGCCATATTTTACATGTCTTGGTTTTGATACATATATGGTTTCTAATTTAGTTTTAGGACATATCCTAGAAATTTCCGCGCATTGAACTCTATTACTCAGGTATGATTTTATTAACTTTAAGATGTTCCCTCTTATACCATAACTATTTAATTTGTGCAACAGAATCTTATGGTCTACATAGTCAAAAGCCTTGGTCATGTCAGTGTAAATTGCACAGACTGGATTTCTTTTATCCACAGATGACATGATGTTAGCTAGCAAGTCAAATAGTGCCATATTAATTGTGGTGTTCTTACGGAAACCCTTTTGTTCTGTGCAAAATAATTTATACTTTTCGAAATAGGCATATAAAGAGTTATAGATTACTTTCTCGATAATTTTAGAAATAATTGGAATTTTTGCAATAGGTCTATAATTATTAAAATCTGTTTTATCATCTTTTTTATATAGGGGTTTTATAATTACTTTTTTGAGCTTGTCTGGAAAAATGCCATCAACTATACACAAATTAATTATATGAACTAATGGAGGTGCTACTAGTTCTTTGGTAAACTTCAATACTTTTGTGGAAACTCCATCGTATCCAACAGTATTTGTGTTTTTAAGACTGCAAATTATTTGTATTATATCGTCAATTGTTACAGGTTGCATGAATAGTGAATTTAAAGTTTGATTATTTATATTTGAATTATTAAATGTGATGTCAGCTTTAACATTTTTCTCAATTGTGTCAATAAAGTAATCGTTAAATTCGTTTGCAATGTCCACGGGGTCTGTAAATGTCAAATTATCTCTTTTCACGCTTATTACAGGCTCTAATGGCAGACAAAATTTGGATTTATTTATAATTTGCCAGGTAGCTTTTGATTTATTTTGAGCGATATTTATGAAATGATTATTTTGTGCTTTTTGTGTTAAGTTGATAATTTTCCTATAAAGTTTGGTGTAGTTTTTAAGAACCAATTTATTTTTGAAATCTGAAAATCGAATCGAATCGATATGAAATGTATGTATGCCAAAAGACGATTCTGACAGTGAACTTTCTGCAATATGATGGTTCTACTTTTTAATTATTATGGATATGAAATTTATGCCAAAAGACGATTCTGACAGTGAACTTTCTGCAATATGATGATTCTACTTTTAATTATTATGAATATGAAATTTATGCCTAAAGATGATTCTGACTTACAAAATTATGCGTTTTTAATGTATTATAAATGAGTGTATGCCAAACGATTTTCTGCGAAATGAAGTTTATGCTATGCGCTGTTATGCAAAATAATATTATGACATAAAAAGTTCTGCTATAAAGGGTAGACCCATTAAAATACGATTGTATGTTTAAAAACTCAGCCGTAGGCGACGTTTTTAATGGAGTGACGAGTGTTTCAATACCTAGTTATTTGTAGTTTTTCATACACAACTTTATCTACTCTCATACATTGGGATTGAATCTACTAACTAAAAGATCAAAGTTTCCCACGAATTTCAGTACAACAAAACGTTTGAATGGCGCCAAAACCCAGCACATCACCGCGCATGCGCTAAAGCGGGCGCAGCCACAGATAAGTAAAAATTGGAATCAAAACTTTTTCGAAAGCTATAAAAATGGCGCGCCCCGCATATCCGTTCCATTAGAAAAATGAGGAAACTCCTTGGTGATATTAACTTCTTGGAATTGTCCTGTATCGTATTGGTAAAAAAAATGTTTTTTGTTACAGAAAAATTGTTTTATGATCTATTTTTAAATTTCGGTATTGTATAAAGTATGTCAATATAAACTCGTTTCGAAGTTTATAATTCGAATTCTACGATATGAGAGTAGATAATATTAGATTATGCATAAAGGGGATAAAGCAGTGTGTTATGTCGCGGGCGCCGTATTGAACCCCGATGGTAACGAAGGATTCTAGTGTTAACTTCCGAGCGGAGCGAAAGTGTTTTTAGTTAACTCCCGAGCAAAGCAAGGGAGTTAAGACAAGAATCCTGAGTGCAGTGAGGATTCAAGGGATTCAAGCTCGCTCAAGACGAAGGTATGTTTATCCCTGAGGAGGATACTCTACTCTTCATACCATCTACGAGACAATTAAAATCAAATGGTAGGTACTAGAACCGAAGTATTTAATAAAATTACAATTACAGTTAGTAGACCTATTTAAAACAACTAAAAGTTATAGGTAATGTTGGATACATTAGACCAGTTCACGAAAGAAAAAGTCATGGTTTTATTCGGTATACATTTACTGAAGTGGAGGTAGAGTTTATTTGCGTATTGCTGTTGAGTAAAGTTTCAGAAACTTGGGTCTGCTGAGGATCATTTTGGATCGTGAGAGTTGGTGAAGACGGTGCTTGAGGCAGCGGGCTAGATGAATAGTGTTTTGATGTGGATGGTTGCCGTGACAAAGGTGTCCAAGGATAAGTTATCGACGGTGTTTTTAGTTTGATGTTGCCACCACTTGAGGCAGCTTATTTTGTATAGAATGTTCAACGTAGCCCTCCGCTACTACATCAGATTTCCATCCACCGTATCTATTAATCTGGGTCATGTCTGCTCCTGAAGCAGTCAATAGAGTAGCCGATGTTCTCCGGAAAAAATTGCCCGTGTAGATCTCGGCATTTGTCAATTTTAGGTATTTCGCAATTTCTTTCGGCAAGGTGCTGATGTTATTTTTGCCAATGACTTGCCAGGTGCACTTGCCATTATTATAAGCTACGGAAAATCTGTTAGTGTTTATATAAAAGGGGCGTAGAGCTTGGTAGTTTTCGATAACTTCACGGACTACGAATTACCGTTCTTTCTTTGATTTTGTATCTGGCAAATTTACCAGCAACAAATCTGAATGTTTTTCGATATCTTCGATTTTAATCTTTAAGAGTTCATTTCCACGACAAGCGCCATTCACTCCAAAAATCAAGGAAACCTGTATCAAAAATAGACAGGTAGGTTAGTAAGTAAGTAGGAAGGTAAGTTACTCACTTTAATATATATTAATTCTAATGTATTACAAGTTATACACTTTCTTAGATTTGATTGACACATATAATTGTAATAATAGACACATAAACATAATGAAGGTTTACCAATATATTTAACTTGGAGAGAGCGCAGAAATCTCGATGTTTTCTCTCAATCTCGTAGATCGCACACAAGCGATCGATGCATGAGCGGGTCGCTAGTAAGTATAAGTAAGTATGTAGCTATTTTAGTTACAAAAAAAATTATAATTAGGTAGTTACTTACTTTTGTGGCAAGAAAGATGCGGTCAGTGGCTTCATTTAGAAACATTTCCGCATTTTGACCTGTGAAAACTTTTGATTTCTTACCACGATGTCCTTCCGATTTCCTTTTTAAAAATGCTAGTAATTTGGTGTATGTATTAATTTGAATATTATGATCAATGCTTATTGTTGACCTTTTTTTTTTTTTTTTTTTTTTTTTGGGTGGGAAATCATCAAATGACGTCTCCCGCTCTGGGCGGAGCGGAAGGGCGTGTCAGACTCTTACTGACTAAAACCCACCCGTGTTCCTTCAGTTGCCTGTGCGCCAGGGCCACGGTAACTCTTTCGAACAATCCGCGACCCCGGCAGGCATCGGTCCTATCGGACCCCGTCAATGGTGCTGACATCTCTTTGAGGCGCGCGTGGAACACGACGCGCCGTCGACCCGGGCCTGGTCCTTACCTGACGGCGAGCTGCCCATTGCTCGCCGTCCGCAAGCCCGCGCCTACGGTGGCCGGGAGTCGGCAATCGACTCCCGACGCCCAGGGTGTCTCCTCCTCCTGCGGCGGCTAGGGGCGCGAGGGCGTAGAGATTGCCTCTCCCTCTCGCGCTCCGCCTCCTCCTTCGCGAGCATTACTGCTTCGCAGAAGGAGGTGACGGCTTCCCATTCCCTCTCGCTCCGTACCATGGCCTGAACCAGGGCCGGACGCGAGAGGTCGCCGCCGCCGATCGCCGCCACGAGGACACGGCGGTGCTCTGCCCAAGCCGGGCAGACCTCCACCGTATGCTCCACGGTGTCCTCCGGTCGATCCACACAATGGTAACACCCGGGCGTTTCCTCCCGCCTTATTCGAAACAGGAACCTCCCGAAACATCCATGTCCGGTGAGGACCTGCGTCAGGCGGAAGGTGAGGACGCCGTGGCGCCTCTCAAGCCACTCCTCAAAGAGGGGTCTTACCGCCGCAATTGTGGCGTGCCCTGGCTTATTGTTGACCTGAGTATCGAATAGATGCACCATAGGCTACTTGACTTCTTTGTACATGATAAATGCTGGAAGTAGACTAAAAGCACTGATTCAGATACATACTTGACACATTTTATAGCTTTCCATTTGTATAAATTGTCTTAGGCTTTCATGTACGATTCCTTGGACTTCTCTGAGTAGATTGTTGGCAATGCCAATGGCTTCGGATTTAATGTACTCCGGAGTCAAATCACTTTCGTCACTCGACATTTTTGTGAGATTTGTAGTTTAATTTCATATTTAACAGCGAAGCGGTTTGCTTTAATTCTTTATTTGTGTTATTTTTTTTTTAAATTTGTTTTCTACTCTCGGTTGCCAGTTCGATTTCCGAACAATATTTTTTTAGTGCAGGTCTCAATAGTAAAGGCATGGGATTAGTATGTATTATGGAATGTTCCAATTTTCCAAATTCAAATCACATTTATGACCAGCGGGTCATTAATGCCCCACTAAACCGCAGGGCTTTAATGACTTATTTTAGGTTAGGTTTGCATGACATATAATTTGACATTGTCGAGCAGGTGGTGTGAAAAAGAATTTTCAACACAATATGCATAATTTTTCATAAGTAACGTCAAGTAAGTACTCATTACTTAGTAATTACATCACATTACGACGCTGTAAACTGCAACATTATGAATAACTCGTGTTTCTTGAATTTCACGTAACGTACTTAATGTTACTTTTATTGCACTAACATAATAAATACCGTTTTATGCAACCAAGAATATTAGTGGTACTTATTAGTGGTTGTAACCAAAGAAATAAGTGTGAAAATATATCGTGTATTGAAGATAAGTTGCGACCTATTAAGTAGATTTGCAAAGATTGCAATAACGACACCTAGGAATAAATGCTAGTGTAGGACTCTACAACGTTTATATAACTTTCAAGAACGAATGTAAGGGCTATTTCAATAAAGCCTGATAGTAAGGACGACACTCATAATGACATACCGCCGCGGGCGGGGGGAAGGGGGGGGGCGGCGGCGCGGGCGCAAGACTTGATTCAAGATTATATTAAATCGACCGACAATAAATCACATCTCACCTATAAAATATAAATCAAGCGTGGCATAAAATACATTTATATTGTTTTCACTTCGAAATGACAATAAAATGTTTTAAATTCATGAGTGATTTAATACGTATATCGATATAAGTGCCTAACTAAGATAAGAGAGATTTAAATATAACATATTACCTCTGAAATTATATCGAAGATCAAATTTTTATTGATGCTCGGAATTTGATTGTGATCCGACTTTTATACGACAAAGTTTACGTTACATACGAAAGATATAAAAATATTTTAACAATCAAATCAATCAATAGATGCAATATTTAGATAAAAAATTCTTAAATATTTGAAATTGAACTGAAATAAGACGAAGACATAAGTTTTATAACTTTATTATTATTAACTACGACTATTATAATGCAGGCGCGCACGGATCTAGGTTTTCGCTTAAGGGGGGGGGGCAAATATTTATCTTTGAGGGAGGGGAGGGGGGTATTTAATAAGCCGTGAAAGGCTTTTTAAAACCTTTGGCACCTATTTTTCCTTAACTCAACAATGGGCCCCATTTCAAGGATGACTACTATGCAGATACTACAAGTTGTAAAACTATGTTTAAGTCTAATTTAGAGTTTTAGACTCCGTTTGGTTGAAGCCCAGGGGGAGGGAGGGGTGGCAACTGCACCCATTGTCCACCCTCTGTATCCGCGCCTGATATAAAGAGATATATGTAAAGACTATTATAACCATATATCCGTGATTATAACTTTAAAGGCCTTTTAGTTCTAGTCCGAATGACGTTGATTTCTTAATTCTATGATGTTTTAATTTCTGAAGATATCTGAAGAATTTATTTAAAGGTATTACCATACATTACATGCATATTATATATCAAGTTATATTATCTTTAATTACTACACAACTTATCGTTTAATTTTCCTCTTTTCGCCAAAATGTTCATTACCTACTATAGTTTTTATTATTGCATTTAATGATTAATTCATAAGGAACTACTCATGAAACTACAAACCTAAATAAATCATAACAAAAATACGGGTAAAGTCGTAAACAACAGTTATTATACTTTGTAATGCAAGTTATACACAAAGTGTATTGTTTTTATTCATGTCCGCGTTATGAGGCGTCTCGCAAATGCTGAGACGTTCAAATAAATACATCAATCACATGACAGCGTGTTGTTAAATGTGCATAATATATTCACAAATGAACTCAATGTGTAAATTACGATTTCATTCATCCAATTGATTTTTTTTATAACAAATGTTGGCCTGTCTGTACTGAGAGTAAAATTAACGTCTCCTTTATTTATGGTGTGATAACTTATCATGTAAAAGTTCTTTATGTAAATAGTCGACGTTCATAATGATACCTACTCCTTTTACCCTCAAACTAACTGCTTACCTGTTTACTTAATCTTAGATGAAAATATCTCGTAATAGTAATATCTGTTAGTATTATTTGAGGTAAAAGTTAAGTTTATTGTACACTAACGTTATCCTAAAATACGTAACGGTTATTATATCTGCTTAAGTCTAAGGTGTGGTTTATAATATTGGATAATATTCGATAGTAAAGTCCCGCATCGAATTGCATTAGACGCACTCGCGGGAGAGGCGATAGGCGCCATGCTCGTAGCCAACCTCGCTGTTTTTAATGCCCTACACTTACAGTATTAATAAGACGAGCTTCAGATGTGTGAAACAAAATAAATTAAAGCAGGTTTTTATTTATTATATTGGAGATTATTGTATATTAGAGGGGTATTTACTGACGAAATACGCGTATTAATTCTCAATTTTTAAAGATTTAATATAAGTACAGTGGGCTCGTGGCTAAATGATAACAGCCACATGGATCGATCGAAGGTTAAACTACGCTTGCCGCGGTCGGTCGTGGATGGCCACCTACTGACGGCCCGACCGCGGCAGGCGTACGACCCTTCCATGCCTCGGAAAGCATGTTAACCTGATGGTCCCGGTTGTCATTCGTAGACAGTTGTTACGGGTAGTCGGAAGCCTAAAAGTCTGATAACCAGTCTTACCAAGGATAATCGTATTACCCAGTGTGGTGGAGGTCAGAGAGGCAGTCGCTCCATGTAAAATAATGGTATTCAGCTGCATCAGGATAGACTGGAAGCCGACCCCAATACAGTTGGGAAAAAGCTCGGCAGATTGTTTTTCTTTTTAAAGATAATATGGAAAAGTATAGACGTAGGTAAATATTACAGTAATTAATAGTAGTAAACTAATTGGCATCACATTAGCTACGAGATATCTGCCAATGCACTAGCTTTATCGGACATTATCGCTCCACAGCGCATAATTACTATTTACATCATGCCTAGCCCGCACGGTCCGACTAAAGCTGTGACACATTAATTTTCTTGTCATTTGCTTAATATTTTTGAATAAGGCTGAGAATCAGTACTTTTTGAAGGTCAACAATCAAGAAACTCAAAACCACCTACCACTTTTCACCAGTTTTTATTATTTGAGCTTTGCAGTAGACGTAGCGCATCCAACTCTCCAGCAAAATGTTATGGTGGGCCATCCGGCCATCTGCTTGTCTCATTCATACTCTAAGGCGACCTTTACCATAACTATAAGTATTGGGCTCGAGTTGACTCGACCCATTCGTGTGTGGCATCCTTTAGTTGGACAACGTTATTATCTTGCGCATGTTTATTTGTTGGTCAAATCTCAAAATTACAAAGGAGATACCGCTAATTATGACCATTATTACAGGTAATGGTCATAATTATTGGCTTGCAAGTCGTTTATTATCGTGACTAACTCAGCTACATTTAAATTGATTAAATTGTTACTGAGTCACATGCCGCAGAATAGATTTAATGATTTTGGCTAATTAGAAATAGACATTTCAGATTCGTCGTCTGCAAATTAGCATTGCAGTTTTTCTAACAAATTTCCATGAAACAAATGAACTCCTAATAAATGAACTGACTCACCTTTTGCACAAAATGTTATGCACATGTTTTTATATTTACGAATACTTACAGTTATTTCCTCTAATCGGAATGTTTATGTTTACGGATATGCATGAAGCACGTGCCGGCCGTCGCCTTAACTTTATTGGCTTGATTTGAGCAATTAACGAAACTACGATAATATAGGTTTGTGATAGGAAATTAAAAAAAAACATCTACACTCTAAAATTGATGTGTTTGTTTAAATTTTAACTGTTGGGAAGTGTAGGGAAAGTATGTCGTAATTTTAATGTAGATTAGGGTTTAAAATGGTGTGGCAACGATGAGGTGGAAAGCTGTGGAGAGTTATGTCCTCTACATAGGTGAGGTAATTTCTTCACCTCGCCTGAGACTATTTCGTTGTGTCGAACTCTTAACTATTGACGTTATCTTGATTTACGCACTTTATTAACATTTTATTACTCGATTGAGCGAGTTTCGTAAGTAGTTAGATTGGCGTCGAGCGGACGTATCCAGTGAAATCATTGAACTGGATGCATAACAAAAGAAAAGTTCTATAAATAAACGTTTAAATGCAGTTTTCTATTTTTTGTCGTTTATTTTGAGCCTTGAATGCATCTTTTCTCTTTTGGAATAGTTTGGCTTTGACATTGTATGAATTATTATTTTTGCAGCGGAAAATTTTCATTGCTACAAAGGCTTTACCTACTAGGTGGGTACGTACAATTTTGTGATTTAGACATTTTGGAACTAAGTTTGTTTTGTTCCTAAATAATTTTTACTCAGGCCTTTCTTCTCACAGTAGTCAGATAGGAAACGCCGACCTCATCTAGTTTAAAAATATGATTGACATGTAAAAGTGTTTATACAAACCTACTTACAGAAATAAAATCATTTATCATTTTTGTAATAGGTACATAAATAATGCTTGCCTCGCGGTTGCAAACACTACTGCTGCGCATGGCGTCCTGGGTTACTGGAATTTTTTGGAATTACTCAGTAGCCGTCCGGAGTATGGATCTGTACCCGGTTGATGGACAGGTGGACTTAAACATAACTGGGTGGAATGTGTACTCTAGGTACTCTAGGTACACCTCTGCCTAACCCTTTGGGGAATACAGGCGTGATGTTATGTTATGTAAATAATGCAATACACGGTACATTATTGAAAACCTAATCAGTTTATGATCTTTATGTGAGATGATTTTATTATGCGTCATATTGTAGGCTTCGTCTTGGTGTTCTAACTATACTATCTACCTATTCGGTATATTCTGCATACTTTACCGTACTCGTAAAGTGGTCCTTTCAAAGCAGCCGCGACATTTGCTGACCCATTAGTTGCTGTCGGTCATCTGTAGTTCTCAGTAATCGTTCGTATCACTGTCTGTACAGTATTACATTGCGACTTAATCTTTGGCGCAAGTCTTTTTCGCGGAGGTAATTTATTTTGACAAGGAAAGTTGTGTAGCTCCTGTACTACTCTTGTCCATGAGATGAGAGATCGATTCTGTCTTTGACACTCTTGACTTATTTCATTCATGTAGGTAGATATATGTAGTAAGTAACAAGTCCAAAAGTCCAGATGAAGAGGTGACTGAAAAAAAATGTTTTCACTTTTCTGATTTCAGGCGGTATGGTTTTCTATCGAATATAATTTTGATATTTTTACTGGAAAAGTATGTTGTGCATGAAAATAATAAACTAAAGTTCTAAACATTCACTAAACGGCGTAAAACAATTTACTAAGATGTCCATAACATTATAAGGAGAATGCTATTTAGTATATCAGTTTGATCTAAACGAGAATAAAACGAGCATTTTTCTGTAGGTAAGTACCTCATTACTGAATTACGTCACAGTGCTTAAATATTTTGAAACCAGAAAATTATTTGTTATGCTTTGATAAGATCATCAAGATTAATTTTTAAATATACGTAACACAGAAGAAGTTATTAAAATCAAATTGTAATTTACGATAATCATAAAGTAAAGATTAGGCTAACTCGGCGTACAAGTTTGATTTAAATACATTCCAGCTTTTCACATAAATACTCATAGATCCGAACCGGGACATTCTTGTGTTAGATATTTTATGCTCCATCTCTGGTGAGGTCCACGAAAATTGTGACATACGCACGACAATAAAAAGTCAACAATGAGCGCAGTGGCTCACGCGACAGGACCCCCCGGTCCCGACCTCCGGATAATAAATGCGTTTATGATCTATGATCTGAAACTGATACTTATAATGGCTTCTGTATAAAGAAGCTGCATCAAAACGCAGCCGGCGGAGCGCCTCCGCGCCACTCCACATAATAAATAACCTCAAATTGCTTGTAAAAGGTAAACTTTTATCTCTCTGCTTTTGTACACATGTAAATATTTGTGTTTAATCTGACGTCGAGTTATTCGTTCGATCGTTTACTGGACTCGATTAAGGCAGAGTTGTAATGATTTGTGCTCATGAACTCACGTTGTATAAGGAGATTTCACATTGTAAAGTTAAAATATAATCAAAATTGATTTACTCGTTTAATTAAAAATCCTCGTAAAATAATGAATTAATAATTCGTTTTGCCCGAGCATAGATTAATATTGACTAAGATCGACGTATAGCAATTTTATTGACGGTTATCGACAATCAAGATTTAATTTTAATTGGACTAGATGTGCAGCAATAAAAGAAGTGTCCGATTTATAGTGACGTACGTTGTTAGAGGCGGACTTGATATTTATTACTTTGTAAGGTTTGTTTATTTATATAGAGCTGGTAGCGAGCGGTAGCAGGTCGGGCCGGTGAACAGTGGAAGCGGGATGACGTGTCGCGATCGCATGTCCACCAAGAATATATCAATCGGGTGGGAGAGTAATGGTCGTCAGTGCCAGCCGACCGGCCTCCTCTCGCTAAATGAGCCGCAAACTGGCTACTGGTACTTTCTGTTTGAATGTTAAGTAGTTTTAATTATTTTGCACGAGCCCCCGGCTGTACTGTTCGCCGTGCCGGAGACATATATCAAAGGCTACTTGTACTACATATTTACAGTACAGATACACCGTATCGATATTATGATGACTCTTAAATAGCTAATTAAATATCGCCTGTAACTCACTCTTATTCATAAATCAAGTGTTACATTTGCATTAATCTGTCAGAAAACGGTGCTTTAAATTAGGTCTTAAATAAATATCTTGAGGTATATTCAATTATAATTTAAGGATTCTTCATAATTCGGGGCTTTAGAAAATCCTTAAACTGAATTGATCAAGTGTTTCCATTTTAAAATTATTCCATTAATTTAAAACGTGCAAAAACAATGAAGACTTTCAAAGAAGCTGAATTGATGGTAAATATCTCTTGTGATTAAAAACATATCTCAAGATAAGAGTTATCTCAAGAATAAACTTTGTGTTTTAGTGTCTTAATTATGCAAGGCGGATTGATTGCGGCCGGGGGTCGGTAATGATCGCCTCGTGAGCTTTCATGAAGTAATCTCCGCGCGTCTGAGCAATGTACTCAATGCGCACTGCCGTTAATTTTATGCTCTCCTGGTAAGTTAGCTTGCGTTTTGAATCATTTTGTAGTGTTTCCCATTTATTTTAAGCTGGTTAATATTTTTTTCAATAAAAAGTTTTTTTTTTAATTCTGTTATTTCATTTTTGGTACCAAAGTAGATATAATTAGAAACTTTGGTTTATTATTTAGATTACCTAAGTAATTATGTTAGTAATTATGCATTTATTTTACCTACATAAACTCACTTATCTCTTGCATAGAAACAATGCTATGGGGAAGTAGGAATATATGTGTATAGGTGTATATTATGTATGAATATCAATCTTTCGCAAATTTGTAATGTCCTTCAACACAAGCTAGATCGAGTCCCCATAGAGGGTACCTATAGCAGATAGATCAACCAAAATCAGTTAGAAAATAATAATGGTAACTGAGTGCGCACCGCAATGAACTGATAAACCGCGTTTACTTCGCCGGGTGGTGAACAACAGGTTCCAATACTGGCCCAAAGATCTTATATTAACAAAGTTGCATGAAATGCTCTATTATCACTTTTGATATCAGCGCATAATTGTTAGAAATACAAGTTAGTTATTAGCGCAGGCTGCCACGAGGCTAGTGGTTTGTGTCCAAAGGCGAGCCGGGGTAGGCCGAGCGGCTCGCTGCGGGGCCTGTCCGCCGTGAAACATTACTACTCTCGTAAATATTTTGTTGAAATGCAATTTAATTTAATAATACATACGTATTTCCAACGAGTACTCACATTTCACTCACTACTTTCTTTTTTCTTATTTACATTTTTGCTTAAAATATTCAGTATCCAATCGGGGCTTCGAACTATGACGCTTCGTAGAACCTTCACTTATTTAAAGTAATTCATGAAGATGTATTTCACTGGCTTTTTTTATTTACAATAGAAGTTTTACTGCACCGATGTCAAGGAAAAAATATCGCCACTTTGCGCTAGGCTCCAATCCAGCTGGTTGCGATATCAAGTGAGTGCATCATAAAAATTGACAGTGACAAGCTGAAGTACTCGTATTACCGTATGTGGCATTAATTTTACGATCGCTACGAGTAATTGACTTTCTCGGAATGGTGCAAGAAGTATGAACGGCAATAAAGTGTTAACGGTGTCCCGATACTAGATCACGCGGCGTCATGCAATATACTAGCGCAGTCTTTGATTTACTCCAACATTTTTATGCTGCCACTAATAAAGTTTACATGATCATCAATTTTAATTTTACTGTGGCGGACGGACAGCCCCCGGCAGCCACGCCGCCCGTCGATATATCAATTACGTTAGCTTTTTGTACTTTATAAGTGTTTTCACAATGCATAATAAAACTTATTTAAACTTAGAAAAGATCTATATTCCGCACGAGTCAGAGATTTAGGTTAACAAAGTGATTAACGTTATTTATCATAAGAAAGTTCTTTCTCAAATCGATTAGAAATCCGAATTTTATCTCGATATCAGTTAAGAATCGATATTCAATGCAAATTGATTGCATAGGAGTTCGTTAATGAACAACTTTTTGTTGGCCGGCCGCGAGTGTGACCTTTTCTATTTGCATAGAGTTAACTAACGCGGTCTCATTGCGGATGCGAGCCTTGCCCAGGCGCACAGGCGC
This sequence comes from Dryobotodes eremita, assembly GCA_917490735.1. Taxonomy (NCBI): domain Eukaryota; kingdom Metazoa; phylum Arthropoda; class Insecta; order Lepidoptera; family Noctuidae; genus Dryobotodes; species Dryobotodes eremita. Next base: position 13,301,315 of record OU823251.1, on the reverse strand, counting down.
CAGACCACCCAGTTCCCGACACCTCTTATGTTTCCTATATCTAGAACACTAGTTAAACTTTAAATAAATATTAACAAGGCCACAATTAAATGTTCCAATGATAATAGCAACGCTTTCTGAACGCCGCGAGTCAACAGCTTTTCTTTATAGTGGTCAAATAAAATATGTGTAGCAGGTGCTTAAATACAGTCGAATAAAGACAAAGATAGAAGTGTAGACACAATAAATCTTCCAAATGTTTATGTTATAATGTATGAAAATAAAGTTGCATCTGATATCTGATTGATGGCCAAATTTCCGAGATAATCAGCACAGACTTTACCAACTTATTAAATGATTTTGTTAATAATGAGGATGATAAGAACGGTTCAATAGCCAATAAAAAAAAATGTTATGTGAAGTTTAATCGACATATTTTGCAGGTCTGGCAGCCTTGATGGTTGCCTTGGGACCGGCTAAATGTTTTTTGACCAAGTGGAGGAAAACATTATTGATCTAAAAAGTATTGACCTTATATCTTTAGGGCACATTTTCTTTATTTTAGACGTCCTTTATTTCTACGCCTATTTTCCTTCCCGAGGTCATACAAAGATATTTATTACAAAACAATAAATAAACAAATACTAACATCGCTTTGTCTTATAATATCTCATTCACATACTCTTTGTATGATAGATAAAAATCGTAAATGAATGTTAATTTCAATATTTAAGCTAGCGTAGGATCAACAAATCATCGCGATGGTATCTCGTGCGATCCGAAAAGAACCGTCCATTATCGATAGACGATGGGCCATTGGGCCCCACTGACCTCTCACACTGGCCCGATATTTAGTGGCACGCATTGTTCAGTACAATGATAATTGTAGGTGGTTGCTAGAGTTTGTTTAAAATTGATTTCGGCTGTGATCGTCGGTTTGATAGCGTCGTCGTATCTTACATTATTATAGGTTGGGACCGCTTCGGGCGCCGCGCACCGACTGCACACCATCGCGCTCTATCTGATACCTGCACTGATACTGAATGTGTGTCTCGTGTCAATCGATATGGAATGTGATATTGAGACTTTTTTAAATCTCACAAGGAGATCCAACAATGTTTGGAAATGGGTTGAAGTCATAGAAGAAGATTCTGACGACCTCCACTAAACAAACGACTGTCCTGAATCTGAAACGGCTGACAGATCTACCCATTGATACCTTTTCGGATCTAAAATGGTAGTCAAGATCGGTGGCGGGCAATAAAACGAATAAACGGAAAAGTCACAGTTAATATTAGATATCAATTATACCTGAAAGCTTTAAGAGAAATACCATTAAAACGCATTGTGCAGTTCTGTTGTCATAATAAACCTTTAAAGCTCATTGTTTCTGTGAGAAATACTAGCAGCAGGTAGGCGACGGCGACGATCTGGAGAGGGATGTCAGGAGGCGAGGAGTGCCTCCTGCGATGGCGGATAAGAGCCGTCATAAGTCGGCGCGTCGCAGCCGCCGCGTGCGCAAATAACGACAAATCGCGGCTCGATCGCGCGCCCGCGCCGCGCCCGCTCCGCGCTCCCGTCACAATGCTGATGTTCCGCTCGATCAACGCTACCCGATGCGCGTGCGCCGTGTTTTATGCTCACTTTTCTACAATCCTTTACCGTATTGTCTCTCGAACACTGACAAGGGAAATATATGGGAAGCCGATGCGATTTTTGTCTAGCGGCGCTGCGTGGGGTACACTTACAACAAAATACATCGGTGTTGTTACCAAGAAATGGAATAAAAGTGTTCAAGTGTATAATAGATATGAATTAATTGGTGGATTAAATAAATAATATTTGTCACAGAACTTTCGCTTCATCCGCCAGGACTCAAGTGTCAAGCACTTAGCTCTAGGCAACTCTACGTCTCGTCTAACCGACACTATCAAGCAGAATTATCTTTTTAAATTAAATTAACCTGTCCCGATAAATGTTTATGCACAGGTTAAGCGGAAGAGACCATATTCTCGCACAGGGCCCATAACTCTTGCAACAATATGGCGCACAATTACAAGTCGCGGGTCGCTAGGTGACGATGATAAATGTGTTTCCTTGGGCAAGGGACACACGCGGCGCATTGTGCTCTCGTGCACATTTCCACGCTTCCACAACACCAACATAACCGGAGCTTTAGCTTTGCACATGCTTCACTAAATGGGTAATAACTGTGTGAATTTACAGTCAAGTGTTAAGGGTCCTCTTCAATGGTCGAGCGGTTCAGTATTGTCTCAACTGCGCTCAGTTTATCATTGCCAATTATCTCCGAAAGCGATACAATGATGAATGATTCGTAATTGTATTAAGTATAATTTGCACTAGCGATAGGTGGTTAAGTCGTGCGTCGTTGTTAATGTCCACTAAGTCATGGGGGCGATTCCATATGTTGAATAGTGAGTAAGTAAATGTTTGGGCACATTGTTCTAGGACCGGTTGAGACGGAAACGCCGCGGTGGGCTGTAACATTACTTATACATGCGTCGACGCACTTTAGCAATCAGCATTAATCAACACGATATGCTCTCTGTCTCCGCAGTCTCCCTATTGATTTGTATGTTTTCAAACTGGCACTACGGTTTGTCATCAAGCTGGAGAGTTGAGACTAACTTCCAGTTTCGCTTTACGACTACAGATCTATTGAGTGGACCAGTTAAGTAGTTAAGGCTTGTAAAGTATGGCACTCAACGAGAAGTTATGATTATTATTTTATGGTTTATTTTTACCCGGTTGTGGCAAAGCTAAAGATAAACGTAATGAATTTGACACATTGTTGATTGCTAATAGATAGGTGTATAATAAAATATACGTTTAGCAGTAAGTTTCCTGTAAGACTGAAAATTTCAGAATAGTCGCAACATAGGTAAATGCGCATTGTAGACACACTTGTAGCCAGAATGCTTTGTGGGCAATTATGTTCTGTTTTGAGGTTTACTCTTCTTGTTTCTAGACTGTTTAGTAGTCCCCAGCAAGATTTTTGTAATAACAGTCAGCAAGTTCATTGCATTTGCGGTTTTCTTGTCCAAAACTTTAAGATGGATTTTGGACGTTCGCTTGTTTTGTTTGCAAGCGCCAAGACCAAGACGCCAAGGCCAAGCGCCAGATGCAGACATCTAAAATGTCGTCTTCCAAATAGGTTGCAACTTGTGAGAATTTTGTCCTATATATTCATACGTCCTACCATAGAAACGTTAATCCTCACTTTCTTGAGTAATAAAAGCTATTAAGTGAATTGCGTGCTTTATTAACGACGTTTCCGATGCGTCCAAAGTAAAGAGTGTCGGAGAAAGTGTCCGTGTTACTTCATTGTCCGCATGTCGACATGAACACGTCGTGATGGCTTATCTCCAAAAACTCGAGGGCCATGTAAAGCACCTTCGTTTATCTGGCGGCTACAAGGCACACGGAAACATCTTGTCTCTCGCGTAAACCCGCCATGTTTTATTCTCTCGCATTCAGCGCCGATACCTTAATAAAACCCAACAAGATTGAGCAATAAAAAGTAATTTATTTGATTGTAATTTCAAAACACAAAGTGGGCCTCATTTTGTAATATATTTTTATCTTTGTGGTTTTGTGTTTCTCGCTCGCGGGGCACGTCCTGCCCCGACCTGCCTGCAGATGATTCGTTGCGAGCGTTCAATAAATTTAAAGTGTATCTTAAACTCGATTCAATTCCGACGGTGATACCTAACGGTTGGTACCATGAAAAAGACATTACGTGCACCACAACATGTAACTTTACTTCGTATTACTTTTGTGAGTACATTGTGGTACGCGGCAATGTTTAGTGTGATCGACTCTATTTGAGGGCCGGAGCTTACAACCTTTCACTGGCGCATTAAAATGTGCATATCTATTACTAAGCAACAATCTCTCAGCATCTCTAAATTACATCTCTTAAAAGGTGTGAGAAGTATAGCTGCATACGTAATCGATGGTAACGGAAGCCGAGGCCCGACGTGTTAAAGGCTGAGCAGGCGGCGCGTCGGGCGCCCCGCACAATACGCGCAACTCTGATATTATCACCGAACCAATCAATTTGATCCCTCATAAAAAGTTCTCGGTAGGCAGGCTAGCGAGTATAATGCAGTCGCTGTATCGGACGCTCGATCCGTGGCTCGCTGGTAGCCGGACTTTTCATATATTTTATGTGAAAAGGATATGGGCATTGTTGTGAGGCGCCCTGCTGCGCGCGCGCAGGGTAAACACTTGAAATTACAAGTCAGCTCGGACGGACCTCGGCTGGTGTCGCGACTTACCCGGAAAAATGCGCTTCCAATGTTACGCTCGATGAAAATAAAAATATTGTCCACGCGATGTGTGGCAATGCACCAGGTGCTCGCCAGCTCGATGTGTCATGAGCACAACTGTGTATTTTATAGCAACGATACATTTTGTATACAGAGCTGGATGCACGCACACACATTGTAAGGCTCTTAATGATTTTATAGTCATTACTTGCATACCGAAAGACCTAGTCGAGATTGCCGTAGACGGTTAACTTTTAATGTCATCAACATAATCACATCACACACTTAATATCATCATAAACTGATGTTGTACTAACATTACTAAGCTAAATGGGATTAGTCACATTGAAAGCCTCCACCGGAGATTTAAAAAATTCAATATTTCGCTTCAAATAAACAGTCTCACGGAAAATAAAAGTTAACAATTCAAATAAGGTAAAGATTTGCGACACCACGTAGCAGTGCTGTTCAAATATTTTGCCAGTGGTCGTAAAACGAAGTAAAGTTATAGTAAATATTGTGACTTTTGTGGTCTGATTATGTTTCACATTTATGTCATAATAATATGAATAAAATTTCACGGTTTTTATAGTGATTCCGATTATAAAATCTGATGTGATTTTGGAAGGTGCTTATCATTAAAATTATTACTTCAATACTAACTATAAAGAGGTATTTTTTAGTTTTACCCATGTGTAAACTTTTATTAATATTGATAAAACAACATCATCATAGTGTGTGTCATCATAATTGATTTTAAGGATTAAAATGTCTTTCTATGCCTTTAATTGGTAGAGTCACCATTTTGAAAAATTGCTGGTTATTTTAAGTGCCTTCATCCAAGATTTGTAAGTCACTACTGCTTACGTTTTTCAACGTTGTTTAAAGCTCTCATTGCTAAAATTAAAATAACAAGATAACTTGCAGATTACTCCGACGTCATTAATGTAAAAAACCAAAACGTAGTCGGTGCTGCTTCAAAGCAAAGTGCAGAGCATCTGCAACGTATTGAACAACTCGCGATGCTCAATCACTATCAAGTTGACTATGTTTAGATGAAGCCTCAGCTGAGTGATGTGAAAGCTGAAAACACCAGTCCTATGCCCTATCTAATCTTCTCGATTTGGTTTCATTTATAAATGATTTTATTTTTGTAAATAGGTTTGTACAAATACTTTTACACGTCAGTCATATTTTAAAAACTAGTTTCCTATTGAACTAATCTGAGCAGAAACACCGAAACAAACTCAAAGATCACAGTCTCTTTTAAGGTCCAGATATTTTCTTGGTCTGATCATCTGACTACCATGTAGTTAGTGTTGAAAATGGTCTTTTGACTACCGATTCCTTAGATAAAAACTCTGGCTTAATTACTGAGCCATTTTTTACAAGATTCATTCTTTCTTTATTGAGTACTCTTCTACGAATGGAATGTGAAAGACAGGTTTCTCTGTCCACTCCTTGACGTTACGAGGGTGAAGATACTTGGTTGAAGCTGGCAAGGATTCGAGTGAGTCGCGAGTGGCTCAAGAGGTGCGAGATGTTACACGGCGGATATAAATAAAAGAAGATTGTCTCCGAGGACCGCGGGCCATAATGTGCAGCGGGCTCGGCTGTGCACCCAGGTATAGTGCCTCTTTTTTATTGAATACTGATACTTGTAATAACCTAATCAATACAGAATGTCATCATCATCATCATTTTAGCTGAAACATGTCCACTGCTGGACAAATGCGTCCCCCAAGCATAGCCACATCGACCGGTTATTTTCTTGCCGCATCCAGCAGATTCCTATAAGTAAGCAAATGTTGCTAATTGTTTATTTATTTATTTAGGTTAGCCAACAATTGTTTACACAGTACATTTACAATAATTTCCATAATAGTATATACATTTATAAGTGCAACAATCACTTACAGGCTAACACAACATGCACCGTATTGTTCGTAGAAACTATGTAATTTTTCTGAATTATCAAAAGTCTGTATAAAGTGTAGCGGCATCTACAACGCCACATGCGAGCTACGCGTCAGACTGTCGTCACGCAAAATCCTGCATCGCGCAATCAGAGTTTACCGCGCAACTAGCATATATACAACATCCCGACATCAACCGTCGGGCAGTTGCCCACCAGACACAACACCCGTCTGGTCGGAGGATCCTCCCCTTTCTATAGAGAATGAGTGAACTTTACACCCTGTTCCTCATACCTCTATAAAGAAAAACATAGGTCTGCAATTATTTGACTATGTGGCATAGGTGAAAGTATGCTACGTTGTGAGAGAGCCAGCATTATAATTTTAAGAATATGTAGGTTATTTAATCTAGGTCATTATTCATCATCATCTAAAGCTCTTATTAAGTATCCCTGTGCTCGGTACTTGTATTATTAAGTATCCCTGTGCTCGGTGCTTGTATTATTAAGTATCCCTGTGCTCGGTACTTGTATTATTAAGTATCCCTGTGCTCGGTACTTGTATTATTAAGTATCCCTGTACTCGGTTATTGTATTAATAAGTATCCCTGTGCTCAGTACTTGTATTATTAAGTATCCCTGTGCTCGGTGCTTGTATTATTAAGTATCGCTGTGCTCGGTACTTGTATTATTAAGTATCGCTGTGCTCGGTACTTGTATTATTAAGTATCCCTGGGCTCGGTACTTGTATTATTAAGTATCCCTGTGCTAAGTACTTGTATTATTAAGTATCCCTGTGTTAGGTACTTGTATTATTAAATATCCCTGTGCTCGTATTATCGTAATTATCTACTCCTTCAAATTGTGCTATTTGATTCCGTCCTGTCAATAGTTATGTAAAATGCACTAAAAAAAACTAAAAATATATATTCTATGATGAAAGCTAGCTAGATTTAGCTATTTTAGCTTTCACGTATCCGGAGCAGTATTTCAGGGTAAAGCTTTTGAATAAACAATGCCAGCGCCATCTAGTATAAAATAAAACAACATGTAAAAGTGTCTTAAAAGATCTGCTTACAGAAATAAACATCGTTTTTTTTCATAATTTCGAATGTCTTCTTAAGTCCAACTTTAAATTGTGGTAAATCCCAACTTTCACCCAAAACTTCGGTCCACACTGCATCCATTTCGGTGCTATATCCCGGACCGAAGCGGAGCCTGCTAAAGCTCGCACGATTAGGCGCACCGTCCCCCCCACCGCTCGCCCCGCGCCCGCCACACGCGCGCCTCCAAATAAAAGTGCTGCGTTGTCGCGAGCCAGAATTACGACGCGATCGCCTTTTATTATCTCTCTTTTTTAATTCAATTTTACGATAAACTCACGTACACTTCGACCAGTGCGTCTTGGTCACTTGCCTTTGGAATGACAACTTGTAGGCTAATAAAAGTAAATGAGGCATTTACCTACTTAAAGAAGACTTGGTGTGTCATTTATTGGGTGAATTATTGTAGAACTGTAAAAAATACAGAATGAAATATAGGTACCACTATTTATTCAAATAGCTACGCTGAGGAATTTATCTCAGCAGCGAGCATTTTTCCATTACAATATTTTCCCTACGGTCATTTATAAATATGTATATAATTACTTTACAATTTATAAACTGTTCAAAATATTAATCTCAATATAATTTACATCCATCCATAAGTAGGTACAAGTCCCAAGACTACATGAACTTTAAATTGAAAAACCCATTCGTATGACAGTTAAAATGACCTGATCCCAATAAAAATAGACCTTTCTTTGTTATCGCGGATGAAACTCAAGTGTATGCTGTGTCCTCGGCGCGGTGCGCTCACTCCCCTCATTTGCATACAAGCTACGATTTGTGTATTGTTAATTAGAGCAACACAAACAGGTTCCGAATAATGCAGCCTCACCAGGACCGGTCCACTATGCTTTCTTATTGCGCTATTATTGTTCCATCTGTTATTTAAATGGCAATAGATTACACCCAGCAATCCAAACCTTAATAAACAATTGAACATAATTAACACTGTATGTTAATTTTGTCAATATTGATTTATTAGTACCAGCTCTTGTTCAGCACACGTTGTTGTTAGTCTTGATTATAATCTTTTGTGCTCGCAGATCGTTCGCCCTAACAAAAGACTTCAACGCTTTTGTTTTTGCTCCTTCAAATGGAATTATCGTAATAAAACATTTGATGTAAGTACAGGTTTGTAGTTTATCGTACTTGTGCTAATACGTTTTAAGTATTTACAGTTATATGTCGGGTTATTTATTAGCATTTTTTTTTAAATGGATGTTCGAAAAAAAATGTGTGGAAATTTCATGACTCTGGTACAAAATGTCGTAAATATGGATCGAAAGCGAGAAAAAGCATCTGGCAGGCACTTAGACACAATATCAGTGTTGTGAGCGTGATGCAGCGCGTTGTCGGAGACAATGTCGAGAGCGCTCGTAAATTCGTCCTAATACCGGCCGGCGCAGCTCACGGCGGCGGCGGGTCGCGCTCTCCGCGACGCTTTTTATTGTCAAAACCCATAGCATCGCTGCCTTCCCTGATAACTTTATTGTTATTTACATCACTGAATTATCATTCCGATAGCCCTTGTTTTACATTCGTGTAACGTCGTGTCACAACCGGGCCTCGTATCTAAATTGCTTAATTGGAAAGTCTCGGAGAGAGGACGCTCGGATAACAGATATGAATATATCTATTAGCTGAGACTGACCTTACAATTGAGTCACCACAAATTATAGTCAACGACGGCTATTACACGATTTTATCTGTAATATAGAAAAGTCAAATAAACTAATGTTCTTTATATCTTGTTTTCAACATGGCGAAGTAATTCAACCTGTTGTAATTGATATCGTCGGACGTTAAGTTTGTCTTGTTTCTTCTAATATCTACCGACTGATGACAACAGAATATTTGGAATTGATTCTATTATATATCGAGAACTGTCGAAATTCAGAGTAATCCTCTTTTCATTAATAAGAAGATTACAAGATTATTGAAGCAGGTAAGGAATGTTTTCTAAAATTACAAACTTAATTCATAGATGGAATGTCTATTACATTTCGTTATTGGTACTCAGATTGGTGTTCCTAAATTAAGATTACATAATATGTACCGTGTTGATGCAGGACAAAGATTCGCAGGTCGCAATTTCCATTGTCGGAGATATCGTTTATATTCGTGGACCGGATGCATGCGCAAGACGCTAATATGCGCTATATTGCTGCCATCAAACGGCAATAAAAGATGAATCGATTACCAGCTGCGGCAGAACCGGCGCAGGCGCACGCCGCGGTGGGTGCCCTCGCCGCGCCTTCTAGGGTATGCACCCCTTAATCCCACACTTTATGCAACAATGATCGGATTCTGTCGTGAAAGAAGATATGTCGCTCTGTATCCACTTTTTGCAGACAATTCCCATTTACGTCTCATTTCTGAGTTCGAGTCAACAGTAATTTTATAATTTTAAAACTTCGGAACTCGAGCGAGTGGGCCAGACCCCGAGCTGAATAAGACTTTACGAATTTTTAAACACGAATAAAGTCTTAATAAACGCTTTTTATGGTAGCCTTGTAATTTTATTTGCATTCGAAATAGGGCTCGTGGCGCGTGTTAGGCTAATAAGGAACGGATGGCCGCTCTTTAACGATCCCTTACGTCGATAATATTCACCGTCGTGTGGCAAATGAAATCACGTTTTATTGCTCTGAGCGTCATAAGTTGTTACCAAAAAAGACAAGGCCTGAGTATGGTCACCGGCTGCTCACCTACCTCATACAATTACTGGCAGCCTGGCGGTAGATACGTGATATTATTACTCAGCTGAAACACGAAATAAAAGAAAAGTTAGTGTTCATTTTCGTAATATCGCCTCAATAAAATGGCTACAAATAGAATAAGTATCGATGTTTTTTCGAAACGAAAATGGCTCTATAAATACTGATACGACTATTCGAATTGTTCCCGACGCATAAAAATAATATCTGTGCGTCGCATCTGCGGTGCTAATAAAATCCACACAACATGTGGCTTTGCAAATGCGATCTATTTAGACTTGGGTATCGTCGCAACGAGAATAATGTTATCCCGGCACACCTCAGCCGTGTCACTCGCAAGGGCGTGTCGGAGATAAGTTTACATATTCTGTATGCATTATGCAAATTGAAGTTTTATGTTAAGCCTGTGAGGGGTAAGGCGGGGGGCGGCGGGGGGATGGAGTGCTCTGCGCATGCGTTTGCGACATTTCACTCGCCACTGACGCGCGTCAATCTTGACTTTGACACTCGCGCGCACCACACATTTAGATAGAGCGTAATTAATGCGCAAGGACATATTGACGTATCAGGCACAGTACTGCACTCAGATATGTTAAACTGAATAACGTTGCAACACGACTAGCTTAGCTATTTTGTTTCAGATATTACAAGCTTTTTAGTTTAACATAAAATTGCTATAAGTAGGTACAGGGTAGTTAATTTCTCCTAGCTATTAATTTTACCAACCACGACACGCAATATTAATAAGTAAATATGTAAGTGCTTATTCATGTAACTTAACTGTGCAATATTTTAAACTAAGCTAAAATTTGTAATGGTATCTAAAACAAATAAGATAACTTTATATGTGTTAAATGCTTTAATAATTCCATAAATTATTTATACCGTATGGGAGTTGCATACCATCGGAATAATGTGTCCTACAAACAGTTTTGTAGAGAATTCAGCATCATTTCAACCTATAGATTGAATCTGTCCTTAGATCTGTGTCGTAACAACTCTCTGGTAGGTATAGGTACGGTCAGTAACAAAAGTCGATTAACACTTTAGTTTTACACATCTTGATTATTGAGAAAAACATTCATAAAATCTGAATAAATATTTATTTTTATTTTATCTTATAAAGAGTATTAACTCTTAGCTCTTACATAAATTGCTGAAAAGCAATGTATTGAATCATTTTGTATCAATTAAGATGATAAACGTAAAAGTAACAGTGTTAATCGACTTTAGTTGCTGACTGTGTGCCATTCCATTGGAAAAGCAAAACCATTTGATCCTTGCAACATTAATTACACCATCACGTTTTTAATTACCCAGGTTCAAACTACTGGCATTAAAAAGTACCCTTTTTTTAACGTTGCCCCACACTAGGAATTTCTCCTGTATTGTGGGTGCGTTTACAAACATTTAAACTCACATACACAAACAGCCAGACCCGGAACAACAACTTGTAGGTTATACAAATATTCGTTCCGTGCGGGAATCGAACCCGCGACACGCAGCGCAGCAGTCAATCGCTTAACCACTGCGCTAACCTTGCCGTCAGTCCAAATGCCCGAAGTCTCTTTCGAATTTTCTTCTTTCGTGGCGCACTCCATATTATACATGACATGCAAGAACAGCAGAAATTGACATTTATAACGTTGATGCCAAGATACTCAATCCATTTTAAAACCACCACATAACTGCAGCTAACCTGTAAAACCACCGCGGGGTACACCTCGACCTCAGCTCGTAAAACAAGTACACACCCTCCACTTAAATGAATGACGAAATCAATCCGCCACTAATTGATATTATTGTGAATATTAAACAAATTAATCGACCCAATCGTAATTTAAATGCCGTGCAATTATTAGGTCTTTACCTATGAAATTGCCGTTCTGCAGTACTGGCCATTTCAAATCAAAATAATTTTTGTTTGGCTATGAATTCTAATTTCAAATTAATTTTATTTTAAAAACATGGATTTTTTTTTCTAAAAGTAGTCATTTCTTTATTGATTAGTGTTACATTTTCATCGCATTTCAATCTTTTTCGTCATCATGGATACGTTAAAAATTCGAGTAATTATGGAATATGAGTACCGTCGTGGCAGCAACGCGGCACAAGCGGCACGCAACATCAACGACGTTTACGGAGCTAACTCTACAAACCAACGCACCACCTGTTATTGGTTTGCTCGCTTCCGTTCTGGAAATTTCGACCTGAAAAATGAACCTCGCGGTCGTCCGAAGACTTTGGTCGACAATGACGAATTAAAGGCGATTGTGGAAGCTGATGATACACAATCTACGGCTGAATTAGCAGCAGCTTTCGACGTTAGCGTCAAAACAATATTGGTCCATTTGCGTCAAATTGGCAAGGTAAAAAAGCTTGACAAATGGGTGCCCCACGAACTCAATGATCGCCAGCGCGAAGTACGCGTCGAGACGTGCCTTGCACTGCTCAACAGACACACAAATGAAGGAATTTTGAACCGCATTGTTACCTGCGATGAAAAATGGATTCTGTTTGATAACCGTAAGCGCTCAGCAAGTTGGTTGGATCCTGGTTCAGCACCTAAACAATGCCCTAAACGAAAACTTACCCCTAGAAAAGTGATGGTCACTGTTTGGTGGTCTAGCGCCGGTGTGATTCATCACAGCTTCTTACCAAACGGGGTGAGCATTACTACAGATGTGTACTGTGAAGAACTGAACACAATGATGGAGAAGCTGGCGCATCTCCAACCAGCATTGGTCAATCGCTCGTCTCCGCTGCTCCTGCACGACAACGCGCGACCTCATACTGCACAGCAGACGGTCTCCAAGTTGCAAGAACTGGGGTTGGAAGCTCTCCGTCATCCGCCCTACTCACCAGACCTTGCGCCTACAGACTACTACTTTTTCCAGAATTTGGATAACTTCTTGGCGGGAAAAAAATTTAATACCCGAGAGGCAGTACAAAATGCCTTTGAAGAATTTGTTGCCTCCCGTCCAGCTGATTTCTTTAAGAAGGGCATCAATAAACTGCCACTGCGATGGCAAAGATGCTTTGATTGCATGGGTGATTACTTCGATTAATACAAATAAAAAATTCATGAAAAAAATTCGTTTAAATTTTTTCATACAAAACGGCAATTTCATAGGTAAAGACCTATTATATCCGATGTTATTATCTCAGTATTTATCACTGTGAACACGTTAATTTTAGTCACAAGTCATAAACTTTTGTGAGTGTTTCATTTTAATGTTGAAATGACAGCGCTCTTTCGTAATAGTAGATATTAATCGTCCATCTTGATTTTCCTGTGAAGTCATGTAGCTGGAATATCATGGATCACAGAGAATCTGGTATTTCTGTTCTATTCAACTTGGCCTATCGCAGTCCACTGCTGGACATAGGCCTGTCCCAGGCTGCGCTACAAGACTCTTTATTATTTATTTAATACTTTAAGCACACAAATGTACAGAGCCGGACTTAATGCCGTAGGCATTTTCTACCAATCAACCTTTCAAATAGTGGTAGGTGAAATAATGAAAATTGAGGAATAATTTTTTTAAATATAAAGATACGCATAAGCCTATTAAAACTATAAATATAATATATATACCGAATTATTTATAAATATAAGCACAACATAAATACACACAAATACACGAATATACTAAAAACGAATAAGACAAACAATGAGAAAACATTACCGTTGTAATGATACTGCTAGCTTCTTACAAATGTGCTCGCGAACTTTAAATTTAAAGGATAACTTCCTTTAACTACCTTATTTATGAAAAACCGTTCAATTGTGTAGACAGCAGAGGAACAAAACTGTCTCTATACCTATATGTATACCGCATAATTTTGCCGTAGTCGAACTAATATTTCCCTGAAGGTCATAACCTCTGCTCAATCAGATAGTTCCCGGAATTTCCCTGAATTTGAAATGTGTCTGCGTGGTTGAATTAATGGAATGGGATTTAAAACACGTTGCTAAGGCCTGTGAAAGAGAATTGTGTACCTATCTAAGCTTGAACTTGAACTAAGTCGGTAGAGCCTCTTGCTAATATATATTTTTTTTGTACTAAACCTTTAATCTTCTTACCTAGACGAAAATACTATTTGAGAAAATAACTGTTTCTGAGTGGATCTTAAAGATTAATGGTGTTATAATTGGTCCTCTACCCTATCTTGTACCTACTCAGATTTGATCAATGTTTGCAGGATTTATAGAACGATACCGAGTCTTCACGAGAATGTTCTTATAAAATTGTAACAGCAATGGAGTAAACTCGTATGCTGATTAAATGTATTTGCTCATGAACCAATCCATTCATGCAGGTAAACGTAAAATCTAGAATGAAGTGCAATGCACCATTATCACTTGATCTCAATAACAACATAAGTACAGTTGCGGGTGTGAGGTGCAGGGGCCGGGGAGCGGCAGTTCATTCATCAAGCCTTCATAAGGCTCTAAACCTAATTCGACACAAGCAGCCTCGCAACATCCGCTCTTGCAAAACGTTATTTCATTCATAACTTTAGCGCGTGCCGTGTTTACACCGAGTTCAAAACAATACTGCTAATTAATAACTGCTCATAAAACCGTACGAATACTTTTTGAAGCACAATGTGGGGGTGATGTTCATTTAGATTAATGGTTGTTTTGGAAATATATTATAGATAAAAATAAAAAAGGATAAGGTGTTCCAATAAAGTCGTTTTGTTACCCTATAGGCATTTTATATTGATGGTTTTGGACAAACAATTTCATATTCAGACAAATATATTTTTATTCAAGAGCAAGTGCCCGGTGAATGGGAGTGATGAGAAATAAAATTCGTTTTACAAAGGCGTAATAAAAAGATAATGTGCAAAATAAGGTTTTGTGGGTTTGGTATGACCACAGCCGATAGTGTTTGCCGCACCCACGCGACGGCGAGCGACGGAAAATAACATTTAAGTTGAGCCGATGACATCAGCGCGAGCGCCGCGCCCGCTACCGCGCAGCTGCACTCGCGCACGCGCACGCAATCAACATTTTATAAAAATATAAGCATATTCTCACTAAAGATGTTAATAATAATTGTATTACGGAAATGGTAATGGGTATGATGGAATTCATAATAACTTTTTTAAGTATCTTGTTTTTTGTTTACAACTATTTCGTCGTGTAGTGCCACTCCCCTTTTGACACAGGAAGTGTGCAATAAAATTAGCGGTAAAACAGTAAAAGAGTGTGTGTGATTCAAAGTCGTAACTTATGGTTCTATTATTTCGTGGCTTGTCTAATAAATATATCAACCCATCCAGTACTTTATAGATTTTGCATTTAATATAAACAAACGATACCGTATTACGGTACGAGTAGGATCACTGTCAAAGGCTTCTCTCAAAGTAAATGAAAACCAATCAGTTACTTCCTTAAAATTTATGAACGTCACTGATAATAAATTAAAACATTATAAAGGGACTGAACATACATCTGCCATAGACAAAACGGCTCGCTCGATCTGGGGTAAGACAATCCGAGCGATGAAAGCAGGCTCGCTCTTCCTAAATCAACGTCAAATTACCACCTTTTAATCTTTTGTAAGCGATTCGGTTACACACACGGGTTCTAAACGTAACTAAATAGTCGCAGAGACTGAAATACTGACGGAGATTGCCATATAAATCTGACGTTTGAGAAATTTTACACGTCTTTGTTACAAATACATGCAGTCTGTCGGCGAGCAGCTATATTATTTTACTATTAAGTTCGTGAATGGAGCGCGATGTCGTAAATGACCCATTCTTTTGTGGTAAGTTTCGGGTTTAAATTTATTGTAGCACTATGTTTGAAATAGTCATTTAAGATGGAATCGGTGTAAACTTGGGTAATGTTACTTTTTGTACACTAAAGTATTATGTAATAAGAATCGGGCGATGTCGCTGAGAGATCATCGACACTTAAGGCTTTATAGACAATAAAGCAGACAAGTGTAATGGGATCTCACGTGCCAGCCGGCCTATGAGACGGGTCGGAGGGCATTCCGTTAGGACTCATTGTGAAAGGGACTCTGGACTGAACGACCGACTGTAGTAAAGAATGGTGTGCACATAAGGAAATGAAATAACAAGATGTTGCGAAAACTAATTCTGCGGCTCTTTACAATCCAGATTTATTGAATACTCTACGACAGAATAGTGTTATCGGAGCCCAAGCTAATATTGTCATGAGGATTTAAGATGTTCATAAAAATTCAAATAGCTACCCATTCACTTCATTGATGACTGTTGGTTGGTAGTCGTGTTCATTTCAAAACATTTTGATCCTTAAATGTCATGCTCGTTCAGAGGTTAACAATCAGGCACCTTTTCTAAGTATGAAAATTCAATTTCAATCAACAAGACCACATCCAGTCATGTTTGAATTTGAATTGTAATTCGTTTAAGTCAACTGATAGTAATTTCCAATGATAGGCCTTATACGTTCGCAGACGTAGATTGCTGGTGAAGATAATTGTCTTGAGTTAATGTTGGCTAAACAAAGTGCGTATGTTATATGAATGACGGGCGCGGGTCTTGCGCCTCAGGCGAGGGGCAATAGCAACTCGTATGGGAAAACCTTCGGACATGTGCTTTAAATGCTTTACCTATGGTCTGCACTGATGATCCTTAATATTATATTAAAGAAAAATATGACTAAGAAAATTAGAAATCAACAGAAATGTATCTAAAAGCACACGAATCAAATTGTAGGGATATATCTGGACAAAATAAAAATAAATGAAGATCATAATTAAAAATCAAATAAAGAATGTACCAAAAGGTTCATCACAGGTAAATCACCATTACGTGCTTGAGCCGTAAAAAAAGGCATGTGTCGTGGTCGAGGGCCAGCCCTCAGTTGATATGGGGCAACACAATGGCCTGCACACACGTGCAGCGATCCATTACACGGGATAAGTGCGGCTAATTCCCACTCTTGAAGGCTGCGTTCACGCGTTAGAATATACATCGCAGGGTGTACAAATAGGCATAAACTGAGAAGGTTCTTTCAAAGGAATTTTAATGAAAATTTGACTTTGCTTGATAGATTACAAGTAAATACAAATTTCTATAAAGTCTTTGATTGCGTTGATTTTATCAGAAAAACTTTGAAACTTGGTAGTTATAGGAAATACAAATCAAGTTTTTGTCGGTGCCCCAACTTTTTAAATTACGTCCATTTAGTTGTTGTAACACAACATCAAAATGGCATAGAAATTGATATTTTATTAATTTTAGCAAATCCACCTGGCTGATTTAATCATTCGTGGCAGTTGTTTTACTGTAAATCTCTCAAGTGGCCAGTAACGTTCGAGTACAATCACTTGCTCTATGTATGAGGTGCTTATTCATTTGTGCGTCGCAGTCGGCTCGTTAGCAATTGGACATGCCCGTTGCACGAAATATTTCAGCGATTGAAGCGGCGGTAAATTGCGCGCAACAATAGCACGCGTCCGCGGCATGCGCCTGCGCCGCTACGAGACCCTATTTACTACAAGAGTTTTACGATTCACTCGTTATCTTTAAATTATGTTTACTGGCTTAGAACAAAATTATACACCTAGTTCTCCATGATACAGTTGGCACTGGACACTAGCATTCTATACACATAAGTTTACTGTCAGATAATTGTTTCTGTACCTTATTCGAAAGCAATAAATAACCAGTCCTTGACAGTGTACAGTATTACCTTACGGAGTGGAAAACGACATAAAGTGACAGCGATTCCCATAGGCCGTACCGCTCGTATTAATTACAGCGCAGTGATCCGAGCGGAGCGACGTCGCACACGCATCCATCACACGCGTCAGATAGCGCGTTATGAACGACGCGTACAGATTTGTACTCGTAATTTGTACCACTGTCATCACATTTCAAAGACAAATATAAAGGATTGAGGACCGGAATGACAAGTGTCAACGGGCTCATTCGGTTGGTATTTTAAAAGAGGTTTTTATTTAACACGAGCAACAAGAGGTGGATTGATCGAGACAGGTTTCAAGTGCCGTTCGATGGCCAGGTAACGTCGCGTCGCCGAGTCCTTTAGTGTCTCGCCCAGCGTTCCAAGAAATGTCCTTACCTAACTCTTCACATTTAACCAATAACAATCACATGACTTTGCTTATGTTTCTGTCTCTCACGCTTTATTTTATTGCTAGCTTATTCAATTTTATTACAAAATGTATATCCAGCTTCAGGTTTTAAAATAAATTAGAATGATGATGATCATTTGATGCTGTTTTAAAATAAATTAGAATGTAAGACAGTGTTTGGTCTTACCTGCAGTTTCAGAATCTTGTAAAGATGCGGTGATAGGAAAACTTGATATTCCGTACCTATATAATTTGCGGTAAAGGCTGTAATTTTGTACCCAAAACGTGTGCCGTGTGTCGAATATTAATTGACCAGGTATCGGGCCTGTCATCGGTTTACAATTACACGCACCGATGGTATCGGATTTTCTTGCGCCGGCGGCAGCGCGCATGCGTCAAAATTTAATTACCCGCGAATTCGCCACTCACTCACGCGCGGGATCGCCGAGATTCGTATCGATTTGGTGAGAATTCACAACATCCGCGCACATTAACGCGCCGCTGACGGACCGTGCGTCCGAGTGTCAATCATTATTGATTGGCATTCCGGTTGTTTGTTGAAGCTTTTGTAGTTCTAATTCATTATTATGATAAGTTGGACTAGTTTTTTGTTTTTGAATATGAGTAATACTTAATTGTATTCAGTAACCTAGATAATCATCACTACCCCCCTGCCGCGTCTGTCTGTCTGTCTGTGTGAACGCGGTATACTCATAAACTACCGAACAGATTTTCATACGGGTTTTCACCAATAGACGGAGTGATTCATGATGACGGTTTAGGTGCATAATTTATCAAGGTTTTGTGTAAATTGGCTGAAATATGACGATGATTGTTGAAGATGTCGGAAAAACCATGCCAACTGGGTACTTTACTGGCGTGCGCCGCGTAAACCAATAGAGTTTGTATATAAAAACAATGGTAGTACGTTTCCGTGGGCTATTTTCCAACATCCATACGGACGAAGCCGCGGGAAAAAGCTAGTGAACTATGGCAGGCAGCATTGTTACTCATGATGAAGTTATTTTCAATCAAGATTTCACGATTTTCCTAGGATAAGGGCAAACAAGAGATAAACGTTGTCGTTCTTGGAATATGCCTTGTGGTCAGTCGGCCTTTATGTGTAAGAAAGTAATTATCAACAATCAACGCGAATTAGTGGTCACTGATGCAATAGTCATCGTTCATTTGTTACCAATCATCCCAGTGTTGCCAAGTCATCGAATATTAATTAACAACAGAGACCTCTCGGGATATCATCTCGATCGGACTTGCTGTGTCGTCTCGTACATATTTATCACTAACATTGTTCAGTATTATGCTGGCTTCACTTGCATTATGTTATTTATGAGTTTTGATAGTCATACTTGTTTTGCCACCTTCGCGCTTCGAGGCGAGATATCGAGATAGAAGAAGTGAGTTGTCACGGGTGTGGTTGTGATTCACTAGTGACTCTAATTTCGTAGAAGATAGTATTGTGATTTTTAATATCTATCTGTTGTTTGTGTTTAATAATAGCTTAATTGATGGTCGATGATTCATTGTAACGGCGTGGTCTGCCGTGATTTGTTAGTTGTCGATGTTTGAGTTTTTAATTATACGTAACTAAAGATGTGTTATTAGAGGGGCGGGGTGCAATGTTTTCGTCACGGCTATCTCTCAACGAATGTGATGCGTGCGCTCTTGTTCATTTTGGACAGGCGTATTAACGATGGTGTTTAAGCTGTTGAAATGTACTCACAATATGAATCGATATGATATAACTGAAATTAGTACCAAACATAAATATTCGAAAAAACAAACATAATTATTTACTTATGGTTTTGAATAAAATTTCCTCGAACATAGGCATTGATTAACAATGAATTACAATTTACAGATATGAAAGCAAAAAAAAACATCGAACATTTATCTGAACAACGAAGAAATATTAAATTAACTGTTGAAAATACGAAGACTCATCAATCTTTCATTATAATTCTGATACGTGTAACATATTTATAACCCACTTGGTCTGGAACAGCTAAGTACGTCGCAACAAATTGACTTGTCATATTTCTTTGCTGTAGTCACTTTTCTTCTGCGATTCTTTGGAATTAACACTTTCCTTCGTATCAAATATAAAATGAATTTACACAAGAGATTGGCCCCAAGAAAACAAATGCGTATTGGGATTATCGGACGTAATATAACATTGGGTAGGTACATTATCACCTCTCTGAAGAATAATTCAAGCATGGTCTATAAAACAATGAAGTTCAAATGTCAAAGTATCTATATGTATGGGTATGAACTGCACTCGTAGACTCGACACACAGGCGCGCCCTGCTGCGCAGTGACATGTCAGCGGTCGTCCAGCCCTCAGCTAAGACAAAAGACAAATTAATTTTGTACACAAGGCATTTAATTTGAATGTGAATAGCATGAAGTGCGACGAATGGCCGCGGAGAACAATGGCCGGCGCCGACGGTCCCGCCTTTTTGTTTTACACTCAATGAAAGTAAAAAGTATAAAATCTAAGCGTTCAACAGACAATTCCGTATTATGATATGGACACAGTAATGGAGGGCTGGCGAGGCGCCTAATAGCTTATAATATTAAATGTACGTGATGGACCAGAGCGAAGTGCGGCTATGAGCTCACGGGTCAATGCGGCCGGAAATAATCGTTAAGTGTAAAATTTTTGATCATAATGCGATGAATTATCCCAGAATGGTGGCGGCTCAAATTGCTTACACACAATTCGATGTTCCTTAGCATAAATGGAGTGTCTGAGTATTGTTTTAATATTGTTTTTATGTTACTGCTCTCTTTTGATACCAGTTTTCATAGTTTCTAACACGAATTACGAACATTTTGCTGGAGGCTTTCATTGTGTAGTTATAAGTTCGGCACATAACTACCTAAGGCGAAGATTGTAATAAAACAGTTAATGTATTGATGTTTCGTTAGATTGAAAGCAAGTTTTGATTAAAACCGTTCTGTCCGCAACAAATCTTGAGTGATGGGAATAAGTCAGCTCGAGGCGACGGATGCTATACACCTAACGACGCGACCGCGTGTTTACTTTATATCATTAGTCCATCAATCAAGCTCTGTTGAATCGTAACTGTTAGTTAAACACTAACAATCATTGGCTCCGTGGCTCGGCCGCCCATCAATCAGCGGCTGTTGACGCGGTGCCTTCGGGTGTCGCGTCGTGCGTCCGCGCCGCTGACCGCTGCCCGCCGCTCTTCAACGCCCTCTAATGACAGCCCTCGCGCCCGCGCCGACCCGACACATCCAATTCACATGTTAAATGGAATTCCCTTTGCGCCTCAAAATTATGAACGTCCGTGTTATTAAAGTGTTTGTTTCTTGGACGTTTTTTGTTTAGATGTTTTATCCAATTAGTGCTACCGTGTCGAAAGGATAATGTTGTGATGAACGTATAAAACGTTTAGCGCGTTAAAAGCGGAGCCTTGTCGGCGTCGATAACAAAGTACCAACGAGCACATGAGCGCTTGCCTATTCGATAAATGTCACTTCATCTTTACTTGTTTATGTATGTATGTGTTATGCATATACTCGATAGCATCGGTTATATCGATTCATATTTGTTTGCTGACGTTATGTTCCGATGAAACATTTGTACTATTATTGAGTTGCGACGTGACTCGCATAATGAGAGAATTGATCGGATAGAGGAACCGCTACAATGACACTTGATCGATGTTTACAATCACAGATTGAGGGCCATAATGAAAAGCTACTTATGGTATGTTCGTAAGTATATCTAAGATCAACCACTCATTAAATGTATTTTGAAATTGAACTCATTTTTCGGAGTAGATACATATTCGAGAAATTACGTATACTACAAAAAAGAGTTCAATTAGAGTTCCATTTATTTTGGAAATCTATGTACTACTAAATTCTCGGTAGTGCATAGATTTACAAAATAAATAAAGATCTTACAAGATTGAATCAAAATGGTACCCTAACTACTTCAGTGAATCATTCCGTCTCCATGGTAACTTGAAAATGGAAGAAAAACACGTACTTTACATATGTTGACTCTACGCCGTTAGTTAAGTTAAGAGGCACAAACCGCGGGAAATGGATTGTTATGGTTTTGTAGACGATTGGATAGCTTGTCTTTTCTTTTTAAACTATTGTATGTTTAATATACTTTTTAATGAGGACAGTGTGCTAAACCCCGAGAGACTTTTAATGCATTATGATTCTGAGTCTGTAAGTTTACAAATGTATTTATTGACTTGGCGAAGGCCTTTGACCCACATGACTCGTTTTTTGCGTAAACTAAAATTAGTGTAGCATTTAAAGATAGACTAGAATAAATGGTATCATTGCTTTTAGAAAGAAATCTTACTAATAAGGCACTTATTATAACGATTAAAATTAACCATTTAGGCATCCCGCAAGGTAATGTAGTACGGCCTCTTCTAATCTTAATCTAAGATCTGTCTTCTTCTTCTATCTACATGTGTTTGTTTTTGTACAGCACGTAGGTATCTAAAAGTTTAATTAAATCGATATGCCCAGTAACAAGTTTATATAACTACATAAATATTTTAATTCTTCGATTAAGTACTGTTTGTCAATTTGTCTTAAATACCATATGGCCATAATGTTACAGGTACCTAGCACGTACAAACCTTAATTCATTAATTCAAAACACAATAATAAATAACACATATGCATCAAAATCCGTCGTATCTAGTGCGGAGGCTGTCATCGCTGGTTCGGTTTAATTTAATTGACTGAGCTACGTGCCGATGATAAATGTTAGCGGGGTTAAGCACATGCGCAGGGCTCATGAATAAATCGCCCCTCGGTGAGACGAGCTGATTTGCGATAAGCGTGTATTTATTGCGTTATTTGTGCCCGCCACCTGACGGAGATGGCGAGTAGCCGCCGCCGCGGGAGGCGCTCTATTGCCTTCCAAGGATCGGTCTGACCGCTTCTTAGTGATGTGGCCGCGGGAGCGGGAAAAGGCAATACTTCATAAAGTAAAGCAGATGAGCGAAAATCACCCATATGTAGAGGAATAGTGGTGAAGGCTGAAGACAAGCTTAGCAGAGAAAAGCTGCACACCGTAAGCACTCACATTTACGCACATTTTAGAGACTGAGTCTGCATTTGCTAACCACAAAATAACGACTTACGGACACCACATCCCTTCTGGTGAAGATTTTTGGCTAGCAATTGACGTTGAATTGACCTGTGCCGTACCGCTCATGAGCCAAGTCGCTGTCACCTCCGCTGCATCCTCATCGATGTGACCAAGGCTCGACGCCGCGGCATCCCTCCCGGGAACAAGCGTGCGGAACGCGCCCCTCACCACATAAATCACGGCGGACATAACAGCATTAACTGTTGATGGATTTCGCCCATTCAATGCTCAGCGTTGATATCTGTACAAATTGCCTCCCTGCCTCTTTCATTGTCTTCGATAGGTATACGAATTCAAGAGAGTTTTTATTTATTTATTTATTTTATCCAACTTACATCTATCATTACAGGGGTAACCTAATGCGATAGTGTACTTATCTAAAGTCTCATCCTAAGTAATTATTAACTTATTATTATAATTAAATTTTGTAAATTATTACAAATAAAACTTATTATTGTTTTATAATACTGCAGATAGTTGGAGTATATTGGATTTGATGAGAAGGTTAAGACGAAAGCTCGCGATTATAGATCAATGAAGCGTACAGAAGCAAATCTTGACTCAGTGACATTTAGTGCCGGCAACCTAATTATATTAAGCGATATTCAGTTGCGCAACGATGAGTGCCGCGATATATTCTCGTGTAGGCAGATATTAGAGGACAAGACGAGTAATTGGACTGCGCCGGAGCACGGCAGCGATCAATTATGTTTATGTGAATAGTAATTATTTTATTATGCAAGTTGATTGAATGGATCTTATTTGTGGTCGCTCTATTTAATGTTCGTACATTTCTTGTAATTAGATTATGCTTTTATGACGAAATTATTCATAGACCTTAGCCAATGCAATTGGTTCAGCCCTCCTTTTAAAATAAATAAACATTTAACCATTCTCTTTAATGAATTTATCAAAATCAAATGATTCATAAAAGCTTAATGGATAAATAAACATAATATGAACAGGTAAACGGTTAATCTCTTCGTTTCGTAAACGATTCCAATCGTAATCAACGTAAGTTAGTCAATACTGAACGCAAACAAGCATAAGTTACTGTGGACGTCGAAAATAAATTTATGTTCATGTAATGATATTCCGAAAGCGATACACACAGTACAAGTAGGTACCTACTCGTGCGTACAAAGTGAGCAACAGGCGCACGTCCCGCGCCCGGACGCGGCCGCAGGCGCCGATACACGTCGCAAACTAAAAATGTGTATAAATTATGAAGATTACATGAAAAAGAGAAATGTGTTACATTTAATTTTATTACATACGATAACTTATGGGCTAGGCACGGCACTCGCTTGAAAAACACGTTGCTCCGATTGAACACCTCCATAACAACGTAAGATGCTTGCTACGAGTAAGCGAATTTGGTTTCAATATCAATGAAAACAAGCCTCAATTTAGTTCGAAAGATGTATTTTAATTAAGCTTTTTTGCTGATTGCAGTATTTCATAGTTACATACAGATCATTTGTGACATTAAAATATCAATTATTTATGGTGTTGAGATAGAAACAGCTTTTCTTGAAGAACTTATCCTTTGGCTTATCTATGCAAAATTGTTAATATTATGAACGAGCTACGAGTCTCTACAAACTAGATATTATTAGATATAATATAATCAAAATGTCGTCAGTTAGTCGAATAAAGTTTTATTCGATATAGATAGATTGTTTCCGGCATAGCGGCATTTTAATAATACTTATTGCAAATATCGTATTGTCAGTTGTATTAGCAGTATTAGCGATAATATTACCTTTAATAAAAATAGGTAGATTTGTTAAGATACTAAAATTATTATTATTGTATTAAATGTTATAATACAATCTTTGGAGTTTTTGTTTCTTAAGCCTTAACGCGAGCAAGTTGCGTGACTTTTATCTTGATGGCCTTGTAAAATACAAAACATGATAATAACTTGGTCGAAACATAATTTCATGTTTATTTATTGGCTGTTTACGCTTAAGTTTCTTTATAGCGGCGGTGTCTATTATCAACATTATAACTTACCTATAGATACTGTGTTATCTGGGGGACATAAAACTGGTACAAACCTAAGACCCCGCAATCTGGTATTAATGCGATATGGTGACATTTGAGGACGTTTTCCGCATGATCCTCGATATCGTCCGAGGACATAAAAGGTTCTATTAATTTAGGTGTAGATATTTTGTCGGGGATTGCGGACACCTCAGAAGATGGTATCGTTGGTAATTTGTAACGAGCAGACTAATCAAAATATTTGTTTATCAACGAGGAGAGCGATCGCGATGTTTATCGCAGTTCATAATGTTCGCATGTCGGTCGATAGCTTATCTCTAAAGCTGCGGCTTGTCACTTAAGCATAGCTTGGATAGTCTTCGCCACTTTATAGCCTTTTGTGAATGTCTTTGTGGAGTTCCGGTGTGCGACAGGTTGCGGCTTGTCTTGATGTTTATGCAAATGATTTTTTGAGGATTGTTATCGTGTTGTCCAGTTCAGTATGGACATTTAATGGATACTGGGGGCTGTAATGGCGAAGATTTTATACATTTTCCGTTTCTTTAACATGGCTCAGAAATACTTAACTCTAATTCCGGGAACTAAACTATGAACATGTCATAGTAGTCAAGCTTTTATCTCATTAACAACTACAAACAAGTGCAAGTCTCAAAAAAGTAGAGGCGTTATCCTCAATGTCAAATTGTCAATCAAAGAATCTGCTTGAAACTTGAGCAGCCTCGGAATGTCACAACAACAAACAAGGAACTCGAACCAACAATATAAGGTGATCATAGGAGAACAAAAAATATTTGTCCGAGTCTGCTAATGTGTAACTAAGGCCGAGACGCGGAGAGTGACACGGAAACTCTCTTCACACACGTCTGACCTCCAACAAAGGAGTTCTGTTTGAGTTGTGTCGCTACTAAAATATTGAAACGAGCACCGAGTGCGTGCTTGCCTCTGTGACAGTGCTTGTCGATGATAGGCTGGTGTAGTAGCTAAAGATATGTGTCATAATATAGCAGGGCTTTTGATGATGAATAAAGAAAAGAAATGTCGGTTGAGGACTACAAAATATCTAAATGAATATTTTTTTTTGTCTATGAGACTTTTACGAATAAAGTATTATGATTAAATGTAAGGTCAATATTGTACATAGAGACCCCTTTTCTGTTCCTTCCATAGTGGTGACCAGAAAACATGGACTACAATATCTGCACATACTACGCCTGGTAATTCCGTAATGAGAAACATTTATTCGTCAGGTCATTGTTACCGTAGGACTTGCTACGATGTGCGGCGACGCTACGGCTACGCCGACTGTAGCCAATCTATGCTACGCTTTGACGTAGACGTATGTGTTCGGTAGTTATGATATCTTGGTACAAGCTACGCCGTTTTGTGTGCGCATTCCTATATCGGAGAGTCTCACGCGCATGTTTGTTCGCGCGACAACGGATGGTACGGTTCACCGGCGCGCAGTGTCCGGTAAAGTTCACTACACGCTCATTGCTCACTGCTGCGAAATTCAGTTTCTGTTTGGTTAGACGATTTCAGCTAACCAACACTTGGGAAGTTAGCGATTTGGTGAACAACGACGCATTCCCAAAGTATTATATGGACGTAAAAACTAAGGGTTATTTTTTACTGCAATATAGATCAGTCAATCAGGGTCGCATCTCTACGCTATACCCTCGATTTAGTCTTTACCTAGTTACTTATGGTTAGTGTATAAAGTGCCATTAATTCAACCGTCTATGATCCAATTAGAACGTATAATAATATCAGCTGTTCGTTCGGGTATACTACGGTATACCAACTCTAATAACTAATTGGACTACATAACGTATGTTTAGGACTATTGATTTATGCACAGCCACCGTCTTAAACAAATGATCGACTTCCTGGTAGCCTTACGGGGAAGTATGGGAACTTTCAATATCTTTGTTTACGCAACTCGAGATCGAAGTAAATCCATAAGCAGTCGCTCTACGGGTATAATTCTTACAAAACAAACTTTAGGGGACCAGTAATCAGGATAAAAAGAATAAATATAATTCTAAAGCATAAAATATTCTGGGCTCGCAATAGATAAAGGTAACGAAGTCATGCACGGTCGTGTTTTGTTCAATATTGAACGATTTTGTCTCAATAATTCCAGCGTAGGGCCGGTGTCACGCGAACATTCGCCAGCACCAATTAGTTGGCGCCTCGCTCCGAACACTGCACAATAAATCAATAATTAAACAGTTCATCTACCGGCAAATGCTGATTTATTCGCCCCTTCTGGCCACGCTCGCGTCCCTGTCGCGCAACTTATTATTGCCTACCTATTGCTGATTGCGATAGAAAATAAACTACAAACGTACCTGTTACATGTACGAGTACGTGCCTATTTATTTTCGCATTGTCGCATGATCTGTAGAGAGGTATTGCCGTTGGGAAGATGTAATAACTAATATTATTATCGTAATACTAGGTGCATGCAAATCCATTATATTATGGTAAATTGTTGAGCAAATACATTTATATTATACTAGATTCACGGGACTATAATTACACCCTTTTCTTCAACAGAGGTGCGCTTGGTCAGTAGATTTTTAGTTGGAAACTGATTTATTATTTATTTAAACTTCTCGCACATTAGGGTAAGGGTACAAAGGCGGCCTTAAGGCCTTAGGCATTTGTTTCAACCTCTGACATTTAGATTGGTGTATATTTACTTTATTAGTCTGTACAAGTTATCTTGCCCCAACTTTTGAGTAGTGTCAGGGTTAATAGCAACTACCGCACCACGACGTGTTCATGTGTCCGTCAACACAGTTCAAGCATTGGAGATGACTTTGGTTAGTAAAGACTGCAGTCACACGGCACACTAACACCAATTAATAACCGTCTCTATCTCATTGGTAAATCGCGCAATCAGCAAAGGAACGCGCTAATACGTTGAGCATAGCCCGTGTTTGAGTAACATTTCTTTGTTAATTTCTCTCTAAGCGGCACAAAGTGAAAGATTAAGTGTAGTTTACTTTGTGCATTAACGAGTGTGTCCGATCTGAACAGGGCTGAGTTTTCACACACGCAGTGCTCATGTTTGTACAGGGCATTAGTGGCCCGGCGTAACTGTCGCGGATGACGACAACACGCCAACACGGTAATGAAGTCTACCTCACGCACTCCACCATACGTACAAATAAGTACCTCGCATGCAGATACAAAGTATTTCGTTCAAGTAGATGGTTTTTTGTTGTAAACGTTGAAGATTCACAAGCATAAACAACACCTGGCATGCGTCCCTGACTAGCCATCATTACCGAGAACCCTTGAAACTGTGCGCTTGTAATATTGAACATTTCAAATTAAAGTAAATTAAAGACATGGCATAGCTATGTTACGCGCCGGGCTGTAGTGGCGTCGCGTCAGGAGTCAGGGCTCGGCGACGCCGACAGCTCTCCGTCACCACGAGGGCTCTTCGCGAGGCCACCGAGTGTTTTCATACACACACAACGCGCGGACGTGTTAATTCGTAGACACTTGGTTTTTTTAACCGCGGTGATCGACGACTGTGGGAACGTTTTTGGGTGCCTTCGTTAGAAGTACCTACTCCACCGTAACGAGCAAACAGTCGGAATAACTCCGAGTATCGCTCCTGCGTTAAGTGGCCCTGCGGTGTCGGAATTTACGACATTTCACGTGTAGGTAACAGGCGATCGAGTTCAAGCTAACGTCTATAGATGCGTAGACGCGAGTTATAAAAATCATTTTGGTTTCCAATTTGAGCGTTATTGTCTGCGAGACGAGAAAGTTGTCGATGGCGCCGACACCAATAAAACATGCGGCAGCGGTGCGCATGCGCGGCCTGCAAGTGGCGTTCTGCGCGCGATAACTCACACAGATTCTCAGGCCACTCAGATGCGGGTATCGTTTTTAATGCTGCTATCAGTGCGAGAAATGCATCGAGATGATATCGCTCTGCGAGGATCATACATTATAGTGACAGGACAACAATAAAGCTGGGTACCTGTAAGCGCCGATGCTCGCAGAGTACGTGCAGACAAATGGAAGGCGAGTCGATCTCTGACCTAAACTCGTCATTTCACCCGTCTCTTTGAATTGTGTCCATAAGTTTTATTTCCATGTATTCAGTTGCATGACTTGTTTCTGCGGTACCTGTTAACTTCTGATCTAACTGATAAATGATTTATGATGTATTTCATATCCATATTTATTATTTCAATCGTTGAGCTCCTTAGGCTCTGAGTTGAGCTGCACGATTACTGGAAAATGCGTGCACTGACTAAACAGGTTTACTCAATCTGTGTGGTTCTATCCTCAAAAGACTAGATCAGACACCAATCTACTAGTCACTAGTCTTCACATGATCTGACGAAGATTATGTCTGGACTTTGAAAGAGACATGTGACCTCTGAGTTTGTTTCGGCCTTTCTTCTCAGAGTAGTTAGATAGAAAACATCGACCTCATCTAGTTTAAAAAATATGATTGAAGTATAAAAGTGTTTGCACAAACCTACTTACAGGAATAAATCATTTATTATTTATCATATTTTTAATAGATCCATGCGCAATTCCTGAAACAAAATCATGACCATAGTTTTCGCTTTAAGCACATAGGTAGGTACTTAAGGGATAATACCAGCGGGATCTCTTTCATTTACGAAAATGCAGTGGTGGACTGGCACCCACTGCCCAGCCATTAAAGATGACAGGTGTGACAGTTTATTATGACTTAAAATTATAATGTTCTGTTCTTTAGTAGTTACAATAGGATAAGGAATTTACGGGGCTGTTGGTAGCTTATCGTTAGATGAGATGGATATATCACGATAGGCAATGTAGCATGACGTATTGTTGGTATATATGACAGTTTCACATTTCACAATCGACTGTAAATCAAACCTTGCCAGAATATGTATCGACGATGCTCTTGAACAAATCCAGTTCAGTTGTGGTTGCTCACCTTTACCTAATTCTGAAACAAAAGTATATCGAGCGAACAGTCCTTCGCTAGTTGACAGGTTGTTGACGAGAATCACTTTGTCTCACAGTTACTAATATCCGTTCATGAATACATTACAATAGACAAATTGAATTCTCAAATAGATTTACATAAATAGTGTGCAATAGCAGTGCTATTATAATGCTATAACGCGTTGTAAGACAATGGCTGCGCAGGCCGTCCCACCTCCCACGTGGTACGCCGCGCGCCGCTAGACGCGCTGCGAACGCGGTGCGCGGGCGCATGCTAATCGCCTCTAATCACGGCTCGATCGAGAGCTGATTCATCTCGGCCTTAGGATCCTTTATTCAGTTTATTTACCAATCAGTGTAGTTAATACCCGCCGCGACCATAAAAGGCGATATATTTGTCTAGTGTCGCTCTCAATTAGTAGGTGGCGGCGAATCGACGCCATATGTGGTCGTAGTTAGCGTCGACTTTTCAAGAATATTTTTTGTTAATGTAAAATGTAAATGAAGGAAAATCATTAATGTTTGCCCCTTCAATTTCCTACGGTAGCCTTTTATGGTAAGAAGTTCGGTTTAGTCGTTCGGCCAGATAAGCTGAGCTACCGAAATCCGGATTGGATATACCAAAATTAACAAAGAAATGTAATAGGAACCATACCTAAATATTACATCGATACATTTATGTATTTTGACGGCACAGAAGGCAGACTTTATGTCATGTGGTATATTCAATTTTCCGTTTTGCCATGTTTATCAAATCCTGCCATTGATCACTAAAACATGGGCCACGTCCTCCTCAAATCTTGCGCTCAATCTTGCTCAATCATTGCTTACTAGTCTCTATTGATTAGGCCAGCCGTTCCCATCTTGTCAGACGCACTTTACTAAGATTCGTAATCCTGAGAACCCAAGTGTCATCTTTAGATGCATGTAGGTATTGTTATTTGGTTGTAGGTAATAAATACTTTATTACTTAGATCTACTTCCCTGATGCGAAATCCTAGTGATCTTCGAGAGGTACGAAGAACTACATGATTAATTCCTTAATGCTGTTCTGGCAGGAGTCATTTCATGCATTTTCAGCAAAAGACGACTGCAAGACATTGACAACGACGATGATTGATTGACTTAAGTCAATCAATGCTTACATGCTCCATCACCTCATAAAAACATGTAGTTTGGCAAACCATAGTGAAAATGCAGTTTTATAACGTGTAGAATGCCTACTTCGAAAGTAAACAAATTAATTGCGTCGCATCACCAAATCTTTATCTTGTGTGGCGCCAGGCGTTTGGTCGTCGCGTCACGTCGCCTCGCGCTATTCAATTTGGTGTTGATTGCGAAAATGTGCCCATGCGCAGGTGCGAGGGTGGGGGAGGGGCGGGGAGGTGGCGCCCGGTGGCAGGTCCGCCCAACTCTTTGTTTACGTAACGCCCCCGCTTATTACACGAACTGTTGGTCGATTACATGTCATGTCAGACGCCAATTTCCACTTCTTTTTGTCAGATATTTAATTGGTGGGTTATTTATCCTTTACAACCGATAGCTGAGATAATAACAAAATTTTTGCTTAAAAAAATAAACGTATACCCTGTGTCACAACATTAAAATATATTTGTCTATTTTCTTATTTTGGATGACTACAAGAAGCGCAAAGAGGGAGAAAGAGGTTCTTGATTTACATGTTTCTCAAAGCACTTAAGCAGTATCCTTGTATGGATATCCAAGGGTATTGCCTCAAGCCTGAGTTAGTATAACCTATATTCATAATCGGCCATTACCGTGCACAATGTACGGTTGATGGGTTCATCTGCGGCGGAGCCAGTGTGGGCGCCGGCCATATATCAACAACACAACCGCCACACGGATTGATTTCATGTTGTTGCGTCATACGATACACGGAACGGAACACAGTAGCACTTTATTGTATAGCTGCGGTTGCGCAATACTTGTCGGACAATTGGAAAATAATAAAACGTTTGGTGATAAAAATATGGCTGTGGCAGCGACGTGCATTGTTCAAGAATCATGTTCATGGAAATACAAGTTTTCGAGCCGATACGACGACAATGACGTAGTTTATGACCACATGATTATGAGCCGAAAGAGAGAAGAAGACTCCAAAAAAGACACTTTAGTGACTTTAGGAAAAATAGAAAAAAACCCAATGAACTTTCTTCCACCTGGCTTTAGTTTTTCGTTGTTCCAACACCACCTTATTTTTAAGAAGCTTTTGCTTCTAGCTGTACCTTAGATTTGCGATAGCACCGTAAGTAGGTGTAAAAATTAGCATATTTTTAATAGGTACCTAGGTATAAAATCTTAAACTGCAACCACATAAACCGTTTCCATTAACGATCATGATGAATGAAGATTACCAATAAAACCACATGGGCTATAAAGTTCTGATCCGGTTTAAGATCATTAGCTGATGCTATTACCTAGAGTTATTTACTGATTGTTCTCTGGACGCATCCTGCTGCGTTCCATATCAGCTGTGCCGACTATACGTTCCTACAAATCCAAAGCTCGGACGTCGCGACGTACCGACTGCTCGGAACAGTATAGCACCACACACCGTAGAGTAACGACTGGCGCCTCGCAGTCCCGTTAACCGCCCACGAGGCGCGATGAGCTTCGTCGAACTACTCGACCCTTCAGATCTGCTATACAAATTACTTGTTTGTTTTAGTCATATTAAAAGCTGCTGTCAAAAGTAGCTGTGAATGGCGGGTTTGATTGAATCTTGTAGATGGTTGGCTGCTTGGTTCCCGTGTTTTGACAGCGCCAGCTTTATTTGGTTAGGTACCTCATTTTCTAAGATATTTTAGGGGTAAGTAGTTCATTGATGGAAGCGTCTGTACCTAATAAAACGCAACAGGTGCTGGAAAATCCATGTACAACTCTGGATAACAGTTGTCTGTGTCTAGTCAAAAATCATTAAAACTATATACCTATACTCACTGAAGATTGGGAAGAAATGGCTCAAGGTAAAGAACTCAAACGTCTAGTAGACTATACCCATATGGAGAGTGTAAATCAATGTGTACATAATAAATTCAAAAAACAAGTAATGTTTTCTAGCTTATTGAAAACATGCGTCGAACGCATATTTCGATAACGAAATCAATTACGATTGGATGCTGCGATTAAGTCCAGTTCACTGTCAGTATAGTTTGCATAAATACATAATAAAACGGGTATAAATAAATTTTATATCTAATTTAACCTACTAATGATGGAAACGGAAAAATTGGGATGGTTTCTAGCTTTCGACGTTGGCGCCGGCGCGGCCGGGGACCGCTCGAGTGGCCACTACACGCATATCTTGTAGCAACCAATACATAGTGACAGGCGACACAATACCTCCACACATTTACATAATTAGATATGTCCATGTTTCTATGCATTTCTTGCTAACACTTTATATTAAGAATATATTATTTTTGGACATTTGACCGCTTAATATTTCAATATGTTTGCTAAATAAATATTTTGTAACGGTTTGGTAAGTAATGCGTTTAATGCGCCGATTTATTTATTTGACCCTATGTAGCGATATTTTTGTAGAAATAAGTAGGTGCCTAATATGAAATCGCTGGTATTAACCAATAGCTTTTCGTCATAATCATTCGTCATGGTCTGTCTTATTTTTAATTTATTACATTATGTAATTATACACTTCCTAGCCTGAAGCAAAGGTTTAACCTAGTTCAGGCAAATAAGTAATCGTACTCTATTTTAATTGTTAAGTTATTTATTGTAAATGTGCCCGTTTTATAAATAAACGATTATATTATTATAGTTTTCACTTCTTTGGAAAGTTGTCCGCAGTACGGAAAAGACACCGAAAATAATACGTCAACGAGATCTCATTTCAGTTTTACAACTACAGAAATTCACTGATATCCAAAGGTTATTCATAGGCACAGAAGCAATAGGTACCCTTGCCCTTTAAATGTCAAAATCGTACAAGGTCTTTTAGACCAGCTACATAAATCTAAGTCTTACTAGGTATTAACAGGTTGGATTGACCATGTACTGGATTATCAAGTATCGCAAAAAGTGCGTTAACTCGATTAGTTACATCCAAGCGATAGATTTGTAAATCCTCGACATTTGGCTAAATCAACTGAAAGTTGCAATTGTCAGCTCACTGTATTCACACTTGCTTAGACAAAGCTAAGCGTAGGCGATAAAAAATAATTATCACCCACATATCAGTGATCAGGGATGAGGCCGAAGATTTCACAAGAGACGTTACGATCGTCGGCCCACCATCACGAAGAAGCAACTGGCAACCTTGTTTTGTACATGACTCAGTGTTTATGAAAGTGACGATTATTTATTAGCAGTGATTCTTCTCGGTTGCAACATCGGCGACGTTGCGCTCGCGCCGGCGACACGAGCCTTAGCGCCGGAAATGACTCGTGCCTTGCTCATCGAAGGCCCTTGACTTGAGTCGAGCACGCGATCGTCTATTGAGCTTTAACTATCTGCGTGTTTCTATTGTCTTCACTGTATATTGAAAGGCATATTAATTGGCTGTCTTATTTACCGTGTTATTGAAAATGTGTATTGTGTTGTGTTCTTTCAATAAGTTTTCATGTAACTTGAATGAAATTTTGGCTCTATTCAATGTAAAAGTTTGTCGGTATGACAAATTTTGTTCTTCTTTCGTACCTACAAAACAGTTGATTTGTTTTCCATGCATTCAACCATGATGTCATCATCATCAACCATTTCCAACCATGCATTAACTGGTTTCCATGTAAAAACCAAGTAGGTAATATGTCGTATTTGCAAGCTGGAGTAATTAAGCACTCTCCTCTACTTGGTTTAAAAAACACTCTTGATTTACCAAAAAACCTAAAAAACCGATATATCACCAACAATAGTACAAGTAGGACCAAACATATATGGAATCAAGTATTGAAGCTGGCAGATACCGCATTCGCTATAAATCATGCTAACTAGGCGCTTGTGGTACCAACGCTCATCCTTTGTGGAGGATGAATACAATGCGTGCCTCGCGATATCGCTCCTAATGACTGTGCCTAACGAACTATTAAAGAAGCCTGCTTAAGGCCCTGGTACATGGTGGAAGGTATAATTCAATTTATATCAGATTTGCAGTTTCCAATAGTATTTGCTTGATTCTTTTTAGGCTTCTGTACCAAAGTGGTTCTGAAGGAAACCTTATTGGTTTCGATTCTGTCATTTATCAGTTTGTCAGTTCATCATTATCAGCATAAACATACAGTAGCATTCCACAGCTAGGCATAAGGTATAGATTTCTTGCCAGTGGGAATTGAGTGGCTGGTCTAGTAAAGTCTTCTGGACTACGGCATTGTGTACATTTAGACCTGAAATTCTCCTGGCATACGTCACTTTGTTACTATACGGAACCCTCTCCTGAAGATTTCACTCGCACTTGACCGGTTCATATAAAGTACTTTTATTAGCAGTGTTGCTTTGTAAAAACATTAGCAATGTTTGACTACACATTCACACCTTTACTTATATAATACACAATGTAAGTTATATCATCAATTTAATTTGCACATATTAATTACCAAACAAACACAATGTATCGTGTGATATTGTAAAATACTTCGTAATCATATTTGACTAGGTAGAGCCTTGTTCAGAGACAGATATAGACAATTTTACACCGTTAAAACCACGTACCTAATGAAAATGCTTCAACACTACAATTACTGTGAAACAAATTGCTTTTTGTCGCATCAAGCTCACACATTACGCATAATTCCATATAGGTACTCAGTACATAATAAGTAGTGGTACTTACAAGATAAATAGAACATTTTGTTAGTTTCGAATTGTCGGCGCACGAGCTCAGGAACGGTTCCCTGAAGCCGTTGGTTCTGCTAACACGCACCCGGAAGGAGATCGGTTTGCAAACATTGAAAGATCTCATTTCCTGGGTGCATTATAAACTGTTGACTTTCAAATATCATTTACATTTAAAATTAACTTCTCGAATATTGAAGAGGTAACTGTGCTTGAGAGGAACACGTGGCTCGCTAAGCCAGTATGCAAATCCGCGCGAGTATGTGTGCAAGCGCAGGCTACACGGCCTCACACCCACACACCTGCATTGGCTTCCATTCATAAAACCATGGCACTATCTAACTATGAATTAATCGCAACATTTGAATATGTTTACTCTCACAAAGGAAGCGACCATTCAGAAAAACTTGCTCGAAAACTGGTTTGGCACGTGTCAATGAACGACGGGAATATTTTAGACGCCATAGAAGACTCAAAGTTGTCGGGTTACATGATTTAAACCGTTTAATAGACGCTCGTTTGAATAGTAGGTTTATATCAATTTATATTATAACGATTTCTGGCGACAGCCAATCATACATATTTTGTTGCTGTCATATTCGAATTATATTAGTACTCATAAAAGCTGTATATTAATTCAATATTATTAAGATCTCTTACTTTATAGCTTTAGTAAATAAAAATCACTGTATAATTAAAACAACAGTTACTTCGATCAGAATAACAATGAGCTTCCAGGTGTTAAACAGATATGATTGTTGGAACTTTCATATTAGCACGTTTGCATTTTTGTACTGTTTCGTGTTTTTTTACTTAACAAAGTATAGGTACCGTAGTGATGAAGGTGTTAAAATACTCACCCAAGTACAAGTAATAAGTGGCTATAGAATGTTAATTAAGAACAGAGGAACCGTACCTACCTATATTGTCAAGCAGCTTGTTGAAATTAGAAACTTGTTGAGTCTGTAAATTACGAATAATTTGCCAAGATTAAAGAATCGTAATCAACAATCTCTACCCTACATCTCATGCTAAAGAAACTGTAATTTTAAGTACCTACCTACGAGTACATTTATTATTTTGCAGTAAAATTTTCCGACTAAGTATAACTTTCGATCTTAAGCCGACAGGAAGTCATAAAGCTCGTCCACCGACTTCTATACTTATCTACAAACAACATTACATTAGACAAGGAAAATGTTGCGCAACATTATTACCTCAGTTACTTCAGTTTCGATTAGATTGCAGATTTTTCACGTTGCAAATGTGACTTCGCGTCGTGCCTATGAATGAAAGTTGGCGACCTCGAAACGCACGTAGGCGAGTGCTGTTGCAAGCGCTGCAGAGCAGCTCAGTTCGGGCTGCTGCCGACCGACGCTCCATTCACAAACCCAACGGTGCGACGGTGGGCGTACGCAACACCCGTTTTATAACAATTCATGCAACAACTACTGACACACTTTTCATTCAAATGGACTTGGAATGTTACGCGACTGTTGCCTAATGTCGTCAGCATTTCAAAAATAGCAAATATTTGAGCGCCATACACGCACAAACAAATATGTAAACACTACATACATGAAACCGTTCGGCGGCGCACCGTTGGTATCGGGGACTTGCTGAGCTTTGACTACACACATAGACGTATTGGAATTACTTCAGATTGGACTTAATTTATATTTAAAAGCTTTTATGCTTAGCCTTCTTCTGCTCACTAAGTACTACAAAAGTATCTTTACGTATTCGAGATTCGTGTGCAGTCATTCATTGCTTTCGAGCATGATTATTTTGATAAACTCTTTTTAGGTACGTATTGGAAGAGAAACTTCATAATCAGCATCTATAACTTCAAGTAACATACGAGTAGTAATGCCACAATATATTTTAAAAAAATACGAAAATAAGTAGAAATTCTACAAAATGTTACAGTTTAACGCGATACCTGGCGATATAGCGACAGCTAGTTAGCCGATAGCATCGCTGACTAGAAGCGAGTTCTTTACGGCTCCTTACTTGAAGCACAAGATGTAAGATAGGCATTAAACCAATTTAGCCTAGTTGGTCATTTTACAAGGAACTGCGTAAAGCCGTGGGCAATAATACGATGTAAATTATGGATCTTTATTGCGTGGCTAGCCTTCGTTGCGATCGTGACCGAAAACAGATATGAACTTGGCCATCAGAGCCAGAGGTTACACGCGTATGTGAAACTGCCATCACGTCGCTTGTTAATAGGTGTTCGGTAAAGTTAATTGCAGATACGAGGGAATTAATGTGTTTATTTTTTACTTAGTGTAATCATGTTGAAAATCATCTTTTATATAGACATAGATAAATCCAACATCATATAAAGATTTCTTTTTATTTAGTCCATCTAAATAGATTACAATATATAAGCTCACACTAAAATATAACATCATATTAATAATTACAATGACATCACAAGTACAACGTCTATAGGTGCATCCGCACCGAAGTTATTTTGCTACTGCTGTGGAGCAGCGTTTGTAAGGTCAACAATGGATAACAAAAGTTATTAAGTAAATTTACTAAAAGTTATAGAAACTTACGTTGCAAAATGTTGCCCTTACAAAAGTAACTTTGCTGTGGATGGTCCTTATTATCATGATCATCATCATATCATATATCATCATAAATATGTTAGATCAGTACAAGTAAGAAGTGGAAACACAAGTTCGATGCAAATGTACTGTAATTATTTCTTTCCTAAGTTCCCATAATTTGTTCGGATATTGTGTAAGTCAAACAAGTGATAATAAATAAAGCCAGATAATTCACGGACTGCTCTAATCGGATCATGTTTACATTGAGAACGAGTTCAAGTGTATGGCAGCCCTTATCTGCAGACCACTTAAACTGTAAACCCCATTGGAACGCCTTGTTCTACTATTGTTTACCTATTCCTAACTAAATGCTATACATGCCCTTGTTAGGTTCATTTCTGTAGAACATTTCCCATTTGTGCCGCGTGTGATTGTTTTCCATGGAAATTGTATGTTGTAAATATATCAGCGTATGGTCACATATCTGATACTATTTCCATTTATCGTCACACTTGTGAACTTTTATGGAGTCACTAGTTGTTTATTGTGTAATACATTTTACTTGTATGTCGCTACCATTACGATCTAAAATAGGTCTTATTCATTGACGTTACAGAACAATGAAGTATTAGAATCATGAATCTATTGTTCAATCGATTTGTGTCTTTCTGTGCTGAGATTTCAGAATGATTTCGAATCAGACATGTGCTAACATTAATGAATCTAAATAGATTTATGGAATCATTGAGTTACAATTTAAGTTTGATATTAAACTCTTGAGCTTAATTTGGATTTAAGAAACATAGTTGGGGGTCTATATTCAGATTCCCAAATGTCCTTTGTTTGGTATTGTTCGTCGAATCGGTGAGCTCCTTAAGTTCTGAGTGCATGATTACTGACAAATGCGTGCACTGACTGGACAGGTCTACTCATTCCGTGTGGTTTTTACTCAAAAGGCCATTTCAGACACAAAATCTACATGGTCTTCACATGATCTGACCAAGATTATGTCTGGACTTTAAAAGAGACTGTGACCTATAAGTTTGTTTCGGTCTTTCTTCTCAAATGAGTCAGATAGGAAACGCCGACCTCATCTAGTGTTAAAAATATGATTGACGTGTAAAAGTGTTTGTACAAACCTACTTACAGAAATAAAATCATTTATCATTTATCATTTCAGAAAGGCGGCTAGTGCGATGTTATCATCATACAAAGCTGTATCATGAAAGCCATATCCAACCATTGCCTGCATGTCGGGATGCATAAGCATAATCAGTCTATAATGTTCCCACTGCTGGTACTTAGGCCTCCTCTCTTCGAGGGGCTTCAGCATGTCAGGATGGCTACGAAGAAATTATTATCATGTAATACCGTTCTTAGGCAATTTATTATGAAGATAAAACAAAAATGCATTCATCACGACATACTCAGGCAGGTTGTACATAGTTTAGGAACTGAAGATCAAATACAAGATACTATTAGAATAGGAAAACAAATATAATAATAAAATATTCTGTAACAATACAAGCGCAAGACTTACTATAACTCATCCAGCCTCTTTGTGTCCAGCTGAAGTTTTTCAATAGCGTCTCATGAGGTCCATAGCCATAATTTTTGTTAGGTAACTTAAATGTGGACTTGAAGCCATTATATAAAATTAATAGCCCGTTCACCAAACAATTACCCGTCCGGTTAAATGCTATCAGCAAATCTATGGGTTGAAATCTCATAACCTTTTGCCTTCGAGTCAAACCAACTGTAGGTAGGTACGTACTTATGTATATATTCCACGAGCCTACGGCGGATCGAACGAAGAGAGCATTTACACTTAGCGCAAAATTATTTCCTAAAAGAATTAAAGATGCCTTATATGTAGTGTGGTACTTATTGGATTGTAAAAAGATGTCATTAGTATGTTCCTAAGCGAAATTATCGGGAATTCCGAATTAAAAAACAAAAATTAGATATCAGAAAAAAAAACAAAGAAAAAAAGATAAAGAGTAAAGATGTAATTTCTACATAAACCTAAGTAAACAAGCTGAAATGTTCAACGTTTCATTGTTTTCAATAAATTGCCTTTCATAAAGGTAACTTAAAAATAATAAAACCATTACGTGCGTAGTGGTTTTGACTTCTGTAGTTTTCCAGCATAACTTTAATAAAGTGCTGTTAGCGTTATGTCGTGCGTATTTCAGTTTCCCTGTATGTAGATTCAGTTGTCGCCTAACAACATTGAGAGCGACACACCGACGTGATGAGGCACTTGGTTTAGAATAGATTCATTAATTCGCAAACGGATTGCAGCACGGCATAAAGTGGCATTGAATTGATTTTCGTGGCGTGTGATGCGCGCGCGTCGGTTATGAATGGGCCGCAGTGAATCACGCGCGTCCATTCATGCCGCGCCGCCTCCGCGCGCCGCACGCGCCTATCTAAACAAACGCATTATTTGCCAATACAGCCGTATTGTCTTTCATTTGCACCATCAACCTCTCACTTCCTGCCAGCGATAACGCTCATTATATGCTCGTACTTCACTATCATTACTGTCTTAT
Source organism: Dryobotodes eremita (assembly GCA_917490735.1). NCBI lineage: Eukaryota > Metazoa > Arthropoda > Insecta > Lepidoptera > Noctuidae > Dryobotodes > Dryobotodes eremita. The sequence continues at coordinate 13,260,108 of OU823251.1, read as the reverse complement.
CCAGATACTGAGTTCTGATACCTTTTAATTCTATATGAGACTATTGCATTAAATGTCGATTTCCCGTTTCAATCTTGAGTCGTGAAATTTAAAATGAGACGTTAAAGTTCGTTTAATGATCGCCTCTTACGGTATGGCTTGTCTAGTTTAGTTTGTGTATTTCATAACCCTGATTTGAGGCTTCGACAACAATCACTTTATAGTGAAACATTATATCAACAAAATGGAGCCTTGACCTCTTCGTCGTGGCGAGTTCGCGCGAACTTGTGAGTGAAGTCGTGACACTTGAGGCGACACTGAGCTTTATATCAGCACATTTTAATCGACACTTTGAGAACATCGCAACACAGAAGGAAACACTATCCATTACCCCGAGGAGTTCATAAAAATTCTATCGTTCTTTCTGACATCTTTTAGTAAATGAGCATACTTAATTATACTTCGGGTCATTTGCCATTCTCTTCAACATAAAACCCAAGAATTAATGCTGAAATACTTTTATATGAGCTAATTTAAATAATTCAATGCAAATTCGACATAAAAATTAATGGTCCGACTAAAATGGAATCTAATTCCTGATTAGGCACGGTGGGATTATTGGTTTATAAGTATTATACTTATAGATACCCTAAAGAGAAAATACCAAAATATTTGTCCGAGGTACTTGCAAGTCGGATTTATATAATTAATGGTAATTATGGTGGGTAATCATTATTTATAGTGTTGATCCGTAACCGCTTACATAATATGTATAAAAAAAAAAAAATATCATTGTTTTCGTTTCAACACTGCAGTAAAACGAGCTTTGTACTTAAAATATTTATTCCATCATATAAATTGAGCATGTAAGCTTTTCTAGATAATTGAAATATATAATATCAAGTGCTAAAGGGTTATAAAAATATCTGGTCTGTATAATTTGATATTGATTATATTGCGCTATAAACTATATATTTAGTTCCACCATAGTTAGATCTGTGGTACCGACAGCATGGGCACCTCACAACATAATTAGGTTCGGCTATTTAGGTACTGGTGGAGCCACTTAGCGTGTCGTTTATTGAATGTGTATCGGCCGAGGAAAGTTTTAATGCTTTTTAATGAATTTAAATGTATTCTTAATTACAAACTGGTTCAGGTGCGTTAACCCGCATTTAGGGTACTTACGTACCTATATCGTATTTGTCGCGGCCCCTACTTACCGTTTTCAAAAATGACTTTACATTCGGTAATTCATTAGAAACTTAGAAACCACGCTCGTATCAAAGATACGTACTGAAATAATTTGTACGTCGCCTAGGGGTTAAATAAATTAAAATTATAAAAATGTTATACAATCTGTAAGAAAAAACAATTTAGTCATTCAATTCCTCCTTTGATTTACCTATTTAACTTTATTTACACAATTTAAAAGCTAACAGTCTTAAAATAATAATAATAATATGTACAAGTATATAAAAAGAGGAGGGGAAAGAATCATAGGGCATAAAAAAATTCATCCGCATCGTTGTCAACAGGAAAAGTTCCCAAAAGGGTGGCAGCATTGCCACGTTGCATGGCAATGCTGATTCTTTGGCCAAAAAATAGGCCAGCCCTCTGGTCACGTGAAGAGTCGACCAACCGTTTGGCAATGTCTTGGAAAACTAAGTGGGCACTCGGATCCCATGGCCTTTTTTCAACCTCGAACAGCTCGAACATATAAGTTCCAATAAGATTGGATTATTTGAGCTTTTGAGGTTTTGAGGTTGCGCATTTGAGGTTTTCCGCACCGAATTCCTCCTATAGTTAATAATGTAGTCGAGAAATTTCACGTTAGCAACAAGCAGAAATCATAAAGGAATAAAAGCTTAGGTATATTAGGCTCCGAAAAAAAAAATGTTTATTCCGGCCATTTCAAACGACTACAAGTTCAGAATACATCAACCTAATATTAATAAAATACATATAAAACATAAAAAGCTTACACCTGCGACTGACAACGGATATGCTCTTTTTAACTAATATATTGATCTATATTGATATTATAAAACCATTATGTGGATAGACTTATAAAAGCTGCGCATAATTAATAAAAGATAGGTTTTTCCTATTCTAATCTCGTTAACTAATGAATCTATTAAAATCTGAGATAGATATCAAGCTGCTTTTCGCATACAACTTGAAACGTGGGTCATAAAATTTATTTTTACTATTGGGACTTCCGCTGTCGATATACCTAGTTATAAATTAATATTATTATTAAAGAAACAACACTTTGGTTTATTATTATTATTAATATGTTGCGACAGAAGGAGGTCTGCCCGACCTCATCTGCATTTGGAAATCTGTGTCAAGTCTTCTCTTCTTCTGCAATGCAACTGCAATGATGGAGGGTCTAGGTCTTTAACCACTGCATCCTATCCGTTATGACATACGGTGCTGAAACACGCATGTCAAAATTGCTCACCGCGCTTTGGATCGGCTGAGCGAGCTATGTTCGGGGTTTCTTTAGAAACTTTAGGTAAGTTTCTAAGGAGATTATCCGGAAAAGAACTGAAGTGACTGATATAGCTTGCTGAGTTTCAAGCTATAGTGGCATTGAGTCGGTCATATCTATCGAAGGTCCGAAAGCCGTTGGAGCAGACGAGTTCTGGAGTGGGTCTCCAGTGGAGTGACTGAGTTCTGGAGTGGGTAGATACGTGGTCTTACGTATCCACAAACGAAACGTGACACACTTATCAGCTAGATGGATCATCGAGGCGATTGGGACAGACTGGATGCAAAAGGCACAAAACTGGGTTGGCTTGTGGGGCAACTTGAGAGTGGCCTATGTCCAGTAGTAGACTGCTATGAGTTGGATTAGAGGTCCACGTTCTGTATTTAGTACTAGACTTTTACGGTCCAATGTGTTTATCTATCTGATGATGTTGAAATTGCGGAGCTATCAACATCGTGTGACTTTAAAACTTTGACATATCCATTCCCAAGCCGTAGATGCAGCATAATTAAAGTCAATAACAGTTTTAAAGCTCGTCTCTAATTGTTATTGGGTATAAAATCTATAAAATATTATGTTACGAGTACCTGTTTAATTTCAGATCTTCTATTTGTTGTTTTTGATGAAGCATGAATTTCTTTTATATCATGAATGCATTCAACTTTTCTGAGACGATATAACAGGATGCAGGACCATCTTATGACATATTCCGAGTTCGCGATCAACTGGAAGGCCACCTCGGGATTATTTATTAAAAGTGCGTGTAAACATGCATAAATTCGACATCAATTAATATTCCCTGCATAACTCTTAAAGACGTTAAGGTGATAGCGAACTGACTTCTACTTGTGTACAAGTACCTCTGATATTATATTACGATATGTAAACCGATAATCTCAATTCAGATTCCCTTCACCCTTTTATGGCTCTACTTAATGTTCGCGATGTAAATCGTCGTTAAAATCGAGCTTATATTATACTCGATACCTTTTGATATTCAACTAAGCTACTAGATCTTTATGGCAATGGCTTATGAAGTTTACGACTACTTAAGAAAACTTAAAATGTTACGTTTGTTAGAAAAGAGGCGATTAGAGAGGGGAAGCGTGAAATCATATATTGTGTATTATTCAATAATCCTCCATTTCCTCGAGCAAAGTGGCACGCAAATTATCAATACCGAAGTCAACGTGGAGGAATAAATTTTCCATTCATGCAGAACTCCATATCGAGTTACAAGGATACCTCGGCGTAAATCATACTATAAGTAGTTAGGCTATTCTAGATTGATCTAACATGAACGAAATTAATATTAGGAAGGCAGCTTCGGCTACCTAGTACTGGTTTCGTAGAATTTGAAATTGATAATGCTAAACAGCGTTACCTATTTCTATATGGGTTGGATTGGATGCTTTAATCGTGTGAAATACAATATTAAAACTAGTTTTACAGGTACCATAAAAGCGTATATTTGTGAATGAACATTACGGAACACGAGACGCTAGAATTCGCGTCTTCTGGTGAAATAGTGACAAGCGTTGCGGAAGGCTGTTAGTGCTTCGAATGAAGGTTTCGGAGGGTGAGCGGAGTGCGGGGGACAGTAGAGGGCCACGCATGCGCGTTGCGCAATCAGCGGCGCCGGTGAATGGAGCCTCCGCGACGCGAGTGGGCGTCGGTTTTTATCAATGAACGACGAATTTGTGGCGTACGCACGACGGCATCGCGCGTGTCACGGCCACCGCATCGCACCGCATCGAGCCGCACCGCCGGCGCCGGCGCCGGCACATCCAACCTTGCTAATGAAGAATGTCAACACACGCTCACATACTGTTGCGTTACTTCACTTCCCTACCTTTCATTAAGATGGCACAGGATTCCGCAGTAGCGCTGTTGCGAAGCGTCTGCTGGTCAATCAAAGCGAATGACGTACACCTACGTACATTTCTGAATATCGTGACTATTCCTAACAATGGCTACTGCTAAATGTCAACAATAAAATTTAAGCCCCTTTAAAATTGTAGATGCCTATACACTCTTTGATATGGTCAAACGACAGGTAGAGTAAAAGATAGAATAAAAAAAGATTAGATAACAAATTACATATTTTTTCAAACTTATTACAGTTCTTCCACAAATTGACATTAATTGATCACGACTTCACTATGACGCATAACATCGTATAATCAATTACTGTAATAATTAATAATTTAATCAAAATTATCCGCCTCATCCCGCCATACGGCGTGTTCCCTTAAAAAATGTACATATTTATTGATGTATTCAAGCGAATTTGAAAGGAAATAATTAATTATTTTAATTGCTTCGGCACCGCTAACGCCTCCAGTTAGCCTTCGTTCAGATTTAACCATGACGTCGCTCGCGCAGTTATCTCGGCCATTGAGAAACGGGCCGCGCTTGCGCTGCGCTGTATTTGGCGATGACTGCATTAGAAACTCTCTTAATGTAACTTTATCTAACGCACTTGGCCTTATTTATTTAACAATAAAGCACGCGTTGATAATGTTTACTTGATTATTTTCGAGTTATTAGATATTGTTTTGTTTGTAATCGGGAGCGGTACCCATGTTTGTAGGTAAAGCCGTAAGGTGGAATAATAGCAATAAGCGATATTTGCTTGGGCATGGAACTTGTTAAGTTTTCCTATTTATGGTAAACATCTATAGGAAATTTGCTTGTAGTCCATGTTGTATCAAGGCAGTATAAATGCGCTAAGCCACCATATCTTAGTTACTTTGGAATCTTGAATCAATGTTTTGCATAGAACCCCGTTGTACCAAACATTGCTATACCAATAACATTAAGTATTCAAATTAAGTAAATCCAGTGGAAATGTAATTTCAAAAGTAATTTGTTACTCTTTCCTCAGTTGAGTGCGTGGGATCAAAATCAGCCATTAGATTTATGGATTTCTTTTCCTTTCTGATTTGAGTCACAAGATAATTCAAGAGAAGCAAGTTGCTTAACCAGAAGACGATCAATGTTCAACATGGATGTGTTTTAATACCTAAGGTCCTCTAAGCAGTTCTCAGACGAAGTATGGAAGATGTTTTGTAGCTCGTGTGGTTGTTTATCGTTGTTATGCTGTGTATAGTTGCTGATGGTAACACGCACACAAGGATGTTTATGCTATCTATATGCTACATTGTTTTTGCCATATCTCAGCTACCCCTGCGTGAACAGAAGTGTGACCTTACAGTAAGCCACATCAGCCACATGCAATTTTTAAAACAAACTCCATAGCAGTGCAACTTACTTTAGTGAAATTTTGTGAATTTTGTTGTTTGTGTGTTACAGAAGTAGTCATTTTTCGACTCTGCAATCGGCATTTTGTTTTTGTTTTGATCGTTTGTATATAAAAGTGTCGCGTATATAAAAATGTACTCTGTGAGTGTTGCAACATAGAGCAATGTGTATTGTCTTTGGTCCCTGGCCCTAACATCCAGCAATGGACAAAATTGTCAAACTGTTATTGCTTGAATACGAGGCTTTTGACTACTTTGTATGTGTATTTAATGTAATTTATTTGTAATGTGCGTTTTGTTTGTGCAGAAAAAAATATTTTTCTTTCTATTCTTTCTTTTAAATTACACAAATGCTTCAAACCTTAAAGTCCATGACCAGCACCTTCTGTTAGAAGACCACAATAGCCAAAAAGCAAACAAGTTTGTGTCGAAGTTCTAAACTCCATGTTGCAATATAAACTTGAAACTATTGCATTATCATAGAAGTGGATTTAGCCAAATTGATTGATATTATACCGTGGCGTGGGATGGCCAGGCGTGGGCAGGGCGTGGGCGACCGGAAGGAAGCCGTAGCTTTTGGATTTTCATATATAACAGAGCTGCGACACGTGAATGATGTTGCTGAATAAATAATTTAGTGCAGGGACAGTTTTAAGGGCGTTTGGTGACCAACGAGCTTTTATTCAGTTATCAAAGACATGAACATGGCACAGAAAGAAGTACCAAGTCACACTACAGCCATTGGAAGTTCTCAAGCAGATTGATTCTCATGCTATTTTTGGAATACTGGGAGAAGCATAGCATCTACGTATTTGTCGTAAGTATACAGAAAAGCCAATAGAAACAGTCACACATATGTAAATAATATTTTCTTATCTGTGTCCATAGCCTGTAGAAACTTAACTTGTCCAGAACTCCAGACGTCATCATCACTTTCATCGTAGATTCAAAGTTTCTCATATATCGAACTCAAACTCGAACTTACACTATTTATTTCAATTAAACTATTTACACGCACTTTTGAATTGTCAAGGAGTCGGTCAGTCAGAAATATGAAGCTAGTTGCCTATTCCAAAGCGTAATAAGTACATAGGTACCTGTTAGGTACGTGCGTGGGCCTCCGAGCGGCGGGTCCTGGTTGCCAGGATTGGGCGAGACCTGTCTCTGCCGGCAGTGGCGAGGGCTATGCTGGCAGAGACAGAGAATTGTATGGAAGTAGCCTCCTTCTGTGAGACCGTGATGCTCAAGAATGCGGCCGCCGAGCGGGATCGGGAGAGGGCTGATCCTGCTCGCAGAAGGAGGTATTGGGGAGGCAACCGCCTTGGCGCCAAATACGCCGAAACCCGCTTAACAATCAAGGTAGGTGGACCTATGGAGTCGCAGGCCCACAGAGTGGGGACTCTGTCCGCCCCCCGAGTGATCCCAGGGAAGACGGCGGCACAGTGGTCACGTGCTGGCGTGCATAGCGAGGCCCCTTTACAGTCTCTCCAGGGATGTGCTTTACAGGCGTTGCACAGGGGGGGTTCCGGAATTTGTCTTTTAAGAGGAACCGGGACCCCCTCTATGTGCTGATGGTGATCACCGGGGTGGTTTTAGTGAGGTAAAAGTCCCACACTCCCCGACCACCCTCCCCAGAGGTCGGGTGCCTTTTGAAGGTATCTACCGAAAAAAAAGGGTACCTATTAGGTAGGATAATAACGGGCAAAACTCCATGGACACTTAAATTATACTGTCACACTTTTAAATTATATTGTTACAAAATGTTAGTTTCATAATCAATGTTGAATTTATTATTATATATGTCAGAACAATGTTAAAAAGACGAGCACGTTAAAAAAGACATGTAAAACATTTTAAAAGAGTAACGGTGGAGTTTCTTGCCCATTCTTCTCCATACGAAACTACCTTTTGGAAGGGGCAACTAGAATCAATTCTATTTTTTTGTAAATGTTGACGTTCAACAGTGCCTTTTATGTGCCTATTTGAAATAAATGATTTGACTTTGACTTTGAAAAGCGTCCAGAGTACAGCAAAAAAAAACAGATATTCAAAAATAAAATTATTAATATAAGCTTCGGCCGCTAAGAAATTACCAATAGGAACAGTCCCAACTGACGGCGCCTGTTCACCGAACAAAACGCATGAGTCAGCACCATTCACCTCAACCATTTTGAAGGGAACTAAATAATCCAACACATGCGCCACCATCAGCGAGACATTTCAGTGAGCAAAGACGTATTACCCAGTAAATAGTAGCTCTATTATATAGTACATAGTACACACCTGTGCTATGTAATTAACTAATTATATAACACAAAGGAGATATTAGTTTATACAATGCAAAGACGATCTTACACTTCATTACATCCCTTCTCAAACCAGAAGCTCTGGGATCACCAGTGAAAGCATTTTGCTTTGCATTGCCTTCTACACGTCCATGGGGAACCAAAATTATTTTTCCCTATCAAAAATCCAGTTACATGAGTACATACATACAGTATCATACATCCAGTTACATCGTACATACATCCAGTTACATCTGATATCACTCAAATTCAATTTCTAATAACACCACTTACCATAAATATAGATCGTATACGCATACATCTAATTCTTGATAATTTGTATAATCTTGCTTGTGGTTATGTCCCCAAGACAAACTTCTATAAGTAGGTACCTGTAATGATTTTATTAAGTCAATTACATGTTTATCAAATGTATGTAATTCAATAACCAAGCGTTTTGTTCGTAGAATGTAATCATAGGTAATAAGGAAAATAGCGGGCAATGCCATGGCTTGACTTGTTCGACACTGTATCGCCCGGAGCGTCACTTGCTTACCCGTGTTAATCGGTCAACGTTTTTTGCTGTTCCTTACTTATATTGTACCTATTTAAACATAATGTGTTTATTTTTTGCATCGCCCATAAGCTCACACAAATGTATTATGTAATACAAGTTGAGTGGATACACTAGGTACCCACTTAATACATAATATGCTCGACAATTTTACCCGACTATTATTTTACTTTTATGAGAATGTCAGGCTCAGTGAAAATACGTAAATAAACTCTCAAGTGGCAAATCGAGACCCAGCGCATTTCCCGCGTAATAATAGCCATTTATACCAATGTTAAAGATTGACATTTATGATTTGAATATACGGACAAATTTAAGTTGGTAGTCAATTTACATAACAATTAATTTCCCTTACTTTAGGTTCTAGACAACTCTTGAAATAAACATACCTACTATCTCTAATAATATTCTGGTGAAGCTGTTCATTGTGTTGTAGTAGGTATCTAACTGTCTATTGCTCTCAATAGAGACTCTAATTATAATTTATTTAGTCTATGTACCTATAAATATAGATTTAACAAAAACTATGGGACAATAAGTTGAATATAATACTTCAAATAATTAAGGAAATAGTACCTACGAGTACCTATCCAGTGTTATTTATGCTGTAAAGTTTTAACTATTCGGGTTGAATATGTCTGTAGGTATTAAAACATTTGATATGCCATTAATTTTCAAAAGCTCTGGCGCAAAAATATTCTATAACATAAGCATAATATAGCTTTTAAACCGTAAATCGGTACAGCTTATTATTCATGTCGGTTTGTATACCTAGTCGACCTCGTAAGTACTTACCTACTTTTTGACAACAATTCCCAGTAAATTAAAACTTCTTGAAATTATCAAAAAGTCACATAGACAAATTATATACCTTGTCGTTTTATGACGTGCAAGTGACATTTAACCCCAAGATTGTTAGAAATTACGAGGCTGACTTAACAAAAAGAACAACACTGCTCTACAAAATTTTACTATCCCAAAAAAAAGTTCCTGCAACTTAAAAATTTCAATACGATGTAGAATATTGATGACATTGAGGGTTCAAAATCATGCACCGTAATGTCCTCCATTTGAATATTAAGAAAAACGTGGCGAGTTTCTCTATGGGTGTTGCGTCGCAAGTATTTCCGGCGGGTCAGCGCCCGCGCACACGCCAAACCGGTTCAGTAATTTGGTGTTTCTGGAGAGCCATGTCGATTAATTTACGATAGACGAGCTTCCTGTCAAAAAAGATGCGACATTCAACTCCGTGATATGACAACTCAACCATTAGATATCTATCAGAGAGTTTTGTTTCTTTTTTAACTTTCAACATAATTGTTAATTAGGAGGATCGTTTGACTTGGTGATGTCATCTGTGAATGAATTCTAATAGCGTTTAGTAATCTAAAGAGTGGATTATAAGTATTTGAATAATTGAGTAAGATCAATATCTGCTGCTGAATATTAGGTATTGTCACAATGGGGATAAAAAGTGCCATTTGCTCACTTCAGATGGCCCTGCTATCCAACGTCCAACAATTTTACAGCTAGCTGTCACTATGCATTTTTTTTTTTTGTAAACAGGCGACTTCTTTTACGCATAATTAATTAATATTCCCCGTTGCGCAGCTATTTATTGCAAAAATACGGGCACGAAAATTGTAGCAAAAACTCTCCGAAAAAAATTTAAAACCCGATATTTCGTCGAGACTATGTGCTATCCTTTTTAAACCTGAAGACTTTTATGACAGAAATTCGTATACAGGTGATGCTACCAAGAGAACTACATGTGGTGTTCACCACGTTATAGGAAGTATTCAACTAATCGAATACGAATTAATTATAAGCGAATTTTGTTTAATTTCCCTACGTAAATTAAACAAAATTCGCTGTACAACAGCAGAGATCACACGTCCGCATCGCTTGGGCGCCAGCAAGCAAGTGACTACTCTGCGGGCGTGCGCCGCTGCGCTAGTTTATTATGTCGCTGCGCCGAAGTCCATTGTGGCAGGCACTTGTGGTTTGATATTAAGTAAATTATAGTAAAGGTGTGTGTGTGTGTTTAAATTATCATATTAGATCAGTGCTAGAATTAACATCTCTGAAGTTTTTCAGTCAGGAAGATTATCCTGGAGTTGGATTTCTCTTAGCTGGTTTTTCTGGACTCCGATCAGGTTATTCCTGTCGTACGCTTCCAGACTTTACCAAAAAAATAACTTCAAGTTAACAAACACAAGATAACCTATAAATAATAAAAGGTTCATAATTTATTGTCTTTTCCACTAAAGCTGCTTTCTACCAGTTCTAGACGCTTCCCATTTCCTTAGCTGGTATTTTAATAGTGCTACACTGCAAGTCTCATACATATATATCCAGTTTTCGTTTAATTTGTGATCGACACAAAAGTAAACATAAACAAAACAATGGCGGTTTGTAGACGTTGAACAGTGCTGCCACCTATGACGAGCTTTCAGTTTTTAAGCCCATTCGGTCAATTTATTCTTATGTAGGTACCTACTATACCAGACTGTTAATTTAAGAATAGACATTATGCAACTATGATTTTCTCATTATTCTCATTTTGTTTGTTATATCTTGTCTCTACCACAGCGATTAACACTACGTACCAACTACCTACCTGTATGTATTATTATTCAATAAATTAGTTAGAGAGCATATTTTGATGCATTACGTCACCGGTCGTTTCCATCGTAACAAAACTAAGCCAAGACCTTCAGATTATTACCAACTCTGAAGAAACAAAAAACAAAGTTGTAACAAATAGGTATTATATGTTCCTAGAATTAATAAGAGCACCGATCACTCCCTGTGTCATTCTGTGGTTAACCGGAATTAATCATTCATCCATTCAACATTTGTATGATTACGGGACACTTCTAGGAACTTATGTTTGTTTATTACAAACTAAAATTTATTCGCATCACAATTTATTGAGTGCATTTAGCATTGGGTACGTAATTATTTTATTTTTAAACTATTTCTTTTTCTGAAATTATTTTGTGGCAACAAATTATTGGTTTTATTAAGACATGTTAATATTTATAGTAAAGCGCTGATGACAATACCTACATTATATTGTTCGATGCAAAAATTTAATAAACAAAGAAACCTGTAAAATAAATTCCATTTCAAAACATTATTGCTTGTTTTGAAACAGGATTCCATGTAGATTGTAGCTGATCTTGTTGATAATTAATTGATTGGTCATTTTCTAAATGGAAACTTAATAAGCTATTCGTCCTCTGCTAATTGAAGACATTATTTCATAATCATTTGCCAGACGTGACACATATAACTGAAAGCTTCATGTTTCTGATAATTTAAACCGATTTTTTTAGACGAAATATCCATACATTTTCCTTACTCTAATTGCTCTTACAGGGGCTTACTCAAAAATAAATCCCGTCAAATAAAAATAGACTCATAAAATATTATGTTAAGTGAAATTCAAGGCTTTTCTTGAACCTATAGGTATACTCTTGGAATCTTTTCTATTTCTAGCTAGACCAATTTAAGACTACCTACGCCAGCGTAGCGTGGCGTCTTATAGTACATTAAAAGATACAAAATAAAACACGTTTCGTGGTTATGGAAAAGAAATATCAACGGCTACTGGTTAGTGATTATTTTATTTGTTCAAATGGAAAAATGGAGCGGGCCAAGTATCGAGCTCTGTGGAACTCCCGTTGAGATTCCGGAAATATATTTCTGTGAAGAAAGTCTTTTTATGGTTTCCGGATACTTACTAGATTGTGTACCATGATCCCTAATAGAGCATTCTGAAGTGCAATTACTTGGTAATCCCACATTCAGATTAATGAGAAAAACGCAGTCGAAAGCCATTGACAAGTCAAAACAATATTGTGTGTAAAATTATATGTTTCTACGTGAGGCATCAAGATAATGTTTTAAGAGTTGCTTTCAAAAGTCCTATAAAAGCCTCGCAGCAACAAGTCAAATTTTATTACGCTATAACCTTAAATCTGTGGCAAAAACTGTAGGCTCCTGGTGTTACAGAATTGATTGGGTTGTGTTCAAACATAACAATTCCTAAATCGTACAACTTCCTAAATAAATCCTAAAAAAAAAACCAACCCGTAATAAATTTTCGGAGACGAAGACATTTTTTAACGTCAAGTTAAAAACGACACTCAGCTGAAATTGAATGAACTTTTATAAACACAATTAAACCTTGTGATACTTTATAAAAGTGTCCGAAAACAACAGCGGCTATAATACATTGACATATTAAGTACCACTATAAAACTGCAAGGGACCACCCGGGTCATGGACCATGGTGTTTATTCCGAGAACTGTCACACCACGTGACATTCGCATTATTTTGGTGACCCGTAACAACATTCGCCAACGAAAGGTAAATGTAAAAAATTTAATATCATTAGGTCGTCGACAATAAATCACATTGGATAAAACCAGTAGTTAGAGATGAGAAAATAATTTGTTGATATAAATTAGGCGCGGTGCACGGTTGTGGAGCGTGGGCCGCGAGGTGAGAGGGAAGTGTCGCGTGCGCGCGCGCAGCCTACGCTCAGCTCGTGCCGCCATTATTTTTCAACTTGTCCGTTGAAATGAAACAAAAGAAATGTGTTTTAGCACGAAGAGTATAGGCGTTGTTTTAATTAACCCTTAGTATTTGTATTCAATTGTAAATACAGCTGAACATAAATTGATTTCTTTTTTGTTACTTTACCAGCTTCGTTAAACTGAACAGTTTGAGTGTAATTTAATGGAAAGTATTAAACCATCACCTTTGGCGGTTTTATGATATTTACTTATTGTAAGAATATAATCTAAAGGCGTAAACCTGATAGTTATTTTGTTTTTATGACTTCTTCAAAAATTGTTTCTCTTTCTTTATTTTATAAGTCCAACAAGTCTAACGTACACCATCTGTGAGAGTAATAAGAGTGAATGAATGTGTTATTTATCCGTATTTTAAATTCTCATTAGATACTCCATGCTTCAGTTCGGTTTTATGAATTTGTTGTCAAAATTCTATCTTTAAAATTAGGTAGTACCTACTCATGAATCTCATTTATTTCTAACATCTACCTCAGCGTTTGTTATAGGTGCATTTATAATTTCTTTATATTTCATCAGTTCCTCTTGCATGAAGTTATGAAGTTCGTAAAGTAGGCACCTACGTATCTACCTTTAATTATTTGAAACTAACTTGCGCCAGCGGCTTCGCCCGCGTGGATGTCGGAAATAATCCCACGGGAACGTACCACCGGGATATAAAGCATCCTTTGTTTTAATCTAGGTTCAGGGTGCATAATCAGCCTATAATGTTTCCACTGCTGGGACACAGGTAGGGACGCCAACCCTACTATTTAATGTAATACCTTACTATATTAGAGGCCTAATAACGATATTTAAAAATATATAATATAGTAGCCAAAATTACTATATTTTCGATGAAAATTTGAATAACATTATTTTATTAAAATAAGTGTAAAACGAAACGCAGCCGTAATCTGTTTTTTGAAATTTTTATTAAAAAATAAATCAATTTAATAAAATTCTGTCTATTGCTCTTTCTGACCAAAAATGTGTTGCTAAATCTACTGCTGAAAACTGGCAACAAGCTGAAAATTGGTCAGTGATTCTGACTTTTCTTATGTTTTCAAAATAGTATCATTTCTTCTTTCTATCCCAGCAACTTGAGCTTTTACTCAGCGCATATTTTCAGTGCTGAATACAAAATGGCGAGATGAGGGCAATAGGGCCAGTATTAATTTCGTAAAAGGTGAAATAAAGTTATTTTGTAACCATAATTTATTTTTAGAAATTAATAATAGTCATGAGAACTAAAAAAGAAGTGTTATAAAGGCTCAAAGTAGCAAAAAAACATGTACTTAATTAAAAAATAATTAAGCGTAGCTACTATATCTTTTTTATTTTTTCGCGTTATTTTTACAGGCAATGGCTTCGAAAATACTATATTTGATATAATGAAATAAAAAGTTGACAACGCTAGACACAGGCCTCCTGTCTTCGAGAGGCAGTGGGCTATAATCTACCACGCGGGCCTACTGCGGGTTGGTAGATGTCACGTCTTAATTTTTTTGTTTCTAGGACATGCCGGTTTTCTCGCAATGTGTTCCTTCACCGTTTTGAGTGCAGTGGTGATGAAATTAAAGCGTACACAAAGTAAAGCGTCTACCTGGGGTCGAACCTACGACCTACATCTCGTAAGTCGGGGCCGTTTCCACTGGGCCCCACTGCTCCTTTTGGTTCAAAATATTTCGTCCAAATCCTTTAAGCCATTTTTGCGTGATTGAGTAAGAAACATCCAAATATACAAACTTTCACATTTATGTTGTTAAGTAGTAGGATAATAGGATTACCGGACATTTTTGTGTAAAATTATTATCATATTTGAAACAAGATTTTTAATAATAAACTAGGAAGGTATCACTACTTAAATCTTAGTCAATATACAACACTACTTGTCTACGTACCTACTTAATTGTTTTTAAAAGACAATACTTTTAACGTAAAGGCTTTACCTACTACCTACTAAATTTCAGAGAAAACTCCATCCTATTATTTCAAAGTGGAATCGCATTCGAAACTACTAACGCCATCTAGAATTCAGTCTTGAATTCAATTCCCGCAACTGGTCCACAGAGGTTTTTCCCGACGAGCCACTTGGCGAGCATGAATCGGTGGCGTGTAGAAGGCACTGTGGGCAGGAAATTGTTGCCGTCGGCCTGTTCATAAAGCAGGATGACGTAGCGATGCAGGCCTGTGCCGCGAGGTGGCGCTGGTGGTTTGTAACCTAGAGAGAGTGGTTAGCATTACTCATTAGCCTTCAAATTATATTGAGAAACAAAACAGGTTTTTATTTTCTTTCGTAACCTGACGTACCTCTGTAATCTATTCCAACGGTTTTACTGCTCTCTTTAGCTTTCAAAGCTAATCCCTGAAAAATAAAACACGTTTTAGCGAAACCACGATTATGTAATTTGATTAATATGTAGTTACGTATGTAGGTATTGAACAAATTAATCGTGGCTAAAGGCTGCTTTGGATTTCTTAGAATTTTCGGCGTCATCCTCACCAGACCCCTAAATTCCACTTTACCCACAGTCGTCACCGTATTTTCCCTCATTCATCGCTGTCGGCTATTTCAGTCCTCGTCTTGAATTTCAATTTTCATACCCACTTCATCTTTTATAGGTACAATATTTTCATTCATCTTCTTATTAGCTGCTCTAACTTGAACCTCTCCATACAAAGTGATGTTCAGCTCACAAATAAAATAGGTACCTATACTTCGATTATTGCTTCAACTCCAAATCTACGAGTGAAAAAACATGAAACTTATATACCTACTCTACTAAAATAGTGATCGACATTACTTACTGGTATATTAGATTTGACCATATGAAGGTAAAATTCGCCTTCTAACTGTGGCGGAGCATCTGGATCCACCATAATTAACGTGTAGAACTTTTTCTAAAACAAACAAAGAGAATCTAAAGTTAGTTGAGAAATACTTTCAGTGAGTTTTGATTTGGATTTTGCTAAAATTCCACGATATTTAAGTTGGACAGCAGTCTCGCCAACAGCTGGCTACAGTCCTTTCACAGTTGTTTTACCTCTGAATTTGCATCACTGTCAAAATCACATTGATCTTTATTCTTGTCACAATAAGGTTGCAGTCAGGTTGCTGCTGGCAGAGGTAAAATAAGTGTGAACGGACTGTACTTTCTGTGTTTCTGTCGTATGCAAAAGTCAGCTAGAATAAGAACAAAGTTGTATACACGACAGGACCTTGGTTCGGCTTGTGATAAGAATAACCAAAAACACACTCCAAAGCTGAAACCAATGTATGAAACATTGGTTTCAGCTTTGAACTGAAAGCCCAACTTAAACATCGTGGAATTTTCACCCTATATCTAAGTAAATTCTTAAGTCCAACAAAGTAAAAAAAAATATTACTGTATCAGCCAAAGGGTACTGGAACAGCGGTTCTTCAATGAAGACTTGTTTCGGAAGAACAACGTCGCAATTGTGGTCGTTAACCATGGTGCCCCCGACGCTGGTCACATTCAACCCCACAAGCCGGTCACACCCTTCGAGAAGAGTCTTCACTTCAGTCACCGTGCATTGAGAAGCCCCGCCGTATACTACTCTCCACATTATAACGAAGGCCAGACATTTGTTGATCATTTTAAGTCTAGTCGATTTGAACAGCCAAGAGTAACTGAATTTCTAACTGTTAACACCATTAAAGCTAAGATTAGATGTTGCACTTGTGCTGGCAGTTCGTTTTTAAACAAAACGGTGAATTCTCTAACAATGGACTCGATAACATTGCTGTTCAATATTACCTACGAAAACAAGCGTACTCTGATGTTATAACATCATTATGTAACTGTGTATTTTATAAGCTACTTGAAAACGCGTCAGGCTTCCAAAAAAAGCATAAAATCTTTTATCTATAGGTAGGTATTTAGTTCCGTCGCTTCCTTGGTTTGTATCTGTATATTGGCTATGAGTGCTATGGCAGCTGACACGTAGACAGAGTATTCTGACAGTTTGCAATTATTGACATTACTAAGTCTTTTGGTTATAAAGTACTTAATTTCTGAAACAAAAAATTATGATTCCTAGGTAGGATCAGCTTTACATTTTATCTGCAATGCAAAGTCCTAATGATAACAGATTAGGTATACCGCAGTTATCCAGAAAACGGATGAGTCTTGAAATAATAGAACGACTGAGATGCGCGAAACTGTGGTGCCAACGTTTCTGGAAGGTGTTGTGCAATCCTGACCTACGCTGCCGGTCTAAGTTTGAACTATACAAGTTCTTTGTGCGACCGATCCTCACATACGGTTGCGAGCTTTGGAACTTAGATAAATGTAACGCTAATAAACTGCAACGCTTTGAAATAGGCCTTTTAGTAGAAATTTATAAATCAAAATATCCGCAAAGGCATCCTAAGAGACTTAAGCCTAATATCAGGAACGTTTATACTAAATTCGGAACAAGCAACGTTGTAGAACACGTAAAGAACGAACGGCTACGTTGGTCAATGTTGTTAAAAAATGAGGAGGTAGCTCTAAGAAGACGTTGTCGGCCTCCCTGTGTACACTTTTGGGACAATCCTAGACAAACTTGACCTGCCAATTCAAGAAATGGTGAAGCAGCCTTTCCCCGTAACGGGTTAACTAACTTCTCACGTACTTGGAGTACGAATGACGCCCTAGAGGGTGATCTACTCACTGCAACAGTAAAATATTATATTGTCAGAGACGATGGCGATGGAAAATTAAGTTTCCAGCACAATTAGGCAGGCAGATCATTGATTTTTAAATCAAATATCAATAAGATTAGATAATATGAATTATTGGCGAAATAGTAAAAGAATCACAATCAAATTCAATGCAGCTTTAGCGATCCTACTTCTTGAAAACTACCAATATGTTTGAAAAAAAAAAATGTACCTATTTAAACCTACTTGTTATGTAATTCGACATAGGGAACAAATTAGGTACCTAATAAAGACGACGTGATGTGCATTTTTTGTTATTATTTCTGCAAGTACCTAGTAGCATTACAATCAGCAAGAGTAGTGACGAGTAGTGAGATATTTGCGATTCATTGCTAGCCTAGACCTACCCAAGTAATTTACTAAGTATCTTCAAATGGAAGGGTTGTAGCTCAGGTGGCGTTATATAGTTTCTGTTAACCCCCAATACTTATGTGAAAAGGCGTAAGTTTATGTACCTAATACGTAATGTTATCTTTAAATTAAATACGAATTCGAACATAATGAAATTATGTATATTGAGATAAGAATAATTAACGCTTTGAATTAACGTCTGCTATACTGAATTCGTTTTGTATGAGCTAAACGTGTGCTTCTTCTTGGCACAGACCTTGTTGCAGGGACAGATTCCGAACAGGTTGGCAGACTGTGAGTATGACGATGATACGCGTTAGAAGGACACGATCGACATGGACTACATCGAAATCGACAGTGATGTATATTATCTATATCATCGCACCCAGCTCTGGTAAAATACGGCGAAGGATCACCCATCCTGGACAGTTCTTGAAGCATTCTCCGAAGATTTCCAAAATCAGATCCAGTTGCGCGCTTCCATCGTATCTCCTGTAATTTCATGTATCTAGTCACATCTATGTCCGTATAGCGCTTGTACAGATTACGCTCATTATTTGTAACAAATATACGTTTTAGGGCTTCAATTTCAAGATTTTTCATATCATTGTCGCGTCCTTCGAACCACTCGAAAATCAACATTGGTCTCAAAAAGATTTTGTACGCGAGAATTTTCTTCGCCACTGACAAATGTGAACTTTCTAGTATTTCGTTAGTTCTGGTTTTCCAGATATTGGATAAATTGTGAGGGCCGTTTTGCATTGTAATGTTCTATCAATATAGGATAGGTAGCTATGCCCTGTGGGTATGCTAAACATTATGCTAAAATTAATGTATTTTCCTGAACACGGGCATTGAGCAAAATCAACTTGCTCAGATTTCCATTTCCTGACACATTTGCTGTACTCAAGAGTATATATCATTGAGGTAGGAAAAACCTATACTACTACTACTACTATACTACTTGTATATACTATTATATGTCTATGGTATATATGTTCTGTGGCTGTACCTATTGGGACAGCAAAATATAAATCAAAGAATATACTACTTTATTGTAGCTACCTACCGTACTCCTTGGTGTCGTCTTCTTGCGTCTACTTCTGGAGTGCTGGACACACAGAATATATATTATACCCCTAAAGGATGCTGGATATAGGCAAAACAAAAAAGACGGCAATCTCAAATGCGTAAGATCAAAGAGTATAATAATAATACGTCAGATTTTTCCATACAATCAGACTAAATGATTTTATGTCTTTGGAGTCATGGTTTTGAGGAAACACATGCAGGGCGAAAATTTGATAGCTTAGTACAAGAGTATACAGGGTGTCCCGTAAATAATGGATCAAACGTAACGGGTAGGTACCTCACTGGATTTCCAACAACTAATTTGAATAGTTAAAAAAAAACCGCTACGGTATATATTTTTTATCTAATACAATATATTTTTCGAATTTTATCATTTTCTCTACCAGAATTCAGCTTTTTTATTGCTGTCTCTGCAAACTATAACATTTTTAGGGTTGAACGTTTCTGAATAACTTACTAATGCAATAAGATACAATTTTGGTAAATAACGTTTTATTTACCTTAAAAAAAAATTGAATTGAAATTTGTACCATGAAAAAACCAAAATTTAAAAAATTAAAAAACTATTCTAATTAGTCGTTGGAAATCAGGTGAGCTGCCTACCCGTTACGTTTGATCCATTATTTACGGGTCACCCTGTATATATTCTGTGGCTGAGTAGGTGCGCCATTATAGAGAACACCGAAAATATATTTGAAACGTTTCAGATAGGAGCCCCGTGGTCAGGAGTCCACTTTCAGATTTCAAAAATAGACCAAAAATAAAGTGATCTTCTGACCCGTTCATTTTGGTATGATAGTGTGATACCTCCGCCTAACCCACAATGACTTAAATAGGAAAATCTGATGAGAAAAATCTGGGCTTTCCCTAAATCCATGGCGCTCGACAGAGTCTATAACATAACGCTTGACCAAAGTAAAAGAGAGTTATGTTGTTGGCGGTTAAGCAGTGAACACGTTTAGAAAATGTCGCGCGTTCCGTATAGTTGTGTCGTGTACCTACAGTGTGTGATTCGCTAGTGTGATTAATTTGTTCGTAAATTATAATTAGATTTGAACTGCGAATGGTTTTTCTATTGCGCAATAACCAACACTTCCCATAGTACGCCTTATGGCTGATAATAACGAGAGAGACGTACCTTCTCCGTCATATATATATTCACTATCAGGATATGTAACACTATTGCACAGAATAGCTTTTATTCGCTATGGATATCCTTTTAAAATTAGACAAAATCTAAGTTTTCAAAGTCGTCAGATTTAGGGAAAGCCCACAATTTATTAATCAGATTTGCCTATTTAAGTCATTATGGGTTAGGCCGCGCAAGATCATACCTACCAAAATCAACGGCTCTGTAGATAATTTTATTTTTTATCTATTTTCGAAATTTCAAAGTGGACTCCTGATCACGGGGCTCCAATCTAAAACTTTTCAAATATATTTTCTGTATTCTCTCATCATGCCGCACCTTATATTCAGCTAAAGTCTGGCTAACGAAAGCGTGACCTGAGAAAACGCGGCAAATTCAAATAATCTTTATGTGGTATTACTGGCTATAGTAGGAGAAAAATGTTTTGATACTTGAGAATTTTTTGTAATTACGACAATCAATTTGTATAATAGTTGTGAACTTAATTTCTAATTTAGGGATAATAGAACAAAATGTTTTTAAAGGCTCCGTTTGGTGTGTCGGAGCCTTGACTATCATAGATTGAGTAAACTAATAGAATAGAATAGAATAGATCTTTATTTGCTTAGAATGTAGGTACATATAAATAATGCTAGAACGTAATTCTTCTAACAATGTTCGCAATGTTGGGACCTCCTTTCTCACAATATAAAATTCATTAATTTTATTTCTTATTGCATCAATATCAAAACTGTGTAAATTCGACACTGAGCTTCTGTGGGGGCGTTTTTTTCCTGGAGTGCTCCACATCCCTTCATTCGAGGATCCTTCGTTTTTAATTTTTTTTAGTGTTGTGACACCAACCTCTGCAAAACAAAGTATAAAATGCATATTTCAAAATGAAGGTTCGCAAACAGTTTCATGACATCAAATAACACAACTTTGTGAAATGGAACAAATAAATACAACACTCTAACGTAATCGTAACATACATACCAGTTAGTGAAGATATTTCTTCTAAGAACTTAGTCTGAGTTTCTATTAAAGATTTTATCTCCAAATTTTTTAACGTTTCAACAATGTTTTTAACTTCGCAGAGTCCTTGTATATCTCCAAGATTATCTAAGAAAAACATAAGAAAAAGTATCTTAATATCGTAAAATATATCTAATAATCAGCCACCAAGGATCAACATTACAAAGTCATACTAACCTAAAAAATCCGAGATCGCATATAAACATTGTTGTTTTCCTTGGAAAAGAATTTCTTTCTCTTCTTGTTT
The DNA here is from genome assembly GCA_917490735.1 of Dryobotodes eremita. Lineage (NCBI taxonomy): Eukaryota > Metazoa > Arthropoda > Insecta > Lepidoptera > Noctuidae > Dryobotodes > Dryobotodes eremita. The sequence continues at coordinate 13,238,343 of OU823251.1, read as the reverse complement.
TTGTTTAAACTTACTGATCATAGTATGTAGCAGCTTTCGTACGTTACTTTTTATAGTTTTACCCATATTATAGCAATTATTTTTGAAAAATAATTGTCCTTACAAATTACTGACAATTGCAATCCTAGACTCTGACGTGCCTTTGACAGTTCAATAAAGTTGCCTTATTAAACTTTTTAGAAAACTCCAGGACACTCTTTCGTTAGCCAGACTCTATCAACTTTTCGCCCTGCATATGCTTGCTCAAAAACCCTCTGGGCTCCTTGCCATCAGAACTGCCTACATTTATTTGAACACTCAATACGCCAAACAAAATCTAGCTGACGTTATGATGCATATTCTCGGCCTGAGAGAGAGACGCCAAATTGTACACTGTCTAAAGTATACAATGTGTAGTTAACTGAATTGATGCACATTATGAAAATAGTTTGTTCTGAATCGTTTACTGAATCGATTTCTGTCGATTTTAACAAAGGTAATTTTTCATCGCAAAAATAATTATAACTACGCAAATAACAGTCGCACTTCCTCTGTATAGTCAAAACAAACCAAAATGGACGATATACCACTAGACTACCTATATATAAAAGTACTCTGTGCACTAGACGCAATATATACGAGTGCGACCAGTGTAGATTTGTAATGTGACCACAATTTTCTCCCACAATGAGTATTACTAATTTACTAAATAAACTATGTTTTATACATTAGTAAAAATTCTATTTATGTATTATGAGATTATAACATATATTATGTTGTAGATTGATTGAGATCCCCTTCGACAATAAATCTGGCCTTCAAGTAGGTATTTAGAATGGGGATAAAAGTGGCCACTTGCTCACTTAAGATGTCGCTACTATTACTAGTCCAAGAATTTGACAGCTAGCTGTCATTACCCTTTTTTTGTGTAAACAAATGACTTCTTTTACGCATAATTAATTTATATGCCCCGTTACGCAGCTGTGACTGCAAAAATACGGGACCCATATATTTGCCCAAAGATGTTAAAAGACGAAAACTGTGGGAGAAAGTTCAAGTAAACGGCATAAAGTTATTAGCAGTGGTCTTGAACCTACCGATTTTTCGGTATTTCTACCGATATGGGCTCTGTTCTACCGAAATACCGAAATATAACGATTTTTCTACGATTTCACAGTATACATGGCAATTCTCCCGATTTTACACTTTTAAGTTGGCAACCCTTTTCATTTATGTTTAATGTTACGGGGAAGCCGTTTCCTTTGTTGTCTAATTTCATCTTTAATATTTTATCACTTCCCCATTCATCCGCTAACGTTGAACGCATATTTTCACATAATATATTAATCTTTTGAAAACAAAACAGCGAAATAGGCTGTCTACTGAATCAATCACTGGTCTATTACATGCGAAACGACTCTTTAATACAGCTAATAGTTATGATTTTGAAATTAATTCGACGAGGACCGCGGCTATGGTCAAAGAATATTGGTATAAAAAATAATTATACTTAAGTGTGATTGTTATAAATTAGTATGTAAGTTTTTTTTTTTAATAAAATAAACGAATTTGATTGAATATTGTATTTTTTGTCAAATACCGATTTTGGGTACAAATATACCGATTTTAGCCGGCAACTCTACCGATCTCGCTCTATGACGTTCGAGACCACTGGTTATTAGGGTCTGAAATGGCAATGGGCGTTCCTCAAGGTTCGATATTGGGTCCATTTCTCTGTTTAGATTACATTAATGATTTATCCCAATTACTTCAAAATCAACCGATGATTGTGTTATTTGCAGATGACACATCATTGATCTTTAAAATAGACTGACGGTAACAAAATCTTGGCGACGTGAAAAACTCTATTCTTCAGGTCCAAGATTGGTTTACGGTAAATAATTTGGAAATAAATGAAAAAAAATAATGCATTAGATATAAATTACCTAATGTTAGAAGTTGCGAATGTGAATGGAGAGAAACTAGAATTTATTAGTCAGACGGTTTTCCTAGGAATCACGCTAGACGAGAAATTACAATGGGGATCTCATATACGATTTCTTGCGGGGTGGCTAAGCTTAACCGCATATTCTGTGAGAAAGATTTGACCGTTAACAGATAAACAGATGTAGAAACCGCACGTTTGGTCTATTATAGCTACTTCCACAGCATTGTGCCATATAGCATTTTACTGTGAGGTCAGGCTGCTGACATTGAATCCATTTTTTAGGGTTCCGTACCTACCTCAAAAGGAAAAAACTGGACCCTTATAGGATCACTTTGTTGTCCGTCTGTCTGTCTGTCCGTCTGTTTTGTTTTGACGTAACAAACAATAAAGTACTTAGTTCTGAATCCAAATTATTATACACGATAACTAGAATAAATAATTTATTTTTGTTTTTGACGTTCCAAAGTGCCTTAGGATTGAATCTCCGAAAAAATATGGGAACCCGATACTGTATTTCGTTGAGACTAGAAATTCGTAGGTATAGGTACTTAAAGGTGATGCTCCTAAGAGAACTAGGTCTATTTTCATTACCTACAGGCACTTGTCTTGTGTTGTGATGATATGTAAATTATATTAAAGGTGTGTGTGTGTGTATAAATGGGAAAAAAAAAACATTGGAAAACAAAAAAAAAAATGTGTTGTTTCATAGTAAACTGCAATATCTACGCGGTCAAAATGTATGAAACAGTATTTTTTTTTATACCCGATTAAAAATTTCTACGCTGGGGGTCTAAATCATACAGAATTCATGGTTACACTTTGCGCACTGTTTAATTTTTTTTCTTGGCTTTCATATTAGATCAGTGCCAGAATTAAGAACTCTGTTGTTTTTCAGTCAGGAAGGTCATCCTCGAGTTTGTTTTCAACTCCAATCAGGTTATAGTCCGGTCAAAATAGACATTCAAGGTTACAATAATTCGCATAGAGGTGAAAATTGGTACGAATGTTATGGACACCATTATATGTGAAATCTGAAAAGTCCCGATCGATCCCATACCTGAAAAAAAAAAAATCAACGGCAAAGGTCACAAAAACGGGTTTTTGCAGAATGGTAAGTTTTATTAAAAATTACTTGGAAAAAAATTGTAGAACATAAAATTATCTATAAAAAATGTTCAAATACAATTTTTCTTAAGAGCCACCGTATCTGAAATATAACGGTTCAAACAGTTGAAAAAGTTGTATTTTTTTTAATATGCACATGTTTCCACGCCACCTGTGAGGTAGTGTACTTAGCGCGTTTTGTTTATGTGGTTTCCACGGTTGGCCAATTCCACGGTCGATAGTGAACCTGTTTAATTGAAAAATATTGAATAATAATAAAAAAGTAGCATTAAAATGATGAAAGCGGTGCAACTTTTAAAAAACTGGGGAAATTATTCGTCAGAATCAAAATCGTCTAATAATTCTGCTTCCACTTCTTCTTGTTCTTTTACTCGGTCATCCGGTCCCTGTTCTTCTCCTTCTCCTTCTTCTTCTTGCTGGGTGCAAGTAAACTGCCTCAATAGCGATGCATCACATGTCTCCTCGTTGATATCATTCGAATCCTGTACTGTTGGTGATTCAACATTGGAGCACGACCCCAGTCTTTTGGGTCCCAACCCCAGTCTTTTGGGTCTAGTTGATAACCAAGTCACACTTGAACTTGATAATATACCCGAAATAGATGTTGATGAGAAGAAGCAGAGGTAGGAGGCAGACAAGCTAATTGCACTCGTTTTTTATTACGAGTATTTTTAACAAAACATGCGTATCGAAGCTTATCTAAGCAGGTAGTTTTTTTTAGAAGCTCCGTACATAGAAAGAAGAAAGCGAATTCCGTTGGTCATTACTTTTTGAGAAGTTGAGTTACTATTTTTAAAAACTTCAGCACATTGAACTAAATCTTGTTTTTCAACATTTTAAAAACTGTTGTTATCCTTCCTGAATAATGCAAATGTCGAACGCACCCAGTTATGCGTGTAAAAATAATACATGATTTTGACATTTTGTAAAAGCAGATAAACTTTCAGATGAATACATTTCCGACTGATGTTGACCTTTTCAAGGTTTAAAAAAAAAAATGTTGCCTAATATTTGATTAATTAAAAATGAGTCTCATGTTATTATCATCAATAAATATTTTAGAAAAACTACTAATTTTTACCTTCCTTATATCAGAAATGAAAAGAAGAGTGTTTTACACGAATGAAAGTTATCAATTCCTATCGACCCTTGTATAACAATCTACTATTCCTTGTATTACCGCTTCAGTGATGTATAGGTATACGTGGCTTACTTATGCATATTATGAAAAATACAACATTTTAACTGTTTGAACCGTTATATCTCAGAAATGGTGGCTCTTAGGAAAAATTGTATTGAGATGTTTTTATAGATAATTTTATGATCTACAATTTTTGTCTGAGCTAATTTTTTGATAAAACTTACATTTACACTTACATTTTGCAAAAAAAAGCGAAAAGCCCGTTTTTGTGACCTTTGACCTTGAAATTTTTTCGAGGTACGGGATTGATGGGGACTTTTCACATTTCACATGTAGGTAATGGTGCTCCGAATATTCCTACCAATTTTTAGCTCTATGTGATTTTTTGTAGCTTCACTACTATTTTTAGGCCTAATTTGCCCGGACTATTATTCCCGTACGCTTCCAGTCTAAAGTCAACAAACACAAAATAACCTATAAATTATAAAACTTTCATTTATTGACCTTTCTACTAAAGATGCTTGCTTACCAGTGGTACGATCCCTCCCTTTTCCTTAGCTCGTCTTTTGTTTTGTCGTCCTAAAATAAGTCGCATACATTTTTATGTAGTTTTCGTTTAATTTGTGATCGACACAACAGTGAACACATACGCAACAATGGTGGTTTGTGGGCGGGCAACAGTGCAGCCACCTATGACGAGCTTTCAGTTTTTAACCCCATTATAATGAAATGTTCATAAATAACAACTTATACCTAATTCATTAATAAAAATAACAATATAATATCCTAACAAACCTACTATCCTAAAAACAAACAAACTAAAATATATATTTACACTAGTTTTATTTATGGTATCGATTTAATCAATTTAAATAGGTTACAATAAACAAGCTAACACTAAAATATATATTTTATGTACAAGTTTAAAAAATATTAATAGTATGTACATCAAAATAAATATTTAAAAAAAAAAGAAGGAAAAGAATCATAGGGCATTAAAAAAATTCGTCCGCATCGCTCTCGACAGGAAAAGTGCCCAAAAGGCTGGCTGCATTGCCACGTTGTATGGCGATGCTGATTCTTTGGCCAAAATAAAGGCCAGCCCTCTGCCGATCTATTCTGTAAAATTCTCACCGTGAAAACATAGGTGAAGTGAGCTGTCAGTCCGCCTGATGCAAGGGCTTGCCACTATTGACAACTCACTCCACGCTCACTTCGCCTAAGTTATCACGGTGAGATTTTTACAGAATAGATCTGCTGGTCACGTGAGCCGACCAACCGTTTGGCGATGTCTCAAAAAACCTAGTGGGCACTCGGACCCCACGGCCCTAGTGTTTCAACCCCAAACGGCTCGAACATATAAGACTCCCAATAAGATTGGAATATTTTCGCCGTTTGAGGTTTTCCGCACCTGCAGCAGCCGCCCCAGCACAGCCCGCTGTGCTAGAAAGATGGGATGGTGCAAGGTTGTCGACACATGTTGCATCCTAAACCAAAGGCCTATTTATCTTCCAGGAAATTATGGTTATTCCGTCTGGTCTCTTCCATCGTCGCGTGCCAAGCCGTTGGGTTCTAAAACAGCTGGCACCCTGGCGGTGACAAGAGCACGGCGGATTATGTCATTAATGCTGGCGATGGCGTGCAGTGCAATCCAGCATGCGCTCTTACTGCAAGATAGGCCATGGTGTCCGAGGCTGTCGACAGCTTCACCGCACTGGCAGCGATGCGGAGCCCGGCAAGGAGCGCCTAGGCGCTCCTTGCCGGGCGGCTTCCTTGCCAACTTTTCGTGATGAAAAGTGGTGTTACCCAGCTTAGTGCCTATGTTGGGTGACGGTAGCGCCTGAAGCCAGAGGCCCGACTCCATTCTCCCACAACCAGCAGGAAGGCAAGGACGTAAGAATAAGATTATTCCGTACCAGCCTTCAGAGCGGCTCATCCCACTGTCTCTGGGAAGATGGGTTCACGGGCCGATCAGTATCCGGGCAAACCGCTGTCCAGGCGTTCACCGCATCAGTCAAGCACGGCACTTCAGAGTCAATCAGGGAGGGGGTTAAAATTTTCATGGTCAACCTTTCGGTGCTGTGGACAGAAGACAGAAACGCCTAAGCTAATACTGGTAATTTTGCGGACGCCGAGGTCACCAAAACGGATGGGTAGTGTGGTTTGAAGCCACGCTCGGTCGTTCAACGCACATTTAAAATGGATGTTACTGTACTGCGAATAATTTGGTCAATTTTGTCCAACAGATGTGGCTGCTTCCATAAAGGGGAAGAACGTAGAAAAAATATAAAATTTGGGCCAAAACAACAGTATCAAATCAGGGTGAATGCCGAATGTAAATTAATGTTGGAGAGTCTGTCCGAAATTTCGTTGATTCGTCAATAAAAATAAAAAAAACCTGTCTTTAAAAATTGGGGAACCTAGGAGGTGCAGTGAACATTTTTTGTAAAATTTTGGTTTGTGGGGCTATTGCATTAAATTTCTCTAGGGTCAGTTATCTGTCGATAATGTCAGAGAGGTAAGTTTCACGTTTTGAGGGGTTAAGGTTCAAGCCATTATATTTAAATTGTTGTTTGAGCAGTTGTAGGTCTTTCAAAACGGTGTCTACATCACCTCCTAGCGTTCCATCATCTAAATATCACACTACCACACAATAAATTTTGAATTTAGTTTTTGGATAATTGGATGAATAGCCAAATTGAAAATGACTGGCCCGAGAGGGTACCTTGTGCCAATCTTACTGCAGAACCCAAAACATTGTCCTTGTATAATAATTTTGGAAGGGTACCTGTAACATTGCCACATAAAACATACTTAACATACATTTCGGGTAGTTCCTTTTTGACTTCAGCCAACAAAGTGTCTGTTTACAGAGTTAAAGGCATTCTTTACGTCAAACTTGAGGATGAACTCACCTTTGTTGGAGTTTAAAAAGGTGGAAAGGGCATGTACGGCAGCCTCACAGCCTCCTTTCGAGGCAAAACCAAGCTGCAGGGGTTGAAACTTAGCTGTAAGCGATTCGCTATACAGCTTACAGCATATTTTGGCTGCCATACGCCTGTAGGTGCACCCAACGGCGATAGGACGAATGCCACCGTCCCTCTTGCGCAGGGCACACAGGTTGGCCCCGTACAAGACATCGACGACGGCCTCGTTCACACCGCCGGTGAGCATGAGGTTGATCAGGGCCACAAGCTCCTTCAAAAGCGACTTAAGAAGACCCACTGACCAACTCACCAGCTACCCCTGCGCCTGAACTCAGTAGATTCTTTAAATATTGTGGAGTCAGACCGTCGAGGCCGCCGGCGGAACCACTTCGAAATGAGCTCGCGCCTGCTATCAACTGGGGGACCGAAACGTTTAGAAAGGTTGAATTTAGGTCGGGAGGGTTGGGTGAGTCGGGGAACGTGAGACCATCCGCAGGCGCTGGGTGTTTATTCTCTAGAGCTGTTAGTGTTTCTGGAGAGTAAGGCACCACCACATCGCTGCTGAACAGTATCCTGGCCGCGCCTCTGATGTTACCTTCACTTAATTTAGATAGTAGTAGTATAGATAGTATTTACAGTAGTTAGATGATAAGGCAGGTCAAAGCTTATTATTTTTATAGAATCGTCTTACAGGGAATAATTGATACGACGAAGATGGCAATTATTACTGGTAGCTGTCAAAATTTGACGTAACTTTGGCAGTTTGACTGACATCGACACTATCGACAGTTTCTTTTCTTTGACACATACCTGGTGCCAGTAGATTAGTAAATAAATAGTATTTTATTCAGTAGATTATTAGTAAAATAGCTATAATAAAATGGAATCACATCCACTCAATTTGGTAATGAATAATCTCTTCTAATATATATCATGCAAATATTTTCGTGTGGGTTTAAAGTGTTAATAAATTGTTAACAGGCACATCAACAACACCGTCGTGCTGAGGCGCACCTTATCAACAATAGGTACGACGACGCGATGCAGTGCCATCACAATGCTGCAGAATTATTACTGGATGCTATGAAATCTACGACGTCATCAGTCGCACTCGAGTCCATCACGTTGCAACACAGCTATCATCTCAAACAAAAAGATCTTATCAAAAGCAAGAAAGAACAATACGAAAGAGTGAAAAAAGCCATGGACAATATCAAAGGTTTGGGGAAAGATCCCTCCTATAACATACAAACTAATGATAGTTCAAAAGTCCAAGTTGCTATATATAGAACAATAAATGAAACAGATTCTTTGTTATACACATTACTGAATAGAAACACTGAACAAGGCCAAGTGAAAGACGCAGTTATTAAAGCCGACGTAGTGGATGGCAAGAAGGCAGAAAAAGGACAGGAGACTGTCATAGAAGAGTTGCAGATATTGAATCAGAACTTACATTCACTGGTGGAACAGTTAGTATTGCAAGCTGAAGTACTTAAAGATGAAAATATGAGCTTAAAGGAACGAGTTAGTTACTTAGAAAAAGAACGAGTCAAGTATTTGAATCTTCCATCTTCTCAGAGTGATTTACTGCAAAGAAATTTTTCAAATATAGGAAATATAGGCTTGTCAAATGACTTTATTCAGAAGATGCCAATTGCAAAAGAACCACAGCAAGGAAGACCTATTAATATAGTAGATAGAGCTGCCCTTCAACCGCATTTTGACTTAAGTGCACTGAAGGATCTGTAATTAAATTGAATGTAAACCCCCATGGACAGGCACAAACTGACATATCGGTTTTGTGAAAATACTCACAGATAATGCTAGATATGGATCAAATAGTGCTTCGCTGTTGTATCTTTAGTCACTAAAACATATGAAGTATGATAAAGGACTCTATTTTTGCTCATCTAGAAACTATTTGAAAATGAATAGGTATATTATTTACCACTATTTATGTAATTTTAGTGTTCATGACTGTAGATTGAACAAGTGGTTGTGGTTTGTTAATACTGCCATGCTGAGATATACTTTAATGTATTAATTGCCATAAATAAAGAACCATGACATGAAACTGTTATCTCATGTTATTACATACATTATAATCTTTTGACTGTAGCCTTGGATTAAGAATGTAGCCTAAAACAGTACTTTGTAATATTAAAGATTCATTTTTTTTTCAAGCACATTTTTTTTGTGTGTGGTAGGTATTTTAAATAGAATTTATGTCTGGGTTAGTAAAAAGAAAATTTCGTTTATAGATATGTATTGCATATTGGTCTTACACAAAAATAAAATTTTACTCTTGTTTCTTTTTAATGTAAAAATAAACTTCCCAGTTGATATACTGGGAATAACTATTCTTACCCCTATAAGGAATCTATACATTAACAAACAATAAAACTAATAACATGCTTATATTTTTGGTAACATGAATATTATACAGGGTATGCTACCAGTACATACTATTAACTATTATTATTCGTACATAATTTTAAATTTAGGTACATTTTATCTAGTTTTTGTGTTATAGCCAGGACCACAAATTGTTATTACTTACTAGAATCTAAAAAGCTCATTTTATTGTTTCTTCATGAAGAAACAGATCTCTCGACATTTCATACAATTTCTTATGTTTGACTCATGCCCTTACAATACACAACTGTTTTGGTTCAAGTCGTAGTTTTACTTGCAACATATTATTTATAATGCAAAAATAATTATAGTATTTACCATCTAATTTAACAGTATTTTACTAAATTACAATGGTATCATTACCATTCTGTAACATTAAAGGCATTTAGTGATGGATTGCTATGATTTCATATTGGGATGGGTTGTTAAACTCATATTAATTAAGTAGATTAGAAGACATGTACACATTTAGTAACAAAGTGACCCAGTTTCGAGAAAAGTTACAATTCCATTAGAGCACAATCAAAAAGAGAGCAATAGAGATTTAATAAATCACGAAAGGTTTCTTGTGATAAGTGTCCCATTATCGAAACAATAAAAATTAAAGCATGTGCCAAAAGTGTTTTAAAGATTATTATTATCTAGGTAAGTATTTGTTAAAAGCATTCAATGTTATGAGCATAATATCGTAAATAAGTGTAAATACATGGGAGATTTAATTACATTTGGCATTTCATAGGTAGTCATTCTTGTTGTAAAATTCTGTAAGGCGTTAATTTACGCGTACAATGATTTGTTTTTATCATAGCTTATTGTTAGAACAGCTGTGTGACGACTCAATCAATGATTATTAGGATAATTATATTTTGTTTAAAAATAACAGTTACAAATAATGTTACTCAGCTCTTATTCTACAAATTAACCACCTAGTTAGGCTAAAAATAATAAACAGAACTTCAATTATTTTATCTTAAAGCATTTCGAGAAATACGACATGAATAGGCACTAAAATGGCAAATCACATGTTGAAGTGAAAGTCATTAATTAACTCACAACCACAATATATACATACATAAACCAATAATTCCATTTAGATTTTAGGCGTTTGTTTACAATTAGTTTTAATTAAGGTTACCTATGCGTTAATTTAACTCAGCCCTAGAAAACATTCATCACATGTAAAATAATAAAAATAAAAAGGGTATTATTACCAACTTTGGATTTGTAAGTCACAAAATCCATGAAAACGTTTGTTAACTTAGCACAGACCAATTGAGATTACTTCCTTCTTGTTAATACCCTCATAAGTAGAGGTTCCAGACGTCTCACTACTCACAAGCCTTAACTAACCTTCAGCATTGGACTTATTAAGCTGTTATAATTAAAATAATAAATACTGTAGATTACACCTAAAAATACATCAATATTTGGGTGATTTGAGGCGAAAACTAGATAAGTTTCAAAAACTCAAGGGGAATAGGGAGGCGGTGGAAGCACCGACAGGTCGTCAAAAGGGAAGTATTGTTGTGTGCCGAGCACTGGCGGCGCGTAGGACGGGTGTATTGAGGGCATGTAGTCGGCGCTCGGCGTGTACGGGGGCAGAGTGGGCACGGCTGGCGTGGGGCCCACACTATGGGCTTCGTATCCATCCCAGTCTTCCATTAAATTCCGTCTTTGAACGTCCTCGTCGTTTGACAATGGAGCACCCCACAGGTTGGCAGCAGATGCTAACAAGGCCAGTGCACCTGAAATGTTTAATAATAATTATGTCTTTTACAATAATAACACTTTTAGTTAAGTCATTAATTTATACTACAGCATAATAATTATGGCTAATAAGTAAATTGATTATTAAATCCCGTGAGACTATACTGAGTCATTAAATACTTAGAACTTGATAAAAGATCAACACAATACCTTTGTGGTACACACAGCGACATATCAAACTATACATTTCCAGTATATGCTGACTTCTCACTGTTTGAAAAACCTATACAATGCGGAGGTCAGCTAAAACTGGACATCTATAGCTTCATATGTAGTTGTGTGTACTTAAAATCTAAATCCAATCAATAAACATAGGACCTGTGAATTATGTAATGATTTACATGTCTATGTTATTTATCATAAGGGTAGAGAGAACAGATCGTTGAGAATTTACTAACAGGAAAACTCAATAAAAGGCCAGCCTTGGAATCTTGGAAACCCATGGCCTTAACAGTTTTGTGTAGTAACTTTGTAAGTCAAATTTATACACATAGAATGGTACTTACTTAACATTTTTACATATGTATGTTTAGTTCATTATTATTTATTATAAGCCCATGTTGTCCCAATGCAGGGTAAAGGCCTTCCTTCCCTTTTTTCTCAATAGTGGGCCAATCCTTTGAAAAGCAGTCCAGCTCAACCATACATTATACATATACCTAGTATGTACTTGGCTAGATGCAAGTCATATTGGAATCAAAGAGAAGATAATGGCATTAAGTCCACCTTAGTGTTTATTTTTCTGTTTTTTTTCCCATTGCATTAATGAAAAGACAATAACAAACTTGCTTCAAGAACACTTATTTCTAAGGTATAAACCTGTCAACTGACCTGCTCCTGTGATGGTATAGAATCCATACTCGTAATCCACCTGTATGGTATTTGGGTCACTGTTGTTTGCATTTCCAAGCACAACAGTTGTATAGTAACATACTCCAACTATAGCTATGACCCAAAATACACACATTATGCTTGGTATAGCATTCCTTCTCAACATCTTGATAGCTCTGCTGTTCAGGCTTGTAAGATTGATCAGTGTGCCGATACAAGAGCAGAGTAGCACCATAAAGCATAGTAATATTAGTACCCTCATCAGTGTGATAGTCTCTGGTGTTGTACATGAAGGTAAACCTGCAAATTATTGTATATGGTAACAGACATTCAAATAACTAAATGCAATTTTGATCACAACCTTTGGATGGATAATGGCTTGTTAGGAAAATGGAATAAAGGCTTTTTCTTACTTGTTATTAGGTTTGAATTTTCTTTCAAATAAGTAAAACTTACCGTTATAGTCAATTCTGTGGGTAGGATCATATTCATTACTCTGGCGTATTGTATACTGTTCTTGGTCATCATCATCATTATCAAAAGAGAAGAATTGTGCTAAAGAGAGGCCCTGTGTACAGTCCTTTAGGCCTTTGATCCTGAACCAGCTGGGCTGAACCAATGCAGCACATGTCAGAAGAAATGTGGACACATTGAACAGTGCAGCTATTTTGTTCAGTTCCTTATCTTTGAAAGGAAACGACATTTTTAAACCTGAAATCATAAGTTGTAATGTTATTCCTAGTAATTAATTTATTTATTCACAAAATAATGGACTTAAATTCAACTAAGGAGTAGTAGAAAAAAAAAATTACAAAAAAAAAGAATACAAGAAATATAATAATAATCTATTAATGTACTTCAGCTACACAAGGAAAACATACGTTTTCCCTGTTATAATTGGGTATTTTAAGTTCCAGATAGCAACAGTACTTAAAGTTAAAACTTATGAACTGTAAGTAACTGGGTAAGTTATTATTACTGGTAGTAAAGCAATAAACCAGGTGATAAATGATGTTAAAAGTTGGTGTTTTGTAGAGTATAAATCAGTCATGGACTCATGAGGCTATAAATAGTTCCACACCTCAGGGGAGGCGTATCTTCAAGGGAGGTCGACTAGCTACTATTAACTTAAGTAATGTTATTTCTCGCCGAATATGTTGACTATGTAACTGATACAATGTCGTAATGCAAATACGTACGCAGCCTTTTAATAACATTAACTCAAGGAAAAGGTCATACGCATGATGTGCCATAGTAGGTAATAAGGGAAACGTTGTTATGAAGAACTCACGTTCAAAGGCATTGGTAAAGTGCACTTAACGAGATCGTTTAGCTAATTGAAACACTGAAAATATCTAAAACTAAATAAAATAGACATTAAGGTTGGACGTCATACCACGGATCCACGATAAACACCCCATTATGTTGCACTTATCATTTGAACAAGACGCCTAGGTAAACAGGAGGCACGCTTGTATATTATTATTGTTGATTATAATGTTTAGCAAGCGCGATTTACATGCGATATTTTCAAAACTGTATCGCGTTTCGTCTCCGCTTAATATTTTGACAGCTAGCGCAAAAGGTGCAGAACAGCAATCAAACAGACCGAAAAATATATTATGTTGTCACATGAGAATCAAAATAATCGGACTTCTCGTTCACTCCTGCGTAAAAAAGCATAGCACAACAGCGCCACTTGTTGCTAAACCGTTTGACAGTTATAATTTTCGTTCTGTTCTACGCAGATTGTAAAATGGATTTTAAATTACCCAGAACAGTAGTGCAATCACCAATCACATAACAATAATTATTTATTTTAATTTTTTGAAACGTTGTTGAAATGCAATACACTAAACAATAATTTTACTTTTTGGTTCTAGAATTTTACACAATAAGTGACATCTAGCATTTCAAAACGATAACAATTCACCGTTGGCGAGGCAACTCATGTAAGTTGATGACCGGTAGATGTCAGTTCGATCAACGATGTATGTATCTGGGGGCACGGTAGTGCCCCCGCCAAGACGAGTCAAACGAGGCGCAAGGGAACTACCTACCTTTTCTCGAAGTGTTTCGTCGTTTTTTTGAACCCTCATAGAGTTGGTTTCCGATGTACCAGATAATTCATATTCTCAGAATATGATGTCAATAATAGACTAATTAAACATACAAAGTCTCAATTGAATAGCTCTAATACTTTAGATTTTATTGATATCTAAAATACACCGATTTCGTCACTGACACACTCACTGATACATTGACACACTGATGATCATCAAAATGTTTGGCTACTTCATGAAGTGCTAGAAAGCTGAAATTTGGTATGTAATCTAAGTTTAGTATACAATCAACAAAAAAATTCATAAACTTATAACTTTCGCTCCCCATCCCCTAAAATGGGGGGGTGGAAGTTTGTATGAGACTTCAAAATGTTAGGGTACTTCCTGAAGTGCTAGAAAGCCGAAATTTGGTATGTAAACAAAATTCAGTATACAAAAATATACTACCGTGCCCCCAGATAAACTTATAATTTTTGCCCCCCATCCCCTAAAATTGGGGGGGCGGGGGGGTTGGAAGTTTGAATGAGACTTTCACCAATTTTATGAATTAGGACATGAAAGTTTACATGGGACTGTAGACAGTAACTAAAAAACCTATTAATAAGTACTTACAAGAACCTCCGCCTTAATCAAGAGTCTCATGGTAGGTCTCAGTTATTTACGCCCTTTGACGACGAGGTGAGCAAATCTACTGTAAGTATTTAATTATGACGATAAGATATAATACTAAAGTTAGGTATATAATTAAAATAATTTTATTAACCGGCACTGCTGATGTGCAAGAAATACACCCCAAAAAAAGAAGAAAAAAATAAACACTAAAAAGACTGCCTAGCAACTTACAAAAAGAACTGAAATCCCACAAAAACATTTCATGTAAAATGTTGCCAAGACGACCACATAAGGTTTGCCCTGTGAAAAAGATATCAGATCTCATGTAGAGCCAAGCTTCTGAATCTACACGGCCTAACTCTACCGACTATAATTTCACAAATTCTACATATCAGTAAAAATGTATGGCTTGGCTGTTTCGTTACTTACTTCAGAAACTAAATATTCGCATCACCTCCACGACGACGGTAGCGAAACGGCGAAGCCATACATTTTTACTGATATGTAGAATTTGTGAAGTTAGGGCGGTAGAGTTAGGCCGTGTAGATTCAGAAGCTTGGCTCTACATGAGATCTGATATCTTTTTCACAGGGCAAACCTTATGTGGTCGTCTTGGCAACATTTTACATGAAATGTTTTTGTGGGATTTCAGTTCTTTTTGTAAGTTGCTAGGCAGTCTTTTTAGTGTTTATTTTTTTCTTCTTTTTTTGGGGTGTATTTCTTGCACATCAGCAGTGCCGGTTAATAAAATTATTTTAATTATATACCTAACTTTAGTATTATATCTTATCGAAATTGAATTTACAAGAGATTCTCACGACTATCACGCATTAGTAAGTATACCTAGTATATTTTCTTATTTAATAGTAGGACGTACATAGGTATGTAGGTAATCTCTATAATAGACATACATACGTTGGTAAGTACTATTTGGAATTCTCAAAATGGTAGTAAGTATAGGTTTCAGTAAAACACTATTATATTGCAACTAGCACCGTGTTCGTAGGTGGCATGAAAATAGCCGTACAGCTCTCACACTGCCCCAGGCGGCCGCGACGCTGACATGGCTACACACAAAGATGTTTGTGTATCATTGTCGTCAGAACATACGTTATACACGGTTAACTATGCCTATGGTTTATTTACAAGTATCTCCGCGATGTGGGTCGGCTTTAAAATGTCTCCCCTAGGCCCCCAGTCTGCTACGAACCGTTTGGTAGAAAAGAATATTTAGATTCCACAAACATTGTACCAAGTAAAACATTAATCAAAAGTGAGAAAATAATTTTGGAAATTGAATTCCCTAATGAATTGAGGACAAGGGAGAACAATTAAGTTTTGTGATAATCATGAAAAATGTGGGTCTACAATGTTTTGGTTCCCGAGTGACAAGAAAGGATAATAAATTAAAGATACTATTTGTAATATTTTAATGGGATATCATCGCAGCGCCATGAACGACAATTTGATTAATATGGACTATTATTATGTCTATAATATTTCTTTAAATCACAATAATGATTCATTACAGAATTCTTCGTTCGAAGACATTTGCTATTCAAGCAATTTCCTGTACAATTCAAGTTTTGGAATCGAAATAGCAGTCCCAGAATGGGAAGCGCTGACTACTGTTGTTATGCTATTCATAGTTATAGCAGGAACAATTTTTGGAAACATTCTCGTTATTTTGGGAGTATTCACTTATAAACCTTTGAGGATAGTGCAAAACTTTTTTATTGTGTCTTTAGCAGCCGCCGATCTGGCAGTAGCTGTGTTGGTGATGCCTCTAAATGTTGCTTACATGACTTTGGGACGGTGGCTGTGGGGCAAACAACTGTGCAAGATTTGGCTAACTTGTGATATAATGTCCTGCACTTCATCGATCCTGAACTTGTGCGCTATTGCACTCGACAGATATTGGGCAATAACAGATCCCATAAACTACGCCAATAAGAGAACACTGAAAAGAGTTGTTTATCAAATCATTGGAGTGTGGATTCTCTCTTTGGTGATCAGTTCGCCACCAATATTAGGTTGGAATGACTGGCCAGATGAGTTCTCATTGGATACACCTTGCCAGCTCACCTCAGAACCCGGTTATGTTGTGTATTCATCACTTGGCTCATTTTTTATGCCTCTTGTAATAATGACCATAGTGTATATTAAAATCTACGTAGCTGCGAGACAAAGACTAAGAAAACGAGTATTAGTAACGCGCATTCAGACTAAAAAGCCAGTATTGGTGACACAAAGTCAGGATGAGAGCCAAGACAATAGAGAAGATTCAGATAACGAATCTGACAGTGGAGGAAGCATACAACGATGTCAGAGGAAGGCATTCATAGATATAAAGAAAAACTTCTTTGTGCCGTTTCTATTGTTAAACGATCCAGTATCTCGCCAAACAATCGAATCTAATATGAACCAAATACAAGCAGATGTATCGCCAGGTAGCTGCGGAAGTTATAAAACGAAAGTGGTTGGGTCCTTGAAGAAAATGAGTCACAAAAATAAAAAGCAGGAGAAACCATTGGTGGCAAATTTGAATAAAACCGGTGACGTAGTAAACCAGTTCATTGAACAGAAGCAAAAGATCTCCCTGTCTAAGGAGCGACGCGCTGCGAGGACACTAGGCATCATAATGGGTGTGTTTGTTATCTGTTGGTTACCATTTTTTCTTATGTATCTTATACTACCCTTTTGCGCTACGTGTTGTCCTAGTATGAGGCTAATCAATGTTATTACATGGCTAGGGTATGCTAACTCTACTGTCAACCCTTTAATCTATACCATTTTCAATATTGAATTTAGAAAAGCTTTCAAGAAATTGTTAGGAATTAAATAGGACATTGTTATACCGATGTAAGTAAACCTATGTGTTATAGTGGATCTTCCGCATTGTGTAGTAATATTTTTGTGATAAAATGTATTCTCGCTCTACATATGCCTCGAAGAATTTATGTTTGCAAAAAATGCTTGTTCTAATTTATATTTTAAATTAAATGTAGCTAAACAAAACAAGACGTAGTAAGGTCGAGTCTCGTCGACAGAATACAAGCCTTGTTAACAATCGTGCGGGCGGTCCTTAACAACTGGCTCGAGTAGAGTGGAGCACTTACGTCTCCTATATATTCAACGTAATATGGTATATATGTTGTAGCACCTATTGTATCTATTCATTACTTGTTCCGTAGCTACATCTGAATCGCGTAGTTCCGAATTGTGTATTGAATATTAAGTATCTCCCCAGTAGGTAATAGAACCTACGTAATATTTACGTGTGCGAGACAAGTAAATACCAAGTTCAATTTCAATTAATGCCTTTTGTCTCTCAACATGATATATTACTGATAGACTCAAACTTAAACATAATTTCGTATCTCGGGAGAATGATATCCAAGCATGTTTGTTTGCAAGTGCTGGTTTTTAAGTTTCATGCCTAGACTATTTACTATTTTGTGTTGCTAAATTCCTCGTGTCAGACTGAATTGCTCTTTGAATTAAATTATGACTGTGACGTAGTGTGAAGTAATTAACGCTATCAATCATATTAGGTACCTACTCTGGCGCATCACTTGGCAGAGACATTTGCTTGATGAATTGCCCTTGATTCAATACTCGTGTGCTTAAATTATTTAAGGCTTTACAATTTAATTAAGTCCCGGGTTTTCGTAAATGTTCGACGAGACAAGATTATGTAAAAAAATTGTCCGAGTAGTGAGTTGGATTGTTCCCTGTATTGTGATTTATGAGTGATCTTTCGAAATATTTCGCGTTGGCGGTTCATATATCAATAGAAAGTAAGAAGAAATAACTACAACTAAATTATTACCAATTGCAAAGTTTTTTAATGTACTAGCCAAGTCAAAGTGGGTAGGTCCCACTCGAGACATGTTCCCATTAGGTATGTATGGGTATAATAATATTTTTTCTATGATACAAAATGTTACTTTGAAACACAGAACCGAAGTTTTCTAAGCTCTTTTCTTCTAAAATAATTCTTCTTTATTTAGGTCAACATACAAGTACAGTACGATAGTACAAGTGCGTAGTTACTGAGAAAATAGTTGGTAAAATAGGAGACGTTTAATTCAAGACGACAACTATTTAATCAGTAAAAGCTCGCTGGAAAACAAGACTTGTTTTCAAGAAGATTTGTTTGATGTTAAAACCTCAGACCAATACAATCGTTTTACTTTCTTCTTAGATCTACCTACCTACTTACGTTATACTTTCTAGTTTATGGCTATATTTAAGAACTGGAGTGGAGCCTCGTAACTCCTATTGTGCACTTTTATAATTTCTAACGTGAAGATATTATCGTGGACGTCCACGGCCATAAAATGTATGAAAATACGGAAAATACGTGGACGGAAATTTAAAAGCGTCCTCATATATTTTCATACATTTTACTTCCATTTTTGTTATCGTGATGCCGCCGTGGACGCCCACGATAATATCGACATGGTAGAAATTATAAAAGCGCACAGTGTGTAGACATATTTTCTTGACAGGTTTTATTTTATGAGTACATTTAATATAATTTTACAGTAGCTATCTGAATGTTGTATATATAATTAAATTCAACTTATGTATAACTCTGAAGATAAAATATTTGCCTCGTGGGTACCATTACGTAGAAATTAGAGTAGGTATGCAATTAGGTCGAAATACCTGAGTTTTTGAATATTATGTAAATTTCTATTTGAGTATGTGAGTGAGCTGCCTACAACCTTTCGCTCCAGTATTCAGGGCCATAAATTTAAAGCAACTTTACATGTCACTGGAGGATTAAATTGTGCGGAAACCTGCACGTCTTACTGTGTTGCCATATACATAATGATATCTATTTCGAATTGCCGTACTGAAATATCTGTCAGATTATGAATCAAGTGCACTTTGCTGTTGTGAATTTGCGATACACTGCGTTTACTTACCTATGTATTGACTTTTATACTACAGGTGTCTGTGTATAACTAGGGGCAGATGTTCCTAGTGTTGAATGCATACTAATGTTCGCTCGGGATTGCATTGGGATTGGGTGGCACTATATTTCATGCCGTATCTTCTGTTTTGGTACTGTGTTACCTTTTACTGTTGTAACATTGAGTGTATATGTTTGCTTTTCAATTACTGTACCTACTGTTTCGTATTTGATATTAATGTTTTTAGGTGGACCCTTTTTAGTACATTTTGTTATAAATCTATATAGGTAAATGTTGTTGTAAATACATATATGTCACATTCCATCTGTAAAGTGTACGATTAAAATAATTAGAATCTGTTGCAGTTGTTTTTTAAGATAAAGCATAGCATACCTATTTAAAAATTGTACCTACTTTATGTAAATCAAAATGAAAAAGTAACAATTTCCATAGGTAATATTTAATAGTAGTACCTAAGTCTAAAATTATATCTACAAAATCCTGCAGAGTAATAATTTAATTTAGGCCACTAGGAAATAGGTCTTCATTTCAAAGGTAGTCCCCAGACTGCTTACCTAGCTTTAGACCCCTTCCTTTAACAAGAACTACCCTCATGTGAAGTTAATTTCAGCACAAGACCTGAAGTTGACGCGGCTCCCAGGAGAGGACTTAGCTCCATTTTGGATTAGTGCCCCGTACAGTTATAAAAACCAAGGGCCTACACAAAGTAACATTCGATAAGCGATGACGCTAGTAGAAAAGCCAAAAAATGTATTGAGTTGACATAAGCTATCGAAATGTCACGGGATCATAGGTCAACGAATAGAAATTAGCTAGACAATGTTAACATCATTCGATTCTATGAAACAAATCGACAGCGTCGAACGATTACTTCCATAGAAATGCGGAGCCAAGTGGCACTTTTTGACAAGCGTTGTCGCTAGTTTTCGATTCGTATGGTGGAAACATTCGCGAAAGCGATAGCGATTGTAGAAATAGAATCGCTCCGAAGCGAATGCCATTTGTCTAACTAGGCCTTCAGATCTGGTATTTTACGAATGTTTTCTGATGAATTGTATAATTGGCTGTGTATTTTTCTGGAAACAATAGAACCATCATCTTTCGTGGGCGTCAAAAAGGTATTTTAAAGGGACGAGTAGGATAGCCCTAGAAGGACATACAGTGACCTCATTGGTGATGTTCTTCAGATGCGTAGTACTCACAACCGGCCTGCGTGTAGCTGATGTAAGAACGTAAACAAAGCAAAAGTAGTACCTACCTATGTAAGGATCTTAGCAATTGGCGTTTTGTTATTTCTGTCTACCTCTATGGGAAGAAGGCATGAGTTTATGTATGCATGTAAGTAAATGAGTAGGATTGTCTTTCTTTGGTATTCTAACACCAACGTACACCGATTTACAATCTTGGTAAATTTAGTGATAAAGAACTCTTAGGCCCGTATTACAGAACGTCACTCAATACTCAAGCATTACTTAAAACTAGATTCAAGCCATTTGATTGGTTGAAACTAGTTTTAAGTAATGCTTGAGTATTGAGTGGAGCACTTACGTCTCCTATATATTCAACGTAATATGGTATATATGTTGTAGCACCTATTGTATCTATTCATTACTTGTTCCGTAGCTACATCTGAATCGCGTAGTTCCGAATTGTGTATTGAATATTAAGTATCTCCCCAGTAGGTAATAGAACCTACGTAATATTTACGTGTGCGAGACAAGTAAATACCAAGTTCAATTTCAATTAATGCCTTTTGTCTCTCAACATGATATATTACTGATAGACTCAAACTTAAACATAATTTCGTATCTCGGGAGAATGATATCCAAGCATGTTTGTTTGCAAGTGCTGGTTTTTAAGTTTCATGCCTAGACTATTTACTATTTTGTGTTGCTAAATTCCTCGTGTCAGACTGAATTGCTCTTTGAATTAAATTATGACTGTGACGTAGTGTGAAGTAATTAACGCTATCAATCATATTAGGTACCTACTCTGGCGCATCACTTGGCAGAGACATTTGCTTGATGAATTGCCCTTGATTCAATACTCGTGTGCTTAAATTATTTAAGGCTTTACAATTTAATTAAGTCCCGGGTTTTCGTAAATGTTCGACGAGACAAGATTATGTAAAAAAATTGTCCGAGTAGTGAGTTGGATTGTTCCCTGTATTGTGATTTATGAGTGATCTTTCGAAATATTTCGCGTTGGCGGTTCATATATCAATAGAAAGTAAGAAGAAATAACTACAACTAAATTATTACCAATTGCAAAGTTTTTTAATGTACTAGCCAAGTCAAAGTGGGTAGGTCCCACTCGAGACATGTTCCCATTAGGTATGTATGGGTATAATAATATTTTTTCTATGATACAAAATGTTACTTTGAAACACAGAACCGAAGTTTTCTAAGCTCTTTTCTTCTAAAATAATTCTTCTTTATTTAGGTCAACATACAAGTACAGTACGATAGTACAAGTGCGTAGTTACTGAGAAAATAGTTGGTAAAATAGGAGACGTTTAATTCAAGACGACAACTATTTAATCAGTAAAAGCTCGCTGGAAAACAAGACTTGTTTTCAAGAAGATTTGTTTGATGTTAAAACCTCAGACCAATACAATCGTTTTACTTTCTTCTTAGATCTACCTACCTACTTACGTTATACTTTCTAGTTTATGGCTATATTTAAGAACTGGAGTGGAGCCTCGTAACTCCTATTGTGCACTTTTATAATTTCTAACGTGAAGATATTATCGTGGACGTCCACGGCCATAAAATGTATGAAAATACGGAAAATACGTGGACGGAAATTTAAAAGCGTCCTCATATATTTTCATACATTTTACTTCCATTTTTGTTATCGTGATGCCGCCGTGGACGCCCACGATAATATCGACATGGTAGAAATTATAAAAGCGCACAGTGTGTAGACATATTTTCTTGACAGGTTTTATTTTATGAGTACATTTAATATAATTTTACAGTAGCTATCTGAATGTTGTATATATAATTAAATTCAACTTATGTATAACTCTGAAGATAAAATATTTGCCTCGTGGGTACCATTACGTAGAAATTAGAGTAGGTATGCAATTAGGTCGAAATACCTGAGTTTTTGAATATTATGTAAATTTCTATTTGAGTATGTGAGTGAGCTGCCTACAACCTTTCGCTCCAGTATTCAGGGCCATACATTTAAAGCAACTTTACATGTCACTGGAGGATTAAATTGTGCGGAAACCTGCACGTCTTACTGTGTTGCCATATACATAATGATATCTATTTCGAATTGCCGTACTAAAATATCTGTCAGATTATGAATCAAGTGCACTTTGCTGTTGTGAATTTGCGATACACTGCGTTTACTTACCTATGTATTGACTTTTATACTACAGGTGTCTGTGTATAACTAGGGGCAGATGTTCCTAGTGTTGAATGCATACTAATGTTCGCTCGGGATTGCATTGGGATTGGGTGGCACTATATTTCATGCCGTATCTTCTGTTTTGGTACTGTGTTACCTTTTACTGTTGTAACATTGAGTGTATATGTTTGCTTTTCAATTACTGTACCTACTGTTTCGTATTTGATATTAATGTTTTTAGGTGGACCCTTTTTAGTACATTTTGTTATAAATCTATATAGGTAAATGTTGTTGTAAATACATATATGTCACATTCCATCTGTAAAGTGTACGATTAAAATAATTAGAATCTGTTGCAGTTGTTTTTTAAGATAAAGCATAGCATACCTATTTAAAAATTGTACCTACTTTATGTAAATCAAAATGAAAAAGTAACAATTTCCATAGGTAATATTTAATAGTAGTACCTAAGTCTAAAATTATATCTACAAAATCCTGCAGAGTAATAATTTAATTTAGGCCACTAGGAAATAGGTCTTCATTTCAAAGGTAGTCCCCAGACTGCTTACCTAGCTTTAGACCCCTTCCTTTAACAAGAACTACCCTCATGTGAAGTTAATTTCAGCACAAGACCTGAAGTTGACGCGGCTCCCAGGAGAGGACTTAGCTCCATTTTGGATTAGTGCCCCGTACAGTTATAAAAACCAAGGGCCTACACAAAGTAACATTCGATAAGCGATGACGCTAGTAGAAAAGCCAAAAAATGTATTGAGTTGACATAAGCTATCGAAATGTCACGGGATCATAGGTCAACGAATAGAAATTAGCTAGACAATGTTAACATCATTCGATTCTATGAAACAAATCGACAGCGTCGAACGATTACTTCCATAGAAATGCGGAGCCAAGTGGCACTTTTTGACAAGCGTTGTCGCTAGTTTTCGATTCGTATGGTGGAAACATTCGCGAAAGCGATAGCGATTGTAGAAATAGAATCGCTCCGAAGCGAATGCCATTTGTCTAACTAGGCCTTCAGATCTGGTATTTTACGAATGTTTTCTGATGAATTGTATAATTGGCTGTGTATTTCTCTGGAAACAATAGAACCATCATCTTTCGTGGGCGTCAAAAAGGTATTTTAAAGGGACGAGTAGGATAGCCCTAGAAGGACATACAGTGACCTCATTGGTGATGTTCTTCAGATGCGTAGTACTCACAACCGGCCTGCGTGTAGCTGATGTAAGAACGTAAACAAAGCAAAAGTAGTACCTACCTATGTAAGGATCTTAGCAACTGGCGTTTTGTTATTTCTGTCTACCCCTATGGGAAGAAGGCATGAGTTTATGTATGCATGTAAGTAAATGAGTAGGATTGTCTTTTTTTGGTATTCTAACACCAACGTACACCGATTTACAATCTTGGTAAATTTAGTGATAAAGAACTCTTAGGCCCGTATTACAGAACGTCACTCAATACTCAAGCATTACTTAAAACTAGATTCAAGCCATTTGATTGGTTGAAACTAGTTTTAAGTAATGCTTGAGTATTGAGTGATGTTCTGTAATACGGGACTTAGTGTGTTTAAAGGTTAAAATGTTGATTCAATGTGGCTGACCGAAGATCAAGTTCTGTTGGCGAGCAATTTTAAAGGTGTTACTTTATTATTTTATTTATTAAGGGATAATAAGCAACTACAACATATATAATACATAAGGTTAACAAAACTTTAAGTAGTAACTTTAACTTCTTTAGCAGTTCAGGTCTGCAATATGCTGATTTTGAGGTACCCATACAACCCTTTACGTAGGTCGTGGGTTTGAACCCAAGCAGTACGTTACTTCGTGTACTTTATTTCATAACCACCGCACTGAAAACGGTGAAAGAGAGAGAATCGAGAAGAAACCGTTTCTAAAAACAAAAATTCGAAGACATGTGACCTACACTGACTGGGCCGTGTGGTAGATGGCCTCCTCCCTCTCATAGAGTGGAGGCCCGGGTCAGTAATGGGAACGTTTATAGGCTGATTTTGCTCAACATTAAAAACGTAATTTAACCTACCAAGATTTTTGGTATCGTTAACATAATCGTTGAAAAAAGAAAAATAAATCATTTCTAGCTGGGTATGAATACGGTGCTCCCGAGCAGACCATGGCCCACTTGCTGGAGTGTCCAGTGTCCAACGAAACAACATAAAACACCGAGTGGGATTAATATGTTGTGTGCCTTTTGGTCTGTGCTGAATAGATCAATTTTCTTGAAATATAACTAAGTAATAAAAAGAAAACAAAGCAGTACACGATTCATTAAAAATTAATTATCATGAATGAACCTTGTACTAAGTTAAATTTTTGGAATCGTGTCTTCAAGTTCTTTCTTTTGATACCGCATCCCCGATCATGTGTAAAAGCTTAAGATAGGTACGAGACGGGCTACCTAATGCAGAAAGGATTGCTGGGTGGTAAGAAGGTAGTGGGATAACATAACCCGGTTAATTAGTATGACAATCACGAAATTATTAAATATTTTGTCAGCTTTATTGACGGTTTCACGGGCACCTCTAAATATTTTTTTAATGTTTGTTACTTGTAGCTATCGGATGAGGTACAAATATTAAATAAAATATTTAGATTAAATGTATACTTTTTCCATGTAATTTGTACGCATAATGTCATAGTATATTTTTTAGTTAAATGGTGTCCTAGTTCATGTAAGTCGACGATTGTGAAAATCATTAACTGACTGCTTGATGTTTCTTTTAACTGTTTGCTGTTTTAGAACACTAGATTACGTCGAAAGCTTTGTTAACGTATTCATTACCAAATAAAATAGCATTCATGGCCATTTAATTTGAGAGTTTAGAGAAAAATTATATTTAATGACGAATTTCGGGAAATTTTCAAAAACACACTAGTCTTGTATTTTCGCGAATAAAAGTTGAATTACAGCTCACTCTGTTCTAATGTTAATTCATAATTCATCATAATAGTTATAATAACCATACATAGTGCATGTGGTGTTAGCCTGGAAGTAGCAAATGAAGGTAGGTAGGTACTTAACCCATACCGCGACCCCGGCAGGCATCGGCTCTTTTGGACCCCGTCAATGATGCTGATATCTCTTTGAGAGGTACTTAACCCTAAATGGCGACCAAATTGATAATAAGAAGAATGTAACAGTTACGCTCAAATTGTCCTTTTATATTCTAAACACAACATAAGTACGACCAGGCAGTGTATGTTGAAGACATAAACATGCACTTATTTTAAAAGCACATGCTGTTGAAAAGAAAATATGGGACGTAGCAGCTGCAATTCATTTCACAGTATGTAGGTAGTTCTTAATAACGAGTGTATGAAATCGCCCTCTTACCATCAGAGAGATGACTTAATAAAGTCTCCAGCGCTTATTTACTACTTTCATATTATGTAATATGAAAGTAGTAAATAAGCGCTAATTTTTGTTGACTTTATTTATCAAAATGTTGTGGGTACATATCTACTTGGTACACATATAAGTTTCATAATACAGTCAACAAAAATTTGATTTCGTAAACTCTTCAATATTATTGCGTGCGATAAATTATTTTCAGTATTAAGAGTTGCACGTACAGTATCCAATCAGGTCAGGTCAGGTCAGTTTCCTTAAGTGGCTTGGCTTATTCTGTAATGAATACGGAACCCTAAAAACGGTACGAAAATAATGAGAATTCACAATGCCTACTTGTTTCGCATTAATCGCACGGTTTATGTTGGGTATGAACGTTTTGATGTGTGTAAGAAAACTTTAAATTACCTAGTAGTTTTTAATGTAAGGGCTCCTACAAACAGGCGCGACACGCGACGCGAATCGCACGCCACTCAAAAGCACCGCATGTCGCGCGACGTGCGGTGCCTTTGTGCCGCGTGCGATTCGCGTCGCGTGTCGCGCCTGTTTGAAGGAGCGTTAATGCATACCGTGATACCGAATTACATTAAAAACTACTTTGCTTACCAAATAAATAAGATAAGTCAAGTAAAGTAAAAATAAATACACTTACTTAGTGGCCTGCACACTTAAAATTATCTCATTTGATGACTCTGCCTCAACTAAAGCAGTTTTATGTGATGGTCGTTAGTTGATAAGGACCATTAAGTTGCTCGTTACCGGGCTTCTGTAATCTGTACACCCTTCAGGGCAAGCCATTAAAATTTTCTAAAAAATCTTTTTCGTTTTTTATAGAGATCGATTTAATTAAGGAAGTTGTCATTAGTTGCAACTGGTTGTTTCTGAAATACATTCCAATTAAACTTTGAAGACAGTAATGAATAAACTACTTATTCAATAAAAAAAGGTTATGTCCGATGAAGAAGCTTATCATATTTAGGTACTTATTCCGTCCATATTTTAACATTAATAATGGAGTCAGGGACAAAAAATTAACACTGAAAATACTTGCTTCATATAATCCTCGTTACCATTTTTATCCCCCTTTTTGATGCTAGAAACGTGTATAATTCCAGTTTTGCTGTTTGTTGGAAAGCACGGAGTGTAATTTCAGTGAAAGCTGTGATGAATGCTTGCATTTCCGGCACACAACGACTGAGGTTGCGGGCTGCTGGTTCAATGCGTACAAATCCCGTTTGTAGGGATTGTTCGCGGTACAAACGAGCAATACCACATCATTTAAATTGCCCCAACATATTAGTATAGCTCTAGTATTTACTGCGTAAATACAGTCACCAAAAGAGGTAAGTAACCAGGGTTGTTGGATATATTTGAAGTTTAGTAAGAAACCGATAAATGTTTTCGAATGAAATTTAATTTGATAAATTACCAGTTTGTTTTCTTTTAATTTAATTTAATTTAGTTTGAAAAATTTCATCGGCTTCTTACTAAACTTCAACTATATCCAGAGACCTTGCATACTTATCTCTTTTGCTGACTGTATGTACACGCTAACCGTTTCCAATTTAAACGAGTTTAACTTAATTTATTAACCGCTTCCCACGACCACAATATTATTAAAAGTTACTGAAATGTTTCGACATTTTCCGTCGAACAAATCAAATATTTCAGATTACTTATCAAATTGTCCGATAGAGAATGTAGACCGTCAGCATTCTTTCTTTACGAACTTTTATTATCATCCCCGAACAAACTTTGAACCGAACGTTTGAATGACGGTGATACGATTTTCTACTTATGTGTTATTGTTGTTTAAAAAATGTATGTTCTATGCAAGAATGCCCACATGCATCACGGAATTCGCGGGTCCGTCCACTTAGTGACCTCAGGGATTGGGGCGCACAATGGTCACGTGCTGCCTTGCACACATGCACAGTTAGGTTTCGGGGAGACCCCTTTACAGTCTCCCCAGAGATGTGCCCTAACAAGCGTAGCACAGGTAGGGTTGCCAGGCCCAAAAATAGAAAAGCCTGACACAGATTCATATTAAGCCGGACATTTTGCCCTGAAAACCCGGAACATGGGTTTTTAAACAAAAAAAATAATTGATACTTTTATTTGTGTATTTATTTTATACTGTTATTCATTTGAGACTTAAAGATCCTTCAAACAGTCGCGACACGCGAAGCGAATCGCACGCGACACAAAGGCACTGCTCGTCGCGCGACAGGCGGTGCGTTTGTGTCGCGTGCGATTCGCGTCGCGTGTCGCGCCTGTTTGAAGGAGTCTTTACTTTACTCATAATTATGTATATGTTATTATGAATCACATTTTGTTCCAACTAAAGTAATTTGTAACTTCTTTACTTACATTGAAAGTAACTAAAACAATCAATAATCAGGCATATCTTTTGTAAATAGGTAGGCGTAACTTGCCAGTTTACAAAAATAAAATAATGATATATCTTTACTCCACTTTATACCTAATAAGAGAAGGGGCGGGGTTGACTAATAGCCTAACAAAAGCCGGACAGGCCGGACTTGTTTATATTTGGCCTGACACGATTGTAAAATGCCGGACATGTCCGGCTAAAGGCGGACACCTGGCAACCCTAAGCACAGAGGGGGTTTCGGAATGGTATTTTCAGAGGTAATGGTGCCGCTTCCATGTGCAGATGGTGACTACCGGGGTAAGGTAAAAATCCCACACTCCCCGGTCTTATCTCCAAAGCCCGCCTTTCGAAGGTTTTCCCGCGAAAAAAGAAAAGAAAAGTTTACTAGTATTTGCTATTTGTATTAAAGTTACCTTAGTAGGTACCTTCTTTGCATTGCATTTATTTACCTACCTACCTACCTAGGTAATTAAGTATCGGCTATTGGAAAAAAACTATTACAAAAATTCGCCAGTCAAAAAACATCATACGGTGGTTATAAATAATAACTTGTGATTATAACTTGTTTTGATTACGTAACGGAAACGCACGACTGTCTTTTTTTTGAAATCCAAAACTGCAAATCTTAGTGAAACTAGAGAAATGAAAATAGCAATTTATAAGCTGCTTCTAAAGATAGATTCAATAGAAGGTTACACACCTATAATGTTGGCAGTTTATTTATGTACAGCCAGCAAAATTTAATGAGAAAATTTTACCTATTCATAGAAACGTAATATTATTTAATTTTGTGCGAATATTGAACCTGTGTCTCATTCTTGTCTTCATTAAAAAAAAATTGAGAGTACCTACCATTCAAATAACATTATTCTAACTTAATTTTGTTTAGACATTCGTGCAGAATAGGTACCTACAGAAAAACACCAGCCGATCGATTCTGTAAACATCTCACTATGAAAACAAGTGAGCTTGAAGTAAGCTGTCAATAGTCTCAATCCCTTGCATCAGATGGCATGACAGCTCACTTCACCTAAGTTTTCGGTGAGATTTTTTACAGAATAGACACGGAATAGACCGACAGGGTTAACAAACAGTTGGGTATTAAATCGGCAATTTCACAAAAAAACTTGATAAACTTTTACATTAGGTACCGTCAAACGGGTTGGATAGGGATGCAGGGGTGAAGCGGGACGAAACTTTAAAAGGGATTTTAACATTGAAGTAATATGGATTGTTGCCAATAAAAGCACTTAATCGTTAATTATAATACAGTAAACACATTAGAGCCCATTAAATCCCTTTTAAAGTTTCGTCTGGATTCACCCCTGTATCCCTATTCACCCCGTTTGAGGATTTTGTTCGAGCGGTTTGAAGTTTAAACTTCAAACTAGCGTTTGTTTTAACAAAAATTCGGACTTTTCAACGTGTTGAATACCTATGTTTTAATTCCAAACAGTTAACCTATGTAAAATGCCTCTGTGGAGCTCACGGGCATTTAAAAGTAATAGAGATAACTAACAACTAATAACTTTAAAAGCAGTCAAGCATTTTTTGGGATTTGAAGCACGGGGGTTTCACAGTGTAGTTAGCAGGAAATATTTAAAACACTTTTACCTATTACGTACTTATAATAAAGTTGAATGTATTTAGTTTTCGAAAAATATTACCCTTTTTATTGGACTTGCCCGGGCGTCATGACAAAAGTTTGTAAGATTGTCGTTAATAAACGGTTGTGAACACCATAATGACCTGACCTCATAAATAATAATTATCTTGTTTTAATTAATTATTTCAAAACAAACAATATGGGATAAGCTTATGAACTTTAACTTAATTGTGTTTCGTTAACAACTGAAAATGGTAGAAGCAACATTATGTGAAATCAAAATAAATTTACAGTGGCTTGAGGAAATTAAACTCTTCTCTTAGATACATTGCATATTACACTCGTTAAGGCTAAAGCTTTTGGCTTAAGTATTTATCTTTTTATTTATATAAGGCTTACAAATTAAATACGCAGCATTAACTCACCATTTTTGTCGTAATATAAGGTAGAATGTGGCAGGACTACTTACATAGAAATGTTCAAAAGCTCATGAGGAAATCTACCACCACACACTTATAACATAAAAGCTTTTTAGGCGTCCGAATTAGATACATCATTCTGACTGGTCTCCAAATGTCAAAAAATCTGAAAGTCCGTCAGATCAATTTAAAAATAAATAAATCAATTCTTTTAAAAAACACATTTGTCAATCTTAAATTCATAATTTTGTTCTGCAGCTACCTCCAATACTTCGTTGTTAATCAGCCCGCGAGCAGACGTGTCTTTTGACACCTCACATGCGTGGATAAATACGAAAAACAAAAAAAAAAACGCACGTAAATGCGAATAGCTAGCCGCGGCTTCGACTAGTCAGTCGCGCCTGCTACTTGCTAGTCGCTCCTGCGACTAGTCAGTGGCGCTGGCGACTAGCTTGTCGCGCCTGTTGTAATTAGTCAGTCGCAGAACTACAAAAAAATGTTCAGGCGCCAGACGAATTTTGAATGAATTTCTCTATACATCGGACAAAGCTACGAGTATTTGATTTTTTCCCGCGTAACAGCTAGTATACTTAATTATCAAGATAAATTATAAATAGGTTTTAAAAATAACGGATGCTTGTAATAAATAAAACGATTTGCTTAATACGCAGATAACTAATTTCTATGTATACCTAGGGCATGGTACTAAACTATACGAGTACCTAAGTAAAAGATAGTACATTTCTGTTTACTTCCTTTGTTGGTGTGTCGAAATAAAGGGAATTATATTGTAATTAAATTAAGTGCACTTTTATAAAAAAATGGTGATGCCATAAAACGCTAAGGTAACAGTAGATTTAACAATATAAGTAGATATAATCATTTTCCAATAAACAGAAAAACTCAACATTTCTGTTGTATTTTTCTTTCGCAAACCACAAAAGAAAATCAGTTGTCATAATGGGCTTTCGATGTACTAAAAATTCCAAATTCGAGTCTTCGAGAATAATTATATCAACTTACGGGTGCTCGCGGCACAGCTCACAATTGTTTTCAAATTAGAAACACGCCAGCGGAACATTCTTCAAGACAATTTACACTTTCAACCATTAACGTTTGCGCAGTGCTAAACATTGCTTTGCACTTCAAATTGAGGTTATCAGTTCTTGCTTTTAATCGGCGTTTTCCCAAATTGCGAATGCTGGTGAATGTTTGTTTGCGTTCGCTTCTGAAGCAGAAGAAAATTAGAGAATATTAATTGCGGAAGTTTTTTAATACTGCAGAGGAAGGAAGATTGCATGTTTATGTAATCTATGTGCCCAATTAAGTAGGGACCGTAGACTGTTGTATTATACATGTCATGTTCTAAAGTCTGTTTATGTAAATGTCATTAAGAGCAGTGCTCCGATTCTTGGATTCATGTAGAAGTATATAGATACTGATTTACACGTACGTACCTATGTTTGTTGTTGTTGTTGTTGTTTCTGTAAATAGATTTCTACTTAGTCTTATCTTGTTTTTAAAACCTCTTGTTTCATAAAACGCAATTTGTTTACGTGAATAATTTTATCTGCTTGTCGATCTCGTTAGCTTTTGCATTCATTAGAGTAAAGCCACTTGTAATGGTCATCGAAATGTCATTAGTACCTACCTACCTACGTTTTACGATGGTAGAGGTTTGTGTAAATAAACACTGAGCTCTATCGACTTCGGGGCGCCACCTAAGTCCTGGGAATAACAACAAAAATGTTTTTTGACTCTGAATTTGCGTGAAGTTATTACGAAAATTCGACGCTTAATTTTCGCAATGGATTTTATTAAGTAAATATATAAATTACGCTGCCCTCTTCAGCACCCTAATTGTGTAACACACTATCTATCACAATCTGGATCATTTTGAAGCCTATTGCTAATTCATTGCTTCATGTGTTCAAAACATTTGTCTGCTCAACAACAACAAACAACGCAATGAATGTTGTTGAACTATGAAATGAACGCCATTCCTACTGTTAGTGTGTTACGTAACTGCCGCGCAGGTGACCAAAGGTTTTACGTCTCGGATAAAATGTTTATGAATCGAATCTAAACATACCTACTTTCGACTTACATCTAACAAGATTATTTTTATTTACTGATTTAATTCTAGTAGCGTACACATTCTGTTTAAGAAAACACGATGAAGCTACAGAACCTCCTCCTGAAATCTTCATATCTTGTTTCAGTCTGTGGCTACGAAAACAATCAAACTAAGTTGATTCGGCTAATTAATATTAATCATGGCTTCAAATATTAAAACAGGAAAATGTAGAATGTAATAAAATGTACAATGAAATGTATTAAAAAGTACTTATTTTATCATAATTTTTTTTATTCTATAACTGAATCATTCATTTCTTATATCTTTATATGAATGGTACAATGATGAAAACAATTGTGAGCTTTGCCGCGAGCACCTCTAAGTTGAAACAAATATTGTCCAAGACTCGGCTATGAAATTTTTAGTACATCGAAAGCCCATTATGATAACTGATTTTCTTTTGTGGTTTGCGAAAGAAAAATACTACAGAAATGTTGAGTTTTTGTGTTAATGGAAAATCATTATACTTATATTGATAAATCTACTGTTACCTTTGCGTTTTTCTGGCATTACCATTTTTTTTTTTTTATAAAACAGTACTTAATTTAATTACGATATCCTTCCCTCCATTTCTTACTTCTATAACTATACACAGTGTATAAATAAATTAGGTAAATTTTAATGACGGGATCGAATGATAGATTAACATAGCATAATCGTTTTTCGCTTGAGTGCCTCCTGTTTTAGCAAAATCTTCAGTTAGGAACCTATTGAACATGAGGAGCGGGCATTACAGGGAAGTTACAGTGGTATTCCTTTCTGGGTCAACTTGTTTCCAGCTTACCGAGACTTACATACATTTGCTTTCATAGGCTGACTATAAGTATATTTTCATGAAACGGAAAACGGACAGACAGACGTATGTGGGGCTCCTTTTATTATACAATATAATGATTTATCGTGGTCACGCCCTACTCGGGTTTGAATCAACTCATTTATCATTTCCTTATGGCGAAAATAGCTTGTAGCTCGGAGCAATATAGTTACGTCAGCAAGTAATAAAAGTAGGTTAGTAAAGTACCTACGGTTTAAATTACTGAACTACACTGGCTTTCAAAACTTAGTACCACACTGTTAAAATTGCAATAACTTTTAAAGTACATAAGATATATTTTCGAAATAAAAAGGATTACAAAAATATTTTTGTTTTAATATAAAATCTTTATAGTCGATAACCTTCTTTTAAGGAATAGCTGAAAAATACTTTATAAACAATAACACTCCTTTTCAAATTGCTGTCTCACTTTTGACTTTTTTGTTTATGTTTTTGTTTTCACATTTATTTCTTGATCGATGAATTTTGATTCAAAAGCCAAGGTATCTACAGCTCGTAAACTTTACTTATCATGACTCTTTCACCTGAAGAATGTGCAAGAATCATGGCTTTTCTGGAACTAGGCATCAGTATGCGTCGTACTGCAAGAATGGTGGGTGTAACATTAAGAACGGTCCGGTAGGTGAAGCGAACATACGAAGAAACTGGAAACCATCTGAAGAGACTTCATAATAGCAGACCTAGGTGCGCTTGTACCCGAGAATACCGCTATATTGTCTCCACCGTGTTGAGAAATCGCCAACTCAATGCAGTTGAAGTCCAGCAACAGTACAGTGAGAAGAAGTCTTGCTGAAGCAAACCCGAAGCCCCAAAGGCCAGCAAGTGACCGCAAACTCGAGAGAGGGCATTAAGTAGCAAGATTGCGCTACGCCCGTGAACACATACAGTGGAGTGAAGAAGAATGGGCAAGAGTTCACTGATGAGTTTCAATTCTCACTATTCACTTCTGATGGAAGGCGAAGAGTATATAGGTGACCTGGTGAGTGATACTTTTAGGCCTGTTTCACAGAAAGAGTTTGGACACCGTAATAGTACGATGGAGGCTCTGTACACGTATGGGCTGGCATCTCTTCAGAAGGTCGCACAGAGCTAGTGGCCATAGAAAATGGCACCCTGACTGGGGAAAGATATGCTCAAGAGATTCTTAATGAGTATGCAGGACCATATTTAGTAAATATGGGTGATGAATCGATACTGATGCAGGATAACTCCTGGCCACACACCGCTCGGGTCGTACAAGAGTACATTCAGGAGGTTGGTATCAACTTGATGGTTTGACCATCTAGAAGTCCTGATCTCAACCCGATCGAGCACACCTGAGATGAGCTCGGAAGGCTGGTCAGAAGCCGCAGACCACCTCCTATCACCCTCAGGGCCTCATCAGGGCCCTAAAACTGGCCCTGATGTAAAAATCGGAAAATATTCCCCACCATCGCCTCGGCACCCCCGTTCTTAGGGTGCCAAACCGGCTCAAAGCTGTAATCAGAGCCCGGCAAGGCCATACCAGTTATTAAAATGTAACTATGGCGTAAAACATACTTATTAAATGTTCTTTGCGTTTATTGCCTGTAAGTTAAAAAATGGCTGTTTTTTGTTTTATATTTTTTATGTTAAAACGTTACTAATGTATAATAAACTATAATTTCAAAGAAAGTTGACGAAATTTGTTATAAAACTTTTTTATTTAAAAACTCTGACTTCTATAGTTTAGGAAAAATTGCAATTAATATACTAAGAACTTAGTATGAAAATTTAGGATTAATTCACTTTTGCCGAAGCTCAGTTGTTTAAATCGCAGAGCAAAACTTACATTTCAATACTAGTAGCTAGACAGGATCGTCTCAATTTACGGTTTCCAAGTTGTACGACAAAACTTCATAACATACCGAAATCATGTTCAAAGGGAAAGTTATTAAGATTAAGTACCTCTTAACCTACGTCTGGAGCTTATGGACGAGACGTAAAGCATAATTAGGCGGCAAATTGTGCGATCACCCAGAAGTCCCCAAACCAAATCGTGGCTGTAAACATCATCCATCACAATGTCTATTCGGAATCCGGCCCTGGGCGCGAACCCCTTCTATTAATAGCTCATAAGTACAAGCACATACTAGAGATCGTTCACATGCCACTATTTTTATATCATCAGTTTTAATATTACAGTATCTTGACAAAAAGCAATATACAGAATATTTTCCTGTACCCTACTACATTCTTGGAGCGCTTATCAATCATCTTAGGTACTCAATTATGGAAAAAGAGTTCCTTTCACAAATATTTGGGAACAAAAAAGGAAAAGAGAAAAAAATCTTTGTTTTGTTCCAGAAACTGTTTTGCATAAATCCTTTGCACAGTTCGTGTATTATTACATCTTAAATCTGCAAGTTTCTCAATATCCTACGCTAGTAGAAACTTGGAATAATTTATTCAAGTTGTGGGGAGGCAAATCCGCCGCCGCCCGTGCTTACAAAATGTAATATTGCACGGTGTTAACAATACCTTAGTTATGCTATACAGCGCGTTAAGTTTAGATGAACTTCGTAAGATAGCTAACATAATTATTCTTCATTCACTTTACTTTAACTAGATTATGCTTTATTTACGAACTTTTGTATGACTAAATGCTTAGTGTGGCCTAGGTTTAGGTGGATAAAACTTGTAAGCGCTAACTTTAGGATCAATCCTACTTGATTAAGTTACGTCCAATTCTGATACATATAGGTGCGTCTTTAGGTCTGTACCTACTTAAATGTATACGTTCAAATTGATGGCTCCATAAAAAAATCAATGACCGTGCTAATTGCCTTTTAATTATATTTTTCCACAGAACGCTGAGTTGGCGTTCTGCCGGATTTCTATTTAAATTATATCTGCTCTTAGTAGCTACTAGAATCGCTTAAATCGACTCCTTCAGGTTTTTCTCTTTACTCTGGAACAGGTATACAGGCTAGCATGGACATCGACGCGCAAACTGTAACCGTGAATTCAGCACATGATTTAAACCCCTAGCGTAGAAATTTTTCGTCGGTTATCAAAAAGAAAATTTGCTGTTTCATAGAAAAGTGCAATACCTAGCCGGTCTAAATGTATGGAACAGCTAATTTGTTTTTTAATTACCGACGAAAAATTTCTGCGGTAGTAGTTAAGTCTAGAATTATGTGCTGAATGGCTCGTACAAACTGGCGCGACACGACGCTTGACACAAAGGCACCGCGTGTCGAGCGACGAGCGGCGCCTTTGTGTAGCGCTGTCGCGTCGCGCCTGTCTGTTGAAGCCTGTACAATTTGCGCGTCGATGTCCCTGCCACCCTGTATAGTACCTACAGTAAAAACGTTTAAAAACCAGCTACCTAGGTAATTTATTATTAAAGTGCCAACATGTTGTAATGAATTTGGTTGGTAGGTACCACGGAACAGATAAAGGTACCTACGTCAACAAATATTGTAAGAACAAAAGAGTGCCTACTGTATAAAGTTCCGTTTTTTTGTAATGAATAGCTTGTAAAATATGTATGTTAGGATGAAAGTTGGGCCCGGGTCGTGAAGTTGGGCCCGCATGGAATTACTTAATATTTGTATAGGTTCAGACCAAATTGGTCGGTCACCCTAATTGCGTTAAACATTCGCAGTCCCATACATTTTTATTTTAGCATTACAATAAAAACAAATCATGCCTTAATTATTTTAACATCATCGTTCTCTTGCCCTTATTCATGCCAATTTATTTGAGGTCGACGCAAAATGGCAATAATTTAATATGAAAATAGTCTAGTCGATAATTCGGTAAAATTAAGTAAAATTGAAAAGGATTGTTATTGTGAGTGTGTTATGAAATTAGGGTGGTTGTACGTGCACCTGGTTCGTGCGTGTGAAATTTGTGTCTGAAACCCTAATACTTACTTCGTAATATCGAATAGGCAATCACAGAAATAAATTTCAAAAACTTAGGGCGTAAAGTTCGTCAAAAGACTTCATTTCTTACGTAAAAACTATGTTCGTTTATCGCTCATGATTTAATCTTTTCGTGGTATATTCTGTAAAAACTTGATCCCTACCGAACTCATTGCAGAACCCGAACTTTCAGGTGTCACTGTTAAAATTCAGTTCTAAGCGGATGCAGAAATGCTGAAAACTTACCTAGTACCTATATGAGCGGAAGTTAAACAGAATAACGCTACTGATCTTCGATCCAATGACTCTTAGTATGTGACCTTATTTACACTAAGCTACTTGTGGGATATAAAATAAACAGTGACATTCGCTTGGCAATTTTCCTCACACAATCTTAGGTAAGCAAACATGGCTCCCAAGATAATACCCGGACGTTCAGTCCTGCATCCGATATGGATGGTATTATTTGGGGGCATGCATATTGCATAGATGTTCCATTTGCATGTCGTCTTATAAAATCCGTCTAGTTATTGCATATGTAACTCAGGTCTTTGGTAAAATATTGAAGCTTACAAATGTATGGGCGTAATGCTTACATGTATTCCTATGTACGAGTATTCGAGAAATATATAGATAAGTAATGATAGCAGTAGAAATGCTGGCTTAGGGATGAATAAACCTCTTCCTTTTGCTTGCACGTGCCATCCCAACCAGCAAAGTAATCTTATAACAAAATATTATAAGTCTGTTAACACTTATAAGTGCATTGGTGTAGACTATTTACTTATAGTTGCATTTCACAAGCCTTTAATTTACTCAGGAGAATTTGCTTCTATAATTTAGTTTATAGTAAATACAAGTTTAACTTATAGAACAGTTATAAGACTCATATACTTATGAATGCATTTCACAAGACTAAATATACTCAGGAGCATTGGCGTCTATAACTTAGTCTTATAGCACCTACAAGATTAACTTATAGGACAGTTATAAAATAATTATAGTTACAAATGCATTTCACAAAACAATATACTCAGGAGCATTGGTTTCTATAACTAAGTCCATAGCTACTACAAGATTAACTCATAGGACAGTTATAGGATGCACTTACTTTTAACATACTTGGCAGAGATCCTTATAAGTATTTGGCACTATCGTCTTGTTGAAGTCTTTTATAAGATTGTTAGCATTTTACAAATACGCTATGACAGCAAACAAACTTATAAACTACCGGACCAAGCACTTTGTAAGTAAACGTCAGCCATTTTGTCAACTCATAGTTTGTCAACTCTTAGTCAAGCGCAACAGATTATGTAATGGAGGGTTCCATCGAAAATAATATTGTACTTGTTAAGTGCTATTCTGATTATGAAGAACAGGAAGAAACGGCCATGAGAAAGAATATGATTCAGAAATAAAAGAAAGCACAGACTATGAAAAGAATCATGAATTACTTCAAGATATACAAAGCTGGGCTATAAAATTGAATATACCGCATTGGCACCAAATGAATTATCAATAAAACTATACAAAAGAATTTTAAAAAATCTACCCAAAGATGCATGAAGTTTGTTAAAAACAAATAAAAGTCTTGTAAACTTGCATAAACAGTTGATGGACGAAAAAATAATCAAAGCTTAGTTTTTGTCAACTTGCCCAATTGAGCGAGATTTAACAGGTGAGGTTGATAAACGATTCATGAGCAAACCTAATTAGTTTCAAAATAGAGGAGAAATTATATTTACTAAAATTGTAATAAGTACTAATTTGCTTATAGTGATTCTATAACGTACTCAATGCAGAGCATTTTTAAAACATGGCGAATTTTCACACGAATCATTGAAATTAAATTTTAACAACAACTATACAGTGTTCAATTTTGCTCTAGGCGTTAGCAGAAAAAAAAAACAATATGCGGTACATATTCACAATAAATTTGACTTCCCCACCAGTTTCCACACTTTCACAAAGTAAATAGCTATATTATAAACTAATGAATACTAATGGAATTATTTATATTAGTAAGGAATATGAGTAAACAAATTTCTCAAACACAAAACACGTGCACGTTACAGTTTATAACACGTACGTATAACAAACAACCAAGTATGTTACAAGAGCATTATAAAAATTATAGCTTTTATAAGATACTTGAGTCAGAGCGTAATAGAAGTACTAGTGCCTGTAACTGTATAGGCTAAGATTGTTATAGAAACTCGAAACTCGATTGTTATAGATAATCGTCAAGTATATTATAAGAGTTAATGACTTTTTCCAAGTTCATTGTAAGATCGTTACAGAAATGTATGCTCCTATACTGGCGCCCAAATCCTTGTTTGTAGCATACTTCAAGTATCTTATAAATGCACGAAAAGCAGAAGAATGAATGAGAGCGTTATAAGTACTGACTTTGCTAGTTGGGATTAGTTCAAACATGTGGAATATTTTTGGTTTAACTAAGCTGGAAAATGGACACACACTTAATCAGTGTCAGATTTAGCCAGCGCGGAGTCTGTAGCAAATTCTATCAAGGGCCCCTTGGTACGGCCCGATTTTAGAAATTGGGAATAGTCTTGAAAATTTTAGCACCTTGGATAGGTTAGGTACTATTTTCTTTGACCAATTATACTAAAATATGAAGGTACTTTGTTGACTTACGCGGGAAAGATTAAGACCTAAGGGAAGTTTTAATGCAAGAGCGAGCGAAGCGAGCTCGACCATTTCTAGCACCCCGCCACGGAGAGGTTACATTTCTTTTGACCATTCAAACATAATATTTCATTGGACCTACCGGTGGTAATAAGACTTGCTTTTTTAAACATCCAAGCACGGGGGCCCTCCAAAGCGTGGGGCCTGTAGCATTTGCTATACCTGCTACGTGGTTAATCCGGCCCTGCACTTAATAACCAAATAGAAGATTGAGATATCGAGAGACCATTTTTTTGGCATTCTAACTTGACTCGTGTAAGCATAGAAGTGAATAAAAATTGTTGATCCTAGTATTAAGTACCTACTTATCTACTTCTATAGGGCCTGGTTTTAAGTAAAGCTAGTTCTTTCTAATTTATTATTTATTTATTTATTTATACTTCTCGCACACAATAACATACAAAGGCGGACTTAATGCCTTAGGCATTCTCTACCAGTCAACCAAGGGTGGTGTAGAGATAAGATGGCAGGTGCTCTGCTTAACAGGCGTTAATAATAATAAAAAAATATTAAAAAGATAACATAATTAATTATACATGAAATAGGTATACAAGTACCTAAATAGGTTATAAACTTATAATACACATACATACATATTTACTATAATATATACCTACATTATATTATATATATATATGCTATATATATACACTAAAAGGGAAGGAGGTAATTGAGATGACTCTACACTATTTATTTTGAAAATAACTCTGCAATTTTCGCTTAAATGCATACCGACTGGTGGCCGTCCTGATATCAAGAGGAAGCGCATTCCAGAGAACAATAGACTGAATATGAAAGGATGAATGAACGAAATCAGAAGTATGAGAAGGACAGAGTAGGAGAAGATTATTGGATGAACGGAAATTCAAAAATCTAATTCTAATTCTTCGACAAAGTAAGAGTTTCGCGCAAAAAAGTAAGAAATGATAGAGGTTACCCCATTTACCAACTCGCTCGGTAAAAAGACGCTTTCAGGAACTAGTAAATCATAAAGTCGTCTTATTGCAACGTAACTGCGGCCAAAAACTTTAGAAACTGCAAACTCACGAGTTTCCTTACCATTCCAACCATTTCTGAGCAATTCTCTTGGCAACAACACTGGGCTTTTTGCGTTTCACTACTAATTTATATGAAGAGGTTTCAGACATCTCTACTTTATTCAACCGGGACACATACCTGAGTAATAAAAGATCGAGACAGACAAATCATTTATGTAAGGGGTTATCTCACAATCAAATAGTTTTTCAATTACAATGAATAATGAATTGAAGGAGTAGGTACACCAGAGAAAACCTTTTTTGTAAATTGTTTTTTTTTTGTGTAAGTACATTCAAGTCTTTTATGTCTTCGTCAGTTTTCAAGTTATTTTCAAGTCAGAGCACATAATATCTTTTGAAGCTACTGCACTGAGCAGACTATTGCATAGAAAACTATGTTTAATAACTTGATAACAAAGACCAAAATAATATACACCTTTGACCAATGTCGAGTTGACATCAACCTAAAAAAAACCCTTTTAATGGCCTGTCCATTTAATGAAATATAAATATATATTTTTTCCTTAACTGTCAGAGTTTTTAACGCCCGGTTACTGGGCGAAAATCAACACAAAAATATGCTGACAAATTGTCAAGCGCGCGTAACTGCTGTAGTTGGGTGAATGAATTATTGTTAACAGGAAATCGCATCACTTGACTTACGTTTCATATTGACGCGTCGATAATTTTCGTCGCAGACACTGGGTGTCAGTGTCACATTTTTAATTCGGTCTGACATGTAAAGAAGATTCTAATAACGTCCCACCTCTAGATTTGTAAAGCCGTCTCCGTAAATTTATGACCCCTCTTCCGATTAATTTCCCCTCCCTTTTAACATATTCCTCTTCAGAACTGCTTGTGGCGCTGATGTTTTTCATCCGTCACTATAATATAAAATTAAAATATAAATAAAATAAAAAAATGGCTTATCTAAATATTCTGTCTGTGTGGAGTGGTATTTCATGTTGTAACAATATTTATGTTTTTTTTTCGTTTCGGTCCCGTACTAACCGTACAAGATCGAACCGTACAATCAGGAAAATCCTAGCCTCCATAATGATTAATTTTGATGTGCTTTGCTTCACCGAGACTCGCTTGCCCGAATTCAGATCCACCCGACAATTCATCTTTCCAGAGACGGTGGGATGAGCCGCTCTGGAGAGTATTACATACAGAACAATTTACTTGACACGTCTGCTACTACTGCGGTGCGTGCGCGCCTGGTAGCTGTGGGTAAGTCGGAGTCGGGACTTTAGCTTCATGCACTGCCGTCGTCGAACATAGGCACTTTGTTCGACGATACTACTTTCCACCTCGCTGCGTCCCTGCAACTTGGAG
Source organism: Dryobotodes eremita (assembly GCA_917490735.1). Taxonomy (NCBI): domain Eukaryota; kingdom Metazoa; phylum Arthropoda; class Insecta; order Lepidoptera; family Noctuidae; genus Dryobotodes; species Dryobotodes eremita. Next base: position 13,195,479 of record OU823251.1, on the reverse strand, counting down.
ATCCTTGGTGTTCTCCTCATCGCTGCCACTGTGGCGAAGTTGTCAACAGCCTCGGACACCACGGCCTGTCTTGCAGCCGAAGTGCGGGCTGCTTAGCGCGGCACGCGAATATAACATCATCCGACGAGCTCTTGTCACCGTCGGCATTCCAACTGTATTAGAACCTAATGGCTTGGCACGCGAAGAAGAAACCGGACGGCATGTCTATATTTCCATGGAATGTGGGTAGGTCTTTAGTGTGGGACGCAACGTGTGTCGAAACTCTTGCGCCATCCCTTCTTCCTGGGTCGGCGTGCTGTGCTGGCTAGCGCTGCTGTGGCTGCAGAAAACCTCAAGCGGTGAAAGTATAATAACCTAATCGGTAATTATATTTTCGGGCCGTTTGGGGTGGCCGGTGGAGTTCACTGCTCATGGTTTGTTCAAACAAATCTCCAAACGGCTAGTTGACACTTTCTGTGACCCAAGGGCGAGATTTTACCTTGGCCAGAGGCTAAGCATTGCCTTACAACGTGGCAATGCCGCCAGTCTTTTGAATACATTACCAGTCGACAGCGATGCGGGGGAATTCAGTTAGGTTAGGTTATTATATTTTTATTTTTATTGTTTTTTTAGTTAATTTAGTATAAGAACTTTATCCAGTGTATATAAAACTGTATCATCGAAGTATTTTTTTTTATCGTCCTATTTTTATTTTAAAATTACGCACACTTGCTTTTCCAATTCACGTTAGCAGAATGGTCGACATCGGCTTTGCTTGCTATATTAAGAAATATAATAGAATAGAATCTAAAGAAGATGGCTGAATGTCATTCTACGGTATTGACATTACGACGAAATATTATAATTATTATGCTGAGTAAGTACCTAAAACAGATTCTATCGTGCAATGAGCAGACAAAAACAGCCTTTAAGGGGGAAGCGCCAAAGTAGCCCGCGAAATGCAAATTTTCTTACGTTTTTTTGCAATTTGCATGTTTGCATACAACCTGACACTGACCTGCAAATTGCAGAAAACGCAAGTAAATTTGAATTTCGCGGGCTACCCTGGCGCATCCCCCTTAAGGTGACAAACATATTTTGGACGTGACTGTACCGACATGTTTTGTTGGAGGTCTTCAATAAATAAATGAGTATTGCATTGAAAAGTATAGACACACAAAAGAAAAGTTTGTATTGTTTAAGACCCTTGAACACATTTTGTATTGTAGTTGTCTGAGATTCTAGAAGAACCAAAAGACGCATTAAAAACTTGAAAGCTTAGGTACTTTTTCTACACTAAGCAGTAAATTTAGATTAAGTATTCCCAGTTTTAACAGAGTATATTAACTGAAAATGTTTGATTCTTTTGAAAGTTTTTTGTTTGGCAACATTTATTAATTCAGGGTGCGCTGAGCACAAGCCACTAACAAAGGTTTTATGGCGCGTCTTATAAAATAATTAATATTGTTCATGAGATTGTTTGAACAAGGACTTTCTTTGTAGTATTATTCTATACAGTAAGTGTATAAGATTCTGTCTACATCTACTTCGCTGGCAGTTAAGCATAATGCAGCCTATAAAGTTCCCACTACTGGGACACAGGCCTCCTCTCTGTGAGACGGAGTGGGCCGTAATCCACCATGGGGCCCCAGTGGAAAATATAATACCTACATTATAAAACATACAAATACGTTACTAACCGAAATTAAACGATCGCTTAATTTCAGTAAATATTTGATAAATTTGGTTTCATTTCACCCTAACTAAAATATTTACCAACAACTGATAATTTAGGTAAGTATAGTTTGTTTAATATTTCATATTTGCGAATAATAATTCAGCTTAACTATTTGAATATAACCCCAATACAGGTAAAACAGTCTGTGATAGAAATAAATTGAGCTACACAAATAAGTTGAACAGTGATTTCACGGGAGAATTTGGTTTGTAAGCAGATTTATGTAAAAAATAAACGAAAAGCTAACGTTGGCAACAACATTGCGGCAAAAACACGCTTCGACGGTTTACGCTGCGACGCGATAAGGCTTTTTTACAAACACTGATTTACATTATTTTATTATATTGTGTAAAATATACATATTATTATATCATACTGTATGATTTAAACATATTCCGTAGGTATGTCGCGTGAGCTGGGCTATGAATAAACCTCTGTATCACTTCAGACAGTAGGAGCTGACTGACCGATTATACCGAATGTATGGGTATTCATTTCTATAGGAAATATGTAAAAAAACTAGCTATTGCCTGCGCCTTCGCTCGCGTGGATGCCAGAATTTATCCTACGGGAACGTACTATCGGGATATAAAGTCTCCTACATGTTAATCCAGGTTATAAACTATCTGAGTTGCAAATTCCACCCAAATCCGTTCAGTAGTTTTTGCGTTAAAGAGTAACAAACATCCATCTATCCATCCATCCATCCATCCATCAATCCATCCTCACAAACTTTCACATTTATAATATTAGTATGATATTAGGATATTACGAGGATTTGGTTTATCTAACACAAACTTTTTTTGCAGAAATCACAAGGTTTTAGACTGGTACATACTCGTACACTACTCATGTTAATATCCGCCACAAGTAATGTTACAGTTAAGTACACGATTCTACAAGGATTCTTAGCACGAAAATGTCTTCGGTAAGTAAAATTCTGTCAAAGATAGACAAATTCGAAAAAGAAGAAGATTAATATTTGGATATCGGCGACGAGCAAACGTTAATGGTTTGATTATACGACACATCAGTAAACAACGAATTTGTAAGCCCGCACAAAAAAAGGCTCGAGTTCAAGAGATCTCATAATTAATCAACGTCAAAGAACGACTTGGAATGTGAAATGTGTAAAAAAGAAAAGCTACTTTTTCTGGAGTAATGATGCGAGAATTTACTTGCAGTTTTATTTTAATTTTTCAGAATTTTATTGGCAAGCGTATTTGACAACTTGTTATTTCAATGTAACTAGTTTGTGAATAGTTTAATTTAGGTTTGGATATTCTATTTTTATTTTAATAGTTTGTTAGTTAATTTAGTACCTAACAGAAGTTTATCCAGTGTATATATTTTACATTCACTAGGTTTTCCAGAAAGGATAAGCGAATTAGATAGACTAATTATTGCAGTTTTGGGGCTGTTAGTTAGTGATGGGTGGGTAATTATATTTCAAATCGCCGTTCGTATAATTAGAATCAAGACTTCGCTTAACAGGTAAGTTCGTTTGATTCCCAATTTTACTTCAGGGCGATCTGAAATATAATTAACTAGCGACCCGCCCCGGCTTCGCCCGGGTAGCAAAGCATAATATAATATAGCCTATGTCACCCGGAGATAGTGTAGCTTCCCAACAGTAAAAGAATTTTTGAAATCGGTTCAGTAGTTTCGGAGCCTATTCAATAAAAACAAACAATCATATCTTTTCTCTTTATTAAATTGTAGCTTATATGAAACGTTTGTATTTTTAAACTAGCGCCATCTATTGAATACTTACTCAATCCAGTCAACAGATATCGCCATCTGTTAGAATCGTTTGGAGCTAACAGATAATTGTGACTGTCAAATAATAGACAAATAATTTGCAATAAAATAATATTGCGACTATAAATTGAAATGTAAGCTATCCTATCTTTCAAGTTGGATCAAATTGCACACGGTGTGCAAATCATATTTAAAATCGGTTCAGTAGTTAAGGAGTCCATTGCGGACAAACAACGTGACACGTAATTTTTATATACAGGGTGGAAAAAATCAATGGGCCCTGAAGGGAAACTACTTTAAATCCTTAAGATAGATTATTTTACTTAAAGGAAACAAACCTTTATTTTTTTAAATAAACAAAACTGTATTCACAGATTTCTCGACAAGTTTGCCTAAACGGGGAACCGAACCAGCTAAAAATTAAAAAAAATAAATACTCGCTATTTTATTCTACTAATCGATAGGATTATTGTTCAGGATAAAATTTCTCTAATAAACATTTGGTCTTAGAAATAAAAAAATCATGAAATATAACATTAATTTTATTTTATGATTAATTCTAATACGAAGGACACGTAAACATGAACGGAAATTATTACCTAGCATGACATAGTTACTTGAACTATTTAAAATTACAATTTGATACACTTTAATAATTTTAATGATATGTTGTTCGAAATGAAACCCCTCGTTACGGATACACAAATTTAGTCTCTTTTGAAATTCACTTCGTGTATGCTTCCAACAACATTTTCTACCTCAACCCTTAACTCTTCTACAGTCTCATAGGACTTTTTGTAAATAACATGTTTTACATGGCCCCATAAAAAATAGTCCAGACGAGTGTAAGATCTAATGTTTCTTGGATTTTTTTTATCTTTAACATTGACTGTATCGACTAGTGAAATAAAATAGCGAGTGTTAATTTTTTAAATTTTTAGTTGGTTTGATTCCCGGTTTAGGTAAGCTTGTCGAGAAATCTGTGAATGCAGTTTTGTTTCTTTTTAAAAATAAAGAAATGTTTCTTTTAAGTAAAATAATCTATCTGAAGGATTTAAAGTAGTTTCCCTTCAGGGCCCATTGATTTTTTCCACCCTGTATATATAAAGATTAAAAAGAGTTGATGCTTAGAGTTGTCTGCATTCACTCAGTTAATAAATTACGACATATTCTGGTTTATTAAGTAGACCGTACTTTTATTTTCCATGCCAGCCAGAATGATGCCAGCTCTAAGTTGAGCCGCTGCATGTGTTGTACTGTGAGAGGTGAATGATTAGTATCACTCTCAGTTACTACCATACTTAACACATGTTACAGTTATGAAAACTTAACAGTCTCAGTAGTTGTTTTATTAATCCACAGAGGTGGATTCTGTTAGAGCAGCCAACTTCTTTGTAGTCTAAGAAAATCGATGAAATCGCGGGCAGGTTTTTTTTTTAATGTGTTTTGGTAAGGAACGGTTTCTTGATGATACTTCTATATTTGTGACCGGCTTCGACTAACCTTTTCCTGATAGTATCTTGACCCTTTTTATCAATATTTTCTGGCCATAAACGGATAGATAACCGTGGCTTCTGTTTTAAAGTTGTATGTTGCTTTTTCCTTCGGCTGGACACATATCCTAGGTACTTAATTTACCGCAGTCTGTTCAATTATCAAAAATTTTAGCTTGTGTAAATATAGCATTTTATCTACTTCGTCATGAATATCTTTTACTTCTTCAAATACTTTACAGTTTGGTTACGCTATATTTGAAGTCCTTTTGGATGAGAGTACAGGTGCAGCATCTGCTCGTAGCGCACCGTGTGCGCAGCACTCATGGCGGGAGAAGTGCTTTTTCTAAAAAGCTACTGTACAAACGGAAACTGCTGTCACAAAAGAGTTCCTCTACTTCTTACAATAATTTATCGCTCTTGTCGTACAGACTTCTTACATGTTAGCTAAGTTATTTTATGACTTTAAATTGTAATTACTTTTAATTAAAGACTAAATGATATCTCAAGATACGGACTAAGACTATATTTAAAAAACGTAATGCACAAAAACTTCAATATTAGGTATCTACAAGTAAATTTTAAAATCATCCCCTATTTTGACCCCTTGGGGTTAAAAACGCTGAAATGCGTAATTGTTTATTTCTTGCCAAAACCATATTTATTTGAATTCTCATATCTTTAACTGAAGAAATGCTGGGTTTTCCATACAAACTTTCATCCCCGATATCTTCCCCTTTAAGTAGGATTATTTTTGAGACAAAAAGTAGTTTATGTCCTTTCCCAAGGTACCATCTATCTCTTTGCAAAATTTTATCGAAATCCGTTCTGTGATTTAGGCGTGAAAAGGTAACAGAGTTACTTTCGAATTTATAATATTAGTATCGAAGTAACAACGTGTATACACTACAGATTATTCTATTCTATTTTATAATGAGACTAGAACCTCTATCTTGCTATTGTCATTTTTAGAACTATGATGTAGGTACCTGACCTAAACAGAACATTTCCAATATTAAGTATTAATATTTTTGTGTTTTTATTTATCAGTCTTCTTTAAAATAAAAATAAAATGCTGTTGGTTGGTAGGTAAGCGCATCACTTGGGAACGGCTAGACCGATTTGGCAAATGTTAATTTTAAAATATTCGGAATAGTCCGAATCAGATTCAACGGAAAGAAAAATATGAAAAGTTGCCGGGAAAATTGGAAAATTTGGGAAGAAACTGAAAGTGTTTTTTTTTTATAGATTAAAGTTTTGACAGAACAACATATTTCAGGTCCGCTAGTTCATTTAAAAAATTCAAATAATCCAGTGAATTCATTCATAAAAAAAATTGTACATAGGCATTCCTATTTGAGAGAATAATTGGGAAACACTTGTAAGTTTTACTAATCATGAGGCTTCTCGGTTAGCATTTTGTTTTACTGGAGCAAGAATAATGTTCCTGAAGGATTGTACTATTACCGCTATATTTACCTTATAATAGTTATTACATGACACATCGATTGTCTAGAAGACAGCTGTTATAAGTGCAGATTGGAGATTTTTCAGGAGAGCATTCTAAAGGAAGTTGAACTTTTCACACGTTATTACACAAAAATGTGCAGTGATAGTGAATTTATTATTAAACCAATATGAAGAGTACTCATCTGTGTCCTTTGCGCCAGGGCCAAGGTAACTCTTTCGAACAATCCGCGACCCCGGCAGGCATCGCCCCTTTCGGACCACGTCAATGATGTTGACATCTCTTTGAGGCGCGCGTGGAACACGACGCGCCGTCGACCCGGGCCTGGTCCTTACCGGACGGCGAGCTACCCATTGCTCGCCGTCCACAAGCCCGCGCCTACGGTGGCCGGAAGTCGGCAATCGACTCCCGACACCCAGGTTGTCTCCTCCTGCGGCGACTAGGGGCGTGAGGGCGCAACGATTGCCTGTCCCTCACGCGCTCCGCCAATAACTGAATTTCTCCTATGGGGAATTTTTGCTATGGAGACGGGCTGTAGACGTCGAGTCTATTTTTATTCTGCAGAAAAGAGTCATCAGAGCCATATATGGCCTCTGCAGGCGCGACTCTCTAAGGGAACGGTTTAAAGTTATTAACATCATGACGGTACTTTGTCAATATATTTACGAAAACATCATGTACGTATGGGAAAATCTACATCTTTTTAGTAAAAGAGGTGAAACACACAATTATATCACCAGAAATAGGGACCAATTAGTTCAACCAGGTTTCAGGCTGGCTGAAGTAGACTCATCTTTCATGGGGTATTGTTTAAAATGTTACAACAAAATACTTCCCCATATACTTCAACTGAATGAAACGAAATTTAAATCTTGTATAAAACGCACACTATGCATCGCTGATAAAAATGCTTGGCTCAACGCTGGTCCTGCTCCACAAGGGCGCATTAACTAATTGATTAGCATTTGGAACTACTGAAGATTGTAAAAACTATATTTACATTGTATAAATTCAATCTTTTAGTATTGTATAATTAATTGCATAGCACATGTGTGAGTAGTATGTACCTACTATAAAGCTACTATTTACTAGGTTTGTCTTTCATTGACTTGAATGTGCCCTGGCGGCTGAGAGTATGTCATGCTCACTCAAATGTCTCGCTGGTGGTGGCGTGTGTGTTGGATCATTAAGTTGCCTTCAATTTGGTTGAGCTAAATGCTGCTGATCCATACGTCATGTTCGTGAACGGGCGCCGTCAGTAGGGACTGGTCATCTCTTAGCCGCCACGGCTTATTTTAATTTATTTTAATAGTTGAATTGTTTTTGTCTCTTTATTACGGATGCTTTTAACGTTCTGCATCGTTCTCACATGCATAATTTCAACATGAATGATGTAACCAATATTTTGTAGCCATATTTTGATTTAAAAGAGTGTCCATGGAGTTTCTTGCCCGTTCTTCTCCATAGGTACCTACTACGCTTTGGAATGGGCAACTAGCTTCATCTTTCTGACCGACCGACCCCTTGACAGTTCAAAAGTGTCTGTAATTGGTTTATTTGAAATAAATGCTTTGAGAACTCAAACTCAAACTGAGTTTGAGTTCTTCATGAAATATCTGCCAAATCATGAAATATTTTTTATTGCAATTTGTGTTTACTGTATAAATTAAAAAAAAAAATGTAAATGTTGTTTGTGTTTAGTTTTATTGGTGGCTCGCTGCGCGCTTTGGTATTTACTGTAAGTGCAATAAGCAATTGTTATATAAATAAATAAATAAATCAAATATGTACAATATGGTGGAAAGTTGTGGCAAATTTTCTATACCTATTGATATCAGTTCGCTCTCATGTGCCCCTTGTTACCTAACAACGCATTGTGTAGAGCCAGCATTGAAAGGCACTTGTAGTACGTGTCCTGAATCGACAGAAAATAAATAAGTTGCCCGTTCAGTCAGAATATTAATCCTGACTCCCATTTCGGGTCTTTGACCTATAAAAGTCAACTGTTTAGCAATAAAGGTATAATTGTTTTTAACTAAGTAAATTATTGAATTTTCATAAGTTGTGAAGTCTAACTACCCTTGAACCAATGTGTCTTAAATAAAATAAAAATACTGTTAGTGCAAGTAAAAGGTCATTCATACGAATGTCTGCATAGCAACAGGCAATTTTGCCAGTGTTTAGTTTAGATACAGTTACTTCTTATAAGTACCTAGGACTAGTAATAGATAACATATTAACATGGAATATGCATCATGTTAATAACGTTTGTAATAAGCTACGCTCCATTTAGGGTATTTTTTTTAATGTACTTTTCCTTGTTCAGAATTTAAATGATATGTACATAAATAACAACTTACATCTAATTAATTAACCTAACCTAACAAAAACTATTAACAAGCTAAAAAATGGCGTCAAAAAATTCCTCCGCATATTTTGGGTAAATTGAAAAATCTTAAATGTGTTGTCAGCAGGAAAGTACTTTATACCTTATATTACGCACTGGCTGACTCAGTTATTAGTTATGGCTTGGGTGGATATGGTTTTACATTCCCTACACACTTAAATTAAATTAAAAACCTGCAGATAAGGTGACCAAAACTACTTATAGATAAAAAAAAAAACTAGGAAAACATTAAATAAAAATTATGAAGAATTTTTCAAAATTTGTAAAGCATTCCCTATCCATCTTAAAAGTAAGTTAAATATCTTGACTGCACAATTTAATAATCAATACCACAAAGTGGAACGTAAGCATATGTACCCAACTCGTTTATCTAAGAAGAAGACACTTGCTAATCCAAAAGTAACAAACTACTTTGGTAAGCGCACACGAAGGTACGTACTACCAACATTAGTGAATCAGCTACCCCCAAAATTGATATCGCATGTCAAGTCAAAGGACTAACTTAAAAGAGTTCTACAAAAACATTATCTCTCATTGTGTCCATAGATATGTTTGAAAAAACCTCAAGTTTGCGTAAATGCTTTTATCTCGACTGTACACTAGGCTACACATCAAGATATACATTTCCAGTATAAGCTGATCTCGCATTGTATAGGATTTCCGTACAGTGCGAGATCAGCGTAAACTGGAAATGTATAGCTTGATGTGTAGCCGTGTGTACATATATTATTTTATAGTTTACTTAGCATAATTAAGTTTAAGCATAATAATTTTCAAAAGTTCAAAATGTGTAATCCATTGCTAGATGAGAACAGCTGCCGAAAAATTGTTATATACAATAGAAAAAAAATAAGTTGTTTGGAAATATTTTCGTCATGTCTAATAATACATTAAAAAAAAAACACAGTATTGAATTTCATTTTCCAAATAAGGTGTTCTCATTACACTAAGAAGGTTTAACTTCTTACTTCCAAAATGCATTTATTTATAAGTATTTAATAAATAGAAAACGGTTATGTTTTAGGTAGGTACTTTTCTTTTTGTAGTCGAACAAATTTTTGTTTTTTTGTCCATGTGACATTGTAAGATAAGGCATTGATAACTAAATCCGAGTGAGTCAACGACCCGATCCTTTCATCAGCTAGTTGAATGGATAAGACACCAATCAAAATGTATGTCTACCCTGTAGGTACCTACTTATTGATATGTATTATTATGTATGTATTCCTATCCCGTACGTAGCAAATATAAATTACAATAGTACAGTCAAAAAGTAGTGTTTATTTATCATGATAATTTAATCTTAATCTCCAACATCGGCTTATAGCAGCCACTGCTGAATGGACCTCGCGAGTGTTTTATTCTTATTGTGTTTTATAATGCTCTTTTTAGCTGTATTTCATGGATAGCCTTCGTTTGGGAAAAACCGAGGGCTACCTACATCAGACTTCTACCGACTAAAATTTGGCCGTCCTCAGCACTTATGAAGAGGCTTGAGATCTCCGCTGGAAAACACCAGAGCTTTTCATCTGCCAATTCGCCTCTCAACAGAACCCTACCTTCATCCAAAAATTTACTTTAAAAGATCCCTTTCAGCGATGAGACCGCCCATTGTGTCATCCTATATGAAATTTCTACATTTATAACTGTAATTTATATGATGTACACAATAAAGTGTATTCTATTCTATTCTACGAGTAACTAGACTAGAACCTCTATCGTGCTATTGTCATCTTTAGAACTAAGATATACCTAGTTAAAATTTAAACTTATAGTTTGACCAAAATTTGTTAAAAAAAAAAAAGTATTTACATATACATTCATAATACATGTAAAGCTAATTTCAATATAAGCCAGTAAATTCATACAGAAAAAAAGTTTTAAATAGACGTACTTAATAGAGAGAATACGTAATTGGTAAATAGATAATTGTGCGTTTTACTTGAATCATGGAGCTTTTCGTCGGCGTTTTGTTTTACTGGAGCAAGAATAATGTTCTGAATATCTGCGCTTTATTTATATAATTACAAGACACATGACTTTATACAGGGCTGTTGTTTCAAATTAATTGGCGAAACTTTACAGAAAGATTTTATAAAATTTGCAATTTTTTTTTTAAACTTGTCACCAATCCAATGAGATACAATAAAATACCAGATATCTTCAAGAAACTGTAAAATATCAAATTACTCGAAAATGGTTGACATTTGCATACAGGACATAAGGGGTTATTTGGTTGCAAATTATCTCCCCTACATCCCCCCAATGGATTGCCGACGTATTACCAAAAACCCTGTTATATGTAATAAGCATGGAAGTACGGATGTTTCCTGTTATCTATTACTTATAAGGAAACCATAATAAGGAAAATATCTTACTCACATTACTTATTCGATAGAGCGTGTCGTTAAAACCCGGGTCTTGACAATCCAGTATCTGTTTTTCATCTTTTATTTGATGTTTACCTAATAAATGTTTTCTTTTTCAGAGTACATTCTTCAAAGGGGCAGCGATAGCTGGTGCTGTCCAGCAAGGGTTCCACAACTACCGCAGCAGCAAACACAAGCCATCATCAGCAACATCGTTAGCGCCGGCCGCAAAACATTAAATTATGTATTATTAAGTAGGCAACTCTTTATCATCATCATTCTCTTGCCGTTCTTAGTAGTTAGCCTACGTTCGCACGGGCGATTTTTTATCGCTGCGATATCTTTTCGCGCACGGATTTTTCAATGCACTGCGTAGCGCCGAGAGTTGGAAATCCAACAGCGTATTTTTTTGACGCGCTTGGATGCGTTTGGCGCTCTGGCTTCTCAACGCTCGGCTCCGTGCTGAGAGTTAAAAATCTAGTGTAAAAATCGTCGAGCTATAAAATCGCCCGTGTGAACTTGGGTATACGTTTTGTAAAAATAATCGAAAACAGATACACAAACTTGATTCAAACCAAGTTTTCAATATTTTGGCCAAACTATGTAATGAGCTAGCGATAAATAAACATTTACAAGTAGGTACCTCAAATTGCTATTTTCCGTGGACAGAGAATACTTTTCATTTTCCAATAATATAAGTTGTACCCATCTATGTCCAATAAGTTGAATTAAAAAAGTTAACCAAATTGCGGGCTTGTCTATTAAATAAACGTAAACTCAAAAGAGCACTCATGAACAAAAGTGAAACTCTGATGAAGTACCTGTACCGTTATATCGGCATACAAATACTGAATAAGTGAAGGAAAATTCGAAGTTGCTATAAAAAGATCACTTTCTTTTCCAAGCTATTTACGGCTTTTGTAAAGCTAAATAAAAAAGCATCTTCAGCCGTCGCGCGTCGTGAACAAAGATACGAGTATTGTATCTAGTTCGCCGACATATATCAAAAGCTATGAAAGACGTGGTTGCCTTCTGGTGAAACAGGAGACGGTCTACTAACAACTGGACTGTGGCCAACAAAGGAATGGAGCCGACACGAGGTACCGCCCACTGCACTTTGTGTTGACATTTCACAATCAAAACTTTACTATAGCATCGTTCATTATCTCGGTAAAACTTATGTTTATAATTAAAACCTTATAAAAAACTACACAACTGGCTAATTTATTGTACCTGAAGATCATCGTCAAAATATCGTTGCAAGATACGGTAGCCAGTGGAACAGTACGTAGGTACTTGTACAAATAAGGTCTGTAAATCAAGTAACAGGCATTATTCGCACAAGTTAGCTTTGCTATTACGAGGTAACTTATGTAGGTTATAAAGAAATAACTTTAGGTTAGGTTACGTTACATGTTAAATTTACATGTTTTATAAAACAATTATTTAAATAATATATAGTATGTACCTATTACAATTAATTTGGCAATTTAAATCCCTCTTCTTCTCTCCTAAATTTGTTGTGTCCGACAGGGTCCACAATGATCATGTCTTTGTAAACCTAAGCTGACATTGTGGAATGCAATAAGTATAAATTGAGTATTGAATAACATGGAACATAATCATAACATAATCAGCCTATTAGATGAGTTTTCCATTACTGGGACACAGGCCTCCTCTCGGTGAGAGGGAATTTCGAACCTTACCTACCTAAAAATTCGTTAACTTTTATTTAAAAAAAATCTCGCAGTTGGGAGTAAAGTTATCATTATCTACTAGTACTCGTACGTTTAAAACTTGACCATTGTGTAACATTTTCTTCTTAAGTATTTTTGTGTGTTTTAATTTGCTCTTTGCTGACGTGATGTACAGGAAAATGAAACGCAGTAAAATGGGAAGTGAGTGGAGCGAGTGAGAAAAAAAAAAGACTTACACAATGTTAAATATTTTTGTCAGCCTTTATTATGTAAATTGTGCTGAAAATACAAGAGGTTCTACTTATTGATGACTAGTACGTGTTTGCAAAGGATTTTTACAATACTTAGAGGCATCTTTAAATTACTTAATATTAACTACTTTACAACCAATGTATTTCTTATTAAGAAAATTACGTTTCTTAATTAGAGCTTCTAGATTTTCTATAAGTTCCCTTACTTTTGCATCTAATTCAATTTTCCCCCTGAAAATGAAACGTAATGTCGGGTGAGTGACCGTTTTTCTTGAAACTTACAGGAATGATAAACGAAAGAAACAAACGCAAAAAAACGTACGCAAAAAAAAAAAACGCGTATAAACGTATTTTCTTTCTTTTTTCTTTATTTCTATAGTTTAATAGGGGTTTGAAGGAATTCACATGATTTATGATTTTTATTTGAAATTGAATAAAGGTTTTGTACTTTTAATAAAAAAGTATATTCGTTATTGAAAAGTCAGTCACAAGTTATACTCTACCTAGGACAAATCGTTTTCAGAACAACACAACATAGAATTTTGTTCCACAATATCAATTAGCAACAACAGCTAAGTCCCTATCCATAAGAAAAACGAAATAAATAAACGATTCTTTGCGGGATCCGCTTTTCTTTTGACGTAACGATGAAAAATAAGCAAATAGCTCTTTTTAAAGGACTTTAGGAAAGCCAAAACGCGCCGTATGACCCAAAGTGAAATTAACCTTTTTCGAGAGAATACTCGTATGTAGTGATGAGCAATGAATTATTAAAAGGCTACTTACATTATTGTTAGAAAATCTTTTAGAACCTCTGGTTGGAGCCAGTTCAGTTGTGATTTTGAATCATCAACCATGCTTTGACTTTTAACCAATTCATTTTCTTGTTGTTTAATTGTAGTGTTGACATTTTCTGTCTCCCTAATAATTTCATCTTCATTCTGAACATACATGACAAAAGATTTCAAAAGAATTATCCTAGTTTTAATAGGAATAATATATATTATACTAGCTTCTGCCCGTGACTCCGTCTACGTGGAAGCCAACTATACCATAAAATATTTCCTATGGCACTCCGCAGTAGTGTAGTTTTTTATCAGTGAAAGAATTTTTTAAATTGCATGGGTCATTTTCGAGATTACCTCCTACATCCAAACTTACAAACTTTACCTGTTTATAATATTACTAGCTAATGCCCGGTGGCATGCGTTGCAATACCTTTTTTTTAGGATCCTTCTCCGGCGCGGACACAACTTACCAAAATTTCATCACAATCAGTCGAGCCATTTTCGAGTTTTTGCGAGATTAACGCACGGCAATCGATTTTTATTTATGATGGAGAAGGTACGTCTCTCTCGTTATCATCAGCCATATTTTAACTACTGTGGGCGTACTTTGGGAATTGCTGGTTATTGCGCAATAAAAAACCGTTTACAGTTCAAATCAAATTATAATTTACGAACAAATTAATCACACTAGCGAATCACACACTGTAGGTATACGACACAACTATACGGAACGGGCGACAGTTTCTAAACGTGTTCACTGCTTAACCGCCATCGACGAACTGAATATAACTCTCGTCGAGCGTCGCTTGGTGGAGCTGGCGATGGCGTCCCGATTAGTCAAACGAGTGACTAACGTACTTCCGACATACATATATATATATAATATTATAGTACAGACTATATAATTTTAAGCTTATCTTTTATGTATTTTGTTGTATTTCATCTCACGGTGGAAAGTAGAGAGAGGATGGTGGTATTTCAAATTATGATTTATTATGAAAAAAATAAAGTTACATACATAATATCCGCGTGTTTTTCTTAATTTTAGGTAAGGATAAGGACTACACAACGCTAGAGGATCCTACACCGTAACTGAAATAGCTAAGTTAAAATTCAACGCACTAAATAACTGCAAATACGTGCAAACGAGAAACGTTGAACCATTTTATATAGAGATGTACAAAGGCAGGATGCTTTTTTGTGCTAGAGGATATTGCAGCCGAAATCAGAGATACTGACCAATGAGGCACAACGCACGCTCGCCAGCTAAAGCAGTAGATTGTTTTTTGTTTTAATCGAAGTACCTACCTGTGATTTAGAACTGGCATAGAATTCTGCACATTCCGAAAATGTTTTTGGGTTAAAGTGTACCTATCTAGATACTGAATGTGCCTACTGAAAGTCGCAAAGATTTCGGTATTTTATACCCAACAATGAACGTTAAACACCTTAGCATGGTCACCACGGACAAACACTTTACCAAATTTTATATATGGCATTTTGGTGCGATTGTTATTTTCTATAGTACTTAAACATGTTTTTTACTCAAGTCGTAGCTCCCTCTGCAGATATGTATGCGAATGTATTTCAGTGTCACGTAGGTCTGTGCTTACTTCTGCGCAATAACGGTTGAGGACGAGTTAATATTATTATTTATTTTCAGATATATCTAAAACATCGTTTCAGTACAATCCTTAAAATTAATCATTCCGTTTTAGAGGAGTCGGAAGTACATAATTTATCAACGGCAGGAAAGTATAAACGGCTATCTACAAAATTATGATTTTACGGGAGCGGGATTTTTGAACGCAAAACTGTCATAATTAATAGATGAACAAAGCTATCGTCTTCTATTTTACAACATTGAGGTAACAGGATATTATCAAAGAAATAATTAAGGCCTACTACGTTTTTTTTCCAAATACTGTTGGTGTCTTTATCTACTTCGTGCAAAAAGTCAACTAAATGAGTCAATATCCGCTTCTACGCGGGAATTCCTAATTGCTTAAGCTTATTTTATTTTTAAAATATTAAAACAGTTATTCCCATTCTCGTGTATTTTATATTGTTCATTGCTATAATACAGAAAATTATAAGAATTATTACTATAATTAGTATATTTTTTCCTATTGTACTATTTTATTTGTAACGCCGACGTGACTTATAATTGTTTTGGCACTAAAATAACGCAAGTTTTTAAAAACCGATATTAAAACGGCTATGTGATTGATATTTTGGTTTCTAACAGGTGAACGCGCCGATTGTCCGACGTATACATGGACTAATGGTATATACTATCATTAGTCCTACTACTTCGTCATTTTATGAAAAATAGGTGTAGTTGTCTTTATGCCATTTAATATTAGTAAAAAATGAAATCCTAAACAATTGAATAAAAAAGAAATCCTATGATAAATTGAAGTATGTTGAGTCAATTTATGAAAAAAAGTGAATATCGTAAAAAGTGCAGACGACTCTTTATACTTTGCGGCCGTCGTTATGGTTACAATGAAAATCATGAATAGGTGTCGTTTCAATGGAAACCCACTGAACCGTTGTTGTACCTACATTCGGTGTCACTGTGACTTTTGTTTTGGTTTTAATTGAATGTGTAGGTAGATAAAGGCCAGAAATCTGTGTTTTACTCGTAAAGGTAGATATCGATATTGTGAACAATTACTTGTAAGTATTACATTTTTATTTTATTTCCTTGGGAATTATTATGCTGCGTATTACTGTATAATATTTCGCAAGCAAATAATAAAATAAAAATATTAATTATAAACTTTTACTAATCATTAAATACTCTATTTCGAGTGCCAACCTATGATAACGCCAATGCCGCACGTGCAGTGATAACAAAACCAGTATAAGCTACGGGGTAATTGCGTAACACACTAATAATAAGAATGGCTTTCATTTTGACAGTTCAACAACATTCATTGCGTTATTTACGTTGTTGAGCAGACGAATTGTTCGAACGTTTGAAACAATGGATTAGTAATAGGCTTCAAAATGATTCAGATTGACATAGATAGTGTGTTACGCAATTAGGGTGCGGGCCTCTTTTTCTATTGAAATGTTGTATTACGCAAGGTTAGCTCAAGGTCAAAGTGTTACCACCGACGTACGGTCGACTGTACCTACACACCAAACTCCAGTCTGAAACTAATTAAATCTTGTGATTGCCGAAACTGTGTAACGGCTTTAAACTTACATAAGGAGTTCTGTTCCCTGAGCTTCTTGCTTCACAGAGTTAGCCAGTTCGCGTTGAGTCTCCCGTGCTCGCTCTAGGCTTTTACTTATATCATCGCTCTGACGCTTACGCATACGTTTAGCAGTTAGTCGGACTGCAACAAATAGATCAGATAGTAATCCTAAGTATGTTTTGTATTACTTAGTAAGCAAGCCACGAGTCGCCTACATTTTTTTGGAACCGATTCTTGGATGGGACGCGGTTGCAGCATGTTGTAGCATGAACTGCTTTTCAGAAAATATTCGCTATGTTTTCTAGCATACATCATCTATTAATCGTGTGCAGTTATGCATTGTGTGCATGTGTGCTGTGTATTAGGTAGCGTATATTTTTTAACGAAGCGCACATGTCGTCGGCATAAACGTATTACTACTCTCTTGTTGAAATTTTAGATGAAAACTGCAAATCGATGGAATTTCTAAGTTCTTAAGCACTGATATTGTTTACAAATACTGTTTGTGGTACCTACCTCATCTTTACGAAAGCCGCTGATGTATGCTAACACCATTTGAGAGCAATGCATCGGAGAGCGGCCAGAGTTGCCAAACAGGAGCTTTGCTAGACGAGCGCGACCCCATTAAAAGGCACTTTTGAACGTCATAATTTCCAAAAAAATAGAATTGATTCTAGGTGCCCCATCCAAAAGGTAGTTTCGTATGGAAATGAATGGGCAAAAAACTCCATAGTTAGGTATTCTTTTAAAATGTTTTACAATATTCTGTACTAAAAAAAATCTTTTTACCAAAAGAAACACAACCGACTTCAAAAAAAAAAACACTATTAAGTGAAAAATAACTTTAATTTCGGAAGTCGGTGTCTTTGGATCTCTATTTTAGTTTTTTGCCACCGACTTCCGTAATTAAAGTTATTTTTCACTTAGTAGTGTTTTTTTTTTAATATTTTTTTTTATTTTTCACTTTTTAGTGACTCGGTTATTAATTTATCAAAGTTACAATAGCCTTATATCAACCGCTCATCACCTTTTACACAATATTCCTTTTCCCGATGTAGGGACGTTAACTGTTGAGGAGTTCTCCTGGTAAGAACCAAATGAACTGGAGCTGATGGTGAAGCCATCATCAGCTCCATTTCACCATATGCATTGTGACGAGCATAAATTGCTTAGTAACCATATTAAAGTATCGAACCGCAACCCGTGAAATACTTATTATTAAGTAGTTCCGGTGGCCACCTCTAGTCTTCATCATCAGTTCCAGTTTACCGAATGGTGCTTTCTGAGAGCGAATGTACGAGTTACTATAAAAAATACCCAAATCGCTATAAGTGTGCCTATAAAATTTGAAGATTTCCCTCAATTTCCATGGGATCCATTCATCAGATTCTGACATGGTGACAATGGGACCACCTCGAGAGTATACTCCATCAAACAAAAAAATAATTTTGCAAATCTGCCTATATATGACGGAGTTATGCCCGAACTAAAAATATAAACATCCGAATTGATAACCTCCTCCTTTTTGAAGTCGATTAAAAACTACGTTCCATAATACGCTTTAATAATGTTACTCATACCTATATAGTGAACTTAAAAGGTGCAACTAGGACTTACCATTTTCAAGTTTTAGACGTTCAATTTCTGTGTTCAATGTACGGGTAGCCCTCAATGCGGTCATAGTTTTTCTGCTCGTTTTCCGCATCCAATGCGGTTAACGCTGAGCGCTGCAGTGTTCAAAATTACTGGTTAAGTACGATTTAGTAATATTCAGATGGTATCACGGTAGAGCAGTGGTGGCCCTGTGGTATCGGCCCCGACTTACGAGTTGTAAGCCGTGACTTAGAACAAAGGCAGGCACTTTACTTTGTGTATTTAATTTCATCACCACTGCTCTCAAAACGGAAGGAAAACATCGTGAGGAAACCGGCATTGTAACCCGGCCCTCGGAGTTGTACAGAATTGGTTAGGAGACTGGATGTTGATTGTCTCCTTCGGTGTTGTACTTACTCACCACCGTGCTAAAGTAAATTTGTTGGGTATAATAAGCTGCTAGGGAAAGATTTAATTAAACAAGTACCTTCTTACACAATGCAATGTTTATTACAATAACTCACTATTGAAGGTTCACAATATTGAATGTGGCTGGCCACATACCTTTCCCCATACACCTGGGCTTCCACACCAGTACAACCAGTCTCGGGTCTAGTTGTATTGGTGTGTTCACCTGCAATGAGACTATTACAATAACTCAGAGTCGCTATAGCGAGTCCGTGAGATGAACGACTTAACAGATACTAGCTCAATCATACAAGTACCTACCTATCAAGGTTGTGCTAACAACGGGAACATAAGATTATGCTAAGCAATCCGCGACACAACACTTTATGGCAACTGGTCTCATCACCCAGTCCATACAATAGGCCTAACTCTCTCAGAGACTAAATCGCTACCTTACCGATTATTCTCAGTGATCTCTCTGTACTAATCCCTTCACTTGACAAGACTACGACCCTTGGCATCAAACACAGGATACCCCTGTGTTTGCACGTTACGTGGCCTACGGGTTAATAATGACGCTTCGTTACCTGGAGCGGCGAACTTCCCTCATCACCGATATCGGCTAAGTAAAGCCTTCCTGTTAAACGGATGACCACACCTCAAAGGTTGCCTGCACCCGGATCCATTCCAATCATCAGACCACGGGGCTACTCCAAAGCATCACGTCTCAATTATGTATCAGAGATACAAGAGAAAAAAGGCTAGCATAAACAGCCAGACCTGTAACAATACACTCGTGTGAGAAATCACATGTACGTGCCACGCCATCCCGCATGAACAAAGAATACGGTTGAACACTCACCGGATTCAGCTTCGAATGGGACTTATTGGAAACCCATCGGGTTATTTGGACACAGTCTGTTCCTCCAGAACTAAGTCCCTATTCCAAATCCTATTCGTACCGTGTCACACACGTTGCGGGTCTTCCCCATGCCGGATCAATGTCACAAACCTTCGAGAAGCTTCCACTACCATAGACTAAATAGAATTCTTGTCTATTGGTTATTTTCCATTTCTTAGGCATTGTTTTAAATTAAATGTGGGAAATTATGTCTGTATGTTTATTTATTTAAATTTACTAATACTCTTGTATATAATTTACATGACATAATTTCTCTAGTGTTACAGAGAACACGCTAACAGCCATGCCAATGCCTGACACAAGATGTCGCTACTTGTTGCGTTATTTATTGATTTTGCAACGTCACAGCATGTCCTAGAACCAAAAATTTGATGACATGGTAGCTTACGGCCCACTCCCTCTCACAGAGAGGAGGCCTGTATCCTAGCAGTGGGAACGTTATAGGCTGTTTATGCAGATGGTATCACAGATCGATGACACTTTAACCTCATTCAGTCAAATAAAGCCTGCTTAAGTAACTAATTCCTACGTGACAACTAGATTATAAGGACATCGGTAGACGTGGATAAGCTTGGGGCAACACAATTTGTGGTCGTTCGACATTATGGATTGATGCGATGGATTGCTGCTTTCTATGAAGACGTTAATTTAAAAGGTACGTACCTATTTCTTACGTTTGCTATGAGTGATAAAACTGGAGCTTCAATAACAATAGTTTGATGTACCTATAGATGGACAACGTTAAATAAAATCTTCGTTCAATTAATACCTAATTTCGAATTAGTTAGAATGTAAAATAGTATTTTGTCTCATGTGAAATGTCCGGTACCTATCAATAAAATAATCTTTATTAAAACTTTCATCATCATGATTTAAGTTATAAGCATAAATCTTACCTGCACGACCAATTCATTTTCGATTTCTTCCAAATTGGATTTGAGTAAGCATATTTCAACTTGCTGTTCTTCTGGTGTAAACATTTTCGTTAGTAATAACATAACTTGCACAATTTTTTTAGAAAATTGTGATGAAGCTATTCTGTAAATCGACTTCAAGAAAAATATATTTCACATTCTCACATAGCTAAAATAGCAAATTCGCCCCTAATGTATGCTTGTATATTTTTTGTTCCTTTTTCAAATTTTTAAATATATTTTAAATACCTACTATTTTATTTACGGTTATGTTTTATGCCAGTGTTGCATGAATAGCGTGTAAAAATAAAAAAGCGGAATATTTGTGAGATATTTATGAAATGTTGTCCGCTTCTTCTTCTTCTTTTCGAGACGATGAAATTTATGTAAGTACTTAGGTAAATTTATTGCACGTAAGTCGTTTGATCACTTTATGAAAAAACACGTCACAAACTGTTCAAACCCGTACTCTGTTTTTAAAGGAGAATATGATCGCATTATGCTGCGCAATTTTTCGGTGGTGACATATCCTATTATGTACCTAGGGCAGCGAAGGCTCCTACACGCTGCCCCTTGACACGACAACCAAATAACATCCATCAGACGTGAACATACGTAGCTATTGATTATCTGAACAACTCAAATATAATATTTAAACTAGCAAACTGCACTACTTTGATTACATGTAAGTACAAACCACACACAACACAAGTAGGTACTTAGTTTTTTTAAGTGTCAATCAAATGACCTGGATTACACAAAGGAAACATTTTAATCGGCTTCAAAAAAGGAGGACATTCTCAATTGACCGCATGTTTTTTTTTAAATACAAAACCTCATAATATATCCGGCATGTTTAAACTAAATTGGTTTTTTATTTTAATATGAAACATTTTAAACCATCTCCAAAAAAAGAAGGAGGTTCTCAATTCGACTATTTATTTTTATATATTCACTTCAGCAGTAGGATTGTAGCATTAAATTGTAACTCAAAACAAAAAAACGACAGGCACCATAAATATTGTAAGAAACTTCACTTACAAGTCGAATCTTTAGCCCAAAACTGTATCTAATATACAGGGTTACTGGTAACTCGACGTATTCCTTGCAGAACGTCATAGTAGGGTTAAAATGCAACAAATTAAGCCACCAAATGTTCTACCGAAATTCAGTAGTTTTTAAGATAATAAGGTTTTTAGTTGTTTTATGAAAAATCCAATTTAAAAATGATTTACGGCGCGACTATACTGGAATTTAAGTTATTATAGTAGCTGATGCTGTAGCAGATCTTTGTTGATATTTAAAAATCTAAAATGCCTAAAACTTTGGCAAAGATCACTAATTAAACATTTTATTTTTCGCAATTTTTGTCATTACTTTATTAAAAAATCACTCAAAAACTACTGATTTATCCGGTATCTATGAGAATCGGCCAACATCTATTTTTTTTTTTTTTTTTTTTTTTTTTTTTTTTTTTTTTTTTTTTTTGGTAGGTATGGTAGGGAGTTAGGGAGGTAGGTAGGTAGGGTAGGTAGGTAGGTAGGGTAGGTAGGGTAGGTAGGTAGGTAGGGTAGGTAGGTAGGGTAGGTAGGGTAGGTAGGGTAGGTAGGTAGGTAGGGTAGGTAGGTAGGGTAGGTAGGTAGGTAGGGTAGGTAGGTAGGGTAGGTAGGTAGGTAGGGTAGGTAGGTAGGGTAGGTAGGTAGGGTAGGTAGGGTAGGTAGGTAGGTAGGGTAGGTAGGTAGGGTAGGTAGGTAGGGTACGCCGTAGATAAGTACCGCAACCCGTGCGAAGCCGGGGCGGGCAGCTAGTAAGTGTATATAATGTATGCAAAAGTTGTACTAACTTGAGTGGTCTCTTATTCTGAATGTGAGATTTCGATGATAGCTTTATCATTATATCTAAGATGAATCAACTTATTATTGTGGAAGAAATTGCGATGTGTTGCCGTCATCAGTCATGCAATAGCTGCAGGTACTTAATCTTTTAACTTAGTTTAATAATAGAAAAAAAAAACATCAAACCAACCCAATTACCCATCTAGCGTAATTGCCACCTTTAAGCTCATAAGGAAATATAACAAATCATCGCATAATTACTTCTACTAATTAAACTCCGCAAACCCAGCTGCTGATGTCTTAATTATTTCTCTCTAAGTGGGGTAAGTAAAAGGTCGTGATGTATTCCTGCAACTAAGTCAGCCATGATAAGTGACTTACGCTTATTAGTTAATTGGACAAATCCGCTTTCATAAAAATTCTTTGAATTTCGTAAAAAAACGTAAAAGGCATCCAGTTTTCACAGCTTCTTTGATAGCATTAACTTTGATAACTTAAAGAGCACCGGTAGGTACTTGATCTTAAAATATGAACTAATTTCTTATACTTACAGTATAAATAATTTATTAATGTTCTAAGATCAGTTAATAAATCTTTTCCAGAAGGTACTCGAAGATCACTGGACGATATGAAACATCTACTAAATATAATAATTAATATCTCGACGAGAACCTATTTAATATACTTACCTTAATAATTTACTTCTATTTGAACTTATTCTATAAGTAGGAGTGACAAATGGCACACAATTATAAATATTAATACTTTAAAGGAAAATATCCTAATTTACTGTAAAATATTCACAGAAATTAGTTTTGGCGCTCCAGGAAGAGTGTTTGCATACAGCAATATAAATTCAGCTTAGTTGACAGTTATTGCAAACTCGCCGAACACGTAAATTAAACTATTAACGTTTCGTTCCATTTAATTTTCATGAAACATTCGTGTGTGACCGAATATAAATTATTTATTTAACTTAGAACGACCAAGGTCAATCACATTAGTTATAAGTATACAACTTCTCGACACTCAGAACCTTAAACTAACATCCTAACTTCCTAACTATCCTAATCCTAACTTCCTAACTAATATTATAAATGCGAAAGTAAGTTTGTTTGTTTGTTTGTTACGTTTTCACGCCTAAACCACTGAACCGATCATCCTGTACTTTTGCATATACGTTGTCAGGTGTACAGAAACGGACATAGGGTACCTTACATCCCGAAAAAAATACTGTTCCCGAGGAAAACAACAATAACGTTCTTATGATAATAGATGGCGCCACGTGTCTTTCGAATCATGATTGAATTATATAACTCGAATTGATAGTCAAAGTCTAAATTATCGCGAGCGAAACCGCGGGCAAAAGCTAGTCGGTTATAAAAAAAAAGTGCTGTTCTATACATTTTGATCCCGTAGGTATTGCACCTTTGTATGAAACAACAGATTTTTTTTTGATAACCGACGCAAAATCATGTACAGAATCCATGGTAACAGGTTGCGCGTCGATGTCGATGCCACCCTGTATAACTTGTCAGAACCTTTAGTTGTAAAGATTGAACGACCATAACTAAACACACTCACGTCACGTCAAGAGGATCAAAACATCACTTTTGAAGATCAAAGTCTGACTCAAACTATTGTCTGTGGAAGGCATATAAATATTTAGTTAGTATAGTATCCATATAACAGTTAAGATCAACTAAACTTGAGTACACCTAAGTCGGTATTATACTTACAGTCCGCAGAGTGTTCTCCGCTCTTCGAAGAGATCTTGGAGCATTTACCGAAATCCAGCTAGAGTTTAATCCCATTTGTTACCTGTAGCCTGTAGCAGAGTGCTTGCTGCTTTAAACCTATTTTCCTTTCTTTCTTTCTAAAGTGCAATTGTTCGATGCACTATTTCTTAAACGATTCTAAATACCAGCTCGATTTACGTGTTGTTCGTTTCTAACGTTCGATCGTCTTACACGAGTAAGCAAAGCAGAATCTTACGTCATAAAATATTAGCAGAGCTTTACTTTGAAACATTTTATCGGATATAACGTAAATCCCCAAAGGTTTAGGGCTTATGGCTTCACTTATATTTTTTGTATAGGTTGTTCAGACAACCTTTGATATCGGTTCTTTAGATAGTTATATGATGATTAAAGCGACCCTAACGACGTCATGCAGATTTAAGGTGAATCCTCAGCTGTAGCCCGCCAAAATCAAATTTTTTCTTTAGTTTTTTGCAAATTACAGGTCGGTTTTACGTCGTATGTTGATCAAAATGCGATTCGCGACTGCAGAAAAGATGTATTTACTGTGTTATAATCATCAATTTCATATAAATTGTCAAACTTTGGGAATTTGTTCCATCTAAGAATTTTTCAGATTATTTCATATGAAAATTTCAATTCAGATTCAGTAAATACATCTTTTTTACAGTCGCGAATCACATTTTGATCAACATACGACGTAAAACAGAGCTGCAATTTGCAAAAAACCAAAGAAAATTTTAATTTGGCGGGCTACAGCTGAGGATTCACCTTAACAAGGGTAAGTACTTATAAAAAGTAAATTATATAAGGTAAGTACTTTTTTAATACTAACTTCTAGACGAGCAGAATAAAATATGAAACTGAAAAGTATAAATCGATTATCTAGTTATTATTAAATACTTGAAACGTTGCATAAGGATCCAATAATTATGTTAATGTAGGCATTAAGTTCACTCCGAAAAATCGTTTTATAGCACCTGGCTACATGTAACGTTTTAAAAATTACATGAAAGTGAATTGAAATATATTTTTCGTTTTGAACTAGGTTAATTCTCAGACTTTAATATTGAAACATTCTGTTTTGGCATCCTTTCACCTGGGGCATGTTAAGTGAAATTGGTATCTCTAGGTAAAATTGGTATTTGTTTTTTTTGTTGGTATTTTCTCTTGGAATTATTTGGTTCTTCTTTCTTGGTTGTTTTTTTTTTGTACAACAGCATTTCGCAACAAATAAAACCTTTTTTTTTATTCAACCATTTTGTATCAGTAACTTCAAATTTCACTGTTTATTTCATTTTTTTGTACGGGGTTCGTGGGTCGGGCAAAGTGTTATTGGGTCTTTAGGGTTCCGTAGTCAACAAGGAACACTTAAAGTTTCGCCATGTCCGTCCGCAGCTTAGCTCAGAGACTCTTTGTACTAGAAAGCTATAATTTGGCATGGTTATATATATTAATCACGCCGACAAAGTAGTAAAATAAAACCCAGAAAAAAAAGGGGTGCCTCCTGTACACGTAAAGCGGGGTTGTATACGTATATCTTTTTTCACGTCTATCCTATGATGTAGGGTATCGTTGGATAGGCCATTCAAAAATATTACAGGTCTGTGAAAGCCAATTTTCGATTAAGGGTTCCGTTTGCGTAAAATTAAGCTTTAATTTGCAAATTTTTGTTAGAGTCAAGTGTCCCCCTCCCCTGCCAGCTAAATGGTTGCTTTTAGATATGAGAAAAAAATCACGGCAGTAGTGTATATAACGAAATTAAAAGAAAAACTATCACAGCTAAGCAGGCTTTACAAGTTAACGAGTAATTGACCAACTTACATTTGCAGTTGGAACGTATCGTAGAACATGTTTTTCAACTACAAAGTTAGGTTTGTTCTTGGGATAAATTCATCCCAACTACGGAACCCTTCATTGTGCTTGGTCCTACACGTACTTAGCCGGTTCTTTTTTCTATTTGGAATTTCTCAGTAGCAGCTCAGATTCTGGATTTGTGTCCGGTTTATTGCAATAGAGGTGCCCCCAATTACATGAGACTTAGACATAACTAGCGAAATGTGGGTGTACACCCACACAACCCAACCTTTCGGGAGAACAAGGCATGATATTATATGATGCGTAAGTACCAAATTTATTTAAACATCTTTCATTTCTCAAAAGAATAATAAATACATAAGCCTATTGAAATTCTTTTCGAACATAAGGAAAACTAAGAGTGCGTTGGCGCTCAGAAATAAAACATAGACACCTGCTCGTGCGGCGGTGCAATTATTCAGTAAAATACAAAAGTTTAAATATAATGGACTTACTAGCTCGTGTAGTCACGCCCAGTGAATACAGGAGAAGTGCTTTTAAACCTGATGGAAACTGCTCTACGCCACCCCTATTTTGTTTAAAAGCTCTTCAGTTGTCGGGAATGGCTGGGAACAAAGTTGCGTTTGACTAATTCCAGATCCAGGTGAAGCTGTTTATAACCCGAAACGACTGTTTAATTAAATACAAGTATAAACACGCTTAACTGAACTTCAGAAATCTCGTAAATCAAATCGAAAGTTACGAACTACTCCGAGTTGGATTCCGTTTCAAATACGTCATACGACACGAAGAGGAAATAATTTGCGTTTCACTTTGCAGAGTACCTTCACGCAGTTTTATTCCGAAAATGTGTAATAGTTTTGCAAACCCCACAGGGCTGTAAATCACTGATACATTTGAGAGAGCATACTAATACTTGCGTACGAATGCTGTGCACGAACGCATCTAACGGGAATGGTAACTATTTACAACATGAATTTTACAAACATGACAGTTTGTTTTACTATGTGTCTCCGTAGGAGCATTTCCGTGTTAAAGCTTACCATTATTTATGTTAAGGGGACGCGCTATGACAGCCCACAAAATTCAAATATTCTTACTTTTTTGCAATTTGCAGGTCAGTGGCGGGTTTTATGTTGATCAAAATGATTCGCGACAGTTACAAGTATTTAAAGAATTAAAATCATAAAAATGATCATAATCATCGATTTCCAACTCTTGGCGCAAAGCCGACCGTTGAAAATTCAACGGTCCGCTTATATTAGGCAATATCGACATTTAGACATTGCACATCGTTAGTGAACACGTGGATTAGTACTTAGCTACTTATCGCAATGTAATAGGTAGGTACCTACTTACGAGTACATATTAAGTATTCATTATAAAATCAGTCTGCTTTCAATGTGAACTTCTGCATCAGTTTTAGTTTAGTCCATAGTTGGGATCAAACAAAAGAAGTTTCAATAATAGATGAAGCTTCTACTGAAATGAAAAAAACGTAGGTACATAATCTTTTTCTTTCCATTTTAGTGCAGATCTGCTCTTATAGAGATTAAGAAAGGACTTAGTGGAATTGAAACGGTCGTGCCATGAAAGAATTCTCTGATCTTTTTTCCGAGAGATTTGGCTTTAGCTCACACTAGTCTTTAGTAAATTGATGTTAATTCTTCAGCGTCTTGCATATAGGTACTATTTTTTATTTTATTTAAATAAAACCATTTTGGTTTACTGTTATTTGAATTCAATTTAATTTAATTAAACATATAATCTTTTTAGAAATTGCGTTATTGAAACGCTTTTTAGCAAACCTATTTTTATTTTAAATTAATTCTTGACGTTTTTAAGAATTATACGTATACAGATGGCTACATATCAAGCTATACATTTCTAGTATAAGCTGACCGCTCATTGTACCGAAATCCTATACAATGCGAGATCAGCTTATACTGTAAATGTATAGCTTGATATGTAGCCGTTTGTATATTCGTAGCTACATTAGGTATATTCTGTATTGCGCTCACGACAGTTTAGGAATGCATGCGGTGTTTAAGGAATTGTACACGTGAATACGCAGAAATGTAATAAATTTGTCAAGGATTTAGGTGTGTAGATCTACTGGTACCCTGCCTCGTGCCTTCAGCACTCACATAGAACAAAAATAGTTTGGGGTAGGTTATCTTCAAAATTCATTCAATTTAAGTTGGGGCAATGCTGCTAACCTTTTGCGCACTTTTCCTGTTGACAGCAATGCACAAAGAATTCTTTGATGCCCTATGATTCCTGCCCCTTACTTTATACATACAAGTACATATTATTATTATTATTTTAAGTCTTTTAGCTAGTTATTTATTAGTTATTATGTAAACATTACATAGTCTGAAAAAAAAATACCCCGTTAAATTGTCCGTAAATTCGAATCACAACTGTCATTCTTGAACAGCTGTATGAAATGGCTAGAACGCGACAAATTAACGTAGTTTGTCAATTTGATAAACAATTATATTTTCCCTGACTGTAATAAGTATATAGGTACCATCTACTACTACCCTTAATTATCTAATTTTAAACGTGGTAAAGTACATTGGGATCAACAGAAAATAAATAAATAGATACCTACATATCAAACATTTCTCGCTCCTCACATAGGTACATGCACCACGTTCCACATCTTTCTATTAACTTTTACAGTTCCCAGCTCTTTTCAGTAAGAAACGGAGAATAAAACTTGATATTTACATTCCGAGAACATAAAGACTTAAACGGAACTTTAAGTCGCCGAGAATTCCACATTTCACGTAGTGAAGTGTTACAAAACTATGTGCCAACAAACTATTGGTTGCGGGTATTTGCATTACTGACTTTTCTATACATACAGTGTGTATAACAAATGTGTGCTCATATTTAAGGGGGTGGTACAGACCACCAAACTGAACAACATTCTCTATGGGACCAACATCGTAATCGGGAAAAAAATATCAGCTGATTGACGATCCTATACAAAACTTCAATACCAAATTCAATAAATTTAACAGGAAATTAAAAGAATATCTAACACAACAATGCTTTTATAACAAACAAAACAAACAAACTAACAAACAAAATATTTAGTAAATATAATAAATATGATAGCTAGATAAATAATTGCATAGTTTATTATAGTCAAAAAACGCACAAATACATACTCTTAATTATTATTATTATGTTAAAATTATTATGTTAACATAGCTCGGGATCATGAGATCCCGGTCCTTTGGAAGGCGTACGAGGGGCCGAAAATTATTATTATTATTATGTTGTCGTGCTCTAACCGGGTTTCATGCTGGAACTTACTTATATTGTAAAGAATTTGAATTTGAATACCTTATCGACCCACATGTATGGAACAGCAGATTATTTTTTTGCGATCACGATGTTGGTTCCATGGAAAAAGTTGTTCAGTATAATACATGCTGTATATCAGTAGGTTGAGGCCCGGTGGGGATGCTCGTGGCCATAAACGTGCATATATATGTCATATGCACTTTCTACTAAACTGCATATTCAAATGACGTTTTCATGTGAAACTCCGTGTATTATGTAAACGGTGCTTATTTACTACGACTGTCATTGCTACGGCTACCGCTACGGCGTAGCACCGCGTAGGCACGTTGTCAATTTCAGTAGACAGGTCATACCATTCTGATTTCTATTTTACGAGTATATAAGTATTATTTTAGGGTTAAAAAAGCTTGAAACACAAGAAAAATAGAAATTACTTTTTAAAGAAAATCAGAACTTGATTAATATTCTTTATGTTATTAAGTACGTTAAATCTGACAACCAGTCTTACCAAGGGGTATCGTATTACCCATTAACTGGGTTGTGGAGGTCAGATAGGCAGTTGCTCCATATAAAATACTGGCCTTCAGCTTCATCCGGTTAGACTGGAAGCTGACCCCAACTGCTAAAGGCTAGGTAGATTGATTTTTGATTAAGTTGGTCCGCAGTCTAGTAGAACCCACCTGTATATTTATGTAGTATGAAACCTATAAAGTATAACCTCAACGTTCGCGTATATTCTCACTTAGAGCCGTTTCCAAAGCAATTTTATTGAATGTTCGAGGCAGATATTTTTTGGCAAGCGACTCGTGTATGAACGTGCACTTACCGCCGATAGTGTTTATCGTCATTCCAGGAACATTACACAAAATACACATGTAAGAATTTACGTTGAAAGATTTTCTCACGAAGTTTTTACAACCTCATTTGAAGATTGGCAGGTACTTATCGTCATTTCGCTTATTATATGATAGCTCATATGCTTTGATGAGGCTTTGATGCTATCACAGAGTAGTATTGTTCTAATGAAACAGGTAATTAAAACGATAATATTAACGTACGTAATTTCGTGCTTGATGCAGTCACATCCAAAATATTTTCGGCCTTTTTTTTGTCTGCGCATTGCACGATTCAATCTGCTTTATCGACTCAGCATTGTAGTTTTCGTCGTATATAAAATGTACTCTGTGGTAATGACAATACCGTCAAACGGGGTAAATAGGAACGCAGGGGTGAATTGTAACGAAACTTTAAAAGGGATTTTAACATTGAAATAATATAGTTTATTGGCAAAAAGGACTCCAATGTGCTTACTGTATTATAATTAACAATTAATTGCCCTTGTTGGCAACAAGGTATATTATTTAAATGTTAAAATCCCTTTTAAAGTTTCGTTCCAATTCACCCATTTTTTTTTTTTTGCGTGGGAAATCAACAAATGACCTCTCCCGCTCTGGGCGGAGCGGAAGGGCGTGTCAGACTCTTACTGACTAAAACCCACCCGTGTTCCTTCAGTTGCCTGTGCGCCAGGGCCACGGTAACTCTTTCGAACAATCCGCAGCCCCGGCAGGCATCGGTCCTATCGGACCCCGTCAATTTTGCTGACATCTTTTTGAGGCGCGCGTGGAACACGACGCGCCGTCGACCCGGGCATGGTCCTTACCGGACGGCGAGCTGCCCATTACTCGCCGTCCGCGAGCCCGCGCCTACGGTGGCCGGGAGTCGGCAATCGACTCCCGACGCCCAGGGTGTCTCCTTCTGCGGCGACTAGGGGCGCGAGGGCGCAGTGATTGCCTCTCCCTCTCGCGCTCCAATTCACCCCTGCGTTCCTATTCACCCCGTTTGACGGTACTTAACGAAGTATTGTCATTACCACAGGTACATTTTATATGTCACACTGAATTAAAAATGTGACACTGACAGCCGCTGACAATTCAATCTAAAACAAAAATATTTATATTTCTTAAATGACCAGGCCACTAAAAAGGTTTCAGGTTGATGTCAACTCGACTATTTTGATCTTTGTTATAAAGTAATTAAATATTATGTAGATAGTTTTCTATGCAATAGTCTGCTCAGTGCCGTAGCTTCAAAAGGTATTGTATGTCCTGACTTGATAAACGAAACACAAACAAAGAAACTCACGAAGGAACGATAAATGGCTTAAAACTGGACTTTTATTCTTATTTTTAATTATGTTCTAAAATTAAAAGAGATTTTTTTTTGTTTGAAGTACTTTGCTAATTAATTTTTAAACGTATAAGTTTCGAAACTTTTAGCACTTCTAAAAGAGTTGTTAATATTTTATTAATTTGTTAGGATATTAGTACCTACTTTGGTACGTATAACATTCAACAAAGCAACCTGATTCGAAAGCTCAAAAGTCTTTGAAAATCTCAAAATATTTAAATCTCATCCACTCAGAACTGAAACACAAAATTAAGATTCTGTCAACTCAGTGTTATTACTCGGGGAGTACCAGACACTTACTTATAAATACTTCGTTTATTCTCTCTTGCTTAGTACGTACATCAAAGAGTAATCTTTGTGGTATTAAGGCGAGATCGTGCGGAAAATCAAGAGAGCTTACTGAAAAATCCTTCGTGAAAGATTAAGGAGAAAAAGCGTAGGAATTAAGAGTTTACAAACAAATTGTTAACACAAAAACGAACTTGGGTTATTTCTGTCTTATTGAAAACAGTATCAATGGTTGCTGTAACAACCAAAGTAAGGTGGTCGCGAAACATAAAATGATATTCACAGAAATGTTTTATATTTCACGTGTTTTTAGGAGTTCTATTAAGGAATTCTCAGTGAGAAAAAGAGTTTAATATTTTAGGCACGCCCCGCAATGATAAGGTCGCCTGCCATTAGAGCCATTTTTTTGATGTATAAACTGTGGGTGTCTCCACTGTACACATAAGCATAACTTAGTTATTTGTGTAAATATTTCCCCTTTTCCCAGGAAAGTGTGGTAGTAAAGTATTCCCAAACATTGGCTGAAAGCCAAGCGCTGCTGACCAATTCTAACTGCTGTGAAATATACCGCTGAATGGCAAATAATTGTTTTAGCAATGCGCTTTTCACCGTGGTTCGCAGCTCTTTACAATAATGTTTATTTATTTTTATTCTATTATTTTTGTACAGACAGAAAAATACATAGAGATACGACATAATATTATAACATTTGAGTACAAAGGTACTTCTTATTTTTTAAGAAATAATTTTGCCTAACAGACCTGAGATAGGAGACAGGAAAATAAATGTAGACAATAGTGTGTGAAAACAAGAAGAGAAAAATATGAATCAAATCAAATCAAAATATTTTATTTCACATAAACCTACGTGGGCACTTATGAAACGTCAGAAGCTAGGTGCACGGTTCAAGTTGCTCGTTTCCTATGGAGAAGAGCCGACAAGAAACTCCACGGTTATTCTTTTAAAAATAAGGGGCTTTTACAATGTTTCAAATTACAGTGTTGATAGGTATAGGAGGACCGTGTAGGCTTGTCAACAAGTAACAGGCACTCAACAAAATATAAAAAGGTCTACAAATCTACAGTCTACAACTTAGGCCTACAACGTTCTCACATTCACAAAATATAGAAGAATCTACGGGGGCTGCGGATTGTTCGAAAGAGTTACCGTGGCCCTGGCGCACAGGCAACTGAAGGAACACGGGTGGGTTTTAGTCAGTAAGAGTCTGACACGCCCTTCCGCTCCGCCCAGAGCGGGAGAGGTCATTTGATGATTTCCGAACCAAAAAAAAAAAAAAAAGGCCTACAACGTTCTCACATTCACAAAATATAGAAGAATCTATATAAAAATAAAAGCCTATTTAAACCAAATGACATGACTGCCATTACAACTGTAACAAAACTGAATGAAAATCCTGTTTACAAAAGCCATAAGTAAAGAGTTGAAATAAGAATTGGAGGTATAATGTCAAATAATGAGGAGATTATGTCAAAGAAGAAAGTAAAAAGCTTTTTTTTTTAAATAAGCTTTCTTAATTTGGAAGCAGTTAATAGACCCTTACATAGTGGTGCCGTTAATGAAGTACCAGGGAAGCCACATCTACAGAAGGAATTATTGCCAAACTTCCTTGTCTTCAACGTAGTCTTTAATCTTATCATATGCATTTTTGATAAGGATCCGTTTGATGTGGGTTTTGAACTTTCCATCGCTAAGTCCTGTAACTGACTTTGGCAATTTGTTATAAAAGCGGATACTGTTTATAAGAAACGACTTGTTTGTTTTAGCTAATCTAAATTTGGGTATCACAATTTAATTTTTACTACGTGTATTTATAATATGGAAATCGCTTCGTATTTTGAAAAGTCCTAAGTTTTTGAGAATATACAAAATACTTTCTAAGATATAGAGAGAAGGTAGAAGGAATATGTGACGTCTTAAATCAAAATATTAACTAGTGGCTCTGTGAGCACTAGACCTCGCGATTCTGTCTTTGCATAGCTTAAAACTGAATAAATGTTCATCGCGCACCAAAACAAAATCCTTAAAACAAGAAGCGCGCGAAGAGCGCGAAATGGCTGAAATATGTTTTTTTTTACATTTACAGCCCCATATCTCAGCCATTTTGAAAATTTTCGAAATACTGAATCGACAAAAAGTCCTTATAAGTATCGAACCTGCTCACAAAATTTAAAGAGAATCGGTTGAGAATTGCAACGTGTTGAGGTGAACAGCCATTCGCAGGACATCCGGACATACAAAAGCATTTTTTCCCAAGCTGAAACGGAGAGGCTTCGCTCGCGGTACGCGCTCGCTCGGTCAACAAGCTGAAATGGAGACGCTTCGTTCGGGCTATGCGCTCGCTCGGTCAAATATACCGACAAATATAATGAAAAAAAAAATTACATATTCATAAATATATACATTTAATGCTAACAGATAAGTCAAGGGTTTTGGCACCCTTCGCCACAAATCAGTAAAGGGTAAGTTTATCTAAATTAGACCATCATTCATCGTTCTTTGTTACCTAGAGCGTAATGTAATTCAGGAATACAATAGAGCTTCACAACTCGCATCCCAACCGTGACCCTTGGGTGTCGTAAAAGGTAACTTATCAGGGATGGCAGTTACATCCTACCAATTGTGAATAATAAGTCAAATAAGTACCTACTATTTTTTAAGCTATTTTTTGCTGAAGTAATCCTAGTATACTTTTTTCCAGTAAAATGATTATATTATTATTATTATAATAATCCAACAGTAAATAAATAGTGAGCTTCTACGATTGTTTACAAGTCTTTGAACTTTCGCTATCGCAAAAAAAAAAGTATTTTCAACCTTCGGGCACGCGCCAGTGTACATGAATAGGTATAAACAAACATACTGCTGTTATCTAAAAATTAAAATAAGATACACAAAAACATTCCATTGTTATCGTTGCATAGAGAAAACCTTTTGTTTAGTAAAAAAATTACCTTTCTCAATTATGAAAATATTGACGAATACTTTTATTTTGATTCGCTGTCGACACAAGAAAATTTATTCTGGAACCATTGTTTATAGGCCAAGTAGGTTCAATAAATTCGCAAGTTTCGGAGGAGCGATCAAAAGTTTCTTCGAATCTTCGTTAAACGGGGCAGAACCGGAACTATTTGTTAAACCACTTCCTTACTTCGTTTTGTTCGGGGACACTTCACAAACTACTTCGTTCGAGAACCACTGAAAGAATAAACTTTAAAAACTTTTAGGGTACTGTGTAACAGTTTAAAATTATTAACTTCCGACGACCAATGATTCGCAGATTAAACTATTGCTTTGAATATGAAAAAGTAAATTGAAATTGTTTTCAAATGAAATGTTTTCACTATTTTGTTTTCAATAGCTAAATATGATTATAATTGAAATAGATTTCATTCGAATCGAATAAAAGCAATAGCCGAGTAAAATGTTTAAGCAAATAAAGTCTGATAGGTTTTTATTGTTAGTCGATTTGATCGTAAATCCGGGCTATAGTAGATGAATCTCAGCTATAAATTGTTGGGATCAGTTTGGATATTGTATATTTCTTCCGCTATACAATACACTATAAGGTATCCATGGGTATATAGGTATGTTTTCAAAGTAATCTCGGTCTTACAAAAGGCACTCGATTTATGATGGCATTATTGTGTCCAACTTATCGGAGGGTAGATTTAGAAGTTGTGTTCAAACTTTTGCAGTTTATGACAAATTATAGTCTATATTGCAAAGTTTAAGTAAAGCAAGAGCTTTACTTTAACTTGTCCAAGTTAAACTAAGCGTCAAAATCATGGTTAAAGTTGGTTTATTTTTAGAAGACTTTCTGACTTCCGGCGTCATAATTTTTGAAGACGACTATAGTGCTAGTGGTTACTATGACTGTAAAGAAGTTCCAATATTAAACTGAAAATAAATACAGAGAAGAACTCAATTGCCTTCTTTCTTCCAAACTTTTATTTTAGTGCAAGCATTTTAGCCTGGGTTCCACGAGGGACTGATACATCCGGAGTTGCCGGATATCGTACAAAGGCACACTGATAAATAAGTTCAGAATTCTACAGACACCGGAAAATGTTTAATTTGGTTTACTTGCAAAGGGACGAAGGATGAAACCAATTTCCATCCTAGGAGGAATTGACCCGAATCTCCTCAATTAATTAAGTCATTCGACAAAGGAAACGCGCGTATAATGTTTAATGAGGGACATAATTATGAACAGGTACCCTCGGGAGGAACATTCAAAATATTTGGACAATATAACAAGTTAGTTATGGAACCCCAGCCCTTAAAGGTTTTGCGCGAGCACGATCTGTGTGGTCGCTGAACTTGCACATTTGAAAGATTATGATTGTTTTGTCTAAGTTTTAGTTAGTCAGGGCGTGACTTACATCCCAATTTGTAACACGTCTCAATATAGAGTCAAATAATTAATTAATTGCTTTTATTTTTTTAATGTACTTTAAGGCGCGTTTAATCCTGACTAGTTGACTCTCAGGGACCTACCCAAAAATATTAAATATTTGCTTTCGGAGGTTATTTATGCCCTTTCGTAGACGTGACTCTACTAAGTTATTAAAGTAAGAAAAATATTTCATAGGACCGTTTCACGAAGGAAAAGTCAGTTAACTAGACAATTTTAATCTACCACTTTAAATTCTGAAATATTGATCTTATCTATATAATTTATAACGACAAAACTTTTTAAATGGCTTTGTCATATCTTAACTTTGGCCGTAATGCTGTCTTTTTGTAATAAGTACATTATACTATCAAAAGAGTTTATACTAAACTAATATTTTATGAATATACCTACATTATGCACGATACATTTTGAATTTCAGGCATTCTAAACAGATTAATATCCATGCGACGTATGTGATGATATGCAGATAACTTAGTTTGAACATAGATAACATATTCCTGTGCAATAGGAATCCAATCTCGGCAAACTTAGGGTTAATAATGAGATAGTCGTACTATGATGATTGTATGCAGATGCAGTATGCATTATTAATGTCAGACACAAGCTACCCGATGACCCGTTCACGTTTCGAACATTTTGAAATATAGAGGTTATTAGCATAATTTGTAAACGTTACATTCTGGGCACGTTAGCAGATGACAGCAATGTGGAGGATGTACTTTGATGTCTAAGTGACTTTTTTGGTTTAGTTTTGCATATTGATCTAACGTACTATACCTAGGTATTATTTTATGTTTTATAGTATAAAAAAGTTAAGTGAAAACTTAATTCAAAATTAAAGGTAGAAACGTACAAGGAAAGGTCGTCTGTAATGCCTGTTATAATATTTTGTTCATTGTCGCAGTTATTATTAAACATTCGAAATATCCTCTGTTTTGAGAAGTGTCTTGATGTGCCCGATCCTTTAATATTTTATTGACAGACCATCACTCTTTATTTATTGAAACTGATTGTTAAAAAATAATGGCAATTCTGGTATCGCTTAATTTCAGAAGCGTTCATTAATGAAAGTAAGTACATTTATAAAAGAAGATGATACATAATTAATTATCTGTAAGTAGGTTTGTACGAACGCTTTGCAATCATTTGTCAGTAATCTTGCAGCTCATTTCAGAACTTAAGGAGCTGTACGACTCGACGAATCGACTCGGCAAAGAAAGGAGATTTGAGTAGGCCGCATAAAGTACTAAAACTGCCAGCTCTCACTCAAACTAACTAAGAAAAATAAATATGTTATAGATTTATGACTTATTTGGTGTTTAATGACTACAAATATTGGGATCGACTGAAGACAGACGGACAGAACATAGGCTGACATTCAATACTGTTTATATATCCTGTGAATTGATAAACTTAATTTGCTTATCCCTGTTGCAGACTAGGGCAACATTAAACGTTCCTTCAAAGTTTTACCGCAAAACTAATTTTCTGCGTTTCCCTAGCGTCCGCTGAATTTTCTATAAAAGTTTACTTTTATATTAAAGAGCATTTAAATTTTTGCCTCTCTTTACTTTGATAAAAAAGGTACCGACATAAATTTATGCATAATAATATATTAAAATTGTTATTAGTTATTACTGTTATTAGTCATGGGTTTTGCGAAGGTGGAGGGACGAACTTGGCTCCTACCAAAAGAACCTGGGCGCAAAGGCAGTGGACATACGTGCGTGGAGAAGGGAAAGCGGGGCATTTGCACATCAGTGGGACATCACGGGTTGAATAAATTAGATAGATAAATACATATTAGTAATTTTATTGATATCATAAATTACAGATACCTTCATTATGTCATGCTAGTAATACCTAATTTGCATAACGTCATGCACTACAAACATAACTAAACTGGCAATTAATATTTCCTGTGTGTTGATAGTCCGGTTACTAGATGTATTAGGCATTTTGACAGCATGTAACACTAGCTCAGTTAGCTGAAACCAGCAGCCATAACGTGGGACATTACGTTGAATTGATGATGATGACGCCGCCTCAATTTCGTACCTATGTGACACTTTCTGAATTTGTAAAGCAATGACTTTCTGTTAATATTAACGTGTATTGTATCTCCGTACTGTTATGAATATTTTTGTATTAGAATTTGCTTTATTTTATTTGTGAATGAAGGAATAAGTTTTACTTACTACCTACTAGTGCTATAAATATTTCTTACTTAACGTTGACGTAAAGAAGCCTGACAAGTCATCGACTCTGAAGACGAATTCTGAAATTTTATGACCATTAAATATAATAGCACATTAATTGTCTTTTTCATTGTTCTTCTAATAAATTAAAGCCCCTCATTAGCAGCCGTTCCTTCTTTTAGAGGCAAAACTTCCCGATTTTGGAAATCATTCTTAAGACAGCTGTCACCTAGGGGAGACAATATCTTCCTAGGTATACTTAAGTAGATACCTAGTTTCTGCCTGCCCCATGGGGCAGTATGTATGTATACCTATTTTATCACAGGTAATAAACGTGATATTTTTTTTGATAAAATGCGCTTTCGCTCTATTCCGTACCATTTCATTCCATTTCCACACGTAACGTTTGTCTAAGAAAGTTCTGAGTCTTCGGATAAATCTTTTATTCGTATTATCTAAAAGGATTCTGTCCCAGTTGGCCATGTATCAATGATTAGAAGCCATTATGTACATGTAAGTAGAACATAAGAACCTTTTTGTAACGGGTAAATATTTATGAGATTAACAAAGAACACTTTTGTGGATCAGTTCCAGGCCGAACCTATTTTCTAAGCAAAACGATGCTTAAAGTTAAGACGGTTCATGAATATAAAAAATCCTTCGAAAAAATTCAAAGGAAATATCGTGGCAAAATTTTATCGTGACAAAAAGATGGCTTCGCCGACATTCGCCCAAAAATTAAACCGGTGTTTGCCCTTTAGATAACACAGAAGTACTTTTCAGCTGAAGAAGTCTGAAATTGTCGGTGTGTTTGACGTCGGTTGCCACCTGCCACTGTTTATATTAGAATCCCTGTACACTTGAATATTTGAACTGTTTTTATTTCTATAAAAATATTTTTTGAATACAATACAAATTCGTAGGCAGATTTTTGTTTTCATGTGGGTATAACTTAATCCCTGATGAATAAAATTTAAACATACTTCGGAAAATGTTTCCACCCTCTATCATGCCGGAGAATATAATCATGACTGTTTCGTAAGATGTCTTTTAAATTTTTAACTAACGTGTGGCAAAGAGGAAGAGTTTAGAAACCGCCGAGGAAATTACGTTAAGTTTTATTTTTCCGTAATGTAACATTCTTAATTTGATATGGTAGTCTTTTACCTACGTTCATACGTTGAAGCTCCCATAGGAGTTAGTAAAAAAAGGTTCTACGTGAGGGCACAACCTTAAAATCAAATTTACCCGAACCAGACCTTATAGCAAATTCTATACACGTCTAGGTGAAGACAAAAATGTAGTCGGCTGTAGACAAACTTGTAAGCTGTATCCGCCTATGATTCCCGAAGCCTCTTACATACAGAGAAAGATGGAGCATTGATCACCTCGCTTCCTCACTACTTGTTAGCGATTTCATATCATTAGTCACGCACGGTTATTTCTATTCTAAGCCTTGCGTCTGAATCCCGTATGTAAGCACTGCAAGCGGTCTTTATGGTGCATTTACTGAGTCAATTTAAAAACGACGTTTAGAATAGAATACTCTTTAATATTTACACCGTACGAATAACAGATACAAAATAAAAATTGTACATAGGGTGATACAATGGGCGGTTTTATTGCTAAAAGCGATCTTTAACATCCTTTGGATGAGTTGACCTCGCTTAGGTGTATATGTAAGCTGTAACACTGAGTACAGTCAGAGTAGAAAATTAAGAAGTAACCCAAATAGCACTTCACTTTCAATTAAACTAACGCTCAAAATTCTACACGAAAATCCCATCAGTTTGAACCAATATGAAGCTCATCGGGTGGCCATTTAATAGTTCGCAGAGAACATTCCACCGCCGCCAATCTTTGAAATTGTAATAGAATAACGACGTGACCCGACTTTTACGAATGTGGAAATTTTTCGCTCGAGCGAAATTTCAATGAGTTTTATGAGGACGCGTATAAGCGTAAAATGGGAAACGTTTACATTAAGAGGGTAAACGACACACAACGGAAACTAGATTACTTACGTACGTACTATACAAACATAGGTAGACTAGAAGATACAATCGTTTGTTTTTAAATCAAATTGTACCTAACAAGTGGTCATATAGAGGTATGAGGAACAGGGTGTAAAGCTCACTCATACTCTATTGAAAAGGGAGGATCCTCCGACCAGACGGGTGTTGTGTCTGGTGGGCAACTGCCCGACGATTGATGTCGGGATGTTGTATATATGCTAGTTGCGCGGTAAACTCTGCTTGCGCGATGCAGGATTTTGTGTGACGTCAGTATGACGTGTAGCTCGCATGTGGCGTTTGTAGATGCCGCTACAGTCACACTTCACTTACCTACATGGTTACAGGTTTCGCAATGTAGACTATCCCCGATAAATATCAATATTTATATGGCACAAAGATGTATATATATACAGAATCTGAATTTTGATCGGTTCATTACGTGAGGTTTGTGTGTTATAAACGCATTATGCAGATGAAATTCTTTAAACGTGATGATTATGGACATTTCTAAAGACAATAAAATACGATCCTATTAGTACCTAGTTTGCTTCATTTACTCATTTAATTAATTTAAATGGCCATATTTAAAGTACTTCTCTTCCAGATACTTAAATTACCTAAAACTTATTATTCCATAGCTTTTCCGACCCTTCGATAAATTTTGTAGGCCTAATAAAATTACCTCTGCTTAATTTAATCACCGTTTCATCTAACAATATTTACTTTGTGAGGAAGTCACCTGGAGCAAGGCGAGCCATTTTTGTTAATGCCTTTGAGGAGTTGAGGTTTCTTTTGCTCTCGTTTCTGTAATAAAGAAGCCAAAGTTTCTCTATAACAAGTTTTGTGAGAGTACCTATGGGTAAGTGAGTTAAAAAAATAGTTTTAACTAACTACTTAAGTACTTCAAACAATGAATATAACTTAATCAAGCAACAAGTAGGTTTCTCTAGCAAATGATCAATAATTTCTAGGTCCTAAAAACTCTGCAACATTAGTTAAGGAACCGGGCTAGCCGCCTTTGGGAGAGCGGATGGCACCTACACTTGATTGAGTATCCACTTGTGAATGTTTCCAGCAATTGACATACTTTCTTCGATCCGGAGGATTTACGTGAAGAGCTTTTGCACCGAAGCAATGTCTTCAGGTAAAGCCTAAAGCCCATCGTCCACGACGCTACTCAAAAGTAACGTCAGTCGACGACGCAATCATTTACAAATTAGTTATTAAAGGCAGACAGGTGCAACGCGACAGCGCGAAGTGACAGCGCGACGCGACAGCGTGACGCGACAGTGCGACGCGACAGCGTGACGCGACTCTTGTAGAACAATTTCCATTAAGTTTTCATAGAA
The DNA here is from genome assembly GCA_917490735.1 of Dryobotodes eremita. NCBI lineage: Eukaryota > Metazoa > Arthropoda > Insecta > Lepidoptera > Noctuidae > Dryobotodes > Dryobotodes eremita. The sequence continues at coordinate 13,153,273 of OU823251.1, read as the reverse complement.
ATTAACCTTAGGAGCCTTAACGCTTTAGTAACTTGCTTCGAGTACGTACCGCCGCGCCCGCCGTCGCCATTGAAATACTAGTGTTGTGACATTCTGGCTGCTCATTGGTGATTTGAGTTTGTATCTGGTTACTTTAGAGTAAAGTCGTGGACGACGGGCCTGGGATGAATTTTACAAAACAAACAAATAAAAAACCACAAACAAAAGAAAGTCGTTTCAACGTAATACGCTCGTTTCAGACCACTTCACGTGTTTGCCGAATCCTTTAGCCGCACGTCATAGCTGAGAAATTAATAATCTATCAACACACAAAACAGGTACAATTAATATTAATTGCGTTGGCATAATCTAATCTCATTGTTACTGAGAGCAATCAAATGATTATCTTCGTCAAATATAACAACAATATTGATAAACAAAGTTACTGAGAACGATCATTAATTTGTATTTCAACAAGTTGTGGGATAGCCGCTCTGTTTATGAATATTATACGAATAGTTTTAAACAATCATGAGTTCTAATGTTGTAACCTCTATGTTAATGCTTGTACTCGAGTGTTTGTTCCAGAGTAGTTCGACGAGTTGTGAATTCGAATAGAGCTCTTAGCTACTAGCTTCCCACGTGTCAAAATCTAGGTTAGACTAGGTCGCAAGTTCGACCTAGTTTTCCAAGAATGACCATATTATATCTTTTATGATTTTATCGTCTGTAACCCACTTGCCCACTCCATATTGAGGAGTTAATCCGAAATCTAACAGAAAGCCGAAATCGTAAGAATTACTAATTAATAACTGAATTCTTGGCAGGCTGTTGTGCAAGTAAAATGATTAGAGGCATAGATAGAACTTAAATAAACTAACTAATTGAAATGCAAGGCACAATTTCTCGCAAAATTTGTGGAGATGGAAACTACTTACACTGGAACAAGTCGGAAGCATATAGGCACAAATGTCGGTCCTCAAATGTTAATAGTAACTATCACGATATTTTGCCTTACAATATACAGGAAAAGCTTTTCTTTATATCTCCTATACACAATAGCCGATATTAGGAACGGGATACCTTTGTCCAATTCAATTTGCAAAGGTATTTAAGGATTGAAACATTATTTAGGATCAAATAGCATGACAGTCCGGTAGGTATTAACGAACAGGAGTTTTAATCATAATAGTTGTTTTACCAAAGAGATTAGAATACAATACTTTTATAATGTAACTTTTATGATTATTCTTTGTTCACGACCACTTCGAAGAAAGACAACCTCTATACATGAATCTGTTGCATAATCAGTCTATAATGATCCCACTGCTCGGACACAGGCCTCCTCTCTTCGAGAGGGCGTGGGCTGTAACCCACCACGCGAGCTCAGTGCGGTTACGGTGGGTTAGTAGATTTCACATGTCTTCGAGTTTTTCATTCTTGGACATGTCGGTTTCCTCACTGTTTTCCTTCACCATTTTGAGAGCAGCAGTGATGAAATTATTTACACAAAATAGCCTACCTGGGTTCGAACCCACGACCTACAACTCGTAAGTTGCGGCCGTTAACACTGGGCCACCACACCACTGCTCCTCGTGAAACTGTTGGAATTTCTCATAATCTTAAAAAGAATTTGAATATAAGTAAAATATCATCTTAATATAATGCGTTAAAAAAAATCTACAATTTATGAACACTTTAGCTAAAACAATATGTCGTTTATGTGAAAGGATAGCAATTTGAATGCTGGGTTCGTCTGGCAGCTATTCATCTTTCTTACGTGCAGCAGCATTTTAATCACGCTGGCATGCATTCAACTCTATCCATACTAGCCCATTGTGCAAAGTTGGTCTCACTTTAGTTTCCAAATTGGATTCTATTATTCACAAAATTACACTTAAGCCCCGTTTTCATTGGGAAATAAAGTTGGCTCAACTTTGTTTCAACAACAGTTTCCCGCTACATAAAAACATGTTGCAGAAACAGTGTTGTCAACATACAAATATCCCGTATCAATAGCTGTACATATTATAAATTAAAGTCGCTTTTCGCGTCTGTCTGTGGACCGCTTTGTTCTTCTATACTACGCAATAGATTTTGATGCGGTTTTCACCATAATTTAGAGAATTTATTCCGGAAAGTTTATGTGTATACATTAATATTAAACATAGATAATTAAAGAAATCGCGAAGTTTGTTTAAGTCGTAAAAACTGTGCGAAGTAGGGGCGGGTCGCTAGAACATGATAAATAAAAGTTGCACAACATAATTATGTTGCAGCAACTGTTTCCAACTTTATTTTCCAACTACCTTCTGCCCGCGATTTTGTTCGGGTGGAAGTCATGAGACATCACAATATACTAAAGTAACAGCTACATTTTTTATAAAACTTTCCTGTATACGTTTGTATTTATGGTCTCAGCAGCCAAAATATGAAGAGAGTCAGGACAGGTGACGCAGGAGCAAACGACGTACAGTTGTCCATTGCTTGCGAAGGTTTTCATTTTTTGTAAAATAATGAACGCCTGCCTTCCTACATATACTACCTACTGGCACAACACTGATACACTGACTGATGCATTCTTACAGATCATTCCGACAAACAGCTTCCAGTCAGCATGCACGTGTTTCTGTGGCAAACAAACCTATTTTTCTTTCTTTCTTTCTAGCTAATTACGTAAACTGCAGACGGTGGATCGAAAAATAACCCAAAGTAATTTTAGAACTAATTTATTTTAAAGGAAATTATTACAATTTAAATTGGTGAAACCTATTCGATGCTAGAATATGGAATGACAAAAATATGTATTAAAAATAACTAATTGCTAATGTCGAATTTCGCTGCGTCGGCGGCTCGTGGCTGGACGGACGTCATCGATGCAGTTTCTATGCGCTCAGCGTAAACTGAAGGAATTGCGAGGTCGGCGATATCCATTAGGGATCCGTAATTAACACCTCCACCCGCAGATCAGCAACTATTTGATCATGTTAAGAGAAAATGTTGCTGGGACTTCATCTCGCTTCCTGGTATCTCTGGTCACATCTTTATATGTATGTATCTGAGGAGTTCGCTGCTTCTCCTTGTCGTCTGCTCTGAGGTTCCAGCATTTGTATCTGCGGCTTATTACGAAGATGACAAGTATGGTTGCGCATAATACGATGCTGTAAAATGGTATGGTTGTATGATATAGGACAACCGGCTGAGTCTTGTCGATGTGAATAGGGTTTTCCACTAATAGTTTGTTCTGGATGCTGTGAAGTTCTTCCAGGTTCACTGAGTTGAATCCGATGTTATGGGTGGAATCAACTGTTTGGTTCATCTCGTTGTAAGGGATCTTTGATAATTTTAATGGCTGTCCTTTTATCTCGTTGCTGTCGTTAATGATTGTGAATTATGTTGTTTGCAAGTAGCAGTCCATGGGGATGGTGACGAGATAACTTCCTTGTAAAATATTGAAGTCTTTTCTGCCGCACGCTAATTGTACTTTGGTTGGTTGGGGCAATGAGAGAACGTAGTGTTGATCGTCCAGTTGTTCTACTGCTTCTTTGGAGAGTGAAATCTTGGTGAATTGGCAGGTGTCTTCCAGACCCTGGTTGATGATGAGCTCTTGGATACAATCAGGCTTCGTTCGAATCTGATGACTTGTCTTCTTTTCACAGAGATGGATGCTACTGTACTTCGGGCATTCAGCCTCCATGTACACGAATGATTTCTCGTTTGTTGCTATATAAGGAGTGGGAGGAATTAGGGCGAGCTGTTTCTTGTTAGGTACAATGGATAATTTGTATAGATCGTAAAAATCTTTGGAGACTATGGGAAAACCGTATATTATTACTATTCTCTTCTCAATAAAGTAGGAACCTGGTTTTATTAGATTATAATAATAGGTCTTTACCTATGAAATTGCCGTTTTGTATGAAAAAATTTAAACGAATTTTTTTCATGAATTTTTTATTTGTATTAATCGAAGTAATCACCCATGCAATCAATGCATCTTTGCCATCGCAGTGGCAGTTTATTGATGCCCTTCTTAAAGAAATCAGCTGGACGGGAGGCAACAAATTCTTCAAAGGCATTTTGTACTGCCTCTCGGGTATTAAATTTTTTTGCCGCCAAGAAGTTATCCAAATTCTGGAAAAAGTAGTAGTCTGTAGGCGCAAGGTCTGGTGAGTAGGGCGGATGACGGAGAGCTTCCAACCCCAGTTCTTGCAACTTGGAGACCGTCTGCTGTGCAGTATGAGGTCGCGCGTTGTCGTGCAGGAGCAGCGGAGACGAGCGATTGACCAATGCTGGTTGGAGATGCGCCAGCTTCTCCATCATTGTGTTCAGTTCTTCACAGTACACATCTGCAGTAATGCTCACCCCGTTTGGTAAGAAGCTGTGATGAATCACACCGGCGCTAGACCACCAAACAGTGACCATCACTTTTCTAGGGGTAAGTTTTCGTTTAGGGCATTGTTTAGGTGCTGAACCAGGATCCAACCAACTTGCTGAGCGCTTACGGTTATCAAACAGAATCCATTTTTCATCGCAGGTAACAATGCGGTTCAAAATTCCTTCATTTGTGTGTCTGTTGAGCAGTGCAAGGCACGTCTCGACGCGTACTTCGCGCTGGCGATCATTGAGTTCGTGGGGCACCCATTTGTCAAGCTTTTTTACCTTGCCAATTTGACGCAAATGGACCAATATTGTTTTGACGCTAACGTCGAAAGCTGCTGCTAATTCAGCCGTAGATTGTGTATCATCAGCTTCCACAATCGTCTTTAATTTGTCATTGTCGACCAAAGTCTTCGGACGACCGCGAGGTTCATTTTTCAGGTCGAAATTTCCAGAACGGAAGCGAGCAAACCAATAACAGGTGGTGCGTTGGTTTGTAGAGTTAGCTCCGTAAACGTCGTTGATGTTGCGTGCCGCTTGTGCCGCGTTGCTGCCACGACGGTACTCATATTCCATAATTACTCGAATTTTTAACGTATCCATGATGACGAAAAAGATTGAAATGCGATGAAAATGTAACACTAATCAATAAAGAAATGACTACTTTTAGAAAAAAAAATCCATGTTTTTAAAATAAAATTAATTTGAAATTAGAATTCATAGCCAAACAAAAATTATTTTGATTTGAAATGGCCAGTACTGCAGAACGGCAATTTCATAGGTAAAGACCTAATATTCTCGTAACTCTAAATTTAAGATTTGTTCTTGATTGTATATTGATTTTAGCTTATCTATCATAGACTTTAGCACTTCTATATCAATCATAGAATGGTGGGTGCTAGACGCGCGTATGAAAGCCATTATATTTTCTAACCTAATTATCTCTAACATTAAATCTTCTACATTATTAGTTAAGATTCCTAAAATTTGGGCAAACTTTGCAAATTTTATTAGGCTGTAATCTCTATAAGCATTTTTCTCTAGAAGTAGTTCCAACGTTGCGTTAATTTTTTCCTGATTTTTTGTTATTTGGTCTAAGATAGTACCATGTTGGGACATCCATTCTTTACTCAGGCTGATATGGTTATTGAATTCTGAGACTATTTTATTTTCATTATTTTGTAAAGTTTTAATGGCCTCGTCATATTTTAGGGCATCTAGATAATCTAAATTGCCAGTAACACTTTTTACTACTGACCCTAGGCTATCTACAAGACCTCTTTTGGATCTAACAGGTTCCAAGGATTTTACTTGTTGTAGTACCTTATTAAGTTTGTTAGTAAGATAATCAATCTGATATTCGTAAAGCGTGTAAGTCTCATTGTTAAGTTTAGTTCTAAAAGTCTTAAGTTGCGTCTGTACAGAATTTATTTTATCTTCGATGTCGGTTAATTGAATGTACTGTATGAATGAGTGGTAGTGTGTGGTTAGTCTAGTCAGTCCTAATCTGTATGGTAAGAGTCCTGGTCCATCGGCTAAAGTCTCAAGTCTTATCTCTTGAGGGTGTGTCGCATGGATTGTCAGTAGCAGCAGGATCCTGTAACAATTGGCTCGCTTTAGGTACACGTTTTAGCCGCGATTTGGCTATAGGGCCACGTTTTTTCGAGGTATATATGTGTATAGGCAGATCGGCGAGTACTGTATCCTGCGTATAACGTGGTGCAGCTTTCTGGCGACTGGCAAAAGGGTTTTTAATAAAAACTTGTTGTTGTGGGGCATATTCTATCTCGGGCTCGCGAGTTTTATTCCTATTGTCAATTAATGCTGTACGTTTTGCAAGAGATGATTCGTTAATGATTTCATAAACTTGTTTCATCTGTTGTCTATGATTCTGCGCATATTGTTGTAAGATGTGCTCGGTCAGGTCTATATCGATTGGGTCCCTGGAGTCAAAGTGTCCGGTCAATAGGTCAAAGGGTCTGCACTTAGTAAAACTATGGATAGAACTATTATACGCAATGATGGCGTATTGCATAAGATTAATTACTGGTTCGTCTTTATTTTGCAGTTTAAGAATTCTAATGTGCTCCAATAACGTTGAGTGAAAACGTTCGATGTTACCATTGTCATTTGGACTATGAGGTAGAATTTTATGGTGAATTATCTTATGAAGACGTATAAATTCGGAGAAAAGTTGATTTGTAAATTCGGTGCCATTATCAGTGATAATTGTCATAGGTAGTCCATGATGGGTACAGAAACGTAGCAATGCTTGTATAATACTGATAGCGGTACCGTCTCGCAAATGATACGCTTGACCATATTTCGTGAAGACGTCAATGAAAGTTACGTATTTTTCGTTTTGAACAGTAAAGAGGTCCATGTGTATAATTTCTAGTGGTTTGGTAGCTGGAGGTACTATGTTAAATTGCGGTCTAATTGGATTCCTGTCATATTTAGTTTGACCGCAAATGGTGCACTCATTAATAAACTTGGTGATTTGTTCTTTCATCTTTGGCCAGTAATATTTTCGTGACAGGGCCAGATGACATTCATTTATGCCACGGTGGTTTGTCTTACCGTCATGATAGTGTCGGATAATGTCTTGTTGTCGGAGGTATTCTTTAACATTTTCGAGTTCTGTCTTAGCTAATACTAGGTTAAGTGAGGAACTTCTAAATTTGTCTTGTATAATAGGCACTATTGAATACATGGCTAACGGTGGATTTATTACTATAGCTGTTTTGACTTTAGGGTTCACGTATTCTTTGATTGCGTTGATAATGTCGCTCTCTAGGTTAGATTCTGAAATTTGGACTGCAATACGCGTATGATTCTCAAAAGGTTTAGTTACTGTCGATCGGCGTTTTATGTCACCAACGACGGTAAAGTGAATCTGTCGATGAAATTTATTAAGAGGTTCATCTGTAATGGGGATTTCTAATATAGGATGTTCATTACTGGTGTGTACGGTGTCAGTCGAGGAGTTTGTCGGTAGAGGTGGTGCCTCTGATGGGTTGTTAATCATTGACCTGAGGTCTTTAATACTTTCGATCAATGAGTTGATCTCATCTGTTTCCTCATTATAAATTTCTACGCGAGAGAGAGCATCCGCATTGGTGTTAAATTTTCCTTTCTTGTACACTACAGTAAACTCATATTCGCTTAGTCTTAGTCGCCATCTGGTCAGTCGTGAGTTGGGTTCTTTCAAGTTCATCATCCATTGTAAGGGTTTGTGGTCAGTCAGTACCTTAAATTTTCTACCGAAAACATAAGGTCTAAAGTACTTAGTGGCCCAGACTATAGCAAGCAACTCTTTCTCGATGGTACTATAATTTAGCTCACTTTCATTAAGTGTGCGAGAAGCGTAACAGACGGGTTTGTCGGAACCTATTGGTCCCTGAGACAACACTGCTCCAATAGCGACATTCGAAGCGTCTGTTGTGAGATTAAATTCCTTTTTGAAGTCTGGGTATTGTAAGATAGGGTCATTGGTTAGTAAGGTCTTACAACTTTCGAAGGCATTGACATATTCGGGGCTAAGAGTAGTTTTACTACCTTTCTTTAGGCATAGGGTAAGAGGTTTGGTGATACGAGCGAAATCGGGGATAAATTTTCGGTAATACCCTAGAAGGCCTAAAAAATTGTTTGATTTCCTCAGGGGTTTTTGGGATTGGATATTTCTGGATTGCAGAGATTTTGTCGGGTTTCGGCTTAATGCCGTCTCTACTAGTGATATGACCCAGATAAGCAGTTTCGAGTTTCAGAAATTCGGACTTATCCATCTGAATTTTGAAGTTGGACTCCCTAAGTCTTTGGAAAACTTTTTCCAAATTACCCATGTGCTCTTGAAGAGAGGTACTGTAGACTATAATATCATCGAGATAAACAAGGCATATGTTATTTTGAAGACCTCTTAGAACATTGTCCATAACTCGTTGGAAGGTGGACGGTGAATTTTTAAGTCCCATGGGCATTCGAAGGAATTCAAAATGCCCGTGTTCCACATTAAATGCGGTTTTTGATATGTCCTGAGGGTTCATTTCAACTTGGTAAAAGCCACTTGCCAAATCTAAGGTCGTAAAGTATTGGCACTTGCCTAATTTGTCGAGGACGTCACTGATATTTGGTATGGGATATTTGTCGTCTATCGTTTTTTCGTTCAACTTTCGAAAATCAACTACGAGACGCCATTTCTGCTTTCCAGAAGCGTCAATTTTTTTTGGCACAACCCAAATTGGCGAGCTCCATGCAGATTCGGAAGGCCTTATTATGCCTTGCTGTAGCATTTTTGAAATTTGGTCCCTAACTTCTTCCCGATGTACGAAAGGGTATCGATAGCTTTTGGTGTATGCGGGAATTTCATCTGTTGTTCTTATACTATGTTTTATTTTGTTAGTGAATGTCAATGGTTCCCCGTCAATGTAAAACACATCCGCATATCGAGAGCAAAGTGTTAAAAGATTAGCTTTTTCCTCTTCATTTAGATGGTCTGTACGCAAACGCGATAATACGTCATCTACGCGATTTGATTGCTTTACTTGCATGCACTCAGCATTGAACAGTTCTGCACAAGTTGGCTGGTTTAATGAAAATATGACATCATTGGGTGTTGGATTTTCTAACTCCACGTAACCACGACTATTAGCTACAGTGGTAAGGCACTCGTGGATAATACAATTACAAAGAATTTGTTCGCTTACTAAAACATCGCCATCCGGGGCATTAATCGGTATTCTTACTAATTTAGTACTTTTAGCAGGGATAATATCTTCATACAGGTTGATGTTGCGTGAATTATACACTTTAATTGGATTCGTAGCAGTTCGCGTTACTAATTGAAAATCTTTAAAATCTATTTTAGCCTCCCATTTGGATAATAAGTCTAATCCTATTAGGCCATCAAAGTAATTGTGAAAACGCTATACGAACAATTTTATAGTATCGACCTCATTGAATTCATTAAAACACGGTAGCGTTATGGAGTAATCATTTTTGCTAACACCGTGAACGTTTGTAACTTCGAAAGGGTCATGGTTGAGGGGATAATCATAGAAAAACTTCTGTACAGCCTCGGGGCTAATAAATGACTGGTTAGCGCCAGTGTCAATTAAAAATTTTAAAGGGGGGCAAGAAATTTCTATGTAAGGTAACTGTCTTTGAGTCTGTAAATTGAGGTCTATTTTTGCTCTTTGGATGTCCGGTCCGACTGAAAATCCTGATTCTGATTTGCACGGCTAGGGCCTGGTTGTGGCTCTGTCTCACCTGTTACTTGATTATCGCAAGTTGTATTACAGTCAGTCATGTTAGTGTTATAATCACAGTCATAAAAATTGTAATAGCCATTCCAGTCCGTGTAATAGTCATATCCTGGCTCATAGTAGTAATCAGCAGAATAATAAGAACTATCAGGCAAAGCAAGTTCATTAAGGTTTAACTCGCACGTCCTAAAATAATTATTCGGTGGTGGGTTCCCGTTTCTTTGCCAATCATGCCTTGGCGGCATGGATAATGGTTTCGGAATGAAATGCTGAACGCCGCTCATGGGTTTCGGATCCGAATTTTGTGGTGGATTATTCCTGGATGGTAATTTAAAAACGTTACTTTGAGGACGGAAGTTTGGTAATGGTGCACGGAACATTTGCTGTGTTCGAGTAGGCATGCGATTTTGATATTGGTTAGGCATGTTGAATTTGAAGGCCTGAGGCTGTGGTTGATAGCCACGCTGTCCTGCTGGAGCAGGCCAGTTGGGTACTGGGGGTCGCGGAATATCAAATGCGTTAAACGGCATAGCAGGCATAATAGAAGGTTTATACATTTTAGGTGCGCTCTGAGCAGTCTGAGCCTTTGGGACATCATTACGCTGCTGCAGGTATATAATATTTATTTCTTCCTGCACGAACTCCAGCGCTTTCTCTATGGTTTCAGGACGCATGCATCGTATACGTGAGCCTAAGGGTTATTTTAGTCCACGTACAAAAGCCTGCATGGTAACTTTCTTATAAAGTGTCCGTTTGGCTTCAATAGTCGTTTGTAAAGTCTCGTGTAATGTCACATATGTCATTATTGTACTAAACAACGTTTGGCATTGATCGTAAAATTCCTGAGGGGTTCTATTACCTTGAATAGCCAATGAGAGGTCATTGTACAAAGCCGTTTCGTCTCTCTGGTCCGAGAAGTTATTAATTAGAGCTGATCTAATACCTGCCCAGGTTTCAGGAATGCCATTTGAATTGATGGTTGATGCGGCAGGCCCTGTGATCTTGTTTAGAATGCCATTTAAAAGACACAGGTTCCCTAGCTCACTGCCTGGCTCGGGACTTGCATACTGAGATACTACCCGGTCACAGATGTTAATAAACCTGGTCAATACATTGGGGTTTCCGTCAAAATCGGGCACAAGGCGTAAGGCCTTGAAAATTACGTCGGGGTCGTATGGCATTTTAGGTTCAAATAAACTACTCAAATTAAAATCTAATTCACTGTCTAAATCTCGGCTAGTATCTACTATAAGTCGGCGCGCCTGTCGCGATGCAGGTTCCCGGGTATAGGATCTTTCGTGATGAAAAATCTTGGACATAAAAGTAACTAGGAATAGATAGGAAGCAACACGAGAAAGATTCTGGTGTACTCACATATATTTCATCTCTGGTTCTTCTCCGTGAATCGATGTCTGGATTCTCCACTCGGCTCCGCAGCTTTACTGTAGATTCAGGATACTCGTGACGTGACTTGATAGTCGCCCGGGTGACTCGCGATCGCAGTTATCGATGTGAGATGATTCTAACGCGCTTCGCGAACCGGCCCGCGAGTATCCTACCGACTGCGCCAATTACGTAAACTGCAGACGGTGGATCGAAAAAAAAACCCAAAGTAATTTTAGAACTAATTTATTTTAAAGGAAATTATTACAATTTAAATTGGTGAAACCTATTCGATGCTAGAATATGGAATGACAAAAATATGTATTAAAAATAACTAATTGCTAATGTCGAATTTCGCTGCGTCGGCGGCTCGTGGCTGGACGGACGTCATCGATGCAGTTTCTATGCGCTCAGCGTAAACTGAAGGAATTGCGAGGTCGGCGATATCCATTAGGGATCCGTACTTAACAAGCTATTACTAAAATAATATAACAGTAGATTGTAAATATACGGGATTCCTCATTAACAGTCACCTAACCATAGATATTTATTTTTATTTAAACCAAAAATCACTGAAGAGGCCTAAACTCAAAGTTGTTCTGTGTATGTTCTACGAACTATGTCATTATAATAATATAACAAAATGTAAAAAGAGGAAACGTAAACGTATCAATTGTTGGGAATCGAACATAGGTTTGCAAAGCATTGCTGTTTGCTTTGTTGAAAGTTAACTAAAATAGCCGTACTTATATTATGTCATGATTGACTGCTTAGCTGCTTAAAGGTATAGCGGGGTCATCTCAGTCTCATTTCCAATCCCCAATACGTAGTCCCTCTTTTGTCGGTTTATTTGTTAACGTTGGTATGAAGAATGAAATAAAACCAAAATGAGTTTTTTTAAGTCAAGTATATTCAGTATTCGTAAAATGTTTCAAAACGGCGCTTTCAAAACCTTGTTTCTTCATTTAAGATCGGTTCAACTGGGTACTTCTATATAATAACCGTTTTTGTTAAACATAATTATATATATAGATCTTGTTGTTTCCCAAGAGATAGCAAACTTTTTCTGAGTGTATAGAAGTAGGGACAAAGGGGAGTGATAAATAAAAATAACAGCGAAGTGTGCAACTTATAAGACATTTCTAAGCTTACTAACTTTATGTATTAAAAAACATGGTTACTTATCCGTTAATGGAAAAAAAAAAACGAATAAAGTGGTATAAAACATAACCCGTCAGCTCCCTTTTGTTTTCTGGCTATTGTGTTTTCTTAATAAGATAAATATTAGGCACAACAAACCTAATATCACAGTGACATCACAGTATCATCTGCCCTTCACTTGTTTTTAATTTCAAGTTAATTAGGCGCAACATCCACTAAGACTCGCAAATATACGACGTTCACAGCTGTGTTAAATTCCGACAGTGTTTTGGCGGAACCTATTGATTCCAATGTAATATTCAAAGTAACCATTAAAGCCTCCCTTTTCCCAATTCTATTGTAATAAATTGAATGGAGTTGTTTTGTATTTTAAACAGGGGATGGGTAAGAAGGTTTTTTATAATAAACTTCCTACCCACATTCAAGATCTAAGCCTCAATAAATTCAAATCTTTTATAACGCTGATACTGTGCCAGAAAGCCTATTATACTGTGAAAGACTATATTGAGGACAAAAAGGCTTGGGATTGAGCTGCTCCAATAAATTTATACAGTGAATGTTAATTTTATTTTGCTAACTATTTTAAACATGAATATTTACTGTAAAAAGTATTATGTTATTTTAATTATTGTGAATATGAGGACGATGTGGGTCATTTTTTCAGTTTTATTCATGTCTGGCAGTTTAAGTAGTTTATGCGGCCTACCCAAATGTCCTTTCTTTGGTATTGTTCGTCAAATCGTTGAGCTCCTTAAGTTCTGAGTTGAGTTGCACGATTACTGACCAATGCGTGCACTGACTGGACAGGTCCACTCAATCTGTGTGGTTCTTTCTTCAAAAGACCGTTTCTGATACCAAACTACATGGTCTTCATGACCAAGATTATGTCTGGACTTTAAAAGAGATTGTGACCTCTGAGTTTGTTTCGGCCTTTCTTCTTAGAGTACTCAGATAGGAAACGCCGACATCATCTAGTTTAAAAAATATGATTGACGTGTAAAAGTGTTTGTACAAACCTACTTACAGGAATAAAATCATTTATCATTTACCTTTCAATATTTAACCCATTCAGGTTAGTGTCGAAACCATTACGTTGTTTTCGATAAACATAAAATGTTAAAAAAATCTTATATTTTTTTGGTCGTTACCTAATAACCTATACCTACCTAGGTATAATCTACATCCATAGGTCTTTTATGTATATTATTAACTTGCACCGTGTCAACAAGGCAAACAACGTACAGAATGAAAATAGCAGCTGAGAAGGTGTCGTGTCTCGCGATGCGGAAAACTTAATGTATATGAAAATATTGGTCCGAGAGTGTATAAGTTACAATAACAGCGGACCTTGCAAAATGATTCCAATACTTCATGGATGCAGATTTGAATCTGAAAACGCACCCAATGTACGGCAGAAATTCAGGCAAACCTTTTTACGCAGCACATAAATTGACAGTTCCATAAATCAAAATGACAATACATTCCATTGGCGTCTCGTGGCAATAGGCGCTACTACAATGGTGCAATGCGGAGTTTGGTTCACACCATTCATTTTCCTCGTTGGTGCGGTACCTGCTCCAGCTTTTTATTCTGTAAAAAGTTAAAAGCGATTAGATTCGTAGTTTGCAAAAAGAAGTTCCGCACCTACTTAAAGAAATTTCAAACTAGTTGTTTCGTATCTTTTGCGGTTGCAATATATTCAGGTAGTTAGGATCTTTCGAAACTTTATTTTTCTTTTAGACGTAAAAGCGAGCGTGTACCACGAGATGCACATTATGAACGAGGGTCGTTGGCTGCGACCATTTCTAAGCCACATGTGCTACGACTCGTAGCACATCGCGTTCTGGTCGTATAGTCTACGCCACATGCTACGACCAGAACGCTACGTGCTACGAGGCACGTCAAGTATTCTGTCTATCTCTCTGAAAAAAGCTGTGAAGATATTTCGTTCCTAAGACAAGCTGAATACAATACGGTGTTGATTTAATTAGGAGACTATTTGCATAATACGAGCACTGTGCATTCAAATCTTGAGAACAATTCGTATAATAAGCATCGTATTACAGTACAACAATAGAAAACTACAGCCATGCTAACAATTAAATTTTCTTGTTAATGGACGCTTTTGTAGTTTTGGTTTATAGAACGGTACAGTGAATTTTAACGTCTTCACATAAAAGCACATTTTGTATGATTGGCATTATTTACTTACGAGTGGGAACTGCAATTATACAACTAATAGTCCTCCAGACTGTATTTCGGCCATGGCGGGATTATCGTATAAAATATATGGGAAATCAAAACAAAATATCGCATTTTCACATTAATTTGGGATACTGATATCAGTACCGTAATCTAAGGCAAGTAATTCCATCGGATGCAGCTGTCACGCTATAGTTGACACTGGCGGAAATTACGATATTCGCTTTACGAGGATGTGACTCAGCGTGGAATTGTTATTTAGGAGATCATTCGTGTTAATTTAAGATCGAATTTCATGGTTCTTATTGTAAAGTGACTTACAAATCGTTCAAATATTGATCCTATACGTAATTTTTAAGACTAACACCTTACTTTTTCGGTTTTTTAATCTTTCATGTGTGCTTGGTTGCCTGAAAGAAATCGGTTTTAAGCGATAGGGCCGCGGGTATTAAAAGTTTTACTATCTCTAGTACCTCACTATAAACACAGTCAACGATAGCACAAAAATAATCACACTTTCTCATCTATATTTCCAACATTCCTACCGATTTCATTTCTTCCGGGAATAAATCAGTGCTTGAGTTCAAGAGCGTAAAGAAGAATGAGTTACTTAGTGTGTTCAATAGTGCGAAATGAAAGGAACCGACAGTAGTAACCTGCGTCACACAACGTTGTAGGTATTGGTGCAAATAACTGACAGATTTGATTATGAAGATTAGAGGTAAAGTTCCCGTATTTTTAAGAAAGTTCACACTCTAATCTCTTTCTCAATCTGTCAAATAAACGTCTAATTTAACTAAACAAAAACAAAATTACATTGACTGTCGCTGAGAGGAGATTGCGACTACATTTTGAAAGTTTTTAAAAACAGGAATTAGCCTGCAGGAGTATCTATTAGTTTACTTTATAATTTTCACATTAGTATTATTTTACTTTATAATTTTCACATTAGTATTATTTTACTTTATAATTTTCACATTAGTATTATTTTACTTTATAATTTTCTCATTAGTGACAAAACATAAGGTGCGAAGTTTTCCAATGCCAGCATGCGGTCGTGGTTTCGCTTCCGCATGCAGGCACGGGAAAATATCACACCGTGAAATCTCAGCATATTCTTTTAGCATAAGCATTTGATTTGCTGGTTACCTTGTATTCAACACGGAAACCAGTAAACCAACGGGCATTACCTAAATCCCATGCAATGGAGCCGGATTTGTCAGTTATCAGTTTTATTAGGTACTTCATCTTCTCTCCCATCATGCTGATGGGAGGGAAGATGAAGTAATAAAACTGATGACCTAAAAATTAAAATCATAATTTATTACAGTTTTTCAGCGTTACAGCTTCAAATCTCAGTCTTAACGATGATTGAGACTTGGCGATACCTTTTCTTTTCAGGCGTGTAAAAGTGAAGACACTTTACGATATTACGCGGCACATTTTTCTCTCACGAAAATCTCGAATATAAGAGCTGTGTTACGTGACGGTATAGAAAAAAAAAATTACCGCCCATTTTAGTTATCCAACGCGTTTTTATTCTGCACGGAGCGAGCTGGCCGCGTAAATGTGAGTTTTATAATGTACCTACAGTGTCCGGCAACCCGGCCACCGAGAGTGTTTGATTAAGTATGTGTGCGTAGGTACATAAGCTTCATTCTTTTTCATTAAGCCTCAACAGTAAAGTGTTTTACATAAAATTCACGTTAGACACGATTATGATGAAGCGTTAAAGTTTATTGCTGCTACATTTATTTGGATATGCTTTCATGATTTCTAAACTTTCAATATAAATCGAGATCTCTCGATGTATATCGAAACTTTTCCTATCTATCGGTACTTGCTTAATTATCAAATTAAGTAGAATCCGACCTGTCGACTTCAAAATACATTACAGAACTTTTAACAAGATATTGATTTTGTATTAAATTATAAGATACAAATATTTACTTAATTAATATCTAATATACTTTGGGGCTCAGGTAAATATTCGCATCAAAAATAATGAAAAAACTTTCAAGAGTTTGTGGATTGCGTACTCACACAATATTTGTTACAAACAAAAGAATTTCCACCGGGTTAAGAAACTTATATTGAACTTTATCTTTATGATCCGTACTCAGTTGAAACCCTAAATTGGTCTTCAATGTTGGGATAATAGGTTTTTTGTACGTGATATACTCGTAGGATAACTGATCACTCTTTAGGCGTTTTATTTCCTCGCATGTATTACATGTTTGATGTAATGTAGGTTTGTACTTTCAAATGAAGATTGAATACAAACAAAATAGTTAGTGTAGGATACACCTTTCTTCATCATTATGCTTATTTATTAAGGACAATAGAGGAAACCTCTTGCTTAATAAAATGAAGAAA
The DNA here is from genome assembly GCA_917490735.1 of Dryobotodes eremita. NCBI lineage: Eukaryota > Metazoa > Arthropoda > Insecta > Lepidoptera > Noctuidae > Dryobotodes > Dryobotodes eremita. Next base: position 13,136,534 of record OU823251.1, on the reverse strand, counting down.
GTCATCTTAATGTTACCAAAAAATCTTCTTTAATATCACAACCATCAAACTGTAGTAACTTTAATTTAAGTGATAGTAAAATCAATAAAATATGTATGTGATAATACTCTAAAAATAGTTCATCAAAATATACAGGGTGCGATAGGTAAAGAATTAGAATTGGAATTGTTTATGAACTGTAGTTATAATGATATCCTACGTGTAACTGAACATCGGTTAAAACCCCACCAGTTCATGTTCAGCTTTAACAACCACCAGGTTGCCTGATCGTTCAGCAGAGCTAATATGATACGTGGTGGCTCTCTAATACATAATCGTTCGTAACAATATGAAATTTAAAAAACGTAAGGATATTTTAAGCCTCTCTGTTGAGCGAGTTTTTGAAATAGCTTGCATTGAGCTTGAGCAGTTGTAATGAGCGTGTACAGGCCCCCATGTGCTTCATATGGTGTTTTTAAGAAAAATATGGAAGAAGACTTGTAACAGCAGCAAAACAATTGTTGTCTGTGAAAATTTCTACATTATTATACTGAAAAATTTGCAGCAATAAATAAATTTATAACTTTATTAGCCATATAACTTGTACAATACATTATTTGAGCCGACTAAAACACCTGCCACTAGTGCTACCTATATTGACTTTATTTTTACAAACTTAAGGGGGAAGCGCTAGCGCCATTATCAAACTAAGGTAATATATTAGGTATCTGCAGCTATTGCATGACTGATGACGGCAACACATCGCAATTTCTTCCACAATAATAAGTTTATTCATCTTATTTATATGACAAAGCTATCATTGAAATCACCTTTACCTACCACACATTCAGAATAAGAGACTACTCAAGTTAGTACAACTTGTGCATACATTATATACACTTATACAGTTTTGAGCTAAAGATTCGACTTTAAGGGGAAAGCACCACCTTGCCCGCGAAATTCAGTTTTTCTTACGTTTTTGCAATTTGAAGTTCAGAGTCAGGTTGTATGTTGAATAAAATGTGATTCGCGACCGTAGCAAGTATGTATTTACAGAATTATAATCATTAAAATCATCAATACAACCCTCTCTAAGTTAATATAATCTCACTGAATGACTATTTCATAACAAGTCGCGAATCATATTTTGTTCAACATACAACCTAAATCTGACCTGCAAATTGCAAAAAACGTAAGAAAATTTGAATTTCGCAGTCTATCCTGGCGCTTCCCCCTTAAGACCTTCCAGCCACTTAATTATAAATGAATTGAACCCTGATCACTGTGGCCAATTAGTCACTTTCCCACAGAAAATAGTCAGAGCTCATGGCAAACTTGTGAGTTTTATTCCTCAAACTCAAATTCAAATCATTTATTTCAAATAATGCAATTACAGGCAATTTTTAATTGTCAAGGGGTCGGTCAGTCAGAAAAATGAAGCTAGTTGCCCATTCCAAAGCGTAGTAGGTACCTATGGAGAAAAGCGGGCAAGAAACTTCATGGACACTCTTTTAAACCAAAATATGGTTACAAAAAAAATTGGTTATATCATTCATGTTGAAATATACATGTGGAACGATGTAGAAAGACTTGCACGTTAAAAACGTCCGTAATAAAAAAGATAAAAAAAATAATTAAAAAAAAATTACAATTATGATAAGCCGGGGCAGCCAAGAGATAACCAGTCCCTACTGACAGCTTCCGTTCACGAACATGACGTATGGATCAGCACCATTCAGCTCTACCATTTTGAAGGGAACTTAATGATCCAACACACGCCACCACCACCGAGACATTTGAGTGAGCATGACATACTCTCAGCCGCCAGGGCACATTCAAGTCAATGAAAGACACATAGGTAAGGTGCATAGTGCTCACACACGTGGTATGTGATTATAAATTATTAAGAGATTGAATTTATACAATGCAAAGATAGTTTATACAATCTTCAGCAGCTCCAACAATATTTTCCAATGCTAATCAATTAATTTATGCGGCCCTGTGGAGCAGGACCAGCGTTGAGCCAAGCATCTTTGTCAGCGATGTAATCCCCCAACTTATAATATACTTGCCTGCATAGTGTGCGTTTTATACAAGATTTAAATTTCGTTTCATTCAGTTGGAGTATGTGGGGAGGTATTTTATTGTAACATTTTAAACTCATCTCCATGAAGGATGAGTCTACTTTAGCCAGTCTAAAACATGGTTGAACTAATTGGTCCCTATTTCTAGTCCTATAGTTGTGTCTTTCACCTCCATTACCGAAAAGAAATTTTTTTTTCCTTACGTACATGATGTTTTCATAGATACATTGACAAGGTACTGTCATGATGTTAATATCTTTAAACAGTTCCCTTAGAGAATCGGGCCTGCGGAAACAATATATTGCTCGGGTGGCTCTTTTCTGCAGAAAAAAATAGACTCGATATCTGCAAGCCCGTCCTCATAGTAAAATAGCGTAACACATGATACTAACTGAAATAGACTAGCCTCGCGGTATCTACATTAGTAAATTGACGGATTTTTCACACAGCATATTCTGCTGAACTTAGCCGTTCTGCAAGAGATCTTAAATGAGGACCCCATTACAGGCTTGAGTCGAGCGTCAATCCCAGGAAAACAGTTTTATCGACGAATTCTAGTTTATCTTTATTCAATACTATGTCACAATCACTACTTTTAAGATTCGGTAAAGCAAATCTTATGCATTTAGTTTTTTTCCCATTTAATACTAAATTATTAGAAGTGAACCAATTCTGTACCTGCAGTAGGGCGTTATTTACGTCGTCAAGATTTGATGCACGTTTATTTGTCTTAAAAATTAAGGATGTTTCGTCAGCAAATAACACCATTTGTGGATGTTATTTAAAAAAATGGGTGAATCATTAATATATACTAAAAAGAGGAAAGGACCTAATATTGAGCCTTGTGGCACACCCATTTTTAGTTTTAAACCAAGTGAATTGACACCATTTATTTGGACTTTTTGTTGTCTATTATTTAAATAAGATTCTACTAAACTGAGCGCAAGTTTACCTAGTCCGGAATGCTCATGTTTAAAAAGCAAGGTTTCGTGATCAACGCAGTCAAATGCCTTGGAGAGGTCACAAAAGATTCCTATGGCATCTTGGGCCTCCTACGCTGTATATACGAGTATGTGTTTTAATAAAGTAACACCGGCGTCAGTCGTACAACATACTTTGGTGAAACCATATTGCTGATCCTGTAAGATTTTGTTGGTGTTAAAATGATTAAGCATCTGATTGAGCATTACCTTTTCGAAAACCGTGCTGAATACCGGCAACACGGACACTGGTCTATAATTTTTGGTGTCTTTGCTGTCCCCAGATTTAAAGTGGTATAACCTTACTGTATTTCATTAAATCCGGGAAGACTCCTTGATCTACACACAAATTAAATATCAAAGCTAAGTATGGTGCTATTGTCTCGATTATGTACAAACTTTGATTGACATTCCCCATAGATTTTCGGTCAATTTGAATTTTATTTGCCGAAAAGCTTTTATACGAGTAACTATCATAGGGTTTAAATTGAAATTCAACCGGACAGACTGCAACGTTCGCTCTTAAAAAATCAATTGAGACATCCGGTGAGGAATTTAAAGCTTCCGTGGTTTTACATGGTATATCAGTAAATAAATTTACAAATACTTGAGCTACTTAATTCTTATTTAGAGCTTATGGCACCACGTGAAGTCTCCAATTTATAATCACTGCTTCGTATTATTTTACTACTAGTTTCGTAATTTATAACTTTCCAAACTGTTTTTATTTTATTTTCTGTGGATTTGATCTTGTTGCTAATGTACAGGGATTTAGCTATCTTGCAGGTGTAGCGGCATCTACAACGCCACATGCGAGCTACGCGTCAGACTGACGTCACGCAAAATCCTGCATCGCGCAATCAGAGTTTACCGCGCAACTAGCATATATACAACATCCCGACATCAACCGTCGGGCAGTTGCCCACCAGACACGACACCCGTCTGGTCGGAGGATCCTCCCTTTTCAATAGAGTATGAGTGAGCTTTACACCCTGTTCCTCATACGTCTATACTGGTGACCCCGAACATGAACGTCAGCGCAGCCTTCGTGCAACTACTTCAGCGTGACGTCATCATCATCACTTCCGCAAGCTTTAGAGCGGCGAGTCACACAGCCAGCCAGCACCCACGGCTTCCACGGGTATCCTGACCACCAGCATGCAGCGACCGCGTATACCTGGTCATCACCCTCAGCCTCATCAGCAACCTTGGCACAGCACACTGCACTCTCGGCCGGTCCACAAGCAGAGCCTTCAAGCCCTCTCCTGGTCGACGCCAGCAGTCAGCCTCAACTCGGCGCTGTACCACATCCGACGCACTGGAGCATAACGCAGCGCCATCCCGACTCACTGGGGAATCTTCGCAGACAGTTCCGACTCACCGCGAACTATGCGACATCCGGTTCCGACTCACTGGAACCTCACCTGGCCCTGGCAAGCATCGCAAGATACACGACTCAGCCCACTATCGACCTCCGGTCTCCGGGGGGGGAGTGATGTAGCGGCATCTACAACGCCACATGCGAGCTACGCGTCAGACTGACGTCACGCAAAATCCTGCATTGCGCAATCAGAGTTTACCGCGCAACTAGCATATATACAACATCCCGACATCAACCGTCGGGCAGTTGCCCACCAGACACGACACACGTCTGGTCGGAGGATCCTCCCTTTTCTATGGAGGTTTGAGTGAACTTTACACCCTGTTCCTCATACCTCTATACAGGTATGAAAAAAAATTGAATATTTAGCAACATACTTGTTGAAAGTTTCAGTGTTAATGTAAGGCTTAAGGCCATACAGCTCGAACAGTCTTTCCCTACTTATCCCAATACCTCTAGTTGCCCAGTCACTAAATATAAAATTAGGGCAAATATTTTTTGTTTTCTTTTCAAAAGTTTTATCGAATTCACTGTGCACTACTAAAACGAAATCCTCATACAATTTATTTGCATCGTCCATATTATGGCCCAGAACATTTCAATTATTATTAAGGGTACTATTGAATCTATTTAATTTGCCAGTCGTTATTGGTCTAAATTGTATTGAGATAATTAGTATGGTTTTCTTAAATAATCACAATCTCAGAAAACATTATCGATACAGAAGTTGGAGTTACTCTAGTTGGTTCTGTAAAACATTAGGTAAATTGGACGATTTAAAAAGGCTTAATAATCTACTGCTATTTTAATTACTTTCCAAAATATTAATATTCAAATCACCACAAATAATTGTGGCTTTGTTATTGGATGCAAGTTTCGATACGACATCTTCCATTATTGACTCAAATAAAGAAAAGTTCTGATAATTAGGGGGTCTGTACACGCACACTACAACATGCTTATCTATCTCAACACAGGATAGTTCGATGCAATGTTCAACTGATAAACCAACTATGTCTTTACGTTGCTTAGTTATTTTTTTAAAATAAATATTAGAGAACCTCCATGCAGCATAGATTTACGGTTAAAACAAATGCCCACACTATAGTTCTCATAATTAATTAACATTTGGAATCCTTTAACCAATGTTCAGTAAAACAAACAATGTCAAACTTTGTTTTTTCTAAAAACATTTCAATATCTAATAATTTGGAAGAAATTACCTTGAATATTTTGATGAAATAATTTCAAGGCATTCTGCTGATCTCCTTTTCGATAATTTTAGAGCAAGAAGATACCTTGTTGTTGTTGTTAGGTATATGAATATTCTTACTGGTACCTTCTGTTGTCTTACAAACTAGTTTAAATGATTATCCAGAGTTAACCTCAATAATGCAATGTTATCACCAGGCAATGAGCTCATTGTGAGTGATGGACATGGAACCTCCTTCGTACAATTTGTATATATACTTATTAGCATTTGAGCTACATTTATTCAGGCTACACACCTTATTATTAGTATTATTACTAACCATTGTGGTGTTAAATTACACAAAAAATAGCTAATAGCCTTGCTTATATTATATGTCTAAAACTAACTGGTAGTTACACAGTACCCCTAGTCGATTTTTATGTTTCCACAAAACTGTTGGTGTCAAAATACATAAGCTTGTCACTGTAATGTCTAATTAAGAAGTGCATATGCTTATTAAGCATATGAATATAATTGTTTTGTCTCTTATTCAGTCAGTGATTTCTTCTTTTCTGAGCTTAGCACTATTACCTACAAATACAGTAATGTTGGTTTTACGATTATATACATTTCCTGTTACTGATGCCATTATTCGTTTGTAGGTTGACCCTTTTTTTTTTTTTTTTTTGGGTGGGAAATCATCAAATGATCTCTCCCGCTCTGGGCGGAGCGGAAGGGCGTGTCAGACTCTTACTGACTAAAACCCACCCGTGTTCCTTCAGTTGCCTGTGCGCCAGGGCCACGGTAACTCTTTCGAACAATCCGCGACCCCGGTAGGCATCGGTCCTATCGGACCCCGTCAATGGTGCTGACATCTCTTTGAAGCGCGCGTGGAACACGACGCGCCGTCGACCCGGGCCTGGTCCTTACCGGACGGCGAGCTGCCCATTGCTCGCAGTCCGCAAGCCCGCGCCTACGGTGGCCGGGAGTCGGCAATCGACTCCCGACGCCCAGGGTGTCTCCTCCTCCTGCGGCGGCTAGGGGCGCGAGGGCGCAGAGAATGCCTCTCCCTTTCGCGCTCCGCCTCCTCCTTCGCGAGCATTACTGCTTCGCAGAAGGAGGTGACGGCTTCCCATTCCCTCTCGCTCCGTACCATGGCCTGAACCAGGGCCGGACGCGAGAGGTCGCCGCCGCCGATCGCCGCCACGAGGACACGGCGGTGCTCCGCCCAAGCCGGACAGACCTCCACCGTATGCTCCACCGTGTCCTCCGGTCGATCCACGCAATGATAACACCCGGGCGTTTCCTTCCGCCTTATCCGAAACAGGAACCTCCCGAAACAGCCATGTCCAGTGAGGACCTGCGTCAGGCGGAAGGTGAGGACGCCGTGGCGCCTCTCAAGCCACTCCTCAAAGAGGGGTCTTACCGCCGCAATTGAGGCGTGCCCTGCGCTGGGTTGTGACAGTCGCGCTCTCCATGCCGCCATGAGATCCCGCCGGAGCTCTATCCGCTGTGCCGCGACTTCTCGCGGCAGCGGAGTTACGCCCCGGCGTTTCGCCTCCTCGCGCCACTCCCAAACGTGCGCGAGGACCATTGCCTCCAGATCCCACGGCGGCAATCCGGCAAGGAGGCTCGCCGCCTCGCAGGAGACCGTGCGGTATCCCCGTACTATCCGGATGGCCATGACCCTTTGGGACGCGTTCAACCGGCGGGCTGGCCGGAGCCTCAATAAACGCGCCCACACCGGTGCCCCGTAAAGGGCCATGGACCGCACGACCCCCGCGTAGAGCCTCCGGCAGGAGGCGTTTGGCCCCCCCAGGTTGGGCAAGAGCCGCTTCAAAGCAGCCCCGGCCCGCTGCAGTCTGGGAGCCAAACGTCGGAAATGCTCCACGAAGTTCCACCGGCTGTCGAGGACGAGTCCCAGGTACTTCATCGTCGACTCGACGCCGATGTGAACCCCTCCTACCGTTATTTCGGAACCCGACAGTGGCGCGTTCCGAAGACCATGAAAACACATGGCCTCGGACTTGTGCAAGGCCACCTCGAGTCCCAATTGCCGGATCCTCTCGACGACTGTCGCAACCCCGCGTGTCATCAGTTCGGCCGCCGCCTGGTGCGACCTCCCCTGCGCCAGGACCAGCGTGTCGTCAGCGTAGCACACCACGCTGACGCCACTAGGGAGGTCGGCGCGCAGCACCCAGTCGTACCCGATGTCCCACAGATGCGGCCCCAAGACCGATCCCTGTGGGACACCGCACGACATCTCTCGCCGGTTCCATTCTTCCTGGTGACCGGGGTAGATAACTGCTCTATCCGCCAAATAGGCCTCGACTACACGACAGAGATAGGTCGGCATCCGGTGATACCGGAATGCCTCCCGGATGCAACTCCAGGGCAGGGTATTGAAGGCATTGGCGATGTCTAGAGACACCGCCAAGACGACCCCACCCCGGGTCACAGCATCCCCCGTCGTGAGGGCTCGCACGCGCATGATGGCATCCACCGTGGAGCGCCCCCTGCGGAAACCAAACTGGCTCTCCGCCAAATCCGGCCCCACCCGCACCAGCCGCCCGACGAGGCGGTCTGCAATGACTCTTTCAAAGAGCTTGCCCACCTCGTCGAGCAGCACGATGGGCCGGTAAGCGGACGGAGAGTACGCCGGGCGCCCCGGTTTCTTAATGAGGACCAGTTTCCCCGTCTTCCAACGAAGTGGGAACTGGCCCTCCTCCAAGCATGCGCTTAGGAGCCCTCTTAGTCGAGGCCCGAGAGCCTCCGAGGCCAGGACCCAGGCTTTTCCGGGTAAGCCGTCGGGTCCTGGGGCGGTATTCTTGGCACTCAGCCTACGTACCGCCGCTCTCAACTCTACCTCGGTCACCTCAGGAGCAACGTCGTCATCGTCGGTCATGTGGTCCACAGTTGGCACCTCAGGAGGCGGAGCCATGGGCGGAGGAGTATGCTCCCCCCGCGAAGGGAACAGAGCGCTCACCACGCCCTCCACGAGCTGGGGCCGGAGACTCTGCGTCAGCGGGGGAGCCCATGGGCGGAGTTTCTCCCGCACCACCTTATATGGGCGTCCCCACGGGTCCCTGTTCAGAGTCCCCAGCGACTCCTCACGGGCCAGTCCCCTGGCCCGCAGGATCTCCGCTCGGAGGGCGGTCTTCGCCGCTCTGTAACCCTCGTACAGCTCCGCCTGAATGGCTTCCGTATTCGGAGGGCGGATACGGAGCCTGCGGTGCCTGGTGTACAGGCGTCGCGCAGCAACGCACGCCTCGCGCAGAGACGTTAGTTCCGGCGACCACCAGTACACCTGGCGCCAGGCGCGTCCGGGCTGGACCCGGGGCATTGCCACGTCACATATCTCGGACATGGCCTCCCGGAACCACTCCGCCTCGTCATTGATGTCTGCAGGCCTGTCCGGTGGTGACACCCAGGCCTGCACGATCGAGGCTTCCAGGAGGAGCTCCCGGTCCAGCTTCTTTAGCGCCCACCGCGGACCACTCGGGGCCTGTCGGACCAGCGCGCTCGAGGTCTGGGCGGAGACGTCAAACCGGATGTACCGGTGGTCGGAGTACGTCTCCACCCCCTCCATGACGCGCCAGTCAATGACACGCGGTGACAGAGCGGGGCTGGCGAACGAGATGACCACCACTGACTCGCCCCGCATCCGCACACACGTGGGGACAGAACCCCGGTTTAGGACGACCAGGCCTGTCTCCAGAGCCCAGTCCTCCACCATCCCGCCCCGTGTATCCGTGTACCGGGAACCCCAAGCCGTGCTCTTGGCATTGAAGTCCCCGAGTACGATCACAGGGAGGGTACGGTACCCGATGACGACGACTTTCAACTCCGCAAGGGAGTTGTGGAACTCGGCGAGAGTTCGGTTCGGGGAGAAGTATTCCCCTACCACGACAATCTCCCCGAACCGTGCTGCCACGCAACCCCGTCCCCTCTTGACTTTTTTTTTTTTTTTTTTTGTTCCGGGGTGGAAAATCCTCATGGATGTCCCCCGCCCTGGGGGGGCGGAGGGGTCTGTCAGACTCTTACTGACTAAAAACCACCCCGGTGTTCCGTCTCACACCTACGCCGGGGGTCGCGGGAACGTACAAATCTTCCGCAACCCCCGGCCGGTGCCGGCCCGCCTCTGCGGGCCCCGTCCGGTCCAGCGGCGGGAGTGAGGTGTTTGACTCCCCCCGCGACGTCTAAGAGGGGCGCGCGTGGAACACTACGCGCCGCCACCTCGGGTCCTGATGTATGGGGGGCGACGGACGTCCCCGAGTCCGTCGCCCCTGGACCCATTTAGGGGGGCTGGAAGAGGGCGTTGTCCGCCCTCCGCCGACGCCCGGTGCGCCTGCTGCGGGCCGGGTGAGAGGATGAGATCTCTCGCTCCCTTTCCGCAGCCTCCTTCTGCGAGATGACTGTTTCGCAGAAGGATACCACCGCGTCCCAGGACTCCTCGCCACCGACCATCGCATTCACAACGGCCGGCAGCGAGAGGTCACTGCCTACTCCTGAGATGAGGGCACGGCGCGGCTCCTCCCAAGCGGCACACTCTGCCAGCGTATGCCGCGCCGTGTCCTCCCGGCAGTCGACGCAGTGGTGACACCGGGTGTCCGGCTCCCTGTTTATGCGACACAGGTACTTCCCGAAGCAACCGTGCCCCGAGAGCACCTGCGTCACCCGAAACGACAGGGAGCCGTGCCTCCTCCCGAGCCAGTGGTCGAGCACCGGCCGGACCGCCTCGATGGTGACGAGGCCGGCGGTAGGGCGTGAGAGCCTGTCCCGCCATTCCGCCACCAGGACCTCGCGGAGCTGCGACCGACGCTGCTCCATTTGTCACTGCATCGGTCGCTCGCCCCGCGCCCGCGCTTCCTCGCGCCACCGATACAGTGACGCGAGCACCTTCGCCTCCAGGTCCCAGGGCGGGGATCCGGCCAGTGCACAAGCCGCCTCGTAGGAGATCGTGCGGTATCCCCTTATGACTCTGACGGCCATTGCTCTCTGCGGCTTTCGCAATACAGCAATGCTGCCGGCCGTCAGGTCAGCCGCCCAGATCGGGGCCCCGTAAAGGGCCATCGACCGCACGATCCCCACGTAGAGCCGCCTACAAGTGGCGCTCGGGCCCCCCAGATTGGGAAGCAGCGTCGACAGCGCCCCGGCTGCGCCCAACAACTTGGGCGCCAGCTGCCGGAAGTGGGGGCCGAAATCCCACCGGCTGTCGAGCACCAACCCAAGGTACTTCATGGTGGGCTCGACAGCGATTCGAACCCCCCCCACCACAATGTGGGATCCGGATGGTGGCGCCCGCCGGGGACCATGAAACACCATGGCCTCCGACTTGTTGAGGGCCACCTCCAGGCCGAGGCGCCGTATGCGGCTCACCGTCTGTGAGACCGCAGCCGTCGTCAGCAACGCTGCCTCCCTGTACGAACTCCCCCGGGCCGTGACCAGCGTGTCGTCCGCGTAACACGTCAGGTCGACGCCCGGTTGGAGTTCGCCCCTCAGCACCCAGTCGTACCCGATGTTCCACAGGAGTGGGCCCAGGACCGAGCCCTGTGGAACACCGCACGACATGTGGCGCTGGTTGACGCCATCACGTCCCACGTAGGTGACACACCTGTCCGCCAAATAAGCCCCAACGATACGGCGGAGGTAGAGAGGCACCCGATGGTAACGCAGTGCCTCCCGAATACAACTCCAGGGCAGGGTGTTGAATGCGTTGGAGATGTCCAAGGACACCGCCACCACCACCCCACCCCGGGACACCGTTTCCTCCGCCAGGACTCTCACCCGCGATATAGCGTGTATGGTGGAGCGCCCATGCCTGAAGCCGAACTGGCTCTCGTCCAGGTCCGGCCCTTCTCTGCACAAGTGGCCGACGAGGCGGGCTGCGAGTATCCGCTCCAGCAGCTTACCCACCTCGTCTAGCAGCACTATGGGCCGGTACGCGGACGGCGAGTCCGCAGGGCGTCCCACCTTCCTGAGCAGGACCAGACGACCGGTTTTCCACAAAGTGGGAAACTGGCCCTGCTCGAGGCACGCTGTGTAGAGTCCTCTCAGCTGGGGCTCCAGCTCCTTCAGAGCGAGGGCTAATGCTCGGCCGTGGATCCCGTCGGGCCCCGGAGCCACGTTCTTGGCCCGGAGCCGCATCACGGCCGCCCTCATCTCTGCCTGTGTCACCTCTGGGACGCTAATGGCGTTCTCCTCTGTAGACTCTGCGGCTGTGGGCAAAGCCATCGGCGGCGGAGTATGCTCCGCTCTTGCCGGGAAGAGGGCTGCGACTACCTCCTCCAGCAGCTCTGGCTGAAGACTCTCCGTAAGTGGAGGCGCCGCGGCTCGAAGTTTCCCTCGAACCGCTCGATAAGGGCGCCCCCACGGATTCCCGTCTAGAGTCTCCAGCATCTCCTCCCTGGCTCGCGTCTTCGCCTCGCCGATGGCCAGCCACAGAGTCTCTTTAGCCGCGCGGTACACCTCATACAGCGCGGCTTCTTCGTCAGGGACCCGACGACGTCTCCTCCGGTATCGGGTGTACTGGCGTCTCACCGCCACGCACGCGACGCGTAACTGCGCGATCGCGGCGGACCACCAGTACACCTGGCGCCTTGCTGACTGTGCGTGGACTCGGGGCATGGACGCAAATTTGCGTCATCGCCCCGCAGAACCACAGCGCCTCCTGTTTGACGTCGACGGGTCCGCTCACTGCCGACTCCCGGCCCCAGGCCTGGACAATGGCGGCCTCCTCGAGAAGCTCCCTGTCGATACGCTTGAGCGACCAGCGCGGGCCGTCCGTTCGCGGGCCCGATGAACTGCGGCCGCCGGCGGTCTGGGCGGAGACGTCGAAACGGATGTATCGGTGATCCGACAACGTCTCCACCTCCACGGCGACACGCCAGTCACGAACACGGCTAGCGACAGCAGGGCTAGCGAACGATACGTCCACTATAGACCCGCCCCGCTGCCGAACGCACGTGTGGACCGAGCCCACGTTCAGGACGACCAGGCCGGTCGTGACCGCCCACTCCTCCAGCGCCTCACCCCTAGCATCGGTCACCGGAGATCCCCACGCCGCAGACTTGGCGTTGAGATCCCCTAGCAACAGCACGGGGCGAGGGTGGAGTCGGCCCACGACCGCACCCAACTCGACAAGGAAGCTTTCGAAGTCGGCGAGACTCTTGTTGGGCGAAAAATACGCCCCAACCACGCCAATGCCGTCCGCGAGGGCGGCCACCCAGCCGTGTCCTCGGGACGGGTTGGCGAGAGTCCCGCCGATGATGGCCACCAAGCCGTCAAGGTCTCCCACCCAGTTATCCCGGGGGTCCCCTCTTGACTGCCTCAAGCGACGGGGTACCGGCGGCGGCCGACGAAATGAGGGTCACTGAGCCGCTCAGGTCCTCCACCCAGTCATCCCTGGGCGGGACAAAGTACGGCTCAGCGACCACGGCGATGTTGATCGACCACTGCGCCATGCTCTGGAGTAAGAGATCCTGAGCGGCAGCGCAGTGGTTGATATTCGCCTGGAGGAGGCGTAATGGGGCCATTATTGGCACTCCATGTCAGCCCCCTCCCGAGCCCCCTGTGAGGGCCCTGCCGCGATGTTTGCGGCAGCTACGATGGCGTGTGCGGCAGCGGCGGCGGCAGTGGCGGCGGGTGCGGCGGTGACGGCGGTGGCGGAGGGCTTGCCCCTGCCCCTGGCTTTGGCTGGTGGAGCGCAGGCCTTACTCCCAGCCCGGTGATCGGCCGGCTTGCCAGCTGCCGCACATAAAAAGCAGTGCGGCGTGGCGTTGCACGAGCCGGCCTTGTGACCGGGCTGACCGCAGCGGAAGCAATGATCGCTGCGGTCCACCTCCGAGGTGCATTGCACTCCCACGTGGTTGCCCACTTGGCAGCGGAAGCACCTCAGAGGTCTGGGTTCCAGCAGTTTCACCTGCGCGGAAACCCAGCCTACCAGGAGCCTTTGGCCCTCCCCGGCGACTTTCTTGGCCGCCGACACGGGGCAGCTCACCGTAACGGCTCGCAGCCCCTTGTGGTCAGGACGGATGGTGCCCGCTCTCACCTGTTCGGCAGAGCAACCCCCAGTCCTGACGACGGCGGCCACCACTTCAGCCTCCGTCACACAGTCGTCCAGGCCCAGAATGCGCATGTCGATGCACTTGGTGGGCCTGGACACTCGGGCCTCGTCCGCATTTAGGGACGCCCTGAGCCTTTCGGCCAGAGCGTCAGCGGTCGGGCCGCTCGCCGCACCGGGCACCTCTAGCATCCGGGCCCCGGTCGCAGTGACCCTCACCCGGATGCCATTGGTGACGCCCAGCTCCTGCAGGTTCACCGCCGCCCTCGCCTTCGTGAGCACGTCGCGGTAGGACACGCCCTTCTTCTCCGCTTCCGGCTGTAGCGTGATCACTACAGCTGCGGACTTCGGGGCGCGGAGCCTAGCCGCGACGCTTCGCTCTTTGCGCCGCTGCCGCCTCTCTTTCCTTTTGGCCGCCCTTGAGACCTTACCCGCCTTCCTCTTCTCTCCGGCTACTTGCCATTCGGCTTGAGCCGGAGGAGCATTAGGAGGCGGGGGGGGCGGCCGTCTCGCCGCCAAGGCTGGGGCCTTCGCCGCCTGCGTAGCCACTCCACCCTTCTTGGGCTTGGGCGGCGCTGTCTTCGCTGGGGGCGGTCCCGCGGGTTCCGACACTGGCCCGCCTTTAGACCGCCCTGCCGTTCCTGGCTTGGCCGCAGCGGCGGCAAACGATACCTGCCGGCTCGCCGCTAACGGGGGGTGCAGGACAATGGCCTCCAGAGTGGAAAACCGACTCTGGAAGGCAGCCAGCTCCGCCGCACCAGGTTCAGAACCCGGTCCTCTGCAGGCACCGGCATCGGCCGGCCCTGCCCATCCTGCGCCCCCGCCTGTGGTACTTCTCTGGGGCCGGCTGCCCGGAGGCCGGCCAAGTCCGCTCGGAGCTCCTCGTTCTCCTTACGGAGAAGCTCCATAGCGGCTGTCAAGCGGGCGACCTCAGCCCGCATCTCGGACATTCCATCCGACGGAGGCCCAAGGTGGAAGGCCTCCGCTGCCGCCATAATAGAGGCCGTGGCAGTGGGTATGACCTTGTCTTTAGAGGACTGAATCCTCTTCAAGGCCACACCCCTGATCGCAGCTACCACGACCTCCTCAAATTTGGCCACCCGCTCTGACTTGGAGCCGCCAGCGGTGTTCGGCTCACCGCCTGACGACTCGGAGATGTCCGCCCTGCATTGCGTGTCCTCCGTGGCGAGCCTATCAGCTCGTTGGTCCGGCTCGGCTGGGCTGGTTTGGCTCTGCTCGCTGGCCTCCTGAGCAGCAAGCCCTCTGCCCGCAGCCTTTTCGCGAACGCCACTCCGCCGACAGACCTTCCCGATTTTACGGGCGGAGCTCCTCCCGCCATCAGAGGACGACCCCTGGCCATCCCCTGGTTTGGGGCGCTTCTGGAAGAGCCTTCGGTTCTTCAAAGCATCTCCCATTACCACGCGCTCCGGGCTCTTGAAAGAGCCCCTTGCGCCCGACGCAGCATCAGACTCCGATCCCGCATCGCTCCTCTCCTCTCCACTGCTCTCTTGTTGGTGTTTTATGTTTTTAATAGGTTCCATAATTGTTCCCACGAGTATGGGGGATATAAAAAGTCATTCCCAGGTTCACCCCCTGTCCCTAGCCAAGTGTTAATTTGTTACCCAACCAGAGGGTCCACTGGTACTCTGGCTGGGGGTGCGCTAGCGACTGATGCGCCACCTACAACTGGAAAGTTGTAGATGACACTACTCCTCAGCCATTCATACCCTTGCCGCGCACCAGAACTTGATATTAGAGGAATTTTTTATAGAGGTTATCTTCCTCGCGGTCCGGGCGGTTAAGCCAAGACCCTCGACCCCCGTCAAAAGTCAGAGACATGACGTTGACGATCTTCGGGGCTACGAGACTAACGGTGGCAGAAGGAGCAGACTCCTTACTGCCTGCCCGGCGGCAGGGTAAGTGCACACCGAGCCCGCTCTTACTCCGCCGCTGTGCGTCTCTGCTTAACACAGATACACACGTTGGAGCGTTCCTCCGACAGGATATTAGCGTACGGGCAACAAGACCCCTTAGGCACAGAGTACCTAATGGAGAGTTATTGCCCGCACCCCAGGGCGCACCGTCCCGGAGACTGGCCTTTCCCCCAGACGCATCCAAGGGAAGCTCCAGCCCACGGACACACGGGGAGGTTTCCTGTCCTAGCACCCCTGTAGGTTGACCCTGGCATTCAACTCCTGTATACAGAAGTCGCTTAAAACAATTTTAAAATAATGTAATGGAAAAACCACCTGGTTTGCCCTTTCACATCGACCCGGATCAAGCTTATGATTTACTAAACACGTTTGATGTTAAGCACCCAGCAGATGGGTTAAAAAATATCTCATTCGTGTGCCCACAACCCGCATCCGAGTCATCGCTATACGTAGCTGTAGATGACTTCTGTTCATGCCCAAGACCCGACTAGCGAGACCAAATCTAAGTATGCCTCATCAATTGAGAATTTAGGAAGGTATTCACCTCAAAAACATTGCCTGTTTGTGTGATTTGGCAACACCAGGCCTTTACAAAAGTAGGCAGAGGTTATATGAATTGTATAATGAAAAAACATACAACCAAGATTGTACCAAACGTTTAAACAATTTGTTAAAAAATATTCTAAACCTTTTAAAAGATCCTGTTTCTCAGCAAATGCCATGCATATTAAAAATAAAATAAAATCTTCTGGAAATAAAGTTAAGGAATATTATTAATTCAGAAACGGGAAGAACGTACTACATAAGTACGGAATCGTGACTTCCATCTAAAGCCCACTCTACACTGGCGGCGCGGACGCTCGCGAAAGCCGTGAAATGTGAATGCAGATGGTTTCGCGCTTTCACGTACGGGCTTGGCGCCGTTCCCCGATCGGGTTCACGCTTGGTTGACGGCGCGCGAACTCGAAAGCATCTACACTCGCAGCTCTTCTCAGTATCGCACGAAATGTAGTCGGTAGTGGGCCAGCGTATTTTTTTAAATTAAGGTTTTGAAAAAACGGATATGACGTCGTTCGTCATCCACCATATGCTTTTACTACATCTTGTTTTTATTTCTTTGTTCTTTTTAATATAGATATAACTGTTGTTTTACAGAAAAGGGCTGTTTGAGCCATTCACAACCTAGGGCCAAGGAATTTGCTTCGAGACAGATTCAAAGAAATAGATATTCGGTCTGTAGCCTCACAATATATGTTTGAAAATCTATTGTGTTTACAGTAAAATATCAAATTTTAAGAAAATGTCTGATATTCATAGTTTAAATACCAGTAATAAACACAATTTTGCTGTACATTGCACTCGCCTCCCCAGAGTAGGCAACTCGTTCATGGGTCAATGTATACGCTTTTACAACAAACTTCGCATTGACTTTCGAAACTAACCCATTAAACGATTTTAAAGCTGTATTAAAATCAAACTTTGTAGAAAAGGGTACTGTAACATTTCAGATAATTTAGAAGACAAAAAGCTTGGGATTAAGCTGCTCGCTCTGCTAAGCCTTGTGATAAAACCATAAAACTTTACACTTTCATGCAAAATCATCATTATACACCACTTTATGTACACATTGACATTGATGAATATTATATACAAAACGACATGAATATTTAATTTATAAAGTCTAAAATTATTATTAATATTATTTTTTTTTTTTTATAGAGAACTGTCATATTTCGGCCCATAATTTAGATTCAAAATTACAGACACAAAGATATACCTCTTCAAGGGGTATATCCCATCTCATAGAATCGAAGTTAGGGGAAGGTGACATAAGCGGAGCAGCCAGGATTCTTTTCAGTAGTGATGTGGTGGCTCCTTGTTCTCCCGAAACGCTCGCAGCTCTGGAGAGCAAACACCCTGCCCCAGCGGATGGCCATTCCTTCCCCGACCCCACTAATCTGAATAACCACTCTCTCACCATTACATGTCGGGAGCTAATCTCAGCCATTAACTCCTTCCGCAGCGGCTCCGCTGGCGGCCTCGACGGCCTGAGTCCTCAGCACCTTAAGGACCTTATTTGTTCAGGCGCCGGGGCAGCTGGTGAGTTGCTTTTGAAGGAGCTTACGGCTCTGATTAACCTAATGTTCTCCGGCAAGGTGAACGAGGCCGTCATCGACGTTCTTTACGGGGCCAATCTATGCGCCCTGCGTAAAAGGGATGGGGGCATTCGTCCCTTTGCCGTGGGAACAACTTACCGTCGCATGGCAGCCAAGATTTGCTGTAAATACTATTGTGAGGTGGTTTCGAAAAAAATTCAGCCCCTGCAGCTAGGTAATGGCTCCAAAGGGGGCTGCAAGGCTGCCGTATACGCCTTGTCGACCTATCAAAATTCTGGCAAAGAAGTCATCTTGAAGGTTGACATAAAGAATGCATTCAATTCTGTTAATAGGGACACCTCGCTGGCAGAAACTAAAAAAGGAATACCCCAAATCTTTAGTTTCCTTTGGCAATGTTACAGACACCCTTCTAAATTAATGTATCGGGACAACCTTCTGGAATCTGCAGTTGGCTGTCAACAAGGTGATCCCCTCGGGCAAGTGATTTTTAGTTTAGCCATTCACCCAATTATTCGACAGCTAAATTCCAAATTTATCGTTTGTTATCTTGATGATAGAACCTTGGGAGGCGATGTAGAAACTGTTTTAAAAGACCTTTAATTCTTAAAAAAATTACTTCACTCCATTAGCCTTGATCTCAACTTTTCGAAGTGTGAACTATACTTAGCGGACAGTACTGACAGACATCTGACACTTCCCAAATTAAACGCCGATAGCTCCAGAAATAAAAATTATTGAAAAAAGCTCTCTTCGTCTCCTTGGGTGTCCAATCTTTGAGAATTCCTTTCCCGTTTTTATTGAGGAAAAAATAAAAAAAATCAATGACGTTTCGGAAAGATTGTTCCAAATTAACATGCATTCGGCCATAACCTTAATCCATTACTGCTGTTTTGGCCCTAAATTAAAATACTTCCTTCGCGCTTCCAATTTATGGAAGCACACTCACCTTTTAGACAAAATGGACCAAATTATCCGGCATACATTAACTTCGATTTTAAATGTGGCTATGGACAACCGAGCTTGGACACCAGCTACTCTTCCCATTCGTATGGGAAGTCTCGGCGTCCCCAAAATTTCTAGTATTAGTTTACCGGCTTTCATATCCTCGGTTTACGGCACTGAGAAATTAATCAGGAAAATCTTAGCATCCACACTGATTGATTATGATGTGCCGTGCTTCACCGAGGCTATAGATTCCTGCCGTCTCGCTTGCCCAAATTCAGATCCACCCGACAATCCATCTTCCCAGAGACGGTGGGATGAGCCACTCTGCAGAGTAGTACAGAATAATTTAATTGACACGTCTGCTACTACTGTGGAGCGTGCGCGCCTGCTGGCTGTGGGTAAGTGGGAGTCGGGTCTTTGGCTTCATGCACTACCGTCGTCGAACATAGGCACTTTATTCGACGACCCTGCGACTAGGAGCTCCTTTTTGTTCTCCTCATCGCTGTCACTGTGGCGAAGTTGTCAACAGCCTCGGACACCACGATCTGTCTTACAGCCGTAGTGCGGGTCGCATACCGCGGCATGCGAATATTAATGATATCATCCGACGAGCTCTTGTCACCGTCAGCGTTCCAGCTGTATTAGAACCTAATGGCTTGGCACGCGACGATGGCAAGAGACCGGACGGCATGTCTTTATTTCCTTGGAAGGTGGGTAGACCTTTAGTGTGGGATGCAACATGTGTCGATACTCTTGCGCCATCCCATCTTCCTGTCTCGGCGTGCTGTGCTGGCGCCGCTGCTGCAGCTGCAGAAAACCTCAAGCGGCGTAAGTATAACAACCTTGTCGGTAATTATATTTTCGAGCCGTTTAGGGTTGAAACCCTCGGGCCGTGGGATCCTAGTGCCCACGTTTTGTTCAAGAAAATCTCCAAGCGCCTGTTTGAAACTTCCCGTGACCCAAGGGCTGGCTTTTACCTTGGCCAGAGGCTAAGCATTGCCATACAACGTGGCAATGCCGCCAGTCCTTGGGTACATTACCAGTCGACAGCGATGCGGAGGAATTTTTTGACGCCATTTTTTAGTTAGTTAATAGTTTTAGTTAGGTTAAGTTATTATATTTTATATTTTATTATTGTAAATACTATTGTAATTTAAAACATGAACTTATTTATTTCAAATAGTCTTATTTTACCTTTAATTATTGTTTATGTGAGGACTTTGCGGCTCTTCTTTTTCTCTGTTAGTTTTAATGTTGGTCTGGCAGTTTGAGTACTTTATGTGGCCTACCTAAATGTCCTTTCTTTGGTATTGTTCGTTGAGTCGTTGAGCTCCTCAAGTTCTGAGTTGAGCTACACGATTACTGACAAATGCTTGCACTGACTGCGAGGTCCGCTCAAATCTATGTGGTTCTTTCCTCAAAAGACCATTTCAGGCACTGATTTACATTGTCCTCACATAATCCAATTTTTATTTTATTTTATAATATGATATGTAACCGTGATTCCCATATCCTGTGTATAGAATAAAAAATTTCATTTCATAAAAAAAAAAAAAACAAAAAACGGTTTCGGAAAGACAAAACATTAAGAAACTGACAGATTGCCAATTTCATTTTAATTACTGTGATGGGCCGACTGAAAAAAGCAAAATAAATCACTCGTCATGAGTTTAACAATCTGTCAGCAAATTTTTCAGTTGATTGACTTTTCAGAAACTGGGTGAGTCCTCTACACAGGTCCAGCCGTCAAACAAAACTAGCGGGTGTTATTTTCCACGACTTTCGTTTTAGTTTTCATTGATGTTTCTATTAAGTTAAACTTAGTTCCGAGCATTGACGGGTCGACGGCTAGCCTGTTGGTTACGGACGGCATAGTAACCTATTTAGCGGGAATGTGAGAGAATGAGTAACTAATATACAGGCACTTTCGTCGACATAACATGAATGTCTGAAACTGTTTAAAATAGGCTCGAATAGCAGTAGATACATTATCGTTAAAGAGTTATTTTTCTTCTACGATGTAGTAAATGCGTATGGTAATAAAAGCACCTCGTAATCTTAAAATTTTTGATTGACACATCGATTATTACTAGATCGATCCAAGATATTATTAAAATGAGTTCGTTCACGCATCTTTGTTAACGTAACCTTCACATGACACTATTCAAAGATTAATTTTTAATACAATTTATAAAATATTTAGTACCTACATTATTATACCGAAAAACTAAGGGTTCCATTAAATTGCTATCTCAGCAGGTTTATTTTACCCGTTAATTAAAAAAAGAGTTATTATTTTTAATTAGACAAGGTCAAAACTTCGTCTAAATGTAATAATATGTTGAAAAACAGGCCTTATTTCAAGGTCTTAAAAATACAGTAAGGAAGAATTTGATAACTGATTTTGCTTAAAAATATTAATAAATGCCATATTAAATTTACCCTGCCTGTGAATTTCATTTGTTCAAGAAGTGTGTGGTGAGTTGTGTTGTGTTTGTTTATAGCATTGAGGTTGAAAACCTTTTCAAGGGTTGGGGACGTTGCGGTCAAGCGCACAATGACAGGAAATCCTAAAATAAATAAGTTATTATTATTAAGAATGGTCCTCAAAATATTTTATACAGGTGTGTCAGGTCCTTCATGAATAAGTAAGTCTCTAAATTTTACCATAGGTATGCCTAAGCAACTGAGCATATTCAATTAGTGTCGAAGAAAGAAAGAAGAAAGAAAATACGTTTATTTGCGGCAAACAAGGCGCAGAGAAAAACACACAAATACAAAAAGAACGAGTTGGGGGAAAATATGCGTCACATCCACGCAAAACGGCAATCGCTCAGCATAATGCTACGACCCTATGCGAGATAGAGACCCAGCGCGCAGCGCTAGTTTTCAGCGACAGCCGGACTCATGACTTGCTAAATACCACCTTTTGCAAACATTATATATTACAAACTATAACTCCACAACCAATACATTTAGTGCTTGCATACTGGCATCAAGTGAGTAACTTTGAAGTTGTGGTCGCCACCGAAATTACTGTTTGCAAGATTTAATGGCATTGGCTCAGGGTGACCAAGTTTTTGCTCCGACGGTTTTCTGATAATGAGATTTGGTACATTAAGTGCTAAATGGAAAACGTACGTAACAAGCTAAGCTTTCAAGAGCTGAGTTAAAACCGAATCTAATGCTTTAATGTTTAGTGATGAGGTTATCAATGCCTTTAAACGATTTTCTAGGCGTAGGTTCTTTTATATTTTTTATTTTGCTGCGTTTGAAATGTATTATTCGGGCTCGCGAGGCTTTTTATATTTAATTACATGTCAAAATAATGCCTGCTTTCGTCATAATTACTGCTATTAAGAGGCCCTTGCAAAAAGTCTTTAAATTTGCATTTTAAGTGGCGCAATGCTTTCAAGTTAACAATTTAAATGCCTGTTCAGAATGGTGCTAAAGCTTGAATTACTTCCGAGTATTAATTAATCAAGAAGACACAATTGTATTTAGATTTTCGCGGAAGTGTTTCTACGACGTCGCTCTAGAAATGTGTCTCAATGACGTCACATAATCACTTTAGTCGTAAATCAGCACTTAGGTAACACTTACCTTTACGCGATGTACACACAATAAATCCGCATGTTCGGTCTACTCAGAAAGGGAAAATAAACTAGACAAACAGATTCAACAGACTCATGCCATAGGTGTGGTCTACCTATTTACCATTTGTGTGAAATCGAGCAATATTAACTCCATGGACCAGCGCTTTCTCACGTACAGATTAATCCCAGGCAGGACCCATTTGCGTTACTGTTATTGCCTGTATGAATTAAATGTCTAAATAGGGTATTATTATTTTTATGAACGTTATTACTATTATTGCGGTCATACAATTAGGGCACAGCATTCTGTAATGGTTTTACAAATGTTTCGTATTTGACCTGTAATAGTCCGGTTCTCTATTTGGCGACGTGTACCTTTACATGTGTGATATTGAAATCCTTAGCTCAGTTTGACTGAAGCATTCAATCGCATGTAATCAGTAATTGTCACTAATCCCACCGTCAAATGCACACTGTGCATTATGTGTCCGAATGGAATCTCCAGCTGAAACCATGAGACGGAGAATCTATCATACATTATTTATAGTAACGCAGCATAACATTACGCCTGTATTCCCGATGGGTTGAGCAGAGGTCGCGTCTATAGTACCTACCTACATACACCTAGATTTCGCCAGTACGTAAGTAACTATAATAAAATACACGTTTTAAATACGTAGATATTACCGATATACTATTATCGAATATATCTAACGTTATTACTGGAAAGTTATCCCATAACATAAATTAGATTTGATAAGAAGGTTTACCCGGTTCCTTAAGTGTCACTTAATTTTCAGTAAAAAAGAAAATATGTTTGGAGAGCCTTTCATAACTTACTTTGAGCCCATTTTATTAGGTTAAGGGGCCTTTAGCGAGTGGTCGGCACGTTGCGGTCTTCCTCGGAAGGCTATTGGCTTTGGTGTGGAGGATATTTTATGTAATTATGAATACACTTAAGGAATAACTTACCTACGTTCCTGTTTTTGGTGGGAAATTCTTTTCGGATATCTTCTGCCAGGTCAAGGCTTAAAACGGTATGTGACTCTTACTGGACAAAACCATCAATCAATTACTAATGTTCTTGGCCTTGACCCTTTAGGTTAAATAAATTAATCAAGATGGCGGTCCTCACTCCTTCAGCATATTGCAGCGTAGAGCTGGCTGCTAACACGCCGGGGACTCGAACCCCGGCGTGAGCTAGCTAAAAAATCAAACTCACGCAGCGAATACACGTAAAATTTATTATTAATAAAACCATCCGAAATAAATAAGAATAATAAAAAGACACAAAAAAATATTAAAATTCAGTCGTTGGAATTGTAAAAGGCTACCAAAAAAAATATCACATCAAGATTTTCGGAGAAAAAAAAAAACTTATGATGTTTCCAAATATTTAAGAATTTAAGTATTCTAACGAATTTAAATTCGATTGCAATCGTACGAAATTCGTGCCGCATTATAAATTGTTTAACACAAATAAGCTCAAGATTAAGGATTTTCTTTACATAATTCGTTACGATAAATTTTAAAGAGAACAAGATCTGATATTGAGAATTTAGGAAAGCACCTTAAAAATAAAATGTCACACGTCGGTATAGCACAGAACATTTCTATTATATTGATGGTTGGGCGTTATTGCGCCACACAAATGACTTATTTAGCACCTGATGTCCAAGGTACTGGAACTATGTCGTCGACCTTGCTCGGCAACGATCCTGCGCTTCTCTCCGCAAGCTCGCTCGGACTTCGGCAGCCGGCAGACGATGGAAGAAGACAGGCGAACAATAAATGGCAGAGTAAGGCCAAAAAAAGTGGCCTTTCAAACAATCTAAGGAAAAGGAAATCTTCTTAGATTAAAGAAGAAGGCACGAGTAACAAGAATACGGAACCTATAAAGGGATTACTCACCAAAAGAAAAAGTGACGAGAAATTCCAGGGAACGTACAGTCGATTGTATCCGCTGACTACTCACATATCGTGGTTAAACATTAAAAAATTGAAATTCACTTTCGAAGAAAGATTCAATATTATAGAAAAAATATCAATTCAGTAGGAATTCCAACGACAGAATGCCTTAAATTTTTTTCTTCTTGACATTGTTCAGAACAATTGTCAATTTTTGAATATTCTAAAAAAACACGAAAAAGTAAAAAGCTGACCGAATGACTCGTAAAAAGAATTTAATCGATATGACAACAAAAAGTATCTAATTGCAGGAATTATACTGCAATATGTACTCCAGGATGTTAGAGTGACAGCGAGGAGTGACGAACATACTGTCACAAAAAAAGTCTTTAGCTGTAATAATGCATTGCATTGCTTCTGAGGGATATCGTAAAGTATTAAGGAATATACTGCATCTTTTTAAATTCTTACTTACTTTAAAATACTCGTGTAAAAGTGAGTCCACTCTGTATAGGTAACGTTACATGTTATCAAACATGTTTTAATAAAAATATGAGCATGTTAAATAATGAGAGCGGGTTAGAAACAAAAGTTTTAAAACTTGATACTAGATCTGGATTCACCCTTGGATCCGTTTACGGCCTCAAGTCACGCGACTTGCGTCAAGCGACACGCGCGAGTCACCTGTTTCAGTCTATCGGTCCAAAATTCGCGTCGTGGTAACTCGTGGCATCCTCTATAAACAACTTCTTTCATTTGGTTTTCTCCGCAGTTGCTTGTCGCAAGACGCAAGTCGCTTGAGCGTGTAGGTCGTGGTCAAAGAGTATAAGAAAGGCCACAAGTAACTTGCACCGTGAAATGAAAAAAAAATCTATAACGTCTAACTAGTTTTGATAACGTAGAAGCCGTTTCGAAGAAAACGAATGTTGGCAGTGGGCCACATATATGTATAAGAGTACATTTGACGTAAAATAAGATTTGTATCATTATAATCTTGGCTTGGAAAAACCAATTTTACATTTGTTACTCATCATATTAAAAAAACCCAGTCGTAAAATCTGTTATGTATTTAGAGGTGTATTTATAGGAACCTACTTCATATAAAATTTCAAAATAGTTTTTGAATCCAATGCTATCAACGTAATCATTTTAAATTTAAAAAAATCTGTGAAAGCTTTTTAAATATAGGTAGGTACTATAGGGACTCAAACTCAAACTCAAACTCAAAGCATTTATTTCAATTAAACCATTTACAGGCACTTTTGAATTGTCAAAGAGTCGGTCAGTTAGTCAGAAAGTTGAAGCTAGTTGCCTATTCCAAAACGTAGATCTCTATGGAGAAGAACGGGCAAGAAACTCCAAGGACACTCTTTTTAAATCAAGATATTACAAAATCCTGGGTACATTATTCGTGTTGCTTCTATATGCGACTATTAAATGATACAATTTTATATTTATTCCGTTTATTCCAAGGGAACGTGTTTACATCTACGTGCCTATTATATCACTCTTGTTCGAAACAAAAACTTAATAAAAATAATTTGAAAGCTCATTCTAAATTCGCTTGAATGGTCGAATGCAACCAGAATTATTTTTTGCCAGCCTGCACAACATAAAGTCGACTTTTTCAGACAACCTTTATAGTACCTACTTAAAAAAAATATATATAGTACTTAGAACTTTAGCTTCTAGCCTTCTAACGTAATTATGTTTGACAATATCTTCGCATTTCAGGCTTATCAAAAGATCACAAGACACAATAATACGCTCATTTTCTGTTGCAATACTCCTATACATTATTTTTCCAATTAAATAGTTATTTCGAGACGATCATAACAGGTTTCTGACGAGTTGGCCGAAGAAGTCAAGCTAAGTGATGGATGGAGGAGGTAGGTACCTACTTATGTACCTAATGGTCAGAGATTGTAATAAAAATAGTGGTAAATATAGTAGCAGAAGCCTATTATCATTAATTCCAATAGAACTTACGGATGTTTATGAAATTATGTGCGTAATTGTATAGGCGCCAAATTCAATAGTTATGCAAAAAATACTCAAATAGGTACTCAAAAATTTGTAAGGTAATTATTTCATTTAATTATATTATCATATTTACCCCTACCTTTGCGTTAAACTACCTGAATTCAATCCAAATAGAAATATTACGAGACTAATAAAGAACATAAAATTTAATTACACTGTCTTCATGTCATGTTGTGTCACCAAGGTAATAAACTCTAAAGGAATGGAGTGTTCCCAGACACGATATATCACTCTTGTTGTACGACGACCCAGAAAATTACTAAATATTTTGTTAGAACATTATTTTTCTTAACACGACAACGCTTTTCTTTTGTTTACTTGTAACATCACAACTGTGAAGAGGTTTTAAAAAACAGAATTGGTCCCAAGAATAAATGAATGGCCACTTGAACAAAAATTAACATATGGAAAACCAGATAAGAATATATAGGTAATTACGGAATTATAGGCATAACCAACATCACGAAGGAAAACTCCGATTGGAATAGAACGTAATAATAATAACGTAATTACGTCTCAAATAGAGGATGCGTGGAGTATAGGTATGTCGTATTGTCCCTGAAAAACGTTTAAGAAATTCTGATTCAATTAATTATTATGTCCCATACATACATTCTAATATTTATCTATTTAGAGCAGCTATTTTGAGAGAATTTAATCCAAAAATACAACTCAAACAAACGATTTTGCTTCAATCAACTCGACCCAATTTCGGCCTGAAATTGTCCCAAAATGTTTCTTTGGGATAACTTTCTATTTTCATTACTAACCTTATGTCAATGCCTATTACATTGGTTCACCGACTTCTCAAGAAATGATACCAAAATGTGAAAGATTTGCTTTCTTACTTACTAAATTGAAAATAATAAATTAATGTTTGTCTATCTCATATTGTAATAATAAAGAAAAAAAGTGAAATACATCTTCGGTACTATAAAATGCAGTAGGTAAAGCTCGCAGTTTTCCTCGCTCCCTAGAAGAACTTCTTCAAGTACTTACCCAGATGAAAATTACCCTATATGATAATCTACAATATGGTCTATATTTGTGGCGAATTCCATCTAAATGTTTTCAGCAGTTTATGCGTGATGGAGTAACAAACATACATCCTCACAAAGACGGAGTCGCGTTACGTCCGGTACGCGTAACGTCGGTGTATGGCCCTATTGTATTCTTGAAGGTGCATTTTTCTGGGATCAGTCGCGTTACAGCCGTTCTACCTAAAGTACACTCAACGCTAGAAGTGCTTGTGATTAGAAAAAAAACATATAGACCAAATTACAATTTATGAAGCATGGTACTAGGCGAGCAGAATTATCAGGAGATACTTTTTGTTGCCCACACATACACAATAATGTTGACAATATTATCTTGTCCAGTACCATGCTTCACAAAATGTTAATTTGGTCTGCGTGATTTTTTTCTAATCGCAAGCACTTCTAACGATGAGTGTACTTTAGGTAGAATGGCTGTAACGCGACTGATCCGAGCAATATGCACCTTCAAGACTACAATAGAGCCATAAACGGACGGTACACGTACGGACATAAGGCGACTCCATCCTCACAAACACATTAAAATATAGTGCAGCGCAGAACGTGCCGCTAGCAAGCCGGGGAGTCGAACCCCGATGTGAGGTAGCTAAAAATCAAACACTCACCGCAAATACACGTAAAATTTATTATAACATTAAAAGAAAAAATCTGAAATACATCATAAAGAGGGTAAAAACATTTTAAAAATTCGGTTGTTGGAACTATTAATAAAATTGGTAAAAGTTAAATAATCAGAACTTGATTTTCAGAGAAAAAACTTAAAATATGCTACCAAATAATAATGCGTGTTAAATGCGCTCTGACGAATTAAAATTCGATTGCAATCGTATGCATTCGTGTCGCTCTTTAAATAATTATATGTAAATAAGCTGAAGGTTAAGGTTTTTCTTTACATAACTCATTCAGATAATTTAGAATTATACTAGGAGATCTGGAGACTAGAATTAGGTAAGCAGTTAAGATAAGAAATAAGTTGATTCAGAACTAAACATGTCTCTTGACGGTATAGTACAGTGCGCCTCGTCTATTGGGATTCTTGAGCGTTATAGCGCCACACAAACAACTTATTTAGCACCTGATGTCCCAGCCGATTTATGAGAGTTGAACCTCACTCGTCAACATTACACGGCAACGAATCCGTTTCAGGATTGCTAGGACTTCCGCAGCCAGCAGATGAACGAAGAAGACAGGCGGACAGTCAGGTGGCTGAGTAATGCCAAAAAAAGAGGCCTTTGAACGAATCTAAGACAAAAGGAATTCTTCTTAAATCAAAGTACAAAGCGCAAATTAGAAAAAACACCGAAACAGTGAAGGGAATATTTACAAAAAAAATAATAGAAGAAAAATCCTGGGAACGGACAGACGATCGATGATCACCGATTAATGCTTTATATGGGAAACTTCTCGGTAGAAAAATCTAGCATTTGCTAAACATATTAGATAAATGGTTTTAATAACAAAATTAAAAATTAATCGTTATATTGAGAATTCCAACGACAGAATGACGCTTTGCAAATTTTCTGTCAAGCTTGTTTAGAACAATATTGTCGATTTTTGAATCTTCGAAAAAATTACGAATAATAACAAGTTGACCACAGACGCGTAAAAAGTATTTTATCGATTTGTGAACAAAAAGTATGTAATAGCAGGAATAATACTGCAGTAGGTAGAGATTAGAACCGGCAGGTGAATGTGTTAAACAACGTGAAATTAATAACCTGCAATAGTTCTATCATCAAAATAGTTAAATTAATTAAGAGATATTATGATATCAATACCATGAACTAATTAAAGTATACAGTATTAATATTTGGTGTATCGAATACCAAGGTGTGTTAATGCTAATTATAATATAATTTTATGAATGACTCGACAGCATTATTCTGAAAAATTTGAGATAGACATTTTTCTGATTTATTATGAGATTGATAATTACCAAGTTTTTATAAACATCATAAAACATTTTTAGTATGTTCTTTTAAAAAAAAAATCGTGATACCACACGAAGATTTTTAATTAAGGAGTTAATTTTATTTAACTAAATAAAACATGGTTTAAAAACTAAGCACTGAAATTGGTTCTACCTATTACTGTTTCTGAAAAAACAATTTTCAGGTTTCCACGTTACAAGACAAAAAGTCATATTATAAAACCATCTTATGAACGGGGTGCGCCAAAAATAAATCTGTTTTGTGCATTTTATGCATTCAACAAGGATAAATTCGAGTTTCATCGTCAGTCTTAATAACAGGTGAATTAGAGTGAAGAGCGTTTCGTAATGCTATACATATATAACGAAGTTTTGCTGTTATCGCGGAGTATCCAGACCTATGACCCGCTGATGTTAGCAACCGAAGGATTACTCTCTACTCGGAGGACCAAAGAGTCCCGTACTGCGTTCAGTTTGGCGCGAGATCCCGCTGGGAACGAACGCGGTCTTGACTCACAAACGCGTATCCCATCATCATCGAAAATATTTTGAAGTTCTCTTCAACTTTTTAAATAGACATAAATGATATGTTTTTTAGTTCAGTACAAAAAAAAAATTCACTAGAATCAATTGCTTAGTTTGTTAAAAAGTTTTCAAGTTGACATTTGAGAAAAGTTCAGTTTGTTCATCAGATATGATTGTCTTATTATTGAGTGCGTTGTTTATAGCGGGTAAGTTGTTTTAGGCTATTTATGCTCTATCAATATTTTCTTAAAAATGGACGTTGTTGCAATAACTTTTTTATGCTTAAGCACATTACAAGTCTGTTGCACGTCGGCATGCACAATACCACCCCCGCACTGAGCCCGCGTGGTGCATTACAGACCACTTCCTCTCGAAGAGAGGAGGCCTGTGTCCCAGCAGTGGGAACATTATATGATTATGTATGCACAATACAAACAGTTAGTTAAAAAACTATTTTCTAAAATATGTAGCATGCTAGTTACAATTTCAACCAAAATTAATGCAACACCTATGTAGGAATGGATAAAATGCGCCCTGAGTTATGGGCACTAACGTAACCCCTTCCTAGGTAGGTATGTGTTTTTGCAAACCTATTTTCCGTCGGAGTCACTTTAAATGGGTGTCTGCTGCTTTACCTATATTCTATTTTTGTAGTTTAAAATTCTTCAATGGTTATTAATGTTCCCAGAAATAAAACATAATTTATCTAATGCTGGATTGGCACCCAATCTCGATCGGGATCCATGATCAAAATCAATCATTGCGATCCAGATTCGCATCCCAATTAACTCGGTCGCGATCGCAACCTCTAAAATAAATCTGGATCGCGGTAGTTAATATTGATCACGGAGCGAGCGACCATTGAGTTTCGAAAATAAGTTTTGTACGGTTTGTTTTTGTGTCACGAGAAATTATTTGTAAACATAATCTCAAAATGAATACTAATCCGAATGCCGCGTTATTCGAGTTTATTTAAACATTGCTTAAGCTGACTATAATTAAATTTTGCAGTAAGTAATTTAATTGATTTGTTCAGACACCTCCATAAAAACCCGTGAACTTTTCATTGAAATGATCACAATCATTATACGCACTTCAGTGATAAAATCATTTGAATATTTGACTTTGGGTATTTCTATGCTTATCAAAATAATATTTTCTCAAACATGCTTGGAAATTCGAGCATTATTTTGACACCCTTCTTTGAGATAAATCGAAAATGCTGTACTGGCCAAATACATGCGAGCAGCGGCCGGCAATGTTAGTAAGAAAATCCATATCTGTCGTGTTTAGCGGCCGGCAATGTTAATATGAAAATCCATCCATATCTGTCGTGTTTAGCGCCCGAATAAATTACTATGAAAACTCATATCTGTCGTGTAATTTAAAAATGGAACGAACTTTTTACTTCGACCCATAGAAACCAAGGAGGTAACTTATCAAAGATTATATTTAAATCTCGAACTGGCTTAGCAAATAGAGCTGATTAAAGTGAAAAATAAATAAATGAACAACATATTGGCGCAAGAAAATTTATCGTTGTTCGTCATTGATTCTGAAATTTATAATTACGAGTAATTCACTTAGTTGAATTTCCGCGCATTATTTGAGAAAAGTACTATACAAGCCTTGGCCGCAACCGGGGAATGAAAAAAAAATCCCAGGTGAGGTACTAATTGCTGTATTAAATTCTCAGTACATACCTTTTAATAGTAAATTACTGCACCGGCCGACAACAGAGGCATTGATGGACTCACGTATGTGTACCTCGGCTTCGCCACGGCCCAAATTTTCACGTTCGCTCATCAATGCCTCTGTTGTCGGCCGCTGCAGTAATGTACTATTAAAGGGTACTGAGAATTTAATACAGCAATTAGTACCTCACTTGGGAAAGCTTTTCGTTCCCTTTTACCTAAGTATCAAACTGTAATATCCGGTACCCTAATTAAAACTGTCCGATTAAACGCGAGATTAATTAATCCAATCGGACACGTTAATCTGCTCTGGTCAAAATTCAATATTTAGTTGGACACCTTGTAGATAATTGCCAATCTATGGCAGCTGCGGAATTACATCTCGTGTCCCACAGCCGTCAGTTAAACTTGACAGCGTTCATTTGGAGGAAAATTTGAATTTTAGCCATGGATTCTGTACACCTGGAAATAAAAGGCAGGGGCTGCAATCTCCATAAATTTACATTTGTCAGCACCCTTGGAATTTGCACTCCATCGCCGTGTTATTTGTTTTCATTGTCGAGTTGCGAAGAAGAAAACTTGACAGTTCATTTTTGTTATTTTCTTCAAGTTTCCGCTGCTTGAATGTGGTTGAGGCCAAGTGGGATTATAATTTTTGCAGTGTTTTCTAAAATAAATATTTTCTTCGTCGATTTTCTAACTCTTGAAAGTACCTAATGGTGTCGGCAACCACACTACTTACTTTTTTAAAGTTAGCCAAAGCAGAAACCTAGTCGTAGTAGGTACTTCATTATGGGTACCTTCAGGCCGAATAAATACCCAAAATGGTAGAGTGACCCAGTTTCATTTCTTAATTCACGAAAATCATTGACTATGTCAAGACTTTATATTAGGTATATGGAAAACTTGAATGAATGTCGTAGACATAACAGTAACCTCGTGCTCCGTACAAACAAATAGTTTGGTCAAGTTTAGCGATCACTTACCCGCAATTTAGACACTTTGGTGTAAGTTTCCAGTGGGTAAGTGCGAAGTTGTCGGGACAACTGAAGCCTTAGTACAGTAACTTCTTGATTTCAATACAAAGTTAACGAATGACAAACAGATTTCAGTTTTCTCTAAAACTGGCACAATATACAACGGGGATCAACAAAAACAAATTTGTATACTTGTAACAAAAGGGGATCCATGTATGTGCACAAAAATATATTTTATGGTGAATAAATTAAATATAACTTCCTAAAATATAGCAGTCAACAAAAGAGATAATTCAATTTTGTAAGCACCTAAATTGACCGACTTTTCATCAATTTTGGGCATGTGCCGAGTAGTATTTGACATCCCTCGTCTAAGGACTTAATTCACTTAGTGTTTATTCACGCAAGTTATCACGCAGTAAATAATTGGTAGGTAAGTGAACAGTAATTTTTTCTACTTAGTAGAGTATAGATATACCTACTCCAGTTATTATAACATTAGAAAAATAACAGTTATCACCCTTTCGTTATTTCGATATAAATGTATACCAGACGCCGATATTTCCCGATAAATAAATAGCAATGTAATCTATTTACCATTTACATTAAAAAAATAACCGTAAAGTGCAGTAATTTCTACAATGTTACACAATAGCTGTCGTTATTCAGCCTTTATTTTTCTAATGTTATAATAAATGGAGCAAAGGTACCTACAGTAAGGCTTGTAGTACTCGGCACGCTTTCTTTACAGTACGGCGCGCCGGCAATATATATATCTATGACAATATATAACAATACGCATACGCCTATATAATACGTAAATACGCCGGCAATATATGACACGGCAAACCACCAGACGACGACGGCGCCGCGCCGCGCCATGCCGTGCCGTAGTGCCGCCGTGTCTGTCAACAAACTTCCATAGTGATCTATATAATACTGAAGACCGTGCCTACACACGGCGAATCAACCGTAGTAAACGTGTGTGTACAACGGGCCTTATGCCTACCATGAGGTAGGTGTACTAACAAATCAGACCAAAGCCACGACATGTACAGATCTATCCATTTATCACAATCCTGTTAGTTTTATCGTCGACTTGCAACAATAAAACTAATAAAGGCGTCGGTCATTAAGTCTGTTGGTACTTCCAGCAACTTTATGACTGCGTGTGGCCCCATACCGATTTTATTAACCATTTTCATACATAATCGATTATCGTAATTAATTGGAGTGTCAAGATATGTTACGAACAGCTGTTGTTGAGAAGCCAAAGTGCCTAATCACCTAATTGTAGTTTAAATCTTGGTACTTATAAACCGAATAGGTACTCCTGAAACGCGGAAAAGGGAAGATTCAGATTAAAATCCGTTCTTTTCCAAGAAGGTTAACATGACAACAGGAAATAACGGCCCGCTTGGCGTTAGGCAGGGGTTTAACCATGGGTAAAGGATAATGAAAAAGGTAGGCCATTTTATTAAAACTTTATGACGTCGTTTATGAAAAATCTTATTTATAAGGGTGAGGCTTATTTGACGAAAAGTGTACCTATGAAAACATTCAGAGGCAAAAGTGGCCAAAGAAAAGATAAGTTAGACGTTAAGTAAAATGAATTGTTGTAACCATTACCTACCTATTTATTATTCTTCCGCTTATTTGTATATGTAGTCGGGGTGGGTCAGGTTCAGTTAAAGAGCTTTGTTACACGGTAAAACTTTAATAATCGGATTGAACAAGTCGCGCCATTTTTCTTATCAAACTACCTCCTAGTCGACTAACTTAAGACGAATGTCAAACACATCTTTAACCTGATTGGTTCTTACAATAATCAAACTGACCACTCAGTGATCAGTAAGCCGTGTTCTTGAAGTGACCGTGGCCACCATTGGTCAGAGCGACCGTAGACAAACTCTACGTCTATGGGCGCGTTCGGAAACACGCTACTTAGCCTGGCGAGTAGCGCCGAGGCAGAACACCTCTGCCTTTGCGTATTCGATCATCCGCTATAACTGGCATTTTTTTTAAATCCAAATCGATAATATTTAATATGGCCTTCTTTGCTTTTACGTTAACAATGATGCTGTAAGTCAAAAGATATCGCATTTTCTTAAAATTTTCCGTTAAATTTGAAATATTTTAATGGCAAAGCTAATTTTAGAATTGGGCTCACCATTGAATACTATGTTAACTTAATATTATACACTACTGAGTATGTTGCTACATTTCCGAAAACAGGGGTAAACAACCCACACGCACTGTCTGTCCTTACTTAGATATCGCAAGTACCTCCGGAAGTAATGTTTTGGATCACCAAGGCTATCTTTATGCGACCGCCAGTGAAGCGAGCAATCGAAATATGAGGCGAACCGGTCATGAGTGACAATTGATATCGACATTTTATACAAGTCATCACAGCAACTGTATTTTTTTTATAAGCTTAACTTCGATACAATCACGTGTTCATTTTATAAGCTTAATTATCCGGCAAACAAATGATTTATGTGAAGGTAAGATTTAGGTGTCGAATTATAGATAGAGGTATTATTAAGTAAGGCAAGATTTAATGTAATGGAGACCTTTGAACAAAAGCATCTATACAATGAATACAAACAACAATATCCTTTGTTATGTGAGTTTATCGATTTATTTCGATTATTTCCAAGCAATTACAATGTACGCATGGGCGAGTGTATTCGGGTGTAAATCGTCGCGGTTTCCCAAAATCCCAAAAACCCAAAGGGTGTGCCGATGCCCGCAATCAAAATTCAATAAGTACAAATAATTATTGTTTGAAATAACTCAAATGAACAGCTTAGGGGAATTTATCGGAAAAAAATTCAATAAAGAGGAGAGTGATCAAGCGGGCTGCGAGTACGTGAGACGAAAATAAATGAGATACCGAGTGAAAATCTTCATAATCGAGGGATTACTGATGACGGTTCGATTATGAGTAACATTGTTTGGTATTTAGCCTCCATCAAGGAAAATTAACCCTTATTCCACTGTCATTTATTGTTAAATAATGCTGATGAGTCTACTAGATGAGCCCAGCAACGTCATAATTCTTCAATCTTCATTAAGTTAACCCCTTTATCATAATTATTATGCGGATCCTAACATAACGAATAGGTAGGTATATGTAGTTAGGTAGGTTTTATGTTGAATTTACTTTTAGTTACGAGACCTACCAAGTATTGAAAACATTCAATTCATTTCTTAGAAATATTTTAGGTAGGTAGTCATGCATGTTTCTGTTACGTCTTACTAGAAATGTCTATCTGAAGTGTACACGGATAATCTTTGGCAATAGTACGTGTGTAAGATTCAATATTTTCCAATAAGTTTGCTTCATATACCTAACTACCTACTTATGTAGATAGATCGCTCTTTATTAGTTCGCTCTCTTTTTCGATTGCTTCTCTTACGAGTAAATACTACGATCATAATCATATATTAGGTCTTTACCTATGAAATTGCCGTTCTGCAGTACTGGCCATTTCAAATCAAAATAATTTTTGTTTGGCTATGAATTCTAATTTCAAATTAATTTTATTTTAAAAACATGGATTTTTTTTTCTAAAAGTAGTCATTTCTTTATTGATTAGTGTTACATTTTCATCGCATTTCAATCTTTTTCGTCATCATGGATACGTTAAAAATTCGAGTAATTATGGAATATGAGTACCGTCGTGGCAGCAACGCGGCACAAGCGGCACGCAACATCAACGACGTTTACGGAGCTAACTCTACAAACCAACGCACCACCTGTTATTGGTTTGCTCGCTTCCGTTCTGGAAATTTCGACCTGAAAAATGAACCTCGCGGTCGTCCGAAGACTTTGGTCGACAATGACGAATTAAAGGCGATTGTGGAAGCTGATGATACACAATCTACGGCTGAATTAGCAGCAGCTTTCGACGTTAGCGTCAAAACAATATTGGTCCATTTGCGTCAAATTGGCAAGGTAAAAAAGCTTGAAAAATGGGTGCCCCACGAACTCAATGATCGCCAGCGCGAAGTACGCGTCGAGACGTGCCTTGCACTGCTCAACAGACACACAAATGAAGGAATTTTGAACCGCATTGTTACCTGCGATGAAAAATGGATTCTGTTTGATAACCGTAAGCGCTCAGCAAGTTGGTTGGATCCTGGTTCAGCACCTAAACAATGCCCTAAACGAAAACTTACCCCTAGAAAAGTGATGGTCACTGTTTGGTGGTCTAGCGCCGGTGTGATTCATCACAGCTTCTTACCAAACGGGGTGAGCATTACTGCAGATGTGTACTGTGAAGAACTGAACACAATGATGGAGAAGCTGGCGCATCTCCAACCAGCATTGGTCAATCGCTCGTCTCCGCTGCTCCTGCACGACAACGCGCGACCTCATACTGCACAGCAGACGGTCTCCAAGTTGCAAGAACTGGGGTTGGAAGCTCTCCGTCATCCGCCCTACTCACCAGACCTTGCGCCTACAGACTACTACTTTTTCCAGAATTTGGATAACTTCTTGGCGGGAAAAAAATTTAATACCCGAGAGGCAGTACAAAATGCCTTTGAAGAATTTGTTGCCTCCCGTCCAGCTGATTTCTTTAAGAAGGGCATCAATAAACTGCCACTGCGATGGCAAAGATGCATTGATTGCATGGGTGATTACTTCGATTAATACAAATAAAAAATTCATGAAAAAAATTCGTTTAAATTTTTTCATACAAAACGGCAATTTCATAGGTAAAGACCTATTATTAAGGTGAATCCTCAGCTGTAGCCCGCTTAATTCAAATTTTCTTTGGTTTATTGCAAATTGCAGCACTGTTTTACGTCGTATGTTGATCAAAATGCGATTATGGAAATTTGTTCCACCTAAGAATTTTCATATGAAATATTCTGAAAAATTCTTAGGTGGAACAAATTTCAAAAGTTTGACGATTGATATGAAATTGATCATTATTATTCAGTAAATATATCATATCTACAGTCACGAATCGCATTTTGATCAACATATGACGCAAAACAGAGCGGCAATTTGCAAAAAAACAAAAGAAAATTTGGATTTGGCGGGCTACAGCTGAGCTAAAATTCAAATTTTCTTACGGTTTTTGCAATTTGCAGGTCAATATCAGGTTCGGCCCCTTCAGTTAAAATTGGTCTCAAAGGTCAAAATTTCATGAAATAGTGGTTCAATAGGGTAATATGAACTTATAGAGATGTATTGATGATTTATGTGATTATAATCCAATAAATAAATATTTGCTACGGCCGCGAATCATATTTCAATCCACATACAACCTGACTCTGACCTGCAAATTGCAAAAAACGTAAGTAAATTTGAATTTCACGGGCTACCTTAGCGCATCCCCCTTAATAGAAAATTCATAGTAATCTGTGGCAAAGTTGTCAAATAACGGCGGCGACATTTATCACTTTAGCAATATCGTAAAATGTTCACCAACATTGCCCAGTTTACACCGTTTAACCAATTTGTCTCGAGCAATAAAAATTGTATTTCCTTTAGACTTTAGACAGTATCTTTATTGTAGAATAGAATAGAATAGAAAAGTTTTGTCTTGTGTCAAAACGGTTATTCAATATATTTTGACAACATTCACTAAGTGTGAAACTCTTTTGTTGGGAGTTTGCGTGCCATCATTGTTTTCATAGAGCGATAGTCGCACCCGACCTTTAGAGTACATACTAATTCCATGCACTGGATTCACACCATAGACACGAGTAAATAGAATATCGTGAGGTACGCTGGTAGGTTGTAGTGGAATGATTTCGCGAACACGCGATGAGCAAGTTTTCCGAATGCATCAGACCTACGCTGTTTAAGAATACAAGTTACTATATTTTAATAAAATAAGTAAAAGGCGGAATACAATAAATGAAAATAAAATAGATCTACCATTTGACATATTGTTTAAATACATACATCTTTTATGGGGTAATTTGCTAAATGTTACAACAAAATACCCTGTGATACCTATATTAAAACTACGTTAAAGGAAAAAAGTTATATTAAAAGTACAATTTGTAAATAAGCGTAATTATTACAAATTAGAGGATTATATTCAAGATAAGAATGCTTGGAAACATGCTGGTCCTAACAATCTAGAGTCTAGACCAAATGAAACTGTATGCTACTTAAAAATTACATTATTTTTATTTTTATGAAATTAGTTCTACATTCTGTAATTAATTTAACTCAGACACTGATTCATTATTTGTTAAAGCATTAGGAAAAATCGTCTCCGATTACAATATTTGTAAATATGTGAGCACCATTATTGTTTCTATCAATATAAAGGCTCCTACAGACAGGCTCTTTTCGCGTCGCGTGTCGCGCCTGTCTGAAGGAGCCTTAACTAATTTATCTGTCGTTGGTTAATTTTAAGTAATTTGTAAATAGGGTAATAGAGTAATTTTATTCCAAGTACACGTCTTCACATACAATTAATGTATACAAAATATTGTAAAACATTTTAAAAGTTGCAGTTTCTTGCTTATTCTTCAGCATAGGAACCCACCTTTTGGAAGGGGAAATTAAAATCAATTGTATTATTTTCTTGTAAATTCAGACATTCAACCGTGTCATTTAAGTGCCTCATTGAGATAAACCATTTAACTTTGAAGAAAAGAAGAGTTACAAAGTAATCACTTTACACTTTAAGTAGTAAACACACATTACACTTTAAGTAGTAAAAAAGATGGTCACAAGCACATTCATATCGTTTACCACTCCGTTTTCCAGTACAATAAAATATTGATTTATCTCAAGGATGTGCCGACATGCTCTCGCAGGACAATGATGGACAATCATTCAATCAGTTCGAGTACTGTTCAGTTATTGGCGTGACTATTGTGGTAATGTTATAACGTAGAAAAAGTGTTAGCCTATGCTAATAATAATAGTAATTGTAATTGTTTATTTTTCTAGTCTTCTTATACAGATAAGAAGACTAGAAAAAAGAAGCAATAACAATATTTCGTGTTGATTCCACTAACTGCCTATTAGTTTATCGAGCTTGGAGGGAGAATACAGCACCACGTATTATTAATTTTACCGTAGGTACCTACTTGATCTCAGAGACCTGCAACGTGCTTTGACTGTGTTTTAAGGCGCAAACAGGCGCGACGCGACTCTAGTAGAACAATTTCTATGAAATTGTTCCACAAGAGTCGCGTCGCGCCTGTCAGCGGGAGTCTTAAGGGTCCTGGCATTCGGTATATTTTAAATTAAGCAAATACTATGGCTTCTATAACCATAACAAACCCAAATCAAAACTAGTTACGGAAATTATGTCCCAAACCGCACAGGAACGGAGCGACCAGCGGCGTCGGAACTTTGAACAAGCGAGCTTATAGGAAGCGAGCACAATTTGCATAAGTACGGTAGCTGTATTGTGTCCAGCGAATAACTAGTGGTATGATATTACAGCCCATTTGCCTGTTTGTACACGTGGAGTTTTAACGCTGTATTGATAACAGTATCATTTGTAACATCCACTTGCACTTAACCCCTGGACAAATGCCTTCAAAGGTCCGGTTACAGCGTGGAAAACTCTATTCTCTATTGTTATATGTAGTATACTCTATTCGCAGATTAACTTAACCTACTTACATCTACGACATACATGTTTCCGATTCTGAAAGTGGTGCCGGTGTCTGAGAAGTTGTGTGGAATTCGATTGACATGGTATTTGCATGTAAAGCGGAGGCATGAGGAACAGGTCGTGTGGAAAGTTTTTAGTTTGAATGTGGATGGCTGTATGTGTAGGGGAAGACCAAATTAATGATGGAAGGATTGTATGTAAGATACTATGGCAAGAAAGGTGACTACTGAAATGCTGTTTAATGGACGTGTATAGAAGAAAAAGACAAGCTGCGCGGGCGCCGTGCCTAAGTTAATTGGAATAAGGGCAGATGAATGATGATATTACAGGTTTGCGACTTTTACCACACGATTTATAATGGCACTATCTGTGATCTGAAAAACCAAAAAAAAAAATATATATATATAAATTTCTCGCACATACTAAGGTACAATGGCGGAGTTAATGCCTTAGGCATTCTCTACCAGTCAACCAAGGGTGGTGTACTTACTTTATTGTACACCAGAAAAATACATTTAACACTACTAACTATAAAATGGGCGGCTTTGTCGCCTAAAAATATGCTTCGTATACAAACATTTCAATGATTTGCACCCATGCATGTATTTTGTTCGCAGATGACCATTATAATACAAACAAAGGAAGGCAACCGCAACGCTTATTAGTGACGTTATAATTAATACCTACGTTGTGCGACTAATTGCTATCTATCGCCTCAGATTGATTAGGTAAGGTTCGGCAAATACTAGTAATAATTAACTTGTTGCATGTTAATCAGAGAGGTGGTCACGGCCGCCTTGGCCCACGCACAATGGTCCATATGAAGGACTAAGTGCGGAAACCAGAACCCATAAAGAAGAAGAAGAGAGGTGGTCAATGATAACCATTGCACCATTTAATAATACTGCAAATATTTAACTCGTAAAAAAACTCCTTGTTTTTGTGATATAACAGGTTTCAAAGTCTATTTCATTTTGCGTTACATTCTATTTGATTGTTCAGGAATTTTCAGTCCTGGATTCATTTGAAACGGGATACGGGACATGTAGGTATACGTGTCAACAACATAATATTTACGATCAAACCTGCACACAGACAGTTTCTTATATACCTACAATACAAATTCTGTGACTTGCCTGAATTGAGTAGGTACCTACAATTCAATTTCCAAATTCCAAGTGGTCTTACGCATCACAAGCAATGAATAGGGATAATTCTATTCATTGCTTGTGATGTGTTCCAGAAATTCAAAGAGATTGGATTACCATGAATAGTAAATAACACCAGGTATAATATAACACATAATATAACATCACGCTTATTTTTCTAACTGAAATACGCACAAGTGTGTAATAAGTAGGTTTATATCGAATTATATGCATTTGCATAAGCAAGTGATAAAAGGCTATTTTTTATGTGTTCACTGTGGGAAAAGGTCCGTGGCAAATTAAATGTTGTTATATATAAAAACCCGGGTCTTGAAGGAATAAAGAAAGTTAACGCATTTATCAACGGTACCGGCCAAACTCTGCCTGAAGAAGTTTCTGCAGAAATGGCGCCAAATTTCAAGTTCTATACAGTAACGTCAGTTGACGTGATTCAGCGTATCTACCAATTAATTTTAAGTGACTGACGTCACAAGTTCGCTCTATAAAATCTAGAAAAATATTTAATTGTACATTTTCACAAGTATTACAACTGATTATTAAAAGATATAAAATATATATATAAATATATTGTGAAATTAAAAGTAAATTCTAATAATTAATCGTATTTTGATTGTGCATATTTTGTGCATATTTCGCCCTTTTTCAGTGCATGCATATTTTATCATTTTGATAGTGCCGTGATGTCTAGTAATAAGTATGGACGAACTTACACCCTCATTTTGTCAGCTATGTTTAACTCCCAAGTAATAGAAGACGGAGGTATAAATAAAATTATCATATCAATAGAAGTACGAGTATCTAACGTAATGTACCTTACATTACGTCATCAGTACTTATGTGTTAGTCTCGTACCCCATGTTGCCACTTTGCCACGTAGACTATATATATACACACTCGTGCCAAATTACATTTGCATACCGCATGACATGTGACGTGTGCAATCATGTATTCATATCGATTTGCGAAGAATAGACGAATTAATTATCTAATTACCGTGACACATCGAACTAAATCTGTGTGATTACTCTGTATGCTCTGTGATTTACCAATTATTGAAATGCTGTATAACGGACCTAAATTGTTATTTACTGAGCTTTTTGGTACAATTAATTTAGACTCACCATTTTAGCATTGTTACGAAAGTTAGTTCTCCTTTGTTAAGAGAAAAACATGTTTTTTTTAGCCTCATTTT
The DNA here is from genome assembly GCA_917490735.1 of Dryobotodes eremita. Taxonomy (NCBI): domain Eukaryota; kingdom Metazoa; phylum Arthropoda; class Insecta; order Lepidoptera; family Noctuidae; genus Dryobotodes; species Dryobotodes eremita. The sequence continues at coordinate 13,094,161 of OU823251.1, read as the reverse complement.
TCAAATAGGCGAATTATGTTCGTGAATTTTCGTAAAAACACTGTACCTTACCTTTACTTTTGCGTAAAGTTTCTAAATTACTTACAAAATGGAGTGAAGGAAGTGGATAATTCAGAAACGAAAAGTAAAAACTTGCTCCTCTTTTAACTTACAAATGAGACATTATAGTGAGAAAATGGGTGACGCTGAAAGGTGAGTAATTATGAATAGTTAGAATATTATATAAAATGAGGCAAAGAGCATACGAAAAGAGGTGAAGAAAATGTCTAATAAATAATGCAGAGGTTTTCCAACGTTCAAGAGAAAAACTTCAAAATGATATGTAGATAACGTGATATAAATATTCATATACATAAAAGATAAGTTAGTTGCTTGGTCTACACAACGGCCATGCCTCATTTAATAAGTTTTTGCATAAGCTTAAGAGTTTAGGAGTCCGGATGAGAGGAGGTTATCTCGAGGTAATTAGCTCTTGTACTCTGTAGAGTTACTTTGCATTATTTGTTAAGTTTAATGAGGTTCTCGCTCAGAGCAAGTAGTTATAGTACGGTGTCAATTTCATCTAGACACTCTGTTATTTTGCTCTGAGTGCATAACAACGCGCAACGTTAATGTACCGTTCTAAATACAAGCAAAACAATACGGTTAGATTTGATTAAATGCATGGGTGTTGTGTTTCTTATTTCAGTTACTGCCTTAAATATCCTTCTATTTTCTCAAGACATTTTAGTCTTGTTTTGCTTCATTCGTGTCAATAAGTCTTAAAAAATAACTATCCAACAAATTAAATATTACGATACGTACCTACTGCTAACGCCTTTGCACGTAATAAAAAACTAGATATAATATGTAGATTGAATCAATATCTCAGCATATTCAGCATTGCATTTTTCCTTGAGTTTTCAATCTTCTATATAGTTAACATCTTGCGTCTATTCTATATCGACTACTTCTGCAAAAATGAAGTTACAGTCGACACCAGTTTAATTTAAAATTCAGACCGCAATCTGAATGAAGTACGCGCTTGGGAGGCCCGCTCGCTTCACAATGGACTTCCTTACAGCTCCATTCTTATGGAAAATCTATGTGAAAAGTAATATTATTATGTGTCCGCAATAACTGTTCGCATCTAAGTATCTTACAAACAAAAACGACTATATTCAACAGAAATAATAATATTTTCAAAGCGAAAAATAAAACTTGTAGAGAAAAAAGCACAAAGAAGAAAATAAGGGTGGTTTTTATCAAATATAGGTATTTTTTTCAGTGTAGAAACCCACGCTTTCTTCCGATGGGGGTAGGCAGAAACTACAGAACGCCACCTGCTACGATCCTTACATACTTCTTTCGCCTCGTCTACGTTCATACATTTGGTCATACACGCACGCGGTCGGGAGTACTATGCACCCGACCTTTCTGAAGAACATCACCAATAAGGTCACTATATGTCTTCCTAGGGCGCACCCTTCCGGCGTTTCCACTCAAATCTGCCTTGTAAATATATTTTGTTAGTCGCCCTTCATTCATCCTCTCAACATGACCAAACCATCTAAGCATACTCTTTTCAATTTTTGTCACTACATCGTCTTTTAAAGCGCACCGTTGCCGTATCACATCATTCGTCAGCCTATAATTCATAGTCACAACACACATGCTTTGCAAAGGAAGCATTTCCACAGCGTTTATTTTCATGTTTCTTTTTCCACACCCAAGACTCACTTCCATACATAAGCGGAGGCACCAGCACACCAATGTGAACAGCCAATCGTGCTTTTAAAGGAAGCTGCTGTTGCAGCTGCTGGTTGCATTTTTGGGACGAAGGCGTGAGTTTATGTACGTGTATGTGTGTTTTCAGTACAATGGAGTAAGGATTTCAGTTTATAAAAAATATTCACGGCTTTGTGGAACGATTGCAATATGTTGGTCACAATCGTTCAGGTTATTTTTAATGGAACATTAAATGAAACATCAAAGGAAAGGAAAACACAAAAGACCACCTTTATAACGTTATATTATTTCGGCCGTCACCCAGAAATCGCGTTTCATTTTATGTTATGGTTTTAGGATTTATAGAGATCGTCCCATGTCCCATAATATAGTCACATTTATATTTTTATTTGCCAGTTGCCCTAAAACCGGTGTCTTTTATGAGATTGGTGGGTACTTTGAAGCTATTGGAAAGGGTGTATAATTAATGACGTCATATTGATTTTGGATTAAAATAATTTTTAGCCAAATATTTTTGGCAAAATAACCAAAGAATGAATATGTGGGTAGAGTGGAGGCTCTGCTAAAGGCAAATAATACATTAATGAATTACTTGTAATTGACGTTCATTGCCCTTCGCAAACAGAAAAAACACACGTTAGGTTCTGTATATTAACATTCGGGTACTATTTAAACGCAAATCAAAAAAATACTTTATGTATCCAAAAATAATCAGAATTCGAAACAAAATTACTGATTGCACAAAAAAATACTCAACTCAAAATATAACTAAATAAGCAATAATTTATATTCGTGGCGCACCGTATCTACTAGGCGAGGCCTCCTATTTCTAAATGGCAATAATAACAAGGCGTAGCCGACGGAGACCCGCTGACCAACTTCCGGGTGGTTTAAAAAAAAAATAACCACGAAGGGGATGGCGGGGTCTAAAAGACCCCGCCATCCCCTTCTAACCTAATCTGTCCGAGTCGGGGTGCCCCAGGTACCGAGCTCGCTTCGCTCGCTCTTGCATCCTAAATTCTCCTAGTACAGTAATATTGCATTTTGTACCGATCCCTTCGACATAATTTTTACGTCAAACGGCTGATCGGAGACAAATACATAACACTCACACGCTATGAGTGTGAGACTGTGAGTATTATTTAGGTACACTCTGGTTAATTTGCTGTGCAGTCAGTATTTAAATGATGGAAATAAATTGAAAGGTGATTATTTATTTGATGTGCAATTAATAATATCCCTTAACATTCTGGTCAGGATTTTAAAGTAAGACTCCAAAAATATCTATCATGAAAATTCTCTTCCAGCTTACTGTCAACGTGTAACAAGCCTAAAAGGTTGACAGCCTGGCCACGTTGAATGGCAGGCCACTTAATTTATTTAAAACTTGAAGAGGTTTAATTAATAATTATCTAGAAACACTGGTAACTTTTCTGGAGCAACATGGGTTAAACCAGACAAAGTTGGTGTAGAGTTGTCAGTCGACCAATAGAAGCCGAACAGTGGTGGCCAGTGGTAACGGCCGCGACTTACGAGTTGTAGGTCATAGGCTCGAACCCAGACAGGCGCTTTACTTTGTGTAAATTATTTCATCAACACTTCTCAAAACGATGAAGGAAAAGATTGTGAGGAAACCGGCATGTCCTAAAACTAAAAATTCGAAGACATGTGACATCTACCAACCCGCACTGGGCCCGCGAGGTAGATTGCGGCCCACTCCCTCTCACTGAGAGGAGGCCTGTGTCCCAGTAATGGGAACAGTATAAGCGGATTATGCAATAGAAGTTCAGTACTAAATCGCTTAAGCATTTTGAAGTTCATTTTTCACTAAAATGTAATGTAATATCATTTCGTTTCTTAAACGTGAACAACCGGAAATGAGATTTTCCTGCTGGATTGTTTACGCGATGGCTTCAACGCTTGGTAAATGAAAATGTGCATTTAAACTGTTCCCAAAAAACCAATTACAGAGGAGCTGGAGTTTTAAAGCTTTTGTGGAGGTTAATAGCCTATATACACAATACAAAAAAAAAACTTATTATGACTTAAGTACCTACATGTGTAGGAATTTTAAAACAAAGAACACATAAATTATACCAGTTAATTACTTAACGTGATTCAACTAATATAATCAATTCCGGTAAATTGAAATAGAAAACAAGTAATCGTAATGTGATCTGTCCGGCTATACTTAATTTAAGTATACAGATTTCTTTTCATAATTTCAGCTCCAGGTTGTATTGATTATGGGTACTATGGGTATTACAAGAAATTTATTTGGAGCCAATCAGGCTTATTGGGCACTTGTAAGGATTAAGACCATTGATCTCGCAAAATTGATTTATTTTCCATTGCCAATTATTTTATTTTATATCTCGAAGAGGTAGGTAAGCTTTCCGCTTGAATTGCCATTTTCATGATAATAATTTTAAAGTACTTTGTATTTTCTTTTTAAATTTATGAATTTTCGAATTCGAATGTTAGTTGCATGCAGTTTGTAGGCCTGTATTTTCATATGTAACTGCTATTTGATCGTTACATTCAAATAATTGAGTGAATGGGGGATCATACCAATTTCAAAGTTATCTAGATTTTAAGCTTCTGACTACATAGTGTTTGTTGGTCATTAGCATTACATTCACTGAACGCGCTTTGTACTAAAAGTATGAGTCAAAAACAAAATCTATTCCCTCCTGTAATGTAATTCCTTCATGATTTTTGTCTAATCTGCTGATATTAGTATACACATAATATTAGTTATTCAAAAATAAATGTCACTAAACAATAAATCCATTGTGTTATAATTTTTATAGGAGACAATGCAAAATATCTTTCTGAAGAACTTACAACGGAGTACAGTTTCTCTTGGTTATTTTTACGAGGTCCCATAATCACATGAGGCTAAATAATTGCTAACTAGTGTCGTAAAACGTAGCAAGTTAAGTAACAAAATATATGAGCCGCTGGACATGATTCACAGCCAACATTTATGACCTTTGTATGCACTTTTTTCATAAACAACAATTTTATATACGGTACAAGATAATAATCTGACTGTCTTCGTAATTAACTATAGTCTTTTCGCATTAAGAAAATAGTGACTCATCAGTGCAACTGTAAAATGCTACTATAATCTGTACTACTATGTCCGTACTGTCTGAAGGGCTTACTTCAACTAGTCAATGTGAACACAGCTTTCTAATTTACTATAATCTAATTGGTCAGGGGCGTGGCTACGATGAGTGACAACGATGAGTCACTAGTTTCTTAACGCGAATAAACTATAACTAACTTACTGTCGTTTGGGAGTAGTTCGCTTGTGTACCAGTCATCTGCTACGAGCGCTAGCGACGTAGGCCTGTTCCGCGTTCGTAGCACTTGTAGCAGATCCACAGCGGGTAGCCGTGACGTCATAAGTACCCGTAGACTAGACAGTGAAGCTATTACGCTTAGTTTCGTGAACTTCATTTTGGTGGATAGTTGTTTGAGACAAATCAAATCAAATCAAAATATTTGATTTCACATAAACCTACATGGGCACTTATGAAACGTCACAAGCTAGGTGCACGGTTCCAATTGGTCGTTTTCTATGGAAAAGAAACGGCTAGAAACTCCACGGTTACTCTTTTAAATATAAATGGCTTTTACAATCTTTTCAAATTACAGTGTTAATAGGCATGGGAGGACAGTGTAGGCTTGTCAACAAGTACTAGGTACTTAAGAAAATAGGAAATGGCCAACAAATCGAAACATCCGTGAGTCTACAAGGCCTGCAACGTTCTCACATACATAAAATTGGAAAGAGTTTATCTAAAGGTAAATAAAAAAATAAACCAAATGACATGATTGTCATTACAACTGTAACAAATCTGAGTAGATTGATGTCCACAAATCCACTAATGAAGAGTTGAACTTAGAATAGTTTAAAATGTCAAATCATTGTAAGATTATTTCATAGAAACAAGTATGAAAAAAAATTTGATAAACAAAACATAGTAATTTTTGGGACAAGTTAATAGATATTTATATAATAATTATGCCGGCAAAAAGGTTCCAGAGAAGCCACATGTCTCTTCGAGCCCTAGGTGTACCACGATGCCTTAATAAGATGCTAAAAGGCTTTCGGCTATATCTGGTAATGACAATCACGATTTCTCTCTAAATCTTTTCTTCTAAGTTAAGCCTGTGATAACATAAATACCACCTTCCATTATTTTTAGAACCTCTGAGAAGAAAACTAAGGTAAATGGAACGAAGCAAGTTCCGGTATAGTGCGCATTATGTAAAAAATGCAAGAGTGGTTCGCGTAAATACGATCATTTTAGCGATTTTTATCGTAAAATGGCGATACGGAACCTTTTACCCGTACCTACACTAATTGCGACAAATGGGGGATACTGAGTGTAAGTGCCGTTCGTCTAACTGTATGTATCGTGCGCAGCAATACGAATTAAGGCTCCCACAAACAGGGGCGACGCGACACTAGCAGAACAACTTCTATGAAAACTTCATGGAAATTGTTCTACTAGAGTCGCATAGCGCTGTCGCGTCGCGTCTGTGCCTTTAGCAATCTGTAGTGTACCTATTAGACATCGATATAGTTACAAAAATGGGCTATTTTAAGATACGCGCACATTACAGCCGCAACGAGCCGCGGCGCAACGCATTTTCATACAAAAATGGTGAGGTGCGGCCCGCCAGTGGTATGCGAAGTGTGCGTTGGTTCATAGAAAATGTAGGAAAGTGATGAAGGAATTTTTGCGATGTGTTGCACTGGTGGTGCGGCCCACCCAAATGTGCGCGAGTCTTTTACTATCACGTCATAATCCGGCGTAAATCTCTACCGCATGCAGTGAACTGGCCATAAAATGTCATAGGTTACTTATCATACCCGCCGCCTTCGACGTACGGTGACCGTGCAACCAATCTATTCCTTTGCAAAGCTCTCGAAACGCGAGAAATCAGAACAGCTCCGCATACATTCCCAGTTTCTTTGATGCCTTAGATTAAAATGGAAATCTGACATAATCCCTTTATTTTTTACGAAATAATAAAACCACGGGATTGAAAATAAGAGAATACAGTAACTTTTGTGTTCTGTTTACGATTCCCGTAAAAACATTCGTGAAACGGAAATCGCATGTACCTACCAATTTTCGGCTTTATCCTCAGGCGATGTGGCTCATAGGTGGATCAGTAGAGGATAAGCTAAGGGCTTACACCACATCGTCTTTGAGGAATGAAAGCCGTGAAAATATAATCAAACAAACCCAGCCCTGGGTAAGCTTGTTTACTCGTATATTTGTCAAATAACCCGTCTGTAAAGTTGCATGATACTCAATTATTTTTGTTATATGATTGCGTCTAGCAAATAAGACTAGTTTCATATGATAATATACTAGCTTCCGCGCGCTACTTCGTGAATTACTGCAAACAGCAGCTATCTGGAATGTCTGTAATAAAAAAAACTATTTACAAAAAAAAACACAAAAAAAGTGGAAAATAACTTAAATTTCGGAAGTCGGTGGCAAAAAACAAAAAAATAAAACCAAAGACACCGACTTCCGAAATTAAAGTTATTTTTCACTTTTTTGTGTTTATTTTTGGAAGTCGGTTGATTTTTTTGTAAAAAGTTTTTATTTTTTACTTTTTAGTTATGGTACCTACCCCACACAAATTCGTATAACACTACTCGGTATGTAAATAATAGTGATAGGAAATTATTATTAAAACATCTTCAATATATAAACTAAGTGGAAAAAATACGCAGAATTAAGGATAACCCAGAAATCTCTGGTCAGAACTTGATCAAAGTTATATGGGACCACATAAAAAGTACCAGCTTTCAAATAACCAGCTACTCACTTTACCCTGTATGTCCATCTACGAGACAGCAGTATTCGCAAAATCAAACGTGCATTTATTTCAAACACTTAGATCGAAACGGCGAAATAGAGAGATATGTGCTATTTCACATAAGACTGCGCTCTACTCAAAGGGCTTTTTAGGGATGGCACCCAAGTTATATACGAGTAATAAGGTACCCATTTGTATAAAAGATTTTGACAGCATACACCATCTCAAAAAGGCTCTTCTTAATTTACTAGGCGAAAAAGCTTACTACACAGTCAATGAGTTTCTAGAAGGCAAATTGTGATCTAATGATATTTTATTTATATTGATTAAAAGTTTTATTTTTCAGTTTTGGTAACTAATTTAATTGTTTTATTTAATCTAATTTAATTTTAATGTTTTGTTATCTGATCAAAGTTATTGTTATTTTAATTAATGAATTGGACAGCTTTTTATTTAATATTTTTGCTTTTTAATTGTTATACTTAATTGAGTTTAATTATTAATTTGATTGTTTTATTATTTTTTACCAATTAGTCATAAGAAATTATAATTAGAATATTTGTACGCCGTTGACGGCAAGACATAGTGCCCATTTTATTAATATTGACATCTGTACTTTGTTTTACCTACTTTCTACAAATAAAAATATTTGAATAAAAAAAGATCATCCAAATCGGTTCTCCTAGAAAAAAGTTCTGAGCTAAGACACAAAAAAAAAATTACAGTCGTATTCAGGACCTCCTCATTTTTTTGAGGTCGGTTATAAAAGAAGACGGAGTCGCACTACTGTACACTACCGTCCCTATCGAAGGTGCATTTTTCTCGGATCAGTCGCGTTACAGCCGTCCTACCTAAGTACACTCAACGTTAGAAGTGCCTGTGACCTGTGATGAGAAAAGAATCACACAGATCAAATTAACATTTTGTGAAGCATGTTACTAGGCGAGCAGACTTATCAGAAGATACTTTTTGTCGCTAACACACGCAAAAAAAACGCCATTTTACTAGGAAATCATCACCATTGTTTCTGGGACTCTTTTATTATTTGTTGTTCAGAAATGTAGCCAAGTAATAGCGATTCGATCAAAGGAATTGAAAAAACAAAGCGGGTAACTATTTATTTGGCTACAAACAACAATAAAAACGTATTTCGAAGCCGACACAATGTACCTGTATAGGTGCCGGTACCTCTATGGTGCACATAATAAAGAGTATTCTATTCTATTCTTTTCTACACCTAATAGGGTTGGTGAGTCAGGCAAAGTGGATGACATGAAATTCGTGCCTCGACTACGACTCTGCCACAGGGGTGCCGACGGAAAGCTTGAAGCTAACGCTAATCCTGCCCAACTAAGTACATAGTTACATACCCACCACGGCCACCACCAAATAAGCCATCGCAGAAGGTACAATTGCTATGAACGTCGAGAAAGCCCGAGAAGATACCCATACAGTGGTGATATTCTGTAAAGTTGACTTCGGACCTCACTCAGACAATTATATTCGCTTGTAAAAATAATGGCTGATTACTGCACATAATTTGTAAGCAAATTCTCTAGAAGTAAATCATTTTAAATTCATAAAATTCTGGTGCAAAAAACCTAAGTTACAGCCGATGATCAGTTTTAAGTTTTACCTTCGATACTTATAAGTAATAGGTACTTACGGTTTCCTAGTAGAGCGTTTCCGTCATGATTATAAATGACGTCATGAAAATTGTTATTTTCATCAGTATTTGACATTAAGGTGTCAAAAAATGCTCCGTATTTGGACATTACGGACGCATGTGGCGGCCATCGCGGTGACCGCCCACATATCGCCCGCAATTTACCGGTGCAAGACGTCACTGAAACGTTATCTATGAAAGTAAGTAGGCGTGTTTTCCTAGAGAGCGTTATTGACACCATACAGACAAATCCTGCTGCCCAAAGATTTAAATCGCTAGAGTTGCCTTCACCGTACTTAGTCACTCGAACAAGTGTCCATACTGAGAAGAGTGAGCCAACACATTATTAAATAGCATTTCCATGACAATCAAGTCACTGCGTCATTGTGTGTCAGAGGTGTAAAAAAGAAATAGAAATGCGACTATCTTTAGACGCGGTCGAGCGTATCAGCGATTTAAATCTTTGATGCTGTCATCATTTTCTTGACAGCCGTCACTGCGGCCGTTATGTGCGGTCTCTAGGAAACCGTGGCTTTAGAGAGCCGAGAGAGTGTGTCATTATGTAAAATGAGTAGATCTCTACATAGTATAAAACAAAGTCACTTCCCGCCGTCCGTTCGCTTAGATCTTTAAAACTACGCAACAGATTTTAATGCGGGGTTTATCAATAGACAGAGTGATTCAAGAGGACGATGTACGAGTATATGTATAATGCATGCATATTATAGTAGAGAAAAGCCGAGAATTTCAAGAATTTGTAATGTGATGTCGTAAAAAACATATTTTTGTGCGCTTACATTGCAAACGCTGGCTAAACCTTACGAGATAGATCAAAATAATGTACTACGGAATTTATTATATGTCTTAAAAAGATCTACAAAAAAGTCCGCAATGGTATATGTCTATATCTCCTAAGGACAACCTAAAGTAAACATTTTTATACATATTACAAAAAAATAATGGGTTATTTACGAAGCTATTTTAAACAATACAGTATAAATCTTTATCCAATTAAATCAAATTAAATACGTTAAATAATACGTTGTGCTTTTAATGTAGATCAAAATTGCCCTTTACAGCATATCATTAAAATCAATATTATTTATTAATCACACCACACTGCCACCACACTAGAATCTACATCGCAGCCGTGTGAAGCTGGGGCGGGTCGCTAGTTTTTTAATAGAAATAAGTAATTACGCGTTCAATACTAAATGTATCTTTTATTCATTTGGCCTGGTAAAGCGGGACTAACGCTAACATTTGGTCGAAGCCTAGAACTTCTATATCTACCTTCATTGTGACATTGCTCTCAAAATAGCGACACGGGTTAAATTAGTGCTGGTTACCGTCTACTGGCACATGTTCACGTATCACGTTGCAGCCTTACGGCTGTGTAAACCAATAAAGATGCGTCTTGTTCTTTTAGGGAACGCTTGCTCAGCTTTATCAGTTCTCGGCAGTCGACTTTCATCAAAGAATAAAAGAAGGAATTCTATAGAATTAAAAGGTCTTTAAAGAACATTTCAACAGGAAAGGGTATAAAACGATATTGTAGGCGTAAATAATGGCATTTCAAAAGATATAAAACGCTTTAATCCTTAAGTGCCTATCAAAAACAATCTATTATTTTTGATAGATACTTGCTCAGATAAATTATGTCTAAGGCAATTAAATAACTTTGGAAACATTACAGTAAAACCCTACTTCGAAACAAAAATAATGAAATGATTTTACGGGTGAAGTTAATTAGTGCTTTTGATTATATATTTTTGGCACTGAATAAACTGGGAAAGAAAAACTAAAAAACCTTTATAGACAGGATTTTAATTTAATTTTGTTACAGTTGTAATGGCAATCATGTCATTTGGTTTAAATAGGCTTTTATTTTTATTATTTTATTTATGTTTTAGTTTTCTCCTATATTTTGTGAATGTGAGAATAACCCTAACCCCTAACCCTAACCCTACCCCTAAACCTAGCCCTAACTTAGACTGTAGTTTTGTAGACCTTCTTCTATTTGTTGAGTACCTGTTACTTGTTGACAGGCCTACACTGTCCTCCCATATCTATTAACACTGTAATTTGAAAACATTGTAAAAGCCACTTATTTTTAAAAGAGTAACCGTGTAATTTCTTGCCGGCTGTTCTCCATAGGAAATGAGCAACTGGAACCGTGCACCCAGCTTCTGACGTTTCATAAGTACCCATGTAGGTTTATGTGAAATAAAATATTTTAATTTTTATTTTGAAACTATACTTAATAACATTTTTTAGGTAAGTTTACCATCCATTTTGAAGCGTCTTCGAACTGAAAACCGCTTCCGTTTTTAAGTCAGTTAACAAAACAAATAATCGTGTTTTAAATGTGATTTCCAGTCTAACAATGCTTCTAATTGTGACAGCTTAACCCTTTGGGGATCATAAACACGATGTTTGTACATACAAACGATACGAGGTTTTTACCTGCCGGTACTAAATTATACACAGAGCGCTCGTTAAATCCGTATTTGCTCGTTTTTACTTAAATGTAGGCCGTATGTACAACGACTGATAAAAACGGAATATACATGTATACGGCTTAGTCAGGAGTGTAAAACATTTCCCATGGGCCACGTACTCCTGCGTATCAATGTATCACAAAGTAGGTAGTTTCACTGAGTCAGAATTTGAATGATTGCGTGATAAGTTTATGTTTACTAACCCAATTGCAGTAATCGGGTTAGTAGTAGTAGTATTAGGTCTAGGCGATGTAGCTACAACGAAGTAAATAAGCTAGTAGCACCTTACTTACACAAAAAATTACGAAACTTAAAGTTTTAAATAACATAATACGGGTGTGATTCGTTAAGATGGGTAAATAGATAAGAAACTTAAAGCTATTAAAGCTAGAGAATTTTGCTCTAAGAAACCGCATCGTCGACTTTAAATGTAAGGAAAACTGCATTCAAAGATTTCCGCGACCGGAAATCTTTATTCCGTATACTTAGGAGACGCAGGTTTTTGTGGCAATTTGTAGGGTAGGTCTTTGTCCAGTAATGGATGTCGTTCGGCTGAGATGATAATGATGAGGATGCATTCTCTAACTGGGAACGCGAGTGACAATTCTATTACTGTTTTCTGAGTAAACATTTTACATTGTGTCTGCTATAATTAATTCACATTGCACCACTTAACTGAACAAATACGAGTGCGTTTCCTGAATGTTTAGCTATGTACGCCGATGTAAGCCATATTTGAATTTAATCATTTTTATTGGGTGTATTACGATACCCCTTCGTAAGACTGGTTGACAGACTTCTGGACTTCTGACTAACCGTAACGACGGTTACGGCTTAACGTGCTTTCTGAGGCACGGAGGTATCTCGATTTGTAACGGATGGCCATCCACAGACCGACCTCGGCTATCCTCGGTCGCGATTATTCGATCGACTTTCTATCGACTTTGGATCTTTTTCAATATTATCAAATACAATAATTATATCGCCACTTTAAGAGATATCTGCCTCTCGTCACTGATTAATTCCGACAAGTAATTATTTATCGGGTTTATTTACTTTCCTGTCATCCAGTCTCCAGTCACACCGCAATCATGGCGCTTACAACAGTGTCGAAATATAGGATAAGAATTTCAACAAAATATCACGGGAGATGTTCTATAAGAGAGAATGTTAGTGCAATGTTCACACACACACGATCATTCAGTGTGTGATAATGGGGTGTGTTATGGGTATCTGTGTGTTTTGAATTGTCAAAATTGAAGCGATTATGTAGGTATTTTACCAATGTGTTGTGTTATTTCACACGTCATTGAATTTTGTCTCTGCAAAGTTCAAAATATTGGTCACACTCGGATGGCATTACAACATTTCATCAAACTATGATGAAATTTACTGTTTTCTCAAAATTTTCCTGCTTTTTGTACGAAACATCAGTTTACTTTTGACCATAATATAGAAAATCACACTTTTCTGAAAAAAACGCAGTACATATTGTGTAGGTACGAGTTCGTTCTGTTTATAGTTTGAGAAAGAGACAAATATGACAACATACCCACGAGTAACGGGAATTTACCACCAGGTAAATTCCCGAGAATATTCAGATAATAAAAAAATGATTATCTCTATTGCATCCATCTATTTTATAGTTATAGTTTTGAGTGTATCTGAACGTTATACGAAGTTGATGTCAAAATAATCTACTCCACAACTTAAAATTTTAGTAAATTCTCCTGAGCGAGAAAATTCTCTTAAATTTCGTGAGGTAAAGCATTGTTAAATTAGGATGTCGGTATTAAAAATAACTTTATGATGTTCAAACGATCAGCTTTAACAAATTGTATTAAAAAATATTATATAAAATATTATAAACATAACATAATTAAAACCAAAATAATAATCACGATCTCTATGGAACACAGGTACTTTGATTTTGTAATTTAAGACGCTTTTAGTTGTTTCTTGGTATAGGCAGTTACATTACCATAATCAATTAATTAAATTAAAAAAGCTACTTTTAAATTATAAAAAAAATATGTTTTAATTGTTCCTTGAATAATCTCCGTCGCAAAGAATATTGCAGAATATTCTCAGAGGAGAACATTCTCCATGACAGAATATTCACATCCCATGAGTTACCTTTTCTCGCTAATCATCCAGCGTCTCAGAAAAGAGGCACTTGACAATTTTTTGCCTCAGGGCAGTTTATCCATAGTTCAACCAAAAGAGATTCAAGATAAGTTTATTTAACACATAATTACTACTACTACTTACTATTATTATTTTATTTTCTATGTAATACATATGGAATGCAATAAAGAATTGAGTATTGAGTATTGAGTATTAAATGTCTTTAGTTCAACAGTACCCACGTCTTAGTACATCGGCTGTACAATATTTATGATACAGTTTGACATGACGTCAGGATGACAATGGATGTCTTCACATTGTTCACAATAGAGCAATTGTAGGCACAAAATGAGAGGGCGAACACAATGTGTTTCAAATTGTCGTCAGTTGATTGTTGATTATTTCCACACACTTCGCCGGCCATCCTTTTTGTGTTATTAGATTTTTTGTTACTAGTTTTCTTTACACTTTTGTGTAGAAAATTAGAGGTATTCCATGAAGCACACCCAAACGAAGCACACCCAGACGAAGCACACCTAAAGTATTCCACTTAGCACACCCGTAGGTGGGCTTCAAATAAAAATTTAAAATAATTCATTTCCTATTCCACGAAGCACACCTACGAGTATCACTCGCATAGTGCGGGGACTAAGAAATAAAAATGTCGATAGGAGAAAATATTTATTATTTAAAAGACTAACTTAAATAGCTAACATCTTTCAGTTTCATTATAATAATGTGATACAATACTTGTCATTTTCATAGTGTTCATATATAAATCCCATAGATAAGACGTATACATGATGCGCTAATAGTCAACGCGTGCGCCCGCCACTGAATTCCCGAGCCAACCCGAATTTAGCCGAGCGTTTCCGGAACTTGTTTACATGCTTAGTTCTCATTACACTATCGCGACATCACGGGCTGAGTGTATGCAATTGTGCGCCGGTCTTGTTATTGTTATTTTTTCTGTTTTTCGTGCAATTTATTCAAACAAAATAATGGAGCCGATGGCAGGTCCAAGTAGTAGAAATTTTAACCCATCTATTAATTACGTACTTGGCCGGAAGGGGACACAAGTGTTAGTGTATAATAACAAACAATATAGTAAACACAAGATTTATAAAAACGGTAATGCCTTGTGGCGGTGTATTAAAAAAGGGTGTTATGCACGACAAATGGTCGTGTTATAACGTAAAAAATAAAACTAATGATTATACAGAGTCTCATTACTCTGAAATAAATAAAATGTTCAATAAAAACAGAGTCATAAATCTGGCAAAACTTTTATATTGCTTCCAAAAAAAATGCAATAATTATGCCGAACTTAGAGTAAAAAATAGGTTATTCAAATCATCAAAAACATGCTGAAATAAAAAATAATATAATAGAAAACACAATAAAAGATTATAAAAATGGCTTAATTTCAGTTGGACATTGTCTAGAGAAATGAAGATTCTGATTAATAATAATTTATTTAATTGATAAGTTTAGATACTAAATTGCCCATTTCTTCAAGATTATTTAAGAATCTTAAAGATCGTGATTTGTGATTTTAAACAGTCTGTGATTTTACATAAAACTAGAGTATTTTTATTATTACTTAAAAGGAAAGATAAGAAAACTTCAACATAGATCTCTATGGAAAACTATATTTACAATGTTTTTGATATTTGTCCAAGTTTTTATTGCATGATTATGAAACAATCTTTAATTTTATTAAGAACACAAAAAAGGAACATAATAGAAAAATAGTTAAAAAATAAAATATTTTTTTTTTTTGGAAAGATAATTCTGAAACAATCTGTGATTTTAAATAGTAAGATTACAAAAATTACAAATATTGTGTCACATTATTATAATGAAACTGAAAGATGTTAGATATTTAAGTTAGTCTTTTAAATAATAAATATTTTCTCCTATCGACATTTTTATTTGTTAGTCCCCGCACTATGCGAGTGATATTTGTAGGTGTGCTTCGTGGAATAGGAAATTAATTATTTTAAATTTTTATTTGAAGCCCACCTACGGGTGTGCTAAGTGGAATACTTTAGGTGTGCTTCGTCTGGGTGTGCTTCGTTTGGGTGTGCTTCATGGAATACCTCGAAAATTATATGTTGGTATTCTTAATCTTAATAATGAAGGCGCAGAGTAGTTAGGTGCACTGACAACTTAGCAAATATTGTAGGGTTCACTGAATGCAAACCACGCAAGACCAAAAGCTATATGATAATAAAGCATAATATCTCCTTGTTTCAGGCGGCGGAGGGGCACAACTAGGAGAGTCAGAGAACTGCGACGCTGGGGACCTGAACATGTGCGTGAACCTGATCCCGCGCACACCGATCGGCCTGCCCAGGAACAAACATGAGCTGGACGCGCACTGCCAGTGAGTGAACCCACCTATTAAGTAATAGAACAAGCTTTGTAGGCTCAAAAGAAAAAAATCAGTAACCAATAAAACAACATACGACTCTTTAGTATTCTCGGTAACGGCAAGGAAAAAGAAAACCTAAATTCAATTGAAATATTTTTTCAATGTAATCTCCCATTACATTTATTACATCTCGAAATTAACTTTTTAATACCCTGTAAAAAAATAACTTTCTCTGAAAAATTCACATTTATTGCCGCCTTGAGTTCTTCGTCGTTGGAAAATCGTCTCCCACGAAGGTCTTTTTTCAAATTAGGGAACAAATTATGATCACTTGGCTCTAGGTCTGGGCTATACGGTAGGTGGTTAATTTCTTCGAAACCACAATCTCACACAGCAGCCTTGAAAACACGCGCCGTGTGGATCGGGGCGTTGTCGTGAAGAAGCAACACACCGATGGTCAGTTTACCCCGTCTTTTTTCTTTAATTACTTCCCGTAAATTTCGTAAAGTGGATGCGTAGGATGCTGTGGTTATGGTTTCACGTTTTTTTGTGTACTCAATCAGCAAAATGCCCTTTGAGCCCCAAAACACTCTGGCCATGAATTTTCCAGCAGACGGAAGGACTTTGAATTTCTTAGGGGGCGCAGTACCCTTCTTGTGCCACCACATGGACTCTTGCTTACTTTCAGGGTCATAATGATAAACCCGCGTTTCATCTCCACTAACAATTCAGTCGAAAATACTTGATGGAACTTCACCACGGAGCTCTAAAAACTCTACAGCACACGATTCGCACTTGGTTTTGAGGCGCTGCCGTAAGTATTTACGGCCCCCATCTTCCACTGACTTTTGAAAGGTAAAGAAGTTCACGAAGAATAGTATGCACGGTACCAACGGAGAGGTGGTTGCTATAATTTTCATCTTCATTTTGGCACCCTTCAGTATAAGCTTCTCAACTTTTTTCACGTTTTCTTCCGTAGAGGCAATAACCGGGCCGCCATAGCGAGTGTCTTCTTCAATACTCTCTCAGCCCCTTTTAAATTCACTTGACCACTTTTGAACCGTAGATAACGAGGGTGCAGAATCTTGGTAAACAGCCACCGTCTCTTCGTGAATATTTTTTTGACTTTTTCCTTGTTAGGTAAGGAATTTAATAAAAGCGCGGTGCTCGATTTTCTTCAATATTGTCACCTTAGCCATTCCAGTTGTCGTTGACTAAGGATAACTAGCAAACTAATGATCACAACTATATGAAAATTTACCTTTATACCCTTAGATAATGTCATTATTTCATTAATTCGCCACATTACCCACATCATTAGTAAATCACCCTCATACCGAGAATACTTTGAACGCCTCTCGTATTTGCACTACGTTGGCAATCTTTTTAACCGCTTGAACGTCTTACTTAGCGTCTTACTTGAACGTTGCACTTAAGCCACAAATGACTCAGACGAACAATGTTAAACTGAGCATACATTTAAAATGGTTATGAATAAAGTTTTAGTTGCCGGTTACCTTTTCTGAAATTCACACACGTATATCACAATCGATTAATTTTAAATCGGCCACATTTGGCATAATTCTTAAATCTCCAAAAGATTTCGTGAAATGTAACTTTGTAGATTGGAATAAAAGGTTTCAGATTGAATTACGGCAAACGTCAAGCTGTAATCTAGTATTACTTACAGGTTGTCACATAACCCACATCAAAATTAATAAAAAGCCTTTATTCTCTGAAACCTTTCGCACAATAAGAAATGAAATGTTAGATTTGCGAGAAGGTAGCGGTGCCCGATTATGTAATATTTCAACTGTGAAGTAAAACGAAGTTGTTCAGGTTTTCCATTTGAATGAATTATCGACTAAACGTTAACTAACAATCAAAATGTTAATGTCGATTTAATTATGCTGGGATTGGAAATTACTGAGATCCAACTATTTATACTAAGTAATTTGACTTGTCCAGGAATTCATGTAGGTCAGTGCCTCTCTTTATCGGCAATTGAAATAGCTTATTTTGCAAATAATCGTACCACGCACATGTCTATGACAGGGCAGGGCCAATCTCCACCGTTCGCGTACGTGCCCCCGTCCGACTAATGTCATATTATGTTCCTAATAGCTAGACGTTAGACCTCAGCGGTTGTACCTATTAATCCGCCTCGAGTGCTCGTAGCCAGGGCTATTACGAATCAACGAACAAGCTAGAACTGCTTAAGTATTATGGTTTACTTAAAGTTGTATATCCTTAAATAAATAAATAAACTCTGTACTCTGCAGTAGTGTAATCGATTCAATTGTAGTGAGGAATTAACGAGCCAATGGGGGGTTATATTCGTTAATCAGTCATCAGTCGGGCCATAAGAATCTTTAGAAGTAATGTCCGTTAGTAAATCCTTAAGTGCCTAACTACAATATAAAAAAAAAACAAAACAGGCTAATCCACAATTCTACATTTCATGATTATCATTTGAGCCATTCTTCAAGTAGAGTTTCAGCAAATTTTGATAGACCGTTTAGGTTCATAAAACCATTATTTTGAATCATTGTGTTACAATGATTTATCAAAATGGTTCATAACACCATTGTGTTAATCCCTGCTGGAAGGAAACACGTTACGTATCGACCTTTTTACGAACTACGAGCACCAAAAAAGTTACGAGATACAACGTCGTTGACTGAGTCCTGCATCCTCTGGGATGCCAACAATTAAGCCTTTTAGACTCTCTAATGCTTTGTGAACGGTGCGTCTGGGATACGCGGAACTATTTACCGTTTATAATTGGTAATAAACGTTCCGGTTCTCTTGGAACTTGAGGACTACGATAAATGATAGGTAACTGTACGCCCTTGCCCATTAATGAAGAGCTGTTGTCTCAGCGACACTATTTTTGTGTTTCTACTGTCATGGAGGATCTGCAATCATTGAACGTAAACTCGTATTATTTTAACTTCAAGGAACGAACATACAAAGTTTATTAGGTAGCACGTATTACATAAAGTTGAAAATGAGGATGATGTAATAAATCTTACGTTAACTTAAACACACGTTATGATGCTTTAAACAAAGTTTTCAAGCTCCTACTTATAGGCATGTCTCATTTAGGTAAAAGTTTCGAAACCATATTATTTAACCAACACAATTTAAGGCACCCGATGTGAATTGTGACTCAAAAGTCAGCCAATTTATAATATATCTAACCCTCACAAACATGGCAATAAACGACCAAGTTTCGTTATTGTGTGTTAATTTATTTTTTTGTTCCTTATGTATTTAATGTTGATCTTACTTACTGTTTTCTCATAAATATAATATACCTACGTCTGTATTATTTGTCTGCAAGTGAGATTTCTTTTTGGGAACAATTTCCATATTTAACAAAGTTAAACGAGGCTTTTCTGTAAACAACTGATATTATATATATATATATCGATATTACTTTCGAAGGATACGTGGCAGAATTCTGCCACGTATCCTTCGAAAGTAAAGACGTGATGTTGCTTTGTATAATTTCTAATAGAATTTATATTTCTAGGGCTTATCAAACGGGCATGGTGTGCATGGACGCGTGGATCAAGCGGTGCCTGCCCACTGACGGACAGAAACTGCTCCAGCAGCAGATCGGTGGCGCCCGCGCACTAATGCGGTTCTTGTGCACCAATGACACGGCTCTAAGGAGGGGTAAGTTACTTATCTTTTGTAATATGAGTACTAGGAGTACTAGGAGGAATTAGTAGGTACCTGCGCGTCGTATGGGCTAATCACCCGGTCAAAAGTAAAGAAAGAGACAAATCATTTATTTCAAATAGGCACATAAAAGGCACTTTTGAACGTCTAAATTTACACAAAAAATGAATTGATTCTATTTGCACTTCTAAAATGTAGTTTCGTATGGAGAGGAATGGCCAAGAAACTCCACCGTTACTCTTTTAAAATGTTTTACAATATTTTGTATACATTAATATTATCGTACCTATATTGTCTGCTGTTTTGCAGTCGATGAATGAGGTATTCCATGAAGCACACCCAAACGAAGCACACCTAGACGAAGCACACCTAAAGTATTCCACTTAGCACACCCGTAGGTGGGCTTCAAATAAAAATTTAAAATAATTAATTTCCTATTCCATGAAGCACACCTACGAATATCACTCGCATAGTGCGGGGACTAAGAAATAAAAATGTCGATAGGAGAAAATATGTATTATTTAAAAGACTAACTTAAATTTCTAACATCATTCAGTTTCATTATAATAATGTGACACAATATTTGTCATTTTTGTAATCTTACTATTTAAAACCACACAGATTGTTTCATAATTATCTTTCCAAAAAAATATTATTTTTTATTTTTTAACTATTTTTCTATTGTGTTCCTTTTTTGTGTTCTTAATAAAATCACAGATTGTTTCATAATCATGCAATAAAAACTTGGACAAATATCAAAAACATTGTAAATATAGTTTTCCATAGAGATCTATGTTGAAGTTTTCTTATACCTGTTGAGTGGATAATAAAAATACTCTACTTTAACATAAACAATCACAGATTCTTTCATAATTACAATAAAAACTTGGACAAATATCAAAAACATTGTAAATATAGTTTTCTATAGAGATCTATACATAATTAATAGATGGGTTAAAATTTCTACTACTTGGACCTGCCATCGGCTCCATTATTTTGTTTGAATAAATTTCACGAAAAACAGAAAAAATAACAATAACAAGACCGGCGCACAATTGCATACACTCAGCCCGTGACGTCACTATAGTGTAATGAGAACTAAGCATGTAAACAAGTTCCGGAAACGCTTGGCTAAATTCGGGTTGGCTCGGGAATTCAGTGGCGGGCGCACGCGTTGACTATTAGCGCATCATGTATACGACTTATCTATGGGATTTATATATGAACACTATGAAAATGACAAGTATTGTATCACATTATTATAATGAAACTGAAAGATGTTAGATATTTAAGTTAGTCTTTTAAATAATAAATATTTTCTCCTATCGACATTTTCATTTCTTAGTCCCCGCACTATGCGAGTGATATTCGTAGGTGTGCTTCGTGGAATAGGAAATTAATTATTTAATATTTTTATTTAAAGCCCACCTACGGGTGTGCTAAGTGGAATACTTTAGGTGTGCTTCGTCTGGGTGTGCTTCGTTTGGGTGTGCTTCATGGAATACCTCCGATGAATGGCAGAATAAATAATTATAATGCATCAAATTATGCTGTGTTTACAAATAATTATTTACCTATCAGCTTTATTATTTGAAATAGGTATCTACGAAATAGAAGTCTGAAAATAACAAAGCATAAACATGAAAATCTTATAAGTAAAAATATTCAAATAAATCCAGCAGCAAGCATCTCATCACTGTGGACTTAAAGTTTATTAAAAAAGATATAAAGTGAAAATCCACAATCAAAAGGGATTACCGATATTGTTGGAAACACTTTAATTTAATTTAAAAAGTGGCTGTCCGCCTGCAGGTATAATAATATTAAATGGAAACGAAACAGGGACGTACCTGTGCTCGTTCATTTGTATCGATATCTTCTGAATGTTTGTTTGAACTAAAGTTTACACGTTCTGCACGATCCGTCATCCATATTGGCACCGAAAAGTTGCTTGTTGAAAATAAATAAAACTTTCCAGTTACTATTGGCTTGAAAACGGATCGATCATTCTTTTTGGAGGTCATCAGTTATAAAGGTCAAATCTTGTGATTCACAAAAAAAAAAAATACATATGTCAAATAACATTAATAATTATGATTTTCAAAATGATGGACGGGATGGTGTAAATATACTTTTCAGAATTGGACGAATGCCTATCAGTTCAGTTCGGTAAACTCGATTAATTCAATTTTCCGTAAGCCTTTCTATGCTCACTCTCTGTATGTTTATCCTGAGCCTTTCTTCATACCATTTCTGATTATTTGCTATATTTGTACAGAATTCTTGAAGGAGCCAACGTGTTGGGGCCGCGTGTCCCCCGACTGGAGCCGCTGTGTCGATGAGTTGCAGGTCGCCGTCCGAGAGAACACGGAACGCGCTCAACAGCTCACGTATTTCAATCGAAACGCCGAACTGTGTTGGTAATTACTTTCAATATTTTCATTGTACGATTGCCAACGAACAAGGCCATATTCTCAGCATATTTTTGTTTATTACATTCTCTTTTAAATACTCATAAAATATAACGATGGATATCATTTTGTTACATCAGTCTTAAGGGGCTTTGTCTGTGTACTCAATTAAAAGGCAGTGATAAACTCATACAATAAAGAATTATATGTCTACTCATAAATATACGTCCTTGCCTATTGTGTTATACATATCATTTCATCACAGGATAAGACTTTAGTAATAAAGACATTAATCTTTCTCTCTGCTATTCGTTAATGTTCAAGAGGATTGTGTCGTTTTCACCATAGAAATCTGTCACAAAAATGAAGGTACCATTTTGATTCTTTCTAATTTCGCATCTATTCAAAATCGTTTCATGTCTGGCCGCGTATCTTAATTATAACGTTTTAATGGCGCTCAAGGGATGTTTTTAATTAGTAAACTCAATAACAACTGTGCTAGTTTCGGTAGACACTTGTTAAGTGCATCATACTAGAAATTAGAAGTTTATTATTCTAGTATCTATACTAGAATAATAAAAACTACAATTAACTTCTAGTATGAGTGAGTAGTGGCGGCTCAGTGGTAACGGCTCCGACTTACGATTTGTAGGTCGTGGTTTCGAACCCAGACAGGCAATTTACTTTGTTTAAACGGTGAAATCGGTATGTCCTAGAACCTAAAAATCGAAGATATGTGACATCTACCAACCCGCACTGGGCCCGCTTGGCCACTCCCTCTCACAGAGAGGAGGCCTGTGCCGTTATAAAAACGAAAAACCTATTATGAAAACTACAAAAGACCTATTATGAAATAGATCTTTTCCCAAAGTTGCAATAAGTTACTTCACGAGAAAGTTGCTTTCGAATTTTGCGTTAGTGAAAGGTATTTCATCTCATGACACACAAAGTAATCACATCCAAATAAAATAGCAGACAAAAGCTTCGTTTGTCACTTATTTCCTAAAATATTACATCCTTGTTTCCTTTGCTGTCAAATAATATCGAAATCATTTGTCTGCTTTCCGTTATTTAATCCCGGCTGTCATATCCAGTCACCTTCGGTTCACGTGTCGCGTACCGAGAAGATTTTCTCTGTAAAATGCAATAATTTGCTGAACACATATCAACAATATCTATTTACCTTTGAAGCTATATTATACATACATATACCCGTTGTTCTCGTGGTTGCAAGTGCGACTGCTGAGCGTGGGGTCCTAGGTTGGATTCCCAGGTCGGGCAAAGTGTTATTGGGTTTTTCCATTAGGAATTTCTTAGTAATAGCCCGGAGTTTGGAAGTTTGCGGTGTGATACCCCCGTACCTCGTTAAGCACGTTAAGCCGTTGGTCCTGCGCCTGATCTCTCTCTGGTCGTGTCGGATTGCCGTCCCATCAGACTATGAAAGTGAGGGAAGAGAGAGTGTACCTGTGTCTGCGCACACACTTGTGCACTATAATATCTCGCGCCGAAGACTAGTCTCCGTTGAGACTGGCCGCCATGGTCGAAATACGGTCTGGAGGACTAACTAAGCAAAATTAAACGCACAAGTAATCAAAATATGGTCATGAAACAGGAATTGCCAATTAGGTGTACCTACCTCCTGCCAGGATCGCGGATTGTTTGAAAGAGTTACCGTGGCCTTGGCGCACAGGCAACTGAAGGAACACGGGTGGGTTTTAGTCAGTAAAAGTCTGATACGTCCTCCCGCTGCGCCCAGAGCGGGAGAAGTTAATTAATGATACTCAACAAAAAAAAAGGGGGTAGGTACCTACCTACTCAGTTTAGAACTATCAATAATATTTGTCAGGTAACGTAGCTTCCTACGAAATAAGATTTGATAATAAACCTGAAAGTAAGTCTTATGTAGGTACCTAAATGTAAACCTTGGTACAGATCTACAAATACCTATCATCATGACTTTTCCTAGCAACGGATGTTAAGATTGACCCTCTGCTGGCCAGATGGGGTTGTCTCGGTTATTAACGCCGACCAACTGCCGTTTGCCCTCCGCTACCCAATTAGTGCGGAAAATAAGAATAATGATACAAGTAAACTAAGGTTACATTAGTTGTTAGGCTTGCAGGCTGACTGTCCGTTTGCTATAATAATTATTTATTGAAATAGCAGCCGTCGATAGTCATGAAAGGATATTGACCAAAATGGTAGGACCAGGGATGCCTTTTTGGCGGCCATTAAAGAATCCTTAAAATTTCTATCCTAATAATAATCCTAAATAACTCGGACGATAAACTATAAAAAATTGTTGTTAAGTTATTTTGTACCTACTTCACTCTTAAAGTTTCACGAAAACCGCTAAACAATGGCAGCGATTTGTTTCATGGACATTTTTCTGAGATTCGCCTAGGCCCGCTTGCACCACAAATCAATAATTACATTCAGCGCTAAACATATTTAAATCTCCCATCATTCTGTCTCCGTCGACTTCAAACAATTGACAGCAACAGAACGATGATTCGTTAAGCGCTAAATGTATTTTGTGATTTGTGGTGCATACGGGCCTTACATTAAACTTTAACAGTTTGCTGAGTGAGTTCCCAAACCACAACGGTTTATCAAAACATGTGTTACAAATCATTCCAATAGATCCATAACTTTATAAAGAATTAGCTACAACTATCTCTATGCTAGATGTTCATGAAAAATTAAACTGTTTCCAATATTTTCAGCTCAAGAGACGACTTTATCCAATGCGTGGCGAACGCGGGCCGCTCGTGTTCAATAGCGGCGAGCACGTTGCTCCGGCGCATGGCCTGGGTCCTTGCGCAGGACATCGCGGCGTGCAACCAGCAGCCGCGGGCTTACTGTGCAGCGCCACCGCCCCCTATCGCGGCGCCACTCCTCACTGCTATTTACGGATTGATATTTTATCCACCACGCTTGTAATCTCATATGTTACTTTATTTTATAAGGAAAGTAGGCAGAATCGGAAGTTTTTCTTAATACAACACATCAGTAAAAGTTCAGGCAGCATTAGTGACAATCCACTTTCCCCGAAACTGTGGATTCAATGTTTTATGATGAATGTAGGTTTTGTGTATAGGCAGGTATTTGTATTCGCGCCCATGGGGATTAAACTAAACCTGGGGATTTCATGGCAAAAAAAAATAATTCAAGTGTTTTCTCCATGGTTTTCTCTTTAAAAATACATCATGCTTTATACCCACAGTTATTCCTGACACAGCCCGCAAGATCATGTACATACATGTATGCACCTACATAACATGTATGTTTTATGAAAGGTAGAACATTTCGAAATATTTAGTATAAACAGAGTTTTAAATTATATTACAGATTTCAAAACATTTTATAGCTGGATAAACATGACAAAATATCATTATTAGCTTACTAAAGTAGATATAGTGTTTAAGTAGATACTCGTACCAAATACAGTAGCAATCCCTAAGTTAATAAGTATTTATTAGGACCCAATAGTTAACAAAATAACAATTTATTTTTCACTCCTCTTGCTTAAAAAGTCCGTCATTGTAGCGTACCAGAGCGAGGATAAAATAGCATATTATCCTGTAGTGCTTTTTTAAAATTTTTGTTTTTTACCAACGAGCCTACAAAACGAAAACGTCTTTATTCATAAGTAGAATAATCATGAATAAAGACTCGACATATTACTGTTTCATAAAAAAAAGGTTTTGTTTTTTATTGAACTTAAACCGGCGAGATCTCTTCGGTAGAATATGTGCATAGTGATACTCAGTAGCAGGTTTGACACAATTAAACACGAACTATAATTCACACTCAGTCTGTATTTTGGGCAGAGTAACGTCCTTAACAATAGTTCACAATATAATAATCGTTAAAAAGGATTTGCCTCCCTTTTTATACACATAACCGCCATATTCAAATCAACTGTCAGTATTTACTCAATACGTTATGAAATACTAAATTATTATTATAAAAAACAAATAAATGACTAATTACGGGAAAATAAATACAAAGAATATTATTTAGATATTAATGAGGATATTTGAAAGTAATTTAGGAATAACTAAGCAACTACTACGTCATAACCGTCGAGTATCTATTAGGTACTTGTTAACAATAGCGTTGCGGCTACAGAAGAAAAAAAAAGTAAACTGTTATAAGTATATTGTTATGGATTATTTTATTTTCTCGCAATCGTAATGAAAATTATAGTGTAACACACGGCGCTAAAAACCCATTATAACTCGGTTTTTATTTACTCCCTCGCTAAAGCTCGGGAGTAAAACTACCTCATATATAATGGATAATTTTAGCCCCTTGTATAACAATCTACTATTAAGCTAGTATTGAGTGTGATGTGATTTTAGATTTTAATATCTATACTTATAATAATATGTATTGTGTTAAACTTTAATAAATATTTAAGCGGTTGTTGTAAGTTTATTACAGAGTTTGATTTTAATTTAGTGATTATATAATTATAGTGTTCTGATTATTTTTTTAAAGAAATACTTACGAGTATACCTACAATAGCATGTTAAGTAATTTTGTAATGACAAAGAAACAGTGATTAAATGTTTCATGTATTATATACAAGAGAAATAAATTTAATTTAAAAGTATCTTTGCTTTTTGTCTGGTGATTTTATTTATTGTTATTGGGTCCGAACCAATCATGGTATTACTTACATCATTTATTCATGGTACATAGATCATACGTATTTATGTACAGTCAGCAAAAGAGATAAGTATCCAGGGTCGCTGGATATAGTTTAATTTCAGTAAGAAACCGATTAATGTTTTCGAATGAAATTTAATTTTATAAATGATCAGTTTATTTTCTAACGAAACAAAACACATTCATCGGTTTCTTACTAAACTTCAACTATATCCGACGACCCTGCATACTTATCTCTTTTGCTGACTATACCTATATTCACATTATCATACAGGTACACAAGTATACATGTGAGCGTAGCTGGCCTAACCGAACCTTCAGGTTGGGTATGTTACACCCGGTTTGTGGAACGAAAATCAAGTAGCAATACCAAAAGAAGTATCTAAAAAAAAAGCAAGCACACATGTAGCTAGTAGGAGTTTGTCTGCATTGCGACCATAACCAAACCGGCGACTGCTGTTAGCCAGCCAGGTGCAAAGGCACTCTTTTTGCTGATCTCTCACAAGTCACAAGTAACGCCATAAACCGAGGCCTGTTACTCACAACTGGTAACCCTTACCCGACAAAAATCGGGCAGCCGGCAACACACAAATGTTATTCAACCATAATAAAATCTGTAACACGAAAAAATGTTTCGTGTCATTTCGCTTCAGTTCTGAAAAGTTACTGCAAAATTACCCACTAGTTCACACAGTATTTTACCTCGCTCTGTCATTCCCGGACATTTATAAAAGCATGAAAACTTTTCAGACAACATAAGTACTCTACATCAATCCAACTGCTAGGCTGGTCAAACTAGAACTAACGTTATTACGTAGCTTTGCGTCTCCCGCAGCTTGACTTCAATGGGTCCGACCGCATACTAATAAATGGATACGAAACAGGATTTGTGGTCGAACTCTTTGAAATTTTGGAAAACAGTGGGCAGGTACCTACATAGGTTTACCTATGTAGGCCTAGGTAGGTAATTACTTACTAATTATAAGTAAGTATACTAATTACTTATAAATGTTATTAAATTTCAAATGAGATTGTGCACATAATATAGGTACCTACTTGCATGTATCCATACTCCATAGTCAGATTTTGATGTGCGTGAAATCATTGTAAATACATCCTGCAGTGAACACTGATGCAACAGCGAGCTTCTTATATTTTGCAAAAGGTTTACTCGTACAATATAACAAACACTACTGTAAAGTGTAATTATAAAAATTAATGGTAAAAAAACTTTTTAAAAACAAGCTTTTATTTAATTGCCCTAAAAAGAAGAATTTTTTTAATTAAATCAAACCAATCAATTTAGTACATGTATGACATAATTTATTAAATGATATAAAAGCTTGTCGCGAGAGTTACATATTTTATAGGAAACATTTTCTTTCATAGAATTAGTTATAATAAGTATATCAAGCAAGACTAGTTAGTACACAGGTAAATTTCGCAACAAGCTTTTATATCATTTAATAAATTGTGTAATATATGTAAGTACTTAATTGATTAGTTTGATTTAATTTAAAGTTTATTTTCTTCTTTTTAGGGCAATTAAATAAAGCTTGTTTTTTAAAAGTTTTTTATACCATTAATGAATTTTTTGTTTTAGTTATGATTGGGAATGTTTCTAAGTCTGTGCATTTGATTTCATTTCATTTCATTTCACATCATTGACGAACATTTTCGATTCGTGCGACATGCTCTTCTTGTGATTCCGATGCTCGTAACTGTTATTTGCGTTGTCTATCCTTGTCAAGCCGTAATTCTCGTTGAGTTTGTGTCTCGGTATTCACCTGATCACACCTTTTGCAAAGTCGTTGGCGTTTCGCGTCATCGCTTTCGATGGCAAGTTTTTCTTGCCGTTTTAACTTTTTTTTCTCTAGCCTTCTCTTCCTTTGTGTTGTTATTTCTGTTTTTCCCATCTTGTTCCCACGAGTACCGAAGAAATATTCGTCGACCCTCCCAGAGCTTCATTTAGAAGGGTATGAGCTAATTTACAACAGGGTTCGCCCCGGTGCCCTGAGGTGGTACGTTCACGACATCATCTTACACCCTAATGCCACTCAGTCCTCGGCACGGCCTCACCTTGACTTGGGAATTTAGTAGTAGCGCCACTTATTTCAGCTTAAAGCTTACTTGTGCCTAAAGAAACACAGTTCCGGGTTTGATTTTGGAGTATCCTTCGCCTAGATAGATTGCAAACCAATGCTGTTGACACCTATCTCGCCAAATTACACAAGTCAAAGTATGAAATCGACCAAGGCATACTTTTGTTAAAATTCAGTTGTTAATGACTTCAGAAAACCAGAAAACATCCTCCGCCATCTTGAAGGTCCCGCCATATTGGATTTATAGTATAGATACATCTTGGATTCATTTGATACCCATACCTACTGTGGTAGTGCAGAAAAAATAACTTGTCCGCCATCTTAGATGATCCGCCATATTGGAATTAAAATTACGTCACATATAGCTATGTGACGCAATTTTAATTCCAATATGGAGCATGCATTGACATCCAAAATAAGCGTGTATACCAAATTTCAGCTCAATCGGTTGAAGATAACTGATTTAAAATTCAGTAGCAAGATTCCACAAGGACAAATATACATACATTGCAAGTTAAAAAAAAGCCTGTAAAAAAAAAACTATACAATTACAACAAGATTCGTTCGGGCATCACGAATCACTTCAGTCATGTGTTACACTAATACAGGTAACACAAACTTGTAAGAGGAACCTAGCTACATACCTATTTACATCAAATCAACAACTCGCGAGGTAATTACGTAACACACTAACAGTAGGAATGGGTTTCATTTTGACAGTTCAACAACATTCATTGCGTTATTTACGTTGTTGAGCAGACAATTTTTTGGAGCATATGAAGCAATGGATTAGCAATAGGCTTCAAAATGATTCAGATTGTGATAGATAGTGTGTTACGTAATTAGGGTGCAGGCTGGTCAAAGTCTAAGTTACTTCGCGACGTCCGCTGACGTGATGATCATCACGTAGGCTTCGCTTTATACATATTTTTATGCAATAGTTCTTCACTTTTTAATTTCCATTGATGTAATATGATTCTTCTTCTGTCCGCAATGAAGCAAAACGGCTGAAGGTATAGTATTCCGTGATAACCGCAAGGCGCAGTGTCTACACAAATGAAAAGTCCAAAGTTGATACCATCGATGATTACAGGAAGATGGTTCTAAATATGTACGATTCCTGCAATTAAGAGGGGAAATGGGTTGTATTTAAAAATATAGTAGCAGCAACTCGTCCGCTAAGAAAAGTCATGTAAGCCAAAATATGATGTTTGTCCTAATATTGCCTACGTAGATGAAGCAGAAAAACTCAATCGAATGTCAATCACTGATAAATGCTTAGCTAGTGTTATAATAAATCGTGATTTATTTGACTGTACCTATTACCAACTTGATAGATGAAGTCGAAGTCACGGACGTATATTTTTAAGAGATATGGTTGTCATTTTCATAAATATACATGAACTTGAAAAAATTATAAGGTATCATCAACTATTGTTACCAGTAATACGACAATTGTGAGAGTTTGTATTGGATATTGATAAGGCTTATCGCTGACATCGATTCTTCAATACTATTCGATTTAATTATAGTTCGAAAAGAAATGATGTTACCTTAAAATAAAAATAAACGTTCTGTAATAATTAATCATGCATCTGTTATAGCTACTTAGATATGGAACTATCGACTGATTACACTGTAGTAACTCTTCTTCTTATTTTCTTCTCCTTCTTCTCCTTCTTCTCTACCTACTTACCTACTCATGACATGAGACAGTTCACATAAAAAAGTTTCGTGACTCAGCACTACACTAATTTAGGTACCTAACAAGTCTGTACGATTTTAACAGGTAGGTTTTATAGGCAGGTTTTGTTTTTGAAATTTATTTAAACAACCGGCACTATTTGTCATAATAGCAATAATCAAAACTGATTTTATTCGATTTAATCTTTTAGTCTAGGGTAAATACAAATCCGAGCGGACGCAAAAACGTGCCTAATTTTCTCTCCAAAGTTGAAGCAAGTTAAAATGCGCTGAAACTTATAGACATAATATCTGGGTGGAGAAAACAACGCGTATGCATCAAGATGCATACGCGTTGTTTTCTCCATGCCTAATGCGATCTGCAACACTCAAGAGTGTTGCAGATCGCATTAGGCATGGACGTCACCGAATCATCACCATCGTCATCATTTTAGCGCGGAATCACCCACTGCTGGGTACAGGCGTTATCGAATATTGACAACGAGGGGCGTAGCTACCGCCGTATCAGCCGTATCAATGATACGGGCCCCCCAAGCTACAGGGGCCTCCCGACGAAAGTAAGCAAAAATTCGTAGAATATCTAAAACCTCAAATTCATATTGATAAGAGGCCCGTATTGAATGGATACCTAATGAAAATATGATGATAAATGAACGTAATTCGAATGTGGCTCACAAAGGCTTCAAGCACAGGCGGTATCTAAATCTCAAGCTTTGGCATTTATTTACTAAAAATATCACACAGACAACCTATCCGTGTAAGTATGCTCAAATATTCGATCTTGCTTTACTAGCCCTTGCAAAATCACAATAAAAATGAACCTATCTCAGTTCTGCATGCTCCGATTTTCGAACTCGCTGCGCTCACTCTTGCATTCTCTTGACAAAATCACAATAAACATTCACCTATCCCGGTTCAGAATGATTAAATTTTTCGCTTCTCAATGAATGCTAGGCTACTTTAATCTTCTAGCTCGCGTCGCTCGCTCTTGTATTCTGTGAGTAGAGACACAATGACCGCTTAACCTCCCAAGTCACGAAGCTATTTTATTTATTTTGTAAAATAACAATACCCTCTTATTGTGCTTTCCTGCAGTCGAGAAGGGGCCTAGAAGCCCTCAACAAATTATGATATAGGGCCCTTGTAGGACTAGCTACGCCAATGCTAACAACAATATAAATTAATAACCAATAAGTTCGCCCCCAATTACATGGGACATAAAAAGAACTGCCGAAATGCGGGTGCACTATAGGTACACCTCTGCCTAACCTTTCGGGGACTATCTACAGATGTGAAGTTATCTTATTAATTAAATTAAGCAACGCAAAATACACGTCTCAAAAAATGTGGCTCGTTTGTGTTGGAGCTAAGAGGTGCAACCTCACAATGTGTAACCTCATGTCACATTGATTTGTAAATCAGGCTGGTTGAATTTGTAAATGGGATTTTTAAATAGACAAGTGTTTGTTAGGAATACGAAAAACTTGTCTGTAAGCCTCCCTAAGAGTCTGTGCTAAGAGTATATATGTTCTGTCCTGTAAGCTGCACGTACAAAAAGATATTGGCCGTCATACAATGATCCATTTGTTTTCTCATTTAAATTTGATAAATAATAAATTATTTTATTTCTGTAAGTAGGTTTGTACAACCACTTTTACACGTCAATTTGTTTAACAACATTATATTAAAGGTTATTATTTTCTGCGTAGTCTGCTGTCTTTAATTAACAATATTTTACAAAAGTTTGGCCACATCCTTATTCAGATAGGACAACAATTTAAAATGACGCAAATGGAAATGGCCATTTGAAGAAAATTATATTAGTCAGTGAATTTCATTCCTTTGGTAGCGGTATAATTTTGCATAATTGGTTTTTACTATTACTTCAGCAGCACTCCAGGTTGATTGAAGTACAAACAAAATCATAATAAAGTTTGTTACTTCGTTCCAATGCTGTGCTACTTGTTTCAGGTAACTTTACCATTAGAGTGTTGTATAATGTTCTATAGCCTATTATTATCTGATGGTGGTGATGGCGGCACGTTAAGCCGTGCGTCCCGGCTGTCATTTCTACATCTTTGACAGTCGTTACGGGCAGTCAGAAGCTCGAAAGTCTGACGGTCAGTCTTACCAAGGGGTATCGTCTTACCCAGTTACTGTATTGTGGAGGTCCAATAGGCAATCCCTGCATGACTCCATGTTACATACTGGTATTTAGCTGTATCAGGTTATACTGGCACATGATGATGATGATGGTGAAACACATCAAAAGCCATGAATTAGTTTCAAAACCATCATTTAAACTAATTGATGAGATTTAGTATTCGAATTGCGATTCTTGATAGAATACCTACATAGACAAGCGCTGCCGTCCGACTTTATTTTATGCCATTTAGCCACAGAAATTCAGTATTATTTGTTTATTACTTTCCTTTACTTTCACAGCGCAACAGTACCCTATCATAAACAGTATTATAGTCAAGAACGCCTTTGTTAAACATTAAGAAAATTCCTTTTGACCCTTTGTTTTGAACTGCCGGCGGCATATCTCAAAGTAAGGCAGGAGAGGTAAAGTTGTATACCTACAAGTCTTGTTGGAACACATAGGTACAATACAACCATTTTCTTAATGTCCCTCGGCAAACTTCATGTTTCGCCAGTCGTCGGAATCAGTTGCCCTTTGCACTTGGTGTAGACCGGACGCTCTCAATCGACTTGGAAGTATATAGAGTTGTTAATACTCTTTTAACTTAATGTAATTTATTAAAAAATGGGAGGAAACTGACGAAACACGAAGTTTGCTGAGGGACATTAAGAAAATAGTTGTACTGAAATCACAGAGTTATTATTTCAATCTTATATAATTCTTAATAGACGTATGTTTCATGGTATACCTAGTAAAAAAGTTACATTCTCAGTTTCTTGTTCATGAGAGACAGGTAGATCTGCCCGTCTAATCTGTAAACATCTCACCGTTGAAATCTAGAAAAACGAGCTTGAAGAGAGTTGTCATGCAACCTGATGCTAGAGTTTGACATTATTGATAGCTCACTTAAAGCTCACAACACTTAAGTTGAGTTTTTTACGAATACACCGGCTTCTACCCATCTTGTGGAAAATACCTTTTTTTTGGTAACTGTGTGTAAATCCTCATGGATATCCTCCGCCATGGGGCGGGCGGAGGGGTCTATCAGACTTCTACTGACTAAAACTACCCCTAGGTCCCTCGCACATCTGCACCGGGGGCTACGGGGGCACTTAGGCACTCTTCAACGCAGCCCCTGACTGGTGCAGCATCTGCGGGTTCCGTTTGGTCAAGCGGGGGAGAGAGGTGTTTGACTTCCCCCGCGACGTCTAAGAGAGGCGCGCGTGGAACATTACGCGCCACCACCTCGGGTCTTGTATGATAGGGGACGGCGGACCACCCGAGTCCGCAGTCCCTGGACCCATGTAGGGGGGCCGGAAGAAGCCATTATCTGCCCTCTGCCGACGCACGGCGCGCCTGCTGTGGGCCGGGAGAGCACTCGAAAATACTGAATCAAAATCATCAAATGACGTCTCCCGCTCTGGGCGGAGCGGAAGGGCGTGTCAGACTCTTACTGACTAAAACCCACCCGTGTTCCTTCAGTTGCCTGTGCGCCAGGGCCACGGTAGCTCTTTCGAACAATCTGCAGCCCCGGCAGGCATCGGTCCTATCGGACCCCGTCAATTTTGCTGACATCTCTTTGAGGCGCGCGTGGAACACGACGCGCCGTCGACCCGGGCCTGGTCTTTACCGGACGGCGAGCTGCCCATTGCTCGCCGTCCGCAAGCCCGCGCCTACGGTGGCCGGGAGTCGGCAATCGACTCCCGACGCCCAGGGTGTCTCCTCCTCCTGCGGCGGCTAGGGGCGCGAGGGCGCAGAGATTGCCTCTCCCTTTCGCGCTCCGCCTCCTCCTTCGCGAGCATTACTGCTTCGCAGAAGGAGGTGATGGCTTCCCATTCCCTCTCGCTCCGTACCATGGCCTGAACCAGGGCCGGACGCGAGACGTCGCCGCCGCCGATCGCCGCCACGAGGACACGGTGGTGCTCCGCCCAAGCCGGGCAGACCTCCACCGTATCCTCCACCGTGTCCTCCGGTCGATCCACGCAATGATAACACCCGGGCGTTTCCTCCCGCCTTATATGAAACAGGAACCTCCCGAAACAGCCATGTCCGGTGAGGACCTGCGTCAGGCGGAAGGTGAGGACGCCGTGGCGCCTCTCAAGCCACTCCTCAAAGAGGGGTCTTACCGCCGCAATTGTGGCGTGCCCTGCGCTGGGTTGCGACAGTCGCACTCTCCATGCCGCCATGAGATCCCGCCGGAGCTCTGTCCGCTGTGCCGTGATTTCTCGCGGCAGCGGAGTTACGCCCCGGCGTTTCGCCTCCTCGCGCCACTCCCAAACGTGCGCGAGGACCTTTGCCTCCAGATCCCACGGCGGCAATCCGGCAAGGAGGCTCGCCGCCTCGCAGGAGACCGTGCGGTATCCCCATACCATCCGGATGGCCAAGACCCTTTGGGACGCGTTCAACCGGCGGGCTGGCCGGAGCCTCAATGAACGCGCCCACACCGGTGCCCCGTAAAGGGCCATGGACCAACCCCATGCCTCTTACTCACAGATTTAGCTAAACCTTTTAGATTACTTATTATGTTACAAAGGATATAAAACACAACATCAAACTCTTCATTACGCAAAATTGACTTAAAGATTATTATTATTCCATAATCATTTTACTTGTATCAATTTGTTTGCTTCGTAAGAGATAATTGGTTATTACACGTTTGCGTAGTTATGTATGCACCCAGTATACATTAAAAATTAGTCTATATAATGGAAAATAAACGAGTAAATTGGCAATAAATTGAAGGAAAGTGGGTCCGGGGTATCGAACACGCGTTGCATATAATATATCTTTATTTTTCTCTCTTCACAAAAGTTCACAAAGTTCTAAACATAGAGACAAGCGTTTTGACAAAAATGCACAGCATATGATCCTTTGTGAGAGACTGGCATCCATATTGTACTAGGATATCCTGTGTGACGGATCAATATGTATGTATAAATAGGCCAATCATCGTCTTTTAAACCGACTTCAAAAAAAGGAGGAGATTCTCAATTCGACTGTATTTTTTTTTAAATGTTTGTTAGCTCAGAACTTTTTTCTGGGTGAACCGATTTGGATGATTCTTTTTTATTTAAAAGCAGGTACTTCATATGTGGTCCCATTTAAATTTGATCAAGTACTGACCAGTAGTTTTTGAGTTATCCTTAATAATGCGTATTTTTTCCAATTAGTTTATATTGACGATGTTATAATAATTTTCTGTCACGGTTATTTACATATCAAGTAGTGATATACGAATGTGTGTGGGGTAGGTACCGTAATAAAAAAGTAAAAAATAAAAATTTATTTACAAAAACAAAAAAACAACTGACTTCTAAAAAAAACACTAAAAAACGTGAAAAATAACTTTAATTTCGGAAGTCGGTGGCCAAAAACTAAAATACACAACCAAAGACACCAACTTCCGAAATTATTGTTATTTTTCACGTTTTTTAGTGTTTTTTTTTTAGAAGTCGGTGGTTTTTTTTTTTGTTAAAAATGTTTTTATGTAATTGTCAAGTTATTCAAGGACTTTGACACCCGTTTTATTTTTTATTAAGTAATGCCCTTTCCAATAAGTATGCTGTTATGATGATTATTTAGAGAGAAGATATTTGGATGGATTCAGTATCCATGCTTTTTTTCTCTCCCTAACAAACACTATCATGCTATGTCTATGTTTAAATTAAACAAAGACAGCGTTTGGTTATTACGCCCGCAAAAATATAACTTGTTGCGTACCCATGTTGTATCTTTATTAATTCAATAAAGGTACCATGAAAATATACCTACCAACCAATAATATTGTAATTTATGTAAATTCGGCTGGCAACGTTGATTTGATTAAGTTGTGGGTACAGTTATTTTATGTGACGTATAATATTTACTTGAAGATAATTTACTTACTTGGGCTTTTAGGCCCAAAATGTTACGTAAGTAAACACATACGAGGTATGTTTAATTGATGTGGGTGCATCAATTTACGGGGCCTTCAGGCGCGACACGCGACGCGAATCGCACGCGACGCAAAGACACCGCCTGTCGCGCGACGAGCGGTGCCTTTGTGTCGCGCCCGATTCACGTCGCGTGTCGCGCCTGTCTGCAGGAGCCTTTACAGTGAGCGCTAAGGAAAAACTGGCTACTACGAGCATGTAGGTACTTAAAAGTGTTATTACTGAATCGTTTTACGTTTTTACATCATGACGTACGCAATGTTCAATGTTGTTGTTGCTCTTCAGCTGACTCCTACAATTTTTAACCGACTTAAAAAAGGAGGAGGTTCTCAACTCGACTGTATTTTTTTTATGTGTGTTAACTTAAAACATTTTCTAGGTGAACCGATTTGGATGATTCTTTTTTTATTTGAATGCTGGTGCTTCTCATGTACATTACTACATTATTATTGTATTTCGTTACATTAATTTGATTAAGTTCTGACAATTAGTTTTTGAGTTATCCTTAATACTGCGTATTTTTTTCCATTTAGTTTATATTGATGATATTTTAATAATTTCCTGCCACTGTTATTTATTTACATATCAAACAGTGGTAGGATACGAATTTTTGTCGGGTAGGTACCACGGCTAAAAAGTGTAAAATAAAAACATTTTTATAAAAAATACAACCGACTTCCAAAAAAAACACAATAAAAGTGAAAACTAACTTTAATTTCAGAAGTTGGCGGCATAAAACGATAATACAAAACCAAAGACACCGACTTCCGAAATTATAGTTATTTTTCTCTTTTTCGTGTTTTTTTTTTTATGGAAGTAGGTTGTATTTTTTTGTAAAAAAGGTTTTTTTTCTAATTCTTTTAAGAAATAATGTTTGTCTCCTAATTACCTATGCCATCAACTTATAACAGACTCGCGTAGGTCGTTTGTTAGCTAAAACCATGCATTTTTAAGGCTCTACAGTACCTACATATCACATGTATGACACATTTACCCGCGTGTTTTGTTGTGACAAACTGGCAGATTTTAATTTTAGATATGAATAGTTTGTTTCGTGTATCAAATCCGTTTAGCCAGATAAACCTACCTACCAACCAGCTACCTACGAGTACATAAAAAAACCAGTCAAGTTCGTGTCGGACCACGCACAGTGAAGGGCTCCGTAGTCGAGTCGAATATTGACGCATGCACATTGCAGTTTTGATCTTACCGGCCGTAAAATAGGTTTGTAGTTATTAGTATTTTTTTACTTTTTTTATAATTTTACTAGACCACTGTTTAGCGGTGCACAGAATACATCTTCTTTCCAATTTTTATCGACATAGTGCTAATAGTTTCCGAGTAAAATGTCTGTGCCACATCCGGGCAGACGGACTGATTGACAGACGTAGGTTCATAACGTAATTATAAGGGTTCCGTTTATTCCATTTGGCTACAGAACCTTAAAACCACATTCTTTTTTAATACCTACTATCACATATGTAGAAAAGACCTAGGTATATTTGGCTAGGGGCTTTTTTATTCAAAGTAGGTATACAGAAATCCATCTTGCAACAACAGGTCTTTA
The DNA here is from genome assembly GCA_917490735.1 of Dryobotodes eremita. NCBI lineage: Eukaryota > Metazoa > Arthropoda > Insecta > Lepidoptera > Noctuidae > Dryobotodes > Dryobotodes eremita. The sequence continues at coordinate 13,055,677 of OU823251.1, read as the reverse complement.
TTTTAGCGCGATTTCACAAACTCACAACGAACTTGCATTATCACAGAACTATATCACAAAACATCAATAAAAATTACTATTTGTGCATAAGCGCAGTGCCTACATTTTGTTTTATTGAAAAATTGCTAATCACAATGTATCAGGCGCAAAATACCTTCATGCTACTACATTTTACTACAGTAGTATGTCGCGTCGTATCGCGATGACCTTCGCTGTGAATAATTCTGATCGACGTAACATCGCGATTGCAAAACTATCGAAATTTAGTAATTTGTCGTAGCAAGCTTTCGAAGTTCCGTACATCACGATGATGAACATTCTCAATTAAGTAGGTACCTAAGTCGTCATAACAATCTGTCAAAGTTCCGTACATCGCGGTGATGAACATTCTCAATTAAGTAGGTACCTACGTTATTCGTTGTAACAAGCTGTTAAAGTTTCGTTCATCGCGATTATGAACATTCTCAATTAAATAATTCGTCATAGCCAACATGACGAATTGGGCGATTGGGCGCTCTAACTCACGAAAATCGTACTTTTAATAAAACTTTATGAATGAGTACAGTACCTAGATCGATATTTTTTAAACTTTAAAGTTTAGTATGACAGTTAGTCTCTATCGAGTTACCCGCCGTGCGTTCTTCACACACAGCATTTGTAGGTACCTAATATTGCAAATAATATGTAAAAATATATTTCATATGATCAGTGTTTAACAAAAATTCAAGGCGGTCTGTTTTCTTTCATCATACCAATAGAATCGACCTGTTATCAAATTAGTAAGTGTAGCGATCCCAATTTTTTTCTGTGTTTTGATAACTGCAGGCTAGATCAAAATGGCATAAGCCAAATATTTCGAAGCAACTTCGAAGTCGATGACGTAGTTCTTATCAAGGACGAAAACTTGCCACCCGGCAAGTGGGCTTTAGGACGTAGGTATTCCAGCAGTAAATCCAGGAAAGGATAGCTATGTAAGGGTAGTCAGTTTAAAAACTAAGACTAACCTCATACAAAAATCTGTCATCAGACTTCCGCTGTTACCCAGTAAACAAGGTCAACACAGGATCAAAATGTCAATGCAGACGAGCTGAGCAAGAGAAAGCGATTTCCGGTGGCATCACATTTAGCGGAATCAGTGCAAAACTGTAGTGAAATGTTTATGATTAGTGGTGTAAATAAGGCTACTTCGCCAATGTTTCTGCGTTCAGTGCAATCACAAAACCGCGATGAATAAAGACATATGTATCTTAGAATAGTCATTTAAATTAATGTTTTGTCACATTTGCATCAATGTCTACCAGTTTATTAGTTATTCTTATTACTATAGAGGTATGAGGAACAGGGTGTAAAGTTCCTATGGAAAAGGGAGGATCCTCCGACCAGACGGGTGTTGTGTCTGGTGGGCAACTGCCCGACGGTTGATGTCGGGATGTTGTATATATGTTAGTTGCGCGGTAAACTCTGCTTGCGCGATGCAGGATCTTGTGTGACGTCATTGTGACGTATAGCTCGCATGTGGCGATGTAGATACCGCTACATTACTATTTAATCATAAAATCAGTCTATTTGTAACTTGAATTAAACATCTGCCTATCTATTAATAATTTCAGTTTTCCCGTTTGGGCGGGCAGGATTTACGGAAACGTACATTAGTCTACCGACTTAAGCGCCGTGCATTCTGCACACACAGCATTAAATTTTGTACCTATTATTACAAAATAATATGTAAAAATATATGTCGGAGAAGGTCATTAGTTTGGACACTAAACGAAGCGCAGCACGAGTTACGGGATATTTTCTACACAAAAGCTGTTATAGTATAATTTTTCAAAATAAAGTTATCCGAAGATTAAAAAAACGGGTCTTATTGAGTTAAATTATCGCAGCTCCTATTACATAAACATAAACCCACGCCTTCTTCCCATAGCGGTAGGCAGAACCGCAGAAACTACAGAACGCCACCTGCTACGACCACATACTCCTTTTGCTTCGTTTACGTTCATTCCTCTGATCATACAAGCACGCCGGTTGCGAGTACTATGCACTTGACCTTCCTGGGGAACATTACCAATAAGGTCACCATATGTCCTTCTGGGGCGTCCCCTCCCGGCGAGGCAGCCCCTATCACTTGGGACTTAAACATCACAGGCAAAATGTGGGTGTACTACAAGGGTACACCCTGCCTACCCTTCCAGTTATGTTATGGATGGAGTCCAGCAAATACTATTTACAGCTATTCAAGATTAATGATTCATGCAATAATCAATCGTTGATAAGTAATTACATATATGATAAGTGCTGACATTATATCGCTTATCACTGCCACTTTTCAGACCCGCTGACCGATCGTGGCCCTGACCGAAATGTTATCATAATAATAGGAATTTATTGATTTATTTTATTATATATTATATTATTTATATTTTTCTATACCGTATATATATAATTTTATTTTTATATTTGTTATTTAATTTTGGGGTTTTATTGAATCCATACTAATATTATAAATTCGAAAGTAACTCTGTCTCTATGTTACCTGTTCACGCCTAAACCACTGAACGGATTTCGATAAAATTTGGCTAGGAGCTAGATGGCATCCTAGCAAAGGACATAGGCTTTTTGTCCCGGTAGCACGTTCAAGTGGGATAAATTCCAACATTCACGCGGGCGAAGCCGCGGGCAGGAGATAGTAATCAATAAAACATTTAATTAGTATTTTGACCGCAGAGCACATCGCGGAAGGAGAACACACATGTAGGAGCAATCCCAAATCAATTTGAACAAGGACAGGAGGACGACGATTCACCCCAGTGCATATTACCTACAGTGTGTAGCTGTGTGTAGCAGTGTGTGGAGCCTAACTGGCATAATTTTAATAATTGACTAATAAAACTAAAAAATTATTTCATACATACATACATAAACTCACACCTTCTTCCGATGGGGGTAGGCAGAAACTACAGAACGCCACCTACTACGATCTTTACATACTCCTTTAATCCTTCCTCCTTTTTTCCTTTTATTAATGTAGGACTTTTTGTCTAGAATGCTTCGAGACAACAGAGTCGTTTTTAAAAGTAGGTTTTCAGAAAAAGCTCTTCCCCCGCAGGTGTTCCTATACTCGCATCCAAAAACACCTAAAATATCGCGTGGTCAGGCTCCAAAATATATCAAAAAGTAAAAGACAATCATGAAGAAGTAGACAAAGCGATATATACAAACTTAACACGTTGATAACCGACCAGCGATAAATAGGTATCCCGCAGAAAATAAAAGCAACTTGATAACTTTAAGAACCAGCCAAGAGCGTGTCGGACCACGCACAATGAAGGGTTTCGTAGTTGGAATCAATTTATCCCAAGAACAAACTTAACATTGTAGTTGAAAAACAGGTTCTCCCATACATTGCAACTGCAAATGTAAGTTGGCCGACTATTACTCGTTAACTTATAAAGCTTACTTAGATGTGATAGTTTTCCTTTTAACTTCGTTATATACCTATACTACTGCCATGAATTTTTCACATATCCTAAAACAAATATTTAGCTGGCAGGTCGGTGGGGGACACTTGACTCTAACAAAAATTTGCAGTTTAAAGCTTAATATTTCGCAAACGGATCCCTTTATCGAAAAATGGTTTCGACACACCCGCAATATTATTGAACGGCCTATCCAGCGACACCACGATCAGGTATAGACGAGGAAAAGAACATCCCCACTTTAAGTGTAAAGACCTCCCCTACACTTAAAGTGGGGATGTTCTTTTTTGTAGAGAAGGTACACTAAAAGAACCTACCTATTTTACCAATTTGTCGGCGTGATTAATATGTAAGCCAAATTACAGCTTTCTAGTACTAAGAGTCTCTGAGCTAAGCCGCGGACAGACAGACAGACGGACGGTCATGGCGAAACTATAAGGGTTCCCTGTTGACTACGTAACCCTAAAAAGGAAACCACGGTTATCTTTTTGTAACGGAGGAACTATTAATGAAAAAGGCTCCTAGTATGTCTCAAGATGCTACCAGGAGACAGTTAATGGAAGCCGATCTCATATACGGGGTGGCAGGGCCATCGACGCGCAAACTGTAACCATGGATTCAGTACATGATTTTAGACCCCCAGGCGTAGACATTAATAGTAACATATTAAAAAAAATTGCTGTTTCATAGAAAATTACAATACCTACGCGTTCAAAATGTATGGAACAGCAACTTTTTTTAAATAACCGACCAATCATTTCAACGCAGGGTTTTAAAATCACGTTCTGCATCCATGGCATCAGGATGCGCGTCGATGTCCCTGCCACCCCGTATAGTAAGCATCATCAAGAAACTGTTCCTTAGCGAGACAGTTTAAAAAACTCTTAAAAACTCCATGGTCGTGAAATCATTGAGGTTCTTAGACTGGCCCTCACGGTCACCCGATGCTAACCTAATCAAAAGTGTTTGCGCGCTTATGAAGCCTCAAATGTGTGTAAAAAAATACACATAAGTACCTGCCGAATTTAAACGTAACAATAGATTGATGTGGATGTTATGTAACCAAGATGTCACCAAAAAGTAGTGGAAAAATACCTCAAAGATAACACGTGATTTCAGACAATGGGGGAGTCTGGAAACCGTATTCAAAATAAAGCATGCAAGTGTGAATTCTAAATCACTATTATTATCATTTTCAGACCCCAAGTATTTTTTTTTTAAATTATTTGTGCCGGACACGCTCTTGTCGAACAGCGACCAATTTCCTTGAAAAAAAAATTAACCACTCCGTCAACGGCGACCATATTCCATCACAGAAAACTTGGATCCTTATAATCTAGACTATAGGTACTGTTGCGGGTTCGCTGTATGCAAGTAGTTACCTACTTAGAAGAAACAATAAGGTAAAGTACACAAACACAAACAGACTGTGCTCGTAAAAAGTGTAATTTCCAGCAAAATGTGCTATGAGACACGTGAAGGCGGTAAGATAAAAATATATACGGCTGCTGGTTTGGTTTCTTGTGTAAAATAATAAAAAAATAAAACATGACACAGCGAAAGCCAAAGTTGAAGAAGTTAGTATGATGGATAGACACTTTAGAACCAAGTTTCAGCATGTAAAAAGTTATTTCACTTTGTATATGTTCCTTAAAAGTTGTGTTAAAAAAAATCTTTGTGTGTGTGCAACACTGATATTTCGATTAGGTTTCCTACTCTGTATTGTGGTTGATAACGATATTAACGTCTAGCATATTAAACGAAAAAATTATAAATAAAATTAAATTGGTTAAAATTAAATGGGCCATTCTACATTTTTTTAGTAGTATACAATTTATTTATTTTTAAGACAATATTGTTTCGTTTTAATATAATAATGGAGTAAGTACCTAGTAAAATTTACAAAACAATCCATACTAAATAGATTACAACACACAAGCTAACACTAAAATATATACATATACTATGTACGGTCCCCAAAAGTGATAAGTAACCAGGGTCGTCGGATATAGTTGAAGTTTAGTAAGAAACTGATGGATGTTTTCGAATAAAATTTAATTAGATAAATGACCTGCTTGTTTCTATTAATTAAATTAAATTTTATTCGAAAACATTGATTGGTTTCTTACTAAACTTCAACTATTTATATCGACGAGCCTGGTTACTTATCTCTTTTGGTGACTGTACATGTATATAAAAAGACAAGAGCTCTTAGGGCATCAAAAAATTCATCTGCATCGCTGTCAATGGGATAAGTGCCCAAAAGGCTGGCAGCTTTGCCACGTTGGATGGCAATGCTGATTCTTTGGGCTAAAAATAGGCCAGCCTTCTGGTCACGTGAAGAGTCGAATTAAATTAATTAAATTTTTAAGACAACAAACATTCTAGACGTTAATATCGTTATCAACCAAGACAAGAGTAGGAAACCTAATCGAAATATCAGCAGTCCAAACACACCACGTGTTTAGTTTATTAAATAGAAAATGTTAATGCCTTCAGAATAACAAGTCTATGTTCTTCAGGAAATCCGTCTTGGTTTTTTTATCCTGAATACAAACAGGTACAACATCAGTGTGTCTATCAAATAGATTAATTTTATCTTCTATATAAATCAAAATCAATTGCCGCATGTATGAAAGACCAACACTTGACACTGACGGCTCGATCAATTGGCTGTTTTTTTTGTGTTTTAAGTGTCAGGAACTCAGGACAAGGTTTGTGTGTATATTTTTTTCGGAACATCCACAACATTCACCCGGGCAACGCCGTCCACGAACAGCTAGTTTTAGATAAATTTCAAGAACGAGTCAAGAAGGCGTTCTTGATGGATTGGCCGGAAAAGACAGCCGACAAAGATGGATGCAAACGTACCTTTGTCTTCCATCCATCTTTACCCAGCAGTGGGACAGTAACCTTTGTTTGCATTCATAAATCTTAAAAAATAAATTTGGTATAAAATAACAGCTGAGTTTCATAGTTTATCGTCTGAGTACCGCACATTTAAGGATTCTTTAATGGCCGCCAAAAAGGCATCCTTGCTCCTCCCACTTTTGTCACTATCCTTTCATGTCTGTTGTCGGCTGCTATTTGAATAAATTATTATTATAGCAATTAATACAGACATCCAGAATCCTGCAAGCCTAACCATAAGATGTAACCTTAGATTACTTGTATCATTATTCTTATTTTCCGCACTAATTGGGTAGCGGAGGGCAAATGGCAGTTGGTCGGCGTTAATAACCGAGACAACCCGGGATGTCAAGATTAACCCTCTTCTGGCTAGATGTAGCCAGAAGAGGGTTAATCTTAACATCCATTGATAGGAAAAGTTATGATGATAGACATATTTTTTTGTGATCCTTTCTCATAAAGAAAAGAGCATGCGCTTGGACAGTTTTTGAAGTGTTTTGTCATAAAGTGATGACAGGTAAGTTATGTGATGACGTGATGAGATAGGTAGGTACACAAACGTGAACTATTTTTAAGTATGTGTAACAAAAAAGAACATTCAATTCGGTTGAGATTTATGCCAGAATGACCAACATGAAAGTAAATAAACAGTTCAATTGGGAATCTCCTCCTTTTTTAAAGTCGGTTAATAATGCTTCCTTTAAGCAATCCTGCTCATTTGATTTATACTTAAAAAAAACTAAGTACTTACTTGTGTTGTGTGTGGTTTGTACTTACAATTATCAGGCATCTAATCATAGTACTGCAGTTTGCTAGGTTAAATATTATATTTGAGTTATTATTCAGATAAGCAATAGATACGTAAGGTCACGACTGATGGATGTTATGTGGCGGTTGTGGCAAGGGGCAGCGCGGAGAAGGCTCCCCTGCCATAGATAGGTACTTACCTCCATAATATGTCACCACCGAAAAGTTGTGCAACAGTGATGTGATCAGGTGAGCGAAATAAAACCAAACGCATGAATGAATACGAAATAGAATGAATAGACGAAATGTCAAATTTTGTATAGGCCGTAAGGCCCTAGCTATGGTCACGCCATCTACAATTAGCTTTGATCGACCTTCCCCAACACGTTGACTGTGCCGTCTATTTTGGGTAATTTCGTGGTACGTCCGATAATGTTTTTTATTTTTATAAACTGCTTTATTTTATATTCCTAAGAAGAGGCTGATATGTTGGTGATTGTGTCATTACAGCAAGAGGCCTGAATTACATTGAATGCATGGACGTCTCAACTAGATTTTTGTGAGTTACATGTTATGCATAAACGTCTCAACTAGATTTTTGTGGATTACATAAAATGCATTGGACGTCTGAAATAAATTTTTAAAGATAATTGTTTTTTTGCTGCGTGAACCCGGTTTATAGTTTAATTTTTTCACTCAGCTGATTCTGCTGTAGAGTTTTACAAAGTTAGACTATGTTGTGTTTTAAATTCTTTTGTTGGGAAGTGTGCAAAGATATCAAGGCCTTTATCCATAGATATCCGACCTTTATCGGACAAACAAATGCGACACAGAAGACAGTAATGGAGAGGATGATTTTATGCAAGAAATGGAAGATCTGGCCTGTGTCAGGACTCTATGGAACAAGAAGAATTTTTACAATCAGGTACTTAAGATGCAAATGATATTTTTTTTCCAATGAAGGAGGCCGTGATTACTATCCAACAATTCATCGATGACACTAATCCAGGTGGTGTAAATGCATATGCTTTCGAAACTGGCACTAACCCTGTCTCGCCTGATATTAACTCTTTTGTGCCTGATGATAATCCTATTGTGCCAGCTACTAACCTCGTTGGGATTGCTGATAACCCCGTTGCGCCTGCTGCTCCACTGGCCAACTTACTACCACTTGGCAAAATAATATAAGGTAATTGTCATGAAAAGTTTTCACAGGTTACGATGAAGGTAAACGCCAAATCGATTGTTTTCAGAAAACTCTGACCTACGGACGATTTTCTGTGAGATTTTCGATAACGAAGTAATTCAATTGATGGTAATTGAAACGAACTGGTATGCTATTCAAACCAACAATATTCGTTTGAATCCCAGCAGTCGCTTAAAGAGATGGAAGCCTGTCACAGCTGAAGAAATAAGTATGTTTTTTTTTTGTATTTTCGCTGACCAGAATTCTCAACTTTCCAACGATTGAAACCAATTAGAAAAAAAAAAGAAAACGACGAAAATGCTGGCACTTCATAAATAACGCTGAAGAGCGCTAATTCTGCGACCGATTGTACAAAGTTCTACCATTAGTTGACAAAATAATATATGTATAACTGCCGACAAAAATATACTCCCAGCGAGGTCATTGTCGTTGACGAGTCAATGGTTGGCTTCAGGGAAAGACTTGTATTTCGCCAGTATAATCCGCAAAAAAGTAACAACTACGGCATAAATAGTAGATTGTTGTACAAGGGGCCAAAGGAATCAATTCCTATACGAGGTATTTAGACTATAGTCCGAGTAGGAATTGATGACTTTCACCCGTGTTAAACACTCTACTTTTCATTTCGAATATAAGGAAAGTAAAAAATAGCAGTTTTTCTAAAATATGTTTTGTTAATAATAACATGAGACTCATTTTTAATCAAATATTAGTCGATAAAACCGATATTTTGAATTTCAGTACAGCTTACAGAGTTATAGCGATCCACTAACAATCGTCTTCTACGATGTCCTTCCCACCGCTCTGGTTTCATTCACTCTTCTTTCTTTGTAGAGGCGGTCTTTCTTTGGAATGCGCTCCCTCTGAACATCAGGACGGCAACCAGTCGGTTTACTTTTAAAGTGAAGGCACGTGAACATATTCGTAAGAAGTTGGCAGAATCATCCCAGCGCTGATTTGCTGGATTCGTTTTCTCCTCTTCCTATCGTTATTTCTCTTGACTAAGTTTATTTTCGTTATATGTATGTATCTATGTATTAGTATTTATTATTTTTCAAGTTATCTATCCCTTATGTTGCACCTGCCATGTTTTGTCTCTGCATCACCCTAAGGTTGACTGGTAGAAAATGCCTCAGGCATTAAGTCCGCCTTTGTACAGTATTTTTTTTTACTTGTGCATAAAGTTTTAATAAATAAATAAATAAATAAATATAGTACCCCGTCAAATTATATAGTCTTTATTCAATTTTAAATATCGATCATACGGCGTCACCGCCGCGGGCCGTCCCGCTTATATGTATTTTTTTTAATTCACACTGGCTGTTTATACACTCACAAGACCGCAGCATTTTTGTTATCGATATTATTCTTAATTATGTAAAAAAAATCGTAGCCGACTACCTAACCAAAAGTTCTATTTTAAAATTCATTCTCGCCTTAGAGAAGGAAGCAACTACTATGAGTCTTTCCCGCCCAAACATGGGAGCAGCTTCTTCCACCCGCTACTCGAATCAAACAAACACTACTTTCTGAGTATGAGAAATGAAAATATATAAGCTGTGCACTGATAGTGGTAACACTTGGAGCTACCGCATTTATTCCAGCCAGGGCCATCAAATACCGGGATTAGATAATCCAGGATCGGTTGTTACCATTTTATGTGACAGATTGCTCAATGAGGGAAGGCTTATGATCACTGACAACTGGTACACGAACATTCCCTTAGCAAAGTAACTAAAACAACATAGAACTGACTTATATAGAAGTCTTCACAAAAACCGCCGAGAACTGCCGCAACAAATCATTTAGCACAGCTGACTAAGGGCCAAATCGTTGTACAACAAAACGACTGCATAAAAGTGCTGAAATCGCTTGATATACGCGATGTCTATATGCTGTCCACTTGCCGTAATCACGAGATGTTGTTAAGAGGATATCGTAGTGTTTTGAAACCAAAGATGATTTTGACCTACAGTGAAGACAAGAAAGGGATAGATTTGGCAGACCAGCTAGCCGCTAAAAAAGCGTTTTGCCTAACATGTTTCAATGAAGCTCATTCAAGTTCTGTTCTTCTCATAAAGACGTCCGTAAAAAAAACGTTGGGAAATTTGAGTTTCATTTTCGCCAATACATTGTTCATAGGTACGTCCCTAGAAAATCAAAGTTCTAGCTCACACGTCCAGCCCAGGAAACGCGGTTTAGTTGCCTTTGGCTAATGCATTACATGTAATACACGTACTAACACAGGCAGGCCAAAAATGCATTACATGTAATGCGCGGACAGTCAACGTGTTAACTAATACAAGTAGATACCTAAGTAAATACATTTCATCGACTCAAATAGGAAGAAGAACCGGACCATATTTAAATAAATTACAATATCTCGCAAATGTTTCTCCGTTTTTTTTTTCTCGCGCTATGTTTCAACACTGGCATACAACAAAACCATAGATAAGAATTAATTTAAAAGAAAAAAAAATATAAAAAACATTTACTAAATTTGAATAAAGAACAAAAAATTTGCATACATACATTAGGCGCGAATTTGCTATTTTAGTTACGTGTGAAATACTTTTTTCAAGTCAAATAAATACTTACCAATTTACTAAAAAGTCAGTGCAAGTTAAAAAGTAACGAAAATGTTTAGACCAGAAGAACAGCAAGTTGAAATATGCTTACTCAAATCCAATTTGGAGGAAATCGAAAATGAATTGGTCGTTCAGGTAAGATTTATTCTTATAAAATAAAGCATGACTTAAAGTGTTTAAAGAGATTATTTGATAGACATTATTCTAATCTAGGAAACGGATATTTCATAAGAGACAAAATACACTTTTACTTTCTAACTATCTCGAACTAGGTGTACGAAGATGTTATTTAACGTTTTCCGTATGTACATAAAACAATTGCTATTGAAGCTCCTGTTTTATCACTCATAGCAAATATAACAAATAAGTACGTACCTATTAAAATAAGGATACAAACATAGTATTACTTAATTCTTATTAGGTTTAGGTACCTATTATCTTTTTCGGAATGGTTATTTTGATAAATGGAGGTGAAAAAGATTATATTAGGAATAGGCTTTTTTTTAAATACATACTTAAGTAAGTATGTATTTAAAAAATAAACACCATTTCTTACATTGAAGTTAATTTGTGTGACTTGCCTAAGTTTTTTGAAAGAGCAATACGTTTGGTCATGTAAAATCGTAATAGTAATGTAGTTTTAAAATTGATTTGTCTATACTGATGATGTCGCCGCTTTCTACATACCTACAAGATACCTATTTATCTCCAAATTATGATTACCTACTTGATAACGATTTTTTTATAGAGAAGTGTTAAATAATAAAGTAATGGATAGAAGTATCCATAGGTCACCTTACTCGACACCCTAAAATTGCTATAGGTAGTCAATAACACGATACATAATGCAGTTAGACCACAATTTGCGATGCCTCTAGCTTATCCACGTCTACCGGTGTCCAGAACTAGTTGTCACTTAGGCATTAGTTACTAAGCAGGCTTTACTAGACTAAGGTTAAAATGTCATCGATCTGTGATACCATCACCATCTGAATATCACAAAATCTTACAAAACCAGTAATTTCTAACACTTCAGCGCTCAGCGTTACCCGCATTGGATGCGGAGAACGAGCAGAAGTACCGGGAGACCATGACCGCATTGAGGGTTACCCGTTCATTAAACTCAGAAATTGAACGTCTAAAACTTGAAAGTGGTAAGTTCTAATTGCACTGATTCACTAGGTATGAGTAACATTTTGAAAGCGTAAGTATTATAGAATGTAACTTTAGAATTTAAATGTGAATCAGTCATCATCAGTGACTGTATAATAACCGTACAGAATATTGTTAAACATTTTATAAGAGGAACTATGGAGTTTCTTACCAATTCCTCTCCATACGAAACTGCCTTTTGGAAGGGCTTCGAAGAATCGATTCGAGGTGCCCACCTCGAATCGATTCTATTTTCTTGTAAATTTTGACGTTCAAAAGTGTACTTTAATAGCCTACTTGAAATAAATAATTTGACTTTGACTTTCAATGACCAATTCTTCTGCTGATATATGTGCCTAAGTACGTTGTAATTTACATCAAATCGTACCTACGCTACGTCATTACCGTACCTACTCTCCGATGCATTGCTCTCGAATGGGATTAGCATAAATCAGAGGCTTTCGTAAAGACGAGGAAGGTACCACAAACAGTATTTTTAAACGACATATCAGTGCATTAGAACTTAGAAATTCGATTCACTTGCAATTTTCATTTAAAATTTCAACGAGAGAGTAGTTAGGTAGGCAAACTGTAATCATGAATTCAGAAAATGATTTTAGACGCCCAGCGTAGAAATGTTACGTCGGTTATCCTACTAATATTATAAATGTGAAAGTGTGGATGTTTGTTACTCAATCACGTTAAAACGGCTGAACGGATTTGGATAAAATTTGGCACATGAGTAGACTATGACCTGGATTAGGACATAGGATTCTTTTTATCCCGATATTCCCACGGGATCGAGATTTCTGCGGGTGAAACCGCGGGGCGCAGCTAGTATAATATTATAAATGTGAAAGTGTGGATGTTTGTTACTCAATCACGCAAAAACGGCTGAACAGATTTGGGTGAAATTTGGCACATAGGTAGACCATGACTTGGATTAAAACATAGAATACTTTTTATCCCGATATTCCCACGGGATCGAGATTTCTGCGGGTGAAACCGCGGGGCGCAGCTAGTATATAAATACAATATATTATATATATTATATCCTACTATCCTACTAATAATAATAATAATAATAATATATATAATATAATATTATAAATGTGAAAGTGTGGATGTTTGGATGTTTGTTACTCAAACACGTTAAAACGGCTGAACGGATTTGGATAAAATTTCGCACATGGGTAGACTATGACCTGGATTAGGACATAGGATACTTTTTATCCCGATATTCCCACGGGATCGAGATTTCTGCGGGTGAAACCGCGGGGCGCAGCTAGTAAGTCATAAAATAAGAAGCTGTTATTTAAGGGCCTGACTGACGTTGATAGCGCGGTAAAGCGTTTGTTTCAACGAGATGTGCACTTCGTTAAACAATAATGTTACCTAACACACAGACACACATACTACACAACTGCACGCAAGTGATAGAATGATGTATGTTAGAAAACATAGCGAACATTTTATACGAAGAAGTATAGGTATGCTACAACATGCTGCAACCACGTCACATCCGAGGATCGGCTCCTAAAAAATCTAGCCGACTCGTGGCTTGCTTACTAAGTAATTCAAATCATACTTAGGACTATTATCTGATCTATTTGTTGCAGTCCGACTAACTGCTAAACGTATGCAGTTGAAGCGTCAGAGCGATTATATAAGTAAAAGCGTAGAGCGAGCACGGGAGACTCAACGCGAACTGGCTAACTCTGTCAAGCAAGAAGCTCAGGGAACAGAACTTCTTATGTAAGTTTAAAGCCGTTACACTGAGTTTTGGCAATCACAAGATTTAATTAGTTTCAGACTGGAGTTTGGTGTGTAGGTACAGTCGCCCGTAGATCGAGGGTAACACTGACCTAGAGTAGCGGGGTAATTGCGTAACACACTAACAGTAGGAATGGCTTTCATTTTGACAGTTCAACAATATTATTTGCGTTATTTACGTTGTTGAGCAGACAAAGCTTTTCGAACATATGAAGCATTGAATTAGCAATAGGCTTCAAAATGATTCAAATTGTGATTGATAGAGTGTTACGCAATTAGGGTGCTGGTGTACGTGGGGTTGCCTATTGTGGCTAGCATAGGTTGGCACTCGAAATGGAGTAGATAATGATGAATTACAGTTCATATTGTAGTTTTTGCGAAATATGCAGTAATTCGCAGCAGAATAATTCCGAAAATAAAAATATTTTGTACTTTCAAGTTATTGTTCACAATATCGATACCTACCCTTAAATCAGCGATTTCAGGCCATTATATACCTACCCATTCAATTTAAAACAGAACAAAAGTCTCCGTAACACCGAATGTAGGTACAAGAACGGTTCAGTGGGTTTCCATTGAATCGACAACTAGGTATTCATGATTTTCATTATAACAATAAATTAATTAATTAGTCCTCTAAAACGAATGATTAATTTTAAGGATTTTACTGAAACTATGTTTAAGGTACAACTGAAAATAATAATATTAACTCGTCCTCAACCTTTATTGCTCAGAAGTGATACAAAACTACAGACCTACCTACATGACACTGAAATACATTCACATACCTGAAACGGGAGCTACGACCTGAGTAAAAAATATTTTTACTAAAGCAAGTAGCAATAGTACCATTATGCCTTAAATATTTTGGTACAGTGCCTGTCCGTGATCATGTTAAAGTGTTCAACATTCATTGTTGAGCATAAAATACCTACATCTTGGTGAATTTCAGTATATTAGGCACATTCAATACCTAGATAATTTTTTTAAATGAGCAGAACTGTTACTGTACGCCTGTTCTGAATAACCGGTAGGTATTACGAATTCTTTTAAAATATCCATCTGCTGCTTTAGCTGGCAAACGTGCATTGTCCTCTATTGGCTGGTATCTCTGCTTACGACTGCAATATCCTCTGGCACAAAAGGCATCCCGCCTTTGTCATCTCTTTATAAAATGGTTCGACATTTCTCGTATGCCCTACCTATGTATCCCGTATGCATCTCGTATATTTATTTGCAGTTATTTAGTGCGTTGAATTATAACTTAATTATTTCAGTTACGGTGTAGGATCCTCTAGTGTTGTGTAATTCTTATCCTTACCTAAAATTAATTATTTTTAAATAACAGACGGCAGTATGAAGACACACTGCAAGAAATAGCGGATCGTTTCAGAAACACACGCGGATATTACGTATGTAACTTTATGTTTTACACAATAAATCATAATTTAAAATACCACTATCCTCTCCCTTCTTTCCGCCGTGAGATCAAATACAGCAAAAATAGTGTAGACTATGTCATTTTAAGATAAAATTTTATATACGATAATCTTAACATGACATAGTCTACACTATTTACACTATCATTATAAAGAGGTAAAGTTTGTAAGTTTGGCTGTAGGAGGTAATCTCCGAAACTACTCATCCACTTTCAAAAATTCTTTCACCGATAGGAAGCTACACTACTGCTAAGTGTCATAGGATTATTTATTCCTTATGGTATAGTTCCTTTGTTGGTAGCTTCCTCGCGGATGGATTCGCGGGCAAAATGTATAATTCTTCTTAAAACTAGGATAGTTTCTTTGAAATAATAATAATTTAATAAAATGGAAAAAAAAATAACCTCATCTTTGTCATTTGTACTCAGAATGAAGACGAAATTAATAAGGAGATAGAAAATGTCAACATTACAATTAAACAACAGGAAGATGAATTGGAGAAGCGTCAAAGCATGGTTGATGAATTAAAATCACAACTGAACCTGCTCCAACCAGAGGTTCCAGAAGATATCCTAACGATAATGTAAGTAGCCTTTTAATAATTCATTGTTAACTACATATTCTCCCGAAAAAGATTAATTTTACTTTGGGTAATACGGCACTTTTTGTTTTTTCTAACCCCCTTTACATACATTAACTCACGCCTTCTTTCCATGGAGGTGGGCTGAAACTACAGAACGCCACCTGCAACGATCCTTACATACTCCTTTTGCCTCGTTTACGTACATACGTCTATTCATACACTCACGCCGGTTGCGAGTACTACGCACCTGACTTTTCCGAAGTACATCACCAATAAGGTCACTGTATGTCCTACTAGGGCGTGCCCTCCCGGCGTTTTCATTCACATCTGCCTTGTAAATACCTTTTGTTAGTCACCTTTCATTCATCCTCTCAACATGATCAAACTTTCTAAGCATACTCTATTCAATTTTGGCATAACATCTTTTTTTAAACCGGACCATTGTAATACACTATTGTAAACAGCCAATCGTGCCTTTTTGGACATCAACTGGTTGGTCACAATTACATGTGTAGCACTATTCACTTTATTTCCCGAATTTATTCTCCTTTCCAGATCTCCATCAATCTTTCCATCCCTTGGAAACAGACTTCCTAAATATACGAACTCACTTACTTGCTCCACACTCTTATCATTTATTTTCACATCACACACCGATACATCCTCTTCTCTTTCAAACACCATGACCTTCGTCTTATTCACATTTATATTCATCCTTTTCACCTTTTGTGCTTCATCCATCACAGTCACCACGTCTTGCAACTATTCTGCTGAAGATGCAAGTAGAACTTGATCATCTGCGTAGACAAGGCATTTGACAGGCAACTCATTCATCGTCAATCCACACTCACTCTCTTTGAAATCTGTCAGACAACTATCCATAAAAAAGAGCTAAAAGAGCTATTTACTTCATTTTCTATCGTTACCTGAAAAGAAAAGCGAATCCGGCAAAGGTCGCTTATTTATTAGATTTTACTTATGAATAGGGAGTTAGCTGTTGTTGCTATTTGATATTGTGGAATAACATTCTATGTTGTGTTTTGTTTTGAAAATAATTTATCCTAGTTACGGTATTATTTGTGACTGAATTTTCAACCATTAATATCGTTTTTTTATTAAAAACACAAAACCTTCACTCAATTTAATATTAAATCATGTCAATTCCTTCAAACCCCTATTAAACCATCTTTCGGTTTACCAATCCTGTAAGTCTCAAGAAAAAAAGTCACTTAATATTAAGTTAAATTTTCAGGGGGAAAATTGAATTAGACGCAAAAGTAAAGGAACTTACAGAGAATCTAGAAGATTTAATTAACAAACGTAATTCTCTTATCAATAAGGAGAATATAAGTCGGTTGTGAAGTAATAGTTATTAATATTACTTAATTTAGAGATCTCTCTAAGTATTTCAAAAATCCTTTGCTAACACGTACAGTGTACACCCATACGTACGTATTCATTAATTTGTAGAACCTTTTGTATTTGTAGCACTTACATAATAAAGAGCGACCAAAATTAACATGGTGTTTTTTTTTTACACACTTCCCGTTGTAAAGCGTTTATTTTCGTAGCTTTTCATTTTCCTGTACCTACACATGTAACCAAAGAGCAACATAAAAAAAAAATACCTAGGAACAAAATGTAACATATAGAGGGCAAGTTTTTAAAAGAACTAATAGATAATGGAAACTTTACATTCACACCTGCGAGATTTATTTGTAGGTTATAACGATTTTTTGCTGTGGTTCCAAATTCAAGTCACTTTATTGACCAGCGGGTTATAATGAAATACAGTACAATATTACTCAGCACTCAATATGTTAACTGCATTCCACAATGCGAATATAGGCAGTACAGATAGATTTAGAAAGACATGACCATTGTGGACCCTGTCGGGCACAGCAAAGTAGAAGAGAGGAAAAGGGCTCTAATTTGACAAATTAATTACATACATACAAAAACTCACGCCTTCTTCCCATGGGGGTAGGCAGCAACTACAAAACGCCACGTGCTACGATACTTACATACCTACTCCTTTTGCCTCGTTTACGTTCATACATCTGGTCATACACGCACGCCGGTTGCGAGTACTACGCACCTGACCTTTCTGAAGAACATCACCAATAAGATCACTATAATTATGTCCTCCTAGGGCGTCCTCTACCGGCGTTTCCAATCACATCTACCTTGTAAATACCTTTTGTTAGTAGCCTTTCATTCATCCTCTCAACATAATAAATATTTTTTTTATTTATTATTAATTCAATTGTTATTCTATATTATATTATTTAAGTAAATATTTTTTTAGAACATGTAACTTAAAATAATAAATTAAAAATTCTGAAACTAGTCTTACAAGCAGCTGTTGTTACTTCTTTCCGGTGTACTTAAGTATTTGAAATCGTACTTCTTTTCATTGTCTTTTTTTTTTGGGTGGGAAATCATCAAATGACCTCTCCCGCTCTGGGCGGAGCGGAAGGGCGTGTCAGACTCTTACTGACTAAAACCCACCCGTGTTCCTTCAGTTGCCTGTGCGCCAGGGCCACGGTAACTCTTTCGAACAATCCGCGACCCCGGCAGGCATCGGTCCTATCGGACCCCGTCAATGGTGCTGACATCTCTTTGAGGCGCGCGTGGAACACGACGCGCCGTCGACCCGGGCCTGGTCCTTAGCTGACGGCGAGCTGCCCATTGCTCGCCGTCCGCAAGCCCGCGCCTACGGTGGCCGGGAGTCGGCAATCGACTCCCGACGCCCAGGGTGTCTCCTCCTGCGGCGGCTAGGGGCGTGAAGGCGCAGTGATTGCCTCTCCCTTTCGCGCTTCGCCTCCTCCTTCGTGAGCATTACTGCTTCGCAGAAGGAGGTGACGGCTTCCCATTCCCTCTCGCTCCATACCATGGCCTGAACCAGGGCCGGACGCGAGAGATCACCGCCGCCGATCACCGCCATGAGGACACGGCGGTGCTCCGCCCAGGCCGGGCAGACCTCCACCGTATGCTCCACCGTGTCCTCCGGTCGATCCACACAATGGTAACACCCGGGCGTTTCCTCCCGCCTAATCCGGAACAGGAACCTCCCGAAACAGCCATGTCCGGTGAGGACCTGCGTCAGGCGGAAAGTGAGGATGCCGTGGCGCCTCTCAAGCCACTCCTCAAAGAGGAGACTTACCGCCGCAATTGTGGCGTGCCCTGCGCTGGGTTGCGACAGTCGCACTCTCCGTGCCGCCATGATTTCATTGTGTCTTGTCATTTAAAATCAAATAGAATCAATTTCTTTAAAAAGACAAGAGAATCTTTTTTTATGGTACCTCGGCATAGCAACACTAACTTGACCGAATAATTTATGTAACTTGATTGACAGACCTTATTCCTACAAATACCTACTGTTCCACTGGCTAACGTTTCTTGCATCGATCTTCTGACGATGTTTTCAGGTACATTAAATTAGCCAGTTTTATAGTTTTTATAAAGGTTTAATTATAAACATCAAGTGATACCGAGTTAATGAACGATGCTATAGTCACATACTGAATGTGAACATAAAGTACAGGGGGTGGTACCTCGTGTCGGCTGCGTTCTTTTGCTGGCTACAGTCCAGTTGTTAGTAGACCGTCTCCTGTTTCATCAGACGGCGACCACGCCTTTCATAACTTTTGATATATGTCGGCGAACTAGATACAATACTCGTGTCATATCTTTCACAACGGGCGACGGCGGAAGAAGCTTTTTTATTTAGTTTTATAAAAGCCATAAATACAGTCACTTATTCAGTACAACTTCAGCCCTCGACTTCGTCCGCGTGAAATTTCATGCTCCCGGACCCACCCCGTTGCATCGCATCGCCTGCCCGCGCTATTAATTCGTTTTCGCTTAGCGTTCTTTCTGACTTTTTCTTTTTGCTCGGCCCCTAAGGGTTCTAGCATGAAGTTAAGTAACCTAAAGCCTTCCTCAAGAATTGGGCTACCAAATGCAGAGATTTTCTAAATCCGACTACCAGTCGGATTTAGAATCCAGAGATTAGCTAGTTAACTAGACAACTTGCTAGACAACTTAGTTAACTTTTTTAATTCAAGTAATTATTGGACAGTTGAAAATAACAATTTGAGGCACTTATAAACCTGTTTATTTATTGCTAGCTTTATACATAGTTTTGAATACTTGGTTTGATCCAAGTTTGTGTACCTATCTGTTTTTGATTATGTTACAACACATAAGAGTTACTTAATAATAATTTAATGTTTTGCGGCCGGCGCTAACGATGCTGCTGATGATGGCTTGTGTTTGTGGCTGCGAGCATTCTGGAACCCTTGCTGGACTGCACCAACTACCGCTGCCCCTTGGAAGAATGTACCCTGAAAAACAAAACAATTATTAGCTAAAATTATAATAAAGGTACTAGTCCGTAGCCGCCTTCAGGCAGTAGCAACAGGCGACGTGTCGCCGCGACACTACTGGTTTATATGTATTTCTATGAAAACGACGTGTCGCTATAGCTATGGAAGATATTTCATAAAAATACAAAGAAACCAGTAGTATCGCGGTGACACGTCGCCTGCTGCTGCTGCCTCCAGTCAGCTACGGACTTGTACCTTTAATGATGAAAAACATGTAGGTATGAACTAATGAGCATTGGTGGCCCAGAGAGCAGTAGTAGCCAAATGAGCAGTGGTGGCCCAGAGAGAAGTGGTGACCCAGCGAGCACTCGTGGCGCAGCGAGCAGTGGTGGCCTAGCGAGCAGTGGTAGCCCAGCGAGCGGTGGTAGCTCAGCGAGCAGTGGTGGCCCAGTGGTATAACGGCCCCGACTTACGAGTTGTAGGTCGTGGGTTCGAACCCAGGCGCTTTACTTTGTGTAAATAATTTCATCACCACTGCTCTTAAAACGGTGAAAGAAAACATCGTGAGGAAACCGGCATGTCCTCGAACCAACATTTCGAAGACATGAGACATCTATCAATCCGCATTTGGCCCGCGTGGTGGATTACGGCCCACTCCCTCTCACAGAGAGGACGCCTGTGTCCCGGCAGTGGGAACGTTATAGGCTGATTATGATGTACTGATTGTCAACATCCCGGTTTAAACGAGGCGTTAATTTGACAGTGACCATGTCTGTTGAACTCTATTGATACTAAACTGAATAATGTCAACTGTGTAGGTAAACAAATTAAATCAAACAATTTGCAATTTTATCGAATAAGTAATGTGAGTAAGATATTTTCCTTGTTATTTTTTCCTTATAATCAATAGATAACAGGAAAAACATCTATAAACATATGTACCTACAAGCTCATACGATCATGCATGAAGTGACTTTATTATGTATAGTTATTGCATGATTATATGGTATAGATAAGATATAGAAGAGTTATTTATAAAGTAAATAAAACAATGTTCGTCGAGACTTCATTTCACGAAGTTTACTGGGTCCTTACAAGGTACTATATTCGTTTTTATCAAAATTCAGACAGGCTGACAGGAATAAACTATTCAATAAAAAATCAAACATTTAACATACCAGTCCATCTTTGAATTTCTGCGTCCAAGGCTTTGCCGTGGTAGTTGTGACAGTGCCAGCTAGGGCACCAGTCAGTGCCGGCGCACTGGACGGAGCACTCGTCACCACAGACACGTGCGAACATAATGCTACAACGAAAACAATTGCCAACGCGATTTTCATCGTGCCGTCTTTCGTCGTGTCACAACTCCGAATAACTTTAAGCAATTGAAACCATCAGTAAAACTGACTTGGCTTTTATAAAGCATACACAGGAAAAGGTAATACAAAACTTTGCTGCTTGGGCTAACAACTTGCTCCAGTCAGTTTCCAACTTAAGGAAATGTTTTATCATTGTCTGTGCATCACTAAAAGCGCGTTTAAACCCACACGAGCAATGTGTCACATTAGCTTCCTTTGTAATTGTTTGTTTATTAGAATTATATCAATAGTTGGGTTTACCAAGTCATTAGGGCATGGAGTGAGTACTCAACGTTCAATCGATTTATTAAAGATGTCTAACTTAGATTATCCTAATGGCAATTAAATTATGGAAATATACCTACTGATAAAATCAAGATATCTTGCTATCTGAGAATTTGTTCTTAACGGGTAGGTGGGTTTACTGGTTTGTTTTACTTAGTAGGAGTAAAGAAAGAACTAAAGAAACATATTTTATTTGGTACACGCTCCGGAAGTAAAAAAGGAGAATTAAAAAATAACAAGTATTTTTTTTATGAATTCGGTAAACAGCAAAGAGTAGCGTATTATCTTAGAAGTAGTAATTAATTAAACCAACCTTCGAGAGAGACGTGTTAGTAAATCATAATGATGAATGGGCAAGTTTTCGTGTAGACGTAAATATATAGTACAGATGTGGATTTGAAGATCATTTCTCATGAGATAATCGTACTCCCCTGCACAGATGCGTAGGTACGATTCTTCACAAATGTGATGACCATTGGCATCTAACAGCATATTTTAAGTTAGAGTCTACTACTTGATTTAATTTCAGTTTTCATGTATTGTCTGTTTACACACTGTCTACGTTTCTTATCCGGTTTCTTCTGTCGCAGGCCTGGCCTGGCTGGAAGAAAGGATCCCGCATAAAATATTAGCAAAAAGCCGTTCGGCCAATTTAGGTCACATTTTAGGACATTGTAGTCTGCAACATCATTCATTCATTCATTCATTTATTTATTCATTAACAATTTACATTGTGTTGAACATTACATATTAAAAAGAGAAGTAACACATGCAGAAACAACTACATTAAGCAAATTAATACAATGTCAGCAAAATAATAAAAAGACACAAATAAATACAATATCTGGTTCATAGCAGGTACAGTGTCAGATAAAAAGTCTAATTTATTATTATAAGGTAAAATATCAATTACAATGTGAAACATAAAGCAAGTATAATGTCAAATTCAATGTCCAATTATTAGCAAGTATGTCAAATTCAAAGTAAAAAAAATTAGAAATCATTTCGCTAAGGTCTTAGTAATGAGCATAGTATAATTATATAATTTAGAATCATTAAATCTGTTCAACTGCTATTATTTTAAGTGACTACTTTTATCACTAATAAATTCCGATACCGAGTAAAAACATTTTTCCAACAAGAAGGCCTTTAATTTAGTTTTAAAAGAGTGCGAGCTATAAATTAATAATTTTAAATCAGTTGGCAACCTATTAAATAACTCTACTGCTTGGTATCTGGAACAGTGCTTAGCTATGTTAAATTTCGGTGCCATCTTGTGTTTAAATTCTTTCCTTCTTGTGCTTTCTCTTATCTTACGCTCCTCATGATGATTGAAAGTCTATATCGGCGCAAAGTTTAACGATGGCCAGTTTTAGAGATATAGCCATTTTTATGTTGAGTTCAGAAAGATTCTAGAATAATGTACTTTTTTGTATTAAGTGTTTTGTGTGTAAATGAATAAATAAACAAAAATAGCAATTGTTTTTTTAAATCTTTCTGTGAAATTTCGCCAATTAATTTTAAACAACAGCCCTGTATAAAGTCAAGTGGCATGTAATTAGGTAAATAAAGCCCAGATACACTTGTAGTAATACCCTTCAGAACATTATTCTTGCTCCAGTAAAACAAAATGCCGACGGAAAGCCCCATGATTCAAGTAAAATTTACAAGTATTTAGCCATTAAGTATTCTCTCTATTAGGTATTTACATTTTTTTAATGAATTAATTGACTAGATTATGCAAAATTTTGATTGAAATTTATTATGAATGTAGTTTTGGTCAAACTATAAGTTAAAAACATTAAGTAGGTACGTATATCTTATTTCTAAAAAAGAAGGGCTCATGGTTAATTAGTAACAGCCGCACGGGTCGATCGAAGGTTAAGCTACGCTTGCCGCGCTCGGTTCGTGGATGGGTCACCATCCATTACATATCCCTCCGTGCCTCGAAAAGCACGTTAAGCCGTTGGTCCCGACTGTCATTCGTAGGTCTTTGACAGTCGTTACGGGTAGTCAAAAGCCCAAAACTCTGACAACCAGCCTTACCAAGGCGTTTCGTGTTACCCAGTAACTGGGTTGTAAAGTTCAAATAGGCATTCGCTCCATATAAAATACTGGTATTCAGCTGCATCTGGTTAGACTGGAAGCCAACCCCAACATAGTTGGGAAAAGGCTAGGGAAATTGATTGAACTTATTTCTAAAAAAACAATAGCAATATAGAGGTTCTAGTCTTCTAGTTATAGAATATCCTTTTCGCTCCTCTTGCTCAAAAAGTCCGTCATTGTAGCTTACCAGAGCGGGTATAAAAGATCATATTTTCTTCTAGGAGTTTGTTTCTTTAATTTTTGTCTCTTACCAACGGCCCTATAAAAACGTAAAAGATAAAAACTCGACCTATTGTTTCATAAAAAAGTTTTATTTTATTATTGTAACTAAAAGCGGCGATCTCTTCGGTAGAATGCGTGCATTGCGTTGCGACTACAGAAGAAATAATAAAAAGGTAACTATTTAATGTTTTATAGCATTATTTTATTTTCTCGCAATCGTAGTGAAAAGTCTACTTTTTCGCAATCGTAGTGAAAAGTAACACACGGCGCTATATAAAATCCCATTATAACTCGGTTTCTATTTACTCCCTCGCTAAAGCTCGGGAGTAAAACTACCTCGTATATAATGGGTCATTTTAGCCCCTTGCATAACAATCTACTATGTTATTTATTTATAAATGTAGAAATTTGGAATTTTCGTGACACAATGGGCGGTCTTATCGTTACACGACAACGTCTGGATGGAGTTGTGATTCTCTGGAGAGGCACAAGAAAAACTCTGATCTTTCCGGCGGAGATCCCTGAGGACGGCCATCGAAACGTTTTAAGGCTCCCGCAAACAGGCACGACGCGACTCTAGTAAAACAATTTCTATGAAAACTTCATGGATATTATTTTAAAAGAGTCGCGTCGCGCCTGTCTGCGGGGAGCCTTTAGTCGGTAGAAGTCCGATATAGACTGCCTCTTTAGTCTAGTGGTCGCAAACGTCACTCTGTTGGGCTCGAGGCCCAGAGTTCGATCCCAGGTCGAGCGTAGTTTCATTTGGGTTTTCCATCAGCAATTTCTCAGTAACAGCCCAATAGAGTCTAGGTTTGTGCCCAGTCAAGGGCAATGGGCTCGCCCCTTTTACATTATCTGGCGAAATGTGAGTGTACTACAGGTCCGCCTACCCTCCGGGAATTTCTGGAGTGATTTTATTTTATGTTATGAAGTTCTATATCATCCTAGGTTTTTCCGGGTTTACCAATAGGGTCCACTAGGTTTGGTATTCATGAAATAAGGGCATTTTATAAGACAATAAAAATAAAACAATTGGAGGTCCTTCCAGCAGTGGTTGCTGTAAGCCGATGTTAAAGATAAAAATTAAATTGTCATGATGTCGGGCCTGAATACTTTACTGCTTGACCGTACTATTGTAGTTTATATTTGCTACGTACACATATGGATATACATATACTTACATATCAATAAGTACCTACAAGGCAGACCTACATTTTGATTGATGTCTAACCATTCAACTGGGTGGTGAAAGGATCGGGGTCAGCAACTCACTCGGATCATAGTTATCAATGCCTTATCTTGATTGGCACAAGGTCAAAAAACATCAAAGATGAAAGACTAGAGAAAGAAAAGTAACACATCATTATTTTCTATTTATTAAATATAAATACATTTTAAAAGTAAGAAGTGAAATCTTAGCAGCAACGAAAACAATTTAGAAAATTTAATTCAATATTGTGATATATTTTTTAATGATAAGTAGGTTTGGTATCTGGACAAAAAAAAATATAACGACTAATTTTGCTAGCCTCGTTTATCTTCAAGGCTTAGACTAGACATACATGCACATGGAAACTCATCAGGAAAAGTTAACTTTACACTAATTATAAGTTAGTATTTTCTCGATAACAATAAGACTGCCATTCCCTAATGCCTCTTCTTGTGCTTAGGTTTAAAGAAACTGTAGACATCGTGCGCTGTGCTTGCTATGTTGACCGCTCGAAGCCCTTTGCCCTGAAAAGAACAGATTATGTTACAAATTATGTAATATTCAGTAAGGCCCAATGCTGATAGAATAGAATAGATCATTTATTTGTCCAAAACACACACACACATGGCATGCAAGATGTTACATAAAAAGAGACAAATCATCATGTCATATTTAGAGGATGACAGTAACAAAATGTAATGCGAATTTCACTACATTGTACAAAATCTACTTTACTCATATGAACTTTCTTTCAAATATAAAATAAAATAAAATGATTTGGTAAATTATCATCATGATTCTCCTATCCTTATCCCAATTTATTTGGAATCGGCGCAACATGTCTTTTTCTTCCATACTTCTCTATTAGTCGACATCTTGGTAGTCTATGGACCATAGATATCCGACTGTATAAAAGATAACATCTCTAGAATGGAACTTCCAGCCATATCATCTTTCACGCAGTCCATCTATATCGTTTGTTTTATCTTCCCCTACTCGTATACATTACATTCATACTCAAATCTTTCCTGACGACATTTTCCTCATTCCTCCGCATCACATTCCCATACAATGATAACCGATTTGCACATAACTTTTCAGTCTTAGTCAGTCAATCTTTTCTTTGGTAAATACATATTCTTATAAATCACACGTCCTGAGGAAAACAAACACGTATTTTTACAACAAAAAAACTAAGAATGCTTTTATGGCCCAACTCTTTTGTTGCAGCGAGCACATTGTGGCTTCTCATAATAAGAGCTCATTTTTGGTAAGTGATGTGGGTATTGTTAATCTTTTTGTCTCTTAATAGACACGGTCGTTGATGTAAGTTACACACAAAGGTAGGAATTTCAGAAATTGACTGCTGCTCATGAGTGGGCGGCTAACTGGGAGTGGTTCATTACCATGGGTACTATGTAGTTTAGGTTTGAAGTTGAAGTTTTCGTTTCTATATTGAACAGTTAAAACAATGTTTAGAGTTGTGGGTTACTTACAACTGCTCTTCCCGCTTTTTTAATTGCTCTGACTGGTATCTTTCCTGGAGCTGCCTCAGAAGGCAACAGAAGCGCAATCACGATGATAAAAATAACAAAAACTTTAGTAAACTTCATGGTTATAAATTTTTTCAGCAGTTATGGGCACGTTATTCGTATCACGCAGAAGATACACTCTTAAATACTCGGTAATAACTTATGAAGTAAAACAAATACCGACCCATGTTTTTATACACAGAGATAAAATAGCACCGGGGCTTTACAATTCCCTAAACGGCGCATGTCGAAATCGTGATGAATAACTTACGTTTGAGTAAACTCGTGCTAATTTCTAGGAATATTGTGCGCATCTGTGTGATTGCGTCATTTCATATTCTTAGGATAACTATAAACATAACAAAACAAAACCGATAAGCCAAACTCATTATAGTAAACAAAATAGAGATGAGAATAATGGAAATGATACAAGACCTACTGAGTAGTGGAAATTGCCACCCTACATTACCTAACTTAAAAGTGAATGACAGCCCTTAAAAACGAATTTCCCCATGAAATCTTAATTTTATCTGCCGAATCATGAAATCTATTTTTATTGCCATTTGGGTTTTTGTATAAATCAAATAATATGTACCTACTAACAATTTGCTGGACCGTCATCATAATCTGCCAAGCCTTTTCTCAACAATGTCGGGGTCGGCTACCGGTCTAACCGGATGCCGCTGAATACCAGTAAATATCCTAATCCTAATCCTATAACTAATATTATAAATGCGAAAGTAAGTTTGTTTGTTTGTTACCTTTTCACGCCTAAACCACTGAATCGATCATCCTGAAATTTTGCATATACGTTGTCAGGTGTACAGAAACGGACATAGGGTACCTTTCATCCCGAAAAAAAGTACTGTTCCCGAGGAAAAGAACAATAACGTTCTTATGATAATAGATGGCGCCACATGTCTTCCGATCATGATTGAATTATAACCCGAATTGATAGTCAGTCTAAATTAACGCGAGCGAAGCCGCGGGCAAAATCTAGTTTTACAATATGCTGAACTATTGTGTCTAGATTTGGCAAATTTTCAATACCTATTGATATCAGTACGCTCTGATGTGCCCTTGTTAACTAACAACGCATTGTGTAGAGTCAGCAAAGAATGGCAGTTGTATTACGTGTCGTGAACGGACAGCAAATAAATAAGTTGTGATAATATTTTGACTCCTATTTCGGATATTTGACCTATAAAAGTCAACTGCTTAGCAAAAAGCATTCGGTTCCGCTGAAAATAAATTGGCAAGATTGATGGATTTTGTTTAAATATTGACTTCTGAAACACAATAGCGAAAGTTGACACTTTTTGACGTAGGTACTCGTAGGTTACTGGTACATTGATTAATTGCTTACCTATAATATAAACATCGATTTTTTTTTATACATTATTTTAACCTATACTAACCTTCCTTTTGTAGTAGAAACATATTTTAATAAATTTATTCTTAGTCAATTTTCCACATTTCATGCGTGTTGGTTTACCTAAGTATGTGGCAGGAAAATAACTAATTATTTTCGAATATTTTTGAGCACCGAACGATTTTCTTGTTTTTCATGAAACTTGTCATATCATAAGTAGGTATGTGCCTAGTGGTTTAATTTCTTATTATTTTTGGGTGGCTGGCAATTTGGCGACCCACCTGATGGTAACTGAACAATTGCAATACCAGGACAGATACATCGAAGGAGCGAAACCAACCCATACCTACTCTTCAATCACACTTCAAGAAACCTCCAAGCTTGCTGCCAGAAATAGGTATAGGTAGTAGGTAGGTACTTCCCTGGTCACTAACTAACACACACCACCCCTCCTCTTACACCCTACATACACATATTTGCGTCGGGGGTTAAACATTAATTTTAAATAAATATGCATCTTAATAGTTATGCAATCCAAGGATCAAAGGTTTTTTTTTATTAAAACAAAAACCGGGTGTCGGGTGTATTATTAAAAAAAAACCCATTCGGCATTCTCGGTGTTCCAGGCACCCCGGGATTATTTTGATTATCTTGAATACTTTCATAGCAATTTACTTTAGGTAAATATGCATCCGAATTATCCGATCTCTGATGATGAATGAATTAACGATCTCTGAAATTAATCTACTAAATGCATTGGGTGATTTGATAATTTTAAGCTTTCAAATTTTTCATTTTTCTTTGTTCGTATTGAAATCTAGTTTGAGCCTACATATAAGTTGAAATATTTTCTCAAAAAAACATGAGGTAAGAAACAGTCACCGATGTTTGTACGCGGCTTAAATTTCGTTTGTACGTCATAAAACAACAAAGACGTGTCTTTCATGCGTTCCGCGTGTTTCATAAAAGGATTATTATAACCGAGGACTTGTTTGCTAGGAAATGATCTCAAAACTGATACACCAATAATAAACAATGTGTGAGTTTTTCATGAACTAAATTAAATATACATAGCATACCCGTATACATAAGTAAGTAATATTAAATCAATACTTATCAGTTGTACAATGTCGAGTCACACTTAGGGCTGATTTTTCAATAAATATAATAGTTTTATCACAGGAATACATAATAATATAGCGGTTTGACAGTTTTTGCTAATAAAAATATTTCGAACTGTCATACTCTTACTCTTCAGATAAAACTACTATACTTTACTATAAAAAAATCAGCTATTAAATAAGTTAAGTTATACTTTATTTCCCTTGACGTGTCTGTATGTTTAGTGAGCTGTGGTTGCAGCACTAGCAACACTAACGAAGTCTTTCTGGAAAAAAAAATTGCTAGACAATACTTTCTTCTTCTTCTTTCTTCTCAAGTCTTGCGTCTCTGATCGTCACTTTAGTGTGTTTAAAGTAGAATTTTACATGCTGCTCCTTTAGCATTAAAAGACCATTTTCCGAAATTTTATATTCCTTTCACAGGAGTATTTGTCGAACTGGAAAATGCTTTAAAAACTTACAAGTTTTGAGCTAGCAAAGCCAAGAGAAAGAACATAAATTTCCCAACAGAGACTTCGTAATAAACATCTTTGTATATGAAAAATAAATACCTGCCATCGTAAGCTATGGTACTTTATAGCTAGCTAAGCGCCGAGTAGACCTAACATTAAAATCAATTTATCTAAGATCTAAACTCAAACTCAAAGCATTTATTTTAATTAAACCATTTACTGGCACTTTTGAATTGATATGGAGTCGGTCAGTTAGTCAGAAAGTTGAAGGATTGTAGCTAAACTTACCACTCTGCTTGTCCAGTTTTCTTAAGTGCGTTCTAGTCAGTAGGTTGTGGCGCGGCGTCACAGGCGCCGGCGTACAGCGCGAGCGCCGCCATCAGCATCACAAACAGTGCGGTCAGCTTCATTGTCTTTTCTAGTTATTACTGCTTCACATAGACTACGAGGAACTTGGCTTTAAGTCGAAATTGACTGTGTCAACATAACACCACACTGACCACGCTTTATATACATACAAGAGGTCTCTTGTACGTTGTTCAAATGTAAATGGTGATATACATTTGAACCTGTTTTAATTGCAATGAGTCTGAATTAACATAATTATAATAACCCCTAAAGATAATGTAAAGCATGCTGTTTGGTGGTCAATCATTTAGCTCCGCCTATGGCAGGAACTGGTATGTTAGGTACTTATCGGTAACTATCCTCACCATGCAACGAGTATGACACGGAAGCCATAAACAAATGATGATTTAGGAGGATGTTAAAAAGGATTATATTAACTTTATAACTCTTTATAAGTACACCCGATTTCTGATAGGTCAATCAAGTCTCGGAGTCCAAATTCAATCATATCTCATAATAGCTATTCACATGAGATATAATCTATAAATATAATCAATTATAATAATAAGATATAATCAATTCACATGAGAGTTCAAAATTGACTCATTTGAGTAGCCATTCAGAAATCAGGAATCATTTTAGGTGAAATGTTTTGAAACGGTACTTAATCGGTAATTAAGTACCGTTTAAAAACATTAAGTATAAAATAAGTAAATTAATGCTTCTTAAACAATCCAGTAAATAACAATTTATTCATAACATTTAAACATAACATAAAACAAGACGTACCTAAATAACTAATGACTGAGCATGGTGCGTCCAAGCCTACTTCAAGTCAGTCAACTCATTGGTGCAGCGTCTCCAGGTGGTCTTTCTTCTTCGGTATAGTTGGAGGTATTTTTATCTATCATTATTGTTTCCTGTCCTTGACTGTTTTGTACAACTCGTGGGCGGTGGCCGCTGCACTCACTGCACTCACGACTTATTTCTGTAAACAAAAACAATTTTGATAAGTTTACAAACTCTAAACTACACACAATCCGCACACTCACTAAAATACAGAAGGGTGATGTTACTCGTACAAAAACCAATACTTACAATTACTTTGAAAATTTATTTAAAAAAATAGATGCATGATATTTTTAAATATATTATTATCTACTTCTACTTCAATACATAATAATCAACCACAAACTGACAATTAACTTTAATATTTTTTAAATCAGAACTACAATTTTCACGATATTTGACTAAAATTAGTAGATTTTTGCAAAAAAAACACGGTAGACTTTATCGGCAGAATATTCGAATAACATGTACAACTTCTCAGCTATCCAATGAGATACAATAAGATACCAGATATCTTCAAAAAAATATAAAATGTCAAATTACTCGAAAATCGTTGAAATTTGCATTGAGTTCATAAGGGGTTCATGGGGAGTTCATTTACAATCAAATGACTGATTGTAAATGAACTCCCCAACATCCCCTAAATGGATTGCCGACGTATTACCAATAACCCTGTATATTATCACATAAAGTATAGGAGATGCATTTGAAGTATACGGCCTTAAATAAACTGAAGCTCACGGCAGTGTAGATGTTGTGTTAAATTGATGGCGGTTTTCGCCATTGTCTGATGCTTACTTAAGATAAAAAAAACACTTTTACCCTAACCTCGGATATCTATGCCCTAACTACTCACATTCGATTAGACTTGTATCTACACTCAGTCTCAAGTCCATGGTAACAAATTGGCTTTGACAACTTACAAGTTCTTACTAGTGACAGGTGGGTAATCGCCTGCAAATAAAAATATGGCAAAAATATCACATACATTATTTAACTGTTGAAATGTGCAATGTGATATTGATAGGGTTTGTGCAGCATAGTCCGCAAGCAATGCAATATGTTTTGTCCAAAATCGATAAACAGTGACCGTTCTGCAAATAATGTCACGAACAATCTCCATGCCAAGGTATATCTACAGGCTTTGTAAGTACAATGCTCTGAAAATTTGCTTCAATGCTTATTATATTAGTCGCTGGGTCGATTCCTATATACATTGATGGATCTTGTCTTGCGGACAAAGGGGTTAGGCTAATAAGTCATAACGACGACGAGAAGCTGATTCATTATAAATCAATTTGAAAGTAATGAACCAATAGGTACGTGCAATTATTTTGATTCAAATAGGGAACTTAATTTGGGGTCCGAATCCGTGGCTGTGGTAAGGACATAGGCAAAGACATTTTCCTTACCTACATTCCCAACTATATAAGGGCTTATGTATAATGTAACCCAACACCTGACCAGTCTAGTTACATGAAATGCCAACCCCTACTGATTATTTTTAGGATCTCCAACAAAAGATTTACACAATACACGACACATGAATAACGGGCAACATCGGGTCCAGTGAATATTGTTGAACTATCGGTTTTCCCACAATGTAAGCATTTTCTTTTTATATTGTAAGGTTTTACACATTCCATTTGATAACATACTTCCGTTTAGGCCTTTGAGACAAGCGAGGATACTGATCTTTCTAAGTATTTATAATTATTATCATTCTTCATAGTGTTAATTCCATTACGTCAAGCTCGTCAAAGTAATGTCAATCAAGAGGTAAAAGAGAGATTTTGTTCTTGTATTTATAAAGCACTGTACGTGGTATACCACGTACAGTGCTTCGAGATGAAGTCGACTGTGACAATATATTGTCACAGTCGACTTCATCTCGAAGCTGAGTTCCTCGTAGCTTGTGTGGAGCAGTAAGAACTAGAAGTCACAATGAAGCTAACGGCGCTGTTTGTGATGTTGATGGCGGCGGCGGCGGCGCTTGCATTGTTCGCCGGCGCTGGTGACGCCGCGCCACAACCCGCTAAGATCAACTGGTTCGCACTGAAGAAGACTGGGAGCACACTTGTAAGCACTTACCTACTTCCAATGATCTATTGCGTTTATAGCTCGCTTGGTCTGTTAGGCAGAAGTGTTTTAGGGTATACCTTCATACCTGGTGGGAAGTGATCACAGCCACCTATGGAAATTTGCAATGCCAAAGGCATTCCAGTGTGTTGCCACCTCAGAGCTAAAAATGTCTTATGTGCCAGTACAGCGGCACCCACAGCAACGCCGCTTAACGGCAAAACAATGCGAATAATAGCCAGTTATTGTAACTGTTGGACATTTACCAAATTGTTTTCTTTTTTTACAGAAAAAAATCATCAGTGGGGTGGGTGCAGCAGCTACTGCCCACGAGTTGTACAACTCAGTCAAGGAGAGCAGAAAAAAGGGATAGATAAATTTTTGTACCCTGGAGTCAACAATCTTAGGATTAACTAGGTCATTAATCTATTTATTGCTGTTATACTATACTATTAGTAAATCAATTGTTTATTTGTTATATTTGAATCAAATAGTTTTATATACAATGAGGTTATATGTACCTATATGTAGGTACCTCATGCCTCTTTATCACATTAACGATATCGTGTAAGTACCACGAAGTAAAATATAGGTAAGTACTAAATGCTAGGCTTAATGACCCCGACCCGACCCGACCGACCCGACCCCGGAGGGAAAATACGTTATAAATTAATTATTATATTTGTTCTGAGCGTTCGGGTTTACATCACCGCGCCTATCTTTTCACTCATTTTTCCAAACAATAACCTAATTCAAATAATTTGAAAGCTCATTCCAAATTCGCTTGACTGTTCGCATATACCTAGATTTATTTTATAGTCGGATTCTGCACACAACCTTTACGGTACCTACTCGTATGTTCAGGTATTCGATGACTTGTAATTTTTTAGCTAGGTATGTCAACAAAAAGCTAACGTATTGTACCTAGGTATGTGTCTGGAATGATTCATCAATTGGCTAATACAGCCGCGAAAAGAATCGTCTCGAAGACAATGTACTATTAAAAATATATATTAAGATGTACAGATCATTCATAGTAATGAAGAACACATAATATCACCAAACGACTTTTTGTAAAAATCCGGGACGGCGATTTTATTACAGCAACTACGCAAAACGCAAAAAATATTTGGTACTAGAAATTACAATGATTAATGATAGCTACCCTTATCGGCACGAAGCAGAGGAATGACACATGATGTTTTTGAGCAAGCTAATTACTTTCACCCGTACATTTAATTAAGATAATATTTACGACAAACTTCCAACCGATTCTAAATCTGACAACATACGCAAAAAAAATAAAAATCAACTTAGGTACTTAGTTCGATAAGACTTACTTACCTAAATTAGCAGCTTCGGTCCAAGTTCATAATTCGGCAATTAATTGAATATTTGGCGTTTCATCGAAGGTCGGAACTAGACAAAGTGTGGAACTTTACTTTGGAGACTGTTATGTCTTTGGTTTGGCAGTATCTCTTCGACCATTTTGGATTGCTACCGCGCTAGCGTCGCATAGTTTGTCAAAACCGCTAGCGATATTCGGTGTCACACAGTTATGAACTTACTTATCAACCTCAGCTATCGTGCAATAGTCTGTGGTAACGAGCGCTCCGTCTAACTACTTACGATTATTATTTTCGAAGATATATCGGCTTTATAATCAGCCCCTTAATGCTGAGGTTCACGACCCATCTAGTATTTTTCTAAATTTCTAGGTCCTGGGTCATTCTAGTGGCTTGCTGAAAATATTATAAGAGATTAAGCATAAAGTTTAATTTTGAACGAACACTCTCATATTCTTTTTTTTTTTGGGAATGGCCTCTCTCTGGTCAACCTAGGAGGTTGTCGGCTACTTAACCGGACTTTCCTGTGAATTATTTAAAAAATTAAGACCCCCAGCTAGGGCATAAAGCTTATTAACTAAGCGACACGATAAGGGCACCCCTGTGGGGTACGGACCTCGGCTTATGGCGTCGCTTGGGGAGGGCAGCAAGGGACAAGCTGAATTTTTGCCACAAGCTGAAAAGCTGAATTGAAGAATTTAAAGCTGCAGGCTCAGCGGCGCGGGCTGGCTCGAGCTAGGATCGAGGCAGGCATGGACGAGGACTTTACGGCGAGTCCCGGCCGATCTATTATTGTACTTGCAAACGGTACTGGTAGCCCTAACACTCTCCTGGAGGAGGGTTGTGGCATCAAAATCAAAATATTTTATTTCACATAAACCAACATGCGCACTTATGAAACGTCAGAAGCTAGGTGCACGGTTCCAATTGGTTGTTTCCTATCGAGAAGAGCCGGCAAGAAACTCCACGGTTACTCTTTTAAAAATAAGGGGCTTTTACAATGTTTCAAATTATAGTGCTGATAGGTATGGGAGGACAGTGTAGACCTGTCAACAAGTAACAGGCACTCAACAAAATATAAAAAAATACATAAAAAGGTCTACTAATCTACAGTCTACAAGTCTATGTAGACTTGTAGACTGTAGATTAGTAGACCTTTTTATATATTTTTAAAAACGACTTCCACCGTGCTCGACGATGTCGTCGGGCATGGTGGAAGTATGCCTCGATCGGTGAATCTTACTAGTGCGGGAGGGAAAGTATCAGACTGCCGCCGCAATCAGGAGATTGGAGTGCTTTATAGCAGAGTCGAAGAAACGCTTTGAGAGGAGTTTCTTGAACTGCTGGACTGTGGGCAGAATATTCTCAAATTGTATCCTGAAATATTTTTATTAGGTACCCACTAATCGAAAAGCAACTTTCCTCACCCTATTTATTTTATTCATTTA
The DNA here is from genome assembly GCA_917490735.1 of Dryobotodes eremita. Classification (NCBI taxonomy): domain Eukaryota; kingdom Metazoa; phylum Arthropoda; class Insecta; order Lepidoptera; family Noctuidae; genus Dryobotodes; species Dryobotodes eremita. The sequence continues at coordinate 13,019,740 of OU823251.1, read as the reverse complement.
TTTTTGTTACACAATCGTTGAGCATTCTTGCAACGTGAGCGACTATTATTTGAATATTGATATAATTTAATAATACTGACAGGATTTAATGCGACGAACATTATTTCTGAAATAAAAGAAACATGATCATGATTGCCTTTTTATACATCACACCATGAATAATATTATTGTCGATATCTTACATGATGGCCATGACTTTCCTCATTCTGCATTAACTTCAATGCCTAATTGCCTATAATTATCAATCACCAATTATAACACAAGATAAGTAGAAAAATAACCTTAAAAACTATAGGTGGGTACTTAAGGAAAATTCCGACTATGATAGAGTCAGATTTGCATGAAAAGGGTTCCGCTTATCACAGAAGACCTAATTCTGAAGATAACTGCAAAACCAATCAATCGAAACCAAAATAAATATGTAGTTAAAAAAAACTAAAATACAAGTTTGTCTCACACCCTAAAAGTTATAAAATAATTAAAATGACTTGTATTCGTTTTTCTTTTATATTCAATGACTTAATCAAAAAGCGTTACGCACAACTAAAAAGCACTCCACGCTTTTTGATTTAACCATTGGATATAAAAGAAGAAAGTAAAATTAAATTAAATTATTTTATCATTTTCAGTGTGTGATAAAGCGTGTTTTTTTTACTATTTATTTTTATTTTCCACTTTTTAGTCTAGTATATTCTTCATTTAATTAATAAGTCTAAAGTCAACGAAGTTATGACTTAAGTGGTTTACTAGTAGCCACTGAAGAGTTCCATTATCCACCTCCTGGCTCCATTATAAGATCAGCTCCAAGATATCACATTATAGTTTTTTCATCCGAAGTACATACACATACAAAGTTTCATTTTGATACGACAATTAGAAGTAGGGTAAAATTTACTTCTAAGATTTTATTACATTGTTTGTTAGTTAGTTACAATTGAAGCTGAAAAAGCGTCTTAAAAAAGGAAACACATTTCGAACTTGGCAACCACCTTCCAGTCTTTTGAAAGTCAGTTACTAAATTTTTTAAGGATATTGCAACACAAAACTCTTAAAATTCATATAATAGATTTATAACATGCTAAATTAATCCTTTAGATAATATTCAACTTTATTATTAAATAGCACCATTCTTCAGTCTACACCATACTTTCCCAAAGACCTAATTGCCACGGCTAAGGCACCTGTCCCACCGCCGGCGAGTAATGACAAGTGAGTCTGAGTAGAGCTAGCAATTAATAAAAACTAGTAGAGCTAGCAACTTAAAACGAGTTGCCGAGCAACGAGCAGTGAATGCGCGATGGCTACGAGCGATTACTCGCTGGTACGCCTATGTACCAAACGTGAGCCTCTCAGCGAGTGATATGCCCACCAACCGAGCATCGCTGAGCGAGTACTCTCTTTGATAGCTCTTGGCGCTGCGACAAACGAGTACTAGCTGGCGGTATAAAAAGTCAGCAATCAACTAACTATTAATTTAAGTATCCCTTTTACTGATACGGGACCTACAATTTTTGAGCGAGAAAATCGTTGATAGGTTGTCGCTTACTCGTCGGCGGTGGGACAGCTGCCTTCGTGAGTCGCGACCTACAATCTACCTTATATTTATTATTTTGGCGGTGGTTGAACACTAACAATATCTACTTCATTTAAATCGGGGCCAAACTGAAGCGGAACGTGCAACAGCTGGGTGACTAAAATGAAGATCTTGTTTGAATAAAATATTTTAAATTTTTATCCTGCAGATATGAGAATCTGGAACATCAGACGACGAAAGGCTATGCAAGAAGATTTAATAGTATAATATGCACCAAGGGGATAAAGCAGTATATTATGTCACGGGCGCCGTATTGAGCGTAACGAAGGATTCAGAGTTTTTAGTTAACTCCCGAGCAAAGCGAAGGAATAAAGACAAGAATCCTAAGTGCAGCGAGGGATTCAAGCTTGCCCAAGACGAAGGCACTTCTATCCCTGAGGAGGATACTATACTTTTCACACTATAACAATACAATAAAAAGCAATAGTAGGTACTAGAATCATATTTTTTTTATTAGTATTACAGTTAGTCATTATTTAAAACAATTAAAAGTTAAAGGTAATGTTTGATACATTAGACCAGTTGTGGAAAGACAGTTATATTTTTATTTGGTACATTTATTGAAGTGGAGGTAGAGTTTATTTGCGTATTGCTGTTGAGTAAAGTTTCAGAAACTTGGGTCTGCTGAGGATCATTTTGGATCGTAAAAGCTGGTAAAGGTGGTGCATGAGGCAACGGGCTAGATGAATAGTGTTTTGATGTGAATGGTTGCGGTGACAAAGGTGTCCAAAGATCAGTTATCGACGGTGTTTTAGTTTGATGTTGTCACCAATGCGGTAGCTCTTTTTATCATTATTCTGTATAGAATTTTCAATGTAGCCCTCCGCTACTGCATCAGATTTCTATCCACCGTGTCGTTTAATCTGGGTCATGTCTGCTCCTGAATCCGCCAGAAGAGTAGCTGATGTTCACCTGAAACAATGGCCCATGTAGAGCTCGGCATTTGTCAATTTCAGGTATTTCGCAATTTCTTTCGGCAAGGTGCTGATCTTATTTTTGCCAAAGACTTGCCTGGTGCACTTGCCATTATTATAAGCTACGAAAATTTTGTTAGTGTTTATATTAGAGGGGCGTTGAGCTTGGAACTTTTCGACAATTCTTACGTATTCCCCACGGACTACGAATTACCGTTCTTTCTTTGATTATGTGTCTGGCAAATTTACCAACTACAAATCTGAATGTTTTTCGATATCTTCGATTTTAATGTTTAAAAGTTAATTTCCACGATAAGCGCCATTCACTCCAAAAATCAAGGCCACCTGTAACAAAAATAGACAGTTACGTTAGTAAGTAGGAAGGTAAGTTACGTACTTTAATATAAAAAGAAATGTCGACATTTTGGCTTGTCGAAACATTACGCAACGCTTCAGTAAATCGCACACAAGCGATCGATGCATGAGCGGGTCGCTAGTAAGTATAAGTAAGTAAGTACCTAGCTATTTTAGTTACTAAAAGCCCATTCATTAGGTAGGTACTTACTTTTGTGGTAGGAAAGCTGTGGTCAGGGGCTTCATTTAGAAATGTTTCCACATTTTTAGCTATGAAAATTTTTGATTTCTTATGACGATGTCCTTCCACCAGTAATTTGGTGTATGTATTAATTTGAATATTATGTTTAAATCTTATTGTTGACCTGAGCATCGAATAGATGCACCATAAGCTACTTCACTTGTACCTGCATGATAAATGCTGGAAGTAAAATAAAAGCACGGATTCAGATACAGACCTGACGCCTTTTGTAATTTTCCATTTGTAAAAATCATAGTAGGCTTTCATGTACGATTCCTTGGACTTTTCTGGGAGTAGATTGTTAGCAATGTCAATGGCTTCAGATTTAATGTACTCCGGAATCAAATCACTATCGTCACATGACATTTGTCATGAGAATATGTAGTTTAATTTGTTGTTTAACAGCAAAGCAATTTTCAGTACAGTCAGTCTGGGTAACATAAACTTGCATATAACATTCACCCAAAATACTATTTGAGAGTTTTATTTTTTCTTAGCTTATGCTTAGTTTATTTGCAACAAACTTTGTAAACAATATGTAGAAGGTAACTTCGTAAATGTTAAGAGCCAGCGAAACAACTGAAAGCTGTAAATTTGACAGCGTCAGTGTTTCTTTTCAAATTTGATGTTTTTTTTTTATAATATTTTGTTACGAGTATTATTTCGAGTCAGTAAATACGTAAAACACGCAAGTTCATAAATTGTTAATCAAATTGTTAGAATTAATAGATAGCAGTGTTGATTTTCCTATGGCAACATTTTATTTGCCCATATTTATTGGTAAAAGTAAATTTTATGGTTTTCAAATTTATTGTCTATGGCTGTCAGCTGTATTTACCCAGATTGACTGTATTCGCGCCTTTTTTATTTGTGTTCTATTTTTGTATTCTACTCTTTGTGGCCAGTTTGATTTCCGAACAAGTTTTTTTTTAGTGCCTGTCTCAATGGTAAGTGCATGGGATTAGCATGTTTTATGGAAAATATTTGTATGCGATTTTTACTTGAGGTTACAATGTTCGAAATTCGAATCACATTAATGACCAGCGGGTCATAATGAAATTCAGTACAATATTAATGCCCGGCTAGACCCCAGACTCTGGGGCCCAGAGCTTTAATGACTTACTTTAGGTTAGGTTTGCATGACATATAATTTGACATTGTCGAGCAGGTGGTGTGACAAAAATCTTTTTTACGATATTTTTAGTGATTCCGTGATTTCTGACATATTTTAAAAAATTATACAAAATGTAAAACGCTTCCCGTAACATATAAATCTAGCTGATTAAATAGTCTTATAATGTAACTTTTATGCAAAAACAACAGCATAATGAAAATGTTCTTGACCTAAAACTCAAACTTAAATGCGGGACCTGACTGACTGATCTATCAACATACCACTAAACGGATTGGGCTGAAAGGCACACATATAGTTATTATGACGTAGGCATCCACTAAAAAGGGGTTTTTGGAAAACTTTTAGCTTTAAGGGGGTGAAATGGGGGATTTTGTTTGTATGAAATCTTATTCCTTGATAAACTTGGCACGAATGCATATTTAAGTAAATTATAAAGATTGTAATTTTTTATTTTTATATACTGCCCCCGAAAGGGGGATTGGGGGGTGTCAAAGTTCGTATAGATGAATTTACTACTACTACTGCTACTATTTTTACTACTTATACTTAAGACCAAAAATAAAAAATAACGTGTATTAGGTTTTTTCGAAAATCGTCCACTGGGATTATTAAATTTTAAAAGAGAGGATTTAACTGCGTTCTGATTAACTAAAAAAATAATTTGAATAATCTTTAGTTTACGCTATAGAAACATTCCAAAAGATTTTTCAAAATTAGTCCCCTTTGGGAGGGAAATTGGGGATACAGTTTATATGAAAAATCTTTTTCCGTTGGTTACTAAACTTGAAATTCGGCAATATCTTCCTCAGTACATAACAAAGATTGACACTTTTAGCTTTTTAAACCAGCATCTCACAGAGGATTCTCTCAGGATTTAGACTGTGTCAAAAGGCGCTGTCGGAGCCCACGGACAATGGTCCACTTGAAGGACTAAGTGCGGAAACCAAAATCCTAAAGAAGAAGAAGGCGCTGTCGGATTAACTCGAAACTCGGTACTTATATTTAAAAGTAAAAAATAAAAAGTACGTAATTCAGGGTTTTTCAAAAATCTACTTCTATCGGGGTAGAAAAAGGAGGTAACTGTTTATTTGAAAAATCTTTTCCATCTGTTGATCTGTTAACTTAAAAATAGGCCCGAAGGCTTATTTATCTAAATCTATACTAACATAATAAAGCTAAAGAGTTTGTTCGTTGTATTTTTTTGTTTGAACGCACTAATCTCTGGAACGACTACGAGTCGGATTAAAAAAAAATCTTTTTACGTTTGAAAGCCTAATTCTTGACGAAAGTTATAGGCTACTTAACATCACGCTATAATCCTTAGGAGCCAAGTAAAGAGAAAAAAGCAGAAAGAACGCTAAGCGAAAACGAAGTAATAGCACGGGCGGGCGATGCGATTCTACGGGGTGGATCGGGGGAGCGAGAAATTTCACGCGGACGAAGTCGCCGGCAGAAGCTAGTATAGTATAGAGATATCGGGATTCACCCTGCGCAGAAATTAGGTGTTCGATTTATTTTAATTGTGTACGTGACCAGCCAGATATTTTCCTTACAATACCTACGAACTAACTATGAACTGAAACAGTGCGGATTTTTCGTTACGTCATCACTCTTCAACTCATAATTTGCACTTGGTACTTATATCGAAATCAAATAAATAGATGAGCATCTGATGAAAAATATCATTTGTGCATCTTCCTCGATCACTCCAAGTTATCTGTTTTCATCAAAGTTGTGAAGTAAGAAAATCTGTCAATATGAAATTCATGGCTTTCTTCATGGTGATTCTGGCGGCTTTGGTGATCCTGATCAACACAGCTGAAGCTAACCCTAAAATGAAGGCTGGGTCGGTTGGGGTAAGTATTTTTTTAGTAACCTTTTCTATCATTGCTTGGTCCTATCACGGAATTAATGAACAAAGTGATGTATCCCCCTCGAATCTGGCCGCAACAGATAATTAGTCTGATTAGTACTATAGTCAATTCCAAGCAATATGTTCCCAAAGGTTTTTGGTTTTTTTTTATTGATGTTTATAAGTAAGTTTCGTGTATGTACAATTGTGTATTAGTTCAAGAACTAATTATTCTTGAACTAAACAGCAATTTTAATTAGGCTTTTAAATGTATTGTTTCTGCATGTAATAATTGTATTTAATATATGTAATGTTCAACACAATGTTAATTATTAACGAATAAATAAATGAAATTAAATGTACGAATCCTCAGACCAGTCTAGCGCAGGTTTTTCTGCCCAGACCATATGTATACAAACTAACTGGGTAACAAACAAAGTAATTTATTCCATTGCAATCATTGATGATACCTTTTCCTATTACAGAAGAGTGGTTTTCACAACGCTTATAAGGGCATCAAAAACAAGAAGCAAGGCTAGCCCACGTGATGACCATTGTGACCTCTTATCAACTTCAAGCTTGTTCTACTGGTATACATAAATCGCCAATAAGTGCCAAAATATGCAACAATAACTGCTACAAAATAATGCTTTTCAGGGTTCCGTATCTCAAAAGGAAAAATCGAAACCTCTGACCTCCACAACCTAGTTACTGGGTAATACGGCACCCCTTGGTTAGTTTTCTCACTGTATTTACCTGTAAAAAATAAAAATCTTATTTTCTTATACAGCTATATTTTCTTATTTCCTTTGGGGGGTTAGGGGTTCGCAGTCGTTTGGGAACTTTAACAGGGGTATGTGGGGCCATAAGTTTGAGAAACCCTGATTAAGAGGATACTTCGTTGTCCGTCCGTCTGTCTGTCAGTCTGTCAAGCAACACCCTTTTTCTCAGAAACGCGTGAGGTATCAAGTTGTAATTAAAATCAAATTCGAAGGTCTACGGTCCCTTGGATCTCTAAAAAATCAAGCTTTTAAGCCAATGCAATAAAAAATACGGACGTTTATGCGACGTATTTTGATACACGCAAATAAATCAAAAGCGTACTTCCCAACGTACTACAAAAAGGGTACTTCCCGTTGACCTAGAATCATGAAGTTTAAAAAGAAGCAAAGTCTCACAGCACAAATTAAGGAAAATGTCCGAAAAGGTTAATCTGTAGGTTTATCACATTTTTTTTTGTGTTACATTTTCATAGGATTTTCATATGTGAGAACATGTTTTTCAACTACAATGTTTTTTTATTGTTTTGGATAAATTCGTTACCACTACGGAACCCTTCATTGTGCAAGATTCGACACGCAATTGGCCGGTTTTTGTTGTGTTTAATGAGAACCAGGAGACCTTTACGCGGCAGTCAGACAATACAAAGATTTTTTACAAAAAATAAATAATTAGGTACATTAACCTAAAACGACTTACTACATTTTCTAAGAGATACTTAGTATCGCTTTTGTTCTTGACAACGTACTTTTCCAAATGCTCGGTAGTAAGATTTTGTCTGCTATAATGCTTCTATCCCGTAAAATGTTTTTATGATGCCTAATAAAACAAGTTTTACATTCGTATTGTAGACTTCGAAGTTCAGTTATCATATTTCCAAAAGTCTTACCTACAGTTTCAGGCAAATCTCGTAGCCAACGGGTCTATGGGTATTTTTAAAATTACCCCAACATAGAAATACAGATTTATGCATATAGGTAACTGAACTTATCTAAATGAAAATAAAACTATGAGCAACGGAAAATTGTTTACTGATAAACTCGTTTACCTTTATACCTAATCGCACCCTTATTGAAGATAATTTCGATTACTCTAATTTTATTCAGCGGGGTAATTGCGTAAGGTAAACGTACCAATACTCGTCGGGTTCTGAAATTCACTAACTTTAAAGAACTGCTGTATGAAAAGTATTTAATTTAGAATGAAACGTTTTGCATGACGAAATAGACAAATTATCCCTTATTCTAAATCAGTATTTGATTTTTATAATTCTGAGTAATAATTAACGTTTATTTAAGCAAATGTAAAAAAGGGGCGATTTGTTCCAGTAGTCGTCAGATTTGTACTATTACTCATCAAAAGGACCCAGTACCTTAGTTTAGAGGCAACTATTAAGCGTGACCCAGTAATCGTCACAATAGTACTTAAAATTACGAGTTTTGGGTCAAGTAGGAATTTTTAGGTACCAATAGATGTCACATTGGAAAAAAAAAACACGTGTGGCACTCGGGGACTGCCGCGGTGAAGCTATTGCATAGCATTTTTTATCAACTTATGCAATCTGCTTACGTATTCGTCCGATTTCGGAGCAACTCGTCTCAATCCGTGCGAGCTTCGTACAGTCGTACCATATACATACACGTTAAGCGGACGCTCGGCCGAGCTACATGGTAGGCGGAGTGGCGGGTGTTAGGTTTTATTTTCGTTACGGAATTTCTTGATTCGGTCGCCGCGCTCAAAGTCCGCGATAAAAGCTATGCAATAGCTTAAAAAGCTTGTACTTAGTATGATAAAAGTGTTCTAAATTCCATGTTATATCATTAGCAAATTAACCTAACTATATCAAACAATCAGACTTACCGTAAACCCCACTGAAGTTTCATAAATCAAAACACAAAACTACGTGCTGAGTTTGACATTTGGCAACTAAACTTACAAAAAAAAAAAATGGTGGTACACTTTTCAAGTAAGATATTTCAGACGCCATTACAGTTAAAACTCAGTGTTGTTATTTTAATCGTGCATTAAGTAACCACAAAATATGTTGCCATAAAAATCGGCCAGTTAAATGTTTAGTAGAAAAGGATATTGATTTTTTAGACAATTTTACGCATTCTGGGTCACTGGCGACTTCACTTGCGTTTATGTTACCACACTAACAATTGCAATGCCTTTCATTTTGACAATTCGACAACATTCATTGCGTTATTTACGTTTTCGAGCAGACGGATTTTTTAAACATATGAATGAATGAAAAAAGTTTTTTTTTTTAATGAATGGATTTCTTTCAAAAGCCTTCGGATTGTGAAACAAAGTGTGTTACGCATTTGGGAAGCAGGTATCTATAGCCACCCCAAAATGGTTCTAATCCCCATCGTTCCAATTTGACGAAAACAATTTAATCCGTGTTCTGAAAGTAATAACATGACGTAATAACTTTTTAATTGGTTTAGCTTTAGGATAATGAAATAAATTGTCCCTTCCCAACCTTTTACGTTATTTTATTATAAATTAAGTTTGTTATTTGGCTAACCGAGTTTAGTAAAGCTATCCTTACATTTATTAGTTATGAATCCTATTTCAATCGAGTTTATTGTTGTTTTCTTATTACCTCGGACTAAACTGTCAGTAATGAAGTTATCAACAAAACCGGCCAAGTAGGAGGGGAACATAATGAAATTGGCGCTGACGCTCTAAAGCGCTGACCCGTCAGCGACTCAGCGTTATTCAGGACCGCTTCATACGTAACACATGCTTCCGCTGCCGCTTCATACATTGACCTGTCAACGCTAACGATCAGCGTGAGAAGAAAACTACTCTTGCTCATTCAGCGGCGTGCATGATAGCAAACCCACTGTTATTTACTCTCATTGTAAGCAATTACAAAATAAATCAAGACATTTCAATGTGAATTTAAGATTTTATTAGTACGCAACTTGACTAGTGTTAAGCTATTGTTATTATTTTATTCAATTATGTAAAGTAGTGTTCTAAATATTATTTATTTTTATAATCATCTATTTGCAGTTTTAATATTTTATTTTGTAAGGTTGTAACCATTTGCCCAAGTGAAATTACATTGATTATTAGTTGTTAAACTGACTTTTGCCGGTTGACAGCAACTAGCTTTCAAACGGTAGCCTACGTGTACAGTCTCACTTGGGAACATGGCAGTGAAGCTTGAACACTCATAGAGTGAAGACGTATTTTGTGTATTTTGAAATAGTGTTATCGAAGTAAAGTAATCTTATTAAACTGATTATAAAGCTATACAGACTTTGCTTTCATTGCAATTTTATAGTGGATTACACTAGTAACAGTAATTTGGTTCGAAAAAGCACGATACTGCGTATAAATAATTATTATGTTATTATTAACGACATATAAATTAACTTGAATCCAAATACAAAACATTAATGATTAATATAAGAAATTGTTACCATTTTCTATAAGTTTAACGTCCATATGACTAATCCACCACCACTAGTGTATTGAGCTCGTTCAAATATGGTACACCTGTGTTTTAGAAACTTCAACAATTGGTATCGTTCTCAAATTGCTCTATAAATATGTAGGTACGAGTATGCTCCGTGCCACGTACGGCATTGTTGTCGAATAGCAAACAAAGCCTGAATTGATTCCAAACAGTATGTTCTATTTATTTTGGAACTAGCTTCTACCCGCGACTTCGGCCGCGTGAAATTTATTGCACCCCCGTCGCACCACGTCGCATCGCATCGCCCGCCCGCGCTTTTACTTCGTTTTCGCTTAGCTTTCTTTGTAACTTGTTTCTTACTACTCGTCTCCTATGAGTCATAGCGTGACGTTAGATAGCCTATAACCTTCCTCAAGAATTGGGCTATCAAATAAAAATATTTTTGCAAATCCGTCTGGTAGTTCCAGAGGTTACCCTTTACATACAAACAAATTTTACCGCTTTATAATATTAAGCATAGATGGAGGCAGACTCATAGGAAATTGCGAAGATTTTTTTTCCAATGGTGGACTACTTAGGTACTAGTAGATACCTATAGGCTGATGGTGATACTGAAAAACCTAAAGATTATCCACGATTAGCCTATTTCCATGTTTTAGGTACAGTCATCCGCACAAAAGTGGTAACAATTTGACATTGACAGCACCTTTATGTCGTAGTAAGGACGACTTTCAGAGTGCAAAACCAATAATGTGCCTGTACCCAAAGCATGTTGAAGCCAATTTGCAGTTCTCTCAGATGCGCCGAATCCAAAGATTTTCGTGATAACAACCAAATCAACCTAATTCTTTACCAATTTACAAATGCTAAAACATGTTTTTAGAAAAACTTATGATTAACTTATAGCCACATCAAATACAAATGATTGAAGCAATCGCGGCGTGAGTTATTTGCTATCTGCAATCTGCTATGTAAATTGCCTTTTTACGAATTCAAGTAGAAGAAGATTAAAAAATATGCCTCCACACAACGACCTATCTAACTCGCTACAATTTCGATAGTAAGAAGTAATTCGTCAAAAATTGCTAATTGCACACATCACAAGCGTAACACGTTCATCGATAATGATTAAACATTAGTAAATAGACCATCATTATAATTTTACTATGAGGAATTGGCCCTTTCATTTGCATAACATAATCAGCCTCTAATGTTCCCACTGCTGGGACACAGAACTCCTCTCTTCGAAAGGGAGTGGGTTGTAATCTACCACGCGGGCCCAGTGCGGGTCGGTAGATGTCTCATGTCTTCGAATTTTTGGTACTAGGACATGCCGGTTTCCTCACGATGTTTTCCTTCACCGTTTCGAGAGCAGTGGTGATAAAATTATTTACACAAAGTAAAGCGTCTGCCTGGGTTCGAACCCACGACTTACAACTCGTAAGTCGCGGCCGATACCACCGAACCACCACTGCTCGCCCTTTGCCTTTTCACTTAAAACACAATTATTGGGAGCAGGATTTTTGAATACGACAACCAAATCAATGAAAATGGCGGCTGAATCATATTCCAATCACTATAAAAGATTCAGCAAGCACTAATAAGACACAATTCGTGTATCGCAGTTCGAAGTATACACAAATACTTAAAAATAAAATAAACTTTTCAAACATGCATTTCCACAAAGCATTTTTCTTCGTACTCGTTGCTCTGGCTACGATGCTGAGCGTAACAGCTGAACCTAGAATTAAATTCAGCACCATTGAAAAGGGTGGAAAGGTGCTGGTATGTATCTGCTTATACTATATAATAATATACATTCACACAAAGTCGCTTTTCGTGTCTGGCTATGTGATCGCGTCGTATTTCAGTTAAATAAATATAGCAAAGAAATCTCGATATTTTGATTGCACCCATGTGATGCTTTTTCCCGGGGCTGCGCCCGCTTTGAATTCGAAAATTATCCCACATGAATGAACTACCGGGATAAAAGTACTGTGTTAATCCAGGTTAAAAACTAACTGTGCCAAATTAGATCCAAATCCGTTCAGCCGTTTTTGCGGGATTTAGTTTTTTTTTTTTTGGATTGGAAATCTACAAATGACCTCTCCCGCTCTGGGCAGAGCGGGGGGGCGTGTCAGACTCTTACTGACTAAAACCCACCCGTGTTCCTTCAGTTGCCTGTGCGGATAGTGTATAGGATAGTGGGACTGCAGGTGTAAATTGAGCAAGACCCGAGAACTCCCGAAAAATGTCAAGAGACTTAAAAATAATAATAATAATGTGCCCGAACCCAGTTCTCGAAAATGGAAATCACATTGTACTTGGATCGATCCATCATCACTGACAGGACTATTTTTGCGAATAAGCTTAATATAGTGGTGGTGGACCAAATAGAGCGGCGCGCAATGATTGTTGACATAACGGTCCCGCATAACGGGAACCTCGTGAAAGCCGAGAAAGATAAACAAATCAAGTATCTTGACTTGGCTCGCGAGGTTGTCAACATGTGGGATGTGGACTCAGCGATCATTGTACCGATAGTCGTGACAGTCAATGGCTCAATAGCCAAGAGCCTCGACCAACACCTGAAGAGGCTCTCGTTGGGCAGCTGGATCAGAGCTAGATTCAGAAAGCGGTACTTCTCGCATTGTTAGGAGGTTCTTCTCTCTGGAGCCCTTTTTTTTTTTTTTTTTTTCTGGGGAAACCTTCAAAAGGCACCCGACCTCTGGGGATGGAGGTCGGGGAGTGTGGGATTTTTACCTCACTAAAACCACCCCGGTGATCACCATCAGCACATAGAGAGGGTCCCGGTTCCTCTTAAAAAACCAATTCCGGAACCCCCACAAAAGCACATCCCTGGGGAGACAGTAAAGGGGCCTCCCCTGAGCCTCGCTATGCGCGGCAGCACGTGACCACTGTGCCGCCGTCTTCCCTGGGGTCACTCAGTGGGCGGACAGAGTCCCCACTGTGCGCCTGCGACCCCAAAGGTCCACCTACCTTGATTTGTAAGCGGGTTTCGGCGTATTAGGCGCCAAGGAGGTTGCCTACCCGACGCCTTCTTCTCCGAGCAGGATCAGCCCTCTCCCGATCCCGCTCGGCGGCCTCCTTCTTGACCATCACGGTCTCACAGAAGGAGGCTACTTCCTTCCAATTCTCTGTCTCTGCCAGCATAGCCCTCACTACTGCCGGCAGAGACAGGTCTCGCCCAATCCTGGCAACCAGGACCCGCCGCTCGGAGGCCCACGCAGGGCACTCCTCGAGCGTGTGTTGTGCGGAATCTAGGCTACCTCCGCAGTGGTGGCAATTTGCCGTGGCCTCTCGCCCAATTCTGATCAGGTACGCACCGAAGCAACCATGTCCGGTGAGCACCTGGGTGAGCCTGAAGGAGATGCGCTCCCCTCTTTTCAGCCAGGCTTCAAAGTGCGGCAGAACGGCTTCGACAACGTGCTTGCGCGAATATTGCAGCTGCTGTAGCCGCTCGCGCCACCGCTCGAGCGCGTGTCGCCGCTCCCGCCGCCTCAGCCTTAAAAATGCGCTTCCTGGCACACTATTCCCGCTTTGGCGGATATCGCGAATCTGGTCGTAAACCTTCGCGTCCATATCCGCCAGGATGTCCAGCGGCGGAAAGCGTGCCAGGAGAGTTGCCGCCTCAAAGGATATCGTTCGATATCCTCGTGCGATACGAATGGCCATTTTCCGCTGCAGTCTATTGACTTTAGCCCTGCAGCGTCAGACGCCTGACAATCTACCTGACCAAACAGGCGCCCCGTAAAGGACCATCGATCGCACGACACCCGCGTAGAGACGGCGAACTTCCTCCCGATGTCCCCCGAGATTGGGCAGCAGTCTATGCAAAGCACCCACTGCCTTCTCGATCCGCGGAACCAGGCGCTCGAAGTGCTCTTCGAAGCCCCATCGACCGTCCAGGATAAGGCCAAGGTACTTTATGTATCGGCCCACCTGAACTTGCGCATCTCCGACATGGACCATCGAGCTGGGTGGCTCTCTGCTCCTTGGCAGCTTATGGAACCATAACGCCTCAGTTTTCTGAGGCGCTATCTCCAGACCCAGCTCACGGATTCCGATACACGGACCCCGAGCTCAGAAAGCTGGATGGTCTCCTCAAAGGTGTCCCCGCCGGCCAACACTAGAGTATCGTCTGCGTAGCAAACGATATTAACGCCGACGGGGAGATCGACACGCAGGACCACGTCGTATGCTAGGTTCCACAAGAGAGGACCTAGAACCGACCCCTGCGGAACCCCACACGTAATCTCCCTCCGCTGAACGCTACCGTCCCGGCCCACATAGCGAATGTGCCGGTCGCGTAGGTATGCTCCGACAATGCTTTGCAGGTAGGGAGGCACTTCATGATGTACCAGTGCCTCCCGAATTGCACCCCAGGGTAAAGAGTTGAAGGCGTTGACGATATCCAAACTTATCGCCAACGCCACTCCACCCCGGGAAACCACCTGGTCCGACAGCGCGCGGACGCGAAGAATCGCATCTATGGTAGAACGCCGCTGCCGGAAGCCGTACTGGCTCTCAGCAAGTTCGGGACCAACTCGCGACTGGTGCTCGACCAGCCTTTCAGCAACCACTCTTTCAAAGAGCTTGGAAGACTCGTCAAGCGCCGCATATGGGACGGTATGCAGAGGGAGACTCTGCGGCCCTGCCTTCCTTCTTCAATAAAACCAATCCAGCTTCCTTCCAATCGGAGGGGAACACGCCAGCACGGAGACAGCAATTAAATAACCGTCTCAGGCGGTCACCCAGAGCAGCCAGAGTTAGAACCCACGCCCGGCCAGGGATACCATTAGGACCTGGCGTGGTGTTGCGAGCCCCCAAGCGCTTCACGGCTCGGTCGAGCTCCCCTTCCGTCACCCCTAACTCGTCGGACCAGTCTGACAATGACGGGGGCGGCGAGGGACTGTCCCTGGCTACCGGAAAGAGTGTGGTAATGACTCTGTCCAGTAGATCCGGGTCCATGGTCTCCGTGATGGGGGGGACCCATGGGCGTAATTTGCCTATGACCATCCTGTATGGTTTCCCCCACGGATCCCTGTCCAACCCCTCGAGAAGCTCACTCCATGACCGAGACCTGGCATCCGCAATGGCGTGTTGAAGCGCCATAGTCGCTACTCGGTAAGCTCTATAAACTCTGGCTATCTCCTCCTCCGTAGCTCTCTGCTGCCTTCTGCGTCGGGTGCGCTGAAACTGGCGTCGGGTTCTAAGGCAGACAGTGCGCAATTGCGCGATGTCTTCCGACCACCAGTAAACCGCACCAGGAAGCTGGACGCACCTGACCCGGGGCATAGCAGCGTCGCAAATTGACGTCATTTTGTCCCGGAACCAGGTCGTCTCCTCTTCTGGATCGAGCGAGATCCCCTGGGATCCACCATCATCTGACCACGCCGCGACGTTAGCAGCTGCGACGAGCAAATCTCGATTGAGCTGTTTGAGGGCCCAACGACGCGCCGGTGGACCTGAGCCTGGACGGTTCGGGCCGCCGGAAGAACGGGGTGCCACATCAAATACGATGTGGCGATGGTCAGAAAGAGTGACCATCTCCTCCGCTACTCTCCATTCCGACACCATGCGGGCTACAGAAGGAGTCGCCCATGAGAGATCCACGATTGACTCCCCCTGCCATCGAACGCATGTGGCAACGGACCCTCGATTTAATAGTCGAAGGTCAAGCGAAGCCGCCCAGTCCTGTACTATGTGTCCCCTCGGCCTATCCCGGGTATTACCCCATGCTCTGGAATGAGCATTGAAGTCACCCAAGACAAGCACTGGACGGGGTGAGCATTTGCTTCGAATGCAGTTCGCAACCCCATCCCGGTATCCCTTAAAATTGGGCGAGGGAAATGTTGGGAGACACGTAGCAACCCACTACGGCCAGATGTCCCCATTCGACTGCGACATATCCTTGCCCCCTATCGTGCAGGGAGCAGTGAGGCCAACTGCCTCCACCAGCCCAGTAAACGGCAACAGAGTCCAAAGTGTCCCGGAACCAACGAGGATGATCCCGGAGACCGTAGGGCTCTGCTACCACCGCCAAGGCAACCGACAACTCCGCAATAGTCTGCAGAAAAAGATTTTGCGAATTGCGGCAGCGGTTCAGGTTGCACTAGAGGACTTTCCGGGCTGGGAAAATGAAGTATCCATCTCCTCCAGTGTGCCCGCACCCAGTGGTGCCGGCGCCGATCTCTGCAATGTGGCCGGTTCAAGCGAGGCCTTCTTCTTGCGCGGAGCGCATTTCTTGCCTCCCAGCCTGTGGTCAGCTGGGCGACCTTGGTCCGCACACACCGGACACCGCACAGTCGGCGACGTGCACTCTCTTGCTTTGTGGGGTCCTCCGCAAGAGTAACACTGAGTGCTCCGGTCAACCGCACTAGTACACTGGCGTCGGACGTGCCCGGGCTCGAGGCAACGGAAGCACATCATACGACGTGCCTCCAACACCTCGACCCTTACTGACGTCCATCCTATCCGCATGCGTTTGTTGGACGCCAGCTTCTTCACCGCCGCCAGTGGACTACGAACCCAGACGTGCCCCAGAGAAGTAGGCGGGCGTCGGATTTCCCCCACCTTTACGTCCCCGGAAACACAACCACCCGCCTCGGCAATAGCTATCGCCACATCTGCTGGCGTGACAGCGTCGTCGAGGTCCATGATCCTCGCCTCAGCCATTTTCATCGGACGTGCAATTTGCACGTCATACTCGGCAAGGACCTCCCTCATACGGCTTGCGAGGCTGTCAGCCTTGGTGGAACAGTCTGCACCAGAGATGGAAAGAACCATTCCGCCATCCGCAGCCCTTTTCTGGCCAACAGTATCGATGCCGAGATCGGCCAAACGAATCTGTTGCCTCGCTAGCGTCAGAACCTCTGCGAGAGTGGCGGATGATCCTTCCCTTACCGTGATGGTAATCGCTGCCGAAGCGGCAACACGAGGCAGTTTGACCGACTGCTTTCTCCCCTTTAAAAGTGTAGTCGACGCGGATATAGCGGCTGGGGTACCAGCTGTGGCATTGCACTGGGGAGTCTTTGCCTTTTTTGCCACAGTCGACCAAGCGTCCGCCTCAACCGTTGACGCCGGGTTTAAGGCCTGTGCGGTTGCTGCAGGTACAGCGGGCAGCTCCACCACCGAAGCCACCGACTTCTCCTTCCCATTTTTGCCCTTTCCCTTTCCTTTTTTTTTGTTTAAATTAGGGATCGCACTGGGATCCTGCGCAACTGGCAATAGAGCCTCAGCCCTCTTTGCGTCAAATGCAAGAGGCGGACAAAGTGGCTTTTCTGGAGGCAACCTGCTCGCAATGGCAGCCAACTTGGCGTCCATCATACCCCCAATTTCTATTGCGATGGAACGCTGAAGCTGAGCCTCCGCTTCCGGTGCTAGTCCTGACACCGCTAAGGATCCATCAACGCTGGGGCCCACCTGCCCCTTACAAATGAGGCTAAGTTGCTCCGCCATTTGTGTCACCGTTGCTGTGAGGCTAGCGAGTTGCGAACGCAGGTCGGCGTTTTCTTTCTCCAACCTCTCAATTATGGCCCCACCCGAAGCAAGCAGACCACTCTCCCCTGACGCCGCTCCCTCCATTTCTGCCGCCTTCCGCGTTCGCTTTCGCTTACTTATTGGCGACGTCTTGGAGGCAAGCGAGATTTGCGAGCAGTCGGTACCAGCGCTGTCGTTCACCATCCCACGCACTGGTGTAACCGGCCGCTTGAAGCGAGACCGGGTAACCCTCCCTTCTGACACTGGAAGTGCCTCTGCAACGCTCTGCGTCCGCTGTTTCGGTCCCTGAGATGCGGACGTGTTGGATACGTCCAACGACTCCACACCTCGGGGACGTGAGCCACCCTGGCTCTTTGCGTCGACTGACGGTTGATGGCGGTTGTTGCCCCCCCCCCAGAATACGAGGGGCAGACCGAACTCGGTTCGGTGAGGGATTCTCCGGCTGCGGAGCAACCGGTACCCTCCTGGGGTAATCGTTCTTTACAATTCGCCTTCATAATTTTTCTTATTTTTTTTTAAGAGGTGTAGTCCTCTATCCTAATCTAAGTATTTTTTTTTTCCCTCCTCTCTGGCCTTTCTCAGCCTAAGCCTGTACCGCCCTTGTTTTTCCACTGTGTCTTCTGCCCATCATATGGTCAGACGACACAGTGCAAAAGTCCCCCCCGTTCAGAAGTATGGCCACCAGGCCTACCCCAATGACGGACTGACCGTCCCCTCCCTAGCCCGGTTCCCTTCATCGACCAACAGGGATGATTGATGATTGGAACCGTGACCCTTCCCCGTTTGTTGAAGATTAGCCGCCGGCCCCAACTGTCCACCAAAAGCAGGTGGGCCATTGGAGCCGACGTTGCCCAGGGTGCGCCACGAGGAGGCTCTTCAACATGCACCCCCTCTCTGGAGCCCTGACCACCAGTAGGTTGGACCCTGTTCCCGATACTGATGGGTTATTTTTTTTAAAATATTTTTTTATGTTTTTATATTCTTATATTTAAAAATATAATTTATATGTAGATATATAATGAAATAAAGGATATGAATAATAATAATTTGCTTAAGCATACGGAATCCAGTGCTGATACCTCAGAATTTTAACTATTTTTTTTTTATATTACGGTTAAGAAATAGTATGTCGAATTCACTAAATCGCTCATTTGTGGTTGATGGCAATAGGCTCGCCCTCTATTACATGGGATGATGGGACATAAACATTACCGGCGAAATGTGGGTGTACTATAGGTGCACCTCTGCCTTACCCTTCAGGGAATACAGTCATGATGCTAAGTTATGTATGTAAATACCTTCCAGCATTATTTTTTAAAAACCCGTGTTCGTGTAGTGGGTACTCCGAAGTAGCAATAACATACAGGGTGGTAGGGAGATCGACGCGCAACCAGTTACCATGGAAACAGTACTCGTACATGATTCTAAACCCCCCGGATATTTAAAAGAAAATTTGATGTTCCATACATTTTGACCGCGTAGGTATTGCACTTTTCTATGAAACAGCAGATTTTTTATTATTGATAACCGACGAAATTTCCTACGTGAATTAAGCAAATGATTCTAGACCCTCCGCCTGGAATCATGTGCTTTTTTTTTTTGTTGGGTGGGAAATCATCAAATGACCTCTCCCGCTCTGGAGGGAGCGGAAGGGTGTGTCAGACTCTTACTGACTAAAACCCACCCGTGTTTCTTCAGTTGCCTGTGCGCCAGGGCCACGATAACTCTTTCGAACAATCCGCGACCCCGGCAGGTAGAATCATGTGCTGAATTCATGATTTCAGTTTGCGCGTCGATGTCTGCCAGCCTGTATATAATATAATCAGCCTGTATTGTCCCACTGCAGAGCAAAGGCCTCCATTTCCTTTTTCCACTCAACTCGATCCTGAGCCAATAAGGACCAATCCATCCTATAAGCGTCAAGTTCGTCCGCCACCAAATAAAATAAAAAAGTAAAAAAAAATTAAGCGGTAGGTAGTTTTCGACGTTTTTGGTAACAATTCTCGATAGGTGCCTACTTTAATTTACAAGGAGGTACAGTCGCCAGCAGGTCAAACTACACGAAACTGTCAAATTTCTCCAAACGATTTTAAACCTTAAAATGTTGATGGTTAACTTGGTTGGTTTTAACATTGATATACTAAAGTCGAATAGGTTTTCTGCTACGCTTGAATGTCTACTATTAAGTTTTAATTTAAAACTGGAATTTAAACAGCCGACGCGCATGGCTAGCCAGACATGTATCGACAATTTTGCGCACAATTATAATAAGTCATGTAAAGGCGAAGTAATAGAGTTTGCTCTATCGGATCACACAGCGCAGTTGATTCAATGCGCCGTAAAAAAAATCGTGTTCTATTAACTATTGGTACACGACCAAAAGAGACTATAATACAGAGAACATAGTTAAGTTCAAAGATTGTATAAAAAAATATTCTTTTTCGGAGATCTACGAGACAAATGATCCCAATATAGCCTATAAAGCATTTATCGACACTTTTAAGTTGTTTTATGATTTGTTTCCCGATTAGCCGAGTTAAGATTAATATTATAAATAAACCTAAGTGGTTGTCCAAAGGTGTTAAATTATGCAGCAGAAAGAAAATACACCTTCTGTGGCAACTGAGGTTAAATCCTAGTCAGGTCAATAAAACCAAATTTAAAAACTATTGTAAATTGTATAAAAACATTATAAACCTGACACAAAAGGCTCAAAACAATTACAAAATAACGAAAGCCAAAAACATGGCAAAAACTACCTGGCAAATTATAAACCAGAAAAAACCCTATATTCCCAGCCAGCGTATTGATAAAATTAAATTTAGTAATCAAATTATAACAAATCCAAAGAACATATGTAATGCATTTAATAACTACTTTGTTGATAAAATACAGCCCAAATTAATGGACGGTAGCCAATCTAAAGCAATTAGGAAAATAGGCACAAGAAGGGAGTCAATGTTCATGGCACCAAGCATACCAGAAGATATACATAAAATAATAATGTCACTGAAAAATACAAATAGCGTAGGTTACGATGGCCTCTCTACAAGGATTTTTAAATCTGTAGCTAATGAGATATGTGTACACTTAAGTTACATACTTAATCTTAGTATAAGTGCTGGCATATATCTAGATGCTTTAAAAACATCCATTATAAAACCAATATTTAAGAAGGAAAATAGAGAGTTAATGGAAAATTATAGGCCAATCTCATTGATTCCGATTATTTCAAAAAATTTTGAGAAGTTCATTTACAAAGAGCTTAGATACAAATACTTAGAAAAAAAATATATTTTGTGTGAACAACAAAAAGGATTTAGACCCAGCAGAACAATAAATATGGCGATTTTTGATTGTATGCAGAATGTCATTAATAATGTAGATAAACGAAACCCAGTCTGCGCCATTTTCTGTGACATGACGCAGGCGTTTGATTATGTCCATCATCCTACACTTCTGAAGAAACTCGAAGCTTATGGTATAAGGGGTAATGTTCTAGACTTGTTTCAGTCTTATTTACATAATAGACGTCAAATAACTGAAATTAAAAGAATTAATTTAACTAATAAACAAGACGAGATATTTAGATCAGACGAGCGAATTGTTAGTTACGGGATACCGCAGGGGAGTGTGTTGGGTCCTTTGCTATTTATATTATATATTGACTTACCGCAATGCATTGACCAACCATTGACCCTATTTGCAGATGACGGTACCGTGACAATACCTTGGAAAAGTGTAGATACATATGAAAGTGACATAAATATTTCTTTAAAATCAATAATAAAATGGTTAGACGAAAATAACTTAAGAATAAATTTAAGCAAAACAAAGATAATGCATTTTAACCAATGCATGCCAGATAAGAGCAATCTGCATGTGCAATATAATAATGACACAGTTAAAGATGTAATAAGTACAAAATTTCTAGGGCTAGAAATAGACAAAAAACTTAATTGGAAACAACACATAGAGTCACTTTGCAAAAAACTAAGCACATCCGCTTACGCTTTACATACTTTGTCGTCTGTTGTAAATCTAGACTCACTCCTGACTGCATACCATGGTTTAGTTGAATGCCACCTACGATACGGCGTTATCTTTTGGGGCAACTCCACTGAAAGATAATCTGCATTCAAAGCACAGAAAAGATACATAAGGTCCATTTTTAAACTGCAGACAACTGATACCTGCGTGCCATATTTTAAACAGAATAAAATATTAACTTTACCATGCTTACATATTTTAGAAATGGCAGTGTTTGTAAAGTCAAACCCTGATCGTTTTGATTGCATAGCTGACTTATTTCCACGAAATAGGCGTGCTAATAGTAGGCTATGTCTCCCTAGTGCGAGAACGACTTTAATGCGCAAAAGTGTCTGCTACATGGCGCCAGTCATTTATAATAAATTACCGAGGAGTTGGAAAGAATTAAACTTGATGTTATTTAAAAGAAAACTTCGAATTTTTTTAGTAGACAAAGCGTATTATAGTGTGACGGAATTTTTAATGGATAAAGGAATTTCTTGATTTATTTATTTATTTATTTATTTATTGCATTCATGTCGTTTACAAGGTCTTGTTACAAATATAAGTTTCGTACATGAACCCTGCTAGGGCACAGCAACATTATGTTTCTTAAATTTAAATTAAATTATTATTGCATGCATTGTTATTTAGAAGTTATTTTAAAATATATTATTACATTATTATTGTCATCCTTTCATTATTAATTAATTTATTATTGGATGTCTTTATTACATTTCTACATTATTACATTGCGTCAATCTTCAAATAATCTACAATATTGATATTACAGTGTCAATTTGTTAGGAACTCATTAAGGCTATAATAACACTTCTGAATTAGGTGCATTTTAAGTGCATTTACAAATTTATTGTCAAATTCTATGTCCGTGATCTCATTGGGTAATTTATTATAAATTTTTATGCACATCACAAGAGGTCCTGAGTGAAACATAGCTAGTTTTGATTTCGGCAATGCTAATTCATTTTTTATTCTTACGGAGCGTTGCAGCGGTCTTAGATTTTTTGCTACAGGGCTATAACGACGCATGTTTTCTAACAAACTTGATTACTTCTATAATGATTAGACATTGAAAATATGACATTTAATTTTTAATTTTAATTTAATTCCAATATGAAATAAGTTGACTGTTGTGTAGAATGTAATTATAGTTAATCAATCTTTGTTATTGACATTGCATAACTTTATTATTATTTACTTAGTATCTCTCGTGTACTTTTGCATGCCTTCTGGTGAAATATGGCAGTTGCTAATTTTATGTTTTATGTCACCTTGTTTTGTACCCATATTTGCGAAATAAATATCTTATCTTATCTTAAGTTCAAGATCGAATGAGAAAATCTGACAGTTTGTGGTAACTTGATGTGTTGGCGACTGTACCTACTTACATATCATTTTACAATTTTAATATTAGTATGTTATAAAACGGGCAGATCCAACATACATACAATTTGATAAGTGAGTTTATTTCATTTACCCAACAAGATAGGTTTGCAGGGATAGCGAAAAAGCAATCTTGTTCAATAAAAACATATTATCGGAATATTAATGGCTAAATAAAATCCTGTGTATGATACGAGATATCCATGCTTTCATAAAAATTTCGTCTAACTAATCCTATTTTGCGATATGTGTTCGACAAACCATGTTCAGGAAACCTGATAGTATTTCCGATACTTCGTTGAAATCGGTTCGTTCTCCGAAAAATACTGTTACATGTGCCGTATGTAGATACGTTCATGAAGCTTTGACTCAGGTAAAGCTATACAGGGTGTAAAAAGACCCATCACATAGCCGTCAACTACGCATTCTGTACATTAAACTAAGTAACATTGCACAAAAATAATTGCTGAGAACCAACTTTTATTTTTGGTTCGAAAAAATATTGTTTCTGGTAGTGCAACACATGCAAATCATTGTGCTTATGGGTACATGCAAAGGTACAGAATGATACAAATTATGTAAATGTTAGTTCTTTGTTTTGACAAATCTTAAGTACAATATGCAAGCTAAACACAAGGTTATATTATGTACAAGTATATAACTCAAACTCAAAGCATTTATTTCAATCAAACCATTTACAGGTACTTTGAACTGTCAAGGAGTCAGTCAGTCAGAAATATGAAGATAGTTGCCCATTTCAAAGCTTAGTAGGTACCTATGGAGAAGAACGGGCAAGAAACTCCGTGGACATTCTTTTATATTAGATTGTTACAAAAATATTAGTTACATCATTAATGTTGAATTTATAATAATGTTTTATTTTTGTGAGAACGATGTAATAATAACGTACACGTTAAAAGCGTCCAGAGTAAAGAAAAAAAAAAAAAAAGTGTGGTACTCGGGGACTGCCGCGGTAAAGCTATTGCATAGCATTTTTTATCAACTTATGCAATTATAATTATTTATTTATTTTTTATTTATGCAGTATTTTTTTTTCTTTCGTATAAATTCAAGTTTTTTCTTTGATATTAATTCAAGTTACACTTTTTGGGCGTGGTGACCGATAAGAAAACAATTTTTTTCTTTTATTGAATAAATGAGAAGTTAATATCGTTTAAAATATTTTTATTTTATTTTTTATGCGGTGAGTGTGGCATTATAAAGATATGATAGATACCTATACACCTATATACTTTCGTTAATCAATTAGTTGTGGTTGTGGTTATGGAGCAGCATTGATTCAGGCATTTTAATCAGCGATATAATCCCCCAACTTATATATTATATGCCTGCATAGTGTGCGTTTTACAAAATATTTGAATTTCGTCTCATTCAGTTGAAGTATGTGGGGGGATTTTTATTGTAACATTTTAAACAGTACCCCATGAAAGATGAGTCTACTTTAACCAGTCTGAAACCTGGTTGAACTAATAGGTCCCTACTTCTAGTATTAAAAAGCGAGAGCTCGTTGGGCATAAAAAAATTCGTCCGCATCGCTATCAATGGGAAAAGTGCCTAAAAGGCTGGCAGCGTTGCCCCGCAGACTTTAGATAACACACTTATGCCTACCCATGTTTAACTAAGTATGGACTTTCTAATACGTCACATTTGAAATGAGGATAAAAAGGATCAGGGAATACCCCTTAAACATCTAGAGTCGTACAGTGTACTTTTTTAACCATAGACGTGCAATGAATACAAAAAATCACAAAATGTTGGCAATCCGCTCGAAGCAAGATTGAATATTATTTTTTGCATGCCTACGCCGTTCTGGGAACCCGGTCTCTAACGAACCTTTAGATATTACATTTCAGGGATTTACATTTTCCTAGCTAAAAAACCGTTAGAGCTTCATTACTAAAAAGCAATCGACACTTTCTAAACATCATTTCTAAAAGATCAGTAACTGATATATGTAAAATTATTAAAGTAGATGACGTATGCCTACAAAAACAGTTAGGAGCTGTTATTTCCTTTGTAACACCAAAGATGACTTACATTAACCTACTTCCCACAACTATTACATTTACTATTCGCACACATTATCTCTGCTTTCAAGAGTCGTTTGCGATGTATGTCTCTCCCCAGACCCCACATGGCTTTGTAGTCTCACGAGTCAGGAGTCACAAATGAGAAATTCATGAAAACAGCACTCTACGAGATATTTTCGAAGATTTTTATTACAGACCTCCAAAGTTTTTAGCTTAAAATTTTAAAGGTATCCGTAATTCTGCGATCACGACACGAATACTAATATTATAAATACGAAAGTATGTAACTCTGTCTGTTCGCCCGTCTATTACCTTTTAACGCCTTTACGGCTGAACGGATTTAGATGAAATTGGACACATGGATAGACCACACAGTATACTTTTTATCCGGATAGTACGTTCCCATGGGATAATTTCTAACCTCCATGCGGGTGAAGTCGCGGGCAAAAGCTAGTCAATTATAAAAACATTGTCATAATCAGCCCGTCAACGAGCATTAATAAAAACGACCTCCCATTGATTGCATTTTGCTGTAATTTTTATTGTTGACCGCAGTTAGTTAATCTCACATATCTACTGTTTCTCGTCCGTTAATTCTTGAGATAAGGTAAGTACGTTCTACTGAGCCCATGACCCATGCACACACTGTAAGTGAACCATTTTTGTTGGTATTCTTTTATTTTTGTTTCCCATAAGATTAGATAATACAACAGTAAAAAGTATTTGCCAAACTGCATAACAGTTCGTCAGCGATGAGTTCTCATAACTTAGTACTTCTCGGCACCTTCGTTAAATGGCTTCTTTTTGTGAAAAATTTCTCCACCATATAACTACAATAAAGCATTTATATCCCGAGAACAAGTTAGCAAAATGTTGCCTGTATTTAGGTTTGAATGAAAATTCGATTTTCTAAGAAAACCGCCAAAATAATAATGGTTATTTTTTCAAAGGTCTTTTGTTGAACGATCCGAAAGGAAACATTAAAAAGTGCCGACTAAAAGGTTATATTACTTGCCTTCAACATATAAGTACTGGCTCAGTAAGTAAGTAAGTTTTTACCTCGGGGCAATCGCTTCTCCTGGAGTTTCCTTTGAGAAACAATGTGATATCAAATATCTCCCCTCATTAACGGAGTTTTCTTTATGAGAGAAAATATTGGAAAATGTATTACTAGGTACAGTCCGTATTAGCATTTAAAATAATAACACTCACGGTTACGGTTAAAGGGTCTATTCCACTTGACTGAATTCCATTGAATTCAATAGTCTGAATTCAGTCGTTTAAATTAGTCATTTGAATTAACAGTCTTTTCAGAAAGCTACTTTATACAATACACCAAAATCCTGAATTCGTCTGCAGAATAAAATGCGACAGAGAATTGAATAGAAATAGTCTTTATTGTGTTCACACCATATGAATTACAGATACAAATGTAGAAAATTTACATAGGGTGACATAATGCGCGGTCTTATCGCTAAAAGCGATCTTATTCTATCCTAACCTTTATTCTTTTTATATTAAGTAACTTTTTAGGAGACTTACTTGCTGAATGCGATTATACTTGTCTGAATTCATTAACTGAGCGATTTAGCCGACCAAATTAAGCTTAATGGAATAGCCCCTTTATTCATATCTCTATCATAATCATCATCATTATCGTCATCTCCCTGCCTTGTCCTATGTTACTTGTGGTCATCGCATCACGTTTTCTTCTTCCATTTGCCCCTGTCAACCGGCACGCTATCATTCACTTCCTTCTCTTTCATATCATTCCTCACACAATCCATTCATCTTTTCTTTGGCCTTCCTCGTCCTCTCCATCCATCAACAATTCTATTCATCACTCTTTTAGTCAGATGTATTTCCCCGCTTCTTATCACATGCCCATACCAAATCAAACGATTTCTTTTCAACTTTTCTACCACTGGCGCCACTTTCAAACTTCCCCTTCTACAGGGTCAAATTAAATTAAGTAGCGAAACTCTGCAGACGTGATGGGTATCGATATCTAGACATGATAAAACAAAAAATAAATGAATATGATAAAAAAAAACTAGGGACATCGACCGCTTTTAGTGTATTCACTTGAAAATCTGTTTTAAAAATTGTTTTCTTTTTGTGTTAACTTTACAGACGTGATTAGTATCGATCCCACCAAAAACATTTCATGTAAAATTTTGCCATGACGACCACATAAGGTTTGCCCTGTGAAAAAGATATCAGATCTCATGTAGAGCCAAGCTTCTGAATCTACACGGCCTAACTCTACCGACCCTAACTTCACAAATTCTACATATCAGTAAAAATGTATGGCTTCGCCGTTTCGCTACCGTCGTGGAGGTGATGCGAATATTTAGTTTCTGAAGGAAGTAAATAACTGAGATCCCATGTAAACTTTCATGTCCTAATTCATAAAATTGGTGAAAGTCTCATTCAAACTTCCACCCCCCCCTCCCCAATTTTAGGGGATGGGGGCGAAAGTTATAAGTTTATCTGAGGGCACGATAGTGTTTTTTTGTATACTGAACTTTGTTTACATACCAAATTTTGGCTTTCTAGCACTTCAGGACGTACCCTAACATTTTGAAGTCTCATACAAACTTCCACCCCCCTATTTTAGGGGATGGGGGGCGAAAGTTATAAGTTTATGAATTTTTTTGTTGGTTGTATATTAAACTTAGATAACATACCAAAATTCAGCTTTCTAGCACTTCAGGAAGTAGCCAAACATTTTGATGATCATCAGTGTGTCAGTGTGTCAGTGACGAAATCGGTGTATTTTAGATATCAATAAAATCTAAAGTATTAGAACTACTCAATTGAGACTTTGTATGTTTAATTAGTCTATTATTGACATCATATCCTGAGAATATGAACTATCTGGTACATTGGAAACCGACTCTATGAGGGTTCAAAAAAACGACGAAACACTTCGAGAAAAGGTAGGTAGTGCCCTTGCGCTTCGCTTGGCTCGTCTTGTCGGGGGCACTACCGTGCCCCCAGATATTTAAACATGATAAAACATATTTTTTCAACTCATACTTCAAGTAACAACACTACCAGCGGTCGTTAACCCCAAAAAAAAATATCGGATCTTTTTATTTTTATTTTATCTTGTTTACTATCGATACTCATCACGTCTGCGGAGTTCCGCTAGCTATTTTAATTTGATCCTGTATACTCATTTCTAACTTTCTCATACCCTTTCATAACCGTTTATTAAAAAAATAAAGGAAGGTAAAATAAGCAAGCTTCATTTTTAACCATTTTAATTTTTGTGCTTCCTATCGGTAAATTATCATGCGTGCACAAAGCTTCTTCTAATTTGCCAAATATTGCATTATAATAGCTTCGGCAAGCAATATCAAAGCTTCATTTGATGCTTTGTTAGATACAGTACTTATTTATAATAGCGTTGAAGCATAATAAGTAGGTACCTATACCTAACATATTATATTATTACTTGTGATGTGCGTAAGTAATATCTTGCTTTTTTTTCTCCTCAGTTAATTTTAATCATGGTCTGGCAGTTTGAGTAATTTTTGTGTCCTACCCAAATGTCCTTTCTTTGGTATTGTTCGTCGAATCGTTGAGCTCCTTAAGTTCTGACAGTCCTAAGACAAATGCGTGCACAAACTGGACAGGTCCACTCAATCTGTGTGGTTTTTCCTCAAAAGACCATTTCAGACACAAATCCACATGGTCTTCACATGATCTGACCAAGATTATGTCTGGACTTTAAAAGAGACTGTGACCTCTGAGTTTGTTTCGGCCTTTCTTCTCAGAGTAGTCAGATAGGAAACGCCGACCTCATATAGTTTTTAAATAAGATTGACGTGTAAAAGTGTTTGTTCAAACCTACTTACAGAAATAAAATCATTTATCATTTATGCATATTATTATGAGCTGTAGCATTCTTTGTCCTTTTCCTTGAGTGCTAATCGCATGCCAGCGTTTGCCTTTAATCGATGTTAGGTACATGAAACCAATCAGAAATTGAGCTGTGATTGCTTGACAACTTGGAAGGTTTTACAGACGTTGCAATGCATGTAGTTCAGCCCTATAAACTGTACAAAACCACTTTGAGCCTCACTAATACTGTTTCTAGGTAATGCAATCTCGAATCGAGATCTCGGGCCTTTTTTCTAGATTTAATCTCGTGGGAAGACAATCTCATTCTTGATTGACCGCGCGCTACTTAGCACTTCACCTATGCTCCTTGTGAAGTTAATTTCAATAGGTATAATAATGAATGTATTTATCTATTTATAGTGGCCGTGATGTGTGTGTGCTGGTTTGATGCGTTGTGCTTATGCGTAGTGCAGATGATTATTACTTAAATAAACGTTGTTCTTTTGTTTCGAGATACAATAAATGTTTTTTTTTTATTAAAAAAAACGCATTATTCCAAAAAGTTGGCGAAATCTCGAAATCATGTCTAATTGCGGCGGCAAGATCGCGAATGGCCAATCTAGACACCATATTACGCGCCGGCGATATATCGAGTTACCAATGTCGACTCGAGATTGCATTCCCTAAGTGTTTCGTCGCAGACGCACGCATCATTTTACCTACCATTTTACTTTACCTACCTTCTGCTGATCGTTTAGTCACCGCGTACTCTTGACGAGGATACTACGGTTTATTGTTACATTTCGATCACTCACATTTAAATATGGAAGTATAATTTTATTATTAGCTGCTACGATTAAGGAAAACGTAGCGGTGTCATTATATGCAGAGCACGTGGCATAAACATAAGCACTGGGACTGTAAATATGTGGCACTTACGTACTAGGTACCTACCTATAATAATTTATTACAATACATGGGCAACACGCTTATGCGAGGGAGTCATGACGGCTCAATCGGCTCAGTGGCTTAGCGTAGCAGATCACTGTCGGGTTCGATTCCCATTCGGTTCAAATTATTTTTGTTGTCATCGTCCTCCCGCCATTGCCCAATATTTGGAGACGGAGCAGTAGGTTTAAATCTCATCCATACATCTCGTTTACATGTAATCAGTTTCTACATAACTATATTTTATGATGTTTCACACAATCTAATATCTCTGCTCTGAATCATGTCTTATAAATTTAGGTATGATGAAATTATTTCTACATGTCTGAGTACCGCTATTTTTCATTTTGTTCTGGCCATACGTGAAAGTCTACACGTATGTATTCTTATGAGAGTATTTCGTATAAGATCTAATAAGAGCTAGGGCGCACTGTGAATATAAATTGTACAAATTTTCATCGCAAAGACTACTTTGCGATGAAAATTTGCATGATATAACTATAGAGGACTACCTCTATAGTTATATCATGTTAATTATGTGAAAGCATTTTGTTGGATATGCTTAAATAGCTACACAACATTTGGGAAATAAACAAATCTTTACATCATTAAATAATTTATTTGCAAGAAATAAAAGCCTATTTATTTCATAAATAAAAATATAATATTAAATAATCTTCAGGAACTTTCCTAATTATTATGAGTTTTCTAAGAGATTTCATCCCCCAGACCAGTGTAATTTCCCGGGAAGTTGATTTCAAAACCACGCTGCGGCAACAGGATCTGTCTTGAATGGTTTAACATAGGAACGAATTTTTACTTAGGAACATTTTCTACTACTGTTTTGATTGTTGATATATTTCGTGACCAGTTCCTATGACACCAATGGCGCTGAGTCCGTGTTTCTGAAAAGAAAATAGTTTCATAAAATTATTTATTCAAACAAGATTAATATTGTATATGTAATCAAGGACCGGCTCCTGTATATTTTTTTCATGACGTAGTTAACTTAATACATTTTTTACAAGTACACTATTGAGATTTTAGTCAAAATTACCCACAAAAAAAATAAAACCACAAAATTCGTAGAAGTCAACATGGGATACAATTTTAACACCCACTTAATCCACACATAACGAATAGTTGTTTAAATAACGCAGCTTTTCAAAAACAATGAAGTAATAATTATTTAAAAAATACTCACAATAACTTTGCCGCCCTTCTTGATAGCGCTGCCGATGCCCTTCGGGCTGGCGCTAGCTCCGCCCGACATCAGCGCCAGCACTGCCATCAACAGCACTACGAGACCGAACAGCTTCATGATGAAAGATTAATGTTTAAAACAATGAACTGTTAATGACTAGTTTGCCGTTGAAGACTAGCTTCAAATGATGATCCCTCTGTCTCCTGGTGTCCTTTTATACAGAAATACATTCATATAGGAAAAGGTCGCACAGGGTTTTTTTGTGTTTCGTCAGTATTGTATTTGATTTCCCAGTAACCAAAATGAACAGCTGTGCGTAGTAAAGCTCAACGAACAGTTTGTACAAGTAGTTGTATATTACCGTCACGTGCGTAGAGTATATTATATGCATACATAATATCACGCCACGTGTACTTACGAGAAGATAATCTATATAGTACAAACTAACAACCAAAAACATTTCATGTAAAGTAGGTTGCCAAGACTTACCATCAAATTGAATGTAGAGCCAAGCCCCCAACTCTACAAGGCCTAACTTTACAAACCTTACATCTTGGTCAAAATGTACAGCCGTCGCACAGACACTCCTATGGGCTTATGGTAAGGAATTAAGTCACTGATCTTTAATGTTGTGTCATGCAATAGTTCAATGGTATGAATTGATGCGTGCCGCTCGTGTGTATGCACAATGCAAACTTATGTAGGTAAGTCTTTAAAACCTACTTTACATTAAATGTTTTTGGAGGTATTTCATTTCTTTTTGTAGCGTGCTCTATTTCTTTTTATTTTAGCGATGATATTGTACTGATATTACACATGCATGTTAAAATCATAACCCTTATTTCTAGAATACTCGGGTCAAAAAGTATTTCTTGCACGCCAGCAGTAACTTTCTTCATGGGCAATGAAAAAAATCTCTTCTTCGTTGTTTACGTGCATGCTAATCTAGCTTTCATAACAAATGGAAGTAGGTATACCTATTATACGTAAGAAATAAAGACTTGTTCCTCTCTTTAAAGGGGTCGGAGTGTGAAAGTTATAAATTTCTTAATTTTTTTGTTGTTTTTTTGCAAATCCTAGCCTGCATACCAAATTACAGCTTTCTAGGACTTCGGGAAGCCCCTAGAGGATTTATTTTATATACAGACCTGCACCCCCATTATGGAGGTGGGAGGGTGAAAGTTACAGATTTCATTTTTTTGTTGTTGTTTGTGTGTATATTATATATAAAATATAATTTTAGTTTTCCAGGACTTCCGGAAGTGCCCTAGAGGTTTGATGAGTGAGTAGAGTTAGTCAGTGACAAAATCGACGTATTAAAATACGTCGATTTAATCAAAAAAATCAAAGGTATTAAATTAGGCAAAAATCGAAGGTATTAATCAAATCCAAAGTATAAAAGCTAGGCAAATGAAACAACTACATCTTACCCATCTTATTATTCAGGCCGAAGCTAGGACGGTTAGAAAATACGAAGAAACGTTTCAAGAAAAGGTAGATAGTGTCCCTTTTTTTTTGGCTGGGAAATCATCAAATGACTTCTCCCGCTCTGGGCAGAGCGGGAGGGCGAGTCAGACTTTTACTGACTAAAACCCACCCGTGTTCCTTCAGTTGCCTGTTTGCCCGGACCAAGGTAA
Source organism: Dryobotodes eremita (assembly GCA_917490735.1). Lineage (NCBI taxonomy): Eukaryota > Metazoa > Arthropoda > Insecta > Lepidoptera > Noctuidae > Dryobotodes > Dryobotodes eremita. Next base: position 12,986,785 of record OU823251.1, on the reverse strand, counting down.
CCCTTTCGGACAAACCCACGACCCCGGCAGGTATCAGCCCTAACGGATTCCGTCAATGTGTACTGACATATCTTTCAGGTGCGCGTGGAACACAATGCGCCGTCGACCCGGGCTTGGTCCTTACCGGACGGCGAGCTGCCCATTGCCCGCCTACGGTGGCCGGAAATCGGCTATCGACTCCCGACGCCCAGGGCGTCTTCTCCTGCGGCGACTAGGGGCATGATGGCGCAACGATTGCCTCTCCCTCACGCGCTCCACCTCCTCCTTCGCGAGCATTACTGCTTCGCAGAAGGAGGTGACGGCTTCCCATGCCCTCTCGCTCCGAACCATGGTCTAGACCAGGGCCGGACGCGAGAGATCGCCGCCGCCAATCCCCTCCGTGAGGATACGGCGGTACCCCACCCAAGCCGAGCAGACCTCCACCGAGTCCTCCAGACAATCCACACAGTGGTAACACCCGGGCGTTTCCTCCCGCCTTATACAAAACAGGAACCTCCCAAAACAACCATGTCCGGTGAGGACCTGCGTCAGGCGGAATTTGAGGACGCCGTGGTGCCTTTCAATCCACTCCTGAAAGAGGGGACTTACCGCCGCAATTGTGGCGTGCCCAGCACTTGGTTGCGACAGTCGCACTCTCCATGCCGCCATGAGATCCCACCAGAGCTCTGTCTGCCGTTCCGCGATTTCCCGCAACAGCGGAGTTACGCCCAGACGTTTCGCTTCCTCGCGCCACTCCCGTATGTGCGCAAGGACTTTTGCCTCCAGATCCCATGGCGGCAATCCAGCAAGGAAGCTCGCCGCCTCGCAGGAGACCGTGCGGTATCCCCGGACCAGCCGGATGGCCATGACCCTCTGGGAAGCGTTCAACCGGAGGGCTGATCGGCGCCTCAATGAACGCGCAAAAGGTACGTAGTGCCCCTGCTTTTTGTTTTAGGCTCCATGGTTATTATCATAGATTTAGGGCGAATTTTACCAAACTTTAATACCTAGAATAAGTCTTATCCTCAGATTTTTTTTTATTTTTGTCAGTTTTTTCATACTCGAATAAAAGATATCTGACTTTGGTCAAATCAGCCCTTAGTATTACTAAATCTATGGTTATAATCTCTGCCTTACTTATTTTTTTTAGTTTCTATGTTCAAAATGATACTGTATCTACTAATCTCAATTGAAAGTTGGACAGTTATGACGACGCAAATGATATAAACGACAGAAAGTTTACGGTTTAGGATGGGACCACCTGACCTGATCCCATGGGAGTGATAACGATAGTCACTCAACATGACAAGATGGCAGTAACTAATAGTCTTAGGGATTGTTTCAATTACCGAGTTTGTTTTGATGTTTAAGCGAATCTGTTTTGCCTCGAAAACTGTTTGATCAGAGAGGCAGTTTTAAGTAGTACTTAAGCATATCAGCTATATTGAAAATGTGTTTTTTCTTTCAACAAATAGAATTATTATTTGTTCATACAAGTCTATTACCGGACCCTAATTGCCTGAATCTGAAACATAAAATTATGTCAAATTATGCTAGTTTTTTACTGCATGATGTCTAACTATATGTATTGCTAATGCAGCCATATCTAACTTTCAAGAAACCACTTGGTTGTTTATATAAACACGTACACCAGATGAGAAGTCTTCATTTCCATTCCTATCATTACAAAGTCAATAGAGCTAAACAAATAAAAGAGACAGTAATCATGTCTGTGTATTTATTTTATTACATTTTAAAACTTTTTTTTTTATTTATATGGTAGTCAACTTTATTTAAAAGTACATAAATAACAACTTACACCTAATTAATTAACCTAACCAAACTAAAACTATTAACAAACTAAAAAATGGCGTCAAAAAATTCCTCCGCATCGCTGTCGACTGGTAATATACCCAAGAGACTGGCGGCATTGCCACGTTGTATGGCAATGCTTAGCCTCTGGCCAAGGTAAAAGCCAGCCCTTGGGTCACGGTAAGTGTCAAACAAATATTATAAATAATAATAGTTGAATTCATTTAAACTTTAAATAGTTTTTACAGATTCTACAAATTATATTAATAGTATGTACAACTAAATAAAAATAAAAAAAGAAAGAAGGAAAAGAATCATAGGGCATCAAAAAATTCGTCCGGATCGCTGTCGACAGGAAAAGTGCCCAAAAGGCTGGCAGCATTGCCACGTTGTATAGCGATGCTGATTCTTTGGCCAAAAAATAGGCCAGCACTCTGGTCACGTGAAGAGTCGACCAACCGCTTAGCGATGTCGCCAAAAATCAAATGGGCACTCGGACCCCACGGCCCTAGTGTTTCAACCCCAAACGGCTCGAACATATAACTCCCAATAAGATTCGAATATTTTCGCCGTTTGAGGTTTTCCGCACCTGCAGCAGCCGCCCCAGCACAGCCCGCCGTGCTAGGAAGATAGGATGGCGCAAGAGTTTCGACAAACGTTGCATCCCACACCAAAGGCCTGCCTAACTTCCAGGGCATTATGGTCATTCCGTCTGGTCTCTTCCCATCGTCGCGTGCCAAGCCGTTGGGTTCTAAAACAGCTGGCACCCTGGCGGTAGCAAGAGCACGGCGGATTATGTCATTAATGCTGGCGTGTCGTGCTATCCGGCCTGCGCTCTTACTGCAAGATAGGCCATGGTGTCCGAGGCAGTCGACAGCTTCATCGCACTGGAAGCGATGCGGATCCCCGCAAGGAGCGCCCAGACGCAGACAAGTAGCGAGCCGGAAAGTGGTGTCACCCAGCATAGTGCCTATGTTAGGTGATGGTAGCGCCTGAAGCCAGAGGCCCGACTCCCATTCTCCCACAGCCAGCAGACGGGCACGCTCAGCAGTATTGGAGGATGTATTGAAAAGTTTATTCTGTATCAACCTGCAGAGAGGTTCATCCCATTGTCTCTGGGAAGATGGGTTCACGGGCAGATCTGTATCTGGGCAAGCCCCTGTCCAGGCGTTCACCGCATCAGTCAAGCACGGCACTTCAGAGTCAACCAGGGAGGGGGCAACAATTTTCCTGGTTAACTTTTCGGTGCTGTGGACAGAGGACAGGAACGCCGGTAAGCTAATACTGGTAATTTTGCGGACGCCGAGGCCACCAAAACGGATGGGTAGTGTGACTTGCAGCCACACTCGGTCATCCACTCGGCCACGTTTAAAATGGATGTTACTGTGCTGCGAATAATTTGGTCAATTTTGTCTAACAGATGTGGCTGCTTCCATAAAGGGGAAGAACGTAGAAAATATATAAAATTTGGGCCAAAACAACAATACGAGTATCTAATCAGGGTGAATGCCGAATGTAAATTAATTTTGAAAAGTCTGTCCGAAATTTCGTTGAAGTTTTTGATTTTTTCGTCGATGAAAGGAGAATTCATTAACAGTAATAATTCTATTTAAACTCCATACAACCATGCAAACTTGGAATTCCCAACAGTATATCTTCAAAATAGCTTCTTTACTGAATTTTACATCGAGGCATTAATCTTAATCTTCTTTTGCGACCATTAGCGTTTGTTTCGACAGCTTAGTTATTTATGTATTATACTTGAAATGTCATTTCAGAAAGTAATCAATTTTACAAATCAGAAAACAATATTTAGATTAATCAGTTCCTGTTTTATTGAAGGTGTTTTAATTGTTTCGGGACCCAGAAGTCCCCCTGTTGTTAAATCCTTTTAGATTACCGGGATTAAAAAGTATGGCTTTACGATGAAAATTTGTGCCAATTTTCCTTAAATCCTTTCATCCACCTTAGCCTAATTGAGTCCCCAAAAATATAAATTATAAACAAACAACCACTCTCATATTTGCATTTATATTGCGCATAACACAATCGTCTTTATTTTCGCCAGAAGATGATAGGAGAGGATGGAAAAACACAGAGTGTTTCATCTTCTAAAAACGTTTACAAGTAAAATGTCTGCCGCATATTTTTAATGATTCATTAGTTTATCGATCCGTTATTACACCTAAGGAGTTGGTTACTACGTATGACGTAAAATCTTTAATGAAACATCTGAAACAGTTCCAATTACTTTATCCTTATTCTCAATTGTGCTTTTCCGTGCAAACTTCATCTAAACTTACCGTTACTGACTAACACGAAAAACCCTCTCATATACCGTAATGTTACCTTTTGTGAATATTATATAAAGAGACTTTCAATTCTGTTCAATCATCATTCCAAGTTTGCGCTGCTTCAATTAAACAACAGTCAATTGTTTTAGACATTTACCTTTCATTATGAAGCTGTTCGGTCTCGTAGTGCTGATGATGGCAGTGCTGGCGCTGATGTCGGGCGGAGCTAGCGCCAGCCCTAAGGGCATCGGCAGCGCTATCAAGAAGGGCGGCAAAGTTATTGTGAGTATTATTTTCATTCTTTAATGTTTTTCTTTTAACAACGACGTCATTCAGAAAACAACTGTTCGTTTTGTATCGACTTTGGATTTCATAACTTTTATTCTAAGTTGACTGAACTACGAATTTTGCGGTTTGATAAATCAAAACAATCAGGGAGGGTAATTGCGTAACACACTAGCAGTAGGAATGGCTTTCATTTTGACAGTTTAACAACATCCATTGCGTTAGTTAGGTACGTCGCTGAGCACACAAATCTTTCAAAGATAATTAATCAATCATAATTAATCATCATTATTAATTATTTAATTATTCAGATCCTGATTAATAGTGTGTTACGCAATTAGGGTGCAGGTATTAATCAATGATATTATTATAAGTAAAAATATATAAATAGGTCAACCGTCAACCACGCTCCGAAACTCGCACGTCGCAACTTGGATAATTAGCCATGTTTTCTTTGTCTTGTCTCTTTTTCGCTCCCGATAATCACGACATGCCATCCTACTTCCACGTGTCACCGTTAATGTGATATTGTGCCATTTTTGAATTACGAATGTTGGATAGATAACCTATCTAGGTATTTTTACATAAAATGTCATTGGTATGTATTATGGGTTTTTTGCTTAGGTACTCAATACTAAGAAAAATTACCTATTTATTACCTAGTAGTTGATCTTGGTTGAACAAATATTTTATAAATAAAACGTCTTTTTCTTTTCGTTTCAGAAACACGGACTTAGCGCGATCGGTGTCATAGGAACTGGTCACGAAATATATCAACAATCAAAACAACAGTAGAAAATGTTTCTTCAATTTAACTTATTTTTTCGCCTTCGTGGTGACTGCTGAAGTGCTGACTGGCGACTTTGGAACAAACCATGAGATCTACCAACAGAACCACAACTAGAAGAGGTCATCCAAACAATCATCTTCTACCACACCACCGTCACAGTATTATTAATTTATTGAAAGCCAAATTTAATGCATTTAGGAAAACTTAACTAAGTTTGTAATAAACAAATAGTAACTCAACATAATTGTAATATTTTGTCTTGACTTGCACCTGTTTCCTAATTAACTGTATTTAGAATAGGCTAAGTTGTTAGCTGGCGAAATGCAGGTGTACTATAGGTACCTACACCTCTACCTGACCCTTCGGGGAAAACAGGCGTGCTGTTATTTAGTGTAAATAAAACTACCTATCTGAAATAACGATGACAATTTTATTGTACATGCTTGAAATGATGTTGAAGTTGTTGCCACCCAAATATTGAAATAACAAATGAAAATCCTTCATAGTAAATAAAAACTGATTAATTTGGAGAAACGGGTTCACCAAAATGCATTATGAAGTAGGTACTTACTGAAATTGTACTGAACATCACCCAATTATTATCACTATAGATCCTACATAAGCGATGAAACGATCCAAAAGGTATATATTCGTTTATGAACCGATGCCGAATTTCCAATGTTGACAGTAAATAAAAACAAAGAAGTGAAGTTAAAGTGAAATGATTTTATTTCTGTAAGTAGGTTTGAACAAACACTTTTTTACACGTCAATCATATTTTAAAACTAGATGAGGTCGGCGTTCCTTATCTGACTACTCTGAGAAGAAAGGCCGAAACAAACTCAGAGGTCACAGTCTCTTTTAAAGTCCACACATAATCTTGGTCAGATCGTGTGAAGACCATGAAGACTTGTGTTTGAAATGGTCTTTTGAGGAAAAAGCACACAGATTGAGTGGACCTGTCCAGTCAGTGCACGTATTTGTCAGTAATCGTGCAGCTCAACTCAACGATTCGACGAACAATACCAAAGAACGGACATTAGGGTAGGCCACAAAAAATACTCAAATTGCCAGACCATCATTTAAATTAACTGAGAAGGAGAAAAAAAAAGCAACAATGACGTATATAGTCTTCATATTCACAATATTAAAACAATAATCATGTATTCAATGTAGCCTGCACTAACTGCGTGAAGAAAACAGTATGTCCCATGAACCAAAACTTCAAAGACTTGTGACATCCACCAAGCTGCACTGATTACAGGCCACTCCCACTCAGACAGGATGTGGCAAGGCTGATTATGCTATTTCATGACACTCAAATCCAATCACGCAGATCCAAAATTGGTTCACAGCTAATAATTTAGTAATAAATGGGAAAAAAACTAAATGTATAAGATTTTCTTTACCAAATGTCAAAAGTACTAATTGTGAGATAGGAATAAATCAAGAGAAACTAGAATTCGTCGATAAAACTGTTTTCCTGAGGATCACGCTCGACTCAAGGCTTCAATGGGGTCCTCATTTAACATCCCTTGCAGGACGGCTAAGTTCAGCGGCATATGCTGTGAGAAAAATCCGTCAATTTACTGATGTAGGTACCGCGAGGCTAGTCTATTTTAGTTACTTTCATAGTATTATGTCGTACGGTATTTTACTATGGGGACGGGCTGCAGACGTCGAGTTTATTTTTATTCTGCAGAAAAGAGCCATCAGAGCTATATATGGCCTCCGCAGGCGCGACTCTCCAAGGGAACGGTTTAAAGATACCATCATGACGGTACCTTGTCAATATATTTATGAAAACATCATGTACGTAAGGAAAAATCTACATAGTTTTAGTAAAAGAGGTGAAAGACACAATTATATCACTAGAAATAGGGACCAATTAGTTCAACCAGGTTTCAGGCTGGCTAAAGTAGACTCATCTTTCATGGGGTACTGTTTAAAATGTTACAATAAAATACCTCCCCATATACTTCAACTGAATGAAACGAAATTTAAATCTTGTAAAAAACGCACACTATGCAGTCAAGCATATTATAAGTTGGGGGATTACATCGCTCATAAAAATGCTTGGCTCAACGCTGGTCCTGCTCCACAAGGGCGCATTAACTAATTGATTAGCATTTGGAACTACTGAATATTGTAAAAACTGTCTTTACATTGTATAAATTCAAACTTTTAGTATTGTATAATTGCATAGCACATGTGTGAGTACTATGTACCTACTATAAAGCTACCATTTTCTAGGTTTGTCTTTCATTGACTTGAATGTGCCGTGGCGGCTGAGAGTATGTCATGCTCACTCAAATGTCTCGCTGGTGGTGGCGTGTGTGTTGGATCATTAAGTTCCCTTCAAAATGGTTGCGATAAATGGTGCTGATCCATACGTCATGTTCATGAACGGGCGCCGTCAGTGGGGACTGGTCATCTCTTGGCTGCCACGGCTTATTTTAATTTAATATTTGAATTGTTTTTGTCTTTTTATTACGGACGCTTTCAACGTTCTGCATCGTTCTCACATGCATAATTTCAACATGAATGATGTAACCAATATTGTGTAACCATATTTTGATTTAAAAGAGTGTCCATGGAGTTTCTTGCCCGTTGTTCTCCATAGGTACCTACTACGCTTTGGAATGGGCAACTAGCTTCATCTTTCTGACCGACCGACCCCTTGACAATTCAAAAGTGTCTGTAATTGGTTTATTTGAACTAAATGCTTTGAGTTTGAGTTTGAGTTCAATCGATAGATTACTATCAAAACACAAACATAACATCACGTCTGCATTCCCCAAAGGGTTAGGTAGAGATGCATCTATAGTACACACCGCTACATGTCAAGCTATACATTTCCAGTTTTAACTGAACTTGCATTGTATAGGCTTTTCGTACAATGAGAAGTCAGCTTATACTGGAAATGTATAGCTTGATATACAGTCGTGCGTACACCCACATTTCGCTACTTTTGAAGACGCTTTTTCTGTCCGTGATAACATTATAACGTGTACTTATTTCCATACAGTTTACTTCCCTACCGTGGATGTTCACGATAATATCATCAACTTGGAAATTATAAAAGCGCATAGTGGCACTCACAAGTACCAGACTTGGAATATAAAATGGGGTAGAGTCGTTTTAAAATATTATACTTCTTTGTGCTTTACTATTTCTTTTTTGGAAAACATTTAAGGAAGAAATAAAGTCAGAAAGAACTCTAAGTGAAAACGAAGTAATAACGCGGGCAATGCGATGGGACGCAGTGGGTCGAACTAAGTAATGTATCCAAAGTAATATTTTACTCTATGTAGAAGACATAATCCAGATAAAAATAATTGTTCAAGGTACATCAAGTTTTGGTCGATAGATTAAAACATTTTGACTATACACTAGAATTAGAATGATTTTATCAGAAAGTCGGTTTTAAAGATTTTTCTTGAATAGTACTTTATCTACTTAATACTCGTAAAAATCTTAAAGACGTTCACTGACAGACAATGCACAGCCTAAACTGCTGGATCTAGACTAGAAGCATGAAATTATGCGCAAGAGTTCTTTATACAGCTAAAGTGAGCACTAAAAGAAGAATTTAAAAATTCACTCTCCAAAAGGGTTAAAAAGAGATGAAAGTTTGCATCCCATATTTAACCCTATTTGGACGTTCCTCATTTTTGACGATGGGAAATCTGTCGGACGCACGGTTAAATTACCGAATAAATGTATATAACTTTTAAATTATCAATAAATAATTTATTTGCATAATATGTGTTTGACATAAAAGGTTAGCATTAATGAAAGGTGTCACCTGATTACGTAGTAAAGTTACAAGAATATCTAATTAAATTATGGTATTTAAATAGGAGATGCTGTTAACCAAAAAATTATATCTTCAGCTATGTAGCTACTAAAATTTAAAATAAAATCATTTCATTTACAGAGATATAATGTATTTAAATAAATGGCTAGAAATATGTTAGAAATAAATAAATGCGATGACATTTTCTACTATATAATTTTCAATAAATTAATAATACTGTGACGGAATAATATGTGGTAGAAGATGATTCTTTGGATGACCTCTTCTAGCTGTGGTTTTTTTGGTAGATCTCGTAGTTTGTTCCAATGTCGCCAGTCAGCACTTCAGCAGTCACCACGAAGGCGACAAAATAAGTTAAACTGAAGAACCATTTTCTACTGTTGTTTTGATTGTTGATATATTTCGTGGCCAGTTCCTATGACACCGATCGCGCTAAGTCCGTGTTTCTGAAAAGAAAAAAAGTAAAGTTTTATTAATAAAATATTTGTACAACTATTTGTACTACTATTTTCTGAAAGACGTTAATGTTATTAGAAAAACGATAAAGTATGAAAAGAATACTCACAATAACTTTACCGCCCTTCTTGATAGCGCTGCCGATTCCTTTAGGGCTGGCGCTAGCTCCGCCCGACATCAGCGCCAACACTGCCATCAACAGTACTACGATACCGAACAGCTTCATGATGAAAGGTAAATGTTAAAAACAATTGACTGTTCTTTAACTGAAGAAGCGTAAACTTCGAATGATGATTGATCACAATTCGTTTTCCCTTTATATCCACGAAGGTAATAATATTACGATACAACAATACAAGAGACGGTTTTCCGTGTTAGTCATTTCACTAAGTTTAGTTGAAGTTTGTACGGAAAAGCACAAGCACAATTTGAGAATAAGGATAAAGTGGAACTGTTTCAGATGGTTCATTGAAGCTTTTACGTCATACGTACATAGTTACCCACGAATACCAGGTGCATTGAGGTCTGACAACAGATTGTTAGGTATGCTTATAGAAGACACTTAACTAAGTCTGACAGCATTTTTTTTAGGATTGCCGTGTTAACATTTATTTTAGAAGAAATCAAACCTTATAAAAATAACGGAATACACAAAGTACTTATACTCTTTTAGTTATAATAAAGAGGATTATAATTAGGCCCAATATAAATGGAAATATTTGAGTATGTAGTTATTTGTTTGTAAATAATATTAATGAAGACTCAATTATGCCAAAGCAATTTAAACGATAACTGGAAAATTACCACTGTTTTCATCCTGAACCATTTTATGCTAAACATTTTACCAATAGGGTCTCTTTTGGTGCCATAAATATTACCATATCTTCAATTAAATAGCTATAGATTAATCTAAATATGATTTTGGTCGTGTAATACTCGTATGTCTAAGGTACATTATGTTCCCATAGCTGGAACACAGGCCTCGTCTCTTTGGAGGCTCTTTTAAGAGAATGAAACTTTGAAGTAAAGGTAAAAAAAATACATTTATTGCACAAAACATACCGGTAACGGCCGCAAAAGAAGAACAAACTTAATTCAAATTTAAATTGTTAATTTAAATAATTGATGTAAACAAATATAAATAACAATATTAGGGCCCTACACTAGAGGTAGATAGATATATTATCATTGGATTCTACCTGAACCTATGTAATGTCTGTGTCACCATTTGGGAAATAAAGACGCTCTCTCAATGGAAGAACTGTTTGGTATTCCAAGTACAGAGTCTAGATATTATTAAGCAACATAAAATTTAACTAGACCAACGAAACATTTTGTAAATAGGTGAACACTATTTTATTATTTGGAATGATTAATTCTGCGGTGCCTATCCAAAGAGTAGTATTAGTAGGTATTGATGTTTGCCAAATATTAATATTCGAGGCATCTACCGTCAATATACTACGTCAATATACTAAGTGAGTATATCTTGTTGTGCTTTACAACGCGCAGTTCATTCAGATTACTGGGAAATAAAAAACAATAGTCACGTAACACAAAAAACCCTGTGCCTTACGCAGACGTTCGAGGAGCGACTTTTCCCATATCAATATATTTCCGTATAAAAGGACAACAGGAGTCAGAGGGATCATCATTTGAAGCTAGTCTTCGACGAAAAACTAGTCATTACCAGTCAATTGTTTTAAACATTAACCATTCATCATGAAGCTGTTCGGTCTCATAGTGCTGTTGATGGCAGTGCTGGCGCTGATGTCGGGTGGAGCTAGCGCCAGCCCTAAAGGCATCGGCAGCGCTATCAAGAAGGGCGGCAAAGTTATTGTGAGTATTCTTTTAATGCTTTATGGTTTTTCTAATAACATTAACATCATTCAGAAAATATTTGGTTGTACAAATATTTTATTAATAAAACTTTTCGTCTTTTTATTTTCAGAAACACGGACTTAGCGCGATTGGTGTCATAGGAACTGGCCACGAAATATATCAACAATCAAAACAACAGTAGAAAACGGTTCACCAGTTTAACTTATTTTTTCGCCTTCGTGGTGACTGCTGAAGTGCTGACTGGCGACTTTGGAACAAACCATGAGATCTACCAACAGAACCTCAACTAGAAGAGGTCATCCAAACAATCATCTTCTACCACACCACCGTCACAGTATTATTAATTTATTGAAAGCCAAATTTTATGCATTTAGGAAAACTTAACTGAGTTTGTAATAAACAAATGGTAACTCCACATACTTGTAATATTTTGTCTTGACTTGCACCTGTTTCCTAATTAACTGTGTTAAAATAGGCTAAGTTGGTATCGGGCGAAATGCGGGTGTACTATAGATACCTACACCTCTGCCTGACCCTTCGTGGAAAACAGGCGTGCTGTTATTTAGTGCAAATAAAACTACCTATCTGAAATAACGATGACAATTTTATTGCAAAACCTTAAAATGATGTTGAAGTTGTTGCCACCCAAATATTGAAAAGACAATAAAAAACATTCATGGTAAATAAAAACTGTTTCATTTGGAGAAACGGGTTCACCAAAATGCATTATGAAGTAGGTACTTACTGAAATTGTACTGAACATCACCCAACTATTATCACTATAGATCCTACATAAGCGATGAAACGATACAAAAGGTACGTGTTCGTTTATGAATCGAACCCGAATTTCCAACAGGTTGACACTAAATAAAAACAAAGAGGTGAAGTTAAAGTGAAATGATTTTATTGCTGTAAGTAGGTTTGAACAAACACTTTTTTACACGTCATATTTTAAAACTAGATGAGGTCGGCGTTTCTTATCTGCCTACTCTGAGAAGCAAGGCCGAAAGAAACTCAGAGGTCACAGTCTATTTTATAAAATAGACTGTGACCTCTGAGTTCACGACACGATCTGACCAAGATTATGTCTGGACTATAGTCCAGACATAATCTTGGTCAGATCGTGTGAAGACCATGAAGACTTGTGTCTGAAATGGTCTTTTGAGGAAAAAGCACACAGATTGAGTGGACCTGTCCAGTCAGTGCACGCATTTGTCAGTAATCGTGCAACTCAACTCAACGATTCGACGAACAATACCAAAGAACGGACATTAGGGTAGGCCACAAAAAATACTCAAATTGCCAGACCATGATTTAAATTAACTGAGAAGGAGAAAAAAAGCAACAATGACGCACATAGTCTTCATATTCACAATATTAAAATAATAATCATGTATTCAATGTAGCCTGCACTAACTGCGTGAAGAAAACAGTATGTCCCATGAACCAAAAATGAAAGACTTGTGACATCCACCAAGCTGCATTGATAACAGGCCACTCCCACTCAGACAAGATGTGGCCAGGCTGGTTATGCTACGTCATGACACTCAATCGATAGATTACTATCAAAAAACAAACATAATATCACGTCTGCATTCCCCAAAGGGTTAGGTAAAGATGCATCTATAGTACACACCGCTACATGTCAAGCTATACATTTCCAGTTTTAACTGAACTTGCATTTTATAGGCTTTTCGTACAATGAGAAGTCAGCTTATACTGGAAATGTATAGCTTGATATACAGTCGTGCGTACACCCAAATTTCAATACTTTTGACGACGCTTTTTTCTGTCCGTGATAACATTATAACGTGTACTTATTTCCATACAGTTTCCTTCCCTACCGTGGATGTTTACGATAATATCGTCAAGTTGGAAATTATAAAAGCGCATAGTGGCACTCACAAGTACCGGACTTGGAATATAAAATGGGGTAGAGTCGTTTTAAAATATTATACTTCTTTGTGCTTTATTATTTCTGTTTTGAAAAACATTTAAGGAAGAAAAATAAGTCAGAAAGAACTCTAAGCGAAAACGAAGTAATAACGCGGGCAATGCGATGGGATGCGGTTGGTCGAACTAAGTAATTTATCCAAAGTAATATTTTACTCTATGTAGAATACATAATCCAGATAAAAATAATTGTTCAAAGTACATCAAGTTTTGATTGATAGATTAAAACATTCCTACTATACACTAGAATTTGAATGATTTTTTCAGAAAGGTGTCGCCTGATTACGTAGTTAATTTACAAGAATATCTAATTTAATTACGGTATTTAAATAAGAGATACTGATAACCAAAAAATAATATCTTCAGCTATGTAGCTATTGAAATTTAAAATAAAATCATTTCATTTACAGAGACATAATGTATTTAAATAAATGGCTATAAATATGTTAGAAATAAATAAATGCGATGACATTTTCTACTATTTAATTTTCAATAAATTAATAATACTGTGACGGTGATGTGGTAGAAGATGATTATTTGGATGACCTCTTCTAACTGTGGTTTTTTTGGTAGATCTCGTGGTTTGTTCCAATGTCGCCAGTCAGCACTTCAGCAGTCACCACGAAGGCGACAAAATAAGTTAAACTGAAGAACCGTTTTCTACTGTTGTTTTGATTGTTGATATATTTCGTGGCCAGTTCCTATGACACCGATCGCGCTAAGTCCGTGTTTCTGAAAAGAAAAAAAAGTAAAGTTTTATTAATAAAATATTTGTACAACCAGCTATTTTCTGAATGACATTAATGTTATTAGAAAAACGATAAAGTATGAAAGAATACTCACAATAACTTTACCGCCCTTCTTGATAGCGCTGCCGATGCCCTTAGGGCTGGCGCTAGCTCCGCTCGACATCAGCGCCAGCACTGCCATCAACAGCACTACGAGACCGAACAGCTTCATGATGAAAGGTAAATGTTAAAAACAATTGACTATTGTTTAACTGAAGAAGCGTAAACTTCGAATGATGATTGATCACAATTCGTTTTCCCTTTATATCCGCGAAGGTAAAAATATTACGATACAACAATACAAGAGAGGGTTTTCCGTGTTAGTCATTTCACTAAGTTTAGTTGAAGTTTGAACGGAAAAGCACAAGCACAATTTGAGAATACCCGCTGATACGTCTGCTAAAAAGTGGAACTGTTTCAGATGATTCATTGAAGCTTTTACGTCATACGTGGTTACCCACTAATACTAGGTGCATTGAGGTCTGACAACAGATTGTTAGGTATGCTTACAGAAGACACTTAACTTAGCCTTACAGCATTTTTTTTAGGATTGCCGTGTGAACATTTATTTTAGAAGAAAACAAACCTTATAAAAAAAAACAGAATACATAAAGTATAGAATAGAATAGAATACTCTTTATTATGTACACCATAAAAAATAACAGATATAAATGTAGACATTTTACACAGGGTGACACAATGGGCGGTCTTATCGCTAAAAGCGATCTTTTACAGACAACCTTTGGATGGATTCAAGGGAGAAGGAGAGACAATAATGCAGGTAGTCAGTGGTGTACCATTTACATATACAACAAATACATACATACATAAAACATATACTTATCTACATATAATATATACAATAATAAACATTAAACAAGAGCAAGGAAACTAAATGTAATGATGATGTTTAAGGAGAGAGGAAGTGTTTTTTAACCATAATTTTAAAAGTGGACAAAGATTGAGCACGCCTTATCGACTCGGGCAAGGCATTCCATAACCGTACTGCTTGAACTGTAAAAGACTTGTCATAAAAGCTGGTGGAATGCATCGGCATCTCTAGTCTTAAGTTTTCCGATGACCTAAGATATCTATTATGTGTGTCATGAAGGAACTTGAAACGTTCTTTAAGATAAGAGGGGGTTTTAGGGTTGAATAGAATACTGTAGAGCTGAAACAAGATATGTGAATTCCGGCGAAGACGTATGGGAAGCCAATTGAGCTTTGTACGAAATTCAGAAATGTGATCATATTTGCGCAGGCCAAATATAAATCTTATGCAAAAGTTTTGAAGTCGCTCAAGTTTATCTAGTTGTGCCTCAGTGAGATCGAGATAACTGACATCAGCGTAGTCAAGGATGGGAAGTAAAAGGGATTGTGCAAGCGCAGTTTTAGTGGCAGTCGGAAGAAAGTTCCGCAATCGTCTCAGGGACTTACCAGATGCAAAAATTTTGCGACTTACGTCCTGCAACTGAGGACCCCAAGAAAGATGTTTGTCGATCCAAACCCCAAGGTTCTTAACCTTTTCGCTGACTGGAATAGCAGCTCCGTTAAATTGTACCTGGGGAAGCTGTGACCAGTTTACCTTGGGTGTCATCCTAGAGCTGCCAACAACAATGACCTGAGTCTTCAAAAAAGTAAGTATAAATAGTATAAAGTATATACCTACACCCTATTAATTATAATAAAGAGGATTATAATTAGGCCCAATATAAATGGAAATTTTTGAGTATGTAGTTGTTTGTTAGTAAATAATATTTCTGGAGACTCAATTATGCCAAAGCAATTTAAATGATAAGTGGAAAATTACCACAATTTTCATCCAGAACCATTTTATGCTAAACATTTTACCAATGGGGTCGCTTTTGCTGCTATAAACATTACCATATCTTCAATTAAATAGCTATAGATTAATCAAAAAATGATTTTGGTCTTGTAATATGCCCTAGATAAAAAATAACATAAAATTTGACTAGACCAACGAAACATTTTGTAAGTAGGTGAACACTATTTTTAATGTTCCCACTGCTGGAACACAGGCCTCGTCTCTTTGCAGGCTTTTTAAGATGATGAAACTTTGAAATAAAGTTAAAAACAAATATATTTACTGCACAAAACATACCGGTAACTGCCGCAGAAGAAGAATAAACTTAATGGAATCATCATTTGAAGCTAGTCTTCGACGACAAACTAGTCATTACCAGTCAATTGTTTTAAACATTAACCATTCACCATGAAGCTGTTCGGTCTCGTAGTGCTGTTGATGGCAGTGCTGGCGCTGATGTCGGGTGGAGCTAGCGCCAGCCCTAAAGGCATCGGCAGCGCTATCAAGAAGGGTGGAAAAGTTATTGTGAGTATTCTTTTAATACTTTATGGTTTTTCTAATAACATTAACATCATTCAGAAAATAGTTGGTTGTACAAATATTTTATTAATAAAACTTTTCGTCTTTTTATTTTCAGAAACACGGACTTAGCGCGATCGGTGTCATAGGAACTGGCCACGAAATATATCAACAATCAAAACATCAGTAGAAAACGGTTATCCAGTTTAACTTATTTTTTCGCCTTCGTGGTGACTGCTAAAGTGCTGACTGGCGACTTTGGAACAAACCATGAGATCTACCAACAGAACCACAACTAGAAGAGGTCATCCAAACAATCATCTTCTACCACACCACCGTCACAGTATTATTAATTTATTGAAAGCCAAATTTAATGCATTTAGGAAAACTTAACTGAGTTTGTAATAAACAAATGGTAACTCCACATACTTGTAATATTTTGTCTTGACTTGCTCCTGTTTCCTAATTAACTGTATTTAGAATAGGCTAAGTTGTTATCTGGCGAAATGCAGGTGTACTATAGGTACCTACACCTCTACCTGACCCTTCGGGGAAAACAAGCGTGCTGTTATTTAGTGTTAATAAAACTACCTATTTGAAATAACGATGACAATTTTATTGTACATGCTTGAAATGATGTTGAAGTTGTTGCCACCCAAATATTGAAATAACAATGAAAATCCTTCATAGTAAATAAAAACTGATTAATTTGGAGAAACGGGTTCACCAAAATGCATTATGAAGTAGGTACTTACTGAAATTGTACTGAACATCACCCAATTATTATCACTATAGATCCTACATAAGCGATGAAACGATCCAAAAGGTATATATTCGTTTATGAACCGATGCCGAATTTCCAATGTTGACAGTAAATAAAAACAAAGAAGTGAAGTTAAAGTGAAATGATTTTATTTCTGTAAGTAGGTTTGAACAAACACTTTTTTACACGTCAATCATATTTTAAAACTAGATGAGGTCGGCGTTTCTTATCTGACTACTCTGAGAAGAAAGGCCGAAACAAACTCAGAGGTCACAGTCTCTTTTAAAGTCCACACATAATCTTGGTCAGATCGTGTGAAGACCATGAAGACTTGTGTCTGAAATGGTCTTTTGAGGAAAAAGCACACAGGTTGAGTGGACCTGTCCAGTCAGTGCACGTATTTGTCAGTAATCGTGCAGCTCAACTCAACGATTCGACGAACAATACCAAAGAACGGACATTAGGGTAGGCCACAAAAAATACTCAAATTGCCAGACCATGATTTAAATTAACTGAGAAGGAGAGAAATAAAGCAACAATGACGTATATAGTCTTCATATTCACAATATTAAAACAATAATCATGTATTCAATGTAGCCTGCACTAACTGCGTGAAGAAAACAGTATGTCCCATGAACCAAAACTTCAAAGACTTATGACATCCACCAAGCTGCACTGATTACAGGCCACTCCCACTCAGACAGGATGTGGCCAGGCTGATTATGCTATTTCATGACACTCAAATCCAATCACGCAGATCCAAAATTGGTTCACAGCTAATAATTTAGTAATAAATGGGAAAAAAACTAAATGTATAAGATTTTCTTTACCAAATGTCAAAAGTACTAATTGTGAGATAGGAATAAATCAAGAGAAACTAGAATTCGTCGATAAAACTGTTTTCCTGAGGATCACGCTCGACTCAAGGCTTCAATGGGGTCCTCATTTAACATCCCTTGCAGGACGGCTAAGTTCAGCGGCATATGCTGTGAGAAAAATCCGTCAATTTACTGATGTAGGTACCGCGAGGCTAGTCTATTTTAGTTCGTTCATAGTATTATGTCGTACGGTATTTTACTATGGGGACGGGCTGCAGACGTCGAGTTTATTTTTATTCTGCAGAAAAGAGCCATCAGAGCTATATATGGCCTCCGCAGGCGCGACTCTCCAAGGGAACGGTTTAAAGATACCATCATGACGGTACCTTGTCAATATATTTATGAAAACATCATGTACGTAAGGAAAAATCTACATAGTTTTAGTAAAAGAGGTGAAAGACACAATTATATCACTAGAAATAGGGACCAATTAGTTCAACCAGGTTTCAGGCTGGCTAAAGTAGACTCATCTTTCATGGGGTACTGTTTAAAATGTTACAATAAAATACCTCCCCATATACTTCAACTGAATGAAACGAAATTTAAATCTTGTATAAAACGCACACTATGCAGTCAAGCATATTATAAGTTGGGGGATTACATCGCTCATAAAAATGCTTGGCTCAACGCTGGTCCTGCTCCACAAGGGCGCATTAACTAATTGATTAGCATTTGGAACTACTGAATATTGTAAAAACTGTCTTTACATTGTATAAATTCAAACTTTTAGTATTGTATAATTGCATAGCACATGTGTGAGTACTATGTACCTACTATAAAGCTACCATTTTCTAGGTTTGTCTTTCATTGACTTGAATGTGCCGTGGCGGCTGAGAGTATGTCATGCTCACTCAAATGTCTCGCTGGTGGTGGCGTGTGTGTTGGATCATTAAGTTCCCTTCAAAATGGTTGCGATAAATGGTGCTGATCCATACGTCATATTCGTGAACGGGCGCGCACAGTGGGGACTGGTCATCTCTTGGCTGCCACGGCTTATTTTAATTTAATATTTGAATTGTTTTTGTCTTTTTATTACGGACGCTTTTAACGTTCTGCATCGTTCTCACATGCATAATTTCAACATGAATGATGTAACCAATATTGTGTAACCATATTTTGATTTAAAAGAGTGTCCATGGAGTTTCTTGCCCGTTCTTCTCCATAGGTACCTACTACGCTTTGGAATGGGCAACTAGCTTCATCTTTCTGACTGACCGACCCCTTGACAATTCAAAAGTGTCTGTAATTGGTTTATTTGAACTAAATGCTTTGAGTTTGAGTTTGAGTTCAATCGATAGATTACTATCAAAACACAAACATAACATCACGTCTGCATTCCCCAAAGGGTTAGGTAGAGATGCATCTATAGTACACACGGCTACATGTCAAGCTATACATTTCCAGTTTTAACTGAACTTGCATTGTATAGGCTTTTCGTACAATGAGAAATCAGCTTATACTGGAAATGTATAGCTTGATATACAGTCGTGCGTACACCCACATTTCGCTACTTTTGAAGACGCTTTTTCTGTCCGTGATAACATTATAACGTGTACTTATTTCCATACAGTTTACTTCCCTACCGTGGATGTTCACGATAATACCATCAAGTTGGAAATTATAAAAGCGCATAGTGGCACTCACAAGTACCAGACTTGGAATATAAAATGGGGTAGAGTCGTTTTAAAATATTATAAGTACTTCTTTGTGCTTTACTATTTCTTTTTTGGAAAACATTTAAGGAAGAAATAAAGTCAGAAAGAACTCTAAGTGAAAACGAAGTAATAACGCGGGCAATGCCATGGGACGCAGTGGGTCGAACTAAGTAATGTATCCAAAGTAATATTTTACTCTATGTAGAACACATAATCCAGATAAAAATAATTGTTCAAGGTACATCAAGTTTTGGTCGATAGATTAAAACATTTTGACTATACACTAGAATTAGAATGATTTTATCAGAAAGTCGGTTTTAAAGATTTTTCTTGAATAGTATCTACTTAATACTCGTAAAAATCTTAAAGACGTTCACTGACAGACAATGCACAGCCTAAACTGCTGGATCTAGACTAGAAGCATGAAATTATGCGCAAGAGTTCTTTATACAGCTAAAGTGAGCACTAAAAGAAGAATTTGAAAATTCACTCTCCAAAAGGGTTAAAAAGAGATGAAAGTTTGCATCCCATATTTAACCCTATTTGGACGTTCCTCATTTTTGACGATGGGAAATCTGTCGGACGCACGGTTAAATTACCGAATAAATGTATATAACTTTTAAATTATCAATAAATAATTTATTTGCATAATATGTGTTTGACATAAAAGGTTAGCATTAACGAAAGGTGTCGCCTGATTACGTAGTAAAGTTACAAGAATATCTAATTAAATTATGGTATTTAAATAGGAGATGCTGTTAACCAAAAAATGATATCTTCAGCTATGTAGCTACTAAAATTTAAAATAAAATCATTTCATTTACAGAGATATAATGTATTTAAATAAATGGCTAGAAATATGTTAGAAATAAATAAATGCGATGACATTTTCTACTATATAATTTTCAATAAATTAATAATACTGTGACGGAATAATATGTGGTAGAAGATGATTCTTTGGATGACCTCTTCTAGCTGTGGTTTTTTTGGTAGATCTCGTGGTTTATTCCAATGTCGCCAGTCAGCACTTCAGCAGTCACCACGAAGACGACAAAATAAGTTAAACTGAAGAACCATTTTCTACTGTTGTTTTGATTGTTGGTATATTTCGTGGCCAGTTCCTATGACACCGATCGCGCTAAGTCCGTGTTTCTGAAAAGAAAAAAAGTAAAGTTTTATTAATAAAATATTTGTACAACTATTTGTACTACTATTTTCTGAAAGACGTTAATGTTATTAGAAAAACGATAAAGTATGAAAAGAATACTCACAATAACTTTACCGCCCTTCTTGATAGCGCTGCCGATTCCTTTAGGGCTGGCGCTAGCTCCGCCCGACATCAGCGCCAGCACTGCCATCAACAGTACTACGATACCGAACAGCTTCATGATGAAAGGTAAATGTTAAAAACAATTGACTGTTCTTTAACTGAAGAAGCGTAAACTTCGAATGATGATTGATCACAATTCGTTTTCCCTTTATATCCACGAAGGTAAAAATATTACGATACAACAATACAAGAGAGGGTTTTCCGTGTTAGTCATTTCACTAAGTTTAGTTGAAGTTTGTACGGAAAAGCACAAGCACAATTTGAGAATAAGGATAAAGTGGAACTGTTTCAGATGGTTCATTGAAGCTTTTACGTCATTCGTACATAGTTACCCACGAATACCAGGTGCATTGAGGCCTGACAACAGATTGTTAGGTATGCTTATAGAAGACACTTAACTAAGTCTGACAGCATTTTTTTAGGATTGCCGTGTTAACATTTATTTTAGAAGAACTCAAACCTTATAAAAATAACGGAATACATAAAGTATATACCTATACTCTTTTAGTTATAATAAAGAGGGTTATAATTAGGCCCAATATAAATTGAAATATTTGAGTATGTAGTTATTTGTTTGTAAATAATATTAATGAAGACTCAATTATGCCAAAGCAATTTAAACGATAACTGGAAAATTACCACAATTTTCATCCTGAACCATTTTATGCTAAACATTTTACCAATAGGGTCTCTTTTGGTGCCATAAATATTACCATATCTTCAATTAAATAGCTATAGATTAATCTAAATATGATTTTGGTCGTGTAATACTCGTATGTCTAAGGTACATTATGTTCCCACTGCTGGAATACAGGCCTCGTCTCTTTGGAGGCTCTTTTAAGAGAATGCAACTTTGAAGTAAAGGTAAAAAAAAATACATTTATTGCACAAAACATACCGGTAACGGCCGCAAAAGAAGAACAAACTTAATTCAAATTTAAATTGTTAATTTAAATAATTGATGTAAACAAATATAAATAACAATATTAGGGCCCTACACTAGAGGTAGATAGATATATTATCATTGGATTCTACCTGAACCTATGTAATGTCTGTGTCACCATTTGGGAAATAAAGACGCTCTCTCAATGGAAGAACTGTTGGGTACTCCAAGTACAGAGTCTAGATATTATTAAGCAACATAAAATTTATCTAGACCAACGAAACAATTTGTAAGTAGGTGAACACTATTTTATTATTTGGAATTATTAATTCTGCGGTGCCTATCGAAAGAGGAGTATTAGTAGGTATTGATGTTTGCCAAATATTAATATTCTAGGCTTCTACCGTCAATATACTACGAGTACTAAGTGAGTATATATTGTTGTGCTTTACAACGCGCAGTTCATTCGGATTACTGGGAAATAAAAAACTATAGTGACGTAACACAAAAAACCCTGCGCCTTACGCAGACGTTTGAGGAGCGACTTTTCCCATATGAATATATTTCTGTATAAAAGGACAACAAGAGTCAGAGGGATCACCATTTGAATCTAGTCTTCGACGACAAACTAGTCATTACCAGTCAATTATTTTAAACATTAACCATTCATCATGAAGCTGTTCGGTCTCGTAGTGCTGTTGATGGCAGTGCTGGCGCTGATGTCGGGCGGAGCTAGCGCCAGCCCTAAGGGCATCGGCAGCGCTATCAAGAAGGGCGGAAAAGTTATTGTGAGTATTCTTTTAATACTTTATGGTATTTCTAATAACATTAACATCATTCAGAAAATAGCTGGTTGTACAAATATTTTATTAATAAAACTTTACTTCTTTTTATTTTCAGAAACACGGACTTAGCGCGATCGGTGTCATAGGAACTGGCCACGAAATATACCAACAATCAAAACAACAGTAGAAAATGGTTCTTCAGTTTAACTTATTTTGTCGTCTTCGTGGTGACTGCTGAAGTGCTGACTGGCGACATTGGAACAAACCATGAGATCTACCAGCAGAACCACAACTAGAAGAGGTCATCCAATGAATCATCTTCTACCACACTACCGTCACAGTATTATTAATTAATTGAAAGCCAAATTAAATGCATTTATTTTGTAATAAACAAATAGTAACTCCACATAATTGTAATATTTTGTCTTGACTTGCACCTGTTTTCTAATTAACTGTATTTAGAATAGGCTAAGTTGTTATCTGGCGAAATGCAAGTGTACTATAGGTACCTACACTTCTGCCTGACCCTTCGTGGAAAACAAGCGTGCTGTTATTTAGTGTAAATAAAACTACCTATCTGAAACAACGATGACAATTTTATTGTACATACTTGAAATGATGTTGAAGTTGTTGCCACCCAAATATTGAAATAACAATAAAAAACCTTCATAGTAAATAAAAACTGATTAATTTGGAGAAACGGGTTCACCAAAATGCGTTATGAAGTAGGTACCTACTGAAATTATACTGAACATCACCCAATTGTTATCACTATAGATCCTACGAAAGCGATGAAACGATACAAAAGGTATGTATTTGTTTATGGAACAATGCCTAATTTTCAACATGTGGACACTGAATAAAAACAAAAAGGTGAAGTTAAACTGATAAATGATAAATTATAAATGATTTTATTTCTGTAAGTAGGTTTGAACAAACACTTTTTTACACGTCAATCATATTTTAATAAAAACTAGATGAGGTCGGCGTTTCCTACCTGGTTACTCTGAGAATAAAGGCCGAAACAATCTCAGAGGTCACAGTCTCTTTTAAAGTCCAGACATAATCTTGGTCAGATCATATGAAGACCATGTAGATTTGTGTCTGAAATGGTCTTTTGAGGAAAAAGCACACAGATTGAGTGGACCTATCCAGTCAGTGCACGCATTCGTCAGTAATCGTGCAGCTCAACTCAGAACTTAAGGAGCTCATCGATTCGACGAACAATACCAAAGAAAGGACATTTGGGTAGGCCACAAAAATTACTCAAACTGCCAGACCATGATTAAAATTAACTGAGAAGGAGAAAAAAGAAAAGCAACGTAGTCTTCATATTCACAATATTAAAATAATAATCATGTATTCAATGTAGCCTGCACTAACTGCGTGAAGAAAACAGTATGTCCCATGAACCAAAACTTCAAAGACTTTTGACATCCACCAAGCTGCACTGATTACAGCCACTCCCACTCAGACAGGATGTGGCCAGGCTGATTATGCTATGTCACGACTCTCAATCGATAGATTACTATCAAAACATAAACATAACATCACGTCTGCATTCCCCAAAGGGTTAGGTAGAGATGCATCTATAGTATACACCGCTACATATCAAGCTATACATTTCCAGTTTTAGCTGACCTCGCATTGTATAGGCTTTTCGTACAATGAGAAGTCAGCTTATACTGGAAATGTATAGCTTACACCGACACCGACATTTCGTCACTTTTGAAGATATTTTTGTCCGTCCTTATCTTTATATATAAAAATTACGTGTCACGTTGTTTGTCCGCGATAGACTCCTAAACTACTGAAACGATTTTAAATTTGATTTGCACACCGTGTGCAATTTGATCCAACTTGAAAGATAGGATAGCTTACTTCTCAATTTATAGCCGCAATATTATTTCATTGCAAATTATTTTTCTATTATTTGACAGTCACAATTATCTGTTAGCTCTAACGATTCTAACAGATAGCGATATCTGTTGACTGGATTGAGTAAGTATTCCATAGATGGCGCTATGTTAAAAATACAAACGTTTCATATAAGCTACAATTTAATAGCATAACCAGCACGTGTTGCTGAAGCTAAGGTATAACCTAAATTTATTTTGTAATAAACGAAATACAGTGAAATAATATTATAAAGAGAAAAGATATGATTGTTTGTTTGTATTGAATAGGCTCCGAAACTACTGAACCAATTTCAAAAATTCTTTCACTTTTGGGAAGCTACACTATCTCCGGGTGACATAGGCTATATTATATTATGCTTTGCTACCCGGGCGAAGCCGGGGCGGGTCGCTAGTCTACATATATATATATATATCCTTTTTTTACGTGTACTTATTTCCATACAGCTTACTTCCCTACCGTGGATGTTCACGATAATATCGTCAAGTAGGAAATTATAAAAGCGCATAGTGGCACTCACAAGTAAGTACCTGCCACCGCTACCGGACTTGGAATATAAAATGGGGTAGAGTCGTTTTTAAATAATATATTTCTTTGTGATTTATTATTTCTTCTTTTAAAAACATTTAGGAAAGAAAAAAGTCAGAAAGGACTCTAAGCGAAAACGAAGTAATAACGCGGGCAATGCGATGGGAAGCGGTGGGTCGAAATAAGTAATTTATCCAAAGTAATATTTTACTCTATGCAGAATACATAATCTAGGAAAAAATAAAACATTCCTATTATACACTAGAATTTGAATGTTTTTTTCAGAAAGTCGGTTTTAAAGATTTTTCTTGAATAGTAGTTTATCTACTTAATAAAAATCTTAAAGTCATTCACTGACTCACAACGCACAGCCTAAACTGCTGGGTCTAGACTAGAAACATGAAATTATGCGCAAGAGTTCCTTATACAGCTAAAGTGAGCACTAAAAGAAGAATTTTGAAAATTCACTCTCTAAAGGGGTTAAATAGGATATGAAAGTTTACAAAATTTCATCCCCTATTTAACCCCATTTGGACGTTCGTCATTTTTCAAATCCATCGGACGCAAGGTTAAATTATCGAATAAGTGTATATAGCTTTTAAATTATCAAGTTAATAAATTATTTGTGTGTGTTTGATAAACAAGGTTAGCAATAATGAAAGGTGCTCATTACGTAGCTAGTTACAAGAATATATAATTTAATGATGGTATTTAAATAGGAGATGCTGATAACCAAAGAATATTATCTTAAGCTATGTAGCTACTGAATTTTAAAATAAATACATTTTATTTACAGAGACATAATTTATTTAAATAAATGGTTATAAATATATTAGAAATAAATAAATGCGACGACATTTTCTACTGCTGTTTTGATTCTTGATATATTTGGTGGCCAGTTCCTATGACACCGATTGCGCCGAGTCCATGTTTCTGAAAAAACAATAGTTTCATAAAAAATATATTAAACGGTAAGGAAGTCCAACTTTTCAAGGAGAGGGTGCTTCTTAATTTACTTAATTACATAAACTTAGCAATTTTGTATCTGTGCTCTATGACGATCTTTACGTGTAAGTACCTGTTAGAATTGAGTCGAAACTTTAAATCACCCATGTATTTACCCTTATTTACCGATCGTTCTGATTTATCAAACAGCAAAATTCGTAGAAGTCAATTTAATATAAAAGTTATAAAAACCAATGTCGAAAAAAAGCAAAAAACTGTTATCCGAAGACACAGAAATATTAGGACAAACAATAAAGTATGAAAATAATACTCACAATAACTTTGCCGCCCTTCTTGATAGCGCTGCCGATGCCCTTAGGGCTGGCACTAGCTCCGCCGGACATCAGCGCCAGCACTGTCATCAACAGCACTACGAGACCGAACAGCTTAAAGATGAAAGGTAAATGTTAAAAACAATTGAGTGCTGTTTAACTGAAGAAGCGCAAACTTCGAATGATGATTGATCAGAATTCGAAGTCTCTTTATATCCGCGAAGGTAAAAATATTACGATACAACAATACAAGAGAGGGTTTTACGTGTTAGTCATTTCACTAAGTTTAGATGAAGTTTGTACGGAAAAGGATAAAGTAAGTGGAAACGTTTCAGATGGTTCATTGAAGCGTCATACGTACATAGTTACCCACTAATACCAGGTGCATTGAGGTCTGACAACAGATTGTTAGGTATGCTTAAAGAAGACACTTAACTTAGCCTTACAGCATTTTTTTAGGATTGCCGTGTTAACATTTATTTTAGAAGAAATCAAACCTAGTAAAAAAAACGGAATACATAAAGTATTTATCTATACCGTGTTAGTTATAATAAAGAGGATTATAATTAGGCCCAATATAAATGGAAATATTTGAGTATGTAGTTGTGTGTTTATAAAAAATATTTCTGGAGACGCAATTATGCCAAAGCAATTTAAATGATAAGTGGAAAATTACCACAATTTTCATCCTAAACCATTTTATGCTAAACATTTTACCAATGGGGTCGCTTTTGGTGTCATAAACATTACCATATCTTCAAATAAATAGCTATAGATTAATCCACATATGATTTTGGTCGTGTAATATGTCTTAGGTACATTATGTTCCCACTGCTGGAACACAGGCCCCGTCTCTTTGGAGGCTCTTTTAAGATAATGAAACTTTGAATTAAAGGTAAAAAAAAATACATTTATTGCACAAAACATACCGGTAAAGGCCGCTAAACAAGAACAAACTTAATTGAAATTTAAACTGTTAATTGAAATAATTGATGTACACAAATATAAATTCCAATATTAGGGCCCTACACTAGAGGTAGAGAGATATATTATCATTGGATTCTACCTGAACCTATTTAATGTCTGTGTCACCATTTGGGAAATAAAGACGCTCTCTCAATGGGAGAACTGTTGCGTATTCCAAGTACAGAGTCTAGATATTATTAAGCAACATAAAATTTAACTAGACCAACGAAACATTTTGTAAGTAGGTGAACACTATTTTATTATTTGGAATGATTAATTCTGCGGTGCCTATCCAAAGAGGAGTACTAGTAGGTATGGTATGGTATGGTAGGATGTTTGCCAAATATTAATATTCTAGGCATTTACCGTCAATATACTACGAGTACTAAGTGAGTATATCTTGTTGTGCTTTACAACGCGCAGTTCATTCAGATTATTGGGAAATAAAAAACAATAGTGACGTAATACAAAAAACCCTGCGCCTTACGCAGACGTTCGAGGAGCGACTTTTCCCATATGAATATATTTCTGTATAAAAGGACAACAGGAGTCAGAGGGATCATCATTTGAAGCTAGTCTTCGACGACAAACTAGTCATTACCAGTCAATTGTTTTAAATATTAACCATTCATCATGAAGCTGTTCAGTCTCGTAGTGCTGTTGATGGCAGTGCTGGTGCTGATGTCGGGCGGAGCTTGCGTCAGCCCTAAGGGCATCGGCAGCGCTATCAAGAAGGGCGGCAAAGTTATTGTGAGTATTATCTTCATACTTTATCGTTTTTCTTATAAGTAACATTAACGTCGTTCAGAAAATAGCTGGTTGAACAAATATTTTATTAATAAAACTTTTTTCATTTTCGTTTCAGAAACACGGACTTAGCGCGATCGGTGTCATAGGAACTGGCCACGAAATATATCAACAATCAAAACAACAGTAGAAAACGGTTCTTCAGTTTAACTTATTTTTTCGCCTTCGTGATGACTGCTGAAGTGCTGACTGGCGACTTTGGAACAAACCATGAGATTTACCAACAGAACCACAACTAGAAGAGATCATCAAAAGAATCATCTTCTACCACACCACCGTCACAGTATTATTAATTTATTAAAAGCCAGATTAAATGCATTTAGGAAAACTTAACTGAGTTTGTAATAAACAAATAGTAACTCAAGATACTTGTAATAGTTTGTCTTGACTTGCTCCTGTTTCCTAATTAACTGTATTTAGAATAGGCTAAGTTGTTAGCTGGCGAAATGCAGGTGTACTATAGGTACCTACATCTCTGCCTTGCCCTTCGGCGAAAACAAGCGTACAGTTATTTAGAGTAAATAAAACTACTTATCTGAAATAACGATCACAATTTTATTGTACAACATGCTTGAAATGATGTTGAAGTTGTTGCCACCCAAATATTGAAATAACAATAAAAATCCTTCATAGTAAATAAAAACTGATTAATTTGGAGAAACGGGTTCACCAAAATGTATTATGAAGTAGGTACCTACTGAAATTATACTGAACATCACCCAATTGTTATCACTATAGATCCTACGAAAGCGATGAAACGATACAAAAGGTATGTATTTGTTTACGGAACAATGCCTAATTTTCAACATGTTGACACTGAATAAAAACAAAGAGGTGAAGTTAAACTGCGTAAAGAAAACAGCATGTCTCATGAACCAAAAATTCAAAGACTTGTGACATCCTCCAAGCTGCACTGATTACAGGCCACTCCCACTCAGACAGGATGTGGCCAGGCTGATTATGCTATGTCATGACACTCAATCGATAGATTACTATGAAAACATAAACATAACATCATGTCTGTATTCCCCAAAGGGTCAGGTAGAGATGCATCTATAGTACACACGGGTACATGTCAAGCTATATAATAAGTACATTTCCATTTTAGCTGACCTCGCATTGTGTAGGCTTTTCGTACATGCAATGAGAAGTCAGCTTATACTGGAAATGTATAGCTTGATATGTAGTCGTGCGTACACCCACATTTCGCCACTTTTGAAGACGCTTTTTTCCGTCCATGATAACATTAAAACGTGTACTTATTTCCATACAGTTTACTTCCCTACCGTGGATGTTCACGATAATATCTTTAAGTTGGAAATTATAAAAGCGCATAGTGGCACTCACAAGTAAGTACCTGCCACCGCTACCCGAACTTGGAATATAAAATGGGGTAGAGTCGTTTTTAAATATTATATCTCTTTGTGCCTTATTATTTCTTTTTTGGAAAACATTTAAGGACGAAAAAAAGGCAGAAAGAACTGTAAGCGATAACGAAGTAATAACGCGGCCAATGGGATGGGACGCGGTGGCTCGAACTAAGTAATTTATCCAAAGTGTTTAGTCTATGTAGTATACTTAATCTAGCTAAAAATAATTGTTCAAGGCACATCAAGTTTTGGTTGATTGATTAAAACATTCCTACTATACACTAAAACTTGAATTATTTTTTCAGAAGGCTCGTTTCAAAGATTTTTCTTGAATAGTTGTTTATCTACTTAATAAAAATCTTAAAGTCGTTCACTGACAAAGCATGAAATTATGCGCAGTTCTTTATACGGCTAAAGCTAGCACGAAAAGAGGAATTTTGAAAATTCACCCCTTAAAGTGGTTAATAATAATAATAATAATAACCTTAGAACCCTCTCTGCATCCGAAACCTATAAGTATTTGGGTATGTCGGAAGCATTGGGCATCAATGATACTGACATGAAGCAATCGTTAAAGGAACGCTTCTTTGGCCGCCTGAAAAAAGTATTTAATAGTCTTCTATCAGGCGGAAACAAGGTACGCGCCTTTAACGGTTGGGTCATGCCGGTTTTGATGTACTCTTTTGGCATACTCAAATGGACTCAGACCGAACTCGACGCCCTGGATAGGAAGGTCCGTACACTGCTGACTGCAAATCGAATGCATCATCCACGGTCATCGGTAATGAGGCTGTATATCCCGCGAAAATGTGGAGGTCGAGGCTTTTTAAATGCTAAAAACCTCCACAATCGCGAGATATGCAGTCTCAGGGAATATTTCTTAGAGGCCGACGTGGGGATGCATCGAGATGTGGTCAAAGTGGACAAGGGCCTCACCCCGCTCTCCTTGGCTAAAGAGAACTGGCACAAGCCAGTAGTGCTTGACACTAATGATCGCATGGAAGTATGGCAGAGTAAGGAGCTTCACGGACGCTTTTTTCGGGCCCTACATGGACCCGATATAGATCAACTAGCGTCCGTAGCCTGGCTGCGTTTCGGTGATCTCTTTGGAGAAACCGAAGGTTTTGTCTGTGCAATTATGGACGAAGTTATGATGACAAACAACTACCGGAGATTTATTGTGAAAGACGGCACGGTTGACATTTGTCGGGCATGCCACCGTCCAGGTGAATCAATCAGACACATTATCTCCGGATGTTCTAGTCTAGCTAACGGAGAATACTTGCATAGACACAACCTTGTAGCCAGGATTATCCATCAGCAACTTGCTCTCAAATACAGCCTTGTAGAACCGGAAGTGCCGTACTACAGGTATGTGCCCGACCCAGTTCTCGAAAATGGAAATATCACATTGTACTGGGATCGATCCATCATCACTGACAGGACTATTGTTGCCAATAAGCCTGATATAGTGGTGGTGGATCGATTAGAGCGGCGTGCAAAAATGGAAATATCACATTGTACTGGGATCGATCCATCATCACTGACAGGACTATTGTTGCCAATAAGCCTGATATAGTGGTGGTGGATCGATTAGAGCGGCGTGCAATGATTGTTGACATAACGGTCCCACACGACGGGAACCTCGTGAAAGCCGAGAAAGATAAACAAATCAAATATCTTGACTTGGCTCGCGAGGTTGTCGACATGTGGGATGTGGACTCAGCGATCATTGTACCGATAGTGGTTACAGCCAATGGACTAATAGCCAAGAGCCTCGACCAACACCTGAGGAGGCTCTCGTTGGGTAGCTGGATCAAGGGCTTGATTCAGAAGGCGGTACTTTTGGACACGGCCCGCATTGTTAGGAGGTTTCTCTCTCTGGAGCCCTGACCGCCGGTAGCTTGGACCCTGTTCCCGATACCGGTGGGCCACTATTTTTTATATTTTTAAATGTTTTTATATTTTTATATTCTAATATTTAAAAATATAATTTATATGTATATATATGAAATAAAGGATAATAATAATAATACTTTATTTCGGGTGGCATAGACCCATAGAAACCTTAACCTAGTTCATTTATATTTGCCATGACTCGCCACACCTACACAAGACATGACCCAATTATTCTGAAAGGGACAGACAAAACGTACAGCTATTGCACTCAGAATGCCGTTGTTGCTACCCCGTATACGGGCCAGCAGGGAAGCTGCTTTATTGCGCATGATGGGCTGGAAACCATCAGTGCGCGCTTCAGCAAACATCCCAGTCGCGCTACACCGCCACGGCAGACCCAATAACATCCTGAACGCATTATTGTACTTAGTGCGCAGATTTCTGTAGGATCGCTGCGTACCTATATCTCACCCGCAGGCCGGTTTAGTAGAAGGATTGGCAATAAGCTTTGAATAGCGTAACCTTCACTTCTCTCGTGCATCGTGCAAACCTGCGTGTGAGCATATTAGCTCTCACCGCCAGAGCCCTGCGATCCCGTTCCATATCCTCATCGTCCTTGAGGTAACCTGTCACAATGTGACCCAGATATTTAAAAGCTTGAACCTGCTTTAGGAAATACAGGAGGCATAGGCTGTTGTTTGCCTGATTTAAATACTAAAATTTTACTCTTTTTAGAATTATATTGTAACCCATGCGCCTCCGCGTACTTCTCACAAATAGACAAGTTTCCTTAGCCCGCTTATAGAGGGGCTCAGCAGCACCATATCGTCTGCATCTATAGCTAATATTGTTAAAACAATTATCATCAATGTAGCAGCCGAAATGTGTGCTACTGAGCCGCTCGACAAGCTGGTCCACATAAATGTTAAATAACAGAGGTGAGCTTAAACCATCTTGCCTAACGCCATATTCCAATTTGTACTCATCCGACAGCGCCCCTGTCCACCACACCTGGTTTTTCTGGTTTGCATACCAATACCACAGGCAGAAGAGAGATACACTCCCCCGTCACACCCGCGCTGCTCAACTTGTCCCACAGAACGTCGTATGTGACACGATCGAACGCTTTTGACAAGTCTAGGAAGCGTGCGTATATCGGCGTCCTTCTGGCTGTGTAGTACCCGACAGCATGCATTAGACTTAAAATGGCACTCTCAGTAAACAATCCTGCTCTGAACCCAAACTGGGCATCATGCAGGTCGACTATTTTCGCGAGGTTCGCATTAAGCATGCTGTCAAGTACCTTGGCCGCAGTGGTGGCCTGTGAAATGGGCCGGCAGTTAGCCGTGTCAGATGAGTCCCTGTCCTATATTTTTAAATAGGTACCACAATAGTACGCATGAGTGCTCCGGTAGGTCTGAATGAGACATACAAAAATTAAAAAGCATTGACAACACACGCGGCAAATGAACACCAGCATATTTAAAATGTTCTATGCTGAGGCCGTCAACACCGGGCGATTTTCTACGTTGCATATGGTTTATTATGTTTCTGATACTCTTAGTAGAAAAGAACGTCTTACGCTCAGTAATGACGGCACTTGCATCGTGAACATAACTCGCCGACGACGGACCCAGGGACGACGGGATTGTGAACTGTTCCTCAAACAGGCCAGCAATAGTATTGTGATCGCTCACGTCGTCGACGCTCACCGGAAGACTTGTTTTCACATTTGATCGATTAATATTTTTCCAAAAATCTTTTAATTTTTTTTACGAATGGTTAGAGGCAAGGATATTCATTTTTAATTGTTCTTGTCGGTCTTGGCATGATTTTAACTTGGATTTAAAAAAATATCGTGTGTCTATCATTTCATCATACACTATACCTCTTGTGGGCTTACCGGCTAGTACCCACACTTTAAATTTTGTGCGAGCGTCTCGATGCGCATCGGCGACGTAGTAATTTCACGCAGTTATATGAAAAGAATTGATTCTAATCTTTTTATCTTTTTACAATGAGATGTTTTCATTGCAGCCTCCGACAATACAGACACAATTTCATTATACAACTCATTAATAATTACGTAATGATCTGAATTACGGCATACGGAATCACAACATTGTCCTAATGCTAATGGAAAGTCTATTGCTCGAAGTTTAGAGTTACATAATTCGTGATATATATAGGCTGTCTTTCTCCCCAGATTACCTGCCGCCTGAGATCGTCTTTATTTAAATTATATTCATATTTAATATTAAGTTTAAACAAATAACATTCTATTATAAGTTGGAAGTGGTCAGACCAGTACACATCTTCTTGAACCCATAATTTATTAATGGCGGAAACTGCAGATTGTGTTGTAATGCAATGAATCAACCACCTTGCGCATCCATGAGCTTCACTATGAAACGTATAGGTACCAGACTGTAACCCCAACATATGTACATCCGCACAACACCATGAAATGAAATGAAATTATTAAACAGGGGATGAAAATTTCAAAATTTCTTCCCCTATTTAACCCTATTTGGACGATCGTCATTTTTGACGATGGGAAATTCATCTGACGCTCGTCTGAATTACCGAATAAATGTATATAGCTTTTAAATTATCAAGTAAATAATTTATTTGCTTAGTGCGTGTTTGATAAACAAGGTTAGCAATAATGCAAGGTGTTGCCTGATTACGTAGCTAGTTACAAGAATATCTAATTTAATTATGGTATTTAAATAGGAGATGCTGATAACCACAAAATATTATCTTAAGCTACTGAATTTTGAAATAAAATCATTTCATTTACAGAGACATAATTTATTTAAATAAATGGCTAGAAATAAATTATAAATAATTAAATGTGATGATATTTTCTACTGCTGTTTTGATTCTTGATATATTTGGTGGCCAGTTCCTATGACACCGATTGCACCGAGTCCGTGTTTCTGAAACAAAAAAATAGTTTCATTAAAAAATCGAATCTAAGGTAAGTAAGAGCAATTTTTCAAGAACAGGACGCTTCTTAATTTCGCTTCTAAATTTCATAAACTTAATAATTTTGTATCTGTGCTATATGACGATGTTTACGAGTAAGTACCCGTTAGTATTAAGTCGAAAATTGAAATCACCGATGAATTTACCATCATTTACCAATTGTTCTGATTTATCAAAATGCAAAATTTGTAGAAGTCAACTTATTATGAAAGTTATAAAATCCAAAGTCAAAACAAAGCGAAAAACTGTTATCTGATTACACCGAAATATTAAGTAAAAAATACTCACAATAACTTTGCCGCCCTTCTTGATAGCGCTGCCGATGCCCTTAGGGCTGGCGCTAGCTCCGCCCGACATCAGCGCCAGGACTGCCATCAACAGCACTACGAGACCGAACAGCTTCATGATGAAATATTAACGTTTAAAACAATTGACTGTTGCTAAACTGAAGAAGCGCAAAGTTCGAATGATGATTGATCAGAATTCGAAGTCCCTTTATATCCACGAAGGTAAAAATATTACGATACCACAATATAAAACGGGGTTTTCCGTGTTAGTCATTTCACTAAGTTCCGTTGAAGTTTGTACGGAAAAGCACAATTAAGAATAAGGATAAAGTAAGTAGAACTGTTTCAGAGATTTCACAGACATAATATTTATGTCCTCGGAGGTTTCATTGAAACTTTTACGTCATACGTAGTTACCCACTATGGCCCGGTGTATTGAGGTCTGAAAGCAGATTGCTAGGTATGCTTACTATAGAATACACTAAACTAAGCCTTACTGCTAATTCTTAACGATTGCCATATTTTTTTTCTTTTAAACACTTTTATTATACGAAAACGTACCTTATGATAAAATAAATAAAAAATTTGACTGCCTCTAATAGGTACCTAGAATTTAACAAATTCGTTTTAATGTTCCATTAATGTTTGTCATAACAAATTGGATTATGTCGAAACCAATACAAATGCAAATGTTTGAGTATGAAGTTGCTTGTTTGTTATTAATATTTTTGGATACTCAATTATGCCCAAGCGGCTTATACGATTAATGTAAAATTAGCACAATTTACATCCGAAACCATTTTGTTCTGAACATTTTACTAATAGGGGCGCTTTTGGTCCCATAAACATTACCATATCTTTAATCAAAATAACGTTAGATTAATTTAAACATGATTACGGTCTTGTAATTTACAACCTTAGGTACATAATGTTCCCACTGCTGGGACATAGGCCTCGTCACTTTGGAGCAAAAGAAGATCAGGAATAATGTCTGTGTGTCACCATTTCTGAAATAAAGACGCTCTCTCTAAGCGAGAACTGTTGGGAATTCCAAGTTTGCTTGGTTGTATAGTGTTTTCATATTTTTAAGGGTCATAAAATTTTACTAGACAAACGAAACATTATTTAGGTATTATTTTAAAATGGCTTATACCGTTTATTTTATATATTTTTTACAAGTCCACCATGTAGCACGATCGAAAAAAATTGTATTTAATGTCACCTAATTTGGAAGGCGCTGGTGTTTGTGACACAATGACTTTTTTCATTAGTACAGACACCAACGATACACTTGTTTCTGAAATGTTATATTTTTACTTGGAATATTGTTTTTGTGAATCGTAAATGTGTTTTTTTCTGAAAATAAAGACGCTCTCTCTAAGCGAGAACTGTTGGGAATTCCAAGTTTGCTTGGTTGTATAGAGTTTTCATATTTTTAAGGGACATAAAATTTATCTAGACAAACGAAACATTATTTAGGTATTATTTTAAAATGGCTTATACCTTTTATTTTATATATTTTTTACAGGTCCACCATGTAGCACGATCGAAAAAAATTGTATTTAATGTCACCTAATTTGGAAGACGCTGGTGTTTGTGACACAATGACTTTTTTCATTAGTACAAACACCAACGATACACTTGTTTCTGAAATGTTATATATTTACTTGGAATATTGTTTTTGTGAATCGTAAATGTGTTTTTTTCTGAAAATAAAAATTATGATTATAAACAATATCCATAGTATCTTATTATTTCGAATGATTGATTCTACCTATCCGAAAAGGGCGAAGTTGGTATTGTGTTTGTAGAAAATTAATATTCCAAGCATGTACCGGCAATATACTACGGATAGTGAGTACCTATAGTTTGTTGTGCTTTACAACGCGCAGTTTATTCAGATTACTGGGAAATAAAATACAATAATGATACGTCTCTTTTGGTGTTGTTTTTAAAAGTTTTCATATGCGTACAGGGTTTTTTGTGTTACGATACAAAAAGTCCTGTAAGCATATGAAAAATTTCGAGGAGCGACTTTTCCCATATGAATATGTTCCCGTATAAACGGACAACAGGAGACAAAGGGATCATCATTTGAAGCTAGTCTTCGACGACAAACTAGCCATTAACAATTTATTTATTTATTTATTTATTTTATTATTTATGTACACACAGTAAAATAGATACAGATACGGCATATTAGTATTAAGTACAAAGGTACTGCTTATTTCTTAAGAAATTTCTTCCAGCAGACCTGCGAAAGGAGAAATGAAAAAGAAATGTAGACAATAGTGTGTGAGAACAAGAAGAGAAGAATTTGATTCGTGACGTCTTAAACTAGAATATTAAATATACTTACATATAATGCAAAATTTAAATAAAAATAACATATACTTAAATAAATACATAATGCTAAAATAAATAAGCTTATATATATAAATATATAAATTCTCACAGTTAAAAGGAAAGGTAATGCTCTTTTACTCGGTATTTGAAAAGAGAAATAGATTTATTTATTTATTATTTATTATTTTAAACAATAACCGTTCATCATGAAGCTGATCGGTCTCGTAGTGTTGATGATGGTGTGACTGTACCCCACGGACCCCAGACTGATAAAATTTTCATTTTTCCTAATTATGCTAATATTAGTATTTAGGTCGGTTTCCCCCTTAGGGGAAAAGGCCGCACTCCACCTCCGTACGGCCCTGTAGAGCTCGTCTCCAGACTGGACACTCTCCCACCGATTGAGATTAAATGAATTCCCAAATAGAAAGAAGTCCGATGCCTTGTCCCATTAATAAGGCAAGGAAAGCATTGAAACTAATAGTAAATAAGACTTAGGAATTCATAATTATGAAAATACATTGAATGTGGTTTTAGAACTCTAAATAATAAAGGGATGCTAAGTATATTATTATATAAATTTGTAAGTAACCCATACGCTAGCGTAACAGGTATTTGGTCAGTCGTAACTCACACGATACCTCACATTTACACTCGGTGTACTCAGAGCAACAATTCCATAAAGTGACGCATGTAGCTTTTCAGCGACATTGCGTCAGCATCATGCTCTTATGGAGACATGGTCCCTAGCAGTTCTTTCGAACTGATAATCGTGACGAAGCGGCTTTCCCTGCGGTAACCGTGCGACCGTCCTTGTCTAGCAACGGGGCGGCCAGTTCCAGCGGCATTCGTCGGCATCATGCTCTTTTGGAGACATGGTCCCTAGCAGTCCTAAGACTGGATATGAAATAGATGTGGTCCCCCAATCCCCTGGAATGTCACTTTTTGCACAACAAGCAAGACACGGGTTCATGTCAGTCTGACCGAAATTATTGGTCTGAGATAAAGAATACAACATTCTAGAATTACTAGATAATAGATTTGAGAATCGAAACTCAAGAATCATTTAATAGAGTTTTGGATAATCTCTTTTAAAGCCCTGATTATTGGTCGGAGCCAAAGAATACAAAATTCAAGAGTTAGGTACAAGATAAGGTTAGAGAATCAAAACTCAAGAATTGTTAATTAATAGAGTTGTAGATCAACTCTCTTGAAGGTCTATAGACAGTCCCAAGGCCCCCACCCTACATCACTTCCTAGTGTTTGAGCTGGGGAGAAGTGGTGCAACAAACTCCCCAGCAACAGTCTCTGTCTGATAAGTTATAAGAACCAATTAACTACTAACTCCATCAGCCCAGGATAGTTATCACAATGAAAGACTCACCCAGTCGCACCAACAAACACACACACACACACTGCTAAAATACTAGATTAGGTTAATCTGGGCTTCAACCCAACCATATTTAACTTATTTGATATTAATCGCTCTCACGAGAGCCCACTCAGACATCGCCTTTCACATTCACCAAATCTCCTTACTGAACTAGCCTAGCCTATCGTGTCTATCGGGTCCATATTGGCTCAACTAAAGTTCTTTACCCGAAATTGTTCTTCCTAACGATTTGTAATCCGAATGATCACTCTTCCTAAAATGTTTCATCCTAAAGTTTTCATTCATACTATTTGTAGTGCTACCGGCGATGTTCATAACACTCATGTTTCCGAAAATTGTAATTAATAATATCATTAATGTAAATATATTTAAACTCCTACTGTTTTTTGTCATAACGCTTTTATCCCTAAACATAATTACCATAATATTTTCACCCAACTTATATATAACCTTCCCACTATATTTTAAACCAACTGTTTAGAATGATTAAAGGTCGTTTGACTGATTTTTGTCTTAAATGAATGAAATTCAGGTCAGAGTGTCGTCTTAGGGGCACTATGAAAAAAATACTTAGAAAAATTTCGCGACCAATTTCGAGGTAGCGCTCGCCGGCCGCTGCCGCGGCACCGCTCGCTTCGCTCGCTCGGCTCGCGCGTAGTGATCAACCTAACCTATGGATATATTTGCAGGTACACACCGCTATAAATAAAATTAAAGAATACGCTTTATTCTTATATGTTACACATGTTATGTGAAAATAAAGTTACGCAAAATTTATGTATATAATACTGATTATTATGAATAAAAAGAAATCTAAACAAAAAAAATATGACTTTGAATAATAGTGTATAAGATGGTTATGTTGAGAAAATATAGGAAAACAAATACAAGTATAATAGATGTTTATTGCTACTGACATTATGAAGTTGAATGCTTCGGAATTATGAACATTAGAGACAGAGTAGTTAGGAATTGTGATTGTTAGGATGAAAAATGTTAGGAAGAACATTTTCGGATTTCCAATTATCGGAGTTGAAAATTTAGGTGAACTTTGGCGCACCCGTGTCTATCACTTCTCGGGGTCCTAAGTCGACTGCCATACCATTCGTTTCTTTCCATCTTCTAGCATCCCCATCACTACACCGGCCTCCTGTTTTTTGTAACATAAACCCAAATTCTCGCAAGTTCGCAGAATACGTTTCTGTAGAATTCCTCCTTTGTTTTAAGGGTTCGTTTGGTATCAACTTTTGGCGCCAGATGTGGATATATTACTTGTTTCTTTAGAAACAGTTGAATTATTGCATCCTAACTGGCGTCAAATATTGCCCTTCGACTAATGGCTGGCATAAGTGCCACCCATTATACAATTTCAAGGAAATAAGTGTTTTGTTATTAATTAGGGTAACATGTCAAACTGACAGATCATCAAATAGAGATTTAATGTGTCTTTAAGAGTCCCGAAATCGTGGGAAAGTTTTAAAACAAATATAATATTTTGTTATTAATTAGGAATAGGTGACAGACAGTCACAATGGCAATGCTGGCGCTGATGTCGGGCGGAGCTAGCGCCAGCCCTAAAGGCATCGGCAGCGCTATCAAGAAGGGTGTCAAAGTTATTGTGAGTACAAATTACCTACCGTAAATTGCCTGAAGCAGATTGCTCGTATTAATTAACCTTTAGTAGTAAAGACTAATTAACAAGCTGAGCTTTTGAGCTGGTCAACTCACAAAAGAACAGCTGTGAGCATTGTCAAACACCATCCAATGTACCTACACCAGACCATTCATTGTCAACATGCAATACCACCTTACCGCATCCTTGTGTTGATTTGACAATTACTTCTTTTATTAGTTCCATTAAACAATGTAAACAAATTGTAAATAATGAAATAGTATTATTTTGTGATGAGATTGGAAAGGACTTAGGCCACTTGTTGACAGATGAATATCCAGGACACTCAATAATAAATTACTGTATGCCTGGTTGTTCTTTATTTAATATTATGAAAGAAATTATAAAATGTAACTTTAAGCAGGAAACAACATTATTAATTTTTATGGGAAATAGGGGAAATTTGAACAAAGGAGAATTGCTCCAATATCACAGAACATTGTGCAACCTTAATTTAAGAAAAATTGTGTTGTTTACATTTCCGTATAGTAACAGTTTGCCACAGGAAGAAAATAACCTAAGATTTGACATTAACATGACATTGCACAATTTGACATATAATGATAATCTGTTCCATTTAATTGATACTAACAATTATGTTGGTAATAATTTGTATTTGACGAAAGATAGGTATAATATTGTTAAGTACTATCTTTCTAACTTTCACAAAAGACAGATAGCTGTGTCGCTATCATATTTTTTTTCCTTTCTCAGCCAAAAACTTGGCTAAACAAATTGCTTCTTTTGAGCAATGCAATGACTTTTTAATAAATTCTGCCAATCATTTGGACAACATTAATGACATTGATCATCATTTAAATTAGAAATTAAGACAATAGAGGTAGCCTCTTGCAAAAATGTAACAAAGGCAAATAATAAATCAAATAAAAGTGTAAAAAATTCAAATAGTATCAACCTGGTGCATCAAAACATTCAAGGGTTTTTGAAGAAAGATTTAGAAGTAGAATTATTCCTGAATTATAGCAATATAGATATTCTTTGTGTGACAGAACATTGGCTCAAAAGCCACCAGTTCATGTTTAATTTTAGTAATCACCAGGTTGGTAGTTCGTTTAGCAGAGTAAATGCTATACATGGTGGCTCGTTAATTATAGTAAATAATAAGCTTAAATTTAAAGACCGCAAGGATATTGTGAGCCTCTCTGTTGAGCGGACAATTGAAATAGCCTGTGTAGAATTGGAGCAGTTCATTATATTAAGCGTGTACAGACCACCCTCAGGATTGTATGATTGTTTTGAAAAGGTTATGGATGAAGTGTTGCACAAAATTTGTAATTCAAACAAGTCTATCATAACTTGTGGTGACTTTAATGTTAATTTATTAGAGAATTCTGGATTAAGTACTAAAATTATAAGTTTGTTTCAGTCATACAATCATGAAAACCAATTTTTGGAGCCCACTAGAATAACTCCCACCAGTGCCACATGCCTAGATAACATTTATACAGATATTATACCAACCCACAAAGAAATTATTAATTTAATAGACTCGGATCATTGCGGACAATTGATCACTATTCCAAATATAAACAAAAAAATGACTAAAAAAGATATCACTGTTAACCCAAAAACTAATAATCGCTTGGAAACATTTAAAACTAAACTTTTAAGTAAATTACCATTTTTGTCGACTAATGATGACCCTAATAAACAATATAATGATTTTTTTAATATGTATTGTAAACAATTTGATAACACATTCATTCCAAAGATTTTCTCGGTGAATAGTAACGCTTCCTTCAGTGACTGGGCCACCATTGGTATACATAAAAGTAGAAAACGGCTTTATGAACTATATGATGAACGGACTTATATAAACACTGCTGAATTTAATTTATATGTTAAGAATTATTCAAAATTATTTAAAAAAGTTTGTAGTATGGCTAAGTCACGTTATTTGAGTTCAAAAATTAAAAATAGTAGTAATGTAATTAAAATGACATGGAGTATCATTAATAGCGAAACGGGAAGGTCATGCAACCGATGTAGTGACTACAGCCTTGATATTGATGACAGTATAATTAAATCAGATTCACAAGTCGCCGTGGCCTTTGAAAATTTCTTTACAAATATTCCTGTATCCACTACTAAATCTCTAAACTCATCACCCACTGCTGCAGAGTCTTTACTTAAAGAAAACGTCCCTGTTTGTGATTCTGAATTTCATTTCCAATATGTCACCTGTAAAGATATAATTAAAACCTTTCAAACGTTAAATGTTAAAAAGACCGCAGATCTATGGGGCAATTCTGTGGACGTTGCAAAGTCGATTATAAACATTGTATCACCTACTTTAGCTGGTATTTTTAATAAGTGTGTTGACTGTGGTGAGTTTCCTGATCTTATGAAAAACAGTAAAATAATACCGTTGTTTAAATCAGGTAGTACATCAGATCCTACTAATTATAGACCCATTTCAGTGCTACCTACTTTTAGTAAAATTTTTGAAAAACTTATTTTGAATCAAATGCAAAGATTTTTTAATAAACACAAATTACTGCATAACAAACAGTTCGGTTTTACAAGGGGTCGTTCGACTACTGATGCCGGAGTTGAACTTTTAGGACATGTTTATAATGCATGGGAGGACAA
The DNA here is from genome assembly GCA_917490735.1 of Dryobotodes eremita. Lineage (NCBI taxonomy): Eukaryota > Metazoa > Arthropoda > Insecta > Lepidoptera > Noctuidae > Dryobotodes > Dryobotodes eremita. The sequence continues at coordinate 12,944,062 of OU823251.1, read as the reverse complement.
ATGCGATGCTTTGGGAATCTTTTGCGATTTGTCCAAGGCATTCGATTGTGTTCTTCATGAAACATTAATCAGGAAACTGCACCACTACGGAATCCGAAACGCCTCTCTGGATCTTCTTACTTCTTACTTAAGTGATAGGATTCAGAGAGTTGATGTTAACGGAAAACGTTCACCCGGATCTGTAGTAAGAATGGGGGTCCCCCAGGGCTCAATTCTTGGCCCATTTTTATTTCTTATTTATATAAATGACTTGCCTTACCTCATAAAGGATAAACATGATATAGTGTTGTTTGCAGACGACACTTCACTTTTATTTAAACTCAAACGTCAGCAGCCGGTTACTGAAAATGTAAATAGCGCTCTCGCAATAGTAGTTAACTGGTTTAATGTTAATAACCTACTTCTTAACGAGAAAAAAACGAAATGTATTAAGTTCACGATACCTCATGTTAGACAAGTAGAAACTAGTGTTCTCATAAAGGGTGAAGTGTTGAAACCCGAAGATACCACAGTATTCTTAGGCATAACTTTGGATGCCAAGCTTCAATGGGGCCCCCATATAGACAAATTGTCGAAAAAGCTTAGCTCTGCAGCATACGCCGCTAGAAAAATTCGTGATTTAACAGATTTAGAGACTGCCCGTTTAGTATACTTTAGTTATTTTCATAGTGTGATGTCGTACGGTATTCTGTTGTGGGGAAATGCCGCCGATATACAGACAATTTTTGTTTTACAAAGAAGGGCAATTCGTTCAATTTATAAATTAAGTCCCAGACACTCCCTCAGAGATAAATTTAAAGAGATTAATATTGTTACTGTGCCTTCTCAGTATATTTATGAAAATCTTTTGTATGCACATAAAAATATTAATCTGTTTAAAAAATACAGTGATATCCACAATATAAATACCAGGAACAAACACAAATTTCTTGTTCCTACAACCAGGCTCAAAAAAATTGGTGGCTCCTTTAGATGCCAATGTATACGTTTTTATAATAAACTTCCTAGCCACATTCAAGATCTAAGCTTTAATAAATTCAAATCTTTTATAAAGCGGAAATTATGCCAGAAAGCCTACTATACTGTGAAAGACTATATTGAAGACAAAAAAGCTTGGGATTGAGCTGCTCCAATAAATTTACACAGTGAATGTTGATTTTAGTTTGCTAACTCTTTTTAGACATGAATATTTACTATAAAAAGTATTATGTTATTTTCATTATTGTGAATATGAGGACTATGTGGGTCATTTTTTTTTTCAGTTTTATTCTTGTACTGGCAGTTTAAGTAGTTTATGCGGCCTACCCAAATGTCCTTTCTTTGGTATTGTTCGTCGAATCGTTGAGCTCCTTAAGTTCTGAGTTGAGCTGCACGGTTACTGACAAATGCGTGCACTGACTGGACAGGTCGACTTAATCTGTGTGGTTCTTTCCTCAAAAGACCATTTCAGACACCGATCTACATGATCTTCAAACATTATTACCGAATTTATATATACACATTGACATTGATAAATTTTATATATACAATGACATGAGTATTTACTTGTAAAGTATTATATTATTTTAATTTTGTGAATGTGAAGACTATGTGGGTAATTGCTTTTTTTTTTTTCTAATTTAATTTTAATTATGATCTGGCAGTTTGAGTAATTTATGCGGCCTACCCAAATGTCCTTTCTTTGGTATTGTTCGTCGAATCGTTGAGCTCCTTAAGTCCTGACTTCCTGAGTCGAGCTGCACGATTACTGACAAATGCGTGCACTGACTGGACAGGTCCACTCAAACTGTGTGGTTCTTTCCTCAAAAGACCATATCGGATACCAATCTGCATGGTCTTCGCATGACCTGACCGAGATTATGTCTGGACTTTAAAAGAGACTGTGACCTCTGAGTTTGTTTCGGCCTTTCTTCTCAGAGTAGTCAGATAGGAAACGCCGACCTCATCTAGTTTAAAAAACATGATTGACGTGTAAAAGTGTTTGTACAAACCTACTTACAGAAATAAAATCATTTATCATTTATCATTTATCATTTATCATTTATCATTTATCAAGAGCAATCTGCTTCGTATAGAAGAAAATATTTAATTTAGTTTATGCTACATTAATCTCTGTATCCACAAAGCTCCTTCGCTTTGCTGTAGACGAGATGCTTATTTCTTCCCAACATTTTTTGCAGACAAGTAGGTATAGAATGATATAGATTATTTTCCTTGTTCAAATGTTTACCTTAGCATCTTAGTGCTTTACGTCATTACGGAGGTTTAAAGAATCTATCTTTGATAGTCAAACCTTTAGAAAAGTAGAATTTTCTAGATATTTAGAATAAGAATCCATTTTTTGATCTACAAACTTGTACATGTCTGAGCCAAGCCTTTTAAGACCTCTCGCTATTAATCAGAAAAGTATCCAACTATTTTATTTTGTTTACAGAAACACGGCCTTGGTGTGATCGGCGTCATTGGAACAGGTCACGAAATCTACCAACAAAACCACCAGTACAGAATATCATCCAAAGATTCATCTTCTACCTTACCACCGTTATAGTATTATTTTTACCACCGTTATAGTATTATTTTTACCACCGTTATAGTATTATTTAATTAATTTATAACCAATGCACTTATGAAACTTGCAACAACGTTAATCAATTGTTACTACACCTATATTGGCGGTCTTTTGTCTTTCCCTGCAGCGTTAATAATGGCTACCTGTTCAGGAAAACCTATGGTCGTGTTGAAGACAGCAGCTAGACATCCACACGATTTTTGCCAATATCACAAAATCATTTAAAAGAAATACCTACTAAAGTTACAGTGCAACAAAGATATTTTGGCGCCTGTATGACATTGATAGGACGATGTTGTTGGTAAACATTTGTGAAATTATCACTATCATTGTGTATTGACACAACAAGATGGCAGCGTTAGTTCTGATTTTAGCCACGCGCAAATATAACCTACGCCTTGTAACGGTAAAATCTTGACACCATTTCAATGACCACATCAAAATTCATGACTTATAATTGAGTATTACCTAAAGCACAAAATTTTAAAAGTTCAACAACCTAGAAGCGGCACTTTTCTGTGCACTATAGTGTCAGTAGTATACATACCTACAGGCAGGCACACTGCAGGTAAAGTGTGAACATTTTAATGTAAATATTCATTTGAAGTTTTAAAATGTAATTAAATAAACATAATATGAATTTATGGGTACTTAAACATATCCAAAACATCAAATAAAAGTACTGCAACAGGACCTTACTCGCCAGTGGCGCCAACTGGTGAGCACAAACACGATAGCCCCATTGCCAAAACAAAACAAACAAAAAAAGTTGTGGCACTCTAAGTACGAGTACCAAAACAATGTCGTGTATTTGATTGAAATGGTTCGAGCTTGTTGCTGCCAAAATATTGAGGTAACAATCAAGTTTCCTTCGTGGTAAACCGATTCGTTTGGAAAACTGCTTCGCCAAACGCATTAGGTGAAAAAGTACATCTTCTTTTTCTCTTCTTCTGTATTATAAATTGAAGTCGCTTTTCGTGTCTGTCTGTGTCACTGCGTTGCTCTTCTAAACTGCGTAACGAATTTTAATGTGCTTTTCAACATCATTTAGAGGATTTATTCCGGAAGATTTATGTGCAAAGTACATTAACATGTAACTTAGATAATTATAATTAATAAATCTTAATTTTTTATCAAGTCGTAAAAACCATGCGAAGCAAAGGCGGCCAGGCGGGGTCGCTAGTATTATTATAATGAACATCGTCTACGATAGAGATAGGTACCTACCTGCCACATAGGAGTGGTGTAATATTTCTCGAACGTTGCCGAATTTTCAATGGATAATGACGAACAATAACCTACCGACCTTACTAAGGTTTCAGTAGGACGTCCTAAACATTAAAATAAAATCTAAACAATGAATATAGAAAGGACTTAGGTTGCAGCATCAGCCTACTAGAAGCGTAGGATTCGTGTTAGCATCTATTAAACTCAGCTGCCGGTCCAACAGATGTCGCTGAACCAGTTTTACAAGGTGCAAGTTCTACAATATGTTTTCTACAGTTAACTATCATGTCAAACAAGGTTCACAAAACATCACGCACACACTTAAACGCCAAAAGGGTTAACAGAGGTGTGTGGCAAGCCATATTACTCCAGTTATAAGTCCCAAAGTCTAATAAGAAATAAGTAGTCAACGAACTTGTTACTGAAAAACCTCAATAAAAAATTGCGCATCCTAAGGATCGAACCGAGGTGTCCTTAAAAGGGAAGGACCGAATTTTGCCATAACTTGGCAAAGTGGCAAAGTTAGGAAATTCCGGTTTATCACCGGCCTGTAAACGTTCACTGCTAATTATTTCATTGTTACAACAAAAGAAGATACATACAGGAACATTAATAATGATACCTATTGTTCAAATAATGTTATAACACTCATAGGAAATATGATAGAGAATGGGGATAGGGGGGAGAATAGGGGAGATAGGATCATGCAAAACAATAATCAAAGGAAAGAAGTGGGGATGCACAAATAAAATCATTTTACTTTAAATTTCTTAACATAATAATTTATTAAATGTATTAGAAATATGCTAATATGTGCTAAAAATAAATAAATGTAGGGAAGGTATGGGAAAGAATTTCAACTACTGTTTAGATTGTTGATACATTTCGTGGCCAGTTCCTATGCATCGTTTGCGGCGAAACCATGTTTCTGAAAAGAAATGAAAATGAATAGTAGATTATTATTCACCCGAACGTAACGAAGTACCCTAGGGCTCCCGAGCGCAGCGAGGGATTCAAGCTCGCCCAAGACAAAGACACCTTTATCCCCGAGGAGAATACTCTACTTTTCGCACCTACTGCGGGGTACTAAAAAAACAATTCGATTTCGAATTAGTAGTTTATGAAACTGTTAAATAACCGAGGAACACCTAATTATGTGCAGTTTCATACTCAATTTTATCTAAACTCATGCAATTTCACCAAAAGCACAAAAAATAATATCGTAATTATGACGCCAAAATCCAACATTCTTAGTCTACGCGCCACAGCAACCGATCAGCTGTTGCAATGGCATGGCTCCATTACCGCCACAGATACAGTGGTGCATCTGTGGCGGTAATGATGAGGATGAGGATACAGTGGTGCCCTCCGAGCGGAGATCCTGCGGGCCAGGGGACTGGCCCGTGAGGAGTCGCTGGGGACCCTGAACAGGGACCCGTGGGAGCGCCCATATAAGGTGGTGCGGGAGAAACTCCGCCCATGGGCTCCCCCGCTGACGCAGAGTCTCCGGCCCCAGCTCGTGGAGGGCGTGGTAAACGCTCTGTTCCCTTCGCGGGGGGAGCATACTCCCCCGCCCATGGCTCCGCCTCCTGCGGTGCCAACTGCGAACCACGTGACCGACGATGACGACGTTACTCCTGAGGTGACCGAGGTAGAGTTGAGAGCGGCGGTACGTAGGCTGAGTGCCAAAAATACCGCCCCAGGACCCGACGGCTTACCTGGAAAAGCCTGGGTCCTGGCCTTGGAGGCTCTCGGGCCTCGACTAAGAGGGCTCCTAAGCGCATGCTTGGAGGGAGGCCAGTTCCCACTTCCTTGGAAGACGGGGAAACTGGTCCTCATTAAGAAACCGGGGCGCCCAGCGGACTCTCCGTCCGCTTACCGGCCCATTGTGCTGCTCGACGAGGTGGGCAAGCTCTTTGAAAGAGTCATTGCAGACCGCCTCGTCGGGCAGCTGGTGCGGGTGGGGCCGGATTTGGCGGAGAGCCAGTTTGGTTTCCGCACGGGGCGCTCCACGGTGGATGCCATCATGCGCGTGCGAGCCCTCACGACGGAGGATGCTGTGGCCCGGGGTGGGGTCGTCTTGGCGGTGTCTCTAGACATCGCCAATGCCTTCAATACCCTGCCCTGGAGTTGCATCAGGGAGGCACTCCGGTATCACCGGATGCCAACCTACCTCTGTCGTGTAGTCGAGGACTACAAATAACGGTAGGAGGGGTTCACATCGGCGTCGAGTCGACGATGAAGTACCTGGGACTCGTCCTCGACAGCCGGTGGAACTTCGTGAAGCATTTCCGACGTTTGGCTCCCAGACTGCAGCGGGCCGGGGCTGCTTTGAAGCGGCTCTTGTCCAATCTGGGGCGAGCAAACGCCTCCTGCCGGAGGCTCTAAGCGGGGGCCGTGCGGTCCATGGCCCTTTACGGGGCACCGGTGTGGGCGCGTTCATTCAGGCTCCGGCCAGCCCGCCGGTTGAACGCGTCCCAAAGGGTCATGGCCATCCGGATGGTACGGGGATACCGCACGGTCTCCTGCGAGGCGGCGAGCCTCCTTGCCGGATTGTCGCCGTGGGATCTGGAGGCAAATTTCCTCGCGCACGTTTGGGAGTTGCGCGAAGAGGCGAAACGCCGGGGCGTAACTCCGCTGCCGCGAGAAATCGCGGCACAGCGGACAGAGCTCCGGCGGGATCTCATGGCGGCATGGAGAGTGCGACTGTCGCAACCCAGCGCAGGGCACGCCACAATTGCGGCGGTAAGACCCCTCTTTGAGGAGTGGCTTGAGAGGCGCCACGGCGTCCTCACCTTCCGCCTGACGCAGGTCCTCACCGGACATGGCTGTTTCGGGAGGTTCCTGTTTCGGATAAGGCGGGAGGAAACGCCCGGGTGTTATCATTGTGTGGATCGACCGGAGGACACGGTGGAGCATACGGTGGAGGTCTGCCCGGCTTGGGCGGAGCACCGCCGTGTCCTCGTGGCGGCGATCGGCGGCGGCGATCTCTCGCGTCCGGCCCTGGTTCAGGCTATGGAACGGAGCGAGAGGGAATGGGAAGCCGTCACCTCCTTCTGCGAAGCAGTAATGCTCGCGAAGGAGGAGGCGGAGCGCGAGAGGGAGAGGCAATCACTGCGCCCTCGCGCCCCTAGTCGCCACAGGAAGAGACACCCTGGGCGTCGGGAGTCGATTGCCGACTCCCGGCCACCGTAGGCGCGGGCTTGCGGACGGCGAGCAATGGGCAGCTCGCCGTCCGGTAAGGACCAGGCCCTGGTCGACGGCGCGATGTCAGCACCATTGACGGAGTCTGATAGGGCCGATGCCTGCTGGGGTCGCGGATTGTTCGAAAGAGTTACCGTGGTCCTGGCGCACAGGCAACTGAAGGAACACGGGTGGGTTTTAGTCAGTAAGAGTCTGACACGCCCTTCCGCTCCGCCTAGAGCGGGAGAGGTAATTTGATGATTTCCCACCCAAAAAAAAAAAAAAAAAGATACAGTGGTGCGAGTCTAATATGCAGATTATTCAATAATTTTGGGTTTGACCTTAAACAAAAAACAATTGCTTTTATTGTTGTAATTATTTTTTATTTTTATCTATTTAATTAATATACATTAATGTTACTTATTATTCGACTATAACATCTCTATTAAATTGCGTAATTTCATTATTTTGTTCGTCGACGGCAACTGAAACCTATGAAATGTCAATTCTGTAGTCGAGCTGTACTTTAATCGTTTTTTTTTTTTTGTGGTAAACGGTATTCTTGCAATTTTTTGCGTTGAAGTCCAAATTCAAATCACATTATATAGCAGCGGGTTTATACTGAAATGCAGTACAATATTATTGCCCGGTTACAGTCAATGTTACAGCTTAGGACTTTAATTTAATCTGTCCTTTAATGACTTGCTTCAGGTTAAGATTGCATGACATAATTTTATATTAACGAGCAGGTTGTGTGAAATATTAGTTTATGAAACTGTTGCATAATGAGGGGCATAAAAACACGAGTGTGTGTTTAAAAACCAAGCCGTATGCGAGGTTTTTAACATATCACAAGGGTGGGTTTTTAATACCTAGTTATGTGCAGTTTCATACACTATTTTAGCTACTCTCAAATAGTGGTATTGAACCGACCAAATAAAAGATGAAAGTTTCTCACGAAATTCAGTACAACAAAACGTATAAATGGCGCCAAAACCCAGCACATCACCGCGCATGCGCTAAAAGGAGCGCTGCCACAACAAGTAAAAATTGGAATCAAAACTTTTTTGTAATGCTAAAAAACAGCGCGCCCCGTATATACGTTCCATTAGAAATAAAAAATTGATGGAGACTACTTGGTGATATTAACTTCTTGGATTTGCCCTGTATCGTACTGGTAAAAAAAAAGTTTTATAACATTATTTTGTAGAAAAAGTGTTCTAATATAATTATATTTTTAAATGTCGGTATTGCATTTATAAAGTATGTCAATATAAACTCGTTTTGAAGTTTATAATTAGAATTTTACGACATGAGAGTAAATAAAATATGAATAGGTATCTACCTAAGACCAACCGGGGGAGGTAAAGGCACATTATATTTGTCCCTATTCGAAGATAGTCGATGCGAACTACGGGATGAAGAATCCGAGTTTTTGTTTTACTAGTACCTACTTAGTATTAAACTGTAATAATAATAACCCAACAAACATATCCTATATTGGTTTGATTTAACAAACCGAAAAATTCGAAGAAATCATCTTAAGGTAAGAGTGTAACAACATGCATTCCACGCATTCACATATTAACAAGTAATTTGAAATGTAGTATGACGCAGCTTTTTAGGATTTTGGCTAATCTGTAGTAGGTATTTTATGTGAATTTTATAATGTGCGTGAGTATGACGCAGCTTTTTAGTATTTTGGCTAATCTGTAGTATTGTATGTGAATTTTATAAAGTGCGTGTCATTTGTGCATAATCAACCATCGTTCTTTGTTTTTTGAAGAACACTCACAATAACTTTGCCGCCCTTCTTGATAGCGCTGCCGATGCCTTTAGGGCTGATGTTAGCTCCGGCCGACATCAGCGCCAAGACTGCCATCAGCAGCACTCCGAGACCGAACAGCTTCATGATCATCATGATCATTCTCTTGCCCATATCCCAATTTATTTGGATCGGCGCAACATGTCTTTTCTTTCATACTTCTCTATTAGTCGTCATCTCCGTAGTCACCGAACAGCTTTGTGATGACTAGGCGTATATTGACTTTTGACCCTAGAAGATATATCCATCCATTGTTCTTTACGCGTCACTGCACTCCGCATTTACATACCTACGCTTACAAACAAGGAAATAGTCATTGACGAAGGGATCAAATCATTTAAAGGGTTTTTTGCTGCGGTTATTCGTTTTAATTCAAAACGTACGTGTTTTGTCGGCGGCTGCAGTTGCAGCTGCCGTTGACGCGTGCGGCTCGTGTGTATGAGCTCTTATTGATACGACGATTTCTAATTAACATTCTGTAACTGCCGCAAATGCTCCATTACTGCGCTATGGGTAGGTAATATGATGTTTATGGAAAGAGAAGGTGATGTTTATTCGATCGTGATACTCCAACTGCAGGGCAAAGGCGTTACAGAAAAGGGAATATAAGCATGTATTATTATCATTATTAACTTATCTTAAATTCTCGACATCATTCGAAATAAGTTAGTAAAAGCGACATTTTTTATTCACCACAAAGTCATTTTAATCCAATAAAAACTATCAATACTAGGCTGGTTTCGACGTTTCGGGTCAGACGCTTTTATGTTAACCCCTGGACCAAGATGACAATTACCGGGTGCGGTGATTGAACTGTCCGTATGTTAAAATGAAATATTTCTGTTAATTTTCAATATTTATTTATATACTTTTGCCATGTGAAAATAGAAAGTTCAAAGTTTTACTATGACTTATTCCGAAGGAATAAAACCGCCGTTAGCCTTTACTACAAGCTGAAGTCTCTTCCTGAAAGACGCGCAGGCTGCTCGAACGACGCGACGTCGTCACTCAAACAATTCAATTCTCGCGTAAGAGTAACTTTGAGCGCTTCCACCGAAGTCTATTTTTTAGCGCAGGCCCTGGCCTGTAAAACACCCCAAACACAAAAGTCCAGCGGATTCAAGTCGGGCGATGACGACGGCCACATATCTCGGTCGATCAGCACTGGAACGTTTGCTTTCAACCAATTTTGCGTTCCTATTGCTCTGTGCGATGGTGCCGAGTCTTGCTAAAAAGTCCAACGCTCAGAACCGAATGTGTTGCGCGCCCACGGTATCAGCCCTGGTCGCAAGACTTTGTCTCGATAGATTTGTTGGTTTATTTTGACTTGGTTGCGACCCATTAGAAGAAAAACGAGCGGAGAACGGCCTTTTTCAGATACCGCCGCCCAGACCATGATTTGGTCGACTCTTTGGCGCCGAATGACTTGCAATTCGTCTGAATGGTCGCTGACACGTCCCTTCAACCAAACACGGTCATTTTGTTTGTTTAAAAACTGTTCAACGCAAAAAGTTTTCTCATTTGAAAACACCAAATTGGGAAGCTCGCCAGAGTCGAGCAAGCGAATCAGCTCTTTCGATCGATCCAACCATTTGCTACGTTGTAAAGCAGTGAGTTCCTGAGAAAGGTTTTTTTTTTAATGGTTTGACTTTAAGCTTTTCCTTCAATATGCGACGAACGCAGCGATCGCTCACCTTGAGATCCTGCGCGAGCTGGTTTGCTGAGCGCGCTGGATTTCTGTCTAATCGATGACGCACCTTTTCGACAACTGCTGGCGCTGTTGCAGTGCAGCGTCGTCCGCCACTGTAGCATTTCTTAACGCTACCAATCTCATTATAACGTTGAATAGTGCGATGCACTTTCTCGCTCAATTGAAGATTTGGCAGCGCTCGACGTATTTCGATATTCGATTTTCCCTCCAAATGAAGAGCAATCACTGAATTTCTTTTGAAATCCATTTTTCTAAATTCGAATGTGTTTCTCTCACAACAGAATCACTTCAAATTATGATAGAGAACATGTCAAAGACCAACATTTGAAGTTTTGGCGGCATTCGATTCAGTGGTTCGAATTTTAAAACAGTTAGATAGAGACGGACAGTTCAATCGCCGCACTCGGTAGTTTGATAATTATATTAAATTCTACTTTCCTAAAGTTCTGTGCTTCCGCTGGATGCGGGAAGCACAGAACTAGACAAAGCGGCGGTGCTTGGGGGAGGCCTATGTCTAGCTGTGGACGTCTTTCGGCTGAAATGATGATGATGATGATGAAAGTTCGGGAATGGGGCTTCAGGTAATTTGGATTTATTTTAAAGTACTTATTTATAGCATCATTAGGTACCTACTTCAAATTCAATTAGAGACTTCAATCTCTTTAAATTATGCCGAATAAACCGATTTGAATTCTAATACCTCATTAATCTTCTGAAAACTGAGAATTGAGACAAATTATAAAATTAATTTAGAATTTGTTTTGATGTTATACGAGTACAAACCTTTTAAACGGACTTCGGTTGGAGGCAATTAATTTAAATAGAATATTCCTTTGAAACTTATTCCGATTTCATCTAGTGCCAAAAATAACATCAACTATATTTTAAATAGACGTTGATTTTATTCAAAAGCATTTGAAAAGCTTTCAGGAACGCATTTTAAACGCTCAAAATTGAGGCACTTACGTCAAGACCCTACACGTGCACAAAGGAATCCAAGAATGCAAAATTCTTTTGTTACCAACTTCCAGTACCGTTGGCGTTAATAATAAATAAAATCAAAGCGAACAATAGGAACTACTACTGTAAAATGGTTTCTTTAGTCCTTAGTTCGTACGTTTGTTGTACAAGAATAAATAAAGGAGGTGTTTGTATTGTACTAAACAAGAATTATAGAATATTATCCACATTTATACCTTCGAGCGGCTCTCCGATGCGTACCTAAAGTTGCCATTGACCTGGAGCTAATAGACTTCCTGACCTTAATTTTGTACATACTTGTTTTTCCATGCTGCTTTTTGAAGGTACTTGGAATTCGTAGGTAACTAACAAACGAAAACCAAATACCTGAACAACAAATCGAACTGGATCTGTAAGTTTTAACTATGCTTTGTTAAAACAATTTACATTTCGGGAATCAACAAACAAGTATCCATCTAACTATCTGTTTTAAGGCTCCTTAAAACAGGTGGACACGCCACGCGAATCGCACGCGAGCGCGTCGCAAAAGCACTGCTCGTCGCGCGACAGGCAGTGCCATTGTGTTGCATCTCGTGTCTCGCCTTTTTGAAAGAGCCTTAAACATTCTACTACTGTTCGTAAACAACGATAACCTGTAGGTACTATGCTAATCGCGAGCATGCTTTAAGTTATGATAGTCAGTGGTTTTTACAGTGCGCAAGTTGATTCTCCTAGAAGGTAAGTCATCAGTGCGCTTCATGGTATATAATTTAAGTGAAGCGACAAAAGGCTATCATTCGTTTGAAGTGAAGTGACCAGCACACCTCATCATGAAACTGTTCGGCTTAGTAGTTCTGGTCCTGGCGGTGTTCGCCATGCTTATGGACGGCGCCTGCGCACGTCCTAAAGGCGGTGGCAGTGCATTCAAGAAGGGAGCTAGTGCTATTGTAAGTTTTGTTTTGGTAATCTATTTGGAAGTTTTGTAGGACACGAAATTAGAATAGTAGTGCCCGGAGTGTGGATGTGTGCCCGGTTGACAGCAATAGGCTTGCCCCAAATTATATATTACATGGGACTTAAATACACCTAACTGGCGAAATATACGTCTGAGGTACACCTCTGCCTAACCCTTGGGAGAATACAGGCGTGACGTCAGGTTATGAAATAAGAGTTTTTTTTTTGTATGAATTCACGATACAAATAGAATCGAGTAAGTGCCCAATAGGTAGGTATAAGTAGGTACTTTCGAATTGGTCTTTGATTTTCAATTTTCAATTTCAAGGTGATACACATTTTTCGTTTTTGAAAAATCGTACTGTAAAATTAAAATCGACCGCACGTCAGGCAACACTTTGACTTTGACATAGATAAACTCGTAAGAAAGAAGTCTATAAATAAAATATATAATCGTTTTGACAAATATGGCTAATCCGATACTCCGATAAAACTCAGTAATTTACGTTCAATGTCCAATATTGTATATATACAATATTGGACATTGAACGTAAATTACTGAGTTTTATCGGAGTATCGGATTAGCCATATTTGTCAAAACGATTATATATTTTATTTCCTTCTTTGGAAGATACTAGGAAAAGAAATACAAGCATGAAATCTCAGTACCAAAACTTGTTGTACACAGGTGCATATAAGACTACACTTTTAAAAAAAAGTGTTATTTGTATGGCACCTGCTGTGTATAATAAAATACCTAACAATATTAAAGACCTACCATATAGAATAATTTAAAAAAATCTTACAAAATTACTATTAGATAAATGTTATTATTCTGTAGCTGATATGTCTGCCGATAATTTACTATAAATAACATTTATTTAGATTTAGACCACGTAAGTTGGTTTATTTTTATATTTGTGTAGCTTTAATGCTCATAATATTTTTGCATGCCTTAATGGCAGAATTTACAAGGACTCTAATATTAATTGTAACATCTGATTTGTAATACCTACAATCTTTGGAAACAAATATATTCTATTCTATTCTATTCAATAGAATAGATACGAGGCGAACTAATACTATTTTTTACCACTAACATGCACTCGAATGTACATCAAATTTCACGCAAATACTTTTTACCTTTGAAATAATTATTCCTTTCACACCTTAGGCCTAGATTGCAAAACGAAAGGCAAAGGTTAGTAGTACCTATTTATAAAAATCTCCAATAACTTTATTTTTATTTTGTTACAGAAAGCTGGAATCGGAGCGATTGGTGCCATTGGCACGGGCCATGAAGTCTACGAACACATAAAAAACAGGGGATAACTTGTATTGTTCATTTTCCTAAATATAAAACCTCCAAAATGTTTTATGTTGTTATTAAATAAAATATTAACTTAATTTCATGCTTTAACTTATCAATCCCTGGATCACCGGCAAGTGGATTTCCATCAAACCTGTACCTACAAAACTGCGAAAATGATCACAAAAAGCATCTTGCGCACCATAGTTTATGGATTAAAGCGCACACTCCCTCTCACATTCAGAGAGAGGTAAATATTGATCGTGAGTGTAGGGCACTAACAGCCAGATGCAACATGTTGGCTCACAGATTCGCTCGTTGTAGTAACGAGGTCAAAATAACTCTGTTTAAAGCTTATTGTTAAGCGTTCTACACCGGCAGTTTGTGGGTCAACTGCACGCGGAGGGCTCTAGATGCTCTGCGTGTGCAATATAATAATGGCTTAAGAGTGCTGTTGAGGTTGCCCCGGTTCTGCAGCAGGTCTAGCATGTTTGCTGTAGCACGAACTGACGACTTTTATGCCATTGTGAGGAAAAAGACCGCATTCATAATAAGCAGAATGAGGGCTAGCAGCAACAGTATTTTGAAATCCCTAGCCGAACAACATGATGCACCAATATTAAAAAGCTTTGTCCGGTTGCACGTGCGGCAGTGGTGAATAATATATTGTGTAATTAATCAATACTAACTCTTAGTTGATAAATTTCTTACTAACCAATGGACGAATGTTGTCAAATTAAATAAATATATTATTATTATATTTGAGTCATGTCTCCCAGGAGAGGGTACAGTACAGGCCGGTTATGCTAAAGGTATGAACCCATTATCGTAGAATTTCGAAACCAACTTATCTACCAGCACTCCTAAAAATCATGGTTATGAAACCCATAACTCATATAACCTTTTGTATGAGAATCTACCTTATACCCATAACATATAAGCAAGTAACTACCTAGTACACACGGCTACATAGTAAGCTATACATTTCTAGTAAAAGCTGATCTCGCATTACCTATATAGGATTTCCGTACATCAATGTACGGAAATCCTATAAGGTCAGTTTTTACTGGAAATGTATAGTTTGATATACCGTGTGTGCCTACATGGAATCAAACTCTATCCAGTCAACCAATGGGGGTATGGGTTCAACCATAACCAATGCGAAAGAACATGGTGAACATAATTGAACAGAAATCTTGATGCTGGTCCTACCAATGAAATTAAAAAGCACATGTATTTTTATTCGTCTAGCCGCATGCTTAAACACAGTCCGGTTGACCCCATGGACTGGCCACATACCTGCATATTTAAACTTACTTCTTTTCCCTTGGGTGTAGGCAAATACTATAGAATGGACGGACTACTACCCAATACATTTATTGTTTACCCTTCATCCAATTCCTGACAGACACACGTCCTATTTACATTATGCATCGTGAAAGAAGAATACTTTTGCGGTAAAAATACCTCAAACGTATTCGTCTTTCACACATCTTTGTGTCCTCATTAACATTTAAAGAAAAGAAAGAAAGAAAAGAAAGAAAAAGTATTTATTGAGACTCGCACAGGATTATCAGATACTAAACTAAACACATTCATAAAAATAAAATAAAAACATAAAAATAATAAAACAACAACAACATATTTAGAGACAATCAACCAGAGAGGGATACGAGAATATCGTTGAATCTAAAATATACTCTCTTAAATCATTATAGTTTCTATGAATAAGTAATTAAGCTTGTATATTACGTAAATATTATATTCCAAAATAAAAATTAAGCAGATATTTAGTTAAGTAATTAAAATAAACATTGTATTTCATTCAAATCTTCTCTAAGTTTTCTCCATTCTATACCTAGTACTTATTTACACTCTGAAATTAATCTACAGACTGCGGTACCTATCAACATTTTATAGGCCAGCAAATTAGTCTTTAATTTCTAGCCAAGGAGAAATGACTCGCATTAATTCGTTTTAATCAAACTTTTGAGGTCGTAAGAATCCGCAGGATGCGGTCAACACAGGGCCGGTAGGGTATATAATCTTCAAGAAGGCCTATGCCCTGCAGTGGACGACTTTCGGGAACATACATAGTTACCACCTAAGTAAACATTATGGTAAACTGGTAAAGCAATAAAGATATTGAGTATTAAAACATTTTTTTTTTTTTATATTTTGTACATTTGATAGATACATGATACATCTTGTATATGATCTCTTACGTATTTTAATGACTTGAAATATTTAAAATGAAAAACATCCAGTGATGTACAACAACTTTCTGCAACACCTGAAACGATCTTTATTGGGCAGACGCCCATTCCAACAGTAGAGAAGTTCAAGTAATTAGGCTCCATGCTCACAACAGACGCCAATGTTGATGCTGACGTGATTCATAGGATCAGCGTCGCATTGTTGAAATTGCGATCACTTACAGGAGTACTGTGTGATCCACGTATTCCCATTAAAACAAAGGGTAAAATCTACAAAACAGCAGTCCGTCCGGCGTCATTGTATGGATCCGAATGTTGGACATTCCATACAATTTCATTGTCATTGACCTGGTGGTAAAATATAAAAAGAGACCTCAAGAAAGCCCATTACCAGAACCGACAACCCAAGACATAATAACTTGGCGCAGAAAAGTAAGGAGACCCGATCCCAAATAATGAGACTAGGACGGAAGAAGAACAATACCCTCCAGTGATGTAGTTTCATGACGTTTAAAATTCAGGCGCTTACTGAAAGACTAAACGTCCGCAAATGATTGCATATTTACAGTAAAAAAATATATTTTGTTACATACGGGCACAAAAGGCACTACTGCCTACAGCCATATGGTTTGTTGAGTCGTAATGTTTTTTATTAGAAACCAGACACCTGTATCATTAATTCCTTGTGAATAATGAATGATACAGGTGCCTAATAAAATAAGTGTCGACTGGATAAACGTTAGAAAGGGTTTTAAGGGTGCTCGAAATAAAAAACGGAGTCTGATCGCATTGTGCCTACTTACATGTCGTTCAAAAGACGAAACGTTTGCTAAATACTAATTTATATGTCGAAGTATAAATAGATACTTACCTACTAAGAATATTTATTCCTGAAAGATTTAACACCCACTTCCTAATTGATAACATCTGAATCTGATACGGTATGCCAAAACTTGTTTCTTGTTAAAATGTTGGTTGGGTTAGGTCACACAGATCACGGTGATCTCTTTCTTCGAAAATGTCATGTCGCATAAAGAGGCAGCGGAAAGGGAGAAGGAGATTTCGAGTGCTCTCCCGCCCCCAGCAGGCGCACCGGGCGTCGGCAGAGGACAGATAATGCCCTATTCCGGCCCCCCTAAATAGGTCCAGGGACGGTGGACTCGGGGACTTCCGCCGCCCCCTATCATGTAAGACCCGAGGTGGTGGCGCGTAATGTTCCACGCGCGCCCCTCCTAGACGTCGCGTGGGGAGGTCAAACCCCTCACTCCCCCTGCTTGACCAGACGGAGCCCGTTGAGGCGGGCCGGCACCTGTCGGGGGCTGCGTTGAAAAATGCCCCCGTAGCCCCCGGTGCAAGTGTGCGAGGGAACAGGGATAGTTTTAGTCAGTAGAAGTGTGATAGACCCCTCCGTCCGCCCCAGGGCGGAGGACATCAAAGAGGATTTCCAACCAGTTACCAAAAAAAAAGGTCACACAGACTAAAGGCCGTTTCGTGGAATACTGAAATAATTTGATATTTTAATGACTCTACTTTCTACTGATTTCATAAAAAGCTACACAATTAAAAGCAACCAAACGTCTGTTAACATTTCCACAGTTTGAAGTTCTTTGGACATAAATTGTTGTTTTTGCCCTTTTGTCAGGCACGAATACCGAGAATTCCAATCAATGCTATTTCATAATTAAAATGTTACTGTACCTCATTTGCTTTTCGGCAAACAATAAACAAATATGAAAACATTTGTTTAAACATTCTATTATCGTAAATATGCACCACTTATGCTATTGTCAACGTATGAGCTTAAGCTTAAGGAAAATGACTTATGGTTTTTCACAATGCGCAGGATTCTCCTCAAGGTTAGTCATCAAGCGTGTTTTAAGGTATATAAGTTAGCTAAGGCGACCAAAGGCTATCATTCGTTTGTGGTGAAGTACCCAGTGACCCGCACATATCAACATGAAACTGTTCGGCTTAGTAGTTCTGGTCCTGGCGGTGTTCGCCATGCTGATGGGCGGCGCCAGCGCACACCCTAAAGGCACCGGCAGTGCTTTGAAGAAAGGAGCTAAAGCTATTGTGAGTATTTTTTTTTTGTCTCTTGGGGACTTTTTATGGGAACTGATGTTGGGGCTTATTTTTTTCCCTAAAACTCAATTCAAGTTAACTGCATAGGTATTTTATACTCGTATTTCCGCATTTGTTTTTAAATTTAACTCGTCTTCATGTTTTAATATTTTTAACTCGGAGTCGTATTTTTTACATTGGTATGAGCGTCCGCGTCGGTACCTCATACGCAGACTTTTGTAGCACAACATCATTGGAAAATTCCTTGTCAACTTCATGTCTTAATAGTAAACCCCAACATTATATTCAATGACGTAATTTTTATTTGTTACAGAAAGCTGGAATTGGAGCTATAGGCGCCATCGGCACCGGCCATGAAATCTACGAACAAGTAAAAAACAGGAGGGGTTAAACTCACCGGAGAGAAACCATCGTATTGTGCATCTATTGTGAAAAAGAAAACCCAAATGTTATTGTTACAAAAGAACTATTGTTATATAAATGTTAAATTAAAAAATTATAACTAAACATCCAAAACATGCTTTAATTTATCAATACCTACCTTAAACACCGCCAAGTATGAAAACTCTTTTCGTAATTTCTTGATTGAACAAACAATCCTCCCGCGGGGTAATTACGTAACACACTATCAGTAGGAATGGGTTTCATTTTGACAGTTCAACAACATTCATTGCGTTATTTACGTTGTTGAGCAGACAAATTTTTCGAACAGAAGAAGCAATGGATTAGCAATAGGCTTCAAAATGATTCAGATTGTGATAAACAGTGTGATACGTAATTAGGGTGCTGTTTGCTGTACTCAATTTGTATTATTTTGCCTACCTACTTACTTTATCAAAATGCGGACCTCTAAGTCCAGATTATACCTAACACCCCAACTACCAATATTAGGTAATCACATAGTTACCTTTTCATACACATAGTCATAGTATAAGCTCCTTAAATTTACGTAGTCTGTTGAGCTATTGGTACGTACGGTGACTCATGCGTGCCAACTTCAGGACAGTACCACTCAAATATGTATGGTGCTTTCTACAGGAGACCACCTCAGACAATAACCTGCATGGTTCTCATAGGATCAGATCATTTTAAGAAATGTTTTTTCTTAAAGTTTAAAGTGTTACAAACAATTTATTTATTTATTTAAAAACTATTTCTTTTCATTGCCCCTGTAGGTACCTATCTGAAAAACACACAAGGGATAGAAATTGAAAGCTGTTTTATTTTTGACCTTCTGTCTTATATTTACCCCTTTATTGAGGCAAAAAATGAGACGCATACTTTATACAAAAAACTTGATATTTAAGCCAATTACCTTCAATTTAATCTATCATAATTATGAAAGACGTCCAAGCGCGGAAACAGGGGGGCCACGGGTGCAATTGCCCCCCACCCCTCTGGACTTCGACCAAACTGAGTCTAAAACTCTAAATTGGACATAACCATAATTTTATATAAGTCGTAGTCATCCTCGAAAAGGTACATTGTTGAGTTTACAGAAAATTGGTACCAATGGTTTTTTTTTTTAATGGCTTTCATGGCTTCAGACATTCAACCCCCCGCCCCCAACCTCCCAGAAAAAAATATCCGGAAGACGTCAATAGATAGCTTATCTGTTCCAAAACGAGTAAAAAATATTTTGTTTTTCGTCTCACATTTACCCCACCTGACCCTGTCTATTTCTTATTCCATATCTTAAGACTCAGTCGGGTAATATGAATTCTTACTTTACGACACTGACATAACGACGCCCTTATTTTAAGCAAATCTGCTGCCGGTAAACCAAAACATTCCCACCTCTTATCTGAATGAAATGGTCATACCAGTAGGTTCCTACCTGGAACTGTGCCATTGGGACTGAAACTGCTTCAAGTCACATGCTCCTCCCGGGCTTGTATCTGGAAGCAGTCTTGGCTAAAAGATGATGATGATGAAATGGGGTAGGCAGTAGGCATAATAGTATGCCTGCATAAATTATGACTATAAGTGGGGCGTATTTGTTTTTTTTTTAAACGTTGCCCCACTCTAGGATTTTCTCCTGTATTGTGGGTGCGTTTATAAATATTCAAACTCACATACACAAACAGCCAGACCCGGAACAACTACTTGTAGCTCATACAAATATTGGTTCCGTGCGGGAACGAACCCGCGAGACGTTGAGGTTTTGAGAGGTCAAAACTGTAAATTTGGAAAATATGTGGGATAAGGTCCCATCCTAGATAAATATGTCACTAAACCTACTTACTTAAGCAACTAGCTTCGAAGAAAACTGAAAAAGGTTTTATTTATTTTTAAATGACCTCTGAAAAACCTGAACTTAGACCATTGAACGTTATTTTATTGAACAGAACCTAATAAATACTTTAGTAATAAGGATGAAACGAGCAAAGATTATAATATCTTTAGCTAAAAGTAGCTGCAAACGTTACCTATATTATATAGCTAACTTTGTCAATTTCCTTCCCAGTACCTATGTGTATCCCGACCCCGAAAAACCTGGGAGTCTATATGTCACAAATGACTCGGTTATTCCTAGTCAAACCTGTACCATCACCGGCAGCATCACCCTCAAGCTGGTCTAAATCTAGAATTAAATCAAAGTAACTTAACTATCATACAATTTACAAACCAGAAATTAGTTGTTAGGACAATTAATTCAGTACATAAGCTATTTCCTTTCCAGAAAACCAAAATACGTACAATATGGGACTTAAACATAAGTGGAGAAATGTGGTGTATGTACTGCCCTCTGCCCAACCCTGCGGTGAACAAAGGCGTGATGTTAAAATAAAAATGTAGTTTTTATTTTAAGTACGTAATAAAAAGTGAGCTCACGAATCCTTTGACCAATTTGCCTATTCAGTTCAGGTTTTCACCCTGAGATACTATTTCGAAAACAAAATCATAAAACTAGTACCTGCAAATAGCGGGGTAATTGGGTAACACACGAACAGTAGGAATACCTTTCATTTTGACAGTTCTACAAAATTCATCGCGTTTTTGACGTTGTTGACCAGACAAATATTTCGACCATATGGAGCAATGGATTAGCAATATGCTTCAAAATGATTCAGATTGTGATAGATAGTATGTTACACAATTAGGGTGCTGGTTCTTTGTTTACACAACAAAATCACCTACTACCGATAAATCATGGTGTTTATCGGAATCCAGTCTCGATTACTAATGTGCTACCTGTATCCAATTTCCTCAACAGTAATCATTTACCTGTTGATATAATTACACGTCTTAAGACATGCTCGCGTTAAAACCCATCGTTTACATAGTAATCACATATTCTTTTTGTCAACTACTTAGTACTAATATATAGTTACAACGAAGCTGAGAGCTAACGATTGATAGATTCTAAGAATTATCCGGCTTATTCTTAGAGTTTATATATATGTACAGTGATTTTACAGTATTGTTTATAAGGAAAATATGGGAGGTAAACAAGTTGCATATGGAATTTGATCGCTTTTCAATATTTCTGTAATATTGACGATATGGTTTTTCCACCCTGTCCATTCATAGGATCGGGTAGTAACAAATCTCTGAACTTAAAATTGCACCTTTGAGAAAGGGTACACAAAATCGTCAGCTCCATAATCCAGCTTAAGTCTTATCAAAGCGCCCAGAGACGAATTTGTTGTTTCATTTAACTTATCCATCCACCTAACTCGTCCGTCTAATGCAGTCAGATAATGTTTACATAAACACAAACTTAAACACCACCAATTTAACTATGCACGATAATGCATTTAGGCACCAAAGTAAGTAGACCCTCCACATTATTATTGGATAAACGGTCAGTAAACCAGGCAGTCTCCAAACAATTTACCCAAAGAAAAGACAGTCAAACCCATGTTATTACTATAGTCCTCCTTATCGACTTCTATAACGGCGACCTTTTGAAATTATTATTTCCTAGCGTATGCCCTGATATGACTGGCCAAACCGAATTTAGTTTTAATTACCCCGTCACAACTAATGCAATAGAGTTGACCGGCAGGATTAAAGTTACCTATAGGCATAAGAGGGCTTAATTCTCTTCTCTTCTTACGTATTTGTCGTTTTATGCCATTTTTAACCCCATAATAGTTAGGAGCAACATTAGCGGTTGGTAACCAAAAAAATATCATTAGGTGTTGTTGAGGATACAAATCCCCAATATCGCTTGTACCTAATAAGCGCTTCATCATACAAAAAACCAACCCATGGTTCAGTTAGGAGCTCAAACATGGCTGAAAGGTTGTGGTGAAAATGAAGTAGCGAGTGAAGTGAGAGCGAATCACGTTACACATCCGAACTACGTAGGTCAGGTAACCACAAAGATCGAGACCAAACCGAGTGAGAGCAAAGTAATACCACCCTCGTGTCATATTATATTGGCACAACTCCGTTCGACAAGTTTTATCCACAAAGTACCTAGGTACCTATCTACTTGCCGTATAGCTATTAGGACTGCGTTTTCGCAACGTTGATTTAGCTTAGGTTGTGCTATACCTCCAGGGATGTGCCCTAACAGGCGTTGTACAAAGGGGGTTTCGGATCGGTCTTTTGAGAGATGACGGTGTCCGCCTCCATGTGCATATGGTGACCACTGGGGCGTTTTAGTGAGGTAAAAATCATCCAATCCGTGGACTTATCCCCAAAGCCCGGGCGCCTTTGAAAGATATCCCTACGAATACAAAAAAAAGGTAATTCTATATCTACTTACAATTCCATGTCACATGAACCGCAATGCACACCTAACGAATTACTGCATTATTTAAACTTAGGGAAAGATACAAGTTCCGGACAGTGTAATTTATTATGAGGTCCAATTAAGAGAAGGTATCTTTCTATCCATTTGTATACCTCTATTACATTTCCAGAAGACTTCGACGTAAGTAAGTAGATGATTTTGTGATTAACCTTACTTGTTACGATTGAAAAATCATTTAATAAGCATTCATTTAATAAGTATTTAGATTAAAACAAGTAACAAATTTGTCTGACAGGTGTGTGTCGATGAAGTGGATGTTGCAGTTTTAAGTAAGTGTGGTCCCTTTTAGATAAGAGTAGCCCCACTTCCATTTTGGAAATTAATGAAGAATGAGTCCGTGTATTGGCATTAACCACAACTACGTACAGCGATCTGAAAATATGAATAAAGAACAACGTTTTCTATCATTACCAGGGCGGTAAGTTCAAAGGTGGCCTTATAGAATCAACGAAATCCTGTAAGCACACACAATCGTGGACAACACGCGGTTTTGCAAGGCATTCAGAACAAGGGTCCCGAAAAGTCACCTTTTCGGTGCAGCGTTTGCGCCCAGTGTGCCTATTTATATTTGTATTACGTACTGTTATGTCACTCGAGGTGTCTGTTTGAAAATCACATATAGTCAAACTTGAATAAGGCGACATCTCATCTATACTCTCTAAAGCAGTAGTTCTCTCTGGTAACATGATTCCTTTACCAGGGAATTCATCGGTGCTGAACATTGACGTCAGCGTTTCAGATTCTTCATCTTTTAAAACTCGGATTACGGGTCCACGTAAAAGATTCAAGGTCATGCAGCAGGTAGGACAAAGAGCATTCTTGATCAAATTATCAGCAAATAATGCTGTCGAATCTACTGAAATAAAGCCGTCAGATTGTGTTTCCATATCTTTTGTATTTTTGATATTTTCAAAGAACGGGTCGGATGGTCGTTTTAGGGACAAGTCACGGGTATTTTGGCAAACATTGCATTTACAATCAACGTTGGCCAATCGTTCTTTCAACAATCTAAGTTCTATAGGCTCTGTACTGAATTGAGGACGTAATAATGTTTCCCACATGATTGTCAGATGGCGTAAGTCCTTTCCACTAAAACTCGTGCTGTAAATGCCAGTACACGGAGTCATCGTTGTTAAAACAACAAATTATAGCATTGTATTGAACTTTGTTTTGTGATTTATGCGGATGTATGGCTTTTGCACGATTTCGCACGAATGTCACGCGTCTTGACGCCTGTCAGGTTTATGAGGATAAAAGCCATCGACTAGACTGCGTGCTAAGAGATTAATATAGGTAGGTTGTTTTGGTTATACTTACCAGTAAGACAGGTTTCGAGCAACAGGTACCTACTAGACACTGGTGGATTATAGGGGGGTTGGCGGGGTCGTAGGGATGATCCACCCCGGGCCTCCGGTCGCAGGGGGACCCCAAATTTTGAAAAGTAGGTACTTTTCAATCAAATCCCAAAAAAGCCCATTTGTTTAATAAAATGCAGTAGGAGGTTTCTAACATAGGTACGCAAAATATAAATGCAGGATGCCATAATTTTCGAGCTTCACTCGCTTACTTTCTTTTATTCCTCCAACTTTATTGCAGAGTTAGTCGAAAAAGTAGGTAACTCGATGCTTAAATTTTCGAGCTTGCTACGCTCGCTCTTGCCAACATTATCTTTATTGTAAGACTTTTCTGCATGTCTAAGTCGATAAAGTAACTCCTATAAATGTTCAAAAGAAAACCTAATCTTACCGAGGTGGAGCCACGGGGTGCTACAATTTTCGCGCTCGCTTCGCTCGCTCTTGCATCCTCTGTTCCATTAATTCCCTAACTTTTCTGCATTAGACGACAAACAACTCTGACCTCTGAGTTTGTTTCGGCCTTTCTTCTCAGAGTAGACAGATAGGAAACGCCGACCTCATCTAGTTTTAAAATATGATTGACGTGTAAAAGTGTTTGTACAAACCTACTTACAGAAATAAAATCATTTATCATCATTTATCACTATCACGACTATCGACTAGCTATAAATACCTAGGTCAGGTGCTTATCCTTGAAAATTGATTCGCGAAGGACAGGCGTCCATCGAACAATAGCTGTTGAATTTGATAGGCGGATGGTGATGGCCACAGAATAGAATAGAATATTTTTATTTGCATTAAAACATGGTACAATAATGATCTTAATAATAGGGTTATGTTCTTCATGTCTCGCCATGGACTAGCATACAAATATTTTAAAGAAAACAAGTTATGATGTGGTACCTAGTATCAGATACCTACCTAATATTAGTGTAATCAAACAGTCATTACACCATTACAACATGATACACGTTTTTGGTTCTCTTCCAGAGAACAAACCTCACCACAGGATATGGGCCCCTACCTACTCGTAATAATTCAGTCTAAAGGTTCCAACAGACAAGCGCGACGGCACAGCGCGGCACGAGTCTTGTAGAATGAATCCATGAATGTTTCATAGAAATTGTTCGGTTCGCCTGTTTGCGAGAACCTTAACGCCAAGCCAAGTCAGATGCTACTATGCTAGTAACATCATATTATAGCTGCGACGAGTAAATAGCCACACCGTAGATTTGCTCTTTTAGCATCACCTCTTTGTTCTTTACCATAATGACATACTAACCAAGTAACCTGCTGACTGACGCTGACAATGAAAAATTTTAAAAATATTTTGTGTCATTAATGTCTTTTAAAATCTGAAATCACCTGAAATTGTTACAATCATGGAAGTAATAGGTACCATACAACGTTAAGATTTATACTAAGATGCCGCCGAAACATCATCAAGAGACTACCTCCTACAACCCCTGTAACCGTAAACCGGAACAGAGCAATGGTAACGTTAGTCTATCAACAAACGTGAGTACCTCTATAGGCTAAAAAAAATGCGTAAGTGTCGTGGAATACTCGGTTGGAACGAAGTTCCTTTCGTAGTATATTTAGAACATTCATAAAACAAATTTGATTACCATAAAAAGGGTTATATTGAGTCAACCTTAAAAGACAGACATGCTGTCGCGGACTTTTTTTTAGAACTTTTAAAGGGAAACAATTCTGTCATACATGATTTTTGCGTAACTTTAACCGATTACGCAGCGCACGTAGCGGAAGCTCCCAAAAGGAATAATTTTTTCTCGTTTTTGCAACTTTTTCATTTATGCTCCGCTCCTATTAGTCGTAGCGTGATGTTATATAGCCTAAAGCCTTCTTCGATAAATGGACTATCCAACACAAAAATTTTTTTCATTTCCAACCCGTAGTTCCTGAGATTAGCGCGTTCAACCAAACAAAGAAAGGGTTGTGACGGAAACTCGTGACGGAAAATTCTTACACTTTTTTCGCCTAGCCTCCATCCGCCAAGCCCGTACCGTGCGATAAGGAACTTCTTTCCAAAAATATCTATAACTATACAGATGTCCCAGTAAATAAACATTTAGGTATTCCTTAGTACTCAGATAATATTAAAATTTTAGCCATTCTGCGATTGCAGACACTGTGCGTGCACTGACTGTCCGTCCAGATATATTGGAAATGCTGGCCATCACTCTCACTGAAACGTGTTCCTTTGGATCGTCAGCGCCTAAAGAAGACCAAAGCTCCAGCTGATGCACTGCGGTTTCAAAAACTACAAAGTCTCTATGAAAATGAAAGTACTCCATATTTGTGACAATAGTGGCAAAATACAACCACCAAATCAGATCGAATATAGAATTTCAGAAGGCAAATTGATCGCACGCTCCTACGTTGTTCGGGGACATACCATAGCAACATATGAATCAAACTTAGATACATACCTCAGCATTTGTATAGTATGAGTACCGTTTGAACATTGATTGAAAATTACAGCCATGTCAAAATTTCATAAACAATGCACAGAAAACGACGCGAAAAATGAAATGACAAAAAAGGTACCCGCAGAAATTACTACCTAATTAATATTTATTTTAAGCAGCGTAGAGTCAGGGCGCGTTTCGACATGCAAGAAAACTAGTGCAAGAAATGTCTTACAGACTGCAGTTGTGTTCATGTTCGACTGTAACTTGCACACTAACTTGCTACGCAGCTCACACTCTTGCTACGCAGTTTACATTTACAAGCTAGTTGCTATCGACTAATCGGAATCAGAATAGCTAGAAGCTGTGACATTAATTTCTTGCAATAGTTTTGTCGCGTTGGAAATGCACCATTTAAGTTGTGACTGAATTTAAATGGTTGGTGTTGGCTGAGCTTGCTTTCAATGAAAATAGTTAATCATTGTAACACAGTAGTTTAATAAAGTTATTTACATTTATATTAAAATAAAAATTAACTTAAACATAGGATGGCAGAACAAAACATAAACAGTTGCTAGGCAACAACTAAAAAGACTACTACTAACATAGTGCATTACCTATAACCTTCATGGTACAACACCCCAACTTAATCCACTATGCTGAGTGCAGAGCACATGTTTTTGCTTACCAACTCCCTTTGTCATCATATCAGCAGGCATAAGGGCAGTCTCACAATATTAAACACAAATTACCATTTGCTCTGCTAACTCCCTAACGAAATGATATCTTATATTTGTATGTTTGGAACGTTTTCCAATAGCAGAAGTATAAACTAGCTTACTGGCACTTTGACTATCACTAAAAATAGTAACAGCAGCGTTCTGCCGGCCAGTCAGTTCAGAATATAAACCATTTACTGATATCACTTCCTTAGCGTCCTCACAGATTGTGATGTACTCAGCTTCAGTAGTACTTAACGCAACACAACGCTGTTTTAAAGACTGCCAAGACACTGCAGCTCCTCCGAAAACTAGGGTATAACCAGAGAAAGATTTCCCATCAGGCCCATTTCCCAAATCTGCATCTGCATAGGCCACCAAGGGCTTATTAAATTTTTTGTAACACAGCGATAGTTCCGCTGTCCCCTTTAGATATCTAAGCACTCGTTTCAGTGCCGCCATGTGAGTTGAATCATTGGAGTTATTAAATTGACTTAGCATCGTAACTGCATACGATATATCAAGTCCTGTACATTAGTGAACCGATAATTTTCCGATATCGAATGTTATCATTCTTTTCACCAGATTTCAGGCGAAGATTCACTTCAACTGGTGTACTAACTGGTTTGCAGTCCAACATTCCATATTTCTCCAAAATTTTTGAAACGTATTTCTTTTGAGACAAGTGGATTTCACTGACGTTCTTCCACTCGATCCGGACTCCAAGACATTCTCTTGCCTCACCCAAATCCTTTATTTTGAAGGAGCTTCCAATCTGATGAATCACCGTCCTGGCTTCTACAGCTTTATTTGTGAATATATAAAAATCATCCACGTACAGAGCTATGACAGTGAAAATTTCTTTATTGTTCTTTGTGTAAACACACTGGTCATATTTAGACCGAGAAAAACGCATCTTTATTATATGCTCATGAATCTTTTGGTTCCAACATCTGGCAGCTTGTTTTAGGCCATATGTATGTGGCTTTCTTCAACTTGCAAATCTTGCCTTCACTCCCCTCTTGAACAAAAGATTGCGGCTGTTCCATATAAATCTCTTCATGCAGATCTCCATTCAGAAAAGCGGTGGTAACATCAATATGATGAACGCTCAGGTCTCAACCGCCAGTGCTAGTAGAAGACGAATCGACGACATCTTGACTACCGGTGCAAATGTTTCAAAATAGTCTTTACCAGGTTTTTGGGAATAACCCTTAGCAACCAACCTGGCCTTATGGCGCTGGGTGCTGCCATCAGCTCCAATCTTCAATTTGAAAACCCATTTCGTTTTTATAACATCAGCGTCTAACGGTCGATCAACCAATTCCCAAGTTGCATTCACCTCCAAGGAATTGAACTCATCCTTCATCGCTTCCACCCAAACTTCTTGTCAGAACGCTCCATGGCATCTTTAACTGAAATAGGATCAGGATCATCTGACACATGGAAATTGTATACCTTGTTTTTCTCTCGCTTTGGAACCCTATTCCGAGCAGGGTAACGTCTCGAACTTTGCAAATATTCTGCCACAGGACACTCCAAGTCGACAGAAACTGAACTTTGTAAATCCTCTGTCATAAGATTCTCTACGTCAACAGAATCGTAAAAATTCTCTCCAGAATCTGATCTCGTCTGCGAACTAACCCTCGCTGTACTAGATGCCCTTCCAGATTCTTCTTCATTCACATTCGAACTAGCCACTGGAACCCCCACTGCAACAGGACCAGTTATCGTTGGAACCTCTGGTTGAGTAGTGGAACGACTAACACCAGGAATGTCGTACTGTAAATCTATGACCACAGCATCCTTTTTAAAAACAGGAACAGCGGCTACTTGTTTTTCTTTAGTAGTCACGGAAACATTTTTCATAAATGTAGCATCTCGAGCGATGACAATCCTCGTTGGATCATCCTCTAAATTGATAAATCGGTACGCCTTCGAATCGGCCGAATACTCAGTCATTATCATATGAACCGTCTTTGGATCAAACTTCTTGCGACTATGATCCTTTACCAGAACCTGAGCTCTACATCCGAATATTTTCAGAGCCGATAGATCGATTCTCTCTCCTGTAAAAACCTCCTCTGGAACTTTATCTTTGAGGGCCATTGTAGGAGATTGGTTCTTCAGGTACACGGCACAACCAACAGCTTCTCCCCAGAATCTCTTGTCCAAGCAGCACAATGCAGTGCAGTTCATGCACCATACATCTAGCCTTCTCAGTTAATGTGCGTATTGTGCGTTCCGCCACTCCATTCTGTTGAGGAGTGTAAGGTACTGATCTCTGATGTTGGATCCCATGTTTCTTCAGGAAACTTTGAAATTCTCCGTTGGTATACTCAGTGCCATTACCGATACGAAATTTCTTTATCTTTTTTCTGATTTTCAACTAGTGCCTTGAATTCCATGAATTTAGCGAAAACTTCGGTCTTGGATTTGAACAAATAGCTAAATGTTTTTCGGATGACAACATCCACAAAAATCAGGTAGTACCTATTACCGCCCCATGATTCCACTTCCATAGGGCCTGCTAAATCCGAATGCACGAGTTCAAGAAAGTCCTAAATCCGAATGCACGAGTTCAAGAAATTCCTTTACTCTTTTGCTTTTACCTTTTGGAAACATTTTGAGGCACTCCTTCCCTTTACAGCACCCTTCACATGGTTCCGTGCTCACCTCTCTAAAAGTCAGACCATCTACCAAACTTTTCAGCTTTACCATCAGAGCTCCACTCAGGTGACTTAGTCTTCTGTGCCACAAATCAAAACAAGCGCGAGTCGAATCTTTTGGAGGACACGTCCGAATCATCGCTGCTTCTTTATCTAAAACGTATAACCCCTGTTTCAGTAATGCTGTCAATACTGGCTTTCCAATTACTTTTACTTTGGAATCCTTTTCGTATACCTTACAAGAAGCGTCATCAAAAACAACAGTACAACTCTTAGTACACATTTTACTAACCGACAGCAAGTTTGTCGTCAAACCTGGAAGCCTAAGTACATCCTCGAACCTTACAGAGCGCCCCATGACATACACATCCCCTTGATCACTAGGCACAATTTATAATTGTTCACGGTCTTCACTAGCTTAGAACTAATGTACTGTCTATCTTCAAGAATGTACACGTCAGACGTCATTTATGATGTAGCTCCAGAATCTACGACCCAATGGCCCTCACCAACTGTCATAGATAGAGCGGCCATTAGACCCGAGGTCTCCTTACTGCCTTTCTTCTTATTTAAATATTTGTCTTTGTTGTCTTCAGACTTATCTCCCGTCATACGACGTTGGCACTGCCATTTATAATGCCCTTTCTTTTTACAGAAATGGCATATAACATCTTTCTTAGACTTTGATATCAGTGCCGTTGCCGTTTCATTTACAGTTGTGTTCATTGTGCTGCTTTTCGTCAAGCTTTCTTTGAGCAACGCTGCCTGCACAGACTCTGTCGTAATATTCATACCTGAATGCTCCAATGTCATTACCAGAGGATTGTATACATCGGTTAAACCGGTCAACATAATAATCCCAACAAATTCATCATCTAGACCTGCCTTTATGCTAAGTAATGACTGGCTGGTTGACTGGATGTCATTGAGATATTCCTCCATTGCTGAAAACATTGTCAGTTTGACGTTGAATAACTTCCGCAACAGATATAGCCGTCACAGTAACCCGCCGTCAGCGTATGATTTTTGCAACGCTTGCCAAGTATCTCTCGCTGTCTTGAGATGCATGATCATGGGATAAATATTTTCCTTACACATGAGGCAGATCTTACTCCGAGCTTTGGCATCCTTGCTTTTGGCCTCCACTGAATCTGCCACGATTTTCTCGTTCACACACTCCCACAGATCGAGGTCGGTCAGGAACATCTCCATAGCAAAAGCGCACGTACCATAATTAGTTTGGCCTGCTAATCTCTCAATACTCTTTACAACAGCGTGTTCCATATTGGAAATGGAAATTGAGATCAGATACTTCTCCACTCAGATAACACACCAGATCACGTCTGAGCCCATAACCTGTTGGCTGAGCTTGCTTTCAACGAAAATAGTTAATCATTGTAACACAGTGGTTTAATAAAGTTATTTACATTTAAATAAAAATAAAAATTTGCTTTAACATAGGATGACAGAACAAAACATAAACAGTTGCTAGGCAACAACTAAAAAGACTACTCCCAACATAGTGTATTACCTATAACCTTCATGGTACAACAGTTGGTTTAAAGGGATTGTTTTTTTTTAAATTTTGAACTACGCCAACACGGGTGGCGTGTCTTCCCGAAAATTCTCAAGCTTTCTTGAGAAATATTCTCAATGGGAATGCTCGCATCTTCTCGTGCATATATCGTGCGAAATAGACGCTTCCCTTATATTCCGCCGCAATTGACCTTCAGTGTGAGTGCGTGTGTTGTCTAGTTTTATTGGTAAAGTAGGTAGAGAGAGGAAGACCAAAGAGAGAAATAAATACATCGGAATCTCATAGGTAATTATACAGGAGAGTCAAGGATGCGCAGATTTACGGGGTTAAGGAGCTGGCACTCAATCGCTGAAAGGTGTTGAACCGGCAGAAGAAAAGAGTTACCTTAATGATTTTAATGATATTATAACATGCATGCGGGTGTCTTCCACAAGCGCGATTACAGTGTTGCTACCCAAGTAAAAATTGCTTATAATGATGAGTAGGTATACGTACACGGCTACATATCAAGTTATACATTTCCAGTTGTAGGTGACTTCGCATTTTATAGACTTTTCGTACAATGAGAAATCAGCTTATACTGGAAATGTATAGCTTGATATGTAGCCGTGTGTACAATTACCCCTCTTCAGGTATTCAGTTATTTCAATTACCTACAGCTTGTATACGTGCGTTAATAAGTAGGTAATACTATTATTTTATAAAGACTATGGATTAGCAAATATTTCTCCGACACTGTTGGACCTACCTAGTAAACGGGTTGAATCGAAATGATTAGCTAATTTTAAAGTAGATACCTACCGTAACAATGGTTCGTCTCGATTCATCCCTGCATGATTAACCTCGTTGTACGGTAGGGATCTAAATACTATACTTATAGATATTGAAAAACCAATTTCTGTCTGTTCAAAGCCACCACCTAAACGTCCAAAAGAGGATGAAACGGGCCTGGTAGCAAGCATTAACCCGAACCTGTCGTGTACTTGCGGGATAGTGGCGCACGCGCTACGCGATGACTTGCCCAAGATCCTGGGCATGTCCAATCATCGCGCGGCGCTTCAGATCGGCGAAGACGAATTACTGGACTGCAATCCCCAGATAAAATTTGAAGATCCGTGTGAATCTAACACCAACGACTCAGAAAGGGCTTCCGCTAACCCACCAAAGAAAAAAATATAATGAAACGTAGTACAAATTTAACATAACATAGAATCACGCCTTGTTTCCCCTAAGAGTAAGGCCCTCTGCCTTACTCTTCGGGGTACCCATAGTACACCCACATTTCGCCAGTTATGCTTAAGTCCCACGTTATAGTGGGCGAGCAACACATCGAGTGGGGTACAAATTTAGTTATTCTAATACCCATAGGTTGTGTGGGACAACCGGAACAATTGCTACAAAAAGTAGAAACCTGTTTAAAAAAAGCACCCGTTGGTATAGATTCTTAAGATTTGCAAGAAGAAACAAAAAAAAGTTGATCTTTTTAACACTTTTACTAACTATATCAACCATTTCTTGCAGTTGGTTCGTACCGTTTTTGCAAATATTATTATAATTTAAACTGTGGGCAAGATGATAATAATGACAGACAGTACTTTAAAAAAACTGACGACTCAAAACTTGGATCCACCTCTAAAGGGCCGTGAACAGCGCCGGCCCTGGTAGAGCGAGAGGAACGGTCGCTTTAGGCGCTAGATGGCAAAGGACACCAAAAAAACAAATGCGTTATACAATTTCCAGCGCAAAATGAAATTTTGATGGCGATTTTTGAGAGTCGCGGGAGCAGTGTTGTCACTTCAGATTTTTTTAAATCCGTAGAATGACGCTGAAAAATCCATAGATTGCCTCTAGATAAATCCGTAAATCTACAGACTTTTTCAAAGCTAAATCTGACTGTTTGGACCGGCTAAAATAGTCTTGAACCTAGTCCTTAAACAGCTTTTCTTGTAAAAGTAGGTACTTGGGTGACAGCTCTTTTATGCACAGCTAAAATCAGGGCTTCATACCGTTATGATAAATAGCGGTATAAAGTGTTACATAACGTTCTAAGTATTTCGCTATGATTCAACAATAACAGTTTCGTCAAAAATACAATTAACGATATCAAATCGTTACAGATGCCTTAAGGGTGTATAAAAATTATACGCCCCTATGGCACCCGCGAACTATATAAAGCTTTTTTGTCGAGTATGACGTATTTATGATCTAGAAGCATAAATATGACGAATTGTTTCCAAAAACTTGACTGCCTTTGGGATACAAACAAACAAACAAACTATTCCAGTAGGTAAGTGTCGCCAAAGGTGAGCGTAGTTATAGTAAACTAAAACTAATAAAATCCTACCTAAAATCAACCCTAGCTCAGGAAAAAAAAATCTCAATCCACACCTAAAGATAATTTGCCAGTGCAAAAGCAAGAAAGGTAAACTTTGTAAAAATTCCAATCTAGATCGACATAACGAATGTTATATCATGTTTTTCTTTAATTAGTTATTACAATACCTACATAGGTAGGTAACAGATTTTTTTATTTAGTGACTGATTGAAATTAACACTAAATACTAACTTAATTATATTGCAGTAAGAGGTTTCTTAATGTTAAAGAAGCAGGAGTGTAATAATTAGAGCTATTTAATTTCATTTAAATTCTATAAGTGTTGATATTAGTAATAAAAAAATGATTTTTGAAAATTTGGGAATTTTTACTTATTTAAACTTTTGACCGCCACGGTCGGATATAGCCGACAAATGAAAACGTGCCCAACACGACGACAATTCTAATGACGACAAGAAAAAACAGCATTTTTTAAGTAGGTACAAAATAAATAAACTAAATTACGTTTTATGTGTTTCTTTTTCCTATTATTTAAAACTACTTTAATTCAATATTCTAAAAAGGCACAAAGATGTACGTGTACCCATTAGTTACATTTCACAAAAAAAAAATCATCCAAAGTTGCTAATCGAAATCCATAAAGAGGTGTACTTGCCCACGCCACAGTCGGCGAGACACGACAGCTAGTGATGAGTAAGTAAGGTAAATTGTATTTCAAAGTTATAAAATATTTTATAAAAACTAGCATAAAATACATCAACAATTATTTTTTTAATAACAATTATTCGTATCTGAATACTCCTAAAACATAATATAATATTAAATTGTGGTCTGTTGTAGCAAATTAGTTATTGATCTCTATTGATCGATAGTTTACTGTCCGCTCTCGCGCATCCCTTACGCAACAACTTATAGACAGTAACCTGTACGCCACAGTAGGGAGACACGACAAGGAGTGACGTCACTAGCGCTACGGGAGACGGGAGGAGTGATGTTATTTATTATGATAAGTGGTAATATTTGTAACGGCATTATTATTGTGCGAGTGTATAACATTAATAATAGAAATGGAAAATATTAGTAAATAAAAAACCAACCAGGAACTAGCGACCCAAGAAACGCGACGTTCGCAAGACTCGTCGTTTTTTAATTAGATCGAGAGCCAGAAGAGAAACGTTCACTTACTTACGTCAATTTACTGAACCTTATTAGAAGATTGCGACAGCAGGACTTGGATTACATAAGTTTGCCAAGCTATGAAGAGTCAGACTAATGAATATGTAGGTAATTAAGTAAATTGATAAAATTGTTACGAAAAGTCGGCCTCACCTTGTTTTATTATTATGATTTTTATTTATTATGTGCCACAATGTTACATCCCTATTCGCAAGCGAGGAAGTTGTCAAACGTCGTGTCAGCCACGCCAGTCGTCTCTTCCCGACAGCGAATGACGTGACGTTACGAACGAGATTAGTGATGGACATTATTATTATTTGATTTATTCCTTTGTAGTTCTAATGTCTTCCTTCACGTTGTTTAA
This sequence comes from Dryobotodes eremita, assembly GCA_917490735.1. Taxonomy (NCBI): domain Eukaryota; kingdom Metazoa; phylum Arthropoda; class Insecta; order Lepidoptera; family Noctuidae; genus Dryobotodes; species Dryobotodes eremita. The sequence continues at coordinate 12,908,671 of OU823251.1, read as the reverse complement.
AACTTTGTAACTGCTGTTTAATGATAGTAATAAATGTAATAATACGAAATAGGGTCAAATAAAATAAAATAATGATGTTACGAGTAATATTTTATATATTTTAAAAATGGGGACGAAAAACAATGATTAATTGGTTATCGATAAGATTTTGCAATACCTATTTTTGTTTGTAGGTATTTGCACTGAATTTGGGGCTTGGCGTGGGAGGGACACCGATGCGTTTACGCTCTGGCGGTCAAAAGGTTTAACATAAAACCGGAGTAGAATTAACGTGAAGTGAAAGCGTCGACCATAGGGCAGGCGCCGACAGACGATCACGCTCTACTCTGATCAAAGGCTAGGGCCAGCGCTGGCCGAGTAACCTTGAAAACCCCAACTCTGGAGAATGCTACTAGCTTCAAAGACAAGAGTACCACTTGTCTTGTTACTGCCCGCGTTGCTCTGCTAAACAAATGCTGTGCAAGTAATGCGCTCGACAATTATGTAATAATAATTACCACAAAGCTTAAGTTTCAATAACCCTTAGAAATAAAAAAAACAACACATACCATTAAGTTTTTTATTATGAGGAAACAGTGTACAAATGATACACAAACACCGATGACACAAATGCAAGGAAAATAGTAGCTTTTTATAAATAGCGCCTTTTGGATTAAATTGTTCTTTAAAACAGTAAAAAATAACAGAATAAAACTTGTTGCAAATAAAGACTGTTTATCTTTTTAACACTTGTACTATTTTGTCATCAATTTCTTTGTTTGTACAAAAATAATTATTCAAACAGTGGCCAAGATACCACAGAATAAATTCTTTTATAACAGTTGAAATTATACTTCTGCTATATATTAGAACTAAAATCATTCATCCATATTTTCCGCCGCCTCTTTATCAATTTCTTCCTGATCAGCCGCCTTTTTAAATTTTTCACACATATAATTCCAGTACTTGCTACGAATTTTGTCGTATTTCCCTGCCAATGCTTGACATAGTACTACGGCTCTAGTCGCACTGTGCAGACAGCTGATTTCTCCCTTTTTAACAGCTTCATCACAAATGTCTATAAGGAATGCTAACAAGTAAGTTGAACGACACTTGTTCTTATAAAGTTCTTCACAAAAAGAAGAAACTACGCCATTCCCGCTTAAACCCCGCTTGTCATGTATTAACACGCCTCTTAGATAATTCCAAGCGCTTTCATTGTTCTTAATAAATTTAATCTTTTCCAATGTATAGCAGATTTCTTTTTGTACATTCAGGTCCGACCAGCCTAGATGGTTATTCACGACGAAGTATCGTTGGTTCCACGCTGAATTGTTACGCACATCGTCTGTGATAAGGTTATCAACGAAATCCATTTCCTTCTCGTAGAGTCTGTAAAAAAGATTAGAATTTGAGTAACAGTGGGTAAATAAAAGAGACCTTGTAAGGAATCAGGTCTAAACCTCTGAGTAAACTATAACATTATTGTTTGATACAATTCCAACACATTTTTTTTTATAATAGTCTGATTTCGGAAGTATAATATTTATTGTCGATAGGATCTCGCAGAAGGTATAATAATACATGGTCAAATTACATTAGTTAGCGAAACTCTGTAGACGTGATGGGTATCGTAATTTTAACACAACAAAACGTGATTTCCTCATCTCACACAAGAAAAAAAAAATGTCAAATCATTTTTTTTTTTTTTATCATGTTTAGATGTCGATACTCATTACGTCTGCGGAGTTTCGCTAACACGAATACCTCCTCTTGTATAGTGTTTGGAAAGGGGACACAGTTGACATCAACGCGTTCAAAACACATTACATGCTTTACAATCACACCAATAAATCATTTCTTTGTGACATCGAAGAGTTCTAATAATGCTGACTAGAGAGAATTTTAAAGCAACTTATATGCCTTACAATGGATGTTACAAACAAGCTGGAGTGATTTTAATTTGAATGCTTTGAGATGCATACCCAAATGTTTTAATTGCCCACTGTCGATGTTGCCAGGCATGATAGTTCTTAGGGTCTTGCATCAGGGCATCTCCTGTTAACTCCATCTCCTGTGTTGGATCTTGAAGCCACTCTACAAGTACTCTGCGATGGTGCCAGACCTATAAAATGATAAAATAGTTAAATAAATAATTAATTTATAGCATACGTTCTTATGCTTCAATTTTAATGCGAATGCGCCAGGGTTGTCCGCGAAATACAATTATTTTTTGCAGGTCAGCATCAGGTCGTATGTTGATAAAAATATGATTTGGGACCGTAACAAATATGTATTTACAAAAATATATTTATCAATACAACTCTCTAAGTTCAAAGTAGGTAAACCTATAGAATGACTTTTTCATGAAATAATGACATTTGAGGCCAATAGTAACTTAGAGATGTATTTATGATTCTATGATTATAATTAATTAACGTAAATACACATTGGTTACGGTCGCGAATCAAATTTTGATGAACATACAACCTGACACTCACCTGCAAATAGCAAAAAAATTAAGAGGATTATTTTTTTCGGGCTACGTTAGCGCATCAATATTAAATCTAGTGTTGTAATCACTACATATTATAAAACTGTCTATATATTATAATAATTATAATTCTACATATTATAAACTGTCCCCCGCTGCGTCTGTCTGTCTGTCTGTCTGAACGCGATAAACTCAAAAAGTACCGAACGGATTTTTTTTCATGTCATACGGTTTTCACCAATGGACGGAGTGATTCATGAGGAAGGTTTAGGTGTGTAATTCATTAGGGTTTGTGTAAATTCGCTGAAATATGACAACGATTGTGAAGATGTCGAAAAAAATCTTGCCGACTGGGAACTTTACTGGCGTGCGCCGCGTAAACTAATAGAGTTATATGAAAACAATGTATTACGAAATTACTTGTCTTAAAAAGATCTATTAAACGTAGTAGTACGTTTGCATGCGATAATTTCCGACCTCCACGCGGGCGAAGCCGCGGGAAAAAGCTAGTAAATTTATAAAATGTGTCTCAATTTCCAAGCCACACAATACATGCCACACAGTCAATGCCCGAGTTACGCACCATATTATCCTTCATCTTTCAGGATCTACGACCAGGCCCTGCAGTCTCGACATTAGATAGCGACAAGAATCTGTCGCTAAGTCGTATCGATGTCAAATTCCTTTAATAGATTTTCAACTTTATTTCCAAAGCATAACGTTGAAAATCTATTAAAGAAATTTGACAACGATTGGACTTAACGACCGATTTTTGTCGGTATCTATGTCGAGACTGCCGGCCCTGCACCCTAATTGCGTAACACATTATCAATCAGAATCTGAATCATTTTGAAGGATATTGCTAATACATTGCTTCATATGTTAAAAAAAATTGTCTGCTCAACAACGTAACAACGCAATGAATGTTGTTGAACTGTCAAAATGACAGCCATTTCTACTGTTAGTGTGTTACGCAATTACCCCGCTGTGCGATGGCGGCGACATCGACGTGCGGTTTCGCAAACCACTGTTCGCTTTTATAATTTCTAACGTGACGATATTATCGTGGACATTCACGGCATCACGATAACACGGAAGTGAAATGTATGGAAATACATACTCGTTGTAACGTTATCGTGGACGGAAATATGAAAGCGTCTTTATATATTTCCATACGGTTTACTTCCCTGTGTTATCATGTTGTGTTCACTAGTTGTTAAGATGTAAGATCTTACATCTACAACCAGCGCCCATCACCCAATCAAAAATTGTAATAACATACCTGATAGTTTTTAGGAGAGTTTTTAATTACTAGTTCTACATATTCCAACTCAGATCTCAAATCTGTTCCCAAGGCCTTTAGTAGATCTCTCCTGTAAATGTACAATGACAATTTATTTTAACAAACAAAACAAGGGGATGGCGTTGCTTTTAACAAGTGGGTACGCTACTGTAGTTGTCGTGTTTGAGCATAGCAATAGTAGTAATTTCCCTTTCCCTAATGTATCTCCATAGGAACCCAAATAATAAACTAGGTAAGGTTTTTCGCTATCGGAACATGTTGAAGATTACAATAGATATTGATTTAGGATGTTAACAGACTTTATTTCAGTTTTTGAAATAAAAACTGCTAGAAAATATAGGTGGGTCAATGACCACTATTGCTATGCTAAAACGCAACAAGTATAGGTCAATACCACCTAAATACACCATCTTAATACAATTATTTGTCTGCATTGACAGCTGCATGCTAATTCATAGTGTCCCATAGATTAAATAAATAACAAACATGTTTTTAATTAGTATATTAAAATTGGTTGGAAATAACATTTACTAATATGCTTTTACATACTGTTTATTTTACATTCTTATGCAGGTACTTTACTTGACAACTTTAGAAGGAACAGCCTATTTTGCTTTTTAGTCCATTGACTCATGACCATGTTCAACTATCCACAGGCTGAATAAAAAATGCATGACATTGGGGAACACCAAAAACTGGTTCTTAATCGCCTTATACCAAATGAAGTGGAAAGATAGTAAGAGACGTCTTTGCCCTGCAGTGGGACGATACAGGCTCTTAACAATAAAAATTAGAAAACTCAATTATTTTGTCAACTGTCATAAGTATCACCTTCAATGTAATTATAAAATGCATTATGTAATTTAAATATCAATAGGCATAGTACAAGATCAAGTTATTTTGGTGCTAATTGACAGGGTTGGCGATCATCCAGTCACGGTTAATTTATTGCTCATTTTTCTCTTTAGCTAATAAATTGTTTGTACCACTTACTACCAGAACTTAATTAGATTTGATAGCTATTTTAGACTCACCTGTATTGCCACACAGTATAGTTAGCTGGGTTCAGTTCCACTGCATCTTTTGTCAGGTGTAAGGCTCGTTCAGACCTCTCATTGTTTTGAAGGACGGCCCGGAAATAATCATATACATCGACAACTGAAATAAAACACACATTTTCATTACTATTATTTTCAAAGGACATAACAAGTTGTATAAGGAAGTATAAGGAAACTGGTGTTTTGAAAGTAGAGGAAAATAATTGTAAGCAGCTTGAAATTAAACTGACCATATATTAGTCAATACAAGATGAATCATCTTGCTATTACAAAAATAATCATGTTATGGAAATGAGCCCATCGAGTTGTTATGACTTGTATGTCCTTTCTAAGGTGAAGGTTATAAAAATTTGACTTTGTTAAGTGCAAGTATGTAGAAATACTCATCATGATGAGTGTAATGTTTTGATTTAAACAGCAAGTTGCTGCGTAATGCGTATACGTACATTTTTCTGAATGAGCAATGACTACGACTAGGTTAGGACCCTCATCCTCCGGCACAGGTTTCACGTCGTTCCATTCCGGACGGTCCTTGTAGTACGTCCACGCAACGTCGCTTTCCCCGCTATCAGACATACTCACAGCGGTTCGAAACCACAACTAAACGGCGCAGACAATTTACTCAAGTGTATGTTTACGAACACTATCGCTGGCAATAAAGTTAATACATGTGCACACAGAGTAACGAGACGTGAACAAACAAGCGCAACTATCTAGGCTGAAGGTATTACTGACTTAATTAAACGACTAACGAGTTGTCCCGTATCTTTATTTATACACACAGGTAATTTTTATTTTATTTGTGATTAGTAACTTGGCAAGTGCAAAATATGGCAACTACAACTACGTACGACAACAAAACTGACAATTCTCAGACCAGAAGTGAAATGACGTTTGTGACCAGGGCTGCCAGTAGAGCCAACTTATATTATACCGCTGGGTTCCATCTATCACAATCTGAATTATTTTGAAGCCTATTGCTAATCTATTGCTTCATATGTGCGAAAAATGTATCTGCTCAACAACGTAAATAACGCAATGAATGTTGTTGAACTGTCAAAATGAAAGCTATTCCTACTGTTAGTGTGTTACGCAATAACCCCGCTGCAGACAAAAAAAAACACGTGTGGCACTCGGGGACTGCCGCGGTAAAACTATTTCATAGCATTTTTTATCAACTTATGCAATTAAAATTATTTATTTATGCAGTATGTTTTTTTCTTTGATATTAATTCAAGTACAGTCGTACCATATACATACACGTTAAGCGAACGCTCGGCCGAGCTACATGGTAGGCGGAGTGGGGGGTGTTAGGTTTTATTTTCGTTATGGAATTTCTTGATTCGGTCGCCGCGCTCAAAGCCCGCGATAAAAGCTATGCAATAGCTTAAAAAATATCGAACTAAAAAAAAATTGTTTGTAATAGAACGAGGATTTTTTTTTAATTGTTGTTTTAATAGGTCTTTACCTATGAAATTGCCGTTTTGTATGAAAAAATTTAAACGAATTTTTTTCATGAATTTTTTATTTGTATTAATCGAAGTAATCACCCATGCAATCAATGCATCTTTGCCATCGCAGTGGCAGTTTATTGATGCCCTTCTTAAAGAAATCAGCTGGACGGGAGGCAACAAATTCTTCAAAGGCATTTTGTACTGCCTCTCGGGTATTACATTTTTTTCCCGCCAAGAAGTTATCCAAATTCTGGAAAAAGTAGTAGTCTGTAGGCGCAAGGTCTGGTGAGTAGGGCGGATGACGGAGAGCTTCCAACCCCAGTTCTTGCAACTTGGAGACCGTCTGCTGTGCAGTATGAGGTCGCGCGTTGTCGTGCAGGAGCAGCGGAGACGAGCGATTGACCAATGCTGGTTGGAGATGCGCCAGCTTCTCCATCATTGTGTTCAGTTCTTCACAGTACACATCTGCAGTAATGCTCACCCCGTTTGGTAAGAAGCTGTGATGAATCACACCGGCGCTAGACCACCAAACAGTGACCATCACTTTTCTAGGGGTAAGTTTTCGTTTAGGGCATTGTTTAGGTGCTGAACCAGGATCCAACCAACTTGCTGAGCGCTTACGGTTAACAAACAGAATCCATTTTTCATCGCAGGTAACAATGCGGTTCAAAATTCCTTCATTTGTGTGTCTGTTGAGCAGTGCAAGGCACGTCTCGACGCGTACTTCGCGCTGGCGATCATTGAGTTCGTAGGGCACGCATTTGTCAAGCTTTTTTACCTTGCCAATTTGACGCAAATGGACCAATATTGTTTTGACGCTAACGTCGAAAGCTGCTGCTAATTCAGCCGTAGATTGTGTATCATCAGCTTCCACAATCGCCTTTAATTCGTCATTGTCGACCAAAGTCTTCGGACGACCGCGAGGTTCATTTTTCAGGTCGAAATTTCCAGAACGGAAGCGAGCAAACCAATAACAGGTGGTGCGTTGGTTTGTAGAGTTAGCTCCGTAAACGTCGTTGATGTTGCGTGCCGCTTGTGCCGCGTTGCTGCCACGACGGTACTCATATTCCATAATTACTCGAATTTTTAACGTATCCATGATGACGAAAAAGATTGAAATGCGATGAAAATGTAACACTAATCAATAAAGAAATGACTACTTTTAGAAAAAAAAATCCATGTTTTTAAAATAAAATTAATTTGAAATTAGAATTCATAGCCAAACAAAAATTATTTTGATTTGAAATGGCCAGTACTGCAGAACGGCAATTTCATAGGTAAAGACCTAATATTAAATAATCTTACTGTTTGTAACAAGTCTAGGAGCTATTGTGATATCTCGTATTACTAATAATAATGATAGAACTAGTAAGTATGAAGTAAAAAGACGAGACACAGTACGACATAGTTTTAAAATAACGGTAAACTACGAGTTTTTGCGAAATGTGCCGTTAACTAGCGATAAACTGCTAACCGGCTGCTTATGCCATTTATTCAAGGCTATCTGCCAAATAAACAGGATACAAATATGACCAAATTATACAGATTTATCCAATTAAATAATCTGGCAGCCCTATTCGTGACAGGAAACATGACATAGAGTACGTTCCGAATTGCACTATAATCTATTTGAGCGTGCTTACACCGCGATAACGATGTCTCGTGAATCGTCATAGTTGACATCATGACATGCGCCATCTTGCGATAATGCCGACTATGCCCTAAATTAATATCGTGAGCGCTGTCAAAAATGACAGTAGTGCGTTGTGCTGATGAGTTGTTTTAAAACCCATCTTTGGTCTCATACATCTCAACCAACAAAACAGAAGTGCCAATGCGACGAACTACCATTTTCAAAAAAATATCCAGTTGATCCTCCTTTCTTGTGCAAGGTTTCGGGTTGACGTTGAGCGAGCACTGTGAGCGCGTCCGCGAGCGTTCCGAAATGTTGACAGCCCTCAGCTGTCATAATCGTGATATTTAATCGGAACGCAAATTATTGATGTGAGCGCTGTGAGCGATTATGGCGTAATTTGGAATGTACCCTCCGTATTGCGCTATAATTGATTTGAGCATACTTATACCCGTTCCGAATTAGCGTGAGCGCGATAACGATGTCTCGTGAATCATCATAAATGACGTCATGAGATGCGCCATCTTGCAATAACGCCGACCATGCCCTAAATTAATATCACTTTAAGCGCTGTCAAGAATGACAGTTGTGCTGTTGAGGTGTTGTGAGTCGCATAATATCTCTAAGCTAACTTGGAATTTCCGAAATTGTGCTTATTTGTACAGTTGTATATATGTAATTTGTAATTCATGGTATTTTTCTTTCGGGGTAAATCTTTGCCGGGAGCATATATAAATACGCTAATATAAGCACTTCGTCATCTTATTCATCACTTTACGAATCGTCGTTGTCAAACACAAAATCTGAGTTATTGAAATCGATAGAGTCAACCAACAACACAGAAGTGCCAATGCGTTGAACTTCCATATTCAAAAAAATATTCCAGTCGGTTTTCTTGTGCAAAACCTTGCACAAGAAAACCGACTGAATATTTTGTTTTTGGGTTATGTTATAAGTTTAGACGTTGAGCGAGCACTGTGAACGCGTTCATGAGCGTTCCGAATTGTTGACAGCTGTCAACTGTTATAATCGTGATAACTAAATCGGAACGCAAATTATTGACGTGAGCGCTGTAAGCGATTATGGCAAAATTCGGAATGTACCCCAAGAGACATGACAAGCCATGAGTTTATGAGATAGGACGGTTTAAAAAACTAGAACGGTACGGGATACTAGCATTTTGTGTCCGGTTTCATTAAGGGATGTGCTAAGGTAGCCCGCGAAATTCAAATTTACTTACGTTTTTTGCAATTTGCAGGTCAGTGTCAACAGCATTTCATTACAAATAAACGCTTTTTTATTATTTTTTTATCAAAAGTCAAAACTGAAGAGGAAGCGAGTTCAAAGAGTTTTAACATTTACAAAAATGTTCTGGCTGTTGTCATGTTGGAGAAATGCTTGCGATACCATTAAAAGATTACGGTACATCTACATGGGATTTCTACACTCAAAAAATAAAAAACCTTTTTTTTATAATATATTTATAAAAATACTACCATGTAGGTAAATAATTTATGTTAACAACTAACAGGTAACAAATGAAGAGGAATCATTTTATGCATTTACAACTGTTTAATAGTATAACATTAAACTCGTCCATTATTACCAGCCATATGCGAGGCCGAGTCCATTGGAGTAAGTCATGTGGGACACAGTGGGTGCAGCCGAGTATGCCACTCCAAGAAGACCAGCAGTAGCCACCTTGAAAAAAAAAGAGTACAATACAAATAAAGATAACCAACTTACTGTCGACAAGGTCTAAAAACTTTTGGGAAGCAGTAGGGGAAATGTTCGCTTGCAGAACTCCATGTCAGGAGTCGATTGTCATCCCTAAGAGAAGGTATCGACCACTTTTTCGTATCTTAGACACACGAATTTTGGTACCTACCTACTGCAATATGAATATAAAAATTATGAACGATCTTGGTACAGATAAGTCACGTCACGTAATAAGAACGCTGAGTTACATGGAGGGGATGAGTTATTATATTATGTTAGTATACTGTTACTATAGTATAGGCTATTGTTTTATAATATAAGTGTAGTTGTTTTATTGTAGAATCATAATAGGTAATTTACTAGCAACATAATACTTTGGAATAGGCTGGAATTAAATAAATCGCTCAGTGCGCAGGTACAGGCCACTGTTCTTTTTACGTGAGGGACCGTAAGTCGCAGTAAGGTGATAACGTTTAAAGGCTCCCACAGACAGGCACGACGCGACAGCGCTACACAAAGGCGCCGCTCGTCGCACGACACGCGGTGCCTTTGTGTCGGGCGTCGCGTCGCGCCAGTGTGTACAAGCCGTAACGGGGCGTTACAAACCGTGACAATTACAAATTTGCGGCTATTTATTACTTACATCAATAGTTTTTTTTTAACATAATACCGCTTGCACTTAGGCTATGGATATCGAGTTTAAATATAGTTAGATCTCACCTACTTAGGTAGGTAAATTAGTAAATTAAATTTGACTCGCTAGTTTTGTAGTGTTATTCATTTATACAGTCTAGCATTATTACTATAATAAAAATAGATCACACATAACAGCCTACATGAGATATAAGGTGACGATAAGTGGTTTTTTAAATATTTAATTACAGTTCAGCTATTATACCGTGTAGACCACCTACCTATACAAAAGAAGCAGTGTGGTTGTTTTTGCAAACTTTTTCAATTATACTATTTACAGGCACTTTTGAATTGTCAAAGGAGTCTGTCAGTCAAAACCACGGATATCTATGGTCAAAACGATGAAGCTATTTCCCATTCCAAAGCGTAGTAAGTTCCTATGGAGAAGGACGCGCAAAAATCTCCATGGACACTCTTTTAAAAGATAAGTATTGTTAAAAAATATAAATGACATCATGGCCCAACTCATGTAACATAATATTGTTTTTTAACTTTTGCCATCGACTCGAAAAGAAGAAGAAGTTACATAATGACCAACTAACTAAACATACAAATATATACGAAAAATCCTTTTGTTTTTTGGTCACTTAGGCGTCGAAGTATTCGTCCGCATTGCTGTCGTCCGGAAACGTGCCCAGAAGACTGGCAGCATTGCCACGTTGAATGGCAATGCTAATTCTTTGGCCAAAGAAAGAGTCAGCCCTCTGGTGACGTGAAGTATCGACCAGTCGGCGAATATAATTTATAATTATATGTAATAAACAATCTTAAAAGATGTGCACGTTAAGGGCGAAGTGCCAGGTTGCCCGCGAAATTCAAATTTCAACATACAATCTGACGCTGACCTACAAATTGCAAAAAACGTAAGAAAATTTGAATGTTGCGGGCAACCTGGCGCTTCCCCTTTAAAAGCGCCCAGAGTAAAAACAAAAAGTAACAAAAAAGAAACAGAATTGAAATACTTAAGCCATGGCAGCGAGAGATGACCAGTCCCAACAAACGGCGCCCGTTCACGAACATGACGCTCTCCTCTACCCATCCATTGATTTAAATATGTTGTGACTTTAGCTTACCTTGGCGACGGGGGCGACACCGACATGGGAGACGTACGGCGACGCGAAGGACGAATATCCAGGCGAATAGGCGACCCCGGGGTTGCTCACGCGCACGTCAGATTTACGGACGCTTGAGAACGGCGTGTCGATCGCTTTTGAGTATGTCGATACCTATGTATCAAAGAAATTTTATATTTTTATAAAATCAAAGTTTTTTAATCGACTTCAAAAGAAGAAAATATAACACTGTTCACCGATTAGAAAAAGGAAGGGTAATATAACAGGCTTGTTTTCCCCGAAGGATGATCGAAACATGTACAGTATGATTTGTAGATTACATCCTCGTTTCACCAATTAAGTTTGCCAGACCACCATACTCGTACTTGAAATTGGGGGTGAGCTAACCGCCTTCTACCAAACTCCAGAATTCGGGCTGTTACTGAGAAATTCGTAAAGTAAAAATATAATAACACTGCCCGATCTGTAAATCTAACTCAGAAGTTACGCATTTGCGCTTTCGAGAACAACCCCAACGAGGCTGTCGGTGGGCAATTTATCCTGGATTAAACGGCTACAAAGGCACCTGTGGCACATACTGAATTCAATAGCACGCAATTATTTGTCACAATCTCATGAAGTTCGCAATACATTATTTTGCTGATGAATGATAATAGTAGGTACCTGGCCAAGATTGAACGGCGATCTCAGAATATTGGAGTGCTGAGAGGCGACTGCTGGCTGAGCAGGGTAGGAGCTGTACGGGTTCCAGCCGCCATAGGCGTAGGGAGAACTGTACACTGGAGGTACAAGCCCAGCGTGAGTGGCGGCTGCTAGGCACACCAAGAATAATAACTGGAAAGAAAAAACACATCAATTGGCAAGCATCTTTAACCAAGGGACTAGGGGTACCACAAATAGGGGTGACTACTGTGACCAGTTCCTGTTAACCTACAAGACTTCCTTTGATGATTTTGCTTAAACTCTTATGGAATTTACATTCGACACCGTGTATAAAAGACACTTGTTCGATTCGACCTGATTTCTGAACCGACGGACTACGGAGCTGATGGCTTTACGTTCGCGATCTTCAAGCCACAGATAAGTCTCCTCTGGGTGTATTTATTTGGAAAACAAGTCCTTTGTTAACTCAAAAATGGAAGAGTTTTTTAAGCTATTGATCTACAGTTTACCCAATTTAACAACGGCTGTTAACAACCACTGTCTCAAAAGATAGAACAAAAGACTTCAACGCCAGCACTTTAGTTCGAAACAGTGACAATGCGGTCAATAGACGGAAACATAATAACTACTGTAGATATAATAAAAATATAATGGTAATAAACTTACTTTTAAAAGCATATTTAGTGTTTAACCCCTGAAAGCTCAGACAGATATGTTTGAATCGGAAAACGCGTTAGCCTTTTATACTGGCCCAGTATGTCAACATGTTAGAATGAAGGGCCACATGTGTGATAAGGCACTCGCAACATAATGTATGACAGCATTCATTGTATGCGTGCCCGCAGAGCTTTGGAAAAAGTGCGTAGTTACGCGCAGGCGAGGCGTGGCCGCATACAAATAGGTTCGCAAGGACAATACACAGCCGGCCAGTTGCGGTCCTGTCACGTGCTGAAATATTTACAAATTATTATTACTTATGTCCTCAATAAAAGATCAATTGCATTTAAAGTACCTAAGGTATGAGATCATAAATTGTCTTGAACACGAGTGGATTATTATAAATTATGAACTACCTTCCGCTGCGTGCGCGCTCTCACCATAACGTATCGAGTCGATTCATCAGTCAGAAAAAAATGACTAGTCACTAATTAGAATTCAAAAAGATTTTGATCAATTTGATGTTTATCGCTTCTAATTAGTTTATCTATCTAAGTTTTACTATAAGTTTTCATAATCGGATTGACTAAGACTTAATCTTCAAATTGCACTCTCAACTTTTATACAGTGTCTTCGCAAAAGAAGCCCTTTTTGCCTAGAGTTACCTACCACATAATTTTTTTTCTTTATTGACTGTGTGTTAACGTGTTTAACACACCTGCATGCACATGCCTCGTCCAAAGTCACAGGACCACTTACTATAATTGATTATCTAAATTGCAGCTGCCAGAACTTGGGCACTCGAATGTAGGTACTTGCAGGAGACTAGTACCTACCTACTCAACGGAACCGATCCATTCCTATAGCTGTAAGTTATCTAAAGTAATAGGATTAAGTATAAATCCACCAATTAGAAGTTTAAAAAATCTTATTGAAAAATATTCAGCACAAGTTGCAAGCTGCAGCCTTGAAGACACGGTTTTTTTTTGTCGTGAATTATCGCCACAAGAAAAAACTATCATGGCTAGTCTGTCTGGGGAGAATGAACGGTTTTATCGGACTTCCACTGGACTCCTACCGACTAGGACCCAGCGGTGTAGTACCTCAGAAGTTGGGAGTGCGGGTTTTTGAACCCCCTGTATCGTATCCTTAGGCCTATTTGGTATGTACTCTGCCTTATAGCCACTAAAAAGCAAAGATGCATATTGCATTTATTGCATCAGCCCCTAAAGCTATGAATGTAGAACACATAGGCTAGATAGATATAGAAATACATAATAACAATAATCTCCGTTTATATCTAGACCAAGTTCGTCAAGTTTTACCCATAGGTGACATAGGTGAATTACTTGTAATAGGAGTAATGGCTGTATTGGCCCAGTTCGGTACATTATTATTAGATCTCTCTAGAACTTCGACAGTCACAATTTGGAGATCTTTTTTTTTAAGACTTTAAGTGGAATTCCTGAAGATAGATCTTACTGAACTTCTTTTCAGTATTCAGCGACTAAGGCTATATTCGGCAAAATTTGTGAATACTGCCGAATATAGCCTTAGTTAACCTTGTGTTAGCTGGACATTAGGGTATCTAGGTATATCCTAAATTCTGCCACACCCGGTGGCGGTCTCCGACTTCCGCATCCAGTCTCGACCAGCCGCTTTTCTAAAGCCGTCACTTCATTTAGCTGGGGTGTGCAACATCTCACATAGCACGCTACGCTAGCCGCGAATGTATCACAGACAATCAAAAAACTTACATTAACTTAACGATTGTCAACGTTGTACAAAATGTAAGTCATCATCTTCCAAGCCTTTTCCCAACTATGTAGGGCTCGGCTTCCAGTCTAACCGGATGCAGCTGAATACCAGTATTTTACATGGAGCGACTGCCTGTCTGACCTCCGCAACCCAGTTACTGGGTAATACGATACCCCTTGGTAAGACGGGTTAAATGATAAATGATTTTATTTCTGTAAGTAGGTTTGTACAAACACTTTTACACGTCAATCATGTTTTTTAAACTAGATGAGGTCGGCGTTTCCTATCTGACTACTCTGAGAAGAAAGGCCGAAACAAACTCAGAGGTTACAGTCTCTTTTAAAGTCCAGACATAATCTTGGTCAGGTCATGCGAAGACCATGCAGATTGGTATCTGAAATGGTCTTTTGAGGAAAGAACCACACAGATTGAGTGGACCTGTCCAGTCAGTGCACGCATTTGTCAGTAATCGTGCAGCTCGACTCAGGAAGTCAGGACTTAAGGAGCTCAACGATTCGACGAACAATAGCAAAGAAAAGACATTTGGGTAGGCCGCATAAATTACTCAAACTGCCAGATCATAATTAAAATTAAATTATAAAAAAGCAGTTACCCACATAGTCTTCACATTCACAAAATTAAAATAATATAATACTTTACAAGTAAATACTCATGTCATTGTATATATAAAATTTATCAATGTCGATGTGTATATATAAATTCGGTAATAATGTTTGAAGACCATGTAGATCGGTGTCTGAAATGGTCTTTTGAGGAAAGAACCACACAGATTAAGTGGACCTGTCCAGTCAATGCACGCATTTGTCAGTAACCGTGCAGCTCAACTCAGAACTTAAGGAGCTCAACGATTCGACGAACAACACCAAAGAAAGGACATTTGGGTAGGCCGCATAAACTACTTAAACTTCCAGACCAAGAATTAAACTGAAAAAAAAATGACCCACATAGTCCTCATATTCACAATAATGAAAATAATATAATACTTTTTATAGTAAATATTCATGTCTAATAAGAGTTACCAAACTAAAATCATCATTCACTGTGTAAATTTATTGGAGCAGCTCAATCCCAAGCCTTTTTGTCCTCAATATAGTCTTTCACAGTATAATAGGCTTTCTGGCATAATTTCCGCTTTATAAAAGATTTGAATTTATTAAAGCTTAGATCTTGAATGTGGCTAGGAAGTTTATTATAAAAACGTATACAATGGCATCTAAAGGAGCCACCAATTTTCTTGAGCCTGGTTGTAGGAACAAGAAATTTGTGTTTGTTCCTAGTATTTATATTGTTATCAGACTTTCGGGCTTCTGACGACCCGTAACGACCGTCAAAGATTCACGAAAGACAGCCGGGACCAACGGCTTAACGTGCTTTCCCAGGCACGGAGGTATTGGTTGTAAAGATGGTCACCCATCTACGGACCTACTGCGGCAAGCGTAGCTTAACCTAGTCGATCTACCCGTGTGGGTGTTATTACTTAGCCACAAGCCCCATAAATCTGGAAAATTAGCAACAATCAAACTATATTTGGCTAATAGTTCATACAATTTCCATATTATCAGCACGTGTTAGATTGTTAGACAGGGCGCGGTACGCCTTGTCTTTTATTCATTACAAACTGATCTGTGTGACCTCAACCCGTTAGCCCAGACTATTATCTACCTACGTTAAATTGGATATTTAGACAAGCCTATACGATGTCGTCAGACATAAGTGTGCAGTTCCAACTAATAAAAGTAATTGGAGCCTACATACCTCATGCCGCTATCCATTATATGGGACAGATTAGCAAACCAGAACGATTTCTAGGCAATAATTACGTTCGTCACGCTGTCCCCACGGGGCAATCCAAGTGCATCGTCACACTAACTGCAATTCAGTTCTGCGTGCATCCTACTTAGTGGTTGGTCTTTGCAGTCATTTGTGCGCGAAAATGTATTTATTTGATAAACATTTCACTTTACTACTCTTCACTATGGCAGTTACCAAGGCAGATCGCTGGTATTCCGCGGCAATAATTGAAAGGAGAGACGCACTCCACAATTTTTCCAATCCGGAATTTAGAACCAATTACGATATCCATGATAGATTCATGCCTCTAATGTTAATTGATCCCAAAAAAACTGAAAATAAACGCCACGATTTTATTTCGACATCAAACACTTTTAATAGTGGTATCAGGAGCGATAACAATATCTCTTACTTTAATTCTGAAGACGTAATAATAAATTACAACAACACAATAGAAAACATTAATGTATTGAAAAGAATACGACCTAAGAGAAAAAATATTCGCAAGAAGTGTCCTGCGGTGGGACCGAGGCGGTCAAAACAGTTAAACTCAAAACAGAAGTCAAGGACTCGTTTTCTGGAAGTTTTTCAGGTGGTAGAATTTGATCATGTGTCATGTACATCTAGCAGTGGTCTCGAAGGGACGTGCCTACCTGAATCTGAGTGCACCGACTCCGGAGGAGCTACCATGGGGACTTGTGCTGATGGATACGGAACGTGTTGCGTCAGTAAGTAATTTCCAGTAGTTTTAATATAGCATAAGCATAAGCATAATCAGCCTATAATATTCCCACTGCTGGCCGCAGGTGTTCTCTTTTCGGGAACGAGTGGACTGTAATTTACCACGCGGGCCCAGTGCTGGTTGGTAGATGTCACATGTCTTTGAATTTTTGGTTCTAGGACATGCCGGCTTCCTCACTATGTTTTCCTTCACCGTTTTGAGAGCAGTGATGATGAAATTATTTACACTAAGTAAAGCGCCTGCCTGGGTTCGAACCCACGACCTACAACTCGTAAGTCGGGGCTGATACCACTGGGCCACCACTGCTCCCAGTTTTAATATGAATTATGTTAATTTTAATATCAACTATGCTTATTTTCTTCTGTTCGTAAGAATGTTGCCACCATTTTGTCTGCCATCTTTAGGGCAGGCGCCAGACCTTCAAGTGGTGATAGTTTATTTCAAATATTAAGTAGGTAAACATTTTGCTAACAATGTTCTAGCTCAATTTGCATGCGACGACCGTTCTGCTGCGGAGTCAGGTTGGTTCACAAATCCAGATTTCCCTTCGCCGAGCACTGAAAGATTGTCCTGTGCTTTTGCGTTGGACAAAGCTTCTGAAGACATTAAACAAATACGTTTGGACTTCACCAATTTCGAGGTGAGAACCGAACCCATTAAAAATGCAATGTGAATATCACCTGCATCACGTATACTAACTAAATTACCTGCACGCTGAACTAGGCGTGAAAAAAAAACTTCATACACCCTGTATAAATCCTATACCTACGATGCAGGCAGGTTACTAAATCACTATCCTACCTACCAAATTATTTCTAGAGAATTTTCTACAGAAATCTGAATCGTCTAGTGGGTAGGTATTTGAATAAAAATTCAATATCCTTTTCAGCTGCTTCCGCCTACGGATGGTTCATGCCAAGATGATCAGTTCATTGTGTCAGGACAAAATGTCAATAGCATAATACCGATCCTTTGCGGAATCAATTCGGGTCAACACGGTAAGAAACACTATGTTACCTACATTCACTTTCCTAATACAGTGTAACCTGAATAAGTGGAAGTGCTCAAGGGACCTAGGATTATTTATCACTTAAAGAGGTTTTTCAGTTATCCAGTTTCCCAAAAATTCAGGTTTCAAGTGAGAGTTGTCTTATTTACAGAGGCCCCCGCTAAGACAGGTCGAAATGTACCGTTTTTTAAACCCCCGAAGCAAAATTATTGCTGTTACGCCGATATTAATGCTGTGATAGACACAGCATTTATATCAAATACGAGAAACAAATAGGTACCTACATAAAGGTAAAAAGCACTAAGAAAAGTCATAATTTGTTGTTTACAATTTTGACAGACTTCGCGACAAATCAACCCTTTATAAAAATGCTTTTTATTTTTATCTTTCGTTACCAACTTCCTTTCTGTTATTTGGGGGTTTTCCGAAAAAAATATTTAATCCTTTTCCGATTAGGTACGTTTTCACCCGTCGTGCGTTTTTTCAAATATTTTTACAAGCTTATAATTAACTTGCAATGTTTGTATTTATATATGTATGTTCTGGGCAAATCTTGCAAGCTGAAAAAAAACCACTCCCTCTTATCCTACAGAGTTGAAATTTCACACGTTGATTCTGTTTCGAAGACAATGCATTTTTATAATGCATGACCTGTGATTCTACACTCAGGTTTGGCTCCAGATGAAAGATCTCCTTAACGGTCAACGGTGCAGACACGACATTTAATATACGCATTTAATTATGGTAGTTCCTTCTAAAGTCCACCATGACCTGGCTGGAAAAAATAAAATAAAATGTACCTAAGTAAAAAACCTTTTTAAAAACAAGTTTTTAATGAACTAAAAAGTACTAAATAAAACTTACGTTAACACAAAACTTTAATATTTTCTTAAAAGCTTGAGGCGTGAACGTCCTTACACCTTAAGATAAGCCGCAAGTTTTTAAGTACCTAAATATTAAAGTTTTATGTTAACGTAAGTTTTATTTAGTAGTTTTTAGTTCATTAAAAACTTGTTTTTAAAAAGGTTTTTTACGTAGGTACATTTCATTTTAATTTTTACATAGATACATTAACAAGTAAGAAGGTAATGCGGATTTCGTTTGATACATGGTCTTATTATTATATAATGGTTTGATACAAAACTTTGTTTCAGTTTACATTGAAGTTGGTGATGTCGACGGACCCATTTATCTTACGTTCCAAACCGTTTCTTCCGATAGCAGACTATTTTCGATGAAGGTAGTTTTCCTATTTTAATAAGTTAGCCTAAAAGATACCAACATAGCTCTCGAGCGTGAAAAAGAGGCCAATAAAATCTTGGTTCTGCACGGGAATAGAACCCTGAGACACAAATGTAACGCATCAACCAACCACTCAAAAAAGTTAAAAGAACCTCCTACTTTTTTGAAGTCGGTTAGAAATATTACTGTTTATGAATTAACATTTATTATCTTACAGGTATCACAATTAACGTCGTCAGATGACCTAGCTGCACCTACAGGCTGTCTACAATACTTCACAGAAGCTCAAGGCTATTTAGAATCCTTCAACTATAGAGATAAATCTGACATCGGCATAGCAAGAACTCCAAGTTATTTAGTAGGTATTCATAAATGTTAATTGTTGTAATTAATATAGGTCACATAAAAAATAAAAGATATTCTTTTGACTAAAATTGTCTTTCATCAATTAACAAGGTATACATATATATACAGGGTTATTGGTAAAACACCAGCAACCTCTTAAGGGGTCGTTGTGCTCATCATTATAAACAACTTTTACTATGGACCAACCCTGAAATCGCGAAAAAAATATCAGCTGTTCCCCACGTTTTGACGTGTTATGCGAATATAAATAATATAGGGAAAATCTGTTTTTTTTTTCGTGATTTCTGGTTTGGTCCATAGTAAAAGTTGTTTATAATGATGAGTACAATAACCCCTTAATAGGTTGCTGGTGTTTTACCAATAACCCTGTATATTATTTTTTTTTGGTTTGGAATTAGGTTTCCCTACCAGATTTTTTTCCATCATGTAGGTATAGATAAGTAGGAGGTTTTATAATCATACGTCTACAGAAACTTCGAATGTTGATGCTGATGATACGAAATGGAAGCCCAATATAATAAACTATGCATTTCCATTTCAGAACAATCTTAATTACGCCATGTGCATAGAGCGTAAAGCAGAGAGCTGCAGTGTCACATACACTAACAGCGGTAACATGCAGATTGTCAATTACGACACGGGTAAGTTCACATAATAGACCGACATTACCTTAATAATTGTGACCTAGCGTAGATAGATAACTATGATGCAACCTAGGCCTATTTGACCGCAGGTAATGCATATGCCTGCATTGTAACGTTGCATTTTGTATTAATTTAATTGTTGCATTTTAGTGCTGCTTACTCGTATATCAACTTTAATTTAAACTAGCGACCCGCCCAGCTTCGCACGGGTGCAATGTAGATACTAATGTGGTGTCAGTGTGGAGTGATTAATAATATCTATTATTATTATGATTAGACTATACTGATACTATAATACTATATTCTATAGTCTTTTAAAGAGTATTCTATTCTATCCTATTCTATTCTACTATTGTATATATCTTTATATACAATGTTTACAGCTGTTTTTTCCTGCTGCTGCTGTGCTGTCTAGACCTTAAATATGACTAACCAATGATACCCAAAGTGGTCGCTATATCGATCCCCGTTGTTAGATGTTACACTTTTAAATCTGTGATATCTTCTAAGATTGGCATTAATTTTAATGATATACTGTAAAGGGCAATTTTGATCTACATTAGGTAAGTGCACAACTTATTTAACGTATTTAATTAGATAAGGATTAATACTGTATTGTTTAAAATACCTTCGTAAATAACCCATATTTTTTTTGTAATATGTATAAGATAAAAATGGGTACTGTGGGTTATCTTATGAGATAGTCATATACCATCGTGGACTTTTTTGTAGATGTTTTTAGGATATACCTACCATTCCGTAGCACATTATTTTAATTTATCTCGTAAGGTTTAGCCAGTGTTTGCAATGTATAAGCTCACAAAAATGTTTTTTACGACATCACATTACAAATCCTTGAAATTCTCGGCTTTTCTCTACTAAAATATGCATGTATTTTACATATAAACCTTCCTCTTGAATCACTCCGTCTATTGATGAAAACAACATTAAAAAAAAAACTGCATTAAATATTTAATTTAAATTCCGTTCCGTAGTTTAAAAGATCTAAGCGTACAGACCCGAAAAGCGTCTTTGTTTTATAATATCTAGAGCAGTGGTTCCCAACCAGTGGTCCGTGGACCACCAGTGGTCCGCAAGAGCAAAATTATGGTCCGCGCAAGATTTCAAAAAAAATTATAGCAACTGTAAGGACGCGTTTGAATCTCGTTATTTGAAGCAGCTTAGGTGTAAAAAAGCAATTCCATATACTAAAATTCGAGAAATTGCAATCTTATGCTGTTCTCCACAACTTATTTATGTGAACAAGGATTTTCTGCTTTACTAATAATTCAAATCAAGTCCAGGAATCGATTGACAGTAAGTGAATATATGCGTGTAGCTTTGAGCAGAAACATTATCCCAAGAATTCTAAAACTTCTACAGAAGATGCCAGAACATGCAAGCTCAAAAATCTCATTGATGCAAACTGAATTATTAATAAAAAAATTAAGTGTTTTGTTAACTAATGTTACTTTTTAATTTAACGATGACGTGTGTTAAACTTTTCGATTAAAGTTTGTTGTTAAGATTGATAGTTTTTTTTTAACATTTTGGTCCCTGTTACGAGGGCGGCACTGAAAATTTCGGGAATCAAGGAAGTGACACAACATTACTATTTTAAATATATTTATTGCTTTTCAAAGTATTCTCCGCGAAATTTGACACATTTTTCCATACGATGGAACCAATCATTGAAGCAACCATTCCATTCGGAAGTTGGGGTCTCCAAAATAGCCGTTTTGTAGGCGTCCACAGCTTCTTCAGGTGATGAAAATCTCTGTCCACGCAATTTATTCTTTATTTTAGGGAAAGTATAGAAATCATTAGGGCTTAGGTCGGGGCTGTACGGCGGATGGTCTAACAATTCTATGTTTTCTTGCTCTAAAAACTCTTTTGTTCTGTGCGCGGTGTGAGAACTCGCATTGTCGTGATGGAGGATGATGCGGCGGTTGCAGTTCTCTTTACGGAGTTCAGAAACGACCTGTGGCAAACAAATGCTAGTATACCATTCTGCATTAACCGTTCTTTGTCCCTCAAGAGGAATAGTCTTAACATGGCCGGTTTTGGAGTCAAACGTGGCCACCATTTTTTTTGCAACACTCCGTGAACGAACAATTTTTGTTGGCTTTAACTCATTTTCGAACACCCAAACTCGTGGCTGGTTTTTTGTTTCGGGTTCGTACGAGTATATCCAGGATTCGTCACCTGATACGATGTTGTATACAGCATTTGAAGATCCTGCGTGGAATCTTTCGAGAGTTCTGACGCACCAAGTAACGCGAGCCGCTTTTTGCTCTTCACAGAGCGAATTCGGTATCCATCGGGAAAACAACTTTTTTACACCTAATTGTTCATGCAAGATTATTTGTATTTGACTCATGCCAATGTCTAAAGTTGCCTGAATTTCGCGGTATGTCACATGTCGATCTTCCTCAATCAGCTTACGCACAGCATCAACGTTTTCTTGGGTGACTGCAGTTTTTGGACGACCTTGACGGGGATCATCACTGAGCTTGACACGTCCACGTTGAAATTCAGCAAACCAGCGATAAATTGTGGTTTTGGATGGGGCTTCTTCACCAAATGCAGAAATCATCCGGTCAACACACTGTTTTTGTGTTAAACCACTTCGAAAGTCACAATAAATCATCGCTCTTGAATTTTCTCGAGTCAATTCCATTTTCTCAACGACTAAATAAGTTTGACAAAACCTTGTGACAAGACCGAGAATCTTTTTTTAAATAAATAAATGGTATTCGATTTTTAAAACCAAGGAGTTTTCAATTAAAAAGATTTTAAGATGACAGGAACAGTGGAAATATTCCATTCCCGATACTTTTAGTGCAGCCCTCGTAATAATAATGACGTCAAACTGGTCCCTGATAATAATAAAGGAATTAAAGTGGTCCCTGTTAAAAAAAAGGTTGGGAACCACTGATCTAGAGATAGTGAAGGTCGTCTTTTGTTTGGCTGATAAGATGATTTCCACTTTCTGCGAGTCGGTTGTTACTGAATTATGTTTTTGTCGTTGATCTTTTGGTTGAAAACTTCGATGTTGCAGACTTACAGCATTGCCAGTAGGTAGGTAAGTAGGTACCTATCTTTATCTTGGTACAAACAGCGCGGGTAATGGAGTTTCCTGTATTAATTTTAAACAATGATAAGGATAGTGACATTTCGACTGATTTTACACGATGTGCTGTAATAAATGATTTAGTTTAACCTACCTACAAGAATGTTCCTCTCGACCCCGACAAAAGGTGCTTGACAAAAAAAGAAGCGGGTTTTTGGGGCCCTGCTCCCGGTATAGATCGTTGATAATTGATCTTCGAAAAGAAACAGGTACATCGCACCTTCGGTAGGACAAGGGCTTATAACTGCTTATAACAGATCTTGTCGCGCCAAGATAGTAAAAAAATGCACCAATATAACAAAGGCACTGTTGCCCTCTGGCGCTATGAAGTTGATATTGATACGGGTCTTTGTTCCTCCGGATAAAATGGACTTTTTAAAGCACTTTGGCCTACTTAAGTATTTTTTTTATTTTTGTGAGTTATGCCCTTGTCCTACAGAAGATGCAACATGTTTTTGCTGTTGCTTTATGAGTGAACGCAAGTTAACACGGGACTATTTCACCCGCACCGATCTGTACCAAGTTGTCTTCAACGAGAACCCGCTTTCAGCCTTTTTTGTCCACTTAGGCAGGGATATAGTACAACCGTTCATAACATCACGTAACAGCACGCTTGTATTCACGGGTTAGGCAGAGGTGTAGGTATTACCACATTTCGCCAGGCATGTTTAAGTCCCACGTAATACGGCGAGTCTATTGCCATCAACCGAAATTCCAGATAGAAAAACGCAATCTTTAGACAAGCGCGATAGGTATGAAGACTCAATCTTTTACTATAAAAAGGATATAGACTGAAAAACAAAGAAAGTTAACCCAATGCTAACGTTGCTTCCCAAAGTTAGTCAAAATCAGATACAACTAAAAACTAAGCTCGGAAGAAGTATTAATCGTAAATGATTTATTGATTTATAGATTTATATTTTGTAATAGTGGTTGAGTAGGTTAATTAGTCAGAAATACAAACGCGTTTTCTTTTGTTCATAGATGGACTGCCAGTAATCCCTCCTGGTCAAGCTGGGGTGGAAATCCTGAACTGTCCCAGCGACTGGTTGTTGATAGCTGCGACTAGGCTCTGCGGCGAGCGCCTTAACGATGGATCTGTTTTTCAGGACTTCACTGTAAATGCGCCTATTACAGGTTACTTTCATCAGCTACCTTTTTTATTTACTTGATAATATATTATGTTAGTTTGTAAGGTATATATTTATAGGCCATTGTATATAGCCTGCAATAAATGTTTTATTCTTATTTACTTTTATAGTAACTGTCTTATAATATCGGCCGTTTGTTTCTCCTAATTTAAAAAAACAATGACGTCAATCATAAACACTTCCTTTCAATTTATCTATACTTTACGCCTCTAATCTTCTTCCCTCAGATAATGGTGCAGGACCTATTGTAGTATGGTTCCGGTCTGACGAATCATACGTCGGCGCTGGCTTCAAACTGATGTATCAACAGAACTCTTGTAGTACTTAGTGCTAATTAGTTAAACACAATGTTATTATCCCAAATACGCATTTATTATCGTATTAAATGATTGGTGGTGTACTTAATACTGTTTTTATTTAACCTGACTTAGTTAATCTTTAATTAAATAAAATTACAATGAATAAGTAATCAAAATAAGCTACATAAAAGTGCATAACAAAATGATAAAAGAATGAAATCAAAAATTTCATACATTTGTGCTATTTCATGTACATGTATACAGGGTGGCAGGGACATCGACGCGCAAACTGTAACCATAAATTTAGCAATTGATTCTAGACCCCCCTACTATAGAAATTATTCGTTGAGATAAAAAAACAGCTGTTTCATTGAAAAGTGCAATACCTATGCGGTCAAAATGTATCGAAGACCAAATTTTTTTTTTACAATCGGCGTAATATTTCAACGCACGGGGGTTCAGAATCATGTACTTACTGAATCCATGGTAACAGGTTGCGCGCGAATATTATTATACGATATAACTAAAACTATTTGCTACATTTAAGCTAAGCGTTGCGCTTTGAATAAATATCATCATCATTATTCTCCTAACCTTATCCCAATTTATTTATCCTGCATTGAAAAATAATATGGAATTACAAATATGGCCCATTATTGTACTTGTGCCATTCCAACATACATTTATCAACTAGTTACTGTTTATTCATTAAGAATCAAATACACATTAAAAACCTTAAATTGTGTGAAGACTCAATATTAATATAAGACAATGTGGTGGGACAATGCAATGTCATGTGCATGAACAAAAAATGAAGGCACTGGCAAAAGTTTGTATAAAAATTAGACACTATAAATGCGTATTAAAATGCTAGAATAATTAAGAATGTAGGTATTTGTACTCATTGTTTCAACTAATTTTCAGTAGACAAAAAATATGAATCATCATAAATACATTTACATACTAACATAATTAAAATATGAATAGAATAAAATACATAATTAGTTGATATCAGTTTGTGATTAACAAATATTAGAATTTTCTCATAGAATATCATAAGGGTCTCAATTACTAACTAGTGAGTATTAGTAAATATGTATAATTTACTAGTTCAAATTAAAAGCATGCTTATATACATAAAATGATAATAACTTTTCATGACTGTAAAAATCCCAGATTTAAGTACTAAATGTTATTTATTTTTAACATTACCCTTCTTTTTGAGACCATCTCTAACAATATTATAGAATGAGAGTAAAATGCCAACCATGACAATCCTTAACAATCCCATTGAGAATACTTGCAGAACAACTTGCCAGCCACTTTCTATGGAGCCACCAAACAAAGTATTTAGTAATGTGCCAGATAGGCTGTACACAGAATATGTCTTGCCCACCTGAAACAAATAATAAAAGCCAATTAATTTTCATCAATGGGGGCTATCGTTTTTGTACTCACCAGTTGGCGCCACTGGCGAAGGTCCTATGGCTGTACTTTTATTTTATGTTTTGGATATGTTTAAGTACCCATAAGTTCATATTATGTTTATTTTATTACATTTTAAAACGTTAAATGAATATTTAGATTATAATGTTCCTAAAATTGGCAAGCATGAAGCAGAAAAATCTTATTCTTCCTTCAAGTGCTGCGAAATTAGATCCTAACTTTTTACTTACAATCTTAAGCCATAATTAATCAGGAATGGCACAACCATTACAACAATTATTAATCATTCATTAAAATCCGTGCTAAAAATCCTGCAAACAGTGAATGTTCAGTACATAATAGGTCTTTACCTATGAAATTGCCGTTTTGTATGAAAAAATTTAAACGAATTTTTTTCATGAATTTTTTATTTGTATTAATCGAAGTAATCACCCATGCAATCAATGCATCTTTGCCATCGCAGTGGCAGTTTATTGATGCCCTTCTTAAAGAAATCAGCTGGACGGGAGGCAACAAATTCTTCAAAGGCATTTTGTACTGCCTCTCGGGTATTAAATTTTTTTCCCGCCAAGAAGTTATCCAAATTCTGGAAAAAGTAGTAGTCTGTAGGCGCAAGGTCTGGTGAGTAGGGCGGATGACGGAGAGCTTCCAACCCCAGTTCTTGCAACTTGGAGACCGTCTGCTGTGCAGTATGAGGTCGCGCGTTGTCGTGCAGGAGCAGCGGAGACGAGCGATTGACCAATGCTGGTTGGAGATGCGCCAGCTTCTCCATCATTGTGTTCAGTTCTTCACAGTACACATCTGCAGTAATGCTCACCCCGTTTGGTAAGAAGCTGTGATGAATCACACCGGCGCTAGACCACCAAACAGTGACCATCACTTTTCTAGGGGTAAGTTTTCGTTTAGGGCATTGTTTAGGTGCTGAACCAGGATCCAACCAACTTGCTGAGCGCTTACGGTTATCAAACAGAATCCATTTTTCATCGCAGGTAACAATGCGGTTCAAAATTCCTTCATTTGTGTGTCTGTTGAGCAGTGCAAGGCACGTCTCGACGCGTACTTCGCGCTGGCGATCATTGAGTTCGTGGGGCACCCATTTGTCAAGCTTTTTTACCTTGCCAATTTGACGCAAATGGACCAATATTGCTTTGACGCTAACGTCGAAAGCTGCTGCTAATTCAGCCGTAGATTGTGTATCATCAGCTTCCACAATCGCCTTTAATTCGTCATTGTCGACCAAAGTCTTCGGACGACCGCGAGGTTCATTTTTCAGGTCGAAATTTCCAGAACGGAAGCGAGCAAACCAATAACAGGTGGTGCGTTGGTTTGTAGAGTTAGCTCCGTAAACGTCGTTGATGTTGCGTGCCGCTTGTGCCGCGTTGCTGCCACGACGGTACTCATATTCCATAATTACTCGAATTTTTAACGTAGCCATGATGACGAAAAAGATTGAAATGCGATGAAAATGTAACACTAATCAATAAAGAAATGACTACTTTTAGAAAAAAAAATCCATGTTTTTAAAATAAAATTAATTTGAAATTAGAATTCATAGCCAAACAAAAATTATTTTGATTTGAAATGGCCAGTACTGCAGAACGGCAATTTCATAGGTAAAGACCTAATATTTTGACATCTACAGACCTTACTCTACACTAGCACCTCTAGCGGCGAACTCAAGCGCTGTAGCCCTCATAAACCACCTTAGGGGACTGGGTGTTGTGGCTCAGCTTGGGCATATGTCCCCCAGTGGTCTGTGAGAGGCTGAGTTGATTAATAAAACCAGCCTAGATAATAACTCCCCTGGTTTAAGTTTCATAAAGCACTGTAAGCACCTAATAGTTCCCAGTAACAAGGAAGATTTCTTATAATTCCACATATTTTTGCTTTCCTTTACCCACTTAGTCTGAAATAACCAATTTGAATTGCAATGAGGAAGCAAATCAATGCGTATTTCTTTTACCATAAAAAGTGACTTTTGGCTCTACAGGAGAAAATTTACTCCCTGATGTATAAATTCTTACTGCTTAGTTTTTTTATTTATTATATTTGAGTAAGTTATTATATAACTAACTATTTACACTAGGTACTAAATGAAAATAAACTACATAAGGTAACATCACGCCTCTCCCGTCCTCATCATCACGCAAATCCCAAAGGATTTGGCAGAGTGTACCTTAGAACACCCATCATCATCAGGCTATATTCGTTCATTGCTGGACGTAGGCCTCTCCTAGTGAACACCACTGAGCCCGATCTTCGGCTCTCCTCATCCAGTCTCTGCCAGCCGCCTTTCGCAAGTCATCACTACCACACCCACATTTAGTTAAAGTAAAATAAGGTTTAAATAACTTACAAGAGCATCATGAATCATTTTCTTTCCAACATCCTCAGCAGAATGCAACCCAGCTGATCCAGATATCAGTTTAGTTTCCTCAGGTTTAGTAAGATCCTCATTCTTCAAGCCAGGAGTATCGGTATCAGGGGGGAATGCTACTGTCAACCTTACGCCAGTACCCACAAGCTCCATGATTACTGACTCTGCTAGCCCTCGGACAGCCCATTTGCCAGCGCTGTATGCACTGTACCCATATATACCTGGAAATTTAAACTTTTATCAAACATTGACTAGTATCACATGATCCAAGAAAAATTACTTCAGCAAACATACAAACACAGCAATGGTTTTACAAAGCAAAACAACTTTTTGATGTGCTTACCAACTAATGCAGCTTCAGAGCTCACAAATACAATCAGACCTTCATTTCTTTCCTTCATTCCCGGTAAAACATACCGAGTAGGGTATGCGGTGCCAAAATAGTTGAGATCAATCATCTGCTTTATGACATCAACATCCATTTTCTCAAACTGGCCGCATATGCACATACCAGCGCAGTTTACTAACATAAATACGGGGCCAAGCCTCTCTTCTATGGACACGAAACTTTTTTCTATAGTTTTGTAATCAGAGGTAACGTCTAAGGCAACAGGTTGTATTTTTTGGTTGCTATTCAAGCAATTCGCGGTTATCTCGGCAACGGCACTGGTCAGTTTACCAACATCACGCCCGATAACAGTAACATTAGCCCCAAGCCTCGCTGCTTCCACCGCCGCGGCTTTTCCTATTCCACTAGATCCGCCTGTTATGACTACATGTTTACCTTTCAAATCCTTGTAAATTACTTTTTTATCCAAAGAGAAATGTATAACTAGTCCCAAAGCGACTAGGACAATCAAAAACACCAAAATGTATATCAACATGGTTTTTATCTTAAGTGCACCGGCCAAAGAATATTAAGAGTTTGAGGGAAGCGGTTGGAATGTTGGAATTTGGAAATGATTCTATTACAACTTCTAATTCCCCAATCCTACACAGACTCACCGACACCGGCCGAAACACTGTATAAAATGTACTCTGTGGGCCGAACCATGGTCTAAAAAAACAAGGTCTGGCACTCCGGGAGTGACACATGCTTACGTCACTATCCAGTTGCCACTTTATTGCTACAAACCGCGAAATTATGGAAACATTTTCAGTCACCTTTCTATTAAAAAATACATATAAAGCATTTAAATTGCCGTTTCGTTTGTATAGTCAAACGAAACAATTAAATTTAACCATACCAACGTAATTCTTAATTAAAAAGTCAATTTTTTAACGGGTTCGCACAGGTGGTTAGGGAGTTATTATTACACACTACTGGTAACACAGAAACGGGCTGTCTCATTGAAATTCCGCCATTTTGTCGTGTATTGCTATTCTTGTTTAACGCGTATGCCGGTCTCGCTCTCGCCAGTGTAAACAGTGATTCTCAAACATTTATTTGTGGACGTCTAGCAAGTTTGTTTTTTTCTTTGACTACAAAATTAATTAAAATGGTTGGTTGTTCTATTCGGAACTGTAAGAGTAGAAGTTTAAAAGGCGGTACAATGATTTATCCATGTCAAGAGCTCATAAGCGTTGCTCAAATAATGGAGACAGAGTTTGAAAAATTTCATGGGAAATCGCTATACGCAGATAAATTTATTTTCAAAACCTTGACTGATATTGTGCACAATTATGTAAAAGATAGATACCCTCAAATATATTACTCTGTAATACTTTGCTTAGTAAGAACAAGAACCTACATAAGACTGAAAGAGTTAAATAGAAATATTGTGTGTAATCAACTGGAAAAGAAGCGCAAAAGAAAATTATATAAAGTATCAAACACTATCTAGTGAATACAACAATAAAAACTTCTTATGGCGACTTGTTTTACAATGTGTTTGAATATTATTTTAATAATCCCTAGAATCCACTACTAATATTATGAATGCTATAGTAGATTTGTCTATGAGGTACCTTTGTTCTCACAAATAAACTACCGGCACCTTGGCTTGGAAGTTATTTTTTATTTATTTATTTAAATACCTTAAAACTATCGTTTCAGGTCTTAACCTAAAGCTTGGAACCCTAGGATAGACATAGGATGCTTTTTGTCACCGAAAACCTAAAACGTGGGCGGAGTCACAGGCAACAGCTAGTAGGAATTTAATAAGTTTAACGTTTTATTAAATTTAATTTCCCCATGAATTTCCCCAAATATAAAGTTTGAGAATCATCGATAGGGGTGATGACGTAGGCTTGTGTCACCCACGTGACTACTGTGTCTCGGAGTGCTATACCTTATATTATTATACCATGGGCCGAACGAAACAAAAACTGACTTTTTTGACAATGACAAATCGTCGCTTAGTTTAAGGCTGGGAACACACGTCAGATTTTTTCATCAGATAGTCCAATCCGGCTACCGGAAGGCGTTGGAGCCATTATTTTGTTTGAACATTCAACATACGTCCGATTCGATAGTCGGATGCGACGATACGGTCTGAGTCGGAAACTGGCGCGAGGCATTTACAATTTTACCTTCGGTCCGATTGTCTGAAGGCGCGGTCTACATACTTCCAGACGGAGTCAAAACATGGTCAAAAAAACATATATTATTATACCATGAGTCAAAATAGACGTCTTATTCCTCCCTCCAACTTGCCAGTTGATTCTAGCGTTGACATTGAACGGACGCATCGTTGTGGTAGATGAAAAATGTTATATGATGATAAATGCCATTTATATTAAATAACTATCAAGAAAGCTATTCAGGCAGATGAAAGCTTAAAATTATAATACAGATGATGATTATTATAATATATCTCAAATTCAAAGACCAAGACTCTGTGTAACCACTAATCTGTTAACTTTTTGATTTAATTTCAATAAATACATGTTAAATGCCATTTATATTAGATAGCTATATATATCATATATCATGAAGGCTATTCGGGCAGATGAAAATTTAAAATTATAACTTCACAAAGGTTTCGGCATTGCCAGAATCGCCATCATTATTACTTATAGTTACTTTTAATCAATGCTTTTAATTGTTTTCTTACCTTGGAGTAGTAGCCAACTTTTCTTCAGCAGGAATAGCAGGTCTCATTGATGTATCTCGTTTTGTTAACCTTTATACATTACCACAATATAATCATGTAACTTGATTCGTGGAGCTGATAAATGATAAATGATTTTATTTCTGTAAGTAGGTTTGTACAAACACTTTTCACGTCAATCATATTTTTTAAACTAGATGAGATTGGCGTTTCCTATCTGACTACTCTGAGGAGAAAGGCCGAAACAAACTCAGAGGTCAGTCTCTTTTAAAGTCCAGACATAATCTTGGTCAGGTCTTGCGAAGACCATGCAGATTGGTATCTGAAATGGTCTTTTGAGGAAACAACCACACAGATTGAGTGGACCTGTCCAGTCAATGCACGTATTTGTCAGTAATCGTGCAGCTCAACTCAGAACTTAAGGAACTGAAGATGCACCTCCCGGAAAATAAACTTGCCGGCGCCCATGGCAAAATACTTACCTACCTACTCTTTTTAGAAATACCCGCCATTATGGCATACAATAGTTACATAGACCTTTTAACAGTTATTGTTACAAATTATTAAGATAAACAATATCCCCCTTTTCACTCCTTTAGGAGTAGAATATCCAATAACCCTTCCTTAGTGCTCACTTTCGATAGGTGAACCGAGGGGGAAGCGCCAGGTATCCCGCGAAATTCAAATTTTCTTACGTTTTTTGCGATTTGCAGGTTCGTTGAACAAAATATGATTGGCAACCGTAACAAGAATGTATTTACAGAATTATAATCATTAAAATCATCAATACAACCCACTTTAAGTTCATATAATCATATTGAATTACAATTTCATAAAATATCAATTGCCAAACCTGCAAATTGCATAAAAACGTAAGAAAAATTGAATTTCGCTGGTAACCTAGCACTTCCCTATAAGGAACTCCTAAGTGCATTTCATACATATAGTTATGGACGTTAAAACCAGAGATAGGTAGGTTTTTCTATCTCCAATAGGCCAAAACTGGTGATAGATAGATTATTGGGTTCGGACGTTAAGGCTCCTACAAACAGGCGCGACACGCGACGCGACACAAAGGCACCGCTCCTGTCGTGCGACGACCGGTCCCTTTGTGTCGCGTGGAATTCGTGCCGCATGTCGCGTCTGTTTGAAGGAGCCTTTATGCTGTGCGTTGTCTGTCAGTGAATGAATAAATTAAATAAGTCGTTACTGTAATCCACTCCAGTCGACCACAGACGACATAGAGATACTACGGAGTCGACTTTCGCATCACTAAATCATCCCTTTTTTACTTTTTTTCCCGTTCTTTATCTGTATTCGTTTATTGATTCGTGTGTGTTTATTCGTCGTTCTAAGATTGTTATTTATTTTGTGGTGTATCTAATGATATAATCATTCATCAGGCTTTTTAGTTGTGCATTTCTTTCACTAAACATATAACACACAGTAAGAGTAAGAATCAAGTTTGCCTAAGTACCTGTAGCTAATAGTTTATCATTTCAATCCGTGCAGTTGTGTTCACATTAATTTAAAATGAATTATGAGACTAATAGACTCAATACATTTACCGATTGGCCTTCATCAGCACCCGTAGATCCTATAAGGATTGCAAAAGCAGGGTTTTTCTATACGGGCGAAGGTACAGAAGTGAAGTGCTTTTGTTGTGGTAGTAAAATATCGCAGTGGAATTATGGAGACCAGGTGATGTGGAGGCATCGGCAAATGCAGCCAAACTGTCCGTTCGTGGTGCATCCTGAATTCTCTGGCAATGTGCCTTTAGTCCTAGGGCCAGACTGCCCTCCATCTATATATACTCGTAGACCATCTGTGCCTCCTGACGAAGTGCAGAATGACCATACATACACTGCACCCGATTATGGACTAACAGAAGAAGATGAAACATATAAGAATGACGCATTACGACTTCTGTCTTTTATTAATTGGGATGTAAGAACATAATTTGCCTATTTGTAATTAGGTTGTATTATAATTTAAAAGTTTGTTTATGCTCCCAAGGGACTGAGGAGGTTTATGTACAGACAAATAGTTCTATTGACAATAATTATTAAATACTATCAGTTTTCTTTTTTGTGTAGATGTAAATAATTTTTAAAAGTATCATGCTCTGGTGTAGGTTAATTATATTGCATCAAGGTCATAAAGTACCAATCAATGTTATTTGTGATTTTACAATATTTATAAGTAGTGAGATACAATATCTATATTTGTATAGACTTTCCAAAATTATCAGGAATTTTGGGGAAGGACCAACTCAAAGCTAGACAGCAATTTGTTTAAGATTATGAATTTATAATTAACAAACATTAATAGTAATAGGTACTATTCATTTATTAGTCACTCATGATTATACAGGGTGGTAGGTACATTGATGTGCAAACTGAAACCATGAATTCAGTACATGATTCTAGATCCCTTACGAGTAGAAATTTTTCATTGGTTATAAGAAATAATAATCTGCTGTTTCATAGAATAGTGCAATACCAATGCGGTCAAAATGTATGGCAAAAAAAAAAATATATAATTGTCCAAAATTTTCAACACAGGGGTTTCAGAATCATGTATTGAATCCATGACAACAGGTTGTGCGTCAATGTCCCTGCCACTGAGTATAACATCAATCCTTTTGCTTTAAAAAGTCCCCTCAGTGATAAGTAGGTAGATCATTACAATTAATATAAAGAATGATTTCTTGCTGTTAGCACCTTATTATAATGTTTACATGATGAATATCAAGACGACACTATTGCCGCTAAAAAGATTACGTTCTCATACATTTCTATGTTTAAATACTGTATCTTGTTTGTTTTATTTAGTTTTTTGTATTGTAGTACATTAATGTGCCAACACTAAGTAATCTCTCCATACATTACCATAACATTGTCATAAATGTATGTTCATAAATGCACTGAATGAAGAATAATGTATAAAAACTTCATAGTACGCTTGGCAATGCTTTTTAATATTCAATTAATTATTTAGTAGTTTTTATCACAGTGTGATGTTTCTGAGTGGGATTGTTTCCTTCATATTTACAACTTATTACCAATTTAGTTAGCAAAGAGCCCACTGTGACATGTTATAAATGGTTACAGTTTAATTGCTCAGTCCAGTTCCAGAATTTGAGCAGCACACCACAATTTTTCATATAAGCTTTGAAAATATTGAGCTTGACTTTTACAATACTTATAACTGAGTCAAGAATTAACAATATTTATCCCATTTCGTAGGAAGCATCACAACTGTTTCAGTTTCTAGATTTCTGTAGTAAGAGTATGTTTTATATGATGTTATGTTTGTACAGGACACATCAGTATCCCGCCAAGCACTAGTGAATGCAGGATTCTACCACGCTGGTGAAGGTCGCTTGCGTTGTGCCTGGTGCGGAGGAGAGTTGGCCCCCTTCAATCACTTTAGCTCAGTTTCACCACTTGAAGTACACCGAATGTAAGACACACAATATTATTATTAAAACATATTTCTATAAATATACTTAACTGAAAGTTGCAGAGTAAAAACTATGTTTGCATTCATTTTATGTCTGACCCCCCAACCTTTTGACCCCAACCGACATAAGAAACTGTCTCATAAGTACGTTTAATTTGCAATTGTGGTGCAATATTTATACTTTTAAGTTGTCATCTGATAATTTAAGATCGAAAGTTAAGTAGAAGTACTTGACATTTAAACAGCTGCATTTTCAGACTTGATTACTCAGCAGCATTCAGTTAGGTTAGGTTGAACCTGTCTGGCAGAATTATCCTTTCAGTTCAATACCATCAGATAGTTTAATCTTAATAAATATGATGCAATTTTTGCAATCTAGTGTAAATAAATTGAGATCCATATTTCCTCACTTGCGTCCATACTGAATAAATCATTAAAACATCTCTGATTATAAAGATAGGCCAGCAACACACTATAGATCACCTTGTTTCTACTCAATAGCAAAGAGGAATTTTGATTTTATCTTTTTCTTCTCCTTAATCTCCTTGTCCTATGTTTCTTTCTTGAGGTCGGCTCAACATGTTCTTTTCTTGCATTCGCCCCTGTCAGCCTTCACTCTATCATTCACTCCTTTATCTTTCATAATCATCCTTCACGCGGATTTATGTAGTTATATAGTATTGTTTTATTCTGCAGGTATTTCTCCCGATGCCAGCACGCGGCAGGGCTGGAGGCAGCTCAACAGGCCCAGGCTGGTAACATCTCTGCCTCATCGTCACCATCGTTATCCCCATCGCCGCCCAACGACACCCCACGTGCGCAGTCGCCACCTGCTAACTTGAATAACCTGCCGCAATCGTATGTTATATTGTTTTATTATTTTATTTCCTCTAAAGAATAGATAGGTACAATTGTTTCAATGAGGCATGGTTTCGATTGAAGCACAAAATAGACAGGTACAGGTACAGTAGGCCAACTCCATACAATGAGCGAAAACAGGCGCACGCACACAAACACGCAAACGAACGGCAATTTGAAACTTTTACAAAGGAATGCCAGTCGCGAGTACGGTTTCACTCCCTGTACGTAGACGCGTGTGCGCGTGCGGCTGCACTCCCTATACGTAGACGCGTGTGCGCCTGCGGTTGTACTACCTGTACGTCACAGACAACTTAGCCCCGTAGACACCGCATAGGAGGGCAACCGCGCTCGCCAAGCATTAGCTCTACGGCTTCATATGTGATGGCCACGCCCCCAACTCGTTTAGGAAGCGCCAGTCAGTCCGTTACTGAATGTTGACGTGTTTTAGTTATTGTTCTGAGGTTTTAAAATTCGAAAAGAATATTCAAAATGCCATATTGTGCAGTGAAATGGTGCGGAAAATGTAGCAAAACTTCGAGGTTACACAAAGACAGCATTATATTTCACCGATAAGTTATTTAAAAGCATAAAATAATTACAAAATTTAATTTAACGACATTATTTGAATACGAAACAAATGCAAAGGTGCAATAGCGCTCGTTGATGTCTTTTGAAAAATCTCTTTCTTTCACGTTTTAATTTATATATTACTATCTCGCTCTATCATCGGTAACAGTTTACTAGTGATTATGAATCGATAACAAATCTACAAATAAAATATCGATATGTTACCACAAACATAAAATAAATAAATAATCATTATTTTATTTTATAGGTTTCCAAAATGCCTAGAATTAAAGAAAATTTGTATAAGCGCTACAGAACGAGAAGAAAATTGGTGTCCCACTACAAATAGTGTTATATGTTCCCGTCATTTTACTACGGATTGCATTGAACTCAAAAAGAAACGACGAATTTTATTTATTACCCTGTACCAACTTTGGTGGGTCACTTTTCAATATTGTCAGATATTATCGACTTTAGTTACCTAATTACCGAAATATTTTGGCACTAATTAATACACACAGTGCATGGAATTTGGCGCAAACGTGGCACGTGCTTCTTCAAAACTATTTTCTGTTTGATGCACAAAATATTTCCTGAATTAAGTATACCTAGATATAAATACTAGGTATAACGGATTATTATACGTAGTATCTCTGTGCTATAATGAGAGATTTTATTTGATCGGTGTACCTTTTTAAATAGATAAATAAATCTAAGTACTTACAAATGTTGCTTATCGATAAAAATATCGAGTCTCATACCAACCCTAAGCCGTCCTATGAGTCATTTGACGTCTGATATGTGACATTGAAATAGCCAATCACAGCTCTCTTTGCACGTCGGCCCCCCCTGACTTTTGGCGATAGTATATTCGAACAAAATGTTCTTAATGAGGTGTCTACGGGGCTAAGTTGTCTGTGCTGTACATAGACGTGTGTGTGCGTGCGGTTGCACCTATCTATTTTGTGATTAAGGCACACACTCTTTTATACTGTCAGCACCCCTCCGCGCCTCCATCCTCGCACGATTCAAAGCTCAGGTGGGAGACTGGGAGAGAGATGCAGCTATAGAGGTAGTAACGCATCGTCTCTTTATTAGCAATGAAATGCAGATGGCTTTGACAATCCATAATATGCTCTTGTAACAAACTGTTCCGCGTTATATTATTATATTATAGCTTTACTACTTATTACGAACCCATCTACAATAGTAAACGCTGTAAATATTAATTTTACACACAACAGTACTTGCAAATCAGTCAAATTCAAATGAATATACCTACAGTTACAGTTCAGAACAACTAATTCATTCAGTAATAAAATTTCCACATAAAATTAATTTAATTACTAAAGTACCTAACATAAACCAAGGTTTTGACTATGAACAGTTTATACCGTACTTGAGTTTGTAACGACTGTCAATGAAAACGAACTATAAGTAGGTATTTTAGAAGGTGATCTAATTGAAGGGCATTCATACAGCTGTTGACTGTGTTAATGTTCTAAGTTCCAACAAGGAACAATTATATTTAAACCTCGGCCATAAGTCGCTTCCGAATAATAGGAAAATATTGTTTTATTCGGAAACGACCTACATGGCCACTTAGTCATTTCGCACTAAAACAACAAGTACCTACGTAGTTTCCGATCAGACATATTAGTATTCAGTAAGACTCATAAGGAAGTTGTCGCGTTGAAATACTCAAGTGTTTTTATGTGATTGTTTATATTTTATTAATCAACTTTTAGTTGAAATAAAATTGTGCCATCCCTGGTTGGATCAGTCTGGTTTTCAGTTTACAGTTGATAAATAAATGGCTATAAAGTTTGCGCTTCCACAAGACTTTCTATTGCCGGTGGATTTTGGTTGTACCAATTTTGTACCAGTATAACTTTTCGGGATTTTTGAAGTGACCCTAATTTCCATTGCTGGAAGAAACAGTGCAGTTGTTCATTTCGTAACAACATCATTTCGTCGTTATTTTCAATGATACGAATTAGGTAAGCATTCTTATCATTCGGTTTATTTTCGTGCGTTATCGGAGTATATAATGAATTGATATGCGCCAAAAATAAGGTAATTCAATGGAAAGAAGTACCGAATTTTGTGCATGTAAATAATTATTACGTATATAGGTATGAAAGCGATGTCTGAATGAAGAAATCCTACTCACTGGTATCATTGGGTAATTTACCCGACGTGACGTCACTGATATCGAGTTGTAGTGATATCGAATACTCGTATCACCTGTACTTTTTTTTCGTTTAGTTATACTTATAATGACTAACGCGCAGATCGCTCGTTCTACAAGATAGAGCATTGTAGTCACGGTCAAAGACCCCTCTTTGCTTCGGAGCACACATTTACCAACGCCGAAAAAAAAAAACTGTCTAGCTGTGCTGTGATCTTGTAAAAGTCAGTTGGTATAAAATAATGATAACAACGAATAACCCACGTCTTCCTCGGTGAGTGGACTGATAACCATTTACTTAATTAGAAGAAAAAGCCGTGATTACTGATAGGTACATACTTCTTAATTTCTGTCAGCAGCGTAGCGTGGCCTGGGAACTTCAGTTTTTGCGATCTTAACGGTTTAGTTTGATTTAATCAGGGTTACGGAAGTCTGTGTCAAGGCAAAGCATTTATTTCAAATTGGACATAATATGCAATTTGAACGTCAACATTTACATTAAAATAGAATTGATTCTAGTCGCTGCTTCCAAAAGGTAGTTTCGCATGGAGAAGAATGGGCAAGAAACTCCACTGACACTCCCCTGTGAACTTTGGGGCTTGTTGTTAAAAAGTCAGGATAAGGCGCTCCGCAGATCGCAGTTATGTCCGCGAATGACCGCGAGTAACAACATCCGGCAAGCAACGGCGGTGCGGTCGTTTTATCCTCCGTCTACGTTATTGCATAGCTTGCCTTACGTTCTAAATTGTACATCGCCTTCCGCGCCTAAAATAGTATGTACCGGTTCCAGGTCAGGCGCGGCTCACAACGAGCGCGTCCTGTCGCAGGGCGGCACGTGGCGCCACCTGGGCGTGGTGGGCGGCGGCGCGCGCCACCCGGCGCACGCGGCGCTGGCGGCGCGCCTGGCCAGCTTCGAGCGCTGGCCCGCCGACCGCCAGCAGGCGCCGCGCGCGCTCGCGGAGGCGGGCTTCTTTCACACTGGGACTGATGATCAGGTATTTATGGTTACCTATACTCAGTCATTTACAGGCACACATCAAGCTGGCGTAAATTTCAAATTCAGGTGCACATGATGTAAATTATGGTGTGTCCGATAGGATTTCCTATCGACAAAAATGAAAGAAAGAAGAATGAAAATACATTTACTTAGCACAGACCAAAAGGCACACAATAAAATATAGAGTAGATAAAACAATAAAAGACATGTAAAGTGCGATGTAAGAACGACAACAACACGACGTACTTCCATACAAACTTGTATCCCTTATGTAATGCATTGAGGGGGTGTATTTTCAAAGATCTTTCCTTAGTTCTCACTTTCATTATAAAAGGAAGTATTGGCAAAATTTCATGCGTCTAGACCCAGCAGTCATAGGCTGTGCTTTGTCTGTCAGTGAATTCATGAATTAGTGATTTTTATTAAATAGTTATCTGACGGACAGTCCGCAGTGTGTCTGGAGCGCTGCATCGTTATGAAGCTGATAGCATTGACGAAGCTGGTCTTTGGGCCTTTGAGGCTGACACAGTTCTATTTCTTACAACGCAACGCCGTCCGTCAGTTATCATTTTCGCAAAAACAACCTCTCTGCGAAACTACATAGACTGATATCCATGAACAACATGTCAATAACATTAAAACTTCCTGTCATTACGTCGCAACCTTATACGTATATGTATTTAACTGTGTACTACCGTTAAATTACGTCTCATGTTAGCACCATACCGTAATGGAAAACAGCTAATTGACGTTACGTGGTAACACTCTAAAAAAATCCTTAGGAATTGACGTAAGCCTTGAGGAGCCTTGAGCTTGTATTCAGAGCAGGCAAGTAAATAATATGAATCTGTTTGACAATTGAACCAAAAAAACCGAATCGTTTTAGTTTATTATTTCACAAAAACACTTCTAGCACTTTGGAAAAGTCGAATCTAGTTTCACGGTAGAAATTTGAACGATTCCAATTTGTCGATTGTTAATGGACAAGATAAAAAAAACGACATGGTAACTCTTTCAAAACTAATGAGTTACTAAACACAGCACTATTGGCATACATAAAGTCACACCTTTTTCCAATGAGGGTAGGCATAAACCACAAAACACTACCTGCTGCGATCCTTACTCCTTTTGCTTCGGTTTACGTTCATACATCTGGTCATACACCCACGCCGATTTCTACACCCACGGGATTACTACGCACCTGACCTTTTTGAAGAACATCACCAATAAGGTCAGTTCTCCTAGTGCGTCCCTTTCTGGCGTTTCCATTCACGTCTACTACTACAGACACTATACACTTCTTGCAGAACTAATATTGATTATTCTCAACTATTCCAGGTCCGTTGTTTCTACTGCGACGGCGGTCTCGGCAAGTGGGAGGCGGGCGACACTCCCTGGTCGGAGCACGCGCACTGGTTCCCTCACTGCGGCTATGTACTGCTCGTCAAGGGACAGGAGTTTGTGGACACTTGTCGAAATCGAACCTCCGTGCAGCGGACTGTTAGCGTAAGTATCAAGGGTTTATTATGATGCGTAATGAAATAAATGATGTTTATTTCTGTAAGTAGATCTTTTAAGACACTTACAAGTCTAGTTTTTGGTCATATTCATCATCATCATCATCATCATTTCAGCCCGGAATCACTCACTGCTGGGTATTGGCCTCCCCTTTTTTTCTGCCATACTTCCCGGTTCCATGCGTTTCTCATCCAGGTATTTCCCCACGACTTTGACGATATCATCAACCCGAGGCGCTTTTGGACGGCCCTGGTTTTTTTTTATAAATGTTTTAAAGCTGACTGATTCCTAAAAAGTTAAGGCCATAAATTGTCTTGTATTATTAGTATTCAGGCTGCTCTAACATACCTGTAATCTATTAGTAAGACACCTATACACTGACTCCTGTAATAAAATCTACACAAGCCACAGAGATTTGACTTAAATGTATGAAAAAATT
Organism: Dryobotodes eremita; assembly: GCA_917490735.1. Taxonomy (NCBI): domain Eukaryota; kingdom Metazoa; phylum Arthropoda; class Insecta; order Lepidoptera; family Noctuidae; genus Dryobotodes; species Dryobotodes eremita. Next base: position 12,866,875 of record OU823251.1, on the reverse strand, counting down.
ATGTCACTAAGTAAATTAACATCAAAATATACGAAGATAAGAGCAGAGAGAGCATTTCGAAGCACGAAAGTGAGTCTGTATTGTGAACATATTGCTGAGCCACAACCTTTGCGCGGATAATTCGAGCAATAGTCGATCTGCACATCGGTACTATCTTTTTGTACTGACCTTTCCGTACTACATTGTGTTGAAGGTATTGCATTTAAATCACTCACACTAAAAACGAAAAAAAAACAAAAAAAAATTAATAACAAAAATTTACTTTGCACTCTTTTTTTTTCAGTTTTCTGAAGGTGCACGTAATGCGAGACGACGAAACGGCGACAACTTTCCTATCACAGAAAGTCAGGTGAATAAATTACTGTTTATAATTGTAATACCTAGGGTACCCTAATAAGCGTTTCGCAGTCCACCGCGCATCACTAAGCACGAATACCTTAGACTGATAGTATCCGGTACGAGGACCTTAAGATAACATCAAAATTGTTTTCCGCGTGAGGCAGAGATGTATATACAGTGTGTAATTTTAATAACTGCAAAAAAAAAAATCTGCTGCTCCATACATTTCATGTTCGCATAACTCGACAAAATGTAGGGAACAGATTTTTTTATTCTAGATTTCAGGGTTGGTCGCATACTGAAAGTTGTTCAGAATCACCTTTTGTCAGGGTTGCAGTTATTTAATTAACACCTTGTAGTAGCAGTTATTGTATATGTCCCCATGTAATAAGGAACGAGCCTATTGCTGGGCAGAAATCCGGACTTCTGGCTGCTACTGAGAATTTCCTAGTCGAAAACATAATAACATTGCCCAATCCGGGATTCGAACTTGCAATGTTGATGATGATGAGAGCCATTACTAGGCTTGGTTTATCCCAGAGGTTCTCTACTCGACTTTCGGTTCGGGGATACCGCACGGTCTCCGGTGAGGCAGCGAGTCTCCTTGCTGGATTGCCGCCATGGGATTTAAAGGCAAAAGTCCTCGCGCCCATATGGGAGCGGTGCGAGGAGGCGAAACGCCGGGGCGTAACTCCGCTGCCGCGAGAAATCGCAGCACAGCGGACAGAGCTCCGGCGGGATCTCATGGCGGCATGGAAAGTGCGACTGTCGCAACCCAGCGCAGGGCACGCCACAATTGCAGCGGTAAGTCCCCTCTTTGAGGAGTGGCTTGAGAGGCGCCACGGCGTCCTCACCTTCCGCCTGACGCAGGTCCTCACCGGACATGACCGTTTCGGGAGGTGCCTGTTCCGGATAAGGCGGGAGGAAACGCCCGGGTGTTACCATTGTGTTGATCGACCGGAGGACACGTGGAGCATACGGTGGAGGTCTGCCCGGCATGGGCGGAGCACCGCTGTGTCCTCGCGGAGGCGATCGGCGGTGGCGATCTCTCGCGTCCGGCTCTGGTCCAGGCCATGGTACGGAGCGAGAGGGCATGGGAAGCCGTCACCTCCTTCTGCGAAGCAGTAATGCTTGCGAAAGAAGAGGCGGAGCGCTTGAGGGGGAGGCAATCGTTGCGCCCTCACGCCCCTAGTCGCCGCAGGAGACGCCATAGGCGTCGGGATTAGTCGGGAATCCCAAGCCGATTCCCGGCCACCCGGCTTGCGGACGGCGAGCAATGGGCAGCTCGCTGTCCGGTAAGGACCAGGCCCGGGACGACGGCGCGTCGTGTTCCACGCGCGCCACAAAGAGATGTCAGCACTAATTGACGGGGTCCGATAGGGCCGATGCCTGCCAGGGTCGCGGATTGTTAGAAAGAGTTACCGTGGTCCCTGGCGCACAGGCAACTGAAGGAACACGGTGCAAGGTACACGGTCAGTAAAAGTCTGACACACCCTCCCGCTCCGCCCAGAGAGGGAGAAGATATTTGTTGATTTCCCAACAAAAATATAATAAATTTGGTACCTATCTACCAAATGTTTACTTTTGTTATTTTTATTGATTTCACCCGTATTAACATAGTTAAAATATTAATTATTATTATTATAGTATAGTTAGGTACTTACAAGTTCTGTTTACAAGGTCAGGTTTAGCTTTGATAAGTATAGTCTAGTATTAATAGGTAGGAAAGTACCTATTTAAATTTTATTTTTGTTTTGGTGGGTACCTACCATGGACTAACTATAACTAAATATGTTGTAAGATTTTGATTATGTGGACATCAGGGTACTCGTTACGTAAACGTCATTTGCTCACAAAAGTGGAGTAATAGGCACATTACTGGTAATTAAATTTTCAGATTAATTATTATTTAAAAGAAGACAACCCTAGAAGAGATAAGAGTTACGCGATAGAAAGAGAAACAACTTCTAGGTGAATATAACTGAGACAATTAGCGCTGTGCGACCTGAATTGCACTTTATTGTGTCGTAGCAAGAGTCACTATTTATTTAAATGATTTTGGGGAGTGAATCTTCTGTATTTGTACTATTATGTAATCTGTGCTAAAACTTAACTCAAACGGAAAATTTTTGCTCGACAAGGTGCCAAATTTGAGAGCATAAAAAATGGATTGTTTAAAAAGTTTCTTTGGATGGTATTTCCCTGGCCATCCTGTATACACATGACATACCATTCGAAATAAATTCTCTAAAATTAAATGATGGTGTAAACCGCATCAAAATCATTTGTGTGGTTTAAAAGTACAACACTGTCACACAGACAGACAAGAAAAGCGACTTTAATTTATGATATGTATAAATAGATAACGTTATTGTACTTATAATTTCAGGTAGAAGAATGTATGGAAAGCACGATGGCGGCGGCGGCACTAGGTGCAGGGTTGGACGCGGCGCGCGTGCGGCGAGCGATAGCGAATAGATTGCGAACTGTTGGTATGTGCACTCACGTTTCCTTTACTGATAACCAGAGATCGGATATTCCGATGCATATTTACCTAAAGTTATGTTTTAGCTATGAAAGTATGGAAGCGGCTTCTTAAAATATTTTTTTGCCAGGAACACCGGGAATACACAGCACTAGTCGGGTGTATATTATGACAGCGACTTCTAAAAAAAAAAAAAAATTTTTTAAAAATACCGCGGTATTCTTGGATTGCATAACTATTCAGACACACATTTATTTAAAATTAATGTTTAACCCCCGATGCAAATATGTGTACGTAGGGTGAAAGGGGAGGGTGGTGTGTTAAAAAAATGCGCTACAAAAGCGCATTCGATATTAACCAACTTCTCAATTATAAGTGAATATGCATCCGAATATCCGCTCTCTGCTGATAACGTATCAAAAACGTGAGATAAGGAGCTGCTGCCCCACATTGGGGAAAGTGGTAACCGACGCCGGTTAATGTCCAAATGTCCTTTCTTTGGTATTGTTCGTCTAATGGTTGAGCTCCTTAAGTTTTGAGTTGAGCTGCACGATTACTGACAAATGCGTGCACTGACTGGACAGGTCCACTCATTCTGTATGGTATTTTTTTCCTCAAAAGACCATTTCAGACTCAAATCTACATGGTCTTCACATGATCTGACCAAGATTATGTCTGGACTTTAAAAGTGACTGTGACCTCTGATTTTGTTTCGGCCTTTCTTCTCAGAGTAGTCAGATAGGAAACGCCGACTTCATCTAGTTTTAAAATATGATGGACGTGTAAAAGTGTTTGTACAAACCTACTTACAGAAATAAAATCATTTATCATTTACCAATGACACCAATAACGAAGAATTAGCCAATGTCAGCCATGGAGGCAAAGTTGAAATGTCTTTTCTACCTGAATTTTTTCTGGCATCCACGTCCTACTGCGGTGATGTTTGGCGGCAAAAATACGACACGCTACGATGATGGTGGACCTTTCACTAACAGCTTAATAACTTCTGTTTCTTACGTAATCTTGTGTTAAGCTGCGAGGTTATGGTGAAACACAATCCCAATGCCATACATTTTGTCAATAAAAAAATGTTCGTTACGTTATTTATATTTTGATAGGAAGTGTTAAATTCGGAAAAAGATCATGTTTCAAAACTTTTGACTACGTAAGAAAATGTCACCATTGAGCTGACATTTCTTCGTGTTGCTACATGTCATAATTATGTACTTAGTCTTCTTATTTTACAATATTATGTAAAACATGAAATGTTTTACATAATATTGTAAAATATTTTAAAAGAGTAACGGTGGAGTTTCTTGCCCATTCTTCTCCATACGAAACTACCTTTTGGAAGGGGCAACTAGAATCAATTCTATTTTTTTGTAAATTTTGACGTTCAAAAGTGCCTTTTATGTGCCTATTTGAAATAAATGATTTGACTTTGACTTTGACTTTGTCTACAAGACGTGTCTGACGACCTTTTCGATAAAGTATTCAAAAGATTTCGATGTAATTTTCCTCAAAGATATCATAATCCAAAAATAATAAAAGGTCCCGCTAATTATCCTCGCTAATTATCCCCGCTAATTATCCCCGCTAATATACCTGCTACCTTGACCGACGGGCACCCTAATAGCGTAACATTATCTATCACAATCTGAATAATTTTGAAGCCTATTGCTAATCCATTACTTCATTTCGAAAAATTTGTCCGCTCAACAACGTAAATAACGCAATGGATGTTGTTGAACTATCAAAATGAAAGCCATTCCTACTGTTAGTGTGTTACGCAATTACCCCGCGCGTCAGTCACACACACACACACTTGTAAAAATTTATCGTAATATTGATTTTGTTTTTTTTCCTTTTATTGTTTATTTGTATGATTTGTACGTTTATAATATAAGGGAAGAGCGGAGTCTTCAACTACAGGCATTGCTATGCTTAAATGGAGACTCCTCGACATGCAATGCTAAGCCAAAAAGTTATATGAAATAAACTTATTTATTTATTTATTTATTTATTATCAGTCGGTATGTTGATTATTGCAATATTTATTTATACTGATTCACCGCTAGTCGTACAACAGATCCGAATTTCTGTCACCAGGATATCCTTTGTCCAACAATCTAATAAGGCAAAAATAATATTGATGTTATAAATACAAGCCGGTTTCCTCATATTTTCCTTCACCTATTTAGAGACCTTCTTGTTAGTCACCATCATCTGCCTAGCCCCTTCCCCAACTTAGTGAAAAAAAAAAGCGTTTATTTGTAGTGAAAAGCTGTTTTACAAAAAAAAAAAAAAGTACTGCTGCCAAACTGCAAAGCAGTTTGTTGGCAGATGTAGCTCCCATATAAAAAATTCTAATTTATCTCGTAGGTACTTTTCCATCAATAACAAGAATACAAATTACCTATAACTAAACACACATATTTTACAGCAGCACAAAGGCTGACTGTTACGTAATATAACATTTTAAATTGCGTAATAACATTCCAATTCACGTCGGTGAAGTCGCAGACATAAGCTAGTACCGCATAAATGTAATCTATGCATCTCCATTCACTAGGCTTTGACAAAAGGTATTAAAAAAAAACTTGGCCATTTTATTTTTAAAAGACATTTTTGTGATACAGCTAAATGATAAATGATTTTATTTCTGTAAGTAGGTTTGAACAAACACTTTTACACGTCAATCATATTTTAAAAACTAGATGAGGTCGGCGTTTCCTATCTGACTACTCTGAGAAGAAAGGCCGAAACAAACTCAGAGGTCACAGTCTCTTTTAAAGTCCAGACATAATCTTGGTCAGATCATGTGAAGACCATGTAGATTTGTGTCTGAGATGGTCTTTTGAGGAAAAACCACACAGATTGAGTGGACCTGTCCAGCCAGTGCACGCATTTGTCAGTAATCGTGTAGCTCAACTCAGAACTTAAGGAGCTCAACGATTCGACGAACAATACCAAAGAAAAGACATTTGGGTAGGCCACAAAAATTACTCAAACTGCCAGACCATGATTAAAATTAACTGAGGAGAGAAAAAAAAGCAACAATGACCCACATAGTCTTCACATTCACAATATTAAAATGATAATCAATGTAGCCTGAATGCTACTCACATTCACAGACAGTTTACTCTTTAAAAGTCATCAAAAATACCATAAGTTATTATATAAGGACATCATCAATTCTAAAACACTCATTCACAGTATAAAAATGGATTGTTGCTTGGGGGTACATTGAAGTGGCTTAGTTAATCCCATTTTTTTTTGTCATCCAAGTAATCTTTAACTTTATAGAAACCTTTTTGACAGACTTTCTGTTTAATAAATGATTTAAATTTATTGAGGGTCAGTTCTTTAACAAGACTTGGGAGTTTGTTGTAAAAACGTATACTTTGGCACTTAAATGAATTACTAATTTTTTGGAGCCTAGTCGAGGGCACAATAAGTAATTCTTTGTTTCTAGTATTAATGTTATGCACGTCGCTGTGTTTGGAATATAGATTAATATTCTTTTTTACATAAATCAGGTTCTTATATACATATTGAGATGCGACTGTCATTATGTTTATTTCCTTAAATTTATCCCTCAGTGAATGCCTACAACTAAGGTTATAAATTGCTCGAATGGCTCGTTTCTGCAGCACAAATATAGCCTGAATGTCGGCTGCATTTCCCCACAGCAAAATGCCGTACGACATTACACTATGGAAATAACTAAAATATACTAATCGAGCTGTTTCGACATCAGTCAAATGACGGATTTTATAGACCGCGTAGGCTGCAGAGCTTAGCCGCTTCGACAATTTGGTTATATGTGGGCCCCACTGTAGCTTCGAGTCCAAAGTAATACCTAAGAACACAGTGGTGTCCACGAGATCCAATTCCGCCCCATTAACTAGTACATTGGTTTTCACCTGCTTAACGTTAGGTGTCAGAAATCTAATACATTTAGTCTTTTTCTCATTTAAAAGTAAATTATTAACACTAAACCAATGTACTATTTTAGCGATAGCATTATTTACATCATCAGTAATTATCTGTTGTCGTTTAAGCTTAAATAAAAGTGATGTGTCATCTGCAAATAACACTATTTCATGACTATTCTTTACAAGGGAAGGTAGATCATTAATATATACGAGAAATAAAAAAGGGCCAAGAATTGAGCCCTGCGGAACTCCCATTGTGACAACAGAACCCGGGGATCGCTTACCGTTAACATCCACTCTTTGGATCCTATTATCCAAATAAGAGATAAGAAGATCCAAAGTAGTGTTTCTAATACCATAGTGATGCAATTTCCTGACCAATGTATCATGAGAAACACAATCGAAAGCCTTTGACAAGTCACAAAAAATACCTAGGGCATCATGCGACTTTTCCCAGGCCTCAAAGATATGTGCAAGAAGCTCAACGCCAGCGTCGGTAGTAGAGCGACCCCTTGTGAAACCGAATTGTTTACTGTTTAATAATTTAAATTTAATAAAATGTCTTTGCAATTGATCTAGCATCAATTTTTCAAATATTTTACTGAAGGTGGGTAGCACAGAAATCGGTCTAAAGTTCGTGGGGTCTGATGTGCTGCCCGATTTAAACAAAGGTATTATTTTACTACTTTTCATTAAGTCAGGAATTACACCACAGTCAATACATTTATTAAAAATTATTGCCAATTCAGGCGCTACAGTGTTGATGATACATTTTGTAACCTCTACGGAATTTCCCCACAGATCAGCAGTTTTTTTAACATTAAGTGTATTGAAAGTTTTAATAATATCTCGAGCACTAACATAGTCGAAATTAAATACATGGGTACAAATATCAACATTTTCTTTCAATAGGGACTCGGCAACAGTGGGTGAAGAATTTAAAGTTTTTGTGGTTGAGACTGGAATATCGGCAAAGAAATTTTCAAAAACTGAGGCAACATCTAAATCTTTTTGAATAACTTTATTATTAATATTAAGGCTGTAGTCACTACTACGCTTTCTGACTCTTCCAGTCTCATTGTTTATAATTTCCCAAGTCGTTTTTATTTTATTTTGACTGTTTTTAATCTTGGAGCTTAAATACCGACACTTAGCTTCACTACAAACTTGTTTAAATAATTTGGAATAGTTCTTAACATATTGATAAAATTCTTTACTTTTATTATAATTTCTTTCTTCATATAGTTCAAAAAGTTTGATTCTACTATTAAATATCCCTTTAGTTGCCCATTCACTGAAGGTTGCAGATCCATTAACTGAGATCTGCTTGGGTATAAATGTTGAATTAAATTCTGTACAATACATGGCAAAGAAAGAATTGTACAGTTCATTGGGATCATCACTGTAAGGCAAGTAAGGTAATTTACTACTAAGTTTATTTTTAAAGTTCTCCAAGCGACCTGCAGTTTTTGGCACTACAGTGATATTTTTCTTAGCCACTTTTTTATTTTGCTTATTAAATGTAATCAGTTGTCCGCAGTGGTCAGAATCCAGTTGGCTTATAATTTTTTTATTAATAGGTAAAATGTCAGTAAATATATTATCTAAACATGTAGCTGAGGTAGCAGTTATTCTAGTAGGCTCCAAAAATAAATGATTAAGATTATATGACTGAAATAAATTTTTAATTTTAAGGCACATCAATGAGTCCTCTAATAAATTGACATTAAAATCACCGCATACAATTATATTCTTTCCTAATTTACCAAGTTTTTGTAACACATCATCCATGATACTCTCAAAGCAATCATAAATCGATGATGGAGGCCGGTACACGCTCAATACAACAAGCCGCTCCAACTCCACACAGGCTATTTCTATAGTCCGCTCAACAGAGAGGCTTACAATATCCTTACGTTCTTTGAATTGAAGTAGTTTATTTAACAGTATCAATGAGCCACCATGTATTCCTTTAAAATTCCTTTAATAGATTTTCAACTTTATTTCCAAAGCATAAGGTTGAAAATCTATTAAAGAAATTTTACATCGATACGACTTAGCGACAGATTTTTGTCGCTATTCATGTCGAGACTGCAGGGCCAGGTCAACTCAAAGCTGCAATGGCTCTTTCTTCAAAAGGCCCTTCCAGACATGGCCCTGCATTGTTAGTCTCACATAATAATATAATGTTTGGACTTTAAAAGAGACTGTGACCTCTGAGTTCTTTCGGCCTTTCTTCTCAGTGATCAGACATCTAGTAAATGCCGGCGCCATCTAGTTTTAAAATATTGACCAAATAAAAACACGTGTAAGAGTGTCCTAAAAGAAATACTTTAACACAATTTTATTTCATATCTTTTCTATGAATGACAGCCGGTATTAACAGCTTAACGTGCTTTCCGAGGCACGGAGGAGTTGGTATGTAATGGATACCCATCCACGGACTGACCTCGGCAAGTATAGCGTTAAACTTCGATCGATCCGTGCGGCTATTATTAGGTTATTACTAAACCACGAGGTCCTCCTAGTTTGTTACTCAATAACTAAAAAAATGTGTCTTGTCTTTCAATTTCTAGGTACTCCATTCACATCGTCCGAGGCGCTGATCGACGCAGTGTTGGATGACCAGCTAAACGAGGAGCCCTGGTCCATGACGCCTCAGAGCCGACTCGCTCGGGACATACTGTCTGAAACCTTCAGAGAGTTCGCGCCGAGAGCCGGGTAAGCAGTACTTTGGATATTGCTTGACAAGGCAGGTTGGCACTTATTATGAAACTATAATCGCCATAATCGTTTAGCAGACGAATTGTTGAACGTTGTAGGTTATTATTAACCGAAACTTACATAATAAAAATTCGGTTACAAAAATAGAAATCATTATGTATATTTTCGACAGCATTTGCAATATCGAATGCAACGTTTGCAATAAGCTTGTACATGATACATCGTAGCAAGTATTTGCCTCACTCCTCGATAAATACATACAAAATTCAATTGTATTTTTACCATTTCAGAATCCCTCCACAACACGTCGCCTTACTAACTCGCCCCTACGGAAGCGATAACAGCAGTCCCGCTAGGTCGATGACCCCGGACGATGATGAAGAAAATGACGACGAACATGATGATGGTGATGACGAGGACGAACGCGACGACCCTTACTCCAACGAACAAGCCAACAGACCTTCCACCAGAACAGAGACTGATAACAGTAACACGGCAACTAAAGTACAAGATGTGGTTAAAATTGATAACGATAACACGCAGGAAGCGCCTGCGCCGGAGGGAAAGAAGTTGTCGTTGGAAGAAGAGAACAGACAGTTGAAAGAAGCTAGATTATGTAAAGTGTGTATGGATTGTGAGGTAAGCGATTATGTTTGTATTTGTTATAGTTTCTGAGTTTATCATGAACGTTACTGACATTGGTAAAGGATAAGCATCTTGAGGTAACGGACTTATAGTTAATATAAGTTTAATTGCCAACCCGTCTTGAGCAATCGTGGTTTTCAATTCTTGTTCCTTCTCTGTATGAGAAAAGGCCTTTGCCCTGCAGTGGGACAGTAATAAGCTGGTATTATATTTGTTATAATAAGTAAGGGTGTCCCCAAATATAGCGATAACTAGCATAGGTATTATTCGCATGCTTACACAGCGTGAGAGCTGCGGTTACGCGACGCAGATTCCGCGTCAACGCGGTGTAATTTCGCTACAGTTACGTCTCAGCGACGCTAGAAGCGCAACGCAGCGTCTACGTGGCGTCAACGCCTACGCCCTTATATACACTCAATACGGAGACACTTAGACCATGGTCTTATAAATTGATTAACGCGGGAAAGTAACTCGATTATGCATAGGTCCGTTAAGCCGGGGCTACCCGTAAAAACGTCATTTTGTATTGTGTTTTATTCGTAGACAACACGGATTAAAATTTTGAATAAAACATTACATATTTCACACTTCGGTCTAGATATTTCGGTCGTGCGATACACGATTACTTGCACTTTACTGCATCCAATTAAATCGCAAAGACAAGTCTAAATTATGGTCTAATTATTATTCATTTGAGTTATATTAGGCTTTGAACAATAAAACTTATACCAAAATAAAGGTCGTAAAAAATGAAATGTAAATCGGTCGAAATAATGTGAAATATGAAAATACATATACCACAAATTCCAAAATTACGTGTTTTCATCTGAACATGCGCTCGCCCCGAGTCCTTTAGTCCCGAGCAGAACGTGTTAAAGGGCAGACGTGTGCCAATTTTTTTGCCGAACCCGCCACCCCCCTAAGCTTTGTTACTGGTTTTAAATAATAATACCTGTCTATAGTTTATTTTACTTCACTAACTAGGTAAGTACACACGGCCACATATCAATCTATGAATGTCCATAATAAACTGATCTTGTATTGTATAGGATTTCCGAACAATTAAAGATCAGCTTATATTGGAAATATATAGCTTGATATGTAGCCGTGTACCTACGCGTAATGGATAAATTTACAAACTGCAAATATGCGTATAAAACAGTTGAATTTAAACCCTATAACAATATGAATAAAGACACCACGCGCATTAAAGCTATAATGGTTTATTTTTCTCGCGGCATAGATTATTTAGTGTGTAAAACAGCTGAATTTGGACCTTACGTTCGAGTACATAAAGCCGCCACGCGTGCATATGTTATAATGGTTTACTGTTTTCAAAATATGTCAAATAGGTAGTATAATGAAAAACAACAAATCGTAAAATATTTCTTGCTTTTACTACGTTATTTTTGTTTTCAAATCGCAGCGACTACTATTTTTGGAGAAAATACATTGCTCCTTAACCACTACCTAAGTATGTCACTAAGTGACTGGACAAGCAATGTAAAAATCACAAAACAATACTTCATTCATGCGGATGCATCGCGTGGTACCGGCCGCTGCACTTGCGGCGAGTTAGTGGTGTGCTTGGGCAGATCCACTAACGTAGGCTATCGACAACACGGATATCGAGGGATATGGCTTGGGGGCGTGGCACATGTCGCCTCGAATCGGTCAAACTGACCTTAAATACGCGCGACTGCAGTGAGCACCGTTTAGTCATATGTTTGCATCGGAATGTGTACTGTGATTTCATATTTTTACGAAATGCCGAATTGTTCTGCCGTCCTTATTCGCAAAAATAGCACAATTAAAACAAACCTTAGTACAAGTGGCTTGTCTTACCACCGGTAACTAAAAAATCACTGCATTAATTATAATATTTAAGTATTTTACAAATTATCTAGTTGTGAAATATTTTTGACATGCGACAGCCTTTGCCTAATGACTGACGCATGTCAAAACGATGCATTAGTGGTGCGCAGCGCTGAGATATGGATATCGATAATTGTTAGTTGTTCTAATAAGAAATTGTATTAAGAATCTTAAACAAGAATTAATACATTTTATTTCAGTTTCCCGAAAGTTCTAGAAATTAAACATAAATGGGTAGATGCAAAATGCAGGGAAAATAATTGGTTTCCTTCAAACAAATTTCAATTGACTTCAAAGTTCATAAAGACGTTGCTAGTCCCAAAAGCTCTGAGACACTTTATCGATACAAATTTTTTCTCATCAACTGATTTTCACCAGTTTGAGCAAGAACCGATGGATAATAATATTATCCAAGTGACAAAATGTGTGATGGAATAACATATTGATGTTTGCTTACATTTTTTGGCTAAGAATGTAACACCTGAATTATGAAAGCGTCAGATATAATATTCAATAAGTACCTATTTGAATTGTTGTTTTATGTGCGATAGTTGAACAGTTTTAAGTTTAAGTAAGGGAGAAACTGAAGGAACTGATTTACTTAAATGTTATTTGCAAACGAAAATATTATATTTTTACTTGATTTGTTGTTATTGGTGTTTTATTATTCTACATCGAAAAGCAGAAAAAATAAACGATACAAAATACGTCCAAAAAACACCTCTCTTTGCAGTCGGTTTTCATCGATATTTTTATCGATTAAATATTTATACCAACCCCTCTTCCCTAGTTGATGCTAGAATTGCATGTGTGCATTCAGTGACTGTATCTATACTTTCTAGTGCCCGCCCCTTTTGAGCATATTTGCAATAAAATAGCACAAAAGTGTTACGCATATTTTCTTGTTTGCGTGCGCAAAAAGCATCATGTGTGTTGTATCTATTTATTTAGTTTATGTGTGAGTTTCAGGAGTGGGGAAAAGGTGACGACACTTAAACTTGAGCAAATATAGAATGTATATATCTCTCGGATATCTATGATCGACAACAACGTCGATTGCCCAACGAATATAAATTGCTATTATAGTTTATTTTTCAATTGGACAACCGTTTTAACCCGTTTCGAAGAGTTAAAACGGTTCCAAAATACCTACTGTTTCAATACGCTATGATAGCCTAAACCAACGTAACCGGTTTTTTTTAAATATTGTTAATTTTTTTGTATATACGAGGGTCATTCAATAAATACTTAGCCTACAAAAAGTAAACGAAAATTTTGGAAAAGTGGCAATTTATTTTTCAACATAGTCTCCTTTTAGTTCGATACACTTAGCCCAGCGATGCTCCAACTTTTTTAACCCGTCCGAAAAATAGTTTTTGTCAAACTCTGCAAAATAGGCCTCCGTGGCGGCGATGACCTCCTCATTCGATCCATATCTATTCCCGGCGAGTGATTTTTTCAGATTAGGAAACAGAAAGAAGTCACAAGGGGCCAAATCTGGAGAATACGGTGGATGGGGCAGCAATTCGTAGCGTAATTCGACCAATTTGGCCATGGCAACGGCAGACGTGTGAACCGGTGCGTTGTCGTGGTGAAACAGCACTTTTTTCTTCGCCAGATGGGGTCGTTTTTTCTTTAATTCGGCGTCGAATCGGCCTAATAAATCGGCATAGTAAAGCCCTGTAATTGTTTTACCCTTCTCGAGGTAATCGATGTAGATCACACCTTGTGAATCCCAGAAAACGGTGGCCATAACTTTTCCGGCCGATTTTACAGTTTTCGCCTTCTTTGGAGCACGTTCCCCGGTCTGGATCCATTGTTTTGATTGCTCCTTGGTCTCTGGTGTGTACCAGTGGATCCAGGTTTCATCGACGGTCACAAAACGACGCAAAAACTCCGCTGGATTCATCTTAAACAGCGCCAAACACGTCTCCGATGTGGTCTCACGGTTGCGCTTGTTTTCTGGTGTGAGTAAACGCGGCACCCATCGCGCCGACAGCTTTCTCATGCCGAGTTCCTCGTGAAGAATATGATGCACTGTTCCTTCTGAAATGCCTACAGTCTCAGCTAGCTCCCGAACCTTCAATCGGCGATCTGCCAATACGAGATCATGGATTTTTTTAATGTTTTCCTCCGTAGCAGCTGTTTTCGGTGCACCTGGACGTGGTTCATCAAAAACCGACGTACGGCCACGTGCAAACTCGTTGAACCAATTCTTGACGGTGGCCATCGATGGAGAAGAGTCACCGTACACAGCATCCAAGCGCTCTTTGATTTCGATGCGCGTTTTCCCTTCCAAAAATAGGAATCGAATCACCGAACGATATTGCTCTTTTTCCATTTTTGTAAAACCGATCGACACGTTCGCTTCCATAAGTTGTCAAATTAAAACAAATGAAGGGATTGGAATGAAAATTTGAAAAAAGAATTAAAAAAGAATGTGCTACACTGTGGTAAAACTCTTTTGAAACTACAGCGCCCTCTGGCGATGAGGCTAGGTACTTATTGAATGCACCTCGTACATCATATTTTTTTAGCTACATTTTGTTTATTTATAATATAATACTTTCTCGTTTTTTATTTATTTTATGACCCCAATTTTTTTTATTGTACAATAATAAATGGAAGAATCGATAACTTTCTGATTTAGTCGAATCACTAGCGTATATGTAAAATAAATGGCTTTTGCACAGAGCAACGACGATAGCGACCCATGTTTGTGTGTGAGTAAGTTGTACGGTGCATGGTAAATGCACGCTGTGCTTGACGAGCTAAGGTTTAAAATTGATTGTTTAATACGTTCTTATCTATTAATTGCGAGTGTGTGCGCGACTTCGTATCTATTGCTTTTACTGAACTTTATGTGTAGTAGTGGCGCGTGGTAGGGTAAACTGGAGACACCGAGTTTCGAATACATTTGGCATTGCTCTATTGTGACGCAACTTAGTACCTACTCGAGTTCGTGAACTTATGAGCGGTGCGCTTGCCGCGCGCGTCTCCCTCGCCTCGTAATTTGTTACGTATCACTACTCCTTGCGGGGGCTGGGGTAACCGTTAAATACCTACGGCGCTTGGGTTAGCCTCGCCTTAAGGGGGATGCGCTAAGGTAGCCCTCGAAATTCAAATTTTCTTAAGTTTTTTGCAATTTACAGGTCAGTGTCAGATTGTAAAACATGATTCGCGACCGTATTAAATATGGCTTTACAGAACTATAAACACTGAAATAAGCAATACAACTCCATCAGTTAGAATTGGCCTCAAATGTCATGATTTCATATTTCATGAAATAGTCATCCAATAGGGTAATACGAACTTAGAGACATATATTGATGATTTTTATGATTATAATTCTATAAATAAATATTTGTTACGGCTGCGTATAATTTTTATGAACATGCAACCTGATACTGACCTGAAAATTGCAAAAAACGTAAGAAAATTTGAATTTCACGGGCAACCTGGCGCTTCCCTCTTAACTGAATTTTCAGGGCCCGCTTGCAACCGTTAAACGTATTTAGTGACTTGTAAAGTGATTTCAGTATGTTACTTAGCAACACAGTAAATATATCTAAAGTATCTAATTAGCGTAACGAAAAACATCGAAATAAAGTACGTTGTTACGCAAATGGGTGTATTAGTCAAGCGTAGTTTATTAATTATTGTATTTTGTCGAGCCCCAGACAGGAAATTAATCAGTAATATGTAGTCGGGAACGAATTACTCATTTAAGTATGTGAGTCACCTTCGGCTAATGTTGGCACATAGTGAAGTAATTTGTCGATAGGATGCAATGAGGAAATTATAGATTTTATAGCCCTATGAACCTTGCGGAGGTTATATTTGTTTGTAGTAATTGTTTGCAGGTGTTTCTTCTTGCACGTTTTTGTCTACTAGCATTTTCTTGCTGACTATGACTGGATAATATTTTGACCATGGCACAAACTATGAGAGTAGGGAAAGAAAATAACTGAATCATCGTGCTCCTGTACTTATCCCAATTTAAATTGGTCAGCGCGACATGTTTTTCTCTTCGCCGTTCTCTCAAGTCACAACCTTTCTAATCATATTATATTTCAAATAATCCATAGATTAGTCGTGAAGAAAGACGTGTATAAATTATTTTTCACACCACCTGCTCGAAAATGTTAAATTATATGTCATGCCACCCTAACCTAAAGTAAGTCATTAAATCCCTATGGTCTAGCCGGGCAATAATATTGTACTGCCTTTCATGATAACCCGCTGGACAAAAATGAGATTTGAAATTGAAACATCAACCAAACATTCATATGAAAACTTTTTATTACTTATATTGCAGAAAGTGTGAAAGTACTGTATTCTCCTCGAGGATAAAGGTGTCTTCATTTTAGGCGAGCTTGAATCTACGATGATAATGTGATATGTATGCACAGGTGAGCGTGGTGTTCCTGCCATGCGGTCACCTGGTGTCGTGCGCGCGCTGCGGGGCCGCGCTGGGCGCGTGTCCGCTGTGCCGCGCCAGCGTGCGCGCGCTCGTGCGGGCCTACCTCGCCTGACTACCTGCTGACAACATACACACTGAGGTACGTCACCTGGTGTCGTGCGCGCGCTGCGGGGCCGCGCTGGGCGCGTGTCCGCTGTGCCGCGCCAGCGTGCGCGCGCTCGTGCGGGCCTACCTCGCCTGACTACCTGCTGACAACATACACACTGAGGTACGTCACCTGGTGTCGTGCGCGCGCTGCGGGGCCGCGCTGGGCGCGTGTCCGCTGTGCCGCGCCAGCGTGCGCGCGCTCGTGCGGGCCTACCTCGCCTGACTACCTGCTGACAACATACACACTGAGGTACGTCACCTGGTGTCGTGCGCGCGCTGCGGGGCCGCGCTGGGCGCGTGTCCGCTGTGCCGCGCCAGCGTGCGCGCGCTCGTGCGGGCCTACCTCGCCTGACTACCTGCTGACAACATACACACTGAGTTACAATACGTCGAAATGCCCAATAACGTAGAAAAAGAAATTAAACTTCTTATCGAAGCTAAACTCATCTTGCCCAAATATAATTACCCTCGTTTCCGGGGTTATAATAAATAGATAGTATTATACCGATTTAACTAAATGCGTTCAAAACACCGTAAGCTTTGGGGTATGTATGATACGCCCAGGACCCCACTAAAAGCCAGTTCAGACAAGTTATTTTTCGTAAATGTTTTTAAAAATAGCTGGCTTCTGTAAAAAAAAAAATACAAAGAATATAGTACAAAAATATTCATTTATTTTCAGATCAAACGAGGTGCATTCAAAACACGGTACTACATACTCTCTCGGCCACGATTACAACAAAATGTATTTAGTCGTGGGTGACTAGCTCATACATGGTATTGAATAGGTTTTTATGCGCATGCTGTAAATATCCCTTAATTATAACATTGGGCCTACATTAGATGTATCCAGTAAAATTAAATAAAAACAAAAAAACATTGACATGTATAATGTGTAACACAGAAGAAACAAAAATACAAAAAAAATACAAGTAACCTTTGGTACTCAAATCGGTAGTTAAATGCTATTATATTTGATAGCTATTATCATTTCTACTAAGACAAAGCTCCTGCAAATAATACAGTTAAAAGCTTTTAAAGTTCCTTTTACATTTGTCTGCTTTATATGAATATATTTCTATTACAATGTATCCCAGTGAAACAAAACTAAATTTGATAATTGCCCTAAATAATAATAATAATACTTAATGTAAAATTATTGTCAATAAAGTATGATATTATATTTGTTTACAAAACAATTTATTGTCAAATTCGTAGTTTAACTACACATTTACTTTTGTTACATTTGAAAATTAATTACTACGGAAAATCATAACGTGTGACTTATATGGGTATAATATTATTGGATTAAATTAAAATGTAAATGGCAACTTTGAATTCAGTCAAAGTTAAATATGTTAATCACTCATAATTAAGAATAATAATATTCATAGGTACTTTTCTGTCCCAGTCAATATTTTCTTCAACTTACTATTTCCAACTTTGTTTGAGCGAAAGTTAAAACATTTTAATAGCCAGGCTTGGTCCTTATTTATTGCCTTTTACATCAAACAGATAAAAAATCTTTGGCCTTTACTTATTCTTTTTTTGGGAACAAAGTTAAGTCACTAACCAAAATAATATTGCCCCAATTTAATCGTGATTATATTAGGTAATTATATTTTTAATAAAACCTTTTGTAATTTGGTCAAATATGTGTGAACGATTTTGTACTGGTAATCGAATATAAATTGAGGCATATTAAAATGCTGGTTATGTAACACTTAGGGAACATGAAACTCTAAACTAAATGCAATGAAATGAAATATTGTGTTATTTGCATATATAGGTTTATTTATTTATTTTCCATGTGAATAGTTTTTTTTTTGTAGGCTGTGGTAAAAAGAGAAGGCTGATGTAATAATTGTCATACTGTAACTTACGTTTTGCCTTCTCGACGTAGTATATAAAGACGTATGGAAGTGTTTAGTGATATAAGATGATCTGATATTACAACAATAATGACTTGCTTTACACCAACTAATTGAGAGGATATGATTTTTTCATGTTGACAGGAGAATTTTGTCTGTATTCGTTCCTATGACAATAATTTACATTTCCATTGTGAGTAAATGATTGCAATAATAATATTGATATCGATCCGGAAATGGACGAATATCTTAACACGTAGGCAACTTTGTTCATACATTTTAGTACCCTATTTTAGCGTTAGATAAAGTGCAATTCGACCGTACTATGTGTAAGTACACTTGGTGTGAGGCAAGTTACTAAAATGGTGCCTGCAAAACGTCGTTGCTCTTGTTAGGGTGGTGATATCACACCAGCGTTTGTCAAGCGTAAGCTTGTGGCATGCAGCTATGCGCTTGTTCAGTCTGGTATGTCCCTAACGACTTAAGTAAGAACTAATGGCCTTTGTAAACACTGCCTGTCTTCGGAATAACGTGTAAGCGCCATTTATTGATAATACTATTGTACGTCAAATAAGTAATTGATATTGTTACGTTGTACGTAGGTTAGTTTATAACGCAGTGTCGTTTTTAATATCATGGTACTCAAATACACTGGTTTGAAACCTTACCGATGGAATGAATTGCTTTTTATTTGCGATAGCTTCTTGAACACTAAACTGGGCCTTTTTGAATGAATTTGTGAAACTTCACATTACAGAAATTAAAGTAGTTTTTTTTATTTGTCTGTGTGAGCACATTGTTCTTCTGAACTACACAACGGATTTTGATGAGATTTGTATCATCATTTAGAGAATTTGTTCCGGAAGGTTTATGTGTAAAATAGATTAATATTAAACTTACACATCTATGTAATAATAAAGAAATTCTATTTTTTGTGAAGGTGTAAAAACCGTGCGAAGCATAGGCAGGTCTAATCCTACTTAATATAATAATATATATAATATATAATAACATTATAAATGTGAAAGTGTGGATGTTTGGATGTTTGTTACTCAATCACGCTAAAACGGCTGAACGGATTTGGATAAAATTTGGCACATGGGTAGACTATGACCTGGATTAGGACATAGGATACTTTTTATTCCGATATTCCCACGGGATCGAGATTTCTGCGGGTGAAACCGCGGGGCGCAGCTAGTTAACAATATAACAGAAAAAGGGAAGTTTGTAAAGTTGCACCAATTGATCTAAAATGCCCTGTGTGAATGTGTTGGATCGCACTTCTATACGAAACAACGTATTATGAAACGCCTTGAAAGTCAGGATACGATTTAAAATATTCGTATAAACCAACATTCTCGAACAGATGCTCGAACAATCAGCGCGGATACGGTTCAAGTCTTTGTTTTCTCAGATCAAAGGCGAGTTTTTTTGTAATAAAGGTGAAGTGCGTGTTAAGAAGTTCGCTATGCACGATCCGGCGCCGCGGCGGGCGTCTGGCCGGGAATAGAACGGTCGTCGCGCACAGGAATAGCGCAGACGACGCCATACGACGACACGACGCATTTGGAACAATATTAATATGCGAATGTCGCGCACCTTCACACCGCGGTGATTCACGGGAGAGCTATGCTATCCTGTCGTTTCATGAGCATTTACTGGTACTTAGTTATGTGTAGGCAGATTCTTTTTTTTGGAACGAACTTCCTTATCGCACGCTACGGTCTTGGCGGATGGGGCTAGGCGAAAAAAAGTGTGAGAATATTCCGTCACGACCCTTTCTTTATTTGTTTAGTTGAACGTGCTAATCTCAGGAATTAATGGTTGGAATTGAAAAAATCTTTTTGTAGATGTGATGGATAGTCCATTTATCGAGGAAGGCTTTAGGCTATATCACATCACGCTACGGCCAATAGGAGCGGAGCATTCATAAAAAATGTAGCAAAAACGGGAAAAAAATATTCCTTTTGAGGGCGCTGCGCTGCGTAAACGGTTAAAGTTACGCAAAAATCATGTATGACGGAATTGTACCCCGTTAAAAATTTAAAAAAAAGTCCGCGACAGCATATGTGTCTTTTAAGGTTGACTCAATATAACCCTTTTTATGGTAATGAAATTTTTTCTATGGATGTTCTAAATATACTACGAAATTGACTTTGTTCCAACCGAGTGTTCCTCGACACTCACTCACAATTATTATTTTTTTTTGCTATGCAAGGAGAGAGCGAGAGGGTAGCAAGTATCCCCAAAAGCGGAAACGTAATGCAATTTTACTTTCTCAGCTAATTACTATATGTAATTACCATAACATGGTAATTAGCTGAGAAGGTAAAACTGCATTAATAAAAATCAAAATCAAGCTTATGAATACTAGGGAGCGTGGTGTCGCTAGTTCATAGACAAGGGACGATCTCGACCTTAGTATTTAGAGGAAGAAATAAGTTAAAATAGAATGGTAACAACTCCATCGTTATCGTAATTTCCAGTTATATCACACAAAAAAAAAAGTTATCTATGACTAAAGTTTTATTGTATGGCTGTGCTGATAACTTATCGATTTTTTTTTTTGTTGTTTGTGAACTCAATACTTAATCAACGGAAACTCATTAATGGGAAAATAAGATGTTATTCATAAAACTGCTACATAATTAATAATTTTTGGGTAAGTCCGACTCCTTTTTACTAGAAATCGAATATTTGTATTGCTTGTGTGGAGATCTTTCAATCCAAAACCGATTTTAGTCTTTTGCTGGACCTAGTACTAGTTCTTTATTTCCATTATTGCTTTAAATGGATGTTAATAATTATCTGATATTGTTTTAAGGTCTGTTGTAAACTTTGTAGACCTTTTTTTTTTTTTTTTTTGGTTGGGTATCATCAAATGACCTCTCCCACTCTGGGCGGAGCGGAAGGGCGTGTCTAGGGCTTGTAAATATTCGAAGTTTTTAGATATTCGAATATTCGATGTTTTTACAGGCAGTATTCGAATTATTCGAATATTTATTCGAATATTAGCTTTTTCCTTTGAAACCAAGTTAAAACTTTGAAGGGACGACATGCATAAACAATTAATACACAAGTTTGAGTTTAGTATTTTTATTATATAAAATTGAATCACCTTTAAGCATCAGTTTGATATTATAATGAAAAAAAAAAACAAATCAAAAATATTAATTAAACAAACCAAACAAAACAAAAATATTTTTAATTAAAATTTACAGCCACTGCGTGAGTAAATCAGTAAACATAACAAAACTTAAGTTTTAGGTTCTTAGGCACTTGAGAATTCTAGAGATCAAATCGGGTTTGCGTAATATTTTAATCTAACTACTCCTAAAATCTGTCACATAATCACATTGAAGTAACTTACTAAAAAGCAATAATAAGTTTTATAATAAAAGTAAATGAGAGATCGTAAAATCACAACGCTATCACAATAATCATTCATGGGATTGACGTAAACTTTGGTAATGCGATCTAAGAAAACTTAGGGCGTCTATAGAGTCGTCCTGTAAGGCGCATCTCAGATGGTTAATAATATATTTTGAGGATGAAAATACTCTCTCACATTCAACGCTCGAGGGCGGTATTGACATCAGAAACTCATACACTTGACTTAAATGTATTTGTCTCGGTCCACCTCTATCGTATAATGCCATTTGCATCCTGATCGACGTTTCGAATTCGTCCACCGTTGATATATTGGTGGTAGATGTAGAGGGAACCGACGAAATTGTGGTCTGTAGGTAACAACTTGTAAGACAGACGTAGTTCCTATTTTCAAACTTAACTAAAAATTATTCGAATATTCGAATTTAACACCAGTCAATATTCGAATAGCAAAAATGATCGAATATTCGCATTATTCGAATATTCGAATATTCGAATTACAAGCCCTAGGCGTGTCAGACTCTTACTGACTAAAACCTACCCGTGTTCCTTCAGTTGCCTGTGCGCCAGGGCCACGGTAACTCTTTCGAACAATCCGCAGCCCCGGCAGGCATCGGTCCTATCGGACCCCGTCAATTTTGCTGACATCTCTTTGAGGCGCGCGTGGAACACGACGCGCCGTCGACCCGGGCCTGGTCCTTACCGGACGGCGAGCTGCCCATTGCTCGCCGTCCGCAAGCTCGCGCCTACGGTGGCCGGGAGTCGGCAATCGACTCCCGACGCCCAGGGTGTCTCCTCCTCCTGCGGCGACTAGGGGCGCGAAGGCGCAGTGATTGTCTCTCCCTCTCGCGCTCCGCCTCCTCCTTCGCGAGCATTACTGCTTCGCAGAAGGAGGTGACGGCTTCCCATTCCCTCTCGCTCCGTACCATGGCCTGAACCAGTATGCTTACTCTCGACACTCGATCTCAATTAGAATTTGAAATTGTGATCGAAAACTTGTCATTTCGCACTCTTGAATGTTACACTAGCGCTCAATTGGAATCGTATTCGGTGGATTTTTTTGGAACTAAATGAAATCGACTCTAGTCGAACGAATACACATTTTCGGTACTCTTGACGAGATTTTGACACTGAATCGGATTGGAATACGATCGAGATTGGGATTTATTTCAAGAGTAAGGCTACAGGGCCGGACGCGAGAGGTCGCCGCCGCCGATCGCCGCCACGAGGACACGGCGGTGCTCCGCCCAAGCCGGGCAGACCTCCACCGTATGCTCCACCGTGTCCTCCGATCGATCCACACAATGGTAACACCCGGGCGTTTCCTCCCGCCTTATCCGAAACAGGAACCTCCCGAAACAGCCATGTCCGGTGAGGACCTGCGTCAGGCGGAAGGTGAGGACGCCGTGGCGCCTCTCAAGCCACTCTTCAAAGAGGGGTCTTACCGCCGCAATTGTGGCGTGCCCTTAAACTTTGTAGACCTGCAATGTGAATTTATGTTTTTGACGGACGAAAAAAAGGATTCGACCCATATATTTATTTTGTTTAGAAAACTTCACAGTTCAGGGGATTATGTATATGTTGCTGATCAAAGGCGAACATTTGAAGACGACAGCGCTCATTTCATTGCCCACCTCACGCGGCATAGGATATCACAGGCGAACAATATGTTTATCAAATGGAAGTTTTGAACTTTTCACGTAATTCCACTTATAGAAATAACGTAACAGAACCGTTGATTCAGTTTTTATGAATAATAACATTAAGTAGTATACTGAATAACAAAAAGGCTGTGCAACTAGAGTTGCGTAGCAATCAGTCCATACCTACCTAGTTGAGTCAACGTTTCGCAGAAGCACCATACATTCAATAAGCACGTGAGCGTGTGTTGAGCTTTGAGCAGGAAAACGTTATCGCCTGACCGGCCCCGTTAGCTTGTAGTTTTAAATAAACTGCAAAATTAATAATATTTACAATCAAATCTTTCTCAAAGACTTGTAAATCCATTAAACCTAAAAACGAAGGAATATTGCTCTTGTGGTCGACGAAATGGCGCCTTCAATAAAAAATCCCTTAAGTTCAGTTGGGGAAATCCGAACCTGTGGCTCAGGTGTATTTCTCGGAATCAAAACCTCTTTAAAGAATACAGGTTCGAATCACAGGAATGACAATTTGCGAAAATATTTCCATTAATTAGAAAACAGATGTCGCTGTTAGTGCATATTTCATCTGCAAAGATTTTCAACGTGTAATATAACAAGCGGGTGAGTCAGCGTGAAGGTGGAATTAATTAACGATAGTTGCCTGTGCATAGACGCAACGTCCTTGCAAGGCTGCTGCGCTGGCGATCACGTGCCGTGCGCATGCACCGAGCCGCGGCGCCGTCCCGCCCTCTCGCGCGTTTAACCTGAATTAGTACTTCAAACAAGGCCTTTTTTGGACCTGTGTTTCGATAAATGCATTAATGCGGTCCTGTTTTCCTGTATACTATATCTCGTTTTTTTTAATGTATCCAGTAACTTATCTCTCGGGTGTTTTCTAATGTTTTATCTGTATAACGATGTATTTTGTGTTATGGTACTATGTTGAATGCACTTGGTAGTGAAGCGTATCTAGTTAGAAACAGGAAAATTACTACTGAAAAAGTGATTATTATATATAATAATCACTCTTAGTAGCTACTTACAAAACACGGTCATTATAATTCATGTCGTCTGTCGATGGCTTGTATACTTGGTGCCCAAATGTTTAATTTCAATAACAAAGACGTTAAGCTTATTTTAACTAATCTACGAGTCAAGTTAAAATCTACCTATTTCTTCAGAATTTTTGGTCACAGACAGTCGTCGAGAAGGTTCCCGATCGTTCACTTGGTCTTGGCTTACAATTATAGAGGAGATGTGGGCGCGTAGCGAATTGCCGGCGCCGGCGCAACCATAACCGTCTTTGAATTAAGAAAGGAAACTAATACTTACACACTGTTTATGAGGATGACTTGTTGGGGCGAGTATGAATTAGCGTGACATCGCCATAACTTGCAATCATAACTCGCTTTGCAAGTTATAAGAAAATACTAGTTTTGAGAGCAGTCACTAGATTTCTGTGGGAATTATAGCCGTGGCCATGTTCTGTTGCTTATGTAAGTAGGAATTGATATCTAAGTATACAAGTTATGTTCATAAACCCCACCTACACAATACAAAACGGTAACGCCCACAAGTAAGTAAATTGGAAAAATCCATTTGAAGGCAAAACTAATAACTTGCGCAGAGCTTCATCTAATCTTGCATACTACCTTTTGAAAGCAGGATAGGTTGTAAGAAAACTAGATATAACCTTCACAATCAATTGCGATAATGCAGCAATAGACTGAAGTTTTATGGCTCCATCTGTCTTGTAGAATTTAAGTTTTAAAGGCGTGGGCGCCACCGGTGTGAGTCATAGGCACTCCTTTCTTGGCCTACCCGCCTTATGTCGCGACTTGAGTCTCGACCCACTCACATTGTATAATGCGCCTTTCGTTACTCCAAACTTAGCGTTATTTACAAAACATTTTCTCATGCGTTCTTGCATAAAAATCCCGCTTTTCCGAAAGTCCCGAAGCATTCTATTTTAATCTGTTGTTTTCTAATCTATAGATTGCATAGGTAGGTAGGTACAGTCAAGACCATAAATATATTAAGTACTGTGAACAGCTCGGCAATAATATCTGATTTCATGATACATCCATGAATATCTGTCGTCAAAATGACGGCAAATACGTGATCATTTGTTGAAGGCATATATCAGGTTTTTATGCTGTCTTCATATATTTATTATCACAACGAGGTATCATACATTCTTCTGAATCTAACTGAGAAGACAGATAGGTCTCACAATGTGTTGCCACTTGTATACGAAATGGCAGGGACATCGATGCGCAAACGGAAACCATGAATTCAGTACATGATTCTGAATCCCCTGCGTTGAAATTTTCCAACGGTTAGTTAAAAAAAAAATAGCTCTGTACTACATTTTGACCGCGTTGGTATGGCACTTTTCTGTGAAACAATAGATTTTTTTTAGATAACCTACGAAATAATTCTACGTCTGGGGTAATCATGTGCTGAATTCATGGTTACATATATTTGCCGTCATCTTGACGACATATATTATTGGATTAATCATGAAGTCAGATATTGTTGCCGAGCTGTCCATAGTAATATATTTATGCTCGTGACTGTACGTACTAAATTGTTTTCCTGATATCAAATAAATCAACCTTGTTGAATCGAATCAACATCAATTTTGTTTTCAGTCCAATTGACTTTAGCATCGGCCGGCCATAAAATAGAACAAAAGAACTGAATTTAGGACAGAGCAATTGACCTCATGTTGCCCTGACCCGAATGCGGCCATTAGTTGTATTACGACGAATGACGTGAACTAAAAATCTAGTAGGTACCTATGTCGGCTACTCCAGTTTGAACTCCACATTATGCACAATATGTCCCACGACTTGAATGACCCGTGTATTTGTCACTGATACAATATTTTTTGCAATCAAGGCGCAATGTACGTGTTATTAGCATTACTATGTACTCATGAAAACTGGAAAAAACACCTCATTGGTCTTTATTACCGATATAATCAAGTGAAGAAACAACATATCCAATCTGCTACGGTAGGTAAAATATGTAACTAATATTGTTTTTTTTTTAAATTATTGCATCTACCACGGCTACCACTGTTTGTCTCTGTACCACCCAAAGGTTGACTGGTAGAAAATGGCTATGGCATTAAGTCCGCCTCTGTACATTTGTGGACTTAAAGTATTAAATAAATACATTATCCCTTTCTTAGCAATTATAGGAGTAATAATTATACGTAATTTTTGCATAAGTTCATGGTACGTTATTTCAAAACAAAGTTCCTTTGTAACAAGCAAGCAATTGAAGTACTGGAACAATACAAGAGGGCACAGGACAAAAGTGTTTCTTATATAAAGGACTGAAGTGACACTCGTCAATGACAATCTAATCAACGTTGTTGAGATGATGCTGTCAACACACCCACTTAGAGTGAAGTGCTTGTTTATGTGATGCTAGCTAGCAGGCCGCGGCTTCGCCCTCTTGGATGTCTGAAATTATTCCCCGGGAACGTACTACAGGTATAAAAAACCTTAGAAGTCGATTGTTTTTTTAATAAAATATTTTTTATTTTTCACTTTTTAGATGTGGTACCTACCCCACACACATTCGTATACCACAACTTGATATGTAAATAACCGTGACAGAAAATTATTAAAACATCATCAATATAAATTTATTTATTTATTTATTTATTTATTAGGGACAAAAAACAGTTACATGCTACAAATTACAGAAAAATACTTAAACTAGGATTGAACAAGCACGTAACCCACACCATTGTCCACGTTTTAACTTAAGGTTAGAAGTGCTAAATACATTTAAAAAGAAAATATTTAAGTAAAATAATAGTCGCTGCCACAATAGTATAACTATGTTAGGTACTTAGCTTAGCTCAACAAAAACAAAAATTACTCGCTAAACAAAATATCCATAGCCATTTTCTTAAATGCTAGCTTCGATAAACAAAATATGTCCAGTTCAACAAAATGCGTGTTATAGGAGTCAACAAGGCGACGAAGAGGTGCACGTTCCCCAGCGTTAGTCCTGCAAATGTCTGTATGGAATAGTTGAGAGAAATAATAAAGTGGAAAAAATACGCAGTATTAAGGATAACTCAAAAAATTCTGGTCAGAACTTGATCAAATTTAAATGGGACCACATGTGAAGCACCAGCTTTCAAATAAAAAATCATCCAAATCGGTTCACCCAGAAAAAAGTTTTGAGCTAACACACATTAAAAAAAGTTACAGTCGAATTGAGAACCTCCTCCTTTTTGTGAAGTCGGTTAAAACGTATCTTGTGTCCTAACCCAGGTGATGGTCTACTTGTGTGCCTTTAATTTAAATCCTTGCAGCCGTTAAGGCGTGAAAAGGTAATAGACAGGGAGAGAGTTACTTTCGCATTTATAATATTAGTATGGATGGATTATATGGAAGGAACAGCAGAGGGTGCGGCATTAAAGGTTTGTAACAATCATCTAATAGGCATACTAGAAGGTTAACCCGTGTAGGAATTGAAGAGGCTCGCCGCACTCTAGATAGCCCGATCTAAGTATCACACAAAGTTAGTAGGAATTCAAAGTACCTACACATACACACAAAAGTAAAGGCTCCTGCAACAGGCGCGATACGCGACGCCACACAAAGGCACCGCATGTCGCGCCTGTTTGAAGGAGCCTTAAAACAGAATACCTATGCCTAATAGACCTAGGTACCTATACTATTACCCCATGTCTATATTAGCTAGGTATATCTAACGTAGTGAAAATAATTCATCTTTATGTTATAGCTTTTCCCTACTTTATTTTTGTTTTTTCAACCTGGCAATTCCAATCTAGATTGTATTGTAAGTATTATTATTCTCGACAAAGTACCGGATCGACGTTGCGATAATTCCATTAAAATACTTTCGTAGCAACACAAAAAAAAAAGTGTAATTATTATGATGTCTATGAGATTGGTATTAAATGGCGCTAAAGTTAGGTAAGTTCCTTGATCTCTGCAGCGCCAGTTTTGTTTCCAGCCCGCATGAACAAGGCAGGTGCTGACGACGGGAATCTGTGACCGCAGCATTCTCGTAAAATGTGGAGCTCAAACCCCGGTCCTGAGTCCTGACTTCCTAACAGTATTAAATGAATAGGTTAGTATTCCTACTTATAGTCCTCACTTCTCTCGTATGACCTCGGCACGAATTAAGTCGAAAGCGTCAGGGCAGCCCGCGAAATTCAATAAAATTTTCTTACGTTTATTACAATTCATTTGCAGGTTATTAGAGATCTTTAAAACTGAATGCTCCTCCACTGCTTTTTGCATACACATTTCAAATGTTTGTATAGACATTTTAGTAGCCGAGCCGTGCAGTTTTGAATTAGACTATCTTTGTCAAGTTTTATGTTGAACAAAATATGATTCGCGACCGTAAAACACAAACCTGAAAATTGCAAAAAACGTAAGAATATTTGAATTGCGCGGGCTACCTTAGCGCAACCCCCCTAAGCATAGCACATGCATGGCATGGTAAAAATATGGGCATGTCAGCACGGTGGTAAATAAATACACTAGGAAAAGCAAAGAAAGGTCACCTACTGTGTACTTAGTACGATAGATGTCGCTACGTATTACATTGGGCGTAGGTTAAAGGCCCCAATTCATCTGTAAACGGTGCGGCTAGACGTCACATTTGAGGACCTCTTGATAGAGCACCGCTATGCTATAGCTAACTAAGTAATAGTAAACAGAGCTGGTGACCAAATCGAAAAACTCCTTTACAAAAATGTCAAGCTCAATACATTTAAAATTAGTTCCACATTTCACCACTGGCCAAGTTATACTGGGCTGGGCACTCAATCCATGTCATGACTTATGAGGCTATTGTTGCGAGGGTATGTTAACATTCTGCGGCTATCGGCGAGTCACAGTGGGTCACTCGATAACCGCGCCACCGCGCTATCGAATGAATACATACAAGTTCCATTAGCTACTGTCATATCTACGTTGGTTGTAGGTAATGGTAAAGTCCGGCTGTGGTCATGTTGCTGTGGTATTTCATAATGCTAATTTTTCCAGAAGTATTGATAGGTATTAGCAGTTTAGTAGTTATCGCCATCACGTGGATTGAGCAGCTCCTGTTACGACTTTACGAGTACCTAGTTATTTTTATAATGTATAAATCAGCCTTTTCAATGTTGCTATTTTTGTCTTGTACCTATTTGTATGTTGGATCAATTGTTGTTCTATACCTATTTGTAAATTCCAAGTTTTTACCTGTCATGGCATTAGTATTGTTTCAGCTAGTCCTTTCCAACATGCAATTCCATTTTCAAATTCTAATTATTGTACTCTCTAGACATGTACCGTAGTGGTCTAAAATCTTGCTACACACATCAAAAGTGTCTAGGGATCAAGGTATTTTAAAAGGCTTGTGTTTAAACGCCTACCAGAAAAGTACCTATTTTACTACCAAAAACTTCGAAATACTCACCAAATTGTGTTTCAGAAAGTATTGTAGAAATTAACCTATTTTCCTTTTTATTTATAAGGCGTAGTCGACGGAGCCCGCTCGGCGGGGCACCTACTTCTGGGTGGTTTAAAAAAAATTAACCACGAAGAGGATGGCGGGGTCTTTCAGACCCCGCCGTCCTCTTCGTGGTTATTTTTTTTTACCCCGCCATCTCCTTCTAATCTAACCTGTCCGAGTCGGAGGGCCCAAGTCCCGAGCTCGCTTCGCACAATCTTGCATCCTGTCCCAACCTTGCGTTTTGAAGCAGACTTATTTTTGGTGAGCAACTTAAACAAGATTTGGTGAGCATTTATCCGTTTTGATAGGCAAAAAGAATATAAATACAACACCTACTATTATTCTGATGAGTGTATAATTATTTTGGAACTTAAAACGTTGTTCTTTAGGCACCTCGGTATAGAGTGGGTTTATTTTATTTGAAGTTAACATATTTTACTTGGTACTTAGTCTTAGGGTCTAAAAATTATTTTGATGAGCATTTAAATTGTAGCCATTTTAATATAATTATATTTTATTGCCTTGTAATGTTTTCGTAAGTGTATATCGACGAAGTACTCGCTGCTTTTGCATTAATAAAGACTTTTCGAGATTTTTGCTTATGCTGGAGTTTTCACCCTAGTTAATCGTAACATTAAATGTGATAAAAAGACTAACATAAAAGTTTTTAAAGGTTTTTATTGCGTAAAATAAACAATAAGTAGTCTGTATTTCCGCCGTTAACGCGTATACTAGCACAATCGCAGCGATTCGGAATACTCATTATGAGTTTATCTAAATGCTCTATTCCCATCCAATACCAAGAGCTAATACCATTTGGTATTAGTTTATTTCCGAATTTATTTTCTATTCCCAACGAGTACCACATTTTAAAACCAATACCAAAACAAGTTTGAAGAAATCAGATACAGTCAGGTTCAGTAAAATTAAAATGCTTTGAGTGACGAACTAAATTTCCGAAAACATAATAAATGTTCCCGAAAATCCTAACCCTAGACGGTCAACGTCAGTAGCATCCCGAGGTTCGGTTGGTTAGGTTCCTTTAAACCCTTTAGACAGAAATAGGAGCCCCGCGTAGCGGGGCTCCGTCGACCAGCTTATTAACCCTAACCCTATATTTAACCCTATATTAACTTATTAACTTATTAACTTATTAGCTTATTAACCCTATATTTAAAATTGCGTTTTACCGAAATCTAGGGTAATCACCCTAGATTTCGGTAAAACGCAATTTAAATAAAACTTTGTGTAGCTGAGTGTACAAAAACTCACGCTTTGGTATTCGTTAGTAATAGATTTTTTATTTAAAAAAATGTGGTACTCGTTGGGAATAGAAAATAAATTCGGAAATAAACTAATACCAAATGGTATTAGCTCTTGGTATTGGATGGGAATAGATCATCAAAATCACGTTGCGGAATGGTCGCCCAAATCCGTTATAACACGCGAAAAAATTCTGTATTCTGTATTCCCAATTTCTGTGTTCACGAGCCCATTGTAAACTGTGGTACACTTAGCGGCCTTCGGGAACGGAGATTGGCTTCATACAAGCGATTTCTTATGGTTTGATTAGGGTTTGATTGGTTATTAACATCCCTGAAGTACTATGCAGCCTCGTAACCAACATTATCGCGGTCATTGTATGATTGCGTCGAGCAATATTTGTATGTAACGATCTTGTCTGCGTGTGGTGATGTGAGCTCATCCTCCTTGTTGCTCTGCCACGCTGCCAGTGATGCGGTACGTGTCCAAAGTCGACATATAACACTCTGCGTAGTGCCCAGAGCCATTGACACAGCACGTTGCCGAGAACCAGCTTCCAACATTCCCACGGCTCTGATCATTTCTTCTCGGCTCAAATGACGTCTTCTCTCCATAATAACGTTATTTTGTATTAATTCCACTCGGAAGTATGGCAGAAATTTTACTGATTTGGCTTCCAAACCCGTTGCAGGATTATATAGTAATACGATTTGACAGTCGATTTTCATCTTTTGAACGAAATTAAAATCTATTCCCTTTTCTAATGACGAAATTTACTAAAAAGTATCCATAGGAGTGACAAATATTAAATTAAAAATACCAGATTTTCAGTAACTAGCAAAAACGTATTTGATTCCTAGACACTTTTGATCCTATAAGTGAAGCATCTCAATCCGCGCACTGCAACCTACTTGGTGCACAGAAACACTGTAATAGAGATTGGCGGGCTAAGTTTATGTTTATACACAAGGCTTTGTTGTTTTTGCCAGTCGGTCAGTATTATGAAGACGACCACGAGTTACACGACTTCTTAAAGAAAACAATGAAGGATCCTATATGATGTCGGTATGCCCTTAAAACGCATCACGTTATTGTATGACATCAGCCATTGTATTTTAGTTGGAACAATGTGTAGTGCTCTGCGCGCACGCAGCGTCAGGGCAGTCACGCGCTGATTCACAGACACGTACCAACAAGGGATGTACCAAGTCCAGCCGCTTATGGACTCGACCCGACATATTACTAGTCACGACCCGCTAACTTCATTAACATGACTTCCAAAGCGTTTATGAACGTAAGACAATGTCGTTTTTTCAACAAACTGGGTTTCTTGTTTCTTCCCTCCTGCATGTTTTGAATTGAGAAATTTATGTGAAACAAAATGTTATTTACTTCACGCTATCTTCCACAGACATGCCAAACGCATAGGAGGTAACTGATATCAAACTTGGTTAACCAGCTGTGTTGACAATCATCGTTTCATTCGTATATTTATGATACCAACTAAGTACTTATTCATTTTCCGTTGTTGCAATGTGATCAGAATCAGAATAGAACGGCTTTGAATTGGGTCGTTCAAATTCACATTGATGTGTCAAGGCGACCTATTTAAATCTTACTGATTCAAGTTAGCTTGCAGCCAAAAAACGACGCATACCTATTGCGTTATTCTTATTTTGGATCACATCCAAGAAGAAAAGAATCTAGTGATCAACTTCCACTTATAAGTAGGTACTTACTTCGATTATAATAGAGTACCTACTTCACCATAAGACAATTGACAAGGGAGTTCGAGTGGCTGCAATGAGTGGGGGATTCCCCGGTAGAAATGTGCTAACTATACATACAGGAAGCTCGCGATTTCTGTACGTTCGTTGCAATACAAAGCTAGATTTAAATTTAAATGATCTCATTTAGACTTAAATAGAGACTTCCAGATGTTTTCGTTGATATTATGATTAGACATCTAAATGGAGAGCCATTGGTCGTTGATCAAAATAAGAGGCATTTCATGAGCAAGCACTCAGATGCTAAATTGGAACGAATGGCGCCATCCAGCCAACGATGACGTAATCGGGGTACGTTCCTAATGGGTACCTACTTTAATCGAAGTGAGCATTTGGCAAGCAACGAATAAGTCGGTCGGTATCGCTTCCGTGCTAACGCTGGTGTTGCAAGCGCACGCCACAATATGCGGCTTTCACTGCGAATAAGAACAAACATCGCGTGTACCTACCTACCTTATGTATCTGCTGCTATTCCTGATGTCCCGAAATAATATGCTACAGTTGCAATCGCTTGAAACATTGATGATCAGCTGCATCTGGTCATAACGTCCCAAAATACCTAATTATTTCGGTACGCAGAATTAGGTATATATGTCCATGGACCCATTGCAGTACCTACCTACTGTTCTTCCATACAGTATGTATTTCTCCATGTCTTTTATAGGTCAACATTACGCGCTTTTTATTTATTAACAGCTAGCTGTTTTAGCAATGCGAAGACCTTTGAAATAATTAATTAAGAGCTTCATACTTCGACGTTATTTCGAAAACTCAAAAGTAATATCTGCGGTCATCTATAACACGAAAGCATTAGCTATCACGTAGAATAAAAATAGTGGTGAATAATTGTGTACCAACCAACATCGCAATATTCTCTTTAATAACTAAAAAACACAGCTGACTTGTTTGTGCATTACTGTGTATGACCATAATAACTTGCTTTATAATACTCACGTTCGTTGAGTAACTCCAATGGAATTTTAAAGCTATATAATATTGTCTATGACGTTGAATGTACATACTGGCGCCAACGACATGACTTAAATAGGGTTATCATACCATTTTTTTTTATACATGTTGCCTTTAAAGAATGTATGACGAATTTTTTAAACAAAGCCTATTATTATTCTGACGAGATAGACCCGATGTTCTCAAATAGGGAGATGAAAATGAGAAGTTCCCATGTGCGCTAGTGGGATGCAATTAATTAGGTATATTTTAATTAAAGTCGCCGCATAATATGAAATGCTTATCGTTTCCGGAGGTAGTCAGAGTCAACTAAGGAAATGAGCTCACAGCTGATGGCTAATATCCTGCCACTATTTCTGCAGCAATGCGTCCTTTTACATAATATATTATGGCTGTAGTACAGTGTAGGTAGATACTTGGTATTAAAAGGTTTAGCACAATATTATTTAACACGGCTTAATATTGGGTTAGGCTGAAAATATTTTATGCTATTCCGGATATTTTAAGCGAGACTTTACGAAACTGACTAGCTATTTGCCAAAAATCATCTGTCTTCGTGCCAACACACATGAATGACGTTTAATTGGTTCTTAAGAAAATCTATCTTATCCTACAGTCACTAAAAACGCAGCAACATTTTAGCGACACTGCACCCAGTCACCACACGTTGGACATTAGTCAGCCGAAGGAAGCGACAATTAAATGTGGAAGAACTAAGTCTTAATAAATTACTACAGTTGAATCAGCACATCAATACAGCTGTTACATTGTGGACTAAAATGGCATGCTTTGACCACTTTGTTTACACAGTTCCAGTTTGACATTCAAACAATATTTTCTGACGGAATGGCAAACTTCGTTTATGCTATGGTTGACATAACACAGGCGGTTTTGCCGAATTTTGTCGGAAACATTCGACAAAAGCGGTCACATTACGTCTTGTGATGGGACGTGCCAACTGCCAGGTCGCTTACATTGCATATTTAGTAGCGTGAGCTATTCCGTCAGTTGCATACTGAGCAGATGTTCATCTCACAGTACTTACTTTAGATATGTAAGTAGATATGTAAGTAGTTGATTATTTTATATGAGAAACCCTATAATGGTAAAGCCCATGCTTTGTTGCAGTATCACAAGCTATCACTGCATAGACGTGCTACACATCTTGTTCGGGTCGGCATGATTCGGCACGAATCACGATTTGGTACAGCCGAGCGTCTAAATATACAGGGTTATTTGTAACTCTACGTATTCCGTGCAGGACATCATAGTAGTGTTAAAATGCAACCAATTAAGCCACTAAATGTTCTACCGAAATTCTGTATCTTTTTTCCTAATTTTTGTTTGACAAAAATAATAATTACGAATTAATAAAAATAATAATTAGTGATATTTGCCTCAGCTCTTTGAATCACTTTCGGCTGAAATGATGGCGATTCTTTACTTTGGAAAACACCGAACACAGCACACTCTCTTGACACAGAAACGTCGAGATGGCGGCAAACGATATATTTTCGATTTCGGCCGCGCGCAGACTTATTTTGCGCGCACTCAGCGCGGCGAAATTTATTTTTGAATGTCGCAGCATCGCATCATGCTGAGATAGGAGCCTTTTGGCCTCGTATAGGAAATCTGTTTTTTTTAAATAAGTAAGCACTTTTTTCCTTTTTTAGGGTTCCGTACCTCAAAAGGAAAAAACGGAACCCTTATAGGATGACTTTGTTGTCCGTCTGTCTGTCTGTCTGTCAAGACCCTTTTTCTCAGGAACGCGTGGAGGTATCAAGCTGAAATTTATATCAAATACTCAGTCTACTGTCCTTTAGAGCTGCGAAAAAATCAAACTTTCTAAGCCAACGCAATCAAAAGATACAGCCGTTTATGCCGCAAATTTTCGACACTCGCAAGGGAATCAAAACCTACAGGGTACTTCCCGTGAACTCAGAATCTTTAAATTTGGTACGAAGCAACGTCTTATAGCACAGATAAAGGAAAAATTGCGAAAAGCATAAATTTTTAGTTACATCATATAATAAAAATATTTTTAATAATTTAGAACTTACTACCCCTTTCCTCATGAACGCGTAGTGGTATTATATTGAAATTCATATCAAATACTCAGGTCTATAAAAAAAGTCTTAAGCTGTAACAAAATCAAACTTTTATTTCAACGCAATCAAAAGAAACAGCAATTTAAGCCGCATATTTTGAAACTTGCAACTACTCGCAAGGGAATCAAAACCTAAAGGATACTTCCAGTCGAACTAGAATCTTGAAATTTGGCATGAAAAAACGTTTTATAGCACACATAAAGAAAACATTCAGAAAACCTAAAATTTTTTGTTACATCACATAATAAGGTTCAAATTTAATACTTAATTAGTATTTTTGAACCAGATTTCTAAATAGTGACTAAAAAACTTTGTAAATAAATAACTTTGATAAAAGAACTTTTGCAAGGCTGCTGCAAGGCTAGTGTAGGTATTTCAGTTATATTATAAAATAAATGATAATTATGTGTTAATATAAAATAAAGGATTACTGAAACGATAAAGAGACCTTTGTCTTAAAATGCTCCTCCAGCTTTCCACATTGTAATGTTATGAATTTCATTTAGCAATAAAAATACCATAGCTTTTACTTATATACCTACAGGTTTGTACAGAACCCTCGGTGCGCGAGTCCGACTAGCACTGGGCCGGTTTTTTTTAATTTGGTTTATGTCATACTAATCTAATCAATCGTGTTCTTCCGCGAGTGTTGTTCTTTCTTTAAGTCTAGAACTCAGTCTGACCTATACCTATTGTTTTCGATTCCTGTAGGTAGTTACATACATCTGAAAAGAGATTTCTCGTTGTTAGACAAACCCGGATTTGTTTATTTTTCTTCATTTGAGATTTTATTAAAGCTTTGTACATTTACTGACTGACCTTCTGTTGTCCCTTCGCTTGAGAACAAGAGCGCCTTGAGACGGACCACGCGGAAATACGACAGAGATAAAGACTTCCAATAACAATTCACTTTTGTCTTCGTATCCTCGAACACAATGCTGCGATTATCTTGAAGAACAAACTCAGGAGTGCATCAGATATTGATAGGTACTAAATTAAAAAAAAAACTGGCTAACCTGGCTACGTGTATTTCGGACCACGCACAGTAGTTACGATGTGTTACGAAGGGTACCGTAGTTGGGATGAATATTTATTTATGCATGCACAATTGATTTTATCGAACGTATAAAGGCTCGTACACACTGGCGCGACGCGACGCCCGACGCGGCCCGACACCAAGGCACCGCGCGTCGCGCGACGAGCGGCGCCTTTGTGTAGCGCTGTCGCGTCGCGCCTGTCTCAGGGAGCCTTAAATAAGTTTGTATTTCATAAGTATTTAGGTAGTATTTCTCGAAAAAACTATGAAAAATAAAGTTATCACTGCGGCTATTTCAGAAAATGTCTAATATCTCAAAAACTATTGACGACTGACGTAAATATAAAAAGCCACTTTCAACATTATAATTGTTTTAAACAATACCTTACACGCTTAGGTGAAACGATTTTTTTTATTTATCCCTCGGTTAAATGTACTTATGGGGAGAGCCACCCCTAATTGTTTTTTCCTAATTTTACTACACCATTCTTAAGCGGTGCACAGAACACACCTTCTTTCCAATTTTCGTCGATATTGTACAAAGAGTCTCCGAGTAACTTGTAGGTACCTAACATGGCTATGTAACATACGAACGGACAGACTGACAGAACCTAAAAAGGCTTTGGTAACTATTTTTTGGGTATCTAAGTAGGTCTTGAAGAAACTTGTTGTATTGATGTTTCTATTACCTATCTAGGATTCAAAATAAGTTTTGCAGACTGCGTTTTAATTTTCAATGCTCGGTAAATATTTATCTATATTTATAAAAATGAATCCCTATTTTCCTTGGTCACTTGAGAACGAGTTAACCGATTTTATCCATCATTGATAGCGGGAAGAAAAACCTAAAAAAGGCAAGGCATTTAAAGTTTTCTAATACTGTGTAGGCGGTTCTTACGAAAAAAAAAATTAAGAAAGGCGACGGGGTGGGTCGGGGGAACAAGAAATTTCACGCGGGCAAAAGGTAGTCTACAATAAAGTATGTAAGTAACTACATAGCCTCTCTAATAATACTAATAATTTTCTATCCTTCGACGCGGCACTGGATAGATACAAAGACCAGTCGAGTGCCATGACAGGGATGAATGATTCCCGCGGTAACTATGAATGGCCCGGTAGGTACTGCCGGTACAGAGTGAATGGCGGCGAGCCGGCTAATTGGCCGCCCTATGTCGTGGACTCGTGGCGGCAGGCGTAATTATCACCGGCCTGAGCTCAACTAAATGCCATCTCACGTGATACACGACTGCTGGTAACTACGTAGGTATATTTTATTCTTGTGTGTATAAGCTAGGAGTAATCTGTGCTTATGTAAACAAGAAACGGAAATACAAAATGTGAACGATCGATCTTCTTGTATTTATTTACCTATGGTAGCTACTCTACTTGGTAGTTACACTAGGTACCTGCTTATTGGTTACGTTTGAAATAAAATCCGCGCGAGGACTTCTGTGATGACCCGCCACCCCCTTCCCTTCCCATTTTATAGCGTGACGTCATGCTTAGTGCCGCTCGTGCGTGCCGCCATGAGTGCAAACCTACCTGTGACCGTACGTCATTTTCTGGCGAAGGGTTGCCAACTTACTATATTACCTAAAGTATGCTACTATTATTAGGAGTCTGGCTACTATCTCTACTTTTTTTTAAATACAGTAGGTAGACGAAACTACGATAATATTGTATAGGGATAAAAAAGCAACAATTTTCTTTTCAAAATGTGCAAGAAAATAGAAACACAAACGCCAACTAAAAAGGTATAAACAAGACATCATTAAATAACATCGGTTTTCGAATAGTCGGAGTCACACGTAATCTGTATGACTTACGCCTGAATTATTAGACAAAGTAGACTAGACATAATATATTTAGTTGATAATAACCAACTAAATATACCTGTGACTCCGGCTATACAAAAACCGATGTTATTTTTATTTGACTCCGGGCCCTGTTTAATAAACGTTACAATCCGACTATTTTGTAAATAAGTGACATATTTGTAAAGTTGTATGACAAGTGCTGTTTAATAAACCTTACAATTATGTAAGAATTTTACAAGTAAAAACATTACAAATAATAAACGGTTACATCTGCAGAAAACGCCTGTAGATTTCGATGACAATACGAATATTGTAACTACAAATTTGTAATTGTAAGTTATAAATTACATAAAAAATGTATGATTTTGTTGAAGATTCTTAAATCAAGGATAGATTTCAAAAATCTTAGATATTTAAAATATTTAGAATTTGGTTTACAGAGTATTTTTCTATTTGTTTGATTCATAACGAAAGTCATGGAGCACAATAACAAAATCACGATTCTGTCTCTAATATATGAGAATGAAGATGTTTTATTCGGTCGGTTTAGAGAAAAACTAACTCACGATATGAAAATAAAAAAGTGGAAAGACATTGCGGAACAGTTGAAATCTTTGAGCATCTATAGCAAAGACTGGAAATACCTACGTGACACAACATGGCAAAACTTTAGAAAAAGGACCATCGTAAGTAGATTTTAAGTTAAGTATTTAAAATTCTGCCCATTACATTTTAGTCCCCGACGTAAGAAGAGGGGTGTTCTTAGTCTGACCTTTGTATCTGTGTCTTTGTTTTTGTATCCGTGCCGTGGCACCATAGCTCACACACACGGAAGAACCGATTTTTATTTAATTTTTTTAATCCCCAACGAAACAACTTGGTGTTACAAGTTTGACGTGTATAAGAGTTAAGTTTAATCTAATATATAAAATTCTCGTGTCACAGTTTTCGTTGCCATACTCCTCCGAAACGGCTTAACCGATTTTGATGAAATTTTTTGTGCTTATCCGGTATCTATGAGAATCGGCCAACATCAATTTTTTTTTTTTTTTTTTTTTTGGTAGGTGGGGTAGGTAGGTAGGGTAGGTAGGTAGGGTAGGTAGGTAGGGTAGGTAGGTAGGTAGGGTAGGTAGGTAGGGTAGGTAGGTAGGGTAGGTAGGTAGGTAGGGTAGGTAGGTAGGGTACGCCGTAGATAAGTACCGCAACCCGTGCGAAGCCGGGGCGGGCAGCTAGTTTGAGCTATAAAATTACTAATAAGTATTTCCATATTTTCAGGAAAAAAGGGACAATCGTCAGCAGAATGGATCGAGAGGAGGGAAGAAATGTAGATATGATGATGATGATGAACTAGTACCTACTCAAAATAATTGGGAAAGATTCTTCTGTAATAGAAGGTCTTAGCGTGCCGGAATCATCTGGTTCAAACCAAGTACAAGTACATGAATCAGAGTCTCATGAAGCCACAATAAATACGCCTCCAGAAAACAGTCCTACTAAAGTTTCTCATAGACCAAGAAAAATATCACACTCAAACAATTATTTTGATCTTAGAACCCAGAAAATGGAAGTAGATTTGAAATTA
The DNA here is from genome assembly GCA_917490735.1 of Dryobotodes eremita. NCBI lineage: Eukaryota > Metazoa > Arthropoda > Insecta > Lepidoptera > Noctuidae > Dryobotodes > Dryobotodes eremita. Next base: position 12,826,329 of record OU823251.1, on the reverse strand, counting down.
GCCAATGAAAAACTTGAAATTGCAAAGCGTGAACGGTACAAGCTAGTTTTGGAAATACTAAAACTAGAAAGGGAATTGAATATACAGCAACAATCTAACTTTACGTTACCATTTTATGTACAAAATGTTATCATTGATTCTTCTTCTCCAGTTGTTATCCATTCACCTGGGCAAAATAAAAATGACGGAGATATTTTGGAGTTAGCAATACAAAGCATAGAATAATTTATAACTTTATTTTTAATCAAACAATTCTTTAATCAATAAAAACAATAAAAAAAAACATTCAAACAATTGTATTTATGACTCCAATACTCCAACACCTTCCTGTTCAAATACTTCCTCCTCGTCACTATTATTAGCAACTTGTTCATCACGGTCATTATTTTGTTCAGACTAGGGAGTATAATGCTGCGATCCTAAACGTTTTTCAATATTATGGAAAACTATGCTGGATAATATAATTTTGCTTGCAATAATTGGCTGTACTTTTAAATGATTATGGAAATTTTTCTTTTATTATTCCCAGTGCATTTTCGACCATTCTTCGTGTTGATTTAAAAGCACGTAAATATATTTCCAGTGCTCTCGTTCTGGGTATCTGTACCGGGATTTTAGGCGTCATTAGCCACTTTGTAAGACCATAGCCACTGTCTCCTAGTATTATGGCATTAGAAAATGGTCTCCATCCATTTCCCCATACTCCTGCTAGCGAAGAGCACCTAAGTACTCTAGCATCAAGAACAGAGCCTGGTTATCCAGCACTTGCGTAAAGATTTCCAAATTTGGTCCACATAGTACCATAATATTCATGGAATGATCTCCGTTTCTGTCTACATATGCGCATTCGTCTTGGCGAGGAGCATTCATTGTGATTAGCGAACCATCTACAATTCCTGCTATTCTAGGTATATTATATTTCATAAATAATCTAGGGATATCGAGACAATTAGTTGGCCAGCGGACTTCTTCTCGAAATAATTTACTGACCACAAACCTAGACACATTTTTTAAGCAGTTATGTATCGTTCATTTAGTTACACCATGCGCATCTGCTACAACATGGTATTGTGAGCCACTACCCATCCAGTGCAATACACACAAAATTTGCAGAGTGGGTGTAAGGGCTGCATTTCTCGTAAAATTGTATTTAAGTTCATGTCCTATTTTCGTTACCAAATATTTGACGGTAGTTTTGCTCCATGTAAAACACTGGTATTCAGTTGCATCTGGTTAGACTAGAAGCCAACCCCAACATAGTTGGGAAAAGGCTAGGTAGATGATGATTGGTGAAAAATGGGTACATTGAATAGAGTCGTTTTATCTGATTATTTTGCGTATAGTTACTCCAGAAGATTTAAATTTAAACAGCTTTACCCCGGGCGAAGTTTCTTCTGGTTGGAAGGGGTCGTTTTTTTTGTTTTCGTTGTGTTTGATGAGAGGGTGAATTTGATTTTTTCCTGGGTTTTACGCATTCCTAATTTAAAATCGGAACAGAAGTCAAATTTAATTTCTCTTAGCTATTATTGAAATTGCCGAATAGCAGTTTATCAATACATTTTTTGTCAATTTTCATGATGTTTAAGTAAACGTGACAGTCTCAATGAACTTTCGTTGCAAGCCGTACGTTAAGAGATAACGAATAAAAAATGGGTATTGACAGGTATTGGAAATTTGGCACAAAAATTTAAATAATATTTTTTTTTACAGTCCACCTCTTTCTTTAGGATGTGTCACTGTCACTTTCATCGTAGTTCATGTCATTGTCTTCCTCGGACGATGTACCGACACAGTCACTGTCATCTCGCCTCGTAGACCGGATCATCTCGCTTTCAATATTTCTCGTGCTCTATGCTGTGCCCACATTCTGTCACGTATTTGATCCATCTGGTTTACCTACTTCCCTCGTCCAGTCGCTTACCGTTACAGTCTTTATTGCATTTTGTGTTAATTTTATAATGTCGGTATAGGTCCTTGTTACATTATCAGAAACATTTTGTTTTACCTGATTTCAGATGAGCTCCAAAAGGTCACTGTGGTTTGGTAGGAGCCAGAGTACTTCATGACCATAACTATTCAACACTTCCTCAACTTCATATTGTTTAGGTGACATGGATGATTTAATTAAATAATACAGCTCCCGTTTGGTAATTTTTTTTTCATTAAAGCTCACTTGATGATCTCGTAACCAATTCTGTACCTATGTGTTCTTTATCTGCGATGCAGGGAATCTTATCTGTTGTTCTTCTGTTATAAGGGGATTTATCCATGATGATAATACCATTTGGTGGCAGATTTGGGATCCGCCTAACGTTTAACCATAAAAGAAACTTGTTACAAGCCAACCCATCTCGGAAATCACCAACAGTATTCTTGCACCTGAACTCCAATTCAGCGTTTTCTATGAAACCAACCTCGCCCCCTGCATGTATGTAGTAAAATGCACTGTTCCCTTGGGTCAACTACGATTCCATGTGAGTTCATTTTGTTGGTAGTGACAATATAATAGCTGTGGATGCAAGTCTTACTTAGGTCCATAGGTTACAGGTTTTTTTTCAGGTCCGAATTCCTGGTTTTCCTTCAAACGGCGTAAGTATTGTGCCGTCCAAGCCGCTATATCGGCCTGCGGCACAAGGTTATATCTGATATTTTTACTTCATCTGAATCTGTACCCAAGCTTAGACATTACATTACATTTACATAGGACATAGACATTTTGAAAGTAGAAAAATTACTTTATTGAATGACTATTATCGTGACATTTTAGGTCAATTCTAACTTGAGCGTTTCATTGATGATTTTAATTATTTAATTTCTGTAAATACATACAATGTTACGGGCGCAAATCATATTTTTATCAAAATACAAACTGACACTGACCTGCAAATTGCAAAATACGTAGGTAAGAACATTTTATTTCGCGGGCTACCTCTGCGCATGGTGACAGCCCTAGGTAATGTTGTGTTAAGGCTCGTGCATACCGGCACGACGCGACGCGACAGTGCACAAAGGCACCGCGTGTCGCGCGACGAGCGGTGCCTTTGAGCTGTGCTGTCGCGTCGCGCCTGTTTCTGGGAGCCTTTAGTGTCAACGCGCAGTTCGTCACGACCCAAACATGACAAAGTTAAAATTCCATTGAAACTGAAATTATTTTTTTATTACCGGCCCTTTTATTACAATGGTCAATAGATAAATCCTCGTATGTAAATGATCTAGGAAGGGGTATTCTACGAGTAGTATTAAGTCTCCATTTGTCAATTAAATTGACTTAAAATGTGAATCACGTACACAAACATGATTACATAAAATTATCATATGATAAATCCTCGTCCCCTTTCACAGAGAGGAGACCTTCGTCCCATCAGTAGGAACCACAGAAATAAGTAATAGGAACATTATGGGCTGATCATTCTAAATTCTCTTGAGAGGTAGCCCACACTTTTACTAGGTACTTTACAAAAGTAATCATTCTGTAATTCTAGTGGCCCTTCCAGTTTACTTTCGTGTTATGAACTAATCACCCAGTCAGCCTCCCGGAGGCTACCACAGACCTGGAGGCTCCTCTATCTTAGTCTGTCTAAAAATCTTTCGAGCAAGCTTAGATACAGCTGTTATTCTAAACTAAAATCAACAACGATTATGGTACATTTTAAGTAAACACCTTGATTTTTAGTGTCTTTGAGCCACACTTTGGCCGCACTGTTATTCAACATTTAAAGTTGTGAGGTATCTTACAATATTAGGGTAATTATATAAATATCTACCAATCAAGGGGTAATTTTCTATCTCATATGGGTGACTTTCTTGGCAGTGGTTAAGCTAAGGATAATGCTTTTGAAACTTACTAAAGCAATTCAGAAAGACAAACATATAGCCATGTAACATTGTTTGAGAAGTAAATAAAGCAGTTGAGTACAAATATCGCCAGTAATTTTGAGTTAAGATTGTGTTTGCTCACCTCAGTCGTGGGTGGTTAATCCCACAGGTGGGCTCCGACTACATTCATGGAATGTTGTAAACTTAGAGGTGTCAGTATAGTGTAGATATAATGTGCGCTTCAAAACTGAAGATAGTAAGATAGAGAATTTAGCAGCATTCATGTGCCTGAGAGCAGAATTGAGCTTAAACTGATCGATTGTTAATTTAAAATTTAATTTCTGCGTTGGAATGTTTAAGTGCTCATATACAAGAGTGGCACGCGTCAACGGCAGAGGCAACTGCAACCGCCGACACTCGTCAACGACAACGTGCCGCTCGTGTGGGTAATTGAGCACTAAAATTTACCATAGGTAGCTGAACTGATAAAGAAAATTTAGATGCCCCCAATCATTACAGGATCACTCAGTAAAGTTGTTCGTGTATACTAATGCCTGTCCCTTGTTTTATGTAATTTTTACTTACTTTAAAATAAAGTAACGGAGCAAATTTTGGAAACCTTCCAGTGCTACTTTTGGTAGAAATGTCACACAAACATGGAATCATGCCGATAATTTCTTGGCGGGATCTATTTAGGTGGTTCCGAAACACATCTTAAAAGAAGACTCTTTTTTATTGCTGTGGATATTTTTATTGCCGTGAATTTATGCTTACGAGCACAGAAGCACGTCTCTCCTAGTTGGAGTAAAACAGGTCAATAGGTATTGTGTGTCGTAATTATACGTCACAGACTGACGAACGCAGGGGAAAGTTTGAGTTTGTCATTTGGTTCCTAGGAAAACCCCATTCCTTAGAATAATTGAACAGCTGTCGTAAGTGGAAATAACACTTGTTTATGTACCTACCTATTCCCTTATTAATTGCGTGTTGGGTGACTAGCTGTGTGATTGGTAACAGTAATTTCCGCAAAGGTCAGACAGCATGGCTGCCATCGTCACGGAAAAAAAAGAAAATGATCGAATACTTAGAGTAGAAATATTCCGAAAAATCTGAATTGATATCGGTACCTACTTAGGTTATACATATTATACTTAGAATTTCTAAGGAACCATCGCGTCGTCTCGGTCTTCAATCTAATAGTACGGTTCTTAAAACTGATTATGGACTGCTAGAAACCAACCCTACCAAACAAAAAAACAGCAAATAATATAAAAAAAAACAATAGAAAACGGGAAATTGTAATTTCAGAACATTAATTCTACTGTCTAGCATAAGACAATGAAAAAAGAAGTTTGAAAATCCGAAAATGCATAAGTATCTACTACCTTCAGCATGTACCTGCTTTTTTATGAAATTTTGGTTAAACACTAGAGGAAACTATATTTTCTATCACCAAAATTTATATTTGTCATCAAGTTGTATCACCTAATAAATAGATCTATCGCCACGAAATATTTTCGTTCTCAGATAAACAAAAATTGTTCCCAGGTATGAAGTATCAAATTAATTCGAGACTCGGGGCACCCCGACTCGGACAGGTTAGGTTAGAAGGGGATGGCGGGGTCTGAAAGACCCCGCCATCCCCTTCGTGGTTATTTTTTTTCAAACCACCCAGAAGTAGGAGCCCCGCGAAGCGGGGCTCCGTCGACTACGCCTTATCGTTACTATAGCCATTCAGAAATAGGAGGCCTCGCCGAAACAAAGGCTCGGTGCCTGTTAGCAACACAATATAATACATACAAAAACATTTATTTGGTACTAGACCTTATATCTCAGGATTTTAGGTGATTTATTGTGGAACTGATTTTGCATTGTTTGGTGACTACATTTTGGTGACAGATCTACTATTTGGAGGACAAACCCTATTATTTAAGAAACACAAAACTAATTAAATTGGTAATAGCTTAAATGATACCCAACACTAGAATCAATAGACGGTATATCTTGTTTGTACCCACACGAAAAGCAAGAAACAAGCATTTTGGATTTTTTGCATCAGATGGCGCCTAAAGTACAAAAAGCAGTAGAAATACGGACTAAATCAGAAAACAAGGATGCCATTGAAAAAAACAGTAGATTTACTGTTAAAATAGTAGGGTTGGCAACACTGGCTAGAAGCTTACAAGACGAGGCAAAGTAGAGCACATCTTTTAAAATAAGTAGGTAGTACATGTAGGTTACACAGACTGTTCAGCGGTTGGGAAACGATATCCGGAAGCAACATAAGCCATTTACATCTGCAAAGCAACTAGTTAAACCTACTGTTTAAAACACGTGTTAAATGCAGTCATCAAGTCGAGAAGTGCACTGTTAGCGTCGCTAGTATCGCTCGATATTTGGGTCGTGACGAACTGCGCGTTGACAATAACACAACATTACCTTGGGCTGTCACCATGCGCAAAGGTAGCCCGCGAAATATAAATTTTCTTACCTACGTATTATGCAATTTGCTGGTCAGTATCAGTTTTTATTTTGATCAAAATATGATTTACGACCGTAACATTGTATGTTTTTACAAAAATAAAATAATTAAAATCATCAATGCCGTTGCATTGATGATATGAATTATTTTATCGTGACATTTTAGTTAGATAAATTCTAACGTAGAGCGTTCTCTAAGTTAGAATAATTGACCTAAAATGTCACCATTTCATGAAATACTCATTCAATAAAGTAATTTTTCTACTTTCAAAATGTCTATGTCCATGTCCATTGAAGCAGAGAGGAGCCAAGAAGTGAAGCACAAAGAAAATATTAACCTTTTTAATATAATTCCAAATGCTAATGTTTGCATTTCTCCGCTCGAATGGACAGGCTAACCATTTTAATAAATAGAAATGGTCAAGAATAGTACCTAACTAGTAAATTAATAACGGTGTATGAAGTGCTCATAAGAGAAGTTAGCATTAGATCTATAAATTCAAACTTGTAGCTGAGTAATATCAAATCGATAAGTGCCTATAAAATGTTAGTTATCATTTTAATATACACACCTACATAATGTCGCTTGACCACACTCATTAAGTCATTAAGTTTATCTATTTCGTTTATTATTGCGGGGAGAATACATTAATTATCCGGTCTGTATACTTACTGCATGAAGGACAGGTATTTTTTTATATATTTATTTATAAAATCCACAGATCATAATTCGTATTTCATTACTGCATTTTACTACTTACTTAGGTAGTCTTATATTTTATAATATTTTTGTCTTTCAGGTTTTCAGCTAGTAATAAATTATAAAAATACTTATATTCATATTCATATACTGTGTTCTCTCAAAATATTGAGCAAATATTGTTGCTCCCTGTCCCTGGCGATTTTAATAATTTCGATGCAATTGGAATGGAGGTTCTCAACATAATCATTTGGGAAATACGTAAGGCAAAATCCGACAGCTCACACTTATTTAATTATATGATTATTAGTGGTGTAGCAGCCCTATTTGCATCAGGCCCTGCAAGTGCAGCTATTGATGCACGCTGACGACGCATTTCCGTCAGCAACACTGCATATCCGGCTTCGTGTGCCCGCGCCGCGCGCCGCTCCGCTGCTGATAAACAAAGGGTCAAAGGAGCTTCCGCTCCAAGCAATAAACACTGGTCGTTGCTCTGCATGCGCCGTTTTAAATTTAGTATTACCTATAGTGTTACTTTGTAAGTAGATAAAGATAGCAACGTCTTTAGTTTTGATATAAGATACCTTTTTTGGCAAATTGACTACCAAGTACGCTATAATGATAGACATAAGATGGATAAATAAATAAATACTATTCTATTACTAACTTAAATTTTGCGTGTAATCAAATAACTATTGTCGTTTTATGAATTGGCTAAGTTTGCCGTGTTAACGGCATTTTGACGTATAGGTACATAATAGGGTGTCAATTTGCTTTTACATGCTCAATTAATTTCCCTGACAGTACATACCTATGTCAAAGAAATTCTTTATTTATATTGATCATATATTCCTAGATTTTGACTCCAGTAGGTACCAGTCTATCTAAACTGATCTAACTATAAAACGAAGATATCTGCGTTAGCTACGTCAAGCTAACGCTGTGGATTTGTAGAACAAGTAGATACGCACAATGATTCTGAAGCTTACCTACTTTTATGATCTTCGGTAGAATCTTCAAAATTATTTCGTATTTTACATAATTACTAGTGGCTCTGTGAGCTGTAGAGCTCGCGAGTCTTCCTTGGATAGCTTAAAACATTTAAAACTAAATAAATGTTCGCCTCGCACCTTAAAACAAAAAGCGCGAAATGGCTGAGATATGTTTTATTTTTACGTTTTCAACCCCCATATCAACATCACATATCAATTTTTTTTTAAATTTCGCGAAGCTGATTTGACAAAAAAAAAAATCTATGTAATTATCGAACCCGCTCACAAAATTTCACGAGAATCGGTTGAGAAATGCGACCTGTAGAGGAGAACAGTCATCCGGACCAGTGATAGGAATAGGTAGTGCCTATTTGCCTAAACTTCGAAGAGCAGAGACGAGACTTCCTTAGGACAATTTTTTTTCCGGGACATCTGTCCCGAAATTCGGGACAACACTTTTAAATACATTAAAAAAATATGTTATTTGGAATAAGTAATTCGTCTATATTTACCTAAAGTTTGCGACTAGACATAACATTTATAATTTATAACTCCATAATAATAACTTATCCTCTATGGGCTCTAAAGGAAAAATAAAACACATAGTATAATAATATAAATATACATATATTTGTTACAACAATATTCTATGTGTTTTATTTTTCCTTTAGAGCCCATAGAGGATAAGTTATTATTATGGAGTTATAAATTATAAATGTTATGTCTAGTCGCAAACTTTAGGTAAATATAGACGAATTACTTATTCCAAATAACATATCTTTTTAATGTATTTAAAAGTGTTGTCCCGAATTTCGGGACAGATGTCCCGGAAAAAAAATTGTCCTAAGGAAGTCTCGTCTCTGTTCTTCGAAGTATAGGCAAATAGGCACTACCTATTCCTATCACTGATCCGGACACACGAAAGCATTTTTGCCCAAGCTGAAACGGAGACGATTCGCGCTCGCTCGATCAAATAAGGAAAACAAGGGCGATGGTTTATATCAATGCAATGGATGCGGGTAAATCTGTTCTTACAGTGACGTCACAAAACCCACAAGTTGTTTTCATTTAGGAACATCACCATATTTGTTTTTAAAGTTAACTGACTAAGTTCTTAGGACATTGCATTTTCATGTAAAGTGTCGTATAAATTAATACATTAGTAACATTTACTGGTAAACATCAGCTGCACGTAGGATTCCATGCGTTGTTTGACGTCATTCAGCGACCGGCGTTGCATCACGCAAACACGAACAATTAATTTTACAGAAACGTTGGGTCGTTGAACTTAAACAATGACGATGTACTTACTGCACCTTGATAGAAGACCTAGTTTTTCTAAAGTCTAGGAACTCTTAGACAAAGTAACCATTTACGAATTAAGACGCGAATGAGATTATTAACACTGTGGTTGGTATTCACAGAAGCTATCGGAAAATTACATCAATTAAAATGTCAATTCCATGCCAATTCTATTCAAAGCTTAATATCGATAGACTTCTTCATAATTAATGTCAAGCGCCCTAAAATCGCTAAAAAGCTCCATATAACAAAAGAGTCCACATCAAACCAACGATTTACCAGCAATTTTTAACTCGTAACACTTTGATCAGCCGCCTCATTGTTACACATGAGAACTGAACCTTTTGACTGACAAAGGGATCAGCCGATAATCGTTCAAATGTCCATCAGGTCATCAGTCAGAGGCGAGATGAAAGCTTCTCAGTCCGGCCGCGAGTGGATAATGAAAGACGAAGCTAGTGTGACAAATGAGGCTCTCCGCATTGTTGTATCGGCTTTGTATTAATGAAGATCATGAGCAAAGTAAGCCGACTGTTCACACCATATTGCTGACCAGTTACAAATTAGTGGAGTTGTAGCTCTAGACATCTTCATTGATCAGGTAAGTAGTTCATTCTTCATTGAATTTAAAACAGATGCAGTTTCTTGCCGGTTCTTTCTACCTTAGCATGTGTTTTTTTTTTTTGTAGGTAAATTTATATAATATTATGAGATTTGATCACTTCATAAATGGTCATAATCTTGTCGCTAATCTACTTAGATTTTATCAAACTTTGCCCTGGATATGCAAATCACATTTAATCGGTGACCAGTAATAGATAGGTATTTGAGTACCTATACTTACTTACTTGCAGCTTGAAGTTGCAATTGTTAGTCATATTACGTACCTACCAGATAAAAAAAATAACTAGGTACTCGTTATGGATCAGAAAAGTGGAGATGCAAAAGCGCGTATATAGACGGCTGTTAATAAATAATCTATACTAAGTATACATCGCACACCTAGATAAAGAGTAGCGGAACTCAAAATACCTCTTTTTTTCAGGAACAGCAAAAAAAGGTTTTACTCGTTTCGTTTTCTATTTGACCGATTTAAAATATTGTTGTATGATGTAGATGATGTTGTATATTATTTTACTAAGATATTAATTTCTCAATTAATATATTAGTAAAATAATATACAGCATCATCAGATTCCGATAATCGCAATAACTGGATGTTGGATTATTTTGAGTTGTGCCATCCTTTGTCTAAAAAAAGGGACATCGACGCGCCAACTGAAACCATGAATTCAACACATGATTCTAGACCTCATAGCGTAGATATTTTTCGTTGGTTATCAAAAAAATCTGCTGTTTCATAGAAAAGTGCAATACCTACGCGGTAAAAATGTATGGCAGAGCACATTCTTTTTCATCATGAGTACTGAATCCGTGGTAACAGGTCGTGCGTCCATGTCCCTGCCACCCTGTATATATACTAATATAATAAAGCTGAAGAGTTTGTTTGTTTGAACGCGCTAATCTCTGGAGCTAACAGTCGGATTTAAAAAAATCTTATTAGCGTTTGATAGTCCAATTCTTGAGGAAGGTTATAGGCTATTTAACATCACGCTACGACCATTAGGAGCCGAGCAAAATGAAGTCAGAAAAAATGCTAAGCGAAAATGAAGTAATATATAAGTAATTAAGATTATGATCATAAACATTTTATAGAGGTGGAATTTGTAGGAGAAAATGCGAAATTCACGCGAAAGAAGTCGCGGGGGAAGTGCTAGTAATATAATATGACAGATTAGCGATACCTAAAGGGTGTGTGAAATAAAACTTAACATTGTTAAAGAAGTCGTGGATATTTCCACTGAAAAATGTGGCGATCAAAATATAATTTTACATGCACATAAGAATCGTTGTGTTTATTTGTGTTATGCAGTTAGAATATACAGGACAGAGCTTAAAAGTGACGTCTGAACCATTTTTTTGATTAATTTCCCTTTATTCATTCATTTATTCGTGTTTTCAGCATATCAATAAAGGACAGGAGGCTAATGCCCCGTTATTATACACTTCGCTTGCTGTAATGACCTTTTTCATGAAATGTTAATATCATACAGCAGTTGTTTTGTATATCAAATCAACTTCTGTGTGTTGTTGTTTAAGAAAAAGGAGATCAATTTGAATAGGTAGCTATAATTTTGTTATGAAAGAAAAAAGAACTCCGCGCCCAAATATCATCAACTACTTTTTGGCAACTCATTACATATAAAAACAAAACAAACGTTCAGACCGAGCAACTTCCGAGTCTAGGGCCCGTATTACAGAACCTCACTCACGATTCAAGCATTATTTAAAACTAAATTCAACCAATCAAATGTTTCTAAACTAGTTTTAAATAATGCTTGAGTCTTGAGTGAGGTTCTGTAATACGGGCCTAGGTATAGATATCGGCCAAAATAAGTAAGTGCTCATACACACGAGCGTCACGTGTTAACGGCAGAAGCAACTGCAGCCGTCGACAATATGCCGTTCGTGTATTTGAGCACCGCACTCAAATACACGAGCGGCACGGCCAGCACTTTATCGACGGCAGCCGTCGACGCGTCGCGTCGATGGCTACCGTTGGTTCAGCCGTTGACGCGTGTCGCTCGTGTTTATGCACAGACACTTTACAACGTTTATTAGTAAGGAGGTAACCTACTTACTAATAAACGTTGGGTAGCGTCTGTGACTCTGTGGAGTTATACGCCGATTTCTCTCTTTCAGTCGTCAACAATTTGACGCTCGAAAGAAGAAGACAAAGAGTTGTGTAAGTATACAGACGCTATACGACGCTATACATATTATACACTAGATTCTGCCCGCGACTTCGCCCGCGTGGTATTCAGAAATTATTCCACGGGAACGTGCTATCGGGACAAAAAGTAGCCTATGTCCTTCTCCAGGATGCCATCTTTTTTATTTTTTCATCTACTTGCCAAATTTTATCGAAATCCGTTCAGAGGTTTAGGCGTGAAAAGGCAACACACAGACAGAGCTACTTTCGAATTTATTGACCGAGTGAGCACGAAGCGCGAGCGAAGAGTCTCCGTTTCAGCTTGGGCAAAAATGCTTTCTTATGTCCGGATGTCGGGCGGATGTCTGATCTCCTCTACAGGTCGCATTTCTTAACCGATTCTCGTGAAATTTTGTGAGCAGGTTCAATAATTATATGAATCTTTTTTGTCGAATTCAGGTTTTCTAAATTTTTCAAAATAGCGGAGATATGGGGGTTGAAAACGTAAAAAAAAATACTGCCATTTCACGCTCTTTGCGCGAGCTTTTTGTTTTAAGGGTGCGCGATGAATATTTATTCAGTTTCAAGCTATACAAACACAGACTCGCGAGGCCTACAGCTCATAGAGCCACTAGTAATATTAGTATGGATTATACGCGTAGATACCTATGTGTAGCATGTTTAACTAAGTGATATCTACGTAGATACATATTTAATGTAAGTTTCGTGATAATAAGCCACATGTGTCCCAGATAGTTTAAGGTAAAGCTAACATTAATGTAAAGTACCCGCATTTAAACTCGTTTCTATTCTGTGTCATGGAGACCAGACTCGTTACATTTATTAAATTCTTTCGAAGCATTTCTTACAAGTATTTGCTGTTCCACAAAATAAATGGTTAGTCAGCATAAGTAGGTTTGTTTACTTACATTGAATGCAAGAAACAAAAGGTTGTGTTAACTTTATAATACCTCCCAATACAATTAAAATGTTAATAAGTATTATTGATTTGTTCAGGATTGAGACCCTTTCCAAACTGTTTCGCAGTTTCACCTAGATAATTATGTAAGAACCGTCGCCACATTGCAAGACCAACAGATTAATTATAGCAATATTTGGACAATCTTACTAAGTAAATTACAAATAAAAAAAGAAAATACACGCGACGACGTCGACGTTTGTGTCCAAACAATAGTCGTCTAAGTACAGTACAACTATTTTCTTAATGTCCCTCGGGAATCATCGCATTTCCGAATACAAACGAATACTAATTTCCATGTCCATCAATTATTAGATTTATCTTGTATAATAATTTGAATTCAAAACTAAGTAGGTACTTTAATTGTTGTTACGTCAAAACAAAACAATAAAGTACTTAGTTCTGAATTCAAATTATTATAAATAATAGAAAAAATAATTATTATAATTACCTATTGAAAATAGTTGTACTGTACCTACAATGTGATTCAGTAACTTCGGTTTTTTTGTAAGGATTTTCCGCCTATTATGTAACTGCGAAATTACTAATCGTACCTAACCTATTCATTGATTCATATTTTACATACGGGTACTACTTTTATAAAAATTTTTGCTTCAGCCAATTGTATTAAATCATTTTGCGATACATTTAATTCACATGTTAGTAATACAACAAGGTTCTGTGGTTAAGAGCCGTCCTTGCCCTCGAGATCTAGAACCAACCGGACCTTGTGTTCTCAAGAGCTCTAAGTAAATCTACTTCAAAGTCTGACTTCATTCCAAACTGGTGGCCAATCAGAAAGCAGAAACTCTATCCGTATAAATCAGGTAAATCCTCAGCTGTAGCCCGCCAAATTAAAATTTTCTTTGGTTTTTTGCAAATTGCACCTCTGTTTTACGTCGTGTGTTGATCAAATTTTCATATAAAAATTCTTAGGTGGAACAAATTTCCAAAGTTTGACGATTGATATGAAATTGATGATTATCATTCGTACAGTCGCGAATCGCATTTTGATCAATATACGACGTAAAACAGAGCTGCAATTTGCAAAAAACCAAAGAAAGTTTGAATTTTGCGGGCTACGGCTGAGAATTCTTTGTTTATGTAATTTTGAATTTTGAATCTAGTGATGTCATCGGTCGCAAGCCGCGACTGTGACGTGTGACTGCCACGTTGGTCTAGTGATCACAAACGCTACTGCTGATCATGAGGTTGGGTTAAATTCCCGGGTTGGGGAAACTGTTATTGGGTTTTTCCATCAGGAATTTCTCAGTAGCAGTTCGGAGTCTGGATTGGTGCCCGGTTGATGGCGATAGGCTCGCCCCCTATTACATGGGACTTAAGAGGCTATGCACTAAAATGACAAATTTTGATCAATTTTGTTCATTGTTTGTGAGAAAGGAAAAGAATTTAAACAAAATTATTTGAGGTTGGAAAATTTGAGTTCTTTGTTTTACATGTGGCTGAAAGGAATTTTTCAAATAAATTAAGTATTCATGGAAAATCACTCAAATTCGCAACAAGTTTTCCAAAAAATGACACGAGGCTCTTGATTTTGAACATAAAAAATATTATATTATTATTATTTTATTATTATTATTATATTATTATATGGTCTACTTGCACGTGGCTGGACCAGATTTTTTCAACTTTGATAGAAAATATGTATAGCAGAAAAATAATGTTGATCGAAATTTTTGTTTTGTTTTTGGATTTGTTTTGGATTGTTTGTATTACTGTAAATTGCAACAAATGCTTTAAGTTTAAGTTTGATACACAAGGGAAAACAACTGCAGAACAATAAAATTAGATGTGGAAAATATGAAGCAACCTGTATCAGTCAACATTTCAGAAAGTACGTCTTTTCGCTATCGCACATCGCACCTACTCGGGTACGCACGAATACATTTCAAGCTATACATTTCCAGTATAAGCTGACTTCTCATTGTACGACAAGCCTATACAATGCGAGGTCAGCTTAAAATGGAAATGTATAGCTTGATATGTAGCCGTGTGTACACAGGTATCTTGTTGATTACAATTACAACACTAGCAAACGTTACTTACATATTAAAACAATGGACTTACATCCTCACCTACTGACGGCTACTCTTGCGCACGTTATTACGCAGTAAGTTCTACTTATCATCTAGAGTATTCTAGAGAGTCTATTATTTTAAAATAGGTCGAGCCTCTAAAATATTTTTCTTTAAATACTTACATAACAATTTGTGTCATTCTTTATTTTATCTCAATTCTAGTACCTACTGAGGCTTGACTCATACTACGAGTAATGCTTAGGTACCTAGATTAATATTTCATGGAATTATGTTTTTATACAGACATATATTAATTATGTTTATTTGCGGTAAGACATAAAATGACGCAACGAAATTTAATTAAATCAAAATATACCAATCTGGGGGGAAATATGCATCACATTCTCACAAAACGGCCATCGCTCAGCATAAAGGCTACTACAAACAGGCGCGACACGCGACGCGAATCGCACGCGACACAAAAGCACCGCTCATCGCACGACAGGCTGTGCTTTTGTGTCGCGTCGCGTGTCGCGCCTGTTTGTAGGAGCTTTAAAGCTATGGCTGTGACCCTATGCGATACAGAGCCAAAGCGCTGGTTTTGGCAGTAACTAAATAGGTATTAAAGGTGTGCGTCGATCGGCGTGGCGCACGCCGCCGCCGGTAATTGCAGCCACACCGCCGGTAATTACTACCACGCCGCCGCCGATGATTTTTCATAGTTGCAGAGACGCCTGAACTGCCCATATTTCGATGGACTCCTTCTAGTAGTCCACAAATACCATATACAGTGGCTGATTGTACTTTTCGGTCTTCTGTACAATTTGTCACACAGTATGGATGTGGTCTACGGTACTGAAGACTTTTTGAAAGCCGGCTTGTGCCTGACACTGGACACCTGTCTCAAGTGTCGTGGCGAGACAGTTCGTGACGACTCTCGAGAAGTTTGCAGTCAATAGTGAGATGGATCTATAGTTCTTCAGCATGATATTATATGGTTTTTGAAGAACAGAACCACTATACCTCGTTCCACCTCTCAGGCTTTGTACCTTCTTGGATGAAAAGAGATTTTTGTTATAGTTGTTTGACTTTAATGGTGGTTTTATTTTCACCATCCAGTCCACGCCGATAACGCCGATAACGCCGCCAGCGCCGCCGACAAATTAGACGTCAAACGCCGCCGCCGATACTAAAAACATCGCAGCACACCTCTACTAGGACTTACTTTTATGCTTGACTGAATGGAGCGATGACTTGGAATCGAAAAGTTTCAGAATAAACTAGAAAACTGTGAAAACATTAAGGAAAAGGGACGCGGCAATTATTCATCAGTATCTACCTACCTACAATAAAATTACTAATCCTATGATATCTTGAATTACAATGACGAGTATGATGTCTGCAACAAAAGGTGGCAGTCATGATTATCGTCACTCCATTTTATCGTTTTGCAGAGGATTATAGTTTAAAACTATTTAGCGTTAAGAGGTCGCTAAGCAATTTATTAGTAGCTGTAAAATTTAAACACCACCCCGGTGCACTGTTTAAAGCTTGCTAAGAGGATGCTAAGGCCTGTATTACAGAACCTCACTCAAGACTCAAGCATTACTTAAAACTAGTTTAGAGTTATTTGATTGGTTGAAACTAGTTTTAAGTAATCCTTGATTCTTGAGTGAGGTTCTGTAATACGGGACTAAGAAGCAAGATGGCGGATTTTATTTGAATCAGCTGATCGATTCAATAGGGTTATTGTGTGCTTCAAGGATATTTTGTACCTAATATAGAGTTGTGCCTACCGAAAAGCCACGTTGTGGCAGTCACACACAAATAACAAAAGATATTTTATAAAAAAAAAACAATTTATTTTGATACATAATAAAGCTACATTCATTTCGTTATAAATTCATTATTTTTAATTTCCAATATTCTTTCTCCAAAGACCTAGATGCCGTTCTTTTCTCATGCCACTTTCATTTCTCATCTTTGTCACGTAGCATGGTCTCCTCCCACATTTTTGCGAATAGTTAAATAGTTAGTGCTAGGTGCTAGTCGGTTTCATAGCAGAAGTCAAACTTGTACCTGTAAACAAGTATAATAATTGTTATTAAAAGACACTGAAAGCCCAGTGCAAAAGCAATAGTCAGGAAGTAATATAGAATAGATACAATTAAGTACCTACATACATTTCTAGGAGAGAATGTTCATGTGAACAAGCCGATAGGACATGCAAATACATACACGCACATCAAAAGTGTCTAGGGTCAAGCACGTTTTTGTCAGTTACTAAAAATCGGATTTTTAATCATATTTTTTGTAACTCTTATGGATACATTTTTAGTAAATTTTGTCATTTGAAAAGGTTTTTGAATTTCGGTCAAAAGATGAAAATCTGTCAAGTCGTATTCCTATATAATCCTGCAACGGGTTTGAGGATAAATCGGTAAAATTTCTGCCATACTTCTGAGTGAAATGAATACAAAAGAACGTTATTATGGAGAGAAGACGTCATTTGAGCCGAGAAGAAATGATCAGAACCTTGGGAATGTTGGAAACTGGTTCTAGGCAACGTGCTGTGGCAATCGCTCTGGGCACTACGCAGAGTGTTATAAGCCGACTTTGGACACGTACCGCATCACTGGCAGCGTGGCAGAGCAACATGTAGGACGAAATCGCATCACCAGATGTAGACAAGATCATTACTGCTCGACGAAATCGTAAAATGAGTGCGATGATGTTGGTTCGCGAGACTTCATAGCTCTTCAGGGATGATATGTGATCAAACCGAAATCGCTTGCATGAAGTCAATCTCCGTTCCCGAAGGCCGCTACGTGCACCATCTATTGAGGCCCGCAATCGCCGGGGTCGTTTACAATGGGCTCGTGAACACAGAAATTGGGCAGAAGAAAAGTGGCGTCTTGTGTTTTTTTCTGACGAATCTTGCCTTGGTATGCGGCCAGATACTAGACGGTATTGGCGGACCCCTAGACGCCAAGAACGTTTAAAATCATGCCAGGAAGTCCATGTATACAGTGGTGGAACAATCATGATATGGGCGGGTATTTGGATTGACGGAAGAAACGAACTGATTTGTATCAGAGGCAATCTCAATGCACAGATTTACGCTGAAACGATTGAATCAGATGTTGTCATTCCTTTGCGGACCCAATTTAGTGCTTCATTTCTGCTTAGGTATGCAAGATAATGCATGTCCACACACTGCCAGAGTCGTTGCAAACAGATTTGCCGCAGCTAATAATTAATTCATTATTTGTAATTTTTATGATGTACATATTAAAGAGTAGTTATTCTATTATATTCTAATAACAACGTCCTAACACGGCCTGCTCAATCGCCACACTTGAATCCCATTGAGCACGCATGGGATATGCTTCAAAGAAGAGTTCTACCAAAAATGGATGCCGTACTCACAGCAGAAAATTATTTTCGTCGGTTACAAAGGAAGTGGATGTTCGGTTACCATTCCGCAGTGATTTGGATGAACTCATATTGTGTCAATCGCTGCGATTGTGCTATAAGCGTTTACGGCAGAAATACAGACTACTAATTGTTTATTTTACGCAATAAAAACCTTTAAAAACTTTTAGGCTAGTGAACCGTCTTAGGGGCGCTATTTTTACCTTTTATCACATTATAATGTCAGGATTACCAAAGGTGAAAAATCCAGCATCAGTAAACAAATCGCGAAAAGTCTTTATTAATGCAAAAGCAGAGAGTTCTTCTTTGATCTACACGTACGAAAACATTTTATTGAATCAATTTAAATTGACATATTTTTTTAATTTCAATAGGACAATATAATATATCTTTTAAATACCTTTAATGTGTGTAGCTATTATCAGCTACTGCTTTAACATTAATTTGGTCAGTTTACATTAGTAATTAGTAAGACCTAGACATAAATTCAGACATAAATACCTTTTCCTGTTTACTTCAATTATTGGAGCTTATTATTTTCATTGCTACCATCGCAAACACAATGAAATAAACATTATAAATTATTTTATTCAAATTCAATTTTTCGGATGAAATTTTTGACTTAGGCTAGACTTAGGTATGTTATTAGTGTTCTGTGGGTATGTCTGTCAAAGTCAGGGCAAATACAAAAAATCGTGGTTTTGACAACTTTTTTCTTAAAATTCTGTTTGGTAGTCGACTATTTTGATTGTAATCTGTGCCGAACGCATAATTTAACCTCAATTTCATTACGCTACTAATCACCTGCTAACTAGCGTTTATATATAAAGAAAAGTTAATCATTGATTAAGAGCTAACTAATTTGTAAGCTAATCAGTGAATAGCGCGATTTTTATAAATAAATAAGGCAACAGCACCTGTCGTAAAATGTGTCAATTTTGTCATGTTTTGACAAATATGTCGCACTGTGAGTTATATGAGGTAAATGTATCGAATGTGTCAGGAGGTAAATGTACCGAAATATGGAGTTCGTGCGTAGGCCCCTTGTAATTGAAGGAAAATAACCTAAATTACCCCATGTAAAGTAACCTTTTGTATTACTGTCAATGCTATTGTTATCTGTGTATCCTTAGTTGGAAATACTATGGGGTTTATTTATAAACGTTGCTTGAAGTTAGGTTATGGTTAGCGACTGTTTAACTATATATTACTATTACTACTTAGTAACGCGCCCACCCAGAACAGTTAATTACGGAAAAAGAAACATTGAATATGAGGGTGTCAACATGTACAATAAAATACAGATGGCTATAAAAGAACAAAAAAGTGTGTCTGCGTTTAAAAAACAACTAAAATCACACATTATGAGTAACTCAAAAATCTAAAAACTTAAAACTAATACAAAAATAAAATAATAATATTCAATTGGTCAGTACGCTGCCTTGTATGCCACATCTAGTATGTTGTAACTTTTACTTTTGTATCCGTGTTTGCTCGGTTGGTGATATTCATTGTGTTATGTGCCTACCCGTTAAAAATTATTTTTTCTTTACGCTTGTTATTTAAACATAAATTGTAAATCTTGTTTCTCAGTAAGTGAATTATTGTTAATTCTTATGAGGAAATAAAGTTCTTAAACCAGATATTTCGACCGTTTAATAAAAACGTCTCTTAACTTTAGGCAAAGTTTATGAATAAAGGGGTAAATTAATAAATAATTAACTAGGATAGTTGGTACAATGAGAAATCGACGCAGTGGAAATCTCAATTATTTGCAGTTGCTACATTTTCATTCAGTAGCAAATTTTCCTGTTGTAAATCAACTCCAGTGTGATGTGTGATTCACCGGTTTCTGAAAGCCTATAGGATTTAATCTGTGGTGTGTGGTCAAATCTTGCGATTTGATTGGTTGCTGGTGTTTCGGTCCACCAATCACAGATGTTAACACGAGCCTGACAACTTGTTAGAAATTACATTATTATTGTATGGTAATATGGTAATCAGCTTTTTAGAAACCGAATGTAGGTACCTACCTAAGCCTTTGCAGTAAAAGTAGTTTAGATTGTTGTCGACAACAAAGCAGCGCAATGGAATAGAAAAACAACTTTCAGAAATGCCACGAATTCACTAAGGTTATTTTTACCCTATTTCTTGAAACTCCGCCGATAACAGACTACATACATGAAGATCGAGCAATATACTCTGAATTTACTTGAAATAAAAATAAACCATTGAATTACCAGAATTCGTTCAGAACTACCTACTTACATTCAAGAAGCCGTATCCTATCTATTCTATTAATAAAGTACACCTGTCCAATACTTTATCGAAAGTGATGTTGCCCAAAAACGTAGCACATGGCGTCCTAAATTTAGTTAATCGTTTCCTGTTTAATCCAGCCGTAAACTGAGAAGTATGCTGAACTGCACTACATTTATCGAGCCGTTTACACCTTATAAATAGGTAGGTACACTTTCAAATGTAACGCTTGACGACAGTATTTTATTTTTAACCCACCTCAAAAAAAGGAGGAGGTTCTCAATTCGACTGTATACATATATATTTTTTTTTTTTTAGCTCAGAACTTTTTTCTGGGTGATTCAATTTGGATGAGCTTTTTTTATTTGAAAGCTGGTACTTAACATGTGGTCCTATTTAAATTTGATCAAGTAGTGACCAGAAGTTTTTGAGTTATCCTTAATAATGCGTATTTTTCCACTTAGTTTATATTGATGACGTTATAATAATTTCCTGTCACGGTTATTTACATATCAAGTAGTGGTATACGAATGTGTGGTAGGTACCACAGCTAAAAAGTGAAAAATAAAAACTTTTTTACAAAAAAACAACCGACTTCCAAAACTAACACAAAAATACGTGAAAAATAACTTTAATTTCGGAAGTCGGTGCCCAGAAACGAAAATACACAACCAAAGACACGTTTTTTAGTGTTTAAAAAAATACATTTTTGGAGTGATCACTTCTTTAGGCTCACTTTGCGTTCTTTTGAACTGTGAACGAAACTGAACCGTTACGCTCTGGTCGGTGACGCTGAATCAGGTATACTCGGTCTCAGTCGGTCGGTGACGCTGAATCAGGTATACTCGGTCTCAGTCGGTCGGTGACGCTGAATCAGGTATACTCGGTCTCAGTCGGTCGGTGACGCTGAATCAGGTATACTCGGTCTCAGTCGGTCGGTGACGCTGAATCAGGTATACTCGGTCTCAGTCGGTCGGTGACGCTGAATCAGGTATACTCGGTCTCAGTCGGTCTGTGACGCTGAACCGCGTATACTCGGCTCCAGCCGTAAGTATTCACTTCAATCATGTGCAACTAAGCAAATGCAAATAAGCAAACACCCTATTTTTTTTTCTATCATAGTGGACAAAACATGTTACAGTAGGCACCTAATTATCAAAAGGAAGATTCACACAGAAAGCATTTTGACAGGTTAATATAATCAAGGATATAAACTACAATATTTATATTATTGATTGAATTACCTTTTAAAATGGAGTAAATTCTCAAGCTTATAGTCCGACCCAACAAAAACCGTGAACAATTGCGGTACTTGTTAAAATCTTTCAGGTCCGCTGGACTACGAGCTTAATAAAGTATTACCCTATGTTCATGTGCGGTTTGCCTGATGGTTTCCATTGACGTCAATATTTGCGGAAAACCACTGAATTTAAACCAATATTATAAGTTTTATTAAATAGGTACTTAATTTGGTAATTTAGGCCCGAGTCATTTGGATCTGGATAGGTTTAACGCCGAATATGTATCCTGAAATAAAACCAAAAATTCGACATATGGCATCTACCAACCCGCACTGGGCCCGCGTGGTAGATTACGGCCCACTCCTTCTCACAGAGAGGAGGCCTGTGTCCCAGCAATGGCGAGCCTATTGCCATCAACCGGGCACAAATCCAAACTCCGGGCTGCTACTGAAAAATTCCAGATGGAAAAACCCAATAACACTACCCGACCCGGGAATCGAACCCAGGACGTCATGCGCAGCAGTAGCATTTGCGACTACTAGACCAACAGGGCAGTCAAGCTTACAGTTAAGTTTACAGTACAGCTTACAGTTCAGTTTACAGTTCTGTAAAGTATCCGAGCGTATGTACTCGAGTG
The DNA here is from genome assembly GCA_917490735.1 of Dryobotodes eremita. NCBI lineage: Eukaryota > Metazoa > Arthropoda > Insecta > Lepidoptera > Noctuidae > Dryobotodes > Dryobotodes eremita. The sequence continues at coordinate 12,803,676 of OU823251.1, read as the reverse complement.
AAATGAAACATGGTAAGTAGGTTGAGGGTAAATAACTGACCATGGTTCTCAGCTATATTTATTTACTAGCGGATACCCGGCGACCCGGCGTGTGGCGGCGTAGCGGATACCAACCTGCGCTGGGCCCGCGTGGTAGATTACGGCCCACTCCCTCTCAAAAAAAAAAGAGGAGGCCTGTGTCCGAGCAGTGGGAAAATTATAGGCTGATTATGCTAACGGCGTGTGTGTATGCTACCCTAAAAAAAGAAATACATTTTGTTTATTTGTTGTTTTTGTTTTGTATTCTAAAACCATCTTCGCATTATTGCCTTTCTAATGAAACCAGTTTGGGACACATTGGTTGGATGGTTTCAAAGTCTATAACGGATATAGGTAGAATTTTTTTTGTGTTTTTTATATATAGATTACAATATAACACCCAACTGTTCGACATAGGCTAAAAATAATGCAAATATACAACATATATATCAGCAACAATGGGGGCGCTTATAACCAACATTGCAGACGATTTAACGCCGACCGCAGCCATAATATAATCTTATCTAATTATAGATAATCCATGATAACGATAAACGTACGTCAACTATTCACAGATAGGAAAATGTTGAATCTGTTCAAGAGCACTCAATACACGCAAGTGCCATTTCTAGTCTTTGTTCTACATTCTGGACCCTGTTATGACCTAGATTTGAGATGTTATTAGTATGGATAGGCTGGCGATTTTGGCGCCCAACGTGGGCCTAATTTTTTCTTATCAAATCTTTATCTGCTTAGCGTAAGTCACCTCAAAGACAGTTAAGGTTCCTTCAGACAGGCGCGACGTGACTCTTTTAGAACGATTTCCATGAAGTTTTCATAGAAATTGTTCTACCAGAGTCGCGTCGCGCATGTCTGCAGGAGCCTTAAAACGGTTTTGTGGAAATTTTGGACATACATAATTAATTGCCTTAGCATAAGAATTGGTGTTTTGCTGTTTCAAGTAGGTATGCTATGTTATCGCATTGCACAGAAGGGGTCTCTGTTGCCCATAACTATTCATGGAATTTTGAGTCATTCATCAGTCTAACTTGCTTATCTCGAATGTCGAGACAGAATTCCGCTTATGGAGATAATATTGTGAAATAGGTTATAACGTTTTCATGGGCTTCGGCCTTCGGCTAGGAAAAATATGGGGCGGATGACGTGGGTTCCTATGTCTATGTTACTTGCTGCGATCCACACTACATCACAAAGAAGGCGAGCGTAGATTAAAAAAACATAAAAATGTGGTTATCTACCTAGGTATTGTTGGTATGTACTTGTTGCATGTGTGCTGGTCACGTTAGTCAAGGACTAAATGCAACGTGATTACTTACACTGGATTACAGTCACAGAGTCAATACATACGTGTAGGAGCGTGCAAGTGATAATAATAGCTATCAGTCAGTTATCAGGAGTTATTAATACAATAAACGAGAGTCTTCAATCAACAATATCATTGAAAGTCATATTAAAATAGCTTTCATATCATTTTCGAATTAGTGAGAATATGGACGCATTACGGATAAAAAATCGATTATTTGTTTATCAAATTGCTCAACCACGTCAAGTCGTACCTAATCATGTGACGTCATGGCGTCGGCGTCCGCCCCGCGGCGCCAGGCGTTGGTACCTAGAGCTGCTTATCTGCATGCATTCTATACGTGATAATCACGATAACAATACATTTCATACATTATTCTAACCGTTTTTTTATATGAAATTCACATTTTTTGTAAATAAAGGCCATTAGGAACATATTTATAATGCAGAATGTTCACAGAAGCGGACAAATGTTCAACTATTAACGTTGTTATTGATGTCGGTATTCATATAAAACGTTGGAAAACTTGTCTGTGTATAAATAGCCGGTGACAACGCCTTCTGATGCCGGCTCAGCTGCCATCGATATTGCAATCTTCAAGGTGTGTCGCAGATTAGGTATCATCATATTCTACCATCCATCTTAAACGAGTGTTATCTTGACGCATCTTCATGACAATTCCGAAGGGCATTTCTGAGAATTGTTTGCGTAAACCGAGTGTGGGTGAAATAATGCCAAGGGTTCCCTCATTGTGAATATGAAGAATGACTATAATTTTAAAGACGCCATTTTGTAGAACGTGGGAATATTCTGGTAAAGATTCGATAGTTGCTAAAGTTGGAATAATTTGATGCACCAATGTTCATATTCTTATTTTTTAGCGTAGGCTGACGAGGTCTACTGCTGTATCGGTCCAAAGAGATACCAGCAATATGACCAATTCCTTGGACTTGCGCAACCAAGACCTAAAGTAGACCCACAAAGTACTGGTTGGAGACAAGTCTTGCGGGAGTTCAGTAAAAAAACATGAGAATGCCAAAGAGCTGAAATGGACAAAACTCGACTGTTATACCCCATACTCAAAAACTCAGTTAGGGCACCCCGACACGACTGGGATTATGTTGGAATCACTTATATGACTTCGGGGAGAGTGTGTATGAAAGAACCAGTTTCCAATACTCGTACTAAAAACTCATTTAAGTATAATTATTTATATGAAAATCCTTTTTCAATTTAATAGATATGCTAAACAAATAATAATAAAATAGGAAACCATGTTAGAAACTTGTTCTTTTTTTAGAACGAACTTGTTTATCGCACGGTACGGACTTGGCGGATGCTAGGCAAAAAAAAGTGTAAGAATTTTCCGTCACGAGTTTCCGTCACGACCCTTTCTTTATTTGTTTGTTTGGTTGAACACGCTAATCTCAGGAACTCCTGATTGGAATTGAAAAAATATTTTTGTGTTGGATAGTCCATTTATCGAGGAAGACTTTAGGCTACATAACATCACGCTACGACCAATAGGAGCGGAGCATACATGAAAAATGTTGCAAAACGGGAAGAAATGGTTCCTTTTGAGAGCTTCCTTTGCGTGCGCTGCGTAAACGGTTAAAGTTACGCAAAAATCATGTATGACGAAATTGTTCCTCCTTAATAGTTCTAAAAAGAAGTCCGTGACAACATATGTCTATCTTTTAAGGTTGACTCAATATAACCATTTTTATGGTAATCAAATTTGTTCTATGGATGTTCTAAATATATTACGAAAGGAACTTCGTTCCAACCGAGTGTCCCACGACACTCACGCATTTTTTTTTACAAAACTTGGGAAATCGTCTCTTTCAATACACCTTGAACCACTGTGAAAAAATTGCTTTAAAATTAATTTCCCTGAGAGTACAATGCAATAATTACCTATACTGAGATTCAATAGGACTTGTAAAACTGGTTACTGCTGATATGTTGCAAAAAATTAACTAGTCAAGCATCGCTAATGAGACTCAATTGATTTTCTATTGTAATGGCCCTCTAGCGGGCCACCTGTGACCTGACATCACTGGGGGAAAAAGATTTATCAATTGCAAGTCATTACTTCGTAATTGTACCATCCTTTGATTGCACTATCTTATCTTCAGTATTAAGTAAACAATTCTTTGAAATAGAGAAACTTTATTTCTAAGATCTCTAGATTAACTACCTATTTTAAGTGCTTCTATGAGATGGCGCGAAATACGTAGCCGAATTTTGGGCCGAGTACATTTAGATTGCCATACACATACTAAGAAGAATTGCTTCCATAGGTTTTTCTATTGAATTTGTTTACTACTAGATTTACAAAATCTGGTGATCAGAGAGCTTAGGATGAGATAAATGAATGATAAATGATGATAAATGATTTTATTTCTGTAAGTAGGTTTGAACAAACACTTTTACACGTCAATCATATTTTAAAAACTAGATGAGGTCGGCGTTTCCTATCTGACTACTACTGAGAAGAAAGGCCGAAACAAACTCAGAGGTCACAGTCTCTTTTAAAGTCCAGACATAATCTTGGTCAGATCATATGAAGACCATGTAGATTTGTGTCTGAGATGGTCTTTTGAGGAAAAACCACACAGATTGAGTGGACCTGTCCAGTCAGTGCACGCATTTGTCAGTAATCGTGTAGCTCAACTCAGAACTTAAGGAGCTCAACTAGATAGAAATGGAAATCTGATTGACCAGCCCGCACTGGGCCTGCATGGCCCACTCCCTCTCACAGGGCCTGGCCTGGCCTAGGCCTGTGCCCCAGCAATAGAAACATTATAGGTTGATTATGAGAAATGGAAATAGAGAAGCGTACAAAATTCACTTAGACCAATACGAGTATAAATTACCCAGCTTTCAACTTTAGCTTCATTGAAAGCAGAGTTATATTATAAGAAAATAGTGATACAGAACGCTTGGCATTTTGTGTGTGGACTCTGGAGTGGTCGGAGAATGTAAGAGGGTTAATTAATCTCTGCCTACCCTCTCGAGGATTACTTACAGTCATGACCTGACAGCTTGTGAATGTGTGTCATGCGAAAAAAGGAAATCAAACACATTCATTCCTTTTTTGTATGGAAATATAAATAAATTCCTGCATGTACTGTAACACTGTATGTATAACGGCACCACAAAGTCAAACATTCTTCAACAATTCACATTGCCAGTTCGCTTCAATTAAGATTCATGTTCATTGAGCATGAGTCAAATAGCTCTTGAGGCAGTCATTGAGAGCAGTCATGGAATACGGCCGCGGGTGCACGGACGCGGCGCAAGTTATTTCATGCAAATTGTCGTTATTTCATTAAACTAATGTCTCACGTCCGGCGATACCCGTGTCGCCTTCGCGTGCCGACGCCGTTCATTGTAAATAATGTAAATTGATACTGTTTGTTTATAATACATACTTATGCAAGTCTTTATTGCATTTTTTCTACCTGTTACAACGCTACGTTTTTAAATTCTGTATTTTAAACTTCCAATTTCCGATTTCCCTTTTGTTTTTTTAAACGTCTTCATGCAGCTGCGTGAATATTTTATTGTTAAAAAATTATGCCCTTATGGCATTGCATTAGCAAGTTCCCACTGTCCCACTCGTAATTTGCTTTGCCCTTTAATTTGGGTAAAACGCAGCGGATTATAATCATGTCCTTGTTGTTTTTGTGATTTGACATTAATTTATTTTCTTGCAAAAAGGTTATTCCTCTTTCCAAACAAAGCGTTGCTTGAGTCAGCAGTGGCTGCGTAAATATTTTTATTTCGGCCGCGTTCTGCGGTCTTTGTTTTGCAAATGACTTGCTGTACATCCAGTGTTTACAGTGGTGGAGTGTCTTGAGCCGATCCATATGCTCCTCTTTGACACACTGCATGTCATAAGCGGCCGAGTCACGACTGCCATACCAGCCATTGTCTTTAACTTTTAAACGAAAGATGCATATGGATATCCTTGCTAATGAGTTGCGTCCTACCTATACAAACCTGACAATCACGTTTCACACAGCCGTTTTGCATAATTCTTGAATAAGAGAACCCTTTCAGTGCTGATAAACACTTGCAGTTACAAATAAACGCGTTATCGACACCATAGATTTCACATCATATCGTCGGGAGTAGAGTAGAGCTATGGGATTCTATCGATATCAATTCCCAGATTAACATATCGTGAAAAATATGGAATATTCTCCTCTAATGTAAAACAAAGCTGGAAGAGACCACATGTTTATTTATTTGTAGATCAGAGACCACTGGGGATGACGCACGGATGTTTACCACCAGGGAGAGCAGAAATAAAGCAACACAGACAAAGCCGGGTTATCGCAACAAGTGTTACTCAGCGGTCAACGCTCCATCGACATTTCACTTTGCAATACTAAGTTGATAACATCCCTATTGTTCTAGCATTGTTATCGTTTATATACTGAAATGCACGTATTGTTTTGTTAGTAACAATGAGCAATCATTACCAGAAATAATATTGGTTTTGATAAGGATTATGTACACCAATAATTACAGGTATGCGGAACAATAATGAGGAAAACTTAATAGAAAATAAATAGTTCTTGAATGGAAATGAAAACATTGGCATGGCGAAACGTAAGCAATCACGACACACGCTGCATTGCACGCGTATTGCGCACTAATAACACGTTTTTCTAATAACCTAAGGTGTTTTATATACACTATAGAATTCATGAAAATTGATTTTATTTTAATTACACCACCACCCACATACACACACGCACCCCCACGCACATATACACTCCACCCACAAAACAACACAATCCTGCCATACAAACATACAATCTCACGTAAAATAACACAGTAGGAATATAAATATTATTCAGTTTTAATTTTAAGTTCTAGTTTTTAATTTTTCTATTTTCGTCTTTTAGTTTTGCTTTTGTTCCGACTTTTTGGAGGTGGGCGTTAATGACTGCGACACAGTATTATGCTAATGCAGTTGTTATCGAACACAGTTTTTGTAAACTAGTTTTTCGTTTCAATAATTTTTATTATTATTTTACCAAAACTGTATATTTTATAAGTTAGTAACATGTGGAAATGTAGTGGATTGTACATTTACTTATAGCATACTGTGTATCAAGATATAATAAACAATGTACGATTGTTTGTTTTCCCAAATAAAATAAAATGTATACCATAGTATACATTTTATTTAAAAAATCGAATACTAATTATTTTGGTAGCAGTAAGTGATAATCGGGTTGATACAATTACTTTAGAAATTAGGTAAGGGCCTTCGTGTGAGATCTAGCGTTAGCTGACGATGCGTAGACGCTGCGCTTTCTACGCAGATGATTATATCGAAACGTCGCTTTGGCGCAGCGTAGATGCGAAAGGTGTCTCGGGGTCTACTACCTAACCAGGTAAAGCCAGGTCCGTAATTTCGGCCGCAGTTACAAGCGTTTCCAACACGGTATCACTTACGGACATAAGATTACTTCAGTTTCCGAACTAAGAAATAATGACAATACGATTTGATAGTTGTCCCTACGCCCGATGTGTTTTACCCCGTCTGAAAAAAATTAATTTGACACTTTTTTTGACGGATTAATTACTTTCTGACGGGCCCGTATCTTCGTTGACAGACTTAGAGAATAGACCCCCTGAAAACTTCTGCGATGGGACCAAATATTTCATAACTTCATAATAGGAGATGTAATCATATAGCATTCTGAAGATTATCCTGACTATCATACGATAAGGGGACTAGCATCCTGAGAAATTCCTAATGTCAAAATTGATATAGAACGTGATGCCAATGTCTAAACCAGAGTGAGCAAGTGAAGTTGTGAATTTATCGCCAAGCCTTAGACGATGAATTATAAATCTCACTAAAAATATTATGTGAATAAGTATTCAGAATACATCGCTGTAAGTGGTGCGACATAAACTAAATATTTAGCAAAAAGCAAAACATATGGAGCATGATGCATGAGTGTACAATGAATGTGTCGCAGACCTCCAGAGCTACGCTCGCGCTGGTTGGACGCTTGAGACGACGGGAAATAAATTGCTGTCATTTACACACATAACAAGTGCAGTCTATTCAATAAAAGATTGATACCATGCGTCCACGATGCGCAACGTGACTGGCGACGGTTTTTATAACTCATCTCGGTAACTTCAAGTTCAAAGTACCTATAGATAGATACTTTACCTACACAGCATCTGGGTTTTAATATGAAAAACACAGTTTTTTTTTTTTTAAGAAATGTAAATTATGTTCTTTATGTTATTTGTAACTTTAAACCGCACGTGCAATTTTGAAAAAAGAATTCAAATTCTCAAATTTAAATTCGGATTTGCTCGAGATATGAACGGTGTACCAACATCACTAATTCACTATAACACCTTTTAGGGCATGTTGTTGGGTCCTTATATCGCCAAACAAATCATCATTATTTATAATTATGTTTATCATTAAAATCACAATTGACTGGCATTGTTACTAACTTTAACATGAATGTTTAACGTACCTACTTCTGGGTTAGGTAGGTACCTAGTGGAGATTTTGTTCGCAGTTCAAAGACTGGTGACAAATTCGCATACATGACGTTAGTATGAGATCATCATAAGCACCTTTTATTCTATTAATTTATCATAATTCATAATCATAAAATAAAATGTTCAGGAAGTGACTATCCGATTATGTAATGGTTTACTTAGTAATATGGTTATGATTAGCTTTGAATTTTCACAAAAAAGTATGAATATATTGGAGGTCTACACTAACAATAGATGACTGAGTACTTACCAACGGCCATGTTTTTGTCAAGTTCGCTCAGCCGCCAATGAGATGGCCACGACACGATGCAAGTTAACCGCTGATAGATTGACGAAAGCTCTTTTGAAATGTATGGGTGATTCAACGGATCTGAACGTCGGCGGAACTGCAATTATTTCTATTTGAGATTGCGTAGGCTTGCCAGCTCGCTACTAATATCCTAGCTACTGGTCCGTTTGTTCGCGCTAAATACGTTCCCAATCGATTGGCCGCATTTCAGCACGCGCCGCTCAATCTGAAACCGTTACTATTTAACACAATACGTAAACAACCACGTAACAGTGTTCATGAGCTGGAAAAGTTATTACTTGCGAAGTTGGCTTGATGAATACATGGACTTGTAAACCGCAAGATTGTGGAGAGCAGGTTTATGATAAACGGGTAGATTTATTGAAGTGGGTCCACATATCGTATCGACGTTTCAATCTACAGGTTTCGACGTTACCCGCATCAGTTGTCCACATTGTACAGGCTCCAGAAGGCAAGGAGTTCGCATGCACTTACTTCTTTGAGCGTGTCCGAAACGCCGCAACCGGCCCTCCGCCGTCACTTAACAACCTAAATAAGTATATCTTCAGAGAATATCACGTCTGTACATAACATTTACATGTTTTTAAGGTTGATAGGTACAGCGAGTACTTGTATTTATTCACAGTTAGCTGACTAGGCTCAAGCTCGGTGTAATGGTAAAATATTTGAGCGTGGCACCGTTAGCCGGCGGCGGGCACTGTGTGGGCCTGATACTCTTAGCTGGTCGTTCGTCGGCACCTTTGTGCATTGACCCGTACAAGGCTTGTACACCAAAGAACTTCCTAGTTCCATGCACTTGTTAATGATACTATTTATTACTTCGATACATGATTTATTAGAAAACCATGACAAATTAGAAGCTGTTGCTTCATTAGGAATGCTTGGCTCGTAATATTTTGTTATTTAGCAATCAAAATGCATATCTAAGCCTTTGCAAGCATTTTAAACAAATAAGTTTGAGTGTCATTTAGGTATGTAGTTGGCAAGCATGCATTCTCGCGGTTGTCGAGTCATTTTGTAATTTGGCGTAAGTGACGAGAGACAGCTATGCAGGCAAAATATTTGGTTAGATATTGCTAAAAATAACAACACAAGCATAATATATAATAGCATTCAAAAGCAAGTATAGCTATAAAAGTGTCACTGGTGAGCATCGGAAAGAAAAATAGTTTTCACAATGTTCTCTCATCGAAAAAACCCTCCATAGGATAAATGAATAGTTATCCTCGAATGTATCAGAATCAGAACGTGATTATGGTTAAGTAGGTGCTTACCGTTTTTCGGATTCTCTTCCTCTTTGCATTACTCAAAAAAGGTAAGTAACCTTTTCGGACTTAAAAATGCTTTATTTTCCTGGGTCCTCTATCAAGGTCGTTGACGCGTTTTTCTGCCACTTCCCCGCCACTCCCTCCACTCCTCACATGAGTCGCCGGCAGTGGAAGAGCAGACCACATTCCTTCGCGATCGTCCTCGCCATAAACGGTCGTCTGTCGCCGATCGCCACAAGTGGCATCGTTTGAGGCACTGGGAATGTTGCGGTCGCACGTTTCGCACACAACGAGTATGGCCACGCCGGCTTTTTAAACTAAATTCTACTAACTTCAGCTGTTAGAGATCACAATTATCTACCAGATGACAGCGAGCGAATATTAATTCAGGACCATGACGAATGGATATAACGGATACGGCCCTAGTCCTGAAAGTAACTATTCTTTTAAGGCGTGAGAACACAAATCTCGCTCTGGCGTTGAGAGCATAAATCTTGTATTGGATTTAAGGATATTGAACTCTATTCCAATCAGCAAAGAGTTTATGATGTATGGGTTCAAAATGAAGTTTAAATGGCCGGCTACGGTAGGCTCCCAGCCCTACTGGGAACCATTTATGTGCAACTACAAAATATGTGTGTATTACCATTTCACAAGAGCTAAAAACTGATCAACTGCTAACAAATATTTCCATTCCAGTCACAATTATAAACAATTCAGAAGTTGATCTTAGATAAGTTAAAATTACTTAAGTAGATATGTAGGTATGTACCTATTAGAATTTACAGACTTAGATTTGAAAAGACCTTACAAAACGTAACGATTAACGTTGCTTATCAAAGCTCAGATGACTCAATTCTTTGACCCATTCATAATTTTTATTAATGGAACACGTAATTATCTAACATAACATACATAAATAAAATGATCACCGGAACTTAGTGGTAGGTGCATAGTTATTTGCGAGCGGTGGTTAGTACCGTTATCGCTGTGGAATGGGACCATCCGCTCTATCGGTACACCACTACGGCTACAGTAATGCCTTTCCTATCATTTCGGACATACATCATGCAAAATGACATTCACCAGTTTTGCAATTCGCTATACGTTAAATAACTTGGCGAAGTTATTGCAAAAGACGCAAATCACTGTGTGTTGTGACTGTACCTAAGTTTTTGCTACTTACAAGGTTTATTTGGAAATCGCAGATAAGTAAATTAATCTTATAAATGCCAAATATCGAAATTAGAAGGGCTTTTAACAGCTTTGCCGCCTAAAATTGTTAATTATGTTGATCCACCAACCGTCGTCTATACTTATTTTAACAAGTCTCCTTTTTGGAGTTTCTTCTTTAGGTACTTCTTTTTCCACCAGAATAGGTATTATATCCTTGGTTTTTGCATTAGCTGCTTCAGTCATCGGAAAATCTGTGACAGGTATTACAGTAAAATCCTAGAGCTTACATAGTGCCAGATCTTTTATTGCAATTTACAAGCTAGTACGAATCATGGAATATTATTTTGAGGTGGTAGGAGATATTTTTGACGATGAAGAATCAAACAACACCAATATATTTTAAATAAAACTAACGAAAACCAAATATTGCATCAGACTTAGAGACTTTTTTATATATCCGATAGCGACAAAAACAGTTCAATAAAAACGTTACCTTGGCGGCCACAGGTAGAAACATATCTACTTTTGTAGCTAATTAGTATTTTACTTAGCTATTAGAAGTCACGGAACAGGGAACAATAGTCAATGATGTAAATGACAATAGTTAGGTCGTGCGCACGCGCGCATAACCAGTCAGTATTATGTCTGAGCAAGTATAATTAAATCGAAGGATTTATTTCACATCATGTCACACGCAACAGCCAAAATAAATATGGACACAATTGCAAAGATAGATCAGCGTCAGCTTTAAACAGAGATAGAAAATGTGGAACTCTTATTTATTCCGTTGATGGACTTATAGGAACTCAGTGATTCGTTGTCTCCAACACTGTTAAGGGCATAAGAGAGTTGTTAGTATTCTGTGCCATCAACAGCTCCACCGGTTTTGGAACTTAATTGTTCAGGTCTTTTACATAGCACCGTTACACTTTTCAAACTGTCTGTTATTCTGTACTTTCTAAAACCACTCCAAATAAAAGCCCATAGCCAGCCGAGCGGATTCATTGTTATTACTTATTCATGGATGATATTATTTGTAAAGATCGCACCAAGTTTTTATTTAAATTTCTCAATCCAGCGCCCATCTGCGACCCAGTTCTTGCTCTAAAAAGCTTACAAAAACATTGAATTACATATGAATAGAAACTGGATTGAATACATTAATACGTAATTTGGTACGGGCCCAGTATTTAGGGAGAGAATAATGGATGGCGAAAATTTAAAATAATATCCGATATTATTTGTGTGACCCCCTCTAATTGCACGTGTAGAACAAGTTTCGACATGATTGTAGCCAGATGCTGGCCCCAAAGATATGTCTGTACTTATAATATTTTATCTGAACGAACCCATGGAGTGAATCGATGCAAAATATTGTGCGAACGAAAAGGGTTCTAGTTCTCATGTCTCGATGTCAATAGAAACGAAATCAATCTTAATGTAACCCGATAGCTTACTGGTTTTGATCCAGATAATAATAACAGCAATATTATTACTATTTTCGAAACTGGGAATAACATTCGGGCAAAATATATTTTACTAGATGACAAAAACGAGATAAAAATTTCACCAGACAAGGTTTCTGGTGAATTTTTGTAAGTTGTCGTTGCGCCAATTTAACGAATTCATATAAAACATGAACTACCGCAAACTAAATGTGTGGGTTAAAACTAGTTTATATTCTTCGGATTTGTTCTTAAAATATTCCATTCTAACCATCAATATGGACACTGTATTGTTTTAAACGAAACGTTATGCACGCGGTGGTCTGTTTTTATAATATGTGGGGGAATACAGTCTTAACTTAGACAATGTGGTTACTAATTATCTCCATAACTAGTTTTTATGAAACACGAGGGCACATAATTTATAAATAAAAATTCTGAATCGACCGTTCCTCTTAAAAGTTTAGAAATAGAACGTAAATGAAAAAAATACTTTAGGTAGGTAAGTGATTTGACAGTTTGTTCTTCCAAATGTTTTTTTTAACAAAGTCGGGTTCCCAGTTGGTCGATAATGAGAACTGGTGATCTCATGCTGCTCCGTCATGTTTCGAGTCATGCGACCAAAATAAACAGCCGTAGCCCTGATGCAACTCCAGAATTGGACCTGTCGATCCCGTGTGGGTGTAATGTAGGCCATTATTTCATTTGCCTCTGTTAATATGGATTACCATAAATCGATTTGTTAAAAACCTTGCCTCGTTGATGCAGGTGGATTATACCTTGTTGGGACATTCAACATTTTGTCTTTGGTTTGCTTTTAGTCTGGTCTAGAAATTGGATGGATCATGAATTATGATCCTGGCAAGCTGCATTAAAATGTACTGTATAATTTTATTGCATTAATTGATAAAAATAAATTATGTTTATTAATAAAAAGCATATACTTAAGGTATACGACATACATACGCACACACGGCGGTGCATCAAGCTATACCTTTTCATTTGTAACTGACCTCGCATTGTATAGGCTTTTCGTACAATGAGCAGTCAGCTTATACTGGAAATGTATAGCTTGTACGTCGTCGTGCGTGCTTAACGTTCGAGTCAAAATCAACTAAGTATTATAATCGTTTCACATTAATTTCTTAAGAAACAGACTTGATATCGGTCAACGGATATCCTCGCGAGTTTTTGACCACAAATGTGTGGTGAAAAACTCGCGAGGATTTTTTTCTTACCCAATTTTACAAGGCAAATAATTTGTGTTGAGGTCAATTTCCTCATAACATTTTTTATACCTAAGTATTAAGTATAGCCAAACTTCCCATGACTGGATGAGTGAATCAAGTCCTATGACTCACTGATTCCCAGATAGGATAACCGTTTGAAGGTCAACGTCCGAATCATAGACATGGCTATTTTTTGGCAGTGTCAATCGAACCGCAATGAGGCCGTCCGTTACTTTCGAAACTCTATGGGCCGAGTTCAAGTGTATTCTCCTAAATAAATTAGGATGTGTGAATTAAAAACCGATGTTGTTTTTATTGTATGATTATTTGATTGTTCTACTTACTTTAGGAGTTAGTTAGTATTAGTTTTGTATATGTTAGAGCTTGATTGCTCAAAGCAAAAGCCAATTTATGTAGGTTATTCTACTCACAACCATACAGAACACACAGAAGCCACACAAAAAAGGTTTCGTTCAAGGTCCAAGTCCCCTTCAACTGACGCACTTGTTAATTTGGCCATTTATGACAAATCAAAGCAACTTAAGTCTGGATCAAAATGTACCAAAGAAATAAAACATTTACCGACAAGCAACAGTTACTGACTGCACTCTTGATCTAGGTCGTGAACATTGTCGTGCTTGATACCGCAGCGGACAGCGGACAGCGGTGACCGTTGCCTCACCACGATAGTAAGCCCAGCACTTGATAACGACAAATTATTAATAAATTAAAATAGCCACCGATATACATAATGTATTTATATAACATCGACATAAAGTAAGCAATGACTGAAGGAAATATTAAGGAAAACAATGTAACAATGTTAAAGGGTAACTCAAAGACCAATGAGGTTATGGTATGGTTACTTCGTTCTCACATACAAGGAAATCAGTAAATGCCGCATGAAACACGTACAGTTGCCAACACTAAGTAGACTTGGTGTCTTTATGGTCATAAATAGGGATAAAATTAAGGAAATTTAAAAGCTGCGGGAATTCGCAAACAAGGATAATATTTGCTTTATACATATAGGTATAGTATCATTCGAATACGTATTCAAATGATATTATATTATTTTATTTTTATTTATTTGGGGTAAAACCCCTATCATTAAACACGTGTTAATGATAGGGGTTTTACCCCAAATTTTGACTAAAGTTTGCACTAACTAAGACTTACTAAGAAGAAAACAAATTACCTACTTCTTGAGAAACGTCACCTGCTATATAAGCTGCATTTTCAGATCTCCTGCTTCCTTTTGATATCGATGATTCCTTGAAACTTGGCCACTCCAATGTTAAAACTTGGTCTTAAAATCAGGTGGACTTCAGGTCGGACAGGGGTTGAGACGTCGTCATTAGTGAGGCTGCTGGCTACACAGTCTCATAACAATTCTTCGAAGTATTCCGACCACATTTACTGTAAGTGCAGGAACGAAATAATGTGAGCTACATAAACTGACTATTTCCAGCAAGGTTCAAGAATTAAGAGGAGATTTGGAAGAATTCTTTGAAAGACGCTTTAAGGTAAAAAAGAGGGTGTGTGCTTATGACTACACGATAGAAGTGAAAACTTACACTGGAGCCGAGTAAACGCAATTCAGCGTCACCGACCCGAGCGTGAAGGTTCAGTTTCGTTCACTTCAAAACGTTTAAGTTTTAGATTACATGCTCCATAGTGATTTTGTGTTCTAAGCTCAACAACAACCTAACCAGGTAAATATCATAATCGTAACTGATTATCTCATCTTCAGAACTAGAACGAACCGTCACGTCTTAGCGTATCACCAGAAAACAATGATAAACACTTTAACCAAAGTAGTCTTATCGTTGCCATAACGATATCTGAGTATATTTAGATGTTAAAAGCAAGTGACGACGTGTGGGCGCATCAGGTCTGACTCATGGGACCAATAACATTATTCTAATGCACCGAGCCACCTAAGGACCAGCCTTCAATTAGCGTATTGCGTATCATAAGTTTATGGCATTCCATCGATCAACCGGTTCCATTAATGCCTTGTTTGGACGTAGTACTTAGGTGAAGTGTCATGAAATATTGGGCCATGAACCAGACTGATTTGAGGACATAAATGATCTCACTTTTCTTTCTCCTGGATTATTTAATTCTCATTGACCCGTGGGGTCGGAGTGCTCATGGTTTGTTCAACGAAATCTCCAAACGGCTGGTTGGCACTTCCCGTGACCCAAGGGCTGGCTTTTACCTTGGCCCGAGACTAAGCACTGCCATACAACGTGACAATGCCGCCAGTCTCTTGGATACATATATTACCAGTCGACAGCGATGCGGAGGAATTATTCGACGCCATATTTTAGTTTGTTAATAGTTTTAGTTAGGTTGGGATATTATATTTTTAATTTAAAAGTTTAATAAAATAATTTAGGTTATGAATTTTATCCAGGGTATAGATTTTATCCTCTTCAATAAATGTAACTCTCATTTGATCCAGAAGATGCTTCTGGATCCGATCTTAGAGAGTAAGGAAGAAGACATACTTCCTCTTCTTTAGATCAGACTCAGTGAGTCTGGATAAACTGAAGTCTACCATGAAGTCTCAATTATTCTGAATTATTAACTGCATTCCAATCCTTAGCAGTTTCCACTTGCAAGTGTAGCCTGTTTTTAAAGGAGTTATAATAGATCCTAGAGAGTGTTTGATTATTTTTGGGTTTTCAATATTAATCGACCATAATCTACCATACATGTGACGATAAGGCCATGCCATGACATAGTGGCGAATTTTGTCACGAGAATTCAATAAAAAATAATGAACCGTCTGTAAAATCCATTATGTCGTTTTATTCAGTAGGTACCCAGTCATTGTTCTTTTGTTTCCTTATTTAAATTCTGGTTTTTAAAACAGTTCACAATATGCTGTCTTTATGACCGTTTTGGAAACAACAATTTTCCAAAAAAAAAAAAACGTTTTTGCTTTTCTGACACTGAACTGAAAATACGACTACAGACAAGATAGATCTACCGATTCACGATTGGGATTAGATAATTATTATTACATTGTGTAATTCCAAATATGTCAATGAAAACTTAAGTAAGGGTTACAACATTTTAAAGTAAATACTTTCATATCGCTAATAAGAATGACGCAAGTTGTTATGTCATGCATGAAACATCAAGAATCGGGGAAATATTGCTGTGGTCACTGAATGCGTTATTATTTAGGTACCTACTTTATTGTTTTTGCAATAAAAGAGCGTTTCATTGGATCTGTGGAAAATTTCCTAACCATAGACTATGAAATACAGAATATGGTCTACGAATTGTCTTTGACGAACTAATTTGTCGGCCTTGCTCTTAGTTATAGCATCTATAATCAAATAGTGTTCAGTTAAAATTACACCTATCAATTGACTGAAATACAGACTATGGTCTCAGTTCTACGGATTATCTTCGGCGAACTAATTTAACAGCTTTTAAGACACGATGTTACAGTCCGGCCGCCGAGAGAATGCGTTCCTGACACCTGCCAGTGCGACAATTCTAGTAACCAATAAAGATCAAATTCGCAAAACACGTATTTGTTTGTATGAAACTGACGGGTCTCAAGAATGCATTCTCCCGACGCGACGGCCGCACTGTAGTTTACAAGCGTCTATGGTTAATGGTTACATGATTAAAGTGTTTAGTGAAATTGGTCTTCACAGCAATACTCAGTTAAGACTTGTTCTAATACAAAACTATAAAACCTAACGGATCATACAATAACTGAGAAAACATTAAGTTTAATATTGTTGAAAAGCGAGTTAACTGGGAGGCGAAGCGTTAAAACAGAAATACTTTAGATTGAAGCAAATTATACCGTTTAACTAACCTAGGCTTTAACCAAGCGGTATTAACATACCTATTCTTATTACGAAACTTTTTCCGAAGATGAGAATCATAATAAAAAAAATTAGGGCCCGTTTCCAACGCAAATGACCAACTACATTTAACGCTTAAAATACTCAATTAAAATATCAATCTCTCTCTGTCAACTTCAAACGATTCACAGAAATAAAACTATGTTTTTCATTTCTCATACACGGAAAGTAGTGTTTGTTTGATCTGAGTAGCGGGTGGAAGACGCTGCTCCCCGTCTTAGGGCGGGAAAAACTCATAGTAATTGCTTCCCTCTCTAGGGCGGGAATGAATTTTAAAAATAGAACTAAATTTGGTTAGGTAGTCGACTACGAAATTTTTTACATAATTAAGTAAATTATCGATTAAAAGAAATGCCGGGGGCTTTAAGAGTGTATAAACAGCCAGTGTGAATTAAAAAAATACCTATTAACGGGGATGTGCTAAGGTAGCCCGCGAAATTCAAATTTACTTACGTTTTTTGCAATTTGCAGTGACCAAAAACATAACTGACACAGAGCTACAATTTGCAAAAAACCAAAGAATATTTGAATTTGGCGGGCTACAACTGTGGTTCCACCTTAAGCGGGACGGCCCACGGCGGTGACGCGGTGTGTTCCATATTTAAAATTTAAAAAAGACTATATATTTTGGCGGGATACTAACTCTGTAAACTTTCCTAACTTTGTTTTCTTCGTACTAAAGAAATTAAACGTGACATTGACTGAATGCACAAAGAGTGCGAAGCCACAAGAAAAAAAAAAAACTATGCTGTACCGAAATTCAAAATATCAGTTTTAGAGACTAATATTGGATTAAAAATGAGTCTCATGCATTAATTATTAATAGACATTTTAGAAAAACTATATACTGTTTTTACTTTCCTTAAATTCGAAATGAAAAGTAGAGTGTTTAACACGGGTGAAAGTCATCAATTCCTTTCGACCATTGTATAACAATCTACTATTAAATTCGTCTAACGCTAAATGTGATTTGTCAAGGAAGCGAGCCTCTTTGAGTTCCCAGCCAGTACCAACATCAAATACCAAAAGCTACTTAGAAATAACAGTTAAGGTAATCTAAGGTCCTTGTTTCCAATTGAGTTAACACTGGCTGGATAAAAACTTGATCTTCCCGTGCGCGAGAGCAGTTGCTCAGGCGCAGACCAAAAAGTCGGCGCATTCCATTGTTGATTGGAAACAAGTCGCGGTCGCGCGCACCAATGGGAAAAGTCGCACAGCACTGAACTTATGAAGCGATGAACGATCTACGAGTGGAGTCGGTATCTCGGATTTCTGCAGATCTTTTCTGTAAAAATGTCGCCGTGAAAACTTAGGTGAAGGGAGATTGAAGTGAACTGTCAGTGGGGGCTATCGTTTTTGTGCTCACCAGTTGGCGCCACTGGCGAATAAGGTCCTGTCAGTACTTTTATTTGATGTTTTGAATATGTTTAAGTTCCCATAAATTCATAATACTTATGTTTATTTTATTACGTTTTAAAACTTCAAATTAATATTTAGTAATGTTCCTAAAATCGGCAAACATGAAGCAGACAAATATTATTCTTCCTTTACTGCTAGGTATCAAATTAGATCCTAACTTTTTACTTACTTAAAATCTTAAGCCATAATTAATCAGGAATGGCACAACCATTACAACAATAATAAATCATTAGTTAAAATCCGTGATAAAAAATCCCGCAAACAGTGAACGTTCAGTACATTTGACATCTAGAGACCTTACTCAACACTAGCGCCTCTAGCGGCGAACTCAAGCGCCTCTAGCGGCGAACTCAAGCGCGGTAGCCCTCATTGTCATTCCACTTGCCGATCTATTCTGTAAAAATCTTACCGTAAAAACTTAGGTGAAGTGAGCTGCCAATACTCGTAGTGTCAGTTGCAAGCATCTTGTAAAATGACAACTTCACCTAAGTTTTCACGGTGACTGTTTTATAGAACAGACCGGCTGGAAACGATGGGTGTTCGAAAATCTAGTGCATTTTTTTTCTATATTATAAAATTAATTGAAGCGTGAAAGCCAGTTCTCCCTATTCTCAACTGTTTTAGACTCTGTTTAAACACATTTCATTTGAACGTTTTGTTAATTTTCACGAAGAACTTTTCAAAACTTTCCTGCCGAATTGTGGGTGTTGGCTATCCACCTCTGCCCTTCCTCTCAGGGAATACAGCCGTGATGATAACATCACGCACATAAGCATAAGCTTATGTAACTTTCCAACTGCATCTATTATTGTTAAAATAAATCATTGAAATAATCTTAACTGATATTACGTAAATGGTTTTGTTCATGCGTCAGGTTCTAATTTTAATTTCTACTCACCTGTCGATATTGAGTAATATTGATGTTGATCAGACATGTCCCACTTGCTGGACTGGTCTAAGTGCCCGTTCACTTGCACTAAAGAATACCTAAATAACGCCACTGATGCCGCAATAAACGTGGCCACCTATTGGGCTCAAACAATATAAAAACAAAGTACTATCGACACAAATAAAAGAAGAATATTGACTGACAACAGGGGATTCCCTTTTTATCGAAACGAACAGTACCACCGTCCACGACGTCTTTGCACGATACTGCTAGTCTACTAAGCAAAGCAATATTCATAACGACTGATTTAAATGGGGATTCCGCTTTTATCAGTTGGTGAAAAGCGCCACCGTCTACGTCAACGTATTTTTACTATACTACAAGTCTGCTACAATATCAAATTATATAAATATTGACTGATACAAGGGGATTCCCCCGAGCGACCGTCTACGACGGCAATGTCCTTACTACGCGAATACTACGAGATCTACTACGAACTACTACGAATTCTACGCTATGAATGACGCGCGCGAAAATACCCCCGTAGCACTGTGTAGAAGGTGTAGCAGGTTCGTTATGATGACGATATTTTCGGAAGCATACGTAAATACCAAGGCCTCTCGTATACTTTTACCTTTTACTTGCGAACTTTTATTGGTTCGTTGATTTTCGAGCAAGTAAAGGCTCCCGCAGACAGGTGCGACGAGACAGCACGACACAAAAGCGCCGCTCGTCGCAAGACGAGCGGTGCCTTTATGTCGTGCGCAATTCGTGTCGCGCGTCGCGCCTGTGGCCTTAAGGCCGTTAGTAGGCTGTGTAATGTGTATAGATGATACAGTTTTTTTCGGCACAATTGTTTTCTAGAATTATATTTATTACTTAATTGTATTAAATTACAATATACAAGCTAACACTAAAATATATACTGTACATACTATTATAATAAAATAAAATATACTATGCACAAGTATAGTATAATAAAAAAAGGGAAGAGGGCTGTTCCCTTTTTTATTATATACTTGTACATAATATATTTTGTTTTATGCCCTATGAGCATACGGGTTAAAAAAGTCGTATGCATCGCTGTCAATGGGATAAGTGCCCAAAAGGCTGGCAGCATTGCCACGTTGGATGACAATGTTGATTCTTTGAGCTAAAAGTAGGCCAGCCCTCTGGTCACGTGAAGAGTCAACTCAACCATTTTAAAAGGAGCTAAATGATCCAACACATGCCACCCAGCATAGTACCTATCGGGGTGACGGTAGCGCTGAAGCCAGAGGCCCGATTACCATTCACCTGTAGCGGTATCTACATCGCCACATGCGAGCTACATGTCACAATGACGTCATGCAAGATCCTTCATCACGCAAGCAGAGTTTACCGCGCAACTAGCATATATACAACGTCCCCACATCAAACGTCGGGCAGTTGCCCACCAGACACAATACTCGTCAGGTCGGAGGATCCTCCCTTTTCTATAGAGCATGACTGAACTTTACACCCTGTTCCTCATACCGCTATACACCCACAGCCAGCAGGCGGGCACGCTCGGCTGTGTTGGTGGACGTATTAATGAGTTTATTCAGTACCAACCTGCAGAGCGGCTCATCCTACTGTCTCTCGGAAGCCGGGTTCTCGGGCTGAACCGTGTGCGGGCACGGCACTTTCCAGGCGTTTACCGCATCGGTCAAATACGGCACATCAGAGTCAACCTGAGAAGAGGCGAAGATTCGTGTGGGTAGCTTTTCGATGCTGTGGACCGAGGACAGGACAGATAAGCTTACACTAGAAATTTTGCGGACGCCGAGCCCACCAAAACGAATGGGTAGTGTGGCTTGCAGCCACGCACGGACGCCCGAGCTCACCAAATGAATGGGTAGTTTGGGTTGCAGCCACCCACGGTCGTCCAATGCTACATTTAAATGGATGTAAGAGTACTTCTAATAATATGCTCGTTTCTGTGTAAAAGGTGTGGCTGCTTTCATAAGGCTACAATTTAAATGCTCACCAAAATAATCTTTAAACCCTAAGACTAAGTACCAAGTAAAATATGTTAACTTCAAATAAAATAAACCCACTCTATACCGAGGTGGCTAAAGAACAACGTTTTAAGTTCCAAAATAATTATACACTTATCAGAATAATTGTACGAATTTTTTCCAAAACTTCGATGTCTGGGGCTATTGAATTGAATTTCTATATAGTTAATTGTCTGTCGGTATTGTCACAAAGGTAAATTTCCCATTTTGAGTTATTGAAGTCAAGGCCGATGGATTTGAACTGCTGCTTTAGGGATTGAAGATCTTTTAGAACGGGGTCTACGTCACCTATTAATGTTCCATCATCTAAATACCATACATTGAATTTTGAAGGTAGTTGTTGTATTATGTTATGAATAGCCAAACTGAAAATGACTGGCCCGAGAGGATCACCTTGTTGGCAACCGGTTGCATATTCCAAAACGTTGTCATTATATAATAATTTTTACGGGTGCCTGTAGCACTGCCGCATAAAACCATAAATTTCTGGTAAGCTTTTTTACTTCAGCCAACAAAGTGTCCCTGTTAACGGAATTGAAGGCGTTCTTAACGTCAACCTTGAAGATGATCGCACCTTTACTGGCATTAAAAAAGCTAGAGGCATATATGGCAGCCTCGCAGCCCCTTTGGATCTAAACCCAAGCTGTAGGGGCTGGAACCTGTTGGTCGAGAATTTCGACGGACAATTTACAGCATATTTTGGCTGCCGTACGCCTGTAGGTCCACCCAACGGCAATGGGACGAATGCAGGCGTTCCTCTTGCGCACGGCATATAAGTTGGCCCCGTATAAGATATCGACGACAGCATTAATTTCTAGAATTATCATTGTTTTCCTGATAACTAACAGGATTTCAACTACCGTTCTTTGAATAGTAGTCTAGTAGAAAAAAGCGCGCGTATTTGTCTTAAGTTATTATAACCACTAAAATAAAGGCTCGTCCGCCATCGGGTGGCTGTATGTGTCGGCGGTCGTAGCGACCCAGTGCAGGGCGTAATGCGGTGCAATCACCGCGCGTTCCCGTGAGAACGCGACCGAGCCTGAGCCCGCGCCGCGCCTCGCATGCCGCGCCGACCAAAAGGTCAAATCGAATTCGCGAAAATCTACTTTTCACAGCTAAGAGGAATTTTCCTTGGTAATGTTGCTAGTTTTATTGAAATGAAGAACTGTTACATTTTTGGTTATAACTTTTTGTGTTCTTCTTGTACTTATATGTATTATATTGAAACGTCTTAGAGCCTGTGCTGTCTCATTGCAGGGCAAAAGCCTCCTTTCCTCAATGACATATGATAGGTTAGTATTTTATAAAAGAAGCTAAAATTAGCTTAGGTACATGCATCAGTGTTGTCAATAACAGATAAGGAAAAGACAAAAACAACAACAAGATAATAAAAAGTTGGTCAACAATTACATTGTTACGAAAAAAAATGGAGGTATTCTTTATGGAATCAATTAATAACAAGATAATTACTGTCTCGAATTGTCCGTTCCGTTTATTGCCTTGAGAAGTAGGTACATTTCTTATGACGATACCTAACTTAACTAATGAGTTAATGACTACAGAATGTAGTTTTCGATGTCTGTCAATCAACCTGGTTTTCCTAAACAATTAACTAATTCTATTTTAATGAGTTTGAACGTGTTATGGTAATTTGGGTCGAGTCGACGTCCCATAATCGCTTGAAGGACGGACGGACCAACATTCCATAGCAAAGGGAAAGGGTTCGTTTCGTTACGGACTTTTTCATTTTGTAACTTTTATATAACACCCAGAGCGGCAGAGCCTTGATACACTACTTTGTTGTAGTGCACTTTAATTGGAGGGGAATAAAGAGTGGAGTGTTTTGTTGTTGATTTTATAGTCTATTTTATTGATTAGACAGCTGCAATTCGTGCATCTATGATTCCATCTAGTACGTGTACTTGCTATGGGAAAACATGATATTTCCTACTACTTGCACAATTCCCGGTAACAAGTCCATGTGAAAACATCAAACAATGCAAAGAAAGAGAGACGGTTCTCAAAGAAACAGCTCATTGAAGACTCCAACATAAGACCGGCGAAGAAAGAGCTCCCTCGCCCCTCTCCCGAGGTGTAAGCTCTCGATGAATGAGGGTAGCTCTCGCGTATTATCATATATCCTTTGTAAATGGGCGACCCGTTCACATGCATCCATTGAGGTCCCTTCACACGGTCAAAAGCGACAAAAAATAATACAAAAACCGTTACGCTCCCGAAAAAATGTTCCCATAACTTGTGAATGTCTGTCATTGAGAACTCTGTATAAAGAGACATGTGTGGCGGGAATCACTTTAAACTGGAACATTATGTTACTAAATAATAATAAAAAACTGATAACGTCCCAGATTGTGCACTATTTAGTTACAATACGTAGGTATTGATGTCAACATTTTTGGACTGAGTGTAACTGGATAAGCTGGCAGATGAAATAATTATATCTAATATCAATAGCAAAATAAAAAAAGATGATAAAACATATTGCATTATTTAAAGTACTTTAATAACCAAGCCTCTATAGAAGACAAAATATTTGTGTTATTAAAACGAAACTGCTGAAACCATAATGCAAGCAGCATTTGTAGTCACACATGGATCACAAATGTGCGTGGGACCGAGTATCAAGCGCACGATGAATGGACCAAAGACATGGGACCGCAGGCCATAATCATTCTCACGGTTTATACTTAGATAAAAACTTTATGACATGACCCGACAGAAAATATTGATAATTTGTTAGATATACATAAAGACGAGAATAGACAGACAAATATTTCAGATAACACTGAAAAGAATCGATATTTTTTGGGAGAGCACGAGTAACTCGGGGATGATTTTGTCTCTTTAGTGTGGAATGCCAGCGAGGGCCGTCGTTCGAGGGAGCATTAAGCTATCATGCCATCAGCGCATCCCCGTGTGGTCAGCTTTCTTAAGCCGGGTCCGGTCCGCCTCAGGAATGTCTGCAACCAGCAACCCGAGACGGAAGGAGCAACGGCGGAAGCGGTTCATAGAACTGAACTGCAACGTTCTAGAACGACTCTTGAACCATTGCAACGTGCATCAAATATAAACCATGCGTTTCCACGTTAAAGTCCAATTTTACAGTTGTAACATTCTTGAAGTTGCCGGCTACGAAATTTAATCTCAGTTAGTGGCGTTAACGCGATAAGTAGTAACGATTTTGCAGACAATTTTAGGCCTTTGTCTTCACATATAAAGTTTAAAATGAAATTATTTGTTTTCGTTACATAATTTAACGGTTCACGAACATTCTACGCCGCAGCGCGCAACCGTTTCGCTCCACTGTACCGTGCATCCTGCCTCATACAAGTTGTAATTTTCCAAGTATTTTACTTTACCAAAGCCTTTTCGCACATTATTATTAATTTCTATGCAATTAAGCAATCAAAGATTTAGTTGCTGTATCCGTAAATATAATGTTCGCGACTCACTGGACAGAGAACGTGCAGGCTGCAGACCGTGTTGCAACATAACAATCTTTTGTGTCGAAACCGTGGTAATCTTATTGGTTACGGTTATAGCGAACAAATATTTAACTTCGGGATTCCAAGAGTTTGTGTTTTGACTGGCACGTCAAGGGCAGTAAATTTTCGTAGAGTGCGAATGTTCATAAGGTGTGTTGGTTCGTGCGAAGTTTTCCTGTTTGCCCGTCGAGTTCTGGACCTCCCGCCGCGGCCCTGTGTTCATGGAGGTTTACGTTTCTCATGGCATTTTATTTTAAAAACTCATAATGGCGTCACAAATTGCTGCAGTCAATTGTTGATTAAACAATTGAGCGGGCCCCGCATGCATCGTTCGTCTGAACTGTAAACTGTTATTGGAAATCAATTGACACGAAGTATATTGACTCAACGAGTTGGAGGAGTGACATCCTCTCTGATCATCACGTTCGTTTGTTATGTTTTAAATTATTTCCTGGTAATTGCACAAGTTTACAATATATTGACACGTCGTGGCTACTGTTCTTATCTTTCAGAACGCCGTGTTATGAGAAATTATCTTTCAATAGACACTTTTTTTATTGAGAACATGAAATAATCAAAAAGTAGGATTTAATTGAGGCACGCCTTGACAAAACACTAGCTACGAAGTTTGCCAAAGTTTTCATTAATCTATCTTTTATACAGGGTGTCCCATAAATAATGGATCAAAAGTAACTGGCAGGTAGCTCACCTGATTTACAACAACTAATAGTAAAAAAAAACATTTCGGTAACCAAGAATGGTTTTTTCATCGTAAATAAACCTTTTAATTAAAGATGTTTTTTCTAACACAAATAAAACATTATTTAAAAAAAAAATCTTATAACATTAGGTAGCTATTCAGAAATTTATAAATGTTTTCGGCTGTACCTTTAGACTGTCCCTTTCAGAAACATTGGGTCATGTCGGGTTTAGGTGTGGCAAGTCATGGCAAATCAAAATGTAAATAAATATGTACTAGGTTAAGATTCCTATGGGTCTATGCCACCCGAAATAAAGTTTTTATTATTATTATTGTTAACAAAAATCATACCTAAATATTCATTAGCAACGACAGGATTTAAAAAAAACTAAATTCTGGTAGAGAAAACGGTAAAATAAAAAAAATTGTTGTCGAAAATCAGGTAAGCTACCTACCCCGTTACGCTTGACCCATCATTTACGGGACACCCTGTATAAAGAACCAGTCGATCGAATGAAACTAGTTTGGTCAACGATTCTTTCCTACTTGATGACTTATCAATTGATTACCCGTCATCAAAATCTGAATAAACATCCGATACCTACCTAAGTTTCAAATAAAAAAGTTGAATGAACTCAACCTCAATCCAGGAAGGTGTGCCATGCAGGATGACGTTCACGTTATTCATTCTCTGGTTTTGCTAGCACAGTGAAAGTGAGGTCGCGGCGCTTTCTATCCGCAACGCGGCTCGGCTCGCCGGCGACGCGGCCTCGCACCGACTTGCGAAAGCTACAAACGAACAACCAGACAGCTAGTCAGTTCGTTCAAATAGAAAGCTGACGTGAGCAATTTACGGATACATCTCGGATATTTCCTTATAAGTATGTGGTTGGTAGCTTAGCTACAGATTTTCTTATTTTCCGACACCACTTTTGTTTCCAATTGTCTCCCAAACGGTCCCAAATGTTGCAAAATTTGATGAGGTGACCAGCTTAAAAAAACACTTATGTCGTGTATGTTTTCCATAATTTTAATATTTTGCTAAATCTATGCACCCACGACAACAGTCAGTTTTGGAAAAATGACTACGTTTACTCGTGCATATTACCATACCAGAAGTAACTTGTTATATCTGATACTTTTCATTTTATTGGCGTTGTCAGCGTTGATTCCTGCAATTTATGTAACATTCTACACTAGTTCATCTTGTTCCGAGAACACGCTATCACACTTTTATTTGACAACAGGAAATTACTCTTATTTCACTAAAAAACATCTTCTTAGACCTCCTTTAACTTAGCCGCTTGATGTGAGTTTTCCTATGCTTTTTATTTCTTAGAACGGGATCGGTACCTATTGGTTCTAGCCAAATATCAGAATAAGTTTTTGTGTTTCTCAATCAAGTACTTACCTACATACATATTTACAGACGGACACACTTCAAGACAACGTCGGTTTACTTGTGTCAGTAGGTAGGTACAGAGTTATCTAATAAGTAAGTAATACTAATAACAGACGATGGCATAAGTTCACATAGACATGATGCGCTGTGGCCGCGGTGTTGTGTAAGTATCCCTCTGTTCTCTGAACATGTGCCTTTTGCGAGCACAATGCGGTGTATCATAATATGTGCGTGAAGGCATTCTTCTTTGAATACAGTGAACAATGTTCATTGTGCTAGACCTAAGGCGCAACGTGAAATGGGATCCTGCGCCGCGAGTCTGACGGAGTGCGTCGTCTCGGCCTTGTTCTAAAACAACAGACATGCTATCTTCATCATTGTTATAATAATTAATTAGATAGTGCTTGGATAGTGCAAACTAACTGAATATCTCCTACAATTTGCTACGATTTTGGATACATTTTCCTTGCGGAAACTGGAAATGGCACAGCGTTTGTGTTGCACGGGTCACACTCACACTCGCACCTTTCAAAAAAAGGAATCATTAAAATCGTGGCAAAGTCCTCGAAAATGTCTGAATTAATTAAGCCAGACATGTTCAAACTTGCATTGACATCTTTTGCACATATCTAACGTCACCTATGAGAACTAAATTAACATATTATACTACATACATATAATGAAACTTTAACTTAGAACGTGTGTCAGATTGTCTAACCAGTCTAGTATAAGATCGGTACAGTTATCGAGCTCAAGCTCTTATTTAATAAGGGATTGTTTACGAAAACTATTCAATTTCTAATGTTTCTAACTTTCAGATCACGAAGATACAAACAATATATGAGCATGGAGGCGTGATTAGAGAAACTCAACAATGGCAACGCCTCGATGACTCCAACACGACGCGGTATTGAAGTGTGCTCACGTGCAGTTAATGCCTTAATTTGTATAAATAAGATACGCAAATATACAGTAACAATATACTTTGTCCGTGGCTAGTGTGTGGTGGAATCTGATCTCTACTAATTGCCTATCTACTTAAAGAAGCTGGGTAACTTGAGTACCTCTTTATTTTTCCCAAGGAGACATCGACCGTTGAGTGGCAAAAGACGTGACCGTTTTTACATCGTCTTACATTCTAATGTTTATTGTTCATGTGTTTGGAGGTATCCTCGTGTTCTAAATACATTGCTCTTTCGAGATGAACAACAATTTGCCTTGGTCTTATTCAACACGCGTCAGAGAGCCTGTTTAGCGATACGCATGGTCTGTTAAAGTTGTGTTGGCGGGTGACGTCATCTGTTCAAATTTGGCAATGCCAGGCGGTCGACCTCCAGCGTCAAGCGTGTACTAACATCGGCGTCGTGGCTTCTCGCTAAACTGCGCAGTAGACGCGTATATAAACACACATACATAGGTGCCTATAAGTTATCATCGACAAAAATCATAGCTTTTTATGCTCTCAAATTACATCACACACAAACATGTCGGCTGTACCTACTGCGAATCTGTAAGAGAGAAGCATAATATATTTTGATCTTGTTTTGCATGACAAAGGCGAAGACACAATTATGCATTTTTCTTATTTGGAATTGTTGCGCTATTCTTTTCTAAACAGTCACTGCGTAGGTATTCTTTGGTAGGTACCTACCTACACCATGTAGTATCCCTGTATGCCTGAAAAACTTGAAATCGGTCACCCGTTTCAAAGATTTCAGGCATCGATTTCTTGATACCGATGTTATTAAGACCTATTTCTAGTTATTTAATAAAAATATTGGGACTCTTGTGTTGTGAGAGACACGTGCTTACGGCATGATTTGGCACAAGCCGGGCGGCAAAATCGAATGTACCTATACAATTTGTACCGAATGGTGTCGAATCATGCCGTCCTGAACAAATCTGTAACACGCCTATGATTGCCAGAACAAGGTAGACCTAATAGTAGGCTGGAGGGCTGGACTCAAAGAAAATAGCTAAGTACCAAAATACTTAATATAAAAAAAACTGCTAAATAAAGGAGATTACTTTCAAAGACAATCTGAGGTTTTTAATTACAAGGTAATTGGAAATAAAGCAAAAAAGCAATTAGATACGTATATCTAAGTACCTAGGTGACATTGTCTCAGGTCAGGTTTGTGATACGTGAACTTAAAAAATGATAACCAAACCAGTAGGTAGGTGGTGGTCAATTAATTAAATGACCTCTTTAGGAATCAGATTCAAGACATTCTATATCAATTATTGTCATTGTGGAACTGTGATTTTGTAATTAGAATCAACCAACCATCTACCTATCACGTGACTATTTTTATTAATTAAGTAAATTACTACGTTCAAGGTCTTTAGGAAAGATCCATGAATTATATTACAGTGGAAATGACGTGTCATGAGAAATATACACATTTGTTACAGAGGATGAGCAACAAGGTCACTCTGGATGTCACCAAATAAATACTGATAAATCGGATAATATGTGAGGTCATATTCAAACACGATGATTAATCTTCCTGCAGGTTCATTCATAAATAAATAAAAACATTAATTGCGAACACTAATAATAAAAACATCATTGTTGATGATATCCTATAGGTACTAGGTATATCCTACTAATATTATAACTGGATGTTTGGATGTTTGTTACTCAATCACGAAAAACTGTTGAACGGATTTGGATGAAATTTGGCACATAGATAGTTTATAATCTGTATCACATAGGATACTTTTAATCCCGGTAAGTAGTAAGTTCCCGTGGGATGTTTTCCGACATCTACGCGGGCGAAGCTGCGGGCAAAAGCTAGCCTTTCCTATTTCTAAGTATTTTTAATGACTGTTTCAAAGTCCAAAAGCCCAAATCCAAAAGCAGTAGCCGAAATAGATTATTCAAATCAAATAAACATTAGTTGCTTATCAAATAGACAAATTATATTTATTCTCTAATTGGTACCTAACTGTTGATAGCTTGAAGATGTTTTCGTGTGAACCGTAATAAGAACGAAGTCGTTACTTGTGATAAACAAAAGAGAACTACATTACTTGTACAGACAATAACAAAAGAAATGAGACCAGTCCAGCGGGTCCATGCGGGCATTGTGGTGAGAAGGTACTACTCACTACAACACACTAGCGCGGCTAGGGTTACCATATCTCAGGATTTGTCCTGAGATCTCAGCATATTTAGGCTCCTGCCAGGATTGCGGCCCGATTGAGGGAAATCTGGTGATACTCAGGTTTTGCGACTTTTTAATAAAATAAAGTATCTCTCATCCAGATTTACAGTTTTTTTTTTTTGGTAAGTTGCAATCAACATAAAAAAAAAATATAATCTTCTTTGGATAATATCACAGCACAACGCATATTTTTTTCACATAATAATGTGAAAAAAATGCGTCGTCGTTAACTACGTTTGCGACAAAATCTCAGTACTTTTCTATAGAAATCAGGCTTTTTGTCAGGACTTTTCAATTTTGCATATGGTAACCCTAAGCGCGGCATTGATGAAAACTTGAATTTATTGTACTGCATTAAACTCGTTCATGTCAAAAATAACCCAAAAGATAATCTGTTTTTGTTTACTTCCATTCGTGATATTTATAGCTAGTAGGAGTAGGACTAATACAGGAAAATAACCAAGTAGGTACTCATAATGTCGGAAATTCTAAGTATTAAAGTAATCAATGACGCAACCCCATCAACACATCTAAATACTTATAACGATGACGCAATCTTGGAAGGCACCTTTTTAAGATGAATAATTATGAAATATATTTGGCCCTAGACCTCTATAAGCTTTATTTATATGAGTCATCACATCATACAGTTTAAGACCTTCCCGATCATGACATAAGAGGTTTACCTACCGAATTATGGAAATGGATCTAACGCACAACTTAAAACGAACACGCTCTTGAAGGTTTTTTTTCAAACTTGTTTCTATATCCCTTCATTTAACTTCAGGATCGAGGAAATACGCGGTACAAAGTAGGTAAGTAGGTATCTACTACACCAATGTCACCTACCTAGAGGCGTACGAGTATGCGTGATCCAAAGATGTCGGAAATAATAGGCAGCTATATGTTCCTGTTGATTATTTATAAGAATAACACGTTTTCCATCGCTAATTGTGTGGTGATTTTAAATGGTCCTCTGAAGTCCTTAATAAGAGCGGTCTAAAGGAACAAACATTTGTTAATTAACACAAAAACAATGAGATTAAGGGAGTAACCACATTTGTTCCGCTCCATTCGCGTTTCGTTGAACGATTTTCGTCATTTGTACACACTGAACACAATATTAATGTAAATGTTAATTATTAACGTTAATTTTAATGTTAGTCTGAACACTGCCGTGAGCATGCGCATGATAATAACACACTTGTCCTAATTTTATGCCTGTCTGCCGTGAAAACTGAATTGACGCGGAAAGCCGAACGGATGCGTACGCATCTCTTCAAACAAAATCGTTGTTTTCTATGGACAAAAGCTGAACAGAGCTGAATAAGTGTGGTTAGTCCCTAATTCCCACGTCATCGCCAGCCAAGTCCAGATTGCACGAAATTTAGAAACTGAGAATTCTTAAAAGTCTATTTTCAGAAGCATCATAACAACGGTCGGATGCTGTGGAGCTCAACCTTGCGCTATTTATATCTTTTGCAATCAGAATTTGCACGTGGCTTTTTCTAGTAACGGTATTGAGCTTAATCCCGAAAACCAAAACAATTATTTGAGTTAATAATATCGAAAGATTACCATAGCTTAATGTTGTTGTTGGAGGAGTCCATCAGTTTTTGTGTGAAAACATTGGATCGGTAAATGGGATGCTCTTGCGCCTGGAGAAGCTTAGCT
The DNA here is from genome assembly GCA_917490735.1 of Dryobotodes eremita. Taxonomy (NCBI): domain Eukaryota; kingdom Metazoa; phylum Arthropoda; class Insecta; order Lepidoptera; family Noctuidae; genus Dryobotodes; species Dryobotodes eremita. The sequence continues at coordinate 12,771,653 of OU823251.1, read as the reverse complement.
TAGAGATTTGAGTTGAGGCTGAGATTTAGGTACTGAAATCAGAAGCCTGCAGCCAGAGCTCTGTCATGTGCGGCGCACTTAGTGAAACCCATAAGTCATGTCCAGAAGTGGAATGTGCATATGGGCTGTGTGTGTGGTGTTTAGTTTTATGTTTAACTTATTCCAAATTTTCTTCACGTCCATAGTCTAAACAATGTTTATCAAGAATGTCAGTCACTGTTGAATTCTTGGCACTGGTTAGACCCATCTATTCATGCATGGACTTTATTAACAACATTAGTTTTCTCATGATGTTTTCCTTCATCATTCTACCATACTATACCAGTCGCATTAGGTAGGAAGTTACTTGTATTTGTCTTGAAAAACATGATTCCAAAAGAACCAATTTTGCCGCATAACTTTATCTGGTTATTTTTTTGCCTTTCTAATCTGAACATTAAAATATAGTTATTATGTAGAATGGTTTTTTGTAATACCGAACCCATTTATCATTGGCACATAATATTTAGAAATAAATGCAAAGAAAACACGCACGACCAAATTGGTGGGAAACAGCTTTAAGGCTCTCACAAACAGGCGCGACGCGACACCACGACACAAAGGCACCACTCGTCACGCGACACGCAGTGCTTTTGTGTCGCGCTATCGCGTCGCGCCAGTGTGTACAAGCCTTTACGCGTTTTTTGTGCTCAGCGTGTCGCCCATACACGATTCTGAAACCAACCATGATCAAGGAAAACGCTGCAATTATTTCTTGAAATAACTGCAGCCAAGGTTGGTGAAGCCAGAACCTAATAAATCCAAAGTTTATTATTATTACAGACCTCGTTATTAATTTTGTGATATGATCAAAACATCTCTTTCAAATGCATTTGCTAACGTTCCCGCGTAGACGTACCGCCAATTTGATGACACCACTATATCCACTGTATCGTTAAAAGGACGGAATGAAACTAGTCTTAGGAGCAGTCAGAAAACTAATGATGAGCTTCCTTTGCTTGAGAAGTTAATTAAATCTAAGTTAAATTTTACTAGAATCGGAAAGCAGCTAACTGTTAACATCCGTGCCGTTTTACTTCACTAAGATTACCTTCGCGATAGGGAAGGGACTAGATCGTTGAGTCAGCTCTGTGGCCCAAATTCCACTGCACACCATCCGTATCTAATGTTCCCTCAATGGAATACCAACCTAACCACTATGCTTGTAAAAACTACTTTGCTTCGCTACATAGCCTCTGAGAGACCATTGTTTTGTTGATCTAGCGACTCGCGACTCTAGCATTAATGTCTAGCAGATGCTTTATGGTCGCGGCAATGTTTCAAGAAACCATCGAAGTAATTTCATAATAACCACTTTTTTTTAAATCTCTCATCCCCATTAAACCACTAACATTATGGTATTAACTACCAATGTCAATTTCTTTCAGGCAATGGTCGGCAGAGTCGTTTCTACTTTCATGAGATATTCAGTAAAATCAGATAAATTTAACAAAGCATTAAATAAATTATAATTTCAATCGGAGCTTGATACAGGGAGCCGGTTGCGATTCGAAAAAGAACGTTCGTGTTGCCATGCAAAACGGGATCGATAAAATTTATTTTCCAAAGGAGGCGGCCGGAGCCGTATTGTAGGACGAACTCTAAGTTGGGCGCCAAGTGACAATAGCTGTTAATATTAGTGGAGCCGACCTTCAGGGCTGTTGGTCTCAAGAATGCCTTGGGTTGTTCCAACAACAGTGCTATCTTCTTAGAAACGTGCTGCACGCGTGTACCACGCACATTTTTTACACGGTATTATGTAGTACATTAAAGATCCGTGGGAACGGTCTTGATACTCTGTGGCGGTAACGTTTCTTTTAGGTAAGTACATATTTATTATTATCTAATTACAAGTTGCATTATTTCAAATGTCTCATAGGAGTCATAGGTAATTAAAGTATTTAAAATTTCCGTTTATCCGGGAACATCATCTCGTAGGTGCTCTTTTTATCAAAACCATTTCTGGGGTTAGTTATCTTTTCATTGAGTAATTTCTATCTAAGCCTACCTATTATTACTTTTGTCTTATGTACTTCAGAAATATTACATTATTTCACTCATCTGAGTAACATAATTATATTGAATTTTCAATTCAAGTATCAAATTGGAAAGTACACACTATAAATTCCTTCGCCTTCTTAGCGCCAGCCTACCTGTGGTGTAAAAAAAGCATTCTGGCTGCAGGGCCGCGTCGGCGCTTTTGAGATAATTTATAAGGCTCTGCCTTTCTTGGAATTTCGAAATCTCGACGAGATAGCTTCGTGCCCAACCCGCGGCTGCGTGGAATGGAATGTAACGGATTTGGATAGAAAAAAATAGTGCATTGTACAGACATCCATTGTGATACGTTTTCGTAACGTTTCTCATTTAAAATTGAATAGGCCATGTAGGTACTTCTCAAGGTTGAGTAGGTTCGATTCCTATAAATTAATGTAATCTATCAACAGTAGTAGGAACTAAGTATACACCTGGCATAGACTAATTATGTATGACGTGGATAGCTTTATATAGGTTAGTAGTTATCTAAATGTGACCTAATACAATGTTTGTCCTCAGTTTGCGCATATTTTATTGTTCCATTCAAGTTGTGTGTAGTTGTGGTTGTTGTCTGTGTCTTGTCTAATAAAGAAACATCACCATCGCTGAACTGAAACTGACTGGTAGTGTTGCCAAAGTATAAAACTTACTGTTAAACCCTATACAATTAATGTCAAGGCGTTCATTTTATAGAGTTGAATTATTAAGATGAACAATTATTCGAATTAGGTAAGTACAGTCCGTTCTCAGTTATTTTACCTCTGAGTTTGCATCTCTAACAAAATCACAGCGATCTTTATTGCCGTTGCAATAAGGTTGCTGTTGGGTTGCTGCTGCCAGAGATAAAATAAGTTTGAATGGACTGTACCTACCTATCTCTACTAAATCGTAAGATTTTCTAAGTATTGCCAGATGAAAAATTAGAAGCTCTAAGTGTTGGCAATAACAAGTGTTTCATATCAGCACACAAACTTGTGTTCGGCGGGGCTGGATGGGTACTTCGTGCAACTGATCCCGTCCCGCGAGCTGCGCACCGAGCGAAGAGTTCTGGGAAAAGCAGGCCGCATACCACGCCGCGAGCCGCTATTGGACCGCCTTGCCTTGTGCCCGCCCGCACGCAAAGACAACATTTCAGAAGCGGCACATTTTGCCCCTAGCAACCAAGTTTGTTAAAAATTATGAGATTTAAAACCCGCCAAAAAGTTGCAGAATCTTCGACTTCTTATTCTGAAATGTTTATCATTCGTAGTTTTATAATAAACTAGTTGGACCGACAGACGTTGTCCTTTCCAAATAATAATTCATACATTTTTGTGTGAATTATTCCCATTAAAAAAGGTATTTTCAGTTATTCCCGATTTTCCTGGCAACTTCTCCAATTTTTCTTTCCCTAAAAACCTTATTAAATTAACCAAATCGGTCCAGCCGGTTTCAAGTGATGCGGTTACCAACGGTCAGTGTTTCATTTTTATGAATCCCAGACAACCCAAGAAATGAAAACTGGGTAAATTAGGACCGCGTATATGGTGACTTTATATAAGAAAGCTCGTTGTTAGTTCATTCCTTAATTCCCTGTCTCACTATTATAATGATGATGTGGTACGATAAAAAATAATCCCAACTTTACAGTCGGGTAAAAATGCGTATAATATCATATCTTTCTTACCTTTCCCCATCTCATTTTGGCTCCCACGTCTTTAGGCCGTATAACTGAGTCTAACTACAATGTGTACATAGTATCTGTGAGCCTCTACTCTATGGTCATTGTTAAGTCACGAAGTGAACGCTGTAGGCACCACTCTCGTCGGGCCGGGTTCATTCATTAAAATATGCATTTATTATTACTAACATGCGTCTGTGGTGCATTGCCGCAGCCAGACAGACCTTTAGTGAGTTTTACCCTATCCTATTACGAATATGAATTTACTAGTGTTCCACGAAATTTTGTTAATGACTAGCTTTAAGTGGTCACTTAACTTAAACGTTAATGGACGCCACAGAGTTTTGGTTGTTATCTGCTTGAATAGTTAAATTACAAAATTTTGTTAAACTATTGAAAGTAAGAATTATAAAGAGACACGCTTCCTGATAATCCTACCATCCATACCAATATAGAACGTAGGTAGGTAAGTTGTTGAATATGCAAGTAAATTGGGTCGATTTTTTTGGCTAATTTCAGGAAAGAATTAAGGGGTGGAGAGGGAGGTGGGGTGCAAGGGATGAGGGCGACAGCTGCGGAGCACGTGGGACGGCAGCTGGCTGAGCTGATGCCGCCGCCCGCGCCTGCGCAAGCTGCGCGCACACCTGCCAACGTCAAATATTACCAACTTTTTGTACTACCTACCTTCACAATGCAATATTATTATGGTGGATTGACATCTGCCCCGATTAAGCTAACAGCTGTCTAAGCAATCCAAATGGTAGGTAGTTATCTAAAACTCAGCTTTTATAACGCATGCGGCCAGTTTCTACTAATTTTACCTACGGCTTAGATGATAATTATTTAATGGGTGTAAAACGACACTTAACGAAGCCGAGAGTTACATGGACCTACTCCCCGTCATTGTATTTTGTATTTTTACTGGAACCATGGATACCTGGGAACCATCTGGTTACGGAGATACCTATTGAATGCCAAAATTCCGTCTTTTACTGACGTTTTTATATGTCTTTGTAAGTTTTTAATGTCATAAACTTATAGTTATAAACTTATAACACAACCTTAAATACCCCCACGACCCCTGTACCGTTGCATGCACACATAAGCACAATGTTTTGCGTGCGTTACGTTGCGCACTACCGTAAACAACGATTTTCCACACCAAAAATAAAATTCTTTTCCCAGCAATTATTTTTGTCCTATGTTACTTAGTATGATGTACAGAATGCGAAGTTGACGGCTATGTGATGGGTCTTTTTACACCGTGTCGAACCCTTCTTAATTACGCAGTATTAAATTCTTTAGGAATTCCAATGATGCAAGGTATAGGTACCTAACTATGTAGCCCACTCACTCGTTCGCTGCAAAATTGGGTAATGTAGGTATGAGGAGGCATCGTAAGAACTTCTCATGATTCAGACATAGACAAGACTAAACTACCTATAGAAGGATTGTACACTGCACCGGAGGAGCCAGGGTTTGATTGAACAATGCTATGCAATACGTATGAGCTAATCATTGGACACGTTTTGTTACGTTTTACTACGTAGGATGTTTATCGCCGTATCTCGGCTTAGTTTACACGTAGCATTGAAGCGACAGCTGCAGTGTTCGCTAGTTCACAAGTGCTCGTTTACAGGTAAAATAAACAAGTTACTGTAGGAAACAAATCGATCTTCTCCAAGGAGGTAGGTAAGCCACCTCCTTGGGACCATCGATTTGTTTTTGTTTATCTCCTGTGTTAATTTATCTTTGATCAGGTAAAGTCACATTTGAATAAACGTCAGAATTTTTTGATAAATTTTCGCTAAATTAAATATTTAATTTTAGCAGAATGAATCTAAAATGGTTGATCAAATAGTGTAAAGTGAAACTCAAAAATATTCCTTTTGCGTCTCAGGGCATGGAAGAAAAAATACCGAGGAAAGATGTGGAAAATAGGTCTCCAAGTGCTTCAGTACCAGGTACAGGTTTTTTTTTCCGTAGCTTCTTATCCAAACCTAGTTTTTGTGTTCCCTGTCCCCAAAGTGAACTTTGGCCAAGGTAGTCCAACACTACACCTAATAATTTTACCAAACGTAGGTAATTTTTACCCACTTTGTTTAAGTAAGTATCTAAATGCTGGATGCTCCAAATTATTTAAAAAGTAGTAGGACGGTAGGCATAACAACGATAAAGGGTGTGTACCTACTTAGTTATTAAGCACTTACCATCATCATCACCCTGTCAAAATCCAAATTTACTTGGGATTTGCGTAGCACGTCTGTTTCTTCCTTTACATCTTTCTAGTAGCTATCTATCATCTCATCTTCAAAGGTCACTTTTTTCATAGATTAGATAATTTAAAACTTTTGAGTAGCTTATGTAGTTGAAAATAATACCAATAGATACATAAGATGTAAGATATTTTTTTAAAGTAAGTACCTAATTGATAATAAAAAAGGGTGGGTAAACCAAATATATTGGAAGAAAAGATGGGTAGGGTACGTACTTAAGATACCTATTTACCTACCAAAACAATACATCGTGAATTCGTGAGGTAGATAATTGTTATCAAATTGATATCTTTTTTTTATTTTGTTTCTTATACAATACAGTTCTCTGATTGTACCTACCTACCTACCCACATAGAATATTATGTACGTACAGGTAGGTATAGTACCTACATCAAATAAAGATTGAAAGATAAATTCGATATAAAAAGTTCCATGTAAAAGCCGGTAAGTAGGTAGGTACCTACCTAACTACGTAGATAAAAATATTTATCCACTTGTTTGTTAGATAAAAAAAATTATATCGTCAGCTACCAGAGAAAACCACCTCTGAAACGCCTGAAAATGGTTATGTAATTTCTGTTTCTTTTTAATTGGGCCACTCAAATAATTAGGCGCATAAGCAATACAAAAATAACGAACTGACCAGCGAGAACTTCATGAACAAGAATAAAAAACTTAAAAAGGTCTACAAAATTAAAACCTTATTTATTATTAAACTGATAAGTTTATATTTATTAAATTTGAAAAAAAGGCGAACTGACTGCAAAGCAAACCAATCTCAAGAGCAGTTGCAACGTAATGTTGCCCTGTTTTTAAACCAATATTCGTATAAATATGAGGAAAATGTTTTTCGAAATGAGTTTGGCTTTTAAATATTATGATCGTCAAAAATGAAGTGTAATTTATTAGTCAAGTATTATTTAACAAAGAGAGTCTCATGTATTTTCAATTGGCAAGGATATCGTGGATAAAACAAATTGAAATCGTGATTTCTCTTTTAAAGGCTTATGTTCTGAGAATAACTTAAGTTCGATGTTTGTAATATAATACTTTAAAAAAAAATGATTTTTAGATTTTGGATTAACATACAAATTCGATTATAATCTCTTATCTGGCAATACTACCGAGGCGCTGGCGACTGGCGGCGAGCCGCACAGCAAGCGTTGTGCCGCTGTGGCGTTGTGCGTTGAATAGTATTAGTTCAAACTCCGAACGTTGAGGAGTGACGCATTCTGTACCTACTACTCGGACCCAGCGATCGATTGTGAACCGCTGTGAACGTCAGTTAGTCATTCGTTCGTTTCTTTAGTCGCGAGTTTCGCACTCATGTTGAAGAGTTGTGTTGTTTGTTGTCAATCCGTTTTACGTTTGACAAGTGAGAGTGAGAACTGCTTGTAGGAACCTAGTCAAAAACAATCAATTTGATGTGGTCGTGTTCCTTACCTTGTGTAAATATAAAAAAATCTGGATTACAAATGGATATAACCAAAGGTAAAAGCGATTTCCTTTACATAACCTTTTCATGACCATATGTTGTTTGATTTGGAACGAGGGCGACGTCACGTCACTTATCTCGTCACTAGATTTCTAGTTCCATTTCATGTATTTTTATTAGTAAACGGTAACGGTAGGTATTGTAATTTGTAGCAAAATAATTAAATGATTGTTAAATGTCAGATGTCAATCTTTTCTATTGATTAACCTACCATAAACAGGCTCTAAAAGAAAGGGTTAGTAACAGTTTATTCAATATTTGAAAATATTAATCCAGGTAAAACATTTTTGGTCAGTCGTTTTTATCTGGAGCCATAAGAAAATATTTTATTGTCAAAACAAAACAATATTAACAGCTGACACAAATTCCTTCATTCCAAATCTTCATTACTTAATTATTGCTTTTACCTAATTATTCTTACCTTGAATGTTAATATTGAGAAAATCAATAGAAAATTAGTGTTATTATTTTCCTTTGTTGCAATAAAATAGGAGTAGTATAAAGAGAAGCAAATTTTTCCAAAGAGTTGGTCCTAATATCAACTCATAGCTCACTTATAATAATAAAATTGGAGAGTAACTCGATAACAACTAATATAAACCTATAAAAGTGTTATTCAATTGTTCGAGCTTTATACCAATGCCATCTATCAATGCAAGTGTAAGTTAAAATTAAATGCTGATGTCATAAAGAAAAAGAATGTTGATTGAGTGGAGGGCAATCAATAAGTGGCCCCTTAGAAGTGTAGCATGTACATAAAGAAAATGGAATATTTCCAAGCACCCGTTTACTTCAAGATTATTCCTAATAATTATTATCATTATGACTTATGGACACTTTCGAAGAATCAGAACCTAAGTACAGATAAGATATTGACATATATTTCACACTGAAGATAAGATTTATTACTTAAGTTTTTTCCTCAAACAAGACTAGGACATGTTGGGAATAACAGTAATAAGGCATTCATTTTATTTACCAACAAACAAGGAGAAATCTATTTTTCATGGCTCGAGAGTAGTGTTTGTGTGGCCTTGCCATTTGATTATACTCTACCCAGTGGGGCCTCTTTGCTGTTACCAAATTTGTAAGTACCTAACAGATGTAGTCAATATGAAAACATCATTGTCATAGAAATTTATTCTAATATCCATATAATTTTAGGTGAGTAATAATGCCATCATGTTTAAAAAGGAAAATGTTTGCCATTTAGGTATATAATATGCTCATATGCATATTCCAATGTTTATTCCCATTATTAAACCATTATTATTCCTTATTTTCCGGGACACATTTGTACCAATTTTAATTTAATACCATTTTTCCTCTTCCATTGGGTTTGTTATTCAGAAAGTGGTTTTCAGCTCTACGTACTAGTAGCGCCATCTGTTATTAGTATTGGTGACTACATTTTTTTTTTATAAACTGTTTGGTTCTATGTATTGCCATAGATAAAATTTAAACAAACAAATACTTAATATTAATGTAAACTATCAATATGAGTACACTACAAATGATTTTACTATTGTTCTGATAATTCTACAACTGTTTTAATAATGAATTATGTAAAAATTATAATTTTTTGACATTAGTAATCAAATTTTTTTACCAATTTAATCTACAATACTTAATCTACTGCAGATAAGGTACAGTCAGCAAAAATATTGGTAGGTACAAAACATTTTAGTTTGGTTGATGACTATTTTCAGTAGTGTTTAGTAAAACACTACTGAAAATGGTGCTGCCAACATACATGTACTTGTTCCTAGTTAAAAAGTTGTTGTATAATCTTAAATCAAATGTACTTAACATCAACTTTACAGTAGCAACAAAATATGTTGACCATTACAGTTTTATGGTTATGATTGCGAATTTCGGGAAAGTTTAATTTTGGATTGCAGTAGCAGCAGACGCCTTGTGGAGTAGGTCGTTCATGTACGCCCACATGCACAAGTATGTACCAAATGAACGTGGAACTGTCCAATATCGGGTAACGGCGCGGCGGTCAGGTCACAGATAACATTAAATAGGCAGTTAGATAACGCAGTGCCAAAGGATCAATATTGATACTTTATCAAGCTACAAGTAATTTCGGCCTTTTTATCTTATCGTTGCAATATGAACTTTTTGTGTTACTCGTTGTTCCTAGCAGGATATTTTTTCCTCGTACATTTTATATTCAATGCCGAGCTCTTTGATATGTATGTGCCCCATCTGGCGGATGTTCTCTTCCGCTGACACCAATTCCGGGCTATCCTTTAGTTTATTTTTCCTACTTTTATGATGAGAGAAGCCATGGTTTGTTTAAACTACGTTAAGGCAACAAGCATAAAATTCATTCATACAATCCCATTTGAAGACTGATTAATTTTTGGGTTACTTCCATCAAGAAATAAGTACTTACAACAACTCGTAAACAGTTTGAATTTAAAGAGAAATTGCTTAGATACAATTGTACTGAAATTACGTAGACGTATGTAGCTAAATAGATAGCAGTCTAGCGCGTAGGCGCTACAGGCGAGGCATTGGAATTCGAAAGCCGAGCGCCGACCACCCATAGGCATGAGAACATGGCCCCGTCCCGTTCCCCACGCTTGCTCCCGCCCGGCGCCGCCTCTCGCCGCTCTCTCAAGGCACAATGCTGAATTTCATTTGCTTTTTGCGGCGAGTGACGTGAACTTTGCACATGATATCAGTATGCCCGCTGGACTTAACAACCAACATGTTTGCTGATTTATTGTTGAGGAGTATTTTCTGCAATACAATGGTATCGTGTTTAAATTAAATTGATTATCAAAGAAAGTCTTTAATGTTAACGCACAGGCATTTCTTTTATTAATATTAAATCAATATTACTGAAGTAAAAATTCAACATTCGACAGTTTATATTTCTACTCTTTTTAAGTACTGTCCGCATTCCAAGCATCCACTTTTTTCTACTTTTTATTTGGTGTTGTATTAGACCCGCCCATCAGTAAACTACTGCCACATTCCACAGGCCCTTTTTTACGCTGTGTGGTCGCGGTTTCCGCTGAAGACGGCAACGTCGCGTCTCAAATATGAATGAAATCCGGTCGGCTGTGAACGGCACGGCAACGTCGCACCAGACGCTTGCCTGATTGAGAACTTACTATCAGTGTTGCCCGATGGAACTTGAGGGATAAAGTAGAATTAATTTTACCCACATTTCAGGGGAAAATTAAGTTTTGTAAAACTATTCAAGTACTATAGTCTTTTTTTTAGATCATCAATGTTATGTTGTCTTATCGCGTTGTATACAGGAAAAATAATTTGGAGGGAAATTAAAAAATTCTAACGCAACCTACCCGTTAAACTAAGACCTTAAGTACATAAATAAGCTCTTTTTGCGGTTTTCTATTTCTTTATCTGCACGATATTTCTTGTCTTGGGGCGGTTATAAGAATCTCTACCTCGCTGTCCTTTAGCACTTCTCCCTATTGTATACATTAGTACGTAGTAAGTACTACTAATATAGCATAATAGCTTTATAACAAAAGTCGAGATTCCGCATACCAGTAGAATAAACACCCAAAATTAAAGGCTTATCGTAAATCAATCATTATAATTACTTCTTAACACAATTAAAGGTAATGACTTAAAAATTGTAACAAAGTAACTATTTATGATTAGGTATTGGTAAAAAACTTATTATTTAGTAAGAGCTTTTCTATACTTTCGGAAGATTTTCATTCCTTTAATAACATTCTAATAGCATGTTAAGTTGCCTACAGTCTACGGAATGTCGTACCTAACAGCTGTGTTGTATTCAGTTCACAGTGGCGAATCGCCGAAATGCAGCGCGCACCCCATGTGCACGACAATACTCCTGATCGCGGAGGGTTGCAGTCCGACTATTTAAACCCTCTTTTGAAGTGCGTACGCTTGCGCAGTGGGGTGGTCGCTGTAGCACAATATCTCCACCAGGCGGCACAGTATACGTACAGCCAACGATGTCCGTACTCACACGTACGATATCGCGCTTTCTACAACTATTATTTGCAAAGTCTAGTTTTTTTGCAATGTGTATTTGCAGTGTTACGTGAAAAGTTCTGTGTGTACAATCCCCGCCAAAATGCCTCTTTTAGTCGACACTAAAAGTAGAAATGGTAAATATCGATCCGTGTGCTGTCGGCCATTAACTATTTTGGAGGCCTATTGTTTTGGTAACATTGGATCTTTCTTTTCAAGCAAGATTTGATAATCAGGCCTGAAATGTATGTGCGAATAAAAAATATGTAAATAACACGTTTTCTAGTTAGAAATGATATAACAGAAATTTTTCTGCAGTATTTTCTTTACTGGAACATGAAATCTTTCAAGTGTCGTGATAAAAAAAAATCTGAGACAGGAGCCAGGTCATTGCGATCAATGGCAGTTGGAAAGTTGTTGTTGCTTATGAGTATTTTATCGACCATAGTTTTCATTAAATAGCACTCCTCTAAGAAACTTGCAAATGTACGAAGAAAATTCCAAAACGCCGTAGTCTTTCGGAATTTATTAGTTATCTGCTATTATATAAAGCTTTCCACTTACTAAGAACCTCAAAACCAATCATCTGTTTTGGGTCTTGGACGTTTTCGTATACTAGGGTTAGAAAACTGATTGTGGTCATTCGGTACATGCGCACTGAGTGCACTTATGGAGGAGTGAGGGCGGGCTGCGGGGTGGCGGCAGGCATTGGAATGTCGATGACGCAGCCAGCCGGGCCGGCCCCGGCGGCCGCGAACTTGTTGTTATGTGAAACTGTTTTTAAATGCACACTCGCATACAGCCCCATCTTCTACATATGACTGCATCTTGTATGTTTAAGGGATATTAAATATGCTATGAACCCATTATAAGTCTTGCCTGTATAAAGCATCATGTCATTTCTTTGGGGTTAATGTTATTACTGGTGTTATCAATTTAAGCACATAGGTACCTACCAAATAGAATTGACATGAAAATTTACGAAACTGTAAACATCTAAGACCTATCTAGTTGATACTGATAAACATAAGCATGATTTTCAAATTTAAAAGCTTTGTAATTAACAAAAACTTTTCTTTCTTTCCAGTGGCATCCAATGGCCCCGCCTCACCATTGACGCTATTCAGGAGCGCGCCGCGCGAGGCTAAGCTTAAACCTCTGGCCGGTCTAGTGCTGCAGCCGCCGAGCTACGACTTAAACGTCGGCTCTCCGACTTCGTCACCCTCCACACCTTCGTCTTCTTCTTCGTTCTCCACCGACAAGACCGACAACCACGACACCTTTAGCTTTGGGACGGACACAGTTGATATGCGCAGAGAAGATGAACGGATTAAAACTTTTGAAAAGTGGCCTGTTACGTTCTTATCCGGAGATGAACTCGCCCGTAATGGATTTTATTACCTCGGCCGGGGAGACGAAGTCCGCTGCGCATTCTGTAAGGTAGAAATTATGAGATGGGTCGAAGGCGACGATCCTGCCAAAGACCATCAGCGATGGGCGCCGCAGTGCTCATTCGTCCGAAAATTGGGCGGCGGCGCCAGCTCCGACACGAGCAGTTCCGGGCGCGACGAGTGCGGCGCGCGCGCGGCCGCCAGCAGCAGTACGCCGCCGCGCATGGCTGGCCCCGTGCATCCGCGCTTTGCTTCTGAAAACGCACGCTTGCGCAGTTTCCGAGACTGGCCAAGATGCATGAAACAGAAACCCGAGGAGCTCGCCGAGGCTGGCTTCTTCTACACTGGTCAAGGTGATAAGACCAAATGCTTTTACTGCGACGGAGGCCTGAAAGACTGGGAGAATGATGACGTGCCGTGGGAACAGCACGCGCGCTGGTTCGACCGCTGCGCCTACGTGCAGCTGGTGAAGGGTCGGGAGTACGTTCAGAAGGTGATGACAGAGGCATGCGCAGTGCCCGCGGCGGACGCGGAGCATGACGTGGCGCCCGCGCGGATCGCTACCCCGCCAAGCACGCCTCTCGACACGCCAGAGAACTCCGTGGACGACTCCAAGTTATGTAAAATCTGTTACGCGGAGGAGCGCAACGTGTGCTTCGTGCCGTGTGGTCACGTGGTGGCGTGCGCCAAGTGCGCGCTCGCGGCAGACAAGTGCCCGATGTGCCGCAGGACGTTTCAGAATGCAGTGCGATTATATTTCTCGTGAGAAGAGTAGCCGAATCGAAGGCTCGATTCTAGTCTTAAGGGACGGCCCGACAGAGCTGTGTGCTGGAACCACTAGCTCCTATGTCACGTTTCCACAGGTGGAGAACCCTATTGAAACTTATTGTAGATAAAATAGGAACTCGCTAGTGTAACAAAAGACGAATACGCTTTAACAGTTGATTGAGAATGAGTCCTCAGGAGTACGAGAAGTGTACCTAATAGTAAAATATAAAATAAAATACCTAGGTAACGTTCTTACAAGAAGAGTAGATTGATACGCTTATTACTTAATACACGATTCCAGTTTTGGCGTGATATTGCAATTATTTATTTTATACATATTATAAACAGCTTTAAATAAAATAGAGTAAATACTGATCATTTGCGTAAGAAATGACAGTTAAATTCTTTTGCAAATGAGCCACAAAATATTGGTATTATATTATTAAAGCTTCAAGTGATATTACCATTATTGGCAACATAATGATAATTATGGGAATTTACTATTTCTGACTGTGGAAGCGTGGCCTTATAGGGGCCGCCCTTGTGATGTAATAAATTAAAAGCGGTGGGGCAATTTTAAAACTCCGCGTTAAATAATAATTTATAAGACAATATAATTTTTTTATGTTAAAATTATTTGAAACAGGTGGTCCACTTTTTGGAAAGGTTTGAATGTCAAATATGTAAGCGTAATGGTAAACCTAAATCAAGTATGGTTGGGGTTTACTCATATAAACAAGACTAAAATTGGTTTTATTTAAAAGGTTAGTCTGATTAGTTAAGTATTAGATACAAATGCAAAAAGTGATAATTTTGCGATTTGAACACAAAGCAACTATTTGGTTTTGTCATTATTTCCAAAAAAATTGTATACGCCTGTTGTGACATATAATGTAAATAATTTAATGTAAATATTCTAGCTTATTGTTTTGTCCCACCGGCAAAAGTGTAAATAATGTAAAAACGTTTAGTAGCACAACTAACAAGACAAACTACCAAAACAATACTTCATTTTGACATAAAAACTATACAAAAGTTTCTGTTTTGTTTCTTGTGCTGACAAAATGTTAAACAGAGTAAATTTTCTTAATAATGTAAATTAAACTTCAAAACAAACAATCCTACTGACAGTTTCAGAATTAAATTAATTAATTAATGAAAGCATTTTCTATAAGACATATTTTATTGTGAACTAGCAAGCAATGCAGATTCAAACAACATTTAAATTGTTTATCTCAAAACAAACCTCTGAATTGTATTTTGTAACATGGAATTTAACAAATACAGGCATTAGGGCGGGCGTCTATTTAATAACACATTCAATTGTTTTTCACAATGTATATTTAAATTTGCGGATTTTCACAGATGTCTATTTCATATTACTTACAACACATGCCACTGAATTATATAGTTTTTGACATTAAACATAAATAATGCATAAGGGAATTCATTTAAAAGTCGCATTAAAATTGTTTTTCATGTGATTACTATTTCATTATTAATAAAAAATTGTTAAATCATAACCACATCGTTTTACTGGAATAATTCTCGTACTTTGCTCACCACCACCACCACCTAGCGGCTATGTACACATACTTTCCCGCTTCCCGCCTCTGAACCTTATCCAGTTTCTGTAAGTCCGGAACTCAAACTCTATTTAATTCCGCTGTTGGCTGCTATTACCCGTACACTCACGACCATAAATATATTACTATAGACAGATCGACAATAATATCTCATCTGTGGAAACCATATACAAGTAGCAGCAAAAATAGGTAACCTCGAAGAAACTCGCAGAACTATCTGACGAGACAAGCAACGCCAAAATGTGGGATAACGCATCGGCTTCAAAAAGATGTCTCCTGGCGGAATGCGTAATAATAATAATATTATAACATGCTTACCTCGTTTGCCCATGCATAACATAAATAGGGCGCTGGTGGCGGTCCTGAATGCGCAGTTGTCAAATTATTTTGATGACTGCGTTGACCTAGCCGATACTCATTCTATACTGTACTGCGCGGCTGTAGCGGCATGTCGTGTAGCTCACGTCAAATTTGCTATTGATTCTACAGCTACACGACCGAAAGCAGCCGTACCAGCTTGGCAGTTCAGAATTGAACGCCTTTTTGGTGGGGCCAGAGCGCTCATCGGCAAACTAATCTGCTTCAGGGAGGGCAATACTTGCCCTAGAGTGATGCGCTTTGTGAGACGCGCGTTCGCAGGGACTGATATCAGCCCTCAGGACTACATGTCCTGTGTCACAGAGCGCATCGACTTCCTGAAGCAGAAAGTGTATGCATGGGCGAACCGTATTCGTAGGTATAAGCGGCGAGTGGAGCAATACACTCAGAATCGCACCTTCCAACGCGATCAAAGGTGGGTTTATAGGGGTTGGGAGCGACCGGTTCAAGATGTGGCTGACACGTGCCTACCAGATGATGATGCCATGTGTTCTTTCTGGCACAGTATCTGGTCGGTGCCTGTCAGTCCCACCGAAGGCGATTGGGCTCGGAAAGTCGAGCGAGCCTGCGATCCAATACCACAAATGGGGGCTATTACCATCTGCCCCCAAGATGTAACTCGTGTAGTCCGTCCGCTGCCTAACTGGATGTCTCCAGGGCCTGACGGACTGCAAAACTTTTGGATCAAATGGTTCGTAAGGTCCCACGCTCGCTTGGCGGCTCAGTACCAGACTGCTTTGGAGTCTGGTTCGCTACCCCAGTTCCTAACAACAGGAGTTACCCACCTGCTCCATAAATCAGGTAGCACTGCGGAACCCAAAAATTATAGACCGATCACGTGTTTACCGTCGGTCTGTAAAGTTCTTACATCCATTAGCTAGCTAGCTCCGAGAGCTAAAATTAACAGACATATTGATACCAACTCTATCATGGCTCCTTCTTAAAATGGATGTAGGAACGGGTCCCGTGGTAATAAGGAGCTACTCCTCATGGATATAGCCATTAGCCAACAAGTTCGTCGTTCCCGAAAGGATCTGTCAACATGTTGGATAGATTACAAGAAGGCCTATAACTCGGTGCCACATACATGGCTCATGAGGGTGCTGGAGTTATATAAAGTAGATGCAACTCTGCGCACCTTCCTGATGTCATGCATGGGGCAATGGAGAACGGTCCTTCACTATCCAGGATGTCGAAATGTCTAGAGGAATAGCGAACCGATAAGGATCGAGCGAAGCATATTTCAGGGTGATAGTTTAAGTCCGCTTTGGTTCTGCTTAGCCTTGAATCCTCTATTGGAATGCCAAGCGATTGTATGATGCCAATGATCTTCGTGTGCTCACGCGTTGTCTCAATCGGGCATTTTCTCTTATTATATTTTGTCTTTCTTCGCTTAAGTTCTGTGAACACACTTGTTGCTGGCTTGCATGTCTTGTGTGGCGGCCGATGTTCGCACGTCGTCCTCTAGGCATTTTGGACTATTGACAGATTGTTGAATTTAACCTCAAATGCACGATCCACATAATTTACACAGTTCAACTTACCACCTTAAAGACAAATGCCTGCTATTGAAATTGAATAAAAATTTGCATAATACACGTGATTGATTTGATGGTTTCCAATTGAAATGTTAGGAAACGAATAACTTATTTTTTTTACTTTTTTTTCACAATTTCACATTGAACACAATACCGGTTTGTCACATAAAATTAACTGAGCAGAGAACAATGAGTAGCTATGTAAACAATGTATCACGCACCGGCGCCATCTACTTAAAATATTCGTTTGTAGTACATGCTATGTATCAGAGATGGCGCTGTATGTGAAAAAAGATTTTCCGCTTTTCTTTTTAAATTTTTCCTGAATTTTCTTTGATATAAACCTCACGGAGCCCGAGACCTTTCCAACGAATGCAAAACCGTGGAAATCGGTTCGTGCGTTCTGGAGTTATAGCGTCAGGAAGGAAAACCCGACTTATTTTTATATAGTAGATTTGAGGATCCTGCGTGGAATCTTTCGAGAGTTCTGACGCACCAAGTAACGCGAGCCGCTTTTTGCTCTTCACAGAGCGAATGCGGTATCCATCGGGAAAACAACTTTTTTACACCTAATTGTTCATGCAAGATTATTTGTATTTGACTCATGCCAATGTCTAAAGTTGCCTGAATTTCGCAGTATGTCACATGTCGATCTTCCTCAATCAGCTTACGCACAGCATCAACGTTTTCTTGGGTGACTGCAGTTTTTGGACGACCTTGACGGGGATCATCACTGAGCTTGACACGTCCACGTTGAAATTCAGCAAACCAGCGATAAATTGTGGTTTTGGATGGGGCTTCATCACCAAATGCAGAAATCATCCGATCAACACACTGTTTTTGTGTTAAACCACTTCGAAAGTCATAATAAATCATCGCTCTTGAATTTTCTCGAGTCAATTCCATTTCCATTTTCTCAACGACTAAACAAGTTTGACAAAACCTTGTGACAAGACCGAGAATCTTTTTTTAAATAAATAAATGGTATTCGATTTCTAAAACCAAGGAGTTTTCAATTAAAAAGATTTTAATATGACAGGAACAGTGGAAATATTCCATTCCCGATACTTTTAGTGCAGCCCTCGTATATCTCACCTCCTCAACATGGATGACCTAAAACACTTCGCCCCCAACAATTTGCAACTGATGGAGCTACTGAAAGTAACTGAAATTTTCAGTAGCGCCATCAGGATGGAATTTGGTGTGGACAAATGTGCGGTCATGCAAGTAAAGCGAGGGGAGATTGTGGAATCCGTCGGAGCCCAAATCTCGGATTCCATAAACCTTAGAACCCTCTCTGCATCCGAAACCTATAAGTATTTGGGTATGTCGGAAGCATTGGGCATCAATGGTACTGACATACAGCAATCGTTAAAGGAACTTTACCAGTTGTCAGGAGATATAATAAAACACTATTCGGATTTATGAACTTATATTTTTAGAGCTGGTTTATATTTACAATTTCGGCATTTAATCATATGTGGGACAGCTACTTACAAACATTTACATAGACCAATCACAGATGAGCGGGTCGCTTTTGCTCGCCATATAAATACTGCGGAACGCGTCGCAGCGTTAGTCGTATGCCCGCGCGCACAGCGCGCGGACGTTTATGCTAGCTGCTACATAGCTCCTCCCCAGCGAAGCGCCGCACAATGCAAGTAGTACAGAGTGGTGTCGCACACGGCGTTAGCGAGCTTGTAAGTAGTGCGAAGTGGTGTCTCAACTCGGTGGGCGCGGCTGCGGTGATGTAGTTTGCACGGTGATGCATGAATGCAGTGTTCTCGCTGTGGTGTGCCTTTCACTTTTAGCTTTAGTGCGCGGCCGTGCCCCGTCTCGGCCGGACGTAATGTTTATATAGCGAAACGTACGGTAGGTCTTGAGGTGCGCCCGGATCGTGTGACGTATGTCGATTGTTCGCCTGTACGACTTGCTGCTTCTTCGGTGTTAGGCAGGAATGCAGGCTTCAGTCGATCTATGCTGATGTTTACTTGACGATCTCTGATTAGCACTTTATACACCTTGTTCTGTCTCTTCAAGACACGATACGGACCTTCGTAGGTCGGTGTCAACGGTCGGCGGTAGGCATCGGTACGTATGAATACGTGCGTACATACATGTAGGTCGTCATGTATGAACATTGCGCGGCGATCGGTGTTACGTCGGACGGCTTGCATCTTTTTCATTGCGTTAGTTATGACGTCGCTGAAGTGTGTATTTGTATTTGCGTATATCGACGCTTCTCCACACATTTCGCCGGGTAGCCGTAGCGGTTTACCGTATAGCGCTTCTGCTGATGACACATCGGTGTTTTCTTTTATTGCGGCGCGAAGTCCCAGTAATACGGTTGGCAATTCTTGCGTCCAGCTTGAGTTATGTAGTCGTGCCGTCAATGCTGTTTTAAATGATCGATGCCACCTTTCAACCATTCCGTTCGCCTGTGGATGGTAGGCAGTAGTCCGAGTTTTCTCGATGCCCATTCTATTCATCAGTGTTTTGAATAAATGAGATTCGAACTGTCTTCCTTGATCGCTTGTGATCCTTTCTGGGCAACCAAATCGCACTATCCACCCTTCGTAGATGGCCGTGGCGATAGTGTTGGCTTCCATGTCGCTGACTGGGAATGCTTCTGGCCATTTAGTTGCCCGGTCGATGATGGTTACACAATACCGTCTTCCATCTGATATGGGTAGTGGTCCGACGATATCTATGTGTATGTGCGACAGTCGATCTGCTGGTGGGTACTCTTCTAGCGGCGATACTGTGTGTCGCTGCACTTTAGTTCGTTGGCAGGTTATACAACATTTGGTCCACATACTGACGTCTTTGTTCATGCTTGGCCAGAAAAAACGTTGTGTGATCATTTTCCTAGTTGCTCGGGTGCCGGGGTGACTCAACTCGTGCATGGCGTCGAAAGCTTTTCTTCGTAGCGCTGGTGGTAGGTAAGGTCGTACGTGGCCACTTGATGTTTCGCACATGATTGGCTTACTTGCGTTGAGTGGACGTAGACGTTCGAATTGGAGCGAATTGTTTTTCGTGACGTCAGTCAATTGCTTGTCGCTGTGCTGAAGACGAGCTAGTTCGTCGTAGTCGATTGGTGATGGAGTAGATATTGCTTCGATTCTTGATAATGCATCGGCCACAACGTTGTCCTTTCCTTCAATATGGCATATCTTCATTGTGAATTGACTGATATAGTGCAAGTACCTTGTGCGTAACGGTGTTTCAGTCTTGCTGTTTAGCCGCAGTAGTGCATGCGTTAAGGGCTTGTGGTCCGTGTAAACCGTAATTTCTCTACCTTCAAACATGCGCCGAAAGTGCCGTATTGCCTGGTAGATCGCCAGTAGCTCTCGGTCGAAAGTGCTGTATTTCCTTTGCGCTTCTGTTAGTTTTTTTGAGTAAAAACCGAGTGGTCTCCAGCTGTTTCCGACACGTTGCTGCAGCGCGGCTCCAACACAGGTGTTTGAGGCGTCACACATCAGTGATAATGAAGCGTGAACTGAAGGGTGTGACAAGGTGATGGCGTCCTTGATGCTGTTCTTACAGGCTTGAAATGCCTCTTTATCTTCGCTGTTGAAGTTCACCTCGGTCTTGTCATTTTTCTTGCATGTTCGTAGATATTTGTATAGTTTTTCCTGAACATGTGCAGCGTGCGGTATATTTTCTTTATAGAAGTTCAATATACCGAGGAATCGTCGTAATTCTTGAATTGTGGTTGGTTCAGGATAGTCGGATATTGTCTTCACACGATCTTCAGTGGGTTGGATGCCGGCTTCAGTCAATATGTAGCCAAGGAATTCCAGTTTTTTGTGTCCGAAAACGCATTTCGACACGTTTATTTTTAAACCATGTTCTTGAATTCTTTTGAAAAGATCTTCTAGGTGTCTTCTGTGGGTTTCTTTGTCTGGTGAGGCAACGAGAATATCGTCGACGAATGGGAAGACGTGGTCCATGTCGCCGAGAACATTGTTGATGTGTCGTTGAAAGGTTTGCCCAGCGTTGCATAGACCAAAGCACATCCGTGGGAATTCAAAAAGTCCAAACGGCGTTATGACTGCCGTCTTCTCTATGTCTTCTTCCCGTATACGCAATTGATTGTACGCTTTTCTCAAATCAATCTTCGAGAAGATCTTCATCCCTTCGAGATGGTATGTGAAATCACGAAGTCGGGGTATTGGGTACCGATCCGGTTTGGTGACGGCATTTAATCTTCGGTAATCACCACATGGTCTGTATTCGCCACTCTTCTTCTCTACGAGGTGGAGTGGACTTGCCCAAGGCGACTTTGATGGTCGGCATATTCCTTGTTCAAGCATGACTTGAAACTCCTTCTTTGCCGCTTGATATTTGTGTGGCGGCAACGGTCGTGCTTTATTGTACACAGGCGGCCCGTGGGTTACAATATGGTGTTCTACTTCGCTGTTCTTCATGTTGTTGAAGTTCGGTGAAGTAATATCGGCGTACTGTTGAAGAAGGTTGTGGTACGGATCGGTGAGGTTGATAGTGAGCACAGTGGGGGTAGATACACTGCTTGCAATGCAACCGTCGATTGCCAGTCCTGTTTTCTTATCAACAAGTTTCCTGGCACGTAGGTCAACGAGAAGGTCGTGATGGCGCAAGAAATCGGCGCCCAAGATCGGTCGTTTCACGGCAGCCACGATAAATTGCCATGATAAGGGGCGGCGCAGACCAAGGTTGAGTTCCAGTTTCCTCTCGCCGTATGTGTGTATCGGGGTGCCGTTTGCTGCATACAACACTTCGTCCGCCCGCTTCATTCCTTTCGTGTTAGGAATGACCGACACGTTGGCTCCGGTGTCCACTAGGAATCTCAAGTGATGTTGGTAATCGCAAACGTGTAGACGGTATGGTGATATTTCGTTAACCTCGGTTCCCGTCGCAGCCAAGGTCGCGACTAGTTTTCCTGACGCTTGAACTTGCACGGAGATCTGCAGTTACGTGCTTCTTTACCGTAACGTGCGTGGTAAAAACAAATATCGCCTGACGTCTGCTGGTAAGTATTCGGTCGGCCTTGGGATAGTGAACGCGATCGTGAGCGGAATGATCTGTATGACGATCTCCTTTGTCTTGATCTATCTGTTTTCATTGCCGCAATTTCCCGCGTAAGTTGCATAATGGCTTCTCGAAGGTCTGGCTCTGGCTGCGCGTGATTGCTTTCTTGTCGTGACGAAAACTTTGACGGCTGTTTGCATGCACAAACCGAATGGATTTCTTGGGTTTGTTCGTGCATCTTATCGGCCATGGCTGCAAGCACGTCGAGTGTGGCTTCTTCGTTGACTGATAGCACAGCACGCGTGGAGGCAGGCAGGTGTCTCATCCATAGCATCTGCAGGGTGCTATCGGGCATCTTGTCACGTGCTGGTTCTCTCATGCTACGCAATAGTTGGGACGGCTTCTGGTCTCCTAACTCCATTTCGGTGAGCAGCTTTTGCAGTTGTTTTGTCTCTGACTCTTCATAAATGGACAACAGTCTCTTCTTAGCCTCCTCGTAGCGGCCAGCGCGTGTCTTGCTCATGATTATGTCGCTTATTTGCTCGACGTCCGTCTTCTCGAGGTGAGCTACTAGGAGGCTGAACTTCGCTTCATCGCCGGGCTTCTGCGGGTTGACCACCGTTTCAAATTGTGCAAACCAGAGCAGTGGTTTGTCACGCCAAAACGTGGGTATGCGTGACTTTAAGGAGACGGTCGCTACTTCGTCGTCGGTTGCCATTATAATGCTGTTCGTCGGGGTCACCACTTTACCAGTTGTCAGGAGATATAATAAAACACTATTCGGATTTATGAACTTATATTTTTAGAGCTGGTTTATATTTACAATTTCGGCATTTAATCATATGTGGGACAGCTACTTACAAACATTTACATAGACCAATCACAGATGAGCGGGTCGCTTTTGCTCGCCATATAAATACTGCGGAACGCGTCGCAGCGTTAGTCGTATGCCCGCGCGCACAGCGCGCGGACGTTTATGCTAGCTGCTACAGAACGCTTCTTTGGCCGCCTGAAAAAAGTATTTAATAGTCTTCTATCAGGCGGAAACAAGGTGCGCGCCTTTAACGGTTGGGTCATGCCGGTTTTGGTGTACTCTTTTGGCATACTCAAATGGACTCAGACCGAACTCGACGCCCTGGATAGGAAGGTCCGTACACTGCTGACTGCAAATCGAATGCATCACCGACGTTCATTAATAAACGTTCGGTAATGAGGCTGTATATCCCGCGAAAATGTGGAGGTCGAGGCTTTTTAAATGCTAAGACCTTCCACAATCGCGCGATATGCAGTCTCAGGGAATATTTCTTAGAGGTTGACGTGGAGATGCGTCGAGATTGGTCAAAGTGGACAAGGGCCTCACCCCGCTCTCCTTGGCTAAAGAGAACTGGCGCAAGCCAGTAGTGCTTGACACTAATGATCGCATGGAAGTATGGCAGAGTAAGGAGCTTCACGGACGCTTTTTTCGGGCCCTACATGGACCTGATGTAGATCAACTAGCGTCCGTAGCCTGGCTGCGTTTCGGTAACCTCTTTGGAGAAACCGAAGGTTTTGTCTGTGCAATTATGGACGAAGTTATGATGACAAACAACTACCGGAGATTTATTGTGAAAAACGGTACGGTTGACATTTGCCGGGCATGCCACCGTCCGGGTGAATCAATCGGACACATTATCTCCGGATGTTCTAGTCTAGCTAACGAAGAATACTTGCATAGACACAACCTTGTAGCCAGGATTATCCATCAGCAACTTGCTCTCAAATACAGCCTTACAGAATCGGAAGTGCCGTACTACAGGTATGTGCCCGACCCAGTTCTCGAAAATGGAAATATCACATTGTACTGAGATCTATCCATCATCACTGACAGGACTATTGTTGCCAATAAGCCTGATATAGTGGAGGTGGATCGATTAGAGCGGCGCGCAATGATTGTTGACATAACGGTCCCGCGTGACGGGAATCTCGTGAAAGCCGAGAAAGATAAACAAATCAAGTATCGTGACTTGGCTCGAGAGGTTGTCGACATGTGGGATGTGAACTCAGCGATCATTGTACCGATAGTCGTGACAGTCAATGGCTTAATAGCCAAGAACCTCGACCAACACCTGAGGAGGCTCTCGTTGGGCTGCTGGATCAAGGGCTTGATTCCGAAGGCGGTACTTCTAGACACGGCCCGCATTGTTAGGAGGTTCCTCTCTCTGGAGCCCTGACCGCCGGTAGCTTAGACCCTGTTCCCGATACCGGTGGGCCACTATTTTTTATATTTTTAAATGTTTTTATATTTTAATATTTAAAAATATAATTTATATGTACATAATGAAATAAAGGAAATAAAATAATAACAATAATGGATGAAGTTATCATGACGAATAATTACCAGAAATACATTGTCAAGGACGGTACGGTTGACATCTGTCGGGCATGCCACCGTCCCGGTGAATCAATCAGACACATTATCTCCGGATGTTCTCGTCTAGCTAACGGCGAGTACTTGCACGGGCATAATCAAGTAGCCCGGATTGTTCACCAGCAACTTGCTTTGAAATATTAACTAGTGGATTCTGAAGTACCGTATTACAAGTATGTGCCCTACCCAGTTCTCGAAAATGACCATATCACGTTGTACTGGGATCGATCTGTCATTACTGACAGGACTATTGTCGCCAATAAGCCTGATATAGTGGTGATAGATCGTTTAGCGCGTCGCACAGTGATTGTCGATATTACCATTCCGCATGACGAGAACCTCGTGAAAGCTGAGAAAGAGAAACAAATTAAGTATCTCGACTTAGCATACGAGGTTGTTGACATGTGGAATGTGAGCTCAGCTATCATTGTGCCGATTGTCGTATCGGCCAATGGCCTGATGGCCGAAAGCCTCGACCAGCATCTCTCGAGGCTCTCGTCAGGCAGTTGGATCAAGAGCCTGATCCAGAAGGCAGTACTCCTCGATACGGCTCGCATTGTGAGGAGGTTCCTATCTCTGGAGTCCTAATCACCGGTAGCTTGGACCCTGCTCCCGATACCGGCGGACCACATTTTTTTTATATTTTTTTAATTTTTTTATAAAAATATTTAAAAATGTATTTAAAAGTATGTAAATAAATAAATGACATAATAATCACAACTTTTGGCAACACCGTGTCAACAAAACATCTAATTTTTAATTTTTTCTAAATATCAACAATAAAAATAATTTTGACCCATTCTTGCAATAGTTTTCCATCTTAAGTGTCGCCACCTTTTCCCCACTCCTGAAACTCACACATAAACAAAAGAAATAGATACGGCACACATGATGCTTTTATCGCACGCAAATAAGAAAATATGTGTATTACTTTTGTCCTATTTTATTGCACATATGCTCAAAAGGGGCGGGCATTATAGAGTACCTATAGATACAGTCACTGAATGCACACATGTAACTGTAGCATCAACTAGGGAAGAGGGGTTGGTATAAATATGTGATCGATAAAAATATCGATGAAAACCGACTGGAAAGAGGTGTTTTTTGGACGTATTTTGTATCGTTTATTTTTTCTGCTCTTCGATGTGGAATATTAAAACACCAATAACAACAAATCAAGTAAAAATATAATATTTTCGTTTGCAAATAACATTTAAGTAAATCAGTTTCTTCAGTTTCTCCCTTACTCAGCCTCGGATCTAGAATATTTTCGAGGCGGGGCAAAAACTGCAATCTGCCGTTCCCCGCCCCGCCAATCCTTTAACCTTTTACATGAAGCCTTATTTATTTAAATATACATGGACATGTCGAATAATTATTTAGGATAGGACAGGACATATTTGAAATATATCGTGAGATTATAGCATACTAGCTTCTGTACGCGACTTCGTCCGCGTGAAATTTTGGCCCCCGACCCACCGCGTCGCGGCGCATCGCTCGACCACGATATCACACTCTTTTCGCTTAGCGTTCTTTCTGACCTTTTTCTCACTGCTCGGTTTCTAAGGGTCGTAGTGTGATGTTAAAAATAGCCTATAACCTTCCTCAAGAATTGGGCTATCAAATGCAATAAGATTTTTTCAAACCCGACTGATAGTTCCAGAGATTAGCGCGTTCAAACAAAAAAAAACTCTTCAGCTTTATTATTAGCAGAAGATTAGAATAAATATTTTACTCTTTGAGCCTTTTGTTCGGCAAAAAAATCGATGGCATTGTCATAATTAATTTGATTGTCATGATTTTCGATTGCTAAGATCACACCCGACTTATGCAGAAAAGCTTAACACCAATTAAGACAATCTAGAATGCACCAGCGAGCGGAGCGAACGCGAAAATTTTACCACTGCCTCAGATAAGTTAGATTTTAGAAGTCCGAAAAGTTTTAAGAATTAAGAGTCGCTAGGCTATAAGAGCGAGCAAAGCGAGCTCGAATATTTTGCCAGAAACATATTAGTAAAATTTTATCGATCGATAATGCTCCAATCCAACAGCTGCGCCAGCACTGTAGTAAAAACTTAAAGGAAATCGTGTCGCCTTTGCACATAAAGGCGGCGAAAAGGGCGGGACTATGTGGGATTATGTAAATACTTTGCATCGTTGAGGAGTTCCATGTAGGGTACCTTACTTCAAAATCCAAGACCGCCGGGTGGAAAACCCTCATGAATGTCCACTCTGCCAATGTATGCCGCGCCGTGTCCTCCCGACAATGGACGCAGTGGTGACAACGAGCGTCCGGTTCCCGGTTTATGCGACACAGGTACTTCCCGAAGCAGCCATGCCCCGTGAGCACCTGCGTTGCTCGAAACGACAGGCAGCCGTGCCTCCTCCAAACCCGTTCATCGAGCACTGGTCGGATCGCCTCGACGGTAGCGAGGCCCGGCGGGTAGGGCGCGGAAGCTTGTCCCGCCATTCCGTTACCAGGACCTCGCGGAGCTGTGACAGACAAAGTTCGATCTGTCGCTGCATCGGACCACCGCTCCGCGTTCGCGCCTGCTCGCGCCATCGGTCTTGAAGCGAGGGCTCTCGCCTCTAGGTCTCAGGGCTGGGATCTGGCCAGTGCACGAGCCGCCTCGTAAGAGATAGTGCGATACAACCTGATTGATAGCTCTGACGGTCATCGCCCTCTGTGGTTTAAGTTAGGTTAGCCTAACTTAAACTTAACTAGCTTGTGTAGATTAGCTTTTCTTTTTACTATTCATAGAGAAATAAGAGTGACTTTATTGACTTAGAGGGCTGATTTTTCAATAGTCAGTTATCTTTTGTCTGAAGAATAAATATGACAGTTTGACATATTTTCGTTAAAAAAAAAGCTGTCAAACGGCTCTATGTTATACTCTTCAGGTAAGAGATATCTGACTATTGAAAAATCAGCCCTAATATATGCAGAAAAGCCTGACTATTAAGAGAATGTTGATAAGAGCAAGCGAAGCGAGCTTAAAAATTCAAGCACGGGGTAACTTTTTTTTTTTTTTAGGAGGCCCTATTTCATTATTATTCGAACGGAGTCCGGGTGGACACCGCTCCATTGGCTTGAGCGGAACGAGTTCGTACGCTACGGACGTCGTAAAGCTAGACTAAGGCCCCATTGACGGACAGCAGCATTCATCTGTTAATTATTTATATTTTTTATTAAAACAATAAAAGATATACATATCATGACGCCTGTAATCCCGAAGGGACGACCAGAGGTGTACCTATAGTACACCCACATTACGCCAGATATATTTAAGTCTCATGTAAAAGAGGGCCGGTTGCCATCAACCGGGGACAAATCCAAACGCCGGTGGTACTTACAAATTTCAGGTGAAAAACCCAATAATACTATGCCCGACTCGGAATTCGAACCTAGAAACCTAGTAGCGCTTGCGACCACTAGATCAACGAGGAAGTCAACACAAAACAGTGTACTTAGTTTGAGTGACGGGCTGGGTAGGTAGATAGATCAACAAAATGCAAATTAAAAAATTTGAAATACTTTTATTTGACATGAAAGTAAGCCATAGACGCCTCAGGCCATAAGAGATTCCACATACTTATTATTAGACTGTAGTAATTCTTGCTTTAGCTTCTTTATTTCCTTTATCATAGTGTCATCTGATGTTGTACCCTCATGTATTAGTTTGCATTTTCTCAAGAAATCTGCGATTAATTTGTGACCCTCTGTTGTTTCCTTCGTTTTAACAGCTGCCTCCACGTCGAACAAGTTGATTTCAAGTTGCGCTTGTTGAGACTCGGCGTACTGAAAATTAACACAAAAATAAAAATCAGCATAACTTAGATTATAGAGCTGGTATTCTACCGAAGCAAGGAGGTTAGAAAGGCTATCATAAGATAACGTAATATCACGGATTTATTTCCTGAAGGAGTAGACACAGATGTACAGTAATTGACACAAAAATATTAAATATTGTTTGATGCGCTTAATTCAGGAAATAGAACAAATATTTATATTGTGGCTCACAAGTTCAGAAGTCGCAATCTCATCACAGTGACAATCAATGTCAATTTGTTTTTCATGTATGTATTTTGATTGGATTTTTTGCAGATTGAGACTAAGATTTGAATGCGACAGTTCTTAAAAATATAGGAATTGCCACTCAGATCAAATACAAGGCAGGCGACTACAAGCTAGTCAATTGCTTTAAGATTCGTGATTGATTCGGTATAAGCATGAATACAGATAAACAAACAATCTTCAGGAACGCATGCAAACAAACAAGCAAGAAAGAGCTTAAACAAACAAGCAACCAGGTGAGCATGCAAACATATCTTATACTGAAAAGAAATGTTTATTTCTGTGAGTAGATCTTTTAAGACACTTTTACACGTCAATATGTTGTTGGTCAATATTTCGAAACTAGGATGGCTGATCCCTGAGAAGAAATGCCAAAACAAACTCAGAGGTCATGGTCTCTTTTAAAGTCCAAACAGCACAGAACGAAACTTGCAGAGCGTCATTTCAGAATCTTTGGTAGTCGTATATACAACTTTGTGAACAAGCAATGTTACATCTACACGTTCAGTAAATTTGCCTGTAAAGGTAAGGTCCGTAAATGGATAATGACCCTTAGCTATGACGAGGTTCCTTCTGCGAAGCAGTAATGCTCGCGAAGGAGGAGGCGGAGCGCGAGAGGGAGAGGCAATCACTGCGCCCTCGCGCCCCTAGTCGCCGCAGGAGGAGACACCCTGGGCGTCGGGAGTCGATTGCCGACTCCCGGCCACCGTAGGCGCGGGCTTGCGGACGGCGAGCAATGAGCAGCTCGCCGTCCGGTAAGGACCAGGCCCGGGTCGACGGCGCGTCGTGTTACACGCGCGCCTCAAAGAGATGTCAGCACCATTGACGGGGTCCGATAGGACCGATGCCTGCCGGGGCTGCGGATTGTTCGAAAGAGATACCGTGGCCCTGGCGCACAGGCAACTGAAGGAACACGGGTGGGTTTTAGTCAGTAAGAGTCTGACACGCCCTTCCGCTCCGCCCAGAGCGGGAGAGGTCATTTGATGATTTCCCAACCAAAAAAAAAAAAAAAGCTATGACGAGGTTAAAAATTCTCAATACGTAGATTTAACCCACACCACCTTTCAAGCAAATAGTACCCCGTTCGAGACATCCTCGAATACAATTTAACCTTCCAACACAACACAACACTATGTAACAATACACAACACACACACACACACCCCCCTCACAAACACCCACCCTCTCACAAAAACGCACACCCTCTCACATAAACACTCCCTTACACAAACACACCCCCTCACACAAACACAAACACCCCCACACACAACACACTATACAAATGGTTTTCTTATATTAATAGGATTTTATGTGAGTCTAACAATGCAGGGTCATATCTGGAAGGGTCTTTTGAATTAGTACGCTGCTTTTAGCACGGAAGAAAGGCGGAGAATCGTTTGGCGCAACTTGAGGAAGGCACATTGAACCCAGCTTTGGACTGCGATAGGATTTGAGGCTACTTGTAGCATTATACAATAGTAAGTACAGTCGAGTATTTTATACAGAGTGGATTTTTGAGATGGGGCAGTAAGGGCAGGTATCCTAACCGTACTAGCTACAGGAAAACGGTCTTAGGAATCGGTCATTAACTTTTTGAGAAATTTTGATCTACATTTTCGATTGGAAAAAATTGCATGAGAAAAGTTTTTGCGGTTTCTGTCTTTTCTAGTGCTCAAACCTAGTTCGCTAGTTTTTTGAACCAGGAACGGGATCGATTGACATCAATAAGTTTTTGTGAAAAATATCCATTTTCATGCAGACTGTATTTCTGTTATTCAATGCAAATTAAAATTTAACGTTTTCCTGTAGTCCCATCTCGAAAATCCAACCCCTATATTCGTTAGTTTTTAAAATCTTTCCTT
Source organism: Dryobotodes eremita (assembly GCA_917490735.1). Lineage (NCBI taxonomy): Eukaryota > Metazoa > Arthropoda > Insecta > Lepidoptera > Noctuidae > Dryobotodes > Dryobotodes eremita. The sequence continues at coordinate 12,741,141 of OU823251.1, read as the reverse complement.
TATCAAGTCAGTCAGGACACCTTTTGAAGCTCCGGCAATGAGTAGAATATTGCATACAGGATAAATTTTTAACCAGTACGCAAATTGTAACCATGAATTCAGCATGATTCTATACCCCTTTTTATTTTTTGGGCAATCTTCAAATGACCTCTCCCGCTCTGGGCGGAGCGGGAGGGCGTGTCAGACTCTTACTGATTAAAACCCACCCATGTTCCTTCAGTTGCCTGTGCGCCAGGGCCACGGTAACTCTTTCGAACAATCCGCGACCCAGGCAGGCATCGGCCCTATCGGACCCCGTCAATTGTGCTGACATCTCTTTGAGGCGCGCGTGGAACACGACGCGTCGTCGACCCGGGCCTGGTCCTTACCGGACGGCGAGCGGCCCATTGCTCGCCGTCCGCAAGCCCGCGCCTACGGTGGCCGGGAGTCAGCAATCGACTCCCGACGCCCAGGGCATCTCCTCCTGCGGCGACTAGGGGCGCGAGAGCGCAGTGATTGCCTCTCCCTCTCGCGCTCCGCCTCCTCCTTCGCGAGCATTACTGCTTCGCAGAAGGAGGTGACGGCTTCCCATTCCCTCTCGCTCCGTACCATGGCCTGAACCAGGGCCGGACGCGAAAGGTCGCCGCCGCCGATCGCCGCCACGAAGACACGGCGGTGCTCCGCCCAAGCCGGGCAGACCTCCACCGTATGCTCCACCGTGTCCTCCGGTCGATCCACACAATGAAAAAGCCCTCATAAAACCAATCCATAAAAAGAATAATAAAACCGACCCTAATAATTATCGCCCCATTGCCCTCTTACCGACAGCTTCCAAAATATTCGAAAAAGCCATGTGCAATCGTGTATATGCTTTTTGTGAAAAATATCATATATTTAATGACTGCCAAAACGGTTTTCGAAAAAACCGCTCCACTACCTTGGCCGTTTACAAATACATTCAAAAAGCCCTTGATATCATCAATGATAGAAAGTACGCGATAGGACTTTTGCTTGATATGACGAAGGCATACGACAAAGTACAATTCGAAATATTATTAAATAAAATATATAGTATAGGACTCCGCGGAAAATGTTACGACTGGTTTGTATCTTATCTGAAAAATAGGGAACAAGTAGTTGAAATCGAACATTGCAACAATAGTACAAATGAAATACAATTAATCAGATCCCACACCAAACAAATCACCGCCTCAATACCGCAAGGAAGCGTAATGGGGTGTTTCTTATTTCTGGTGTATGTAAATGACCTTCCAAAAAATATAAATGAGGAATGTGTCCTGTTTGCGGATGACATATCTATACTTACCTCATGCGAAAATAACACCAATTTAAATGATAAATTAAACTCCATATTAGATTCTACAATAAATTGGATGACTAAACACAATCTAGAAATAAATTTCAATAAAACTAAAATAATTTCATTTCACCCTCGTCAAAAAACCCCATTATATATTAACTTTAGCTTCAATAATAATAAATTAGACGTAGTTGATAAATTCACCCTACTAGGCTTAGATATTGATACACACATAAATTGGAAGTCTCATATCCAGAAAGTAAGATCAAAAATATCAAAATTTTCATACGCCCTCTGCGAGATCAAAAAAACCACAGACCTAAAAACAGCATTAGTAACGTACTACGCGTATGCCCACGCATGGCTCACATATGGTATCATCTTATGGGGAAACAGTACTGACGCGCCCACGTTACTTACATTACAAAAAAAAACTAATTAGGATCTTAGTAAATATTGAAGTCACTGATAGCTGTAAACCCCACTTTCAGGAACTAAAGATCTTGTCCCTACCATGCTTGTATACAGCCTGACTTTGAAAACATGCGACAAAATTTAAGGTGGTGTTCTACCCATCAATATGAACAACTTTTACTAAGGGACCAACTTAGAATTCACAAAAAAAAAAACGATTTTCCTGTATAAAGGTACATACCCGATTGGACCATTTTGTTTAAGTAGGTCGAATTCTTTTTGAGAATTCTAAGTTGGTCCCATAGTAAAAGTTGTTCATATTGATGGGTAGAACACCACCTTAAATTTTGTCGCATGTTTTCAAAGTCAACCTGTATATTTGAAGTTTGTAAGTTCGTACGTAAATACCCAGATTTCTTTACAAAAAGAGAGGACATACAAAAGAAAATTGTTCTAAGACACAAAAACAGACTAAACTTACCACTATCGCTATTAAAAATGCACTCCGATAGTACGTTTGTCATGTCCATAAAAATTTATAATAAGTTACCCGCAATAATTAAGAATTTAGATAATTATAATATATTTATTAATAAATTAAAAATCTTCCTTGAAAGTAAATGCTACTATAGTATAGGCGAATACTTAGATGATAAATTATAAATATGAAATAAATGACTTACCCCTGTAGGATAATAATATTAATTAAAGTTACTTTAAATAAAATAAAATATAATAATTAATTATTTACGTAGTAAATAAAAATAATAATAACTAAATACCTTAAATAATTGATAAAACTAATAATAAATAAATTACTGACATAATAAATAAAATTAATAATAAGTATATAAAACAATAATTAATATTTTTAAAAAGTAATTAGTTTACAACATTACTAATATTTTTAATAAATACATGTATAAACTCATAGTTGGACTTATTAAATGCCAAGCGTTCTTCCTCCTCTCTCCTACTTTTATCTATGCTGTGCCCGACAGGGTCCATAATTGAGACTGATGTAACTGTTTTTCCCACCAACTGTATACATTATGGTACGCAATAAAGAATTGAGAATTGAGAATTGATAACACCCGGGCGTTTCCTCCCGCCTTATCCGAAACAGGAACCTCCCGAAACCGCCATGTCCGGTGAGGACCTGCGTCAGGCGGAAGGTGAGGACACCGTGGCGCCTCTCAAGTCACTCCTCAAAGAGGGGACTTACCGCCGCAATTGTGGCGTGCCCTATAATTGTATACCCCTAGCGTAGAAATTTCTCGTCAGTTTTTATTTTTTTTAATTTTTTGTTCCATACGTTTTGATCGCGTAGGTGTTGCACTTTTCTATGAAACAGCAGATTTTTTTTATTTTTTATAACCGGCTATAAATTTATCCGCTCTAAAATAATGTCCTGAATTCATGATTTCTGTTTGCGCGTCGATGTCTGATGGACATGGTAGATCTGTAAACGTAATAATTATGTCAGTGTGTCAATCACTCGTCACTTTTGACGTAACTAGATGTCTCTCTTTCGCAATTCAATGGTTGTCGTAGTAAGAGCGTTGTGTGCTTTCATCCTATTACAACACTGTTAATCCTGTCTATTTCTTTTATTTATACCATTAACCTTTCAGTTTATGGACCCAGAGCGTCGCAGAAGTATACATTTGTATGTATTTTACGCGAAATAAAGCAAACCGGCGAAATCATAACTTATGAAAATACGGTGAAGTGGTTTCGTCAACAACATGGCGGGCTCTGCATCTTTAATGTTCTGTCCATCGTGAAATTAAAAGGAATAGTTAATTATTGCTCGTGGAAATTTATGATGAAGATGATTTGAATACAGGAAGAGCTATAGGAGCGTGTAGAAGAACACGATGCAAGGAAACAACTGAAGGTTTTAGCGCGAATCGCTTTAGCTGTTAAATTTTCAGTTATTCCACATATTCCTGTCACCCTGTATTTAATTACTTGATAATAAAGATCAAAATGACATTGACATAGACCTTTGACCAACGAGTTAACATCAGCGTAAAGTCTTTTTAATGGTCTGGCCATTTTATCAAATTTAAATAAAAAATATTGTCAGTCTGTCAGTGTTTCATTTTTAATTTAGTCTGATATGTACCATCGCGGACACTGGTGGTTGACCACTTTTCAACCTTATTGCTTAGGGCATAAGGGTGAAAAGTGGTCCACCTCCATTGCCCGAACTTGTACAATACGGCCGATGAATCATGGCCAGTCCGAACTTTGTGAAGAAGGCAGCGTAATATCATTTTTTGAGAACCAATGGGGCCGAAAACTGTCAAAGTGGAGTTAGTAGCGCACAGACCAATAACAAAGCAGTTTTTGTATGGAATTAGTAGTGAATTCATAATTAGAGACAACTATTGAGGAAATGCCTAGATGTTGTGTACCAAATTGTAAAGAAACCGGAGGACACCAGTTTCCTCGAGATGAGAAACTTAAAAAATTGTGGATGAAAGCGATAAGGCGAGTAAAGTTTGAGCCTAAAAGCAGGGCGAGAGTGTGTCATAAACATTTCTAGGAAATTGACTATGAAAAGATTGGTAAATACTCAGGTATATATTAAAAATGGTTACTTTCAGTTTGACTAGGTCGTCAAAAACTATTTCCTCTTATTTGTACGTAACTTATACCTACCTGCATCACATAACCTATAATGTAAGATTATGCGACTTAATAAACCTTAAAAGAAAACAGACTGTCCATACTACATAAACGAACAAATGAATGGTGAATTTCCGCCTTAAAATTCTATTAATGTGCGCCCTTGTGCGCTCATGTTCTACACAAGGAATGGTCTGGGCCTTTTGAGCCCACTGGGGGTTTAGAGATCTTCACCAGATTGTTGATTCATCTTGTATTACTCCTTGATATAATAAATAAATTATTTGTTTGCTAACGGCATATCACTCTTTCAGAGGTCATAAACCAGCGCAATATTTAAAAAAAGTCTGCGATCCTTTCAATTAGGTCTGCTTTCCTTCCACGTAAAGAGGCGCTTCTTTTTCTTAACTCTTCTTTTAACTCACATATTTTCCAAATGGAATACATGTTTTAAATCGGAAAATTGTTAAGAAATCAACGCAATTAAGAAATCCGAAGATTGTAAATTTTATCTCACTTAATGACAAGGGTTCGTACAGTGGTGGCGCCATCTGAGATCAGCTTTTACTTGCCAGCCCCATTGGTGACATGAGGCGAGTTCAGGCGAGTCTGACAGACGCGAGAAAGTTCGGAAAGCCTATATTCAGACCGGCCATTATTCATCGGCCGTATTGCAAAGACGGCTAAATGTCAGTCCGCTGTATTGACATTACACGTAATATTAATAACTGTTATATAAACGTGTGTGCGGTCTGCGTCCACACCCGGTGTTCTTACAGATCAATTAAAACTGTGCTAATGGCAGTCCGTAGTTTCACTTGTCTCTGTAACATACCTAAAACCAAAATACTGAGTCGGTAAAGCAGATTCTATAGTGCAATGAGCAGACAAAAATAGCCCTTAAAGTGACGATTATCGGTCGGGGAAAAAGTTCTCTCGTATTTTATATACAAATTCAAGACTAAGAGCTCGTGTGGCACACAACTATCGAGCTTTTTTATATACCCAGGCTTTTTCAAATGGGTCAAAACTGTTTTGTAACTAAATTACCCCCCCCCCCCCTAAATTTTCAGCTATGTTGTAACTACTAATATCTTGCTCCAAATAAAAAAAAAAATGGCATCAACTTTTCCGTAACAAGGCGACCAGATCGAGCTCCGTCTTTGACATCAAAATTCCCCGACTGAAAACGCTTGAACCAACTTTGTGCTACTGTTACTGACACTGCGTTAAGTCCATAAACGTCACATACTTTTTTCGCGGCTTGGGTCGCATTTTCCCCTAATTTGCAAAAAAACTTCAAAATGTATCGAATGTCTTCGTTAGATTCAACCATTTTGGCGGAAAGAAAAACACTTGAAAAATGGCGGGAAATCGTTTTTACTTTTTGTTTTTAGTTTTTAAAATGTCATCTTTTTAATGGTATCAAAATCAGCCAGATACAAACAGTACAGCCAAAGACATTTTACTACAACTTTATACCTATTGTGGCGGAACAATAAATCAATTGGACCACCACCTTACATTTTAGAGCGGAATCGCTCCGCTTATGAATCTTGGGCCAAACATGCAGATCATACGATATTATCGTACGATGTTTGCACCGAGTGACCGCAACTAGCTACACGCGCCGCGCACACATCAGCTGCGCGGGATTATTATACGGGCGACGGCGACAACGGCCTTGGACTGCGGAAGTGTGCGTGCACGCACATCTACCACTGCGAGGGCCGGGCTGCGGACACCACACAGTACTACGTTCTACCGCCTTCCGAACCACTCGGACCGCGCCGCGCTTTATATTGTATACTTGATTTTATTTTTCTAATTTAATGTTTGTCAGTCTAATTTTATTCAAATATAATTTTCCATCGCTTTAATAATATTCTTCATTTCATCTCTACTTGCATCTTTCTTTCATCCTTCTGCTTACGCTTAGCTTCACGCTTAAAGGCTAATAAATAAAATTATTAGTACGGGTTCGATTCCCGATTGAGTGGAAATTGGTAGCATACCGATTTTCTACATTGGTGACCCTCGACTACCGCGCATACTGAAGACTCGGAGTGCAGCAAGGAACAAGCAGTTCCAGTGAATCAAGACGTTCGGTGATTAAACAGGTGATAGTTTGTTTACATCGAAGCGAAGAAAAAAATAGGCTGTGGTCCAATACAAAAGCGGTGAGCGATTTTATATTTTTTTTAAAACGATGTCGGATACTGAGGATTTTGAAGATGCTAACGCTAAAGGAAAAGTTACTGCTGTCTCAGGAGAAGTGTCCAAAGTCGGACTACCACTACGCTGTCCACCTTTCTGTCCAGAGGAACCGGCTTTATGGTTCGCCCAATTAGAGGGCCAATTTATCCTGTCGAGGATAACCAGCGACACGACGAAATTTTATTTCGTAACGACACAGCTGGAAACTAAATACGCAATCCAAGTAAAGGACATTATTACAAAACCTCCGGAGACAGACAAGTACGACAAATTAAAAAGTGAGCTAATTAATCGCCTGTCTGCCTCACAGGAAAAGCGGATACAGCAACTCTTGATACATGAAGAGCTAGGCGATCGCAGGCCGTCTCAGTTCCTTCGGCATCTACAAAACCTAGCAGGACCTGCTGGAGCTTCGGACTTTGTAAAAGGTCTCTGGACTAACCGCCTGCCACAAAACATACAAACTGTTATTGCTTCTCAGATTGCTGACTTACAGGTAGAAAAACTAGCGGAGATTGCTGACAGGGTGTACGAAATTGTACCATCCACTCCACAAGTAGCAGCCGCCTCTGCTTCTACCAGCAATTCACCAGACTTGCTCAAGCAAGTAAGCGAGCTCACAAAGCAAGTGGCACTACTGACATCGCAGATGAACGGCAACTGGAAAGGACGTTCCCGCTCACGCTCACAATCCAAACGCAACCAAAAAAGGTATGATCGCAGTCGCTCTAATAGCTTTAGACCACAGCAGCCACCACCAAATCACCCACATTGTTTCTACCACTACACCTTTGGGGAGAAAGCAAGCAAATGCAAGCAACCCTGCACATTTACTTCGGAAAACTTAAAGGGCGGTCGCAAGTAGCGGCTAACGACTGCCCTACTTCAACAGGCCGTTTATTCATAACCGACCGGACTTCGAAAATGCAGTTCCTAGTGGACACTGGCTCAGACTTGTGTGTTTTCCCTCGGTCGGCAGTAAAGATGCCTGTTAAACTATCAAAATTTGATTTAGTCGCTGCCAACAATACTGTGATCCATACGTACGGACCAACACAGTTGCGACTTAACTTAGGTCTCAGAAGGGACTACACCTGGAGTTTCACAGTAGCAGATGTGTCACGACCTATCATAGGGGTCGACTTCCTTAGTTTCTACAACTTACTCGTAGACTGCAGAAACCAACGCCTAATAGACAACATAACTACACTATCAGTTACAGGAGCTCATTGCAAGTCAACGGACGATATTGCATCCGTGAAGGCTGTAGTTGGTGACACAGACTACCATGAAATTCTTCGCGAGTATCCGGAAATCACCCGACCTCCAGGAACACATTTACCGGGTAAGCATAATACGCTACACCACATAAGGACAACTCCAGGTCCACCAGTATCAAGCAAACCTCGACGACTTGATCCAGCTCGAACGCTAGTTGCGAAGAAGGAGTTCGAAGACATGCTTGCCAGTGGCGTGGCCAGACGATCGGAGAGTCCCTGGTCTGCCCCACTTCACCTGGTTAGGAAGAAGGACGACGGATGGAGACCATGCGGCGACTACAGAGCACTAAACGCAAGAACAATACCAGACAGGTACCCTATCCGCCACATTCATGACTTCTCCTACCAGCTATCAGGGTGCGCAGTATTTTCAACTATTGATTTAGTCAAAGCCTATAATCAAATTGCTATCAACCCAGATGACATTCCAAAGACTGCCATCACTACACCATTCGGCCTTTACGAATTCGCTTACATGACCTTTGGTTTAAGGAACGCTGCTCAAACTTTTCAAAGGTTTATCGACGAAGTTCTGCTTGGTTTGGATTTTTGCTACGGATATATCGATGACATTCTCGTGTTCTCACAGACTCCTGAACAGCATAAGCAGCATTTACGGCAACTATTCGACCGCTTGAAAAGCTACGGTATAGTGGTAAACACATCAAAGTGTAATATCGGACACTCAGAGGTAACTTTCTTAGGATACCGTGTGTCAGCTGCAGGTACGAAACCTCTCGAGACCAAGATACAGGCTATCCAGGAGTATCCGGTTCCCAAGACGGTCAAGGAGCTTCGACGATTCTTGGGTATGATAAATTTTTATCGCCGATTTGTCCCAAAAGCAGCTAAGCTCCAAGCTCCACTGAATGCTGTCCTTGCTGGTCCCAAAATTAAAGGAGCACATCCAGTCGACATGACTCCAGAAATATTAAAGGCTTTCGAAGACACTAAGACTTCATTGTGCAACGCAACTCTACTGGCCCATCCAGATCCATCAGCCGAGTTAACCATAGTCACTGATGCATCTGATACCGCCATCGGCGCTGTCCTTCAACAGCGAAACGGAGACGACTGGGAACCACTAGCATTTTATTCACACAAACTTAGTGGTGCTCAAAAGAAGTACAGCCCATACGACCGCGAATTGTTAGCGGCATATGAAGCTGTAAAATACTTCCGACATATGGTCGAGGCTAGAAACTTTGCCATCTTTACCGACCATAAACCACTAGTGTTTGCCTTCAAAACCAACAGAGACAGCCATTCGCCAAGACAATTCAGGTACCTAGATTTCATAGGCCAATTCACTACGGATATACGGTACATACCTGGAAGAGACAATGTCGTCGCTGATGCATTATCACGGGTTGAAGAGGTGTCAGGCAATAAACTTTGAGGATCTTGCAAAATTTCAGGAAACAGACCCAGAACTGCAAGATCTGATTCAAAACGGCTCTTCACTTCAGCTAGAAAAGATCGCTACACTGACGGGAAACGCACACATTGTATGCGATACTTCAATGCCGATGCCTCGCCCATATGTCACACCACAACTAAGGAAGCAAGTCTTCCAATCGTTGCACAACATACATCATCCTGGATGTTCTGCTACAGTGCGACTGGTGACACAAAACTTTGTGTGGCCTGGGATCCGCAAGAACTGTAGAGAGTGGGCAAGACAATGCTTGCAATGCCAAGCATGTAAAATAACCCGCCATACCGTAACTCCTCTTTCCTCTTTCCTTACTCCTTCTTCCAGATTTACCCATATACACCTCGACATCGTAGGGCCCTTAACCATTTCTTCTGATTACAGGTACTGCCTAACTGTCATCGATCGATTTACTCGGTGGCCTGAGGCGTACCCGCTGAAGGACATAACCGCGGAGACCTGCGCAGCTGCCTTGGTGACTGGCTGGATAGCTAGATTCGGCTGTCCAGCACGGGTGACTACAGACCGTGGTCGCCAGTTCGAGAGCCACCTGTTCAAGGCCCTCACTACCATGGTTGGTGCAAACCACTTCCGCACCACCGCCTACCACCCAGCTGCGAATGGCATCGTTGAGCGGCTACACCGCCAGCTCAAAGCAGCCATCATGTGCCACACTTCGTCGCAGTGGACAGAAATTCTACCGCTGGTGCTACTCGGCATGCGTAACTCGTGGAAAGAAGACATCCAAGCCACGCCTGCTGAGCTTGTGTATGGTGAAGCTCTTCATTTACCTAGCCAGTTTCTGTCTGCTACAGATTACACCGCAGCCGATGTCACACAGTATGCAACACGTCTTCGTGCACACATGGCCAAACTCACTCCCAGGCCAACCTCCTGGCACACAACTTCTCCCTTCTACATACCACGAGATCTGCATTCCTCTACACACGTCTTTCTACGTCGAGACTACGTCCGAAGACCACTGGAACCACCTTACGCCGGCCCCTACAAAGTGATACAAAGGCATGCAAAGTATTACACAATACAGGTAAAAGGAAAGCCAACTAACGTCTCTGTTGACAGATTAAAACCCGCATACACTTTGAAGGACGAGGAAAAGCAACCAGAAGTCAAATCAATGCCAGCGGTAGCTCCAACACCCATTACAACAACAGACACAGAGAAGAGGACAAGAAGTGGGCGGCGAGTAAGATTCCCCGATTATTATCGACCGTAGTTACGGTCTGGCCGGGGGGAATATGTGGCGGAACAATAAATCAATTGGACCACCACCTTACATTTTAGAGCGGAATCGCTCCGCTTATGAATCTTGGGCCAAACATGCAGATCATACGATATTATCGTACGATGTTTGCACCGAGTGACCGCAACTAGCTACACGCGCCGCGCACACATCAGCTGCGCGGGATTATTATACGGGCGACGGCGACAACGGCCTTGGACTGCGGAAGTGTGCGTGCACGCACATCTACCACTGCGAGGGCCGGGCTGCGGACACCACACAGTACTACGTTCTACCGCCTTCCGAACCACTCGGACCGCGCCGCGCTTTATATTGTATACTTGATTTTATTTTTCTAATTTAATGTTTGTCAGTCTAATTTTATTCAAATATAATTTTCCATCGCTTTAATAATATTCTTCATTTCATCTCTACTTGCATCTTTCTTTCATCCTTCTGCTTACGCTTAGCTTCACGCTTAAAGGCTAATAAATAAAATTATTAGTACGGGTTCGATTCCCGATTGAGTGGAAATTGGTAGCATACCGATTTTCTACACTATAAAATACGAAAAAACTTCTTCCCCGAGCTATTATTGACTGGATGTGACTGTACAAGTTCCTCACCTCAATAATAGATTCAGGTAGATCTGCGAGCTTAGCAACGTGTAGTCCTAGAGAAAGCAGGGCGGGTCCGGGCGCGATGCGGTGCAACAACAATAGTTGTCCGTTGACGACCGAAGCCTCCGCGTGCGAGTTCACGATGACGCCCGGGTGGGCACTCGCCAGACGCGTCAGTTCTTGGTAGTGAGTAGCAAAGAGGCAGAAACATTTACTCTTTGTGGCTAGTTCCCTGTAAATTTAAATTAGGAGTGTTGAGAAAAGTGCAAAGCAGGCATTTGTACAGATGACAGGGAGTAAAAAGAACCATCATATTGCCGTTATCTACGCATTCTGTACTTGAAACGTTGAGTACAAATTATTGCTGGAAAACGACTTTTATTTTTGGTGTGAAAGATCGCTGTTCACGGCTGTGCGCAACGTAACGCACGTAAAACATTGTGCTTATGGGTGCATGCAACAGTACAGGAGTTTTGGGGTATTTAAAGTTAAGTTATAAAATATAAAACTTGGTTTTGTGGAAAGTAAAAAAAAGCCTTGGAACTTTGACCTTCAATATCTCAGTAACCAGAAGGTTCCCAGGAACGGTTCGGTACTAAAATTGTCACAATGACGGGGAGTATAAGTGTCTCTCGGCTTCGGTAAGAGACTTTTTACACCCGTTGTTATCTCGACGGATTTTGGTTAAAATTTATTTATGATTAGACCTGGGGCGGCAGTCTCGACATCAGATAGCGACAAAAATCTGCTGCTAAGTCGTATCGATGTCAAATTCCTTTAATAGATTTTCAACTTTATTTCCAAAGCATAAGGTTGAAAATCTATTAAAGGAATTTGACATCGATACGACTTAGCGACTGATTTTTGTCGCTATGTCGAGACTGCAGGGCCTGAAGCACAGGTCGATCAGTACACGCTTCGTGTCAACTGCCCGGTTCGAACGAAACCTTGATTGTATTATATGATGATCTTACGAAAACTTTGATCATTTTTTGAACAACTTCGTCACATTGAACTTAGTCGTTGACGGGTCGAATTTTTAACGTCGTCATTTGCATCGTACTTACAAGATTCTAGTACCAATGTAACTTTTTCATTACTGACATCAGTGAAGGAAAACATTACAGGAAAACCTGACTTGTAGTTAATATAAGTCTGAAACCCCGCCAACCCGTCTTGCTAGCGTTTTGATTAGTGCTCGTGCCTTCTATGTATGAGAAGAGGCCTTTGCCCTGCAGTGGGACAATATTAGGCTGAAATTATAAGTCAAACAACCAACCACCCACCAATAATACGGTTAAGGTTTTCGAAGTCGACCGTACCGATTGGTAACCGCTCACACGAAACATATGCCGATCTTGTCTTGCTTTGGCCTATAAATTTATACATACATACATAAACTTACGCCTTACTCCCACGGGGGTAGGCAGAAACTACAGGACGCCACCTGCTACGATCTTTACATACTCATTTTACCTCGTTTCGTATAACTTTATAAGCACTACAATAGATATTAAATGTACTTACTCTGCGATAGCCCAAGCGATGCCGCAACCCTCGTACGTTGAAGTGCCTCGTCCTAACTCGTCGATAAGGACCAGCGAGTCGGGTGTCGCCGTCTGGAATGAATAACAGCTTTGGTTACAGATTTCCAAAATAACATAACATCACGCTTGTACTCCCCGAAGGGATAAGCAGAGATGTATCTATAGTACACCCACATTTCACCAGTTCTGTTTGTCCCAAGTAATAAGCAGCGAGCCTATTATTGCCATCAACCCGGCACAGATTTAGACGCTTGGCTGCTACTGAGAAATTGCAAATGGAAAAACTCTATAATATCAAAATGTCACCTGTTATTTTATTAACCTTTTCAACGCCACGGACTTCAATAGAAGTTCCGGATTTTCGTGCCACCAGCGCCACGACTTCATTAGAAGCTCTTCATTTTAACTATTTTATAAAAATAAATATACTTTATCTAAAGGCTTTGTTCCCTGTTATTTTTTAATATAGCACTGTCTAACACCCTGTTTTTTAATTTTCCACACAAAAGTTGCCCTTATTTGTCTTAAAATCGGCAAAAAAAAAGAACTCCTAACATTTTGAATGTCCCCAGGACGCCAAGGACTTCATATAAAGTCGGCCAGTGATGTGACGTGAAAGCTATCATTGTTTAATTTCGCCCTTGGAACTATTTATAAATACTACTATCGAAAACAATTTGGGGTCAGTAAAATGTGAACTTAGTCAATTACTTTATACCAAAGGAAAAATTGAGCAATTTTGATCTACAGGTACATCTACGGTGCCGATCCGGAAGTAAATAGTTGTTGTTATTGGTTACCAATCCTTGTCGATAATTATATTCTCATCTCTACAAAACAGTTAGTTGTCACTGTCCCGAGCGCCACGGACTACTATAGAAGTCGTTCTGTGACGTCATAAGCGTACGGGTGTCAAGGTCACTTTGGCATAGTGCAGCACTGTACCAGTAAATGTTTTCTAAAGTATATCTTCATCATTATGACTGGGTTTTGTTCAAAATGATATTAGCGTTTCCATTTGAGTTTCGTCGTCGTCCTGTGTGTCAGAATGTACTCGTCATTGCGTTTTCGCATCAGTTATGTAACTATAAAAATATACATGAATTTCATACAAATCACTACTTACATTATTTAAAGGACAGGTAAGTTTAACAATCTACACAGTTTAGACAACGAATGCACTTGTAAAGAGCAACGGCCTGCGCGGGACAAACTCTACTTATAATGCCCTGCCTGACTGGTAAACGCTGCCGTTACATGAGTAAAGAAAGGAACAGAGACAAAGCTTTATAAAACAGTGCTGTGATAGGTACGCTGCTACAATTGTGTTATAACTTAAATACTACTTTCCATTCGAGAAAATACGTAGAAAAACATTTAACACAATGAACCATTGGAAAATTCTGCAGCTTAGATATACAAACAAAGAAAGACCATAGACATCCTTATTCAGAATTGAATATAACGTGCTCTGAGCGCCAAGGACTTGAAATGAAGTCAACGGATGACGTCGTGAAACAAATAGAGATGTACCACATTTCTTATAGCTCTAATTAAGTTATGCATTTGTTTCTTTAATACTTATAGTTTATACTGGTTTCTCTTACTAGCGATACTGTGAATTAAAACGAGCAGGGAAATATTGAACCGGTTTTTATTTATATTCGTAAAATAAATGAAAATTACCTAACGTAAGCGTATAAATCTCACTTATCGATAGGACGATACCCTCATCACTACTATTCACTATATATTTTGTTATACATTTATAGCTTGGCGCTGGAGCGGCATCGCGTTCTGTGTGCGTTGGCGGTGAAAAGGTTAAACCTTCGCAGGTTGGACGTCCAATAATAAACAATGCCACGCTGCCTCACGGATAGCGATGTTTAACGAACGTTAGTGTAGTATCGCTAAAGCCTCGTTTGCACGAGGAGAATTTCTCAACCTTCGATAAGCGAGAATATCCATGTAAGACTTGTAGGCGAGAATTGCCAGGTGATTTAACGCAATCGTGTTTTTTTAAGACGATGAGTGTTAACTTACGAGTACGAGAAATCGTCTGGCTCCTTCCCCATTCATCTCCATACGAAACTACCTTTTGGAAGGGGTAACTATAATTAATTTTATTTTCTTGTAAATGTTGACGTTTAAAAGTGCTAGTTTTAGTTCATTGCGGGTCAATCATGCACGGGATGATTTATTATTTATTTAACCATTATGTACACACATAATAAACAGACAAGAAAAAAAGGACAGAAAAATACAGTAAAATGTGATAATTATTTCTAAAGAAATATCTGCACCTCTATCACATCTGCATATCTATCACAATTCCCCCTCTCTCTCTTTTATTCTCACGTAAATATAGTATCTTCCTCTCACAATACAAAATAAGTCGATCCACCCGATGACGTTCATATGACGGTCGTCCGATGACGTGACGATGACACCGTTCACCACTAAACTTGGGTTGTAGGGTGGGGAGGTTAGGTTAGGGTTGGGTGTTGTGAAAGAGGTCATATGTATTTATTGTTTTTTGTATATATATATGTATATATTATATATAGTAGGAGTAGATATATGATTGGATATTGGATTATCATTTGAAACTTTGTTGTGAACAGACGTGTCGAAGATTTTATTAAAATAAATAAATAAACACTTGCTGAATCGTGACCTAGTTTTACCAAATAGCCGGTAGTAAAGCAAACTGTGTCATACGTAGGCATGATACGTGTAAATCGTTTATGTGAAAATGTGTATAAGTGATATAAAGTAAATATCTTGTATCACAATTGTATTCTTGTATCACAGTTGTGCCTCACCCGCACCTGCAGGTGCACCTGCACCCGAGCCCGCACCCGCACGTGATCCTCAATCGCCCAGCAAAAGAGAAGAGGGCAAGATGGAAGTCATACTAACGCCGGAAATCCAGAACTGGATGTCGTCCATTGAGCAGTGCCTTAATGAAGTGTGCTCTATTTCATCAGAGGGCAAATTAAACATGGAGCAAAAACTGCGTATTAGTACCCTATGCCGGAAAGTTAGTCACGGCACATCCCAGATGGCCGTTCATTATCAGTCTCTTAAGATGAGAGCCCTCCAGACCCACTCCACCGTCCAAACACTCGAAGACCAAATTGATCTGTCGCAGCAACTGCAAGACCTTAGGCTGTCAATCAGAGCTTCAGTTAAACCAGTTACAGGAACTTCCTTTTCTGACATGGTTAAAAAAGGTACCAACAGTTTTATACAGCCGATAAATTTAAGCTCAGTGGCCATATACCCTAACGACAAATTGAAGTCGAGTGAGGAGACAAAAACACTTGTCCAAAAAATTATATGCCCTGAGCAAATGAAACTTCAGGTAAGAGGACTTCGTAAGACAAAAAATGGCGGTGTCATTATCAGCACTGAAACAAAGGACGATATTGAGAAGGTGAAAAAATCGATGCAGCTATCAAATTCAGGCCTTACAGTAGACGAGCCTCCAAAAAGGAAGCCTAGAGTAGTAGTTATCGGAGTGCCCTCATCCATGCAAGAGATGGAAGTTTTCACTTGTTTGTTCCACCAGAATCTAGCCGAGACCCTTCAGGGTTGCAGCCTCGAGACCTTTTTGAGCTCCATTAAGTTAAGCCATAAGTCAGGTAAGAAGGACGCCGAAACTTGCAATTATATAATAGAAGTATCTGCAGACATACGTAAAGCCCTGATATCTAAAGACAGAGTGTTTGTAAATTGGTCGTCATGCCCTGTGAGAGACTTTACTCTAGTCACACGCTGTTATAAGTGCCAGCAGTACGGACATGCGGCCAAATCTCGTCGGGAGACTACCTATACCTGTGGCCACTGTGGTGATCAGGGTCACTCCATCAAGGAATGCACTAAGAAGGCTGAGGAACCAAAATGCGCTACTTGCTTTGCACTTCAAAAAGCCGAGCAATCATAAGACAAGCGCTGCTGACTGTCCAGCGAAAATAATGGCTGAAAAGAGGTACATAAATTCTGTTGATTATGGAGGCGCCTAAGAGCGCCGCTAATTACGTATTTTTCTGGTCCTTGTTATTGTTTTTATAGTTATAATTATGATTAATAATTTAATTAATGACATAGATAATTTCTCTGTATCTGAATCCCATATTTGTGACGTTGAACACTGTAAGCAATATCTCTCCTCACACACTAGTCCACTAACCATACTAACCCAAAATATTCGCAGTATTTTTAAGAATTTCGACAATTTTTCCATTTTTCTACAACGTCTAGACATAAACTGTGATGTTATCGTCTTAACAGAATGTTGGCTTTCCAAACAGTATAACATACCACTAATTCCGGGATATAATATGTATAAAAATAATATAAACTACAATCAGAACGATGGGGTGATAGTTTATGCAAGAAATCATCTAAATGTGTCTGTCGAGGAACCTAATATGCTCGACTGCAATAGATTGTTAATTAAAATTGGGTCAGATTTAGCGATACTAGCCTTATATCGACCCCCCTCTTTTAGAAATATAAACAATTTCACAGACTCACTAAACGACACCTTGCAGAACCTATCATCTTTCAAAAATATCATTTTAATTGGAGATATTAACATCAATATTATTCCAGAAAGCGCTGACGCATCCGCTGAGGAATACCTTAACTTATGCGCCTTCCATGGTTTGCTTCCCGCGCACACGCTTCCTACACATCAAAGTGGCTCCTGTTTGGACCATATAATACTCAAGTCGAATTTCCCTGCACTAGCCCTTGTAACCAATCCAACAATAACCGATCACAGTGCTACTTTACTTATTTTAAATTGTAAATTACCAAAAGTAGTCACTCGCACCATTTCTAGTCTAAATATAAATAAACTTGAAGAAGACTTACGTAATATCGACTTTGACCCAGTCTATTTTTCCGCTGATACGCAGTTTTGTATGTTGTACCTAATAAAAAATGTACAACATGCAATTCAGAAGAACACGGTCATATCTCGGCTAAATAACAAAAACTACAACATAAAACCATGGATCACGACAGGACTCATTCGCTGTATGAGAAATAGAGATAAATTGCATATGAAAGCCAAATCTAATCCAGATAATTTAATTTTGCAACAGTCGTATAAACGATATCGTAACTTTTGTAATGATCTTCTAAAAAAAGTAAAAAGAAACTACGATAAAATTGCGCTAGAAGAGGCTGGTACTAATAGTAAAAAAATATGGAATTTTATTAAAAGTGTAACGTATAACTCGAAACAAAATCAGTCATCTTCAGGTTTATTACAAGCACACTCATCACAGTTAACATCAGCCAATATTGTTAATAATTTTTTTGTTAATGTTGGGAAGTGTTTAGCTGAAAAAGTTCAGGGCCAATCACAATATCTAACAAGCACACCATTTACGTGTAGCACTATTTTATCTTCCTTTGCGTTGCTGGACACTGACGAGACTGAAGTAGAAACAATAATTATAACTTTAAAGGACGACTGTGCGGTTGGCTGGGATAACATTTCAAGTAAAATTATTAAACAGTTCAGGCACATTTTGGTACCGCCATTAACTTATATTTTCCAAAAATGTTTATCTAAAGGTATTTTTCCCGAGTGCCTAAAAAAAGCTGTTATTGTCCCTGTTTATAAATCAGGCAGTAAAGATCAAGTGACAAATTATAGACCTATTTCCTTACTGCCTTCTATGTCTAAAATATTAGAAAAAATTATAAATAAAAGACTTTACAAATACTTGGAAGATAAATTAATCTTATCTAAACGGCAGTTTGGATTTAGGCCTAAAATGTCAACAGACGCTGCCGTCCACCATCTGACTGACTATCTAGCACAAGAACTTGATAAAGGTAACCACACAGTAGGAATCTTTCTGGACCTTGCCAAAGCTTTTGACACGGTTTCTATTCCTATTCTGTTGCACAAGCTTGAAGCCCTATGGCTTCAAGCTTGTGCAAGCCCTATGTCTCTGATACCTATGTATCAGAGGCATCCAGCTGAAACTATTTAAGAGCTATCTAGAGGACCGCACCCAATGTGTAAGGATTGGTAATGTTCTCAGCGATGGTGAAAAAAACACGTCCTTCGGATTTCCCCGAGGAAGTATTTTAGGGCCTACACTATTTTTGATATATATAAACGATCTTTGTAATGTAAATCTAAATCATGGACAAATTGTTTCATATGCTGACGACACTGCCCTTCTTTTTTCGGCTGACTCAGAAAAAATGTCTACAAGTTTGCGCAACACGGATTCAATGTTGTTAACAAATGGCTTCAAAGTAATTTACTAACATTAAATGCAGACAAGACAAATTACTTTAAGTTTTCGATGCGCAAGCAAACATCAACTAGTACCTCAACATTATATGCTCATTACTGCTCAATGCCCACAGGTAACCAATGTGTTTGTCCCAAAATTAAAATGGCAAATATAACAAAATACCTTGGTGTCATAATAGATGAAACACTTTCGTTCAAACAACATATAGAAGCTTTAAATAATAGAATTCGCAAGTTGATATTTATTTTTAAAAAGTTACGCTATATTGCTGACCCAAAAATAGTTAGACAAGTTTACTTTGCTCTATGTCAATCGATATTATCTTACTGTATTACTACATGGGGTGGAGCGGGTAAAACAAGGTTACTAACCATCGAGAGAGCTCAGAGGGTGATTCTCAAAGTGTCTACTTTCCGCCCTTTCCTTTTTCCTACCAACCTCCTATACAAATCTTGTGAAGTATTAACAGTTCGGCAACTATTTATAATGGGCATTGTATTAAAACAACACACAGCTCTACCCTACAGCACTGAACATTTAAAAAAAAGACGTAAAGATATAGTCTGCCCGCAAAATACAACAAAACATGCTTTTATATCCAAATTTTACCTGTACCTCGGTCCTCTTCTCTATAATAGACTAAACGCAAAAGCAAACATTTACTCCCTGAACTACACAAATTGTAAGAGAATTCTCAAGGAGGCTCTCCAAAAAATGTCTTACGAAGATACAGAGAATTTATTAACTGTGTTAAAGTAAATATTACGTATACTCACCTACGATAAGTATATATCAAATTTAGAAACTAAGAGTTAAGCTATTCAACATTAGTATAATTTATTTGTCTATTGTCAACTTTTACATTATTTTATTTATTTTATGACTATTTTGGCACTATTCGCCTGAAACACAGGATTACCTAGTTCAGGCACGTAAATTTTAGGAATATAATTTACATTTAAGCAAAACTGTGAAATTTTTAATACCTTGTAATTTTAGGAATAATTATTATTATTATTTTTATATGTTAACATAGCTCGGGGTCATGAGATCCCGGTCCTTTGGAAGGCGTACGAGGGGCCGAAGCCAACGCGCAGAGGCCCCTTAGACAATTTTAAATGGAATGAGGCACCAACCGACGATTATCCCTGTATGCACTGTGCAAGTACACCCAAGGACAATCCCCGGTTGGTGTTGGACTATTGCAGGATATGGAAACAAAAATAATTATTAAACTATAGGTTTCTGTGGCTAAGATGGACTGGTTACCAAGAACTATGGAGCGGCTATGGCCCCTGCCTGACCAATGTTTTATATATAAAATACACGGATAAAATGGCAGGGGGTGACTTGCACACTCAATAATGGGCCCCCGGAAACCGTCGCTAGCACATAGTGACGTAGCGACAAGGAGGCAACACTTCCTGAGGTGCTTGAGGAGTGGAGAGGTATTCCACGGCTATCAGAATAATCCCAGAGCCCGGAAGATGGTCAAGATCCCTACCAGCACTTACTGAAATACTTCCTTCCTCCGAGCACGTTTGCTCTTGCGAATCTCCACTCAAGCCAGCCAATAAAGGCAAGGAAGAGGTGGGAGCTCTGTTCCTCGTCATTGTTCACTCCAACCGGCCAATAAAGGCAAGCCAGAGGTGAGAAACAAGACTTCTCCCGGGAGACAGGGTCCGTGGGGTCGCTACTGCCCAACAGCTCGCCACATGCTGCCCTGCGGGTTCCTGTATCTCTCTTGGTCTGGCTCCTCACCCTAGACCTGTTTCAGCAAAGTAAACTCTACCGGTACAGACCTAGAGTTCAGGAGCGCGCAAGCCCCACCACGACGTCAACGTAGAGATACGGCGGTGGGGTTATTATTATTATTATTATTAATATAAATCTAAAATTGCCCACCCGCCTTGCGCAAGCGTGCTGATCAATGCTCGTGCCTTCTCTATATGAGAAGAGGGCTTTGCCCTGCAGTCGGACAGTAATAGCCTGGTACTATAATCCCGCAGTATGGCGGCGGTGTCGATTATCTCGCGCATGAATGTGCTGTGTCCGGCGCGCTCGGCGTCGGCCGCGCCCACGCGCGCCGCCACGCTGCGCAGGCGCGGCACGCGGGCGGCGCGCGCGGGCACGGCGCAGTACTCACCCGCAGTATGGCGGCGGTGTCGATCATCTCGCGCATGAAGGTGCTGTGTCCGGCGCGCTCGGCGTCGGCCGCGCCCACGCGCGCCGCCACGCTGCGCAGGCGCGGCACGCGGGCGGCGCGCGCGGGCACGGCGCAGTACTCACCCGCAGTATGGCGGCGGTGTCGATCATCTCGCGCATGAAGGTGCTGTGTCCGGCGCGCTCGGCGTCGGCCGCGCCCACGCGCGCCGCCACGCTGCGCAGGCGCGGCACGCGGGCGGCGCGCGCGGGCACGGCGCAGTACTCACCCGCAGTATGGCGGCGGTGTCGATCATCTCGCGCATGAAGGTGCTGTGTCCGGCGCGCTCGGCGTCGGCCGCGCCCACGCGCGCCGCCACGCTGCGCAGGCGCGGCACGCGGGCGGCGCGCGCGGGCACGGCGCAGTACTCACCCGCAGTATGGCGGCGGTGTCGATCATCTCGCGCATGAAGGTGCTGTGTCCGGCGCGCTCGGCGTCGGCCGCGCCCACGCGCGCCGCCACGCTGCGCAGGCGCGGCACGCGGGCGGCGCGCGCGGGCACGGCGCAGTACTCACCCGCAGTATGGCGGCGGTGTCGATCATCTCGCGCATGAAGGTGCTGTGTCCGGCGCGCTCGGCGTCGGCCGCGCCCACGCGCGCCGCCACGCTGCGCAGGCGCGGCACGCGGGCGGCGCGCGCGGGCACGGCGCAGCCCGCATGCGCCAGCACGCAGGCGGCGCCGCACGAGCGCATCCACGTGGACTTGCCGCCCATGTTGGCGCCCGTCACTATGTGCAGAACGCTAGAGCCTGGAATGTTGAGGTCAACGGGTAAGACACACCAGGAGGTCACTTAAGTAAAGAGTTATTTTTTTACTAGGATTTCAGAATGTATTGTTTTTGTATCCAGTGTAAACAGTTGTTTACACTGGATTCAAAAACAATACATTCTTAATAATTACAGTGCATAAATTACCTATAGGTAAACTCCACAAACATAATACAATAGAAAAAAAGTTTACTCAGTAATAAGCGCTGATATTCGATGAAATTAAATTAAAATTGGTAACATATTGAAGTTAAAGTAAAATTTCTGAAAATATGATTATAACATAATAAAAGTAAAATTAATTAATTTTAAAAGTGCGTGTATCATATCCGACACGCTCGAAGTCAACAACTTCACAAAAGATATTTCGAAACTAGCGACCATATTTGTGACATTTCAATTGACAATTCCCAGCTGTAAAAAACGTTTCCACTACACTGTCTGATCTAAAAAAAAAACTGGCTTATAAATCCTGGCCCGAAACATACCTCTTTTAAAAACAACATCATTGGGTATATAAGACACGCCCTCAGCGACCTCAAGACAAGGGTGTCTCAACTCCTCAAACACCAGTTCGTCGAGTTCCTCCGTGAGTACCGGACGCACGTACGACGCCGGCGCACTCGCTACGGCTACCGCGAACGATACTAGCACGTCCAAGCGAGACAGGATGTGGGATAAACAGAACAGGCATTCGGAGTACCCAGCTGAAACATTAAAGACAGAATTGATATTGAGATGAATATTAGGAATAAAATGGTGACATTGTTTAAATTTACTATATAATCTATTTAATTCTTGTAACTGCTAATATTTTAACGGGATAAGGATTATTTTTAACCTACTAAGGGCTGACTTAACCAAAGTCAGATATCTTTATCCATAGAATAAAATTGACATCTGACAGTTCTAGTATGGACAAACTATTAAAAATTCAAAATTTATTCTCAGGATAAGACTTATTCTAGGTATAGAAAAGTTTGGTGAAATTCGCCTTTAGAGTGATAGCGTGTATTCCAATTAATTTTAATACATAGAATTTTATCGTTATTGACTCAATTATTCGAAATCTTGTAACTAATATTCGTATACCAGTTAGTGGTGAGACATGTAGACCTTTCGTAATGTATGAACATCCTATGTGCCATGTTTCTCACAAATAAATTGCTTTTACTTTGATAAAACAGGGTGCAAAAATACCAATCACATAGTCGTTATGTCTGCATTTTGTACATTAAACTAAGTAACATTGATCAAAATTATTGCTGGGAAACGACTTTTATTTTTGCTCAATGTTACTTAGTTTGATGTACAGAATGAATGCGAGGGGACTATTATTTTTGGTGTGAGGATTCGCTGTTTACGGCAACGCGCAATGTAACGCACGCAAAACATTGTACTATGAGTGGATGCATTGGTATACGAGTTGTGGGGGTATTTAAAGTTTTAAAACTTGTTTTCGTGAAAAAATTAAAAAAAGTTGGAACTTCCTCCAAAAAAAAAGTATGGTCGACCACAAAAAAAATATGACAATGACGGGAGTACAAATGACTCTCGGCTTCGTTAAGCGTCTTTTTACACCCGTTATAAAGGACATAAAACAATAAAAAATCGGTGGTTAAGTACTTGTTTGAATCTAGTTTGGCAGCAGTTGCTTTATTTATTCAGCGCATAGAGCTTTTCTTTTTGGAAGTGGGTTAAAGATAGAAGTACCAACATGGACAGTGACGGTTGACCACATTTGAACCTTATTGCTCAAAACATAAAGGTTGTGGTCAAACGTCCTGGATGGTACATTGATCTTTCAATGTACCATCGAGGATGTGTGCCTCTTGTCTATTGATGATTGTAATGTGGATGATGATTTTACTATTCAATATTTAGCGTGGTTTAGAAATAAAATATTAGCTGTTATTAATAAAGAATTTAATTGATCTCACCTGCTATTCCGACTATCTCAGCAACCACTTTATCTTGCTCCTTCTCATACGTTGACTTGATTGAAGCATATTCTTCAGTAATATTCTCCAATGCTTTAGTTTTAAATCTAACGCCTCCCTTCACTGCATCGATTATAGTATATTTCTTGTTTCCTCGTAGTGTTTGCTCTTCTTTTAAAGTAACTCTGTAAATGTCATGTCATTTCTCTTAATAAGGTCATATTCAAGGTCTGATGCGAATTACGTGTCGGCAGAGAGTGGATGTATACTTGTGCGTCATATGCAAAAAAAAACTGTTCGAAAGAATCGTTAAGTCTGAATCTGAACGAAAAATACGGGAATCTTCAATCATTACGTATCTTATAAATAAAAGTTGCTTTTCATGTCTGACTGTGACTGCTTTGTTTTTCTTAACTACACAAAGGATTTTAATGCATTATCACTAAAATTAAAAATCAAAATGTTTTGGTAAGGCGAAAAAACCGTGCGAAGAAGGGGCGAGTTGCTAGTTTTACATAAATAAGGATCACACAAAACAACCCATAATAGTTTCCTACCTAAAAAAGAAACCATTCTGAGGATTATTGTCTAGCTTGATAGTTTTTCCGGCATCAAGTCCGAGATCCCTGGCCGCTTTATTAAGTTCTCTTTCGGCCGATGACTGCATTTGTTCCAATTGCTCACCTAAGCTCTGAAGTTGTTCGTCAAAGGATGGCTTTACGAGGAAATCACCTGCAAATGATTAAATATTATTAATTTAAGTGTCCTTGGAAGGTTTCTACGGATTTCGTCAGTCTATTCAGCTCATAGCAGTCCACTGCTGTAAAAAAAACCTCTCCAAAAAATTGCGTCAAAATACCCAATTCTCCGCTTTCCGTATGCGGTCTGTCCTGTAAAGGCCGACGTTAAATGAAACTCTTAAGACACTATCATTTTTGTCATGTGAGGACCTTTGAATTTTTCCCGGACTTCTTCCGTATCTATTTTTACGGTGAGTGTTCCGCAAGGCTCAACACTTGAACCAATGATTCTTTCTTGTTTCAGTCACCATCTCACTGTTGTTACATTTGCAATTTAGTTCGTACGACGGAGTTTCGGTAAACGCTCATTCCACGAAATTATACCAAGTATATTAACGCTATCCAATTTTCTAACAGGAGGATTAGATAAACCTATCTCGTCTCATAACAAAACGGATATTAGCTTTAGTCGAAGCCTAACTCTTCGAACTTTAATTCGACTAAGATAAACTTACAATCGATAAAAAAGTTAGTTTTTGTAGTAACAATTTTACAATTTTGGGAATAAGGTCCAAACTACAATTATATTATATATAGTAAAGTTAGAATTCATTTTGTAATGACATGTTAACACTAATGTTACCTCTGTCAACGGCCTCCATATCGACGGTAGTTTCTATCATCTGCAGGAACTTGCCCAGGTCTTCATTCAGCTCCGATATCGGTTCAGTGATTGATGAATGAACGGTTGCGTTCTCTGCTTCAGCTAGACAATGCAGCAAAGCTGGCAGCCTCTTGATAGCCTGGAATTTGTAATATTGTTGGGTTAGTTTTCAGAATAACATAACCGTCATACCAGGTTTCCTAAAAGGAGTAGACGGAGTTGTACTGAGTAAGACAGTTTGTAGATGGAAAGGGCATAATTTTTACTTTTTGGAGCTGACCTTTTCACCAAAAAAGGTCAGCTCCGAACTAGTCGGTTATACCTGAAATATTATACATGAGAGGTTTTACTCACATACATACATACAACACGTAATTTTCACTTTATGCTGACTGAAAGAAACTACTCCGGATGCCGCATTGATGTCTTAAGCTCAGGCGATTGCGTCTACTACAAACCTTTCTCCAAGAGTATTAAAGCACAAGATCTCTCCTTACCCAGTATCTAAAACTAAACATAATTTGATAACCTTTTGGTCAAGGCATCGTCTGTCATGCACAAGGTTGTGGGTTCAAACCCGGGCAAGTACCAATGTGACTTTTTCAATTCACATGTACTTTCTGAGTTTATCTTGGACATTACTGATGACATTGGTGAATTAAAAACATTGTGTGGAAACATGGACTTATATTAAATATAAGTTTGAAATTGCCAACCCATTTTGAGCATGCATGGTGATCAATGCTCGTGCCTTCTCTGTATGAGAAGAGGCCTTTGCCCAGCAGTGGGACAGTAATAGGCTGGTATTATTTACCTGATAAATCCGATAGCAGTCATGTAAGTTAGCCTTCTTCCTGGTCAGCCTCCTGGCCAAGGCCTGCAGGTCAGGTATCCTCCTCAGGTGGTCTTCGTGCAACTGTAGTCGAAGTTGCGAGTTGCTCATCAGCAACTCGACGATGTCCAGTCGCTCGTTAATCAGGTTTATGTCTCGGAGCGGCTGTCGTAGCCACTGGGCTAAAAGACTGTAGAAACAATTATAGTTATTATCATAGAAATGTTTGAACAATTAACGTTTTAAAGTTAGTCGCTGCACAAAGTTTACTACACCATATCGTTTTTTTAAGCTGTTTTTGGCATCTCCTAGAACAATATCCGAGCCTAACAAGGACCGAAAATTCTCCCTCCAAAAACTTTCCTGACGTGTTAACTAAACACGTCAAATCATGAAAAATAAAAAACATCATAGTATTAATCATTACTGGAACATTACCGAGTAGGTAATAATAATTATTGCAGCATTGACATTTTAAGTGTCTCATCATGATGTCAGAATGACAAAATCAAGTTCTTGTTATGAGGTATGATGAATCATAATAACTTTGTTAAGGTGAATCATTTCTTTTTGTTAAGAATAAGAGGTATAGGTAGGTATACTTTGTTTATTTTAATTTAAACCATCTTTATAATTGTTCCCAGTTTTGATATTTCTGTCTTCACTTAAAACGAGGAATATGTTAGTTTAGATTTGAGAAATGTTTGCTAAGTTTAATTTAAAATGTATAGCCTTTTAAGAGTCCCTCAGGGTGTGTGCAATGCGTCCTGATCCGATTATTACAATGTGGAAAAGCACACGAGTTCATTATCAATGTGGTATGAGTGAGCATACTTACCGCTTGCCTTGCTATGTCCGGGATCTAGACTAATACACAAAGTACCAACTCGGAAAGGCGTGTGACATACCTCGACAAGTACTTACCCATACTAATATTTTAATATTTCTACACCGGCTACAGTAGTATATGTGAAACATTTTATTAATTTTAATATCTTAATGTACCATTTACTGAGAAATAAATTATATCTTATCTTATCTTATAAATGCGAAAGTAACTCTGTCTGTTTGTTACCTTTCACGCTCTAAAATTCGGCAAACAGGTAGTCTTGGCCTGGGTGAGGATACTTTTATCCTGGTAGTATGTTCCCGTGGGATAAATACCGACCACCAATAAATCAAAAGCTAGTGTGGTATAAGCATACCGTTTGCCCTGCTGCGTGCGACATCTATCTAGTAAGCCATATAGACTCCGAGAGGGTGCGTGCGACGTGTCGCCGAGTTCAGGGAACACGTTGAGGGCAGATAGAGCTGCCGAGTCCAAGTGTAGGAAACAGTCCGCTTGAATGGTTGTCAGATGAAATCTGAAACAATGTTGGAATGATTGAGGTGTTGTTTTAAGCAAACTACAGGGCCGGCGAATACCTGGCGAAGTGTGGTTTTATCTGCCAAGAAAATAACAACATTACGAGCATTGCAATAAAGTCGGAAATAATAAACTTAACTACATGGTTCTGTCCGCTGCGAACGATGCACTTGCGGGCTATAGTTAAGCTTCGGTATTACTCGAAGTATATCATTTAAAAGTTTGCTTTCTTTATTTTCAAGCTTTAGTCTGGTATTAAAATTTATAAAGCAAGAAAATCAGTTATTGCTGGAGGGCGAAAGGTCTGTAACTGTGTTTACTAAAAATGATTAGTGTTTATAGTTGTACATACCTTCCAAAATTTGTACTATCATTTAACAACGCAGAGTATTTAATAGCTGCAGCCAAACTGGTCATGGCGATATCTTTCCTAGTCTCCGGGAAAGCATTCGCGTCTTGTTGCTGATTCTCCTTGAATTTGAGCAGCCGGTTCAGATCTTGTAAGAGCCCTTCGGTTGAAAAGTCAGGCTTCTTCATTTTAGTCACAGTGACGTTTGTTCGTTCCATCACTTTTCTTAATGCTTTATACTGAAAAATAATAAAAATAAAATCTTTTTTAAATATTTAATTAATTTTCCTGTTGACAGCAATGCGGATGAATTTTTTGATGCCCTGTGATTCTTTCGCCTCTCTTTTTATATACATGTACATATTATTATTATTTTGAGTTTGTTAGCTTATATATTATGTAAATATTATCTTACCTTCTATTTGAATAATCGTTGAATAAAATAATGACTTGCTGACGTAATATTGATGTAAAACACATCAGTGGTAACACTTGCTATTCGAAAACCGCCGTTACTGGTACGACATAAAGGCGCTGTCTATGACTAATATACTACAAATTCGCTTCAACCCAGGTTATGCGTTAGTTAAGTAGTTATAATTGCCTTCACTTGCATGAGTTGTGCAGTACAAAAAATATTATTCCCTGTATACCAAACTCTTTTGCTGTTTGTACTTACATCATCCTGTTCGCTTATCGGTACGAGACATTCGGAAGGCGCCATCTGTACCGTGATAGTTTCTAGCTCCGTAAGTAAGTCATCATCGGTGAACTCCGTGACAGACATCTGATAGTCACCAGCTGTCACGCAAGCTACGCCCAGAAGACGACCCTTAAATATAATGAAGATGTTCATTAAATGGGCAGCAATAAAGTAAGGCGGAGTAGCGGCAGGTCACGAAAGATGTCACGGGTAAAAATGAAAGAAGGCATTTGCGAAGGAGTAATAAAATTAATGGTTACAGAAGGTGGAAGGCACACAGCACAGCTCAGATTATCTGCGAGCTCTAGCAGTCGGTCACAAAGGTTTAGAGTAACCACGGTCAGTTATTAGAAGGGTGTCTGTTTTTATGACATTGAACACTATTATTGGAAGAACACGTGCAACTGCAAGTCGCGGTTGCCGAATCTTTTAAAGTCGTTTTGGACAGTCAGATCTCTGAAGTAACCATATTTTTATTTTTGACATTTTAAAGACCTATTTTTAAAAAGAGTGCCAGAACTTCAGGTCCTCATTATTCCTTGGTCCGCAGTTCCCGATTCTCTATCTATCGCATTCAGATCTGCAGCAGTGAACAGGATATTAATGTTGTTAGCACCAACAATTATATTAGGATAAAATTACTTTAGTAACTGCATCTGTCTTGATATGAACTGCCATTAAGCACGGCGTCGTTTCGTCAGAAGCTCCCAATCCTTCGCCAAGTATTTCTTCCAGCTGGGACAGGTATCCAGGCGAACCTTTATACTTCAGCGACCAGTCGCTCCCTTTTACTGATCCTTCAGCCACGTATATTTCTACTCTATAACGCCTTACCTAAGAAATAAAAAATAATAAGTATTGTGTGTAGAACCATAAAGTTTATATTGTAGATTTATTTCTTAATCTAAAAGTCACGATAGTATTTTTTCGTGAACACGGTTCGGACAAAAACTGTTGAAAGGTGAAGTACCTGCTATATTTTAATATTTTTTTGTAGACTTCGATGCAATACATCATTATTTATTTACTCAGGTTTTCCCCACACCTTGTCTAGCTGCTAACCTTATTATAGGCAGTTAATCTAACCAACATTATTAACACTAAGACAGTACGAAATTAATATCGTCATCCTATGCAAAATCAGGCCAGTGAATAGATATTAGCCATGTTTATTTATCTATAACATAGTATAAAACAGTAGTGTACAACAATTAATATGTGTTTAAGATGATCCATGTTTACAAGAAGCCGACTGATAAACATGAGATAGGCGTAATAAAGTTTAAGGTCACGTGTCATTACGCGTTGTACGTTGCAGTCTCCTCGTGTTTAGATCTTTCTCATTAATCCCTATTGGTCATATTGGGATTAAAACAAATTGTTCTGACAAATCCATATGTAAGTATACATATTGTAAATTAACCCTTCGTATGCGATTAATAAGGTGGATCCACGCGAAATACAATGGCTTTTTAATTGTTTCTGTAATTACGGCGTTCAAACGGTTGAAGTCGCTTTTCGTGTATGTCTGTGTGACCGCGTTGTTATTCCAAACTCCGCAACAGATTTTAATGCGGTTTCCATTTATGTGTATAATACATTCATATTAAACTTAAATTATATAATAATGAAATCTCGATATTTTGTCAAGTTGTAAAAACCGTGCAAAGTACGGCCGGGTAAAAAATAGGTAATTCACTAATAAAAAATACGTAATATTATAGCTAATCCAAAATATTGTCTTCTTTATAAGCGACTATGACAAAAAAAGCATTTTCGGCCCTTATTTCGGGTTAAAATTCAGAAACAAACAATCGGGTAAATAAATATTTAATTGCATATTTCAGTTTCGGCATATTGTTGTCTACAAAATAATAAACTAATAACTAGTACCCACACATAGCTAGGTGTTAAAATATCAATACAACATTGACCTTATCTTGAACATATCGTCATGTGCGACACATAGTTCAATGTTCTTTTATATCTATCAAGCATTTGACAGTGAACACTGTTATGCACAACAAAAGATGTTAATTATTTTTAGGAATCAAGGATGTGGACTTACCAACAAAATCTTTTTTATCAGAATTTCGAAATTGCCTTTCGACAATACCAAGTAGTCGAGGCGATTCGGTTCAAGGCCCATCTTCTTGATGTTCGCCACTGAGGAAAATACTTCCCTGGCTGCAGTAGTTGCGTCAACTCCATGGACACTGTAGTAATCATTGCGGTCAAAAATCCTCACCGTTGTAGCAGGTTTCTGAAAATTTTGCGGTCCTGTAAAATTACTACCTCGAATCGGATAATACAGTTGTTGTTTTCAATACAATAATTATCTTTTACGCCGTGCTCAGTTTTTATATATCAACTAGCGACCCGCCCCGGCTTCGCCCGGGTAGCAAAGCATAATATGATATAGCCTATGCCGCCCGGAGATAGTGTAGCTTCCTAACAGTGAAAGAATTTTTGAAATCGGTTCAGTAGTTTCGGAGCCTATTCAATACAAACAAACAATCATATATTTTCTCTTTATAATATTATTTCACTGTATTTCGTTTATTACAAAATAAATTTAGGTTATACCTTAGCCTCAGCAACACGTGGTGGTTATGCTATTAAATTGTAGCTTATATGAAGTGTTTGTATTTTTAACATAGCGCCATCTTTTGAATACTTGCACAATCCAGTCAACAGATATCGCCAACTGTTAGAATCGTTTAGAGCTAACAGATAATTGTGACTGTCAAATAATTTGCAATAAAATAATATTGCGACTATAAATTGAGATGTAAGCTATCCTATCTTTCAAATTGGATCAAGTTGCACACGGTGTGCAAATCAAATTTAAAATCGGTTCAGTAGTTTAGGAGTCCATCGCGGACAAACAACGTGACACGAATTTTTTTTATATATAAAGATGAGTGCTCATAATTATCAATAAAAAATCTAACATAAGTAGGTAGGTACTGTTGCAACTCACGCGGTCTATGAGATGGCTCATGTCCAGCATAGAAATTACTATGACGTTGTTTTTTTCATGCTTTATAAACAATACTAGCTTTTACCAGCGGCTTCGCCCGCGTGGAGGTCGGATATTATCCCACGGGAACGAAATACCGGGATAAAAAACATCCTATGTGTTAATTCAGGTTATAAACTACCTATGTGTGTGCCTGATCCAAATCCGGTTCAGCCGTTTTTGCGTGATTGAGTAACAAACATACAAACTTTCACATCTATAGTCATAGATATCGTGTTTAATTATTAGTAGAATTGTTCAACAAGTCTTCAAACGCCAGCGTCTCCAACAGATTGCGAGGTTAATTAATGCGAATTACTGTGCGATAAAATAAGTTCTTTAGAATGTTATCGTAAACAAGAATAAAAAACCTATTAATAAATTACAAGAAAGAATTATATAAACAAGTCAAGACCGTATAAAATATGGCTGTCGATAATGCGACCAAAAGTGTCAGTCTTCATTACTCCTCAGTTGATGTCCCATTTTTTAATAAGAACAATGTCATTTCAGAGTATCGTTATTTATGATGAAATACATAATTTCTCTCTGAAGCAAGAGATTGCCTACTACAGAGTCTTAAGGGCAAAGGCCTCTTCTCACACATATACGGAACGAGCATCCATCAATCACTATATTTAAAATGTGCCTATTGAAGGTTTCAAACTAGTAGTAGGGTCTATCCACACATATCAGGGTCAGGGCCTTTCGGGCTCAATGGTCAGGGACGGAAAAACTATTGCTTGCATACATTTTATATAAACTTGTTCACACATATTCGGGTCGGCCCGTATGGGGCCTTAATGTTCGGGAGTATGTATATGATTTTTAAGATTGACTAAGAAAGGACCTGCATTATGTGCATTTGAAAATCTCAGACTGGTATATGCCAGGTCTACTCTCTAAGCCTGAAATCCGTAGTTTCGGCAGAAGTTACGGGCGATTCCAACACGGTATCACCTTTTTTTTCCTATTTTCGGGGGGAACCTTCAAAAGGCACCCGACCTCTGGGGAGGAAGGTCGGGGAGTGTGGGTTTTTTACCTCACTACAACCACCCCGGTCATCACCATCAGCACATAGACGGGGTCCCGGTTCTTCTTAAAATACCAATTCCAGAACCCCCCCTGTGCAACGCCTGTAAGGCACATCCCTGGGGAGACTGGGGCCCGACCTAAGAATGAATGACACCACGATTTGACAGCTGTCCCTACTCCCGAAGTGTTTTTGTCTGTCCGGAAAAGTTAATTAATCGGGTGTTGGGTTCACTCCAAAGCTTCGAAATACTTTCGAATGGGCCCGTACCTTCGTCGACGGACTTAGTAGGACCTCATGACCGCGAAGCGGGGCGTTTTCTCTATGAACAATTAGGTGTTTGACACTATGCAAAAAAACTTTAAAATTCTTGATTAAAGTAATATTATTAACAACAACACATTTGTTACAAAATATAATATTATTATAACTATTTATATTCCACGAAGTGGCGACAAATAAGTGATATATTAGTTAATTCGGAGAGTCTGAGAGAAAGATAAGAAAATGCAAAAGGTCATCAAACTAATCAGAAATCGCGTACTCGGTTGCCTTATAGAAAATCTTATCGGTGTAATGCGTGTGTATTTGTATAGGTACTGGTGATCCACAGAAATACTAAGTTCAAAATCACAACTGCAGTCGTAGGTGAAACAAGCATAGATACATAACTAGTTAGTAATACCTAACGCTTTGACTTAGTTTATGAATGAAGTCACTTTACCGCTGAATCATTAAGCATACAAACACCAACCTATAAGTTGACAATCACCAATATAAATAGCAGTGATCGTTGGGCCACTCAAGGTTTTGGACTCGAGATTTGGTTTATTTGCAAGCCCGCTTCTGAGAATAAAGATCACTCATGTTCCGGTCATGAGGTTATCTGGCTGGAGATAGAATATTAAAGCTCAATAAATTGGCGCGTCCTGATTAACCAATGTCAGTATGCGACACGCACTCGTCGCGGTGTGAAATTATAATAACTGTGCAGGTGCTCTGTATTTTATTGATAATAGGTAAGTTATATCGCCATTTGTTTTATTTTTTGCAGTTGCCTATGTTAAAAAGACAGTTTTTTTTTTTTTTTTTTACTCAGCTTGTTTCGAAGTTATAACCTTTAAATGTACTTATTTAATTAATAAAAAACACATATTATTTTAAATGCATTTTTACTGTCTTTGGCAAGTGTTGATTCGATACGTTAAAAACAGTGCATTCAAAAGAGTTAACACTGCATTTATGGTGCATTCGATAAAGTGTCAAAGGGCGACTATTTCGTAGATAATCAAGAGCCCGCCAGCCGCGACATTGTTTTCCTGGATTTCGGATTCCTTATAGTTTCCATACCCCATTAAGTTTGATTTTGTCATTTCCATTATGGCGAAACGTGTACCTACACTGTTTTGCCTAAGTCTTTGGTAATAAAGACGTGAAGTTACCACCGGGAGCTTTCGCCTGTAATGTAACAGTTCAGATTCGAGCATTAGGTACATCAGTGAGTGAAGAGAATCAAGGTAATGAATGGTAATAATAGTAATGCTCTAAATCGAATCTTGCATTGTTATATTTCAGGCGAATGCTCCCGGTAAGGGAGCGCCTTTATGTTTATCTTAGTTGTTATTTTAACTTCTTTTGTTTTATTAACCGACTTAAAAAAAAGAGGAGGCTCTCAATTACTTTTTTCTAGGTGTACCGATTTTGATGTTTTTTTTTTTTTGTTTGAAAGCTGGAACTTCTCATGTGGTCCCATATAAATTAGATCAAGATTTGACTAGTAGTTTTTGTGTTATCCTTAATAATGCATATTTTTTCCACTAGGCATATATAGATGATGTGTTAATAACTTCCTGTCAATATTAAGTAGTGGTATACGAATTTGTGTGGGGTAGGTACCACAACTAAAAAGTGAAAAATAAAAACTTATTTCCAAAAAAAAAAAAAAAATACAACTGACTTCCAAAAATACACTAAACAGCGAAAATAACTTTAATTTCGGAAGTCGGTGGCAAAAAAAGAAAATACAAAACCAAAGACTACCAAAATTAAAGCTATTTTCGCTTTTTAGTGTATTTTTTGGAAGTCGGTTGTATTTTTTGGAAGTCGGTTGTTTTTTTTGTAAAAATGTTTTTCTTGGCATTATAAAATTTTGTTTGGCGTGGCGCAGGGGCAATTATAATGTTCGTCCTGAAATCGCTATTAAATACTATTAACCGCTCATGAAAGTTACGTCATACCTACATGAATAACGTTAGCGTTTTCCAACATTTTAGGTGTTGAAGCTAAGTGATAGGTAACTTGAACTTTTAGCTGAACCTGGTGTTATGATAGCATTACAATACTTCGATGTTATTTTACATTTATTTTATAACATTTTATTATTTAGGCAAGCAGCACCCTACTTACGTAACACACTATCAATCACAATCAGATTTTTTTTTAATGATATTGCTAATCCATTGCTTCATATGTTCGATAAATTTGTTTGCTCAACAACGTAAATAACGCAATGAATGTTGTTGAACTGTCAAATTGAAAGCCATTCCTACTGTTAGTGTGTTACGCAATTACCCCGCTGGTTGTAACATTTGCTTAATTTTGGTATAAGTATGTCGAAATAACTGCCTGTTGACACTTAAAGATACCAAAATACAGTTATACATATTATCACCGCTTCTTCACTTGTCATTTATTTAGAGGTGATGTTGAGTTTTTGTATTTGCGCGCTAACCCAGAGATTGCTGGGGAAATTAAAGATGCAATTCAACAACTCTCCCCAGAGACACTAAAATGTCGCCTAAAACAGTGTTAACTCTACATGCCTTCAAGACTTGTCTCCCCCGTTTATTTAACAACTAAGCGTCTGCAGCTAGAATCTAAGTAGAAACAGAATAGATGGTGTTAATTATTACCTAGTAACTTTTAAAGTAGCAACTTTTAGGCCGCGGGCAAAAGCTAGCTTTTCCCGCAGCATCGCCCGCGTGGTTCTCGGAAAACATCCCACGGGAACGTACTACCGGCATTAGAAGTACTCTATGTGTTAATGCAGGTTATAAACTATCTTTGTGCTAAATTTCATCCAAATCCGTTCAGCCATTTTTGCGCCAATTCGGAAAATACATTCAGACAAACGGACAAAAGTTCTATAAACTATATTTTCGGCATCATCTCGACTCCTGAGTCCGCGTATCACTGGTCAGTTTCCCTTACTCGTAAGTTTATTTAATTCGCCAGTTTCGTTGATTAGTCAGTTTCCCTTTTTGGTCAGTTTTGCTGATAAAATAATTGCGTCAACTCGACAGTTTCCAGTCTTCGCTAGTTTCGTTGATTCGTCAGTTTGGTGCTTACACTCAAGGAAAAAGATGTTTACGTTTATACAGATAAAAGTGGATAACATAAGGAATACTTAACCCAATCTAAATCAAACTTGAAACCTGTTTAAATCACAATATTTAAAATAAAACAAACTTAATTTCTAACAACATAATTATCTACTTAATCGAAATCTGATAGGTAGATATTATTTAAAAAAAATTGGCTACGTTCGTTTGGTGGTCGAAAGCCCCACTGCTGAGCATGAGGTACTGAGTTCGATAAAAAAAAAGAAGTTTTGACTTGGGCCCGGTCAGTGCCAATAGGCTCACAACACACACACACACACAACAAACATAACTAGTGCAATATGGGTGTCTAACTGTGGTATAGATACCAACCAAACTCTTTAGTGATGTATTGTAATGTCACTTATGCCATAACTTATTTTATCAAATTGCTTATCGTCTATTTTGTTGATTAAAACCATAATTCTAAAGGTTTATCTTATTACACCCCTTTGAGGAAACAGGCGTGATGTCATGTTACGTAATACATAATTAAATAGCAGACGGTTGTGCAGTTTTCTACTGACCCTACTTTGACTGACTAGTTGAATAAAACTGACGAATCAAGAAAACTAGCAAACACTGTAAACTGTCGAGTTAACGCAACTGACTAATCCGGGACTGATGACTTATCAACGAAACTGGCGAATTAATATTGCATAGCACTGCACGTGTGAGTACTATGTACACTATAAAGCTACCATTTACTGGGTACGCCTTCCATTGGCTTGAATCTGCCCTCCGGCTGAGAGTATGTCATGCTCACTCTAATGTCCCGCTGATGGTGGCGCATGTGTTGGATCATTTAGCTCCCTTTAAAATGGTTGAGCTGAATGGTGCTAATCCATGCGTCATGTTCGTTAACGGGCGCCGTCAGTAGGGACTGGTCATCTCTTAGCTGCCATGGCTTATTTTAATTTAATTTTGGAATTGTTTTTGTCTTTTTATTACGGACGTTTTTAACGTTCTGCATCGTTCTCACATGCATAATTTCAACATGAATGATGTAACCAATATTTTGTAACCATATTTTGATTTAAAATAGTGTCCGTGGAGTTTCTTGCCCGCTGCTTCTTTTTCATAGGTACCTACTACGCTTTGGAATGGGCAACTAGCTCCATCTTTCTGACCGACCAACTCCTTGACAATTCAAAAGTGCCTGTAATTGGTTTATTTGAAATAAATGCTTTGAGTTTGAATAAACTGACGAGTGAGGTAAACTAACCAGTGATACGCGGACTCAGACTCGTTCCCACACTACGTCGCAATTACTTTTTTTCAAAAATATTTACTGTACTGTTTTGACTTCGTTACTATCTTATTATATGCATAGATTCCTTTACAAACAAAAACATAGGTACATAAATAAGTTCTTTTTTATCGTTTCAGAGTGGACCAACACTTCAACATGAAGCGTCTTATGGTCTTGGGCACAGTTTGGGCTTTAGCAGTGGCTAGGCCTGAGCTATACAATGAAAAGGAAGATTTCCAATTTTCGAGGAGCTCCTCAGATGATGGAACTAAATCAGGGTTTTATGGCGCTCAGAGAGGTAACATGGGTGGAAATTTCGAACGCGCTCATAACATGGACTCCTTAGCTCAAAATCAAATGAGTGGTCTCGTGCGGCAAGTTGAAGGAGAGTTAGGTGATGGCGCTAACACGAGAACTGGAAGTGTGTATAGCGCTGCCAACTCCAGAGGTACTTATGGCTCGGGTCATTTTGACCTCAGCAATCTTGGTGGGCGTAACTTCCAAGAAAGCACTTCTTACGGCGACTCACGGTCTCAAGCATCAGGTTCAGCAGCTTCAGCTTATAATGCTGCAGCTTATACCAACAGTCAATCACAAAGTTCAAGACATAGTGGATATCAAGCGGCAGGACACTCAGGTCTTAATCTCCATACTGATGATCTTCAGGCGCTAGATCAAACACAAGGAGCAGGCCAGTATGACCACCACGATAGGCAAACAAGCCACGCTGCAGGATATAACGCACAGTCTGGTTTCCAACAGCACGCTGCCTATGATACCAGCAATACAAACTTACACTCTGGAGGCTATGGCTCAAATGTTCAAACTAGATTAATAAGTGCGACACCGGTGAGAATTATCATCAGA
The DNA here is from genome assembly GCA_917490735.1 of Dryobotodes eremita. NCBI lineage: Eukaryota > Metazoa > Arthropoda > Insecta > Lepidoptera > Noctuidae > Dryobotodes > Dryobotodes eremita. Next base: position 12,703,037 of record OU823251.1, on the reverse strand, counting down.
CCAGGAACGAGAGTTGCCATACCAGTAGCTGCCCAAACGTACGATCTCACACACGGATCTAGTCTAATAGACCAAAATTCCCTTACCAGTGAAGCCGAAGTCTTAAGTAATGATAACCAGCGTACTGTGTACAGACCTAATAACGCTAAACACTACGAGTCGTCGTACAACTACCATAAGGAATGGGAAAAACATGATACAATTCCCTCAACCGTTATCTCGCCTACTTCTACAGATAGCCCTTTCCCAAGAAATAGTGAACTGTACGAGGATGGTCAAGCACGCACAGCTAGTGACCAATATGACACGCACAGAGTGGATTCTCAGAGGGCAAACTCGGCTTATGGTAGATATAACGCTAATGTTAAATCAACATCTAGTCAATCTCGTTTTAATTACGACACACAACGCAACGGAGCATCACACACTAATGCCAACGCGTATTCTGTCGCGGGATATGGATCAAACCTCCAAGAAACTTCATCAGACTCTAGTTTAAATGCTTATAACGTTCAATCCCAATACAACGCTGGCAGACAGCACGGAGTTGCGGCGGGTGCCTTAACACAAGCAGCAGTACAAAATACAGGATTAAATGCTGCCGCCGATTTAAACAGTCAAGTTGAGAATTTAAATGCAAAACCCAAAAGTTATCAATCAGCCTATTCATACCATAAATCATGGGAACGTCAAGGAGATCCTTATGTTATTAAGCCAGCATCTAGTGCATATTACGATGGCCAAAGATTGACGACTGGTTCAACACAGAATCAAGGGTATTCAGCGACTGGGTCACATTACCAGCATTCACACACAAATGGAGCAGACTGTGACGAGAACGGTCATATACGAGTGGCTCGTTCTTATAACACTGATCAGTTTCAAGACACGCAGCAACAAAGTCAAAATCTAGAAGATTTGGGTCAGCAGCAACAAAACCAAAACCTAGAAGATTTTGGTCAACAGCAACAAAGCCAGAACCTTGAAGATTTTGGTCAACAGCAACAAAGCCAGAACCTTGAAGATTTTGGTCAACAGCAACAAAGCCAGAACCTTGAAGATTTCGGTCAACAGCAACAAAGCCAGAACCTTGAAGATTTTGGCCAACAGCAACAAAATCAAAATCTTGATTACTTTAGCCAGCAACAACAAAGTCAAAAGCTAGAAGATTTAGGTCAACCGCAACACAAGCAAAATCTAGAAGATTTGGGTCAACAAGTTGAAAATTTAGGGCAGCAAGCAAAAGTTGTTTGGGACTCTCAACAAGAAGCTGGACAGCAATCCCACAACACATGGGATAACGTAGAAGATTTAAGTCAACAATCGCTTACGAATGCAGGCATGCAGCATACGTGGGATAAATTCGAAGATTTAGGACAAAAACCTCAAGACATAGATAAGCAACTGTCTAACGTTGAACAAAACAAACAAAGTAAGTGGTGAAAATAAATGACAATCTTTTAACTCAAAACCACGCAGTATCATGTATTCGTCGATACTGGTTCATCACTAATTTAACAAACTATCAATCAAAACCTATTTTAATAATTTGTATTTCTATTATTATAACCATTTGTGTTTAGTCATACTAACAAAATAATATATTAATATAAATGAAATATTCTGTTATTTAACCACATCACATGTCTTCTCTCATTACTCTTTTAAGATATCAGATTTCTTTAATTTGTCAATTGTTTTAAACAGACAATACTTAAGTACTAATTTGGTGGCTGGCTTTACTAAGTAGACTAATAATTGTTTGATTTTAATCCTTCTGTTAATTGCGTTACACAGTCATGACAGTTTTCATTTCAAAACATTGATTATTTTTACATAAAATATTCAAAATCCGTATTTATTTAAGACATGGACATTTTGTGATTATGCTACGAAATTAAGCTGCTGGTCACTGGTGTCCTGAACGAACTGACTGGGCGCTACTATTGAATATTTAATGAATGGTAGGCATATGTACCAAATTTTCAAGGAATCGGTATTATAAATAAAATCATAATTGACACAATACTGGGGTTCTTTGCCTTCCAAGAAAGTGAAACTGGTAATTTGGAAGTCAAGGAGTACTCGCCCATTTATGAACAGAATCCTCTTTTTCAGTTATAGTTTGTTACTCAACATGATCTCTTCATTAGCTGATAACTTGTTAACCCATACTAATTCAAAACACAGGACTTATCAAAATAATTTCCAATAATAATAGGTACAGGCCAATTTCTAATGAAAAGTCACAAAAAGCTTCACTTTTTTGATTTTTCGCAAAGTAAGTGATTTTTATTTTTTGTCAGACTATAATAATGAGTAAATAAAACAAAAATTACTCTGACTATATTTCTTTAACTGTATTTATTTTAAAATAAATTATGTCGACAAATTCATGATAAAAGGAATGGGCACCGAACTATGGGTTTCTGCCCTGACGCCCAATAGCCATAAGATATACACCAATGGAAAGAGCTTTTCAAGAAGAACCTTTGCTACGTTCATGACTTTTGCCTGTTATTAGTCAGTTCGCAGTTAATGACCTAAATAGGTGATAATTTGGGCACCAAGTTTAGGAATGTTCTTGGCGCCCAATAACTATTACTGATATATCAGATACTGCTTTTTAAGAGAAACATTTGTTAATAAAACGAGTTTGGATGGGACAGCAATCCGACAAGACTTGGGGATCAAGAAAAATAAAATATAATACAATTATACACTGCGTTGCTAAAAATTCGAGATCTTCTTCTTCATAAATGAAAAAACTTGCATATTTAAAGTAGCTTTATCAATTGAAAATTATGTTGCTAAACTCTAATGGGTTGGAGCATATGTGGCCTGGGATGAAGGTAGTACCTACATTACAAATCAATCAATTTAACTTTTTTCAAACGCTGTAGTCAATGTTGTATTATTATGTGTGAGAACATTTAGGCTGAAGAGGTATTTTTAACTCCGTAGCCGAATGTAGTATTAACATACGCGTCTACCTACTCTTTAGGGAATTCAGGCTTAGTGTTTTTTGTGTTACTTATAATAATGATAATGTGTACAAGTTACTGTTTATTAATTAGTTAACTTATGACGAGAACAAGTTATGATGATTGATGTTAACGTCACATTTAGCACGATTTAACGCCGAACAAAATAATAATTCAGACAAGTCGTAGTAGTAACAAACGTTCTTAGAACGAAACGAGATCTTATCAATGAAATATATCTGAACTGTATTAGGTGTTTCGGCAGGTTCAACATTATGTCCGACCGACTCTTTGAAACAATGTTCCTAAAACGGCAGAAGTGTATAGGAGGCCATGTTTTAAAGGCTGATAGGCTTAAAAGATGACATTTGCAAGGCACAGAAATAATGAAAGGTAATTGAATAGTGAATTGACGAATTACCAGAATCTCAATAATGCTTAATTAATTTCTCATATTTAGAGCTCTGTAGCTCCTCACTGACTGACAATCGAGAGAAGTCGTCATATCACGAAATGTTCCCTTTGAAGAGGTCTTTCCATTGGCATAATTATATCTAAACGCTATTGCGGGATGCGGCAGGCTTAACGATCTGTCCGGCCGACCAACAGAAAAACATTGTTCCTAAAACGGCATCAAGGAGGCCAATGTTTTAAAATGTCCGTATATAGACTTAAAAGATGATGCTTGCCAGGCACACAATTAATGAAAGTTGATTGACGAAATACCAGAATTTCTATAATACTTAATTTCTCACATTTAGAACTCTGTAGCTGCTTACGTAATAACAATCAAGAGAAGTCGTCATACTAAGAAATATTTTCCTTGATAAGATCTTTCCATTGGTATCTTAACGCTATTGGGCTTCAGGATAGAATCGCCCAAACTCCTTTTTACTTAAGTTGGTGACGGATTGTTAGGTTACCTTTGTAAAAATAACATTAAAAATTAACTAAACAAATAATACTGTAACGTACCTACTTTAACTCATCAATGAACTAAAAACAAACCATATTATGTGGCAATCCAAATTAATAAAACCTTCTTAATTTAGATGATCTCGGAGAACGTACACAAGATCCCGAAACGGAACTAAAAAATAATCCTCACGATCAACAAGTACAAGATAAATGGGGTTTCAATTACAAAAGCCAGGATGATCAAAATGATGCTAATACCCAGGACAAAGATCATGAACTATCCAACAAATTCAATCATCAAGAAATAGAACCGCAACTGGGCGACGAAGATATTTTCAATTATTTACAACAATCACGAAAACATAACAATGATCAAATGAGCCAATGGGATAAATTTGACTTTGGATCAGATCAAAATGTACAGCAAAATAAATACAACAGTGAGCATACGAATTCTAATGGTAATCAAGTAATATTCGTTACGCAAGAGACAGGCCGAGATCAGCAGCCGCTTAACTCAGTGAGCAATCCAGACAAGTCCAAATCGGTTCAACATAATGAGAACAATGGCTCAACTGCTGAACAAATAACAAGTAATGTACAACAATCCGACAAAATCCCAGACACTAATGAACAAAGTAACACTGGATATTTTAACTTACACGATGGACATTTCAACATACATACCAATCAGAATGAATTTTGGAACGACGAAAACTCTTTTCAAGAAACTCATAAGTTACACCAAAGTAGCAATTGGAATTTCTCAAATAGCCACAGACAAGAACAGACTACGTACACCGACGCCTACTCACATGTTAACGCTTTTGATACAATTTCACCAAACACAGCGCCTCTTTCTGGTTTGTGGAATAAATTAGGTAATTTCGAACAAACACTTTTAACGGATAATGTGGATAAAGGTGAAGGAAACGCATTTTCGCAAGTACAGAGCAACACTCAGAACTCTTATGGAAACTCAATGCATGCATACCATATTATGGAAAGCGCTTCGCAGGAGCAGGTTAACAGCGAAATGAAACCTTACCATGATTTGATACACATTATTGAAAAGGACTTAAGTCAAGTCAAAAAATCAAATGACACAAAGACTGAGAAAGAAACCTCTCTAGACGTAGGTCGTGGAGATATTGGCCCTGAAGATTTATCAGATCTAAAACCAGAAAAATACCCATCTGATACACCTGTAAGCTCAGATATACTACAGAATAAGGATGAAAATAATGTTACAAAAAATAACACGAATGCTCAACATTATAACCAAGACTTTCATCATCATGAAAACACACATGAGCTAAATTTTCATCAGCATCACGATTTCCAGGAGCAGAAGGATTTGGAAAATACGGAGCAACAAAATCTGCATGTTTTATCACTGCATGAAAACATTAAACCACAAGATTCTGAAAAGCAACATAACTTGAAGCACCATATTGAACAAGATTATAAAGAAAGCTTGGAGCAACAAAACCAACAAGATTTTGCCCAGCAAGAAAATGATGATCAAATAAATTTACAAGAATTTGGGCTTCAAGAAAATTTAGAGCAACATAGTCTATACGATTTTGCAAAGCAAGATAACTTGGAGCAACAAAACTTACAAGACTTTGGGCAGCAGGTAAATTTAGAGCAACAAAATTTACAATATTTTGGAAAGCAAGATAATTTGGAGCAACAAAGCTCACAAGATTTTGGACAGCAGGAAAATTTAGAGCAACAAAATTTACAAGACTTTGGGCAGCAAGTAAATCTAGAGCAACAAAATTCACAAGATTTTGGAAAACAAGATAACTTGGAGCAACAAAACTTGCAAGATTTTGGACAGCAGGTAAATTTAGAGCAACACAATTTACAATATTTTGGATCACAGGATAACCTGCAGCAACAAAATAAACAACTAGACCCATTAAGTCAAGACTCAGAACAACCTCTTAAATACTCAAAAGAAGAACGAACAGCAGTTCCAAAAAATAATGTGCAATCACAATACAACCATCCTCCGCCAGAAGTAATTGAACAGCCAATTCTTAAAAAACAAAATAATGATTTACAGTCAATTTCTGCACAAACTCCAAGTACTGAAGTATCTCCAATAGAGCCAGTAACAGAATCAACTGGTTTCTGGAAATCTGTTGGAAATAAATTATCTAATGCAAAAAGTAAAATTGCTTCATGGTTCTAAAGACATGCCAATATAATGGATTTAAATATTCTTAAATAACATATTTATTCAATTACCTAGTCAAAATGATAATTTATGTGTCATAAAATAACTGTAAAGTTATCTTATTGTTACTTTAAACATATTTGTGGATGTGCTGCGGAATCGATGTGTATGTTTGTAAATGCCAGACAGAAATAGTATTTCATGATTTATGTGATAATTATTTAAATTAAATAAGAACTCACCTCAGGAAGAGTGTGGAAATATTTGACAAAAGCCTGCTGCTGAACCGAATCTGTAAAAAATATTATTATTATAATAATAAAAATATTATTATTATTATATTATTGTGATGTAAATGAAAATACTGTTTGTTATTAAACTTATTATGCAAAGATTTTCTGTTTCTTTTTTCTTTCTTTACTATGTGTTTGTTTTTCAAATAACAGATTTATATTAATAACATTTTATATATAACATGTAGATTTGCTCAAAGAATGTAAGTATTTATTTATTAAAGAACCAACAGCATATACATTCAAAATTGGTTTATAAAAGGCATTACTGCTTATAAATTACACACAAATTATAAGTATTTAAATTGTTTACATAAACAAGTGATACTTAGGCACGGTAGGTAATTGATAATGCACAACTTTCTCAGTCAAAAAGCCCTTAGCTGCCAATTTTCTGAGATTATTAGATTAATTTAAAAACATCACAACACATCACACCAGTATTCTTTGAATGGTTGGACACCCTGAGTATAGTACACTCTTATTTGACCATGTATTAAGATAAGCCTAGCTGCATCCAGATAGACTGGAAGCAGATCCCAACTTAGGAAAAGGCAAGGCAGTTTGATTTGATTAAGACAAACCTAATGATTAACTTGGACTTGGATTGCACACAAACAAGACAGTAGTTATTTATTGGTTTCCCGAGAATTGATACATACAAAAACACAAAACATACATATAAAAAAAAACACAAGTCAAAATGATCCAGACCGAGTGCACAATACCAGTGCATAAGGTTAACTATTGGATATGACTGGGTGTCATTTGTCTATTATTATGTGCAGTGAAAAAAAAAAGGATTGATAAGCATCTAACCTGATGCTTATTATTGCTTCCTGGACAAAGTCCTCCCTCCACTCCTTTCATTGTATGATGCTAAAAATAGTAATATTTATAATAACTCAGTTAATAAGCATCTGATCTGATAAAAACTTATATTTTATTCCTATTAATACGAAAGTTCTAAAGTAGGTACCTCTTTTAAATTTTACTACTAAGTTCTATGGCAGCAATAGGTAGAGTAGTTTTGCAGTTAATCGGCCAGTGTCCTTTCTTTTGGGGACTAGTGTCTAAAAGATAAGTCTGTTCAAATACTTAATTATGGACGAGAATAGAGAAAGCAAAAGCGAATTCAGAGACTTGCAATACTAGTTAAGTCTACTCTAAATTCACTAAGAACAAGCACCACACCAGTATATTATATTTTAATTTGTGTGTCGTTATTCCAATTTGGTGTTTCCGTGTGTCGGACTATCGTCAGCACATCAGATGACAAAGTTCTTGGTACTTCGCTAATATATGCCATGAAGATAAAAAACATGGTCACCGGTAGACAATTTTCATTTCAAGAGGGAGTTCGGCAGACAGGCTTATGTACACACTTACCCAAACTCAATGCGTGGATAGGTTGCAAAGTAGACATGGCTTGATTTATTAAACCGCTTATAAACGTGAAAATTTTATTAAAATTCAATCAGCAAAATAAACTTTTATTTTGACAATTGACTTTTACTGGAATTACTGGTTTGACAATTCATCAAATCCCGCCATTCTCTCTTATTTGATGTTGCCAAACCAAAATTTATTTGAAGAAAAAAGTGGCGATGTTGTTTCCTTGAAATAATTTTCTTTACAACGGTACAAAAAGCCTGTAGAGTGATACTACAAGGATCTTATGGCACCTGCCAGAATGACATTTACAGAGGGGCATCGTTGGTAAATATTGGTATTAGTTCTGGTGTAACCACGCGCCATAAGATTGTTATATCATTATCGTTTATTATATTTAGTAGATTTTTGAACTATAGAAAAACCCATGATATTAATATAAGATCTAAAATGGGAAACACATCATCATAAAAATATTGGTAAATACAATTCTCAAGACAGTGTAAGATTATTATTTTTTAAATTAAAAAAATTGAGCCGTCACGTCATGTTAAAGGAGGTTTTCTCTGAATCTTTACTTTTTATAACATTCTATTTGTTTTTCATTCTTGCATTGACATTACGAAATATATGTTTCAATATGAAATACGTGTTATCTTTTCGATCCATAAAATACCTCTCAACATGGTAGCAGAGCGTTTAGTTACATTGGAAACGATTGAATAACGAAGCAAGTAAGTTTAAAAAAAATAATTTGCAAGAAAATACAAAACTAAATTTTCAAATAAATTCTAACGAAGGCCTGTCAAAATGTCGACTTCGACTACGAGTTGCAAAATTGATATCGGTCGTTTAGAAGGAAAAGAAAATTGGTCAACATGGCGCTGCAAAGTACTGTTGCTTTTAAGGGGTACTCCTGGCGGGTTGGACGCTATAAATGGAAAACTTATAGAACCTAAACAACCAGCTACTACAGCAACTGCAGACGTTAAAGCAAATTATGTAAATACTTTAGAATCATATCATAAGATAGATAGTACGGCGATGCTTATTTTGATGGCTAACATGTCGGATGCCACTTTACAAAAGGTCATGAGATTCTCAACAGCCAAACAGGTTTGGGATGAATTGCACACTTTGTTCAATGGAACATCTGAAGACAAAAGCTATTCACTATGCTACAGTTTCTTTGGCTATAAAAAAGATCCCTCACACGACATGTCAATGCCAAACTGAAAAATATATGGCATGAATTGAAAGTGGAACTTCAAAAAGGTGAAACGAAATATGACCTTCCAGAGATATTATTAATCTGCAAGATCTTGGAAACTTTACCCGACGAGAACTACTTCTCTTTCAAGTCCAGTTGGATGTTAATGTCAAGAAAAGATCGAAATATAGACAATCTGACAGCACAAGTATGTGCTTACGAGCGTTCACTTTTGACCAAAGAAGATTATACTGGTAATACTAATGCACAAGCTCTAGTCGTACAAAATAAGTCTAAGAACAAAAACAAGTGTGGATATTGCGGACTCTATGGACACAAAGTTAAAAAATGTCGCAAGTGGATATCGGACGGGAAACCTCCTAAAACACATGTACCATCGACAAGTCAAGCTAACAATACCAATTTGACCCTGTCATTGATGGAAGTTGATACAAATGAGGTTGCTAGTATTATTGAAGAAGATCTTGACAGTTGGTTTGTTGATAATGGTGTTACAAGTCATGTCACCTGTCGAAACGACATATTTTCCAGCTTTCAACATTTCAGCAATAATCAAACAGTAACAACAGCAAATGGCTCAACAATTCAAGCTATTGGTAAAGGTACAGTTGATTTGATAGCTGACGTTCGAGGTCAGACACAAAATATAAGACTGTGTGATGTATAGTATGTTCCAGCAATAAATAAAAAATTATTTTCCGTACTTGCTGCTCAAGATAAACTTGAGAAAAGTGTCTTCATGTCTGAAAGAGAATTTTGTCAATTGACAGTTGATGGAAAAATAAATTTAATTGGCACAAGAGTCAAGAATGGAGGACTCTACAAATTAAATGTAAAGACTATTATAAATTCATCTCCTGAATTGAACTCACTGTCAACAAAAAATATTTTACAACTCTATCACGAAAGATTTGCTCACCAGAATAAAAGACACGTGAAAGAATTGATTGAAAAGGAACTTGGTATAAAAGTAAAACTCGATTCCGAATTATGTACAGGATGTGTATTTGGTAAAACACATAGACATAAATTTGGAACAAGAGAGCGAGCTAAAGCACCAGGAGAGATCATTCACACTGATGTATGTGGTCCATTTCCCAATTCATTCAGAAAATTTCGTTATTTTGTATTATTTAAAGATGATTTCAGTAAGTATCGTCATGTTTACTTCATCAAGCACAAGTCTGAAGTGAAGGATAAACTTCTTGAAATGATAAACGAGACAAAGACTACTGGTCATATTATAAAGACAATTCTCAGTGATAACGGAGGAGAATTCCAAAATCATGCTGTGAAGAAAATTCTCATTGATCATGGCATCCAACACCGTTTAACAATGCCTTATACGCCGGAACAAAACGGGTGTAGTGAGAGAGAAAACAGAACTTTGGTGAAGCTGCTCGTACTTTGATGCACGCTCACGAAGTACTTCCACTCTCCTGTTGGTCTGAACTTGTCAACACCGCTGCTTATGTTCTGAACAGAACTGGACCGACTTCTATAGAAGGAAAATCACCATTTGAGTTATGGTTTACAAAGAAGCCCTCAATCAAACATTTGAGAATTATTGGCACTGAATGTTATGCTCATGTTCCAAAAGAAAAGAGAACGAAAATGTCCAGAAAAGCTCAAAAATGTATTCTCATTGGTTATGATGGTGATGATGGTTATCGGTTACTGAGCTTAGACAATAAATCGAATCCAACATTGATACGGTCAAGAGACGTAATATTTAACGAGTCAGTTATCAGATCTATTGGATTAGAGTCAGATGTCTCTGAAACAAAAGAAAAAAGTCCAATGGTCGAGATGGAGGTTCATTTTCCTAAAACTAGAGAAAATCATCCAATGTTAGATGCAAGGGAGGATATTTTACCAGACGCAACTATTTCAGGTGTGCCTCAAACATTGAATAATGCTGCGAGGTTTGAAGAAACAATTCCCAATTTGCCTACAATATCGGATGAACCTAGTAGAAATGAAGAAGAATCTAATGAGTCCTATATTACGCCTGAATCATCAGATGTTGATTTAGATGATGATGACGAACAAGAAAATTCTGTGACAAGGATACTAAGAGATAGATCGGCATTGCGACCACCACAACGATTTGAAGATTTTATTATGTCTACTATTGTTAGTGATTTTGATGAACCCAAATCATACAAAGAAGCAATGAAAAGTCCTCAGAAAGCGGAATGGTTAAAAGCAATGGATAGCGAACTAAAATCTCTAAAAGAGAATAAAACTTGGATTTTGGTGGATAAACCTAAAGACAGAAAACTGATTTCTTGTAAGTGGGTGTTCAAAGTGAAAACCAATGCTGATGGAAGCCTTGACAAATATAAGGCAAGATTAGTAGCAAGAGGCTACACACAAAAGAAAGGAGTTGATTATAGTGACACATTTAGTCCTGTTGCTAGAATGGCTACAATAAGATCGATTCTTAGCATCGCTGCAAATGAAGGATTAATCCTCAGACAATTTGATGTAGCGACTGCATTTTTGAATGTTTCATTAGATGAAGATATCTACATGAATCAACCAGAAGGATACAGTGATAATACGACTAAATTATGTAAGTTGAAGAGAAGTTTATATGGTCTCAAACAAGCTCCAAGATGTTGGAACAAATGTATTGTTGATTATTTGAAAGTTTTAGGATTCAAACAATGTGACACAGATCCATGTTTGTTCATTAGAAACCGACTAAACAACAAAATAATTCTTGGACTCTATGTTGATGACGGTCTAATAGCTTCAACGAACCCAAAGGAATCTGAAAAGTTTTTGGGAGAATTGAAACGAAAGTTCAAGATAACCACAAAACCAGCCTCTTACTTTCTGGGTTTGGAAATCTTCAACAACAACGATGGTTCTATCAAAGTCTCTCAGAAACACTATGCTAAAAGGATACTGGAGCGCTTTGGAATGAGTGAGTGTAAATCCGTTAGTACTCCAATCATCAAAGAAGCACAACCATGCTCAGAAAAGGAGAATGAGATTAAATTTCCTTATCGTGAAGCCGTTGGTGCGCTAGCTTATTTAATGACAGGTACTCGACCAGACATATCATACGCTATTAGTGTCGTATCCAGAAAAATTACAAATCCCTCTTTAGAAGATGTTAACAAGGTTAAACGCATACTTCGCTACATTCAGGGAACCCTAGATACAGCAATTGTGTACAAAAAAAGGATACAAAACTGGAATCTTAGAATGCTTTAGTGATTCTGATCATGGTGGAGATTTTGATACAGGACACTCTACTTCTGGAATCTTATGCATGTATGCAGGAGGAGTAATCTCTTGGGCAAGTCGTAAACAGACTTCTGTAGCTATTTCAAGTACCGAAGCAGAACTTGTTGCGGCTAGTGAAGCGGCTCGTGAGATTGTTTGGCTGACGAGACTTTTCAATGAAATTACTACTTTGATAGAAGTCCCTACGTTACAAGTCGATAACGATGCTGCTATAAAGCTTTCACAAAACCCAGAGCTACATCGTCGAACAAAGCACATTTCCATTAGACATTTTTATGTTAGAGAATTAGTTCCTGAAAAAGAACTTCAAATGAAGTATGTTCCTACAGAATACCAATGTGCTGATATTTTGACTAAACCTGTGCATAAACCTAGACTGGAACTAATTTCAGGAATGATGGGACTTATACGATAAAGATTGTCGAAAAAGGGAGGATGTTAAAGGAGGTTTTCTCTGAATCTTTACTTTTTATAACATTCTATTTGTTTTTCATTCTTGCCTTGACATTACGAAATATATCTTTCAATATGAAATACGTGTTATCTTTTCGATCCATAAAATACCTCTCAACAGGACGCCTGGCAGATGTGAAACATCGAAACTATTTTTTATAGAAAATATAGCGTGGCGACGCGTTGCCACGGCAACAATCGGATTTACCCGCGGCTATAGATGTTTGACATCAAAATCAATTAACAATCATCCGCACGACACGACCGACAGACGGCATAATAGTATTATTTTGCTTTGTTCAGAGGCAGAGGTAGTGGTGGTATTGGCGGACAGTTGACAGTGATATTTAATTTTGTAGTCGATCTCGTAATTGGTTACTTATATCACCCTAAGTTTTAATGTAATTTTCACGTCATAAAACGACAAGGTGTATTATTCTATTCGTCTTATAGTCGAACTTATAAACAATTGTTTTTTTGTGAAATAATAGTAAGGAGGGTCATTTTACTGCAGCTTATTAAAAGTCCGATTGTAGTGATAGTTTCAACCATTACTGGGTATTGTTGTCAACAGTGGTAAAACAATTACGAGTTAGACTATACTAGTTAAGATTTGTCAGTAACTGTCGTCTCTGTCTGAAATACGCATAAAAGTAAAGCGATTTATTTTGTAAACAGATCTCAAGCCCAAAAGACGTGCAGTTTTAGTTTGTAATGGTTCCCTTCCTAAAGAAGAGAAGAAGTCGTGTTTGTTTTTATCGTAGGACATATAAAGTTTTTTGACCAAAGTAACCCCAAGTAACATGAGAGATGAGCAGGAACATGTTTCTTATAGAACATACTTTCATTTCTTTGGATTAAATTAGGAACGTAGCCGTCCAGAGAATATTATCTTGGTAAAGATATTTCATTAGCTGTAATAGTTACATTACTTCTTTATTATCTTATGCTGCGGATGTGATGCGATAAGGCAAACTACACTTCGCGCGCTTTCTGTCGCACACAGCTCGACGTCTCGCTGTACAATAGAGAACGCGCGAAGTGTAATTCGCTTTATCGCGACAATGTAGCCGTAGTATGAATATTACGTTACTTCGTCAGCCCACATGATGACGTGACGCATGTATCTAAACGAGTTGAAACGTTTCTTGAAAGCGCATGAGTGTATTTTATCATCATTCTTTACAGCAATTTATTTCTTTCTACGTCGATGTATGTACACACGGCTACATATAAAGCTTTATATTTCCAGTATAACCTGACCTTTCATTGTACAGTAATCCTATACATTGCGAGATCAGCTTATACTGGATTATTATAGCTTGATAAGTACCCGTGTGTATCACCGTGCCTTGTTGGCCCGTGGTTGATCTTCAAATGAGAATCGTATTTTTAATTCACTCCCTCGACGATGACTTCTTCATTTTACCTCTAACCCTTTATCCACTTTCTCACACAAAACTAAGGGGATTGTGCTTCACGTGCTTGATATAAAAAGCCTTGGTTCAATTCAGTAAAAATATTTAAAACTTACACTCCTTCCAACTGTTATGTCAACGTCAAATTCGAAAGAAATGTCAGGTTTCCTTTGTATTGTATATTTTAGAAACGAACGAAGCGTTGGAGTAACTATTGTCATATTCTAATTTATTTTGTTAGCATAATATGTTGATATTTAAGTGTGGCCTGATCATTCTAACATCAACGTATATTGTATCGTAAGTACTATTTATTTTATTTGAAATAACGTTGTTTATTGGGCACTTGTGTTTTTTGTTTTGTATAGTACGTAATTATTCGCAGATAAAAAACCCAAATCTAATGTCTATTTGCTCAATAAATTGTGCCACCTAGGTAGAACGTTCATACCACAAGTTTTGTTAGCTACATTTTGTAGTGTAGTTGTTCTCTTTGGGTAACTTACAATACATTCTTTGCTACTTTCACTTTCATTCGGAATGCGTTAGTTATTTATTTTTTATAGTAATAAATTGTTATCTTTATATTTCAGTCTGTGTTTCCAAGTTTTGCAAGACACGAATTCTTTGGATACTGGCCTTGCCTTTTTGTTCATAGCCAGCGGAGCAATTGGTGAGAGCAATTTATGTCTATGTTATATAAAGTCAGTGTTGAAATGTAGGTGCAATAATATAAATGCACCATGACTGCTTCAAGAGCAGTTTATTGAAACTAAAGCAATTAATTTAATTGAAATTTGGCTAGTCAAAACAAATGATGAAGAAGTTTGTTTATTTATTCTAACTTTGTTGTCATAGTTATAAACAAGTTTTTATCAAAAATTGCGAAGCTTTAGTATTGAACTAAAGTTTAGCTATTTTTGTTTTCATAGAAGTAAATAATAAAGCATGTTACTTTAATCTAACAATATTTTGTATTTGGATGTGTTTATAATATATCATATTCATTAAAAAGTCAAGGTCATCAAGGGTCCCTTGCATGATCTTTAAATTTTAATTGTGCTTGATATTTTACTATGAAAGTAATAATGTGCCTCTTTTTTATTAAAAAGCAGGTAATATAAATTAGTTTGATTCCATTCATTAATGTTGTCATAGTGTAAGATGTCAAGGGGCAAATTAAAGTTGGATAAAATTTCAAAGGCTATTGTGGCACTATAAATAACATACTATTGGTCAAGGACAGTATGCAGTCAGATCACATACTGAAATGTTTAACAGACCCCTTCGGAGGACCCTGAGAATAATGTTTAAAATTTATTTTTCTGAGGTTTTTGTCAATAACTCTCATAGTCCCACAGTGCCTCATGTTTTTATTATCATCATGGTTTTATTATTTCATATCATTACTAATAATGTTGTGCTAACAATGTGTCTTTTTACAGCTGGCAAAATATTATATGACAGATACCAGCAAATACATATACTCGGCTCATTAACACCAAATCCAAATGTTACTTCATTCGCAAATAGGATAGCTTCCTTTTCAGCCTCATTCCTCTCTCTGGGCTTCCTGGTATATTTCTTCCTTTTTCTGTTCAAGGTAAGATCATCATTGATAAACAGACTAGAATAAGCATTTCAGGGACAGAAAAAAAAAAATAGGATATTTGTGATTTTAAAATGTTACAATAAAAGTTGTTCTCAAAACTTGATCTGATCCAGTATACTTTAAAGGTACTCATTACAATGCATTATGTAAATTAAAGCATAATTATTATGTGTATAATCATCTTACTAACTTAAACTAACATAAGAGTAAATTGTCTCAATAAAAAATGTTAACAAAAAATATCTGTAACATTCATCTTTGTTATTGCATTGTAACTCTTGGGCATTTCATAATAAACACCTTACTAATGCGAGTTCTAAATATTTATGAGCATGAAGTAAATCTCATATACTAGTACAGTTACACATAACTTATGTAATTATTTGCAGGTGGATAATCATTGCCTCACGGCATTGAATATTTTTATATGTGGATTTGGCACTTTATACATTTGGATGCAGGTATGTTAACTAATTAATATGTAACTTACTTTTATATCTTTTACTTTCATGAATTTCTTTTTAATTGATCTTGATAGTGAAATTATATGTCAGCAATTTTTTTAATTCATTTCAGAAGAACATAAGAACATAGTTAATTGGTCATTTAATTCAGTACCTACCTAGCGTTAATAGTTAGTTGTGTTAAATGTTGTATAACTATTAGCATTTTACTGTAAGTATATGAAATAAACATCCCACTAGGTTTCAGAAGATAGATTTTGCAATTAAATAGTTGGCAAATGAAACTTGCAAAATTAATTTTGCTGTGGTACACCGACTCCTTTCATTTGAATTGGCGCGTACACCGTTGTGCGTGAGCTAACAAAACTTTTTACATCGATATGCGCGCTCTCTGCTAAAATAATTTTAAAAGCACTTACCTAATTCTTACACTTAGTGCTAATTTTACCAAAGTCAGATATTTTTTATCCGTGTAATAAAATTGACGTCTAATAGTTCTAGTATGGAAAAAGTGTCAAAAACACAAAATTTACTCTCAGGTTAAGACTTATTCTAGGTATAAAAGTTTAATGAAATACACCCTTAGTACTAGATCTAGGTGTTGTCTACTTTGTTTAGTAAAAAAAAGGCGTGACGAAACGTCGTAAATTCTTGTTATTTAGAAATCAGACTTTTAATAGGAGCCAATATAAATCGTATGAAGCTTTTACCGGCCTCGAAATTTGTCTTGCGAAATTCAGGCTGGTTTATCTTGATTTTCGAATGCATTCTAATAGTTTTAACAAAACGTTTGTTGTTTCAGTGCATCCTCACGACTTATACCTCGACTCTGTTTTATGACAAAAATTTAACAGTGTTACGGCAATGCCTTGCCAACTTGAGCTTCCTTATTTTGGTTCTAATGGCAATATTTGGAACTGTAACATCATTTTTGCCATTGAGTAAGTAACACATGTTTGTAACATTTTATGGGGCATACTTCGGTTACAAAAGATCGTAAAACATCGGGAGCGGTAGCATTGATCCATAACCCTTATAAGTGTAACATCCTGTATGAAGTCACCAACCAATGAAAATACACACATCAAAAAAGTCTAAGCAACACGCATCATTTACAGAAACTGCATGTTTTATTAAGGCCCCGTGCACGAAAAAGCCCATTTTTGTTAATCTCTTATCTAATTGTTATAAATCTGAAAATAATTGAAACCTTAAATCTGATTGATTATAAAAATACAGTTTTCGTGCCGCTAAACCATTCGCGCTCTCGAAAAAATAGTTTATTTCGCCATTGATTACACATTAGTCTTAACAGTAAAAATCACACATTAGTCTTCAGCTATCTTTGAAATAAAATCAAAATTTTATCTTATGATAATACAATTTCTTCATTAAAATTTTATCTTATTATAATACAATTTCTTCATTAAGTAAATGCCAATGTAATGCTTTGTCAACATAATTTTTCTGCTATATTTTGTATGAAAATTGAAAAAAGTTGTTCAGGCATATGCAAGTAGACCATATAATAATGTTGATGATATTTTTTAATGTTCAAAATCAAAAGTAGTTTCTTGTAAAAAGATGATCAAACATCAGTCTCGTGTAATTTTTCGGAAAACTTGCTGCGAATATTAGTGATTTTCCATGATTACTCAACTTATTTGAAAAATCCATTTCAGCCACATGCAAAACAAAGAAGTCGACTTTTCAAATCACAAATAATTTTGTTTAAATTATTTTCCCTTTCTCACAAACAATGAACAAAATTGATAAAAATCTGTCGATTTCGTGCACGGCTCCTCCAGTGATAGGTACTTTATTTTTTTCTTAACAAAATAGATTGGTATACAATCTTTTTGTTGTCGGAAACACAATACTGGCTGATTTTAAAAATATAAACTTTTCGATGGTGTTTTGTTTTCATTACAATAAAAGCTAATTATCAAACGTGACATTTACTGAATCAAACGTGACATTGGCTGAATGCACAAATCGTGCGAAGCCACAAGGAAAAAAAAAAAGGTAATTATTTTTTCCCGTTTTCATGAGTTTTCGTTACTTGATAAATTTGGTATTTATCTCGCTTTTATCATTTTGAGATTACAGTTTTTGAAAAAATTGAGTGGTGAGTAATTTTTTGTCATGGAGCGACGCTATTTGATTGCTGATGAAATGCAGAGAGCTGTAGGAATGCTACAAGCGGGAAGAAATCAGTCTCAGGTATCTCGGCATTTCGATGTCAATAGGAGCGTGATTTGTCATCTTTGGCAGCGTTACGTTAATACAGAGGATCCTGCTGAGCAGCACCCAGGTCGTGAAAGGAGTACAACTGCTCGACAGGACCAATACATGCAATTAACTGCAAGACGTCAGCCGATATTAACCGCCCGAGTTTGAAGCTACAATTCTCAAGCGGTGTTGTTGTTAGCCCCCAAAACGTGAGAAATAGGCTGCATGAATACAGCCTACGAGCACGACGCCCAATTAGGTGCCCACCTACACGCCATGGGAATCGCGCCCGTCGAAACGAATGGTGTAGGGAACACTTGATATGGTCCCAGGAGCAATGGGATACAATTTTATTTTGTGATGAGTCCCGGTTTGGATTTAGGCCTGATACGAGAAGGGTAAGAGTGTATCGTCGTCCCGGAAATGCTGACCGGCTGAGATGCGTCCAGGAAGTGCACTCTTACAGTGGCGCCACAGTGATGGTATGGGCGGGTATTATGAAGAACAGTCGAACTGAGATGACCATTTTTGTAGATGGCAATATGAACGCTGAAAGTTACGACGAAGATGTCCTCGGGCCTTATGTCCACCCGTTTGAACAAAGCCTTGGCTCAGATTTCACGGTGATGTATAACAATGCGCGTTCGCACACAGCTTGGATGACCAGAGAGTACTTGGCAATGGAAAACATCCGGGTATTGCCGTGGCCTGCACAATCGCCAGACCTCAATCCCATCGAGCACGCATGGGACATGCTTCAGAGACGTGTTCTAGAGATCCTGGACGGAGTGTTGACAACCCAACAACTGAAAGAGTTGTTAAAATTCCATTGGGAGCGATTGCTGCGGCAATTGCTCCCAAGGAATTTTATCTGATTGTTTATCTGATCCTGCGGGATCAGATAAACAATCTTTTAAATTTAAAAAATCTTTTAAATTTTGTACTACGTATGTTACATTACAAATAATTATTGTTAATTATTATGATTAAATGAAGAATTGACTGAAGGATTTTGTTGTTTTAGTCACTAATGCATAAAAAAATGTTTAGTTATTATATATAAAAGAAATATAAATATAATACAATAGTAAAAATCGTTAAAAAGTTCAAGACCGTATATGTTGGTTAGACTGTTTTGATGTGTGTAATATTGTAATTCTCAACTGTACAGTAGAGAATTAACATATTATTTTCATTCAAATCTGTAAGATTAAATGCTTTTCAATTTACTTTAAATTCGAATGACTTATTTTCTGTTTTAGATGGTTCCAGCTCACTCTACTTCTGTTTCATCGTGACTTCCTTATGTAGTAACATATTAGCAGCAATATTTTGTGTGTTTATACTGACTTTTGAAAAAGAGTATGAATATTTTTCTGAGGTAAGATCAATCAATTAAGTGCTTTGGAATATCGTTTTTGAAGTTTTCTATTTCGGTAATGTTAATATTTTTGTTTATCTTGTTCCAGGGTTTACGATCAGAGCTTCTGCTCGACGATGGCAGTTCCTTGGACAATGCATCATTGTCGGACATGGATAGCATATTTGGGGCCCAAGAATCAACTTCAAGTACAATCGTCATAAAGGGTAACATCAGCTGTGGCAAGATCTCCTGACCCGAGGCCGTGCCCAGCGCGGGCACGGTACTACAGCAATCGACTGCCGGCACCCCCATGTCGCCTTCGTACGGCAGCTTCGGTAATACTAAGATAAACATCGATACTATTAAGCAAAATAATATTAACGAACATCGAGAAGACATAAAAGCTCTCGAAGACAATGACAGTGGAATGTCATCCGAGGAAACTGACGACTCTCTCAAACTTAACATAAGTCCTAACAATAATGATATCGTAAGTAAAAACTTAAGTTCAATTGTAGAAGATAAACAAGAAGTAATAACGAAGTGCCTAACTATAGAACCTCATTGTGCTGAGCACAGGAATGAGATTCCAAGTTGTTCGACCGCTGTTAACCATGTAAGTGTTTTTATTGAAGACGCGGAGGCCGGGTCTTACCCGGCGGAGCCTAAAGATCTGAATGTTCATAAAAAAGTTTCGGATTATATTGTGATAGATCTGACATGTGATGTCGACAATGTTCGTGCATCGTCTAAAGGTAAAAATAAAAAGAAGGTTGTCGGTACAAAAAAACGTAACGTTGATTGTGATTATTCAAATATACCTAGTGTAGAATCGAGCCAAAGTTTAGTTCCTGTTGCGAACAACGAAATTGTGAATACCGAGAATCAGAAGTTGCTCAGTTTATCGCTGTCAATACTTCTCGCTGCCCTGCTGCAAGCGATGCGCTGTTTCGCCCAGTTCTTAGAAGATATTGTGGTTCCTCAACGGTAATAAATAATTATATTGTGTTCCTTTGTATTTTTGGTGCAGTATTCACTAATATATGTATTACTTATTTTTAAGATTATGAAATATCAATGATATTATATTTAATTACATTGTATGTACTGTGGTTTTAATTTTGATGTCCCTGTGACCTATTATCACTGCTGATTCACGTCTAAAACCAATAATTAAACAACAATAAAATTGTAATAATAATTTAATAAATTATTTTGAACGATACACAATCTCTACTATTCACACACATCAAATAAATTAATGAGCTTATAGGTCGTAGGTACACTAACTGATTATTTATATTTATTGTTTGAATATTATTTCACTAATATTTCAGAGTGATTGCTCGTTGATCACTGTAAGCAGTCTATTGTTTGTGTTGTGGCACTTTTTCTTCCACTTGATAGGAGTTTTTGGCTTGAATCTCTGGTGAGTCGGGGCGTTCAGGGATGGTGGATGGTTGTGGCGACGGGTTGGCTACGATGGAGCAGCGTCGCCCACGCCGCTCGTTGAGGGTTGGCAGCTCGGCTAGCAGATTTTTTTCGTATTCACTTAAGATTAAATAGTTTTCGACCTGAGAACAAGATTTTGAAATTAGCAGTTGACTAGTTTTGTGCTTCAGGAATCGTTAGCATCGTCCTCTACAAACGACCAATAAGGTTCTGATAACTTAGCGATAACCATCAAGTTATTTACCAGGGAATACCTAAGGACTGAACTAAGCGATGCTGTTGCATGTCAGAAGCAGTAGAAGTCATCAGCAGGTTTCTCGTCATTGCGTACCTACAACCGGGGCTAGGAAGGATAGATATATCACTGGAAAGTTCGTATTCACTGAAAAACCTGCAAGGTACTGTACTTGTGACGTTACAACCTTAGCGGGCTGCTTGTTCGCTAGCCTGATACGATGCAATAGCAAATTCGCAACAATAACCGGAACAGAACACAGGTACCTACCTTATTACAACTAGTGATACAATCACCCCCGCAGTCTAAGTCCTCGAGGAGATGCTCTGGTATGCCCAGATCAAGGTCGAGGTCTAGGCCACCTTCCTCGCTGATGCAGGTCAGCTTGGGTGGCACGTTCGGCGGCGGGGAACCCAGGGTGCCGGGCCGAATGCTGTCCAACAAGTGGTCGTGGCCCGTACGACCTGGTGCTACGAATTCTGTTCCTAGAACTGAGAATTCAAATATTGATGTTAAAAATATGGATACAGACAGAAACACGGGGTTTTATTGTTCCTTGAAAATGGTGACGATGACCTCATGATGAAGAGGCTGCACGAAAATTGCGCTGATGTTCATGCTGGGGGTCATCAGTTTGGAGGTAAGGAAGAACAAGGTGGACTTAAAGTTCCTCCAAGCACCAGCTTAATTTACGAATCTGATTTATAGTCGCAATACTATATATATATATAGGTAGACTAGATAACATAAAATGTTGAATCAATTCAACATTTTATATTATCCGATTATTATCATCACCAGCAACCTTGTTCCACCCACTGTTGAGTACCTATTGGCGTCTTTCCTTTTTGTACCGGTCCATGTTTATGTGTAAGTCTAAACCAGGTCTTATCGGCGTTCTTCTGAATGTCATAACTGGCTGTTGTCTATCTACAAAGAATTTATTACCTAAGGCGGTGGCTGCGCCTGCGGCTGTGCGCGCTTCACGTCCGCGACTGTGGCTGTGTCGCGACGGCTCGCACGTTGACTCACAATTTGCAGTTCCACCGTTTTCTCTGCAACACAAGTTGATTTAATTACTAGGTAATGTAGCATCTAGGAGTGACAGTATAAAAGTTCAGAATAGGTTTGTATCCTGAATGCAAGAATAGTTTTTCGGGATCACCAAAAAATATCAACGAGGTGAGGTGAGGTAAAGCGTCAAATAAAGGAAACGAATACTGTGGTAAGCAGAAGTGTGACCACTAACTACTTTAAAATAAACCATAAATCCTAAACTTTTTAAGTTATACGTACTTGGTGTGTTTGTGCGCAACACTGCGCCTGTGAAGATCGATACAGAAGAGAGATAAGGACCCGATGAGGGAACAAGTCGAGCTGAAGTAGTAGCCCGCTTTGCCACCGTAGCCCACGTTTATGTACCCTGGAATAAAAGTATTATTAGGTCACGTTCATGCGGGCCCGCATAGTAACTCGATTTTAAACGCTCGTCTCAGCGCCAGGAGTTGAAAATTTTACGGGGGGACGACAAAATTTTTAGCGCGTTAGCTGTTGGATTTTCAACTCCCAGCGCTTAGCCGAGCTTTGAAAATCCATTGCGTGGAAAAAAAGCGCCCGTGCGTACGTGGGCTTAAGTAGATGGGTAGGTACCTAAGCATAATGATGATTAATTTTATAATTAAGGGTCATAGAAGACTCGATACTTTAAGCATGGGCGACTGGCGATTTAATCGCTTTTCGGAATCTTGATACCACGACTTTTTCACAAATGTAACGATTCCTGAGCATGAATGCTGTATGTGTCTACTCTGACAAAGGTATCTGCTAAATAATAATTGAATGTCTTTGGTATCCGCGCATAAAAGAAAGAAAGAAAAATATTTTATTTGGGACACGCACAGGAAATACAAAGAGGAAAAATGAAAACTAATAATAAAAAAGGAGCACTTAAAACTAACAAAATTAACAATAAAAACAACAATAAACAAGTAAAAAATGAAAGAAAGTAGGAATAAGTAGGTATCACGGTACTCCGTGGTAGGTATACTTACTTATGTTTAACGCACGGTTTAACGTAAGTGATCAAAGAGACAGTGCACCTGTAAGTACAGTAGGTAACTACAATTAGGACCTACTCTTACCTACTTTTTTAGATTTATGTTTAGCCTAGAGGTCCAAGACCGGAAGTTATGAAGACTTATAATTTCTTGATAAATGAGTCCATTTATAAAATGCTACCTTTAACAAATTGTCAAAAGCACAGTGATCTTTATTTGCGATACTATAAGGTTGCTATTAAGTTACTGCTGTCAGAGGTAAAATATATGTGAAAGAACTACCTACAGTCCTTTCACAGATATTTTGTAAAAATACTAGGTTACGTCTCACCCGAAAGCGGCACCCCTATGGCGATAGGCACGGCTTGTGAGCACTGCACGAAGCCCCACGTACGAGCGAAGTTTTTCGAGCGCACGCGCTCGTACGTGTACATTTTCAGCGAGTAGTGGTAGCCGCCACAGAATATACCTGGAAATTAAATCATGTTTTTACTTACAAAACAATACTTTTAAAGGGACGCATATAGGAAAGCAAAAGGGCCAGTTCACATCGAGAACCGATGATGCCTGAAGAGGCCAGTTGCCCCGCGGCGACATGCCGCCGAAACTCACTGAAATGTGTACCTTTCAGCATAGTAAATAAAATTCTATATTGTATCGTTATCTTAAAAGGTGCCGCGTCGCGTCGCGGTGTGATCTGACCCTAAGGGTAGGTACCTAATTAGATTGGAATACGTAGATATCAGTCCTGAAAACTTAATACGTAGGTATAGGTATAGCTTTTAAATCAACGGATTTCTTGAGTTTTATGAGTGCATTTAGAGAATTTCGGAAAGACAAATTTCATAGACCGTACGTACTAAGTTTATTCTGCATGAGAATCGAACCCACGATCCGTGATTCAATCAACTCTGCAAAATTAATTGATGAACTCGGTAGTTAAGATATATTTATCGTAAAATTATATTAATAATAAGACTACCTACTTATATTTATAGGTAGTTATTCATACTTTAAAATAATATGGCATTACTTACCATAAACCCAAGCAAACAAAACATAGCCTCGATAGGATCCCTCGACGGCCGTCAGCGCCATGGTCGCCAGTCCACACACGAATACGGCTGCTTGAGTGAGGTACTGGCGGGCTATTCTGCATTCTGCTGAGTTCTGACGGACCAGGAGACCGAAGGCCGCACATCCTACTGCCCAGGCTAGGCCGAGGTACGCTTGCAGGAGTTCCACTGTATCGCCTAGACCTGGAGGATAATAGGGTGCTCTCAGTTTACTGGGGAGATGATTGAAGATCTGAGATAATCTGGTGGGATTTAGGATAGTCTTGGGCATCTTGTAAACATTAGACATTTTTATTGTAGCGGCATCGCCGCCACACAACGAAGCGCCCGAGTTCATGGATCGGACATCATCGGCTGTTTCCGCCGCACCGCGCGCTCTGCTCGGTAATGTTCGGTTTCGTCGCGGGACCGCGCGCCAGTCCATTGACCGCTGTTGCGCAAGGCACTCTCTCGCTTGTTTATTTAAAAACCATACTAACGCCGCGCGCACGTAAATCAAATCTATCTGTTTCTACCTAAATTCTATCAACTTAACATTCTTGTATCTTGTTTAATGTTCCTTCATCTTCCTATCTACTGTCTAAAGTGTTATCGTGCTTCCTACTCTTGTGTAACTATCGTGTAACCTATATTCAAAATATAACTGTACCTTTTGACTTTTATTGGTGGATTAATACCCTACATATTGGTGACCCCGACATGGAAACGTCTAAAGATGATCGTTCGACTGCTGAAACTTCGCGTGTAGGCGTTCGTCCACCACCATTTTGGCCAGATGACCCGGAAATGTGGTTCGCTCAGATGGAGTGCCAGTTCGCGTTGGCGAACGTTACAGTGGACCTAACAAAATATTATCAGGTCGTGTCTGCGCTGGAGCACCGCTACGCCACAGAGGTCAAAGATATTATCACCAACCCGCCAACCGTGAATAAATATGAGAAACTCAAAACTGAGCTTATCAAGCGGTTGTCAGCCTCACGGGAACGTAAGGTAAAACAATTATTGATGCATGAGGAGCTGGGTGACCGTAAGCCATCACAGTTCTTACGTCATTTACGGCATCTAGCAGGCCCGTCAGTACCGGAAGACTTCCTGAGGACATTATGGTCAAATCGGTTACCGACCAATCTACAGACGGTTGTGGCGTCGCAACCAGACCTTACGTTGGACAAATTGGCGGATTTAGCGGACACGGTTAATGAGATCGCGCCGGCGGGGCCCATGCAAGTAGCAAGCGTAACGGAGTTAGGTACATCTACCCTTATGAAAGAAATGGCATGTCAAATAGCAGAACTAACCAAACAAGTGAGTTCACTGTCTACTAGAGTGGATAATCAAAGGCAGGTACGTGGCCGTTCTCATTCACGGTCTAAAAGTGGTAACTGGCGAAGCAGATCCAAATCCAGGCCATGTCAGCCACCAGAAAACCACCCACATTGTTGGTACCATTTTACATACGGCGTCCGTGCAAAGAAATGCACACAGCCTTGTGCATGGAGGTCGGAAAACTCGAAAGGCAGCTCGAATTAGCGGCCTACGACTGCCCATCAACATGAGGCCGTCTTTTTGTTACTGACCGTTATTCTAAAATGCTATTTCTTGTCGATACTGGCTCGGATCTGTGCGTCTACCCTCGGTCAGCAATCAAGACGCCCTGCAATATTACAAAGTTTAGTTTAACGGCCGCCAACGGAAGTATTATTAATACCTATGGTCCAGTGCAACTTAACCTCAACCTAGGTCTTCGCCGTTCATTTACTTGGAAATTTACCATAGCCGATGTGTCAAAGCCAATTATAGGTGTAGATTTACTAAGTTATTATAATCTGCTTATAGATTGCCGCAACCACAGGCTCATAGATGGCACCACCTCGCTATTCGTAGCAGCATCCTCACAGCGGGTTCCTGATGATGTGGCATCTGTCAAAACTGTCACCGAAGAGACTGAGTTTCACCAGCTGCTGCGTGAGTTCCCAGAGGTTACCCGCCCTGCAGGTACTGTAAATCAAAACAAACCTAAACATAATACGGTGCATTTTATTAAGACCACCTCTGGACCGCCTGTTGTAAACAGACCTAGACGCCTGGATCCAGAAAGATTAAAGATCGCAAAGAAAGAGTTCGATGACATGATAGCTAATGGAACCGCAAGGCGTTCCGAAAGCCCGTGGTCTTCGGCTCTGCACCTCGTGAGGAAGAAGGATGACGGGTGGCGCCCGTGTGGTGACTACCGTGCACTAAATACTCGTACTGTACCTGATCGCTACCCCATACGCCACATCCAGGACTTCTCACAGCGGCTTTCTGGCTCCACTATATTCACAAAAATTGATTTAATTAAAGCATATAACCAAATACCGGTAAATGAAGCGGACATACCAAAGACGGCCATAACGACACCATTCGGATTGTTTGAGTTTCCTTATATGACCTTTGGTCTTATGAATGCAGCTCAAACCTTCCAACGCTTTATCGATGAAGTACTTACCGGCTTTGATGACTTCTGCTTCGGATTTCTCGACGACATTTTAATTTACTCTTCTTTTCCAGACCAGCATAGACTTCATCTACGCCAGCTGCTGTCACGCCTGCAGGAGTACGGCGTTCTCATTAACGCAGCAAAATGTATGTGGGGTCAAACCGAGGTGACTTTCCTTGGATACCAGGTATCTGCTGCTGGTACCCAACCTCTCAGCACGAAAGTCCGGGCGATACAGGACTTTCCAGTTCCACGCACGGTGAAGGAGTTACGGAGATTCCTAGGCATGCTAAACTTTTATAGAAGGTTCGTACCCAATGCTGCAAAAAGTCAAGCGCCACTTAACTCGATGTTGGGTGGAGAAAAGGTAAAGGGCTCAGATCCGATAAACATGTCGCAGCTCCAGCTGGAAGCATTTGAAGAATGTAAAAGTACGCTGTCAAATGCTACGCTTCTAGCACACCCAAGAGAACAGGCAGAGCTCTCTTTACTTACTGACGCATCTGACGTTTCTATAGGAGCAGTTCTTCAACAACGCGTTGGTACACAGTGGGAGCCACTTGCGTTCTTCTCCAAGAAACTGAACCAAGCACAGCGCAAATACAGTCCCTATGATCGCGAGCTGCTTGCCGTGTACGAGGCAATTAAATATTTCCGGCATATGGTGGAGGCTCGGGAATTTGTCGTCTTCACCGATCACCGTCCGCTTACATACGCCTACAAGAATTCAAGAGAGAATTGCTCGCCACGGCAATACAGGTACTTTGATTACATCGCTCAATTTACTAAAGACATACGCTTCATACCGGGCGCTGAAAATGTCGTGGCTGATACCTTGTCACGCATTGAAGAAGTTACGACTACGATTGATTACAAGGCTTTAGCCCGATCTCAAGAGTCAGACCCCGAACTGCAGTTGTTAATAGAAAAAGGATCGTCGCTGAAACTAAGATTGATAACCCTGGTTGGCTCAGACACCAAACTCTACTGCGACGTTTCCACTCAACCACCAAGACCCTACATCACACCCGAGCTGCGTAAGCAAGCATTTGATGCTCTTCACTGTCTCAGCCACCCTGGACGTACTGCTACCGTGCGACTGGTCACGCAAAGATTTGTGTGGCCAGGGATTCGTAAGGACTGTAGAGAGTGGTGCAGATGCTGTCTTCACTGCCAGCGCTGTAAAGTTACTCGACACACATCCGCTCCTCTTTCCCATTTCCCTTCAACCTCGTCGAGATTCTTCCACATCCATCTCGACATTGTAGGACCTCTAATACCGTCTTCTGATTACAGATATTGCCTCACCATCGTTGACCGGTTCACACGATGGCCTGAGGCGATACCACTCAAAGACATCACTGCCGAAACCTGCGCGGCCGCCTTGGTATCCGGCTGGATATCGAGGTTCGGTTGCCCCTCGCAGATCACCACTGATCGCGGTCGGCAGTTCGAGTCCGGCCTGTTTAAGGCCCTGGCAACACTGCTGGGCGCACGTCACTTCCGCACCACAGCCTATCATCCTGCATCAAATGGGATGGTCGAGAGGCTGCATCGACAACTCAAAGCAGGCATCATGTGTCACAACAACACACAATGGACAGAAGTCTTGCCTATCGTTCTGCTCGGCATACGCAGTTCCTGGAAAGATGACGTCCAAGCATCCTCAGCTGAGCTGGTTTACGGTGAGCCTCCACGCTTGCCAGGCCAATTTCTATCGCCATCAGACAACCACACCGTTGATGACATCACCAGCTTCGCTACACGTCTAGCAAAGCTCATGGCTAACTTGTCTCCAAAGCCAACTAAGTGGCACAGAAACGACACTTTTTACGTACCCAAAGACATGCAACACTGTACCCACGTCTTTTTGAGGCTAGATTACGTGCGAAAGTCATTGGAGCCACCGTATGCTGGTCCCTACAAAGTTTTAAAGAAGAGGGATAAATACTTTGAAGTAGAGGTACGGGGCAAGAGTACCAACATATCGCTAGATCGCTTGAAACCAGCCTACGTCACTCAAGACAGTCACAGGGACCACTCAACAGCAAAACCAGTCAGCGCACCCCCAACTGACTCGTCATCACCATCTACAAATGACCCAGTGACCCATACACGCAGCGGAAGAAGAGTACGCTTCCCTGACTTCTATCGACCGTAGTCACGGTCTCGCCGGGGGGCTACTGTAGCGGCATTGCCGCCACACAACGAAGCGCCCGAGTTCATGGATCGGACATCATCGGCTGTTTCCGCCGCACCGCGCGCTCTGCTCGGTAATGTTCGGTTTCGTCGCGGGACCGCGCGCCAGTCCATTGACCGCTGTTGCGCAAGGCACTCTCTCGCTTGTTTATTTAAAAACCATACTAACGCCGCGCGCACGTAAATCAAATCTATCTGTTTCTACCTAAATTCTATCAACTTAACTTTCTTGTATCTTGTTTAATGTTCCTTCATCTTCCTATCTACTGTCTAAAGTGTTATCGTGCTTCCTACTCTTGTGTAACTATCGTGTAACCTATATTCAAAATATAACTGTTCGTTGTGACCTTTTGACTTTTATTGGTGGATTAATACCCTACATTATGATGAAATTATCGAAGTAACAGCAACTTGGAAGTTGCATGCTCTTTCCGATGGTTAACAAAATTTGTGATAGCAAGGGTCAGCGAAAAGAAAAAACACGTCATCTAAATTGACTGAAATATATGCATTGTATTTCGGCATTTCATACAATATAAGAGTTAATATTATTTTTTTACTTCCGTTTTGATTTTAATTAAATATTTAACTAAATAAAATTTAAGATTAAAAAAACTGAAGGGGTAATCGACTTCCATCGCATTTAGCTGATGCATTCTAGGGTAGGGAAAAAAATGATGGAATCAATCGTATAAAAGTACCTTCTTCTTCAGCATGGTAAGCCAAATAGAATATCGGGGTGTTGATACCGAACGCCGATATCCCAGTAGACATTAGCAAGATCCTCACTGTCTTAGACTTCAGTGTGGAGAAATCGAAGAATGGCTGGCGGTCATCACTCTTGTTCATCTTCCGTTTGATCTTGTCCTGGTCCTTAAGGTGCAATATCGCTCTTCTCTGTGGGTGATAGAGGGACGCTGATCGATAGAAAGTGCCCAAAATGAAGGTAGCGAATACTACTCCCGTCACAGCCTGCAGTCCTAAGCGCCAGCCGATCGCTCTGAAAGATTATTTAAAAAGCAATTAAGTTGGTGGATTAGCTACCATAACTTATCAATCTGATAACTTCTGGGGTGACGAAGGACCTTATTTTGATCAACCTATCTGATCGAAGGGAGGACCCAATAATAGCTAGGTAGGAATATAAGGTCATACTTAGCGTCCGACCGAAACACGATTTTCAGTCAAAACCGAAACCGAAGGCAAATCTTAGGCTCCTCTTCTAGTTTCGGCCGAAACCGAAACCGGAACCGAAACTTAAGAAATTAAGAAAAAGTTAGTTAAATTGACAGTATTTTCTAAGACTCGTCGTTTTTTGTAGATTTGTTACAAAAAGTGGATGAAGGGTTGATTTTGCAATTATTAGATTTCATTTATCCAAAGAAAAAATGTAGTTTAGAAAAACTGTCAAAATTTCAAAATGACTATTGAAAAATGAGCCCTAACTTAATAAAGGGCCGTAGCAGACAAGCTACTGTTAGCTTTTGCGATTAGCGATTTAGTAATTTTGAGATGCTCGATTCAACTTTAAACACTGCATAATTTTTGCATCAGCAATCACCGATTTAAATGCTTTATCTCTCAATCAATTCAGCTTCAAACGGAACGATTCGCCAAAACGCGATGTACTGTCGAAGACTCGCTGAAACGTGTGATTTTGTGATTATGACCAAAAGCAGAGTCGCTAAGATGCATCTGCTGTTACCCTTAGAAGTTGTAGCAATCTTCCAGAAAGCGAATAAATCCTTACTCGCATCTGCGAACCAGGTGTGCTAAGAACCTAAATGACTTCTATTTATAAGTAAACACCATTTTTTTTAGGTTTTGTGCAAAAAGGCTGAAAAGAGGGACCCCATTACTAAGTCTATGCTGTCTGTCTATCTGTCAGTCGTTCGTACTTTATCAAAACCGACAGCTCACTAACGCCAGTTTCGATCGGGCCGAAGATTTTAGTTGATTCCCAAAACGGAAACAACTAAAATAACCAAGTTGGTAAATCATTTCGGTATTGATACCCCGGTTTTTTTCCAAGAAATGTCAATATTTACCTTATGACACTTTTGATGAAGGTGGACATGACGGCGATGCCGAGTCCGCTGCCGCTGACGATAAATATCTCGACGAGCTCCCTTCTCCGTTTGAAGTATTGCGCCACCATCAGCGTTGAGCAGTCTCGCGTCAGGCCCACGCCCACACCTACCAGTGTTCCTGTGAAATGTGTTAAGTTATTAAAAACTTCAATTGAATATCTTTTGAAAGCGACATGACTTATTATCCTTTTTCTAAGTGGGTAGGTAATTTGCGTATTCTTGGTATGATTGACTCTTTCGATTCTATAAAAAAAAAAAAAACCCGTCAATCAATTATTTATTTTTTATGTAAACAAAGTTAAATAACGTTGTAGGTATATTATTATATCAGTTATGATGAATAAACCCAGAAACTTAACCAAAAGTTAAGTTATGCTAACCCACCTGTAGGGTTTCCATCACCATTATCTATTTGATAATACTAATAGACAACGCACGTAGCAATTTTCGCAATCCACGTAGACGTAGCTAAGAGTACGCATCTTTTTGCTACGCCCCTACGACATTGCCTACGACCTACGAGAGTCTACGATAAAAATCTACAGATTTTTTAGAGTTACATATTGCAATAAAATTGGTTCTTTAACTAATAACGTTGCGTATTGCACGGGGGAAGTTGATGTAATCACCTCGTCCAGGATATCACCGCTTGTTAGGATTCACAAGGGAGCAGTAATATGACGTGTGACAAATCATTTATTCATTCTCATAATACGTGACTACCAATTTGCTTCAAGGGTGTCCAACATAC
This sequence comes from Dryobotodes eremita, assembly GCA_917490735.1. Lineage (NCBI taxonomy): Eukaryota > Metazoa > Arthropoda > Insecta > Lepidoptera > Noctuidae > Dryobotodes > Dryobotodes eremita. Next base: position 12,670,889 of record OU823251.1, on the reverse strand, counting down.
GTACGGTGAGGAAGGTATATCTCACTCAATTATAGAGTTAGGTATAATAACAGATTCCTAATTGATTACGTTTCAATGCAAATTAATTACTACTAACTACCCATTACGTGTGCAACTAAATTGATACCAGTTATAAATTACTAGGTAGGTACTGACACTATATTTATATTATTATACCGTAGGTAAATTATACTTTTAGATTTACATATTAATTAACTATTTTAATTCTATACAGACGACAAATCACTCTTGCAGATCTATCCTATTTCATTCATGCGTAAGTCGACATTGTTCAAGAGACAATAAAACTGTCTATAGCAGTCTCCTCCCATCACTGTAACTAATGTGGACACTCAGTTCCATTTTACGTACACAGAATTAACGCTCTGCTATGTTCTGATAAGTTAAATTGTGTGGAAACACGAACATAATTAAATCAGCTGAAATACGAATGCGAAAGTCGTGACAAATACGTAAAAATACACAACTTTTAGTGTTGTGTACAACCTGTTCAATAGCATTAGACATTGCAATCATGTTTATTCAGCAAGCGGTCTTTGTTGAGATAAAGCTGCATTAGATTGCGGTATCGAGACGTTGTCGTCTATTTTCTTTTCATGATACGCTTTTGCGAGATCCTTCGTAGGTATTGAATATAAACCGATAAGTCTTATTTATTTGTGCCTGTGATAATTCTAATAAATAAAAATTGATAGCCTTTACAAGTATCGATTCTTTAATGGATAGCTTTATGATCATGAGTTATTAGTTAAAAGCTTAAAAAAGTACCAAATCGTCACCTAGGTATTGGTTGAAAATAACTCGGATAATTTTCCTAAAAAATCGTGGTTTCTATAGCGTAGTAGGTAGTTATTCCAGATTTTAAACAGTGGGGTTTTCAAGTAAAATAAGTTTACGACTGTTCTGAAGTGAGCAGTTGAATATTACCAAACGACCATTAGTTAGAAAAACCTATTCGTTTTTTCATATTAGAACCGTGGTAATACCACTACGAAACTTCGTGTTCGCAGCAATGGTAGTAATATAATGAAATAAATGTAAATAATTCCATCCGAGGACGTAATAAAAGAGATACGAAAGGGCATTAAACCGACACTAAAACAAATAAGACCTTACGGGGGAATAAGAAAAAGGAGTATGAATAAACATAAAATCCGTTTATTCAGCTAATTCTGTGATATTTCAGCGTTAGATGTCTAACCTAGTAAGACAGGGATTTTTATTTCGTCACTCCAAGTAGTGGGTAGGCACTAGGCACCATTGTGCACACTGGACATTGCCCTTGTGTTAGTTAGTGTCATACCCACATACCTACATACGTAGGTATTTTGATTCTTTGGATGCCAAAACGTACTTTTAATCAAATATATCAAAACACTATCTTTCAATAATGAAAAGAATGCTGACCATGCATTATTTTATTCGAACGTTAATCATATCTTTCACAATCGAATATTTATATAAAAAATAAAAACGATTTTGCTTATTTCTATTCATGACAGTGACCAGTATCATATCAGTTATTGTGTAATAACGTTAGTGTCCGTGTTACAGTGGGTGCGGAGTGCTATTGTTATTCGAGCATCGTTACTCGCGCATTCATTGCTCGTTGCATTTGCAGTGGTCGTCGCAATACCAATCGGAAGTCGGTTTATATTGTGTTGCTATCGTGATTTTAACCATGTAATAGGGTAATATCTAACCATAATACGATCTCCTTGCTATCGTTAGCTGTGTAGTCTCTAGTTGTTAAAGTTTTCCTCATATCTATGCGGTGTTGTTAGTGCCAACATGTATTCAGTATTTCCTATGTAACTTGGAAGGCTGATTTCCCTGAAGATTGCGAGGATCCGCGGAAGACAAGCATCGAGTCTTGCTCATAATTGTTCGAGCGAAAGCGTACCTAAGTCAGCTTAACTAAGTAGGTATGCAACATATTATTTGATAAATTTATGATGTCGGAATATTAGATTTTATAATCTGTCTTATTCCCAGACTCTTAGACAAGAAATAAGTTTGTCCTGTGTGATCCCGGGCCCGGAAGGTATTTTATGAAACAAGTAACTATTGCCATAAACAGGTTCGGATATAAACTTAAACCCCTTTATGGTTCACTCCGGGACTGATGTTCTAAAACAGGATTACGTAGTGCAAGTCTTTATGGAGCATTATGCTCTTAATTGCCTCTTGCAGTCGTTTAGTAGTTATTATTGTGTTTTATGTATAAAAAATATTATTTAATACTTAATCGTACTTTTCGAATGGGGTATGATGTATGGGTTAGTGAAACTCAGTGCAAAGTACCTAATAGAGGCACTTCACTGTAATGAGGCGGTAGCGTCCCAATTTAAATGCTAATGCCGCGTTCTGCCGGGCGCCAACGCGTTATCCTTGAAGATAGAACTAGCTCACAGTGTGCATATGAGCACGCATGCAGTTTGCTTCAACATTATCATGTTTTCTATGAAACACTTTAGCTTGCGAACATCCGAAGTTATTTGCAAGATTTGTAGAAATAACCAATAGGTACCATACCGTACCTACCTACGCAGTAGGTACTTCGAGAATAAAACACGCCACGTTGATCCGATTCGATTTGTAGCTTATTCAGTAATAGCCCGCCAGCCAATCCGTAAAAGCGGAGTTCGTTTCGTTGAATTATTTCTAAGGATTATTTACTACGCTGAAAATTTAACTTCAAATTCCAAGAATCGAGATATAAATAATTCAGTTTTATTCAACCGTTTGATAAAAATAAAGCTGTTTCATTTTCAATTTCTATGAGCGAGACATTATTTGATAAATCATGTAATAAATAACTCGTTTCAGTAAATATTCAGGATTCTATTTTGATTTGTACGAGCATGTAGATATCCGTTTATTTACACAGAGACCCAATTAGCGGATACCTTTGAAGTTGACTAAAACAGGTTTCGGATATGAATCTGATGAAATAAATTGAGTTGTCAAAAGCGCGCGCGGCGGTTTCAGGTGCATTAACGTTCCAATTATTTATTCTGTGTTAATGCAAGTGTACGCGCACGTCCTGAACCGGATTCCTTACGAAATTTTAGTATTATTAGGCTCATCGTTAATTTAATTCATTATGAGTGCTGCTAGTAACCTAGATCCGGTAATGCAATACAGGAATAGTTTTATTAATTACAAAACAGTTTGTAAGTAGTTATCGATGAATACAGAAAGAAGAAAGATCAGTTTCGGATATCGATCTATTTTGAACAAGATGGGCAATCGTTGCGATTCATCATTTCATCTTATGGAGACCTCATCTCACGCTCAGTTTTCTAATTTGTGGTCGTCATCATAAGCTAATCTTTGTCTGTAAGTATAATTTTTTGGAAATTTTGTTTCCTTAATTGAGTAGTAGTATACTTACCATAGCTGATGAAGAGCTGGTGGAACTGCGTGGCGAATGAGGTATAGAGGCAGCCGAGGGCAGCGACCAGGCCTCCCACGACGGCCGTCACGCGCGTGGACTTGCGCACACACAGCGCCACCGTCACTGGAGACAGCGCGAGCGCCACCCCCGCTGATAACGCACCCAGGCATCCTGGAACAGATGTAAAGAAATAAGCCATTGAACAGTGCGACGTGTCAATGCTGTCTACGAGCCCATAACAGCAGCGTATTGTCGTCTTTTCAGTGTTGTAGGCAGTAGCTGTCCTGACATGTACGTACGAGAACCCTGCGTAGAAGTGACGGTTCTATGCATCGAATACGAATGAATGAGGACCGCAGTGCGAGCCATCGAACCATGTCTGGCAGCTTTTCGCCACCGGCCATAAGATTCGATAAATGCCTAACGACTTAGTCCAGGTTAAAACCTACGTGTTAATTAATTTTTCTATTTTTATTGTACAATATATTTACTATGTAAGTGCTCATGGTATGTACTTTTTGTCCATGTCCTTTCAAGACCAAAATATTTCACAGTTCCACAAACAATCCCCAAGAAAATATCTCAATACAAAGCTTTAAATCAAATTTGTATACGTATCCTCGATTTTCTCTATAAACACAATAGTCCAACTTCAGTGCTTAAGCTGTCTACGCCACGTTTTTGCTTACCAAGTAGCGGACGGCTACAAAAAGCTCGTGATGTTTATTGTTATCCGACGTCGTAAAGATTCGCGTGCAGGCATTCCGTCTGCCTTGTACGGACGCGTGGCTCCTGCAGGGCTGGCTCCGAGAAAACGAGATTTATGTCAAAAATATTTATGAACACACCTTTATATGTGTTAAGCGACAGTTTAAATAATTTGACATAATGTTATGGCCGTTCTTCTGCTTTATGCATGAAGTACTCTCCAAACAAATGTTTGTGGCGCTCATGAATTTTCCATTTTGTGATTTATTTTGCGGGTCGAAAAGTAACGTCTTGCTTTTTTCTTCGTAAACGTAAAGTGATATGCTAATTAAGTGTCAGTCACCATAATTAATGTTTTTGAATTGGCGCTCGAAGTGTCCACAATGTGTCAGTTATTTATTAGTGTCCGCAAGTGTCGAATCTGTCTCTGCCTAGGAGACTTGGGTAATTATTTAATTCAAATATCCCACGGTTCTAATGACTTCTAAGAATACAAATAAAACTAGAGTTTATACTTGAGATCTGTTGCTTTCCCTCAAGATTGCCATCATATTGTATTCGACATTTAGACGTGAAAATGTCTGAAATAAGTATGAAGAGACATCCTTAAGCTGCGCAACGACAGTGACTTCACTTTATATGAAACTTGACACGTTAGTTAAATGGAAATTATTGACATAAAAGGCCTTTTATTATTTAAATAGTCCATTAAGCTAAATGATTATCGCTTTGAAGAGATATTCATTATCAGTTATGTCTGCCATCTGTTATATTTTCACGTTGCGTGGTGAATGCGAAGAAATAAGAATGCAATACAGCATGAAGTCATACTTATGACATAATTTTCCAAGTTTTCTTAGCAATGGTGTAATAAAATATAACATACTCTTACTTTCATGTCGTTGTCAGCGCTTTCGTACGAAAGAGTTAGGGCGTGAATTCAATGAATAAGTAAATTTTATGCAATTCAATTTCTGATGTAGAGCTCGACACAGCTGAACGGACAACTTATTTTGAACTTTCTGCTCTAGAGTCCACCATTACGAAAGTATTTTCTATCAAGATGCAACTGCATCGTTTTCTCCGATTTTACTTCGTAATATTTTTTAATACTTACTTGATTTCGAGAGTTATTGGGTCCAAATGTAACATTGCTTCTTGAGCGTATTTTTTACTTTTGTTCACGTTCAATAGTTTTGCAAAACTAGCAATGGCTGGCGTCTATTATTTTATTATGCTGCTCCAAGGCTTTCTAGTTTTCTAGGACCCTGAATTTCAGTTCACTTTTTTTGGTTAACACTAGGTACCTGCCTACTAGGTAGTTGCTTCGGGTACGCACGGCTACATATCAAGCTATACATTTCCACATTTCCAGTATAAGCTGACCTCTCATTAAACGGAAAACCTACACAATGCGAGATCAGCATATACTGGAATATATAGCTTGATTTGTAGCAGTGTCTATAAGTGTACCCGAACTCGAAGCAACTACCTAGTAGGCTACTTTGGTTAATTATAGAGCAATGAGATTATGGCACGTCACAATTCATTTAAAATTAATTTATTATTAGGTTAGCATAAGTAGTTTTTTATTATATTTCTGAAAATTATATTTTATTGAATTAAAATAGTTAAATTTAATTGAGTACATGAATAACAACTTATATCTAATTAATTAACCTAATCTAACTAAAACTATTAACAAACTAAAAAATGGCGTCAAAAAATTCCTCCGCATCGCTGTCGACTGGTAATGTACCCAAGAGACTGGCGGCATTGCCACGTTGTATGGCAATGCTTAGCCTCTGGCCTAGGAAAAAGCCAGCCCTGAAAATAAGGAGCTTTGACTGAAGCGGGGACAAAATCTCCCAAAACGTTCTAAACTCTTATCTCCATTATATTTTAAAATATATTATTACTGCTAGATTTTCTTTGAAGACAAGCTCTAATTTATTTCAAGGGATTTAAACAATAAATGAAAGCGTAACAATACCTACTGTCTAGCGAAGACAGATTGTCTCGTAACTTCAAAAGTACTAATCATACAACGCAATGCTATCAAGCGCTCCACTGTCGAGAAAAGCCTTTAAGAGTTATTTGTAAAATAATTCGAATGTTGAGTGTATACTAGCTAGCTATTTGTGTGGGCTTCATCCGATGTCTAACAAACATTTCTATTGAAAAACTTTACGGACGACGACGGGGCGTTTGTGAAGTTCGTCGACTTTGGAACAAGAAGCGTCACCCATCGGTCACACATCTGACGAATATATCCACGAGACGTTGTTTTATCTAGATCTAAGGTTTGATGAGTGATTCGTGATCCTCAGCCGTCGCTTTGTTTTCAAGTTTTTTAGGTACTGTTTTCATGTTTTGCAGTTCTGACAAATAAACAGCTTCCAACTTCAAGCTTTCAATCATCTGTCTTGAAAAAACTATGACCATGGTAAAAAGTAGCTTGATAATTTTTCCTCAAATGTATCCTAGATGTCCCTAGCTTTTTTACGAAATGTATCCCTAGTTTTGCTAAGAATGAAACTTTATATGAAAGAGAGCAGTAAAGGCGAAATATACCGCTATAAATAAGAGCTGGGCTTATGCTTTAGATGGCAACAAATGCACTGGAACATATAAAGCGAGCTTTTGGTCGCTCGTCTCAATCGAATCGAAATAAAGGAATTTTGCAATCTCACCGTCTTGTAAATAACTGGCAAATTGTCCGTTTTTAACTTATTTTGAGTCATATCGGACACTATCAGCTAATATGTGATAGGACATCCAATAAAATGAAATCGAAAAAGTAGCTCTATTACTTCAATAACGTTTTCTTTACGGCACTTATTTTTTTCTCAAGAGGTTTGAATTTATTCATGGACTAATACGTATTGTATTTAATGACAGCAGTTACGATGTTCTATCGAAGATTACTTTTTATTGTATTGCTAATAATTTTATTCTGGTTTGTTTGTTAAGGTTTAATTTAACTTTTGGGTCCAACAGTACTTGACAGCTTTGCGAGGAGCTCCTAACTTTATGATATGAAACATATGACGGTGCAGTACCATCTGCAGCATTTTACGGATAGTTTCATATTATCAGCTGTGTTTGTGCAACTTTACAGCTGAAATAAACGTTGTGTGTTGTCGTGACATAGTTTACCCAAAAATAGACGATTATTTTGATTGGTATAAAAAAAAAACTGAAAATCTTTGTGATACATCGATGTCTAGTAGTATTGATACTGAGTTAAGGGATGTGTAATCGTGTTCTGGTCAGAAGTTTACTACACAATCGGACCTAATGCTCTTTGGCAAATTGCATGTACAAATGTTTTTCCTGCTGGCTTCTTCCACAACATTCCTTTTTCCTTTATGTTCATGCCCTGCCCTTTTGTTTCAAAGTTGAAGCTGTTCCGGTTTTAACTGCCTCATCATTTAAAACGCATGAAAAAACTCATCGCTCCATAATTTCGTATATAAAGTTATGTAACAGCCAAACCATATTGATTGGCTGGCAATTGTTGGCATATATTTATTTTGTTTGGCCCTATTTCTTCGGCTTGAGGTAAAATCGGACACACGTTTCGTCCACAAGTTCATTCACAACAAAATAAACAGAAATAGAAAAACTTTCGCGACGCTACAAACAAGGTAGACAAATATGCAGCACACAAACAAATTGATCTTTGGGCCATATGGTCGCCTTATTTGACGAAAGAGGGAGAATGGCCCATATAGGTATGAATGTTGCCTACTTTAAATTATGAACCGCATTTTAAGCCAGTGCGCAAGTAGGTAATGTTTTTCTAATTGATTTAACTGAGCATAGACACAGTTCTTTTTTTAAATTTTGTTACAGAGCTGAAGGATATTGGGTTTTGAGTATGAATTTGGATGGCTATACGAGTAAGGGAAGACCAAAGAAACGATGGATTGACTGTGTGAAAGATGATATGGCTAGAAAGGGAGTTACTACCGAGATAACGACTAATAGAGAAAGAAGTATGAAGGAAAAAGACATGGTGCGCCGACCGCAAATGGGTGCATGAAGGGCAGGAGAATGATGATGATGAATGATGACTACAGAGCTGAAGGATTCGACAAAACACACAAGTAGGTATCTATGTTCACAAAGGTTTTATGAACAAAGGATGACTTTGCGTTACATTTTCATAGATGTTATCGGCCTAATAAATTGTGAACTAACTTTTGACTAACTTTTGGTTTACAGTGGAAGTTTGGTTTGTACAGTAAAGAATACACTTTTGAAAACATTTTTTTTTGCTTTGTTACCGATGTACTGACAAAGATAAAACTGAAAAGTTGAAATATTATCATTCTCTTTATATTAAAATGTATTTCCATTAAATAAACAAACGACTTCCAAAAAACACTACAAAGTGAAAAATTACTTTAATTTCGGAAGTCTGTGGCAAAAAACGAAAATACAAAAACAAAGACACTGACTTCCGAAATTAAAGTTATTTTTCACTTTGTAGTGTGTTTTTGGAAGTCGGTTTTTTTTTTTTTGTAAGAAGTTTTTAGTTATTAGTTGTGGTACCTACCCCACACAAATTCGCATACCACTACTTGATATTGACAGGAAGTTATTAACACATCATCTGTATATGCTTAGTGGAAAAAAAATCGCATTATTAAGGATAACACAAAAACTACTAGTCAGATCTTAATCAAATTTATATGGGACCACATGAGAACTACCAGCTTTCAAATAAAAAAGAATCATCAAAATCGGTTCACATAGAAAAGGTTCTGAGGGAACACACATACAAAACAAAATACAGTCGAATTGAGAACCTCCTCTTTTTTTGAAGTCGGTTAAAAATTATTTGAATTTAAGGTAATTAATCGCCTTCATTAAAATTAATTGGATATACTATCTCAATAAAACACGCCGCCCTCATATGCAGAATTACCGTCGTATTACTATACTAACTTTACATTTAGCAACGATCTATCGAATAAAAAAATAGATTATACTTACAAAATCTTCCATAACATTTCATATATTAAATACTTTACCTAGAAATAAAATAAATGATGTCATGATTGAAAAAACATGCGAATTATAATCTTTCGCCGTCAACACATTACCGTGGCGGCTGTCACCGAACTGAAACATATTAAACGTTCTATGACATGATAAATGTGGCATGAGGTCGGCACACACGCATCGGCCTGCCTCTCGCCTCGCCTCGATCCTAATAAACGATTGGCGATGATTGACATTTGGGGCACCCACCCTAACTTAGACACGCTGGGAAATCATTTTCTGTATCGCACGTTTTTCGGTATTTTGGAAATAGATATACAGGTTGTTTGGAAGCTGGTTGCAAAGCCTTAAGGGGGTGATAGTTGACAGCATTTAGAGAATTTTGAGCCATACATATCTGAGACGAAGACTGTTTTTTTTTTATTTTCCTTTATCTAAAAAAAACCTAGAAATAGCAGTCAAAACGAAAACCGACTTCGTCTAAGAAATGTATGGCTCAAAATGGTGCCACTATCACCCCCTAAGGCTTTGCACCCAGCTTCCAAACAACCCGTATAAAACCTGTTATGTTTAGGAGCCCGGTCTTCTATATTGGAAGATCGAAAATAATGAGAATGACGTGCAGAAATATCCGGTAGCTGTAGGTTTTGGTAAGATTGATTATTGTTGGTGAAATTGATCTAATAGTAACGTCTAATAGCTACGCGTAGAAAGAGATTCCGTGCTGTAGGAGAATTTGGGACGTCTAAATTATGAGTCAGTCAAGTGGAATCAAGGAAAGTCTGTGTATACCTTATTAAAAACGCGGAGTCAAGTTATAATCAGTATTTAATTAGCTTCAGATTTACCATACTTACATTTTTCTAGGTTTCAGTTTGGTATAACTTTACTCCACGTTTATTAATAAGGGGGTAGATGACAGATATAGAAATCTTGTAAGTACACTGTGCAATATCACGTATCAATTCACCCTATGAAGTATACAAAATAAAATGATCACTCCCGCCAATACGCAACACAGTCGGCAGATATAAAGATCAGTAACGGCTCTATTTCAGCAAGTAATCGGTTCTTGACGATCATTTACACACGTTATCGCCCTGTATTTATCGACAGTTATTTTTACGACACTCATATGGTACTAACAATAGAACCTTATATAGGAAATGGTAATGTTTCCTTTTCAATTTTGCTGAAGGAAGGACATATTGCGATTATATTTGTACAGTCCAACTGTACTTAGCAGTATGTTCAAACAAATCGTATCGCTAATAAGTAACTAACTGTAAAAGGGTATACTAAAAATCTTTGTATAGACATTTTTTTTTCGAAGAAAGCAGCAGTGATGCAGCAGAAATGACGAGGTTTTTAAGTAATATTAGCCTTATTAATTGTCTATAGGCTTTTCTCTATCTTTAGATGGGTTTCAGATCAACAACCTTTCTCCATTCTTTCATGAAATAAAGGTATTTAAAGTGTGTTGAAGAAGCTTTGTTACGTTATGTATGAGTCGTGAAGCTCGATGTACTAGACTGTATTATGATGCATTCATTCTGCGAACATCGCAAATTTTCTGTTCGACTGAAAGTCTCCAAAAGACTGTACTCGTATTTGTGATTTTACTTTAAGATTTTATATAAATCTTTTCTACAGCTGTTCTAAGAAAAGTTAGTTAAGTGAATTCTCTCATATACAGCCTGTATCAGAAAGGTGTGATCATATCTAAGGCGGAACTTCGAAAGAATATCTATTCAAACTTCGAAGTTCAGTATGACATTATTTCGAAGTTCCATACATCGCGATTATGAACATTCTCAATTAAATACATCGATATTTTAAACTTCGAAGTTCAGACGTACAGTCTACTCAGACGTCCCATACAAAACTTCGATACCTACTCGACCTATATGTACGGGTGAACTGATTATTTCATTTCGGCTGATGAGTTAGATACACGCTTTATATGAATGGAATTAGGGAACGCGAATCATCTGCATTTTCATATTCAGTTTGAGTTACACGATTCAATTTCTTTGTGACATTAACTTTCCTTGTGGATAACAAATGGCGATAACAAAGCTGATGTTTATAAAAAATGTACCCATTTTTCTCCCAAGTAAAGTGATCTGCTTGTTGTCAAAGTTTGAGAGGGCCCGTAATTCACTTAAGTGTATTTACATGCGTACAGAAAAATATTTGAACGTGGGGAAATTGTGAAAGCGTCTACGGGTGGAGGATCGTTGAAGTATAAGTACCTACGTAGGGCGCATTACTACTGAAACTATACACTGTAAGCAAATTACCGGCAATAATAACTGCTTGTAAGAGTTGAATTAGAATTTAATGGGCATAGAGGACCATTCTAACTTTTCCACCTCTGTTGCTAAAGTTTTTTTAATAGTGTATCGCCCAGCGCTATGGAAATATCGGCTTTTGTATGCAAACTATTTCCCAGCGTATAACGAGCTTACTGTTCTTACATGTAAACTAGGGAAAATTGGACGCCACCCAAATCCATGAGTAAAAACCGATAGTTTCTAATGAAAAATTGTTTTACAGTTTGTTAGGACAACATGGTGAAATTTGGGAATACTTTTAACATTTTCTTGCTCAAAAAAGACGTTCACATGGTTTATGAAACTTGTGATTGAAAAACTAAAATATAAACTGGTTGCTATACGGGTGCACATATTGATAAAAATGAGTCACCTACATTATTTGGCTTGGACAACAAACAAACATACAGAAATGTAATGCGATATGTCTACAGCCGAGTGGACAAAGTGTCTCGACGGAATAATATGTTGGCGGTGGACCTAACGCAACAGTTACTAGAAAGAAGTGAAAATATGGGAGAAAGCAGTAAAATGGATACCAGATCAATTTGGCCATAATTTGAGACTTGAAAATAAGGTTATTTAAAATAGATTCCGTGAAGTTAAAGCCACATGTATGCAAACAATGCAAAGAATCTCTATATCATTCCAACTATGTAATACATCAGAAAAAATATTTGCTTGGAGACAACAATGTAACCGCTTCGCGTCAACCACAATATTTTGTCATGATTGATATATCCTTAATATTTCTGAGCCCAACATTAAAGCTAATAAAACAGATTACCAACAAAATTACACGGTAATTTTAAAGCAGTCCTTCCAGGAAGATCCATCTGAAAAGACTATTGAGCGCACGCACGTATTTGAACCATAATTTAAATTTCTTTAAATGTAGTCATTTCATGTCGATCCCTAACGAAATCCATACATCAAAACGTGGGGCGATAATCCAGAAAATTTTGGAACATAACAAATGTAGAGAGAAAAGGAATCCGCCTATTATTTCCCACATGGACAATATTGGACATCGTTAACATCTTGACCTTTCCGATATTTCATTTGTCCAGAAAGATGTCACACAATGATTTATTTTATTTGTGATAGATACGAAGTGTAACGTCTTTGTTTGGGATCGTTTATGGGCTCGCACCTTTTCAAGGGTCAAGACTCTTGAGCTTTCGAGGATGAAATCTTTTACGCTAGGATTGTATGAGTGGGTAGTGTGATTGTGTCTGGTCAAGTCCTCAGTAGTGTAAAGTATCAGTTTACCACTGCTTTTATATTTGAGCAATATTAAACAGAAGCAATATAACATTTCAATATCTAATTTACCTGTAAACAAACTCAGTACTTGTACTCGTAAATAATAATAAAATCTATTAATACCAGCCTATTATTGTCCCACTGCAATACAAAGGCCTCTTCTCAAAGAGAATGATCATCACGCTTGCCCAAGACGAGTGGGCGGTTTCAGACTCATACATATATATAGGAATATTAACTATATTTCCAGGTCTGCTCGCGATGTTTTTCCTTCACCGATGTCAGTAATATCCAAGATAAACTCAGAAAGTACCTACATAAGAATTGCAAGTCACATTGGTACTTGTCCGGATTTGAACCCACGACCTCTTGCATGAGAGGCGAGGTCTTAACCACTGCGCCATTACGACATTAACTGATAAATATCTACGTGTAATTATTATTCCCTACAATGAAGTAAACCCAGAAAAAAAACGGTATGTAAAATACAGAATTTTTGCTGGGGTCTGCCGGTCTGCATCATCATCTTTTCTTGCTCTTATTCCATTTTTTTGGGATCGGCGCAACATGCCTTTTCCTTCCATACATCTGCTAGTCTGCCTACATGTTATAAAAGTAATCTTCGGAATATGCTTTCGGTGATATTGTACCTGCTTGCATGCGAGTCTCTGGACCAAACCGTTTGACGGTCTCGACGGCGAGCACAGCGGAGGCCTGATGCAGACCGTGCGCGAGGATCTGCACGAGAGTGGCAGCGGCAGCCACCCCCCAGCCCCACCCCCCCTCGGGATAGTAGTGGCGCGTGAGCGTCAGTAGCTGGCGCGGGTCGAGCCTGGCCTGTCGCGTGGGTGCGGCGCCGCTGGCCGCCTCCAGCACCAGCGGCAGAGACTGCGTGCGCAGCAGCGGCGTACCGCCCGACGACCATGACTCTTCCATCAATGCGCGCGCGCATCATGCGCCGCACGCATCACCGCCGCTCCGCACTTACACCGTCACGCTCTCTCATGTCCGGGTACACAGATTGATAAACACTTTTGTATACTGAATAGATTTTTTCATTTCTCATACACGGAAAGTAGTGTTTGTTTGATCCGAGTAGCGGGTGGAAGACGCTGCTCCCCGTCTTAGGGCGGGAAAAACTCATAGTAATTGCTTCCCTCTCTAGGGCGGGAATGAATTTTAAAAATGGAACTAAATTTGGTTAGGTAGTTGGCTACGAAAGTTTTTACATAATTAAGTAAAATATCGATTAAAAGAAATGCCGGGGGCTTTAAGAGTGTATAAACAGCCAGTGTGAATTAAAAAAATACCTATTAAGGGGGATGCGCTAAGGTAGCCCGCGAAATTCAAATTTACTTACGTTTTTTGCAATTTGCAGTGACCAAAAACATAACTGACACAGAGCTGCAAGTTGCAAAAGACCAAATAATATTTGAATATGGCGGGCTACAACTGTGGATCCACCTTAAACGGGACGGTCCACGGCGGTGACGCGGTGTGTTCCATATTTAAAATTTGGAAAAGACTATATATTTTGGCGAGATACTAACTCTGTAATATTTCCTAACTTTGTTTTCTTCGTACTAAAGAAACTAAACGTGACATAGACTGAATGCACAAAGAGTGCGAAGACAAGAAAAAAAAAACTGTATTCTGTACCGAAATTCAAAATATCAGTTTTAGAGACTAATATTTGATTAAAAATGACTCATGCATTAAATTATTAATAGACATTTTAGAAAAACTACTGTTTTTACTTTCCTTAAATTCGAAATGAAAAGTAGAGTGTTTACCACGGGTGAAAGTCATCAATTCCTACTCGGACTATAGCCGCCCTCGCTACGCTCGGGCGTCTAAATACCTCGTATGGGAATTGATTCCTTTCGACCCTTGTATAACAATCTACTATTTCTTCTGGTTCAGGTGAGAAAAGGATAGCCTAGTTAGATGAATAATGAAGCCTAGTTAGCCATGAATCTGGCGCCGATTATGTCTGGAGGATCACCATTCGTACTGATCATGCTACGTATAAGAATTAGACGAACGCCTTCTTAACGACTCCTTGTTGAAAAAACTTTTTTTGTTGTTGAAAATATTGAGCTAAGTAGGTACGCGGAGAAAGCAATGTAAATCATAAAAAAAAACTATTCAAACGCATCTGAATCATCCGGATTGAATGCTGAAATATGCGTATCAGTAACTATTGTGTATACCTAGGTTTAGATAGGATATAAAAGAGAGTCGTCTGTCTAGCTAGACAAATATAAATCTTCTTAGATTGAGCGTCAGTGTTCAGTCAGTACCAGGGATTAGAACCGGTACTAAACGGTTCTCGCCATTTCGGTACCTGGGTACCGGTTCCAGACGGTACGGGTTCCAAACGGTACCGGTTCCAGACGGGTACCGATACTCCACCTAACAAGTATCGGTACCAAATTCAGGTACCCGCCACGTACCACGAGTCTCGTATTTGTACCTTTAAGTTATTTTTGTATTTATTTATTTATTATGTATTTATTTTATTATTTATGTACACACAGTAAAATAGATACAGATACGGCATATTAGTATTAAGTACAAAGGTACTGCTTATTTCTTAAGAAATTTCTTCCAGCAGACCTGCGAAAGGAGAAATGAAAAAGAAATGTAGACAATAGTGTGTGAGAACAAGAAGAGAAGAATTTGATTCGTGACGTCTTAAACTAGAATATTAAATATACTTACATATAATGCAAAATTTAAATAAAAATAACATATACTTAAATAAATACATAATGCTAAAATAAATAAGCTTATATATATAAATATATAAATTCTCACAGTTAAAAGGAAAGGTAATGCTCTTTTACTCGGTATTTGAAATGAGAAATAGATTTTAAATCTCGAATGCTAGGCGGAAGTGAGTTCCACAATCTTACAGCATGAACAGAGAAGGAATAAGAATAGTAGCTGGTTTTATGAGGATGGGATTTAAGGAGGGATCTAAGATGTGATCTACACGGTGCGTCGCGAGGGCGTGCGTACGAAAAACGCTCACGCAGATAGGAAGGATAAGATGGGTTGTGTAAGATGTTGAAGAGGAGACATAAAATCCGAGTGTTCCTGCGTAAGCGGATCGGGAGCCACTTGAGTTCCTTGCGAAGGTGAGAAACATGGTCATACTTTCGCAGACCGAAAACAAAGCGAATGCACAAGTTTTGCAAGCGCTCAAGCTTGTTTAATAGCTCCTCAGTAGCATCCAAGTAGCAGGCGTCGGCATAATCTATAATCGGCTGAATAAGTGTCTGTGCCAAAGAAATTTTAGTCTTCAAGGGCAGGAGACTTTGAAGGCATTTCAGCGAATGAAACGAAAAATGTACCTTTCGACTGACCTCATTGACCTGAGCACGCCACGAAAGATTGGAGTCGATAATTACACCCAAGTCTTTGGCTGTTTCGGTATAGTCAATTCGAACACCACCGAGATATAAAGGCATCAGAGATGCAATATCAGCCGCATTGCGAACGAATCTGCTGCCTATGATCATGGCCTGGGATTTAGAAGGGTTAACTTGCAAACCAAAAGACTGCGCCCAAGCGCTGATACAGGCCAGGTCGTGATTCATAGCAGCAATTGCAGAACCCGCGTCAGCTACAGTAAAATGTCGGTATAGCTGCAAGTCATCTGCGTAGAGATGGAAACTAGAAGAAATTACTCTGGTAACAAAGTTTATGAAAATTGAAAAAAGGAGAGGGGAGAGAACGCTACCCTGAGGAACGCCCTCTGTGAGGCTACACCAATCAGAGAAAGACTCCTCAAGGTGAACACACTGAGAGCGGCCCCAAAGATAAGAATTGAACCAGGCTAGGGCGGATGAAGAGAAATTGATAGATGTGAGGATGCCTAGCAAAATGTCGAAATCCACTGAGTTAAAGGCGCTACTAAAGTCAAGCAATACAAGGACAGTAAGGGACTTATTCTCCATTGCCCAGCGGATGTCGTCAGTTACTTTCAGAAGCGCTGATACAGTACTGTGACCTGGGCGAAAACTGGATTGAAAAGGGGATATTATCGAGTTTGACGTCAAGAAAAATGATAATTGTCTATGAACTATGTGCTCAAAAACTTTAGAGAGAAATGGGAGAATAGAAATAGGTCTAAAGTGGGTTACTAAAGAAGGATCGTTAGTTTTAGGTAGAGGTATAATGTGAGCCTGTTTCCAAACTGATGGAAAGGAGCAAGAGGAAAATGAGTGATTGAAGATGTGAGTGAGAACAGGAAGTAAAGAGGGAAGGATAAGAGTTATCATTCTTGAACACAACTTATCATTACCGACTGCTGAAGAAGTAATCACAAGTACAGATTTCTTGACGTCATCCTCAGTAACATCGCTAAGCTTAAATTTAGAACATTGCGGTAATGGCAAACTAGCAAGACTCGCCAGTGTCGTAGCTTTGACAGACGGATCAAGAGAAAAGGGAAGAATAGAGAAATACTTATTGAGATCATTGAGGTTCACATCCTTACATTGGTTAGTAGGTGATTTGCCTATGCCTACAGATTTGAGAAATTTCCAAACATCGGAAGAACTGCGATTATTGAGTTGATCGTGGAAATAGCGTCTCTTAGCATCTTGACACAGATGACTGCAGCGATTACGTAAGGATTTGTAGAGAGACAGATTCAGCTCTGAAGGTCTGCGCTTATATCTGCTCTTAGCTTTATCCCTGCGAGCCATAAGCTCTTTAATTTTTAGCGTTATCCATGGTGCAGGGTTATGTCTTACTTTGACACGTCGGATAGGGGCATGCTGATCATACAAGTTGAGAACAGTAGTGTTAAAGTAATCTACCTTACAGTCGATGTTATCGTTCTCAAGCAGAGGGGTCCAGTCGATATCGCCGGCATCACGTTGCAAAGCTTCTAGATTTATGCCTTTGTAGTTACGGAGATATAAGAGCTGGATCTTACGCTTCGGAACGCGGATACGATACGAGAGATAAATGAGATCGTGATAAGAAAAGTTAGCCGTAAGTTGACCATGGTAAGATACATTATTAGGAGAGGAAACAATCATAAGATCTAGAAAAGAGGGTAAACAATTAGGAAAATAGTGCGTTGCAGAAAGAGGCAAAACTTGAAGATTGAAAGAAGACAAGAGTGAAAGGAGTTTAAGAGAACGAGAGTCATTTTTAATCAAGCAAGTATTGAAGTCACCCATTAAAATAACGTGCTCATACATAGGGCAAAGATCACTGAGAGTGGAGTCAAGGGAATTGAAGTAGTCAATATGTAGATTAGGACTGTAGAGCACTGCAAGCAAGACTTTTGTGTGATGCACTGTAATCTCGAGAAACAAGTATTCAGCCGATTCAGAAAACCGTGAAGGAGATGAACTGACCACCCTGTAGGGTAAATCAGCACGCAGGTACACAGCTACACCTCCCCCACCTTTACCAGTCCTATCGTTGCGGATCAATACGAAGCCGGGGAGTGAGTATTGAGTAGAGCGAAGAGACGGCTTCAGAAAGGATTCTGATATCAATAGAGCATCTAGGTGAGCACTGCTAAAGGATGCCAGAAGGTCAGAATAGTGACCAGGAACACTCTGAGCATTTATGTGTGCTATATGCAGATTCTTAGGGTCATTGGAAAAAAGAGAAAAGATTTTATCACGTAAAGTAAGTGGTATGGAAGAGTCACTGTCCGCACTAACAAAACTAGCAGAAGAAGAGCACGAGAAGAAGCTGTCGTTAAGATCAGCTACATCATCCATGAATGTAGCTAAATTATAATATAAATATAAAAATAATATATATATATATAAAATACAAGTGTAAAAATGATTTTAAAATACCGTTAAATACTAAAACACTAATCTAGATTTTCCTTTGACCAGAAAACCCTCCCCCACTCGCTGGTATATTGGCAAAAATTTTACAGCAATAATTAACAAAGTAACACAAATGAGTAAACAATAATAAATAATGGGTAATGTAAGAGAAATAGATACAAAATGATAATAATAAAAATAAAATAAAAACAAGTGATACACACATCGAACTTTTCGAGAAATGGAACGTGACCCGATGACGGATGATGAGAAGGAACAGTGACATTGACATCTGGCACTTCGTCATTCCGTCAAATTGTTGAAATAACTAAATTGTAATACATACCGGCACTATTTTATTAAACAAAAGTAAAATGATTAGCGGTGAGACAAATAAAATTACTTAATTAACTACCGGCTCAAAATGATCGAATGAGAAAGTGATTATGCAAAGCGGCCAAGTTGAGAAGTAGTGAAGTAAATGGATTGACAAAAACAATAGCAATGAGTGTGTTACTTGCGCAGACGCGTCTTCCTCGTTCTCTTACCGGGCGTAGCCAAGGTTGTGACATTAGGAGATACAGGTTCTTCAGATTGCACAGAATCCCCGGTGTCGACCGAAGAAGACGGGAACTTAGCTATCAGATCGTGAAGTTCGCCTGCCGTTTCGATCTTCCGGCGGGACTTGTCTGGACAAATAACAACAATCTTGCCTTCCATGGACCAGCAATTTGGCATACCGAAATGCTTACGAGCAGCTGCAAACACACGATGCCGAACTTGTGTCAAGAACTCGGAGATGGTGATCCCAGTACCCTTGAGAGCTTTCTTGCTATCCCATACAAGTTGTCGGTGCTCCATTTTGAAGAATCTCACTAGTATGGGTCGCTCCTTCTGCTGTGAGAATCCGAGTCTATGACATACATGGATCATAGTTTTGTCCTTACAAACCTCTGACAACTTAATTTGGTTGGATATGATATTGTGAACCACATCAAGTACCTTTTCATCATCCCTCTCTGGCACACCATGGAACAACAGGACCTTTCTACGCATGATGGTTTCATGCCTATCAAACCCAGCAGCAAGCAACTCAATCTGAGTTTTTAATGTAGAAAGTGCTTGACAGACAAACAACTTAAACTCGGAGAACTCACGTGCGATGGATGTAATGTCTGGTGAAGCTGATGTGGTACCAGCAGTAGCCTGCTGCAATTTTGCTTCATATTCCCTCATTCGGGAGCCAAACAACTTCTCGAGGTCTTCCAGGCTGGCAGCAAGTTTAGTGTCCATGTTCAGTGTAGTGTTTTGTAAAGAAAGTGAACCAGGAACAAGTGCCACAGACTTGATAACAATAGATAGCGGGTGTGGGAGGGTATATTATAAGATTAACTGATTTATATCATTAATAAATATAAATAACTATTTTAAAAACTTATTATATCAAGAGCACACAAAAAAAATATGTTGGTGCTATGTCTACCCACAAAGGAAAAAAAAGGTAATTGTAATTGTAATGCTTATAAACTATTATTTTTATTTACTATATCTGTTTCCTCAAACTAACTTACGGAAATATTTGTTTGATACAGGTACAGAACTGATACTGATTAGAAATAACAATAGTACCGGTACTACTCTGGTACCGGTATCACACTAAGGCCTATTTTACCGGTTCCCGTAAATGCCGGTAATTCAAGCCCTGGTCAGTATTCACTAAATGTCCACAAACTATTTCCGAATTAGATAGAATGGTTCTACAATGATTGTCTTTACCTACTGAAAGTTTTCATAACTCTACTTTTGAGTAGTAAAAGCGTAAAAAAGTAAACTTAAAAACATTTTGTGAATAAAAAAATGGGGCCTTTTTTTCTTTAAAATTTATGAGTGCTGTAAAAATAAAATTCATTGTCAAAGTTGCAAAGTGAAGATTATGGAAGTTTAAAACCATGTACCAAGGGTGTATGGATTGTAGAATACCTACCTACGTATATCTGCAATAACATAAAACTTTTACGGTTTAGAAGAATTAAATAACATAAAAAGTCTGCTATCTTTGACTCGAAAAAGTTTATACTTAAATGGTTTTGAAAACAAAGACACCAATCTTTCTCTCTTAATCGCAACTTACTAAGTTAGTAAGAGCTTTCATTTTGTTTATGCGAACCCTACTTTTAACGAAGATTACGAACGGAAAATAAATACTCGGTTATTCATTAATTGCGCATACATCATTCAATGACCTTTAAGTATACGCAGGCAATTAATACACTTATGAAGATGATCATTATTAAGTTGCCAAAATTGTTTTGTTTTATGTCTGTGCCACAAGGAAAGGGTACTTAAAGTTTTTTTTATTATATCATAATTACTTACTCGCGAAAGTATCGTTCACTTGATGAGCTTTATTCATTTAGATTTCAGAAGTGCCGTCGAACGGGGTGAATAGGGATGCAGGGGTGAATCGAGAGGACACTTTAAAAGGGCTTTTAACATTGAAATAATAAAATTGGTTGCCGAAAAGGACTGTAATGTGTTTACTGTATTATAAGCAGAGATCGGATATTCGGATGCATATTTACCTAAAGTAAATTTTTGCTCTGAAAGTATGGAAGCGGCTTATTAAAATATTTTTTTTTTTGTAAAAAACATCCAGGGATGCTAGGAACACCGGGTTCATGCATAAAAAGTCGGGTGTATAGTAGTACAAGCGACTACTAAACAAATATTTATGACAGAAACTTTTTTACAATAAAACAACCGACTTAAAAAAAAAAACACTAAAAAACGTAAAAAATAACTTTAATTTCGGAAGTCGGTGGCCAAAAATGAAAGTACACAAACAAAGAAACCGACTACCGAAATTAAAGTTATTTTTCACGTTTTTTATTTTTGTTTGTTTTTGGAAGTCGGTTGTATTTTTTAGGTGTTTTTATTTTTCACTTTTTATTGTGGTACCTACCCCACACAAATTCGTATACCACTACTTGATATGTAATAACAGTGACAGGAAATTATTAAAACATCATCAATATAAACTAAGTGAAAAATACGCAGTATTAAGGATAACTCCAAAACTGCTGGTCAGAACTTGATCAAATTTAAATCGAACCACATGTAAAGTACCAGCTTTCAAATAAAAAAAATCATCCAAATCGGTTCTCTCAAAAAAAATTCTGAGCTAAAACACATTAAAAAAAACTGGCGAAATGCGAACCTCCTTCTTTTTTGAAGTCGGTTAAAAATACCCCGGGATTCTTGGATTGTATACCTATTCAGATGCATATTTATTTAAAATTAGCTTTTGCCCGCGGCTTCGCTCGCGTTAATTTAGACTTTCTCTATCAATTCGGGTTATAATGCAATCATGATTCGAAAGACATGTGCCGCCATCTATTATCATAAGAACGTTATTGTTGTTTTCCTCGGGAACAGTACCTTTTTTTGGGAAGAAAGGTACCCTATGTCCGTTTCTTTACCCCTGACAACGTATATGCAAAATTTAATTATGATCGGTTCAGTGGTTTAGGCGTGAAAAGGTAAAAAACAAACAAACAAACTTATTTTCGCATTTATAATATTAAGTTAGGTTTAGGAAGTTAGGATTAGGATAGTTAGGAAGTTAGGAAGTTAGGATAGGAAGTTTGGATTAGGATTAATGATTAACCCCCGATGCAAACATGTGTATGTAGGGTGTAAGAGGAGGCGTGGTGTGTGTTGGTTAAAGTTAAGATGTTTTCGATACAAAAGCGCATTCCATATTAGCCAACATATCAACTTTAGGTGAATATGCATCCGAATATCTGATCTCTAATTATAATTATCGATTAAGTTCCCTTGTTGGCAATAAACTATATTATTTCAATGTTAAAATACCTTGCTTCGTCCCGATTCACCCATTTTTTTTGTTTTGGTTGGGACGTCGTCCCAATTCACCCCTGCATCCCTATTCACCCGGTTTGACAGTACGTAAATCTGCTGCATTATATTCAAGAATATCAATTTGATGTCAGTACTTTGGTGGTGAGCTAGTGTAATAAAACGGCTTACCTCGATTAAACACAAACACGACCAAAAGCTTCTTTATTACACACTTAAAACATCACGGAGATAATGTTCTGTGTAATAACATGACATGTTACAGTATTTGTCGATTAAATGGCGCGGAAACTGTGAAAAGATATTTGATAGGCTTCCACTGCGGCCAAGATTCCCACCGATATAGATAAGATAAGGACGCCTGTTTGTTCATCCCAATTTATTGCCAAACATTACGGAGAAATGGCGAAACTAAGTATTTGCTCCCACACCGTTGTTTTTGATAATATACTTGATGTTTTGGTACACTTATTGTGAGTTACGGGTTAGATTATATGCTTATTTTTCGTACGTCATCTTTGGCTAAAATCTCGCACGGTTTTGACTACACCATAGTGGATAAATTACGTGAAAATTCTTTCTTGTACCTATTCTTTGTTCTTAAGGTTGTCTGTTTGGCCCTGTCCTATTGATATATTATGTATAAACGACAAGTATATATTATTATGTATAAAGTATATAGGAATTCGGATAAACAAGCTCGTAAAACATGATCTCGTTATATTTCCTGACGAGGGTGAGACCGTTTTCACGAAGATGACCTTCAGCTGTAGGAAACATCCTACAGCTTATTTTGTACTTTACTATCTTAACGTGTTTATCATTTTTCATAAGTACCTAGTTCGATATTCCGTAAGAGTTTTTCGCTGTTAAGGACTTCTTTTCATTTTCTGCAGAGTAAGTATTTTATTATTATTTGAACTAGTCAAGCATCACTAATGAGACACCATGGACTATCTATTGTAATGGCCATCTAGCGGGCCACCTGGGGGCTAACTAGCCATATGAGTATTAGAGACTAACTAGTTAATTAACTAATCTACATACGAAAATCGCTAACATATACATTTATTAGTAGAAATGTATGTGCTATAGCTATGGATATTGTGTTAATAGCAAAGTCTTGTTCGTATCTAATAGAGTGATGGGCCATCTGGGGTTTACATAATTGTATTGTTTTGCTTCCCCACACGACAGTGTAAGCAAGACAATACCATCCTCCAATAAACACTATATCACAACTAACAACGTTCAAAATACGGGCCGAACTTCCTCTTTTTGTTCATGCCCATTAGGGAATCCTTTTAATTGCGTGATAATTTCTCCCAACTGTCACGAAATTGAACGTTATAAAAAAAACCTCAATAAAATTTCCATTATAAATCTTTAGGGACAACTGGCTTTACCGGGGGATCTGACTGAGACGCATAATAAATTAGAAAGAATTTTAAATCTCGTTTATGTAGATCGATCTGGGTTTATCAGTCAGCAAATAGATTCATTGGAATGCAATAAGTTTCGTATAAGTAAAAAACTCCTCAAAAGTTCCTAAAAAGTTAAAAAGTTCCTAGCTCTGCTTTTAATCACATTTTAGTAAACCTGGTTTCAACGATACCTTAATATTGAACATTTTTAATGAAGCAAGTATCACATTTTTTTGTACATTCCACCCGAATAAGAGGAGTCCTGCAACAATGTAAAATAATATTTTTGCTGTTTCACAACGAATGAAATCTGAATAACTACTTGAAATGGAAGCAATTGTGAAATTTTTGGCCTTTAAGCGGCTGTCAGTTATGAAGCCTGGGACAGTTTAAAAGGCTTTTTATGAGCACTAACAGCACTTCACTTGTTTTTGATTACTCCCTGTTTCGTTACGGGCCCTTATTAAGCGATCTGTCCAGACATTTTCAAAGCCGCTTTTTTACTTCGGAATTTTAAATTTAATTTTTGATAACGACTCGTTTTTAATTTAATAAAATTTAGTATGGTGTAGCTTCTTTATATAATAATAATCACGTCGTTAAATTACAAGAGTAATACCTGTACTTATTGGGCTTAAATATCATCCTACAGACAAACTTTGCACCCGTGATATCTAATAAGTTCACAACGAAATTAATATTATGCAATATCGGGATTTTTGTTTTAATTTCGGGATACTTTATCTCCCCTTCTAATCTTCGAAGCGATATAAATTATGAAGATGTTGCGTTTATAAATAATTAATAGGCCGTTAACATGTCATGGTGTGATTGTTACAGATTTTTACCTCGTCGCAACGACGTATAAATGAACTATTTAGTTAATTAACGCGACTATTCGAGCGCGCATTAATGTCACTTTGACATCCACATAACTCTTTCCAAACCATTTCAGTCTGTAAAATATATTTGGAACAAAAGGAAAGGAAGTTTGGTTCTCATACAAAGTGTATGAATTATGTCGTGCTCGTTTGTATGATATTAACATGAAAATATCTACCTCTTCGATTAAAAGAACTGTGACCAAGCATTTCTTAAATGGGTTTAATTTATGAGTCTGGTAATGTGGTTCCTTTCTAAAAATGAATTCTTACTGTGATTTTTAATTTGATTTCTGTGTTAATTATTTGAGTAGATACCTATATTATTTCATAATATTCAAGCGAGTTGAAGAATTCAAACATTTTACTGTAGATATGTGGTAATATTTTAATTGCTTACTTTGAATCATGAAGTAACTTCTTTTTTGTGTCTATTGACCTCTCCCGCTCTGGGCGGAGAGGAAGGGCGTGTCAGACTCTTACTGACTAAAACCCACCCGTCCTTCAGTTGCCTGTGCGCCAGGGCCACGGTAATTCTTTCGAACAATCGAAGTGATATTTAAAGCTAAGAATAGACAACTAAGTATACATAGTGGGTACCAATTTAAGTTCAAAGCTGATGCAGTAGATATCGTAAAGGCTCCTTCAAACAGGCGCGATACAGAGGTACTGCCTCGGTGTCGCCTGGCGTGTCGTGCCTGTTTTTAGGAGCCTTAATAGTGAAATCAAAGCAAAGACTTGAGCAATAAGTAGATTAACTCATGTGGGCATATCTTTTTGGAACGAGAAAGGACGATTTATGGCGTCTACCTACTCAAGTACTTACAGTCAACAAACGAGTTTAGTATGTAAGCAAGAAAAATCTTTCTGACTAACTGACCCCTTGACAATTTAAAAGAGCATGTAAATGCTTTAATTTAAATAAATGCATTTTGCTTTTCTTTGAGTTCGATTTTGATTAATAAATCTAAATATTTGCCTATGCTACTCAGATACTTATCTTATCATTGGCGATATACATTTTAATTTATCTGTTTCTGTATGCCCAAGAGTTAAAGCTGAAAATCAGCGTCAGGTACTTTCTGTGGCCTGAAAATATGATGAGATAAAGAAAACGGAACAGAAAAGATGGCGGCCCCTTAGCATCTTTTTTTGATAGTCATATTATTTTTAAATTATCAGTGTCAAATAAACGTATCTAATATCTTTCTGCCTTTTTAAAAGACACATTTAGACAAAGGATGACATAAAGGTTTTGAGTTTTGACTACTCAAAAGGCATAAAATGGATTAAAAAAGGAATTGCTGGTACTTAGTTAGCTTCCTGCGTACTTATCTTTTTTGTCGACCGTACTTAAACGTAAGTACCTACCTACAGCATCATTTGAAGCTATGATGAAATATTAAATTCAGTTTATAAGCACTTTCATTGACGGCCGAGGAAACTATAAATACATGTTTTTAGGCCATTTAAAATTTTATGAACGTATGTGGATAATTTTATGAAATTACCTTACATTCAATGGCCTGTATGCCCTTTGAGTTGATTGAAAACCGGCTTATTAAATGGGACTATTAATTAGTACGGTGACGGTTTGGGTATTAGCAGATGTCCTTTTCGAAGGTCTATTGAGCCTCAAAAGACGTAAACGGCGAACAATAATTAATTTGATTGCCTACAATCATTTTTCCCTAACATTGTATCAATGTATACATAGATACATACACGAAAAAAAATAACCAGTGCGCAAACTGTAACCATCAATTCAGCATAATTATGGTTCTAGACCACCTGGCGTAGAAATTTATAACCGGTTATAAAAAAAAGCTGTTTCATAGTGTGCAATACCTACGCGATTAAAATGTATAAAACAGCAATTTTTTTTTAACCTACGAAAAATTTCAACTCAGTCGTGTTCAAAATCATGTACTCAATCCATGGTAACAGGTTGCGCGTCTCTGCCAACCTTTATATCTACAGTTCATTAAATGATAATCCTTTTCAGTAATAATAATAATAATAAGAGTTGGCTTCGGCCCCTCGTACGCCTTCCAAACATCAGGTATCTGAGAGTCCCGCAATAAGACAACGACATCAAAAAAAAAAAAAAATTGATACAAAGATAATAGACTCAGGTTGTATACTAGTTACATGCCAAGACTTAATCAACTAATAATGGACACAAGGGGAGAAAAATAATTGTCTATAATAACAAAAAAAAAAACCTGTATCCTAAACTAGGGATGGCCTATATTTTAGGAGACAGTGATTCGCCCGGAAAATCAATGATGGACCTTAGGTTTCGCGTGACGATACTAATCCTAACTTCCTAATTTCCTAACTTCCTAATCCTAACTTAATATTATAAATGCAAAAGTAAGTTTGTTTGTTTGTTACCTTTTCACGCCGAAACCACTGAACCGATCATCCTGAAATTTTGCATATACGTTGTCAGGTGTACAGAAACGGACATAGGGTAACTTTCATCCCGAAAATAGGTACTGTTCCCGAGGAAAACAACAATAACGTTCTTAAGATAATAGATGGCGTCACATGTCTTCTGATCATGATTGAATTGTAACCCGAATTGATAGTCAAAGTCTAAATTAACGCGAGCGAAGCTGCGGGCAAAAGCTAGTCTACCATAAAAAAAAATGTGAGTTAGCTGAGTAAGTAATTTTAGATTTATTTGAACATGGATGGATGGATGCAGGCATGGAGAAAGAGTGGGGGTGTGAATGGGAGCGAGGTGTGTGTGTTCGTGAGTGTCAGTGTTAATCTTGCGTGTAACAGATTTTATAGTGTTGATGAGGTAGATCCAGGATGAGTATTCTGTTGTCCTTGGTTTTTATGGCTGATCTTAGATACCATCGAGTATGGTCGTATTGCGGCATATAGTTGATAAACTTTACTACCACATAAATGTTACATTTTATCTAGGTAATCTTTAGGCTCTACCAAATCGATCGACTCGACATCATCAAAACTTTCATAATCGGTTTTGTTAAAAATATTGTTATAGGAATTTTAGTACTTAAATATTTTTTACTATGGTATGTTTTCCAATTTTCTTTCCGCTGACAATATATTTTTAATCCACTTTTTTTTTAAAGATTTTTTTTTAGCTTTTTAACAATGAGATCTACATAACGTTAAGTTCGTTCAGTAGGTACTTTTGACAGATTTATTTTATGTCATTGTCATTTGTAGCTGTCACTGTCATTCCTAATATCTATCGTCTTTCTTCTAAACATTTTTACAGACTGGCCCGATTTGCAGTTTTAGTACGCTTAAAGGATCAATTTAATGTTTTCTCTAAGCGATATAATGTGCCTTCCTGACGACAATAGGATGATAGTCGACTTATGTTCAATGTGTAAGTGACAAACTGCCAACATGAATATTAATGACGGTAGGGTTTGCAGCCATGTGTCATGGGCGGTGGCCGTTGATTGCCGCCGACAGGAATTGAGTGAGATGCTTGCTGGGAGCGTAACGCATGTAACTGGGTCAGCCAGCCTGCCTAGCCACGTCTGACGTGGCACTTATTTGATGGTGTGTACTCGTTACGTGTATGATCGCCTGGTACATTTTTCTCTTTAGATAAATAATAAAGAATTACAAAATTCACAAATTATCGCGTAAGTATTTACTTTCTGCGCAGGTTGGACTTCTTATTTCCATTTCATAATAAAATTTCCTTTTGCCAGCGGCGGCCGGATGGATCTGATCGAGATTGTCATTAATTTATATTGAGAAATAAAACTGTTTTAATATACTTTAATCTAATACGGAGAAATTAGTGTCGTTTTTAAATTACACTGTACGTCAGTTCGAGCCTTGGGAAATCATGTTATATATCATTATGAAAGCATTACAAAATGCGGACTAAATTCGTAAATCTGAAATCAATGAAAATGGCAAATGAATAGGTACTTATTGTATTAACACTTCTTCATTCGCGTTCGAGAGAGCAGCAAGTACTTGCTAGGCGAGTTTTAAAACAATCCGCGCGGCTCCATCAATCACAAAGCTCTTAAACGTCCAAACTCTGACGCTACCACATTACTCACCTTCTAGACATACGATTAATGCCGGGTTATTACATCCAGCACCGCGACACCAAATTCAGCAATACATTATTTTCGAAACGTAACGCGTATTTATTACGACTTTATAATATGCCAGATAAAACTGCACATTCGGACAATTTATTTGGTGAACACTAACCGTTAAAGGGAGGACGACACCCGGCCGGCGACGTCCCACGGCGCAGCCCGACCAGGGATGATCAAATCGTACATATTTTATTATCATGTTTTTGTGTCAATGCGAGAATACATACGATTCGCTGGACACGATTATAAAAATACTGTAAATAATTTCGACTTAAATAAGATAAGAAGAACCTTCGGAAATTGAAGGTGTCTCTCAGGAAGAAATAATAATCGTATAAACTGCGGAGACATAAAACGCGGGAAATGGCGTGAAATATTATGAAGCTGAAAATTATGACACAGTAGTAAAGTTTTACTAACAAGAGCGAGCCAAACTATTCAGTCAAGTGATTGGTTCAGCGACTGTTACTCTTATACATTGTTGTGTATCAGGCGATCGATCTTTAGTAAAGACAGGTTACGGTACATCATGACGAGAGCAAAACGTGATAGAATAAGCCGTAAATACAATGGAACATTTATTACATACCAATACGATCATCATTATTAGTGTTTCTTTATCGCAATGGAGGCTTCCATCGACAGTATATCACATATTGTGACAGAACTGGATTGTGGACCATCGAACAATACTGTACCGACCGATATTTGTCCGTAACATTTCGATATGGATTCGATCTTAATAAGAAACAGTTACAAGTTGTCAAACATCAGTTACAGAGATTTATAATATGTAGTTACTAGCTTATGTTAAGTCCGGCCAAGCGATCGTTTTTATAGCCACTTCCTTACGAGATATCTTTAAGATATATGTTGCGAACTTTATTTGGAAACTTGTTTTTTTTCTCACGCGTTAGCGTTCCAGTATTTATATATTAGGGATTGCTTATAAATTGCGTAGGCTACTACTTGCAGTTTTGCATATCAGGATATAATTAGGTACATTCCATTGGGGTCCTGAATTCAATGAAAGCAATTTAAAATTATATTATTGAGACATGTAATTGTTTTTTCCCATGAAATAATATTTTTTTCCATCAGCTATATGTGGAACAGGGTTAATTCGGATTACTTAAATGTTTTGGTTCAGATAAGTCCGTATGAGATAAGCTGACAGTAAACCTCTCTGAAAGTTTGCACCGCTGCGTTCATGACCTCCTCTACCTTTTAATTTTCAAGCTTACTGAAAGTTTACAGTTTGTGGCGTAGCTCAGTACTGAAACAAAATTATTGGCGACGTTTGGCCAGGACCCAAAGTCGGGGCAGTACGTGATCGGAAATATTCAGAACTGCCTATTCATGACTATCCCGCATATGGAAAACTTTTGCACTGGCTAGTGCTGAACTTCACGAAAAAGTAATCGGGTTTACAGAGCTTCAGTGTTTTGGTAGGAAAGGGACCGTGTACCCAAATCCCCAAGTTGATACAGCGATTCAACAAAAAGTAAAGTAACAAGCGAGGATTTGATCATATTAGTTTAGGAGTAAAAGTACTAGAATTTTTGATTAATCCACCTCATCCTGAATTCGCCACTGACCAACAAATTTGGTTGGGTGATAAAGTCTATGATTTCCACACGAATAATAAGAAAAAACGTTTTTTAGTTGCTATAGTTACAGCAAAAAAAGGATTAACTCTTTTATTTCTATTGGTAACCCGGTAAGTGGTAATAAATAACGCTAAGTAATACTTAACCATCTTTTAATTACAGATACCGATCTTCAATTTGATAGTTTATAAATAACTCATACTCATGCTGCTTAGGCTTATTGACGAGTCCAAAAACAATATGAAACTAGACTTAGAAAATTATTTATATCAGACGTGTCAACTTCGCGATTTAACCCAAGTTTGTAATTACATTTAATTACCGCGGCCTTCCCTACAGCGACTAGTGAAATAAATCTGTCTTTATAATGGTCGGGCTCTAATTGTTAGTAATAAATGAAGTAAATAACATTAATGACATCTTACATTGAGTTCCTACCATTAAGCTGATGGCCAAGTATTTCCGTTTTAACGAAGTTATTTGACGCCTGTTTAAAGGTAACTAAGTACCTCAACTCCCTTTGTAGTAGGATGGCTGAAAATTCATCTACTAATTATGTTCCAGAGACTGCCTCTTACGACTTTTCGGATAGCTTTCATCTCCATTCCTTTTTTTATTTTGCTCCGTGGTTTTCTTATTTCTGTGAGTATGATCTATTTCGTAATCCTACGTATTACCGTCAAGCTGATCTTATTTGTATACAGGCTGGCAGGGACATCGACGTACAACCTGTTACCATGGATTCAGCACATGATTCTGGACCCCTGGCTTTGAAAGTTTCCGTCGGTTATTAAAATAAAAATCTGCTTTTTCCTACAAAAGTGCAATACCTACGCGGTCAAAATGTAAGGAACAGCATTTTTTTTTATAACCCACGATAAATTTATGTTCAGGGGTGTTCAGAATCATGTACTGAATCCATGGTAACAGATTGTGCGTCGATGTCCCGGCCACCCTGTATAAATAGCGACGAAAATACACGTCATATGATGAACGGAAATTAATTGACCTAGTAATATTTAATCAGTGTTAAGTAAGTGACTAGGTATATGTACACACGCTAAACAAGATTTAGTTTCGCTTTTTGATTAAAATGTTTTCGATAACGTGTGATCTTAAAATGAATGTAATTATTTTATTGTTTGGTACTAAACGGTCTTAATCAAAATAATAGTATGAGCATTTTGGTTTAATTCAACTCGGGAACGCCATTTATGTTTTAAATAATTCTTGTCACGTCCAAGCAAGAAACAGAGATCCGTAATTCAGAATCGATAATAGAATAACATAAAGCTTGTATAATATTATGTAAAACTTTTGGACGGAACAGGCGGCCTCCATAATAAATTAATGGAAGTGAGTTGTATAGGAAGAAAACTTCTTACATTTCCTTCAGTACAATTGGCAATAAAGATTCTGGAGGAATGTTGGGCAAAAATAAAAACGACTGGGATGTCACTCTCTTAGCCAATAGAGTCAGAGGTCTGAAAGCAGTTAATTAAATTAAGAAGCATTCGGCAAAATGCGAGCCAGATTCCTAAAATGTTATTAAGTGCGAGTCGGAACTTTTCAAATATATAATGCTTTTTGTACCTACCTATTGGTAAAGTAAACAGTGTAAGAATTCCTAAGTTAAATTAATTCAATTGCTTTCATTAAGAGACCAGACGGTGGCAGACAAAAAATTTCTCCGCCAAATATTTACCCAGACTATACTTTTGACGGAAGTTTCAACGAAATTGCACGTGCGTTAAGAATCAACTTACAAGATATTGAAGTAGATTAGTTTATCACTCGGCCAAGAAATAAATCTCGTAGATTTATTGAGAAATTCCTAATAAATAAAAGTTATAATTAACAGAAACATGACTCACATAGTAGGTACATAACAAAGTGAAATCATGTCTGTGTGTTTGTATTTATTGCTGTTCGTTTACGCTCAATTCAAGTTTGTTAGATTCCTAATTAGGAACGGTACTAATATAGTTTCTATCGGTACTTTCGAAAATAAAAACAGTTCAATGCAAGTGTGAGATGACAAAATAGGTGAAGTGAATGGTGAGCCTCCAGACGCAATAGGCACACACGTGCTCGGTCGTGATTCTATCGGCGAGGCGGCACGACCGATCGCAGCCTAACGACCGGACCTCGGGCCACGGCCATATGTTGTTAACTTACACACCAACTAACAATATGACACTTTTCACTTTAGATTTCCACTGGAGTCCTTAGTTGATTGAGGAAATAGTTGAGGATCGGGAGGTTGGACCGGTGAATTCGTTCGGAAGTTGCGAGTAAGTTTGCCGAAGCGGTAAGTTCGTGCGCTAGCGGCACGCGGGCGAGTGCTGGCGGCGGGAGCGAGCGCGCGACCGGAGCGCCTTGGTGTACAGCTTACACTGATTTTTTGTCGGAGGCATCGCCGCTGGCTCGCCGCCTGCTCCACATTCGACGACCGGTGTGATACGCGGTACGGTGCACCAATAGGGTTGACACTACCATACATGTGCTACCTATTGCAAATTTTGACTTTATCTAAACCAATTTTTGAGAATTTTCCAGAAAATTTGAAAGGAACCAGCGGTTAAACTTATCAACTTTGAGGAATAAGAAGCTGCTTCATCGAAGCCTACATTTACTTAACTACGTTTTAACAAGCACAATTTCTGCATCGCTAAAACGCACTACATCACTTCTCCACTACTTGCAATTACCAAACATTTGCATGCGACCTCAGGTGGCAACTCTATCACAGATTCACAACTATTACCCGGCCAGGCGCGGCTCCCCACAACGCATGGCCACAACTTAGCAGTCAGTTAACTTCCACGTCTGGTTGGATTACCTCACTTACTTGCTACGTGTCGATACAATTACGTACTATTACGGTTTCGCAACGTGGATACACTCTATATTCTCTCTTATTAGCTCCGATAATAAAGTAATTGGCATACTGTATATGGAGATTAGACTTCTTAGCGTTCTATACTTGAGCGTCCGAAGAAAAGTTGTGCGAATATCGAGTAGTATTTGGAATAAAAGTATGTAGTGATATGTTTATGTAAATGTTGAGCTTTCGATTAAGTTTTTTTTATTGATAAAGCAATTAAGTAGTATAAAGATACTACTTAATTGCTTTATCAATAAAAAAAAAAACTAAACCCATTACTACACCATAAAGATGGTGTAGTAATGGGTTTAGTATCTTCGGCGAGTACGTTATCGACTCATGTTTATAAACGCACTAGCAAATTTTATTACGATTACTATACAAACGGGGTGAATAGGGATGCAGGAGTGAATCAGGACGAAACTTTAAAATGGATTTTGAAATTGAAATAATATTGTTTGTTGTCAACAAGGGCACTTCATCGTTAATTATAATAAATTAAACACATAAGAGTCCTTTTTGGCAACAAATAATATTATTTCAATGTAAAAATCCCTTTTTAAGTTTCATCCCGCTTCACCCCTGCATCCCTACTCACCCCGTTTGACGGTACGTATGTCATTTCACAGTCTTGATATTTTTGGTAACTCAACTCTACAACTGTTTTTAATTCCATTTTAAGGGGTGCATAGAATACCCTAATTTCGCCATTGTTAAGTCCCATGCAATAGGGGTGAGCTTTTTACCATTAACCAGCCACAAATCCAGACTCCGGGCTGCTACAGAGAAATTACTAATGTGAAAACTCAATAAAAGGCAAAAAGGCGTGACGCGACTGTAGTAGAACAATTTCTATGAAAATTTCATGGAAATTGTTCTACAAGAGTCGCTTCGCGGCTGTCTGCAAGAACCTAAATCTTTGCCCAACCTTTTTTTTTTTTGGGTGGGAAATCATCAAATGACCTCTCCCGCTCTGGGCGGAGCGGAAGGGTGTGTCAGACTCTTACTGACTAAAACCCACCCGTGTTCCTTCAGTTGCCTGTGCGCCAGGGCCACGGTAACTCTTTCGAACAATCCGCAGCCCCGGCAGGCATCGGTCCTTTCGGACCCCGTCAATGGTGCTGACATCTCTTTGAGATGCGCGTGGAACACGACGCGCCGTCGACCCGGGCCTGGTCCTTACCGGACGGAGAGCTGCCCATTGCTCGCCGTCCGCAAGCCCGCGCCTACGGTGGCCGGGAGTCGGCAATCGACTCCCGACGCCCAGGGTGTCTCCTCCTCCTGCGGCGGCTAGGGGTGCGAGGGCGCAGAGATTGCCTCTCTCTTTCGCGCTCCGCCTCCTCCTTCGCGAGCATTACTGCTTCGCAGAAGGAGGTGACGGCTTTCCATTCCCTCTCGCTCCGTACCATGGCCTGAACCAGAGCCGGACGCGAGAGGTCGCTGCCGCCGATCGCCGCCACGAGGACACGGCGGTGCCCCGCCCAAGCCGGGCAGACCTCCACCGTATGCTCCACTGTGTCCTCCGGTCGATCCACACAATGGTAACACCCGGGCGTTTCCTCCCGCCTTATTCGAAACAGGAACCTCCCGAAACAGCCATGTCCGGTGAGGACCTGCGTCAGGCGGAAGGTGAGGACGCCGTGGCGCCTCTCAAGCCACTCCTCAAAGAGGGGTCTTACCGCCGCAATTGTGGCGTGCCCTGCGCTGGGTTGCGACAGTCGCACTCTCCATGCCACCATGAGATCCCGCCGGAGCTCTGTCCGCTGTGCCGCGATTTCTCGCGGCAGCGGAGTTACGCCCCGGCATTTCTCCTCCTCGCGCCACTCCCAAACGTGCGCGAGGACCTTTGCCTCCAGATCCCACGGCGGTAATCCGGCAAGGAGGCTCGCCGCCTCGCAGGAGACCGTGCGGTATCCCCGTACCATCCGGATGGCCATGACCCTTTGGGACGCGTTCAACCGGCGGGTTGGCCTGAGCCTCAATGAACGCGCCCACACCGGTGCCCCGTAAAGGGCCATGCCAAGGACCGCACGACCCCTGCGTAGAGCCTCCGGCAGGAGGCGTTTGGCCCCCCCAGATTGGGCAAGAGCCGCTTCAAGGCAGCCCCGGCCTGCTGCAGTCTGGGAGCCAAACGTCGGAAATGCTCCACGAAGTTCCACCGGCTGTCGAGGACGAGTCCCAGGTACTTCATCGTCGACTCGACGCTGATGTGAACCCCTCCTACCGTTACTTGGGAACCCGACAGTGGCGCATTCCGAGGACCATGAAAGCACATGGCCTCAGACTTGTGCAAGGCCACTTCGAGTCCCAATTGCCGGATCCTTTCAACGACTGTCGCAACCCCGCGTGTCATTAATTCGGCCGCCGCCTGGTGCGACCTCCCCTGCGCCAGGACCAGCGTGTCGTCAGCGTAGCACACCACGTTGACGCTGCTAGGGAGGTCGGCGCGCAGCACCCAGTCGTATCCGATGTCCCACAGATGCGGCCCCAGGACCGATCCCTGTGGGACATCGCACGACATCTCTCGCCGGTTCCATTCTCCCTGGTGTCCGGGGTAGATGATGGCCCTGTCCGTCAGATAGGCCTCGACTATACGACAGAGGTAGGTCGGCATCCGGTGATACCGGAGTGCCTCCCGGATGCAACTCCAGGGCAGGGTATTGAAGGCGTTGGCGATGTCTAGAGACACCACCAAGACGACCCCACCCTGGGCCACAGCATCCCCCATCGTGAGGGCTTGCACGCGCATGATTGCATCCACCGTGGAGCGCCCCCTGCGGAAACCAAACTGGCTCTCCGCCAAATCCGGCCCCTCCCGCACCAGCTGCCCGACGAGGCGGTCTGCAATGATTCTTTCAAAGAGCTTGCCCACCTCGTCGAGCAGCACGATTGAATCTTGATGAAATCTTTGTCCAACCTAAGGATTGAACCCAGGACCGCGCAATAGTCGTCTTGGGCGATTTTCCTTCTACAAGATTTTTTTGGCCTCTACGTACAAGCTTTAAGGAAATTGGGTTTTCAGAGAATATATTTGATATAATATACAGCACCCTAATTGCGTAGCACACTATCAATCACAATCTGAATCATTTTGAAGCCTATTGTTAATCCATTGCGACATATCTTCGATAAATTTGTCTGCTCGACAACGTAAATAACGCAATGAATATTGTTGAACTGTCAAAATGAAAGCCATTCCTACTGTTATTGTGTTACGCAATTACCATGCAGATTGTCATTGGAGCCCATCTCTATCCTTGCACCTGAGCAATGATGAATACTTTTACACCTTCTAGGGAGGTCGATGTAATGGACTATCCGTAACCAGAGATAACAATTGCCAATTAACCGTATTGTGTTTATTATCTCATCAATTATCGGCCTAGTCTGGTAACCGGTGTCGAAATAATATAGAAACCAAAATAAATAACAGAAAGCGCGCACACAAACAATAATTAATTTATTTTGTAATGTTGTAATGTCTATAATAAGCAATCGCCGAAATTCATTCGTTCTTGTTTGCGTACCATTTAATGTGATTCATAACGTGTCAAAATATAAATTAAAAAATCGATCGTCGTTAGTCAAAAGTCTAAGAGTTATAATTAAGTTGCGCGTTATAAAGTAGCTATTTCCGTTACGGAATAAGATAAAGTTGGTTTAATTTGGAGATTATATTATATTTTTAATCTTCATTTTAAAAGCTTAGGCGCAGAGACGGGAGAAGCATTTGACCAAATGTAAGTTAATGTTTTCGGTTCTATGGTGAAAAACGGAATGTTTTCTCTCATTTACGACGCGCAATTATAAAAAAAAAAAAAAATTCGGTAGTTCGCACGATATAGTTTCAACCAATGATGATTGATAAGCTACAGGAGTCGAGTACAATTTTTCTCTTGGTGTAACGCAAGCTAAACATTTTCGATGTTATTTTGAAATCAGATCATCCAAGATTCTAGGGATTAATGAGATCGGAAAGCCGTACAAGAAAAAGTTTGTGACACAATGTCAAACAAACTGTTCCTTTCCAAATTAACTAATCGTAGCGTATTTTGTATCTGTCTCATAACCCATTTATATGTGTCGTAAAGTTTTTAAATTCATGTGTCCAAGAATTGGATATACTAATCAAATATTCAATGACTATACTTGTGAATATTAAAATTTCGTATGTATGGTCACGTTCCTTTTGTGGAATTGCATACTATATTTTAAGGTTCATTAGTCTTAATTTCACCAAATTCTTGCCGATATTATGCTTAGACATTTATTGCGATTATTTTAACCCGCACATTCCAAGTTCGAGCTTTCAGCTGTATGATTGTTTTAGTTTCTTTATCACATCGTATTTACATATTTCACCTACAGTTAATACAACATATACAAATTCGCAGATTTAAATTCATTTAAGAAATTCATCATGTTTTTTCTCTTGAAGCATCCGCGCTGCTAATGTGACAGGCGGCACCTGTTTTATTATATTTCGAAGCAAAGACGGCATGATCCGGACATTACGTGCTAAATAGAAAAATAATTTTCTTTTTCTGTCTCAGGTGACTTTTTCTTAATGTTATTACGTTTGTGGTGAATTTTATTGTATTTTACAAGTAAAGTAAAAAGTAAAAGATCTGTAATAGCATCTTTTTGGTGCTATTCCTTTGAACTTTTATAATTTACATCATTACTGAAATAAACTATGTACATATTAATGATCATTACAATTATTGTCATTAAGTAGGTTTATATTCCGTTTTAGATTAATATTAATGTAACATTCCTATCGCGTGTTTTTCAGCGTGGTACAGAAGCCTTTAAGTAGATGATAAACAATAAAGTTCCTGTAATCTGAAAATATTTTTTCTTAGAAACTTTTAAGATAAAGGGGGAGTCAAATTCTATAAAACGAAGTATATAAATAGAGTTTGTAATCTTAAGCCTGTCACCGACCGTCGTAAAAGGAGTGAATTTACTTGCAAAACTTTGAAATGAATTCGAATCAAGTGGTTTTCACTATAAATAGTAAGCGTTGAATTTAAACATTTCTTCATTTTTATAATAACTTAAATGCAATTTTGTGAATTGATATATGTGTCCGTAGAGACATGTAATAATTTTAGTAGATTGCTTTAGTTTATACATTAAGCTCGTATAGTTGAATTTGTGAAATCCAGAATTAGATCTGGAAAAAAGAAAATCTTAACAAAGCACTCAAGCATTTGCGCGTTCTTCACACAATTTATTTGTTGACTTTCGAGAAAAAAAGGTTGTTGCAAAGAAAATTGTATTGTTAAGCCGAACAGCAGACATCAGCAAGAGACAAAGACTTTTGTTGAAACAAATAACAACAGTTTCATTAGCAAAGAAATGTGCGGTTACGAAAATTGGACGCCATTTTAGGGATAATGCTAGGACTGATATCTGTTTAATTTTTAGTCTTAAAGTAATGGTCCTGATGCCCATCTTTCAGTTTAATCAAATTAATTTTGTTTTTAAAATTTCTAAAATAAGAGAAGAAATATTGAAATTCAGCTGACAACAAACCAATGTATTAAATCAACCAATTTTATTCGATAGAAAGGAATGAGTTATTATTTTAATTTCTGCTCAAATCCAGCAATATCCCCAAGCACTTTTTC
This sequence comes from Dryobotodes eremita, assembly GCA_917490735.1. Taxonomy (NCBI): domain Eukaryota; kingdom Metazoa; phylum Arthropoda; class Insecta; order Lepidoptera; family Noctuidae; genus Dryobotodes; species Dryobotodes eremita. The sequence continues at coordinate 12,631,897 of OU823251.1, read as the reverse complement.
ATTTCAAATGTTTACGCTTAGTAATGGACGTACGTAAACCACTAATCGATTTTTCGGGGTGGTCCAAAAATAAAAAGATATATATGCGCTGATCGAAGTTATAATATACGTATTTTATTTAAAACAACCTTAATTGCTTTTGAAAATTGATGACGAATTGTGAGATTCTCGCTAAATAATTAGTATATTAAAATGATTTTAAATGGCCACCACCGGCAATTTTTGCGTTATTTCCGAGACCAAAATTGTACTTTGCGAATTTATCGTCAATTACAAATCGTAGGCGGTGCCAATCGGAGGCATACGGCAGGTGTGACGTCATGAGTGCCGGAGGGCCACCGGGCGACGCCGACGATAGCATTGTGTGCCGTGCTTACAGTACACATTTATATTAGGTACTTTGATGGGCGAAAAATGGAGTCAACTTTGGAATTCCAATATTTGGCCAGCAAGGGACTATGTGTGTCAACAATGCTTCTTCTACGTAGTCAATCATAGAGATACCTTTAATACCTTGGGGATATACATACATACATATACATTTATACTTCAGGAAAATATTTAATACGGGGGAGGAAAAGCATCCTAGACTAATATGGTCCTTAACATGTTGGTCTAGGATGCTTTTTAACGTTACCACCCATAGAGATTCCTTGGGCCCTTCGGGATATAGGTAAGGCTTGGTAGAGATAATTATGACTGAATGTGTTTAGAAATTAGACTCGAAATAAAAGTTACTTAGAATTGAACTTGTAGCGGCATCTACAATCGCCACATGCGAGCTACACGTCATAATGACGTAACACAAAATCCTGCATCGCGCAAGCAGAGTTTACACGCGACGCAAATCGCACACGACACAAAGGCACCGCTCGTCACGCGACAGACGGTGCCTTTGTGTCGCGTGAGATTCGCGTCGCGTTTCGCGCCTGTTTGTAGGAGCCTTAAAGCAAGATCGTCCACTGTGTCCTACAGCTACGCTACGCCCTAACGCGTGGCTTCAAAAAAAAATACCGCACAGCTATCGTGGCCGGAGAGGTTTCTCTCCGTGCACATCCTGCGTAGCAGTGGATGATCGACTTTATAGGACTGAATCCACATAAACAAGCCTGTTCGAGTTATTTGTAGTGGAAAAGACAGATTGTTAATAATATGAACACGTGAGCTTTGAATAAAACCGTGTATTTTCCTCGTGCGTTGTATCACGTACATTTTGTTGTCAGGAGCTTTCAAAAGATGACTTGTACGAGTATCTCCTTTTTATGCTCATTTTGTCGTCGAAGTTGAACAGTTAGTTTTCTTGGCTGCTTTTCTGGTCTTTATGAATTCGTCGTGTGCTTAATACTCACGATGAATAAGCAGTAGTGTCAATTTTAATGTCATTATGAATGCTAATTAAATCTAATATATAAAATTCTCGTGTCACAGTTTTCGTTGCCATACTCCTCCGAAACGGCTTAACCGATTTTGATGAAATTTTTTGTGCTTATCCGGTATCTATGAGAATCGGCCAACATCTATTTTTTATACCGGTAGGTAGGTATGGTAGGGAGGTAGGTAGGGTAGGGAGTTAGGGAGGTAGGTAGGTAGGTAGGGTAGGTAGGTAGGTAGGGTAGGTAGGTAGGTAGGGTGGGTAGGTAGGTAGGTAGGGTAGGTAGGTAGGTAGAGTAGGTAGGTAGGGTAGGTAGGTAGGGTAGGTAGGGTAGGTAGGTAGGTAGGGTAGGTAGGTAGGGTAGGTAGGTAGGGTAGGTAGGTAGGGTAGGTAGGTAGGTAGGGTAGGTAGGTAGGGTAGGTAGGTAGGGTAGGTAGGTAGGGTAGGTAGGGTAGGTAGGTAGGGTAGGTAGGTAGGGTAGGTAGGTAGGTAGGGTAGGTAGGTAGGGTAGGTAGGTAGGGTACGCCGTAGATAAGTACCGCAACCCGTGCGAAGCCGGGGCGGGCAGCTAGTCTAATATATAAAATTCTCGTGTCACAGTTTTCGTTGCCATACTCCTCCGAAACGGCTTAACCGATTTTGATGAAATTTTTTGTGCTTATCCGGTATCTATGAGAATCGGCCAACATGTATTTTTTTTTTTTTTTTTTTGGTAGGTAGGGTAGGGAGTTAGGGAGGTAGGTAGGTAGGTAGGGTAGGTAGTGCAGCGTAGAGCTGGCTGCTAACACGCCGGGGACTCGAACCCCGACGTGAGCTAGCTAAAAAATCAAACTCACGCAGCTGGTACACGTAAAATTTATTAATAAAAAGAACAACCGAAATAATTAAGAAACAAGTCAAAAAATTTAAATATTTAGTCGTTGGAAATTGTATAAGGCTACCAAAAAAAATATATCACAAGAAGATTTTTGGAGAAAAAACTTATGGATGTTTCCAAATTTTTAGGAATTTAAGTATATAGACGAATTTAAATTCGATTGCAATCGTACGAAATTCGTGCCGCTCTATAAATTATTTAACACAAATAAGCTCAAGATAAAGGTTTTTCTTTACATAATTTCGTTAATATAAATTTGAAAGAGAATAAGATCTGATATTAAGAATTTAGGAAAGCAACTTAAAATTAAAATGTCACACGACGGTATAACACAGAACACTTCTATTATATGATGGTTGGGCGTTATTACGCCACACAAATGTCTTATTTAGCACCTGATGTGTCCGTTAGGCACCTGTGTCGTCGACCTTGCTCGGCAACGATCCTGCGCTTCTCTCCGCAAGCTCGCTCGGACTTCTGCGGCCGGCAGACGAAGGAAGAAGACAGGCGAACAATAAATGGCAGGGTAAGGCCAAAAAAAGGTGGCCTTTCAAACAATCTAAGAAAAAGGAAATCTTCTTAGATTAAAGAAGAAGGCACAAGTAACAAGAATACGGAACCTATAAAGGGATTACTCACCAAAGAAAAAAGGGACGAGAAATTCCAGGGAACGTATCCGCTGGCTACTCACATATAGTGGTGGTTAAAATTTGAAACTAACTTTCGAAGAAAGATTAAATATTATTGAATAAAATATCCACACAATAGGAATTCCAACGACAGAATGCGTTGCATTTTTTCTTCTTGACAATGTACAGAACAATTGTCAATTTTTTGAATATTTCAAAAAAAACGAAAAAGTAAAAAAGCTGACCGAATGACTCGTAAAAAGAATTTAATCGAAATGACAACAAAAAGTATCTACTTGCAGGAATTATACTGCATCACACCCATTCCAGCAAAAAAAAAAATATGTCGATAAAGGAACAACAACTCAATATGAGTCGCATCACTAAAATTAGGAATAACACCAAAGGATTGTTAACATGAAAAAAATAGGAATATCACTATAAGAGTGACAATACCATAGAAGAATGTGTACGAAGTATGTGAAAGAGGGAAGATAAGAAAAAGAAAAAATAAGGAATTAAATATGTCTAGTAGATAAGTTACATAAACCTAATAAGCAGCATCGAAGTGCAGCAGATAAAGAATAAATTTGAAGCGCCTCCAATCTAAACGTTACCAGTGCGAGCTCCTGACGTGTCCTCTAAATCTATGAATAAACAAACAACTAACAACTTAGCAACTAAAGAATAAAATTTATCTAGAAGTACCTAACTAGCCTAATTAAATCATGGGATCCCTTAGATAAATTCAAAAACAAAGAATAAAATACGACCTCAGTCATAATATCTACCAAATACAAATTAACAACATCAGTCAAAGAACTAATAATAAATTATGAAAAATCTTCTTCAGACGAAATAAGAAAATAACAGGATGATAAAGAGTGTATGATAAGTTTTGATGATAAAAGATGAAAGGTTTAGTAAGAAAACATTTCGTTAAGCAATTTAAAATTATCGACAAAAAAAATATCGACATTGTCCCAACACTAAACACTTTGTTATAGAAATTCAAATCATCGACAAAAATCTATCGACAGTGTCCCAACACTAAACACTAAAAGTAACGCCTTATGTGGGCGTGGTCAAAATAGTGGCAGTAAACAAGAAGTTGTCAACAAAAAGTTTATTTTGACAACTAGATGTCGCTGTCTATTTTTAGCCTTAAGTTAAAAGTAACGACTTAAGTCAAAGTCACAACTCAAGTTGAAGTGATAACTCCAGTAGAAGATACGGCTTCTGACACAAAAAAGACTGGAAATCAAAGGGTCAAACAAAGGACTTGAGTCAAAGATAGGACTTGAGTCAAAGATAGGACTTCAGTCAAAAATAGGACGTCAGTCAAAAAATAGGACGTCAGTCAAAAATAGGGACTTCAGTCAAAAACAGGGACTTCAGTCAAAAATAGGGACTTCAGTCAGACGACTCAAGTCAAAGGAACCTTAGATTGACATAAACCATAACCGAAAGCCTAGAGGAAATAATATGTGGGTGGAGCTAAAGAAAACTAGTCAAGATACCGTTTTTAATAAAGCGAGGAGCCAGCTTGCCAACCAAAAAAATAACCAATGGCAAAAATCTAGAAAAAAAAATTACGTCTCCATAGAATACCATTAACCAAGATGTAGAGTGATGGAGAAGAAAATAAAAAAAATCAACGCATGCTGAATCCGACTTTCAGCTAAATTAACGCTTAGAGTCTGACTAATTAGCATGAGTGGAATCTATAAAAAATTCTTACCAAACATAAGAAAGTTTGGTGTAAAACCGGTGGCAAAGTTAATGCATGAATTGGGATACAGTAGGTAACAATTTTGACCATTATCTTTTATAGAAAGGATTTACGAAAATGGGCGTTATCCTTTGTAAAAATTTTTGATTACTGTTGGAAGAAAAATATTTACGTAAATAGAAAATGAAAATGAAAATTGTATTTAAGTAAGTATTTAGATAATTTTGGTATCCCGGTTTACAATTATATGTAAAACTAATATTCCGATTAAATACGGATAATTAGGTAAGTGCTAAACGCATAAAAAAGGATAAGATTAATAGAAGGGAAATTGGGGGTAAAACAAGCTCAAAATATGCGAACCTCCGTGAAACAATGTGGACAAATATGAAAAGCGTGTTATTTGTTGATACTGGATCAGGCACAGAACAGACGTCGAAAAAATGGGCAAAAAAAGAAGCCAAAGTCTGCCCTGTTAGATCACAAAAAGACAACAAACAAAATAGAGCAATCTCCTTGTACGAAGCTGGAAAGTGACCATGTTGAGGTTTATGACTGATGAAGGAATGTTATGGCCACACAACAACAAAGAAAACAGTTGGGCTAGTAATCAAAAGACAAATAGATAATAGCAAACAACCGCCAAAGAAAAAGGTATGCTAGCATCAAAAAATAAATAGACACAAGCAAAAAAGATATCAATGGACAGCTGGACTAGAATCAAAAAATGAAATAGATACAAGCAAACAACCGAGCATAAAAAAGCTTACCTTTGGTCACGAGGCCTAAAACATTCACACTTCAGACACACACTACGGGAAACTACAGCTAAGTTACAGGAGAGAAATTAAACTCAGGATAAAAATATATTTGTGGGGAGAAAAATAAATAGTCAGCTATGTGATATAGTTACAGGGTTATTTTATAGAAATAACACTTCAAAAATAAACAGGTAAGTAATGCAAACTGGTCGAAGTATTGTCCACAGCACAGCGCAGCGCAAAGTTTACAGAGCATCCACTTTCTGCTGAGCGAACGCAAGGCGTGTGCCGATTCGAATGAAAGAAACAGTATACAAGCTAGTCGGATTCCAGAATCTGTAAATAACAATGGTGACACGGGGATTAAAATATTTTTTGCTCAGAGGGAGCACCACACACGATATAACAAAAAAAAATATGTAAATAGTACTTACTTTTAAAAATCGGGCGCCATATTGCAGCGTAGAGCTAGCTGCTAACACGCCGGGGACTCGAACCCCGACGTGAGCTAGCTAAAAAATCAAACTCACGCAGCTGGTACACGTAAAATTTATTAATAAAAAGAACAACCGAAATAATTAAGAAACAAGTCAAAAAATTTAAATATTTAGTCGTTGGAAATTGTATAAGGCTACCAAAAAAAATATATCACAAGAAGATTTTTGGAGAAAAAACTTATGGATGTTTCCAAATTTTTAGGAATTTAAGTATATAGACGAATTTAAATTCGATTGCAATCGTACGAAATTCGTGCCGCTCTATAAATTATTTAACACAAATAAGCTCAAGATAAAGGTTTTTCTTTACATAATTTCGTTAATATAAATTTGAAAGAGAATAAGATCTGATATTAAGAATTTAGGAAAGCAACTTAAAATTAAAATGTCACACGACGGTATAACACAGAACACTTCTATTATATGATGGTTGGGCGTTATTACGCCACACAAATGTCTTATTTAGCACCTGATGTGTCCGTTAGGCACCTGTGTCGTCGACCTTGCTCGGCAACGATCCTGCGCTTCTCTCCGCAAGCTCGCTCGGACTTCTGCGGCCGGCAGACGAAGGAAGAAGACAGGCGAACAATAAATGGCAGGGTAAGGCCAAAAAAAGGTGGCCTTTCAAACAATCTAAGAAAAAGGAAATCTTCTTAGATTAAAGAAGAAGGCACAAGTAACAAGAATACGGAACCTATAAAGGGATTACTCACCAAAGAAAAAAGGGACGAGAAATTCCAGGGAACGTATCCGCTGGCTACTCACATATAGTGGTGGTTAAAATTTGAAACTAACTTTCGAAGAAAGATTAAATATTATTGAATAAAATATCCACACAATAGGAATTCCAACGACAGAATGCGTTGCATTTTTTCTTCTTGACAATGTACAGAACAATTGTCAATTTTTTGAATATTTCAAAAAAAACGAAAAAGTAAAAAAGCTGACCGAATGACTCGTAAAAAGAATTTAATCGAAATGACAACAAAAAGTATCTACTTGCAGGAATTATACTGCAGTAGGTAGGTAGGGTAGGTAGGTAGGTAGGGTAGGTAGGTAGGTAGAGTAGGTAGGTAGGGTAGGTAGGTAGGGTAGGTAGGGTAGGTAGGTAGGTAGGGTAGGTAGGTAGGGTAGGTAGGTAGGGTAGGTAGGTAGGTAGGGTAGGTAGGTAGGGTAGGTAGGTAGGGTAGGTAGGTAGGTAGGGTAGGTAGGTAGGGTACGCCGTAGATAAGTACCGCAACCCGTGCGAAGCCGGGGCGGGCAGCTAGTATTTCAAATAAAAATGTAGATCCATTTGACACAAAGGGCCTACAATTATTCCCACGGGAACCCCAAAAACTGTATACTACCCGCTAAAAATCTATTGTTGTAACTTGCAACTAAACTGTCAAGAATTCACAAGACATACAAAATGTAGAAGGGATTCAGAGATACAATTATATCTCATGCGTACAAATATTTCGATAATAAGAGTGAAAAATAATAATGTGACCCTGTCATAGGTTCGTTAAAGAACCTCTGATAGTAATCTAGGCACATCTAGAACAATTCATTTATTCTCAGGATTACCTACTAAATAAAGACCAGTATTTCGTATACCACCGTGAGCGGCAATAACAGTGAACAGCGAGAAATATCTCGACGTACAGTTGCTCGCGCCACCGCGACCGCGACAGTTTACGAGGTGCGAAGTACGAACGATTCACCTCCGGTCCCACTTGATTTGTGTAGATGCACCGCTCAATACAATCACTAAGTCAATCCGGCTATAAATCAGACAGTTCAGGGGGATACGAGGTTTTATGTTTTCAAACTATATATTAATGTTATTGAGATGGGAGGATATCTGCGTTACCAGTATGGCCAAGCATACCATTGAATGAAGTTTGGAAGTGGTCTAAATGCGTAGGGAGTGGGACTGCCAAAGTAGTGGACGTTTAGTAGGTCTGCTTTCCATTACAGGGTATTGAAAGTCTCTAATGTTGATTTGATGAGAAACGTAACGGTTTGCAAGACTTCAGTCATTACAATAAGACAAGATGGTCCAGTGGTCTTTGCGCTCAGTAAATGGTTCCATATACCAATTTTAAACGTTTTCGTCTCCTTAATAAGAACTTTGATTATAATTTAAGATAGAGTAGATGGAGTACACTTTTAAAGAGTTTTCGTGACGTGCAAACAGACTGTGTATTAATTTAAGATAAAGAAACTAATTTGGGGATAGTCCACAAGTATCTTCGTCACTGACTTTTATTAATGAGTGAGTTTTAAAATTCTGTGCAGTAGCGGCAGGCGGAAGAGGAAGATTAATATCAGAGAGTGGTTTAACAATTTGTATGGGTACTGTGCAACACTGTTGGCAGAAATGCAGCCGCTGTGAATGGGGTAATTTAGAGTTGCTCAAGGGACACTTCATAGTTTGTTTTATGTTTTTTTTTTGGTTTGTTATTCGAACTAGAACTTACAAAAGGATCTTATTTTTCTAATAAAATCAGCGATTTCTGAAATGGGAATCTTTTTTGTTTTAATGCCTTGTTTTTTTCAGGAACCTGGGCTTCCTGAAAAAACAAGGCATTAAAATGGCTTAAAAAGGGGAATATCAAACGTAAGATTTATAACCGCAGAGCTGTCGGTGCGTCTCTATTTGTTAAGCTTTCCGCACCACTGCTTATTCTATTCTATGAATTTTCATTGATGTTGTTTCTAAGTTATTTTTCAGTTAGTGTGTTTACTAATAGTTCCTTTTTGTGTATTGCTTGGTTTTCCTTACTTAATGTTCCTATGTAGGTATGAACATTCTTCCACGTATTACGTTCCTCATACCTGGAAGTGAACATGATTTATTAGCATTTGCCTTATTTTTCATATAACGGAACATGAACAGAAAAACAACTTCTCAATAAGTCTTACGGGGGAAATTGATTCCGTTTCGCCTCTCGAAACGTCGTAACTTTGATCATTTCACCAATAAAGTACTCTGTAACTTGTAAATTAATGCGTTTTATTTTCTGTTTTATGAATTATTTTGGGCGCGACACTCACAACTATTTTCTTTCACCCGGTGGTGTGGATTAACTAGAAGATGCTTTGGTCTAGATTTCGATGCAGTTCTGCTTCAGTTTTCAGTCGTAAATTTCGAAAGGTCTGACTGCCAGGCACAATTTATAAAGCACATTTTTTGAACATGACTCCATTTATTAGGGGAGAAGTACGTCCTGGGTTTAAAATATTGGTTCGGCAGCCTTATCATAATTCACTGAAGGGGTCATCTTACAATGTATTCAGGGAATAATCATTAATCTTATTGCCAAACACACTGTTCGATATACAAAACAATCAACACGTTCTGTGTACATTTCTGAATTTATTACTATCTTGTGTTTTACATCTGCAAAAAATTCGACCGTACTTGTTTATACGTCTTCACTTTGGGAAACGTAATAAAATGTTGGAAAAAGCACCGAGTAATGTTCACAAAGAAAATATTCTTATCATGTATGAATTTATCAGTCTTGTATACTTATTTAATTTTCTCATACAACTATTTACACTAGCTACTAAATTAAATAACTAACTAATTATTATGCATAGGTATATATTTTCTAGGATGAGGCATATATCGGTCAGAGTGTAACCTTAGGGACATTATGGAGCAAGTACTTAAAATGTTTTTTTTTCCTTTTTTAAATTTTATTACAGTATCGGGTTCACCTTGACCCACCCATATATCTTCAGCAGTAAACGATACAGATACAATGGAAAACGAGGCGGCGCTGTTAAAGTTTCGAAAACCCCGGCCTAGGTTCGCCCATATTTTATTAATATTTCGCTTACTTTCTTATCGAGCTCGCCGTATGTTGTGTGAACGTTGATTATAGGTAACACAAATAGTTATCGCGGTGTCGCATCACGATGTGCGACGTGTTCGCTCGGAAAGATTGATGCCACGTAATGAAGCGAAACGCCGCGGTGTCAAAAGTTCAAAACCGTGTAAAGTGGCGTCAACATCGTTGGACCACAGGGTGAATCTCCAGAAAATATTATTTTGTTTAAATTTTGTAGATTCTTGAAAACCTGCGTGCATCGCACATATTTTTTAACAGTATTAATAGGCATGTTCAGATTACAAGTTTTTTATTAGATTAACTGCAGATAAACAAGAATTTAAAGAGATATTATATAATTTTTGTTAACTATTGTTGAGGATAATGATTTAATGTGAGAAAAATTATTTTCAAGCTTAGGAAAATGACGATATGTTGAGGACAATGATAATGCTCATGAATTTAGTTTTGTACTTCTGTAAACGATGAAGGTAAATGAAAATAAAAATAATTAAGTATCTATATGATATTTTTATTTGGTTTAAAGTATCACAATCAACAACAATAATATAAATGATCGTCAAAATAAGTTCAACAAAAAACAACTTCTAAGAGTTTTATAAACTTGATTGCTGTATTCAGATAGATTAAGTAAATTATAAGTATCAAAATCAACAGTCGATTATCAAAATATTAAAAGCTAATCGTCGTATGATCTTAAAAACCATTGGTGAACTAACGGTTTTTAAGATCATACGGCGATTATAACAACTACGGTTTTCACAATCATATGGTGACTGAATTATATAAGTCTAACAAAAATAAATTAAACATGGTCATTAATTAATCTTTCATTTTCACAATATTAATACTTATTAACAATATATATTTTTTTTAACAATTAACAGCCTCATTTATGGTTACTTATTTATTATACTAAGAATAAAATGAAAAGGTAACAGTTCTAATTCAAACTCTGGAAAAGAATCACTTTGAATATGATCAAAATAATGCAAAAAGATGTTTCTGTTGAAAAACAAAAAAAAACTTTAAGTACCTATCTAAAAAAAGAATCATAATTTACTACGGAACCGTAATTTGTAAAAAAAAATGAATTTCGTGGGCTAGGTCGACGAAGCCACCTTATTAGGTTTTATTATAAAGGTATTTAAAATTAGACTTGTGAAGAAGTAGATGGTACAGGGGAATTAAATTGGTTAAAGGTTATATCAGAGAGAACCACTATACGATTTTTCTTTGCTTTATCAGGCTCAATGGAAGGTGCATTTTCATCTTGTAAGCCAATCACTTTCTCTATAAAACCAATATGTTATCCATGAATGCATATTTCTGAAGCGTGACAATCAAAACAACTCATATTGCGTACAGTTGTTCTCGATGTAGATTTCTCCCAAAGAATTTGGTATACAGAAAAGGTGCCCCTAAATGGTTTTAATTTTTTGGGAATTAAGGTATCTCTAAATAAGATATCCTCTCTTTCTATTTTTTTCACAATTATATTAAGATTGTCATTTTCAATGTAAGTTTTAATCAAATCGTAAAATTGTTCAAAAGTCCCTATATCTTTCCCAAAAGTTACCAAACGATCCGCAGTCCTTTTTAGAGTTGCTCCAACTCCATCAGGAGCACCTTTTCCGTGTCCGGATTCTGAATAATTCCACGTTACTATATAATTATAATTTGACGACAATTACTTTTACTTAACCTGGAATTTAAAGAAGCAGTATTATTTTGCAGGAAATTTATGTCATACGTAAGCAGGCATCTAATCTAACAACAACGAGTTACCTCATTGATACTACTGCCTATAAACACTACAGACTACACGAAAGTCATGCACTTCATAAAGATTTCACTGAGCTTTAATAGTACCTATAAATACTTTATAACATTTTCAAAGGATCACAGGGACCACTTGTTCCTGTTATCCTTAAGGATGTTTCCATCATCATTTATTAACTCCTCAAATAAACTGAATAGCTGCCCCTGCTTTGAAATATATACTTCATCGTATCTAAGGCTGTTTATTTTATTTTATTTTATTTTATTCATTTTAGGAAAGCTTACAGCTAATACATTTAAATATATATTACAATGTGTAAAAGATGGCCAATTACAAGCTTCCACTAACGATTAGTGTGAGTAATATTAACTACGCGAAAACAGCGGCGTGGGAAATACGCAAATGAATAATCTGTTGTTTGGGTCATATATATTATACATCTTTAAGTCTACACTATCTTCACACAAAGCCTTGCATTGGGGACCTTCGTATGTAGCGTATATAACATTAAATTTTTCCAATATATACAAAAATCGTCTAACATCAACAATATGACTATTTATATAAATTATTAAAATGTAATACTTGAGGTCCATGATAGTCTATATTATTAAACTCGATCTTAAACAAATGCATAATTACGAACTCCCATCATTATCCTCAACATTTGTCATTATCATTCCGCATAATGTCATTCTTCTCAACGTGCGTCATTATCCTGGCAGTACAAATTCAGGACAATGATGTTGAGAAAAATGATAAATCGGAAAAAATCTTGTTTAAACCTATTTTGCGCACGTAGTATTTCAAAAAACGTTTTATAATTGCGTATGTACACAAAACCTGCATACTTTTTTGTTAAATGAATAGAATAACAAAATAATTTGACGGATAAACAAATGAAAATGTAAATGACGTTTGCAATGAAACTTTTTGGAGAATGAATTTCAAAGTCTTACCTGCAAATAACGCGCGCGTGTATCTTCACCAAAGCACGTCGCCCGACCGTGGTGCGGGGAGGTCTGTTCGCATAGCCACGAGTTTTCCCCCCGCCCGTCTCTTACACGACTTAATATTGAAAACAAACATAGCGCAGGACAGTGACGCACATTTTTTGAACATGTGTTTTTTATTTATTAACTTAGCGAGTATTGGCCGTGTTGTCAAGAATATGAAGATTGATTATGTATAATTACAGCACTCAACATCAAATAGCTAAATGAAGTCAACATTTTTTATATCATCAAAATATAGACCGCGTGTGCCGAGGCGACACGTGAAAAAATGGCAATTTTTATGTGTTTTTTTTAAATATATTTTTTATTATTAATTTTTTACGACGATGGTATAAAGCAACATTTTTGTTGATTATTTTACTATTAAAAGTAACACTTGAAAAAAAAATACACACACACGTTCACGAGAAATTTTCAAAGACGTTAATTTCGAGCCTCTCGAATATTGACCCCACAGTCTAATGTTATACAGTCCGACAACGCGACTGTCTGGAGAAGAAATGGAAGGTTTAATGTACCGAGCTTCCTTTGCAATTGTGACTCGGGACACGGTATTCAGGTTAACGTAATCTGTTTCAGATAAGACTGTGTTCTTTTTAGTTATGACTTGTAGAATACTAGCCTAACCACAGTCCAAAGCTGGGCATGGCTTTGCCCAAGTTTTCTTGCAGAATGTTGGCATCGGTTTGGTCTGAAAAATCACTGTATAAAGTACTAATTACCTACACTGTGGATGTGCTATACAGCTATTTGCAGGTGGAAGGTACCAACCTTTGACTTTAAAAATAAACGTTTTTAGGCCTAACCATTACAGGGTTGGTGAACCAATGACACATTTTTATTCGCTAAATTTTAGCTAAATTTAGAATGGACGATAGCCTAGTAGATACTTTATGAATGTTTACAGGTAACAAGCTGATGCAATTTTTTCAGATTTCTGGCTGAAAATAATGTGTTGTTTGTGATTTATTGCAGTTAGTGAAAAGGTAGTTTATAATATTATTGTTCGATGTTTTACTGCTTATATCCAATTGTATTCCGATTTTTCCTTATACTATTTCTGTTACATGGGGAGATGTCGTGTTTATTTGACAAAAGAAAACTCTAAATTATATTTAATGTGTCTCGGGTGCCATCAAGTGCAGGTTACGATCCATCTTTACGCCACAGCATTAATGTCAAGGATCGTTTATGATTTATAATTCGCAATTCTCTTGTGAAATTTATTGTTTATATTTCTGATTATCCTCGGCGCCCATATTTGTATAAGATTACTGCTGATGCGGGATGATTAATGGATTTGTCATCACTGAGGTTTCTCGAGGATATACCTTAATTGATTTTAATATCAGTTTATGTCATAACACGTCTTAATTATTTTCCTTATCGACTTCTCAACATCAAAATTAACATTTTTATTTATCTTTAGAAGATACAAGTTGCCAAAAATGGATAATTCCGATGTTTTTATAATTTTTAATTGAATGAAATCATACACTCGGAAGTTCCAGGTACTCTACCGACCATCATCTGCCCTAGCCTTTCGCAACTATGTTGGGGTCGGCTTCCAGTCTAACCGAATGCAGCTGAATAGCAGTATTTTACATGGGGCGACTGCCTATAATCTGACCACAACCCAGTTACTGGGTAACACGATACCCCTTGGTAAAATTGGGTGACAGACTTTTGGGCTTCTGACTACCCGAAACGACTGTCAAAGATTACGATGACAGCCGGAACTAACGGCTTAACGTGCTTTCTGAGGCATAGAAATCCTAATTATGTAATGGATGGTCACCCATCCACAAACCGACCGCGGCAAGCGTAGCTTAACCCTATATCGACCCGTGCGGCTGTTATTATTTAGCCACTAACCATTATTGATTTAAAGTACAAAGATAATTGTGTGCACGGATTAAAGAACGTTCAGTTTTGCTAATTTTGACACGGAACACTGAAAATTTTATCGAAGTCCTAAAACGAAGAAAACCTTTCAGTTATTACGAGTAGTAGGTATCTAGTCTCATTTACAGATATCATTGCAAAGTAATCTATTCGTTTTCGTTACGGAATTAGACAAAATACGATGGGTAAGATATTGAAAAACTAAATTATCCAAGCACGTGTCAAATTGGCCATTCCAGCCAAATCTAATGACACGGTCATGGGTGCGCGCAAGTTTATTTTCAGGGGGGTGCTTTTTCAGCTCCACGAATTGAGCTTGATAATTTTTGCACTTCACCTCGAATGATAGGTTAACGTTTGTACATTCATAGGAGTAACTTTGTCGACTTATGCCGAAAAGCTTAACAATTAAGGGAATGTAGGATGCAAGAGCGAGCAAATCGAGCTCGAAAGTTTTTGTTTCTCGCCTCGAATGGGATAAGTTTAATTTTGACCATACATACAGAAAGACGACTCACTGTGTCGATTTATATAAAGAAGCTTAAGAATTAAGACAGAGTAGGATGCAAGAGCGAGCGAGCAAGCTCGATAATGTTAGCACTCCGCCTAGGGTCGGTTGAATTTTCGGAAATAGGATTTTGGTAGCTTTAGAATCGAGAGATTGTAGAATGCAAGAACGCGCGAAGCGAGCATGAAAATTTTAGGATCTCGCATCGAATAGGTTGAGTTCTCTATTATTCTATTAGGCGTTTTCGGATATTTGTTTAGTTCTGTATGTTTTTACATCTACTTATACTTTATTTTGAAGCCAGGGGGGTGCAAATGCACCCTCTTGTACCCCGCTCCCGGCGCCCATAGACACGGTGTAATTACTTTTGTAACTACTATCTGATGGGAAATCCATCCTATTGTATTTGCTCGTCATAAAACTGACAGCTACCCCGAGATAATTTGTGATGCAGAAGCGAACCCTATATCTATTATAAGCAGTTACGAGGGCAAACGGAACCGTAAACTTCACCCGAAAATGAAATGTTGGCTTAGGAGGCAATAACTTAATTTTAGTACACAGTAATTAACTTTATCTTATCTTAGAATCTTTGAAGTTTGCATTAGCTGTCGAAAGCGTCACTGCCAAAAGTTATGTATGTTTAATTTATGGGCCCAACTTAGTAAAAGTGCATATGGCTTTGTTTGGACATTAACTACGTATTTTTATTCCGTACTTACTACGTTACTTACGGCCCGCAATGGCAGTGGCCAGATGTGTGTGGAAAAAGGAAAGGGGAGCATTTGCCCAGCGGTGGGACATCACGGGCTAAATAGATAGATAACGTATAGTATGTTGATGTAGGTATCGTAACATAACTTGATAGCATGTGCAGGTAGGGAAGTTAAAATCATGTCAAAATATTTGTTGCTACATATATAAATTGAAGTCTTCAATATCGCAGTCTGATAGAAACTGCGGGGTAATTACGTAAAACACTAACAGTAGGAATGGGGTTCATTTTGACAATTCAACAACATTCATTGCGTTATTTACGTTGTTGAGCAGACAAATTTTTCGAACATATGAAGTAATGGATTAGCAATAGGCTTCAATATGATTCAGATTGTGATAGATAGTGTGTTACGTAATTAGGGTGCTGGGCATGTTGCATAGAATTTAACCAAAATGTTGTTGAGCTGTTGTAATTGCGATTCACTTACGTTTACGATACCTACGTCAAAACGTTCGTGCCAGGCCTTCAAACGTACAAACTTGTGAGACTCAGTAGACCTTATTTTAACACTTTTCCAACCGTACGAGCACGTTCGTAAGCCTACTCCTGAATACGCCGTCAGCGGCACGTGTCACGTCAATAATGACATGCAAAGGTTAACACTAAAGGGAGTAGCCGGTTCCTATAAACATGCTCTTGTTACTTACCTTCACTTTCGAAAACCTTTTTTATTTGTGGAGCAACAGTAGGTATCGTGTGAAGTAAGTGTGCGGCCTGTCAGGTTCGTTACTTACGAATTTTATTTTATTTTATTTTCCACCCAATATATCTTGACCCGCGACAAAAAGTTAACTAACTTTAAGGGCCTGCGCACACTGGCGACACGGCACGGCTAGTAATTTTTATGCGATGAATAGAAATATAATTTAATAGTATGACAATAAATTTGATATTTCAATGAGGAAGGACGTCGCGACATGCCGCGGCATCATTGCTGTCAGAATGCGCTTGCATGCAGTGATGCCGAAGGATCCTCTGCCATGCCGTGCCGCCAGTGGGTGCAGGCCCTAAGGCACGTGTCCCACCGCCGACGAGGAAGCGACTGTATACTCCGTTGGTTTGTAGTTAACTAATAGTTAAACAAAAAAACCACGTGATTCATGGGTGCTAAACCTTTTATTACAAATTTTAAAATCATTTTGTTTATTGAACAGCACCCTAATTACGTAACACACTATCTATCACAATCTGAATCATTTTGAAGCCTATTGCTAATCCATTGCTTCATAAGTTCGAAAAATTTGTCTGCTCAACAACGTAAATAACGCAATGAATGTTGTTGAACTGTCAAAATGAAACCCATTCCTACTGTTAGTGTGTTACGTAATTACCCCGCAGGACTACAAGCATAAATACCGAAATTTCACCAAAGCCTATTCACACGCATTTTTGTCAAAGTTATTTTAGGTTATTCATATTATAATTAGTCATTTTATATGAAAACGTCAAAAGTTTCACATGAGAACCAGCTTTCTTTTTTTTTGTTATTGGCTTCTCGCCGGTTAACCTAGGAGGTTGTTGGCTGCTTAACCGGACATGCCTGTGGTTGCCTTAACAAATTAAGGCCTCCAGCCAGGGCTTAAAAAACTTACAAACTAATAGGCGACTACACGCCAAGGGCACCCCCTGTGGGGTACGGACCTCGGCTGATGGCGTTGCTGGAAGAGGGCAGCAAGGGACAGGCTGAATCAGGAAAAGCTACAGGCTCGGCGGCGCGGGCTGGCTCGAGCAAGGGTCGGAGCGGATGTGCGCGGCGGCGAGGAACGAAGGATGGCGCGCGGCGGTCTGTTTTTGTGTTTCTTTATGGTGTTGGTGGCCTTACTACTCTCCTGGAGGAGGGTGTGGCGTCGTCGGGGGTGAGGATGATAACCGGCAATGTTTCGAGTGAATATAAATACTTAAAAAATAAACCGACTAAACGTAGGTAATATCTGTCACTTCAGTTATCATGCTATGTCACAGTTGTACTCTTCAATTTAGCAACGTTATCTAATTTATTGTATTTTTTAAAGGTTTAGAGAACCTGTCTTTTTGGGATCTACAATACACATATTACAAAATATTGTATTATTATTACAAATCTAACAAAAAAATTGTGCTCAAGCAATTACATCTACGAAGAGTAGTTTATTTAAGAATAAATGATAAAGTTTAACATACTTTCATAAAAGAGGAAACTATCATAAAAATCGAAAATAAATTGAATTTGTTTATAACGTATTTTTAAACAAGAAAGTGTCATCTATAAAAAACTCGATACGATTTACGATTTGTTTACCTTTAGTTAATAACCTAAACCAATGGAGTAAAGCTATCATCGATTTTCTCGCACAGAAAACGTACAAAAGATTAAAGGTCCCAGGTAAGTAAAAGAGATATAAATATTAATAGTTGATCGCTGACTGTTCACATCGCCGGCGAGTACCTACTCAAAGAGAGTATTCGCTCAGCAACGCTTCCTTGGCGGGCAGAACACTCACCGAGAGACACACTCTTAGTACATACGCATACCAGCGAGTAATCGCTCGTTACCGTCACGCTCTTGCTGCTCGTTGCTCGCATAATCGTTTTTAGCTGCTAGCTCTACTTGTTTCTCGTTAATCGCCGGCAGTGGGACAGGTGCCTTAACGTTCTCTATTTGAACTTTTTGCCTCTAAAACCAGCGCTATCATGAAGCGTTTAGTAAAACTGGTCCTTGCACTTGCCCTCTTGCCCTCTAGTTGCGTGTTTAATCCGTCTGTCAAGTAGTCAAAGTCCATTAAGACGTTATCGGCTTGGTATCTGTAATATTCGAGCACACCGCAATGCTTTTAATGTTACAGTTAATTTTTATTTATTTTTCGGTGTTAATTCGGACAGCCGTTAGATATTTTTTTTTACCGTGCTCGTTTAAAAGACTGATTGATTGACCACTTGATTGCTAATCAAGTGGGCAATGAATGACGGAGGTAGGTTGGTACTAAAGTGTAAAAAAGAGATTTTATTCAGTGCGACAAAGTATCATGCTCGGTATAATTTCTCCTTTGTGCTACAGAGTGGGCGATAATTTTGCGCGATAAAATGCTTGTTCAGTTCAGTGGTCCCAGAAAGCTAAATTACTTAGATCTACTTATGTTATGAAACCTATTCTTATACTATCTTTAATTTGCTTTCTCGTCTGTAAGTGTAAGTACCCTTTTCTAATATTCTTTGTTCCTTCTTGGAAATTCTTTTCTCCAATATGATTTCCTTTTGTTACGGCTCTCCGAAGCGAGGTAAATAATGAGAAGCGGGGCGTCAGGAAATATACTCATAATGTTATTTCAGTGCAACTTTTCTTATTAAAAGTTTGTTTGGAAATAGAGAGTTGGAGATGCAATCCTCCGATTTCACTGTCGGATGCTCTCCTGCATTGCTTTTTTATTTGTAGCGAGTTGTTCCACCGATCTGAGAGTGCCTGCGACCGTTTCAAGTTTCAAAGCGTTGCTTCACCTCGTGTATAGGTACTCTATTAACACGGAAATAGCTACATTTTGCATTTGTCCCCCTTCGGAGGGGGTGGTAAAAACATTTTCCCGTCTTCATACTCGTTTTGTACACAATTTCCCAGCTCTACACTATTCAATGACGCGATTTATGGAACTAAGATGAAATTAAGAAAAGGTATCCTAAAAAGGATAATTTTGTTTCAAGCGAAAGAGGAATTTATTTCTCCAAAAATGTGCGTAGGCCGGGAATCGAACCCGGATCAACTGCTTGGAAGGCAACTATGCTGACCATTACACCACCAACGCCGATTACTATTTAATTTAAATCTGTTACACCTTAATGATTTCTCATTGTTTTGTTAACACAGTTGTTTCAATACGATTGCAAAGTAAACACTTACATAAAGTTCGATTTTATTGGAAGTAAGTTATAAATAGACATCTGAATACAAGTGTCTGAATACAAAAAATAAATATACATGCAGTGCCTAGGAGTTTTGTCTCTTTTGAAAAGTCTAGGAAAAGATTAAGAATGGAATGAAATTGAATTTGTCTAAGTACCTACCTAGCTAAACTTTAAGCCGTAAACAATGTAGGTACACCGCTTTCTATCATAAAAAATGTTTAATTGTTCTAAAATGTTATTTTGTCCATATACTAAAGACCTTAATGTATATGGTAAAAGGCAAGGTTAATATACATATTAACCAATAAAATTAATATTAATGCATGTCATTTACTGTTTGTATCAACAAACAGTACACGACATGCATTAATATTAGCCTGACTAATTGTATAATTAGTTATGTAAATGCAACACATATAATTTTGACGTGTAATATTTACGACTGTGACGAATACTGACATTGATGCGCGAAGAAATCGTTATCATTGACAGTTCAACTTTTAAAGCATCCATGAGTTGTACAAATGTCCATTACATTTACTTATTTTATTTTAACTTAAAATTAAACTTAAAGTTGTTAAACTCAATAGTCTGAAAATGTAACAGTAACATCACAAGCACTATGTAACTTTAAAAGTCGGGATCGGACAGTTTCTTCTTAACACATGTTTTCATAACCTAGCTAGGAGAGCAGTGCTCCCACTCGAATACACGATTGTAGATTATAGTACTTATTTGTAAAACTGTATTAATAGCATGTACTACACGTCTACAATCCTTTGTTTTGAGTGAATTAATATTATGTATATATATATACATTTACGTTCATAGCTTATTCAAAAGCACGTATCGCTAATAATTTTTTTTTACTTAAGTTGAAGAGTATCTTTTATTAAATTGATTTCATAAACTTAATACAAATTGAAAGCACACTTCGATTTCGTATTTTTGTTATTATGTAAACTGTAGCATTTATTTTTCTATTTTCATGGTTTAGAAGCCTATTTACTTCTTTAACTTTTGATAACTTGACGTCACTTAACAAAAAGAAAATACGTAGAATAGTGCGCAGTGAATATTTTAGTTTCAGGTTCTCTGTTATTTTATATCTATCAACGAGTATCTTTATAACGCTTGTGTTTCGGGATTACATTTTCTTAATAGAATTCTTCAGTCAGGTATATTACATTATACAAGTTATTACAAGTTGACTCGCCGCCATGTAGAGTATTTTTTTTCTGGTCAGATACTTAACAACGCTTTTTATAAATGATGCGAGTGGTAAAATTGGTCTTTAAGATCTTGTTTTAAAAATATGGGTGGTAAATTATAAATTATTTTAATACGCTGATACTGATCTTGTAACCATAAATATTTTGACAACGTCAACATTAGATATATTATAATAATATTCATGAAAATGTGGCGTGTAATTATTTTTGTTTGACATTCCTCTTATCTCGTAAGCAAGTTATTAAAACTGGACCTAAATTGGCACACCCTGTATATCTCGTTATTCGGAACCAGGTCTCGAGATGCCAAAACCGAAATTCGAGTATTTTTACTTATTACAGTTTTTATGATATTTATGTAAGTATGAAATTTAATTTTAAAAATTATGGAGTCAGTAATAACTATGTAATTAAGACGAGTTTTTATTGAACCATAAATATGAGTCTTGTTTATAAATACTCGTTTAGTAAGTATACAGTTACAGTTAAGTATCAATTTGATCGAAATAAACACAAGTGGGTTGGATGTTTTATCGAGACCCTCTTCGTTCAGGGAAATTCGGCAATAGTGCCATTAGGCTGAACTAAACGCATAACAAAATATCTTTTACGGGAGTGGACGATCCCGTGATAGGGAAGTTCATCGAACTTATGATTACGCCCTCGGGACCTGTTTTATTATCACGAGCAATAAACTTTCAATGATACCGGCAATGAAGAGTGCTGGGAATCAATTATACAATGATTTATGGTGGAATAACGTAAACTTGTCAAACTTTTTTCGTTTTTTTTTTCTTGTTGGTTTGCTTGTAATTAAGTAAACCAACTGGCAATAAAAACCAAAAAAGTGCGAATTCTGTGCTGATAATCGATTGACAGTTTCTATTTGAAATCAATGATTGTGACTAAAAATAGATATAGTTAGTAGGTTGGCACCTACTAAGACTAACTTTATCTGTCAAATTTTTTAATGTCACAAGTATAGAGAATATACTCCATTTGTGACATTAAGTAGTAAGAAACTATGCAATGTCATGTCACCACACCACTGAATTTAATATTTTCATATTTTTGATGCAGTACCTACTTATTTACTTACTGCCATATACAGGGTGGATTTTTGAGAAGGGGCAGCAAGGGCAGTTACCTTAACCGTTGTAGCTACAGGAAAACGGTCTTAGGAGACATTTCTTAAGTTTTTGAGAAATTTTGTTTTTTATTCACAGATTTTGAAAAAGATTTACAGTCAGCAGGAAAATGGGCAATTTTCAAATTGTTTTTTTTTTGTCAATCGATCATGTTTCATATAAGAATCAAAAACCTCTATTGGACCAACTGAGGTTTGAGTACTAGAAAAGTCAGAAATCGCAAACAACTTTTCTCATTCATTTCCTAGGAAATGAGACTACAACTTACTTTTTATTATGGATAGACTAACCGGTACAATGAAGACTAGCCGAAAATACACAAAAAAAAAATCGAATTTCGAACGAATACGCGTCATAATTTAATTTGCTTTGAAAACAGAATCGAGATAATTTGTTGCCTGGTTACTTATGATTTCCGAAATTCCGTGACAAAAATGACCTCTGAAGATGAAGATGGCGCTCCGCCACACAACAGCCGCCAAACCCGTTCTAATTTGAACCGGCAATTCGAGAGGCAGTGGATAGGAACATATGGTCCTATACCGTGGCCACCTCGCAGTCCTGATCTCACGCCTCTTGACTTTTTTATGTGGGGGCTATTAAAAAATGAACTTTATAAAAAGAAATACGAGTGTTCTGGAACTCAAATATTCACCACGATTCTCTATGGCATTCATCCTTTCCCATTATCAGCTGCTACCCGCTCTGTAGTAAAGAAAGTAAACCTAGGCCTACGTCAAAACGGCTACCATTTTTAGCACCTCATAAATCTTAGAGCACGAAAGTAAAAATTCTAGGTGAGTCCACAATAAAGTCTAAAATTTTTAATTTTGAGGTGAAATAATACTCAAAGTAAATGTTATTATTTTTCATTTCGATTTTTCTTTTTTGTAGCTATCAGTTTATCGATGGTAAAATAGTGAGTTGTAGTCCTATTTCATACGAAATATATGGGAAAAGTTTTTTGCGATTTCTGACTTTTCTAGTACTCAAACCTCAGTTGGTCCAGTAGAGGTTTTCGATCCTTGTATGAAACATGATCGAACGGCATAAAAAAAGTTTTGTGAAAATTGTCCATTATCCTGCTGACTGGACATTTTTTCAAAATCTGTGAATGCAAATCAAAATCTCTCAAAAAGTTAAGGAGTCTCCAAAAACCGTTTTCCTGTAGCTACAACGGTTAAGGGAGCTGCCCTTGCTGCCCCATTTCAAAAATCCTATTTTTTATATCTACCTAGTAGATATAAAAAAAAACTGTGAATTTTCATGTGAAATAAGTGTGATAATATAATGTTAGGTATAATACATTCTGTGTAGAAGTAAAAGTCATTTTTTATAGCTACATAAATACCAGACATAATTATTCCGAACTCACTTGGTTTCGTTCTTTGTTTTGGTCATAAAAAATATTGCAAAGCGAACATATTGTGTATATATTGGGTTATTTTTACGACTAATAATATCCGTGTTTACGATCGTAAGATTGTCACATTACATAATACAGCCCTTTCTGTAATAAGTTGGCAATGTTAGTACCGACGAGTATGTGAACATCTCGCAAATAAAGACAAATAAACATGTGCTGAATTACCTAGAACTATAAGGGTTCTTTTATGTTAAATAATTATGTTAAAGTTACTATTACAATATTACATAACTTATCATTACGCCTGTATTCTCCGAAGGGTTAGGCAGGTTTGCACCCATAGTAGGTACTTAGGTACACCTACATTGCAACCAGTTATGTTTAAGTACAATGTAATAGGAGGCGAGCCTATTGAGAATAACCGGGCACAAATCCAGACTCTGGGCGGCTATTGACAAATCCCAGATGCAAAACCCAATAACATTGCCCGACCCGGGAATCGAACCCAGGACCTCATACTCAGCAGTAGTGCTTTCGACCATGAGACCAACGAGGCCGTCAGTCGTTACAAGATTATTAACAAAAGTACCTTTCATCCCTGAAACTTTGCATATGTGCTAAACACGTGTACTGTGTAGTTTCAGGGAGATTCAACACATTATATCAGCCATGTACGGTCACCAAATGTGATAAGTAACCAGGGTCGTCGGATATAGCTGAAGTTTAGTAAGACACCGATGGAAATTTTCGAATAAATTTAACTTAATTAATAGAATACAAACAGTTCATTTATCATATTAAATTTCATTTGAAAACATCCATCGGTTTCTTACTAAACTTCAACTATATCGACGACCCTTGTTACTTATCTCTTTTGGTAACTATACATACGGCTACATATCAAGCTATACATTTCCAGTTTTAGGTGACCTCGCATTGTATAGGCTTTTCGTACAATGAGAAGCCAGCTTATACTGGAAATGTATATCTTGATATGTCGTCGTAAATACGTATTTAAAATATCTTACATTTTCTATTGAAAATATTGCAGAATAAAAAGCGACAACAAAAATGTGCGTTGGCCGGGAATCGAACCCGGATCAACTGCTTGGAAGGCAACTATGCTGACCATTACACCACCAACGCAGCTGAAAGAAGGCTATATATTACATCGTCTGTTACAAAATCCTACTATTTGTAAGTATCATCAATTAAATTGTACTTTCTATAGTAAACCAAGTTATTTCATTCGTGCAGGCCATTTTAAACATTAGCTGGCTAAACGCAGAGTTCAAATTACAAAACGCATTAAATTGCATAACTTTTACTTCGTTACAAAAACTAAATAGGTAGGTACTAATTCATCTGTTTGTAAAGGCTCCTTCAGAAGGCGCGACGCGACGGTGCGACCGTGCGAATCGTTTCTGGTAGAACAATTTCCATGAAGTTTTCATAGAAATTGTACTACTAGCGTCGCGTCGCGCTGTCGCGTTGCGCCTGTATTTTTTGTAAAACTTTTCTACTTGGCATTATTATTCTTTTGTTGTGGAATCTAACCTAATAAACATTGATTTAAACAACTAGGTATTAGGATACCTACAATCCAGCATTGCAAGCGAGAAAGTAAAACGTGAAGATCGTATTACCTACCTACTCCGTCTAAATGTACGAAAAGTTTAAAATACTTCGGTGACACTCTAGTTCTTGGGTTCAAAGGGGACGTAAAACGCTTATTAGATATTGAAAAACTGTTTGAGCTCGAGATTGAATACGAATAAAGTTATTTATTAAAACTTTGTGCACGGATAAAAATACCCGTACAGAGCGGACCTAATGCCTTGGGCATTTTCTACCAGTCTATACCTTAGAGGGACGCAGAGACAAAACATAGTACTTAGGTGCAAAATAAAAGAAAATTTCCACTCGTGTGCCAGCAAGGCGTATTAACGTAGAAACCTAAAAACTCACGTGTAACTTTTCATGTCCATTTGAAACAACCTCAACAAAGTTGCAGAGTTGCAGAGAAACATGTGTTCAAGGACCATACAATTAGGGTTGCCAGGCCCAAAAATAGAAAAGCCGGACACAGCTATTCATATTTAGCCGGATATTTTGCCCTGAAAGCACACACACACCCACACACCACGCACAAAACAGCATTCTAAAAAAAAAAATGGTACAGTTGTTTGTGTATTTATTACTGTTATACATTTCAGACTTATTCTACTCTTAATTATGTATAAATGTTATTATGAAACACATTTTATTCTTACTAATGTAATTTGTGACTTTTTTACCTACTTACATTCAAAGTAACTAAAACAATCAATAAATCAGCCTTACGGTTCCCACAGACAGGCGCGACGCGACAGCGCTACACAAAGGCGCCGCTCGTCGTGCGACACGCGGTGCCTTTGTGTCGGGCGTCGCGTCGCGCCAGTGTGTATGAGCCTTTAACGTTTGTTAATAAATTATAGATAGGTGTAACTTTCCAGCTTACAAAAATAAAATAATTAAGTACGGTCTACCTATCTTTACTCCACTTTATACTTAAGAGACGGGGTGGGGTTGACCAAAAGCCTAACAAAAGCCGGATAGGCCAGGACTTATATATATTTGGCCGGACACGATTGTGAAAAGCCGGATACCTGGCAACCCTACATACAATTATTTATATCATCGTTTACCTTTACTCAATGAGCACCTGCCTTATCTTACTGATAATATTTCTTTTTTTTAAACCGCCACCAATTATTTCTGTAGCGGATCTCCGATCTCACTGTATTAATTAGTTTATCAGTTCATTTGTATGCAAGCATGAATCCTCCCCATATGATACTTACGTAATTTTAATTTTATTATGACTCTTGAAAATGTCCAGATGTTACTGATATTGTAAGATAACTTTTTAACCGTACTGTAAAGGAAATTATTTACAATAATCAGCTTTCAATTAGTATTGAATTTAAGTATTAATTTAATTTAATTTTAGTATTTAATTTATTTCTTTAGTGAATTGAATTTTAATTACAACAAGAAAATAATAATACTTAGGTATGGCTATAATCGCCGGACTAATTGCGTAACACACTAACAGTAGGAATGGCTTTCATTTTGACAGTTCAACAAAATTCATTGAGTTATTTACGTTGTTGAGAAGACAAATTTTTCGAACACATGAAGCAATGGATTTGCAATAGGCTTCAGAGTGATTCCGATTGTAATTGATAGCGTGTTACGCAATTAGGGTGCTGTTGTGTAAAAGAAAATGGCATACTTAACCAAGCAAGATGTAAGAACTTTTTTTTTTGCGTGGGGCATCGTCAAATGACCTCTCCCGCTCTGGGCGGAGCGGAAGGGCGTGTCAGACTCTTACTGACTAAAACCCACCCTTGTTCCTTCAGTCGCCTGTGCGCCAGGGCCACGGTACAAAGTGAAACAACCTAAGGCGTATATTTACTCTCAGTCCACCCACCATCAATGTTACACCATCAACAAATAAACTACAAATATCGGATAAACTTTCAGTGCGTAGGCGTAAACTGTGGTCGTAGATTAAGATCATAATTATATTGTTATTATTACACTAATTAAATGTACTCAAGAGAAAACTAATATTCTGTAACGAAACCGAGATTAATTAGCCGTTACCAACTCCAAGAAACTGTGCAGTTCGTAGATAACTATACCCGCGCGCGAATGTCAAGCTTCCATTTAATTATAAGGGTGGTTACAGACGGGCGGTACTTGAACGTTGCGAACACATTATAGGGTACAAACGAATAGTATTGGTAGCCAGCTAGCCAGTAATGGAGTTTAAGCTGTTTTATCATTCATAGTCCAACATATTTATGTAACCTGCGTAAATGGATTTCAAACGAAGGAGGTACCTTGTATCCATTTCACAGTGAACCATAGAATTGGTGGTGTCCCCTGTAACCATTTGCAACATTTTTATTAAGGAGGTGACATATAGTGACCTTATTGGTGATGTCCTTCAGAAAGGTCAGGTGCGTAGTACTCGCAACCGGCGTGCGTCTATGACCAGATGTATGAACGTAAACGAGGCGAAAGGATCGTAACAGGTGGCGTTCTGTAGTTTCTGCCTACCCCCATGGGAAGAAGGCGTGAGTTTATGTATGTATGTGTATGTTTATTAAGGAGGTGTTAAAATTATTGATTATTTTGTGAATGATTATTTTTCTCTTTTTCCTTTGGTTAATTTGGTCGATGCAGATACATATTCTAAATGGAAATCTGATTTCCTTGAAACACAATAACTGCCGTGCACTCTTTTTTAGTGTACAACATAACATCGAATAACATTTAAAGGCACGTGGGTACCTATATCAGAATCATTCATCTTAAAGTGGGTAATCGCACGAGGTATTTTGGAAATAAGTAGACACGTCTTCGAACAGCAGCCTTATAATCACGGTTCTCAATTTAAATTACAATAATCACTCAAGTTAACACAGATGAAAATGGATTTAGATTTAGGACGTAAGCGATCCGTCGTAACCGTCTAGTCCACGCTATCGTTCGATACCAAAAAACTGCACGAATACGGTGGTTGTTTGACGTTTATGACGTTCCGCCAGAGTGACAACTGTGCTGTCACTCTCGTCCGCACAATGTTCATTGGATCAATCATACAATCAATGTCAAAATAGGGTTTTCAATCTGTACTACTAGATGGCGCCAGGGACGCGCCTTCACGGCCGGACTGACAATCGCCCGTCCCCGGGCGAATATGTATTCCTGCAACAAAAAGGTACCATACTGTTAGTTGAGCAGCCATGCTCGTCCACCCTGACATGAGCCAGTGCCTCTTACTTTAGGCCACAGCCTATTTCGAACTCACTCTCGCAACTTGCACCGCTCTTTTTCCTCATACGATGCGTAGCCCGGACAAATGCGTCCCTTCGACTTGCCCCGAGTGCAAGACCGGACAACACCGTCCCTTCGACTAGCCATCGGCTCGCTCATAATTATGATGCGTAGCCCGGACAAATGCGTCCTTTCGACTTGCCCCAAGTGCAAGACCGGACAACACCGTCCCTTCGACTCGCCATCACTCACGTCAACGAACTAGATTCGTACGTCCCTTCGACCAGCACCGCTAAGCCCGGACAATACTATCCATTCGTGACACACAGACGCATGCGTCCCTACGAACCTGCTAGCACTCTAGTCAGGACCGGACAACATCTCTTCTTTGGGTTTGCGTCCTCTCGAGTTACCAACCAATGGGCAAAACCGGACAACAACATCCACACGTAATCACATCACATAATTTGAACGTACCTTAGGTTCTGAACACTATGCTCGGTGGATGTCTACTTCTACATCAAAGGTTATAGGTCCCTCATCTTCCGAATCAGCACTAGCTGTTTCAGAAGGGGCCGTAAGCGTTTCAGACGATGCAGTCAGAGTAGCGGATCTGCAGTCAGGGTGTCAACACTGCGAGCCGACATAATCTCAAAATCGGCGTCAATAATGCCTTCTGACTGCATATCTACCGCCTTCACGGCTTCCTCGTCATTTATAATGCCTTCAGCTAATTCTAATAAGCCCTCGTGACCTCCCGGCACCAAACGCAAATTTTCGTGCGAATACTTTAACGTACGACAAGGACCATCTACACTTTTTAATTCATAGCGGTCATTTTCCAGAACATTGGTGATCACGAAAGGTCCCCTGAACTTTCGGTCAAGTTTCGTCTGATTGCGTTCCGAACTTTTTACGAAAACGTAATCACCTTTATTAAATGGCTTTACTCTAGCTCTTCCGCGATTAAAACGAATAGTATCAGCGTTAGCAGCTTTCTCTATATTCTTGGATGCATTTAAGCGTATCGCTTCTAAATTTAAGCGATCGTGTGGACCATCTCCAGTTGAAAGCTTAGAAATTCCTAACGAGGACGATTGAACTCCAAGCATTAATTCAGTCGGGGTATATTTCGTGACGGTAGACCTTGTACTATTTAGAGCAAGTTGCACGTTGCCCAACTC
The DNA here is from genome assembly GCA_917490735.1 of Dryobotodes eremita. NCBI lineage: Eukaryota > Metazoa > Arthropoda > Insecta > Lepidoptera > Noctuidae > Dryobotodes > Dryobotodes eremita. The sequence continues at coordinate 12,602,561 of OU823251.1, read as the reverse complement.
ATCGCGCCAATTCTTGTGCGGATCATTTTCAATGATTGTAAGTAAAGATTTTAGAGTTGGCATTACCCGTTCGACCTGACCGTTTGCTCTACTTGAGCCAGTGGCGATGAAGTGAAGGTCAATGTGATGTTCCGCACAAAATTTCTTGAATTCACCGCTAATATAGCAGCGACCCTGATCAGCTACAATTCGTTTAGGAGCCCCAAACAAACAAACAGCTTTCTTCAGTGCCATAATGGCACTGGCCGCATCTAAAGAAGTGGTGTGTTCTAACAGGACGTACTTGGTGAACGCATCAATGATGACAGAACAGTATTCTTTTTGATCACTCTTACCCGTCAATTTTCCAGTAAAATCTATGTGCAGCGTGTGCCAAGGGGTTGGCTCTTTAGGAATGGGGTGAAGTCTAAGTGGTTGGGCACCTGAGGGACCTTTCGAGGCTTTACATATTATGCATGAGTCGACAAACCTACGAACACTTTTCGACATCTCGGGGAACCAATATAGATCGTAAATTTTGTCGAGGGTCTTATCGGGGCCTAAATGTTGAATTTCTGAATGAATGTGACTGATCAGAGTCCATACCAATGAGCGGGGTACTATAGGTAGCCAAGAAACAGTTTTATTGCGGTTAATTTTCCGGTAAAGAATACCATTCCTAACGTCATAAGTTTGTGCTACATTCTCCGGTAAATCGCCGTCCGAAAATTTCTTTATAATGTCCTGGATTTCAGCGTCGCGCTTTTGTTCGACAGACAACCAACCTGCATGCAACTCTACGAATTTAACTGTCTTCTTTGCAGGAGTAGAACTAGGAGAAGCTTCAAACTTATCTGAACAATGTTCTACAGTTGCGATCTCAGGTAGGTGATTTCGCGATAGATAATCGGCGTGTTCCATGCTTTTCCCTTCACGATAAACAATATCAAAATCGTACGCTTGAAGCATGGCCCACCACCTATGAACGCGGGGTGTCAAATCGACCTTTGATTTAGACGCCTTCAACGAGTTACAGTCTGTATAAACTGTGAACTTCCGGCCGTGCAAATAGTGACGGAAATGTTCGACCGCTCGCACGACTGCCAGAGTCTCTAGTTCATATGAATGATAACGAGACTCAACCTCAGTCGTGCGGCGGCTAAAATAAGCCACTATCAAAAAGAAAACAGATATGCTCACCAGATGCCGTCGTCAGTTTACCTCTCGAAGTCTTGTGCTCGCAAGTGTTGACCTCCCTGACCACTGCGCCGCCTCTCTTCTCAGGGCATGACGTAGATACGTGGCCAGGCTTCCCGCACGTGAAACAGGTGATTGGTGCCGATTTGGCCTTGACCTGATCCGTGTTGGGACCATCAGCTCGATTAGCTGGATCGTCACGTCGCCTTTTACACTCTACTATTTTGTGTCCAGGAACTCCACACCGATGACATTTTCCATTGAACTTCGAGTCTGACAGGCGAGGTCTTTTTGCTTTATTGTCATAACCATCATTATCTTCAGTACGACGCTTTAAAGAAATCCCACCGAGTGTCCGGAAGAGTTGAGCACGAGTTGCGATAGCATACAAATTCAGTTCACGACGAATCATGTGGTCTTTCGAGCTCAGAACGGAAATAACGAATCCAGTGATTGCCTCTTCTGACATCTCGACTTTAGGGATTCGCTCGATTAGTGCCCATAAACGCATAGCCGATTCACTAGCAGTCTCCTTTGCTCCGATCTGAAAGCGCAACACGTCATCGAAATAGTCCTGTATCAATTTGGACTCTGCAAATTTCGCCAGCAATGTTTGCTTCACAACTTCCCAGGTTAAGTCTTCCAAACGCAACTTAGTCAGAACAGATGCCGCTCGTCCTTTTAGCGCGGTTGTTAGAGCAACTAAAAGTTCCACGCCACTCAGATTCTTGCTGTTAATAATCAACTCGGAAACACGGCACCAGCCCTTAACATCGGCATCTTCATCATCTGGGTCGAACTTGATCAACTGAACCGCGTTAGTGTTTGCTGCAGACTGCGATGTTTGCTGCGGCATCGCTAACAAACGGGTTAGCAGGGCTTCCATATTGGTGAGCAATCCACTATTGCTAGGTTGATTATGCGGCTGAGTATCTTTATCCGACTGTTTTTCGCATCCCACTTCTGATAAAGGCACGTGGGTACCTATATCAGAATCATTCATCTTAAAGTGGGTAATCGCACGAGGTATTTTGGAAATAAGTAGACACGTCTTCGAACAGCAGCCTTATAATCACGGTTCTCAATTTAAATTACAATAATCACTCAAGTTAACACAGATGAAAATGGATTTAGATTTAGGACGTAAGCGATCCGTCGTAACCGTCTAGTCCACGCTATCGTTCGATACCAAAAAACTGCACGAATACGGTGGTTGTTTGACGTTTATGACGTTCCGCCAGAGTGACAACTGTGCTGTCACTCTCGTCCGCACAATGTTCATTGGATCAATCATACAATCAATGTCAAAATAGGGTTTTCAATCTGTACTACTAGATGGCGCCAGGGACGCGCCTTCACATTTATTACTATTATTTACTATCAAAGGGTCCGATAACGGCCGCAGTAAATAGTCAAATGTGGGAGGATATTGGAATAAGATGCGAAACTGCAGACAGATTCATTCATATTTGTAAGAAATGGTTCTATAAATAAATCGAGTCTGGGGGAGACAACAGTGGGTTGTACTTAATATGATTTTATGAAGTTTAGAGATAAAATTAAATAAACACATTACTTGCCTGCAATCTTCAAAATGCAAGTTTTTTCCATTGCGGAATATTCATTTTTATTCTATACTAGCTTTACTCGTCCCGGCTTCGCACAGGTAGCACTAAGTATCTAACATCTACCCTACCTACTTACCTACCCCACCTACCCTATCTACCTACTCTACCTACATACCCTACCTACCCTACCTACCTACCTACCTACCCTATCTACCTACCCTGCCTACCTAACCTATCTACCTACCCTACCTACTTACCCTATCTACCTACCTTACCTACCTACCCTACATACCTACCCTACCTATCTACTTGTCCTACCTACTCTACCTAGCTGACCCGTCAGACGTCCTGTCTAAATTTTTCTTTTGGATATTTGCATTTTTTTTTTCTTTTAAACCATCTCTGTGAAGAGGTGAATAAAACAAACAAAAAAATATTCAAATCAGTCAAGCCGTTTCTGAGTTTTAGCGAGACTAACGAACAGCAATTCATATATATATAGATTATCAGCCTGAAAAAGAATATATTCAACATTTAAAGAAAATATTAAGTGGGTATTTATTAAAGAGGATAAAAATATATACACTGGATAAACATATTTTAATGTGTGCATGTATTGTTGCCAGGTGTCTCCAGAAGATGGCTTAATAGATATACCTAGTGTTCTGTAAGTTGTGTTGTATTATTGTTATTGTTTCTAGTTTTATACGTTTGTCTTATTTAATTATACTAACATAGTTGTAAGTAATACTAACAAATTATGGGTAATGTGCCCGAATTAAAGATGAATAAATAAAGAAATAATGACTTAACTATCAAACGATTAAAATATAAATATAATATTCTAACCTAATCCTAACTAAAACTATTAACAAACTAAAATATGGCGTCGAAAAATTCCCCCGAATCGCTGTCGACTGGTAATGTATCCAAGAAAATGGCGGCATTGCCACGTTGTATGGCAATGCTTATCCTCTGGTCAAGGTAAAAGCCAGCCCTTGGGTCACGGGAAGTGTCAACCAGCCGTTTGGAGATTTGTTGAATAAACCATGAGCACTCGGACCCCACGGCCCGAGGGTTTCAACCCCAAACGGTTTGAAAGTATAATTACCGTTAAGGTTATTATACTTTTGCCACTTTAGGTTTTCCGCAGACGCAGCAGTAGCGCTAGCCAGAATAGCACGCCGAGCCAGGAAGATGGGATGGCGCAAGAGTATAGACACACGTTGCGTCCCACACTAAAGGCCTACCCATGGAAATAACTCACCTTCCATGGAAATAAAGACATGCCTTCCGGTCTTTTGCCATCGTCGCGTGCTAAGCTATTGGGTTCTAATACAGCTGGAACACCGACGGTGACAAGAGCTCGTCGGATCATGTCATTAATGTTCACATGCCGCACTAAGCGGCCCGCACTTCGGCTTCAAGACAGGCCGTGATGTTCGAGGCTGTTGACATCTTCGCCACAGTGACAGCGATGAGGAGACCAACAAGGAGCTCCTAGTCGCAGGGAAGCAGCGAGGCGGAAAGTAGTGTCGTCTAACAAAATGTCTATATTCGACGACGGTAGTGCATGAAGCCAAAGATCCGACTCCCACTTACCCACAGCCAGCATGCACGCACGTACCGCAGTACTAGCAGACGTGTCAAGTAAATTGTTCACCGTCTCTGGGTAATGGATTGTCGGGTGGATCTGAATTCGGGCAAGCGAGTCCCCTAAACTAGTACTAGGAAGTTTACGGAGGTAGTATATTAAGTAGGTAAAATAAATAAAATTGTATAGAGCTGCATACTAGTCAGAGTTAGTTAATAAAATAAAATACATGATTACATCTAAAGGTGTATCCACACCGGAGTTACTATTTGTGGAGCAACGTTTGCAAGTTATTGTGGACAACAACGGCTAACAAAAATTTAAAGCAAAGGCCGCAAAAGTTATAGAAAGTTACTTAATGTTATCAAGTTGCAAAATGTTGCTCTACAAAAAGTAACTTCGGTGTGGATGCACCTTTAAAGTCTGTTGTTTTACTTGTTTTATGTATGTACTCAAAACCTGCTCACAAAATAAAACAAAAAAGCAAAACAACAACAAAAACGATATCAATCAAAATATGGTAGTTAAGTACGCCCGTTTTGTTACGCTCTATTGAAAGGGCTTTATAAATTGTATTCACCCCATGTTCGAAAAACAATGAACGGTAGTTATCCTCCATCGGACTAACTATTATTCGTTTGCTTTGTTATTATTTTCAGGTTTCAGGTCAAATCTTTGTCATTCGAGACTATTTGTTGGGGAATTTTAGGTGACTCTTCAAAGAAACTTCAAATATGCTGATATTTAGTCAAAACTTGTATTGCCTTGATGACGAACAAAAATGGAGTGCAAAAATGACAAACAAGTACAGCAGATCCTTACATTTAATTACAATCTAATTAGTCCGCAACATTGGTTTGCTCATTCTAAACGAGCAGGCATTGGCTCCCAGACGTTCGAAGCAGTAGAGGCGCTTTCAACCAAACGCAGAATCAACGGGCAATGGGCAAATCCTGTTAAAGTTCTTCTGACGACCCCAGTGGATGTTTTGACGTCTGCCACACGAACAATTCCATCCGATCCTGGATGGACGGCGACGACTCTTCCCAATTTCCATTTTAGAGGAGGAAGGTGGTCCTCCCTTATGATGATGACCAAAGAACCCAACTTCAGCGTGTCTTTGCAGTTATGCCACTTGGTCCTTTGCTGCAGCTCAGACACAAACTCCTTACTCCAACGAGCCCAAAAATGTTGGCGTAGCTGCTCGATCCGTTGGAAACGAGACAATGAAGCAGTGGAGTGGTTCTGTAGATCTGGCTGCGGGAGTGACGTCAGCGGCCGACCAATAAGAAAATGACTCGGAGTCAGTGGAGTGCAGACCGCTGGATCGGATGACAGCGGCGTCAGTGGACGTGAATTTAGTATCGCCTCAATTTGGACTAACGTGGTGTTAAATGATAAATGATAAATGATTTTATTTCTGTAAGTAGGTTTGAACAAACACTTTTACACGTCAATCATATTTTAAAAACTAGATGAGGTCGGCGTTTCCTATCTGACTACTCTGAGAAGAAAGGCCGAAACAAACTCAGAGGTCACAGTCTCTTTTAAAGTCCAGACATAATCTTGGTCAGATCATGTGAAGACCATGTAGATTTGTGTCTGAGATGGTCTTTTGAGGAAAAACCACACAGATTGAGTGGACCTGTCCAGTTAGTGCACGCATTTGTCAGTAATCGTGTAGCTCAACTCAGAACTTAAGGAGCTCAACGATTCGACTAACAATACCAAAGAAAAGACATTTGGGTAGGCCACAAAAATTACTCAAACTGCCAGACCATGATTAAAATTAACTGAGGAGAGAAAAAAAGCAACAATGACCCACATAGTCTTCACATTCACAATATTAAAATGATAATCAATGTAGCCTGAATGCTACTCACATTCACAGACAGTTTACTCTTTAAAAGTCATCAAAAATACCATAAGTTATTATATAAGGACATCATTAATTCTAAAACACTCATTCACAGTATAAAATGGATTGTTGCTTGGGGGTACATTGAAGTGGCTTAGTTAATCTCAAGCCTTTTTGTCATCCAAGTAATCTTTAACTTTATAGAAACCTTTTTGACAGAGTTTCTGTTTAATAAATGATTTAAATTTATTGAGGCTCAGTTCTTTAACAAGACTTGGGAGTTTGTTGTAAAAACGTATACTTTGGCACTTAAATGAATTACTAACTTTTTGGAGCCTAGTCGAGGGCACAATAAGTAAATCTTTGTTTCTAGTATTAATGTTATCACGTCGCTGTGTTTGGAATATAGATTAATATTCTTTTTTACATAAATCAGGTTCTCATATGCATATTGAGATGCGACTGTCATTATGTTTATTTCCTTAAATTTATCCCTCAGTGAATGCCTACAACTAAGGTTATAAATTGCTCGAATGGCTCGTTTCTGCAGCACAAATATAGCCTGAATGTCGGCTGCATTTCCCCACAGCAAAATGCCGTACGACATTACACTATGGAAATAACTAAAATATACTAATCGAGCTGTTTCGACATCAGTCAAATGACGGATTTTATAGACCGCGTACGCTGCAGAGCTTAGCCGCTTCGACAATTTGGTTATAAGTGGGCCCCACTGTAGCTTCGAGTCCAAAGTAATACCTAAGAACACAGTGGTGTCCACGAGATCCAATTCCGCCCCATTAACTAGTACATTGGTTTTCACATGCTTAACGTTAGGTGTCAGAAATCTAATACATTTAGTCTTTTTCTCGTTTAAAAGTAAATTATTAACACTAAACCAATGTACTATTTTAGCGATAGCATTATTTACATCATCAGTAATTATCTGTTGTCGTTTAAGCTTAAATAAAAGTGATGTGTCATCTGCAAATAACACTATTTCATGACTATTCTTTACAAGGGAAGGTAGATCATTAATATATACGAGAAATAAAAAAGGGCCAAGAATTGAGCCCTGCGGAACTCCCATAGTGACAATAGAACCCGGGGATCGCTTGCCGTTAACGTCCACTCTTTGGATCCTATTATTATCCAAATAAGAGATAAGAAGATCCAAAGTAGTGTTTCTAATACCATAGTGATGCAATTTCCTGACCAATGTATCATGAGAAACACAATCGAAAGCCTTAGACAAGTCACAAAAAATACCTAGGGCATCATGCGACTCTTCCCAGGCCTCAAAGATATGTGCAAGAAGCTCAACGCCAGCGTCGGTAGTCGAGCGACCCCTTGTGAAACCGAATTGTTTACTGTTTAATAATTTAAATTTAATAAAATGTCTTTGCAATTGATCTAGCATAAATTTTTCAAATATTTTACTGAAGGTGGGTAGCACAGAAATCGGTCTAAAGTTCGTGGGGTCTGATGTGCTGCCTGATTTAAACAAAGGTATTATTTTACTACTCTTCATTAAGTCAGGAATTACACCACAGTCAATACATTTATTAAAAATTATTGCCAATTCAGGCGCTACAGTATTGATGATACATTTTGTAACCTCTACGGAATTTCCCCACAGATCAGCAGTTTTTTTAACATTAAGTGTATTGAAAGTTTTAATAATATCTCGAGCACTAACATAGTCGAAATTAAATACATGGTTACAAATATCAACATTTTCTTTCAATAGGGACTCGGCAACAGTGGGTGAAGAATTTAAAGTTTTTGTCGTTGAGACTGGAATATCGGCAAAGAAATTTTCAAAAACTGAGGCAACTTCTAAATCTTTTTGATTAACTTTATTATTAATATTAAGGCTGTAGTCACTACTACGCTTTCTGACTCTTCCAGTCTCATTGTTTATAATTTCCCAAGTCGTTTTTATTTTATTTTGACTGTTTTTAATCTTGGAGCTTAAATACCGACACTTAGCTTCGCTACAAACTTGTTTAAATAATTTGGAATAGTTCTTAACATATTGATAAAATTCTTTACTTTTATTATAATTTCTTTCTTCATATAGTTCAAAAAGTTTGATTCTACTATTAAATATCCCTTTAGTTGCCCATTCACTGAAGGTTGCAGATCCATTAACTGAGATCTGCTTGGGTATAAATGTTGAATTAAATTCTGTACAATACATGATAAAGAAAGAATTGTACAGTTCATTGGTATCATCACTGTAAGGCAAGTAAGGTAATTTACTACTAAGTTTATTTTTAAAGTTCTCCAAGCGACCTGCAGTTTTTGGCACTACAGTGATATCTTTCTTAGCCACTTTTTTATTTTGCTTACTAAATGAAATCAGTTGTTCGCAGTGGTCAGAATCCAGTTGGCTTATAATTTTTTTATTAATAGGTAAAGCTCTTCAAATGTAAATTTACAATTTCTCAACACTCGCCTGAGATGATATTTAGTTGACTTAATACCCGCTTCCCAGAGTCCGCCAAAATGAGGAGTACATGTTGGTATAAAATGAAATTTAATTCCGTCATTAGCTAATTGCTCGCCCAAAGAATTACAATTAGATTTAAGGAACTTCGAAAGTTCGTTGCAGGCACCGACGAAAGAGGTACCGTTGTCGGGGTAGATGTCATTGGGTTTTCCCCGTCGCGAGATAAATCTAGATAAAGCTAGTAAATACTTATTGCTGGTTAAGTCACTCACCAGCTCTAAGTATACAGCCTTAGTGGTGAAGCATACAAAGATGGCTGTGTACACTTTTACTAGCCTACATCCCTGACCTTGTCTACTAGCAGCCATGATGGGACCAGCATAACATAATCCACACTTGTGCTTTCAAAAGGATAACCGCCTGGAAGGAGACGCTGCTGTGGCAAATTACCCATCAAAGGAGTAATTGTTCTACCCGACATGCGACAACAACGCACGCAATTACGATAACAACTCTTTGCTAGCCGTCGTCCGCCTATGGGCCAGTATGAATCGCTAATCGAAGCCAGCAGTAACTGAGGACCTGCATGCATTAGCTTTACATGTTCAAATTCGAACAGCAACTTAGTAAATTTGTGAGTGGACTGTAAAATAATAGGGTGCTTTTTATCAAAAGAAAAAGTTGAATTTACTAAGCGTCCTCCGACACGCATGATTTTATTTTCATCTAAAAATACGTTAAATTTTATAAGGGCGCTTTTATATGGCAACTTCTGATTATGAATAAGTAATTCATACCCGGGAAAAGACTCAATTTGACTTCTAATAATAATAATATTTAATGCATCCTGCAACTCGATTTGTGATAGAAAACTAATAGGAGGAATTTTCCTACACAATTTAATAAACCTTAAAACTGTTGCTACACTACGGATCAGCCTTAAATAACTAGAAAAACGATTAAAATCTATGAATGTATGACATTGATTATTACTACTAATACTAGCGCTCAACAAAACATGAGGTCGAGTTTCAGGCAGGTTGTCTGATTTTAATGATTTAGGCTGAGACGCCCAATGAGACTGGACTTGCTTCAAAAAACTGGGACCGCTCCACCACAAGTCCAAAGATTGCAGAACACTAATATCCACGCCACGAGATATTAGATCTGCAGGGTTCTTGGCGGTTGGGATGTGTCGCCAAGTACAGTGCCCCGCCTTATCTAAAACTTCAGCAACGCAATTGCGCACAAAAGGCTGAAGCTTAGAAGGTAACATCTGCAACCATCCCAACACGACGGTGGGAGTCAGTCCAGCAATAAACATGACTAAACTTTACTCGCAGTGAACTCACAACCTTCTCGCACAAACGAGCTCCGACTACGGCGTCACACAATTCCAGTCTTGGAATGGTGGTCGGCTTAATATGTGCCACTCGACTTTTAGCGGCTAATAGATGAACCATGTACTCACCCTGATTATTGGCACTACGTACATAGACGCACGCACCATACGCACGCTCAGATGCGTCTGTGAATATATGTAGTTCCAGTATAGTAAATGCATCACATATAACGAGTCGTGGAACACGACAATACGATAATTATCACGATAATTATTGATAATCGGCAATACTTTCACAATAGCATTCCAACTAGCATTAAGTGCTGGGGTTAATGGCTCATACCACGAGAGTTTGTCTAACCACACCTGTTGTAAAAACATTTTCATTGTTACTACGCAAGGAGATAAAAGCCCTAGGGGATCAAAAATACGCGAGATGGCAGAAAGTATGTCACGCTTTGTAACCGAATCGTTAGAAGATAACGTTATTTATTTATTTATTGCATTCATGTCGTTTACAAGGTCTTGTTACAAATATAAGTTTCGTACATGAACCCTGCTAGGGCACAGCAACATTATGTTTCTTAAATTTAAATTAAATTATTATTGCATGCATTGTTATTTAGAAGTTATTTTAAAATATATTATTACATTATTATTGTCATCCTTTCATTATTAATTAATTTATTATTGGATGTCTTTATTACATTTCTACATTATTACATTGCGTCAATCTTCAAATAATCTACAATATTGATATTACAGTGTCAATTTGTTAGGAACTCATTAAGGCTATAATAACACTTCTGAATTAGGTGCATTTTAAGTGCATTTACAAATTTATTGTCAAATTCTATGTTCTTGATCTCATTGGGTAATTTATTATAAATTTTTATGCACATCACAAGAGGTCCTGAGTGAAACATAGCTAGTTTTGAATTCGGCAATGCTAATTCATTTTTTATTCTTAAGGAGCGTTGCAGCGGTCTTAGATTTTTTGCTACAGGGAATAACGACGCATGTTTTCTAACAAACTTGCTTACTTCCATAATGTAAATGCTTGTTAGGGTGAGCATTTTATATTTAATAAAATAAGGTTTACAGCTCTGCATTTGGTCTATATTCGCAAGAATTCTCACACATCTTTTTTGTAAAATAAAGAGTTTTTCTACGTCAACGCAATTTCCCCACACTGTAATGCCATAGGTTAACCATGAGTAGGCGTAGGCGTAGTATGCTGTAATCGCTGTTTTGAAGTCGGTTGATCTTTTCAACTCATTTAAAGCATACGCGAAACTCGCAAGTTTGTTTGACACAACATTAATATGTGCCTTCCAATTTATATTAGTGTCAACTGTCAGACCCAAGAGTCTAAATTCATCGACACACTGGAGCGATATGTCATTGAACGAGTAGGTAATATTCAATGGACGTTTTTGATAATGTCTGTATTGCATAAGTTTTGTTTTAGAGAAATTTATTTCCAAATTGTGGTCCTTTAGCCAATTTACTATTTTTATAAGTATATCGTCCAGTATTAAATTTAATTTGCTACCGTCGTCACATGGAAACACTATTGAGATGTCGTCAGCAAAAAGGATACTCTGAACATTTATTTCTCTCGGCAAATCGTTGATATAGATTAGGAATAAAATGCACCCTAAGACACTGCCTTGTGGTATAGACATATTTACGTGCTCCATTTGTGATCTCACGTGGGTCACCATGCCAGTATCCGGGTGAAAAAATTCCACTTCAACGTACTGTGTGCGATTTTTTAAGTACGAGCAAAACCACTCATGCGCAATACCTCTCACACCTATTTGGTACAGTTTATTTTGTAGTACTTTATATGATACTCGATCATAGGCTTTACTCATATCCAGTAGTACTCCAACTGCATATTTCTTATTATTTATTATTTTTAATGCTTCTTGGACGTAATTAAATACTGCTAATGTTGTAGACTTATTTTTCCTAAATCCATTTTGACTGGTGCTAAAGATCTTATACTTCTCGCAAAAATTATTTAGCCGTTTAGACATTGCAGTTTCAAATATTTTTGAAAATGTAGACAATAATGCAATGGGGCGATAATTTCCTGGGTCAGTTTTTTTGCCCTTTTTATATATTGGCTTTACTATAGATATTTTTAGTAAATCTGGAACAACACCCTCCATGAATGATTGATTGATTAGAAAAGTCAAAGGCATTGTTAATTCGTCTATACATGATTTAACAAGCAATGGTGGTATTTCGTCATGACCAAAACTTTGCTTATTTTTTAAGTTTTTAATGATAAGTTTTACTTCACTTGGATCAACTGTTTGCAAATATATGGAATTTTCGCAGGGAGTAACAACATGTCGACCAGGTGGGTTCTCGTCAGATCTCGTAGCATTTGTTTTTCCTACCGATACAAAATAGTCATTAAAGGCGTTTGCGACCAATCTCGGATCTTCAACAAGAATATTATTTACGTCAAGTTTTATACTTTTTCTAGTTTTTTTAGTCAGTTTGTTAGTACGACTTTTTATAATGTGCCACATTGATCTTATTTTATTACTCGATTTTTTCATAAGGTTTATATAATTTATTTTTTTAGATGTAAAGACTGCCCTTTTGAGGATTTTCTCATATTGTTTGTAATATCTTCGAAGTATATGATTATTAGTAGTATTGATTAATATTTTTAGTTCACGTTTATGTTTACAAGCTGTTTTTAGGTCAGTAGTTAACCATGATTTTGTTTTCTTGTTTTTGACTTTTAACAACTTTTTTGGTTTACATGAATTTAATAGTTTCTGTATGGTTTTATTGAAGGATGCGTAATTTTCATTTATATTTTGGTTATTTTTGATGATTTGATTCCAATCTACTTTGCCGAGTTCTGATTTGAATAGTGATATATTATGGGAATTGTACAGTCTCTTTTTCGTATAACGTAGTTTTGTTCGTTCCAATTGTATTATGTTGTTTGGTAGAGTAATTAGGACTCCTTTATGAGACCATAAAGGAGTCCTAATTACTCTTTACAAACTTTATTTAACATAGATGTTAAAGAGCTGGGACTGTCAGACGACAGTCCCAGCTCTTTAACATCTATGTTAATTTGATTATCAAAGTTGGTGAATATAAGATCTATACATGTTGAACTGGTAGCAGTTACTCTTGTAGGTTCAGTTACACGTTGGCGGAAGTTGTACCTATTCATTGTATTCAGTAATGTAAATGAGATTGGTTTCTTTACCAAAATGTTTGTGTTAAAATCTCCACCAATTATTATTTGTTTTTTACTGTCTTTTAAATTAATTTTTTTTTAAGAGTTTCTCCAGACAACTAAAGAATGTTTCGGTTTCCCTATTACATTGTGGCCAATATATTAAAATTAATAAAGTGTTTAATTGAGGTATTTCAACTGCACACGTTTCAAATATGAATTCAACTGTCAAGTCCTTAATATCTTGCCTTTCATTGAAATCTAAATTTTCTTTAAGAAATATACATACGCCTCCGCCCACATATTGGTTACGGCAGAAATCGGTAGCCAGGTTATATCCCTCAAGTTGTAGTAAATCTCTTTTTGTTTCTGATATCCATGTTTCTGACAAACAAAATGCTCCTATATCATAACTGTCGTATTTTAATGATTCTATTAAATGTCGTTTGGTTTTTATACTTTGTATATTTTGATAAAGAATATTTATTTTATTTACGAAATGTCATATTGCTGCTATTGTCAATAACTTCACCCACGTCATCAGAATTTGTCAGAAGTATAGGGTAACTTTGGGTCATTTGATAGTTAGGGTCAACAGATGGATAGGTCAATGTATCCTCGATGTAGCTACTTATTGTGGATTGTATGGAGATCATCATGTCTTTTATATTCTGAAATATTATTTGGAATCCAGCGTTTTTTAAGATACCGGTGCGTCTATCGAACATAGTGCTATCGTAATTCAAATTGAGATTACTATCTAGGAAGTAAGCATGTTCGTGTGTAAGGACATCAAGATACAGCAAGTTATTAAATGTCTCCACCCTAGAGTTATAAAGATAATAATTATTAAAAAAATTATATGTTGGCGTACAAATAATTATGTTTGTGTGGTTCAGTTCTTGCAAAGTGTTTCTAATATGAAGGATAGTGTCCAGGTAATTATTTGTAGTTCTGAAATCCTCTTCTCCCAGTAGTATAATGCAATAGTCTTGGTTACAGAAGTTTTTAAGCTTCTCTTTAATTCCTTTTAGTAAAAGCTGTGTATTTCCTAAAGGTATGATATAGTGGCAGAGTTCAAACCCATCCAAAATATTTTCCGCAATCTCGAGTAGTTTATTCTTATTGTCTGTGCTTATGATACATACTTTCGGACGTTTTATGTAGGCTGGTTTATTTTGGAATACTTTCTTACTTTTTTGTTCTTCTTGTGTGGCATTTTGGTTTACTTTAGTATTTGATGTTTTTTCTTGTAGTGGTATGTTACTTATTTTTGGTATTTCCATAGTAATAGGCTGCGTGCATGGCGATGACACTCGTTTGTTGGTGATTACACTTGTGATAGGCTCGTTATTTGTAGTTCCAGATATATTTATTAAATTATCTGTTTGGGTCTCCTTCGTATTTGTTTGTTTGTTTATAGTTTTCTTTGGGGTAGCTCTACGTTTAGCGGGGCTGTTAATTCTTTTGAGGAGTTCGTTTTTTTTATCTAGTTCGTCGTTTAGTTTCTTTAATTTGCTATTCTCCAAGGAAAGCAATTCAATTTCCTTGTGCGCGCTGTTTAATTGAGATGTCAGTTTTTCGATTTCGTTTTTTAATGCTTTGAGTTGTGAGTAATCTTCGTCCTCAGATATGTCAGGCATACTGTTGACGGTTTCATTTTGAGACATATTACTATCGTCTTCTGGTTCCGAGCGGGTGCGCGTGCGACGGAACGTAATATTCTCCAGAAAATTCATTTTCGGTGTAATTAAATATTATAACCTTTCAAAAATAATTTCGTGTGCTGAGATTCGAACCAGAGCTCATTGCGTCAAAGTCTGCCGTGTCAGTCAACTGGCTATCTATTAAGTTAATGAGACGTTCAAATAAGCAGATCAAGTTCTGTTGATTGTAATAGTCTTATTTCTTAGACAATAGATGTCGCTACTTGCAATGTAAACGGTTAGTATAATATATTTTTTACAATTGCAACACTTTCTGTAATGCGGTATCATTTGATGTGGTCGATGACATGACAGTTTGCAAATTGGCCACGAGATGGCGTTATTATAACTTGATTTCAAATAAAAAACGAATCTTGCTGTTGCAATTTGATTTTAAGAGATTTTGCATGATTATTACGTTTGTTTACTTCGAGTTCACTTCACTTTTCTTTTATCACACTGGTTTGGAGACTTCTCACATCTCATATCACTATTTATTAGTACTGATTCGCTAGTATTTCTTCATCAGTTTTATATCACTTTTTATAGTTTGCACTCTATGAAAGTCGCTGATAACACTGATACGGTTTATTTTGGTGTCCTTTTTCACTTTTAAGTCCTGTTTGCAGTCTATTGAGCACTTTTAATATTTTTAGGAATATTTTTTTTTACGGGAGCACAATATTGGCCAACCTGAGACCTGTGTTGCCCAATTACCCGCCCGTTGCCCGTTACACTTGAAAACCCAAATTCGTCAGAACTAGAAAACCAATCAAGCCCTAATAACTTATTGGGTTCATTAGATCCCAATTCTAAATCTAATGACGACTGAGAAGCTTCAGAGACTAAGTTAGGGACGTTAGACGTTTTAAGCGGCATGCAAGCAGATGCTAGTGCATTTGTGACCTCTGTACGGATAAACATAACTTCATTTAAATCATCACCTCCTGTTAAGAGGTCATCGACGTAAAAATCATGCATGATGACGTCGGCAATCTTATCTCTGCTACCTGAAGATGACTCACCCACAGAACGCAAAGTGATCTTAGTGTCATTGGTTTAACCTCCTGCGTACATTTGTACTCCTCATAGTACGTAAGAGATTTAAAAATCTGTGGAGTTTATTTTAATTGCCAGCACAAAAATATTTTACTAACGTCATCTAGTGACTTCTAGGCTTACGTCAAAAAAATTAAAACGTCAAATATCATACGTCATTTTTTTTAAAATGGCGTTGGAAGGTGATCGCACGACCGGGCGTTTGCGCAAAAGTAAGTAAATCCATATTCATCCGTAAATTTTTGCTTGATTTTATCTTTTTTTGCGTTAAACAACTCAATGGTAGTTCAAACTAATGGCTTAGCATATTATTTTTACAAAACAAATGTTTGTCCTGTAACCTTGATATTTATTTCTATGTCCTTTACGAAGTACTAAAGTATGTAAGCAATATTTTTCACAACTGTCTTCCCAAGTACTGTGTAAAGTACGTTGACGATTTAATCAAGTTTTATGTTTTTTTTAGCGCTTACAAATAACGCCATCATCGATGCTTTGGACGACTCCGAGTTCGATTATTCCGGAGATGATTCAGATGAAGATCCACCAGAATACAACCAAACAGCCCGTGATCACCATAATAGTGAGTCCAGTAACTCGGATGAAGATCAAACTGATTTGAATTCCCCTGTGGCTTCTCCTACAATGTCAGACGATTCAGACTTCACACCTTCTACTTCATCGTACCAACCACGAGTAAAAGGTCGTGCAAGAACAACATCGCGCGGGCGGGGTCGTGGTCGTGGTACAGGTGAAAGCTCACAATCATTATCCACTCGACAGATAGCTATTAGAAATCGACAAAATATTGCTGGCATTCAAGACACTTGGACACACGATAAACTAGATTCAGAAATCAATAGTTTAATGCATCCTGCCTACATCCAGAAAAATGGGAGTGGTACCAATTTTATAACCAATACATAGATGATGATATTCTAAGTCAGATGGTAACCTGTACCAATAGAACACAAGTTTTAGAGACCGGTAAATCCATGGGACTGACTTTAAAAGAGCTCAAGGTCTATATTGGTATCACCATGATCATGTCCGCATTGCAGTACCCAAAAATTTCTATGTATTGGTCTGAAAAATGGAAAGTTCCGTTAGTAGCAGATTTTGTTTTATTAGACTCAGACTGAAATGCGTCTATGACTCCGAAGTGACGCCCGAACAAAAAATACAAAAAATCTGGAAAGTTCAGCCTTTACTTGATCGCATATTAGCCGGGTGTCACGAACAAATTCGTCCACAAGAAATGAGTATAGACGAAATGATTATACCTTTTACTGGAAAATGCCCAATGCGACAGTACTGTCCTAACAAGCCGAACCCAGTAGGCCTCAAAGTTTTCATCTTAGCTTCACCGAAAGGTATTGTTTGTGACATGGCAGTATACCAGGGAGATACTACATTCCCCCTCTTAATCAACCAAGGGTTTTGTTTGGGAGAAGCTGCTATAATTCATATGACAAGGACTTTAGTTCCAGGACATTTACTGTTCTTTGATCGTTTCTTCACCACGGCTAAACTTTGTGATGAATTACTAAGACTTGGATTTCATGGCACAGGTACTATTATGAAAAATAGAGTCCCTAAAAACTGTGTACTGACTGACGAAAAAACGTTTTAAAAAAAAGCGAGAGGAAGTATTGAAGTAAAGTAAGAGAAGACCGTAAGCTCGCTGTAACAATGTGGCTTGATAATAAGCCTGTTCTTATGATGTCTACTTGTTATTACGATCACGAACACGATGAATGCGAGCGGTGGTCAAAAAAAGATAGAGCATATGAAAAAGTGAGGAGACCAGACGTTATAAAAAGTATAACGAAAATATGGGTGGCGTCGATCCCGCTGATCGGATACTTTCTGTTTGTCCATCGCGCAATCGAACTAAAAAGTGGACAATTCGAGTGATTTCTCATCTTTTTGGCCTTTGTGTGGTAAACGCTTGGTTGCAATATAGGATCGTAGAAACAGAGAAGGGCACACCAAAGAAAAATATAGTACAAATGAGAGAATACAAACTGAACTTGGGTACCAAACTCACCAAAGACAATGAAGAGGAATGTGACGATGACGATGAAGGTGAAGTTGAATACGAAGAGCTTGAACCAAAGCATAAAAAACGCAAGGCTCTTATCAAGCCAGTTCCTTCCAAAGAAAACCGTACCAAAAGTGCTGCACATTTGCCAGAATATGGTACAAAACAATGGCGTTGCACAAAGAATGGTTGTGACAAAAAAAAAACTACCGTATTTTGTAAAAAATGCGATATTTATCTATATTTTACGCCTAATCGTAACTGTTTTACAAATTTTCATGAAGACTGTTAATTATAGCTTTTATAAAACTTTGATATAAGAATAACTATTGATCTCTAAAGTTCCCACCATTGAATTACTGCAAGTTTGTATGTTTAAGTATAAGCATTTTGAGAATATGTTAAGAAGAAAAGTTTAATTCCTGTTGATTTTGAAGAATTTAATAAAAACTAATTAATACATACCTGGAATCCATTATTTGATGACCATATCTCCTCATTATGCCATAAATCTAAGTCAGAAATATTTTACGTCCTTTATAAATCACATATTTATTTAGTTCCCTTGTACTTTGTGTAGGACATAATGAAAAACCAGTTTTCCAGGTTCAGGATTTTTTTAAATATTTTTTCCATGCTCAGTAATAGCCTAACAGTGCAATACGAGAGTTTCAGAAATAAACTCCAAAAAAAAGTATGTCTGGTACTCAGGAGGTTAATAATCCATCCCTATTTGCTTGAGGCAACGTGTAGCAATAAATGGTGCACTAGCCGTACCATATGTGACGGTATTCAATTTATAAACCTTGACAGGGTCGCATGCATTATCACGCCACAGAACCTGTTGCAGGTACCTATCAGATGGGTGGACGTATATACATCTATACATCTTCGCAACATCAGCTGACAAGACGAACTTGTGTTGTCGAAACCGAAGAAGTATAGATATAAGATCGACCTGCACTGTAGGACCCACCATCTGCACGTCATTAAAGGATACCCCTGAAGAAGTAGCACAGCTTGCATTAAAAACAACACGAAGCTTGGTAGTTGTGCTACGTTCACGCAGTACCCCGTGGTGAGGTATGAAATATCCACTGGGACTGTCACCATCCTTGTTTTCGGTCATATGTCCTAAAGTCTCATATTCAGACATGAAGTCACGATATAACTTACCGAACTCAGGCTTGGACTTCAGTCTGCGTTCTAGGGAATATAGACACTTAGAAGCCCTTTCAAAAGATTCTCTTAAAATGGAAGGATTTTGCTTAACAGGAATGCGAACACAAAAATGTCCGTTCTCTAAACGAGTCGTATTCTTGACAAAATGCTCCTCACACAACTTCTCCTCTGGTAAATAACGTGAGGATTGTGAATTAACCTCTTCCAGGTTCCAGAATTTTTCTAAATCGGTGCGAATTTTATTTAAATCACCGCTACTAGAGGAATCAGTTTGAGTTAAATTGAATGAAATATTATTCGACATTAATTTACCATTCATATAGGTAATAGGACCAGAAACAATCCAGCCTAACAACGTTTCACACAATACTGGCTTACCTACTCCTAGTTTAATTCTCTGTGAACCAACCAAGTCCCAGAAGAGATCCGCTCCTATTAAGACATCTACTTCTGAAGGCTTGTAAAAGGTGGGGTCAGCTAAACAGATATTATCTGGAATATTCAGGTCTGAAATGTCGACTTCACGACAAGGCACAACAGTCGTTAATGATTGCAAAACAAAACAATAAAACTTAGCAACGTAACTATTGTCTAATGACGTCATTCTCACATGACAAGTTTTGCCTACGCGAGAACTTACGTTATTAATGCCATAGACCGAACCATTTATCTGACTAGTATTTAAGTTAAGCCGTGTGCATAATCGTTCCGTCATAAAACACGATGTGCTACCACTATCAAGCAGGGCTCGCACTGTGTGCTCACGATCATTCTGATCACATAACTTGATAAGAGCGGTGGACAATAACACAGCGCGTTGTTTACGAGAACTGAGCTCCGCAGACAAAGTTAAATTATTTGCACTCAAATCAGTGCTAGCCACGGCGTCAGTGGGTGATGACGTTGATACGGAATGCGACGAGCTACCGTGCGATTTGTTGTCACTATTGCAACGATTCGCCGTACCTTTATTCTCTGACGAATGAATCAAAGTGTTATGTCGGCGCTTACATATCTTGCATCCCGGCATTTTGCACCGGTTAGCAAAGTGACCTGCATGAAAACAGTTATAGCACACTTTATAGTTAGGTATTAATTTGAGTCGGGCGTCTCTGCTAAGTGCAAGGAATTGTGAACAACTACTTAAAACGTGATCAGCTTTACAGTGCGGGCACAACTTACTCAATTCAGTGCTGGAATTATTAGAATGTTGTGATACAACCATAGATTTCATCCGATTAGAATTTGAAATAGGCTTAGCGGGAGTGGTATTACTGCAATTTCGTGCTGTTTCTAGTGTTTCTAACAAGTCAGCGCGAAAACGAATGAATTGAGTAAATACAGCAAATGTTATTGTGCTATCTTTGTCTATACGACCTTTGTGCTCCTCCCACTCACGATAAGTTAACTGATCCAGCTTCCCAGTTACTATATATATTAATAAAGTGTCCCAATACTTGATGGGTTCATCTAAAGGTTCCAACGCACGGAGATTTTTATTAAGTTGGTCGATCAATCCTTTCAACGCAACAGAGGACTCCTTTGCAATAGCATTCAAGTTAAATAAGGATGACACATGATTGTGAACTAACAACCTTTTGTTATCGAAACGATCACAAATTAACTTCCAAGCTGTATCGTAATTACTTGCGGAAAACTCAATCGCATGGATCACAACAGCAGCAGATCTTTCCAGGGACGCTCGCAAATAATGGAATTTGTTAACTTGGTCGATTTCATCGTTACAGTGTATAAGGCTAGTAAAAGTGTCACGGAACTCCAACCAATTGCTAAAATTCCCATTAAATTTAGGTAACTGTATCGTGGGCAACTTAACAGGCTTACGTTGACTGATACGGGTACATTTTTCACTACTCATCGAATCATTATCGTTGTTATACTTACATAACAGCTCTTGTGACCTAGCCAGTGCTTTGTAATACTGTGACTCAAATTCAGTACGCTCAGAGAACTGAGCTTTAACATCTTCTACCAGACATTCTAATCGTAACTGTACCTCATCGTAATGCGCATACAAAGACTCGATTCTTCCAATCCGTAACTGCAATTCTTTGACCTCACAACTAGTCAACTCCTTGTCACTGGATACATCAAGGTAATTGATAAACGCCGTTAAGCGTCCCTTAAAGCTTCCTCGTTTTTTAACTAGTTCTCTTTCTTCGGACATACTGGGAATCGAATGTAGTCAACCTGAAATTTGTATAATAACAACTTAGGTATATTTTTACAATACTTAAATAACTTAATTTAACGTACCTACGTCTAGCAACTATGGTATAACAATGTAACGGAAAATGTTAATACTGTAAATAGTGACTTGAAACCTGCTATAAATATTACCTATGTGAATACAGAATGAGATTTTTAATTTAGACTTTTATTTAAGTTACATAAATTCCTCAAAACTTGAACACTTAATTACCTAACGTCGAATTCTAAGCAATACACTATCATATAACTAATTAAATTGACTAATACGGTTTAATTAACTGAATAAAGATTAATTAAGACTTGTTATAGTATCTAACACCAACCTACGCACTAAAGACTATTTACTATGAATAGTTATCTAAAATACTGCTATCCTATCCTAACTTCCTAATCCTAACTAATATTATAAATGCGAAAGTAAGTTTGTTTGTTTGTTTGTTACCTTTTCACGCCTAAACCACTGAACCGATCATCCTGAAGTTATGCATATACATTGTCAGGTGTACAGAAACGGACATAGAGTACCTTTCATCCCGAAAAAAAGTACTGTTGCCGAAGAAAACAACAATAACTCTCATATGATAATAGATGGCGCCATGTTTCTTTTGAATCATGATTGAATTATATTATTGTAGAAACTTTAGGAGTGTGTTAAGGGATTTTTTATTTAAGTAGGTAGTTAATACATTTGTGAGTCCTATAGTGTCGATAGACCGGTTTTTCATCCTCCTAAGTATAATTCCCTGAACAACCCGAATTAATTGTCAAATTCTAAGTTAACGCGAGCGAAGCCGCGGGCAAAAGCTAGTACAATTATGAATGTAGCATAATATCTACTGGACTTTTCACTTTTATAATAGAAAGAACGTATAATTGTATTTGCAAAATAAGTATCTATCATCAAATAATTAATGATAAGTACTAGAAACTATGTACAATGTAAATAGATATAATTATGTTACTTTGAACAATATTCAGGAAAATAAACACTAACCTTTTAAAATCCTTAATTTTGGTTAAATACTACCTGAACGAGTGTTGGGTGATGATATTTTAACTCTAATATTCTTAACACCGTAAATTAGCTTGAAGTCCTTTGTTCACAGTCATGTTGCCGCCTTATAACCTCCTCGGCAAAACTCCACGGTAATAGTATTCAAATCCACAGATTTTTAGAAAATCTCCATGTGATTACCAATCCGGCTCGGTAGGACCAATATGTTGGGGAATTTTAGATGACTCTTCAAAGAAACTTCAAATATGCTGATATTTAGTCAAAACTTGTATTGCCTTGATGACGAACAAAAATGGAGCGCAAAAATGACAAACAAGTACAGCAGATCCTTACATCTAATTACAATCTAATTAGTCCGCAACATTGGTTTGCTCATTCTAAACGAGCAGGCGTTGGCTCGAACACTTGTTGCCATGCATTTACGTTGCAGGTGTTTTGAATTTTTTATGTGACTCGATGTTTTCGTATTTTGTTGTTAGATAAATACACGGCGTTTTCTCTGGTAGCCTAGTTTTTGAAATTTCACGTGGGTTCACAGACTTTTTATTTAAGTACACTACAACTATTTTCTTAATGCCCCTGGGGAATCATCGCATTTCCGAATAAAAACGAATGCAAATTTCCATGTCCATCAATTATTAGATTTATCGTGTATAATAATTTGAATTCAGAACTAAGTACTAACTTTAATTGTTGTTATGGCAAAACAAAAGAACAATAAAGTACTTAGTTCTGAACTCAAATGACTAAACACGATAAATCGAATAATTGATGGACATGGAAATTAGCATTCGTTAGCATTCAGAAATGCGATGATTCCCGAGGGACATTAAGAAAATAGTTGTACTGTACCTAGGCGTACCTTCAGTCAGGACCTTGTATTAAATAAATTAAACTCATGATAATAATAACTGTCACGATATTTATGACGGTCTGACTAAGCTCAACTACTGTTTTACTAATTAATAGACAGAGCGGATTGCTATGCCTATTTTAAGATGAGCTGTAGATTAGCTGAGGCTTATGATCGATTAATCTCTATTTGGGAACAATATAAGTTAAACAACTTTATTTATAAACTTTGCTAAAAGTTAAGAGACGTTTAAACGTCAAAAATGTATGTTTAAACAGTCGCTTAACCATTACCGTTTATGAATAAATGTAATGTCCCTGTATGGAAACATAAGTTAACGCCTACAATACAAGACGTTTGCACTTTACAATGGCTTACATTATTGTGTTACAATGGTCTGTTTATTATGTTAATATGCCAACTTATTTCACGCCTGTCTTTACAAAAAGGTAAAATGTTTTGAATGAATCAAACAGTTGTTAGTTATTACTGCAGTGGTGGCCCTGGGAGATTTCGATACCTCTTCAAACTTGAAAATGCGGATCGTAGAAAAAATGGGCGCGAATTTCCAGCCCATGAATGCGAGAACATAGCCTCATTATGTTTCCAACTTGTATGACCGTCCTGATTCTGGGTAAAAGTCTAGCCATAGCTTTTCACTCTTCTCTGTGTATTACTTTCTCTGGATTATAGATATTAAAACTAATATCTATGAGTAGGATTATCAGTAAAACTTGACGGTAAGTACCTGTTTAAATTGAGGCTGGTGTTCGCTGCTCCCAATTGTTTAGAATCTAGTCTAGTTGCTGGAGACATTTCGGCAGGTAACTATATACCTACCTAGTTACAGTATATTCTATCTAAGCAAAATATAACTAAAATCCTAGAAATATTCTGCTCATTTCTATACAAATACTCTACACTATCAGCTGTCCTATAACAATAAAGTGTGAAACAATAAACTCTGCGATACACTATCTTCAGAATGTTCCTCTGTCGTAAAGAAACGCTGAATTCAACTCGATATCTCGATTAGAACTGTGTCACACGCGAATGTAAAGACTAAAAGAACAATTTTGCGAGTGTACGGTAAAGTGCGAACGGAACCAATTATGTTATAGAAGTGTAGAAAAGCAATGTAAGAGCGAAGGGTAATGAGGTTGAAGTCAAAGGTAATTGAACTGGCTTTAATAAAATTTTGCCACACTTGGAATTTCTTCTGTATTGTGAGTGTTCGCGATTGCAAATATGATTTAAGTATCACATACGGTAGAGGTGTTATGAATAAAAGTAACCAAACATATGTTCCGAAAGTGAAACCACTTAGCTTTTCTGAAAACACTACTGTCCCAGTGGCTGAGCAAATGCTCTTGATAATTCACTGCTATTCTCTACTACAAGATTGAAAGAAGCCTCCCATACTTTGTACCAAGCTTGTTCATGTTTTTTCGATGGATCTTGCCAAATGGCTATTTTACTGCAGGAGAACTTAGTCTTTCTGCCCCCTTGAAATCAGACACGAGACACCATCTTCACATCTAAAAGAAGCGCATATAATGTATCCAAACGGCTCGTTATCTCACTGACGATACAAAAACTCGGTTTTTTTTTTTATTAAAAACGCAGAGGGCGCGGTCGTCGCCCCACGTCGGTCGCCCGCCTCGCTTATTTGATAAATAACCGCCTAAACAATAAATCACCGTGCGAGTTGTGCTGGATGTGGACCAAGATGTAACGCGAATGGAGTGCTAATAGGCATATTTGTCCTCATTTTGTGATACTCTTAGTTGAGATGGCTACTTCGCGATTCGTCACTTTAGAAGCAGATTTATATGGCCAAATTAATTGCGGAAAACTTAGTTATTCATTAATAGTTTCACGTGTAAATAATTATCTATCTACACGTGTAACTATCAGTGAATAACTGACTTTGTACAACTAGTTTCGTACTGTAAATCCGGCTTAACAAAATAATTAATTATATGAGTCGAGGTCTACCGAAGAAGTTAAAAAAACCGGCCAAGTGCGAGTCGGACTCGCGTACGAAGGGTTCCGTACCATTATCTATAAAAACGACAAAAAAATGTACAAAGGGTTCCGTACCATTATCTATAAAAACGACAAAAAAATCATGTCTGTTGTAAAGGCTACAGAAAAACATCATCTGTGAACATTTCAACTGTCTAACTATCACGGTTCATGAGATACAGCCTGGTGACAGACGGACAGACAGACGGACGGACAGTGGAGTCTTAGTACTAGGGTCCCGTTTTACCCTTTGGGTACGGTACCCTAAAAAAGACGATCCTATGCCTCTCACTCTCTGTCAATGTGAATCGGGATATGATGATGAGCAGGATTAGAAATGAGAGTTTGGAAGTAGCGCAAGCGAGACAATACTTACATAGGTACTAACTGTGTGTATAGTGTAGGTGGATGGAAGTCAATAGCTATCTCATAATATGGCAGAAAAAAATACAGTAAAATATCCTTTATCTCTAATGCGTCAAAGCTCTGTCGAAGTTGGCTTTTAACGTACCTACATTTATCTTAACATTTGGGCTCCATTTCTGCGTACTCCATGATTTTGACCGATATTACAATTTATTCCAGTTCGAGTGACCAAGTGAGAGCGTCGCGACAGGAAACCTAAACGCTCTTTGTTGTCGGTTTTATTGCTATTTGTTTCCTTGTTTGCGTTTTTCAGTCGGTTGATATCCGAAACTTGTTGGAAAAACAACTGAAATAAACATTGGGTTTTTCTATAACTGTTTTTTTCTAGAGAGTCAATATGTAGCTCACTGGGTGTTGTTTGAGTAACTTGCTAAAAAAAGGATTATAGAGTAACCGGAAACACATAGGAACGAAATTAATAAAATCCTGTAAAAAATAATATTATTTTGTTAAATAATAGTTTCGGGATCAGCACCTACGTCTTTTTAACAGGCTGAAATATTACTGTGGTATTTTCCCTGAACAACAAAATTGCTTGAGTGTCTGTCTGTGTACCGCTGTAAAAACGTATGTAGTTAGGAAAACTGCACCCTAACTGCGTAACACACTAACGGTCACAATCTGAATCATTTTGAAGGATATTGCTAATCCATTGCTTCATATGTTCGAAAAATTTGTCTGCTCAACAACGTAAATAACGCAATGAATGTTGATGAACTGTCAAAATGAAAGTAATTCCTACTGTTAGTGTGTTAGGTTCGCAATTACTCCGCAGTGTTCAGTTGTCGTCTAAAATAAAATAAAAAATCGAGAAGTAAATATGCTATATTAAAATAGGCTTTTGTTATGTATATCGAGACCATGGTGACCTATAATATTAATCCTAAAACTACAACTGACATGGTTTTATTTATCTGTTGTTTATTGAGTATAGGAAGTTTGGTGGACTGGCTATCTAATGAAAATGAATGATGGTGGTAGTTGTAAATACTTGTGATGAACGCCGCCACTGATAAGTTGCGATAGTGTAGCTATGTGTAAGGATAAAGGTTTTGGTATTTATTATTCATATTAGTTTGGTAGATACCTACTCACCGGTATAGTATTTTTGTCTCACGAAACGACGCGCGCTTTACTTGTGGTAACTAAGGGTACAAACACGCTGTGAATGTGTGTCTAAGCGCAGGAGCTCTCGGAACCGTCCGAGACAAGGGCTAAGTCGGAAGTGTGTGAGGGTGTTTGCGTGTGTGTGTTATGTGCTGGCGCTACTCGTCTTCACGCACACATTCACGGCGTGTTTGCATGCTTAGTTACCACTTGTAAAGCGCGAGTCGCTTCATGTGATAAAAATACTGTTCGCTAATTCCACCACTGAATTGATGAAAACGGTTACGAGGGAGTCGTAATGATAACGGACAAATTGATTTCAATTGTTATCCGTTTTTGGTCATATTCTTTTTTTAAATGAATGTAGGTACGTCTGTCTATACGTATTTCAGTGTTTGACGTAGTTTCTGTTTACCTACCTTATCTTTCTCGGTACTTACAACTGCAGGTAACGTAAAATGTATTATTTGTGATAATATGAACAATCAACACGACTAACAGAAGAGTTTCTTCGATGAATAACTAATGGACTCCTATAATGGGCAGGTAGAGTAATTCGGGGTAAAAGGGCGCAGTGGGTAAAAGAGCGTAGTGCTGTTTTCTCTGAGGGCGTGCAAGGGAGGAGACGCTGCCGCTGGTTCCTGAGAATGTATGCGCAAGGGCCGCCATATTGTGGTTACGAGTATAAGCCGCGGAGCGGTGCGTGTCGCGTTTGCGATAAGTATAAGGTGCAAAAAAATGGTAATCACCATAAAATGCCGTAGTTTTTCTAAACTGGGAAAATTTTGGGGAAGTGGAGCATTTGTACTTTTAAAGCCAAGTTGTTTTTTTTTTTTGTAAATTTACTCGACTTTATTCAATGTTTTTCTCAATATAACCTCACTGGAATTTGAACTAATAATTAGGTTGTAACAGCCGAATGGGGTAAAAGTATGGGGCAATAGAACGCATGTCAGGGCTGTGAACTTACACGGAATTCAAGAAAATAAAAATAACAAATGAATAAATAATAATAATATTTTTTTCATTTTGCCCCGAATGACTCTCAAGGTTATTTAGGTACGGTAGGTTTCTAAAGGCTGTGTAGACAGGTGTTCTGTAGGTTAGTAATCTTGTGACAACACTATCTAGGGACAGCCTGAAAGCTAAATGTAAGGTATCATCTTCACGGGGAAAGCTCCTTAGTGGTTTCATGTATTAAGTACCTACCTACTTACCTGCTTGTCATCCTTCATAAATTACGGTTTAGAAAAGACGCACAAAAGGAACCTGAAACGTTAATAGGTGGGTAGATACCTAGGCGTAGGCACAAGGTTACTTCTGATTTTGAAGTGTTCTTTTAAAATATTTAGCATCACAGGAAATAGGTAGGAAATATATCTTCCGGTCCGTCAATATTCAACTACCTACCTAATGAAGTACCTTTTTAGCTGACGTCAATATCTATGAATCAGTATGAAAACTCCTGTTAAGCATCAATCCCGTTATGGTATAATGATTGTAGCTTGATTAAAAACAAACTTTTGTATCGTATGTTTAATCTGGTTCTGCCATGTATAGCGTATGAAACTACAGTTTAAAGTTGGTGAAACTGTCTTAAGCTGTCATCTATGTTCCAGTTCTAACAACTCTTAAGACATTTTTAGAAGAAACAGCGAGATGCTTTCGCGAGGTCCATTGGATTGAGTTCAACTATTTGCGGATAGATGGCGCTGTACATAACCAAATACGTGGTTTAATAGTAAAGCCTTATTATGTAGACCTATGAAGTAAACATACTGAAAAGCAATAAGGTTACGGTTTCAAGTATGCCGCTTCTCGCTGCTGGAATGATTTACCACATCCCATGAGATCCCTGAAAACAAAACAAAATTTTAAGTTACATCTGAAAAAAAACCTATTAGAAAAACAAAAGTATGAGCAGCAAATATTTTATAAGTAAATACTCACTTATCGTTTATTATCTATGGGCAAGGTATATCAACATCCAAGCGGCTCAAGGCGGCATAGCGATGCGTCGGATGCATCATCTTATCTCATGCCGATAGCGATGTATAGGTTACTTATACGTAAGTAGTTTACAATAAACACCTCACGGTCTCGATCAAGCTTCGACTGAGACGCAAGCGCAAGCCAGTTTGCTCACTGTCGGTATATCGTTTGGCGGTAGTAACTCACTACGCGTGACGCGCCACGTGACCTGGCTGGACTCGTGAGCCGCGCGCGCCGCTGCCGACGCGGCCGCCGCGCCGCCACAGCCCGCGGCGCGCGATGGCTCGCGAGTCGTGATACGTCATCAGTCATCACACTCATAGACGCATTAGTGAAGTGCAGTGCAACGTTTTGTGAGCGCGCGCGCGGGTGACGCGGAGGTATGGGTGGGAGCGAGGCAAAATGCAAAACGAGAAAATACTGAATATTCTTGTGCACAGAACATTTATATAAGTACCCTGTTCTTGTGTCGGTACTTTGTATATGAACACACGGCAATGCCTAAAAATACAAATTATTGAATGTTTAGGTTATTTAATAATATTGTTCGTATAACTGGTTGATTATGTAGTTGATTTTTATTCTTAGTGCTTACTGTTTGTTTTATTTTATTTTGTTACATATAAGTACCTACTATTAATCATTAAACCTGACTTGGTTTTCCGTACGTCCTTTTTGGGTAACCACTGAAAATCAGCGCTGTGCTGTGGGTCCCCCATAGCACAGCGCCATGCTGAGTGGAAGCCTTCTTGTCACAGTCATGACGTGCAGCTGTCGACTATTTCTGTTTTGTGCTCGTGATTATAGATTTATTTTGTTTGTTTCATTTTTATTTTACATTGTTTCTAGAGCTAATTATCTTTTTTGTATGCACGTGTTTCTGTGACAAATAAACCTATTTTTCTTCTTTCTTTCTTTCTTCAATAAAGACCAGTTGCTGTTCACCTCTGTTCACTTTTACATTGAACAGAATATTGCATTTACGAAGATTGGCTACTTAACTTAACTAAAAAGTTTGCATTACGTACATCGTAGAGTTTGTTGTGGACTGGCCGGTTGTGACGAAAAGCAAACAAGGATAACAGTATGATTAGAAAAAAAAATATAACAACAAAATTAATAAATGGCTATACTTACATATTTTTTTACAGCATGCTGCCAGCTCTAAGCGAAGAAGATGGGGATGCGTAGGACCCTATTTATTATAACTCCTAAATGCTTGAATGAATTAAGCATGTCGTACAATTTCTAATTACGAAACATTGGTATACTTTTAAAGATGTCGAAAAGAACGATTATCACTGCTACTTTTTATTTCATCTACATTGATATTGTGTTAAAGGCGGGCGTTTTGCGGGACTGTCTCATGTAGGTAATTTTGACGTTCAAGAATTGGTGCTGATTCTCAGCCTACTTTGAATAAATGACTTTTGATATATTCAGATATATTTGTTATATTTTGTTCAAATCACTATTAGTCATTTTAAACCTGACTTCAGTTCCTGACTCTACCTACTCGCAGGTAGATCAGTTTACATTGGTTAAGGTATTTTTAGCCTATATTTAGGTAGGTATGATATTTTAGTATTTATGTGGTCTCAATAAAAATCGTTGAAGGAGGAAAGCTTTCACGCATAAACAGGGTGGCAGGGATATCGTCGTACCATGGATTCAGTACATAATTCTGGACCCCTGCCTTGAAATTTATCGGTTATTTAAAAAAAAAAACAGATGTTTCCTACAAAAGTGCAATACTACGCGGTAGGAATGTATGGAACATTTAAAAAAAGAATTACCCATCGGTTCGAGGACCGTTCAATTTCATCGCTGGGGGTCCAGAATTATGTACTAAATCCAGGAAAACATATTGCGCGTCGATGTCCCTGCCACCCTGTAGATATAATCTATGAGAAAACCTTAGACATGGCAATAACATAGATCTACTTATCTGATCTAATTCGTTTAGCATCTGCGTGTGTTGCTGCCAGAATAACATACTAAAAGTCTTCAAAAATATCTCAAATTTAGGTTAATAGCTGGACTAGAACGAGATTTTCAGATAAGCACTTAGTTCTGACAGATTTACAGCAAAGCTAAATAATAAATAATAGGAATAGGCAGGTAACTGTAGCTATATGAACAATAGCTAAGTGCCCTCGTATGTTATACTTTTTAAGCACAATATGACATTTATTTATGTCTTTTTCTTCCTTTACATTGTTAGCTCGCCTTAAGAGGGCCCTTCCCGCACCCTAATTACGTAACATACTATCTACCACAATCTGAATCATTTTGAAGCCTATTGCTAATCCATTGCTTCATATGTTCGAAAAATTTGTATGCTTAACAACGTAAATAACGCAATGAATCTTGTTGAACTGTCAAATTGAAACCCATTCCTACTGTTAGTGTGTTACGCAATTACCCCGCCACTCCGTCTATCGTCAACGCGAGCATGATTGAAAAGCTTGTTCTTTCATCCAATGCAATGTTTAAGAAAGAAAGCAAGAGTGAGGACGCGATAACATCGAACAAAAATTGGCGCGCAAAGATTTCAGAAAACTTGTTCCAGGAAATACGTGTTTTTGAAAAAGCCTTACAAGTTTTTGGAATAAATTCTTGTCATTTAGAATCTTCATTACATGTGCGAGGTTTTTATGCAGATGTTTTTATTACTTTTACAATTTGAGTACATTATGAACGGCCAAAGTTCAGGTAAAATTTGTGGTCAAAAGCAGATTTTTGGAGGCTTATACTGAATTTGTTTCTCCAAATTTTGTTTTTTGCTTGCATAAAAACCTAGATAAAGCGCACAAGATACCTATTAGTTCAAAAAAATCCAATGAAAGATGTGTTACAACGCCATAATCACGTACGAGCGTTTGTATGAAAAGTATGACGGGTTGGCCGCTCTTAATAGAATTTTATTATGTAGTTATTCTACAAAATGAATCCTTTGAGCCGCGGTAGTGGTGGGCGGTAATGTAATTTCTATTTACAATGTGAGCTTACAGCTATTTTTGTATAATATTCATATTTCTAATTCTAATAACCCAATGCAGTTTCAGAGTGAAAAAGGCTCTCTCAAAACCGTTTGGAAGTAATTGGGTGAGCTAGTCCATGTTATTAAAAGTTTTTACTAAAACTTAAGAAAATGCCAACGAAAACTACATAATTTCAAACTGAGAACTAGAAACCGGAGTGTTATCACGACGAAATCGCTGCGGTTATCGGCGTCACTTGAAATGTAGCAGAATATCCGTCCGGAACTCCGGAGGTCAAGTCTCGCTGCCAGAGCACTGGCACGTATTGTGCCATCATCTGCACTATGCAGTGCTATCAACCAAGAAGACTGAATTTCACAAAATGTCCTTTCATAAACACTGCTTTACTTTATTTTTCTTTAGTTGTAAATGGTCCCTAGTTGCAAAAAAATCGTTCCAACCTTATTTTGTACTTTACGAGACCCAATTCGATTAATCTTACCTCGTCACGTTTTCACTTTGTTTTTCCATCAAATTCGGGTCTATTAGATGTTCGGATTAAAGTTGTATCAATTGATTCCTTTTGAGAAAATTAGATGGAAGACAAATATTATTAGATCTTAAGTAGGTAAGTAGGTACTTTTCTCTTCGAGTTAAAATCCTCATGGATGACCAGCGTCCGGGACAGACGGAGGGGTAATTTCAGAATGGTACCGACGACACTTGCTACTTTTGGCACTTAAGTGCCGGTTAAGGAAGGTACCGGAACTCATTGTTGTACAGTCGCCAACACACCATGTTACCACAACTGCCCCCGATAAAAAAAAGACGCATCTAAATTTTTTTCCAGATTTGAGTTATATACATTGCAGGAATCAGAAAAAAAAGGTGCATCTGCCTGTATTTTTAATATTTTTCTAACTATCTCCAGTGCGGTTTTAGCACAACAAAATAGGGCGTTTCTGTTCATTTTTTTACACCCGATTGAAGATGAAAAGACGAATTTATGTGAAACTTAATTAATAAGTCGCATTTATGTAGATAATGTCCTTATACTTTATAGTTTTTTTTTTAGTTCAGTAATATAAAAGGCGCATATTTGTCCCTATTTCTAAGTGGAAGTTAATAAGACGCAAATAAGCATTTGCGTCTAACGCACTAATAAAAAACTGCTTCCACATTAGGAAAAAAAGACCACATCTGACCACTTGCGCCCTATTTACTTCGTAAAATTGTTTTAGCATAGGCGCATTTGCCATAAGCGTCTTAATACGTTATGTTGAATAAAAAAATACAATATGATAATTAATAAAAAAGGCGCATGTGTGTAGAAACGTCCTTTTTCCTAGAATTGTGAATCAAGCGAAGATTGTGCGGGTTATGTTTAGTATGGCGCCTGACCAGCGGGGTAATTACGTAACACACTAACAGTAGGAATGGGTTTCATTTTGACAGTTCGACAACATTCATTGCGTTATTCACGTTGTCGAGCAGACACATTTTTCGAAGATATGAAGCAATGGATTAGCAATAGGCTTCAAAATGATTCAGATTGTGATGGATAGTGTGTTACGTAATTAGGGTGCTGTTTCTATGTCAGTTGCGCCCACAGAGTACTTTATACTATACTGAAAGTTGCGCCCGAGTAGGTTGTAGAAATACGACGTGTCGCGGTCGCGCAATTTTTCGCAGCGTGATTAGTCGTAACAAAGTAAGTATTTTTTATTTGAAAAGTTTGTTTGTTGTTTGTGTGTGCAATTTTATTTAACCGTAGTGTGCCAAATAATAATACGAATTGTTAAAGACTTGTTTTGATAGAAAAAAAAATAATATCAATGTCTTACCACTACCTAAGTTATGCACCTATTGTACCTCTATATAGTAAAATTCATAAATTGAAGTAAGTACTTCATTCGGATGTAGGTGTATGAAAATTATTTTATTCATAAACATTTTTATTAGGTACTTACATTCTATCATTTCTTTGAATAAGATTTATAATACATCAGTGATACTTAACTGAAGTAAGCTTTTATTGAGTTATTCTTATTGAATTGTGTGTTTTTTGTGATCATATTTAATTTTCGTTTAATAAAAGTAAAGTTTGATGTGCGTTATATCGCTTGCAAACACTCAACGTGCTTTATAACGCTTTTTTTAGTGCATTTTAAGGCTGCACCGTGCAGAATAATTCAAAACGGTAGTCACGGTTAAGTCAATGTAATCAATACTATAACACTAATTAACATAAAAATTATGTAAAGAATACCATAAAGAATATGTTTACGATTAAACGGAAGCAGAAAAAAAAAATTGTACGGTTTAGTAAACAAAAACACGTAGTGTACAAAAACCAAAAAAATGGTATACTCGTGTTTCGTTAAATTTTCATAATAAACTGATGATTTTTTAATCAAACTTCAATTTATATTAATCTCAAATGTTGAAACTACAATTCGTAGGTTTTACATTTTCTAAATATCGTCTGGTAATTTTAGTATATATATTTTTTTAAAAGCATTTCAAATCTGCCATACATTTTTTCTATGGACGCGCGGTGTTGAATATAACGCGACGTATATCGCTCGGGAATTCAGTCGACCACGGGAGCTCAGAGAGAGGTCACGTCTCATTGCGGAGCGGCGCGTAGGAAACACGAATTCGCGATCTATCGTGTACGCATATATGCTGCAAACAGCTAAAATAAGGCAAGTCAATTTTTTTTTGCTCCTTGGTGTTTTACTTATTATTTTATTACGCATATCTAACATTTACTTTTTATTTTTTCTACTGTTCAAAACATTATTTATTTATGTAGTTACCTACCTAATTTTTTTATAATTGTTTTTAGAAAACATGGGTAAGCGTAAGGAAGGGTATTATAAGAAGGCGCTCTTTTCCGGAAAAAAACCGTTCCTCGTAAGAAGTATGTATTTCAATTTTGTTACTTGTTTATCTTTATTACATTCATTTTAAAATCCAAGATGGCGGACGCAAACGTTTTCCCAAATATTCGATATGGGTATCGTTTAATAGGTTTTTGGGGATACCGATTGTAAATTTGACAATGATGATGATGATGATGATGATGATGCAAATTTTTCAAGTATTCTACTAATTACTGTGGTGCTGTTAGATTTTTACTATTTAGTTCTAAGTCATGCTTTATAATATTCAATATTTTGGTCTTTACAACAAGTTATTTTTTATTTTATTATAGTTTCATTGCTGCAAATCTACAAAATGAAACTGGATCAACCAACGGTGTAAGTTAAATTGAGTATACCTACTTTTTTGCTGCCGGTGTTTGCAGGTTCAAGTGGGATCACGTGGTCAAATATTTGTGTATTATTTAAAACTATATTTTTATTTTTGTCTGTTTACAGCATTTTAACTGTTAGGTAGATAAACTTAAATTAATTTAATAATTTTATTAAAATACTTACAATGGTGCCGTTTCTTGTCACAAATGCCTCTAAACTAGACTAAAAATCACCAAAAGTTTTGTTTATTCCTGTCAAACGACGATTTCCCAATCTAGAATAGACTTAACTGACACCACTTAACTATATTTTAGTTTTACAGCACTAAGATGGCACTGAGTTATTAATTTAGTGAAAATGGCAATTTTGTTTTTTTGAATTTGACGTTTTTCACCAAAAATTTGG
This sequence comes from Dryobotodes eremita, assembly GCA_917490735.1. Taxonomy (NCBI): domain Eukaryota; kingdom Metazoa; phylum Arthropoda; class Insecta; order Lepidoptera; family Noctuidae; genus Dryobotodes; species Dryobotodes eremita. The sequence continues at coordinate 12,567,052 of OU823251.1, read as the reverse complement.
ATTGTCTAACTAAATCTGACAATTTTTAATCGCGTTTAAAATGGGTATGGCATAAAATTAGTTGTCATGAACTAAAATTCAAACCAACACCTCGACTTCAGGTGCAAAAACATTACTGTATTTTTTAAATATCTTATTTTGCTCATATCTCGAAATAGGTGTGTCCTATCGCAAAAATAATGAAAATTTCGACCACCTTTATGAAACCCATAAACCCCTGAAACACAACATGTAGGTAATACTTTTTTATATTTTCCATAAAAAAAGTGAAAAATTCCTTATAAAACTCGTCGAGGCTGCGCCCGCGCGCGCCTTCGGCTCTAAAAAAAACCATGGGGTAGGGCAAACAAGTACCACGTGGATTCGCGATTGTCAAATTCGATTTTAGTTGTGTTAACAATTATTTTTAAATTTAGAGTTTTTTTTTGCAGAATATCTTTATGATTCTCATAGTCAAAAGTAAGGAATTTTAGTGATAGTTTAGTGACTTCAGTTAGTTTAGTTCGGTGTACAAGAGAATCGGCACCAAAACTATGTTTCGTTTTTAGGTAACACTGACCAAACCAATGCAGTACCTTATACTCGTACATACGTTGGTGAAGAACATTCAAATAGTGAATAAATTCCAAGCAACAATCTCGACGTAAGTTTTCAAATGTATTTTAGTATACCTACTCAACTTTGTGAATTTGCAATTTTGAAGCAGCGTAATTCACTAATCTATAGATAGGTACCAAAAAAACGCTGTCAATATAATATTTTCTGGGACTACTTACGATATTCTTTATTTTATTTCAGAATTCATTGATTTATACCGATTAAGTGTTGACGATGGTATAAGAGAGAAAAAAAATAATTTCTGGAAAAGAGATAAGGATGGAAATGTCTATTTAAATAAAAAACATGATTGGTGTTTCTAGGCGCAAGGACAGTTACACGTTACACAAAGAAAAACTTACATATTTGCAGTTTGGACTGAAGTGGACATGAAGGTTGAACTAATAGAGGAAGATAAAGAATTTTGGAGTAAAATGGAAGAAAAATTGAAAATGTTTTATTTTGATTGTTTACTGCCTGAAATGATTCGATTCTCAGTTAGATAGGCAAATGGAAATTAAGCCATAAATATAAACAATATTAATAAAAAATCGAAACGAAAAATAGTTGATAGTGAAACAGCAAAACGCAAAAGAAAACTACAATAAAACACACATGTATAAATATCATGCTATTCTAAGCTTTTGATTGTATACCTACATAAATTGTTAAATAAACACGTTAATAAACTATTGGATTTCTATTAGATACTAGCTTTACCTACTCACCTACCTACCTACCCTACCTATCTACCTACCTACCTACCCACGTACCCTACCTACCTACGCTACCTACTCACCTATCTTACCTACCTACTCTACCTACTTACCATAAACATCTACCCGCCCTATGTACCCTTACTTCCTGACTACCTACCTAGAAAAATTCCCGGGCGCGCACTCAATAACGCCAATATCCCTTGCAATTGGATGAATAGTACACATGGTGACATATCAACCTATACATTTCCAGTTTTAGCTGACCTCGCATCGTATAGGCTTTTCGTACAGTGAGAAGTCTGCTTATACTGTAAAGCATGATATGTCGTCGTGCTTACATAGGAACGCATAAAGCACAAAGAAACATTACTTTTTTTATAATCTAGATTATTAGATTTTGTTTTGCGAATTACATCTAAAGAAACAATATTCGTCTTTTTAAGTCACTCAACACAACAACTCAAATTTTTCAAATCCTCAGTTATCTACTTTTTTCGTGCAACTACAAACGGCCTCAAGAAAACTTGTCATTGTGTGCGAGCCGACGCACACAACTAGCGAGCCGCAGTAAATACCTATTTGCTGCCCGCCTAGGTCGCTCGGTACAGTCTTAACAATATTAACTGTTTTTACAGGTAAAACTAACATGAAAAAAGGTCGATGCTTTGAGTTTCTGACTAAAGCTTTAGCTTCCGCAAGTACGGAAAGTACAAATAGTACTGCAGTAGAAAATACAGAGCGAATTTCGCTGAAATATGATACCAAGAGTATATCTGAGTAACATGTACGAAGTCACTTTTCGAAGGGGAATTAATACAATAGCATCAGAACTGATTTTGATGGCATAGAAAGAGAACTGGACTTCCTGAGAGTGAAAAATATTAAAATTGGCATTCCAAGACCAGTAATAAAAACTCAATGCAGAGGAGTTAATGAAAAGCGAAAATCTGATATAATCAATCAGTTACTTTCTCTTATGCCAGAGAACTGAAGGGCGTTTTGGCGAAATTTGCCAGTTAATGATAACTCTGTCGATTTGATTACCGAATATGAGGAAGATGTTGACAAATAGGTACCTACACAAAGCAACAGCAGCTCTTTCTTTGGTAGCAGTGAAACTACATTTACTTCGCTGGTAAATGCTATCTGTTTAGATTTTTTAGGTTAGACAATATTTTTCCAAAAAGTAATTTATGTACTTATGTTTAAGATTTGTCCAAGGATTGATAATTGTCTGTGATCTTACGTTAAAGTTAGATTTTAAGAGAATCTAGAGGCAGATAAGACTGATGTTATTTTTTATTTTTTTAATATTGATTTTATAATGTTTTTACTTTGTTATACCTAGTATTTCGCTGTAATAAGTAATAAGTCATATAATTATCATAATATTGTTTGTAAACTACTTTTGAAAACTACTTATAGTAATGGGATTATTAGCCTAAGAATGGTATTTTTTTAAGCCGTGTTCGTTATACTAAAGTTATAAGAGATAATTACAATATTATAGATCTGTATCTGTTTAAGACTGATTAAGCTAAATTTGCTCAACTTTAATACATAGTTCTGATTTTCATTATAAGTTACTGTGCCGTGGATAGCATTTTTGTTTAGTTTGCAAAGAGTTTACAATAAATACTTGACTATATCAATTGCGTTTTATTTACAAATAATAAATTAGGCTATGGCTTACATGATAACCACGAACCTAATGTACTATTTCAGATATATTACCTTAGATAAAAGGATTATTAAATAATTTTATAAACATTTTATCTAAGCCAAGGGTTATCTACATACTTTCTATTTCTTAAGAAAAAAGGCGGAAATACCTATATGCGCCCATTTCTGTTAAAATCATATACTAGATAGATAAACTAAATACTTAGAAGAAAAGTACAGCCAAAAGCGTTTGAAATTTAAAGGACGCATCTAGCCATTTACGTCTATTCAATCAAGTATGTAAAATTTTTCTTCATTTTTTATCCTAAGATGAAACTGTTTTTCATTATTTTTATTATAATAATTTAATAAATTCATATTATTTATTAAACCAAATTAAAGCCTGTTATAGTGGGCATTATTTTCATCTTTTAGTATATAAATATTTTAATTTACTCTAAGACAGCAAACGATTTCCCGTTTCATTCATTAAAACATTTATTTCTCCATTTTTACTTTTTGTTAGATACGTCTTTTTTTATCGGGGGCAGACAAGCTGTCATATTTTCTCATTCGATTTTGAACTTAACCATCAACTTTTTAAGGTTTAAAATCGTTTGGACAAATTTGAAAGTTTCGTGTAGCTTGACCTGCTGGTAACTGTACCTGCCTCACCGTTCAGCACCATTATCTGAGAAACTAATTCCCCTTAGTCTGAGATAATTTATGTAGCTACCCATAATTTGCAATTCATTCAGTACTTAGCAGTATCTACAATCTTAATGATATTATGATATTCTTATTATTATCTTATGATATTCTGTCCAACCATTTATATAACAAAATAAACAAAGTATGCACCATAGCTCCCATGTGCCATAATGGATGTAAGACCAAAGTCACAAAGTGGCTACTAACAATGAGTTACGATAAGACTGAAGATTTACTTCATGTATCAATCGCTTAACCTTTAAGTAGTTAATAAATTCATATATTTATAATTACATTTACACAGAATTATATACACACAAGTTTTCACCATATTTTATCTCTCTCTCAATACATAAACAAACACATTCCCCCACATAGGTACTTTTACAAACACATAATAACGTGCTTTTGCTAGTACAGTGAAACTTGGTTAAGTGGGACCTGGATAAGTGAGAAACCTCCATAACTGGAACCAATGCTGAGGTCCCAACACTTTGGCACTGAATTACCTCTGTTAGTGGGACAAGGTAAGCCTCTATATCTGGGATTTGTTCTTTCGATTTATCATCATAGTTATCTCTATAACTGAGACAGCGAGCAAATTTTATATGCATAAACCTCTGTAACTGAGATAACATTGTTTGTTTACTCATTCTTATTCTACCCACAAATTCCACACGTAATTCCAAGTACGTAAGTAATTTTGAGCTTCAATTACCTTCAGCTTTAGTTTCGCTTTACTATCATACAGATATTTATTTGAAAAATGCCAAAACGAAAGCTCCAATCGTTATCATTACGTGAAAAACTGAAGTTAATATCCGTTTATGAAAGTGGGAAGACACGCGAAGAAGTTTGTGCCGAATTTAATGTGCCAAAATCTACTCTTTGTAGAATAATTCAGAGTAAACATAAAATTGAATCACAATGTTCTGAAGGACAAGGAAAACTAAAACGTGTACGTTTATCAGAATAATTATCCTGAACTTGAACAGTGTTTACTAACATGGGTCAAGCAACTTCGTAACAAAAACGTTCCGGTAAGTGGACCGATGATTAAAGAAAAGGCACAAGATTTCGGCAGCCAATGGATCAAGGCATCATCAACAATTTAAAAATTTATTACAGAAAAGAAGTTGTTCGACATGTTATTAAATCTATAGAAGACAATCAGTGCCCACAAATCGATGTTCTTCAGGCGATGAGGTTTGCTAGGAAAGCTTGGTTTTCTGTGACCAAAACTACTATAGCAAACTGCTTTAAAAAATCTGGATTTAAATCTGAAGTAACTGTAGCTGAAAGCTTACAAGAGGAGGACGAAAATTTAGAAACTGATCCTGAAGATTGGAACTTAGCCATCAGCAACGACAATAATCAACAGCCAACATTCCAAGATTTTATAAACGTCGACGACGGTTTAATAGTTTCAGGAGAACTTAATGAAAGCGACATTGTTCATGCCTTCTCGTCTTCTTTATTGGAAAATGAAGAAGAAGACGATGAAATGAGCGCGGAAGTAAATTTAGTAAAAATTTCTAAACGCGAAGCAGTAAAAGCACTAGAAACTTTGCACAGTTATTTTGAAATGTCATCAATTGGTGACCAAAGCATATTTGATAAAATTTATAACATCGAAAAACATCTGATGGCTGATACTTCCAAACGACAAACTAAAATGACAGATTTTTATAATTGATACATTTTTGTTGATTACATTTGTATGATTACCTTTAACTACTAATTTTTTTTTATTAAAACTTATTTACATACATAACACGTTATTTTATTTAATGATCGCACCTGTATAACTGAAATAACCTGTATTCTCACCTCTATTAATGGAACCCTCTGTAAATGAGACAGATATTTATTTATACCTGTATATCTGAGACACTGGGTAAGTGGAATACCTCTATAAGTGAAACGACATTGCAGGTCCCTTGATGTCTCACTTAACCAGGTTTCACTGTAGTAAGTAGTTTTCTTAATAATATTATACTGTGCTCGTCATACAACTACTGTTAAATGTTCAAATTATAGGCGAGGACGCTGGCACCCTAAACACAAGTTAAATCTTACTCTGGGTGCCAGAGTTCATCGAAAACACTCTTTATAGTTAGTTGTTACCCTGCATAGTGTTTAGCTAAGTGTTTATGTACAATGGAAGATAATAAAAAACTTTTCTTTCTTTCTTTCTTTTCTTTCTAATTTTATTTTTCGACTTTAAATTTTGTCGCAGTCAATATTTAAATAGGATAATGATTCTGGCTGTAATAAATCAGTGAACCTAGCACTAACACGCGGGTTAACCTAACGTAAATTCGAACGATTTTAAAATTGAAAATACTCGTTTCACACATAATATTTACTCAGTTTTACGACTAATCATATCTATAATCAGTCTATAATGTTCCCATTGCTGGGACACAGGCCTCCTCTCTGTGAGAGGGAGCGGGCCGTAATCCACCACGCGGGCAGTGCGAGTTGGTAAATGCCACTGTGGGGATGTGTAAAAGTGGATGTACTTGCAGTAAGTTAATACAGCCCGTTCTTCTAAATAAGGAGACATATATTCTTTCACCAATCACCATCAGTCAAGTAGGCAGGATCACGTTGTGGATCTGCCCCGGACCCGACCCGTGAGGAAGTGGACGAGACAATCAAATAAAAAGGGCTACCGAGAGCGCACACTAATGATGTTTGTATATTATTTAGTAACATTTAGTGTTGGGATTCCAACAGTCACATAATCATAATCATATCTATGAGTGATACTAATTTTATTGTCGCAAAGATTCAAATAAAAAAATACTATACTTAGATAGTTCAAAAATCGTTCGATTTAACGTGACGTTTACGTCGCCCGTTCGTGCTAGGGCCTCTGACTGTTCACAGATTATACCTACCTACTTCTTTACTTTTATAAACGTAATGGACAAGATGTCAAGTGTTTCCGTGATGATAAAATATAACCATAGATAGCCTTAGAAATAGTCAAGCTCCAAAATATGTGAAATCAGGATTTAGTATCATGAATAGTTACGTGTCGGAAGCATTTCATGTATGACTGATCAATAGTTTCTGCTACTTCGAGTACCTATTGAAACTAAGACACTGCAGTTTGTTCGCAAACTTTCTAGTTTCTATAATGAATTTGATTTTAAGGAAATGCATTTCACTTCAGACCACTGTCCATTTCAAAAGCCGATTTGCAAATGAATCGGACTTAATGGAATTTTTAATTCTGTGTGTTCACTGATTTAATGAAACCTATTGGAAAGTAGATAGCGTGTGATTGAGAAGAAAATCCTATTATCTGTAAAATAATAAATCATGAATAAAATAAATAAATCATTTATTTTGGACCAAACACTTGTTTACATTTTTATAAACCTGCCAAACTGCGTGACAGTTTGTCGGCAGGATTAGCGCTCGTCTTAAAAACATTTGGTAATTAATCTAACTAAACATCAGTTGGTAGAAATAGTATAAAGACGGTAAGAATATTTTAGAATAGAATACATTAATTATTATCATCACATTTTACGGCTATTTCACTCAAAAGTTCCGCTTTTAATTTGCTTCCCAGTGTTCGCCTGCTAATTACACGACTATCTGCTCTCAGCCAGTCGATACTATTGAACAGTGTAGGGGTCAAATACTTATTGGTTCTTTTGCCATAGTAATTTTTTACTGGTGCTCGCACGAATTTACGTTCTCTAACACTTCTCGTATTGTAAGTGTTTTGCACATGTACTTTAAATTGATTGTTATAGAACTGCTCTAGAACCACTAAGTACTTGACCTTTTCATGCACGGGAAGCACCTTACATACAACAAAAAGTTTTTCATAATTTTCATTACACTCGAGTTTTAGTTTTGGGTTTACAAGGTATTTCATAAATCGAATTTGCAGCGATTTTATACTGTTCAAATAGGTTTTAAATGTACGGCCATAAGTATTTAATCCATAACTTAGCAAAGACTCGGCGAGAGCAAAATAAATCACACGCAGCGTTTTCCTACTTAACGGTGCCTTCAGCATATAGAACTTACTCAACACTGACCTAAGCTTTGTACACACTGTGTCAACCTGTGTCTTCCAGTTCATGTTACGGTCCACCCACAGACCTAAATACTTAAATCTACTGACATACTCCAGCTTTTGACAAATAAGGTTGACATTTTTAACGTGCATGCAATCGTAGGTGTGGCCCACGATACCTATATCCAAACTGTCGACATTTTTTGCCACAAGGTTGTGCGGCGAGTGCACGTGCATCACTTTCGTTTTACTTAGATTTAATATGATACCGTTATCGTGCGCCCACCGGGTAATATTGTCGAAGTCAGCTTGCAACACAGCCCTAACCTCCTGTATATTCCTAGAGGAGTACATAAGGCACATGTCGTCCGCATACATATAAACTCGACATTTCTCAACTACGTTACTGACACTATTGACATGCATGACATAGCCAACTGGTCCATATACGGAACCAGTCGGAACGCCAAGGTTTATCGCAGCTTCTTTACCAGCCACACCAGAAATGCAGGTCTTTAAGGTTCTGCCAGTCAAGTAGTTCCGGAACCACTTGTTCGTGGGCCCCCTGATCCCATACTCATCCATGGCCTGCAACAGCACCTCGTGGTCCAAGGTGTCAAACGCTTTTTTATAATCAATGAACAGCGCCAGGACCTGATGACCCTGATCTAGACTAGTATTCATGTCTTCCGAGAACTGTGATAGTGCTGATGTTATGCTACGACCGCGCCTAAAACCGTGTTGTGCATCTGCTAGTATACGATTCTGCTCTAAGAATTCGCTAACCTGACCGACCACTATTTTCTCCACTATTTTATTAATTACTGATAATATAGCGATGGGCCTATAGTTAGCGTAATCTGAGTGCGCTCCCTGCTTAAAGATGGGCCTAATTAAAGCTTTTTTAAGCGGACTTGGATATTCCCCTTTCGATAAACACAGGTTGACAAAGTGTGACAAGACCGGCGAGATGTTATTCTTGATTATTTTTAAGTCAATAACTCGAATGCAATCAATGCCCGGCGCCTTATCACTGCTCAGCTGATCGATAACTTTACACACCGCGTTACTCGACACTGGCCTAAAGAGAAAACTTACATCACTTGACAAAACATACTTGCTTCTGTCTAATAATTTTATATTACAGTTATGCTTAATACTAATCATTTCTTCAGTAAATGTATCTGCAAAGTTACTACATATATTATACAGTGTGTCTTTACCTCCAAAGTATCTTTTAACAATTTCATCTATATTTGCTTTTTTTCTACCTGTCCAACTATTTATTTTGTCCCAAATTTTTTTTGGGTCTCCGTTACATTTCTTTATTTCTTCTTGCCGAAACTTATTTCTTTTGCTTTAAATATCAATTTGTTTACTTTATTTCTAAATCGTGTGTATTCTAGTCTTTTCGTGTTATTATTTGGTGTCTCTTTCCAATCCCTAAATAACATATCCCTACGCTGTAACATATTACTTAAGGCGGTACCCTGAGCAAAATAACCTTGAGCATTCGTTCCCTCTTTGCCGCACCCCACCTCTACAATACTTCGCAAAACTTTAGTAGCGCCTTCTGGCGAACAACTTACGAATACAAGTACAATCCACAGTCCTTAGAATTCACAGACACGGCATTAAATAAAATAAAAATCTTTCTATGAATTAAAAAACGTAGCGCATAAATAATGTTGATCATGAATTCAGTGACTATATAGGTACTAACGTCCATGAATACTTTCAACTTTTGGAAGGAATAACGAAACGGCGATGCACTTCATGCGACTTTCTCTCTAACAAAAATTTCTTATAACAAAATAGGGGTCAAAATCAAAATTCAAGATGGCGCCTCCAAAAATTTGCAAATTTTTCGTCATGGGTGTCGTTTCCATGGTTTTCGAGGGAGCTGACAACGATCATGGGGTTAAAATCAAAATTCAAGATGGCCCTATCTAGAAAAAGGCGATAGTTTTTTAGTTAACTGGTAGAAATCGACACGTAAGAAAAAAGCCGTATGCCTCCTCCATGCGACTTTCTCTCTCTCTCGCTGCTTCTTTCTATTATATACAAGTGTATGTGCGCGAGTATCGAGATTTGAGCAGACGAGCATTTTGTGCGGCCGGTTGTTTATCCTAAATACTAAACTAAACTTCGTTCCCGATGGTGGCACACGTTTTTATACACATAACATACAACTATTCATGGTGCTCTATAATAAACATTATGTGGTGTTTATTTTTTAGATTTAAGGTGTTATTCAGACAGTGATAAAAGTATAAAAACTATAAATAAACAAAAAGTAAATTTTATTATCATTTATTATTTTAAAGTAGGTACCTTTATACAAATTATTCTTAATTTAACTATTTCTAGTTTACAAATCCCTAAATAGGTTATCTCTTTCTGCAGCCTGATTCATGGATTCTTCTCTACATTTATGGAAAAAAACTTTTACCTCTTTATAATATTAGTATAGATCGCTATAATGTGTCTTATTTGTACAGAAGTGAGGATAAAAACCAGTGCGGCAATGCCAGCCCGCGCCGCCGCCGCGGCTTTTAGAGATGAAAACACTTGCATAGGAAATTGATCTGTTTTGCTATATAAATAATGAGCATAATCGTTTTTACGAAAAAAAAGTACTTGGAAGTTCAATTTTTTTTTGCACATACGATTGTGCTCCTTATTTATATGCTGACATGGATCGATTTCCTATGCAAGTATTTTTGGTGTGTTCGGTTATGTTTAAGTACATAAATAGTAAAATAAAACGCATTCGCAAGGGTAATGAACACTCACTTTCACACAGAGGGTGTATAATAGACGGCACGGTTGGCGCAGTGGTTAAGCGATTGACTGCTGCGCTGCGTGTCGCGGGTTCGATTCCCGCACGAAACAAATATTTGTATGACCTACAAGTAGTTGTTCCGGGTCTGGCTGTTTGTGTATGTGAGTTTTAAATGTTTGTAAACGCACCCACAATACAGGAGAAATTCCTATTGTGGGACAACGTTTTTTTTTTTTTTTAAAGAAAAGAAAAGAAAGAAGAAAGAATAGGAATGTGCTACATTTTATGAAATGAAAGTTCTGTATAAGTCGCCAATTAAAATTTGTATGACATGTAATAAAATTGCACTTTAGCATGGTAAAAAGAAAAGGATTATATAAGTAGAATACTCACTCATTATTGCTTATTTCCATCGGTTGTATAAGAATAACCAAAGTGATGCACCTCTAATAGACACTTCTAATCTATTAGAGGTGCATCACTTTGGTTATTTTTAAGCTATTGCATAGCTTTTATCGCGGGCTTTGAGCGCGGCGACCGAATCAAAAAATTCCGTAACGAAAATAAAACCTAACAACCCCCACTCCGCCTACCATGTAGCTCGGCCGAGCGTTCGCTTAACGTGTATGTATATGGTACGACTGTACTTGAATTAATATCAAAGAAAAAAAAATACTGCATAAATAAAAAATAAATAAATAATTATAATTGCATAAGTTGATAAAAAATGCTATGCAATAGCTTTACCGCGGCAGTCCCCGAGTGCCACAAGTGTTTTTTTTTTATCTAAAAAGATTATTTATTTTAAAATACACTGAAATCAATACAATATGACAAGCATTGAACCACGTAAGTACTGAATCAATGTGAATGTTCTTGTCTGTAGTTTCATAACTCTATGGCATAACACAAAAAAAAAAACAAAGCAAACATTATACAAATATTACTATCTACGGATAATGTGACGTGTCACGTGATCGAGCGCTGACAAACGATACGTGTTTCACCCTCGAGACCTTTCGGCACACTGAATCCCGGTACGGGGCGCATGTGAATACGCACAGATTTTAGTATAAAATCTTTATAAAATTAAATATTTGTCTTTTGAAAAATAAAATTGCTATAAAATGTTCTTTATTAAATTGTCTATCCATTAGTGTCAGTAGCAAAATTAAATAATGTTTACTTTACGAGGATAAGCATGAAATCGATATTTTTTTCTCATTTTTATGGTTTCGTTGAAAGGAGATTAATGAAGCATAGACTCCTTTAAAAAAAAAAAGCAATGGACAGTTTTGGAGTCAAGATTATGTAGAAATTTAATGTATTTTTATTATTTGATATTTCTTTTTAAATAACAAGTTGATAGATCCTAAACACTGCACAAAAAGCGGCTTGCGCGGCGTTTTGCTCGGGGGGACGCCTTAAGCCTCTTCCTATCCACGGTTGTGAAACCCGTTTTTTAGTCTTTGGCATTACAGTCTTACTATTTTTATAAATATCATTAAAAATATTTTGTAACTTATCATACATGGTTAACGGGCAATCAATAAACAACAGTTGAGACCAATCATAATCAGTGATTTTCTTAGCTACTATCTTATTATTAATCACATACCGAGTGTCCGAGTTACTATCAGTGCACAGCCGCGTCGCATCTAACGGTATCGAGACTCCAACCACGTGATGATCTGACATGAAGCACTCAATTACAAACGACTGGCAGTCCTGCAGCTGTCCTGTTCGCACCCAAACATGATCGATACACGACACTTCTCTTACACTCGCTACGATAGCCTCTCGCGTCACCTCCGTCGGTGGTATTACGCACTGTAAGCCTAGTCCACACAGGCAGTCCTTGTACTTTGTTATTTGATGACTTTCACTCACTCCTAAAAGATTTATGTTGACGTCACCTAACATGATGATGTCCTCGTTTGCTGGGATCTTCCTGATTACCTGCTCGATTTCATTAATAAATAATAACTTATTCGTTTTAGGCGGTCTGTACACCGCAAGAATATTTATAGTGGAGTGGTTAAACGTGACTTTACCATGAAGGCATTCCATAGAACTTGTCAGGGTTTTATTTGCCTTGACAACAAGATACTCCTTAGCATAAATAAGCACACCTCCTCCTCTTGTATTCTCCCTTGTGTTTGCAAATATATTGTATCCCTCTATGAAGTATAATGATAACTCGTCTTTCTTGATGTTAACCTCTGTCAGCACTAATATTTCTATCTACTTAGAGCAATTTTTAAGAAAAATCAGCAGTTCATTAAAGTTTTTTCTCATCGACCGAACATTCAGGTGCACTGTATGTAGGTATTTGTTGGTGCTAGATATACTCTGAACCCAAGTTATTGCATTTTTAAACCTAGTAAATTGACATTCCAATGTGACAATTGCATCGAAACGATCCACTTTTATTTGTTTATGTCTTAATGATGCTCGCAGCGTTCACTTCGCACTATGTGTGCTAGACACGTATCTATAACTACAACTAGCAAGCCGCCGTAGTGACATTACTTTATATGAATCGTTCAATATCACGTTCACTCCTAATTGACATTATTTTCTTTTGCTCGTCACTCTTTCTTATGAGTATTTTTCCATCCTGTATCCAGATGTACTTGTAGGTTTTTTTTTTGTAAAACTGTTAAACTGATTTTTAGTAATCCATAGAAGGTTTTTTTTATATCTCGTGAGATTCTCATTTATATAGATGCGGCTGTCATTATTTGTACTATAAACTTGGCCATTGGTCAAGCGTTTTTTGCGACTTCCGATCCACTTGTCACGGGCTTCTTTTGTTCTCAGCGTTATAACTACTGGCAGAGGTTTCTCGGCGTCTGGTTTTTCACGGCCTACCCTCTCTGCATACTCAATCTGACTCACGTCCATCTGGATCTTTTGAGCAACCTGGGCAACTATATTTGCAACAACTTCGTTTTCTTTTTTTACAAATCCAGCTAACTCCACCTTTTTCTCCTTGTCTTTCTCTTCCAGCTCATTCACACGTTCTTCTAGTGATTTATTGCACTTTTCCAAGTGTGCATTCATGTTTTCTAGGGCTTTGATTTTTGTTTCCGTTGATTTCTGGTACTCCAACAAATTGTCGTACTTTTCAGATACGAAATCAACAAGGTCGGCCAACTCACTCAGCTTTTTCTCCATTTTGTAGACAACATCCATTTTTCTGTTCATATCAGCCAGGGTTACAGCAATATTTGGTTCCTCAAGACTAGGCGAGCTAGGCTGCGAACCGGTCGGGGAGACGCAATCCTCACACTTTTCGTTTTTGAAGGTAACTTTCGTAACGCACTTTTTATGAAAGACTGCTTCACATAGGCCTTTGCATTTAACGATCTCATCTTTCGAGATCGACACGACTTTATTGCATTTCTTACACTTCAGCATTATTCATGCGGATATACAATTAGCAAAAACAACCATCTATACTAGGTACTTAGTAGCAATTCTGTATTTGAATCAGATGTACGAAACACAGCCATACGCCAAGCGCGCACGCACGAGACTGATGCTGATTGGATTGTTCATGAGTAAAAAAATCAACTGTTCTAAGAGTTCAGCCGAACTTAAGTAGACATTACGCGACGTGGCACAAAAAGTGAATGATCAATGATCAAAATCCGGAAAAATTATGATGATTATGCCTCCGCATAAAACCCTCGTTCTGTAGATGACAATGTCTAATGTTGAAGCAAAATGTGTGACAATAAAACTAGAGTTAATTTATAACTTCTAATGAAAATGTATCTAATGTCTTCCCAGCTGTGGAGTGAGTTCTAGCATACATTTTCTTGTTTTATGTCTAGGAAGTAGGTCCTTGAGTTTAGTATTGAAGTGGATTTTAATGAAAACTCATTACGTTGAAAGTTTCCGTGTTTCCCTTGCATAGAGAAATTTTGCAACCACCCAACTACATTTGTAGACCATGTGACACGATTATGCACTTATGATTTAAGCCTTATGGAATTTAAAATAAGAAGAGTAGACACTTATGGAGTGGACCGCCAAGCTGAATGTGGTGTTCTTCTTCATCTGTACTACCAACGGGTAGGAACAATAATAAGAGTAGCTGTTGCTGTGGTAAGAATATTAGCCTTAAGCCAGCCGGAGGTGGCAGGTGTGATGGCCCGGGGTACACCGGATTTATTAAGTTACGCCATTCGTGAAGCCTTTCTAACGTGGTTAATATAAATCGACCATGTACGGAATGCAATTAGACAAGAACTCCGCAATTTCCAAATAGTGGATACCATAAAAATCAAGTAAGTAGGTTAGGTGTATTCGGAAACTGAAACATATCTTACATTGTTACAGTAAAACCTACAGTGCTACAAATGTCTTCTGACTGTTTCAAGAAGCCTGCATTAAATATGAAACAAAGAAATGGCTACGTTTGTAAGACCCAGGGAATTGGTAAAGAGACTACTTTTGCAGTTAAATAATGTTGGTAGGGTGACGCTGCATCTACACTTTTAAAAAGAGAACCAAATGTGAGTGAACTGAAGAACTTATTCAACGCAAAACTTAGAATGTTTTTGTCGACGTTCATTCTTTGCATCACCCTAGTTCCTTGCAAATGAACGCGAGGCGACTCAATGTTGACGCAACCGTGAACAGTTGCTATTGTTACTCCAATTTTTCAACTTTTGTAAAACTTTACACACATAAGGAAGATTTTTGTTATTTAAATAGCATTAAAATGGACGAGGCTTTTGGAAGACCTACGTCTGTAAAATGATAAATGATTTTATTTCTGTAAGTAGGTTTGTACAAACACTTTTACACGTCAATCATATTTTTTCAACTAGATGAGGTCGGCGTTTCCTATCTGACTACTCTGAGAAGAAAGGCCGAAACAAACTCAGAGGTCACAGTCTCTTTTAAAGTCCAGACATAATCTTGGTCAGATCATGCGAAGACCATGTAGATTGGTATCTGGGAATTGGTCTTTTGAGAAAAGAACCATACAGATTGAGTGGACCTGTCCAGTCAGTGAGTATTGGGGTATTATCAGCCATCTTTTTTTTGCACTAACACGTAAGAACTTTGCGACAGCGCATCATCTACTGCCGAGTGGGTGCGCCGTGACTCACCGTGAGCCGGCGCGGCGCACAGTACACGACGCCGTGGCGCGGTACGACGTCGTGCCGTTTCACGGTGGCGGCGCCGCGCCGCACCATGGGACCAACCGGTATTTTCCATGTCAAAAATCGATAACTCTGTTGTTTTGTGATTTATCTCCTTGATTTTTTTTTCACGTATTTGTGAATATCTAGGCAATAAAAGAAATCAAACATCACACTTAAAAAAAAATTACAAAGAAAAAGTTATACAAAATTTCATACCAAAAATTATACAGTTATATTAAAATAGCAATAAAAGTTACACTTATGCTTAAAATAAGTTTAAAACTAAATTATTATTATTAAACAAACAGTTACATGATAAAAAAAAAATTGTCGCTTATCCTATTCATCACTTTCTATTTCCAACAATTCTTTAGCTTCGTCAAACAATTCTTTGGATATTAGAAACTTGGTTTATTTAAGCTAGATATATAATGATCAGATGTATATAACAAAATATGCAGAACGTCTTCGTTTGTTGCTGATCTGGAACACTTCCTAGCGTGATGTAACCTATATTTCTTGTAATCTTTATTTCGAGCTTCCTGGGCATCTTCGGATAATTGACCTATAGGCAAAACTGCATAATGCTCTATTATTTTAACACCATGTATAAGTACTTTATGGACCGAAGATGGCATGTAGTACCAGTTATATTTGCTTACATAAAATTGCGCGATTATCAATGTATACTGGCCGAATTTTTCTGCGTTTATAGGGAATCCCGATGACATAGTTTGCAGAATTACATATAGTCTCTTGATTAATTCTTTATCAATTCCGGTTATCTCTGCAGAACATTGGTAATTTTGGAAAAATCTCCTTGCCGTATTACCGTCATTGCTATTACCGGAACCTTGACGTGGTTTATCAATGTGCAAACCAAGCACTTCTCGGAAACGTTTTTGGACATATTTTTTCTTGTCTTCTTTAAGTTGCTTGTTTTCTGAAGTTGTTGCAGACCACTTCTCAAAACCTAAATTGTAAGAAATATGGAGGATCGTTTCCATAAATTTTATCCATGCGTGTAGTGTCGACAATCCGTATTTAAACTCATTTTCATTTTCAACTCTCGTTATAACTTTTAAAAGATCATTCATTTGTCTGGGAGTTGCTCCACAAACAGTGCAGGTAACACTGGATGATGTGTTTGTCAACACTTGAGCAACTTTCCCATCAATCATTGTCATAAACAGTTGATGTTTAACTTCGATGACTTTGTATTCTATTGACACAAGAGTTGTAATCAATTGATTGGCTTCAATTTCACCGACAACCGCTGTAATTTTTATTCAGGAGTTTCTTTTGCAAATTGTAATGAAATTGGTCTGCAATATCTAACAGATGAGCAAGTAGGGTTTTTTCATATATAACTTGTTAGATAATGTAACTACCTTTCGGCCTATTTTATTTAACTTGTTTCTCTCTGTTAATTTTGAAAGTGCAAATAAAAAATAAAAAAAAAATATTTTATTTTATTATATAACCGTAGAAATTTCTTCGTCTACTAGTCGCAGTGGTACAAGGAACACTATAAACAAATTAGCATCCGATATTTGTTCGTTTTCTTCCGGTAGAGTTTGTTTATACTCACTTTGCCCGGAGGATCCATCACAACCCCATTTAATGAACAGCTTGAGACGACTGTAACTCGATCCTGACTTTATCTTAATAATACGGCAGACTGTATGGTCTAAGAGATCTTGCAGGTTGATTTTTGCGCTTATATTTGTCACCGTAATGCTGGATGCAGGCGGATAGCAAGCCTTTTTTGCTTCACTTAGTGTTTGATACGAAGGCAATACAGAACTTAAATTCTTATCAACGAACCTTTTTCTTAGGTACGCATATTGTGCTTTGGTTAAATCTGTTTCAATACATATACTCAATACCTCCTCTTTTGTAAAGGAAAGTGCATTATGAAGCGCCGTTCGCGAGTGAACAAGAACCGCTGCGGCAAAGCTCCTACGGATTCCGGAGTGAGCCTGCGTGCCGCAAAGCCGAACACACCGGTGTACATCTCCCGCCTACACTACAGCACTAAGGCGGAGGACATCGTGGAGTATGTGCGCCAGAAGACGAGGTACACGCCGAGGGTACAGTTACTGGAGTCGCGCCGCAACGTCAACTTCAAGGCGTTTGTGGTGCGAGTACCGAATTGTTACTTGTCCGTCGTCTTGGAAGAAGACTTTTGGCCACAGGACGTGGTGTTCCGTCGCTTCCGCGGGCAAATACCACAGGACAGCACAAGGACAATTAGCTAGTGAAGTGAAGTGTTACTAACATAGTTTTAAGTAATATTTATTAACACAAGTTTCAGTTTTATTATGTATTAGTTTGTTATTTTGTATTTTGTGTATTTTATCTATGGGCTTCAGTTGCCTGACAATAAAGGATTATTATTATTATTATTATTATTATTATCTGGATTGAGTATGTTTTGTAGAATAACTTTTTTCTCTTCTTTTTCCTTATTTCTGATAATAGTCACAATCGACGCTTCGTCATTTTCCCCCATGGATCGTAAACCTTGCACATAAGCGTTACGGACATGTCCCATTCCATACTCTTGGACCAGCTCCATATTTTTTCGTTTCTTTGTGTTTTCCGAGCACTCGTCATATGGTTTTGTTGGTCTTCCACGATCACCAGAAGTATTCAAACCAGAATTTTCAGTGGTTGAGGTACTGCAAGAATTCAATGATACTTTAAACTCACCATTTAACCAATTTGAGTAGGTATAGGCTCTCGAACCTGTCTGGCTTTCTTTGAGCTTTGGTCCATTTCTGGTTGCAACTTGATGTTAGATTTTTTTGAATATTCTCTATTACAGTATTAACGTCAGTTTCCGATAGTTGAAAGTAGTCCAACAAATATTTTTTGAGGTATGAAGTACTTTTCCCTTTTATTATTTGATCACAAAGATCGCGTCGAACACAAACGAATTCACTCATTGTTAGATAATATATGTTTTTTGTGCGTTAATTGTTATTGAAAAGAAGTATCTGAACACTTTGATGAATCGTATGCTGAAACACGGGTATATAAAGGACTAATATTTTAGTGCCTTGTGTAAAAACTATAGGACAATTGATTATGACAGTTCTCATCGAAATAGTGTAATCAGTACTGATTGTAATTAATTACCACAACAGATAAATTGAACTTCCGCAGCAATATAGTTTATCATACTTGTGGTTAAGGTGAGGTGTGGTGTGGTGAAGGCCGATGCCTGCCGGGGTCGCGGATTGTTCGAAAGAGTTACCGTGGCCCTGGCGCACAGGCAACTGAAGGAACACGGGTGGGTTTTAGTCAGTAAGAGTCTGACACGCCCTTCCGCTCCGCCCAGAGCGGGAGAGGTCATTTGATGATTTCCCACCCAAAAAAAAAAAAAAAAAAAAAAAAAAAAAAAAAAAAAAAAAAAAAAAAAAAAAAAAAAAGGTGACCACCCCAAACAAAAGTGCCATGGGAAGATTCTTTCAAATATAGTAGCAGTCTATTAATTTGTAAATGTATGGTTCTATCATAGAAATAGAAAAAAACAAGATAGACATCAAAAGACTAAACACAATATGTCATAATAAAAAAAAAGAACCGTAATTTTCGAGGTGTTTTTTTTCCTCCATTGACATTATTGCTTCAAAATCACCCCTGGCGCAAAAAACGCGCACGTTTTTTTTTAATCCTCATATTACTGAATAGATAATGTCTCTAATAGAGTGATTAACTTGACACCGGCTGCTTTAGGCAACAAGGAAAAGTCCAATTGAAATTAACAAAAAACTACATTTTCTTTACTTCACTAAAAAAATATTAAAAAATTAAATAAAAATATTTTTTTTACAAAAACTGAACGTGTTTGCAAAGTGTATATTCTAAGCTATCTAATGATGAATAACACTAATATGTTTCCTTGTAAAACTTCCGAATAATTTTGTGTTGAACTTCCTTAACGGTAATTTAATTGGCATGAAAATATTTATGCCCAATGTTTGAGGTTCATTTTATAAACGTAAAACTTTTTATTTTTTTATATTTTGTAATTTATTCGTAAGTTCCATCCTTTGAGAATATAAAACCATAAAACAATCTATGGATTTACGACTTTCGACAAAACCATTTTTGAGATGGAAAATACTGTTTGGTCCCATAGTACGCCGCACTATGGAAAATGGTAGAACAAGCGCATATCAAAAATGCTTTTTACGAATATCATAATTTGGCTAATATGGCTATTCTTTTAGGTTTTCTAATAGTTAAATTATAATATTCATTACGATTTTTTTTCTTAATACGCGAAATTATTTTTTTTTTCTTAGATAGAAATACATAGAAGACAGAAGTGCCAAACTCAAGTCTTTGCGTATACATGTTTCAATACCATATTGTGAAAAAAATACTTGGTACAGATATGCAGTATTATACATTTTTAGAAAGGTTATTTTATGTTTTTTGCGATACAGCTTAATGATTTTAAAAGTAAAGAAAAATATTTCAGTAATTACTTAAAAAGTGACATACCTTTTTTTTCACTTGTATGTTTTTTCGTCGAAGGTTTTCAGTATTACCCACGTTTGCCCAAGCGCTACTTTTTGTGTCGACTAGTAGTCTAACTATTCATAAATAGAATGCAAAAAAAATCAGCTGCGGATATTTGCGGTTTTAGAAGATATGAGAAAAAAACTGATAAAAGTCAGAACCCGAAAATTAGTATCTTTTGCGGTTTACCACTGACACCATTCACATGAACAATATAGAACTTTTTGGATATTTTCTTCATTATTTCGTGATAACAAAGGGACCTTATCAAATTTGCACTCGGTTTGCGTGGGAAATTACAAGATAATAATGATGTAGGTACCAATTCGATATTGTAAAATGAGTATTTAAAGGGAAGCAAAAACTATTCGAACCATCTACATCAGTGTAACTTCAAGTGAAGCAAATCTCATCTACGCCTATTATTTCTGCAGATTGTGAAGTGTTAAAATGTCTTCCTTCAGCTGTACCAAACGAGACTTCTTAATCCCCTATATAGAGGGCGGCAAGACCATGGAATCATTATCCAAAGTTTTAGTGGAAAAGCTGAATGTTTCTGAAAACAACTTGTGTTTTATAATTAGTGACATACAAAGGCACATTCTTCCTATTTTCAACAAACGCTGGGCCCTGGCATCTCGGAAAAAAGAAACATTTTTACAGAAGTATTGTACTTGGTTGGACTCAAGGTATTCGTTAAATTTACCGGATTCTGAACAATATTCTACGCCATCAACATCTGGCCAACGAGGACGAGCATGCGTGGCTTATGGAGACTCCTCAGAATCTACCAAGAAGAGGAAAAACACTCTTCTACTCCAAGACTATGGCTTCGAGCATATAAAAAACGCCTATCTGCAGGGACTACGGGCTTTACGTGAGTACACAGAAGCTCATCTTGTCGAAGAATTAAGAACCGCTGACACTCAAAAGAAATTAGATATCTCAAGTAAGTGGAACGACTCAGACCAGATGAAGATTCTTTCCGATACGGAAGCATTGAGTGCTTTTATAGATTTAGATCTAACAAAAGCACAATATATGTACCTGAAAAACTTAACCAACGAACGAAAGTGTTGTATATTCCCGCCTTACTACAAAATACAAGAAATAAAAAGATCCTGTTATCCACCATCTTCTACAATCGAAATCACGAATACTTATGCTAAAGTGATTAATATACAAGATTTATTGGATCATACTGCTGCTAGAATTTTAAAAATCGATTCTGTTTTCCAAAAACAACATAGAACATTGATCCTTTATTCTAAATGGGGATGTGATGGTTCATCTGGTCAAAGCCAATACAAGCAAATACTTGCAGAAGAGTCAGAAACAATTTCAGATGCCAATTTGTTCATCACTTCATTAGTCCCCATCAGATTAGTTGATGTGCAATCGGGATCCGTTGTTTGGCAAAATCCGGTACCTTCATCTGTCCGTTTTTGCAGACCCATTTCTATTGAGTTTTGTAAGGAAACTCCAGAAAAAACCAAGGCAGTTGTTGATGATATTAAAAAACAAATTAGGGCTGCACAAGCATCACTTATAAACAAAGATGGTGTTGTAGTAAATGTGAAGCATGAACTATTTCTAACGATGATCGATGGAAAGGTGGCTCAGGTCCTTACAGATACTCCATCTGGTTCCACATGCACGATATGTGGGGCTACTCCACGGCTAATGAATGACCTATCGAAAGTAACTGCCAGACCCGAAAACGAAAACGCCTACCAATACGGATTGTCCACCTTACACGCCTGGATTCGCTGCATGGAAATGATATTGCATATTTCCTATAATCTTTCGTTTAAGACTTGGTCTGCTTCAACTGAGGAAAATAAGAGATTAAAAAAAGAAAAGAAAGAAGTTGTTCAAAAACGTTTCAGGGAGGAGTTGGGATTAATCGTCGACAAACCTCGGCAAGTTAGCGGGAATACGAACGATGGCAATACCGCACGAAGATTCTTCTATAATAGCACTTGCTCATCGGAAATAACAGGTGTAGATGAGGCATTGATTAAACGCCTATACATTATCTTGCAAGTTCTTTCTTCTGGAATGATGATCGACCCTGAAAAATTTGGGGAATATGCAATAGAAACTGCAAGAATCTATGTAAGTAATTACGATTGGTATTATATGCCATCCTCCGTTCATAAAATACTCATACACGGGCAAAACGTTATCAAACATTTTGCGGTGCTTCCTATTGGACAGCTATCGGAAGACGCACAAGAGTCTCGCAACAAAGACTACAGAAACATACGACTTCATCATGCCAGAAAATGTTCCCGATCTGCTACAAATGAAGATGTCTTTAAAACGCTTTTATACACGTCAGATCCATATATAACAAGTTTGAGAAAACCGTACGTAAGAAATGTGAAAGAACTTGAAGAAGAGGCACTAAGTCTTTTAAACGTGGCACCTGAAAGTGAACCCACATTTACTGACCCTGATCCTGAAGTGGTATAAGTTAAAAATAATATTTATATTTAGTTATTACTTATATTTGTACCTAGCTACATCATTTCCTGCAGCCAGAGTATAGGATGTACCTATTAGTAATATGATTTTAATTTAGTTTTTTTTTTTTTCATATATATATATTTTGTTTACTTTGCTTGTTGTAATTAACCATGGTTTAATCTTTTTAGTCATTATAAACTTGTATTCCACTTGAAATAAATTTTTAACTATTTTTTTCGTGATTTATTCCCATTTCTTTCATTCTATGCAAAAAAACATACATAGATATACAAGAAAACCCTATAAACTACACATCGTTCGAATCTCCGAACCTTGCTGCATATTTGTGCCAAATTTCATCACGATACAACAAAAATTCATGAAGTTACAGATTTTTGATCCGATACCGACCTATATTTTCCATAGTGCGCCGTGGTGATGTGTCCAGGCCGTAAGACTTTCCACCTCGCACGAGAGAGTACATTACAGGTACCTACATAAGTACCTGTGTACTACGTAATACACGTGTTTACAAAGAAACTAATGGGATATTTTGAATCAAATTATAAATAGCTCGAGTAAACCAATTAGTGCAGGGAAGCCGATTGATGCCCACAGGATACCGTACTTGGGGTGCTAGGACAGAAAACCTCCCCGTGTGTCCGTGGGCTGGAGTTTCCCTTGGATGCGTCTGGGGGAAAGGCCAGTCTCCGGGACGGTGCACCCTGGGGTGCGGGCAATAACTCTCCATTAGGTACTGTGTGCCTAAGGGGTCTTGTTGCCCGTACGCTAATATCCTGTCGGAGGAACGCTCCAACGTGTGTCTCTATGTTAAGCAGAGACGCACAGCGGCGGAGTAAGAGCGGGCTCGGTGTGCACTAACCCTGCCGCCGGGCAGGCAGGAAGGAGTCTGCTCCTTCTGCCACCGTTAGTCTCGTAGCCCCGAAGATCGTCAACGTCATGTCTCTGACTTTTGACGGGGGTCGAGGGTCTTGGCTTAGCCGCCCGGGCCGCGAGGAAGATAACCTCAATAAAAAAATCCTCTAATATCAAGTTCTGGTGCGCGGCGAGGGTATGAATGGCTGAGGAGTAGTGTCATCTACAACATTCCAGTTGTAGGTGGCGCATCAGTCGCTAGCGCACCCCCGGCCAGAGTACCAGTGGACCCTCTGGTTGGGTTATAAATGTACACTTGCCTAGGGGCAGGGGGTGAACCTAGGATGGACGTTTTACATCCCCCACACTCGTGGGAATAAATATGGATAAATTTATTACAAAAGCAAAACCAACGGAAAGAAGTAGTGGAGAGGAGGGGAGTGATGCGGGGTCGGAGTCCGACACCG
This sequence comes from Dryobotodes eremita, assembly GCA_917490735.1. NCBI lineage: Eukaryota > Metazoa > Arthropoda > Insecta > Lepidoptera > Noctuidae > Dryobotodes > Dryobotodes eremita. The sequence goes on along the minus strand of OU823251.1, from coordinate 12,543,017 downwards.
CATCTAGCGCGAGGGGCTCATTCAAGAGCCCGGAGCGCGTAGTGGTGGGGGCTGCTGGGAAGAACTCAAAGTTCTTCCAGAAGCGCCCCAAACCAGGGGATGGCCAGGGGTCGTCCTCTGATGGCGGGAGGAGCTCCGCCCGTAAAATCGGGAAGACCTGTCGGCGGGGTGGAGTTCGCGAAAAGGCTGCGGGCAGAGGGCTCACTGCTCAGGAGGTCAACGAGCAGAGCCAAACCAGCCCAGCCGAGCCGGACCAGCGAGCTGATAGGCTCGCCAAGGAGGACACGCAACGTAGGGCGGACATCTCCGAGTCGTCAGGCGGTGAGCAGAACGCCGCTGGCGGCTCTTAGTCGGAGCGAGTTGCGAAATTTGAGGAGGTCGTGGTAGCTGCGATCAGAGGTGTGGCCTTGAAGAGGATTCAGTCCTCTAAAGACAAGGTCATACCCACTGCCACGGCCTCTATTATGGCGGCAGCGGAGGCCTTTCACCTTGGGCCTCCGTCGGATGGAATGTCCGAGATGCGGGCTGAGGTCGCCCGCTTGACAGCCGCCATGGAGCTTCTCCGCAAGGAGAACGAGGACCTCCGAGCGGACTTGGCCGGCCTCCGGGCAGCCGGCTCCCGGGAAGTGCCGCAGGCGGCGGCGCAGCATGGGCAAAGCCTACCGGTACCGGTGCCTGCAGAGGACCGGGTTCTGACCCTGGTGCGGCGGGAGCTGGCTGCCTTCCAGAGTCGGTTTTCCACTCTGGAGGCCATTGTCCTGCGCCCCCCGCTAGCGGCGAGCCGGCAGGTCTCGTTTGCCGCCGCCACGGCTGCTGCGACCAAGCCTGGATCGCCGAGGCGGTCTAAAGGCGGGCCCGCGCCGGAACCCGCGGGTCCGCCCCCAGCGAAGTCAGTGCCACCCAAACCCAAGAAGAGTGAAGTGGCTACGCAGGCGGCGAGGGCCCCAGCCCTGGCGGCGAGACGGCCGCCCCCCCCGCCTCCTAATGCTCCTCCGGCTCAAGCCGAATGGCAAGTAGCCGGAGAGAAGAGGAAGGCGGGTAAGGCATCAAGGGCGGCCAAAAGAAAGGAGAAGCGGCAGCGGCGCAAGGAGCGAAGCGTTGCGGCTAGGCTCCGCGCCCCGAAGTCCGCAGCTGTAGTGACGCACACTACAGCCGGAAGCGGAGAAGAAGGGCGTGTCCTACCGCGACGTGCTCACTAAGGCGAGGGCGGCGGTGAACCTGCAAGAGCTAGGTGTCACCAATGGCATCCAGGTGAGGGTCACTGCAACTGGGGCCCGGATGCTAGAGGTGCCCGGTGCGGCGAGCGGCCCGACTGCTGACGCTCTGGCCGAGAGGCTCAGGGCGTCCCTAAATGCGGACGAGGCCCGAGTGTCCAGGCCCACCAAGTGCATTGACATGCGCATCTTGGGCCTGGATGACTGCGTGACGGAGGCTAAGGTGGTGGCCGCCGTCGTTAGGACTGGGGGGTGCTCTGCCGAGCAGGTTGGGGCGGGCACCATCCGTCCTGACCACGCGGGGATGCAAGCCATTACGGTGAGCTGCCCCGTGTCGGCGGCCAGAAAAATTGCAGGGGAGGGCCGAAGGCTCCTGGTGGGCTGGGTTTCTGCGCAGGTGAAACTGCTGGAACCCAGACCTCTGAGGTGCTTCCGCTGCCAGGTGGGCAACCACGTGGGAGTGCAATGCACCTCGGAGGTGGACCGCAGCAATCATTGCTTCCGCTGCGGTCAGCCCGGTCATAAGGCCGGCTCGTGCACTGCCATGCCGCACTGCTTTCTATGTGCGGCAGCTGGCAAGCCGGCCGATCACCGGGCTGGGAGTAGGCCTGCGCTCCACCCGCCAAAGCCAGGGGCACGGGCAAGCCCTCCGCTACCGCCGTCACCGCCGCACCCGCCACCACTGCCGCCGCAGCTGCCGCCCTACCGTCGTAGCCGCCGCAAACACCGCGGCAGGGCCCTCACAGGGGGCTCGGGAGGGGGCTGACATGGAGTGCCAATAATGGCCCCATTACGCCTCCTCCAGGCGAACATCAACCACTGCGCCGCTGCTCAGGATCTGTTGCTCCAGAGCATGGCGCAGTGGTCGATCAACATAACGGTGGTCGCTGAGCCGTACTTTGTCCCGCCCAGGGATGACTGGGTGGAGGACCTGAGGGGCTCAGTGACCCTCATTTCGTCGGCCGCCGCCGGTACCCCGTCGCTTGAGGCAGTCAAGAGGGGACGGGGTTGCGTGGCAGCACGGTTCGGGGAGATTGTTGTGGTAGGGGTATACTTCTCCCCGAACCGAACTCTCGCCGAGTTCTACAACTCCCTTGCGGATTTGAGAGTCGTCGTCGTCGGGTACCATACCCTGCCCGTGCTCGTATTCGGGGACTTCAATGCCAAGAACACGGCTTGGGGTTCCCGGTACACGGACACACGGGGCAGGATGGTGGAGGACTGGGCTCTGGAGACAGGCCTGGTCATCCTAAACCGGGGTTCTGTTCCCACGTGTGTGCGGATGCGGGGTGAGTCAGTGGTGGACATCTCGTTCGCCAGCCCCGCTCTGTCACCGCGTGTCATTGACTGGCGTGTCATGGAGGGGGTGGAGACGTACTCCGACCACCGGTACATCCGGTTTGACGACTCCGCCCAGACCTCGATGTAGTGTGTAATCATCCTTATTGTATGTAACCAGCCTTATTACGTATACTCCCTATAATTGTTTAATGGTTACAATAAAGACAGTATTGATTCAACTCTCGGTGTTTCAATATCTCCTCGAGATCCCGCCTTACATGGCGACCCTGCCAAAGCGCAATGGCAGTAATTATATTTGTTTAAAATACCATGACCATATATGTGCGAGTGGGACTTAGTACAAAATGTTCGTTTGTAATTTGTATTGCGCGCTACCGAGTTTCTACTGTCTTATGTCGGTTAAAATAATTGTGATTTATAATTATCACCAAAGAAGATGGGTACCAGCACCTCCAAGGAGGAGGTGATCCTTGCCCAGACCCCGCTGAGGGGCAATAACCAAGCTTCAATAGAAGAATTAAGGACGCATGTGGGAGTCACGAATATAATCTTACTGCTGATCCTCACTTTCGTAGTGCTGGCGTCAGTCTATGCCATTTACAGAATTTACAGAAGATGTCACCTTCAGTGGATTGACCAGCAGATTCACCATCATACTATGTGACGTTCGTTTCTTCGCAGGCTTCCAAAATCGATCGTAGGCGTGGACGACGGAATAGTGTAACGTGGGCAAAATATTATGTGTTGGTGCAGTGCTACCTATATTATAAAATACAAGTGCGGTCTAGTGCGGTCAACATTTCATTTAGAATGACATTTAATATTGTAAAAGACGCGGTGTGATGATAAAACATATTTTTTTTTATGAACTTTAATATACCTAACTAATCTAGCATTAACTTAAGTATGATTAAAATCAATTAGATAAAGAATCATGTATGCAAAAGAAGATTCAGCTTTTATTAGGTATGGTAAGTTATGGCTACTAATTTAGAAAAATTGTGTAATGACATTAAAGAAATAAGAGTTTATCTAATTAAAATTGGTCCAGATCGTAGGACAGGTAATATATTGACTAAGAAACTCACAGAGGCAAATTACATTTTTATGAAATATTCTAATTATGAAGCGCAAATAACGAGTGATATACGAAAAGGCAAAGTATCAAGTAGTGAATCAGAATTAATTTACAAGTATATCGAGAGATTTCAGAGTATGCTGAAGTTATAGAATTGTGTAAGACAAGTAAAACAGAAACAATGTCTACTTTTGACCTTTAAGTTGCGTTAAACTTATTGCCACTCATGACAGACGAGGAGGCTAATATCAGGCAATTAATAGATAATATTGAGTATTATAGTTCTACTCTTTCAACACCAGATTGTAAGAGGCAATTAGTTAATTTTGTACTTAAGAGCAGATTGTCGCAGGCAGCTAAATTACGATTATGTCCTCAATACTCAAGAGTGGATGACTTAGTTGTTGATATGAAAAAGGTGTTATTACCTCAAAAATCAGCCACGGCATTGCAAACTAAATTGACCTCAATGAGACAAAATGAGTTATCTACACAGGACTATGGTAAAGAAATATCTGAACTTTTCGTGCAGTTGACGGTTTCACAGGCCAACGGGCAATCCGAGAAATATAATATATTAAAACCCATAAACGAGCAGTACGCGATTAAAAAGTTCGCCGATGGAATGCGAAACCGCAGGTAGAGCACTATAATAGTAGCTCGAAATTACAGCTCTCTCAAGGACGCGATTCAGGCGGCGCAAGATGAAGAGATAGCCTCGTCTCCAAGGTCGGCTGAAGTACTCGGTATGTATAATAATAATAACGGTAGATTTACAAGGGGTTTCAGGCATAACCGAGGTTATCTAGGTCATCGAGGTCACGTCAACCAAGGACATTCGCATCATAGACCCTATCGTGGAGGCTACTACAACAACAACGGTAGTCGCGGTGGATGGAATGGGCATCGCGACCACCAGTACGAGCAGGCCCTAGCCCGAAACCGCCAGGGATACAGGGGTAAGTCTTACTATAATTATAATAGAAATCAAAGGATGCGCAACAACAACCCAAATAAGGTTAATGTGATAACAGTACCGGAAGCAAACGTAGAATCGGCGAATACTTCTAATTGTGAAAATAACAAGAAGTTTTTTCGTGAATAAAATTCTATCATGCAATAGTAATTGTTCCATTAGTCTACCTATAAACAATCATGCATTCCAATGGTTACTTGATACGGGTGCATCGATTTCAGCGTTAAAGTATAAACATGTTTTAGAAGAGCGCATTGAATATTACAAAGAAAACATTTCTATAAATGGTATCGGGGGTAAAGTAACAACGATTGGATATTGTTATTTAAATTTCAACGCATCAATTGAAACATAAGTTCTATGTATTTGATTTCATACCAATTAAGGCGAATGGCATCATCGGTCAGGACTTTCTAACTAAGTATAAAGCGGTATTGGATTTTAATCATAATATGATTACTTTGTCTACTTATTATAATGAAATTAATTTACCTATTAATACAATTAGCAATCATTTAGAGATTCCTCCTTGATGTGAATCCATTCATTATATTTCATCAGATATTGAGGATGAATGTTTAGTTTGCGCGTCAGATATCAGCGATGGTATTTATTTAGCGAGTTCATTGGTAAAGCCAGTGTGTGGTAGGATACCTATCAAGATATTAAATACTACGGAAGATTATGTTACACTTAAAGAAATTAAACCAACTATACATAGCGTTAGTGATTATAATTTATGTTCTTTTTCTCAAGGCGAATCAAACGCGTATCAAGTTAAGAAATTATTTTCATTGTTACAATTAAGTCATTTAAATGGAGAAGAACAAACATCTGTAGAGAATTTATGCGCAAAATACAGTGATATATTTTATTTACCAGGAGATAGTTTGACTACAACTGATATTTATAAACATTCGATAACTTTAAAACCTAATACGGCTCCTATATTTTCGAAACCTTATAGATTACCACACGCTCAGAAAAAGGAAATAGATAGACAGGTACGAAAAATGTTGCAAGAAGGAATTATAGAGGAATGTAGAAGTGAATGGAGTAGTCCCATGTTATTAGTTCCGAAAAAAGTAGATTCTAGCGGAGAGAAAAAGTGGAGATTAGTCATTGATTACAGGAAGTTAAATAATTGTATCGAGAATGATAAATTCCCTCTACCTAACATAATAGAAATACTGGATTCTTTATCAGGGTGCATATATTTCAGTCATTTAGATTTATATCAGGGTTTTCATAATGTGGAACTTGATAAAGATAGTCGAAAGTATTTGGTTATGGTCAGTACCAAATGACAAGAATGCCAATGGGGCTCAAGACCAGTCCCTCTTCGTTTTCCCGTATGATGACAATGGCTATGGCAGGTCTTTCATACGATAAGTGTCTTATTTACCAAGACGATTTGATAATATTTGGTCGTAATTTAGGAGAAAAAATTAAAAATTTACAAGGTGTTTTTGAAAGGTTAAGGAAAGTGAACTTAAAGCTTAATCCCGAAAAATGTGAGTTCTTCAAAAAGGAAATGTTATACTTAGGACATGTAGTGTCTCGTGAAGGTGTTGTGCCCGATCCAGAAAAGATAAAAATTGACAAAAATTATCCCTGCCCAAAATCCATCGAAGAAGTCAAGCGTTTTACAGCATTTGTAAATTATTATAGAAAGTTCATACCGAATTTTGCGGAAAAAGCTTATCCTTTAAACAAATTATGTAGGAAAAATGCGACTTTAATTTGGGACCAAGATTGTCAGAAAACATTTGAAGATTTGAAACAGTGTTTAGTCTCACCTCCAGTTCTGCAATATCCAGATTTTACGGAAAATAATCAATTCATAGTACAAACAGACGCATCAGGTTATTCAATTGGCGCTATTTTAAGTAATGGAAATAAAAAACCAGTCGCATATGCGAGTAGAAGTTTAAATAGTGCAGAACGGCGATACCCAACAATAGAGAAGGAGCTATTAGCAATAGTGTGGGCAGTAAAGTATTTTCGTCCATATCTATATGGTAGGAAATTCAAAATATTAACGGATCATCGTCCATTGATTTATCTTTTTAATATGCGGGATCCATCGAGTAGGCTTATGAAATTTAGATTAATATTAGAGGAGTACGACTACTTTGTAGAGTATGTAAAGGGTTCGGACAACGCAGCTGCAGATGAAATGTCCCGGATTTCTTTTACAAGTGAAGATTTAAAGAATATGGGTGAATCATATATAAATGTAACAACTAGGGCACAGGCGAGAAAAATGCAAAGCCCAGCGTTTAGTGCGACGTCTGACAGCACTTGGCCTGATCAACCAGGTGTCGTGGGAAGTCATACGAAACCAAGAGAGGCAATAGAGCTTAGATTTATCGAGAAAAAGGAGTTAGATATTTTGAGAAAGCAAAATAAAATTACTGCAGAGAAAAACGCGTTTTGTTACGTAGAAAGCAAGTTAACAATTTTTATTAATCCCGACATCCAATCACAGTTGACGCGAGCCGCATTTGTGAGGGAGTTAGGTAGATTTTGCAAATGAATAGACATCGACGAAATATGTATTATAAAGAATAGAGAACAAAAAGAATTTATTGAAGAATTATTAAGTGAGGTAAAATCGTCAAATGATAGGTACGTACCGCGAATTTATATAATAAATGATGTTCGAAGAATAGACGATAAAGATGACAAGAAAGTTATTCTTAATGACTTCCATCTCTTGCCTACCAGTGGCCACGCGGGCATGTGAAGGATGGTTAATAACATTAAGAAGTATTTTTACTGGCCAGGGTTAGAACGAGATGTTCGAGAATTTGTGAAAAAATTTACAAAATGACAAAAGGAAAAACATGCTAGACTTGTAAAAGAGCCGATGATTATTACTTCTACGGCTACAACGGCATTTAACAAAATATTTTTAGATTTAGTAGGACCACTAGATAGGGACTGTTATAATTTTTCTTATGTACTAACCATACAATGTGAGTTGACTAAGTATGTTGTGGCACATCCTTTAATTTCTAAAAAGTCTGAAGAGGTGGCTCAAGCATTAGTTAATAGTTTTATTCTTCGCTTCGGGTTACCGAAGGAAATAGCAACAGACAGAGGATCCGAGTTTATGTCTACAGTATTTCAAGAGGTTTGTAAACTTTTAAAAATTACTCATTTAAATTCCACAGCTTACCACCACCAAAGTATTGGTGCGTTGGAGAATTCTCATAAAAATTTAGGCTCTTTCTTACGTATTAAAACAGATAATCATCCAGAAGCATGGAGTCAATGGCTTCCATATTGGTGTTTTTCCTCCAACACATCAGTACATACGGAAACCAAATTCACACCATTTGAGTTGGTCTTTGGTAAAATATGCTCGCTTCCCAGTAACTTAGGTAACAATGTTGTTGAACCACTTTATAATCACGAAAGTTATCCCTTGGAGTTAAAATTTAGATTACAGCTATCTCAAAAAGAAGCTAGGGAAAATTTACTCAAAAGTAAAATACATAGAAAAAATATTTACGATAAAGTGATAATCCTATAATTTATAAACCAAATGATTTAATTCTAGTAAAAAATGAAAAATACAATAAAATGGAAAGCATTTATTCTGGTCCTTTTAAAGTAGTGGAAGATATGTCACCAAATGTTCAAATAAATAAAAATGGAATATTAGATATAGTCCACAAGAATCGTACAAAATTGTTTACACCAGATAAATGATACTATGTAATAACAACCTTGTTTTTGTATAACTAAGAATAGGATGAAAAAAAAAATGAAATGTGTATTATTCTGTTTCTAAGACTCATGTTTTGTGTTTGTGAGTGTTTATTCAAACATTGTACAATTATATTCTTTAAATTTAAACACATTTAATTGTAAAAAAAAGCAAAATTGTATAGTTATAATTTTACTTTTTTTTCACCATGGGAAGGAGATGTAGTGTGTAATCAACCTTATTATATGTAACCAGCCTTATTACGTGTACTCCCTATAATTGTTTAATGGTTACAATAAAGACAGTATTGATTCAACTCTCGGTGTTTCAATATCTCCTCGAGATCCCGCCTTACACGAGCGCGCTGGTCCGACAGGCCCCGAGTGGTCCGCGGTGGGCGCTGAAGCAGCTGGACCGGGAGCTTCTCCTGGAAGCCTCGATCGTGCAGGCCTGGGTGTCACCACCGGACAGGCTTGCAGACATCAACGACGAGGCGGAGTGGTCCCGGGAGGCCATGTCTGAGATATGTGACGTGACTATGCCCCGGGTCCAGCCCGGACGCGCCTGGCGCCAGGTGTACTGGTGGTCGCCGGAACTAACGTCTCTACGCGAGGCGTGCGTTGCTGCGCGACGCCTGTACACCAGGCACCGCAGGCTCCGTATCTGCCCTCCGGATACGGAAGTCATACAGGCGGAGCTGTACGAGGGTTACAGAGCGAGATTATGATTGCCCGCTACGTGATGCGTTGATCGGTTACGACTGGGTGCTGCGCGCCGACCTCCCTAGCGGCGTCAGCGTAGTGTGCTACGCTGACGACACGCTGGTCCTGGCGCAGGGGAAGTCGCACCAGGCGGCGGCCGAACTCATGACACGCGGGGTTGCGACAGTCGTTGAGAGGATCCGGCAGTTGGGACTCGAGGTGGCCTTGCACAATTCCGAGGCCATGTGTTTTCATGGTCCTCGGAACGCGCCACTGTCGGGTTCCCAAATAACTGTGGGAGGGATTCACATCGGCGTCGAGTCGACGATGAAGTACCTGGGACTCGACAGATAAGTTGGCAACACTGACTTAGTAAACATCTCCTGCGTATTTAAATCCTAAAAATAATTAAATAAGTGATAAAACAGTGTTTATAGTAATTGAATGTAGAGTAAATAGTGAACCATTCCTGTGACATTGTTTGTGGCTACAGACACTACGTAAAAACAACAAGTATAATGTGTAAAAAAATAGTGACTGGTTTCTAAAAAAACTCGAAAAATAAACAATACGTGCCGTATGTGGACAATAAACAAACAGTTTTAACTTAAAAAACCTCCCCGAATGTCTGTGGAGTTAAAATAGTTATTTACTAGTCAAAACAGACTAAAAATAGTTCATTGTCGTCGTTAAGAAAAAGTGTTTATTTGAAAATGGATAAATAAAGACAACTAGCGCCCGAAGTGGTGAGTAGTTAAACTAAAAGTGACATTTAGGTTACGGGTTGCCACTGTATAAAAATCTTAGAACTGCAAAAAGCGCCATCTAGTATCGAGTAGCTTACGTTTCTCTGATACTGGGTGACATTAGTAACAGGGTTGCAGCTGGAAAAATTAAACCGTAGTGGTACCATAGTAATATAATTATTCTAAATTGGTAGAAAAATTGAAACTTTGCGGCCGACATGAATTTTTTGGAAAACATTACTTTTCGCCGAACTCGGACGAAATCAGACTCAATTATGAACGTCAGCGATACCACACAAACACCGAATGAAACGGTCAATAGTGCACCGGAACTGTCAGATGACGAAGATGATGGAATTGTAAAAAAATTGCGCGAACAAATTATGAATCTGACATTAGAATTGCAAAGTGCTCATTCTGAAATTGAAGTCCTGTCTTTAGAAAACAGTAACTTGAAGAGCGAGAACGAAAGTCTTATGAAAAAAAATGATATTTACAAAAAAGTTGCCAGTACTCCAGTTAAACTTAAGTCAACATCAACACCAAGTAAGAACTTAAGCAACAGTAAAAAACATAATAAACAGACTCAAACGGAAAAACGGGAAACCAAAAATATGATAGAAACAAATGGAAAGCCAACAACTCAAAATAAGACCAAGCTACAAGAAAACTATAATGTGGAAGGCAATAAAATTTGCATTTTAAGTACTGATAATAAGAATAACATTCTATACATTGCAAAAAACGCTTTAGCTGAGTCCGATATTTGCCATTACATCACACCACACGGTAACCTGCAAGCTCAACTAAAGGGAATAAAACAGAAACTCTCAAACTACACATTAAACGATTACTGTATTATATTGCTGGGAGTAGAGGACTTCACACTTACTAACAGATACTTAGACTGTGTCGTCCAAATTAGACAAGTGTTACAAGACATAACAAACACAAACGTTATTATCTGCACCCCAACGTACAAGTTTTTTAATAATAACTACCTTTACAATTCAAGAGTGGAAACTTTCAACAACTTACTATACCTTGCCATACTCACTCACGAACACGTATATTTCTTGGACAGCAATAGAAATTTAAGTTACGATGACACAATGTTTGATAGACGTTCCGGAAGGATAAATAAATTTGGACTTCAATCTATATTTAATGACATACAAAATATGATTAGGTTCATAGCAGCAAATTCTGCAAAATATATTGAAGAGTGTAAAATAAATTCCACTTCTTGCATAAATGAACGTATGGAAAAGGATCAAGCAAGCAAGCTAGCAAACAACTTGGAGCTTTTTCTTTGATAACTACATGCACATCATGCACCAAAACATTGCTGGCCTTCTAAATAAATCTGACCAACTAACAGTACATATTCAGGAATTATTGCAAAATCAAATCAACATAGAAATAATATGCTTAACAGAACATTTTGTAATTTCTGGCCAAGAAACACTGATTAAATTATCTAACTTTAAACTCGCTTCATGCTACTCTAGAAGGGAGCAAAGTCGAGGAGGTTCATGTATTTTGGTAAAGACTTATCTCGAATGCAAGGAATTAAGCGATTTAATGAGCTTTTCTATCACCGGTGTTTTTGAATGTTGTGCGATAGAACTGCCAAAACATAAATTAATAGTAGTGTGTATTTATAGGCCTCCCTACATGTCTAACATTAATCGTTTTGTCGAAACTTTAGATACCTTATTAAAAAAGTTGTGCAATAAGACTAATGTAAAGGTGGTATTATGCGGAGACTTCAACATAGACATTTTAAAACGTAACAGATGCACTTTGGACTTTGAATATTTGCTCCTAAATTACAACCTTAAATTGAAAATAAGGCAGGCCACAAGACCAAGCAGTCTTACTTGTCTAGATAATTTTGCTGTTGATGCGAACCTAAAATGCACTAGTGATATTATTGATTTTGCGATATCGGATCACTAAGCTCAAATCCTCAAAATTCGAGTTAGTAGAATTTGCAAATTAAAGTATTGGCGCACTCAAAAAAGGGATTATTTTAAAGACAATTTGGTTAAGTTTAAAAAAAAATTGCAGAGTTTGTCGTTTTCAAATGTATACGGTGAGAGTAACCCTAATGACGCATATAACAAATTTATAGAAATCTTTCAAGTCCTTTATGATCAGTGTTTTCCAATTAGGTGGATTAGAATTCAAGCAGAACACAAAATTAAATGGGTTTCTAAGGGCATTAAACTTTGTAGCAAGAAGCAAAGAAGCCTATTATGGAAATGCAGGTTGAATCCATCAAGCGAAAATAAAAATAAATTTAAGTCATACTCACAAAGGTTTAAAAAAGTCATCAGACTCACTCAAAGGGCACAAAATAACAACTTTATAAATACTGCTTATAATAAATCAAAGGCTTCATGGCAAATAATTAACAATAATAACTATATAAAAGAACCTGTATCAAAGATTACTAACCAAAATAGGACAATTGACGATCCTAAAAAGATAGCAACATCATTTAACGACTTTTTTATTGACCAAGTACAAAGTGTAAGTAACAAAACAAACGTTAGAACTATTGACCTGAATTACAACTCGAATTCAATGTTTATGGCCCCAACTGTCTCAAACGACTTAGTAAGGGTGATCAAAAGCCTGAAAAATACTCAAAGTCATGGTTATGACGGTATAACTACCAAGGTTGTGAAGTTTGTCAGTGATATTGTAGCTGCGCCTTTAAGTCACATAGTGAACACTTGTATTACTACTGGTATTTTCCCTAATAGCCTGAAAACAGTTGTAATTAAACCAATACATAAAAAAAATAGCAAAGAAGATATGTCCAACTATAGACCAGTAGCATTGATATATTCCCTACCCTACATTCTCCAAGATACTTGAAAATATTATTTATGAAGCACTTGACAATTATTTGACTAAATATAATATATTCTGCAAAGAACAAATGGGATTTAGAAAAAACAAAAATATTAATATGGCAATCTTTAACCTTCTATTTCCCGTTATGAATAATGTTGACAAGAAAGTACCGGTATGTGCCATATTAACTGATATGACTAAGGCGTTCGATTACGTTAGCCATGACGTCCTTTTATGTAAACTACACCGCTATGGCATTTCAAAAAAAAAAAAAAAAACAAAAATCATTTATTTGCATAAATAAGGTACAGAAAGTTCTTATGATAAATTAACGATCTCTTATTATGCCTTTAATTTCGGCGTGCAAATTTTACATAATATATTTAGGTACTTATTACATTAATTATTTTAATAAATAAATTAAATTACTTGAATAATGCATGCGATTAGTAAATTATATTAAATTAATTAAATGACATTATACTACAAGCTACAAAATTCATAACTTATAATCCAAAAACTCAAGTACACTATAGAAGCACTTATCAATGAGTATTTTTGTTAAAATACGCTTAAATTTTAAAAATGGAAGTGTCTTTAATGTATTTGGAATTCTATTATACAATTTGATGCACATAATATAGCTGTTGTTGGACGTAAGTGTGAGATTCGTCTTGGGCTGATACAACTTATTAGTATTATGAGATCGAGGGGCATAGTAGCTTGTCGCCTGCTGAAAAAGATTCTTATGCTTGAAAACAAATAGACATGATTCCAAGATATAGATGCACGGTAATGTAAGTATCTTATATTTTCTAAAGAAAGGGCGACAAGAATCTATTTGTTTCAGCCCAAATATAGCCCTTAAACATTTTTTTTGCATCACGAATGCTTGATCAATTTCCACACAGCGACCCCAAAGAACGATACCATATCGCAAAATGGAGGAAATATAGCCGTGGTATGCAGTGATTGCGGCGTCTCGAGAGATTTCGCAGCTAATACGTCTCAGAGGGTAGACAAAACTATTTATTCTACCGCAAATGTCATTTACATGGTTTTTCCAAGAACAAAATTTATCCAAAGTTATCCCAAGAAATTTTACTGAGTCAGTTTCTGTTAAGGAGACCCCTTTATATGCTACATTTAGGTTCAAAGGTTTTGTTCGGTATGTATGAAACTGCATAAATTTTGTTTTACAAATATTTACCTTTAAATTGTTCGTTTCAAGCCATTCTATAGAAGTTTGGAGGGCCGTGTTTATTTCCTGCTCGTAAGTATTTTTGTCGTTGCCCTTCAATATAATAGTAGTATCGTCCGCAAACAGTACACATTTATGGTTCAAAATAGTTGGAAAATCGTTTATGTAGAGCAAGAACAATGGTGGACCTAGAATACTGCCTTGTGGGACGCCATAACGATTCAACAAAAATGAAGACTGGAATAACTCTCTCGTTTTAGATAGAGCATTGTAACTTGATATTTCGACCGCCTGTACTCTATTAGATAGGTATGACTCCAGCCAGTCGTACGCTTTTCCTCTGACTCCGTATCTGAAAACTTTATCTAATAAGCGGTCATGACTGACATGATCAAACGCCTTGCTCATATCCATAAACAGCACTGAGACAGGAATTTTGCTATCAATAGAGTCCGTTATTGACTTTATTAATTGAAAGGCTGCTAAAGAGGTGCTTCTATTTTTGCGAAAACCATTCTGTTCATCACTTATAATGTTGTGTTTTTCTATGAAATTTGACAATTTATTATGAAATACTTTTTCAAAAATTTTGGAAAATATAGGTATTAATGTAACGGGTCTGTAATTATCCATTTGAGTTTTGTCCCCTCTTTTATATAATGGTTTCACAACTGATCTCTTTAATATATCGGGAAATATTCCTTGTTCTAGTGAAAGGTTGATAACATATAAAAGTGGTTCCAGAATTATATTTACAGATAATTTCACAATGTCAGTGCGAATTTCATCATAACCACTCGCCTTGGAATCATTTAGAGACATCACAATTTTTTTTAAGTCACTACAATCCAATGGGCACAGAAATATAGAATTGCCGATTGATTCAATATTTTCTATATGATTTAAACCAGAATGTTCTGAACTGGCCGGGCTATTCCTGGTAACAGTGTTAATGAAAAAATTGTTAAAATTATTTGCAATAGAGTCAGGATTTACATAATCAATGTTGTTAATAGTAATTTTTGAGATACATGTATTCTTTATATCTGTGTCAGTATGTTTTTTTATCACATTCCATGCGGCCTTACACTTATTTTGAGCTTTATTGATGTAATTTGTATTATTACTTTTCCGTGACATTGAAATGCATTTTTTCAATAAATTACAATAGTTTTTGTACCTCTTTCTATGAGGTTCATTATTTTTATGCTTCAGTTTATAGTGGAACTGGCTTTTACTTTTACAACTTACTTTTATTCCTTTAGTAAGCCAATTTAATTTATTCAATGATTTATTAGTAACCTTTATGCGAATGGTAGGAAAACACAAGTTATAAAATAGTGAAAATGTTTCGAAAAATTTACGGAATGCTTCATTCGTTAAAGTTTCTTCAAATACGTCACTAAAAGACAAACATGAAATTGATTTTAAAAACTTATCCTTATTTTCTTCACTATAATCTCGTTTAAGTTCATACCACTATTTTAGAACCGGCTGCTTCCTCTTTGTAACAGGCCAGGAATAGGTTTGGGCTGAGTGGTCTGATAAACCCAAGTCGTGTACTTTTGCACAACCTTTTTCAACACTTGTTGCGATGTGATCAATACAAGTTTGTGTCATTTCTGTTACTCGAGTAGGCATTAAGATAACATGTTTTATGTTGTACGTATTTAACAAGTAATTATATTCTCTACTTTCTTTAGATTGTTTTAAAATATCTATATTAGTATCTCCACACACAATAATTTGCTTTCTTGTATTACGACAGAGAGTTCTTAAAAGAGTGTCTAGTTTATTAAGAAAAATTGTAACATTCGATGAAGGTGTTCTATAAAGACAAATTAATATTATACCATATTTAATGAGCTCCAAACTACAACATTCAAACACACATGTTTCACTTATTTTTTGTGTTTCCTGTATAACTTTAAATTCAATGTCATTTTTTATGAGAATAGAGACGCCCCCCCTTTTAGATGTTTTCCTCGAATAGTATGCTGCTGTCGTGAAGCCTTTAAGGCGAAAGTTTTTTTCCGTCCCTCCAAGCAAGAATGTTTCAGTAAGACACAAGACATCTACGCTAATTTCCTCATTTACTAATTCCAATATGGCAAACGATATATCATCACGCTTGTTTAATGCCCCGGCTATATTTTGATGCATAATAGTTAAGCTAGACTCACATTTGTTCACGAAAAAAATCATAATTTTTTTGAGTCGCCGTATCAATATTACTGTCAGTCTGTACACCCACATCCTTTAAACTACAGGTTTGTACACCTACGTTCTTAGTACATTGTTGCCCTTTCTTAGTCAATTTCACAGTATAATTTTGATAAATATTTTTGTAATTTACATGGAGGATTTGCCTATGAATTAATCTACAGGCATGCAGTTTATTCACATATTTTGTTGACATGCTAAAATCATTATGTAATGGTACAAAACACGAATTTTTACAATTATAACATACAAATTTCAATAAATTATTAACATTTTTCTCATTTAAATAATTATGTTTGTAAATTTGACCAACTAAAACATTGGTGAATTCTAATTGACATAGTGTGTGGTGTAAGTACGTTTGAATGTCCATAGGGTTTATGTCATTGGAGCCTGTTAGAATTATCACGAAATCAGATTGATTAAAGTCTTTACACATACTTGCGCAGGTTTTTAATACTTCTTTAGTAGTTGCATTCGGTTTTACAAATGAAGTCACGGCAAACTTCTCCCCAAGATAGTCCTGGAGAATGTTTCGGACATCATATCCTAATTGATCGGCAAAAATCATGACTCTCTGGGTAGCACTTGTTTGAGTTTTAGTTTGTGGTTTTGACATCAACTGCAGATTTAGATGAGCTGGCTCCTCGTTAGTTGCCTGTAGACTTGATATTTTTAAATCTGTATCCGCGGTGGCAGAAGTCTCTCTGCTTCGTATGTCGTCGTGGTTAATCGGATCGATGCACGTACTGGCGTTTTCAACGATGCTTTTCGGTGGCGAGTTTGCGTGCGGTATTCCCCCAGAACTACAGATTGACCCAGCTGTGTCAAAAGAAATGTCACCAATATCGCTTGGGGTCTGCGTTACTACGGCAGTATCAGGTTGATGAGTCAACAAAGGAGAAAGACTCAATTTTGTCGGGGTAGAGTAACAGCTCGTTCTTAATATATTTCTTTTGTGTGCAGACTTCGGCGAAAATCTTTTTGTTTCCGATAATTTCACCTTCTTATAGGTTTCAATTACTTTTTGGTATTGACCTAAATCCATTTTAAGACGAAAGTTCTCACTATTTAAATTGTCAATCTCAAGATGAGCGCTTTCAAGTTCCATGGTTAACCTTTTTATTGTTTCTTTATAGTTTACAATAGCATCGCTGTCATTCAGTGAAGTATTTGGCAAACTCATCATTGTAGTATCTAGTAATGTAGAATTAGTGCTCAAGTTACTGTTTAAAATATTACCCGTTGAATTTGACCTTTTTGGTTTACGGACAGTAACATTTTCCATTTCAAAAGTTTCCATTATAGCGTCGGAAAGAAAAAAAAAAAATGTAGAATAATTATAATTTGTATTATGTTCAAATTGTTTATAAAGATTAAAAAGATTAAAAACACAAAAAGTTCGTAACCGCAATGTTCAATTGTGTGAGATCAGAACGCGCACTCTCTGCAATACCATGCGCGGTGCTTAACCACTGCGCTACGGCGCTACAAGTTATTCTTTCCAAAAAACGAGATGCTTTCCTGGATAGAGTAATTAGTCATCGAATTGCGGTTGCCAATGACCATTTAAGGTAATGAGTTCGTGTCGCGCACACTGTCACTATGATGAGTCACTGAGTCACTAGTTCACGAGTCTTGTGAATTTTAATGTTTTGGTTTTTTGTTGTTTAAACACACACCACTTGGTTTATTAAGATACTGTTTGATTAGCGTTTACATTCACACGTTTCACTTTCGGTTAGTTTATGTTTCATTGATAAATACTCATATTTGTAATTTATAGATTTTTTTAACACGGAGCTCTCACTGTTTATGTGCGGTCAGCGGGACGCGCGCGCGCGCTATGCATTAGGGGTAATGTCCTGGACCTTATAACCTCATACCTCAGTGGTCGATATCAGGTAACAGAAATATCTAGAACATCTCTTGAAACGAAACGCGAGCTTAAATATGCATCAGACGGTAGAGTAGTGAAATATGGTGTTCCACAGGGTAGCGTTCTTGGGCCACCTCTATTTCTGCTCTATATCAATGATTTGCCACGTCAAATCCAACATCCTATGGTGCTATTTGCGGATGATAGTACTGTGATAGTAAAATGTAATGACATTAAAGATTATGAAGATGATATCAATACAGCTTTGAAAAACATTATTGACTGGCTTGACATAAATAACTTAGTTATCAATCTTAAAAAAATAAAAATTATGCATTTTTACCAAAGGACTTGCCCTCTTAATGTTAACATTGGTCATAATGGACAAAATGTTGAAACAACAAATATTGCTAAATTCCTAGGTATCTTAATTGACAGCAATCTTACTTGGAAACCTCATGCTGAAGACGTTTGTTGTAAACTTAGCAAGTCAGCCTATGTGTTGCATAATCTATCGCATAAAGTAAGCAATAATATACTCGTAGTAGCTTATCACGGTCTAGTGGCGTCAATTTTAAGATTCGGAGTAATATTCTGGGGCAATTGCAGTGAGAGGGAACAGATTTTTAGAGCCCAAAAACGTTGCATAAGATCTATGTTAAATCTGAAAACTACAGACAGCTGTGTACCTGTGTTTAAGTCGCTGAAAGTACTGACCTTCCCATCACTGTACATTTTAGAGGTCGCAATTTTTGTTAGAACTAATTTAGATTTATTTCCATCACTAGCCGATATTAGAATGCGGTCAGGTCCAAGGATACCACAATATAAAAACTTATTACATACAGGCAATTACAGAACAGCACTACTAAGGAAAAATATTATGTCGATGGGACCTATCATATACAATAAAATTCCGCACAGTTTCAAAGAACACCCTATTCGAACATTTAAATCTAAGCTCACTGCATTATTATTGGATAAATGTTATTATTGTATCAATGACTTTTTAAATGATAAAGAAATTTGACAATAAAATTTGTAAAGAACATTATGTTTGTAAAATAATATTTCGCTTAATTATAATTCCAAGATAATGAAATTCATTTTATTGACAAGATTTATTTATGTGCAATTGACTATTTGATGATTATTATTATTTCCTTTTTTTATGTTTGTTAGTGTTAATTAGAATGACATGTTAGTTGTTAATTTATAATAATATTGTATGTAATTTATTAGTTTCTATGAATTTGCATGCCGTAAGGTAGAATGTAGCGGTAACCTTCAGCTATTTGTATCATCTTAAACTTGTACCTACATTGATGGCAAATAAATAAATCTGAATCTGAATCTGAATCTGAATCTCGTCCTCGACAGCCGGTGGAACTTCGTCGAGCATTTCCGACGTTTGGCTCCTAGACTACAGCAGGCCGGGGCTGCCTTGAAGCGGCTCTTGCCCAATCTGGGGGGACCAAACGCCTCCTGCCGGAGGCTCTACGCGGGGGTCGTGCGGTCCATGGCCCTTTACGGGGCACTGGTGTGGGCGCGTTCATTGAGGCTCCGGCCAGCCCGCCGGTTGAACGCGTCCCAAAGGGTCATGGCCATCCGGATGGTCCGGGGATACCGCACGGTCTCCTGCGAGGCGGCGAGCCTCCTTGCCGGATTGCCGCCGTGGGATCTGGAGGCAAAAGTCCTCGCGCACGTTTGGGAGTGGCGCGAGGAGGTGAAACGCTGGGGCGTAACTCCGCTGCCGCGAGAAATCGCTGCACAGCGGACAGAGCTCCGACGGGATCTAATGGCGGCATGGAAAGTGCGACTGTCGCAACCCAGCGCAGGGCACGCCACAATTGCGGCGGTAAGACCTCTCTTTGAGGAGTGGCTTGAGAGGCGCCACGGCGTCCTCACCTTCCGCCTGACGCAGGTCCTCACTGGACATGGCTGTTTCGGGAGGTTCCTGTTTCGGATAAGGCGGGAGGAAACGCCCGGGTGTTATCACTGTGTGGATCGACCGGAGGACACGGTGGAGCATACGGTGGAGGTCTGCCCGGCTTGGGCGGAGCACCGCCGTGTCCTCGTGGCGGCGATCGGCGGCGGCGACCTCTCGCGTCCGGCCCTGGTTCAGGCCATGGTACGGAGCGAGAGGGAATGGGAAGCCGTCACCTCCTTCTGCGAAGCAGTAATGCTCGCGAAGGAGGAGGCGGAGCGCGAGAGGGAGAGGCAATCACTGCGCCCTCGCGCCCCTAGTCGCCGCAGGAGGAGACACCCTGGGCGTCGGGAGTCGATTGCCGACTCCCGGCCACCGTAGGCGCGGGCTTGCGGACGGCGAGCAATGGGCAGCTCGCCGTCCGGTAAGGACCAGGCCCGGGTCGACGGCGCGTCGTGTTCCACGCGCGCCTCAAAGAGATGTCAGCACAATTGACGGGGTCCGATAGGACCGATGCCTGCCGGGGTCGCGGATTGTTCGAAAGAGTTACCGTGGCCCTGGCGCCCAGGCAACTGAAGGAACACGGGTGGGTCAGTAAGAGTCTGACACGCCCTTCCGCTCCGCCCAGATTTCCCACCCAAAAAAAAAAGGATACCGTACTTTTCTCAACCCGTTTTCCACTACCACATATCAAGCTGAGAAATTTATTTATTTACCTACTACAGCTATTGGGTCATCAGAGTTTCATTAGTCTTCATTGCTTGATGGTAAGAGACTTCGCGTTAAGGTTTGGTCTACATGTCCCCTTGAAGTTGAAGTCAAATCCTACGTGTTTCTAAGGTAGTAATATCATAGAAACGTGTACGATAAAGTATTTTAGACGTACAGTTTGCTGTAAGCTTTTAAAACATACAATGTCAACATGTTATCCTCAAGTATACTCGTATAGTTATATCAAGTGCCCGCAGGGGTCAGAAAGAAATTGACATAGGTTAGGTTAGGTCCGTAATTTATCAAGGACTTAAAGTCTTCACGGTCACAAGACGCATGGTTGCCCACAACCCAATATTTTAGGTTCACCCCGAAATTATTCTTATATTAATTTGAATGGATTCGATACGAGGATGTGTCTGATATTTTTTATTTGCGTAGCCTTAGTCAGACAGCCCTAAAAATACATTGATAGGTAAAAGTAGTTTGGAAATAATAACTAACTGCAGAATGAAGACCAATGGGCTTAGTCTAGAGACCAATGGGATTACTCTAGAGACCAATGGGCTTAATAGTCAGATGTGAAAAATGATTTTCGATTTTTTGAGGTTTACAGTCATAGGGCAACGAAGAACATCTACAAAAGAGTATCGATATGAAAATGATTTAGCTACAGGGTAAAGCTATTAAGTAGCTTCGTTCGGTGTTGAAATCACTTTAAAAATAAAATGAATTAAATAGCGTACAGAGCGCTAGCTCGACTTGAGCGACAATGTTTTACGTACGCTGTCAGTTTAAACATATCGATTTCAAATGGACAACGTTCCAGCCAACATTTTTCAGCGTCAGTTTCGGTTAACGTCAGTAATTAAATTGACTATTGACTGACTGTTTAATCATCCGTGCGTTTTAATGTAATATTATATTTTTGTATGTAAGAGGAAAACTTATTGATAATATAAGTGATAGGCACCTATGCTATCAATTTTTATGAATATTAATATACAGTAGCAGTCCCAGACTTAGAGACCCAGGGCCCCTAGGCACTTATATTTGAGGCCCACCCGAAGCCATTTTGGAAGCAAATAAAATGCATTAGTACAGAAAATATTTTTATTAACCGACTTTAATTACTAAGAATAAACGTGAGAAATAATGCAGTCTTTGTAATATACGTCACCGTTATATACCGCCACACGTTATATACGTCACGTCACGTCAGTTACGTCAACGGTCGTCATAAATCGACGACAAAGACATTATTTTCTTCGTATTCCTTAACCTCTCCTTAACCTCCACTTAAGTTACTTACTTGAACCATCTTACTTTCTTCGAACAATACTAATTATAGTAATTTGTTAAAAACTATATGATTGATTTTGCGCATAGCTGGTGCCGGAAGTGATTGAACGGTGATCTTTAGAAGATAACTTTGGATGCAAGAACGAGCGAAGCGAGCTCGAAAATTTTAGCACCTCGGAAAGGTTAGGTTTCTTTTAACTATTCATACAGTAATAGAGTTACTTTGACAACTTATGCAAGAATGTTGAAGAATTAAGATTAACTAAGATGCAATAGCGACCGATGCGAGCTCTAAAATGTTTAGCAGTCCGCTTTGGAAAGTTTAGATTTCTTTTGACAATTGAAAAACAGAAATAGGAGTTGCTTTGTAAACTTACGCAGAAAACAAAAGAAATAAGATAAACTATATACAGGAGTGAGCGAAGCGAACTAGATTTTTTTTGTCCCCCGTCAGGCAGGCAATCTACCTGGTCGGGGTAGTTAGGTGGGTAGGGCCCCTAGGCTGGCTGGGCCCCTAGGCCAGAGCCTTGTAGTCCTAGGCGGAAATTTGGAGCTATACAGTAGAGCAGCAATTCATTTCCGAAACATAAAGATTATAGTTAGGTACTATAAAGCATCCACAATTCATTAGGATGATGATAAATCTATTTATTTTACAACCCGAATTCTTAAAAACAAACTTCAAATCAAATTATTTATTATTTCAACGCCAAAACCGACATCAAATTGTAAGCATGAAATTGAAGCATGCAATGATGGACAGATTGGTAAATAGGTATTCATATCTGCGGAATTACCCTGCTATTAGAAGGAGCGAGTTAATCGGGAGTGTTCGGGAATATTCGGTAGTAATCGGGAGATGAACCATCCATCAATGTAGACCAGTCATCGGGGCGATTACACAACTCCTATCTCTTGATAGCGAACCAAATTATTTAATGGCAGATGTTTTTCGGCTCTTATTTCAGGAATTTATTAGATAAGAATGGATGAGGTTATGCTTCTTATACGTTTGTTTCTGAAATAAAAAATATAAACTATTTTTAAACATTTTCCACTATTTTGTCCCAAGTTTTTTGTTGGTGAATTTTTGTCTACAAACAATGTTTTCTCCCATAGAAGATAATTATTTTCTTCACTCGTGCGTTATTTTAAAAGTGCTGAAATGCGTGTGTGTTAAATACTTATTCTTTATAAACAAACTGTGGTTAAATTATTTTCTCACCAGCTTAATTTAATAACACTTTCTCATAGTCGGGCTGAAAAAATGTTTTCGTTCCTGAAAATACTTTTTATTTACATTAATGTAATTTTGTAAACACCGTTAAAACAGGAAATTAAAGAACGTACCCACAAACAGATGAATTAAGTCTGTGATGAGATCGTGTAACAACTTCGAAGGTAACGTTGGCAAAGACAATAGACGTGGGTACAAATGACTAAACGTAGTAAAACAGCAGAACCTCTAATTTCGACAGTTGAATGAAACTACAAAAGGAACACATTTGAATTCATTCAATTTTCAAGTTATCTTTGGAACACTACAGTCGCAGTCATTTCATTCGTGAACGGTTCGTAGAATAAATCCGAATTCATGGAAGGCATTTATGGAATTTTTAACCGACGAAATAAAAAGGACGAGGTTCTGAAGTCGATGTGTATATTTTATTTTAATTTTTTATGATTGACTACACAACTTTTTACGTAGAAATCTGATTTGAATGATTCTTGTTTTATTCGGGAGGATATACTTTGAAGTTAGTCCCATGTTAAATTGAAAACTTTGAACCAACCTGATTGGATATAAAAAAGAAAAAAAGAGAAGAAAATAGAGAAAAATAAAAAAAATATGTTTTCGGTTTTGCAGAGAAAAAGAAAATGGAAACTAGCACTAGCTACAAGTATAGCTAGGTACATAAAGATGTGGCGTGTGGCGGAAATAACGCCGTCTTCTTGTTTTGCAAATACATAACAACACAAAATAACCGCACAAATGTTTACTAACAGCACATAGGTTTCAGCACTCAAATACAGCACCAGCATGTCAACGTCATTCGAACGCCAAAACATCCCTGTTGCACTTTAATTGAAACTATAAAACGGTCTCTGTACATAACATTTTGGACTAACTTCTGTCCGCGACTTCGTTCGCGCGGAAGTCGTAAGACACCACAATATACAAAAATAACAGCCACATTTTATAAAACTTCTCTGTACACTACGTTTGTAGTTTTGGTCCCAGCAGCCAAAATAAGAGAGGAATGGTGACTCGGGAGCAAGCGACGTACAGTTGTCCGTGTGAGAAGCAGCTCGTTCTGAGGTCGACACCCGCAGCCTTTAAGAGGCTTACAAGAGCTAAAGCGCGGTCACTGTCGGACTGCATAGAAAATAAAGAGAAGCGCGATGTCATAACGCTGGTAATTTATTGCAAAATACCAAGCAATTATCTATTTACAAAAATCTATTGATTGGATTAAAAAAATAAAACACTATTACGTTAGTATGTTTCTGGTAGAATAATTTGACAAAAAATCAGAATGATTTAATGCATAGAAGTATGATTTTTAATCGTTATAAGAAATTTTTAGAGGTATTTTCGTGACTTTTTTCTATCGTATCAAATTAGTTGTATTATGTTTTCAACACACTATCTAATTAGCAAATATCACGAAGAATAACATATATATATATATTTTTTTTTTGGAGCGTACTGAGACAAAGAAGGAAAGAGAGACACTGTTGAGCAGAATAAAAGTAAACGAATATGATATTGGTCCATATGTTAAAGTTTTAGCGTAGCCTTCACCTAAGATAGCAAACCTACTTACTGATTTGTTTAGACATTAATAATGTATATTATATTTGTAGATATAGTTTAGAATAGTTTAAGTTATGATGAGGCTGGCATGCCATTGTTGATAAAAGCCTCCTACAAAATTAAAGAATAAAAAATAAAAATAAATTGCTTAGTGCAGTGGATCATATACTTTTAGGCATTATAAAACTTACATTTTACGTTTTTCGTTTTCAGTGAATTAATAAACGCCTGCGTTCCTGTATAGGTACTAATGGCACAACACTGATGCACTGACTGATGCGTTTTTACAGATTATTCCTGACGAACAGCTATCACTAAAATAATATAACAGTATATTGTAAACTCACGGGATTTCTCAATAACAGTCACCTAACCATAGATATATATTTTTATTAAATAATAATTATTACATATAGAATGACATGACAATTTACTTTCTGAAGTATAACATTATTATCAAATTATTGTGAATGTGAGGACTATGTGCGTCAGATTTTTTTTTTTAACTTTCTCAGGTAGTTTCAATGATGATCTGGCAGTTTGAGTGCTTTATGCGGCCTACCCAAATTTCCTTTTTTTGGTATTGTTCGTCGAATCGTTGAGCTCCTTAAGTTTTGAGTTGAGCTGCACGATTACTGACAAATGCGTGCACTGACTGGACAGGTCCACTCATTCTGTATGGTATTTTTTCCTCAAAAGACCATTTCAGACTCAAATCTACATGGTCTTCACATGATCTGACCAAGATTATGTCTGGACTTTAAAAGAGACTGTGACCTCTGAGTCTGTTTCGGCCTTTCTTCTCAGAGTAGTCAGATAGGAAACGCCGACCTCATCTAGTTTTAAAATATGATTGACGTGTAAAAGTGTTTGTACAAACCTACTTACAGAAATAAAATCATTTATCATTTATTATAATTATAGACGACAGAAGAGGCCTAAACTTTACGTTTTTCTGTGTACGTTTTACGAACTATCATAATATAGTAGTATAACAATACGTAAAAAAAGGAAGCACAAGAAATATAAATTGTTGGGAATCGAACGTAGGTTTACAAAGCAGTCGTCGAACCGTTAAGCTATTTTATTTGCTTTGTTGAAAGTTTACTAAAATAGCCGTTCTTTTATTATATCATGATTGACTGCATAACTCCTTAAAGGTATAGCGGGATGGTAATTATTTAAAAAGTTATATCTGTAACTATCTGCAATTTAGGCTCGTCTTTTTGCAATTTGCGGTAAACTATAGAAAGGTACGACCAAATTGCAATATTGCTCATTCCCCATAGCAAATAACGTGAAAATTTATAACCTACAGACTGACTTGACTTCCCATATCTATGCAAAATTTGAACAAAATCTATCCGGTAGTTTTTGCGTGATGCTGGAACATATGTACATTCAGAATGCATTCAGACAAACAGATAAACTGACAAAAAGGTAAAAACAAATATTTTCGGCATTAGAATCGTTCCCAGACCTACTAAAAATTACTTTTGTTAGGTTTGCTGTTGTTGTTTTGTTTTTTTTTTTATAAGTAAAAGAACATACTATCTTAGAACAGTTAGGACCTTTTTTATGAAAACGTACCAATTTGTCAGTTATTGCTCAATAATGAGGGGTATAAAAAAAGAAAAGGAGGGAAAAGATGTCATTAACATAATACATTAAGTAAATTTACTTCGAGAGGCCGAAATGTAGCGTATCAGCCATTTAACCTTGGTAAGCTGTTTGTTTTTATAAAACTCTATTACCGTTAAAGTAAATAACATTTAAGTAGAACCTTAAATTAATTTACAGACCATGATTTATTTAAGGAAAATGGTTTTAGCATTTGTATTTCTTGGAGCTTAGCTATAATCTTCTACGAAACCAAGGTTCAGAAAACGAAAACATACCTATTTGTGAACCGGCGTACACGCCGGTTCACAAATAGGTATGTTTTCGTTTCTTGTGGTTGTTTGTGTTCTATACCTACCGTGGTGTACACACCACGGTAGGTATAGAACATAAATTCTATTTGTTGTGTCTACTATAGTTTCGTTTATCGTTCACATCTAAAACAAGTCGTGTAGACTAGTTTCGTAAAAAACTTGTCAAAAAGGTAAATAAAATGGTTAACAATTTTCAACCTTTATATCTGAAACAACGTCAATACAATCACGTAAAGCCACGGTTTCCTAAAAGAGCGTTTCTGTCATGTTTATAACAGACGTCGTGAAAATCTGTCATTATCACCAGTATTTAACATTAAGAGGGATGCGCTAAGGTAGCCCGCGATATTCAAATTTTCTTACGTTTTCTGCAATTTGCAGGTAAGTATCAGGTTGTATGTTGATTAAAATATGATTCGCGATCTTAACAAATATGGCTTTACAGAGTTATAATCATAAGAATCAGCTATACAACTCCTTAAGTTAGAATTGGCCTCAAATGTCATAATTTCATGAAACAGTAATTTAATAGGGTACCTAATATGAACTAAGAGAATAGTATTTACGATTTTTATGATTATAATTCTATAAATAAACATTTGACTCGGCCGCGAATCATATTTAGATCAACATACAACCTGATACAGACCTGCAAATCGCAAAAAACGTAAGAAAATTTGAAATTTGCGGGCTACCCTGACGCTTTGCCTTAAGTGTCAAAAAACGCTCTATATTTGCACATTACGGCCACGTGTAAGTGTACGGACTGAGTGAAAAAGCGTCCAGCGGAGCGTTCAGCGTTGCGTGCAAGCGGCGAAGAAGCGTTCGCCCAGTGGCTTTAGTGCACGCTTAGCGTTCGAGTGAGCTGGTCACATTTTTCATCATGGCGTCGGGGTCGTACGATATTATTGATAAGTATTTAGAAGAAAATGTGTGGTTAAAATATTTGTATAACTCGAGACAAGGTCCAAGTTAAATAATTAAACAAAGAAGGCTGTGTTGTGTGTGTTGTGCTAGTTTTACTGCTAATTCCTTCCACACTTTCTGTTTAATTATTCTATTTTTATATAGGGCATGAATTGTTGACCATAATTCTGGTTTAAGTTCAATTTCTGTAATAATATCTTCGAACGACATGGCGCGCACACTCTCGTCACCGCTGCAAACACAAACTGGTTTGAACTTACACGCGACGCCCCGCTCGACGCAAACAAGAACGCTGCTGCCCCCGCTCCGCTCGGTCGCCACTCAGAACACCTACGTGTTAATGCATCTGTTTGACACGAACGCTGCACGCCCCGCCCCGCTGGACGCTCGATGTAAGCGGGCACTCAGGCCGTACACTTATGGTCGCCGCTCATCTAGAAAACCGTAACTTAAGGAACATGATAGATGTGAGGGCGACACTGAAAGTTTTTAGAACTGGCCACTTGTAAAAGATATAATAAAAAAAAATAAGTTAAAATTTTGAAAATGGTACTCTGCCAATATTATTGTGTATGTATTGTATTAATTTGTCATTTATTTACGATTTGGCGGCAAATTGAAAATTGTCTGTGTCACATCAGCATGAATTTAACGCGAGAAAATTTTCGTGCATTGATTTTTTATGACTTTCGATGTCCTTTAAGTCAACAAGATAGGTACGATAAACGTCAATTGGCCTTTCACGATGAAGCCCCATCTCGTGCCACTGTTTGCAACGGGTTTAATGAGTTTAAACGTGGTCGCACTAATCTCACCGATGATCTGCGTGAGGGTCGGCCTTCTACGGCGACGACTAAAGATAACATCAGTGTTGTGCGGCGTATGATAGAGACTGACAAAGGAGTGACTTATCAGCAGATTCGGACAAGCTTAGGTATCGGTATGAGTCAAGTGCACAAAATCCTCTATGAACTTTTAGCGGTTAGGAAGCTTTGTGCTCGGTGGATACCTCATAATTTGACAGAGGCCCAAAAACTCCGTCGTGTTGATTGGTGACTAGGTGACTCAAATGCTGTGTTCGACATACTTACGGGTGACGAAAGCTGGATTTATTGTTATGATTCTGAAACTAAGAGACAGTCTGCTGTCTGGGTGTTTCCTTCCGAGGAGTAGCCAACCAAAGTGAAAAGAGGTCGAAGCGTGGGAAAAAAGATGGCGGCGTCGTTCTTCGGAAGGACAGGTCATTACACAACAATTGTTTAGGGGATCGAAAAACAGTTACTGCGGACTGGTACACTAACAATTGTTTGCCACTTGTCTTGGAAAAAGTTCGGGAGAAACGACCTCGCAGTAGGATCCTCCTTCACCACGAGAACGCCTCGTCGCACACCGCCAAGCAAACAATCGACTACTTGGCGACGTCAGACGTGGAATTACTGGGTCACCCGCCCTATAGCCCCGACCTCGCACCTTGGGATTATTATTTATTTCCGAAAATAAAAGAAAACCTTCGAGGAAAACGTTTTATGGTCGCCGAGGAAGCAATGGCTGCGTTTCAAAATGCCGTCGAAGAGACCCCTAAGGACGAGTGAGCAAAGTGCTTTTCTCAGTGGTTCCATCGGATGCAGCGATGTATTGATGTAAATGGACACTATTTTGAAAAGATGTAATAAAACTAATAACTTGCTAGTTTGTTCAGTTTTTAATTTTCTAAGAACTTTCAGTGTCACCCTCGTACATGTTATATACACGACATATTTTTGACAAGACGGGGCTGTATTGTGACAATCTTAACAAAGGAAAGAATCGGGTAAATACCATGTATGGGTTAGATATACAATACTTCGAAATTTGCATTTTACTTTTTCTACGTGTAATTTTACTTCATTTATTTTAGACTAAGCGTCGTTTGCTAATGACATTGATAAAATTTCTCGTGTCTCTACTTAACCCTAGCTGGTCTATTTTGTAAAAATCTCACCGTGAACAGTAAGGTGAAATGAGCTTGAAGTGAACTGTCATCCTACCTTTTTTTTTTTTTTGTGTGGGATATTATCAAATGATCCCCGCTCCCGCTCAGGGCGGAGCGGAAGGGCGTGTCAGACTCTTACTGACTAAAACCCACCCGTGTTCAGTTGCCTGGACGTTAGGGAATCTAGGGGTTGACAGCTCACTTTAAACTCACTTGACCTAAGTTTTCAAGGTGAGATTTTTACAGAATAGCATACTTGCCTCAGACTTGAAATGCATTGTCAATTTCTCACGAATCACGACGTGTAATGTACAGTCACGAGCATAAACATCTTACAGTTACGCAAGATTCAAAAGCGATTCTCTACTACAGTATTGATATATTTTATGGTGTTATTTACCGATTATTATTGAAACCGTTATGAAATAGTTATTTTTTCAAAGTTACAATTTTTATTTAACGAGAAAAACGTTTTTTTGTTTTGCATAACTGAAAAGTATTTAGGCTCGTGACTGTACATAATATGTGTAATATGTAGACTATGACACCGAATGATATTTTATTTCATGCTGATTTTAGCAGAATTGTGCATAATCAGCCTATAATATTTCCACTGCTAGGATACTTAAAGATCAAACGAAACAATGCCTCCAATACCTTAGGGAAAATGCCCGTCAGAATTCCTCAGAGGGATTTGGCCGTAATACACCACGCGGGCCCAGTGCGGGAAACAGAAAAAAAAATTACATTCGCACTCATAACTACCATTCGTTTTTAAAGGTGCAGGTTTAACAAATATTTGACTTATAAATCGTGAATAATAATAATGTGAACTTTTAACAATATCATGTAACAGTTACTTACTATGTTGTAGCAAGAAGTTAAAATAATACTTAAATGAAAAGCTTTTGAAGGTTCGTTTGACCACATTCGTGTTATCGTAAACTATAGTAGGTATGAATACAGCCTACCATAGACTGTTATAGAGTATTATTGTTATTCAAAACACATGTGACAACATAAATACACTGTTATTCGATCGTAAACTGGAGTTAGATATCCTTTACATACCTCTGTGATTTGAAAACGAGTTGGTTTCTACGTTATAAATTAAGTATCTCACAAAATATAATAATAATTCTTCTGATACTTTTCTCGTCATTGGTGATTTTAATATGAGTGGTATTAACTTATGGTATATATTTATAGTATTATACCCTCTGGGCCCCAATTCTGTATGGTAATTATTAATCCCCGCGTAATCTTACTACGTCCATATCGTGTCTTGTAGAAACGGTACGTTTATTGTATCATAGAGAATACGTTATTAGCAGATGTCGTGGTTTGATGAGGAATTGACGTGGTTTCGAAATAAGGAATCCTTAAGTGGTCATAGTGAATTAATTACCTATCGTTTGCCCCAAGGAATTTTAACAGTAACGATGAAGTTTCTCTTAGTGGTGAATTATGTTTCCTGGATCTTAGACAATATAATGACGTGCTTAATAGGCATGGCAAAATTCTGGAACTAGTACTGTCAAATTGAATAGTTAATGTGACAGAATGTTCAAGCCCACCGGTGCCCATCGATGGATTTCGTTGAAACATCTCTGTTGGAGTGTGCTCCCCGGAAGCAATTTTTATTTGATAAGGGTGACTATGAATCCATCAACAGGGAAATCAGTATGACTGACTGGGAAACTGAGTTCTCGACACGGTCAATAGAGGATTAGTATATTTTTTAAATCAATTTATTTTTAATTTACTCAAAAGTATATTCCGAAAACATTACTTCAGAATAAAATGTATCCAACGTGGTATAGTTCGTCACTTATAAAAACAATTAAAGAAAAACATAAATACTTCACAAAATGTAAGATATATGGCAATAAAACAGACGAATTAACATTTAAGCTTCTACGTGAAAAGGTAAAAGTATTAGAATCTCAATGTTATTTTAACTATTTGAATTTAACCGAAAAATGTATCAAAGACGACCTTAAATACTTTTTGACAAACGTCATAACTCAAATGCCATCCCAAGCACTTTAAATTAAAATAGCGAAGCTTTGCGTACCAGAGAATCAATATGCGAGGCTTTTTCCGCATACTTTCACTCTACTTTTCTCGATACAAGCAATACTCTTAATTTTTTTCTCCCCGTCTTCTTACTGAATCTTCCAACGTAGCATCTGATATTTATGGCATCATGGTCAACGTTGAAGAAGTTACTAACTTACTTGACAGGTTAGATACATCTAAAGCGGCGGGTCCGGATAATATTTCATCTAAAGGGCAATGCCCATCACCCATACAAAGAAATGCCTAAAATGAACAACAATGAAATAAAAGCTAAATTGCACTACCAATCATAGGAAACCCAATACGATTTCAATAACTATCAAAAAACTAGGTAGAAGCCAGTTCCAAACATTTTTGTACAATATAGGTTAAGTCAAGGTCAAGGATTAATATGCAATAACTAAACAACAAAAAATAATTTAAATTATTCATTCATTATTTAAAAAAAAAATCGTCAAGAAATGCAGGAGTACCTATAGATATTGGATTAGTACTAGGCCCATGTTAAGTACCATACATAGTATGGGCGAAGATACCAAAGGTTCGCCGTTTAAATGATGACTACATATTTGTGAATTCTTTGGTACATAATGATAATATAGTCCTTGAAGAGTCACACCTTTAATGAAAGAGGTACTACATGTCTGTCTCTCATATTACATCCTGGATAGAAACAATGACTTTCGAGTGTCGACTGCTCTTCCATAATTAGGTAACACGGTGATGGATCTCATTTGAGGAATCTCTATACTTACAGCTTGTGGTGTTATCCATGCCTGTATTAAATAACGTACTTCATCATTTTGCACTGATAATAGAATACGTCTCATCCTTGCAATATCGAGCTAGCAATTAAGACAGTGTAGGTTTCTATCCATTTGTTTAAATTACACTGGGCACAAGTCCAAAATAAAAGCAGTTTTGTATATAAAGCAGGTTCAGGTCCGTCGTCAAAAAGCCAAGTCGTCATTTAGGCGGATCCAATGTAAGTCCGTGTTCAAAAATGGGTATCGTGTGCAGAAGTATAATCAAAATCCTTAATGAATAGCCACAGTCGTGAAATAACATAAAAAGCAATCCGTAATTCCGCAAAAACATGAATCAAGTAATATAAAAGGTACTCTGTGTCAACTATACAAACGAAAAAATGAAAACCAGTAATGTCAAACTGTCAGTAAGGCAACTGAGATGTGATTCATACAGCCTACGATACTTTTTCTGTTTTGAAAATAATATGATTTTTAATTAATATTGACATGTATATATTATTTTAATTAGATTTAGGGTACATATAGGTCGAGTTATATTAAATGAATGATAAATGTGCACTAATTCTATAAAATAGTTCGTTAAGGATTATTTGACGATTCCTGTTTGCCTGAATGTCACTTACCCATGTCAAATAAACACTGAGTTCCAATAAAAAAATAAGAATGAACTATACGGATATCAAGTTAAATATTTAAAAAATCATTATACTTTTACCCTAGATAAACAAACTTGAGAATTATTTCATTATACATTATAAATTCTAAATAGAATTATGGACTATTAGTAGTTTCTGTCCATTTCAGGCATTTTTCGGGCGTTCCCCTTTCTTGCACGTTATGTAGTTACGATTGCCCACCCTATCTTGGTTCTATTCAGAAAATCCCTGGATATTTGTGTTCTTCCTAAGCTTTGGAAATCGGCATATAAGACGCCTGTACATAAAAAAGAAGTTAAAACTGACTTAGTGAATTATCGACTTCGAAAGGATAATCTATAACTATGCATACGCTGCTCTCAAAAAATCATTTAGTTCCTCTCAATATGGGTTTTTGAAAGTTAGGTCAACCGTCACGAAGCTGATACTTCTCAATGAATTTAACACCGATGTCATGGCTAATGGTAAGCAGGTCGATGTCATCTATACTGACTATAGCAAAGTTTTTGATCGAATTGACCATTCCACCTTGTTATTAAAGCTATATGGCATGGGAATATGTACCTACTCAGATGGTTTTTTTCTTATCTAAAGAACAAGTCCCAAGCCGTAGTATTAAATAATTATATATATCTAGTTGGATACCTATCCCTAGCGGAGTTCCTCAGGGTTCATGGCTCGGTCCATTACTTTTTATAATCTACATCAACGATATCGACTCTTTTCTGGCATCATTCAAACTGTTGTGTTTCGCTGATGATATGAAAATTTACAATATCATCGCAGATGGACGTGATAATACTTCAGGATGATCTACGCCGTTTGGAGAATATTGTCGAGGAAAAAAACTGGATCTGAATCCTACTAAATGCTCGGTTATAATATATTCTCGAAAGCGCTCCATCATAATCCATCCGTGATCTGGGCGTTCATCACGATTCCAAACTCACTTTTGAATCACATGTAGATGTAATTGATGCTAAGGCATTGAAATCACAGGTTTTCATAACGTGGCTATCCAAGTGCTTCACTCAAGCCCAAACCTTAACAATTCTATACTGCACTTTTGTCGGAAGCCACTTGGAATACGCGTCTGAAGTATGGAGTTATAAAGTACTTATAAAAAGAGATTTATAAAGTACTTATGCTACCATCAAAGAGTACTGTATCACTATGAAAATTACCTTAACCTCTGTAAGAAGTATCATTTATTGCCCCTAATTAATCGTCGTGAGATCTCCGACTGCGTTTTGTTACTAAAGACCTTTAATAATAATATTAGCAGCTCCGAAATTCTATCCAAATTTAACTTCAACGTCCCCGAAAGGTCGAAGTGGTCCAATCCCCTGCTTCGTGTGCCATTTGAACCGACTAACTACAGGCAGAACGCATTCCTTGTACGTGCAAGCAGAATTCGATCCCTTTACAATAGGTGTGCCCGTGGCCAGAAAGTGCTTGAGCCTAACTTTTTCACCTGATGCTTGTTATTGCTCAAATTATGTTAACCTAAGTAGCCTAGTTTTACCGCCTATTTTGTATTATTGTATGAATATAATATAAATGTGTATAGTTTTGGCTTTGGCGATTTATTGTTTTTGTTGGCAGTATACTGTGTTGTTCACAGATTTCTTCTATTATTATTATTATTCTGATAATTATATGTGAAGACTTGTAATGGGCTGTCACTCACATTTTCAATTTCTTAGTTTGTTTTGTTTAGCTGTAAGTCTTCCAAAGAAATTAAATAAATATGAAACGGACACATTTGATACTTATAAATGTAGATTATCATATTAAAGCAAGACAATTTGCGCATATTTAAGCATTAATGTCGTGTGCTCGTAAATGTTTAGCGCAATATGTTGATCTCTGTAGCTGCGCGAAAAATCAATCAATCTTGTGGGATAATGCCGTTAATACTACTATGTTGGACAGGCGGAATGGCGATCGCTATTAGATATTAATACAAGCATACAGAGGCCTAGACAAGAGACAATCGCTTTCAAAGCGTTTCTTATTTCTACAACGATTTTTAACAAGACTGACATAAACTTTTCAGTAGCCTATGTCACTCCAATAATTTTTTGACTTTCCCGTCAACTTTACCGCTGATAGAATGTCACTATGTCTAAGCCCGCATGTAGGTACCAACAATGATCTCATATTTTGTTAAGGTCCTAAAAGTCGAAAGTAAATTGCTAAAATCACCATAATTGTCAAAGTGATAAAAAGGTTGTTACTATTAGAAGATGCTGGTACGCAATGAATATGTAAGTGGGACATTTTAAGTCGGAAACAACACAGAAAACTAATTCAGTATACTCGTAAGTTCCTTTTTGTGGACGCAGAGTTTACGCCACAGAGTAAAAAGAATAGAGTATAATACGATATATTATGACTGAAAGTGGGACGAAGTGCAGAGATGCGGGTCGGCGTTCCTTAATATACGAGTAGGCTGCGACCACGGAAGGTGTCATGGACAAACATACTACGAAGAAGGAAAATGTTAAGGAATAAGAAATAATGCGGTGCGAATTAGAATAAAGAGAGAGAGGCGAGAATTCTAAAATTGTAATCGAAAATTGTTTAGAGATAATTAAAATAATAATATAATAGTGTTAATTGTTGGGAAATAAAAGTCGCAATTGTAGGCACTTGCTTTTCTCTAATAAAATTATAGTCTAAATTACTTTTCTGTCTCTAGAGTAGAATGTAGGTAAGTGTGGAATTCGCATGTGTATCTACCTACACCTGCTACAGTTATAATCACATTATGGGTGTTATTTTCTCCAGTAACAATATATTATAATATAACATGGAAAATAATTATAAACATTGAAAATTTTCGTTTTAATTTCACATTCCCCGTTGTGAGTAATTAAAATAATATCTCAAATTAATATCTGAAACTGGTCTTTCAGACTCATTAAAATTAATTTAATTAGTTTTGCCAATAACAGCTGTCGGAGGTAGGTTACTGACAGGTATTGACAGCTACCCAATTATTAATAAATTGGGTTGGTTAATAAATCGGATATGCTATCTGTTTGTTTAGATGAATCGGTGACACAAAACATGAGAATAGACATACTATGTATCACGGAGCATAATATGAAAAAAGGTGACGAGGTTTATTTACAGATACCAAACTTTAATCTAGCATCATATTGCATGAGAACTAATAGACATGGAGGTTCTTGTATCTTAACCAAGAATGGCTTGAGGTTCAAAAACCTAGACCATATTAACTAACATATGTCTATCATAAATTTAATAGAATGCTCTGCAATCGAGTTAACAGATCATGAAATATATATTTTGTGTATTTACAGGCCTCCGAACAAGCTAATTGGATCGATAAATACTTTCTTTATAGTTTTAAGTAAAATCTTGGGTAAACTACGCACTAACAGTAAAAATATCATTATCTGTGGTGACTTTAATATTGATGTTGCAAACCATTCTAAAATAACTAATGACTTTGTAGAACTACTGTTAAGCTTTAATATAACGCTCCAGTTTAACCAGGTTACACGTAGCGTTAGTAATACTTGTATTGACAACATACGAGTAGCTCATGACATTAAGGGTTGTAAAGGTGAAATAAGAGATTTTACACTTTCCGATCACACTGCACAAATAATTAAGTGTCCAGTAAAAAAGTTTAGTTTAATTAAACATTGGTACATAATTAGACGTAGTTTCACTAAAGAAAATAGATGTATCTTTGCTAAATATCTAATGCAAATGTCGTTTAACAGCGTATATGAATCCACAGACCCTAACTGTGCCTACAATTTATTCCATGAGATATTCAGCTTGATATATAACTTATGCTTTCCGTTGAAAAAAAATCGCGTTAATGATATTTTGAGACCTAAATGGATTTCAAAAGGAATAAGAATGTGCAGTAAACGTAAACGTGAACTTCTCTGGAACTACAGAAAAAAGTCTAATAACGAAAATAAAATGAATTTTAAAGCTTATGCCAAAAAATATAAAACAATAATATCACTAACAAAAAAGTCCCAAAACAATTACTTTATAAATACTGCTATTAATAAATCTAAAGCAACTTGGAAAGTGATTAATAATGCTAAATATAACTACCCAAATCGGGGTATTGAGAAATTAATTATCAGCGATGAGGTCCTTACTGATCCTAAGACTATTACAAATACCTTTAACGATTATTATGCTGACATTATTAAAAATACTGATAATACAATTTCCGCTGACTCAATAAGCAGTAATTATTCCCACTTGACATTTAACGCCAAATCTATATTTATGCCCCCAACAATTTCACCTGACTTTCTTAAAATTATCACTTGTTTACGTCGTACGTATATGAAACCATCATGCTCATAAAATCAAATCCAAGTTTATTTGAATTTTATACGAGGACCAGACACAAAGACAAGTTGCACATAGTACCTAGCAAAACAAAACTTTTGCATCAAAGCATCTTTTGTATGGGTCCACATATATTTAATAACCTTCCACCTTTTTTCAGAAATATGAGTGACATAATACTTTAAAAAAAAGTTACATCAATTCCTGATAGCTAAATCTTATTATTCTATTAGAGAATTTCTAAATGACAAAACACTGAATCAGTCGATATTTAATATGACAAACTAGTAATGAAAATTAAATGTAAACTATTGATAAACTCACGCAGTGGATTTGTAGAATAATTTGGAATCTGACAAATAATTGACATTTAATTTGACATACAATGTGGCATGTAATCTGACATATATAATAATTAATAATTTGTATATAATAATAATAAACCACAATTTCTAAAGTCAATATACTGGATTATTATTGTTCTATTTTAAATTACTAAGTGTCTAATTGTTTTTATCTGTAACATATTATAAATTTTGTATGCCTTAATGGCGAGACATAGCAGACCTATATGCATAACCATATTGTAACATCTTACTTTACCTATGTTCTACAATCAATTAATTTGAATTTGAATAAAAGTAACCGCAAAGTATCGTTTCTCTGATAAAAGTCATTAAAATAATTTAATCAATTAAAATAAATAACCGGCTTTATCCCCAGATAGCCTGTAAAATATTATTTCGTTGGTCAAAGTATTTAGGGAAAATGTATGTTTGTATAAACTTCTTAAATATTATTTTATTTATGTAATGCTTTCGCCCATTTCAGTTGCTCACTTTAACCTCATTTTCAGCAGTAAGTAATTGATAGATGATGTAAATATTTTAACTTTCTTGTCTTGTCATTAAGATAAAGTTTACATAACACTACCGAGTTTATTTTCGAGGTAGGGATATCGAATTAACTTTTACGATATTAATATTTTGAATATTGCCTTTTTCACAATGCCTACAAAATAAAAGTTCTTAATAAGGCAAAGAAGATTGCATTAAAAACAATCTAATCACTGGCTGTTTTAACTGAAAAACATTTGGAAATCATAATGTTCACAGAAGAAAAAAAAAGAAAGAAAACTTTAATGGCATAATTTAAGATTTTGACGGGAAATGGCCAGTTGCACCTCTTTGATTTATAATACTCGTAATTGAAATCTATTCTTCAGATGTAGTTTTTTATGTTTTTAATTTGTATGCCATACCACCATGTTTTGAACCTAAAAACAGCTGCGCTATTCATTTATAAATATTTTACCATCAGGCAATTGCAATTTTGACTAGTCAGACTATCACCAATTGAATTGTTTCGTAAAAGTACTAGCGAACTGCGCGAAAACAAGATTGTAAGTATTATTAGACATACAGCACCTAGTTAAACTATTTCTTCTGAAACTTATAATATTTATATCAGTAAGTTTACACACGAAACGCTTTCTATAAATACCGCTTTATTTTACCGCACTTACCTAAAAATAATGAGCATTGCTCGAAAGGTTAGTATACACTAGAGCATTTTCTCGAGTATTTCTATGTAATGTAACGTTCTTTCGATTGGTATAACAAAAGCTATATCTCAATAAAAAAAATAATGCGCTTGTACCATCGTACACGTGATAGAAGTGAAATTTCTTAAAAAATAATAATATGAGAAATTGACTGTGAGAGACACTCGTGTAACGAAATGTGTCAAAACATGACGCGTCCTTGAAATTTTACTCTCAATTCTCGCTCAATGATCGAATCGCCGCCTAAGAAGTTTCACTTCTAAAAGCATTTCCATGTAATGTAACGTTCCTGCGAATGCTTGACACGGTGTCCGAAGTAATACTCACGGCGAGTGACCATTCATACATTCATTTCTATTCTGCGTTTACTCTTCCTTGAAACGTCGGATATACGGGTCGCGTGTGCTGCATTTGTCGATTGTATCGTTGCTCGACATTTCATTGAGCAACGATACGATACGCAAATTCGTTCGTTTGTTTGCAAAATCAAGTTGTAACAAATTGTCGAGCGTCGTGCTCATTGTTCGGTTCGTGAAAGGGTGACACATCAGAGCAGCTCAATGAATGTTACTAGTAAATGATCTAGTCTATACTCATCTTTACGTATATTTTACAAACGAATATCTTATAACGTGAAATGAGTACGTACTTATTTAAAGTCTTATTTGTTTGTTCAGTCCTAGCATAAACCAGACTTTCATGCTATTTTTAATAGTTGTATAATAAAAAAGGTTTCCTGTCAGCATTGTGTTAAATTTTTAAGTTTATTAGCTTATTATAAAAATTATGAAAATGTTTTGATCTTGTGACTCACATATTTGTATTTTTTTTTATTACTACCTACCTATGTGAAATATTTCATCTGCTCCGTCAGGTAAATCTTTCAGCTTTGTTAGCCTGCGGGGACAAAGCCAGAGAGGAAACTTGAAAAAAAGACACGTAAGGATTTATGTGACTAATGATTCTCCAGTTATAAACGTACGGACAGACAGAAAGATGTTGCGTTTTGTAAAAAAAATAAGAATAATGGTGTAAGTAATAAATATAAACTGAAGCAACATTTTCACTAAACTCGACCTTGACCTAAAAGTATTACATATCATACTTTCATATTATAGGAACCCGTATTACAGGAAGGAGCAAAACTGTGGGATTCCGCCATAACAGGAGGCCCACAGGCCATAGATCTCATCAACTTCCGGAAGCTCATCACACGGGAAATCCGGTCGTCTACCATACCGGAGGCTACGATCTTAGGCTTTATTAAACGAGTCAAAGATGAAGAAGGAAAGTCCTGTAAGGCACTGCATCGACAATGTTTGTTGACCAAAGGTAAAGGTTCATTTTGCAGGCCTCATTTTAGGTGAATATCCTCAAGACCTTACAAACGTCTTTCACTTAAGATATTTCCTCAGCTGTAGCCCGCCGAATTCAAATTTACCATGGTTTTTTGCAAATTGCAGCTCTGTTTTACATCGTATGTTGATCAAAATGTGATTCGCGACTATAGGAATGATATATTTACTGAATAATAATCATCAATTACATATCAATCGGCAATATTTGGAAATTTGTTCCACTTATGAATTTTTCAGAATAATTCATATGAAAATTCTTAGGTAAATATATCATTCCTACAATCGCAAATTGCATTTCCATCAACATACAGCGTAAAACAGAGCTGCAATTTGCAAAAAAAAACAAGAAAAGTTGAATTTTGCGGGCTACAGCTTAGGATTCACCTTAATAAAAATCTTAAATTCATTTATTTACTGGTAGACAACGCACAGCCTAAACCACTGGATCTAGAAGCATGAAATATTTGCACAAGACTTTCTTATATAACGAAAGTGAGCAATAAAAGATTTTTTTTAATTCATCCCCTAAAGGGGTTGAATAGGTGATGAAGGTTTGTATGGAAGTTCGTCATTTTTGTGGATGAATTCCATTGGATACATGGTTTGTTTATTTTATTTATTTATTTATTTAGGATCTTCAACAAAAGATGTACACGATACATGACACATAAATAATGGGCAACATCAGGTATTGTTATTGTAGCAGCAGCGGTGAGGTTTTGTGAAAACTCAGGTGTTCCAGAGATTGTGTTGAGGATTTTTATAATAAAAAACGATGTGTTAGTTTTAACGAGCAAATTATGTATTCGCCATCTTACATACAAGATTCAAGGGCAAGGGAGTGGGAACAATATTTTAAATAAAACCAATCACGGTCGAGAGATTAGTATGACGTAGCGTGTGGTATTGTTTCTTTCCTCGAGATGTCACTATTAGTCCTTGATGTGCATTTATGGAGTAGGAGTTCAAAACATGCCCCGGCCTTGGAAGCAGTGGCTTTCAATGGTCTTCAGTCTCTGCATCAGTGTCGATCACGTCCTGTAGTAGAGGACAAATCTTGGTGAATGCGCGCCTCACCACGCCTGATGACGTCTGTATATCAGCCACCCGGGATATACCATCCTTTCCTGGAATAGTGTAGAGAACACGTCCCAAATGCCACTTCAAAGGTGGGAGGTTATTCTCCTTAATAACCACTAAGGAGTTTGGTTTGAGCCTATCCCTATTCGTCGTCCATTTTGTCCGCACCTGCAGCTCGGAGATGTATTCCTTCGCCCACCGGTTCCAGAAGTGTTGGCGAAGTTGTTCTACCCTCTGGTATCTGTGAAGACGACTAGCAGGAACATCGCGTAGGTCATCGCTGGATGGCGCAGTCAGTGGTCGGCCAATAAGGAAGTGACCGGGAGTGAGCGGGGAAAAGTCATGAGGATCGGAGGAAAGAGGAGACAGAGGTCGGGAATTTAGTACGGCTTCTATTTGAGCCAATACTGTGCTGTACTCTTCGAACGTGAGGTGCGCGTTACCTATCACACGACGAAGATGATATTAGGTCTTTACCTATGAAATTGCCGTTCTGCAGTACTGGCCATTTCAAATCAAAATAATTTTTGTTTGGCTATGAATTCTAATTTCAAATTAATTTTATTTTAAAAACATGGATTTTTTTTTCTAAAAGTAGTCATTTCTTTATTGATTAGTGTTACATTTTCATCGCATTTCAATCTTTTTCGTCATCATGGATACGTTAAAAATTCGAGTAATTATGGAATATGAGTACCGTCGTGGCAGCAACGCGGCACAAGCGGCACGCAACATCAACGACGTTTACGGAGCTAACTCTACAAACCAACGCACCACCTGTTATTGGTTTGCTCGCTTCCGTTCTGGAAATTTCGACCTGAAAAATGAACCTCGCGGTCGTCCGAAGACTTTGGTCGACAATGACGAATTAAAGGCGATTGTGGAAGCTGATGATACACAATCTACGGCTGAATTAGCAGCAGCTTTCGACGTTAGCGTCAAAACAATATTGGTCCATTTGCGTCAAATTGGCAAGGTAAAAAAGCTTGACAAATGGGTGCCCCACGAACTCAATGATCGCCAGCGCGAAGTACGCGTCGAGACGTGCCTTGCACTGCTCAACAGACACACAAATGAAGGAATTTTGAACCGCATTGTTACCTGCGATGAAAAATGGATTCTGTTTGATAACCGTAAGCGCTCAGCAAGTTGGTTGGATCCTGGTTCAGCACCTAAACAATGCCCTAAACGAAAACTTACCCCTAGAAAAGTGATGGTCACTGTTTGGTGGTCTAGCGCCGGTGTGATTCATCACAGCTTCTTACCAAACGGGGTGAGCATTACTGCAGATGTGTACTGTGAAGAACTGAACACAATGATGGAGAAGCTGGCGCATCTCCAACCAGCATTGGTCAATCGCTCGTCTCCGCTGCTCCTGCACGACAACGCGCGACCTCATACTGCACAGCAGACGGTCTCCAAGTTGCAAGAACTGGGGTTGGAAGCTCTCCGTCATCCGCCCTACTCACCAGACCTTGCGCCTACAGACTACTACTTTTTCCAGAATTTGGATAACTTCTTGGCGGGAAAAAAATTTAATACCCGAGAGGCAGTACAAAATGCCTTTGAAGAATTTGTTGCCTCCCGTCCAGCTGATTTCTTTAAGAAGGGCATCAATAAACTGCCACTGCGATGGCAAAGATGCATTGATTGCATGGGTGATTACTTCGATTAATACAAATAAAAAATTCATGAAAAAAATTCGTTTAAATTTTTTCATACAAAACGGCAATTTCATAGGTAAAGACCTATTATTTACTCGACTTTACTCCTGCTTCCCACAGACCACCAAAATGCGGAGAACAAGGGGGAATAAAATGGAATTTAATATTTTGACTAGATGCGAATTCTAAAATATCACTACTACAATTGGTTAAAATTTTGAAAAATCGTTCATTGCACCTACGAAATTACGACCATTATCAGAGTAGATATCTGCAGGCTTACCACGGCGT
This sequence comes from Dryobotodes eremita, assembly GCA_917490735.1. Lineage (NCBI taxonomy): Eukaryota > Metazoa > Arthropoda > Insecta > Lepidoptera > Noctuidae > Dryobotodes > Dryobotodes eremita. Next base: position 12,499,699 of record OU823251.1, on the reverse strand, counting down.
GAAATAAATCTGTTTAACGTAAATAAATACGCTTCACTGGAGAGGTCACTGACTAACTCCAGGTGTATAGCACGTGTCACGAAACAAACAACCGGAGTCGCGGATTGTTCGAAAGAGTTACCGTGGCCCTGGCGCACAGGCAACTGAAGGAACACGGTTGGGTTTTAGTCAATAAGAGTCTGACACGCCCGTCCGCTCCGCCCAGAGCGGGAGAAGTCATTTGATGATTTCCCAGACAAAAACAAAAAGTTATCTACCTAGTACTAAAAACCATCTCAAAAAACACAGGGAATTTTTTTAATGAACCATTTACTTAGTTACTAAACAAGATGGATGAAGCACCCACCTAAAGTGGCTCAGATAAAAAATATATTGCCCTCGTCGGCAATTCCTCCCGTGAAACGGAATAAATGCTTGCCAAAGGCTCGTCGTACTTGTCGTATACAGTCTGATTCATTCATTGCCACTTACACTCACTCTGTATTTTACATTAAATTTAACAAACCCTCACACTATCACTTAACTTTCATACACACCGATGCTCACATTCAACATTCAAATTCACATTTACACACCTTTATACTCACAGTAACACTCCTTAGTATTCACACTCACACACCCCCATTTTCACATTTACACACCTTCATAGTCATAGTCACATTCACACACCCTCATACTCACATTCACACACCCCTACTCTCACTCACACATTTGCATGCTTCTTGTTTAGTTTTAATTTTCTCTTTTTATTTGAAATCGCCTGTTTTTATAACACTTAAAACAAGTAATTTTATGTTAATATTTTAAGTTTTGGAAGAGCGGAGTCTCCTAACACAGGCTTTTTTGCTTAAAAGGAGACTCCAATCACTAGTTGTTAAATTTTACTTGTATAATTAACTAATAAACATTTTTTCATTTTCATTTTTTTTTCATTTTCAAAGGCTGATTACTAGTTGTTAAATATTTACGACCTTTCTGTAACTAACAATCAAGTTATTACAAGCTTCAGTTAGGGAATAAGGCTACAGGTTAATAAAAATGTTTATTATGTGGACGGGACTTTACATAGTAGGTTATTATTGTTACAGGCGAAATGTCGGGAGCAACGGATTTTGGACAAATAAAGAATCAACTAAACTAATATCAGACGCTTTACTGAAATGTTTGCGCAAGCTCGTACCGACGGATTTCACGCGATTGTGCGCAGGAAAACAGCTTCACTACTGAGGGGAGTGAGAGACAATCGCAACCGCATCCTGAGAACTGTAGCGGAAAGTATCTGCTCTCTAATTGTAAAGCAGTTTGTGCGGAGGGTGATTGGTACTAACCCTGGATAAAAAGTTTGTTTTAATATTATGTTACTAACACTCTATGGATTATTTGTTCCGAAATAAAAATCATTATTATTTTCTTTTTGCTTATTTTTGCCTTGCATTCGAAGTGAAACCTCTGACCACAAATTAAATCAAAAGTGAAAAATTCAATAGGTGGGTCACCGAACGATCCTAATTTGGTTTGGTGCTCCACGATCCACGATAATGTAGCGCCGATCGTGGATTGGAGATTCTTTTGCACGATCCGTTTTACGAAATCCGCGATCCTGCTGCGTGGTCCTGTGCCAATTCATGTTTTAGCTAGATTATGTTCAATTGAACAGACGCTCGATATGGATTGCCCGATCGTCTGAACCATACACAACCGTCCACACCAAACGCGCCCGACAAGTGAGGCGTCTTTGCGCATTGACAAAAAACCGACAGACAGGCGCGACACAAAAGCACCGCGTGTCGCGCGACGAGCGATGCCTTTGTGTCGCGCTGTCACGTCGCGCCTGTTTGTGGGAGCCTTTACGAAGCACACGCTCCACCGCGTGTGCTCGGATGTAACAAATATGGCTTTACAGAATTATAATCATTAGAATGAGCAATACAACTCCTTAAGTTAGAATTGGCCTCAAATGTCATGATTTCATGAAATAGTCATTCAATAGGGTAATATGAACTTAGAGAGATGTATTGATGATTTTTATGATTATAATTCTATAAATGAATATTTGTTACGGCCGCGAATCATATTTAGATCAACATACAACCTGATACTGACCTACAAATTGCAAAAGACGTAAGAAAATTTGAATTTCGCGGGCTACGTTGGCGCATCCCCCTTCAAGCATTAACACTAAGATAGAACTTTTCTAGAGACACTTAAAAACGTGACATTGTGTTATCCTAGTAATATTATAAATGTGCAAGTTTGTGAGGTTGGATGGATGTTTGTTACTCTTTCACGCAAAAACTCCTGAACGGATTTGGATGGAATTTAGAACACGGATAGTTTATAACCTGGATTAACATTTAGAATACTTTTATCCAGGTAGTACGTTCCCGCAGAATAATTTCCGACATCCACGCGGGTGAAACCGCGGGCAAAAGCTAGTACCAAATAAATCCACTTTGGATGTGGTTTCTTGTGGTCTCAAATAGAAAGTTTATCGATGTTGATAGGATGTGTATAGGTACTGGTCGAAGGCATAGCCACTTTTTGGTACAGGTCTACTACCAAATAATGGTTTTTTGCCTGGTTTTTGGCCTAGCCTTTTCCTAACTATATTAGAGTCGGCTTTCAGTCTAACTAGTTTTGTACATGGAGGGACTACCTAACTGACCTGCATAACCAGGTTACTGGGTAACGCGATACCCCTTGGCAAGACTGGTTGTCACACTTTCGGGCTTCTGCGAATGACAGCCGGGACCATCTGTTTAACGTTCTTTCTGAGGCACGGAGGGAATGTAATGAATGGTCACCCATCCACGAACAGACCTCGGCAAGCATTGCTCAACCCTGAAGATTGACCCATGCGAATGTTATTTACCCAAGCCCCAGGTTCTGGTTTTTTATTCAATTAAAGGAAATTACAGTTTGCTTTACTCAAAATTCACTTGCAATAGGTACATAAAGAATCGCTCTAAAAATACCAACATTATGATGTAAAAAAGTGTCATTCAGCCCAAACCTATCGATATTATGCCCGTATCACTCTTACATCTAAAACTGCCACTTACAAAAACCCCATAACATACAATAAGTTATTGACACAAAACCCATGTTTTACAAGATCCGAGCCTATCCGACAATACCCGACAACTTACGATCCGGTGATTTTTTTCCCCCGTCATGAACTATATCTCCATTGGCATGTAACAACTATGTACATTCATGTAGAAGAATATGTACGTACCGAACTGATTCTATGGCGATTTTCTCCAATATAGTACATTACTGCAGCGGCCTTCAAAAGAGGCATTGATGGTCGAACGTTTTTCGTCCACCTATGTCTGGTTGCGGCCAAGGCTTGTATGGTACTTTTCTTAAATAATGCGCAGAAAAATTCAAACTAAGTAAATTAATTATAAATTCCAGAATCAATGAACAATAATAATTTTTCACGCGCCAATATGTTTATTTGTTTCCGTTTTATTTTAAATAGCTCTATTTGTCCAGTTCGAAATTTAAATAAAGTCTTTGACAAGTTACCTTGTTGGTTGCCACGTTTCGAAGTACAAAGTTTGTTCCATTTTTAAATTACACGATAGAGATATGAGTTTCCATAGTAATTTATTCGGCCGCTAAACACGACAGACAGATATGGATTGTCAATTTTCATACTAACATTGCCGGCCGCTGCTCGCATGTATTTGATCAGTACAGTATTTTCGATTTATCTCGATGTCAAATATTTCGATTTGTCTTGTCAAAATGATGGTCGAATTTCCAAGTATTTTTGAGAAAGTGCAATTTATTTCCGAATGGACTTTAACTACTTATGCTAAAGCTGTAATTTACATGTAATTAATTTTCTATGACTCTTAAATCCTCTCAGCGATTATGACAACACTTTTAGTAATATCCAGAGCTCAATTATTTAGCAATAGTATCGTGTTACTTCGAACTCATGAGGTTTCTGGGAGTCTGACAACAATAAAAAATGAATTGTGTCTCATTTCTCAATGCTTCAAAGGAATGGAAAAACATATATTAAATAAGTAATAGTAAATCAAATCAGTAAACCTCTGTAAAGTGTCGATTTTCAATACTAGAAACTCGGTCTTGAGTTTCGATAAATGCTTACATATTTTCGTCGCTGTCTGTACACTCGATCCACGAAGGATAATATGAATTTTTGTTTCCTTCATAGTCTATCGTTTCTCGGTACATTATTTATAGGTATTACTTACAAGGTAAATGTGAGAAGATACAAGTAAAAGGTGATGGTTTGTGTGTTAAGGCGCCAACAAACAGGCGTGACACGCGACGCGACACAAAGGCACCGCCTGTCGCGCGTAATCGGTGCTTTTGTGTCGTGAAAGATCCGCGTCGCGTGTTGCGCCTGTTTGATGAAGCCTTTACAGAGAAATATGGGTTCGGTTAGGTCTCTTTGAAAGGAAGCGCAGCGTCACCTAGGTTTCCTTTAGGTATATTTATGAAAGGAAAATTAAAACGGGAACACCATTAATAGCTAATTTCAGTTGCTACAATCCAGGGATGTAACGGAGGTAGTTTTATCGGAACCGAAGGCGGAGACGGAGTTTTTAAATTTGCTTTATCGGAGTCGGAATCGGAGTCAGAGGCAGGATCAGAAGTGGTGGCATGAGAGAGAATTTTTGTTTAAGGACCAATAAAACATTATTTAGTCATTTTTTTTTAATTTCAATTTTCAATTATAAAATAAAACACAAACAATGAAAAAAAAATTGGCATATTTCCAAATAAACAAGAAATTAAAATAAATGAATTTAAACCCAAAGTAGCATACGAGTATTACATTATATTAAATGAACAAAAGCTTTAAAACAAATTAAATCAAATGAGGCCGCCGCCGCCGCTATGTTATGCTTCGACCTCCGATTAAAACCTTCGATTTAAAAGTGTCGGAGCCGAAGTCGGAACCGAAGGTGTAATAATAATCGGAAGTTCCGACTTAACGGAACCGGAGTCGAAGCTCCGTAACATCCCTGCTACAATCATTACACTATCTTAATCAAAATGCCTATTAACTTATTGATCGCTTGGTTTTATATCAATCGCCGTGCCCCAGCGCCCAGCTCATAAATGCTTCCGCAAATAGGCGCGATGCAACAGCGTGACGCGACTCTAGTAGAAAAATTTCGATGAAAACTTCATCGACATCGTTGTACAAGAGTCGCGTCGCGCTATTGCGTCGCACCTGTCTGCTGGAGCCTTTAAGCCCCCTGCATATAGGCACAATGTGACAGCGCGACATGACAGCACGACACGACAGCGTGATGCGACAACGCGACGCGACTCTTGTAGAACATTATCCATGAAGTTTTCATAGAAATTGTTCTACTAGAGTCGCGTCGCGCAGTCGCGTCGCGCAGATCATAAATGATAAATGATTTTATTTCTGCAAGTAGGTTTGTACAAACACTTTTACATGTCAATCATACATATTTTAAAAACTAGATGAGGTCGGCGTTTCCTATCTGACTACTCTGAGAAGAAAGGCCGATGGATATGACACCCACCGGCTATTCTTAGGTAGGCAACCTTGTCCAATACGAGAGTTATTAGCATAATCACCACAGCACTCATTATTGTGGTGATTATGCAATTAACCCTAGTATTGGACAAGGTTGCCTTTATGAAAGTTACTATCTTAAATATGTCACACATGATAACATCTAAGTATAGGATTTATTTCAGTCTAAAGTGGAACAATCCTCGGCGATCGGAAATTGATGCTGTTATAAGATTGTTCTGAGGCTCTGTCGGCCGGATATCGTTTAATAAAGAGCTCTAGATTACTTCAATTTATAGTCAGTGTAATAATATCCATATAATGTGCCCCTAATTGTAAGGTGAGTTCCTGACGAAGAGTCAAATCAATAAGATGAAGAACAATTACCTACTGTAAATTAATAAAAATAGATTTTACAAATGAAGTGCAATAGCATTAAGTTAAGACATATACCTAGTGCTATTAGTAGAGGTGGCTTTCAGAGTAGGTGTTTAAGTTTAGCATAGTATAAATTGAAAGCATTTGTAACAGTTAAGAAGGAAGTCCCAAAGTCCCAAGAGTTAGCTAAATTACCTAGGTAATTCTAGTAAATTTTCTATTTATGTTCGGCATTTTCAATTTTATTATTAAGCTCCGTCCTACTTACTAATCTGCATTATTTAGAATCGTCGTCAATATAGGTATTAACACTTATATAGCTGGGCTAAATCCAACTTTCAATACTAATAATATGGGAATGAGGCCATTTGCATGCAAGCTGGGAGTTTCAGATCGTCGAGTTCGTTTAACGCCACAATTAAGTCGACAGTTCCCTTCGGAATACAAGCAATAATCTTACTTAATAAAAATCTTAAATTCATTCAGTCACTGACAGACAACGCACACCACAGACCGCTAAGTGTAGAAGCATTTTTTAAGTTCTGTCGTTGGAAACTCCCATCGGGCACCATCCGGCTTGTAACAAGTTGTAACTTGTAACAAGTGGACAATAGACACTCTCGCGGCGCGGATATTTGCTCATTTTCCACCTCTTTCATGCAGGATCCTGTAGTGGATACAACATCATTCGCGCAATTTATACGGAAAAGACGTGAAAGGTATTGCAGGTGCAGGGTGGATGGCGCAAATAACAAGACGGAGACGAAGTTTAAATTAAAACACTATATTGTTAAAAACACTTATTACACTATGATTATACTGAATTACTTTAGGAATTGAATGGAAAGCTAAAACTGTATCGTCGAACCATGTCGATCAATCAGGCAAATATCAAGTGAAGTATGTACATCTGAAATACACGTTTAAAACACAGTTAATACACACAATAATACAATAAGATCAGATCACCCTCCATTGCTACTAGCTACATAGAAGAACACAAGAAAAACACTGAACCTAACCGCATTCGGTCCCTATATTTATAACCAAAACACTATGGCTCAAGTAGTGGGTGGACCTCTCTGTTGACTGAAATATTTTCGAGGTCTCACCCAATACGACACAAATGCGGCTCGGATACTGTAGTCAAGCAGAGACTTGACCCCGACAAGTTGAAACCTGCTCCCCGGAGCCCGTGATCTGTCCCTGTGTGTGTCTATAAACGCATTAGTTATAGCTACTCGCCACCAGGTGCGATTAATAAATTGCTGTGGTTCTCAACAATCCCACCCCCAGTAAGAGGGTTCAACCGATTACATTTCCATCCGTAGGAAGCACAACAATTTTTACAACGGGCCGACGCAGGACCCCATTATTAGTTCTTACATCTACTACCCTTATCACGGAATCAGCACCAGGGTATACATTCTTAATTACACCTTTGGCCCATTGGTTGCGTGGTTTACTTTGGTCTATTATCACTACCACGTCACCCACTTTATCGTTTGGCACATCACTTGTCCATTTGTTGCGTCGCTGGAGCGTTGGGAGGTAATCGCGCAGCCATTGCCTCCAAAAGAGGTCGGCCAGCGCGTTCACTCTCCTCCACATGCGGCGCGAGTCGACGTCAATGGCGTGCCCATGCGTACATGGAGCATCTCCTGCGGCTGTGCCCAGCAGAAGATGGTTGGGGGTTAGCACCACTGGCTGATCGCTGTCGCTGGTCACGTACGTGAGAGGTCGGCTGTTGATGATGAGTTCGGCCTCAGCGAGGAGGGTGTATAGGACCTCCTCGCGAGGGGCTCGTTCCCGGAGTGTCGCCTTGAGCGCGTTCTTTACAGAGCGCACCAGTCGCTCCCAGCACCCGCTCATGTGTGGGGATGCCGGGGGGTTGAAATGCCACGGGATCCCGCGGCCTGTTGCCTCGCTTTTCAGCTTGCCGTGGTCCATGTCGCGCAGAGCCGCGCGCAGTTTAGTGTGCGCACCGACGAAGTTGGTGCCGCGGTCGGAGTACATATCTGAGGGTCGCCCGCGGCGCGCAATGAGGCGCCGCAGGGCCTGGATTGCTGAGTCGGCGCTCAGCGTCGATGCCAGCTCCAGGTGGACGGCGCGGGTGGTGAGGCACGTGAATAAAACGCCCCACCTCTTCTCCCTGCGCCGACCGATGGCGACTCCCATGGGGCCAAAGTAATCGACCCCACAGTGCACGAAGGCTCTCCTTGTGACCTCCAGCCTTGCGGCCGGGAGATCACCCATTTTGGGGGATAGCGGCTTGGCCTTCTCCAGGCGACAACGTTGGCAGCTCGCGGTGACGGCCTTGACGGTTGACCGCAGGTTGGTCACCCAATATTTCTCGCGAACTCTGTTGACAACTGTCTCTTGGTTAGCGTGTAGAGCCGCCTCATGGTAATTGTGTATGAGGCGGCGTGTGAGCGCGTGTTTCCCATCCAGGATGACTGGGTGGCGCTCTCCGAAGTTGAGCTCGCTACAGGCGTCCAGCCTGCCGCGTACTCTTAGCAGCTCATCTTCGTACAGCATCGGGTCTAATGCTCGTAGCTTGCTGTCGGTCGGCAGTGGGCGAGCTTCCCGTAGAGCTGTGATGTCTGATGTGTAGCTCTCTGCCTGCGCCAAACGCAACAGGCGCATCTCCGCCTCACGCAGATCTTCTGTGGTCACGGCGCACGACTTACGCCGCTTGCGGCAGCGATCTGTGAAAACGAGCAGGCGTGCCACGACATACAAAGCGCGTGACCATGTGGGTAGTCACTCGTAGTGCAGTAGTGGCTCAAGTTGTGTCGCCACGGCGTGTACTCGCTGCATTCTTCCCAGCTGTGAGTCTGTCACCGCATCGAGATCGGTGCTCGCCGGCCACTGCTCCTGCGGGCAAAGAAGAAACGAGGGGCCCGACAACCACTCGCTACTATTATTGGGCCAGTCCAATCGGGTCGCTTTGTCAGCGGGGTTCATCACCGACGGAACCCAGGGCCAGTCGGCCCTCTTTGACCTTTTGTCTATCTCAGCTAATCGATGTGACACGAACCTTTGAAACTCGAAAGCTTCGGAGTTAATCCATTTGAGAACGGTTTTACTATCTGTCCACAGATGTCTATGTGTAATAGGTATGCCTAGTTCTTTCTCCACTGTGTCAGCCAGGCTACATGCTAACACAGCCGCCTGTAATTCCAGTCGCGGAACGGAAACTACCTTCTGTGGCGCTACTTGGGCCTTTCCTACTACCATAGCTACGTCCCTAATACCTATTGAATTTACTCCTGCTATATAAGCTACCGCGGCATAGGCGAACTCGCTCGCGTCACCGAATACACGAAGTTCTATTCCCTCCGGCCTCAGGCCGTACCAACGAGGTATGGTTACATCAGTGAGGTGGTGTAAGTTATGCAACCACTCAAACCATATCTTGGCCTCTGCAGATTGCAGCTTCTCATCGCACTGGATCCCCGTGTGCCACATATCCTTTTCATAAGGATACGCGATTGTATGACACACGGATACAGAAAACCAAGTGGGTCAAAAATGGACATAATAAAACGAAGGAACTCTCGTTTCGTGGGTATGGCTTTCCCTTCTACTATGTCTTTCGGTAGTCGTTTGAATGACTGATCGAAAGCTAATTTGTCCGTGCTTGGCAACCAAATCATACCCAACGTACGCTCCGTCGTACCCTCGCCCTTTTCTAACGATACCCTATTAGGCATTTCTACGTGCTGCCTGTCACGCAGCTCTTGAGAGTTTGTGACCCACCCCCGTATAACAAATCCGCCCTCTGCGTTAATGTGTGTTACCTGTTCTATTAGCCGACCGGCTTGCGTGACAGACCACGCACTATCTATGTAGTCGTCCATGTAATGTTTATTGTGTATGGCCGCTACTGCCTCGGGATATGAGTCTCTATATTGAGCCGCGTTTTTATTTAAAATATAAATAGCTGGCGTTGGCGACGATACGGCACCGAAAATCATGGAGTTCATGATGTACACGTCAGGCTCCTAGCTACCGATCGCGCTCCATAGAAACAATTGTGCCCCCCTGTCTCGCTCTCTAACTTTTACCCGGAAAAACATATCGGCTATATCCCCGGTATACGCGATAGGGCCTATTCTGAATTTGAATAACACACCTAAAAGAGAGTTTAAAAGATCAGGTCCAGCAAGCAAATTATCATTTAAGGCTGTTCCATTATACGTCGCGGTGGCGTCGAACACTAGTCTAAGTTTCGACGGTTTATTAGGATTCCTTACTCCGAAATGGGGTAAGTACCATACCGGGTCGAACTTGACCCCACTCTCTACCCTACTCGCGTACCCCTCCGCTAACAGTCTATAAGTAATTTTCTTAATTTAATATTATTTTTTAATAATGAAAATAGAATCAACTTAAGAAAACTATACAATAACCAAACATTTTATCGATTTGTGCCGTATAGGCCTCAGCATACGCGGTGTCTTTGCATAAACGACGTTCAATTCCCGCCAACCGTTGGCGCGCGTTACTGTAGTTGTCGGGCAACTGCGGGTCGTCCCGACGCCACAACAGACCTACTTCCCAAGCGCCGCTCTCTGTTTGACGGCTAGTGGAATCTAAAATAGCGTTAGCCCTGTCAATATCTTTGTGCGTTCGAAGCACCTCTGAGATTCCAATAGCTTCTAACTCAAACTGCCTTTTGACTAATTTATGTAAGTCAATGATCAGTTCTACCACACAATTCAACAAATCTATGCTAGTGTTCACATTACCTACAGGCCCATGCACTACCCATCCTAAACTGGTCAAAGAGGCAACCGGCTTACCTGACTTTCCTCGACGGGTCTCCTGGCTGACAAGCAACTCCCAGTTGTCCTGTCCCAGCAACAACAGCGGCTTGGCTCCCCTCATCTCCTCGCAACCCAAGTGGCGAATGTGGGCGTGCTCCGCCATCATTGCGGCGGGCACCGTCTGTGCGGGTAGGTCCAAACTCTTGATTGTGCGACACTTTACACTGTGTGGTTGCCCGCTTGGCCCACGCACTGATACACTTATCACACGTGAGGTTTCATCCACTGTTTCCTGACCGCGTGCACTCCGTAGCACTAGTGGCACTGGTCTTCCTTTGGTATTTGTTGCCAACGAGTCGTCTATCAGTGAAACTGTGGCTCCGTCATCCAGTAAGGCATAAAATTGGCCGTCTACACCGTTCACGGTCACACAGACTGGTATTATCTTCAATAACGCCTTCCCGGTGTAGTCGCTGACATTCGTGACGCTCTCGCTCTTTTTGTCGGCATGTAACAACATGTGGTGCGCGTAATTACACGACGCGCACCTACTTGCACGACAAAAGTTCTTTCCATGCTTCTTCGTGATACACTTGAAGCACAAATTGTTCCGCTTGATGTGTTTCCATCGCTCATCGACACTCAACCCAGTGAACTTCTCACACTTTGGTAAACTATGTTGTTTCTCGCATAACGTACACTTATCTTCAATAGCTTTTGCCTGTTGTTCACTGTCGGAATGTACGTGCAAACGTTGTATGTTTCTCGCCTGCTTAACTATCTGTACATTTCCTCGGGGCTTAAAAGCATTAGTTGACGCTGCGGGCGTGCGCAAGTCCATTTGTACATAATATGACGTGGCTCGGGCTAGGTGACTTAGGAACTCTGCGAGTATTTCTAGACTCGGTGAAACTCGCACATCTATGCCTTGGTTAGTTGCCATACCCATTGCAAAATCACCGTATTGAGCACGTTGTACAGGACTAAGCTTATTTAAGAGTTCACTTACCAGTTGTGGGTTGTTTAAGTGTTTAAGTTGTGGGTTGTTAATATACACTTCTAAGGAGCGATACACAATTTCTCACTGTTGTTGAGAACTTTCTAAGTTCCCGTCCGCTTTCCGTCAGTTTTGGTAAGGCACGCACTTTCCTAAGGGCACATTCCAGCACAAGATTAGGATGCCCGAACTCTTCACCCAGAGTCTTCATGATCTCCGCTGGGTTGGTTGAAGTGCGTAGTAGGTCTTCCACAGCTATCTTGGCGTCTCCCTGGAGCGATGTTTTCAGACGCGCTAGGTTTTCGTGCAGCTTAAACTGGTATAGTGCTGTCATGTCGTAATACATGTTCTTGTATGACAGCCACTCCGCTGGGTCACCGTTGAAGGATGGTAACTCATAGGCTTGCCTTGGTACTCGTACCGGCCACGGACGCGCTAGACCAGATATAGCGTCTGCCAATCTGTCTATTTTACGGTCCCGAGACCTGCTCCTATCTGCGTCGTCGGCGAACCTGTTTTCCCACTCAGGCACTTCTTCGTTCGGCACTTGCGTAGCACCGGCCGTCGCTACGGGCGTAGCGTCTACGTGGTACGTAGGTTCGCGGAACTGAACGGACGCGGGCGCACACTGTGGTTGGAGCGCAGGTGTTTGGATGGGCGGCGGTACGGACACTAATACCTCATGGGAGGCCGCGGGCGCGGACACTAATACATCGCGGGAGGTTGTGGGCGCGGACACTAGTCGTGACGACGGATCGCGACTTATAACGGGTGCGAGTGTTTCACTTGTGACAACAGGCGTCGTTTCTGTAACCCATTCTTCAATGCGACGCGTTGTCCCTTCTTCATCTGAACTGTCTTCCTCGGCAGCGTCTATCTCAGCGAGATCGGCTACTAGTTTCTTCTTTACCAGGTTTTCCCTCAAGCGCACCACATCTCGTTCAGCCTCGTACTCTACCCTCCGACGAAGATGATCGGCGCTTCTCTGGCCGCTCTTCGAGGAGGCGTGGCTTACTCTTGACCTAGCACTCTGTAATTTAACTGATCTCACAGGCGTAGCGACTATTCTGTGGTCGATGACACGACCACCCGCCAGTGGGATCACAGGTGCAGGAAACGAAGACGTCGTAGGTTCGATTGAAGGTGAGCCTGGTGCCATTTCAGACGGCAACCCAGAATCGGCTTCCAATTCTCGCCGCTTGTTCATTGCTGCCTCTAACTTACGCAGCTTGCTTCTAGTAGTAACGGTACTTTTGTCACTCATCTTGAAACCTGCCGATCCGTCGCTCGAAGGACCAAAATTGTAAGGTATTGCAAGTGCAGGGTGGATGGCGCAAATAACAAGACGGAGACGAAGTTTAAATTAAAACACTATATTGTTAAAAACACTTATTACACTATGATTATACTGAATTACTTTAGGAACTGAATGGAAAGCTAAAACTGTATTGTCGAACCATGTCGATCAATCAGGAAAATATCAAGTGAAGTATGTACATCTGAAATACACGTTTAAATCACAGTTAATACACACAATAATACAATAAGATCAGATCACCCTCCATTGCTACTAGCTACATAGAAGACCACAAGAAAAACACTGAACCTAACCGCATTCGGTCCCTATATTTATAACCAAAACACTATGGCTCAAGTAGTGGGTGGACCTCTCTGTTGACTGAAATATTTTCGAGGTCTCACCCAATACGACACAAATGCGGCTCGGATACTTTAGTCAAACAGAGACTTGACCCCGACAAGTTGAAACCTGCTCCCCAGAGCCCGTGATCTGTCCCTGTGTGTGTCTATAAACGTATTAGTTATAGCTACTCGCCACCAGGTGCGATTAATAAATTGCTGTGGTTCTCAACAGACGATATGCGGAATGTGAGAAGACATATTATAAGTTATCAGACGATATATCGTGTACCGTAGATACCGTAGTACACGATTTGTAACACGTATTTCCGTGTTACAACTGCGCTATGTCCACTTCACCTATCTGAACTATGCTTTCGTGAATTCGATTGCCAGATCGGGGACAATGTGAAGTCCTTTGTTAAGAAAACCTCAATGTCTTTTTAGTCCCCGGAAAATAATAAGACCTTTTATGGACTAGTAACAGGTTATAGATGTGACATCCATATTTATGTCTTTAGAGATCGGCGTATTACGAATCCGAAAAATAAATGTCCATTACCTATTATACTCGTAGAGAGCGCAACTCGACAGAATTGACACAAAGAGCGGCAGCATTACTCAAAGTCACGAGTACCCGACCAATTGAGTAATAGAGTAAATCCCTCTATCTAACACTAAGGATGCTTAGATAATGACTCATGTACACAGTGGTCGAAACTGGCCCACACACGTCCACTCAATTCTTCGTACGAATTGATTGTTGTTGGGCAAATGCATAGTGGGCAGTTCGGGTCCTTTTGTAAAGTTTTAATGATGTTGAACAACTGTTTCCAAGCATAAATGATAAATTAATGATAAATGATTTTATTTCTGTAAGTAGGTTTGTACAATCATTTTTACACGTCAATATTTTTTTTTAAACTAGATGAGGTCAGGGTTTCCTATCTGACTACTCTGAGAAGAAAAGCTGAAACAAACTCAGAGGTCATAGTCTCTTTTAAAGTCCAGACATAATCTTGGTCAGATCATGTGAAGACCATGTAGATTGGTGTCTGAAATGGTCTTTTCAGGAACGAACTGTGGTTGTGGTTGTGTTGTGTGGTCTGTGGATTGAGTGGACCTGTCCAGTCAGTGCACGCATTTGTCAGTAATTGTGCAGCTCAACTCAGAACTTAAGGAGCTCAACAATTCGACGAACAATACCAAAGAAAGGACATTTGGGTAGGTTGCATAAATTACTCAAACTGCCAGACCACGATCAAATGTGAGCGAAAAAAAAACAAAAAAGCAATGACCCGTACAGACCTCACCTTCACAATATTTAAAATAATATAATACTTTACAAAGTAAATACTTATGCCATTGTATATATGTATAAAATTCATCAAAGTGAATGTGTATATAACAATTCGGAAATAATCTTTGAGGACCATGTAGATTGGTAATTAGAATTCCCGTTCAGGATTTGAGATTTCCTAGAAATTTTTGATGGAAATATAGACATTGAATCGGCCAGGCCAGTTTTCAATGTACCTATTGATTTTAGTATATATACGTTGATTCTCGTGTTCGAGAAAATGGAAAATCATCAACTGATTGTTAAATTGAGTTGGGATTATTATGGATTTTGCTCATATCAAAATAAAAGGCATTGTTTAACCCTCGATTTCTTATTTGAGCAACGTTTGGTCCTTAAATCTACAACTGTAGCTAAATCTAGTGGTAGAACTGACCTAAGCCTAGCCCATTGTTAGTTTAGTACCTACTTAACCCTTACTAACCCACACATAAGTTCCTGAACAAATACGATTACTGGATAAATTGAAGTCTTTCTCAGGCTAAACGCACTGAAAAAAAAGCAGACTAACTAAGATACATTTTCTCTTAGTTGGCATTAAAATGATTGGAATAATTATTATTTATCTATTTACTGTGCACAAGATAGCATAGTTGCCACAACAAATTCATTTTATTTATATCATCAATTATGCACATGTACAGTATAATCAACGGTCTTTGTTACATCATACACGCTTTGTTTAATTTCACTTCTTCACTTTTATCTATCAAATAATATTTTAAGTTCATGGTAACAAGCAACTTGTTAGCATTATAGAATTTATATCATAGTTTTTAACAACGAGCATGGTTGAATAAATAGCCTGCATAGTCATATCAAACAAGAGATGTAGTCGCATCTAATAATACTTTGTAATGTCAACAAAATGCGATGCTCCCCGCGATTTTTTCGCCCCCCACTCGATAAACTAACTTCGCCGGCCGAACTTGTCAAAACGCGTAGCGTTGTGTTGTGTGACAATTTTTGAAATAAGTAAGTATTTAAAATAAGTAAATACATATTTTAAATACTGGTGAGTGCTATAAACACTATTGAACAGATGGACGAAGTGGCCGAAATATTAAAGACATGGGAGCTGCCCGATCTCATCCCAAAATTTGCAGGTAAGATAAATCATGCAGTAACCTTAGTACCTAGTTATACTTTAATGAATGCTATTTGCAAGTATAAGTAATTTGCAGACCGCACCATTGATTTTAAAGGCTGACTTATGAAGTGCAATGCAAAATGCGTTCGCTGGTGCTGATTATAGGCGCGACCCGATAGCGCGACGTGCCTGTTTACGGAAGCCTTAAATATCTAAAGGCCAGCGCGCACTTGTGATTTTTAGTAGAACGATAGTTTAGTTTTTAATAGATCGAGTCTTTCATCGTTTAGATTTTTAAACGTCAAATGCACGTATTGCCATATAACTCAATACTGATTCCTAGAACGATCGCTCTATTCCCATCCAATACCAAGAGCTAATACCATTTGGTATTAGTTTATTTCCGAATTTATTTTCTATTCCCAACGAGTACCACATTTTAAAACCAAGTTTGAAGAAATCAGATACAGTCAGGTTCAGTAAAATTAAAATGCTTTGAGTGACGAACTAAGTTTCCGAAAACATAATAAATGTTTCCGAAAATCCTAACCCTAGACGGTCGACGTCTGTGGCATCCCGAGGTTCGGTTGGTTAGGTTCCTTTAAACCCTTTAGACAGAAATAGGAGCCCCGCTGAGCGGGGCTCCGTCGACCAGCTTATTAACCCTAACCCTATATTTAGATTACCCTAGATTTCGGTAAAACGCAATTTAAATAAAACTTTGTGTAGCTGAGTGTACAAAAAGTCACACTTTGGTATTCGTTAGTAATAGATTTTTTATTTAAAAAAATGTGGTACTCGTTGGGAATAGAAAATAAATTCGGAAATAAACTAATACCAAATGGTATTAGCTCTTGGTATTGGATGGGAATAGATCGAACGATTAAACTATCGCCCAATTAAAAATCACCAATGCGTGGTGCCCTTGTAGTTTCATCTTGGATCACTATATTGCGTAGGTGTGTACCTATTACCAACAGACGACAATGCGCTCAAACGTTAATCTGTAGCTTTTGAAGAAAAACATTAACTTTATTACTTACACTTGTAATTGTTTTGAAATTTATTAATTTCACCAGTTCATTAAAGATTTACAATGGTTAATATAGAGCAGGTGATCAACAGCCAAGCCTCACCAGCATTGACCACAGACGACGTCACACACATTATCCCTCAAGCAGGGCCAAGGGTGCTGTTTATGAGGTGCTGCAGAGCTTGGAAGGCAGAATTTTTATGCTTCAACAATATATTTTTACCGGTAAGTGATTGTGGTTAGTACGCATATATAATTAAATACCTACAGTTGCAAATAAATTGTAATTATACATGAAAGAAGTCGCGAGTCAACATAGTAATGCATAGTAATGCATGCAAAAAAATAACTAGCATTTATGCATTTTTTTGTTAGCGCTATGTACTAAACCTACCATTACTACTCGTAAACCTAAAAAACTGTAATTGTAAAATAATAATACTCATTGAATGTACCTCACTCCCTGAATGAATGTACCAACAAATCAACATATCCTCTTAATTTATTTTGAACCTTTTTCGTTTTTAACTGTTTATTTCTCCAAATGAGTATTTTCTTTGATTTTACTGGATTTAAATAGTTGTATTTCTGACTATATTTTTCTTTTCAGTTTCTTGAAAATGTGACCTTCATGTACCTACATCTGCCTCTGGTGTGGTTCTTCAAGCATGAGGTAATATTGTACACCAGGTCTTGAAAAAAAGAAGACGTTTACAGCAGTTCGGTGCTCTGAAAAATAAAGAGAAGCAGAGAGGAAAGCCCTGCACTCTCGTTCTAGTTCATTATCACACTGCTCTTGAAAAATATGGGCCTTTCGTTTCCTTGTGGTCAATGCGATTTGAAGCCAAACATCGAATATTTAAAATAGGTTCAAATGCTTCATGTAACAGGAGGAACATCATTACCTTTAGCTATGAAACATCTGTTACAATTTTATTAAGTAAAGTAATTTTTTTTAAAGGCGTATTGCCTAATTCTCTCAGCACTGGTCCTGTTTCTTGAGTATTTTTTGCTGAATCTTGATCAATTCATACGATCTAGTTTACTATTATGTCAAAGGAAGTCACTTGTACAAGTTACTTGGGCCACCGTATCTACTACGCGGTATGTCTAAGGTCAGTTCAGGTCTTAGTTTATACCACCAGCCATGATGATTCACTGGCAATTATTTTTTCTAAATGCATAATGTTTTCATGTACCTATAATTCAAATAGTCTGATTCTAACAGGACAATTATTGCAAATATTAGAATTGGATGAACATTTTTTGCTTATGAAGTTAAGGAAAATGTTGTCAAATTCCATATTTTTTATCGCATCCTATACCGTGCAATATAAATATTCTGAGCAATGGAAAAAGATATTTTATTCAAAGATGCGCATTATAAATGTAAGTACTTTGTGTAATGTAAGTGTTTTGCATAAATAAAGTTAAAATTAATAATCAAATATTGTTGTTTGATTGCTATAACATTTATTATCTCTTTGCATATTTGATATGTTTTATATTCATAATATTGTAGTTTTCAACCATAATAATTATGGTTGAGAACTACAATATTATGAATAATACAAATTATTATTAATAATTATTATTGTAATAATTATTAGTGCAATAAAGTTACTTTGTTGATGTGCAAAAGACACTGACTTGGATTGACGAATACAGTTAGTTACTCGTAATATGACAACGGCTCATGTCTACGACGAATATGAAGTTAGTTGAATTAATTAGTTTATCACGGTTACTTGACGCAAGATCTTAGTTGAAACAACACAAGAATTTCATTGATCTGATAATGTTCCCCAGACGTATCGTGCAAGATCTTAGTTGAATCTACAAGTTAAGTGTATTAATGTGCCAAGGTTTCATTCTTAAACTGGCCAATATTTGAGCTGAATTAAATAACTACCCGTGATTAAACCAATTCATTACTTAGTAGACGGAACTATGATAATTTAACAAAGTTTTCATAGCTTCAGAAGTCAAGATCTTGTTAGGCTCGTATGAAGTCATGATGTGTGATCACATTAAACAAGATGTTTATTAAAGCAAACACATAGTTTTTCAGTGATCGGAGTCATTGTGTTTCCATCTGTTAGTTTAGCCTAGTCTAATCTAGTTTATTAGTTTCTAGTCTGATTGGTGTTATTTCTAAAAATAAATGTTCTGTTTAACAGAAACCAGACCTTTCTTTGACATTTATTGCACGTAAAATTAATTAATTAAACTAATTATGAATAACGTTCAGCGCAGGGGTGATAGAATCAGAAATTAGCGACTGGTTTGCAAAGCAGGACGCAGCGAGTATTTAGTCGCGTAGTCCTACATATTGCATTGCATCTCTATATCAAACATAGTTGCTGTGATCTAGAAACACTTGCGCATCTTATAGCCTGCGTCTAGCTGGATCCCTTGATAGAAATGCATGACCCTATTACTGGACACCATAAAAACGAGATTCGCGACTGTAGGAATGATATATTTACTGAATCATCATCACACACAATCATCAATTTCATATCAATCGTGAAACTTTGTAAAATTGTTCCACCTAAGAATTTTTCAGAATAATTCTAATGAAAATTCATAGGTGGAACTTTCCAAAGTTTGACTATTGATGATTATTATCCAGTAAATATATCATTCCTACAGTCGTGAATCGCATTTTGATCAACTTACGACGTAAAACAGAGCTGCAATTTGCAAAAAACCAAAGAAAATTTGAATTAGGCGGGCTACAGCTGAGGATTCACTTTAAGTGTAATTTTACCAACAACTACTTACCAGGGTGATACTGGTGGTTATCGGTTCACAAAGCTCGCCTTGAATAGCATCATTCGATATTGTTGAAAAAGACCCACGATTAAGACACTCGATGAGACGCTAAATCGCTTTGCAGTCGCTAAAATGTCAATTGCCAAATCTGTGTGCAGGGCATTAAATACGTAATAAAATAGCGGTCAATATTACAGTTCCAGCTATAAACAGATTATTTCCAAGTAGTTTTTTGGCACGTCTGGTTCGAGTTAAATGGCCTAAATGTACGTGATAGAATCCCACCATAAGTATTTATAGATGTTGCCCTCATCTTTTGGCAACTGATCGATAGTAGTCTATGTGCGAATGGTAATGCTTGAACCGAACTTATCAAAGTTTGTATGTCTTGAATATGAATTAAGAGCCTTCTGTTATATTGAGCCAAGATGGCTCTGGCTGTTAGTATTCTATTTTGGAAACTAAAGTTTGGGATTACGCTATTTTCACAAAGTTATTACCTAGCTACTGTAAATGAACTAAAATGTGGGTGTTTCTACTATAAATCTCTTCGTACCCGTTTGGGGAATACTATCGTGCTAAGTGTACCGTAGTGTATGTGATAGCTAAAAATATCTTTAACTTTCTCATAACATTTTAATCCAGAATTCCAGGAACTCAGGAATTTTCATGTACCTTAACATAATTTCAATGAAAATCCTTTATTATAAAGCTCTGAGAGCCATTCCAGGCAAAATATGAAGAGACATAAATAGCATTTTCACAGAATAGGTACTGAGTAGCTGAGCAGTGCATTTTGTTATTATTTCGTGGAACAACTCCTTTTGAGCTTTAAATAAATAGAGATGGAAAAGCAAAATATAATCTTACAAGAACATTGTCAACAACAGCAAAAATAACGAGAATGTAAATAAGTACTTACATTGTATCTGACTAACTATTTCTCTAGTTCGCTACGGTCATACTTGATTGCTATTTATTATTCGATAGTTTGTGGTCTTGCCAAATCCAAATTAACTGAACAGCCACAGACAGACAGTGGAAACCTTATTTCTATCCGAAAATTGAAATTATTATTATTATTTATATACTTATTAAATACATTTTTAAATATTTTTATAAAAACATTAAAAAAACATTTAAAAATATAAAACATAGTGGTCCGCCGGTATCGGGAGCAGGGTCCAAGCTACCGGTGGTTAGGACTCCAGAGATAGGAACCTCCTCACAATGCGAGCCGTATCGAGGAGTACTGCCTTCTGGATCAGGCTCTTAATCCAACCGTCTAACGAGAGTCTCGAGAGATGCTGGTCGAGGCTTTCGGCCATCAGGCCATTGGCTGATACGACAATCGGCACAATGATAGCCGAGTTAACATTCCACATGTCAACAATCTCGTGTGCTAAGTCGAGATATTTAATTTGTTTCTCTTTCTCAGCTTTCACGAGGTTTTCGTCATGCGGAATGGTAATATCGACAATCACTGTGCGACGCGCTAAACGATCTATCACCACTATATCAGGCTTATTGGCGACAATAGTCCTGTCAGTAATGATAGATCGATCCCAGTACAACGTGATATGGTCATTTTCGAGAACTGGGTCGGGCACATACTTGTAATACGGTACCTCAGAATCCACTAGTTTATATTTCAAAGCAAGTTGCTGGTGAATAATCCTGGCTACTTGGTTATGCTTGTGCAAATACTCGCCGTTAGCTAGACGAGAACAACCAGAGATAATATGTCTGATGGACTCACCCGGACGATGGCATGCCCGACACACGTCAACCGTCCCGTCCTTCATAATATGTCTCCGGTAGTTATTCGTCAAGATAACTTCGTCCATAATTGCACAGACGAAACCTTCAGCTTCCCCGAAAAGGTCACCAAAACGTAGCCAGGATACGGACGCTAAGAAATCTACACCGGGCTCATGAAGAGCCCGATAGAAGCGCCCGTGAAGCTCCTTGTTTTGCCATATCTCCTTGCGGTCATCGGTAGTAAGTACTACAGATTTGCGCCAGTTCTCTTTAGCCATGGAGAGCGGGGTGAGTCCCTTGTCCACTGTAACCACATCACGGTGCATACCCACTTCGGAATTTAAAAAATATTGCCTGAGACTGCACACTTCGCGGTTGTGGAGGGTCTTCGCATTTAAAAAGCCTCGACCCCCGCACTTCCGCGGTATGTACAGTCTCATTACTGATGATCGTGGGTGATGCATCCGGTTTGCGGTTAGCAGTGTACGGATCCTCCTATCCAGGGCGTCGAGTTCAATCTGAGTCCTTTGAGTATGCTGAAAGAGTACATAAAAACCGGCATGACCCAACCGTTGAAGGCGCGCACCTTGTTTCCGCCTGAAAATAGACTAATTAATACTTTCTTCAGGCGACCAAAGAAGCGCTCCTACCATGTTTGCTTCATGTCAGCAACGTTGATGCCTAACGCTTCCGACATACCTAAATACTTATAGCTTTCGGATGAGGAGAGAGATCTAAGGTGTATAGAATCCGAAAGTTGAATTCCCTCGGAATCCATAATCTCACCTCGCTTTACATGCATGACTGCACATTTGTCCACACCAAATTCCATACTGATGGTCAGTGGCGTGCACACAGTTTTAAGACAGGGTAGGCAGAAAAATTTTACTAACCAAAAATATTGCACGTTGGTTTTGGTTCGTCGTCTTGTCGATTGATGATGTAGGTAATTGCCAAATGCCAGCTCAAATATATCCATAGATTGACTGATTTTATAGACATATCAATTTACGGATATTCGAAGTGGCCTTTCGGCGCGTTTGTTTGATGTTTTGTAATGTTTGTGTGATTTGCAAAATTTAAATAAAAGCAGTGAAATTGAAAAGATGGTGGTGTGAGTATACTATATAGGATTGTTTTATTTGTATATTAAATCTACACGCCTATCTTTTTGTAAGAATGTCTGCAATATGTAATCGTAAAAGTTGGGAAGGCGTTTTATTTCCGTAAGAAGATTTTTTTTATTGAAATCATGGAAAGATCTGTAAGTCGTTGCTGGCCTTGTGTATTTCTTAAGTAGGTGTGTATACGTTTTAGCGACGAGAATGACCTTTCGGTTGAAGCACTGCTCGCGGGAACTGTAACAATTAATTTTGCCAAACACAGCAGTTCGGGAAAAACTGTATTTATACACAAAATCAGTGGAACCGATTTGTTGTTTTATTGTTTCGATTATTACAGACGCTACACTAGAGATTAGGTCATTTTGAATACGATTTGATAAACCCGTAAATGAGCTAGTGCAATTTTGTAAATGGTTTTCCAACACTCCGTCGTATTTCGCGAGCACGTCAACCATTTCTAAATAATTGCCCTTATTCACTGACGAAGCAGATTCGTCATGTCCACGAAAAGCGAGCTCTTGTTTCCCCAAAAACCAAACAATGTCAATAAGTCGATGAAAAATATTTCGGTTCCGATCGACTTTCGCGTTATGTCTATCAATGTCGATTTGTATCTGAGAGTTTAAACGCGTCTCTATACCTACGATTTTTTCCAAAGGTGTGATATGTAAGGGAGGCTTCTAAGTGTTTTTCAGATTGTTCCTGTTCTTATGTTTCTCGCGGCGGTAGGAAAATTATGAATATCAGCGTAACCGATGTCGTTCCAGACGGTTTTATTATTTGAAAATAGTAGACAAACGAAACAAAATAACCGATTACAGTGTACGCAACCTGTCAGCCACTGATATGAATTATATTGTTTTTTTATTGAATTTACGATTGACTTTACCTTTAGTTTGTATTAATTGCAAATTCCGTGTACCACGACCTATCTCGATAACTTGTTTTTTTTCACCGAAAGTTAGTTTCGAAAACGCATCATGTTTTATTTTCTCAATACACACACCATCTGAACAACTTGCACAGACAATATTATGCATTTTACACTCTATTATCGACATTAAAATTCTAAATACCTGATAGCATAGTCACAGACTCAGACACAACACACTTCAAACAATATGGCGACTATTGACTTTTGAAAATAAGTAGTAAAAAGGGAAATTAATACGACAAAAAATTATGGTCATCTAAATACGAGTATATAAAATTCAATTAAACAATGTTACTTCCTAAAATATTTGCATTGCATAGCAAACTTTCGTTCGGAAATGATCGGTACGAGTCGTAATTTTTCGTGTTAGTTAGCTGTATAGAATAACTACAAAAAGACACCGGCTTTTCATGCAGTTATGTGCGTGATTTTTGTCATTGTGTGCCAGCGAAGCCCACGTAGCTATAGGAACGCACACACATTAAATCCGCATGACCACGACTTACCACAAGAGCACACATATAAAACATTCAGAGACGAATAGTTTGTGTCTTTGCCGTGGCGAAGGCGAGGCGGCGCTAGTGCAGCGCGAATCGATGATGCGAAATTACTGGAACGACCCTTAAAAATGTATCGATCTTAATGATACCATCGCCACTCGATAGGTGGAGCTGATTTATGATTTAAGTTTTTTATGTTGTTTTGTTTATTGATAAAATAAGGGATATTAGATCTATTATCAGAACTAGGGTAGGCAGTGTCTTTCTGTCTTTATGAAACGCACGCCACTGCTGATGGTGCTACTAAAAGTTTCAGTTACCTTCAGTAGCTTCGTCAGTTGCAATTTGTTGGGGGCAAAGAGTTTCAAGTCATCCATGTAGAGGAGGTGAGATATAACCTGACCACCTCTCCTCAACCGATAGCCTAGTCCTGAATCCTCAAGTAGTGAGCTTAAAGGATTCAGGGCTAAGCAGAACCAAAGTGGACTCAAACTGTCGCCCTGAAATATTCCCCGTTTAATCCATACAGGCTCATCGCTCCCCTGGATCTGTCGACACCCTGGATAGCGAAGAACCTTTCTCCATTGCCCCATACATGACCTAAGGAAGGTGCGTAGAGTTGCATCTATCTTGTACAACTCCAGCACCCTCATGAGCCATGTATGTGGCACCGAGTCATAGGCCTTCTTATAATCTATCCAGCATGTCGACAGATCCTTGCGGGATCGACGAACCTGTTGGCTTATGGCCATATCGATGAGGAGTAGCTCCTTAGTACCGCGGGACCCGTTCCGACATCCATTTTGAGAGACTGACATAATCGAGTTACTTTTCAGATACCAATCTGCATGGTCTTCGCATGACCTGACCAAGATTATGTCTGGACTTTAAAAGAGACTGTGACCTCTGAGTTTGTTTCGGCCTTTCTTCTCAGAGTAGTCAGATAGGAAACGCCGACCTCATCTAGTTTAAAAAACATGATTGACGTGTAAAAGTGTTTGTACAAACCTACTTACAGAAATAAAATCATTTATCATTTATCATTTATCATTTCAATGTGCGTATTAATTTTCGCTCTCAAAATGGATGTAAGAAGTTTATAGACCGTCGACCGTCTATAATTCTTGGGATCCGTGGGACTACCTGACTTGTGGAGCAGGTGGGTAACGCCTGTTGTTAGAAACTGCGGAAGCGACCTAGACTCTAAAGATGACTGGAACTGAGATGCCAGGCGGGCGTGTGAACTAATTAGCCATTTCAACCAAAAGTTGTGCAATCCGTCCGGTCCCGGTGATTTCCAATTCGGTAACGGACGGACTGCTCTGGCGACATCTAATGGCGTAATTAAAACTGCTTCCATTTCTGGTACAGTTTCACACGCTCGCCCGACATCCAGTATCCAGCTAGCCTCAGTGTGACAGACGGGCACTGACCAGATGCTGCGCCAGAATGTACTCGTGGCGGCATCATCCGGGCGGCACTCGTCTGTCACATTTTGTTCAGATCGCTCCCAAGTTCTATACACCCATCTCTCATCGCTCTGGAACATGCGATTCTGTGTGTACCGATCAACCCGCCGCTTATACCACCGAATACGACTCGCCCATTCACAAACTTTCTGCTTCAGGAAGTCGATGCGCTCTGTGACACGGGATATGTATTCTCGAGGGCTGATTCCAGTCCCCGAGAAAGCCCGCCTTACGAAGCGCATCACTCGTGGTCGTGTATTGCCCTCCCTGAAGCAGTATAGTTTACCGATGAGTACCCTGGCCTCATCGATACGACGCTGGATCCTGCACTGCCAGGCTGGTACGGCTGGTTTTGGTTGCGTAGCCACGTCACAGTTTGGAAATTTGACGTTAGCTAAACGAAATGCCGCAACAGCCGCGCAATACAGGATCGAATGTGTATCAACGAGATCCTCGCTGCTCTCGAACACATTCTTAAGCTGCGAGTCCAGGGCACACACCAGCGCCCTATTTTTTTTGTGCATAGGCAGGCGTGGTAATCGGGGTCTAAGTTCGGTCGGAGTGGATCTGTACTCACGAAATGCATCCTCCAGTGCGCTCCTCAATCGAGCATTGCACTGGCTACTTACTGAAGCAACCCTATCATCTTCCACTTCTACACTATTATTAGACCGCGGCGGTATTTCATAAATGGTTGATGTTTGTACCGCGGTTTGTGCCGGATTCGAGACGATATGGTTGCTCAGCTCTGAGCGCAGCCTATCAAGTGCGGTATCGTCCAATCTATGACTGCGTTGGATGACCCGCACCTGATCCGACAGTCGTTGGGCCGAGACGTTGACAGTTGGCTCTAGTTCCTGAAATAGAGACAGCATCCTACCACGGTACGCAGTGAGGTTAGTGCCTCCCTCTGTAGACCTGTAATATGCGCGCATGACGTTCTCGTTCATAGACTGAGTCCATTTCATGCACTGCACACAACCACCGGCAGCGGGGACCCGGCTCGGGGCCGGACGGCCCCTAAGTCCCAAGCTCCTCGGTGGCAGGCCTCTCCCCTGCCGACGTACAGGTGTTAGCGACGTCGGCGGGGAAAAATACTCGTCGCTCGAGCTCGACGCAACTACCGCAGCCAGTGTCATCACAGCGCTCACGGTGGGGCTGGATACCGGCGGCGGCGAGGCGGAGCTGAGCGAAGAGTCCGGAGGTGGTGGGCGTGCGCGATGTGCGGCTAATCTTGTCAACATTATTTCATCTTGCTAATATTTTTCACTGATGTTTGAAGGTGACAACTGTCATGTCACCTCCGAATCGGTAGTTTTTGATTTATTTAATTTTTGTGTAATATGGTCTCTTTTTTAGTTTGTCCATGGTTCTAATGGTCGGTTTTGGTTTATAAGGAAAAACTATAGTAAAAATGGATCAAAATTACGTTCACTGTTATAATTATATGAATATTAGAAAATGAAACGTTTAGTTGACACGGTGTTGCCATTATTATTATTATTACGAATAAATAATTCGTAGGAAATAGTAGGAATTCGAACACTGCAGTGTTTCCGCGTCAAAGGAAAAAAGAAAATTGAAAGAGGAAATCGCTAGTGGTTTAGACAAGTACGTGGTACGTGATAAAAGAAAAGCTTTCGTACATAGTAGTAATGTTGAATAAACAGGGTGTCAGGGACATCAACGCACAAATTATTACCATGGATTCAGCACATGATTCTAGATCCCCTTTTTTCAAATGACCTCTCCCGCTCTGGGCGGAGCGGAAGGGCGTGTCAGACTCTTATTGACTAAACCACCCGTGTTCCTTCAGTTGCCTGTGCGCCAGGGCCACGGTAACTCTTTCGAACAATCCGCGACCCCGGCAGGCATCGGCCCTATCGGACCCCGTCAATTATGCTGACATCTCTTTGAGGCGCGCGTGGAACACGACGCGCCATCGACCCGGGCCTGGTCCTTACCGGACATTCTAGATCCCCTATCATTTTTGTTTTTATAACCGACAATTTTCAACGCAGTGGCGTTCAGAATCGTGTTCTGAATCCATGGTAACAGTTGTGCGTCGATGTCCCTACCAGCCTGTATAGAAAAGGGCACGCCACAATTGCGGCGGTAAGACCCCTCTTTGAGGAGTGGCTTGAGAGGCGCCACGGCGTCCTCGCCTTCCGCCTGACGCAGGTCCTCACCGGGCATGGCTGTTTCGGGAGGTTCCTGTTTGGGATAAGGCGGGAGGAAACGCCCGGGTGTTATCATTGTGTGGATCGACCGGAGGACACGGTGGAGCATACGGTGGAGGTCTGCCCGCCTTGGGCAGAGCACCGCCGTGTCCTCGTGGCGGCGATCGGCGGCGGCGACCTCTCGCGTCCGGCCCTGGTTCAGGCTATGGTACGGAGCGAGAGGGAATGGGAAGCCGTCACCTCCTTCTGCGAAGCAGTAATACTCGCGAAGGAGGAGGCGGAGCGCGAGAGGGAGAGGCAATCACTGCGCCCTCGCGCCCCTAGCCGCCGCAGGAGGACGAGACACCCTGGGCGTCGGGAGCCGATTGGCGACTCCCGGCCACCGTGGGCGCGGGCTTGCGGACGGCGAGCAATGGGCAGCTCGCCGTCCGGTAAGGACCAGGCCCGGGTCGACGGCGCGTCGTGTTCCACGCGCGCCTCAAAGAGATGTCAGCGCCATTGACGGGGTCCGATAGGACCGATGCCTGCCGGGGCTGCGGATTGTTCGAAAGAGATACCGTGGCCCTGGCGCACAGGCAACTGAAGAAACACGGGTGGGTTTTAGTCAGTAAGAGTCTGACACGCCCTTCCGCTCCGCAAAAAGCGGGAGAGGTCATTTGATGATATCCACCCAAAAAAAAAAAAAAAAAGCCTGTATAGAAAGAATCGCAGAATTTACTGGGACATAGATCTACTATTTGTTTCGAATACGTTAAAAACTCAAATCACGTTCTTAA
Source organism: Dryobotodes eremita (assembly GCA_917490735.1). Classification (NCBI taxonomy): domain Eukaryota; kingdom Metazoa; phylum Arthropoda; class Insecta; order Lepidoptera; family Noctuidae; genus Dryobotodes; species Dryobotodes eremita. The sequence goes on along the minus strand of OU823251.1, from coordinate 12,471,370 downwards.
TACCGTGACACAAATAGTGTAATGCGCCGATATTGGGCACTTTGATTTATTTGTTCAGACAGATGGCCAGTATATTTGGATACTGTTAACAATGTAAATAAACCTGACGTGTTACGTAAATGGTACTGACGTAATTACAGACCAATTCAATTTACAGAGAAGCTTATACGAGGGCGGCACTGAAAATTTCGGGAATCAAGGAAGTGACACAACATTACTATTTAAAAATGTATTTATTGCTTTTCGAAGTATTCTCCGCGAAATTTGACACATTTTTCCATACGATGGAACCAATCATTGAAGCAACCATTCCATTCGGAAGTTGGGGTCTCCAAAATAGCCGTTTTGTAGGCGTCCACAGCTTCTTCAGGTGATGAAAATCTCTGTCCACGCAATTTATTCTTTATTTTAGGGAAAGTATAGAAATCATTAGGGCTTAGGTCGGGGCTGTACGGCGGATGGTCTAACAATTCTAAGTTTTCTTGCTCTAAAAACTCTTTTGTTCTGTGCGTGGTGTGAGAACTCGCATTGTCGTGATGGAGGATGATGCGGCGCACATACGGCAAAATTACCACTTTAAAGGGTCAAAATTAGATTTTTCTACTTTAATATAAGGTTTAAAATTGAATGTATTCTTCGAGTCAAGTACTTGGTCCATCGTGCTGGTCATAAGTATCCTTTGTTATGTTTATAACAAAGGCGCCCGAGACTCCGACAGATAAGCGTTGTGCAGTGTACGGCTAGTTGCATTCGAAACCCTAAAGAATTATAACGTGTTATTTTCGTTCACATCGTGCAAAAATCTAAATATTCATTATGGACATAGAAATCACAGGTATGTTTATTAATATTTTTAATCTTTTACCCTAGTTATACTCTATATGTAATAATAAATGACGATTCCATTCCACTCCTACTTTTTATTAAAAAAAAAATGTTTCCTTTGACTTTCAAAAAAAGTTCCGCTTAGTACCGCTTACTGTCCTAAATATGTATTTACACTTGTGCGTTTGTTGACTACTAATAATGTGAATTCTAGGAACTCAAACCAACTCATTGTGACACTAGACCCTTTTTTCACAGGTAGTCGGAGTGGACCAAGTCACTCGGAATTGAATATTAAAAAAATGGATCTGATTTTAGTTTTAAAAAGCGAAAACTTTTATAAACGCTCATCGTCTCAGTGTGTAGAACGATTAACTAGTTACATATTGAACAAGTTTTGTGAATATAAACTCTCAAAAGACAGTGTAAATAAAATCAAGTGTGTTCTAAAAGTGTTTATTTCAAAATTGTTACAAAAGTGGAAAACATCGAATTGGAATATGGAAAGATTTATGAAATGCAATTCAAAATGGATAACAAACGATTTGGTCTTGCCAGCAGCAGGCACTACAAGCGCCAACAATGATTTGCAGGTGAAAAAAACCAGAGGCAGACCTGCGAAATCTTTTGAAGAGAGCTCTCTACGAACAAAACGAAGGGTGATGAAACCAATTGTTTCTGAGTCAAGCCCAGAGCTATTGTGTTCTGCTGCTCAAGCCAGCCTTACAAAGAGCGGAAAAAGGACAGCTGTCAAACTAGTGAGCTTAGCCTTAACTACAAGCCCTAGGAGATACAAACGCATGAAGCAAATTTACGATACGCCAACGTCATCATATTTGGCTTTAAAGCCTTACTCTCCTGAAGAAGTTTTAGCTCTCATAATTGACTCGGACATGGGAAAAGAAGATTACATTCATTGGCAAAAAGGAGCGAAATTGCGAGGCGCTAACATCTATCCAGCTTACAATGTCATAGCACAAACAAAAAGGCAGTGTTACCCGAATAACATGAAAATCATGGAGACTGAAGTGCAAATTCCAGTTCAAGATATTTTGGACCATACAATATAAAGACTTGCTCAAGTGCAGCAGGATGTACTTCTGTTACACCACGATCACGAGAAAAACTCAGCGATCGAAGTCTTTTACAAGTGGGGTCTTGACGGCAGTGGTGGACATTCCATTTACAAACAATGTTTTGCCAACAATTCCTTGTATGGAGACACTAACATAATTCTATGTACTATAGTTGCATTGCAAATGTCAGCGGTCACAACGAATGGAAAACAGATTTTCTGGCAAAACCCAAGTCCGTCTTCGTCGAGATATAACCGCATCATTCGCCTGCAGATTGAAAAGGAGACAAAAGTCAAAACTCCATTACGAAGCAATAGAGGAACAAATATCAAGTTTGCAGCCTACTGAGGTCACTCTTGGAGATAAATCTTACACATTTGAACATCGTGCTGTGTATACAATGATGGACGGAAAGACATGCAATGTACTCACAGAAACTTCGTCATCACAAGCGTGCAATGTGTGCAAGGCAACACCTAAGGATCTCAACAACCTTGACTAATTTTTCAGAAACAATATCCGACAAGTTCCTTCAAGTTTGGAATATCTGTACTGCACTCATACCTTAGATGTTACGAGTACTTGCTACATATCTCCTATAAACTAGAATTACGGCAATGGCAAGCAAGGGGCAGAGAAGCCAAAGAAAATATAAAAAAGAGAAAAGAAAGTCCACACCACCACAACCACGAACACCACAACACGACCACAAAGTTTTACCAGCAAATGGGATTAGTAGTAGATCAACCGAAGCAGGGTGGGGGCAACTCAAACGATGGGAATACGGCAAGGAAGTTTTTTGCTGAGCCTACAAAATCAGGGGCTATCACAGGCTTAGATCCTGAAATTATAGAAAGATTTGCCAACATCTTCAGTGTTTTATCATGTGGATTTAGCGTAAACTACGTTAATTTTAAAAACTACTGCATCGAAACAGCAAAATTGTGCTTAGAACGTTACAATTGGTACAAAATGAGTGCATCTGTGCACAAACTACTTGTAAACGGTGCAGACATAATAAAGGAGCTACTTTTGCCTGTGGGGTTGTTTTCAGAAGATGTGCTGGAAACTAGTTAAAATGAATATAAAGTTTTAAGACTTTTCCATGCTAGAAAAACCTCCAGGAATCCACACTAATACAGACATTGTGCACTGGATGCTAATAGCTTCTGATCCAATTATTGCATCCAAGAGGAGGAGCCATAATAAAAAAAGAAAACCGTTTCCTAAGGAGGTGCTGAAAATGTTGAACGTGCCACTTGTAGAACCTATCGAAGACAAGGATGATAATGACGAAGAAACAATGGATGATCATGACGACAGTGATAGTAATTAACTACGTAACTGTTTACAACATAATTGATGTATGATTTATAAATGTGTACTTTAAGTAAAATATACTACATTTTATTTTCAATACTATTTTATTTCTAGCTTTAAATACCTTTTAGGTAGGTAGGTACTTAGCAAGCCTCAACACAAAGTAACCTTTTAGGTCAGAAACATTTCTAAGCATAAATGCACATATTACTTCACATCTTTGATTTTTGACCCCCTAAAGTGGTAATTTTGCCGTATGTGCGGCGGTTGCAGTTCTCTTTACGGAGTTCAGAAACGACCTGTGGCAAACAAATGCTAGCATACCATTCTGCATTAACCGTTCTTTGTCCCTCAAGAGGAATAGTCGTAACATGGCCGGTTTTGGAGACATACGTGGCCACCATTTTTTTTTGCAACACTCCGTGAACGAACAATTTTTGTTGGCTTTAACTCATTTTCGAACATCCAAACTCGTGACTGGTTTTTTGTTTCGGGTTCGTACGCGTATGTCCAGGATTCGTCACCTGATACAATGTTGTATACAGCATTTGAGGACCCTGCGTGGAATCTTTCGAGAGTTCTGACGCACCAAGTAACGCGAGCCGCTTTTTGCTCTTCACAGAGCGAATGCGGTATCCATCGGGAAAACAACTTTTTTACACCTAATTGTTCATGCAAGATTATTTGTATTTGACTCATGCCAATGTCTAAAGTTGCCTGAATTTCGCGGTGTGTCACATGTCGATCTTCCTTAATCAGCTTACGCACAGCATCAACGTTTTCTTGGGTGACTGCAGTTTTTGGACGACCTTGACGGGGATCATCACTGAGCTTGACTCGTCCACGTTGAAATTCAGCAAACCAGCGATAAATTGTGGTTTTGGATGGGGCTTCATCACCAAATACAGAAATCATCCGGTCAACACTGTTTTTGTGTTAAACCACTTCGAAAGTCATAATAAATCATCGCTCTTGAATTTTCTCGAGTCAATTCCATTTTCTCAACGACTAAACAAGTTTGACAAAACCTTGTGACAAGACCGAGAATCTTTTTTTAAATAAATAAATGGTATTCGATTTTTAAAACCAAGGAGTTTTCAATTAAAAAGATTTTAATATGATAGGAACAGTGGAAATATTCCATTCCCGATACTTTTAGTGCAGCCCTCGTAATTAACTGCTTGTCACAATGTTATCGTATTTGCACAGGTAGGGAGACGGGAGAATGGGAGGACGGGGAATGAACTACCTTTAAAGCCTATTGTATTGCTGAGCGATTGCCGTTTTGCGTGAATGTGACGCATATTTTTCCCCAACTCATTATTTTTTGTATTTGTGTGTTTTTTCTTTGCGTCATGTTTACCGCAAATAAATGTATTTTCTTTCTTTCTTTCTTTTCTTTCATCATCATTATCACCACCTGCCTAGCCTTTTCCAACTATGTTAAGGTTGAGTGCCAGTCTAACCGGATGTAGCTGCATACCAGTTCATGGAGTGACTGCTTATCTGACCTCCACAACCCCAGTTACTGGTTAATACGGTACCCCTTGGTAAGATTAGTTGTCAGTCTTTTGGGCTTATGACTACCCGTAACGACTGTCAAAGATGTACATACCTTTAACATTGTAATAGGTAGATAGTCAAAAATCTAGGTAGTTCATTGTAGATGTAGGTATTTATATTTTTACCAGATGTTAAAGGCTCGTACACACTGGCGCGCCGCGACGCCCGACACAAAAGCACCACGTGTCGCGCAGCGAGCGGCGCCTTTGTGTAGCGCTGGCGCGTCGCGCCTGTTTCTGGGAGCCTTAATTCGTATCGTCGTAGGATGAGTTTTTTGTATTTGGGCACTAGAAAAAGCTAGAACAACATGAAAGCGTTTTCTGTTTTGCTACAAGCTGGTTTTGTGTTTGTTACATAGGTTATAATTTACCCCTGAAGTTTAACTTTGCTATTGTTTCTAAAAGCAATTACATATTAAAGAAGCCAGAAAACATGAATTATTTTCACACACAGACAATTAATTAGTCCAGAATACAGATGTAGGTACATGCTCCAAAATTAACGACTGCAGGGTATAAAGCCTAAGACAATTTACATGAAAATCCTTTTGATAGACAGAGTCGCAATTATGACGTAGGTAATTCGATTATATCGTGGGCGTTGCGAGGTTTTTCGGGCCTGTAGGCCTTTGAAACGCTATCTCCGCCTCCCCCAAATACAGGGCGATGTATTTATTTACGTTGCGCCGCCGACCATTATGCGGAAAATCCGCGATCAGTATAAATTATTGATATAGTTTTTCTTAGGTTCGATATTTTTCCTTAGGTTTACATTTTATAGTATCTATGGTGTAGTGAACTAAAATTATTAATTAAAATGTCCTGTGTACCTAATGGGCGTTTTCACATTATCAGATAACTACACTAACCCGATACCGATACGTCGGCAGCTATACCGACATTGATTCGATACCGATATAATTATTATCGCCCCGATGATATTGGCGAATATCGATGACAGTCGCGACGAACCAGAAAACCACAGTAGGTACTAAGTATCGACGTCTCGAACTCGGCCGTGCGAAAAAGTGTGTTCAAGTGAAACAAAACATGGTCCGCAAAATTTGTTTTCTTCACCTCTGTTTAAAGTTTATTAATAAAAAAAAATATGTGGAAAAAAATAAAATAATAGTGAATTTATGTTGAATTTGTAAGTTTTTATGCAGAATCAAGGGTAATTACGGATATAGTAATTATTTAATAATATTTTGATGGAAAATATTTTAAGTACCCATGAGAGTCAAAATAATGACGCTGGGCGGTCATTTTGTTTTTATAACTTATAACTCGAAAACTCTGAGATTTTGCGAAACAAATGTTTTGTTATTTTGGGAGTACTTGACCAAACCTAACACCACCTACAGTATGTCGGTCGATTCCTGGGACAGCCTGTATATTGTGCCAATATCGCTATCAGTCGCTGTCTGCGTCGATATAGGTGACAATAAAAACACAAAGTAAAAGCGTTTAATATGCGATTATTTGACCACCGATATTACACTACACTACACATTATTGTTGTTAAAACATTATTTTATTTTATTTATTTTGTATTTTATGTTTCACGAACTATGTCCAAATAAACGTTATTCTTTCTTTCTTCTTAATTTGACTGTTTAAAATTGATTCTAAGGGCCAGTTTCACCAAACTGTGTTAATTCTAAATGTCTCGTTATGTCATTGGACGGATAATTTTTTGTAGTGAGACAATCCGTCAAATGGCATAACGGGACATTTACATTTAACACAGTATGGTGAAACTGGCCCTTAAACAGGCAAATTTTAATGAAACACAGCGTGAGTAGGTACAAATTACATGATATGTTATAATCTGTGATAGGAATAGGTAGTGCCTATTTGCCTAAACTTCGAAGAACAGAGACAAGAAACGGAGACCTCCTTAGGACTACATTTTTTCCGGAACATCTGTCCCGAAATTCGGGACAACACTTTTAAATACATCAAAAAAATATGTTATTTGGAATAAGTAATTCGTCTATATTTACCTAAAGTTTGCGACTAAACATAAACATAATATAATAAATAACATTCACAGTCGTTACAACCATAAAAAATTCTGAAATTTTTTTTGGTAGATTATTGTGTAAATGACTTGTTGATCTTAATACTATGAATCACAATGTTTGTATAAGGAGCTGTACACGTTTCGAAGTAAATATCTTCTTTCTAGCTCACTCTCGGCTACGTTTAATGAGATTTCTAAAGTTTAAATGTATAATTGAAAAAAAAATACATTTTGTCTTTAAAAAAATAAAACGGTAATTTTTATAATTTTAGCATTCTCTATAGTAGGACGAATTTATCATTTCAAAAACAAACGGTATTTGTATTTTATCTTAATGAAATATATTTCTAAAGTATATTTAAAAATGTGCATGATATTAAAATAATGGCCTTATCACATTGTTTAGTAACACACTTAAACTTTAAAAACATCATTTAATCTTTATTGCACCGAAAGTACAATACGACGGCAGCGCATTTCGTTATCTATTCTTAGAAATTACAAAAAGAAACCGCCATGGTCGCATACCTGTGCAGCGCGGCGAGGGTCTACATACCTTCCCCTACCGCTCCGCGTGCCGACGCGCTCTGGTTACCCTCACTTCACTCTTGTACTTTAGTCTGTTAAGTGCGCATCTTCCTGTATTGTTTATGTGAATATTGTTTTTGACCCTCGCACGTTTTTTGGTTCATTGGATCTTCCTAATACGACTACCTCGGCTTGAATTTATGGATTACGATTTGCTGCAATAACATTGTTCCTGTCTGTCTACATCAAATAATACGGTAAGTCAACATTTATTACTTTTTAAGGTTTTGACTAAAGTTATTTATTTTATTTCTTGTAGGGAAACAAACAGTAAATTAGATATAAAGTAGAACATAAATGTATATATTATTTTATCTTAAACTAGCAATTTGACAGTCTAGCTTGATCTGCAGTTGTATGAACTTGACATTTTTGAGTGGAGTTTTTAAGATAATTATTGTGTATGAAACGCATTTAAAGAAAAAAAAATGGTTATTTTAATATTTGATGACCATTACGTACAAGACAGGACATCTTCCGCATTTAATTTCTGGTCCAAATATAAAAGTGAACTTAAATACTACCAAGCATAGTGATGCTACATCTTTGGTGTCATAAAGAAATGCTAAGGCGGACGAATTCTATCAAAATATATTATTTTTCTGGCCGGCTCTACCAAAATGGATTATGTCCTTTGCGCATTGACTAAAATGTAACTCTGTAGAAGAAAAAAAATAATTTCAATAACAATGACGCTACGCGTGTTCATATTTTCTAACCGTATTTCTTTATTAGAGCGTAAAATGAAATAATAAAATCTTCAAATCGATACAATTGATGCATCTAGGTGGAATGCGCGCGCCTCTCCCGCTTTCCCTTCCACCTCCCCATGTCTATAAGGGTTTGTTTTTCCTTTTGAGGTATGGAAACTTTAAAATTTTATTTTATTTTATTTTAGGTACCTCTTTTTGGAGATCATTAAGATTGGCGATGGCGAACTACCCTAAGGAAGCAACAGTACAAAGTTGGATTGGACTTCATCCTGAATTATATTACGACCAGGCCAGTAATTTGATTTACTGTTCTAAGTGCGAGAGCAGTATAACAGCTAAACTTAGTAGTGTCAAGAGGCACGTTAAAGGTCCGAAACAGAAAGTGACAAGTAAGAAACCAAATGAAGAATTGTATATGGACCTAGTATAATTTCTCATATTATGTAATATACCAAGTAAACAACCCCGCTTTCAAAAAATTCTTCCATAAATATATTTGCTGTAATTGTACAAATCGACAAAAGGTTCCTGAGCAATCATTGCTGAGAAAAGTTTATTTAGATAAGATTTTTAAAACAAATATTGACTCGATTTATGAACAAACTGCAAATCAAAAGCTGTGGGTATCTATAGACGAGACAACTGATTTTTTAGGCAGATACATGGTACATTTTCTTGTAAAACCTTTAAATGCGATCACACAAAAACCATTTTTAGTTGCTTGCAAAGTACTAGAAATTGTTAATGTGAACACAATTGCCCAATTTGTAACAGACTGCCTTGAAAATATGTGGCGCGATTCGTATGAATCCAAAGTAGGAGAGGTTGCTGTATTATGCACTGATAGTGTAGCATATATGCTAAAAGCGGGACGTGTTCTGAAAAATTATTTGCCCAACATGATACACGTCACTTGCTTAGCACATGCACTGAATCTCGTGGCAGACAAAATACGATACGAATACTCAGATGTAGATGAATTAATTTCAAACGTAATTTTCTTTTTTTTAAAGTCACCTATTAGAGTGCGCTTGTTAAAAAAAACCTTTCCCCACATGCCGCTTCCTCCAGAACCCTTTATTACAAGATGGGGTACTTGGTTGGAGGCAGTGTCATATTATGAAAAATATTACGATCAAATTAAAACAATTGCAAATCTTTTAAGAAGTTCCGACGCGCTCTCTATTAGGTGTGCCAAAAATGTTCTTCAAAAGGAAAACTTGAAATCGGACTTGGACTACATTGAGGAATATTTTAAAGATATACAAATTGGGTTAAAGAAATTACAAAAATCGAATTTAACTCTAACGGAATCCATTGAAATATTTGATCACGTGAGAACTGTGTTTAGCTGGTGTTCATCTGAGCCTATAAAAAATAAACTCGTAAATGTCATGGACAGAAATCCCGATCTTGATAAAATTAGAGACATATGTGACGCGATAACAGCAGGAAGGGATGAGCGATCATACTATATGTACGCGCCTTTAACCTCAGTCGATGTTGAAAGGTCGTTTTCAACTTATAAATGGATTCTTAACATAAAACGAAATCGCCTGACAGTTGAAAATATAGAAAAAATTATGATTGTGTATTTTAACTTAGATAACTCATCTGACAAAGAAAATTTCAGTTCTGATACTGAACTTGACGAATCGAATCAAGGTGATTAAATTAAAATCGTTCTTTATTTTTTATGGTATTTCTAATACAAATAAAGATTTTCAAATTCTTGGCAATTTTTTATGCGTCAAGATCTGTATCAAAACCGAACAGTTAGTAGTTCACTATTAAAACTGATTGTCCTAAATGTTATACTTCAAAGGTTAATTTGTACTTTGATTTGAGTTAAAATTGCATCACTCAACGTCAGTAAAATAAATATGACATAGATAGATAAACAGAAATTTGTAACTTAAGTTTTTTCCGTCTGTACATTTTGTTTCATGCTTTCCAATTACGTCATATTTAAAAAATAATATAAATATACATATATTTGTTACAACAATATTCCATGTGTTTTATTTTTCCTTTAGAGCCTATAGAGGATAAGTTATTATTATGGAGTTATAAATTATAAATGTTATGTCTAGTCGCAAACTTTAGGTAAATATAGACGAATTACTTATTCCAAATAACATATTTTTTTTATGTATTTAAAAGTGTTGTCCCGAATTTCGGGACAGATGTTCCGGAAAAAATGTAGTCCTAAGGAAGTCTCCGTTTCTTGTCTCTGTTCTTCGAAGTTTAGGCTAATAGGCACTACCTATTTCTATCACTGGTTATAATATACAGTAAAGATATTACAGCTAACATCTATAAATCATCGTTAGCAGTTGGCATTGGTTGGCACTCGTGTGTAATTGTGGATATAGCCGTGTAAACATTTTTCTATCGAGCGTATCTTTCGAAAACCCCATATTTTTAGGCTGTGTACCTAAAATATGTATCTATTGTAAGGTTACAATGTATATGATATAATAAATAGATTATTCTGGATATAAGATTCCTTAAAAATAATGAGATGACGTCTAACGAGATGAGATGAAAGGCGGAAAAAGACATGCTACGCCGAGCAAATAAATTAGGATTTAGACAGCAGGATAATGACGATGTAAGAATCTTTGAAGCAAACTAGTACTTCCAAAGACAATAATAAATCAATATCACCGTAGTTAGCAGAGTCCTGCTGTATTAGAGCGGATAAAAACATTATAGAGGTATGAGGAACAGGGTGTAAAGCTCACTCATACTCTATTGAAAAGGAAGGATCCTCCGACCAAACGGGTGTTGTGTCTGGTGGGCAACTGCCCGACGATTGATGTCGGGATGTTGTATATATGCTAATTGCGCGGTAAACTCTGCTTGCGCGATGCAGGATTTTGCGTGACGTCAGTCTGACGCGTAGCTCGCATGTGGCGTTGTAGATACCGCTACAACATTATGCAAAGTTTGAACTGTTACCAACTACGACAGCACATAAAAACACTTTAATAGCAAGAAACTTCTGTCAGAAAAATTCAGAATACTTATTTCCTGATCTCAGCTACAGCGCTCTATTTTATAATATAACTAGATTTGCCCGCGGCTTCGCTCGCGTTAATGTAGAATTTGACAATCAATCCGGGTTGTTAGGGAAATTATAGTTAGGAGGATGAAAAACCGGTCTATCGACACTACAGACTCACAAAATGAAAAATATCTAGGTACTTAAATACATTAAAAAAACCCTTACCATAATACTAAAGTGTCTATAATAATATAATTTAATCATGATTCGAAAGACACGTGGCGCCATCTATTACAATAAGAATGTTATTGTTGTTTTCCTCAGGAACAGTACTTTTTTGCGGGATGAAAGGTACCCTATGTCTGTTTCTGTACACCTGACTACGTATATGCAAAATTTCAGGATGATCGGTTCAGTGGTTTAGGCGTGAAAAGGTAACAAACAAACAAACAAACTTACTTTCGCATTTATAATATTAGTTAGGATTAGGATTAGGATAGGAAGTTAGGATTAGGATAGGATAGTTAGGATAATAATAATAATAGTTACGAAGTTAGAATTAGGATTGTACTTAAACAGATAGAAGAGCTTCAAGTGACGAAAAACTTTCGACTATAATGTCGATAAAATATAAATATTATATGTAAGCAAAACTTTAAAGCTACGACTAAACAAAGAAAATTGTACTCCAGTTTTTTATGAGTGAATAAATAAAATGAATGAAACAGTAACCTGTATAATAATCACGTTTCCTTCAAGTCAGAATGGAAATATTGATACGGAAGCGTCGTGGGTTCGCTGAGAAAAGCCGGGCTTTATGCTCCAGGGAAAAGAAAATTGTACTTTTTCATGTTTTTATAGTAAAGTTAGGGAAATTTATAGACTAGCAAGTTGACCACCGATTTACATTGTCCGTATAATTAAATCCCAACTGACATTCTTTGACAGTTGTATGAAATGACTATAACACGGCTAATTGGCGTAGTGTGTCAATTTGAAAAACAATTAGTTTCCCTGACTGTACATTGTTAATACAAAGTTTATTCGAATCGAGGCCAGTGGTTAAGCGACAGAGATGGACAGCGTTCTTTTGTCGTTTAAAAACCTTTTTCCATCAAATTTTGGTTTAAACTTGAGTGAGGCGTTATTTTTTCGGTCAATTGAAAATAAAAGGCATGTTACTTGAAATGGTACGTCACTTAAGACTTCTTCAGACAGTTTTGTTTTGTATTGTAATGTACTGAAGAATAGATGTCAACCAACAATGCCACCAGGCGACAGATACTATAAATGATCGGTTTAGTGAAACGATTGTAAATCGCCAAGATGGGTGCTAAAATGCTGCTGAAATATAAAACTCTTCTTCTCTAAAAAGTTGAAGACCTAATTTCATGTTGACCAATATCTAGTTCATAACCACAGTTTGGCTGATGACAGCGGTTTTACATGTAGGTATAACCAAGTTAATTTGATAACATTTAATACTAGGAAGCTGGAGTTTCAAATTGTAAGTTCCGAATATGACGGTGGTTGGGATTTAATATATTCCTTGCTATTACCACTTTCATTTTACTACCTATTATTCAAATGTGAATCGTTTAAAATGTTTCAGTCTTCTAAGGTGATACTTTCTCCAGACTAACAGAAGTTCCTACATAGTTGAATATGAAAATATTTTTTATTAGCTTAATTTTCATACAGTTGACGTAGATTCTTTAAGATGGGGGGCGCCTATGACGAGCTGTAGACTGTGATAAGCTACTTTGAAGATGATAATGTTGGCGAGAACTGGGAATAAAGCGGCCAAAAGATTAAAAATAATATCTTTTACTAGGTATAATATCAAATTTAGATACAACGTGGCAATGCTGCCAGCCTTAAAATTAAAAATTTCTAGTGTAAGCTTATCGGCGTTCCTATCTTCGGTCCACAGCACCAAAACGTTAACCACAAAAATCTTAGCCCCTTCTCAGGTTGACTCTGAAATGCCGTGTTTGACCGATGCGATGATCGCCTGGAAGGTGGCTTGTCCGGATATGGTTCAGCCCGAGAACCCATCTTCCCAAAGATAGTGGGATGAGCCGCTCTGCCTGCAGGTTGGTACGGAACGTGCCCGCCTACTGGCTGTGGGAAAATGAGAATCGGGCTTCTGGTTTCAGGCACTACCGTCACCCAACATAGTGCAGTATTAGTCACAAAGCGATTAGATACATTTTACGCGTCAGACGGTTAGCTAATTTTACAACAAGCAATAAGTCAGTCGTTGGAATTCCTGTACCATACATCATTTTTTTTTTATTAATAAAGCAAAGGTTCTATTTAATATTCTATACTAGCAAATGCTAGATTATCTTGATTGGATTATTATAAAAGATTTCGCCATGAAGAGATAATTTGTAAACATCCATCATCTGCTTGTTTCCAGGATCGTCCTGCACCTTTTTAGGGGTTAAAGATCAATCATAGGGCCAAACTTTGGCCTTGCCTCTACCCATATTTACTCGTATTTATCTGCCGGCTACCGAAGTGCCAACTGGTCCAGTCCACAGGGATTTGTTGCCGAGTGAGATCGACGGGTGCGGTTCGTCATTTCGTTCGTCTCTTGGTTCATCAGGTGCTATGTAACAAGTCTACTAGGCGCTATAACGCGCTGAATCCCGACAGACGAGGCGTTGGGTATTACGTCGTCAGGAAACATTTCTACTCTCAAACTATTTATCTATCAGTTGAACTACTTACCTAATGTTTAATATCTAGGTCAATTTAATTTATCTAAATATGTGATGTAACGAAAGACAAAACTTTCCACTTATTTTCATAATTTTCTCTAAACAGCGACACGAATCTGTTACGTTTTTTTATTTTTTATTTTATTCGTCAGAGCGCATTTAACACAAAATGTATTTCGTAGCATATTTTAAGTTTTTCTCTCAAAATCCAGTTCAAATTATTTATCCCATATTATATTGTTTTTAATGTTTATTTAAAATAACCAACGACTGATTCCTATTTTTACCTTATTGTTCTTCTGTAATTCTTATATTATTTCAATTTATAATAAATTGTTCTCGTGTTTTTGCGGTTAGACAGTGTTTGATTAGCTACCTCACGTTGGAGTTCGACCCCCTGACATGTCAGCAACACGTTTACACCGCAATAGGCACTATGCTGGGTGACACCACTTTCCGGTTCGCTACTAGTCTGCGTCCGGGCGCTCCTTGCGTGGATCTCCATCACTGTCAGTGCGGTGAAGCAATCGATCGCCTCGGACACCATGGCTTTTCCTGCAGCAAGAGTACTGGTCTGTTAGCACGGCACGTCCGCATTAATTACATCATCTGTCGGGCTCTTGTCACCGTGTGCCAGCTGTTTTAACACCCACGGCACGTGACGGTGGGAAGAGGCCAGACGGAATGACCATAATGCCTTGGAAGTTGGGTAGGCGTTTGGTGTGGGATGTAACCTGTGTCAACACCCTCGCGGCATCCCATCTTCCTAGCACGGCGGGCTGTGTAGGGGCGGCTGCTGCAGGTGCAGAAAACCTCAAACGGCGCAAATATAATAATCTTATTGGGAGCTATAAGTTTGAGCCATTTGGGGTTGAAACAACAGGGCCGTGGGGTCCGAATGCTCATCGAGTATTTCGGGACATCATCAAGCGGTTGGTCCACTTTTCACGTGACCAGAAGGCTGGCCTATTTGTAGGTCTAAGAATTAGTATTGCCATCCAACGTGGCAACGCTGCCAGCCTTTTGGGCGCTTTTCCTACTGACAGCAATGCGGAAGAATTATTTGATGCCCAATGAGCTCTTCCCTTTTTTCCCTTATTTACTTGTTAATAATACATCCATATATTTTAGTGTTAGATAGTATATTGTATTTAAGATTTCTTAATAATTATATGATCTACTTTAGATTGCAGTAGAAGATATATTTATATATATAAGTTTATTTATTTTAGCATTATGTATTTATTTAAGTATATGTTATATTTATTTTGCATTATATGTAAGTATATTTAATATTCTAGTTTAAGACGTCACAAATCAAATTCTTCTCTTCTTGTTCTCACACACTATTGTCTACATTTCTTTTTCATTTCTCCTTTCGCAGGTCTGCTGGAAGAAATTTCTTAAGAAATAAGCAGTACCTTTGTACTTAATACTAATATGCCGTATTTGTATCTATTTTACTGTGTGTACATAAATAATAAAATAAATAAATAAGATATTTTTGTTTTTGAATAATAGCTTAATAAGTGCTTAGTTTAGATTCTAAAGTAGGTAGGTACTAAACTATTAGGGTAAGGTTGCGACCATTGGACCAGCGCCTTGATTGGACCGCTTTGATTTCTCGAAAACGAATTGTAATAATAATTGTCCTTTATGACGAAACGCTGCCTATTCAACCCCGCACCCGCCCCCTCAACCGCCAGTGTCGCCGTGAGCTTCGTTCGGGAAGAACGTGCGTCGGTGTGTTTTAAGAGCTCCCGATATAATATTTGCACGACATACTTTACCATGTAAGTACAGATTTATTCGTTTTATCAATGTGATTATTTTTAGTAGCATAATATATTTATTTGTTCAGCTAATTTACCAACCCAATGGTACATAAGATTAATAGTTTTTTATTTATTTATATTTTATTGTGATAGCAGCGAATTGCCATCAATGGACCAGGGCAAGGCTCCTTGATTGGACCGGTCTAATCAAGGCAACTTCAAAAATTTTGGTTTTAATATATATTTTTTTGTTTTAGCATGGCAAAACGAGGCCAGTATTATGACTGGAATGAAGGAAGTATGAGATTAGCGTTACTAGCTTTGAGTAAAAAAGAGGTCGGATTAAACGAAGCAAGCAGGATATATGGTGTACCAAAAGCGACATTAAAACAATAATCAATTACCGTAGATCTTAAATCAATTTCAATCTAATCTAGATCGACGGTAAACAAGTCACTGATTGCTTCCTATTTTTGTTTCAATTCAGCAGATCTATTCTGTAAAAATCTCACCGTGATAACTTAGGCGAAGTGAGCGTGGAGTGAGTTGTCAATAGTGGCAAGCCCTTGCATCAGGCGGATTGACAGCTCACTTCACCTATGTTTTCACGGTGAGAAGTTTACAGAATAGATCGGCAGGTTCCTGACAACAGTTACGGAATACTACCAAATTAGGAAAACGTAAAAATAAAATATTGAAAGTAAAGGTAAGGAAACGAAACGAACCGAACAGATTTTATAAAACTGGCCATGTACGTGTCGGACCACGCACAATAAAGGGTTCCGTAGTTGGGATGAATTCATCATAAGGACAAACTTAACATTGTAGTTGAAAAACATATTCTCAGATACATTCCAACTGCAAATGTAAGTTTCAAAATTTTAGGCTCAGTAGTTTCGGAGTTATAGGGAATGGTAGATTTTCATGTATTTTCTTAAAAATAGCTTTTAAACTACGTGGCGCGTTTAATGTCTCGGTATTGGCATGAAAAAAAAACGTAAATTCAATTAAAATAATTTTTATTTTTCAATGTCCCCAATCCCCAATACTTCAATGCATTTATTATATCTCGAAATTAATTTTTCAAACCCCTGTAAAAATAACTTTCCTCTTTCTCTGAAAAATGCGCATTTATTGCCGCCTTGAGCTCTTTATCGTTGGAAAATCGTTTCCCACGAAAGTCTTGTTTCAAATTAGGGAACAAATAATAATCACTTGGGGCTAGGTCCTGTAAAGAAGGTCATAAAGAATAGTGTGCACGGTTCGAACGGAGGGGTGGGTCATCATTTTCATCTTCATTCGAGCATCCTCCAGTTTAAGCTTCTCAACTTTTTTCACGTTTTCTTCCGTAGAGGCAGTAACCGGGCCGACCGAGCGAGTGTCGTCTGCAATACTCTCTCTGCCCCTTTTCTCTGAAGAGACTCTCAGTTAGGACTCTCTCTCTCTCTCTGAAATTAATTTGCCTACTTTTACCGTACCACGAACCATCTCTACGTGAATAGATTTTTGCCCTTTTCCTTGTTTGGTAAGGAATTTAATAACAGCGCGGTGCCCGATTTTCTTCAACATTGTTACGTTAGCCATTTCAGTTGTCGTTGACTAAGGATAACTAGCAAACTAATGATCACAACTATATGAAATGTTACCTTTAGATAATGTCATTAATTATTTAGTTAGTCAAATATCCCACATCATTTGTAAATCACCCTCATACCGTGAATACATTGAACGCCCCTCGTATATATTTTACAACTATAAAAAAAAATTGTCTCACGGTACAATTCGCAAAACTTGGAAAAAAACGGTATTTGCCTCTCAAAAAGCGACCGCCATATTCAAAATTCATTTATATATGTTACACGTCCGTATTTAGGTCACAGAAATTCATGTGTGTACCGAATTTCAAACTTAATCTGGTTATTAGATTCGGAGCAAAATGGCTGTGACAGACGGACAGGCAGACTGACACGCGAGTGATCCTAAAAGGGTTCTGATTTTTCATTCGGGCGTACGGAACCCTGAAGTATGTGAATAAAATTCCCGACGTTAATTCGAAATCTTTGAACTTTAAAAGAGACCTTTGAGTTTGTTTCAGGTTTGCTTAAACAAGTGGTCAGGAAACTTCTACTTTATTAAGAAAATAATATAATATTAATTGATGAGTGATGAAAGAGACCATGACCTCTGGTTTGTTTCGGCATTTCTTCTCAGCGATCAGTCAGCTAGGCGATGCTGGCGCCATCTAGTTTTAAAATATTGACGTGTTAAAAGATCTAGTTAGAAATACAAATAAACGTTTCATTTCAGTGTAGGTACCTAATATAGCTAACTTTCTGAATAAAGAACATTTTACAAATGAAGAGTAACGGAGCTACGGAAACCGTGCACTAGAGTCAACATCTCTGGTCTTGGTATGCATGCATATTTCATGCGTCTATTTGAACAAATCGACACTTGGTGTCAACACTGAAGTACCTACATTAACGTGTCGTAAGGCAACGTGAAACCTTTGAATTTCACGTTTTAGTCTTACATCAAAAAATCATTGTCTTTAAGTAGATTGATCAAAAGTGATGTTTGGAAAATCTGTTTGACATTATCATAGTTACAGGTGTCAAAACCGATAAAAACATGTTTTTCAGTTTACAAGGCTTTCAAATGAAGACGTATCTCGTGATCTGTGATGTCAGGCGGATCAAGCGGACGCGGCTGTCACGAACCTGAGCTTTTGTGAGGCCCATCAAGAAATGTTACATGATAAATTAGCTGTTACTTCATTAATCTTTCAACGCGGCTCTAAGAAGCGATTCAGCTCTTACGTTAGAGCGATTTTATATTCGTTTCAAAAGGCGATTTGCAAGACGTAGTAGTATCCCATTCTTGTATTGTATCTTTCGTAAAAAGAGTCCCTGGGTTCACGTAAAACCAAATTGTTTTAGTCCTCATAAAGTTCTAACACAATGATATGGGAATTGTTTTAATTGTGTATAAGGATTTGAAATAGTCGGCCTATTCTTAATTGTAAAAAACTGGTAGTTATACGTGAGTACCTATAGGTACTTCTATCACATAGAAAAAGACAACGCAATACACATTGGCATATCTCCATATTTAAAAATATTTTCAGGGAATAAAAGTTCCAAAACCAATTGCATGCAAAAATACAGGTAGGTATGTGTAATTTGAAACCCAGCATAAATTTAGGTTACTTACGTGAGTAAAGCATCTTAGTAGAGAAGTTGAATGTCTACTTACTGAACATGAGTATTTCAATATAATTTCTATCAATAGAATTTGTTTCAGAATGCATCGTAAGTATCGCAATTGATTTTATGAAGCAATTTTTTTTTTCTTGTGGCTTCGCACGGTTTGTGCATTCAGCCAATATCACGTTTGAAGACACTTCTTCTAAATGATGAAAACAAAGTTAGGGAAACGAAAATATTACTAGTAAAAATTATAACGGGATTTAGGATAGGACGGTTAAATCTATAGGATCAGTATTAATTACAGTGATATCATATTGAATAATGAACTAAATACAATGACGAAAAATTACAACTTAATACTATTTAAAATAATGAATGATACTATGCATTTATATACAGGAAAGCTATTTGTACAAAGTAAAGAAAGTATTGAGGTAGGAAAAGGAGTACGGAGAGACAAGAGGTCACTGAGAAAGGATGAACGGTCATATAAACGACAGGAGAAAAAAATGTGATTTAAGCCGCCAACGTCTGCGCCACACAGGCAAATGGGGTCGTCGATAATATGAAGTTTGGCAAGATGGGCTGGAGAGCAGACATGACCCAGTCTCATCCATATTAGAATGGAGGTGTCCATCTTGCCGAACTTTGCCCTGCCAAACCACGGTTTTTCCGGAACGTCGGGTTGAATAAGTGAAAGATAACGACTCTTCGATTTGCTTCCGATATCCCAAGCTACCTTCTAGGTGTCCCGAAGAAAAGTCTTTGGTAACGTCACGAGATCACAGCAAAAATTAGTATACGGAACTAAGTCCCCACACTGCACCGCATCACCGGCGAGTGTATCAGCCACTTCATTGCCATGGATTCCAGCATGCGCCGGGATCCACGCAAATTGCAGTGTATTACCCTCAGATATGGTTCTGAACGCAAATTCTCTTATTAAATAAATTATAAGCAACTGCGATTTGTGTTCGAAAGGGGATTTGTTGATGGCTAGAAGAGCACTTTGAGAATCAGTAAAAATAATAGTTTTTTTAAGCTTTAAAACACGAATATATTCTATGGCTTTTAAAATGCCGAAACATTCCCCCGTAAAAACAGAAGTATCCGGAGGCAGTTTTATTTTTTGTACGATGTTGTATTGAGAATGGTAAGTACCTATTCCAACACAACCCGTCGGAGAACGCTTGGCAGCATCCGTAAATATATGGTGGTACTCTAAGTGTTCAGCTAAAAAGTGATTAAAACTTAAATGCCAATCGGCATCTGTTTTACTTACACGGTTATATTTAATGATAGGACTGAATTGTAAACTCTCATAACTACTGCTAAATAGGGGAAGTTTATTGGAACGATGAATAGGAGAAGAAAGTGAAAGGATTTTTTATAGCTGACAACTAAATAGGGAGTACGTTTATGGGACCAGTAATTAGAAGATTCAATGTGCAACACTAAAGAGTCCAGTTTAGGAATGAGAGGATGAGTTGAGATCTGAATAATCCGGAACAAATATTTGTCAGAAAGTAATTATAAAATATATTATAAAATAAGAAGACAATTATTGTCTTCTAAGATATAAAGGAGCTTCCTTGCATTCATCTTGGAGTGCATTAATGGGACTAGACTTCATGGCACCCGAAATAATGCGTAATGCCTTAGACTGGATCCGATCCAATTTTTTGAAAGCCATAACACTGGCAGGTTCCAGAACGAACAATCCATAATCCAGAGTGCTTCCGATGATTGCGTTGTAAACGAGTTTCAAAGAAAAGGGATGTGCACCCCACCACACACCGGAGAGGCATCTAAGCATGCTAAGGTGATTTTCACATTTGTTAACAATATAATCGCAATGAGGAACACTCCTTAATTTACAATCGATTATTATACCTAAGTATCTGAATTTATCTTTAACTGGAATAGGTATTTCCTTATAAAAGAGATTTAATAGGGGAATATTTCTCTTCCGGGTGAATAAAACAGCTGCACTTTGAGACGTGGATACATCCTAACCGTTTAGATGTAACCATGACTCCAAAGTAGATAAAGCAGAATTGATAGCAAAGGTAGCTTGTTCAACAGATTGGCTTGAAGAATACAATAATAAATCGTCGGCATATTGAATAACCTTAACATGGTTAGTTAAGGACGAGTCTAAATCAAAAGTGTAAATATTGTATAGAAGGGGACTCAGCACGGAACCCTGTGGGAGACCTCTCCATACAAGACGAGTTACCTTATGATCTCCTATTAACATGTTAACAGAGCGTTCACTCAGGTTATTAATAATGAAATTTGACAAAATCAATGGGACTTGTAAGGCTATTAATTTATTTTGTAAAACTGATAATACAAAATTATCATAAGCCGCATTAATATCAAGGAAAACTGCAACGGTGGATTGGTTATTAGAGAAGGATAACCGAATATCGGACGTGAAAATACTTAAACAGTCAGTTGTACTTTTACCTTTTCTAAAACCATATTGTGTTTCTGCCAAAAGACCCTTACTTTCAACATACCATTCTAAGCGATTTTTAATTAAGTGTTCCGCTAATTTCATCAGAATTGAAGACAAAACTATGGGACGGTATGAAGAAACATCGGATGTAATTTTATTTGGTTTAAGGAATGGCAACACCATTTGACGTTTCCATTCAATAGGGATGTTTCCCGTATTCATAATAGAATTAATAAGCTCTAAATAATAACTGAGGACGTCATCATTTAAGTTAGCAAAAAAGGAATACGGGATGCCATCAATGCCTGGTGCAGAATCCTTAGTTTTATGAATAACACCTTTTAATTCAGTGAGAGTGAATGAAAGATCTAGCGTTGTACGGATGTCTTGGCTAGTGGATACAAGAGACAGGTTAAGGTTAATACCCTCAAGAACAAAAGGAGGAGCTAATTTATCTAAAAACTCACTGGCTAAAGAATCAGGTATTGGAGAAGGGTTGTTATAAATGGACCTAAATCTACGAATATTGCGCCAGACTGTCGTAGGGTGATTATTCGGTGAAATTGATAAGCAAAATGTTCGCCAAGATTCAAATTTTTTCTTCTTAAAACCTTTATAAGTTTCACTTATTAAGTTACTAACGATTTCAAAATTAACATCAGACATATTAAGATTATAATTGTGTTCAGCCTCTTTACGTTTGTTAATCAATTCTGTGCACTCTGAGTCCCACCATGGAGGCGAGGGAATTTTAGTAATATTGTTATTTTTACAGGAAAAACTTCATCGGCCGCTGCTATTAAGATGAGTGCTAAAGCTTCAGCACAACTATTTTCATTGCCATCAGAAATAACAGGCAAGGAGCAAAGGTTTCTGTCGACAACGTTTTTAAATTTGTTTGGTTTGAGAAAGACAGTCTTTTTATAACTACTTGAAGCAGGCATTCTATTAGCTAAAGAGATAGATGGAGAATCTGCAAACTTTTTTGGAAGGAGACGATAAAAGTGTATCAGCATATGATTTAGTTACTGGCGGATATACTTTTGTCGCTTCAGCATAAGATACAGAACTTTGTGCCATGTATATTTTAATAAATTTTTGTCTAGAAAATTCTGGGCAAGACTTATTAGTAGCATAGTGAAAACCAGAGCAAAGGCAGCAAGATGCACTTTCCTGTTCTCTTTCACAACTGTCTCCAGTGTGGCCTTGGCCACATTTATAACAACGAGGTTTCGACCTGCATTGAATTTTAGTGTGACCAAAACGACAGCAACTGAAGCACTGTACAGTAGGGAAAATATATAAATCTACAGGTAATGCATTACAGCAAATAAAAATTATTTTTGGTAGAACCTGCCTATCAAACGTAACAACTACGGATTGGGATGGTTTCCAAAGAGTTGTACCATCAACAATGGTTTTAAAATTGAGGCGTCTGACTTTTAAAATTGGGCCGCAACCAATTGGTGCTGTTGTATTATCAATAACTTCCTCCGGAGACCATTCCACAGGAACACCACGCACTAAACCCATTCTAGTAACATTAAAAGTAGGTATAAAAGCTTTATAATTATAGGTTTCAAGACTATTGTTAGTAATAAATGAATTTGCGTCAAGGAAATTGGAAAAAGAAAGAGATATTTTATTGCGTCCGATTTTTTTGACGCTAGCGTTTATTATGTTTTGGAAGGCGTTGAGCTTTAAGAACTTGCCAAATGTGATTGGGTGCAATGTCGTTCCATCATCTGGTGAAATAGTTTTTTTGGACATGAACAAAAGGCGCGCTGTCAGTTTTTTCGTAAGATTGTCTACCTATCTGAGTGGGAACAACTAAGGACGGTGCGGGAACATCAGGTATTTTATTATTAGGCACATCGGTGGAACCAATTATTTCGGAGCAGTTAGGCTCCAATGCAGTAACTAGTGATGAGTCCGTACAACCACAACCCGAAGACTCGGAACCGTGGATTTTACGGGTACGGCGGCGTTTATTGCAGTGTTTGCAAACATGCACACGACTTCTTTTTAAATAACGAGCCGAAGACGACCCATCGGTATCCATCCCCGATTCGTTAGATATTGTAACAAAATTACCTGCCGGGGGCACAAAGTCCCCCGGGTCAGGCGGTTCATTCATCTCGCACTAACTAAATAAAATAAATAAAAACTTACCACTACCGAAGAAACTAATCAAAACTAAAATTAAATTACAAATAAAAGAAAATAAAACACTAAAACTACGACTACTGATCTTATATTACAGTTTTTTTTTATATTTTAAAATTTATCTCAAAAAGACCGCGTCCGCCAAGTTTATAGTTTTCATGAAGCAATTAAATTGACCATTGCAAATATAAATTTATGAGAAAAAAAATTAGTACCGGAATAGGCAATTGCCAGCATTGAAAAAGTCACAAAAGGTATTATAAAAAGGGTAAGGTCGTAAATAGGGTAGCCCTTGAAAGGATTACCTATTTCACACAAAATGTCATTAAAAACTTTTTGTGTCGAGTTGACGGAGAGCTACTTACAAGGTTTTAGGCATAATATTCCGTAGTTACCGTATTAAGTACTTTTTCATGTAAAAACTTCCGTTTATTTAGAACGTTCTATATTTTTACATTTACCTAAAAGGTTAGTAACTAAAACTACTTAAAATAAACTTTAGTAATACCTACAACTCAAAAGTTGGTCGCTTAACCTTTTCTGATTAGCCAAATTGGACACGCCTACGTTCGTAGACAAGAAACATGTACACAGCCGCTCTTTATTTATGTTTGAAATGTAAAATATAAGCATAATATTGTAAAATATGTATCTAATAGCCAGGAGTTATAGGATATATCCGCGAAGAATAGCTGTGTGTTGGTAGTATCAGTCATCGTGTGCCAGGCATTCATAGCGGTAACTGACAGACATTAATCTCTTTGTTTTATAATATTTTTCATACCTTGTTCAGTTTGTTAGATTCGTCTAAAGTTTTCATTCAAGAATTCAGAAGTGATTCAGAGTGGATTTAAGTAACAGTTAAAATAAGGAAATAGGTACTTACCATGTGTATACAAAGGCGAAACATGGAACTTAACAGCGGCCGAGTAAGCTATGGGTCCAGCGCCGCCGCCTAGCTGCAGGCCGTGGCACAGCACTTGTACGATAGTGCTCACCACGGTTATGGTCCATCCCCACCCGCCTTCGGGGTAGTACCGACGCCCAAGAGTGAGGGCAGCACGCGCCCGCAGCGCAGCCGCCGTCTCAGCACCCACTGTCGCGCCATCACTCGCACACCTACCGCACCAAAACACTTTAGACACCATAAACAAAACCCATCTACCAGCACTCAACCAGTAGACAATCCCTTACAAACTTCATTTCATAGACACTGAACTAACCGACGAAACTGAGCCACTTCAGGCGCCGGTTCGTATCCTACACTTTTTGAACGACCCCGCTCCTGGTTTTGTTTGCACTTTTCCGGAAGTTTTAATCTATTTCCACTAACGCCATACGTGCACACCAAGTCCTCAGGTTGTAATCTAGGAGCTGGCTGGTACTTTGGTGTAAATCTTTCACGACAATCAAATTCTGGAGTCCTCCGCAAAAAAAGACGCTGCCGCAAGGATCGCTGTCGATGTGCCGTGTTCTTTCCGCACTCGATCGTACTTGCTTCGCCTGTATCCAGAAGGAATGACGTGCAACGATTGCTTCCACGAGGTCCAACTTCAGCCTGCCGGTTTTCATAAGAAATTCGCTTTTGGCCATCTCTACTATGGCATGCCAAAGTAGGGACATTACTTTGTGATGCACATTCGTTGTTATCTTCACATTTACTTGTTTGGTCGGTTGTGGGTGCGAATCCCTTTTTTATTTTCTTGACATCCGTGTGAAGAGATTTCCAAGTGGCGATAACATCCTCACGCGCCGGCTCGTCACTGAAATTAGGGACGGTGTAAGAATTGTGTATCTTTTCTCCCGGGCGGCCGCTGTCGGAATCTGACGGGACCGGCGCCACCCGAAGTCGCGTGGGCAAGCTGTCAGACCGGCGAAGCGTCATTGTCATTTAAATTTGGAGTCTTATTTTTAAAGCACAGCTGTTCATGTATTGTTCACTTTCACTGCTTACACATTTGCGAAATTCACGAAACGTTATCTGAAACAAGGAAAAAAATAGTAAGCAAAATAGGATGTGTCAAGAATATTAGTTACGGAAAAGAAGTTTTTGGGATATCTCAATGTGGGACATCGCATTCATCGAGCGCATTTCTGACTTGCGCAACAGGTGGACCAGCACTGGCTGGAGTGAGACTCGTATGATGACAACCTCGATGCCACATAAACGTCAAACAGATAAACGAAAATGGGATTGATTTAGCTAAGGGAATTTAGTATAAAATAACGGCTGTAAAAAGACACTTAACGAAGCCGAGAATCACTTATACTCCCTCGACCCCTGTACCGTTGCATGCATCCATAAGCACAATGTTTTGCGTGTGTTACGTTGCACACTACCGTAAACAGTGATTTTTCACACCAAAAATAATATTCGTTTCCCAGCAATTATTTTTGTGCTGCGTTACTTAGTTTGATGTACAGAAGGCGAAATTGACGGCTATGTATGGGTCTTTTTACATCCTGTGTAAAGTGTTTCATAATAAACCATTTCCCTTCGTTCGCAAATCATTATTTTACTGAACACATAAGTACAATAAGTAGGTACCCATACTCAAATTTAGCGACATTGACATGGGCTAAGATAAGAACTTTGTAGCTTTATTTTGGAAGTAAATAATGTTATGAATAGGAAGACTTATAAGCATTTCCCTGTCTTAATCTCATATAAAAGGTTGCTTCACTAGTATCAGGTAAAATAATGCTCCGCTATTAATATTCTCATAAATATTCATACATTCAGTAAATGTTATTAAATAAGGAGATTTAGGAAATTGAAGGCAATAGTCCGATAGCTGAAAGAGATTCGGTAATGTTGAACATTTGTGTATCCGTAATAATCCCGGGATGATTAATTATTATTATTATTATATTATATATCTTTACTAGCTGCGCCCCGCGGATTCACCCGCATAAGTCTCGATCCCGATGAAATATCGGGATAGTAAGTATCCTATGTTTTAATCCAAGTCATGGTCTACCATGTGCCAAATTTCATCCAAATCCGTTCAGCCGTTTTTGCATGATTGAGTAACAAACATCCAAACATCCACACTTTCACATTTATAATATTAGTAGGATTTCAGACATACGTCGTTATTAATGATGATTCACCTGGATTTGAAAAAGGCAATTTTGAAGCTATTATTCTAAACGATGCAGTTATTAAAAGAGCCAAATAATGCACTTGAGGACTATAAATTCTATCCAGAATTTAATGTAATGTGAAGGGTCAATGATGGCTTAGAAAAAGATATAAATTTGGGAAGTTTGCCAAATAATTAAAAGCAATAGTCAGTGATACCGATCTGATGAATAGTCGTGAAGTGTGTTTAAATCTTGAACTGTAATTGCTGATTCGTCCTGATGTACAGTCACGGATTTATGGGCTAATGAATGTCTTTTGTGATACTAAGCACTTCGATTAGTGAGCGAAATGTCCATAAATAAAGCAGAGACAATTTATCGAACCATAAGACAACTTCTTTTTAAGAGTTAGAAAGTTGTCCATGCTGAAAAGATACTGAAAATATAGCTTTTGTTCTGGTTTTTTAGTCTTCCACATTTTTAAAGTTTGGCAAATTTCCAATAAATCGACGAGGGTTCGTGGTGAAAACTTTTGAAACCAAAGACATAATTGCGGTTTTTCTAGAGATCTATCATCTTTAATTATTTTTTATGCATCTAATCTGCCCATTATTTCTGATTAATTAATCAGAACCAGTATGTAAACTTAAACAAAACATTCATAACGTTTACGAGACGGTTTAAAACAAACGTAAAAATCTGTAAATTGAATGTGAACTAACACTATAATGAGGGTTTGAATGTTAGAACTTTTCATACGTCATTTCATTCTGTCGGTAATTACATGCGCAGATTCTTTTGTTTTCCTCGCTTTGGCAGACAATTGAATTTGAAATCTTTTTAGTATCCTCGGATGATCCCTAGACAGTCTTCTATCGGTGGGTTTTATAGTAAATGCTCAACTAGTGCTTGCTATATGGTAATGTGTCTGGGCCATGAATTTAAGGAGTGATATGAATCGATCTGGTAATAGCTTTTCATTTTGAGGTAGACGGATTCTCACGGGCAGTGTAGTTTGATGTGTTAAATGTTTGTTTTTTGGGTTTTATATTTTTATCAAAGATACTTGTACACAGATATGTACAAGTATCGTAGATCCAGATGGATCTGAAACATAATCAGGCTGTAGAGAGTGAGACAGTGTAATTGGTGTATTTACTAAAGATACACTGGGATTGTAAAAAGGTACGATAATATATGTAGTAATGTATGTAAGTATGTAGTAAGTAAGCTAAGTTATAATGTAAGTAAGTAGATAATATATCTCGTGCAGAAAAATAAAATAAAGAACACATGTGCAGTTTGTGAAGTTTTATTTATTTTGTTAAAAAAGAAACTCTACGATAAAATACTTTATGAACATAGTTTCGCAGGCGCTTAGACGTTTTTAAGTTTGATGTTATCTAGTGAAGACTTTTTAAATAAATGTTTTTTGCCTGCAGGCTGAGCATGACGCTTTCTATTTCTTGAAAGACAAGACATAGCTATTTATATACAAAGTGACATTTCGTTTCTCCATTTTTGACAACGCACCGTAAAAATCCTTCTACTGTAGATACCCAAACTGTCAAAATCACACTGACTACTGACAGTTGTCTTAGGTAGTGAAGACAATTTGATTTTGTAATCACCATGCTAAAGAGAGTAGAAAACTTTTTACTCGACGGCCACAAAGTATAAAAATGGAATGGAAAAATGGAATTTTGCACATTTGGTATGGAAAATGTGAAAAATTATTACCTACACGTTGAGTTTAAGGGGTATAAGGGTTTCATGAAGGGGGTCGACATTTTCATTATTTTTGCGATAGGACACACCATTTTCGAGATATAAGCAAAATAAAAGAACAGCGTGAATAAACTACTGAATTTGGTAAGAAGTGCGGTTGACTCTTTCTAGTCTGCTGCCGTCGTACTGTCTTCAAGGAACGTCATTTTTGTCTATTCTTCCGTCGACAAAACGGTGCTCGTGATAAGCCTGCAGGTCTCATATCGAAGATTCCCGAAATAAAATTAAATTACATGGCAAAGTTTGGTCGTCAGTAAATACGTAGATGTGAAACGTAAACTTACGTAGTAAGAGTTCGTAACTCATTATTTTAAAGTAAAGCTAAATTAATCCTTCGTTTATTTGTGTCGTTGACACCACGTTTCACGACAGTTAGATCCTCATAAAAGTTAACTGCTTCGACCAACCGAAAAAGAAAGCCGGTAAATACTATTTTCATAGCAATTTCTTTTTCAAAAACTAAATAAAATCATTAATCGTGTGTTCAGTACAGTGAAAAGAGTGATAATAGTGAAATCGCAGCTAATTTCACTTGGAAGAGATAAATATCATTTTATTATTTCGACAAAACGCGCTGTTATGCACAGTGGTATTCTGACTTTGATTAATTCAGATATTCAAATCTCAATTTGGGACAATTGCCGACCTCATCAAGCATGTTCTTTCTCTTAATGTTGCTAGAGTTTTGACTTCTTATTCCTACTTTAATTCGTTGTAAAAGTTAAATAATTTCTTTCCACAATGTAATTTTGCTTGGGTTTGATTGACGATAAAAGCTTGATAATTTAGACTAGTTTAAGGCATGCACATCGATATTAGTTTTTCTATTCACCGTGAATATTATTTAATGCATCTTGCAGCGTAGAGCTAGCTGCTAATACGCCGGGGACTCGAACCCCGACGTGAGCTAGCTAAAAAATCAAACTCACGCAGCTGGTACACGTAAAATTTATTATTAAAAAGAACATCCGAAATAATTAAGAAATAAGTCAAAAAAATGTAAATGTTCAGTCGTTGGAAGTTGTAACAGGCTACCAAAAAAAAAAAAATATATATTTACGAGAAGAAGATTTTCGGAGAAAAAACTTATGGATGTTTCCAAATTTTTAGTAATTTAAGTATATAGACGAATTTAAATTCGATTGCAATCGTACGAAATTCGTGCCGCTCTATAAATTATTTAACACAAATAAGCTCAAGATTAAGGTTTTTCTTTACATAATTTCGTTAATATAAATTTTAAAGAGAATAAGATGTGATATTGAGAATTTAGGAAAGCACCTTAAAATTAAAATGTCACACGACGGTATAACACAGAAGACTTCTATTATATGATGGTTGGGCGTTATTGCGCCACACAAATGTCTTATTTAGCACCTGATGTGTCCGTTAGGCACCTGTGTCGTCGACCTTGCTCAGCAACGATCCTGCGCTTCTCTCCGCAAGCTCGCTCGGACTTCTGCGGCCGGCAGACGAAGGAAGAAGACAGGCGAACAATAAATGGCAGGTTAAGGCCAAAAAAGGTGGCCTTTCAAACAATCAAAGAAAAAAAGTGACGAGAAATTCCAGGGAACGTATCCGCTGACTACTCACATATAGTGGTGGTTAAAATTTGAAATTAACTTTCGAAGAAAGATTAAATATTATTGAATAAAATATCCACACAATAGGAATTCCAACAACAGAATGCGTTGCATTTTTTTCTTCTTGACAATGTTCAGAACAATTGTCAATTTTTAAATAATCCAAAAAAACGAAAAAGTAAAAAAACTGACCGAATGACTCGTAAAAAGAATTTAATCGAAATGACAACAAAAAGTATCTAATTGCAGGAATTATACTGCATCACACCCATTCCAGCAAAAAAAAAAATATGTCGATAAAGGAACAACAACTGAATATGAGTTGCATCACTAAAATTAGGAACAACACCTAAGGATTGTTAACATGAAAAAAATAAAAAAATCACTATATGAGTGACAATATCATAGAAGAATGTGTACGAAGTATGTGAAAGAGGGAAGATAAGAAAAAGAAAAAATAAGGAATTAAATATGTCTAGTAGATAAGTTACATAAACCTAATAAGCAGCATCGAAGTGCAGCAGATAAAGAATAAATTTGTAGCGCCTCCAATCTAAACATTACCAGTGCGAGCTCCTGACGTGTCCTCTAAACCTATGAATAACCTAAAAACTAACGACTTAGGAACTAAAGGATATAAATTAATCTAGATGTACCTAACTAGCCTAATTAAATCATAGTATCCCTTAGATAAATTCAAAAACAAAGAATAAAATACGACCTCAGTCATAATATCTACCAAACACAAATTAACAACATCAGTCAAAGAACTAATAATAAATTGTGAAAAAAAAAAAAACTTCTTCAGACGAAATAAGAAAATAACAGGATGATAAAGAGTGTATGATAAGTTTTGATGATAAAAGATGAAAGGTTTAGTAAGACAACATTTTGTTAAACAATTTAAAATTATCGACAAAAAAAATATCGACATTGTCCCAACACTAAACACTTTGTTATAGAAATTCAAATCATCGACAAAAATCTATCGACAGTGTCCCAACACTAAACACTAAAAGTAACGCCTTATGTGGGCGTGGTCAAAATAGTGGCAGTAAACAAGAAGTTGTCAACAAAAAGTTTATTTTAACAACTAGATGTCGCTGTCTATTTTTAGCCTTAAGTTAAAAGTAACGACTTAAGTTGAAGTGATAACTCCAGTAAGATACGGCTTCAGACACAAAAGACTGGAAATAAAAGATAGGACTTGAGTCAAAGATAAAAATCATGTGGGGAATTCATTTAAGAATGTCCTTGATGTGATATCGTCCGGAATGTACCGAATCACAATCATGCAAGACATACGTGGTTCTGGAAATGACCCTTACAACACGACATTTAACAAAACGTGGAGCAAGTTTACCGGAAAAGTAATCCATACCAGACGATCTGGAAAAGTTTCGCCTCCATACAATGTCACCAACGTTGAGAGTGATAGCCGAACGGTTTTTATTGTATGTCTGACAATTTCGGAGGAAAGCCATAGAAAGGTTATCGGCAACCTTCGCATAAATCTCAGCAAGGGAAGAAAGATTAGACGCATGTTGAGACCGACTTTCGGCTAAATTGATGCCTCGAGTCTGCCTATTAGCATGAGTAGAATCTATAAAAATTTCCCTACCAAACATTAGAAAGTTTGGTGTAAAACCAGTGGCTAAGTTAATACATGAATTGAGATATAGTTTGACCTTAGGTAACAATTTTGACCAACTTCTTTGGTTTTCTCCGACTAATATGCTCAAACACGTAACGACACTTTGGTTATATCGCTCAACAGTGTTGGCCTGTGGAGTATAATAGGGCGTATATATTGGAGAATCTATGTGAAAGGATCTGAGAAAGTTTAAAAATTGATTACTACGAAAAACTGTAGCGTTATCGCAGAGAATAGCCCGTGGAACTCCAAAATTGAAAAATATTTCAGATTCAAGGGCTTTAGTTATAGAACTGGCGTCTACCTTTTTTAAGGGAACAAGCCAGACATACTTAGAGAACACATCAACCATAGATAAAATATACCTATTACCGTAATAAGCGATAGGCAATGGACCAATGACGTCTATAGAAATAAGTTGTAGAGGTAACGTAACGTCTTTTGGATAGCACATCTGACCACGTGGTTGGCTGTTAGAGATTTTGTAGGCTTTACACAATTCACATTGTCTTAACTTTTCGGAAACATCCCGAAACATGTTCGGCCAGTAATATAGTTCTTTGATTTTAAGGTAAGATTTCATGACACCAGGATGTATAGAAGGAAAATCGTTATGAACTTCCTGAATCGCGAGTGGAACCTTTTCAGACGGTAAGACAACTCGCCATGGGTCAGAAGACAAAGGACTAATAATGGGCATGCGTCTTAGAAGAACACCGTTACGAATAGTGTATGCAGGAAACATTTGAGGTGTATCGCGAGCACCTAAATATACCTTTTTATACCATCGATCATTAGTTTGGTCAGGTCCTTGATCAAATGTAACTGGGCTAGCGTAGATCCTAGATAAAGCATCAGGAACGACATGTTGCGAACCCTTGCGGTGAACAATATCAAACGTATATTGTGAGATAATGGTAGCCCATCGAGCTAAACGTCCAGAAGGGTTGTTAAGAGTAAGAAGCCATTTCAAAGCCATGTGGTCCGTTATGACGGTAAACCTCGTACCGTCTAAATAACAACGAAAGTGTTTTATTGAATCTAAAACAGCTAAAAGTTCGCGTTCGGTAGTACTATAATTACGTTCTGCTTTGGAGAATAGTCGGGAATAATAGGCAACGGGATGTTCTACATTATCGATTTTTTGTGACAGTACCGAGCCGAGTCCAACAGAAGACGCATCGCACTGTAAAATGAATGGCTTGGAAAAATCTGGGCATGCCATCACAGGTGTGTTAATTAATGCTTCTTTTAGCTTAATAAAAGCCTGTTCGGCGGAATCATCACAGTTGATTCGATCGCGACCTTTACTTTTTCCCAAGAGAGCGGTAAGAGGGGCAATTATAGAAGAAAAACCATTCACAAAACGCCTATAGTATGAACACATACCAATGAAACCACGTAAAGACTTAGCGGTGGTAGGAGTCGGATAATCCCTGATAGATTCAAGTTTACCAGGATCGGTCTGCAGACCTTTTTCATTCAAGATGTATCCCAAATACTTCAATTCGCTTTTACAGAATTCGCATTTCTTGAGGTTGATGGAGAGACCAGCCACCTTGAGTCGATTTCGTATCTTTCTAAGGAGAGCGAGATGACTATTAAAGTCTTTCGAAATTAGAATTAAATCATCGACGTAACCAAAAACACAATCATCACTGGTCGAGGTATATTCAAAATTAACAATCATATCGGTAAGACGTTGCATCTCTGAAGCAGCATTAGTAAGACCAAACGGCATCCTGACGAACTCAAATAAACCACGCTGAGGAACAATGAAAGCCGTTTTCTCGCAGCTATCTTTATCAGCAAGAGGAATCTGCCAAAATGCACTTCTAAAATCAAGTGAACTTATATATTTGGCTCCGCGAAGGTTATCTAGAATATCTTGTATACGAGGGAGGGGATAGGAATCTCTGATGGTAACGCTATTAAGTTTCCTACTATCAACACAGAAACGAACAGATCCGTCTTTCTTTGTGACCATTACAACAGGACTAGCCCATGGTGAACGAGATGGACGAATAACTCCAATCTCAAGCATCTTATCAATCTCTTCGTTTAAAATGTTTAACTTGACAGGTGAAAGAGGATAATATCTCTGTCTGATTGGTTGTCCTATCGTATTTATCTTGTGGGAGAGCCAAGTCGTCTTACCAAGACCGACAGAATCGGATGAAATATCTTCAAACTCGTTAATTACTCTCTGTAAATTCAGTTCTTGATCAGGGAGTAATATGTTACGCGGGTGTAAATAACGGACCTCATTTGCAGAGGGAGGTTGGACAGGAGGATGGTTGACAGCTGAAATATACATATTACCTTTGATATTTTTATCGAAAGCTTGACTAAAAACAGAAGTCAGACCAAATTTGTTCCAAAATTCGATACCTAGGATAACTGAAGACGACATATGACGTGCTACTAAAAACTCGTGGGTAAAAGTTGTTCTATTGAACTTAACCGGTAGATAAACGGTTCCTAAAATATCAATGGGCGAATTATTCGCAGAAATAACACGAGGACACGTATCGTCTCTCTTTAAAGAAATTCCTAGTTCAAGAATCAAACTGTCACTAATAAGGGACATCTGTGCGCCTGAGTCCAATAAAGCCTTAACTAAACGGTCACACAACCATATCTCAATAAATGGACGGTTATCAGGGGAAAAAGAAGTTATCACCGGTGACACTATACGAGACGAAACGTGCCGCCGGTGGCTTACAAATTTTTTTGGATTACATTTGGGACAGTTACGTGTCATAACACCTGGTGTACGACATTTGAAGCAGAGCAATCCAGGGTAATTTGGGCACGAACGATAAGAATGGCCAGGTTCATTACATTTGGGGCATTGATGAACTTCGTGAGTCGCAACAGATACTGACTTGGAAGTTCCAGGCAAAAAACTCTCAAAATGAGAAGCCATATCGATAAGCGAACTTAAATCACTAAACTTATGAATAGATAGGCATGGAAAGTATTTTGGGTGCATATTGTGAGTTATAATCTGTAGTAAATTTTGTTCAAGGATGGGATTGGCTAAACGATCATTCAAATATGAAACTTGGATGATGAAATCCCTTACAGACTGGTCAGGTCTCTGTCTCAAATTTCTGACCTGTTGTTCGGTTTTAAACTCAAAATCAGTGGGTCCGAACGTCTTTATAAAGGATTCTTTAAGTTCCGTATATGAAAGATCGGGGTGACGGATAGATCTAAAATATTTCAGCGCAGCCCCAGAACAGACTTCATGGAACCGTTTGATTAAATAATGGTCAGAAATATCATCAGCTTCTTTGCGTTCATCAATAGACACGAAAAATTCGCGGACGCAAGAATTACCAGAATAATCGATTTTCCACTTTGAGAGAGAGATTTGTTTGTGTGAATAATGTGGATATTCATCGGATTTCATTGGGGATGGGATAACCGATGATATTGAAGTTCTTGATAACCTAGGTGGAACAGGTGGTGGTCTTGAAATTATTGGACTTTCACGTCGTGGTGTCTCACATATAGAACGATCTTGATCAGCCATGACGGAAAATTAAAACAAGATCAAAAGAATAAATGCAAATGGAAAAAACTCCTTTATCAAGATAAACAAGGTTAAAATATGCGAACCTCTCCGTGAAACAATGTGGACAATTATGAAAGGCGTGTTATTTGTTGATACTGGATCAGGCACAGAACAGACGTCGAAAAAATGGGCAAAAAAAAGAAGCCATAGTCTGCCCTGTTAGATCACAAAAAGACACAACAAACAAAATAGAGCAATCTCCTTGTACGAAGCTGAAAAGTGACCATGTTGAGGTTTATGGCTGATGAATGAATGTTATGGCCACACAACAACAAAGAAAAAAGTTGGGCTAGTAATCAAAAGACAAATAGATAATAGCAAACAACCGCCAAAGAAAAAGGTATGCTAGCATAAAAAAATAAATAGACACTAGCAAAAAAGATATCAATGGACAGCTGGACTAGAATCAAAAATGAACTAGATACAAGCAAACAACCGAGCATAAAAAAGCTTACCTTCGGTCACGAGGCCTAAAACATTCACACTTCAGACACACACTACGGGAAACTAACTACAGCTAAGTTACAGAGGAGAAATTAAACTCAGGATTCAAATATATTTGTGGGGAGAGTAATAAATAGTCAGCTATGTGATATAGTTACAGGGTTATTTTATAGAAATAACACTTCAAAAATAAACAGGTAATGCAAACTGGTCGAAGTACTGTCCACAGCACAGTGCAGCGCAAAGTTCACGGAGCATCCACTTTCGGCTGAGCGAACGCAAGGAGTGTGCCGATTCGAATGAAAGAAACAGTATCCAAGCTAGTCGGATTCCAGAATCTGTAAATGACAATGGTGACACGGGGATTAAAATATTTTTTGCTCAGAGGGAGCACCACACACGATATAACGAAAAAAAATAATATGTAAATAGTACTTACTTTTAAAAATCGGGCGCCATATTGCAGCGTAGAGTTAGCTGCTAATACGCCGGGGACTCGAACCCCGACGTGAGCTAGCTAAAAAATCAAACTCACGCAGCTGGTACACGTAAAATTTATTATTAAAAAGAACATCCGAAATAATTAAGAAATAAGTCAAAAAAATGTAAATGTTCAGTCGTTGGAAGTTGTAACAGGCTACCAAAAAAAAAAAATATATAATTATCACAAGAAGATTTTCGGAGAAAAAACTTATGGATGTTTCCAAATTTTTAGGAATTTAAGTATATAGACGAATTTAAATTCGATTGCAATCGTACGAAATTCGTGCCGCTCTATAAATTATTTAACACAAATAAGCTCAAGATTAAGGTTTTTCTTTACATAATTTCGTTAATATAAATTTTAAAGAGAATAAGATGTGATATTGAGAATTTAGGAAAGCACCTTAAAATTAAAATGTCACACGACGGTATAACACAGAATGCGTTGCATTTTTTTCTTCTTGACAATGTTCAGAACAATTGTCAATTTTTAAATAATCCAAAAAAACGAAAAAGTAAAAAAACTGACCGAATGACTCGTAAAAAGAATTTAATCGAAATGACAACAAAAAGTATCTAATTGCAGGAATTATACTGCAATCTGCACAGTGGCTTTATTTTCAATTTAAGTGACATTCATTAAATACTGCCAATCAACAGCTGTGCGTATTTTTTTGCATTTTCCATTTTTGGTTCAATCGTTCATTAATCGTTTTCTATTTTAGACTCAACGATTGGTTCATTCAATTAATATTAAATCGTTTAAAAAACTGTTTTTGAATAAAAAAGGAACCATTGCAACTGCCTGCAAGCTGTTGGGAATCAAATTGGTTCGCCTTGCTGAAACGTGACTTCAGCCTGGAAGAATGGACGATGCAATTTTACAAGTGGATTGAGTGAATTTTGAATGCAAACAAAAATTATTATTTGACAAGAAATTGTATTCATTTGATCTTTCGAATTAATACAATTTCTCCTCGTTATTGTTGCAGCTAATAGAGCTTCCAAAGGCTGTGTAGATAAATTCATTGATTTTATGAAGGGCGGTAGCAAATAATTAATCAATTTTGTGAAGTAGGTAGTAAAGTAGTTGGCTACTTATCGATGAAGTCTGGAAGACGTCTGCGTGGGTACGGATAAGCAACTCTTAGTCATAATTTTGTAGACGGCTCACCACCCACGCTTCCTGCAGATTTCTTAATTAGGAACTTTTGGCAAGAAAGATTTATAGTCAGCAGATTATTGGATCTAAACATGTTCAAATATGTTTATGTGTTACATATAAAAAGAAACTAATTTATAGGACATGAACTGTCCGGTTAGGTAGTGGACTGTTAGTTAAAGTCGCGGTGAAGAAAACTCGTTAATCAAATGGTTGGTTCGTTGATTTAAACCAGAAATAGATTTGGAATTCAGTAGTATTTTGTGTCTTTGTTTCATCCAGCACCGATGCCATACTTAGAGCTTTAATTATAACAGTTATTTTAAGTTTGTTCTAACAAACTAACATCGACCTTTTTTTGTAAATTAATATATTGACAACAATATCCTCATTACTGCGGCTGGAGTGGGAGCCATTTATCTCGACTCTCGACTTGTATTATGTCTATAAATTACTTATGGCAACTTAGCCAAAACCGAAACAAGTGTAATTTTATACTGATCCTTTGTAAAGGTTACAGAAGTTCGCCCTTACGAACTTCTGAATTTATTCCTTTGGGGCACAGCGATATTTGTTATTTAAGTACTTATTTAGGTATAATATTAAACCAATATTACACCTAGAAAAGTGAATTATGATATTGAAACTATGATTGGAATCATAGTACCATCATAGGTTCCATTATAACTTTCCTGGAAAAAGATTCAGTAAGTACAACTACTTTTAATGTTGTACGAGCAGTCTGCTCATTTACCTAGTAACCATCACGATTACTCGTTTCAATAACTTAGTAATTATACATTTAACATGTCCATTTGCACTATGTCAAATGTTTCTTGCGTTCTTGCAACAACCACAATACAAGAACTGGGTTTCCGCACTACCACACATGTTTCAGAATGGTTCCTCTAGTCTAATCTGTGGAATCTTGTTATGTGGAATCTCCTTCGTGGAAGGAGTAGATCTAATTATCGCCAAGGCACCGTGAATGCGTAGTTTGCCTCTGCATAACAAAGAGACTTAATTATATCTTGATCCTGATGCAATCTATGAGAATTCTATTGGATTTACAGGAGTAAACACTGCTGTCGAGAGCTTGTAGGAACTCCTTTCCAGACTATGTCAAGTTTTTAAAAAAGTTTAAGTACCTACCTAATAGTTTTCTTATGAAGCTCAGTGCAATGTTAACAATTAAAAACGAAAAAAATCTACATAAAGTTCAGATATTGATTTGGACTAAGAACTACGTTTTCGTTTCCCGGCTAGGCTAACTAATCTAATATTCTTAAAAATATTTGCAGAAGTTCTTTAAAAGAAAATAATCAAGAAATTCTCGGAGTATTGTAAGATTGCAATGAAATTAATAAGAAGGCGCTCTAATTAGCAGAAGTCGGGTTTAAACGTTTATACCCAGCTAGACGAGGCGTATTCTACGATATTATGTACTTTATAATTGCTTCAAAAGATCGCATTTCAGAAGGGACTGTGACAGTTACTGACTCCGAAGTTTTTATTGAATTGCGACAAACTAATTGTGAAAGTTTAATACGAATTTAATCCTCATAATATCTCCTCGAAGTGTTGTTGTTATTGTGAATCTGTTGCAGAAATACGGATTTCATACGTTAGAATGCATTCCGAACCATTTAATGGAATCATCCAATAGCTGTTACTGTAAACAAGCTTTACAAAGATAATATGTTGCTGAACGAACTTTAAACGAAACCTACAAATAAATGACAAAACAATGAAACGACAGAAATGGAAAAGGAAAGACATTTTCTGTTATGTCTTTATTCAAATAATTTTCGTGTGGATTAGTAGGGTCATGTAATCGTAGACTACTATTGACAGCGGTCGACATAGGATGGCTGATACCTCTACTGTATTATTAATTTGACTTTAATTTAAAATGGAATTTATTATTAATTTAATTTAAAATAAAAACAGTCACATTTAGTGTGTGTCACATTTGAGTTATAGTGGAAGAACATTTTCTAAAAAATAAAAGATAACATAATGTAGAAAAAATGACCATGCCAAGTTTTTTTCATGTTTTTTTTTTGGTATACCTACACTTTTTTTTTCAGCAAAAGTAAAATGCGATAACTAAAATGGAATAAAACACAAAATGTGATTGTTTTTATTTTTAATTAAAGTCAAATTATGTTTAAATTAATGAAATTTGAAATTATACAGGTACGACAGGTATGTAATAAGACCGATTGAGATTCAGAAAGAGACTGTCAAATAGGGTATGAGTGGCCGAGACGACGTACTAGAAAGCTATCGTTCGTTTTCCTTCTTTTAATAAAGCTCAATGAGCGATAATATTTAAGGACTGGTACGTCATTACTCATTTTCGTATCAGTAAATATAGTCCTCGTCATAAGCGATTTACGGTCGCCCTCTCTCACCGATATAACTTTTTACGGTCATGTGTAACTTTGACAGCTACAACAACAACAAAAACTACTTCAGTTTCACTCTCAAGAGGTTATATTAATTCCTCCACTACATTATAGTAAACTTCTAAGTTGAAATTGGAATACATATTGATATTAAAATACTTCGTCATATGAAGTCGTTTGATATTAGGGTAAATAGCGTTTCGTGAACAATATAGGGACAGAATGCCACTTAACTGCGTACAGTGAATTAGATATGGAGATTTTTACATTATTATGCTCACTGTGAGTCATTATCAATTGCCACATTAATATACGAGGGCGACACTGAAAGTTTTTAGAACTGGCCACTTGTAAAATATATAATAAAAAAATAAGTTCAAATTTTGAAAATGGAACTCTTTGCCAATATTATTGTGTATGTATTGTATTAATTTGCCATTTGTTTACGATTTGGCGGCAAATTTAAAATTGTCTGTGTCACGTCAGCATGTATTTAACGTGAGAAAATTTCCGTAAAATGATTTTTTATGACTTTCGATGTCATTTAAGTCAACAAGAAAGTTATGATAGACTTCGATTGGCTTTTCACGATGAAGCCCCATCTCGAGCCACTGTTTACAACTGGTTTAATGAGTTTAAACGTGGTCGCACTAATCTCACCGATGATCTGCGTGAGGGACGGCCTTCTACGGCAACTGCTAAAGATAACATCAGTGTTATGCGGCGTATGATAGAGACTGACAAAAGAGTGACTTATCAGCAGATTCGGACAAGCTTAGGCATCGGTATGAGTCAAGTGCACAAAATCCTCCATGAACCTCATAATTTGACAGAGGCCCAAAATCTCTGTCGTGTTGATTGGTGTCGTGAAATGGTTCAAAGATTTAACAGAGGTGACTCGAATGCTGTGTTCGACATACTTACGGGTGACGAAAGCTGGATTTATAGTTATGATCCTGAAACTAAGAGACAGTTTGCTGTCTGGGTGTTTCCTTCCGAGGAGTTGCCAACTAAAGTGAAGAGAGGTCGAAGCGTGGGTAAAAAGATGGTGGCGTCGTTCTTCGGAAAGACAGGTCATTACGCAACACTTGTTTTAGAGGATCGAAAAACAGTTACTGCGGACTGGTACACTAACAATTGTCTGCCACTTGTCTTGGAAAAAGTTCGGGAGAAACGACCTCGCAGTAGGATCCTCCTTCACCACGACAACGCCTCGTCGCACACCGCCAAACAAACAATCGACTACTTGGCGACGTCAGACGTGGAATTACTGGGTCACCCGCCCTAAAGCCCCGACCTCGCACCTTGCGATTTTTATTTATTTCCGAAAATAAAAGAAAAAGTTCGAGGAAAACGTTTCATGGACGCCGAGGAAGCAGTGGCTGCATTTCAAAATACCGTCAAAGAGACCCCTAAGAACGAGTGGGCAGAGTGCTTTTCTCAGTGGTTCCATCGGATGCAGCGATGTATTGATGTAAATGGACACTATTTTGAAAAGATATAATAAAACTAATAACTTGCTAGTTTGTTCAGTTTTTGATTTTCTAAAAACTTTCAGTGTCACCCTCGTATATAATTAACGTTTTTAATATGCATTATAAGTGATTGTTTGTTATCAGGGTAATATTTTTATGATTTTGTTGTATTACTAAAAAGTACTTTTTTATTAAGTTCTTACTTATAAAAGTTTGTGAATTGTGCAACCAACTGTAGGTAAGTACATACTTGATCCATCCATATGCAACAATCTAATATTTCTGTGTTATTCGTATCGACATTACGTTCAGACTTTACGGAAGCCACTGCTGAAACTATGCTTCTCTGCACTGACCGCGACTTAATTGAAAAGTAGTGTTGTGTTACTGTAAGTAAAAGTGTTGTCGCTTCAAAGAAAACTTTCTGATTTAATTATTAGTTTATTCATTTGTTAAAAACATATTTAATTAACCTTTTTAGGGCTACTCAAAATGAATACGTTTACCTATTTAAAATTAAACATATTATTCAATTAATATTTAGGTTGGCAGCACTGGTGTCGCGCCATTATTGTTCCGTTGCAAATTTCCGGATGAGTGGTGGGGCGACACTTGCCACACGAACATTGGAAGAGGTGATCGGCAATTGGTCGTTGGATACAGTGCGAGTAACATCTCCAGAATTTATTATAAAATAAGTGTGATTATATTCTAGACTAAATAAAATAATAAAGTTATAATTATTGTTTACGTGTAGTTTGAATAAAGTATTTTACATCAGAAGTGGTACGGAAACGCGCCCAGATGCCGCGAACCCGCAAGCGCACTCGAGGAAAAACAAGTGCGTCAAAAATAAGTCGTACAAGTAGCTCGTCATCGAGCTCTGGTTCGCCTTCTTCCAGCAGTAGCAGCTCTGATGGACACAGATGTAGAAAAAAGAGACGCACCAGGCGTGCTTCTCCCACAGTAAGCCAAAATATTATTCTATCTTCAGTGATTCCTGATTTTTACCCATTAGTGGACGATATTGAAATGTGGATAAATGTTGTGGAAGCCAATGCTCGTGCTTTTCGTTGGTCTGATCGTGTCCTACGATATCAAGCTTTGCAAAAATTGCGTAATACTGCTAAAACATGGTATGACTCACTACAAAAAAATAAAACGCAATGGACTACTTGGAAATGGAAGGATTGGCGAAATACACTATTAGATACATTTCAAATAAAGCGTAATATGTATTGTTTGCTAAAAGAATTGGTCCAAACGAAACCCTCTGATGGCCAGTCATTATACGAATGTTATTTTGTACAAAAAGTCAAAATTGACAAAATAAGATTGTCATTTTCTGATCAAGATATTATTTCGGTAATCAATTGGCGATAAAAGTATAATCACTGCAGCAGATGCTGGTAATTTTAAATACTGTGATGAGTTGGCCTCATTTTTGCACGGAAAAATTTATGTCAACCCAGAACAAAAGCCCGTTCAGAAGCATAAAAATTCAACTCGATTCTTCTATAGTAATGCTGATAAAAAGACTGACAGTTCTTCTAACTCTTATGGAGTACCAATGCATAGTTCTGTTTCCAATGCTGGTGTAAATATAACATGTTTTCGCTGTGGTGAACCTGTTCACAAAAAGACTAGCTGCAGTTAGAAGGATAATGTCAAATGTAATGTGTGTAACAGATTTGGTCATTTAGAGCTTGCATTTAGGTCTAAACCTGTTTCGGATAAGGCGGGAGGAAACGCCCGGGTGTTATCATTGCGTGGATCGACCGGAGGACACGGTGGAGCATACGGTGGAGGTCTGCCCGGCTTGGGCGGAGCACCGCCGTGTCCTCGTGGCGGCAATCGCCGGCGGCGACCACTCGCGTCTGGCCCTGGTTCAGGCCATGGTACGGAGCGAGAGGGAATGGGAAGCCGTCACCTCCTTCTGCAAAGCAGTAATGCTCGCAAAGGAGGAGGCGGAGCGCGAGAGGGAGAGGCAATCACTGCGCCCTCGCGCCTC
Source organism: Dryobotodes eremita (assembly GCA_917490735.1). Lineage (NCBI taxonomy): Eukaryota > Metazoa > Arthropoda > Insecta > Lepidoptera > Noctuidae > Dryobotodes > Dryobotodes eremita. The sequence continues at coordinate 12,428,226 of OU823251.1, read as the reverse complement.
TAGTCGCCGCAGGAGGAGACACCCTGGGCGTCGGGAGTCGATTGCCGACTCCCGGCCACCGTAGGCGCGGGCTTGCGGACGGCGAGCAATGGGCAGCTCGCCGTCCGGTAAGGACCAGGCCCGGGTCGACGGCGCGTCATGTTCCACGCGCGCCTCGAAGAGATGTCAGCAAAATTGACGGGGTCCGATAGGACCGATGCCTGCCGGGGCTGCGGATTGTTCGAAAGAGTTACCGTGGCCCTGGCGCACAGGCAACTGAAGGAACACGGGTGGGTTTTAGTCAGTAAGAGTCTGACACGCCCTTCCGCTCCGCCCAGAGCGGGAGAGGTCATTTGATGATTTCCCACCCAAAAACCTTGCAATTTTCCGATTAAATAAACTTGTTTTATTAACAGGATTTAAAACAGATTCTTGCTCTGAGGTCACACATGGGGCACAGGTTGACATTATGGTTGATAACGCTGAGCTTAATGGGGTCCTATATATTTGTGATGAATTAGCTGGCTGTCCTATTTTAATTGGTAGGAATTTTACGGAGGATAAAATAATTATGTATGCACGTGTAGGAAGTAGCCTTTCTTTTTGCCCCATAAGTAACTACCATGTCGCTTTAATAGAGTCTTCTATGTTACACCCTGATTCTGTTGAACACATCTCTGTGTTAAATAAAATATTTTCTAGATATCCTCGGGTTATTTCAAAAGATTTAATATCGTTAGGGCAGACTTCTTGTGTTGAGTTAGACATTGAACTAATAACTAATAAACCTGTGTACCATAGACCCTACCGTATGTCTGAATCCGAAAAGGCAGTGACAAGGGAGATTATTGATGACCTATTAAAAATGGAATAATTCGTGAAAGTAATTCCGCTTATGCCAGTCCGATTCTGTTGGTCGATAAACCTTCGGGCGAAAAACGATGACGTATGTGCATTGATTATAGATCACTAAATAAAATTACTGTCAAAGAGAAATACCCAATGCAATTGTAGAAGACCTTATAGACAAACTTAGAGGATGTAAATGCTACACATCTATTGATTTAAAAAGTGGCTAATATCAGATTAATGTAAATGAAAATTCTATTGCTAAAACTGCATTTATTACGCCTGATGGCCATTTTGAATTCAGAAGGATGCCATTCGGGTTATGCAATGCACCGTCTGTATTCCAAAGGTTAATGAACACCGTCTTGGGTAAACTACGCTTTGATAAAGTTATTTGTTACATGGATGATCTATTGATAGCAACGGAGTCGGTGGATGATAATATAAGGCAGCTAAACGAAGTATTAAAATTATTCTGAAGACGGTGTACGTCCAGGTAAAAAGAAATTAAAGGCAGTAGAAAATTATCCTGCGCCTAACAATGTGCATCAAGTACGACAATTTTTAGGCCTAATTAATTATTTTAGAAAATTTATAAAGAATTGTGCTCTTATAGCTAAACCGTTAACAAAACTCTTAAAAAAAGATATCACGTGGGAGTGGGGATACGATCAAGTTTCAGCAGTCAATAAATTAAAACATGAGCTATTACATAATGCCTTATTAAAAATATATGACCCCAAATTACCTACTATTTTATACACTGATGCTAGTCGCGATGGTATAGGCGGCATACTGACTCAAGTTACTGATACAGGTGAAAAACCAATCCATTTTTATAGTCGACAGACTTCAAATGAGGAAAAGTGTACCACTCTTTTTAGTTAGAGTTTTTAGCAATAACTGTTGGACTTCAAAAATTCCGTCACTATTTATTGGGATCCACTTTTAAAATTTATACAGATTGCAATGCTGTTAAATATACAATAAATAAGCTAGAAATTAATTCTAGAATCGGTAGGTGGGTATTACTTACACAAGAATTCACGTTTGAAATAATACAGAAACCAGGGGCTCAGATGCAACATGTTGACGCTTTGAGCCGAAATCCAGTTAATACAAATTCCACCTCTATATGCAAAGAAAGTGTGTTGGCTATTACTGAAGCAGATTGGTTATTGTCAGTACAGTTACAAGACCCAAGTATTTGTGCAATCAGAGAAATATTAGAATCAGGTCAGGCCGAGCTTAATAAGAAAGTGTATAATGAATACGAGTTGTTGGGTAATAAGGTATACCGTCGGACTGTCTACGGTAGACGGTGGGTTGTCCCTAAACAATGTATTTGGCAAATTATTAGAGTGAATCATGACGACCTGGGACATTTTGCCGAGGATAAGGCAATTGAAAGAATAAAATCATGTTATTGATTTCCCAAAATTAAGAAAGTAGTATCTTAATATATAAAAAATTGCATTAACTGTATTTACTATAAGAATATCCATGGCAAAAAGGAAGGCAAACTGTTTCCTATGCCTAAATATGCAAAGCCGTTTCATACGCTTCACATAGATCATCTAGGTCCATTTGTAAAGACCACGCGTAAAAATACCTGCGTCTTGGTGACAGTTGACTCTTTTACAAAATTTGTATTTATATCTCCTGTTCGTAACACTAAAAGTCAAGTTGTTATTAGCGAGTTCGTCTTATATGTGATGCTGGGAGTTATTTACCTCTAAGTTATTCATTAAGTTCTGTCTGGACAAAAATATACGACATGTTATAGCTACTGCTGTTCCACGCTCAAATGGTCAGGTGGAACGCTTTAATCGCACCATCCTTGACGCATTGAGAAGTATGGGTGCTAATACCAGCTATGACAAATGGGACACTCATATTACCAGTATCCAACAAGGTATTAACAGTACCATTAATAAAACCACATCAGCCATTCCCAGTGAAGTATTCTTTGGATACCGACTTCAAACTGATGCTGACATGTTGGCACAGGCAGATGAATCTGTTGACGTCACGTTATTAAGGAATAACGTCAACAATCGCATTCAAGTAAGTGCAGACAAACAAAAGCAGGCTTTCGATTCCAAAAAAAAAGAAACTCATAGTTACAACGTCAACGATTTGGTAGTTATAAGAATTCCGAGTCAATCCAATGACGGGCAAAGTACTAAACTATTACCACTTTTCAAAGGACCTTTTCAAGTGACTGAAGTATTCGGTCATGACCGCTATAAAGTGAAGGATATGCGTGGCGCTGAAAGAACAAGCAAGTGCTATGAGGGGAACACGTGTGCTGAAAAAATGAAATGTTAACAAGTACCTAATAGATACTCGACGGTTATGACGTAGTAGTTGCTTAGTTATTCCTAAATTACTTTCAAATATCCTCATTAATATCTAAATAATATTCTTTGTATTTATTTTCCCGTAATTAGTCATTTATTTGTTTTTTATAACAATAATTTAGTATTTCATAACGTAATGAGTAAATACTGACAGTTGATTTGAATATGGCGGTTATGTGTATAAAAAGGGAGGCAAATCCTTTTTAACGATTATTATATTGTGAACTATTGTTAAGGACGTTACTCTGCCCAAAATACAGACTGAGTGTGAATTATAGTTCGTGTTTAATTGTGTCAAACCTGCTACTGAGTATCATTTCAGAAGTGGGATCGTGATAAAATGTCAGGACCATATGTTAACGGTTTGGGGAAACGTAAACGAAAGTGCAGTGAGTCAACCAGTTCGGAAGATGAAAATAGTGATATTTTTTTCTCTGAAGACCTTTATAAGACCAAGTCGCACAAAAAACGACACGTTGCCCCCAGTGATGCCGAAGTTATTCCAAAATTTCGACCCGAAGACAACAGCAGCAACGTTATAGGTTGGCTTCACAAAATAGACCAACTAGGCGATGTCTATGGCTGGGACAACACCGATCGAACATTTATCATGCAACTGCGGTTGCGTGGCGCTGCTCGAGAATGGTATGACGACCTTGACAACTACAATTTGACATGGGATGGCTGGAAGGAAATGCTTCAGGTCGCTTTTCCTCGATCGACTGATTACGCGGACAAATTGGAACGTATGCTGGCAAGGACAAAGGAAGATAAAGAGACGATGACGAAGTATTATCACGAAAAATTATCCTTATTGAAGAAATGCAACATAGACGGTGGAGATGCTATTTCCTGCATAATACGTGGACTACCTTCTGAATTGAGAGCTAATGCCAAAGCATATAGTTGTGAAACTCCTGAACAACTATACTATGGCTACCTATCTTCATTGGAAAATTTCAAACGAGTGGAGACTGTGCGGAAATCGACGAGTACGTGGAGAAGAGGAGCAAGCAGCACCATGCCAAGCTCAACATCGGGTCATCAGCTCCAGCCAAAGATATGCTACACGTGTCGGCGGCCGGGCCACGAGGCGCGGGACTGCAGACAGCGGCAGCGCTGCGAAACCTGCCGGCGCAGCGGGCACACGACGGCGGATTGCTGGTTTGGCGCCGGGTCTTCGCGACAGCAACCACAAAAGGTTAGTCAAGTGCTACATATTACCTATGATATTTATGTTGATGTTTACAAAAGAACTGTGATGGTAAACGGACAGCAGCTCAGAGCTTACATAGATACTGGCAGTAAAATCAACATGCTTTGTCTCACACAAGCTGAAAAATTGCAAATTAAAATGGAGCCTAGTGCAGATGTCATGAAAGGTTTTGGAGGAGCATGTGTAAACTCACTCGGTTCATGTTGCCTAAGTGTTTTGATAGATAATGTAAAATTGGATGGAATAGTCGAAATAGTTAATTATATTACATCAGATATTGAGCTACTGATTGGACAAACAATGATTAATAGTAAGAATGTTAGTTTAGTCACTTCTGCTTCTTCTGTACGTTTTGTTCCAAGTGAAACTATACAGGATATATTTACGGATCCAAAATTACAGGCAACGAACTTTATTGAAAAATTTGCAGTTTATATAAAGCATAATGTTATAATACCAAAGCAAAATCAATTATATATAGAAGTTTATGTTGACTGCAGACAAAACATTGGAAAAGAGCACACATTTTTAACGCACACAGTATGGATGCAGTTAGGTAATTTAATGTATTTAATACCTTCAGCTATTATTAATTCAAACCATTCTTATTTAAAAGTTGTAAACCTAGGTCATGTTGACGTTGTTTGGGAATCTCATAGGTTGATAGCTAGAGCGTAGTTGGTAACAATACCAGCATTTAGTAGTGAGTCTACAGTACTAGCCATAGATAGACCAGACACGGATAATATACAAATTAGCTTAACAGATATTGACAAGGGCCACCTTAGTGATAATGAAAACAAACAATTACTAGAGCTTTTAAATAAGTATGCTCACTCTTTTGCCAGAAGTAGTAAAGATTTAGGTTGTACTGATCTTATAAAAATGCACATTCGTACAATGAATAACCAGCCTGTTTTTTGCAAGCCCTATAGATTGTCGCATAAGGAAAATGAAATTGTTAATGGAAAAGTTAAAGATTTATTAGAAGCCGGTATCGTTAGAGAGTCAATGTCTGAGTACGCTAGTCCAGTAGTACTCGTTAAGAAGAAGGGTGGGGATTACAGGCTTTGCGTTGATTATAGGGCATTAAATGCTAATACTGTGAAAGATAGGTATCCTTTACCGCATATCGAAGACCAGGTTAGTAAGTTATCAGGCAAGTTCTATTTCACCACCCTTGACCTTGCCCAAGGGTACTATCAAGTCAGCCTTCATGAAGATTCAATACCGAAGACTGCATTCGTTACTCCATCAGGTCAGTATGAATTTTTGAAAATGCCCTTTGGTCTGGCCAATGCTCCGGCAGTATTCTCTCGTTTAATTCAAATGACGCTAGGTAGAGTCGATCAACACATTGCCCTGTACCTAGATGACGTGATGCTACCTACGGAATCAATTCAGGAAGGGTTTGTGCTTTTAGAGAAAGTATTACAATTATTGACCCAGGCAAATTTAAAACTAAATTTACGTAAATGTTCTTTTCTTAAACGTACCGCTACGTACTTAGGCCATGAGATCTCAGCTGGGACAATACAACCAGGCCTAGCGAAAATAAAATGTGTCGCAGAATATAATAGGCCGCGGAATGTACATGAGATTAGGCAATTTATCGGTTTGACGTCATATTTTAGAAAATTCATTCAAAATTTTGCCCAAATTGCTCGCCCCCTAACAGAACTCACGAGAAAGGATGTCAAGTGGCATTGGGGTTCTGATCAAGAAAATGCATTTCAAGGCCTCAAGCAGCGTCTGATTGAAAGGCCAGTTTTAGCCATTTATAACTCTGATGCAAAGACTGAATTGCACACAGATGCCAGCAAAATAGGCTTAGGTGGGATCATTATGCAATACCAAACAGATGATAGTTTAAAACCAATTGCTTATTTTAGTAGAGTGACAAGTAATGAAGAGAAACACTACCATAGTTACGAGCTTGAAACGCTCGCTGTCGTTGAATCTCTTAAGCGATTTCGAATATATTTAACGGGGATTAAAGTTAAGGTCATTACAGACTGCTCAGCATTAAGAACAACTCTTGTAAAACGAGATTTAATACCGCGGATAGCTCGTTGGTGGCTCACAATACAAGAATTTGATCTTGAGATTGAATATAGGCCAGGGGAACGCATGAGACACGTAGATGCATTAAGTAGAAATCCCGCGAGTAATGCCATACTTATGATTGAACATTCTGATTGGTTAATAACCCTACAGATACAAGATGATAATATACAAAACATTATTTCTAGACTTCGTGATAACTCCAATCCAAATTTATCTGCAAATTATATAATAAAAGATAATATACTCTATAGAAAAACTGTTGCTGGAGAACGGTTTGTCATCCCTAAGTTAGCTAAATACGGCTTACTACAAAAACTTCATGATCAGGTAGGCCACCCCGGTTTTGAAAAATGTGAAAATTCTATTAAGGCTCAATTTTGGTTCGAAGGCATGACTAGATTTATACGGAAATATATAAACTCTTGTTTACAATGTGCGTTTAATAAGGGAAACTATGGTAGGTTGGAGGGTGAATTATATCCTATTAACAAGCCAGCCATACCTATGCATACGTTGCATGCTGACCATTTAGGTCCTTTTGTCAAAACTCGTAAAGGAAACACGTATATATTAGTGGTTATCGATGCTTTTACTAAATTTGTATTTGCCTGACCAGCTAAAAATTGTAGTTCAATAGAAACCATTCGATTACTAAAAGAAATTATTATGCAGTTTGGCTATCCAGTTAGAATAATAACAGACCAAGGTAAAGCTTTTACAAGTAGATACTTCAAACAATTTTCCGAGGAAAATCAATTCAAACATATATTAAATGCTATAGCCAGTCCTCGCTCCAACGGGCAGGTCGAACGAGTAAATCGCACATTATTAAATGGTCTTAACACTATGTTCGAAAGCGAATGTACATGGGATAATAAGCTAGATGATGTAGTATGGGGAATCAATAATACAACCAATGCTACTACTGGCTTTTCGCCATTTAACCTTATGTTCGGTCATACTAATTCTAGGTTTCCATCCTTCCCGTCTGACGCACCCTCTACTTCTGAAACTCAACAGAACCAACTGCAGGCCAATAGGGAAACTGCTAAGCTCCGTATCGATAGAAATATGACTTCTATGAAAACGCGATTCGACAAAAAACATAGGAAATGTATTAAGTACACCGTAGGTCAACTAGTTCTTTGGAAAGGTGGTGTAGCTAGAGATGCAACCACTGGGGTTACTAGAAAACTTATTGGGCGGTATACAGGTCCCTACAAAATATCTAATTCCGAACAGTCGTTGGACCGATATACAATCTCGAGTATAAAGGGTATGAAAGGCTACAAAAAGTTTAGCGCAGTAGTTAGAGGAGAAACTCTTCGGCCATACAAACCAACTATATCTGAGGAAGAAAGTTCTGGCAGTGACCGAGAAGTAGACAGAGATGATTTGATTGATCTTCTTGAAAGTTAATTAACACAATATACTGATCGTTACAGATGTGTGACTCTTCATTATTTGAATCTTGTATTATCTTATAGCTAAGTTTAGTTAACCAAAAGTGTAAGTAAAGTTTAAAAAAACAATACAGTGAATAGATATTTCTCTGAATTTTACATATCACTAAATTTTAATCATTTCACAATTTCACTGTGTGACAATAATTATTGGCAAGAAATCCACGAACTTATCATAACGATATGATACTATGTAGGTGAGGACAGCTGTGTGATCAAGTCCATGATCTAAAATCTATTGGTAAAGACTGCTGTGTGATCTAGTTAATAATTATAGGGATGGCTATGTGATCAAGTCCATAATAATAGAGACAATAGGCAATTGCGCTGTGTGATCAAGCTGTGTGATCAAGCTGTGAGTACAAGTTCATGATAAGGACCGCTTTGTGATCAATAGGGACGGCTTTGTGATCAAGTCCATAACAGGGACAGCTTTGTGATCAAGTCCATAATAGGGACGCGGACGGCTTTGTGATCAAGTCCATAATAAGGACGGCTTTGTGACCAAGTCTATATCTTAGCTGTGTGACCAAGACTTCATTTGTAAAAAAATAGCCGTGCAATACTTCTAAATGCGAGACCTGACCTATATTCTATAAAAGGAACTCTATCTATTATTTGGACAAATAAAAATAAATCTTAAGGCTGTGTGATAAGAAGTGGAAAATAAAATAACATAAACCAAAGTCATTAACGAATATATTCAAACATATCATATTTCACAAGCAACAAGTTACTGCTGTACATTATTTCTATTTCAGGACTCCGGGCAAGCCGCTGAAAGAAGCAACGAGGGCCGTGGGACACGGCCTATGCAGGATGGCCGAGTGTTAACAAGTACCTAATAGATACTCGACGGTTATGACGTAGTAGTTGCTTAGTTATTCCTAAATTACTTTCAAATATCCTCATTAATATCTAAATAATATTCTTTGTATTTATTTTCCCGTAATTAGTCATTTATTTGTTTTTTATAACAATAATTTAGTATTTCATAACGTATTGAGTAAATACTGACAGTTGATTTGAATATGGCGGTTATGTGTATAAAAAGGGAGGCAAATCCTTTTTAACGATTATTATATTGTGAACTATTGTTAAGGACGTTACTCTGCCCAAAATACAGACTGAGTGTGAATTATAGTTCGTGTTTAATTGTGTCAAACCTGCTACTGAGTATCAGAAACCTTGGATCAAGTTGGCAGACCTAGATGTTGAAGGTGTAGAAATGGCCTAAGATGTTGTCAGGTATTTATTAAACTCAAATCAAAATAGAACCAAATTTATTATATTTATATGTTTTATAGTATTTACTACTACTTGTCATAAGCTGTCTAGTGCGTTTGCTTCAAACATACATATTTTGGTATTTGGATTATTTTAAGTTACAGTATTTATTCATGTAAAATAGATCTGTGACAAATGAGTTTAGGGTTTGTAGTGATATGCAACTAGGGTTGGCCAAAGGCATCGCCTAGGGAAAACTGCAAACTCAAAACATAAGTGACCGCTGATGGAACAGTTAGATACATGTGCCTAAATGCCAACATGTGTCATGTTAACAAGTCTTTTGAATTGGGGTCTTTCTCCGCTGGCCGTTGATGAAATAGTAGAGTAGACGCTCAATTCAAATGGAGTAATTAGTAATCGCAGCTTCACTCTATGAAATATTGGAGACTTATTGTTTATACTTTGTTCTCAGCTATTGCACCAGACTGGGACGCTATCAGAAGACGGATGCGTGCGCAGGACGGCCGGATGTTGTCGCTTCAAAGAAAACTTTCTGATTTAATTATTAGTTTATTCATTTGTTAAAAACATATTTAATTAATAACCTTTTTAGGGCTACTCAAAATGAATACGTTTACCTATTTAAAATTAAACATATTATTCAATTAATATTTAGGTTGGCAGCACTGGTGTCGCGCCATTATTGTTCCGTTGCAAACTTCCGGATGAGTGGTGGGGCGACACTTGCCACACGAACATTGGAAGAGGTGATCGGCAATTGGTCGTTGGATACAGTGCGAGTAACATCTCCAGAATTTATTATAAAATAAGTGTGATTATATTCTAGACTAAATAAAATAATAAAGTTATAATTATTGTTTACGTGTAGTTTGAATAAAGTATTTTACAAAAGTTAGTTTTCGTTTTGGTGGTCATTAAAATAGAGAGAGAGAGAGAGCTGATTTGTTTTATTTTTTATTATATTTCTTTAGAGCTGCTAAATAAATAATATCGCTGGTGTCACGGAATTCTTCTGTAGCACGTCACAACAAAGGATTCAAAATGTTGGTAGAAAAATAGCTTTTTATTTTGGATTATTTTCTTATAACAACGCTTAGAACGTTAAAACGTTCTTAGATTAATCCTTTTTAGCTTAGAATGGAATCTAATTAAGTATTAATTTGATAGTTCAACCTTTTCTGAAAATTATCGTTAGCACCCACAATTTATTAAAAAGCGATTATTGTATTTCTTTTGTTATTAAAGTTTCTAAGTATTTAGACAGCCGTAGCAAATGGAGTAATTTGTTTTATAATTTAGGCTGGTTTGGGAGATTTATTCTAATTTCTGCATTTGTGTAAGAGAGGTGTTGTAAGAGTTTAACGACCGGTAAAAAAAAATCATTTAGGGACGTCAAAAACTAGAAAGTAGGACATCTAATTTTAGAATTACCTAATAAAAATTCACGATGGTTGAATTTATTAATATTTATAGAATTACTATATAGTAATTCTTCTTTGTCCAGCAAAAACGGAGAAATGGGAACAAATAATACAATCTTACATAAATCCGTTAATGGATTTAATGACGACATAAAAGAACAGTCGATAATTAGTTTAGTCAATATACATCCGATAAGTACCACAAGTAATTATGTAGAAGTATGACAAATTGGGGTAACATAACTAAGAATATACACTTACCTGTAAAAGTTCTAATTACAATGCTTTGTTGTATAGATAGGTACAACGAACTAACGTCTACTTGGTGGCTATGAGACCTTCGGGAGTAACAACAATAAAGCCTTCTCATATCCTAAATCTTGTAATAGTTATACAAATGTTTATCTACACATACACCATAATAGTCAATAGCCTCTGATTTAAGTTAAAAGCCAGCCGAAAATGACAAATGATATAAAAAATCGTGAACTATGTAGTGCACGTGCTATGTAGTACATGCTGATTTAGAATTCGAGTTGTACTTGGCAACTTGAGACATGAGCCCTGCCTATTTCCCCTCTGTAATTCCAAATCTCTCTTTCCGATTTGTCTTTAAACTTGATTTTTTTTTTTTGGAATGACAACTCGCAGTTTTGACCACTGGGGGTCGTGGCTGCTTAATCGGACTGTCCTGTGGTTGCCTTTTAGATTTTACTCGAAAGAGCCTCCAGCCAGGAGCGGAAAAATTTAAAACTAAACTTATAAGTTAGATGACCGCACGCTAAGGGCACCCCCTGTGGGGTACGGACCTCGGCTTAGGGCGTCATTGAGAGAGGGCAGCGCGATATTGGGGACGGGCTGGATCAAAGGGTTTATAGTGTCATGATTATTAATAGGGGAGATTAAAGCTACAGGCTCAGCTACGGCGCGGGCTGAGGCCTCATCGGATTGGGGACGGGGGGAACGGATGAGGGGGGGTCGTCGCGTGGGACCTCGTCGGCGAGGTCGGAACGATGGCGGTCTGTGTTTGTTCACTGTACTGGTGGCCCTACTGCTCTCCTGGAGGAAGGTTATGGGGTCATCGGGGTCGACTAGGACATGCCGGGGACGGCGGGTATGACTGATTCGGGAGGGGACGTAACGGGCGGCCGCGACAACCATAGGGTTGCGGTGAGTGGCGGCGGAGTCGAAGAAACGCTTGGATAGGCGTTTCATGAACTGACTGATGGTCGGGATTCTAAGATCGAGATGGAGACTTTCGTTCCGAACGAACCAAGGGGCACCGGTCGCCCTGCGGAGGAACCAGTTTTGGAGGGTCTGCATCCTATGGATGCTGTGGGGCTTCGCCTGTGCGAATACTACGCTCGCATAGGTCATGATGGGGCGAATGCACGCTGTGTAAATGCGCAATTTGCACCTAAGTGACAATTTGCTGCGTGCATTCAGGACGGAGTGGAGCCTACTGAGAGCGAAAGCGGCGCGCGAGCGCGCCTGCTTTATGTGCTCCGAGAAGGAGAGGTGCTGGTCGAGGACGACGCCCAAGTATTTGGCTCGCTTCTCCCAAGGGATAGGCTTGCCGAACATGGTCAGCGGACGTGGGAGGAGGGGTCTGAGTCGCGGTTTCGAAAAGAACACCGCTTGACTCTTATCGGGATTGACTTCGATTCTCCACTTCCTAAACCAGTCACCGAGTTGGTTGACTGAGGTTTGGAGAATACGAGAGATCGAGTCGCGGCCGACGCCGGTGTAGTAAATGGCCGTATCGTCTGCGAACAAAGCCAACTGAGCCTTTTTACTCCTGGGGATATCACTGGTGAATAGCGTGAAAATGAGAGGGGCGAGCACGGAGCCCTGAGGGACTCCGGCGCGGATGGGGCGGGGGTTTAAATTTGATGACGGTATAATCTTATATATATCTCTGTAGATCATCGTTTATACCACGGGGGTATTAAATACAGGCAAGTAATATAATATCTCTCTGAGAAGTGATTTTATTTTGTAGTCTGCATATAAAAAAGCTGTTGTACCCGAAAAGCCCTTTATCATTTTACAAATAGGTACCTTTTTCGCAATAACCTAAACAAGTGGTTATAAAATATTTTGTGCTACCGAGGTCTGGGCATGACGCCCATATTTTATTACACTTATGACCGCCCTTTTACGAAGGGCTCGTGGCAAAATAATAACAGCTTGCCGCGGTCGTTTAGTGGATGGGTGACCGTCCATTTCATACCGAGACTTCTCTGTGCCTCGGAAAGCAGAGCAGGTAGTCAGTCAGAAGCCCGAAAGTCTGACACACGGTCTTACCAAAGGGTATATTACCTACCCAGTAACTGGGTTGTGGCGGTCAGATAGACAGTCGCTTCATGTAAAATACTCTTATTCAGCTGCACCCAGTTAGACTGGAAGCCAACCGCAACATAGTTGGTAAAAGACTAGGCAGATTTGTGACCGTCCTTTTATAGTAGCTAACAGGGTAATTTGAAATGAGCCGGATTAATTGACTGAGCGAGCGCGTAGCGCGAGCGAAGCGTCTCTGTTTCAGCTCGGCCAAAAATGCTTTCGTATGTCCGGATGTCCGGATGGCTGTTCTCTTCTACAGGTCGCATTTCTCAACTGTATCGTGAAATTTTGTGAGCAGGTTCGCGCGTTTTAACCTATACAAACACAGGCTCGCGAGGTCTACAGCTCACAGAGCCACTAGTAATTAATAATTTGACTTTTATGCCCATTCAACATATATGTATGTTAACATCAGAATTATTAATCAATTATAAATATTTTGTAAAACGTGACTATCCCACTATAGTACACTGTCCTTCAAGATATAGGATTTTCTTAGTTTGAAGGGCAGGGGTCTTACTCATCTGTAATAACCATACCCATCCCTTGGTGAAACAACACTGACGGTACCTAGGCTAAGTCTTTTGGTAAATAAATGATTACTTACTTACTATATTGTGACAATTATAAATATAAAATGGCTTACAAACAACTTTCTACTTAACTCTTTTTCGGCAACACTCAATCTAACTTGTCAAAAACATTTCGTATAATACTACAATAAACTGTTCAAAAAGTTCACGCTGACGCTGAACTTACTCTATACAATTTTGTATTGTATCTAAATAACTTTGTGAAATATGACAGATGGTGCCACCGGGAGTCGGCGCAAACTAACTAGTTTTATTTATTCCGTAATTTCATATTTATAACACCTTAATATTTTAGCTAGTAGCCCAACTAATTGTTGTTTTACCTGTTCAGCGTGCGTTTTCGTATAGAAATAGCATTCATTGACCCACCCACCTACATTTTTTGACATTCTTCATTTCAGAAACGGGAATAATGTCCTAAATCGACATCGATTGTGATCCTCAATATTTTTTACTAATGAAAAACGATAATTATTTTATTGTTTGAGTTCCTACAAAGAGATATTAGAGAAAGTGCAATGACCGCTATTGCCATGCTAAAACGCAACAACTATAGTGCATAGCATGACGACATGATAAGTTCTTTTAAAATAAATCACAGAATAAAAATCTGTTAGAAAAACAGCAGTTTCGTCAACAAAACTGTGGTACACCACTGTCTTTTCCCACGGGTGACAATCCCACGCAAGTACGAAGCGGTCTTATTAGAAAGCTTAACTTAATATGGAGGATATTAATCCTATACGTAGAGATTTTAATATGGAATTTAGTGGGGAATTTGGAACCCTCCAATATTAATATTTTAATACTCAGATGAACAGTAGCATCTAAGTCCCTTCCTCACCGGGAGCATTCGCCTGCAATGTAACCATCGAAGATTCCACTTTAACGCTAGGTATTTGCAAATATACTGCACATGTCGTCAACTGCTAGTTAACGTAGAGAGATTATTGAAACCAGCATGATAGGTTAATATCTACATATAATTAAATAGGTAGAAGTAACACGACTAGTTCGCAGTTAAAGGTTACATTACAGGCGAATGCTCCCGGTGAAGGAGCGCCTTTAAATTGATTACTGTTATAACGTAAGTAACACAGATATCTACGGTAAGTACGTTTTTTGTACAGAATAGAATCTGGGGGCACGGTAGTGCCCCCGCCAAGATGAGCCAAGCGAAGCGCAAAGGCACTACCTTCCTTTTCTCGAAGTGTTTCGTCGTTTTTTTGAACCCTCATAGAGTTGGTTTCCGATGTACCAGATAGTTCATATTCTCAGAATTTGATGTCAATAATAAACTTATTAAACATACAAAGTCTCAATTGAATAGCTCCAATACTTTAGATTTTATTGATATCTAAAATACACCGATTTCGTCACTGACATACTGATGATCATCAAAATGTTTGGCTACTTCCTGAAGTGCTAGAAAGCTGAAATTTGGTATGTAATCTAAGTTTAGTATACAACCAACAAAAAAATTCATAAACTTATAACTTTCGCCCCCCATCCCCTAAAATGGGGGTTGGAAGTTTGTATGAGACTTCAAAATGTTAGGGTACTTCCTGAAGTGCTAGAAAGCCGAAATTTGGTATGTAAACAAAGTTCAGTATACAAAAGAACACTACCGTGCCCCCAGATAAACTTATAACTTTCGCCCCCCATCCCCTAAAATTGGGGGGGGGGTGGAATTTTGAATGAGACTTTCACCAATTTTTTGAATTGGGACATGAAAGTTTACACGGGACTGTAGACAGTAACTAAAAAACCTATTAATAAGTACTTACAAGAACCTCCGCCTTAATCAAGAGTCTCGTGGTAGGTCTCACTTATTTACGCCCTTTGACGACGAGGTGAGCAAATTGACTGTAAGTACTTAATTAATACGATAAGATATAATACTAAAGTTAGGTATATAATTAAAATAATTTTATTAACCCGGCACTGCTGATGTGCAAGAAATACACCCCAAAAAAAGAAGAAAAAAATAAACACTAAAAAGACTGCCTAGCAACTTACAAAAAGAACTGAAATCCCACCAAAAACATACACATTTCGTGTAAAATGTTGCCAAGACGACCACATAAGGTTTGCCCTGTGAAAAAGATATCAGATCTCATGTAGAACCAAGCTTCTGATATGTAGAATTTATGAAGTTAGGGTCGGTAGAGTTAGGCCGTGTAGATTCAGAAACTTGGTTCTACATGAGATCTGATATCTTTTTCACAGGGCAAACCTTATGTGGTTGTCTTGGCAACATTTTACATGAAATGTTTTTGGTGGGTACTCTTTATCAAATACTCAAATGGAATTTTACATAGTCGCCAGTTTAGTTTCACGAAAGGTAGGTCGACAACTGGTGTAAAACTCATCAATCACATTTTACAATCCTGGGAGAAGTCCCAGGATGCAATTGACATTTTCTGTGATCTCTCAAAAGCGTTTGACATACTTGATACACTGATCTGTAAATCAGAACATCAATCACTACGGAGTTCGTGGACAGAGCTACTGATATTTCCTATCTATCAAACAGGCACTAAAACGTAAACGTTAACGGGGCGACATCCTCGGAGTCCTTAGTTAAGATGGGCGTACCTCAAGGTTCAATTCTTGGCCCTTTCCTATTTCTAGTTTATATTAATGACCTTCCTTACAAGATAGCTAACTTATCGGATATAACTTTATTCGCTGATGACACTTCTCTTATTTTAGAATAGAAAAGATACGGATGTCTTACATGTCAACGACAGTCTGGCGGTTCTTCCGAAATGGTTCGCAGCTAATAATCTTTTACTTAATGCAAACAAAACTAAATGTCTTAGGTTCTCATTACCAAATGTACCCCAAGTGGGTCTAAATTTAAAACTTGATGGCAAGAACCTAGATGCTATTACGGAAACTGTATTTCTAGGAATTACTTTAGATTCAAAGTTGCAATGGGGCGCCCACATTAGAGCTCTTTCAGGTAGATTAAGTTCAGCTGCATATGCAGTAAGAAAAATAAAGCAGTTGACTGATATAGCCACAGATAGGTTAGTATACTTTGTTAATTTCCACAGTATTATGCTATAAGACATAATACTATGGAAATAAACAAAGTATACTGCTGTAGGGATCGGCAGCTGACATAGATTCAATTTTCATTTTACAAAAGAGGTTAAACTGAGCGATCTATAAAATGGATCCTCGCGAGTCTCTTCTTTTTTTTTTTTTTTTCTTTTGGCCTCGCGCGGTTTGTGCATTCAGCCAAAGTCACGTTTGAAGAAACTTCTTCTAAATGATGAAAACAAAGTTAGGGAAACGAAAATATTACTAGTAAAAATTATAACGGGATTTAGGATAGGACGGTTAAATCTATAGGATCAGTATTAATTACAGTGATATCATATTGAATAATGAACTAAATACAATGACGAAAAATTACAACTTAATACTATTTAAAATAATGAATGAGACTATGCATTTATATACAGGAAAGCTATTTGTACAAAGTAAAGAAAGTATTGAGGTAGGAAAAGGAGTACGGAGAGACAAGGGGTCACTGAGAAAGGATGAACGGTCATATAAACGACAGGAGAAAAAAATGTGATTTAAGTCGCCAACGTCTGCGCCACACAGGCAAATGGGGTCGTCGATAACATGAAGTTTGGCAAGATGGGCTGGAGAGCAGACATGACCCAGTCTCATCCGTATTAGAATGGAGGTCTCCATCTTGCCGAACTTTGCCCTGCCAAACCACAGTTTTTCCGGAACGTCGGGTTGAATAAGTGAAAAATAAAGACCCTTCGATTTGCTTCCGATATCCCAAGCTACCTTCCAGGTGTCCCGAAGAAAAGTCTTTGGTAACGTTACGAGATCACAGCAAAAATTAGTATACGGAACTAAGTCCCCACACTGCACCGCATCACCGGCGAGTGTATCAGTCACTTCATTGCCATGGATTCCAGCATGCGCCGGGATCCACGCAAATTGCAGTGTATTACCCTCAGATATGGTTCTGAACGCAAATTCTCTTATTAAATAAATTATAAGCAAATGCGATTTGTGTTCGAAAGGGGATTTGTTGATGGCTAGAAGAGCACTTTGAGAATCAGTAAAAATAATAGTTTTTTTAAGCTTTAAAACACGAATATATTCTATGGCTTTTAAAATGCCGAAACATTCCCCCGTAAAAACAGAAGTATCCGGAGGCAGTTTTATTTTTTGTACGATGTTGTATTGAGAATGGTAAGTACCTATTCCAACACAACCCGTCGGAGAACGCTTGGCAGCATCCGTAAATATATGGTGGTACTCTAAGTGTTCAGCTAAAAAGTGATTAAAACTTAAAAGGTAATCGGCATCTGTTTTACTTACACAGTTATATTTAATGATAGGACTGAATTGTAAACTCTCATAACTACTGCTAAATAGGGGAAGTTTATTGGAACGGTGAATAGGAGAAGAAAGTGAAAGGATTTTTTTATAGCTGACAACTAAACAGGGAGTACGTTTATGGGACCAGTAATTAGAAGACTCAATGTGCAACACTAAAGAGTCCAGTTTAGGAATGAGAGGATGAGTTGAGATCTGAATAATCCGGAACAAATATTTGTCAGAAAGGAATTGTCTTCTAAGATATAAAGGAGCTTCCCCGCATTCAACTTGGAGTGCATTAATGGGACTAGACTTCATGGCACCCGAAATAATGCGGAATGCTTTAGACTGGATCCGATCCAATTTTTTAAAAGCCATAACACTAGCAGGTTCCAGAACGAACAATCCATAATCCAGAGTGCTTCTGATGATTGCGTTATAAACGAGTTTCAAAGAAAAGGGGTGTGCACCCCACCACACACCGGAGAGGCATCTAAGCATGTTAAGGTGATTTTCACATTTGTTAACAATATAATCGCAATGAGGAACACTCCTTAATTTACAATCGATTATTATACCTAAGTATCTGAATTTATCTTTAACTGGAATAGGTATTTCCTTATAAAAAATATTTAATAGGGGAATATTTCTCTTCCGGGTGAATAAAACAGCTGCACTTTTAGACGTGGATACATCCAAACTGTTTAGATGTAACCATGACTCCAAAGTAGATAAAGCAGAATTGATAGCAAAGGTAGCTTGTTCAACAGATTGGATTGAAGAATACAATAATAAATCGTCGGCATATTGAATAACCTTAACATGGTTAGTTAAGGACGAGTCTAAATCAAAAGTGTAAATATTGTATAGAAGGGGACTCAGCACGGAACCCTGTGGGAGACCTCTCCATACAAGACGAGTTACCTCATGGTCTCCTATAAACATGTTAACAGAGCGTTCACTCAGGATATTAATAATGAAATTTGACAAAATCAATGGGACTTGTAAGGCTATTAATTTATTTTGTAAAACTGATAATACAACATTATCATAAGCTGCATTAATATCAAGGAAAACTGCAACGGTGGATTGGTTATTAGAGAAGGATAACCGAATATCGGACGTGAAAATACTTAAACAGTCAGTTGTACTTTTACCTTTTCTAAAACCATATTGTTTTTCTGCCAAAAGACCCTTACTTTCAACATACCATTCTAAGCGATTTTTAATTAAGTGTTCCGCTAATTTCATCAGAATTGAAGACAAAACTATGGGACGGTATGAAGAAACATCGGATGTAATTTTATTTGGTTTAAGGAATGGCAACACCATTTGACGTTTCCATTCAATAGGGATGTTTCCCGTATTCATAATA
Organism: Dryobotodes eremita; assembly: GCA_917490735.1. Classification (NCBI taxonomy): domain Eukaryota; kingdom Metazoa; phylum Arthropoda; class Insecta; order Lepidoptera; family Noctuidae; genus Dryobotodes; species Dryobotodes eremita. Next base: position 12,408,947 of record OU823251.1, on the reverse strand, counting down.
GAATTAATAAGCTCTAAATAATAACTGAGGACGTCATCATTTAAGTTAGCAAAAAAGGAATACGGGATGCCATCAATGCCTGGTGCAGAATCCTTAGTTTTATGAATAACACCTTTTAATTCAGTGAGAGTGAATGGAAGATCTAGCGTTGTACGGGTGTCTTGGATAGTGGATACAAGAGACAGGTTAAGGTTAATACCCTCAGGAACAAAAGGAGGAGCTAATTTATCAAAAAACTCACTGGCTAAAGAATCGGGTATTGGAGAAGGGTTGTTATAAATGAACCTAAATCTACGAATATTGCGCCAGACTATCGTAGGGTGAGTATTCGGTGAAATTGATGAGCAAAATGTACGCCAAGATTAAAATTTTTTCTTCTTAAAAACTTTATAAGTTTCACTTATTAAGTTAGTAACGATTTCAAAATTAACATCAGACATTAAGATTATAATTGTGTTCAGCCTCTTTACGTTTGTTAATCAATTCTGTGCACTCTGAGTCCCACCATGGAGGCGAGGGAATTTTAGTAATATTGTTATTTTTTACAGGAAAAACTTCATCGGCGGCTGCTATTAAGATGAGTGATAAAGCTTCAGCACAACTATTTTCATTGCCATCAGAAATAACAGGCAAGGAGCAAAGGTTTCTGTCGACAATGCTTCTAAATTTGTCCCAGTTATTACTGTTTCTATTAGGAAGTTTATGTTTTAAGCATGATCTCCTTAATGGTGTATTTGATTTGGAAAGAGGATAAGAAATAACTATTGGAACTATTGGTCACTACCATCAGTAGAGGTTAGAGTATGCCAAGTTAATGAAGAGGCTAAGTTTGGAGAACAGATAGAAAGGTCGATTGCGCTTTGGTTCTGATTGGGATCTGAACGGCGTGTGGCAGCTCCCGAGTTCAAGATGCTTAAGTTATGTAAGTCTATTATATCTAGTAATTCATCGCCATAACAATTAGAAGTGGAACAACCCCATGATTGGTGATGGCAATTAAAGTCCCCCAATATTAAGAATGGCTTTGGAAGAAAGGAAAAGAGATTATTCATTTCTTGAAGAACAGAAGAAGAAGGGTGAGGAATGTAAATAGAAATAAGACAAGTATGATGCACCTGAATAGCTACAATTGAAATTTCCTCACTATGAGGAGGTAAGGTAATGATAGAGAAAGGGATAGAATTCTTGATAAGTATAGCTACTCCACCATACCCATCAGATCTATCCTCTCTAATGGTTAAATAACCGTTAATTTTAAAAAAATGATTAGATTTGAGCCAAGTCTCTGCTAAAGCAAAGGCAAATGGCTCATGTTTGTTTAAAAGATATATAACATCACTCTTTTTGTTTATTAGACTGCGGCAGTTCCACTGTATTATTTTGGATGTATTGTCCATTATGGGTGGAGTGAGAAACATTAAAAGAAGGGGCAACGTTGGACGGTGAACTGTTGAACTGAGAGAGAAGGTTGTGTAATGCGGAAAAAAAATCGTTTATGGAAAAATTTGTATCTTTTGTTTCATTAATATGATTATTAGAAAAAGCACAACCATTAGATGGTTGGGGAATGTCAAAATCTTTAATAATGGCATTGTGAGCCTCTTTATTATAACCTTGTATAGATTTGGGAGGAGAGTGTGGTTTGAGAAAGACAGTCTTTTTATAACTACTTAAAGCAGGCATTCTATTAGCTAAAGGGATAGATGGAGAATCTGCAAATTTTTTGGAAGGAGAGGATAAAAGTGTATCAGCATATGATTTAGTTACTGGCGGATATACTTTTGTCGCTTCAGCGTAAGATACAGAACTTTGTGCCATGTATGTTTTAATTAATTTTTGTCTAGAAAATTCTGGGCAAGACTTACTAGTAGCATAGTGAAAACCAGAGCAAAGGCAGCAAGATGCACTTTCCTGTTCTCTTTCACAACTGTCTCCAGTGTGGCCTTGGCCACATAAATAACAACGAGGTATCGACCTGCATTGAATTTTAGTGTGACCAAAACGACAGCAACTGAAGCACTGTACAGTAGGGAAAATATATAAATCTACAGGTAATGCATTATAGCACATGAAAATTCTTTTTGGTAGAATCTGCCCATCAAACGTAACAACTACGGATTGGGGTGGTTTCCAAAGAGTTGTACCATTAACAATGGTTTTAAAATTGAGGCGTCTGACTTTTAAAATTGGGCCGCAACCAATTGGTGCTGTTGTATTATCAATAACTTCCTCCGGAGACCATTCCACAGGAACACCACGCACTAAACCCATTCTAGTAACATTAAAAGTAGGTATAAAAGCTTTATAATTATAGGTTTCAAGACTATTGTTAGTAATAAATGAATTTGCGTCAAGGAAATTGGAAAAAGATAAAGATATTTTATTGCGTCCGATTTTTTTGACGCTAGCGTTTATTATGTTTTGGAAGGCGTTGAGCTTTAAAAACTTGCCAAATGTGATTGGGTGCAATGTCGTTCCATCATCTGGTGAAATAGTTTTTTTTTGGACATGAATAACAAAAGGCGCGCTGTCAGTTTTTTCGTAAGATTTTCTACCTATCTGAGTGGGAACAACTAAGGACGGTGCAGGAACATCAGGTATTTTATTATTAGTCACATCGGTGGAAACAATTATTTCGGGGCAGTTAGGCTCCAATGCAGTAGCTAGTGTTGATTCCGTACCACCACAACCCGAAGACTCGGAACCGTGGTTTTTACGGGTACGGCGGCGTTTATTGCAGTGTTTGCAAACATGCACACGACTTCTTTTTAAATGACGAGCCGAAGACGACCCATCGGTATCCATGCCCGATTCGTTGGATATTGTAACAAAATTACCTGCCGCGGGCACAAAGTCCCCCGGGTCAGGCGGTTCATTCATCTCGCGCTAACTAAATAAAATTAATAAAAACTTACCACTACCGAAGAAACTAACCAAAACTAAAATGAAATTACAAATAAAAGAACATAAAACACTAAAACTACGACTACTGATCTTATATTACAGTTTTTTTATATTTTAAAATTTATCTCATAAAGGACGCGTCCTCCAAGTTTGAAGTTTCCCGCGCTTTTTCCGCGAGTCTCTTAGAAACAAATTCAAAGAAATTGATATACTAACTCTGGCTTCTCTTAATATCTTGGAAAGTATTTTGTATGTTCGCAAAAACTTAGGACTCTTCAAAAAAAAATAAGAAGCGATTTCCATAATATAAATACACGTTGTAAAAATGAAATTGTGATACCCAAATTTAGATTAACTAAAACAAGCAAGTCATATTTTATAAACAGTATCCGCTTTTTTGACAAGTTGCCAAAGTCAGTTACAGAACTTAGTGATGAAAAGTTCAAAACCCACATCAAAAGTAAATCCTTAGCAAAAAGACATACTTATTATAAGATTAAAGACTACGTTGGAGACGAGGAGGTTTGGTAATAAATTCTTCTGCACGTGGCTTTCCATGTCGTTTCCCTGGTACCACATTAACAGCATCACTATGTAAATGTCTATTAACCGCTCCCAAATTAAGATGCTTAATTAATATTTTTTACTTTCTTCTTTGACATAATCTTCTCAATATTTGACATTATATACCTCCAATTCTTACTTCAACACTTTGCGAATGACTTTTGTAACAGGATTTTAATTCAGATTTGTTGCAGTTGTAATGGCAATCATGTCATTTGGTTTAAATAGGCTTTTATTTTTATTATTTTATTTCTTTTATATAGATTTTCCTATATTTTGTGAATGTGAGAACATTGTAGGCCTAACTTGTAGACTGTAGATTTGTAGACCTTTTTCAATTTTGTTAAATACCTGTTACTTGTTGGCAGGTCTACACTGTCCTTCCATACCTATTAAGACTATAATTTGAAAACATTGTAATAGCCAATTATTTTTAAAAGAGTAACCTTGGAGTTTCTTGTCGGCTCTTCTCCATAGGAAATGACCAATTGGAACCGTGCACATAGTTTCTGACGTTTCATAAGTAGTGCAGGTTTATCTGAAATAAAATATTTAGATTTTGATTTTGTAGAAATTTTGCATTTTACAATGGGTGGTCTTATCGCTAAAAGCGATCTTACCCAAACCCAAAACCCCGCGGCGTATACCTAATTACAAAACTACCCACATGTTTACTCTACGAGGTACTACTACTTTACGAGGGAAAGCGTTGGAAACAATTTTCTAGTGTAATTGAACACTGTTAGTCTCGAAAACGTCCTGGTTGTGGGAAATGAACTTCCGTGTTGAGTCTGTTACGCTGTCAGTCTCAACATTTAGCTAGTAACTCTGTGCTCCAGTGATAACATTTTATTGTCCTCATAACTTTTTGTAGCGCAACAGTATTAGAAGTGAAGCGAAAGCGGACCGGACTTTATACCTAGTACCGTTTGCATCTGCAAATTTTGTGAAACTTTTTCAACCACTAAAGTTTTATTTTACCAACGAATCCAAAATGTTACTTTGTTATTGTTTTATTTTGTACAGCAGTGGTCGGGATTTCCATAACTTGCGGAGTTTACAAAATAAACACGCATCTAATCGTAGGCGCGGCTGTACCTAAATTTAACACCGGGGCAGTACCCAATGTCAACATACAGCGTCGACATTCGTTCAAGTTAATGGAGCTAACATTAAACTCGCTGTCTGAATGTTTGCACATAAAAAGTATTATTTAATTGTCAGTTGTAAAAAAATCATTCATATTCCTCGCATAACCCTTCTAATGAATTAATTCATTCGAACTGTAAAATAAAAATGTATAGCAACTGCGCGACTTTTTATGAACCCTTTAAAATATTCTGTACCTAAGTAAACCAGTAAAAAATTATGCGACCAGGTAAAACATTTTTACAGAAAAAAATATAGCAAATTACCTACCTAAGTTAAATTACGCCCACTACAGAAACAATTACTTTAATATTATGAATAGAAATGTTGGCTTTTGCATACTAAGTAGGTGTAAATATATTATTCATATCAAAAGATCAGGAAATTATACATCAAAAGTGACGTGATAGGAGAATGAATGATATTGTATCGGAAATGTAGCAGTTGGTGACGAATGACCCTCTCTCACTTGCGGTTTGAACTACTCCGGAGAGAACACAGAGTAGTCACTAAATGGAGTACTACAAGTCCGTTAAGTGGTGTAAAATTTAAGCATGAGCTCTAACTAAAGTGTATGAACATTTACAAGTGTTAATCGAAATTAAAATTATTGGAAAACAACCGGTTAATCGTTTGATTCGATTCGTGACAGTGTGTCAACCTAGCACGTGTGAATGAATGTGGTTTATGTAGCTATGAATATTTAATACAATAATTATGAATGCGCCATTTCTTGCTTCTCCATGTCAGAATTGCTTGAATCTTCCGGAATGCGGCCAGGTTTTCTCCTCTTTTCTCGACCCCGACTAACATCATGAAAAAACCTTTCTCGTGTAAGAAAAGTTAATTTCATAGTTTATGACCAAAACGTATGAAGGGTTTATTTTCTCACCTATTGTTGTACTGCAAAGCTAAATTAATACTCCAGTTTTTACGTTGGACAAAGTACTGTTACAAATTGTTGAAGCTACAATAGATATATACTTTTGGAATAAGTTTCAGATAGTACGATCAAGTTCTCAAACTCTGGAGTTTAAAATTTCATCAAGTCACGAAACATAATTTGAAAATTGTTCTGTGCAAATAACTATGATAAAGATGTTTCAGAAAATTATTCTTCTTAATTCTGCCTAAGCTCTTTACAATGTTCCTAAGCGTTGAATATTGGCGTCTGCAGGGAAAAATACAGATTTAAAGTTTAATTAAACCTCCTTGTAGGCTATTACAAACTTTGTATGAACTTAAGAAGTTTTATGAAAGAATTTTGCGTTGCATTAGGATTACTAAATTAATTTAGCACAGCAGCTTCTTTCTGCTTTTTTTTTAGGAAATATTAAACAATGAGACTTGTCTATCAAAGATGATTAAAGGTAAAAAATAAATATGCGCAAGAGTCTCTTTGCTTATCATCTTCCTTTCCTTTCTATATCTTTCAGTGTATTTTGTCTTTCCCACCTTCATTATCAAGGTTGAAATAATATAGTTTGTTCCCAAAAAGGACTCTAATGTAATAACTGTATTATAATTAACGATTAAGTGCTCTTGTTGACCACAAACTGCTGAACAACTTATTTCAATGTTAAAATTCCTTTGAAAGTTTCGTTGCGATTCACCCCTGCATCCGTATTCACCCCGTTTGACGGTAGTTATTTATACGTAGGTAATGAGAAAAACATTAAATCGTCATCAATTTCTTGCATCGAAAGTTCTTACAAACAAAAGCCCTTTGGGAGGTGCCAACGTTATTATTTTGTTAACAGAATCTGTGCTTGATTGTTCTCGTAATCAAAATTCATTAAACGGAAAATTTTGTAAATTGTTTTTATGATGAGGTTTAACGCTTCTGCTTTTCGCGGGTTTGTAAATTAATTTTGCTAAGATAATCTACTGAAATGTTCGTTTATTTCACCAAAACCAAAATGTAGTTTACAAAAGGTACTTTACACATATGTAGGTAGTCTCTAGAACACACAAATTAATTTAGGAGGATATTTTGGGTTGATAACAATGAATGGATGTATTTTTTATAGGCATGGGGATATGAATTTAATGAGTCGGACGAAAGTGCAGGCAATGCTTCGATAAATTCATTTGTTGATGGAATGTAAAAAATCCACTCAAATATTATTGATGCAATGTTAAATTAATGCAAACGGAAATTATGCATGCGTTTCGGTATTTCTGTGGTTAAAATGGCAATTAAAGAGAACACATAATTGAGCTTACGATTCATTCATAACATGAATGGATTAAGTCTCAATTAGGTAAATGTGTGTGTATATGCTACGCATTCATTAAGTCCAAATTGCCTCGTTTCACAATTTACTGTAGGGATCCATTCTTTTCGCATAATGTTCTTTGTCCTAATATACTTCGGCATAACGATTTTGGCACAATTTGTTTTGGCATAATAATACTTCGGCATAATTTTTTTAGGCATACATTTTATGTTGGCATAATCATCTTAAAGACTAATTTGTTTTGGCATAAATTTGATTCGCATAACGTTAGTAGGCCTAATGACTATTAGCATAACGTTAGTAGGCCTAATGACTATTTTAGTGACAGAACCGAATTGCTGCAAAACCGACTCCACGTAGTCTTGTTTGTCCTACCCCTAGAGTGTAATTTAAAATCGCGTAGGCGCGTAGGGGCGAGGCGGCCCGCGGGCTGAGGAGCAGGCAGCTGCGAGCGAGCCGCCGCGGCTGAGGCTGGCCGGCGAAGCCGGCCAACAAGCCGAAGCTGCGGTGGTGAGCGAAAGCCGTCTGTGACGATTAGCACGCGTGGGGCCGCCGGAGGCCCGCAGCGCCGGAGCCGTAACAGAAACCCTGCCTGCTGCATGCTGCATGCTTGCTTGCATGCTGCATGCTTGCTTGTTTGCTGCATGCTTGCTTGCATGCTTGCTTGCATGCTGTATGCTTGCTTGCATGCTGTATGCTTTAGGATATTATGGTTAAAAAAGTTATGCTTTAGAACTTTATGCTTTATAAATGTATTATTTAGAATATTATGCTTGATCATTATTATGGTTAGAGAAATTATGCTTAAAAAAATTATGTGTAAGCTGTTATGCGTAATTATATTATGCGAAAATATAATTATGCCAAACAAAATTATGCTAAGTTAAATATAACTTAGCATAATTTTGTTTGGCATAATTATATTTTATTAAATTTTAAGACCTAATAAGGTCTTAAAATTTTATGCAAATGGATAGGGAACCTTTACTGTACCGTGTACCTAAATACTGCGCTAAACTCTCACTGAAAACAAAACAAAATATAATTATATACTTACCGTATTTAAAAACTTTCAACTCGCGATCGCGTTTACGTAAATCGCGTCACCGGTGAATCGCGGCGCGGCGTCCGTGCGTGTGTCCCATGCCGTAGTCGGCCTCGCACTGCCCGCTTCTGATAAAGAGAACTGATAGCATCCCACTATGTAACTTTATCTCTGTGCATATTATCATGGAAATAAACCTTCGGGAGGTTTTGCTCTTTGTTATCTTCATTTTGTGTTTTCATTTCAGGAAATTGGACTGCATTCAGTTGTTGGATTTTACATTTTCAGAGATGGCATGTTGATGTATAATGTTATTGCAATACTCGTTAGGTTTTATAATGAGTCAGTGAACATATTTAGGAAAATATTTTGTTTTTAGGTAACATAGCACTTGAAAACCGATCTTCAATTGGTTGAGTAAAACAAATAAATAAGGTAACGCTTGATGTGGAGAAGATAAAAGTAAGTTCGTTAATGAGCGTCAAGATATACAGCGGGTCATCTGATGATGAGTTTTTACAGCTGGGCGCCATTACAGTACGATGTTTTCCTTTCATCTGTAACCTACGGTAATGTATTTAAAAACACGAATTAACCCTTGAAGTGTTTCTATTTTTATGTTAGTTCAACTGATGAGTACGCTTGACTGGTTACTCATTGCATAATTTACACTGTGGTTAATTTATCATGCATGACACGCACAAATATAGGTGTAGAATTTGATTGGTTGAACGTTTTTATTAGGCTCGACAGTCTCAAAGTCACGGGACATCAGACAACTCACGATCAAAGACCCGGGATGTCCCGGTAATCCGAGACTTATATTAGAATCGATTTAATTTTGGGCCAGATCTAGTCCCAAACTTTCAATACGATTTCCGGTTGCTTCAAACAACTGGAACTTTTTAATGTTACTCTTGATTTTTTTGCAAGAATTTTGGGTACCATTTCCTCAAGTTTTTTGATTGCCATTTTACTTTGACAGAACTCGTCGGGTTCGTTGTGTACTATAATGCTACTGGTACTAGGGTCGGTGTCCATTATTTCCAAATCTGGCATTTTGATACGAGGGATATTTAAAAAATGTCTGCAATACGGTTCTTCCGCAAAAGCAACAAGTGCAGTTTTATTTGTATAAATAAGACAAGAAGACAAGAAGTCCCGGGACTTCGAAATACGAGACGTACCGGGACTTCGACACACGAGACGCAAACCCTACTTTTTACATACGAATAAATAAAAGGACAAAACTGTAGGTGAGGCAGCCTATGGGAAGTGGTAGATCACTTCCCATAGGCTGCCTCACCTACAGTTTTGTAGAAAAGTAACGTAGATGCTCTTAAATTCTAATTTCCAAAAGAGTTTTACGTCACATTATGGCTTCATGATTCAGAGGCAATAATGATCAGAGAGTTACAGGAATAAATGGATGGATTCGAATGGAACATACATTATGTATGGGTACATAGGTACTATGCAATCACCGTCGACCAATTAATTAACAAATGGACACTGTCCAACTAGTATGCGTACAGTTAATTATATGTGTACACATACACCTATGTATTTGGTAAAGTAATGGTAATTTAATATGGTGATTGGTAGTTTAATTTAATATAGGTACTTACAGCTTAGAGTAGTTGCCCTCGGGAACTCGTGGTGTGAAAATTAACGATATACAGGGTGTAATTTTAAACACCATCAACTCTTAAGGGGTAATTGTACTCATCATGAACAACTTATACTATGGGTCTAAACCAAAAATCGCGAAAAAAAATCAGCTGTTCTCTACATTTATGTTCGCATAACTCGTCAAAATGTATTGCATAGCCGATATTTTTTCCCGATTTCAGGTTTGCTCCCATACCTAGTAAACGTTGTTCATAATGTGAGTACAATGATCCCTTAACAGGTTGATTGTGTTTAAAATTAGAGCTTATATGTATACAGGGTCAAATTAAATTAGCTAGCGAAACTTCACAGACGTGATGGGTATCAACCATAAAATAAAAATAAAACAGATTTGATGATTCTTTTTTTGGGTCACCGACCTCTTTTAGGTTTAAAGAAACTTTATTCTCAATAAAAACATAACATGTCGCTTACTTGAGAACAATACTATTACTTAAATACTAATTTAGGTTCGACTACATCCGTCACAGACTTATTAAAAAGTACTCGAAACTCAACCCACCCAACGCATTCATTTTTCGAGTAATGTCCGGTTTGCGATTAGATATAGGCTAAGTTGGGTTTTGAATGCATTGAATGAGTGCAGAGTTCTTATGCGTGAGGGTATTTTATTGTATAGCTGTGCTCCTTCAAATGTAAGCATTTTTTTGCCATAATTGGTTCTGGTTTTTGGTAAGACTAATAAACTTGCTCGTCGTGTGCTTCGTTGACTAACTTGTTTGTATTGGGTAAGTGTGATATTTGAGTGAATGTTTTTGTTAAGAACTTTTTTGATAAAGATACATGTGTTATAGATGTAAAGTTGCTTTATGTTCATTATTTTTGTGTCTCTGTATATTTTAGTCGTCGATGTTAAGTACGGATAGTTGAAGAGCAATTTTATTAGTTTGTTTTGGGATTATTGTAGTTGCTATAGTTTAGTTTTTGCAGCACTACCCCATATTTCGATCAAGTATAGTAGATGTGGCTTCACTAGGGAATTATAGATGGTGTATCGCAAACCCCGTGGAATGCACCTAACTACGTTGTGCAGAGCTCCGACTAGTGTCGAGAGCTTGTTCTTTACGTAGTATATGTGAGCGTTCCAGGTAAGGGAACTGTCTATTCTAAGCCCGAGATATTTTTCGCAAGTTTTTAGCTGTAGCTGCTGATTGTTAATTGTAAGTGGGTTAAATGGGGGAATGTGTTTATTTTTTGCCTTGTATATTACATAACACGTTTTGGAGGTATTTATTGTTAGAAGGTTCAGCTGAAACCACGTGAATAGGGAATTTAAATCCTCTTGGGCTTGTAAAATAATGTCATGAATCGAAGGCCCGAAGTAAAATAAGCATGTATCATCGGCATACAAGGTAAGATGGCCGTGTAACTTGATTTAATTTATATTATTTATGTATATTAAAAAGAACAAGGGACCCAAAATTGATCCCTATGGAATGCCGTATGTTATAGGTCGTGCACCACTATGACGGTCACCAAGTTTAACCACTTGCGAGCGGTTAGTTAGGTATGATTCGAATATTTTTAGAGCATTGCCGGTAATATTAATGGATTCTAGTTTCTTTAAAAGCAGCTTGTGGGAAACCGTGTCAAACGCCTTTTTCAGGTCTATAAAGATACCTAAGCATATATTTTTACAGTCTATATTGCATTTAATTTTGTTTACGAGATCAATTGTAGCTGTAGTGGTATTACTTTTTGGCCTGAAACCATATTGGCGATTGGTGATAAAGTTAATAGAATTTAAGTATGTTTCTAGTCGATTGCGGAGGATTTTCTCTAATAATTTTGACATTACAGGTAATACTGAAATCGGACGATAATTGCCCCTGTGACTGTCTGTCACCTATTCCTAATTAATAACAAAATATTATATTTGTTTTAAAACTTTCCCACGATTTCGGGACTCGTAAAGACACATTAAATCTCTATTTTATGATCTGTCAGTTTGACATGTTACCCTAATTAATAACAAAACACTTATTTCCTTGAAATTGTATAATGGGTGGCACTTATGCCAGCCATTAGTCGAAGGGCAATATTTGACGTCAGTTAGGATGCAATAATTCAACTATTTCTAAAGAAAGAAAGCGATTATTGACATCTGGCCACCTTAAGTTGATATCCAAACGAACCCTTAAAACAATGGAAGAATTCTACAGAAATATATTCTGCGAACTTGCGAGAATTTGGGTTTATGTTACAAAAAAAAACAAGAGGCTTTTGTAGTGATGGGGATGCTAGAAGATGAAAAGAAACGAATGGTATGGCAGTCGACTTAGGACCCCGGGAACTGATAGACACGATAGTCTAGGAGTTTGAATCAGGATCGCGAGAGGCGACAGACACTAGAGTCCAGGGTAGTTAAGTTAGGAGACTTAAGGAATGCCAGTCCATTACGACAGTAAGGGACCGAGCATTACTTAATAAGTTGATAGTGGGTTATAGACCACGTTAGGAAGCGAACGACGTAGTGTACGCTAGACAATTGAGTTCAGTGAGTTGTGCCCGAGGTGAAACTGGTAATACGTGCAGTATTCCGTAAGTATAATTCCCTACAAGGAGATATTTGGTAAGTGTCAACTTTAATATTTAGTATCGTAGTTTATAATTAATGCTGTTTTCTCTTGTATTAAGTGACCACCTTCTAATCCGTACCTTGACAGATTTTGTCACTTGCGTTTGGTTATAGGGAAACGGAGAAGGCCTACCGCTAAACTTGACAATGAGCACCAATGCTCCTGACTCTTGACAATTGTTGACCCTTAACCGACGCACCACATATGGAAGGCAGAACCGTGAATACAGTTCATCTAAACCAAACTAGGCTATAAAGCCGATCTCTAATTACATTATGAATTAATCAAATGTTAGTGATGATTACTGCTTCCAAAAAGGTCTGGCCACAGAACACTTTGCGTGAGGCTTGGTACATGCACATATCCAGGGAGTGGGGTAGGTTTCACTCAGAATCACAACCTGGATTGGTAGTCGTTCTAAGAACGCTAGGGACCGTATCTCGATAAAAATCTACAACCGGCTATGGTATGCCATTTACTAAATCGACACTATTTATCGAGACACGTCAATATGTATGCTTTTGCGGTGAAAACCGCACTGCATTCTCTCAATGGGGAAGATTAAGGTAATGTGAAGTGACGAAATACCACTTCGGTGTGCACCAAGTACGATCGCATTGAGTTTTGCTACAGACTGAGTCTACGGTACGCTTGTACTAGTTTTCTATTATCTTAGTAAAAAGGGGGGCTAGGCCGCCGTAAGGGTATTAATAACATTAGTACGCGTTTAGTACTAATCAACACTTGTCTCACTCAATGGCAGTTGGACTTCGCAGTACTCTGTATTTAGGATTGAGTAAGACATTTATTTAGTGCATAGGAAACGTGTTCTATTAGAATCGTACTAGTGTCCGCAGAGGTTCTATGCGTTAGGTCTAGCACGACACGTATAATGAGGCAGACGTTGTAAAACGGTTCCCGGTCTCACTAAAGTGGGTACATTGTAAACACATAAATTAACGTAGCTATAAATGATTAATGTAAGTGCAAGCGTAACGATCCTTTTACCCCTTCATATTATCAAAACTATTGCAGATATTAGCGCTCACCTGCGAGAAGGGAGACGACGGCGTTACGATATTTATAATACGAGTACTTAATCATATATTATATACGTTTGTATACCCTCTCGTCTTCTTAACTTCACATATTTATAATTATAATACCTATATTTCCTAACTGTGAATTGCCAATATTAACTTCACCTTGTGTCCCCTCCTTGTCCCCTAGCTTTCTAAGTCGGGACAAGGCAGTCTAGTTTATGGGAATTCATTTCTTATAACGGTGGGAGGGTGTCCAAGTTTGGTTACGAGCCCTACAGGAACACGCGGCTGGGGGGGCGTGTTCCCTTTCCCTCAAAGAAAAGCCGATCTTAATACTAATATTAACATAATTAGGAAAAACGAAAATTTTATCAGGCCGGGGTCCGTGGGGTACAGTCACACCCTGATCAGTGGCATTTCCCGATTTGTAAACCGGAGTTACTTTTGCTATTTTTAACGATTCAGGAAAGTTTCCATCGGCTAGTAATTTATTAAAGCATTTGCTTAGGGTATTTGCAATTAGGTTTTTGTTGCATTTTATTACTTTGGTATTAATGCCATCTATGCCCGTGCTACAGTTTGAATCAAGGTTTGTAATTATTTTAAGTATCTCTTTAGCAGAACAAGGATTAAAACTGGACAGCCCTTCGTGGTCTTTAGGAGAAGAAGTCGGCAATGCGCGGTCACAATCATTATGAAATATGGCAGGTATTTCATTCGCTAGCAAGGGTCCTATCGTGGAAAAGTAATCATTAAAGATTTGACAAATGACGTTGGGTTCTGTAGTGCTTTTCGAATTAATTACTAGTTTTGAAGGAACACAGCTTTGGTTTGTTTTATTATTTGTTAAGGAGTTAATTAGACCCCACATTTTTTTGATACATTTAGTAAATGCTTCATAGTAGAAGTTATTTTTTGTTCCTGTTATTAGTTTAGCTACACAGTCTCTTTTTTTAACAAATGCTTCTTTGATTACTTCATTGTCAGGTTTGCTTTTAAATTCCGTCCCCATAATATTCCTTTGATTGATTTGGGCTATAATCTCTTTGTTAATCCAGTGTTTTTGTGGTAGGTTGAGTATTTTAGTCTTCGTAACTCTGCTTTTTTCTACACATGACTTTATCACATCCTCTAGTGCCAGGTAATCATTATGAGGGTTCTCATATTTAGTTCTTTCTATGAGGTTGTATAAGTTTGTGTAATTTATTGCTTCGTACTGAGCTCGCAATTGTCGGGGCATTTTACTTTCTTGAGTTCTAAGTACATTTGATAGTAGTCGGACATAGAAGATTTAAATATTACCATGTGGAATTTGTCGTCTTTTAAATTTGTGCTGATGTGGTCAATAATACTTTTTTTTTGTTTTCGAATCCCTTGTGCAGTATTTTTTGGTTATCTTATTCAGTAGTACGTACCCAGCCTCTATAGTTGCTGCTTTGTATTGTTTAGTCTCTTTGCTGGTTTTTGCTAATAGATCGATGTTGAAATCGCCGAAAACGATTGCTCTCTTTCTTCGTTGTAGCTGGGACTCATATTCTTCAAGGAACTCCTTGTAGTTGGTGTTACCAGGGTTGTATATTACTCCGATTTCAAAAGCATTTTATTAATATTACTAGAAGTATGAGTTGAAAAAATCAGTTTTTTTTTGTTGTATCGTGTTGAGATATCGAAACCCATCACGTATGTAAAGTTAACACATTTTTTTAAATATATTTCAAGTGAATGGCACTACCTGCGATTGATGACCCAAAAAAAAAGTCATCAAGTTAATGTCTTTTTGTTTTATCATGTTTAGTTATCGATGGCCATCACGTCTGCGTAGTTTCGCTAGCTAATTTAATTTAAACCTGTATACTGGAGCTGGTATTTTCTGTTGCAGTACAATTAATGCTTATGGTCTTTATTCATTGTTGGTATCAGGAGGGCAGATGGCAGTATAATTTTTCTGAGTTTTGTATTTACAAAACTCATTCATTCATTCATTCATTCCTTCATTCATTCTTCATGTCATTTGACAGTAAACTTCGATCCCAATACATTTGTGAACCGTGGCGTTTAAGGCTTTATTTTATGGAGACTCATAAATCAATGTGGACCACTATAGACTGACATGGCTGAGTCACCGTCACTTGGTTAATACTGCCTCCAAAACCACAAAAATTAAAATGAGCTTGGTAATAAAAATATTGCCCGATCAATTAATAACACATTATTCGTTACCACTTAAAACAGTGAAGCTTTCCTAATTGAGTGAAAGTGATTGAATTAATTGCTAGCGCAAGAGGGTAAGTAATACCCCGTGAACAAGATCGAACGATGCGATCTAATCGAATTTTTCATGAACCATTTACAATTTTGGTCCTAAATCGAACGGGATATAAAGAATAACCGATTTTTATTCCAGATCACGTTTATTTGCATTTGATTCGAACTGATAAAACAAGGCCCAAACGTATCCTCGTTTTATTTTATGAAGTGGGTGTATGAATAAAGTTGGTTTTATATTTATCTTAGTTTGATCGAATTAAATAAATGAAAGGTAAATTAATAAAGGTAGGCTGTGTTGGTAACAGTCCACAAATATAACAGCTCGATCACTGCCCACATACCGGGTTCCAGGAAAATCAACAATAATAGATAAATTAAGAAAAATGGCTAACATAATCATCCTACTAATGATATCATACTCCGATCACCCAGTTGCTACTCAAGTGTGGTAATTATGAGCAATGGTAGTATCTAAGAGCGCTTGTTAGGATCCCACTACACCCTATTCGTACTAAACAGAAGGATTAAGGCCCACTTGCACCGCCAATCACTAAATACGTTTAGCGCTAAACGAGTTTTAAATATCATTCTGTCTCTGTCATCTTCAAATATTTGACAGAAACAGAATTATGTTTTGAACTCGTTTAGCGCTAAACATGTTTAGTGATTGGCGGTGCAAGTGGGCCTAAAATGTTTCAAGATTATTTTCAATAGCATATGGAAATAATCTTCCTACATTTCTTTCTTTCATCATTTCATAACATGATATAGAAAAAAATTTAAGAAAAAATATAAACAAAAAAAAGAGGGTAAAGAGAGTTTTACAATTTTAGAATAGCATAATATATTATTTTAATACAGAGTTTTGTGTTTACTTATCGCCTAGTCGTTGTAACTTTAGCTAGGAATAAATTTATTTATTTAAACTTCTCGCACACAATAACATACAAAGGCGGACTTAATGCCTTAGGCATTCTCTACCAGTCAACCAAGGCTGGTGTAGAGATAAGATGGCAGGTGCTCTGCTTAACAGGCGTTAATAATAATAAAAAATATTAAAAAGATAACATAATTAATTATACATGAAACAAAAAACATTAAATTACGTCAACTCATTAGCCTATAAAGGTCCGCTACATTAAACATACGCTCAGTACCTAAGCAGCACTAACTACTACCATAAAAGGTAAAAGAAAAACTTTTTTACAAAAAAAAAACCGACTTAAAAAAAAACACTTTTTTTTTTGAAAAATATCTTTAATTTCGGAAGTCGATGCCCAAAAACGAAAATACACAACCAAAGACACCGACTTCCGAAATTAAAGTTATTTTTCATTTTTTTTTGTGTTTTTTTTTAAGTCGGTTGTTTTTTTGTAAAAAAGTTTTTACTTTTCTCTTTTTAGTAGTGGTATTTACCCCACACACATTCGTATACCACAACTTGATATATAAATATACAGTATGGAAACCACATATATGCAATAAATGAAACCACAAGTAATACTAGTCCACAGAAGTATAGCAAAATTAAATATTAAATAAAACACCGTAAATTAAAAAAGTGAAATTTTCAAACAAAATAAATATCAAAATAAATTCTATAAAAGTAAACACTCTGTTTAAAAAACGTACCTTGACCTCAGGAAGAGCGGCAACTACCTACGCACGCGGGTGACATCCAATGGCGGCTTTTTTGTCGGCACTGGCGTTTGATCGTTTGTCAATGTTCGATGAAATCAAAATTCACTTAGTTAATTTTTATCGCCACGCTTTTATTTCGCGATAACTGAACTGAACTAACTAAATTAACTATTGCACATTAGTAAAAAAAAGGAAACTTAAATTTTCACATTTTCAAAATGTCCACGACGTTTTTGAATGCACAAGTAACATCGCCGCACAATGTTGTCCCGAAGCCTGCTCAACAAATTTCGTTCAGGATCCAGAGCCATGGCTTTTAATTTGTCAAAGGCAGCGACAATACGATTGCGCAGTTCATCTTCGGTTTCGGAGACCCGCGAGTAAACTTCATTTTTAATAAAGCCCCATAAGAAGAAGTCTAGAGGAGTGAAGTCGGGCGACCGAGCTGGCCACCTGTGGGGGCCATAGCGCCCAATCCATTGTTCGCCGAATATGGTGTTAAGCCGCTCTCTCGCGACGAGTACGGAGTGTGGATCAGCTCCGTCTAACTGAAACCATACCCGCCTGAAAGCTACCACAGGCAATCTTTCTAAATATCGTGCTATCGGGCCGTTAAGAAGATCTAGAAACTTCTGTGCATTCAGGTTTCCGTTGATAAAAACAGGGCCGATTATTTGATCTCCGTGAATGCCTGCCCAAACATTAACGGAAAAACGGTACTGATGAGCTGATTCTCTAAATAAATGTGGATTCGTATGGCTCCAGTGACGCATGGTTTGTCGGTTCCACATGCCGTTCCGAGTAAACGTGCTTTCATCTGTCCAAAATACATCTGATAAAAAATTTTGGTCTTGAGAGATTTTTTCAAGTACCCAGCGGTAGTAAAACTCTCTAATCGGCTTATCACGGGGCAGCAGCGCCTGAACCTTTGCATATTTATAAGGACGTATTTTGTTCCTTTTCAGCACTTGATGTATTGTTCTATGGCTCGCTCTAAACACACGCCCAGCTTGTCTAAGGCTGCAAGTTGGGTTCAGATCGAAATGGTCTAAGACTCGTTGTTCAAAAGAGGATGGAATGTGACGCGGAGCAACTCCTTCATGAGTGTTCGGCACTATGTGCTGATTTTCTCTGATCCTTTGGACAGCCCCCAGGATTGTCCGGACATTAGTAGGGCAGACACGAGTTGCGCCGTATCTCTCACGATAAGTACGTAGAGTTAAGGCTGAATTTTGGCGGCATTCGCCATACAATAAAACCATGTCTGTATACTCTGCAGCACTGTAAAAATGCTGTTGTCTTGGCATTTTGTTAAAAAAACACGGGTACACACACACAAAAGTCAAGTAGTGTCAATTTCACCGTAAAAAATAAATACATACAAACTTATAAACACTATTTATACACACACAAAGTCAAGTAGCAAATAAATGTCAATTTCAACTTAAAAAAAGGACCTATTTATCAGTTTAATTTGCCAAAATCACTTGAAGCAATGCGCGCAAGTAGCTATGAAATCTCTGCGAAAGTCACGATACACTATCCCGGAAGACAGCGGTGAACTGACAAAGCGAGACTTCTCAAAAATGGCGAAAATAATAAAATTCATAATTTAGGGTTAACGGCGCAATTATCGTTTATCGATACTTTTTACACTTACTTACCTACTACCAAAACAAGGCATTAAAATACAAGCATTTTTGTGTTATTCGATTGTTTTAATATTTTTAACAAATTATTGATTGGATTAAGTATTAAAAAACGTTTTAGTAATTTTGTACGATTGGACTGGAGTGACTTCCTGACTAGCAAACGTGTAAGTAGGTACGATTTTTTTAATAGGTTGCTTCTACGTAACTTGTAAAATTGTTTTTGTTTACTTCTACTTCATTAATTTTATCTCTAAATCTACTGAATATTTAACAAGAACTTACACAACACACTTAAACAAAGAAGCTGTATAGCTATACATACTTAGGGCATAGTGTTTTTAGAATTATCACAAGAGCACGATAATTCTTATAAAAACACTACGCCCTAAGTATTTAAAGCTAAACAGTTTTTTTGTTTATCGATCATTATTCCCTAATAGTCAATAACAGGTGTCCTTACCTACACGCACCCCTCCTTCCCTGCCGCCCGCAAAATTCGTTCACAATGACCGCCGCCTTTGAAAAAACGCCGCATGTCTCGAGCCGCCTGTTGTAAGATACCGCCAAAGACACCGCTGCCTACGTACACCCGCAGGAAATGTTAGCGCGTGCCAGTGACAGTTTCTTTGTGTAAATTGCAAAACAAAATTTCGGCCGTGGCAGGTCAAAAGGCAATTCCAAATTTCCAAGTACTAATCAGCTTCCAGTCTAACCGGATGCAGCTGAATGCCAGTATTTTATAACAGTAATTTCAAGTACTCATGTATCGAAAAAAATTAATAATCAGCCTATAATGTTTCCTGCACACATTGACTGCACAGGTTTCCTGTCTGTAAGAGCAAGTGGGCCGTACCGTCACAGTATTAAATTCCATACATTTGCGAAACGAATGTATTTGCGTAGAGCAACGGCGGCGGCGGAGCTCACGCGGGGAGTCGGGCGATGCTGTCCGCGGCCTCCATACACACTTAGTTTGCGCACTCAAACGTTGAAATAAAATGTATTACATTTTAATTTTTTTTTCTTTTGTAAATGATTTTTTTTATTTTTTTATTCTAGCTTGTCGTTTAGGTGTACCGATTTTACATTTTAGGCAAATAGGTAAGTAGAATACGTAACAGCGTCGTGATAGTTTGCACTGCATGGCAACGTCGCTTTTCAATGTTCAAGGATTCAAGGTCATTGAATCATTGACCTAGTTATCCAATTCTACAGAGTGTTCAAATTTGATCAAAATTAGAACTCTAGTTTTTTACCTAATTACTGGACCGATTTCGTCCATTTTTTGTGTATGGTCAGAAAAGGCGATAACAAGTATGTGGTTTCATTTATTGCATATATGTGGTTTCCATACTGTATATAATAAATAACCGTAACAAGAAATTATTACGTATAACATCACCAATATAAACTAAGTGGAAAAATACGCATTATTAAGGATAACTCAAAAACTACTGGTCAGTACTTGATCAAATTTAAATGGGACCACACGTGAAGCACCAGCTTTCAAATAAAAAAAAATCATCCAAATCGGATCACCCAGAAAAAAGTTCTGAGCTAACAAACACAAAAATAAAAAAATGTTGTCAAATTGAGAACCTCCTCCTTTTTTTGAAGTCGGTTAAAAATTGCCATAACTGTACACGCCGGATCGATCACCGCAGTTTCTGGTTCGCTTACTCATTTAACAATATCGACATGTTCAACTAAATTGTTTATCTATATAACAATTGCTTTTCAATATTTGTTATGTCGCATTAGACTGTCATAATATATAGTTTATTATCAATCATACAACCCAAGAAGGCCGAAGACATTAATAAAACTGTATAATATGGCGTTTTGTCCCAGTATCAAGGGAAGGAGTTTCCGTAAAAGTTAATAACCAACAAAAAGCTACTTAATGCTAATAATAACTCGGACCTTATTTGGTGATTAAGATCTAGGTGACGAGAATTTAGATCCTTTTCAATGTGTTATTGAATCCAGTATAATACCGCAAGTACTAAATGTTAGGGTCAAGCATAGCATAACGGATCTTGTTCACAATAGCATGGACATTGTGATTGGGTCGTGTGGAAACCCCGCAAGTTACAATACTAACAATGTCTATTATAGGAGAAGGGAAATTGTGAAATGTAGCATGATTAACCTAAACACAAATGAGGGAACTGAGCTTACTGTGGGAAGGCGAGAGAGGGAAGGCTTACATTGAATAAGGCCTACATAAAATGGCATAGGAAAAAGAAGAAGTTAATGGTGATAAACATGAACAGAACTATAAACCAAATGGTGCTGATAGCGATAAAACAAAGGTGATGCATGTATTTGTGCCTCAAAAATCAAGGGCATCAGAAACACATCATAGTTTCCTCCTTTCTCCATGGAAAAATATCAATTAGAAACCTCCAACTAGCTTCTGATGTTTCATAAGGCCCCACGTAGGATTATGTGAAACAAATCATTTGAATTGGAATAAACATTCAAACATTCAAACTTTAGAGATTATGTCGACCAATGTGTTGATAATATACATTTTCCAAGTAATAGAGCTATTGTCTTCCTCCCAGACTGTTCAATAAAAACGATCATTAATGGTAGCGTAAGCGGATGGCGCGATGGCGTAGCGAGATTAATATTTTTTGAATCACTGTATGTTAACAAGATAGTGTGTGTCCTTCGCATGTAATTTCCCTCATCCATGTTAGAATATGCTTACGTTTCCACGATAGAATATATCTGTTCAAAGTATTTGCATATACGTAGATCTGAAGTTTTGCAAGCCAAGCTTATAAATATGGGGCTGGATTGAAAGTTTGAAACTACGGAAAAATTAATTAAAGTGTATGTTTTCCTCTAAAAAATATTCATAATATAGAACTAATATATTTCTATGTGCCAGAATACTTAAGTACCAGCCATGGTTCCCCTGCATACAATTGCAGTTAGCTCGCTCGAAAATATGCTAATTTGCGATCCGTGCGTTTCGTGGGTCGCTTTGCGCAATGCTAAATGATGTAACACCTTGTAATAAAATTCGTAGCTCCGCGATCACTTCACCACTGTTTTTATAAGGATGCTAGTCGTGTTGAAAGTGCTTTTTTATATTCTACACCATTACCGTACCTACTTACCACATTACTCACAATTTATTGCAATCGGGTCACACACATCATTTTCATAGTTATTTTACATTCGTTCCGTAATTAACGACTAGAGGCCAATCGGCAAAATAATATTCCGAGGATTATGGTTTATGTTCTGGATACCAACCAAAACAAATAATTATTATGTGCTTTTATTGGTTGCGAGATTTATTTTAAATATATAACAATAAACTGGTGTGATTAATAGAAATGGAAAAAGAAAAAAAAAATTATGTGTAACCTACTTAAAAGTTATGATTTATTTGAGTGCACTGTTTTATCTTTACGAAGTTTTATGAAGTAACCACTGGCTTTCATTTATTTTCAAAAGTTTTTAAAGTGACTTCCTTTGCAGTAAGTTACCTTTAAACGGCAAAATTTTAGTTTCATAATAAAGCTTTAGCTGAATATTTGAGACTAAAATATTTTGGAATATCAAATTGACTATTTTATGAACTTTGTAATTTCTAATACTTACCTACTTTAAGATTGTATGTACTCATTCCTGAATTACAATAACTTAAAAAAATTAACATAAAGGTACAAACTTAGTACTTACCTACGAAAAAGTAGTGCATATCAAACTATAAAGTTTTTGAAATCCCGCCAGCTTAGAGAGAGTCTGTTTGCTGCACAGATAGCGGATGATCGTCCTACACACAGTTAACTTAGCCAATGTGTACGTTAATCGTCCTGTGAGTTAGGCACCTAAAAATGTGCTAGGAGCTTGGGCTTGGACAGAGTATCATCAAATGGAGTGACTGTCTGGAAAATCCTCCCCTTCTTCCCACAAATTTCGTTAAGAGTGACGATGATTCTCAAGCTTCATCAAAGTGTGCACAACCACACTTTGATGGATAACCTGGAAATTCATTAATTGCTCCTCCAATGCTGAAATTCTCATCAGAAATATACCATAATCCGATGACTTGCAATTTAAATTACAGAAGTTTCTCCCCCTGCGCCACATCTGCTATCTTTTTAATCGAAACAGGAGATCTGGCGGATAAAATGTTAGATTAAGTAATCCATTTACTTAGGTACTATTCTTTTTGGATGCATAAGCCGGGCTGCGTACTGCAACCTATGCAAACACTCGTTCAAGCATATTACATTCAGTCACTCTATCCCAGATCAATAGTTTACTATGAAAACGATTTTGGCTCGAGATCCGTACTCCTTACTACTTTGCAAGACTGTTGTTCTTGGAGTACCCAATAAATAAATGGGTTCATTTATTCCGAACGAATTGTACGGAAATTGATTTTACAGAATGAATGGCTACGTGTCAATTTTCGTCGAAACTCAAGTACATTATATTGCCCGGACAATCTGTATTGTGGGTAAAGTTAGATTGATTTATGATAGCAGAATGTTGACGCCTGCACAGTGCGACACCTTACACTCTCCGGTACAAACGCATTACCTAATGGCAGCTATTTATTACTCCATGTTATGAATGAGACCGCTGTGCATCAATTTTGGCTTCTAATAAGCTCTTGTTTGGCAGGTACGATGCATATTGAAAGTTATGTACACAGAGTGAATTATTGAAGTATGAAATACAGTAGATGTATACCTATCCACAGTGAACTGTATATGTCACCGTATGATTGAGAACACCGTTAGTATACATAATGTATCTCCCGAGATTGTAAACTGTGGATAAATTGTGAACTGTACCATTAGTGCTTACAATATAACGTATTAATTTTCGATAGTTTATAATCTATCCACGTCAAACCGTGAAATTGTTAACGAACCTGCACTCACAAATCTGTCCGATTTTATCAACCGTAAAATTGTGAACCGTCCCTGATTTGTCGGTGTTGTCGGTAGCCGAATTGGTCGCAGTAACTGAGCCAGGGCACTCCGATCAAATGGGTTAGGTTAGGCTAGTACTGTTACGTGGGGATCGTGCGATCGATGGCCCTTTACGGGGCCCCGATCTGGGCGGCTGACCTGACGGCCGGCAGCATCTCTGTTCTGCGAAAGCCGCAGAGAGCGATAGCCGTCAGAGTCATCAGGGGTTATCGCACGATCTCTTACGAGGCGGCTTGTGCACTGGCCGGATCCCCGCCCTGGGACCTGGAGGCGAAGGTGCTCGCGTCACTGTATCGGTGGCGCGAGGAAGCGCGGGCGCGGGGCGAGCGACCGATGCAGCGACAAATGGAGCAGCGTCGGTCGCAGCTCCGCGAGGTCCTGGTGGCGGAATGGCGGGACAGGCTCTCACGCCCTACCGCCGGCCTCGTCACCATCGAGGCGGTCCGGCCGGTGCTCGACCACTGGCTCGGGAGGAGGCACGGCTCCCTGTCGTTTCGGGTGACGCAGGTGCTCTCGGGGCACGGTTGCTTCGGGAAGTACCTGTGTCGCATAAACAGGGAGCCGGACGCCCGGTGTCACCACTGCGTCGACTGCCGGGAGGACACGGCGCGGTATACGCTGGCAGAGTGTGCCGCTTGGGAGGAGCCGCGCCGTGCCCTCATCTCAGGAGTAGGCAGTGACCTCTCGCTGCCGGCCGTTGTGAATGCGATGGTCGGCGGCGAGGAGTCCTGGGACGCGGTGGTATCCTTCTGCGAAACAGTCATCTCGCAGAAGGAGGCTGCGGAAAGGGAGCGAGAGATCTCATCCTCTCACCCGGCCCGCAGCAGGCGCACCGGGCGTCGGCGGAGGGCGGACAACGCCCTCTTCCAACCCCCCTAAAGGGGTCCAGGGGCGACGGACTCGGGGACGTCCGTCGCCCCCCATACATCAGGACCCGAGGTGGCGGCGCGAAGTGTTCCACGCGCGCCCCTCTTAGACGTCGCGGGGGGAGACAAACACCTCACTCGCCCCGCTCGACAGGACGGGGCCCGCAGAGGCGGGCCGGCACCGGCCGGGGGTTGCGGAAGATTTGTACGTTCCCGCGACCCCCGGCGTAGGTGTGAGACGGAACACCGGGGTGGTTTTTAGTCAGTAAGAGTCTGACAGACCCCTCCGCCCCCCCAGGGCGGAGGACATCCATGAGGATTTTCCACCCCGGAACAAAAAAAAAAAAAAAAGGCTAGTACTGTGACCAACCGCGCGCGAGCCGAGCGAGCGCCGCTCCCACGTTGGTCGCAGTTACTTGGCTATTTAGTATTATCGCAAGGTGCGATCCATCACATGAAAGTTTGATACGAGTTCACAATTTGTCCATTTGCCATGGACAAATATCGGAAAATAATGCGTTAAATTGTAAATGGTTTGTTGCAGTTCAACATTTTTCGATAGCTTATAATCTCGCGAGATGGGCCGGCAGTCTCGACATAGATACCGACAAAAATCGGTCGTTAAGTCCAATCGATGTCAAATTTCTTTAATAGATTTTCAACCTTATGCTTTGGAAAAAAAGTTGAAAATCTATTAAAGGAATTTGACATCGATACGACTTAGCGACAGATTTTTGTCGCTATCTAATGTCGAGACTGCAGGGCCTGGATTATAAACTAACGATGTTCATAATTATACGGTGACACATACAAAGTGTGCCGCGGTTTGCCACAACCAAAAAGAAAAAGTTTTGGAAAAGTTTTTTGCAATTTATGACTTTTTGAGTACTCCAACGATGGTTGGTCCCATAAAAGTTTTTGATCAGTATTAGAAACAGGATCGATTGGCATCAAAAAATGTATTTGTGTAAAATGGCTATTTTCTTGCTAACTGTATTTTTTTTTGAAAATCTGTTAATGGGGATCAAAATTCCATAAAAAATTATGGATATGCTCCTAAGACCATTTTCACGTAGCTGCAACGGATAAGGTACTTCCCCTTACTGCCCCGCTGAAAGTTTCCACCCTGTATATCAAGATTGGTTGTCAGTGATTGGAAAACCCAGACTGATCACAATGATGACGTATTAGTCTAAAGTCAAAGGTATGAGTATAGAGCACGGTCATTCATCAAACTTCCACGTTTGCTACTATTTAGCAACAATCCGCTCGAATCGTTCCTAATAATCCCTACATGTTTGCATGCATTGAGTGGATTACCTACAATCGGGGCACAGGGTTGTATTTGAGCCAACTGCCAATAGCCAATCAACAGCTTTCATTTGTTACTACCTACCTACAGCTGCTGAATTCAAAATTTTAACACTGCTCAGATTCCTATTATAGTGTTACATTTTACAGTAACTACAGCCACAGTTTTGCCAACGAGAAAACCATCAAATTTTCCAGGATTGAAAGCCATAAGTATGGTATTTTTCCTACAAAACTATCTCTGTGTCGAATTTCATCAAAATCGAGTCTATAATTTAGCCTTGTAAGCATGCCAAATCGATAGACATTTTCATATTTGCATTTGTATTGATAATAATTTAACATCGATTCTTTATTCTTCTTCATTGATGAATTACTTTCTAACTACTTAAATACTTCGTAACAAATCGAGCGATGGACATTGTATAGTGATGTCATCATATATCCGTACCAGGCGTGAATAGGTTGATAAGTCGACTTACATATATATTTTTTAATGCATAATAGGCATTAGGATTGTTTTATTCATAGGGTGAATAAATGACTAAGTCGATGGGTCTGTTTTACCGCACATAGCAAACATGTGAATTTTTAAATAACTCTCTTACTAAAGGGTGCAATGTGACGTCTTGAGATATTAAAACATACAAATTATAATTATTTACACAACTCAACATGTCATTATAATACTGCCAACTATTAAAAAAAAATTAATGAACAACACGAGATGTTCATTTATTCAAACAACCTATTTAACATTTTTAATATCATAAATCAAGTTCTCCAGTTATTCCCGCATCGAAATTGCGTTGCATTTTGTGACAAATAAATCTATCATCTATTACATTTTCTATCTATTGCGCGTGTGATGAGACAAAGTGATATGTTAAATAGAGATAGCTGCAGTTTTAGGTAGGGACTCGCGAGTCTTCCGTATTTGCCACCTGAAGTTACAGAGGTCACATTTAATTCTGACACGTGTGGTGGCCAGAATAAAAATAACGCTGTTGCAATGATGTTCATGTATTTATTTGCATGTGCATCCAACCTTAAAGACAATCAATCATAAGGTTTTGATTAGCGGAAATAGCCACATGGAATGTTACTCGGATCATGCCCTAATTGAAAGAACTAAAAAGAAAACGCAGCTTAAAATAAATCATCTTAACGACTAGATGCAACCGATAAGATCTTGCAAGATTAATAATGGATTTGCCATTGTATCCATGAAACTAGACAATTTTCTCAATTTTGCAGAATTGAGTTCGAAGAAAGGTCCATTTACAATTTAAAAAAAGGATGCTAGTAGTGAAATTTTTTTATAGCAACCCGTGAAATGGCTGCAATATAAGAAGCCTATCGGAGAAATACGTTTTAAGACAAATCTTGACAATGAAAGCTCTTTTATAGTCATAAAGAATGTTTTCTTCTTTGACATAATCTTCACATTATTTGACATTATATACCTCTAATTCTTATTTCAACTCTTTACTTATGGCTTTTGTAAACAGGATTTTAATTCAGATTTGTTACCGATGTAATGGCAATCATGTCATATATGTATATTTCGTGAATGTGAGAACGTTGTAGGCCTTTTTTTTTTTTTTTTTTTTTTTTTTTTTTTTTTTTTTTTTTTTTTTTTTTTTTTTGGGTGGGAAATCATCAAATGACGTCTCCCGCTCTGGGCGGAGCGGAAGGGCATGTCAGACTCTTACTGACTAAAACCCACCCGTGTTCCTTCAGTTGCCTGTGCGCCAGGGCCACGGTAACTCTTTCGAACAATCCGCAGCCCCGGCAGGCATCGGTCCTATCGGACCCCGTCAAGAACGTTGTAGGCCTAACTTGTAGACTGTAGATTAGTAGACCTTTTTATATATTTATTTTTATTTTGTTGAGTGCCTGTTACTTGTTGTCAGGCCTACACGACTACACGGCCTACACAACCGTGGAGTTTCTTGCCGGCTCTTCTCCATAGGAAACAACCAATTGGAACCGTGCACCTAGCTTCTGACGTTTCATAAGTGCCCATGTAGGTTTATGTAAAATAAAATATTTTGATTTGATTTGAAATTACGGGAAAAGAGATAAATTCAATTTAGACACTATACAATTAGAAGTTGGTTCAAAAGAGAGTTTACCAATAAGTAAAGAAAAAAAGAAAGATTTGACGGATTTATTGCCACTGATAGATCCCATTTTTCACGAATTTTATAAAAAACATTAAAACTGT
Source organism: Dryobotodes eremita (assembly GCA_917490735.1). Taxonomy (NCBI): domain Eukaryota; kingdom Metazoa; phylum Arthropoda; class Insecta; order Lepidoptera; family Noctuidae; genus Dryobotodes; species Dryobotodes eremita. The sequence goes on along the minus strand of OU823251.1, from coordinate 12,380,793 downwards.
TGGTGACGTATCCAACATCGATCCTGATTTAGACTCCGAAGACCCTGATGCAGGAGGAAACCGAGAAGAATTCAACTAATTCTATAATATTGTAACTTTATTTTCGGAATATAAATAATTATTTTGCAATTGTTTGTTTTTTTATTACTTATACACATACCTACATACATAATATCACGATTTCGGTCCCATAAGAGGTAGGTAGAGACTATACTTATTACTTTTGAATTTTGTACACACGTAATTCCTTAAAGGTACTTAGGTGAACAACTTGATATGTCATTTTTTTATTATAAATATAGTAAATTCATTCAATAATCTTATGGTATCTGAAAGCTCAAAGCAAATGAATTACATTCAGATAAAAAAAGTATTCAATAACATAAAATCTGAATTTACAGATAGAACTTAAACTTAAAAATGGCTGCCCTGAAAAATGTGCATTTTCGATTTGTTAAGTTATTCACGCCTGGTACGGATATAATGATGTCAGGAATATCGATAACTGGTAGTGACGTTTACTTTCATGCCCAGTCATACGAGGAAATGGATTTTGCCTTTACAAACTGCTTTCCCGATTCTACATGAATAGTTACAGTTATCGTAAAAGTTAACGTTTCGATGATATCCATGTCGAGGGTGTTGGGTATTAGATGAGTAGTGAGGTATCGTAAGAAAATCATTTAGAGCGATGAAGATATAATCTTGAGTATTTAATGTCTATTTCAAAATTAAATAAATGTGCGTACTTTAAAATACAGAGACAGGTACGGATCAAAACATCAAATGCTACAAATATTAGTAATCCTGAACCGGGACTGAATTCAAATTTAATCCCTTCAGAATATGACTATTCAAATTAAATTGAAATATTTAAATCATTAAACACTTCCAAAGGTTCTGTTGATAGATATTAAAACAATCTATCTAAGTACTTACGTTATTGGAAGAGTCAGACATAAAAAGGATTTTAATTCTCCCTTTTGTCTAGATCGTCGACAGATTCGTTCTCATGCAAAAAATTCTACATTTTATTATAATTCGTGCATTGTCCCGATACATTGCGACTTGTTTCATTGTGTTCTCATTGGATTTTTATTGAATAATTCAAAAATAGTAAGACATTTCTTTTTATTCTGAAAGTGACGTCTCATTAGTGTAGTATATGACACTCATGACCAGTGGTAGGAATAGGTAGTGCCTATTTGCCTAAACTTCGAAGAACAGAGACGAGACTTCCTTAGGACTAAATTTTTCCGGGACATGTGTCCCGAAATTCGGGACAACACTTTTAAATACACTAAAAAAATATGTTATTTGGAATAAGTAATTCGTCTAATATTTACCTAAAGTTTGCGACTCGTTCAGTAATTTTACTGCTTAATTATTTATTTAATTACCCATTTAAATATTCTTTATAACTTACCTTTATTTAATTAAATGCTCAGTTTTACTGCCAAACTTGTTAATAAACATGTATTTTGTAATTTTGAATTTACCAATACTACAATAAACAACTGCCGCTTTAAATCAGTGCCATTAAATAAAAACAAACACTAATAAATGTAGCTTTTGCAATGATATAATCAGTCTTTAAACTTGAATACATCAACAAAAACTATATTTGAATGTGGTAAATGGCAAAACATCTTCTTCGCACAACCTGCACTGAATCAGGTCATCCTGTGGGAATATGTTCGGATTGCAGAAACAAACATGTACCTACATGAATTCCTAGAACCTTCTAGGAATTCAGACCGAGACTAGACTTCATGAAACGTTAGCTCCCAGTTACGAACATTATGAAGGCAAGGTGTGAAAAATGATTTTAATAAAATTTTAAGTGGAAGCCACCACAGCTCCTTCGAGCAAGGAATTTAATAAATCTTTATGAGATTTTGTAGTACAGAAATTTAAATTGTACTTATGTATGTCGAGTATTTTAATATATATTCTGTAGCTATTTTCGAAAGGCATCATTTTGTTTCCGGGGAAGTAAGTTAGTAGTTGGATTGTGATTTACATTTTTATTAAAATAGTATAAGAGGAAAGAAAGAAAGAAAATTTGTTTATACTGCACAAACAAGATGCACATTACAAAAAACTAGACAAAATAAGTATAAGTATAGGTTATGTTTCATACTTGCAAACAATCTATAAATGTGCCCGGTTCACAATCATCGAGTCTTCATTTTCATTAAGTTAATTCAGACATAACGCTGTGGTAAAACAACACGTCAATGTCCATCAGAAAATTGGGAAAATATGCTGCTATCTTTGTAATTATATTTATAAGTTAAAATGATAAAAAATAAGTCATCACCAACAGGTACACTACATAAATACGAAAAGCTTTATTCTGACAGTCACAAATACGAATTTCAAAATACCGATTTTCATAATTCCGAATGGTTCAAAATTCCTAATATAACTGATAAATGATAAATGATTTTATTTCTGTAAGTAGGTTTGTACAAACACTTTTACACGTCAATCATGTTTTTTTAAACTAGATGAGGTCGGCGTTTCCTATCTGACTACTCTGAGAAGAAAGGCCGAAACAAACTCAGAGGTCACAGTCTCTTTTAAAGTCCAGACATAATCTTGGTCAGGTCATGCGAAGACCATGCAGATTGGTATCTGAAATGGTCTTTTAAGGAAAGAACCACACAGTTTGAGTGGACCTGTCCAGTCAGTGCACGCATTTGTCAGTAATCGTGCAGCTCGACTCAGGAAGTCAGGACTTAAGGAGCTCAACGATTCGACGAACAATACCAAAGAAAGGACATTTGGGTAGGCCGCATAAATTACTCAAACTGCCAGATCATAATTAAAATTAAATTAGAAAAAAAAAAAGCAATTACCCACATAGTCTTCACATTCACAAAATTAAAATAATATAATACTTTACAAGTAAAAACTCATGTCATTGTATATATAAAATTTATCAATGTCAATGTGTATACATAAATTCGGTAATAATGTTTGAAGATCGTGTAGATCGGTGTCTGAAATGGTCTTTTGAGGAAAGAACCACACAGATTAAGTCGACCTGTCCAGTCAGTGCACGCATTTGTCAGTAACCGTGCAGCTCAACTCAGAACTTAAGGAGCTCAACGATTCGACGAACAATACCAAAGAAAGGACATTTGGGTAGGCCGCATAAACTACTTAAACTGCCAGACCAAGAATAAAACTGAAAAAAAATGACCCACATAGTCCTCATATTCACAATAATGAAAATAACATAATACTTTTTATAGTAAATATTCATGTCTAAAAAGAGTTAGCAAACTAAAATCAACATTCACTGTGTAAATTTATTGGAGCAGCTCAATCCCAAGCCTTTTTGTCTTCAATATAGTCTTTCACAGTATAGTAGGCTTTCTGGCATAATTTCCGCTTTATAAAAGATTTGAATTTATTAAAGCTTAGGTCTTGAATGTGGCTAGGAAGTTTATTATAAAAACGTATACATTGGCATCTAAAGGAGCCACCAATTTTTTTGAGCCTGGTTGTAGGAACAAGAAATTTGTGTTTGTTCCTGGTATTTATATTGTGGATATCACTGTATTTTTTAAACAGATTAATATTTTTATGTGCATACAAAAGATTTTCATAAATATACTGAGAAGGCACAGTAACAATATTAATCTCTTTAAATTTATCTCTGAGGGAGTGTCTGGGACTTAATTTATAAATTGATCGAATTGCCCTTTTTTGTAAAACAAAAATTGTCTGTATATCGGCGGCATTTCCCCACAACAGAATACCGTACGACATCACACTATGAAAATAACTAAAGTATACTAAACGGGCAGTCTCTAAATCTGTTAAATCACGAATTTTTCTAACGGCGTATGCTGCAGAGCTAAGCTTTTTCGACAATTTGTCTATATGGGGGCCCCATTGAAGCTTGGCATCCAAAGTTATGCCTAAGAATACTGTGGTATCTTCGGGTTTCAACACTTCACCCTTTATGAGAACACTAGTTTCTACTTGTCTAACATGAGGTATCGTAAACTTAATACATTTTGTTTTTTTCTCGTTAAGAAGTAGGTTATTAACATTAAACCAGTTAACTACTATTGCGAGAGCGCTATTTACATTGTCAGTAACCAGCTGCTGACGTTTGAGTTTAAATAAAAGTGAAGTGTCGTCTGCAAACAACACTATATCATGTTTATCCTTTATGAGGTAAGGCAAGTCATTTATATAAATAAGAAATAAAAATGGGCCAAGAATTGAGCCCTGGGGGACCCCCATTCTTACTACAGATCCGGGTGAACGTTTTCCGTTAACATCAACTCTCTGAATCCTATCACTTAAGTAAGAAGTAAGAAGATCCAGAGAGGCGTTTCGGATTCCGTAGTGGTGCAGTTTCCTGATTAATGTTTCATGAAGAACACAATCGAATGCCTTGGACAAATCGCAAAAAATTCCCAAAGCATCGCATTTGTCCTCCCATGCATTATAAACATGTCCTAAAAGTTCAACTCCGGCATCAGTAGTCGAACGACCCCTTGTAAAACCGAACTGTTTGTTATGCAGTAATTTGTGTTTATTAAAAAATCTTTGCATTTGATTCAAAATAAGTTTTTCAAAAATTTTACTAAAAGTAGGTAGCACTGAAATGGGTCTATAATTAGTAGGATCTGATGTACTACCTGATTTAAACAACGGTATTATTTTACTGTTTTTCATAAGATCAGGAAACTCACCACAGTCAACACACTTATTAAAAATACCAGCTAAAGTAGGTGATACAATGTTTATAATCGACTTTGCAACGTCCACAGAATTGCCCCATAGATCTGCGGTCTTTTTAACATTTAACGTTTGAAAGGTTTTAATTATATCTTTACAGGTGACATATTGGAAATGAAATTCAGAATCACAAACAGGGACGTTTTCTTTAAGTAAAGACTCTGCAGCAGTGGGTGATGAGTTCAGAGATTTAGTAGTGGATACAGGAATATTTGTAAAGAAATTTTCAAAGGCCACGGCGACTTGTGAATCTGATTTAATTATACTGTCATCAATATCAAGGCTGTAGTCACTACATCGGTTGCATGACCTTCCCGTTTCGCTATTAATGATACTCCATGTCATTTTAATTACATTACTACTATTTTTAATTTTTGAACTCAAATAACGTGACTTGGCCGTACTACAAACTTTTTTAAATAATTTAGAATAATTCTTAACATATAAATTAAATTCAGCAGTGTTTATATAAGTCCGTTCATCATATAGTTCATAAAGCCGTTTTCTACTTTTATGTATACCAATGGTGGCCCAGTCACTGAAGGAAGCGTTACTATTCACCGAGAAAGTCTTTGGAATGAATGTGTTATCAAATTGTTTACAATACATATTAAAAAAATCATTATATTGTTTATTAGGGTCATCATTAGTCGACAAAAATGGTAATTTACTTAAAAGTTTAGTTTTAAATGTTTCCAAGCGATTATTAGTTTTTGGGTTAACAGTGATATCTTTTTTAGTCATTTTTTTGTTTATATTTGGAATAGTGATCAATTGTCCGCAATGATCCGAGTCTATTAAATTAATAATTTATTTGTGGGTTGGTATAATATCTGTATAAATGTTATCTAGGCATGTGGCACTGGTGGTAGTTATTCTAGTGGGCTCCAAAAATTGGTTTTCAAGATTGTATGACTGAAACAAACTTATAATTTTAGTACTTAATCCAGAATTCTCTAATAAATTAACATTAAAGTCACCACAAGTTATGATAGACTTGTTTGAATTACAAATTTTGTGCAACACTTCATCCATAACCTTTTCAAAACAATCATACAATCCTGAGGGTGGTCTGTACACGCTTAATATAATGAACTGCTCCAATTATACACAGGCTATTTCAATTGTCCGCTCAACAGAGAGGCTCACAATATCCTTGCGGTCTTTAAATTTAAGCTTGTTATTTACTATAATTAACGAGCCACCATGTATAGCATTTATGTACTCTGCTAAACGAACTACCAACCTGGTGATTACTAAAATTAAACATGAACTGGTGGCTTTTGAGCCAATGTTCTGTCACACAAAGAATATCTATATTGCTATAATTCAGGAATAATTCTACTTCTAAATCTTTCTTCAAAAACCCTTGAATGTTTTGATGCACCAGGTTGATACTATTTGAATTTTTTACACTTTTATTTGATTTATTATTTGCCTTTGTTACATTTTTGCAAGAGGCTACCTCTATTGTCTTAATTTCTAATTTAAATGATGATCAATGTCATTAATGTTGTCCAAATGATTGGCAGAATTTATTAAAAAGTCATTGCATTGCTCAAAAGAAGCAATTTGTTTAGCCAAGTTTTTGGCTGAGAAAGAAAAAAAATATGATAGCGACACAGCTATGTCTTTTGTGAAAGTTAGAAAGATAGTACTTAACAATATTATACCTATCTTTCGTCAAATACAAATTATTACCAACATAATTGTTAGTATCAATTAAATGGAACAGATTATCATTATATGTCAAATTGTGCAATGTCATGTTAATGTCAAATCTTAGGTTATTTTCTTCCTGTGGCAAACTGTTACTATACGGAAATGTAAACAACACAATTTTTCTTAAATTAAGGTTGCTCAATGTTCTGTGATATTGGAGCAATTCTCCTTTGTTCAAATTTCCCCTATTTCCCATAAAAATTAATAATGTTGTTTCCTGCTTAAAGTTACATTTTATAATTTCTTTCATAATATTAAATAAAGAACAACCAGGCATACAGTAATTTATTATTGAGTGTCCTGGATATTCATCTGTCAACAAGTGGCCTAAGTCTTTTCCAATCTCATCACAAAATAATACTATTTCATTATTTACAATTTGTTTACATTGTTTAATGGAACTAATAAAAGAAGTAATTGTCAAATCAACACAAGGATGCGGTAAGGTGGTATTGCATGTTGACAATGAATGGTCTGGTGTAGGTACATTGGATGGTGTTTGACAATGCTCACAGCTGTTCTTTTGTGAGTTGACCAGCTCATTCATTGCCAACACATATTCCCTCATTAGATGTTCAGAGGTATTGTATTTGTTAGTCATTGAACTAAGTTTCTCTTGCAGATGATCAAGTTGAGATTGCAAGCCCTGTGTGTCATTGGTGTACCTCCTAGTGCTTTGCTCCAAATTAAAAGAACACATATCTAGTTGTTTAAGTAAATTTAACCTTTCTCTATTAAGTTTAAATTTTTGATAAAGAACCTTTGTCTTTTTACCATTTTCTGTGTTTTAACAATGTATTTATTAATTTTTATGTATTTTTTAAGTTTATTTTAACAAGTCCGATTTATCATTCAACCTATTTTTATAATTCCAAAATTTCAATATTCCTAACTTTTATAATTACTAGTCTCAAAATACGAGTTTCAATAGATCGAAAAACAAAAAGTCCGACTTAATGATAATTCGAAACATCAAAAATACGAATTCCGATTATTAAAGTACCGATTAATTAGAATTCCGAAATAAACTATATGATAACCTAACATAACCCAAATGATTCACCAACAATAAAGGGGATCTGGCGCTCGGTGGCCGCTGCTCTAACCTAATCAAACTCTAAGGATTCAATAACAGTAGTTGGTACCCGACGCAGGTATTAATAAGAAGAAATATTATGAAATATGTTTTTTTATTGAATAACTCAATAGATATTTTAATAATTATTTTCTTTTGTAGTAAAATTTTATTCATTGCTCAAATACATAGCAAACTATAGTTTTGTATAATTTAGAAGCATTTTTCAATTTTGTAAATGTGAGTACCATGGATTCGTTTATTATATAATTATGTTGACTTGACAGCATGGCAGTTGAGACTATGTCATTCTCACTTAAATGTCTCACTGTTGGTGGCGCGTATGTTGGATCATTCGGTTCCCTACAAAATGGTTGAGCTGGATGGTGCTGATCCACGCGTCATGTTCGTGAACGGGCGCCGTCAGTTGAGACTGGTCATCTCTTGACTGCCACGGCTTATTTTTATTATTAGTCTTATATTATGAATTGTTTCTTTATATATTTTTTTCATTGTTCTCGCATATAGAAGCAACAAGAATAATGTACCCAGGATTTTGTAATATCTTGATTTAAAAAGAGTGTCCTTGGAGTTTCTTGCCCGTTCTTCTCCATAGAGATCTACGTTTTGGAATGGGCAACTAGCTTCAACTTTCTGACTAACTGACCGACTCTTTGACAATTCAAAAGTGCCTGTAAATGGTTTAATTGAAATAAATGCTTTGAGTTTGAGTTTGAAATCAGAAAAAAAAAATATTAATACACAAATATCAATAACAAAGTAGACGTTTTTAAATTACATTAAACGTTACTTAAAGATTTTGAATTTATATGCGTAACTGAATATTATACTAATTGAATCAGAATCCTAATTTGAGGTTTATTCGAAGTACCTATTGAAAATCGGAATGTCGTTCTTCGGAATAAAATATTTCGGAGTATTTGGGTGTACCCCTTCTAAAACTATTTACTTAGAAAAAGTAATTCAAACAAACTAAAGTTCGCTCCGGTCGAGTATTAGACAATATTTGTTCTAGATCGATAGCGACGCTTCAAGTTGTCTAAAGTTTGGCGAACTACAGCGCGAAAGGATCAAACCTTGCAATTACTTCACTGAATGAATTTCGTTTTACAGCTGAGAATTAAGCGTATATCTGTGATAGCAAGTCAAAAGTCTGTTTTGAAGATTCGCAGCATTGTCTAGACAAAAACATCAAGAGCATCCAGAAGAACATATCACGTTTATGACGACACACATGTATAGATAACCGTTTTCAGTACAATTTTTACTCCACCTGTCATCCTATATAAAAATTGCAATGAAACTAGTAAGTAAAATCGGAAAGTTTACAACAAAACTTTTGAACTATATTAAAATTGCCTTTAAACTATGACAGTTACAGTCCACGGTCAAATGTGGACCTTTCAGGGCACTATCAAGCTAAACGATAAAATACTGTAACAAAACATGCGACGCGTATTTTCCCCCAACTCGTTCTTTTTTTGTGTTTGGTTGTTTTTTCTTTGCGTCATGTTTACCGCAAATAAATGTATTTTCTTTATTTTCTTTCTTTCTAAAATGCTCTTCGAGTTTGCAAAAAATGAATAAACAATGCATTAGAAGAAGTGAATACGTAATTCAAAGGTAAGACCGCAAAACCTTAATTAGTTTGAGTACAACCTCGTTTTCTAAAGAAAACTTGAGATTTCTAGGTAACCCATTAATTTGCTAAACACCTTTGTAGATGCACCGTTCTTTCCGGTATTCCGGTATTCACCGGTATTCCCTGATCCATTCTTATGAACAAAAACAATGCATTCCATTAGTGCAGCTCTTGTATTTCATCCTTCTCTGTCTAAGTGTTAATAATAATAATAAATGGACATAGACGGAACTTGATGCTCTGGATAGGAAGGTCCGTACATTGCAGACGGCATATCGGATACATCACCCACGATCATCAGTGATGAGACTGTACATCCCGCGGAAGTGTTGGGGTCGAGGTTTCCTAAATGCTAAAACCCTCCACAACCGCGAGATTTGCAGTGTCAGGGAATATTTCCTTCAAACTGACGTGGGGATGCACCGAGATGTGGTCGCAGTGGACAAGGCCTCACCCCACTCTCCTTGGCAAAAGAGAACTGGCGCAAACCTGCAGTACTAGATACTAACGATCGTAAGCAAGTATGGCAAGGCAAAGAGTTTCACGGACGCTTTTTCCGGGCCCTTCGTGGACCTGATGTAGACTTTTTGGCGTCTGTATCCTGACTGCGTTTCGGCGACCTCTTCGGGGAAAACTAAGGTTTTGTCTGTGCGATTACGGATGAAGTTATCATGACGAATAATTATCGAAAATACATTGTCAAGGACGGTACGGTTGATATCTGTCGGGAATGCCACCATCCCGGTGAATCAATCTGACATAATAGTTTCCGGTTGTTCTCGTCTTGCTAACGGTGAGTACTTGCACAGACACAATCTAGTGGCTAGGATTATGCACCAGCAACTTGCCTTGCAGTACAACCTTGTGGAGTTCGAAGTACCATACTACAGGTATGTGGCCAACCCAGTTCTCGAAAATGGTCATACCACATTGTACTGGGATCGATCTATCATCACTGACAGGACTATTGTAGCCAATAAGCCTGATATTGTGGTGATAGATCGACGAGAGCGCCGTGCAATGATTGTTGATATCGCTGTCCCTCATGACGAGAATCTCGTGAAAGCTGAGAAAGACAAAAAAATCAAGTATTGCAAGACACGAGGTTGTCGATATGTGGGACGTGGACTCTGCAATCATTGTACCGTTAATCGTTACAGTAAATGGCCTAATAGCGGATAGCCTCGACCAACACCTCAAGAGGCTCTCATTACGCAGCTGGGACAAGGGCTTGATTCAGAGAGCAGTACTTCTGGATACGACAAGCATAGTGAGGAGGTTCCTCTCTCTAGAGCCCTGACCACCGGCAGCTTGGATCCTGTTTCTGATGCCGATGGACCACTATTTTTTTATATTTTTAAATGTTTTTGTAAAAATATTTAAAAATGTATTTAATGTGTATCAAGATAAATAAAACATGTGACATCTACCAACCCGCACTGGGCCCGCGTGGTAGATTACAGCCCATTCCCTCTCGAAGAGAGGAGGGCTGTGTCCCAGCAGTGGGAACATTATAGGCTGATTATGCAAGATAAATAAACGAAAATAATAATTACTTTATTTCGGAACATCCATTACAGATTATTTATAATTATATTAAGAACCTAATTAATTTAATAAACCACAAAAAAAACTAAATCAAATAGACACGTGGAGTGCGATCCAGTGTTTTAGAAATGGACCGTCTAACCGGTCCGCTATTATTTTCAGAATGCTATTGGAGCTTCCTCTGATACGGTGTAATATGGAGGCCACTCTCTTTCTCATAATGGCATTAAAGCCATCAATCCGAGCCTCCATAAACATACCAGACGCGTTAAGATGCAACAAGTTTTTGCATCTTTTATATTCACAGAATTACGAAAATGTTTGATTGTTTTTTTATCAATTAAAGTCACTACATATTCGTAGCGGATTTTGATGCGGTTTTCAACATCATGTAGAGAACTTATTGCGGAAATTTAAGTGTATACTATATTAATGGGCGACGATTGATGATTAAACAAAATTTTATTGAATTTTATTTGCTTTTTTTTTATTTATTTTTTTGTTTTATTTAAGGACGTGGTGTTCCGTCGCTTCCGTGGACAAGTAACACAAGGCAGCTCAAGGACAAGCTAGTGTAATGCTACTAACATAGTTTTAAGCTATTTTTAACACAAGTTTTGTTTATACTTTATATATGTTAGTTTGTTTGTTGTTTGTTTGTCTATGGGCCATTTTGCCTGAAATAAATGTTTTATTATTATTATTATATTTATATGTTAACATAGCTCGGGGTCATGAGATCCCGGTCCTTTGGAAGGCGTACGAGGGGCCGAAGCCAACTCGCAGAGGCCCCTTAAGAATGAGGCACCAACCGACGATTATCCCTGTATGCACTGTGCAAGTGCACCCAAGGACAATCCCCGGTTGGTGTTGGACTATTGCAGAATATGTAAACAAAAATAATTATTGAACTATGGGTTTCTGTGGCTAAGATGGACTGGTTACCAAGAACTATGGAACGGCTATGGCCCCTGCCTGACCAATGTTTTATATATAAAATACACGGATAAAATGGCAGGGGGTGACTTGCACACTCAATAATGGGCTCCCGGAAACCGTCGCTAGCACGTAGTGACGTAGCGACAAGGGGGCAACACTTCCTGAGGTGCTTGAGGAGTGGAGAGGTATTCCACGGCTATCAGAACAATCCCAGAGCCCGGAAGATGGTCAAGATCCCTACCAGCACTTACTGAAATACTTCCTTCCTCCGAGCAAGTTTGCTCTTGCGAATCTCCACTCAAGCCAGCCAATAAAGGCAAGAAAGAGGTGGGAGCTCTGTTCCTCGTCATTGTTCACTCCAGCCGGCCAATAAAGGCAAGCCAGAGGTGAGGAACAAGACTTCTCCCGGGAGACAGGGTCCGTGGGGTCGCTACTGCCCAACAGCTCGCTACATGCTGCCCTGCGGGTTCCTGTATCTCTCTTGGTCTGGCTGCTCACCGAGACTCTGGCTAGACCTGTTTCAGCAAAGTAAACTCTACCGGTACAGACCTAGAGTTCAGGAGCGCGCAAGCCCCACCACGATGTCAACGTAGAGATACGGCGGTGGGGTTATTATTATTATCTCCTTTATTTCATATATATATACATATAAATTATATTTTTAAATATTAGAATATAAAAACATTTAAAAATATAAAAAAATAGTGGCCCACCGGTATCGGGAACAGGGTCCAAGCTACCGGCGGTCAGGGCTCCAGAGAGAGAAACCTCCTAACAATGCGGGCCGTGTCCAGAAGTACCGCCTTCTGAATCAAGCCCTTGATCCAGCTGCCCAACGAGAGCCTCCTCAGGTGTTGGTCGAGGCTCTTGGCTATTAATCCATTGGCTGTCACGACTATCGGTACAATGATCGCTTAGTCCACATCCCACATGTCGACAACCTCGCGAGCCAAGTATAGCGAGCAAGTATTTGATTTGTTTATCTTTCTCGGCTTTCACGAGGTTCCCGTCATGCGGGACCGTTATGTCAACAATCATTGTGCGCCGCTCTAATCGATCCACCACCACTATATCAGGCTTATTGGCAACAATAGTCCTGTTAGTGATGATGGATCGATCCCAGTACAATGTGATATTTCCATTTTCGAGAACTGGGTCGGGCACATACCTAGTACGGCACTTCCGATTCTACAAGGCTGTATTTGAGAGCAAGTTGCTGATGGATAATCCTGGCTACAAGGTTGTGTCTATGCAAGTATTCTTCGTTAGCTAGACTAGAACATCCGGAGATAATGTGTCTGATTGATTCACCCGGACGGTGGCATGCCCGACAAATGTCAACCGTGCCGTCTTTCACAATAAATCTCGGGTAGTTGTTTGTCATCATAACTTCGTCCATAATTGCACAGACAAAACCTTCAGTTTTTCCAAAGAGGTCACCGAAACGCAGCCAGGCTACGGACGCTAGTTGATCTATATCAGGTCCATGTGGGGCCCGAAAAAAGCGTCCGTGAAGCTCCTTACTCTGCCATACTTCCATGCGATCATTAGTGTCAAGCACTACTGGCTTGCGCCAGTTCTCTTTAGCCAAGGAGAGCGGGGTGAGGCCCTTGTCCACTTTGACCACATCTCGATGCATCGCCACGTCGGCGTCTAAGAAATATTTCCTGAGACTGCATATCTCGCGATTGTGGAGGGTCTTAGCATTTAAAAAGCCTCGACCTCCACATTTTCGCGGGATATACAGCCTCATTACCGATGACCGTGGGTAATGCATTCGATTTGCAGTCAGCAGTGTACGGACCTTCCTATCCAGGGCGTCGAGTTCGGTCTGAGTCCATTTGAGTATGCCAAAAGAGTACATCAAAACCGGCATGACCCAACCGTTAAAGGCGCGCACCTTGTTTCCGCCTGATAGAAGACTATTCAATACTTTTTTCAGGCGGCCAAAGAAGCGTTCCTTTAACGATTGCTTCATGTCAGTACCATTGATGCCCAATACTTCCGACATACCCAAATACTTATAGGTTTCGGATGCAGAGAGGGTTCTAAGGTTTATGGAATCCAAGAGTCGGGTTCCGACGGATTCCACAATCTCCCCTCGCTTTACATGCATGACCGCACATTTGTCCACACCAAATTCCATTCTGATGGCACTACTGAACATTTCAGTTACTTTCAGTAGCTCCATCAGTTGGAAATTGTTGGGGGCAAAGAGTTTTAGGTCATCCATGTAAAGGAGGTGAGATATAACCTGACCACCTCTCCTCAGCCGATAGCCTAGACCTGAATCTTCCAGCAGTGTGCTTAGAGGATTCAAGGCTAAGCAGAACCAAAGCGGACTCAAACTATCACCCTGAAATATGTCTCGCTCGATCCTTATCGGTTCGCTATTCCTCTGGACATTTCGATATCCTGGATAGTGAAGGACCGTTCTCCATTGCCCCATACATGACATCAGGAAGGTGCGCAGAGTTGCATCTACTTTATACAACTCCAGCACCCTCATAAGCCATGTATGTGGCACCGAGTCATAGGCCTTCTTGTAATCTATCCAACATGTCGACAGATCCTTTCGGGAACGACGAACTTGTTGGCTAATGGCCATATCAATGAGGAGTAGCTCCTTAGTACCACGGGACCCGTTCCTACATCCATTTTGAGAAGGAGACATGATAGAGTTGGTGTCTATATGTTTGTTGATTTTAGCTCTCAAAATGGATGTAAGAACTTTATAGACCGTCGGTAAACACGTGATCGGTCTATAATTTTTGGGTTCCGTAGTGCTACCTGATTTATGGAGCAGGTGGGTAACTCCTGTTGTTAGGAACTGGGGTAGCGAACCAGACTCCAAAGCAATCTGGTACTGAGCCGCCAAGCGAGCGTGCGACCTTACGAACCATTTAATCCAAAAGTTTTGCAGTCCGTCCGGCCCTGGAGACTTCCAGTTAGGCAGCGGACGGACTGCACGAGTTACATCTTGGGGGCAGATGGTAATAGCCCCCATTTCTGGTATTGGATCGCAGGCTCGCTCGACTTTCCGAGTCCAATCGCCTTCGGTGTGACTGACAGGCACCGACCAGATATTGCGCCAGAAAGAACACATGACATCATCATCTGGTAGGCACGTGTCAGCCACATCTTGAACCGGTCGCTCCCAACCCCTATAAACCCACCTTTGATCACGTTGGAAGGTGCGATTCTGAGTGTATCGCTCCACTCGCCGCTTATACCTACGAATACGGTTCGCCCATGCATACACTTTCTGCTTCAGGAAGTCGATGCGCTCTGTGACACAGGACATATAGTCCTGAGGGCTGATATCAGTCCCTGCGAATGCACGTCTCACAAAGCGCATCACTCTAGGGCGAGTATTGCCCTCCCTGAAGCAGATTAGTTTGCCGATGAGCGTTCTGGCCCCACCAATACGGCGTTCAATTCTGCACTGCCAAGCTGGTACGGCTGGTTTCGGTCGTGTAGCTCTAGAATCAATAGCAAATTTGACGTGAGCTACACGACACGCCGCTACAGCCGCGCAGTACAGAATCGAATGAGTATCGGTGAGGTCTACGCAGTCATCAAAATAATTTGACAACTGCGCATCCAGGACTGCCACCAGCGCCCTATTTTTGTTATGCATGGGTAAACGAGGTAAGCGTGGTCTAAGTTCGGGCGATATGAACCGATATTGTCGAATCGCATCCTCCAAAGCACTCCTCAATTCCTCATTGCACTGGGTACTTACGTTTGTAGTCCTGTCATCACTCTCCTCGTCTTCTTGACTTATGTTAGACTGTGGTAGAACTACAACGGTCTGAGACGGGGGGGCGATGACATGACTACTCTGCATTTCATTTCGCAGGCGATCAAGTACAGTGTCGTCCAACATATGGTTACGTTGGATGACCCGCACCTGATCCGATAGTCGTTGTGCCGAAACGTTGACAGCTGGCTCAAGCACCTGAAAAAGAGAGAGCATCCGGACACGGTACGCGGTCAGATTTTTTCCCCCCTCTGTAGCCCCATAGTATGAGCGCATGACGTTTTCATTGATGGATCGTGTCCATCTCATGCGCTGCACACTTCCGCCGGGAGCTGGGACCCTATCAGAGGCCAGTGGGCCTCGAGGTCCTAAGCCGTCCGGCGGCCGGTGTCCTCCACGTCGACGAACAGGTGGTGGCGTCGTGGGCGGGGAGAAATACTCGTCGCTCGAGCTCGACGCAACTACCGCAGCCGGTGTCGTCACAGCGCTCACAGTGAGGCTGGGTACCGGCGGCGGCGAGGCGGAGCTGAGCGAAGAGTCCGGAGGTGGTGGGCGTGCTCGTAGTGCGGCCGATCTTGTCAACATATCATCGTCTTCATTTTTCTATTTTGTTATTTTGATTGTTTTATCGGAGGTGACAACTGTCATGTCACCTCCGAATCTGTAGTTTTTGGTCTATTTTATTTCATTTTATTATTATTATTATTAATATAAACTAAAATATAATAAATAAATCTAGACGTTTTGTCAACTCTTAAAAACCGAGCTAAGCAAGGGCGGGTCGCTAGTTAGTTATAATACAGTTACAGTTACACAGAACCTTATGATTCACATTTTAAGACCCAACCACATTAAATGCGATAATTCGCTGAAACATCCATAAATAAATTTGCATAAACAGCTTAGGTGATTTATTTGTTGATCGGTGGGACCTCTGTGGAAGGTCAAAGACTTTATTTATGATCAATTTATTTCTATCTATCGTAGACTAGGATTTGCATGATCATATAGTAAAGTGGATTATCCCTCATGATGCACTATTGATATTTGCAAGCTCCTCGTAAAGTTTATGCCTTCATCGAAAATCACGTCTCAGAACGCATCTTCATATTCATGGCATGTCTACCAACTGCAGGAGAACAATATAATAGCTAAAAAACAACAGCTGCGATATTAAAAGTGATTTTATACTTATACTTTCTGGCTGAAGAGGCTGCGAAAGTCTGGTGTAATAAAATTTTACAGCTAGTTATAAACTACTTTGTCTGAAGGTTACGACTTTGATAGTTCATCTATTAAGTGTTTGGCGCTAAGCGGCCATCTTTTGTCCATATAATATCATGGCGTTTCCACGTGCTTTGGGAATCCTAAAGCTATTTTAAAGTATTACTTTACTGCCATGACAGTGGACATTTGTTCTTATTCTATTGCATTTCTAATTCAGTGTTAGCTGACTCGGCAGACTTTGACCTGACCACAAAAATCCGATAGAAAGAAAGAGCATTTTTCCAATTTTCCGTGAAACCTTTTCAATTATTTTCCCGTATAAACCTTATTCGGACTAATACGAATATTTTAAAACAAAAAATAGCCAAATCGGTCCAGCCGTTTTCAAGTCACCAAGTTCACCAACGAACAGCATTTCAATGTTATTATTTATATACAGAGAGATTAATTAAATTGTTGTCATGTTCACTGGATGGTAGAATTATTACTAAAACTAATTATACTACCGCAGTTTGAAATAAAGTGTTGTCGAGTGGTCCGCAGTGGCTTGTGAGCGACTCGAGCACGCAAGCCCTGTTCGCTATATTAAATCCACTTACTGTCAGAATTGCAAGCGGTCACACTGTCCACAGGAATAGAGAACATAAGTAATGTCATTTAGCGCCTTCATCTCGTCTAGTTGTTGATGGTGTAAGGGGTTCTACTCACATGTAATTGGCCTAGGCCATTTTTATGTTAAATAAATAAATGTTCGGGTGCCGCACATTCAATTCGCCAGTATTTGCTTAACAACCAAGCCGACCTGAAGCAAAACCTACACGTATTCGATTTTCATTCGGCTGTTGCCGATCAGCAAACTTGGTTGAGCATCTACCCTTGCTGAATCATGTTGGGGTCGGCTTTGTATAATTTGAGCTAAGCTGGGCGGCTTTTCCTCCCAATAATAAAATAATCATCATCATAATTTCTGTATAATTTATACAGAAATAAATTTTTACCAGTGCGCAAACTGTGGCCATGAATTCAGCATACTCCATACTCAATACTTTATTACTCACTTACTTCCTTTTTTACTTTATGATTCTATACCACCTAGCATAGAAATTTTTCGTCTGGTATCAAAAAAAAAAATCTGCAATTTGATAGAAAAGTGCAATACCTACGCGATCAAAATGTATGGAACAACAATTTTTTTTTTAATAACCGACCTAAAATGTCTACTGTAGGAGGTCTATAATCAAACGGTGAATGTCACAGTTTGCGCACTGGTTAAATTTTCTTCCTGTATCTACCTACATAATATACATATTCGTTTTTCTGCCCAGCAGTGACGAATAATGCTGAGCCGAACAAGTATGTGTGAAGCACCCCTTTTACAATTTACAATGCCTTTCATTGGTGCTCTATCATACAACTTGGTAATGGGCAGTCGACTCCTGTATGCTAATAACAATTAACTGCAACATACAACATGATGCTCTAATTTTGACTGATTACATCAACTAGTAATAAACTATGTCCTACTGCTCAACTGCTCAACTACATAGTTGAGCAATCTAGTTGAGCAGTGGGGAAGAAGTGGTATCAAATTAGTGTTAATTTTAATTTGACGATTCACATAAGTTTCTGTGCACATGTTTTAGTAGCTGTTTCTAAGTCATTAAACTCATACATTCTGATTGCGGTGATAGTGTTATTTATGATTAATCTAAATTTTAAGCAAACTATTTAAAATAACGTAAAAATGAGGCTAAGCTTCACTTAACTAAATAAATATTTCTTTATTGCTATCTTAGCGTCATAAACTCTCTCGAAGTTTAGGAGGCTAGAGGTTTTATTAATAACTTTTTCTTCGCACTACTTTTTCTTACAGGGAAAGAAGAATTAAATGCGCATCAGTTTTAAGGTGGATCAATGTGAGAAGTAGCCTTGCTGGCATTCATTCGGACCTTCTCTTCACGACTGCTGGATTGGCCTTTCATTCTTTAAAGAACGGTCAAAGCCATAATCACCATGCTTGGCGAATTGACTGAATCGCAGTTTGATGTTAATAGCAGATACGGGGATGCTTCAGGTCTACGGCATCAGTATTTTATCGTTAATAAACGTCTGCTACGTTGGAAGGCCCCACAAGGTAGACCGATGACCTTGTGAAGGCTGGAGGAATCTGCTGGATGCGAGAAGTACAGAGCCAGTCGAAGTGGCGGTACTTGGGGGAGGCCTATGTCCAGCAGTGGACGTCTTTCGTCTGCAATGATGACATTGATGAAACGTCTGCTGCTGAACTAAGGCCAGCCAGCCTAAAGTTGCCACATTGACCAGTTCTGCGCTGCCTTCAGATATTATTCTTCTTTTTCTTTCTTTCTTATGTTTTTTCTCATGTCTGCATAAAAAGAGGCGTTTCTTGCTTACTAAACTAACAGTCTGTAAGTCCCATTTTGTTGTCGGTTGCAGAAATGGCTTAATTACGAAGGTACCAATAGATGTCCCGCTTGCTGGTAACGTGCTGTCATGTGGACCCAGTGTTGGCTTAATGACGTTATTCAGACAACTTGCCCTGTTATATTTTAATATTTTTTACCATGTTGAAGGTGCTCTATTAACAGTTTTATGTTCAAATATAATTTAGGAAAGTTACTGTTGTCACAAAATAAATTTAGGTACCTAAACGCCCGACATTAGTGAGAAGTATATTTAGTTAAACAGTTGCCCGATGACGGTAAAGTTACTAATGAAGCCAATTAGAACAGGATTCGTACGCAGGAGAGATGATTTAGAGAGATGAACCCGATTTTAGTATGAAAGTACTAGAACAAAGCACAGCAGAAAGTATCAGAACTCATTTGTTTTTTTTTAAGTACACTTCTAACTTCCACTAGCCAATACGAAAAGCCTAAAAGGTGCGAAAGGTAAATTCCGCAGTATTTAATCCCGCAGCCCCGCTGTCTAGCGTTATACCACTAATGGTAGTATAAATAGTGGAGTCGAGTATTGAATTATTGCGCTACTCAAACACGTAGGTTCTTATACCGATTAGCGGTAAGTGGATGTTTGTTACTCTTGGGTTATCTGCCGTATTTTTTTTTTTGCTGTACAGCAAAAACGTATAACCAATGCGCAAACTGTAACCATGAATTCAGCATCTGATTCTAGACCCGCAGCAAAATTGTGGTCCCATACACATTTTGTCCGCGTAGGTATTACACTTTGTACATTTGAAAAAGGCACTTGCCCGAATTTGAACCCACAACCTCGACCATGAGAAGCGGGGCCATCACGACATTACGGAAACGATGAATTTATTCAATTGACAGTCGCAATACTTCTCTGTGATTCTGATTAAAACCCTTAGATAAGCGTGTTGATTGTGGCAACATGTCCTCAGCTTCAGGGTTATCCTTGTAGGTAGACTTTACACGCTTCTGCGATCAAATAAATGATTATATTTTTTATTTTTTTCGGATCTCCAACAAAGGATACACAATTACACATATACATACAATATATATCACAATAATAAAAAAGGTTATTTTACGTGTGCTCCTTCAATTACAGAAGACCACAACATGCACACATTATAACAAGATGTAAACAGGATAACAATTAAAATAGGGGAAATAAATGATGAATGATGAAAACAAATTATTGAAATTTAAGAAAAAGAAATAACACGTCAAGATTGAGCATTCATATTACAATGGTGAACAGAATAGAGAAAATAAGTTATTAAATTTGAGGGAAAAAACATCATCAATTCATTCATTCTTCAATTATTCGTTGAAGTTAAAAATAAAAGTCATTATGTTACGAACATAAACCACCTGGGCCTGCTGGCTGGTAACAGATATAATTTTGTCTCCATTAAGCTTTTCAATTTCTTTTCTTCCGGTTAATTTTTATTTTATTTTATTCATTTTAGGAAAGCTTACAGCTAATACATTTAAATATATATTACAATGTGTAAAAGATGGCCAATTACAAGCTTCCACTAACGATTAGTGTGAGTAATATTAACTACGTGAAAACAGCGGCGTGGGAAATACGCAAATGAATAATCGCACGCTCAAAAATACAATAATAAACAGAAAAAAAAAATGATTATACATCGAAAAAACAATTATTCAAACTTTTCTTTACTTCCTTAATACTACTAGTAAATAAATCCAACTCGACATCCTGACACAACATATTAAAAGTACGACAAGCTCTTATCACATACGAGTTCTGTCTATAGACAGTTCTGACTTGAGGCACATGGAGAAGACGTGGTCTCCGAAAAAATGCACTCGGTACGCGAAGCCCGATCTTGCCCACCAACTCAGGGACGTCAGTTGATCCGTTCATAACACTAAATAGGAAAGCAAGATCTGCAATTTTCCTTCGCTCGTGTAGAGGCAGAATATGAAATTTTAAACACCGACTTATATAATAGGTCTTTACCTATGAAATTGCCGTTTTGTATGAAAAAATTTAAACGAATTTTTTTCATGAATTTTTTATTTGTATTAATCGAAGTAATCACCCATGCAATCAATGCATCTTTGCCATCGCAGTGGCAGTTTATTGATGCCCTTCTTAAAGAAATCAGCTGGACGGGAGGCAACAAATTCTTCAAAGGCATTTTGTACTGCCTCTCGGGTATTAAATTTTTTTCCCGCCAAGAAGTTATCCAAATTCTGGAAAAAGTAGTAGTCTGTAGGCGCAAGGTCTGGTGAGTAGGGCGGATGACGGAGAGCTTCCAACCCCAGTTCTTGCAACTTGGAGACCGTCTGCTGTGCAGTATGAGGTCGCGCGTTGTCGTGCAGGAGCAGCGGAGACGAGCGATTGACCAATGCTGGTTGGAGATGCGCCAGCTTCTCCATCATTGTGTTCAGTTCTTCACAGTACACATCTGCAGTAATGCTCACCCCGTTTGGTAAGAAGCTGTGATGAATCACACCGGCGCTAGACCACCAAACAGTGACCATCACTTTTCTAGGGGTAAGTTTTCGTTTAGGGCATTGTTTAGGTGCTGAACCAGGATCCAACCAACTTGCTGAGCGCTTACGGTTATCAAACAGAATCCATTTTTCATCGCAGGTAACAATGCGGTTCAAAATTCCTTCATTTGTGTGTCTGTTGAGCAGTGCAAGGCACGTCTCGACGCATACTTCGCGCTGGCGATCATTGAGTTCGTGGGGCACCCATTTGTCAAGCTTTTTTACCTTGCCAATTTGACGCAAATGGACCAATATTGTTTTGACGCTAACGTCGAAAGCTGCTGCTAATTCAGCCGTAGATTGTGTATCATCAGCTTCCACAATCGCCTTTAATTCGTCATTGTCGACCAAAGTCTTCGGACGACCGCGAGGTTCATTTTTCAGGTCGAAATTTCCAGAACGGAAGCGAGCAAACCAATAACAGGTGGTGCGTTGGTTTGTAGAGTTAGCTCCGTAAACGTCGTTGATGTTGCGTGCCGCTTGTGCCGCGTTGCTGCCACGACGGTACTCATATTCCATAATTACTCGAATTTTTAACGTATCCATGATGACGAAAAAGATTGAAATGCGATGAAAATGTAACACTAATCAATAAAGAAATGACTACTTTTAGAAAAAAAAAACCATGTTTTTAAAATAAAATTAATTTGAAATTAGAATTCATAGCCAAACAAAAATTATTTTGATTTGAAATGGCCAGTACTGCAGAACGGCAATTTCATAGGTAAAGACCTAATAATTCGAGAGATAGGTATTTGAGCGATATTGAGTGTACCTCAAAAATCGCCTTTGTATACCTTCAAGCCGATTAATATATACATTATAATTTGGATTCCAAACCTGAGAAGCATATTCAAGGTGGCTACGGACAAACGAACAATAAAGAATTTTCATTGTTTTAACATTCTTAAAATCTGAAGAGACCCTAAAAATAAAACCCAAGGCTTTAGAAGCTTTATTGACTATGTTATTAATATGTGCATCAAACAGAAGCTTAGAGTCAAACATAACTCCAAGATCCCTGATGACACTCACTCTCGCTACCAAGTCATTCGAAAGCACATAATTAAATATAACAGGGTTTGGCTTACGCGTAAATGTACATACATAGCATTTAGATAAATTTAAATCCAACTTATTTCTAGCGCAGTATTCATGATACCGGTCCAGATCATCCTGTAATAAGCGTGCGTCCTCAACAGTTGCCACTCGACCCAAAATCTTCATATCATCCGCATACAATAAGACTTTAGAGTTAAGGAAACAAGAGGCAACGTCATTTATAAAAATATTAAATAAGAGAGGTCCTAACAAGGATCCTTGGGGAACTCCCAACGGAATGCACATCGCTCTCGATGTATACCCATTAAGTACCACCGTCTGGCACCTATTTTCCACGTATGAAGAGAACCATCTAAACAAATCACCCCTCACACCAACCAACAAGAGTTTACGCAAAAGAAGCGCATGATCAATTCGATCAAAACACTTGCTGTAGTCAGTGTATATAACGTCGACCTGAGACCGTCTGAACATGTGCTCTGTAAGATAGTCACTAAAGACCACGAGATTGGATGTGGTCGAGCGACCTTTAAGGAACCCATGTTGATGTTCACAGAAACGAAATTTAAGTGAAGAAGAAAGTTATCTGTGCACAATTTTCTCCATAACCTTAGCGAACACACAAAGTTTGGAAATCGATCTGTAGTTGCCTATATTGTCCTTAGCTCCTTTTTTATGAATCGGCGTTATATACGCCGACTTCCAGACGAGAGGCACTACCCCTAATTCAAATGACCGCTTAAATAATATAGTTAACGGGCGGGATAGGCACCTGGCACATTTAAGAATAAAAGTGGGGGAAATGTTATCAGGGCCCGCGGTTTTCTTAAGGTCCACTTGTTTAAGCAACCGAAACACTTCCTCTCTGGTCTGACTACCCGGTTCATGCATTACCACAGTGGACAGATTGTCGTCACTTCGTTCTTGGAAATTAGAAAAGAAATAGTCTCCGAACATATCACAAATTTCCTCCCCAGTGCTGGATGAAATTTGACCAAAGTTAAAAACAGACGGGTAACAGTTGGTTTGTTGTTTGGATTTTACATATCGCCAGAACGCCCTTGGATTTTTAGAAATGGCCAATTCAATATTTGCAATATAATTATCGAACATTTCCTTCTCCAGATCTTTAGCCCGCTGACGTAAAGTTACAAAAGAATGATGATCAGGTAGATTTCCATACCTTTTAAATTTTGAGTGAAATCTAGCCTTTTCCCTAACTATTTTAATAAGAGGGCTTTTATACCAAGGAGGATACTTGCCCCGGGGTATAATAATTTTGGTAGGTATATACTTATTCTGAAGCAAGTTAATAGTGTTGTAAAAGAAATTGACAGCTTCTTCGAGAGTCCTACAGTTTAGCTCTAATGACCAGTCTCTAGCTACCATTTCTTTAATTATGGCATCATAATTCGCAAGAGCATACAAAAACTTGACTCTCGGCCGCGAATGCAGCTGATGAAGTTGAACGAAGTCAGCAGTGATACAGAGTGCCTTATGGTGTAAGTCCTCCTCCACTAAAGGATCCAGGCAGCAAGTGACAGTAACTTCGTTATTCGATAATACGAGGTCAAGAATCCTGTCATTCACATTGCTATGAGAATTGTATTGTAACAAATTGCAAGCGGTAAGAGTATCACAAAAGGAGGTCTGGATGGGTCCGTGAAAATTACTAGGGCACAGATAATCACTACCAATCGCCGCGTGCCAGTCAATATTCGGCTGATTAAAATCACCAAGAATCAAGAACTTATCTGCTGGATTTTTAAGAACAAGATCAGCTAAATTATTAGCGAAGTTGTGTAATTGTACCATCAAAGAGTTGCCAGACTGCTGATTACATATGTAAACTACACAAACATGCATTTCATAGGTTAGTTTAGGTTTCGATTGGTGTAAAGTTAAGGTAACCCACAGATCCTCTGCGGACGAGCACCATTCATTGCGAACGTCAGCAACAAGTTCTCGACGTATGGCTATTAAGACCCCTCCTCCCATAGTTTGGTTAGTGAGAGAGTAATTTCGATCACGTCTCCATACAAAATATCGGTCATCAAACAATTCACTATCAGATATACCATCTATAAGCCATGTCTCTGTAAGGCAAACGACATCAAACGAATTAATACAAACATTCCTATAGAAAACAGATGTTTTTGTCCGTAGCCCACGAACGTTTTGGTAGAACAAACTAATAGGTGCCATGATAAGTCAGAAGTAACACCAGAATAATTATCATAACGATATAAGGCACGGTCAAATTATGTCCCAAGAAAAAACTATAGTAGATAAAAGTCAGCAAGTGTGGTTGGTGTAAGCAAAATAAGGCGGTAGTTGTAATAACTAAAACAAATTTATCAAAACCAGCGTAATAACTTATGTACCTGGTCAAGAAATAGTTGGCTTTGTAGGTGTAGTAAACATTAAATAAATGATTCGAGTGCAAGCAGATCTCGCTCTCATTAGCACATACATAAAGTTTAAAATCGTAAAAACAAAGGCTTAATGAGTCGTATGAACAGGTGACAATCAGCGATAAGCGAACAAAAGGCAGGCGAGAATGGAATGCATGCAAAAAACGATTATCAGTGTTTCTCAATATTATGTATAACGACTCGTTGATCAACAATAGTGTATCAGCAGATCGACTAACGATGTTGCCTAAAAAAACTTTTTCAAATCTTGTTCAGTGCGGATGTGGTGCTTCGGTGACGGATGATTTTTACGAATAAAGATCTTGCAGCCTGTTACCCAAACATACTCGTAGCCTTTTTCCTTTGCCAAAATCTTGGCTTTGTTTAGTAAGGCTTTGTTATCAAGCGTCAGGTGGTCATTGACATAGATTTTATGTTCACCCTGGAGTCCCAAATCGACCGCGCATAAGGTCTTATGTTTTCTAGCTGCAGCAACAAAATCGTTTTTTAGATAACAATTGTGTACCGAGCAAATTATTGTTTTGTTATGGCTGTCTTTCCGCATGGGAATCCTTGCTATATAATTAATCCGTTTCTTAGGGATAGGACAATTGATTATAACCCCTATTTTAGCAATGACGTCAAACAAGTTCTCAGAGTTCGATTCAGATACACCCTTGATCTCAATGTTATTCATCCTGGACCTCTGCTCATTGTCACGCCATTGAAGTTCAAGACTCCTACAGCGCTCCTGCAAGGTGGTAATATCATCTTTGGTCTTCTTTAAACCATCTATTTCCTGTTCCAATCCCGAAACTTTACTTGCCAGATCTTTTACTGAACTGTGTACAAATTCAAGAGACTCCTTCATTCCAGTAATGGAGCTAGTGACATCTGAAAATTCCGCTCTCATAGATTTCAGTTCCGCCAACTCCTTGTTGATAAGCTTTAAGTCCTCCATCAAAGCAGGTAGTGACTCCATCTGCACCGTCAGTCTCTTCAGCTCGGATAGCACACTCTCCATATCTGTCGCCGTGGTTGTTGTAGGCCCGACCCTGGGACTCGAAGCCAGAGCTTTGCAGGAATTGCATCTCCATGTTAATTTCCGATCACCGAGCTTTCTCCATCCAGCTTCAGTGATACCAGCGCACGGAAAATCAAACTGACCCTGATAGGCCGTACATTTGACCCCGTCATTGACTTGACTGTCGCACCTCTTGCACTTAAACATTGTAATACAATTATTAAGTAATAACGATAAGAATAAAAAAATAAATAATTGGGAAGCTTTGTCGATACGGAGCGTCGAGTGTTTGCGTGCGCACGGTTCGCTGTCTACCGTCAACTGAAATGGCTACGTAATAATTTTTTGGGATATTCATGCTAATGAATAATAATTATAAATTTACTGCACAGTTCTACCGACTATTAATTTTGCTAAGGTTCATTCTTGCCTTTTACAAAGAAGTTAAAAGCGGAAATAGACACTTTATTTTTCTTATGAAAATATTTCGTGAAGGAACTTAAGTAGTTCTTCACGAAATATTTTTATTTTAATTTCGTGAAGGAACTACTTAACCTTGTTTTATTGAATAATTCCAAGAAGTTAAGTACCCTTCATTGTTATAGCATTGATAAATTAAAAAGTTCATAGCCGCAGTACTATTTCTTAAGAATACTATAAAATAATTTACGGTTAAGAATTTAGTTTCATAATATTATTTTAAGTCATTTTTTACTTTTAATTATGTACTTACAATTACCTGCCCTAATTCCAAAGCAGAATCTATAGGAGATAATATTTACTCAAATAGAAATTAACGTTGTGAAAAGACATTAAAACCTCCACGCCTTTAAGTTGGAGCGCTCCTCGAGAAATTCAATTGAACGGTTCCACGCAAGATGCTCACTCAGTGATCCTACACGTCTTTACCTTAATACACGGATGTGCAAACCAAGCGTCGAAATTATTGCCATTTCATGTTTTCATTTTACTTCAGAAACTTTGATGTTCACATTTTAAAGGAAACTGATTTTTAAATGTTTCTTTTTTTTTGGGTGGGAAATCATCAAATGACGTCTCCCGCTCTGGGCGGAGCGGAAGGGCGTGTCAGACTCTTACTGACTAAAGAGACTAAAGACTTCAGTTGCCTGTGCGCCAGGGCCACGGTAACTCTTTCGAACAATCCGCGACCCGGCAGGCATCGGTCCTATCGGACCCCGACAATGGTGCTGACATCTCTTTGAGGCGCGCGGGCCTGGTCCTTACCGGACCGCGAGGTGCCCATTGCTCGCCGTCCGCAAGCCCGCGCCTACGGTGGTCGGGAGTCGGCAATCGACTCCTGACGCCCAGGGTGTCTCCTCCTCCTGCAGCGGCTAGGGGCGCGAGGGCGCAGAGTTTGCCTGTCCCTTTCACGCTCCGCCTCCTTCTTCGCGAGCATTACTGCTTCGCAGAAGGAGGTGACGGCTTCCCATTCCCTCTCGCTCCGTACCATGGCCTGAACCAGGGCCGAACGCGAGAGGTCGCCGCCGCCGATCGCCGCCATGAGGACACGGCGGTGCTTCGCCCAAGCCGGGCAGACCTCCACCGTATGCTCCACCGTGTCCTCTGGTCGATCCACACAATGGTTACACCCGGGCGTTTCCTCCCGCCTTATTCGAAACAGGAACCTCCCGAAACAGCCATGTCCGGTGAGGACCTGCGTCAGGCGGAAAGAGAGGCCGCCGTGGCGCCTCTAAAGTCACTCCTGAAAGAGGGGACTTACCGCCACAATTGTGGCGTGCCCTGCGCTGGGTTGCGATAGTCGCACTCTCCATGCCGCCATGAGATCCCGCCGGAGCTCTGTCCGCTGTGCCGCGATTTCTCGCGGCAGCGGAGTTACGCCCCGGCGTTTCGCCTCCTCGCGCCACTCCCAAACGTGCGCGAGGACTTTTGCCTCCAGATCCCACGACGGCAATCCGGCAAGGAGGCTCGCCGCCTCGCAGGAGACCATGCGGTATCCCCGGATCATCCGGATGGCCATGACCCTTTGGGACGCGTTCATCCGGCGGGCTGGCCGGAGCCTCAATGAACCACCGGTGCCCCGTAAAGGGCCATGGACCGCACGACCCCACGTAGAGCCTCCGGCAGGAGGCGTTTGGCCCCCCCAGATTGGGCAAGAGCCGCTTCAAGGCAGCCCCGGCCCGCTGCAGTCTGGGAGCCAAACGTCGGAAATGCTCCACGAAGTTCCACCGGCTGTCGAGGACGAGTCCCAGGTACTTCATCGTCGACTCGACGCCGATGTGAACCCCTCCAAACCGTTATTTCGGACCCCGACAGTGGCGCGTTCCGAGGACCATGAAAACACATGGCCTCGGACTTGTGCAAGGCCACCTCGAGTCCCAATTGCCGGATCCTCTCGACGACTGTCGCAACCCCACATGTCATCAATTCTGCCGCCGCGCGCCGCCTGGTGCGACCTCCCCTGTGCCAGGACTAGCGTGTCGTCAGCGTAGCACACTACGCTGACGCCGCTAGGAAGGTCGGCTTATGTAGGAATTATACCTATAAACATAAATTTTAATTGTGAATCATGCTTGCAGTTAAAATGTATGTTTATAGGTATAGTTCCTACATAAGTTACCTTTGCTTCCTTAAGGGACCTATCCTTCCTATTCCTACCTGATTGCTAACCAATCTTCTTATTGGCTTCTATCTCGTTTCTTGTCCATATTCTGCTGAGTCTAGGGATCCTCCACTGCATGCCAGTCCCCTAAGTGTTTAGTTTTCATCATTCAGTTTTTGACTACTATTTTCCGAATATATGACTCTTTCGATTCCACGTTTTGGTCTCTGGTGTCCATTTTTCCTAATGCTGCTTTGCTATTTGCTATCATACCTTCTAGTCACATGCCATTGGATTGGCATTTTCCAAATGATTTTGGGCTAAACGACGTAAGTTGCTACCATATCGTCGCTTATCTTTCTAACAGACGTATCTGTATTTTCATCAAAAATGAGTTATTCATATTAGTTAAAACAATTTTGAAGACGAAACGATCGGTCTAATAAACGTATCTGTATCTTCAAGCGTTACCGAGAAAACACATTTTGTCAGGTAGACGTAAGTAGCTTTTTATACAAATGTGCTTTCTGCTAACCGACGTAAGTACACTTTGTGTTACTTACTTACTTTACTTTGTGTTCATAATTTTGATTTTGATATGTTTATCTCCTTAAAGTTATTATTTTATAAAGTTCGTATTTAGTATAAGTAAGAGCCCAAGACATTTTTATCATAATTAGGTACATAACGTTGACTGTGATTTGATTAAGCTATTAAGAATTGCTTTATTTTTGCGACTGATTAGTTTTATTACGTTGCGGTTAACATTAAACCTAAATAATTATGAGAATTTAAATTAGAAGAGACTGTTTTTACGAAACTTTAGGATCTCATTTTATATTTTGTATTAATATAAGATACTAGGAACTGTTTTTTTAATAAGTACAAAATAATGAGCCATTTTAATAAATAAAAGTTGATTCTGAGGTTTGTGTGTTATTTTACTATCCTTTTTTATACAGACGTATCTGAAAACTATATGAAAACATTTTTTTACAAAGATCTAACAAAAGTGACGTATCTGTTTTAAATGCTTATATTTTTTTATCTAACAGTAATATTTACAATTCACATACATATATAGGAAGAATAACCAAATAATAATATAATTCATGCAATTTTATTTTGATCAGTCGCTTATTATGAGAGTTACAATTCAACAAATATAGTGCGAAACCGCAAAAAGCTTGTCCTGAAGAGTCACCTCAAAGTTAGTTCCGTCAGTTAGTAAGACAAGCGACGATATATTGCCAAATTGCTCATTCCATTCTATGTTTATTGACTGTTCCCTCACACACAAACGCAATGTACCTGAAAAAAAAAAATTCATGGTTTTGTAACTACTAATTGATTTTATCCGAAAAATACAAGATAGCGCTTGAAAAATAATAATAAAATGTAAGTTAAGACGGGAATGTCCAAATATTTTCGGTCTACCTATTTTGTTTACACATCAAATTGAGCGTCTGTAACCAAGGTATCGCTTTCCGATTTCCTTTATTAAATTTTGCGGCGAACTGGCGAATTTAATATAATATATAAAAAACTTGTGTGCAGTTTACACGCGATAGAAGTGAAATCTTCAAAAATGTGAACTGCAAGTATGAATGTGTTCTATCTCATAATCTCGCAAGTTAAATCCTATAGATGTATGTGTTTGTCTTGTTAATGTAATTTTTTCGTTTCATCGAGTTTCATATCACAATGGGGCTAAAGAAGTTTTCTCTTCAAAAATAAACAAGTCTACAAGGTGCGCACCTTGTAGACTTGTTTATTTTTTAAGTCGTTAGTAAAGTTCATACTACGTTTTAATTCACTGAACTGGCATGCACAGACGAATGAGCTAGAGTTTAAATAACTTTATTGCAGAATATGAAAACATTAAACGAACAATTTTGAGAGTTTAAACAGCTTCAATCGTTTTCACTTTTAGTCCTTGTCCAAAATTAGTTTGAATTTACAGTTGTTTATTGCAATATCCAGATTGTATTTGGCAATAGGTTCACTCATAAACAGAAGTTTGGAAACCATGCTCGTAAACATTTTATTGGTTTTCATCGATCACGCCATTGTAAATTTCCATTTGGTGTTTATTTAGGATCAATCCACGCGAAAGATTTTTCGTAGCGTGCGACGAAGATAGTTAGCAAATGAATAAAGGCTCATACAAACAGGCGCGACACGCGATGCGAAACAAAGGCACCACCTGTCGCGCGACTTGCGGTGCCTTTGTGTCGCGTGCAATTCGCGTCGCGTGTCGCGCCTCTTTGTAGGAGCCTTAAACCAGATTTTTACAGCCGTGATAATGCATATCTACAGCTGAATTTAATTGGTTTTGCGTTTACTATCTTGTTTGTTGAAATGAACCTTTTTGGCGCAGCCGTGAGGCACACTTTTTATACAATTACTTTGACTTTTTTTATTTTGTTATTTGTATTTTGTATTTCACGAACTGTGTCCAAATAAACTTTATTCTTTCTTTCTTTCTTTCTTTCTTTTATGCCTTTTCCACCAGTTACAGTGAATGCAATTTAAAATGATTTGTTTAGATATTTTTGTAGTTTTTAATTTCTTTTTTTCTTTTTTTTTTTGTCTAATTGTTACTTAAATTTGCTTTGCAAAATAAAACCATGGCTCCTCATACTCTCCCTGTATTTCAAACAAAAGATAATCGCATTTTCTGAACCGGCGACTTTTTCATTACAAAAGCAAGTTTGTCGTGTTCCTAAATCACATACGGCACGTCTATGCTTCAATGATCGGCACTCTCGTGCATACCAACTAATCTACACGAAATGTAGAACAATTAGATTCGGGGTTCAGTTAAAACTGGGACCAGTACGCGTTTTCCTTATAGACGTGTTATGACGACCTAGTTTCCGCTAAGTGCAGACCTTTTATACGTAGAATTTACCTGTCAGAACTTCGATGAAATGTTTGTAGTGGCTAAAGATAACTTTGTAGTTTGACGATACAATTTTTACTGAATTGATTTGAAATCGAATGATGCGATAAAGTAATGGTTTGATCTAAAAGTAGATGTAGAGACAAAAAATTAAAAGAGTATGCTTAGATGGTTTGGTCATATTGAGAGGATGAATGAAAGGCGACTAAAAAAATGCATTTACAAGGGCAATGTGAGTGGAAACGCCGGGAGGGACGCCCTAAGAGGACATATATGTAGAGACCTTATTGGTGATGTTCTTCAGAAAGATCAGGTGCGTAGTACTCGTAACCAGCGTGCGTGTATGACCAGATGTATGAACATAAACGAGGCAAAAGGAGTATGTTAGGATCGTAGCAGGTGGCGTTCTGTAGTTTCTGCCTACCCCCATGGGAAGAAGGCGTGAGTTTATGCATGGATGTATGTATTTTTACCTTTTTTTTTAAATCTTTTACATATTTAGAACATTTCATACTTAGTTACTGCTTCAGCACATGTAGCATTAGGCATATATGTATCATTAACAATAATGTAGATAATCATAATCAGGAACACTTGCTTGCTTTTTATACCAACACACAGACTCTAATAAGTAATAACTGATTCCCTAATTGAGGTTTCCTTTACAAAAATATGAGTAGAAAATTAACAGAATGAATTTTTTGGAAGTTTTGGCATAAAGTGAACGCCCTAGTAGGTAATTCTTCGAACAACAGTCCGAATAATAATTACGCGATGCTGAGCCAGTATTGTTCATAAATTCCCTTTGTCCGCTGTAGTGAATTTCTCCCAGTCTGAAATGTATGGACGAACATTTTACAACGATGAGCGTTATCAAGCTGATTGGTCATTTTCATTATAGCTGCTGTCGTTTCGTGATTGTATTCCCACATGAAATCTCGATGCATTGTGCTAAATAGTTTAATTATTCATTTTGATTGTGATAGGGATTTGAATATGAGATTGCTCTATCAAATCGAGGTACCACAATACATTGGCCACTAATTAAAAAGTTTATATTTTGAATATATTTTATTTATTTATTAAAACTTTATGCACTAGTAAAAAAATACTGTACAAAGGCGGACTTAATGCCTGAGGCATTTTCTACCAGTCAACCTTAGGGTGACGCAGACAAAAAACATGGCAGGTGCAATATGGGATAGATAGCTCGGAAATAAGTATAAAATACAAGAATAAATACTAATACATACATACATGGTATATATAAACAAAATAAACTTAGTCAGGAGAAATAACGATCGGTAGAGGAGAAAACGAATCCAGCAAATCAGCGCTGTGATGTTTCGGCCAACTTCTGACGGATATGCTTACGTGCCTTCACTTTAAAAGATAAGTTGCCGTCCTGATGTCCAGAGGGAGCGCATTCCAAAGAAAGACCGCCTGGACAAAAAAAGAAGAATGAATGAAGCCGGGACGGTGAGAAGGACATCGTAGAAGACGATTGTTGGTGGAATAAAGATTTTTACTATGGGCAGAGCACAAATAATGAATTTG
Source organism: Dryobotodes eremita (assembly GCA_917490735.1). Classification (NCBI taxonomy): domain Eukaryota; kingdom Metazoa; phylum Arthropoda; class Insecta; order Lepidoptera; family Noctuidae; genus Dryobotodes; species Dryobotodes eremita. The sequence continues at coordinate 12,347,567 of OU823251.1, read as the reverse complement.
GGTAGTTAGGTAAGAAGGAGATGTGGGTTTGTCGAGAATAGTGAACAACGTGGACAGAGCCCTCAACTCTCTGCGCTGACGAATGGGTAATCATTTTAAACGTAATCTGTGTGCGGATACATGGTCATGGTAACACACATCACCATAGACCCAATTAGAAGAAAGACCAATTATAAGAAATGTCAATGTCACTATTGTCTACATTTCTTTTTCATTTCTCCTTTCGCAGGTCTGCTGGAAGAAATTTCTTAAGAAATAAGCAGTACCTTTGTACTTAATACTAATATGCCGTATCTGTATCTATTTTACTATGTGTACATAAATAATAAAATAAATAAATAAATATTAGGGACCGTACAAGAATTGCTTTTATGTGAATATATCCTATGAGATAAGGAGTGAAAGTTTTCTTAAGTGAAAGAAGTGAAGTGAAGTGTTAGTATTTGACTAATTAGGTAGATATCTACAGATAGAGCCTACAAGTCACTATTCAATCATATTCAGGCCAAGCACACCTGTTATTATATTTGTATTGTTCCCAATCTTTTTTATTCTTTACTTCTGCAAAAACAGATTGGAAACTTCGTATTAGATCGCCAAACGTTAAAGAAGCTGAAAAAGCAATACTTTCTATTCGTAAATCAGTTTCGTGACACCGCTCCCGACCGGGACAGACGGCATCGAGATAAAGTATGTCATTTTGCGGAAAACCCGTCCTAAATATAGGCGCGAGATTATTTCTGAAGCGGCGTGTCGCGCGCCGGCTCCGCCGTGCGCCTGTCCAATACCAATCTAAACACATTACCGACACACCGCCCAATCTTTGAACGTTTATTACGACAATGTTTTAAAACACTGATTAACTGTAAAGTTAAACGCAATTACAGTGTTAAGACGTAAACAGTAAACTCATTTACTTTTATAGACTCTAAAGTTCGTGCAAACGCGGAAATGTGATACGATGTCAGTGTTGTGTGATATTTTGTGATAGTGTTTATTTTATTATGATGTGGTTGTGACATATTTTTTTTAAATATGTTTGTGTTGGTTCCGTTTGTCTTGGTGCTGTTATCACAATGTGTTTTGGCACAGGAAGAGAAAGAAGGACCTATTATCGGTTAGTTTGAAAGTTTTTGTCTTATTAATTGGTTTGTGGACATAACCTATTGAATTAGCTAGGTTGAATTTGTTTAAACTCTCGAAATTTCCATGCATTTCCATTATTATGACATGACTAACAACAACTCAGAAATAATGCAAGTAAACAAAGGTTACAAGCAGTACCTACCTTAAATATACCCAACTATTAGAGAAAGTCCTAATATGTCTTTCCTTACAAAAGATAATTATAAAAAGTATGTAATTTCTGTTTCAGGTGGAATATTTTACAAAGAATCCGATGACTTGAGAGTGGCGCTGGATGTGAGCGCGAAAAGTTTTAATTTCAGGACCTCCGTAAAGGAAGTATCTGTAAGAGGAGAAGTTCTGGAAATAAGCAAATATGTATGCGAACTGGCGGAGGTAGGTACATACTACAGTGTATTTGTTATTGACGAAAAAAGATACAGTAATGCAGCTTTTTGTTGATAGATTTAACATCGAACTCAATAGACGTCGACCAATATAAAATAGTAGAGGTTATTATAGTGGTTTTATTACTGGACACAAATAAAAGCAGTCTACCTAAATGAAACGCAAAACGAGTCGAAAAGCAAAGTAAAATTAATTGCTATTAACATTCATTGAATGTTGATAGATTTGAATTCTTCATCTGCTCATTCAATTTGAAATTACTCGCGTGGAAGAATAATGCGATTCTGCGATTGATACTGATGTCTTTTATAAATTTTCTTTGCTTCTATATTTTCAGTTTTGTTCATTGATCTGACTGTAAAACGTAACTTTTTTACGACTTTTTCCAATTGTTCTTTTCTTTTTCATTGCCCACCTATTTTACATGGTTTGGAGTAATTCTGGCTCAGATTGCCAAACTTTCTTTGTGTTCATCTTAGATTCAAATTGAATTTCGTTTCGATATTTTTAAAAGTTTCTTTGGAAGGGTTCTGTTTTATTTAAAACGATTGAGTGTATTACGCGGTATAAGCGGGTATGTAGATTTATCAACTGTAGTAAACTGTGTTTAAACCTACAGTTGGATAACACAAATCACAATGATATCACAAATTTTAATGATAAGTATACTAGAATACCTAATAAGAAAACAGAAGTCCCTGTAAACTCATAGTTAGCATGTTTTTTTTCCTACATATTGCAAACGAAAACTCAAAGAAATATGACTATAGCAGCGCCCTTAGGCTATATTTGCAGGAAAGAAAAACTGGGAAAGAAAAGTTCCTTGTCTGTTTTGTTTCGATTATACAAGCCGTAATGGGACGGTTCCACTGTATTTTGCAGTATATACGTAGAAACCTATTTTGGTGAGCCTTTGTAGATCTCACAACAAGGTTTTCTTTTCCCAAATTGCTACTTAATATCCACCCAAAATCTCATTGCAGAATTTCTTCCAAATTCTTCTTAAAATTGATACAAATTCCCTATCTAAATTCCAGGAAGGCGTGATCGGCATCATAGATGGGATAGGCGGACGAGCCAGCGAGAACATCCAGGCACTATGCGACATGCTAGAACTGCCCCATGTCAGTATACAGCACAACGATCTCTGTAATGACGAATGGTCCGTCCTGAACATGTATCCCAGCCCTTCTGCTTATAATATGGTAAGGTTATAGGTGTATAGGTATTTTCTTATAATAGTTCCATCGGCATCGGTAACATGAGTTCAGAAGTTCCACAAAAAGTTTAATCCTTGACAAATGACGGTACACGATTTCACATTATAAAGAAGGATGTTACAAAAGTTCAACATAATTTTTTAGACGACCTTTTTTTTCTGGCCGTTAGTGTGCTAACTGGCCATTCGAACTTCAAAAAATCAAGAGATGCCATTAAGTTATTATTCAATATTTAGTTTTCTTTAAAACAAAATGATTTCCTTTTATTTTAGTGACAAAGTTGCCAGTATTTTGTTTAATAATAATAATGTACAATAATGGAAACTTTTTACTTCGACAAGCAATGTTTGAAGAATCACGTAGGAGAAATGTTAATTTGTTCTAAAGTTATTATGAAAAGTTATTAAGAAAAGCCATTAGATACTATATTTTTAATGTACCTATGTACTTTTCAACAAAAAATAAAAGAAGGTATTGTATCCTAGAGAACAACAGCTTTTGTTCAAAAACCTCATAATATGTCGTATTAATTCGTAAAACAGAAATGTTATGGCATTAATATGAAATATTTTTAAGCTTAAAAGTAAATCAAAAGCACGATGAAAATAAAATACGGGACAGTTCTGTGATATTTACGAGTTTTATTCTGTAGGCGCGTTTTCAGCCTTGGAATATAAAGGACGTGCCTACCGTGTTTTTTTTTTTATAAAGATTAAATAGGTGTTGCGTTGTGTCTTTCACCAGGTAAGTAAAGTTTGAGTATCGTAATCGCCGTACATTAGATACAAACTTCTACGCCACCGAGGAAAATATACTTAGTTTGGAGAACAGTAACTCACGTATTCTTGTATCTCGCGTGAAATGATAGGCAGCAGCTGTTTTATGTTAATATTAGCTTCTCTGTTCGTTCGAAATCGTGACATTACGGAAGCTTTGCCTTTTAAAAGAAAACTGAAACGTGTTTTCAATTATTTCTTTGTCGATTTAAACCTTACGCTATGAGTTTTTTATTAAACGGTTTCAACAATTTACCCGTAAAAGCAAAATTAAGTGTATCATGCTATATAGACGCCTCGCTCGTTTTTCCCACAACAGAAATTTAGGATATAATTTTTAGTGTATGGACAGCAATGTTCTTATTTGAACTAAGAAGCTAGCTGTTATCGGCTCATGAGTTCAGCAGTTTAATAATGTCTACGATCACAAACATAAATTCGCTAATGACTGATAATACAATCATACCTTTTTCTTATGTTTGTGATCATTTGTTTACCTAACTATTAGTACTTAGAGTAAGATCTTTCCTACCAGTAGTACCTACAAAAAATAATTGATAGACGGAGCTTTGAGGCATACGTAATCCATGTTAGATCACTAGTTTCCAAGAATCCTCTCCCAAGCTGCAGATAAATATTTTAAACTATCAGGAGCTTAGAAACTTTGTTGTCAGTTCTTCGGGTAGGTACTTACTATAGTTATCTTTGTGTATTGTGTTCTTGTTATCATAGTTTGCTTATTAAATTAAAATGCAGTAGTTAGTTAAGCTGAGCACGCCACAATTGCGGCGGTAAGTCCCCTCTTTGAGGAGTGCTTTGAGAGGCGCCACGGCGTCCTCACCTTCCGCCTGACGCAGGTCCTCACCGGACATGGCTGTAACGGGAGGTTCCTGTTTCGGATAAGGTGGGAGGAAACGCCCTGGTGTTATCATTGTGTGGATCGACCGCAGGACACGGTGGAGCATACGGTGGAAGTCTACCCGGTTTGGGCGGAGAACCGCCGTGTCCTCGTGGCGGCGATCGGCGGCGGCGATCTCTCTCGTCCGGCCCTGGTCTAGGCCATGGTACGGAGCGAGAGGGAATAGGAAGCCGTCACCTCCTTCTGCGAAGCAGTAATGCTCGCGAAGGACAAGGCGGAGCGCTTGAGGGTGAGGCAATCGTTGCGCCCTCGCGCTCCTAGTCGCCGCAGGAGGAGACACCCTGGGCGTCGGGAGTCTATAGCCGACTCCCGGCAACCGTGGCGCGGGCTTGCGGACGGCGAACAACGGGCAGCTCGCTGTTGGGTAAGGACCAGGCCCGGGTCGACGGCGCGTCGTGTTCCACGCGCGCCTCAAAGAGATGTCAGCACCATTGACGGGATCCGATAGGGCCCATGCCTGTCGGGGTCGCGGATTTTTCGCAAGAGTTACCTTGGTCCTGGCGCACAGGCAACTGCAGGAACACGGGTGGGTTTTAGTCAGTAAGAGTCTGACAGGCCCTTCCGCTCCGCCCAGAGCGGGAGAAGTCATTTGATGACATCCCACCCAAAAAAAAAAGTAGGTAGTTAAGTAGATATGACTACTGAAAATGGGAAAGATTGATAGTTGTAACAAAAAGAAAACTAATACTTTTTCACCACACCGGGGTCACCGAATTCTATTTCTCGCTAAAACCGTTTCCTTATCCGTGTTACTTGATATTCGTAATAACTCTAGAGAGACCTTTTTATGCTTACCCATATTTTGGATGATACTTTATTTCCTTTTCATATTGTGTACATTTACATTTTATCACATAAAGGAGCGACCTTTAAACTCAAGGGTAATTGAAAATGTAGGTACGTACTAACAGTTACCACGATATGTGATAAATGACGATAAATGATATTTATTTTTGTAAATTGGTTTTGAAAAAACCGTTTACACGTCAAAAATAAGTTGTTGTCTAGTTTTAAATGTTTTAGAACTAGATGAGGTAAGTGTTTCCTATTGTTTATGTATATTAACATTGATATAACCGTGTACTTAAAGCGCATACGCTACGGCTAGACCGGTTAGTATATAGCTCTGATAGCATTACATAGATTTGGAGACGAGCATCAACCTCGACTGAATCCTGTTGTTCTATAAAAGTTTTAAACTACATAAAAACGCATTGTACATTTCCTTGACTAGTTTTCAACAAAGACAGGAATAATATTGGGATCGGAAAGAAAGTTATGTAAGAATAAACTTACCTATAGAAATAAAATAAGCTCAAAATATTGATTGTTCTATTGCAATAATTTTCCAGGTTTTAGAAAAGTTGATATTGCACAAGGAATGGCGGAACTTCACGTTACTGTACGTGAAAGGACAGAGTCTCCTGCGCGTGAGTGAGATATTGCAGCTTGGCAACTATACTTACCCGTACGTAGTTACCGTGAGAGAACTCAGCGGCGATGACTACAGGTAACCTTTGTTTTTTAATAATCAATAGTTTGTAAAGAAGCTTGTCCCGGGAAGTACTCCCACCATACCTGTCATATGCCTGTGATGTCACAGGCATATGACACCTTGTGTCTAGGATAGCACGCAATTTGTCTGATGTTGTAGATCATCCCTGGGCAGTTGTAACCAGGGTGAAAGACAGCTTGTTTGAAAACAGTCTAGGATTTTCTCCAGAAACAAAAATTATACATCTTTTTTCCACTAAACTTTTCACACGACTCATCACAACTACATTGCATACGTCAATGATACACCGATACAAATAGGTTCATGATACTCCTACACGTACGTACATATAAGTTTATGCGGGAATTCAGACGTGGCTAGACAGTTTGCATTTGATTTGAAAAACATAAAATAATTTCTCTATCTTTGTTTTCGTCAAATGTGGGCGTCATTCTGCAAGCTGCGCCGTGTTACAGCGTTTATTTTTCTTATTATAGCGTCGTTTTATACTCCTACTTGTAAAACTATAAAGAGAGAACCGCAAAAAACCGTCTGCTCTTTATCTCTGGTATACCAAAGGAGGATGTAGTTTCCAACGTGTAAGTACGTGAAATAGACCAGAAATAGCTTTCGGGTATGAAGCAGCTATAAATATTTATTTTTCAGTTTCGAATATCTATGAAGGCTCATTACTACATAATTGAACTATACGGTCTAGCTGAAACATGTAGAATGCCTTGTATATATAGAAAGTATTAACGGACACCGTCCATCTTCTGTCTAAATGTGTATATATAATTTTTAGTTTTAGCAGTAATAAATAGTAGTTCAATATTGTTTCACGTTTCAGGGAAGTCCTAATAGATGCTAAACACAACGGTTACACGAACTTCGTGGTGGATTGTCCGTCTAGGAACTTGGAACAGATGTTGCTTCACGCACAACAGGTGGGCATGATGGCCGAAGAGCATTCGTACATCTTCGTGTCGCCTGACCTCTTCACCCTGGACATGAGTCGGTACCAATACGGGGGGGTTAATATGACTGGTGAGTTCTATTGTGTGACTATAACAACTTAATGGAAATATATGAAAAAATAGGTATTTTTTTTTACCTATTACCATGTTACTCTTTTTTTATCATTTGAAAGGAGAAAGTCCTTGGGAATGTGACAAATTTCAATTTTACGTCAAAAATACCTAATAATGATGTTGGTCGATGGAAATAATTTTTATGTCGTAGGATATTTTTTTTTATAAATATTATTAAAAGGATATTAATAGTTAGTGTTAATTAATTTCAAAGCTTGTTCAACAATACTCTATTGCTAACTGTGGAGGTTTCTAAATAGCTTGTCGTGAATTACCTCACTATTACTGTTTGTTGTTTTAGTGCGGTAAGATACGTGTGTGGCTATTTTATTTTGTTGTCTTTGGACGCAATATATGTAGGGTGGCGGGGACATCGACGCGCAACCTGTTACTATGGATTTAGTACATGATTCGAAACCCCCTGCTTTGAAATAATACGTCGGTTATTAAAAAAAAATTGCTGTCTCATACATTCTGACCGCGTAGGCACTTTTCTAAGAAACAGGAGATTTTTTTTTTGATAACCTACAGAAATTTCTACACTAGTGGAGATCCAGAATCATGTGCTGAATTAATGGTTACTGTTTGCACATCGTTGTCCCTGCCACCCTGTACAAAAGCGGGATCTTCTGAAAGTTTTAGAAGATTTTTTCAAATCCTGTTAAAGATCACTTATTAATAGCCATACTTTTTAGGATTTCGTATAGTAGAACTAGACAACAAAGACAATGAGAAATTGTGGAACTTTACGACGACGTTCAACCAAGAGACCGGGAAGACTCTAGAACCGGAGGAACTTAAGACCCAATTACACCTCATTCACGATGCGGTGGAAGTGTTCGCCGCAGCCATCAAGAAAGTAAACGTAGAAGCTGAACCACTGAACTGCGAAAATTATAAAGCCTGGGATTACGGATCAACTCTCCTGAATTTTATGAAGACGGTGAGTTATTTTGCCAACAAGGCCCGCTAGCACCACAGATCATGAAATGTATTTAGCGCTAAACATATTTAAAACATCATTCTCAATACTCAATAGTCAATTCAGTTCTTTATCTTCTTTTATTATATATTTTTTTATTTATTCTTTCTATCTTTTTTTCTGTGTCTGTCACCTTCAAAAGATTGACAGAAACGAGCGATGTTTTAAATACGTTTAGCAGTAAACGTATTTAGTGATTTATGATGCAAGCGGGTCTTAATTCTTATGTAGCATTCTTTTTACAAAATCACATACCCACACTGTGACATATTTATTAAATTATTGTACATTGGGGCTTGCAAAAGAGACGCAAACGAATGTCGTCCCCCATCTTAAAATCAGTCCCTAAGAAATAACATGACCTATAAGTCTATATACAATGACTACGTAAAGGAAGGGTACTTAGTGGCTTGCTCCCAAGGGATCGCGACACAGTCAGTGCCTACATATGTTTAATTCTGTTAGACGATGCACAGAGACGGTTGTTTATGTTCTTATCAAGATTTTTTGACGTGTTACAGAACAAAGTGTACGGAATAAAAAGATCATTGATATTCAACGGGTTGGGACAGCGTACGGATGTCACTTTCGATATACTAGAATTAACTTCTGCTGGCAATCAAACAGTAAGTACATTGACAGGCATCCCATTTTTATCGAAGTCAAGTACCTACTGACTTCGATAAAAACGGGATACCTTCCTCGGTATATAGCGCAGTGATTATTTATTCAACATTACCTTATATCGAACGGAGAAAAGATTCATTTAATTTTGTAAACAAAAACTATTATAGGTTATTGAAAAATAAAATACGAACTTGCTCCAAATAAAAGCTTAAGGAAAAAGGCTAAACTGATATACGTACTGCATTACCACAAATATCATACACTAATTATTTCCATTTAGATTGGATCATGGAAAAACAACAAATTAAAAATAGAAAGGCCGTTTGTCGCTGATGCAGAAATTACACAAGAATCAGCAATGAGGAACAAAACATTGAGAGTACTCATAGCAACGGTAAGTCTTCTCAGTCATTAAAGTTAGGGATGTAGGTGCACCCCTAACAAGCATAGGTATACACACATATTTGTATTTAATGTTCTGCTCTTATTGTGATGCTTGCAGCAACTTAGTGCCCGTTTTCTTTCTTCGTTCTTAAATTCATTGAATACCATATTAACTTGGCTTAAACTTGAAACTTTTCCCCAGCTAAAGCACTAGGAATTGGTGAAGGGCGGGCGTTTTTATAGAGGGCTGTCTTATGTAATTTGGGCGTTCTTAAAGTGCTGATTCTAAGCCGATTTTTTATTTATATTGTTCAACAGGCTCCACCATACGGTTACCTAAAAGAATCTCACAAAAAACTAGAAGGTAACGATCGATATGAAGGGTTCACGATTGATATAATTGATAGACTGAGTGAAATTTTAGGATTCAATTACGAATTTGATGTTGAGAATAATTATGGTACTCTAACCAAAAATGGCTGGAGTGGAATGGCCTTACAATTGATGGAAGAGGTATGTACTAAACTAAATTATAATATATTATGTTTCAAAATAGTTGACTGCTTACTATAGGTACAGGGTGGCAGGGAGATAGACACGCAAACTGTAACCATGAATTCAGCACATGATTCTAGAATCCCTAGCGAAGAAATTTTACGTCGGTTATCAAACAAAAAATCGTTTGTTTCATAGAAAAGTGCAATACCTACGTGGACAAAATGTATAGAACAGCAATTTTCTTTTGTAATAACTGACGAAAAATTTGACCGCAGGGGCAGGGTTTTAGAATCATGTTCTGAATCCATGGTAACAGATTGCGCGACGATGTCCCTGCCACCCTGTCTAACAAGTAGGTATAAACTACTTTATCATAGTTTTGGATTGATATTAATAATATACATTTCCATTTATATTGTAGCAAAACATTTTCCGTTTGTCTTTGGATTAACACGGGTTTTTTCTAAACCTTGCCAGACACTAGCACTTTCTCCTGTAACTATTATTATGTATTGAGGGATTTGTGGGAAACGTAAATCTTACAAAACCTAAAAGCCAGAACTAGTTATATGCCAAATACTTGCCAAATATTTGTTCTGCGCGCAAATAAGGTCCGTGAACTCTATTGCACAAAACTGATCAATCAAGGTTATAAATTATGCATTAAACAAAGAGATTTAAGATACTGTACTATAGAGAGGCTACGCCAAGAAATTTCATAGAAATACTGTAATCCCATATCTCTGTGACACCATTTAGCACAATATAGCAAAATTAGACCGGCCTGCAAGCGCACCACAATAGACTGAGCGACTTTTACGCACTATAGGACAAAATAATGTATCGGAATACAATTTTGATCGCTATGTCTTTGGCATTAAAAATCAATTTCCGTAATTCGAGAACGCTCGCATTCTAAGTCTGAATCTATCAAAACTACCTCTAATCTTCATGAATTTTTGACACACTTTTGACATTAGGTGTCGCTGGTCGCTGAGAAGAGATTGCAACTAGATTTTGAACGTTTATAATTTGAATTGAATTGAATTGAATTTATTTAATTATAATTATTATATATAATTTATTTATTTAATTTATAATTGAGTTGAATTGGCCTTCTGGTATCATCTCGTATTAAGAAATACTGTAACACTTATTTCACTATAATATTGTAGAAAGCCGACCTAGCTATATGCGATTTCACGATGACGGCGGTGCGACAGACCGGCATCGATTTCTCCACGCCATTCATGACTCTCGGTATCGGTATTCTTTACAAGCAGCCCAGTAAGCAGCCACCTGAGATGTTCTCCTTCATGGCTGTTTTCTCCAAGGAGGTATTTTATATGAATTTTTACATTTTGTCTCTGCATACTTTTATCACCTACCTACTCCTGACAACCCGTGCTAGTTACCAAGGGGCATCGTATTACCTAATAACTGGGTTGTGGATTGTGAAGGTCAGATAGACAGTCGCGCCATTTTAAGATGGGTATTCAGCTGCATCCGGTTAGACTGGAAGCTGACCTCAACATAGTTGAGAATAGGCTAGGCAAATGATGATCATGATGATGACTCATGAAAACTTGACTCTTTAAATTCTTTTCTATTTCTTCTTTCCTCGTGTTCCTGTTTAAGAAAGACTTTGCTTTGGGGTTCTCTTTTAATTCAGATTTATATTTATTTGGATAACAAATTACTTTAAATCCGACTAAACTTAATATGGTTGTGCTAGTGATTACACATGAGCAAAACAATTCGCAGGGATTGAACTCACGATCTCTCTTTTGCCAACCCGTGAATTAAGGAAAGATCATTCCAAACAGTAAACCACTAAATCTTTTAATCTTATATTCATTAATTTCCTTTCGCCTGTTTTGTTCCTAGTCTATAACATAATTCCTATCAATGTAATCAGGTGTGGTACTACATGATGCTGATTCAGTTGGCTTTGGGTGTGACGATGATTTTCGTTGGCCGTATATCTAACAAGGAATGGCAGAATCCGGTGCCCTGTATCGAGTCTCCCGAGGAACTTAACAATCAGTTCAGCTTCGCCAATTCGGTGTGGCTTATTATTGGTTCTGTTATGCAACAAGGTTCTGAAATTGCGCCAATGTAAGTAAATAATATAATATTATGAAAGGTTATTTATTTATTAAAAAAACACGTGTGGCACTCGGGTACTGCCGCGGTAAGGCTATTGCATAGCATTTTTTATCAACTTATGCAATTATAATTATTTATTTATTTTTATTTATGCAGTATTTTTTTTTCTTTGATATTAATTCAAGTACAGTCGTACCATATACATACACGTTAAGCGAACGCTCGGCTGAGCTACATGGTAGGCGGAGTGGGGGGTGTTAGGTTTTATTTTCGTTACAGAATTTCTTGATTCGGTCGCCGCGCTCAAAGCCCGCGATAAAAGCTATGCAATAGCTTAAAAATACATAGTGATACGATATAATTATTATTAGTTAATATTCAATTGCTTTTGAGTCAAAAAAATATGGATTAGTTAAGGTAGCTTTGCGTATTTAGGTAGGCACATTAGATTTGATAAGCTGTAAGATTGTTTACTTAACTTTTTTGTCGTACTTTTGGGAGCTTTAAGTGCAGTAGACGTTTCATAGTTAATATATTTTCTCTTTATGGGTGTATTATAGATAGTACACCTCAGCCTAACCCTTCGGGGAATGCAGGCGTGACGCTATGTGTGTATGTTTTCTCTTTGTTTTTGTAAACTTAAGCAATGAAGAAAACGTAAAGCAAAATATTTGTTTTCAGTGCCTTAGCTCCCCGTATGATCACTAGTGTGTGGTGGTTCTTCACCATGGTGATGGTGGCATCCTACGTGGGTACATTGGTCGCCTTCCTTACTGTCGAAAAAAATGTTTTGCCTTTTAATACGGTTGAAGAGCTCTCCAAGCACAAGGCAATTTCTTATGGAGCCAAGAAGCTGGGATCCACCAAACAGTTTTTTGAGGTTTTTATTTTTACAAAATAGGAAATATGCATACAATTGTTTTTATTCATTTAATCAGTAAAGTCAAAAAAAAAGGAAAATTTAATTATGGTGTCGGCCATGATGTGACGTCATTTTCCACGATACTGCTTTGTTTACATCGCTTTTTTAGCCCCAAATCATATAAATTAAATTATGTTTCGTGCTTTATTCAAGCAGAAATCGGACTTACCTACCTTAGTGTGAATTCAAGTAGTTTGCTAAGAATAGGATGTTTATTCACATGGCTTTTGACGTCACATCCGGCGTTTTCGAAAACTACGCGTTTCGAGTTTGCGTTCCGTTCCTCAAAAAATCACAACATAAAAAAAAACGAATTGTAAAATAAGAAAGGAATTCAAAGAAAAATTGCTAGTTATGTTTTGCACTATGTTCTTACACATAAATAGTTAAAAGTTTTAAATTACTTGCATATGCAAGTAATTTAAAACTTTTAACTATTTAATATTCCCTATTGTAGATACTTAATGTCATCATAAATCCTTCCATCAGTTATTTGATAAAAAATAAATCTAAACTATTTAACATTTCTTTCAGGATTCCACAAATCCAACATATCAGGAAATGTACAAGAAAATGGTGAAACACGGTTGGCTCGTCGGCGAAAACGACATCGGAGTCGCAATGTTAGTTTCTATAACCTGAACTACCTAAACCTATCTATACTTATACATATTATAAATTAAAATCGATTTTCGTGTCTGTCTATGTCACCGTATTGTTCTTATAAACTACGCAACGGATTTTGATATGGTTATTCATCATCATTTAGAGAATTTGTTCCAGAAGGTTTATGTGAATGATACATTTAAATACAACACAATATTAAACTTTATTATGTACATACAATAAACAAATCTCGATTTTTTGTCAAGTCGTGAAAACCGCGTGAAGCAGCACCCTTATTGCGTAACACACTATCAATCACAATCTGAATAATTTTGAAGAATATTGCTAATCCATTGCTTCGTATGTTCGAAAAATTTGTCTGTTCAACAACGTAAATAACGCAATGAATGTTGTTGAACTGTTAAAATGAAAAGTATTCCTACTGTTAGTGTTACGCAATTACCCCGCAGGAGCTGGTCGCTAGTTTCAAATAAATCAAGATCGAACGATCATTTAAAACACAATTTACTCGATTTATGCTAAATTAAAATATTTTTAATGGCTTCAAAGTTCTCAATTATTTTTCTTCCACTATTTTCAGGGCTGAAAACCAGCAGTATGCCTTTTTCATGGAATCAACATCTCTAGAATATTATGTAGAACGACACTGTGACTTACTGCAAGTCGGCGGGTTGCTCGACTCCAAAAGTTATGGCATCGGAATGAAGAAAAGTATGAATTCTTTACTTTTTTTATATACACAATTTTTCATCATCATCATTCTAATGCCCTAATCCCAATTTATTTGCGGTCGGCACAACATGTCTTTGTCTTCCAAACTTCTCTATTGGTCGTGATCTCGGTAGTCCAGGAGGCCTACTCTCCAAGTCCAAAAATTATTAAGATATATCTAGAAACATACATAAATAAACCCGAACACAATAATAAATAATTCAGACCAAGAATAATAAATACACGGAACATACAAGAGGAAACAATTGTCTGAAAGCTCTATAGTCCCCCTATAGCTCTATACTCGTAGTACCTGCAACTATGAAAATATGAATAATGTACTATTAAATACATCACCAAACAATGACAGTAAAAAGTAATAATAAATTCATAACTCTAATCAGAACACATTAACAAAGTCTCTGATCATGTCAGAGGGACACTGGCAAAGGCAGGAGTGGGTTTTAGCCGGTAAGAGTCCGGCACTGCCCAGACTGGTTCATATGTGGAGCAGTCTGGGCGTCCATGAGGATGTCCCACTCCAGCCACAAAAAAAAAAAAAAAAAAAAAACTCTCCAAGTCCGTCAATAAAGTTACGGGCCCGTCCAAAAGTAGTTCGATACTAAGTGAACCTTACTCCCGATAAACTAAATTTTCGGACGGGCACATACACATTGGGAGTATGGATAGCTGTCAAATCGTGTTTTCATTAGTTCTTAGTCCAGGCCCCGAAGTGATCTTATGTCCGTAAGTGATACGGAGTAGGAACCACCCATAACTTCGGTCGAAACTACGGACTTCGTGCTTAGAGAGTAGGCCCCTGGCGCGGGTACAGGGGATGGGGCAACTGGTGCTGCCCCACCCTGGGTTTCGACCAAACTGAGTCAAAAACTCTAATTATTAGACATAAACATAGTTTTATAACCTGTATTTTTGCTTTGCATCTGTACAGTATACTAAGTGGTAGTGATCCTCGAAAAGGGGGGGCATATTGTTGAGTTTAGGGAAAATAGGTGCCGAGGGTTTTTTTAAAAGGCTTTCACGGTTTGAGAAATCCCCCTCTCCCTTCCTCAGAGAGTAACATTTGGCCCCCTTGGGCGAAAACATAAATCCGCGCCTGCGGTAGTCACCCCATTTCTAGCCACTTCATCTTTCACACAGTCCATCCATCGATTATTTGGTTAATATTTAATCATTCGACATTAATATTTCCATGTTTGTATTTGTAGAATCGCCATACAAGAAATATATAGATGACGCATTGCTACACATGAAGGAAAATGGGGAAATTGAAAAAATGAGAAATTTATGGTGGAAGGAGAAAAGAGGCGGTGGAAAGTGCGGGGTAAAATAAGTCTTAATAATTATTTTTGAACTAGAAGACAAAACAAACAGACAGACACATAAACAGACATACAGACAGATATGCAGACATATTTAAAAAAAAGCAGTAGGAATATACTGCTTTTTTTTTGGATTTCAGTTTCCTGTGCGCCAGGGCCACAGTAACTCTACATTTCTATTGCTTAGAAGTACATTACAAAAACAAATAAACTTTTTGCATGGGGATTTCAGCTATTTTTGCGTCAAGCCCTAAAGTAGTAGTAGTGAAAAGAAAAAAAGACGGTATAAACTTACAAAATAAACTGTGGTCAAAGAATATGTATAATACATGTTGTTGCCGCGGCGTTGTAGTGCATCGGGCATGTTTGTCGGCTTCCTTGCTACAGTGCTTGCGTAGCACTCGAAACGGCATCCTGAAAATTATTGTTAACAGGACAGACTGTCCTACACAATGGCGCTGGGTGGGATTAGCTATAGGTACACAAAGATAAATCTTTAGTAGATGTACCTATGGTGCTACCGCACTGAGCCTCGAGGGCGGGCTTAGGCAATATAACTGTGTTTGTGTCCTTACTAACAATACTAATATAGACTATAAGTACTTTCTGTTACCAACCCATCACTAAACAACATAATAATATGGATTGTTCATCTATGTGTTCATGTCTGAAATAAAGATTTATTATTAATTATTATAATAGGAGAAACGTGACGAGGAACCGAAACAGTTGAGTATGAAGAACATGCTGGGTGCGTTTGTGGTGCTCGGCGTCGGCTGCCTCGTAGGAATTTTCATTTCCATCATAGATATGCTGTGGGGGGTGTTCAAGAGATCCGTCAAATATAGCGTGAGTACACTGATTACCTAATGACAATACCCAGTGATTTCTAATTCTTAAACATTTGGTAGCATTGTCACCTGTATATTTACTTAGTAATCTTAACTTACTTATTTACCCTGAATTATACTTAAATGCATTATATGAGGTAACACTAAAATATAATAATAATAACATAATATATAATATTATACATATGTAATATTATGTACTGCGTGATAACCACTACTTTTTGTTAGGCTTGCAATTCAGGAATCTCAATACTGTGGGTATACGTTCCAAAGATTCAAGATATTTGTAGACTGAAAATGATTATATTTTTCATCTACGAGTATATCTTCACAATAAGGAATAGTTAGTAGTTTCTATGTCTAAATGTCCACATCTATTTTCCAGATCTAGTCAGTGTTATTTTCGCCATTACGGCTGAATTTTGTTCTTTCTATTTTTATCATGGCTAACAGCCTCGTTATAGTTAAAAAGTTATTGATCTTGAGTTCTTAGTTATTTCCGGTTTCCAACTCATTAGTTATGCAGCAAGAAAACTCACCAATATTCTAAAGTTTTAGTTTTCAGCCAGAAATAAAAATGGGAATTGGAAACAATTTTAAGTGAAATTTCTTGCTGTACTATCGACGAAAATAAAACCTGTTGATAAAAATATTTACAACGTGGTGCATTAATAAAATAACCCCGAAAGATTTACTTAGTGATAAAAAGGTCGACAGACTGGTAATAAATGGAAAATAGACTATGCAAAATGTAAAGTGACAAAAGTGACAGTGATGTAAAGTTAAATGACGCTCTGGTTCCCTAATAATGATAAATGATAAATGAATGATAAACGATAAATGATAAATGATTTTATTTTTATTACTTACGATTACTGACAAATGCGTGCACTGACTGGACAGGTCCACTCAATCTGTGTGGTTCTTTCCTCAAAAGACCATTTCAGATACCAATCTACATGGTCTTCACATGATCTGACCAAGATCATGTCTGGACTTTAAAAGAGACTGTGACCTCTGAGTTTGTTTCGGCCTTTCTTCTCAGAGTAGTCAGATAGGAAACGCCGACCTCATCAAGTTTAAAAAATATGATTGCCGTGTAAAAGTGTTTGTACAAACCTACTTACAGAAATGATAAATGATAAATGATTTTATTTCTGTAAGTAGGTTTGTACAAACACTTTTACACGTCAGTAGGGTAAAATTGGGGGACCTGGATCAAGGAGATCCAGCTGGTCGATTCTGTAAAAAAATCTCACCGTGAAGACTTGCGTGGAGTGAGTTGTCAGTGTCATCCCACTGATGCTAGGGATTGACCAAGCATAACATCTACAATCCTAATCGAGATTTTAATAATATTTTTTATGCTAATTCTATATTAAGTAGGTACTTATTTAAAAGCTAGTATTTAAGTGTCTAAACATTACTATTTTGGAGGGTTTTAAAATAAGAGTACCTAAAACAGAAGTTCGATTAGAAACTCAATGTAGTGTTTTTTTTTTTTTCCCTAGATTATGAAAGCTAGATTTTTGCCTGAAGCGCGAACGCGGCACGCACGTACAATAAATAAAATAAAACACACGTATTAAGACAGCTACTAAAGAAAATGCGCGTCGACATTGTTTGTTATTTTACTATGAACCCATTGTTAAATGATTAAGTAAACGCAATCCCGTCCATGACCCAATCGCAATGTGGTTTGAAGAAGTCGTTGTGGATCGAGTCGAGTTTACAGCCTGTGCGACGTTGTTCAGCGTTGTTATTAGCCCAAATCTATTCAATGCAAGAGTTCAACTGACACTCGCGCATCGCGCTCGCTTCATCTAGTCGAAGAATGGCTACGACAATCGGGTGAAGTGATAAGATCACGCCGCGCTTGCGCGTTAGGCACTGTCATTCTAACTTTGGAGTTTTTTTTTAACTTTTTTACATTAAATATGGACCTATATTGTCAGCCGATGACTTGAAATGCAATCGACAAATAGCGTGATGAGATGCACTACTACCTATAAGTACGATTTGTGTAACTGTCAAATCATTTAAATAATAAAAGATGTGCGTGTGTACTTAACTACTCGATGCCAATAAGAAAAGAATATTCATCAAATCATCATCATCAATACCTACCTACATACTATACTAACAATATTCGGGATCCCTTCTTTTCGCATAATGTTCTTTGTCCTAATATACTTCGGCATAACGATTTTGGCACAATTTGTTTTGGCATAATAATACTTCGGCATAATTTTTTTAGGCATACATTTTATGTTGGCATAATCATCTTAAAGACTAATTTGTTTTGGCATAAATTTGATTCGCATAACGTTAGTAGGCCTAATGACTATTAGCATAATATTGTTGGTTAAAAATTTAATATGCTGTGCAACAAAAGTTAGTGACAGAACCGAATTGCTGCAAAACCGACTCCACGTAGTCTTGTTTGTCCTACCCCTAGAGTGTAATTTAAAATCGCGTAGGCGCGTAAGGGCGAGGCGGTCCGCGGGCTGAGGAGCAGGTGGCTGCGAGCGAGCCGCCGCAGCTGAGGCTGGCCGGCTAAGCCGGCCAACAAGCCGAAGCTGCGGTGGTGAGCGAAAGCCTTCTGCGACGATTAACACGCGTGGGGCCGCCGGAGGCCCGCAGCGCCGGAGCCGTGACAGAAACCCTGCCTGCTGCATGCTGCATGCTTGCTTGCATGCTGCATGCTTGCTTGTTTGCTGCATGCTTGCTTGCATGCTTGCTTGCATGCTTGCTTGCATGCTGTATGCTTGCTTGCATGCTGTATGCTTGCTTGCATGCTGTATGCTTGCTTGCTTCATGCTTCCTACAGCGAAAAAAAAACCCACACAATTGTTCATAAAAAAGTTATGCTTTAGAACTTTACGCTTAATAAATTTATGCTTTAGAATATTATGCTTAATCATTATTATGGTTAGAGAAATTATGCCAAACAAAATTATGCTAAGTTATATTAGGTCTTAAAATTTTATGCAAATGGATAGGGAACCACAATATTCAACGGTTCAAATTTACTGCAACTTGCGCAGCGCACTGCGCCGCAGTGGTGTTGCTATGGATACAGCCGCGTGATTTTTGTACTTAACAGGAATCGGGTGAAGTGAGGTGCAACACGCGACTGCGCAGAAGTCACTGTCATTCGCATCACATGAGTTTTTTTTTTATTGTTTGTGTAATTCTAATTACCAAATCATTTAAGTAAAAAAAGATGTGCGTGATGTGTACTTAACTAGTCGTTGCCAATAATACAAGAATATTCATCAAATGATCATCATCAATACCTACCTACTATGACAATATTCAACGGTTCAACTTTATTGCACTTTGCGCAGCGCACTGCGCCGAAGTGGTGTTGCTATGGATACCGCCGCGTGATTTTTGTACTTAACAGGAATCGGGTGAAGTGAGGTGCAACACGCGACTGCGCAGAAGGCGCTGTCATTCGCATCACATGAGTTTTTTTTGTATTGTTTGTGTAGGTACCTAAATACCGAATCATTTAGATACAAAAAGATGTGCGTGGTGTTTACTTAACTAGTCGAGAATATTAATCAAATGATCATCATCAATACCTGCCTACCTACTATGACAATATTCAACGGTTCAACTTTATTGCACTTTGCGCAGTGCACCGCGCCGAAGTGGTGTTGCTATGGATACCGCCGCGTGATTTCAGGAATCTGGTGAAAACACGCGACTGCGTAGAAGGCGCTGTCATTCTCATCACATTGTTTTTTTTCCGATTTTCCGCCTTTGAAAGTCATCTCTACTTCTAAGACTTATTCGGGTTTAGTGGCAAATAAGTATGTACTTACCTATTCATTTCAATGCTATTAGATATTTTAATGTCAATTCAAACCATTTTTATACATTTAAAATGTCAGTTTAGTACCTAAATTTAGTTTTCAATAAATGTATTATATTACTTGAGGTGAGATTGAGCAACTTCATAAAATTGTGCTAAGCAAGTATTCAGTGATTGGTGTATTGTTCGTTTACATCATACGTGAAAAGCACATACGCATCATTTAACAATGGGTTCATAGTAAAATAACGAACAATGTCGACGCGCATTTTCTTTAGTACTTAGCTGTCTTAATACGTGTGTTTTATTTTGTTTATTGTACGTGCGTGCCGCGTTCGCGCTTCAGGCTATACCTAATCTCGGCAAAAAAAATTAAAAAAAACTACATTCAGTTTCTAATCGAATTTCTGTTTTACTCTTTTATTATTTTAAAAAACCCCCAAAATAGTAATGTTTAGACACAAATACTAGCTTTGAAATAAGTACCTACTTAATATAAAATTATCAATAGAATTAGCATAAAAATATTATTAAAATCTCGATTAGGATTGTAGATGTTATGCTTGGTCAATCCCTAGCATCAGTGGGATGACACTGACAGCTCACTCCACGCTCACTTCACCTATGTTTTCACGGTGAGATGGTTACAGAATAGCAATGCAGGTCACCCCAATTCACCATTCATTTATTCATCATTCAATGTTACCCGTATTAGTTTTATTTATAGCTTTGACTATTCATTCATTCATTACATCAATGCAGAGTTTTTTAAGACACTAAATACCAAACAGCCATACGATACCTTCATTCACGAACGAATGTAAGGAGCTCATCGTTATCAGTTTTGAATGTAAGACATTGCGTATTTTGAAAGGTAGATTTTATTGAATCTTGCTCTGTTCCGTTTGTTTGCTTGTGATGGTTTGATGAACTAGTGTTCAATATTTTCTGATCAGTCATATCTTGAGTAAATATTATCTCGCCACTAGCGTTCTTGAAAATAAGTTTAGGAATGCCTTTCAAATCAAATTTCTTTGAACGAACCATGATGTAGATAGGTAATATAAATATATTATCTCTCGAGGTGAAGCAAATATATGCGTTATATAATTAAGATCGATCTATCACACTGCAATACTAAGAGTATAATGCTGCGATGGATATGCGTGTATTAATTATATAATCGTTTCCTTTCACAGCATTCAAATACAAACACTTAGGGTAATGTATAGCATGTTGCATCCAAGGATCGTCATAAATCTCCCAATCTTCTATGATACCCCCGCAAGAGAAACATGCTGCTTAATCATTAATACTATTTCCACAATAAAAGAATCCAGCGTCAACCATTTCCATCACTAATCTTTTCTTTTTATTAATCACCCCCCAGTAATAATAAAATGAAAACTCACGCATTTTATATGTGTTATACATATCATATCGGGGTTTGTATTCAATATGAGACATGTTCTATTTATTTACTTTTTAATTCTTGATACTGATAATTATAAACGTATAATGAGTCAGCACCGCTGTTGTCAGCAACTTATATGATTGAACAGGATTGGGAGGGGATAGAACACTGTAAGATATATTTTACCTTAATATAGGAAATAAACAAGAAAATATTTATTTTTCTATTTTATTTTCCAAGCACCACTTATTCAAACACAATACATTTTTAAAGCACATACAGAGTCATGATAAATACAATTATATACATCTTGAGAATATTTATATTGATCGTGCAAACTTATCAAACTAGGACAACCTTCACCTTCTAAATTGAATATATTACTATTACTATTTTCTAAAATATACTTTAACCACAAAACTTTTTCTGAACCTTTGACGTAGATACACTTATCTCTTAAAATATCTATAACCAAAGTCTGATAATCGGAATAGGACACAAATCCTTCATCCCAATGTATCTTTCTGTTACGTTCAAGCCAACTAATTTGCTTTTTTTCTGATTTCGTTAAATTTTTAAATGGAAATGGTGGCTTAGTTAAAAACACTTGTATTCTTTTATTATGCAATATAGCGATTTCTTTTATTATAAATTCATTTGCTTCTATTTTAAAGCCTTGAATGTCTACAATAGCAATCATGATAACCTACGCACAATGTTACTGAGAGGCTTGTATTCCACAAGTCGATCGTTAATAACACAGGTCTGCAATGGTTTTCCTCTTTGAAATCTGAGTAACGTTTTCTATAGTTTCAGATGTGCTGATTACGTGAAAAATAATAAAAAAATTCCATTACGTCAGGATTTTTTGATATTGAATATTTAAGATGTTGCTGAAAAATGTCGGAGCGCCTACATTTAAAAATTTATAAAACGTCATTAAATTACTTCAGCTTAATTTTTATTGCATTTAATTAGTGTAAGGGGACATAGAAATTAATCGAAATAAGTAATTTGTTAATTACTACATAATGAGTATAAGTAATTCGCATTAACCATGTCGAAAACGGTTCATTTTGGCTTAATTTAGTAATAAGCTTATTAATACATAATGATTAGGTATTACCTAATAGTTATTACATAATAGTTATGAATATTTAGAAAAGGGTGTAATAAAGATAAACCAAAGGGTTTTTATATAAGTACCCGCACTGATTTAGAAAATTAACAGTTGAAGTGCGCATCTTGCAACGTATACTTTAAAATGTCATCGCGAAGTTGTTTAAATTATCCGAATTGTTTTTGTTATATTTGCGGGAAATTTATGGTTATAAAACAACGAAACAGCATTACAGACTTCGTGAAAAATATTTACAAAAGTTATTTTGGACACGATTTAAGTAACCAAGACAAAACTTGGACACCTCATAAAATTTGTACGACTTGTTTATTAGAACTTCGCAAGTGGTCAAAAAGAAAGAAAAATAGCTTCAAAATCGTTTCGCCTACGCTATGGAGAGAGCCTAAAGACCACATTTAAAGATTGCTACTTTTGTTGTTGTGACATAACTGGATACAATTCTAAAAATAAAAGGGACATAAACTATCCAAACGTGTCATCAGTTACGCCTGCAATTTTCGGCGATTTAAATATGGTGCAGCCCCCGTTTTCAGCTACACAAATTGAAGATTCTGACTGTGATACAGATGAACAGGATGTATACCAATCTGATCCTGAATTTCACGTAGATTCTAACGGATGTAAGCTCTTTTCACAGGCACATTTAAACGACTTGACAAGAGATTACTTCATTTCTTAAATTCGCACATTGATTACTTCCCAGAAAATCTAGGAGCCGTTAGCGAAGACCAAGGCGAAAGATTTCACCAAGATTTGAAAAAGCTTGAAGTCCGGTATCAAGGAAGATGGAATACTAGCATGATGGCGGACTATTGTTGGTTATTGAAGTGCGACGATCCAAACCAGAAATTTAAGCGGAAATCGCACAACCGAAGCTTCCAGAAAAAAAGGACTAGGTTCCACAAATAAAATTTACATGTAATTTAGACTAGTAATAAGTTGTTATTATATATTAGTAGTTTTTTAAGTTAAAAGTAATGTACTTTTTTAAATATATTTTTTTTTATGTGACAACTTGTGTTTTTTTCCTATTTTTTATCTGTACCTTTTTTGAAAAATCTGGAGGTGATGGAGAAAAACTAAGTACATATTCGTAAGCAACGCACCAAAATACCCTAGAATCAGCTATCAAATTCCCGAGAGGAAGTTATGATCCTCATTTTGCAGGCCTGTGTAATCAAACAATATGCAGTCGTCTTATCTGGTATTGTTGTAGAACATTCAATTTCCAACCTCACATCCACCGGACCTGTTTTTAGGCTGTCGTTTTGTCTTGAGCAGTCTAAGATAAAGAGAGGGGCTTTTTCTTTGAACCCCTTTAGGTCAAGCAATGGGTCTACTGGACAGTTGTAATACGACTGACGAAATTTTACAAACATTTCGTATAATATACTGTATTTGTTCTCAGAAAATTTTAAACTTAAAGGCTCATATGGATAATATTTCGAATTCAAAAAAAGCGTTACGTTAGCTACTTCCCAATGATCGAACACTGAACTGTCTTTAGTTTTATTATTTTTCCTATTAGTTTGTAAGCAAAAGATTACATATCTAGGCTTTTCCAATTGTGAAGCAGTTTTAACTGACCAAGAATGCTTCGTGGTTTTAGGCAGTAACGGATACTCATATAAATCCCAATTTCGAAAAGCCATCTGAATAGGTTTATCTCTTTCTAAATGTTTTAAAAGTGTTAGTCGTTCTCGGTCAGATAATTTTATTTGCGGCACTCTCCATTGAATTCTGTGTATATCTATTTGAAAATGAGCAATATCATCAGTAAGAATAACGCTATTGAAGTTAGTGTTACTTCTGTTCAATATAAGTTCATGTTTGCAATTTATCACAATTTTATTGTAATCCTCTGCAAACCCTAAAACCTTATTAAGTGGTATCACAGCACTAAAATTACCATTACTTTGAAATCCCTCTAAATTCCAACCCCATAAGGCAGCAACTTTATTTTCCGCTTCATTTAATGAGATGTATGATTTTATTGTTGACGTTATTTCCGAGTTTTTTATGCGGTCTATTTCAATACCATTTATTTCGTACCTGATGTTTTGAAACAAAGACAAAACAGCATTATTAGTGAACGTAACAGTTTTCTTGATCGGATTCCCATCTTTACCGAAGAGCTTTGCTTGTCCTTCGACATAAATTGAACTGGCTGATGGTAACACACATATGTCTTGCTGGTGGATGGGAATTCTGATTTCATCGTTTTCTCTAGAGCTGTTATTATAGGGATTGTACGAATGGACTTCATAACTTTCGATCGAAGTGTCGAAGTGTGGTGATTCAGTAATTTGCAGTATATTCATATTTTAAAGCCTAGGGCTTTAAGAAAATCTATATTTGCTTTAGTCAATTTCTTAACTTTTTTCTTACGTCTTTGCACTTTAGCAATCGTCGAAGAACTAAGGTGTTTTTAATTTAAAAAAAAAAAAAACTTTTTATTTCAGACACATTTGGCCCATAATGGTTTTAGTAGCGAGAAGACTTACAAACTATTTTTAAAATTTACAAACTATTTAAAAAATAACAAAAAACAATATCTCAAAAAAGTTTTAAATATAAAAATAAAAAAATATTATTTAATTTAATTTAATTTAAAATTCAATTTAATTTAATGCAATTTAATTTAATTTTATTCAACTTAACTTTATTCAATTAAAAAAATAATAATAATTAATTTAGGTATTTGCCTCCCACTGGGGTGCCGGGCACACGCACTTGTGCTTGAACCCAGTGCCCCAGACGGGGGCTGTCCAGCTTGTGGCTGAGCACGCTCAGGATGGTGTTGGCGCTCCCACGCGTACGGAACATTAACGATGCGATGCGGCGCCGCAGGAGAGTGTGCAAGCCGTCTGTGTGCGCGTGCGCAAACATCGCAGACGGACTACAGCAGCGTGGGAGCCCCACCAACACCCTGAACGCGTTATTATATTGTATTCGGAGAGCGTTGATGGCCCGCTGCGTGTAGTTGACCCACAGATTGCAGGTGTAGAGAGTTTGGCAGAATGCTTTAAACACAGTGATCTTAACCTCTAAACTACACTTCGCAAATCTGCGTGCCAACATGTTACAGCGGACCGCCATCGCTCTCCTCTCCCTTTCTATATCCCCGTCATCTTTCAAATCCTCGGTGACCACATGGCCGAGGTATTTAAATTCCCTCACTCTTCGAAGAGCGACACCGTTAAGCAACACAGGTGCCACATCCCCCAGTTTACGACCCCTGGCTTGAAAAACCACGAGCTCGCTCTTCTGTACATTGTACAGAAGACCGTGTACCCTCGCGTACTCCTCACACACGCCTATTAGCTTTCTGAGCGCAGCTATTGATGGGCTGAGCAACACCATATCGTCCGCATAACTAATACTGTTGATACAGTGACCATCGATCGAGCATCCGACACCGATGTCGCTCAGCTCAACAATCAGCCCGTTCACGTACAAGTTGAAGAGTGAAGGAGATGTTAACCCCCCCTGTCTCACTCCACACTCCAACCTGTACTCATCAGACAGCTCGCCAAGCCATTTGACCTGGTTAGTTTGATGGCCATACCAATATTTAAAAATATTAATTAACTCACCGGGCACACCAGTATCTTCCAATTTACGCCAGAGAATATCATACCTAACCAGGTCAAATGCCCTGGAGAGGTCAAGAAAGGCTGCATACACAGGCGTGCTCCTATCTGTGTAATACCTGACAGTCTGCTTGAGAGACAGTTGACACAGACACACAGACAGACAGACAGTTGACAGACAGTTTGCTTGTCATTGCTTGGGTGTTTTTATAATGAACTATCATTTTGTTTTTCTTAAATGAAGACGTAGCTGAATATGTTCTCCTCTAAAGTTAATACAGTGACCAAATTGATCTACAATCTTAACAGATATCGAAGAAATTATATTTTTGTTAACTGAAAAGTAAATAACATTTTGTGGTATTTCCATGCACCGATGACCTGGATGAGTATCAGTCACAAATTCGTGAATTAAATGAGTTGGTAATCCGTTGCAGTACGAACCGTGAACAAGATCACATTCGATGCTGATCAAAGACAGACTACTGTTAATACTGGAAATATTTGGTCTTGAATTTAATACTGAAAAGTATAGCAAACCACACTCGTATTGGTCTGATAAATGCAGTGGTGGTTGAAAGTATGTAACTAATTCCGATTTATTTCGAGAGATGCTAACCGTAGTAGGCATGCTTGTATACTGAACTCTTTTGTAAGATTCTGTTTATTTTATTCCTTTACTATACCAAAAATTCATCACAAAGTTTAAACAATGATGTCCACAATTGAAAGGATGATCGCACTGAATATTATCATAATTATAGTGAACTTCGGAACCCACATATTTTATAAATTCCTTAGGAGGCTTAAGATTTCCATAACTGTCAAAATATTCAATATAATCATTGTATTTTGCATAGGCTACCCAATGTGAACCAGGATTTTTAGAGCTATCTAAATTAATAACTCCAAATTCTTTTTTAAAAGGGTGTCTAGGGAGCTCATCTCTCATAAATACACCTCTAAAATACGGAATATTATTTCCATACTTCAAAATGTCCAAATTATTCAAGGCTCGTTTGGGTAGCCGGTTTTTTAGTTTTTTTCTTTCGATACGAAAATTCCGAGCCCATCTTTATGTGGTTTAAAGTGTAGTCCTTTTCCGATGCAAAGAGCCTCCATCTTTTCATTGTCTCTTCGATTCAGCATACAACTTTTTTGCCATTTTGAATTCATTTATGGTTTTAGCAATACCAGCTGCACCGCCTGCTAAAGCTCCTGCTGCAGATAATCCCGCAAAAATAGGAATCAAGGGTAATACTCCACCAGATTTTGGTATAGGAATAACACGAGGAAGTTTAATGGATGCATCATTAGCTAATTCTCTAACAGCGGCCATAGCTAATTGCTATTGCCACTTTTTTGCATTTTGGTTTTATTTTTTTCATATATCTTTTTGTTTTGCTGATAACATTTTTAAATTAATTTTCAACCCTTTTCTAGGTGTAATTTTAAAAGAACATTTTTTGATCCTTTTATTTAGACCAGAACCAGTTTTAATTTTTGTTGACATAGTGCTGCTTACTAAACGTGCTGCCAGTTTTTCCCCTACACTCGCATCCGGGGCGACTGCTCGCTCATTTGCCATATTTATCAAAACTAAATCTGCCTTGTGACGATCCTTTAAGTTTGAAGACTTGTGATAGGCAATATCGTGTCGTGTTCTTTGCAATATTCGTCTAATTTATTAACGCCTTTATCTCCACGCGTAAACCTTTTAATTTTTTAGTGCCAGGCCCAAAATAATTGTATCCGGGTAAATGTAACTCAAATGATAAATTATTTATAAGCCAATTGAGAAGACTGCTCTCTCCAATACACATGATAAGACTGATGCATCATAAGTTGAACATTTAATAAATATTCGATTTATCAATCCAACTGTTTTCAGTAGAAGACAAACCTAACCATTTTACTAAAACCCTATTTCCTTTACTTCTAAGAACTTTCTCGACTAGATATAAATTAGGATGTTTTGTCTTTTGCAGCTCTTGCACATAAAATGCACCTAAAATGGGTTGGCCTCTGATTGCATCTTCAATTAAGTAGGTAATAGGAGTTGTATTTTATATTTTTCGAATTTTAAATATTTCTGTCGACCAGTTAGGAGTATACCCCTTTTCAAATGTTCCTTTGTATTTACTGATACGTACGTAATCACCCACTTTAAACTTGCTTTTTATATTACCGGTTTTTACCACCCTGACATATCTCTCTAATATGCACGTTTTATTAGTATTGTCCACGTTTGCTGGGATTTCATCAATTGTCCGATGATAGGTGTGATTGTATTTATAGATAACATTATTAAGGCTATTATCTATCCAGTTATAGTCACCTTTTAAACTAAATTCCTTATACAGTTTAGATTTTAATGTTCTGATAAAACGCTCAACTATTGATGCTTTTTTTGTTGAGAAGGTTGAATAATGGTTTATACAATAAGATTTCATAAGTTTTTGAAATTTATTGTTATAAAATTCTGTTCCATTATCCGTTTGCAGATTTTTGGGGACACGCCCTTTATCCAACAAAATCTTGAAAGTGTTAAATACAACATCTTTGGTTTTACTTTTCAAAGGAAAGGTCCAAGCGTATTTCGAAAATGTATCAATAACAGTAAGAATAAATCTGTAATTTTTGTTTTCTTTAAAAATTGATTTCATATCAATTAAGTCTGCTTGCCAAAGGTCATCTATATCTTTCATAATAACATGCCGACGTGGAAAGTTTACCCTCGCATTTTTATGAATTTTGTTTACCACACCGGCTTTACTCATATTCAAAACTCAGTATTTAAACATTTGAAGTGAATCCAGCTATGATGCTGAATGAAAACCATTTTATTGCTACTATTTATTCTTTAATTATGTCAGCTTCTTTTAATTCTTCGATTATCGATAGTATTTCATTATCATGGTTTGTATTGCCAGCATCTTTTGAAGCAACTAATAGGTAGTTTCAATCTCTCAACTAATTCGTTAGGGTCATCCCAATATACCAGATCAGTATTTTTTTTTATATTTCTTTAACATTGCCAAGTTTTTCAAGCCCCCTTTTTAGTATGAATATTATAGTTTGACGTTTCGGAAAACAATGGTCTGATTATTTCACGATATTTTATTCCCTTATCACCTTTTATTTGACCTCCAGGATTGAAGTCTCTCTTATGAACATTTGTATAATGCAATATATCCTTGTAGACAAGTTTATCTTTGCTGGATATTAGTTTTAAATCAGGTTTTTTTCGAAGTAAAAGTTCTATCAGACCAGGTGTTAAATTGTAGGATTTATCACCGATTTTAATCAAAATGACAATATCGTTATTTAAACTGTCAATTTTAGAAAATGATACTACTGAATTTCCCACCAATAAAGTTTTGTTTTCACTTCTTATTCCAAACGGTATATTTACATCATCATAAATATCATCGATATCCTGACCATCTAATGAAATTTCTAAATCGTCGGCTAATTCCATTGTAGGAAACTTTTTAACTAATTTTGCAGAATTAAGTTTTGGTTCGTAACAGTCCTCAAACTTTGTAGATGAGCTGGTATTAATTGCATCCAATTCAATATCTCCGGAATTAGTGAGTGATGCATTTTCTAAATGTTTTATTTTTTCCATAGTTAAATTCGAATCAATTAGAGTTTTAAGGGGGTCTGTGACAGGTTTTAGCATTTTATCGAGTGACAAGTTTATTGAGTGTTCCTGGTCCTTCATTTGTTTTATTTTATTCTTTATGGAGTCTACATACTTCATTAATTCAATTTTAATATTTTTCTCCGTTTTTTATATCAACTGTATTCAGCTAAAGAACCAATTATACTGAATTTGATTTTATATGTTAATTACTTATACGAAGTACATATCAACAGTCAATCAAATTTAAAAAACATATCAAAATTCTGTCTGTACCGTCCGTTATTTAATGACGATTCTTTATTAATAAGTAGAAAATTATAAGGTTTATTCCAAACAGTTTGACAAATATTTCTGAACTTTTTCCATTGTAAATCAGAACTAACGTGCTCTTCATAAATATGTTTTAAATTCACATCATCTTGTTTGAATATAATAAGAAAATTAACATTGTCACGTAACAATTGCTTCGGAATTTTAGAATAGGTTTGAGATAAATAGAAACAATCTATTTGTTTATGCCTACCCATACAGAAATAATTGCGGATATTTACTTGATTTTCACACACAACATCATCAAAAATAAATACAGAATTTGTTAAAGCTTTACTTGGAGAAATGACATCTTTATCATCATTGAACTCGAAATAGTTAATCTGTGGCACTCTTTTTAATACCTGTGGCACTCTTTTTAATACTTCGATCAAGAAACGGTATTTTGGTTGAAAAGAAGTTTTAGAGTAAAGATAAAGATTTTTAAATTTGACCCCATTTTCATGCAGCAGTAAACTAATCATAACATTCGTTTTACCACAGTTTGATGGACCACATATTATGCAGCGAATGGTATTTGGTAATAAAGCGCTATGTCTGATGTGGTAAACAGAGTCACTTAATCTTATATTATTAACATTAAGAGATATGGGTTGTTTGATCAACCTCATATTGTATATTAATCTAATTACCACCTAACATACACTTATATACTCGGTACTACATGAACAAGCATGAACTTAAATTTTATGATGATGATGTAAATAACGTTTAGGAAGTTGAATACGTTTGAATAAAAGTCCATTGTTTGAGACATATAATTTTATTATAAGTTTGTCGAAATAGTACCATAATATATTTATTTGTATTACATACCTTATTCTAAAATAATTATCATACATCATTTCTAAACAATACATTAATTTATTCTTATTTTAGTATTTTAAATCATATATTTCAAATGAATATAATTTAGAACAGTGGTTGTCAAGATGTGGATTACATAATAATTGGTGCGCAATTTAACGTAATAAGATCAATAAAAAGTTTAACGAACACTGGTTTAGATCATTGCATCACAATACCCCCAAGGCAAGGTATGAATGTGATCTGAAAGTATCTGAACTTTGTCATCGTTTCTATTTAATACTTGTTTACTAACTTGTTGTGAGTAAAATATATGTTTTATAGACCTTATCATATTCATTTTAAACGATTGACTTTTATCTAATAACAATGAGTCATTATAATCTGTTAGTTTTAAATGTTTAGTGACAGACTTAGACATACCTTTCGCTTTTGTTATCTTTGTCTTCAAACTGTTAATACAATAGAGTTTTGCTCTTAAGCCCGTAAATTCTGTAATTACATCACCACCCATTTCATCTTTAAAAAGGCCAGGGATTTCTGAGTTGATTCTAGGTATGCTATATTGATTATCTATTGGGAAATTACTAGTGTCAAATTGTGTTATATTATCGCGCATATTATAATAAAAGTCGTCTGTACGAATTAAATAAAGTAAACTGTCCGTATCAGTATAACATAGTTCAACGCAGTCTCCGTACTTTTTTTTAATAAAATCATAGTGGAACTGATAAAGGTGTTGTTTAGCGTACTCTAAAACTGTAAATCCGATATAAATAGGTCGATCTAGTATTATTTTATGCCGATTTAATTGTATGGCTACGAAATCCTCTGCAAATATTGATACACTTTTTAAATTAGATTTCGAAATCAATTTTTGTGCACAAAGCTTTTTATTTGTTAAGTTTTCCTTGTCATTCCATTTGGTAACCAGTTTTATATCTACTTGTTTTCTTCTATTTTCTATAGTTTTACCGAATACTGCATTATTCAGAAGTTTAAAAAAATCTTTTTCAAATGAAGTTTTAGATACGATGCGCAAATTGGTATTAAGATCTATATATTTCTTTAAAAAGTTATCTTGCCTGAATGTAAGTATGCGATGATTTTTTTTTTAAACTAGTCCATTTTTAATGCATTGTTTTAAATGTACGTAATGGATGACATAATGAAATTTGTCATACAGATTAGCAATTAATTTTGCTGTTTTCCCTCCTGGGGGCACAAATTTATCTACAGCAAATGGTAAATCTTTATGCTGATCATGAATACAATCCGGGTAAGATAAATCTACTTCTAAGATAAAACCATATAAGTTATCATTGGATATATGAAATACATTAAATATGACGATTTCATGCTGACTTAAAAATCTGAACTCTGAAATAGGCAACTTTTTAGTCATTGCGTAACCATAAACATTATTACAATCCAGATATACTAAATAACTTGTGGGTTTTGTATCATTATAATGAGGTAAATATTTGTTATTTGCTTCAGCATGACGAAGGAAGCATTGTGCTAAACCCCCGCGTATGCCTTTTTCAAGAAATGTATAAATTTCTAAGTTGCTAATGAGCTCTAATTCAACATTAGTGTAAAGAAGCATTGCATCCCAGCTTAAACTAGGTGAAGTCACATAGTGAGCAGGATCTAGTTTGTAAAAATGTAAACTTGTCTCTCTAAACTTTTCAAATATGTCACATAACAATAAAACATCACATTTCAAATACAGATCATTATATTCGCCCAGCGTTTTTTATATTAAAAGTATTCCAAATATCTTTAGCATGAGCATATTCATCATCTGTTATAGATTCCATAGTTAAACTATTATAAAAACTAGCTTTTGAAGGTAGTTGTCTTTCATCAAATTTTGACCAGTCATCCATATAATCATATGGATAAATGCCTTTCTTACGTAATAGCTTAAGTTTACTTTTATCCGAAAACTCTCTAGACAAATTGACAAAATCGTTCTCCGACAGACTTTTGCTTAAAGAATCTAGGCTTGAGCTAAGAAAATGAAATGAATCTATAAATTTAATCTGTATTGAGCGAGTACCTTTTGTTGTTTTAATTAACTTAGTTATTGTCAGATATTTTTCTTTAGTTTTTGGTATTATTTTAACTGAGCCTTCATATTTAGTCAACTCTTTAATAAATATATGCGAGTCGTAACCACTTAGATTATGAAATACCACCGGTATGAATGGACACACTCTGTATATCAAATTACAATTCGAATGAGCGGCTCCTCTATACTCGGAAGTAATATGACCATGATCATGGACTTTATCTCCAGACAATGTCTGATTACATATATGACACATATTTGCATTTTGATATTCTTGTTTTTGGTTATGTGTCAAAGGTTTCATTGATAAATGAGTAGACAAAATTTTGTTTAACCGCTTAACATCTTTTACTAAACGTTTAATAAAAACTTCGACACAATCTTTACCTCTGTATATGACGTACTTGTTAAGTTTGTTGTTATGAGAACAACATATGTAATATGCAAAACTTGACGGTTTATGTATTTTCAGTGTGGTAGTATTTTTTGAACTATTTTCATTGCAATTTATTAACAAACTTTCAAAATCAGCATAAATAATAAAATTAATTTTAAGTTTTCTTTCATAGTTGTTAAATTTCAATATGATATGTTTTTCTGGTAGTATAGTCAGTACTTTAGAACAAGAGTGATTAACATATTTATGTTCATTTGTAAAAAATTGTAAACATGAATCACATAAAAACACTTTACCATGATGGTGAGTAACCTGGCGACGTGCTAATCGAATGAGATTTTTTATTAAACAGTAATGTCCTTTACCATTCCGTTCAATATATAATAAATTAATATGATTCTCTTTTGTCTTATTTGTCATATATAGAGGTCCAATAATAGTGCATTTGCTGTCTAAGCCATTTACGCTAATGCTTATTGTAGGATTAATCAATTAAAAAAGTTTAATATCATTATGTGAAGGAGGTAATAACATTCCTTGTATATTGAGAACCTCGCTATAATGTGGATAGGATGTCGTTCTACACACATTTTTTACACATGGAAATAATGCGGCTACGACACACCATAAGAAACAACATTCATCATTATTTCGTAAATTCAGACAACTTCTAGTATTTTTTATTATTGAGGGTAAGTCAATATACGTACCGCCTCTCATAGGACAATATTTACTTATATTCATTTCAATATGGCTTAAGGAAAGGTCCATCCTGACTGTACATGTTCAAATTCAGACATTTTCTGCATCAAGACATGTATTTTATTAGAAAAAAAACTCATGTATGCATGTATTTTTATAGATAACTAGCTGCCCGCCCCGGCTTCGCACGGGTTGCGGTACTTATCTACGGCGTACCCTACCTACCTACCCTACCTACCTACCTACCCTACCTACCTACCCTACCTACCTACCCTACCTACCTACCCTACCTACCTACCCTACCTACCTACCTACCTACCCTACCTACCTACCCTACCTACCTACCCTACCTACCTACCCTACCTACCAGAGTGGGGCAAAAACTAATTGTGAAAACAATTAACAACTAACAATTAAATTGCCAAATTTAGTTGCAACTAACAACTAAAATAATTAATTGTAATTGTAACGTATCGCAATTAACAATTAATTAATTGTGCTTGTAAAACTTTGCAATTACAATTAAATTAATTGTGCTTGTAAAAATTTGCAATTACAATTGATTAATTGTTAATTGTTTGATACACGTTTACAATTACAATTAACAATTAATAAATGTCAGTAACTAAAAAACATAATGCAAACAATACAAGAGCATTCTCCTTAATATTCTCAAAGGTATGTAAAGCCTGGATTTAAGCCAGAACATTACTACGTAAAAGTGTAGCACAGGTGCCATATACAGGGGCCACCGTAGCAATGGGCAGCTCGCCGACCGGTAAGGACCAGGCCCGGGTCGACGGCGCGTCGTGTTCCACGCGCGCCTCAAAGAGATGTCAGCACCATTGACGGGGTCCGATAGGACCGATGCCTGCCGGGGTCGCGGATTGTTCGAAAGAGTTACCGTGGCCCTGGCGCACCGGCAACTGAAGGAACACGGGTGGGTTTTAGTCAGTAAGAGTCTGACACGCCCTTCCGCTCCGCCCAGAGCGGGAGAGGTCATTTGATGATATCCCACCCAAAAAAGAAAAAAAAAAAAAAGGTGCCATATTTACATTCGTCAAATACTTACGTAGTTAAATTAAATATTAATTGTTTAAAACAATTAATTTAATTGCAAATAAAATTTTAATTGCAATTGAATTAATTGTAAACCACAATTAACAGATTTAATTGCAATTGATTTTAATTGCATTTCACAATTAAAAAATAATTGAATTAATTTAATTGCAATTAATTTAGTTGAAATAAAAATTGTAATTGTTTGCCTCTACAATTAAACAATTAATTCAATTGTGCCCAACACTGCTACCTACCTACCCTACCTACCTACCCTACCTACCTACCCTACCTACCTACCCTACCTACCTACCCTACCTACCTACCCTACCTACCTACCTACCCTACCTACCTACCCTACCTACCTACCTACCCTACCTACCCTACCTACCCTACCTACCTACCCTACCTACCTACCTACCCTACCTACCTACCCTACCTACCTACCCTACCTACCTACCCTACCTACCTACCTACCCTACCTACCTACCTACCTCCCTAACTCCCTACCCTACCTACCAAAAAAAAAAAAAAAAAAACAAAAAAAAAAAATAGATGTTGGCCGATTCTCATAGATACCGGATAAGCACAAAAAATTTCATGAAAATCGGTTAAGCCGTTTCGGAGGAGTATGGCAACGAAAACTGTGACACGAGAATTTTATATATTAGATATCGTATTTAGTGTTAAAAGATTTCACCTCGATTTGTTCATAGTCAGATTTTATTAGGAGAAACTTAGCATATAGCTCAAAATTTACTTTTATACAGTCATACGTTTTTAGTATCATAGATATTAATTTATGAATATTTGGATGTCTAGAATTCAGGATCGCCTAAGGAGTGAGGTACTCATCATCCTGACCTGTACAGTCTGTCTATAAAGTCATGAAAAAAAATGAGGGCGCTGCGGTCGTGCACGTAGCAACCCTGTATAGTGTGACTAAATTGATTTTGATACTAGCACATTATTTTGTACTAGAAGCAAACCTGGTTTTAATGAAAACGACGAGACGTTTTTTTTTTAAACTGAGGAGAAAAGGTAAAGTCGTAAAATGCGTAGATCTTATTTAAAACATCTACAGAAACCATAGACAAAGATGCGACCTTCATTATAAATAATAATACCAGCCTATAACTGTCCCACAGCTGGGCAAAGGCCTCTTCTCAACAGAGAAGGCACGAGCATTGATCACCACGCTTGCTCAAGACGGGTTGGCGATTTCAGATTTATATTAATTATAAGTCCAGGTTTCCTTACGATTTTTTCCTTCCGACCTTCATTAGTTTGCATAAACGATCAGATATCACAAATATATGGTCTCTGTCGTTCAAATAAAATGAGTAAATAAAGGAAAAATGTTCATACATATTTTTTATTATATGTTTTAACTTTTTTTACTAATGAAAAATATCTCATAACATAACATAATTAATTACTTTCATCATCTGATTCCAAATATTCTACGTTTAAAAAAGTATTTTCATTGTCAGCTGCGTCACTAACAACGTCTTCGCTACTGCTGTCATCGCTGCTGCTATCTTCGCTTAGGCGAATGGCTAACTCATCTATATCTTGATATAGGGTTCTTCCTCGTACATAATAATCTTTTTCAATGTTTGCAACATGACGGCAACAGTTTTTCCATTTTTCAGGTGTAATGCTGTTGAAGGCCTCTTCAGCTAGTTGCTTCACATCACGTGACCCAACATTGTGTTCTGCCACTTTCTGTTTTACTTGAGCCCAAATGAGCTCTATAGGATTTAAATCACAGTGATACGGTGGAAGCCGTACCACTGTATGCCCATTTTCTCCCAAAAGTTCATCAATGGCATAGATGGGGTGGGGTTTGTTTTTTTTTTACCAAATTGAGTAAGTTTGGCTTTCTAAGCGAAGGGTCAAAGTCAATACTATTTTCCAAAAGCCAAAGTTTTATTTCATCCACGCGAGAGCTTGAGGTAGGCGCCTTATTTGTCACGACGGAGTGGTAGGGGGCGTTGTCCATGACAATGATCGATGGCTCATGCAGGTTCGGGATAAGCTTCTCCGTAATCCACTTGGTGAAATTGTGGGCATTCATCTCGGAATGGTAGTCTTCGAGCTTGTTTTGTCCACTAAATATAAGTAGGCAGTTTGGCACAAACCCCTTTTCGCTTCCAGCGTGGACAATTATGAAACGCTTTCCTTTCGATATATTTTCCATGACGCCTTCCACGTCTAAAGATTGCCAACATTTTCGAACCTGGTGAAAAAAATGGTACTTATTTATAAAGTAAAAATATTCAATAAGTATAATTATTGATTGAAACAAAAAGTTTTACCTTATATGAAGAGTGAATGTAGGTCTCGTCAAGATAAATTATATCTTTTTGCAATTCTTCTGGCAAATCTCTATTTTTTTAATAATTGCCAAATACTCTTCTCGTTTTGCTGCAATATGTGCTTGTTCGATTAGAGCCTTTCTGTTATTTTGACACTTCTTGTAAGAAAACCCAATCGATTTCAAAATTTTACGCAGGGCTTCTAGGCTACATTTAAAATCCAGATCTGTTTTGGCGACTACCTGAAGTTTCCTTAGGGTTGGTACCTCTTTCTTTACCGAGTAAAAGAATTGAATCTTTTGTCGAAGTGCACATATGTTGAAGTCATCCATTTCTTTCTTAGGACGGCCTGATCTGTGTTTGCCGGGGGTTCCAAATTTGCCATCATTTTTATAGCCTTCATCTACAATACGCCTCACTGTACTCTCAGATTTTCCTGAAAGAAAGATTTTTTTTTAATATCTAACAGAAAATAGATAGCACTAGCTTTAATTTCAAATATGATATAACTTATTCATATTTAAAATCAGCGATCAATTTGATCACCCAAAAGTATCAAAAGTTCTGGTCGCACTACAATATGGCCTACTTATATTTGCAATCTAACCTACTAATGCGCAATGTAAAC
Source organism: Dryobotodes eremita (assembly GCA_917490735.1). NCBI lineage: Eukaryota > Metazoa > Arthropoda > Insecta > Lepidoptera > Noctuidae > Dryobotodes > Dryobotodes eremita. Next base: position 12,309,538 of record OU823251.1, on the reverse strand, counting down.
AATCCTTATTTTAGTCTTAAAATCGTATATTTAGTGAATTTGTTACTTCTGGTAGATAAAAAACAAACAGTAACACGATTACATACCTGTCATAGCTGCTGTTCGAGCATAAATATCATCCAAATTTGATAAAATTTGTCCAGCTTGGTGTTCTAACAAACATCGCTGATACACTTTAAAAATAATTTCCCGAGCTCCACTCTTATTTGTTTTCCTCATATTTAACACGTTTCTTCGAAGTTTTATCCACATAGATTTGAAAAACAATAAAAAATGCAAAAGATAACGAGTTACAAAACAAGTCGATGACGGCCGATGACATTAGATGTACTATGATTTAGTGTTGCCCTACTTTTGAATAATGTTAGTTCCTCAAACATTATTTTCATGACTTTATAGACAGACTGTACGTGTACATGTCTGACTGTCACTCGAAATCGCCTCGTAGGTGATCCTCATCTTGAGTTAAGTTCAGACGAAAAGTTACGATTCTATTTTTAAATGCTGTTGCTACAACAAAAACATTTTTAAATTCAGTACTCAGTAAGCTATTTGTCTTGTGGACATTAGTTCTTTTATGATATGCATACTGATTTCGTGGTATTTCAGTTTTGCATTTGGTACAAGTTATAATTGTACTCATAGGTCTTCCGTGATCTCTGAACTGTACAACTGTGAAATAAAACAATAGATATATGTAAGTTATATTTATATTATTTTAGTGATTGCATACTTAGCTAAGCTACATTTAGGAAAATATATATAGAAAAAAAAAAAAAAGTTTGTGATTAGTTCAATAAGAGTTATTAATAAGAGTAACTGGGCAGTTGCGGAAATCTTTATCTACTAAGGATGTAAACGCTTTTATATGACGCCAAATCTCAGTATCTCCATCAACTTTTGTTTTAATTGTAACTATAGAGTTGCGCCACCTATTGACCGGTGGTATGTCTGCAATCTCTTTGCAGTTATAAATCTTTAGTTCAACGTAGTATGGCCCTGTTTTTGTTTCGCTTATTTTCCTAGCATAGCCTTTAGCAACCCTCTTTGTGAAATAGGAATACAGTGGAGGTGATGTTTTACCACTTGATGTGGATCCCCTCTCTTCCTCCTCATCGCTTTCACAACCGAACAGGTCCCGTGCCGTCAAATTATGATCAGCTATCGGAACCGGGTTGATTCGAGGTGTTTTCGATCCAGACGCCTTGGATCCATCAGTAGTTTTGGACCGCTTGCTTGTGGACGGTTTTTGTTGCTTCGACTGCGGGGTCACATCACTTTCATCATCGGAAGAAAATAATTGAGGCATGGACTTGGACCTGAAACAATATATAAATAGTATTTAAATTAAACTGATAGTGAACTGAAAGTCTGACTGAGAGTCTAGTATATAGTCATAAAAAACATTATAAGCAGTGATAGTCTAGTGATAAGTATGACAACTGAGGTGTCAAGTCCATAGTCTCGAGTTAGAATCCAAAGCATACACTTCTGATTGATAGATTAGAAGGTATATAGGAATGAAAGTTAAATTTGTATAATTGTTATTCATTTATTAATTCATTCAATCATTTATTCAATTTTTAAATCATAGTGTCATTCATAAATTCATTCATTCATTCATTAAATCGTTCAATCATCCTGTCATTCATTAATTTAACAAATAATTTAAAAAAGAAAACAATAATAAAAAACACAAAATTTAAAAAAAAAATGCATTAATATAAAAAAATAAAATGATGATGATGATGATGATATAGTAATTTGAAAATACATTAATCAATCATTCATTCATTTAATCATTCATTCGTTCATTTATACATTCGTTAATTTAATCATTCCTTCAAACATTCATTCATTCATTCATTCATTCATTCATCGACTAAACTTGGTGTTGACATAATGAACAGACATCTAATACAATAAAATAATAATAATAATAAGTATTATTATGTTTTACTTACATTATGAAGTATTTTTCTGGTTCTGTTTGAAGCGTGTAGGACTATAGGTGATGATTCTTCCCTCGAGAGAGCGATTATTGATTTTGTCTTGCATCGCTGTGGTTTATATACAACAAAATTATGTCATCCAGAAAATAAATGCTTATACAGCAAAACAAGATATCTTATTTATTTGATATACTAAGCAAGTACCATGACTGCACTCGTTCTAATTACTTATCGTACCTACATTTCTTTTCATACAAAAATCTTCAACGAACAAACAAATTCACTGACCGCATAATCGATATAGTGACTTACCTTGAGCATCAAGTAACAGTAGAGCTCTGTCAGCATTTTGTCCAAATATAATAAAGAAATATTAAGGTCATGGTACACTGTCTGCAATGTTTTATTTTAATCATGTGTTATTGTATTAAAAAAGTGTAGAATAATTTCGGATGGCTAGTGTAAACGCATCCTAAGTGTAACACACTAATAATTTCCTATGGTTTTGTTCCACAATACATACAAAGATTAAATGTTTTTATTTTGTTTAGAGAAAAATATTGGTTAATTTTACTACCAAAAACAAAGACGTGAGTAAAACCGCAGGTAACCACTAGTCATAAGAATATTCTATATATTATTGCGTTATTTTGAACTCTATCAGCTACAACAAATTTCATATATAAATCGGGATAAAAACGATACGACTTCACTTTAGCTCTTTATTTATTTTAGTGTGCTACTGTTTATATTAATTCTACAATGTCGGTAAGTGCCTAATTTAAAAAATAAATACTTTAAAATATGTTATAGCCTTAATGATACCAGTACTACAACAATAATGTGTCCTGTTTCAGATACCAAGCTGGATTTATTCACCAACTTCACCTCCATTAATAATGGATCCAGATGTGGTCGATAGAGCCATAAATTATTTGGATATGGACGAACGACACCGAACCCCACCTACTCTAAATACAACTAATGATAACAAGAAAGAGTTAATAAGTTTTTACAAAACAATTTCCATCGGTGGTGCTAAAGTTATACGGATCGAAATCTACAACGCAAACCAATTTGAAAATAATTCTATGTGCCACTGCAGTGCGGAAATATGTGTTCAGCATATTGTGAAGGACATTAACAATGATAGCACATACTTACGAGGGTCATTCAATAAATACTTAGCCTACAAAAAGTAAACGAAAATTTTGGAAAAGTGGCAATTTATTTTTCAACATAGTCTCCTTTTAGTTCGATACACTTAGCCCAGCGATGCTCCAACTTTTTTAACCCGTCCGAAAAATAGTTTTTGTCAAACTCTGCAAAATAGGCCTCCGTGGCGGCGATGACCTCCTCATTCGATCCATATCTATTCCCGGCGAGTGATTTTTTCAGATTAGGAAACAGAAAGAAGTCACAAGGGGCCAAATCTGGAGAATACGGTGGATGGGGCAGCAATTCGTAGCGTAATTCGACCAATTTGGCCATGGCAACGGCAGACGTGTGAACCGGTGCGTTGTCGTGGTGAAACAGCACTTTTTTCTTCGCCAGATGGGGTCGTTTTTTCTTTAATTCGGCGTCGAATCGGCCTAATAAATCGGCATAGTAAAGCCCTGTAATTGTTTTACCCTTCTCGAGGTAATCGATGTAGATCACACCTTGTGAATCCCAGAAAACGGTGGCCATAACTTTTCCGGCCGATTTTACAGTTTTCGCCTTCTTTGGAGCACGTTCCCCGGTCTGGATCCATTGTTTTGATTGCTCCTTGGTCTCTGGTGTGTACCAGTGGATCCAGGTTTCATCGACGGTCACAAAACGACGCAAAAACTCCGCTGGATTCATCTTAAACAGCGCCAAACACGTCTCCGATGTGGTCTCACGGTTGCGCTTGTTTTCTGGTGTGAGTAAACGCGGCACCCATCGCGCCGACAGCTTTCTCATGCCGAGTTCCTCGTGAAGAATATGATGCACTGTTCCTTCTGAAATGCCTACAGTCTCAGCTAGCTCCCGAACCTTCAATCGGCGATCTGCCAATACGAGATCATGGATTTTTTTAATGTTTTCCTCCGTAGCAGCTGTTTTCGGTGCACCTGGACGTGGTTCATCAAAAACCGACGTACGGCCACGTGCAAACTCGTTGAACCAATTCTTGACGGTGGCCATCGATGGAGAAGAGTCACCGTACACAGCATCCAAGCGCTCTTTGATTTCGATGCGCGTTTTCCCTTCCAAAAATAGGAATCGAATCACCGCACGATATTGCTCTTTTTCCATTTTTGTAAAACCGATCGACACGTTCGCTTCCATAAGTTGTCAAATTAAAACAAATGAAGGGATTGGAATGAAAATTTGAAAAAAGAATTAAAAAAGAATGTGCTACACTGTGGTAAAACTCTTTTGAAACTACAGCGCCCTCTGGCGATGAGGCTAGGTACTTATTGAATGCACCTCGTACGTGTCAAAGACTTGCTACCATATTTAAATAATACTTTTTATCAATCCTTGTAAAAGAAAACTGAAAACAACATTCATAATTATGTTAATTCAATTAAGTATATTGTTTATATTAATTATAATGTAATGTGAACTAATAAATAATTGCTAATATTATATTACAAGAAAATTGTAGTTTCATTTCAGTAGCATAATCGCTATTTGACCGTGCGATTCCGTCATCAAACGAGCGCGACGCCCGCGCCCCGACGGGTGGTCGCTCACGTTGTAAACAATCCTTATTAATTATGAGTATGTTTCTGAGTATTTCGGTTCCACGTGATTTATTTTTTATTGCTGATGAACAACCTTTTGAACTATGTTCATTTCGTTCGAATGTATGGTTGTTTTCATTCATAAAATTATTTGTAAGTAAATTTATGATTAGGTAGTGCTTTTGCTGTACATTGAATGATGAATAAATTAATGGTAAATTGGGGTGACCTGGATCTCCTTGATCCAGGTCCCCCAATTTTACCCTACTGAGGTCACAGTCTCTTTTAAAGTCCAGACATAATCTTGGTCAGACCATGCGAAGACCGTGTAGATTGGTATCTGAAATGGTCTTTTGAGGAAAGAACCACACAGATTGAGTGGACCTGTCCAGTCAGTGCACGCATTTGTCAGTAATCGTGCAGCTCGACTCAGGAAGTCAGGACTTTAGGAGCTCAACGATTCGACGAACAATACCAAAGAATTACCGCACCATTACCGCATAAATTACTCAAACTGCCAGAACATGATTAAAATTAAATGAGGAAAAAAAAATTACCCGCATAGTCCTCACATTCACAATAATTAAAATAACATAATACTTTACAAGTAAATACTCATGTCATTGTAATGTGAGGAAATCATCATGAGATCAAAATGTCAGCTATGATTTAACTCCTTTAATTTTTATTGAAAAAATCATTTCGTTATCACCATCGTTCACCATCTGTACAGCGACGACAATATTAAGTTCACAAGTGTTTGTAACAACACTTGATCAAACTAGAGTGTCTCCAACAAAACAGGAGTAGGTACTCTTGACACACTGGATTAATTGTTATTGTATGTTACACTGTCGCAAATAGCTGCAAAACGGATTCATGTTCTCAGAACATTATGACTTATGCTGCAATAGCATGAGCATGATAAAGGTACTACTAACGATATCAATTTTCATCGAATTGTTCATCAACAAGCAAGAAAAACAATACTGTTATATTACGATAGACTGGTATTTTACTGCTCAACTTTGTGAAAAATAATCCATTAACCCTTTGGTAATACATTTGCTACTTTTTTTATAGTTCTAACAACTGTGAATACCGATACGGAAAGTGATCTGCCACCGTTGACAACGATCAAACTAATATCTTGCTTCCATTTCTTACAGACAACCTTCAGATACGAACTAGTAGAAGAACTCAAATTCGTAATAAAGTTCAGTGGCAACATTAAGCCCGTCAAGCGACCGCAGAAGAACGCCGTTGATGGCAGCTTCGAAGAACTGGCTAACGCTGAAGGGAAAGACGACATACGTTCTCTTCACTCGATCCGTTCTACTGAAACGCATCGGACACATCATTCGCATAGCTCCAGACATTCTTCGCGCAGTCTCAGTGTGGCGTTTGCTAAACGACGATCTTATAGCTAAATATACTAATCTAGGTGCTGTTAAACGTAAGAGCTCTCTACTTACACTTCTTCAATTTCCAGTTCAATAGGTTAGATGGGGAGTCATGATCTGGATAGTCTTTCCCGAACTAATTGTGTTGTGGTCATCCAATCTTTCGGTAACCTCTTGGATGGATTAAGCTGTGCAATTTTTTTTGTCAGATTCATAGTCTGAAGGACTGCAGAGCTCGTGGTGAGTGAATCAAGAAAGTAGTTGAATTTTTAACACAAAATAACACCTTTTGTTTGTTGACGGATAAAATCATTTATTATTTCATTATTAACAAATTATGTTCTTGTTGTTAGACTATAATAAATGTTAGTTAAAAATGTTCCACTTCGTTTTATTCTTGGCATTTAGAAAATAGGTTTCTAAAACAGAATCTTTTCCGGCAGCTACTTAACGACTTATTTTCCCCACATATGTCATCGCCTTATGGATTTATGATTATTGTCAAGTGGGATAAAAATAGGTCTCGTGTAATGCGCCCATTATATCTGAGGGCAAGATTCAGTGACCTCGACCTAATGACAACTCTATAAATGAGCTTAATGTCCAAGTTAATACAAATTACGTCATCTCTCTCTTAAGGAGTACTTTTTCTAAGCCAAAAAGTGGAGCTAATATTAATTTTTGAGAGAATTACAACAGCGAAAGATTCGTTTAGGTAAGAATAAAAGTATTACCAATTTCATAAATAGTTGCAGTGCCTGTCGCGACTGCTACAATAATTTGACCTGATTATAATCTCACTTTGCTCAAATCTGTAAGCCCGTTAGTCCATAGGCAGTTTTCAAAAAGCACAGTCCAAATAAACAGAAAGAAGCATGTTCAATCAAGTATCACTAACGATAATCTGTTCCCAAAATAATCCAACATTAAGAGTCGAGTCAACGGCTTCAAGTGTTATCATTATAATATAAAACAAAATGTTATCGCTTTCAGATCCGGTAGTAGACTTTTATTTGCACATTTTATATCGTTAGATTTTAGCCGTTTCCTACCCGTCGGCACATCCGTATTGAGGAGTATTCTTCTTTTTCGTGTCGCTGGCACGAGTTTTCTCAGATCTTGTCGGCCCAAAACTTCGCCACTTCCACGGCGTCGGTGGCAGCACAGAGGTCATTTTCACTGCAAGTTTTGGGATACAGAGGGTAAGATAGAAACTGGAGCATAATTTGCGACATAGCTCCACATCCACACCCATGCTACCGTTCCATCGAGGTGTGGCAAAGGGCAACAAGAATGCAAAAAAAATTGCACAGATTGAAAATCGCTGTAAACGTATTAGTCGTATTAGTCGTATTACACAACGAAAAATGAACGACTCGCCTTTATGACGCACGTGATAAGAAGTGGTCCATTTAAAGAGGCTTAACGAGCCAATATACAATCAGGCTAATCTTTTTGGCAAGAGTTACTCACAAGTGCCGCCATGAGAGAAGTACTTATCTAGCGGGCAAGTTAACAAGAATTTTCAAAAATTATTTCTTCCTAGCAGTGACAGTTCTAAGTACATAGTTTTGATGCATAAGGACATTATTTCAGTGTCCAGCGCGAAATGGAGACCGACCTCTGTGGCCACCATCTTTCACTGCGGTTCCATTAGCCTAACAAATTTCCCGACGCCTACCTATAAGTTTACACGTAGTTATTGCGGTCTATGCAAATAAATTATTATGGGGAAACATGATCTTGGGTTTCATTTACAATTTATCAGCGAAAGGATCCAAGATAAATGCCTTGTGATTATCGTTTTGTAGTCGAGTACCTAGCTCAGTCATGAGGACTACCATTGGTTTGAGTTTAGTACGGATCCTTTATAAATGACTTGTGACTTGTGGGATTATTGTTTAGCAGTCGAGTATCCGACAGTCATGAGAACTACCATTGGTTTAGATTTAGAAGGATTTAAGTATGTTTGGATAAACGTTACTGTCATCTTAAACTTTTGGCTTCCTCCTTTAGCATGATTTCCATATTGCAATTTAATAAAAGTTCCATAAGCACAAAATAAACTCAGTTTTATTCACAAATATTGTAGACATTGGATCCCTACGTACCTAGTAGGTAAGCTATTAATCTCGACCTATTTTCTCCAACGGTCAAACCCAATAACGTATCTATCACCAATTTTGATGTACTGGAGATAGAAAAGCCTATCTATCTCTGATTTTAACGTCCCAATAATCTTTCAGAGATTAAGAAAGCCTACCGGCTCACGTTATCTGTCGAAGGGAGGGTATATAATATATGGTTTACTACGGATAGCTATTTGTATGAAAAAGCCAAAATATGCATCCCTATAACATGTTGACAGCTATTTGTTTGACAGGACAGTTACTAAAGATGACAAATAGGTATATCCGCCGAATTGCAGGAATAAACGAATCTAGCAATATTTACTTCAAAAAAATACACGTTATAAATAATCATTTAAAACATGTCCGATTCAGCAAAAGTGATTTTGAAATCGTAGAGAGTTATCCAATTGGAAAAATGATTTTGAGATGAAAATGATCTTCAAAATCTTCAAATCAAAAGAAATTATAAGTGCCGCATTGGCCATAATAATATGAGCAAATTAAGTTGTTATGAACTTACATAAAGATTTAGTTCAAACAAAACAGCAGTGAGTAATATACTCACCGAAACATAATCTCATTTAAAAGGAACCTCAACAAGGTTGGTGTTTCTTATGTCAAACTGTCAATTACGTTTCGTTCCTCTTAATTGTTCAGCAAAATGCAATAAAATCTTGTTTATGGTACTATTTACTTACAAACTTTTAATTTAATAGATTTTAGAGTCACAAGATACAAGCGACGCCAGTTTGTGGTTCACCAAATATGTCACATAGTAGTGTTACTTTTTGATAAATAAACTTTTATTTATATATTACTATTATAATATAAATTATGACTTAATTCAGTCATTTAAGAATTAAAATATAAAGAAGTTTTTTTTTAAATAAAATGGCTAATAAGAATACACGTTTTTTAAAGTGATGTAGGTTGTAATGGAACGCACGGGAGGGAAAGTATAGAACCATATCAACCGTTTTCGTTGGATAGATAGCCTTTATCGATTATTGTGAGACAACATTCAAGGACAGGTAGAATTATACTGTGTATCATCAAAAGCGATCTGTCTTTCACTGAAAATAGGTTATTGGGTTCGGTCGTAAGGCTAGTTGCCAACAGTCCTGAAATATAAGGAATGACCCCAAGGAGTGGCGGGTCCTCAATCAAGGTCTTTCATTACCGCACCCTCCTCACGCTCGAGCGACACATTACGAGGACGGACAGCACCGCATTTCTCAAACCGTGTACTAATTAGCAACTTGACGTAAGTACTATCTACTAGTTTGAGGACAAGGAATTTGAGACATTTTGTTAAGAAAAAAGGAGGATAATGTCTCTTATAATATGAGAGACTAGCGATCCGCCCCTGCTTTGCAAAGGTTTTACTATCCTACAGAACATCGAGATTTCTGTATTATGTGTAAGTTTAATATTATTATTTATTTATTAAAACCTTATGCACAAGTAAAAACAAAATACTGTACAAAGGCGGACTTAATGCCTGAGGCGTTTAGCATTGAGGTATTTTTTATTTTTTGGCAATATTAATCGGTTGAAGGACGTCGTTGAAAACGAGACACTATAGAAGTTATATTGTTATTACGTCTAGGGGCGTTTAGTTTCCCGCAACGTGATAATTCATTATACACATAAACCTTCCGGAATAAATTTAATGGTGAAAATCGCAACAAAATCCGTTGAGCAGTTTAGAAGAACAACGCGGTCACACAGACAAACACTAAAAACGAATTTTATTTATAATATGTAGGCATAGATTGTGATTTGCATATTAGCTAGAACATTCAAACTGATTCAAGCAACAATATTAAATTATGAAAATTTTATAAGAAGCTCTTGTAGTTCTTTATGTTCTGTGGTTTGGGTAACTCAAAAGCAAGATATTATTCAAAAAATCTCTGCAGGTAGGTAAGCAACTACATGTACACAGAAATAAAACTAATAACTTTTTGTTTTTGTATCTATTTGGGTGTGAAATTAAATTAAATGCATGAAATACAGTATAATTACCAGTGATCGGAGTAGGTAGATTGAACTGGGGTCATTGATCCGAAACGTATATATTACTATGGACATTCCTCCGGAATTGGTGGATTATTAAAAAAAAACCGGAACTTATGTAGGAATTGTATTCTGCCAGAGTGGAAGGAGTCATTTGATGATTTGCCATCCTCAAAAAAAAGGTAGGAATTGTAATAAAATGAGCAATTTTATTCTTTATTATTCTTCCTATTTTTTTTTTGTCACGATTTGACAAAACCCAACGACCAATCAGAACAAACTTTAAATTTTGAATTGAGTAGTAATAATATCACTACCAACATTAACAATATTTAATTGAATCCGGAAATACCGGAATTACTTTCCGGAAAAATGGCTTATCCATGTTATTCTTTCTGTGTGCATTTATGATACAAGTACTAAAAATCAATCTACCTACTCCGATCACTGATAATTACCTATTCGGGCGTGACTGTATTAATTAATATTTGAGCTTGAGGTGTGATAATTAGATTAAGGTTTAATTATTATCCATAGCAGATAGTCTACAATACATTTGGAAAGCCAATAAACGGATATATATTGAATTCTGTCACAGGATTTTTTATCGAATTGTAGCAAGCAATTAAAGAAAACAAAAAGGAAAATCTGTTTTAAATATACATAAACATTATCTAGGTAGGAGTTTCTGGTTGACCTCCCAGGTAGGTCAACCAGAAACTCCTGACTTCCAAATAGACTACGCTGCTCTACGTACTATAAACCACCTTTTGAACTATATTTCCTCATTTTCGCCATTTGCACCGCATTGCTTTGTCTCCTACTCAACTGCAAAGTATGACGAGAATGGTTTGACCTCTCGGAGCGTGGGGTTGGTGATGGATCAGGTCTATTGTCATCATCTGCGCATTCCGGATCTCCCTCATTCTTTTCGTCACCTTCCTTTGATTCTCCTGAACCACTGCCAGTAGATTCTCTATGACGAACTGGCTTGGTATCTCCGCTAAAGCTTAGTATGAATTTCAGTTCAGCTATCAATTCTTCTCTGAATGATACCTGTAATTTATTTTGGCGACTTAGAATTCAAGAGACCAAGTTGTTACGATAGATTAGTTGAGAAAATAATTTACAAAACTGATGAATAAAGGACGAGAAAATACTACTTATCTACGTTTTGGTAAAACCACTAGGTGTCAGAATGGAAGGCATGGCTATTGTATAGGATGGTATAATACTTACCAATGGTAACAATAAGAACTACGGAGAATGGCACGAAGCGAGTATATTTTGGTGAGGGGTCACACTGGAACATGCAATTCTGGTAAAACGAAAAAACACAAATTCAAAATAAAATGTCTATATATTTACAAAGTAATGACGTAAACGCACTCAAAGTCCTTTTTTTTCTTGGGATATCCATGTAAAAACAAATGGAATAAGAAAAACAGGTTGACATATAGGAGGATGGTCAAAAACGGTGAGTCACTCACAATTTTTTATAAAGTTATAAATAAAAATCTAACTATAAAATACTTGTCAAACTATCTATCATTTATCTCACTGACTTGTAAAGAGCAAGTTGGCACGTAAAACCGTTAAAGAGTCACAAAGTAATGAATATTAATAGCATGTGGTACCTTCATCTTCCGGGATATCATCCATATGTCGAAGATCATCTCAACAAAGGCGCAGACGACGGCCATGCCCGAACCGGCTGCGAGTACAATGAACACGCCTCCCACGTTCGCGAGAACTAAGGGCTGAGCCTCACCGCCGCCTGCATCGTCATCCTGATCAATAGAACTTTGTTAATGGTTCAGGGGATTGCCAACGATAATATCTTCACCGTCGAAGGATTTAAGTAACGTGTTTATCTATTATTTGGCATATTTTGAACTGTAATCATTGAAAGTTTAATGGAAATGCGAATGTCTGTGAAGCAATATGACAAAGTAATACCTATAAAATATTTGAAACACTCGTAACTTGTCAGTGGAGCTTTAAGCACAGTTTGTAACTTCTCGTTCTCAGTTAAAATAAATCTTATTCGAATAAAATTAAAAGCAAAAGCGTACCGCACAAGCACCGCCTCCTCTTTTTTCTTTCCACCATTTATCTTTCATTCTGGTTAGTTTTCCTTCTTCTTGCAGTTGAAGAATGGATTCACTCATTGGTTGACGATAGGGTGAATCTGGATAAAAGTGTAAATTTTTCATAACAGTCCACTGCATATTAGTGTAAAAGTGACAACACGCCGAATTTACTAAGGGGGTAAACAGCTGATAAGCAAATACTATGGATGTTAAAATTGCTTATTTGTCTCTCATTTCCTATAATCATTGAGACCATCACAACAAGAATTATATTTATAGTATTATATCCAAGAAGTAGCAGTAAAAAATTTTTATCTAATGTAGCTTTAAAGAACAAACAGAGTGATGCAAAAAATCTTACTTTTCTTCATAGCGATCCCGTACCCTTTACTGTCTAATAGCCCACCGACTTGCGCAACATCGCAGTTTCTTTCAACCATGTACTCGATTGATGTCGATTCCATTAGAAATGCATAGTTTTCGTCATCGGATTACACCCTGAAAGAAAAGATAAATATTTCTTGAAAGGTATACAGTGCGATAAAAAAACTAGTTTTTAGACTTTCTTGGTTTCTAACTTACCTCTCCAGCCCTTCGTCATTGGAACCTGTTTGATATTCTGGATGGTCTTCCATATATTGATACATTTTCTGATAAAGTAAATTATCCGATTCCTAAACACAAAATAAAAAAAACAAAGTTAATAGATGTTTTATTAAAAAAAAAAAAACTAGAAATCTCTATCATTCCGCGATATTTCCCTCGGTATTCAATTTATTATTCATAGAGCAAATGCTCTATGAATAATAAATTGAATACTTTAAGGTAATGGAAACCCATTACCTTAAAGAAACTGAAGGTAGCACCTCCTTTCTTAGCTCCGTAAGTTATTCCATACGGGTTATTTTCAAGATCATTTACACTTTTAATAGCATAAAACTTGGATTCAACTGTGAGGAAAGCTGCAAGGTTTGCGGTGTAAGATGAAACCATGATCAAAGTAAAGAACCACCACATACTTCCAGCCATTCGAGTAGATACGGCACTAAAACATCAATATAGCATAAATATACATTTTGATATAAAACAGCATTTTAAATAAAACAAACTAGACACTGACATGGGAGCAATTTCTGATCCTTGTGTAAGCACACTTCCCAAAGTAAACCAAAATGAATTCGCCAAGGTAAATTGATTATCCAAAGTTTCCGGTTCTTCAATACATGGGTAAGGATTCTGCCATTCTTCTGGAGCTAGTCGTCCTAAAATAAATAAAAGTCCAGACACGCCAACAAACGCTCCTGCAAGCCATCCCCAAACCTACAATGGCAAAACAAAATGTAAAAAAAAGAAGAATAAAACAACGTTTTCAACCAGTCTGACAAAGCTTGTGAGAACTTACTCCCATTGAAAATGGTGATATGAAAGAGAAGAGGTTTGGTGGTTCTTTGGTCGGTTTCTTATACAATATAGTTATACCTAAGTTCATAAATGGGCTGGTGAAATCAACTGCTTTTTGTCGAGCTGCTGTTATGGTCAAGTCCGTTATAGCGAAATCTGCTCTCTGTAACATAGAAGGATTTTGACAAGGGACATGAATAGGTAAAAATAGACTTAGACTGGCATGAATTCAACTACTTAATACCAGATAAACATTTGTCACATATTTCGTGAAATTGGTCCAAAATAAGGCAAATGATAGTTACACCATCCATAATTTTCTCCATCATGCCATTCCATGTTTTAGTTTTCGTATTGTATGAACCATATACACCATCCTCTTGTATTTCAAATGTATAATTAAATTCATTCATTTTTGCCAAATCTTCAATAACTCCAATCCCGAAGCCTTCGTATCGATCATTGCCTTCAAGTTTTTTTGAAGATTCTTTAAGCATACCATATGGAGCACTCTACAAGAAATAAACATAGCTTTAATTTGTGGTCATCATTATACATTTATTCAATGAAGTGTTGTGAATCCTTACCAAAGCTGTAAGAACAATGAAATGCTTGCCTTTCATTGATTCAGATCCTTCTAGTTCTGCTGTTGATACTTTATCTTTAGTTTTAACAAAACCATCTTCTAATGTCCATGTCCCCACCTAATTAACAACCAGAAAAACTATTTTTTATTGCCCGACACTTATTCAATTGTTTGGAAATCTGGATTCATAATCAGATAACTGTGGTCATCAGACATTATTCCCACTTGTTGTGCCTGCCCTAGTACTTTTGGCAACGTTTCTCTGCCACAGTTTATGACGTAGTTCAAACACCCCGATGTTTTTATAAACTTTAGTTGAGACCTAGGAAATAAACCAGGAAAATATATAAATCGTGAAACCAAAGATTATACAATATATATAGAAGAAAAACTTGAACCTGCCTGAAATCGTCACCATCAGGTAATTGAACAATATTTATTAGAATTTTCTGACCAGTGTCCAAATCTTGCATTGACAAGATATTGTCCAAAAAGGGTAAATGTTCGGCACCTTCATAAATTATAGTGAAATCTGTCCACCCTTTCAATTCTATGAGGTCGGCAAACATCTACAAAAACAGAACACAATAAAGACTGTTTTCACACCACCTGCTCGTAAATGTCAAATTATATGTCATGCAAACTCAACATAAAGCAAGTCATTTAAGCCCTAGGCTCTATCCGGGCATTAATATTTTACTGAATTTCATTATGATCCGCTGGTCATTAATGAGGTTTGAATTTGGAAGCTCAACAGAGAAAATCGCGTGCAAACTTTTACAAAAAAAAATACTATTAATGTACAGCTCGACCAACGAGTTCTCACTTCATAGGTTTTAGTTGCCGTCGATGAACGAAATGACCGGTTACTGTGGCGCGTAGCCACCCCGTTCGAATGTTGGATTTGTGGTGACGATATTATTTATTGTGTTTTTGATGAAATTCAATGAATTTTTATTTAAAAAATTAAAAACCCGACAGGTAGTAAATTATTTTAGTTCCATCACAGATTTGATGCATGAGAATGCTTGAAAAGTGATTTTAGTTGCAGTCGGGTTTTTTGATTTTGTAATTTTTATTTTATTTTAATACTTTTAGTGTGTTATATTTTAGGAATCGTTTCTTCAAGCCCTTTATTTTTAAACCCCACATAGTCATGGTGCAAATTTCTTGTTTTTAGACCCAATCTCATTGTTGTCTAAAATCCGCCATTTTGATTTTGATTTGACCCAGACGAATCGATAGACACCTCATGTATTCAAATATATCTGGCCGTTAGGGTGCTTCGACGGTACACAGAATTCCACATACATACGTACATACATGGAGACGTACACCCTGACTTTGCTAGCACGTAGTCTTGTAAATAGTATATGAAACTGCACATAACTAAGTTTTCCCCGGTTATTTAACAGTTTCATAAACTACTAATTCGAAAATCGAATCGGTTTTTATTATGTCGCAGTAGGTGCCGAAATCAGAATATTCTCCTCGGGTATGAAGGTGTCATCGTCTTGCGCGAGCTTGAATCCCTCGCTGCACTCAGGATTCTAGTCTTAAGAGCTGCCAAACTGTCATAATTCCCATACAAACGCTCATACGTGATTATGGCGTTATAACAAATTTTCCTTCAGATATCTTGAACACACTAATATCTTGTGGTTTATTTCTAGGTTTCTATTTAATATAAAAAAAACTTTTTTTAGAAACAAATTCAGTAACGACGTCTTAAAATCAGCTTTTTTACACAAATGTTATCTAAACTTTGGCTTTTCATAATGTAGATTGAAAAAGTAAAGAAATCAACGTTATAGAAACCTCGCACATGTAATGGAGATTCTAAATAATAAACAGCTTTCCAAAAACTTTTAAGGCTTTTTCAAAAACATATATTTTTTGCTGGGGCAAGTTTTGTGAAATTTCCGCGCGCCAATTTTCGTTCGATTTTATCGCGTTGTCACTCTTGCTTTTTTTCAAACATTACGTTAGATGAAACAACAAACTTTTCAACCATGCTCCCGTTGATGATAGACGGACCAGGTAGGGCTCTCTTAACTCCCTCGCTTCGCTCAGGAGTTCACTCAGAACTGCCTCGCTGCGCTCGGGAGCCCTAGAATCGTTCGTTGCGTTCAGGATTCAAAGTAGCGCTCGCGACATTAAGACACTGCTTTATCCCCTTAGTGCATAATCTACTAATGAATGTGTAAATAAAAAAACAAATCAATTATCAAACCATTTCAAATACCTGTGAATAAGCTAAGTGGTGTGGAAACAAATTAACAATAGACCAGTTACGATTTTGTGTTTCTATCGGATCTGTGATAACGTGAGGTATCTCAAGGAAATCTGCTATAGACTGAATATGCTGTAATGAGCCTTTTCTAGTTGGCCCGAATACTCCGAATACATTACTCTGTAACAAAATGTTGAAAAAAATATCTTTTACAATAAAGAATTAAAATTTACTTAGATATTTTTTAAACATGAACGTTACCTCTAAAAGCGTGCACATCGCAGTTTCTGCTTCTAATATGTCGCCAGGAGATGTTCGTATGACACTTGCTACAAATGGATTATCTTGGTCTTCGGATGCCGCGGTAAGTGCAATGTTGAAAGCGGCTTCTAATAAAAATGTTCCGTCATCGAAAATAGCACCTAGGACGGTAATAGATTTGAAAAAAATCTTATTTGCAGACAAAATAAATTAAGTTAAATAAAACAAATATAAAGACTGGTAAGAAAAGGTGGACAATAAAACCGTTGAAAGACACCACAGGAATTGCTTTTGGTTAAAACAAAAAGGCAAGTAATTATGTATTAATAATAGCTTACAAGACATACCAATCGTTTTATCTCCAAGAGCGTGAAGTAAACAAAATGTTGTTGTAAGACATTTCAGCAATAACTTTGACATTTGCATGATTAATCACAAACTAACACAACATCTAAGTAAACTTCCTGTTATGGACTTGAAGAAACTTCACTGAAAGATCTAATGAATCTCCACGAGAAACGAAACCACTTGACCTGAATGTCCATGCGGGAACAGATGCCCTAACTATAATTGTTTCGAATGCTATTCTACTGGCTCTAACACCTAACTGCAATGCTAAAATTAGCACTGCTCCCGATTTATATGTACCTATAACACGTTATAATCTGCAAGTAACATTATAGTATTATAACGAGAATACATTAAATTAGTTTATGGCGTTATCATCATTGGATAACAATGCCATAAACTAATTTACTGTCTTACATATTCATGTAACAGTACAAATTCATTTAAAATTAAAGTTAAATCAAAATGTGTAACGAGAGAGTTTCCATGCAGCTTCATTAATTTATTTAAAAATCTTCGTTAGCGATTAGAACTACAGTATGTAAATCTAAACCAAATTATAATATTGTTTTTAACATTGATGGCGTCCTCTTTTTTCAGGTTTCACACATCCCGCAGTATTCCCTTTACTATAGTAGTTCAGGGTTTTGTCGACGCTGAACATTCCTGAAGCGAAATTGTTACACGGGACCGTACTTTGTCATTTCTACATTACAACACTAGATGGCGCTGGCTAAGAGTTCCTACGATATAATATATTTCCTTCCGGCGTACCATTAATAAAATCCAATACTAACGCCTCTTTATTATTTGCACAAAATTTTCATCTGGGTTCACATAAAAAAACCTTTTTTCTTTGCCGCTGCTAGATGGCGCTCTGATAGGTATAGCTTGATGTTTGTCGTAGGTTGTTGAATGAGTTCAAAAAATCACCTAGTATTGGAAACTCAATGTTATAAAAACAAAGACTGAAAAACATAATAGTATGACAAAGAATATTTAGAAGATATCAATGCAAACAAATCGGAAGTTCACATTCCACTTCATTATGCGTTATAGACTTACTTACCTACATAGAATAATTCGATATAGATACCATAGATATGGGAAGGTACCAACGCCACCATTTCCTACACAGGCATACCAACAAATAATTAGGAAAGTGTCACAGTATTTCAGGGAAACCGAAAGCAGTTCTGGCGCTGGCGGATTGGGATCGCATCGTAAACTCGGAGATTGTTCGGGTTTTGTCGCTAACCGCCTAGCCGCTTCCACGCTAAGCCTACAATTGGCAAATACAGGGTGAATTCCAGGTGGAATGTTAGGTTATTTCAAGAAATTACTTTTCGTAAAAAACTTTGTTTTCTTTTAGTCATAACCATAGATATTCGGATGCATATTCACCGAAAGTTGATATGTTCGCTAATATGGAATGTGCTTTTGTATCGAAAAAGTCTTAACTTTAACTAACACACCCCCCCTCCTCTTACACCCTACATACACATACAGGATTACATTTTATCCAATGCGCAAACTGTAGCCATGAATTCAGCATATGATTCTAGACCACCTAGCGTAGACATTTTTGGTCGGTTATAAAAAAAACATATTGTAGTTTCATACATTTTGACCGCGCAGGTATTGCACTTTTCTACGAAACAGCAGATTTTTGTTTTGTATACTCGACGAAAAATTTCTATGTTAGGTGGTCTAAAATCATATGCTGAATTCATGACCACAGTTTGCGCACTGGATAAAAATTCATCCTGTATTTGCATCGGGGGTTAAACATTAATTTTATTTATGTACACACAGTAAAATAGATACAGATACGGCATAGGTATTAGTATTGAGTAAAAAGGTACTGCTTATTTCTTAAGAAATTTCTTCCAGCAGACCTGCGAAAGGAGAAATGAAAAAGAAAATATGCATCTGAATAGTTATGCAATCCAAGAATTCCGGGGTTTTTTTTTTTAAATAATTAGATCTTTAGAAGTCGCTGCCATACTATACACCCGACTGCATTCCCGGTGGTCTTGGTACCCCGGTTTTTTTTTCAAAAACAAGTTTTTTAAGAACCTACTTCCATACTTTCATAACAAAAATTAACTTTAGGTAAATATGCATCCGAATATCCGATCTGTTCATAACATACCTAACTAGCAGCGGATACAGTTGATTCCTTACGGCAGCTCCACTTAAATAATTATATTACCTACTACTACTATTACTATCATCTTGTTTAATCACATGGAAGTTTTGCAGACTCATACGCCGATTTCACCTATACCTACGCGATTATTATTTGAGTTTGCAGAGACTATTAGACACACTACCTACACTTAAATAATTCAAATAACAGTGCCACTGAGGCTCGTTCGCAGTAAGCTTAGCTTTCTAAACCCATTTTATATAATTCTAATTCAATTTCGACACAGGATGTATAGAAGGCCACGGCAGCATAAAGCTTCCCTTTACCTCGAAAGCTAGACTCTGTAATACTATTGTGGAAACATGTTCCATCTGCATGGTATTAAAAATACAGCCTCCAATTCCTCTATTAGAAGTTTTATAATTTACCTGCAATTTAAAAAGGAACATAATCCCTGTAATCACGGATTAAGCATTCTTTTAGACTCAGGATAACTTGAAATTCTGGAAGAAAGGAGAGAATTTTAAATTAGTTTTATTTTTAGAACATCTACAAATTACTTTACTGTGATGACGTAAATACCAGAATACCTATGTTTTAACAATTGGGCACTGAATTCTGGGATAAACAAATTACAAACTTTTCTTTTGTGGGTTTTTAGCAATTCGGATTAGAATTTTCGGGTCATTCAAAGCATGTAAATTTTAAGCAAAAAGTTTGTGCCAGTCGATGTAGCGAGTCTAGGGACTAGCCAGCACCTTAATTGCGTAACACACTATCAGTCACAATCTGAATGAATGAATTTTGAAGCCTATTGCTAATCCATTGCTTCATATGTTCGAAAATTTTGTCCGCTCAAGAACGTAAACAACGCAATGAATGTTGTTGAACTGTCAGAATGAAACCCATTCCTACTGTTACTGCGTTACGCAATTACCCCGCAGGTAAGGCTACTGGTAATTGCAGCGGTGAACGTCTTTTGAATGAACTGAATAATGACGATATTTCAAGCAAAGATACAAGTATTATAGATAGAGCTTGCCATTCTCAGCAAGAATGTTTTGATGAATACAAATACAAATAATAATAAAATATTACAAATAATACATAATTGTGTTAAATGAATAATACAACAGCAGCTTGTTTTGAGTACAGATATTGAGAACAATCCTGATTTGCTTTATTTTGTCATTATAAAATGTTACGTCTTTTACGATATTATTTACCATAGAATAGAATAGAATAGAATAGATTTATTTATTTGCAAAGAATGTAGGTACATATTATTAGGTGTTACAAAGTTTTATGGTTCCTTGTACATTCTACCTTAATTGGCATGCAAATTTACATTTTAAAAGAATTTAATAAAACTTATCATCTAAGAATTCTTATACTGAATAATAACACTTGTGCAAAAGTAATTCCGTAACAAGCTTTTTAAATTTAGTTGTTGGTGTTCCTTGACATTATTTGGTAATTTATTATAGACGAGTGGTGCCATACAAATAACACTTTTTCTTAAAAGTGCAGTCTTAAAGACACCCGTGCTTAAAAGATTTTTATATTGGGATCTAATACTTATTGTTCTATTTCGAGTTTCTTTCAAGGTGGTAAACTGGTGAGAATTCGTTTTAACAAATATACATAATTCCAATATATAAAGACATGGGAAGGTTAACAGTTTATGAGACTGAAATATAGGTAGACAGCTGTCAGTTACTTTTAGGGCAAACATAGCTCTGATGCAGCGTTTTTGAGCTTTAAAAATACTTTCTTTCTCGCTACAGTTGCCCCAGAATATTACATAAAAAATTTATATTTTTACATTTAGACTCGCCTACAAGTAATACAACTTGAACCATTTATTTCCATACAACACAAGCCAGTGTATTTTCCCTCCAATAGAAAGCAGATAAGGCCTATACGCAGAACCGCACTGGCATACCACCCTTAATCGATATTCCAATCAACGAGGCTGTATCGGTGGCCGTAAAGCCGCTGGTCAACATATTGTGACCACGACACTGTTGTCGCACCCGTAACTCCCGATCAACAAGCAGATTACTCAGAACACCGTGTACACGATTAGAGCTTTGATTTACTGTCCAGATACTTGTAGAACTAGTCGCAAACAATGTTAAAATTGTTGGCTTGATTTTGTGGATCAGGAAATTGTAGGTACAATCTATATCAAGCAAACATTAATGTTACATTCATTGGCGTTACGTTAATGTTGCTGTTAGCAAGCTGGTTAGCAGGTGGTCCAGGGTGCAAATGTTCTTCAGACTTCATTCAGGCTGTGTGTGTGTGTGTGTGTGTGTGTGGTTGTTGTGTGTGTGTGTATATTACATGGGCAAAGTTATAAAATAAGAATATAATCTTTATAGCTCTCGAATTTTTCTCCAGCAAAAAAAAAATATATTTTTAGTTTTGTTGCTAGTTTTTGTGAAGCTTATGAGAATATCTATTTGCTCCATCCATTCCCAGAACTATTTCACCATCTTGTACTTATGGCGAAGCAAAAGTATCTGAATACATAAAGGATAAAATATTTAATACTAAGACAACGTATATCTCTTCCACTATCCTCGAGGCGGCCATTAAAATGAAATATTCGAATACGTGTCTGAGTTATACCTATGTTATTTGTCCATCTACAATGCGCGATGCACCAGTCTACAACTCTAAAGCTTGTACGGTTCTTGTATTGTTATAACCGCATAATCCTCACATTACGACAAAAAAATATTTTTAAATTTTTCCTTATTCTTCCTTCTTGATTATTATCATCATCCAGCTCGACTTCACCCACTACTGGGCACAGGCCTCTTTTTGACTGTGCTAATTTCCACATTCTTGTGCCAGTCTCATTAAAGTTTTTAACATGTCGTATCTACAACAAGCGACCCGCTCCTGCTTCACACGGTTTTTACGACTTGACAAAACACCGAGATATTTCTTTATTATATGTAATATTCATATAATATATACAATTTTTGAATAAATCTTCCATAATAAATTGTCTAAATGATAGTGAAAACCGCATAAAAGCCGTTGCGTAGTTTAGAAGAACAACGCGGTCACACAGGACACAAAAAGCGACTTCAATTTATAATATGTTTAGATATAGATATATAGAAAATACGTTAAATCAATCGTTTGACTTTGACTAATCGGGACGCCAGCGCTACCAGGTGGCGCTCGACAGAGTCTATAACATAACGCTTGACCAGAGTTAAAGCAGAGTTTGTGCAGTGAAGACCTTTAGAAACTGTCGCGCGTTCCGTATAGTTGTGTCGTGTACCTACAGTGTGTAATTCGCTAGTGTGATTAATTTGATCGTAAATTATAATTTGATTTGAACTGCAAACGGTTTTTCTATTGCGCAATAACCAACACTACCCATAGTACGCCCACAGTAGTTAAAATATGGCTGATAATAACGAGATAGACGTACCTTCTCCGTCAGATACTTATAATAAATATAGATATTGCTTTTGTTAATTTCATGTTCTATCCATCCATCTATGGTAAGGTATCTAAATTCTCTCATCACGAAATATTGAGAACAACAAAATAATCAAAGGAGCTTATTTATTTATTGTCTAGATACTTTTCTTAACTTTTCTATCTGATAAGTTCGCCAAATATTTTAGAATAGCCTTCTTGATTTTAATTGTGTTATACACAGTAGTCTAGCGCAGTCTTACTCAAAAATTATGTTTTCTTAAACATGCATGGAAATTCGAGCATTATTTTGACAACCTTCTTCGAGATAAATCTAAAATGCTGTAGGACTGGTCAAATACATGCGAGCAGCGGCCGGCAATGTTAATATGAAAATCCATATCTGTCGTGTTTAGCGACCGAAGAAATTACTATGAAAATTCATATCTGTCGTGTAATTTAAAAATGGAACGAACTTATTACTTCGACCCATGGCAACCAAGGAGATAACTAACCAAAGATTTTATTTAAATCTCGAACTGGCTCAGCAGATATAGCTGTTTAAAGTCAAAAACAAACAAATGAACATACTGGCGCGTGAAAAGTATCGTAGTTCGTCATTGGTTCTGATTTACTTAGTTTGAATTTCCGCGCATTATTTGAGAAAAGTACTATACAAGCCTTGGCCGCAACCAGCACGCGTAGCATTGACCATTGTAGAAACGGGTTTTGTCGACGGAAGAATAGACAAAAATGACGTTTCGTGAAGATAGTACGACGGCAGCAAAGTAGAAAGATTCAACTGCACTTTTTACGAAATTCTGTAGTTTATTCACGTTTTTCTTTCTTTTTGCTTATATCTCTAAACTGGTGCGTCCTATCGCAAAAATAATGAAAATTTCGACACCCCTTAAGAAACCTTAAACCCCTAAATTAAACATGTAGGTAAAAACTTTCACATTTTCCATACAAAACGTGAAAATTTTCACTTTTCCATTTAATTTTTATACTTTGTGGCCGTCGAGTAAAAAGTTTTTTACTGTCTTTAGCATGGCGGTAACAAAATCAAATTGTCCTCACTACCTTAGACAACTATCAGTAGTCAGTGTGATTTTGACGTTTGGGATAGAAAACTTTCTTCTGAAATAGTCTACATATAAAAGGATCTAGACAACGATTGGTAGAAACGAAAGACAAAATTGTAGAAGGAAAAATATTGTAGAAGTATTTTTACGGTGCGATGACAAAAATGGAGAAACGAAATGTCACTTTGCATAGAAATAGCTGTGTCTTGTCTTCCAAGAAATAGAAAGCGTCATGCTACACCTGCAGGCATGATAGACTCACGTATGTGTGCAAATTCATCCTACATTAATATTTAACACAACATTGATATAATGGATGCCTCTGGTTTTCTTTTGATTTCTGACACATTTATTCACTGTCTTGTTGTTGGTTTATGATAATGCATAAATGCTGGGTTTCTAAATCTTACCTACTGATAACTAATGGCTGATACTGCAACTCGCAAATTGGTTAAGTCTTGTTTTTTGCTTTTTTAACTATTTGTGTTTATGAGTTTGAGATTTCTTACGAAGGCGAGAACAGACAAAGAAAAATTTTCATTTCTTAAAAAAATACAAAGCATTATGAGGTAAAATAAACAGGAGCAGCAAAATAAGGTACGTACGTGAAACTCTCTGAAAGAAGTAATTATCTTCACTATTATTATTATGTTCTTTGTGTGCCGCGAAACTAAGTAACAAAGTTCAAAGATATGCTACGAAATTAGCTTTTATGATTATTAAAAAAATATTTTTCTTTCTTAATTTCATAGGAGTTCTAAAACCCATCAGTTTTGTTTATGTACGCATTATTTGTGATTTATAAGCCACAGATCTTTAAATGTTTCTGCAAGTGCATTTTAATACAAGCTTTTTTGTAGTGCTGATCCAATTCCAAGCATAACTCTAAATACTAAAAATTAAACATTTCCTGCAAGCTATAAATTAAAAGTCATTTGCTTCCATTTCTGTTAAGAATTCTTCCAGTTATTCTAGCTAAAGTATTTAAATTTTCCGGGGAGTTCCTTGGGGAACTATTGCACAAGCATCCGGGGAGGCAGCTGTTCCGGGGCCTCCTACAAGTACAATTGCAAGTTCCGTTACTTGCAGTGAAGATACGTGACTTGCGGGTTGTAGCGCACCCGCCACCGCTAACTGTACGAGTGTTTCTTGCTTCCAGGAAATAAAATTAACCGTTTAGATAAAATTCACTTGATGTTGGAGCAGAGCTTGTAATTGTAGTTTTAAAACCATTTGTAAATTCAATTATTTTTAGAAAGTTGGAAAGTACTTCTGCAAAATTAATACAACAATTTAGCGGAATGAATCGAGGAATGTCTTCAATTTGTTTTAGGAAAGTTAACGTTAGTATCAAAGCTTCGTTTTCCATTTCCAGCTCAAAATAAATTTAACCAGACACAAACTTGTGTCTACTGAAGAAGGTCGGACTTACGCCGGACAAGTAAGAATGAGTTCAGAAAATCAGTAAAGGAGTAACGAGAAAACTTTGCTATTATTAATCAGGTTGAAACACGTTACAAAGTAATTCTTGTAGCCGAGTACCTATCTCGCAGCTTTAAAACATTGAAAGACCATTAAAGACAAGTCATAAAACGTCCGTTTCATCTGACTTTGTACGCGATAATGGATTGTTAAAAGGCGAAGTTCTTTTCATCTTTAAATACAATTAGGACACTATCTACCAGCTTACCATTGGATAGAAGAAATTCTTAGCGTGCAAAGCTGGCCACGGTAAATTAAAAGGCTTTAGCTTTCAAATTAACGTTACCAATCGAGTGAACGGTGCTTAAATGACTTGGTTTTATTCTGAGAGGACCTGTGGATCCACACAGTGTTTAGCTTAAACTCGTTAAAGGCTTTGTTTTTATCCTTTATTTTACGGCACCTTTGTTGTTAGTTCAAAATTATGTGCGACAAGATTTTTCTTTTAAATCATCGACAAAACTAGAAGTTTTTAGTTTTTGTGGTTTCTGATCTACATCTCTGATTTATTTTAGGAACCCTAGATACATTTCTAAACAGAAAGCGTGTTTGTTCAGTTTCCAAAAGCAAAATACCTACTTGCTTAGAAACCTTTCTTCCAGACTTTCATGCTTCTTTTATGCTCTGAATTTATTTCGCTGTTATGATTATTTTAGAATATTACTTTCGTCACAGGAGAGAAGCTTTGTGACATTAAAATGGTGAAAAATGAAAATGGGTTATCTAAGTTAAGAATATCATTACATTAACATCATTTATCATTTTTATCGGATACAAAGATTTATTTACCTGAGATATTGTTAGGAAAATGCACCATACTTTTTCTTTGTTCTTAGGAAATTCAATCAATGATTTTAACTTAGATTCAGTTACCTTTAAAATATCATTAATGAAATAAGTACAACGGGAACAGACACGGCAATCAAATGCAATTATTACAGGTACCTACGTACTCTGAGCGGAGAGCTTTCTGATTAAATATTGAGCTATCAGTTAATGGCGGCAGAAATTGTTGTAATTATTTAAGGCACTTAAAAGCTTGTACTAACACAGCGGAGTATCTACTCCGCACTGATAGGCTTTCGAAATTAGATGATCTCCGCACTGATAGGCTTTCGAATTTAGATGATTATTGAATAAGGAAATTGAAGAACCCACTTAATTATCTACCTATTTACCTGCAACAGGGAGGTAACGATTTTAAGTTACATGATTTTGAAATGAGCTTGTTGTGTTTTTGATGTGTAACATTATTCCTCTCGCTTTCCTGCAATCTGTGAGAGTGATTTCATGAAAAGGGACGGAAGTGTGTAACAGGAAGCCGGGGAAGCGCGCGCTATTTGAATTGACCAATGAGCGCCCGCGGTGGTAGAGTTGGCCATCAGATGGATAGTACCAACCCATTTTCCGAGAGGGTGGTACTGCCTGCCAACAGTGTGTGCGTGTGTGTGATGAGAAAGAGAAAGGGAAATAAAGAAGGAGAACATCAGCTGTGCGCTTGACTTACATTGCAGTGTTGTGTATAAAGTGTGCTGTTATATGTATAAACTAATTTATATGTGTAAGCTATATTAATAAATGTATTTACTGTTGATAGTGTCTGAAAAAGTGCAAATCATTGATAAAAATGCAAGTGATTAATAATTATTCGAATAAATATTTCAGTATTTATCTTTTTTAAACGTGGGTAATTTCTGTCGCTGCTCAGTGGAGAAATTTCCGCATTTTTTTTAAAAAGATGAAGAAATCGTATTAAGCATTTAATGAAGCATTGTGTTTTTTTTTTAAATATCTTCATAAATGACGAAGTTATAATAGTTTTACCTCCGCTAGTTTGATAGTCGCCGCCATCGCCACCTTTTGTATATTTATATGTTAACTTGTGCAGACACACTTATTCTATAGGTACCTACCTAAAAAATATTTATGATTTAAACGAAATGTAAAGTTGTTTTATAAAGTCTAGTTGTTTTGACGCAAGACTGAAGAGAGATTACCTACGTACTGTTTTAGGATCATGAAATGATTATTATGGTGAAAATGTATGTAGGTAGTAGGTAGGTATCTACTTATTAAAAGTATTGTACTTAATTAGAAAGTTTTACGCCTCTGACCTCAGCACTTTGTGTATAACCCAAATTAAACAAAAATAAATGTCTTCAAAAAAAAATTGCATTATTGCAGTGTTCATTAAATAAAATACAATTTTCATTGAAAATAATTATTCTTCATTACTAAAAATCATTTCAAATAATACCTGTATCATTTTTTTCAGGGTATAATGTTAATGTTGCTTATTACTAAGGTGAGATGTCAGATGTTACACATCATATGCGACCAGTGTACGGCTCGCTCGTTTTTAAACATTACTAGGTTTTGCCCGCGGCTTCGCCCGCGTGGAGGTCGGAAATTATCCCACGGGAATGTACTACCGGGATAAAAAGTACCCTACATGTTAATCCAGGTTACAAACTATCTGTGCTCCAAATTCCATCCAAATCCGTTCAGTCGTTTTTGCGTGAAAGAGTTACAAACATCCATCCATCCATCCATGCATCCATCCTCACAAACTGTTACATTTATAATATTAGTAGGATAGGATTATCAGCTCAAACTCAACGCATTTATTTCAATAAGACCATTTACAGGCACTTTAGAATTGTCAAGGACTCGGTCAGTCAGAAATATGAAGCTAGTTGCCCATTCCAAAGCGTAGTAGGAACCTATGGAGAAGAACGGGCAAGAAACTCTATGGACGCTCTTTTAAATTATATTGTTACAAAAATGTTAGTTACATCATTAATGTTGAATTTATATATGAGAATGATGTAAAAAGGACGATAGGTACACGTTAAAAGCGACCAGAGTACAGCAAAAAGAAACAACAAAAAAAAAATGTGTCGTGGCAGCTAAGAGATGACCTGTCTGAACTGAACAACATGATGCGTGGAATCAGCAATAGCAACATATAGCAAACGTTTTTACAGTGTATTATACAGTAGTACCTACTTAGACTGCTGTAGGGATAATATATCGCACCTTTAAAGAAAAACCGTTACTAAACGAAAATATAAAATTTTACACAGGACATTAAATTAAAAAAATGCACGACTTTTTTGCAATAGAACATATGTTGTAGTTTAAATAAATACCAATTATTATGACCTCATAAATGGCTCAAAGCACCATAATCCTAAATTCTATTGCAAAAAAGCCATGTATTTCTTTTTATTTAAGCTCCTGAGTAAAATTTTATATTTTCGTTTAGTAACGGTTTTTCTTTAAAGATGCGATATGTTTTAATGAAAGAAAAACTAGGAAAGAAATATGCCAGTACGCAAGTCTTGAAATCATAACTTGTACCTATGTACGTAGGAACTTCTACCTGTGCACAACTTCTATCCATTGTCTGTGTGTATCAGAATGGCGGGTGTAATTTCCAGATTTGCCTAAATTTATTACAGTTATTTGGTACCTTCTGTGTACCTTTACGTACCTCTCTTGAAAATCTGTGTACCTACACCCGTATGATGATATTTTAAAAATTAGGTACACCCGCCATCCTGATGTCAGAACCGCGGGTGTACTGCTAACCAATATATGTAGCCAAGCGTACTGTTTATGTAAATTTGGTACCTCTTGTGTACCTGCAGATAAAAGTATTAAATAAACGAAATACTGCAAGGTTGCTACAAAAATAAAAATAAATAATTTCTCGTAAAACGTATCTTTTAAAATAACAATCTACGTATTGATAACTTATCTTAAATATTAAAAAAAACTATATGTATACATAATTACAAAAACAACATATTGCCCATTTTAGAATTGTGAAGGATTTATAGAATTAGGATGTTTGTCTATCAGTGTTTCCAGAATCAAAATGAAACAAGAGACAGTTTTAAAGGATATATTAATTAATTTTCACGATAACGAAATAAGAAAGGATTAATATATGAATAACGCACTGATTCCATGTGCATTTAACTCGGCCTTATAATTTGTTACAAAACTATAATCAATGTAATAAAAATTGGACTAGTATACAGGGTGGAAAGATAAGTCGGGCGTTGAAGGCAAAGTACCTTAAATCCTTAAGTTAGCTTATTTTACTTAAAGGAAACATTCCTTTATTTTTAAAAAGAAACATAACCGCATTCAAAGATTTTCTAAAAGTTGCTTGCCCAGCCCGGGACTCTTGAACCAACTAAAATTTAAAAAAACAAAGTCGCTATTTTATTTTACTAATCGATAAGGTTATTAGTCAAGGTAAAATTTCTCTAAGAAACATTTGGTCTTAAAAATAAAAATGATCGTAAAATCTAACATTAACTTTATTTTATAAAAAATTTCTTTAACGAACTTTTGTACTAGATTGGTACTCTTCAGGGATTTGTGGTACGACAGACGAGAGTAAGACCAAATGTTTGTTAAAGAAATTTTATCCTGAATAATAACCCTTACGATTAGTATAATAAAATAGCGAGTGTTTGTTTTTTTAATTTTAGTCGGTTGGAGTCCCGGGCTAAGCAAAAAACTTTTAGAAAATCTTTGAATGCTGTTATGTATCTTTTTTCAAATAAAGGAATGTTTCCTTTAAGCAAACTAAGCTAACTTGAGGATTTAAGGTACTTTCCCATCAACACCCGACTTATCTTTCCACCCTGTATAATTAAAACATCCTCTATTAACTACACAGTATTTTAACGTTAATAATAGTAAAGATCCATTTATGTTACAGACATGATTTTAATCCGTATATTATACATTCTGCAATCATACATTTATAGCTTTTTGTTACATGATTACGAAGTTACGAAGTTTGCCTCTAAAACAATGTGATCTGTAATGGCCAATACACGTAATTCTATCTGTTTTAGGACCTGAAGGTAAAAATTCAATAATACCAAGCAAGCTATATGTGGTATCGTTTAATGTTATACTACGGGGCACATCATCTAAACATATACTTTCGGATTGACTTAACTCAAACGACACAGTGTTGTGAAGTATATAACTGAATGTTCTTATTCCCTTGCAGTTATTACGCCGACATTCAACAATATTTACATCGTCGCTTAACGAATCTTGTGCGGATTTATTTAGTAGAGAAATATTTTCACAAATATCTGTGTCAATAGGAATAAATGCAATTTTTCTGCGGACTTTTTTAAGTGGACAAGATTCGTTTGTACAAGATTCTATACGCTCAGCACTGTACATTATAGCACTGTCTATTAGAATCTTATCAAAGATATACGTCACTGAACACTCACAATTTATATTGGTTATATTATTATTAGAAACCTTTTTGTCAAAAAATTTGCCTAAAATTTCAGCTCGACGTTTGTACAAATATTGTTTTTTGCTATTTTTGTCAATCATCGCTTTTACGAATTGACAGTACATGTTGTCGCTATTTAGTATCGAAGTGGTTAAATTAAAACCATCAACACATCCAACAGCAATTATTTGAGAAACAGCATCGAATGCACATGTGTTAGATACCAGGACATCTTTAATACCAGTTCTTGTCCTAGTTCCATTAAACAGTAATGGAATAGAGTTTAAACCTATCCTATGTTTTGATGATGTGCTTCGTTTACCTAACCCCTTCCAATTTTCTACGAGAGATGGATTTTCTGAGAAAACTGATTCATCCTTGAACTCTTTTTTAACTATTTGTGATTTAATTTTCTTTGGTTTATTTTTTCTTTTGTTGCTTGTTGGGGATGAGCTATTTTCCTCATTTTTTTTATCATAGCCGTTTTGACTTCACCAGCCAAAAATTCTGAATGGATTTTTAAAAACTCATCAACTCTTAGTCTCTGGCTTTTTGTGGGAATACGACAGAGGTA
Source organism: Dryobotodes eremita (assembly GCA_917490735.1). Taxonomy (NCBI): domain Eukaryota; kingdom Metazoa; phylum Arthropoda; class Insecta; order Lepidoptera; family Noctuidae; genus Dryobotodes; species Dryobotodes eremita. Next base: position 12,278,375 of record OU823251.1, on the reverse strand, counting down.
TCTTTTTATCGTTTTAAAATAACTTTCTACGTTGGATGAAGTGGCCACGGTATTGGTAGAGTTATAAACCGTCACCATTATATTAGACCATAGTGGGAGTTGGCTAACCAAACGAGTTAGTGTTCTTATAAATGACGGCATGTAAAATAAATTTTCATGACAACCGGGTTCATCATCATCAGCCAGAGATACCAACAAGTTTGTTTTGTCGATTTCGTCTCTGTACCATTTAGGGACATTCGTAACTTCTATCAAAGGAAGCGTATCTTCTGATGTATGACCATTGCTTATAATATTTTCATTAAAAATGGAATACGCATTTGCTTCAGTTTCTACAGTGGAACTGCTTGTATCTGTTATTTCTTTGTTCGCTTTAATAATATTTTTGAGTATGTTTATTGCAGTTTCGCATCTTGATCCTGTATTTATGAATTTATGAAGACAAACTGCTATTACATCTGCGATCACGTCTTTTACGCGATCGTAACTATCTAACGATTTAATAAACAGGATACATTTACAATAAAAAGCTTTCACTCGCGAGTCTACATTTTGAAAACATGATAAATTATACACTATTTTCACAAAGTGGCTAGTATCTAAACGTATATATGTTTCTTTTGGCGTTTTAGCGTCCGAATTTAATTTGTTGAACGATGAAGTTAAATAATCTTTCGTGGACTCGTAAGGAGTAAATGCCTTAACTGCAGCTCCAATTAAAGCAGCAGAGTCATCCACTATTACCTCGTTGGGAGGATTTTTTTTTTGCCAACCAAGCTTCTAACCACTTGTATATGGTATTCAAACTTTGATTTTCAGATAACATTTGCATAATAGGTACACTTTTTCCATTGTTTGTGTCATACAGTACTCCTGAATATAGAAATATATGTTTTGTGATGATTTTATCATTTGACGGACCAGTTTCTTTTACAATACTGCCGGTGGCATCTAAACTCATAATAGTTGGTTTTAATTTTGAATAGGATTCATAGTACCGATCTTGAGCTGGTGACCAATAGTGCAAATAAAACGGGTACAAAGCAATATGTCTTATCAATCCGTTATAGGGAAATACTGTTGTCATACTCCACACGGCCAAAATAGGATGATTATGGTAGTACTGACTCTGTTTATATTCATATTTTATTTGTCGCAAACATCCTGCAGTTGGTAGTATTGATGGCTCGGTATCTCCAACGGACATACTTTCATCCGCTAACCTATTACGAACAACTATCGCAGATTCGTTTTTCAAAATTTCAGACAGTTCTCTCCGCTTAGCTGGTGATATTTTAATCTTTTTGGCGGGTATATGATGATGACTACTGTCATAGTCAGTTAAAAACCCTTCACAAACAATAATTTTATCCGTCGGCCAATTGATTCGTATTTTGACACCAGCCTTACATTGTGCACAAGTTCCATAGCATGTAACTGTATCGCCATATTTAACGGAATGATTTTGAAAAGTCCAACTACATGGTATTTTTGTTTTTTTCCAAATTTCTTCGCGTAACAGATGAGCCCATTCATGTTTGGGTAAAACAATTTTTTTTTGAGAAGTCTTCGACTTGGATTGAAATTTGTTTCGTACGGTGTATTTTGTGATAGGTTGTATTTTTTCCCAATGATATAAGTCAAGAAAAAATGTAAAAACCTCATGTTTTCTAGAGACCTCGTCTTCATCTTCTATAGCACCTTCAGAATCTTCTTTAGAATCCGAAGCAAATTCTGTTATGACACTTTTTGAAACAATGCTCTTTGAATCACTGTTATCAGACGACACATCATGAAGGCTTTCAGAATCAAAAAAATTGTCATAGTTCCTTTTTAATGATATATACAAAGCCTTTGCAGACATCTTACACTGTAGATCCTTAGAAATTTCATGAAATATCTTATCACAGGGTGAAGGCAAAACATCTTTTAATTTGAAATATTGTTGATATTTTACAAACGCTTGTTTTTGCTCTTGTAACGGTACACAACTTTTGTTACCACGTTTCATTTTATAAAAATAAATTCACTTTTCTTTACACTTTTTCGAGAGACAACAAAATATTACGCAATCTGTAAGATTACTATATCGTCAAATGGTCGTTAGAGGGTTGGTGTAATATATTAATATTTACGTCTACCTTCATTCGAAACGATAAACCAAGTATGTCTCAACAAGAAAATTATATGCATACATTATCTAGCTTGATATATATTATGTTATGAATCTATTTCGATCCTGGAACTGAATGGAAATAATTTCATATTTTATTACTATTGATATCAGAATCATTAGGAAACAGGCAACAAGGAAATATAATGACCGCGTCCTTGCATCAGAGTAATACAAATGCATCAAATAAAAATAGTTTAATTGTAGACTGCCAGTGGTCCAGTGGTCGTAGTATGCGACTGCTGAACACGAAGTTGTGAAACAGAACACATAAAACAACAATTTGCGGATCACATTTAAAGTGTTGTCCTGAGTCTGTGTGTAACTTGTGTCCGTTAATTTCATTTCCGATTCCCGGTATAGTCACGCACGCAACAGTGACTAAATGATACACGGAGGTTTGGGATTACTATTAAAGATATTAGGTACACATTAAACGTATCTTGGCAATATGTTTAATATGGAGGTTCAAGGTTCAATTACCGAAGATTGTTATTATCCTTTGACGTCGTTACTATTGTTAGTTAGTATTATAAAATACAAAGTAATGTCGTGTAATAAAAAAATTGTTTTTTATTTTTCGCAGCAACCTTGCAGTATTTCGTTTATTTAATACTTTTATCTGCAGGTACACAAGAGGTACCAAATTTACATAAACAGTACGCTTGGCTACATATATTGGTTAGCAGTACACCCGCGGTTCTGACATCAGGATGGCGGGTGTACCTAATTTTTAAAATATCATCATACGGGTGTAGGTACACAGATTTTCAAGAGAGGTACGTAAAGGTACACAGAAGGTACCAAATAACTGTAATAAATTTAGGCAAATCTGGAAATTACACCCGCCATTCTGATACACACAAAGCTTTGATACTTTGATATCAGTTCAGCACGCAATTACACAGTCCAAAGCCTGGTAAAGTGTGATGGGAAATTAGAATAATTTCTTTTCATAAGTACATAGACGGTTCGTAATCATGTGTGTTCGAGGAAAGTTTATTCACCCCCAATCGTAGCCTACTCTAGAGTTGCGCGTAATTACCTACTATCTATCTTCTACTTATCCTAACAACACTATCCTAAAAAGGTGATGTGTATGAAGGGAAGAGAAGTTCAAATTAATAGGTACCTACAGCACGCCGGAGACTAGTCTACCGCCTACGTCGACGACCCATCTCTAATAATGATGCTAACAGAACTGACTGGGTAGTGGGCTTTAGCGCGACTTGCAAACGCGCGCGCGGCGCGCGGCGCCGCCGCGGGGCGCAAGTGCAAGTACCTACCTACCCATAATGGATGTGTTTATTCTAGTGTGCAGGCAATTTATTATTTAAGGTCAAAATACAAAATACTGTAATCAGTGTTTTTTTTTGCTTGGATATCTTTGGTTAGACATACTGAACGCTGTGTTAAAATTTGTCCACCTATTTTAATGGGACCTTATATATCCTCAAACTAAACACAATTGTAAAATTTCAGTCACTACTTATTTGAAAACTCTTGACTATCAGGGAACTGAGAATTTGTTGATCCCTCTCAGATAGACTATCTGTACCTACTACGAGTACTTATCCCCTTTGCTGCTTCTACATACCATCAACTATACTCGCACCACACTCACACAAGCAACCTCTCACATTCACTCTTGCATCCCTCTTATAGACTTTATCTAGTTACTAACTCACAGTCTAGTAACTCTTTATTTTTTGTTGTTTGTTTCTCAATTCAACCTTAGTTAAGTATTACTGCCTTGCTATAATGGTCCAAATCACAGGCATCTAGTCGCGGGAGGGCCCTGGTGACCTGTAATACAGGTTTTTATATAAACCTACTTCAGGCACCAGTCTCTCACAAAGTTAGCTCCTTGTTTGTGCACTATTCTAATATTAGTTGTAAGTACATAACTTGTGTAGAGAAAATAAACGTTTTATATTATTATTATTAAACTTTGTCTTATTTTACTACGCATTTGATACCCTAATCTTGTTCAATAAAAGCTATACTCCACGTATTAACTTTATGTTATGTAAAGAAAAAGAAAGAAAAGAAGAAAGAAAATACATTTATTTGCGGTAAACATGACGCAAAGAAAAAACACACAAATACAAAAAATAACGAGTTGGGGAAAAATATGCGTCACATTCACGCAAAACGGCAATCGCTCAGCATAATGCTACGACCCTATGCGAGACAGAGCCCCAGCGCTGGTTTTCAGCGATAGCCGGCGCTGACGTGATGACGTCAACCAGTGCAGCATACGAAAATTAAAAATAAACATTAAAATAAGAAATAAAATAAATACACTATGACCTAGTTCAAAAAGTATATAAACATAATATAATAGGTCTTTACCTATGAAATTGCCGTTTTGTATGAAAAAATTTAAACGAATTTTTTTCATGAATTTTTTATTTGTATTAATCGAAGTAATCACCCATGCAATCAATGCATCTTTGCCATCGCAGTGGCAGTTTATTGATGCCCTTCTTAAAGAAATCAGCTGGACGGGAGGCAACAAATTCTTCAAAGGCATTTTGTACTGCCTCTCGGGTATTAAATTTTTTTCCCGCCAAGAAGTTATCCAAATTCTGGAAAAAGTAGTAGTCTGTAGGCGCAAGGTCTGGTGAGTAGGGCGGATGACGGAGAGCTTCCAACCCCAGTTCTTGCAACTTGGAGACCGTCTGCTGTGCAGTATGAGGTCGCGCGTTGTCGTGCAGGAGCAGCGGAGACGAGCGATTGACCAATGCTGGTTGGAGATGCGCCAGCTTCTCCATCATTGTGTTCAGTTCTTCACAGTACACATCTGCAGTAATGCTCACCCCGTTTGGTAAGAAGCTGTGATGAATCACACCGGCGCTAGACCACCAAACAGTGACCATCACTTTTCTAGGGGTAAGTTTTCGTTTAGGGCATTGTTTAGGTGCTGAACCAGGATCCAACCAACTTGCTGAGCGCTTACGGTTATCAAACAGAATCCATTTTTCATCGCAGGTAACAATGCGGTTCAAAATTCCTTCATTTGTGTGTCTGTTGAGCAGTGCAAGGCACGTCTCGACGCGTACTTCGCGCTGGCGATCATTGAGTTCGTGGGGCACCCATTTGTCAAGCTTTTTTACCTTGCCAATTTGACGCAAATGGACCAATATTGTTTTGACGCTAACGTCGAAAGCTGCTGCTAATTCAGCCGTAGATTGTGTATCATCAGCTTCCACAATCGCCTTTAATTCGTCATTGTCGACCAAAGTCTTCGGACGACCGCGAGGTTCATTTTTCAGGTCGAAATTTCCAGAACGGAAGCGAGCAAACCAATAACAGGTGGTGCGTTGGTTTGTAGAGTTAGCTCCGTAAACGTCGTTGATGTTGCGTGCCGCTTGTGCCGCGTTGCTGCCACGACGGTACTCATATTCCATAATTACTCGAATTTTTAACGTATCCATGATGACGAAAAAGATTGAAATGCGATGAAAATGTAACACTAATCAATAAAGAAATGACTACTTTTAGAAAAAAAAATCCATGTTTTTAAAATAAAATTAATTTGAAATTAGAATTCATAGCCAAACAAAAATTATTTTGATTTGAAATGGCCAGTACTGCAGAACGGCAATTTCATAGGTAAAGACCTAATATATGTAATATATATATGTGCCATAGACGTAAATAATCTAATGTCAAAGTAGTTTATAAGACTATTACATCTAGACAAAAAGCTCCCTGACAACCCGTACCAGCACCCTAATTACGTAACACACTATCTATCACAATCTGAATCATTTTGAAGCCTATTGCTAATCCATTGCTTCATATGATCGAAAAATTTGCCTGCTCAACAACATAAATAACGCAATGAATGTTGTTGAACTGTCAAAATGAAACCCATTCCTACTGTTAGTGTGTTACGTAATTACCCCGCAGGTTTATTTGTTTATTATGTCATGTAACGGCGCATTGATGTCGTTCTAAAATTGACATCCTAACTGGCTTCTGTAACTAAATATAAAAGATTAATTGACATTATGCAACAATTGAGAAAACGATATCATATGAAAGCCTTCGAACTCTTTACCGATTACAAAGTAAATATCAATAGACCTTAATATAGCATTAAACATCAAATAATGCTAAGAAACTAGCCATTTTCTGGATCGTAACATAAAAGCAGAAAACGCAACATTCACGTATCTTTCTCGGTCGTTTCCTTTGAAATACAGTCACTGCTTGTTAGTGTGCCTCTCGAAATATAACTCCTACACTTTCCTGCTCCCTTTGTACTGTTTAAAGGCTCAAAACTTTTGCTACCCATTCAGACTTCAGTTATATGAAAGAAAAATAAACAAATCTAGAACTTCCGCGCCCCAGGACCAAGTTGCAGAACGATTTGAATTGTTATGTATGTACAAAATCTACCTTCGGGGAGCTTGATAATTCAAAGCAAATGTTATTGTATTTGATTCCACTACCAGTCTTTAGTTAATTTTGTTTCTAGCATTCGTTGTACCTCGTCTGTAGGTGCACTCCGAAAGAACTTAGTGTAATATTATAGGGGGAAAAAAAATAGAAATCGAATCCCGTTCAGCCACAGACTAAGGTAATCTCGTACGAATGATTAATATCAAACGTGGGCAGGAAATTGATAAAATGCTATGTGTGTACGTTTGCCGCGGTTGACTTGACTTTTATCTCTTGGACAAGCGCCAGAGTTGGATTGGTACTCAAGTTGTCGGGCAAGTTTAGTACCCTCGCGGTATTGAAACGTCCCACTAAAAGCATACTTTTACGGTTACTTACCGAATAGATCTCCATATTAGATACCTACGTAATAGGCCAAGACAAACTTTTAACATGCTAAATTCTGTAAAAAGACTAATTAGATATTTAATTACCCGCCTGCCAAATACATAATAGCTGCCTATCTATTGAGATTTGTTAGTGTACTTTATCGTGTACAAAAATCTAGCTTTAAGATCTGTTAACATTTGAATCTCAAGAGATATAAAAAAAAAAACGATTATCAGCTCCGTAAACGGCAACGTTTTACTCGATTATTTTCTGCTCTCGCAACTTATCACCCTTTTTCTTAAAAACAATATCAAACACGTGAGCAGAGCACCGTCAAGTTTTCGACTTTATCAGGGAATCTAATAATAATAAATTATTATTATTAATAATTATAATCTTATTAATATACTCTTATTAATAATAATAAATTCGTCACGTTGTAACGGTAACATCTAATTTTGTCGCCTGATAATTATATCTGAACTTTGTTAGCTTCGTCCACTTTTGGAATTTTTTATATGTTTTTAGCGCAAACGTCGCTAGGTAATGCTATCGGTATTGGCGGGACTCCAGCATGGAAATGACAGCGACACGACCTGTGTCCATCACATTTTATAAAAACCTAGTGCTTTGCTTCGACATAAATCTATATCTAAAAGCCCAATATTGACAGGATAAATCCAATTAATATTCTAGCTGACGTAAAGAGTTAAATTTACTTCTTACAAACAACTGCTTACAATCTCGTCACTTTATCAAAGTTTGTTCTAGGAAATTGGTTGTAACCAAGAACTCAACGAGCGAAGCTCGAGTAGCTGCTACATCAACCGCTAACAACACTTACAATCTCCTCTACTTTACTATAAGTTACTGACAGGAAACAAAAAGGGCAACGATTTATTGAAATTAAAAATTGTATCAATCAATCTGATTGGATTTTTGAACCTAACATTAACTTGAAAGAAAATTGTGATCACTTAATGCCATTTTTAATCACATTGAATCTATGTTCAGGGTTTTTTTTTTATGAAGACTAAAGTTTATTCCAAATTAATATAAAAGCCGAGGATTTTACACAATTTTACTTTAAAAAAAAAAATATGAACGCCGTGGCTGCAATAACGGCGTACTACCGACTAGTTAATTAATAAATTAACTTTAAAAAAGTCCCAGATTTGGTATTTGGATTATTGATGAGTAGGTATAATAAAGCTAGCCATGGCATATATTTATTAAAACCGACTTATTCATTAATATGAAACAGTAAAATAGTAGAATAGAAGTGTCTTCCTCAGAAAGTTCGATACATAATATATAATTCCTTAGTTAAACCACACATTGACTACCTAATTGAAATCTGGGGGACCGCAGCTAAAACCACTCTAGGAATACTACAGACAGCACAAAATAGATTAATCAAAATTTTATTCAATTACAAATTTCGAACGCCTACTCATAAGATATACGAAGATACCAAAATAATGACCATTTCCCAAACATACATGTACTATACGTGTATTCTAATACGTAAAATAATTCATAAGGATATTCATACATCGCTAAATTTTACCAAAAAACATCAAGTCCAAAAAATCAGACTTCGAAACTCCAACTACTTAGTAACGCGCCCACCCAGAACAGTTAATTACGGAAAAAGAAACATTGAATATGAGGGTGTCAACATGTACAATAAAATACCGATGGCTATAAAAGAACAGAAAAGTATGTCTACGTTTAAAAAACAACTAAAATCACACATTATGAGTAACTCAAAAATTTAAAAACTTAAAACTAATACAAAAATAAAATAATAATATTCAATTGGTCAGTACGCTGCCTTGTATGCCACATCTAGTATGTTGTAACTTTTACTTTTGTATCCGTGTTTGCTCGGTTGGTGATATTCATTGTGTTATGTGTCTACCCGTTAAAAATTATTTTTTCTGTACGCTTGTTGTTTAAACATAAATTGTAAATCTTGTTTCTCAGTAAGTGAATTATTGTTAATTCTTATGAGGAAATAAAGTTCTTAAACCAGAAAATAACATGAAACGGACAAATCGTATTTTTTCTGTCTCACTCGGTTCTATGCAGAGGGATTTTTGAGGTCTCCACGCTAGAACCGCTTTCATACTTGTGCACAAAGTTTTATTGTCTACTGTCAAAGGGCAAAATAATCGCGGTGTGAATAATGAAAAGACAATTTGCGTTGACGATGCGAATCCTCGACGCAAGTTCAACGGACGGAGGCGGGATGCGTGCGAGACAGATGGACTAGCGGGCTAGAACTTCCATCTAGTATTTGTTTTACTTAAATCTTGATTCTGAATCTAAACTAGGAAATACTCTTTACAATTTTTTTGTTTTTATTTTTGTCTATGTATCAGTAAAGTTAAAGATACCACACCTAAAACAAAAGAAAAAGTTTTATTTTCTGTTAAATAATTCCATGCAAAAACAAAAACTTACCTATCTCCTTTTGCAAAATTATTATAGTAAAAGTCCGTAGTGATATCATTGACCATTCATAAGACATGCATTTAAAATGATTTAGTATACAATCTTAGTGGATGGGCGACCATCAGCAGGGTGTCGGCACGCAGGCGCGTTGAGGCTTCTGCGCCCCGCTCCCGGCAGCTCGACGACGCCACGGGCGCGGGCGGACGCCGCACGCTCAACCGGCCTACATATACACATGACTCGATTCTCTCTCGAATACAAATCGATACGTATCCGATTAATCAAGACGAATAACGTGCCAAACGAATCCTATGCTCAAAACTCAACAATTGACAGTTTTCGACCACATTAACGTACTGCAGCGCTAATTACATTGTAGAAATGTTATCTGTGATTGGTGTTAGTGAATGGTTGGTGTGTATTCGTGTAGTAAATTAATTGGTGACGATGTGTACATAACACAGGTGTTTCGTGTGAGAGTGACATTAAGTAGTTTTACAGGTATGTAATGTTTTTTTATTGCCATTAACATAAACAGGATAAAATGTAAAACAACGAAACTGAATTGCTAATAAGAAACGTTATTATCCAACACGTTTCATTGAACAAAACTATTAAGCTAAATCTAGAGAACTCTTATTATTTCTGAGGTTATAAATAATAGGTTCTATTCCTGAGCGCGTTGTACAGATGGCTACATATCAAGCTATACATTTCCAGTGTAAGCCAATCTCGCATTGTATAGGATTTCCGTAAAATGAGAGGTCAGCTTATACTGGAAATGTATAGCTTAATATGTAGCCGTGTGTACAACTGAAGGTCTAATAAAAATAGAAGCAATTCTCCTTTATTTATATTTATAGCAAAGCCAGGAATTTCGGTTTCCTTTCATATATATTTTCACAAAACGGAGAATCAAGTATTTCTTTGTAATGTTTAATATTAAATAAGGTGCTTATTTTCTCGTCTGAACCTGACACATGTACATGATTATGATGTCAGTTACGTACGGGCACATATTTTGTACATACCTCAAATAGCCTTAAACCTGATAAAGCCTGTTTTCCTGTCATGATGTGACACGTCTGACGTCTGGCATTAGCCAATCATAGCGCAAGAAGAAATTGAAGACAAAATATATACAAAACGCCGTTCCTTTGTTTCTGAATTTTCTTCATGTACCTAATATGTACATTGTCTCATAAAACCTTCTCAGTCAAGACCTTGCATGGAAATACAAAGATGATTTATTAGATTCTAATTTTATTCTGTTATTATTTCACCTCAGTTCTTTTTATAGAGATTTTTCCTTGTGGTGTACGTAATTGAAAATTAAATATTACCGCTTGCCTTGCTGTATAATTTCATTATGAGGTCAGTTTAATGTTGTGTAAGAGGATAGATTAGTATCAGTGAAGCCCATTTTCAGCATCATTATAATGATTAGCCTTTCAGTCATAATATACAGACATTGTTTTCCTTTTTTTTTTAAAGGCCACCTTTTGTTCCAACCGTGGGTTTCTCTAAAGGCTACGGTATAGATAAATGATAAAATGATAAATGATTTTATTTCTGTAAGTAGGTTTGAAACAAACACTTTTACGCGTCAATCATATTTTAAAAACTAGATGAGGTCGGCGTTTCCTATCTGACTACTCTGAGAAGAAAGGCCGAAGCAAACTCAGAGGTCACAGTCTCTCAAAGTTCTCAATAGGTAGTCAGATACCGTCCCTCAATGGCTTGTTTATGGTAGTCGTAATAGCAGCACTTCGTCTGCCAAGCCTGGTGATGATGACGAGTGTACATTGTGACAGGCAAAAGCCTTTCTACTGACAATAAATAACTGATAAACTAATGATACCAACGGCCGACGACAACGATAAGGTCACCAAACGGTATCGTCGTCGACTGCAAGTCAAGCGTAGTGATTTTGGCGGAAGTTCATTTCAGCACCTTCTTTCCACGTCACGTAGGTGTCGTAAAAGGCTACAGGACGGGAAGCAGTGCGACCTCCTTTCTGCTAATAAAAATAACCAGCGATGAGCAAACCATTAAGCATTACGGCGATATGGGCGTTCATGGGAGACACATCCCATTAGTCCCATTAGTGAACGTTTCAGGATTATTAAAACAAAGACAAGAAGATACAGACTGATGGCATAAAATTATTAGATTATTAGTTGGCAAATCCTCGAGAGGACTGAGAGCTGAGACCCGCCCCGGCTTCGCCCGGGTAGCAAAGCATAATATGATATAGCCTATGTCGCCCGGAGATAGTGTAGCTTCCTAACAGTGAAAGAATTTTTGAAATTGGTTCAGTAGTTTCGGAGCCTATTCAATACAAACAAACAATCATATATTTTCTCTTTATAATATTATTTCACTGTATTTCGTTTATCTATACTAATAATAAAGCTGAAGAGTTTGTTTGTTTGTTTGCTTGAACGCGCTAATCTCAGGAACTGCTGGTCCGATTTGAAAGATTCTTTCAGTGTTAGATAGCTCATTTATCGAGGAAGGCTATAGGCTATATATCATCACGCTAAGACCAATAGAACCGGAGCACTAATGAGCAATGTTTCAAAATCGTGGGTTTTTTTTTCCTTTTGAGAGCTTCCGCTGCGTGCGCTGCGTAAACGGTTAGTTTCGCAAAAATCATGTATTACAGAATTGTTCCTCTTTAAAAGTTCTAAAAAAAAGTCTGCTTGTATCTATCTTTTAAGGTTGGCTCACTATAAACTTTTTTATGCTAGCCAATTTGTACTAAAATAATGCATTATTTGCGAAGGTGTTTTTATAAACATGATATTAATCCTTATCCAAATAAATACGTTATTCATCACAAGTATTTAATTTAAAACAAAATTGCCCTTTACATCATTTGATTTCAATGGGATATTATTAATTGCACATCAAATAAATAATCACCTATCAATTTATTTCCATCATTTAAATACTGACTGCACAGCAAATCAACCAGACCGTACATACATAATACTCACATTCATAGCGTGTGAGTATTATGTATTTGTCTCCGATCAGCCGTTTGTCGTAAAAATGCTCTATTCCCATCCAATACCTAAATGTTCCCGAATACTAACCCTAGATGGTCGACGTCAGTGGCATCCCGAGGTTCGGTTGGTTAGGTTCCTTTAAACCCTTTAGACAGAAATAGGAGCCCCGCAAAGCGGGGCTCCGTCGACCAGCTTATTAACCCTAACCCTATATTTAGATTACCCTAGATTTCGGTAAAACGCAATTTAAATAAAACTTTGTGTAGCTGAGTGTACAAAAAGTCACGCTTTGGTATTCGTTAGTAATAGATTTTTTATTTAAAAAAATGTGGTACTCGTTGGGAATAGAAAATAAATTGATGAAAAAGCTTTTGCTTTAGGAAAAATCGCTGTACGCTGCGAAAATAAATTGTAGTGTGTTTAGTGATATTTTGAGTTGAATATTTTGCTGTGCAATCAGTAATTTTGATGGGAATTCGGAATCTTATTGCATAGAAAAAGGATATTTTTTGATTTGCGTTTAAATACTACCCGATTTCAATGAATATCTTAGGAGATATCGCAGTTTTAAAGTTCCACTCTTACACGGAGAAAAGATTTTAAGCACGAGCACCGTTTTGTTGACGGCAAAATAGACAAAAATGACGTTCAATAAATACCCCAGTAAAAATTTTATCGGTAACCCAGTAAAGTTTCTAAGACCTTAATAATTTTTTTTCCTAGAATTTGTACTGGGTAACCCGGTAAATTTTTTTGGGTTTGCGCATATGGTCCCACGTTACTGCAGAGCCCCAGTAAAAATTCATAAACTCCCCAGGAATATTTTAAGAAATCTTTTCTCCGTGTACTGATAAAAGCGTGATGTACCTAAAACAGCTCCTTAACGTACGTATTATTTAAATATATTTTCACCCTCTACGTAAACGAAGTCGCGGGTTAAAGTTAGCGTTAGCCCAAAGTAACTATTCCACGCGGACGAAGTCGCGGGCAGAAGCTAGTTACAAAATAAATTTAGGTTATACCTTAGCCTCAGCAACACGTGGTGGTTATGCTATTAAATTGTAGCTTATACGAGAGCGTTTGTATTTTTAACATAGCGCCATCTATTGAATACTTACACAATCCAGTCAACAGATATCGCCAACTGTTAGAATCGTTTAGAGCTAACAGATAATTGTGACTGTCAAATAATTTGCAATAAAATAATATTGCGACTATAAATTGAGATGTAAGCTATCCTATCTTTCAAGTTGGATCAAGTTGCACACGGTGTGCAAATCAAATTTAAAATCGGTTCAGTAGTTTAGGAGTCCATCGCGGACAAACAACGTGACACGTAATTTTTATATATATAAAGATGAGTGCTCATAATTATCAATAAAAAATGTAACATAAGTAGGTAGGTACTGTTGCAACTCACGCGGTCTATGAGATGGCTCATGTCCAGCATAGAAATTACTATGACGTTGTTTTTTTCATGCTTTATTAACAATACTAGCTTTTACCAGCGGCTTCGCCCGCGTGGAGGTCGGATATTATCCAACGGGAACCAAATACCGGGATAAAAAGCATCCTATGTGTTAATTCAGGTTATAAACTACCTATGTGTGTGCCTGATCCAAATCCGGTTCAGCCGTTTTTGCGTGATTGAGTAACAAACATACAAACTTTCACATCTATAGTCATAGATATCGTGTTTAATTATTAGTAGAATTGTTCAACAAGTCTTCAAACGCCAGCGTCTCCAACAGATTGCGAGGTTAATTAATGCGAATTACTGTGCGATAAAATAAGTTCTTTAGAATGTTATCGTAAACAAGAATAAAAAACCTATTAATAAATTACAAGAAAGAATTATATAAACAAGTCAAGACCGTATAAAATATGGCTGTCGATAATGCGACCAAAAGTGTCAGTCTTCATTACTCCTCAGTTGATGTCCCATTTTTTAAATAAGAACAATGTCATTTCAGAGTATCGTTATTTATGATGAAATACATAATTTCTCTCTGAAGCAAGAGATTGCCTACTACAGAGTCTTAAGGGCAAAGGCCTCTTCTCACACATATACGGAACGAGCATCCATCAATCACTATATTTAAAATGTGCTTATTGAAGGTTTCAAACTAGTAGTAGGGTCTATCCACACATATCAGGGTCAGGGCCTTTCGGGCTCAATGGTCAGGGACGGAAAAACTATTGCTTGCATACATTTTATATAAACTTGTTCACACATATTCGGGTCGGCCCGTATGCGGCCTTAATGTTCGGGAGTATGTATATGATTTTTAAGATTGACTAAGAAAGGACCTGCATTATGTGCATTTGAAAATCTCAGACTGGTATATGCCAGGTCTACTCTCTAAGCCTGAAATCCGTAGTTTCGGCAGAAGTTACGGGCGATTCCAACACGGTATTATTTTTTTTTTTTTTGGGTGGGAAATCATCAAATGACGTTTCCCGCTCTGGGCGGAGCGGAAGGGCGTGTCAGACTCTTACTGACTAAAACCCACCCGTGTTCCTTCAGTTGCCTGTGCGCCAGGGCCACGGTAACTCTTTCGAACAATCCGCGACCCCGGCAGGCATCGGTCCTATCGGACCCCGTCAATGGTGCTGACATCTCTTTGAGGCGCGCGTGGAACACGACGCGCCGTCGACCCGGGCCTGGTCCTTACCGGACGGCGAGCTGCCCATTGCTCGCCGTCCGCAAGCCCGCGCCTACGGTGGCCGGGAGTCGGCAATCGACTCCCGACGCCCAGGGTGTCTCCTCCTCCTGCGGCGGCTAGGGGCGCGAGAGCGTAGAGATTGCCTCTCCCTCTCGCGCTCCGCCTCCTCCTTCGCGAGCATTACTGCTTCGCAGAAGGAGGTGACGGCTTCCCATTCCCTCTCGCTCCGTACCATGGCCTGAACCAGGGCCGGACGCGAGAGGTCGCCGCCGCCGATCGCCGCCACGAGGACACGGCGGTGCTCTGCCCAAGCCGGGCAGACCTCCACCGTATGCTCCACCGTGTCCTCCGGTCGATCCACACAATGGTAACACCCGGGCGTTTCCTCCCGCCTTATTCGAAACAGGAACCTCCCGAAACATCCATGTCCGGTGAGGACCTGCGTCAGGAGCAAGGTGAGGACGCCGTGGCGCCTCTCAAGCCACTCCTCAAAGAGGGGTCTTACCGCCGCAATTGTGGCGTGCCCTGCGCTGGGTTGCGACAGTCGCACTCTCCATGCCGCCATGAGATCCCGCCGGAGCTCTATCCGCTGTGCCGCGATTTCTCGCGGCAGCGGAGTTACGCCCCGGCGTTTCGCCTCCTCGCGCCACTCCCAGACGTGCGCGAGGACCTTTGCCTCCAGATCCCACGGCGGCAATCCGGCAAGGAGGCTCGCCGCTTCGCAGGAGACCGTGCGGTATCCCCGTACCATCCGGATGGCCATGACCCTTTGGGACGCGTTCAACCGGCGGGCTGGCCGGAGCCTTAACGAACGCGCCCACACCGGTGCCCCGTAAAGGGCCATGGACCGCACGACCCCCGCGTAGAGCCTCCGGCAGGAGGCGCTTGGCCCCCCCAGATTGGGCAAGAGCCGCTTCAAAGCAGCCCCGGCCCGCTGCAGTCTGGGAGCCAAACGTCGGAAGTGCTCGACGAAGTTCCACCGGCTGTCGAGGACGAGTCCCAGGTACTTCATCGTCGACTCGACGCCGATGTGAATCCCTCCTACCGTTATTTGGGAACCCGACAGTGGCGCGTTCCGAGGACCATGAAAACACATGGCCTCGGACTTGTGCAAGGCCACCTCGAGTCCCAACTGCCGGATCCTCTCAACGACTGTCGCAACCCCGCGTGTCATGAGTTCGGCCGCCGCCTGGTGCGACCTCCCCTGCGCCAGGACCAGCGTGTCGTCAGCGTAGCACACTACGCTGACGCCGCTAGGGAGGTCGGCGCGCAGCACCCAGTCGTAACCGATGTCCCACAGATGCGGCCCCAGGACCGATCCCTGTGGGACACCGCACGACATCTCTCGCCGGTTCCATTCTCCCTGGTGACCGGGGTAAATAACCGCCCTATCCGTCAAATAGGCCTCGACCACACGACAGAGGTAGGTCGGCATCCGGTGATACCGGAGTGCCTCCCTGATGCAACTCCAGGGCAGGGTATTGAAGGCATTGGCGATGTCTAGAGACACCGCCAAGACGACCCCACCCCGGGCCACAGCATCCCCCGTCGTGAGGGCTCGCACGCGCATGATGGCATCCACCGTGGAGCGCCCCCTGCGGAAACCAAACTGGCTGTCCGCCAAATCCGGCCCCACCCGCACCAGCTGCCCGACGAGGCGGTCTGCAATGACTCTTTCAAAGAGCTTGCCCACCTCGTCGAGCATCACAATGGGCCGGTAAGCGGACGGAGAGTCCGCAGGGCGCCCCGGCTTCTTAATGAGGACCAGTTTCCCCGTCTTCCAACGAAGTGGGAACTGGCCCTCCTCCAAGCATGCGCTTAGGAGCCCTCTTAGTCGAGGCCCGAGAGCCTCCAAGGCCAGGACCCAGGCTTTTCCAGGTAAGCCGTCGGGTCCTGGGGCGGTATTCTTGGCACTCAGCCTACGTACCGCCACTCTCAACTCTACCTCGGTCACCTCAGGAGCAACGTCGTCATCGTCGGGTCTGTGGTCCGCAGTTGGCACCGCAGGAGGCGGAGCCATGGGCGGGGGAGTATGCTCCCCCCGCGAGGGGAACAGAGCGCTCACCACGCCCTCCACGAGCTGGGGCCGGAGACTCTGAGTCAGCGGGGGAGCCCATGGGCGGAGTTTCTCCCGCACCACCTTATATGGGCGCCCCCACGGGTCCCTGTTCAGAGTCCCCAGCGACTCCTCACGGGCCAGTCCCCTGGCCCGCAGGATCTCCGCTCGGAGGGCGATCTTCGCCACTCTGTAACCCTCGTACAGCTCCGCCTGAATGGCTTCCGTATCCGGAGGGCGGATACGGAGCCTACGGTGCCTGGTGTACAGGCGCCGCGCGGCAACGCACGCCTCGCGCAGAGACGTTAGTTCCGGCGACCACCAGTACACCTGGCGCCAGGCGCGTCCGGGCTGGACCCGGGGCATTGCCATGTCACACACTTCTGACATGGCCTCCCGGAACCACTCTGCCTCGTCGTTGATGTCAGCAGGCCTGTCCGGTGATGACACCCAGGCCTGCACGATCGAGGCTTCCAGGAGGAGCTCCCGGTCCAGCTTCTTCAGCGCCCACCGCGGACCACTCGGGGCCTGTCGGACCAGCGCGCTCGAGGTCTGGGCGGAGACGTCAAACCGGATGTACCGGTGGTCGGAGTACGTCTCCACCCCCTCCATGACACGCCAGTCAAGGACACGCGGTGACAGAGCGGGGCTGGCGAACGAGATGTCCACCACTGACTCGCCCCGCATCCGCACACACGTGGGGACAGAACCCCGGTTTAGGACGACCAGGCCTGTCTCCAGAGCCCAGTCCTCCACCATCCCGCCCCGTGTGTCCGTGTACCGGGAACCCCAAGCCGTGTTCTTGGCATTGAAGTCCCCGAGTACGAGCACGGGCAGGGTATGGTACCCGACGACTACGACTCTCAACTCCGCAAGGGAGTTGTGGAACTCGGCGAGAGTTCGGCTCGGGGAGAAGTATACCCCTACCACAACAATCTCCCCGAACCGTGCTGCCACGCAACCCCGTCCCCTCTTGACTGCCTCAAGCGACGGGGTACCGGCGGCGGCCGACGAAATGAGGGTCACTGAGCCGCTCAGGTCCTCCACCCAGTCATCCCTGGGCGGGACAAAGTACGGCTCAGCGACCACGGCGATGTTGATCGACCACTGCGCCATGCTCTGGAGCAACAGATCCTGAGCAGCGGCGCAGTGGTTGATGTTCGCCTGGAGGAGGCGTAATGGGGCCATTATTGGCACTCCATATCAGCCCCCTCCCGAGCCCCCTGTGAGGGCCCTGCCGCGGTGGTTGCGGCAGCTACGACAGTAGGGGCGGCAGCGGCGGCGGCAGTGGCGGCGGGTGCGGCGGTGACGGCGGTGGCGGAGGGCTTGCCCCTGCCCCTGGCTTTGGCGGGTGGAGCGCAGGCCTTACTCCCAGCCCGGTGATCGGCCGGCTTGCCAGCTGCCGCACATAAAAAGCAGTGCGGCGTGGCATTGCACGAGCCGGCCTTGTGACCGGGCTGACCGCAGCGGAAGCAATGATCGCTGCGGTCCACCTCCGAGGTGCATTGCACTCCCACGTGGTTGCCCACTTGGCAGCGGAAGCACCTCAGAGGTCTGGGTTCCAGCAGTTTCACCTGCGCGGAAACCCAGCCCACCAGGAGCCTTTGGCCCTCCCCGGCGACTTTCCTGGCCGCCGCCACGGGGCAGCTCACCGTAACGGCTCGCATCCCCTTGTGGTCAGGACGGATGATGCCCGCTCTCACCTGTTCGGCAGAGCAACCCCCAGTCCTGACGACGGCGGCCACCACTTCAGCCTCCGTCACACAGTCGTCCAGGCCCAGAATGCGCATGTCGATGCACTTGGTGGGCCTGGACACTCGGGCCTCGTCCGCATTTAGGGACGCCCTGAGCCTTTCGGCCAGAGCGTCAGCGGTCGGGCCGCTCGCCGCACCGGGCACCTCTAGCATCCGGGCCCCGGTCGCAGTGACCCTCACCCGGATGCCATTGGTGACGCCCAGCTCCTGCAGGTTCACCGCCGCCCTCGCCTTCGTGAGCACGTCGCGGTAGGACACGCCCTTCTTTTCCGCTTCCGGCTGTAGTGTAATCACTACAGCTGCGGACTTCGGGGCGCGGAGCCTAGCCGCGACGCTTCGCTCCTTGCGCCGCTGCCGCCTCTCCCTCCTTTTGGCCGCCCTAGTTGCCTTACCCGCCTTCCTCTTCTCTCCGGCCACTTGCCATTCGGCGTCGGCCAGAGGAGCATTAGGAGGCGGGGGGGGCGGCCGTCTCGCCGCCGGGGCTGGGGCCCTCGCCGCCTGCGTAGCCACGCCACCCCTTCTTGGGCTTGGGCGGTGCCGACTTAGCCAGGGGCGGCTTCGCGGGATCTGATGCTGGCCCGCCTCTCGACCGCCCTGCCGTTCCTGGCTTGGCCGCAGCGACGGCAAACGATACCTGCCGGCTCGCCGCTAGCGGGGGGCGCAGGACAACGGCCTCCAGAGCGGAAAATCGGCTCTGGAAGGCAGCCAGCTCCCGCCGCACCAGGGCCAAAACCCGGTCCTCTGCAGGCACTGGCACCGCCCGGCCTTGCCTATCCCCTTCCTGCGGCACTTCTCGGGGGGCGGCTGCTGCTCGGAGGCCGGCCAGGTCCGCTCGGAGCTCCTCGTTCTCCTTTCGGAGAAGCTCCATAGTGGCCGTCAACCGGGTGACCTCCGCCCGCATCTCGGACATCCCGTCCGATTGAGGCCCGAATTGAATGGCCTTCACTGCCTCCATAATGGAAGCCGCGGCAGCGGGTATGGCCTTGTCTTTGGAGGACTGAATCCTCTTCAAGGCCACACCCTTTAGCGCAGCTACCACGGCCGCCTCTAGCTTGGCCAGTCGCTCGGCCTTGGGGCCGCCAGCGGCGTCCGGCTCACCGTCTGACGACTCAGACAGTTCCGCCCCGCGTGGCGCGCCCTCCGTAGTGAGCCTACCGGCTCGCTGGTCTGGCTCGACTGGCCTGGCACAACTCGGCTCGCTAGCCTCCTGAGTGGCGAGCCCTGTACCCCTTTCACGACCTCCACCCCGCCGACAGGTCTTCCCGATTTTTCGGGCGGAGCTTCTCCCGCCATCAGAGGACGACCACTGGCCATCCCCTGGTTTGGGGCGCTTCTGGAAGAGCCTACGGTTCTTCCCAGCATCCCCTGTAATCACGCGCTCCGGGCTCTTGACAGAGCCCCTCGCGCCCGACGCGGCATCGGACTCCGACCCCGCATCGCTCCTCTCCTCTCCACTGCTCTCTTTTTGTGTTGTTGTTTTGTTCAGATTTTCCGTACTTAATCCCACGAGTATGGGGGAAATAAAAGGTCATTCCCAGGTTCACCCCCTGTCCCTAGGCAAGTGTTCATTTGTTTCCCAACCAGAGGGTCCACTGGTACTCTGGCTGGGGGTGCGCTAACGACTGATGCGCCACCTACAACTGGAAAGTTGTAGATGACACTACTCCTCAGCCATTCATACCCTCGCCGCGCACCAGAACTTGATATTAGAGGAATTTTTTATAGAGGTTATCTTCCTCGCGGCCCGGGCGGTTAAGCCAAGACCCTCGACCCCCGTCAAAAGTCAGAGACATGACGTTGACGATCTTCGGGGCTACGAGACTAACGGTGGCAGAAGGAGCAGACTCCTTCCTGCCTGCCCGGCGGCAGGGTTAGTGCACACCGAGCCCGCTCTTACTCCGCCGCTGTGCGTCTCTGCTTAACAGAGATACACACGTTGGAGCGTTCCTCCGACAGGATATTAGCGTACGGGCAACAAGACCCCTTAGGCACAGAGTACCTAATGGAGAGTTATTGCCCGCACCCCAGGGTGCACCGTCCCGAAGACTGGCCTTTCCCCCAGACGCATCCAAGGGAAACTCCAGCCCACGGACACACGGGGAGGTTTCCTGTCCTAGCACCCCTTCCAACACGGTATCACCTTTTTTTTTCCTATTTTCGGGGGGAACCTTCAAAAGGCACCCGACCTCTGGGGAGGAAGGTCGGGGAGTGTGGGTTTTTTACCTCACTACAACCACCCCGGTCATCACCATCAGCACATAGACGGGGTCCCGGTTCTTCTTAAAATACCAATTCCAGAACCCCCCCTGTGCAACGCCTGTAAGGCACATCCCTGGGGAGACTGGGGCCCGACCTAAGAATGAATGACACCACGATTTGACAGCTGTCCCTACTCCCGAAGTGTTTTTGTCTGTCCGGAAAAGTTAATTAATCGGGTGTTGGGTTCACTCCAAAGCTTCAAAATACTTTCGAATGGGCCCGTACCTTCGTCGACGGACTTAGTAGGACCTCAGGCCCGAAGCAGCAACCTCATGACCGCGAAGCGGGGCGTTTTCTCTATGAACAATTAGGTGTTTGACACTATGCAAAAATACTTTAAAATTCTTGATTAAAGTAATATTATTAACAACAACACATTTGTTACAAAATATAATATTATTATAACTATTTATATTCCACGAAGTGGCGACAAATAAGTGATATATTAGTTAATTCGGAGAGTCTGAGAGAAAGATAAGAAAATGCAAAAGGTCATCAAACTAATCAGAAATCGCGTACTCGGTTGCCTTATAGAAAATCTTATCGGTGTAATGCGTGTGTATTTGTATAGGTACTGGTGATCCACAGAAATACTAAGTTCAAAATCACAACTGCAGTCGTAGGTGAAACAAGCATAGATACATAACTAGTTAGTAATACCTAACGCTTTGACTTAGTTTATGAATGAAGTCACTTTACCGCTGAATCATTAAGCATACAAACACCAACCTATAAGTTGACAATCACCAATATAAATAGCAGTGATCGTTGGGCCACTCAAGGTTTTGGACTCGAGATTTGGTTTATTTGCAAGCCCGCTTCTGAGAATAAAGATCACTCATGTTCCGGTCATGAGGTTATCTGGCTGGAGATAGAATATTAAAGCTCAATAAATTGGCGCGTCCTGATTAACCAATGTCAGTATGCGACACGCACTCGTCGCGGTGTGAAATTATAATAACTGTGCAGGTGCTCTGTATTTTATTGATAATAGGTAAGTTATATCGCCATTTGTTTTATTTTTTGCAGTTGCCTATGTTAAAAACACAGTTTTTTTTTTTCTCAGGTTGTTTCGAAGTTATAACCTTTAAATGTACTTATTTAATTAATAAAAAACACATATTATTTTAAATGCATTTTTACTGTCTTTGGCAAGTGTTGATTCGATACGTTAAAAACAGTGCATTCAAAAGAGTTAACACTGCATTTATGGTACATTCGATAAAGTGTCAAAGGGCGACTATTTCGTAGATAATCAAGAGCCCGCCAGCCGCGACATTGTTTTCCTGGATTTCGGATTCCTTATAGTTTCCATACCCCATTAAGCTTGATTTTGTCATTTCCATTATGGCGAAACGTGTACCTACACTGTTTTGCCTAATTCTTTGGTAATAAAGACGTGAAGTTACCACCGGGAGCTTTCGCCTGTAATGTAACAGTTCAGATTTGAGCATTAGGTACATCAGTGAGTGAGGAGAATCAAGGTAATAAATGGTAATAATATAGTAATGCTCTAAATCGAATCTTGCATTGTTATATTTCAGGCGAATGCTCCCGGTAAGGGAGCGCCTTTATGTTTATCTTAGTTGTTATTTTAACTTCTTTTGTTTTATTAACCGACTTAAAAAAAAGAGGAGGCTCTCAATTACTTTTTTCTAGGTGTACCGATTTTGATGTTTTTTTTTTTGTTTGAAAGCTGGAACTTCTCATGTAGTCCCATATAAATTAGATCAAGATTTGACTAGTAGTTTTTGTGTTATCCTTAATAATGAGTATTTTTTCCACTAGGCATATATAGATGATGTGTTAATAACTTCCTGTCAATATCACCTGTCAATATCAAGTAGTGGTATACGAATTTGTGTGGGGTAGGTACCACAACTAAAAAGTGAAAAACTAAAACTTTTTTCCAAAAAAAAAAAAAACAACTGACTTTCAAAAAATACACTAAAAACGAAAATAACTTTAATTTCGGAAGTCAGTGGCAAAAAAAGAAAACACAACACCAAAGACGCCGACTTCCGAAATTAAAGTCATTTTCGCTTTTTAGTGTATTTTTTGGAAGTCAGTTGTTTCTTTTTGTAAAAAAGTTTTTCATGGCATTATAAAATTTCGTTTGGCGTGGGGCAGGGGCAATTATAATGTTCGTCCTCAAATCGCTCTCACTACTTGCCCCTTACCTACTGTTAACCGCTCATGATAGTTACGTCATACCTACATGAATAACGTTAACGTTTTCCAACATTTTAGTTGTTGAAGCTAAGTAATAGGTAACTTGAACTTTTAGTTGAAGTTGGTGTTATTATAGCATTACGTACAATACTTCAATGTTATTTACATTTATTTTATAACATGTTCTAATTAGGCAAGCAGCACCCTATTTGCGTAACACACTATCAATCACAACCTGAATCATTTTGAATGATATTGCTTGCTTGATATGTTCGAAAAATGTGTATGCTCCACAACGTAAATAACGCAATGAATGTTGTTGAACTGTCAAATTGAAAGTCGTTCCTACTGTTATTGTGTTACGCAATCACCCCGCTGGTTGTAACATTTGCTTAATTTTGGTATTAGTATGTCGAAATAACTGCCTGTTGACACTTAAAGATACCAAAATACAGTTATACATATTATCACCGCTTCTTCACTTGTCATTTATTTAGAGGTGATGTTGAGTTTTTGTATTTGCGAGCTAACCCAGAGATTGCTGGGGAAATTAAAGATGCAATTCAACAACTCTCCCCAGAGACACTAAAATGTCGCCTAAAACAGTGTTAACTCTACATGCCTTCAAGACTTGTCTCCCCCGTTTATTTTTAACAACTAAGCGTCTGCAGCTAGAATCTAAGTAGAAACAGAACAGATGGTGTTAATTATTACCTAGTAACTTTAAAGTAGCAACTTTTAGGCCGCGGGCAAAAGCTAGCTTTTCCCGCGGCATCGCCCGCGTGGTTCTCGGAAAGCATCCTACGGGAACGTACTACCGGCATTAAAAGTACTCTATGTGTTAATGCAGGTTATAAACTATCTTTGTGCCAAATTTCATCCAAATCCGTTCAGCCGTTTTTGCGCCAATTCGGAACATATATCCAGACAAACGGACAAAAGTTTTATAAACTATATTTACGGCATCATCTCGACTCCTGAGTCCGCGTATCACTGGTCAGTTTCCCTTACTCGTAAGTTTATTTAATTCGCCAGTTTCGTTGATTAGTCAGTTTTCCTTTTTGGTCAGTTTTGCTGATAAAATAGTTGCGTCAACTCGACAGTTTTCAGTCTTCGCCAGTTTCGTTGATTCGTCAGTTTGGTGCTTACACTCAAGGAAAAAGATGTTTATGTTTAAACAAATAAAAGTGGATAACATAAGGAATACTTAACCCAATCTAAATCAAACTTGAAACCTGTTTAAATCACAATATTTAAAACAAAACAAACTTAACTTCTAACAACATAATTATCTACTTAATCGAAATCTGATAGGTTTTTTTTTTTTTGGCTACATTCGTTTGGTGGTCGAAAGCCCCACTGCTGAGCATGAGGTACTGGGTTCGATTAAAAAAAAGATATTTTGACTTGGGCCCGGTCAGTTCCAATAGGCTCACAACACAAACACACACACACACACACACACACAACAAACATAACTAGTGCAATATGGGTGTCTAACTGTGGTATAGATACCAACCAAACTCTTTATTGATGTTTTGTAATGTCACTTATGTCATAACTTATTTTATCAAATTGCTTATCGTCTATTTTGTTGATAAAAACCATAATTCTAAAGGTTTATCTTATTACACCCCTTTGAGGAAACAGGCGTGATGTTATGTTACGTAATACATAATTAAATAGCAGACGGTTGTGCAGTTTTCTACTGACCCTACTTTGACTGACTAGTTATTGAATAAAACTGACGAATCAAGAAAACTAGCAAACACTGTAAACTGTCGAGTTAACGCAACTGACTAATCCGGGACTGATGACTTATCAACGAAACTGGCGAATTAATATTGCATAGCACTGCACGTGTGAGTACTATGTACACTATAAAGCTACCATTTACTGGGTACGCCTTCCATTGGCTTGAATCTGCCCTCCGGCTGAGAGTATGTCATGCTCACTCTAATGTCCCGCTGATGGTGGCGCATGTGTTGGATCATTTAGCTCCCTTTATAATGGTTGAGCTGAATGGTGCTAATCCATGCGTCATGTTCGTTAACGGGCGCCGTCAGTAGGGACTGGTCATCTCTTAGCTGCCACGGCTTATTTTAATTTAATTTTGGAATTGTTTTTGTCTTTTTATTACGGACGTTTTTAACGTTCTGCATCGTTCTCACATGCATAATTTCAACATGAATGATGTAACCAATATTTTGTAACCATATTTTGATTTAAAATAGTGTCCGTGGAGTTTCTTGCCCGCTGCTTCTTTTCCATAGGTACCTACTACGCTTTGGAATGGGCAACTAGCTCCATCTTTCTGACCGACCAACTCCTTGACAATTCAAAAGTGCCTGTAATTGGTTTATTGGAAATAAATGCTTTGAGTTTGAATAAACTGACGAGTGAGGTAAACTAACCAGTGATACGCGGACTCAGACTCGTTCCCACACTACGTCGCAATTACTTTTTTTCAAAAATATTTACTGTACTGTTTTGACTTCGTTACTATCTTATTATATGCATAGATTCCTTTACAAACAAAAACATAGGTATATAAATAAGTTCTTTTTTATCGTTTCAGAGTGGGCCAACACCTCAACATGAAGCGTCTTATGGTCTTGGGCACAGTTTGGGCTTTAGCAGTGGCTAGGCCTGAGCTATACAATGAAAAGGAAGATTTCCCATTTTCGAGGAGCTCCTCAGATGATGGAACTAAATCAGGATTTTATGGCGCTCAGAGAGGTAACATGGGTGGAAATTTCGAACGCGCTCATAACATGGACTCCTTAGCTCAAAATCAAATGAGTGGTCTCGTGCGGCAAGTTGAAGGAGAGTTAGGTGATGGCGCTAACACGAGAACTGGAAGTGTGTATAGCGCTGCCAACTCCAGAGGTACTTATGGCTCGGGTCATTTTGACCTCAGCAATCTTGGTGGGCGTAACTTCCAAGAAAGCACTTCTTACGGCGACTCACGGTCTCAAGCATCAGGTTCAGCAGCTTCAGCTTATAATGCTGCAGCTTATACCAACAGTCAATCACAAAGTTCAAGACATAGTGGATATCAAGCGGCAGGACACTCAGGTCTTAATCTCCATACTGATGATCTTCAGGCGCTAGATCAAACACAAGGAGCAGGCCAGTATGACCACCACGATAGGCAAACAAGCCACGCTGCAGGATATAACGCACAGTCTGGTTTCCAACAGCACGCTGCCTATGATACCAGCAATACAAACTTACACTCTGGTGGCTATGGCTCAAATGTTCAAACTAGATTAATAAGTGCGACACCGGTGAGAATTATCGTCAGACCAGGAACGAGAGTTGCCATACCAGTAGCTGCCCAAACGTACGATCTCACACACGGATCTAGTCTAAAGCTGCGGCCACACATTGGATTCAACTTTGCGTCCAAGCTGGACTCAAATTTCAAATGACCAGTATTGAACCCAACTAGTGCACCACACATTGGCTTCAATATATACTTTGTAGCCAAATACTGGAAATAGACCAAACATTGGACAGTTGTTGTCGTAGAGCGACAAGACGATGGACGAAAACTTATTTGCACTAGCAGCTTATGCATATGGTTTAGGTACATATGCTTATTATTTGCATTGTACAAGAAAACAACGAAAAAAAAGGCGGTGGTGGGTGATTAAATTGCACTGTTCAGGAATAAAGTAAGTTATATATTATTATTACTAGACCAATAAATAGAAAAGTCTATTCCTACCCAGAGAAATACATTTCAACGGTTTTTTTTATAGATACGGAAATAATTTACTGGCGGAGATGCTTCATGAACCTTCGGGACATTTTGAGAATTGCTGCAGAATGTCATCATCTGATTTTGAATATTTGCTAGAAAGAATCGGCCCATTAATAGCAAAGAAAGATGCCCTCTGGAGAAAGGCCTACCCAGCTAAAGTCCATCTGGCAGTAACTTTAAGATTTCTTGCAACAGGCGACACATATAAATCTCTTCATTTTCTGTTTAAAATATCAAGCCAAATAATATCAAAAATTGTACCTCAAGTATGTAAGGCGATTATTAATATTCTCCAAGATGAAGTCAAGGTAATTAAATAAAATCAATAATTTACATCTATTTATTATATTTATGTAGTAATAATCATAATATTTATCACTTATTTTTCGTTTGTGTCACCTTCACCGCTCATTTCAAATGCTTTCTGTATGATTTCTTGTGAATTTATTATAATTTTCGGCTGGGAAGTATACACCGGTTGGTTCATGGCTGTAGGAGTAGGAACTGCATACACCTGATCTGAAGCTTGATTGTAGGAATAGCCTGCAGCTGGATTCGTGGGCACATAGTACTCTACACTAGAGTCACTGTATGTGGTTGTAGGAGATGATTGGTACTCATAATAGTTTGAATGTGTGTGAATGTCGTAT
Source organism: Dryobotodes eremita (assembly GCA_917490735.1). Lineage (NCBI taxonomy): Eukaryota > Metazoa > Arthropoda > Insecta > Lepidoptera > Noctuidae > Dryobotodes > Dryobotodes eremita. The sequence goes on along the minus strand of OU823251.1, from coordinate 12,250,620 downwards.
GTACATCAATTTGTCGCGTTTCTTTTCATCCATTTTTTTCATTTTTTTTGCCAGCATTTGGCAAAAAAAGTTGGTGTCGTCGTAATCTTGCTGGCGTCTTGAAGCGACAGATATGGCTTTGAAAGCCACATCCATCTGGTTTTTCACCTCTTTAATATCAAAAGATATATTTTTTTTCTGCACGTACGACGGGCCTGGTCTTACTTTAGTAGTTGTTTCTGCAACAGTTTCTTGTGCTGCGGTTGTTTGACATGGAGAACGAACCGACTCTTCTATCTGGGTTTCTGATGGCTAAAAAAAAGAAGCACATTTAGTTACACAATTTAGGTGGGGTCGGCAACAGCGGCGGTGATCCACTTTTCGTCCATATCGCTATAAGCCTTAAGAGTCAAAAGTGCATCACCGTTGCTGTGGCTGACTGTACATTATTTAATACTAAAAGAAATACATATAAATAACATATTGTTATTTCAGTGGCCCACCACAGCAGAACAGTGGCAATGGATAGCATCACAGTTTCAACAACGTTGGCAATTCCCGCACTGCCTAGGAAGTATAGATGGAAAGCACATCCGAATGCAATCACCCATTCACAGTGGATCCGATTATTATAACTATAAGCAATATTTCAGAATCGTTTTGCTAACGGTTGTAGACAGCAACTACAATTTTATGTTTGCTGATGTTGGATGTCAGGGAAGGATTAGCGATGGAGGTGTTTTTAACAACAGCGCTTTGATGGAAAAAATATATGGTGAAAACACAAGTTTTCCTAATGATACTTGTCTGCCTGGACGTTTAGAAAACTGCCCTTTTGTATTTATTGGTGATAGCGCATTTGCGCTGTCTAATAGGATAATGAAACCGTATCCTGGGAATCCACCACAAGGCAGCAAGAACAGAGTATTTAATAAAAGGCTATCTCGTGCTCGAGTTGTAGTTGAAAATGCTTTCGGAATCATGTCGTCGGTATTTCGAGTTTTTAGAGTACCACTATTACTACAGCCCGAGCAAGCAAAAGTTATCACTTTGACGTGTATCTATTTACATAATTTTCTAAAAAAGAGCCGTTCCTCTAGGTCTCTTTATGCCCCAGAAGGAACTTTTGATATTATAGAAAATGGTGAATTACATGAAGGAGCTTGGAGACAACAGGACCAACATGCTGATGCATTCAGACCACTTGCGAGGCTTCCTATTAGGCCACCGATTAGTGCTTTAAATGTAAGAGAGGAATTTGCAAATTTTTCATTCAATAATTGAATTACTTATAATTTTGTCCTTGAAATATATATCGATTAAAAAATAATAAAAGTATTTGATTTACTATGCATACTAACCTCCGTGTCCTATGTAGGCTTGCACTCATAATTTTGACCCAAAAAAGAATGCATGGCCTGGAACGCAAACCAATTTGTTTGATAAATTTAATTTTGACCGGCACCTGATTTAATCGATTTCTTTCTTTTATTCCAATTATATCTATATGTTGTCATTAACGACTCCTTTTTTCTTTTAATTTCTGCAATGGTGACACCACTTAAACTAAACGAGAAGCGTATTCTTTCCCATGCATCTGCTAAAACAGTTCTGTTTTTATGGAATTTATTGGTTGAATCCCATAACGCTGGTTCCCCTTGGTATAATTCAATCTCCAAAACATGTTCATTTGACCAGTCAAGCGACGGCGTTGTCATTTCGAAAATAATTACGTAGCTACACAACCAAGTAACACGTACGAACAACAGCACAACTCGCGACGAATGAACAGACCAATGTGTGGCGCGCGAGCGGCATTTTGTCCAAGATGCCCGCGCGCACTCCCCCTTCATACCCCTCGCCTTTGAACTTACTTCAAAAACCGACTCGACGCGGGTCGGTGTTGGACATTCGATTGTGATTGGACGCAATGTTCACATTGTATCCAAAACTGATCCACACATTGGTGTGTTGGACCCAATACGTAACATTGGTGCAAATATACCCAATGTGTGGCCGCAGCATAATAGACCAAAATTCCCTTACCAGTGAAGCCGAAGTCTTAAGTAATGATAACCAGCGTACTGTGTACAGACCTAATAACGCAAAACACTACGAGTCGTCGTACAACTACCATAAGGAATGGGAAAAACATGATACAATTCCCTCAACCGTTATCTCGCCTACTTCTACAGATAGCCCTTTCCCAAGAAATAGTGAACTGTACGAGGATGGTCAAGCACGCACAGCTAGTGACCAATATGACACGCACAGAGTGGATTCTCAGAGGGCAAAGTCGGCTTATGGTAGATATAACGCTAATGTTAAATCAACATCTAGTCAATCTCGTTTTAATTACGACACACAACGCAACGGAGCATCACACACTAATGCCAACGCGTATTCTGTCGCGGGATATGGATCAAACCTCCAAGAAACTTCATCAGACTCTAGTCTAAATGCTTATAACATTCAATCCCAATACAACGCTGGCAGACAGCACGGAGTTGCGGCAGGTGCCTTAACACAAGCAGCAGTATAAAAATACAGGATTAAATGCTGCCGCCGCGCCGATTTAAACAGTCAAGTTGAGAATTTAAATGCAAAACCCAAAAGTTATCAATCAGCCTATAATACCATAAATCATGGGAACGTCAAGGAGATCCTTATGTTATTAAGCCAGCATCTAGTGCATATTACGATGGCCAAAGATTGACGACTGGTTCAACACAGAATCAAGGGTATTCAGCGACTGGGTCACATTACCAGCATTCACACACAAATGGAGCAGACTGTGACGAGAACGGTCATATACGAGTGGCTCGTTCTTATAACACTGATCAGTTTCAAGACACGCAGCAACAAAGTCAAAATCTAGAAGATTTGGGTCAGCAGCAACAAAACCAAAACCTAGAAGATTTTGGTCAACAGCAACAAAGCCAGAACCTTGAAGATTTTGGTCAACAGCAACAAAGCCAAAACCTTGAAGATTTCGGTCAACAGCAACAAAGCCAGAACCTTGAAGATTTCGGTCAACAGCAACAAAGCCAGAACCTTGTAGATTTTGGCCAACAGCAACAAAATCAAAATCTTGATTACTTTAGCCAGCAACAACAAAGTCAAAAGCTAGAAGATTTAGGTCAACCGCAACACAAGCAAAATCTAGAAGATTTGGGTCAACAAGTTGAAAATTTAGGGCAGCAAGCAAAAGTTGTTTGGGACTCTCAACAAGAAGCTGGACAGCAATCCCACAACACGTGGGATAACGTAGAAGATTTAAGTCAACAATCGCTTACGAATGCAGGCATGCAGCATACGTGGGATAAATTCGAAGATTTAGGACAAAAACCTCAAGACATAGATAAGCAACTGTCTAACGTTGAACAAAACAAACAAAGTAAGTGGTGAAAATAAATGACAATCTTTTAACTCAAAACCACGCAGTATCATGTATTCGTCGATACTGGTTCATCACTAATTTAACAAACTATCAATCAAAACCTATTTTAATAATTTGTATTTCTATTATTATAACCATTTGTGTTTAGTCATACTAACAAAATAATATTATAAAAGAAATATTCTGTTATTTAACCACATCACATGTCTTCTCTCATTACTCTTTTAAGATATCAGATTTCTTTAATTTGTCAATTGTTTTAAACAGACAATACTTAAGTATTAATTTGGTGGCTGGCTTTACTAAGTAGACTAATAATTGTTTGATTTTAATCCTTCTGTTAATTGCGTTACACAGTCATGACAGTTTTCATTTCAAAGCATTGATTATTTTACATAAAATATTCAAAATCCGTATTTATTTAAGACATGGACATTTTGTGATTATGCTACGAAATTAAGCTGCTGGTCACTGGTGTCCTGAATGAACTGACTGGGCGCTACTATTGAATATTTAATTAATGGTAGGCATATGTACCAAATTTTCAAGGAATCCGTATTATAAATAAAATCATAATTGACACAATACTGGGGTTCTTTGCCTTCCAAGAAAGTGAAACTGGTATTTTGGAAGTCAAGGAGTACTCGCCCATTTATGAACAGAATCCTCTTTTTCAGTTATAGTTTGTTACTGAACATGATCTCTTCATAAGCTCATAACTTGTTAACCCATACTAATTCAAAACACAGGACTTATCAAAATAATTTCCAATAATAATAGATACAGGCCAATTTCTAATGAAAAGTCACAAAAAGCTTCACTTTTTTGATTTTTCGCAAAGTAAGTGATTTTTATTTTTAGTCAGACTATAATAATGAGTAAATAAAACAAAAATTACTCTGACCATATTTCTTTAACTGTATTTATTTTAAAATAAATTATGTCGACAAATTCATGATAAAAGGAATGGGCACCGAACTATGGGTTTCTGCCCTGACGCCCAATAGCCATAAGATATATAACAATGGAAAGAGCTTTTTAAATAGAATCTTTACTACTAACACGACTTTGCAAATTGTTAGGCTGTTCGGAGTTAATGACCTAAATAGGTGACAACTTGGGCACAGAAGTTAAGGAATTCTTGGCGCCCAAGAGCCATACTATAGACACTAATGGAAGCTTTTCAAATAGACCTTTGCTACTAACACGCCTTTTGCCAATATTGTTAGCCAGTTCGGAGTTAATGACCTAATAGGTGACAACTTGGGCACCGAAGTTAAGGAATTCTTGGCGCCCAATAGACATAAGATATACATCAATGGAAAGAACTTTTCAAGGAGAACTTTTGCTACTAACACGACTTTTGCCAATTGTTGGTCAGTTCATAGTTAATTACCTAAATAGGTAACAACTTGGCCACCGAAGTTAAGGAATTCTTGGTGCCCAATAGCCATAAGATATACACCAATGGAAAGAGCTTTTCAAGAAGAACCTTTGCTACGTTCATGACTTTTGCCTGTTATTAGTCAGTTCGCAGTTAATGACCTAAATAGGTGATAATTTGGGCACCAAGTTTAGGAATGTTCTTGGCGCCCAATAACTATTACTGATATATCAGATACTGCTTTTTAAGAGAAACATTTGTTAATAAAACGAGTTTGGATGGGACAGCAATACGACAAGACTTGGGGATCAAGAAAAATAAAATATAATACAATTATACACTGCGTTGCTAAAAATTCGAGCATTTATCTTCTTCTTCATAAATGAAAAAACTTGCATATTTAAAGTAGCTTTATCAATTGAAAATTATGTTGCTAAACTCTAATGGGTTGGAGCATATGTGGCCTGGGATGAAGGTAGTACCTACATTACAAATCAATCAATTTAACTTTTTTGAAACGCTGTAGTCAATGTTGTATTATGATGTGTGAGAACATTTAGGCTGAAGAGGTATTTTTAACTCCGTAGCCGAATGTAGTTGTAACATACGCGTCTACCTACTCTTTAGGGAATTCAGGCTTAATGTTTTTTGTGTTACTTATAATAATGATGATGTGTACAAGTTACTGTTTATTAATTAGTTAACTTATGACGAGAACAAGTTATGATGATTGATGTTAACGTCACATTTAGCACGATTTAACGCCGAACAAAATAATAATTCAGACAAGTCGTAGTAGTAACAAACGTTCTCAGAACGAAACGAGATCTTATCAATGAAATATTTCTGAACTGTATTAGGTGTTTCGGCAGGTTCAACATTATGTCCGACCGACTCTTTGAAACAATGTTCCTAAAACGGCAGAAGTGTATAGGAGGCCATGTTTTAAAGGCTGATAGGCTTAAAAGATGACATTTGCAAGGCACAGAAATAATGAAAGTTAATTGAATAGTGAATTGACGAATTACCAGAATCTCAATAATGCTTAATTACTTACTCATATTTAGAGCTCTGTAGCTCCTCACTAACTGACAATCGAGAGAAGTCGTCATATCACGAAATATTCCCTTTGAAGAGGTCTTTCCATTGGCATAATTATATCTAAACGCTATTACGGGATGCGGCAGGCTTAACGATCTGTCCGGCCGACCGACAGAAAAACATTGTTCCTAAAACGGCATCAAGGAGGCCAATGTTTTAAAATGTCCGTATATAGACTTAAAAGATGATGCTTGCCAGGCACACAATTAATGAAAGTTGATTGACGAAATACCAGAATTTCTATAATAGGTACTTAATTACTCACATTTCGAGCTCTGTAGCTGCTTACGTAATAACAATCAAGAGAAGTCGTCATAATAAGAAATATTCTCCTTGATAAGATCTTTCCATTGGTATAATAATAATAATAACGCTATTGGGCTTAAGGATAGAATCGCCCAAACTCCTTTTTACTTAAGTTGGTGACGGATTGTTAGGTTACCTTTGTAAAAATAACATTAAAAATTAACTAAACAAATAATACTGAAACGTACGTACTTTAACTCATCAATTAACTAAAAACAAAACATATAATTTGGCAATCCAAATTAATACAACCTTCTTAATTTAGATGATCTCGGACGACGTACACAAGATCCCGAAACGGAACTAAAAAATAATCCTCACGATCAACAAGTACAAGATAAATGGGGTTTCAATTACAAGAGCCAGGATGATCAAAAAAACGGTAATACCCAGGACAAAGATCATGAACAATCCAACAAATTAAATCAGCAAGAAATAGAACCGCAACTGGGCGACGAAGACATTTTCAATTATTCACAACAATCACGCAAACATAACAATGATCAAATGAGCCAATGGGATAAATTTGACTTTGGATCAGATCAAAATGTACAGCAAAATAAATACAACAGTGAGCATACGAATTCTAATGGTAATCAAGTAATATTCGTTACGCAAGAGACAGGCCGAGATCAGCAGCCGCTTAACTCAGTGAGCAATCCAGATAAGTCCAAATCGGTTCAACATAATGAGAACAATGGCTCAACTGCAGAACAAATAATTAGTAATGTACAACAATCCGACAAAATCCCAGACACTAATGAACAAAGTAACACTGGATATTTTAACTTACACGATGGACATTTCAACATACATAGGTACCAATCAGAATGGATTTTGGAACGACGAAAACTCTTTTCAAGAAAATCATAAGTTACACCAAAGCAGCAATTGGCATTTCTCAAATAGCCACAGACAAGAAAAGACTACGAACACCGACGCCTACTCACATGTTAACGCTTTTGATACAATTTCACCAAACACAGCGCCTCTTTCCGGTTTGTGGAATAAATTAGGTAATTTCGAACAAACACTTTTAACGGATAATGTCGATAAAGGTGAAGGAAACGCATTTTCGCAAGTACAGAGCAACACTCAGAACTCTTATGGAAACTCAATGCATGCATACCATATTATGGAAAGCGCTTCGCAGGAGCAGGTTAACAGCGAAATGAAACCTTACCATGATTTGATACACATTATTGAAAAGGACTTAAGTCAAGTCAAAAAATCAAATGACACAAAGACGGAGAAAGAAACCTCTCTAGACGTAGGTCGTGGAGATATTGGCCCTGAAGATTTATCTGATCTAAAACCAGAAAAATACCCATCTGATACACCTGTAAGCTCAGATATACTACAGAATAAGGATGAAAATAATGTTACAAAAAATAACACAAATGCTCAACATTATAACCGAGACTTTCATCATCACGAAAACACACATGAGCTAAATTTCCATCAGCATCACGATTTCCAGGAGCAGAAGGAATTGGAAAATACGGAGCAACAAAATCTGCATGTTTTATCACTGCATGAAAACATTAAACCACCAAATCCACAAGATTCCGAAAAGCAACATAACTTAAAGCACCATATTGAACAAGATTATAAAGAAAGCTTGGACCAACAAAACCAACAAGATTTTGCCCAGCAAGAAAATGATGATCAAATAAATTTACATGAATTTGGAAAGCAAGATAACTTGGAGCAACAAAACTTACAAGAATTTGGGCAGCAAGTAAATGTAAAGCAACAAAATTTACAAGAATTTGGGCTTCAAGAAAATTTAGAGCAACATAGTCTATACGATTTTGCAAAACACGATAACTTGGAGCAACAAAACTTACAAGACTTTGGGCAGCAGGTAAATTTAGAGCAACAAAATTTACAATATTTTGGAAAGCAAGATAATTTGGAGCAACAAAGCTCACAAGATTTTGGACAACAGGAAAATTTAGAGCAACAAAATTTACAAGACTTTGGGCAGCAAGTAAATCTAGAGCAACAAAATTCACAAGATTTTGGAAAACAAGATAACTTGGAGCAACAAAACTTGCAAGATTTTGGACAGCAGGTAAATTTAGAGCAACACAATTTAATATTTTGGATCACAGGATAACCTGCAGCAACAAAATAAACAACTAGAGCCATTAAGTCAAGACTCAGAACAACCTCTTAAATACTCAAAAGAAGAACGAACAGCAGTTCCAAAAAATAATGTGCTATCACAAAACAACCTTCCTCCGCCAGAAGTAATTGAACAGCCAATTCTTAAAAAACAAAATAATGATTTACAGTCAATTTCTGCACAAACTCCAAGTACTGAAGTATCTCCAATAGAGCCAGTAACAGAATCAACTGGTTTCTGGAAATCTGTTGGAAATAAATTATCTAGTGCAAAAAGTAAAATTGCTTCATGGTTCTAAAGACATGCCAATATAATGGATTTAAATATTCTTAAATAACATATTTATTCAATTAACTAGTCAAAATTATAATTTATGTGTCATAAAATAACTGTTAAGTTATTTTATTGTTACTTTAAACATATTTGTGGATGTGCTGCGGAATCGATGTGTATGTTTGTAAATGCCAGACAGAAATAGTATTTCATGATTTATGTGATAATTATTTAAATGAAATAAGAACTCACCTCTGGAAGAGTGTGGAAATATTTGACAAAAGCCTGCTGCTGAACCGAATCTGTAAAAAATATTATTATTATAATAATAAAAATATTATTATTATTATATTATTGTGATGTAAATGAAAATACTGTTTGTTATTAAACTTATTATGCAAAGATTTTCTGTTTTTTTTTTTCTTTCTTTACTATGTGTTTGTTTTTCAAATAACAGATTTATATTAATAACATTTTATATATAACATGTAGATTTGCTCAAAGAATGTAAGTATTTATTTATTAAAGAACCAACAGCTTATACATTCAAAATTGGTTTATGAAAGGCATTACTGCTTATGTGTACACAAATTATAAGTATTTAAATTGTTTACATAAACAAGTGATACTTAGGCACGGTAGGTAATTGATAATGCACAACTTTCTCAGTCAAAAAGCCCTTAGCTGCCAATTTTCTGAGATTATTAGATTAATTTAAAAACATCACAACACATCACACCAATATTCTTTGAATGGTTGGACACCCTGAGTATAGTACACTCTTATTTGACCATGTATTAAGATAAGCCTAGCTGCATCCAGATAGACTGGAAGCAGACCCCAACTTAGGAAAAGGCAAGGCAGTTTGATTTGATTAAGACAAACCTAATGATTAACTTGGACTGTGGGATTGCACACAAACAAGACATTAGTTATTTATTGGTTTGCCGAGAATTGATACACTGTTACATATAAAAAAATAACACAAATCAAAATGATCCAGACCAAGTGCACAATACCAGTGCATTAGGTTAACTATTGAATGTGACTGGGTATCATTTGTCTATTATTATGTGCAGTGAAAAAAAAAAGCATTGATAAGCATCTAACCCGATGCTTATTATTGCTTCCTGGACAAAGTCCTCCCTCCACTCCTTTCATTACATGATGCTAAATATAATAACTCAGTTAATAAGCATCTGATCTGATAAAAACTTATATTTTATTCCTATTAATACGAAAGTTCTAAAGTAGGTACCTCTTTTAAATTTTACTTCTGAGTTCTATGGCAGCAATAGGTAAGAGTAATTTTGCAGTTAATCTGCCAGTGTCCTTTCTTTTGGGAGACTAGTGTCTAAAAGATAAGTCTGTTCAAATACTTAATTATGGACGAGAATAGAGAAAGAAAAAGCGAATTGAGAGACTTGCAATACTAGTTAAGTCTACTCTAAATTCACTAAGAACAAGCACCACACCAGTAGGTATATTATATTTTAATTTGTGTGTCGTTATTCCAATTTGTTGTTTCCGTGTGTCGGACTATCGTCAGCACATCAGATGACAAAGTTCTTGGTACTTCGCTAATAATAGGTCTTTACCTATGAAATTGCCGTTTTGTATGAAAAAATTTAAACGAATTTTTTTCATGATTTTTTTATTTGTATTAATCGAAGTAATCACCCATGCAATCAATGCATCTTTGCCATCGCAGTGGCAGTTTATTGATGCCCTTCTTAAAGAAATCAGCTGGACGGGAGGCAACAAATTCTTCAAAGGCATTTTGTACTGCCTCTCGGGTATTAAATTTTTTTCCCGCCAAGAAGTTATCCAAATTCTGGAAAAAGTAGTAGTCTGTAGGCGCAAGGTCTGGTGAGTAGGGCGGATGACGGAGAGCTTCCAACCCCAGTTCTTGCAACTTGGAGACCGTCTGCTGTGCAGTATGAGGTCGCGCGTTGTCGTGCAGGAGCAGCGGAGACGAGCGATTGACCAATGCTGGTTGGAGATGCGCCAGCTTCTCCATCATTGTGTTCAGTTCTTCACAGTACACATCTGCAGTAATGCTCACCCCGTTTGGTAAGAAGCTGTGATGAATCACACCGGCGCTAGACCACCAAATAGTGACCATCAGTTTTCTAGGGGTAAGATTTCGTTTAGGGCATTGTTTAGGTGCTGAACCAGGATCCAACCAACTTGCTGAGCGCTTACGGTTATCAAACAGAATCCATTTTTCATCGCAGGTAACAATGCGGTTCAAAATTCCTTCATTTGTGTGTCTGTTGAGCAGTGCAAGGCACGTCTCGACGCGTACTTCGCGCTGGCGATCATTGAGTTCGTGGGGCACCCATTTGTCAAGCTTTTTTACCTTGCCAATTTGACGCAAATGGACCAATATTGTTTTGACGCTAACGTCGAAAGCTGCTGCTAATTCAGCCGTAGATTGTGTATCATCAGCTTCCACAATCGCCTTTAATTCGTCATTGTCGACCAAAGTCTTCGGACGACCGCGAGGTTCATTTTTCAGGTCGAAATTTCCAGAACGGAAGCGAGCAAACCAATAACAGGTGGTGCGTTGGTTTGTAGAGTTAGCTCCGTAAACGTCGTTGATGTTGCGTGCCGCTTGTGCCGCGTTGCTGCCACGACGGTACTCATATTCCATAATTACTCGAATTTTTAACGTATCCATGATGACGAAAAAGATTGAAATGCGATGAAAATGTAACACTAATCAATAAAGAAATGACTACTTTTAGAAAAAAAAATCCATGTTTTTAAAATAAAATTAATTTGAAATTAGAATTCATAGCCAAACAAAAATTATTTTGATTTGAAATGGCCAGTACTGCAGAACGGCAATTTCATAGGTAAAGACCTAATATATGCCATGAAGATAAAAAACATGGTCACCGTTAGACAATTTTCATTTCAAGAGGGAGTTCGGCAGACAGGCTTATGTACACACTTACCCAAACTCAATGCGTGGATAGGTTGCAAAGTAGACATGGCTTGATTTATTAAACCGCTTATAAACGTGAAAATTTTATTAAAATTCAATCAGCAAAATAAACTTTTATTTTGACAATTGACTTTTACTGGAATTACTGGTTTGACAATTCATCAAATCCCGCCATTCTCTCTTATTTGATGTTGCCAAACCAAAATTTATTTGAAGAAAAAAGTGGCGATGTTGTTTCCTTGAAATAATTTACTTTACAACGGTACAAAAAGCCTGTAGAGTGATACTACAAGGATCTTATGGCACCTGCCAGAATGACATTTACAGAGGGGCATCGTTGGTAAATATTGGTATTAGTTCTGGTGTAACCACGCGCCATAAGATTGTTATATCATTATCGTTTATTATATTTAGTAGATTTTTGAACTATAGAAAAACCCATGATATTAATATAAGATCTAAAATGGGAAACACATCATCATAAAAATATTGGTAAATACAATTCTCAAGACAGTGTAAGATTATTATTTTTTAAATTAAAAAAATTGAGCCGTCGCGGGACGCCTGGCAGATGTGAAACATCGAAACTATTTTTTATAGAAAATATAGCGTGGCGACGCGTTGCCACGCCAACAATCGGATTTACCCGCGGCTATAGATGTTTGACATCAAAATCAATTAACAATCATCCGCACGACACGACCGACAGACGGCATAATAGTATTATTTTGCTTTGTTCAGAGGCAGAGGTAGTGGTGGTAGTGGCGGACAGTTGACAGTGATATTTAATTGTGCAGTCGATCTCGTAATTGGTTACTTATATCACCCTAAGTTTTAATGTAATTTTCACGTCATAAAACGACAAGGTGTATTATTCTATTCGTCTTATAGTCGAACTTATAAACAATTGTTTTTTTGTGAAATAATAGTAAGGAGGGTCATTTTACTGCAGCTTATTAAAAGTCCGATTGTAGTGATAGTTTCAACCATTACTGGGTATTGTTGTCAACAGTGGTAAAACAATTACGAGTTAGACTATACTAGTTAATATTTGTCAGTAACTGTCGTCTCTGTCTGAAATACGCATAAAAGTAAAGCGATTTATTTTGTAAACAGATCTCAAGCCCAAAAGACATGCAGTTTTAGTTTGTAATGGTTCCCTTCCTAAAGAAGAGAAGAAGTCGTGTTTGTTTTTATCGTAGGACATATAAAGTTTTTTGAGCAAAGTAACCCCAAGTAACATGAGAGATGAGCAGGAACATGTTTTTTATAGAACATACTTTCATTTCTTTGGATTAAATTAGGAACGTAGCCGTCCAGAGAATATTATCTTGGTAAAGATATTTCATTAGCTGTAATAGTTACATTACTTCTTTATTATCTTATGCTGCGGATGTGATGCGATAAGGCAAACTACACTTCGCGCGCTTTCTGTCGCACACAGCTCGACGTCTCGCTGTACAATAGAGAACGCGCGAAGTGTAATTCGCTTTATCGCGACAATGTAGCCGTAGTATGAGTATTACGTTACTTCGTCAGCCCACATGATGACGTGACGCATGTATCTAAACGAGTTGATACGTTTCTTGAAAGCGCATGAGTGTATTTTATCATCATTCTTTACAGCAATTTATTTCTTTCTACGTCGATGTATGTACACACGGCTACATATAAAGCTTTATATTTCCAGTATAACCTGACCTTTCATTGTACAGTAATCCTATACATTGCGAGATCAGCTTATACTGGATAAGATGGCTTGATAAGTACCCGTGTGTATCACCGTGCCTCGTTGGCCCGTGGTTGATCTTCAAATGAGAATCGTATTTTTAATTCACTCCCTCGACGATGACTTCTTCATTTTACCTCTAACCCTTTATCCACTTTCTCACACAAAACTAAGGGGATTGTGCTTCACGTGCTTGAAATAAAAAGCCTTGGTTCAATTCAGTAAAAATATTTAAAACTTACACTCCTTCCAACTGTTATGTCAACGTCAAATTTGAAAGAAATGTCAGGTTTCCTTTGTATTGTAATTTGTATTGTATATTTTAGAAACGAATGACGAGTAACTATTGTCATATTCTAATTTATTTTGTTAGCATAATATGTTGATATTTAAGTGTGGCCTGACCATTCTAACATCAACGTATATTGTATCGTAAGTACTATTTATTTTATTTGAAATAACGTTGTTTATTGGACACTTGTGTTTTTTGTTTTGTATGGTACGTAATTATTCGCAGATAAAAAACCCAAATCTAATGTCTATTTGCTCAATAAATTGTGCCACCTAGGTAGAACGTTCATACCACAAGTTTTGTTAGCTACATTTTGTAGTGTAGTTGTTCTCTTTGGGTAACTTACAATACATTCTTTGCTACTTTCACTTTCATTCGGAATGCGTTAGTTATTTATTTTTTATAGTAATAAATTGTTATCTTTATATTTCAGTCTGTGTTTCCAAGTTTTGCAAGACACGAATTCTTTGGATACTGACCTTGCCTTTTTGTTCATAGCCAGCGGAGCAATTGGTGAGAGCAATTTATGTCTATGTTATATAAAGTCAGTGTTGAAATCTAGGTGCAATAATATAAATGCACCATGACTGCTTCAAGAGCAGTTTATTGAAACTAAAGCAATTAATTTAATTGAAATTTGGCTAGTCAAAACAAATGATGAAGAAGTTTGTTTATTTATTCTAACTTTGTTGTCATAGTTATAAACAAGTTTTTATCAAAAATTGCGAAGCTTTAGTATTGAACTAAAGTTTAGCTATTTTTGTTTTCATAGAAGTAAATAATAAAGCATGTTACTTTAATCTAACAATATTTTGTATTTGGATGTGTTTATAATATATCATATTCATTAAAAAGTCAAGGTCATCAAGGGTCCCTTGCATGATCTTTAAATTTTAATTGTGCTTGATATTTTACTATGAAAGTAATAATGTGCCTCTTTTTTTATTAAAAAGCAGGTAATATAAATTAGTTTGATTCCATTCATTAATGTTGTCATAGTGTAAGATGTCAAGGGGCAAATTAAAGTTGGATAAAATTTCAAAGGCTATTGTGGCACTATAAATAACATACTATTGGTCAAGGACAGTATGCAGTCAGATCACATACTGAAATGTTTAACAGACCCCTTCGGAGGACCCTGAGAATAATGTTTAAAATTTATTTTTCTGAGGTTTTTGTCAATAACTCTCATAGTCCCACAGTGCCTCATGTTTTTATTATCATCATGGTTTTATTATTTCATATCATTACTAATAATGTTGTGCTAACAATGTGTCTTTTTACAGCTGGCAAAATATTATATGACAGATACCAGCAAATACATATACTCGGCTCATTAACACCAAATCCAAATGTTACTTCATTCGCAAATAGGATAGCTTCCTTTTCAGCCTCATTCCTCTCTCTGGGCTTCCTGGTATATTTCTTCCTTTTTCTGTTCAAGGTAAGATCATCATTGATAAACAGACTAGAATAAGCATTTCAGGGACAGAAAAAAAAAATAGGATATTTGTGATTTTAAAATGTTACAATAAAAGTTGTTCTCAGAACTTGATCTGATCCAGTATACTTAAAAGGTACTCATTACAATGCATTATGTAAATTAAAGCATAATTATTATGTGTATAATCATCTTACTAACTTAAACTAACATAAGAGTAAATTGTCTCAATAAAAAATGTTAACAAAAAATATCTGTAACATTCATCTTTGTTATTGCATTGTAACTCTTGGGCATTTCATAATAAACACCTTACTAATGCGAGTTCTAAATATTTATGAGCATGAAGTAAATCTCATATACTAGTGCAGTTACACATAACTTATGTAATTATTTGCAGGTGGATAATCATTGCCTCACGGCATTGAATATTTTTATATGTGGATTTGGCACTTTATACATTTGGATGCAGGTATGTTAACTAATTAATATGTAACTTACTTTTATATCTTTTACTTTCATGAATTTCTTTTTAATTGATCTTGATAGTGAAATTATATGTCAGCAATTTTTTTAATTCATTTTAGAAGAACATAAGAATATAGTTAATTGGTCATTTAATTCAGTACCTACCTAGCGTTAATAGTTAGTTGTGTTAAATGTTGTATAACTATTAGCATTTTACTGTAAGTATATGAAATAAACATCCCACTAGGTTTCAGAAGATAGATTTTGCAATTAAATAGTTGGCAAATGAAACTCTTGCAAAATTAATTTTGTTGTGGTACACCGACTCCTTTCATTTGAATTTGCGCGTACACCGTTGTGCGTGAGCTAACAAAACTTTTTACATCGATATGCGCGCTCTCTGCTAAAATAATTTTAAAAGCACTTACCTAATTCTTACACTTAGTGCTAATTTTACCAAAGTCAGATATTTTTTATCCGTGTAATAAAATTGACGTCTAATAGTTCTAGTATGGAAAAACTGTCAAAAACACAAAATTTACTCTCAGGTTAAGACTTATTCTAGGTAGGTATTCTAGGTAGGTAGGTATAAAAGTTTAATGAAATACACCCTTAGTACTAGATCTAGGTGTTGTCTACTTTGTTTAGTAAAAAAAAGGCGTGACGAAACGTCGTAAATTCTTGTTATTTAGAAATCAGACTTTTAATAGGAGCCAATATAAATCGTATGAAGCTTTTACCGGCCTCGAAATTTGTCTTGCGAAATTCAGGCTGGTTTATCTTGATTTTCGAATGCATTCTAATAGTTGTAACAAAACGTTTGTTGTTTCAGTGCATCCTCACGACTTATACCTCGACTCTGTTTTATGACAAAAATTTAACAGTGTTACGGCAATGCCTTGTCAACTTGAGCTTCCTTAGTTTGGTTCTAATGGCAATATTTGGAACTGTAACATCATTTTTGCCATTGAGTAAGTAACACATGTTTGTAACATTTTATGGGGCATATTTCGGTTACAAAAGATCGTAAAACATCGGGAGCGGTAGCATTGATCCATAACCCATATAAGTGTAACATCCTGTATGAAGTCACCAACCAATGAAAATACACACATCAAAAAAGTCTAAGCAACACGCATCATTTACAGAAACTGCATGTTTTATTAAGGCTCCGTGCACGAAAAAGCCCATTTTTGTTAATCTCTTATCTAATTGTTATAAATCTGGAAATAATTGAAACCTTAAATCTGATTGATTATAAAAATACAGTTTTCGTGCCGCTAAACCATTCGCGCTCTCGAAAAAATAGTTTATTTCGCCATTGATTACACATTAGTCTTAACAGTAAAAATCACACATTAGTCTTCAGCTATCTTTGAAATAAAATCAAAATTTTATCTTATGATAATACAATTTCTTCATTAAGTAAATGCCAATGTAATGCTTTGTCAACATAATTTTTCTGCTATATTTTGTATGAAAATTGAAAAAAGTTGTCCAGGCATATGCAAGTAGACCATATAATAATGTTGATGATTTTTTTTAATGTTCAAAATCAAAAGTAGTTTCTTGTAAAAAGATGATCAAACATCAGTCTCGCGTAATTTTTCGGAAAACTTGCTGCGAATATTAGTGATTTTCCATGATTACTCAACTTATTTGAAAAATCCATTTCAGCCACATGCAAAACAAAGAAGTCGACTTTTCAAATCACAAATAATTTTGTTTAAATTATTTTCCCTTTCTCACAAACAATGAACAAAATTGATAAAAATCAGTCGATTTCGTGCACGGCCCCTCCAGTGATAGGTACTTTATTTTTTTCTTAACAAAATAGATTGGTATACAATCTTTTTGTTCTCGGAAACACAATACTGGCTGATTTTAAAAATATAAACTTTTCGATGGTGTTTTGTTTTCATTACAATAAAAGCTAATTATCAAACGTGACATTTACTGAATCAAACGTGACATTGGCTGAATGCAGAAATCGTGCGAAGCCACAAGGAAAAAAAAAAGGTAATTATTTTTTCCCGATTTCATGAGTTTTCGTTACTTGATAAATTTGGTATTTATCTCGCTTTTATCATTTTGAGATATACAGTTTTTGAAAAAATTCAGTGGTGAGTAATTTTTTATGTCATGGAGCGATGCCATTTGATTGCTGATGAAATGCAGAGAGCTGTAGGAATGCTACAAGCGGGAAGAAATCAGTCTCAGGTATCTCGGCATTGGCCCTTTACGGGGCACCGGTGTGGGCGCGTTCGTTGAGGCTCCGGCCAGCCCGCCGGTTGAACGCGTCCCAAAGGGTCATGGCCATCCGGATGGTACGGGGATACCGCACGGTCTCCTGCGAGGCGGCGAGCCTCCTTGCCGGATTACCGCCGTGGGATCTGGAGGCAAAGGTCCTCGCGCACGTTTGGGAGTGGCGCGAGGAGGCGAAACGCCGGGGCGTAAGTCCGCTGCCGCGAGTAATCGCGGCACAGCGGACAGAGCTCCGGCGGGATCTCATGGCGGCATGGAGAGTTCGACTGTCGCAACCCAGCGCAGGGCACGCCACAATTGCGGCGGTAAGACCCCTCTTTGAGGAGTGGCTTGAGAGGCGCCACGGCGTCCTCACCTTCCGCCTGACGCAGGTCCTCACCGGACATGGCTGTTTCGGGAGGTTCCTGTTTCGGATAAGGCGGGAGGAAACGCCCGGGTGTTACCATTGTGTGGATCGACCAGAGGACACGCTGGAGCATACGGTGGAGGTCTGCCCGGCTTGGGTGGAGCACCGCCGTGTCCTCGTGGCGGCGATCGGCGGCGGCGACCTCTCGCGTCCGGCCCTGGTTCAGGCCATGGTACGGAGCGAGAGGGAATGGGAAGCCGTCACCTCCTTCTGCGAAGCAGTAATGCTCGCGAAGGAGGAGGCGGAGCGCGAAAGGGAGAGGCAATCTTTGCGGCCTCGCGCCCCTAGCCGCCGCAGGAGGAGGAGACACCCTGGGCGTCGGGAGTCGATTGCCGACTCCCGGCCACCGTAGGCGCGGGCTTGCGGACGGCGAGCAATGGGCAGCTCGCCGTCCGGTAAGGACCAGGCCCGGGTCGACGGCGCGTCGTGTTCCACGCGCGCCTCAAAGAGATGTCAGCAAAATAGACGGGGTCCGACAGGACCGATGCCTGCCGGGGCTGCGGATTGTTCGAAAGAGTTACCGTGGCCCTGGCGCACAGGCAAATGAAGGAACACGGGTGGGTTTTAGTCAGTAAGAGTCTGACACGCCCTTCCGCTCCGCCCAGAGCGGGAGAGGTCATTTGATGATTTCCCACCCAAAAAAAAAAAAAAAAAGGTATCTCGGCATTTCGATGTCAGGAGCGTGATTTGTCATCTTTGGCAGCGTTACGTTAATACAGAGGATCCTGCTGAGCAGCACCCAGGTCATGAAAGGAGAACAACTGCTCGACAGGACCAATACATGCAATTAACTGCAAGACGTCAGCCGATATTAACCGCCCGGGTTTGAAGCTACAATTCTCAAGCGGTGTTGTTGTTAGCCCCCAAAACGTGAGAAATAGGCTGCATGAATACAGCCTACGAGCACGACGCCCAATTAGGTGCCCACCTACACGCCATGGGAATCGCGCCCGTCGAAACGAATGGTGTAGGGAACACTTGATATGGTCCCAGGAGCAATGGGATACAATTTTATTTTGTGATGAGTCCCGGTTTGGATTTAGGCCTGATACGAGAAGGGTAAGAGTGTATCGTCGTCCCGGAAATGCTGACCGGCTGAGATGCGTCCAGGAAGTGCACTCTTACAGTGGCGCCACAGTGATGGTATGGGCGGGTATTATGAAGAACAGACGAACTGAGATGACCATTTTTGTAGATGGCAATATAAACGCTGAAAGTTACGACGAAGATGTCCTCGGGCCTTATGTCCACCCGTTTGAATAAACCCTTGGCTCAGATTTCACGCTGATGTATAACAATGCGCGTTCGCACACAGCTTGGATGACCAGAGAGTACTTGGCAATGGAAAACATCCGGGTATTGCCGTGGCCTGCACAATCGCCAGACCTCAATCCCATCGAGCACGCATGGGACATGCTCCAGAGACGTGTTCTAGAGATCCTGGACGGAGTGTTGACAACCCAACAACTGAAAGAGTTGTTAAAATTCCATTGGGAGCGATTGCTGCGGCAATTGCTCCCAAGGAATTTTATCTGATTGTTTATCTGATCCTGCGGGATCAGATAAACAATCTACTAAATTTAAAAAATCTTTTAAATTTTGTACTACGTATGTTACGTTACAAATAATTATTGTTAATTATTATGATTAAATGAAGAATTGACTGAAGGATTTTGTTGTTTTAGTCACTAATGCATAAAAAAATGCTTAGTTATTATACAGGGTGTCTGGCGGCAGATTTACATTTTAAAAATCGAATATTTCAAAAAGTTATAAACGGTGCGGGGGGGAGGGTGGTGTCATTAGAACCACTGATCGTGCGGATTTCTCAGTCACGATGTCGCAGTGGCCGGGTGAGCATCGCGCATTCGCTATCGAAGCGTTTGTCAAGAGCCACGATTCTTACGTACTCGCTCGCCGGCAGTTTTGTTCACATTTCAATATTCGACGGATAAGCGATGGACCGAGTGTGAATTTAATTCGTTCGTGGGTGGAGAGGTTCCGCGCAACTGCTTCGGCTATGAACACACCACGGCCAGGGCCTAGTCGATCGTCAAGGACCCCGGAAAACATCGCACTGGTGGAACGGAGTTTACGTGAAAATGCACGACTTTCAATACGGAAAAGGGCAGCTTCACTGGGACTTCCAAGAGCGATTGTTCATGAAATTTTAAAAAAGGACATGAAGTTCCATCCTTTTAAAATTCAAATCATTCAAGAATTAAAAGAAAATGACTGTCACGCAAATTTTTTTGTGAAACCATGTTGGAGCGTTTTCGCACTGCGAATTCAATTTTTTGGAGTGACGAGGCTCATTTCCATCTAAACGGACACGTTAACAAGCAAAACTGTCGTTACTGGGCTCCAAGAACTCGCAATCCTCGATTGAAACACCAAAAACCATTACATTGCCCAAGGGTAACTGTTTGGTGCGCTTTATCCGCGAGTGGGATAATTGGGCCATTTTTTTTTGAAAATGCCCTGGGCCACGCGACTAATGTCAGTGGTGAGAATTATCGACACATGATTTCGAATTTCTTTTTGCCGAGCCTGCGAGCTCATCCATCGTTCTCATCACACACGTGGTTTCAACAGGATGGTGCGACTGCACACACGGCCAGAGCTTCAATGGATTTGTTGCGCGAAAATTTCCCTGAAAAACTGATTAGTCGCTTTGGGGACATCCCGTGGCCACCAAGGTCCCCCGACCTAACCCCAATGGATTTTTTTTTGTGGGGCTACCTCAAAGCGCGAGTCTACACCAACAATCCGCGAACTGTTGTGGACTTAAAAGAAAATATTCGGCGAGAAATCGGCGCAATTGAACCGAGTTTACTGCAGCGTGTGGCGCGGAATACGAGGCTCCGTTATGAACAGTGTGTGCAACAAGATGGAAGACATTTGGATGACATCATATTTAAAAAATAAAATCCGCATTATGACTCTGTATTTTAACACTTTTATTAAAACTATACGTATAAAGGTATTTCTTTTATTTTATTTTGAAAACCTAAATCTGCCACCAGACACCCTGTATATAAAAGAAATATAAATATAATACAATAGTAAAAATCGTTAAAAAGTTCAAGACCGTATATGTTGGTTAGACTGTTTTGATGTGTGTAATATTGTAATTCTCAACTGTACAGTAGAGAATTAACATATTATTTTCATTCAAATCTGGAAGATTAAATGCTTTTCAATTTACTTTAAATTCGAATGACTTATTTTCTGTTTTAGATGGTTCCAGCTCACTCTACTTCTGTTTCATCGTGACTTCCTTATGTAGTAACATATTAGCAGCAATATTTTGTGTGTTTATACTGACTTTTGAAAAAGAGTATGAATATTTTTCTGAGGTAAGATCAATCAATTAAGTGCTTTGGAATATCGTTTTTGAAGTTTTCTATTTAGGTAATGTTAATATTTTTGTTTATCTTGTTCCAGGGTTTACGATCAGAGCTTCTGCTCGACGATGGCAGTTCCTTGGACAATGCATCATTGTCGGACATGGATAGCATATTTGGGGCCCAAGAATCAACTTCAAGTACAATCGTCATAAAGGGTAACATCAGCTGTGGTAAGATCTCCTGACCCGAGGCCGTGCCCAGCGCGGGCACGGTACTACAGCAATCGACTGCCGGCACCCCCATGTCGCCTTCGTACGGCAGCTTCGGTAACACTAAGATAAACATCGATACTATTAAGCAAAATAATATTAACGAACATCGAGAAGACATAGAACCTCTCGAAGACAATGACAGTGGAATGTCATCCGAGGAAACTGACGACTCTCTCAAACTTAACATAAGTCCTAAGAATAATGATATCGTAAGTAAAAACTTAAGTTCAATTGTAGAAGATAAACAAGAAGTAATAACGAAGTGCCTAACTATAGAACCTCATTGTGCTGAGCACAGGAATGAGATTCCAAGTTGTTCGACCGCTGTTAACCATGTAAGTGTTTTTATTGAAGACGCGGAGGCCGGGTCTTACCCGGCGGAGCCTAAAGATCTGAATGTTCATAAAAAAGTTTCGGATTATATTGTGATAGATCTGACATGTGATGTCGACAATGTTCGTGCATCGTCTAAAGGTAAAAATAAAAAGAAGGTTGTCGGTACAAAAAAACGTAACGTTGATTGTGATTATTCAAATATACCTAGTGTAGAATCGAGCCAAAGTTTAGTTCCTGTTGCGAACAACGAAATTGTGAATACCGAGAATCAGAAGTTGCTCAGTTTATCGCTGTCAATACTTCTCGCTGCCCTGCTGCAAGCGATGCGCTGTTTCGCCCAGTTCTTAGAAGATATTGTGGTTCCTCAACGGTAATAAATAATTATATTGTGTTCCTTTGTATTTTTGGTGCAGTATTCACTAATATTATTACTTATTTTTAAGATTATGAAATATCAATGATATTATATTTAATTACATTGTATGTACTGTGGTTTTAATTCTGATGTCCCTGTGACCTATTATCACTGCTGATTCACGGCTAAAAGCAATAATTAAACAACAATAAAATTGTAATAATAATTTAATAAATTATTTTGAACAATACACAATCTCTACTATTCACACACATCAAATAAATAAATGAGGTTATAGGTCGTAGGTACACTAACTGATTATTTATATTTATTGTCTGAATATTATTTCACTAATATTTCAGAGCGATTGCTCGTTGATCACTGTAATCAGTCTATTGTTTGTGTTATGGCACTTTTTCTTCCACTTGATAGAGTTTTTGGCTTGAATCTCTGGTGAGTCGGGGTGTTCAGGGATGGTGGATGGTTGTGGCGACGTGTTGGCTACGACGACGGACCAGCGTCGCCCACGCCGCTCGTTGAGGGTTGGCAGCTCGGCTATCAGATTGTTTTCGTATTCACTTAACATTAAATAGTTTTCGACCTGAGAACAAGTTTTTGAAATTAGCAGTTGACTAGTTTGGTGCTTCAGGAATCGTTAGCATCGTCCTCTACGAACGACAAATAAGGTTCTGATAACTTAGCGATAACCATCAAGTTATTTACCAGGGAATACCTAACGACTGAACTAAGCGATGCTGTTGCATGTTAGAAGCAGTAGAAGTCATCAGCAGGTTTCTCGTCATTGCGTACCTACAACCGGGGCTAGGAAGGATAGATATATCACTGAAAAATTCGTATTCACTGAAAAACCTGCAAGATACTTGTGACGTTACAACCTGAGCAAGCTGCTTGTTCGCTAGCCGGAACAGGACTCATTAGGTACCTACCTTATTACAACTAGTGATACAATCACCCCCGCAGTCTAAGTCCTCGAGGAGATGCTCTGGTATGTCCAGATCAAGGTCGAGGTCTAGGCCACCTTCCTCGCTGATGCAGGTCAGCTCGGGTGGCATTTTCGGCGGCGGAGAACCCAAGGTGCCGGGCCGAATGCTGTCCAACAAGAGGTCGCGGCCCGTACGACCTGGTGCTACGAATTCTGCTCCTAGAACTGAGAATTCAAATATTGATGTTAAAAATATGGATACAGACAGAAACACGGGGTTTTATTTGTTCTTGACAATGGTGACGATGACCTCATGATGAAGAGGCTGCACGAAAATTGCGCTGAAGTTCATGCTTGGGGTCATCAGTTTGGAGGTAAGGAAGAACAAGGTGGACTTGAAAGTTCCTCCATAGAAAAGGGACGATTCTCTTCATTCCTCTTAAGAGCGAATATTTTGGGAAGCACCAGCTTAATGTAAGACTATATTTATAGGTAGACTAGATAACATTAAAAAATTCGAAACATTTCAACATTTTATGTTATCCCATTATTATCATCACCAAGCAACCTTGTTCCACCCACTGTTGAGTACCTATTGGCGTCCTTCCTTTTTGTACCGTGCCATGTTTATGTGTAAGTCTAAACCAGCGGGGTAATTACGTAACACACTATAGTAGGAATGGGTTTCATTTTGACAGTTCAACAACATTCATTGCGTTATTTACGTTGTTGAGCAGACAATTTTATCCAATTTATGAAGCAATGGATTAGCTTGGCTTCAAAATGATTCAGATTGTGATAGATAGTGTGTTACGTAATTAGGGTAGAGGTCTTATCGGCGTTCTTCTGAATGTCATAACTGGCTGTTGTCTATCTACAAAGAATTACTTACCTAAGGCGGTGGCTGCGCCTGCGGCTGTGCGCGCTTCACGTCCGCGACTGTGGCTGCGTCGCGACGGCTCGCACGTTGACTCACAATTTGCAGTTCCACCGTTTTCTCTGCAACACAAGTTGATTAATAACTACCTATGTAATATAGGAGTGACAGTGTAAAAGTTCAGAATAGGTTTGTATCCTGATTGCAAGAATATTACTTTTTCGGGATCACCAAAAAAATTCAACGAGGTGGGTAATGTGTCAAATAAAGGAAACGAGTACTGTGGTAAGTAGAAGTGTGACTACTATCTACTTTAAAATAAACCATACATCCTGAACTTTTTAAGTTATACGTACTTGGTGTGTTTGTGCGCAACATTGCGCCTATGAAGATCGATACAGAAGAGAGATAAGGACCCGATGAGGGAACAAGTCGAGCTGAAGTAGTAGCCCGCTTTGCCGCCGCAGCCCACGTTTATGTACCCTGGAATAAAAGTACTATTAGGCCACGTTCATGCGGGCCCTTTTGTACCGCATAGTAACTCGATTTTAAACGCTCGTCTCAGCGCCAGGAGTTGAAAATTCAACGGGGGGATGACAACATTTTTAGCGCGTTAGCTGTTGGATTTTCCCCAGCGCTTAGCCGAGCTTTGAAAATCCATTGCGTGGAAAAAAAGCGCCCGCGCGTACGTGGGGTTAAGTAGATAGGTACGATAGGTACCTAAGCATAATGATGATTAATTTCATAATTAAGGGCCATAGAAGACTCGATACTTTAAGCATCGGCGACTGGCGATTTAATCGCTTTTCGGAATCTTGACACTACGACTTCTAACGATTCTTTAACTTCTAACATGTAACGATTCCTGGCCATGATTGCTGTAGGTATCTACTCTAACAAAGGTATCCGCCAAATAATAATTGAATGTCTTTGGTATCCGCGCATAAAATAAAGAAAGAAAGAAAAATATTTTATTTGGGACTAACAAAATTAACAATAAAAACAACAATAAACACGTAAAAAATGTAAGAAAGTAGGAATAAGTAGGTATACTTACTTATGTTTGACGTAAGTGATCAAAGAGACAGTGTACCTGTAAGTACAGTAGGTAACTACAATTAGGACCTACTATTACCTACTTTTTTAAATTTATGTTTAGCCTAGAGGTCCAAGACCGGAAGGTATGAAGACTTATAGTTTCTTGATAAATGAGTCCATTTATAAAATGCTACTTTTGACAAATTTTCAAAAGCACAGTGATCTTTATTTGCGATACTATAAGGTTGCTATTAAGTTACTGCTGTCAGAGGTAAAATATATGTGAAAGAACTACCTACAGTCCTTTCACAGATATTTTGTAAAATGACTAGGTTGCGTCTCACCTGAAAGCGGCACCCCTATGGCGATAGGCACGGCCTGTGAACACTGCACGAAGCCCCACGTACGCGCGAAGTTGCGCGAGCGTACGCGCTCGTACGTGTACATCTTCAGCGAGTAGTGGTAGCCGCCGCAGAATATACCTGGAAATTAAACCATGTTTTTACTTACAACACAATACTTTTAAAGGGATATATAGGAAAGCAAAAGGGTCAGTTCACACTGGTTCACACCGAGAAGCGACGATGCCTGAAGAGGCCAGTCGCCCCGCGGCGGCGCGTTTCTGTCACTCAAATGTGTACCTTTCAGTATAGTAAATAAAGTTCTATATTGTATCGTTATCTTAAAAGGTGCCGCGTCGCGTCTCGGTGTGAGCTGACCCTGAGGGTACCTAATTAGATTGGAATACGTAGGTATCCGTCCTGAAAAGTTAATACATAGATATATAGCTTTTACTACTCCTGGACTACAAAAATGTATAAATTAAGTAATTTTTAGTTGATATTTATTTCGGTACAAGTGATTTGTAATCTTTAGGAATAAATAAAATGTATAAATTAAGTAATTTTTAGTTGATATTTATTTCGGTACAAGTGATTTGTAATCTTTAGGAATAAATGAATTCAAACCGTAAATCAAGGGATTTCTCGAGTTTTATGAGTACATTTAGAGAATTTCGGAAAGACAAATTTAACTGACAGTACGTACTGATGTTTATTCTGCATGAGAATCGAACCCACGATCAGTGATTCCATCAACTCTGCGAAATTAATTGTTGAACTAGGTAGTTAAGATATAATTATCGTAAAATTATATTAATAATAAGACTACCCACTTAAATTCATAGGTAGTTATTGATACTTTAAAATAATAAGGCATTACTTACCATAAACCCAAGCAAACAAAACATAGCCTCGATAGGATCCCTCCACGGCCGTCAGCGCCATGGTCGCCACTCCACACACGAAAACGGCTGCTTGAGTGAGGTACTGGCGGGCTATTCTGCATTCTGCCGAGTTCTGACGGACCAGGAGACCGAAGGCCGCACATCCTACCGCCCAGGCTAGGCCGAGGTACGCTTGCAGGAGTTCCACTGTATCGCCTAGACCTGGAGGATAATAAGGTGCTCTCAGTTTACTGGGGAGGTGATTGAAGATCTGAGATAACCTGGTGGGGTTTAGGATAATCTTGGGCACCTTTTAAACATTAGACATTTTATGATAAAATCATCGAAGTAACAGCAACTTGGAAGTAGGATGCTCTTTCCGATGGTTAGCAAAATTTTTGATAGCTACGGGCTAATATATGCATTGTGTTTCGGCATTTCACATAATTTATGTTAATATGAAATGCCGAAATACAATGCATATATTTCAGTCAATTTAGATGATGTGTTTTTTTTTCGCTGACCGTAGCTATCAAAATTTTTAATTTAATTAAATTTGATTATAATTTTATTAATTTTGATTTTAATTAAATATTTAACTAAATAAAATTTAAGATTAAAAAAACTGAAGGGATAATCGACTTCCATCGCATTTAGGTGATGCGTTGTAGGGTAGGGAAAAATTAAGGAACCAATCGTATAAAAGTACCTTCTTCCTCAGCATGGTAAGCCAAATAGAATATCGGGGTGTTGATACCGAACGCCGATATCCCAGTAGATATTAGCAAGATCCTCACTGTCTTAGACTTCAGTGTGGAGAAATCGAAGAATGGCTGGCGGTCATCACTCTTGTTCCTATCCTTCATCTTCCGTTTGATCTTGTTCTGGTTCTTAAGGTGCAATATCGCTCTTCTCTGTGGGTGATAGAGGGACGCTGATCGATAGAAAGTGCCCAAAATGA
Organism: Dryobotodes eremita; assembly: GCA_917490735.1. Classification (NCBI taxonomy): domain Eukaryota; kingdom Metazoa; phylum Arthropoda; class Insecta; order Lepidoptera; family Noctuidae; genus Dryobotodes; species Dryobotodes eremita. Next base: position 12,223,135 of record OU823251.1, on the reverse strand, counting down.
AGGTAGCGAATACTACCCCCGTCACAGCCTGCAGTCCTAAGCGCCAGCCGATCGCTCTGAAAGATTATTTAAAAAGCAATTAAGTTGGTGTATTAGCTACCATAACTTATCAATCTGATAACTTCTGGGGAGGACGAAGGACCTTATTTTGATCAACCTATCTGATCGAAGGGAGGACCCAATAATAGCTAGGTAGGAATATAAGGTCATACTTAGCGTCCGACCGAAACACGATTTTCAGTCTAAACCGAAACCGAAGGCAAATCTTAGGCTCCTCTTCTAGTTTCGGCCGAAACCGAAACCGGTACCGAAACTTAAGAAATTAAGGAAAAGTTAGTTAAATTGACAGTATTTTCTGAGACTCGTCGTTTTTTGTAGATTTGTTACAAAAAGTGGATGAAGGGTTGATTTTGCAATTATTAGATTTCATTTATCCAAAGAAAAAATGTAGTTTTGCCAGATTTTGTGTGAAAAACTGTCAAAATTTCAAAATGACGATTGAAAAATGAGCCCTAACTTAATTAAGGGCCGTAGCAGATAAGCTACTGTTAGCTTTTGCGATTAGCGATTTAGCAATTTTTCAGATGCTGGATTCAACTCTAAACACCGCATAATTTTAGCATCAGCAATCAGCGATTAAATCGCTTTTCGGAAGTTCGATATACCTAGCGACAATGCTTTATCTCTCAATCAATTCAGCGTCATTAGAAAACACAATTTTTAAACCGTACTCAAACGGAACGATTCGCCAAAACGCGTTGCACCGTCGAAGACTTTGTATGATTTTGCTATTACGACCAGAAGCAGAGTCGCTAAGATGCATCTGCTGTTACCCTTAGAGCTTGTAGCAATCTTCCAGAAAGCGAATAAATCCTTACTCGCATCAGCGAACCAGGTGTGCTAAGAACCTAAATGACTTCTAGGTATTTATAAGTAAACACCATTTTTTTTAGGTTTTGTGCAAAAAGGCTGAAAAGAGGGACCCCATTACTAAGTCTATGCTGTCTGTCTATCTGTCAGTCGTACGTACTTTATCAAAACCGACAGCTCACTAACGCCAGTTTCGATCGGGCCGAAGATTTTAGTTGGTTCCCAAAACGGAAACAACTAAAATAACCAAGTTGGTAAATCATTTCGGTATTGATACCCCGGTTTTTTTCCAAGAAATGTCAATATTTACCTTATGACACTTTTGATGAAGGTGGACATGACGGCGATGCCGAGTCCGCTGCCGCTGACGATAAATATCTCGACGAGCTCCCTTCTCCGTTTGAAGTATTGCGCCACCATCAGCGTTGAGCAGTCTCGCGTCAGGCCCACGCCCACACCTACCAGTGTCCCTGTGAAATGTGTTAAGTTATTAAAAACTTCAATTGAATATCTTTTGAAAGCGACATGACTTATTATCCTTTTTCTAAGTGGGTAGGTAATTTGCGTATTCTTGGTATGATTGACTCTTCCGATTCTATAAAAAAAAAAACCCGTCAATCAATTATTTATTTTTTATGTAAACATAGTTAAATAACGTTGTAGGTATATTATTATATCAGTTATGATGAATAAACCCAGAAACTTAACCAAAAGTTATGTTATGCTAACCCACCTGTAGGGTTTCCATCACCATTATCTATTTGATAATACTAATAGACAACGCACGTAGCAATTTTCGCAATCCACGTAGACGTAGCTAAGAGTACGCATCTTTTTGCTACGCGCCTACGACATTGCCTACGACCTACGAGAGTCTACGATAAAAATCTACAGATTTTTGGGAGTTACATATTGCAATAAAATTGGTTCTTTAACTAATAACGTTGCGTATTGCACGGGGGAAGTTGATGTAATCACCTCGTCCAGGATATCACCGCTTGTTAGGATTCACAAGGGGAGCAGTAATATGACGTGTGACAAATCATTTATTCATTCTCATAATACGTGACTACCAATTTGCTTCAAGGGTGTCCAACATACGTACGGTGAGGAAGGTATATCACACTCAATTATAGAGTTATGTATAATAACAGATTCCTAATTGATTACGTTTCAATGCAAATTAATTACTAGTAACTACCCATTACGTGTGCAACTAAATTGATACCAGTTATAAATTACTAGGTAGGTACTGACACTATATTTATATTATTATACCGTAGGTAAATTATACTTTTAGATTTACATATTAATTAACTATTTTAATTCTATACAGACGACTAATCACTCTTGCAGGTCTATCCTATTTCATTCATGCGTAAGTCGACATTGTTCAAGAGACAATAAAACTGTCTATAGCAGCCTCCTCCCATCACTGTAACTAATGTGGACACTCAGTTCCATTTTACGTACACAGAATTAATGCTCTGCTATGTTCTGATAAGTTAAATTGTGTGGAAACACGAACATAATTAAATCAGCTGAAATACGAATGCGAAAGTCGTGACAAATACGTAAAAATACACAACTTTTAGTGTTGTGTACAAGCTGTTCAATAGCATTAGACATTGCAATCATGTTTATTCAGCAAGCGGTCTTTGTTGAGATAAAGCTGCATTAGATTGCGGTATCGAGACGTTGTCGTCTATTTTCTTTTCATGAAACGCTTTTGCGAGATCCTTCGTAGGTATTGAATATAAACCGATAAATCTTATTTATTTGTGCCTGTGATAATTCTAATAAATAAAAAATGATAGCCTTTACAAGTATCGATTCTTTAATGGATAGCTTTATGATCATGAGTTATTAGTTAAAAGCTTAAAAAAGTACCAAATCGTCACCTAGGTATTTGTTGAAAATAACTCGGATAATTTTCCTAAAAAATCATCGTGGTTTCTATAGCGTAGTAGGTAGTTATTCCAGATTTTAAACAGTGGGGTATTCAAGTAAAATAAGTAAACGACTGTTCTGAAGTGAGCAGTTGAATATTACCAAACGACCATTAGTTAGAAAAACCTATTCGTTTTTTCATATTAGAACCGTGGTAATACCACTACGAAACTTCGTGTTCGCAGCAATGGTAGTAATATAATGAAATAAATGTAAATAATTCCATCCGAGGACGTAATAAAAGAGATACGAAAGGGCATTAAACCGACACTAAAACAAATAAGACCTTACGTGGGAATAAGAAAAAGGAGTATGAATAAACATAAAATCCATTTATTCAGCTAAATCTGTGATATTTGAGCGTTAGATGTGTAACCTAGTTAGACAGGGATTTTTATTTCGTCTTAAGGACATTACTCCATGTAGTGGGTAGGCACTACGCACCACTGTAAATCAGCTTCACTGGAGACTGCCCTTGTGTTAGTTAGTGTCATACCCACATACCTACATACGTAGGTATTTTGATTCTTTGGATGCCAAAACGTACTTTTAATCAAATATATCAAAACACTATCTTTCAATAATTAAAAGAATGCTGACCAAGCATTATTTTATTCGAACGTTAATCATATCTTTCCCAATCGAATATTTATATAAAAAATAAAAACGATTTTGCTTATTTCTATTCATGTGATCATATCAGTTATTGTGTAATAACGTTAGTGTTCGTGTTACAGTGGGTGCGGAGTGCTATTGTTATTCGAGCATCGTTACTCGCACATTCATTGCTCATTGCATTTGCAGTGGTCGTCGCAATACCAATCGGAAGTCGGTTTATATTGCATTGCTATCGTGATTTTAACCATGTAATAGGGTAATATCTAACCATAATACGATCTCCTTGCTATCGTTAGCTGTGTAGTCTCTAGTTGTTAAAGTTTTCCTCATATCTATGCGGTGTTGTTAGTGCCAACATGTATTCAGTATTTCCTATGTAACTTGGAGGGCTGATTTCCCTGAAGATTGCGAGGATCCGCGGAAGACAAGCATCGAGTCTTGCTCATAATTGTTCGAGCGAAAGCGTACCTAAGTCAGCTTAACTAAGTAGGTATGCAACATATTATTCGATAAATTTATGATGTCGGAATATTAGATTTTATAATCTGTCTTATTCCCAGACTCTTAGACAAGAAATAAGTTTGTCCTGTGTGATCCCGGGCCCGGAAGGTATTTTATGAAACAAGTAACTATTGCCATAAACAGGTTCGGATATAAACTTAAACCCCTTTATGGTTCACTCCGGGACTGATGTTCTAAAACAGGATTACGTAGTGCAAGTCTTTATGGAGCATTATGCTCTTAATTTCCTCTTGCAGTCGTTTAGTAGTTATTATTGTGTTTTATGTATAAAAAAATATTATTTAATACTTAATCGTACTTTTCGAATGGGGTATGATGTATGGGTTAGTGAAACTCAGTGCAAAGTACCTAATAGAGGCACTTCACTGTAACGAGGCGGTAGCGTCCCAATTTAAATGCTAATGCCGCGTTCTGCCGGGCGCCAACGCGTTATCCTTGAAGATAGAACTAGCTCACAGTGTGCATATGAGCACGCATGCAGTTTGCTTCAACATTATCATATTTTCTATGAAACACTTTAGCTTGCGAACATCCGAAGTTATTTGCAAGATTTGTAGAAATAACCAATAGGTACCATACCGTACTTTCCTACGCAGTAGGTACTTCGAGAATATAACACGCCACATTGATCCGATTCGATTTGTAGCTTATTCAGTAATAGCCCGCCAGCCAATCCGTAAAAGCGGAGTTCGTTTCGTTGAATTATTTCTAAGGATTATTTACTACGCTGAAAATTTAACTTCAAATTCCAAGAATCGAGATATAAATAATTCAGTTTTATTCAACCGTTTGATAAAAATAAAGCTGTTTCATTTTCAATTTCTATGAGCGAGACATTATTTGATAAATCATGTAATAAATAACTCGTTTCAGTAAATATACAGGATTCTATTTTGATTTGTACGAGCATGTAGATATCCGTTTATTTACACAGAGACCCAATTAGCGGATACCTTTGAAGTTGACTAAAACAGGTTTCGGATATGAATCTGATGAAATAAATTGAGTTGTCAAAAGCGCGCGCGGCGGTTTCAGGTGCATTAACGTTCCAATTATTTATTCTGTGTTAATGCAAGTGTACGCGCACGTCCTGAACCGGATTCCTTACGAAATTTTAGTATTATTAGGCTCATCGTTAATTTAATTCATTATGAGTTCTGCTAGTAACCTAGATCCGGTAATGCAATACAGGAATAGTTTTATTAATTACAAAACAGTTTGTAAGTAGTTATCGATGAATACAGAAAGAAGAAAGATCAGTTTCGGATATCGATCTATTTTGAACAAGATGGGCAATCGTTGCGAATCATCATTTCATCTTATGGAGACCTCATCTCACGCTCAGTTTTCTAGTTTGTGGTCGTCATCATAAGCTAATCTTTGTCTAAAAGTATAATTTTTTGGAAATTTTGTTTCCTTAATTGAGTAGTAGTATACTTACCATAGCTGATGAAGAGCTGGTGGAACTGCGTGGCGAATGAGGTATAGAGGCAGCCGAGGGCAGCGACCAGGCCTCCCACGACGGCCGTCACGCGCGTGGACTTGCGCACACACAGCGCCACCGTCACTGGAGACAGCGCGAGCGCCACCCCCGCTGATAACGCACCCAGGCATCCTGGAACAGATGTAAAGAAATAAGCCATTGAACAGTGCGACGTGTCAATGCTGTCTACGAGCCCATAACAGCAGCGTATTGTCGTCTTTTCAGTGTTGTAGGCAGTAGCTGTCCTGACATGTACGTACGAGAACCCTGCGTAGAAGTGACGGTTCTATGCATCGAATACGAATGAATGAGGACCGCAGTGCGAGCCATCGAACCATGTCTGGCAGCTTTTCGCCACCGGCCATGAGATTCGATAAATGCCTAACGACTTAGTCCAGGTTAAAACCTACGTGTTAATTCATTTTTCTATTTTTATTGTACAATATATTTTCTATGTAAGTGCTCATGGTATGTACTTTTTGTCCATGTCCTTTCAAGACCAAAATATTTCACAGTTCCACAAACAATCCCCAAGAAAATATCTCAATACAAAGCTTTAAATCAAATTTGTATACGTATCCTCGATTTTCTCTATAAACACAATAGTCCAACTTCAGTGCTTAAGCTGTCTACGCCACGTTTTTGCTTACCAAGTAGCGGACGGCTACAAAAAGCTCGTGATGTTTATTGTTATCCGACGTCGTAAAGATTCGCGTGCAGGCATTCCGTCTGCCTTGTACGGACGCGTGGCTCCTGCAGGGCTGGCTCCGAGAAAACGAGATTTATGTCAAAAATATTTATGAACACACCTTTATATGTGTTAAGCGACAGTTTAAATAATTTGACATAATGTTATGGCCGTTCTTCTGCTTTATGCATGAAGTACTCTCCAAACAAATGTTTGTGGCGCTCATGAATTTTCCATTTTGTGATTTATTTTGCGGGTCGAAAAGTAAAGTCTTGCTTTTTTCTTCGTAAACGTAAAGTGATATGCTAATTAAGTGTCAGTCACCATAATTAATGTTTTTGAATTGGCGCTCTAAGTGTCCACAATGTGTCAGTTATTTATTAGTGTCCGCAAGTGTCGAACCTGTCTCTGCCTAGGAGACTTGGGTAATTATTTAATTCAAATATCCCACGGTTCTAATGACTTCTAAGAATACAAATAAAACTAGAGTTTATACTTGAGATCTGTTGCTTTCCCTCAAGATTGCCATCATATTGTATTCGACATTTAGACGTGAAAATGTCTGAAATAAGTATGAAGAGACATCCTTAAGTTGCGCAACGACAGTGACTTCACTTTATATGAAACTTGACACGTTAGTTAAATGGAAATTATTGACATAAAAGGCCTTTTATTATTTAAATAGTCCATTAAGCTAAATGATTATCGCTTTGAAGAGATATTCATTATCAGTTATGTCTGCCATCTGTTATATTTTCACGTTGCGTGGTGAATGCGAAGAAATAAGAATGCAATACAGCATGAAGTCATACTTATGACATAATTTTCCAAGTTTTCTTAGCAATGGTGTAATAAAATATAACATACTCTTACTTTCATGTCGTTGTCAGCGCTTTCGTACGAAAGAGTAAGGGCGTGAATTCAATGAATAAGTAAATTTTATGCAATTCAATTTCTGATGTAGAACTCGACACAGCTGAACGGACAACTTATTTTGAACTTTCTGCTCTAGAGTCCACCATTACGAAAGTATTTTCTATCAAGATGCAACTGCATCGTTTTCTCCGATTTTACTTCGTAATATTTTTCAATACTTACTTGATTTCGAGAGTTATTGGGTCCAAATGTAACATTGCTTTTTGAGCGTATTTTTTACTTTTGTTCACGTTCAATAGTTTTGCAAAACTAGCAACGGCTGGGGTCTATTATTTTATTATGCTGCTCCAAGGCTTTGTAGTTTTCTAGGACCCTGAATTTCAGTTCACTTTTTTTGGTTAACAATAGGTACCTGCCTACTAGGTAGTTGCTTCGGGTACGCACGGCTACATATCAAGCTATACATTTCAACATTTCCAGTATAAGCTGACCTCTCATTAAACGGAAAACCTACACAATGCGAGATCAGCATATACTGGAAAAATATAGCTTGATTTGTAGCAGTGTCTATAAGTGTACCCGAACTCGAAGCAACTACCTAGTAGGCAGGTATCTTTGGTTAATTATAGAGCAATGAGATTATGGCACGTCACAATTCATTTAAAATTAATTTATTATTAGGTAAGCATAAGTAGTTTTTTATTATATTTCTGAAAATAAGGAGCTTTGACTGAAGCGGGGACAAAATCTCCCAAAACGTTCTAAACTCTTATCTCCATTATGTTTTAAAATATATTATTACTGCTAGATTTTCTTTGAAGACAAGCTCTAATTTATTTCAAGGGATTTAAACAATAAATGAAAGCGTAACAATACCTACTGTCTAGCGAAGACAGATTGTCTCGTAACTTCAAAAGTACTAATCATACAACGCAACGCTATCAAGCGTTCCACTGTCGAGAAAAGCCTTTAAGAGTTATTTGTAAAATAATACGAATGTTGAGTGTATATAGCTAGCTATTTGTATGGGCTTCATCCGATGTCTAACAAACATTTCTATTGAAAAACTTTGCGGACGACGACGGGGCGTTTGTGAAGTTCATCGACTTTGGAACAAGAAGCGTCACCCATCGGTCACACATCTGACGAATATATCCACGAGACGTTGTTTTATCTAGATCTAAGGTTTGATGAGTGATTCGTGATCCTCAGCCGTCGCTTTGTTTTCAAGTTTTTTAGGTACTGTTTTCATGTTTTGCAGTTCTGAAAAATAAACAGCTTTCAACTTCAAGCTTTCAATCATCTGTCTTGAAAAAACTATGACCATGGTAAAAAGTAGCTTGATAATTTTTCCTCAAATGTATCCTAGATGTCCCTAGCTTTTTTACGAAATGTATCCCTAGTTTTGTTAAGAATGAAACTTTGTATGAAAGAGAGCAGTAAAGGCGAAATATACCGCTATAAATAAGGGCTGGGCTTATTCTTTAGATGGCAACAAATGCACTGGAACATATAAAGCGAGCTTTTGGTCGCTCGTCTCAATCGAATCGAAATAAAGGAATTTTGCAATCTCATCGTCTTGTAAATAACTGGCAAATTGTCCGTTTTTAACTTATTTTGAGTCATATCGGACACTATCAGCTAATATGTGATAGGACATCCAATAAAATGAAATCGAAAAAGTAGCTCTATTACTTCAATAACGTTTTCTTTACGACACTTATTTTTTTCTCAAGAGGTTTAAATTCACGGACTAATACCTATTGTATTTAATGACAGCAGTTACGATGTTCTATCGAAGATTACTTTTTATTGTATTGCTAATAATTGTATTTTGGTTTGTTTGTTAAGGTTTAATTTAACTTTTGGGTCCAACAGTACTTGACAGCTTTGCGAGGAGCTCCTAACTTTATGATATGAAACATATGACGGTGCAGTACCATCTGCAGCATTTTACGGATAGTTTCATATTATCCGCTGTGTTTGTGCAACTTTACAGCTGAAATAAACGTTGTGTGTTGTTGTGACATAGTTTACCCAAAAATAGACTATTATTTTAATTGGTTTAAAAAAAACTGAAAAACTTTGTGATAAATCGATGTCTAGTAGTATTGATACTGAGTTAAGGGATGTATAATCGTGTTCTGGTCAGAAGTTTACTACACAATCGGACCTAATGCTCTTTGGCAAATTGCATGTACAAATGTTTTCCCTGCTGACTTCTTTCACAACATTCCTTTTTCCTTTATGTTCATGCCCTGCCCTTTTGTTTCAAAGTTGAAGCTGTTCCGGTTTTAACTGCCTCATCATTTAAAACGCATGAAAAAAATCATCGCTCCATAATTTCGTATATAAAGTTATGTAACAGCCAAACCATATTGATTGGCTGGCAATTGTTGGCATATATTTATTTTGTTTGGCCCTATTTCTTCGGCTTGAGGTAAAATCGGACACACGTTTTGTCCACAAGTTCATTCACGACAAAATAAACAGAAATAGAAAAACTTTCGCGACGCTACAAACAAGGTAGACAAATATGCAGCACACAAACAAATTGATCTTTGGGCCATATGGTCGCCTTATTTGACGAAAGAGGGAGAATGGCCCATATAGGTATGAATGTTGCCTACTTTAAATTATGAACCGCATTTTAAGCCAGTGCGCAAGTAGGTAATGTTTTTCTAATTGATTTAACTGAGCATAGGCACAGTTCTTTTTTTAAATTTTATTACAGAGCTGAAGGATATTGGGTTTTGAGTATGAATTTGGATGGCTATACGAGTAAGGGAAGACCAAAGAAACGATGGATTGACTGTGTGAAAGATGATATGGCTAGAAAGGGAGTTACTACCGAGATAACGACTAATAGAGAAAGAAGTATGAAGGAAAAAGACATAGTGCGCCGACCGCAAATGGGTGCATGAAGGGCAGGAGAATGATGATGATGAATGATGACTACAGAGCTGAAGGATTCGACAAAACACACAAGTAGGTATCTATGTTCACAAAGGTTTTATGAACAAAGGATGACTTTGCGTTACCTTTTTTCATAGATGTTATCGGCCTAATAAATTGTGAACTAACTTTTGACTAACTTTTGGTTTACAGTGGAAGTTTGGTTTGTACAGTAAAGAATACACTTTTGAAAACATTTTTTTTGCTTTGTTACCGATGTGCTGACAAAGATCAAACTGAAAAGTTGAAATATTATCATTCTCTTTATATTAAAATGTGGTTTTAGAAGTAGGTAATTTTTTTTGTTTTTGTAAATAGTTTTTACTTTTAAATTTTTAGTTGTGGTACCTACCCCACACAAATTCGTATACCACTACTTGATATTGACAGGAAGTTATTAACACATCATCTATATATAGTGGAAAAAAAATCGCATTATTAAGGATAACACAAAAACTACTAGTCAGATCTTAATCAAATTTATGTGGGACCACATGAGAAGTACCAGCTTTCAAATAAAAAAGAATCATCAAAATCGGTTCACCTAGAAAAAGGTTCTGAGGGAACACACATACAAAAAAAAATACAGTCGAATTGAGAACCTCCTCCTTTTTTTGAAGTCTGTTAAAAATTATTTGAATTTAAGGTAATTAATCGCCTTCATTAAAATTAATTGGATATACTATCTCATTAAAACACGCCGCCCTCATATGCAGAATTACCGTCGTATAGTAAACTTTACATTTAGCAACGACCTATCGAATTAAAAAATAGACTATACTTACAAAATCTTCCATAACATTTCATATATTAAATACCTTACCTAGAAATAAAATAAATGATGTCATGATTGAAAAAACATGCGAATTATAATCTTTCGCCGTCAACACATTACCGTGGCGGCTGTCACCGAACTGAAACATATTAAACGTTCTATGACATGATAAATGTGGCATGAGGTCGGCACACACGCATCGGCCTGTCTCTCGCCTCGCCTCGATCCTAATAAATGATTGGCGATGATTGACATTTGGGGCACCCACCCTAACTTAGACACGCTGGGAAATCATTTTCTGTATCGCACGTTTTTCGGTATTTTGGAAATAGATATACAGGTTGTTTGGAAGCTGGTTGCAAAGCCTTAAGGGGGTGATAGTTGACAACATTTAGAGAATTTTGAGCCATACATATCTGAGACGAAGACTGTTTTTTTTATTTTTAACTGCCTTTATCTAAAAAAAACCTAGAAATAGCAGTCAAAACGAAAACCGACTTCGTCTAAGAAATGTATGGCTCAAAATGGTGCCACTTTCACCCCCTAAGGCTTTGCACCCAGCTTCCAAACAACCCGTATAAAACCTGTTATGTTTAGGAGCCCGGTCTGCTATATTGGAAGATCGAAAATAATGAGAATGACGTGCAGAACTATCCGGTAGCTGTAGGTTTTGGTAAGATTGATTATTGTTGGTGAAATTGATCTAATAGTAACGTCTAATAGCTACGCGTAGAAAGAGATTCCGTGCTGTAGGAGAATTTGGGACGTCTAAATTATGAGTTAGTCAAGTGGAATCAAGGAAAGTCTGTGTATACCTTATTAAAAAAGCGGAGTCAAGTTATAATCAGTATTTAATTAGCTTCAGATTTACCATACTTACATTTTTCTAGGTTTCAGTTTGGTATAACTTTACTCCACGTTTATTAATAAGGGGGTAGGTGACAGATATAGAAATCTTATAAGTACACTGTGCAATATCACGTATCAATTCACCCTATGAAGTATACAAAATAAAATGATCACTCCCGCCAATACGCAACACAGTCGGCAGATATAAAGATCAGTAACGGCTCTATTTCAGCAAGTAATCGGTTCTTGACGATCATTTACACACGTTATCGCCCTGTATTTATCGACTGTTATTTTTACGACACTCATATGGTACTAACAATAGAACCTTATATAGGAAATGGTAATGTTTCCTTTTCAATTTTGCTGAAGGGAGGACATATTGCGATTATATTTGTACAGTCCAACTTTACTTAGCAGTAAGTTCAAACAAATCGTATCGCTAATAAGTAACTAACTGTAAAAGGGTATACTAAAAATCTTTTTATAGACATTTTTTTTCGAAGAAAGCAGCAGTGATGCAGCAGAAATGATGAGGTTTTTAAGTAATATTAGCCTTATTAATTGTCTATAGGCTTTTCTCTATCTTTAGATGGGTTTCAGATCAACAACCTTTCTCCATTCTTTCACGAAATAAAAGTATTTAAAGTGCGTTTAAAAAGCTTTGTTACGTTATGTATGAGTCGTGAAGCTCGATGTACTAGACTGTATTATGATGCATTCATTCTGCGAACATCGCAAATTTTCTGTTCGACTGAAAGTCTCCAAAAGACTGTACTCGTATTTGTGATTTTACTTTAAGATTTTATATAAATCTTTTCTACACTTCTAAGAAAAGTTAGTTAAGTGAATTCTCTCATATACAGCGTGTATCAGAAAGGTGTGTTCATATCTAAGGCTGTAGTACAAACCATCATACTGAACCACTTTCTCAATGGGAGCAACATCGTAATCGAGAAAGAATAATAGTCAGATGACTGTACGTCTGAACTTTGAAGTTTAAAATATCGATGTATTTAATTGAGAACGTTCATAATCGCGATGTACGGAACTTCAAAAGAATATCTATTCAAACTTCGAAGTTCATTATGACATTATTTCGAAGTTCCGTACATCGCGATTATGAACATTCTCAATTAAATACATCGATATTTTAAACTTCGAAGTTCAGACGTACAGTCTAATCAGACGTCCCATACAAAACTTCAATACCTACTCGACCCATATGTAGGGGTGAACTGATTATTTCATTTCGGCTGATGATTTAGATACACGCTGTATATGAATGGAATTAGGGAACGCGAATCATCTGCATTTTCATATTCAGTTTGAGTTACACGATTCAATTTCTTTGTGACATTAACTTTCCTTGTGGATAACAAATAGCGATAACAAAGCTGATGTTTATAAAAATGTACCCATTTATCTCCCAAGTAAAGTGATCTGCTTGTTGTCAAAGTTTGAGAGGGCCCGTAATTCACTCAAGTGTATTTACATGCGTACAGAAAAATATTTGAACGTGGGGAAATTGTGAAAGCGTCTACGGGTGGAGGATCGTTGAAGTATAAGTATCTACGTAGGGCGCATTGCTGCTGAAACTATACAATGTAAGCAAATTACTGGCAATAATAACTGCTTGTAAGAGTTGAAGTAGAATTTAATGGGCTAGAGGACCATTCTAACTTTTCCACCTTTGTTGCAAAAGTTTTTTTAATAGTGTATCGCCCAGCGCTATGGAAATATCGGCTTTTGTATGCAAACTATTTCCCAGCGTATAACGAGCTTACTGTTCTTATATGTAAACTAGGGAAAATTGGATGCCACCCAAATCGATGAGTAAAAACCGATAGTTTCTAATGAAAAATTGTTTCACAGTTTGTTAGGACAACATGGTGAAATTTGGGAATACTTTTAACATTTTCTTGCTCAAAAAAGACGTTCACATGGTTTATGAAACTTGTGATTGAAAAACTAAAATATAAACTGGTTGCTATACGGGTGCATATGTTGATAAAGATGAGCCACATACATTATTTGGCTCGGACAAACAAACAAACATACAGAAATGTAATGCGATATGTCTACAGCCGAGTGGACAAAGTGTCTCGACGGGATAATATGTTGGCGGTGGACCTAACGCAACAGTTACTAGAAAGAAGTAAAAATATGGGAGAAAGCAGTAAAATGGATACCGGATCAATTTGGCCAAAATTTGAGACATGAAAATAAGGTTATTTAAAATAGATTCCGTAAAGTTAACGCCACATGTATGTAAACAATGCAAAGAATGTCTATATAATTCTAACTATCTAATAAATCAGCAAAAATATTTGCCTGGAGACAACAATGTTCCCGCTTCGCGTCAAGCACAATATTTTGTCATGATTGATATCCTTAATATTCCTGAGCCCAACATTAAAGCTAATAAAACAGATTACCAACAAAATTACAAGGTAATTTTAAAGCAGTCCTTCCAGGAAGATCCATCTGAAAAGACTATTGAGCGCACGCACGTATTTGAACCATAATTTCAATTTCTTTAAATGTAGTCATTTTATGTTGATCCCTAACGAAATTCATACACCAAGACGCTGGGCGATAATCTAGAAAATTTTGGAACATAAAAAATGTAGAGAGAAAAGGAATCCGCCTATTATTTCCCACATGGACAATATTGGACATCGTTAACATCTTGACCTTTCCGATATTTCATTTGTCCAGAAATATGTCACACAATGATTTATTTTATTTGTGATAGATACGAAGTGTAACGTCTTTGTTTGGGATCGTTTGTGGGCTCGCACCTTTTCAAGGGTCAAGACTCTTGAGCTTTCGAGTAAGAAATCTTTTACGCTAGGGTTGTATGAGTGGGTAGTGTGATTGTGTCTGTTTAAGTGCTCAGTAGTGTGAAGTATCAGTTTACCACTGCTTTTATATTTGAGCAATATTAAACAGAAGCAATATAACATTTCAATATCTAATTTACCTGTAAACAAACTCAGTACTTGTACTCGTAAATAATAATAATAAAATCTATCAATACCAGCCTATTATTGTCCCACTGCAATACAAAGGCCTCTTCTCAAAGAGAATGATCATCACGCTTGCCCAAGACGAGTGGGCGGTTTCAGACTCATACATATATATAGGAATATTAACTATATTTCCAGGTCTGCTCGCGATGTTTTTCCTTCACCGATGTCAGTAATGTCCAAGATAAACTCAGAAAGTACCTACATAAGAATTGCAAGTCACATTGGTACTTGTCCGGATTTGAACCCACGACCTCTTGCATGAGAGGCGAGGTCTTAACCACTGCGCCGTCACGACATTAACTGATAAATATCTACGTGTAATTATTATTTCCTACAATGAAGTAAACCCAGCAAAAAAACGGTATGTAAAATACAGAATTTTTGCTGGGGTCTGCCGGTCTGCATCATCATCTTTCTCTTGCTCTTATTCCAATTTTTTTGGGATCGGCGGTAAATTTCAATTTCTTTTATACATCTGTGCTAGTCTACCTACATGTTATAAAAGTAATCTTCGGAATATGCTTTCGGTGATATAGTACCTGCTTGCATGCGAGTCTCTGGACCAAACCGTTTGACGGTCTCGACGGCGAGCACAGCGGAGGCCTGATGCAAACCGTGCGCGAGGATCTGCACGAGAGTGGCAGCGGCAGCCACCCCCCAGCCCCACCCCCCCTCGGGGTAGTAGTGGCGCGTGAGCGTCAGTAGCTGGCGCGGGTCGAGCCTGGCCTGTCGCGTGGGTGCGGCGCCGCTGGCCGATTCCAGCACCAGCGGCAGAGACCGCGTGCGCAGCAGCGGCGCACCGCCCGACGACCATGACTCTTCCATCAATGCGCGCGCGCATCATGCGCCGCACGCATCACCGCCGCTCCGCACTTACACCGTCACGCTCTCTCATGTCCGGGTACACAGATTGATAAACACTTTTGTATACTGAATAGATTTTTTCTTCTGGTTCAGGTGAGAAAAGGATAGCCTAGTTAGATGAATAATGAAGTCTAGTTAGCCATGAATCTGGCGCCGATTATGTCTGGAGGATCACCATTCGTACTGATCATGCTACGTATAAGAATTAGACGAACGCCTTCTTAACGACTCCTTGTTGAAAAAACTTTTTTTATTGTTGAAAATATTGAGCTAAGTAGGTACGCGGAGAAAGCAATGTAAATCATTAAAAAAAACTATTCAAACGCATCTGAATCATCCGGATTGAATGCCGAAATATGCGTATCAGTAACTATTGTGTATATCTAGGTTTAGATAGGATATAAAAGAGAGCCGTCTGTCTAGCTAGACAAATATAAATCTTCTTAGATTGAGCGTCAGTGTTCAGTCAGTACCAGGGATTAGAACCGGTACTAAACAGTTCTCACCATTTCGGTACCTGGGTACCGGTTCCAGACGGTACGGGTTCCAAACGGTACCGGTTCCAGACGGGTACCGATACTCCACCTAACAAGTATCGGTACCAAATTCAGGTACCCGCCACGTACCACGAGTCTCGTATTTGTACCTTTAAGTTATTTTTGTAATGCTTATAAACTATTATTTTTATTTACTATATCTGTTTCCTCAAACTAACTTACGGAAATATTTGTTTGATACCGGTACAGAACTGATACTGATTAGAAATAACAATAGTACCGGTACTACTCTGGTACCGGTATCACACTAAGGCCTATTTTACCGGTTCCCGTAAATGCCGGTAATTCAAGCCCTGGCCCTGCAGTCTCGACATTAGATAGCGACAAAAACCTGTCGCTAAGTCGTAACGATGACAAATTCCTTTAATAGATTTTCAACCTTATGCTTTGGAAATAAAGTTGAAAATCTATTAAAGGAATTTGACATCGATACGACTTAGCGACAGATTTTTGTCGCTATCTAATGTCGAGACTGCAGGGCCTGGTCAGTATTCACTAAATGTCCACAAACTATTTCCGAATTAGATAGAATGGTTCTACAATAATTGTCTTTACCTACTGAAAGTTTTCATAACTCTACTTTTGAGTAGTAAAAGCGTAAAAAAGTAAACTTAAAAACATTTTGTGAATTAAAAAAATGGGGCCTTTTTTTCTTTAAAATTTATGAGTGCTGTAAAAATAAAATTCATTGTCAAAGTTGCAAAGTGAAGATTATGGAAGTTTAAAACCATGTACCAAGGGTGTATGGATTGTAGAATACCTACCTACGTATATCTGCAATAACATAAAACTTTTACGGTTTAGAAGAATTAAATAACATAAAAAGTCTGCTATCTTTGACTCGAAAAAGTTTATAAATGGTTTTGAAAACAAAGACACCAATCTTTCTCTCTTAATCGCAACTTACTAAGTTAGTAAGAGCTTTCATTTTGTTTATGCGAACCCTACTTTTAACGAAGATTACGAACGGAAAATAAATACTCGGTTATTCATTAATTGCGCATACATCATTCAATGACCTTTAAGTATACGCAGGCAATTAATACACTTATGAAGATGATCATTATTAAGTTGCCAAAATTGTTTTGATTTATGTCTGTGCCACAAAGAAAGGGTACTTAAAGTTTTTTTATTATATCATAATTACTTACTCGCGAAAGTACCGTTCACTTGATGAGCTTTATTCATTTAGATTTCAGAAGTGCCGTCGAACGGGGTGAATAGAGATGCAGGGGTGAATCGAGAGGACACTTTAAAAGGGCTTTTAACATTGAAATAATAAAATTGGTTGCCGAAAAGGACTGTAATGTGTTTACTGTATTATAAGCAGACATCGGATATTCGGATGCATATTTACCTAAAGTAAATTTTTGCTCTGAAAGTATGGAAGCGGCTTATTAAAATATATTTTTTTTTGTAAAAAACATCTTGGGATGCTAGGAACCCGCCGTGGGATCTGGAGGCAAAGGTCCTCGCGCACGTTTGGGAGTGGCGCGAGGAGGCGAAACGCCGCCGCCGGGGCGTAACTCCGCTGCCGCGAGAAATCGCGGCACAGCGGATAGAGCTCCGGCGGGATCTCATGGCGGCATGGAGAGTGCGACTGTCGCAACCCAGCGCAGGGCACGCCACAATTGCGGCGGTAAGACCCCTCTTTGAGGAGTGGCTTGAGAGGCGCCACGGCGTCCTCACCTTCCGCCTGACGCAGGTCCTCACCGGACATGGCTGTTTCGGGAGGTTCCTGTTTCGGATAAGGCGGGAGGAAACGCCCGGGTGTTATCATTGCGTGGATCGACCGGAGGACACGATGGAGCATACGGTGGAGGTCTGCCCGGCTTGGGCGGAGCACCGCCGTGTCCTCGTGGCGGCGATCGGCGGCGGCGACCTCTCGCGTCCGGCCCTGGTTCAGGCTATGGTACGGAGCGAGAGGGAATGGGAAGCCGTCACCTCCTTCTGCGAAGCAGTAATGCTCGCGAAGGAGGAGGCGGAGCGCGAAAGGGAGAGGCATTCTCTGCGCCCTCGCGCCCCTAGCCGCCGCAGGAGGAGGAGACACCCTGGGCGTCGGGAGTCGATTGCCGACTCCCGGCCACCGTAGGCGCGGGCTTGCGGACGGCGAGCAATGGGCAGCTCGCCGTCCGGTAAGGACCAGGCCCGGGTCGACGACGCGTCGTGTTCCACGCGCGCCTCAAAGAGATGTCAGCACCATTGACGGGGTCCGATAGGACCGATGCCTGCCGGGGTCGCGGATTTTTCGAAAGAGTTACCGTGGCCCTGGCGCACAGGCAACTGAAGGAACACGGGTGGGTTTTAGTCAGTAAGAGTCTGACACGCCCTTCCGCTCCGCCCAGAGCGGGAGACGTCATTTGATGATTTCCCACCCAAAAAAAAAAAAAAAAAAGGGATGCTAGGAACACCCGGTTCATGCATAACAAGTCGGGTGTATAGTATACAAGCGACTACTAAACAAATATTTATGACAGAAACTTTTTACAATAAAACAACCGACTTAAAAAAAAAAAAAAACGTGAAAAATAACTTTAATTTCGGAAGTCGGTGGCCAAAAATGAAAGTACACAAACAAAGAAACCGACTTCCGAAATTAAAGTTTACACGTTTTTTATTTTTGTTTGTTTTTGGAAGTCGGTTGTATTTTTTAGGTGTTTTTATTTTTCACTTTTTATTGTGGTACCTACCCCACACAAATTCGTATACCACTACTTGATATGTAATAACAGTGACAGGAAATTATTAAAACATCATCAATATAAACTAAGTGAAAAATACGCAGTATTAAGGATAACTCCAAAACTGCTGGTCAGAACTTGATCAAATTTAAATCGAACCACATGTAAAGTACCAGCTTTCAAATAAAAAAATCATCCAAATCGGTTCTCTCAAAAAAAATTCTGAGCTAAAACACATAAAAAAAAACTGGCGAAATGCGAACCTCCTTCTTTTTTGAAGTCGGTTAAAAATACCCCGGGATTCTTGGATTGCATACCTATTCAGATGCATATTTATTTAAAATTAGCTTTTGCCCGCGGCTTCGCTCGCGTTAATTTAGACTTTGTCTATCAATTCGGGTTACAATTCAATCATGATTCGAAAGACATGTGGCGCCATCTATTATCATAAGAACGTTATTGTTGTTTTCCTCGAGAACAGTACCTTTTTTCGGGAAGAAAGGTACCCTATGTCCGTTTCTTTACCCCTGACAACGTATATGCAAAAATTTAATTATGATCGGTTCAGTGGTTTAGGCGTGAAAAGGTAAAAAACAAACAAACAAACTTACTTTCGCATTTATAATATTAAGTTAGGTTTAGGAAGTTAGGATTAGGATAGTTAGGAAGTTAGGAAGTTAGGATAGGAAGTTTGGATTAGGATTAATGATTAACCCCCGATGCAAATATGTGTATGTAGGGTGTAAGAGGAGGCGTGGTGTGTGTTAGTTAAAGTTATACGGTCTTATTACAAAAAAATGCTTAAGTTCTGGTTTAAACCAAGACTACAAGGTCTAGGATTGTTACGGTATTAAAGTTAGTACCAGTATCAAAACGTGTTCCTATTACAAAACGAAGACTATCTGAGGATCAGTTAGTACCAAAGAAGGTCCATGGTTTAAATAATATTCACAGATAAGGAACAAAAATGGCATTATTTCATTCGTTCGTATAGCCTGTACAGGCTTTATTTAAAGCAACGTTCTGTTTCTCAAAAATATTGATATTATATTAACACTTGAAATGATTGAATAATTATTTATCAATACAATAATATGTCATAAATTGTTCTTTGTTTATGTTACAATATATTGAACAAGTACAACTTGTACTATTGTCGCGCTTTTTATAATCAAGTTGTCATATTTTTTAACACCTCTAGCGTGAAGTGGAGTGTATTACTTTCGGCGGCAGCGCGCGTGATTTGAGACGAATGTTTATGTTGCGTCCTTTTTAATAAATAAATGCACTTCTTATTTTTATACACTGTTCTTAGTATTACTGTTACTTTTATTTGGTTTGTTCGTGAGTTGTTGTGTACGGTTAAATCGTGAGCTATAATAAAAAATGGAGCAACAAAAGAAAAAAAGGGGTGAAAACTGGAGTTCTGAAGAAAAAGTTAGTAAAACATGTTTTTTTTTTTATTAATAGGTAAGCAATGCTATCAAGTATTATCTTATTCCGAATACTTAACGCGGATGTTCTTATTATTATAGGAAATACTACGTCACCTTATTGCTCAATCAGCACATATAATATTATAGAAGATAAGTCCACAAAAACGTCAGTAAACATGCAGAAAACCAAAGAGTGGAAGGATATATGGATTAAGTAAGTACTTATTGCTTTTCTTATGTTTATAAGTACTTCATTGTTTACGTGATATTAAATAAGATATTTTTTATTTTTAGGTTTAATGAGATAACGGGTAAATTTCGATCAGATGGAGACTTGAAAGTTGGCTTGGAAAAGAATGAAGTTGTCCGTCCGCTAAATCCAACTTGTCTACCCATAGGTGGGAACAATCAAAGACAGGCGGTGGCGAAAAACCACCGTCACCTTCTCCTGAGGATTTAAAAATAATGGCGATTGCTCCTCACGACTTTGTCATTGAAGTTAATGACTACGATAGTGATGCATTGGTAAATAAAACTTCTTTTATATGTCATATCTTTTTTAATTTTCTAAGATTCATAACAAATAGGTACCTGTGTTTTTATCTTAATCATGTAATTTTTTTCAAGAACTAGTATAATATAATTTAAAATAATTGTAAAAGTATTTGCTTCAGGTGTACAAGTTGCAATACCTTAAACATTTTATGGAACAAAATTACCCTTAACATAAGTTACAATCACTGACAAAATTCGCAGGGAAACCAATGCCTTGGTTTGATAGGTCAGCTGGAAGAGCATTTGCCTGGATACAAGATATTGTGGGTTCAGTTTCCACCCTGGGTACCAAGATATTTTCAATGTCTTTTCATTTTTAGTGCATACTTTTATTACTCTAATACTACTTGTTGTATGTTAAAAATAAAATTCCTTACATTAGTCTATTTGATTTTACAGAAGTGAAGAAATGCGCCTGTCAATTATAAAAAGTAATACTGATTTTAAGAGAAAACAGATAGAAATGATGGAAGTGGAACACCAATTTAACATAAAAATTGCTAACTAAAAAATTAGAAAATTGAATTAGAAATAGCTTTATTGGAAAGTCAGACCAACCCAGAAAAATAATAGTATGTAGATTTTTTATTCTACATCCACACACTTACTCTATTACGATTACAGTAAAAATTCTTATATTTAAATAAATATTAGCAGGTATAATTTCACCCTACTACTGTAATATTGTGTTATAGTGCCCTCGAACAAGTAACTAAATGTTCAGTTTTAGACTATAATTATTAACATGTTTGTAAATATTCTGATTGTGAAATAATTATTTTCAGGTAGTTACTTGCTGCAAATATTTAGTAATAGATTATTCATTTAATTAAAATAAATACTTATTAAATAATAAAAGAAGAAATGTTCATTGGAAATGAGTTTCAATAAACTGCCTTCTCCTAATATTTCCTCTTACAGAAGGTGGAATATACCTTTGTACTATAGGTTCCCTAGATGAAGATTGCTCTATGTTATCTTTCTCGCCAGGAAACAGGTCATCCCTCATGTCGATGGCAAGATTGTGGAGAACAGCACATGCAACAATTGTTTTTTTTTGCTGTTTCTATATCCCCAAACATACCCCGTAATAGGCAACGAAACCGTTGCTTTAGCAAACCAAAACACCTTTCTACCGTATTCCGGGTACGAATTTGGCTGCTATTATATCTCTCTTCTTGTGGTGTTGTGGGGTTCAGCAAAGGTGTAAATAAATATGGAGTTCAGGGATAGCCACTGTCACCCAATAATATTCCGGAGAATGCGCCAGCCTCAAACCTCTGTTTTAATCTACATTCTCGGAATATTCTGCAGTCATGTACACTGCCACGCCATCTGGTAACAATGTCCATGATTTTCAGGTCAGCATCACAAACCGCCTGAAAAGTGATAGTTTGTCAGAACTTTATATTCCTCTCTGGTATTTTAATATGACATTGGTAATTGGTAATTAAGACAATCATTTAAGTTATTCTCTATGGTGTCGAGCATTTTGGGATCAAACTAAAAAGTACTTTGTCAATTGAGACAAATAAAACAATCACAACTTAAAATAATTGTTTAGAAATTACCTGTACATTGATTGAAGAAAATCCTTTTCTATTAATATATAACTGACCCCCATCAGCATTTATTTTCTTTACTCTTATATGAGTACAGTCTATTGCCCCAATTACTGTAGGAAAATCAGCAATAGTGCGGAATTTCCTAATAGTTTCCTCCTGTTCATTTAGAGTAGTAGGCATTTTGATAAATCTTCGAGACATCCGTGACAACATGTCTGCTACCTTTTTACATGTCTTGCTGACAACTGGTTGAGACACGCCATGTAAATCAGCTGTATCGTCTTGAATCTACGATTAAAACAATAATATTAGTATATTATTTGGATTTTGTCCAATGTTACGTTAGCATTGACCAAGAGTACTTACTTCATGGCGAGCCCAGTTGCGTAATGCGCAAACCACTTGCACTTCAGGACTCAATGGGCATACTCGAGGGTCGTGGGATAAATCCTCACGTAAAACTTCCACTATTTTTTCTCCAAAACGTTTTGTGAATCTATACTTATATCTAAAATCTTCGTCACTCAATTCGAAAGAATTTACACGATGACGATGTCTGTAAGATCGCCGAGACGTCTCCAGCATATCCAAATGTTCCAAATCCATCAAGTCAATCATATTATTATCCATTTTTAACGATTTGTGAATAAAATAACGCACAATATTAATCAACGATAACCTCAAATAAATTAGTACCGAAGTTAGATCCTTAGATAAACTAGGGGTCTCGGCGGACTAACTTTAGTACCACAGATAGTTCATGAACTAGTGATAAACTTCTTTTTATAATAACGTTTTATTTAGTCTTGGTTTAAACCTAGCAATAATCCCAGTACTAAATTTAGATCGCGTTTTGTAATAAGACGGAAGATGTTTTCGATACAAAAGCGCATTCCATATTAGCCAACATCTCAACTTTAGGTGAATATGCATCCGAATATCTGATCTCTAATTATAATTATCGATTAAGTTCCCTTGTTGGCAATAAACTATATTATTTCAATGTTAAAATACCTTGCTTCGTCCCGATACACCCATTTTTTTTTTTTGGTTGGGAAGTCGTCCCAATTCACCCCTGCATCGCTATTCACCCGGTTTGACAGTACGTAAATCTGCTGCATTATATTCAAGAATATCAATTTGGAGTCAGTACTTTGGTGGTGAGCTAGTGTAATAAAACGGCTTACCTCGATTAAACACAAACACGACCAAAAGCTTCTTTATTACACACTTAAAACATCACGGAGATAATGTTCTGTGTAATAACATGACATGTTACAGTATTTGTCGATTAAATGGCGCGGAAACTGTGAAAAGATATTTGATAGGCTTCCACTGCGGCTAAGATTCCCACCGGTATAGATAAGATAAGGACGCCTGTTTGTTCATCCCAATTTATTGCCAAACATTACGGAGAAATGGCGAAACTAAGTATTTGCTCCCACACCGTTGTTTTTGATAATATACTTGATGTTTTGGTACACTTATTGTGAGTTACGGGTTAGATTATATGCTTATTTTTCGTACGTCATCTTTGGCTAAAATCTCGCACGGTTTTGACTACACCACACTGGATAAATTACGTGAAAATTCTTTCTTGTACCTATTCTTTGTTCTTAAGGTTGTCTGTTTGGCCCTGTCCTATTGATATATTATGTATAAACGACAAGTAGGTATATATTATTATGTATAAAGTATATAGGAATTCGGATAAACAAGCTCGTAAAACATGATCTCGTTATATTTCCTGACGAGGGTGAGACCGTTTTCACGAAGATGACCTTCAGCTGTAGGAAACATCCTACAGCTTATTTTGTACTTTACTATCTTAACGTGTTTATCATTTTTCATAAGTACCTAGTTCGATATTCCGTAAGAGTTTTTCGTTGTTAAGGACTTCTTTTCATTTTCTGCAAAGTATTTTGTTATTATTTTAACTAGTCAAGCATCACTAATGAGACACCATGGACTATCTATTGTAATGGCCCTCTAGCGGGCCACCTGGGGCGTAACTAGCCATATGAGTATTAGAGACTAACTAGTTAATGAACTAATCTACATACGAAAATCGCTAACATATATATTTATTAGTGGAAATGTATATGCTATAGCTATGGATATTGTGTTAATAGCCAAGTCTTGTTCGTATCTAATAGAGTGATGGGCCATCTGGGGTTTACATAATTGTATTGTTTTGCTTCCCCACACGACAGTGTAAGCAAGACAATACCATCCTCCAATAAACACTATATCACAGCTAACAACGTTCAAAATATGGGTCGAACTTCCTCTTTTTGTTCCCATTAGGGAAACCTTTTAATTGCGTGATAATTTCTCCCAACTGTCACGAAATTGAACGTTATAAAAAAAACCTCAATAAAATTTCCATTATAAATCTTCAGGGACAACTGGCTTTACCGGGGGCTCTGACTGAGACGCATAATAAATTAGAAAGAATTTTAAATCTCGTTTATGTAGATCGATCTGGGTTTATCAGTCAGCAAATAGATTCATTGGAATGCAATAAGTTTCGTATAAGTAAAAAACTCCTCAAAAGTTCCTGAAAAGTTAAAAAGTTCCTAGCTCTGCTTTTAATCACATTTTAGTAAACCTGGTTTCAACGATAGCTTAATATTGAACATTTTTAATGAAGCAAGTATCACATTTTTTTGTACATTCCACACGAATAAGAGGACTCCTGCAACAATGTAAAATAATATTTTTGCTGTTTCACAACGAATTAAATCTGAATAACTGCTTGAAATGGAAGCAATTGTGAAATTTTTGCCCTTTAAGCGGCTGTCAGTTATGAAGCCTGGGACAGTTTAAAAGGCTTTTTATGAGCACTAACAGCACTTCACTTGTTTTTGATTACTCCCTGTTTCGTTACGGGCCCTTATTAAGCGATCTGTCCAGACATTTTCAAAGCCGCTTTTTTACTTCGGAATTTTAAATTTAATTTTTGATAACGACTCGTTTTTAATTTAATAAAATTTAGTATGGTGTAGCTTCTTTATATAATAATAATCACGTCGTTAAATTACAAGAGTAATACCTGTACTTATTGGGCTTAAATATCATCCTACAGACAAACTTTGCACCCGTGATATCTAATAAATTCACAACGAAATTAATATTATGCAATATCGGGATTTTTGTTTTAATTTCGGGATACTTTATCTCCCCTTCTAATCTTCGAAGCGATATAAATTATGAAGATGTTGCGTTTATAAATAATTAATAGGCCGTTAACATGTCATGGTGTGATTGTTACAGATTTTTACCTCGTCGCAGCGACGTATAAATGAACTATTTAGTTAATTAACGCGACTATTCGAGCGCGCATTAATGTCACTTTGACATCCACATAACTCTTTCCAAACCATTTCAGTCTGTAAAATATATTTGGAACAAAAGGAAAGGAAGTTTGGTTCTCATACAAAGTGTATGAATTATGTCGTGTTCGTTTGTATGATATTAACATGAAAATATCTACCTCTTCGATTAAAAGAACTGTGACCAAGCATTTCTTAAATGGGTTTAATTTATGAGTCTGGAAATGTGGTTCCTTTCTAAAAATGAATTCTTACTGTGATTTTTAATTTGATTTCTGTGTTAATTATTTGAGTAGATACCTATATTATTTCATAATATTCAAGCGAGTTGAAGAATTCAAACATTTTACTGTAGATATGTGGTAATATCTTAATTGCTTACTTTGAATCATGAAGTAACTTTTTTTTTGTGTCTATTGACCTCTCCCGCTCTGGGCGGAGCGGAAGGGCGTGTCAGACTCTTACTGACTAAAACCTACCCGTGTTCCTTCAGTTGCCTGTGCGCCAGGGCCACGGTAACTCTTTCGAACAATCGAAGTGATATTTAAAGCTAAGAATAGACAACTAAGTATACATAGTGGGTACCAATTTAAGTTCAAAGCTGATGCAGTAGATATCGTAAAGGCTCCTTCAAACAGGCGCGACACAGAGTTGCTGCCTCTGTGTCGCCTGGCGTGTTGCGCCTGTTTGTAGGAGCCTTAATAGTGAAATCAAAGCAAAGACTTGAGCGATAAGTAGATTAACTCATGTGGGCATATCTTTTTGGAACGAGAAAGGACGATTTATGGCGTCTACCTACTCAAGTACAGTCAACAAACGAGTTTAGTATGTAAGCAAGAAAAATCTTTCTGACTAACTGACCCCTTGACAATTTAAAAGAGCATGTAAATGCTTTAATTTAAATAAATGCATTTTGTTTTTCTTTGAGTTCGATTTTGATTAATAAATCTAAATCTTTGCCTATGCTACTCAGATACTTATCTTATCATTGGCGATATACATTTTAATTTATCTGTTTCTGTATGCCCAAGAGTTAAAGCTGAAAATCAGCGTCAGGTACTTTCTGTGGCCTGAAAATATGATGAGATACAGAAAACGGAACAGAAGAGATGGCGGCCCCTTAGCATCTTTTTTTGATAGCCATATTATTTTTAAATTATCAGTGTCAAATAAACGTATCTAATATCTTTCTGCCTTTTTAAAAGACACATTTAGACAAAGGATGACATAAAGGTTTTGAGTTTTGACTACTCAAAAGGCATAACATGGATTAAAAAAGGATTTTTTATATAAAAGTGCACATTACTAACTTGTAAGTAATTATTATAACATCCATAATGGACGGATGGATGACCCCCGTTACACAGGTTTTTCCTAGCATGGGGGTCATTGATCATTTATTTTGTACCAGGCTATTTGCACGCTTAAATTAAGTGACTACCTGTATCTGTGTACTTTCTTATGTCAAATAAATATATTATTATTATTATTATTATTATAATTGCTGGTACTTAGTTAGCTTCCTGCGTACTTATCTTTTTTGTCGACCGTACTTAAACGTAAGTACCTACCTACAGCATCATTTGAAGCTATGATGAAATATTAAATTCAGTTTATAAGCAATTTCATTGACGGCCGAGGAAACTATAAATACATGTTTTTAGGCCATTTAAAATTTTATGAACGTATGTGGATAATTTTATGAAATTACCTTACATTCAATGGCCTGTATGCCCTTTGAGTTGATTGAAAACCGGCTTATTAAATGGGACTATTAATTAGTACGGTGACGGTTTGGGTATTAGCAGATGTCCTTTTCGAAGGTCTATTGAGCCTCAAAAGACGTAAACGGCGAACAATAATTAATTTGATTGCCTACAATCATTTTTCCCTAACATTGTATCAATGTACACATAGATACATACACGAAAAAAAATAACCAGTGCGCAAACTGTAACCATCAATTCAGCATAATTATGGTTCTAGACCACCTGGCGTAGAAATTTATAGCCGGTTATAAAAAAAAGCTGTTTCATAGTGTGCAATACCTACGCGATTAAAATGTATAAAACAGCAATTTTTTTTTAACCTACGAAAAATTTCAACTCAGGCGTGTTCAAAATCATGTACTCAATCCATGGTAACAGGTTGCGCGTCTCTGCCAACCTTTATATCTACAGTTTATTAAATGACAATCCTTTTCAGTAATAATAATAATAATAATAATAAAGGAAATAATAATAAGAGTTGGCTTCGGCCCCTCGTACGCCTTCCAAACATCAGGTATCTGAGAGTCACGCAATAAGACAATGACATCAAAAAAAAAAAAAAAATTGAGCCAAAGATAATAGACTCAGGTTGTATACTAGTTACATGCCAAGACTTAATCAACTAACAATGGACACAAGGGGAGAAAAATAATTGTCTATAATAACAAAAAAAAAAAAACCTGTATCCTAAACTAGGGATGGCCTGTATTTTAGGAGACAGTGATTCGCCCGGAAAATCAATGATGGACCTTAGGTTTCGCGTGTCGATACTAATCCTAACTTCCTAATTTCCTAACTTCCTAACTAATATTATAAATGCAAAAGTAAGTTTGTTTGTTTGTTACCTTTTCACGCCGAAACCACTGAACCGATCATCCTGAAATTTTGCATATACGTTGTCAGGTGTACAGAAACGGACATAGGGTAACTTTCATCCCGAAAAAAGGTACTGTTCCCGAGGAAAACAACAATAACGTTCTTAAGATAATAGATGGCGCCACATGTCTTCTGATCATGATTGAATTGTAACCCGAATTGATAGTCAAAGTCTAAATTAACGCGAGCGAAGCTGCGGGCAAAAGCTAGTCTACCATAAAAAAAAATGTGAGCTAGCTGAGTAAGTAATTTTAGATTTATTTGAACATGGATGGATGGATGCAGGCATGGAGAAAGAGTGGGGGTGTGAATGGGAGCGAGGTGTGTGTGTTCGTGAGTGTCAGTGTTAATCTTGCGTGTAACAGATTTTATAGTGTTGATGAGGTAGATCCAGGATGAGTATTCAGTTGTCCTTGGTTTTTATGGCTGATCTTAGATACCATCGAGTGTGGTCGTATTGCGGCAAATAGTTGATAAACTTTACTATCACATAAATGTTACATTTTATCTAGGTAATCCTTAGGCTCTACCAAATCGATCGCCTCGACATCATCAAAGCTCCATGAAGCTTTCATAATCGGTTTTGTTAAAAATATTGTTGTAGGAATTTTAGTACTTACATATTTTTTGCTATGGTATGTTTTCCAATTTTCTTTCCACTGACAATATATTTTTAATAAAAAAAAAATCTTAAAAAAAAAAATTTTTAAAGATTTTTTTTACCTTTGTAACAATGAGATCTACATAACGTTAAGCTCGTTCAGTAGGTACCTACTTTTGACAGATTTATTTTATGTCATTGTCATTTGTAGATGTCACTGTCATTCCTAATGTCTATCGTCATTCTTCTAAACATTTTTACAGACTGGCCCGATTTGCAGTTTTAGTACGCTTAAAGGATCAATTTAATGTTTTCTCTAAGCGATATAATGTGCCTTCCTGACGACAATAGGATGATAGTCGACTTATGTTCAATGTGTAAGTGACAAACTGCCAACATGAATATTAATGACGGTAGGGTTTGCAGCCATGTGTCATGGGCGGTGGCCGTTGATTGCCGCCGACAGGAATTGAGTGAGATGCTTGCTGGGAGCGTAACGCATGCAACTGGGTCAGCCAGCCTGCCTAGCCACGTCTGACGTGGCACTTATTTGATGGTGTGTACTCGTTACGTGTATGATCGCCTGGTACATTTTTCTCTTTAGATAAATAATAAAGAATTACAAAATTCACAAATTATCGCGTAAGTATTTACTTTCCGCGTAGGTTGGACTTCTTACTTCCATTTCTTAATAAAATTTCCTTTTGCCAGCGGCGGCCGGCTGGATCTGATCGAGATTGTCATTAATTTATATTGAGAAATCAAACTGTTTTAATATACTTTAATCTAATACGGAGAAATTAGTGTCGTTTTTAAATTACACTGTACGTCAGTTCGAACCTTGGGAAATCATGTTATATATCATTATGAAATCATTACAAAATGCGGACTACATTCGTAAATCTGAAATCAATGAAAATGGCAAATGAATAGGTACTTATTGTATTAACACCTCTTCATTCGCGTTCGAAAGAGCAGCAAGTACTTGTTAGGCGAGTTTTAAAACAATCCGCGCGGCTCCATCAATCACAAAGCTCTTAAACGTCCAAACTCTGACGCTACCACATTACTCACCTTCTAGACATACGATTAATGCCGGGTTATTACATCCAGCACCGCGACACCAAATTCAGCAATACGTTATTTTCGAAACGTAACGCGTATTTATTACGACTTTATAATATGCCAGATAAAACTGCACATTCGGACAATTTATTTGGTGAACACTAACCGTTAAAGGGAGGACGACACCCGGCCGGCG
This sequence comes from Dryobotodes eremita, assembly GCA_917490735.1. Taxonomy (NCBI): domain Eukaryota; kingdom Metazoa; phylum Arthropoda; class Insecta; order Lepidoptera; family Noctuidae; genus Dryobotodes; species Dryobotodes eremita. The sequence continues at coordinate 12,193,014 of OU823251.1, read as the reverse complement.
ACGTCCCACGGTGCAGCCCGACCAGGGATGATCAAATCATACATATTTTATTATCATGTTTTTGTGTCAATGCGAGAATACATACGATTCGCTGGACACGATTATAAAAATACTGTAAATAATTTCGACTTAAATAAGATAAGAAGAACCTTCGGAAATTGAAGGTGTCTCTCAGGAAGAAATAATAATCGTATAAACTGCGAAGACATAAAACGCGGGAAATGGCGTGAAATATTATGAAGCTGAAAATTATGACACAGTAGTAAAGTTTTACTAACAAGACCGAGCCAAACTATTCAGTCAAGTGATTGGTTCAGCGACTGTTACTCTTATACATTGTTGTGTATCAGGCGATCGATCTTTAGTAAAGACAGGTTACGGTACATCATGACGAGAGCAAAAAGTGATAGAATAAGCCGTAAATACAATGGAACATTTATTACATACCAATACGATCATCATTATTAGTGTTTCTTTATCGCAATGGAGGCTTCCATCGACAGTATATCACATATTGTGACAGAACTGGATTGTGGACCATCGAACAATACTGTACCGACCGATATTTGTCCGTAACATTTCGATATGGATTCGATCTTAATAAGAAACAGTTACAAGTTGTCAAACATCAGTTACAGAGATTTATAATATGTAGTTACTAGCTTATGTTAAGTCCGGCCAAGCGATCGTTTTTATAGCCACTTCCTTACGAGATGTCTTTAAGATATATGTTGCGAACTTTATTTGGAAACTTGTTTTTTTTCTCACGCGTTAGCGTTCCAGTATTTATATATTAGGGATTGCTTATAAATTGCGTAGGCTCCAATACTACTTGCAGTTTTGCATATCAGGATATAATTAGGTACATTCCATTGGGGTCCTGAATTCAATGAAAGCAATTTAAAATTATATTATTGAGACATCTAATTGTTTTTTCCTATGAAATAATATTTTTTTCTATCAGCTAAATGTGGAACAGGGTTAATTCGGACTACTTAAATGTTTTAGTTCAGATAAATCCGTATGAGATAAGCTGACAGTAAACCTCTCTGAAAGTTTGCACCGCTGCGTTCATGAGCTCCTCTACCTTTTAATTTTCAAGCTTACTGAAAGTTTACAGTTTGTGGCGTAGCTCAGTACTGAAACAAAATTATTGGCGACGTTTGGCCAGGACCCAAAGTCGGGGCAGTACGTGATCGGAAATATTGAGAATTGCCTATTCATGACTATCCCGCATATGGAAAACTTTTGCACTGGCTAGTGCTGAACTTCACGAAAAAGTAATCGGGTTTACAGAGCCTCAATGTTTTGGTAGGAAAGGGACCGTGTACCCAAATCCCCAAGTTGATACAGCGATTCAACAAAAAGTAAAGTAACAAGCGAGGATTTGATCATATTAGTTTAGGAGTAAAAGTACTAGAATTTTTGATTAATCCACCTCATCCTGAATTCGCCACTGACCAACAAATTTGGATGGGTGATCAAGTCTAAGATTTCCACACGAATGAAAGGATCGAACGTTTTTTAATTGCTATAGTTACCGCCAAAAAAGGATTAACTGTTTTATTTCTATTTGTAACCCGGTAAGTGGTAATAAATAACGCTAAGTAATACTTAACCATCTTTTAATTACAGATACGGATCTTCAATTTGATAGTTTATAAATAACTCATACTCATGCTGCTTAGGCTGATTGATGAGTCCAAAAAACAGTATGAAACTAGACTTTGAAAATTATTTATATCAGACGTGTCAACTTCGCGATTTAACCCAAGTTTGTAATTAAATTTAATTACCGCGGCCTTCCCTACAGCGACTAGTGAAATAAATCTGTCTTTATAATGGTCGGGCTCTAATTGTTAGTAATAAATGAAGTAAATAACATTAATGACATCTTACATTGAGTTCCTACCATTAAGCTGATGGCCAAGTATTTCCGTTTTAACGAAGTTATTTGACGCCTGTTTAAAGGTAACTAATTACCTCAAATCCCTTTGTAGTAGGATGGCTGAAAATTCATCTACTAATTATGTTCCAGAGACTGCCTCTTACGACTTTTCGGATAGCTTTCATCTCCATTCCTTTTTTTATTTTGCTCCGTGGTTTTCTTATTTCTGTGAGTATGATCTATTTTGTAATCCTACGTATTACCGTCAAGCTGATCTTATTTGTATACAGGCTGGCAGGGACATCGACGTACAACCTGTTACCATGGATTCAGCACATGATTCTGGACCCCTGGCTTTGAAAGTTTCCGTCGGTTATTAAAATAAAAATTTGCTGTTTCCTACAAAAGTGCAATACCTACGCGGTCAAAATGGAAGGAACAGCATTTTTTTTTATAACCCACGATAAATTTATGTTCAGGGGTGTTCGGAATCATGTACTGAATCCACGGTAACAGATTGTGCGTCGATGTCCCGGCCACCCTGTATAAATAGCGACGAAAATACACGTCATATGATGAACGGAAATTAATTGACCTAGTAATATTTAATCAGTGTTAAGTAAGTGACTAGGTATATGTACACACGCTAAACAAGTTTTAGTTTCGCTTTTTGATTAAAATGTTTTCGATAACGTGTGATCTTAAAATGAATGTAATCATTTTATTGTTTGGTACTAAAGAGTCTTCATCAAAATAATAGTATGAGCATTTTGGTTTAATTCAACTCGGGAACGCCAGTTGTGTTTTAAATAATTCTTGCCACGTCCAAGCAAGAAACAGAAATCCGTAATTCAGAATCGATAATAGAATAACTGAAAGCTTGTATAATATTATGTAAAACTTTTGGACGGAACAGACGGCCTCCATAATAAATTAATGGAAGTGAGTTGTATAGGAAGAAAACTTCTTACATTTTCTTCAGTACAATTGGCAATAAAGATTCTGGAGGTATGTTGGGCAAAAATAAAAACGACTGGGATGTCACTCTCTTAGCCAATAGAGTCAGAGGTCTGAAAGCAGTTAATTAAATTAAGATGCATTCGGCAAAGTGCGAGTCAGATTCCTAAAATGTTATTAAATGCGAGTCGGAACTTTTCAAATATATAATGCTTTTTGTACCTACCTATAGGTAAAATAAACAGTGTAACAGTGCCTAAGTTAAATTAATTCAATTGCTTTCATTAAGAGACCAGACGGTGGCAGACAAGAAATTTCTCGCCAAATATTTACCCAGACTATACTTTTGACGGAAGTTTCAACGAAATTGCACGTGAGTTAAGAATCAACCTACAAGATATTGAAGTAGATTAGTTTATCACTCGGCCAAGAAAAAAATCTCGTAGATTTATTGAGAAATTCCTAATAAATAAAAGTTATAATTAACAGAAACATGACTCACATGGTAGGTACATAACAAAGTGAAATCATGTCTGTGTGTCTGTATTTATTGCTGTTCGTTTACGCTCAATTCAATTTTGTTAGATTAATATAGTTTCTATCGGTACTTTCGAAAATAAAAACAGTTCAATGCAAGTGTGAGATGACAAAATAGGTGAAGTGAATGGTGAGCCTCCAGACGCAATAGGCACACACGTGCTCGGTCGTGATTCTATCGGCGAGGCGGCACGACCGATCGCAGCCTAACGACCGGACCTCGGGCCACGGCCATATGTTGTTAACTTACACACCAACTAACAATATGACACTTTTCACTTTAGATTTCCACTGGAGTCCTTAGTTGATTGAGGAAATAGTTGAGGATCGGGAGGTTGGACCGGTGAATTCGTTCGGAAGTTGCGAGTAAGTTTGTCGGAGCGGTAAGTTCGTGCGCTAGGGGCACGCGGGCGAGTGCTGGCGGCGGGAGCGAGCGCGCGACCGGAGCGCCTTGGTGTACAGCTTACACTGATTTTTTGTCGGAGGCATCGCCGCTGGCTCGCCGCCTGCTCCACATTCGACGACCGGTGTGATACGCGGTACGGTGCACCAATAGGGTTGACACTACCATACATGTGCAACCTATTGCAAATTTTGACTTTATCTAGACCAATTTTCGAGCATTTTCCAGAAAATTTGAAAGGAACCAGCGCTTAAACTTATCAACTTTGAGGAATAAGAAGCTGCTTCATCGAAGCCTACATTTACTTAACTACGTTTTAACATGCACAATTTCTGCATCGCTAAAACGCACTACATCACTTCTCCACTACTTGCAATTACCAAACATTTGCATGCGACCTCAGGTGGCAACCCTATCACAGATTCACAACTATTACACGGCCAGGCGCGGCTCCCCACAACGCCTGGCCACAACTTAGCAGTCAGTTAACTTCCACCTCTGGTTGGATTACCTCACTTACTTGCTACGTGTCGATACAATTACGTACTATTACGGTTTCGCAACGTGGATACACTCTATATTCTCTCTTATTAGCTCCGATAATAAAGTAATTGGCATACTGTATATGGAGATTAGACTTCTTAGCGTTCTATACTCGAGCGTCCGAAGCAAAGTTGTGCGAATATCGAGTAGTATTTGGAATAAAAGTATGTAGTGATATGTTTATGTAAATGTTGGACTTCCGATTAAGTTCTTTTTTATTGATAAAGCAATTAAGTAGTATCTTTATGGTGTAGTAATGGGTTTAGTACCTTCGGCGAGTACGTTATCGACTCTTGTTTATAAACGCACTAGCAAATTTTATTACGATTACTATACAAACGGGGTGAATAGGGATGCAGGAGTGAATCAGGACGAAACTTTAAAAGGGATTTTAACATTGAAATAATTTAAACAAATTAGAGTCCTTTTTGGCAACAAACTATATTATTATGTTAAAATCCCTTTTTAAGTTTCATCCCGATTCACCCCTGCATCCCTACTCACCCCGTTTGACGGTACGTATGCATTTCACAGTCTTGATATTTTTGGTAACTCAACTCTACAACTGTTTTTGATTCCATTTTAAGGGGTGCATAGAATACCCTAATTTCGCCATTGTTAAGTCCCATGCAATAGGGGTGAGCTTTTTACCATTAACCAGGCACAAATCCAGACTCCGGGCTGCTACAGAGAAATTACTAATGTGAAAACTCAATAAAAGGCAAAAAGGCGTGACGCGACTGTAGTAGAACAATTTCTATGAAAATTTCATGGAAATTGTTCTACAAGAGTCGCTTCGCGCCTGTCTGCAAGAGCCTAAATCTTTGCCCAACCTAAGGATTGAACCCAGGACCGCGCAATAGTCGTCTTGGGCGATTTTCCTTCTACAAGATTTTTTTTGCCTCTACGTAAGCTTTAAGGAAATTGGGTTTTCAGAGAATATATTTGATTGCGTATTGCTAATTGCGTAGCACACTATCAATCACAATCTGAATCATTTTGAAGCCTATTGTTAATCCATTGCGACATATCTTCGATAAATTTGGCTGCTCGACAACGTAAATAACGCAATGAATTTTGATGAACTGTCAAAATGAAAGCCATTCCTACTGTTATTGTGTTACGCAATTACCACCCAGATTGTTATTGGAGCCCATCTCTATCCTTGCACCTGAGCAATGATGAATACTTTTACACCTTCTAAGGAGGTCGATGTAATGGACTATCCGTAACCAGAGATAACAATTGCCAATTAACCGTATTGTGTTTATTATCTCATCAATTATCGGCCTAGTCTGGTAACCGGTGTCGAAATAATATAGAAACGACAATAAATAACAGAAAGCGCGTACACAAACAATAATTAATTTATTTTGTAATGTTGTAATGTCTATAATAAGCAATCGCCGAAATTCATTCGTTCTTGTTTGCGTACCATTTAATGTGATTCATAACGTGTCAAAATATAAATTAAAAAATCGATCGTCGTTAGTCAAAAGTCTAAGAGTTATAATTAAGTTGCGCGTTATAAAGTAGCTATTTCCGTTACGGAATAAGATAAAGTTGGTTTAATTTGGAGACTATATTATATTTTTAATCTTCATTTTAAAAGCTTAGGCGCAGAGGCGGGTGAAGCATTTGACCAAATGTAAGTTAATGTTCTGTAAATTTCGGTTCTATGCGGAAAAACGGAATGTTTTCTCTCATTTACAACGCGTAAATAATAAAACAAAAAAATTTCGGTAGTTCGCACGACATTTAGTTTCAACCAATGATGATTGATAAGCTACAGGAGTCGAGTACAATTTTTTCTCTTGGTGTAAAGCAAGCTAAACATTTTCGATGTTATTTTGAGATCAGAACATCCAAGATCCAAGGGATTAATGAGATCGGAAAGCCGTACAAGCGAAAGTTTGTGACACAATGTCAAACAAACTGTTCCTTTCCAAATTAACTAATCGTAGCGTATTTTGTATCTGTCTCATAACCCATTTATATGTGTCGTAAAGTTTTTAAATTCATGTGTCCAAGAATTGGATATACTAATCAAATATTCAATGACTATACTTGTGAATATTAAAATTTCGTATGTACGGTCACGTTCCTTTCGTGGAATTGCATACTATATTTTAAGGTTCATTAGTCTTAATTTCACCAAATTCTCGCCGATATTATGCTTAGACATTTATTGCGATTATTTTAACCCGCACATTCCAAGTTCGAGCTTTCAGCTGTATTATTGTTTTAGTTTCTTTATCACATCGTATTTACATATTTCACCTACAGTTAATACAACATATACAAATTCGCAGATTTAAATTCATTTAAGAAATTCATCATGTTTTTTCTCTTGAAGCATCCGCGCTGCTAATGTGACAGGCGGCACCTGTTTTATTATATTTCGAAGCAAAGACATTATAATATTACGGCCGCATCCGGCATGATCCGGACATTACGTGCTAAATAGAAAAATAATTTTCTTTTTCTGTCTCAGGTGACTTTTTCTTAATGTTTTTACGTTTGTGGTGAATTTTATTGTATTTTACAAGTAAAGTAAAAAAGTAAAAGATCTTGATAGCATCTTTTTGGTGCTATTCCTTAGAACTTTTATAATTTACATCATTACTGAAATATACTATATATTAATGATCATTACAATAATTGGAATAGTAGGTATATATTCGGTTTTAGATTAACATTAATGTATCATTCCTATCGTGTGTTTTTCAACGTGGTCCAGAAGCCTTTAAGTAGATGGTAAACAATAAAGTTCCTGTAATCTGAAAATATTTTTTCTTAGAAACTTTTAAGATAAAGGGGGAGTAAAATTCTATAAAATGAAGTATATAAATAAAGTTTGTAATCTTAAGCCTGTCACCGACCGTCGTAAAAGGACTGAATTTACTTGCAAAACTTTGAAATGAATTCGAATCAAGTGGTTTTCACTATAAATAGTAAGAGTTGAATTTAAACATTCCTTCATTTTTATAATAACTTAAATGCAATTTTGTAAATTGATATATGTGTCCGTAGAGACATGTAATAATTTTAGTAGATTGCTTTAGTTTATACATTAAGCTCGTATAGTTGAATTTGTGAAATCCAGAATTAGATCTGGAAAAAAGAAAATCTTAACAAAGCACTCAAGCATTTGCGCGTTCTTCACACAATTTATTTGTTGACTTTCGAGAAAAAAAGGTTGTTGCAAAGAAAATTGTATTGTTAAGCCGAACAGCAGACATCAGCAAGAGACAAAGACATTTGTTGAAACAAATAACAACAGTTTCATTAGCAAAGAAATGTGCGGTTACGAAAATTGGACGCCATTTTAGGAATAATGCTAGGACTGATATCTATTTAATTTTTAGTCTTCAAGTAATTGTTCTGACGCCCATCTTTCAGTTTAATCAAATTAATTTTGTTTTTAAAATTCCTAAAATAAGAGAATATATATTGAAATTCAGCTGACAACAATCAAATGTATTAAATCAACCAATTTTATTCGATAGAAAGGAATGAGTTATTATTTTAATTTCTGCTCAAATCCAGCAATATCCCCAAGCACTTTTTCATTTCAAATGTTTACGCTTAGTAATGGACGTACGTAAACCACTAATCGATTTTTCGGGGTGGTCCAAAAATAAAAAGATATATATGCGCGGATCGAAGTTATAATATACGTATTTTATTTAAAACAACCTTAATTGCTTTGGAAAATTGATGACGAATTGTGAGATTCTCGCTAAATAATTAGTATGTTAAAATGATTTTAAATGACCACCACCGGCAATTTTTGCGTTATTTACGAGACAAAAATTGTACTTTGCGAATTTATCGTCAATTACAAATCGTAGTCGGTGCCAATCGGAGGCATACGGCAGGCGTGACGTCATGAGTGCCGGAGGGCCACCGGGCGGCGATAGCATTGTGTGCCGTGCTTACATTACACATTTATATTAGGTACTTTGATGGGTCAAAAATGGAGTCAACTTTGGAATTCCAATATTTGGCAGAGGCCAGCAAGGGACTATGTTGGTCGACAATGCTTCTTCTACGTAGTCAATCATAGAGATACCTTTAATACCTTGGGGATATACATACATACATATATATTTATACTTCAGGAAAATATTTGATACGGGGGAGGAAAAGCATCCTAGACTAATATGGTCCTTACCATGTTGGTCTAGGATGCTTTTTAACGTTACCACCCATAGAGATTCCTTGGGCCCTTCGGGATATAGGTAAGGCTTGGTAGAGATAATTATGACTGAATGTGTTTAGAAATTAGACTCGAAATAAAAGTTACTTAGAATTGAACTAAATAGGTACAAGCAATAGAAACATTTAATTTTAATCCCAAGAGAACAAAAAGAACGAACTACGGCAAAGAAAATACATGACTCGAAGTGAACTAACTAGTGCAATTTTAACTCATAGACCACATTCGTTTTTAGACGTCTTGTTCAAAAGACGAAGTCACACTTGCTTAGTAATTTCATTTAACGGACTGTAACGCCCCGTGGTGGGATCAAAGCATTTCAATAACATTTAAGTATAGTAATAACATTGTAAAGGGTGATCCACGAAATCGCATCTCCGACTATAATAATAAAATTAAATTTGTCGCATACGCGTGCGGAATTTAAAAAAGAGATTCTACGTGAGCAGTGCCGCTTTCATTGAATTATGAGGCCCGGAATGGTGTGGAACCTGACACGAGCTTTAAGGCACCGCACCATAGCAGCTCATGAATAAGATACACAAGTGTCCTTAGCTTTGCTTTGTAAAAATAAAGGCTCCTTGAAACAGGCGCGACACGCGACGCAAATCGCACACGACACAAAGGCACCGCTCGTCACGCGACAGACGGTGCCTTTGTGTCGCGTGAGATTCACGTCGCGTGTCGCGCCTGTTTGTAGGAGCCTTAAAGCTAGATCGTCCACTGTGTCCTACAGCTACGCTACGCCCTAACGCGTGGCTTCAAAAAAAATTACCGCACAGCTATCGTGGTCGGAGAGGTTTCTCTCCGTGCACATCCTGCGTAGCAGTGGATGATCGACTTTATAGGACTGAATCCACATAAACAAGCCTGTTCGAGTTATTTGTAGTGGAAAAGACAGATTGTTAATAATATGAACACGTGAGCTTTGAATAAAACCGTGTATTTTCCTCGTGCGTTGTATCACGTACATTTTGTTGTCAGGAGCTTTCAAAAGATGACTTGTACGAGTATCTCCTTTTTATGCTCATTTTGTCGTCGAAGTTGAACAGTTAGTTTTCTTGGCTGCTTTTCTGGTCTTTATGAATTCGTCGTGTGCTTAATACTCACGATGACTAAGCAGTAGTGTCAATTTTAATGTCATTATGAATGCTAATTAAATATTTCAAATAAAAATGTAGATCCATTTGACACAAAGGGCCTACAATTATTCCCACGGGAACCCCAAAAACTATATACTACCCGCTAAAAATCTATTGTTGTAACTTGCAACTAAACTGTCAAGAATTCACAAGACATACAAAATGTAGAAGGGATTCAGAGATACATTATATCTCATGCGTACAAATATTTCGATAATAAGAGTGAAAAATAATAATGTGACCCTGTCATAGGTTCGTTAAAGAACCTCTGATAGTAATCTAGGCACATCTAGAACAATTCATTTATTCTCAGGATTACCTACTAAATAAAGACCAGTATTTGGTATACCACCGTGAGCGGCAATAACAGTGAACTGCGAGAAATATCTCGACGTACAGTTGCTCGAGCCACCGCGACCGCGACAGTTTACGAGGTGCGAAGTACGAACGATTCACCTCCGGTCCCACTTGATTTTTGTAGATGCACCGCTCAATACAATCACTAAGTCAATCCGGCTATAAATCAGACAGTTCAGGGGGATACGAGGTTTTATGTTTTCAAACTATATATTAATGTTATTGAGATGGAAGGATATCTGCGTTACCAGTATGGCCAAGCATACCATTGAATGAAGTTTGGAAGTGGTCTAAATGCGTAGGGAGTGGGACTGCCAAAGTAGTGGACGTTTAGTAGTTCTGCTTTCCATTACAGGGTATTGAAAGTCTCTAATGTTGATTTGATGAGAAACGTAACGGTTTGCAAGACTTCAGTCATTACAAGAAGACAAGATGGTCCAGTGGTCTTTGCGCTCAGCAAATGGTTCCATATACCAGTTTTAAACGTTTTCGTCTCCTTAATAAGAACTTTGATTATAATTTAAGATAGAGTAGATGGAGTACACTTTTAAAGAGTTTTCGTGACGTGCAAACAGACTGTGTATTAAGTTAAGATAAAGAAACTAATTTGGGGATAGTCCACAAGTATCTTCGTCACTGACTTTTATTAATGAGTGAGTTTTAAAATTCTGTGCAGTAGCAGCAGGCGGAAGAGGAAGATTAATATCATAGAGTGGTTTAACAATTTGTATGGGTACTGTGCAACACTGTTTGCAGAAATGCAGCCGCTGTGAATGGGGTAATTTAGAGTTGCTCAAGGGCCACTTCATAGTTTGTTTTATGTTTTTTTTTTGGTTTGTTATTCGAACTAGAACTTACAAAAGGATCTTATTTTTCTAATAAAATCAGCGATTTCTGAAATGGGAATCTTTTTTGTTTTAATGCCTTGTTTTTTTCAGGAACCTAGGCTTCCTGAAAAAACAAGGCATTAAAAAGGCTTAAAAAGGGGAATATCAAACGTAAGATTTATAGCCGCAGAGCTGTCGGTGCGTCTCTATTTGTTAAGCTTTCCGCACCACCGCTTATTCTATTCTATGAATTTTCATTGATGTTGTTTCTAAGTTATTTTTCAGTTAGTGTGTTTACTAATAGTTCCTTTTTGTGTATTGCTTGGTTTTCCTTACTCCTTACTTAATGTTCCTATGTAGGTATGAACATTCTCTCTTCCACGTATTACGTTCCTCATACCTGGAAGTGAACATGATTTATTAGCATTTGCCTTATTTTTCATATACCGGAACATGAACAGAAAAACAACTTCTCAATAAGTCTTACGGGGGAAATTGATTCCGTTTCGCCTCTCGAAACGTCGTAACTTTGATCATTTCACCAATAAAGTACTGTGTAACTTGTAAATTAATGCGTTTTATTTTCTGTTTTATGAATTATTTTGGGCGCGACACTCACAACTATTTTCTTTCACCCGGTGATGTGGATAAACTAGAAGATGCTTTGGTCTAGATTTCGATGCAGTTCTGCTTCAGTTTTCAGTCGTAAATTTCGAAAGGTCTGACTGCCAGGCAGAATTTATAAAGCACATTTTTTGAACATGACTCCATTTATAAGGGGAGAAGTACGTCCTGGGTTTAAAATATTGCTCCGGCAGCCTTATCATAATTCACTGAAGGGGTCATCTTACAATGTATTCAGGGAATAACCATTAATCTTATTGCCAAACACACTGTTCGATATACAAAACAATCAACACGTTCTGTGTACATTTCTGAATTTATTACTATCTTGTGTTTTACATCTGCAAAAAATTCGACCGTACTTGTTTATACGTCTTCACTTTGGGAAACGTAATAAAATGTTGGAAAAAGCACCGAGTAATGTTCACAAAGAAAATATCATGTGTGAATTTATCAGTCTTGTATACTTATTTAATTTTCTTATACAACTATTTACACTAGTTACTAAATTAAATAACTAACTAATTATTATGCATAGGTATATATATTCTAGGATGAAGCATATATCGGTTAGAGTGTAGCCTTAGGGATACTATGGAACGAGGACTTAAAATGTTTTTTTTCCTTTTTTCGGATTTTTCCAATTTTATGACAGTATCGGGTTTACCTTGACCCACCCATGTATCTTCAGCAGTAAACGATACAGATACAATGGAAAACGAGGCGGCGCTGTTAAAGTTTCGAAAACCCCGGCCTAGGTTCGCCCATATTTTATTAATATTTTCGCTTACTTTCTTATCGAGCTCGCCGTATGTTGTGTGAACGTTGATTATAGGTAACACAAATAGTTATCGCGGTGTCGCATCACGATGTGCGACGTGTTCGCTCGGAAAGATTGATGGCACGTAATGAAGCGAAACGCCGCGGTGTCAAAAGTTCAAAACCGTGTAAAGTGGCGTCAACATCGTTGGACCACAGTCTAACGTTATACAGTCCGACAACGCGACTGTCTGGAGAAGAAATGGAAGGTTTAATGTACCGAGCTTCCTTTGCAACTGTGACCCGGGACACGGTATTCAGGTTAACGTATTCTGTTTCAGATAAGACTGTGTTCTTTTTAGTTATGACTTGTAGAATACTAGCCTAACCACAGTCCAAAGCTGGGCATGGCTTTACCCAAGTTTTCTTGCAGAATGTTGGCATCGGTTTGGTCTGAAAAATCACTGTATAAAGCACTAATTACCTACACTGTGGATGTGCTATACAGCTATTTGCCGGTGGAAGGTACCAACCTTTGACTTTAAAAATAAACGTTTTTAGGCCTAACCATTACAGGGTTGGTGAACCAATGACACATTTTTATTCGCTAAATTTTAGCTAAATTTAGAATGGACGATAGCCTAGTAGATACTTTATGAATGTTTACAGGTAACAAGCTGCTGCAATTTTTTCAGATTTCTGGCTGAAAATAATGTGTTGTTTGTGATTTATTGCAGTTAGTGAAAAGGTAGTTTATAATATTATTGTTCGATGTTTTACTGCTTATATCCAATTGTATTCCGATTTTTCCTTATACTATTTCTGTTACATGGGGAGATGTCGTATTTATTTGACAAAAGAAAACTCTAAATTATATTTAATGTGTCTCGGGTGCCATCAAGTGCATGTTACGATCCATCTTTACGCCACAGCATTAATGTCAAGGATCGTTTATGATTTATAATTCGCAATTCTCTTGTGAAATTTATTGTTTATATTTCTGATTATCCTCGGCGCCCATATTTGTATAAGATTACTGCTGATGCGGGATGATTAATGGATTTGTCATCACTGAGGTTTCTCGAGGATATACCTTAATTGATTTTAATATCAGTTTATGTCATAACACGTCTTAATTATTTTCCTTATCGACTTCTCAACATCAAAATTAACATTTTTATTTATCTTTAGAAGATACAAGTTGCCAAAAATGGATAATTCCGATGTTTTTATAATTTTTAATTGAATGAAATCATACACTCGGAAGTTCCAGGTACTCTACCGACCATCATCTTTTTTTTTTTTTTTTTTGCGGGGTGGAAATCCTCATGGATGTCCTCCGCCCTGGGGCGGGCGAAGGGGTCTGTCAGACTTCTACTGACTAAAACCACCCCGTGTACCCTCGCACACTTGCACCGGGGGCTACGGGGACACTTAAGCACTCTTCAACGTAACCCCCGGCTAGTGCCGGCCCGCCTCTGTGGGCCCCGTCTGGTCAAGCGGGGGGAGTGAGTTTAACTCCCCCGCGACGTCTAAGAGAGGCGCGCGTGGAACATTACGCGCCGCCACCTCGGGTCTTATATGATAGGGGGCGGCGGACGTCTCCGAGTCCGCCGTCCCTGGACCCATTTAGGGGGGCCGGAAGAGGGCATTATCTGCCCTCTGCCGACGCCCGGTGCGCCTGCTGCGGGCCGGGAGAGCAGTCGACATCTCTCTCTCCCTTTCCGCTGCCTCCTTCTGCGACATGACATTATCGCAGAAGGAGATCACTGCGTCCCACGACGCTGCGCCGCCGACCATAGAATTAATCACAGCCGGCAGCGACAGGTCACTTCCCACTTCCGAAACGAGGTCACGGCGTGGCTCCTCCCAAGCTGCACACTCTGCAAGCGTATGCCACGCCGTATCCTCCCGGCAATGGACGCAGTGATGACACCGAGCGTCTGGCTCCCTGCCTATGCGATGCAGGTACCCCCCGAAGCAGCCGTGTCCTGAGAGCACCTGCGTCGCCCTAAATGACAGGGAGCCATGCCTCCTCCCGAGCCAGTCATCGAGCACCGGCTGGACCGCCCCGATGGTGGCGAGGCCAGCGGTAGGGCGCAGAAGCCTGTCCCGCCATTCGGCCACCACGACCTGGCGGAGCTCGGACCGGCGCAGCATGATCTGCCGCTGCACCAGTACCACGCCCTGCATCCGCGCCTCCTCGCGCCACCGATGTAGTGACGCGAGGGCTCTCGCTTCCAGGTCCCACGGCGGGGATCCTGCCAGTACGCAAGCCGCCTCGTAGGAGATCGTGCGATACCCTCTGATGACTCTGACGGCTGTCACCCTTTGCGGTACTCGCAACACTGCGATACTGCGGGCCGTCAGGTCAGCTGCCCACACTGGGGCCCCATACAGGGCCATGGATCGCACGATCCCCACGTACAACCGCCTGCAGGCGGTGCTCGGGCCCCCCAAATTGGGAAGCAGCGTTGACAGCGCGCCCGCTGCGCCCAGCAACTTGGGCGCCAGCCGCCGAAAGTGAGGGCCGAAGTCCCAGCGGCTGTCGAGCACCAATCCCAAATACTTCATGGTAGACTCGACAGCGATTCGGGCTCCCCCGACCACGATGTGTGATCCCGGCGGTGGCGCCCGTCGGGGGCCATGGAAAGTGATGGCCTCCGACTTGCTGAGGGCCACCTCCAGACCCAAGCGCTGGATGCGGTTCACCACCTGTGAGACCGCCGCCGTAGCCAGCAACGCTGCCTCCCTGTGCGAGCTCCCCCGAGCCGTGACCAGCGTGTCGTCCGCGTAACACGTCAGGTTCACCCCCGGCTGGAGCTCGCCCCTCAATACCCAGTCGTATCCGATGTTCCACAGGAGCGGTCCCAGAACCGAACCCTGTGGAACACCGCACGACATCTCGCGCTGGCCTCTGCCGTCACGTCCCTTGTAGGTGACACACCTTTCTGCTAAGTAGGCCCCGACCACGTGGCGGAGGTAGGGAGGTACCCGATGATAACGAAGCGCCTCCCTAATACAACTCTAGGGCAGGGTGTTGAAGGCGTTGGATATGTCCAAGGACACCGCCAGCATCACCCCACCCCGAGACACAACTTCCTCCGCCAGGACTCGCACCCGCATGATTGCGTCTATGGTAGAACGCCCATGCCGGAAACCAAACTGGTTGTCGTCCAGGTCCGGCCCATCTCTGCACAAGTGGCTGACGAGGCGGTCCGCGATTATCCGTTCGAATAACTTGCCCACCTCGTCAAGCAGCACTATGGGCCGGTACGCAGACGGAGAGTCCGCAGGGCGCCCCACCTTCCTGAGCAGGACCAACGAACCTGTCTTCCACTGAATGGGAAAATGGCCCCGCTCGAGGCACGCTGAATACAGTCCTATCACTTGGGGCTCTAGGGCCTTTAAGGCGAATACGAGGGCGCGGCCGGGTACTCCGTCGGGCCCCGGGGCAGTGTTTTTCGCCCGAAGCCGCATCACGGCCGCCCTCATCTCCACTTCTGTCACCTCAGGGACGCTAGTGCTAAACTCTTCTGACTCTGCAGATGCAGGCGGAGCCATCGACGGTGGCACGTGTTCCGCTCTTGCAGGGAAGAGTGCCGCAACCACCTCCTCCAGCAGCTGAGGTTGGAGTCCCTCCGTAAGTGGGGGGGCCCAGGGGCGGAGTTTTCCTCGGACCATACGGTAAGGGCGCCCCCACGGATCTCCGTCTAGGGTCTCCAGCAACTCTTCCCTGCCTCGTGTCTTGGCCTCACCGATGGCTAGCTGCAGAGTCATCCTAGCTACGCGGTACACCTCATACCGCGCAGCTTCCTCTTCGGGATCCCGTCGACGTCTCCTTCGGTAGCGAGTGTACCGGCGCCTAACCGCCACGCACGTTATGCGTAGTTGCGCGATCTCGGCAGACCACCAGTACACTTGGCGCCTTGCGGACTGTCTGCGGACCCGGGGCATGGAGGCATCGCAGATTAGCGTCATCGCCCCGTGGAACCACAGCGCCTCCGCTTCGACGTCAACGGATCTGTCCGTCGCCGACTCTCTGTTCCAGGCCTGGATAATAGCGGCTTCCTCGAGAGCCTCCTTGTCAATGCGCTTCAGAGCCCAGCGTGGACCGTCTCTTTGTGAGGCCGACGGACCGCGGCCGCCTGTGGTCTGGGTGGAGACGTCGAAACGAATATATCGGTGGTCCGATAACGTCTCCACCTCCACAGCGACACGCCAGTCCCGGACACGGCGCGCGACCACGGGGCTAGCGAACGATACGTCCACTATGGACCCGCCCCGCTGCCGCACGCACGTGTAGTCCGATCCCCGATTGAGGACGGCCAGACCCGTCGTGATTGCCCACTCTTCCAGCACCACGCCCCTAGCATCAGTGACCGGCGATCCGCAAGCCGCGGATTTGGCGTTGAGATCGCCGAGTACTAACGCAGGGCGTGGGTGGTATCGGCCCACGACGGATCCTAGCTCGACAAGGAAACTCTCGAAGTCGGCGAGACTCTTGTTGGGCGAGAAGTATGCCCCAATGACGACCACGCCGTCCACGAGGGCGGCAGCCCAGCCGCGACCTCGGGTCGGGTTGCCAAGAGTCCCGCCAATGATGGCCTCTAAACCGCTGAGGTCCCCTACCCAGCTATCACGGGGAGGCACAAAATACGGCTCAGCGACCACCGCCACGTCTATCGACCACTCCGCCATGCTCTGGAGCAAAAGATCCTGAGCTCTGGCAGAGTGGTTGATATTGCCCTGGAGGAAATGGTAGTTTGCCATTATTGGTATTCCATTTCCTCGGCAATCTCTTCCTGGGGTCGAGAGTCGACCGAAGGGCAACTAGACTGCGGGAGGGGTGCGGATCCCCCGGCAGCCTCGGTCCCCTCCACAAATCTCTTTTTAGCCCTCCTGGCGGGGGGCGCGGCGCAGGCCTTGCCACCTGCTTTGTGACCCGCTGGCTTTCCTGCAGCCGCACAAAGACTGCAGTTTGGTGCCGCGGAGCACTGGGCCGCTTTATGGCCGGGCTGACCGCAGCGATAGCACTGATCGCTGCGGTCAACTTCGGCGGTGCACTGTGCCCGGATATGCCCAATGCCCAGGCATCGGTAGCACCTCATGGCCCTGGGTTGCAGCAGCCTAACCCTCGCCGCAACCCACCCCACCAGCAAACGCCCCCCATCGGCGACCTTCTTCGCTACCGCTACCGGGCACCGCACCCAGATCGTGCCGAGCCCGCCAGAGTCGTGGCGAATTTCGCCTGCCCGCAGGTTTTCAAGCGGGAACTCGCCGATTCGGGCAATAGCCGCTAAAACTTCCTCTTGGGTCACCGAGTCGTCCAGCCCATCAACGCGCACTTCAGCCGTTTTCATGGGCCTGGAAACCCGGATATCCTCCGAATTGAGCACTTCCTTCAGTTTAGCGGCAAGGGCGTCTGCCTTTTCGCCATTTGAAGCACCCGCCACCTCGATTAGCCGGGCTCCCGTGGCGGCTATTTTGTAGCGGATGGACGGTATGCCAAGTTCAGATAACTTGAACCTGGTTCTCGCCTCCGCTAGGACCGCCTTGTACGTCACACCCCTTTCCACGGCTCCAGGCTGCAGCGTGACCGCTTCAGCCGCAGAGCGTGGGGTGCGAATCTTGGGCGGCCCCACGCTTTTTGAGGCGGCCGGGCCCTTTGGCGTTGGCACCTTTTTGTTCTGGCGGCCCTTTTTCCTTTTTACGACCGTTGACCAGGCCTCGGTGTTTGGCCCGGTTGCGGTCGCAAGTTCCGCGGCTCCCTCTAGGCAGGAAATCCCCTCAGCGGACTTTTTGGAGCCCTCCACTGGCTTTTTGGTCACAGCCACAGGTTTTTTGGCCCCAGCCACAGGTTTTTTGGTCCCAGCCACAGGGTTTTTGGCCCGAACCACAGGCTTTTTGGCCGCCTCCGCTGTCTTTTTGGCCCCAGCCGTGGATGTTTTGGCCAACTGCGGGAGCCCCACCATTAAGGTCTCCTCATTCCTCCGATTGTCTGCTGCAAGTGGCGGCCGGAGGGTCTGGGCTGGGAGAAGTCTCGACTCCAACCCCTCAAAACGGGCATTCATCATGTCCCCTACTTGGAGTATTACGGTCCGAGCTATTTCCGCAACCAGCTCGGCTTGCAGAGACCCAGGTGCTGGAGTGGACACAGAAGGTGCAGGAGGTGCACGCTCTTGCTGCCGACAAAAGTCGGCCCTTAGAGCGGCAAGTTCTCGCCGGATGACCTCCATCTCGGATTGGAGACGGCTGTTCTCCTCCTGTAGCTTTGCCGTCTCCTCTGAGGTCGTGCGATTAAGGAGGACTCCCACCGCCTCCTTAATCTCTTCCGCCGCCTCTTTTAGAGCTCGCGTGAACGTGCCCTTCAAGTTGCCAGACTTAGTGGCAACCTTCAGGACCACGTCCACACTGTCCATTACTTGGCGATTTAGTGCCACCGCCGACAGATCCTGGGCAGCGGTCAAGCGAGTAGACCGCCGCTCTCTGGCCTGACTTGCCATTCCAGCCACCTCATCCAGAGCCACTGCCCGTCTCTCTTCTCTCCTAGCGGAGTTGATCTCCCCCTTTGTGCTGACCAAAGAGGTGGAGTTTTGGGTAGAAACGCCCTCCACTTGCTTGGTTCCCAAGTCGCCACCTCCGCTGGGTGCCGGCGTTTCGGGGCGCTTAAGAAAGCGCCCCAGAGAGTCGCGCGACGTCGAAGAAGCTGACGCTCCAGCAATTGCGCGACCTCGCCCTCTCTTTCCCGTCGACACTTTGGCGGCCGGTAAATTCTCTTCGCTAGAAGAGAGGCCTGTCAACCCCGCACGTCTCCCGTCTTCCTTCCGTGATCTTTTCCTCCAAAGTTTGGAAGGACGCTCAACCATCACCTCTTCAGTTCGCGACCGCTTTGAGCTTACGCTCGCTGCGCTCGCCACACTCATCCTGTCAGATGTCATGTCAGAATCTGACACAGCACCCGCAACCATCTGCTCGACCAACACGATCGGCGATTCGTTATTTTTATTTTTATTTTGATAATTTTCCATATTATTCCCACGAGTAGATAGGTACAAAATGTCCACCGGGCAGAGCCTAGATGCCCGGTAAGCCTACATACTGCAAAGTGCGGCAGGTGCTCTGCAGGGGAAGCGCTAACGACTGAACTCCCTCCAGCCATTCATCCTCTCACCGCGCTTCAAAGCTTAGGATTGGGTGGTTTTTTATCTTAGAGGTAGCCTTCCTCTGGGCCAGGCAATTAAGCCAAGCCCCCGGCGGCGGCATTAGACATGCCTCCGTTCGCTGTTCGGCCAACCCGACTCAGTGAACCCGCCGAAAGTTCTCTCCTCGAAGACTACTCCTCAAGGAGAGAAACACGTGCCGCTTTGGTGCGCCTACACCGCAACGGCATGGTCACATCTTCTGTCGATCGACTATCATCGATCGATCAGGACCGACCCCGTCCCGGTGTCTCTCTTGGTCTAGTCTCTCACTTGGACCTTTCCGGCATGAGTAACTCTACCGGCAGAGCCCCAAGATCATTGACACGCGCAAGCCCCACCACGACGACAACGTGGAGACACCCTCGGTGGGGACCGACCATCATCTGCCCTAGCCTTTCGCAACTATGTTGGGGTCGGCTTCCAGACTAACCGAATGCAGCTGAATAGCAGTATTTTACATGGGGCGACTGCCTATAATCTGACCACAACCCAGTTACTGGGTAACACGATACCCCTTGGTAAAACTGAGTGACAGACTTTTGGGCTTCTGACTACCCGAAACGACTGTCAAAGATTACGATGACAGCCGGGACTAACGGCTTAACGTGCTTTCTGAGGCATAGAAATCCTAATGATGTAATGGATGGTCACCCATCCACAAACCGACCGCAGCAAGCGTAGCTTAATCCTATATCGACCCGTGCGGCTGTTATTATTTAGCCACTAACCATTATTGATTTAAAGTACAAAGATAATTGCGTGCACGGATTAAAGAACGTTCAGTTTTGCTAATTTCGACACGGACACTGAACATTTTATCGAATTCCTAAAACGAAGAAAACCTTTCAGTTATTACGAGTAGTAGGTATCTAGTCTCATTTACAGATATCATTGCAAAGTAATCTATTCGTTTTCGTTACGGAATCAGACAAAATACGATGGGTAAGATATTGAAAAACTAAATTTTCCAAGCACGTGTCAAATTGGCCATTCCAGCCAAATCTAATGACACGGTCATGGGCGCGCGCAAGTTTATTTTCAGGGGGGTGCTTTTTCAGCTCCACGAATTGAGCTCGATAATTTTTGCACTTCACCTCGGATGATAGTTTAACGTTTGTCCATTCATAGGAGTAACTTTGTCGACTTATGCAGAAAAGCTTAACAATTATGGGAATGTAGGATGCAAGAGCGAGCAAATCGAGCTCGAAAGTTTTTGTTTCTTGCCTCGAATGGGATAAGTTTTATTTTGTCCATGCATACAGAAAGACAACTCACTGTGTCGATTTATATAAAGAAGCTTAAGAATTAAGACAGAGTAGGATGCAAGAGCGAGCGAGCAAGCTCGATAATGTTAGCACTCCGCCTAGGGTCGGTTGGATTTTCGGAAATAGGATTTTGGTAGCTTTAGAATAAAGAGATTGTAGAATGCAAGAACGCGCGTAGCGAGCTCGAAAATTTTAGGATCTCGCATCGAATAGGTTGAGTTTTCTATTATTCTATTAGGCGTTTTCGGATATTTGTTTAGTTCTGTATGTTTTTACATCTACTTATACTTTATTTTGAAGCCAGGGGGTTGCAATTGCACCCTCTTGTACCCCGCTCTCGGCGCCCATAGACACGTTGTAATTACATTTGTAACTACTATCTGATGGGAAATCCATCCTATTGTATTTGCTCGTCATAAAACTGACAGCTACCCCGAGATAATTTGTGATGCAGAAGCGAACCCTATATCTGTTATAAGCAGTTACGAGGGCAAACGGAACCGTAAACTTCACCCGAAAATGAAATGTGGCTTAGGAGGCAATAACTTAATTTTAGTACACAGTAATTAATTTTATCTCATCTTAGAATCTTTGAAGTTTGCATTAGCTGTCGAAAGCGTCACTGCCAAAAGTTATGTATGTTTAATTTCTGGGCCCAACTTAGTCAAAGTGCATATGGCTTTGTTTGGACATTAACTATGTATTTTTATTCTGTACTGTTACTTACGGCCCGCAATGGCAGTGGCCATAGGTGTGTGGAAAAGGGAAAGGGAGACATTTGCCCAGCGGTGGGATATTACGGGCTAAATAGATAGATAGATAATGTATAGTAATGATGTAGGTATCGTAACATAATTTTATAGCTTATGCAGGTATCATCAAACGAGGTGAATAGGAATGCCGGAACGAAACTTTAAAAGCGATGTTAACATTTAAATAATATAGTTTGTTACCAACAAGGGCACTTAATCGTTAATTATACTACAGTAAACACATTAGAGTCCTTTTTGGCAACAAACTATATTCTTTAAATGTTAACATCCCTTTTAAAGTTTCGTTCCGATTCACCCCTGCATTCCTATTCACCCCGTTTGATGATACCTGCAAACTAGGCATGTTGCATAGAATTTAACCAAAATATTGTTGGGCTGTTGTAATTGCGATTCACTTACGTTTACGATACCTACGTCAAAACCGTTCGTGCTAGGCCTTCAAACCTTCGGGATTTTAAGCAAGATATGACTGAGTAGACCTTATTTTAACACATTTTCCATTACTTTAGCAACCGTACGAGCACGTTCGTAAGCCTACTCCTGAATACGCCGTCAGCGGCACGTGTCACGTCAATAATGACATGCAAAGGTTAACACTAAAGGGAGTAGCCGGTTCCTATAAACATGCTCTTGTTACTTACATTCACTTTCGAAAACCTTTTTTATTTGTGGAGCACCAGTAAGTATCGTGTGAAGTAAGTGTGCGGCCTGTCAGGTTCGTTACTTACGGATTTTATTTTATTTTATTTTCCACCCAATATATCTTGACCCGTGACAAAAAGTTAACTAACTTTAAGGGCCTGCGCACAGTGGCGGCACGGCACGGCTAGTAATTTTTATGCGATGAATAGAAATTCAATTTAAATTCAATTCAAATATTTTATTTCAGATAAACATCCATATAGTGTTAGTAGCAGTATAACGTAGCCTAATGTTAGTAATAAATTAAATTAATAATAATAAACAACCAATGTACCATTGAACAGTTCGTTCAATGGTACACTAATGTGTCTGAATACATATCCACCGCTGTAAGAGGGGAGAATCCCACCGGTCTGAAAACACATTCAGGATGCCATTGGAGCAGGAGCGCAAGCGCGCCATCATGGATGTGCATCGATTCCGCATAATCGCGGCGAACCCGTCGACGCGCGCCTCCGCAAACATCCCTGACGCGCTACATCGCCACGGCAACCCCAAAAGCACCCTGAAAGCGTTATTGTACTGGACGCGCAGGTCGCTAAGGGCCCGCTGGGTATACTTGGTCCACAGGCTGCACGTGTAAAACGACTGGCAGAAGGCTTTAAAAAGCGTTATCTTTACAGAATCGGTACAGCGCGCAAACCTACGGGCCAGCATGTTGCCACGGACAGCCAGCGACCTGCGCTCCCTGTCTAAATCTACATTGTCTTTTAAGTCATCAGTGACCCAGTGACCCAAATACTTAAATTGCGAAACCCGACCTAAAGGAGACCCAGAGAGTGAGAGTTCAGGCAGCTGTTCGTAGGTTAAAGTACCCGATTTAAAAACCAGCCATTCACTCTTATCTGTATTGTATTTGAGCCCGTGAGCCACTGCATAACCTTCACAAATTCTCAGAAGCCTTCTCATTGCACCGATAGATGGGCTCAGCAGCACCATATCATCAGCGTAACTGATGTTGTTTACGCAAACACCGTCCACGTGACAACCGATTTTAGTGCTACCGAGCCTACCCATCAGTTTGTTTATGTATAGGTTAAAAAGACGGGGGGAGCTCAGACCCCCCTGTCTCACCCCACAATCCAGCCCATACATATCAGAATATGAGCCTGACCACTTAACTGTATTCTTTTGACTACTATACCAATATCTGAACAGTGATATCACATCAGCCGGGACAGAAGTGTCATGAGTGAGCTTATGCCAGAGCAGGTCATAATTGACCAGGTCAAAAGCCCTCGATAAATCCAAGAAACATGCTATTACAGGAGTCTTTCTGTCTGTATAATATTGGACAGTCTGCTTAAAGCATAAAATTGCACTCTCCGTTGACAAGTTCGGTCTAAATCCAAACTGACCATCCTCGAGAACGATATTTTTAGCTAGAATCTTATCTAGCAGACTGTCCAATACCTTAGCACAGACAGTGGCAAGCGATATCGGCCTATAGTTGGAGATATCGGAGGCGTCACCCGTCTTATTTTTTATTACTGGCACAACGATCGTATTACTAAGTTCCACAGGTAAGTAACTATGACTTAGACAAAGGTTAAAAATCATAGCAAGTACTCGCGGTAAGTGTACCCTAGCGTATTTAAGATGTTCTACGCTGAGACCGTCGTGACCGGGGGACTTTCCCCTCACCATATTCTGTATCGTACTCGCGATCTCTTTAGCGGAGAACCTGACAGGGGGAGCCACGGTCTCGGCCGCCCCAGCGTCACAATTTGACGGCTCGCTAAAGCCACACAAACGCGAGTTTACATTAAAATGTTTTTGAAAAGCATTAGCTATATCAGTGGGGTCAATTTAATAGTATGACAATAAATTTGATATTTCAATGAGGAAGGACGTCGCGACATGCCGCGGCATCATTGCCGTCAGAATGCGCTTGCATGCAGTGATGCCGAAGGATCCTCTGCCATGCCGTGCCGCCAGTGGGTGCAGTCCCTAAGGCACCTGTCCCACCCCCGACGAGGAAGCGACTATACTCGTATACGCCGTTGGTTAGTATTTAAATAAAGGTAAAAAAAAAAAAAAACGTGATTCATGGGTGCTACACCTTTTATTACAAATTTTAAAATAATTTTATTTATTGAACAGGGCTACAAGCATAAATACCGAAATTTCACCAAAGCCTAATCACACGCAATTTTGTGAAAGTTATTTTAGGTTATTCATATTATAATTAGGCATTTTACATGAAAACGTCAAAACTTTCACATGAGAAGCAGCTTTCTTTTTTTTTGTTATTGTCTTCTCGCCGGTCAACCTAGGAGGTTGTCGGCTGCTTAACCGGACATGCCTGTGGTTGCCTTAACAATTTAAGGCCTCCAGCCAGGGCTTAAAAAACTTACAAACTAATAGGCGACTACACGCTAAGGGCACCCCCTGTGGGGTACGGACCTCGGCTGATGGCGTCGCTGGAAGAGGGCAGCAAGGGGCAGGCTGAAGCAGGAAAAGCTACAGGCTCGGCGGCGCGGGCTGGCTCGAGCAAGGGTCGGGGCGGATGTGCGCGGCGGCGAGGAACGAAGGATGGCGCGCGGCGGTCTGTTTTTGTGTTTCTTTATGGTATTGGTGGCCTTACTACTCTCCTGGAGGAGGGTGTGGCGTCTTCGGGGGTGAGGATGATAACCGGCAATGTTTCGAGTGAATTAATTAATTAATTATTAAAAATGTAATTAAATACTTAAAAATAAACCGACTTAACGTAATACCTGTCACTTCAGTTGTCATGCTATGTCACAGTTGTACTCTTCAATTTAGCAACGTTATCTAATTCATTGTATTTTTAAAGGTTTAGAGAACCTGTCTTTTTGGGATCTACAATACACATATTACAAAATATTGTATTATTATTACAAATCTAACAAAAAAATTGTGCTCAAGCAATTACATCTACGAAGATTAGTTTATTTAAGAATAAATGATAAAAAGTTTAATATACTTTCATAAAAGAGGAAACTATCATAAAAATCGAAAATAAATTTAATTTGTTTATAACGTATTTTTAAACAAGAAAGTGTCACCTATAAAAAACTCTTTTTACGATTTGTTTACCTTTAGTTAATAACCTAAACCAATGGAGTAAAGCTATCATCGATTTTCTCGCACAGAAAACGTACAAAAGATTAAAGGTCCCGGGTAAGTAAAAGAGATATAAATATTAATAGTTGATCGCCGACTGTTCACATCGCCGGCGAGTACCTACTCAAAGAGAGTATTCGCTCAGCAACGCTTCCTTGGCGGGCAGAACATTCACCGAGAGACACACTCTTAGTACATACACATACCAGCGAGTAATCGCTCGTTACCGTCACGCTCTTGCTGCTCGTTGCTCGCATAATCGTTTTTAGCTGCTAGCTCTACTTGTTTCTCGTTAATCGCCGGCAGTGGGACAGGTGCCTTAACGTTCTCTATTTGAACTTTTTGCCTCTAAAACCAGCGCTATCATGAAGCGTTTAGTAAAACTGGTCCTTGCACTTGCCCTCTTGCCCTCTAGTTGCGTGTTTAATCCGTCTGTCAAGTAGTCAAAGTCCATTAAGACGTTATCGGCTTGGTATCTGTAATATTCGAGCACACCTCAATGCTTTTAATGTTACAGTTAATTTTTATTTATTTTTCGGTGTTAATTCGGACAGCCGTTAGATATATTTTTTTACCGTGCTCGTTTAAAAGACTGATTGATTGACCACTTGATTGCTAATCAAGTGGGCAATGAATGACGGAGGTAGGTAGGTACTAAAGTGTAAAAAAGAGATTTTATTCAGTGCGACAAAGTATCATGCTCGGTATAATTTCTCCTTTGTTCTACATAGTGGGCGATAATTTTGCGCGATAAAATGCTTGTTCAGTTCAGTGGTCCCAGAAAGCTAAATTACTTAGATCTACTTATGTTATGAAACCTACGAGTATTCTTATACTATCTTTAATTTGCTTTCTCGTCTGTAAGTGTAAGTACCCTTTTCTAATATTCTTTGTTCCTTCTTGGAAATTATTTTCTCCAATATGATTTCCTTTTGTTACGGCTCTCCGAAGCGAGGTAAATAATGAGAAGCGGGGCATCAGGAAATATACTCATAATGTTATTTCAGTGCAACTTTTCTTATTAAAAGTTTGTTTGGAAATAGAGAGTTGGAGATGCAATCCTCCGATTTCACCGTCGGATGCTCTCCTGCATTGCTTTTTTATTTGTAGCGAGTTGTTCCACCGATCTGAGAGTGCCTGCGACCGTTTCAAGTTTCAAAGCGTTGCTTCACCTCGTGTATAGGTACTCTATTAACACGGAAATAGCTACATTTTGCATTTGTCCCCCTTCGGAGGGGGTGGTAAAAACATTTTCCCGTCTTCATACTCGTTTTGTACACAATTTTCCAGTTCTACACTATTCAATGAAGCGATTTATGGAACTAAGATGAAATTGAGAAAAGGTATCCTAAAAAGGATAATTTTGTTTCAAGCGGAAGAGGAATTTATTTCTCCAAAAATGTGCGTAGGCCGGGAATCGAACCCGGATCAACTGCTTGGAAGGCAACTATGCTGACCATTACACCACCAACGCCGACAACTGTTTTACTTAAATCTGTTACACCTTAATGATTTCACATGTTTTGTTTACACAGTTGTTTCAATACGATTGCAAAGTAAACACTTACATAAAGTTCCATTTTATTGGAAGTAAGTTATAAATAGACATCTGAATACAAGTGTCTGAATACAAAAAATAAATATACATGCAGTGCCTAGGAGTTTTGTCTCTTTTGAAAAGTCTAGGAAAAGATTAAGAATGGAATGAAATTGAATTTGTCTAAGTACCTACCTAGCTAAACTTTAAGCCGTAAACAATGTAGGTACACCGCTTTCTATCATAAAAAATGTTTAATTGTTCTAAAATGTTATTTTGTCCATATACTAAAGACCTTAATGTATATGGTAAAAGGCAAGGTTAATATACATATTAACCAATAAAATTAATATTAATGCATGTCATTTACTGTTTGTATCAACAAACAGTACACGACATGCATTAATATTAGCCTGACTAATTGTATAATTAGTTATGTAAATGCAACACATATAATTTTGACGTGTAATATTTACGACTGTGACGAATACTGACATTGATGCGCGAAGAAATCGTTATCATTGACAGTTCAACTTTTAAAGCATCCATGAGTTGTACAAATGTCCATTACATTTACTTATTTTATTTTAACTTAAAATTAAACTTAAAGTTGTTAAACTCAATAGTCTGAAAATGTAACAGTAACATCACAAGCACTATGTAACTTTAAAAGTCGGGATCGGACAGTTTCTTCTTAACACATGTTTTCATAACCTAGCTAGGAGAGCAGTGCTCCCACAGGAATACACGATTGTAGATATAGTACTTATTTGTAAAACTGTATTAATAGCATGAACTACACGTCTACAATCCTTTGTTTTGAGTGAATTAATATTATGTATATATATATACATTTACGTTCATAGCTTATTCAAAAGCACGTATCGCTAATAAACTTTTTTTACTTAAGTTGAAGAGTTGCATTTATTAAATTGATTTCATAAATTTAATAAAAATTTAAAGCACACTTCGATTTCGTATTTTTGTTTCTGTGTAAACTGTAACATTTATTTTTCATGGTTTAGAAGCCTTACTTTTGTAACTTTTTATAACTTAGACGTCAAGTTATAAAAAGTTACAAAAGTAAGGCAAACTAGTAAAAAGTAAATCAACAAAAAATAAAAAAGAATACGTAGAATAGTGCGCAGAGAATATTTTAGTTTCAGGTTCTCTGTTATTTTATATCTATCAACGAGTATCTTTATAACGCTTGTGTTTCGGGATTACATTTTCTTAATAGAATTCTTCAGTCAGGTATATTACATTATACAAGTTATTACAAGTTTACTCGCCGCCATGTAGTTTTTTTTTTCTGGTCAGATACTTAACAACGCTTTTTATAAATGATGCGAGTGGTAAAATTGGTCTTTAAGATCTTGTTTTAAAAATATGGGTGGTAAATTATAAATTATTTTAATACGCTGATACTGATCTTGTAACCATAAATATTTTGACAACGTCAACATTAGATATATTTTAATAATATTCATGAAAATGTGGCGTGTAATTATTTTTGTTTGACATTCCTCTTATCTCGTAAGCAAGTTATTAAAACTGGACCTAAATTGGCACACCCTGTATATCTCGTTATTCGGAACCAGGTCTCGAGATGCCAAAACCGAAATTCGAGTATTTTTACTTATTACAGTTTTTATGATATTTATGTAAGTATGAAATTTAATTTTAAAAATTATGGAGTCAGTAATAACTATGTAATTAAGACGAGTTTTTATTGAACCATAAATATGAGTCTTGTTTATAAATACTCGTTTAGTAAGTATACAGTTACAGTTAAGTATCGATTTGATCGAAATGAACACAAGTGGGTTGGATGTTTTATCGAGACCCTCTTCGTTCAGGGAAATTCGGCAATAGTGCCATTAGGCTGAACTAAACGCATAACAAATATCTTTTACGGGAGTGGAAGATTCCGTGATAGGGAAGTTCATCGAACTTATGATTACGCCCTCGGGACCCGTTTTATTATCACGAGCAATAAACTTTCAATGATACCGGCAATGAAGAGCGCTAGGAATCAATTATACAATGATTTATAGTCGAATAACGTAAACTTGTAAAACTTTTTTCTTTTTTTTTTCTTGTTGGTTTGCTTGTAATGAAGTAAACCAACTGGCAATAAAAACCAAAAAAGTGCGAATTCTGTGCTGATAATCGATTGACAGTTTCTGTTTGAGTTCAATGATTGTGACTAAAAATAGATATAGTTGGCACCTACTAAGACTAACTTTATCTGTCAATTTTTTTAATGTCACAAGTATAGAGAATATACTCTATTTGTGACATTAAGTAGTAAGAAACTATGCAATGTCATGTCACCACACCACTGAATTTAATATTTTCATATTTTTGATGCAGTACCTACTTATTTACTTACTGCCATATACAGGGTGGATTTTTGAGATGGGGCAGCAAGGGCAGTTACCTTAACCGTTGTAGCTACAGGAAAACGGTCTTAGGAGACATTTCTTAATTTTTTGAGAAATTTGATTTTTATTCACAGATTTTGAAAAAGATTTACAGTCAGCAGGAAAATGGGCAATTTTCAAATCTTTTTTTTTTGTCAATCGGTCATGTTTCATATAAGAATCAAAAACCTCTATTGGACCAACTGAGGTTTGAGTACTAGAAAAGTCAGAAATCGCAAACAACTTTTCTCATTCATTTCCTAGGAAATGAGACTACAACTTACTTTTTATTATGGATAGACTAACCGGTACAATGAAGACTAGCCGAAAATACACAAAAAAAAAAATCGAATTTCGAACGAATACGCGTCATAATTTAATTTGCTTTGAAAACAGAATCGAGATAATTTGTTGCCTGGTTACTTATGATTTCCGAAATTCCGTGACAAAAATGATCTCTGAAGATGAAGATGGCGCTCCGCCACACAACAGCCGCCAAACCCGTTCTAATTTGAACCGGCAATTCGAGAGGCAGTGGATAGGAACATATGGTCCTATACCGTGGCCACCTCGCAGTCCTGATCTCACGCCTCTTGATTTTTTTATGTGGGGGGCTATTAAAAAAAATAACTTTGTAAAAAGAAATACGAGTGTGTTCTGGACCTCAAATATTCACCACGATTCTCTATGGCATTCATCCTTTCCCATTATCAGCTGCTACCCGCTCTGTAGTAAAGAAAGTAAACCTAGGCCTACGTCAAAACGGCTACCATTTTGAGCACTTCATAAATCTTAGAGCACAAAAGTAAAAATTCTAGGTGAATCCACAATAAAGTCTAAAATTTTTAATTTTGAGGTGAAATAATACTCAAAGTAAATGTTATTATTTTTCATTTGATTTCGATTAGTCTTTTTTGTAGCTGTCAGTTTATCGATTCTCTTTTTATACGAAATAAATGGGAAAAGTTTTTTGCGATTTCTGACTTTTCTAGTACTCAAACCTCAGTTGGTCCGATAGAGGTTTTCGATCCTTGTATGAAACGTGATCGAACGGCATAAAAAAAGTTTTTGTGAAAATTGCCAATTTTCCTGCTGACTGTACATTTTTTCAAAATCTGTGAATGTAAATCAAAATTTCTCAAAAAGTTAAGGAGTCTCCTAAGACCGTTTTCCTGTAGCTACAATAGTTAAGGGAGCTGCCCTTGCTGCCCCATTTCAAAAATCTATTTTTTTATATCTATGTAGCGGTATCTAAATCGCCACATGCGAGCTAAACGTCACAATGACGTCACACAAGATCCTGCAACGCGCAAGCAGAGTTTACCGCGCAACTAGCATATATACAACATCCCGACATCAACCGTCGGGCAGTTGCCCACCAGACACAACACCCGTCTGGTCGGAGGATCCTCCTTTTCCATAGAGTATGAGTGAACTTTACACCCTGTTCCTCATACCTCTATACTACCTAGTAGATATAAAAAAAAAAAAAAACTGTGAATTTTCACGTGGAATAAGCGTGATAATATAATGTTAGGTATAATAAATTCTGTGTAGAAGTAAAAGTCATTTTTTATAGCTACATAAATACCAGACATAATTATTGCGAACTCACTTGGTTTCGTTCTTTGTTTTGGTCATAAAAAATATTGCAAAGCGAACATATTGTGTATATATTGGGTTATTTTTACGACTAATAATATCCGTGTTTACGATCGTAAGATTGTCACATTACATAATACAGCCCTTTCTGTAATAAGTTGGCAATGTTAGTACCGACGAGTATGTGAACATCTCACAAATAAAGACAAATAAACATGTGCTGAATTACCTAGAACTATAAGGGTTCTTTTATGTTAAATAATTATGTTGAAGTTACTGTTACAATATTACATAACATATCATTACGCCTGTATTCTCCGAAGGGTTAGGCAGATTTGCACCCATAGTACTTACACCCACATTTCGCCAGTTATGTTTAAGTCCAATGTAATAGGAGGCGAGCCTATTGCCATTAACCGGGCACAAATCCAGACTCTGAGCTGCTATTGACAAATCCCAGATGCAAAACCCAATAACATTGCCCGGCCCGGCAATCGAACCCAGGACCTCATACTCAGCAATAGTGCTTTCGACCATTAGACCAACGAGGCCGTCAGTCGTTACAAGATTATTAACAAAAGTACCTTTCATCCCTGAAACTTTGCATATGTGCTAAACACGTGTACTGTGTAGTTTCAGGGAGATTCAACACGAGTTATATCAGCCATGTACGGTCATCAAATGTGATAAGTAACCAGGATCGTCGGATATAGCTGAAGTTTAGTAAGACACCGATGGAAATTTTCGAATAAAATTTAATTTAATTAATAGAAAACAAACAGTTCATTTATCACATTAAATTTAATTTGGAAACATCCATCGGTTTCTTACTAAACTTCAACTATATCCGACGACCCTGGTTACTTATCTCTTTTGGTAACTATACATACGGCTACATATCAAGCTATACATTTCCAGTTTTAGGTGACCTCGCATTGTATCGGCTTTTCGTACAATGAGAAGCCAGCTTGTACTGGAAATGTATATCTTGATACATCACGTCGTCGTGTGTACGTATTTAAAATATCTTACATTTTCTATTGAAAATATTGAAGAATAAAAAGCGATAACAAAAATGTGCGTAGGCCGGGAATCGAACCCAGATCAACTGCTTGGAAGGCAACTATGCTGACCATTACACTACCAACGCAGCTGAAGGAAGGTTATATATTACATCATCTGTTACAAAATCCTACTATTTGTAAGTATCATCAATTAAATTGTACTTTCTATAGTAAACCAAGTTATTTCATTCGTGCAGGCCATTTTAAACATTAGCTGGCTAAACGCAGAGTTCAAATTACAAAACGCATTAAATTGCATAACTTTTACTTCGTTACAAAAACTAATACGTAGGTACTAATTCATCTGTTTGTAAAGGCTCCTGCAGAAGGCGCGACGCGACGGTGCGACCGTGCGACGCGTTTCTGGTAGAACAATTTCCATGAAGTTTTTATAGAAATTGTACTACTAGGGTCGCGTCGCGCTGTCGCGTTGCGCCTGTATTTTTTGTAAAACTTTTCTACTTGGCGTTATTATTCTTTTGTTGTGGAATCTAACCTAATAAACATTGATTTAAACAACTAGGTATTAGGATATCTACAATCCAGCATTGCAAGCGAGAAAGTAAAACGTGAAGATCGTAGTACCTACCTACTCCGTCTAAATGTACCAAAAGTTTAAAATACTTCGGTGACACTCTAGTTCTTGGGTTCAAAGGGGACGTAAAACGCTTATTAGATATTGAAAAACTGTTTGAGCTCGAGATTGAATACGAATAAAGTTATTTATTAAAACTTTACGCACGGATAAAAATACCCGTACAGAGCGGACCTAATGCCTTGGGCATTTTCTACCAGTCTATACCTTAGAGGGACGCAGAGACAAAACATAGTACTTAGGTGCAACATAAAAGAAAATTTCCACTCGTGTTTCTGATTGCCAGCAAGGCGTATTAACGTAAAAACCTAAAAACTTACGTGTAACTTTTCTATGTCCATTTGAAACAACCTCAACAAAGTTGCAGAGTTGCAGAGAAACATGTATTCAAGGACCATACAATTAGGGTTGCCAGGCCCAAAAATTGAAAAACCGGATACAGATTCATATTTAGCCGGACATTTTGCCCCGAAAGCCTGACAGATTGGTTTCTAAAAGAAAAATAAATGTTTACATACTTTTATTTTTGTATTTCTGTTATTCATTTGAGACTTACTCTACTCTTAATTATGTATATATTATTATGAATCACATTTTATTCTTACTAAAGTAATTTGTGACTTTTTTACCTACTTACATTCAAAGTAACTAAAACAATCAATAAATCAGCCTTAACGTTTGTTAATAAATTATAGACAGGTGTAACTTTCCAGTTTACAAAAATAAAATAATTAAGTACGATCTACCTATCTTTACTCCACTTTGGGTGGGGTTGACCAATAGCCTAACCAAAGCCGGACAGGCCAGACTTGTATATATTTGGCCGGACACGATTGTGAAAAGCCGGACACCTGGCAACCCTACATACAATTATTTATATCATCGTTTACCTTCACTCAATGAGCACCTGCCTTATCTTACTGATAATATTTTTTTTTTTAAACAGCCACCAATTAATTCTGTAGCGGATCTCCAATCTCACTGTATTAATTAGTTTATCAGTTCATTTGTATGCAAGCATGAATCCTCCCCATATGATACTTGCGTAATTTTAATTTTATTATGACTCTTGAAAATGTCCAGATGTTACTGATATTTTAAGATAACTTTTTAACCGTACTGTAAAGAAAATTATTTACAATAATCAGCTTTCAATTAGTATTGAATTTAAGTATTAATTTAATTTAATTTATTTCTTTAGTGAATTGAATTTTAATTACAATAAGAAAATAATAATACTTAGGTATGGCTATAATCGGCGGACTAATTGCGTAACACACTAACAGTAGGAATGGCTTTCATTTTGACAGTTCAACAAAATTCATTGAGTTATTTACGTTGTTGAGAAGACAAATTTTTGGAACACATGAAGCAATGGATTTGCAATAGGCTCCAGAGTGATTCCGATTGTGATTGATAGCGTGTTACGCAATTAGGGTGCTGTTGTGTAAAAGAAAATGGCATACTTAACCAAGCAAGATGTAACAACTTTTTTTTTTGCGTGGGGCATCGTCAAATGACCTCTCCCGCTCTGGGCGGAGCGGAAGGGCGTGTCGGACTCTTACTGACTAAAACCCACCCTTGTTCCTTCAGTCGCCTGTGCGCCAGGGCCACGGTACAAGGTGAAACAACCTAAGGCGTATATTTACTCTCAATCCACCCACCATCAATGTTACACCATCAACAAATAAACTACAAATATCGGATAAACTTTCAGTGCGTAGGCGAAAGCTGTGGGCGTAGATTAAGATCATAATTATGTTGTTATTATTACACTAATTAAATGTACTCAAGAGAAAACTAATATTCTGTAACGAAAACGAGATTAATTAGGGGTAGTATTTAAACGCAAATCAAAAAATATCCTTTTTCTATGCAATAAGATTCCGAATTCCCATCAAAATTACTGATTGCACAGCAAAATATTCAACTCAAAATATCACTAAACACACTACAATTTATTTTCGCAGCGTACAGCGATTTTTCCTAAAGCAAAAGCTTTTTCATCAATTTATTTTCTATTCCCAACGAGTACCACATTTTTTTAATTGCGTTTTACCGAAATCTAGGGTAATCTAAATATAGGGTTAGGGTTAATAAGCTGGTCGACGGAGCCCCGCTTCGCGGGGCTCCTATTTCTGTCTAAAGGGTTTAAAGGAACCTAACCAACCGAACCTCGGGATGCCACTGACGTCGACCATCTAGGGTTAGTATTTTCGGGAACATTTATTATGTTTTCGGAAACTTAGTTCATTCTGGTTGATTTGCTGTGCAGTCAGTATTTAATTTGCTGTGGTGTCAGTATTTAAATGATGGAAATAAATTGCTATGTGATTATTTATTTGATGTGCAATTAATAATATCCCATTAATTAGCCCTTACCAACTCCAAGAAACTGTGCAGTTCGTAGATAACTATACCCGCGCGCGAATGTCAAGCTTCCATTTAATTATATGGGTGGTTACAGACGGGCGGTACTCGAACGTTGCGAACACATTATAGGGTACAAAAGAATAGTAATGGTAGCCAGCTAGCCAGTAATGGAGTTTAAGCTGTTTTATCATTCATAGTCCAACATATTTATGTAACCTGCGTAAATGGGTTTCAAACGAAGGAGGTACCTTGTATCCATTTCACAGTGAACCATAGAATTGGTGGTGTCCCCTGTAACCATTTGCAACATTTTTATTAAGGAGGTGACATATAGTGACCTTATTGGTGATGTTCTTCAAAAAGGTCAGGTGCGTAGTACTCGCAACCGGCGTGTAAACGAGGCGCAAGGAGTATGTAAGGATCGTAGCAGGTGGCGTTCTGTAGTTTCTGCCTACCCCCATGGGAAGAAGGCGTGACTTTATGTATGTATGTGTATGTTTATTAAGGAGGTGTTAAAATTATTGATTATTTTGTGAATGATTATTTTTCTCTTTTTCCTTTGGTTAATTTGGTCGTTACAGATACATATTCTAAATGGAAATCTGATTTGCTTGAAACACAATAACTGCCGTGCACTCTTTTTTAGTGTACAACATAACATCGAATAACATTTATTACTATTATTTACTAACAAAGGGTCCGATAACGGCTGCAGTAAATAGTCAAATGTGGGAGTATATTGGAATAAGATACGAAACTGCAGACAGATTCATTCACATTTGTAAGAAATGGTTCTATAAATAAATCGAGTCTGGGGGAGACAACAGTGGGTTGTCCTTAATATGATTTTATGAAGTTTAGAGATAAAATTAAATAAACAAATTATTTGCCTACAATCTTCAAAATGCAAGTTTTTTCCATTGCGGAATATTCATTTTTATTCTATATGTATTTTCAGCCTGAAAAAGAATATATTCAACATTTAAAGAAAATATTAAGTGAGTATTTATTAAAGAGGATAAAAATATATACACTGGATAAACATATTTTAATGTGTGCATGTATTGTTGCCAGGTGTCTCCAGAAGATGACTTAATAGATATACCTAGTGTTCTGTAAGTTGTGTTGTATTATTGTTATTGCTTCTAGTTTTATAAGTTTGTCTTATTTAATTATACTAACATAGTTGTAAGTAATACTAACAAATTATGTGCCTGCATTAAAGATGAATAAATAAATAAATTAACTAACAAACTATTAAAATTATATTCTAACCTAACTAAAACTATTAACAAACTAAAATCTGGCGTCGAAAAGTTCCCCCGAATCGCTGTCGACTGGTAATATACCCAAGAGAATGGCGGCATTGCCACGTTGTATGGCAATGCTTATCCTCTGGTCAAGGTAAAAGCCAGCCCTTGGGTCACGGGAAGTGTCAACCAGCCGTTTGGAGATTTGTTGAATAAACCATGAGCACTCGGATCTCACGGCCCGAGGGTTTCAACCCCAAACGGTTTGAAAGTATAATTACCGTTAAGGTACACCACTTAGGCCACTTTAGGTTTTCCGCAGACGCAGCAGCAGCGTTAGCCAGAATAGCACGCCGAGCCAGGAAGATGGGATGGCGCCAGAGTATAGACACACGTTGCGTCCCACACTAAAGGCCTACCCATGGAAATAACTCACCTTCCGTGGAAATAAAGACATGCCTTCCGGTCATTTGCCATCGTCGCGTGCTAAGCTATTGGGTTCTAATACAGCTGGAACATCGACGGTGATAAGAGCTCGTCGGATGATGTCATTAATGTTCACATGTCGCACTAAGCAGTCCGCACTTCGGCTGCAAGACAGGCCGTGATGTCCGAGGCTGTTAACAACTTCTCCACAGTGACAGCGATGAGGAGACCAACAAGGAGCTCCTAGTCGCAGGGAAGCAGCGAGGCGGAAAGCAGTGTCGTCTAACAAAATGTCTATATTCGACGACGGTAGTGCATGAAGCCAAAGACCCGACTCCCACTTACCCACAGCCAGCATGCACGCACATACCGCAGTACTAGCAGACGTGTCAAGTAAATTGTTCACCGTCTCTGGGTAGATGGATTGTCGGGTGGATCTGAATTCGGGCAAGCGAGTCCCCTTAACTAATACTAGGAAGTTTGCGGAGGTAGTATATTAAGTAGGTAAAATAAATAAAATTGTATAGAGCTGCATATTAGTCAGAGTTAGTTAATAAAATAAAATACATGATTACATCTAAAGGTGTATCCACACCGGAGTTACTATTTGTGGAGCAACATTTGCAAGTTTTTGTGAACAACCACGGATAACAAAAATTTAAAGCAAAGGCCGCAAAAGTTATAGAAAGTTACTTAATGTTATCGAGTTGCAAAATGTTGCTCTACAAAAAGTAAATTCGGTGTGGATGCACCTTTAAAGTCACGAGTTGAGTTGTTTTACTTGTTTTCTGTATGTACTCAAAACCTGCTCACAAAATAAAACAAAAAAGCAAAACAACAACAAAAACAATATCAATCAAAATACGGTAGTTACGCCCGTTTTGTTACGCTCTATTGAAAGGGCTTTATAAATTGTATTCACCCCATGTTCGAAAAACAATGAACGGTAGTTATCCTCCGTCGGACTAACTATTATTCCTTTGCTTTGTTATTATTTTCAGGTTTCAGGTCAAAGCTTTGTCATTCGAGACTATTGTTGCCATGTATTTACGTTGCAGGTGTTTTTGAATTTTTTATGTGACTCGATGTTTTCGTATTTTGCTGTTAGATAAATACACGGCGTTTTCTCTGGTGGCCTAGTTTTTGAATTTTCATGTGGGTCCACAGACTTTTTATTTAAGTACACTACAACTATTTTCTTAATGTCTCTCGGGAATCATCGCATTTCCGAATGCAAACGAATGCTAATTTCCATGTCCATCAATTATTCGATTTATCGTGTTTAGTAATTTGAATTCAGAACTAAGTACTTACTTGAATTGTTGTTACGGCAAAACAAAACAACAATAAAGTACTTAGTTCTGAATTCAAATGACTAAACCCGATAAATCGAATAATTGATGGACATGGAAATTAGCATTCGTTTTTATTCGGAAATCCGATGATTCCTGAGGGACATTAAGAAAATAGTTGTACTGTACCTAGGCGTACCTTCAGTCAGGACCTTGTATTAAATAAATTAAACTCATGATAATAATAACTGTCACGATATTTATGACGGTCTGACTAAGCTCAACTACTGTTTTACTAATTAATAGACAGAGCGGATTACTATGCCTATTTTAAGATCAGTTAATGTAGATTAGCTGAGGCTTATGATCGATTAATCTCTATTTGGGAACAATATATGTAGTTAAACAACTTTATTTATAAACTTTGCTAAAAGTTAAGAGACGTTTAAACGTCAAAAATGTATGTTTAAACAGTCGCTAACCATTACTTAACTTTGAGCACCGTTTATGAATAAATTTAATGTCCCTGTATGGAAACATAAGTTAACGCCTACAATACAAGACGTTTGCACTTTACA
Source organism: Dryobotodes eremita (assembly GCA_917490735.1). Classification (NCBI taxonomy): domain Eukaryota; kingdom Metazoa; phylum Arthropoda; class Insecta; order Lepidoptera; family Noctuidae; genus Dryobotodes; species Dryobotodes eremita. The sequence continues at coordinate 12,154,580 of OU823251.1, read as the reverse complement.
ATGGCTTACATTATTGTGTTACAATGGTCTGTTTCTTATGTTAATATGCCAACTTTTTTCACGCCCTTTATGTCTTTACGAGAAGGTAAAATGTGGTCTGTTTAATATGCTAATACGCCAACTTATTTCACGCCTGTCTTTACAAAAAGGTAAAATGTTTTGAATGAATCAAACAGTTGTTTGTTATTACTGCAGTGCTGGCCCTGGGAGATTTCGATACCTCTTCAAACTTGAAAATGCGGATCGTAGAAAAAATGGGCGCGAATTTCCAGCCCATGAATGCGAGAACACAGCCTCATATGTTTTCAACCTGTATGACTGTCCTGCTTCTGAGTAAAACTCTCGCCATAGCTTTTCACTCTTCTCTGTGTATTACCTTCTCTGGATTCTATTATCAGAAGGTTGCGTGTTCAGATCACGTCGGGGTCACCAGTATAGAGGTATGAGGAACAGGGTGTAAAGTTCACTCATACTCTATAGAAAAGGGAGGATCCTCCGACCAGACGGGTGTTGTGTCTGGTGGGCAACTGCCCGACGATTGTTTTTTTTTTTTTTTTTGGAATTGCAACTCGCAGTTTTGACCACTGGGGGTCGTGGCTGCTTAACCGGACTGTCCTGTGGTTGCCTTTTTGATTTTACTCGAAAGGGCCTCCAGCCAGGAGCGGAAAAATTTAAAACTAAACTTACAAGTTAGATGACCGCACGCTAAGGGCACCCCCTGTGGGGTACGGTCTTCGGCTTAGGGCGTTATTGAGAGAGGGCAGCGCGATATTGGGGACGGGCTGGATCGAAGGGTTTATAATATCCTGATTATTAATCGGGGAAATTAAAGCTACAGGCTCAGCTACGGCGCGGGCTGAGGCCTCATCGGACTGGGCCGACGATTGATGTCGGGATGTTGTATATATGCTAGTTGCGCGGTAAACTCTGCTTGGGCGATGCAGGATTTTGCGTGACGTCAGTATGACGCGTAGCTCGCATGTGGCGTTTGTAGATGCCGCTACAATAGTAAAACTAATATCTATGAGTAGGATTATCAGCAAAACTTGACGGTAAGTACCTGTTTAAAATGAGGCTGATGTTTGCTGCTCCCAATTGTTTAGAATCTAGTCTAGTTGCTGGAGACATTTCGGCAGGTAACTATATACCCACCTAGTTACAGTATATTCTATCTAAGCAAAATATAACTAAAATCCTAGAAATATTCTGCTCATTTCTATACAAATACTCTACATTATCAGCTGTCCTATAACAATAAAGTGTGAAACAATAAACTCTGCGATACACTATCTTCAGAATATTCCTCTGTCGTAAAGAAACGCTGAATTCAGCTCGATATCTCGATTAGAACTGTGTCACACGCAAATGTAAAGACTAAAAGAACAATTTTGCGAGTGTACAGTAAAGTGCGAACGGAACCAATTATGTTATAGAAGTGTAGAAAAGTAATGTAAGAGCGAAGGGTAATGAGGTTGAAGTCAAAGGTAATTGAACTGGCTTTAATAAAACTTTGCCACACTTGGTATTTCTTCTGTATCGTGGGTGTTCGCGATTGCAAATATGATTTAAGTATCACATACGGTAGAGGTGTTATGAATAAAAGTAACCAAATACTCGTATATGTTCCGAAAGTGAAACCACTTAGCTTTTCTGAAAACACTACTGTCGCAGTGGCTGAGCAAATGCTCTTGATAATTCACTGCTATTCTCTATTACTCGTACAAGATTGAAAGAAGCCTCCCATGCTTTGTACCAAGCTTGTTCATGTTTTTTCGATGGATCTTGCCAAATTGACTATTTTACTGCAGGAGAACTTAAGTCTTTCTGCCCCCTTGAAATCAGACACGAGACACCGTCTCCACGTCTAAAAGAAGCGCATATAATGTATCCAAACGGCTCGTTATCTCGCTGACGATACAAAAACTCGGAAAAAATGTATTAAAAACGCGGAGGGCGCGGTCGTCGCCCCACGTCGGTCGCCCGCCTCGCTTATTTGATAAATAACCGCCTAAACAATAAATCACCGTGCGAGTTGTGCTGGATGTGGACCAAGATGTAACGCGAATGGAGTGCTAATAGGCATATTTGTCCTCATTTTGTGATACTCTTAGTTGAGATGGCTACTTCGCGATTCGTCACTTTAGAAGCAGATTTACATGACCAAATTAATTGCGCAAAATTAGTTATTCATTGATAGTTTCACGTGTAAATAATGATCTATCTACACGTGTAATTATCAGTGAATAACTAAGTTTGCACAACTAGTTTCGTACTGTAAATCCGGCTTAGCAAAATAATTAATTATAAGAGTCGAGGTCTATCGAAGAAGTTAAAAAACCGGCCAAGTGCGAGTCGGACTCGCGTATGAAGGGTTCCGTAGCATTATCTACAAAAACGACAAAAAAATCATGTCTGTTGTATGGGAGCCCCCTTAAATATTTATTTTATTTAGTTTTTTAGTATTTGTTGTTATAGCGGCTACAGAAATACATCATCTGTGAACATTTCAACTGTCTAACTATCACGGTTCATGAGATACAGCCTGGTGACAGACGGACAGACAGACGGACGGACAGCGGAGTCTTAGTAATAGGGTCCCGTTTTACCCTTTGGGTACGGTACCCTAAAAAAGACGATCCAATGCCTCTCACTCTCTGTCAATGTGAATCGGGATATGATGATGAGCAGGATTAGAAATGAGAATTTGGAAGTAGCGCAAGCGAGACAATACTTTCATAGATACTAACTGTGTGTATAGTGTAGGTGGATGGAAGTCAATAGCTATCTCATAATATGGCAGAAAAAATACAGTAAAATATCCTTTATCTCTAATGCGTCAAAGCTCTTGAGTCGAAGTTTGACATGGCTTTTTACGTATCTACATTTATCTTAACATTTGGGCTCCATTTCTGCGTACTCCATGATTTTGACCGATATTACAATTTATTCCAGTTCGAGTGACCAAGTGAGAGCGTCGCGACAGGAAACCTAAACGCTCTTTGTTGTCGGTTTTATTGCTATTTGTTTCCTTGTTTGCGTTTTTCAGTCGGTTGATATCCGAAACTTGTTGGAAAAACAACTGAAATAAACATTGGGTTTTTCTATAACTGTTTTTTTTCTAGAGAGTCAATATGTAGCTCACTGGGTGTTGTTTGAGTAACTTGCTAAAAAAAGGATTACAGTGTAACCAGAAACACATAGGAACGAAGTTAATAAAATCCTGTAAAAAAATTATATTATTTTGTTAAATAATAGTTTGGGGATCAGCACCTACGTCTTTTTAACAGGCTGAAATATTAATGTGGTATTTTCCCTGAATAACAAAATTGCTTGAGTGTCTGTCTGTGTGCCGCTGTAAAAACGTATGTAGTTGGGAAAACTGCACCCTAACTGCGTAACACACTAACGGTCACAATCTGAATCATTTTGAAGGATATTGCTAATCCATTGCTTCATATGTTCGAAAAATTTGTCTGCTCAACAACGTAAATAACGCAATGAATGTTGATGAACTGTCAAAATGAAAGTCATTCCTACTGTTAGTGTGTTAGGTTCGCAATTACCCCGCAGTGTTCAGTTGTCGTCTAAAATAAAATAAAAAATCGAGAAGTAAATGTGCTATATTAAAATAGGCTTTTGTTATATATATCGAGACCATGGTGACCTATAATATTAATCCTAAAACTACAACTGACATGGTTTTATTTATCTGTTGTTTATTGAGTATAGGAAGTTTGGTGGACTGGCTATCTAATGAAAATGAATGATGGTGGTAGTTGTAAATACTTGTGATGAACGCCGCCACTGATAAGTTGCGATAGTGTAGCTATGTGTAAGGATAAAGGTTTTGGTATTTATTATTCATATTAGTTTGGTAGCTACCTACTCACCGGTATAGTATTTTTGTCTCACGAAACGACGCGCGCTTTACTTGTGGTAACCAAGGGTACAAACACGCTGTGAATGTGTGTCTAAGCGCAGGAGCTCTCGGTACCGTCTGAGACACGGGCTAAGTCGGAAGTGTGTGAGGGTGTGTGTGTGTGAGGGTGTGTGTGAGGGTGTGTGTGTGTGAGGGTGTGTGTGTGTGAGGTGTGTGTGTGTGAGGGTGTGTGTGTTAGTGTGTGAGGGTGTGTGTGTGTGTGTGTTATGTGCTGGCGCTACTCGTCTTCACGCACACATTCACAGCGTGTTTGTACCCTTGGTTACCACTAGTAAAGCACGAGTCGCTTCATGTGATAAAAATACTGTTCGCTAATTCCACCACTGAATTGATGAAAACGGTTACGAGGGAGTCGTAATGATAACGGACAAATTGATTTCAATTGTTATCCGTTTTTGGTCATATTCTTTTTTAAATTAATGTAGGTACGTCTGTCTATACGTATTTCAGTGTTTGACGTAGTTTCTGTTTATCTTTTTCGGTACTTACAACTGCAGGTAACGAAAAATTGATTATTTGTGATAATATGATCAATCAACACGACTAACAGAACAGTTTCTTCAATGAATAACTAATGGACTCCTATAATAGGCAGGTAGAGTAATTCGGGGTAAAAGGGCGCAGTGGGTAAAATAGCGTAGTGCTGTTTTCTCTGAGGGCGTGCAAGGGAGGAGACGCTGCCGCTGGTTCCTGAGAATGTATGCGCAAGGGCCGCCATATTGTGGTTATAAGCCGCGAAGCGGTGCATGTCGCGTTTGCGATAAGTATAAGGTGCAAAAAAATGGTAATCACCATAAAATTCCGTAGTTTTTCTATACTGGGAAAATTTTGGGGAAGTGGAGCATTTGTACTTTTAAAGGCAAGTTGTTTTTTTTTTTTTGTAAATTTACTTGACTTTATTCAACGTTTTTCTCAATATAACCTCACTGGAATTTGAACTAATAATTAGGTTGTAACTGCCGAATGGGGTAAAAGTATGGGGCAATAGAACGCATGTCAGGGCTGTGAACTTACAAGGAATTCAAGAAAATTAAAATAATAAATTAATAAATAATAATAATATTTTTTCATTTTGCCCCGAATGACTCTCAAGGTTATTTAGGTACGGTAGGTTTCTAAAGGCTGTGTAGACAGGTGTTCTGTAGGTTAGTAATCTTGTGACAACACTATCTAGGGACAGCCTGAAAGCTTAATGTAAGGTATCATCTTCACGGGGAACGGTCCTTAGTGGTTTAATGTATTAAGTACGAGTACCTACTTACCTGCTTGTCATCCTTCATAAATTACGGTTTAGAAAAGACGCACAAAAGGAACCTGAAACGTTAATAGGTGGGTATTGTAGATACCTAGGCGTAGGCACAAGGTTAATTTTGATTTTGAAGTGTTCTTTTAAAATATTTAGCATCACAGGAAATAGGTAGGAAATATATCTTCCGGTCCGTCAATATTCAACTACCTACCTAATGAAGTACCTTTTTAGCTGACGTCCATATCTATGAATCAGTATGAAAACTCCTGTTAAGCATCAATCCCGTTATGGTATAATGATTGTAGCTTGATTAAAAACAAACTTTTGTATCGTATGTTTAATCTGGTTCTGCCATCTATAGTATATAAAACTACAGTTTAAAGTTGGTGAAAGTGTCTTTAGCTGACATCTATGTTCCACTTCTAACAACTCTTAAGACATTTTTAGAAGAAACAGCGAGATGCTTTCGCGAGGTCCATTGGATTGAGTTCAACTATATGCGGATAGATGGCGCTGTACAGAACCAAATACGTGGTTTAATAGTAAAGCCTTATTATGTAGACCTTATTAAGTAAACATACCGAAAAGCAATAAAGACCAGTCGCTGTTCACATCTGTTCACTTTTACATTGAATAGAATATTGTATTTACGAAGATTGGTTACTTAATTAAAAAGTTTGCATTACGTAAGTACATCGTAGTTTGTCGTGAACTGGCCGATTGTGACGAAAAGCAAACTAGGATAACGGTATGATTAGAAAAAAAAATATAATAACAAAATTAATAAATGACTATACTTACATATTTTTTTACAGCATGCTGCCAGCTCCAAGCGAAGAAGATGGGGATGCGTAGGACCCTATTTATTATAACTCCTAAATGCTTGAATGAATTAAGCATGTCGTAAAATTTTTAGATTATTTAAAAAAAAACAGCTGTTTCCTACAAAAGTGCTATACTACGCGGTAGGAATGTATAGAACATTTAAAAAAAGAATTACCCATCGGTTCGAGGACCGTTCAATTTCATCGCTGGGGGTCCAGAATTATGTACTGAATCCAGGGTAACATGTTGCGCGTCGATGTCCCTGCCACCCTGTAGATATAATCTATGAGAAAACCTTAGACATGGCAATAACATAGATCTACTTAATTCGTTTAGCATCTGCGTGTGTTGCTGCCAGAATAACATACTAAAAGTCTTCAAAAATATCTCAAATTTAGGTTAATAGCTAGACTAGAACAAGATTTTCAGATAAGCACTTAGTTCTGACAGATTTACAGCAAAGCTAAATAATAAATAATAGGAATAGGCAGGTAACTGTAGCTATATGAACAATAGCTAAGTGCCCTCGTATGTTATACTTTTTAAGCACAATATGACATTTATTTATGTCTTTTTCTTCTCGCTCGCCTTAAGAGGGCCCTTCCCGCACCCTAATTACGTAACATCTATCTACCACAATCTGAATCATTTTGAAGCCTATTGCTAATCCATTGCTTTGTATGTTCGAAAAATTTGTATGCTTAAAACGAAAATAACGCAATGAATGTTGTTGAACTGTCAAATTGAAACCCATTCCTACTGTTAGTGTGTTACGCAATTACCCCGCCAGTTCGTCTATCGTCAACGCGATCATGATTGAAAAGCTTGTTCTTTCATCCAACGCAATGTTTAAGAAAGAAGCAAGAGTGAGGACGCGATAACATCGAACAAAAATTGGCGCGTAAAGATTTCAGAAAACTTGTTCCAGGAAATACGTGTACAAATTCTTGTCATTTAGAATCTTCATTACATGTGCGAGGTTTCTATGCAGATGTTTTCATTACTTTTACAATTTATGAGTACACTAGTTGCGCCCCGCGGTTGCACCCGCAGAAATCTCGATCCAGTGGGAATATCGGGATAAAAAGTATCCTATGTCCTAATCCAGGTCATAGTCTACCCATGTGCCAAATTTTATCCAAATCCGTTCAGCCGTTTTAGCGTGATTGAGTAACAAACATCCAAACATCCACACTTTCACATTTATAATATTAGTAGGATAGTAGGATTATGAACGGCCAAAGTTCAGGTAAAATTTGTGGTAAAAAGCAGATTTTTGGAGGCTTATACTGAATTTGTTTCTCCAAATTTTGGTTTTTTGCTTGCATAAAAACCTAGATAAAGTGCACAAGATACCTATTAGTTCAAAAAAATCCAATGAACGATGTTTTACAACGCCATAATCACGTACGAGCGTTTGTATGAAAAGGATGACGGGTTGGCCGCTCTTAATAGAATTTTATTATGCAGTTATTCTACAAAATGAATCCTTTGAGCCGCGGTAGTGGTGGGCGGTAAAGTAATTTCTATTTACAAAGTGAGCTTACAGCTATTTTTGTATAATATTCATATTTCTAATTATAATAACCCAATGCAGTTTCAGAGTGAAAAAGACTCTCTCAAAACCGTTGGAAGTAATTGGGTGAGCTAGTCCATGTTATTAAAAGTTTTTACTAAAACTTAAGAAAATGCCAACGAAAACTACATAATTTCAAACTGAGAACTAGAAACCGGAGCGTTATCACGACGAAATCGCTGCGGTTATCGGCGTCACTTGAAATGTAGCAGAATATCCGTCCGGAACTCCGGAGGTCAAGTCTCGCTGCCAGAGCACTGGCACGAATGGTGCCATCATCTGCACTATGCAGTGCTATCAACCAAGGAGACTGAATTTCACAAAATGTCCTTTCATAAACACTGCTTTACTTTATTTTTCTTTAGTTGTAAATGGTCCCTAGTTGCAAAAAAACGTTCCAGCCTTATTTTGTACTTTACGAGACCCAATTCGATTAATCTTACCTCGTCACGTTTTCACTTTGTTTTTCCATCAAATTCGGGTCTATTAGATGTCGGATTAGTTGTATCAATTGATTCCTTTTGAGAAAAGTAGATGGAAGACAAATATTGTTAGATCTTAAGTAGGTAAGTAGGTACTTTTCTCTTCGAGTTGAAATCCTCATGGATGTCCAGCGTCCGGGACAAACGGAGGGGTAATTTCAGAATGGTTCCGACGACACTTGCTACTTTTGGCACTTAAGTGCCGGTTAAGGAAGGTACCGGAACTCATTGTTGTACAGTCGCCAACACACCATGTTACCACAAACTGTCATATTTTCTCATTCGATTTTAAACTTAACCATCAACATTTTAAGGTTTAAAATCGTTTGGACAAATTCGAAAGTTTAGTGTAGCTTGACCTGCTGGTAACTGTACCTGCCTCACCGTTCAGCACCGTTATCTGAGAAACTAATTCCCCCTTAGTCTGAGATAATTTATGTAGCTACCCATAATTTGCAATTCATTCAGTACTTAGCAGTACCTACAATCTTAATTTTATTTTTCGACTTTAAATTTTGTCGCAGTCAATATTTAAATAGGATAATGATTCTGGCTGTAATAAATCAGTGAGCCTAGCACTAACACGCGGATTAACCTAACGTAAATTCGAACGATTTTAAAATTGAAAATACTCGTTTCGCACATAATATTTACTCAGTTTTACGACTAATCATATCTATAATCAGTCTATAATGTTCCCATTGCTGGGACACAGGCCTCCTCTCTGTGAGAGGGAGCGGGCCGTAATCGACCACGCGGGCACAGTGCGAGTTGGTAAATGCCACTGTGGGGATGTGTAAAAGTGGATGTACGTGCAGTAAGTTAATACAGCCAGTTCTTCTAAATAAGGAGACATATATTCTTTCACCAATCATCATCAGTCAAGTAGGCAAGATCACGTTGTGGATCTGCCCCGGACCCGACCCGTGAGGAAGTGGACGAGACAATAAAATAAAAAGGGCTACCGAGAGCGCACCCTAATGATGTTCGTATATTATTTAGTAACATTTAGTGTTGGGATTCCAACAGTCACATAATCATAATCATATCTATGAGTGATACTAGTTTTACTGTGGCAAAAATTCAAACCAAAAAATACTATACTTAGATAGTTCAAAAATCGTTCGATTTAACGTGACGTTTACGTCGCCCGTTCGTGCGAGGGCCTCTGACTGTTCACAGATTATACCTACCTACTTCTTTACTTTTATAAACGTAATGGACAAGATGTCAAGTGTTTCCGTGATGATAAAATATAGCCATAAATAGCCTTAGAAATAGTCAAGCTCCAAAATATTCTTTACATGTGAAATCAGGAATTGTATCATGAATAGTTACGTGTCGGAAGCATTTGATGTATGACTGATCAATAGTTTCTGCTACTTCGAGTACCTATTGAAACTTAGACACTGCAGTTTGTTCGCAAACTTTCTAGTTTCTATAATGAATTTGATTTTAAGGAAATGCATTTCACTTCAGATCAGTGTTCATTTCAAAAGCCGATTTGCAAATGAATCAGACTTAATGGAATTTTTAATTCTGTGTGTTCACTGATTTAATGAAAACTATTGGAAAGTAGATAGCGTGTGATTGCGAAGAAAATCCTATTATCTGTAAAATGCTGCTTGGATTGTTCATGAGTAAAAAATTCAACTGTTCTAAGAGTTCAGCCGAACTTAAGTAGACATTACGCGACGTGGCACAAAAAGTGAATGATCAATGATCAAAATCCGGAAAAATTATGATGATTATGCCTCCGCATAAAACCCTCGTTCTGTAGATGACAATGTCTAATGTTGAAGCAAAATGTGTGACAATAAAACCAGAGTTAATTTATAACTTCTAATGAAAATGTATCTAATGTCTTCCCAGCTGTGGAGTGAGTTCTAGCATACATTTTCTTGTTTTATGTCTAGGAAGTAGGTCCTTGAGTTAGTATTGAAGTGGATTTGAATGAAAACTCATTACGTTGAAAGTTTCCGTGTTTCCCTTGCATAGAGAAATTTTGCAACCACCCAACTACATTTGTAGACCATGTGACACGATTATGCACTTATGATTTAAGCCTTATGGAATTTAAAATAAGAAGAGAAGACACTTATGGAGTGGACCGCCAAGCTGAATGTGGTGTTCTTCTTCATCTGTACTACCAACGGGTAGGAACAATAATAGCTGTTGCTGTGGTAAGAATATTGGCCTTAAGCCAGCTGGAGGTGGCAGGTGTGATGGCCCGGGGTACACCGGATTTATTAAGTTACGCCATTCGTGAAGCCTTTCTAACGTGGTTAATATAAATCGACCATCTACGGAATGCAATTAGACAAGAACTCCGCAATTTCCAAATAGTGGGTACCATAAAAATCAAGTAAGTAGGTTAGGTATATTCGGAAACTGAAACGTATCTTACATTGTTACAGTAAAAACTACAGTGCTACAAATGTCTTCTGACTGTTTCAAGAAGCCTGCATTAAGTATGAAACAAAGAAATGGCTACGTTTGTAAGACCCAGGGAATTGGTAAAGAGACTACTTTTACAGTTAAATAATGTTGGTAGGGTGACGCTGCATCTACACTTTTAAAAAGAGAACCAAATGTGAGTGAACTGAAGAACTTATTCAACGCGAAACTTAGAACGTTTTTGTCGACGTTCATTCTTTCCATCACCCTAGTTCCTTGCAAATGAACGCGAGGCGACTCAATGTTGACGCAACCGTGAACAGTTGCTATTGTTACTCCAATTTTTCAACTCTGGTAAAACTTTACACACGTAAGGAAGATTTTTGTTATTTAAATAGCATTAAAATGGACGAGGCTTTTGGAAGACCTACGTCTGTAAAATGATAAATGATTTTATTTCTGTAAGTAGGTTTGTACAAACACTTTTACACGTCAATCATATTTTTTCAACTAGATGAGGTCGGCGTTTCCTATCTGACTACTCTGAGAAGAAAGGCCGAAACAAACTCAGAGGTCACAGTCTCTTTTAAAATACAGACATAATCTTGGTCAGATCATGTGAAGACCATGTAGATTGGTATCTGGGAATTGGTCTTTTGAGAAAAGAACCATACAGATTGAGTGGACCTGTCCAGTCAGTGAGTATTGGGGTATTATCGGCCATCTTTTTTTTGCACTAACACGTAAGAACTTTGCGACAGCGCATCATCTACTGCCGAGTGGGTGCGCCGTGACTCACCGTGAGCCGGCGCGGCGCACAGTACACGACGCCGTGGCGCGGTACGACGTCGTGCCGTTTCACGGTGGCGGCGCCGCGCCGCACTACGGGACCAACCGGTATTTTCCATGTCAAAAATCGATAACTTTGTTGTTTTGTGAATTATCTCCTTGATTTTTTTTTCACGTATTTGTGAATATCTAGGCAATAAAAGAAATCAAACATCATACTTAAAAAAAAAATACGAAAAGAAATTACAAAGATAAAGTTATACGAAATTTCATACCAAAAATTATACAGTTATATTAAAATAGCAATAAAAGTTACACTTATGCTTAAAATAAGTTTAAAAATAAATTATTATTATTAAACAAACAGTTACATGATAAAAAAAAAATTGTCGCTTATCTTATTCATCACTTTCTATTTCCAACAATTCTTTAGCTTCGTCAAACAATTCTTTGCATATTAGAAAACTTGGTTTATTTAAGCTAGATATATAATAATCAGATGTATATAACAAAATATGCAGAACGTCTTCGTTTGTTGCTGATCTGGAAGACTTCCTAGCGTGATGTAACCTATATTTCTTGTAATCTTTATTTCGAGCTTCCTGGGCATCTTCGGGTAATTAACCTATAGGCAAAACTGCATAATGCTCTATTATTTTAGCACCATGTATAAGTACTTAATGGACCGAAGATGGCATGTAGTATCAGTTATATTTGCTTACATATAATTGCGCGATTATCAATGTATACTGGCCGAATTTTTCTGCGTTTATAGGGAATCCCGATGACATAGTTTGCAGAATTACATATAGTCTCTTTATTAATTCTTTATCAATTCCGGTTATCTCTGCAGAACATTGGTAATTTTGGAAAAATCTCCTTGCCGTATTACCGTCATTGCTATTACCGGAACCTTGACGTGGTTTATCAATGTGCAAACCAAGCACTTCTCGGAAACGTTTTTGGACATATTTTTTCTTGTCTTCTTTAAGTTGCTTGTTTTCTGGAGTTGTTGTAGACCACTTCTCAAAACCTAAATTGTAAGAAATATGGAGGATCGTTTCCATAAATTTTATCCATGCGTGTAGTGTCGACAATCCGTATTTAAACGCATTTTCATTTTCAACTCTCGTTGTAACTTTTAAAAGATCATTCATTTGTCTGGGAGTTGCTCCACAAACAGTGCAAGTGGAGTGGAGTTTCTTTTGCAAATTCTAATGAAATTGGTCTGCAATATCTAACAGATGAGCGAGTAGGGTTTTTCCATATATAACTTGTAAGATAATTTAACTACCTTTCGGCCTATTTTATTTAACTTGTTTCTCTCTGTTAATTTTGAAGGTGCAAATAAACATTTTTATTTTTTTATTTTATTTTATTATATAACCGTAGAAATTTCTTCGTCTACTAGTCACAGTGGTACAAGGGACACTATAAACAAATTAGCATCCGATATTGCTTCGTTTTCTTCCGGTAGAGTTTGTTTATACTCACTTTGCCCGGAGGATCCATCACAACCCCATTTAGTGAACAGCTTGAGACGACTGTAAGTCGATCCTGACTTTATCTTAATAATACGGCAGACTGTCTAAGAGATCTTGCAGGTTGATTTTTGCGCTTATATTTGTCACCGTAATGCTGGATGCAGGCGGATAGCAAGCCTTTTTTGCTTCACTTAGTGTTTGATACGAAGGCAATACAGAACTTAAATTCTTATCAACGAACCTTTTTCTTAGGTACGCATATTGTGCTTTGGTTAAATCTGTTTCAATACATATACTCAATACCTCCTCTTTTGTAAAGGAAAGTGCATTATCTGGATTGAGTATGTTTTGTAGAATAACCTTTTTCTCTTCTTTTTCCTTATTTCTGATAATAGTCACAATCGACGCTTCGTCATTTTCTCCCATGGATCGTAAACTTTGCACATAAGTGTTACGGACATGTCCCATTCCATACTTCTGGACCAGCTCCATATTTTTTCGTTTCTTTGTGTTTTCCGAGCACTCGTCATATGGTTTTGTTGGTCTTCCACGATCACCAGAAGTATTCAAACCAGAATTTTCAGTGGTTGAGGTACTGCAAGAATTCAATGATACTTTAAACTCACCATTTAACAAGTTTGAGTAGGTATAGGCTCTCGAACCTGTCTGGCTTTCTTTGAGCTTTGGTCCATTTCTGGTTACAACTTGATGTTAGATTTTTTTGAATATTCTCTATTACAGTATTAACGTCAGTTTCCGATAGTTGAAAGTAGTCCAACAAATATTTTTTGAGGTCTGAAGTACTTTTCCCTTTTATTATTTGATCACAAAGATCGCGTCGAACACAAACGAATTCACTCATTGTTAGATAATATATGTTTTTTGTGCGTTAATTGTTATTGAAAAGAAGTATCTGAACACTTTGATGAATCGTATGCTGAAACACGGGTATATAAAGGACTAATATTTTAGTGCCTTGTGTAAAAACTATAGGACAATTGATTATGACAGTTCTCATCGAAATAGTGTAATCAGTACTGATTGTAATTCATTACCACAACAGATGAATAGAACTTCCGCAGCAATATAGTTTATCATACTTGTGGTTAAGGTGACCACCCCAAACAAAAGTGCCATGGGAAGATTCTTTCAAATATAGTAGCAGTCTATTAATTTGTAAATGTATGGTTCTATCATAGAAATAGAAAAAAACAAGATAGACATCAAAAGATAATAACTAAATATAATATTTCATAATAAAAAAGAAGAACCGTAATTTTCGAGGTTTTTTTTTTCCCCGATTGACATTATTGCTTCAAAATCACCCCTGGCGCAAAAAACGCGCACGTTTTTTTTTTAATCCTCATGTTACTGAATAGATAATGTCTCTAATAGAGTGATTAACTTGACACCGGCTGCTTTCGGCAACAAGGAAAAGTCCAATTGAAATTAACAAAAAACTAAATTTTCTTTACTTCACTAAAAAAAATATTAAAAAATTAAATAAAAATATTTTTTTTACAAAAACTGAACGTATTTGCAAAGTGTATATTCTAAGCTATCTAATGATGGATAACACTAATATGTTTCCTTGAAAAACTTCCGAATAATTTTGTATTGAACTTCCTTAACGGTAATTTAATTGGCATGGAAATATTTATGGCCAATGTTTGAGGTTCATTTTATAAACGTAAAACTTTTTATTTTTTATATTTTGTAATTTATTCGTAAGTTCCATCCTTTGAGAGTATAAAACCATAAAACAATCTATGGATTTACGACTTTCGACAAAACCATTTTTGAGATGGAAAATATTGTTTGGTCCCATAGTACGCCGTGGTAATTTGTCCAGGCCGTAAGACTTTCCACCTCGCACGAGAGAGTACATTACAGGTACCTACATAGGTACCTGTGTACTACGTAATACACGTGTTTACAAAGAAACTAATGGGATATTTTGAATCAAATTATAAATAGCTCGAGTAAACCAATTAGTGCAGGGAAGCCGATTGATGCCCACAGGATACCGTACTTTTCTCAACTATTAACTTCGTTTTCCACTACCACATATCAAGCTGAGAAATTTATTTATTTACCTACTACAGCTATTGGGTCATCAGAGTTTCATTAGTCTTTATTGCTTGATGGTAAGAGACTTCGCGTTAAGGTTTGGTCTACATGTCCCCTTGAAGTTGAAGTCAAATCCTACGTGTTTCTATGGTAGTAATATCATAGAAACGTGTACGTTAGACGTAAAGTTTGCTGTAAGCTTTTAAAACATACAATGTCAACATGTTATCCTCAAGTATATTCGTATAGTTATATCAAGTGCCCGCAGGGGTCAGAAAGAAATTGACATAGGTTAGGTTAGGTCCGTAATTTATCAAGGACTTAAAGTCTTCACGGTCACAAGACGCATGGTTGCTCACAACCCAATATTTTAGGGTCACCCCGAAATTATTCTTACATTAATTTGGATGGATTCGATACGAGGATGTGTCTGATATTTTTTATTTGCGTAGCCCTAGTCAGACAGCCCTAAAAATACATTGATAAGTAAAAGTAGTTTGGAAATAATAACTAACTGCAGATTGAAGACCAATGGGCTTAGTCTAGAGACCAATGGGATTACTCTAGAGACCAATGGGCTTAATAGTCAAATGTGAAACATGATTTTCGATTTTTTGAGGTTTATAGTCATAGGGCAACGAAGAACATCTACAAAAGAGTATCGATATGAAAATGATTTAGCTACAGGGTAAAGCTATTAAGTAGCTTCGTTCGGTGTTGAAATCACTTTAAAAATAAATTGAATTAAATAGCGTACAGAGCGCTAGCTCGACTTGAGCGACAATGTTTTACGTACGCTGTCAGTTTAAATATATCGATTTCACATGGACAACGTTCGAGCCAAAATTTTTCAGCGTCAGTTTCGGTTAACGTCATTAATTAAATTGACTATTGACTGACTGTTTAATCATCCGTGCGTTTTAATGTAATATTATATTTTTGTATGTAAGAGGAAAAGTTATTGATAATATAAGTGATAGGCACCTATGCTATAATTTTTTATGAATATTAACATACAGTAGCAGTCCCGGACTTAGAGACCCAGGGCCCTTAGGCACTTATATTTGAGGCCCACCCCAAGCCAGTTTGGAAGCAAATAAAATGCACTAGTACAGAAAATATTTTTTTTTAACCGACTTTAATTACTGAGAATAAACGTGAGAAATAATGCAGTCTTTGTTATATACGTCACCATAGTTACGTCAACGGTCGTCATAAATCGACGTTTCTAAACAAAGACATTCTTTTCCTCGTATTCCTTAACCTCTCCTTACCCTCCACTTAAGTTACCTACTTGAACCACCTTACTTTCTTCGAACAATACTAATTGTAGTACTTTGTTAAAAACTATATGATTGATTTTGCGCATAGCTGGTGCCGGAAGTGATTGTACGGTGATCTTTAGAAGATAACTTTGGATGCAAGAACGAGCGAAGCGAGCTCGAAAATTTTAGCACCTCGGAAAGGTTAGGTTTCTTTTAACTATTCATACAGTAATAGAGTTACTTTGACAACTTATGCAAGAATGTTGAAGAATTAAGATTAACTAAGATGCAATAGCGACCGATGCGCGCTCTAAAATGTTTAGCAGTCCGCTTTGGAAAGTTTAGATTTCTTTTGACAATTGAAAAACAGAAATAGGAGTTGCTTTGTAAACTTACGCAGAAAACAAAAGAAATAAGAGAAACTATATGCAGGAGTGAGCGAAGCGAACTAGATTTTTTTTGTCCCCCGTCAGGCAGGCAATCTACCTGGTCGGGGTAGTTAGGTGGGTAGGACCCCTAGGCTGGCTGGGCCCCTAGGCCAGACCTTGGTAGACCTAGGCGGAAATTTAGAGCTATACAGTAGAGCAGCAATTCATTTCCGAAACATAAAGATTATAGTTACGTACTATAAAGCATCCACAATTCATTAGGATGATGATAAATCTATTTATTTTACAACCCGAATTCTTAAAAACAAACTTCAAATCAAATTATTTATTATTTCAACGCCAAAACCGACATCAAATTGTAAACATGAAACTGAGGCATGCAATGATGGACAGATTGGTAAATAGGTATTCATATCTGCGGAATCACCCTGCTATTAGAAGGAGCGAGTTAATCGGGAGTGTTCGGGAATATTCGGTAGTAATCGGGAGATGAACCATCCATCAATGTAGACCATTCATCGGGGCGATTACACAACTCCTATCTCTTGATAGCGAACCAAATTATTTAATGGCAGATGTTTTTCGGCTCTTATTTCAGGAATTTATTAGATAAGAATGGATGAGGTTATGCTTCTTATACGTTTGTTTCTGAAAAAAAAATATAAACTATTTTTAAACATTTTCCACTATTTTGTCCCAACTTTTTGTTGGTGAATTTTTGTCTACAAACAATGTTTTCTCCCATAGAAGATAATTGGTTCCCTATCCATTTGCATACAATTTTAAGACCTAATATAACTTAGCATACTTTTGTTTGGCATAATTATATTTTCGCATAATATAATTACGCATAACAGCTTACGCATAATTTTTTTAAGCATAATTTCTCTAACCATAATAATGATTAAGCATAATATTCTAAAGCATAAATTTATTAAGCATAAAGTTCTAAAGCATAACTTTTTTAAGCATAATATCCTACAGCATACAGCATGCAAGCAAGCATACAGCATGCAAGCAAGCATGCAAGCAAGCAGCATGCAGCAGGCAGGGTTTCTGTCACGGCTCCGGCGCTGCGGGCTTCCGGCGGCCCCACGCGTGCTAATCATCGCAGACGGCTTTCGCTCACCACCGCAGCTTCGGCTTGTTGGCCGGCTTCGCCGGCCAGCCTCAGCCGCGGCGGTTTGCTCGCAGCCGCCTGCTCCTCAGCCCGCGGGCCGCCTCGCCCCTACGCGCCTACGCGATTTTAAATTACACTCTAGGGGTAGGACAAACAAAACTACGTGGAGTCGGTTTTGCAGCAATTCGGTTCTGTCACTAAAATAGTCATTAGGCCTACTAACGTTATGCTAATAGTCATTAGGCCTACTAACGATATGCGAATCAGATTTATGCCAAAACAAATTAGTCTTTAAGATGATTATGCCAACATAAAATGTATGCCTAAAAAAATTCTGCCGAAGTATTATTATGCCAAAACAAATTGTGCCAAAATCGTTATGCCGAAGTATATTAGGACAAAGAACATTATGCGAAAAGAAGGGATCCCAAGATAATTATGTTCTTCACTCGTGCGTTATTTTAAAAGTGCTGAAATGCGTGTGTGTTAAATACTTATTCTTTATATACCTACAAACAGTGGTTAAATTATTCGCTCACCGGCTTAATTTAATAACACTTTCTCATAGTCGGGCTGAAAAAATGTTTTCGTTCCTGAAAATACTTTTTATTTACGTTAATGTAATTTTGTAAACACCGTTAAAACAGGAAATTAAAGAACGTAGGTACCCACAAACAGATGAATTAAGTCTTTGATGAGATCGTGTAACAACTTCGAAGGTAACGTTGGCAAAGACAATAGACGTGGTTACAAATGACTAAACGTAGTAAAACAGCAGAACTTCTAATTTCGACAGTTGAATGAAACTACAAAAGGAACACATTTGAATTCATTCAATTTTCAAGTTATCTTTGGAACACTACAGTCGCAGTCATTTCATTTGTGAACGGTTCGTAGAATAAATCCGAATTCATGGAAGGCATTTATGGAATTTTTAACCGACGAAATAAAAAGGACGAGGTTCTGAAGTCGACGTGTATATTTTATTTTTATTTTTTATGATTGACTACACATCGTTTTACGGAGAAATCTGATTTGAATGATTCTTGTTTTATTCGGGTGGATATACTTCGAAGTTAGTCCCATGTTAAATTGAAAACTTTGAACCAACCTGATTGGATATAAAAAAGAAAAAAAGAGAAGAAAATAGAGAAAAATAAAAAAATATGTTTTCGGTTTTGCAGAGAAAAAGAAAATGGAAACTAGCACTAGCTACAAGTATAGCTAGGTACATAAAGATGTGGCGTGTGGCGGAAATAACGCCGTCTTCTTGTTTTGCAAATACATAACAACACAAAATAACCGCACAAATGTTTACTAACAGCACATAGGTTTCAGCACTCAAATACAGCAGCAGCATGTCAACGTCATTCGAGCGCCAAAACATCCCTGTTGCACTTTAATTGAAACTATAAAACGGTCTCTGTACATAATATTTTGGACTAACTTCTGTCCGCGACTTCGTTCGCGTGGAAGTCGTAAGACACCACAATATACAAAAATAACAGCCACATTTTATAAAACTTCTCTGTACACTACGTTTGTAGTTTTGGTCTCAGCAACCAAAATAAGAGAGTCAGGAATGGTGACTCGGGAGCAAGCGACGTACAGTTGTCCGTGTGAGAAGCAGCTCGTTCTGAGGTCGACACCCGCAGCCTTTAAGAGGCTTACAAGAGCTAAAGCGCGGTCACTGTCGGACTGCATAGAAAATACATAGAAGCGCGATGTCACAACGCTGGTAATTTATTGCAAAATACGAAGCAATTATCCATTTACAAAAAACCTATTGATTGGATTAAAAAATTAAAACACTATTACGTTAGTATGTTGCTGGTAGAATAATCTGACAAAAAATCAGAATGATTTAATACATAGTAGTATGATTTTTAATCGTTATAAGAAAGTTTTAGAGGTATCTTCGTGATTTTTTTCTATCGTATCAAATTAGTTGTACTCGTATTATGTTTTCAACACACTATCTTATTAGCAAATATCCTGAAGAATAACATATATATCTATTTTTTTTTTTGGATTTTACTAAGGCAAAGAAAGAAAGAGAGACACTGTTGAGCAGAATAAAAGTAAACGAATATGATATTGGTCCATATGTTAAAGTTTTAGCGCAGCCTTCACCTAAGATAGCAAACCTACTTACTGATTTGTTTAGACATTAATAATGTATATTGTATTTGTAGATGTAGTTTAGAATAGTTTAATTTATGATGAGGCTGGCATGCCATTGTTGATAAAAGCCTCCTACAAAATTAAAGAACAAAAAAATAAAAAAAATTGCTTAGTGCAGTGGATCATATACTTTTAGGCATTATAAAACTTACATTTAGGTCCTGTAGTCCCCTTAATAGTAATTTCTCATTGCTTGCGAAGTTTTTCGTTTTCAGTGAATTAATAAAAGCCTGCGTTCCTGTATAGATACTAATGGCACAAAACTGATGCACTGACTGATGCGTTTTTACAGATTATTCCTGACGAACAGCTATCACTAAAATAATATAACAGTATATTGTAAACTCACGGGATTTCTCATTAACAGTCACCTAACCATAGATATTTATTTTTATTATAATTGTAGACGACAGAAGAGGCCTAAACTTTACGTTTTTCTGTGTACGTTTTACGAACTATCATAATATAGTAGTATAACAATACGTAAAAAAAGGAAGCACAAAAAATATAAATTGTTGGGAATCGAACGTAGGTTTGCAAAGCAGACGTCGAACCGTTAAGAGGGCGCAGAAAGACAGAAAAAAATCAAGTTTCACCCGCGCCTCTTTCCCTACCCCTCTCATCAAACACGTCAAAAACAAAACACAATCCCTTCCCGCCAGCAGAAACTTTTCGCCCGGCGTATATTTAGGCATTGAATTTGAATTTTGTGTGTAGTGTGTATACGCAAAATAATCAGATGAAACTATTTTATTCAATTTACCTATGTGTACAAGTAGGTATATTATTAAATAATATTGTATGTCCGTGAATCTGTTACCGATGCTGGTGGGATGTTAGATTGGAGATTAGACTGACTTAAATGAAATAAAGACTAAATGTTACTTCAAGATACGGCCTATAAATTTTCGATTCCGAATTGAAAGACAAACCTAACGTTGTAGTTGAAAAAATATTGTTCCATACATTATGTAACGTAACTACAATTGAACAATTTTCAGATACTTTCCTGTACCTATTCTTGTACCTTGCTTCTTGTCAAATTTCATGATTCTAGGTCAACGACATGTATCTTATGGGTTTTAATTTATTTGCGAGTGTCAAGATATGCGAAATGAATGGCAATTTCTGCCAAGATACTAAGTCAACGTCTTAGAAGCTCGTTTTTTTTTACAGCTCCAAAGGACCGTTTATCTAAGTATTTGATATCAATTTCAACTTGATACCCCCACGCATTGCTGAGACAAGCGGTCAGATAGATGGATAACAAAGTGATCCCATAAGGGTATCGATTTTTTCTTTTGAGGTACCGAACTCTAAAAAGCAAAGCACTTCCATCAAAGTACTATAATACTACATACTCATGATACTACCTACATGATGGTGAAAACAATTTCGATAAAATTGCTTTTTTGACGTTATAAAAGCGTATAATTATAATCGCATCACTTACCTTCCGCTTTTCTACTTTGAGAAAATGAAATCAATTGAACAAAAATGTCAATAAAATAAGAAAATAAACATTCGCAAATAAATTAAAATCCATATGATACATCCCGTTGACCTAGAATCATGATTTTTTGGCAAGAAGCAAGGTCTCACAGCACAAATAGGTACCTCGAATGGTTTTTCAATTAAAATATTTAAACGAAGTATGACCATTGTCCACTCCCTTTATTTTCAATGAAATTCTTCAGTAGGTAAAACATCTGTTTAATTTGCCTATACTATACGCTAAGCTCATAGCTCAAGCTCAAGCTTCATAATCTTAGATCATAGTCATGTTTTGGAACTAGAAACTCAATGCTGGCGTGACAAAGTTCAAATTCCAATGTAACCAAATTTTATTTAGGGCCTTGTACAAGTTGGACGTCACGACGTCTTCGTGGAAACCAGTGTTAACCAAGTAAAAAAATATAATGGTATATCGTGGATATTGCTTTGCAGGATCGTGCAAATTCAAATAGAAACAGTGTTACCAAGTAAAAAATAATATTGGTATGGTGGATTTTGCACTGTATTGTGCAAAGTCAAATGGCATGTGTCATGAAAACCTATCCTGTGCGGATCACGAGTAGAAAAAAGTCCTCGCCGAAAACATTTGTGAAAAACAGGCCAATTTTTATAACTAGGGTACATTATTCGGCTTTACCGACAAAATAATTGGCATCTATTTATATGGGTGCCAAAGAAAGTCGAAAGTTTATTAGGTTCCTCTTTTGTAACTGTTGAAACTTTAGCTTTGAAAAGCAAGCTGGCAGTCACAAACAATGTGATCCGTCACAATCTTTACTCATCCCCACCATAAGAAGGGATCTAGTCAGGAGAACACTATCCGTATGAAAACTATCATGTCCCGTGCACACCGTTTCGTACTTGTGTTCGCAATAAACCCTATTTTAGTTTTCCGATTTATTTATTTTGTAAACTCCTATAAAATTATTCCATTAACCTACCCATATGTTAAATTTTGAGTTTCAACTTGATTCGGGGGTTTTGGTCAAGTCGCTCGAAATGGGTCGTCTAAGGTTACCCTTACACGAAGTTTGTCAACGAAAGTGGGAGTAAACGAATTTGGTTCTTTATCTAATAGTAATAAGATCTAAAATCTCCAGCACGAACTCTTATGTTGTAAATTTTCTCCGCAAGAAAATTGACTGAAGTGGAGAACAATGGCGCTAGTTGTACTATACCAGTCAAAAATCTGTCAAATAATTGTATGTCATCTTGAGTTTTCAAATATCAACATTGAATTATTATAATATTTTTATTGTATAGTTTAGCCGCGGTATTTATTTAGTTTATCAATTCTTAACGATTTTAATAATCGTTTCGGAAGTGGTTTTAGTGATTTTTTCATGTTTTGTATTTCACAGTTTCATTCCAACAATGTGATAAATTACGAAAATATTATTTACGCAAATAAATTAAATCGCAGAGCAGCAGAAAATTCAAGCGCAGTCCTCTCGTCTCAACAGAGCGACGGCGACTGATTTGTGAAACAAAAATATGCTTGAAGTTCCCGCAACGTGCGACGGAAGATGACTTCTTCCACGAACTAAAAACGTCGTAAGTGCTTAAAGCTTCTAGTCGTAATAATACCAAAAATAAAAGGAATTTCAAAAAATGCCTGCACAATTTTTTTCGCCTTGTCTTGATACAGATAATCATCACAAAATTATCCTATTAGTCATTAGCATATTAAGTACAAATTGAAAAAACGTGAAAATTAGGGTTAACTTCGTGATGATATTTTATCGAGAAAATTTTAACGTATTGTGTTTCTGTTGCACAAAAAGTTTCAAAATATCATGTAGTTACTCATAATATTTTTATTTTATACCTAAGTCTTATGAATTTCATGAAAAATTAAATTGAAGATAAGCAATTTTGGTTACTACCCGCTCTTAAGCTATTTTATTTGCTTTGTTGAAAGTTGACTAAAATAGCCGTTCTTTTATTATATCATGATTGACTGCATAACTCCTTAAAGGTATAGCGGGATGGTAATTATTTAAAAAGTTATATCTGTAACTATCTGCAATTTAGCCTCGTCTTTTTGCAATTTGCGGTAAACTATAGAAAGGTACGAACAAATTGCAATATTGCTCATCCCCCATAGCAAATAACGTGAAAATTTATAACCTACAGACTGACTAGACTTCCCATATCTATGCAAAATTTGAACAAAATCTATCCGGTAGTTTTTGCGTGATCCTGGAACATACATTCAGAATGCATTCAGACAAACAGATAAACAGACAAAAAGGCAAAAACTAATATTTTCGGCATTAGAATCGTTCCCAGACCTAATAAAAATTACTTTTGTTAGGTTTGCTGTTGTTATTTTGTTTTTTTTATAAGTAAAAGAACATACTATCTTAGAGCAGTTAGGACCTTTTTTATGAAAACGTACCAATTTGTCAGTTATTGCTCAATAATGAGGGGTATAAAAAAATAAAAGGAGGGAAAAGATGTCATTAACATAATACATTAAGTAAATTTACTTCGAGAGGCCGAAATGTAGCGTATCAGCCATTTAGCCTTGGTAAGCTGTTTGTTTTTATAAAGCTCTATTACCGTTAAAGTAAATAACATTTAAGTAGAACCTTAAATTAATTTACAGACCATGATTTATTTAAGGAAAATGGTTTTAGCATTTGTATTTCTTGGAGCTTAGCTATAATCTTTTACGAAACCAAGGTTCAGAAAACGAAAACATACCTATTTGTGACCCCGCGTGTACACCACGGTACGTACATGACGGTAGGAACATGAATTCTATTTGTTGTGTCTACTATAGTTTCGTTTATCGTTTACATCTAAAACAAGTCGTGTAGACTAGTTTTGTAAAAAACTTGTCAAAAAGGTAAACAAAATGGTTAACAATTTTCAACCTTTATATCTGAAACAACGTCAATACAATCACGTAAAGCCACGGTTTCCTAAAAGAGCGTTTCTGTCATGTTTAAAACAGACGTCTTGAAAATCTGTCATTATCACCAGTATTTAACATTAAGGGGGATGCGCTAAGGTAGCCCGCGATATTCAAATTTTCTTACGTTTTCTGCAATTTGCAGGTAAGTGTCAGGTTGTATGTTGATTAAAATATGATTCGTGATCGTAACAAATATGGCTTTACAGAGTTATAATCATTAGAATCAGCAATACCACTCCTTAAGTTAGAATTGGCTTCAAATGTCATGATTTCATGAAATAGTCATTTAATAGGGTACCTAATATGAACTAAGAGAATTTTATTTATGATTTTTATGATTATAATTCTAGAAATAAATATTTGACTCAGCCGCGAATCATATTTAGATCAACACACAACCTGATACTGATCCGCAAATCGCAAAAAACGTAAGAAAATTTGAATTTTGCGGGCTACCCTGACGCTTTCGCCTTAAGGTGTCAAAAAACGCTCTGTATTTGGACATTACGGCTACGTGTGATGGTCGCCGCTCATCTAGAAAACCGTAGGTTAAGGAACATGATAGATACGAGGGTGACACTGAAAGTTTTTAGAACTGGCCACTTGTAAAAGATATAATAAAAAAATTAGTTCAAATTTTGAAAATGGAACTCTTTGCCAATATTATTGTGTATGTATTGTATTAATTTGTCAATTGTTTAAGATTTGGCGGCAAATTGAAAATTGTCTGTGTCACATCAGCATGAATTCAACGCGAGAAAATTTTCGTACAATGATTTTTTATGACTTTCGGTGTCATTTAAGTCAACAAGAATGTTATGATAGACTTCAATTGGCCTTACACGATGAAGCCCCATCTCGTGCTGGTTTAATGAGTTTAAAAGTGGTCGCACTAATCTCACTGATGATCTGTGTGAGGGACGGCTTTCTACGGCGACGAATAAAGATAATATCAGTGTTGTGCGGCGTATGATAGAGACTGACAAAAGAGTGTCTTATCAGCAGATTCGGACAAGCTTAAGCATCGGTATGAGTCAAGTGCACAAAATCCTCCATGAACTTTTAGCGGTCAGGAAGCTTTGTGCTCGGTGGATACCTCATAATTTGACAGAGGCCCAAAAACTCCGTCGTGTTGATTGGCGTCGTGAAATGGCTCAAAGATTTAACGGAGGGGACTCAAATACTGTGTTCGACATACTTACGGGTGACGAAAGCTGGATTTATTTTTATGATCCTAAAACTAAGAGATAGTCTGCTGTCTGGGTGTTTCCTTCCGAGGAGTTGCCAACTAAAGTGAAAAGAGGTAAGCGTGGGAAAAAAGATGGCGGCGTCGTTCTTCGGAAGGATAGGTCATTACACAACAATTGTTTTAGGGGATCGAAAAACAGTTACTGCGGAGTGGTACACGAACTATTTTTTGCCACTTGTCTTGGAAAAAGTTCGGGAGAAACGACCTCGCAGTAGGATCCTCCTTCACCACGACAACGCCTCGTCGCACACCGTCAAGCAAACAATCGACTACTTGGCGACGTGGTACGTGGAATTACTGGGTCACCCGCCCTATAGCCCCGACCTCGCACCTTGGGATTTTTATTTATTTCCGTAGATAAAAGAAAACCTTCGAGGAAAACGTTTTATGGCCGCCGAGGAAGCAGTGGCTGCGTTTCAAAATGCCGTCGAAGAGACCCCTAAGGACGAGTGGGCAAAGTGCTTTTCTCAGTAGTTCCATCGGATGCAGCGATGTATTGATGTAAATGGACACTATTTTGAAAAGATTTAATAAAACTAATAACTTGCTAGTTTGTTCAGTTTTTAATTTTCTACGAACTTTCAGTGTCACCCTCGTACATGTTACACGACATGTTTTTGACAAGACGGGGCTGTATTGTAATAATCTTAACAAAGAAAAGAATCGGGTAAATACCATGTCTGGGTTAGATATACAATACTTCGAAATTTGCATTTTACTTTTTCTACGTGTAATTTTACTTCAGTTATTTTAGACTAAGCGTCGTTTGCTAATGACATTGATAAAATTTCTCGTGTCTCTACCTAACCCTAGCTGGTCTATTTTGTAAAAATCTCACCGTGAACATTAAGGTGAAATGAGCTTGAAGTGAACTGTCCTCCTACCTTTTTTTTTTTTTAGTTTGGGATATCATCAAATGACCTCTCCCGCTCAGGGCGGAGCGAAAGGGCGTGTCAGACTCTTACTGACTAAAACCCACCCGTGTTCAGTTGCCTGGACGTTAGGGAATCTAGGGGTTGACAGATCACTTCAAACTCACTTGACCTAAGTTTTCAAGGTGAAATTTTTACAGAATAGCACTACTTGTCTCAGACTTGAAATGCATTGTCAATTTCTCACGAATCACGACGTTTAATGTACTAGTAGTACAGTCACGAGCATAAACATCTTACACTTACGCAAGATTCAAAAGCGATTCTCTACTAAAGGGATTTACACACAAAGTATATTCCGAAAACATTACTTCAGAATAAAACGTATCCAACGTGGTATAGTTCGTCCCTTATAAAAACAATTATAGAGGTATGAGGAACAGGGTGTAAAGTTCACTCATACTCTATGGAAAAGGGAGGATCCTCCGACCAGACGGGTGTTGTGTCTGGTGGGCAAGTGCCCAACGGTTGATGTCGGGATGTTGTATATATGCTAGTTGCGCGGTAGGCTCTGCTTGCGCGATGCAGGATTTTGCGTGACGTCAGTATGACGCGTAGCTCACATGTGGCGATTGTAGATGCCGCTACATCACTCCCCCCCGGAGACCGGAGGTCGATAGTGGGCTGAGTCGTGTATCTTGCGATGCTTGCCAGGGCCAGGTGGGGTTCCAGTGAGTCGGAACCGGGTGTCGCATAGTTCGCGGTGAGTCGGAACTGTCTGCGAAGATTCCCCAGTGAGTCGGTGTGGCGCTGCGTTATGCCCCAGTGCATCGGATGTGGTACAGCGCCGGGTTGAGGCTGACTGCTGGCGTCGACCAGGAGAGGGTTTGAAGGCTCTGCTTGTGGACCGGCCGAGAGTGCAGTGTGCTGTGCCAAGGTTGCTGATGAGGCTGAGGGTGATGACCAGGTATGCGCGGTCGCTGCATGCTGGTGGTCAGGATACCCGTTGAAGCCGTGGGTGCTGGCTGGCTGTGTGACTCGCCGCTCTAAAGCTTGCGGAAGTGATGATGATGACGTCACGCTGAAGTAGTTGCACGAAGGCTGCGCTGACGTTCATATTCGGGGTCACCAGTATAGAGGTATGAGGAACAGGGTGTAAAGTTCACTCAAACCTCCATAGAAAAGGGAGGATCCTCCGACCAGACGGGTGTTGTGTCTGGTGGGCAACTGCCCAACGGTTGATGTCGGGATGTTGTATATATGCTAGTTGCGCGGTAAACTCTGCTTGCGCGATGCAGGATTTTGCGTGACGTCAGTATGACGCGTAGCTCACATGTGGCAATTCTAGATGCCGCTACACAATTAAAGAAAAACATAAATACTTCACAAAATGTAAGATATATGACAATAAAACAGACGAATTTACATTTAAGCTTCTACGTGAAAAGGTAAAAGTATTAGAATCTCAATGTTATTTTAACTATTTTAATTTAACAGAAAAAATTATCAACGACAACCTTAAATACTTTTTGACAAACATCATAACTCAAATGCCATCCCAAGCAATTTAAATTAAAATAGCGAAGCTTTGCGTACCGGCGAATCAGTATGCGAGGCTTTTTCCGCATGCTTTCACTCTACTTTTCTCGATACAAGCAATACTCTTAATTTTTTTCTCCCCTTCTTCTTACTGAATCTTCCAACGTAGCATCTGATATTTATGGCATCATAGTCAACGTTGAAGAAGTTACTAACTTACTTGACAGGTTAGATACATCTAAAGCAGCGGGTCCGGATAATATTTCATCTAAATTTCTTGCACGTTATGTAGTTACGATTGCGCACCCTATCTTGGTTCTATTCAGAAAATCCCTGGATATTTGTGTTCTTCCTAAGCTTTGGAAATCGGCGTATAAGACGCCTGTACATAAAAAAGAAGTTAAAACCGACTTAGTGAATTATCGACCGATGTCCAAACTCTGCATTATAGCCAAGGTCTTCGAAAGGATAATCTATATAACTATGTATACGCTGCTCTCAAAAAATCATTTAGTTCCTCTCAATATGGGTTTTTGAAAGTTAGGTCAACCGTCACGAAGCTGATACTTCTCAATGAATTTAACACCGATGTCATGGCTAATGGTAAGCAGGTCGATGTCATCTATACTGACTATAGCAAAGCTTTTGATCAAATTGACCATTCCACCTTGTTATTAAAGCTATATGGCATGGGAATATGTACCTACTCAGATGGTTTTTTTCTTATCTAAAGAACAAGTCCCAAGCCGTAGTATTAAATAATTATATATATCTAGTTGGATACCGATCCTTAGCGGATTTCCTCAGGGTTTATGGCTCGGTCCATTACTTTTTATAATCTACATCAACGATATCGACTCTTTTCTGGCGTCATTCAAACTGTTGTGTTTCGCTGATGATATGAAAATTTACAATATCATCGCAGATGGACGTGATAATACTTCAGGATGATCTACGCCGTTTGGAGAAATATTGTCGAGGAAAAAAACTGGATCTGAATCCTACTAAATGCTCGGTTATAACATATTCTCGAAAGCGCTCCATCATAATCCATCCGTGATCTGGGCGTACATCACGATTCCAAACTCACTTTTGAATCACATGTAGATGCAATTGATGCTAAGGCATTGAAATCACAGGGTTTCACAATGCGGCTATCCAAGTGCTTCACTCAAGCCCAAACCTTAACAATTCTATACTGCACTTTTGTCGGAAGCCACTTGAAATACGCGTCTGAAGTATGGAGTTATAAAGTACTTATAAAAAGAGATTTATAAAATACTTATGCTACCATCAAAGAGTACTGTATCACTATGAAAATTACCTTAACCTCTATAAGAAGTATCATTTATTGCCCCTAATTAATCGTCGTGAGATCTCCGACTGTGTTTTGTTACTAAAGACCTTTAATAATAATATTAACAGCTCCGAAATTCTATCCAAATTTAACTTCAACGTCCCCGAAAGGTCGAAGCGGTCCAATCCCCCGCTTCGTGTGCCATTTGCACCGACTAACTACAGGCAGAACGCATTCCTTGTACGTGCAAGCAGAATTCAATCCTTTTACAATAGGTGTGCCCGTGGCCAGAAAGTGCTTGAGCCTAACTTTTTCACCTGATGCTTGTTATTGCTCAAATTATGTTAACCTAAGTAGCCTAGTTTTACCGCCTATTTTGTATTGTTGTATGAATATAGTATAAATATGTATAGTTTTGGCTTTGGCGATTTATTGTTTTTGTTGGCAGTATACTGTGTTGTTCACAGATTTCTTCTATTATTATTATTATTCTGATAATTATATGTGAAGACTTGTAATGGGCTGTCAGTCACATTTTCAAATTCTTAGTCTGTTTTGTTTAGCTGTAAGTCTTCCAAAGAAATTAAATAAATATAAAACGAACATATTTGATACTTATAAATGTAGATTGTCATAGTAAAGCAAGACTCAATTTGGGCATATTTAAGCATTAATGTCGTGTGCTCGTAAATGTTTCGCGCAATATGTTGATCTCTGTGGCTGCGCGAAAAATCAATCAATCTTGTGGGATAATGCCGTTACTACTATGTTGGACAGGCGGAATGGCGATCGCAATTAGATATTAATACAAGCATACAGAGGCCTAGACAAGAGACAATCGCTTTCAAAGCGTTTCGTATTTCTACAACGATTTTCAACAAGACTGACATAAAGTTTTCGTAGCCTATTTCACTCCAATAATTTTTTGATCTTTCCGTCAATTTTACCGCTGATAGAATGTTACTATGTCTAAGCCCGCATGTAGGTACATACAATAATGTCATATTTTGTTAAGGTCTTGAAAGTCGAAAGAAAATTGCTAAAATCACCATAATTGTCAAAGTGATAAAAAGGTTGTTACTATTAAAAGATGCTGGCACGCAATGAATATGTAAGTGGGACATTTTAAGTCGGAAACAACAGACAACAAGTTCAGTATACTCGTAAGTTCCTTTTTGTGGACGCAGAGTTTTCGCCACAGAGTAAAAAGAATAGAGTATAATACGATATATTATGACTGAAAGTGGGACGAAGTGCAGAGATGCGGGTCGGCGACATTAGGTTCCTTAATATACGAGTAGGCTGCGACCACGGAAGGTGTCATGGACAAACATATTAAATTAATAAGAAGGAAAATGTCAAGGAATAAGAAATAATGCGGTGCGAATTAGAATAAAGAGAGAGAGGGGAGAAATCTAAAATTGTAAACGAAAATTGTTTAGAAAATTATTGGGACTTAAAAGTCGCAATTGTAGGCACTTGCTTTTCTCTAATAAAATTATAGTCTACAATACTTTTCTGTCTCTAGAGTAGAATGTAGGTAAGTGTGGAATTCGCATGTGTATCTACCTACACCTACTACAGTTATAATCACATTATGGCTGTTATTTTCTCCAGTAACAATATATTTTAATATAACATGGAAAATAATTATAAACATTGAACATTTTCGTTTTAATTTCACATTCCCCGATGTGAGTAATTAAAATAATATCTCAAATTAATATCTGAAACTGGCCTTTCAGACTCATTAAAATTAATTTAATTAGTTTTGCCAATAACAGCTGTCGGAGGTAGGTTACTGACAGGTATTGACAGCTACCCAATTATTAATAAAATTTATCGCAAAGTATCGTTTCTCTGATAAAAGTCATTAAAATAATTTAATCAATTAAAATAAATAACCGGCTTTATCCCCAGACAGCCTGTAAAATATTATTTCGTTGGTCAAAGTATTTAGGGAAAATGTTTGTATAAACTTCTTAAATATTATTTTATTTATGTAATGCTTTCGCCCGTTTCAGTTGCTCACTTTAACCTCATTTTCAGCAGTAAGTAATTGATAGATGATGTAAATATTTTAAGTTTCTTTAACTTTCTTGTCTTTCTTGTCATTAAGATAAACGTGTCATTAAGTTAAAGTTTACATAACACTACCGAGTTTATTTTCGAGGTAGGGATATCGAATTAACTTTTACGATATTAATATTTTGAATATTGTGAAAGTGAAAACCTTTTTCACAATGCCTACAAAATAAAAGTTCTTAATAAAGCAAAGAAGATTGCATTAAAAACAATCTAATCACTGGCTGTTTTAACTGAAAAACATTTTGAAAATCATAATGTTCACAGAAGAAAAAAAAGAAGAAAGAAAACTTTAATGGCATCATTTAAGTTTTTGACGGGAAATGGCCAGTTGCACCTCTTTGATTTATAATAATTGAAATCTATTCTACAGATGTAGTTGTTTTATGTTTTTAATTTGTACGCCATACCACCATGTTTTGAACCTAAAAACAGCTGCGCTATTCATTTATAAATATTTTACCATCAGGCAATTGCAATTTTGACTAGTCAGACTATCACCAATTGAATTGTTTCGTAAAAGTACTAGCGAACTGCGCGAAAACAAGATTGTAAGTATTATTAGACATACAGCACCTAGTTAAACTATTTCTTCTGAAACTTATAATATTTATATCAGTAAGTTTACACATGAAACGCTTTCTATAAATACCGCTTTATTTTACCGCACTTACCTAAAAATAATGAGCATTGCTCGAAAGGTGAGTACATACTAGAGCATTTTCTCGAGAATTTCTATGTAATGTAACGTTCTTTTGAATGGTATAACAAAAGCTATAGATCAATTTAAAACAAAAAATGCGCTTGTACCACCGTACACGTGATAGAAGTGAAATTTCTTAAAAAAGTAAATAATAAGAGAAATTGACTGTGAGAGACACTCGTGTAACGAAATGTGTCAAAACGTGACGCGTCCTTGAAATTTTACTCTCAATTCTCGCCCAATTATCGAATCGCCGCCTAAGAAGTTTCACTTCTAAAAGCATTTCCATGTAATGTAACGTTCCTGCGAATGCTTGACACGGTGTCCGAAGTAATACTCACGGGGAGTGACCATTCATACATTCATTTTTATTCTGCGTTTACTCTTCCTTGAAACGTCGGATATACGGGTCGCGTGTGCTGCATTTATCGATTGTATCCTTGCTCGATATTTCATCGAGCTACGATACGATACGCAAATTCGTTCGTTTGTTTGCAAAATCAAGTTGTAACAAATTGTCGAGCGTCGTGCTCATGGTTCGGTTCGTGAAAGGGTGACACATCAGAGCAGCTCAATGAATGTTACTGGTAAATGATCTAGTCTATACTCATCTTTACGTATGTTTTACAAACGAATATTTTATAACGTGAAATGAGTACGTACTTATTTAAAGTCTTATTTGTTTGTTCAGTCCTAGCATAAATCAGATTTTCATGCTATTTTTAATAGTTGTATCATAAAAAAGGTTTCCTGTCAGCATTGTGTTAAACATTTAAGTTTATTACCTTATTATAAAAATTATGAAAATGTTTTGATCTTGTGACTCAGATTCAGATTCAGATTCAGATTTATTTATTTGCCATCAATGTAGGTACAAGTTTAAGATGATACAAATAGCTGAAGGTTACCGCTACATTCTACCTTACGGCATGCAAATTCATAGAAACTAATAGATTACATACAATATTATTATAAATTAACAACTAACATGTCATTCTAATTAACACTAACAAACATAAAAAAAGGAAATAATAATAATCATCAAATAGTCAATTGTACATAAATAAGTCTTGTCAATAAAATGAATTTCATTATCTTGGAATTATAATTAAGTGAAATATTATTTTACAAACATAATGTTATTTACAAATTTTATTGTCAAATTTCTTTATCATTTAAAAGTCATTGATACAATAATAACATTTATCCAATAATAATGCAGTGAGCTTAGATTTAAATGTTCGAATAGGGTGTTCTTTGAAACTGTGCGGAATTTTATTGTATATGGTAGGTCCCATCGACATAATATTTTTCCTTAGCAGTGCTGTTCTGTAATTGCCTGTATGTAATAAGTTTTTATACTGTAGTCTCCTTGGACCTGACCGCATTCTAATATCGGCTAGTGATGGAAACAAATCTAAATTAGTTCTAACAAAAATTGCGACCTCTAAAATGTACAGTGATGGGAAGGTCAGTACTTTCAGCGACTTAAACACAGGTACACAGCTGTCTGTAGTTTTCAGATTTAACATAGATCTTATGCAACGTTTTTGGGCTCTAAAAATCTGTTCCCTCTCACTGCAATTGCCCCAGAATATTACTCCGAATCTTAAAATTGGCGCCACTAGACCGTGGTAAGCTACTACGAGTATATTATTGCTTACTTTATGCGATAGATTATGCAGCACATAGGCTGACTTGCTAAGTTTACAACAAACGTCTTCAGCATGAGGTTTCCAAGTAAGATTGCTGTCAATTAAGATACCCAGGAATTTAGCAATATTTGTTGTTTCAACATTTTGTCCATTATGACCAATGTTAACATTAAGAGGGCAAGTCCTTTGGTAAAAATGCATAATTTTTGTTTTTTTAAGATTGATGACTAAGTTATTTATATCAAGCCAGTCAATAATGTTTTCCAATGCTGTATTGATATCATCTTCATAATCTTTAATGTCATTACATTTTACAATCACAGTACTATCATCCGCAAATAGCACCATAGGATGTTGGATTTGACGTGGCAAATCATTGATATAGAGCAGAAATAGAGGTGGCCCAAGAACGCTACCCTGTGGAACACCATATTTGACTACTCTACCGTCTGATGCATATTTAAGCTCGCGTTTCGTTTCAAGAGATGTTCTAGATATTTCTGTTACCTGATATCGACCACTGAGGTATGAGGTTATAAGGTCCAGGACATTACCCCTAATGCCATAGCGGTGTAGTTTATATAAAAGGACGTCATGGCTAACGTAATCGAACGCCTTAGTCATATCAGTTAATATGGCACATACCGGTACTTTCTTGTCAACATTATTCATAACGGGAAATAGAAGATTAAAGATTGCCATATTAATATTTTTGTTTTTTCTAAATCCCATTTGTTCTTTGCAGAATATATTATATTTAGTCAAATAATTGTCAAGTGCTTCATAAATAATCTTTTCAAGTATCTTGGAGAATATAGGGATCAATGCTACTGGTCTATAGTTGGACATATCTTCTTTGCTATTTTTTTTATGTATTGGTTTAATTACAACTGTTTTCAGGCTATTAGGGAAAATACCAGTAGTAATACAAGAGTTCACTATGTGACTTAAAGGCGCAGCTACAATATCACTGACAAACTTCACAACCTTGGTAGTTATACCGTCATAACCATGACTTTGTGTATTTTTCAGGCTTTTGATCACCCTTACTAAGTCGTTTGAGACAGTTGGGGCCATAAACATTGAATTCGAGTTATAATTCAGGTCAATAGTTCTAACGTTTGTTCTGTTACTTGCGCTTTGTACTTGGTCAATAAAAAAGTCGTTAAATGATGTTGCTATCTCTTTAGGATCGTCAATTGTCCTATTTTGGTTAGTAATCTTTGATACAGGTTCTTTTATATAGTTATTATTGTTAATTATTTGCCATGAAGCCTTTGATTTATTATAAGCAGTATTTATAAAGTTGTTATTTTGTGCCCTTTGAGTGAGTCTGATGACTTTTTTAAACCTTTGTGAGTATGACTTAAATTTATTTTTATTTTCGCTTGATGGATTCAACCTGCATTTCCATAATAGGCTTCTTTGCTTCTTGCTACAAAGTTTAATGCCCTTAGAAACCCATTTAATTTTGTGTTCTGCTTGAATTCTAATCCACTTAATTGGAAAACACTGATCATAAAGGACTTGAAAGATTTCTATAAATTTGTTATATGCGTCATTAGGGTTACTCTCCCCGTATACATTTGAAAACGACAAACTCTGCAATTTTTCTTTAAACTTAACCAAATTGTCTTTAGAATAAACCCTTTTTTGAGTGCGCCAATACTTTAATTTCCAAATTCTACTAACTGGAATTTTGAGGATTTGAGCTGAGTGATCCGATATCGCAAAATCAATAATATCACTAGTGCATTTTAGGTTCGCATCAACAGCAAAATTATCTAGACAAGTAAGACTGCTTGGTCTTGTGGCCTGCCTTATTTTCAATTTAAGG
Organism: Dryobotodes eremita; assembly: GCA_917490735.1. NCBI lineage: Eukaryota > Metazoa > Arthropoda > Insecta > Lepidoptera > Noctuidae > Dryobotodes > Dryobotodes eremita. The sequence goes on along the minus strand of OU823251.1, from coordinate 12,119,135 downwards.
TTGTAATTTAGGAGCAAATATTCAAAGTCCAAAGTGCATCTGTTACGTTTTAAAATGTCTATGTTGAAGTCTCCGCATAATACCACCTTTACATTAGTCCTATTGCACAACTTTTTTAATAAGGTATCTAAAGTTTCGAAAAACCGATTAATGTTAGACATGTAGGGAGGCCTATAAATACACACTACTATTAATTTATGTTTTGGCAGTTCTATCGCACAACATTCAAAAACACCGGTGATAGAAAAGCTCATTAAATCGCTTAATTCCTTGCATTCGAGATAAGTCTTTACCAAAATACATGAACCTCCTCGTCTTTGCTCCCTTCTAGAGTAGCATGAAGCCAGTTTAAAGTTAGATAATTTAATCATTGTTTCTTGGCCAGAACTTACAAAATGTTCTGTTAAGCATATTATTTCTTTGTTGATTTGTTTTTGCAATAATTCCTGAATATGTACTGTTAGTTGGTCAGATTTATTTAGAAGGCCAGCAATGTTTTGGTGCATGATGTGCATGTAGTTATCAAAGAAAAAGCTCCAAGTTGTTTGCTATCTTGCTTGCTTGATCCTTTTCCATACGTTCATTTATGCAAGAAGTGGAATTTACTTTACACTCTTCAATATATTTTGCAGAATTTGCTGCTATGAACCTAATCATATTTTGTATGTCATTAAATATAGATTGAAGTCCAAATTTATTTATCCTTCCGGAACGTCTATCAAACATTGTGTCGTCGTAACTTAAATTTCTATTGCTGTCCAAGAAATATGCGTGTTCGTGAGTGAGTATGTCAAGGTATAGTAAGTTGTTGAAAGTTTCCACTCTTGAATTGTAAAGGTAGTTATTATTAAAAAACTTGTACGTTGGGGTGCAGATAATAACGTTTGTGTTTGTTATGTCTTGTAACACTTGTCTAATTTGGACGACACAGTCTAAGTATCTGTTAGTAAGTGTGAAGTCCTCGACTCCCAGCAATATAATACAGTAATCGTTTAATGTGTAGTTTGAGAGTTTCTGTTTTATTCCGTTTAGTTGAGCTTGCATGTTACCGTGTGGTGTGATGTAATGGCAAATATCAGGACTCAGCTAAAGCGTTTTTTGCAATGTATAGAATGTTATTCTTATTATCAGTACTTAAAATGCAAATTTTATTGCCTTCCACATTATAGTTTTCTTGTAGCTTGGTCTTATTTTGAGTTGTTGGCTTTCCATTTGTTTCCATCATATTTTTGGTTTCCCGCTTTTCCGTTTGAGTCTGTTTATTATGTTTTTTACTATTGCTTAAGTTCTTACTTGGTGTTGATGTTGATTTAAGTTTAACGGGAGTACTGGCAACTTTCTTGTAAATATCATTTTTTTTCATAAGACTTTCGTTCTCGCTCTTCAAGTTACTGTTTTCTAAAGACAGGACTTCAATTTCAGAATGAGCACTTTGCAATTCTAATGTCAGATTCATAATTTGTTCGCGCAATTTTTTTACAATTCCATCATCTTCGTCATCTGACAGTTCCGGTGCACTATTGACCGTTTCATTCGGTGTTTGTGTGGTATCGCTGACGTTCATAATTGAGTCTGATTTCGTCCGAGTTCGGCGAAAAGTAATGTTTTCCAAAAAATTCATGTCGGCCGCAAAGTTTCAATTTTTCTACCAATTTAGAATAATTATATTACTATGGTAACACTACGGTTTAATTTTTCCAGCTGCAACCCTGTTACTAATGCCACCCAGTATCAGTGAAACGTAAGCTACTCGATACTAGATGGCGCTTTTTGCAATTTTAGGATTTTTATACAGTGGCAACCCGTAACCTAAATGTCACTTTTAGTTTAACTACTCACCACTTCGGGCGCTAGTTGTCTTTATTTATCAATTTTCAAATAAACACTTTTTCTTAACGACAACAATGAACTGTTTTTAGTCTGTTTTGACTAGTAAATAACTATTTTAACTCCACAGACATTCGGGGAGGTTTTTTAAGTTATAACTGTTTGTTTATTGTCCACATACGGCACTTATTGTTTATTTTTTGAGTTTTTTTAGAAACCAGTCACTATTTTTTTTACACATATACTTGTTGGTTTTACGTAGTGTCTGTAGCCACAAACAATGTCACAGTAATGGTTCACTATTTACTCTACATTCAATTACTATAAACACCGTTTTATCACTTATTTAATTATTTTTAGGATTTAAATACGCAGGAGATGTTTACTAAGTCAGTGTTGCCAGTATTTTTTTTTTTTTTTTTTCTCACATATTTGTATTTTTTTTATTACTACCTATGTGAAATATTTCATCTGCTCCGTCAGGTAAATCTTTCAGCTTTGTCAGCCTGCGGGGACAAAGCCAGAGAGGAAACTTGAAAAAAAGACACGTAAGGATTTATGTGACTAATGATTCTCCAGTTATAAACGTACGGACAGACAGAAAGACGTTGCGTTTTGTAAAAAAATAAGAATAATGGTGTAAGTAATAGAAATAAACTGAAGCAACATTTTCACTAAACTCAGCCTCGACCTACAATGTATTACATACCATACTTTCATATTACAGTAACCCGTATTACAGGAAGGAGCAAAACTGTGGGATTCCGCCATAACAGGAGGCCCACAGGCCATAGATCTCATCAACTTCCGGAAGCTCATCACACGGGAAATCCGGTCGTCTACCACACCAGAGGCTACGATCTTAGGCTTTATTAAACGAGTCAAAGATGAAGAAGCAAAGTCCTGTAAGGCACTGGATCGACAATGTTTGTTGACCTAAGGTAAATGTTCATTTTGGGAGCCTTATTTTAGGTGAATATCCTCAAGACCTTACAAACGTCTTCCACTTAAGGTATTTCCTCAGCTGTAGCCCGCCGAATGCAAATTTACTATGGTTTTTTGCAAATTGCAGCTCTGTTTTACGTCGTATGTTGATCAAAATATGATTCGCGACTGTAGAAATGATATATTTACTGAATTAGTAATAATAATAATAATAATAATAATTAATAATCATCAATTACATATCAATCGGCAATATTTGGAAATTGGTTCCACTTATGAATTTTTCAGAATAATTCATATGAAAATTCTTAGGTAAATATATCATTCCTACAATCGCAAATTGCATTTCCATCAACATATAGCGTAAAACAGAGCTGCAATTTGCAAAAAGAACAAGAAAATTTGAATTTTGCGGGCTACAGCTCAGGATTCACCTTAATAAAAAATAAAAAAACATTAATTCACTGTTAGACAACGCACAGCCTAAACCACTGGATCTAGAAGAATGAAATACTTGCACAAGATTTCCTTATATAACGAAAGTGAGCACTACGAAAGTATTTTTTTTTTTAATTCACTCCCTAAATGGTTGATGAAACTTTGTATGGCAGTTCGTCATTTTTGTGGTTGGGGAATCCCATTGGATACATGGTTTGTTTATTTTATTTATTTATTTAGGATCTTCAACAAAAGATGTACACGATATATGACACATAAATAATGGGCAACATCAGGTATTGTTATAATAATAAAGGAGCATTGTGCAACAAAACAACCTATTTTCAGTGAAAGACAAATCGCTATTGATGATAGACAGTAGGTATAATTCTATACATTTCCCTCTCTTGCGTTCGATTACAACCAACATAACTTTAAAAAACAACGTGTATTTTTATTAGCCTTGTTATAAACAAAACTTCTTCAAATTTAAATCCTTAAATGAGTGGATTAAGTCATAACTTATATTATGATAATAATAATAAATGAATATCCATTTATTCATCAATAAGTAAGAGCGGAGAAGAAGAGAGAAGATTAAGTCATAACTTATTTTATGGTAATAATAATAAATAAATATCAGTTTATTCATCAAAAAGTAACAAACAGTGTAACATATTCGGTGAGCCACAAACTAAGCGTCGCTTGCATCTGGTGGCTCTAAAATCTACTAAATTAAAAGTCTGTAAGTATGTAGTACATTATATAAGATGGAGGAATGAAACGTATTTGACAGTTTGACTTAAGAAACACCAAACTTTGTTGAGGTTCCTTTTAAATGAGGTTATATTTCGGTGAGTAAATTACTCACTGTTGTTTTATTTGAACAAAATCTTCATGTAAGTTCATAACAACTTAATTTGCTCATAATATTGTTATGGTCAATGCGGAATTTATAAGTTCTTTTGATTTTAAGATTTTGAAGATCATTTTCACCTCAAAATTCTTTTTCCAATCGGATAACTCTGTTACGATTTCAAAATCACTTTCGCTTAACGTACTTTCGCTTGAATCGGACATGTTGTATTTTTTTAAAGTAAATATTGCTTGATACGTTTATCCCTGAAATTCGGCGGATAGACCTATTTGACATCTTTAGTAACTGTCATGTCAAACAATTAGCTGTGTGTTGTGTGTTATACGGCCGCATACTTTGGCTTTTTCATACAAATGGCTATCCATAGTAAACGATATACCCTCCCTTCAATACATAACGTGGGCCGGTAGGATTCCTTAATCTCTAAAAGATATTGGGACGTTAAAACCAGAGATAGATAGGTTTTTCTATCTCCAGTACACCAAAATTGGCGATACATACGTTATTGGGTTCAGCCGTTAAAGTATTAGTGATAGTCTTACGTATCTAGTTACCTAATTAGCAGATGAGGACGCTCCAATAATCTTTTACGTAAATAATTACAACGACTAACCATGTATAACTATATCCAGTTAACGGGACTAGTCGCTTTAAATCGCAATCACAAAAAAAGAGAAATATGTTTATTTTTGCCAGAAATCACGTAGATTTACATACATACATAAACTCACGCCTTCTTCCCATAGGGGTAGGAAGAAACTACACAATGCCATCTGCTACGATTCTTACATATTCCTTTTGCATCATTTACGTTCGTACATCAGCACCCTAATTGCGCAACACACTATCAATCACAATCTGAATCATTTTGAAGGAAATTGCTAATCCATTGCTTCATATGTTCTAAAAATTTGTCTACTCAACAACGTAAATAACGCAATGAATGTTGTTGAACTGTCAAAATGAAAGCCATTCCTACTGTTAGTGTGTTACGCAATTACCCCGCTGGTTATACACGAACGCCCGGATTTAGACACTGCAAAAGTTCAAAGGTCAGTGACATTTATTTCTGATCAAGATTGTATAACAGCTTCTCAAGACTGAACAGAGATATTAGATAAAAACACCCAAAAGTCAAAAGTTCTATTGGAAACTCATCGATCATTGTAATTTTGCAAAATCATTGTTTTAAACTTCCCCATTCAGCCATAATTGTACGAAAGTTTTGTTATGTCCGTTATAAATCAACAGAAATTCAGCTGTGGATATAGATTTTAACAATATTTTGTAAAGAGAGTAATAATGACATGTAATATCCGTAGATACTTATAAAGCTTTTGTCATTGAAAAAGTCGACGCTTGTGATACTAAAATACATGACTGTTATGTTCCTAAATACGTAGGTATTTGTTCTAGTTTTTATTCACAGGAGTCAAGGCTCCTTCAAACAGGCGCGACGACTTGAAGGAGCTTTCAGTCTTACTTTTATGTTTCGTGTATTCAATAAAAAATAATGCTATTAATCTAGTTTTTATGAAAGTAAAATTTGATATTTGAAATATATTCATAATCAAACAAAAGGTATTTACAAGGCAGGAGTGAGTGAAAAAGCCGGGGGGGGACGCCCTAGGAGGACATATGGTGACCTTATTGGTGATGTTCTTCAGAACTGTCAGATGCGTAGTACTCGCAGCTGGCGTGCGTGTATGACCAGATGTATGATAGTAAACGAGGAAAAAGGAGTATGTAGGTAAGGATCGTAGCAGGTGGTGTTTTGTAGTTTCTGCCTTCCCCCATGGGAAGAAGGCGTGAGTTTATGAATGTATGTATGTAGGTATGTATTCCTCTCACTCCACCTGAATATAATGTGTTTCAGGAATACTGTAAGGCGCATAAGTATCAAGAATGTACCTTCCTACTACACATACCTAGAAATTTTTGCAAACATCAAATGTTCAGCTTTTTGTCTCGACCAGCTGATTAGTTGTTTACCGTTCGCGATATAAATACACAATGATTCAGAAGTCTTTGTAAATTAAACACTTTTGAATATGAACCAGCTTTTGTTATGTTTATGTTTTTACTATCATTGTACCCATCATTGTACCTATTATAATATTAGTCGTCCTGTCCTGGGTTATCTATTCAGGTCTAGGCTATAGTTTCCTTATCACTACAAATTTCGCAATAAAACACTATCTATTGGGACAATGTGGTACAATAAAACAATTCAGGGCAATATTAATATGATATTGGATCAATTTGAGGATAACAACATCATCTAAAAATAACGAGCTATAATATCGGTAATAAAAGTAATGTCAATGGAATGGAGCTTTAAATAACTTTAGCAGAAAATATAATTTTAGTTTAGTTTGGTTTAAACTAAAATATGGTACGATGCATTAGGCTCATTTGTATGATGCTGCGAAGAACAATTCTATATTGAACACGTTAAAGGGAACGTTCCGTATAATCAGAATACGAATATCAAAAATATTTAAACGCAATGAGCATTATTTACGTACCTATTGCTTTGAATATCAAAGGGTTCTATTTAGGACTTACTACTATTTGACTTAGGACTATTTGGTTTTATAAGGGACTGTTTAGAAGATAAATCAATAGAATCTGTAATTTGTAACTTAGATTAATTGACATCGCTGATTGTGAATACATTTGCACGCCATCTTATTGCAGGATATGCTGAAACAAATTTACCATAACACCTTATGCACCATATTCTAGCAAATAAATATTTTTGAAATGATTTGATTTGGTTCATTAAATCGAATGCCAGCGTAGAAAGTTAGCAGCTAAAAATCAGTAGATCAGATAATATACAAATTTACCATAACACCTTATGCACCATATTCTAGCAAATAAATATTTTTGAAATGATTTGATTTGGTTCATTAAATCGAATGCCAGCGTAGAAAGTTAGCAGCTAAAAATCTGTAGATCAGATAATATTGAGGGTTAGTACCTACCCACTACGCTAGCCGGCGGGTATGACACCCACCGACTATTACTAGGTAGGCAACTTTGTCCAATACGAGGGTTAGTGGCATAATCACTACAGCAGTCATTATTGCGGTGATTATGCCCCTCGTATTGGAGAAGGTTGCCTTTACGAAAGCTACTATACTGTCACACATGATAACATCTAAGTATAGGATTTATTTCAGTCTGAAGTGGAACAATCCTCGGTGATCGAAAATTCATGCTGTTATAAGATTGTTCTGAGGCTTTATCGATCGGATATAGTTTAATAAAGAGCTCTGGAATTTCTTCAATTTATAGTCAGTGTAATAATCTCCATATAATGTGCCCCTAATTGTAAGGTGAGTTCCTGACGAAGACCTACTGTTAATGAATAAAAATAGATTTTACAAATGAAGTGCAGTAGCATTAAGTTAAGACGTATACCTAGTGCTATTAGTAGAGGTGGCTTTAAGAGTAAGTGTTTAAGTTTAGCATAGTATAAATTGAAATAATTTGTAACAGTTAAGAAGGAAGTCCCGAAGTCCCAAAGTCCCAAGAGTTACCTAAATTACCTAGGTAATTCTAGTAAATTTTCAATTTACGTTCGGCATTATCAATTTTATTATTAAGCTCCGTCCTACTTACTAATCTGCATTATTTAGAATCGTCGTCAATATAGGTATTAACACTTATATAGCTGGGCTAAATCCAACTTTCAATACTAATAATATGGGAATGAGGTCATTTGCATGCAAGCTGGGAGTTTCAGATCGTCGACTTCATTTAACACCACAATTAAGTCGACAGTTCCCTTCGGAATGCAAGCAATAATCTTACTTAATAAAAATCTTAAATTCATTCATTCACTGATAGACAACGCACACCCTAGACCGCTAAGTGTAGAAGCATGTTTTTTTTTTCATTTCTGCCTATGGAAACTCCCATCGGGCACCATCCGGCTTGTAACGATATAAAAACTACATCAAACGTCTTTATTATATCGGTCAAATAATAGTTACTTGTCGCATCTCATCTTAACGCAATTCATATAGAAGTTATAGGACTAGAAGTGGACAATAGACATGCTCGCGGGGCGGATATTTGCTCATTTTCCACCTCTTTCATACAGAATCCTGTAGTGAACACTACATCATTCGCGCAATTTATACGGAAAAGACGATATGCGGAATGTGAGAAGACATATTATAAGTTATCAGACGATATATCGTGTACCGTAGACACCGTACTACACGATTTGTAACATGGAGACACGTATTTCCGTGTTATAACTGCGCTATGTCCACTTCACCTATCTGAACTATGCTTTCGTGAATTCGATTGCCAGATCGGGGACAATGTGAAGTCCTTTGTTAAGAAAACCTTAATATCTATTTAGTCCCCGGAAAATAGTAAGACCTTTTATGGGCTAATAACAGGTTATAGATGTGACATCCACATTTATGTCTTTAGAGATCGGCGTAGTACGAATCTGAAAAATAAATGTCCATTACCAATTATACTCGTAGAGAGCGCAACTCGACAGAATTGACACAAAGAGCGGCAGCATTACTCAAAGTCACGAGTACCCGACCAAGTAAGTAATAGAGTAAATCCCTCTATCTAACACTAACGATGCTTAGATAATGACTCATATACACAGTGGTCGAAGCTGGCCCACACACGTCCACTCAATTCTTCGTACGAATTGATCGTTGTTGGGCAAATGCATAGTGGGCAGTTCGAGTCCTTTTGTAAAGTTTTAATGATGTTGAACAACTGTTTCCAAGCATAAATGATAAATTAATGATAAATGATTTTATTTCTGTAAGTAGGTTTGTACAATCACTTTTACACGTCAATATTTTTTTTTAAACTAGATGAGGTCGGCGTTTCCTATCTGAGTACTCTGAGAAATAAAGCCGAAACAAACTCACAGGTCACAGTCTCTTTTAAAGTCCAGACATAATCTTGGTCAGATCATGTGAAGACATGTAGATTGGTGTTTGAAATGGTCTTTTGAGGAACGAACTGTCGTTGTGGTTGTGCTGTGTGGTCTGTGGATTGAGTGGACCTGTCCAGTCAGTGCACGCATTTGTCAGTAATCGTGCAGCTCAACTCTGAACTTAAGGAGCTCAACGATTCGACGAACAATACCAACGAAAGGACATTTGGGTAGGTCGCATAAATTACTCAAACTGCCAGATCACGATCAAATGTGAGCGAAAAAAAAACAAAAAAGCAATGACAATATTCACAATATTTAAAATAATATAATACTTTACAAAGTAAATACTTATGTCATTGTATATATGTATAAAATTCATCAAGGTGAATGTGTTTATAAAAATTCGGACATAATCTTTGAGGACCATGCAGATTGGTAATTAGAATTCCCGTTCAGGATTTGAGATTTCCCAGAAATGTTTGATGGAACTATAGACATTGATTCGGCCAGGCTAGTTTTCAATGTACCTATTGATTTTAGTATATATATGTTGATTCTCGTGTTCGAGAAAATGGAAAATAATCAACTGATTGTTAAATTGAGTTGGGATTATTATGGATTTTGCTCATATCAAAATAAAAGGCATTGTGTACACATTAACCCTCGATTGCTTATTTGAGCCACGTTTCGTCCTTAAATCTACAACTGTAGCTAAATCTAGTGGTAGAACTGACCTAAGCCTAGCGCATTGTTAGTTTAGTACCTACTTAACCCTTACTAACCCACACATAGGTTCCTGAACAAATACGATTACTGGATAAACTGAAGTCTTTCTCAGGCTAAACGTGATCGGAGTAATTGTGTTTCCATCCGTTAGCTTAGCCTAGTCTGATCTAGTTTATCTGATTGGTGTTATTTCTAAAAATAAATATTCTGTTGAAAAGAAACCAGACATTTCATAGACAGTTATTGCACGTAAAATTAATTAATCAAACTAATTATGAATAACGTTCAGCGCAGGGGTGATAGAATCAGAAATTAGCGACTGGTTTGCAAAGTAGGACGCAGCGAGTATTTAGTCGCGTAGTCCTACATATGGCATTGCATCTCTATACCGAAATTAGTTGCGGTGATCTAGAAACACTTGGGCATCTAATAGCCTGCTTCCACCTGGATCCCTTGATAGAAATGGATTATCCTATTAATGGACACGTCTTATTTAAGGTTATTCCTCAGCTGTAGCCCGCCAAATTCAAATTATCTTTGGTTTTTTTTAAATTGCAGCTCTGTTTTACGTCGTAAAATAAAAATGAGATTCGAGACTGTAGGAATGATATATTTACTGAATCATCATCACACACAATCATCAATTTCATGTCAATCGTTAAACTTTGTGAACTTGTTCCACCTAAGAATTTTTCAGAATAATTCAAATGAAAATTCTTAGGTGGAACAAATTTCCAAAGTTTGACGATTGATGATTATTATTCGGTAACGATATCATTCTTACAGTCATGAATCTCATTTTGATCAACTTTCGACGTAAAACAGAGCTGCAATTTGCAAAAAACCAAAGAAAATTTGAATTAGGCGGGCTACAGCTGAGGATTCACTTTAAGTGTAATTTTACCAACAACTACTTACCAGGTTGATACTGGTGGTTATCGGTTCACAAAGCTCGCCTTGAATAGCATCATTCGATATTGTTGAAAAAGACCCACGATTAAGACACTCGATGAGAAGCTAAATCGCTTTGCAGTCGCTAAAATGCCAATTGCCAAATCTGTGTGCAGGGCATTAAATACGTAATAAAATAGCGGTCAATATTACAGTTCCAGCTATAAAACGATTATTGCCAAGTAGTTTTTTGGCACGTCTGGTTCGAGTTAAATGGCCTAATGTACGTGATAGAATCCCACCATAAGTATTTATAGATGTTGCCTTCGTCTTTTGGCAACTGATCGTTAGTAGTCTATGTGCGAATGGTAATGCTTGAACCGAACTTATCAAAGTTTGTATGTCTTGAATATGAATTAAGAGCCTTCTGTTATATTGAGCCAAGATGGCTCTGGCTGTTAGTATTCTATTTTGGAAACTAAAGTTTGTGATTACGCTATTTTCACAAAGTAAAATGTGAATAAATTTTTTTCCAGCTATGTACTGAAAATGAACTAAAATGTGGGTGTTTCTAATATAAATCTCTTCGTACCCGCTTGGGGAATACTGTCGTGCTAAGTGTACCTATGTGATAGCTAAAAATATCTTTGACTTTCTCATAACATTTTAAACCAGAATTCCAGGAACTCAGGAATTTTCACGTACCTAAACATAATTTCAATGAAAATCCTTTATTATAAAGCTCTGAGAGCCATTCCAGGCAAAATATGATGAGACATAAATAGCATTATCACAGAATAGGTACCGAGTAGCTGAGCAGTGCATTTTGTTCTTATTTCGTTTGAAAAACTCCTTTGGAGCTTTAAATAAATAGAGATGGAAAAGCAAAATATAATCTTACAAGAACATTGTCAACAACAGCAAAAATAACGAGAATGTAAATAAGTACTTACATTGTACCTGACTAACTATTTCTCTAGTTCGCTACGGTCATACTTGATTGCTATTTATTATTCGATAGTTTGTGGTCTTGCCAAATCCAAATTAACTGAACAGCCACAGACAGACAGTGGAAACCTTATTTCTTTCCGAAAGTTGAAATTATTTATTTATTCGTAGGAAATAGTAGGAATTCGAACACTGCAGTGTTTCCGCGTCAAAGGAAAAAAGAAAATTGAAAGCTGAAACCGCTAGTGGTTTAGACAAGTACGTGGTACGTGATAAAAGAAAAGCTTTCGTACATAGTAGTATTGTGGAATAAACAGGGTGTCAGGGACATCGACGAACAAATTGTTACCATGGATTCAGCACATGATTCTAGATCCCCTTTTTTCAAATGACCTCTCCCGCTCTGGGCGGAGCGGAAGGGCGTGTCAGACTCTTATTGACTAAACCCCACCCGTGTTCCTTCAGTTGCCTGTGCGCCAGGGCCACCGTAACTCTTTCGAGCAATCCGCGACCCCGGCAGGCATCGGCCCTATCGGACCCCGTCAATTATGCTGACATCTCTTTGAGGCGCGCGTGGAACACGACGCGCCGTCGACCCGGGCCTGGTCCTTACCGGACATTCTAGACCCCCTATCGTTTTTGTTTTTATAAACGACAATTTTCAACGCAGTGGCGTTCAGAATCGTGTTCTGAATCCATGGTAACAGTTGTGCGTCGATGTCCCTACCAGCCTGTATAGAAAGAATCGCAGAATTTACTGGGACATAGATCTACTATTTGTTTCGAATACGTTAAAAACTCAAATCACGTTCTTAATATCGTGAAACAAATAGTGTAATGCGCCGATATTGGGCACTTTGATTTATTTGTTCAGACAGATGGCCAATATATTTGGATACTGTTAACAATGTAAATAAACCTGACGTGTTACGTTAGTGGTACTGACGTAATTACAGATCAATTCAATTTACAGTTAAGCTTATTATTGACCGCTTGTCACAATGTTATCGTATTTGCACAGGTAGGGAGACGGGAGGTCGGGGGAATGAACTACCTTTAAAGCCTATTGTCATAATCATTATCATCACCTGCTTAGCCTTTTTCCAACTATGTTTAGGTCAGCTTCCAGTCTAACCGGATGTAGCTGCATACCAGTTCATGGAGTGACTGCTTATCTGACCTCCACAAGCCCAGTTACTGGTTAATACGGTACCCCTTGGTAAGATTAGTTGTCAGTCTTTCGGGCTGCTGACTACCCGTAACGGCTGTCAAAGATGTACATACCTTTAACATTGTAATAGGTAGATAGTCAAAAATCTAGGTAGTTCATTGTAGATGTAGGTATTTATATTTTTACCAAATTTTACAGGCTCGTACACACTGGCGCGCCGCGACGCCCGACACAAAAGCACCACGTGTCGCGCAGCGAGCGGCGCCTGTGTGTAGCGCTGTCGCGTCGCGCCTGTTTGAGGGAGCCTTAATTCATATCGTCGTAGGAAGAGTTTTTTGTACCTACCTACTTTTTGGGCACTAGAAAAAGCTAGAACAACATGAAAGCGTTTTCTGGTTTGCTACAAGCTGGTTTTGTGTTTGTTTGTTACATAGGTTATAATTTACCCCTGAAGTTTAACTTTGCTATTGTTTCTAAAAGCAATTACATATTAAAGAAGCCAGAAAACATGAATTATTTTCACACACAGACAATTAATTAGTCCAGAATATAGATGTAGGTACATGCTCCAAAATTAACGACTGCAGGGTATATAGCCTAAGACAATTTACATGAAAATCCTTTTGACAGACAGAGTCGCAATTATGACGTAATTCGATTATATTGTGGGCGTCGCGAGGTTTTCCGGGCCTGTAGGCCTTTGAAACGCTACCTCCGCCTCACCCAAATACAGGGCGATGTATTTATTTACGTTGCGCCGTCGACCATTTTGCGGAAAATCCGCGATCAGTATAAATTATTGATATAGTTTTTCTTAGGTTCGATTTTTAAGCTATTGCATAGCTTTTATCGCGGGCTTTGAGCGCGGCGACCGAATCAAGAAATTCCGTAACGAAAATAAAACCTAACACCCCCCAATCCGCCTACCATGTAGCTCGGCCGAGCGTTCGCTTAACGTGTATGTATATGGTACGACTATATTTGAATTAATATCAAAGAAAAAAATACTGCATAAATAAAAAATAAATAAATAATTATAATTGCATAAGTTGATAAAAATGCTATGCTTTACCGCGGCAGTCCCTGAGTGCCACACGTGTTTTTTTTCCTTAGGTTTACATTTTATGGTACCTACCTACCTATGGTGTAGTGAACTAAAATTATTAATTAAAATGTCCTGTGTACCTAATGGGCGTTTTCACATTATCAGATAACTACACTAACCCGATACCGATACGTCGGCAGCTACACCGACATCGATTCGATACCGATATAATTATTATCGCCCCGGTGATATTGGCGAATATCGATGACCGTCGCGACGAACCAAAAAACCATAGTAGGTACTAAGTATTGACGTCTCGAACTCGGCTGTGCGAAAAAGTGTGTTCAAGTGAAACAAAACATGGTCCGCAAATTTTTTTTTCCTCACCTCTTTTTAAAGTTTATCAATAAAAAAATATTTATGGAAAAAAATAAAATAATAGTGAATTTATGTTGAATTTGTAAGTTTTTATACGGAATCAAGGGTAATTAAGGATATAGTAATTATTTAATAATATTTTGATGGAAAAAGATTTTATTTTCATATAATAGCCAAAAGAATGACGCATGGTGGTTATATTGTTTTTTTTTAATCTAGAATAACTCGAAATCTATAAGAATTTGGTGGAACAAATGTTTTGTTATTTTGGGAGGGCTTGACCAAAGCTACAGTATGTCGGTCGATTTCTGGGACAGCCTGTATATTGTCCCAATATCGGTATCAGTCGCTGTCTGTGTCGATATTTGTGACAATAACAACACAAAGTAAAAGCGTTTAGTATGCGATTATTTGACCGCCGATATACACTACACACTATTGTTCTTAAAACATTATTTTCATTTTATTTATTTGTATTCTATGTTTCACGAACTGTGTCCAAATAAACGTTATTCTTTCTTTCTTCTTAATTTGACTGTTTAAAAATTCTAAGGGCTAGTTTCGCCAAACTGTGTTAATTCTAAATGTCCCGTTATGTCATTGGACGGATAATTTTTTGTAGTGAGACAAACCGTCAAATGGCATAACGGGACATTTACAATTAACACAGTATGGTGAAACTGGCCCTTAAACAGGAAAATTTTAATGAAACACAGCGTGAGTAGGTACAAATTACATAATATGTAATAATATACAGTAAAGATATTATAGCTAACATCTATAAGTCATCGTTAGCAGTTGGCATTGGTTGGCACTCGTGTGGAATTGTGGATATAGCCGTGTAAACATTTTTCTATCGAGCGTATCTTTCGAAAACCATATTTTTAGGCTGTGTACCTAAAATATGTATCTATTGTAAGGTTACAATGTATATGATATAATAAATAGATTATTCTGGATATAAGCTTTCTTAAAAATAATAAGATGACGTCTAACGAGATGAGATGAAAGGCGGAGAAAGACATGATACGCCGAGCAAATAAATTAGGATTTAGACAGCAGGATAATTACGATGTAAGAATCTTTGAAGCAAACTAGTACTTCCAAAGACAACAATAAATCAATATCACCGTAGTTAGCAGAGTCCTGCTGTATTAGAGCGGATAAAAACATTATGCAAAGTTTGAACTGTTACCAACTACGACAGCACATAAAAACACTTTAATAGCAAGAAACTTCTGTTATAAAAATTCTGAATACTTATTTCCTGATCTCAGCTACAGCGCTCTATTTTATAACATAATTGTAGTTAAACAGATAGAAGAGCTTCAAGTGACGAAAAACTTTTGACAATAATGTCGATAAAATACAAATACGTAAACAAAACTTTAAAGCCACGAGTAAACAAAGAAAATTATACTCCAGTTTTTATGAGTGAATAAATAAAATGAATGAAACAGTAACCCGTATAATAATCACGTTTCCTTCAAGTCAGAATGGAAATATTGATACGGAAGCGTCGTGGGTTCGTTGAGAAGAGCCGGGCTTTATGCTCCAGGGAAAAGAAAATTGTACTTTTTACATGTTTTTATAGTAAAGTCAGGGAAATTTATAGACTAGCAAGTTGACCACCGATTTACATTGTCCGTATAATTAAATCCCAACTGACATTCTTTGACAGTTGTATGAAATGGCTATAACCCGGCTAATTGGCGTAGTGTGTCAATTTGATAAACAATTAGTTTCCTTAACTGTACGTTGTTAATACAAAGTTTATTCGAATCGAGGCCAGTGGTTAAGCGACAGAGATGGATAGCGTTCTTTTGTCGTTTAAAAACCTTTTTCCATCAAATTTTGGTTTAAACTTGAGTGAGGCGTTATTTTTTCAGTCAATTGAAAATAAAAGGCATGTTACTTGAAATGGTACGTCACTTAAGACTTCTTCAGACAGTTTTTTTTTTGTATAGTAATGTACTGAAGAATAGGTGTCAACCAACAATGCCACCAGACGACATATACTATAAATGATCGGTTTAGTGAAACGATTGTAAATCACCAAGATAGGTGCTAAAATGCTGCTGAAATATAAAACTCTTCTTCTCTAAAAAGTTGAAGACCTAATTTCATGTTGACCAATAACCAGTTCATAACCACAGTTTAGCCGATGACAACGGTTTTACATGTAGGTGTAACCAAGTTAATTTGATAACATTCAATACTAGGAATCTGAAGTTTCAAATTGTAAGTTCTGAATATGAAGTTGGTGGTTGGAATTTAATATATTCCTGGCTGTTACCACTTTCATTTTACTACCCATTATTCAAATGTGAATCGTTTAAAATGGTTCAGTTTCCTAGGTGATACTTTCTCCAGACTAACAGAAGTTCCTGCATAGCTGAATATGAAAATATTTTTTATTAGCTTCATTTTCATACAGTTGACGTCGATTCTTTAAGATGGGGCCTATGACAAGCTGTGGACTGTGATAAGCTACTTTGAAGATGATAATGTTGGCGAGAACTGGGAATAAAGCGGCCAAAAGATTAAAAATAATATCTTTTACTAGGTATAATATCAACTTTAGATACAACTTTCTTTAGATTAACTTAACTTACTTTAGATTAGTTCCTATCCTCGGTCCACAGCACCAAAAAGTTAAGCATAAAAATCTTAGCCCCTTCTCAGGTTGACTCTGAAATGCCATGTTTGGCCGATGCGATGAACGCCTGAAAGGTGGCTTATCCTGATATGGTTCAGCCCGAGAACCCATCTTTCCAGAGACAGTGGGATGAGCCGCTCTGCCTGCAGGTTGGTACGGAACGTGCCCGCCTACTGGCTGTGGAAGAATGGGAGTCGGGCCTCTGGCTTCAGGCACTACCGTCACCCAATATAGTGTAGTATTATTCCTGCTGTTACATACTTTTTGCTCACAAAGCGATTAGATACATTTTACACGTCAAACGGTCAGCTTATTTTTATTCGTAACTAGCTTCTGCCCGCGACTTCGTCCGCGTGAAATTTCTTGCTACCCCGACCCACCCCGTCGCTTTTCTTAATTTTTTTTCCCGTAAGAATCTTCTACAAATTATTAGAAAACTTAAAAATAAAAGTTGGATGAAATCGGTAAAGCCGTTCTCAAGTGACGGCGTGACCAAGGGAAATAGGGATTCATTTTTATATATGTATACTTAGATTTTTTAAAGATTTAATTCGGCAATTGTTCCAAACAAGCAATGAGTCAGTCGTTGGAATTCCTGAATCATACATCTTTTTGTTTTATTAATAAAGCAAAGGTTCTATTTAATATTATATACT
Source organism: Dryobotodes eremita (assembly GCA_917490735.1). Lineage (NCBI taxonomy): Eukaryota > Metazoa > Arthropoda > Insecta > Lepidoptera > Noctuidae > Dryobotodes > Dryobotodes eremita. The sequence continues at coordinate 12,101,644 of OU823251.1, read as the reverse complement.
GGCAAATGCTAGATTACCTTGATTGTATTATTATAAAAGTTTTCGCCATGAAGAGATAATTTGTAAACATCGATCATCTGCTTGTTTCCAGGATCGTTCTGCACCTTTTTAGGGGTTAAAGATCAGTCTTACGGCCAAGTTTTGGCCTTGCCTACCCACCTAACGTATTTATCATGCCGGCTACCGAGATGCCAACCTGTCCAGTCCACAGGGATTTGTTGCCGAGTGAGATCGAAGGGTGCGGTTCGTCATTTCGTTCGTCTCTTGGATCATCAGGCGCTATAACGCGCTGAATCCCGACGGACGAAGCGTTGGGTACTACGTTGTCAGGAATCTTTTCCATTCTCAAACTATTTATCTATCAATTGAACTACTTACCTAATGTTTAATATCTAGGTCAATTTTATTTATCTTAATATGTGATGTAACGAAAGACTTAAAACTTTCCGCTTATTTTCATAAAGTTCTCTAAACAGCGACACGAATCTGTTACGTTTGCAAACGAATTAATTAATTCGTCAGAGCGCATTTAACACAAAATATATTTCGTAGCATATTTTAAGTTTTTCTCTCTCAAAATCCAGTTCAAATTATTTATTCCATATTATATTGTTTTTAATGTATATTTAAAATAACCAACGACTGATTCCTATTTTTACCTTATTGTTCTTCTGTAATTCTTATATTATTTTAATTTATAATAAATTGTTCTCGTGTTTTTGCGGTTAGAAAATGTTTGATTGGCTACCTCACGTTGGAGTTCGACCCCCTGACATGTCAGCAACACGTTTACACCGCAATAGGCACTATGCTGGGTGACACCACTTTCAGGTTCGCTACTAGTTTGCGTGCGGGCGCTCCTTGCGTGGATCTCCATCACTGTCAGTGCGGTGAAGCAATCGATCGCCTCGGACACCATGGCTTTTCCTGCAGCAGGAGTGCTGGTCGGTTAGCACGGCACGTCACCATTAATGACATCATCTGTCGGGCTCAGCTGTTTTAACACCCAGGGCACGTGACGGTGGGAAGAGGCCAGACGGAATGACCATAATGCCTTGGAAGTTGGGTAGGCCTTTGGCGTGGGATGTAACCTGTGTCAACACCCTCGCGGCATCCCATCGTCCTAGCACGGCGGGCTGTGTAGGGGTGGCTGCTGCAGGTGCAGAAAACCTCAAACGGCGCAAATATAACAATCTTATTGGGAGCTATAAGTTTGAGCCATTTGGGGTTGAAACAACAGGGCCGTGGAATGAATGAATGAATGCTCATCGAGTATTTCGGGACACCATCAAGCGGTTGGTCCACTTTTCACGTGACCAGAAGGCTGGCCTATTTGTAGGTCTAAGAATTAATATTGCCATCCAACGTGGCAACGCTGCCAGCCTTTTGGGCGCTTTTCCTACTGACAGCAATCCGGAAGAATTATTTGATGCCCAATGAGCTCTTCCCTTTTTTGCCCTTATTTACTTGTTAATAATACATACATATATTTTAGTGTTAGACAGTATATTGTATTTAAGATTTCTTAATAATTATTATGATCCAGTTTAGATTGCAGTAGAAGATATTTTTGTTTTTGAATAATAGCTTAGTAAGTGCTTAGTTTAGATTCTAAAGTAGGTAAGTACTAAACTATTACTCCAAGAAACAGCTGTGTTATAATGAAAACTTTCTAGTAAGTACAGACAGGTATTTGACGTAACACATGGTATAATAATATACTTCGCCAGATATAGCATTCCGAGACACAGTGGTCACGTGGGTGACACAAGCCCACGTCATCACCGCTGTGTTACCAGTAGTGTGTCATAATAACTCCCCAACCGCCTTTATTACCTGTGCGAATCCGATAAATCAATGAGGTTTTAACTAACAATTACGTCGGTATAAGTTTAAATTGAATTGTTTCGTTTGATTAGAAAAACAAAACGACGATTTAAATGCTTGATGTAAATTTTTTAACAGAATGGTGAAAGCAAAATGTTTCCATACTTCTTGTTTTGTTGCAATAAAGTGGCAACTGGATAGTGACGTAAGCTTGTGCATCTCGGAGTGCCAGACCTTGTTTTTTTAGACCATGACGTAACAGAGCTTCCACCAAGCTAATAAGCTCCATTGTCCTTTTTTATCACCTAGAAAAATGTTTGTAAGCAAAACAATAATCAATTTCCGTAGATCTTAAATCAATTTCAATCTAATCTAGATCGATGGTAAACAAGTCACTGATTGCTTCTTATTTTTGTTTTTTCAATTCAGGTTCCTGACAACAGTTACGGAATACTACCAAATTAGGAAAACGTAAAAATAAAATATTGAAAGTAAAGGTAAGGAAACGAAACGAACCGAACGGACTTTATAAAACTGGCCATGTCGGACCACGCACAATAAAGGGTTCCGTAGTTGGGATGAATTCATCATAAGGACAAACTTAACATTGTAGTTGAAAAACATATTCTCAGATACATTCCAACTGCAAATGTAAGTTTTAAAATTTTAGGCTCAGTAGTTTCGGAGTTATAGGGAATGGTAGATTTTCATGTATTTTCGTAAAAATAGCTTTAAAACTACGAGGCGCGTTTAATGTCTCGGTATCGGCATGAAAAAAAACGTAAATTCAATTAAAATAATTTTTATTTTTCAATGTCCCCAATCCCCAATACTTCAATGCATTTATTATATCTCGAAATTAACTTTTCTAACCCCTGTAAAAATAACTTTCCTCTTTCTCTGAAAAATGCGCATTTATTGCCGCCTTGAGCTCTTCATCGTTGGAAAATCGTTTGCCACGAAAGTCTTGTTTCAAATTAGGGAACAAATAATAATCACTTGGGGCTAGGTCCTGTAAAGAAGGTCATAAAGAATAGTGTGCACGGTACCAACGGAGGGGTGTGTCATCTTTGTTATTATTTTCATTTTCATTCGGGCATCCTCCAATATAAGCTTCTCAACTTTTTTCACGTTTTCTTCCGTAGAGGCAGTAACCGGGCCGACCGAGCGAGTGTCGTCTTCAATACTCTCTCTGCCCCTTTTCTCTGAAGAGACTCTCAGTTAAGACTCTCTCTCTCTCTGAAATTAATTTGACTACTTTTACCGTACCATGAACCATCTCTACGAGAATGGTTTTTTGCCCTTTTCCTTATTTGGTAAGGAATTTAATAACAGCGCGGTGCCCGATTTTCTTCAACATTGTTACGTTAGCCATTTCAGTTGTCGTTGACTAAGGATAACTAGCAAACTAATGATCACAACTATATGAAATGTTACCTTTATACCCTTAGATACTGTCATTAATTAATTAGTTAGTCAAATTTCCCACATCATTTGTAAATCACCCTCATAACGAGAATATATTGAACGCCCCTCGTATATATTATACAATTATAAAAAAAAAAAACGCAAAACTTGGAAAAATAAGGGTATTTGCCTCTCAAAAAGCGACCGCCATATTCAAAATTCATTTATATATGTTATACGTCCGTATTTAGGTCACAGAAATTCATGTGTGTACCAAATTTCAACTTAATCGGTTAATCAGATTCGGAGCAAAATGGCTGTGACAGACGGACAGGCAGACAGACACACGAGTGATCCTAAAAGGGTTCCGATTTTTCATTCGGGCGTACGGAACCCTGAAGTATCTGAATAAAATTCCCGACGTTAATTCGAAATCTTTGAACTTTAAAAGAGACCTTTGAGTTTGTTTCAGGTTTGCTTAAACAAGTGGTCAGGAAACTTCTACTTTATTAAGAAAATAATATAATATTTGTTGAGTGATTAAAGAGACCATGACCTCTGGTTTGTTTCGGCATTTCTTCTCATCGATCAGTCAGTTAGGAGATGCTGGCGCCATCTAGTTTTAAAATATTGACGTGTAAATTTACGTGTTAAAAAATCTACTTAGAAATAAAAATAAACATTTCATTTCAGTGTAGGTACCTAATATAGCTAACTTTCTAAATAAATACAATTTTACAAATGAAAAGTAACGGAGCTACGGAAAGCGTGCACTAGAGTCAACATCTCTGGTCTTAGTATGCATGCATATTTCATGCGTCTACCTGAATAACTTGACACTTGGTGTCAACACTGAAGTACCTACATTAACGTGTCGTAAGGCAACGTGAAACCTTTGATTTTCACGTTTTAGTCTTATACAAAAAAATCATTGTCTTTAATTAGATGGATCAAAAGTTATGTTTGGAAAATCTGTTTGACACATCGTTACAAGTGTCAAAACCGAAAAAAACATGTTTTTCAGTTTACAAGGCTTTCAAATGAAGACGTATCTCGTGATCTGCGATGTCAGGCGGATCAAGCGGACGCGGCTGTCACGAACCTGAACTTTTGTGAGGCCCATCAAGAAATGTTACATGATAAATTTGCTGTTACTTCATTAATCTTTCAACGCGGCTCTAAGAAGCGATTCAGCTCTTACGTTAGAGCTATTTTATATTCGTTTCAAAAGGCGATTTGCAAGACGTAGTAGTATCCCATTTTTGTATTGTATCTTTCGTAAAAAGAGTCCCTGGGTTCACGTAAAACCAAATTGTTTTAGTCCTCATAAAGTTCTAACACAATGATATGGGAATTGTTTTAATAGTGTATAAGGATTTGAAATAGTCGGCCTATTCTTAATTGTAAAAAACTGGTAGTTATACGTGAGTACCTATAGGTACTTCTATCACATAGAAAAAGACAACGCAATAAACATATGGCATATCTCGATATTTAAAAATATTTTCAGAGAATAATGGTTCCAAAATCAATTGCATGCAAAAATATAGGTAGGTATGTGTAATTTGAAAGCCAGCATAGATTTAGGTTACTTACGTGAGTAAAGCATCTTAGTAGAGTAAGTTGAATGTCTACTTACTGAACATGAGTATTTCAATATAATTTCTATCAATAGAATTTATTTCAGAATGCATCGCAAGTATCGCAATTGATTTTATGAAGCAATTGAATTGACCATTGCAAATATTAATTTATGAGAAAAAAAATAAGTACCGGAATAGGCAATTGCCAGCATTGAAAAAGTCACAAAAGGTATTATAAAAAGGGTAAGGTCGTAAATAGGGTAGCCCTTGAAAGGATTACCTATTTCACACAAAATGTCATTAAAAACTTTTTTGTGTCGAGTTGACGGAGAGCTACTTACAAGGTTTTAGGCATAATATTGCGTAGTTACGGTATTAAGTACTTTTCATGTAAAAACTTCCGTTTCTTTAGAACGTTCTATATTTTTACATTTACCTAAAAGGTTAGTAACTAAAACTACTTAAAATAAGCTTTAGTAATACCTACAACTCAAAAGTTGGTCGCTTAACCTTTTCTGATGAGCCAAAGTGGACACGCCTACGTTCGTAGACAAGAAACATGTACACAGCCGCTCTTTATTTATGTTTGAAATGTAAAATATAAGCATAATATTGTAAAATATGTACCTAATAGCCAGGAGTTATAGGATATATCCGCGAAGAATAGCTGCGTGTTGGTAGTATCAGTCATCGTGTGCCAGGCATTCATAGCGGTAACTGACATACATCAATCTCTTTGTTTTATAATATTTTTCATACCTTGTTCAGTTTGTTAGATTCGTCTAAAGTTTTCATTCAAGAATTCAGAAGTGATTCAGAGTGGATTTAAGTAACAGTTAAAATAAGGAAATAGGTACTTACCATGTGTATACAAAGGCGAAACATGGAACTTAACAGCGGCCGAGTAAGCTATGGGTCCAGCGCCGCCGCCTAGCTGCAGGCCGTGGCACAGCACTTGTACGATAGTGCTCACCACGGTAATGGTCCATCCCCACCCGCCTTCGGGGTAGTACCGACGCCCAAGAGTGAGGGCAGCACGCGCCCGCAGCGCAGCCGCCGTCTCAGCACCCACTGACGCGCCAGCACTCGCACACCTACCGCACCATAACACTTTAGACACCATAAACAAAACCCATCTACCAGCACTCAACCAGTAGACAATCCCTTACAAACTTCATTTCTTAGACACTGCACTAACCGACGAAACTGAGTCACTTCACGCGCCGCTTCGTATCCTACACTTTTTGAACGACCCCGCTCCCGGTTTTGTTTGCACCTTTTCGGAAGTTTTAATCTATTGCCACTAACGCCACACGTGCACATCAAGTCTTCAGGTCCTAATCTAGGAGCTGGCTGGTACTTTGGTGTAAATCCTTCACGACAATCACATTCTGGAGTCCTCCACGACAAAAGACGCTGCAGCAAGGATCGCCGTCGATGTGCCGAGTTCTTTCCGCACTCGATTGTACTTGCTTGGCCTGTATCCAGAAGGAATGACGTGCAACGTTTGCTTCCACGAGGTCCAACTTCAGCCTGCCGGTTTTCATAAGAAATTCGTTTTTGGCCATCTCTACTATGGCATGCCAAAGTAGGGACATTACTTTGTGATGCGCATTCGTTGTTATCTTCACATTTACTTTTTTGGTCGGTTGTGGGTGCGAATTCATTTTTTATTTTCTTGACATCCGTGTGAAGAGATTTCCAAGTGGCGATAACATCCTCACGCGCCGGCGTGTCACTGAAATTAGGAACGGTATAAGAATCGTGAATCTTTTCTCCCGGGCGGCCGCTGTCGGAATCTGACGGGACCGGCGCCACCCGAAGTCGCGTGGGCAAGCTGTCAGACCGGCGAAGCGTCATTGTCATTTAGATTTGGAAGTCTCATCTTTAAAACACAGCTGTTCATGTATTGTTCACTTTCACTGCTTACACATTTGCGAAATTCCCGAAACGTTATCTGAAACAAGGAAAAAAATAGTTAGCAAAATAGGATGTGTCAAGAATATTAGTTACGGGAAAGAAGTTTTTGGGATATCTCAATGTGGGACATCGCATTCATCGAGCGCATTTCTGACCTGCGCAACAGGTGGACCAGCACTGGCTGGAGTGAGACTCGTATGATGACAACCTCGATGCCACATAAACGTCAAACAGATAAACGTCAATGGGATTTATTTAGCTAAGGGAATTTAGTATAAAATAACCGGTGTAAAAAGACACTTAACGAAGCCGAGAATCACTTGTACTCCCTCGACCCCTGTACCGTTGCATGCACCCATAAGCACAATGTTTTGCGTGAGTTACGTTGCACACTTGGTAGTGTGAAACAGTGACTTTTCACACCAAAAATAAAATTCAGTTACTTAATTTGATGTACAGAATGCGAAATTGACGGCTATGTATGGGTCTTTTTACATCCTGTATGAAGTGTTTCACAATAAAACAATTCCCTTCGTTCGCAAATCATTATTTTACTGAACACATACAATAAGTAGGTACCCATACTCAAATTTAGCGACAAGGACATGGGCTAAGATAAAGACTTTGTAGCTTTATTTTGGAAGTAAATAATATTATGAATAGGAAGACTTATAAGCATTTCCCTGTCTTAATCTCATATAAAAGGTTGCTTCAGTAGTATCTAAGGTAAAATAATGCTCCGCTATTAATATTCTCATGAAATATTCATAAATTCAGTAAATGTTATGTAAATAAGGAGATTTAGGAAATTGAAGGCAATAGTCCGATAGCCGAAAGAGATTCGGTAATATTGAACATTTGTGTATCCGTAATAATCCCGGGATGATTAATGATGATTCATCTGGATTTGAAAAAGGCAATTTTGAAGCAATTATTCTAAACGATGCAGTTATTAAAAGAGCCAAATAATGCACTTGAGGACTATAAATTCTATCCAGAATTTAATGTAATGTGAAGGGTCAATGATGGCTTAGAAAAAGATATAAATTTGGGACGTTTGCCAAATAATTAAAAGCAATAATTTGTCAGTGATACTGATCTGATGAATAGTCGTGAAATGTGTTTAAATCTTGAACTGTAATTGCTGATTCGTCCTGATGTACAGTCACGGATTTATGGGCTAATTAATGTCTTTTGTGATACTAAGCACTTCGATTAGTAAGCGAAATGTCCACAAATAAAGCAGAGGCAATTTATCGAACCATAAGACAACTTTTTTTAAGAGTTAGAAAGTTGTCCATGCTGAAAAGATACTGAAAATATAGCTTTTGTTGTGGTTTTTTAGTCCTCCACATTTTTAAAGTTTGGCGACTTTCCAATAAATCGACGATGGTTCGTGGTGAAAACTTTTGAAATCAAAGACATAAATAATTGCGGTTTTTCTAGAGATTATCATCTTTAAAAAACATATATGCTAATTCTATCATGCCCATTATTTCTGATTAATTACTCAGATACAGTATGTAAACTTAAACAAAACATTCATAACGTTTACGAGACGGTTTAAAACAAACGTAAAAATAGTCTGTAAATTGAATGTGAACTAACACTATAATGGGGGTTTGAATGTTAGAACTTTTCAGACGTCATTTCATTCTGTTGCCCATTCATTCAGTCGGTAATTACATGCGCGGATTCTTTTGTTTTCCTCGCTTTGGTAGACAATTGAATTTCAAATCTTTTTGGTATCCTCGGATGATCCCTAGACAGTCTTCTATCGGTGGGTTTTATAGTAAATGCTCAACTAGTGCTTGCTATATGGTAATGTGTCTGGGCCATGAATTTAAGAAGTGATATGAATCGATTAGGTAATAGCTTTGCATTTTGAGGTAGACGGATTCTCACGGGCAGTGTAGTTTGATATGTTAAATGTTTGTCTTTTGGGTTTTATATTTTTATCAAATATACTTGTACACAGATATGTACAAGTATCGTAGATCCAGATGTACCTGAAACATAATCAGGATGTAGAGAGTGAGACAGTGTAATTGGTGTATTTACTAAAGATACACTGGGATTGTAAAAAGTTACGATAATATATGTAGTAAGACATCTCGTGCAGAAAAAATAAATAAAAAAACACATGTGTAGTTTGTGAAGTTTTATTTATTTTGTTAAAAAAGAAACTCTACGTTAAAATACTTTATGAACATAGTTTCGCAGGCGCTTAGACGTTTTTAAGTTTGATGTTATCTAGTGAAAACTTTTTAAATAAATGTTTTTTGCCTGCAGGCTGAGCATGACGCTTTCTATTTCTTGAAAGACAAGACATAGCTATTTCTATACAAAGTGACATTTCGTTTCTCCATTTTTGACAACGCACCGTAAAAATCCTTTTACTGTACCCAAACTGTCAAAATCACACTGACTACTGACAGTTGTCTGAGGTAGTGAAGACAATTTGATTTTGTAATCGCCATGATTGTTTGTAGAAAACTTTTTACTCGACGGCCACAAAGTATAAAAATGGAATGGAAAAATGGAATTTTGCACATTTGGTATGGAAAATGTGAAAAATTATTACCTGCACGTTGAGTATAAGGGTTTCATGAACGGGGTCGAATTTTTCATTATTTTTGCGATAGGACACACCATTTTCGAGATATAAGCAAAATAAAAGTAAAACATGAATAAACTACTGAATTTGGTAAGAAGTGCGGTTGACTCTTTCTACTCTGCTGCCGTCGTACTGTCTTCACGGAACGTCATTTTTGTCTATTCTTCCGTCGACAAAACGGTGTTCGTGCTTAGCCTGCAGGTCTCATATCGAACAAATTCCCGAAATAAAATTAAATTACATGGCAAAGTTTGGTCGTCAGTAAATACGTAGATGTGAAACGTAAACTTACGTAGTAAGAGTTCGTAACTCATTATTTTAAAGTAAAGCTAAATTAATCCTTCGTTTATTTGTGCCGTTGACACCACGTTTCACGACAGTTAGATCCTCATAAAAGTTAACTGCTTCGACCAACCGAAAAATAAAGCCGGTAAATACTATTTTCATCGGAATTTATTTTTCAAAAACTAAATAAAATCATTAATCGTGTGTTCAGTACAGTGAAAAGAGTGATAATAGTGAAATCGCAGCTAATTTCACTTGGAAGAGATAAATATCATTTTATTATTTCGACAAAACGCGCTGTTATGCACAGTGGTATTCTGACTTTGATTAATTCAGATATTCAAATCTCAATTTGGGACAACTGCCGACCTCATCAAGCATTCTTTCTCTTAATGTTGCTAGAGTTTTGACTTCTTATTCCTACTTTAATTCGTTGTAAAAGTTAAATAATTTATTTCCACAATGTAATTTTGGTTGGGTTTGGTTGACGATAAAAGCTTGATAGTTTAGACTAGTTTAAGGCATGCACATCGATATTAGTTTTTCTATTCACCGTGAATATTATTTAATGCATCTGCATAGCGGCTTTATTTTCAATTCAATTGACGTTCATTAAATACTGTCAATCAACAGCTGTGCGTATTTTTTTGCATTTTCCATTTTTAGTTCAATGGTTCATTAATCGTTTTACTACGTATTCTATTTTAGACTCAACGATTGGTTCATTCAATTAATATTAAATCGTTTAAAAAACTGTTTTTTAATAAAAAAGGAACCATTGCAACTGCCTGCAAGCTGTTGGGAATCAAATTGGTTCGCCTTGCTGAAACGTGACTTCAGCCTGAAAGAATGGACAATGCAATTTTACAAGTGGATTGATTGAATTTTGTATGCAAACAAAAATGATTATTTGACAAGAAATTGTATTCATTTGATCTTTCGAATTAATACAATTTCTCCTCGTTATTGTTGCAGCTAATAGAGCTTCCAAAGGCTGTGTAGATAAATTCATTGATTTTATGAAGGGCGGTAGCAAATAATTAATCAATTTTGTGAAGTAGGTAGTAAAGTTGTTGGGTACTTATCGATGAAGTCTGGAAGATGTCTGCGTGGGTACGGATAAGCAACTCCTAGTCATAATTTTGTAGACGGCTCACCACCCACGCTTCCTGCAGATTTCTTAATTAGGAACTTTTGGCAAGAAAGATTTATAGTCAGCAGATTATTGGATCTAAACATGTTCAAATATGTGTATGTGTTACATATAAAAAGAAACTAATTTATAGGGATGAACTGTCCAGCTAGGTAGTAGACTGTTAGTTAAAGTCGCGGTGGAGAAAACTCGTTAATCAAATGGTTGGTTCGTTGATTTAAACCAGAAATAGATTTGGAATTCAGTAGTATTTTGTGTCTTTGTTTCATCCAGCACCGATGCTATACTTAGAGCTTTTATTATAACCGTTATTTTAAGTTTGTTCTAACAAACTAACATCGACCTTTTTTTTGTAAGTTAATATATTGACAACAAGATCCTCATTACTGCGGCTGGAGTTCAAGGCTGGAGTGGGAGCCATTTATCTCGACTCTCGACTTGTATTATGTCTATAAATTACTTATGGCAACTTAGCCAAAACCGAAACAAGTGTAATTTTATACTGATCCTTTGTAAAGGTTACAGAAGTTCGCCCTTCCGAACTTCTGAATTTATTCCTTTGGAGCACAGCAATATTTGTTATTTAAGTACTTATTTAGGTATAATATTAAACCAATATTACACCTAGAAAAGTGAATTATGATATTGAAACTATGATTGGAATCATAGTACCATCATAGGTTCCATTATAACTTTCCTGGAAAAATATTCAGTAAGTACAACTACTTTTAATGTTGCAGTGCATGGCAGTCTGCTCATTTACCTAGTAACCATCACGATTACTCATTTCAATAACTTAGTAATTATACATTTAACATGTCCATTTGCACTATGTCAAATTTTTCTTGCGTTCTTGCAACAACCACAATACAAGAACTGGGTTTCCGCACTACCACACACGTTTCAGGATGGTTCCTCTAGTCTAATCTGTGGAATCTTGTTATGTCTCTCCTTCGTGGAAGGAATAGATCTAATTACCGTCAAGGCACCGTGAATGCGTAGTTTGCCTCTGCATAACAGACTTAATTATATTTTGATCCTGATACAATCTAAGAGAATTCTATTGGATTTACAGGAGTAAACACTGCTGTCAAGAGCTTGTAGGAACTCCTTTCCAGACTATGTCAAGTTTTTAGAAAAGTTTAATACCTACCTAATTGTTTTCTTATGAAGCTCAGTGCAATGTTACCAATTAAAAACGAAAGAAATCTACATAAGGTTCAGATATTGATTTGAACTAAGAACTACGTCTTCGTTTGCCGGCTAGGCTAACTAATCTAATATTCTTAATAATATTTGCAGAAGTTCTTTAAAAGAAAATAATCAAGAAATTCTCGGAGTATTGTAAGATTGCAATGAAATTAATAAGACGACACTCTAATTAGCAGAAGTCGGGTTTAAACGCTTATACCCAGCTAGACGAGGCGTATTCTACGATATTATGTACTTTATAATTGCTTCAAAAGATCGCATTTCAGAAGGGACTGTGACAGTTACTGACTCCGAAGTTTTTATTGAATTGCGACAAACTAATTGTGAAAGTTTAATACGAATTTAATCCTCATAATATCTCCTAGAAGTGTTGTTGTTATTGTGAATCGGTTGCAGAAATACCGATTGTATTCGTTAGAACGCATTCCGAACCATTTAATGGAATCGTCCAATAGCTGTTACTGTAAACAAGCTTTACAAAGATAATATGTTGCTGAACGAACTTTAAACGAAACCTACAAATAAATGACAAAACAATGAAACGACAGAAATGGAAAAGGTAAGACATTTTCTGTTATGTCTTTATTCAAATAATTTTCGTGTGGATTAATGGGGTCATGTAGACTACTATTGACAGCGGTCGAGATAGGATGGCTGATACCTGTACTGTATTATTAATTTGACTTTAATTTAAAATAAAAACAGTCACATTTAGTGTGTTTCCATTTAAGTTATAGTGGAAGTACATTTTCTAAAAAAGAAAAATAAACCATAATGTAGAAAAAACGACCGTGCCAAGATTTTCTCATGTTTTTTTTTTGGTATACCTACACTTTTTTTTTTCAGCAAAAGTAAAATGCGATAACTATAAAATGGAATAAAACACAAAATGTGATTGTTTTTATTTTTAATTAAAGTCAAATTATGTTTAAATTAATGAAATTTGAAATTGTACAGGTACGACAGGTATGTAATAAGACCGATTGAGATTCAGAAAGAGACTGTCAAATAGGGTATGAGTGGCCGAGACGATGTACTACAAAGCTATCGTTATTATTCGTTCTTTTAATAAAGCTCAATGAGCGATAATTTTTAAGGACTGGTACGTCATTACTCATTTTCGTATCAGTAAATATAGTCCTCCTCATAAGCGATTTACGGTCGCCCTCTCTCACCGATATTACTTTTTACGGTCATGTGTAACTTTGACAGCTGCAACAACAACAAAAACAACTTCAGCTTCACTCTCAAGCGGTTATATTAATTCCTCCACTACATTATAGTAAACTTCTAAGTTGAAATTGGAATACAGATTGATATTAAAATACTTCGTCATATGAAGTCGTTTGATATTAGGGTAAATAGCGTTTCGTGAACAATATATGGGCAGAATGGCTCCTTATTGCGTACAGTGAACTAGATATGGTGATTTTTACATTATTATGATCACTGTTATGATGAATTGCCACATTAATATATATAATTATCGTTTTTAATATGCTGTGCTAGTGATTGTTTGTTATCAGGGCAACATTTTTATAAATTTATTGTATTACTAATAAAAACTACTTTTTTATTAGAATTCTTACTCATAAAACTTTATGAATTGTGCAACCAACTGTAGGTAAGTACCCACTTGATCCATCCATATGCAACAATCCAATATTTCTGTGTTTTTCGTATCATTCGATTTGATACATAGTCCTCGACATCGAGAGCAGAGTGGCCCAGTGAAAACGGCCCCGACTTACGAGTTTGTAGGTCGTGAGTTCGAAACCAGGCGCTTCACTTTTTGTAAATAATTTCATCACCACTGCTCTCAAAACGGTGAAGGAAAACATCGTGAGGAAACCGGCATGTTCTAAAACCAAAAATTCGAAGACGTGACATCTACCAACCCGCACTGGGCCCGTGGTAGATTATAGCTGACTCCCTTTCAAATAGAGGAGGCCTGAGTCCCAGCAGTGGGAACAATATAGGCTGATTAGCTCTCGACATAATAGAAATATGTATTGAACAGTGAGATACTCCGAACGCATTCATAAGCCATAGGCTACCTAATTCATGCTTTACTAGAATTTCCGATCTATGTTTGCTCTCATACTGTATCAGCTATATGGCTTCTGGGAAATATGGCTCTCAATTTAAGTTGTTGACTGGCTCTTATGGATATAGTCACTCGTAAAGCTGGAACCGACTGATTTCTGAAAAAAACTATGTTTTCAGTTTTCATTCGAACAATTCAAACACCGAGTTCCTGTTGTTTTTTGTGGAATGAAAAATGAAATACAAATTGAAGTAATGTTTGTTTCAAAGGTTTCTGATGAAAGTGTAAACAAATCCTGTTCAGGTTTAATTATTACGCAATCATTCACTAAAGGGAATTAGTAATACATTCATCTGTATTTAGAAGGTTTCAACTTTATATCTCACCACTTTTTTCAACAATTATTGTTCGAATAACTTTATTGAATTGTAATTGAGAAATCATTGACAAAAATTGAGGTTATAAAATTAACTTCAATTGTCTAATAAAAATCATTTAAGGTGATTTAAAATTTGATGTTCTTGTTTAGGTAAGTATTCGAATAATCAAATCAAAGTACTCAATTTATAAGTGGCGTTGAAAACTGGCATTCACAGGTACGTTTTCTGATCCATTTGTTTACATTTTCATCAGATACTTTTGCAACAGACCATAGCAATATTTTTTTGTAGCTCTTATATTATCTACGTACTGGTTGTTATCATGAATGTAGTCGCCAGTATTCACACTGCATTGCTATTGTGGGGAGAGTGGGCCACAAATTACATGCCTGGTCACTCGCCTCGGGCGCTTATATAGAACTCAGTGCGGTGGCAGCGGCGCGCCACTGAAAATTTCTCATATTAGTTCTATTGTTATAGAATGACATTACGTTCAGACTTTACGGAAGCTATCGCTGAAACTATGCTTCTCTGCACTGACCGCGACTTAATTGAAAAGTAGTGTTGTGTTACTGTAAGTAAGATAGTTTTCGTTTTGGTGGTCATTAAAATAGAGAGAGAGAGAGAGAGAGAGAGAGAGAGCTGATTTATTTTATTTTTTATTAGATTTCTTTAGAGCTGCTAAATAAATAATATCGCTGGTGTCACGGAATTCTTCTGTAGATCGTCACAACAAAGGATTCAAAATGTTGGTAGAAAAATCGCTTTTTATTTTGGATTATTTTCTTATAACAACGCTTAGAACGTTAAAACGTTCTTAGATTAATCCTTTTTAGCTTAGAATGGAATCTAATTAAGTATAATTAATTTGATAGTTCAACCTTTTCTGAAAATTATCGTTAGCACCCACAATTTATTAAAAAGCGCTTATTGTATTTCTTTTGTTATTAAAGTTTCTAAGTATTTAGACAGCCGTAGCAAATGGAGTAATTTGTTTTATAATTTAGGCTGGTTTGGGAGATACATTCTAATTTCTGGATTTGTCCTAGTGTTGTAAGAGTTTAACGACCGGCAAAAAAAATCATTTAGGGACGTCAAAAACTAGAAAGTAGGACGTCTAATTTTAGAATTACCTAATAAAAATTCACGATGGTTGAATTTATTCATATTTATAGAATTACAATATAGTAATTCTTCTTTGTCCAGCAAAAACGGAGAAATGGGAACAAATAATACAATCTTACATAAATCCGTTAATGGATTTAATGACGACATAAAAGAACAGTCGATAATTAGTTTAGTCAATATACCTCCGATAAGTACCACAAGTAATTATGTAGAAGTATGACAAATTGGGGTAACATAACTAAGAATATACTCTTACCTATAAAAGTTTTAATTACAATGCTTTGTTGTATAGATAGGTACAACGAACTAACGTCTACTTGGTGGCTATGAGACCTTCGGGAGTAACAACAATAAAGCCTTCTCATATCCTAAATCTTGTAATAGTTATACAAATGTTTATCTACACATACACCGTAATAGACAATAGCCTCTGATTTAAGTTAAAAGTCAGTCGAAAATGACAAATGATATAAAAAATCATGAACTATGTAGAGCATGTGCTATGTAGTACAATGCTGATTTAGAATTCGAGTTGTACTTGGCAACTTGAGACATGAGCCCTGCCTATTTCCCCTCTGTAATTCCAAATCTCTCTTTCCGATTTGTCTTTAAATTTGATGACGGTATCTAATATATAAAATTCTCGTGTCACAGTTTTCGTTGCCATACTCCTCCGAAACGTTTTTCCGAGTTTGTAGTACGGCCAAGTCACGTTATTTGAGTTCAAAAATTAAAAATAGTAGTAATGTAATTAAAATGACATGGAGTATCATTAATAGCGAAACGGGAAGGTCATGCAACCGATGTAGTGACTACAGCCTTGATATTGATGACAGTATAATTAAATCAGATTCACAAGTCGCCGTGGCCTTTGAAAATTTCTTTACAAATATTCCTGTATCCACTACTAAATCTCTAAACTCATCACCCACTGCTGCAGAGTCTTTACTTAAAGAAAACGTCCCTGTTTGTGATTCTGAATTTCATTTCCAATATGTCACCTGTAAAGATATAATTAAAACCTTTCAAACGTTAAATGTCAAAAAGACCGCAGATCTATGGGGCAATTCTGTGGACGTTGCAAAGTCGATTATAAACATTGTATCACCTACTTTAGCTGGTATTTTTAATAAGTGTGTTGACTGTGGTGAGTTTCCTGATCTTATGAAAAACAGTAAAATAATACCGTTGTTTAAATCAGGTAGTACATCAGATCCTACTAATTATAGACCCATTTCAGTGCTACCTACTTTTAGTAAAATTTTTGAAAAACTTATTTTGAATCAAATGCAAAGATTTTTTAATAAACACAAATTACTGCATAACAAACCGGTTTTACAAGGGGTCGTTCGACTACTGATGCCGGAGTTGAACTTTTAGGACATGTTTATAATGCATGGGAGGACAAATGCGATGCTTTGGGAATCTTTTGCGATTTGTCCAAGGCATTCGATTGTGTTCTTCATGAAACATTAATCAGGAAACTGCACCACTACGGAATCCGAAACGCCTCTCTGGATCTTCTTACTTCTTACTTAAGTGATAGGATTCAGAGAGTTGATGTTAACGGAAAACGTTCACCCGGATCTGTAGTAAGAATGGGGGTCCCCCAGGGCTCAATTCTTGGCCCATTTTTATTTCTTATTTATATAAATGACTTGCCTTACCTCATAAAGGATAAACATGATATAGTGTTGTTTGCAGACGACACTTCACTTTTATTTAAACTCAAACGTCAGCAGCTGGTTACTGACAATGTAAATAGCGCTCTCGCAATAGTAGTTAACTGGTTTAATGTTAATAACCTACTTCTTAACGAGAAAAAAACTAAATGTATTAAGTTCACGATACCTCATGTTAGACAAGTAGAAACTAGTGTTCTCATAAAGGGTGAAGTGTTGAAACCCGAAGATACCACAGTATTCTTAGGCATAACTTTGGATGCCAAGCTTCAATGGGGCCCCCATATAGACAAATTGTCGAAAAAGCTTAGCTCTGCAGCATACGCCGTTAGAAAAATTCGTAATTTAACAGATTTAGAGACTGCCCGTTTAGTATACTTTAGTTATTTTCATAGTGTGATGTCGTACGGTATTCTGTTGTGGGGAAATGCCGCCGATATACAGACAATTTTTGTTTTACAAAAAAGGGCAATTCGTTCAATTTATAAATTAAGTCCCAGACACTCCCTCAGAGATAAATTTAAAGAGATTAATATTGTTACTGTGCCTTCTCAGTATATTTATGAAAATCTTTTGTATGCACATAAAAATATTAATCTGTTTAAAAAATACAGTGATATCCACAATATAAATACCAGGAACAAACACAAATTTCTTGTTCCTACAACCAGGCTCAAAAAAATTGGTGGCTCCTTTAGATGCCAATGTATACGTTTTTATAATAAACTTCCTAGCCACATTCAAGATCTAAGCTTTAATAAATTCAAATTTTTTATAAAGCGGAAATTATGCCAAAAAGCCTACTATAATGTGAAAGACTATATTGAAGACAAAAAGGCTTGGGATTGAGCTGCTCCAATAAATTTACACAGTGAATGTTGATTTTAGTTTGCTAACTCTTTTTAGACATGAATATTTACTATAAAAAGTATTATGTTATTTTCATTATTGTGAATATGAGGAATATGTGGGTCATTTTTTTTTTTTCAGTTTTATTCTTGGTCTGGCAGTTTAAGTAGTTTATGCGGCCTACCCAAATGTCCTTTCTTTGGTATTGTTCGTCGAATCGTTGAGCTCCTTAAGTTCTGAGTTGAGCTGCACGGTTACTGACAAATGCGTGCACTGACTGGACAGGTCGACTTAATCTGTGTGGTTCTTTCCTCAAAAGACCATTTCAGACACCGATCTACATGATCTTCAAACATTATTGCCGAATTTATATATACACATTGACATTGATAAATTTTATATATACAATGACATGAGTATTTACTTGTAAAGTATTATATTATTTTAATTTTGTGAATGTGAAGACTATGTGGGTAATTGCTTTTTTTTTTTTTTTCTAATTTAATTTTAATTATGATCTGGCAGTTTGAGTAATTTATGCGGCCTACCCAAATGTCCTTTCTTTGGTATTGTTCGTCGAATCGTTGAGCTCCTTAAGTCCTGACTTCCTGAGTCGAGCTGCACGATTACTGACAAATGCGTGCACTGACTGGACAGGTCCACTCAAACTGTGTGGTTCTTTCCTCAAAAGACCATTTCAGATACCAATCTGCATGGTCTTCGCATGACCTGACCAAGATTATGTCTGGACTTTAAAAGAGACTGTGACCTCTGAGTTTGTTTCGGCCTTTCTTCTCAGAGTAGTCAGATAGGAAACGCCGACCTCATCTAGTTTAAAAAACATGATTGACGTGTAAAAGTGTTTGTACAAACCTACTTACAGAAATAAAATCATTTATCATTTATCATTTATCATTTAACGGCTTAACCGATTTTGATGAAATTTTTTGTGCTTATCCGGTATCTATGAGAATCGGCCAACATCAATTTTTTTTTTTTTTTTTTTTTTTTTTTTTTTTTTTTTTTTTTTTTTTTTTTTTTTTTTTTTTTTTTTTGGTAGGTAGGGTAGGGAGTTAGGGAGGTAGGTAGGTAGGTAGGGTAGGTAGGGTAGGTAGGTAGGTAGGGTAGGTAGGTAGGTAGAGTAGGTAGGTAGAGTAGGTAGGTAGAGTAGGTAGGTAGGGTAGGTAGGTAGGGTAGGTAGGGTAGGTAGGTAGGTAGGGTAGGTAGGTAGGGTAGGTAGGTAGGGTAGGTAGGTAGGGTAGGTAGGTAGGGTAGGTAGGTAGGGTAGGTAGGTAGGGTAGGTAGGTAGGGTAGGTAGGTAGGGTAGGTAGGTAGGGTAGGTAGGTAGGGTAGGTAGGTAGGGTAGGTAGGTAGGTAGGGTACGCCGTAGATAAGTACCGCAACCCGTGCGAAGCCGGGGCGGGCAGCTAGTAATCTTATATATATCTCTGTAGATCATCGTTTATACCACGGGGGTATTAAATACAGGCAAGTAATATAATATCTCTCTGAGAAGTGATTTTATTTTGTAGTCTGCATATAAAAAAGCTGTGGTACCCGAAAAGTCCTTTATCATTTTACAAATAGGTACCTTTTTCGCAATAACCTAAACAAGTGGTTATAAAAATATTTTGTGCTACCGAGGTCTGGGCATGACGCCCATATTTTATTACGAGTACACTTATGACCGCCCTTTTACGAGGGGCTCGTGGCAAAATAATAACAGCTTGCCGCGGTCGTTTAGTGGATGGGTGACCGTCCATTTCGTACCGAGACTTCTCCGTGCCTCGGAAAGCAGAGCAGGTAGTCAGTCAGAAGCCCGAAAGTCTGACAAACGGTCTTACCAAAGGGTATATTACCTACCCAGTAACTGGGTTACGGCGGTCAGATAGGCAGTCGCTTCATGTAAAATACTCGTATTCAGCTGCACCCAGTTAGACTGGAAGCCGACCGCGACATAGTTGGGAAAGGACTAGACAGATTTGTGACCGCCCTTTTATAGTAGCTAACAGGGTAATTTGAAATTAGCTGGATTAATTGACTGAGCGAGCGCGTACCGCGAGCGAAGCGTCTCTGTTTCAGCTCGGACAAAAATGCTTTCGTATGTCCGGATGTCCGGATGGCTGATCTCCTCTACAGGTCGCATTTCTCAACTGTGTCGTGAAATTTTGTGAGCAGGTTCGCGCGTTTTCACCTATACAAACACAGGCTCGCGAGGTCTACAGTTCCCAGAACCACTAGTAATTAATAATTTGACTTTTATGCCCATTCAACATATATGTATGTTAACATCAGAATTATTAATCAATTATAAATATTTTGTAAAACGTGACTGTCCCATTATAGTACACTGTCCTTCAAGATATAGGATTTTCTTAGTTTGAAGGGCAGGGGTCTTACTCATCTGTAATAACCATACCCATCCCTTGGTGAAACAACACTGACGGTACCTAGGCTAAGTCTTTTGGTAAATGAATGATTACTTACTTACTATATTGTGACAATTATAAATATAAAATGGCTTACAAACAACTTTCTACTTAACTCTTTTTCGGCAACACTCAATCTAACTTGTCAAAAACATTTCGTATAATACTACAATAAACTGTTCAAAAAGTTCACGCTGACGCTGAACTTACTCTATACAATTTTGTATTGTATCTAAATAACTTGGTGAAATATGACAGATGGCGCCACCGGGAATCGCCGCAAACTAACTAGTTTTATTTATTCCTTAATTACATATTTATGACACCTTAATATTTTAGCTGGTAGCCAAACTAATTGTTGTTTTACCTGTTCAGCGTGCGTTTTCGTATAGAAATAGCATTCATTGACCCACCTAAATTTTTTGACATTCTTCATTTCAAAAACGGAACTAATGTCCGAAATCGACATCGATTGTGATCCTCAACATTTTTTACTAATGAAAAACGATAATTATTTTATTGTTTGAGTTTGTACAAAGAGATATTAGAGAAAGTGCAATGACTGCTATTGCCATGCTAAAACGCAACAACTATAGTGCATAGCATGACGACATGATCAGTTCTTTTAAAATAAATCACAGAATAAAAATCTGTTAGAAAAACAGCAGTTTCGTCAACAAAACTGTGGGACACCATTGTCTTTTCCCACGGGTGACAATCCCACGCAAGTACGAAGCGGTCTTATTAGAAAGCTTAACTTAATATGGAGGATAATAATCCTATACGTAGAGATTTTAATAAGGAATTTAGTGGGCAATTTGGAACCCTCCAATATTAATATTTTAATACTCAGATGTACAGTAGCATCTAAGTCGCTTCCTCACTGGGAGCATTCGCCTGCAATGTAACCATCGAAGATTCCACTTTAACGCTAGGTATTTGCAAATATACTGCACAGGTCGTCAACTGCTAGTTAACGTAGAGAGATTATTGAAACCAGCATGATAGGTTAATACCTACATATAATTAAATAGGTGGAAGTAACACGACTAGTTCACAGTTAAAGGTTACATTACAGGCGAATGCTCCCGGTGAAGGAGCGCCTTTAAATTGATTACTGTTGTAACGTAAGTAACACAGATATCTATGTTAAGTACGTTTTTTGTACAGAATAGAATACTCTTTATCAAATACTCAAATGGAATTTTACATAGTCGCCAGTTTGGTTTCACGAAAGGTAGGTCGACAACTGGTGTAAAACTCATCAACCACATTTTACAATCCTGGGAGAAGTCCCAGGATGCAATTGGCATTTTCTGTGATCTCTCAAAAACGTTTGATATATTTGATACACTGATCTGTAAATCAGAACATCAATCACTACGGAATTCGTGGACAGAGCTACTGATCTTTCCTATCTACCAAACAGGCACTAAAACGTAAACGTTAACGGGGCGACATCCTCGGGGTCCTTAGTTAAGATGGGCGTACCTCAAGGTTCAATGCTTCGCCCTTTCCTATTTCTAGTTTATATTAATGACTTTCCTTACAAGATAGCTAACTTATCGGATATAACTTTATTCGCTGATGACACTTCTCTAATTTTAGAATAGAAAAGATACGGATGTCTTACATGTCAACGACAGTCTGGCGGTTCTTCCGAAATGGTTCGCAGCTAATAATTTTTTACTTAATGCGAACAAAACTAAATGTCTTAGGTTCTCATTACCAAATGTACCCCAAGTAGGTCTAAATTTAAAACTTGATGGCTAGAAACTAGATGCTATTACGGAAACTGTATTTCTAGGAATTACTTTAGATTCAAAGTTGCAATGGGGCGCCCACATTAGAGCTCTTTCAGGTAGATTAAGTTCAGCTGCTTATGCAGTAAGAAAAATAAGGCAGTTGACTGATACAGCCACAGATAGGTTAGTATTCTTTGTTTATTTCCACAGTATTATGCTATAAGACATAATACTATGGAAATAAACAAAGTATACTGCTGTAGGGATCGGCAGCTGACATAGATTCAATTTTCATTTTACAAAAGAGGTTAATCTGAGCGATCTATAAAATGGATCCTCGCGAGTCTCTTAGAAACAAATTCAAAGAAATTGATATACTAACTCTGGCTTCTCTTAATATCTTGGAAAGTATTTTGTATGTTCGCAAAAACTTAGGACTCTTCAAAAAAAAATAAGAAGCGATTTCCATAATATAAATACACGTTGTAAAAATGAAATTGTGATACCCAAATTTAGATTAACTAAAACAAGCAAGTCATATTTTATAAACAGTATCCGCTTTTTTAACAAGTTGCCAAAATCAGTTACAGAACTTAGCGATGGAAAGTTCAAAACCCACATCAAAAGTAAATCCTTAGCAAAAAGACATACTTATGATAAGACTAAAGACTACGTTGGAGACGAGGAGGTTTGGCAATAATTCCTTCTGCACGTAGCTTTCCATGTTGTTTCCCTGGTACCTCATTAACAGCATCACTATGTAAATGTCTATTAACCGCTCCCAAATTAAGATGCTTAATTAATATTTTTTACTTTCTTCTTTGACATAATCTTCTCAATATTTGACATTATATACCTCCAATTCTTATTTCAACACTTTACGAATGACTTTTGTAACAGGATTTTAATTCAAATTTGTTGCAGTTGTAATGGCAATCATGTCATTTGGTTTAAATAGGCTTTTATTTTTATTATTTTATTTATCTTTTATATAGATTTTCCTATATTTTGTGAATGTGAGAACATTGTAGGCCTAACTTGTAGACTGTAGATTTGTATACCTTTTTCAATTTTGTTAAGTACCTGTTACTTGTTGGCAGGTCTACACTGTCCTTCCATACCTATTAACACTATAATTTGAAAACATTGTAATAGCCAACTATTTTTAAAGGAGTTTCTTGTCGGCTCTTCTCCATAGTAAATGACCAATTGGAAACGTGCACATAGTTTCTGACGTTTCATAAGCAGTGTAGGTTTATGTGAAATAAAATAATTAGATTTTGATTTTGTAGAAATTTTACATTTTACAATGGGCGGTCTTATCGCTAAAAGCGATCTTACCCAAACCCAAAACCCCGCGGCGTATACCTAATTACAAAACTACCCACATGTTTACTCTACGAGGTACTACTACTCTACGAGGGAAAGCGTTGGAAACAGTTTTCTAGTGTAATTGAACACTGTTAGTCTCGAAAACGTCCTGGTTGTGGGAACTGAACTTCCGTGTGGAGTCTGTTACGCTGTCAGTCTTAACATTTAGCTAGTAACTCTGTGCTCTAGTGATAACATTTTATTGTCCTCATAACTTTTTGTAGCGCAACAGTATTAGAAGTGAAGCGAAAGCGGACCGAACTTTATACCTAGTACCGTTTGCATCCGCAAATTTTGTGAAACTTTTTCAACCACTAAAGTTTTATTTTACCAACGAATCCAAAATGTTACTTTGTTATTGTTCTATTTTGTACAGCAGTGGTCGGGACTTCCATAACTTGCGGAGTTTACAAAATAAACGCGCGTTTAATCGTAGGCGCGGCTGTAAATTCAACACCGGGGCAGTACCTAAAGTCAACATACAGCGTCGACATTCGTTCAAGTTAATGGAGCTAACATTAAACTCGTTGTTCGAATGTTTGCACATAAAAAGTATTATTTAATTGTCAGTTGTAGAAAAATCATTCATATTCCTCGCATAACCCTTCTAATGCGTCCATTCATTCGAGCTGTAAAATAAAAAGGTGTAGCAACTGCGCGACTTTTTATGAACTCTTTAAAATATTCTGTACCTAAGTAAACCAGTAAAAAATAACGCGACCAGGTAAAACCTTTTACAGAAAAAAAATATAGCAAATTACCTACTTAAGTTAAATTACGCCCACTAAAGAAACAATTCCTTTAATATTATGAATAGAAATGTTTGCCTTTGCATACTAAGTAGGTGTAAATATATTATTCATACCAAAAGACCAGGAAATTATACATCAAAAGTGACGTGTTAGGATAATGAATGACATGTATCGGAAATGTAGCAGTTGGTGACGAATGACCCTCTCTCACTTGCGGTTTGAACTACTCCGGAGAGCACAGAGTAGTCACTAAATGGAATGCTACAAGTCCGTTAAGTGGTGTGAAATTTAAGCATAAGCTCTAACTAAAGTGTATGAACTTTTACAAGTGTTAATCGAAATTACAGTTATTGGAAAACAACCCGTTAATCGTTTGATTCGATTCGAGACAGTGTGCCAACCGAGCACGTATGAATGAATGTAGTTTATGGAGCTCTGAATATTTAATACAATAATTATGAATGCTCCATTTCTTGCTACTCCATGTCAGAATTGCTTGGATCTTCCGGAATGCGGCCAGGAATTCTCTTCTTTTCTCGACCCCGACTAACATCATGAAAAAATACTAACGCTGAAAATGCGGCTCCTATTACGGCCTTTCTCGTGTAACAAAAGTTGATTTCATACTTTATGACGAAAACGTATGAAGGGTTTATTTTCGCACCTATTGTTATACTGGAAACCTAAATTAATAATCCAGTTTTTACGACGGACAAAATACTGTTACAAATTGTTGCAGCTACAATAGATATATACTTTTGGAATGAGTTTCAGATAGTACGATCAAATAAAAACTAATCCCTATTTTTAATTGAACCTAACTTTGGAGTTTAAAATTTCATCAAGTCACATAACATAATTTGAAAATTGTTCTGTGCAAATAACTATGATAAAGAGATTTCAGAAAATTATTCTTCTTAATTCTGCCTAAGCTCTTTATAATGTACTTAAGCGTCTAATATTGGCGTCTGCAGGGAAAAATACAGATTTAAAGTTTAATTAAACCTCCTTGTAGGCTATTACAAACTTTGTATGAACTTAAGAAGTTTTATGAAAGAATTTTGCGTTGCATTAGGATTACTAAATTAATTTAGCACAGCAGCTTCTTTCTGCTTTTTTTTTTGGAAATATTAAACAATGAGACATATCTATCAAAGTTGAGTAAAGGTAAACAATAAATATGCGCAAGAGTCTCTTTGCTTATCGTCTTACTTTCCTTTCTTTTCTCTATTTCTTTCAGTGTATTTTGTCTTTCCCAGCTTCACTATCTAGGTGATTTTATAATGTCACAGTGTAAATTATGGCATCTACTTGGAAAAATAATCCCTACCTACTTTCCACCCCAAATTAAAGTTAAAAGCTACACGTAGGCAGATCAGTAAGCATAGCTAAGTACCGTCAAACGGGGTGAATAGGGGTGCAGGGGTGAATCGAGACGAAACTTTACAAGAGATTTTAACATTGAAATAATATAGTTGTTCCCAAAAAGGACTCTAATGTGTTTACTGTAATATAATTAACGATTAAGTGCTCTTGTTGACAGCAAACTATATTATTTCAATGTTAAAATTCCTTTGAAAGTTTCATTGCGATTCACCCCTGCATCCCTATTCGCCCCGTTTGACGGTACTTAGCTATGCTTACTTACTTAGTTATTTATACGTAGGTAATGAGAAATACATTAAATCGTCATCAATTTCGTGCATCGAAAGTGCTTACAAGCAAAAGCCCTTTGCCGAGGTGCCAACGTTATTATTTTGTTAACAGAATCTGTGCTTGATTGTTCTCGTAATCAAAATTTATTAAACGGAAAATTTTGTAAATTGTTTTTATGATGAGGTTTAACGCTTCTGCTTTTCGCGGGTTTGTAAATTAATTTTGCTAAGATAATCCACTGAAATGTTCGTTTATTTAACCAAAACCAAAATGTAGTTTACAAAAAGTACTTTATACATATGCAGGTAGTTTCTAGAACACGCAAATTAATTTAGGAGGATATTTTGGGTTGATAACAATGAGTGGATATGTTTTTGATAGGATATGAATTTAATGAGTCCGACGAAAGTGCAAGCAGTGCTTCGATAAATTCATTTGTAAGTGGAATGTAAAAATTCCAATCAAATAATATTGCTGCAATGTTAAATTAATGCAAACTGAAATTATGCATGCGTTTCGGTATTTCTGTGGTTAAAATGCCAACTAATGAGAACACATAATTGAGCTGACTATTCATTCATAACATGAATGGATGAAGTCTCAATTAGGTAAATGTGTGTGTAAATACTACGCATTCAATAAGTCCAAATTGCCTCGTTTCACAATTTACTGTACCGTGTACCTAAATACTCCGATAAACTCTCACTAACAACAAAACAAAATATAATTATCTACTTACCGTATTTAAGAACTTTCAACTCGCGATCGCGTTTACGTAAACCGCGTCACCGGTGAATCCCGGCGCGCCGTCCGCGCGTGTGTCCCATGCCGTAGTCGGCCTCGCACTGGCCGCTTCTGATAAAGAGAACTGATAGCATCCCACTATGTACCTTTATCTCTGTGCATATTATCATGGAAATAAACCTTCGGGAGGTTTTGCTCTTTGCTATCTTCATTTTGCGTTTTCATTTCAGGAAATTGGACTGCATTCAGTTGTTGGATTTTACATTTTCCGAGATGGCATGTTGGTGTATAATGTTATTCCAATACTCGTTAGATTTTATAATGAGTCGGTGAACATATTTAGGAAAATATTTTGTTTTTAGGTAACATAGCACTTGAAAACCGATCTTCAGTTGGTTGAGTAAAACAAATAAATAAGGTAACGCTTGATGTGGAGAAGATAAAAGTAAGTTCGTTAATGAGCGTCAAGATATACAGCGGGTCATCTGATGATGAGTTTTTACAGCTGGGCGCCATTACAGTACGATATTTTACTTTCATCTGTATCCTACGGTAATGTTTTTAAAACCACGCATTAACCCTTGAAGTGTTTCTATTTTTATCCTAGTTCAACTGATGAGTACGCTTGACTGGTTACTCATTGCATAATTTACACTGTGGGTAATTTATCATGCATGACACGCACAAATACAGGTGTAGAATTTGATAAGTTGAACGTTTTTATTAGGGGTTGAGAAGGCTCGACAGTCTCAAAGTCACGGGACAAGAGACAACTCACGATCAAAGACCCGGGATGTCCCGGTAATCCGAGACTTATATTAGAATCGATTTAATTTTGGGCCAGATGTAGTCCCAAACTTTCAATACGTTTTCCGGTTGCTTCAAACAACTGGAACTTTTTAAAGTTACTCTTGATTTTTTTGCAAGAATTTTGGGTACCATTTCCTCAATTTTTTTGATTGCCATTTGACTTTGTAAGAACTCGTCGGGTTCGTTGTGTACTATAATGCTACTGGTACTAGGGTCTGTGTCCATTATTTCCAAATGTGGCGTTTGGATACGAGGGATATTTAAAAAAAGTCTGCAATACCTTTCTTCCGCAAAAGCATTAAAGTGCAGTTTTAATTGTATAAACAAGCCAAGAAGACAAGAAGTCCCGGGACTTCGAAATACAAGACGTCCCGGGACTTCGATGCACGAGACGCAAACCCTAATTTTTAGATACGAATAAATAAAAGGACAAAACTGTAGGTGAGGCAGCCTATGGGAAGTGGTCTACCATTTGAGATGTGGTTTAACAAATTATAATTTCTCGAAGAACACCCTTAAGTTCTTCGAAAAATGATAACTTGTAAACATTTAGGGGTTTATTCATAAACGTTGCTTAAAGTTAAGTAATGATTAGCGACTGTTAAACCATACATTTTTGACGTTTAAATGTCATTTAACTTTAAGCAACGTTTATGAATAAACCCCTAAGTAACGGAGGATAACTAACGGTCATGATAAAAAAATATCGTCTACGTACATACATAGTTTGTACCAAAAATCCACATCGATATTATTATATACCTATACCAATTTTGCTTAATCACTTTTGTAACTTAACTCATCATAATTAGCCTATAATGTTTCCACATCTGAGACACAGGCCTCCTCTCGGTTAGAGAGAGTACCTACTAAAAGTAATTTCAGCTAGTATTACGAGTTGAAACGAAAAAAAACACGGATTTGACAATATTTGATTGTTAATAAATCTCAAAGGTTTATGGAAAATATGGTAATTTTCAGCGTAAATAAATCATGATGTTCTCATCGGAATATAGCCTGTAAAGGTGTCCCTTGGGATGTGTCAACGAATATATTGGGCTGACATAATCAGCACGTTTGGCAGGTGAAAAGTTTCAGGTGTTCGATATTGGTCGGGTTAAATGTTTGTCCACATAATAATATCTACTGTAGTTGTGTTACTTTTTTAATCGTTTATAATCACAACAAAGAGGCATTGTTAGTGAGATTCTCTGCAAACCTCTCAAGAATAAGCAAAAATGTTTTGAGATGCCCTTTTTTTTGCATTTGCTGCACAATGTGTTTCACTGTGCAGTTCCTAAACGTATCCTCTGTAATTTTATAAGTAAATGCGAACGCGAGTTTATCTATCGATAAGCTTTGAAGGCTAAACTACTGAACTTTTGTATAGACGAAAGTTATTTTTTTTTTGCCACAGGCCTACAAATAAATAAATCTATGGAAATAGTTCGCTTACCAAACTTCTTACTTTTGTTAGCGAACTATTTCCATAGATTATAACATTTTTTTTATTTATACACTAGCTTCGCCCGCGTGGTTGTCGGAAATTATCCCACGGGAACGTACTACCGCGATAAAAAGTATCCTACATGTTAATCCAGCCTATAAACTATCTGTGTTCCAAATTCCATCCAAATCCGTTCAGTAGTTTTTGCGTGAAAGAGTAACAAACATCGGTTCATCCATCCGCACAAACTTTCACATTTATAATATTAGTAGGATAAACTATCACAGTTGGTGATACTAATTTAAATATAACTTAAACTGCTAAGTAACTATAAAATTAAGAAATCGTCCAATGACGTCTTTCTTATCTTCTTCCTTATCTCTCTCTTATTCTCTCTTGGTCTTATTTATTAAGGGGAAGAAAGAAAGAAGACACTTGATTCGCGTATTCTTTATAATAGTCACCACTTGCACTACAGTTTAAGTTCACTCACACTGCACTAAACTAACTAAAAAGGTTTTACCCTTTTTAGTCTTCGCACAAGATCAGTGTTGTCAAGGAGTTGGATCGCCTCGACATTCACTTACTTTTCATTGAAGCAAAAAACTTAAGTAAAAGAAATAAGTTATACAGCTTGACGCTCTATAGCCGTCGTAAAAGGGCTTAATTAGTAAGAGACAGGTTAGGCGACCATTTTCAACAATTATAGCCACCCAATATGGCTTACCATATATGTATATATCTAAATACTTATATTTAGATGCCCAAGGTCTCTCCCGAATCAGCATAGAAATGTATAAAGTTGTTTCAGATGTGGTTCTAATGTCACACTATATTTAACTGACTCCGCTGGTTGGATTTAGTCCAGAACTGGGACTCTGTCGTGTTTGGTGTAGAGGCATAGTTAATTTGCTACCTTATGTTCTGTGTTTATAGATATTTTGGTATCATCTTCTTCGTCTATATAAGCAAGTAACAAATGCCTATTTAAGAACTGAACACAAATAATTCTGTTAGGTACTTACTGATGTAAGATGCATGAGCCGCTCTTTGGTTCTTGCGTTGAAGAAATGTACCGTAGTAGAAAAGTAACGTAGATGCTCTTAAATTCTAATTTCCAAAAGAGTTTTACTTCACATTATGGCTTCATGATTCAGAGGCAATAACGATCAGAGAGTAACAGGAGAGGAGATTCGAACGGAACATACATTATATATGGGTACATAGCTACTATGCAATCACCGTCGACCAATTAATTAACAAATGGACACTGTCCAACTAGTATGCATACAGTTAATAATATGTGCACACATACACTTGTGTATTTGGTAAAGTAATGGTAATTTAATATGGTGATTGGTAGTTTGATTTAATATAGGTACTTACAGCTTAGAGTAGTTGCCCTCGGGAACTCGTGGTGTGAACATTAACGATAATAGGGTGTAATTTTAAAAAGGTATTCCATGAAGCACACCCAAACGAAGCACACCTAGACGAAGCACACCTAAAGTATTCCACTTAGCACAGCCGTAGGTGGGCTTCAAATAAAAAATTAAAATAATTAATTTCCTATTCCATGAAGCACACCTACGAATATCACTCGCATAGTGCGGGGACTAAGAAATAAAAATGTCGATAGGAGAAAATATGTATTATTTAAAAGACTAACTTAAATTTCTAACATCATTCAGTTTCATTATAATAATGTGACACAATATTTGTCATTTTTGTAATCTTACTATTTAAAACCACACAGATTGTTTCATAATTATCTTTCCAAAAAAAATATTATTTTTTATTTTTTAACTATTTTTCTATTGTGTTCCTTTTTTGTGTTCTTAATAAAATCACAGATTGTTTCATAATCATGCAATAAAAACTTGGACAAATATCAAAAACATTGTAAATATAGTTTTCTATAGAGATCTATACATAATTAATAGATGGGTTAAAATTTCTACTACTTGGACCTGCCATCGGCTCCATTATTTTGTTTGAATAAATTGCACGAAAAACAGAAAAAATAACAATAACAAGACCGGCGCACAATTGCATACACTCAGCCCGTGACGTCACGATAGTGTAATGAGAACTAAGCATGTAAACAATTTCCGGAAACGCTTGGCTAAATTCGGGTTGGCTCGGGAATTCAGTGGCGGGCGCACGCGTTGACAATTAGCGCATCATGTATACGTCTTATCTATGGGATTTATATATGAACACTATGAAAATGACAAGTATTGTATCACATTATTATAATGAAACTGAAAGATGTTAGATATTTAAGTTAGTCTTTTAAATAATAAATATTTTCTCCTATCGACATTTTTATTTCTTAGTCCCCGCACTATGCGAGTGATATTCGTAGGTGTGCTTCGTGGAGTAGGAAATTAATTATTTAAAATTTTTATTTAAAGCCCACCTACGGGTGTGCTAAGTGGAATACTTTAGGTGTGCTTCGTCTGGGTGTGCTTCGTTTGGGTGTGCTTCATGGAATACCTCATTTTAAACACCATCACCTCTTAAGGGGTCATTGTACTCATCATTATGAACAACTTATATTATGGGTCCAAACCAAAAATCGCGAATAATATCAGCTGTTCCCTACATTTATGTTCGCATAACTCGTCTAAATGTAGGGAACAGCCGATATTTTTTCGCGATTTCAGGTTTGCTCCCATACCTAGTAAAAGTTTTTTATAATGTGAGTACAATGACTCCTTAAGAGGTTGATGGTGTTTAAAATTAGAGCCTGTATACAGGGTCAAATTAAATTTGCTAGCGAAACTCCGCAGACGTGATGAATATCGATATCTAACCAAGATAAAATAAAAAAGATTTGATGATTTTTTTTTGGGGTCACCGACCCTTTGTAGTGATATTACTTGAAGTATGAGTTGAGAAAATCTGTTTTTTTTGTTTTATTGTATTAAGATATCGAAACCCATCACGTCTATGAAGTTAACAATATTTTTTTAAATAATTTATTTCAAGTGACTACACTTACCTGCGGTTGATGACCCCAAAAAAACTCATCAAATTAATTAATGTTTTGTTTTATCATATTTGGTTATCGATGGCCATCACGTCTGCGCAGTTTCGCTAGCTAATTTAATTTAACCCTGACTGGAGCTGGTATTTTCTGTTGCAGTACAATTAATGCTAATGGTCTTTATTTATTGTTGGTATCAGGAGGGCAGATGGCAGTATAATTTTTCTGCATTCATTTATTCTTCATGTCATTTGACAGTAAACTTCGATCGCAATACATTTGTGAACCGTGGCGTTTAAGGCTTTATTTTATGGAGACTCATAAATCACTGTGGACCTCTATGGACTGACATGGCTGGGTCACCGACACTTGGTTAATACTGCCTCCAAAACCACAAAAATTAAAATGAGCTTGGTAAAAAAAATATTGCCCGATCAATTAATAACACATTATTCGTTACCACTTAAAACAGTAAAGCTTTCCTAATTGAGTGAAAGTGATTGAATTAGTTGCTAGCGCAAGAGGGTAAGTAATACCCCGTGAACAAGACCGAACGATGCGTTCTAATCGAATTTTTCATGAACCATTTACAATTTCGGTCCTAATTCGAACGGGATATAAAGAATAGCCGATTTTTATTCCAGATCACGTTTATTTCCATTTGATTCGAACTGATAAAACAAGGCCCAAACATATCCTCGTTTTATTTTATAAAGTGGGTGTATGAATAAAGTTGGTTTTATATTTATCTTAGTTTGATCAAATTAAATAAATGGAAGGTAAATTAATAAAGGTAGGCTGTGTTGGTAACAGTACACAAATATAACAGCTCGATCACTGCCCACATACCGGGTTCCAGGAAAATCAACAATAATAGATAAATTAAGAAAAATGACTAACATAATCATCCTACTAATGATATCATACTCCGATCACCCAGTTGCTACTCAAGTGTGGTAATTATGAGCAATGGTAGTATCTAAGAGCGCTCGTTAGGATCCCACTACATCCTATTCGTACTAAACAGAAGGATTAAGGCCCACTTGCACCACCTATCACTAAATACGTTTAGCGCTAAACGAGTTTTAAATATCATTCTGTCCCTGTCATCTTCAAACATTTGACAGAAACAGAATTATGTTTTGAACTCGTTTAGCACTAAACGTGTTCAGTGATTGGCGGTGCAAGTGGGCCTAAAATGTGTCAAGATTATTTTCAATAGCATATGGAAATAATCTTCCTCCATTTCTTTCTTTCATCATAGAAAAAAATTAAAGAAAAAGTATAAACAAAAAGAAAGAGGGTAAAGAGAGTTTTACAATTTTAGAATAGCATAATATATTATTTTAATCCAGAGTTTTGTGTTTACTTATCGCTTAGTCGTTGTAACTTTAGCTAGGAATCAATTACGACAACTCATTAGCCTATAAAGGTCCGCTGCATTAAACATACGCTTAGTACCTAACTAGCACTAACTACTACCATAAAAGGTTAAAGAAGAAATTGCTATAATCGCACGCGCCGGATCGATCACCGTAGTTTCTTGTTCGCTTACTCATTTAACAATATCGACATGTTCAACTAGATTGTTTATCTATATAACAATTACTTTTTCAGTATTTGTTATGACGCATTAGACTGTCATAATATATAGTTTATTATCAATCATACAACCCAAGAAGGCCGAAGACATTAATAAAAACGTGTAATATGGCGTTTTGTCCCAGTATCAAGGGAAGGAGTTTCCGTAAAAGCTAATAAACAAGCAAAACGCTACTTAATGCTAATAATAACTCGGACCTTATTTGGTGATTAAGATCTAGGTGACGAGAATTTAGATCCTTTTCAATATGTTATTGAATCCAGTATAACACCGCAAGTACTAAATGTTAGGGTCAAGCAAAGCATAATGGATCTTGTTCACAATAGCAAGGACATTGTGATTGGGTCGTGTGGAAACCCTGCTCGTTACAATACTAACAATGTCTATTATAGGAGAAGGGAAATTGTGAAATGTAGCTTGATTAACCTAAACACAAATGAGGGAACTGAGCTTACTGAGGGAAGGCGAGAGAGGGAAGGCTTACATTGAATAAGGCCTACATAAAATGGCATAGTAAAAAGAAGAAGTTAATGGTGATAAACATGAACAGAACTATAAACCAAATTGTGCTGATAGCAATAAAACAAAGGTGATGCATGTATTTGTGGCTCAAAAACCAAGGGCATCAGAAACACATCATAGTTTCCTCCTTTCTCCATGGAAAAATATCAATTAGAAACCTCCAACTAGCTTCTGATGTTTCATAAGGCCCCACGTAGGTTTATGTGAAACAAATCATTTGAATTGGAATAAACATACAAACATTCAAACTTTAGAGATTATGTCGACCAATGTGTTGATAATATACATTTTCCAAGTAATAGAGCTATTATCTTCCGTCCAGACTGTTCAATAAAAACGATCATTAATGTTAGCGTAAGCGGATGGCGCGATGGCGTACCGAGATTAATATTTATTGAATCACTGTATGTTAACAAGATAGTGTGTGTCCTTCGCATGTAATTTCCCTCATCCATGTTAGAATATGCTTACGTTTCCTCGATAGAATATATCTGTTCAAAGTATTTGCATATAGGTAGATCTGAAGTTTTGCAAGCCATGCTTATAAATATGGGGCTGGATTGAAAGTTTGAAACTACGGAAAAATGAATTAAAGTGTATGTTTTCCTCTAATGTATTTCTATGTGCCAGAATACGTAAGTACCAGCCATTGTTCCGCTGCATACAATTGCAGTTAGCTCGCTCGAAAATATGCTAATTTGTGATCCGTGCGTTTCGTGGGTCGCTTTGCGCAATGCTAAATGATGTAACACCTTGTAATAAAATTCGTAGCTCCGCGATCACTTCACCACTGTTTTTATAAGGATGCTAGTCGTGTTGAAAGTGCTTTTTTATATTCTACACCATTATCGTACCTACTTACCACATTACTCACAATTTATTGCAATCGGGTCACACACATCATTTTCATTGTTATTTTACATTCGTTCCGCAATTAACGGCTGGAGGCCAATCGGCAAATTAATATTCCGAGGATTATGGTTTATGTTCTGGATAACAACCAAAACAAATAATTATTATGTGCTTTTATTATTTTTATTGGTAGCGAGATTTATTGTAAATGCATAACAATAAACTGGTGTGATTAATAAAAAATGAAATATTAAAAAAAAAAAATTGTGTGTAACCTACTTAAGCGTTATGATTTATTTAAGTGCACTGTTTTATCTTTACGAAGTTGAAGTAACCACTGGCTTGCATTTATTTTCAAAAGTTTTTAAAGTCACTTCCTTTTGTAGTAAGTTACCTTTTCACCGTAAAGTTTTAAAGTTTTATAATAGAGCTTTAGCTGGATATTTGGGACTCAAATGTTTTGGAATATCAAATTGACTATTTTATGAACTTTGTAGTTTCTAATACTTACCTACTTTAAGATTGTATGTACTCATTCCTGCGGGGTAATTACGTAACACACTAACAGTAGGAATGGGTTTCATTTTGACAGTTCAACAACATTCATTGCGTTATTTACGTTGTTGAGCTGACAAGTTTTTCGAACATATGAAGCAATGGATTAGCTTCTTAGCTAGGCTTCAAAACGATTCCGATTGTGATAGATAGTGTGTTACGTGATTAGGGTGCAGAATCAAAATAACTTGAAAAAATAAACATAAGAGTACTTACTTAGTACTTACCTACGAAAAAGTAAGTGCATATCAAACTTTAAAGTTTTTGAAATCCCGCCAGCTTAGAGAGTGTCTGTTTGCTGCACAGATAGCGGATGATCGTCCTACACACAGTTAACTTAGCCAATGTGTACGTTAAATCGTACTGCGAGTTAGGCACCTACACGTGTGCTAGGAGCTTGGGCTTGGAGGAATACCAGAGAGTATTATCAAATGGAGTGACTGTCTGGAAAATCCTCCCCTTCTTCCCATAAATTTCGTTAAGAGTGACGATGATTCTTAAGCTTCATCAAAGTGTTCATAACCACAGTTTGATGGATAACCTGGAAATTCATTAATTGCTCCTCCAATGCTTAAATTCTCATCAGAAATATACCATAACGCGATGACTTGCAATTTAGAGTGCGATACGACGCGCGCGACGCGAGCGCCACGATAATATTTAGCTCCGTATCGCTTGATGTTTAAAAATATTTTTATCACCTATTTTGCGTTGTGATTAGTACCAAAATAAAGTAAAAGGTGCAAAACATTAGTGCAAGTGTTATTAAATCTCAATGACTTTATTGGACATTATTAATTGAGCTATTTTTCCACAAACTGATCCAGCAATCACAAAGTTATAAATGAGTATAAACGAACTAAACAGTGCCAAACAGTGCTATATGTGCAATTTAAACAACATAATTAACATAATAAAACACTAGAAGTGCAGTAACAGTGATAAAACGGAACAAAGAAAACCAAAACAAAATAGTGTTCTCTAAACAAAGAAACGGACTTTGAACTTTCTGATTTGAATCTGTTTGTAACGGGCTCTATACATTTTTGAAGTCCAAATACTACATACACCGTAATTTCATCACGGAACCCCAGTGTACGAGTGGCCGGTTTGCTTAGCGTTCGGCACTGATACTAGTGTTGAATGTCGGCGGATCGATCCCCACGAAAAACTTTACTTTTTGTGTTGCTGTTTTTGTTTTTTTTTTTTTTTTTGTTATTTGATTTTTTCTGAGTATTTTTCTCTTTTGTCATTTTAATTATTTGAAGTAATTTGAAGGGGACGTTATAGTGTTATTATGTCTTCTAGAACTGGTACAAAAACCGACCGCAAGATGGCAGAGAAAGCAATATGCTTTAAATGCAAGAGACTAGTGGACACTAAAAAAACAGCCTTATGTTCAGTGTGTAACAATCGGTATGAACCAGATTGCGATGGTTACCCAGAGCAAACCTACCGTCTCATGGACCAGGAATCTAAAAACAAATGGAGATGTAAGTCATGTAAGACATGCAAAAGCCAGAAAATCTTAAACACTAGCCAATTATCTCATATTACAACGAGGAGAAAAGCAAACCTGCACCGAAACTGCTCCTCTCCAGAACCAAGTGGAAATATCCTGGAAAATAAAGAACACGGAACTGTGACACCCGCCATTCAAAAATCTTCTGATATCATGGACTCTCACATATTATCCGAATACGGGAATTCAGATGAATCATATAATACTCCCAGTAAACTGTCTCAGAGTGTAGACGGCACAATATCTGAAACACTGACAGTATTAGAAATGAAAGACTCCATAAAAGAGCTCACACATAAGCTGGAAAGTACAGAAAATGAGTTAGAGAATATGATACTAGAAAATAATAATCTTAATCATCAAATAAATAAGTTAAATACGGAATTAAAAATGTTAAAAACATTGTGTCATTCTCCGGCAACCTTAGGAAACAGTCCAGCAAGTCATTATAAACGGAAAAGACATTCTCTTCTTGACCAAAATGCACTCTCCACGCCTTCTACTCCTTTGACAAGTAAGTCGATTGTCAACAGTGCTCAAAACATCGAAATAATATGCCTTCAACAAAAAATTGAGAATCTGCAACGTGAACTGAAAGACGCCCAACAGAAGATAGAAGCCTTTACAAAGAAAATAGATACGTTAAAACGTGATTACAGTTTACCTAAACATTCACCGGTATCAAAGATCTGCACACAAACGCCTATTTGTACAGAGGAGCAAAAACATGAACCGACAAATAGGATACTTATTTTCGGCTCTCAGCAATGTGTCGGCTTAGCAGCAGCCATGATAGATTCAAGACGAAATACAATGTATGAAAAGTACAAGATTGTCGCGGATACTAAACCAAATGCACTCAGTAGCCAAATAATAACGAGTTGCTGTCGTGCTAAGTTAAACTTGAATGATAAACTTGTAATTTGTTTAGGAGAGAATGATCATAATTTAAAATATACTTTATCTCAATTACAAATTGTTCTAGACACTTTTTACAATAATATGATTATTGTATTAAATGTGATCAAAAATAATTATTTAGATGTTGATAAACTCAATTATCGTATCAAAAATGTGTGTATGAGTTACAAAAAATGTAAATTTCTAGACTGCGAAACATTGAAAATATCTGAACTGTGCACTAAAATAAATTATTTAATTGACTGTAATGATTATAAGGAGAACTATTTAAATCCAAGAGAGCTTGTAAAGAGAATAGCAAGTAACAGATCAAGTATTAAGCTACTTAACAATATTAATGAACCCAAGAGAGGCACAACTCCCTTCTATTTTGATCGCATGAAATTAAAAACACAAAAAAATAATGACCTTATTAATCCTACAGAAAAAGCACAAAAGGGAACTATTCCTTATTATTTTCCAGTGACACAAAAGAATTTAACGTTTTTTCGAGCTTAAGGCTCCACCATCGGTAGGATATAATTTTAAAATAATTCATCAAAACATCGCTAGTATTTTATCCAAAACGGAAACCCTTGAATTAACCTTACAGGAACTACGCGAAGAACAGAATAGCCCAGATGTTATATGCCTTTCCGAAACATTTATAAAAAAAGGTAATGAAAGTTTTATTCATATTCATGATTACGAAATGGCTGCCAGTTTCTCCAGGGAAAAACAAAGAGGTGGGACTTGCATTTTCGTAAAGCGTGACCTTGTCTACAAGGATCTGCCGTTTATAAATAACCATGCAATACAAAATACGTTCGAAGTATGTGGCATAGAAATTACCTGTCATAAGTTGATAATTATATGTATCTATAGGACACCTCAAT
This sequence comes from Dryobotodes eremita, assembly GCA_917490735.1. NCBI lineage: Eukaryota > Metazoa > Arthropoda > Insecta > Lepidoptera > Noctuidae > Dryobotodes > Dryobotodes eremita. Next base: position 12,062,758 of record OU823251.1, on the reverse strand, counting down.
CCGAGTGGGCTCCTAGTCTTTGTGGATTTAAGGATTGAACGACAGCCTCGTTTCATGTCCAGGCAAATCACTGTCCATTCCAAGTTTGCCTGGAAGAGATCGCAGGAAGCGGTAAGGCCGCCCATTGTATATTTTGAAGTGTTTGATTTATTTTTTGTTATATATTTTGTGGTGTACATTAACGAATATATAAATAAATAAATTAATAACAACATTTCTCAATTATTTACTGGGCGATACCAATCAAAGGTTCAAACGATTGTCAGAATTTCTGGTGAGACACCAGCTATATTTCAAGATTGGTTATCGGTGATTGGAAAATCCAGACTGATCACAATGATGACGTATTAGTCTAAAGTCAAAGGTATGAGTGTGGAGCACGGTCATTCATCAAACTACCACGTTTGCTACTATTTAGCAACGATCCGCTCGAATCGTTCCTACTAATCCCTACATGTTTGCATGCATTGAGTGGATTACCTACAATCGGGGCACAAGGTTGTAATTGAGCCAACTGCCAATAGCCAATCAACGGCTTTCATTTGGTATTACCTACCTACAGCTGCTGAATTCAAAATTTAACACTGCTCAGATTCCTATTATAGTGTTACATTTTACAGTAACTACAGTCACAGTTTTGCCAACGAGAAAACCATCCAATTTTCCGGGATTGAAAGCCATAAGTATGGTATTTTTCCTACAAAACTATCTCTGTGTCGAATTTCATCAAAATCGAGTCTATAACTTAGCCTTGTAAGCGTGCCAAATCGACAGACATTTTCATATTTGCATTTGTATTGATACTAATTTAACATCGATTCTTTATTCTTCTTCATTGATGAATTACTTTCTAACTACTTAAATACTTCGTAATAAATCGAGCGATGGACATTGTATAGTGATGTCATCATATATAATGACGTCACGAATATCGATAAGTGGTAGTGACGTTTACTTTCATGCCCAGTCATACGAGGAAATGGATTTTGTAGATAATGCCTTTACTAACTGCTTTCCTGATTCTACATGAATACTTACAGTTATCGTAAAAGTTAACGTTTCGATGATATCCATGTCGAGGATGTTGGGTATTAGATGAGTAGTGAGGTATCATAAGAAAATCATTTAGAGCGATGAAGATATAATCTTGAGTATTTAATGTCTATTTCAGAATTAAATAAATGTGCGTAGGTACTTTAAAATAAAGAGGCAGGTACGGATCAAAACATCAAATACCACAAATATTAATAATCCTGAACCGGGACTGAATTTGAATTTAGACCCTTCAGAATATGACTATTCAAATTAAATTAAAATATTTAAATCATTAAACACTTCCAAAGGTTCTGTTGATAGATATTAAAACAATCTATCGAAATACTTACGTTATTGGAAGGGTCAGACATAAAAAGGATTTTAATTCTCCCTTTTGTCTAGATCGACGACAGATTCGTTCTCATGCAAAAAATTCAATATTTTATTATAATTCGTGCATTGTCCCGACACATTGCGACTTGTTTCATTGTGTTCTCATTGGATTTTTATTGAATAATTCAAAAATAGTAAGACGTTTCTTTTTATTCTGAAAGTGACGTCTCGTTAGTGTAGTATATGACACTCATGACACTTATGTCGCTAGACAGCCCCTGAACTTACGGACAACGAAATGTAGGAGTTATTTTTCAGTGCAATCTTTATTTGTTTGAAAGCAAAATAATGCATCTAGACAAGTGGACGTCAGTAGTACAGAAATTTTAAGTTTGTAAAATAAAGAGGGAGGTCCGGTCTATTCTAAATAAAACTCAGATGAAGTGAGAAAGCCGATATTGTCAATTCTTAGCATCAGCACCCTAATTGCGTAACACACTATCAATCACAATTTGAATCATTTTGAAGGATATTGCTAATCCATTGCTTCATATGTTCGAAAAATTTGTCTGCTCGACAACGTAAATAACGCAATGAATGTTGTTGAACTGTCAAAATGAAAGTCATTCCTACTGTTAGTGTGTTACGCAATTATTTCGCAGGTGGAATGACGGCTCACATCACCTAAGTTTTCACGGTGAGATTTTTACAGAGTACAAGATCGGCAGGACACTACCTTGCAGAGGTAGAATTAAACGGGTAATTAATTAAAGGTAATAATTTGTCATCATCATGTTATTTAAACATAAGTGAGTTATTATGGTCAGTTGAAAAAAATAACGGATAGAAATTAAATTCTTCGGCGGTCGGTAAATTAGTGTGACAGTAAAACATCGTTTTTTTTTATTGCTTGGTTGTTTTTCATCCTACAATGTCAGTACAAAAAATACTCAAGTAGTGTAATAAATGAATGGCCAGTAACAATGTTGGAATGGGCAGCTAGATAAATAGTTCGGCAGTTCATAGTTTAGGTTGGAACTGTGACCAATACGCGCGAGCCGAATTGGTCGCAGTAACTAAGCCAGGGCACTCCGATCAAATGGGTTAGGGTAGGTTAGAACTGTGACCAACCGCGGGCGGGCCGAGCGAGCGAAGCGTGCAGTACTGCGGTAGCGACCGGCGAGCGCTACTTCCAAGTTATATTTCTTACCGACTAATTCCGATTTGTTAACTGCCCACAGGTAACTGTCCGTTCAGTAATTTTACTACTTACCCATTTAAATATTCGTTATAACTTACTTTTATTTAATAAACTACTGTTTTTACTGCTAAACTTGTTAATAAGCATGCATTTTGTGATTTTAAATTTACCATTACTACAATAAACAACTGCCGCTTTAAATCAGTGCCATTAAATAAAAACAAACACTAATAAATGTAGCTTTTTTAATTAAATAATCAATCTTTAAACTTGAATAAGTCAACAAAAACTATATTTGAATGTGGCAAATGACAAAACATCCTCTTCTTCGCACAAGCTGCACTGAATCAGGTCATCCTGTGGGAATATGTTCGGATTGCAGAGACAAACATGTAGGTTCTAGGAATTCAGACCGAGAGGCTGCGTACAAACGTTGACTAACTCCGCAATGAGATTTTAATAATGGCTCCAATATGCATGTCATAACATCGAGAAAGAAATCCATAAAACAATCCAGTGTTCATTATTTCCATTAAAAAAATCGCTTTTAATTCCAATTTTAAAACATTTTTTAAGGTTATTGAAGTTCTAATGTGAAGTTCGAATGATTTGACCAGATAAAATAATATACTTCAGGATAAGAGACTTGCTTTGTTTTCCACGCTGCTCGTAAATTTAATAGCGTTCGAAGAGGATTGACGTCTCACAAACTGAAATCATAAACCAAGCTATAGATTTACAGGGGTCTTGAGAAAGATAAGAATGGAAAGATGTACCATTCCATCAAAACTTATGCATGCATTATTGTCTTCGAAGTTTGAAAACAAAATCGAATGTGTGTACGTCCTGTGTCCCAAGGTACGCATTCTCTTTTAAAAGGGTACACTACATAAAGACGAAAAACTTTATTCCGTCAGTCACAAATACGAATTTGAAAATACCGATTTTCATAATTCCGAATGGTTCAAAATTCCTAATATAACAACTCCGATTTATCATTCATCCTATTTTTATAATTCCAAAATTTCAATATTGCTAACGTTTATAATTACTAGTCTCAAAATACCGAGTTTCAATAGATCTAATAACAAAAAGTCCGACTTAATGATAATTCGAAACATCAAAAATACGAATTCCGATTATTAAAGTACCGATTAATTAGAATTCCGAAATAAACTATATGATAACCTAACCTAACCCAAATGATTCCCAACAATAGAGGGGATCTGGCGCTCGGCGGCCGCTGCCGCGGCGCGCTCGGTTCGCTCGCTCGCCTTTGCGCTATAATGGTAACAGTTCTAACCTAATCAAACCCAAAGGATTCAATAACAGTAGTTGGTACCCGACGCAGGTATATACAATATTAGTTTTAGTATATGGGAAACCCGAAACACGTGTCTAGTATTTTTATGTAAAGAATCTATTTACAAAATTTCAAAACTGTATCATGAAAAATCACAAAGTTATTAGCTTGTTATATTACCTGGTTGTCCGCATAAAAACATGGTCACCACGCGGCGCCAACGCACCGCACGCGCCTCCCGCGTCGTCTCGCGCTCATTGATAATAATTTGGCAGTAGGTACCTAACCGTACGGCGATTGGATTGTAATTATCCGGTAATAACATTTTCCATCACACTTGCAGGCTTTGGACTGTCGGAATGGTCTAGTGTAGGTAGATATTATTATGTACTTTATTCGTAAATGCAGCCGTAAGTGATATAACGTCGTCAATGCGATTTGTTGCACCTTATGCCAAACATTTAAAGTTCAAAGTGGATAAAAACTGTTAAATATCGCATTACTTAACACAGCAGGCTGTAGGTTTGTTGGCCATGTAGTCCAAAATTCCGTCTTGGACTGTGGTAGGAATTCGACTCACTCCTCTATCGACGGCATCAGAAACAGGATCCAAGCTGCCGGTGGTCAGGGCTCTAGAGAGAGGAACCTCCTCACTATGCGTGTTGTATCCAGAAGTACTGCTCTCTGAATCAATCCCTTGTCCCAGCTGCGCAATGAGAGCCTCCTGAGGTGTTGGTCGAGGCTATCCGCTATTAAGCCATTTTCTGTAACGATTATCGGTACAATGATTGCAGAGTCCACGTCCCACATATCGACAACCTCGTGTGCAAGTCAAGATACTTGATTTTTTTATCTTTCTCAGCTTTCACGAGATTCTCGTAATGAGGGACAGCGATATCAACAATCATTGCACGGCGCTCTCGTCGATCTATCACCACAATATCAGGCTTATTGACTACAATAGTTCTGTCAGTGATGATAGATCGACCCCAGTACAATGTGGTATGACCATTTTCGAGAACTGGGTTGGCCACATACCTGTAGTATGGTACTTCGAACTCCACAAGGTTGTACTGCAAGGCAAGTTGCTGGTGAATAATCCTAGCTACTAGATTGTGTCTGTGCAAGTACTCACCGTTAGCAAGACGAGAACAACCGGAAACTATTATGTCGGATTGATTCACCGGGACGGTGGCATGCCCAACAGATATCAACCGTACCGTCCTTGACATTGACATTGTATTTTCGATAATTATTCGTCATGATAACTTCATCCGTAATCGCACAGACAAAACCTTAGTTTTCCCCGAAGAGGTCGCCGAAACGCAGCCAGGATACAGACGCCAAAAAGTCTACATCAGGTCCATGAAGGGCCCGGAAAAAGCGTCCGTGAAGCTCTTTGCCTTGCCATACTTGCTGACGATCGTTAGTATCTAGTACTGCAGGTTTGCGCCAGTTCTCTTTTGCCAAGGAGAGCGGGTTGAGGCCTTGTCCACTGCGACTACATCTCGGTGCATCCCCACGTCAGTTTGAAGGAAATATTCCCTGACACTGCAAATCTCGCGGTTGTGGAGGGTTTTAGCATTTAGGAAACCTCGACCCCCACACTTCCGCGGGATGTACAGCCTCATCACTGATGATCGTGGGTGATGTATCCGATATGCCGTCAGCAATGTACGGACCTTCCTATCCAGAGCATCAAGTTCCGTCTATGCCATTTATTATTATTATTATCAACACTAAGACAGAGAAGGATGAAATACAAGAGCTGAACTAATGGAATGCATTGTTTTTGTTCATAAGAATGGATCAGGGAATAAACGGCCCTGAAGATGGACCGTTGCATGGAACACAATGCTGAGTGGAAATGAGAACGGTGCATCTACAAAGGTGTTTAGCAAATGAATGGGTTACCTAGAAATCTCAAGCTTTCTTTAGAAAACGAGGTTGTACTCAAAGTAATTAAGGTTTTGCGGTCTTACCTTCGAATTACGTATTCACTTCTTCTAATGAATTCTTTATTCATTTTTTGCAAACTCGAAGAGCAATTTAGAAAGAAAGAAAAGAAAGAAAATACATTTATTTGCGGTAAACATGACGCAAAGAAAAAAACAACCAAACACAAAAAAATAACGAGTTGGAGGAAAATACGCGTCGCATGTTTTGTTACAATATTTTATCGTTTAGCTTGATAGTGCCCTGAAAGGTCCACATTTGACCGTGGACTGTAACTGTCATAGTTTAAAGACAATTTTAATATAGTTCAAAAGTTTTGTTGTAAACTTTCCGATTTTACTTACTTACTAGTTTCATTGCAATTTTTATATAGGATGACAGGTGGAGTAAAAATTGTACTAAAAACGGTTATCTATACATGTGTGTCGTCATAAACGTGATATGTTCTTCTGGATGCTCTTGATGTTTTTGTCTAGACAATGCTGCGAATCTTCAAAACAGACTTTTGACTTGCTATCACAGATATACGCTTAATTCTCAGCTGTAAAACGAAATTCGTTCAGTGACGTAATTGCAAGGTTTGATCCTTTCGCGTTGTAGTTCGCCAAACTTTAGACAACTTGAAGCGTCGCTATCGATCTAGAAGAAATATTGTCTAATACTCGACCGGAGCGAACTTTAGTTTGTTTGAATTACTTTTTCTAAGTAAATAGTTTTAGAAGGGGCACACCCAAATTCTCCGAAATATTTTGTTCCGAAAAACGACATTCCGATTTTCAATAGGGACTTCGAATAAACTGCTCAAATTAGGATTCTGATTCAATTAGTATAATATTCAGTTACGCATATAAATTCAAAATCTTTAAGTAACGTTTAATGTAATTTAAAAACGTCTACTTTGTTATTAATATGTGTGTATTAATATTATTTTTTTGTGTTTTCTTCTTATTATACAACATTAGTTTTAGTATATGCGAAACCTGAATATAGTTTGTTCAGAATAAGTAACTGAATCGATTCCAATAATTTTTAAACCACGTTATATTTTGTCGCAAAAATATTTAAAAAAACGTTACAAGTTGGACACCAAGCGACACTAAGTACCTATCCGCAATCATACGCGCACAACACAGGTCACGGCAGGTCATAGCGGCACAAGGCGCGGGCGCACGGCGGGGCGGGGGTAAAACAACCACTTCAGTCGCCCGGACGCTACAGGTTGACGCGCACGTGTTACGCTCCCTTTCAGTTACAATACGCCATCGCGATTGCGCGGCCGCCGTGGGCCTTACAGTTGTCTTTCGGTTGATCGTGTACCGTGTACCTATCGTATGTAAAAAGTATCGTGTAACCATGTCTTTCTCATACACAAACGTCCGGTACACAGAAATGGTACGTGCACTAGCGGTGTGTGGTGATAACGTATCCCTGGCAGTGCGGCGGTACGAGAAGCAATTCAGCCTCAGAGTATCGTGAAACACAATGCTTTCCGCCACACAAAAATCTAGGGGCTACGGTACCTTTCGGCCTCCGACAGCCACTGGACCACTATTTTTTATATTTTTAAATGTTTTTGTATGGTTTTTGTAAAAATATTTAAAAATGTATTTAATATGTATCAAGATAAATAAAACATATGACATCTACCAACCCGCCCTGGGCCCGCGTGGTAGATTACAGCCCATTCCCTCTCGAAGAGAGGAGGGCTGTGGCCCAGCAGTGGGAACATTATAGGCTGATTATGCAAGATAAATAAACGAAAATAATAATTACTTTATTTCGGAACATCCATTACAGATTATTTATAATTATATTAAGAAACTAATTAATTTAATAAACCACAAAAAAAACTAAATCAAATAGACACGTGGAGTGCGATCCAGTGTTTTAGAAATGGATCGTCTAACCGGTCCGCTATTATTTTCAGAATGCTATTGGAGCTTCCTCTGAAACGGTGTAATATGGAGGCCACTCTCTTTCTCATAATGGCATGAAAGCCATCAATCCAAGCCTCCATAAACATACCAGACGCGTTAAGATGCAACAAGTTTTTGCATCTTTTATATTCACAGAATTACGAAAATGTTTGATTGCTTTTTTATCAATTAAAGTCACCACATTTTCGTAGCGGATTTTGATGCGGTTTTCAACATCATGTAGAGAACTTATTGCGGAAATTTAAGTGTATAAATATAAACTTAAATATAATAAAGAAATCTAGATGTTTTGTCAACTCTTAAAAACCGAGAGAAGCAGGGGCGGGTCGCTAGTTAGTTATAATACAGTTACAGTTACACAGACCCTTATGATTCACATTTTAAGACCCAGTCACATTAAATGCGATAATTTGCAGAAACATCCATAAATAAATTTGCATAAACAGCTTAGGTGATTTATTTGTTGATCGGTGGGACCTCTGTGGAAGGTCAAAGACTTTATTTATGATCAATTTATTTCTATCTATCGTAGACTAGGATTTGCATGATCATATAGTAAAGTGGATTATCCCTCATGATGCACTATTGATATTTGCAAGCTCCTCGTAAAGTTTATGCCTTCATCGAAAATCACGTCTCAGAACGCATCTTCATATTCATGGCATGTCTACCAACTGCAGGAGAACAATATAATAGCAATAAAACAACAGCTGCGATATTAAAAGTGATTTTATACTTATACTTTCTGGCAGAAGAGGCTGCGAAAGTCTGGTGTAATAAAATTTAACTGTGAGTTATAAACTACTTTGTCTGAAGGTTACGACTTTGATAGTTTATCTATTAAGTGTTTGGCGCTAAGCGGCCATCTTTTGTCCATATAATGTCATGGCGTTTACACGTGATTTGGGAATCCTAAAGCTATTTTAAAGTATTACTTTAGTGCCATGACAGTGGACATTTGTTCTTATTCTATTGCATTTCTAATTCAGTGTTAGCTGACCCGACAGACTTTGACCTGACCACAAAAATCCGATAGAAAAAAAGAGCATTTTTCCAATTTTCCGTGAAAACTTTTCAATTATTTCCCCGTATACACCTTATTCGGACTAATACGAATATTTTAAAACAAAAAATAGCCAAATCGGTCCAGCTGTTCTCAAGTCACCAAGTTCACCAACGAACAGCATTTCAATGTTATTATTTATTTATAGAAGGATTAATTAAATTGTTGTCATGTTCACTGGATGGTAGAATTATTACTAAAACTAATTAATACTACCGCAGTTTGAAATAAAGTGTTGTCGAGTGGTCCGCAGTGGCTTGTGAGCGACTCGAGCACGCAAGCCCTGTTCGCTATATTAAATCCACTTACTGTCAGAATTGCAAGCGGTCACACTGTCCACAGGAATGGAGAACATAAGTAATGTCACTTAGCGTCTTCATCTCGTCTAGTTGTTGATGGTGTAAGGGGTTCTACCCACATGTAATTGGCCTTGGCCGTTTTATGTTAAAAAAATAAATATTCGGGTGCCGCAAATTCAATTCTCCAGTATTTGTTTAACAACAAAGCCGACCTGAAGCAAAAACTACACGTATTCGATTTTGATTCGGCTTTGTGCCGATCGGAAAACTTGGTTGGGCATCTACTCTTGCTGAATCATGTTCGGGTCGGCTTTGCATAATTTGAGCTAAGTCGGGCGGCTTTTCCTCAACATAAAATCTTAATCTCAAAAAAGCACTTTTCTATGAAAGTACAATACCTACGCGGTCAAAATGTATGAAACAACATTTTTTTTTTTAAATACCCGACAAAAAATGTCTACTGTAGGAGGTCTATAATCAAATGGTGAATTCATGGTCACAGTTTGCGCACTGGTAAAAATTTCTTCCTGTATCTACCTACATAATATACATATTCGTTTTGCTGCCCAGCTATGACGAATAATGCTGAGCGGAACAAGTGTGTGTGAAGCATCCCTTTTACAATTTACAATGCCTTTAATTGGTGCTCTATCATACAACTTGGTAATGGGCAGTCGACTCCTGTATGCTAATAACAATTAACTGCAACATACAACATGATGCTCTAATTTTGACTGATTGCATCAACTAGTATCAAATTAGGGTTCATTGGAATTTGATGATTCACTTTAGTTTCTATGCACATGTTTTAGTAGCTATCTTTGAGTCATTAAACTCATACATTCTGATTGCGGTGATAGTGTTATTTATGTTAAATCTAAGTATTTAAGCAAACTATTTAAAACAACGTAAAAACGAGGCTTTTTTATTTTTTTTTTATTTTTAAAACGTTGCCCCACACTAGGAATTTCTCCTGTATTGTGGGTGCGTTTACAAACATTTAAAACTCACATACACAAACAGCCAGACCCGGAACAACTACTTGTAGGTCATACAAATATTTGTTCCGTGCGGGAATCGAACCCGCGACACGCAGCGCGGCAGTCAATCGCTTAACCACTGCGCCAACCGTGCCGTCCGCTTTGCTTCACTTAATTAAATAAATATTTCTTTAGGGCTATTAATCAAATTCTTAGCGTAATAAACTCTCTCGAAGTTTAGGAGGCTAGAGGTTTTATTAATAACTTTTTCTTCACACTACTTTTTCTTTATAGGGAAAAAGAATTAAATGCGCATCAGTTTTAAGGTGGATTAATGTGAGAAGTACCCTTGCTGACACTCAATCGGACCTACTCTTCACGACTGCTGGATTGGCCTTTCATTCTTCAAAGAGCGGTCAAAGCCACAATCACTATGCTTGGCGAACTGACTGAATCGCAGTTTGATGTTAACCGCAGACACGGGGATGCTTCAGGTCTTCGTCATCAGTATTTTATTGTTAATAATCGTCTGCTGCGTTGGAAGGCCCCATAAGGTGGACCGATAACCTTGTGAAGGCCGCAGGAAACCGCTGGATGCGAGAAGTACTGAGCCAGTCGACGTGGCGTGGCTATGTCCAGCAGTGGACGTCTTTCGGGGAAAATAATGATGATGAAACGTCTGCTGCTGGACTAAGGCCAGCCGGCCTATAGTTGCCACATTGACCGGTTCTGCGCTGCCTTCAGATATTATTCTTCTTATTTTATCTTCTTCTTTTTCTTTTTTTTATGTTTCTTCTCATGTCTGCATAAAAAATAGGCGTTTCTTGCTTACTAAACTAACAGTCTGTAAGTCCCATTTTGTTGTCGGTTGCAGAAATGGCTTAATTACGAAGGTACCAATAGATGTCCCGCTTGCTGGTAACGTGTTGTCGTGGGGACCCAGTGTTGGCTTAATGACGTCATTCAGACAACTTGCCCTGTTATATTTTAATATTTTTTACTATGTTGAAGGTGCTCTATTAACAGTTTTATGTTCAAATATAATGTAGGACAGTTACTGTTGTCACAAAATAAATTTAGGTACCTAAACGCCCGACATTAGTGAGAAGTATATTTAGTTAAACAGTTGCCCGACGACGGTAAAGTTACTAATGAGGCCAATTAGAACAGGATTCGTACGCAGGTGAGATGATTTAGAGAGATGATCCCGATTTTAGTATGAAAGTACTTAAACAAAGCACAGCAGAAAGCAACAAAACTCATTTGTTCTTTTTTTTAAAGACACTTCTAATTTCCACTAGCCAATACGAAAAGCCTAAAAGGTGCGAAAGGTAAATTCCGCAGTATTTAATCCCGTAGCCCCGCTGTCTAGCGTTATCCTACTAATGGTAGTATAAATAGTGGAGTCGAGTATTGAATTATTGCGCTACTCAGCCACGTAGGTTCTTATACCGATTAGCGGTAAGTGGCCGTTTGTTACTCTTGGGTTATCTGCCGTATTTTTTTTTTGCTTTACAGCAAAAACATATAACCAATGCGCAAACTGTAACCATGAATTCAGCATGTGATTCTAGACCCGCAGCGTAGAAACATTTCGTAGGCTATTAAAAAGAAAAAAATTGTGGTCCCATACACATTTTGTCCGCGTAGGTATTACACTTTGTACATATGATTTGAAAAAGGCACTTGCCCGAATTTGAACCCACAACCTCGACCATGAGAAGCGGGGCCAGCACGACATTACGGAAACAATGAATTTGTTCAATTGACAGCCGCAATACTCCTCTATGATTCTGATTAAAACCCTTAGATAAGCGTGTTGATTTTGGCAACATGTCCTCAGCTTCAGGGTTATCCTTGTAGGTAGACTTTACACGCTTCTGCGATCAAATAAATGATTATATTTTTAATTTTTTCGGATCTACAACAAAGGATACAAAATTACACATATACAATATATATCACTATAATAAAAAAGGTTATTTTACGTGTGCTCCTTCAATTACAGAAGACCACAACATGCACACATTATAACTAGGTGTAAACAGGATAACAATTAAAATAGGGGAAATAAATGATGAATGATGAAAACAAATTATTGAAATTTAAGAAAAAGAAATAACACGTCAAGATTGAGCATTCATATTACAATGGTGAACAGAATAGAGAAAATAAGTTATTAAATTTGAGGGAAAAAAAATCATCAATTCATTCATTCTTCAATTATTTATTGAAGTTAAAAATAAAAGTCATTATGCTACGAACATAAACCACCTGGGCCTGCTGGCTGGTAACAGATATAATTTTGTCTCCATTAAGCTTTTCAATTTCTTTTCTTCCGGCTAAATGGCTACGTAATAATTTTTTGGGATATTCATGCTAATGAATAATAATTATAAATTTACTGCACAGTTCTACCGACTATTAATTTTGCTAAGGTTCATTCTTGCCTTTTACAAAGAATTTAAAAGCGGAAATAGACACTTTATTTTTCTTATGAAAATATTTCGTGAAGGAACTTAAGTAGTTCTTCACGAAATATTTTTATTTTAATTTCGTCTAGGAACTTCTTAACCTTGTTTTATTGAATAATTCCAAGAAGTTAAGTACCTTTCATTGTTATAGCATTGATAAATTAAAAAGTTCATAGCCGCAGTACTATTTCTTAAGAATACTATAAAATAATTTACGGTCAAGAATTTAGTTTCATAATATTATTTTAAGTTAGTTGTTACTTTTAACTATGTACTTACAAATACCTGCCCTAATTCCAAAGCAGAATCTAAAGGAGATAATATTTACTCAAATAGAAATTAACGTTGTGAAAAGACATTAAAACCTCCACGCTTTTAAGTGGGAGCGCTCCTCGAGTAATTCAATTGAACGGTTCCACGCAAGATGCTCACTCAGTGGTCCTACACGTCTTGACCTTAATACACGGATGTGCAAACCAAGTGTCGAAATTATTGCCATTTTATGTTTTCATTTTACTACAGAAACTTTGATGTTTACATTTTAAAGGAAAATGATTTTTAAATGTATGTGGATCCAAAATTTTGTGAATCATTCCTGCAGTTAAATGTATGTTTATAGGAATAATTCCTACATAGTTACCTTTGTTTCCTTAAGGGACCTATCCTTCCTATTCCTACCTGATTGATAACCAATCTTCTTATTGGCTTCTATCTCGTTTCTTGTCCATATTCTGCTGAGTCTAGGGATCCTCCACTGCGTGCCAGTCCCCTAAGTGTTTAGTTTTCCTCATTCAGTTTTTGCCTACTGTTTTCCGAATATATGACTCTTTCGATTCCACGTTTTGGTCTCTGGTGTCCATTTTTCCTAATGCTGCTTTGCTATTTGCTATCATACTTTCTAGTCACATGCCATTGGATGGCCATTTTGCGAATGATTTTGGGCTAAACTGCTTAAGTTGCTACCATATATTGCCATATTGCTCATTCCATTCTACGTTTATCGACTGTTCCCTCACACATAACGCAATTTACCTGAAAATAAACAATTTCTTTCATGGTTTTGTAACTACTAATTGATTTCACCCAAAAAATACAAGATAGCGCTTGAAAAAAATAAAATAAAATGTAAGTTAAGACGGGAACGTCCAAATATTTTCGGTCTGCCTATTTTGTTTACACATCAAATTGAGCGTCTGTAACCAAGGTATCGCTTTCCGATTTCCTTTATTAAATTTTGCGGCGAACTGGCGAATTTAATATACATATAAAAAACATGTATGTAGTTTACACGCGATAGAAGTGAAATCTTCAAAAATGTGAACTGCAAGTATGAATGTGTTCTATCTCATAATCTCGCAAGTTAAATCCTATAGATGTGTGTGTTTGTCTCTTTTTAATGTCGTTTTTTCGTTTCATCGAGTTTCAAATCACAATGGGGCTAAAGAAGTTTTCTCTTCAAAAATAAACAAGTCTACAAGGTGTGCTGTAGTCGTTACTAAAGTTCATACTAAGTTTTAATTCACTGAACTGGCATGCACAGACGAATGAGCTAGAGTCTATATAACTTAATTGCAGAATATAAAAACATTAAACGAACAATTTTGAGAGTTTAAACAGCTTCAATTGTTTTCACTTTCAGTCCTTGTCCAAAATTAGTTTGAATTTACAGTTGTTTATTGCAATATCCAGATTGTATTTAGCAATAGGTTCCCTCATAAACAGAAGTTTGGAAACCATGCTCGTAAACATTTTATTGGTTTTCATCGATCGCGCCATTGTAAATTTCCATTTGGTGTTTATTTAGGATCAATCCACGCGAAAGATTTTTCGTAGCGTGCTACGAAAATAGCTAGAAAATGAATAAAGGCTTCTTCAAACAGGCGTGACACGCGATGCGAAACAAAGGCACCGCCTGTCGCGCAACGAGCGGTGCCTTTGTGTCGCGTGCAATTCTCGTCGCGTGTCGCGCCTGTTTGAAGCCTTAAACCAGTGTTTATTCAGGTTTTTACAGCCGTGATAATGCATATCTACAGCTGAATTTAATTGGTTTTGCGTTTACTTATCTTGTCTGCTGAAATGAACCTTTTTGGCGCAGCCGTGAGGCACACACTGTTGTTGTAAAACATTACATTCACTTTTTTTATTTTGTTATTTGTATTTTGTATTTCACGAACTGTGTCTAAATAAACTTTATTCTTTCTTTATTTCTTTTATGCCTTTTCCACCAGCTACAGTGAATGCAATTTAGAATGATTTGTTTAGATATTTTTATAGTTTTTAAATTCTTTTTTTCTGTTTTTTGTCTAATTGTTATTTAAATTTACTTTACAAAATAAAACCATAGCTCCTCACACTCTCCCTGTATGTCAAACTAAAGATAATCGCATTTTCTGAACCTGCGACTTTTTTTCATTACAAAAGCAAGTTTGTCGTCTTCCTAAATCACATACGGCACGTCTGTGTTTCAATGATCGGCACTCTCGTGCATACCAACTAATCTACACGAAATGTAGAACAATTGGATTCGGGGTTCAGTTAAAACTGGGACCAGTACGCGTTTTCCTTATAGACGTGTTATGACGACCTAGTTTCCGCTAAGTGCAGACCTTTTATACGTAGAGTTTACCTGTCAGAAGTTCGATGAAACTTTTATAGTGGCTAAAGATAACTTTGTAGGTTGACGATACAATTTTTACTGAATTGATTTGAAATCGAATGATGTGATAAAGTAAGGGTTCGATTTAAAAGTAGATGTAGAGACAAAAAATTAAAAGAGTATGCTTAGATGGTTTGGTCATGTTGAGCAGATGAATGAAAGGCGACTAAAAAAACGCATTTACAAGGTAAATGTGAGTGGAAACGCCGGGAGGGACGCCCTAGGAGGACATATAGTGACCTTATTGGAAAAGGTGCGTAGTACTCTTAACCGGCGTGCGTGTATGACCAGATGTATGAACATAAACGAGGCAAAAGGAGTATGTGAGAATCGTAGCAGGTGGCGTTCCGTAGTTTCTGCCTACCCCCATGGGAAGAAGGCGTGAGTTTATGCATGGATGTATATATATTTTTACTGAAATATTCTTTTATCTTTTACATATTTTGAACATTTTATTC
This sequence comes from Dryobotodes eremita, assembly GCA_917490735.1. Classification (NCBI taxonomy): domain Eukaryota; kingdom Metazoa; phylum Arthropoda; class Insecta; order Lepidoptera; family Noctuidae; genus Dryobotodes; species Dryobotodes eremita. The sequence goes on along the minus strand of OU823251.1, from coordinate 12,047,063 downwards.
TTAGTTACTGCTTCAGCACAAGTACGATTAGACATATATGTATCATTAACAATAATGTAGATAATCATAATCAAGAAGACTTGCTTACTTTTTATACCAACACACAGAGTCTAATAACTGATTCCCTAATTGAGGTTTCCTTTACAAAAATATGAGTAGAATATTAAAAAAATGAATTTTTTGGATGTTTTAGCATAAAGTGAACGCCCTAGTAATCCTTCGAACAACAGTCCGAATAATAATAACGCGATGCTGAGCCGGTATTGTTCATAAATTCCTTTTGTCCGCTTAAGTGAATTGCTCCCAGTCTGAAATGTATGGACGAACATTTTCAAACGATGAGAGCTATCAAGCTGATTGGTCATTTTCATTATGGCTCCTGTCGTTTCGCGATTGTATTCCCACATGAAATCTCGATTCATCGTGCTAAATAGTTTAATTATTCATTTTGATGGTAATAGGGATTTGAATATGAGATTGCTCTATTAAATCGAGGTGCCATAATACATTGGCCACTAATTAAAAAGTTTATATTTTGAATACATTTTATTTATTTATTAAAACTTTATGCACTAGTAAAAAATACTGTACAAAAGCGGACTTAATGCCTGAGGCATTTTCTACCAGTCAACCTTAGGGTAATGCAGACAAAAAACATGGCAGGTGCAATATGGGATAGATAGCTCGGAAATAAGTATAGAATACAAGAATAAATACTAATACATACATATATGGTATATATAAACAAAATAAAATTAGTCAGGAGAAATAACGATCGGTAGAGGAGAAAACGAATCCAGCAAATCAGCGCTGGGATGTTTCGGCCAACTTCTGACGGATATGCTCACGTGCCTTCACTTTAAAAGATAACCGACTGATTGCCGTCCTGATGTCCAGAGGGAGCGCATTCCAAAGAAAGACCGCCTGGACAAAGAAAGAAGAATGAATGAAGCCGGAATGGTGAGAACGACATCGTAGAAGACGATAGCAATTGTTGGTGGAACGAAAATTTTTAGTAAGGGCAGAGCATAAATATTGAATTTGGGAAGTCAGGTAAGAAGGAGATGTGGGTTTTTCGAGAATAGAGAACAACGTGGACAGAGCCCTCGACTCTCTGCGCTGACGAATGGTTAATCATTTTAAAAGCAGTCTGTGTGCGGATACATGGTCATACATACGAAGACTGAAAACGAATCGAATGAAGTTATTGAGAAGGCGGTCAAGTTTATTGAGCAGATCTGCATTCAGGTCATAGTAACACACATCACCATAGTCAATTATAAGAAATATTAAGGACCGTATAAGGATTGCTTTTATGTGAATATATCCTATGAGATAAGGAGTGAAAGTTTTCTTAAGTGAAAGAAGTGAAGTGAAGTGTTAGTATTTGACTAATTAGGTAGATATCTACAGATAGAGCCCACAAGTCACTATTCAATCATATTCAGGCCAAGCACACCTGTTATTATATTTGTATTGTTCCCATTCTTTTTTATTCTTTACTTCTGCAAAACCAGATTGGAAACTTCGTATTAGATCGCCAAACGTTAAAGAAGCTGAAAAAAGCAATACTTTTTATTCGTAAATCGGTTTCGTGACATCGCTCCCGACCGGGACAGACGGCATCGAGATAAAGTATGTCATTTTGTGGAAAACCCGTCCTAAATATAGGCGCGAGATTATTTCTGAAGCGGCGTGTCGCGCGCCGCCGCCGCCGTGCGCCCGTCCAATACCAATCTAAACACATTACCGACACACCGCCCAAACTTTGAACGTTTATTACGACAATGTTTTAAAACACTGATTAACTGTAAAACTTAACGCAATTACAGTGTTAAGACGTAAACTGTAAACTCATTTACTTTTATAGACTCTAAAGTTCGTGCAAACGCGGAAATGTGATACGATGTCAGTGTTGTGTTGTGATATTTTGTGATAGTGTTTATTTTATTATGATGTGGTAGTGACATTTTATTTTTTAAATATGTTTGTGTTGGTTCCGTTTGTCTTGGTGCTGTTATCACAGTGTGTTTTGGCACAGGAAGAGAAAGAAGGACCTATTATCGGTTAGTTTGAAAGTTTTTGCCTTATTAATTGGGTTGTGGACATAACCTATTGAATTAGCTAGGTTGAATTTGTTTAAAACTCTCGAAATTTCCATGAGTTTCCATTCTTATGACATGACTAACAACAACTCAGAAATAATGCAAGTAAACAAAGGTTACAAGCAGTACCTACCTTAAATATAACTAACTATTAGAGAAAGTCCTAATATATATTTGCTTACAAAATATAATTATTAAAATGTATGTAATTTCTGTTTCAGGTGGAATATTTTACAAAGACTCCGATGACTTGAGAGTGGCGCTGGATGTGAGCGCGAAAAGTTTTAATTTCAGGACCTCTGTAAAGGAAGTATCTGTAAGAGGAGAAGTTCTGGAAATAAGCAAATATGTATGCGAACTGGCGGAGGTAGGTACATACTACAATGTATTTGTTATTGACGGAAAAAGATACAGTAATGCAGCTTTTTGTTGATAGACTTAACATCGAACTCAATAGACTTCGACCAATATAAAATAGTAGAGGTTATTATAGTGGTTTTATTACTGGGCACAAATAAAAGCAGTCTACCTAAATAAAACGCAAAACGAGTCGAAAAGCAAAGTAAAATTAATTGCTATTAACATTCATTGAATGTTGATAGATTTGAATTCTTCATCTGCTCATTCAATTTGAAATTACTCGCGTGGAAGAATAATGCGATTCTGCGATTGATACTGATGTCTTTTATAAATTTTCTTTGCTTCTATATTTTCAGTTTTGTTCATTGATCTGACTGTAAAACGTAACTTTTTTACGACTTTTTCCAATTGTTCTTTTCTTTTTCATTGCCCACCTATTTTACATGGTTTTGGGGTAATTCTGGTTCAGATTGCCAAACTTTCTTTGTGTTCATCTTAGATTCAAATTGAATTTCGTCTCTTAGTGAAAAATGAATGTTAAAATATTACGATATTTTTAAAAGTTTCTTTGGAAGGGTTCTGTTTTATTTAAAACGATTGAGCGTATTACGCGGTATAAGCGGGTATGTAGATATGTAGATTTATCAATTCAACTGTAGTAAAATGTGTTTAAACCTACAGTTGCATAACACAAATCACAATGATATCACAAATTTTAAGAATAAATATACTTGAATACCTAATAAGATAACAGAAGTCCCAGTAAACTCATAGTTAGCATAACTTTTTTCCTACATATTGAAAACGAAAACTCAAAGAAATATGATCATAGCAGCGCCCTTAGGCTATATTTGCAGGAAATAAAAACTGGGAAAGAAAAGTTCCTTGTCTGTTTTGTTTTGATTATACAGGCCGTAATGGGACGGTTCCACTATATTTTGCAGTATATACGTAGAAACCTATTTTGGTGAGCCTTTGTAGATCTCACAACAAGGTTTTCTTTTCCCAAATTGCTACTTAATATCCACCCAAAATCTCATTGCAGAATTTCTTCCAAATTCTTCTTAAAATTGATACAAATTCCCTATCTAAATTCCAGGAAGGCGTGATCGGAATCATTGATGGGATAGGCGGACGAGCCAGCGAGAACATCCAGGCACTATGTGACATGCTAGAGCTGCCCCATGTCAGTATACAGCACAACGATCTCTGCAATGACGAATGGTCCGTCCTGAACATGTATCCCAGCCCTTCTGCTTATAATATGGTAAGGTTATAGGTGTATAGGTATTTTCTTATAATAGTTCCATCGGCATCGGTAACATGAGTTCAGAAGTTCCACAAAAAGTTTAATCCTTGACAAATGACGGTACACGATTTCACATTATAAAGAAGGATGTTAAAAAAGTTCAACATAATTTTTTAGACGACCTTTTTTTTCTGGCCGTTAGTGTGCTAACTGGCCATTCGAACTTCAAAAAATCAAGAGATGCCATTAAGTTATTATTCAATATATATTTTTCTTTAAAAAAAAAATGATTTCCTTTTATTTTAGTGACAAAGTTGCCAGTATTTTGTTTAATAATAATAATGTACAATAATGGAAACTTTTTACTTCGACAAGCAATGTTTGAAGAATCACGTAGGAGAATTGTTAATTTGTTCTAAAGTCATTATGAAAAGCCATTAGATACTATATTTTTAATATACCTATGTACTTTTCAACAAAAAATAAAAGAAGGTAATGTATCCTAGAGAACAACAGCTTTTGTTCAAAAACCTCATAATACGAGTATGTCGTATTAATTCGTAAAACAGAAATGTTATGGCATTAATATGAAATATTTTTAAGCTTAAAAGTAAATCAAAAGCACAATGAAAATAAAATACGGGACAGTGCTGTGATATTTACGAGTTTTATTCTGTAGGCGCGTTTTCAGCCTTGGAATATAAAGGACGTGCCTACCGTGTTTTTTTTATAAAGATTAAATAGGTGTTGTGTTGTGTCTTTCACCAGGTAAGTAAAGTTTGAGTATCGTAATCGCGGTACATTAGATACAAACTTCTACGCCACCGAGGAAAATATACTTAGTTTGGAGAACAGTAACTCACGTATTCTTGTATCTCGCGTGAAATGATAGGCAGCAGCTGTTTTATGTTAATATTAGCTTCTCTGTTCGTTCGAAATCGTGACATTACGGAAGCTTTGCCTTTTAAAAGAAAACTGAAACGTGTTTTCAATTATTTCTTTGTCGATTTAAACCTTACGCTATGGGATTTTTTTAAACGGTTTCAACAATTTACCCGTAAAGGCAAATTTAAGTGTATTATGCTATATAGACGCCTCGCTCCTTTTTTCCACAACAGAAGTTTAGGAAATCATTTATTAGTGTATGGACAGCAATGTTCTTATTTGAACTAAGAAGCCAGCCGTTATCGGCTCAGGAGTTCAGCAGTTTAATAATGTCTACGATCACAAACATAAATTCGCTAATTACTGATAATACAATCATACCTTTTTCTTTATGTTTATGATCATTTGTTTACTTATCTATTACTAGAGTAAGATCTTTTCCTACCAATAGAACCTACATAAATTAATTGATAGACGGAGCTGTGAGGCATACGTAATCCATGTTAGATCACTTGTTTCCAAGAATCCTCTCCCAAGCTGCAGATAAATATTTCAAACAATCAGGAGCTTAGAAACTTTGTTGTCAGTTCTTCGGGTACTTGCTATAGTTACCTTTGTGTTTTGTTTTCTTGTTATCATAGTTTGCTTATTAAATTAAAATGCAGTAGTTAGTTAAGCTGGGCACGCCACAATTGCGGCGGTAAGTCCCCTCTTTGAGGAGTGCTTTGAGAGGCGCCACGGCGTCCTCACCTTCCGCCTGACGCAGGTCCTCACCGGACATGGCTGTTTCGGGAGGTTCCTGTTTCGGATAAGGCGGGAGGAAACGCCCTGGTGTTATCATTGTGTGGATCGACCGGAGGACACGGTGGAGCATACGGTGGAAATCTGCCCGGTTTGGGCGGAGAACCGCCGTGTCCTCGTGGCGGCGATCGGCGGCGGCGATCTCTCGCGTCCGGCCCTGGTCTAGACCATGGTACGGAGCGAGAGGGAATGGGAAGCCGTCACCTCCTTCTGCGAAGCAGTAATGCTCGCGAAGGACAAGGCGGAGCACTTGAGGGTGAGGCAGTCGTTGCGCCCTCGCGCTCCTAGTCGCCGCAGGAGGAGACACCCTGGGCGTCGGGAGTCTATAGCCGACTCCCGGTCACAGTAGGTGCGGGCTTGCGGACGGCGAGCAATGGGCAGCTCGCTGTTCGGTAAGGATCAGGCCCGGGTCGACGGCGCGTCGTGTTCCACGCGCGCCTCAAAGAGATGTCAGCACCATTGACGGGATCGGATAGGGCCCATGCCTGTCGGGGTCGCGGATTTTTCGAAAGAGTTACCTTGGTCCTGGCGCACAGGCAACTGCAGGAACACACGGGTGGGTTTTAGTCAGTAAGAGTCTGACAGGCCCTTCCGCTCCGCCCAGAGCGGGAGAAGTCATTTGATGACATCCCACCCAAAAAAAAAAGTAGGTAGTTAAGTAGATATGCCTACTGAAAATGGGAAAGATTGATAGTTGTAACAAAAAGGAAACTAATACTTTTTTCACCACACCGGGGGTCACCGAATTCCATTTCTCGGTAAAACCGTTTCCTTTTCCGTGTTACTTGATATTCGTAATAACTCTAGACAGACCTTTTTATGCTTACCCATATTTTGGATGATACTTTTATTTCCTTTTCATATTGTGTACATTCACATTTTACCATATAAAGGAGCGACCTTTAAACTCAAGGGTAAACTGAAAACATAGGTACATACCTACAGTTACCAACATAAATGACAAATGACAATAAATTATATTTATTTTTGTAAATTGGTTTTTAAAAACACGTTTACACGTCAAAAATAAGTTGTTGTCTAGTTTTAAATGTTTTTGAACTAGATGAGGTAAGTGTTTCCTATTGTTTATGTATATTAACATTGATATAACCGTGTACCTAAAGCGCATACGCCACGGCTAGACCGGTTGGTACATAGCTCTGATAGAATTACGTAGATTTGGAGACGAGCATCAACCTCGACTGGATCCTGTTGTTCTATAAAAGTTTTAAACTACATAAAAACGAATTGTACATTTCCTTGACTAGTTTTCAACAAAGACAGGAATAATATTGGGATCGGAAAGAAAGTTATGTAAGAATAAACTTACCTATAGAAACAAAATAAGCTCAAAATATTGATTGTTCTATTGTAATAATTTTCCAGGTTTTAGAAAAGTTGATATTGCACAAGGAATGGCGGAACTTCACGTTACTGTACGTGAAGGGACAGAGTCTCCTGCGCGTGAGTGATTTATTGCAGCTTGGCAACTATACTTACCCGTACGTAGTTACCGTGAGAGAACTCAGCGGCGATGACTACAGGTAACCTTTGCTTTTTAATAACCAATAGTTTGTAAAGAAGCTTGTCCCAGGAAGTACTCCCATCATACCTAGGATTAGTGTCCGTGACATCACAGGCATATGACACCTTGTGTCTAGGATAGCACGCAATTTTTCTGATGTTGTAGATCATCCCTGGGCAGTTGTAACCAGGGTGAAAGACAGCTTGTTTGAAAACAGTCTAGGATTTTCTCCAGAAACAAAAATTATACATCTTTTTTCCACTAAACTTTTCACACGACTCATCACAACTACATTGCATACGTCAATGATACACCGATACAAATAGGTTCATGATACTCCTACACGTACGTACATATAAGTTTATGCGGGAATTCAGACGTGGCTAGACAGTTTGCATTTGATTTGAAAAACATAAAATAATTTCTTTATCTTTGTATTCGTCAAGTGTGGGCGTCATTCTGCAAGTTGCGCCGTGTTACAGCGTTTATTTTTCTTATTATAGCGTCGTTTTATACTCCTACTTGTAAAACTATAAAGAGAGAACCGCAAAAAACCGTCTGATCTTTATCTCTGGTATACCAAAGGAGGATGTAGTTTCCAACGTGTAAGTACGTGAAATAGACCAGAAATAGCTTTCGGGTATGAAGCAGCTATAAATATTTATTTTTCAGTTTCGAATATCTATGAAGGCTCACTACTACATAATTGAACTATACGGTCTAGCTGAAACATGTAGAATGCCTTTTATATATAGATTTGCTACTTGTATATGTAGGAAAGTATTAACGGACACCGTCCATCTTCTGTCTAAATGTGTATATGTAATTTTTAGTTTTAGCAGTAATAAATAGTAGTTAAATATTGTTTCTCGTTTCAGGGAAGTCCTAATAGATGCTAAACACAACGGCTACACGAACTTCGTGGTGGATTGTCCGTCTAGGAACTTGGAACAGATGTTGCTTCACGCACAACAGGTGGGCATGATGGCCGAAGAGCATTCGTACATCTTCGTGTCGCCTGACCTCTTCACCCTGGACATGAGTCGGTACCAATACGGGGGGGTTAATATGACTGGTGAGTTCTATTGTGTGAGTAAAACAACTTAATAGAAATAGGTGAAAAAATAGCTTTTTTTTACCTATTACTATTTTAACTAGTTTTTTTTACCATTTGAGAGGCCCTTAGAGAGGTCCATGGGAATGTGACAAATTTCAATTTTACGTCAGAAATATCTAATAATGATGGTCGATGGAAATAATTTTTATGTCGTAGGATATTTTTTTTATAAATATTATTAAAACGAAATTAATAGTCAGTGTTAATTAATTTCAAAGCTTGTTCAACAATACTCTATTGCTAACTGTGTAGGTTTGTAAATTGCTTGTCGTGAATTACCTCACTATTATTTTTTGTTGTTTTGTTGCGGTAAGCTACGTGGGTGGCTATTTTATTTTGTTGCCTTTGGACGCAATACAGGGTGGAAATGGACATCGACGCGCAACCTGTTACTATGGATTTAGTACATGATGCGAAACCCCCTGCCTTGAAAGAATCCGTCGGTTATTAAAAAAAAATTGCTGTCTCATACATTCTGACCGCGTAGGCACTTTTCTAAGAAACAGGTTTTTTTTTTTTGATAACCTACAGAAATTTCTACACTAGTGGAGATCCAGAATCATGTGCTGAATTAATGGTTACTGTTTGCACATCGATGTCCCTGCCACCCTGTACAAAAGCGGGATCTGCTGAAAGTTTTAGAAGATTTTTTAAATCCTGTTAAAGATCACTTATTAATAGCCATACTTTTTAGGATTTCGTATAGTAGAACTAGACAACAAAGACAATGAGAAATTGTGGAACTTTACGACGACATTCAACCAAGAGACCGGGAAGACTCTAGAACCGGAGGAACTTAAGACCCAACTACACCTCATACACGATGCGGTGGAAGTGTTCGCCGCAGCCATCAAGAAAGTAAACGTAGAAGCTGAACCACTAAACTGCGAAAATTATAAAGCCTGGGATTACGGATCAACTCTCCTGAATTTTATGAAGACGGTGAGTTATTTTGCCAACAAGGCCCGCTAGCACCACAGATCATGAAATTCGTTTAGCGCTAAACATATTTAAAACATCATTCTCAATACTCAATTCAATTCTTTATCTTTTTTTATTATATATTTTTTTCTTTATTCTTTCTATCTTTTTTTCTGTGTCTGTCACCTTCAAAAGATTGACAGAAACGAGCGATGTTTTAAATACGTTTAGCAGTAAACGTATTTAGTGATTTATGATGCAAGCGGGTCTTACTTCTAATGTAGCATTCTTTTTACAAAATCACATACTGTGACATATTTATTAAATTATTGTACATTGGGGCTCGCAAAAGAGACGCAAACGAATGTCGTCCCCCATCTTAAAATCAGTCCCTAAGAAATAACATGACCTATAAGTCTATATACAATGACTACGTAAAGGAAGGGTACTTACTGGCTTGCTCCCAAGGGATCGCGACACAGTCAGTGCCTACATATGTTTAATTCTGTTAGACGATGCACAGAGACGGTTGTTTATGTTCTTATCAAGATTTTTTGACGTGTTACAGAACAAAGTGTACGGAATAACAAGATCATTGATATTCAACGGGTTGGGACAGCGTACGGATGTCACTTTCGATATACTAGAATTAACTTCTGCTGGCAATCAAACTGTAAGTACATTGACGGGCATCCCATTTTTATCGAAGTCAAGTACCTACTGACTTCGATAAAAACGGGATACCTTCCTCGGTATATAGCGCAGTGATTATTTATTCAACATTACCTTATATCGAACGGAGAAAAGATTCATTTAATTTTGTAAACAAAAACTATTATAAGTTATTGAAAAATAAAATACGAACTTGCTCCAAATAAAAGCTTAAGGAAAAAGGCTAAACTGATATATGTACTGCATTACCACAAATATCATACACTAATTATTTCCATTTAGATTGGATCATGGAAAAACAACAAATTAAAAATAGAAAGGCCGTTTGTCACTGATGCAGAAATTACACAAGAATCAGCAATGAGGAACAAAACATTGAGAGTACTCATAGCAACGGTAAGTCTTATCAGTAATTGAAGTTAGGGGTGCACCCCAAACAATCATAGGTATACACACATATTTGTATTAAATATTCTGCTCTTATTGTGATCCTTGTAGCAACTTAGTGCCCGTTTTCTTTCTTCGTTCTTAAATTCATTGAATACCATATTAACTTGGCTTAAACTTGAAACTTTTCCCCAGCTAAAGCACTAGGAATTGGTGAAGGGCGGGCGTTTTTATAGAGGGCTGTCTTATGTAATTTGGACGTTCTTAAAGTGCTGATTCTAAGCCGATTTTTTATTTATATTGTTCAACAGGCTCCACCATACGGTTACCTAAAAGAATCTCACAAAAAACTAGAAGGTAACGATCGATATGAAGGGTTCACGATTGATATAATTGATAGACTGAGTGAAATTTTAGGATTCAATTACGAATTTGATGTTGAGAATAATTATGGTACTCTAACCAAAAATGGCTGGAGTGGAATGGCCTTACAATTGATGGAAGAGGTATGTAATAAACTAAATTATAATATATTATGTTTCAAAATAGTTGACTGCTTACTATAGGTACAGGGTGACACGCAAACTGTAACCATGAATTCAGCACATGATTCTAGAATCCCTAACGAAGAAATTTTTCGTCGGTTATCAAACAAAAAATCGTTTGTTTCATAGAAAAGTGCAATACGAGTACCGACTTCGACAAAATGTATAGTAGAACAGCAATTTTCGTTTTTAATAACCGACGAAAATTTTTACCGCAGGGGCAGGGTTTTAGAATCATGTTCTGAATCCATGGTAACAGATTGCGCGACGATGTCCCTGCCACCCTGTCTAACAAGTAGGTATAAACTACTTTACCATAGTTTTGGATTGATATTAATAATATACATTTCCATTTATATTGTAGCAAAACATTTTCCGTTTGTCTTTGGATTAACATGGGTTTTTCTAAACCTTGCCAGACACTAGCACTTTCTCCTGTAACTATTATTATGTATTGAGGGATTTGTGGGAAACGTAAATCTTACAAAACCTAAAAGCCAGAACTAGTTATATGCCAAATGCTTGCCAAATATTTGTTCTGCGCGCAAATAAGGTCCGTGAACTCTATTGCACAAAACTGATCAATCAAGGTTATAAATTATGCATTAAACAAAGAGATTTAAGATACTGTACTATAGAGAGGCTACGCCAAGAAATTTCATAGAAATACTGTAATCCCATATCTCTGTGACACCATTTAGCACAATATAGCAAAATTAGACCGGCCTGCAGGCGCACCACAATAGACTGAGCGACTTTTACCCACTATAGGACAAAATAATGTATCGGAATACAATTTTGATCGCTATGTCTTTGGCATTAAAAATCAATTTCCGTAATTCGAGAACGCTCGCATTCTAAGTCTGAATCTATCAAAACTACCTCTAATCTTCATGAATTTTTGACACACTTTTGACATTAGGTGTCGCTGGTCGATGAGAAGAGATTGCAACTAGATTTTGAACGTTTATAATTTGAATTGAATTGAATTGAATTTATTTAATTATAATTATTATATATCATTTATTTATTTAATTTATAATTGAGTTGAATTGGCCTTCTGGTATCATCTCGTATTAAGAAATACTGTAACAATTATTTCACTATAATGTTGTAGAAAGCCGACCTAGCTATATGCGATTTCACGATGACGGCGGTGCGACAGACCGGCATCGATTTCTCCACGCCATTCATGACTCTCGGTATCGGTATTCTTTACAAGCAGCCCAGTAAGCAGCCACCTGAGATGTTCTCCTTCATGGCTGTTTTCTCCAAGGAGGTATTTTATATGAATTTCTACATTTTGTCTCTGCATACTTTTATCACCTACCTACTCCTGACAACCAGTGCTAGTTACCAAGGGGCATCGTATTACCTAATAACTGGGTTGTCGATTGTGGAGGTCAGATAGACAGTCGCTCCATGTTAAGATGGGTATTCAGCTGCATCCGGTTAGACTGGAAGCTGACCTCAACATAGTTGAGAATAGGCTAGGCAAATGATGATCATGATGATGACTCATAAAAACTTGACTCTTTAAATTCTTTTCTATTTCTTCTTTCCTCGTGTTCCTGTTTAAGAAAGACTTTGCTTTGGGGTTCTCTTTTAATTCAGATTTATATTTATTTGGATAACAAATTACTTTAAATCCGACTAAACTTAATATGGTTGTGCTAGTGATTACACATGAGCAAAACAACTCGCAGGGATTGAACTCACGATCTCTCTTTTGCCAACCCGTGAATTAAGGAAAGATCATTCCAAACAGTAAACCACTAAATCTTTTAATCTTATATCCATTAATTTCCTTTCGCCTGTTTTGTTCCTAGTCTATAACATAATTCCTATCAATGTAATCAGGTGTGGTACTACATGATGCTGATTCAGTTGGCTTTGGGTGTGACGATGATTTTCGTTGGCCGTATATCTAACAAGGAATGGCAGAATCCGGTGCCCTGTATCGAGTCTCCCGAGGAACTTAACAATCAGTTCAGCTTCGCCAATTCGGTGTGGCTTATTATTGGTTCTGTTATGCAACAAGGTTCTGAAATTGCGCCAATGTAAGTAAATAATATAATATTATGAAAGGTTATTTATTTATTAAAAAAACACGTGTGGCACTCGGGGACTGCCGCAGTAAGGCTATTGCATAGCATTTTTTATCAACTTATGCAATTATAATTATTTATTTATGCAGTATTTTTTTTTCTTTGATATTAATTCAAGTACAGTCGTACCATATACATACACGTTAAGCGAACGCTCGGCTGAGCTACATGGTAGGCGGAGTGGGGGGTGTTAGGTTTTATTTTCGTTACGGAATTTCTTGATTCGGTCGCCGCGCTCAAAGCCCGTGATAAAAGCTATGCAATAGCTTAAAAATACATAGTGATACGATATAATTATTATTAGTTAATATTCAATTCCTTTTGAGTCAAAAAAATATGGATTAGTTAAGGTAGCTTTGCGTATTTAGGTAGGCGCATTAGATTTGCTAAGCTGTAAGATTGTTTACTTAACTTTTTTGTCGTACTTTTGGGAGCTTTAAGTGCAGTAGACGTTTCATAGTTAATATATTTTCTCTTTATGGGTGTATTATAGGTAGTACACCTCAGCCTAACCCTTCGGGGAATGCAGGCGTGACGTTATGTGTGTATTTTCACTTTGTTTTTATAAACTTAAGCAATGAAGAAAACGTAAAGCAAAATAATTGTTTACAGTGCCTTAGCTCCCCGTATGATCACTAGTGTGTGGTGGTTCTTCACCATGGTGATGGTGGCATCCTACGTGGGTACATTGGTCGCCTTCCTTACTGTCGAAAAAAATGTTTTGCCTTTTAATACGGTTGAAGAGCTCGCCAAGCACAAGGCAATTTCTTATGGAGCCAAGAAGCTGGGATCCACCAAACAGTTTTTTGAGGTTTTTATTTTTACAAAATAGGGAATATGCATACAATTGTTTTTATTCATTTAATCAGTAAAGTCAAAAAAAAAGGAAAATTTAATTATGGTGTCGGCCATGATGTGACGTCATTTTCCACGATACTGCTTTGTTTACATCGCTTTTTTAGCCCCAAATCATATAAATTAAATTATGTTTCGTGCTTTATTCAAGCAGAAATCGGACTTACCTACCTTAGTGTGAATTCAAGTAGTTTGCTAAGAATAGGATGTTTATTCACATGGCTTTTGACGTCACATCCGGCGTTTTCGAAAACTACGCGTTTCGAGTTTGCGTTCCGTTCCTCCAAAAATCACAACATAAAAAAAACGAATTGTAAAATAAGAAAGGAATTCAAAGAAAAATTGCTAGTTATTTTTTGCACTATGTTCTTACATATAAATAGTTAAAAGTTTTAAATTACTTGCATATTCCCTATTGTAGATACTTAATGTCATCATAAATCCTTCCATCAGTTATTTGATAAAAAATAAATCTAAACTATTTAACATTTCTTTCAGGATTCCACAAATCCAACATATCAGGAAATGTACAAGAAAATGGTGAAACACGGTTGGCTCGTCGGCGAAAACGACATCGGAGTCGCAATGTTAGTTTCTATAACCTGAACTACCTAAACCTATCTATACTTATACATATTATAAATTAAAATCGCTTTTCGTGTCTCTCTATGTCACCGTATTGTTCTTATAAACTACGCAACGGATTTTGATATGGTTATTCATCATTATTTAGAGAATTTGTTCCAGAAGGTTTATGTGTATGATACATTTAAATACAATACAATATTAAACTTAATTATGTACATACAATAAACAAATCTCGATGTTTTGTCAAGTCGTGAAAACCGCGTGAAGCAGCACCCTTATTGCGTAACACACTATCAATCACAATCTGAATCATTTTGAAGAATATTGCTAATCCATTGCTTCGTATGTTCGAAAAATTTGTCTGTTCAACAACGTAAATAACGCAATGAATGTTGTTGAACTGTCAAAATGAAAATTATTCCTACTGTTAGTGTTACGCAATTACCCCGCAGGAGCTGGTCGCTAGTTTCAAATAAATCAAGATCGAACGATCATTTAAAACACAATTTACTCGATTTATGCTAAATTAAAATATTTTTAATGGCTTCAAAGTTCTCAATTATTTTTCTTCCACTATTTTCAGGGCTGAAAACCAGCAGTATGCCTTTTTCATGGAATCAACATCTCTAGAATATTATGTAGAACGACACTGTGACTTACTGCAAGTCGGCGGGTTGCTCGACTCCAAAAGTTATGGCATCGGAATGAAGAAAAGTATGAATTCTTTACTTTTTTTATATACACAATTTTTCATCATCATCATTCTAATGCCCTTATCCCAATTTATTTGCGGTCGGCACAACATGTCTTTGTCTTCCATACTTCTCTATTAGTTCTTATCTCGGTAGTCCAGGAGGCCTTTTTTTTTTTTTTTTTTTTTTTTTTTTTTTTTTTTTTTTTTTTTTGTGGCCTACTCTCCAAGTCCGTCAATAAAGTTTCGGGCCCATCGGAAAGTTGTTCGATACAAAGTGATCCTTACTACCGATAAACTAAATTTTCGGACGGGCACATACACATTGGGAGTATGGATAACTGTCAAATCGTGTTTTCATTAGTTCTTAGTCCAGGCCCCGAAGTGATCTTATGTCCGTAAGTGATACGGAGTAGGAACCACCCACGGATATCTATGGAACCACCCATAACTTCGGTCGAAACTACGGATTTCGTGCTTAGGGAGTAGGCCCCCTGGTGCGGATACAGGGGAGGGGGCAACTGGAGCTGCCCTGGGTTTGACCAAACTGAGTCTAAAACTCTAATTATTAGACATAAACATAGTTTTATAACCTTTATTTTTGCTTTGTATCTGTACAGTATACTAAGATATAGATAAGTTGTAGTGATCCTCAAAAATGGGGGGCACATTGTTGAGTTTAGGGAAAATAAGTACCGAAGGTTTTTTTAAAAGGCTTTAACGGCTTGAGAAATCCCCCTCTCCCTTCCTCAGAGAGTAACATTTGGCCCCCTTGAGCGAAAACATAAATCCGCGCCTGCGGTAGTCACCCCCTTTCTAGCCACTTCATCTTTCACACAGTCCATCCATCGATTATTTGGTTAATTTTTAATCATTCGACATTAATATTTCCATGTTTGTATTTGTAGAATCGCCATACAAGAAATATATAGATGACGCATTGCTACACATGAAGGAAAATGGGGAAATTGAAAAAATGAGAAATTTATGGTGGAAGGAGAAAAGAGGCGGTGGAAAGTGCGGGGTAAAATAAGTCTTAATAATTATTTTTGAACTAGAAGACAAAACAAACAGACAGACACATAAACAGACATACAGACAGACATGCAGACATATTTAATAAAAAAGCAGTAGAAATCTACTGCTTTTTTTTTGGATTTTAAACCAAAACTCACCCGTGTTCCTTCAGTTTCCTGTGCGCCAGGGCCACGGTAACTCTACATTTCTATTGCTTAGAAGTACATTACAAAAACAAACTTTTTGCATGGGGATTTCAGCTATTTTTGCGTCAAGCCCTAAAGTAGTAGTAGTGAAAAGAAAAAAAAGACGGTATAAACTTACAAAATAAACTGTGGTCAAAGAATATGACAATTTCATAAACAAACATGTCTTATAAATATGTTGTTGCCGCGGCGTTGTAGTGCATCGGGCATGTTTGTCGGCTTCCTTGCTACAGTGCTTGCGTAGCACTCGAAACGGCGTCCTGAAAATTATTGTTAACAGGACAGACTGTCCTACACAATGGCGCTGGGTGGGATTAGCTATAGGTACACAAAGGTAAATCTTTAGTAGATGTACCTATGGTGCTACCGCACTGAGCCTCGAGGGCGGGCTTAGGCAATATAACTGTGTTTGTGTCCTTACTAACAATACTAATATAGACTATAAGTACTTTCTGTTACTAACCCATCACTAAACAACATAATAATATGGATTGTTCATCTATGTGTTCATGTCTGAAATAAAGATTTATTATTAATTATTCTAATAGGAGAAACGTGACGAGGAACAGAAACAGTTGAGTATGAAGAACATGCTGGGTGCGTTTGTGGTGCTCGGCGTCGGCTGCCTCGTAGGAATTTTCATTTCCATCATAGATATGCTGTGGGGGGTGTTCAAGAGATCCGTCAAATATAGCGTGAGTACACTGATTACCTAATGACAATACCCAGTGATTTCTAATTCTTAAACATTTGGTAGCATTGTCACCTGTATATTTACTTAGTAATCTTAACTTACTTATTTACCCTGAATTATACTTAAATGCATTATATGAGGTAACACTAAAATATAATAATAATAACATAATAGTCTGGTTCGCTACCCCAGTTCCTAACAACAGGAGTTACCCACCTGCTCCATAAATCAGGTAGCACTGCGGAACCCAAAAATTATAGACCGATCACGTGTTTACCGACGGTCTATAAAGTTCTTACATCCATTTTGAGAAGGAGACATGATAGAGTTGGTGTCTATATGTTTGTTAATTTTAGCTCTCAAAATGGATGTAAGAACTTTATAGACCGTCGGTAAACACGTGATCGGTCTATAATTTTTGGAGACATGATAGAGTTGGTGTCAACTCTATCATGTCTCCTTCTCAAAATGGATGTAGGAACGGGTCCCGTGGTACTAAGGAGCTACTCCTCATTGATATGGCCATTAGCCAACAAGTTCGTCGTTCCCGAAAGGATCTCTCGACATGTTGGATAGATTACAAGAAGGCCTATGACTCGGTGCCACATACATGGCTTATGAGGGTGCTGGAGTTGTATCAAGTAGATGCAACTCTGCGCACCTTCCTGATGTCATGTATGGGGCAATGGAGAACGGTCCTTCACTATCCAGGATGTCGAAATATCCAGAGGAATAGCGAACCAATAAGGATTGAGCGCGGCATATTTCAGGGTGATAGTTTGAGTCCGCTTTGGTTCTGCTTAGCCTTGAATCCTCTTAGCACACTGCTGGAAGATTCAGGTCTAGGCTATCGGCTGAGGAGAGGTGGTCAGGTTATATCTCACCTCCTTTACATGGATGACCTAAAACTCTTTGCCTCCAACAATTTGCAACTGATGGAGCTACTGAAAGTAACTGAAATTTTCAGTAGCGCCATCAGAATGGAATTTGGTGTAGACAAATGTGCGGTCATGCATGTAAAGCGAGGGGAGATTGTGGAATCCGTCGGAACCCAACTCTCGGATTCTATAAACCTTAGAACCCTCTCTGCATCCGAAACCTATAAGTATTTGGGTATGTCGGAAGCATTGGGCATCAATGATACTGACATGAAGCAATCGTTAAAGGAACGCTTCTTTGGCCGCCTGAAAAAAGTATTTAATAGTCTTCTATCAGGCGGAAACAAGGTACGCGCCTTTAACGGTTGGGTCATGCCGGTTTTGATGTACTCTTTTGGCATACTCAAATGGACTCAGACCGAACTCGACGCCCTGGATAGGAAGGTCCGTACACTGCTGACTGCAAATCGAATGCATCATCCACGGTCATCGGTAATGAGGCTGTATATCCCGCGAAAATGTGGAGGTCGAGGCTTTTTAAATGCTAAAAACCTCCACAATCGCGAGATATGCAGTCTCAGGGAATATTTCTTAGAGGCCGACGTGGGGATGCATCGAGATGTGGTCAAAGTGGACAAGGGCCTCACCCCGCTCTCCTTGGCTAAAGAGAACTGGCACAAGCCAGTAGTGCTTGACACTAATGATCGCATGGAAGTATGGCAGAGTAGAGTAGAGGAGCTTCACGGACGCTTTTTTCGGGCCCTACATGGACCCGATATAGATCAACTAGCGTCCGTAGCCTGGCTGCGTTTCGGTGATCTCTTTGGAGAAACCGAAGGTTTTGTCTGTGCAATTATGGACGAAGTTATGATGACAAACAACTACCGGAGATTTATTGTGAAAGACGGCACGGTTGACATTTGTCGGGCATGCCACCGTCCAGGTGAATCAATCAGACACATTATCTCCGGATGTTCTAGTCTAGCTAACGGAGAATACTTGCATAGACACAACCTTGTAGCCAGGATTATCCATCAGCAACTTGCTCTCAAATACAGCCTTGTAGAACCGGAAGTGCCGTACTACAGGTATGTGCCCGACCCAGTTCTCGAAAATGGAAATATCACATTGTACTGGGATCGATCCATCATCACTGACAGGACTATTGTTGCCAATAAGCCTGATATAGTGGTGGTGGATCGATTAGAGCGGCGTGCAATGATTGTTGACATAACGGTCCCACACGACGGGAACCTCGTGAAAGCCGAGAAAGATAAACAAATCAAATATCTTGACTTGGCTCGCGAGGTTGTCGACATGTGGGATGTGGACTCAGCGATCATTGTACCGATAGTCGTTACAGCCAATGGACTAATAGCCAAGAGCCTCGACCAACACCTGAGGAGGCTCTCGTTGGGTAGCTGGATCAAGGGCTTGATTCAGAAGGCGGTACTTTTGGACACGGCCCGCATTGTTAGGAGGTTTCTCTCTCTGGAGCCCTGACCGCCGGTAGCTTGGACCCTGTTCCCGATACCGGTGGGCCACTATTTTTTATATTTTTAAATGTTTTTATATTTTTATATTCTAATATTTAAAAATATAATTTATATGTATATATATGAAATAAAGGATAACATAATATATAATATTATACATATGTAATATTATGTACTGCGTGATAACCACTACTTTTTGTTAGGCTTGCAATTCAGGAATCTCAATACTGTGGGTATAGATAAATACGTTATAAATAATATACGTTCGAAAGATTCAAGATATTTGTAGACTGAAAATGATTATATTTTTCATCTATATCTTCACAATAAGGAATAGTTAGTAGTTTCTATGTCTAAATATCCACATCTATTTTCCAGATCTAGTCAGTGTTATTTTCGCCATTACGGCAGAATTTTGTTCTTTCTATTTTTATCATGGCTAACCGCCTCGTTATAGTTAAAAAGTTATTGAATCTTGAGTTCTTAGTTATTTCCAGTTTCCAACTCATTAGTTATGGAGCAAGAAAACTCACCAATATTCTAAAGTTTTAGTTTTCAGCCAGAAATAAAAATGGGAATTGGAAACAATTTTAAGTGAAACTTTTTGCTGTACTATCGACGAAAATAAAACCTGTTTTAAAAATATTTACAACGTGGTGCATTAATAAAATAACCCCGAAAGATTTACTTAGTGATAAAAAGGTCGACAAACTGGTAATAAATGGAAAATAGACTATGTAAAATGTAAAGTGACAAAAGTGACAGTGATGTAAAGTTAAATGATGCTTTGGTGCCCTAATAATTTAAATGATAAATGAATGATAAATGATTTTATTTCTGTAAGTAGGTTTGTACAAACACTTTTACACGGCAATCATATTTTTGAAACTTGATGAGGTCGGCGTTTCCTATCTGACTACTCTGAGAAGAAAGGCCGAAACAAACTCAGAGGTCACAGTCTCTTTTAAAGTCCAGACATAATCTTGGTCAGACCATGCGAAGACCGTGTAGATTGGTATCTGAAATGGTCTTTTGAGGAAAGAACCACACAGATTGAGTGGACCTGTCCAGTCAGTGCACGCATTTGTCAGTAATCGTGCAGCTCGACTCAGGAAGTCAGGACTTAAGGAGCTCAACGATTCGACGAACAATACCAAAGAAATAACATTACCGCATAAATTGCTCAAACTGCCAGATCATGATTAAAATTAAATGAGGAAAAAAAAAATTACCCGCATAGTCCACACATTCACAATAATTAAAATAACATAATACTTTACAAGTAAATACTCATGTCATTGTAATGTGAGGAAATCATCATGAGGTCAAAATGTCAGCTATGATTTAACTCCTTTAATTTTTATTGAAATATCATTTCGTTATCACCATCGTTCACCATCTGTACAGCGACGACAATATTAAGTTCACAAGTGTTTGTAACAACACTTGATCAAACTAGAGTGTCTCCAACAAAACAGGAGTAGGTACTCTTGACACACTGGATTAATTGTTATTGTATGTTACACTGTCGCAAATAGCCGCAAAACGGATTCATGTTGTCAGAACATTATGACTTATGCTGCAATAGCATGAGCATGATAAAGATACTAGTAACGATATCAATTTTCATCGAATTGTTCATCAACAAGCAAGAAAAACAATACTGTTATACATATTACGATAGACTGGTATTTTACTGCTCAACTTTGTGAAAAATAATCCATTAACCCTTTGGTAATACGTTTGCTACTTTTTTTATAGTTCTAACAACTGTTAATACCGATGACGGAAAGTGATCTGCCACCGTGGACAACGATCAAACTAATATCTTGCTTCCATTTCTTACAGACAACCTTCAGATACGAACTAGTAGAAGAACTCAAATTCGTAATAAAGTTCAGTGGTAACATTAAGCCCGTCAAGCGACCGCAGAAGAACGCCGTTGATGGCAGCTTCGAAGAACTGGCTAACGCTGAAGGGAAAGACGACATACGTTCTCTTCACTCGATCCGTTCTACTGAAACGCATCGGACACATCATTCGCATAGCTCCAGACATTCTTCGCGCAGTCTCAGTGTGGCGTTTGCTAAACGACGATCTTATAGCTAAATTGATACTGATCTAGGTGCTGTTAAACGTAAGAGCTCTCTACTTACACTTCTTCAAATTTCCAGTTCAATAGGTTAGATGGGGAGTCATGATCTGGATTGTCTTTCCCGAACTAATTGTGTTGTGGTCATCCAGTCTTTCGGTAACCTCTTGGATGGATTAAGCTGTGCAATTATTTTTGTCAGATTCATAGTCGGAAGGACTGCAGAGCTCGTGGTGAGTGAATCAAGAAAGTAGTTGAATTTTTAACACAAAATAACACCTTTTGTTTGTTGACGGATAAAATCATTTATTATTTTATTATTAACAAATTATGTTCTTGTTGTTAGACTATAATAAATGTTAATTAGAAATGTTCCACTTCGTTTTATTATTGGCATTTAGAAAATAGGTTTCTAAAACAGAATCTTTTCCGGCAACTACTTAACGACTTGTTTTCCCCACATATGTCATCGCCTTATGGATTTATGATTATTGTCAAGTGGGATAAAAATAGGTCTCGTGTAATGCGCCCATTATATCTGAGGGCAAGATTCAGTGACCTCGACCTAATGACAACTCTATAAATGAGCTTAATGTCCAAGTTAATACAAATTACGTCGTCTCTCTCGTAATGGGTACTTTTTCTAAGCCAAAAAGTGGAGCTAATATTAATTTTTGAGTGAATTACAACAGCGAGAGATTCGTTTAGGTAAGAATAAAAGTATTACCAATTTCATAAGTAGGTGCAGTGCCTGTCGCGACTGCTATAATAATTTGACTTGATTCTAATCTCACTTTGCTCAAATCTGTAAGCCCGTTAGTCCATAGGCAGTTTTCAAGAAGCACAGTCCAAATAAACAGAAAGAAGCATGTTCAATCAAGTATCACTAACGATAATCTGTTCCCAAAATAATCCAACATTAAGAGTCGAGTCAACGGCTTCAAGTGTTATCATTATAATATAAAACAAAATGTTATCGCTTTCAGATCCGGTAGTAGACTTTTATTTGCACATTTTATATCGTTAGATTTTAGCCGTTTCCTACCCGTCGGCACAGCCCTATTGAGGAGTATTCTTCATTTTCGTGTCGCTGGAACGAGTTTTCTCAGATCTTGTCGGCCCAAAACTTCGCCACTTCCACGGCGTCGGTGGCAGCGCAGAGGTCATTTTCACTGCAAGTTTTGGGACACAGAGGGTAAGATAGAAACTGGAGCATAATTTGCGACATAGCTCCACATCCACACCCATGCTACCGTTCCATCGAGGTGTGGCAAAGGACAACAAGAATGCTAAAAAAATTGCACAGATTGAAAATCGCTGTAAACGTATTAGTCGTATTACACAACGAAAAATGAACGACTCGCCTTTATGACGCACGTGATAAGAAGTGGTCCATTTAAAGAGCCTTAACGAGCCAATATACAATCAGGCTAATCTTTTTGGCAAGAGTTACTCACAAGTGCCGCCATGAGAGAAGTACTTATCTAGCGGGCAAGTTTACAAGAATTTTCAATAATTATATCTTCCTAGCAGCGACACTTCTAAGTACATAGTTTTGATGCATAAGGCCATTATTTCAGTGTCCAGCGCGAAATGGAGACCGACCTCTGTGGCCACCATCTTTCACTGCGGTTCCATTAGCCTAACAAATTGCCCGACGCCAACCTTTAAGTTTACACGTAGTTATTGCGGTCTATGCAAATAAATTATTATGGGGAAACATGATCTTGGGTTTCATTTACAATTTATCAGCGAAAGGATCCAAGATAAATGCCTTGTGATTATCGTTTTGCAATCGAGTACCTAGGTCAGTCATGAGAACTACCATTGGTTTAGATTTAGAAGGATTTAAGTATGTTTGGATAAACGTTACTGTCATCTTAAACTTTTGGCTTCCTCCTTTAGCATGATTTCCACATTGCAATTTAATAAAAGTTCCATAAGCACAAAATAAACTCAGTTTTATTCACAAATATTGTAGACATTGGATCCCTACGTACCTAGTAGGTAAGCTATTAATCTCGACCTATTTTCTCCAACGGTCGAACCCAATAACGTATCTATCACCAATTTTGATGTACTGGAGATAGAAAAGCCTATCTATCTCTGGTTTTAACTTCCCAATAATCTTTCAGAGATTAAGAAAGCCTACCGGCTCACGTTATCTGTCGAAGGGAGGGTATATATATGGTTTACTACGGATAGCTATTTGTATGAAAAAGCCAAAATATGCATCCCTATAACATGTTGACAGCTATTTGTTTGACAGGACAGTTACTAAAGATGACAAATAGGTATATCCGCCGAATTGCAGGAATAAACGAATCTAGCAATATTTACTTCAAAAAAATACACGTTATAAATAATCATTTAAAACATGTCCGATTCAGCAAAAGTGATTTTGAAATCGTAACAGAGTTATCCAATTGGAAAAATGATTTTGAGATGAAAATGATCTTCAAAATCTTCAAATCAAAAGAAATTATAAATGCCGCATTGGCCATAATAATATGAGCAAATTAACTTGTTATGAACTTACATAAAGATTTAGTTCAAACAAAACAGCAGTGAGTAATTTACTCACCGAAATATAATCTCATTTAAAAGGAACCTCAACAAGGTTGGTGTTTCTTATGTCAAACTGTCAATTACGTTTCGTTCCTCTTAATTGTTCAGCAAAATGCAATAAAATCTTGTTAATCTTGTCTTTTAATTTAATAGATTTTAGAGTCACAAGATACAAACGACGCCAGTTTGTGGTTCACCAAATATGTCACATAGTATTGTTACTTTTTGATAAATAAACTTTTATTTATTTATTTATATATTACTATTATAATATAAATTATGACTTAATTCAATCATTTAAGAAATAAAATTTAAAGAAGTTTTTTAAAAATAAAATTACTAATAAAAATACACGTTTTTAAAAGTGATGTTGGTTGTAATGGAACGGGAGGGAAAGTATGGAACCATATCTACTGTTTTCATTGGATAGATAGCCTTTATCGATGATTGTGAGACGACATTCAAGGACAGGTAGAATTATACTGTCTATCATCAAAAGCGATCTGTCTTTCACTGAAAATAGGTTATTGGGTTCGGTCGTAAGGCTAGTTGTCAACAGTCCTGAAATATAAGGAATGACCCCAAGGAGTGGCGGGTCCTCAATCAAGGTCTTTCATTACCGCACCCTCCTCACGCTCGAGCTCGACACATTACAAGGACGGACAGCACCGCATTTCTCAAACCATGTACTAATTAACAACTTGACGTAAGTACTATCTACTAGTTTGAGGACAAGGAATTTGAGACACTTTGTTAAGAAAAAAGGAGGATAATGTCTCTTATAATATGAGAGACTAGCGATCCGCCCCTGCTTTGCAAAGGTTTTACTATCCTACAGAACATCGAGATTTCTGTATTATGTGTAAGTTTAATATTATTATTTATTTATTAAAACTTTATGCACAAGTAAAAAAAAATACTGTACAAAGGCGGACTTAATGCCTGAGGCATTTAGCATTGAGGTATTTTTTATTTTTTGGCAATATTAATCGGTTGAAGGACGTCGTTGAAAACGAGACACTATAGAAGTTATATTATTATTACGTCTAGGGGCGTTTAGTTTCCCGCAACGTGATAATTCATTAGACACATAAACCTTCCGGAATAAATTTAATGGTGAAAATCGCACCAAAATCCGTTGAGCAGTTTAGAAGAACAACGCGGTCACACAGACAAACACTAAAAACGAATTTTATTTATAATATGTAGGCATAGATTGTGATTTGCATATTAGCTAGAACATTCAAACTGATTCAAGCAACAATATTAAATTATGAAAATTTTATAAGAAGCTCTTGTAGTTCTTTATGTTCTGTGGTTTGGGTAACTCAAAAGCAAGATATTATTAAAAAAATCTCTGCAGGTAGGTAAGCAACTACATGTACACAGAAATAAAACTAATAACTTTTTGTTTTCGTATTTATTTGGGTGTGAAATTAAACAATGAAACCAACACTGAACAAATGCATGAAATACAGTATAATTACCTATTCGGGCGTGACTGTATTAATTAATATTTGAGCTTGAGGAGTGATAATTAGATTAAGGTTTAATTATTATCCATAGCAGATAGTCTACAATACTTTTGGAAAGCCAATAAACGGATATATATTGAATTCTGTCACAGGATTTTTTATCGAATTGTAGCAAGCAATTAAAGAAAACAAAAAGGAAAATCTGTTTTAAATATACATAAACATTATCTAGGTAGGAGTTTCTGGTTGACCTCCCAGGTAGGTCAACCAGAAACTCCTGACTTCCAAATAGATTACGCTGCTCTACGTACTATAAACCACTTTTTGAACTATATTTCCTCATTTTCGCCATTTGCACCGCATTGCTTTGTCTCCTACTCAACTGCAAAGTATGACGAGAATGGTTTGACCTCTCGGAGCGTGGGGTTGGTGATGGATCAGGTCTATTGTCATCATCTGCGCATTCCGGATCTCCCTCATTCTTTTCGTCACCTTCCTTTGATTCTCCTGAACCACTGCCAGTAGATTCTCTATGACGAACTGGCTTGGTATCTCCGCTAAAGCTTAGTATGAATTTCAGTTCAGCTATCAATTCTTCTCTGAATGATACCTGTAATTTATTTTGGCGACTTAGAATTCAAGAGACCAAGTTGTTACGATAGGTTAGTTGAAAAAATAATTTACAAAACTGATGAATAAAGGACGAGAAAATACTACTTATCTACGTTTTGGTAAAACCACTAGATGTCAGAATGGAAGGCATGGCTATTGTATAGGATGGTATAATACTTACCAATGGTAACAATAAGAACTACGGAGAATGGCACGAAGCGAGTATATTTTGGTGAGGGGTCACACTGGAACATGCAATTCTGGTAAAACGAAAAAACACAAATTCAAAATAAAATGTCTATATATTTACAAAGTAATGACGTAAACGCACTCAAAGTCCTTTTTTTTCTTGGGGTATCCATGTAAAAACAAATGGAATAAGAAAAACAGGTTGACATATAGGAGGATGGTCAAAAACGGTGAGTCACTCACAATTTTTTATAAAGTTATAAATAAAAATCTAACTATAAAATACTTCTCAAACTATCTATCATTTATCTCACTGACTTGTAAAGAGCAAGTTGGCACGTAAAACCGTTAAAGAGTCACAAAGTAATGAATATTAATAGCATGTGGTACCTTCATCTTCCGGGATATCATCCATATGTCGAAGATCATCTCAACAAAGGCGCAGACGACGGCCATTCCCGAACCGGCTGCGAGTACAATGAACACGCCTCCCACGTTCGCGAGAACTAAGGGCTGAGCCTCACCGCCGCCTGCATCGTCATCCTGATCAATAGAACTTTGTTAATGGTTCAGGGGATTGCCAACGATAATATCTTCACCGTCAAAGGATTTAAGTAACGTGTTTATCTATTATTTGGCATATTTTGAACTGTAATCATTGAAAGTTTGATGGAAATGCGAATGTCTGTGAAGCAATATGACAAAGTAATACCTATAAAATATTTGACAGACTCGTAACTTGGCAAAAAAAAGGATTATTACCATTCATCATAAAAATATAGCATGCCAGTGGAGCTTTAAGCACAGTTTGTAACTTCTCGTTCTCAGTTAAAATAAATCTTATTCGAATAAAATTAAAAGCAAAAGCGTACCGCACAAGCACCGCCTCCTCTTTTTTCTTTCCACCATTTATCTTTCATTCTGGTTAGTTTTCCTTCTTCTTGCAGTTGAAGAATGGATTCACTCATTGGTTGACGATAGGGTGAATCTGGATAAAAGTGTAAATTTTTCATAACAGTCCACTGCATATCAGTGTAAAAGTGACAACACGCCGAATTTACTAAGGGGGTAAACAGCTGATAAGCAAATACTATGGATGTTAAAATTGCTTATTTGTCTCTCATTTCCTATAATCATTGAGACCATTACAACAAGAATTATAATTATAGTATTATACCCAAGAAGTAGCAGTAAAAAAAAAATTCTCTAATGTAACTTTAAAGAACAAACAGAGTGATGCAAGAAATCTTACTTTTCTTCATAGCGATCCCGTACCCTTTACTGTCTAATAGCCCACCGACTTGCGCAACATCGCAGTTTCTTTCAACCATGTACTCGATTGATGTCGATTCCATTAGAAATGCATAGTTTTCGTCATCGGATTTCACCCTGAAAGAAAAGATAAATATTTCTTGGAAGGTATACAGTGCGATAAAAAAACTAGTTTTTAGACTTTCTTGGTTTCTTACTTACCTCTCCAGCCCTTCGTCATTGGAACCTGTTTGATATTCTGGATGGTCTTCCATATATTGATACATTTTCTGATAAAGTAAATTATCAGATTCCTAAACACAAAAAAAAAAACAAAGTTAATAGATGTTTTATTAAAAAAAAAAAAACTAGAAATCTCTATCATTCCGCGATATTTCCCTCGGTATTCAATTTATTATTCATAGAGCAAA
Source organism: Dryobotodes eremita (assembly GCA_917490735.1). NCBI lineage: Eukaryota > Metazoa > Arthropoda > Insecta > Lepidoptera > Noctuidae > Dryobotodes > Dryobotodes eremita. Next base: position 12,019,345 of record OU823251.1, on the reverse strand, counting down.
TGCTCTATGAATAATAAATTGAATACTTTAAGGTAATGGAAACCCATTACCTTAAAGAAACTGAAGGTAGCACCTCCTTTCTTAGCTCCGTAAGTTATTCCATACGGGTTATTTGCAAGATCATTTACACTTTTAATAGCATAAAACTTGGATTCAACTGTGAGGAAAGCTGCAAGGTTTGCGGTGTAAGATGAAACCATGATCAAAGTAAAGAACCACCACATACTTCCAGCCATTCGAGTAGATACGGCACTAAAACATGAATATAGCATAAATATACATTTTGATATAAAACAGCATTTTAAATAAAACAAACTAGACACTGACATGGGAGCAATTTCTGATCCTTGTGTAAGCACACTTCCCAAAGTAAACCAAAATGAATTCGCCAAGGTAAATTGATTATCCAAAGTTTCCGGTTCTTCAATACATGGGTAAGGATTCTGCCATTCTTCTGGAGCTAGTCGTCCTAAAATAAATAAAAGTCCAGACACGCCAACAAACGCTCCTGCAAGCCATCCCCAAACCTACAATGGCAAAACAAAATGTAAAAAAAAGAAGAATAAAACAGCGTTTTCAACCAGTCTGACAAAGCTTGTGAGAACTTACTCCCATTGAAAATGGTGATATGAAAGAGAAGAGGTTTGGTGGTTCTTTGGTCGGTTTCTTATACAATATAGTTATACCTAAGTTCATAAATGGGCTGGTGAAATCAACTGCTTTTTGTCGAGCTGCTGTTATAGTCAAGTCCGTTATAGCGAAATCTGCTCTCTGTAACATAGAAGGATTTTGACAAGGGACATGAATAGGTAAAAATAGACTTAGACTGGCATGAATTCAACTACTTAATACCAGATAAACATTTGTCACATATTTCGAGAAATTGGTCCAAAATAAGGCAAATGATAGTTACACCATCCATAATTTTCTCCATCATGCCATTCCATGTTTTAGTTTTCGTATTGTATGAGCCATATACACCATCCTCTTGTATTTCAAATGTATAATTAAATTCATTCATTTTTGCCAAATCTTCAATAACTCCAATCCCGAAGCCTTCGTATCGATCATTGCCTTCAAGTTTTTTTGAAGATTCTTTAAGCATACCATATGGAGCACTCTACAAGAAATAAACATAGCTTTAATTTGTGGTCATCATTATACATTTATTCAATGAAGTGTTGTGAATCCTTACCAAAGCTGTAAGAACAATGAAATGCTTGCCTTTCATTGATTCAGATCCTTCTAGTTCTGCTGTTGATACTTTATCTTTAGTTTCAACAAAACCATCTTCTAATGTCCATGTCCCCACCTAATTAACAACCAGAAAAACTGTTTTTTATTGCCCGACACTTATTCAATTTTAAGTATAAAGTCCATAATCGTTCAATTTTATACCTTTTCTAAGCCGTAGGTCATGACTTCAAGTACGTCTATTTCTACTTCCGAACGGAAGCCGTCTTCATCGAATTTTATAATTCCTGTCAAGCCATCAACTTCCATCTACAATAAAGAACTTACATTCATTAGTGGAAACTAAAACCAATTTAAGTTTAAAGTATTGTTGAAAATTACTCACAGTTCTAACATAATTCACGATGCTGGAACCAAAAGCCCAGCTTTCTTCAGCATCACAAGTCACATTAGAACCCTCTTCTAGTTCCATAGTATTTAAAGTTGAAACAAATAAAGTAACAGCATCGTATACCAAAGCTAAATCTAGAGTCAGACCATTCTCTGTTATCGCATTTTCTATATTGTTGTCAGATAGTTCAGCTACTTTCTCATTTAAAGATGTGATAAAGTTTTGAATGGGCTCTAAGGTTAGATCGAACATGCGAATTCCTGAACATGAAAAACAATGTCATTATCTTAACAAGTCAACATGTTTACGTCTCTCAAAATGTATGATATGGCTAAGAGAATGAGACTTCATTTATTTGCAATTTTAAATCAGATTGTAAATAATTACCTGTTATACTTGATCCCCCATGTTTATATGGGTCTATGTCAATTGTTTGGAAATCTGGATTCATAATCAGATAACTGTGATCATCAGACATTATTCCCACTTGTTGTGCCTGCCCTAGTACTTTGGGCAACGTTTCTCTGCCACAGTTTATGACGTAGTTCAAACACCCCGATTTTTTTATAAACTTTAGTTGAGACCTAGAAAATAAACCAGGAAAATATATAAATCGTAAAACCAAACATTATACAATACGTATAGAACAAAAACTTGAACCTGCCTGAAATCGTCACCATCAGGTAATTGAACAATATTTATTAGAATTTTCTGACCAGTGTCCAAATCTTGCATTGACAAGATATTGTCCAAAAAGGGTAAATGTTCGGCACCTTCATAAATTATAGTGAAATCTGTCCACCCTTTCAATTCTATGAGGTCGGCAAACATCTGCAAAAACAGAACACAATAAATACTGTTTTCACACCACCTGCTCATAAATGTCAAATTATATGTCATGCAAACTCAACATAAAGCAAGTCATTTAAGCCCTAGGCTCTATCCGGGCATTAATATTTTACTGAATTTTATTATGATCCGCTGGTCATTAATGAGGTTTGAATTTGGAAGCTCAACAGAGAAAATCGCGTGCAAACTTTTTCAAAAAAAAAATACTATTAATGTACAGCTCGACCAACGAGTTCTCACTTCATAGGTTTTAGTTGCCGTCGATGAACAAAATTAACGGTTACTGTGGCGCGTAGCCACCCCGTTCGAATGTTGGATTTGTGGTGACGATATTATTTATTGTGTTTTTGATGAAATTCAATGAGTTTTTATTTTAAAAATTAAAAACCCGACAGGTAGTAAGTTATTTTAGTTCCATCTCAGATTTGATGCATGAGAATGCTTGAAAAGTGATTTTAGTTGCAGTCGGGTTTTTTGATTTTGTCATTTTTATTTTATTTTAATACTTTTAGTGTGTTATATTTTAGGAATCGTTTCTTCAAGCCCTTTATTTTTAAACCCCACATAGTCATAGTACAAATTTCTTTTTTTTAGACCCAATCTCATTGTCGTCTAAAATCCGCCATTATGATTTTGATTTGACCCAGACGAGTCGATAGACACCTCATGTATTCAAATCTATCTGGCCGTTAGGGTGCTTCGACGGTACACAGAATTCCACATACATACGTACATACATAGAGACGTACACCCTGACTTTGCTAGCACGTAGTCTTGTAAATAGTATATGAAACTGCACATAACTAAGTTTTCCCCGGTTATTTAACAGTTTCATAAACTACTAATTCGAAAATCGAATCGGTTTTTATTATGTCGCAGTAGGTGCCGAAATCAGAATATTCTCCTCGGGTATGAAGGTGTCATCGTCTTGCGCGAGCTTGAATCCCTCGCTGCACTCAGGATTCTAGTCTTAAGAGCGGCCAAACTGTCATAATTCCCATACAAACGCTCATACGTGATTATGGCGTTATAACAAATTTTCCTTCAGATATTTTGAACACACTAATATCTTGTGGTTTATATCTAGGTTTCATCTAAGGTCAAATAAATTCAGTAACGACGTCTGAAAATCAGCTTTTTTACACTAATGTTATCTAAGCTTTGACTTTTCATAATGTAGATTGAAAAAGTAAAGAAATCAACGTTATAGAAACCTCGCACATGTAATGGAGATTCTAAATAATAAACAGCTTTCCAAAAACTTTTAAGGCTTTTTCAAAAACATATATTTTTTGCTGGAGCAAGTTTTGTGAAATCTCCGCGCGCCAATTTTTGTTCGATTTTATCGCGTTGTCACTCTTGCTTTTTTTTCAAACATTACGTTAGATGAAACAACAAACTTTTCAACCATGCTCCCGTTGATGATAGACGGACCAGGTAGGGCTCTCTTAACTCCCTCGCTTCGCTCAGGAGTTCACTCAGAGCTGCCTCGCTGCGCTCGGGAACCCTAGAATCCTTCGTTGCGTTCAGGATTCAAAGTAGCGCCCGCGAGATTAAGACACTGCTTTATCCCCTTAGTGCATAATCTACTAATGAATGTGTAAATAAAAAACAAATCAATTATCAAAACAATTCAAATACCTGTGAATAAGCTAAGTGGTGTGGAAACAAATTAACAATAGACCAGTTACGATTTTGTGTTTCTATCGGATCTGTGATAACGTGAGGTATCTCAAGGAAATCTGCTATAGACTGAATATGTTGTAATGAGCCTTTTCTAGTTGGCCCGAATACTCCGAATACATTACTCTGTAACAAAATGTTGAAATTTTTTATTTTACAATAAAGAATTAAAATTTACTTAGATATTTTTTAAACATGAACGTTACCTCTAAAAGCGTGCACATAGCAGTTTCTGCTTCTAATATGTCTCCAGGAGATGTTCGTATGACACTTGCTACAAATGGATTATCTTGGTCTTGGGATGCCGCGGTAAGTGCAATGTTGAAAGCGGCTTCTAATAAAAATGTTCCGTCATCGAAAATAGCACCTAGGACGGTAATAGATTTAAAAAAAATCTTATTTGCAGACAAAATAAATTAAGTTAAATAAAACAAATATAAAGACTGGTAAGAAAAGGTGGACAATAAAACCGTTGAAAGACACCACAGGAATTGCTTTTGGTTAAAACAAAAAGGCAAGTAATTATATATTAATAATAGCTTACAAGACATACCAATCGTTTTATCTCCAAGAGCGTGAAGTAAACAAAATGTTGTTGTAAGACATTTCAGCAATAACTTTGACATTTGCATGATTAATCACTAACACAACATCTAAGTAAACTTCCTGTTATGGACTTGAAGACACTTCACTGAAAGATCTAATGAATCTCCACGAGAAACGAAACCATTTGACCTGAATGTCCATGCGGGAACAGATGCCCTAACTATAATTGTTTCGAATGCTATTCTACTGGCTCTAACACCTAACTGCAATGCTAAAATTAGCACTGCTCCCGATTTATATGTACCTATAACACGTTATAATCTGCAAGTAACATTATAGTATTATAACGAGAATACATTAAATTAGTTTATGGCGTTGTCATCATTGGATAACAATGCCATAAACTAATTTACTGTCTTACATATTGATGTGACTACAAATTAATTTAAAATTAAAGTTAAATCAAAATGTGTAGAATAGAATAGAATAGAAATTTTATTTGCTTAAATATGTGTATACATACAGAATTAAAATAATACATGCATGAAAGATCTTAAATAGGCGTGGGTCATGACATGTCTGCCTATTTCAAGGCGTGCAAATATGTTAGGTACAGATTCAAATTATACGAATACATTACATTTATACATTAAATTATAAAAATAAAAAAAAATTAAACAATATTACTTTAGTCATTTACACATTATCATTACATCATCCATTTATATTTATAAATTTATTCATTTATATTTGTAACGAGAGAGTTTCCATGCAGCTTCATTAATTTATTTAAAAATCTTCGTTAGCGATTAGAACTACAGTATGTAAATCTAAACCAAAGTATAATATTGTTTTTAACATTGATGGCGTCCTCTTTTTTCAGTTTCACACATCCCGCAGTATTCCCTTTACTATAGTAGTTCAGGGTTTTGTCGACGCTGAACATTCCTGAAGCGAAATTGTTACACGGGACCGTACTTTGTCACTTCTACGTTGCAACACTAGATGGCGCTGGCTAAGAGTTCCTACGATATAATATATTTCCTTCTGGCGTACCATTAATAAAATCCAATACTAACGCCTCTTTATTATTTGCACAAAATTTTCATCTGGGTTCACATAAAAAAACCTTTTTTCTTTGCCGCTGCTAGATGGCGCTCTGATAGGTATAGCTTGATGTTTGTCGTAGGTTGTTGAATGAGTTCAAAAGATCACCTAGTATTGGAACCTCAATGTTGTAAAAACAAAGACTGAAAAACATAATAGTATGACAAACAATATTTAGAAGAAATCAATGCAAACAAATCGCAAGTTAAGGACATTCCACTTCATTATGCGTTATAGACTTACTTACCTACATAGAATAATTCGATATAGATACCATAGATATGGGTAGGTACCAACGCCACCATTTCCTACACAGGCATACCAACAAATAATTAGGAAAGTGTCACAGTATTTCAGGGAAACCGAAAGCAGTTCTGGCGCTGGCGGATTGGGATCGCATCGTAAACTCGGAGATTGTTCGGGTTTTGTCGCTAACCGCCTAGCCGCTTCCACGCTAAGCCTACAATTGGCAAATACAGGGTGAATTCCAGGTGGAATGTTAGGTTATTTCAAGAAATTACTTTCGTAAAAAACTTTGTTTTCTTTTAGTCATAACCAATAGATATTCGGATGCATATTCACCGAAAGTTGATATGTTCGCTAATATGGAATGTGCTTTTGTATCGAAAAAGTCTTAACTTTAACTAACACACCCCCCCTCCTCTTACACCCTACATACACATACAGGATGACATTTTATCCAATGCGCAAACTGTAGCCATGAATTCAGCATATGATTCTAGACCACATTTTTATTTATTTTTTTGAGTGGGAAATCATCAAATGACCTCTCCCGCTCTGGGCGGAGCGGAAGGGCGTTGTGAAACTCTTACTGACTACAACCCACCCGTGTTCCTTCAGTTGCCTGTGCGCCAGGGCCACGGTAACTCTTTCGAACAATCCGCAGCCCCGGCAGGCATCGGTCCTCTCGGACCCCGTCAATTTTGCTGACATCTCTTTGAGGCGCGCGTGGAACACGACGCGCCGTCGACCCGGGCCTGGTCCTTACCGGACGGCGAGCTGCCCATTGCCCGCCGTCCGCAAGCCCGCGCCTACGGTGGCCGGGAGTCGGCAATCGACTCCCAACGCCCAGGGTGTCTCCTCCTCCTGCGGTGGCTAGGGGCGCGAGGGCGCAGAGGATGCCTCTCCCTTTCGCGCTCCGCCTCCTCCTTCGCGAGCATTACTGCTTCGCAGAAGGAGGTGACGGCTTCCCATTCCCATGGACCAGTACCATGGCCTGAACCAGGGCCGGACGCGAGAGGTCACCGCCCCCGATCGCCGCCACGAGGACACGGCGGTGCTCCGCCCAAGCCGGGCAGACCTCCACCGTATGCTCCACCGTGTCCTCCGGTCGATCCACACAATGATAACACCCGGGCGTTTCCTCCCGCCTTATCCGAAACAGGAACCTCCCGAAACAGCCATGTCCGGTGAGGACCTGCGTCAGGCGGAAGGTGAGGACGCCGTGGCGCCTCTCAAGCCACGCCTCTAAGAGGGGTCTTACCGCCGCAATTGTGGCGTGCCCTGCGCTGGGTTGCGACAGTCGCACTCTCCATGCCGCCATGAGATCCCGCCGGAGCTCTGTCCGCTGTGCCGCAATTCTTCGCGGCAGCGGAGTTACGCCCCGGCGTTTCGCCTCCTCGCGCCACTCCCAAACGTGCGCGAGGACCTTTGCCTCCAGATCCCACGGCGGTAATCCGGCAAGGAGGCTCGCCACCTCGCAGGAGACCGTGCGGTATCCCCGTACCATCCGGATGGCCATGACCCTTTGGGACGCGTTCAACCGGCGGGCTGGCCGGAGCCTCAATGAACGCGCCCACACCGGTGCCCCGTAAAGGGCCATAGACCGCACGACTCCCGCGTAGAGCCTCCGGCAGGAGGCATTTGACCCGCCGTGCCCTCATCTCAGGAGTAGGCAGTGACCTCTCGCTGCCGGCCGTTGTGAATGCGATGGTCGGCGGCGAGGAGTCCTGGGACGCGGTGGTATCCTTTTGCGAAACAGTCATCTCGCAGAAGGAGGCTGCGGAAAGGGAGCGAGAGATCTCATCCTCTCACCCGGCCCGCAGCAGGCGCACCGGGCGTCGGCGGAGGGCGGACAACGCCCACTTCCAGCCCCCCATACATCAGGACCCGACGTGGCGGCGCGTAGTGTTCCACGCGCGCCCCTCTTAGACGTCGTGGGGGGAGTCAAACACCTCACTCCCCCCGCTGGACCGGACGGGGCCCGCAGAGGCGGGCCGGCACCGGCCGGGGGTTGCGGAAGATTTGTACGTTCCCGCGACCCCCGGCGTAGGTGTGAGACGGAACACCGGGGTGGTTTTTAGTCAGTAAGAGTCTGACAGACCCCTCCGCCCCCCCAGGGCGGGGGACATCCATGAGGATTTTCCACCCCGGAACAAAAAAAAAAAAAAGGAGGCGTTTGGCCCCCCCAGGTTGGGCAAGAGCCGCTTCAAAGCAGCCCCGGCCCGCTACAGTCTGGGAGCCAAACGTTGGAAATGCTCCACGAAGTTCCACCGGCTGTCGAGGACGAGTCCCAGGTACTTCATCGTCGACTCGACGCCGATGTGAACCCCTCCTACCGTTATTTCGGAACCCGACAGTGGCGCGTTCCGAGGACCATGAAAACACATGGCCTCGGACTTGTGCAAGGCCACCTCGAGTCCCAATTGCCGGATCCTCTCGACGACTGTCGCAACCCCGCGTGTCATCAGTTCGGCCGCCGCCTGGTGCGACCGATCTCTGTGGGTCGCCGCACGACATCTCTCGCCGGTTCCATTCTCCCTGGTATTCTAGACCACCTAGCGTAGACATTTTTGGTCGGTTATAAAAAAAACATATTGTAGTTCCATACATTTTGACCGCGCAGGTATTGCACTTTTCTATGAAACAGCAGATTTTTGTTTTGTATAATCGACGAAAAATTTCTGTTAGGTAGTCTAAAATCATATGCTGAATTCATGACCACAGTTTACGCACTGGATAAAAATTCACCTGTATTTGCATCGGGGGTTAAACATTAATTTTATTTTTGTACACACAGTAAAATAGATACAGATACGGCATATTAGTATTGAGTAAAAAGGTACTGCTTATTTCTTAAGAAATTTCTTCCAGCAGACCTGCAAAAGGAGAAATGAAAAAGAAAATATGCATCTGAATAGTTATGCAATCCAAGAATTCCGGGGTTTTTTTTTTAAATATATAGATCTTTAGAAGTCGCTGCCATACTATACACCCGACTGCACTCCCGGTGGTCTTGGTACCCTGGTTTTTTTTACAAAAACAACTTTTTTAAGAACCCACTTCCATACTTTCATAACAAAAATTAACTTTAGGTAAATATGCATCCGAATATCCGATCTGTTCATAACATATCTAACTAGCAGCGGATACAGTTGGTTCCTTACGGCAGCTCTACTTAAATAATTATATTACCTACTACTACTATTACTATCATCTTGTTTAATCACATGGAAGTTTTGCAGACTCATACGCCGATTTCACCTATACCTACGCGATTATTATTTGAGTTTGCAGAGACTATTAGACACACTACCTACACTTAAATAATCCAAATAACAGTGCCACTGAGGCTCGTTCGCAGTAAGCTTAGCTTTCTAAACCCATTTTATATAATTTTAATTCAATTTCGACACAGGCTGTATAGAAGGCCGCGGCAGCATAAAGCTTCCCTTTACCTCGAAAGCTAGACTCTGTAATACTATTGTGGAAACATGTTCCATCTGCATGGTATTAAAAATACAGCCTCCAATTCCTCTATTAGAAGTTTTATAATTTACCTGCAATTTAAAAAGGAACATAATCCCTGTAATCACGGATTAAGCATTCTTTTAGACTCAGGATAACTTGAAATTCTGGAAGAAAGGAGAGAATTTTAAATTAGTTTTATTTTTAGAACATCTACAAATTACTTTACTGTGATGACGTAAATACCAGAATACCTATGTTTTAACAATTGGGCACTGAATTCTGGGATAAACAAATTACAAACTTTTCTTTTGTGGGTTTTTAGCAAGTCGGATTAGAATTTTCGGGTCACTCAAAGCATGTAAATTTTAAGCAAAAAGTTTGTGCCAGTCGATGTAGCGAGTCTAGGGACTAGCCAGCACCTTAATTGCGTAACACACTATCAGTCACAATCTGAATGAATGAATTTTGAAGCCTATTGCTAATCCATTGCTTCATATGTTCGAAAATTTTGTCCGCTCAAGAACGTAAACAACGCAATGAATGTTGTTGAACTGTCAAAATGAAACCAATTCCTACTGTTACTGCGTTACGCAATTACCCCGCAGGTAAGGCTACTGGTAATTGCAGCGGTGAACGTCTTTTGAATGAACTAAATAATGACGATATTTCAAGCAAAGATACAAGTATTATAGATAGAGCTTGCCATTCTCAGCAATTATGTTTTGATGAGATCCCCTAAATACTCTCTGAGTCATGCGTCATTCCTCATACACTCAGGGAATACTACAATTTTGTATTAAACCTTGGTTCAATGCTGAAATTCCAGGTTATAAGCTGTCTGCAATCCCGACAGCGACCTACAGCGTTACATGATTGGCCGATTTTGGGAGCTTCTATCTCGTTTAGATTTCTAGACACTATTCAAATAACTTACATAACAAGTTATTGTACGTATGTACCGACTTTGAATTCAAGTTGGTTTATATCAAATGGCATTTTCGTAGCTCTTAACTTTATTAGATATGTACCATTATTATAATAACATGAATTTCTAAATTCAAGGCCTTCTCAAATAGTTTATCTGAGGCATTAATTGGACGGGGTTTTCTAATAAATCTGTTCAAGAGTATTACATATTTTTGGGTAAAATACTGAAATACATATATTATTCTGACAAAGATTTTATATATTCTCATTATATATTTATTATTATTATTATGATATTTTCATAATATATCGGTAAACTGCGAATTAGTTACTAAAGATTTGTTTACAAAGTTCTACCATCTCCAAAAGTTGTTTTAATACCCAGTATACAGTTCAAAATTAATTTTGCGTAGCTCAAGAACGCCCAAAGTGTTACAATATTGTTCTTTATAAAGTAGGATCAAGGAAATGGCGTCGAATATCTACAACATGAAATATACTGCGAAGTGAGACGTGCCACACGTGTTTACATTTTTGCACGTACCTACTGATCAAAGAAAGATTTTCCACCAAATGATCATTTAAGAGCTCTGGAAATTTGCTTTGGAGAAATTCTTGGGAGTTTTGAAAGCGGACAAACATTTATGAAGGCCGGGAGAGAATTTTCAGAAGACAGACGTAGGTATACTAGGTTCCAGCGAAGTTTCCAATGAAACCATGCAACTAATACAAAACATTTATGTATAAATCAAAAGGGTAAGTAAGGCCAACTGAAAGTCACGACAGATGTTGTCCTGGTTTACATACAAATGCCTCTGGGCGGATCGTTTGAACCCAAATATATCAGATGTTTAGCATAAATTGTGATGGAAATAAAAACAAGATGCTTCAACAGATGTGAACCAGCCACATGTCAAGTGATTCCATTTCAACCGGGTAAAACTGTTTGTTGTATACACACGAAATAGTGTACAATATGTTCCCACATTTGTTTTCGAGCCGACATTTATCTTGCAGACACCGAACCTCGCAGGCTCAATACCAGAACTCCGTTTGGCTATGCTTATTCGCTCAACTGTAGCCGCCTCATGACATGCCAAGTTAGGTTGCCCTATTAATTCGTTCCAAATAGCCGGTTACATCTCCGCTTTCACGCATTTTGCGTACATATTGTGATTATTTTTGTATCATTACATAATTGTGTTAAATGAATAATACAGCAGCAGCTTGTTTTGAGTACAGATATTGAGAACAATCCTGATTTGCTTTATTTTGTCATTATAAAATGTTACGTCTTTTACAATATTATTTACCATAAAAATTATATATTTTTACATTTAGACTCGCCTACAAGTAATAAAACTTGAACCATTTATTTCCATACAACACAAGCCAGTGTATTTTCCCTCCAATAGAAAGCAGATAAGGCCTATACGCAGAACCGCACTGGCATATCACCCTTAATCGATATTCCAATCAACGAGGCTGTATCGGTGGCCGTAAAGCCGCTGGTCAACATATTGTGACCACGACACTGTTGTCGCACCCGTAACTCCCGATCAACAAGCAGATTACTCAGAACACCGTGTACACGATTAGAGCTTTGATTTACTGTCCAGATACTTGTAGAACTAGTCGCAAACAATGTTAAAATCGTTGGCTTGATTTTGTGGATCAGGAAATTGTAGGTACAATCTATATCAAGCAAACATTAATGTTACATTCATTGGCGTTACGTTAATGTTGCTGTTAGCAAGCTGGTTAGCAGGTGGTCCAGGGTGCAAATGTTCTTCAAACTTCATTCAGGCTGTGTGTGTGTGTGTGTGTGTGTGTGTGGGTGTGTGGTTGTTGTGTGTGTGTGTGTGTATTACATGGGCAAAGTTATAAAATAAGAATATAATCTTTATAGCTCTCGAATTTTTCTCCAGCTAAAAAAAAATATTTTTAGTTTTTTTGCTAGTTATTGTGAAGCTTATGAGAATATCTATTTGCTCCATCCATTCCCAAAACTATTTCACCATCTTGTACTTATGGCGAAGCAAAAGTATCTGAATACATAAAGGATAAAATATTTAATACTAAGACAACGTATATCTCTTCCACTATCCTCGAGGCGGCCATTAAAATGAAATATTCGAATACGTGTCTGAGTTATACCTATGTTATTTGTCCATCTACAATGCGCGATGCACCGGTCTACAACTCTAAAGCTTGTACGGTTCTTGTATTGTTATAACCGCATAATCCTCAAATTACGACAAAAATATATTTTTTATTTTTTCCTTGTTCTTCCTTCTTGATCATTATCATCATCCAGCTCGACTTTACCCACTACTGGGCACAGGCCTCTTTTTGACTGTGCTAATTTCCACATTATTGTGCCAGTCTCATTAAAGTTTTTAACATGTCGTGTCTACAACAAGCGACCCGCTCCTGCTTCACACGGTTTTTACGACTTGACAAAACACCGAGATATTTCTTTATTATATGTAATATTCATATAATATATACATAAATCTTCCATAATAAATTGTCTAAATGATAGTGAAAACCGCATAAAAGCCGTTGCGTAGTTTAGAAGAACAACGCGGTCACACAGTACACAAAAAGCGACTTCAATTTATAATATGTATAGATATAGATATATAGGAAATACGTTAAATCAATCGTTTGACTTTGACTAATCGGGACGCCAGCGCCAGGTGGCGCTCGACAGAGTCTATAACATAACGCTTGACCAGAGTTAAAGCAGAGTTTGTGCAGTGAAGACCTTTAGAAACTGTCGCGCGTTCCGTATAGTTGTGTCGTGTACCTACAGTGTGTAATTCGCTAGTGTGATTAATTTGATCGTAAATTATAATTTGATTTGAACTGCAAACGGTTTTTCTATTGCGCAATAACCAACACTACCCATAGTACGCCCACAGTAGTTAAAATATGGCTGATAATAACGAGAGAGACGTACCTTCTCCGTCAGATACTTATAATAAATATAGATATTGCTTTTGTTAATTTCATGTTCAATCCATCCATCTATGGTAAGGTATCTAAATTCTCTCATCACGAAATATTGAGAACAATAAAATAATCAAAGGAGCTTATTTATTTATTGTCTAGATACTTTTCTTAACTCTTCTATCTGATAAGTTCGCCAAATATTTTAGATTAGCCTTCTTGTTTTTAATTGTGTTACTCACAGTAGTCTAGCGCAGTCTTACTCAAAAATTATGTTTTCTTAAACATGCTTGGAAATTCGAGCATTATTTTGACAACCTTCTTCGAGATAAATCTAAAATGCTGTAGGACTGGTCAAATACATGCGAGCAGCGGCCGGCAATGTTAATATGAAAACCATATCTGTCGTGTTTAGCGACCGAAGAAATTACTATGAAAATTCATAGCTGTCGTGTAATTTAAAAATGGAATGAACTTATTACTTCGACCCATGGCAACCAAGGAGATAACTAACCAAAGATTTTATTTAAATCTCGAACTGGCTCAGCAGATATAGCTGTTTAAAGTGAAAAACAAACAAATGAACATACTGGCGCGTGAAAAGTATCGTAGTTGGTCATTGGTTCTGATTTACTTAGTTTGAATTTCCGCGCATTATTTGAGAAAAGTACTATACAAGCCTTGGCCGCAACCAGCACGCGTAGCATGACCATTGTAGAAACGGGTTTTGTCGACGGAAGAATAGACAAAAATGACGTTTCGTGAAGATAGTACGACGGCAGCAAAGTAGAAAGATTCAACTGCACTTTTTACGAAATTCTGTAGTTTATTCACGTTTTTCTTTCTTTTTGCTTATATCTCTAAACTGGTGCGTCCTATCGCAAAAATAATGAAAATTTCGACACCCCTTAAGAAACCTTAAACCCCTAAATTAAACATGTAGGTAAAAACTTTCACATTTTCCATACAAAACGTGAAAATGTTCACTTTTCCATTTAATTTTTATACTTTGTGGCCGTCGAGTAAAAAGTTTTTTACTGTCTTTAGCATGGCGGTAACAAAATCAAATTGTCCTCACTACCTTAGACAACTATCAGTTGTCAGTGTGATTTTGACGTTTGGGATAGAAAACTTTTTTCTGAAATAGTCTACATATAAAAGGATCTAGACAACGATTGGTAGAAACGAAAGACAAAATGCCGGATTGTAGAAGGATTTTTACGGTGCGATGACAAAAATGGAGAAAAGAAATGTCACTTTGCATAGAAATAGCTATGTCTTGTCTTCCAAGAAATAGAAAGCGTCATGCTACACCTGCAGGCATGATGGACTCACGTATGTGTGCAAATTCATCCTACATTAATATTTAACACAATATTGATATAATGGATGCCTCTGGTTTTCTTTTGATTTCTGACACCTTTTTTTCACTGTCTTGTTGTTGGTTTATGATAATGCATAAATGCTGGGTTTCTAAATCTTACCTACTGATAACTAATGGCTGATACTGCAACTCGGAAATTGGTTAAGTCTTGTTTTTTGCTGTTTTAACTATTTGTGTTTATGACTTTGAGATTTCTTACGAAGGCGAGAACAGACAAAGAAAATTTTTCATTTCTTAAAAAAATACAAAGCATTATGAGGTAAAATAAACAGGAGCAGCGAAATAAGGTACGTACGTGAAACTCTCTGAAAGAAGTAATTATCTTCACTATTATTATTATGTTCTTTGTGTGCCGCGAAACTAAGTAACAAAGTTCAAAGATATGCTACGAAATTAGCTTTTATGATTATTAAAAAAATATTTTTCTTTCTTAATTTCATAGGAGTTCTAAAACCCTTTTTATTTATGTACCCATTATTTGTGATTTACAAGCCACAGATCTTTAAATGTTTCTGCAAGTGCATTTTAATACAAGCTTTTTTGTAGTGCTGATCCAATTCCAAGCATAACTCTAAATACAAAAAATTAAACATTTCCTGCAAGCTATAAATTAAAAGTCATTTGCTTCCATTTCTGTTAAGAATTCTTCCAGTTATTCTAGCTAAAGTATTTAAATTTTCCGGGGAGTTCCTTGGGGAACTATTGCACAAGCATCCGGGGAGGCAGCTGTTCCGGGGCCTCCTACAAGTACAATTGCAAGTTCCGTTACTTGCAGTGAAGATACGTGACTTGCGGGTTGTAGCGCACCCGCCACCGCTAACTGTACGAGTGTTTCTTGCTTCCAGGAAATAAAATTAACCGTTTAGATAAAATTTACTTGATGTTGCAGAGCTTGTAATTGTAGTTTTAAAACCATTTGTAAATTCATTTATTTTTAGAAAGTTGGAAAGTACTTCTGTAAAATGAATACAACAATTTAGCGGAATGAATCGAGGAATGTCTTCAATTTGTTTTAGGAAAGTTAACGTTAGTATCAAAGCTTCGTTTTCCATTTCCAGCTCAAAATAAATTTTACCAGACACAAACTTGTGTCTACTGAAGAAGGTCGGACTTACGCCGGACAAGTAAGAATGAGTTCAGAAAATCAGTAAAGGAGTAACGAGAAAACTTTGCCATTATTAATCAGGTTGAAACACGTTACAAAGTAATTCTTGTAGCTGAGTACCTATCTCGCAGCTTTAAAACATTGAAAGACCATTAAAGACAAGTCATAAAACGTCCGTTTCATCTGACTTTGTACGCGATAATGGATTGTTAAAAGGCGAAGTTCTTTTCATCTTTAAATACAATTAGGACACTATCTACCGGCTTACCATTGGATAGAAGAAATTCTTAGCGTGCAAAGCTGGCCACGGTAAATTAAAAGGCTTTAGCTTTCAAATTAACGTTACCAATCGAGTGAACGGTACTTAAATGACTTGGTTTTATTCTGAGAAGACCTGTGGATCCACACTGTGTTTAGCTTAAATCCGTTAAAGGCTTTGTTTTTATCCTTTATTTTACGGTACCTTTGTTGTTAGTTCAAAATTATGTGCGACAAGATTTTTCTTTTAAATCATCGACAAAACTAGAAGTTTTTAGTTTTTGTGGTTTCTGATCTACATCTCTGATTTATTTTAGGAACCCTAGATACATTTCTAAACAGAAAGCGTGTTTGTTCAGTTTCCAAAAGCAAAATACCTACTTACTTAGAAACCTTTCTTCCAGACTTTCTTCTCAGAGTAATAGTCAGATAGGAAACGCCGACCTCATCTAGTTTTTAAAATATGATTGATGTGTGAAAGTGTTTGTACAAACCTACTTACAGAAATAAAATCATTTATTATTTATAAACAGATGCGTCTAAAAGCAGTAAGGAAATCTAAATTCTACGATGACAAAGGTGGTTTCTAAACACCACAATCTGGCATAGTCATTGTCATAAAAATAATGCAGTCATTATGCGAAAATTAAAAAATAGCTGGGAGCCGTAAACGTGACGTGAATGGCCCTCGTCGAAACTCGGTGACGGCCGAGTGCCGCCCGGGCGGACGCGATGCCCCGGGCAATTGATGGCAGCACCGCCATCGAGTGTCACACCTACTGAAACAGCTCGATACGTGATACGCCGCGCTTAACCGCCCGCAAATTTAATTATCCTTTTACTCTGTCACCACTTCCGATTTCCCGCTTTTATCCCGACACGACAACCAATGACCATTATCATTCCGGAATGGAGAATTGTATGAAGGGCGGTAGGACTTTATGCCAATTAAACAACAGCGAAAAACTTTTGTATTTAGCCTTTTTCACAAAACATAGGTATAAACATACAATGTGCTATATTTCCATTTGCACAATTCAAAAAAAAAAGCTACTTATGCTAGCTCGTGGGAGATAGAGCGAGTGTAGACATACAGCGTGTTATTTATTCATTAGCGCAGAGCTCGACGCACCGTTGTTTCCGCCGTACGATATGAAATCTCATATTAACTTGTCTACTTTCAGAGTCTCAACGAATTTATGTAGCGAGGAAAATTGTCGCGGCGCTGTCGTGACGAACGACTTTACGACGTTTCGTATGCATAAACTTTGTTTACAGTTACTGAGCGTAGCTCATCAGCTCATATGCTTTTACATAAATATTCATAATCGAGTTGCTTGGTATTTTAACACTCGTAAGCATAATATACTGAACTTTGTTATAAATTGAAGCAGGGGGATAATGGGATTACTACTTTGATTTTACTTCTCATCAAGACTTACATTCTTGTACGTAAGCTTTCGTTAAGCTTTAACACAAAGCATGGATTCCTTTCCTCGCTCAGTAGGAATATTTTATTGTGATCTTTTAATATTTATTTAGTAGCTGCTAACCTAAGCATTTTTATGCTGAAAAGCGGCTCATCCGTTGAGCTCTAGAGGGAATGTTATCCAACTTACTGCTAACTGACATAAAAACAAAATGAAACTATTTCATCCCTGCGTACATAACGGTCTCTTAAATACAGGCAGAGAAAGTTAGACGGGGGTCAAGCCTCCATTAATTAAACAGAAGGGCGGATGCCTAATACCCTCATCTTGCGAACCACCGGGTAACCTCACCGGAACTTTGCAAAGGTCAACACCACGCTCCGCCATCGAACATTATACATTATTGATCTTGTTGCCTTACTTAATAATCCCAATGTGCCTTTCAAGTAGGATTCCAGGGACCCAGGCCGTCTTAGATCAGACCTTCCACTCGTTGACGTCTTCATGGTAAGCGGTTTATATATTCCCAAGCCAATGTTATTCATATCGGTACCCTAAAGTTAACCAAGCGATATTTTACAAAGCTGCCAATTTTTGGGGCGAATATATTTTATATAGGACACGCAATGTCGGTTTTATATTATGTATGATACTTAAATCTTATAAAATATTAAAGCCGCGGTCTTAAATGCGCATCGCCGAGATGTACCTTTTTATATTCAGTTCCCCTGCAACTGCTTGGAAAAATAAATTAGGTCATTATTTCACTGACATTGCTCCTTCTTTTACACACATGACATGCTTCTTTTATGCTTTGAATTTATTTCGCTGTTATGATTATTTTAGAATATTACTTTCGTCACAGGAGAAAAGCTTTGTGACATTAAAATGGTGAAAAATGAAAATGGGTTATCTAAGTTAAGAATATCATTACATTAACATCATTTATCATTTTTATCGGATACAAAGATTTATTTACCTGAGATATTGTTAGGAAAATGCACCATACTTTTTCTTTGTTCTTAGGAAATTCAATCAATGATTTTAACTTAGATTCAGTTACCTTTAAAATATCATTAATGAAATAAGTACAACGGGAACAGACACTGCAATCAAATGCAATTATTACAGGTACCTACGTACTCTGAGCGGAGAGCTTTCTGATTAAATATTGAGCTATCAGTTAATGGCGGCAGAAATTGTTGTAATTATTTAAGGCACTTAAAAGCTTGTACTAACACAGCGGAGTATCTACTCCGCACTGATAGGCTTTCGAAATTAGATGATCTCCGCACTGATAGGCTTTCGAATTTAGATGATTATTGAATAAGGAAATTGAAGAACCCACTTAATTATCTACCTATTTACCTGCAACAGGCAGGTAACGATTTTACGTTACATGATTTTGAAATGAGCTTGTTTGTTTTTGATGTGTAACATATTTCCTCTCGCTTTCCTGCAATCTGTGAGAGTGATTTCATGAAAAGGGACGGAATTGTGTAACAAGAAGCCGGGGAAGCGCGCGCTATTTGAATTGACCAATGAGCGCCCGCGGTGGTAGAGTTGGCCGTCAGATGGATAGTACCAACCAATTTTCCGAGAGGTTGGTACTGCCTGCCAACAGTGTGTGCGTGTGTGTGACGAGAAAGAGAAAGGGAAACAGAGAAGGAGAACATCAGCTGTGCGCTTAACCTACAGTGCAGTGTTGTGTATAAAGTGTGCTGTTATATAAACTAATTTATATGTGTAAGCTATATTAATAAATGTATTTACTGTTGATAGTGTCTGAAAAAGTGCAAATCATTGATAGAAAATGCAAGTGAGTAATAATTATTCGAATAGATATTTCAGTATTTATCTTTTTTAAATGTGGTTAATTTCTGTCGCTGCTCAGTGGAGAAATTTCCGTATTTTTTTTTTATTAAATGGAAAAATAATCGTACTATGTATTTAATGAAGCATTGTGTTTTTTTTTTAAATATCTTCGTAAATGACGAAGTTATAATAGTTTTACCTCCGCTAGTTTGATAGTCGCCGCCATCGCCACCTTTTGAAGCGGTCGCGACGCTGACAAAACAAAACAATGCCACCTTTTGTATATTTATATGTTAACTTGTGCAGACACACTTATTCTATAGGTACCTACCTAAAAAATATTTATGATTTAAACGAAATGTAATGTTTTTCTTATACAAAATCAAAGTTGTTTTATAAAGTCTAGTTGTTTTGACGCAAGACTGAAGAGAGATTACCTACGTACTGTTTTAGGATCATGAAATGATTATTATGGTGAAAATGTATGTAGGTAGTAGGTAGGTATCTACTTATTAAAAGTATTGTACTTAATTAGAAAGTTTTACGCCTCTGACCTCAGCACTTTGTGTATAACCCAAATTAAACAAAAATAACTGTCTTCAAAAAAAAATTGCATTATTGCAGTGTTCATTAAATAAAATACAATTTTCATTGAAAATAATTATTCTTCATTACTAAAAATCATTTCAAATAATACCTGTATCATTTTTTTCAGGATATAATGTTAATGTTGCTTATTACTAAGGTGAGATGTCAGATGTTACACATCATATGCGACCAGTGTACGGCTCGCCCGTTTTTTAACATTACTAGGTTTTGCCCGCGGCTTCGTCCACGTGGATGTCGGAAATTATCCCACGGGAACGTACTGCCGGGATAAAAAGTACCCTACATGTTAATCCAGGTTTCAAACTATCTGTGTTCCAAATTTCTTTCAAATCCGTTCAGTAGTTTTTGCGTGAAAGAGTTACAAACATCCATCCATCCATCCATCCATCCATGCATCCATCCTCACAAACTGTTACATTTATAATATTAGTAGGATAGGATTATCAGCTCAAACTCAACGCATTTATTTCAATAAGACCATTTACAGGCACTTTAGAATTGTCAAGGACTCGGTCAGTCAGAAATATGAAGCTAGTTGCCCATTCCAAAGCGTAGTAGGAACCTATGGAGAAGAACGGGCAAGAAACTCTATGGACGCTTTTTTAAATTATATTGTTATAAAAATGTTAGTTACATCATTAATGCTGAATTTCTATATGAGAATGATTTAAAAAAGGCGATAGGTACACGTTAAAAGCGACCAGAGTACAGCAAAAAGAAACAACAACAAAAAAAACAATAAAATAATTAAAATAAGCCGTGGCAGCTAAGAGATGACCTGTCTGAAGTGAACAACATGATGCGTGGAATCAGCAATAGCAACATATAGCAAAACGTTTTTACAGTGACAGTAGTACTTAGACTGCTGTAGGCATAATATATGTTTTAATAAAAGAAAAACTAGGAAAGAAATATGCCAGTAAGCAAGTCTTGAAATCATACCTTGTACCTATGTACGTAGGAACTCCTACCTGTGCACAACTTCTATCCATTGTCTGTTCCAAAAGTATCTCATGAAAGTGTATACAAACCATGTTCAGGTTAAATCCTTACGCAATGACTCACTAAAGGAAAACAGTAACACATTTTCAATTCCATTTTAAATCTTACTTCTTTCAAAAATATTGTTTGATAAACATGATTAAATTGTAATTGAAAACTCTTCAACGAAAATTGGGGTCATGAAATTATCCTCAACTGTCAAATGAAAAACATCTTTAAGATGATTTCAAATTAGAATTCCCTATTTAAATATTCAAATAATCAAATCCAAGCGCTGAATTTGTTAGTAGCACTACAAATTGCCATCCGTATCTATAGGTACGTTTTCTGATCCATTTGTTTACATTTCATCAGAGACTTTTGAAACAGACAATAGATGTTTGCATCATTGCAACATGCGACCACGACAGTCGTACCCACATCTGTGAAGGCTGAGGGGTCAAAATCACCATATTCATGAACGGAGATACCTTGAGCGGCCTTTCAGCCTTGCAGTCAGCAGTAAGGAGTTCATCAGCACATTTTCTTCCTTTGGGTGTTGAACGAAATGTCATATTCATTTTATTTTTTAATCATGTTTAGATATCCGATACCCATCACGTCTACAAACTTTCGCTAGCTAATTTAATTTGACTGTGTATAATTTCATTTCATATTTCGTGATAAATAGACGTCGCGGCGAGAAAATTTTGAGGACCTAAGTCGGAGGTCAATTTGCAGTCCCTCTAATGTAAAGCTAAAATATTTGAAGTGAAGCAATATTACTGAAATTTAAATGGAAACTAGATCCTACAAAGTAAATGGACACTGAAATAACATTCATTTCAGTGTCATAATCAGAAACACTGTCACCACAGCCGGCGGTTAGGTTTACATAATTAAAAAATACCCTACATTTTTAACATACTTAGTACGTTTTAACCAAAAAAAATAGTGTTACATGGTTTACTGGAAATTGCACAATTTCACATAACATAACATCACGGCTGTATTCCCCGAAGGGTTAGGCAGAGGTGTACCTATAGTAAGTACACATTTTGTCAGTTATGTTTGAGTCCCATGTAATAGGGGGCAAGCCTAATGCCATCAACCGGGCACGAATCCAGACTACGGGCTGCTACTGAGAAAATTAAGATTAAAATACCCAATAACACTTTGCCCGACCCGGGTGTTGAATCCAAGACCTCAGCAACGTGCTTGCGACCAGTAGACCAACGAGGCAGTACACAATTTCAGTTTCAGCAATATTTTAAAATTATAATAGGTAAAGTCACCAAAAGAGATAAGTAACCAGGATGGTCGGATATAGTTGAAGTTTAGGCCTGCATTCCTCCTGCGCTGATGTCGGTCGCGTACGTCGGTCGCGCGTACGACTATACATTGTTTTCGACATTGCACCACAATGCGACGCTGACGTCAGCGGCGCGTACGTTGCGTTGCTACGTCTGGTACGCGACCGACATCAGCGTAGGGGGAATTCAGACCTTAGTAAGAAACTAATGGATGTTTTCGAATGTAATTTAATTTGATAAATTAACTGCGCGCAGATCCATCTATCTATATTCATCAATATTACAATTTAATAATACTCACTTGAAAGCTTTTGGCTGTTGAAAAATACTAACTACTTGTATATATTAATTGGCTATATTTTTTTCTTGGCCAGTATTCATTTCGATAAATATTAATTACTAGCTTTAGCCCGCGGCTTCGCCCGCGTGGAGGTTGGAAATTATCTCACGGAAACGTACTACCGAGATACAAAAGTATTCTATGTGTCATCCAGCAAGGTAATTGCGTAACACACAAACAGTAGGAATGGTTTTTATTTTGACAGTTCAACAACATTCATTGCGTTATTTACGTTGCTGAGCAGACAAATTTTTCGAACATATAAAGCAATGGATTAGCAATGGGCTTCAAAATGATTCAGATTGTGGTAGATAGTGTGTTACGTAATTAGGGTGCAGTACTAATGATTGAAATAGATACTATCGTGAAATCACGCAAGCCTAGTACTTTTTGTTAGATTTCTGCTCAGAAATTGTGCCCAACGTGCCGTGAACAGAATACCGTCTTGTACTCGTATGCATGCAGCGTACACCGGTTTAAAAAGTATCCTATCTCCCAACAATGTTTGCCACCTTTTTTTATGAAAAATATAGTATTTCTAAACCATTGCCAGTAACAATATAGTAGTAGTTATGTTAAAAAAATATATGAATATTTTTGCTTCTTTGAGCTTCTAATAACAAGTTTTTTTTTTAATGACTAGATAAATATTGTTACACTAAATAAAGTTTACAAAATACCATTAATGAGCTTTAATGAAATTAATACTGGCCCTATTGAGCTTATTTCGCCATTTTGTATTAAAATTAAAATATAGTAGTTTTGCCTCCTACATATTGTAACCCGGCTAGTGGAGTTGTACAGAATTGGTTAGGAGACTGGATGTTGATTGTCTCCTTCGGTGTTGTACTACTCACCACCGTGCTAAAGTAAATTTGTAGGGTATAATAAGCTGCTAGGGAAAGATTCAATTAAACAAGTACCTTCTTATACAATGCAATGTTTATTATAATAACACACTATTGAAGGTTCACAACATTGAATGTGGCTGGCCACATACCTTCCCCCATACACCTGGGCTTCCACACCAGTACAACCAGTCTCGGGTCTAGTTGTATTGGTGTGTTGACCTGCAATGAGACTATTACAATATACTCAGAGTCGCTATAGCGAGTCCGTGAGGTGAACCACTTAATAGATACTAGCTCAATCGTACAAGTACCTACCTATCAAGGTTGTGCTAACAACGGGAACATAAGATTATGCTAAACAATCCGCGACACAACACTTTATGGCAACTGGTCTCATCACCCAGTCCATACAATAGGCCTAACTCTCTCATAGACTAAATCGCTACCTTACCGATTATTCTCAGTGATCTCTCAGTACTAATCCCTTCACTTGACAGGACTACGACCCTTGGCATCAAACACAGGATACCCCTGTGTTCGCACGTTACGTGGCCTACGGGTATTATAATGACGCTTCGTTACCTGGAGCGGCGAACTTCCCTCATCACCGATATCGGCTAAGTAAAGCCTTCCTGTCACACGGATGACCACACCTCAAAGGTTGCCTGCACCCGGATCCATTCCAATCATCAGACCACGGGGCTACTCCAAAGCATCACGTGTCAATATTTATTAGAGATACACGAGAAAAAAGAGGCTAGCATAAACAGCCAGACCTGTAACAATACACTCGTGTCAGAAATCACATGTACGGGCCACGCCATCCCACATGAACAAAGAATACGGTTGAACACTCACCGGATTCAGCTTCGAATGGGACTTATCAGAAACCCATCGGGTTATTTGGGTACAGTCTGTTCCTCCAGAACTCAGTCCCTCTTCCAAATCCTATTCGTATCGTGTCACACACGTTGCGGGTCTTCCCCATGCCGGATCAATGTCACAAACCTTCGAGAAGCTTCCACTACCATAGACTAAATAGAATTCTTGTCTATTGGTTATTTTCCATTTCTTAGGCATTGTTTTGAATAAAATGTGGGAAATTATGTCTGTATGTTTATTTATTTAAATTAACTAATACTCTTGTATATAATTTACATGACATAATTTCTCAAGTGTTACAGAGAACACGCTGACAGCCATGCCAATGCCTGACACAAGATGTCGCTACTTG
This sequence comes from Dryobotodes eremita, assembly GCA_917490735.1. Classification (NCBI taxonomy): domain Eukaryota; kingdom Metazoa; phylum Arthropoda; class Insecta; order Lepidoptera; family Noctuidae; genus Dryobotodes; species Dryobotodes eremita. Next base: position 11,994,662 of record OU823251.1, on the reverse strand, counting down.
TTGCGTAATTTATTGATTTTGCAACGTCACAATGCCCCTCTTCCCACAATAAGGTTTTTGAGTAAGCAAAAACCACACACCGCCCTCGGTGTTAGAAGTGGGAATTCAATTTTGAAACAGAAATGGAATAAGTTCTATTAAAAAAAATGATAATTAATTATTAAGTCCTACTAAATGCAATAACCAACCTTAAATAATCCAACTGCCAGGAAACTCATTCTACTTACAAAATTTCCTACTATCCGGGCATAACCCCCCCAATCTTTCATACATCCCTAGATTTTCCTCTCTTTCAATCTGTAGCAACCTGCATTCAAATCGCAGGAGGCCACCTCTCGCATACTCCCGAATTCCGTCTGTATACCAGTGGAACTCTGCATTGTTCAATATAAATCAAAACGATCCTCCTGGTGAATATGTTCAGCGAGCTGATACATAAAAAATTCGGCGAATAATGTCCATAACTCACCAGGCAAGACGTATACAACATTCCCAGAAATAAAAATTTCTGAAAACTAAATGGTGTTTTGGCTTGTTTTAAGAGTCACCTGCCGCTCGTAACTAGATAAGCAACTAGTGCTATCTAACGTCTCACCGAAGCAACAATGCTATTTCGGCAAAACAAAACATTAGTCTAGGCTTATTTTAGGAGTTACTATCCGCTCCATATTCAAATATGGACACATCCATGTCCAATAAAAACGTAACCAAGCGAGCTTGGCTACTAAAATGTGAAGGCTTATTTTAGAAGTCACTATCCGCTTCTTATTATTATTATGGCCTGAGCCATAAAAATAATAAATTATGTCGCAAAGTATGCAAAACGGCATAATTACTACCGTATAATATGTGGAACAAATCCAACAAATAAACTAAACGAATAAATCCAAATAATTAGATCCCTCGTTAACAATACGATTTACAAAACAATGTTTAATAACAAAGTATAGCATGCATACGCCTTGTCTTCGTTGTTGGAATAGTCACCAAACAACACGTGGTAACACGGACTACGGCTAATAAACCCCCGGCTGAGACGACTGAAAGAAAATTTTCCGACCACTGTTGATCATGTTAATAAATTTTCATATCCTTTATGTGCCAAGTGCCTAGTGGCTTTCCATTCAATCCTATAAGCTCATAAACCAAAGGTGAAAGCACTTTTCCCACTATGCACTGTTGATATTTAGGAGCCAACTTAGATGCCTTATACTTATCTGCATCACTTTGGATGTAAGTTTTACGCCAAACCAACTGGCCTTCACGTAAAGTGACGTGACGCCTACGCAAGTTATAATACTTCGCGTTTGTGGCATGAGCCTTAACAATATTGGCGCGCACCTTTTCGAAGATATCCTTGAGAACTCCTAATTCGCCTGCATACTCTTCCCGAGGCATAATTACTTCATAATCACAGTCGTCTGTGTTCTTATAAAACGTGCCGTTTATAATGGGTTCACGGCCATGTACCAAGAAAAATGGAGAAAATCCAGTTGTTTCATTCACTGCGCTATTTATAGCAAATTGTATTTTTGTTAAATTGAGATCCCAAGTCCTATGATCTTCTTTTACGTAGGACGAAACAGCTGTCATTACTGTTTTATTATACCTTTCAACCATATTAATTTGTGGTGTATATCTAGGCCCATAATGCACTCGAGGTATGTTATATCTCTTTAATAGGCTACGAAATTCCGATCCCGTGAATTGAACCCCATTATCGGTAATTACGGTTTCGGGAATCCCGTGAGCAAGAAGAACATAATTCTCAAAGTTTTTGGCTACCAAAGAACTAGTTGCACGGCGTAATGGAAACAATAACGTGTATTTTGAAAAACAGCAAGAAACTACAAGTAAATGTATAAAACCCGAGCGTGATTTTGGAAGTGGACCAACTAAATCTATAGATACAGCTTGAAATGGTCTATAACATTGTTTAGGCTGACCCATGAGTCCTGGTGTAAGAGTAGTCTTATGTTTATAGGCCGAACAATTACTACAAGCCCTGATGAACTCAACTACGTCACGATACATGCCTGGCCATATATACCTCAAAGTTAACCTGCGGTATGTCTTAAAAACACCCAGGTGACCTGAAGTAGGAGGTTCATGGTTTTCTGTTATGACCTGTGTACGCAATGATTTGGGAACTACTTCTTTCCAGTCGAACTCTTGTGTTACCGCATATTTGCCTTTACTGTACCTATACAGAATACCTTTATCTACGCGGTAGTTGGGGTAATTTCCCGGACATGACAAACAACCAGCCTGAATTTTATCATACCATTCATCACCCGTCGGTGTAGGCGTAATTGGTGTATCTATTGCCTCAACCTTGAGTAACCTTGATAAGGCGTCTGGTACAACATTGTCCTTACCCTTCCTATGTTCGATTGTATAATTATACTGTGATAAACGACAACCCCAGCGTGCTAAACGACCTGTTGGGTTCTCCAAATTTTTAAACCATTTGAGTGAAGCATGGTCAGTAATAACTGTAAAATGTCTGCTACCCAAATATGGTTCATACTTTTCAACTGCATAAATGACAGCTAATGCTTCACGTTCAGTTGCACTATAATTACGCTCGGTTTTACTTAGGGATCTACTAATATAAGCGATAGGATGGTCATTCCCGTCAATATTCTGGGTTAGCATACCACCTATACCATAACTAGATGCATCGCAGTGAACAGTAAAAGGTTTCTCAAAATCTGGACATGCTAGAACAGGAGCAGAAACTAAAATATTTTTTAAAACATTGAAAGCGTCGTCTGCTTCTGGATTCCATTTAAATTTAACTTTTGTGCTGGTGAGAGCATTTAAAGGTGCTGCGATGGTAGAAAAATTTCTAATAAATCTACGGTACCAAGAACAAGTTCCTAAGAACATTTTTACCTCCTTTGATGTCTTTGGTACTGGAAAGTCTAAAATAGCGCGCACCTTATCAGGATCAGTCCTAAGACCACACTCATCCACCACATAGCCCAAGTATTTTAAGGATTTTCTAAAGAACTTGCTTTTTCCAAAATTTATTGTTAAATTTGCGCTTTGAATCCGTTCGTGTAGTCTTTTTAAGAGAAGGATATGTGTTTCTAAATCCTCTGACACTACACAAATGTCATCGACGTAACAGAACATTAACCCCTTAGTTATATCGCTGCAAAACGGATGGCCAAACAACCTATCCATTAATCTTTGCTGTCGAGCAGGAGCTCCGCAGAGTCCAAATGGCATTACTTTAAATTCAAAAAGTCCTCTACCGGGAACAGTGAAACTGGTTTTCTCCCGTGAGGCTTCTTCTAACGGAATTTGCCAAAAACTAGCTTTAAAATCTATTGTGCTTATATATTTGGCGTTTTTGAGGCTATCTAAAATTTGAGGTATATACGGTATCGCATAAGCGTCCCCTTTCGTAACTGCATTAAGCTTCCTACAATCCAGACAGAACCGCAATGTACCATCTGACTTTGGAACCATAAGGACTGGATTGTTCCATGGACTCTCACTAGGGACCACCACATCGAGCTTCAACATGTTGTCCAATTCCTTATGAAGTTGTTTTAACTTTTCCGGTGACATTGGATATGGTCTGGACTTAATGGGTAACGCATCACCAGTATCTATTGCGTGTTGGATTAATTGTGTTCTACCCAAACCTTTTGACTCAAACGATATGTTATGAAATTGTTGCACTATTAATTCCGCTATTGTTTTATGTTCTGGGCTCAAATTATCAAATGACACAACTGTGTTTACAACTGTTTCACTTGTATTATTATTAAATTGAATAAATCGTTTTGGTGCCTCAATATAACTAATGTGTTTAAACATTTGAGGCATTAAGCTAAAAGCTATCCAAAAATCCACTCCAAATATCACATTTGATGTTATGGATGGAATAACATAAAATTTAATAATCTTAGTTACACTATTAAATGTAATTGGTAACCTTAAAATACCTATTGGGTTGCTTTCGGAACCATTTGCAACGAGAATCTTTTGCTTTAACTCAACTGAGGTGTCCAATGAATAACCTAAGTTGATAAACTGTTCATGGGCATTATTGCCTATGATTGAAATATCTGCCCCTGAATCTAATAATCCGCATAATGCTATATCATATAAATGTACATTTAAATAAGGTCGAATATCTTTATCCCGGTCTGGCTTAAACAGTGCTGACACTAATCTGTTAAATTTGTAAAAATCAGTAACAAATTTTAACCAAGATCTCCATTCACCTGGATCGACCGTTTCAGGTGGTTGGTGACAGACTGTTGAAACTAGTTTTTTGTATCCTTAGGTTTATTTTTACAATCTGGACAAGTTTTAACAGTAAACCCTAACTTTCCACATTTGAAACATTTTGTTTCTTTTTTACAACTTGGACAAGTTTTAACGGTAAACCCTGTCTTTCCACATTTGAAACATTTTATCTCCTTCACGGATGATTGTGGCTTGGATTTGTCTTTGGCCTGTCCATAGCTAAATTTATTTTTATTGACATGGTGATTTACGCTGGCTACTTTATGTTTCTGTTTGTGATCTGTTGATTCAGACTGTGAAGCAGGCGTAGTGTAACTTTTTGATTTAATATCTTCAGCCTCCAGAAGACGTGACACTTCTTTGAGTTCTGCCACTGAATCCAGCTTCACTAAAACTAAACCCCTTGATATGGATGGTTTGATGTTCTTTTTCAGGATTTTAATCTTTTCTGGTTCAGTCAAAGGTGTCTTCAATCGTGAGAATAATCCATTCATGACAGCGAAATACATGTGAACCGGTTCATCATTACCTTGGATCCGTTTCTTGGCCTCGTCCAGTAAATTATCCTCATAGTCAATGGCATGAAACTCCCTAAGGAGCAGATCCGCTAACTCCTTCCAAGTAGCCACTTGACATTTTGCACTTCTGTACCATATTAAAGCATCACCCTTAAAAAACGCAAAAGCTGAATCAAACAACACAGAATCTACTACTTTAAAAGCCTTAGCACGTTCAGAAATTGAGTCCAGAAATAAAAAAGGACACGACTTGCCATCAAATATGACATTCCATTTACAAATATTCTTGCCAACTGCATATTGACTACTATCAAAAATTTCCTCTGCCTCTGGCTTTTCCAACTGTGGCTGTTGCTTTGCTGCCTCAGAACGACTGTACAATTTGTCTAGTGTAGTTCCATAACTCTTTATTATATTCTTAAGCTTCTCCTGCAAAACACGTTCTTTATCCTCCCTACAATTGAGCCTATGTAGACGATGGAATAAATGACAATACAAAGCCCTAGCACGAGCTAGACTATACCTGTCTCGGGTATTTTCGGCACTATCCACCTTGGCTTGCAACTCTTTCTGCTTATCCTGGATCGTAGCCAATTCCTTGCTAGTGTCCAAGTCTTCATCCACAAACTCGGATGGTCCGAAGCCCAAGCAAAGTGTTTTGAGTTGTTTCCGAAGCTTAAAAACTGTTTCTGCTGGTGTTTCCGCACGAACTGCAACCTCATAAGACAATTCGTCTCGTAATAGGGAATGAAAATATACCCTGTCTAAATCCATTTTGATATTTTCCCAATAAAATAATGCCAATAAAAAAAATTAAACGATGTTTATCTAAAACACGTTTCCGAACGCACCAAACCACATATAACACAACGTCAAACGTCAAAAGGTCACCTTGCCTTGACAATATCAAATTGTCAATGTGTTTTATAGGTTAAGTTCCTATGTATGAAAACGAATGACTAACCAACCTCTAAATCATGGAATAGAATAACCAAATCAACTGTTTTATCGAATGCTGTGATCGTATTTCCAATTAGGGTGTAATGATGAGTGTTAAAACGTTAAACGTCTAAGTGACTGACCAGTCGTCATATGGATTTACAATGAAAGTTACTGTTCTATATTTGCACAACCTCAATTAACAATGATACTTGCCTGTAGTGTTATTATTTTACTATGGAGATCCTCTCAAACAAATAAGAAAACGCTATAACACCTTTGAGAACTGTCTCGTTTGGGCTGTGTACAATATATCTAGTATAAACCAAAATGTTTTATAACTATTATTCAGAAATTTGTTTTTGAATTTATTGAATTGTTAAACAATGTTTCACTATTTAAATGCAATACAGTTTATCATTAATCTGACATATTTTAGTTTTCTTTGTAGTTAAGAACTGCTAAGATTTTATCTTGAATCAATTGTCCAGTTGTATACAATACCTATAAACTGTTCCAAAAAAATATGCAACCTCAATAAGTTACAAGTTACAATACCTTCCAAATTATAGGTAATATCAAGTCACTAACCGTTAAACAAACATTGGGAACATACATAATCTCATAACAATTACCACAATGCTACCAATCCAACTTGTGCATTGGCATATATACAAATAGGTTAGTGAACTTTTAACAGTCTGCACCTTACCGGTCCAAACAAAAGAAATTGTTATAGTGTGGTGCGTTGACCACTTTACATTCAAACTTAAAAAAAAAACTAGCCTTAATCTACTACATAATCCTGCCAAGTGAAAGACTGAGAGAATTGAGAGAGAGAGATACCTGCTATTAATTTGTTCACCTTATACAATTAAACAATTATATACCTTTGGGCGCCAACTGTAACCCGGCTAGTGGAGTTGTACAGAATTGGTTAGGAGACTGGATGTTGATTGTCTCCTTCGGTGTTGTACTACTCACCACCGTGCTAAAGTAAATTTGTAGGGTATAATAAGCTGCTAGGGAAAGATTCAATTAAACAAGTACCTTCTTATACAATGCAATGTTTATTATAATAACACACTATTGAAGGTTCACAACATTGAATGTGGCTGGCCACATACCTTCCCCCATACACCTGGGCTTCCACACCAGTACAACCAGTCTCGGGTCTAGTTGTATTGGTGTGTTGACCTGCAATGAGACTATTACAATATACTCAGAGTCGCTATAGCGAGTCCGTGAGGTGAACCACTTAATAGATACTAGCTCAATCGTACAAGTACCTACCTATCAAGGTTGTGCTAACAACGGGAACATAAGATTATGCTAAACAATCCGCGACACAACACTTTATGGCAACTGGTCTCATCACCCAGTCCATACAATAGGCCTAACTCTCTCATAGACTAAATCGCTACCTTACCGATTATTCTCAGTGATCTCTCAGTACTAATCCCTTCACTTGACAGGACTACGACCCTTGGCATCAAACACAGGATACCCCTGTGTTCGCACGTTACGTGGCCTACGGGTATTATAATGACGCTTCGTTACCTGGAGCGGCGAACTTCCCTCATCACCGATATCGGCTAAGTAAAGCCTTCCTGTCACACGGATGACCACACCTCAAAGGTTGCCTGCACCCGGATCCATTCCAATCATCAGACCACGGGGCTACTCCAAAGCATCACGTGTCAATATTTATTAGAGATACACGAGAAAAAAGAGGCTAGCATAAACAGCCAGACCTGTAACAATACACTCGTGTCAGAAATCACATGTACGGGCCACGCCATCCCACATGAACAAAGAATACGGTTGAACACTCACCGGATTCAGCTTCGAATGGGACTTATCAGAAACCCATCGGGTTATTTGGGTACAGTCTGTTCCTCCAGAACTCAGTCCCTCTTCCAAATCCTATTCGTATCGTGTCACACACGTTGCGGGTCTTCCCCATGCCGGATCAATGTCACAAACCTTCGAGAAGCTTCCACTACCATAGACTAAATAGAATTCTTGTCTATTGGTTATTTTCCATTTCTTAGGCATTGTTTTGAATAAAATGTGGGAAATTATGTCTGTATGTTTATTTATTTAAATTAACTAATACTCTTGTATATAATTTACATGACATAATTTCTCAAGTGTTACAGAGAACACGCTGACAGCCATGCCAATGCCTGACACAAGATGTCGCTACTTGTTGCGTAATTTATTGATTTTGCAACGTCACAATATTTTATCTTTAAATATAGTATTTAGGCCTTTAATATAGTAGGATACTATATTATATAGTAGGGTTGGCAACCCTAGTCCAAACCCAGGTATAGTCTACCCATCTACTCGTGTGCCAAATTTCATCGAAATCCTTTCAGCCGCTTAAGCGTGAAAGCATAACAAACAAACAAACAAACTCACTTTCGTATTTATAACATTGTTAGATTGTGCTGCTGCTGACGACCTCATTAGCGATTCATTATCACTACGTTAACATAAAAATGTTTGATCCAAAGATGTTTTTGTGTGGGAAGCTTAAGAAAAATATTAATTGGGATGTTCTATACATTCGTGATGAAAAGATTTAAAAAGATAATTTATTTTTAATTATGTATCTGTTTCTTTTTTCATGTTTTGGGTACCTGCTGCTAAAGCCGGATTTCTTTAAAAATAATTGCCGTTCTAATATGGCTAAAATATAATAATAATAATAATAACCCCACCGCCGTATCTCCACGTTGACGTCGTGGTGGGGCTTGCGCGCTCCTGAAGTCTAGGTCTGTACCGGTAGAGTTTACTTTGCTGAAACAGGTCTAGGGTGAGGAGCCAGACCAAGAGAGATACAGGAACCCGCAGGGCAGCATGTGGCGAGCTGTTGGGCAGTAGCGACCCCACCGACCCTGTCTCCCGGGAGAAGTTTTGTTCCTCACCTCTGGCTTGCCTTTATTGGCCGGCTGGAGTGAACAATGACGAGGAACAGAGCTCCCATCTCTTTCTTGCCTTTATTGGCTGGCTTGAGTGGAGATTCGCAAGAGCAAACGTGCTCGGAGGAAGGAAGTATTTCAGTAAGTGCTGGTAGGTATCTTGACCATCTTCCGGGCTCTGGGATTGTTCTGACAGCCGTGGAATACCTCTCCACTCCTCAAGCACCTCAGGAAGTGTTGCCCCCTTGTCGCTACGTCACTATGTGCTAGCGACGGTTTCCGGGGGCCCATTATTGAGTGTGCAAGTCACCCCCTGCCATTTTATCCGTGTATTTTATATATAAAACATTGGTCAGGCAGGGGCCATAGCCATTTCATAGTTCTTGGTAACCAGTCCATCTGAGCCACAGAAACCCATAGTCCAATATCTTTTTTTTTCCATATCCTGCAAAAGTCCAACATCAACCGGGGGTTGTCCTTGGGTACACTTGCACAGTGCATACAGGGATAATCGCCGGCTTGTGCTTCATTTCCTTTACTTATAGATTCTAACGGGCCTCTGCGAGTTGGCTTCGGCCCCTCGTATGCCTAAGAAGGTCCGGGACCTCATGGTCCCGAGATATGCGAAAATCTTGAAAATAATAATAATAATAATCTCTTTAATTCAGACACAAATATCCATATAGTGTTAGTAACATACAAAAAATAACTTATTGCCTAGTGATAGTAAAAATCAAACTCCGCACAAACTGCTGTACAATCGGAGAGCCGAAGCTCTCGGCTACAGTTTGCAGGATGCTGTTCCGACTGTCCCTCACTCTCCTCAGTAGCGACGCAGTTTTTTTGCGTATAATTGCATAGAAGCCGTCGGTGCGGGCTTGCGCAAACATTTCAGACGCGCTACAGTAACGAGGCAAGATACACACAACACACACTCACCAAATAACACTCACTAGAAAATAGGCAGCACCACAAACCCAGGGTTAGGTTGAATGAGCATAACCTAGTGTTATTTCCAATTAATGCAAAATCTTTATGAGACCTATATTCGGTAGTTAACGACTTCAAAGGGTTAATCACTATGATGATAGCATAGAATGTAAGACTTAACATTGAAGCCACCTCTATCTATCCAATAATGTCGATATCATGGAGATGTATTCACATAACGATTACGTAATTTAATTCCTGGCCGAGGAACAGCATCCCTCCTAATGGTTCATTTCAATTTTAGATGCCAATAACAGTTCTCACGAATGCCTCCCAACGCTACGACGCTTAACACATTGGAGAAACTAGGGTAGTTCCACTATCTTTTATAGAGACAGAATGTCTCGCTGAAGACAAAAAATAATAGGTACATTTTACAGATTTATTTTGAAAAAATTCTCTATTCTTATCAGCGGGGTAGGTAATTGCGTAACACACTAACAGTAGGAATGGGTTTCATTTTGATAGTTCAACAACTTTCATTGCATTATTTACGTTGTTGAGCAAGGTAAATAACGCAATGAAAGTTGCAATAGGCTTCAAAATGATTCAGATTGTGATTGATAGTGTGTTACGCAATTAGGGTGCCGATTTCTAGTAACTGAAAAAAAATGTAGTTGATGATAATTCTTCATTTGTTTTTAATTCCTGATATTTTAGTACGAGTATGTAAAGCAGATGTTGTTACAATACTAGTTAGCTTGTTAAATATTTATACTAATACAGCTTAGAGATAAACTCACCCTAAAACCGAAAAGCCGGAAAGATACAAATTCCTGCCGAAAGGATAACTCACTACCACGATGTGTAGGGTCTTAAATAAACTATCTGTGAGCCGGGTTCAACCTAGATTAAATATTGTATAGGACCACTAATCTTGCCCACCATGAGGTAAAAATAAAAGCAAGTTCGGAAACAAAGGAAGGCGCATTGCGCGATCGTAACTTTGGCCACCGAGACAATGCAAACCACAGTGCAGTGTTCCTGTTTACGAGTTAGCACCTTATTAGATATGCCCCACTGAGATAATCCTTGAAAATAACTATAATAATATATGCTGTTCTCCACACAGTGTTAAATTAATTTAAAGCCAAGTGTATGCAATTATAAGTTCAACGAGATATAACTTGCCGCACACTTCTACTTAGTTACACATGATATAAAAGTTTTAAAAAGTGCTCGTATAGAAGACGTCCCCGGCGAGTTTGGAACTTCAGCTATCGTTTTATTATAAACTTTTAGGATAAATAGATACGCTGAAAATAGACGTGTAAAGTCAGGAAAAGTGTTCACATTGGCGTCGAGTCGGCGATGAAGTACCTGGAACTCGTCCTTGACAGCCGGTGGAACTTCGTGAAGCATTTCCGGCTCCTAAACTGGAGCGGGCCGGGGCTGCCTTGAAGCGGCTCCTGCCCAATCTAGGGGGTCCAAACGCCTCCAGCCGGAGGCTCTACGCGGGGGTCATGCGGTCCATGGCCCTTTACGGAGCACCGGTGTGGGCGCGTTCATTGAGGCACTGACCAGCCCGACGGTTGACAGCGTCCCAGAGGGTCATGGCCATCCGGCTGATCTGGTGCGAGTCTCATGCGAGGCGGAGAGCCTCCATGCCCGATTGCCGCCATGGGATCTGGAGGCAAAAGTCCTCGCGCATAGATGGGAGTGGCGCGGGGAGGCGAAACTCCGGGGCTTAACTCTGCTGCCGCGAGAAATCGCGGCACAGCGGACAGAGCTCCGGCGGGATCTCATGGCGGCATGGAGAGTACGACTGTCGCAACCCAGTGCTGGGCACGCCACAATAGTGGCGGTAAGTCCTCTCTTTGAGGGGGGCTTGTGAGGCGCCACGGCGTCCCTTCGCACCTTCCGCCTGACGCAAGTCCTCACCGGACATGGCTGTTTCGGGAGGTTCCTGTTTCGGATAAGGCGGGAGGAAACGCCCAGATGTTACCACTGTGTGAATCGCCCGGAGGAAACGGAGCGCGTGAGGGTGAGGCAATCGTTGCGCCCTCACGCCCCTAGTCGCTGCAGAAGGAGACGCCCAGGGCGTCGGGAATTTATAGCCGATTCCCGGCCAACGTAGGCGCAAGCCTGCGGACGGCGAGCAATGAGTAGCTCGCCGTCCGGTAAGGACCATGTCCGGGTCGACGGCGCGTTGTAGTCCACGCGCGCCTCAAAGAGATGTCAGCACCATTGACGGGGTCCGACAGGGCCGATGCCTGCCGGGATCGCGTATTGTTCGAAAGAGTTACCGTGGCCATGGCGCACAGGCGACTGAAGGAACACGGGTGAGTTTTAGTCAGTAAGAATCTGACACGCCCTCCCGCTCCGCCCAGAGCGGGAGAAGTCAACTGAAGATTTACCACCCAAAAAAAAACTGGTAATTAATTGTTTAGCAAAGTGACTACCAACTTAAATTTTCTGGCAGTAGGTATATTGAAATCACAACAGAACTATCATTCTTTGATTGTATGAAATGGCAAGGCAAATTGGCGTAGTGTGTCAATTTGATAAACTTTGACTTATTTTACTGCGCATTTGACGCACTAATCTTGTTCAATAAAAGCTATACTCCACGTATTAACTTTATGTTATATGCCATAGACTTAAGTAGTATATTGTCAAAGTAGTATAAGACTATTACATCTAGACAAATAGCTCCCCACAGGGTGTATCAGGTTTATTTGTTTATTATGTCTTATGTGACGGCGCATTGATGTCGTTCTAAAATTGACATCCTAACTGGCTTCTGTAACTAAATATAAAAGATTAATTGACATTATGCAACAATAGAGAAAACGATACCATATCCTTCCTACGTCGAACTCTTTACCGATTACAAAGTAAATATCAATAGACCTTAATATAGCAGTAAACATCAAATAATGCTAAGAAACTAGCAATTTTCTGGATCGTAACATAAAAGCAGAAAACGCAACATTCACGTATCTTTCTCGGTCGTTTCCTTTGAAATACAGTCACTGCTTGTTAGTGTGCCTCTCGAAATATAACTCCTACACTTTCCTGCTCCCTTTGTACTGTTTAAAGGCTCAAAACTTTTGCTACCCATTCAGACTTCAGTTATATGAAAGAAAAATAAACAAATCTAGAACTTCCGCGCCCCAGGACCAAGTTGCAGAACGATTCGAATTGTTATGTATGTACAAAATCTACCTTCGGGGAGCTTGATAATTCAAAGCAAATGTTATTGTATTTGATTCCACTACCAGTCTTTAGTTAATTTTATTTCTAGCATTCGTTGTACCTCGTCTGTAGGTGCACTCCGAAAGAGCTTAGTGTAATATTATAGGGAAAAAAAAAATTGAAAACGAATTCCGTTCAGCCACAGACTAAGGTAATCTCGTACGAATGATTAATATCAAACGTGAGCAGGAAATTGATAAAATGCTATGTGTGTACGTTTGCCGCGGTTGACTTGACTTTTATCTCTTGGACAAGCGCCAGAGTTGGATTGGTACTCAAGTTGTCGGGCAAGTTTAGTACCCTCGCGGTATTGAAACGTCCCACTAAAAGCATACTTTTACGGTTACTTACCGAATCCGTATTAGATACTTACGTAATAGGCCAAGAAAAACTTTTAACATGCTAAATTCTGTAAAAAGACTAATTAGATATTTAAGTACGTGCCTGCCAAATACATAATAGCTGCTTATCTATTGAGATTTGTTAGTGTACTTTATCGTGTACAAAAATCTAGCTTTAAGATCTGTTAACATTTGAATCTCAAGAGATATAAAAGAAAAACGATTATCAGCTCCGTAAAAGGCAACGTGTTATTCGATTATTTTCTGCTCTCACAACTTATCGCCCTTTTTCTTAAAAAAAATATCGACTTTATCAGGGAATCTAATAATAAAACCTTATAAATTCGTCACGTCGTAACGGTATCATCTAATTTTGTCGCCTAATAATTATATCTGAACTTTGTTAGCTTCGTCCACTTTTGGAATTTTTTATATGTTTTTAGCGCAAACGTCGCTAGGTAATGCTATCGGTATTGGCGGGACTCCAGCATGGAAATGACAGCGACACGACCTGTGTCCATCGCATTTTATAAAAAACCTAGTGCTTTGCTTCGACATAAATCTATATCTAAAAGCCCAATATTGACAGGATAAATCCAATTAATATTCTAGCTGACGTAAAGAGTTAGATTTACTCCTTACAAACAACTGCTTACAATCTCGTCACTTTATCAAAGTTTGTTCTAGGAAATTGGTTGTAACCAAGAACTCAACGAGCGAAGCTCGAGTAGCTGCTACATCAACCGCTAACAACACTTACAATCTCCTCTACTTTACTATAAGTTACTGACAAGAGACAAAAAGGGCAACGATTTATTGAAATTAAAAATTGTATCGATCAATCTGATTGGATTTTTGAACCGAACATTAACTTGAAAGAAAATTGAGATCACTTAATGACATTTTTAATCACATTGAATCCATTTTCAGGGTTTTTTTATGAAGACTAAAGTTTATTCCAGATTAATATAAAAGCCGAGGATTTTACACAATATTACTTTAAAAAAAAAATATGAAAGCCTGAATATGAAAGGCTGCAATAATTACGTACTACCGACTAGTTAATTAATAAATTAACTTTTAAAAATATCTCAGATTTGGTATTTGGATTATTGATCAGTAGGTATAATAAAGCTAGCCATGGCATATATTTATTAAAACCGACTTATTCATTCATTAATATGAAACAGTAAAATAACATGAAACGGACAAATCGTATTTTTTCTGTCTCACTCGGTTCTATGCAGAGGGATTTTTGAGGTCTCCACGCTAGAACCGCTTTCATACTTGTGCACAAAGTTTTATTGTCTACTGTCAAAGGGCGAAATAATCGCGGTGTGAATAATGAAAAGACAATTTGCGTTGACGATGCGAATCCTCGACGCAAGTTCAACGGACGGTGGCGAGATGCGTGCGAGACAGATGGACTAGCGGCCTAGAACTTCCATCTAGTATTTGTTTTACTTAAATCTTGATTCTGAATCTAAACTAGGAAATACTCTTTACATTCTTTTTTGTTTTTATTTTTGTCTATGTATCAGTAAAGTTAAAGATACCACACCTAAAACAAAAGAAAAAGTTTTATTTTCTGTTAAATAATTCCATGCACTACCACAAAAACTTACCTATCTCCTTTTGCAAAATTATTATAGTAAAAATCCGTAGCGATATCATTGACCATTCATAAGACATGCATTTAAAATGATTTAGTATACAATCTTAGTGGATGGGCAACCATCAGCAGGGTGTCGGCACGCAGGCGCGTTGAGGCTTCTGCGCCCCGCTCCCGGCAGCTCGACGACGCCACGGGCGCGGGCGGACGCCGCACGCTCAACCGGCCTACATATACACATGACTCGATTCTCTCTCGAATACAAATCGATACGTATCCGATTAATCAAGACGAATAACGTGCCAAACGAATCCTATGCTCAAAACTCAACAATTGACAGTTTTCGACCACATTAACGTACTGCAGCGCTAATTACATTGTAGAAATGTTATCTGTGATTGGTGTTAGTGAATGGTTGGTGTGTATTCGTGTAGTAAATTAATTGGTGACGATGTGTACATAACACAGGTGTTTCGTGTGAGAGTGACATTAAGTAGTTTTACAGGTATGTAATGTTTTTTTATTGCCATTAACATAAACAAGAGAAAATGTAAAACAACGGATCTGAATTGCTAATAAGAAACGTTATTATCCAACACGTTTCATTGAACAAAACTATTAAGCTAAATCTAGAGAACTCTTATTATTTCTGAGGTTATAAATAATAGGTTCTATTCCTGAGCGCGTTGTACAGATGGCTACATATCAAGCTATACATTTCCAGTGTAAGCCGATCTCGCATTGTATAGGATTTCCGTAAAATGAGAGGTCAGCTTATACTGGAAATGTATAGCTTGATATGTAGCCGTGTGTACAACTGAAGGTCTAATAAAAATAGAAGCAATTCTCCTTTATTTATATTTATAGCAAAGCCAGGAATTTCGGTTTCCTTTCATATATATTTTCACAAAACGGAGAATCAAGTATTTCTTTGTAATGTTTAATATTAAATAAGGTGCTTATTTTCTCGTCTGAACCTGACACATGTACATGATTATGATGTCAGTTACGTACGGGCACATATTTTGTTCATACCTTAAATAGCCTTAAACCTGATAAAGCCTGTTTTCCTGTCATGATGTGACACGTCTGACGTCTGGCATTAGCCAATCATAGCGCAAGAAGAAATTGAAGACAAAATATATACAAAACGCCGTTCCTTTGTTTCTGAATTTTCTTCATGTAATATGTAGGGTAAAACCAGGAGAGATGGACCACATTTTTTACAACTTTAATATCTTTTTTTATTGCTTAATAACTAATATACAATTTAGTGTTATACTAACTAACTATCAATAGTCAACATTTTTTATTTTAATATGGCGCGATCATAGCTTCTTTATGGAAATAATTGAAATATTAAAAAAAGTACCATCGGTCCATCTCTCCCATACTATACGGGTGAGTCGGACCACCCAGTAAGGAGAGATGGTCCTAACAAAAATAATCATTAACTATTATTAAACAAAAAAATAAACATTCAAAACGAAATTAACAAGTAAGATAAACAATTAAATGAAAGGAAAATCTACAATTTGTCACCGTATTTCCGCATCGGTCGCACATATTGGGATAATTGGTGCAGCCTTCATGGGACCAGCGTTCACAAATGATGCATAGCAGCCATTCATCTTGACTCTGGTTATCCTCATAGTTTTCACCACAGCCTGCATATTCGTTGTCATCCCATTCTGTCAATTTAGGACTATCACGCAGAGTTATCACCTCTTTTTCACTATCTTCATCAGAACTGTCTTCAATTTTTGTCTTTTATTTTCTTTCTGTGCAGAAATTTGTCTTTTAGTTCCCTTCTTTTTTGTGTTTTATTTTTCAAGTCTATTTAGTTTCAGTAGAATTGTCCTTTTTCATTTTCCTTGATTGATTTACTTTTAAATTCTGAATATTTTCAGTAGAGTTCAATATTTCTGCTATTTTTCTTGACCTATGACGGACTATTGCAGTTTTTTCTATGACAGGGATTGGGGAAACTATATCCAAACAAGAACATCGCTTTTAGTCAAGTTATTTTTTGCAAGTCTTCGCTTAAATGTAGTTTTTGGTATCCCAAATGTTTTTGCTGCTTCATTGATACTCATTCCATTAGAAACAGCTTGAAAAGCATCAGTTAATGCACTTTTTGTCCATTCCCCTCTACATACTCCACTTTTCCCCTTATATGTTAAAGGCATATTACCTACAAAAGAAGAGATTTACTCATTAAAAATGTATAGATTAAAAAATAAGTAGCAACTAATAATCTAAAACCTCTTAAAATTAGCAAATAAAATGTTTGACTATTGGTCCATCTGACCCATACATAGCATGGTCCATCTCTCCTAAATTGAGTTGAGAGACGGACCACTTTCTCATATTAAAAGCACAATAAATAAACAAAAAATTTGAGGTTATTTTATCATTTCATGAACATACTAACACAGAAACATCAAATTCTTATTCTACAAACACAATATCTTACACATACCTTTGTATTTAAACCACCTACACAATAAAAATCACGCTTCCGAAACCTTTTAATTCACATTTTATTAATTTTACAAACAAAAACCTAACAGTCTCGCTTTCTACACCGAGCAATCAGGTTGACAAGGGCTCGTAAGTATTGTCCGCTTAAATAAATTTAATAGTTTGGTAGAAATTACGATGGTCCGTCTCACCCGCTGGTCCATCTCTCCTGGTTTTACCCTACATTGTCTCATAAAACCTTCTCAGTCAAGACCTTGCATGGAAATACAAAGATGCTTTATTAGATTCTAATTTTATTCTGTTATTATTTCACCCCAGTTCTTTTTATAGAGATTTTTCCTTGTGGTGTACGTAATTGAAAATTAAATATTACCGCTTGCCTTGCTGTATAATTTCATTATGAGATCAGTTTAATGTTGTGTAAGAGGATAGATTAGTATCAGTGAAGCCCATTTTCAGCATCATTATAATGATTAGCCTTTCAGTCATAATATACAGACATTATTTTCCTTTTTTTTTAAAGGCCACCTTTTGTTCCAACTAAAGGCTACGGTATAGATAAATGATTTTATTTCTGTAAGTAGGTTTGAAACAAACACTTTTACGCATCTATCATATTTTAAAAACTAGATGAGGTCGGCGTTTCCTATCTGACTACTCTGAGAAGAAAGGCCGAAACAAACTCATAGGTCACAGTCTCTTAAAGTTCTCAATAGGTAGTCAGATACCGTCCCTCAATGGCTTGTTTATGGTAGTCGTAATAGCAGCACTTCGTCTGCCAATCCTGGTGATGATGACGAGTGTTCATTGTGGCAGGCAAAAGCCTTTCTACTGACAATAAATAACTGATAAACTAATGATATCAACGGCCGACGACTACGATAAGGTCACCAAACGGTATCGTCGTCGACTGCAAGTCAAGCGTAGTGATTTTGGCGGAAGTTCATTTTAGCACCTTCTTTCCACGTCACGTAGGTGTCGTAAAAGGCTACAGGACGGGAAGCAGTGCGACCTCCTTTCTGCTGATAAAAATAACCTGCAATGAGCAAACCATTAACCATTACGGCAATATGGCCGTTCATGGGAGACACATTCCCATTAGTGAACGTTTCAGGATTATTAAAACAAAGACAAGAAGATACAGACTGATGGCATAAAATTATTAGATAGTTAGTTGGCAAATCCTTGAGAGGACTGAGAGCTCTTAGTCAAGTGTTAATTCACGTAACAAAACGGATAATTCCTCTCTTGTTATAATATCGTAATAGCTCGTGACGGGCGTGTTACATGTCTCGTATAATTTGGCCTGAAGGGTGAAGACTATAAGCACTAAGGGCTAAGGGAGAGGGTTTTGAAGTAATTTGGCTGCTCAGATACAAACATAGTAAAGTAACAGGCACGTAAGATTCTTATTAATAGGCGATTATTAATCTTATTAATATTACTCTTAATAGACTTCCATCTTTCATCCTTCCATCATTTAACACTTTCCATCATATCCTACGCATGTTTGCCAATACATAGGTATAGTTATAACAACAAGAAAACATATAAACATACCAAAGATACCTGGAATTTTAAGACAGATAAGAAAGTCCGTTTCTTCGTCACACACACTTTACCTAGGCTGAAGAGAAAACATTTCCATATTTCGGAGGGCAATAGTAATGAGAATTCGTGCCTGCTTTCTTTGTTTTTTTCATCGAGGCATCGACAGAATTTGAATGACCTACAAGTAGTTGTTCTGGGTCTGGCTGTTTGTGTATGTGAGTTTAAACGTTTGTAAACGCACCCACAATACAGGAGAAATTACTAGTGTGGGGCAACGCTTTTTATTAAAAAAAAAAAATATATATTATACGATTTATTGTGATTATGGCAATTTTCTCATTAACCGTTCATTGTGACCGCTTTTAGGAAACCAAAATTTCAATTATCCTGTAATGGACGACGACGCGACAGGCTTAAATGATGACGTAATTTGGGAATTGAACCAAACCTTCAAATAGGTTCGAGCTACTATTTCTTAAATAAACTGAAGTGCTAACCCAGTCCAATGCTAAATGGAAACCGAGAGAGATGTTGTAAACAGGAAACTACACAAAATGGTCTCAGCTGTATTGTGGATATCTGTGACAGTCAGCAAGCGAGACGCTTGAAATCCAACAATTGTCTTTCACTATCAGTAGTTGGTACAGCTCCTTAACTGAGCGAAATCTGACGGTCAAATAGCTGCATATAAAATAAGTAGGAGGTGTATAAGAATTAGGATACAATTTTGTTTTGTTTGTTTGTTTTGATAAAATTTTAATACCAAAATTATTTTATCTGTAACTATCATACATAACAATCAGTTTGTTTGGACGGTGTTCCCCAAACTCGGTAGTTACCTGTAGGTATTGCACTAAAAACCAGTCCGCAATATACTTCGGAAGAGCTTTGAAAGATAATCACGGATTATGAAACATTATTGGGTAACATTTTCAAAGTAACTCGGTCCGTTTGATGTCAGTGTAACTCTGTCTCTTGAATTACAAACAGAAGTTCTAAGGTGTCACTCGAGCCTTGATCTAAACTTAAAACAATTGCTACCGTGTTTAAAACAAGCCATTGGTTTTAATTACTGAAGTCGTGGTGGCTCGGATGTTTACTGACCCACTTCTTTAACATGATGTTGAAGAGGGTTTGAAAGTTGGCATACAGACCGATTTGACTTTTATTGAAATACTCTAGCTGACTCGACAGACGTTCTCCTATCGAAATACCGGGCAACATTTCCAATTTCACGAAAATCTTTATCGGGCATTTAAAAACATAACAAATCGATCCATCCGTTGTCAAGTGATGCATTAACCAACCAACAGCATTTAATTTTTATTTATATCGATGTAACTAAGTACATTTTCTCTTATGTCACTCTACACTATCTAACTACACTATCTAACCAGTGATTCTCTTGTTACTGGAGCGCACAGGGCGGTCAGTAGCATGATGAAATTCCGTAGTGCGGTTGAGCTCTTTCAAGGTATTCACTATCTGCTCTCGACTGGTCAAGCATTAGACAAAGACTCATCGAATTGTCCGTGAATATACGAAATTAACTGAGTTATTGAATTACTGTGACTGTTACATAATATCAAGCTGTGACTAAAATGGCCATTTGGAAAAAGTGTCTTCTTCATTTCTCTCTTTCCCAAGTCTATTATTAGACATAAGCAAAAAAATAATGAAAATATTATAAAATATTAATTTTGGCTTCGTGCATACATGACATGACATATAGAAGTCAAAAACAAAAGAAGATGCAAAATATTTAAAATGAAGAAGAATAAAAACAAAACTACAAAAAGAGGTATTCTACCTTATTGTTTGCTCTAACAACTATGATAGTTGCAATTAAATGGTGGTTATCGCTAGATGGACGAGAAAGTATTCGCTTGGCTCAGAATGTTCAACCAAGTATCATAATACTTGGGTGAATATTCTGAGCCACGGCAGGGTTTGGCTTCGTAAAAACAGTAAGCCATCGAACCAAATGTTTAACGTAATTACACGATAGGTACGCATTAAGCTTTCCATTAAAACTATCAAATGTAGTTTCAGTTTATACTAGAATGTTAACATTTTCAATAACACGAAACATTTACACACCATTAACAAACACTTTCTATATTCTCATCAACAAGCCTAATTAAAATAACGTGGAGCTAACATACCTGTGATGTAGTTAGCAGTTCGTTCAGCTGCAGTGTGTTTGGAGTTAGTTACAACAACAATTTCGCTACATTGCGAGACGTGACTCCACTTACACCTATTACTAACTTCGCAAACAGCTATGACCTTTGCACGGTAACGTTGTAATTACTTTAAGGTTGGTGTATAAAGTCAGAGACATTTCATTGTTTAGCAAATTGACAACCAACTTAAATTGACCGTAATATCAAATCATTCTTTGACACAGCTGTCATTCTTTGACAGTTGTATGAAATGGCAATAAGCTGCATAATTAATTTCCCTGACAGTGTTATCGACAGACAGGCAGATGTCCGTTTATTATTTGTCCTTTTTTCATTCTCTAGATCTGTCATGTCTATTGTATATTTTACGTCTTTTCTTGAACGGCTGTGGGCGTTATGGATGAGGAATAATTCGGGTACATTTAGAAAGGTTATCTTTAGAACCTTTTCAATTTACTTTATGTAACAACGTCGCCTTTGACACTTTATTTGTTTAGGTTCTTAACGAAATGTAAGCTAGCTATTAATACTATCAATTCAGCCCTTTGTTTGGGCTGATAGTGAGCTAAATAATTGCTAATGGAAAAGTGAGCAGCAGTTTGTTTGAAGACGTTTAATTTAAAATAAACACCTTGGAACAAAAGCTAGTAATTACAACTTTTATAAGTGTGCATACACACGAGTGACACGCGTCAACGGCAGAGGCACCTGCAGCCGTCGACACCCGCCATCGATGCGTCGGCGGTAGTCGTCGACACGCGTTGACGCCAGCCGTCGACTCTGGTCGACGGCTGCAGTTGCCTCTGCCGTTGGCGCGTTTTCGCTCGTGTGTATGAGTATTAAAGTGAAACTGTGATATAATCTAGCTAGTATAATAGGTTGTGGTCTAAACTACTTTATGGCCGGAATTATTTTGGACGATTATGATTATCCTGTTCTTATAATGCTACGACTACATTGTCGCGATAACCCGAACTACACTTCGCGTGCTCTCTCTCGCACACCGCTCGACGTCTCGCTGTATAACAGAGAGCGCGCGAAAGTGTAGTTAGCGTTAGTGCGACAATGTAGCCGTAACATCAGCGAGACGTCAAGCGGTGTGCGAGAGAGAGCGCACGAAGTGTAGTTCGCCTTATCGCGACAATGTTGCTCCAGTATTACAAATTATTCTGGATCGAAGCCGTACTTATTTTCTTCCACTCCGTATTACGTATTAAGTACCTATTATATTTTCTTCTTCCCTATACCTATTTCGATCAGCCGTCATCACAGTTTCAATTCACCCCTTACTGGTCATATCATCTTTAAAAGTTTTCATTTATCATTTCTTTGGCTTTTTCCTACCCTTACAACCACCCAACATTCCCCACGACATGTACCTCATTCCACCTCTGCATGTTATTTTTAACGATGGAACCCAAAAATAAACAAAATAACATCATTACATTGTTTTCCTATTCAAATTGTGAAATCAATGGGAGAAAACAAAGGAACATTGCGCTACCATAATTTATTATTATGATATACAAACAATACACCGTTACAATATTTTTTAAGGGATGTATGTTCCATAGTTTCTATGTAGTTTTTAAAATGATGTTGTTGCTAAAAATAATGTCATTGTAGTGTGGGTGTCATAGAACTATGTCTATGTTTGTATGTGTAAGTAGTCTAAGTCTATATATTGAATGGTTCTCTAATAAAGACCAGTATGATACATCAATTCGTGTACTCAATTACACCTATCCCTACATCATATCGAAGAAACGGTATGAAGTAAAGACGCCATTTTTGTATGACAAAGTGTCACAGATGGTTGAGAATCAATCAATAAACTTTTCGTTATTTTCGCGTTTTTGTCTGTTGGTAATTGAAATGTTTTATCCCAATCCTCTATGAAAAGTGTCCAGACATCCGAAAATAAAATTCTGGCATAGAAACCAGCTCGCCAAGTAACCTTATATATGAATTCTACTTTTCTGAGAAGCCTTTGTGTATTTTTTTAACTAGTGAACAACCTCTGCTTCGCGCGGTTTTTACAACTTGACAAAACATCGAGATCTAATTAAGTAAGTAAGTTTGTAAGTTTAATATAAATGTATATACAGTACAACTTTTTTCCTAATGTCCCTCGGGAATCATCGCATTTCCGAATACATACGAATGCTAATTTCCATGTCCATCAATTATTAGATAAAAATCTTTAATAGGTATGTAAACTTATAATACATTTTTAATTTTATGTCTTTTGGGTAAAAAAAAAAATTAAAAAAATTATTAAATTTCTCGTGTATAATAATTTGAATTCAGAACTAAGTAATTTATTGTTGTTTTGTTGACATTAAGAATATAGTTATACTGTACACATAAACCTTCCGGATTTTGGACCGAAGTTCTTTAACGCAGTTTGCGGTAGGAGTAAAATTTAATTTAATTTAAATGCTATTACGAGTATATCTTGGGTACCAACGTGTAATTTTAATAAGAACAACACAATTCTAAAAGTTCATAGTAAAAAATGCTTTTTCTAGAAAAAACAAATCAGACATTGTTCGTTTGACATTTCCCGCGTGTCGTACGTTAAGGAAAACCTTTCCTTATTGTTCCGGGAACCAATAAAGTAGCGTAAACACGTTAGGGATTTCATCAGGAACACGTGTAAAATTTAAAAATAAGTCTCTATATATTGGATGAAAGTGGTACATAAAATAAGCAAGGTTTGTGAGATGCAGGAACAAGGAAAATGCGAGGAAACGATCGTTGAAAGCGATGACAAAGTGCGGTAAGGAAGACTTTTGTTACCAATTATGTTGTGTGTCTTCCTTTGTAAATGTAGAAAATACAATTATACAAAACTACCTTTTCACTCTTCTTGCTCAAAAAAGCCGTCATTGTAACGTACCCGAGCAGGGATAAAATAGCATATTTTTCTCTAGGGGAAAAAGTACTTTTGTTTTTAAATTTTTGTCTGTTACCAACGAGCCTACAAAAACAAAAAGTCTTTATTCATAAGTAGAATATTTATGAATAAAGACTCGACTTATTACTGTTTCATAAAAAAGAAGAACATTTTATTTTTGAAAATGGACCTAAAAGCGGCCATCTCTTCGCTACAATGCGTGCATTGCGTTGTTAATTTTTCATAAAATAAACTATTTAATATGTAACGTATTGTATTATTTTATTCGCAATCGTAATGTAAAGTTGAGTGTAACACACGGCGGTTAAAATCCCATTATAAATCGGATTCTATTTACTCCCTCGCTAAAGCTCGGGAGAAAAACTACCTCGTATATAATGTATAATTTTAGCGCCTTGTATAACAATTTACTGTTTGATGTTATGTATCAAGATAAACTCCACATCGTAATGTAGGTATATGTGCAAATTAAAATAGACCAAATATTGATAAAGGGATGATTCTAAACTAAACGGTCCCCAAAATGATCGATTGCAATCAAGTGTAATTGTAGGTAGTAATATTGTCAAACGTATCAATTGCATTTGGTAGACGACCAATTTGCACGTCAATGTGTATCAATAACGTAAAAATTGACAATTGCGATTGATCGTCCCCGTACAAAAAAAAAAGAGTTGACGCACCACAAAAAAAGGAAAACAGTCAATGTTTCAAGTCGTTAACTTGAATAAAACATGATTTGTCATTCTGCAATCCATCTCTACATCTTCTAGTCCTTAAAAATGACGTCATTTTTCTTTGTTTCAGGATGAGAGGGGCGAACGCAATATTCCTCATTTTATTCTTCGGTCATCTCTCTGCCCTGCCCGACACCATCCGAATAGGTAAGGATTACATTACTGAGTTAATTATAATAATTAATTAATTATAACGAAATCTAAATTTCACGTTGATTTATGTGTAAACGTGGGTCTTATTTCAAAAATCTGTATTAAAGCAATGATCTGAATATAATTGGACCTTAGGAATAAAGCTCCTTGAGGCGATAAAATTGTCATTAAGGCAATAATTTTAGGTTGTATTGTAACTTCAATGTTGTGCTTAATTTGCTGCGTAGTTTTGTTCTAATTTTAGTCTGTTTCAAATATTATTGAAGTAAATGGTAATTGTAATCGAAAATAAACGTGTTTGTTTCCCACTTATTTAACAACTCTCGAGTAAGTTTTGCCAGCAACTACTTACGTAACTGAATCATACAAAATAAATAGGTAGGTATGTCAAAAGTTACAGATAATATTGTATTAGTGAACAAGTACGAAGTTACTGTTGTTCTAGCCTTCTGGGCCTCAAAGGTAAACACGGCTCATCTAACTGTTCAAAATCCCGCCAACGTTATTTCCAGTGATGATTTAAGTTCTCAATTTTAAAAGGAATATCTCTACAAGCTACCAGACATTTATTAATGAAAGATCCAAAATTTAAATCCCTTAATGTTGAATGTCGTGATTCTGTGGAAACTTCTTGTTTACGGCTTTTACCAGGCCATTAATAGTCCTACCCTCCTATACCTTTGTTTAAATAGACTCATAAATAGGCAAGAGATTGGAAACTAGGATATCAGTTTCTCTCTGCGTGCCTTTGTTATTATAACTATAACCTCTTAAATGTCTTGTCCAAAATGAAACAAGGCTACGAGAGCATTCAAAATAAAAGCATCACACACACAATCCTCACATATAATGCTCCATGACTCTATCGTGTCTTAAAATCAAGGTAGCTATCCATTAGAAGACCAGCATAACTATTCACGACCATTCGACAAGCTGGCGTGTCATGACACTTTTTCGACTATCTGATTTGCCTGCCTCCGACAGCAAATAGCTGTCGGAAGAAAAGCGGTCGTCTGTAAAATTTTCGGGTTTCGGATTTGTGAACAGCATATAGAGAACTCCTTCGATAACATTGATTGATGTTGGATATGGCACGGAAGCGTATCGAATGGTTGTGAATATCTAGCTAATAAGTTTAGGCTTATGTTATAATTATATCAATATGATTACAATCATGTTTGATCACAGGTGGTCTCTTCCACCCGGAGGATGAGAAACAAGAGGTAGCGTTTCGATACGCGGTGGAGCGAGTGAACGCGGACAGGGCAGTTCTGCCGAGAGCCAAGTTACTGGCGCAAGTGGAGACCATCTCGCCGCAAGATAGCTTCCATGCGTCGAAACGAGGTTTGTATCTTTAATAAATAAATTGGGCTGGAAGCCGAGGAGATGGCGGGACCAACTGGACCTATAAAAAGACTAGGTATTAGTAGCTTTAAATAGAAAAAGTGAAAAGAGCGTAAAAAGGCGTTTGCCCAGTAGTAGGGCGATACAGAAATAACAATAAAAAGGCTGGGAGCCAGGCTCAAAATAGCCTCGAAAAGGTTAATGGTGTAAATAAAAGGTACAAAAAACTAAAGCCACATATTGACTTAGGCCAAAAGTGTCCAGACGTCACCTGCGACACGTGGGATTATTTTCGCCCACAGACTTGTCACCCGAGGTACGCCAGAGGTATTATTTAAGTTTAAAGATAATTTATTTCTCAGAAGAACTTAAATAACAGTTCACTTAAAATGAGATAGATACAAAGTACTTACATCTAAATAATCTTATCATATTTGCCTCTGGGGTGTTGGCGACGTTACAAGGTACATGTTTCTTAAGTTTTGCTTTAAATATGTTTATACTATCACACTTCTTTAAATTCTCCGGTAAATTATTGAACAGCTGTGCTCCCTCAACCAATATCGTTTTTTTACCGTAATTAGTCCGTGCACGTGCTGTCATTCTTTACCTAGCAAATACGACTCTTAAACGACCTCATATATTTCAAGGAATAAAATTCTACCGTTCGTAATATAAGTAATCAAGACTGTATAATACATTCAATTTATTTGATCCCATTTTGACTAAAACTGGCACAATAACTTCTACGTGACTTCGAAATTCAAACTTATACCGATAAGTTTCTCCACCAATCTCGGTAGGCAGTTGTTAGGAAAGGCAAATTTCAAAGTAGAATACCGCTAACGCAAAGACGTTATCGCCCCGTCACCGTCGGCATCACTTCAAAGCCATAATCTTTCCGCCATAATATATCACCCGACGTTTCTTTATGTCTCACCCTTTATATAATGAAGATAGATGGATGTTCGTCTATATAGCACTTGACTAACGAGGGAAGAAACTGACCATACACTGTTGTGACTTTTGGTAATGGCTTGACGTACGATATTGTGTGTTTGATTGCTGTGTTCTAGTTTCAAGGATTCTGGAGCAATTACTTGACTTTGTCGTTATAGTTGGCATGGAACATGGCTGTTGCAGGTGTCTAAGTGACGATAAAAACTATTCACCGATAGCCTACGCAAATCTTTGCTTGACAAGCTTTGACAACAAAAAAAAACAGTTATTTAAATCAAAGTAAAAAGTAAAATAATACAGGGTGGCAGGGACATCGACACGCAAGCTGTTACCATGAATTCAGTACATGATTCTCAACTCAAACTCAAACTCAAAGCATTTATTTCAATTAAACCATTTACAGGCACTTTTGAATTGTCAAAGAGTCGGTCAGTTAGAAAGTTGAAGCTAGTTGCCCATTCCAAAACGTAGATCTCTATGGAGAAGAACGGGCAAGAAACTCCAAGGACACTCTTTTTAAATCAAGATATTACAAAATCCTGGGTACATTATTCGTGTCGCTTCTATATGCGAGAACAATGAAAAAAAAATATATTAAAAAACAATTCAAAATATAAGATTAATAATAAAAATAAAAGAAAAATAAAGAAAGAAAGAAAAATGCGTTTATTGGCATTGCAGCAACAAAAATACAAGCCGCAATACATTACAAGCAATAATAAGCCGTGGCAGTTAAGCGATGACCAGTCTCAACTGACGGCGCCCGTTCACGAACATGACGCGTGGATCAGCACCATCCAGCTCAACCATTTTGTAGGGAACCGAATGATCCAACACACGCGCCACCAACAGTGAGACATTAGGGGTAACTTCGTGATGATATTTTATCGAGAAAATTTTAACGTATTGTGTTTCTGTTCCACAAAAAGTTTCAAAATATCATGTAGTTACTCATACTATTTTTATTTTATACCTAAGTCTTATGAATTTCATGAAAAATTAAATTGAAGATAGGCAATTTTGGTTACTACCCGCTCTTAAGTGAGCATGACATAGTCTCTACTGCCATGCTGTCAAGTCAACATAATTATATAATAAACGAATCCATTGTACTCACATTTACAAAATTGCAATATGCTTCTAAATTATACAAAACTATAGTTTGCTATGTATTTGAGCAATGAATAAAATTTTACTACATAAAAGGAAATAATCATTAAAACCCCTCATTAAAATCTAACTAAAACCCCCTGCGTTGAAAGTTTTCGTTGGTTATTAACATTTTTTTTAGCTATTTATTTAGACCGCGTAGGTATTGCACTTTTCTATGAAACAGAAGATTTGTTTTTGATAACCGACGTAAAATTTCTACGCTAGGGGCTCTAGAATCATATGCTGAATAAATTCATGGTTTCAGTTTGCGCACCACCCTGCCCTGCCACCCTGTACAAGACAAGTCCAACAATAGACTCCTCAGTTTAATTGACTGACTCCTAAGTACGGCAATGAAACAAATCTAGATAAAACATCAGTCTTTCATTTCAAATAAAAGAAATAATTCGAAAAAAAGTTGTATATTGTCTGATATTATTGCTAAAACATTTACTGTTGTAATACCTTCAAAAGGCTGAGGCCTGTCAAATAAACCATTCGTAATCAATCTCACAGAAAAATCACAAAAAATATACCTTTTATTTGGTACAAAGCTGGGTGAGAACTAATGTCCTCGTTATAATAAGGTCCGTAGTTGTGCCCGTTTTACGTAACCGTCGGGTGCCTGGGACCGGTCGTCCGATCCCGCACTGATACAATCAGTTCGGAGCGGGATGTGTGACGTAATAGTTTTCCCTCTGCGATCACGTACGAC
The DNA here is from genome assembly GCA_917490735.1 of Dryobotodes eremita. NCBI lineage: Eukaryota > Metazoa > Arthropoda > Insecta > Lepidoptera > Noctuidae > Dryobotodes > Dryobotodes eremita. Next base: position 11,965,663 of record OU823251.1, on the reverse strand, counting down.
ACAGTGTCGTGACACGATCGAACGTGATACTTTTCTTTCTTTTACTCGTGTATTTTTTTTAAGATGTTATTATATTGTTAATTCGTGGTTCTTTTATACTGTTGAAGGTATAAAGTTTATTAAACCAACATCTTTATTTAGACTATTGTCAGTATTTAGTCACTGTTACACTTTATTGTAGTATACTAATGTTTTTTGTAACGTGTCTAAATTGTTATCATCGTTGTAATGGTCGTCTGCCAATTCAAATATTTTTATACCTACTTGTAATTATAAAGTCATGTCGTCTAACTATTGCACCTTGCAGTTGTATATTTAACGCTTTCCAATTTTCCTCAAACCCACACCATCTTTATGAAACTACAAGAAAAATACAAGAAAGGTAACGTAAAGTTTTCTCCGCGCAGTATGTCACCTCCTACGAAGCGGCGTGGCGGCCATCTTCGGTCCCCAATCCGCCCCAGCTGCGGCTCACGTCCAGTCAATATGCGACACGATGGAACTGCCACATTTGGAGACCAGGTGGGACTACAGGACTCGAAGGGAATCTTGCCTTGTCAACCTTTATCCACATCCAGCCGCATTAAGCCGAGTGAGTGTTTCAACATTTTTATTATTGACATTGCTTTTTTAATAACTGTTCGAATAGGGATTTTAGCTAACGGCCGGTAAGCTTTATTAAGCCTGTAATATTTTAAATTGATAAATTCTTTCTGAAAACGTTAAAAGCAATTTTTATTGGTCCAACAATAAACTTTACTATTCGCTATTGAATATCTGTTATAGGTAAATGTAGTCACAGAAAATGTAACTGTAGGTATAATGTACTTATAGATAAAGTTCCCATGTCCTAAAGGCTCCCGCAGACATGTGCGATGCGACAGCGCGATACAAAGGCGCCACTCGTCGCGCGACGAGCGGTGCCTTTGTGTCGCGCGTGATTCGCGTCGTATGTCGCGCCTGTTTTTGGGATCCTTAATATAACTTCTCACCGTAATCGTTTCGATAACCTGACACCTTGTCAAAGGGGGACGATAGGCACTCACAGTATGTATGCGGAAGTCTCACAAAGGGTATATCCTATATCAATGTTCCATAAGTGCTCTATTATTTCTGCCCACCTTCAAACGCGTTGCAGGGAAACCTTGTCTAGGTATTATGCTGTCAGCATAACAATACATACAGTTATGATTAGTTACAATTAGTCATATTACAACTAAGGTGTAGGATTGGGTTTAATTCGGATATTAGCCAGATAATTATCAAATTGTATACCCGAATATTACCTGGATTAGAAATCATGTGCTGTGAACTAATTAGGCACCGCTGGAACCAATGAACCATTCAATGAATGTACATGGTATCTATGTAAACTAGCCTGTGTTCTAGAATCCTACTTAATCCTACTAATATTATAAATGTGAAAGTCTGTGAAGATGGATGGATGGATGTTACTCACTCACTCACGCAAAAACTACTGAACGGATTTGGATGGAATTTGGAACACAGATAGTTTATAACCTGGATTAACACGTAGGATACTTTTTATCCCGGTAGTACGTTCCCGTGGGATAATTTCCGATCTCCACGCGGTCGAAACCGCGGGCAAAAGCTAGTATTAATATAAATAAGAGATTTCAGAAAGGTGATAGTGATGTAAGATTTACATTCCTTTGCACGACATAAAAAAAAAACTATTTGCAAGAGTCCCTTGCTAACATTTTTATCTTCAGCCACATTTTCTTTTGATAAGAAATCTTGTCAATACTGATAGACCTCTTTCTTGGCCATATTACCCCATCTCAAATCTAATTTTAGACCTAAGAACTACTTAGGTCTTTAATGTAGTTCTTAGGTCTAAAATTAGATTTACGACTTAGGAATGTAACCGAATAAAACTCAGGAGCATTGAAACAGTTTCTGCGCAAAACATAAACATTGACCAGTCGCCAAGCAATGAAAGCCTACATTGCAGGGCTTAGAAACTGTCACAGAAAACTTTGTTAATTAATTATCTTAATTGCGGGAAGTGGCGTCGGTATGCGAGACTTAGTGGACCCTACCGCGAGAATGGCGTAGACATTGAAAATGTCTTCCTTGTGGAGACGACAATTCTTCCCGAAGGGATGGGACCCATTCGTGTGGGCGATGATATCGAGAAACAAAGATATATAAATAGAGAGTAGAAGAAGATTATTCTATTCTATTCTATTCTATAAATATACCCGCCGATATACAAAGTGGAGACGACAATACAAGAGTAAAAATTAAACTGTGTATATCTAATGACGTTCCCAGTCCGCATACGAAAATTCGATCAAATATGTAGTTTAGTCACTATAGCTAGACAAAGATGGGCAAAACCCATAGTCGGCCTATACTACTATTTAGTATGTTTGAATGAATAACTTTTTTAATTTTGATGTTCGATGCTAGGATGTATTTGATAGTACGGTCGCCAGCAGGTTACACGAAACTGTCAAATTTCTTCAAACGATTTTAAACCTTAAAATGTTGATGGTCAAGTTCAAAATCGAAAGAGAAAATCTGACAGTTTGTGATAACTTGATGTGCTGACGACTGTACCAAAATACTCTAATGCATGAGAATTGCTAGTGTTTTCATCTATTGTCATATTGTTGTCTCCACGTTGTATTTGGACATACGTATTTACAGAAAAACTATACACATACTGTATTAGGTTTTACTATTCATATTTAAAAGTTCTCGTTGATCTAGTGGTCGCAAGTGCTACAGTTGAGTTCGATCTCCAGATCGGGCAAAGTGTTATTGAACTTTTCCATCTGGAATTTCTCAATAGCAGCCCGGAGTCTGGATTTGTGCCCGGTTGATGGCAATAGGCTCGCCCCCTATTACATGGGACTTAAACATAACGGGCGAAATGTGGGTGTACTATAAATACACCGCTGCCTAACCCCTCGGGGATTACAGGTGTGTCGATATGTTATGTTATTTAAGCGAACGGAGATACGTACTTAGGTACCTTCATTATTTGTGACATCACTATAACACCTTCATCAATAAAACATTACCATCGTCATAACATACATTGTTGAACTTAGCTTTTCCACTTTCCGTTCCAAACGCTTCACAACTTCTCAGTTCAGAATTCTTCAAATGAAGATTAAAAATTAATTAATTCCGAGCACTTAAGATCTTAAAGGCTTAGAACAACTCATTGTTTTACAAAACGTTGTCCATAATTAAAGTTGACTCTTTCTTATAAATTAATTGTTACGTATTCCAAAGATTTTAATGAATTCCGCGTTTTGTAAGCGTGATTGAAATAAACAAAAGATGTCTTCGGACTTGCTAGAAAGGAAACTTGGTAACATCTGCGTGCCAATACAAAATCTTAGTAATCATTTAATAATTTTTTTTCTATATTTTAACGTCACTATTCAGCCTTTTCTCTATTTTCAGTGATACACATTAATACCACCATCTTTATAAAACAGAATATATAATATACCACATAAAATTGAATAGTAAAACGATAGAGCCATTAAACGCAAATGTGTCTGCGACTCCGTCGTTGGTAAAAATGAAATTGTCCACCCACTCGGAAGATTGGACATCCGCAATTAGACCGATCGCCCATTTATATAGCATGGACACAATACAAAATCGTTCAAACGTTACAAGCAAGAAACTTTACGAAATAAATGCCAATTTTCCAACATGCGATTTCAATATGAATACCAAATTAATTAATTATACGGATAATGTGTTCAGAATTAGTGTTGTATTGGAACATTGGATTTAATTTAATAACTAAACATAATAATACTAAGCTGAAACACGGTAATGAAATTAAAGCCAATTAGCTAATTATTTCAACACAGTGGCTGTCGATATTTCAGAGTTGGTCACATAATATTGACAAAAAAATACCGTAACAAGAGTTTCATTTATTTTAGGCTTATGTGGATTTAGTGAGAGCATGGGGATGGAGATCATTCACAATAGTTTACGAGAACAGCGACGGTTTAGTCCGTCTGCAAGAGTTGCTCAAAGCTCACGGACCGTCCGAACTGCCTGTTGCTGTGAGACAACTGCCAGATTCTCATGATTACAGGTACGTCTTGATCCACAAACTACATTAATACTTAAGTGTCTGTACTAAAGTTCAAACTCCATTGCAGGCCACTATTGAAACAAATAAAGAATTCAGCAGAGTCACATATTGTATTGGATTGTGCGACAGAAAGGATAAGGGATGTGCTTCAACAAGCACAGCAGATTGGAATGATGTCTGACTACCATAGTTATTTAATCACTTCTTTGGTAAGTCTTTAGAAAAAAAGTAAGACATTAAAGCTATAAATATTCCGGGTATCGAAAATTTTAATTGTCAACAGGACCTTCACAGCGTAGATTTAGAAGAATTCAAATATGGCGGCACAAATATTACAGCTTTAAGATTACTTGACCCTGAACGTGCTGATGTCCAAAGAGTCGTAAGGGATTGGGTTTACGACGAAGCCCGAAAAGGACGCAAACTCCAACTAGGACACACTACGGCTAAGGTAATCACTCATTTGTATGAAGGCCAATGATAAAATTATTTTTACGAGTAAACACAGAGCTGTATTAAAATGAATCGTTTGTTTACAGGAGAACATGACCTTTATTAAGGTGAGAACAACTTAATTATCATCTTATATTATACATTTAAAAAATATTATATACAATACAATCACAATTTCTACTCCTTTATTTATTCCTTTTCACTTAACTCATTGGAATTAGAACCCTAAACATTTATTTCCCTTGACCTTCCCTCGGTACTATAAAGTTTTTATCCTTTGTTGGTTACAGACGGAAACGGCTCTAATGTATGATGCAGTACATCTGTTCGCTAAGGCGTTACATGATCTTGATACGTCACAGCAAATAGACGTGAGACCTCTCTCCTGCGAAGCTGAAGACACTTGGCCCCACGGGTACAGCCTCATCAATTACATGAAAATCGTAAGTTCAATCTGCATACATGTTTAATTCATCGCATAAATCTTCTGTAAAAAATAGGCTCTTGTTTAGATAAATCTTTTTGAATTTAATGGACGATTGGTGATTTGACTACATTTCCATAGTATAAACGTACAACATTTACCAGTTTTTTAGCACTCATTCGTTCAACACCGACAGTTAATGCCAAAACAATAATTATCTATCTACAAACGTACTCTGATTTTCGTTCAAAGCGTACTGAAGTTTCGCAATAAAAAGAGAAGTTTAGTGGTCATTGAACAAAGCTGCGACCAACATAGTGGGATTAAGTGCTGGAACGTGAGACTTGACGGATTAACTGCTCCAGCAATGTTCAGCTTAAGCACCCCGGGATTTCGCTTTTTATGTCAATCTGTGCCGCTCTTGTTGTAGTAACCGTTAACTTAGGTGTGCTTCTACGAGCACTTTGTTTTGTAATTAGCTGAATAAGGCACTTGTTAAATATCAACACGTATCTTCGTAGATATATGTTAAAAATAAACACAAGGGGCACGCTATCCGTAACAATGGAAGATCGAATTGATAGGTTTAACATTGGTGATTCAATAGCAGTAATTAACTTAACCCTCGCCACTATCATAACTTCACGAACAATGGGATGGACCAAATCAGAACAGAAATATGGTTTCACTATCGTAATAGCGCGTGTGTATGTAATTTAATCAGTTTTCAATTAACAATAATCAATAAGCTATACTCCCCATACACGAGGGCAACGACTCTACCAAAACTGTAACATACATTTCACCCAAAAGTTTGTACGTATAACATAATTATTATTGATCTCAAAACTTGATAACCGAAATAACTTCCACAATACTCAACTCATTAATTCAATGCACAGGTCGAAATGAAAGGCTTAACTGGAGTGATAAAGTTTGACCATCAAGGATTCAGAAGCGATTTCACTCTAGATATAATTGAATTAACAAGGGAGGGACTGCAAAAAGCTGGAACTTGGAACTCTTCAGAAGGCGTTAATTACACCCGGTCTTACGGCGAGAACCAAAAGCAGATAGTGGAAATACTGCAGAATAAGACGCTCATCGTAACAACCATTTTGGTAAGTTATAAATAACATCCAAGATATAGGCATTAATCTAACGGAAACATTTTACTGCTCTCTCGTGGCCCACAAAAGCAAAATTAGCGTATCGCACATATATATAAGTGTTCTCTCGAGAAACGAAAAGGGGATTTATGTAGACTGGCATACAGTAAAAATATATTCCCTGAGAGAAAACATTCATGCGAGACATATCCTTATTCATGACTTGATACATACAAAGCCAGAAACAGAAACACAGAAGACAGACAAACCTGTATTTAAATATAAAAATCACTCGAGCTTACTCCAGGCTCGCTGTTTACGAATTCATTTTACGTGTATTCCCCAAGTATGGAAACTCTGTTTACTCATGTAGTAATTCTTTTTTAACGCATTTACATATGTAATCTGTTTTGTTAATCCCTAGAGCTCACCGTATTGTATGAGGAGAGAGGCCAGCGAGAAACTAACGGGCAACGCACAGTTCGAAGGTTACGCCATTGATCTAATTCACGAAATATCTAAAATTCTGGGCTTCAATTATACATTCAAGCTGGCGCCTGACGGTCGATACGGGTCCTACAACCGTGAGACCAAAGAGTGGGACGGCATGATAAGGGAATTGTTGGAACAACGAGCCGACCTCGCCATCGCTGATCTCACCATTACATACGACAGGTACATGAAAATATGTAATTATAAGCTCCCTTATTTCTCCATATAAGAATAACATTTTCAGCATTTTTGAAGTGGAAAAACAATTGCACCAAAGTATTGTTTGCATTTCGTTTACCATTCGACCGGCAGCCTTTTGTGGTGCGTTGAAGCGCATTGTATTTACCCTATTCATTGTATTATTTTCGTTTGTGCAGAGAGCAAGTGGTTGACTTCACAATGCCGTTCATGAATCTCGGCATTTCCGTGCTTTACCGCAAGCCTATTAAGCAACCACCGAACTTGTTCTCCTTCCTATCGCCGCTCTCGCTCGACGTCTGGATTTATATGGCCACCGCGTATCTCGGCGTGTCCGTACTGCTCTTCATACTGGCAAGGTACGTACACGTAGACACACTGTGCATATATCACCTACATGACGTGGAAACAGATACAGTGAAGTTCACTTTAATTTCTTCTCTTTATTAATATTGGCACTTGAACAAATTACTCTAATTGGCAATGTGTGCACACCATTCAGCGTATAACGTATACCTATTATACGGTATATTTTACGGTACATGGATTCAATTCGGAGATGGCGCCAACTAAAGCAAGACGATCTTTCAGTTGGAACACCGTCTTGCCTCGGTTGGAAGTGTGCCGACTGTAATTAGGTTGCTAAATGTATTTGTCCGATAGGTTCACTCCATACGAATGGCACCCAACGCATACTCCTGATGGTGAGAAAATGGAAAATATTTTCTCTCTAGCAAACTGTTTGTGGTTTGCCATCGGATCTCTTATGCAGCAAAGCTGTGATTTTTTGCCCAAGTAAGATAATTTAGAAAGACCCCTAACATTAAATTTTATTAGTACCAGACTGCCAACGAGCAGTTCCTTGCCGGAAATTAAATTAAGCATGTTTTCGCTTTAAATTTTATAAAAGAGAGGAAACTAATAAAAACTTGGTTCGCATTCTAAACACGCGTTTCATTTCTGGTGATAAAATAGTGAACTCAGCGAAGTCCACCAGATGAACATAAAAGAGGGGTTGTTCAATCATTCGCCGACTTACTCGCAAGTGAATTTCAATTCCGGAAGCGTTTTACTGAAATGTATAACATTTTCTTCTAGTATAATTAATAACGTCAACATCATTACAATAATTCAATTGAGTTCAATTACAACGAATAAAAACACTGGAGCTTCACTACGGAAAAAAAATATTTTATTAAAATAGTACTAGTACTATAGTACAATTTTACTAGAACGCTTGCAAACGATGCAAACGATTACCCTAAAATTTTAATTTTAAAATAAGCGTGAACCATTTGAGTTCTATAAATAAAATTTATTTTTGCCAAACTGAAATGTTTGCGATGCTGCATTTGCTCAAATTATTCTGAGTGTTGAAATTTCACTAAAAAGTAAGTTGGCGCGCGATCATGACATACATTGTAAATGAATGACGGGCAGTATTTGGGCACAGGTTCAGCCCGTACGAGTGGGACTCCCCCAGGAACTGCCTAGACGAGCCGCCGGTGCTGGAGAATCAGTTCACTCTCTTGAACTCGCTGTGGTTCACTATCGGCTCCTTGATGCAGCAAGGTTCGGATATCGCGCCGAAGTAAGTCCCTTATGCCTCTGATGGCTACAATTCCGAAACAGTACACAAACGGCGAGCCAACCAACAAATCAAATTGTTTAAAATTTACCAAAATTTAACTAACGTCGTTTACTGGTTAAGGCAATAAGAAATAATAAGAATGGGTAAAATTGAGTGGAAGAGTAATCTCGCGGTAATTAAAAAACGGAAATGTAGCCTTCAGTTGCAGAGCTTGGATGAAGAACTCCCTTTTACTAATTAGTTTCAAAGCGACCACGGCCCTTTGTGAATTTTAAGCATCGGTAGTCGCCTAGAGCGTCCAATTTAAATAGAGACGTGTCGGCTATTTCGACTAGCCTTGGTTTCCATTTCACAGTACTTAGCTAAATACTTACAGTTGATTTAGTAGCTAAATAAACAACTAGTTTCGACAACGTAACTGAAATCGCACCCGAGACTTGCTTGTGCAGTATCCACAGCTTGCTGCATCAAAGTTTGTTAGATACTTATCATACCGAGATATTGATTGCACATTGATGTTATGATCTCCTGGTTCAACACCAGCTTCAATTTGGAATAAATGTCTTGTTTAATTTAGAAAATACACGTTTATTTACTGCATTTTACACCTTAAAATACACAATTTTATAGATAATGGAGCTGCACTGAAACCAAAATCGTACTCATATCACACATTTTTTTCACGTACTTGAAATGCCACAGACTTTTCAGTGCAGGTCCCACGGTAACATAGTTATTTTAACAATGCTCGTTAGTGTTACCTCTTGTACTGAAGTTGATGTTATTAATACACTGTTGTTTGCACCAGAGCGGTATCGACCCGCATGGTAGCGGGGATGTGGTGGTTCTTCACCCTGATCATGATATCCTCGTACACGGCCAACCTAGCGGCATTCCTGACCGTGGAGAGAATGGACTCGCCCATTGAGAGTGCTGAAGATCTCGCCAAACAGACCAAGATTAAGTATGGCGCGCTGAAGGGTGGTTCCACTGCTGCATTTTTCAGGGTACGTACACTCTCATAGGTGCCAAATTGCCAAAATAATATGTAAGAGATGCCTAGTTGCTTGTTGGCACAAACATTTCTGTTGTTTATTTACTGTGAAATATCACGCGAGATATTTTAGACGATTACACGATATTTAGATTATTAGATATTTTAGATTATTACTCGATTACGACGATATTTTAGACAGGCTTACACTGTCCTCCCATACCTATCAACACTGTAATTTGAAACATTGTAAAAGCCCCTTACTTTTAAAGTAACCGTGGAGTTACTTGCCGGCTCTTCTCAATAGGAAACAACCATTTGGAACCGTGCACCTAGCTTCTGATGTTTCATAACTGCCCATGAAGGTTTTTTGTGAAATAAAATATTTTGATTTGATTTGATTATAAAATAAATTAAACTTCAGTTACAACTTCAGGCAATTTGTTTAACCAAAATGTAATCCACTCCATTACTCTCCTCGATTTATATCAGATGGTGGTGACAGCTTAACGAATTCTAATTCCCGTAATTTGCGTTTGGTAGATTTGCAAACCTCGAATTCACCGAAAGATGCTTCATCCATTTAATTTAAACTGGCTTTTAAACTTAACACTTGCCTTGAGAGAGTATCATGAAATAAGACGAAGGTTTTGCGGTAAATGTGACGTATTTTTGTCTCAAAGAATAAATGTTTTGTATAAGAGTGTTACCTTATGAATTAAGACTCGGTTCAAGTACCTCATAAATATGAAACGTTCCTGTATTCTGTTGTTAAGCACGACTTCAAGGATTTAAGGTGTGTTATCGTATACCTTGTTTGATTAGACAAAGTTGACATATTGAGTTTATAAAGATTACGTTACATAGGTCTGTTCAAGTCCTTTTTAAAGGATGAGGACATAGTTGGTGTCATGCATCAATTTTTTAACCATTTTATACCTAGTTCCTAGAGACGCAGGACTCTTATGCCAAAACTTTCCTTATTTCATTTTCGATTTATTTATTATTTTTTTATATTATTTAATTTTAGCTTTTGTTTATTTTCTATCAAACAGGACTCAAATTTCTCCACGTACCAACGCATGTGGTCATTTATGGAGTCTGCCCGGCCCTCAGTATTTGCGACGAGTAACAAAGAGGGAGAAGAGAGAGTCGTCAGGGGAAAGGGCGCGTATGCCTATCTGATGGAGTCTACCACCATCGAGTATGTGGTGGAGAGGAACTGCGACCTTACCCAAGTGGGAGGAATGCTTGACTCTAAAGGATACGGGATTGCTATGCCTCCTAGTAAGTGAAATCCATTTTTATTTTCTATACAGAGCTCCAAGTATTTGTGTGCCGTTAATAAAATCTTAATGGACGGGCCCGCCCAGAGGGTTTTTGAGCAAGCATATGCAGGGCGAAAAGTTGATAGCCGAGTTGGTGCGGCATGATGAGGGAACACCGAAAATATATTTGAAAAGTTTCAAATGAGAGCCCCGTGGTCAGGAGTCCACTTTCAGATTTCGAAAAAGGACCAAAAATATTCTTAACTTAGAGTAATAGTCATTTTTTTAAATAATCAACCATGTTTAGGGTGTACCCTGACAATGCTCCAATTTTCCTACTTTTTATCATTAAGTTCAAGTGTTTGGTATTTTCAAACTTCTGACTATCGAGAAATCTTCACAAATGTGTCAACTTTAAATTCAAATAGTAATCGAATCTGTTGGGTTCTTTGATTTAGGGATAAATGCAAAATTATGATCCCTTTTGGGTAATTTTCTGAATTTATGAAAATTCGTCATATTTGACAAAAAACTGCATCAGTCAGATATTTATATATTCACTATCAGGACATGTAACACTATTGCACAGAATAACTTTCATTCGCCCTGAATATCCTTTTAAAAAAGGTACAAATCTGAGTTTTCAAAGTCGTCAGATTTAGGGAAAGCCCACAATTTCTTCGTCAGATTTGCCTATTTAAGTCATTATGGGTTTCGCCGCACCCGAACATACGAAAACTAACGGCTCTGAAGATCACTTTATTTTTGTTCCTTTTTCGAAATCTGAAAGTGGACTCTTGACCATGGGGCTCCTATCTGAAACTTTTCAAATATATTTTCGGTGTTCCCTCCTCATGCCGCACCAACTCAGCTATCAACTTTTCGCTCTGCATATGCTTGCTCAAAAACCCTCTGGGCTCGGAATTACATTCATTAATTCCTCCGGATATAAATGGCAAAATTATAATTTCATAATTTTTTTGCAAAACTAGTATTAACGGTCAAAACTACAATTCAAATAATTCATACATATGCTTGAAATAATGAGAAAAGTTTTACTGTATGGGTAAAAACGTAGTTCTGTACCAATATCAACTTTTATGAACGAGGATCGGCGAGGTGTGCAGAAGTATTTTATTATAAGTTCGGTAGTAGAATGTTAGAGTTATAAAGAAAAGTAACATGTATAAAAAATCTGGGCGACAACAGGATCTATCGAGATCTAGAAAGCCACTGTCACACAGTATAAATGACAAAGAAGCCGCTCTATACAGCCAAACTTGTTCTATATCTCGATGTGCCATATTTACAGACGATTACATACCTTCACGTCTAAATTACCTGAATGTTCGAATTGTTTTTAGACTCGCCGTACCGTACGGCCATAAGCGGGGCCGTTCTCAAACTGCAAGAGGAAGGAAAATTGCACATTCTGAAAACAAAATGGTGGAAGGAGAAACGTGGCGGAGGGTCTTGTAGGGTAAGTAAAGGGAAAATGGCATCGTTAGCCACTCGTAGTAGTCGTAGTTTGGCTCTGCGGTGTTTAACGACTACACGATGATTCCGAATTCTTATTTTTTTTGGCTGTAACAAATATTCACCGAAGAAAACGAGAAAATTAAGCTATATTTAGATAATACACAACAAGTTAATTTACGATGAGCTTATTTAATTAATTAGGAGCTTCCTTTATTCTAGCTTCACTCCCACTAAGCACATTGAACATACTGAAAGTAGCCTCAAAGGAAGAATTTTCATTAAAAACCCATCGTTTTTCCTTTCACAACATCTAAAGAACTCGAATAATGTTCCTTGTATCTCGCATTTTTGTTCGGGAAACGTCAGGAGCCGTCAGTACACGTTTATGGGGCATTATAGGGGATATAAAAGGGCAAGAATGTGTCACGTATATACTCAACAATGATTCAATCATGACAAAATAAAATAGGGACTTCTATTCGCGTTATAGATCAAAACTACCTCACGATTTGTAATAAAACTGAAATAAAACATCGTTTGGGAAACCAGTGAATTGGTAAATAGCTGTTAAAATGAACTGATTCTTACAGTCATGCGAAGAGAACCAACCACTATAATGCAACATAGTGTCCCGGATTTATCTCATTTTCCCGAATTTTGTCGAAAATTGTACTTTCAAGAAAATTCGCAATATTAGTCACGCCATGGTAAAGCGTGCTTGATTGCGTAGTACGAAATACCATGTTACTTACCATGATTCTAATGACCACAGGACGAAACATCGAAGTCATCATCGACAGCGAATGAATTAGGGCTGGCAAACGTTGGCGGTGTGTTCGTGGTTCTAATGGGAGGTATGGGTGTAGCTTGCGTCATCGCCGTCTGCGAGTTCGTCTGGAAGTCGCGCAAAGTCGCCGTAGACGAACGTGTGAGTAATATTATAAAATCTTCAATATTATTTGGCCTAGGACCTTTTCGTGATCGTGTTCCCATACCTCGGATTAGTAGATATCAAGACGAATATGCGCCAAATACGTCTTACCGGCTTCATGCACATGTAACATGAAAAGCTCAGACTGTTTTGTTTTAACGATTTGTTTCCAACATTAATTGTCCCGGCATGCAGCCGTAGGCGATCCATTTTGAAGCCGTTACAGCATACGAATTTTTGTCAGATCTGTTGGTAACACGGACAATGTATGCAATGTAGCCTCTTCAAATATGTGTTGCCAGCCGACCTTTTTGTTGGTGACGTGGCTCTTTGTTGATGTTTCTGGATGTTCAACGCTTCCACGCAAATAATTTTCATCTCCGGAAAATTGCCAGAAGCTCATATTTTTCCGGTCAGCAACGTAGTTCAACGGGCGACATTAATTAACATTATGTTCGACGTTAATTTATTTACAATTTCTGATGAATGTCAATTTTGGCTACCGTTGCATTTACCAATTTTTTTTCCTTTTAATTTTGTTTAATGATTAATTATGCTTTTGTTTTGTTCTAGGTTTATTTTTAATAACACAATGTAGGTAACATTTTCTTTAGTGAGTCTTATTACATCAGTTTGGTAGACGCTAGTGAGACAGTAATTAGTAAACAAATATGTGTTGATTTCTTGGTGTTTGTTTTCTGAGCTCGGGCACTTTTAATTAGGTATTGAAGTTAATTAAGTAAAACCTACTTGAGAGTAATATTTCATTGAGTTTCAAAGTTATTAATTGATTCTCGGGATGTGCTATGCCTTCTTTTTAACTCTACTACTGCAGTAACTCGCTCGATCTTCACTCACTAATATTCTGTATTTTTATGCTTCCTGGATCACAGAAGGAGGAGGTAAGTTTTCTCAAAATTCGCTACGTATTGCTATGTGCCGACTATATTAGTCGGCGAACCGATGATTGTTTCCTTGAGTGAGTACCGCTAATCGGCAAACGGAAAGTGAGACGCTCTCAGGCTATGTGCGAACGACGACCTTCGCAGGGTAACTGGTGGCAGCTGGTGCATTTGGAGGAGTCTATGTCCAGCAGTAGACAGCTATTGACTGATGATGATGATGATTGTTACGTAGGGTACCGTTTAAGGCATTATTTCTTGCGCAGGCGTCGCTGTGTTCAGAAATGGCGTCAGAGCTGCGGTCAGCGCTAAAGTGCCCGGGCGGTGGCGCAGGCGGCGGAGGGGGTGGGCCGGGCGGCGCACGCGACGGCGCCGGCTCGCCCTACCTGCACTACGGGTTCAGCACCAAGAGCCAGCTGCACTAGCGGCCGGAGCCCGCCGCCTCGCCCCCCAGCGACGTGTAGGCAATTGCGGCGGACGCTCCATTAACCCCCTCGCTGCTACCAGCAAGCTGAATCAACGGAGCCAGTGACTGGCGTAAGTCGCCACACCAGTGGCCCCCAACCTGCTGTGAATGTTCAAACTAGCTGAAGGTTCGATTGTCGATTCGAGTAGCGTAGATGTTTACGATACATTATTGTAAATAAATTCATATCTAATTTGTATAGGCTGTGCTGTTGTAATGTAAGCGGACCGATGTTACGAAGTTTTTATATTGTTTTCAATGAATTCTTTTTATAATGAATCATGATTTGTAGCATCCCCTTTGCCAAAGATACATGTGCCAAATTTTACGATTTACTATAAGACATAAATAATACACACTTGGCGCGTCTGAAATAATTTTCTAATCCATGATTTTACTCTTGTATACCTTTATAAATCGATTTGACGAATGCGTTATGAAATCAGTAGATAAATCGATGTTTTATATCTATGAATCGATTAGAATAAATTGACATTTCATTAAAAATAGAATAAGAGAATGTTAATATTTCCAGTTAAATTAATCTGTAAATAAATCGATACAGTGGTACTGCCAAAGTAGATTTATTAATTAGGAAAATTTACAACGGAATAAATAAGTTTAATAATTTAATTTCGCTATAATGATGGATCAAAGTAAATTGACTTGTGGAAAATTTTAATGATAATTAAAGATATATTTACTTTATAGTTAATTGGGTGTAAACTTAGTGTAAATTGGAATAACGATGAAACCTAACGAACCGATAATAATGTGAGAGCATTATCACTTTGCCACATGATACTCTATGTAATATACTTGTAATTGGTATCGGCACGTATCGGTATTGTTTCGACGGCTCAACATGTGCCAAATATCCTGTTCGCTGTCTGTACTATATTTTGTAAGTTTACATTGCCGAGTCTAAATAAATAAATTGTTTTATTAACATCCATGACTTGTTATTTAATATCCATGTTATTAAATAATATTATCGTGTTTATGTATACTTTCATGTTAATGAAGCGCCAGGCACCCGTGAACCCAATATTTACGAAGAGAAGTTACATATAATATAAACAGTTGAAATGGAACGTTATAATATCCACGTAGTTGTTAAAAGTAAATCCCAGATAAACATGTTCCGTTTCGATAAACATCAATAAAAGTGCCAATTATACAATTCAAACACAGGTAAGTATCGTCTTCATATCTTTATTATCAAAACAAGATAATGAGTGTGTAGCGGCATCTACAACGCCACATGCGAGCTACGCGTCAGACTGACGTCACGCAAAATCCTGCATCGCGCAATCAGAGTTTACCGCGCAACTAGCATATATACAACATCCCGACATCAACCGTTGGGCAGTTGCCCACCAGACACAACACCCGTCTGGTCGGAGGATCCTCCCTTTTCCATAGAGTATGAGTGAACTTTACACCCTGTTCCTCATACCTCTATAAGTGATTCAGGTGCAGAACGTAAAACTAGAAATAAAATAAATAGATAGGAGGCAGGTAAATGAGTTAGAGTTAGTTCACGACCGTTTTACAACTTTTGTACGAGCTAGCCCCGCTGAGTAACGCTCTCCCTTCGGTTATACGAGCCGTCGCACGTTGGTAGTAAACCAGAACACCTATCAAAATATCGCTTTGTCACTGGCGGCGTAAAGTGTTTTCTTTTTATATTTTATTGCACACAAAATAATATATTATTGTATTTCATATTGCAGTATTTATTAAGAATATTTGTGACGGAAGCCGTAAAGTTGCCTTTATTTTTATAGCCATTTGATCTTTCTCTCCTATGTTTCTATGTTGACTCATTTGTATCATAAAACGAACCAACTACCTATTCGTTACACGTGTAATACCTAAATTAGGTCAAATTTACTTTATTTTTTAGGATAAAATAAAGAAACGAAGTTGGCAGACTATTCGATATAGCTGTAGAGTCAAGGCAGAAAAGAAAAAGCTTAAAGTTCTACGAAGTATGATGAAATCGAAACTTAGTTCGAAATCCATTAACAGTAAGACCAATTTGCAGACTAATTAGGAATTGCAACTTTTGCCGAAAGAGCCCTAGTATTCTTTACAAAAAGCCTGATTCGTTCGATAATTTCGAACAAAAGAAGAGCTGGAAAAGTACGTACTTAAGTAAAAAATAATGTAAGGAAGGCAAAAAACTAACATTGAAAATAGTTTTTTTGGCTACGAAGTTCGCACAAACACTTTTTTCTTATATAATAGGCCATTTATTTGGGCTTACGGCAAAATGTTCGCAATTCTTTACAATGTGACGGCTGCTCTATTACATTAATACATATAGGTAATGTGGTCATTTCTACCCCCAAAAGGGCAATGAAGAAATTGTGTAACTGCGTGTGTGACCCCTGCCCCCACGACGTTCAATGTGCTAAGCGTTACTTAGATTGTCGATGGAACTTGGCGGCACTTTAGAAGTAAATGATATGACGTCAAGCCTTTACTGCGGAGGAGAAAAGCCAGTATTATTGTACAGTCATAAAAGAGATTAATATATGTATTGGCAGCATTTGCAACCACTTTTAATAAACAATATTCTACCACTGACTACAGTTGTTCTCATCTCTTTACATCATTGCTAAATATACCTACCTAAGTGTATATATTATCTATGTGTAAGAAAGTTATTACCTACGCACACAATATTTTTTTTAATATTTTATAGAGTAGAGGAAAGATGAATATTTTGCCTCAAATATACCAAACCCTTTTGTTTACTGTATAGCTATGGTAGAATACCTATGATATTTGGTTCCACATCATAGGGATTTGGCTATCACCAGGCTAAAGCAAAGCTATTCACTTAAATACATACATACATAAACTCACGCCTTCTTCCCATGGGGGAGGCAGAAACTACAGCACGCCACCTGCTACCATCCTAACATACTCGTTTTGCCTCGTTTAGTTATTGACATTTTCCTAACAAAAAACCTTAATAGGTAAACCTATGCCCCATCTCTGGGAGTTTAACACTGGACCTTTCAATCACCTCTGTCATGTTAGTAACCACTACATCAGAAAGTCATGTGGCTGTCTTAAAAGACTTATTACTGTAAAAGGAATGATTTACAGCGTCGTATATCAAGCTAAGAATTTTATACCAAGAATAAAAGTTATATTACTGTGATCACGTTTTGTGGTAAAAGGGAAAAAATGTTTTACACTCCCACTTAAATTTGTTATAGCGCAAATCTTGCAGAGCTTTGTAAAAATATCATGTACTACTAAATAACACATTTCAGTACATACAGAAGTCACATTTCTGGCTAAATTTAGAGTTAGCCTGTAAGTTTGATGATAACTTGAAACAAACTATTTGATTACAATAATAAGTAATACAGTCCGCACCTATGTACCTTGTTTCTCACAAAATTAACTATATAAAATTGATCCATTCATTTCCACAAAAAGATGTACGGAAGATACTTTTACTCCCATAAATATGTATAACTCCTTCAGTGCAGTGCAGAACAGCCTACCACAAAACAGAATACCTATTAAAGTTTATTGTAACCTTTTTACTCTTACTCTTAACTATACTATCCTTGTTGCCGTATTTAATGACTGATAAGTTTAAAATTAAATCCTTGTGATAACCTTATTGCTCATTTTATACACACCACAACCGTTATAATCTTTTACTATCGTACTACCTGAAATTCCTAAAAAAAACCTAACCCAAAAATTCTACCCACAATATTAATTTAACCCCTAGCTAGACATTTTGTACAACACATAGTACATTAACGAGGTCCCCGGGGGACTGTGACAATCCTACGTTAATTAGCCGAAACAAAATGGCGCGACGTGGTGCGGGCGTGACGGGAGCAAAGCGAGGGCGATATGGGAGCGAAGCGAGCGCGAGACGAGAGCAAAGCTAGAGCGAGGGGTGCATGCCGCGGATAACTTGTGTGTTTACGTTGTTTACTCTTTGTTACGGACGGCCACGCTGCTCCGTGTTAACAGAATGCCAGTTATATTAAAATTTTGTATTCATGCCCCGGGCTGAATGTGGACATGTTGGGTTTTTTTTGTTTTATGCCTAAATATGTAACAAAATATTTTTAACATATTGCGTCATGATATGTTTGGCTATTCATGAAAGCCAGATGAAAAAAGAAGAGATTTATTTAGCAGATTTTTCAGAAATATTTTAAGTGCTCGTGCACTTTTATCAACGTTCTCAAGTAAAACTTCTACAAAAGAAAATCCAGTCACACTGGATAACCAAGGAAAATTCAAAGCAATCCATCTCGAATCGCCTTTTTTATCTCAAAAGCACTAGGGCGATGAAATGTAAAATAACGAGGTGTAAAACTCACACGCTTTCGAAATCACAATTTCCAACGATAACCCTTTGAATACGGGTTTTCCGGTTTCCGGTTAGACGGCTAAGAGGAAAAGGGTTTTTGGAACGGAATCCGCGCTGATAATAACCCCAGTGTTCACGCTTCGTGACACCTGCTACGAGTGCTACGCAATTTATATTCTTATACGTTATGTTTTTATTTTATTATCTCCAATATGGCTCTCTTACTATGAAAGGTCTTACTTGAATCGTATTTACAATTTGATTGTGCAATAAAACCTACGAGGTATAATTCTGCGCTCGTAAAAGGAGATCTTTTACATAACACCCTAAATTATTATTTATATCTACAGTTATTACTTGATGCATTGATAAAACCGTTTTGTATGATATAAACAACCAGTATTTTAGAAAACAATACAGCGTCTCGTTAGCTGAGCAAATTGAATGGAAGCACCATACGCGTAATGATCACGTACGGAAGTGCGAAGCTGTGGGCCGTCGCCTGAGGGTCCTTATGCCACGAGGACAAAGCAAACTTATTTGATGATGCAAACGTGCCCGACGCACGAGCCCGGATTACTCCAACGTCGCCAAATCTTTCGATCTCGCCGAACCATCGTAAATCTAACTCACGTACGCACGTAATGCGCGCTGCTGTACGTAAATTTTCGGGCTGCGGTCATTTTGGGCGCATCGGAGACCGCATAGAGAAGTAACAGATAAATAGAAAATACACAGAATAAGAACAGAATGTTCCTAGTAGTCATAACGTAATTTTAGGGAAAACGTACGTTTGCAACTAGTATAAATAGTAATTAGACAGATAGTCAAGAAGGCGTAGCCACCACACGACTTTAAGTGCCTAGTTGAATGTAGATAGACTAGGAACCTAACTATAAAACTTTCCTTTATTGAAAGAGAAAATTGATAAGACACACATACCCAACGCACAAAATGATATTGTAAATGGATGACTTATCGGCAGAAATGGAGAAATACATAGAAGGTATTGCCACAAATGGTGTCGTCAATACTAGTAGCCTAGATAGGATACACATTGAACCGAATTTATCGATGTTTGCCGAAGAATTGTCGCCGTTGATACATTTTATCGCCTAGGGAGAAGTATAAAACTGTGCACTGTTCCATTTCGTATTGTAGCAGAAAACTTTACCTTATTGAATACGTTCAAATTGTACAAAATATATATATTTAAGTTTTTGAGCAGTCTTTTGCCAAGAAAAGCAGATTGAATCGAAAATTGGTAGATATCTGATAGAACTTGGTTTTAAATTAAAGATACCAATTGCTAATTTCAGTAAATTACGAAGCCGAATAAACATACAACTCACTCGTACACGTATACAAATCATCCGGGTAACATAAAAACCCTCTTCACAATATTCCATACAAAATCAACCTTGAATCTCAAAATGTTACAAAAAAGCGGCGTGAATGGGCAAAAATAACAAATTTACATTTAAATTCTATCCTCAATGCATCGGACGGCATTATGTTTACACGAGCGGCGGATACCGCCAGCATTTAGCATAAATTAATGGCCACCGGACATGGAGTATGAAGAAATGGAGCCCAAAGTTATCTTTCGCAAGGGCAGCGTGGGAGCGCCGATTTATCGCCGCGTGCACTAGCTGAAACAGTCGTTATTCTATCGTTTTCAGCTGGTAATCAGGATGGTAGGAGCGTCGGTACTTTTTAGGCATCTGTCGTTATGTATGATGCAATAGTAGGTAATAATCGAATCCAGAGATGTTCAGTTTAAATTTCAAAGGTATGCCAAAGAACGTTATTATCATCATATGCCTATTACTGTCCATTGCTGAACATAGGCCTCACAAATGGGAAGCATTTAACTCTATCCTTGACAGTGATTGTTATCGTCACTACAATGCCTAAAATTATTTTTCTGACAAAATATATAATAATAATCCATCTTTATTTCAGACATGAACACATACGTGGACAGTCCATATGTTGTTTAGTGATGGGTTAGTAACAGAAAGTACTTATAGTCTATCTTAGTATTGTTAGTAAGGACACACACACAGTTAAATTGCCTAAGCCCGCCCTCGAGGCTGAGTGTGGTAGCACCATCGGCACCATAGTATAATATGTATAACACTCCATTCTGTATATTCAACGTCGCCCTGTAATCACATTGCCCTGTTGGGTCAGTCAACAGCAAAAAGTGTTGCCACAAGACTTTCGTTTTAATTAAACTACCGCTTGATGAATGTCTACTGAAACAAACCATTTTAATGATGCCACGGAGATTTAAAGAATTTTTATTGCTGCTTCTAATCTACGGCTTATTTCGTTAATGTTGGGAATTCCATCTGGTTTATAATTCTTAAGGTTTTAAACGGGTACAATAATGATATCTACATTCGTTATGGGGTTTTTTCTCAATGGTTCTGAAAAAAATATAGGTTGTTACCATTTTGATGAAAAAAAAAAAAAATTACGTGATAAACAAAGTAAAATTATGCGGAACGTCAAACTTTGGAATAAATAAAATATAGCAAGGGACAGTTGATAAAATAGAGCTATATTTTTGCTCTGACTACATTGTATGCGATTGGTTCACTCATCTGTTTTATTTAAAACCCTGTTGTTTACAATGTTGCTATAACATATTTACATAGGTATATCTCTATGCGATCGAAATCCCCAATATAGGTAGGTACCGGTGTGTGCTGCCCACAAACGGCTATCCCTGAAAGGTACTTTAAATGCAAATCACTGCGAAGTTCCACCCGAGCAACGCTGCAGCTCGCTTATATGTAAACAAATATATCAATTCATGTATTACAAGATGACTTTTCACTTCAGAGGAGCAGAATTTCTTGGGTTTACTCTTGATTTTATTTCTCGATCTGAGAAAATGTACCCGAACAAATTTCTTTACTTAAATTACTGAAAAAGCCAGCTACTTTCTAGGTCTTACCTGAAAATATCCTTCTTTTCTAGTCTCCACACAACACAAGAAGTAAGTTACAAGTAAGTAGCTAACATACAAGTTGCCACATCAGCTTTACGAGTAATATAATGTATGACTATGCATCTCCAGATTGCCTTGTCTCTACAAATTCAAGTAGGCATCCTATATTGCCACTCGACAACGTTTGACAAACAAATTGGTGATCTCAGTATAATCTACATACATATCCTATATACATAGATGGATGTTACTCCAACATTTGATAAACCTCTGTCACGTCGCACCACATTTAGGGGGTGAGATAAATAATAACATATTATTACTAGCAACGTAATCGTGACGTGAATTTATTCAAAAGATTACATTGTTGAATACATATTTCAGGGCTCTATAAAAAGGATTCCCGACACAGGCCAGAAAACTTACATCCATATGAATTCTATGAATTATAATATTTCCATTGGACTATGTAAGTTGTCTACCGCACACGAAATTCACACAATATCTGAAAGTTTTCTGAAAACAAATTACACTGAATATCAAAGAGACTTTATGACATAAAAAATATTTTTAGAAGAAAAATGTAACTTGTATTAACAAATTCTTTTGTCGTGATTTTTTACGCTCGTGTGACCTACGCAATGGCAATAAAGTTAATTGTATAATAATCATGATTGTCCCAATTTAGTGTTTTAACAAGTAAAGAGACTTATTTCTTAGTTATTTCGATGAGATCCACTAATTGATTCAGCAATTACAAGCGTTGAATCAAAAGAAAGGACTTTTTTTTTATTTTTCTTCTTTTTAAAAAAAAAAAGACATTGCCCCACACTAGAATTTTCTCCTGTATTGTGGGTGCGTTTACAAACATTCAAACTCACATACACAAACAGCCAGACCCGGAACAACTACTTGTAGGTCATACAAATATTTGTTCCGTGCGGGAATCGAACCCGCGACACGCAGCGCAGTAGTCAATCGCTTAACCACTGCACCAACCGTGCCGTCATTTTGGTTAATTCACAACTCATATTTCATTGGATT
Source organism: Dryobotodes eremita (assembly GCA_917490735.1). Lineage (NCBI taxonomy): Eukaryota > Metazoa > Arthropoda > Insecta > Lepidoptera > Noctuidae > Dryobotodes > Dryobotodes eremita. The sequence continues at coordinate 11,942,888 of OU823251.1, read as the reverse complement.
TAATACCAACATTTCATTAAGTCTAGTATACCGTAGGTGCACAAAGGACCAAGTTTCTGCTTATTCCTCTTCGCATTACTTGCATATAAAGGTATGTATGGAAAAATCCTTTTAGATTGTTACCGAGATTTCTTCCGGGGCCGTAAACATCTCATCATCGAGAACTCATTCATACGAGTACAGAAAATGGATGGAAATGTAACCACTAGTATTGTCATCTTTACATACAGACATATTCTTTGGAAACTAGACATTTTATGCTTAAAGGCAGAACAGACTGGCGCGACGCGACTCTTGTAGAACAATTTCCATGAAATTTTCATAGAAATTTCAGTAAATTTCGTAAAGAAGAGGCCTTAGGTAAATAAGGTTATGATTTCAATTTAGAATAATTTTAGGACGTATCATAAGATCTTGGTCCAAATTTGTTACACAACAGTAGACAATAAATAATGGAATAAATAAAATACATTATTTGTACGAATTTTGCTTTACCAGTAGGTAGATTCTTATTTTATACTAGCTTCTGCCCGCGGCTTCACCTGTGTGGAAATTATCTCATTATTAATTATTATCCCACGAGAACGTGCTACCGGGACAAAAAGTAGTATATGTCCTTCCCCAGGAGGCTATCTATCTCCTTGCCACATTTTATCGAAATCCGTTCAATGGTTTTGGCGTGAAAAGGTAACTTAAAGACAGAGTTACTTTCTAATTTATAATATTAGTATGGATAAGGCACTTAAGGTTTTTTTTAAGACAAGAAAGTGTACTTAGAACTAAAACTTGTACAAAATCTGCCTGGGTTTTTTATTTTTAGTGTCGTTATAAAATCCAATGTTAGTTTCTCTACAAAAATCGATTCTGTTCAATAAAAATTACAATTTCACTTACAATGAAAATTGTCGGGAACTAAAAAGTAACCTTGTACTATAAACACATGAAAATCGGATACTACCTAACCCCGCGTTTACATTCACATAGGTACAAGTAGTGATACTGGTTTTCAACAAAACTTGTCAAATACTTATCATGATCACAACTTGTATCATACACATCATCATGTCTTAACATTGTTTCAGACATGTTTTGTTAAAATTAATAATAATAATAATTTTTATTAATTTCAAAAAAGTGTGGTACAGTCTGTTACAATAAATATAATTATATAATAAAGAAATATAAGAAATATAATAAGAAAAAATATATAATAAAGAGGGAGTAACAATTAACAGAATTAAATCTGGCGTCCTAGTTAGGTTACACAAGGTATGCCAGCCCAGGTTCCCAGAAAAGGCGTACAATTTTTTTTTATAGAGATTTCTTAGGGCTATAAAGTGCAAAACTGCAAACGTGTGTTAACTTATACTAAGTGTGTGAAGTGTTAGTATGTGTGTGTGTTTTGTGATGTAGCTGTGGTGTGTAAGAGTTTTGTGATGTAGGTGTGGTGTGTGTGTGTGTAAACAGAAGGGAAAGAGGCTGAGTTTAGATACGGAGTGTTAGAGAAGTTAGTACGGTTGTGAAGTAAGCAGATATTCAGTGTTTTCGTAATTGAAACTGGTTAGAAAGCGTGTTATCTGTTTTTTACAAATTTCGTAAGAGGATTGATGCACAGGCATAGTTGTATTTATACTGTTACTAGCTTCTACCCGCAGCTTCGCCCGCGATGTCGGAAATTATCCCACGGAAACGTGCTACCGGTGTAGCGGCATCTACAACGCCACATGCGAGCTACGCGTCAGACTGACGTCATGCAAAATCCTGCATCGCGCAAGCAGAGTTTACCGCGCAACTAGTATATATACAACATCCCGACATCAACCGTTGGGCAGTTGCCAACCAGACACAACACCCGTCTGGTCGGAGGATCCTCCCTTTTCTATAGAGTATGAGTGAACTTTACACCCTGTTCCTCATACCTCTACACTGGGACTAAAAGTAGCCTATGTCCTTCCCCAGGATGCCATCTATCTCCTTGTCATATTTTATCGAAAGCAGTTCAGTGGTTTAGGTATGAAAAGGTAACATACAGACAAAGTTACTTTCGAATTTATAATAGTACTACCTTTTGCCTGCGGCTTCGCTCGCGTTAATTTAGAATTTGATAATCAATTTTGGTTGTTCGGGAAATTATAGTTAGGAGGATGAAAAACCGGTCTATCGACACTATAGACTCACAAAATGTAATAGGTACTTATATAAATAAATAAAACCCTTACCTACTAAAGTGTCTATAATAATATAATTTACTTAATCATGATTCGAAAGACACGTGGCGCCATCTATTATCATAAGAAGGTTATTGTTGTTTTCCTCAGGAACAGTACTTTTTTTCGTGATGAAAGCTACCCTATGTCCGTTTCTGTACACCTGACAACGTATGCGCAAAATTTCAGGACGATCGGTTCAGTGGTTTAGGCGTGAAAAGGTAACAAACAAACAAACTTACTTTCGCATTTATAATATTAAAGTTAAGAAGTTAAGATAGGATAGGATAGTTAGTATAGTTAGGAAGTTAGGATATAAAAATGGCCCAAGGTAGTAAAAGAAACGTTTAGTAATAGCAAAGCGGGTGAAGAGTACTTTGCAAATTTCGAGTGTACGCCTAAGTGAGGATTGAGTTAGTGTAAAAGGAGTTTGTGTGTGTTGTTCCAATAAAACGTTGAGAATGAATGTTTGCCGGACCGTAAGGACATTGCATTTTTTATATAGATCAAAGGTTAGGTAGAGCATTGATCGGAAAGTAGCAACCTTAAGAATGGCTCTCTGAGCCACTTCCAGAGGTTTGAGCGTAGTTTTCGCAGTTTTCCCAACTATTAATACAGTACGAGATGACTGACTGCTGATGGCGAGATACACGGTGCGTATTACATAAGTATTGGCAATGTGTCTGAGTGTTTAAAAAAGATATATAAGTTTACGAACTCGAGTAGTAAGGTGGGTGATATGTGCTTTGAAGTTAAGGTGTTTAAGTAGGATGATACCGAGGTATTTAGTTATGTCAGTAGAAGAAATTGTAGGACAATTGAAAGAGGCCGAATTGGCTTGGCAGGTGTGAGCTTTTAGAGAAATGGGTGTCAAGGGTTGCGTAGTAAAGTTTAGAGAGAATATTATGAGTTTAGCTTTATTAGTGTTCAGCATGTGTGTGTCAGAGATAAGCCATCTATCTATATATCAAATCAAATCCAGTTTGAGCAGTTGCTTGCAGTTTAGCCCAGGATTCATCATGAAAGGTAATTGTAATACCGTCGGCAAAAGAGACAATATTAGCCGAGCTCAGATGCATAAATAAATGACATAAATGACCAGTGTATTAAAACAGGTCATTTATGAACACCAGGAACAATATAGGGCACAAAACACTGCCTTGTGGCACTCCCTATGAAATAGGCAGCGCGTCGCTATGGCGAACGTCGTCGATATTGCTATTACGCTTTCATTTTTGAAATTTGTGACATTTTTTAACAAGCTTTTGTTCAACATGTAGAACACTTGTTTAATCATGATCATCCACAGCCTCACTTCCCCCACCGCGGGGCATAGGCCTCTCTTTTATTGTGCCAATCCCCAAGCTCCTTTGCCAGCTTCACCCAGGTTCGCCGCGAGCGTCACAATGTCGTCCGTCCATCTTGTTTAATACTTTGGTGTAAACGCGGGGTAAGACACACAAATTGTTCTACATGTGAACCATTAGCAACCGCCTCGGAACTGCTAGAGCACCTAAGTCGAACACTAGAGCGACAAATTGCTTACCACATCGTTATCGGCCGAATGTTCTCAAGAAACGATTTGTCTACAACAACTGAGCATGTAAATTGTGAGTCAAACACGTCTTGAGGGCTATGGGCACTATATTGAGAAGTAACGAGAATTCAGGTATTCGTGAATGTGGATCAAACTCGGGGGGTGGCTAAATTGACCGAGCGAACGCGAAGCGCGATCGAAGCGTCTCCGTTTCAGTTTGGGCAAATATGCTTTCGTATGTCCGGATGTCTGGATGTCTGTTGTCCTCTACAGGTCGCATTTCTCAACTGATTCTCGTGGAATTTGGTGAGCAGGTTCGATAATTATATGGAATTTTTTGATTCAGTTTTTCGAAATTTTTCAAAATGGCGGGGATATACGGTTTACGATATTTATTTCTCAAAAAGAATACAATTCACTTATCATGAGAAATACAAGTTAATCTTAATACTAAATATACACGAACTTATGAAGAACAGCAGGTACTCGTAAATCTAATAAGTAGTCGATGCAAACAAAACATTTTTGTGTGGGTAACAAGAAAAAGTGTGAGTACACACTTACACACGTACACACAACATATCGTTTCTCGATGGCAAGTCAATGGCAATTACACATTGTTAGGCAAGCTGTCAATATTTTTAATTTCTTAATGTTTCAAAATGGTAAGATCAATTAGTACCTAAATGTATTTTGTGTATTTTAAAAATAAGTAATAATTTAATTTTGTAGAAGTAACAATGACTTTACAAATAGGTAATTGATTTAAAATCGAGAGAAATATGGGGGTTGAAAACGTAAAAATACATAATTCAGCCATTTCGCGCTCTTTCCGCGCGCTTTTCGTTTTTAGGCGTAAAGACCCGCGAGGTCTACAGCTCACAGAGCCACTAGTTTATTATGATTGTGTAAGAAAACTGTAATGTTTATGAAAACTTCATTGAGTTATATGCGTATAAGAGAAAATAAATTACCGAAAAATCCCTGACAAGAGGTATCGCTATTGCAACTCTTAAAGACAATAGTGACACAAAGGCATGTCAGATAGTACATCACATCCCTAGGGACGTTGTAAAGCACTGAAAATACCAGACAACTTGGTACGATTTGACGAGCCGCAGGGATAGCAGCGAGATTGACGACCGACGACGCACTGAATACGCCCCGGGGAAGGTATTCGACTCACAACGATGTTTAGCCATGTGATATCGGAGCTGAGATATCGTTACTGAGCAATAACTTATATAATACAGCCTTTTCAGGACACGGAACTAGTACAGTCGCTTCGATGTTTTTCATTTAAGTAAAATATAGGTACTCAAAAGAAAAGAGGAACTTACACAAAAAAATTCGCCGTCACTGCTGCTTTGATCCGGTTAAAAGATCCGCCTGTTTACAAATGGTTGTTTGGATACGCCCAGCGGACTTGTTCTTAGAGTTAAATTGAGCTCGGCTTAAAATAATGACGGAATTTTTCCTTAGAAAACATCGTGAAATGGATTTAAGGAATTCAACGTTGAACAAAATTTAACAGTTTTAGCTCAGACTTTGTTAATTGTGATAAAGTATTAGTCTCAAACTTCGGGAACTCCAGACAGTAAGAAGTAACAAGAGTAATGACAATATACAAGTAAGATGAAGGCAAATACTTGAAGAAACAAGTTTGGCACTGGCTTTGAGTTCTTGTTTCTAATCGCTGCACATGCAAAAGCTACTTCAAGTTTTCCCGTCAGTCTGTCGCCAAAAAGTGTCAGACAAACAGATTGGTGAAAGACAGCCTCTGGTTCCTTACTCTAATTTCTACAAACCATTCGAAATGTTTGATTAATAATAATTATAAGTAGAATTTTGATTGTTTTATGAATTTGGTCAATGTTTTAGGCATAAATGTGACCATCTAAGTAAATTCTTACTTTTTATTATATTGCAGTAGGTATAGGCATTTTCAATCAAGTCTAACTTTATGTAAGCGTAACAACAAGAAATATTGCGATTCCATAAGCCTACTCACGATTTAAGTTAATATTGTAGTAACGTATGTCAGATACAGAGAAATCCAAATGAAAAATATTTACCTACTTTTCTTGCTGTTTTATTTACTGGTTACACTTACGTTTACTTGTAAGAATCTTTCATACAGTCGAGAGACAACGTAAAACATCTTCAAAGCAATATGCGAGTGTAAAGATATTCTCTTTTCCTCTTCCATGTAAATTTTGCTTTAGCAAGTGTCGGAGAGCAAAAGCGTGTGTTATGTAGCCGTCACAACATCGATGATGCGAGGACGCGAGGCGTGACATATGCATAATTTATCAAAGGAAAGGTCGTGGGTATCATATTGGCTGCGAGGGACACAAGGTCTTGCTGATTATAGACTTCGCTTTACTGCACGCGAGGTGATGAGCGGAGCGGGCAAGACCCCGGTTCTGAATTGACCATTTGAAGTTGAGAACTTGTCAAACTCTTGAGGGGATTTCTTCAATGTAGCCAGTGAAATGCAAGTTTCAAAAACGTAATAAGTTTTGAATTTCGCGGGCTAATATGAAAAAATCACCTTAAGTAATGTTAAAGTAGATTCTGACAAGTTCCACTACAAATTCTGAAATCAGAAATCGGGTGTTACGTCATGTCTATTAGGAATTATGAGCGACGGCGATCTCACATTGATGGAGAGGCTTGCGCGTTGCCTGGAGTACTAGTGTGGTGCGATTTGTCCTAGATATACCACATAGATACCGAGCTTTATATAATGCCATGCGATAGATACACCATGTACTTCATGATACGGTTAGGTGCATATACGAGATTTAACACTCATTGAAAAGGTTCGTCCAATGGCGTTTTCACACAGACGTGCACTTATCGAAGCACGTTTGTAATAGCTTAGAGTCTGCTGAATATATCTGTAATCTGTTCTTCCTGTCGGGGCACCATGAGTTATTTTGTAACATTATAATAGCATAGTGGGGTGTAAGCAAACAGGATGTTAGCGAAGTCTGCTTCACACACTCCCGGACGCCTGTGGTGATCAAGTTTGACGATGCTTAAGTTTATAGTTCCCTTCACGCTTTCCATGTAGCATCTTCCTTACAGTTCACAAGACGCTGAACCGCGCTTCACTCGCAAATGTGGCCGGTACCGCTCGTTAGCACCGCGCCGCAACCTATTAGCTCGGCACACTAATTATTTAGAACGTGTATCTACACGTATTTGCGTAGCTCGCCTCCCAAGTAACTGGGTAATATTGACGCATCTCATTAACTTGTTAAGTATTCATGAAGTGCTGCATACTGTGTGTTACTTACGTGTCTAACAGAGTTTATTTTCGGTACGTTGTTGGTTGGGCCAAGAGACTTTTTAAATATCCTTTTGTGCTTTTTTCCTGGATTCAGCAATTATTTTGCATCGGATTCGGCAATTATTGTGTCACCTAATAAAGGCCTATCGACCAATAGCCTAAGTTGATATCTCAAAAGGCCTGGTGCTGAACACAGCTGTTCTGGGCATTACGTGGCAAATGTTGAGGAGCGTCCTGACCAATGGTAGTGTGGTTTCTATTCCTGAATGGACAACTAATTATGGTAAATAGCACAATATTATTAAACATTGAACATACAAGCTCATGAAAGGGGACCCACTTAAAATATTACAGTCATAAAATGTAAAGTAGAAACTGGTGGAAATTGTGGGAAAATTCCTGTGAAGCATCCTTCTATTAAGGAAAATGTTACAAACATTTTAAACAAAGACTCCGCGGGCATACAGGGACGTATTCCGAAATAGAACCTTATTTTATGAAAGAGGCTTATAAAGTATCTTTATGGCTCGCTTAATATAATTAAAGTAGCTATTTAAACAGTCCGACCCAAATAAATTTCCCCAAATTAAACAGCTATAAATATTCGTACGAGTATGTGCATACCAATAAGCTCACCGCATTCAACCTGTGTTATCCATTATTTGTTATGTTCTACATAATCAATTATTGCAGAATAAACCGATTAAACTTAATCACGAATATCAGCATTTTTTTATTATTATTTACTGTTTAATTTTTATTGGTGAGGTTTAAACAGTCCTGTTGTGTTGTTATAATATAAATTTGAAATTGTTGAGCTGGAATATTAAAGTCAGTGAAATCCTTATGTACCTGGGACCTATTAAGAAACAGAATATGAGACATTCGGGTCATACTTGAATGTCTTTGCTACGCGAAGGCTACGCCGTGCTACGCCGTACTACGCAGTGCTACGCCGTACTACTCGGCGCTACGCTACGCCTGCGGCATTCTACACACATTTTTCTGCTTCCAATAAAGGCTGGCTTCCGAATTCAGGAGCACGATGTCCGTTCAATCCCTGATATTATGTAACCAGGAAACCTTTCTAACGCGCCTTTACCTCAAACCTCACCAACAATTATGTTTTGAACGACCTATCCTACCGAAGTATGTGACCCAGATTCTGTAGCTACACACAGTACTGTAATCTGTAATAGATTAACGTTACCTCGTTTGTGCTGACACGTCTGAAATCTACTTTTTTTGCTGAATCAACGCGCGAATATTCGTGTTCTATCTCAGTTCTATCAAAGTCAATACATAGGGGCTTATGTACTACGCAGTGCGCTCGTCAGAACTCACAAATATATTTCGAGCATTTACGGTGAAAATATTTATGGGGATGTTTTCGCTTTTCCGTAAATATTTGTTTGTGTATTTTTACAAAACCCAAAAGATGACAAGAGATTTTCACATACAAATATTTTATACTCAATATTTTACTACATTTACGAAAAAGAACAAACTTAATCAAAATAGGTTCTATATGAAAGCTTCGTGTTGACTCGGGATTGAGCTGATGTTCAACCCGATAAGAATATTATTATAATGATACGTTCATCTTGACAGCATAAAGCACGAAATGTGGAACTTATGAATTGGAACGACACAATCAACTTAACCGTGGTCCATGAGCAAGCGCCAAAATCCAGAAGTCACTGTCACACATTCAGTAAACCCAAAAAGCCCTTCACATGATCAACTACATAACAAACAGAAACAAATCAATCGCATGTCTACTCCGCTTCCATTTCCTAGATTTCACAGAGCAAGCTGAATTGAGGCAGAATCCATTTCCAGCTTCTGACAATCGGTGTCTGTACGCAGCAGCCAATCACATGCGAGTACGCTTTGGTAGTCAGCCGCCGGGAAAATCTCTGTGTTTTTGTATTTGGAAGCTTTTCGGAGCTTACGTACACATCATGAGAATAGATCGCCGATAGTTGTAGAAATGACGTGCTATAGTTGTGATAGTATAGTGGTCGGACCTTTTTGTGGGTAATGGGTATGGGTGAATACTATTTCTTTTTTGTCAGGGAGTTGATTTTTGTGCTACTTTAATTATTTAAAATAATTGCTCAATTATTTTAAACGATCAGAAATTGCATTGTCAGAGTCACCTTGCAACAGCAAGAAGAAGCTATCTATTAATTTGCTAATGAAATTCCCATGAGAGAGCTAATATATTAGTTTTCAATTGGAAAACCGTTACATTTCTAATTATGCTTCGAAACTACTTCGTTTAAATATCGCTTATTTCCAATATCTACTGATACCATTTCCGGCAAGGAAACTGAAAGTAAATACCTAACATACAAATATTAATCTACAATTTTAATTTTCAATTCCGCAAAAAGGCAATCAAACTCTGTGTCCTCAGAAATTTAATTTCCCACCGCGTTCCCGATCCCTTTTGGTACTCAATTTTTTTCCAAAACTTTTCGTAATAAGCGTAAGTATACAATAATATGCTCGTAGGGTCGACATTCGAGATATCACGAGTCATCGCCTTTGTATATCGTGTGGTACAATATTAGCAGTCGTGTGGAAGCTTTTAGACCGAAATCATTGACAGTAAAATTATATTTGGTTTCACTGAAGGGTTCCACCACATTTTAATGCAAATACAGAACCTTTTGGTCTGGAAATTCTTTTATCTATGTCGTATTTCTTTTTATTATTTTGTCCCCAATAGATAAGTGATTCTTACTTTGAATGTGTTGTCAAAAGGGTGACGGATATGTGGAATTTATTCTTATACGCCACAATGTGAAAATAATGACTCTCGCTTCTAAAGTACGAGAGAATAAGAGGCAGACGTAATTCATCTCTAAACACACCTACAAGAACAAATGAACGGATAAACGTTAAAACCGCAACTACGAAACCTAACATCAGTGGGTAAGTTCAACCAGCGAAGTAGACCCCTCGAGCTTCCTCTTACCGGTCCACGAACCAAGAAAACAAACAACATTTTTAGGTCAAGCGGAACTGGTGTTAATCGAGTCGGTGGTACGCTGTTCCATACTAATCAGTGTATTTGTGGGAGGGTTGTTTATCTGGCGGAGAAGACAGAATCAATCGATTCATCACACTGTGGCTTCGGAGATTAGGCCTCATAAGTAACCCTTTATAGTATTCGGCGATCATTGTTTGGTGAGTCTTTAGCGTTTTGCTGTTTATTTTGAAAGGTATATCTATGTTCCATCATTGAATAACCCATCCCGTTAGGTTATCTAACAATTGTTGACGGCAATATTTTCACATAAGCTTTTTACAACAGCTTCCTTTAAACATGTCTTTGTGTTGTGCAGAGATTAATCTCAGAAAGTGTGCCGGGTGAGACATAAATGTTTTCACCCTCATTGGTTGCCACATAAACAATTTTCCTGTCTGGTTTGGCTCCCCCGTGACAACACATTACTTACGATTGACACCTGACAAAGCAATCCTGCTACGAGACAATTTTCCTCACGATGACCTCGTAATGCTATTTTTGATACCTGTGTTTTGAAAGGAATAGAACTCCCTTTTAAGGAAGAAGGATGTTTTATTCCATGATTTTTGTAAAGTCGACTTAAAAATCAAAAACGTTTGTTTAAAAAATGTGTTGAAAATCAGCACTGCTTTAGTGCATATTGATAAATTGATAGGTAGTAATAAATATTGCGATCCTTTTATGGCTCCATGATTATACCTAGATCTATTCTTCGCCGAAATTTACCTTACTTAAAAGTTAAAAGCTCATATTGTAGGTAGATGTTTAATTCAGCAACTTTCATTGTTCGCTAATTATCACAGCAACAAATTAAATCTCCGATTTATCAATGTAAAAATAAATGGCGCGTGTAATCGTAATTTGAATTCTCTGAATAAGAAACAAATATTTTTCGGAACATTAAACAAGAAGCTTTTCAAACCAGACGAATTTCACTTAAATAAACATCGCATTTATTGGGAGAATGAAAGGAGAAACAAATGTAGGCTTTTGCCTTTATGGACTGTCTGGAATTAAACGCAGATATTATATTTTACCTTAACCCCGACTTTAGTGAGATTATGCATAATAGTTGTAAGTTGTAAGCTATCCTACCCCTTTGAATTGATATGCAAAGTTTATATACTTTCAGCGAGAAAATACACGAATCTAAAGGCACTTCGTTATAATTTTGAAGCTACATGTATAGTCCTGGGTGTATTTTGAATTAATTTTAGCACAAATATTCGGGAAACATTCTAGTATTAGGTAGTGGTAGGTTATTTTTTTATTACCAATCATCGATGCAAACTATACGGATATCTCATTATTAAATAAACATTATTATTATTTGTTGGTATACATTTTTGTATCTCGGCACTGATCTGCCGGTTTTTTAGGGTAACACGGGCCAAAGCCAAGTGCTACCCCTGAAAGTACTAACCTAAGTGATAATTGATAATAATATGCGGCGTGATGATATTATGTTTTGACTTTGAGTCGCAGTGGTGAATGATGTTTGCGCGGGTGCATTGTCGTTCTGCAGGAATTTCCGGACAATTCTGCAAGTGTTCAGGATAGCAGCTTTCTGTAGGGTTTGGTAGGTAGAGGGAGCTACGTCCAGGGTTTTTAAAGATTGATGCAGTTGTTTGGGAATGACACCCGTGGTTGAAAGTACTACAGGAATAATGGCAACGCTACCTTATTATTGTCTCCATCCCCTTTTCTCCTACGGCCAGAGATTGTCGAGAGGATCATTCAATTGCTACTGTCGTTTGTAGGATTATGTTCAGTGCACGTTTCCAGGAAATAAATACACATAAGTACGTAATTCTGCTAAGAAATGCCGTAGCCTTAAAATTGTGAATCCTTTCTAAGAAAACAAGACTTCCCACTAACAATCTACTACACAGCAAATTCTGGTGTACGGTCACCAAAAGTGATAAGTAACCAAGGTCGTCGGATATAGTTGAAATTTAGTAAGAAACCGATGGATGTATTCGAATAAAATTTAATAGAAAACAAACAGTTAATTTATCAAATTAAATTACATTCGAAAACGATCATCGGTTTCTTACTAAACTTCAACTATATCTGACGACCCTGGTTACTTATCTCTTTTGATGACTGTACCTACCTACCTACCATATATTTCCTTTGACATCTGAACAAAGAATATTCTCTGCGTATATTTTCAAAGTAGTTTTTGGGAGATAAGGAAACACGGGTGTTATCCCATGAGGCCCTGAAACGCTCTTGAAATGCAAAAGGCGATAATACATATACATTCACATGTAAGATAACAGAGCTTTTTTTTTATATCTTGTTATTTTGATAATAACAGTAATCTGCGAACGGAAATTTGTCTGGGTTTGAAAAGTAATTATGAAAGTTTCTCTTTGATGTTACGTTAAGTGGTTTTCAGAAGAGAACGTTTACACCTGCTTGATTTTATGATATTACGTCATAAATTATAATCTTCATCGCGAAGAACCTCAACTTCCTTTTAGAGTAATACCCACTCATTGCATGGGTCACAAGACTTATCTCAGTTGTCGTCAGGATTTACTTATGGTGTTCTCTTGGCAATTGGAACGATAAGAAAACATAACTATAAGTAAATAAATAATTCTTGACCAAAAATAGACGTCGGTCGAATTAATTGGCTTGATCTTATTTGGCTTGAGCCCCATTAATCACTCATTGTGAGTAGAAATTGTGTAAAGTGTAAAGTAAATCGTGGTCCGGGAAAATTATTTTCTAAAGTAGATTTTATTAGTCATTCAAATGATTCAATTAGATACGTTATTATACATGCTTTAAAAGCAACTTAAATAAATAGCTTGGTTCGTAGCTAACCAAGTGGAATGTACTTGCACCCCCTAACTATCTACTTAATTAATTTCACCTCTTAACATTACTGCCCCAAAATAATAGCCGACCGTCGACCAACAAACTACTTAAACTAAACTCAAATTAAATTATATTACTACAAGTGTAATTAATGTGTAACGTCGTAAAGTTTCAGGTTAATGGTAAAATTTAACGCTACTGAGCTGCGAATTTGAAGCAGTTATTTCACCCCTACACGAACGAAAATTTAAATCTAAGTAGATGCAGGTAGGCTACTTGACAATGGTTTGTTTTCTCCAAAGCAAAAACAAAAAAAAAATTCAAAGTTAGCTAAAAGCAGGAATGCTACTCAAACATCAAAAGGTTGCTTCCTAAAAACCGCACAAACTCGTCCATTCAGAAAAGCCATATTTCAACCCTACAACTGGTCTGAGCACGTAGATATAAAGTGCTCCAGTTATATAGGCACGCCTGAGTTACACACGCCGGGAATCGTTCAAAAGTAGTGTAAAAATGGCCGCAAAATTTCGTATCTCTGGCCGCAATCCAAGCGGTCAGCACCACTCTCCTGTCAACAGCAAAATATTTATTCCATTTTTGCTACAGTTTTTAAGTGACATTTAATTAAAATGTTTCACAAAAGATCTTGACATTGCTTTTTCTCAACGAACAGGAGCATTAGTATAAAAATAACTCTTTTATATTCAGCACAATTTCCAGTTGTTTATTTCAGGGCGTAAAAAATAAACGGTGTGCAATTATTTATTCAATCTTTTTTAGCAAAGATTGTTTTAAAAAATGCGAATATTTTTATCTTCTTTATATTTCGGAAGTCATTATTAAAAGTAATAATGCGCCTCGGCTTTATGCAAAAAGTCTGTCTAGAGCACCAGTAAGTCAAACTTCAAAATTAATTCGTCAAAAGAGCAGTTTACGCCTAAAGTTTTGGTTCGAGAACTCATTAAGAGAACAACTTAGCCTGCTCTCATCAAGAAGTTGCATATATTCAAAAACTTTGGGAAGGAATACAAGGAATGTTTGCTATAATGATGATATCTTCTTCTACAAGGTTTTTAGGTTGAAAATATTACAATTTCGTACTGAATACTTATTATAAAATTGCAGGAAAAGGTTAAGAAACCTATAGGAGTGGGTGGACAACAGTGCTGTTAAGCTATTTAGCTTCGTGATGAATAGAAGGGAATATGCGAGCCTTCTCTTTTTAAAGAACATTATGACAGGCAAAGAAAAGACAATTTCTTTTTGTTTCATTGTCTGGCGGGGTTCTTCATATTTTACTGCAGTAAAAGATGAAGAATTCTTTAATTTTTTCTGTGATAAAAGATGTCGAATTCCACTTAGGTAATCAATAACGTAATATTTATGAAGCGCTTATCGCTACAGACCGCCTGTAACAATTACAAACGAGTGTGGTCGTGGAACAACAAGGGTGCAGTAATATCTTCGACAAGAATAACAAATGAACGCGGACGAGGTTAATGGAGGGGATACACCTAAATGCTGTTCGGTTTCCGCTACCCAAACGTGGTGCCACTCTAAAATGTATAAGTATTTGTGGTATGAAGCTGTATTTGAATGCTGAAATTCACTAAAATAATTACTTATACCTATCTATAATGTATAAGAAGATGGTATTAGCACAAAATCACTAAAAATAGGCGAACCTATTCTTTTTCCATACATCACCCGGCTCTTTAACATAATTCTGCATTCTGGTAGCTTTCCTAAAGATTTTTGTCACTCTAATATTATTCTGCTTCACAAAAGGGTGATAAATCCGATATCAATAATTACAGGCCTACTAGTTTAATATCACATATCTACAAAACATTCAACAAAATAATGGAAAATCACATTTCTGGCGAACTAGATAAACATAAACCTCCTGAGCAGACATCCGGCCTGGCCTTTCTACGACAGATCATGCATGCAGTCAACCAACTCATAGAATGAATATAAAATCCCGTTATGTCTAGATTTTGTTGATTACTCCAAAGCTTTCGACAGCATTTCACTCACATCCATTTTTGATGCCTTTAACAACCAAAATGCACCTAGATAAATATATTACACAAAGTTTACAAAAATAGTTCAGCCGCAATAAAACTTGAAACCACAGGTCCAAAATTGAAAATAGAAAAAGGAGTCAAACAGGGCGACCCGCTATCTCCTAAACGGTTCACCAGTATACCCTCGAAGAAATCTTTAGGAAGTTGGCAGCCGAATGGAGGAAAGGAGGCATTGTCCTTGGCGAAGCGAGACTAACAAATCTACGCTTCGCCTTTTTAATAATTGTACTCTTTTCATCCTCAGTCACTGAACTTGAACGGATGTTCTTAAAACTGAGTAATACAGGCCTTGAGGCTGGACTGAAGATGAATACGTCAAAGACCACAGTTATGTGCAACGAAACACCTGGAAGCATAAAAGTAGACGGAGAGACAATACAACATATCCAGGAATACCTTTACTTACAAGTCCAGCAATACCTTTACTTGGGCTAAGTAGTCTCTTTCCAGACGAGGCAAGATAAAGAATTCACAAGACAAACGGGAAACGCCTGCAAGAACTACTGGTCCATGAAGGAACTATTCAAGGGTAAGTTGCATATGGCATTGAAAGGCAGGCTCATGCACATATGTGTTCTTCCCGTCTTAACCTATGATACACAGACTTAGTCTTTAACTAACATCCAGAAGTCCAAACTCAAGGTCTGCCAATTAGCAATGGAGCTCAGTATATATGCGTTAAATTGACGGATCGTGTTCGAAAGATAATACTGCGCTCCAAAACAAAGATAGCTGACGTGGCTCAAAAGGCTGCCCAACTTAAATGGGACTGACCAGGAAATGTTTGCCGCATGCCGGATATACTGTGGACCCAAATAGCACAGAACTGCTGCCCTGAGACTGAGGTGGGGTTGCGGCAGACCACGTAGGAGATGGTGGGACAAGCTGGATAGATTCCGACAAAACTGGAAGAAGGACGCGCGGGCTCCCGAAAGATGGAAGGAGTGGAAGGAGGCCTTTACAGTAAAAAAAAAGTATAATATAAATAATAATAATACCAGCCTATTACTGTCCCACTGCAGGCCAAAGGCCTCTTCTCATACAGAGAAGGCACGAGCATTGATCACCACGCTTTCTCAAAGCGGGTTGGCGATTTACGACTGATATTAACTGTAAGCACAGGTTCCTCACGATGTTTTCCTTTACCAATGTCAGTAATGTCCAAGATAAACTCAGAGGGCATAATAATATGAATAGCAAAAGTCACATTGGTACTTGCCTGGATTTGAACCCACAACCTCTTCCAAGAGAGGCGAGGCCTTAACCACTGGGCAATCACGTTCCTTACCTAATAAGTATATATTGTTGTTGTTGTTGTATTAGAAGTCCTGTTAAGTCTTACTAATTCTAGTGGTTGGAGAAACGATTGTCTGCAAAACAACTTCCTTTGTTCGAGATCTGATAAGTTTCCGGTTATTTTCAGAGCCAAGACACGGTTTTCTTGAGCTTGTATTGTTTGTATCAAATCTTGCGAGGGATTTTTCAATTACTTTTACTTATTTTTAGGGTTCCGTAGTCAACAAGGAAGCTTTATCGTTTCGCCATATCCGTCAGTCCGTCTGTCCGCAGCTTAGCTCAGAGACTCTTAGTACTAGAAAGCTGTAATTTGGCGTGTGTATACATGTTAATCACGTCGACAAAGTGGTAAAACAGTATTTTGAAAAAATAATTTTGCTTAGGTACCGTCTCTCCTCTGTACGTAAACTGGGGATGATTTTTTTCTCGTTTACCCTATGGTGTGGGATGTCGTTGAATAGGTCTTTCAAAAATATTGCGGGATTGTCAAAACAATTTTTCGATTAAGGGAACCGTTTGTGAAATATTAAGCTTTACATTGCTCATTTTTGTGAGAGTTGTAGCGGCATCTACAAACGCCACACGCAAGCTACACGACACACTGACGTCACGCAAAATCCTGCATCGCGCAAGCAGAGTTTACCGCGCAACTAGCATACATACAACATCCCGACATCAATCGTCGGGCAGTTGCCCACCAGACACGACACCCGTCTGGTCGGAGGATCCTCCCTTTTCAAAAGAGTATGAGTGAGCTGTACACCCGTTCCTCATACCTCTATAGAGTCAAGTGTCCCCTCACCCCGCTGCCAGCTAAATGGTTGTTTTTGGATATGTGAAAAATTCACGGTAGTAATATATATAATGAAGTTAAAAGGAAAGCTATCACAGCTAAGTAGAGTTTACAAGTTAACGAGTAATAGTCGACCAACTTGCATTTTCAGTTGGAACGTATGGGAGAACATGTTTTTCAACTACAATGTTAAGTTTGTCCTTGGAATAAATTCATCCCAAATACGTAACCCTTCAATTTGCATGGTCCGACACGCACTTAGCCGGTTTTTTACTTACTAAGCAGGTCAAGCTCTCAAAATGTCAACTAGACATTTTGTCGAATTTTACACAAGATATTCAAAAATACCGTGACGCTTCCGTCTTGTATGCCTTATCGCTGTAGTGCGTGCGAAGCCAGCTAATAGTGCAGAGGTTTCATTTCAGCTCATCTACGTGATACAATCTCATTCAATTGCGCGACCTCACGGAGTCACGGCTTTATGGTCCCCTGTTGAGTCGTTACGTGGTAACAGTCCCTTTAACTCGCTGGCCTTGGATGTAATAATCGTTCTAATTTACACTGATATCCGTATTAGAAATAATTATTATTTTCTATAGAATAATAATGTTGTTGGCAGAAAGCGTCCTTTCTACACCACAAAATTCAAATTATTCTCTTTTGTATTATTTTACTTGTTCTGAATATGATTAAAAAATAAAAAATATTGTATTGTCTGAATAAAACTTTCAAAGAGCCGGGAATAATTTTAACTTGCTGATATTAAAATCATTCAGCAAAAACTGTTTGATAACGTAAAATAAGCTGATGTTTTACACGAAATCAAACAGATTTTTTTTTTAACCAAACCTGAATAGATCTGAACCCACCGTGGTCCGCACTCGACAGATTCATTTCAATAACTTCCATAAATTACACTCTTTCAGCGGTCCACAAAAGCTTATTTATTTTCCGATTCGTTTTTTTTTAACACAATCCATTAAATTAACCTATCCAATCCACCAGCGATTGTTTTCCTCTTCTAACGTAAAATTAAGTCAAAAT
This sequence comes from Dryobotodes eremita, assembly GCA_917490735.1. Lineage (NCBI taxonomy): Eukaryota > Metazoa > Arthropoda > Insecta > Lepidoptera > Noctuidae > Dryobotodes > Dryobotodes eremita. The sequence continues at coordinate 11,924,751 of OU823251.1, read as the reverse complement.
AGAAAATCTTTCTCTGGTTTTCCTTTGTTTTTCTTTGGCATTGTAAGTAAGTTCTTATAGGGACTAGAGATCATTCAACAACATGTTATCGCAACTTTTATTTCGTAGAATGACTAGGTCATTAATAATGCCAGTCGCTTCGTCCATCTTTCTTACAGTTGTTCTGTAGGTTTTTGCCCAAATAATTGTAGACTTCGCAGAAATGGCGAGAACTAGTAGTTATATAACACGGCTATATTTTTTATATTCTTTTGTTGTACTGGTAGGTTTTATTTCTGAAAGATAAATGTGTTTCAGGCTTATCAAAAGGCTGAAGCACTCAGAATTAATACGAGAGTCATTTGTGAATCCTCATTTTTTACATTTTAAGAAACCAGGAGGATATTTACTTAATTCTTTGGATTAAAATATTCAGCAATCGTGTTTGTACTGAACGTATACCTACCTTACTTAAGGAATATGGTTCAGTAAAGGCAAATCTTCCGGCTACTTAGAATTTCTTAGGAAGGTGAGTGGGTATGCAAAATGGAGGCTTTAAAGGAATGGTAAACGTTTTCGCCTCGCAAGAAGGACTTTTTAACCAGCAAATGGCCGTAGCTTGCCGAGCCCCGGAAGTGCCCCAACATCGCCCACACCTAACAAACTCTTCTATTAATACTTTTTCTTCTTATTTCCGCTTCGCCCACTCCAGTGCTTCCTTCCGTCTAAACTTTTAATTATTTTTTAAAATACCTCCGCATTTTTCGAGCTTGCTCAGCGTCTGCTGTTACCTACTTACTAGATTTTAACGTTTCAGCCTAATTGCTTGTAGTTGCTTAAGTAAACAGTTACCTATCTTAGTGGGCCACGTCGAAACATCCTTAGATAACCGTACAGTAACAAATGGCCCTGTCGATAAATCCCCGAGCCCCTACGTCTAGACCTATAAAACAATGTATATGAGCTTCCGGCACATTTCGCACATAAACTTACACAGCGTATTTAAAAGCTGAGGTGAAATAAGAAGCAAGACAGGATCGTTAAAGGTTTTCACGACACAGAATAAAAACACATTCGGGGAGTGGGCGATGGGCGATCCCAGCCAATACATTATTTGTTTAGCATCGACCGGCGGGTGTTGACTAATGTCCTCGCCCGGTGACCTTATATTTAGGCGGGAGCTTTGTCTTTAATATGTCGCCATATATCTCACGATCCGTTAGGGCTGGTTTGGATTGTAAAATGGAATTGTTTATTACCATGTTATGCACATTAGAATGTGCCTCGGCATTTTTCTATCAACCATAATGTCTACCTCCAAATACTTAAGAGAGAAAAAAGCAGATGTCTTCGCTCTTAACGATAATGGTTAAATTCATAATTATACATATCCCTAAAAATCACTTCGAAACCACTTGGAAGTTCATCAACCTTTAAAAGAGGCCAACAAAGTAGTGAGCAGCCTACAGATTTATAAATTAAAGGGAGCAATTCATCATTGAAACTAGAAGTAAAGTTAGTGGATTCTATAACACGCAAACTATAGTATAGGGAGTGATAATAGATCGTTAAGTGCCAGCGACGTTGCCGGCACACCATTTTCTTTGGTATCATATTTTAAACTTTTTCAGCTACGATTTTTTAATGTTTTTGGGCTTTTAATTAATGCACGATTTTACCATGCTGTTAAGCCGCCTGTGAGATAGTACTGTCTGTGAGAATTTCCAAATAAAATATTGACATACTATCCATCAATTTTATGTCATGTTATCTATGGTATCTCTTCGTCACCCTATGACTGATGGATAGGTATATAATGCCAGGGCATTAAGTCTACTTATGTACTTGGAACCTTGAACCTTGTACCTTTTACTTTAACAAGTTTTAACAACTACCAAAATAAAAAGATATATCTACTTCGACATAACTGGCATAATGGCTCTATTCCCATCCAATACCAAGAGCTAATACCATTTGGTATTAGTTTATTTCCGAATTTATTTTCTATTCCCAACGAGTACCACATTTTAAAACCAATACCAAAACAAGTTTGAAGAAATCAGATACAATCAGGTTCAGTAAAATTAAAATGCTTTGAGTGACGAACTAAGTTTCCGAAAACAATAAATGTTCCCGAAAATCCTAACCCTAGACGGTCGACGTCAGTGGCATCCCGAGGTTCGGTTGGTTAGGTTCCTTTAAACCCTTTAGACAGAAATAGGAGCCCCGCTTCCGTCGACCAGCTTATTAACCCTAACCCTATATTTAGATTACCCTAGATTTCGGTAAAACGCAATTTAAATAAAACTTTGTGTAGCTGAGTGTACAAAAAGTCACGCTTTGGTATTCGTTAGTGTAATAGATTTTTTATTTAAAAAAATGTGGTACTCGTTGGGAATAGAAAATAAATTCGGAAATAAATTAATACCAAATGGTATTAGCTCTTGGTATTGGATGGGAATAGATCGCATAATGTGTCTGTACTATAGGTACGCTTCTGCCGAATCCTCCTTAATTATATGTTACATACTACGAATACTCCCCAAATTCACGAACCTCTAAAAAAGATTAGGCGTGAATCGTCCAAACAAGTACAATAAGAACACAATCGAGTTCCATTAGTATTGTATTGCGCAATGACCCAAATACAACGAAAGAAGAATAGAAATTATGAATTATGGAATAAGCCTTATGGATTGACTAGACCAAACGTACCACGGAGTATAAAGGCGGAGTCATTACAATGTATAATTGGAATCGTTCGATTCTAATAATAGGTGCTTAGTTAGTTATACCAATAGAGTATACCGCTTATACATTACATAACATCCCGCTTGTAATCTGGGAAAGGACGGCTAGAGGTATAGTTCGCCCACGTTTTGCCGTTTAAATTTCACATAACTAAACCAAACTCAGGGCTGCTTTTGAGAAATCCACTACCATTTTGTCCGACTCAAGAATTGAAAATCGAAACTACCTCACTAACTACGGCACGCTCCGCAGTCGCTTCTGCGAACACTTGACCAACAATGTAGTTCCTTATAACCGCAGCAGATATCAGACGCTTTACTTTAAGTTTATTTTTAGGGTTCCGTGCTCAAAGGGTGCCAATGAGACCCTATTACTAAGGCTCTGCTGTCCATCCAACGTACAAAGGGACTCAATTTGTAAGGGATGATTACAATCCACAGACTGACCGCTCACCAAGTGCAGCTTAACCTCGCAAATCGATTGTTCCGGGTGGCTATTATTGAGCCGCAAACCCCTCCAGCCAGCCTCAATATCCCAACTCATTTGACCATATTTAATATGACCACTTGAAAACCACCGTACTGAAAATAATTAAACACAGTAATGGACTCCAATAGACTCACTTCAATACGCTTTCCCGTGATGACTAAAACGATTAATGACCAAAAAAACTCATTTAAGCCTAGAAAAAGTCTACAGGAATACTGAACAGTGTTGGAGTGACAGATATTCCTAAATCACTCTATAATACTCTCGATTATTCCGATTACAAAATGCTTTGACAGATGGGCTCAGCGACGTGGCCGAATTTAAACAATCTTCTTCCCAATTTAATAAGGTCGCAATAAATCAAAGTCTAGCTATTTTAACCAAGATAATTATTCGGTACAGTACCATCCTGACTGGTGTTTGGTAAGACTTGTTCAAGACTCCTTGAAAATGACTAAATATTATGTCGGATAAGTCTTCCTGTTACGTTTATGAAACATTTCAGTTTCAATCTCATAGAAATCTTAGAGAATTGAGCATGCTTGAATCTGAGGTCACCTAGAGGTGACCTCAGATTCAACTACATATTTGCTGCAATCGGTATTTTTTTTATTTTATTTCATATTCTCACTTGCAAATACTTATTATCCTTATAAATAGTCTACCATTTTCTTTGTCTGCCAAACTTCATTCGCATCAACCGACATAAATCCAAACATTTCGTTTCCCATAATAAGGTACAGGTTAAATGGAAGATCATAAGAGTAGAAGGTCCTCCAGCGCTCCATTCTCTATAAATAACTCCAAACTAAAATGTTATTGTAAGTATCAAACATTTCAAAATTATGAAATGGAGCTGCCGCCGCCGCCGCCGCCGCGCGCCCTCCATTACGGGACCACATTTTCGTCGCTTGTTCCACAAACGAAACGCGACATTTCACGTCGCTGCATCGAAAAATAATTTTATTTATAATTGCGTTCTCTTCTAAGTTAACAGCAATTATACGAGTGTTATTACCTTATATACAGGGTACTGTAAAGCGTAAACAAATTTGCATAGCGCAAGTGCTTTATGTTACGGAAATGAGTAATGCCCCCGATTCCTCCTCCCCCTACGACCGGGAAACCGTTTGAGTGCTAGGAAATTGAGTTGAGTCGAGTTACGTACGGCCAGGCGAGATGTGTATGCGTGTAATGAACGCTTACGTATTCATACTTACGAGTTGTCACGTTTACTTGAGCACCAGCTTTCTGACTCGACACGCTGTCTGCGCGACACCGGAGACTGGAATTCAACAGCTCTGCAACTTTACAGTCTAAAGACAGCATGAATAATAAACAATCGTTAGATTTATTTGCCCCTAAGATAAAAACGTAAAATAAGAATTTTGTCATAAAATCATACCATATTAGTTTTTATGGAGATCAATTCCTGAAATATACAAAACAGAACAAAACGCACAAAAATAAAGGATCTTCAAATAAGGCTACACATTTCTACTGCTGAAGACGGGAAACATAATATGTTGTTTGCGACAAAGAATTGTAGAGATACAAAATTCGTTCAGTCGAAAGTTAAGCGGAGAATGCTAGAAATGTAAATATGTAGTAAACGAAAAAAACAATCGTAAAATATCTAAATAGTTTTCACAGCTAGGTATTGAAATGAGCAAGTCTAATTTTCATAGAAAGCTCGACAATGTAGAACCTAATTTTGTTATTCATTCAAGAAACAAAGAAAGTTCTCCGTCACAAAAAGATTACTTTCAAGTGATGCTAATTCACTTTATCAATTTAATTTCAAAGTTTAGGAGAATTTATTAACTCTGAGTCTAAAACGTTTTCCATTTAACTCATTCCTTTTAAATTCAGTCGAGTCTTATAACTGTCTTCGAACATTTTTCTTTCTTCTGTTTTCATAATCCTTGTCATTAATCTAATCCGTTTTATTATTAAACTTTATAGTAAAGTCGAAAATACTTTTGGAAAGCAATCTATACAAACCAGTCTGTTATATCTACTGGAACTGTTATCTGCGGTATTTTGAAGTTAGCAATTCCACTGACAGTGCAAGTTTTGTAAACTACCGGTTAGCGAATCGAGTTCTCCGGTAAATGTTATCAGTCTGTAACCATTCGCACATAAACAGCTTATCCCCTGAGACCGAGGGTACTGAGTGATGTGTACAGACACAGAATACATAATAGTACAAATTTTGACAAGATATTTACCAACGAGACTAGATTTTATGTTTCTGTATCTGACTCATGTGAAATTACGAAGATATTGGATGATTCAACACCTGCGTCTTTCTTTAAATAAGAATTTCTGTGATTAAAAAGCTTGCATTTGCAGTAACGAGCATCGAGACACGTGATTCTAGCTATTGTACCTTTTCTTACCTTTTGAGGCAGGCATGAATGACGTAATATTTCACCAAAAAAGCATTCAGGCAAATAGAGATCAAAAGAAAATAGGACCTCCTATTTTCTTTTGACCGCTGCTTGCCTGGGTAGTTTATAACGTATTTATTAAAACATTCAACATTCTAATCATATCTAAGTATAACTATCAAATACCTACAAAACGGCGGTCCCAAAGGACCCTCTAATTCCAATCAATTCCAATATTTGACGATCAGGGGCTTCTTGGCCCCGGCGGCGGCGCGGACTATTGTAGTAAACATCATTAAATGCGATTCAAATAAGAAGTTCGTAAACTGGACTCAGGGGAACACTGAGATACGAATACTTGGCTACAGAAGGTCAGCTCCATACAACGAGTGAATAATGCACGCACACATGGACACGCTTCACGAAGTCAAAGTTTTTATTTGTAAAACATAGGTGGGTGTAAAAACAGGTGTTGTAAATAAAATATGTATACGTACACTATGTTTTGCCGTTGACGGCGTAAAAAAATCAATAAGTAGGTATCAAAACTTAGGTATATAGGTGATATGTAGAAGACACAGCAAGTTTAAAGACATTCGCGACTAGAATTAATTCAGCTAGGAATACAAGTACTAGTAACTTGCACAGACGTATGCAAGTTGCTTGCTTGCCATTGTGAAATATTCATGTTATCACCAATCAGAATGCTGAATGCATACTTTTGTGAAAAGTTACTGACATGATTTGCTTTTACTGGCTTTTGGGATAGTTTGAGATCGCTGTACGTACCTGCATGTGTACGTACGTCCATGTGTCTTGTTTTCCCGTCGTATGCAGCCAACCTTCTGTACTCCTCTATTTTTCGACTGAGAGCATAGGAATAAATACGTGGAAGCATCCATTATTCAACAGGTAAGGGATTATTGGAGGGTGTACTTTGTAGATAGATTTCGATAGCTCTCGTGTCCCTGCTGAGGACTGGCTGCATGCCAAGCGTTGAGCATGACGCGATGAGCACGGAGACGCCTTGATCTTAGACATGCTTGAGGAATGCATAATGAAATTGGAGTTTACGTCAAGATCAGGTAGAATAATATTTGTAAAATGGACGTAGTTGAAGTATCGTTTGTATTAAAATTCTAAAATATACTAGATGGCTTTATTTATATCAATTAAACCTCTTATTCATACACGTTTGCTTAAAGTTAAGAAACGTTCAATCGTCAAAAATGTTTGGTTAAACAGACGCTAAGCATTAATTAACTTTAAGCAAATATATTTTATTTATGAATAATTATATGAATAGGTAGAAGGCTTGTAAGATCCTACTACTCAATAATCTTCTATCTATATAAATAAAAATCAATGTTTGTTTGTTTGTCGTCTATGGACTCCGAAAGAGCTGCACGGATTTTGATGAAACTGGTGAGTTTTTCTGCATACGCCCGCGAAGGTTTAGGGGTAGGGTAGGGTATGCGAAGGGCACCACGCGAACGAAGTCGCGCCGAGCAGCTAGTATTATAATAATATTAGAGCAAAATAATACACTTAGAAACAGCCAAAAATAGCAAACGAACAAAAGAAAATCGACTACCCATAAAAAACACTTCCTGCAAAGCGCCCAACCGTTTCTCTATTTCCTCCGAAAGGTATTTTATTAAAATAAAACATTATCACTGTGACTGAAATAGATTACCTATTCATTACCTTCTCGGGTGCGTACTACGTAGGTGTGTAACAATGAATAATATTCCAGTTACGAATATAAATCCCCCCGTACCTAACAACCTCAGTTTCAATCTTAATGGAACATTACTACGATGTGTTCAGGATTGTATCGAATTATAGAAACCGCAAATACAAGCACAGCCCAAGCGTTATTTTCATTGATAGCTACGATTTTCATTCGTTGTTCAGGCGGATAATAGGATACCTTTTCATTGTTGGTTAGGTAAGAAGGTACGTACCTACTGTTTTTTTCATCCATATTTGCTTAGTGTTACCGTTTTTTTGGAAACCAGGTATTTTCAACGCTATAACCTTTTTTGTCGCGACGTGTGAAACTTTCAACAAGCTTTTTTAGGTTTTCCTGCAAATATTATATTTTGTGAATGTATGTAAAAGTTTACCATCCAAGAGCTAAAAAATACATTTTATTGCTTGAACACTATCGAGGACTCCCTAGATATTTCGTTCTATAAAAGAGCTGAACAATTTATTCATACAACTCCCTCGTAGGTAGTTTTATGAACGAAATTGTAGCCGTAATATTAATTTGTAATATCCGCAGAACGCTCTGTCAGCAAAAGCTTGCGTAATATTGTAGACTAGCGACTCGCCCCTGCTTCGCACGGGAAAAATCTACTGCGACATGTCAAAACATCAAGATTTCTGTTCTTTAACCAAGTTAAAATAATAATGTATTATAAAGGGTTTTTCAACAAGAACTTTATTTTTTAAATACAAACGAAAACTAAGAATTTAGATGAAAATGATTCTAATTTTTATTGTATTAGAAAGAGTAAGGTTTGGCAATTATGAATGTAAAATAATATCGGACAAATGTCCACCACGACCACGCTCACTGATGTTGATTCTTTCATCAAAATTTTCAATAAATTTTTGGCAAAATGGCGCGTCTATTTCGTTAATCGCGTTACGGATTTTGAGTTTTAAGGCTGCAATCCATTCGAGTCGCGATTAACACCGCTGTATTATTTTTTGTGGGGCTATGTTAAAGACATAGTCAATACGGAGCCACTCGAATCGATTGCAGCCTTAAAATTCAAAATCCGTGACGCGATTAACGAAATAGACGCGCCATTTTGCTAAAAAGTGATTGAAAATTTTGATGAAAAATCGACTGATTGATTTGTCCGATATTATCTTTCATTCATAATTGCCAAACCTCACTCTTTCTAATAGAATAAAAATTTGGATAATTTTCATCTAAATTCTTTGTTTTATTTTGTTTTAAAAAATAAAGTTCTTGTTGAAAAACCATTTACATATAAACCTTCCAGAATAAATTCTCTAAATGATAAACCGCACCAAAATCCATTTCGAAGTTTAAAAGAACAATGTGGTCACAAATACAGACACGAAAAGTGACTTTAATTTATAATATGTTTAGACATGGATACAGATGACGTCATTCGAAGTAATTTCAATTACTGAGAGAGCTAGACGTAGTCTCAGCTGGCTAGTTTTCATCAGGTTTTCAGGAGTTAGAAGTTTTCCGTTGGTAATGAAGCTGTTAAGAAACGTTCAAGTTCCGTCCAGGCGTGGCGCTGCCTGCCGACGGTGCAGACTAACTTAGCGAGCACAACTTTGTTAGTGACCACTTTGTGGCGTGTCTATTGAAAAAACTAAGCTGCTGCTTTTGCAAATTAGCAGAAACTCGAATCAATAAGAGATGAACTAAATCTATCATGTTTTATATCTGCGTTTGGCAATTAATTAACAAAAAGCAACAAAGAAACAAGAAACATTACTGCAATGAATAATGACTGAATATTCCATTACATCATTGAATTGGATTACTTCGCATTCTAATTGCGTAACACAATCTGAATAATTTTGAAGGATATTGCTAATCCATTATTTCAGATGATCGAAAAATTTGTCTTCTCAACAACGTAAACAACGCAATGAATGTTGTTGAACTGTCAAAATGAAAACCATTGCTGCTATTAGTGTGTTACGCAATTACCCCGCTGGTTTAATAAATCTCAACCACCGAGCAGATTTACATCAAAATATTCTTCTATTTTCAATTCGTATTCCTGTGAGAGGATCCCCAAGCCCCGCGCGGTGCCATTACCACTTTTCCAACTTGAACAAGACCGAGTTTACACAAGTCTATAAAATTTTATGCCACAATATCTGGGCTAGGCATTGAAAACAAGTAAGTGTCGGACCGCGAATGTGAAAACGACCGCTGGCGACTTCTGCTCTTTAATTTTATTTAGCTCTACCTAAACGTAACCTAAAGGACCTAAACCGTTATAAAAAGGCTGTATTTCCAAAGCCTTTTTATAACGGCTGAGATCCTTTTTATAATCGTATGAATACATTTTAGCGAATAGGTCGGCTTTATCATAAATACGTTTTATGGCCAAATTAAATAAGGTGATTCCTGCAATGTAACCCGCGAATCTCACTTTTTTTTTTTTGCAAATTGCGGCGCTGCTTTACGTTGTAGGCATGTTGATCAAAATTATATTCCCGGCAATTATGATAAACTATTTAGTAACTAAATTATAATCATTTAGAACAATAACAAATATTCATATTTCCGGGAAATAGTTTTATTTCCATCAATTGCGGGATACCTTGAGGGAAATAACTGTTTGTGTCCAACTTACTGCACGAACGATGTACATTTATAAAACAAGAGTATTTTCGGCCCTTTCGAAAAGCTTTCAGGGCTTAACGAAACACTAAACCAATATACTCGTACCTACGCGTAACGAGGTTAAAGTCAATTCACATCGCGAATCTGTCGCGTAACAAACGACTTGGTTGTGGTAATTTGTCTTGTTCACAAAAAGAAAAGACTTCGTGATCCGTTATCCGTGCGGTTATCCGTATGTACCTACCACGTGATCACCGAAATCAAACAGTTGGTCTAAAGTCGGATCCGGTTTAATATATAAATAGAATTAAGATATTTGTGGAGTAAAATCGAGATTTATCAGATTTAATTCCGTTATTCCGTTTCAGTCTGTGTATTGAAGGAGTTCGTTTATTTCGTACCTACTGTATTACTAATACTTAGGTATATTTACTATCGTAATACTGCCCTTATTCACAAACATCACTTGTGCAGTTGTCATGAATCTATACTTTAATAGTCACCCATTTTTCAAATGGTTTTTCATTCATTGTTTTCATAATGTTAGGTTAGGTACTTACCTAACATCTGTGTTATGAATAGATTTAATATTTTGGTACAGTGTGAATATCAAATATATTATTATACTTTTATTAATATATATATTTATAATACTTAATATATAATATTAAATATATTATTTATAATCTAGTCACCCATTTTGCTAATGGTATTTCATTCATGGTTTTCATAATGGTAGTTTAGGTACTTACCTAAAACCTGTGTTATGAATAGATCTACTATTTTCCTTTGTTTAGTCACCACAGAAACGCCACAAAGAGATCAAACAACAATTTTCAAGCGCCCAAAACTCAAAGAAATTAACACAATTTATTCATTACAGAAGCCTTAAATTCCATATAAGTTTGGAAACTACTCTTGTTTGGGGTTGCGATGTGCCGGAGTGAGAACAATTACAAAGTTGTGTGGTCGCCTTTTATATCACACACGAAGAGTTAAGTGCTGGTTGGTGAAGGAGTACGCCAACAAACCCGTTATAATTTAGTTCTTGACGCCAAAGGACTTTAGGGATTAACGGAAATTCGGAAGCTCCCACGCTACTTTAAAATGGAAATTGCGCAGAATTAGAAATGATTCAGTCTGAACTCTAAAGTCGATCAGATTTATGGGAACGTGACGACAATTTGAATACTTCAATTATCCGATTTTTATGGCGAAGCTGGTCCCATGAGGTTGACAGTATGGTAAAAGTTTAATTACTGGTTCTCGATTTCAGTCATCTTCTGACATAAGGTCTTTTCTTAAAACGATTACGATCACCAATTTTACTTATATTATTTAATTTATTAATTCTGTCTACCCTCTCCTGAAAACGGTACCTAAGCATGTATAATTGAAGCACTTCGTGCAGCCTCCCCACATACAATATTTTCAACAGCTGTATCCGTGGTTTTTGAAGCGCGACCGGGTGTAACAAAAAATCCGTTTTAAATATTTTTGCCAGCGATGGACGATACCCTCAATTGAAGCACGTTTATAAAACATTTTTGAATCCGGTCGCCTGTCCAATAAACGGCTACATTTTTCGCGTATGGGAAATAACTTTATGATGAAGCGCGAAATTCCATAAATGCTAAACAGATGAGCACAAACTGCCGATGTCGCTTGGAGTCTTTGATTTTAAAATTAAATTATGTGTGATAAAATCCCTTTGATACCTACACCTACCTACCTACCTTGTTTTGATACATTAAAGAACAAAATATATGAATTAAATATAGTTTACTAGCTTTTACCCGCGGCTTCGCCCGCGTGGATGTCGGAAATTACCCCACGGGAACGTACCACCGGGATAAAAAGTATCCTCCGTGTTAATCCAGGTTATAAACTATCGGTGTTCCAAATTCCATCCAAATCCGTTCAACAGTTTTTACGTGAAAGACTAACAAACATCCATCCATCCATCCTAACAAACTTTCACATTTATAATATTAGTAAGAAGTAGGATTCTGCACAAGTAAAACGCACATTACAACAATTATACAATTAACGACGGTAATACTAACGGCAAAAGCTCAGTATTCAAAAGAAAATTAATAAAATATTTCATCATCATTGGAGACTGAACAATTAATGTCATCATCACAGTTCTCTATCGGGCCAATGTCCTAAGTCAACGCATATATCTAATGTCAAAGGCTGGAGAGGTGCGCAAAAATAGCAACTAGAACCTGGACTTATCTATACAAATAAATAAAATTGAAGTGTCTGTTTGTAATGTTTTAATAACAGCTTTTTACTAAATGCACATAAAAGTATATACGGTACTTATAACAAGAAAATATTTATTAAAATTTTTGTGTCTGTCTGTTTATTCTGGCTAATATCCGAAACGGCCGAACCGATTTTGACAGGACTTTCACTGGCAGATAGCTGCTGTTATAAGGAATAACATAGGCTACTTTTTGTCTCGGTAGCACGTTCCCGTGGGATAATTTCCGACAGCCACGCGGGTGAAGCCGCAGACAGCGGCTAGTAGTTAATATAAGTCTGAAATCGTCAACGCGTCTTGAGCAAGCGTGGTGATCAAAGCTCGTGCCTTCTCTATATAGGAACAGGCCTTTGACTGCAGTGGGACAGTAATAGGCTGGTATTATTACCACTTTTGAAACCGTAAATATAGTCAAGTATTACATTTATTCATTAAAGCACTGCACTATTATACGTGTTTGTTTCTATAGACACGTATTTATACACGTATTTATATTTGTTGCAAAAAGTTATCCGAACAAGAGACCGTATTCAATTAATTTTAATGGCGCGTCTGTATTCGTTAGTTATAATTTTGACGAAAATGTAGAATATCCACCGCGATCATTACCGAGTCACTTTCAGTCTCGTTAAATTACGATGAAAGGGATGAAAAGGATTTTGCTGTTCCAACAACTTTTATTTTATTATTTTGACGAAGTAATTTTGTTAAAAGATGGATCAGAATAAAATTTATTTAATTTTCCAAAGCGACTCCGATCTACGTCATGAATTTAAGCACTTTATTTTATTCATAAATCATTCCGTCAATCTATCAATTCAGCCTATCGCAGTCCACTGCTGGACGTAGGCCTCTTTCAGACTGCGCCACAACACCCTGTCCTCTGCCTTCCACATCCAATCTGCCTCAGCCACCATTTTAAAGTCGTCGTAATCATTCAGTAAATATCAATATTGTACTACTTAAAACTTCTTGTTTCCAACGTGTTGTCGTTATTTATTTTATCAACTAAGATTCCTAAATATTGGTTAAGGCGCGGTAAGAAGCAAATTTTACAATAGCGCATCGCAACACCAAATAAGGTTCAAAACAGCGATGCGTATGACCAACATAAAAGTAATTTTGCAATTTTAATTAATTTAAAAAATAAATGCACGGGTCACTGGAATATTATTTTGGTATTTCTTTGGTTGATTGAATTCCCTTTAACATTAGATAAAATATGATAGCTTATGCTCAACATTTTGACAATTATGCGACGACAAATATTTTTTGGGTTCTGTTTTACGATTGTTTTATCATAACACTATTTTTTTTAAATATATTTTTGAATAGGTCTATACTTTGAACATTTGACAATACACTAAAACATTTTCTGGCTTGTAATATGTACCAATGTGGCGGCGATCGGCGGCGGCGACCTCTCGCGTCCGGCCCTGGTTCAGGCCATGGTACGGAGCGAGAGGGAATGGGAAGCCGTCACCTCCTTCTGCGAAGCAGTAATGCTCGCGAAGGAGGAGGCGGAGCGCGAGAGGGAGAGGCAATCACTGCGCCCTCGCGCCCCTAGCCGCCGCAGGAGGAGGAGACACCCTGGGCGTCGGGAGTCGATTGCCGACTCCCGGCTACCGTAGGCGCGGGCTTGCGGACGGCGAGCAATGGGCAGCTCGCCGTCCGGTAAGGACCAGGCCCGGGTCGACGGCGCGTCGTGTTCCACGCGCGCCTCAAAGAGATGTCAGCAAATTTGACGGGGTCCGATAGGACCGATGCCTGCCGGGGCTGCGGATTGTTCGAAAGAGTTACCGTGGCCCTGGCGCACAGGCAACTGAAGGAACACGGGTGGGTTTTAGTCAGTAAGAGTCTGACACGCCCTTCCGCTCCGCCCAGAGCGGGAGACGTCATTTGATGATTTCCCACCCAAAAAAAAAAAAAAAAAAAAAAAAAAAAAAAAAAAAAAAAAAAAAAAAAAAATATGTACCAATACGCCGAACTGTGTGACAAAAAACTGAGCGTTTTACGGTGTCCTACATTTGGGCAGTGCCTTAAGATTAGACCTTCGCCAATTTCAAGAAATACCCTCTCATTCTTTGCTAACGTTCACAGAAATTCACAGGTAATATATCGCCCAAGTAATTTCAAATAACCATTCCGATGTAGGACATAGGAACTGAGCACTCAGCTACCTCGACCTAACTGAATAATGAATTATCTCCACTAATGGTCGTCCCACACTGAGGTTATAAAATGTAATGTAAAATAGCTAAAATATTCATGAAAATTCTTATGCAAAATGTTGCACTCCCTATTATAGGCATCTAGGTTTCTATTATTTTGTATAGAATATAGAACACAATTTTGTATAGCGCTCTAATAGGTACTTATGATAACTAGATAACGTAGAAAGAAGCCTGTAACACACCCGTGTTTAGTCTAGCTAGACTAATGATCTAGATTTATTTTCCTGTGGTCTGTTCTTATTCAGTGCTACGTCTGGTAGCCCGACAATAAAAATAATAATTAAAAAATGGTCTTTGACAGGCGATGTTTATGCACGTCATTGAGAACTAGCATTAAATCAAAATTCAAATGCCTGCGTTTCATAGAACTCGAGAAAAATCTCTGTGACAGACGGACAAAAAGTGATCTTAAAAGGTTCCGTTTGTCTTGTTAAGGAAACCCTAATTTTAGAAAACCTTACTAAATGATCCATTTATTGAAACCACGAGTTTTTAGGTCAACACAAAAACTGTTCCATAATGCCGACTTAGCAGACCACTGAACAAACACTGGGAACAATTTGGTCAGTTAATTCTGACACGTCAGCAGTCCCCAACGATAATAGTAATCGTGACAGAGCCCGACACACTGGACCAGCGCCAAAGTGTCTGACCATGGCGTATTCAGTTCACCTGGTTCGATCTACGTACTCACTGAATCATACGAGTATGTTCGATAGTAATTTAGCTTGGCCCAAATTAATTAACGATGTAATGGGTGAATTAAGACGCTTAACAAAGCTGAGAGTCACTTGTTCTTCCTGTGATTGTGATATTTTTTTGTACTGGACCATACCCAGGAACCTTGTGGTTACGGAGATATTGAAGGTCAAAGTTCCTATTTTTTTTTTTACAAAAATAAGTTTTTTAATGTTATAACTTATGTTTAAAACTCCCACAACTCCGGTGCAGTTCATAGTACATGCACCCAAAAGCACAATGTTTTTTTTTTAATACTCAATGTGCTCTCCGCTATAATTACCGACTTGTAAATTCCCTTATTAAAAAACAAAAATACTCACGATATAGCAAGAACCGAAAAATAAATAAATTTTATTTACCTACCCACTACGAGGATGAATGCAAAGTTCCGCAGCTGAAAACATTTTCTAAAAACATCAAGTATAACTTTTAAACTTTATCATGATTTGTATGAGAGTTACGTAGAAATCTGCTATAAAAACTATAATGTACATGATAAATTTTTAACCAGTACGCAAACTGTAACCATGAATTCAGCACATGATTCTAGAACCTCTAGCGCAGAAATTTCTCGTCGGATATCAAAAAAGAACTGCTGTTTCATAGAAAAGTGCAATACCTACACGGACAAAATGTATGGAACAACTAATTAAAAAAAATATAACTGACGAAAATCTTCTACGGTGCTATAGAATAATATGCTGAATTCATGATTACAGTTTGCGCACTGGTTAAAAATTTATCCTATATTTCATTTTTCAAAACCTTGTAATGTCGTTGTTCGTGGTTGAGGTTTACTGGGTAATATGAAGCATGAACTAAGGTTTGTTAGTTCACATTGATAGACCAGAACCAATACGATGCGTATTTTATAACGTAGTAGGTACTTTCTAAATTCGGATAAAAAACCATTTACAGTGAACGAAAACATCGTGTGGAACCCTGGATTTAATGGTCAAGAAACCGCAAATATGCAGTCATGTGAAACTGTAGTACTTTATGTTCGTTCCTTTTTGGAAGCAGAGCGTAGTAGCCTTTACTCTGCAGCGTCACATATTCTAGATGAGATATAATTACAGCTGATCGTTGTCACCTGTTAACCTAAAACTAGGACAGTGCATATGGGCGCCAAGCCATTATTTGATTTTATTTTTAAGTTTGTTTTAATTATTTCGCACTTAATCTGACTTCCATGTTATTTATTAAATTAATACTTGTATTTCCGGTTAAGTCTATGTTAAGTTTTATTTTGATGTATTTAAAATATTGTAGTTTCCGTTTGAATTTATATAGTTTTTGCTCTCGTACTCCCTTTTGATTGATTTAAAATATTGTTAGTTTCCGGTTGAAATTATATAGTTTTTATTCTCATACTTCCTTTTGATTTATTTGTTAGTTTCCGGTTTAATTTAAATAGTTTTTAATCTCGTACTTCCTTTTGATTTATTTAAAATATTGTTACGTTTCCGGTTTGATTTAAATAGTTTTTATTCTCATACTTCCTTTTGATTTATTTAAAATATTGTGCGTTTCCGGTTGCCTTTATTTTAAGTTTCTATGTTGGTATTGAACGATTTATTTTGACACATCCGCTTGAATAAGTTAAAATGTTATATCCGCTTGATTTATATAAATTCTACTTGGCGGTAAAGTTTCGCGGTAATTTTGTGTATAAAAACTGTTGTACTGTGAATGGAAGGACATTCTTTGTTCGGTGCTCCTGGAATAAACACCCTGAGTTGAAGTAAGGTATTTTCTTTGTACTCTCTTAAAACATTTCTCTGCCATTTCCTATTTCTGTGTATTTTTGTGATATAGTGGTGTAAAGTAATATGTCTGACTCCGACAACGACGGCGATCATGCGCCGACAGCAGCGGTGGGATCCACCTCGCCCTTACTGAGGTCTTCCGGATTCCGGGTTCGCAAACCAGTGCCTGCCGCTCAGCCAGACCCAACTTTCTCGATGGAGCAAGTGATGAGTCTGGTGACATCAATTACGAAGCAAGCCACATCCAGCGCCGTGGCCGCCGCGCTGTCCGCTACTCCAGCACCTTCACGGGATCGTGGCAATTTCTACCTACCGCCATTCGATCCCGATGTGCGCTCACACGACATCAGGGACTGGTGTGCCAATGTTGATCAAACCATTGCAACTATTGGCATATCATCGCATGAAGCTCGCATGAAGGCAATACTGCAGCTGAAAGGAAGAGCAAAGACGTGGGCTGATACGTGGTCCCTACAATCCACCACGTGGGAGCAAGTTAAGCAAGATCTAATCCAAACGTTCGGCGAAGAGTTCCGGTATGCTGATGACATCCAGCGGTGGCGCGACTACACGTCGGAGCATGCGAGCAGCTACGCGGATTACGCAACCACGGGATGGACGCTGTTCAAGAGAGTGCGGCCTGAAGCCGCGGACACAGAGGTTATCGATGCTCTTATCACTGGTATCTACCCTGATTTTGTGAAATGTGAATTGTTACGTAATACTCCTGACTCTTTGCCCAAACTAGTCTCCGCTCTGAAAACTTTTCGTAAACGTGACCGACCGAAAACTGACAGTACAGACAAAAGTCATCTTAACAAAAAACCCCGGCTTTCCGAAACCCCTGGTTCGTTTTTAGGTCAGTCACCAATTTGTTTCAAATGTAAAAAATCTGGGCACCGATTTCGTGACTGTAAAGAAAAGTCTACACAAAATACAGACTCTAATATTTCTGCAAAGCTAGCCTCTCAGGTTACGCCAGACAACCGTAAGTTTATTGAATGTAACTATTGCCATAAAAAGGGTCATTTAGAGAAAACTTGTTTCCTTAAGCAAAATGACGAAAAATCAAAGTCAACAGATCAAAAATCCGTTAATTTTTGTGGTTCTATAAATCGTTGCACGACTACCGTCAAAATTGGAGCTACTTCATATCCTTGCCTATTTGATTCCGGCGCAGATTGTTCGTTAGTACGTAAAAGCATTTCTGGTTCGATTCCGGGCAAAAGAAAGACTGTCAATACAGTTTTCAAGGGAATAGGTGGTGTGAATATCACGTGTTCCCAGAGTATCTCGGCGATTGTCGAGATCGATCAAGTTACTGTAGAATTGGATCTATTTGTTGTAGAAGATCACCAAACCCAGTTTAATATTTTAATTGGCTATGATTTAGTGAAAATTCCGGGTCTTACTATCACATTAATAGATAAAAATATGACTGTCTCGAGAAATATGATTATTTCTGAATGTTCTTTAACCGAGTCGGAAACAAAAATAAATACCGACCTTGCTGACCCTTCCATGTTAGAAAAATTAAATTTTATTTTAAATAATTTTAAAGATAATTTCACTTCTGGTAATAAAGTTTCCGAGGTGAAAACTGGTCAATTGACTATTAGATTAAAGAATAAAGATAAAATTGTTCAACGTAGACCCTACAGATTATCGCCAATGGAACGCGAAAAAGTCAAAGACATTTTAAACGACCTTAAACAAAACGGTATAATAAGAGACAGCTCATCTCCATTTAGCAGCCCCATTTTATTAGTAAAAAAAAAAGATGGGACTGACCGATTATGTGTCGACTTTCGGGAATTAAATGCAAACACAGCTAGGGATAATTTTCCATTACCATTGATTGCTGATCAGATTGATAGGTTAGGCAAAGCACGTTATTTCACTTGTTTAGATATGACTGCAGGGTTTTATCAAATACCAATTTCGGTAGATTCTATAGAAAAAACCGCGTTCGTTACACCTGACGGTCAATTCGAATTTTTACGCATGCCATTTGGGCTATGCAATGCGCCGTCTGTTTATCAGCGTGCCATTAATAAAGCTTTGGGTGACTATAAGGATAAGATTGCTCTAGTTTATATTGACGATGTTCTTGTAATTTCTACAACAATAGAAGAAGGGTTACTTAACTTGGAATTAGTTTTAGAAAGATTAACAAATGCAGGTTTTTCACTAAACATAAAAAAATGCTCATTTCTTAAAAAATCGGTTGAATATTTAGGAAATATAATAGAAAACGGAACCGTTAAGCCTAGTCCCAGAAAATTAGATGCCCTCTCTAAGTCCGCTTTACCTAAAAACATTAAAGAATTACGGCAATTTAACGGCCTAGCTGGTTATTTTAGGAAATTCGTACCAAATTTTTCCAAAATCATGGCCCCTTTATATGAATTAACTAAATCTGGCGTACCTTGGAGGTGGACTGAAAAGCAGGAAAATGCCCGAAAGGAAGTAATTAGTAGATTAACATCTTCCCCACTCTTGACAATTTTCGACCCTGATTTACCATGTGAACTCCATACAGACGCTAGTTCGCTAGGTTATGGTGCAGTTTTGATTCAGCGACATGATAAGAATCCTCATGTTGTTGGTTATTTTAGTATGCGAACGACCAATGCCGAGAGCAAATACCATTCATATGAGCTCGAAACATTGGCTGTCGTCAAAGCTATTAAACATTTTCGCCACTTTTTGTATGGTAGATGCTTTAAAGTTGTAACAGATTGTAATTCACTGAAAGCATCCAGAACCAAAAAAGAACTAACGCCTAGAGTACACCGCTGGTGGGCATTTTTGCAAACTTTCCAATTTGATATTGAGTATAGGAAGGGTGACAAACTTTCTCATGCCGATTTTTTTAGTCGAAATCCAATAACGAGCTCCTGTAAAGTTCCAAACAAGAATATCTCGTTGCAATTTTCAGTAAACTCTTCTACACTTGATCATAACTGGCTCCTAATAGAACAAAAACGTGATCCAGTTCTTAAGAACATAGTTGAACAACTTAGTTCTGATACAATCCCAAAAGACATTGCTGAAACTTATGTTATATCGCAAGATAAATTGCTTAGACGTAAAGTTCAAATAGAAAATAAAACTCGTAAACTTATTATTGTGCCACGTAATTATAGATGGAATCTGATTTCCCACTATCATGATAATCTTCAACACTTCAGTTGGGAAAAGGTTCTAACTAAATTAAGAGAGCAATATTGGTTTCCCAATATGTCAAAAACAGTTCGAAGGTTTATTGAAAATTGTGTTAGTTGTCGAATTCGTAAAGGTATGTCTGGTGCTAAGCAAGTTACGCTTCATCCTATAGATAAAATTGCAATTCCCTTTCACACCGTACATGCTGACATAACTGGACGTATGAACGGTAAACGTAATAATGCTGAATATGCGTTTGTTTTTATCGATGCTTTTACCAAATATACTCATTTAATTTACACCAATGATAGAACATCAGATACAGCCATATCTTGTTTGCAAGAAGTAATTTCTATTTTCGGCACCCCAAATAGACTCATAACAGATCAGGATAAAAGTATGACATCATCTGATTTCAAGAATTTTTGTCAGCGATTTGGTATTGAACATCACGTAGTAGCTAAAGGCGCTAGTCGGGCAAATGGTCAGGTAGAACGTATTATGAAAATCATCAAAGATAATATGTCTGTTGTGGAGCTTAATAAACAGTGGCACACTGCTATTCGAGATTTACAGTTGGCTATTAATTCTACCATTTCTAAAAGTACGGGAAAATCTCCCATGGAGTTGTTGTTTGGGAAAAATTGTTCGCCACCGGGTATTAAGCTCTTACAAATCGATGATGATGAACCAATTGTTGATCTTAATACTGTTAGATCATTATGTAAATTAAGGATGGACGAGCGATCATTTCGGGACAAGTTAAGATTTGACAAGGGCAAAGCTCAAATCAAGCCCTTTGAAAAAGGGGATTTTGTCTTAATGCATAAGCATGAAAGACATACGACTAAACTTGGTCCTAAATATGAAGGTCCTATGGAAGTTCTAGAAGTATTACCTAATAATCGCTACAAAGTAAAGCATGTCAATTTAAGGGGATGTTCCGAAAAAATCGCTAGTCATGATTTTTTGAGACCAGCACCTCTGGCTCAAAATGATCCATTTATGGATGACAATGATAACTAACCGACCGTATGGGCGGATGATTTGTAAATTATCTTAGCTACTCCACCTTCCCCCCTACTACGCTGGCTGGCCACCATGCGTATCCTTTTTCCTGGTCTTAGGGCTATATCCCAGGCGGGTGATGCCATGTGTTATGGCTAGATCCAAGGCGGGTGATGCCGTGTTAGGGGGCTATATCTCAGGCGGGTGATGCCATGTGGTATGGCTAGATCCAAGGCGGGTGATGCCATGTTAGGGGGCTATATCCCAGGCAGGTGATGCCATATGGTATGGCTAGATCCAAGGCGGGTGATGCCGTGTATTTTTGGCTAAACCCGAGATGGGTGATGCCGTTTTGTTGTAAAATGCTTTACAGCGCAGAGAACGCGCTGGATCAGAATGGCCGTATGGGCGCCAAGCCATTATTTGATTTTATTTTTAAGTTTGTTTTAATTATTTCGCACTTAATCTGACTTCCATGTTATTTATTAAATTAATACTTGTATTTCCGGTTAAGTCTATGTTAAGTTTTATTTTGATGTATTTAAAATATTGTAGTTTCCGTTTGAATTTATATAGTTTTTGCTCTCGTACTCCCTTTTGATTGATTTAAAATATTGTTAGTTTCCGGTTGAAATTATATAGTTTTTATTCTCATACTTCCTTTTGATTTATTTGTTAGTTTCCGGTTTAATTTAAATAGTTTTTAATCTCGTACTTCCTTTTGATTTATTTAAAATATTGTTACGTTTCCGGTTTGATTTAAATAGTTTTTATTCTCATACTTCCTTTTGATTTATTTAAAATATTGTGCGTTTCCGGTTGCCTTTATTTTAAGTTTCTATGTTGGTATTGAACGATTTATTTTGACACATCCGCTTGAATAAGTTAAAATGTTATATCCGCTTGATTTATATAAATTCTACTTGGCGGTAAAGTTTCGCGGTAATTTTGTGTATAAAAACTGTTGTACTGTGAATGGAAGGACATTCTTTGTTCGGTGCTCCTGGAATAAACACCCTGAGTTGAAGTAAGGTATTTTCTTTGTACTCTCTTAAAACATTTCTCTGCCATTTCCTATTTCTGTGTATTTTTGTGATATAGTGGTGTAAAGTAATATGTCTGACTCCGACAACGACGGCGATCATGCGCCGACATGCACTACTATACTAGTTAGCGTTATCTAATAATAGGGCCGACTACAGTTGGCGAAACAGCTGTTATAATGTGCGTGAAAGCGCGGGGACGTTTCGTGGTGCACCCCGCGCGAGCACCACGCTCGGTGACGCTCTGCAACCGGCCACCAATGTTTGCCATGTGTCGGATAAACACCCACCGACGACCGGAAAACTTGTAATGCGACAGCTGTGCCGCGCTGAATCTCATTGTTCCAATTCACTACTTTTATTCCGGAAAATCCAGTCTCTAAAATGTTACACCGGGGCGAGTACTAAGTTTAACTTTAGTGAGATTTACTGGAAATCATGTCGTGTTTATCTTGGTGGCATTTAAATCTGTTTTCAGTTAGTATCTTTACAAAGTTATTTACTGCAATATTGCTCTTGCAGGAGTGTACGTGACGATGGTAACAATTGTATTAATTCTCGGGAACGTTGGAGCCGTATTTCGGAAATTTGAAACTCTGAAGACGACTGTTAACATCGGTGAGTTGGTTTACGACTAAAATACAACTTTGTGCAAATAATATCTCGGAATACTAAGCAGAACGCCATCCGCAGCGAGAAAACTGTTGCAAATCATGACAACAATGTGTTAATTTGTTTATAATCCTTATGATATTCTAGAGAATGAAAAGATTGGGTCTATAACTAACAGGCCCGTATTTTTGAACAATGCTTACTCGTGAATACCCATTTTATCTAGATTTGAATCAAGATTAGGATCAAATCTGCCAGTATCAAATCGAAATTCATGATTGATCGTTCTAGGATACGCGCCCTTTAATGAAAGGCTCATTTTGATCTTTGAAAGGAAATGTAAAACTATTTAGAAGAAATCTAATGGTGCGTACACATGAAACAAACATCTTTCCGGTATGTGCAACAACAATGCGAATTTGTTTAAACGTGTACTTCATTTCATGTTGCAATGCGTATATTTGGACGTCATGTTCGGTTCAATGTATGTACCTAACATTTTATGTTACGTTTTAGATACTGTGTACCCACCATAAGGTAGGATATATTAAGTGATATCTCTTGTTTAGGTGCAATATTTCCGCCGAACACAGTGACCGAAGTGGCCTTCGCATCGGCTTTAGCACGAGCCTCGATGGAAAGCGAAAAGTATCATTTTGTAATGAAAGCTCTTTACTCTCCGTTTGGAGATAGTTTCACAGCTTCCAGGGCAGGTGAGCTGAACACCCTTAAAGGCTCGTAAACACTGGCGCGACGCGACGCCCGACACAAAGGCACCGCGTGTCGCGCGACGGGCGGCGCCTTTGTGTAGTGCTATCGCGTCGCGCCTGTCAGTGGGAGCCTTTATTTGCATACTGTTGTAGGTACCTACTTGCACTTTCTAGTTTAATTAGAAAAGTTCCATCTTGGTGTTTTTCTTTTGCATAGATTACGAGTAAATAATGGTAATTAATGGACGTATCTATGATTTCATGAAACATCTACGGGTTATGAAAAAAGTTGGAATTGAAACAGAATACCAATATTTATCATTAAATCGTCACATAAAAAATACTCAGTTGATTAAAATGAGGTTGTTTGACGTAGGTACTCGTACTAACAGAACATAATATATATTTGAGTATTAACTGAAATAATAATCCTTTATTGAGTTTCGATCAAATAATTTACTTAATTATAATCAAACAGCTCTAAATAAACTCCATCAGCAACAAATTACATGTGGTGCTTCCCGTAGCAAATAATGTGCTTTCACAATTATTATTTAACGCCATTAATGTTAGATTAATTTTGCACAATACACACGGCACGGTTTTGATCAATTTTGCATTCGCCGATCACAATACGTTTACCACAACAGTTTAAATTATTAATACCACATTTACGGCATTGAGCATGCCCTAAATTGTCTATTTACGGTAATTTTGTTTTGCATTATTTTGACATGAAAATTATTGGAGAGACAATAGTTTTGTAGTGTAGACATTAATGTAAACAAATAATAATTATTCGTCACTTTTCAATTATTTATCAGTTTGGTATCACTGATAATTACATTATGTAGGTAGGTCAACGTCATTAACGTCACAAACGATTTAACTAAACATATAATAATTTACCTAACAGTTCATAAATGCGTTCACTCGCGTTTTCTATAATCTGAAAGCTAATACTTAGTTTACACGCATAGTTCGAGCGACGGTTCTACTCACTAAAGGCTCCAACTGATAGGCGCGTCGCGACAGTGCTACACAAAGGCGCCGCTCGTCGCGCGACACGCGGTGCCTTTGTGTCGGGCGTCGCGTCGCGCCTGTGTGTACGAGCCTTAAGTCCGTCAACAAAGATACAAACCCGCCCGAAAGTAGTTGATCCATGCAAACTAGTGTCAAATTCAATTTATTCGGACGGGCAAAACAACATCGGGCGTAAAGACAACTGTCAAATCGTGTTGTTATTCATTCTTAATTCGGAACCGAACTCGAACCGAAATCTTATTTATATCCGTAAGTGATACGAAGTAGGAAGCGCCCGTAACTACGGCCGAAACTACGGACGTCGAGCATAGTGAGTAGACCCCCAGATACGTTATACTACCTTACCGACAAGAAAACCTCAGTACCTTTGGAAGTAGTACCTAAAATAATTAGTACAGCGGAGCGTTACAATTCCTTGTATTCGCAGCATGTGAGCTGCCAAGCAGAAACATTATACTATCTTACAGGTACGCAAAGCTTAGTACCTACCATTATGTGGAGTAAAGTAATTAGTACAGCGTTACAATTCCGTGTATTCGCAGCATGTGAACTGCTCTCTGGCGGCGTGATCGCTGTATTCGGACCCACCGACCCAGTGTCTGCATCGGCTGTCGAAGCACATTGCCGGGCTGCCAGTGTACCCCACATACAGGTACGTGTATACAGGTATTGAGTAAAATTTGCTTACATCATAGTCATAGTAGTTTATTGGTAAGGGATTCTTACAAGTCACTTGATTAAGATACAAGTCAAATATACAAGTGAAGATACTATACTCCATTTGAAATAAGAAAATAAATTTAAATAAACCTTTTTACAGTCCGTTCAACCGATTTTGGCTTCTATTGCGTTGGTGGCATGACAAATGGCAACTGCACTGAACAGTTAGTATTGTGACCAAGTTTTTGCTTTTAATGTCATTCTTATGCCTACGGGATAGAAGTCAAAATCGGTTGAACGGACTGTAAAAAAGGTTTATTTAAATTTATTTTCTTATTTCAAATGCAGTATAGTCAATACAAGTCAAAAAATTATAAAAAGAGTAACACCGTCGTCTTAACTAACTACTACTACGTACTAACTAACTATATTAATTCAATGTTAAAATCCCTTTTAAACTTTCGTCTCAATTCACCCCCTGCATTCCTTTTAACCCCGTTTGACGGTGCCTACACTGTCGAAATGTTTTGATAGTTATAATTATTAGAACTTGTTTGTGAAACTCTCTTTAAGAGTCAGGTATAGTATAATAAATTCACGTGTGTCTCCCCGTTCTTCCTGCTTTCGTAGAGAAGGAAGGAAATGTAAGGCAGAAATGCTCAAAGTGTAATTTCTTCGTCGACTGAAATTAGGCGGCATAAGCCGTGCAACTTGTTAGCCTTCAGAAAGCTGTTGCTTCTGACACTTTCATCTACACTCCATTTGAAATAAGATTAGAAATTTACATAAACCTTTTTTACAGTCCATTCAACCGATTTTGACTTCTATTGCGTTGGTAGCATGACAAATGGCAGCTGCAGTAAACAGTTGCTATTCTAACCACGTTTTTGCTTTTAATGCCATCCTTATGCCTTAGGAATAGAAGTCAAAATCGGTTAAACGGACTGTAAAAAACGTTTATTTAAATTTCTAATCTTATTTCAAATGAAGTATAGTTTTAGATAGAGGCTTATAATCTGCAGATAGACTGGCCATGGTTTGTAGTTACACGGGGTGTAAAATTACCCATAGCATTGCTGCTATCGACGCATTCTGTACATCAAAATAAGTGAAATTAAGCATAAGTTATTGCTGGGAAACGACTTTTATTTTAGTTGTAAAGTATCGCTTTTCTCGGTAGCGCGCAATGTTACTCACGCAAAACATTGTTCATAAGGGTGCATGCAACGGTACAGGAATTGTGGGGGTATTTAAAATTAAGATATAACATTCAAAAATGATTTCATATCGCCTTAAAATAAACCTTCAATATCTTCGTAACCAGAAAGACCCCAGGAACGGTCCAGTACAAAAAAAAACCGGCCAAGTGCGAGTCGGACTCGCGCATGAAGGGTTCCGTACCTTTATCTTTAAAAACGGCCAAAAATCATGTCTGTTGTATGGGAGCCCACTTAAATATTTATTTTATTCTGTTTTTTAGTATTTGTTGTTATAGCGGCAACAGAAATCCATCATCTGTGAAAATTTCAACTCTAACTATCACGGTTCATGAGATACAGCCTGGTGACAGACGGACAGACAAACGGACGGACAGCGGAGTCTTAGTAATAGGGTCCTGTTTAACCGTTTAGGTACGGAACCCTAAAAACACAATGATGGGGAGAACAAATGACTCTCGGCTTCGTTAAGCGTCTTTTTACATCCGATATATGGATGGTCTCAATTTCAGGCAGTATGGCGACCGCCACCAGTTCGAGGACTGCAGCAGCCGAGTCCACCGGGCCTCAACTTGTACCCTGAAGCCGTAGCCCTCTCCAAGGCAGTGGCTCTATTCATTATGGACAGCGATTGGAGGTCTTACACTCTGTTATATGATGATGATCTTGGTATGTAACATAACATCACACCCATATTTCGCGTAGGATTTAGGCAGAAGTGTACCTGTAGTACCTACAAGCACATTTCGCTAGTTATCTTGGTATGTCTTCCCAATTATTATGTCGACTATTTAAATTGACACTGGTTTTGCAAACGCCACCGTATTAAGTCTTCTTGATTATTTATCACTGCATAAAATTAAAACCCATAAGGGTTCCTCGTTTTACTACAGAGCCCTAAAAACTTGCCGGCACTGGAGTCTACAATTTAATTTCAAGATAGTTCCATAAAAACAAAACACAACTAATATAATATCATATTTTACCGTTTCAGGTCTCATAAGGCTACAGGAAGTATTAAAACATTCAGATCCCGAGGTAAAGTGGCTTGTACGAAGACTGGTGCCTGGTGATGACAACCGACCATTACTAAAAGCTTTGAAAGGTACCGGGGAAACTAGGGTCGTCCTAGACTGCCCGGCCGATAGAGTACTTGAATACTTACGCCAAGCTAACGAGGTCAAGTTTTTTGAAGATTACATGGTAAGTCCACAATTCTTAAGAATCTTTGTGAATTCTCCGAAACTTTTTATGAGAGACATAGAGATGAAAAACAATTTAAATAATATTGTTTTCGGTTTTCTTAAGTCCTTCAATTTATTTCGGTCTCAAAACGATTCGACGAATTACCCTCATAAAATGATTGTATCCGAACAAAGTTTACCGTAAAAGTATTATTATCTTCAAACCCGAAATAACATTAATACTCAGAATAAACACACTTTGTTTGTACCTCATTATCGTCGCCAAGAAAAAGCGTGAGCTTAACCTAAACCGAATCGAATACAGTCCCAAAATTAAAGCAAATACAGCCAGAAAATGAATTATACTAACAAGAGTATGCCTCGGGACTATAATAAAAAGGCAATGCTATGACACACTATTCAAACGTTGAATATACTAAGAGAAGCTATACAACACTATATTTTCCAGAGCTACGTTTTGATGTCACTGGATGCTCACACTTTAGATTTGGAAGAGTTGCGCTATGGATTATCAAACGTAACTTGTTTGAGGATTTTCGACCACTCAGACTCAAGAACTAGATCTTATTTAGCAGATTGGAAAGTTAAAGGTTCAGATAACGTGAAAGTTCCACGACAATCTCACGAAATAACTGTAAGTCTGTAATCTGTTAATGCAATAAAATAAATAGAAGTTCAATAATGTGTCCATCGTTATGATATTTTAGGTGGAAGCTGCACTTGCTAGTGATGCAGCCAGACTTATAACAGATGCTGTCGAAAATGCTCCTGAAGAATTTAAATTAGAAGCCCAGGAAATAAGTTGTGATTCTGAGGACAAATGGGAAGTCGGTGAAGATTTTACCAATCATTTGCTGACGGTAAATACAACTTAATGTCTATAAATATAATAACGTTAGCCAAATCAACGTATTAAATTGTTGACTGTTCTTAATTACAGAATCCTATTGTCGGCATAACAAACCAAATCAATTTAGATAATATAACGGGCGAACGATTGAATTTTAACGTTGAAATAATGGAATTATCGAACAGTGGATTTAATAGTATTGCAAAGTGGAATCCAGAAGCTGGTTTTGAATATGTTCGGTCTGCGGACGAAACATCAGATCGCTTGGCAGAAAAATGGCAAAACAAAACGTTCAAGGTAGTGTCACGCATCGGCGCACCGTACTTAGTCGAAGTGGTCCCCAAGGAAGGCGAAACACTAACGGGTAACGATCGATATGAAGGATATTCAAAAGATTTAATACATGAAATATTAAAAGAAATACTACACTTGAACTATGAAATCGAAATAGTGCCTGGTAATGGCTACGGGTCATACCACAAAGACTTGAAAAAATGGGATGGTCTAGTGGGACATCTTTTAGAAAGGGTTCGTGAGTAGCATTACAATTCAATCTTAAATAAAGAACAGTAAAAGTAATGTCCTGAGTACATTTTGGGAATATTTTTCAGAAAGCTGATTTAGCCATTTGTGATTTGACCATAACTTATGAACGACGATCTTCTGTGGATTTCACGACACCTTTTATGACTTTGGGCATAAGTATACTTTATTTAAAGCCAACTCCTCCCGAGCCGGAGCTGTTTTCATTTCTTAAACCATTTTCGGTTGATGTATGGATCTATATGGCTGCAGCTTATTTAATGGTGTCGTTACTGCTTCATATTTTAGCTAGGTGAGTTATGGAGTTTCGAATCATACTTGCAATAAAATTGCATTTTATACTTATATATGTTTATTGTTTTAGACTGGCGCCAAATGATTGGGAGAATCCGCACCCTTGTGACAAATCACCTGAAGAGTTGGAAAACATTTGGCACATTAAGAATTCTTGTTGGTTAACAATGGGTTCAATTATGACACAGGGTTCTGATATTTTACCAAAGTAAGTCTGACAAAATGCAGAGTATTATATTCTTTAGTGGTGTTGTCTCATTACCTTGGTTAGTGTTGGAAAGTCAGTAGATTGTCCATATATTCAAACACAACTGTCATTCTTTGAGAGTTGGATGTAATTGCTATAACACCCAAATCGACGTGGGGTGTTATAACCATTACAACTTAATTTCCAATAACTCAATTAGCTTAAAAATTAATTTCCCTGCACTGTACAATTTTACTACAAATGTTTTGTTCTATAATAGAGGTTATTCCACCCGATGGGTGTGCGGCATGTGGTGGTTCTTCGCTCTGATCATGTGTTCGTCGTACACTGCCAACCTGGCTGCTTTCCTCACCAATGCTGCAATGGATGACTCGATCAAAACTGCCGAAGACCTAGCTATGCAAACTAAAATTAAATATGGAACCTTGAAAGGTGGTTCCACATACTCATTTTTCAAGGTTTGATAATTTTCATTTATTCTATTACGTCCCTCTTTGCTATAAATGTTAGCATATTCTAAGAAAATACGCACGAAAAGAAACAATTTGCATTCAAAAGGTCTTGGAAACTATTCCTGCCTGTCGGTTTATAGAGGTATGAGGAACAGGGTGTAAAGCTCACTCATACTCTATTGAAAAGGGAGGATCCTCCGGCCAGACGGGTGTCGTGTCTGGTGGGCAACTGCCCGACGGTTGATGTCGGGATGTTGTATGTATGCTATTTGCGCGGTAAACTCTGCTTGCGCGATGCAGGATTTTGCGTGACGTCATTGTGACGTGTAGCTCGCATGTGGCGATGTAAATACCGCTACATTACTCCCCCCCGGAGACCGGAGGTCGATAGTGGGCTGAGTCCTGTATCTTGCGATGCTTGCCAGGGCCAGGTAAGGTTCCAGTGAGTCGGAACCGAGTGTCGCATAGTTCGCGGTGAATCGGAACTGTCTGCGAAGATTCCCCAGTGAGTCGGGGTGGCGCTGCGTTATGCTCCAGTGCGTCGGATGTGGTACAGCGCCAAGTTGTGGCTGACTGCTGGCGTCGACCAGGAGAGGGTTTGAAGGCTCTGCTTGTGGACCGGCCGAGAGTGCAGTGTGCTGTGCCAAGGTTGCTGATGAGGCTGAGGGTGATGACCAGGTATGCGCGGTCGCTGCATGCTGGTGGTCAGGACACCCGTAGAAGCCGTGGGTGCTGGCTGGCTGTGTGACTCGCCGCTCGAAAGCTTGAAGGAAGTGATGATGACGTCACGCTGATGTACTTGCACGAAGGCTGCGCTGACGTTCATGTTCGGGGTCACCAGTATAGAGGTATGAGGAACAGGGTGTAAAGCTCACTCATACTCTATTGAAAAGGGAGGATCCTCCGACCAGACAGGTGTCGTGTCTGGTGGGCAACTGCCCGACGGTTGATATCGGGATGTTATTATATTTGCGCGGTAAACTCTGCTTGCGCGATGCAGGATTTTGCGTGACGTCATTGTGACGTGTAGCTCGCATGTGGCGATGTAAATACCGCTACAGTTTAATGTGGTTCCAATAGACTAGCATGTTAGATAATTTCTTTAATTTGTTTTATTTTCCAGCGATCCAATGTGTCCATGTACCAAAAAATTTACGGTGCCATGGAATCAGCTCGACCATCAGTTTTCGTCAAGAATAACGATGAGGGGTTGGACAGAGTGCTGAAAGGCAAAAGAGATTATGCTTACTTCATGGAATCCACAGCCATTGAGTACCAGCTGGAAAGACACTGCGAACTAATGCAAGTGGGTGGATTACTCGACTCTAAAGGCTATGGCATAGCTATGCCCTTTGGTAAGTAATCATTAGAGTCTAATACTTCTTGTGTACCAATTTACTTCAGTACTTCGCAATTCATATTTGTTTACATTTTAAATACTTGTACTATTTGAACGTTTTTCTTCACCTATGATTCGTTCATAAGAAAATCTATAGCACGAAGTGAGATTCTATTCATCACTCATATATTTTTATAGATTCGTCTTATCGAACGGCAGTGGACAATGCTTTACTGAAATTAGCTGAAAGCGGCAAGCTTGTGGAGATCAAAAACCGTTGGTGGAAACCACCAGAGGAAGAAGGTTGTGTTGTAAGTTCAGAGTACCTAACCTTTGAGGATCTCTGTATCTATACTCTATAGTCTATTTACCAAACAATCTCACACTTGCACATCCAAAACGAATCTTAAGATGATTAAATAATCATTTGTTCGGGAATGACATCAAAAATTGAGCTCCCGACTTCTAGCTGTGTTTAAAATTCTGCGTCTAATTTTCTCTTTTAATAATACTAATTATCATTTCAGGCAGAAGAAGCAAGCGAAGAAGGCGCTGCGGGGGAATTAGGAGTAGAGAATGTAGGTGGTGTGTTCGTAGTCTTGGGCTTAGGATGCAGCATGGCCGCCGCAATGGGTATATTTGAATTCCTTTGGAACGTCAGAGAAGTCGCCGTCGAGCAGAAGGTACGAATTTCACTTAGCACCAAATAGCATTCATATGCTAATGCGTATAAGACCTTAGCGACATTGAATACCACATATTCACTGTTTTGCATAGACAAACCATCCATACATTGCTATTCTGGCCATGTTTTGTTAAAATTTGAATTGTAGCGAGGTCGAAAATGATATGTAAATATGCTCCAAACTAGATCCAAAAAATATACAACGTATATTGAAATAACTGAAAACCTTCTAAGGGGTTATTGTACCCATATTTATGAACAACTTTTACCAAGAGACAAAACATGAAAATTCAAAAATAAAACTCGACAATATGTAGGGAACAGCTCATATTTTTTTCGAGATTTCAGGTTTGGTGATAACCCCTTAAGAGGTTTTCAGTTATTTCAAGTACACCTTGGACAATTTAAAGGATGATTTCCACCAAACGGCTCGCATCGCATCGGATCAGAACGGATTTTACAATTTTTAAACGATATTAAATCGTGTACAGAGTATTTAAAGTCTATATTACCAAGCCGCGCACAGCAGCTTGACCGCGGGCGTCTTCCGCGACACGCGATCGTAGCCGAAAGCATGCTGAGACGCGCGATCGGCTCCGTTTGCTTGTCGTCGTATCGGATCACACATTCATTCAAATTAGAACACGTCAACACGGTATATTTTTTTTTTTTTTTATATTTTTTTTTATCAACACAACACATTAGCCGATAACGACACCGTCCCGACACCGACAATACATAGGCGGTCAGATAATGGCATAGGTTTAGTAACGTCAAACAGGGTGAATAGGGACGCAGGGGTGAATCGGAACGAAACTTTAATAGGGATTTAAACATTGAAATTGTATAGTTTGTTGCCAACAAGGGCACTTAATCGTTAATTATAATACAGTAACCACATTAGAGTCCTTTTTGGCAACGAACTATATTATTTCAATGTTAAAATCCCTCTTAAACTTTCGTCTCGATTCACCCCTGCATCCCTATTCACCCCGTTTGACGGTACCTATTAAGCGCTTTTACTTTGTGTTGTTATTGTCAACTATATCGTCGCAGACAGCGACTGACACCGATATCGGCACGATATCTACCGGTGAAGACACAGTGCGGGGTAACAGTAGCGGGCATTCTTTCACTTAAACACGCTTTTTCGCACGGCCGACTTCGAGATGTCAATACTTAGTACTGTGATCTTTTGGTTCGTCGCGATGGTCATCGATATTCGCCAATATCATCGAGGCGATAATAATTATATTGGTATCGTATCGATGTCGGTGTAGCTGCCGTCGTATCGGTATCGGGTTGGTGTCGTGATCTGATAATGTGAAAACGCCCATTAGGTACACAGGACATTTTAATTAATAATAATTTTAGTTCACTACACCGTAGGTAGGTAGGTACCACAAAATGTAAACCTAAGGAAAAAAATCGAACCTATGAAAAACTAATTCAACTGCAAATATTTTATACTGTGACATGGATTATCCGCGAAATGGTCGGCGGCGCATCGTAAATAAATACGACGCGCTGCATTTGGGGAAAGTGAAGGTAGCGTTTCAAATGCCTACAGGGCCGGAAAACCTCGCCCTAACTTGGAAGTAGAGCTCGCCGGCCGCTGCCGCGGAACCGCTCACTTCGCTCGCACGGATCGCGCGTTGGTCACAGTTCCATCCTAATCTATGAACTGCCGAACTATTTATCTAATCACGCCCGTCCCAACATTTTTACTGCCCATTCATTTATTACCTACACTACTTAAGTATTTTGTGTACCGACATTGTAGGATGAAATAACCGACCAATTTTCTTTTTATTACTGTTGCTGTTTTACTGTCACAGTAATTTACCAACCGCCGAAAAATTAAATTACTGCCCGTTAATTTTTTCAACAGGTCATAATAACCTCAGGTCATATAACAGTAAAAATGATTACCCATTCTTAAGTATTTTGCGTGAATGATCTAAATTTTTCTGTTCTGTTTGCAGATGACTCAATCAGAAGCGCTGTGGGCCGAGCTGTCGTTTGCCCTAAGTTTCTGGGAGACAGAGAAGCCAGTGAAGCATTCTCGTCCTTCCTCCAGTGCTTCGAGCTCCCACAATGCTTCGAGAGCGTCGTCCGTGCTTCGATCCGCCGCGGATTTGTTCCATCTGGACGTATTTACTAAGTGACAACAATAAAATACAATTTGTGCATGTAGAAATTTTATTTAAAGCATAAATTAACAATATTTTTCGAGGTAGTAGATAACTGAGATATTTCTTGTTTAAAATGTCAACTTATGTAAATAAAACATGTATTTATAAAAAAGACGTTAACGTATTAATTTGCTCTAGTTACGATGGTTCAATAGCAAACACTTAAGTGGCTGCTAGCAGCTAGCTTCTTTACTCAATTCTAATAAAGCGCTGAGTAGACGGTGGACAATTTGTCCGCGACGAAAGAACACATAGAAATATATGCAATAGCAAATAGACTAACGGACATTTCTGCCATTTCATTGCGGTAATTTCTGTCCGGCAGATAAAAAGTCTATCGTCTGCTCTACCCTAATGGTGCTTATTAGACAGGTGCTTTTCAAAGAAACGCTTGACATGCCAGGGAATAACCATAAAAATCAGTGCGTTGATAATAATTGAGGCGTGTCTGTTCAAAGGGAGATATTTCTGATAAATGATTCATTCATTTATTATAAATGAGAATAACGTCTAATTAAGTCATCTTAGATATTTTTTTAAACATTTTTTCAGTAAAATATTGTCGAAAGATTATTCAATCGAATGGCGATTTTTGTTTTTTTTAAGTTAATAATTTCTTTTGTAATAATTATTAAAGTTTGGGAATAACCACTTTTGAATGAGATTTTAAAAAATAACCCCTTTTGTTTGGCATAATTTGGAAATAACCCTATTTGTTTAGTACAATTTAGGAAATATAGGTTAAGAAATATAGATTTATGTTCGCATGGTTGACGGAAATTAACACAAATAGGATCTTTGTCTACATATTATCTGAAACAAAGAAAGGGCTATGACGACGTGATTCGTTAGTTTACGAATAGCACGTAAGTACCTACCACTAAGAGAACTTCATTAAT
Source organism: Dryobotodes eremita (assembly GCA_917490735.1). Classification (NCBI taxonomy): domain Eukaryota; kingdom Metazoa; phylum Arthropoda; class Insecta; order Lepidoptera; family Noctuidae; genus Dryobotodes; species Dryobotodes eremita. The sequence goes on along the minus strand of OU823251.1, from coordinate 11,889,634 downwards.
ATTAACGTCTTTTTTCGATAAACTGATCTATCCCTTCTTATTTTCTTTCGTAGTCCACAATTTAGGTTCTCCACATTCATTATATTGTTAGTGCTACTAATTTTAGCAACAACACACAATAACGAGCAATAAAATGTAAGTTTGAAATTAAAACTATGAATTTTATCTCTTTTTGATTGATATATTTTGAATGTAATGGAAATATCTCTCTTTGAACAAAACAATCACTTACAATATTTATTTTTTATTGGAAATAACGCTTTCTGTTCTGATGCAGTCTGCAAAGCACAGATGGTGTAAACCAACCCAGACATACAGATTTAAAAAAAAAAAGCTATGGAATGTGGAAATATCTCCCTTTGAACAGACATTCCTGAATTGTGATCCAATTCAATGTCCTATGAATATCAACCATAACAAACTATTTGGGCTTGACCGAGATGATAATAAAGTGTAGAGTGTATGTGAGTGTGTGCGTTGCGTGTGTGTTGTGTGTTTGTGTGTGTGTTGTGTGTGTGAGCGTGTGTGTGTATGCTCAATAAATCTCATCAAAGTTGATGAAAGACGTAGCAGCCCTGAGCACGGAGACCGCTCGAGATTGGGACCGCTCGCGCTGCGGGGAGGGGCTGGCAGTGGAAGGGGGCGCGGAACGAGGGGGTGCAGCCAACTTGTGCAGCTTACGTGGGTTCAAGGATGCATGCCACTCGCTTGATAGTGCCTCCAGGAACGTCACCTGCAAAATAAGATCATCATTAAGTAGCACATTCACGATCAAATTAATAATATGAATGATCAATTTTGACGTAAAACCAACCAACAATGCAACTCTTGTCTCATTGTAATAAGGTATACATATTCGAATGAATGCAAGAGTTTCATATTTTTTTTTTGCATTCATTCTAACATCATGCTACTTTAATATCATCATTCCATTCATTCATTCGTTCATTCATTCTGACTCCCTAACACGTCACAACTCCCTCTCACTGAGAAGAGGCCCAAGTCCCAGCCGTGGGAAAATTATAAGCTGTACGACATATATCCTAAATCGACCATATTATAAGGATGAACGTGTTTTTCGCTTGCCTGATTTCGCTTAACTCGTTACTAGAGTGCGCGCAAGTTAAGTCTGCATGTCTCAAAACGATATTCCTGCTAGGAATTTTTATCAGTTTCGGCATAAAGTGGCGATTATTTACTTTGGAAAACACGGACCCAGCACACTCTCTTGACACCAGATATAAACGTCGAGATGGCGGTAAACGATTATTTCCGATTTCGGCCGCACGCAGACTTATTTTGCGCGCACTTTAGGTAGGTATGTCTGAACACTCGCGTGTTATGATCTCCATGCATTTGGCAAATTGACTATTTCAACTTTGACGTCGATACTTGCTGATTTTCAAATGTATGCCATGACAGTTACAAAATATACCGATGGCAACTTGGAATTTGGTAGCCTCAATAACATAACCATTCAATGGATCAAAGGACACAGCGGTTCGCTAGGTAATGACGCAGCTGGCGAACTTGCCAGAAGGGGGTCGAGCGTGGCACCAGTGGGACTTGAACCCATCGTGCCACTCCATTTTGGTACTTACGCACTCTGGTAAATAAACGAACCAGGGACCAACATCACAAACTGTGGGTGGACCAAGGTGAGTGCAAGCAAGGAATCCCTCCCTACAATTGATGGCCGCCTCGTGAAACAGGTTCTCCGACTAACTAAACAACAGCTGCGTTCAGTTACAGCAGCTTTAACTGGCCACGAGTCATTTAATAAACACCTCTTTGTCACAAGAGTCACAAACAGTCCGCTGTGCAGGGCCTGTATGAAGGACGACGAAACAGCAGCTCATGTGCTTCTGGACTGGCCGGTGGTCGCCACGTACATGACAAAGTACTTCGGTAACCCAGGTTTCCAACATGAGATTGTCAGCAACACCAAGGTGTTGCTGGCCTTCTTCGTAGAGCTGGGGTGGATCGAATAATCGATTTTCCCAGCCGTACGCAAAATACGCGCATTGACGTGGAGTTGCGGACAATAGCCCATATTACCTATTATTACCGATGGCAACACGAATTCGTGATATAGGAGCATAATAAATTGTCAAATTGCCTTAAACTACCTTGAAAATATGTTCATAATATTGTTACTTAAACACGTACATATTACATCACGATAAATATTCATTGCAAAACGAAGTTCCTAAACTAAAGAAAACACTTCCTTGATGTGTATTTTATTTTAAGTAGCTTTGGCAGCCTTCTACGAATATCAGAGGGCGATTAGTAGACTAGCTATTCTTTGGCAACTATTAATTTTTTCATTATGACACCCTAATAATTATATCATCATTATCAGCCACAGCCCGAGTCTACAAACTGCATGCCTGACATAGGCCTAGATATTAAGTATATAGGTGTTAAACTGAAAATTTACCCTTTCTTTGACACTGATTTGCCGCGCGTGGAACATGAAGTCTATAATGGCTACGGCAAGGCCCAAGATTCCTCCCGAACCCAGTACTAAAAAGATACCACTGGTATTTTTCATCTGTAGTGAGCCATTGTCGTCTTCTTCCTTGACATTTTTCTGTAACAAAACGAGAATAACTGTTTATTTTTTAACGTATTACATCAATCGAATATCTAGAAATATTGTTTGTTCTATCTCTGTCAGACAGAAAATTTATCATACCTCGCAATGTTCTACGTTATCCTCGTCTTCCCACCATTTCTTTTTCAATTTCTCAAGTTCACCTTTTTCTTGAAGTGCTAAAATTGCCCCATCAACCCATCCTTTATGTGGATAGTCTAAAAAAATAACATAAGTACATATAATCTGCAATATTGTTTATCTACTCTCATAACGTAAAATTGGAATTTTAAACTTCAAAGCGAGTTTATATTGACATACCTACTTTATAAACACAATACCAAAATTTAAAAATAGAATCTATATTATCCATATCATCTACCATCATCATCATCATCATCATCATCATTCATCATTTATTTTTATTTTTTTTATTATTATCCTTTTCTATGCTTTTTGTGTTACAAAATAATGTTATAAAACATTTTTTTTACCAATACGATACAAGGCAAATCCAAGAAGTTAATATCACCAAGGAGTTTTCATATTTTTTTTTAAATAATGGAACGCGTATGCGGGCACGCCATTTTTAAAGCATTAAAAAAAAAGTTTTGATTCCAATTTTTACTTGTCTGTGGCAGCGCCCGCTTTAGCGCAAGCTCGGTGGGTTTAGGCGCCATTCATAGGTTTTGTTATGCTGAATTTCGTGGGAAACTTTGATCTTTTTTATAGTAGGTTCAGTCCCAATGTATGAGAGCAGATAAAGTAGTGTATAAAACTGCACATAACTAGGTATTAAAACACTCGTGTGATACTATTAAAAACCTCGTCTCCGGCTCGGTTTTTAAACACACTCGTGTTTTAATACCCGTCATTATGCAAGTTTCATAAACTACTCGTACTATTATAATATTACTGATTGTTTTAAAACGTGCTTATTCTCTTAACTTACTCTTTGCCATAGCGATACCATACTCCTTAGAATCCAATTTAGAACCGAGCATTTTTAATTTGCAATTTCTTTTAATAAAATATTCAATGGAGGTTGATTCCATGAAGAACGCGTAATTCCCTTTACTCCTGAGTACACGATCTCTCCCTTCGTCGTTACTGTATGTGAAAACTGTAGGCTTTGCTGAATTCATCACTGACCAAATCTTTGAGTACACTGTATCGTTTGACGACTGTAAATAAATGAGTAAAATTAACTAGGTAACCATAGTAGGTAATATCACGCCTGTATTACTGAACATTAGATAAGCTAAGATAATTAGAAGTGTCATACAACTAAACTTGTTACTGTCAGCCTGTATTATCCCAATGCTGGGCAAAGGCAACCCCATGACTTCCAGCTCTTACGATCCAGAGCTAATGTGAACCACTGATCGCCTGTTTTGTTCAGCTCGTCCCGCCAACTTCTACAGAGTCTGCCGCAACGCCTCTGGCTGTGTCAGGACAAAAGACAATTTCAAAACGTACTTGGAAAAACTTGTATGTAGACGCATTGTACACTGCTCCATAAGAAATTTTGTTCTGTTCGGAGAGTTCCTTGACATCTTTGATGACATTGCTTCTTCGACTGTTACTGAGGAAAGTCGACATGTTGGCAGTATACGAGGCAGTCACAATGAGAGCGAAGAACCACCACATGCCTGAGATCCACCTCGAACCTGCTGCCCTGTTCAATAAAAAACAACCAAAGATTAATCTGAAGTATTTACTTAAGTCTGTAAAAAAATAAAAAATCGTCGTACCTTGGTAAAATATCACAACCTTGAGTCATAATAGCACCCATAGTAAGCCACATGCAATTGTAAAGACTCCATATATTTTCCAAATTCTCAGGATTTTGATTGCAAGGGTGAGGATTCACCCAGTCATCTTGGCTCATTCTAAAAAATAATAATTAGTAGGTATATACCACCAGTTAGTTATCACAAAATCATTTTCTTTTGACCAGAAAGTGAATAGAATACATTGCATTTTTAAGCAAGGTAAGATTTGCGACAATGTCAAGCAAAAATTACGCACAAAATGGTTAAACGATGATTCATAAAATATGATGTATAAAATGTCAAACAAAGGCGAATCCAGCGCGAGATGCGGGACGAAATCCGCTCTCACCCATTGTGTCAACTAATTTTAAGGAGTATGTTCTTAAAGGTTCCTAATACTAGAGAAAATAAGTAAATCTGACAGAAATAGGTACCAACCTCGCACAAATAAGTAATACAAATGAGACAATCACATACGTAGTCGCCAAATACAACCAAACATCTAAAGACAATGGCTTAATAAATGAGAATTGGTCTGGAACTTCGGGTTCTTCCTCTCTGAACAACAAACTGATACCCAAAGACATGAAAGGAATCGAAAAATCCACGACGGCATTCCTTTCCGAGGTAATTGTCAAATCACAGATACCTAAAGCTGCTTTCTGGAACGTAAAATGGGTTTAATTTAATTAATTAATTTAATTATAATTTGATAGTGTGTTTAATAGCTTCAGTGTTCTATTTCAACAGTTTATGCTAACACCTACGATCAATAAATTAATTATACATAGGAAAAAAACTTAAATCTATCTTATCAATATAGTCGTATCGTTTCATGTCCACAATATATTAGAGCGGTACCAAAAAAAATTATAATAAACCACGTACGTTACTAGCTTACTACAAAACTATGAGATATAGAGACTTAACTTAGCCAGCGAAACGCCGCAGACGTGATAGGTATCAATATCTAAACATAATAAAAAATACAATAAATTAATTTGATGTTTTTTTTTTGGGGGGTCATCGACCGCAGTTAGTGTAGGTACCTATTCATTTGAAATATCAGTTAAAAATCAGTTTGCTTTTGTGCAAATTTCACAGACGTGATTGGTATCGATATCTAAATACGAAAAAGGCTCCTTCAAACAGGCGCGACACGCGACGCGAATCGCACGCGACACAAATGCAGCGCCTGTTCTGCTCATACTTCATGTTACAATACTACCAGCGGTCGTTGACCCCAAAAAAAAAACATCAGATCTTTTTTTTTTATCATGTTTCGATATCGATACCCATCACGTCTGCGGAGTTTCGCTAGGTAATTTAATTTGACCCTGTATATCTACATAAGGAAATGAATGTCACAGAATATCACTTACATGATCTAACAGTTCACCAATTATTCCATTCCACTTTTTAGTGCCTTCCAACTGGCTACCATAATTGTTCTCTGGGGCTATGTAAAACTCATAGTCCAGATTAACTTTGTTATCTTTTCGTATCTGCTTAAATATGGCATCAATTAGATCCACACAGTAACCTCGATACACTGTTCCATTGGCAGTTTTCAATATATCAAAATATGGTCTTCCTACTCTGGTCACCACCTAAATGAAAATTGATTTAGAAGTAATTATCTAATTAGTAAGTTATTTTTTAACTGAATTTAATTTTTATTATAAAAAACACTGTTACCTTTATTTTCGAGTTTTTATTCACAGCGAGTGACCTATCGTCTATATTCTTCTTGGTGATAACATTTGTTTTGAAGTCCCAATCGCCTGCATACGTAAATTGACTCTCCTTGTTTAATTTTGAATAGTGTAATTTGAAATTTACTCTTTTCCCGTCCTCATCGAACTCAATGTGGCCTGAGAAGCCTTTGGTCGTTGTCTGGAAATTGTTCAAAACATAAGTTATGTCTTGAAAATAACAGATCCGTTTTTGTTTAATTATTTTTCGGAAGTTAGATTTCGATTTAGTTTATGTCCAGTAGATTTCCTTTCATTCAATACAATTTAGAGTTACCTTACGAAGTGCTTCTCGCAGATCATATCCTACAGGCCATGCGCTATCCTCGTACTCTGATTTACCATTTTTAAGACACAAAGCGGGTGGTTCAGGTGGGTCCTCATCAATCTGCATGCTTCGGATCGCCTTTTCCAAGTGACTTATCGCATCAGCTGCTAGAGCTGTTTCGAGCTGAAATGCAAAACAAATACCCTTTTCTGCATATATTTAATAACACATCTTCGGAAAAATGCGCAACAGAGGTTCAGCATGCGAGTTATGCGAATGCGACGTAATTTCGGCTTCCATCCAGTGTTTGAAAGCAGGTCGTGACCCTGGTGACCCTTCCTGGGACACAACGCTTCAAGCTAAATATGGACTACCATTTTTTACTATTATATGATAGTTAAAGTAATAAAGAATAGATGCTATTACCCCTAATGCTTTGGTCTGGAGCATTCCTTTGTCCTTCCAAGTGGCCTCACTGGGTGTGGTCAAGTGCAGGGTAGAAACGTTCGCCATGAGAGCAGAAATCCCGTTAAAATCAAGGCTATATGCATCTAGGCTCGTTAAAATAAAACTCTGAAAAAATAGGTTCTTTTAGTCGATTTGAAGTTCATAGTCCTTCGAAAAGGACCATAAATGTTGGCGTCAAATAACAAAAACTAATTGCATTCATAAATACATTACTTTGCATCTCTGGCTATCGGTGCATTTTCACGACTATATGTGTTTTGAGAACTTTAATTAATACACAACATTATACATACTTGATACTCCGTCGAGTTTTCAACTTGTACGATTTCACTCATATATTTATGAATGTTAGTTACGTTACAATCCAGAACGTGGTAGGTCATTCGTGCTACTTTAAATATATACTTGAATGTTTCCCGGTTGTCACTCTTAGGGTCCAATTTTTTGAACAGAATTGGTTCCACGCCCTCGGCACTAGACCACGAGTTTATTACTTCTTGTAGCCGTAAAAAACCTGAAAAAATCCAATTTAAAGTTTGATTCCCAGGTTGGTCACTGAAGTGGAAGTTTTGTTTTAGTAAATTCTCAGTAGCAGCCCAGAATTTAGAAATATTTGGTAGACAATTCTTATTTAAAGTAATTCTAAGGTGTCGTTCATCTGCTACGGTTGAATGTGAACAACAAACTCAACTCAAAGCATTTATTTCAAATAAACTAATTGCAGGGACTTTTGAATTGTCAAGGGGTTGGTCGGTCAGAAAGATGAAGCTAGTTGCCCATTCCAAAGCGTAGTAGATACCTATGCAGAAGAACGGGCAGGAAACTCCACGGCCACACTCTTTTACATCAAAAATATGGTTACAAAATGTTGGTTACATCAGTCATGTTGAAATTACGCATGTGAGAACGATGCAGAACGTTAAAAGCGTCCGTGATAAAAAGATAAAAACAATTCCAATATTAAATTAAATTAAAATAAACCGTGGCAAATAAGAGACGACCGGTCCCTACTGACAGCGCCCGTTCTCGACACACGACGCGTATATTAGCAACATTCAGAACAATCATTTTGAAGGGAGCTAAATGATCCAACACATGCGCCACCACCAGCGAGACTTTAGAGTGAGCATGTCATACTCTCAGCCGCCAGGGCAGATTCAAGTCAATGGAAGACGTACACAACACTACTCCTCTGCAACTTACCAAGCAATAAAGATGGTAATATAATATTATGGATTCAATTTTGTCATATTTAAAATAACCAAGCCCTTTAAATAAATATACACGATGAGACTATGCATCAATTTATTAAGAAAAATATGAGTCTCATATTTAAAAAACAACTGCGTATTTTACTTTTACAGGAATGTTATTATTCAATTAAAGAATATTTTGAAGATTCCCAAGAACAGATTTCCTACACTTTTACCTACTTTCTTTCTTTCCCTATATATTTTTTTTCGTGTGCAGTCGCTAGCAGGTCAAGTTACACGAAACTGTCGAATTTCTCCAAACGATTTTAAATTGTTGAGTTCAAAGTCGAATGAGAAAATCTGACAATTTCTGGTAACTTTATGTGCTGACGACTTTGGTTGTCTGTTATCCTATCGATGTTAGAATATTCTTTTTATTTTATAACCACCTACTTTAGCGCTATCCATACAGGAGCGTTTTTAATTGATGTAGTTAATAATATTACTTACCAATATAGTAAAGTATGATAAAATATACTTACTGCCATCATCTTCATATAGGATAGTAAACTTGTCCCATAACAAGTCTTTGATGAGCGTTGCATAAGCCTTCGAGATTAGTTCTGGTGGAGGATGATAAGAGAACGAGTAGAAGTCCTCGGCAAGAGTCGCCGTAGGCTCCCATCCCAAGGACAAATGGGTAATCTGAAATGTTTGAAGACACACATTTTCTATCAATTAAATGAGCTCATCTCAGGACGGTAAACCAAATATCTAAAACATGACCACAGTAACCGATAAAGTCATGAGCATGGTTGGAAGCGACTCCAACCGGCCAGGGTGTGCCAAGCGTACTTGAGTGTTGTCATAGGTTCTCTAAATCCTTCATTACCAAACATGACGATTTGATTTTCTTATTGATAAAGTTACCTTTTTCAATAAGTGTAGCTGCTATGTTAGGTAGGTATCTAATATTACATAAAGAATAACTTACATTTAATCTATTACACAACAAACAAGTAGTGTCGCAGATGCCGTAAGTCGGACGAGCGTCTATTAAAGCCACGATCCCCTTGTCTTCTGAAGTAAATGGACACACTGGGAAACAACAGTTTTATATAAGTGCTATACAACTGGAAGAAGAACTAGAAATTTATTTATTAAATACGGCATCGACGGGTGCAGTGGTGCCTACAAAATATGGTTTGAGTCTTACTCAAAAACTGACACATATTGGTAGCACATTATTTTGTTTGATATGGATAATTACGGATTGACACTTCGACACCATTTGAATTTGGAATTATGTTTTTGAGAATGCACAACGCAATTGTTTAAAAAACAAAAGATTTTTGATATACCTAGTCCTCAACATGGAAGCATACCTGTGGCACTACCTTTTGTTGTACCATAGCTGTCCAGCAAATCAATGGTATCACATTCAATAGAATAGGGAAATCATCATCATTATTCATAATGAATCCAGAAATCTAGATTATTATCCCTGATGAATTCAAAGCGTGGCATTTCTCTCGCAATAAACTTAGACTTAAAAAATGCTGTTTCTGCATCTGCTTCACCAATTCTTTAGATTTAACAGTGTTTGTTACAAGCATGTACTTGAAGCCCTTGTAGAACCTTCTGGATTAATGACTAGGTATAATATATCTATGAAGATAATGACTTACGTTCTAAAGAAGTGGAATAGCTGTCGACTACCTTCGAGTTCAAGGAACGACCATGGTACGTCATCATTCGGTTTGCTTCAATCATGTGGTCAAATACCTGCAAGGAACTTGGCAGCGTTTCCCGGTTGAAAAGGCCCCCTGAAAACAATCACAACCCAATTGTTTTTGTTGTCAAAATGTAGTTTGTAATGTATTAAAATTTTCACATACCTATGGGGAAAGCGGCCGTGCGTAGTGCATGAGTACTCGGGGTGAATACAATAGAGGTAACAATGAGGAAAGCTTTGAAAGTGATCATTGTGGAAATTGGTGTTGGTTTATGAACATAATATATTGTTTGGGCGGGCATGCGGCGCGCCGGCCGACTCTCCGCCGTCTGAAGTATTTTTGGAAAGCAGTTTTAGGTCACGTCGCGTGCGCCGTCACCTCATGCGTCGCCGTCGCCGTATCACCGCCCGCGCCTCCGCGCTGCGACTGAAGTCTGGAATATCATTGATGTGAATTCTAAGGAAATAGTATAGCGATGAATCGATGACTAAATAAAGCTTAGACATCAATTAATTTTAAAATCCTCTTATGACACTGAAATATCTATTATTTTAATGTGTATCCTGCCCAAAACACGTGAAATATTTCAATGTCACAATATACCTCCTCCATTTCTTCATAACTCTGAAAGAAGTTAATTTTATTTGAGTGAACGGCTACCCAGACGTTCATTCGCTAAGCGGTGCGCCCACAAATTATAGTGAAATAGTTTTTATAAAGTAAACTATGCATTCGCATTAAAGTTTTTCGCCATGTGCTGGTATTTACTCGTATTGTTGCTTTGTGTTCAGAAATGTACTTCGCAGTTTGTCTTCACGGAAACTGTTGAAGTTTCGTACCAAATAGGTAAGGTTTTTGGATTAATGAATGTGTCAATAACAATAATATGATATTGTATCATTATCTACTTACATACTGATGCGTTATTAATAACTAACAAAACATGGAGAACGTTATTTCACAATAATAGATTCGAAATTCCAAAAGTTAAGCTTCATTAACATTAGTTTGAATTAATTTCGCCTGATGAAATATTCCATTTTGCAGCTGGCATATTCGACAAGGCGGCCACTACGGAGTTGTCGGCATTCAACGATAGTTTTAACCATGTGCACCTACAAGAGGTTCGGATAAAACCCGTCACCTTACAGCCGCTGAGGTCTGATAGCTATTCAGTTTGGAGAGAATGTAAGTACCTATCTGATCAGTGAGCACCAACAGCATTAGTGAAAATACTCTTACCACTTATTAACATTTAAAAAGGTATGGTATGATTGTAAGACACTTATTCAACGAGACGATGAATGAATATGTATTTTTTTTACAGTTTTATATGTAGTGAATAAACATGTTATTTTAATAGAAAAATTTATATCCATTTATTTATACATTACCAAGGAATCTAGAACATTGTTTGTGGTTTAGCACTAATTAATTTGAGTATTTACTTACTTATTTTTTCAAATACATACAAGCGGCTTGCAAACCGCACACCCAATATGTTCCAACACTTATTGTTTCGTCTCACTATGTTCGCATGTTGTTGACATGATCTCAGCGAAATTTTCCATAAATAGCACTTCGATTGGGTCTCAATTTAAAATCATTTGACCCCATATGTTTTCTTGGGATTCAAGTCGGTCTTTTACATTTTCTTGGATATTACCTGTAGGTAGGTACATAACGTTTCTTATCCATAGGTAATGTGACCGTACTTCTCTAAAACAAAAAAAATATGTAATGTAAGGATTTAAAGTTGGATTTACATTATTGTGTTGTGTCGTGTTGTGACGCCTTCTGACGAAGTGTTAGGCAACCAAAACTCATTGTGATTTGACGTAGTCCTGTACAGATTCGTTTGATTGGTATATCCCGCTACATTTCACGAACTTACAACAGTTACGACACAACACGACACAGGCAGTGATGTGTCGGTGGCTTAACTAAGGTTGTAAAAAATATTACATGGCATATTAAACAGCTGTTTTTATAAATGTTAGCGTTGTTATTTGATTAAATAAATTATATTATTATTTAGTCATATTTTTACAGCTCTATAATAAGTCCGTAGAAGAACAAAAAAAGTCGGACAGAACTTCGCTAAGACAAAACTGAGTCCCGTTTATGTGTGAGTGTTGCCGTTTGCGCGCGTAATGCCGACCGTCGCGCGTCGCCGCGCCGTCGGCCTACTGATATGTGAATGTATGAGTACAGCAGCCTGTATGCACAGCGAGCTGGCCGACTTGAGTGACACAGTTTTTGTTGTTACTCAGAATCTGTCAGTCTTTTTTTGTTCGTCCATGTCAAGTCTCAAGAAACACAATCACATCAATCTCTTTGATTCTAACTTTCTTCTCATATACCTACATAGAAAGATTATTTTGTATTTCATAAAATCACTTAGTTGCGACAACTGCTTAGGTTAAAACCAAATATTAAACAAAAAATCTTGTCTAAAACTTAGGTACTTCTCGTGATTTGCGTAAAATGTATGCAAATGTTTGTGCGTTGTCACCGAGGCGCTCAAATTTTTATTCATCTATCCATCATTGGTATATCATATTCATACTCATACATCATCATATTAATACTTATTACCCTTTCAACCTTAACAGCAACAAGATAATGATTAAAATTGCTTAGCATTCGACCATTTCAGACACAAATCTACATGGTCTTCACATGATCTGACCAAGATTATGTCTGGACTTTACAAGAGACTGTGACCTCTGAGTTTGTTTCGGCCTTTCTTCTCAGAGTAGTCAGATAGGAAACGCCGACCTCATCTAGTTTTTAAAATATGATTGACGTGTAAAAGTGTTTGTTCAAACCTACTTACAGAAATAAAATCATTTATCATTTAGCAAAATAATTGATTGAAATACTCTTTGTAATCGAAATTCGCGATAAGGTTCAACTCGCTATTACTCAAGTGGGTTCTGCTTAATGTACACAACATACTGTACATTCACTGTTTTCGTTTTCCGAGAATACAGTATCCAACCGTTTTCTATTCTATCATAAAAGGTAACTAAGGAATTATCTCAATAGTTCAAAAAGCCTCCTCTATGATAAATCAAACAAAATGAAATAATCAATAATAACAATCAAACATCGTAATAATAGCCCCCAATTATGGGCCTATGTACAGCATTTACGTTGATGCCCTTCTCATTATGGTAACATAACGGAATGTTGGATATTTGCTTTCATTGAATAGTTTCTTATTAACCGACTTCTTTCATAAAATAAAAATCTTCTAGAGCAGAAGTTACCCACCCATACTAATATTATAAATTCAAAAGTAACTCTATCTGTATGTTACATTTGCACCCCTAAACCACTGAACGGATTTCGATAAAATTTGGCAAGGAGATAGATGGCACCCTGAGGAAGGACATAGGCTACTTTTTGTCTCAAAAATAATCCCAAAAAGGTCACCCCCTATAGGGGATGAAATTTTGTATCGGAAAGTTAGCATTTCTTAAGTTAGGCATACAGAAATTTAAGTTTATGCTTTTGGTAAGAAATAAAAAAATAATGATTTGAGCGTTTTTGGAAAATCGTTCCCCAAACGAATACAATAGGGGATGAATTTAGAATTCACATGATTATTGCAATTTTTGTGTACCTCTTTTTAAGAGATTTAAGGAATTGGAAATGTAGTCAGAACCGGTATCTTGAGGTATTATTTATTTTAGTATTTAATTCATTTAAATCAGTCCACCCGCTTAAAAGTTAATATAATTTAAAGCCATAAAATAACTTTGCTAATATGTAGGTAATAAGTGGTCAATAGCGGCGCTAGAGTGTTTTCAATTAATAATTATAATATTAAAATGAATCATTATTATTTTTAAGTATTACTCGTTCCCGTAGTCTAATTTCCAACATCCACACGGGCGAAGCTACAAGCAGAAGCTAGTTTTACTATAAAAAGAAACAGTACCTAGATACTCAAGCAAAGCTCGTAAAGAAATTGCACAAACATTATTCTAGTGATTTTATTTGCACAAGCAGACGTTCTTGTTTTACAATTCCAGTGTGTTCAAGCAATGGAATACAACCGGTGGCTGTATTTGGTCCACAAAATGCAATATCCGACGGCGCCACTCGAGACCAGTGCGCTATTGCGAACATACCGCATATCCAAGCCACGTGGCAACCTTTGGACCCTGATTTAGAAATAAATAACGGACAGGAAGAAACTAGTCCAGAAGTCAAGGAAAACGATGAAGAAGGAGAAGCTGAAGGAGAAGCTGACGAAGAATTAGCATTTAAAAAGATTTCAATAAACTTTTATCCGAACTCCGAGGACATTGCACTAGCTTATGGGAAACTTGTGAAGTACTATAAATGGACAGGTTTCGCAGCCCTTTACGAAGATAACTTTGGTATGTACACAACAGTTTTTTTACAAATATAATATCCTGCTATTATTATTTAGAAAACGATTTAGAGTTGAAATCGCGGCGTTTATTAGATTGGCGTTTTCTGACTCTTGTTATTATTTTTAGGCCGTCCGTTTTCCGCTATCGTATATATTTTAACCGGTGACCAAATTATACAAATACTTAGATAGAAATTTTTACAAATTGCATAGTTTTAATTAACAATTATGCCGTATGTTCTAGGATTATTAAGAGTGCAAAAGATTCTATCGGAGGTATCACTACATTCACAAATCTTCATGTATAAATTGGATCCAGACGGTGACAACCGACAGGTAATATTTTTATAATTATGATAAAACGCAAAGTCTGTCTGTCCTGTCTTAACTCTTACAAATCATAAGCATTAATTTTAGAGACTTATGAGTTATGACCAACCAACATTATAATGTGATAGGCTGATTTGATTAATTGGCTGTATTATCAATTTCACACTCTATTTACATTTCTTTTTTCTTTTTACCTAATGAGACTAATTTCAATCAATTCTAATATCCACTGGTTACCTGTTACAAACAATTCGTCTACTATATCACTTGCTGTGTTGCTGAACCGACACCTGTGGCTGTAAGAAATCTTCTAGAGTTTTGAATATTTTCAGATCTTCAAGGCATTAAATGAATATTATATAACCCGCGTCGTACTGGACTGTCAAGCTGACCGTATATTACGATATCTAGGGGAAGCTGAAAACGCACATTTAGTTACTGAATATCAGGTACGTGTTTTTATATAACTTATTATACAGTATGTTAGGTTAAACGAAAGACACACTTTATGGGAATGTAGTAGGACCAACACTGAAATCACAAAAACAATTAGCTGCTTCATTATTCAGGTATGTTCGCATAACTCAACAAAATGTAAGGAACAGCGGTTCTTTTTTTCAAATTTCAGAGTTGGCCTATAGAAAAAAAAACACTTTCATGAGTAGGTACTACACTACCTTGAAGTATTTTCCTCGCTTAACTTTACACTACAGTGTAACTAATACAACTAGTTAACTAATACATTAGTTAATCAAAAAAATATTCCAAAATCACAATTTTCCTCGTGTTTAACGAAACTATAGACATTTACATGTGCTATATCTTCACAATGTGTTTTAGCACTTCATTTTAGTTTCCATGGACACTTCGACAGTAGCTGAGCAGCTGGTGAAGATGCCATCTAACATCACGTGGCTCAGCATGACGCAATATGACAAGCTAAAGGATGCAAGACATTACCTGGCAACAAGGGTGGGCAACTGGAATTCTAAAGAGGAATCACCATCCGTCGTCCAATTCAAAGTAAGGAGAAAAAAAGAAACAAAAATTGGCTAATATTAGCACAATAATATTAATCTTATTCCTTCTGGTTTCATACAGCTCGAATCCTTAATAATGGATGACGTTGCTAATCACCTAGTGAAGGCTCTGGATGTGGAAGAGTTAAAAGATCGGAGACAGCCTCCTTCTTTCAGTTGTACCGGAGAAGAGGAGCCTTGGGCTCAAGGGGCTGCATTCCAACGAAAAATACTAGAGGTGATCCTGCACTATTAAATTAGTATAATTATATTAATTTAACATTTTCTGGATGACCGTTGCTGGGTTGGTCGAATTTTTTGGTGACCCAAAAATAATCAAAAATCAAAATCAAAAATCATTGATTCAAACTAGGTTAGGTACTTTTTGAACGTCAAAATTACACAAGACAGTCCCCCAAATCGCCCGCCCTGTACCACTTCCTAGTGCTTTTGCTGGGAAGAAGAATTGGCGCAATAAACTCCCCAGTAGCACAGCTGTCTGTTCAGTTAGAAGAACTGGATTCTATACAATAGTAAGTAATTAGCATTACGAAACAAAAAACATTAAATTATTTGCCATATGTCAGCTAGCATTCAACAATATACCAGCAAAAACATGAAAACTATACGCAAGCAGAAACAAACATTAAAAACGTAAATAGAACTTAATATCTAAATAAAGCCACCAGACATAAAGGGCGTGCCCGCTTACATAATTATGCAATGCTACATTATGTTCCCAAAAGCTGTAACTTGATGTCACAAATAATAAACTAGGACCTTTGAATTAAATAAATAAACAGTTAATTACTAATAACAATAACAAAACCAAGGTCAGTAAGACGACCTGTCATCACAACCAGCACCCGTTCACGAGCATAAAGCAAAGATCAGCCATTACCCCCGTGACATATTTGAGGGAAGGAGGCAACCCGACCCCCGACGCTACCGCAAGCAGTGACATCTAAGAGAGCATGACGAACTTGCTTCCGGTTGCTCAGGCAAGAATTATATGATCAATTGTCGAGGTCGCTAGCTAACCACATATTGCAATACAACTCATTAAAAAAAACATGGAAATGAGTAGATTATGACAATAATAAATGAAAATAAAGTTAAACTAAATTGACTTATATATATAGTCAAATAAAATAAACAATTACATGAACTCATACTTAAAGAATTTCAATAGTCGCTTCTGTCTTTATCAATTTGTTAGGTAGTCATATTCCATTACTCTTGTTTTCGAATAACAAGAATATTAGACCGTTAACACTCAGCGCTCTGGGTTAAAACCCTAATCCATATTTACAGGAAAGTTGTCATCACTGTCTTAAACTATATTAAAATTCTATTAAAAACATTTTCAGACAAAAACCTACGGAATTACTGGTAACGTAGAATTTGACCAACATGGTCAAAGAATTAATTACGTTTTGTATGTGAATGAAATACACGTCCGGGTCCAACAAACCATTGGCAAGTGGGAGTCCGCCAATGGAACCGACATTATTGAAACCAGACGGTTTGCCAACAGCATCAGTAACCAGCACTCAAGCAAGGAATTTATAGTAAGTATCATATTGAACAGTTATTAGTATTGAAACTGTTGCAGTATACTGGTATTAGTTCTGACTGACAACTAAAGACACAAGAAACCAACTTTCTCCTAACCTTATTATTCTAACACAGGTAGTCTCTCGTAGAGCGAAACCATATTTCTGGTACAAAGAAAAATGTGAAACCGACGAATGCAAAGATGAAGATGATGACCCCAATGAAAAATTCGAAGGTTTCTCAGTAGACCTCGTCAAGCACATTTTCCGAATACTGAGAGAAGAAAAGTTCAATTACACTTATAAATTCATTCACGAAAAGGATATGGGATACCCCGGCCTCGTAAAAGTCTTATTGGACAAGGTAGGTGATAATTTAATCATAGTTCATGAAACTGTTGACGAGTGTTTAAATACCCAAACTCAAACTCAACTCAAATTTAAAGCATTTATTTCAAATAAACCAATTACAGGCACTTTTGAATTGTCAAGGGGTCGGTCGGTCAGAAAGATGAAGCTAGTTGCCCATTCCAAAGCGTAGTAGGTACCTATGGAGAAGAACGGGCAAGAAACTCCATGGACATTCTTTTAATTCTTTAAATATGGTTCCAAAATATTGGTTACATCATTCATGTTGAAATTATGTATGTGATAACGACGCAGAGCGTTAAAAGCGTCCGTAATAAAGAGACAAAAACAATTCAAATATTAAATAAAATTAAAATAAGCCGTGGCAGCTAAGAGATGACCAGTCCCTACTGACGGCGACCGTTCACGAACATGACGTATGGACGTACCTAGTTAGTTAGTCCATTTTCATACACAATATTATCTGAACTCATGCAATTTTATCAATAGCACAATAAATAATATCTAACATTAACATTAGCTGCTAGTTCAACTGGCTCGCCGAGTGTTTTCTATTTATTTCTAAGAGATAAAGGGGAGTTATGTTATTTAGCGCAAAAAGCACCTGTACCATAATTTAGTATAAAATACCCTTCTTTACAGAAAGCTGATTTAGCTGTATGTGACTTCACAATAACGGAAGAGAGGAAAAAGGTTGTTGACTTCTCAGTACCCTTCATGTCTCTAGGAATCAGTATCCTATACACCCAGGATCGTAAAGTCAAGCCAGGAATGTTCTCTTTCCTCTATCCGTATACTTTTGAGGTTTGGATGCACACGGCAACTGCTTATTGTGTAGTTTCCATGGTTCTTTTCATTTGTGCCAGGTATATATTTTAAATTTTCTACACTGCACATAGGTACATACGAGGGGCATTCAATGTATTCTCGGTATCGGCATGAAAAAGCCACAAATTCTAGTAAAATTATTTGTAGTTTTCAATGTAATCCTCCTTACCTCAATGCATTTGTTACGTCTAGAAATTAACTTTTCAATACCCTGTAAAAAATAACTTTCCTCTTTCTTTGAAAAAATGCGCATTTATTGCCGTCTTGAGCTCTTCATCATTAAAAAATCGTTTGCCACGAAAGTCTTTTTTCAATTTAGGGAACAAATAATAATCACTTGGGGCTAGGTCCGGTCTATAGGGTGGGTGGTTAATTTCTTCGAAACCACAATCTCGCACAGCAGCCTTGGAAGCTCGCGCCGTGTGGACCGGGGCGTTGTCGTGAAGAAGCAACACACCGGTGGTCAGTTTACCCCGTCTTTTTTCTTTAATTGCCTCCCGTAAATTGAGTAAAGTGGATGGGTAGGATGCTGCGTTCATGGTTGCATCTTTTTTGTGTACTCAATCAGCAAAATTCCCTTTGAGTCCCAAAACACTGTGGCCATGATTTTTCCGGCAGACGGAACGACTTTGAATTTCTCAGGGGCGCAGTACCCTTCTTGTCCCTTTGCATGGATTCCTGCTTACTTTCAGGGTCATAATGATGAACCCACGTTTCATCTCCTGTAATAATTCGATCGAAAAAACCTGATGGAACTTCACCACAGAGCACTAAAAGCTCTCTACAGCACTCGAATCGCACTTTTTTTTGAGGCGCCGCCGTGAGTATTCGCGGCACCCCATCTTGCACTGACTTTTCAAATGTAAAGAGGGTCATGAAGAATATATATACCAACGCAGAGGTGGGTCATCTCTGTTATCATTTTCATTTGGGCATACTCCAGTATAAGCTTCTCAACTTTTTTCACGTCTTTTCCGTAAGTATAGGAAGTAACCGGGCCGCCCGAGATAGATAGTGTCGTCTTCAATACGGGAAGCATGCCAAAAGAAGTTAGATATTCTTTACTCATTTGTTTGACACTGGCAAGTTATACCATCTTATAGGCTGGTTATTTATTTATATAATTTCAAAATAGAACATACATCATTTCTATTTTTTTTATTTTGATGAGCATTATTTTTCCGAGAATCTGACGGGAATTCGCTTGCACTTGAAAGCTTGCAGGTCAGTCGACGTGATTTTAACGCTATGATTTATTATGACTATAAAAAATGTTTAAGGCCTCAAGAATGTTTTGAACTTTTGGCTACTACTTTTGGTGAGTCTGCTTGTTCACGAGCAACATTATTTAATTTGTTTGCTGAATTTAAAAGAGGACGGGGATGTCTCGAAGATGAAATGAAGATTGATCGGCCGTCAACCGCGGTCACCTTAGAAAACGTTCGTACAGTCGAAAAAAAATATTTGCTAAAACCGACGAATTACATATGTAGAGCTGGAGCGATAACTGAAAATTTGATCAGCAGCAATGCAAACCATAATTCACGACCACCTTTCTCTCCGTAAGCGTCGTTCGAGATGGGTGCCGCACAAACTTACCGATGCGCAGAAAGGCCGTCGGGTGAATTGGTGCCTATTCATGATGGATAAATTCGCAGCCGGCGAGAAATAAAACGTGTATGATATACTGACTGGTGACGAAACATGACTATATAACTATGATCCCGATACAAAGCGACAGTCGACTGTGTGGTGCTTTGAAGATGAGCCAACTCCAACGAAATTTCGCCATGCACGAAGCACACAGAAACAAATGGTCGCCTCTTTTCTCTGCAAAACGGGTCATATTGCTACTGTAGTGCTAGAGAATCAAAGAATGGTGAACTCCGAATGGTATGTGACAGTTTGTGCTCCAACAGTAATATCAGCTTAGTGTGACAAGCGACCGCAGTCAAGAATCTGGCACCTTCTCTGTCACCACGACAATGCGGCGCCACACACGTCTGCCAGAACACTGGACTTTTTTTAACTCAAAAAACGTGTCTACCCTCCCCGACTCACCGTATTCCGCTGACCTAGCGTCTTGTGATTTTTACCTGTTGCCAAAAATCAAAGTAGAACTAAAGAGGAAAAGGTTTGAAAGCAAAAACGATGCACTGGCTGCCTACAATTTCAAGATTTATGAGGTGTCTAAAGAAGAGTGGTCAGAGGTATTTTATTTACAATTGGTTCAGATGTATGGAAAAGTGTATACGTGCCCAGGGTGAATATTTCGAAAATATCGATACTTGTAATAACTAATAAATTTTATCATTTTTGAGTATCGTATTTCTTTTGGCAAAAGATAAGATATACCTAAAAGAGGCAGAGATAGTTCTCTGCCCCTTTTAAATTCACTTGACCACTTTTGAACCGTAGATAACGAAGGTGCAGAATCTTGGTAAACAGCCACCATCTCTTCGTAAATAGATTTTTGACTTTTTCTTGTTTGGTAAGGAATTTAATTACAGCGCGTTGCTCGATTTTCTTTAACATTGTCACGTTAGCCATTCCAGTTCTCGTTGATTAAGGATAATAATGATAAAGGTAATAAATAAAAAAAATCATGTCATTAATTAATTAATTTGTCAAACTACCCACATCATTAGTAAATCACTCTCATACCGAGAATACATTGAAAGCCCCTCGTACGTACATTTTGGATTCGGAAAACGAAGAAATGCGAAATTCGTTGCTTAAAAGGTTTAATGTTGATTTATTAAAGTATTCCCCGACATAAAAGCTATACTTATTGTTAATACCAGAATATTTAAATAAATGCTATACCTATTGTTAACAGCGGAATATTTAAATAAATGCTATATACCTATTGTTAACACCAGAATATTAAAAAAATTGCTATATATATTGTTAACACCAGAATATTTTGAAAGTTGGTCTAGTAACCGCAAGCGCTGGTGCTGAGCATGAGGTTTGTGCCCGGTTGATGGCAATAGGCTCGTCCCCTATACATGGGACTTAAACATAACAGGCGAAATGTGGGTATACTATAAGTACACCTCTGCCTAACCCTTCGGGGAGACAAAGCGGGATGTTGTTATGTTTATAAAATACTATGCAAGTCTGGGTTATTAAAAATAGGTAGAAACAATTTTTTTCGAAACGAATTTATTACAACACAAGTCAATTTAATAATATAATAACTTAATAATTTCAGATTATCACCAGCTGATTGGGAAAATCCAGAACCATGCGAGAAAGATCCGGAGGAATTGGAAAATATATGGACGTTTAAGAACTGCGCCTGGCTAACAATGGGCTCCATTATGACGCAAGGATGCGACATCCTGCCCAAGTAATTTTATTTAAGTTTGTTCTGTTTTAAACCAACAGACATTTAGGAAGTTGACCCGAGATTAAAGAAGAAAGATAAATAATTTGTAACAGTCTTAAATAATAATTGTTCCAAGGATTGGAGCCGTGAATAATGCTGTATACTTCAATCTATGTCTAAAAAACTGCGTTGTTCTTTAAAATTACAGAGCTTTTGGCACTCGTTGGGTTTGTGGTATGTGGTGGTTCTTTGCAGTGATTGTGTGTCAGACTTACATCGCCCAGCTGTCAGCTTCTATGACGTCAGCCTTAGAAAATGAACCAATCAACAGCGTCGATGACTTAGCTAAGCAAACCAAGATTCGATACGGGGCTATCAAGGGAGGATCAACTCTTGAGTTCTTTAAGGTAGCGTACCATGTAAGGTTGTCCATCAAATAATTTACGTAAAAGGGATGTGTGTGTTCAGTCTTCTTTTTGCGGTGCCATTAAAAATGGTTTGCTTTTTTACAAACAAAAACACAAAACTAAAACAAGATGCACATCATGCACATATCGCAGAAGCCACAAAATACTCACTATAAACATTAAATACTTAGTCATTACTAACTAAATTAACTATAACATTAATACAGTCATTATGTTCCAGTCCTCCAAAGACAAAACATACAGACACATGTACGACACTATGCAGGCAAATAAGGCTGTCCTAGTAGATAGCAATGACGAAGGAGAGAGAAGAGTTATCAAGAGTAAAAACAAGTACGCTTTCTTTATGGAGTCCAGTACCATAGAGTACAAATTAAAAAGAGATTGTGACTTGAAGAAAGTTGGAGGTGAACTGGATAGTAAAGATTACGGGATAGCGATGCCGGCTAGTGAGTATAACCTCAAATTACTTCGTACTGACAATCAACTGTTTTAGTTCATTCATATATTTATCGGTAGCCAGAAACATGATCCTTCCATAAAATAAATAATACCATATCTTTTATTTTCAGATTCACCTTTCAGAACTGACATAAACAGAGCAATCCTAAGACTAAAAGAATTAACAACTTTGGACAAAATTAAAAATAAATGGTGGCTTGAAAAATATGGAGCCAAAAAATGTGATGTAAGGAACCATTACAAATTATTTTCATAGCTATGTGTCAATTCAATCAGTGACGCCGCAAATTCATGAAGTAAATACATAGAACATCGTCAATTTTAAGCAGGAACTGAGAAAATCTTTCCAGTAGGAAAGGTTTTCCATCCAAGATTTGTCAGCATATTTATTAGCATTTCCCATTCAAAGTTTATCAATATTTTTGTTTCTATAAAAACCTAATTTGAGTATTCTTGTACTATATTTCAGCCAGTTACCGACGAGAATGACATAGAAGGCGATCTTGAAATGGAGAACCTGATTGGTGCATTCGTGGTTCTAGTGGTGGGACTGGTGTTCTGTCTGTTCATGACTGCCATCGAGTTCATGAACGAGGTCCGCAATATTGTCGTTCGGGAACAGGTGCGTTTCATTATACTTTTTATTTTATGGGAGTCCAAATGTATAGTGATAACACTGTAGTTTCATATCTATCTAGGTACGTAATAAAAATCTTAAATTTATTAATTCACTAACAGACAATGCACAGCCTAAATCACTGGGTCTAGAAGAATGACAATTTGCGCATGTGTTCATGTGGTTTTGTTTGTTATTTTACGTTATTTAACAAAGACAAGCACAAGGAAAGGAGTTTTAAAAATTCATCTCCTAAAGGTTTAAATAAGGAAAAAGTTCATATTTTTTGCCAATGCGAATCCTATCAAGCACACGGCTTATGTTCCCATTAAATAAAAGGTGTTCAGTAAATGGTTTTCATGACGCTATTTTATAGCATCGTTAAATAAGCCCAGGTATATAGACAATTGATTGATAAGTAGGAGCAATATAAAACGACAAACGTCAAAGAGTTGTCCCATGAATCCCAGATGGTTCTTAATGTTCTTATCAGCCAATGCCAAACCTTAGAGTCACACGAATGTCCCTGAATATGATGAATTTGCAACACATATTTCCAGGTCACACACAAAGAAGTGTTCATCAAGGAACTGAAGGCTTCGCTGAACTTCTTCCAGCTTCGGAAGCCAGTGCTCCGCAACCCCAGCAGGGCTCCATCCATCGCCTCCTCAGGCAGTGACGACCGACAAGAGAAACAAGTCAAATCTATTGAAAACTTTATGGATTTGGAGAAAGAAGTTCAATAATTATAAAGCATCTTTGATTATTTAGTGCTCGAGTGCAAATAACTTTGATAAACAATTGTTGTGAGCTTTTAACTAACAACGACGATTTATGTACCTACTTAGTAATAAAAGTGTTGTGAAATGTTTATTTGATATTTAATTTGGAGATCAGCCTAAAGCTGAACGCAGCTCAAAAACTTTATCACCTAGAGATATCTTAAATGCTAAGAAAAGATAAGTGAGGTTGGGGTGTTTTATCAAATTCCTGACAAACGATAACAATTTGGAATCATTGAGCCATTATTCGATCTCATTGTTTTATTATATCAATTTGGAACATCAAACAAAGGGTCATGTCTAGCCGTCTAGCCCAATAGGTACTGCTGCTTGAAGTTGTTTGAAAACTTTCTTATTGTTGCCTCATGTTTATTCCACTATGATTATGTTTATTGCCAAACTTTCAAACAAAATATTTTTTGACGTACAAAATAAAATACTTAACCAAACGAAAATAAACATAAAAGCTACAAACACTAAGGTTAATAGACATACGAACGTTGGTAGCTACCGGCAAATCTAATTTTTGGGGTTGAAAGCGTTTGCTAAACTAAATGAATGAACGCTAATGAAGCTTCGTCGGTGCGAGTTAGTAGTACCTAAGCAGCATTAGATGGCTGGTGTTATAAAGAAAGATACTGCACATAAACAGTAACACACACTGTAACCTATAGATATTTATGTGTTTACTTAAAAGTGCAAGGAAGCACTCCAAGGTGGCTGCTTCTTAGAACTTGGCGATAAGCCGTGGTTGAAAACAGTATTTAATAATTCAGAGTTTCTATTTTATAGCATAATATCACGCCTGAATTTCTCGAAGGTATAGGCAGAGGTAGAGTACACCCACGTATCGACGTGGCCATGTAATTATGCAGGGTAAAAGGGACATCCACGCGCAAACTAAAACCATGAATTTAGCACATGATGAGAACCCAAATTTTTCGCAAGTAATAAAAAAAAATTGCTGTTTCATAGAAAAGTGCAACACCTACGCGGTCAAAATGTACGGCAGAGCAAATTTTTTTTTAAATAGCCTACATAATAATTTCAACGCAGGGGGTTCAAAATCATGTATTGAATCCATGGTAACAGGTTGCGCGTTGATGTTTCTGCCACCCTGTATAGGCCGAGGCTTTTGCTATCAACCCATAACGGACTATACTACTGAGAAATTTCTGATGAGAAAATCTATCAACATTTTGCCCGACCTGGGGAAAATGTTAGTGGATTTTGGAACTCGGTGGTTTTTGCTCAACGGTCGTGCTTGCGTCCACTAGTAGTGCAATATGGCAGTTTATTACATAGAGGTAGCTAAAGATAGTTTAGTAATAGTGGATAGTAATAGTGTAGTAGTGGTATAGTCGTCCTGGTAAATGACAACTCCTAGTAAACTGAAACTTCACTAACGTTGAAACTATGTATCTGTCATATCAACAAAATTATTATACCTTCAGAATACTGTGAAAATCTCACCGTGAAAACATAGATAAAGTGAACTTGAAGTGAGCTGTCAATCCCTAGCATCTGGTGGAATGACATTTCACTTAGGATACAGGCTAAAATGGCACTGACATTGTCACACAGACTAATTAGTCTTCATTGTCATGAGCAAAGGTGAGGATAACGTGAAGTTTATATTTTTATTTCTTTCTGTGTCATCGGGTGTATTTTGATTGACCTCTTGTCGGTAGAGTTGTCAATCCAAACAAGATTGAAGCTTTTACCAGGCCCTGCAGTCTCGACATTAGATAGCGACAAAAATCTATCGCTAAGTCGTATCGATGTCAAATTCCTTTAATAGATTTTCAACTTTATTTCCAATTTATAAGGTTGAAAATCTATTAAAGAAATTTGCCGGCCCTGGACGTAGCAAACGAGTATATAGTTATTTTTTCTATCGGCAGATCGAATTCTTCTTCTAGTTTGCAATGAAATCAGGATGACAATGGAAGAAAGTCCAGTGTTTTTTGTATTATACCTAGTTGAAATACTACAATACATAACAGTTTATCTTAACAATGGACTATTTAAAAACTAGTGGCTCTGTGAGCTGTAACCTCGCGAGTCTGTCTTTGCATAGCTTAAAACTGAATAAATGTTCACCGCGCACCTTAAAACAAATAGTGGCGCAATGAGCGCAATGTGGCTGAAATGCGTTTTGATTTTACGTTTTCAACCCCCATATCTCCGCCATTATCAAAAACTTCGAAATACTGAATCGACAAAAAAAAACTATATATGTATCGAACCCGCTGAATCGGTTGAGAAATACGCCGGTCATCCGGACATACGAAAGCATTGTTGCCCAAGCTGAAACGGAGACGCTTCGGTCGCGCTTCGTGCTCGCTCGGTCCATAACATGACTAATATAAACTGCCATTTACATAATATTATGATATGCTTGTAATAAGTCCACATAGTATTCTTCACAATAAAACATCTATTGATATCATCAACAAAATACAATAGGTAGCCGTGTTCTACATACATCTTACAGGAGTATCTTACCGTAGTGTTCCCACTGCTGTGACAAAAGCCTCCTCTCTTGTCACAAAGGTGACACAGAGGCCCTAATGGCAGTAACGCGCGACGTAAACGCAAAGTAAATTCGAAGGATTTTTGGGTTTGAGGTTAGGTTTCCCATAGATATGAACAAAGTCTTTGTTCTTGTTCCCCGTCGCAGCGCATCGCCAGCCCGCGCTACTACTTCGTTTTCGCTTAGAGTTCTTTCTGACTTTTTCTTTTTGCTCGTTTCCGAGGGTCCTAGTGTGATGTTAAATATCCTTACTCAAGAATTGGACGATCACATGCAAAAATATTTTTTCAAATCCGTCTGGTAATTCCAGAGATTAGCGCGTTCAAACAAACAAACAAATTCTTCAGCTTTATTATTAGTATAGTTATAGATAGATGTGCGAAACGAGTATTTTCAATTTTCAAATCGTTCGAATTTATTTTTCGTTTAATCCGCGCGTTCGTTCTAGGGCCACTAGTGAGCTCAGTGGGGGCTGGATGTCACATGTCTTCAAATTTCTAGGACATGCCAGCTTCCTGACGATATTTTCCTTCACCGTTTTGAGAGCAGTGATAATGAAATAAATTACAAAGTAAAGTTCATGCCTAGTAGCTGCTTGGCATAGAGGATTTTCATAATTACTATCGTCAAACTCTGTTTCCCGTACACCTTCAGATTACTTTGCTTACGGCTTTCTAAACCGAGAAAATCGTCGTGATCGTTTACTACCTGTTCCTAACTGTGGGTTTTAGAACATAATCATTGTAATAACTATGCGAGTTTTCCGTACCATGACTGACTTACGGTCACAGGAACAACTTTAAGAAAATGTACTCACCAAGTACATAAGTCATAAAATATCAATGGTCTAGTCTGAAAACTCAAAAATATCTTGTATTTTTTTGTGCTGATGAGCATCATTTGCGCTCATTTAAGAGCATTATTTTTTTTAACAATATTTTTTAAATTTCTATGTCGTAATAAGCTTTTGACCTATAAAATTCCCAATTCTGTATTTAGCACGCTGGTACTTCAGACCTATATATTCATTACTTTGTAATTAAGAACAACATTTTATCGTACAAAACCAAAGTGACCCTAACCTGAATGTTCTCATCAATAATTTATTGCATTAATAAATCTTATCTCAGTATTGATAACGTTAATAAATAATGATGAATGAACTGACAAACACCTGCAACCAAATATCTCACGTTAACCCGCAAACTGATAAGAACTGATATACCTACTTAATGCTAATCGAAGGATAAGTTTTAATGAAGTCAAGATAGATCTTTGTAACTCCAGATAATAGATAGAAAAAACTTTTTTACAAAAAAATCAACCGACTTCCAAAAAAAACACTAAAATACGTGAAAAATAACTTTAATTTTGGAAACCGGTGTCTTTGGTTTTGTATTTTCGTTTTTGGCCACCGACTTCCGAAATTAAAGTTCTTTTTTTTTTTTTTTATTCTTTCAAAATCTGTATCAACAATAACACTATTTCTAGTGTGCCAAATATTTGTTTTGTGTTTTTTTTGGAAGTCGGTTGCTTTTTTGTAAAAATGTTTTTATTTTTGGCTGTTTAGTTGGGGTACCTACCCCATACATATTCGTATACCACTACTTGATATGTAAATAACCGTGACAGGAAATTATTAAAACATTATCGATATAAACAAAGTGGAAAAAATACGCTAATAGTATTACGGATAACTCAAAAACTTCTGGTCAGAACTTGATCAAATTTAAATGGGACCACATGTGAAGCACCACCTTTCAAATAAAAAAGAATCATCCAAATCAGTTCACCCAGATAAAAGGTCTGAGATAACACACATAAAAAATTAAAAAACAGTCGAAAAGAGAACCTCTTCCTTTTTGTGAAGTCGGTTAAAAAGAAATTCGAAAACCTATCCTCAATTATTTGGGTAAAGATTGGAACGGGACGATTAACTATAGTTGTAAGAGCAATTTGGAGCAAAAAAACAATTTATGTTTAGTGACCAAAATTATTTTCTACAGCTGCAGTTTAGGTCGTAGCTTGGAAATGATTGTAAATTCCTCCTACTCCTATGAGGGCAATATTAAATCCAGAACTTCAAGTGTTTCCTTCGATGTACCAATTTAATGGTAGAGCCTTCACAATTAGATACCTATATACCTACAAAACACAAAATATATGTACTCGTAGCCTTAGATTATCCTATCCAGCAGTTGTTACGTCAACAGATTGGATTTCAATTTCCTCACCGAACTTAGATGACTTCAGATTTTCTAAAGAAAGTTAAGGTCTTTTGTGTATTTCCCAAAGTTAAGGAACAAATATTTTATAATTTAATCACTTTGTGTAGAAAGGAAATTGTTTGAACCTTCTTTTGCAGTCTCTAATAACGTTCAAAAGATGCGGGCACAGTTCTTGTTGGCTGACTTGCTGGGTCAAAGTGATTTAACTTTAAATTAAGTAATCTTTGGACAAGATTTTAAAAATGTAGGATGTTTTGTGGTATTATTACGCACGACGATAAAGAGATGCAAATTCACTCGCTACGTTATGCATAGAAATAAGGTTGGTGTCCTATGTGTGTTTTCTGAATGCTGATACAAAGGTGAACCTCAAACGATGTACCTAAAATTATAGGCACAAGAGCAAGAGCGCAGAGCAGTCAATACCTAAATCGGGTGTATTGAATTGCATTCGATCAATAAAACAAATCTGTTTTTAAGCCGTTCTGAGCTGATTAGTGACATCCGGTGGGCTGCACGTGGTTCAGACGAAGCCTGTTGCGGCGACGACGCGCGACGCACGCGACACCCAATCGGAAACGAGGGAGCTGTCGGAAGCCCGCACTACCATTATAGTACCTACTCCTGCGCACTTAGAACCCCACGACGAGTTTGATTAAGCACAATATCCACTGACGTGCTTGTGTGTGCAAAACTGGATTGCTCGCGCAAAAACGGGTCCGGCACGTCGAGCTACGCTATACAATTAGATTGGATCGCCGAGTTAGAGTAAGTGCACGTCTCCTGCGCAGCAATCAATTGTGTAGAAAGAACGCCAAATGTGGTCGTAGTTCAGTGGCGCGAGAGTCCCGTAGTGAGATGGCCGCGTCGTGGTACGCTGTGCTGGCGCTCGCCGTCACCGCGCTCGGGGCCACTATTGGAAGTGAGTTATGTTTTCATAACTACTATCATTTTAAAGTGTTTTAAATTCAGTCAATTTTACCTTTTCCTAAATTGTAAGCACTGTATTGTAATGTATATAGGCTCTATTTATTAAAATAATAGAATCATTAGCAACATTTTCTTCAGTCACAATTAGTTTTTACACTATGGGCCAATTTTGCCAAATTATTTCATTCAAATGAAGCCTACATTGTTTTTATTTAATTTCTAGGAACATACCTACGTATCGTGTTTTTGTCTCTTTATTAATCTTAATCTGACATTTAAAGATAATCTTAGAATTACCCAGCCAGTTCCCCATAGGAATAAATAAATTTATTAGAGCATAGCAATTAACGTCAACGAAGATCTTTAGTAAAAAAACCCAAGAATGTGAGTGAATTGCATTTAAATAAATAATTACATATTAAAAATAAAAATTATCTAGAGCCGCAAAATGCAGAAATATTATCTAATACCTACCTACATCAACAGCAAAAGCTTCATATCAATCATATCGTTTCAGACAAAAAAAAAATACAGACTGGGTTACATAAGGTGATAGTAAACTATTTCCGACTTGTTTTATACATAATTATATAGATTAAATCAACACAGCGTCATTTTACACAATATAATTTATGGTCTAGCCTAGGTCCGGAAGTCTAGATTATTTTGTGGGTATTTTTCCACTATATGTAATATGTATTTTGTCCATGAAACACGAGTATAATTCTTATCTGGGCTACCAATTTTATTACAATAGAAGTTTGCTTTAACCATCAATAATGTCAATGCAAACAGATTTGAATGCTAATGCTAAATATTGGCAATGTGCACAGATATGGAGCAGATATCCGTAATGATTCTTCTAACGTAGCATGGCCGTATCCTGCTGCCTCACCTGTTTATAAACTCCTCTTAAAGATCTAATCCTATAGGAGGTCAAGTCTACTAAGCCACCTCCTAGGTCCTCCCGTCTCTCAATACATATAGATACTTTAGTGAAGCGGATTTCCGATACCGACTCTTGGTGCCAAATATGTAGTAAAAATTATTTACCAAACAAACCTGTCTATTTTTTGGCAAATACAGACTTACTAGAAAAAGTATGCGCTTCGACAATCATCATTTATGTCTGGAAATACAAACATGCAATGATGAACTCTTATATAAACATGTAACAATAATGGAAGTACTTACCTATTTTGTACTTCCATAATATGGTTACAAAATAAGAGGAGTTAAGGTTACTCTGTGGCGTTGTGTTCATACTAATTCGGAAAAACGACGATTGTCGAAGCACATACTTTTTCTGGTTTAACTGTAGCCTAGGGCAACGTTAAAATCGATCAGCCAGCGCGTTAATTCTGAATGCTGGTCGTTGTTCTCACCAGCCATAAAGCATCATTCCCCTAGCTGGTCGCCACACTGTCACCGATCATGACCTTACACAATGTTATTTGATGCGGGCATTTATATTTTAATAACTTAAGCAGCTGTAGACAAAGCAGGGTTTGTGTTGGATTTTAAAATCAAATCTTCTCTGCCTTTCTTGACCATGTTTAAGGCTCCTACAAACAGTCACGACGCGCGACACGAATCGCATGCTACACAATGGCACCTATCGTCTCGCGACAGGCGGTGCCTTCGTATCGCACGTGATTTGCGTCGCGTGTCGCGACAGTTTGTAGGAGCCTTTATTTTTAGAGGTTATTTATTGCCTACTGATTTTAATATGTGATCGAAAACTACACATTCTTGTTGAAATTTTAATAGAATTACGTAAATCAACAAAAAAAAACCGTAACTAATTGACATCATTATAAATAACAACACACCCATTATCCTTATCTAGTTCGTATTGGTCTATTAATTAATTCGGATAAATCATTTCAGTCAATCGTCTTCATTAATACTTTATGATAACAAGCAAGATAAACTTCTTCGATATTCAGATTAGATTAGATTACTGGATCTGTTATTTCTCAATTACAATAATATACCCTACAATAAGCTACACTACAACAGATCAAACATTTATTTAGTGCGCACAAAGGTAATAACATAACACGCAATAGCAGAATTAAAATAATAACTAAGTACATGAATAGACGGAGCCTGGATTTGTGCCCGGTTGATGGCAATAGGCTCGCCCCCTGTTACATGGGACTTAAACATAACTGGCGAAATGTGGGTGTACTATAGGTACACCTCTGCCTAAAGTTTAGGGGAATACCGGCATGATATTACGTATGTATGTATGAATAGATATAAAGAAAATACAAGGTGCCATTAGATTTACAAAAAAAGAAGTAACATACCCGCACCACATTTGTTTGTCAGAAATAATAATAATTAAATAAACATAATTCTGTTATGCCTTCGTAATATATAACCTACACCCGAATTGCGTAACATACTATCTATCACAATCTGAATCACTTTGAAGTCTATTGCTAATCCATTGCTTCATATGTTCGAAAAATTTGTCTGCTCAACAACGTAAATAACGCAATGAACGTTGTTGAACTGTCAAAATGAAAGCTATTCCTACTGTTTGTGTGTTACGCAATTACCCCGCTGACTTGGATGATCCCTAGTGAAAGTGCGAAAGTCTTCCCGATCACACATGGGTCGAATTTGACTCGAGCACCCTGATTCTTACCAAAATAAAACATACGTACAAAAAAGAATAATTCAGAAGCATAGATCTGAATTACGCACGTTTTATCCAATTTGATTTTTACATAATTTTTTAAGCGCACAGTCACGTTGAAATGTACTAAACTTCAAATTGAACTGTGATGAAATAGATTTTCATAAAAACCAATTAACATTGCCAATTGTTTTAGATAAACATTGCGAAGAATTCTACTTTTATTTCAGTTAGAGAAACAATCGCTACTAGTACCTATTGACTTTCTAAACGGCCTGACAAAGGATAAAGGTCAAGAAAACATTGTGTCACGTCCATATAATCTGTCTGGAGCACTACTATATACCTATATTATCATTGAAGCATTGGAAATCTTTCTACTACTCGTATTTATCCTGAAAAATTGTCGGGGCTTATCGAAAAATATTTGTGTTACAAGGCTTGACTTTGTGAAGGTTAGACGTATTATTGATGCATGGATAGTATGATAAGAATAACTCATCTGAATCTAAGCTATGGTAGATCAAGGAGTTTAAACTCAAACTAAAACTAAGGCACCGATTTCCGCAACAATCTCTTCGTTACCACGATTCAAGATATGTTTGCTTAATGGGTAAATGGATAGCTCAAAACCTTATAAATATTCGGCGGGTCATTACTGTTTACTATATTTCTAATAGCCGAGCAAAATTATCTTAAATAGCAATCGTTTAGACTAAAAACAAGGAATTCTACTTAGATCAAAATTAACCAAAAGCCTCTTGGGAAAATTTTCTTGGTATGAAAAATTTAAAAAGAAAATAAAGAAAGAAAAGAAAGAAAAAGTATTTATTGAATACATTAAATATATAGGTACCTTTCTCATAATGACCAGTAGCTTCTTTTTCTCAAGCGTCATCTTCAACTTCGCAACAATACATTACGACAGCTCTTCGTCCAGCGACAAAAGACTACAGTAACAGCACTTACATAATGTGAAGCATCCGTAAAAGGAAGTCCACGCGGTAGATTTACTAAACACATAATTAAATATGCTTCGGTACACATCGCCTGTGCAATTATGTCATTAGCATCGTATTACTTAACGTTTGCTGGAACTCACAGTACATACTGATAAAAAATTTCATTGTTTTCCGTGTTGTATTGTGACATGTGACATCCATCCACCAATACGCACTGGGCCCACGTGGTGGATTACGGCCCACTGCCTCTCATAGAGAGGAGGCCTGTGTCCCAGCAGTGGGAACGTTATAGGCTGGTTATGCTTATGCTTATCAAATCAAATCAAAATTTATTTATTACGACAACAAGGATCTATAATGTTAGTAATACCGTATAGCTAAGTAAGTAAGTAAGTAATAGTTATTAATGATACTAATACGGTAAGTTGGTTTTTACAAACGAGTAGACGAATGTAAGCCCGAGACGTAGTCGAGGGCTTACCATAGTCACGAGTTTGTAAATACCAATTTCCGCACGTGTGTCATACAACGTTTTTCAACACATTTTCGAGAAAACAGTACAATATTAATATCGGATTCCTCGCTTTAACTCATTTATTATTACTTTGTTTATAAATATCAGTCGGAAGTCGAAACAATCTTTGACGTTTCTAATATGAAAATAGCGCGAATTGCAAATGGCGCCACGTGCGCGTGGTGAAAATTAGAACTACATCTTACGTTTCATTTTCTCTGTAGTATTAAAGTGAGACAAACGTATTGAGCCAAAGCGCTTCCAAGGAGGTACGATTATTCTGCTTATTTATTCTCGTAATGTGAAACTCCTTGGTGGAATTCTTATATATTTTTTTACGGAATTTAAAGATAAACCGTAAAGGATACGCACGGCGCTATACAACGGAATATGCGGTAAAACAGGTACTTAGGTGTGAGTACCTACCTATTTTACCGCATGTTCCGTTGCTGTATGGTGCGTATTTTTAACTTTCGAACAATGTATACAGTTATCGTAAATGCATTTTTTGAGCAAAATGTGTTGAAAAATATTTTTCATTTCATTTTGCACCAAGTAAGGTACAAGTTTCTCACTTTGCCATCCTCTCCACAAAATGCCTCAAAATGGTAGAATAGAAACTCTCGGTCACTGTTTTCAGAATGCTGTTGCTACTATGATACGATTTTTTTTCGAATGGTAGCATGAAAGCCGTGCGTCAGTTCGATTCTGTGCAAACATTTCCGACGCACTACAGAAACGGGGCAGTCTCACTGAAAATATTATTATATTGGACGCGCAAAACATGTAGCGTCTTATGCTTCCGTGTTGAATACTTGATTTATGAGTGCTGATTGACATAATATAGCGGTTTCAGTGTCAATGTATACAGGTTGTCCTAAATCGAGTAGACTACTGATAGATTTTCATTTTCATCGATGCACCTCCAGACTAAGGTCAAGCTTGACACCAATTTGACAGCGACAAGGATAAAACACTGAACGTTAAATTTAATTACTGATTTTATGTAAAACCAAAATGTTTTACGATCATTAAACTTCATTACCTTTTAACTTTATTATCACTCAGGCATCTTGCAAGCTACGCAGTCGATACTGCTTATAAATTAACTTTACCTGCATTATCTCATCCATACATAGTTGTTCTATTATCATCGTTCTTTATCTAATTTCAGGCACATCATCATTCTTCGATTCAGCATACAAAGTACTTCTTTAATATCCATGTAACGATTTCAGTTTCATTAGTACCGCACAAGGCATCGCCGGTTGTCGTACCGGTCGTAACACCGAGCCGGATCATACGGACCCTTAAACGTGTATGTACGTAAAGTGATCGGTTCCAAAGGACCACACTTCTGGTGGTTGGTGGCACGCATTGTATATAGCAAAAAATCGTAGTAAAAATCTACTCTAACCTTCAAAACAAAATACAACTTTACTATCTTAAATGTGTACAAAAAAATAATGTTTCTTTACGTCATTAGATAACTGGTTATGGAAAACAAGCCAATCCAGCAACTCATCCTCATTTGCTAGGTTTTCCTTTAACGCCATTTCCGTCCTTATTAGCCTAACTAAAATAGACAATTTGACATAATTGCAAAACACCATTTACATCCATACTTTCACAGTATTAGATAATATTAGTTATATAGATGCAAATTATGATATTTCAAGATAAGCCAAAAACACATTGTAAATTATACATTTGGACACAGATTTATCGCTTCCTAAATGCTGAACATTTATAATGCATTTAACTCGCTTTAGTTATTATAAGTTATAAACTTTATTGTAGAAACCGATTGTGTAATTAGCTATACCTACATGATTATTGTAAGTTATTAACAATGCATAACTAACCAGTTTGGTACAGCGTTTGAGATTCCGATATTTTTGATTCCAGCATCAGAAAATCAGATACTAGAGAAGTCACAGTGTGGCCGAGTATGGCTGACAGTCCACTCGCCTGAGATCCGGCTGGAAGCGTCCATCACCCTGCAAGATGCACTGGAACTTAACTGGGACTTCAATGGGTGTTTCAATGTACCAAGACAAGTAAGTATGTCATGAAGTCATCAAGCATGTGATAGTAATTGTAAGCAGAATACAAATAGTACGATCTCCGGCTCTCTGTAAGAAAATACAAAGTTTAGTCTTGGTCTTGAAACAATGTTGTCGTAACCACTACGTCAGCATATTGGTATATTGTATCACAATATGTATACAGTATATTGTAATTAGTGCATAACACAAAATACAATTTAAACTAACTTAAATAGTTATTAAAACAGAGCATCAATTAATGTTAACGTTAGCATTGGGTTTAACGCTACCAAATCATCAATGGTGAGACCAGAGGACAGCGTGTGTGTGAATGTTCTAAATAAACCGATGGTTTTGGTGGACCATTTTGGATCAACTTTTCCATTAATTTTGGGTCATATAGCTATGTCATGCTCAGTGATCATGGCCTCTTTTTTATACATAATAGTGCATAAACATCACGCTTAAGCAGTTGTCAAACTGCAAAGCGTGGCATATCGAGATGAACCAAGAATTACATTGTTTTCATTGCCAAAACAAGTAGCTACTTTTAATATTTGATCACAATGGTTGTTTCAATGAGCGTAGCTAATTAAGGCGCGGTAAGAAGCAAATTTTTAGGTAATTGACAATAGCGCATCGCAACAAATAAGGTTCAATGATGTTAGTAAAATCGAATGACCACCAAAATAAAAGTAATTTTGCAGTATTAATTTAATTAGTAAAATAAAAGCACGGCTCAGGGGAATATTTTTTAGGTATTTCTTTAGTTGATTGAATTCCCTTTATATACATTACATAAAATATGATACATTACGCTCAAAATTTAGAGAAATATACGAGGAAAATATATTTTTTGAGCTCTGTTTTACGATTGTTTTATCATGATTGTATTTTATTTTTATGAAATATTTTTTAATAATTCTGTGCTTTGAACATTTCACAATACACAAAAAAAAAGTGGCTAGTAATATTTACCCATGCGCATGCAACTGTGCGACAAAAAACTGAGCGTTTTACGGTGTCCTGCGTTTGGGCAGCGCCTTAAACAAACTTAAGTATAAAGATAACATCACAATGTTTACTTACTATTGTGTTCAGTGGTCCTACCTATTTTTCTGTAAAATAATAAATAGTCTGCAATCTTAAAGCTAATTATGAAATGAAAATGAAACGTTTAGACTAGAAAAAAAAGTACCTAATGAAATATGAAGAAGTTGGAAATAATTGGACGTAGTTAATCGAAAAGGATCCAACCCACAAATGGCCACCAAAAATGAATTGTGTATACCAAAACACTCTTTGTAGTTAAAACTTTAATATTACGAAGACAATCCAAGTAAAATGTATCGCAACATGATGTTGCCTTTAAATTTTACTTGGACCGTTTTCGTAATATTAATGTTTATTTAATTAAATTATAATATTATAATATAAATATAATAATATATAATATAATTATATTATTTAATTAAATACGTGTACACGTGTTTTGGTATACACAATTCATTTTTGGCCATTTGTGGGTTGGATCCTTTTCGTTTAACTACATCCAATTATACCAATCTTCACCCAGATACAACGTCAGGTTTTCTTTTTATAAAATGAACTGTTTTTAGAAGTAATACAGATTTTGGATAGAGGAGAGATGGAGCAAACAGGTCACCGTTGATTCATCTTAAAGTCTAAATGATGACTGGCAGCTCAAGAGTTTAGAATTAAAATTGTGTGAACGGATCTGTTCCAATCCTTTGTTTGGTAGCTACTTACTCCATTACACAATAAATAACAAATCTGTCTCCGTAAATTGATATTAATAAAGCCGTAGGCCCGAGTGATTCATACCACTCGCTTCATTATCCGTTGCTTGGCCCTGTTGATGTGAGAATGATGCGTATAGTAACCTTATTTTGCAGTTCGATTACAGTGAAAAGCCATTTGTTAGTACGTAAACCTATCCCTACAGTAATCCACAGATGAGCTTAATTCTACCCTTAAATATAGCCCTCCAGACCGTATTTCGGCCATGGCGGCCAATCTCAACGGAGACTAGCCTTCGGCGTGGGAGATATTATAGTGCACGAGTGTGTGCGCAGACACAAGTGCACTCTCTTTACCCACAGTTTCATAGTCCGATGGGACGGCAATCAGACACGACCTGAAAGAGATCAGGCGCAGCGCAGGTCCAACAACTTAACGTGCTTCCCGAGGCACGGGGTATCACACCGCCAACTTCCAAACTCCGGGCTATTACTAAGAAATTTCTAATGGAAAAACCCAATAACACTTTGCCCGACCTGGGAATCGAACCCAGGTCCCCACGCTTAGCAGTCACACTTGCAACCACGAGTCCAACGGAGCAGTTAAATATTAACGTACTCAAAATCTACCACAAATTGTTCCTTTGTCCAACTTCATTGCTAAAATTAGCCATAAAAGTAATCTACAACAGAAACCATAACAAAATCTAGCCTAGAGGCTACAAATCATACTTACGTAGCAAAGTATGACAACGACACGGACGTGACGCTCTGTCCGTTGACGATCAATTTTATTCACGGCATCATTCACTGCTCCTTCAAATACTAGGCGTTACGAAATATAATAACAGTGGAAGTGTATTCGCTTACACGTCACCTACGGATAAATGATCATATCCACATCATTACGTGAGAATATAAAGGCAGGAAATCAATGGTCATGTATCATGTTTTAGCCAGGGAATGAAATGGACAATCAAAATAATCTCTTTCAAAATCCTGTATACTGTTTTGTTTATTTCCTATTATTATAATTATATGTTGTTATTGACAATTATAAAATTAGTGAGCAGAGCGAGAAAATGAATTCCTATAATTTTACATAAGTCGCCGATCATTTTATCAAGTGTTTCTTGCAAAGACTTACTTAATCTCCAAATTCTAAAACTTGCCCCTATATCCTGTCCACAGATAGGTCTTTTTGACGAAAGACCACAGTCATGGAACAACGCTCTATCAGTGTTCATGGTGACATCGGTTGAAGGTCATGTTATGACCAACATGTCCCTAGGGCGAGGGACCCTGCCCGCAGGCTGGGAAGCTGGCGTGGGTACAAAAGGACCCCAGTGCCTATGGCCATGGGTGGCAGCTGGAAACATCGTTGAAATACAAGCTTACAACTGCTTAAAAATACAACCCACTTGGATGGAAGACATAGGGTGAGGTGGTTTATTATAAAAAATATATATTTTCCATTTTAATTACTCTTTAAAAGTCTACGCAGAAATCTTTGAAGGCACTAACAGAGTCATGCTTATTTTATCTAAAACAGAAAACGGGAATACATCCCTAGCATGACTACATTTGCCAAGTTAATTACGTCGCCTTTGCAACGACGTCTTCATCAAAAGCGTCCCACCCAATGTGCACGTTAATTAAAATATTACTAAAAATACGACTATTATGTATTTTTTTTGGTGTAGCTAAACAGTACCTACCTATCTAAAGGTTCATCCAGAGAGAGCCAGGCATGCGCCGCAAATGATATTTTTTGAATATGTTCGGCTGCCTCAGACTGAGGCATATAGAACATATTCAAAAAATCATTTGCGGCGCATGCCTCGCTCTGTCTGGATGCACCTTAAGACACTGAGGAAATGATGGCCAAGTTTTTCCTCAGAATTTTTTAAATCGTATAGAAATCTCGGCTGTCTTTAGACTGCTGGAATTTACAAGTATAGGACAGGTTAATATTTGTCCTACGTGTACGTTATTGCATATATTTCCATGCATTCTATCGTCGCGGACAAATTGTCCACCGTCTGCTCAGCGGCTCATTATTATGACTTTCAAACTTCAGGTCTAAGATCAACAACCTGCGTATCGGTGATCTAGCGATAGCGGGTACGCATAATGCAGGTGCGTGGAAATTCAACACAGAAGTCAGTTCCGTATCGCGGGACAGCTTCATCCTGTGCCAAGATCGCTCTATATGGGGCCAGCTCGTCCACGGCATCAGATACTTCGACTTCAGGATCGCTTACTACGAGTTCTATCACAACGTGGAAGACAGGTACATCTCCGTCTTTGATTTTTTATGCCTAATAGAAACTTGAAGCCTTCATTTTTATAAACTAGATATACCTCTGGGCATTAACAAATAATACCAGTAGGTATCCAGTATCCGGTCAGAGGGTCCTATAGTTGAATCACTTGAGAGTTTTCGGACTCAATCTGTCCGCGACAGTCGCCCCATCTATTTATGTCATACAACCGCGACCGACGGTAAAAATGCTCTTCAATACCCAGAGTAGCCTAGATGGGTTGAGAACTGCCACTCAATCAACACTTGACCGAGTCATTGCTTAGGCTCGCAGGTTGTCCGACTCGTGCCACAGTCACAAGTGTCACAGCATTGTCAATAAATATTGTTCACGTCTCTTTTTGCTAATTCGAGCACGTAAGCAGTATGCGGTTGCTTGGAAATTATGTAACTGAAGTTAGTGCAGATAATGTGGCCGTAAACCTTTTGTTCCAAATACCAAATAAACATTGAACGGTCAGGCGATCAATGGTCTCGCATGGCTGCTTCGGTTACCAAGTTATTGCACAAGTATTCTAGACAGTTAATTAACTGTCAAATGAAAAGAAAAATGCATGTCTTGCGTAACGCAGCAAAAAAAATATTCTTAATTAATTTTGTTTTCATACGTTTTCAGATATTGGCTGAATCATAATTTAATTCGAGTCCGTCCATTGGTTCCGCTTCTAAGAGAAATAAGAGCGTTTCTTGATGCCACTAAAGAGGTAAGTTATGCTTGTCACGCATCCGATTAACTTTTACAATATATGAATAATTAAGTTTCAAAACGTCTGCTTTCTAGAAAAGCAGTTGCCAAAAAAATCATCAAAGGAAATCAATTACTTACGACAAATTAATTTCTGAAATAATTTTATAATAGTGGGTACATATTTTACAACCCAATAGGTATTTTGTGTGCTCTGACACCTCACATCGAAACTAAATTCAATTTCGTCTCGATTTCAGGTAGTATTCCTAGACGCCCACCACTTTCCCGTCGGATTCTACCAACCCGATGGGTCAGCAATCTGGTCCGTGCATGCAGGACTCCTAGAGATAGTGCAGCGGGAACTGGGCTCCCACTTGGCCCCAGCTGATGAGTTCGGCACTGGCGTGGGGACTAAAGGGCCTACACTACAGACACTGATCAACGCCAACAAACGTTTGCTGTTCAGCTATGTCGATAACTCGATAGTTTCTCGTGAGTATGCCAAATTTTCCTATTGCTTTTTCATCACCATCATCTTCTAAGAAGAAAGAATGAGGAGATCCTTGGATGCAGATAAAAATATACCATATGAAATATCTCTCGTTTCCTGTTCGTGCAGAAATAACCTTACAAATGACTTCAGGGCAAAATAAAAAAAAAACATAATTATGATCACGTTCATTATAATAATATTTTCTCTTATCATTTTCATGTAACTGTTATCTGTCTACATAATTAAACAGAAAAAACAATCACTGTCATT
This sequence comes from Dryobotodes eremita, assembly GCA_917490735.1. NCBI lineage: Eukaryota > Metazoa > Arthropoda > Insecta > Lepidoptera > Noctuidae > Dryobotodes > Dryobotodes eremita. The sequence continues at coordinate 11,848,325 of OU823251.1, read as the reverse complement.
TTAATTTATTTATCCGCGCAATAAATGACGTCCGATATTAAATTATAGTTGACAGATAATTAAATTGTGATAAGTGATATACTCGTAGCATGTTCTCAGATAAAGTTACTTTGCCAGTTTGTTTTTTACTTAGTTTTTTTGTTTTTGTTTGTTCTTTACTTCTTAACGAAAAATAAAACACGTGTGGCACTCGGGGACTGCCGCGGTAAAGCTATTGCATAGCATTTTTTATCAACTTATGCAATTATAATTATTTATTTAAGCAGTATTTTTTTTCTTTGATTTTAATTCAAGTACAGTCGTGCCGTATACATACACGTTAAGCGAACGCTCGGCCGAGCTACATGGTAGGCGGAGTGGGGGGTGTTAGGTTTTATTTTCGTTACGGAATTTCTTGATTCGGTCGCCGCGCTCAAAGCCCGCGATAAAAGCTATGCAATAGCTTAAAAACCAAATGAATTAAGTTTATGCTACCTCACGTTAGACAAGTGAAAATTAATGTATTGATGAAGAGCGAAGAATTGAATCTTGAAGATAGCACAGTATTCTTGGGCTTAACTTTGGATGCTAAGCTTCAGTGGGGCCCACATATAGATAAATTGTCAAAAAAGCTAAGCACCGCAGCATACGCTGTTAGAAAAATTCGTAATTTAACCGACATAGAGACAGCCCGTTTAGTGTACTTTAGCTATTTTCATAGTGTTATGTCGTACGGTATTCTGTTGTGGGGAAATGCCGCTGACATTCAGCCTATCTTTGTTTTGCAGAAAAGAGCTGTTCGATCAATTTATAAATTAAGTCCGAGACAATCTCTCAGAGAGAAATTTAAGGAGATTAATTTAATGACTGTGCTTTCGGAATATATTTTTGAAAATCTTTTATATGCCCATAAAAATATAAAATTATTTTAAAAAAATACAGTGATATCCATAATATAAATACTAATAACAAACACAAATTTGTTGTACCTACAACAAGGCTCAAGAAAAAAGGTGGCTCATTCAGATGTCAATGTATACGCTTTTATAATAAACTTCCAAGCCACGTTCAAGATCTAAGCCTTAATAAATTCAAAACATTCATTAAACCTAAGTTGTGCCAGAAGGCCTTTTATACCGTTAAAGATTATATTGAGGACAAAAAGGCTTGGGATTGAGTTGCTCCAATTTTTGCATACTGAATGTTTTTATCATTGTTTTTTTATTTTTGCTATTTTTTCATTTGTATTTTACATAAACTTTGACATTTGATAATTATTATATATAGAATGACATGACAATTTACTTCCTGAAGTATAACATTATTATTTAATTATTGTGAATGTGAGGACTATGTGCGTCACTTTTTTTTCACTTTCTCGGGTAGTTTTAATGAAAATCTGGCAGTTTGAGTGCTTTATGCGGCCTACCCGAATGTCCTTTCTTTGGTATTGTTCGTCTAGTGGTTGAGCTCCTTAAGTTCTGAGTTGCACGATGAGAGAGAGAGAGAGAGATGCACGATTACTGACAAATGCGTGCACTGACTGGACAGGTCCACTCATTCTGTGTGGTTTTTCATCAAAAGACCATTTCAGACACAAATCTACATGGTCTTCACATGATCTGACCAAGATTATGTTTAGACTTTAAAAGAGACTGTGAACTCTGAGTTTGTTTCGGCCTTTCTTCTCAGAGTAGTCAGATAGGAAACGCCAACCTCATCTAGTTTTAAAATATGATTGACGTGTAAAAGTGTTTGTACAAACCTACTTACAGAAATAAAATCATTTATCATTTGTAACCAATATCTTTTGTTACTTTTCTCATGAACATTATATAATTATTTGCAGGAAACACTTGGCTGTGGCCTATTCTACCTCACTTATGGGCCAACACGAACAGTGCGACGGAGTTGTTCCAGTACTTAGACGGCGCAATCTCGTCGTCGCCGCAGCCGACGGCGCGCTCACCGCTGTTCTCTGCGATGGCGCAGACCACGCCCACCGTGCTCGACATCCTCTTCTTGCGCGGCTCCTTGCGAGAGAACGCTGACGACGTCAACCGCAACGTGACCGCGCGCCTCGCGACTCGTTGGCGGACTCGAGCCAACATCATATCCACTGACTTCTTCTTAGGAAACGATGTCGTCGATTATTCTATAATGATCAGTGAAGAGCGTGCCTCTCGTTTATGACGTCGCCCTAAACGCTTCCGAAGCGGAGGACTGCACGTGAACATCCCGCGCCGCCAGGCCAGCGCCCCGGGCCGCCGCGCGCCCTGGCTGCCGCGTGGGCGGAGCCGCCTGGAATCGCCGCGCCGGCTATACTTACCCAATCAAATTACCTAGTTACCTGCTGTTCGTGAATATCCGCCTCATCACTGCCATAGCTAGAGCGCCCAGTGGACAAGTAGTGAGATATTTTTAGATATTTTATTTGTAGATAGATCCAAACTAGTCTGTCGGTCCTTTAAAAGGATCGGTATTAATTTGTATATAAAATACAGGTGTGACACAGATATGTTGCGTTTTAATTCATATCTTATCTAGTAACTGTGAGATTGAAAGAAAACCAAAACTAAAGAGTTCCAGCCCTTTACTAAGAAATACATTGAGTTCGACGAACAATAAATAATATCTAACATCTATACGTAATATTACTTGTACTTGTGCAACAAAAACGAGGTAGATTCACCGTGCCAGAAAGCACTTATTATAAAGTCCGTATAAACTTCGTCACATGTGGGGTGCCAACAGTGGCAGCAGCTCAGCGCGACTCATGCGTGACAGCGCGCGCGCGTCCAGCCCCATGGCCGCCGCCGCGCCGCGCACGTCCAGCCCGAAGCTCTGCAGTAGCGCCGCCAGCGCCACCTCCTCGCCCGTGCGCGGGTCGCGCAGCCGCGGACACGAGCCGTTACACTGTGGCCACGTGCACCGCTCCACCAGCCTCCGTGGCGCACACCCCCCGCGTGCCCTTTTTTTGCCACCGCCGAGCCTTTGTTCCCAGCACGCAATAGCGCGGGGCAATGTTATGCCCGAAACGTTTATAGCTTGCCATTCAGGACGAGCGAGCGCCCCGTGTGCGAGGCATGCGGGTGCGAAGACGGCGCGAACTGGACTCAGACTTGACAGCAATGCTGCACCCGTTTGGTGGACAGCGTCCCACTGTGACCTAGTTCGTGGAGCACGCACGCCCTCTGCAGCCAGCTGTGCTGAATCAAATAAGTATTGGAAAATGAATAAAGGCGTGCGAATGTGTGGGTAGAGTCGGTAACCGAAGTAGCAGACCCACGGTTCGGCAGTGTTCTCGCGGACACACGACGTCGGTGGCCTACCGCGCCAGAGAGTGTGGCCGAGTCGGGCAACTGTGGCAGCAGGGGCGCGCCGTGTTCGTACAGGACGATCCAAGAACCAGCCGGAGTCGGCGATGGCGGCAACACGAACGCCTTTCGAGCGCAGCGCGCGTCTCGCGGCGTCCGCGTGCAACATGACGCCGGCACCACCAGCGCTAGAGCCCACGAGCAGCATTCGACCAGTGAGTCCATAGCGGAACAGATCGGAGAGGATAGCTCGAACGATGAGGCGACCGGCGAACACGAATCCGGCACCTGGATGACGAGTGTTCCTGGTGCCGGCCCACATGTCACTGGAGCAGTAGGGTAGGAGCACGTGGTTGGAGGCGTGCCACAGCGGGTTGGCGGCGGGGTCAGCGGATAGCAAGGCGGGCGCGCGACGTACCCGCGGCCAGCGCGTGGAGGACATGAGCGCGGGCCGGCGCCGCCAGCGGGCGTTGCACGACGCCGGGTCCCAGCAGTACCCGCCGCCCTCGAGGTACACCACCCAGTGGTTATTGTTCGTACCGCGCCGGAAATAGTACCTGAAATTAGTAAAACCGTTCATATAGCTGTTTTGCTAAAACATTTAGTTCGTATTTAGTTTTATAGACAGTCCAAGTTGCGTTGACTCCAACGGGACTAAAATAAAGGCAACGCAACAAATGAAGTGGCAAAAGTGCATAACATCCAGCTTTCACCAGACGTTTACCGTATAGGCACCTGGTTAACCTTGCTTTCCAGTTTTGATCTAATTATGGTCTGACGTCTGGCGCAGAGAGTTGGCTCTACGACCACCTTCACACTTCATTTCTGATATGAGTAGTAGGTGATGGATGAGCTATGTCGTACCCGGCAGGAGATCCGTCGTTGCAGGTGAGTGAAGTGTTGGAGAGCCACACGAGGCGCAGGCTGTCAGGCGGCGCCGAGCTCTCGCACGCTCCACACAGTATCACCTGCACATCATAATCAATACTAATTAAATTTCAAAAATATATACTTATACGAGTATTATCATCTTAGACAAACTTAAGCGCAGTTTATCGAAGATAATAAAGCTGAAGATTTTGTTTGAACGCGCTAATCTCTGAAACTTCCAGACGGATTTGACAAAATATTTTTGGATTTGTTAGCCCAATTCTTGAGCAAGGCTATTTAACATCACGCTACGATCCTGAGGAGCCGAACAACAACCAAAAGTTAGAAGGAACGCTAAGCGAAAACGAAGTAAAAGCGCGGGAGGGTGGTACGGGGAACAAGAAATTTCACGCGGGCTAAGTCGCGGACAGAAGCTAGTATACTACTCGTATAAATTAAGTTTTCATTGATTTGTAAAGTCAAAGGAATACGAAGACACGTGAGCGAAGCCGCGGGCACAGATACTATACAGGATGGCAGGGACAATGACGGAGTCTTAAGTGGTCAAAATGTATGGAACATGTAATTTTTGGTTTAAATAACCGAACAAAATGCAACGCAGAGGTTCAGAACCATGTACTGAATTCACGGTAACAGGTTGCGCGTCGATGTCCCTGCCACCCTGTATTCTAAAACACGCTGGCTTGAAAAACAAGGACAGTGAAAATGTTTGCCAGCAGCGTACCATGCTTTGGTGGTAATCCTATTGCGATTTAACAAGCACAAAATTAAGGACCCTTACCCGATACTGTTTCACTGGGCTAACCCATAACAGTACCTCACAACTGCAAGACTACTGAGGCAGACTTATTCAGTAAATGACTTAAATAAATTCGCCTACAAACGTACCGTATGCTTCCTGAAACACACATGTCCTACCATCCTACGATTTAAAATCAATGTAAGTATGTAAATGTACGTTATTAAAGCAACAATTTGCCAACTTGGTGTCTCTGTGAACTGGCCCTGGCCCTGCAGTCTCGACATAGATAGCGACAAAAATCGGTCGCTAAGTCGTATCGATGTCAAATTTCTTTAATAGATTTTCAACCTTATGCTTTGGAAATAAAGTTGAAAATCTATGAAAGGAATTTGACATCGTTACGATTTAGCGACAGATTTTTGTCGCTATCTAATGTCGAGACTGCAGGGCCTGCAGTCTCGAAAATATAACGACAAAAATCGGTCGTTAAGTCTAATCTATGTCAAAATTCTTTAATAGATTTTCAACCTTATACTGTCGAAATAAAGTTGAAAATCTATTAAAAGAATTTGACAACGATACGACTTAGCGATCGATTTTTGTCGCTGTCTAATGTCGAGACTGCAGGGGCTGGACAAGATAAGTTTTCGAAAATGGTAAAATAAACTCGAAGTAACAACCAGTTCTAATCACTTAGCTTTATAAACCAAATAATCCAATATAAAATAACGTACATGTCGGTTACCAAAATAATTTAAGAAATGGGTTACTGAGCCAGTCACGGAGACTACTTTTCAACTTATTGTCTTTTCACGAGTATCCATATACCAAATTGAAGTAAAGGCTTTTTCAAGGTGTTCTAAACTTATGATACCAATGTTTCCATATTCAAAAAAATATAACATAAAAAATAAAAGACAGTTCAACTGGACTCAACCAACCAAATTATAAGGTTTACGACTTTTTTACGAACGATGAATTAATACGATGAATTTGTATATGCCTTATTACGATGAATCAACGCACAGCCAACTAACAAAGTTCCGAAGCCAATATAAGGACTTACTTATTAACCATCCTCAGTTTGCTTATTAGGAATTTATTGCAACTAAACGAATCGAAACAGAAGAATTGTTCAAGTGGTTTGATTGAATTTGAATCCAGGTCTGGAAACCTGGATTCAAATTCAATCCCATGACCTTTTAAATAATAGTTTCAAACAATTACTACCAGCTAATCGGCTCCTGCCACGACGACACCATAAAATTAATCCAAAAAGAAACATTGTAAGCAAAGGCTAATAGAGTTGTTGTCTTAAAAAATATGTATGAAAATGCAGATGAATTCATAAGATCATTTCATTTTAATCATTCTTATCGCACTCAATTTCCTCTATAGGTAACAAGTTTAGTTACCAATATCAACACGGTTTATTGCACATTTGTACATAAGTTATGGTGCAAATTGCCGGATCCTATTCAAAATATTCTTATTTCTCGGACTTCGATCTAGTTTGCTAGATTATGATTTTACTCAAGACCAGGTAAATATACCTATTTGAATGTAGTGCAGCTAATATTGGACTCTCGTATCTTTAACCCTTCGTATTCCCCTTCGAACGTAGATTCATGCGAGACACAATGGCTTTTTAATTGTTTTGGTAATTAAGGTATTCAACCGGTTAATAGAGCAATTTCTCATATCAAAACTGTTTTATCAGCGGTGAAGTAAAAAGGGTACCTACTTTAGTCACACATAAAACACGTCCTTACCTAGCCTCAGTCCTTAATATTACTCTATGTAAGTAACCGCTTACTAGGACAGATCACAAAATAAATCTGTCCACTGATTCAGAGAAGTATTCCTTGACAAAGGTTTGAGTGCAAGCACAGATTCCAATCTATTAAATAATGCTTCCACGAAAGAAAGCTATTATATTAGTCGAAAAAACAATTCTATTATACGAATAGACTTGGTTAGCAACAGCAATGAAACAGCTGTAAGAGCATCACAAAATAACTACGATGATGGGAATCTCATTGTGAAAGATGATATAAAAGCACTGAATGAACAACAGAAAGTTAATCAAGATCATAAAATATCTGACGCTGCTAGAGATGCAGAACCCTAAAAAATACACTTTTGAACTGATGAGGGCAGCAGCTATGAAACAAACTCTGAACTTCTCATATTCTGTTAACCCTATTTACGAGAATATAATATTCTAACCTAAACAATTAATGAGTCAATATAGACCGATCATAACGAAGATGACGTCTTCTTGGAAGAGTTTATGATCTAGCGTAGTGTTCCAATAGCTTCTATAAATTCTATGAATATCCGTGAAGTAAAACGAAAACTTGAAAATTGGAATCATCTGCTAATGAAACACAGCAGTTAAGCAAGTTGGAAAGTGTTAGTGATAGACACCGGGTTTACCTACGTTCTGAAATGACTAGCTGAAAACGGTTTGATATAAAAAATCTCAAAATGATCAAATAAATGAAAACATGGACCTCATCCGTCGCTTTCCATCAGATGAGATTTTGGTAAAGAGCACCCCATTCAGAAGTTCAAAAGTTCTTGCCAATTAATATGGTACTTTTCCAAGACTGTAATTGCATACTCTGCCAACTTCTAGCAACAAAAATATAACCAAGTTATCACAAAAAACACATGATCCACCTAAAGGACGATGACCGAATCGTAATCTTTCATCTCAATATTGATTCCAAATGGTATAAGCCAGTTTTCACAAACATGTAAACTTCCGCTTCATTAAGAGGTCACTATTTACTCTCACTGATATCTGAGACCGGCGTGAAAAACACATGTCACAAAATAATAAAGGAATGCGTACACAGAGTGTCCAAACAATCCAGTGGTCGTAGCGGCGGAGCGAGCCGCACAGGCGCGTCATCGCTCCCGGCGGTGGTGGTCGGAGCGCGGGCGCAGACAGCGGGCCGGAGCACACCCCATTCTGGCGGGCGCAGGCGCACCACTGCGCGGCCCGCACCACGCGCGCGCACGGTAGCGCTCCCGCTGTTTACAAAATAAAGCCTCTATTTAGAGCGAGGGCGAAGGGCCAGCGCTCGCCGCTGCGCCGCCCGACCGAGTAGGCGAGCGGGCGGCTCGTTTGTGCGGCAGGGGCGGCGGGACCGGCTCCGGCGGCGAGATCAAACGCGCCGCAGATCAAAGGAGCCGCCGCGCGATCGGCATCCGTCATTATTATTATGCAAGCATTACGAGGCGCGCGTGACTCAGGCGAGAGGGCCACGCGAGCTGCGCGGGCGCCGTGCCCCCCGCCGGCCCTGCGCACCCTCCACCTGTCAACGGCGGCATCAACACCGAACAAAACGACCGCCCTCCGGTCTGCGCCCGCGCCGCGCACACCGCCTCCTCCTTCACAGATTAGCCATATTATTTTCTTTTTAGGCATAATTTTACACCTTATTAAATTTTATAAGTTTTGCGATACTTACAGACGGACTCAAAGCTAATTAACAACGATACTATAGACAAATATTTATTTAAGTAAAATACGAATAAGAAAACTTGCACCAAAGTTAACTCACCAATGGGATCCTCAGAGCTCTCATCATCAACAAGAGGAGGACCTATTGATAATGGATGCTCTGAGGTCGGACATACAGGAAGAGCTATTGGGTTCATTGGTGAAGATGGACCTGAGATTCAGAGATCGGAGAAATGACAGTAGATGCTGTATATTGGCTTGAAAACCAGCAGAACCAAAACCGAATATATACATTGCAGGACTTCAGTGGTCTTTTCGCTTTTGAATCCATAGCGCCAAATGACGAGCTTGAAATGGCAAAAGGTCACGGGAACCTTCGGGGACTCCCAAATGAGGAATTCTAGGAATCTATGAAACATTTCTAGAGCAAGCGCTGTCTTGTCTTAAATAGATCAGCGAAAGGTAAATAAAAAATACAATATGTGAGATGAGAATGTTAACAAGGATGTAAGGGTTTAAAATTGGCGCCAGAGACCGAGAAGTTGTGTAGAAAGAGTTTGTTGTTATGTATGAGACATGTCATGCAAAGAAATTACTGAATGAGAGACATGTGGTGAGGAAAGTTTTGAAAGTAAATTTGGATGTGGCTAGGGTAGAGAAAGACGAAAGAAACGGTGGATGGATTATGTGAAAGATGATTAGAATTGAAAAAGGGGGAAACAGATGATGATTGATAGAGATATATGGAAGGAGAATTATGCTCACGGTCCCTAATAAATTAGAATAAGGGGAGCAGGATAATAATTACAATTTAGTAGTACTCCGCGATGGGCGATTCAATAATAATAGCGGTAAGTAGTCTGTAGTTAAAAATATAAAATAATGAATTGCTAATAAACGACGGTCCTTATCAAAAAACAGCACAATACTTCAGTGAGAACTGCGCAAAACTCGAAGTTGCCAAACAAAGCACCGCTGAAACTGGAAAGTCGCCTCATTAGAGCTACTATCATCGGCTAACTGCGGATTTAGTACAAACAAAACAAAACGAAGACCCTAGTTTGGTGATCAAACTACACAAATATCCATATAAAGCTACGCTTCATTGACATCGAACAAATGTTGTTATTGCTAAGATTGCCTATTTGGCGAACGTGGAAAAAACGGCAGACTAGAATACTCGATTGGATAAATAGCGCTTTTACTCCCTCTTCATACGAACCTGGTATCCATGTCAGCTAGAAACAAGTTTTTGGTGCTATCTCCCAGGCGGCACCATACAATCTTTAATTCCGTGTCAAAAACGTAACTGTACATAATCTATGAGCTTACTTCTCTCTACCAATTTTGTAATTTAACATTATTTTCAAACCACCTTATTAACGATTATTTTCAAGCTAACTTTCGTTTAATGCAACTTAAAGAGTTTTTTGTAGAGTGACAATGATTTATAAATCCCTTAAATTTTTACGATCTCTTTTTAACAAGGTGTCGTAAAATAATTTATTTTAACGTAAAGAACCGAGTCTTCAAGTCAATAAAGATTTTATCGTATGATTTGACATATGTATAGGCCGCAGGTGTTATTTTAAAGCGAAATGTCCGAAGTGTATAAAACTGGACGTAGACACTGAGTTAAGTAGAATATAATTGGCGGGCGGCATGGTAGACGTTCAAAGCGTGTACCTGCCTGTAAAAATGCCATCATAAAGTCAAGCCGCCACAATGAGCCATTTGACAGTTGGTGCCCACCTTTATGATGCCGACTCTGATATACGAGCCGAACCCATTTCAGCTTATTTTATCGACCCCCAATACAACAATCTAGCTATCCCGGATAGTAAATCGGACATCTAAAGAATTACGCGCTACCGCTCACAAACAAGGCGGAAAGAATAAACCATTTAGTTAGACCATTCAAAATCTTTATAGCTTATTATTCAATCCCATTAAAGACTTAGTGGGACGGCTTCTATAAAAGAGCTTTTAATATGAAAGACCATTATACAGCCCATTTTCCATAACAATGAACATAATATTTTTTCGTTCCGCGTTCTCTTTATATTGCTTATTATTTAATCATTAAAAGCATTAAGCAATATAAGACGTTTAAAAATGTTTAAAATGCTGTATACATAAAGCTTCTCTACCTTCTCCTTTTATATGATTTAATACTTATTGCAGAATCGGTGGAGTGATAAAACCAATAATTAAATAGCTCTTGTCCTTCCGCGAATTAAATACCTATTTAGGTATGCAAAAACACCTTAGTTAAAATGTTTAGGGGCTGATTTTACCAAAGGCGGATATCTTTTATCCATGTAATAAAATTGTCGTCTGACAGTTCTAGTATGGAAAAACTATCATACATTCAAAAATATTATTCTCAGGATAAGATTTGTTCTAGGTATAATAGTTTAGTGAAACTCACCCATGAGTCCTCCGCCAAAATGAGTGAATCTAACGAAGAAACACATAATAAGAAGTTTTATTACAAAAAATGGCTAAATGCAACACAAGCCGCAACAAAAATATGTGTCGTTTATGGACTTAACGCAGTGTCACAAAGTTGAATCAAGCGTTTTCAATCCGGGAATTTTGAAGTCAAAGATGCAGCTCGCTCTGGTGTTACGGATAAAGTCGATGCCATTTTTGAAAAAGTGGAGCAAGTGGAGCAATGTTAGTAGTTAAATACGACATAGCTGAAGAGTTAGGGTTTGACCACAAAACAATTTTGACCCATTTGGAAAAGTCTGGATATACAAAAAACTATATTACTTAAGTATATCGGGGTAGCACACGAGCTCTTAGTCTTGAATTTATACATAAATAAAATACGACAGAACTTTTGCCCTGGCCCAATAGGTATGTTAATAAGGTATAATATGTCTATGGGCCTTTGTAGCGTGAGATAAATGTTTTATTATTATTATTATTATAAATAGCTGAAAGATTGTAAAAGCAGGACATAATTATCCTGGCCACACAAATCTACCTTCATCATAGAAAAACCTCCTTAGTCCTCACAAGAAAATGCGACACAATACCTACTGAGCTATAACGTTGCGTGTCATGCCACACATTAACACGAAGCGAACCAAAATGTGATAACAAAAAAAAAAACATATCAATAAATCAACATAATAGAGAAGAAGAGAAAATGAAAGACCTCTGAGACATAATTGCATCTGTTCAGGTTGTAATTTACAATATTAGGTAGGTACCTACGTTACGAGTATATCACTCGGAGGTAGGTAGATTTTCTCTTAAGAACGAGAAATGCAAATCTCCTAACGATGCTAATAATATGAAGTTGTAGAACGCCCGTCAACAGCTCTCCAACACAAGGACACAACTATTACAGCTGAGGAAAAGTACAAAGATAAATGAAAAATATTATATTATTCTAGTGTTTTTCCGAGCCACTTGAATCTACTTTGAATAAACAAACTGCAACTGGTCATGCCACAAACGCAAGTAAGCTCTATGATAATGAAGATACTTTGAAAAATGACTGCCCGTTTTATTTTTGTGGAATGTACCCAGGTCTTAATGTCTAAATTCGCAAGGAATCGAATCGAATTACCTATATCCAATATGAGGAATATTGTGTGGCAGTTCCCATGAAAAAATCGAGTCAGAGGATGGGGAATCGTCATCATACACTTACTTAGCTATAAGTAATATTGGTAGAGCTACACTTTTAACCAATTATGGTCAGCAAGTTATGTGAATTAGATAGTATAATAATGGATAAGTTTATGACGGCCACAACCAACATAATTTACTAGCATATTAATTACTAAAAAGAAAGAGACTCAGATACTTACTCTTAAGGATCACTCGACTAACTTCAACCAGAGCAAAGATAAGTAAGTACATATAAACTACAAAGACGTGTACTTTGCTACTCAATCTTGCCGCTCCGAAGTGGCGGATGATGATAAAACTTTGTTTCGTGAGAGGACACGAGCTAACTGCTTTGTATTCCGACTAACTACACATAGATAGCGAGTTCATTTCCCGCGTAACTAAAAACTAAGAAGAATAACTTAAGTGTTTCAGCAGCGTCTGGTTCTTTATGGTACAATCCATATAGATTTTACATTGTCTGAAGTTTATGGTTTCAGGTGTAAAGATAGCTGAAGAGATATTTGGTAAAAAATCAGTCTTCTCTGGCGAGCGCACAAGGAGATGACCGGGAAAAGAGTCTGTCATCAAGGTGGTGGGTCACGCACACCGTATTAAGAAATGCGTTTTCCCATAGGGAAAATTGTAGACGGAGGAACAAAGACAAGAAAGGTAAAAAAGGTACATCAACCGATTGTTTTCGGTGACAGCATGCGAATTGCATAGTGACACCACGACACTACCCGTGATTTGCAGGGTAATTGCGTAAAACACTTACAGTAGGAATGGCTTTCATTTTGACAGTTCATCGACATTAATTGCGTTATAATACGTTGTTGAGGCGAAAAAATTTTCGCACATATGAAGCAATGGGTTAGCAATAGGCTTCAAAATGATTCAGATAGTGATTAATAGTGTGTTACGCAATTAGGGTGCGGATCTATACGGAGTGCCCGTCTGATCCGAGAAAGTGGGTCCAGGAACTAAGTTAATACTAGGTACCTAATATACCAAGTCAATATTATACTCTTGCTAAACTAGCAATCAGTTTAAAACAACTCTGATCTATGCCTTAACGCAAAATATATTTAGCATGTTATTTCTCTAAGCAAAAGGAGTGTTTATAAACTACCTAAATATTTTAGTCTGTATTTTAGGTTGTTACTGTAATTTGTTATTGTTTCTCTATCGTGAAAACATATTTCAAGTATGTTTTGGCAAAATGTCGGGCTCTCGCAGGCGGTAAATTGCGCCCCATTAATTTTATAATAAGTACAATAACATCAGTCACATTTAGGTCGTTTATGTTCCAGATATAAACTCTTAGAAGTTCGCGATCCAAGATATAAATAACTTAGTTCAGTACATCTAACAGACTTTAGATAAATACACGAACTACGCTAGTTATACGTAGATGCTATGGGTACGAGTAGGTTGTCTGCCTGTCATAGGTACACACGGCTACACATCAAGCTATACTGGGTACTGGAAATGTATAGCTTGATGTGTAGCCGTCTGTACAATCGGTACAAGTAGCATCAAGTAATAAACCGCTAGTCACCTCGCGAACGTAGTAATAATGGTGACTTTTTACAGTAGCCCCCGGTCGCTACCGGGGTTTGCACTGATGGAGGCAAAAAAAATGTGATATTCATTCTCGGTGACGCCAAAGATCGGTACACTTCCCGACGCAATCGCATCGAGGTGTATATTGCGATGTACTTATTTCTTTTATCGCTGTGAAATCTTGAGTTTGATCCCCGGGTCGGATTGAAGCTGTGTTCAGTTAAAGGCTTGCCGCCCATCACGTTAGTATAATCCTCGAGAGTGACCACAAAATAAATTACCTAGCTATAATCGTAGGTCAACAGTGTCAAAGGTCAACGGGTAGATCTAAGTCTACGCCTCCGGGAATCTCTTTCCGGGATTGCAGTGGTGACAGATATAAATAGTACTGCTGTATGTACCTAATAATCGTTTTTAACTAATTTTGTAACCGGTTTTTTCCAGTTTTTACAAAACCACCGATATTGGGTTCAGGATTCGTGACAGTTTTTTTATGATTTTGGTCTCATTTAAGTTTCTAATAGAACCGTTTTAATAGAAAATAATATTTATGTTCACCTATAATATTTATAATTAACAATACATGGCCAAACGAATGAAGTGTCATACACCGGATTTAATCATACGATTAAATCCGGTGTATGACACTTCATTCTTTTAATGCGTCAACACGTTATTAGCTAAGGAAGAATATTATGTTTATGTTAGTAACATCGACAAAACGAAATAAGATTAGCTGTTAACTTTTAACTAAGACCTAAACTGCAATCATTGATATTTGATTAGCCTCCATATTAGCCTTACTTATTAATAGAACAGACAGAAGTCAAGAAAAGACTTAAACTTGTCCATTTCTTTTATTGTGTAAAACGAATCGTTTTTTACTAATCGTACCTAATATGTGTTATTTATTATTATTATATAGAGTTCTTTATTATTCTTCTCTAATAAGAAAGTTTACGACGTTACACTCGGGCCAGAACCAAGTGCAGAGTAAGACGAAATTTAAATTGAAAAGGTGGATGATATATTATAATAAGCGGAAGCCTGTGTTGTTTCACTGCCAGGGCAAAGGCCTCCTTTCCTTCTTTCCACTTGACCAGGTCTACTTAAGTTTTGGTATCCGACAAAAGAATATGACCTTACGATACATTCAAAAAACTGAAGGTAATTTGATGTGAATGCTTCTCCGTGAACAAAAGATCTCCTTTTCCAAACTTTGAAGACAACGTATTGATTTTGGAAGCTACGAGTATGTTAATGATACAAATTGACCAAATATATGACATCAACCAATAAAACCTACATAAGCGGAGAGGCTCCGCAAGCCGCGATTCAAACGAGGCATATACTCAACTACCTTCATTAAGTTCCTCGTCATTATTGAACTTGAATCTCCCTCATAAACCGTCACAATGGTGGGCCTGACGGCTGATAACACTGTTATCGTTACCTATCTTCCTTGCTGTAATTATCAAGACCTTCGTAGAGCCTTGAAAAATTGATGATCGCAGTATGATTTTTGTCAGTTTATGGATCATTTAGTTATTTCAGTATCTATTTACGGTTTTAAAAACTCTACTAAAAATTGTTTTTATTTCTAAACTAGTTTTGAAATCAGTCTTTCGTAGAGCTCAATCTGCGCTGCAAACATCCATAATGGTACCTATTTGAAGGAATTGCTTCAAAACGATTAAACGGTTTAATTGAATTTAGCCCTTTCATGAGCCCTTAATATCCAAGAATTATGAACTAGGAAGTAATTACAAGTTATCGACATCAAGAGATTTATGTGGTGCTTCGAGCCGAATATAAACAATAGCAACACTTTTGTTAATGATATTACCCACATGAATAAGCATTGTAAACGAAGTACGAATGGGCGAGTAGAGCAGTAGCGGAGCGCGACTCCCCGCGGCCCACAGCCTCCGAATCACAATAAATCTGAACCGATAAGTAGTCGAGCGGATTGTCGGCGCGGCGCGATCAAAGCGAGGGGAAGAACTTGAAAGGCGCCGCCGTCCGCCGAGATGTTTCATCCGAGGCCGCGTGTCCACCGCAGCCCGTCACGACCGATTGGCCCTTTGTTATGTGACATTTTAATTAATTTTATTTTAATTTTGAATGACACGTTTACAGATTTAAATGACGAAGGTAAAGTATTCTGATAGTCTTGCGGTAATGGACTGGTATATAATATAGGTAGGTGTGTACAATACAATATATATAACATTTGTCTGGTGTCTGGCAGATTGACAAGCATAAAATTGCTACTTAATCATTTTGAGACTCATTGATCCGTATTCGCAGGTTCATGCCAGGTAATTTACACCAGTCATTGAACCTAAATTACAACCAACTTAATGAAGAAGACAAAGGACGTATAGAGGTGCATCAATACTAAATGTTAAATGTATCTTCACTCAAAGCCAAGAACAACGGAAGACCTACATAAGACCATTTGACATGAAACAAAACCTTAATTGAAGAAGTTACGAAAATTTTAAATTACCGTGCCGTATGTTCCCATGGACTCCAGTGAAATAGTATACAGCGATTGTAGCAGTTATTACTTTATATGCATGAAGCAATAACACCGTACCTTTGAGAGCAGCATCTACTGGCGTCTTGTGTAATTAATTTGCCATAAACAACTCGCATTAGCTATACATTCCTGCTTTGCTTTATCATACTTACTAGTTTAGTGCTTCGCTCACGTTTACACAACGCTTTTTAGTGGATATTACAAGTTAATTACGGGCCTCCGTACTTTGAATGTAAGGAAAGATTTTTATTAATGGAACTCGATAAAGGATATAATTTTTCTACTTGGTTGTTTGGCTGGGGAATGGAATAAAAAGAATAGAAGTATTTAATTTTTAAACAATTTTATTTGCAAATAACTATAAACAGACATACAGGAATAGTTGTTTATCTTATACCTCAAATATACCTCAGAAATAATAAAAATAAACAAATAACTCAAGGCGATCAGTTAAAACGAAACGGGTTGGAGCGTTACGTGCTCCTGATCAAATATAGGTACGATTCAAGATGAATAAATATAGACTCAATTAAAAAATAAGGCACTTCTCTTTATCACAGAATACAACGTCTACAAAATTTCTACACATCTATATACTTGTATACAATATTATTCAACAGTATAAAAAGTACCTATACAAACTTTAGATGAACTTGATTCACTACTTTATAAACAAATGAAAATTACTCGTATGTACTTAGTGCACAATAACCAATAGTCTATTCGTAGGTATATCTATGTAACTCATTTATCTATAAAATAATTATTTTCAAATGTTACATCAAGTGTTCGCAAACTTCGGTCATTGTACACAAAGTAGAACGAATTAATTAAGAGATTCTGAATAGTTATATGGACAACTAATTAGAATCTTACATAATTAAGTGCCAAACTTCAACATTATTCATAAATATGGCCAAAGTTATAATTAAATTATGCATTCGAAATTATTTTACATAATTTGTAAAAACAATAAATTACTGTTCACGTATAAAAAACTAAGATACCATTATGATGTTGATGAAATGAGATCTAAATAATGGTAGAGTGTCTACCACTAGGAAAATGTATGATAATGATAATTTATTGTCCCTACGTGGTGCCGTAGACCCTCGAGATTCAAATTCCGTGACTCACGAACATTAAGGGCTACACACACGCGCTATTAAAGTGTCACGATTCTGTGTATCACACAATTTCATAGATACTTAATTTTGATGTGAAATATTTTTTTATTTGTAGACTAGGCTTACAAAACAATTTTTTTCTTTATATTATAATACCTGCATCCCGATGCACACAATTAAAATCAATTTATTGCTTTTACCTACATTTTAAGCAGTCAACACACGTGATTACGTGAACTCAGTAACACTCAAAATTCAAACGTGGTTTTGAACTGCAATGCATTTTTCTATATTACAACGCGTTTCGTTTTTAAAACATAATGTAAACACATACTTATATTATGTTATAAAAATATTTCTATATTCATGGTGTTCTTTAGATTGTCTACTATAAATTGACGTAAAAGTTTAAAATACGTTAAATGGTTTCTTTTGGAAAAAAAAAATATGAAAAAGGTCAACTTATATTGGACAATCTTTAATAGCTTCCATACACGAAATCTTATTACTACGGCTATCAATTGGAGCGACCAACGTATAAGCACTCTTATAAGTATTAAAACTGACACTTATCAATGCATATAATAGCTATAATACTAAATTTACCATACATACATACATAGACATACGAGTACATACGTTCTAAGGTAATATATAATGGCAGGTTTAACCATAAGCACTCATCACATCGTTACAGATTTGCCGCAAAAAAATAAGAGTATTATGGAACATTCGAAACACATATCTGATCTGTGTAACCACACAGTACAATTCTTTTCTTAGTTTTATGAATAAAACATTTCAGACTAATTTAGATTTTAAATATTACTTACAGTACAACTATTTTCTTAATGTCCCTCGGGAATCATCGCATTTCCTAATACAAACGAATGCTGATTTCCATGTCCATCAATTATTAGATTTATCGTATATAATAATTTGAATTCAGAACTAAGTACTTTATTGTTGTTTTAATCAAAACAAAATGCATTCGTTTGTATTCGAAAATGCGATGATTCTCGAGGGACATTAAGAAAATAGTTGTACTGTAAGGTATTGCTCTGATCTCTCCCATAATTCTGAAAGACTATGGAATTTAATCTGTTGTCAAATCACATGCCAAGTATATTTGTACAAACGCTGTACAAGGTTTTTTTAGCGCGTGGCCGAAATCGCAACAAACTCCACCATTTTGTTTTTCAATACATTTCACAAACAATGTTTACCAACAGCGCCCCTCTGTCAACGACATTCGGGCGCCAAAGGATCCTTGTTGCAATGTAATTTGATTGGCTCTTGTTATTTCGGTCACCCAATGACATGAGATAGACAGCAGATTATTTATTTTATGTGTTAATTAGCCTTTCAGAAACCGGGTTTTAGTATAAGAGTTACAAACCACAGCCTAGGGCTTATATTGTGCGTTATAAAAGCAAGCAATTTATATACAGTCTAGGAATATAACTAAGATGTATATAACAAGCATCATTCACATACTTTATTGTTGGAATCTCAGCTACTGACATATCTCGACTACCAGGTTATGTATAAATATCGATGATTTCATACATTTTGCAATATGCATACATTATGCAGAATTATGCTAACAGCCGTGAGTTGTATCATGATCTAAACTAACTAAGTAGGTAATGTAATGGATTGTATAAGTCGCAATAAACAAAATGGTCTGTTACTTGTAAATTAATTTAAACTTTACCTTGAACTCATATTTCCAGTACAATGTTGCATTACAAATTAGTTCAGTTGAACAAAATTCATAGCCAGATCTCCTGCTATTTACAGCTCAGATAGTTGTATCCTTTATTTAATCCTAAGCATTAGGAAGAAGTATTTATTCTCAACCGAGTGAGAAGAACTGTTTTGTGCCAGGGAACTTAGCTCTCTGTTTTTTTATGAAGTCCCGCGCTTGTCTGTCGCCTTGCCGAGTTTCTAGGGCTTTGATAGCCTCGCCGTCTGTAACAATGTTATTATCAGTAAAATATTATGGTTGTTTTAGTTTGGTAGGTACTTTGTGACTTTCGGGATACGTTTCGTGTGGCATGAGCTTGAATAATCATTACTAATGATATAATATATAATGATGCATTTGGATACAAAAGATGGGTCGTGTTGCCAACCCTACCAAACCAAAAAACAGCAAATCAACTACAAAAAAAACATTAGAAACCAGTAAATAGTAATTTCAGAACAGTAATTATACTGTCTAGCATAAGATAAAGAATAAAAATGTTTGAAAATCCGAAAGTGCATGCATACCTTACACACTGAATTTTTATAAATTTTGGGTTTAACACCAGAATCAATAGACAGTGTACCTTGTATGTACCCACATGAAAACCAAAAAATAAACTTTTGGATATTTTGCTTCAAATGACGTCTAAAGTACAAAAGTTGAGTTGAGTTTGAATTGTGACTTCAACAAAGTGTAATTTGTAGCGACACCTACATAGCTTAATAAGTACGACGTAATCAAACTGCGAACAACACATTGTAGAGGTCACCACTGCCACTGACGTCATGTAATCCTACATCGTGCTAGCAATATTTGGCAAGGACGTGATCACATAATATTCGGTGTCTACTGGAGATACGGGACAGAATTCACTAGGTATAGCGTCAGTAGGTGAAAACCAAAGAAACTATGGATGTACTGATATGACAGCTATCAGAGTTGTATGGAAGAAAGAGACATGCTGCTCCGACTCCAATAAATTGTGATAAGGGATTGTGATAAGGAGAATGATGATAACCGCATTAAGCTAGATTAACCTCTCGAATCCCGAGTAATGAGACACAATGATTACACAAGGGAACAAAATTAGACTTTATTTTTGTGCGTGGAATTTTATGGTTGTTGTTTCACTGTTTGTTGTGTGTCGCTGATTTCAAATCTACCCTCAATTCGTCTCTAACAGCTCTAGTTTTTGAAATACAGCTATTGGCCATATTTTTGTATTAGTTCAACTTTACTTTCATAAAACCGAGCTGTTTAAAAAAAAGTTTTTTTTTTACAATGTCCACCACTAGTGCCTAGGAATCGCATAATACTGCCACCTTTGCATATCAAACTAGGGCTCATGAAACAATTTACCAAAAGCTCTGAACAGGGTGGTGATTGTTTTAAATATATCTCTAAAAAGTTCCATAACTTGAGTACAGAGAAACTGAAAGCCGTAATTTTTGATGGTCCACAAATAAGAAGGTTGATAAATGATGAAAACTTTAATAGTTATGTGACTGACATTGAAAAAAATGCCTTGAATGAATTCAAAAATAATGAAAGTTATGCGGAGCATATTGAAGGGATGTTGTCGCACTTCCAGCTGCTTGGTTGTAATATGAGCATCAAAGTACACTTCCTCCACCGCCATTTGGAGCGTTTCCCTGAAAATCTTAATGATCTGAGTGAAGAACAAGGGGAACGGTTCCATCAAGATATTCGGACTATGAAGGAGCGGTACCAGGGTCACTGGAATGCCCACATGATGGCGGATTTCTGTTGGAGCATTAAAAACAGACCTTGTGACATGCAACAAAAATGCTGTTCCCTTGTGTTATCTATTGTGCCTCGCTCGATATCGTGACCTCGGGACTCGAAAGAGTTAAGTCGTCATCATCATATAAGGTTAAAAGAGAGACAAAAAGTAATAAGCGACTAACACAAGGTATGTGTAAGACAAATGTGAGTGGAAACTGGAGGGGACGCCCTAGAAGGACATAATTATAGTGACCTTATTAGTGATGTTCTTCAGAAAGGTCTGGTTCGTAGGACTCGCCACCGGCGTGCGTGTATGACCAGACGTATGAACGTAAACGAAGCAGAAGGAGTATGTAAGGATCGTAGCAGGTGGCGTTCTGTAGTTTCTGCCATGGGAAGAAGGCGTGAGTTTATGTATGTATTAAAAGTAATACTGACCTATGCTAGTGGGTCTGGAGAGCGGTAACAACTGCTGCGGGAGGCTGGAGATAGGCGCGGGCGTGTCGGGCACCTCGCTGAAGTGTAAGTACGCCTCGCCCACGAACGTGTTGCTGACGCTGAACATGTCCTTGTCTTTTATTACTAGGTGTATCAACCCGTCGGTTATGCGCCGCTGTTCTGGTGTTAGAGGGCTGGAAGATAAAGGTAGTGGATGGTTATTTAATTGTAGAACTTAAATATTTTACATAACTCTGTACCTATTTATGAATAAGAGAAAGATACATTGACGGCGCAGTTGGGCAACCGTTTTCCACTCGGAACATTTTATATTTGGCACATAATTATTTCTTGTCTAGGCCAGTCTGGGTATTTCCGCCTGTAATATTTGTGTCTGCCAATGCTGCGTTTTTTGTGTCTTTATAAGTAACCTTGAAAACATTGATAAGCGATCAGACGCAAAAGTGGCATAATTTATAAATTATTCTACAAAATTTTGTAATTTTAAATTAGAGGACATTACCCTGATAGTGCAAGAAATAGCATTGACAGAAATAACAAAATATTTGAAAACTTATTTATTTAAAGAAATACAGTTCGGAGAAAACAAACAACGCGGCACTCTGCCAAATAATGTGCATTATTTGGCCTACGGCATCTATACTCTATTTTGATCCGTGAACTTCTTCCAATATTAGCTGTATCGCTATTTATTACGTCAATGTCACTGCTACACTCTGCTATCGCTTCCGAAGACCAACAAAAAAGTATGATTAATAAAACCTGATTTGTCATCCCTACAGGTTTGGTTTGGCCTTAATTTGTATAAAAATACTTGTGACTTCATCAGAAGTATCGGCTAGTAAGCGAGTATAAGACGTTTCTAGAAGCCTTATCACGACAAGCGTCATCAAACCTGTGATCAGTAAATTTGCTGTCAAATATTATGCAAAAATACCAAAAATCAATCATATTGATTCGAGATGTAAAACACTGCAAAGTGGTGGTAAGTCTCGAAATTGAATATACCCAGTAATTATTTTAAACTACCTATAATTTTTATTAGTTTAATAATAGTAGATTCTTAGTATTTCATTGTTAGGTAGGTACATAACGTTATATAGTTCTAAATACAAGTACAGTACAACTATTTTCTTAATGTCCCTCGGGAATCATCGTATTTCCGAATACAAACGAATGCTAATTTCCATGTCGATCAATTATTAAATTTATCGTGTATAATAATTTGAATTCAGAACTAAATACTTTATTCTTGTTTGTTGTCCTATTGTTGTACACGTAACAACAATAAAGTACTTAGTTCTGAATTCAAATTATTATACACGATAAATCTAATAATTGATGGACATGGAAATTTGCATTCGTTTGTATTCGGAAATACGATGATTCCCGAGGGTCATTAAGAAAATAGTTGTACTGTACATTAGTTTGGTACTTACATTAGGAACATTTCATCATACAGGGGGAACAAATTCTTATTATGGGTTTGTGTCTTCGGCTTCTGAACGTTGACGTAAGAATCCTCCGGTAGTAAGGCCACTCGGACATACGAATCACATAGACCTGAAATGGTTATAAAAGACTTGTGTTTAGGAATTGATGCAAATAATACGATCAAACCGTGTTGCATATAACTGAGTGTTGTTTAGATGCTGCACATAACACCATCAAACTCTCTGTTTTTGAAACAAACAAACATCTGAACAGGAATTCTACTGAAAACAGCTTTCTTTGGGTGCTATTTGATTAAAATCATCATACTTCCAAAATGTTGATTTTATTGGACAACATACGATATAACCATGTAGTATGACAATAAAATCTACCCTGTTATAAATACTGTATACCCTTTTACACAACAAAAATTAAGGAATTCTTATCAGTAATCCGCTGACCAATTATTATTTAATAATTAAGAACGTTAAGGGGGAAGTGCCAGGCTACCCGGGAAATTCAAATATTCTTAGGTTTTTTGCAAATTGAAGGTCAGTCAGGTTATATGTTGATCAAAATATGATTCGGGACCGTAACAAGTATGTATTTAGAGAATTATAATCATTAAAATCGTCAATATAACCCTCTAGGTTCCTATAATCCTGTTGAATGACAAAGACACTGACCTGCAAATTGCAAAAAGAGTAAGAAAATTTGAATTTCGCGGGCAATCTGGCGCTTCCCCTTATTTAAGTTCAATAAAAAGTCCACAAGCTTACCATTAGAATCAGCAGGCGTCAAATTCCTGGCATTCATAATCTCAATCTTCAAATTATTGTCTATGAACTGCGCCCGAACAGTCAACATCCCCATCTTAGGTTCCTGTACCGTCTGCTGCTCCTGCCACCTTTCTAGATGGTACTGATGTATCAACTCCCTGGTCTCCATACCATGGAGCTTTAGTAAGTACTCGACACGTTTTAACGTATCTGATGAGTAGGTATCTTTATTGTCTTGTCTGAACGACCGTATCATTATTTTGACGCATTCGTGTAGATTCGAGAAGAATGATGGTGGACGGCGTTTCTGTAATATGTTGGGAAGTTATTATCTTCTATGCCGATATGTGGTCATTCATACGGTGTATTTCTTTGTCTTATTTGGTAAACAAATACGGAACAAAAAACATGAGTCTTTGCATTCATCACACATTTTAAATTAGATCTGAACTTTTAAACACCTCAAGAAACATACGGTGTGAATTACATCAAAAACTGTTTCGAATTGATTTTCTTAATATTGAAATCTCTGTACAATAAATTTGTTTGCAAAATAAGACGTATCCAAAAAATACACTTACAAGGCATAATTATCCCATCACCACGATGCTAGTAGGTATTAAACGATACAAAGCGGTCATAATATTCAAACCATCACCATTCATGCACATGTAGAGGATGGGGCTTTAATAATGTTCGCATGATAGGTAAAGACATGCTGATCATGCAATAATAATACTTATGAATACAACCTCATTGCATCAAAGATATTTTAAATCTGGAATTATCAATTTTATTGCATCTCTTTATTTAATTCTCAATTCAAAAATCACGAAGGTGTTGAAGAATCTGGGCAAAATCGCACATGCTACAATTTGGAAAGACGCAAGACGAAGGATAACAAGACTGACGGATAACATTAAATTTGACGTTTTCACATTCTTTGGAAATTAAGCTTTTAGAAGCGAACAAACATATTTATACACGAGAACAGCTTAGAACTCTAACATATAACGTCAATGACTTAATCATCAACTGGTGTAACATTTTAGTCACCATACACGAAACATTGAAGCCAAGTCCAAAAGTCGTTTCCCATTTTACATACATTACGTATTTTGCACGTGCCGTCAATTTGTTTATAGTTAGCAGCCCGCATTGTATACAGGGTCAAATTTAATTAGCCAGCGAAACTCCGCAGACGTGATGGGTATCGATATGTAAACACAGTAAAAAAAAAACTACTTTTTTTGTGGCCAACGACCACATGTATGCACTTGAAGTATGAATGAGCTTAGAAAATCTGTTTTTTTATGTAAACTTCACAGTTGTAATGGTAATCGATATCTAAATACGATAAAACAAAAAAACTGATTTTTCAACTCATACTTCAATTAACTACTCGACCAGCAGTCGTTGACCCCAAACATAAATGTTTTTTTTTAACCTGTTTAGTTATCGACACCGATCACGTCAACGGAGTTTCGCTAACTATTTATTTATGACCCTGTAGTTAGCAGTCCGCAATGTATATAAATAAGTGTAACCTTGGAATAAGAGCAACATAAGACAGTAATATACACAAGGTGCTTGCTAGAACTATGATTTACCGCTTCGAGGCTGGCGGCTGCCGATTTGCTCAAGCGGCGCGGGTCGATATAGCGAGTTATCTTTGCCCTTCGGTGCTATTGAAAACAACAATAAAACTTTTTTATATCATAATTTACATGAGACACATTCTGGTTACAATTGTTTAGAATTTTTTAAGGTGCTTTTTTTTTCGGTATTTTCCGACTTGAGTCCGGCTCAAATGTTATCGGAGTGATATACTGAGTCCGTTTGAGTCCGAAATAGTTCAGGCAATACCAATACAAACACCAAAATTGTTCAACAACAATAGTTTTTCCTATAGGTACTATTACAATGAGTGCTCTCTATATCTCTGGCTTCGCGGTAATTTATTAGACGACGCGACGTGTGGCCTTCAAACGTCAAAGCAAATAAAATTAATTAACCAGGAACGACGCGACGGTTAATTTTCATTCGTACGCCGTCATTAGTTTCTGATTAAATTCTAAGACCCGCTTGCACCACAAATCATTAAACACTTACCACTAAACGAATTTAAAACATCGTTCTGTTTCTGTCAACCGTGTGAAGATGACAGAGACAGAATGATGTTTTAAATTCGTTTAATGATTTGTGGTGCAAGCGTTCCTAAGTAAATTAACTACTAATTTAAAAATAAAATTAAACCTAATATTTCTTCTAGAGAAGCAGATTTAAATACTTTAAATAGTATTCTTGTTTTTAAGTATTTCAGTGCGTTCTAAAGTTTACTCAATCAAACAAAATTCTTGTGTAGTGCACACTTCTAAATAGTATAATTTGCAATAGCGTGCGATACAAATGCAACATTATTTACCCTGAACATAATATAGTTGGGGGATACTTTGTTTTTTCCAAAATATCTACGCCTAAACAAGCGAATACGGGTGGAGATTTTCTCTTTCTACAAACGAAAATTAATAATGGGTTAGTATTGTAAGAGACTGAGAGTTATTTTGTTTTGTGTGAGTCCTGTGAAAAAACCTTATGTATGAGTGAAAATTACTGTAGTGTGTTTGTAAGTAAGTTATTTCATGATGTCAAGTATTAATTTTGAGCTGTTAACTGATATTAGTAGAAGGTATTAAAAAGTTGGTACTTATGGGTTAAGGTCCTTGGAACTAGATATGAGCTTTGTTTATGGTACGAGGACACTGAACTAAAAGTAGTACAACCTGCGCAATCGCAACATCGCAGATCAATTCGATCGATTGAAAACGAGTCAGGCTGATATTGAATGGCGGTCTTGTACACTTGTACACACACAAATTTATAGCTCATGTCTGGTTATAAAGACTATAAAAAACAATAGCTGATTAGAAAGTAAAGAGTATTAAAACAATGCTATTATACAGCTGTTAGCTAAATTCGAATGACATCTATAGAATAATGACACAAAAAAGCAACTGACCTCTAAATTAGCCTGTATAAGTTCATATAACACTTCTCCAAGTTGTTCCCATACAATTTCTAATGTTCTAGAAAAGTTTTCGTTGTTCAAATGTTGGAATAAAGTGTCTAAGTTAGCTTCTAGGTAGCGCATAACGCGGTCCATGCTTGAACAGTCTTGATGAAGGAGTTCTGCTCCCTCGATCAAGAAACGGGTGATGGAAGGCATCATCTGAAACAGTGACATTCTTTTACATGTTTTCGATCATCGAATTTGATGTATTTTATTGATGGTGCTGTAAAGTAACCCCTCCCGCAAACCTAAATAAAAAGGGGATAACTAACTAATGTCCTTCAATCCTTAGACGATTTCAAAAGTAATATTGTGATCATGGAACTCACCTTTTTAACCATAACTTCTAGGAGATCCACTATTTTATTTCTTACGGTATCTATGGCATTGGCGATGACATTCTGTAGTGTCTCCTTACACCTGGAAAAATGAAAAAAAAAATTGAGTATGAATAACGCTTATGTGGAGTATTTTTAACGTTATTGAACGACGAAACGGACTCGTGTGCGTACGAGTGTCATAGAGATATCAAGTTGGCAAGTTATTTATTAGTGACTAGACGACTCGAGACATCCTGTCCAAGCAATGTGAGTAAATTATCATATCAACAACTCGCTCAACTACAAGGATTATTTTTAATTTTTTGGGAGGGTTCTGTCCAGCTGGCAATAGACTTTGGCGCACGTAGTCGATGTTGTAGATGATAATGTTCTAATAGTAACCCACCTCTGTGCCTCCATGGGCGACCTCGCCTCGCACATCTTCTGTATGATCTCGTCCATGCCGAGCTCCGTCACGAAGGGCGTGAGGCTCTGGCGCACGTAGTCGATGTTGTTGATGGCGACGCACCAGTCGATGGTCACTTCGAAGCGTTCCTCGAACACGTTGGACACGTGGCCTACGTTGTCCACGCGGCCGGCCATCTTGTCTGAGTAGAATACGCAGCAGCGGCAGATGTCCTGAAGATGAGAGGAAGGTTTTGGTTACAGTTTTATGCACGTATTTTTCGTCAAATCGAAATTAATTTTAGCAAAAGTTTTGTAAATTGCTTAACTTTGACATTCGTCTTTAAGAGGGCCATTCCCGGTCCGTCTATCGTCAACGCGAGCATGATTGAAAGCTTGTTGTTTCATCCAACGCAATGTTTGAAAAAGAAGCAAGAGTGAGAACGCGATAACATCGAATGAAAATGGGCGCGCAGAGATTTCACAAAACTTGTTCCAAGAAATACGTGTTTTTGAAAAAGCCTTACAAGTTTTTGGAAAAAATGTTTTTCATTAAGAATCTCCATTATATATATGTGCGAGGTTTCTATGAAGATGTTTTCTTTACTTTTATAATTTATGAGTACATTATGAACAGCCAAAGTTCAGGTAAAATTTGTGCAAAAAAGCAGATTTTTGGAGGCTTATACTGAATTTGTTTCTCCAAATTTAGATTTTTTGCTTGCATAGAAACCTAGATAAAGTGCACAAGATACCTATTAGTTAAAACAATTCAATAAATGATGTGTTACAACGCCATAATCACGTACGAGCGTTTGTATGATAAATATGACGGGTTTACCGCTCTTAATTTACAGGTTTAATGAAAAGGGTTTAATTACATAAAAAGTTGAAACTTAAGAACACTACATAACCAACCATTTGTATACTTACATCAATAATCTTAGCCACAAAGGTATAACAGCCTTCAACATCAGGCCACGCTAGCTGCTGCCAGAAGATCTTGATCTGATAGAATATAGCCAAGGTATCGACTCCGGAACTGCTATACTTCACGTTAGTATCCACTGGGACCAAGTTATCAAGGTCTACGGCCTTCTCTATGCGTGTGAGTGCTTTGTATGCGGCGATGTCTAACCATTGGGCCACGCCACCGAAGAACCATGCGTGGAATTTTGATATGGCGTATGATTGCCAGTCGGTCTCGTTCAGCCCTTGACCTAATCTGTAATGAGGATAATGAAAGGTTTATATAGTGTCAAAAGATTCTGAAAATAACTTTATTACAGGGAAGAATAAAGCAAATTCTTCAGATTTATGAATTAAATAAATATTTTCTATAAAATACCTGAATTTCTTGGCATACGAAACGTAATGACTACGTGGGTAAATAGAGATAGATAATATGTGGCCATGAGAGCCAAAGTGGCCTAACTACCTACACAATAGTTTTCAGTAGTAAGGAAAAAACAGAAGCCCTGATTTCAAATAACTTAAACTAAACTAATTTATAAATTAACTAATTTAAATAGGTACTTAATTTAAATAGGTACTAAATTTAAAAAAAGAACTAATTTGTAGGCCACTGTGGCGCTATGACTTTACCGTTTAGAGCAGTTTTTTCTGAAAAAAAACAGTATTGAAAAAATGACAGTTAGGCCAGTCTGGCTCTCATGGCCTCATATATGGTAAACACATCAGATTTAAGAGTTTAGCAAATATTTCAAAATAAATACATGTTTTCCCAGACATACATACATACATCCGTAACATACATAGATATAATACTCATACAAATATAATTGTCAGTAATTATTTACGCGATTAAAAAACAAAGAAATTGGTAGACGCGACGGCCCTCGCATTTAAATAATTAACAACATTACACGGCTATTAAGTCCATTGTATGAGTCGTTCTTTTTGTTACCATGTTAAGCACACATTGAAACGCAAACATTTGAGACTGATGACTGAAAAATACTGTGAAGAAATATCGAATACATTAATTGTGTTTACTTTATGTTCCACTTGCTTCAGCCCGCGACTTCGTCCGGGTGAAATTTCTTGTTTCCCGACCCACCGCGTGGCATCGCATCAAAAACTCAAAGCATTTATTTCAAATAAACCAATTACAGGCACTTTTGAACTGTCAAGGGGTCGGTCAGTCAGAAAGATGAAGCTAGTTGCCCATTCCAAAGCGTAGTAGGTACTTATGGAGAAGAACGGGCAAGAAACTCCACGGACACTCTTTTAAATCAAAATATGGTTACAAAATATTGGTTACATCATATTGGTTGGCATCGCCTGCCCGCGCTATTATTTCGTTTTCGCTTAGCATGCTTTTTACCTTTTTCTTTTTGCTCGGCTCCTAAGAGTCCTAGCGTGATATTAAATAGCCAAGAGCCTTTCTCAAAAATTTAACTATCAAATGCAAAAATATTTTTTCAAATCGGACTGGTTGTTCCAGAGATTAGCGCGTTCAAATAAACAAAAAAACAAACTCTTCAGCTTTATTATTCAACAAACAGATAGACAATAATTTTTGAGTCATAGGCTATGTTCTGTTATTATTTGGAAAGCCACTTTCAACTGTTTTAATGTAGGACATAGTTAAACATGCAACGATTATATGAGTAATAAAATATAAGTAGATGTTCATGCTAAATAATAAGTAACGTTATCGCATAAATAAGATATGGAGGCCTACATAAAACGAGAGCAGTATACATTATCTTAAGAATAACTGTCTCATTCAACAAAGAGCTATAAAGGGCAGTTTTTAAGTGAATCACTCAACAAAATCATTCAATAAAGGAAAGGCATTGTAGCTTCATATAGCTAGCACACACCTTTAAAAGATTACATGTAAATGTGCAATGTAGTTAGTTATGGAAGTAATCTAGTAATTTATGTTAATACATTCATAAACTTACGCCTTTGTCCAATGGGAATAGGCAGAAAGTACAGATACCACGTGCCACTGTCATTTTAAATTATATTTAATAAAAATCTTAAATTCAGTAATTGACAACAATGCACAGCCTTAGCCACTGGGTTTAGAAATATGAAATACTGCAAGAGTTCCTAAGGAACTAAAAAAGGGGTTTTAGGGTTTTTAAGGGAGTAGAGGGTTTTGAGATATCCGTCCGTAGAGGGATTAAATAGATAAAAGTTTCAATTTTGTCTTTTTTTCCAACGGGAAATCCCATCGGGTGGCCGCACGTCTTATATATATAATTATGCTGATACTCACGTCAAAAACCTTTGTAAAGTGAGGTACAGTTCAAACAGCGTAGTCCCCATAGTCAGGGGTTCTGAGCTAACGGACGAAGCCCCAAGGCCCGTATCTCCATTGATGCCTCCAGCCAGCGTGGTTGTGGACCCCTCACTGTACCGCAGCCTCTTCAAACTCTTACAAACGTCTACTACCTCTGATTCCACCAATGAGGCTAACTTGCTTTCGTACAACCCGTATAGTGTCTTTGAATAGGGGAAGCTCATTACCCTGTAAATAGTGAAAGCTCCAATAAATTTATTTGTTACACATATACACAACATCATGGCTACCTTCCCCAAATCAACCAAATTTTGCCAGTTATTTCTAAGCCTCAAGTATAAAACGTTGGTTAGCTCGGTTAAATTCGGCCTTTAATCCAAACTCAATGCTACTAAGAAATTTCTGGCCACAAAACTCAATAACACTGCTCAGCCTCGGAAACGTACCCATGCTTGGTAGTCGCGCAGATTCATTACTCTAAGGAATTAGCGAACCAATAAATATCGTTCGCATAATAATCATAGTAACAAAGAAAATTGTGCTAAAAATAGGTATGACTCAAACATGAGTAAACACTATTATTGAAAATTGTATGATGTATATACTTACTCAACGAAAACTCTGTCGTAATACTCGACGGCTCTTTGCAGATCAGACCGGACTAACTGTATGGCTCTGATCAAATGCTGCAGTCTTTTGTCCTCTGTTTCATCCTTACACTCGTTGTTATCCAGTATGTGAACAAACCAGTCCGAAGCTCCCTGTATCACTGCTTGTTCCAACACGATCTGAATAGTCAACTTCCCCATATCTTCCCTCAGCCATCCATACAAATTAACTGGGAATAAATCTAAACTCTCCGGAGCATCCAAAACGGACAACTTGTACAGAATCTTGAGGACTTCTCTGAGTGTCTTCATGACAGTTTTGTCGCCAGCAGTCTTTTTCCTTAGTTTCCTAATGTGACTGTAGCATGTTGGGAGGAGTTTCCTCGCGCCATCCCAGAACAGCTTGACGTCCTCTTCATTTACTAGACCTGGAATAAAATAAGGGTAAATGTTAAAGTGGAATCGACACACCTAGATTTACGATAGGTTCTGAACAGTAATAGTTCTGGTAATATTGGTATTAAAAAGACTTTTTTGATATTGTGAACCGGGACCTACAAAATATCTGGTATTAAAATCAATAATTAAGAAGCCCATTAAGATCAAGGGTTACGGACCTGATGAAGGTCGCGGGAATCCGCTGGATGGAAGAAACATAGAACTGGTCGTTCTGACCATGCTTAGGGTAGGCCTATATCCAGCTGTGGACGTCTTTCAGCTGAATAATGATGATAAAGGTGAAAGCGCACTTACCCGACTGCAGCGGCTTGGTGATCTTATCCAGCAAGGTGTTGAAGAGTGCGAAGCTGAGCGGGTGGTCGTTGGTGACGGCGCAGTACACGGCCCACTGCGCGAGCGTGTTGTGGCTGGCCGCCAGCCCCGACTGCGCCGCGTGCTGCGTCAGGATCGCCTCGGCCGCGGCGCTGAAGTTGCCGCACCACCAGTATGGTGCCACCTGCGGGCCGACGGTGGCAATGGTACACTACTCATAATACTAATAGGCAAGTAACGATTAGTCCTAAGTAGTGAGTAGATAGTCAAACAAACAGGTTTTCATGAAAGAGATCATATAATCCGGGGAAATACTACCGCTGTACCTATGTATACCTATTTCTGCTACTGAGCGGCGTTGCTATATTCCGATTGGAAAAGTTCGGGTATCTGGAATAACAGTGCCTTCATAAGCATTTCGGTGATGCCTTTTTATTTATTTACTATTACCACTTAAATTAATTCAATATTACCGATTTTTATTTTGCCGATATCCATAGGAGACGTGGACCACTTGTGGGGCACCTGATTATTCTTCAATATTATAAAAAGTCAGCTTAGACACACGAAACAAACAATACTACCACCAACCAAACCAAACCAGCTACCTATAAATCAAACCAGCGCCGGTGCTCTGACTCGCTTAGGGTCGAAGCATTATGCTGAGCGATGATAGTTTTGCTTGGATGTGGCGCATATTTTCCTCACAACTTGTTCTTTTTGTGTTTGTGTTCTTTCTCTGCGTCATGTTTACCACAAATAAACGTATATTCTTTCTTTTTTTTTCAATAAACAATGGCAGCGGTAACACGACAGGCGGTTTGGTCCACGCTAGGACAAACTAAGAGATCGTACAACAACGGTACTAATTGGGTATTCGACACGGTTGGTCACGAATGACAAAGTTCATTGTTATTTGTGTAATAGTTTTTTCCGTCAATAGTAATAAGCTATCACGTAAGGGGAAATCCTTATCTACTCGTTCAAGAACAGATATATAGGTCAATACCGGGTTGGTGACCCAAAGGACATCATTGACGAAACGTAAATGTTACAACATATTATACTAGATGATTACTATTACTACGTACATTATATACATATTATACTTATTTAATAATTATGTTAAGTATTTGATCTTCTGGCCAAGATAAGAATTTGCAAATTAATGTTTAGACGCTTTCATTATAATTAGCCGTTATCATTTTGAGAAACAAGTTCTAGTTTCAACACACACGTCAGTAGACAAAAAGTGGGCTATGCAACAAAATTTACCTTTAGGAAACCATGTGTGATGTCAGATCTATAAAAAGCATGGTTATTTTTAAAGAAGTTAAAGAGGAAAAGTTTATTTTAAATAAATTAATCAGCGTTTGATCAATAGGAAAACATTTATTAGCATGTTTAATTGAAGGTTGTACCTACTATCTATGTATGAATACTTCAAAGTCTGCGTTAGTCTGAACCAGACCATGACCTCAGCAGTTTGTTTATCCCGAGGCACAAACAGGGGCATTATTACGATCGGAAAATATAACTGGTACACTCAAAAGTTAAGATTAGTATGTGGTTTATCTATTAAACTTCTAACAGATAGATCAATTACGAACATAAAAAGAAACATTCCAACTCGAAACAGTTGACGTAAGATCTAGTTCAATCGAATTCAAAAGTTCGCTCAGAGATCGTAAAGTGACGAAGTCGCAACTTTACGATTGTTTTTCGTATCACTGTCAGTCAATAAAATGATGCAAAAGCAAAAATAGCTGTGAGACCTTCAACTGTTTACACGTGAAATTGATTAAAGGCTCCCACAGACAGGCGCGACGCGACAGCGCGACACATAGGCGCCGCTCGTCGCGCGACTTGCGGTGCCTTTGTGTCGCGCGCGATTCGCGTAGCGTGTCGCGCCTGTATGTAGGAGCCTTAATGAGTCTACCTCTGCATCTCATCATAATACCTATACATATTTCCGTGAATATGAGACACCTGGTCTGAGAATTATGCAGTTTGCATAATGAGATCATTTACAATGAGACATCGACAAAATTCTTGTCGTTACAAAAATAGTTTGAATAACACATACTTACGTTGTTTTATGGAGTTACCTCATAATAGCTACCACATGGTACGTTAGGTCAGTGCCTAGGAAGTCACCGTTTAGTATGCATGGCTCGCATACGGCTGGAGGAATGACTAACACTAAACTACTACGACTTACTAATACTGGCTACACAATTACGCAGTATACTGACCTTAGAGTTTTCGAGCTCGTGCAGGAGAATGATTCTGAGGAGGTGTCGGTGTTCCTGAGCAGCTACTTGCGAGTTCTTTTCCGAAGAGAAATTTAGTCTCACTTTGACCACGCCTTGACGCCTTAGTTTGCTTTTCTTGCTGAGACTGAACCACATTATCATACCTCCCGCGGGAATTGACTGCAATGAAACAACTTTGTTAAACATCTCTAAACATTCAATCATAGACTTTGTGTTACGAAATTATTGGTCGTTAAATCATAATTCTTGAATCTGCATTTTTTTTTTAATTCAACGTTTTTGTTGAAATCTATTTTGATACGTCGGAATAAGTGACTTATAAAGTAGTACTCGTTCCTTACTTTAAGTGGTATATTAGAAGTGCCAATCAGTTCGTTATCATGTTTCCCCGTAGAAGCAGTGATAGCTATCTCCTTCATAAGTTTCCGGAGACCTTTCACCCCTTTCACTTCAAATATCTTGGTCATTTTCTCCTTTACCGTCTCCGCAGGATCGAAGTCCCTGAAAGGTACAAAATTATTGTCATTCACTGCAGAAATTCTTACTTTATACATAAACACAAAGTCATTGGCATTTGTTACTAGGGCATAAACATTTAATCACTGTGGTTTTATGTCACCTGGGTAATAAAAATCAAGAATATGAATATGTTTCACATAGTTGCGTGCTAAGTAACACCGCTTAATAAAAATACCATTAAAACACAGGTATAACGCGGTTCAGTGAAATAGCTAATCACAGCCGTAAAGAGAGGAGGTGAACAACCCTCGGTTTAGTTTTTGGATTTTCTAGTTACTCGATTGTTTTCGTCACGCAGAT
This sequence comes from Dryobotodes eremita, assembly GCA_917490735.1. Classification (NCBI taxonomy): domain Eukaryota; kingdom Metazoa; phylum Arthropoda; class Insecta; order Lepidoptera; family Noctuidae; genus Dryobotodes; species Dryobotodes eremita. Next base: position 11,813,336 of record OU823251.1, on the reverse strand, counting down.
TTAATTAATTTCATTCAACAGGCAAAGGATTTATAACAAGCGGTGTTTGAACTTACCATACTTCCAGTACGAGGGAGTCTTCTTGAACGCTTCCTGGCATAGGTCTGAAAACATAAACATTTGTTTAATTACTCGTTTATTTACAAGCAACAAATAAATAAGTTTGAACAGCATTTCGTGTGAAATGTATGCCAAGGCACAAGGTCCACGGATATTTTTGCACTTGCACTAACGGAGTCGTAAATTTTTATAGCAACATTCTACTCTACTACATTTTACTATGATGTGTGTAACATTTCTCTGTCTACGTTATTAGGTCTAAATGAAACAGTTACTAGGTCATGTCATGTGCACCAGAAAATTTGAGTAACAATCAGAATAAAGCAATGAGTACCTATTTATGAATCACATTGATCTATCATAATCGTAATTTCAAATTTTATCGCGTTTCTGCACTAAGTTATCTAAAAATGCATTTTATACGCCATTAATCTGCAGATTTGTTTCAGGCATGACTTCATCAACGAACTCCCGAACTTCTCTCAGCTTTTATCTCCGTACATAACACTTATTTACATTTCTCAGCAAACACTGCATCCACTGTTAGCATAAGATAACGGTAAGATGCCTCATCTTTTAAATTTTATTTTGTTCATTTGACGATTTAATCTACGTGTATCTTTATGACTTTAACTACCTCAATTACATTCTTACAAGTCTTAAAATAATGAGACAATTACATAATGAAATATACTTACAAAGAAAAATGTTCCTCCCATAACGGGTTGAGAGTACCAGACTTGACTGAAGTGTTGTACCTATGCGTCGGGTTGGACATCAAGTATATCGTGACGAAGGGATCACTCAGACCATTCGGGTCCTTAGGAACCAAGTCTTTGGCTTCAACCACTTCAACATTCAGCATCAGTTCGGGTGGTTCCTTCGCTTCAGCTTGTGTGAGCAGCTGTGTGTGCTTGTCATTAGCGATTTTGAAAGCTTCTTGTATGTAGGACAGCATCGCGAGCTGTCCCACCTCGCACCCTACGTCACATCCCCCGACATTGTGTAATATCTCGTAAAGTACTTCCAGATAAAGTTCATCGACCTGGAAATTAACATTTTATTTAAAATAGGTCTACCTACCTAACATAATGTTAATTGCAGTCATGACCTACATGATAATTAAACGTTATAAATAGATATAATGTAGGTAAACGATAATAATTGGAGCAATTTACATAAAACACTAACAACTGTATTACAATCCTATGCAATTATGAAAAAAATATGTCCTATTAACTTTTTTGTAAGCACTAACTCATTATTCTCAGGTGTTTTATAATCCTAGGGATTCCCAATCTACTGTCCGATAATTTCTACTCTTATTTAATACAAAAGTACCTACTTATTTATTGCGAACTACCCGACATATACAGGATAAAAAAAGAAGTTATTAGCGCCACACCTCCACTTTTGTCAATTTTATTCTGTTGTGTTTATTTATAAATTGTTGCTGTAAAGCTGAATAACTACTACCTACTCAAATACAACATTGATTTTGAACTAGTTTCGTATAGCCTAGGAAAAAAATTGATCCAACAGTAGAAACGGATGCCGGAAATATATGGTTGTAAGCTATCTTTCCCGCATTATTTTACTTAGGAAGGAATCATTATTTTTATTGAGCTTATATTTGTATACCTAAACATTAAAAAAAATTGTTTAGACACCTTTGTCAACTCAAACACGGCCACTTTGGCAAGAACAGTTTCGAATTGCAAAAACACCACCATCACTATTTACTCTAAGTTGCTAAGTTATCACAAATTATTGAAAACGTTGCACTGATTGATTTTAATTAATCGTTATAATATGTACCTAATACACCCACATGTTCACACAAGAAAATTAGTAGATTCGTACCAGACGCACCATGGAGTTATTTTATATTGAGTATCCAGAGACAAAGCTCCCGATAATATACTACTTAATTTTAACATTTCTACGGTATAATCACAACCCACTTAAGATAGGAGCTCACATCCACTCATTATTTATCATTTGCTTGACGAGGATCTGCTTAAGAAGCCACTTCGAAACGTGACAACAATGATGCTCAAAGATACTTTAAGTGGTTGGCTCACTGTGTAGTCATCCTAGATCGCTACTGTCCGAGGTAACACTCACCGACGAATCATAATAATATCGCAATTTCATAAACCAGTCGACGGGTTCAGGATGCGACGATTATAAAGCTGCACAACAATATCCTCCGCACTGCGGCTAAAACCACAACCGAATGAATCATCGACAGTTTTGAATGATAGGGTGTCCTGGAAACGACACCACCACCGGAACGACCCAACTGCGCGACCGAACAAGAATGTAGCTACCGAAAGAGTTCTCGCCGAGTTTGTAGTGACCCTCTTAAACTAGTTGGGTTACTGCGCCGTAGTGGGAAGCCTATCGATCTGATAGAAAGGTGGTGTTTACGATTAGCCAGTCGGTTGGTTACGAAATAACTGGGTTTGTATTTGTTTCACAGAGCAGAAGATTGATCACCTAGTGAACTTTATAAGAAGGCCGCTATTGTGTGAACTCTGAGTCACAAAACGACTTTTAAAATAGGTATCTTATACCATGCGACCCAGGTACGAACACAGTAGGCCAATACTAGCTAATGAGTTTCACGACCCAAAAAAAAAACTCCAATCGTTAGAACTGACAGGAAATCTAATAGGTACTAATGATCACTTTATTTTTTTATAGTATCCTCGTCATATCCCTCACATTGTTTTTCAAGTGAATCTGATTTGAATTAGACCGATTAAATCGTAGCTTATTCGAACCAATCTTATCAACTAACACAGTAAAGAATGCAAGTTTATCTATCGGCAATTGTATGTAACAAACCCGATACAAATTAGATTTATTACAAAACGTTTGTTTTTTCTCGTGCTGGAAAACCGAAAAGTGTCTAAAGTTTACGGTACACACGTATATAAAAATAAAACTGAAACAACGAAAATAATTCGCGTAGGTAATACAAAATGTGTAGGATGTACAAACTGTCATAGACTGGATCAGCATGCTGGTCTGTCTCTCTAACAATTCCTTCTTCACGCCTCTAAACTTAGTCCGAAGTGTCCCCATACTCCCCATGCCATTCATTTTGACTAACGATTCAGTCATTGTTGACTGTCACATATTCACAAAATTCACTATTAAACCACAACTTGTAAACACACGGTCATAAAAAGATAAAATTGAGGTATCCCGTCATCTTTTCATTGACGGTTTAAACAGTTCACTTGAGGTTATCGATATATCGATACTCGGGAAGAAAAACACTCGGAAAGTGGAGAGAAATGAGTGTGGTGGGAGCTGCCGGTGCACTGGCTCCGGCCGACTGGGACTCGGGATTGAACCCGCACTGCCGCCAAATTCTATTTTTGCAAAGCGCCGCCAACGAAGACGAATGCGAGAGCACACCTAAATAATAAAAAAATCTCCAAAATATTTAAAGACACCACTGATGTGATGTCTCACTCGACCGACATCTTTGTTGGAAGGCAAAATATCCTGTTATGAGTTCCACCATAGATTTTATTATAGAATAAACCAACTGAAGTCTCCAAGTAGTCAAGCAACATTTGCGAAAAATGTTGATTGTAATGTATACATTTTTTTTTCGGATTCCATATACTTACCGATAGAAAGTATACTTTTTAACGTTATTATTCAATCCATTGACGCAATATTCTGAACTAGCTCCAACTCTTTTAGCACTTATACCTATACATCTATCTCAACTAATGCAGAAGGTGTAATATACGAGTATGCTCCTCTTCAGAGCGAGGAAGAACATATACAACAGAACATTCTTATAAGTTTAATGGAATTCTTAATGTAGTTTTACTTACGAAAAAAATACATAACACTTGAACCAAAACTATAAATCGTGAGGCAGGCCGTTATGGCGTTTAATAAATTAATTTTTATTACAATATAAAACAGTACCTACCTGATGATATGTGGTATCTCCTCATTCAACTAAAGCTTTTCCTCTTAGATTTTTTTTTTTTTACAAAAACGGGTATGGCCTCTAAAACCCCTCCTCGGCGAGCAATTACTAAATGCTTCAAAAACTGGCAATTAAAAAAGAATATCGTTATGTCCCAGCGAGAGTGATCTGTTGTCTTTATACATGATGAAAACTGAACTAAGAAAGCCGCTCCAACTGAAATCAGCCCCTCGGACGAGGCGGGAGGAAACCAGCACTCTAATTACGTAACACACTATCAATTACAATCGAATCATTTTGAAGGATATTGCTATTCCATTGCTTCATATATTCGAAAACTTTGTCAACATAAATAACGCATTGAATGTTGTTGCACTGTCAAAATGAAAGCCATTAGTGCATTAGCCGTTAGTATGTTACGCAATTACCCCGCAGTTTACGTCTATTCGAGCAGACTCTTTAGGTGGAAAAGTTAAATAACATAGCTTCCCAAAACTTCTCGGCAATGTTTATAATACATGTAAGTCGTGTTGAACACACAATCAGAAACCAAGGTTCCCAGTTTGCGGGGCAACAGGCGCGCGTGCTGAACGATTTATTTATTTTATTAACCGCGTGCGTTTGGGCTTGCCGGGAACGGAAACTACTCTCTTACATTATTGCCAATTTATTTACATAACTGAACTTCAGCAGGCGCTAGTACGTAACTGTTTAAGTATATTCTCAACAAGATTAGAATTTAAGATGTGCTGCTTCAGCTAAATATATACGTTGAAGCTTATATAAATAAGAATCTCTTATAATATCTAACAGAACACCTCACAAGAGTAGACGGGTAGATTATTAATTTTGGTTGCTACTTGGTGTTTTAAACCGAACCGTTGAATTGCCCTATCACACGACACACACAATCATGGCAAGAAACATTAATCAAGATCATTCTGAGCTACGGATAACCAACAGTCTGTGGAGTTTACCATTTAGCATTCTAGAATCTGGATTGATAAATCGGTTGATAGATTTTAAAAAAATTACACCATCATCCTATATTGCGCTGTTTGAGGAAATCAAGTGCACTGTGCAACATGAGAAATCAAGTACCTGCTGCCTATCTAATCAGCCGTCTCTATCAGATTCAAAGCAGTTATATTTTAAAACAAAATTATGATTTGTAGTTCTTAACTTCCGAACCTACAAGTTACTCTATCCTACCCCGTCTAAAGATTACGTTAATGCATCTTGAGAATATCCAGGCAATACACCAAGCGTATAACTGTCTAAATCTAGATAATGTAAAACAAAAGTACTTTGGGGCATTGGAGAGAATATACCAATAATAACGTGGCTTTGAAGTTGATCTTTTTTTGGTAATAGATTAACAACACTTCATATTCGCTCCTGTATCTGCTTTAATACATTCCATAGCGGATGTTGTGAATTAGGGACCCCTGTACCATACACTCACGGACCACTTGGTTTGATATTTTCTTCACAGATAAAATTGGTACTGTAGTGTCAACTTCTTAGTAGGTATTTAACTTATATCTGCAATTATGGCGACGCCTATTCGGAGAAACAAACACGGAAAGATAGTTCAGTCGGAAATTCCAACTTTAAAGAAAAGGGGAATGACATTGGAAATGACGCATTGAAGGCGACGACGGTCATTGAGATCAACCTTGGTGAGGAAGTTGACAAAATAAAACGAGAAAAGTAAAAATTTGCTGGATGCCTGCCAGTAACACGGGCGAGTAGCGACCATTGTGCGATTGAGACCACACAATCGTAACGTGTACCTACTGTATAACACTAAGAAAAGGATGAGGTTACATAACGAACATTGATAAAGTGTAGGTACACAGCACGATATATCAACTACATATAGGTAAACACCTATATGCTCTCAAGTCTCACCCAACAAAAGCAGTGCACCTTTAAAGAATGTCAGTTAACCAAAGTTGTAGTACTTATAGATATGAGTATGGATTTTATTCATAAGCATTTTATATTGCAGCCGTCTAATTGTATATAGAGAAGAATGAAGATCCTCTGTTTCATTCTACTGTCTACTACGTATTCACATACAAACGTTTAATCGAGAACAATAATAACACAGTTAAGCGTACCGAGCGATGCAATCGTGACTCCACCTTGGAATATTGCCCATGATAGCAAATACCTCAGGTTAATGTCACTGCATCGTTTCAGCGGAGCCCAAAATTAACTGTGACACACTTTCCCAGGATAGGTATAGCCCAATGTCTAGTTCAATTAGAAGTTAGGCCTGACTGGAGATCAGTTAAAGAAACCTAAAAATACCACAGATGTCGTAACGACACTCGGCTAACTCGTGGGTTACGAGAGAGCAGTGATTTCCGCCCCGATGAAATGTTTATTGTCTGTGCACTTTCCTGCACAACCAATTTAGGGATATGGGTCAAATCGTGTAAATAAATTACAGCTAGTTCCTATTCTTCAAAACTTCAGACAATCACAAGAGTTTGAACAGTTTGGTTGACTGAGTATAACAGATAAGTAGAATTCGTTCAAGTAATTGTATAATAGGTAGGTAGATACCTAATCATATTCTCGGATGTTGTCGTAACTCTTCACGGTCTTGACCCTACAGTTTATCAGATAAAAATAAAATAATATAGCGAATCTGATTGACAAAGCTGTTTTTGCATTCACTCGTTTTAACTAGGTATTTAATAAGCCTTTTTGAAACATATTTTATACATATTGGAACGCAATAAATGAATATGAATATGAAGTAACTTCTGCAGCTGCACTTCTAATTAGGTGCCTGGGCTTTTTTTGTACCTACCTACGCAGTCAATAGCAGAGATAAGTACTTCAGAATTTTAATCCATCCTACTAATATTATAAATTCAAAAATAACTTTTATGTTACCTTTTCACGCCTAAACCACTGAACGGATTTCGATAAAATTTGACAAGGAGGTAGGTGGCATCCTGGAGAAGGACATAGGCAACGCTTTGCCCCGGTAACACGTTCCCGTGGGATATGACACCCACGCGGGCGATGCCGTTTGCAGAAGCTAGTGTTAAATATAAGAACCGATCGTTCTTTATACGTGTAGCCTACTCGATCATATCCAGTCCCAACCGTTTTCGATTGTTTTAAAAATCATCCATAAAAAACAATAATCCTTATAATGCTGACAGAAAGTGTGAAAGGCAATAAACGATTTATGCAATCATGTAAGTAAATAAGTAGTTATAAACGGTATGTTAGCTTATCTACTCAATGGTTTGACAATATAAAATCAATGAGACACTATCTTTTAACCGAATGATTAAAAATAGATGTATTGTGTAATAATAATATGAGATACTCACGTTCCAGCCAACAGCCTCCGCATAACGATCTATTTTGTCATGCTCATCAGGTTCAGAATCTGTGTCAAGTAGGGTCTCATTCCCACTATCTGAGTCACGTATGATGCTTCTACTCTCCGCCTGTAGATCTCCCTCAACTTTCTGTTCCCCATCCTGCTCTTCAGCCTCTTTCAAAGGTGCCAACGGTGTAGATTCCTCTAATGCCGCCTTTTGCGAAGCTTGTTTTAGTATAGAACCAAATTTTTCGAAGAAACTGTCGTCTACTTCTTGTATTCTGTAATAAATATAAGTAAATATAGTTACATGCATATCGGCTACCGTAATTATTTACATCGCTGTTGATAGAAATCTTCTGTACGTGAATCTATTGAATTTGTTCTGTGGACTTAGGTACGTGTAACTACTTTTTAGGGCAAGCACGGGATAATAGAACTACCTAACTAAATTAAAATTTAAAATAATGTGCGGGCGGGAATCGAACCCGCTATCAAATAGAGCAAAAAATTTTGGACTGTTCTAAAATTTTATGTATTTCATGAATAATGTGACTGTTCGTTCTTATTGCTTGTCCTGAAACGATGGGTTTCACTTATTTAAATATTTTGTAATTTCTTTTTCATAAAGTTTTACCTATACCAAGGCAGGTACAGGTTTGACTACCTACTTATAAAAAAAAAGTTCCTAGTGTTAGTGTCTTACAAGGTTTTGAAAATAAAGCAACACAAGTTTGAGATAAATTCATATATTCAATTAAATTAACCTTAGAAAACATACTTTATTGTCTTGTTTTAGTACATTCAGGAATGATTGATTAGAGCGAAGGTCTATTCTAAACATTATTTAGGTACCTACTTGTCCAATTAGATCCAGCATATTCAAATCAATAGCATATTTTTTGTATATGATATATTTAAAAAAACAAAAAATAATAAATCAACAAGAATTAATAAAAAAACAAATTAAAAGAAACAATAACATTTAAAAAAAATAGTAACAATTATAAATCACAATCAAAAAAAAATATTCATTTCAAAACAAAGTCAGTTCAATGATAGAGGCGGCTGCAAAGGAATTTAAGGTATTATAAATACTTTCAACCGCCGACAGCATAAATGGAAAGTTATCTAAGTCAAAAGTCATTCAAAGTTATATCTGTAATTTTGATGGTGTACATAATAAAGAGAATTCTATTATATTCTATTCTATTCTATTCTAAAATTACTAGTAAAATTACTTTACACAATGTCAAAAGACCAATATAATAAATATTACAGTATTCATTCATTACTGTTTTCTGGTACATAAATGCAATTTAAAGTCTTATCTTAAACAGCCAGTATTAATTTTATTGATAAAATTAATATAGCACTGAATATGACAACCTAGTTATTCTATGCAATTTAACATTTTAATGCAAATCACAATTTTAATGTAAATAGCGAAGGTGGTGTGACATATCTTCTTTCCATACATAGAAATTAAAATAACTCAACCCTTAGAAAAAAAACTTCATATAATATTTATTTTAGGAAGAACTATTGGTATTAAATAATCATTATTCTGAAAAGATGTCAGAGAATTAGACTAATTTAAATAATTTTAAATGTTGTGAAATCATTTGGTATTTACTGAAAACAAAAAAACAAAACAAAAAAAGTTCTATATAGTATTTTATCCGTTACTAAAATTCTTCTACTAAAGTATATTGAGATATGCAGCATTCTTTTTGCTGGACTCCTTAGTCCCATTTTTCTACTTGGTGTTCTTTAATATTTCACTGTTCCAGGCCTGACATCAGGGTATATTTGATATCTGTGTATTCTTCAACACCATGCATGCTGCCCTCCCTACCAATGCCCGACTCCTTAATGCCTCCAAATGGTGGCTCTGCAGCAGACAGTACACCATCATTAATGGCAACCATACCAAACTCAAGGTCTCTTGACATTCTAAATGCTTGTCCAAGGTCTTTAGTAAAAACATATGCAGCTAGACCACACCTGGTATCATTAGCAATTTCCAAGGCTTCCTGCTCACTTTTAATCTTCAGAACCGTTGCTACTGGGCCAAATACTTCTTCATTAAACACCTTCATATCAGGTGTTACATTAACTAATAGTGTAGACTCAAAGAAATTGCTGCCAAGTTTTTTAGCAATCTTGCCACCAATCAAGGCTTTTGCACCTTTTTGTACTGCATCTTCTACGAAACGGGAAACCTTCTTTGTTTGCTCTAGATTAACAAGTGGGCCACAAGTTACTCCTTCCCGTGTGCCAGGTCCTAAAATACACTTAGATGAAATACGCGCTCTAAAACCTTCTATAAACTGGGAGTAGATGTCTTCGTGTATTAGGAATCTGTTAGCTCCAATACATGCTTGTCCATTGTTCCTGAACTTTGCAAGCATGGCTTGATCCAAAGCACGATTAACGTCAGCACTTGGAAAAACAATGAAGGGTGCATTTCCTCCTAGCTCAAGAGCAACCCTTTTAACACCTTTTGCTGCTAGTCCATACAGATGTTTTCCGACATGAGTAGATCCCGTAAAGGAAATGCATCCAATATGAGGATTCTCACACAATTCTATTCCAACTTCTGGGGCATTTTTTCTGCTACTTGTAACGACATTGATCACTCCACTAGGTATCCCAGCTTTTTCTGCTAGTGCAACAGCAGCAAGAGCTGACAGAGGTGTATCTTCAGATGGTTTGATAACACAAGTGCACCCAGCAGCCAGCAAAGCCCCTACTTTTCTTGTTATCATAGCATAAGGAAAGTTCCATGGAGTAATAACAGATACAACACCAAGTGGCTGTCTTGTAATCATTACATGTTTGTTGGGCCATGGGCTTGATATGACTTCTCCATTTATGTGACGGGCACAATCTGCAAACCAATCTAGAAATGAATTACCATAAGCAACTTCACCTTTAGCTTCAGATAATGGTTTTCCACTCTCAAGCGTTACTATTTGTGCTAAATCCTCAGTATGTTCTTCAGAAACTTCATACCATTTTCTTATTATCTTTGAGCGCTCTTTGGCTGTGATATTCTTCCAAGATTTATGAGCTACAGCGGCAGCTCCGATAGCTCTTTTAGTATCGGAAGCTCCCATATCCGGCACTTTCTCTATAACGGTGTCATCGGCGGGGTTGAACACCCTGAATGATTGCCCACTTCCTGCAACTACCCATTTGCCCTCAACGTACGCCTTATTTTTTAGTAAATGCAGTTGTCTATGCTGAATTGCGTAGGCTATAACATTTCTACGAATACCGGCAGGCAAGAATACCATGTTTACAGATAATGTTCTGAATACGATGTACTATCTCAATGACGCCTTCACACTTTATCACTGACCTCAGTGATCTAATGTTTTTATAACTAAGTCGTTAAAATGGAAGACAAATTAGGCACTTTAAATTTTATAAAATTATTGCACGATCTCCAGTCCGGTCTCCGCCAAAGTTTGTAAAGCACTTAAATTCTGACATTGATTTTCTGTCGGCACGGCTGACTTTGACATTAGATATTTGACACGCCACTTGACACTTTTGACAGCAGCTGTAGCAGCGCAGCTTGTCGCTGGCAGATTCGACATCGGCCAGTTGCCAAAAAGGAAAAAGGTACGTTTCGTTACAAGTAGGGTTACAAACATTTGAAAGAAAACGTATATTATGTATTTTTATAAGTCACTCTTGAAGCAGTCGTATTGAAAGTCACGTAAAGATAACAAAATGTAATCTATATAGACAGAAAGTTGTCTATTATGATAGTTATAATTATTTATAAACGGAACGTTACAAGAAAAGGAATCGCTACTCTGTAATCCCTAGATGGCGTTAGTTTACAATTGCAACAAAATATGCCGCGTAGCGTTTTGTGAAATTCAGCCAATAGTTATTATAGGTACTCTTTGAATTCAGCCATTGCATATGTATGTATATAAATAACACTCAGAAAATACAGGCCAGATGGTTTCAGTTCTTAGAAGATGCAGTATAGTGGAGGGGTGGACCTACGTGATGGCATTTCTAACGAGAAAAAATGAGAAGACCGAAAAATACACAAATATTGCAATTTTAAAGAATTTATTTAGGTAGACATCTTGTAGTTTTTTGGGCTACCTACCTACTTGTTCAGTTAATTATGAACGTGCTTAGTTTGTGACCGACTTCGGTCATTGTTTAAGTAGGTAGGTATCGTACTGATAAGCCTAACCTTTTGCCAAATGTTATCCAATTTTAATCTGTGTAAAACGATATTACATAGGTATCTGCAATTTTATGTCGACGAATACCTAGGTACATAATCAAATTGCACAAATAGTGACTAACATAAAAATAGGTATGGAAATAATTTTAAAGTCACCTGTTATCGTGCACTTGTTCTTCAATAGATTTCTGTTGCTGCAATTTTTCGTAGAAACCTTTCCACATTGATTCTTCATCCATGATGATAAGAAAATTACACTGATCTTACATAAAACAACAATTTTTTACTAAATACAAACAAAAGGCGACCGGCCAGCAACTCGAGACTAAAATAATATGTAGATACCCACGGTCATCGATATACACAATGAATCACAAAACGAATCGAGTCATATGGTCTGGAAGAAAATGACGTAAACAGTACCAGTTAACTCAGTCTTAGATTGGGTCCGGAAATAACGTTATTCACAGCCGCGGTTTGAGAGCAACCGGCTCCAACTACACTTGAAGAGTTCAGTGACACAAAACGCTAAGAAAGTTCACATTGACTTTTGCGTCGACTTAATACGATTGTTCAGGCTGTACCTATTGGATTACTCGCGTGTAAAAATTATTTGGAGTTAACGCTACTCAGTTTGTTTTGGTTTCGGTTCCGGCAACCGGGCCTAGCTGACGTAATTCAAGACGTTTCAAGGTGGCTGTGAACAGGCGAACGTTCTGCGCACACCGCACACCGTGCCACGGCAATAAGCAAACTAAATGTTCTGCATTAGCACACGTGCTTTTGTAATGTCACACAATCAATCTGTAAACATTTAGACAATGATTCTCTCCATTGTGAAGTTATTTTAGCACCATGGTCACTGAAAGAAAAAGGGGTTGAGTCATTCGTCTAACTTAAATCACATGAATAGTCCTAAAGGTTTATTCATATGAAGACAGGATCGGACCATAGTAGGTACCGTACCATGATTTATTTTTGTTACCATATGTATTTTAAAGATTATCTTATTAGAAAGTTTAATGAAGAGTGCTAAGGCTAAAATAAAATTTGACATCTGGAAGTACATATCCCAGCTTCCAAGTGCCCACCTACCTACCCTTCTTCTTCTTCATAACTTATTGTACCTTAGATAAACTTAAAGCGATACTGTACAGATATTTTTCATAAGAATTTTATTCAAAAAGCCCCGGCCGCGGCCTAGAGCTTCTTATTACTCAGTCTACCTTACCACAAGAAGACAAAAATCATCCGACATAAATCATTAGATGGTAATTTCCTCTGATTAATGTTCAACAATCTGGGGTTTGCGTGTCGCACGGTTTTTACCTATTTTAGTTACCTACTTTAGTCAATATGGTTAAAAGGTTTTTCAACAGACTGCCGATGCCGCAAGCTACGTGACGAGGTAAGGTGATTCCGTTGCTAGATATGACGTCATTTGATTCAGCGTATTTGGAAATGTAATATGTAGGTTTCTACATCAAATCAAAGCTATTGTTTTTAGTTACAAAGTTACCTAATACTTGTTTAAACCAACTCGTACAAAACTATAATAGAGACAATTTTGTCAAAAAACTTCCTTTAAATGTTTGTTTTATAAGCTACAATTTTGTTATAGAACTTCCTTAAATGTTTGTTTACCAATAGCGTCCCAAAACTTTAGTACGAAGATTTATTTTTTGAAATCCAATATTGAAAGAATATCAAAACATGCTAGCTAGATAATTTTAGACCATGAAGACATGGGTAACTAAATATTTAACCCAATAAACAGAAGAAACTGCAAGCATCCTAAGCATGACTGTCCTACATAATAAAACATACAGCCAATGCACCGCTACTCGTTAGTCACCTAGCAAGCCATAACTGTAACATTGTGGGCGTAATTCATTCTACTAGACAGATAAACATATAGGATACATTTGCGACCGTTCACTAATTCACAATATTCATCTCATAATATTCTTATTAGCGAAGACAAGATTATTATCGTTCTAGTTAACGTCTGATAGTGATACTTAAGCAAACAGAAAATGACGTAAATTTCCGCCAAAATCTGTGCTAACGCGAGGTCGTGTTCAAGTTCAAGGTTAAAGGGAGGCTCTACCACAGGCTTTACGGTCCACGGGCTTTTAAACTTGTGTAACTTCTTTGATTTTTTATCTTTTGTTTAGAATGCTCTATTTGTGTACGAAAAGGTAATTAAGTTTTAAAGCAAGAATCTTTAGTTTACCGTAAAAGACTTGAATTAAAACTTCGTGGACCGTACAGCCTGTGGTAGAGCCATCTTGAAACAAGATCATTACAAAAAATTACCTAAGCCTACGTTATAACATCACACCTGTAATTCTAAACCCCGAAGGGTTGGGCAGAGATAGGCTGTGTACCCACATTTCGCCAGTTATGTTTTCAGTAGCAGCCCGGAGTCTAGATTCGTGCCCGAGACTTAAATATGTTTTAAGTCTCATGTAATAGGGGGCGACCCTATTGCCATCAATCGGGCACGAATCTAGACTCCGGGCTGCTACTGAGAAATTCCAGATGGAAAACCCAATAACACTTTCCCCGACCTTGGAATCGAGCCCAGAACTTCATACTCAGCAGGAGCGCTTCCGACCACTATACCAATGAGGCAGTCAAGCCTACGTCAATTTACAGAATATTAAAAGGTGGGATTTAAATATTGCTACTGATTGTAGAAGCATTGTAAGTTTATAATACCCAGGTAACTATGACTAACGGGGATTTTATTTCAATTGAAACATACTATTGTTAGGAAATCCTCTTTTTGACGGGGATTGCAGCGAAAATCATGACGTAAAAGGGATGAGTCGAAATTTCCGCAAGGATTTAGAATTCATTTCCAAGTTTGTGAACAGTAAGGGGACAAACTTTTCCCGAAAATTATAATTCCAAAACGCGTACCTTGACCAGAGTACAGAGCCTATCTCGAGTAACTGACACATAAATGTAAATGGCTTCCTGGACAGGGCCAATTATTTAAGACGATGTATCTCAGGCGGTTCTATACCTATATATAGGTACGTTAGGCATCGTTAGGGAAGCTGGATGGTGTATATGTACTGTTTAGTATTTTATCCTTATTATAGTGAACAAAGTTTTGTTGCTTTGATTATCTCTATACTATATATATAACTGTCCACCAACAATTTGGTTTAAATGTTCCTCTTCCACTATAATAGCTGACCATTGAGAGGCTATTTGTTAAACATTTCCTGCACAAAGGCCACTTCTCAGAAAAAAAAACTTTTGTAATAATCTCTGATTGATGATTCCCGATTCTACACAATAAATCGTGGACACTAAATCGTCTCTTCGGCGTAAAAATACAATTAAAATAATTCAATTCTATCACAAATTCCCGCGGGTCATGGGTACGTACATAAAGCCCCTACGCAGTCTTAGTTAAACACATGACACTGTCTTGTTTATGGCACAACGCTCTTTAAAAGCATTTGTTTGCACTTTGTTACTCATACGGGATGTCATCAGTGTCTCATGATAATAATATGTGTTTAATCTTATGTAGTAGATAAGAAAATTAAAATAAGTATTTGTACATTTGCGAAACTACGGCGAAGAATGGCTAGGGCCTATAATCGATCGGGTGAGGCGACGCGGCAGGCAATGAGCCAAAAACCATAGATTATGTTTTTGTGGACTATACAAAGGTTAAGGCCATGGTAAACATGATACGCAAAATATCTAGATCATTTAGACTCCAAATGTTCTTCACAGTTCTCTAACTGTGATGAAAAATGACAAGCTAGAATACGAAAAAAGCGATGCAATTATAATGCAATTGTCATGCTTCGTGCGGAGCATATTTAAAATGCAAATTGTCTGGAGAAAATTGTTGCAAAGTCTAACGTTCAAAAAATCTTGAGAATTCTTTGTAAGACAATTTTATACGTTTATTTTGTGTTCATTATCCTCGCCTGCAGTAGGTAATTATAACAGTGCAGACCTTTCACAAAGGACTTCCCGCTAGTAGTGCTAACTGTAAATAAAATAACTCTACTTCCCTATGCAGATTATTTTAATGTTTTAGCTACCTACCAAGAAACAAGAACCATCAAAATTGTTCCTTACATAACCAGCACTTTACTTTCTTTCTTTACTGACATGCCACTGTTTGGAAAAATATTCAGATATTTCAGCTTATTTAAGCTGAAAATTCTCCGATATTGATTAATGCGGGATATTATATACATATTATTAACCCGCAACTGAACTCGAGTAAGTAACTTTTTCAACCCATCGTACCTTTCAAATTATTTTAGGTACCTAAGTAGCGCATAAAAAACTTAACAGATAAAAATATAACTATGTCCACACACAAAAACAGGATAAAAGAATCAAAATGACACCACTATTGCAAAAAATAGTCTAAAATTAGCTGATATATTGTTTAGCGACGAGAGCACAAGCATTAATATTAGTACGAAAAAGGGCGATAATTATTCCCCTTGCAAAGGATAAGGCAAAACCAAAAAGAAGAGTCAGCTGGGAGCGCTGGCTGCCCCCCGTCTTGATGTAAAACTAATTCTTTATAGGAATAGCGCGGAGATCTTGCATTTTATGGGAATATTCTAAATACCAAAATAAAATAAAATTAAGTAAATATGTAACCAAATACATCAATCTCACTTTGTTTTACTGATTATTTCCTTTTCTTGTAACTTCCTGTACACGAAAGTCCACGGGTCTTCAAAATTTTTCGGATGCATTTTCACAAAACCCAGTCACTGTATTGGCTTTTCACTTTGAATTATCACTTTGTTTCTTAACTTTAGCACAGGGGTATATAAAAGTACAAAAATATTAAAATGCTCTATTTTAAATGAAGTTTTTCCTTTATAGCGCGTGTAACGATTTTTCAGGCTGCGGACAGCGCGAGGTGTCAGCGACTGCCTGTCTGTATTGTAATGCCGTAAGCTTTGTTTGTTGGAGGTTTACCGACTCCAGTTTTTAGAGTTCCAAGGCTGTTACATGGAAACCATTTTTTGTAAAGTCAATTGTTAAACAGCTTGTGCATTTTATGTTAAAATCTCACGTCAACGGTTGTTATTTTGGGAATTGTAAGAAAAACTTATAAAAACCAGCACACTAATTACGTAACACACTATCTATCGCAATCTGAATCATTTTGAAGCCTATTGCTAATCCATTGCTTCATATGTTCGAAAAATTTGTCTGCTCAACAACGTAAATAACGCAAGGAATGTTGTTGAACTGTCAAAATGAATGCCATTCCTATGGTTAGTGTGTTACGTAATTACCCCGCCGGTCTTAATAGAATATATTCTGGTAAAAAATGTTAGTTAATGGGACTTGTAATTTAATGATTAATATTATGGTGTATCAAATCTGATGAATACAATAATTGGCTAGATAAAAAAATTGCTTAGGACTTGCTACGGAACTCTGCGAAAAATATTTATAACACCATCATACTTGATTCGACTCAGGAGGTTTTTCCTAATCCAGTTTTTGCTTTATAATTATTGCCCTAGAACAAAACCCTCACAACAATAGAGTTATTAAGTTACTCAAGTGTCGAGCTGACACTTTACTGTATTAGGAAAATCCTCCTTCGTCCTCTCAAGTGTGATGACGATCTTAAAGTTTTTCGCATAGTTCGTATAAGTGTTCTATCTACCCAATGATAGGATTCCTCATATTTGATACACCATAACATTGATTGATTTAACACATGATTTGTACACCGTTCGTGCAGCCATTCAATAAGAGCATTGGGAATACTATCTCAAGTAAAAAACCCGCATTATCATTAGCATAATAATTCAATTGTAAAATCCAAAACGCTAACAATGATACTTGGCAATTTTAATTAGTATCGTTAAATTTTGTTTGCCGTCTAGCTACTAAGTTACATGGAAGTGCCTGAATACGGTATTTACCAAGCTATTCGCTTAGTCAGTCTTTTCGCACTGTAGCAATGGTGGACTAGATTTAGTATCATTGCCTTCCATCGCAAGTTGAATGATTTTCTCTATCTGACCATTTTAGCAAAACCTCTGAATAGGCTAATTGACAGCGTGCAAGAGCAGGAATAGGGTCTCTTCCTGCTATAATATGAATTTTTACAATAAATAACATAGGTACCTATAGACCGAATAGGCTAACTGGCAGTCGAGGGGCATTATTGTTTCTTTAATATGAATTTGTACAATAATTAAAATAACAAGTTGATTAGGCCTAAATCATATCCTATTAGAAACGTTGTTAACTGTTCATAGATGCCAATTTATGTTATTTGTTAACGTAATTTTTTACTGTAAGCTTTTTGTATTTGTTGAACCTCGCTCCCCAAAATGCCTGGAGTGTTAGTCACTTATTTACTTATTACTACTATGATTAACTAGCACCAGCTCCTCAATACTGCAGCTGAAGAAAACCAGTTATCTATACTAATATTATAAAGAGGTAAAATTTGTTTGTAAGTTTGTACGTAGGGGGTAATCTCTTGAACTACCGGTCGGATTTGAAAAAATATTTTGCCATTTGATAGCCCAATTCTTGAGGAACGCTATAGGCTATTTAACATCACCTTAAGACCCTAAGGAGCCGAGCAAAAAGAAAAAAGTCAGAAAGAACGCTAAGCGAAAACGATTTTATAGCGCGGGCAGGTTGTGCTATGCGACGGGGTTGGTCGGAGGAACTAGAAATATCACGCAGACGAAGTCGCGGGCAGAAGCTAGTTTCATATAAATTTAGAATTAAGTGCATTCCCCTCAAGCGATAAGGTATCAAACTGTCATCATCACTAGACTTGTTCCTATGTAAAGTGATTGAATATAGTAGTTAACATTTCTATGATAACAAGCAGGGCGCCCGATGGGATTTCCCATCGACAAAATGTCCAACTTCCATACAAACTTTCATCCCGTTTTTAACCATTTTAGGAGTTGAATTTTCAAAAACCCTTTCTTAATGCTCACCGTCGTCACAAAAGGAACTCTCGTGCAAAATTTCATGCTTCTAGACGTAGTACTAGCGATTTAGGCTGTACGTTGTCTGTCAGTGATTTTAAGATTTTTACTAAGCAGAATATAATTAATCTATTGATACTAGGTCTGGTAGACCATCATAAGAGTGCTGTTTTGTGAATACAACATGTTGAACTCGTTAAAAAGAAAAAATCGGCCAGGTGCGAGTCGGACTCGAGGGTTCCGTACAAACCTGTAGGTATATAAGTAAAAGTTATGGTATTTTTATTGCTAAATGAAATCCATAACATTACAATGTGGAAAGCTGGAGGAGCATAAATTTAAGACAAAGGTCTCTTTATCGTTTCAGTAGTCCTTTATTTTATATTAACACATATCATTTACTTTATAATATAACTGACATACCTACACTAGCCTTGCAGCAGCCTTGCAAAAGTTCTTTTATCAAAGTTATTTATTTACAATGTTTTTTAGTCACTATTTAGAAATCTGGTTCAAAAATACTAATTAAGTATTAAATTTGAACCTTATTATGTGATGGAACTAAAAAATTAAGGTTTTCGGAATGTTTCCTTTATGTGTGCTATAAAACGTTGTTTCATGCCAAATTTCAAGATTCTAGTTCCACTGGAAGTATCCTTTAGGTTTTGATTCCGTTGCGAGTAGTTGCGAGTTTCAAAATATGCGGCTTAAATTGCTGTTTCTTTTGATTGCGTTGACATCGAAGTCTGATTTTGTTAAAGCTTAAAGGTATTATAGACCTGAGTATTTGATATGAATTTCAATATAATACCACTACGCGTTCATGAGTAAAGGGGTAGGTAGTAAGTTTAAAATTATTTAAAAAAAAAAAAAAAAAATGCTTTTCGCAATTTTTTCTTTATCTGTGCTATAAGACGTTGCTTCGTACCATATTTCAAGATTCTCAGTTCACGGGAAGTACCCTGTAGGTTTTGATTCCCTTGCGAGTGTCGAAAATTTGCGGCATAAACGGCTGTATCTTTAAATTGCGTTGGCAAGTTTGATTTTTTCACAGCTTCAAGGGGCAGTAGATCTGAGTATTTGATATGAATTTCAGATTGAAACCTCTACGCGTTCCTGAGAAAAAGGATCTTGACAGACAGACAGACGGACAACAAAGTGATCCTATAAGGGTTCCGTTTTTTCCTTTTGATGTACGGAACCCTAAAAAAAAAACGGGGTGTTTGAAGAAATCAATGTCATTGTCATGCATGAGCCTATGGGGCTATGAGACAATAATTTTAGCGGCTAAGTAGGTACAAGAAACTCAGCTTACATAAAATTCCTATGTACTTAACTATGTATGTAGTTAGAGTTAAAATAAATGCATTAAAATCTCAATTTCTATACCGTCCTACAGCGAATACGAGAATAATCTTCATTCTGTAAATAGTATTACTTATGTACAGTATTTATAACTACACCCAGCTTTAGCCCTATTGTTCACTGCAGTTAGCCTCAAAAGTGATGGTCCTGAGGAAAAACTACGTAGTGGCTACCTAATGATATATTATTACGTTGATTTCTAGGATAAGCAAATAATAGAAGTAATAATACATAATGTGTGTCAATAGCCTAACAATGAGAAGGTATATTATTGTAATTTGAACAGTTGGCGACGTTTAAGCAGTCGGTGTAGGAAGATAATTTGCATTTGGCAGAATTGCTGTCATTGTTCCGTGGTTATCGTACGTGTGTTCATGGAGCTGTCATGGAACATATTAGGCTAAAGTAGATGCCTACATACGCAATTAGCATTGGTCATCAGTTCTTAAATAAATTGATGATCTCAAAACGTGAGCTAGTTACGTTTCATTATATGTAGCAAATAAATTGCAATGGAATAGGTAATGCTTAATATATAACTCCCTTATCTAGCAAACTCATTAAGCACACAATTTACCTTAACATTTGCGATGCTTGATTGTTTATTCGAAATTAATTTTCCTAGTATTTTTCAGTTGATCAAGCGAGATAATTGCGGTTTATAAAGTCTCGGCAGCTAACAGGACTTAATGGCTCCACAACTCCACATAAAAGCTGCAGGAGCAAAAGTGACGGAAATGCCTGAATAGGGAGAAAGAATGATGAATATAAGAGCATGCACCTTGTTATCATACCGTAAGGCAAATATTTATATTGCAAGCAAGTATAACTAGTTGAGTTGCCGCAATTTCCAAGTAATGGACTAGCCAGTTTTCAAAGGAAGTCGTCCGTTTATTTGAAATAAATTATCTGCTTTTAACGATAAAGTGTGTAGTTAGACATGGACAAAGAACATAGTCATATAGTAGGTACCTACGTACAATGAGTCTTTCTTGGTGAAACAGAATGATGAGATGTTTATCAAGATGCTGATGAGCGTGGTCTGTACGGGCGCGTTCGCGTGTAACGACTATTCCACACATTTATTAAATGCATCTGTTGCTAGTTCACATCAATCGTTAGTCATTTTTAACTAACCATTATCAAATGATTGCTGGGCTATTCGTAAATGTTTATATTGCGACTGGCTTCTAGTTTTACTCACCATCCTCTTGCTCGTATCCTAATTTAATGAGTAAGGCATTGCATGTCTTCTTTTTCCATACCACATCTCTATTACCTGTCATCTAAATAGCCATCTCATTTCTAGTCATATCATTTTCCATGCATGATACAATACATCCATCGCTTCCTCCATACAACTCTATTATCCGTCATCTCAGTAGTTACCTCCTTTCTATTCATATCATCTTCCATACAATACACCCATCACTTCTTCCATTTCTCTCTATAAGCCGTCACTTCAGTAGTCATCTCCTTCTAGCCATATCATCTGCCACACAATACATCTATCGTCTCCTTGACCTTTCTCTCCTCCAATAACCATCCACATCATAGGTACCAAATTAAAATTTTCCTCACGGCATGTGGTCCCTTCATTCCTCCGCATCACATGCCCATACCAATGACAACCGATTTCCACACAACTTCTCGGTTACTGGCTTTTAGTGTAACTATACCTACAAGTTATAATAGTTAAGACCGTTAGTGCCATAACCTAATAAAGACTAAGAAAAATTTGATTACATCCTATTTACGCCCATAAAGTTTAGATTACTGAGCTCTCATATTATTACATGATTAAATATCGTTTTTATGTCGTTGCAAAAGATAAGTACCTACTGTAAAAAAGTAATGACTAAATGATAAATGATTTTATTTCTGTAAGTAGGTTTGTACAAAAACTTTTACACGTCAATCATATTTTGAAAAACTAGATGAGGTCGACGTTTCCTATCTGACTACTCGTGGAAGAAAGGCCGAAACAAACCCAGAGGTCACAGTCTCTTTTAAAGTCTAGACATAATCTTGGTCCAGGTCATGTGAAGACCATGTAGATTAGTGTCTGAAATGGTCTTTTGAGGAAAGAACCACACAGATTGAGTGGATCTGTCCAGTCAATGCACGCAATTGTCAGTAATCGTGCAGCTCAACTCAAAACTTAAGGAGCTCAACGATTCCACGAACAATACCAAAGAAAGGTCATTTGGGTAGGCCGCATAAATTACTCAAACTGCCAGACCATGATTAAAACTAATTGAGAAGAAAAAAAAACAATGACCCACATAGTCTTTACATTCACAATAATTAAAATAATATACTATTTTACAAAGTAAATATTCATGTCAATGTATTTATAAAATTCATCAATGTCAATGTGTAGGTATATAAAAATCCGGAAAAAATATTGGTCAGATCATTTGAGGACCATGTTAGGTTGGTGTCTGAAATGGCCTTTTGAGGAAAGAACCATACAGATTTGAGTGGACCTGTCCAGTCAATGCATGCATTTGTCAGGTGCATTATATTACCACGGTAAATAATATCTTTACCGTGATATTACTCAAATATGTTATTTACTGAAGTTTTACCTTTTTCACCATCTCCGGATAAGTTCACTTATCTGGCAGAAAATTACATATAAATATTGTTTCATTGTTTATTGAAAATGTGGAGTTTCGGACGCTGTGAAGTAGGCCCTGAATATTTATACCGAGACACGCGTTATTGAATCATTAGCAGTTCAATTCAATCGCCTTCTTGTATCCGATTGACACAGTAACATAGGAAATGCCATAATAACAAACAATAGTTGCTACTTGAGTGCACATTGGTGTTACACAACCTCGCGGTAATGTAAGCGAAGTACCTGTTCACAATTGTGTGGATGACCAAACCCAAGGTCGGGCTTACTCACCAAATATAGCATAATACTTTTGATAATGATGTTTTAAATTTCCACTTTAAAATACATAAAGTACTTGAGGCTGACAGCATGTGTCTTTGTTATTATTAAAAGGTTTGATTCCAATTAAAGAAAAGAGATTTTTTTTTTCATTATCTACCTTCAAATGTTCGCAGGCACATTGTAAAGGAATTAGGAATTTTATCCAACACCGTGTGAAAATATTCAGTTAGTTAAAACTGAAATGAAACCCGAGGGGAACCCTAGAAACCCCTTAATCAAAGAACGGGTTTTTCATCCAAAGGTAAATTGTATTTTTCTTTTTCAAAAGTAGATACGTAGTGTTGTGCATTGTTCAAGTTTCTCACGGAAAAACCAAGTGATTTGGTATTTGATGACCGGCCGCGCCATCTGGTGATTTTTGTCCGAACTTGTATTATTTCAGCGTCGTTTCTTTCCTCTGCTTTCCGATAGAGGCGCTAGTGAAGCGCAGTGTTTTTTTTACAATTAATAACATCCGTATTATTATTGTTATTAAAATTGATGGATAGTTGTTATTATAGCAAAAACTGATAGTAATTTGAAGTCGTTTCTATTTCAATTTTAGTAAGTACAGTCAGTAGGTTGTCCTGCCTGCCTATATAGGTTAGGTACCTACATGACTGAGTGGAAGAAAATTGGAAAACTTCAGTCATCAAATGCTTCAAAACCATGACCAAAACTAGATTTTCCACCAAAGCATCCAGCCTTCCGATTAACGCGTTTTTTTTTAATGTTTCTTCACCGCCCGCCTTTTTCACGACCCTCAATCAATCAACTGCGTAATGTTCGCGACGATGTGTCACGATCACGAAATATGTAGTATCTAGTATTGTATAACAACTTAGTCATGCGTATCATAGTGATGATTAGTTAATGTAATTAACTTATTAGAGTAGAAATGTATAGCTTTTTAGTGCGTCCAGGTACCCTAGACCGAGACCTATTATAGCCCTGGACCTAACATTCAAGTCCAGAATAAAAGCCTACTTAATTGAGTTAACAAGTTGTAACAATAATAATCTATGAATGATGTAAAACTGGTTTAACCAACATACATTGAGAGGCGCTTCACACCCTTAAAAAAATCTAGATGCAGTGTTTTTAATATTAGATTTCTGTTGGTCAGTGGACCAGCCTGAGGGCTCTGCATGTAACTTTGCAATCAGTTTTATACTTTTCTATAATTTAGCATGTAAAACAGTTTTCTGTTAAAAAAGTTAGTTTTTGCTTATAAACACTGTGATATCTTTTTAGTGAGATGGACAATATTGTAAGGAATCCGAAAGTACATAAACGTGTCATATAACTTATATATTTTAATGTATGTAGCTGTAAGATTTCATGTTAATGTAGAGAAAATTAAAAATGGATAAAGTTTTGAAATAGGAAGCAAATCGGGGTCCTCGCTATGGTAAAGATTGTCTGTATGAAGGCATGCAATTTTTTGTAATTTGATGTCATCGATCAGTCATCTACAAGGCTTAACATAGTAACTAGTATACCAGTAAAATTCCTGAACAGACCCCTAAGTACTTCCTGAAATTCCTTCAAAAAAATATTATGTGTTATTATTTCTTCGACAACATACACGTGCCCGGGTAGACTTCAGGATATAGTTACCACCTGAGAAAATATCTGTAACCTATCGGTATAGGACGTCAGCGCCGCTAGGGCAGTGGAAGACCTATACTCATGCCAGAATAATCTGGATAGGTATACAACCTCCTAACACACTTCGCGTCCAGCGATCACGCCCATCCGGTACAAGTAATTATGAACATATGCTAATTTATTTTTTATGAAAACTATGAATTCATGTGCAATAGTACCTACACGATTTTACTGAAATTATGTTAGTAGGTATGTTTAATGAAATAAAGTGGATGCGTGCCGCAACACTAACTATCAATATCCCTTGACTGTTTTAAATGGTTATAGAAGAGATATAATGTTCTTTTTTAATTTACAAACGTAGCATTAGATCATTACTGGCCATTTATTATCTACAATTAATAATTGAGTAATAAATTCCTTTAATTCGCCCATAAATAGACACAGGGGCAAACCAACCTAAACACTAATATTAGGGAACAATGTTAGGTAAACGTAAAATTTTATCAGCCTTGGGTTATTTAGAAAACAGTCACATGTTGTATACCGCCTTTAGTGTCCAACAGCATTTTCGGCAATACAAGATCATCCTTATTTTTAGAGAGAATATTCATGAAGTCAGCCATGAATATTTAAAAATAGTAGTCCCAACGGTAAATAATTTTTAATTAATGTAGAGAGCAGCAAATTAAAACTAATTAACCTAAGTAACTGTATTAAACAAGCACTTAACCGTAGCGCGAAAGCTTTTATATAATCCAAGGTGACAAAGTCTGGTCTTCTCTCTTTCAATTAATTTAAAAGCTTACCATAGTACTAATTATATGTCTGTGTCATTAGCTGGATAGGGGAGTTGTAGGTACAGATAGTACCAAAAACATATTTGAGGTGTGTGTATATGACGTCTATAAGATCACGGACCCAGTGAAGACCCAGTGGACGATTAGGGTCGTCCCCTTTACTCATTTGCCATCGACCACAAATCCAGACTCCGGGGCCGCTATTGAGAAGTCCCAAAGTAACGTTAAAGTTAACTTTATTTGCATAAAACTATTATGCCTTGATACGTCACGTTTCAATAATAAACAGCTGGCACATGTTTCGCGATCGAGCGACCCGGTGATCTAGAAACTGTTCGTCACAGTATTGCACTAAAAGGAAACAAATAAGTTATCTCATGAAAGCATGCTGGTTGTCTCGGTAAGGCACATTTGCAACACAAACAATATGATATAGATCTAAATTCCCAAATAAATAAGGATCAGAAGGGCAGGAGGGTGATTCCTGATTGCAGAGACAAAGAGATGACATATTTAACATTAGGTGGGTTGTTTTAACAAAACCCTGATGAGTATTTTAAGTGTATACAACCACGTTTATCTAAGGTTCAAAAGCAATCTATGAATGACACATAACAAGATTCCATACAGTATCGTTGCGAGCGTTGAGGTCAACACATGTCCGCAATTTTTTTACTGCGCACATAATAAAGATCAAGTCATTGTCACTTAAAGTAAACTATAGCAAAAAGTAGTCGACTTACCTCCGGCTCTTGTTTTCTGTTGGTGGAGTTTGTTTCTTCCCACGCCATAACAGTAAACAATCGAAAGCCCCTTTTTTGAACGGCGGCTTTAACATTTTCCAGCGCTTTCTAAAATCGATAGTCTTTGAACTTCCAGTTTCACTAGCATCCGCACTAAGGATATTCGGTTCTGAGACACCTTTTCTTAAATCACTAACACTGGTAGGTTTCTTGGTAACCTTTTCAAAGTTTAATGTCAACATAGATCCACCAGGAGGACATGTTTTTCTTTTTGATAAAGGGGTTGATGTAGCAAAGGATCTATCTATGGATTTATCACATTCTAAGCCACTGTCTGAGAACTCTGAAATGTCCGTAACACCTTCGCAGATGCTGTGAAGTTTAGGTCTTCTATTTTGCACGACTGTCTTGGCATTCAATATACTATTTTGTTCAAAATTTTTACTTTTCACGTTGTGGTGGATATCGACGAACGCTGTGACATCCTCGCAACTTTTGGTGTTGTACTTGGATAATGTGAAGTAAGGTTGAGCTTCTTGTTTCGTATCCCTTTCAACTTCCATCTCGCCGATGCTAGTTAGATTGTCCTCACTTTTTGATAGCACTTTAAGGTTTGATAATTTCTTAGTTCTCGGTGGGCGTTTTGGGGAAGTATCAGGCGTGTGGCGCACCGAATAGGGTTCGTCCGATCTCTTAGTGGGCTTCGAGTACTTTGCGATAATTCTGTTTATTTCAGCGTTGTTCTTACGTCTATATGTGTGTCGTTTGAAGTTGAGTGGCTGTTGATAAGCGTCGGCTACAGTTGCTCCGGCGACCCTCGCTGACCTTTCGCGCCATTCGGCCACTTTGTCCTCTATCAGCCTCTGCAGCTCGAGTGCGCGCATCATCGGCCCTATCTCTGGCATTTTTATGATAGGTAGCTCTAACTCTTTCAATTAGGACTACTTTATTTGGCGATCTCTTTGGTAATTATCATAACGCTTATGTTGCTATTCATGAAACTGCATAATTCTGCAACAAAACATTAAAAAATCAAAACAAATCGCTTCCCTGCAATCATATATCTAAGGAAACATTTGCATTATAATGGACTCAGTCACGAAAGGTCGTCGCATTTCGACGTTTCTTCAATTAGTGCCCTAGTTAATCAAAGACTCTCATTAAATATGTAGAAGCCCTTCAAATTCTTTGATGACACAATGCTACTGCAATTTACATTGTGTGCTGTACGTTGATCGAAATCGAAGTACACAACACAAACTTAACTACCACAATGTTTATCTACATAAGTATTATACATAATAGGTCTGTTTATTTAGCGCGTTCAAGATGTTTATAAGTAGGTACCTAGATAGCTACTTTAAAGTACGTATCTGACCATTTTATGTAAAGAAGACCATGCACGTCAATGGACCTTTTTTTATCATTTCATCAAATGATTAATTGGCTCTGTTTTATGAACTTCATAAATTAACTATGGGACCTTTTCCTACCCCATTACAACCGCGAGACAACAACAAACTATGGGCAGTTATAATTAGGGATATTATTAATTGCACATCAAATAAATAATCGCCTATCAATTTATTTCCATCATTTAAATACTGACTGCACAGCAAATTAAATACTGACTGCACAGCAAATCAACCAGACCGTACATACATAATACTCACATTCATAGCGTGTGAGTATTATGTATTTGTCTCCGATCAGCCGTTTGTCGTAAAAATGCTCTATTCCCATCCAATACCTAAATGTTCCCGAAAATACTAACCCTAGATGGTCGACGTCAGTGGCATCCCGAGGTTCGGTTGGTTAGGTTCCTTTAAACCCTTTAGACAGAAATAGGAGCCCCGCAAAGCGGGGCTCCGTCGACCAGCTTATTAACCTTAACCCTATATTTAGATTACCCTAGATTTCGGTAAAACGCAATTTAAATAAAACTTTGTGTAGCTGAGTGTACAAAAAGTCACGCTTTGGTATTCGTTAGTAATTAGATTTTTTATTTAAAAAAATGTGGTACTCGTTGGGAATAGAAAATAAATTGATGAAAAGCTTTTGCTTTAGGAAAAATCGCTGTACGCTGCGAAAATAAATTGTAGTGTGTTTAGTGATATTTTGAGTTGAATATTTTGCTGTGCAATCAGTAATTTTGATGGGAATTCGGAATCTTATTGCATAGAAAAAGGATATTTTTTGATTTGCGTTTAAATACTACCCTTATAATTATCAACTAGATACAAGCAGGTTGTTATGCATTATTTAGGAACATCTCTATAAATCATAAGAGTAAACTAGGCTGAAGATAAAGTTGCCTACAAACACATTTTCTAAATTTAAAATTAAACAAAGAAAACAAGATAGCGGCTAGAACAATTCTTCGGGTTAGTAGAGACACACAAACATAACGATTTTATATCTAACTGCCAATTTGAGAGGAAGTGCCAATCGCGATTTCTAACGTCCTTCCGAAAATATATACCTAACCTCTAGTTACATCCTATCACCGGCAATGGGCTATTACACAAAGTACAGGAACTGTGTCGGGACTATCGAATCTTTATCGCAGAACTCTTGATAAGAACTAACCATTCATATTTGTTTGGCAATATTTCAAGGCAGTCTTCAGCTGTTTTCTATATTGGAGGCTACCCAATGAAATTATTTATGTTCAACTATTTAAAATATGTAGGCATACTAATAAGATCTGTGGTAGGTCACGCTTAGACTACCGAATTCAGTAGGTAACAATTTAATGACTAATATAGAACACTATCAAAACAAATTAAAAATAGTACCTTATACTTACATACGCACATAAAACTTTTTTTACACACGTCACTACTATTAGAGTGGAGTTATTTGTAAGCGATCAATATAGTCGATTCCAACGACGGTTTGATTGAATTTTACGGGAGCTATTGTCGCGAATACAACGTGTTTAACAATAACAGTTCAGTTTTTTTACCAAACATTCCAAACAATGCATGTAGAGGTAGTCTGATAACAGATAACATATATCGCATGAGAGATCCGAGATAAATTCGATTATTTACGATGTCAGTGAACATTTTGTTACCTACTTCAAGAGTTCAAGTATTTTGAAACTATTCATAAAGACCACAATGGAGCACAATCGTAATCTAACAGCATGTATTGTGTAAAAGCAGACTGTATAACGTTATCCGTCATTACGTAATTTTATTCTCGGCAGCTGAGTATGTAGGTCTTACCTATACGCGTTTCGAAATTCTAATCAGTCTACGTATAAACACCATTGATATTTAAGAATTCTTCAAGTGAGGTAAGTTAACCACTTCTTGTTACAGACTGTTTTACATTCTGTCGTTCGTTTTGAATTATGGTTGGAGCTTGGAATTTTTTTGATTCGGTATGATAAGACAAAGCATGCAAGAAAACAAAAGAAAATGAAATCATAACTTACATAGTAAAGCTTAACATCAACAGTCATTAATTAAACTTTCAATTGAAACAACACTGATCACTGAAAATCCGCGCTTTTTCACAAGTCATTAGGATCGCTTAGACATAGGGTGTCGAGTAGGTACACTGAGTTTACACAATCCCGGCAATGTTATGGTACGTCAAGGCACAAGGCACACGTGTGGCGAGGGCACGTGCAGATTCCACAGTGAGCCGAGCGTTCCAGGCGAATGCTCCTGCACTTGACTCAACCAGCAATAACCACGGTGCGGCCCATCCTGCCTCCACCACAACAATGAGTTAAATAGACCACCCACCATATGTACGGCTTACTATTCTCTCATTATTGTCATTTATCATTACATCACAAAATGCCGTCACTGTGCACATTACCGGCGTGTTTTCTTACTAATTAAGCGACGGGTGTTTCCTTTTAATTGAGGAGAATATTATAATTATAATTATAAAGCGCCGACCTAATATCGTTTTACCTAGTTACTTTAGTCCACCATGCATGAACTTCAGTTACACAACCTATTCGACAATATACGATATATAGGTCTCAAACCTGTGTTCTACTTTTAACACCATGGAATAGCTAATTGCCATTATCTGTTTTCATGGGGCATTGTTCGGAGCTGCGGGCGTGACAACTGCTTCCGCCAAGTTCATTGTCGCAACGGCGCGCGACGCCGCGGGCGCATGTCGCTGTATGTCGCATTCGTGCCCCTCTGTGACCCCAACCTTATTAAATAGGCTTTCGACCACAAACAATTCCGTAGTTATTTTTATTATGTGATAATTTACTTAATAAAAATCTTAAATTCATTCAAACTCAAACTCAAAGCATTTATTAAAAAAAAAACAATTACAGGCACTTTTGAATTGTCAAGGGGTCGGTCGGTCAGAAAGATGGAAGCTTGTTGCCCATTCCAAAGCGTAGTACCTATGGAGAAGAACGGGCAAGAAACTCCACGGACACTCTTTCAAATAAAAATATAGTTAATCACTGACAACGCACAGCCTAAACTACTGGGTCTAGAAACGTGAAATTTTGCTGTAGGGTTCCTTATATAACGGAAGTGAGCACTAAGCAATGATATTTGAAAATTAATTCCCTAAAAGGGTTAAATAGAGGATAGAAATTTGTATGGAATTTCGTTATTTTTGCCGAAGGGAAATCCCATCGGGCACCCAGGTTGTCCTACATACAATGGTTCGTCCCTATTAGATAGGACAGCGGATGGGTTTACCTACTATTTGATTTCACATGTCTTTTCTTTCGGAGACAGGCTTGATATCATGTTGTGTTTATTATTATCCTGGCAGAGTAATGTTAGAATAGCGGACACATCTCTTATCTTCTTATGTTAATCCTTTCCAGCAGGAACATCTAAGTAGTTGTTTAACTAGTTCCACAAGATAGGCAGCGGATACCTCCCATATAAAATCTACAAAGGCATGTTCGCAACCCATAATTTTGCCAAACAGTCTCTTTTCAGACTGATATACCGAGGTATAAACTATAGTTTTAATTTAGGCCAAATAATAATGAGGATATTTTGACGATGCCTGTATCACGTTCACGTCAACACTTGATTAATTGCAAGGTTACCGCGTTATTAACCACTTGAAACATTTAATGTTTGTTTTTGCATTTTTAACTCATTCATTATGCATCGCTAATGAGACACAATTGTTTTTCTATTGTTATGGCCATCTAGCGGGCCATCTGGGGCCTTAAATGGAACAACGTAGCAACGGAAACACTAAATATATTTAGATAGGTACTTATAGATATGTCACAAGATAAAATAGATGGGTCGTCACTCGTGCATTCGACAAAACGTAAGAAACACAAATATATGGTAACGTTTAAGTGAAGCATATCCAAGGAATCAAATCTAGGACCATGAAATCAACTGTCTCTGCGCATCTTATTAGGTAAGTGGAGTCGGGTCTCGACCAATGATCGAGGTAGCCTGTCGAATAATACCTAAGGCAGACTATAAAAACCATAGATCTATGATAAAAACGGTCTTTATGAAATCAAAGAAAAGTAAAATGCACTTTCTTTTTGCTCTACTTTTACTACATTAATAATCAATTAAAGAAATATGGAATTGTGTGGTTTTTAGGGTTCCGTAGTTCTGACAAGGAACCTTTATAGTTTCGTCATGTCCGTCTGTCTGTCTGTCCGAGGTTTTGCGAAGAGACCGTTAGTACAAGAAAGCTGTAATTTTGTAGGAGTGTGTATATCAATTACGCCGACAAAGAGGTAAAATAAAGTTTTGGAAAATATTTTTTTAGGGTAGCTCACCTACATGTGAAGTGGGGATGAATATTTTTTTCGTCGTCTACCCCATCGTGTGGGGTATCGTTGCATAGGTCGTCTAAAATGAATTGGGGGTTGCTAAAATTATTTTTCGATTTAATCCTCCATTTACGAAATATTAAACTTTAAAATGCAAATTTTTGTTCCAGTAGGGCGTCCCCCCCCCCCCCTCTAAAAGCTAAACTGCTGGCTTGAAAAATCTGGAAAAATTCAAGATGATAGTCTGACTATCATCTTGAATTTTTCCAGATTTTTCATGATCCAGATTTTTAAGATAACTTTATTAGTTTAGCAGTAATAGTCGTTGAACTTGGGTGTTGGATAATTTTGTACCAAATACAAAATCCTTAGCATTAATCCTTTAAAGTGACTAAGATGAACTTAGTCACTTTAAAGGATTAATGCTAAGGATTTTGTATTTGTAGTTGCTTGTTTATAACGGGTAAAGACTTGCATTGACAAACAAAATATGAAATAAAAGAACTAAAAAACCATAATAAATTATCATAAGTTTCACAACACTGCCGCTAGATGGCGCTGTACCACCGGGTTACGTTTTCATTCGAGTACTTAAAGAAGTCACAAACGAACTTTGTTTAATTTTGGAATTACAATTTTGTGAATTGAAATAACAACTTGGCAGCAAGCGTACTCTCATTTTTTATCTTTAGCAAGAAGAAAGTGGTTATTATTAGTTAATGTCTGATCTGTTTAAATAATTTTCTTCGAAAATCAACATTTTGTCATTAGTTTAGTATAGCCATTCGATATCAGATGGTGTTGTGTCGTGACATCACTTTTGTAGATCGCGGTGTTAAGATTTTCTTGCAAGGTATGACTTCCGTGGTTACGTTATGTGTTAAAGTTTGGTTTTACTCTGGACACGCCTGTTGTTGTTATTATAACCATTAACTCCTAATATCTTATCTTTACCATTACTTATATTCAGAATAAAGAACAACAGAATCGTACTATATTGTGATAACAGGCTACTACGGAACCCTTACACTGTGCGTGGCCCGACACGCACTTGGCCGGTTTTTTCCTTTTATGATAACATTTTTGTTCATTATAGGTTTGCATTGTGTTGATAACCACAGATTTTTTTCTTTTGACGTTTTACTGCATAACGTGCATGTGGCTCTAAATATACGGTCATTACGGAAAACTTTAGACTAGATGTTACGATTTAAATGCCTTTACTCATGCAAGGAAGGCCAAATATTGATCACCACGACGTTGCTCACTAGGTGTTTGAAAATTTTGACTATCACTGTTTTAGCCAAAAAAACAATAAGGAAACCTATTGCACGCGTGGGAGATATATTTTTAATATTTCGTTTCAAATGACTTTCTAGGTCGGTACTTCAGCAAGGGCACAAAAAAGAAAAATTTTTTTTCGATTTCCACCTCCCAATAGGACAAAACAAGCGAACATGACAATAAATCTCAAATCCAAATCTCTTGCACCCGTATACGGAGTACTGCCCTCTCGAGCACATGTCAATTGCTTTGAATTGGCTAAATTAAGAGACAACACAAAAATCTAAATAGGTATACATGATTCAGCTGAAATAAGGATAAAGTCTCGGCAATTAATCAGACAACAATGTATTATCATCAATGTTAATTTACCTAGGAAATGTTTTAGACGATACCTTATTAACATCTAGCGAATCATAATGAGTAGATTCCCATCATGAAAGACGGACTGATTATCCTTAAAAAAATAAAAATCGAGACAAATGAAAAACCTAAGAGGAAACCAGGGAATCAAAATGAGTTCAATAATATTTTTATCAGATTATTATAATGATCATGTGGCAGTGGCCAACTCGGCTTGCATTAACTTCTGAAATTCTTTATTGGTAAACCCAAATAAGAAAAATATGTTTTTCCTCTTAGCCTATCTTTATCAACGATAAAAATTTGAAGAAAGGCCCCAGACGTATCCTTTGTCTTTAAGGGACCTCAAATGGCTATTTCTTCGGGAGATCCCCTTTCGAAATTAAATGCATGTGTGCTACATGCATTTAATTCGCACCACAAACTGGGGGGTAGTTACGTAACACACTAACAGTAGGAATGGCTTTCATTTTGACAGTTCAACAACATGTGTTGAGACGAATTTTTCGAACATATGAAGCAATGGATTAGCAATATCCTTAAAAATTATTAAGATTCTGATTGATAGTGTGTTACGCAATAATTGCGTAATAATAAGTATGACCAGCACCCTAATTATTAGGGTGCTGGTCAACTTACACGATCGAAGAACAACTTTTAGCTGTGTCATTTTTGAAACAGTCCCTTTATCGGGCGGTGACGAGTGCTCGGGCGTCCCGGCAATATTACAAATAAACAAATGCACAACAATGTTTATTCCCGATAAATTAAAGCATTGATTTTTTTCCAATATTTGCGGCTGAACTGTGGTATTAGATACTTCAACCCTAAATGTGTCATAGAGGGAGTTATTTGAAAGTTCATTCATAAACCCGCTAAGTTTCTCACTTTTTTCGAGGTCACCGAACAAATCATCAATATGGACAAGGACATAACTTTCATACGCCACTTTCCCTACACGGCAAATCGATCACCGGATCCTGCGCATACCAATCGCGCTTCAAACGTCACCTAATTTTCTTTAATTGTCCAGAGACAAACAATGAAGCATGGCCGGTGACATTACTATTCAGTCACTGTCCGCATACGGGACCGTGCGTAGCATTGTCAAGGCATACGAGGTCTCGGTCTTTGATCCCTAATCCGATACAGAGAAAGTAGAATTTCACCCAAATAACGAATTGCACAATTTGACAAATAAATCGTACGCGGTCAGGTTTTCAATTTATACCATGTATTGTTTTCCCTTTTTTGGTGAAAGATTATGTCACAAATACAATTATTTAGAAAAAATATTTTAAGGACATAAGTTGGACGTGACGCGCTTATTTTAATACAAAACTACGTTTACTAAGGCAATTTTACTATCTGCCACATTCCACACTACAGCAAATATCTCTAGCTCTAAATACATGCTGATCTACAAAAGCATACACAACAAATTAAAACAAAGTTTTTATTAACTTATAATCACAATAAATAACTACTTATCTAAAAATAATTTAAATAAATAAGTCGCATGACTTGAATCAGACTAATTTCAATGGCACCTGCTATAACAATCCAATATAACAATGACCGTTGACAGCAATTACACTGCGAGATGTTTAGGATGAGTCTCCCCTGGAAGAAAAATAAATACCATCAATTATTTGGTTTATAATTTATAAATATCTAGAATTTTCACTATCTAATTATTAAATGGCATAAAGACACAATTTAGTAAATGTAGAGAACAGTATTTCTTTCAATACGATCAAATATTGTGCCTTTATTTATATCTAGAGCAAATTTAGGTTCATGCAATGTTTTCGCGAACGATTTTAAATTGAAGTGAAAGAGTGAATAAAGAAGAAAGAGTGAATAATTATGTCAATGCCTAAGAATTTATTCTTGGTCTTATTTTTAGGCACAATAGAAGCTAATATTGTGCTTAAAATATGACCTTTTTATCGAGCGAAATGAACCAAACTACTAATTAACACTTAAATATTTTACCGCTAATTGGATATACGTTGTTTTGTCTGTACATATGAAACTGTTCTACATTTAATTTACAGCTTTATCCACCTGAAATAGGGTTGGAATTCGTAGATGTCATCGATTACTCTGCGCACACGACACGTGATGCCGCAGTTCGGCTGTTGTTGTCCGTATACGGAGATCGCTCGCTCCAGCAGCTGATGCGCCGATGTTAACTCCACCACTGTGATAAGAAAAACATTCGTTACTTTCAGTAAACTACTTAACGATTCGCCAACCCGAATATACGAAAACCAGTGTTTATTTTGCTCATTTTAAAGCAGACAGAAAACAAAAAGAAAACAATTTGGTATTTTCCACCGTTATCTTTTACCAAAATAAAAGCTCCTGCAGACAAGCGCAACGCGACATCACGACGCCACTCTTGTAAAACAATTTCCATGAAATTTTAATAGAAATTGTTCTACTAGTCACTTCGCGCTGTCGTGTCGCGCCTATTTGTGGGAGCCTTAATAGGTCGATACGCAAAAAGTTGAATGGATCAATTGATTGCATAATGAAATGGCAATAGCTTCTGTGTAGGGAGAGTAATGTATCACAATCGCTGCTACTTTAACAGTGACTCACAGTTTTACGAGCTACTTGTTTGGTTGTCTCGCAAACAAAAGATAGCGAATTGCTTCATTACATAGTAATGAGCACAATAATTGAGCGTGACGTCCCCAGTTTGATACCCAGATGTGGCAGTGTTATTGGCTTACGGGTTTATGACTAAGATTTTTTTGCCTATTCATAATATAACATCACGCCTGTTTTCTCTGAAGTGGTACGCAGAAATGTATAGTACACCCAGATTTCACAAAGAACATGTTATAGGGGGCGAGCTTATTGCCATTACTCGGGCAGAAATCCAGACTCCGGGTTGTTACTGATAAACTGCAAATGGAAAAATCCAATAACACTGTATTCGACCTGGGGACCGAACCCAGGACTAGCAGTCAGTGTGCCTCAAATAACTTTATGAGTAGTCGGCATTTGTCTATTGTTTACAAAATGTCTTACAGGTTAGTTGATGGAAGGCGTTCAGAAAACATTGTACAATTAATACCAATTGCTAAGATCTAATACCGCATTCGGGGAAGTATACCGTACATCACTGAAATTCCGCGGAATACAGGCTCAACGTTATGTAGTTCTTCGTAATGGTTAATCTATATCAATCAAGTCTATAAATTAGTCAAGAAATTAATGTTTACCACAAAAACCGTAATGATTCTTATTTCTTGGTTACTTTTTATGACCGTGGCTTTAAAATCCAGCCTAGATGACCTAGTCCTGATCTGAAATTTAAATATGGAAATGTACTGAGGTACTTACAGTTTTTCTTGCCAAAGCTGCGCTCATCTTCATCAGTATCAGTATTACCACCACCGCTGCTTTTCTTGAATGAGATAAGTTTCGGTATCACCAACAACATGCAAACCACGGCAAGCATAGTCACAAGCTTCTTGAAGATCAAAAGTTTCAGTAGTAATTTTGCAATCGTCAAGATGTCTAGTTTCAGCGACAGTTTGTCCAAAAATCCTAAAGCTGGTGCTGTGTACGGAACTCCATAAGATGGCTTCAGAGGTGGACCGTACATTGGTGGAGGCAAGGGCTTATGAACCGGCGGGCCGTATGACTGTGCTGGGGGTCCGTAAGTTTGAGCTGGTGGACCATACGACGGAGCAGGAGGTCCATAAGACGGCGCAG
The DNA here is from genome assembly GCA_917490735.1 of Dryobotodes eremita. Classification (NCBI taxonomy): domain Eukaryota; kingdom Metazoa; phylum Arthropoda; class Insecta; order Lepidoptera; family Noctuidae; genus Dryobotodes; species Dryobotodes eremita. The sequence goes on along the minus strand of OU823251.1, from coordinate 11,776,149 downwards.
GTGGCCCATAACTATGTGCTGGAGGTCCGTAGTTAGGAGAAGGTGGACCATAAGTGTTCGGAGGCGAATTGTAGGTTATTTCAGGCTCAAACTTCACAGGTGATCCATAAGTAGACGATGGTGGCGCGTAGCTGTTTGAAGCTGAAGGTCCAGAGTATCCAGACGATCCTGAAGAACTGAAACTGTTGTCACTCGAATACGGCGGAGAGTAGTCGTAGCCAGATTGATAACTGTCATCACGATTTGTAATCTTCTTTTCTCCATCTTTTGCTGTTATTATCACAACACCTTGTTTTGCCTTCTCAGCTTCAACGCGCGATTTAGAGTATGCATCTAAATACGTATCGGTTTTCGATGCTGTCGATTTTGTTACATTTGCTGGCCCGACAATTGCAGAAACGCAAGAGCTAACCGCTAATAGAACAGCAAAATATTTTAAGATCGCCATGTTGCTGCTAATGCTCAGTCTACCGCCCGAAAGAAGTTGTCGCCATCGATCGCAACTAACGAATGACAAGCGACGTTGACTCCCATTCAGTTTTCACTTTTGACTTACCGTAAAAGAACCTAAATATGATAATGGAACACAATTAAATTCTCTGAGTGAGCCCAGTGCGTTCCGCATTGCTCATGGTAAGTAGGCGCGCGCGTGTCGCGGCCCGCATGCTAATGGACCTTAGAGACCGTCGCGCCCCGCCGACGAGCCTTGTTGGATGAGCCTCCCCAAACATCGGGACCTTTCATCGCATAAAGAAATCTTTAATAGACCGCAATTTGTCTGTGAAAGTTTTATCGTCGGTTTTATCGGTCATGTTACAAAAATATATTATATGAATTACATCTAATGAAATATGCCTACCTATTGTGTACTCCTTTCTCTATATAGAATGGCTTTATTTCTTTTTTATGAAGGTTCTATACAATATTTGATATTAGCTATTTATTATCTAAATCTTCCTTATGAGCTATGTTGAGCTACTGTGATTAGGTCTTAGTGCTCCGGGCGGAAATCAAAACTAACCAAGTAGAAATAGCCAGTAAACAGATTGCGCCACCCTCATATACTTGACAAAGCGGAAAACGAAACACTTGACATTCTGTGGCGCTCCGGAATTAGGTTTTCAAATGTCGTTATGAATACTAGGTAAGGAAGAGGCTCCAGATGAAATACCTACGCATTTGAAAGCTCTTCGATGAAGTTTAGAAAAAATTGTTAGGTATATAATCGAGACTATAGAGTCAGCACAAAGTATAATATTTAGATAATATAACGGGTGTATTAAGACACATAACAAAGCCGAGAGTAACTTGTACACTTGTACTCCCCATCATTGTAGTATTTTTTTTGTACTGGACCATACCTGGGAACCTTCTGGTTACGAAGAGATTGAAGGTCAAAATTCCAACTATTACTGACGTTTTTTTTACGAAAATAAGTTTTTAATGTTATAAAACAATTTAAAATACCCCCACGACCCCTATACCGTTGCATGCACCTATAAGCACTATGTTTTGCGTGTGTTACATTGCGCACTACCTACCGCAAACAGTAAATTTTCATAACAAAAATGAAAGTCGTTTTAATTATTTTGCAATTATTTTCTTATTAATATCTTTATTTTCTTTCTTTTTCTCTTTTTTCATATTTTTTCTTATTTTTTGGTGCAATATTACTTAGTTTGATGTTCAGAATACGGAGTTGACGGCTATTGATGGGTCTTTTTACAGCCTGTATAAGCTAACAGACTTAAAATAATATTATTAATATGTACACACGGCTACATATCAAGCTATACATTTCCAGTATAAGCTGACCTCTCATTGTACGGAAATCTTATACAATGCGAGATCGACTCACACTGGAAATTTATAGCTTGATATGTAGCCGTGTGTACAAGTACTTATACAAAAAAGAAAGAAAAGAATCATAGGGGATCAAAAAATTCGTCCGTATCGCTGTCAACAGGAAAAGTGCCCAAAACGCTGGCAGCATCGCCACGTTGTATGTCGATGCTGATTCTTTGGGCAAAAAATATGCCAGCCCTCTGGTCACGTGAAGAGTCGACCAACCGCTTGGAGATGTCTCGAACCAGTGGGCACTCGGGACCCCATGGCCCTAGAGTTTCAACCCTAAACGGCTCGAACACATAACTCCCAATAAGATAGGAATATTTTCGCCAGGTTTTCCGCACCTGCAACAGCCGCCATAGCACAACCCATCGTACTAGGAAAATGGAATGGCGCAAGGGTGTCGACACATGTTGCATGCCACACCAAAGGCCTGCCTAACTTCCAGGGCATTATGGTCATTCCGACTGGTCCCTTCCCATCGTCACGTGCCAAAACGTTGGATTCTAAAACAGCTGACTGAGCTGATGGCTGGCAGCTGGCGGAGGATGTCAATGTCATTAATGCTGGCGTGCGTCATTAATATCCGTTGCCGTGCTATCCGGCCTGCGATCTTACTGCAAGATAGGCCATGGTATCTGAGGCTGGCGACAGCTTCACCGCACTGTCGTGATGCGGAGCCCCACAAGGAGCGCCCAGACGCAGAAAAATAGCGAGCCGGAAAGTGTTGTCACCCAGCATAGTTTGTTTGTTTGGTGGAGTTTTTTTAGACCGAACTTGTCAACGGAGAGTGCAATTTTATGCTTTAAGCAGACTGTCCAATATTATACAGACAGAAAGACTCCTGTAATAGCATGTTTCTTGGATTTATCGAGGGCTTTTGACCTGGTCAATTATGACCTGCTCTGGCATAAGCTCACTCATGACACTTCTGTCCCGGCTGATGTGATATCACTGTTCAGATATTGGTACAGTAGTCAAAAGAATACAGTTAAGTGGTCAGGCTCATATTCTGATATGTATGGGCTGGATTGTGGGGTGAGACAGGGGGGTCTGAGCTCCCCCCGTCTTTTTAACCTATACATAAACAAACTGATGGGTAGGCTCGGTAGCACTAAAATCGGTTGTCACGTGGACGGTGTTTGCGTAAACAACATCAGTTACGCTGATGATATGGTGCTGCTGAGCCCATCTATCGGTGCAATGAGAAGGCTTCTGAGAATTTGTGAAGGTTATGCAGTGGCTCACGGGCTCAAATACAATACAGATAAGAGTGAATGGCTGGTTTTTAAATCGGGTACTTTAACCTACGAACAGCTGCCTGAACTCTCACTCTCTGGGTCTCCTTTAGGTCGGGTTTCGAAATTTAAGTATTTGGGTCACTGGGTCACTGATGACTTAAAAGACAATGTAGACTTAGACAGGGAGCGCAGGTCGCTGGCTGTCCGTGGCAACATGCTGGCCCGCAGGTTTGCGCGCTGTACCGATTCTGTAAAGATAACGCTTTTTAAGGCCTTCTGCCAGTCGTTTTACACGTGCAGCCTGTGGACCAAGTATACCCAGCGGGCCCTTAGCGACCTGCGCGTCCAGTACAATAACGCTTTCAGGGTGCTTTTGGGGTTGCCGTGGCGATGTAGCGCGTCAGGGATGTTTGCGGAGGCGCGCGTCGACGGGTTCGCCGCGATCATGCGGAAGCGATGCGCATCCATGATGGCGCGCTTGCGCTCCTGCTCCAATGGCATCCTGAATGTGTTTTCAGACCGGTGGGATTCTCCCCTCTTACAGCGGTGGATATGTATTCAGACACATTAGTGTACCATTGAACGAACTGTTCAATGGTACATTGGTTGTTTATTATTATTAATTTAATTTATTACTAACATTAGGCTACGCTATACTGCTACTAACACTATATGGATGTTTATCTGAAATAAATATTTGAATTGAATTGAATTGAATTGAATAGTGTCTATGTTGGGAGACGGTAGCGCCTGAAGCCATAGGTCCGAATCCCATTCTTCCACAGCCAGCAGGCAGGCACGCTCAGCAGTATTAGAGGACGTATTGATAAGATTATTCCGTACCAACCCACAGAGTGGCTGATCCCACTGTCTCTGGGAAGATGGGTTCATGGGCCGATCTGTATCCTGGCAAGCCGCTGTCCAGGCGTTCACCGCATCAGTCAAGCACGGCACTTCAGAGTCAAACAGGGAGGGAGCTAAAATTTTCCCGGTCAACTTTGTGGACAGAGGACAGGAACGAAAAAAATTTGTTCCACCTAAGAATTGTTCAGTATATTTCATATGAAAATTCTTAAGTGGAACACAAATTTTCAAAGTTTGACGATTGATATGAAATTGATGATTATTATTCAGTAAATATATAATTCCTAATGTCGCGAATCGCATTTCGATCAACATACAACTTGATACGACGTAAAACAGAGCTGCAATTTACACAAAACCAAAGAAATTTTGAATTTAGCGGGCTACAGCTGAGGTTTCACCTTAACATAACTTAGGGAATAACTACGAGACAAAACACTGTTGCCGGTAAATATTTACAAACTACATAGGTATAGGCTTTCATGGACTCAACACCTGTCTCTAAGATGACGATATAAATATGATGTGATAGATGAAAACTATTAACCAAAAATTAAAACCGTAAAATGGCGGATAGTCTGTCAATGATGAATAATGGATCTTGATTGATCTTCTTTGATTGTTTGTTTGGCGTTGCCTCAAACCTAGGTACTTTCATTAATTTAAAAGCTTAGTAAGATTGTATTGTATTGTATAACGGGCTGCAGTCCGCAACTTCACATCCAAGCGGGAATACACGCTATTCTTTTGCGCCCGCCCTTCGCCTTGTTCCTTTTTGTCGTCTTAGGGGCACTGCGCCCCTGAACGAAACTGAACCAGTTCTTATGTCGTCGGTTCAATTTAAAAACAATATAAATAATATACGCGTCAACTTGTGAACCTCCTCCTTTTTTTCATCGGTAAAAATCATCCCGAAGCAACATTTTAGCTGATGTTTAGAAGAAGTCACTTAAGAACATCCAAAGAGCAATGATTCATAGCAGTGGAACATCATACTCACTGCACATTTGTGTTCAAACCTAACATTACCACAACATTACAAACACTGCTAATGTCTACGCCGACTTTTATTAGGTGCTATGTATTCCCAAGCGTCTTTGATGGATTTGTAAAAGATGGTGAGGTGTTAAAAGGCCCAGCCCGTATTAGTTTAAATATCCATTACTACAGGCCCTGAATTTACAACACCTTAGAATAAATGGATGAAGATCGAAGAATAATGGGTTTTGATGATGACGAACCAGAGATCGAAATGCTTAGGGTAAGCGGATATTTAGGTTGAATGTAATAAAAATAATAATCTATATTAATTCTATATTACATGCATAACCAAATAAGCTACTCATAATACTAACCCTGTGCAACTGAAGAAAATACGACATAACGCTTCGCTTCTAGAAAATACTGGCATGCAAAAACAAAAACACAATTTTATTACGTAGTATATACTACGTACCTTAGCCCCTTAGGTGACATTGAATTACTATTTCCAAGCATGAAAATAAAAACAATAACTTCGTTCATTTGATTTTACACAAAAAATTACCAAGCTGTTTAACTTTCGGTGCACATAACAATGAATTTTGCCAACATTTCCGACAGCCAAACGTTTTAGGACCGGCTCCAAAATGATAAAATACAAGTTGTATGGTAAAACATACGACAACAGCATAAATTGTATTTAAATTGTTGCCGATTTCTACTGATCAGGAATGCACAGGTGTGTCATTTTCACTTGCAAAGTTAAACGAAACTAAAAGACCTTTTCAGTTTACTAAGTTATGCGCTTTGCATTTTCATAATCGTGGTCGCAATAGCAACGGATGTTATTTCAATATATACTACCTACAGAAATACCTTTCCCCTTTCCTAAAACCAAAACAATCTCAAATACAGAGTGAATTTATTTTAAGATGCTACACGCTACTTTCTGGCGAATTTGAAAACTATGAGCAGTAGGTAGAGAAAATTAAGTGGTCAATGAAACCCTGAACTCGATTTTGAAGTAAACCAAAACTACATTTACCCTTTGAAAAAACCTGATGTTTTTTACAATGGAAAACCTCAGGCACTGATGCACACAGTTCCGTTTTCTTTCCAGAACCCTAAAAACTAGCATTCTGTACATATTATTGCACTGAGTGAAAGTGTTGCTGATAAAGATCAATGGATCAAAAGACTTCGGATTAGTCAGAAAAAACATAAGATAACATCACGCCAGTATTCCCCGAAGAGTAACGCAGAGGTGTAAAATGTTTGATGCGTGAAGATATTTTGCTCTCTACAATAGAGCAAAATATCTTCACGCACTTATACAGCTTGGTCCAAATAGAGATGTCATAAAAAAATTGATTCCTCATGCCCAGAGTTATCCGAAAATAGTAATATTAAATAATAATACAAATTTTTGTATCTTTAAAAGGAAGATGATTATTTGATGTCTGACAGAATATTAAATAACAATGAAGATTGCAAAGAAATATGTGAAAAAGCTGTGTAAAAATAAAGACAATTTTTTTTGAAAGTGGTTCCAATAAAATTTTCAGGAAATTAAAAAACAAATATTATAACTCCAATTCAACCCCAATTATACCCCATGTACATGGAGTATTTTCGGATACCCCTGGGCATGAGGCATCAATTCTTTTTTATTACGTCACTATTTGTACCATCCTGTATTGCCTCTTTTAACTCGTGATTAAATGCAAGCGCCGCTAAAATTGCATTGTCTTTGAATGACAATATATTTGACGCTCACGACAATGTGGAGACAAGGTTTGCATGAATTTGAGGGATAAAGAGAAAACTGCTTTTTTGTACTGTGGAAAGGCTTTCTTACTTCCTTGAAGAGTATTTATTGGGCAATGTGGTTGAAAATACGTGAGTTTATGTATATATGTATGGTTGAAAAGATTGACGACGACGTTTCTAGAAAACGGGCAAGAATTATTTTAATTATTTTACCCTTATTATGGACACATCTTTATAATCTAAGATCTTCTAAATTAACTCATATAAGTATACCAAATAGGATAAGCCCAAAATACAATAAGAAAAGACTATTCATAAAATGAGAACTACAAATCATTAACATTGATTATTTATTCTTATGTAAGTACTTTTTAAACTACTGTATTATTCAAAAGGATTAGTACCAGTCAAGAGTCTTTCTTCAAAATACTTGTGTCGTTTCCTAGCTTTCTCTTCATCAGGTTTTGCAAAAAATGAACTTATTGATTTTGTCTTTGCCTTCTTAGTGTTTCCTTCATCATCCACATCTTCAAATGTACAGGTAGCGGCTTTATCTTGCAGCATATGTTCAGCTGTGGACCAGCTAAACCTGACCAATGCTGGATACCCAAACACATTGTCAATTTGTTCACGAATAAACTTTTTTGTCTGTGGATCTGAAAAAAGAACAGCCTATATTAAATCTCTTTATTATTGTAAATGGTTTAAGATAAATAATTATTTATTTCTGTAAGTAGGTTTGTACAAACACTTTCACACAAATCAATCTGCCTAGCCTTTTCCTAACTGTGTTGGGGTCGGCTTCCAGTCTAACCAGATGCAGCTGAATACCAGTATTTTACATGGAGCTACTGCCTATCTGACCTCCACAACCCAGTTACTAGATAACACAATACCCCTTGGTTAGACTGGTTGTCAGACTTTTGGGCTTCTGACTATGACTATGACTGTCAAAGATCTATCAATGACAGTCGGGGCCAATGCTTAACGTGGTTTCAGAGGCACTGAGGGGTCTCGATATGTAATGTATGGTCACCCATCCACGAACCGACTGTGGCAAACGTAGTTACCCTTTGATCGATCCGTGCGGCTGTTATCAATTAGCCACAAACTCCTCAAACACTTTTACACATCAATAATATTTTAAATACTAGATGAGGTTGGCGTTTCCTATGCTACTACTCTGAGGACAGAGTCCGAAACAAACTTAAAGCTCATAGTCTAGTTTGGTGTTGATCTTGGTTGCAGACTAACTAGAAGAGTCTTGTTTCTAGACTAAAAAGTTAGTAGTAGTTCCTTAATTTAAGTGACATTTAGGCTATAAGACCAACAAACAAAGTAGTAGTTAGTAACAAAAATATATTTCTAGCAAATAAATGTTTGATTTGATTTCATATAGTTTTGTTTATGTCCATTTAACTTACCTCCAGGATATCCACTACCAAATTCAGTGTGTGTCATTTCCAATCCTTCACGGAACTGCCACACTTTTAAGGCATGATCTCTTGTCACCTTTGCCACAATACTAGCTGCAGACACAATTGGGTATATTGAATCAGCTTTCTTTGCCACCTGAAAAGAATATAACACAAGATATTATCGATTTTGAGTTTAAAAGTAGAACAAAATTTTATCCTTAGGCAACATACCAGGTTTTATTCAAGTAATGCTCAAGCATAAAACTAGATTTGAGTACAGATTAGTATGCAATCTGCTATTTCCAAAATGAGATTAATCCTTGAACAAGGTTCTAGTACACAGAGTTTGATGAATATGGGTTCAGATAGTCCACATAAAAATTCGTGAGACTTACCATTTTAAACCACTTCACAAGGTGACTAAAATAATCATTTAATTTTGGAATATGTAAACATGTAATGAAATCCTCATCGAACTATGAAAATTCATTCAACCAAAAATAGAGCAGTGGCTGGCAGCAGGCAACATAATAATGCAAAAAAATACTTACAGTTATCTTGTAGTTGGGGAATATTGCAGCTAACTTGGCTTGATACTTTTCTGGTGGACCAACAGTGTCCACATACACTTCAGTTATGTTGGCACCACTCTCCGCTGCCTTCTTTATTAATGCAATTGCTGAATTCATTGATACCTGGAATATAAATAATTAAAATCAGCGCCGGCTATCGCTGAAAACCAGCGCTGGGGCTCTGTCTCGCATAGGGTCGTAGCATTATGCTGAGCAAATGCCGTCTTGCGTGAATGTGATGCATATTTTCTCCCAACTTGTTCTTTATTGTGTTTTTTCTTTGCATCAGGTTTAATACAAATAAATGTATTTGCTTTCTTCCTTTATTTCTTCTTTAAAATATTAAACATTACATAGTCCACATTCCAGAAAAGAATGTCATGAATGTTTTAACTAGTATGCTTTGAGTTGACCTCAAGAAATTTATGATGTGACTGATGTGAGACGCAAATAAAAATCTACAAAGCAAAAATGTGTCATCAAAAGTTGAAACCTTCACTTTGATGTAGTTTCATAAGACCATTTTCGTCCCCAAGATAGGCCATTAAATTTTGAATACCAGAATACAATAAAAATATACCTAAACCTTTTCTTCTTAAAAAATATTAAAAAGAAAAGGAAAGGGTCAAAGGAAATTATTAAGCGGTGAAAGACCAATACAGTTTGTACAGACCTCATTCAAAGAATGTTTTGCTCTTCTGTACATTGAGTTTGATATGTAATTGGGAGAAATAACTTCAGCAGCCCATCCAACATTGTTTAATGAATTCTCCTCAGACAGCATTTTTGTAAATATGTCATCTCGTTTTTCTTCTGTTAATGCTTTTGAATCAGCACATCCAAGATCTTGAAGTACTTTAGTTTGGTCCACTGGACAGTAAGCCACCCCATACACCATTGGACCTTAAATAGAAAGTTTTAATGGCATTATTTCTTAGTAGCCTTTCAATTCCACTGTGGAATAGCATAGACTAAAAGCAATATAAAGGCTCCCCCAAGAAGGCATTAAAGCTCGGCAATGGTTCTTCCACTAAGTTCCTTCAGTTTACTTTAACGAAGCAGCATGGAAGGTAATATTCCACTGACCCTACCTCTCTTACGAGGCAATCGGTACTGTAACTTAACTGATAAGATAAACAACACTATGAGAAAGAGCATGACAAGAGCCTGAACTTAAGCCCACAAAATGTTTCTATCAGACTGCTATAAACAGCACAAATATTGCAACTCACAAGCGTTCTTTACCTAAAACAGGCCCTCGTCCTGCTTCGTCAACTCCGAGCATGCATGGTTCAGATTTACAAACATCTGGAACATCTGAACAGTTTATAAAGTTGTTAAAATTGTCTTTAGACTTTATAAAATCTTTTAGTTCTTCCAGTGATTTTATCATTTTGTCCTTTATTTATTTTAAAATATTTTTCTGTTTGTGTTTGGTTAATGTTTACCGTTTAGCACACATTGACTGACAGACAGACACTCTTTCAAACCCTCGCTGTCTCTCAGTCTCAACTCACCCACAATTTCAAAATGTCACTGTCAATGTCAAACTGTTTCGCGCCTTCGCGCCATTGATTACAAAATTAAGTGTTACCTGACGTAGAAGCCGATGTGCTAATGGTGGTGGCAGAAAATATTAGGTCGGGGAAAAGTTCTTTCGTATTTTATAAACAAATGCAAGACTAAGAGCTAGTGTGGCACCCAAATATCAAGTTTTTTTGTGTTCCCAGACTTTTCCAAATGGGTCAAAACTGTTTTGTACTTTTTAAAACTTCAAAATTGTATTGCATTTCTTCGTTATATTCAATCAAAAATGATTTGTTTTTCTGTCCGCCAAAAGGCAGACAGAAAAACAATTGTAAAATAGCGGGAAATCGTCTTTACTTTATCTTTTTAAAAATTACATCTATTTAATGGTATCAAAACCAGCCAGATACAAACAGTACAGCCAAAGAGATTTGACTACAACTTTATACCTATAAAATACGAAAAAACTTTTTCCCCGACCTATTTATTATTTTTACCACGGTTAGCCTAGCGCCCGATAACCGTTGTGTGCTCGTAGCTCTACTGAAACATGGAGAATAGTAAACTAAACAAACGTGTAGAATTGCATTCCTATTTATTATGTCACACACCTTACCGGTTTTTTTCTGGCGTTGAATTATTCAGTCAAGGAGCGTAACAAAAATGTAGGGCTTACTGTCTTTCAAATTTATTATAATATAGGAATAAACTTTACATCTTTGAATCTTGTACTTTAAAAAGTACATACTAATTCCTTGGATTCAGATCAATCTGAAAGCTGGAGATTGATTAAATGTTGATGTTGAATTGTTGATAGTCAAAATAGTTCTGAATTTCCGGAATATCCTTAATATTAAATTACCGAGCATTCTGGATGTATACGCCCGGCCTAAGATTCTTCAATATGGATAATTTTCTTCCTTTTTTTTCTTCTACTTAATCGTTTCTCAAATTTTTTGTAAAGAAAGGCTTCATCCAATTTTATCGTTTTCTGATCAAGTCGGTCTGCCTCCAGCTGACCGCCATACCATCATCATTGCATTAATTGCCGTGGTTGGCCTACGCGGGGATCTCTCTTTCAAGCGATAACTAAAGCAAAATCTGTCAGGGTGATTCCAAGTGAAATGGGCCACTTATTCCCGCACCCCCACTTCAGCCTGCCTGCCTGTCTGCCTAACGCCCATTTTATCTATCTACTATTTCTGCCGAGTGGTGTTTCTATCGCTATCTAGTATAATGCGCATGACTCCAACTCTCATCTTTCGATAACAAAGTTAAACCTAGACAGAGAAAACGTTTTTTTTTTTAATCTGTGTTGTAAAGAAAAAAATGCTACCAAAGCCATAACGCGAGGGAGGGAGGAGAGGAAACAAGGAGAGGAGAGAAGCAAACTGCAAGCAAACCATAAACTCCATAAAGAGAGAAGTGCATAATATTTTTAGATGTAGAAATCAAAGGTGTCATCTGAATAATTATCAAAAATAATACTGATCGTGAACATTTAAGGTAATTATAGCATATTACTTTTTATTATTTTGTAGTTAGTGGCTTGTAAGTGTATCAATCAGTAATTTATGTATACTCGTTTGTAGGTTAGAGTAGTGCGATCTAATATGCAGAACAACCCCCAGGAGCTTTCATGGCAGGCGATTCAGGCTATCGTCGGTGTTAAACTTCCACCAAATGTACTTCGTTTTGACGATATTGGATTCCACTTAGTCAACAATACTGTTTCGAGCGCAGAAGACTCTGATTCGGATGTAGAAATAGTCGAAAATGATTGGGAGTCTGATAATAATGTCTCCTCCAGACCCGATCTTTCCGACAACGAAAAAACTACGTCGCCTGATAGGGAACAAAGTGAGTCACCTATTTTACGTCTCGTAGAACCTGACAATAATAATTCAGGTAAAGAGTCATTAGATTACAGAGAAAATTTCGAAAAGATTGATGAAAAAGATATTTCACCTAAGGAACGTATGACACAAATCCACATCGACGATGCGGATAGTTCTAATGGTAATGTTATGTCGATCGAAAACTATTTGGAGGTCACTTTATCAACAGACTCCGAGGCTAGTCATACTTGCAACCAATGTAACCAAATATTTTCTAATGAGAATTCACTTGCCTCACACAAATGCACTGCTAAACCCACCGAAGAAAAAAAATACCCCTGTCATGTGTGCTCAGAAAAATTTCCAAGCTACTGGGACTTAAGAAAACACCTAAGTAGCCATTTTCCTGGAATGTTGGAATCTAAGTCAAGCTTCTGTCACCTTTGCCAAAAAGACTATACAAAAACAGGATTCATGAATCATTTACGTAAACACACCGGCGAGCGACCATTTGTCTGTGAACTTTGTCATAAGGCATTCTCTCAATCAAGTTCACTCTCAATACATATGAAATTCCATCTCAATGTGAGAAAGCATGCTTGTACTGTATGTGAAAAGAAATTTGTAACTAAAAGTGAACTATCCCGTCACATGACAGTCCACACTAAGCAGAAGTCCTACTATTGTGGAGTTTGTGACAAAGCTTTCACTCGCTCTGATAACATGAAGAAACATGAGAAAACTCATGGGTAAATGTTTTATAACAGAACTGAATTAGAATATGCAACTGTGAACAATGTCATAATATAACATGCAATCCAATTGCATCTTAATATCAAAATTGTCAAGTTAATAATGTCTGGTCAATTCTGTTGCCAAAAACACTGTGGTATAATACTTTTCAACAAGCTATGATTTCTGATTCTCTTATTGCCAAAAAATTAGTTATATGTTTGTTAAGAATAGAACTTTTACATTGTTTATACAAAATTTAAACCTATCATGATCTAGTTCATATTTTAGTCATTATTGTGTGTTTCTGTGTTTATGCGAGTGTTCAATCACACTCATGTGTGCTGCTGTAATTGCTTTCAAGATTTTTTTAATTTATATTATTTTAAATTGTATGTTTGGGTTAATATAAGTGAATTAGTAAAATGTCTTTGCAGGTGCTCTACAATAAGGTCACACATATCTCAATCCAATGTTGCCTTTTAGATATGATAAAGTGATATTTTAATATGTGGATATTTATGTAGGTGAATGTCCAAAGGTCCAATAGCCTTATTGTAATGTTTACATTAGATAGAGGGAAACATGTTTGTTATTCAATATGGGGCCTTTCCAAAATATGTCACAAAATATATTTTTGTAAACCTATACTATGAGGTACTAAACTACCAGTTGAAGTGAACTTTTGCCAAATTTTAGATAAGTATTTCAAGTGATTTTTATTACTGTACTGTGTTGTAACCAAAGCAATAACATTTTTAATGTGCCTATTCTTTATAATAATTATTATAAATACGAGTATACCAAATAATTTAATTATTAGTGTTAATAGATGTAATAAATTAAAATCAGTGGTAACTAGTAAGTTACCTCTTTTCTTGAAGTGAATGAAATATAGGAACTCAATAGTTTTCCTTCTTGATGGTCTCCTAATTTGTTAGTTAAGACACTGAACAACTATTCTATAATATTGATACATTAGTTAAGGTTTACGAAATGAGGTCTTGATTAAACATCACAAATGATTTAACAGTGCACATATTTATTAGTAACTGTTAAGGAACATTAGTAAATGAGTATACTTTATTATAGGCAAGGGTATGACTCCCTGTGCTATAAGACTTTCCCAAAGATTAAATATTGACATATTTTATAATTGGCTATAAAACCAAAGGCTAAAATTAATTTATTTTGTGCTACTTGGATTTTATAAGCTGGTTATAATATAATGCCTTATAATATTGTCTAGATTTATTAAATCTAAAATAGACAATAATCATATTTTAATATATTTATTATATTTAATGTTTAGGTATTTAACTTTGCATGACTTGTTTGTAGGTTTAAGAAATCGATATTGAGCCAAACGAAATAAAAACGCAAAATCTACAAGACTGATGATAATATTCAGAGTTAGGAATTAACTTGTGCACAAAAACAATTATTTATTCATACTGTTTATTGCAATTTTCTATTTATCAAAAATGCACCTTGTTAAAAACTCAACATGACAATTAGATTAAGATCCGTTTGATATAATGAAAATATTTTATGTGTAATAATAATTGCGATTTTATTAAAGAGTTGTTTGTTGCAAATTATGTTTTATTTCAGAATTGAATAATATTTTTCCCTTTGTTCTAGGTTGCACTAACGATGTCTGCAAGGTTACGTAATCTTAATCCCTATGAATTGCATAAATACTTAGTTAATGTTTATTGTCTCAATACGAAGGGTTCTGCCGCGTCTTTGAAACGGGACACTTCCAGAGACAGAACTGACCTTGATATTATAAGAGAAAACCACAAATTTGTGTGGGAAGAAGACGATGTTGCTGATACATGGGAGAAGCAGTTAGCTAAAAAGTATTGCGATAAACTGTTCAAAGAGTATTGCATCTGTGATTTAAGCAGATATAAAGAAAACAAAGTAAGTTTAAGTAAATTAAACGCAGATAGATAAAATCAATTTACACACAACTCTAAAAATACCAAAGACCGGTCATCGCCATTGCAACAGAAATCCTCATTCGTAATAACAAAAATTAATTAGGGCTAAATAATGCCTTCTAACGGGTCTAAAGGTCACACTGGAATCTGCGATAAAGGTCCTCCCCTAATTTAAACATGGATGTGAGATGGGGACGATCCCTTATATTATGTAACTCGATTTTTTGCCCGAGAGACCTTCCTTTGTGTTGTACAGTAGGGAGTGCAACAAAGGCCGTGCTGCCTTTCTGTAGGTTAAATATAGCTCTATACATTCACCCGCATTGATACACAGTAACGCACATCTGGCGATTCGTGCCGCAGCCGATCCCCATTTGTCTCACACAAAATCAAAAAGGCACGCTGTGCTCACACGCTCGTAACGGCACAGTATAATTTTATATTTTCAAAATTGCGTAAAGTATATATAGGTACAACCTAGGTTGGTAAATCGGTCTTTATTATTTTGGTATCTTTACATAATATAAATTAAATACTTAGGTGTAAGTTAGGTACAATACAATCTGAAGTCTTGCATGGTAACTCTCTTGTATACCTACCTTACCTTGTACTTCCAGCTAGCCTGTAATCTTGATGTCTTATCCAGTGCATATTATACAAATGCACTGAACTATTATATAAAATTCTTAAGTTTTTCCTTATGTTTTTCGCACGCGTGCTTGATTCATGGTTTCGCTAGCTTTGATGTTTGATGCTACTGTACCTGTCTACTAGTTTCCTAAACAGGTTTAATATGTAGATCTTCAAATAAATTATGTATGAAACACTAGGTAGCACTGCGATGGCGCATCGAGAAAGAAGTAGTACTCGGAAAGGGTCAGTTTCAATGCGGCAATAAGGTGTGCAACAAAAGCGATGGTCTGAAGTCCTGGGAGGTCAACTTCGCTTACGTGGAAGATAACGAGAGGAAAAATACTCTCGTGAAGCTTCGTAAGTTTGATGTTATCTAAAAAGCTATATCTGTACAATTTCTACCTACTCAGTAGATGTACTTACCTACCTACCTACTTATCTTTATGGCGTATTGCAAACGAAACGATACGTAGGTAGCAGGCACGATCTGAAAAGTGCGCAGGAATTATTTATACATGTAGGTCCGATTTAATCTGGCACAAAAGTAAATACATCCACACACAGATTTATGTATAGTTTTAGTTCCACGACTGCGCGTGACTTGCTGCTTGTATCTGACTTAAACTTTTCCATATTGTTAAGTGCTATAAATATTATGTGCGTGACTAAGGGCACAAACCTACGGACCGGCTAGTTATATGATCCTATTGCCCTTATCCCAGTTGAAAATAATACACTAGCATAGAAACTAGCGAAGTGCGAGTCGTCGTAGAGAAGTGTAAGGTACGGTAGGCAACGAAATTCACATTAGCTGTGCGTGTGCAAGCCATAATTTTCTTCGGAACGGTATTTGTGCCGTTGTGGGTCTAAAAAGGTAAAAAAAAAAGAGACAGTATCTCTCTCTTAGCACCGCACCGTCATGCAGGACGCTCTGACCGAAACGCCTGCGCCGCTAAATACTGCTTCGGTAGGTATCTACTTACTTACATACCTATTAGACTTACCTAAGGGAACCGTAGGTACGAGGTGCATTCAATAAGTACCTAGCCTCATCGCCAGAGGGCGCTGTAGTTTCAAAAGAGTTTTACCACAGTGTAGCACATTCTTTTTTAATTCTTTTTTCAAATTTTCATTCCAATCCCTTCATTTGTTTTAATTTGACAACTTATGGAAGCGAACGTGTCGATCGGTTTTACAAAAATGGAAAAAGAGCAATATCGTTCGGTGATTCGATTCCTATTTTTGGAAGGGAAAACGCGCATCGAAATCAAAGAGCGCTTGGATGCTGTGTACGGTGACTCTTCTCCATCGATGGCCACCGTCAAGAATTGGTTCAACGAGTTTGCACGTGGCCGTACGTCGGTTTTTGATGAACCACGTCCAGGTGCACCGAAAACAGCTGCTACGGAGGAAAACATTAAAAAAATCCATGATCTCGTATTGGCAGATCGCCGATTGAAGGTTCGGGAGCTAGCTGAGACTGTAGGCATTTCAGAAGGAACAGTGCATCATATTCTTCACGAGGAACTCGGCATGAGAAAGCTGTCGGCGCGATGGGTGCCGCGTTTACTCACACCAGAAAACAAGCGCAACCGTGAGACCACATCGGAGACGTGTTTGGCGCTGTTTAAGATGAATCCAGCGGAGTTTTTGCGTCGTTTTGTAACCGTCGATGAAACCTGGATCCACTGGTACACACCAGAGACCAAGGAGCAATCAAAACAATGGATCCAGACCGGGGAACGTGCTCCAAAGAAGGCGAAAACTGTAAAATCGACCGGAAAAGTTATGGCCACCGTTTTCTGGGATTCACAAGGTGTGATCTACATCGATTACCTCGAGAAGGGTAAAACAATTACAGGGCTTTACTATGCCGATTTATTAGGCCGATTCGACGCCGAATTAAAGAAAAAACGACCCCATCTGGCGAAGAAAAAAGTGCTGTTTCACCACGACAACGCACCGGTTCACACGTCTGCCGTTGCCATGGCCAAATTGGTCGAATTACGCTACGAATTGCTGCCCCATCCACCGTATTCTCCAGATTTGGCCCCTTGTGACTTCTTTCTGTTTCCTAATCTGAAAAAATCACTCGCCGGGAATAGATATGGATCGAATGAGGAGGTCATCGCCGCCACGGAGGCCTATTTTGCAGAGTTTGACAAAAACTATTTTTCGGACGGGTTAAAAAAGTTGGAGCATCGCTGGGCTAAGTGTATCGAACTAAAAGGAGACTATGTTGAAAAATAAATTGCCACTTTTCCAAAATTTTCGTTTACTTTTTGTAGGCTAAGTATTTATTGAATGACCCTCGTACATACAGGGCGCTTAGTCAAGTAGGTATCGGTACAGTGTTTATCAACAAAAGTCTATACGCTTACTTAAATTTATCTAAATTATTATAAATCTATTAGCCAGCCTAAATCATTTCAACCTAATCATGATCTAGTAGCTTACTTGTTGAAGGCACTGTAAACCTTCCATCATAAATAACCGTTGAAATTATGGTTTTACTGTAGGTAGGTACTTGAGCGGCCACAAGTTCGTTGAAGCGGACGTGAAGTAATTACGCCAATTGGATCTCGTTGTACATATGCTACACCAAGGGAGGGATTGTAGCCGTATTAAGGATCCCGCAGACAGGCACGTCGCTACTCTTGTAGAACAATTTGCCATGAACTTTTCATAGATATTGTTCTACTAGAGTCGCTTCGCGCCTGTTTGCGGGAGCCTTTAGAGTCTATGCACACGACTTAGGGTTCCGTAGTAGAATAAGGTACCCTTAACAGTTTCGCCAAGTCTATCTGTCTGTCTGTCTGACCGCGGTTTCTTTAACGCGCCGTCGACGCGCGTTTTATTTCTTACTTAACTTGAGAAACTGCACGAGTGGCGTTAGCAGCACTGCACTTTATACGCGCGTCAACTGCGCGTAAATAACTCGCCGCTTGCATAGGCTCTTGAAGGATTATAAGTTGCATTTTTGTTACCTTCCTTGTTACTGCCATAATACATAGGTAAACTAACTGATAACTGCGATTATAAGTATGTTTTGATACCAAGTAGGTAGGTACTTATGGATTCATCTCTTTAATAGGTTTATGCCCTGGATGTTCTGAACTGTTAAACTACAGATCAAAGAAACGTGAAGTTAAGCGGCTTAAGAAAAGTCAAAAGAAATTGAAGAAGGCTACAAAGCCAGAAAAGGAAGAAAGTGAGGATGATGAGGAAGAACTGCTGTTCCCCGGCACTCCAGAAATGCCAGTGGAACCTTCCACTTCCGCTGAAGCTGAAGCAACAGAAACTGGTGAAGCGTCATTATGGAAAAAAGGTTTGTGCTACTTCAGGCATGCTTTCGTATTTACCGTAGTATTCACCAAAAGGTGACGCGAAAGCAACGTTTCGCCGAAATCGCCGATAACAAAGCAGCTGACCATTTACATAGATAAATCTTGTTGCGATTTATATGTCCCGAACTCCTGACAGTAAAACCATAGCAGTATCACAACCTTGTAAATGTGTTTCAGGTAACAGCCGAAATGTTAAAGTTGGGTTCGATTCCCAGTTCGTAGATTAGAATTTCACTAGCAGGTACTGATAACAACACTATAGCCTATGGTCCGGATTATAGATGGGCACTCCACCCACCCGGGTTTAAAACCAGGTGGGTTTATACCGGGTGCTTTGGGTGTAATTGGGGTATAAACCCGATTTCCACCCAAAAGAGATTGGGCGATTCTGCCCTGAAACCCAATAGCGTTAAGATGATCCAATGGAAAGATCTCATCAAGGAGAAAATTTCTTTTTATGACGACTTCTCTTGATTGTTAGCACGTAAGGAGCTACAGAGCTCTAAATCTGACTACCTAATTAAGAATGATTGAAATTCTGGTATTTCGACAATTAAATTAATTTTCATTAATTGTGTGCCTTGCAAGTATCATCTTTTAAGTCTATAACCGGACATTTTAAAACATTGGCTTCCTCGATGCCATTTTAGCAACAATGTTTTTACCTGTCGGTCGGCCGGACAGATCGTTAAGCCTGCCGTATTCCGCAATAGCATTTAGATAAATGCCAATGGAAAGATCTCTTCAAAGGGAATATTTCGTTACCTATATGACGTCTTCTCTCGATTGTCAGTCAGTGAGGACTGAGGAGCTACAGAGCTCTAAATATGAGTAAGTAATTAAGCATTATTGAAATTCTGGTATTTCGTCAATTAATTAACTTTAATTATTTCTGTGCCCTGCAAACGTCATTTTTTAAGCTTGTCAGCCTTTAAAACATGGCCTTATATATATACCTACCGTTTTAGGAACAATGTTTCTAAGAATCGGTCGGACATAATGTTGAACCTGCCGAAACTCCCAATACAGTTCAGATATATTTCATTGAAAAGATCTCGTTTAGAACGTTTTTTACTACTACGACTTGTCTGAATTGTTAGTTTGCTCGGCGTTAAAATCAAAATATTTTATTTCACATAAACCTACATAGGCACTTATGAAACGTCAGAAGCTTGGTGCACGGTTCCAATTGGTTGTTTCCTATGGAGAAGAGCTGGCAAGAAACTCCACGGTTACTCTTTTAAAAAAAGGGGCTTTTACAATGTTTCAAATTACAGTGTTGATAGGTATGGGAGGACAGTGTAGACCTGTCAACAAGTAACAGGCACTCAACAAAATATAAAAAAGGTCTACAAATCTGCAGTCTACAAGTTAGGCCTACAACGTTCTCACATACACAAAATATAGAAGAATCTATATAAAAATAAAAGGCTATTTAAACCAAATGACATGATTGCCATTACAACTGTAACAAATCTGAATTAAAATCCTGTTTACAAAAGCCTTAAGCAAAGATTTGAAATAAGAATTGGAGGTATATAATGTCAAATAATGAGAAGATTATGTCAAAGAAGAATGTAAGAAACAATTTTTTTTGTTATATAAACTTTATGATTTGGTAGCAGTTAATAGACCCTTACATAGTGGTGTTGTTAATGAAGTACCAGGGAAGCCACATGTGCAGAAGGAATTATTGCCAAACTTCGTTGTCTTCAGTAAAATCGCGGATTGCCCTATTTTGTAAAATGAAAATTGAATCTACGTCAGCTGCTGATCCCCACAGCAGAACGCCATAAGACAATACTGTGGAAATAAGCAAAGTACCCTAGCAGTGGCTATATCAGTCAACTGCCTTTTTTTTCTTACTGCATATGCAGCTAAACTTAATCTACCTGAAAGAGCTCTAATGTGGGCGCCCCATTGCAATTTTGAATCTAAAATAATTCCTAGAAATACAGTTTCCGTAATAACATCTAGTTTCTTGCCATCAACTTTTAAATTTAGAACCACTTGGGGTTCATTTGGTAATGAAAACTTAAGACATTTAGTTTCGTTCGCATTAAGTAAAAGATTATTAACTGCGAACCATTTTGAAAGAACCGCCCACTATCGTTGACATGTAAGACATCCGTATCTTTACTATCTATTTAAAAAATAAGAGAAGTGTCTTCAGCGAATAAAATTATATCCGATAAGTTAGCCATCATGTAAGGAAGGTCATTAATATAAACTAGAAATAGGAATGGGCCAAGAATTGAACCTTGAGGTACGCCTATCTTAACTAAGGACCCCGAGGACGACGCCCCGTCAACGTTTACTTTTTGCTGCCTGTTTGATAAATAGGAAAGAACAAGATCAGCAGCTTGTCCACGAATTCCGTAGTGGTGTAATTTACAAATCAGTGTATTGTGGTCAACGCAGTCAAACGCTTTTGAGAGGTCACAGAAAATGCCAATTGCATCCTGGGACTTCTTCCAGGATTCGAAAATGTGACTGACGAGTTTTACTCCCGCGTCAGTCGTCGACCTACCTTTCGTAAAACCAAACTGGCGACTATGTAAAATCCCATTTGAGTTAAAATGTGACAACATCTGGTCTTGCATGACTTTTACATAGATTTGACTCAATGCTGGTAACACAGATATAGGTCTATAATTAGAGGGATCACCCGTACTACCTGATTTGAAAATTGGTACTACTTTAATGTGTTTCATTAAATCAGGAAACGTAAATAACCCAATAATTATACCGCTGTCTAAACATTGATTAAATATGCTTGTTAGGACAGGGGCAATTGTGTTAATGATATCTACAAGAGTCTTCAGTGTTTTTTATGTTAAGACGTTACATCGTCCTAAATGTGACTTTAAGATCAACACTTAATACTCGTCATAAGTTAACTAATTAATAAACAGTAACTTGTAAACGTCATTATTGTTATGCTAACACAAATAACATTACGCCTGAATTTTCTAAAGGGTAGGTAGACAAAGAGCGTGCAATATCGGAAGGTTCTCAATTCCGGAACTGAATTCAGCACCCTAATTACGTAACACACAATCTATCACAATCTGAATCATTTTGAAGCCTATTGCTAATCCATTGCTTCATATGTTCGAAAAAATTGTCTGCTCAACAACGTAAATAACGCAATGAATGTTGTTGAACTGTCAAAATGAAACCCATTCCTACTGTTAGTGTGTTACGTAATTACCCCGCAGATACCAAAGATCTGATTCCGGAATTCCGGAACTGGTAACTTTTAATTGTCTCTAACAGAGACACCATCTCTATCTAGGAATAGAAAAACGTTTGTTTCAAATCAAACAAGATTTATAATTATATCAGTCTTTAGGGCCAGTTTCACCATACTGTGTTTATTCTAAATGTCCCGTTATGCCATTTGATGGATTGTCTCGCTACGAAAAAAACGTTCGTCAAAATGCTTAGTATTCCATTTAGTAACAGAAGAGTTTGGTGAAATTGGTGCTTAATAATTTAGAGTAACATCCAAAATTAAACATTTTGGTCATGTTTCTTGCTTATTACTCTAATTAGACATTTAAACAGTAAAATCAGTAAGGCCATCACAATATAATTAAAAATGAAATATTATGAATAAAAAAAATATAATATATCAATCAGAAATTCCTTCATTATTGTGTTTAGGAAAAGTATCGTCCTCTGCTTGTGCAAAAAGTCTTCCGAATTGTGTAAATAGTGTAGCACATCTGCTAATAGTAGTCGTCTTTATTTTATAAGACTTCGCAAGTTCATCGGAAGTTTAGAACTCAAAAAGCTGTTCTGTTCGTCAAGTTTCTTGAGCATAAACTGTAACGTGGTATCAGCTGTATAAAGCGTCGCATCACAACCCAAGTACAGAAGTGGTCACAGACTGGTGGAGTTCGGGACCAGGACGCGCGCGTACGGGCAGATGTACGCGTAAAGTCCATTCACAGTTACTTTACTTCTGACAGCAGCAACCCAATAGAAACCTTATTGTAACGACCATAAAGTTCATTGTGATTTTACAAAGTTATCAATGGCCGCAACCCAACAGCAACCTTATTGCAAGGGCAATAAAGATCACTGTGATTTTGACAGTCATATAAATTCAGAGGTAAAATAACATTGAACGGACTGTAGGCCTGGCTGGCTAGCTGCTTGGGAAGTTACACAGACGTTAGATAGTTGCGTTCAGAAAAAATAATAATTCAAATATCAATGAATTTGAAACACTGTATGAATATCGGAATTACGATATTACTCCTCTCAGTTCCGGAATTGGGACATCAGATAAATTGTAACGAAATTCCGGTATTATGAAATTCCGGAATTCCGGAATTGCATGCACTATAGACATGTATTGTACGAATACATTTCGGCTACAGAGATAAAAATACCTATTTAGCCGAAATGTTCTCACGCATCATAATACAACATTGACTACAGTGTTTGAAAAAAGTTTAATTAATTGATTTGTAAAGTACTACTTTCATCCCAGGCCACATGTGCTTCAACTCATTTGATAAATGATATTATTTCTGTAAGTAGGTTTGTACAAACACTTTTACACGTCAATCATATTTTTTAAACAAGATGAGGCCGGCGTTTCCTATCTGACTACTCTAAGAAGAAAGGCCGAAACAAACTCAGAGGTCACAGTCTCTTTTAAAGTCCAGACATAATCTTGGTCAGATCATGCGAAGACCATGTAGATTGGTGTCTGAAATGGTCTTTTGAGGAAAGAACCACACAGATTAAGTGGACCTGTCCAGTCAGTGCACGCATTTGTCAGTAATCGTGCAGCTCGACTCATCTAGTCAGGACTTAAGGAGCTCAACGCTATTTTGATATTTGAGCTTAGCAACATTACTTTTAATCGATAAAGCCACTTAAAAAAAAAACCATTTATGAAGAAGAAAATAAATGATCGAATTTTTTGCAACGCAGTGTATAATTGTATTATATTTTATTTTTCCTGATCCCCAAGTCTTGTCGGATTGCCGACCCAGCCAAATTCTTTTTAGTAACAAATGTTTCTCTTCAAAAGCTGATATAGGTATCACTTATGGCTATTGGGCGCCAAGAACTTTCCTAAACTTCGTTGCCCAAGTTGCTATTTAGGTCATTAACTGCGAACTGACTCATAACAGGCAAAAGTCGTGTAAGTAGCAAAGGTTCTCCTTGAAAAGCTCTTTCCATTGGTGTATATCTTAAAGCTATTGGGCGCCAAGAATTCCTTAACTTCGGGGCCCAACTAGTCAGGCCCGAGGTGGCCCGCTAGAGGGCCAAAACAATAGATAATCAATTGTGTCTTATTAACGATGCTTGATAAGTTAATTGTGTTATTAGTCTATAAGCTTTCTGTAAAATAATAAAAAATAACCGTACGGAAGAAGCGTAATCCCTAAAAATTTGGTGAGATCGACGCCGACGTATCGAACTATTCTTTGGTTTTACTTTTTGTGAGACACTGTAAATGTTGTTACCTAACAAACAATTACGACAAAATGTAGATTTTCAGGCTTCCTCTGATGTTGAAGTTGAAGGTTCGTTGTCGTAGTCCGATATCATCTGGTCTATAAAATACTCTATTCTGTTTTCATTTTCTTCGTTTAATTGATTGCTCTCATTAAGTTGGTCTATAAAACTCTATATTATGTTGTCGTCTTCATTTTCTTCATGTAATGGAATATTCCCATTATACACATAACAACATACCACTTAACATACCTCACTGAGGCTCCGGAATGCCGGAAATCTCAAATTTACCTGAAAGAGGTCCAAAGTCAAAAGTAGTCAAATCATTTATTTCAAATAGGTACATAAAAGGCACTTTTGAACGTCAAAATTTACAAAAAAAAAAGAATTGTTTCTAGTTGCCCCTTCCAAAAGGTAGTTTCGTATGGAGAAGAATGGGCAAGAAACTCCACCGTTACTCTTTTAAAATGTTTTACAATATTATGTAGGTTCACATTAATTATATAATTATATGTAAAGACCTATAACCTAGAATAAAATTACTAAGGCCCTTTGCAGTCTAGACGTTAATAGAGCCAGTGGATCTGACGGAATAACTACAAGCGTCCTGAAAAGCTGTGCTCCAGAGTTGTCTCCTGTCTTAAAGCGATTGTATCGCCTCTCTCTAAAACACGGAGTGGTGCCGGAGGCCTGGAAGCTTGCTAATGTCCAGCCAATGCCGAAAAAGGGTAACCGTGCCGATCCTGTCAACTATAGACCAATCGCCATAACCTTCATACTGTGTAAAGTGATGGAAAGGGTACTTAACAATAAGCTGCTAGCATACATGGAAGACAATGAGCTCCTCACAGACCACCACTTTGGCATCTGTATGTTACGCACTGCTGGAGCGAGGCCATTGAGAGACACGGCGAAGCCCTTGCTGTGTGACTTGATATCTCAAAGGCCTTTGACAGGGTCTGGCATGCTAGTCTGTTGGGTAAGCGTCCCGCATTTGGCATCCCTGCTGACTCTTTCAACTGGTTTTCCGACTTCCTGAGTGATCGGTCGATCAGAGCGGTCACAGTTGGCTGCTCACTGGATCATAAATGGCTATTGATGCTGGAGTTCCTCAAGGGTCTGTTCTTTCTGCTACTCTATTTCTGTTGCTCATCAACGACCTGCTACAGCTTGGTGTTATCGGGTACGCAGATGACAGCACAGTCAGAAAGATACCTGTCCAGTGAAAATGCCAACAGAGAGGAAACACCTACTCTAAAAGAGGTTATGGTGGAGCGGATAAATTTGACCTTAAATCTCGTTTCCCAGTGAGGCGACGACAAACTGGTGAAATTCAATGCTCTGAAAACACAAGCGTGTCTTTTCACTGCCAAAAGGAGCCAGTTACAGTTATCTCCAAATTTCCGATCGCCTAGAGGTTTTGGGCATGGAGTTGACGTCTGGTCTTAATTTCGACTCAACCATCGAGTCAAAAGCAGAAACTGCAGCCGCAGAAGCCGAGCATCCTAAAAAAGGTGAGGCGATATTTCACTTCTAGACAGCTTTTAAGTCTGTACAAAACACAGGTCCGTTCCTGTATGTATGGAGTATTGCAGCCACTTATGGGTTGGCTCAGCAAAATACCAGCTTGCTGCACTTGACTCGGTGGAACACAGAACAGAAAGGCGTATAGGCGACTAGAATTTGGTGGCTAGACTTCACAGCCTGGCTCATCGGCGTAATGTTGCTTGCCTGTCAGTCTTCTACAGACTGTACTTCGGAGAGTGTGCGCAGGAGCTCCAAGACCTGATCCCACCATCGCCCTTTTACTACCGGATTACCAGACGTACTGCAGGGTACCGTCCGCACTTGGTAGATATCCCAACGAGTCGTACTCTACGCTTTTCCTCCACATTTATTATGCGCACAGCAAAAGTGTGGAACTCTCTGCCACCGTCTGTGTTCCTTTCCATATTTAATCCATCTGCCTTCAAAGCAAGAGTGAACAGGTATCTTCTGGGCACGCTCGTTCCATCATAGACCTCATTCATCGCTTTGCATCAAGCGTTATCGAGGTCAAGAGAAGGACCATTCAGCAATATTTTATTAAGATTATGTTTAAGATTCCAGTTTTGAAAGTCGATTTCTTTTGTAATTACGTATACAGGGTGGCAAGGACATCGACGCGCAACCTGTTACCATGGATTCAGCAAAATCGTGATTCTAAAAACCCCAGCGTAGAAGTTTTTCGCCGGTATTCAAAATAAAAACCTGTTGTTTCATATAAAAGTGCAATACCTACGCCAAAATGTATGATATAGCTATTTCTTTTTTAATAACCGACGAAAAATTTTAAAGCAGTGCAGTCCAGAATCATGTACTGAATCCATGGTTGCGCGTCGATGTCCCTACCACGTGCCACCCTATATATCCTTGAACACTGAAGGAACGCTCGGTTGCTACTGATGAACACAGAGCTGAGAGGATACGTATCGCTAGTTTTTTTAGCTCAGACGATCTATAAATTCCTTTCCACCAAACAATGGGCTCAATGCTACCCATTGGAGTTCCATGTAAATTGACTCGCCCAAAAGTTTTCTTTAGCTGTGTGCCATGCTAGATGTGCCATTACATTATGTAAACTTAGTGGCTGACCTAAATCGTGGATGAACTCCATAGCCTGAAGTTCTTCCTCTTGACTAAGTTTACATTTTTTTTACAAGACTTGATCTAATGGATATTATGCATCTTTCAGCGACTGATATCAGAAATTGTTGTTCGTTCAACATTGAAATATCAGCCAATCCGAAACGTATTTTACCTAGTATATCTTTAAATGTAATGTATATTTGGTGGATACGGAATTGATCTCCCTCCAAAATATGCTTAAAGTAACAGGTTCCAGAATACAAATACATTAATCTGTCTTACTCCAGAAATCTTCATTTAAAATTACGTTTTTAATATCCCTTGCAATCACCATATCGTCACTAACTGCCATTTTTTGCAAGGCTGTTGCTTGTTTTTGAACCGTTTAACGAGATAACGTGACGTCCCCATCTAGTAACACAAGGCAGTTTTAATGTTCGTGCAGAATCCTGACTTTGACTCAATTTTATCAGTAGCGAATTCAGTCGTTGGGTTATTTTTACAACATGCACTATGTATGGGCTTTGATCCCTATGCCTACTTGTATACATACAACAAAAAAGCTGTAATTATTTAAAAGTAGAAATAATAGAATATGTGATTGTTCTAAGTTCGTTTTTATCTCATACCATTTTATTTTGCCCTCCCTGATTTGATTAATGTTGCCTACAATATGTAAGATAGTGTTTCAGAATATTAATGAAAATCATTTTTAAATCATTTTTTTAAACGTCTAATGTAATTTCATCAAATCTAATTTACACCCTTTTTCTGGGTGTTTATCGGGTTTTAACCAAAGCACCGGGTTTAAACAAGGTGGAATGCCCAACTATAGTCAGGATGTGTTATTTATCCGAGGGATTATCATATTTGCGTTAGGTATCTGTTGTAATGTTACCTACTGTAGGTATAGTTTCTTATATTTTACTCTATTTATTATAATTACTGAATTTTCGAGGGCATAGCATTGTTCGGACTTTAATAATATCGTTGTTATACTTAGGATTGCAAGAAGCTGAAGAAAAGTCGCGCGAGGAAGAATTTGAAGAATATCTGGAAGACTTGTTGCTGTAAATAAGTCAAATAAACTAAGAAATAAACACTTTTTAATTTAGTAAATCGTTTTATTGCAATCTATTTTACAGTAAGAATTGTTTATTATGTAAAAGTGGAACAACAACTATTCCAAAAAATGTTTTTCTTAAACAGTATGGACCTCCAAACGACGGGCGCGTTGACCTACAATTCGATCTGTATCCATAACAAACAAAACGAAAGCACACCGGTCGCGTCACTCCCGATTTGGAGTTCCTTACTTGTAGCACATAGAACTATAAACATACACGCAAACGGACAACGTATATTGTAATGTTAATCAAACACAGCCAATGAATGGACATAGTGATTGACTTTGTAAGTAGAAAAGTTTGAATTAATTTATCAGTTTGTTTCAGACTTTTCCACAGCACTACATATATTATTTTCAAAATTTTATTCATGTTCATAATTATTTACTGCTAACAATTTTTGCCGCCTTTTCATCTTACCAATATACTTAAAAAAAAACGATAACTAATAAATAACCGTAACAATACAGTAGTTTTAGAAAATAACTGCGATAAATGTCTCCTCTCAATAACTTGTTTTAATAACATGCTGTAAATAAAAGTAAATCTAAATAACTGCAGGTATAATAGTCAGATTTATTCTAAAGTAATAATATAGGACATCTAAAATCATAATTCAACAAAAACACAAATATAATAAAAACTCATCTCAACAATAATCAAAGCCTCATTCAATCATAATTATGACTTGGAACTGCGCTATAGTAAAAGATACTTATAAATTAAATAATTGAATATCCATTTGTAAGAATTATTTTCACTTCACCCACGCTAATACTTCAAATTATTGGTTAACGCGGTGGTTTCTATCTCGACATTTGAATCTCGCCAAAATAAAGTTTATTCTAAACATGTCATTGATTGGTACAACAATTCACTGAACATGTTTTTCAAAGTTTAGGCACTACTCTCGTATTTATAATTTGTTTTATTATAAATTAACCTTACACGTCCTGATTACACGACCATGTGCGTAACGAGAACGATCAATGTAACAATGCTGTCACATTGACCGTGCGGCGACCACCTTATGCGTACACGAGGTGATAATAATATATATATAATAATAATATCAGATAATTATTATCTGACGATGCGAGAAGACCTTAAACAGGTTTATTTAGTGTGCGCAGACTTGGTGACTTCGTCGTCATCGGAACAGTCTTCGTCGTGCGTGTGCGTCAGCTGACGCGGCGTTTCCGGGCGCATGTGCGGCACCGATGCTGTCGCAATCTGAAATAAAGTTGGATATGTAAATTCATCATCGTTCTCCTGACGTTATTCCAATCTATTTGCGGTCGGTGCAACATTTCTTTTCCTTCCATACTGCTCTGTAAGTCGTCTTCTCGGTAGTCAACCCCTTTCTAGCCATATCACCTTCCACACAGTCCATCCATCGTTTTCCCTACTCTTATAGCTATCAATTCATACTCAAAACTTTCCTCACGACATTGTCCTCATTCCTCCGCATTAAATGCCTATACGATGACAACCGATTTCCACACAACTTTTCAGCCACCGGTGCCACTTTCAGACTTCCTCTATACTAATTTCTTATTCTATCCATTCGCGTATATACCACACATCCCTCTTAGCATTCTCATCTCAGCTGCATGCAATTGCGATTTATTCATGTCTTTTGTGGCCCAACATTCTGCTCCATATAGTACAGCAGGTCTAACCATTGTTTTATAAATCTTCCCCTTAACTTTAAGAGTCATGCAGGCGTTGGATATGTGAATTGTGTAGTCCAATTAGATTTTAACCACTGATAAAGCAAGTCTGAGGATTTTTATTGGACTTATTATTCCGTTTCTAGAGCTACAAAAAGTTAAAAAGAAAATACTGCTGAGGTTGTTTTAAATTGTTGATCATAAAACGGCTACTTGTTAATTTTAGTGTGTCATTTGATCTTTAATCACCATTTAAGACAATATCATGGTCAAACCATTGATAGGTATCAACTCGATTTTACTGCAAAATACCGAATTGCATACTTTTATTTTATAAGTACCGGTTCTTTTTTAATATTATGGTGTTGAACTTAGAATAAAAACTAAAATTTAAGACATACGATGTTAAATGTATAATTGTAAAATTATAAAACAATAAATAAACTACATGTTTACACACATTCGATTTTTATTGCAGCATCCTATACCAACACCGATATTGCCCTTAAGTCTTAGTAGGGATATTATTAAAAAGTAACTCACCGATATTTCTCTCCTTCTTTTATCCTTCAATACAGTATCACTTAAGGAGTGTGCGGAATCTATTTCCTCGTTTAAATCCGCCATGCCGATGCCATGCGGTACGCTTACATTTCTGGATCTGAAAATAATTAAAATGTACAATAGAATCTATCTAGATGTCTAAGGTCACCGTCGCAAAAGCCTACACATAAACAACCAACTACCGAAATTTCAATTAATTCCTTTTTAGTTATGAGTTTCCAATAACAAGATGAACTACAAAATAAGTTTTTGTGGAGTAAGTAGTAATTGTTGTTTACCAGAAAGTGTATATAGCTATCTAAATGACACTGAAGTTATGGTGTTCATCGACTAAGGCTAGATTCAAAATCAAGTCATTTATTGAAATTAGCCTGAGAAACAGCACTTTTTGAACGTCAAAATTACATAACACATTCCACCAAAACGCCCGCCCTTCTCCATTTCCTAGTGCTTTAGCTGGAAAGAAGAAGTGGCGCAACAAACTCCCCAGCAACACAACGTCTGTTCAGTTAGAAGAATTTGATTCTATACAATAGTAAGTAATTAATTAGCATTACGAAACAAAAAACATTAAATTAATTTAATTTAATGTTTTTTGCCATATGTCAGCCAGCACACACCAATACCCACCATACCAACAAAAACATTGAAAACTATACTCAAGCAGAAATAAATAATAAAAACGTAAACAGAACTTAATATCTAAATAAAAACCTCCAGGCATAAAGGGCGTGCCCGCTTACATATGCAAAGCTGCATTATGTTCATATAGCTGTACCTTGAAGTCACAAATGATAAACTAGGACCTTCGAAGTAAAATAAATAAACAGTTAATTACTAATAACAATAAAACCTTGGTCGCAAGACGACCGTTCACCACAAGCAGCACCCGTTAAGAGCATAACGCAAAGATCAGCTATTGCCATTACCCCCCTCGCCATATTTGAGCGAAGGAGGCAACACGACCCCTGACGCTACCGCAAGCACTGACATCTAACTAAGGGAGCATGAAGAGCTTGCTGCCGGTTGCTCAGGCAAGATATTATGATCAATTGTCGAGGTCACTAGTTAACCACATTGCAATACAAGTAATGTAATAAAAAAACACGTGTGGCACTCGGGGACTGCCGCGGTAAAGCTGCATAGCATTTTTTATCAACTTATGCAATTATAATTATTCATTTATTTTTTATTTATGCAGTATTTCTTTTTCTTTGATATTAATTCAAGTGCAGTCGTACCATATACATACACGTTAAGCGAACGCTCGGCCGAGCTACATGGTAGGCGGAGTGGGGGGTGTTAGGTTTTATTTTCGTTTCGGAATTTCTTCATTCGGTCGCCGTGCTCAAAGCCCGCGATAAAAGCTATGCAATAGCTTAAAAAAACGTCTCCGTCAGGATGAACGGTCACTAGGCGTATTTAACGTTGAATTTATGCCCAAGAATTGCTTTCCTATTGCTTCTATTTGCTTCTTATTCTCAAACAATTGCTTCCATCGTATTATTAGATATTATTAGGAAAAAAAAAGAATATTTTAAGGGTGACCGTTCATTCTGATGTCAGGACGACCGGTCAACGAGTCGCGTCGTTGTGTCCCTGATAAACAGAATGATTGAAATTCACGGTAGCCAATACATTATTTCCCATTTGCTTCCCTCAATGTTTTTTTTACAACGATAATACTGTAACTATCACGGCAATAAAGATATCGACAAAATTGTTGTTCAATATTTTTAGTGCTTGACAAAAAAATAAAGCAAAACTCTTATTTAACATTGCAGTTATGCTTGAGAAGGAGTCAAAATTAAAAAGAATTGCCTATTGTATTTAGTGAAAAAAAATCACAAATGTACTAAACACCTTAAAGATAATATTTCAATTCTTAACTTCCTATGAAGTGTTCTTATAGGCGCTAGCCATTGTATCTTATTACTTTAGGTTTCGCCCGCGTGGAGGTCGGAAGTTACACCAAAGGATAAAAGTATCCTATGTCCTAACCCAGGTCATGGTCTACCTGGTGCCGTTAAGACATGAAAGGTGACAGACAGAGTTGCTTTTGGGTTGAACTATTCCATACTTAAAAGTCATTGGTCAGCATGTTTAAGTAAATATTTGTAGAGCAACATTAACTTCTATAAAGTTTATTAAATAACTTTTTTGTTATCCATTGTTGCCCACTATCTATCACTTGCAAACGTTGCTCTACCAAAAGTAACTTCGGTGTGGATGTACCTTTAGTAATTTGAGGCCCACAGCCCACGGAATCTATACAGGCTTAAATTTAATTTGCTAGCGAAATTCCGCCGACGCACAGTGGATCGTCCCCATACAAGAGGTCGGACATAGAATTAAAAATTGAAAAAGTATTTAATTGAAAAAAATTAAATATACAGTTGCATTACTCTATTATGGAACTACAAAAAATGTTACTACAATTTTTTTATTTGACCAGTACTTTATGAGCAATTCGATGAAAACTGTTATTTTTCTATGGAAATGGTCACAAAAATGTCTGTATCTCATGATTCCCTCCTTGTTTCGATTTGCGGTTTTCACTACTGTTATTTACCCATTTTATGCCACATTTTCTTCAAGGACACATGGTGCCCCCAGCGACCCCCTTCCGAGATATTTTGCTTTTAGTAACTATACTTTTTATTGTACAACTGATGAAATGTAGGTACATTAAGTATATTCATTACTGAGAATAAGTCATCCCTAAGTAGTTCCTTAAATAACAGGTGCATTTGCGATTACTTTAATGACTTATGAACGCTTCTGTTGCCATACAACAAAAGCGTTAATGAGTCCTTAAGTAAAGATTACCAGTACTTGCTTAATCTAATTAGTTATTGTAATTACTATGTTAACAGCCCTTAATCTCTGCATTGTGATTGTCTAATGTCATCATTAGCTTAGTAATGACTGAGTCGAATTTACAATAACACATCGAAAAGAAATAGAGTTTTATGATCAATAAGAAAATATGTAGGTATAAAAATATTTTTTATTTAAATAATACAACACTGTAAAAATAATTTAAAAATAAAACAACTATGTACCCTAAAACAAATTAAAAAATTAAACAACTACTAAGAACTAAATTATAATAGGAAATTAATTAATTAACACGACCATTTAGTTACTAACAACAATAGAAAAGAAAGAAAAAAAAAACATTTATTGGCCGATGGGTGGCACACAAAACAAAAAAACACAAAACAAAAAAATATAATAAAAATAGAAAAAGATAACACAAAACAAAAAAAAGAACAGAATAAAAAAAAAATACACAAAAACAAGAAATTAACAAAGAAACTGCTTGTTAATAATAATATTAGGTACTATAAGACTTAAACTATATTTTCTTCATCTTCATCAATAACGACATCATGATCATTATTATCGTCATCATCTTCTTCAACGTCACTACATGCAGCAAGTGTATCAGTTGAAACGTCAATGAACTCCAATTCACTCTGATCAACTATGAGTAAATCGTCTAGTTCACTAAATGAAGACTTTTTGGCTTTATTTGTCATCTTCGGTCGTAAGCTGGTGAGAAGAGGATCGGAAGATAATAGCAGATTATGAAGAATGTTTTCATTAGTGGCGATGCTACTATGCTTTCGTGTATGATATTCTCTAAATTTACGAAAATCCTTGTTTCTTGCTTCAGATGCTTCTTCAGACAAAAAACCTATAGGTACTACTGATTAGTGTTTTCGGAACCGGTATTCTTTTTGAGAACCGGGAATTTCGGTACTTTTGTATGACGGAACCGGGATTTCCCGGTTTTTTCGGTACTTTCGGTTCTTGCTAGTTTTTGTTATAGAAAACAAGGGATATGCTTTAAAAGTAAACTAAAATTTAGTATTCAAGTAACTTTAAGTCGAAATTTTTTCTTCTATTTTCTATTCTCATACCTAGTAGTAGGTAATTATATATAAATCAGACTATAGTCAATCACAGACTCACAGTGTTATTCTTAGGATCTTAAGTATTTGCTGTCAATAAAATGGTAAAAATTAGGCAGTCATTTTAGATTCCTTAAACATTTAGAATTATCTTAAACATTTTTCAAAGGCAACAAAATTAAACTATTTTCTATTCTCATACCTAGTAGTAAGTTATTATATATAAATCAGACTATAATCAATCACAGTGTTTTTGTTAGGTTCTTAAGTAAGTGTTAACTGTCAATAAAATGGTAAAAATTAGGCAGTCACCTTAGATTCCTTAAATATTTATAAATACCTTAAACATTTTTAAAGAAAACAAAATTAAACTATTTTCTATGCTCATACCTAGTAGTAAGTAATTATATATAAATCAGACTATAGTCAATCACAGACTCACAGTGTTATTCTTAGGATCTTAAGTATTTACTGTCAATAAAATGGTAAAAATTAGGCACTCGTTTTAGATTCCTTAAACATTTAGAATTATCTTAAACATTTTTCAAAGGCAACAAAATTAAACTATTTTCTATTCTCATACCTAGTAGTAAGTTATTGTATATAAATCAGACTATAATCAATCACAGTGTTTTTGTTAGGTTCTTAAGTAAGTGTTAACTGTCAATAAAATGGTAAAAATTAGGCAGTCGCCTTAGATTCCTTAAATATTTATAAATATCTTAAACATTTTTTAAAGAAAACAAAATTAAACATTTTTACCAAAAAATATTTAAACATAATACTTATCTCTTTCCGAGTACCTATTTATAAAATATGGCGTAGCCAAAGTTAGGTAGTTATTGGTTATAGCGAGCGCACCATTAATTTCGCGCGTTATTTCTTTTAACGCTGAATTATTCACGTTGGTTTTGAATGTTTGAATAGTAGAAAGTGTGGAAAAGTAAAGTAAGAGTAAATAAGTAAATAGTAGTGTGAACTAGTGTGAATCGCTTAATAAAAATAAAATTCCCGAAAGTACCGAAAGAACCGGGAATCAAATTTGATTTCCCGGTTCCATTTTACTGACAAAAGAACCGGGAACTCCCGGTTCTTTCGAGACCGGGATTTCCCGGTTCTGAACCCTACTACTGATAAGTGGTCCACTATCTGTGATCCATGAATCAGCAATTTGTGTAAACTTGCTGGCATGTTATACCATGGATATAATTCCACGAATAAATTTGCTGTTTCATCACAATATAATTTAAATTTTTGGACTTGAATTTTTTCGCCTGAGGAAATGCATTGCAAAATAACGGCGAGTCTTCTAATTAAATTAACGTCTAATTTAGTAATTTCCGCAGTCGTTTCAGGGTTTGCAAAAAACCTTCTTGCAGCATTTCCAGTGTTTGTATTGCCACTACCCTGCTTAACAACGTCTAGAAGTAAGCCTGTGCTTCTTCGGAAAGCTTCTTGAATGGCTTCTTTCTTATCTTTAACTTTTTTTTTATTTTCGTCACCTTTTGCTTGCCATGATTTTATGTCCATTCTGTAAGCAATGTGTAATAAACACTCCATAGACCGAATCCAAGCATGCAATGAACTAAATCCATGCTTGTATAAATCTGTATTCACTGGTTTAGCTCTCACTTCTTCCAAGTTATTCATTTCGCTTGGGCGAGCTTTGCACAAATCACACACTGCTGCCGATGTACCAGATATGATTGAATGTACCTTACCATCAATCATGGTTAGCCATAGATTGTGAGTAACAGTAGCATTGCCGCAATCAGTCGGGTTCAGTTCACGAATCTCGGTCTCAAATATTTCCATTTCAGCCTTAACATTCGCTTCCGTTTCTTTCATAAATGTAAATGAAATCGGGCGACAATATGTGGTTGACGATGGCGATGGCTAGAAGTCACTAACTTAAGCGGTACAAGACTTGCCATAAATACACTGGATAAGTCTTGTTCACTTGTTGTTGTCGTTTGATGGTAAATGCTTTGACTTGAAGCTCCATCAAAACCCCATTTACTGTGAAGCACAAGTGGTTCACCAGCATCAAAATTTGATTCAAGTGAATCGATCAGCCTCCTAACTGTGAGATCAAGGAGGGCTTGGATCCGTATCTTTGTGGAAGTTTCAGTCACAGTTATGTCTTCTTTTGCCGGGTAGCATTTAAGCTTTTCTTTAACTAACAAGTAGTAGCTTGAGTATTTCGCATGACCTTCTTTTAATCTAAAGTCCCGAAGTGTGATGTAACACCACTTGGATAACTGCAAGTAAACGTAAAGAGCAAGTGCTTTGTGAGTAGGAACTTCACGAAGCGAAGGATTCTGCTTAGTTTCCAGGACATTTAAAACTGTTGAGACGTGTTCAGGATTTTCCAGCAAATTTTTCATTATTCTGGCCATATCATTTTTTCCGGCAGACTTAAGTATACTTTCAACAGTATGCAAAAGCTCATCCGGACGACTGCAACTAGCAACATTTTCATTAACACGTCTTCTTTTGTGTCTAGTCGATAAATCTTCAAAACGTTTGCGAGGAGATGTATATGTTGAAGTTGATGCATCTGATTTTGATGGACTGACTACCTCTTCTGCCTCATTTTCATTTGCTTCTTCAGTGTCAACAACATTTTCTTTAAAGCAATCTGGCCAAACGATATCGGAATTTAACCACTCTCCGTTCTTGTTAATGAACCTGTCGACTGTCCTTCTTGATTGCACCCATTTGGTGTAAACCCTATAGCAAAATCGTCGACACCAGTTCTTGAGATCCGTCACATCACTTTCACTTAACTGGACGTTAGTACTCGACTTCAATGTGTTAAATAAATTGTCATAGTCACGAAGATCTTTATGATTACGAAGAGCAACGTAAATATCTAGATAAGTAGAAAACCCACGGAAAGCCATAATGACAACACTTGATAGAAGTTATAATTACAACTGAATTACATTTGCTAAACACACTCAAATATATAGGGCAGCAAGTAGGCAACTAGCAATGAATTTGATAAGCTAATGATGACATTAGACAATCACAATGCAGAGATTAAGGGCTGTTAACATAGTAATTACAATAACTAATAGATTAAGCAAGTACTGGTAATCTTTACTTAAGGACTCATTAACGCTTTTGTTGTATGGCAACAGAAGCGTTCATAAGTCATTAAAGTAATCGCAAATGCACCTGTTATTTAAGGAACTACTTAGGGATGACTTATTCTCAGTAATGAATATACTCAATGTACCTCCATTTCATCAGTTATACAATAAAAAGTATAGTTACTAAAAGCAAAATATCTCGGAAGGGGGTCGCTGGGGGCACCATGTGTCCTTGAAGAAAATGTGGCATAAAATGGGTAAATAACAGTAGTGAAAACCGCAAATCGAAACAAGGAGGGAATCATGAGATACAGACATTTTTGTGACCATTTCCATAGAAAAATAACAGTTTTCATCGAATTGCTCATAAAGTACTGGTCAAATAAAAAAATTGTAGTAACATTTTTTGTAGTTCCATAATAGAGTAATGCAACTGTATATTTAATTTTTTTCAATTAAATACTTTTTCAATTTTTAATTCTATGTCCGACCTCTTGTATGGGGACGATCCACTGTGCGACGTGGTGGGGTATCGATATCTAAACACGATAAAACAAGGAAAAAAAGGAAATGACGTTTTTTTTTTTCTGGGGTCAATGACATGACCATTAG
The DNA here is from genome assembly GCA_917490735.1 of Dryobotodes eremita. Lineage (NCBI taxonomy): Eukaryota > Metazoa > Arthropoda > Insecta > Lepidoptera > Noctuidae > Dryobotodes > Dryobotodes eremita. Next base: position 11,738,323 of record OU823251.1, on the reverse strand, counting down.
TAGTGTAGTTATTTGAAGTAGTAAAGAAAATCAGTTTATTTTTTGTTTTATCATGTTTAGATATCGATACCCATCACGTCTGTAAAGTTTACAAATAAAAAAAATATTTTGAAACTGATATTCCAAGTAACTACAATCGTTGACCCAAAAAAAAAAAACAATGAAACATTGCTTTTTTTCGTTTTGTCGTTTTTATATTATCGATACCCATCACGTCTGCGGGGTTTCGTTAGCTAATTTAATTTGACCCCGTATAGTTCATTTATTGCGGATTACACATAAAAGTACACACAATCCATATAGTATTAGTAACAACTTACAAACTAACCTAACTCGCAACTGATAACTACGTGGCTCAACCCATGTTGGCACGTGTCTCCGCGCCCAGTGCCTATTAAAAGGGCTGTCCACCTTGTCATATAATGGTCCACGCAACCTACCCATATTTGATGCTGCCCTCTTTCTCATTAGGGCGTGAAAATCGTCGATATGGGCTCCCGCGAACATCTGCAGACTCGAAGCGCTGCAGAAACGCGGAAGCCCCATCATCATCCTAAATCTATTATTATACAGAACGCGCAAGACGTTGTAGGCCGTCTGATCGTCCGTTCTTCAAAAAGAATTTCCACGATCAATAAACTGAAATAAGCTTTGAAAGATTGAGTTCTGAGGTGTGGAAATGAATTTTGCCACAGTTTTTCCGTTTGAGATAATGACAATAAATTTAAAAAAAATAGAATATCACAGCCCGCAAAATTTTTCATGTAATGTAAATATTATTATGGCGTAGACGGCAATACTGACTGATTAGGTTAGTAGGTAGTGTAATTAGCTATCGTCAGATAAAACTTGTTGAAACCACCTCGTGTGCAGTTTGACATATCTGTCACGTCAATTGTCACCCTTTCCGCACCGCGTAGCTACCACAGGAACCGCGGTAGGCTTGTACATTAGGTGCAGTTGCACTGCAAATCTATATCTATACATGTTATAAATTAAAGTTGCTTTTCGTGTCTGTCTGTGTGACCGCGTTGTTCTTCTGAACTACGCAACAGATTATGATGCGGTTTTCAAAATCATTTAGAGAATTTAAACCGGAAGGTTTATGTGTATAACACATTAATAATAAATTTACATAAATAAATCAATCTCTATCTTTGTCAAGTTGCAAAAACCGTGCGAAGCCTGGGGCGAGTTGCTAGTAATAAATGCCATCAATTAAATTTTATATTGTGGTGGGCATTAAACTATTTGATGCATTAATTGAGTGGAAAAGGATTTTTCTATTGAATTAACAACGAGACAACATTAATTTAATTTATTTGTTAAGCGAATGTGTTACTTATATAAAACTAGGATAGCCATGTTATACCATATAATAATTAACACAGTAACGGCTACGAATATTATAAAAATATACAGTCTTAGCAACCTATTTAAAATTCGGTACGGTAGCGTTATCTGTCAGTTCAAATTTACTCATACTAAAATGTATAGTGAGGACGCGCGTAGCCATGCATCTTTATATTCGTCGCCTAGTGGCCGGAGTCGAACCATTTCGCGCGGTTTCCTTTTCTCTTCTCTCCATTTTTTACCTCTTTCGCTTCTGATATAAGCTACTAAGATTGATGTCGACCACTGTACACGAGTTTCCTTGAGCAAAGTTCAACGATCTCTGTTTTTATCCACCAGTTCCACCACTACGATCCGGATGCGCGAAGACGGGCGCATTCGCGCGATTACGTGCGCGTTCGCGCGACGTCTCTTGTATTTGGCGTTTCGTATCGCTTCAATTCTTCGCCAATGTGAAAGGAGCCTAAGGGAAAGGCGAAAATCAAATTTTCTTACGTTGCAGCTCTGTATTAGTTCGTATGCTGATAAAAATGTGATTCGCGACGGTCATGTTGAATTTAAAGACTGACTACCTTAAAGAATTCTCATTAAATGAGTGCACTAGGTGGTTCAATAAAATGGAAAACGGGTACAGTAGTGCCAACGACTCGCCGTTCAAGGCCACAGATCATCAGTATGCTTGAGTTAAGCTCGTGCACGCGTAGTATTTCTAAATATAACGCATTGTGTACTTGACGACTCCTAATATTCTTTCGGTAATGAGGTCACAGCTCAGTTAGCACTCAGTCAGTGACCTCATTAGCAAAATAATGTTTTACGTCACAAATACTGTTCCACTTTTTTGCATCGTATTAGGCATTACCAAACGGCACGGAACATAACGATGTTCCGTGCCTTTTACGAAACTTAACGAAGTTTGACTATTTCAGCAATAAGTCTTGAGTTGTTTGGCAATCGTTAATAGTTGATTGTATTCAAATATAAAGCCGCGTACACACATCGCAAGGCATGCACCACGCGCTCCTCAGGCTGTGTGGACTCATTAACCGATTCGTCGATTTCCTCACCAAAGAGCAGAACTTTAGTACTAAAAAATTTGAAGGGTGCACAACAACAGGCACAGTCAGCCTCAAAAAGACGTATCATCATTATCATTGGTCCCATCAGTGGGTGTTCCACCCACTGATGAGTATAGGCCTTCTCCCTTAATTGTAAAGTCTAGCTACAAAACATTATACAATGGGTACTTAATTGTAGCTTTATTGTACTTAATCGTAGCGTACACATTGGTACAGTATTATGAAACACAAATAGTAGACAATCAAATTAATTATTTTCGCTGTATACATATTTTTGAGGCTGACTGTACTAGTATAAAATATCATAATAATGTGTGCTGACCTGTCGATGGAGGGCTGGTCGAAGGTGAACCTCTGTTCGTGTGCCACTGTGGACTCGTGCGGCATAAGCATGGCCGGCGCGCGGAACATGTAGCAGAACGGATAGTACATCAGGTTCAGGAACGATGCCGCGTACAGGTCTGCGTACCTCACCACCTGAAATTAACATTTTAACCGACCTTTAATTTTACATAACATTACGCCTGTAATCCCTGCAGGGTTAAACAGAAGTGTAACTTTAATACAACGGTTCACATTTCGCCAATTAAGATTAAAGTCCCATGTAATAAATAGGGGGCGAGCCTATTGCCATAAACCGGGCACAAATCCTGACTCCAGGTTGCTGCTGAGAAATTCTAAGTGGAAAAACCCAATAACACTTGCCCGACCCGGGAATCAGACCCAAGACCCCACGACAAGCAGTAGCGCTTGCGACCACTTGACCAACGAGGCCGTCATTAATTATCATTTTAACCGGCTTGTTAATTTTATTCTTTTTATTTTCATTTCACAGTTCACACATTGTTAATTCACTAATATAGATGCACTCACTAACATACGTACAATATTCAGACACCATCTCACAACACCAACACAACTGACATTTTTACACATTTTTTTTACCTATTTCGAGTTGAGATTAAACATATTTAAAGCCTTTTACTATACAATTTTTAAACGGAACCAATTGAATGTGAGGTCTAGGAATTTAACCCACTTGAATGTAATCTCGGTGAAATAGTATAAGTAGTAATCATTGTAAGTTGTTTATGTCCTTACTAACAATATGGATTGCACTGATCTGACAAATAAATTAATTATTATTATATAATAAAGAAGAATGGCAGATCTGTTATCGCTTAATTTCAGAAGCGTTCATGAATGAAAGTATGTGCATTATATGAAACAAATACAGGGCTTTACTTTGTATGCATTAGCATTTTTTTATTAACCTACACAAAGAAAAAAAAGAAGAAAAAGAAATATTATTAAATCTGAATATCAAAACGCAAAATATAAATGCAGAACCTAGGACGGTAGCAATGGAGTTGACATACTCACCAGAATATGGTATTTATATTTCTAGAATACATAAAACTCGTATGCTAATTGGCAGGATTTTGGTGGTAGGTTTCATCGTTTAAACTATTAAGAGACTTTTACTACCTCGTAATTTTAGAGTAGTATTACAGGGAAAGACATGAATTATGGCTGTGATAGCTCAGTTATGTTCAAACAAATCTAAGACAGTTTGAAGGAGAAGCCTGTCACTTGAAACACTAAAATATTATTCTTAGCTTTGGACTAATCTGGCTAATTGTATTTGCAACATGACGTTTTGTGTTAAGTAATAAATAACTGATTTATGGAGCTTATCGTTAATGACAGTAATATAAATCCACTATTTATACGATTTGGAGAATTTAGCTTTCATGGCAACATTAAAATCTGTTGATGTCTTCCTTCAAATCAGAAATGTCATTTGTCATATTTTATGTCACTTCTATGGTCACTTTTCTGACTTGATCACAGATATATGTCTTGATGTTTGGTCGTGATTTCGTGAATAGCTGTTGTGAATTGATTTGTTTACTAGTTTTATTTGTTTTGTGGTGAAGCATAGACCATGAGTATTATACGTAATCCAGGTGGCCCGAGATGATCGAGTCTGAAGCTATGCCATAGGTTACACTAGCTGCTAGCATGTGTGATACCATCGTATCACTTCGTATGGCGATGCCGACGACGATAGCATAACGCTCGCGTCGGCTGCTCAGTTATTCGATGAAGTTCTTCTAAGATTAAGATGTAATACAAAATAAATGCTTTATTCAACTACCAAATAAATGTTACATTTTTGCTTAATCTTTACATAGTATAAAACAAAGTCGCTTAGATCTTTTAAATTACGCAACGGATTTTATTGCGGTTTTTATTAATAGACAGAGTGATTCAAGAGGAAGGTTTATATGTATAACTAGCTGCTCCAGGCGTTTCGGAGATTAGTCGGAACAAACAGACAGACAGACAACAATTGTAAAAAATGCTGTTTTGGTATGTGTACCGTGTATACATCCATATGCATTTAGTAAAAAGCGGATATTTTAATATTACAAACAGACACTTCAATTTTATTTATTTTTATAGATACATGCAATGTTGCCAGACATATCGTGCGACGTCGCTCAACTTCGCCGAAACGGGTCGCGAGAACCTTTATCCGGCCGTGCACGTTACACGATGCACGACGCAAAGCTATAGCGCGCTGATTTGCAGTTGCAAGGCAACAAACCATCCTGCATAGTTCATGTTGGACGTATCTCTAGGTCTTATTTTTGCTTTCTTCATCCAAAATCGTATCGTTTTCTTTGATTTGCCTTGCTTTACATTTTGTCAATCATCAAAAAACACGTCATAATTAAGGCTGCTTTCCAAAGAAATGCATGGAGCACGATGGCACACGATGACCTACGTATAGAGGGCGTAATATACAAAGTCGACTACTAGTGCCACTTTTCATTTCAGTAGTAATTATTGGTGCTATTCAGTTCCGCCATCTTGTACTGGCGTACTGTTTACAGCATATTACACTCTTTGCTTAACTGTCATGGAATCAGTTTAAACGGAGCCACACTTATTCTTTATTTAAAAAACGGTTTTCTGGCGAAACCCAATATTTAAAAATATGCTATGATTATCTTTTATCTTAATTTGACTGAGATCTATCTTTGAGAATATTTTTACCGAATGTACGCGAAGTCTAAATGCGACGCCGAGATTACATGGATTCCTGCCATTCTTCTTTATATTTTGTCTAAGCTTGCTAACTAGCTTTTGCCAGCGGCTTCAATCCCGTGCGGGGGTTTTTCTGGCATAAAAAGTAGCCTATGTAGCTCTCCGGGGCATAAACAATCTTAATTAAACGACCAGTTCGATCCGTTGCCCCGTTATTGCGTGATAAAAGGATAAACCAACATACATACCAACGCGTTAAATATTAGTAGAATACTTCATTGACGCTATGTAACAAGTGAGTATCATTTGAATAAAAAATTGCAGTGATACGAAAACTCCATTATTCTATTCTCTAATATTATGTAGATTTGAGATAGGCACTATTGTTTAGGCACCAAACTCTACTCAATTGCCTAATATTACAAATGACAATGTTATTTCAGTACACAAGAATGTTATTTACTGTTAGCTATTCATTATGCGTATCGTTCCGAATTCTTTTTGTAAATAGAAACAGTGGACAGTGATGGAACAAAATAAACAATTACACTGATGTCCTTACAAAGTACAAACCTACTCGTAAACTCTACTTCCTGTCTCATGCCTGTGTATTCATTTCAAAGATAACTGTGAACACAGAACTTCGTTATAGATAGATAGTCGTTATAAATAAGCGGAATTTTATGCTCTTTCCACAGCAATAGTCTTTCTTATAAGTGATGTATTTACACAGTAATGAATATTCATGATTAATGTTTGTAAAATGTCGCTGTTGTGCCTTGCTATATAAATAAATAACAGGCTCTTTGGACATTGACCTTATTGTGATGGTAACGACATTTACAAGGAATTTTGTTTACAAGCGAATGTATTTATAAGTTGTGAATATTAATACATTGCATTGCGATCCCACGTCATTTGATATACAAAAAATACGAAATCTCTGAGAACCGTGCGACTATAAACAAAATGTCTTTAATCGAGTGAAAATCGTCCTGGGTGTCCTTCAACTGGGGCGTATGAATTGTATTGTATCTGCGATATTGACATAACTCGGATAAGCTGATAATCTCTCGATATTTGCTTTGTAGAATAGAATAGAATACTCTTTATCGAAGAAGATTCGAATATAAGCTGGTAGAAGTTTTGTGATTAGGGTATATCAATAGTTGTAAATCGTAGTTTATCTCGGATATAATCTATATTAAACTGAAGTTATGCTATTGAGACAGGCCGTAAGACCACACGTGTTCCCTCGTCCGTGGGCGGGAGTCACTCTCGCATTCATTATTACAACATTACATGCTTGCCAGCAATGAGTGGTACACTCGCGAAGAATAGCTTGTTTTCCTGCGAGCATTTACTGTCTTAACTAATAGGTTTCAAAATAAAGCTCTTATAAAATTGGTATAGCAATGGAAATAACGGGTGTAAAAAGTCGAAGTCGAGAACTCGAAAGTCACTTTTTCTTGCCGTCAATGTGATATTTTCTTTTGTACTGGACCATACCTGGGTACTTTCTGGTTACGGAGATATTGAAGTTAATTTTTTGACACCAAAAATTAAAATCGTTTCTCAGCAATTATTCTTGCACAAATTTACTTCGTTGATGTACAGAATGCGAAGAATGGCTTAGTGATGGGTCTTTTAACACCAGTTATTTGCAGTGGAAATATATCGCACCTGTGACGAGAAGAAAGTCTGTCTGGATCCGGAGCGGAAAAGTGAGCCCAGCATGCCGTATGCGAGGTCCATTTTGTGCGTCACGTCGCGGATCGAACTGCGCAGCTTCGATATATCGGGCTTCTCCTTTGTACTCGAGTCCAAATCTCTGCAATACAGTTGCATTTATTACAAATATTTTCTAACAACGCATGTATGAGATTTCTCGTCGGCAAAATTTACGAATTTTTATACAAACTTTCATCCCCGATTTAACCCCTTTAGGGGATGAATTTTCGAAGATTTTTTTCTCAATGCTCACTTTCGGTATATAAGGAACTCTTGTGCAAAATGACATGCTTCTAGATAGGTTCTCAACGTGGGCGATAGATAACGCCCCCTCGCGGACGTGTGAGACTTTCAGGGGGCAGTAGAAGACCCGGAGAAAATTAGAGAGCGCACGAGCGTTGAGATGGGAACTTACGCGACTATATAATATAACACGTTTAAATAGAATCGTGTCAATAGCTGTTTCAGATTCGCGACAGATGATAAGTAAAAGAAATGGGGGCTCTAGAAAAAAAAAACTCAAAGAGGGCAAAATAAGGTTGAGAACCTAAGTTCTAGACCCAGCGGTTTAGACTGTGCGTTTTCTGCCAGTGAATGAATGAATTTAAGATATTTATTAAGTAGATAGTCCAAATAACGGGTTTTTTTATATTTTGAGATTTTTGTGTTAATTCTAAACGTAACGAAATGAATTTATTATCAATCACATGGAAATGGGATAAACAAAGCATCGTCAATATTTCTTGTCCTATTCAAAATGATCGGTGTAGCTTGTCAGTAAAACACACTAGTTTATGACAGAATTGATTAACAACGTCCGTTAGAACTGTAGGCAAGGCAGGTACTAATAGTTATACATACTTGTACATATGTCCTAGTTCCACGTCAAGGTCTTGTAGCTGCTCAAACAGCTGGCATTTGTCAGTCCAAACGTGCAGTTCTTGAACTAATTCGGGAACTATGAGGAAGGTGCGCCAACCACCGATCTTCTTCGACTTGAGGATGTCACCGAATATGTGGTCCCCGACGTACAACACGTCTTTACCCTTCGCACCGATCATGTCGGTAAAAACATCGCAGGAACCTAGAACAATATGTAAATTAGTTTATATTGCATTTTATCAATCGTCTGGGCATCTTGAAGGTCCATTGAGCGTTGAAAGGCTCCTACTAATTTGCATTTTCCTTCATTTTAATTGAATTGAGTCAATCAGTCATCTTTCATATTCTTTAACAACTACTTATAATTAACCTATCAACGTTTCCACTGCTGGGGCACAGCCATCCTCTCTGTGAGAGGGAGCGGGCCGTAATCCACCACGCGGGCCTAGTGCGGGTTGGTGGATGTCACATGTCTTCGAATTTTTGGTTCAATGATATGCCGGTTTCGTCACGATTTTTTCCTCCACCGTTTTGAGAGCAGTGGTGTTGAAATAAATTACACAAAGTAATGTGACTGCCTGGGTTCGAAACCATGACTTACGACACGTAAGTCGGGGCCATTACCACTGGGCCACCAATGCCCCAGCCACTGCACAACTATTATACATAATTGTTTTTATTGCTCGTAATTTAGGCCCATTTTTACTAAATTAACCTCATATAAATAATGTGATAAACACGTAAAAATTTGTCTGGCCGACAGATGATTTCAAGCAAAGTCTACCTGATAAGAATATTTTATTCTTGGTCTTTAAGGGGGAAGAGACAAGATAGCCCGCGAAATTCAAATTTTCTTAATTGTTTTGCAATTTGCAGGTCAGTATCAGGTTGTATGTTGAACAAAATATGATTCTGAACCGTAACAAGATGTATTTACAGAATTATAATAATTAAAATCATCAATACAACCCTCGAAGTTCATAATCCAATTGAATGACTTTTTCATGAAATAGTAGTAAATCGTTTGAATATAATTCTGTAAATACATACTTGTTACGGTCCCGAATCATATTTTGTTCAACATACAACCTGACGCTGACCTGCAAATTGCAAAAAAAAAACCTAAGAAAAATTGAATTTCGAGGGCTACCCTGGCGCTTCCCCCTTAAACGGAATACATAACTCGAGCGTCATGGATTTTAATTTAAGTTAGCTGCTTTAGTCGCTGCAAAGTCCAGACAGCGCTCGGTTTATATTATTGTAAAAAATATTATTCAAATTGATAACGAGAAATGCGCAAAAATCTTTCCAGTGAAATCATAATTTATTACGTAAGAAAAAGATAACGATTGGGGTTACTAACCATCTCATGGACTGATGTCTTTCATCATACTTTGGTGTGTTGTTGTTTTTAATAAGTCATATCTACGCATGATTTGATATTAAGGGTGACTTAAAAATGAATTGAATCTTGGTGTTACTTCTAAATGCATGAAAGTTTGAGACTTATATGTCATGCCTTCGCAAGTCTATATTCGCAACTATTTCGATCTCTGTATTAATTAATCTTGCTTGGCTAAGCCAAAATCCCAAATGTTTGAAAACCTACAAGAATATATTCAGTTTCCTCTACAATCGCCGTGACTTTGTTGACCAATATCTATGAATCGCAATATTTATGAATTTCGGTTTGCGTCCTGTGCGGCTTGAGCACTATCTAAAGACATCACCCAGTATTGTCCCACTAAAAACTTCCATTAGCATATTATGACAATAAACGCGATAATAAATCTTCAGTCGGTTATCAGTGAGTTGAGTGGCTATGCTTAATATAGCATTCTAATTAAGATTATATTATCTGGTTCTGAAGCATTGATGTTCCACACTCGTGTCAACACTCAGAACGTGACAGACTACACACACTTATTATATTTAAATGTTACATTCATAATCACTTTTATAAAGATCATCTTTTGCTCGCGGCTTCGCCCGTGTTTAGGTCGGTAATTATCCGACGGTAACATAAAAAGTATCCTTTGTCCTAACCAAGTCATGGTCTACCTGTGCGCCAAATAACATCGTTCAGCCGTTAAGGCCTGAAAAGGTAACAGACAGACAAAGAGTAACTTTTGCATTTATAATATTACTAGCTTTTGCCCACGGCTTCGCTCGCGTTAATTTAGACTTTGACTATCAATTCGGGTTATAATTCAATTATGATCGGAAGACACGTGGCGCCATCTATTATCATAAGAACGTTATTGTTGTTTTCCTCGGGAACGGTACTTTTTTTCGGGATGAAAGGTACCTTATGTCCGTTTCTGTACACCTGACAACGTATATGCAAAATTTCAGGATGATCGGTTCAGTGGTTTAGGCGTGAAAAGGTAACAAACAAACAAACAAACAAACTTACTTTCGCATTTATAATATTAGTTAGGATTAGTTAGGATTATCATTGATATACTAAAAACCCATTAGTATGGATAGTATGGAAAAATAGATATTAGGTACTTCTATGCAAAGATATTAGATAATATGATACCAGTTTATGAGAAATAAGCAACATTTAATTGCCGTTGTTATCTTTAAAATACTCGCCCTATTTCGTCTTGGTAAAACGCCAATTATTTACATTATCGGTACAATTTAATCCTATTAAGATTGAATAGTTCGTTTGAAACAACAAGGAAAAGTCATTAATTACTTTTAAAGTACGTTAACCACTAATAGATATTGATAGGACATCATTTCCTTGATACCTATCGTAATACCAAGAACAGTGGTGAAATCATTTCAACTTCTGAGAAGCTTAAAATTGTTCGATGTAGACTTTTATTGTTATCTGGTATTACCAATATTTTGATGGCGAAAGACAGAAGGTAAACTGGCATTGTTTATAAATTCAAAGTCGCGCTCATGGCTTCTTAAAACGTATTGAAACTAGCAAGCCGCACTTGCATTTGACCTCAGAGTACTTTCTTATATAGACATTTGACGTCTATTGGTGGGTACACATAAAATGTGTATGTATGTGATTATGTACAAAAGAACATGCCGTCCAAATGCAACATGAAATAAATGCGCCTTATTATAATGGTCCATTTCAAGTTGCATTGATATAATATTTGTTTCGACATGTGTTACATTTCATGTTACGTTTCACATATACGTGCATCCACTATAAGTCTATTATCTATGAGTAAATGAACTTACCTCCAGAATAAACGAGTTCTTCGTGCAATGAGCCGACATAATGGCCCATCTTCAGGGCCCCAGTCTTAGTGTCCACCTGTCGTAGCGTGGTGCCTTCTCCGAAGAACAGCGGCTTCTTAGCATCCACTACGATCCAGTCGAAATAAGTCTTCCAGTTCCTATGAGGCTCGCCAGGCTTTAAACAATAATGAAGAGTAGATTTTAAAACTAATCAATAAAACAAACATTGTAACTTTACACAACCCAAGTTTTTATTTTGTCAAATAATCACTACACGTATTATGTAAGTTTCTACATTTTTTTTAGCGGCATCCGGTTTGCCAACCGCAAAATAATTGAGAAAAGGTTAGACAGATTAATTGGGTAAGTTTGCATTTTTGTATAAAATAGGATTTTTTCAGAGTTCAAGTTCAGGTCCATAGTAAAAGTTTATTTTTATATTTATGAGTACAGTAGATAGAGTGAGTAATCCGCCTGTAGATAAGATTCTTACAATGTATTTTTATAAACTGATAACCTTGACAACCTTGATGTTCCTTTGATTAAACGTAGCTAAGAACCATTTCGATTAAACCAGCTTGAAAACAATAAAGTTCAAAACATTATTACAAGTAAGTAACCGAATTATAAATACAAGGTGCAGTTTTGGATCTGCAAAACATTTTAGGAGGTAATTATGTTAGTGATTCTCGACCCGAATCAACAATAAAATGGGCAGGTATTTTTTTTTCATTTTATTCTTATTTATGGAAATCGGTAAGTGTGAAGTCCCATTTTTAAAACGCGGCCAATCTGTACGTGTCCTTAAACTGCGCTTTCACACACACACAAACAAACACAACCGACATTTCTTTCATAAATCCAAAGCACCAACCACTGCCCGCTCCCTCTCCCACTAGCCACGCCCCCGCGGCCATCGCAAGCACATAAATCGGGTCAATTTATTAGTGTAATTGATGTCGCCGGCGTGTGCATACGCATGCAAATTCCGCCCCGCAAGTGCGCCTTCGATTAACGGTCGCGATAGGTACCTACTACCTAGTTGTAAAAATGACGGATCAATACTCCAATGTAGAGTTGGTGGAGATGGTCCGCTTGTATGCCATCAGTGGAGACAATGTATCTCGAGCCATCGAAATGTTCGCGGAGTTATTCCCCAATCGGCAACGTCCCTCACACAGGGTAATGCTGGCTGCTACGCAGAGACTGCGCGATCATCGGCAGTTCGACGTTCCCCAGCATGCTGAAGGTCGCGGCAACGAAGGCCTGTCTATCGCCTTGTAGGAAGATATCCTGGAATTCTTCCGGCGAGAGCCACGGGCAAGCACGCGGGAGGCTGGTCGACGGTTTGGAGTGCACCACTCCACAGTGTGGCGGCTACAATGTTCATAACGAACACTGGTGGGCTCACCGCGAACACAACCCGCACGTGACTCAGAGGCATTCTTTTAATGTGAGGTTCAGCTTAAATGTGTGGGCTGGCATAATAGGAGACCAATTGCTTGGACCCCATTTTATCGATGGTCACCTCACTAGTGCCACATATCTGGAGATGTTGCAATACGTCGTCGAGGAGATGTTGGATGAAGTTCCCCTGGCAGTGTATCGCAACATGTACTTCCAGCAGGACGGTGCACGTCCTCACTACGGTCGGCAAGTACGTGAGTACTTGAGTGACAGGTTTGGCATCAACTGGATTGGTCGCGGTGGTCCAGAGGCTTGGCCTCCGCGTTCTCCGGACCTCACGCCCCTGGACTTTTATCTGTGGGGAGACGTTAAAAGATTGGTGTACACAGACGAAATCACCAGTGTTACCCAACTACGTGCAAAAGTGATCAGTGCTTTCGACACAATAAAAACGAATGTGTTTGTGTTACGTAAGCTGAAGGAAAATCAGCAACGTCGTGCTAGACTGTGCCTGGAGTGTGACGGTGGAAACTTTGAACAATACCTCCAGGTAACATAAGTAGGTAATTTATTTATTTGTACATAGACAATAATTTGTAAATACGATGTTACCTAAATCAACTTGATTAGTGTAAATAAGTTGATTTAAATTTTTTAACTACCTACGCCAAAAATACCTATCAGACAAAATGAATCACTTAAAATCCCTAACACATGAGTACCTACTTTACTAGCACAAATTATCGGTAGGTATTTTTGTCGGTCCTCAGCTCGTTAAAAAGTAGGAAGCAAAATCTTAAATCAACCAATTTAATCTACAGATAAAAACGAAAACCGTCCTTGGGGCTGAATTTACCTACAGAGCGCGCCGACTGCGCCGAGTACCTACATGCCTTATTATTATTATTAGGTGCCTACCTAAATCCCGCGCACGCGCTCGCGATCATAGTTTCACAATTGTGCAACAGGAACTGCTTACGTGCTATGTAAGGTTTATTTATCTCCGCCTATCATTTTATTCATCAGCTGATAGGTAACTAACGACACCAACGTGAACTTTCGCGCAGTTGTATCTACTTCCTACTTATTATTATTTATCGTTATAGCCCAGTGGTTAAGGCGTTCTCCTCTCATACATGAGGTTGCGGGTTCGCAACTGAGCAAGTACCACTGTGTTATTTTTTAAATTCATAATGATGTAAGTACTTTTTGAATTTATCTAGGACATCATTGAAATCCCGTGTTTCGGTAAGCACTTAATTAAAGCCTTTGGTTCGAATTGATTTGTAGCTCTCGGACAGTCGTTAGGTACCACACGGGTCGGTACGGGTCAACGACCTTACAGCCCTGCCATATGGTCGTTGGTACGAGTAGTCACAAGCCAGAAAGTCTGACAATTAGTCTAACAAATGGGTATCGTGTTATCAAGTGACTGGTTTGGTGAGGTCTGATACGCAGTCGCCCTACGTGATTCACTGGCACTCCATGTAATGAGCTGCATACAGTTAGACTGAAAGCCGACCCTAACATAGTTGGGAACAGGCTCGGCAGATGATGAAGATTTTCGCATTGTAATGATGCTTAAAAATGAGTTATTATTTAGCGAAATGTAAACAATAATGTAGGTACATTGTGATTTCGCATCGCGGGTAGTCCCCGCGGTGTAACCAAAGCAACGACCGCCATTTTAGTTCAACGTACGCGCCGCGTTCGTTTCGTAGTGTTTCGTAGTAATGTGGGCGGAGCCTCGTACAGACTGTCGCATGTCGTCACTGGTCATCGCATTCACGCACACAGTGACATGACGCGCGATACATCGCAATGGGCGATTCTGTATTTTTGAAGAGGGTTATTAAGAGGGTTATTCTGAAAAACAATAAAATTGAAAAATCGAAAATAAAAAGTATTATTGATTATTGACTTGGTATCGTATTGTTATGTGATTAGTTACGAGTCTCATAACAACCTCTTGAAATGTTTTGCAGGTTCAAAACTGCACCTTGTATATTATCGACAACTCTAACTGATAATATATTTATAATTTTATTTACGGAGTCGTCTGACGATAGCAGTTTTAGTGACAGCTGTTTTGACTAACAATATCTGTGATCAATCACTTTGTTCAAACGTTATGTAATACAGTCTTACGTATGCAAATATAGCTATTCGGTTAGTTGTAGTTACCTTTGCGCCGTATGGAAAATCGAATAGGTACTCCATAATTCTGTCCGTGAAATTATATTCACTATTCGTTAATATAAAAATTTTGGCACCGCTTTCTTTTATCCTCGACAAGAACATTGGCAGCCTGTCGTCTTTCTTCAAATATAATTCCATATTCTCCGTAGTCTTGTCCTTCAGGTCTCCGTGAATATGAATGTAGTCGACCGCATTTCTTACGTCTTGGAAGATCGATTTGAATGACATAGCGAGATCCCCACATCGTACGCCATAGTTGGTTCTGCGAAAGATTTTTATTTATAGAGGCTGTTTAGTAATAAATTCCGAATATGTACGCCTCAAGTTGTTTTCTTCTAAAATAAACTAGGACAGCCATATTAAGAGTAGTGCATTTGTAGGTCGACGGTTGAAGTGCGAATTACGCAACGCAAAACAGCTATACATATATGTATGGTGACCGATATTGGCCCATTCACTTTCAGCCGGAGAGCTATTCCTGAGTTATAGCCACATTAGTTGAATTGTAACACGATAAAATGAATGGAATTCGTTCAGTGAAATGTCAACTAACAATAGAATTAAATGATGTTCTAATTTATGCCAATTTGCATCTGTTTTATTTATGGATACTTACTATTAGGAGTAAAAGCGAGTGACTCTAAGCGAAAGCGCGCACTACGATTTTCATTGTTGCGATTTTTTAATTGCGAAACAAAATCGCAAACAAAAATATTTTTTCAAGCGGATTCTCAAGTGACTTTTTATCGCTGTGCGCGGACTCTAGTATATTGGTATTGATCATAGATTAGCGATTATTATCCGCAACGATTAAAATTCGTAGTGAGCGCTTAGCACAAAGCGTCACAACGCATAGCTTACCTTGTGTATTGCGGTGAATTAGTGAAGAAGTCTATCAAACAAGCTATTAGATAAGTTTCCGGCAAGTTGAATAATGTGTTCAGTACATACACTCTTGACTCGTCTAGTGTTAAGAATTTATTCGGGTACAGTTCGTATACTTGTGAACTGAAACAAACGTAAAAATTATTAGTTTTTCTTAAACACTAGCGCGTTGTACTTGTAACCTGTGAGTATACATATATGTGTTTATAGACTAACTAAAATAAATGTAATTTTATATTCTAACGCATTTTATCGAATAAGTCGCGGGAATCCAATTTGGAATTACAACATCCTTCGGATTATCAAGTCAATTCATGTCAGTTGAATACTGGAAAGTCGCATTCGCAACTAGGTAACTGATGTCATCAACTGATACTGACATATACAAACATACTATTTACCTTTAGATTAAATTCACACAGTGCTAAATCTATAAAACTGTGTCCATACGAGACAAATAACCCAACCGAACATATTATTATAATTTCAAATGTAAACTTACTGTTTCAGGAATTCAAATCCATGTACGCATACTAAAATATTACCGTAGGCGTCTACCTTCAGTAAGTTACCGTATAATGTGTCGAACCATAGACCTCTGAAACGAAAAATAAAATGTAGTAACCTTTGAAATATATTTGCCATCAAATTGGTTAGTTTTAGAAACATAAGTAATACGCACCTAACTGGAAATGAAGGATCGTATTCAAATTCCATTATCTCCTTTGGGTAACCTTTGTGCACTAATCTCTCTTTGGTTAAATTAAATCCTAAAGTTTCATATTGCGGCGATTTGTATTCTGTAAAAAAAAAATTGGTTTAGTATAGAATCTCACAAGCAAAAATCTCATTATTAGGCATAGCTAAGGGCGTAGGCGTTTGAAACGCCTGTGTTCCACAGCCGCTTCTTTATCTATTACATGTTGGACATGAATGAATGACGATTCTCTGCACAGAGAGAAGTCGGTCGGTACCCGAATAAGGCGAGTGCCGAATTGACGGGTAGTCGAAAGCCCAAAAGGGCGACACCGACACCCAGTCCAGTTTAAAGTTAGAATATTAGGTCATTTATTTATCCACTTAAAATACTGACAATGACAATCCTTATCTTATCAGATTAAAAGCCTACGACAGTATAGTTAAACAGATAGGTTGTCGGTGAGTAAAATATGACGTTTTATACATTTCTAGCGTAACCAAGCTGTATTTTTTTATTTAAGCTGGTAACAATAGTCGTCCAATAGTGTGGGGAACGAAGCCAGGACTCAAGACTAAGCTGCCAGTGGGTAAAACCCAAAACAGGTAAGAATTTACCTGTTTTGGGTTTTACCCACTGGCAGCACAAGCATAACGTTAACAGTGGCGGCGCACAGTGGAACGAATGTATGGGAGAGGTTGGACATAGGAATTTCCGAGAAAAAATGTCTTATTTTGAATAACGAATAATAACATCGTATTTAATTATCAAATGCCTTCAAAACTTGGTCTTATAATATTTCTTTCTATCTCTCGTATTTCGGGAATTATTTAAGAAAACGTAAATTTTACTATGAAAATAACTGTATCGAGCTCTCTGCCGCCTGATCCGGCCTCATTTCTAGTTGTGGTCTTACTATCATAATATTCATAATACTTATAGCAAAAGCTACATTTACTGCTAAGATACATGGTGCGCTAAAGTAGTTTTCAAAAAATCGCCTTGCCTTGTTGCCGTTGTTGGTAGATCCACTACCTTATTTCACAACATCGAGAAGTAAGCCCGTTTCTCTCCTTACAGCCTCTTGGATCCTTCTTTTCCTCTCATCAACTTCCCTTTTTGCCACATCACCCTTCGCTTGCCACGACTTATGTTTAATTTATAGTAAATGTGTAGAAAACATTCCATCGACCGAATCCAAGCGTGAAGAGAGCATAAGCCGTATCTGTACATGGCCTCCTTTACTGGTTTCCCTTTTACCAACTCCAAATTATTCATTTATTTAGGTAGCCTTGCATATGTCACACACTGAAGCTGCTGTATCAGTTATAATAGAATGTATTTTATAATCAATCATTGTCAACAGCAGCTGGTGTACACACCAGCTGCTGTTGACAATGATTGATTTAGTGATTGAGTGTTACACGTAACACTTATTCCATCAGTGATGGTAGATGGCATTAAGGCCTTAATCTCAGCTTCAATTGCAGCCAGCTCTGTCTGTACATTTTCTTTAGATTGTTTCATAAATTTAAACATTGTGGGGCGGCGAAATGACCTTGAGAATGGTCGGTCGTTTTCCTAAATTATAACATCATTTGAGGCGAGGCGCAGAGGCACAAGACTTATCATGAAGTTATTAGCCAGATTACTTAGCTCACTTCTACTCGTCTTTTGATGATAAACGCTTTGGCTGGATGATCCATCAAAGCCCCGTTTAAATGTTTGTAAACGCACCCACAATACAGGAGAAATTCCTAGTGTGGGGCAACGTTTTAATAAACAAAGAAAGAAATAAAGAACAAAGGTGTTATTTCCCTAACCTAAATTGTATTCCTATGATCAAAGGCTTTAATTTTAGAGGCCTCTTCTGGATTTTCCATTATGTATTTCATTACATGAGCTGTGACGGTTTCTCCTGCTTTTCTAAGCGCTCTATCAGCCGAAAACACGATTTTAGCGCTGCTGCTGCTACCACTGCATCCAATAGCATCTTCAGTGCGTCTTCTTTTTGCCGGTTACCAAGATCCTCAAAGCATTTACGATAACTAGAATTTGTACAGGATGAAGCATCCGATTTAGCCGGGGAAATCGGTTCAGGCTTAGAATGTCCCTTTCCCAAAATGTCCCGTGGTTTCAAAACGTCCCTTTCCCGAAATGTCCATTTCCCAAAATGTCCCTTTCTCTAAATGTCCCTTTCCGGTAATCTCCCTTTCTCAAAATGTCCCTCCCTTTCCTACGACAGCTGCGCGTTTAAACTGGGAATATAAGTATAAAATAATTAGAATTTATTATTGTTTTAATTTAAAACTATATAAAAGTCCATTATTTGCATAAAGACTCAGAAAGCGACATCTATCCTAATTAAGTTAATTAACTACAAACAATATCGTTATCTATCTATAAGTGGACATTCTAATACAGGTTTGTTATTGCTACAGTAGATGACGCTTCCTTCTCCTTGGCCTTCCTATGATTATTACATAAAGGTTATTGTTAATTTTTTTTATTACTTTACTTATGTCATACTTATCCATTATTTTTATTATAATTATATTAATTATAGATGAAATTATAACATAAAAGTAATTCTATGCTAAAACCATTATCAACAACGGTTCGTTGGTTGGAAGTGTGGGTAGTTATATGTATAAAATAATGAATTCATATAACATTAGTCTTTGTAAACCACAAATATAAGAGATGATAAATAAAGTTGAAGTTGTTGATTTGAAGTTGTTGAGTTGAAGTTGTTGAGTTTAAGTCGAGTTGTTGCGTTAAAGAGGTTAATTTCTCAGGTGTCTGTGTGTTTTATATTAAAAAGGTGGCGTGAATATGAGCGCGAAACTAGAGTTTATACGTAATCAAAAAGGAAAGGTTGCATTTGGGTACAAAGGTTTTCAATATAACAAAAATAGAACAAACAAAAACAACAGCACAATATGTAGATGTCTTAATAGAACGATATTAATGCTTCGGTTACATTGGACAAAACAAGGAAAATTATTTTAAGAGAATCACCGCATTCTTGTCTTGTAAACTCCGTACACGTGTTATTTAAATATTCCCTGTTTAAACACGTAGCTGTCGTAGCAAAGGGACATTTTGAGAAAGGGACATTTTGGGCAAGGGACATTTTGGGAAAGGGATATTTTGGGAAAGAGACATTCTGGGAAAGAGACATTCTGGGAAAGAGACATTATGGGAAGGGGGACATTTCGGGAAAGGGACGTTTTGAAACCAAGGGACATTTTGGGATAGGGACATTCTGAGCCTGATCGGGAAAACCATGTGCTAGATCTATATCTTCTCTAACATTTTCTGTAGAAGGGTCTACATACATGTGCGCATGCACATAAAGCAACCCAAAGATCAATACTATAATCAGTATTGATTTGATTACTAACTATAATCAGTATTGAAAGCTACTTATGGTGACTTATTTATACTAATTCCAGATACCGTCATTGATTGATTAATATTACACGGTCCTATTTTCTGATGAGGCATGGTAAATTAGTTTATTACAAGCAGTTTGTTAGTGCTCATTACTGCATTAGTTATTATGTGTACACCATTAAGTAACCATTTCCCTAATCACTTTTCTTAATAAACAGTATCTCCTTTAATTGGGTTCTCAGGAAAGTTACATTTTGTATCGATACTCTTAATATAATATATTACACAATATAGTCCATGTGTGAATCATATTATTATAAGTCTAACGTAACCAGTATACTTAAAATAATAAGGACATAATATCTTCTTTGTTAAAAATATATAAATCAACCTTTATTTCAGAAGGTGCACGTTTGGCGCACCATGTCTTAGCACTAAATGCAGCTCTTGATATGTGTATTATGATAGTAAAGACCACAACTTGAAATAGGATCAGATTCAGGAGGCAGAGAGCTCGATACAGTTATTTTCATAGTAAAGTTTCACATTTTCTGAATTAACTCCCAAAATACAAGAGATAGAAAGAAATTTGTCAGCACAAGTTTTGTAGGGATTTGATAACTACATACGATGGCATCATTCGTTTTTCAAAATGAGACTTTTTATTTCTCGGAAATGCCTATGTCCAACCTCTCCCATACATTCGTTCCACTGTGCGGCGTCACAGAGTGTAGGGTTCAGACGACTAGAAAATCTGCACGATCAAAACTTACCAGCCAAGGTGTAGTCCATATCAAATCCATAGAATTTAACATTTTCTAAATGTAGCGATCTGTTGACAAAGATTCTGAAACAAAACAAAAAGTGAACGTTACTTTCGTGAGTAGTTAATCGCTATACTTGTATGTTTAAATAAAAAAGTCAACTTGAAGGTCAGTGAGTACACATAGTACCTGCCTAGGTAGGTGCTGGTTGTAAAACATTTAATATACCAATTATAACTGTACACACGGTTACATATCAAGCTATACATTTCCAGTATAAGGTGACCTGTTTCTGTACGGAAATCCTATACAATGCGAGATCAGCTTATATTGGAAAAGTATAGCTTGATATGTAGCCGTGTGTACCTACCTATAAGGTAGGTGCAGGTTGAGCTCCTTAAGTTTTGAGTTGAGCTGCACGATTACTGACAAATGCGTGCACTGACTGGACAGGTCCACTCATTCTATGTGGTATTTTTTCCTCAAAAGACCATTTCAGACTCAAATCTACATGGTCTTCACATGATCTGACCAAGATTATGTCTGGACTTTAAAAGAGACTGTGACCTCTGAGTTTGTTTCGGCCTTTCTTCTCAGAGTAGTCAGATAGGAAACGCCGACCTCATCTAGTTTTAAAATATGATTGACGTGTAAAAGTGTTTGTACAAACCTACTTACAGAAATAAAATCATTTATCATTTATAAATGTAATATTTTAAATTTAGTTACTAGTTAGATGACACTGAAGATTGCTTTTGCTTCACCATTACCTATATCTGCATCTAAATTGCATGATTTACCTACCTAATCGCAAACTGATTCAAATTAGCCCTAAAAGAATTTAATGAGTTCGTTTATCTCGAACCTCGAAACAGGTCAAGTCCCATAATCATGGAAACAAAAGTTGAGAGAAGATGGATGCATGGAAACAATGTTTCGCAACTTTTGTATTACACAGGATGGCAGGACGCACAAGTTACCATGGATTCAGCATATTATTATGATTCTAGACATCCCTGCGTTGAAATTTTACGTCGGTTATAAAAAATAAATATTTGCTGTTCAGTACATTTTGACCGCGTAGGTATTGTACTTTTCTATGAAACAGCTTTTTTTTTATAGCCTACGAGAAAATTCTACGCTGGGGGGTCTATACACATGAATTCATGTTTTCAGTATGCGCGTCGATGATCCTGCCGCCCTGCATAGCATAGATTTCACGTGGTAGCCTTTGTGTCCTAAAAAATTACCTCGAAGCTCGAAACAATCAAGCCCCGTATTAATGGGAATCAAGTTGAGAAACAGAAGTAAGCTGGAAACTATGTTTCGCAACTTTTTTTACCATGGTTTATCATGGTCTTTACCGCGGTGTTGTTGGCTCGCTGGCGCCGCTAAAGACTGTAGATGTATCATCTATAAATAACTAAATAAATAAAATAAAAAAATCTCCGTAAATACACAAAATCTACTACATAATATTCGCAGGTTGCTACAATACTACAGTGATAGAGTAGTTTTTAACTTACAATTGATGTGGACCGTTTACATTAATCCTACGTAAACTAACACTACTCAAGAACATAATATTTTAATATTCTCGAGTCGTAGGCAATTTCTTTTATAATCATTTTATTTTGGGTACGACATAAAATATTATGAGTGTCAATCTGACATTCTTCACATTTTTATTTGCAAGCAAACGCCTCCATGAGCTGTCAAGTAATAGGACCATCCATTTAGCCCTAGCCAAAATAGTTTTGTAGCAATCAAAAACTTTCATTCAACCGAAATCTTTCAAAATAGGTTGAAAAGTAAGGAATCCAACTTGAGATTTTCTAGTCTTAAAAACAGCGAAAACAAAAAAAAAAAAACATAATTTTAAGGATTCTGCGCAATCCTTAAATAAGTAGGTAATATCCTATTTTCTTTCCCTGCTTGGACGGATAATTGCAAAATCCATCGCAAATAAAATACGAAGTTACGAAGCTGCCCTGTGTTCGAACAATAGGACTCTTTCAATGTCATCTCCGCGATTATTTGTTGAATCATCTCGAAATCTCGATTCGGTCGGCACACCTTCTAAAGATAAGCGGTAAGCTTAGAAGACGGGGAAGTCAGTTTTGTGACGATGCGGAGATTATACCTATAACAAATTGAAATACCTAAGACAACAATGACGCGACGTCTACGCAGCAGCGGTACACGCTGCATGTTTAGAGTTCTGGACGGTGCAACTTTTATTGTTGCTTCATTGGTATGACACAGACAATTCAATCTGTATGTGTATAGTCAATGATTAAATCGCACCGTGTAAAGCTGGCTTTAGTCCACGTTCGAACGGACCTAAAAATGTCGCGGCGGGATATTTTCGCACACTGGATCTTCAACGCACTGCTTAGCGCCGGGTGTTGAAATTCCAACAGTGTTTTTTCGATGTGCTGGGATGCACTCTGTTGGATTCTCAATCTCAACGCTCGGTGCAACACCGAGAGTTGAAATCCAGTGCACGATAAAATCCCGCCGCGATATTTTTCCATGCGTGCGAACGTGGTCTTAAGAGTAGAGCTAGGTAGGTAGAGTCAGCAATAAAAGTCGATTAGGACTTCACTTTTTTTATTGCACTATATTTAAAAACATTTGAACAGATGTAAAACTACAATACGTAGATAATAGAAACTCGTTACTGTTTACATGTAACGCTAATATTTAATTTAGTGCTATAGGCACAAGAAAAACTGCACGAAGTTTGACAGCCTAACTTTTTCTTAAATACATCATAGGTAAATAACAACAATATATGTAGGTATGTTAATTAAAGTGAAGCAGTCATATCTTCACGTCGTGCGTCGTCGGAAGTTTAGATTATTTTCATAAAATTCCATTCAGAACAAATATGCAAGCGTTCCGAGTACTGATTATGGTGCTTCAAGTTATAAATTTGATTTAATTATGATTAGTCAGCTAACTAGCGCTAACACGCCACCCGCATCCGTTCTGTTGTTTCTTGAGACTCAAGTACCTACGTAGATAAGAATTACGTCAGTTCAAAGTCGCCTGAGTGTGATAAGAAATGGAATAATGCCTATACGTGACAGCTGTATTCAAATTGAGTGACTTAAAACATAAGGTATTATCAATACAAAACCGAGATCACATCAAGCATTTCTGGTGCTTATTTCCAAGATTATGTGACTTTGATCTTCAACGATATAAAACATCCGTGTTACTATGTTACAAATAAATATGCGACGGGATATTATGATTTGCGTGGTAACTGGTAAATTGCGTCATTTATCCTTACACGAGGTTGTGAAATTAAATTATGCATCGGAGATCTTTACAATAACATCTCGATACTTAAGCACATGCGAGTTCACCCTTCCTTAAGACACTAGGAATTCTCTTGTTTAAATGAAGATTCACACAGTATTTTTAGAAGAACTATTTACGCATATTATGTGTATTTTGCAAACTCTAGTCGTAGTAGTGTTCTAAAATCTATAAATGACCTAACTTCTATTTACCTTTCCTGGTAACTTTTAGTACGATTTATTTTATTTGTGAAAACTGGATACCTTATTACAAACTTCAGCGCTTTTAGCAAAATCGAGCGGTCACCAGTCAGCATAGCAATGTACTTAGTTATTTTTGGAACACGTGTCGCAGAAGCCACAAGGTGAAAAACTTCATGCAAGTCAGGCGATAATGCAGAACGAGCAGAACGGAACGTTGCTTTTGGCTCCAGTTTGATGTCCATTTTAATAATTATCAATATGCAACATGTTTTAAATTTGTAACTTCTACGCCTATAGTCTACGAGAAATACGCATCGAGTGGAATCCCAGCGTTTTGCCTACACAGTTTGATAATTTCGCAGTTATCAAGATTAGTTTCTTACAGTTTATTTTAGCAAAACGTAAAATCTTGTAGCCATGATATCGTGTCACTCTCCTTGAAGTAAAAAAAGTGGCGCAAGAAGTGTAAGTCGTTTGGTCGTATCTAATTAGTGCAAAAGACAAAACAAAGTTTGGAGTAGGAAAGTTAATAAAACTTCCTGAAGTAACGCAATTCTGATAAGTATCGATCTTAATCAAAATTCTCTCCATCGTGATATTTCTCAGAGCAGTTCTTTTGGAGATCAAATGGAGGACAACAATTTTTAAAGATTTCTTTCATGATCAATTCAAATACATACAGACAATTTGCGTTTCAACGAGCGTTCACCCCACACTACGGGTTTCGCCTTTCAAATTTGAAGGCTAAAACGAGACAAAATGAGAAATTAAAGTCAATTTAACTGGATTGGTATTTGATAAGTAATCCGACCAATAGCCAAGTCAACAGGAAAAACCTTTAAAGAAGAAATTTTATTACTAAAGGTTTGCCGCAATACTAGGTATTTTGATGCACTCATGAATATTGATCACTCATGATCACTCATAAATTGATTGATTGACATTGACAATAATAAATTAATAATAATTGGACGTAGTTACACGAAAAGGATACAATCCACGAAACTACCAAAACTGAGTTAAGTATACCAAAGAGGCCGTAAAGGTCGATACTTTCGTTCAGCAAAAGGTCCCAGTGAAATACGAACACACTGTTATCAACACGAGGTACCAGTCCACATATAGTGCGGGCATTTATTATGAATCCACTGAAACAATCCGATCCTCATGGACTAGATGATCTGAGGTCAAGGTTCCACTTAATTCCGAAAGATTTTTTGGACTTTTACAAGTCTCTATAGGGGGATAAAAATATAGAGGATGACCTCGAAGGATTCAGTGGTCAGACTTTTTTTTTTTTTTTTTTTTTTTGTGTGGGAAATCATCAAATGACCTCTCCCGCTCTGGGCGGAGCGGAAGGGCGTGTCAGACTCTTACTGACTAAAACCCACCCGTGTTCCTTCAGTTGCCTGTGCGCCAGGGCCACGGTAACTCTTTCGAACAATCCGCGACCCCGGCAGGCATCGGTCCTATGGGACCCCGTCAATTTTGCTGACATCTCTTTGAGGCGCGCGTGGAACACGACGCGCCGTCGACCCGGGCCTGGTCCTTACCGGACGGCAAGCTGCCCATTGCTCGCCGTCCGCAAGCCCGCGCCTACGGTGGTCGGGAGTCGGCAATCGACTCCCGACGCCCAGGGTGTCTCCTCCTCCTGCGGCGGCTAGGGGCGCGAGGGCGTAGAGATTGCCTCTCCCTCTCACGCTCCGCCTCCTCCTTCGCGAGCATTACTGCTTCGCAGAAGGAGGTGACGGCTTCCCATTCCCTCTCGCTCCGTACCATGGCCTGAACCAGGGCCGGACGCGAGAGGTCGCCGCCGCCGATCGCCGCCACGAGGACACGGCGGTGCTCCGCCCAAGCCGGGCAGACCTCCACCGTATGCTCCACCGTGTCCTCCGGTCGATCCACACAATGGTAACACCCGGGCGTTTCCTCCCGCCTTATTCGAAACAGGAACCTCCCGAAACATTCATGTCCGGTGAGGACCTGCGTCAGGCGGAAGGTGAGGACGCCGTGGCGCCTCTCAAGCCACTCCTCAAAGAGGGGTCTTACCGCCGCAATTGTGGCGTGCCCTGCGCTGGGTTGCGACAGTCGCACTCACCATGCCGCCATGAGATCCCGCCGGAGCTCTGTCCGCTGTGCCGTGATTTCTCGCGGCAGCGGAGTTACGCCCCGGCGTTTCGCCTCCTCGCGCCACTCCCAAACGTGCGCGAGGACCTTTGCCTCCAGATCCCACGGCGGCAATCCGGCAAGGAGGCTCGCCGCCTCGCAGGAGACCGTGCGGTATCCCCGTACCATCCGGATGGCCATGACCCTTTGGGACGCTTTCAACCGGCGGGCTGGCCGGAGCCTTAGCGAACGCGCCCACACCGGTGCCCCGTAAAGGGCCATGGACCGCACGACCCCCGCGTAGAGCCTCCGGCAGGAGGCGTTTGGCCCCCCCAGATTGGGCAAGAGCCGCTTTAAAGCAGCCCCGGCCCGCTGCAGTCTGGGAGCCAAACGTCGGAAGTGCTCGACGAAGTTCCACCGGCTGTCGAGGACGAGTCCCAGGTACTTCATCGTCGACTCGACGCCGATGTGAACCCCTCCTACCGTTATTTGGGAACCCGACAGTGGCGCGTTCCGAGGACCATGAAAACACATGGCCTCGGACTTGTGCAAGGCCACCTCGAGTCCCAACTGCCGGATCCTCTCAACGACTGTCGCAACCCCGCGTGTCATTAGTTCGGCCGCCGCCTGGTGCGACCTCCCCTGCGCCAGGGCCAGCGTGTCGTCAGCGTAGCACACTACGCTGACGCCGCTAGGGAGGTCGGCGCGCAGCACCCAGTCGTAACCGATGTCCCACAGATGCGGCCCCAGGACCGATCCCTGTGGGACACCGCACGACATCTCTCGCCGGTTCCATTCTCCTTGGTGACCGGGGTAGATCACCGCCCTATCCGTCAAATAGGCCTCGACTACACGACAGAGGTAGGTCGGCATCCGGTGATACCGGAGTGCCTCCCTGATGCAACTCCAGGGCAGGGTATTGAAGGCGTTGGCGATGTCTAGGTACACCGCCAAGACGACCCCACCCCGGGCCACAGCATCCCCCGTCGTGAGGGCTCGCACGCGCATGATGGCGTCCACCGTGGAGCGCCCCCTGCGGAAACCAAACTGGCTCTCCGCCAAATCCGGCCCCACCCGCACCAGCTGCCCGACGAGGCGGTCTGCAATGACTCTTTCAAAGAGCTTGCCCACCTCGTCGAGCAGCACGATGGGCCGGTAAGCGGACGGAGAGTCCGCCGGGCGCCCTCAGTGGTCAGCCTGATTTTCATATTGAATATTAAAGTCAGGACGGAGAGTTTTTATTCTCATTTTCTATTATAATAATAGGTATAACTATTGTTTTTTTTTTAATATTGATGAGAAAAGATGTGTACGGTTATAAGAATAAAACATTTTCGGTTAAATTATTAGTAGTTTTATTTATTTTTAAAGATTTTGTTAACAGTTCATGAAGTGGTTCCGTACTGCGAAACATCATTTTATGCTGGTTATATTGAGAATACTATTTATCAAAAAGGACCCAAACCCTTAGTTTCTTGAATATTATTTTAAATATGAAATAAAACGTAGTAAATTTGATTTAAAGCTGTTAAAATATAAAAAGTTTTCCTTCTAATTCCAATAAAACCAACAAATTTACAGCACCGCATCATAGACGAATTCCGATGTAAACTTTAAAATTCAATATCTCAAATCTAGCTTTATGTGGATTGGATCCTTATCGTGTAACTACGTCCAATTGCTTTGCTATGTAACTCGATCCCTAACATCTCTTGGTTGTTATTATCTCTAGACGGACTCGTGTACCACCTTTCTGCACTTAGAATTCTAGACAGATTCATTTAGGGGCAGAAAGGACACTCTAGTTCAATTGCGTCATCCGGGCGTGTTTTCGATTATTTAAGAAGCACCTTGAGAATTTTCTAACAACTTTGGCATCCACGAACCTGCACTGAGCCCGCGTGGTGGATTAAGATCCACGCCCTCTCAGAGAGGAGGCCTGTGTCGGCTTTGTCCCAGCAGTGGTAACATTATAGACTGATTATGCTTATGCTATATTGTGTCATCTAGCAGTTTGGGGTTACTGCAAGACATTATTGAGGCATGAACGTCAATGCTTGACTTTATTATAAACATTTTACATCAAACTGGAAGCGTGCGTTATCCCAAAATAGCAAAATATATATTTCGTCTAACATTAAAGAAGCGGTTTTTCGGCCAGAAGATCTTGGATAATGCGTTCCCCGTTGCCTTCGTGAATTACCTGATTGAGCCAAATACACGAGACTGTGTTGCAATAGTAAGCCTGCCTCCTACACAGACAGCTTCGACTATTTGAAAGCGAATTTCTTAACATAACTAGTTACTGGAGTTGGACAGCTAGACGTGTACTTTAGATCTATAGCTATAGATCTACAATATTTGCAATATTTCTAATGATAGCTTTGTAGTGACTACCTATAATTATTGATGCTTAAATTTTTTTATGCAGTATCTTGGACGATTTTTTTTTTGTTGTTCATGCGAATAACCCTGTTATACTATTCTTCTTTCTGGCCTAGACCTGATAGTTGCATTCCACGATAGGATTGACTTGTCACGCACGGTCTCGTGATCTCGTGTAATTCCGAATAATTCATTACATTGGACCAGAGATCAATGCTTGAAGCGGGTTTTGGATACGGGCTTCTGATTAGAAACCTGTGGCCGGTCCAGCCATTATGTTAGCCTATGCTGAACATAATAGATAGGATGCTAGTATACTGCTAAAGAAATGTTGACAGTGTAAGAATTGATCCCTTTCTTAAAACAATAACAGAGTCCAGATGTATACAAACAATGAAGCAAACGACGCTACGTCACTACGAATTCAACACAATGAAATTCATATACTTTCATAAACATGTTTTTAAACATAACATACCACAGGATTTTAAGTCTCGCATCGTCCCTGAAGATTTTTATTATTAGAACCTGACATGACGGCAGAATTTCAGTCTCATTTACTTTTACATACAGTTACTGTAGTTGGTAAATAGATAAACTTATTCCAAGGCTATATCAACTCACTCGTTTGGCGCTGCCGTGTTTCTGTTCCCTGTGCCATATGCCGAACCGATGACTATGGACTTGTCCACAAAATGATAGGCAGATCCGTTAGCCATGGCCTGTTTCTCCATTGTATATCACTCACAAAATTGCTTATTCTGTTACACCATTCACAACACAAAATTAGTTAAAAACAATGTCCACTCAATCATACACTTATAGATAATGTTTTAAGTTCTCGGGATTTCGTATATTCGCTATAACAAAACATTTATTTTCACTGTACTGTAATTGCGGTTCACACGTCTCTCATGATTCACTGCAATCGTTTTAGTGAACCGCAGGAAGCATTTGAGTGGATATCCTTGACAGTAACAAGGTTAAAGAGACCGGTCCTCTCGTGTAAGTGTTGACAGCGTTAGACTTATCATGTGGGTTATTGTTAGCCTACTTACGTTTCAACTGCACATTGAGGGGTTCATTTATAAACGTTGCTTAAAGTTAACAGACGTTTAAACGTCAAAAATGTATAGTTAAACGTCGCTAATCATTACTTAACTTTAAGCAACGTTTATAAATAAAGTTCCTATTGTTTGTGAGTCGTCTTTGTTAGTTACAAACAATACTTTACGTTGTAGCGGATTCTAATGAGTGTTGGTGATTCATAACATGACTACGCCAAGAATGGCTATATTTTGGCCTGTGTGCCCTACTTTGTAAACAGTAAATTTTTGAACAAATAAACTATTATCTCATCGCTTTGTATTACCTATCTTTAAACTGTAATTACACTAACATAAACGACTACCATCCTGCATGATAAGCAGACCTAAATCGAAAACCTATCCATTGATGCCATGTCAATAGCTCTAACGACTTTAAATTCAGACACATTCATCAAAAGAATCTAGCTAAACAATAGTGACGAGGTCAACGACATGCATTTCCCTCTTGACATTTCTTTTTTGTGTAGGTTTACATCTTTGAGACACTTTATACACACATTTGATTTTTCAAAATTTAAAAGATGTCTTAGTTTATCGTAATAAAAACGTTCGATATGAAATCCATAAAAGTCCTAGGTATGACTACATAATACACATTTTTCGGTTGATCAATACGGTATTAATTAATTTACCGTCCATATCTAACAAATGAATACCTATTCTCGTCAAAATTACATGAATGTTTAAAAGTAGGGTCACCTAGGATGCGATAGACCTATATAGAGATCATTTCGTCTCAGATGGGATGCAGTGCAGGGCGCATGGGAGAGAGGCTGCCAGGGATCGAATCAATATCATTCCAGAAATAAGTGTTGCGTTGACAATTTGTTTTCATTTTTCATGTCTAATACTGACTATAGTGTCAAGTATACCTACCTACTTACTGCTTTACGTATGGTGACTAGAGTAATGCACAAGAACGGAAGTCAAAATAATTATTACATAAAAGTAGTTAAAAAAAAACACATATTATGAACTATGTCATGCACTTTGAGTCTTTGATGCACCGTTTGCCTAGTATAATCATAGCAAAAGAAAACAAAGTGTCAAAAAATAACTTTTCAGCAACTAACTATTTCTTATTATTCATAATACTTTGCATAATACGCAAACTTACAAAAAAAAACATAATACTTTCCCTTTAACTAGCATGCCAAAAATCTAGGACGGTCAGCAAAACAAGTAAAACTGGTTTTAATCGCTTGCACAACAAAATAGAAATTATGAATTAATGTTATTTGTGCAGCATACAGAGTGACTCGCCGCCTACGCGTTAAAATAACAACCTTGTTACTGTCAGAATAAGTGTTTCATGTGAATGGTATTTTATTAAAGCAGTAAATTGAACGGGAAACACTACCAGTAGCAACAAATTTAACGAAACACAATCACTAATTTTTAGTTTCACATATTATGTTTGAGTTGACAACACACTAACAGATGCACGTCACGACGTATCAGAAATCGCGGCGATAACAGAATTCTATCAATTAATGTGCGTGCGATATGGATCGGCGAGGGCGTCGCGTACACTGACGTTCTATCGGAGTCGACGGTCGCCTATACATTTAAGGCCCCACGGTACAGTCATTTCCCCCGCGGCCGTAGCTAACAGCTGATTCGCCAACTTCGGTTATTTAGTAGTCTCACTCTCATGGCATAGTCAGTTAGCACGACACGAATTATGCGAGCTAACCGTTAATCTCGAACAAATATAACCTTTATCTTTATTACTACTTACATATATGTTGACTGTTTACTAAATTAAAAATTTGGGTCCGTAGTTTAAGATAATCTACGTTATCGAATTATTGTTGCATTTAGTTTAATTTCCAAAGGATGGATGGATGTTACAAAGTTAGAAAAATCTTTTGATTTGAAGTCTGGATCTAAATGAATGGTCAATTTCATCAATAAACACGTTAATAATACTGTAGGTTTCTAGAAGACAGCAACTGACGGCTAGGAAGTTAACTACCTAGATACTATTTGAAACTAATTGGAACGCTTGGTAGACTGGATTCTTAGGGTAAAACATGGATTAAAAATTTGAGAGGAAAATAAACATCGAAAGATTTCCTTCCCTATTTGATATTTGTACAAGTTATGACAATAGGTACTGTGGTGTTGGGACAGGTCCTACTCAGTGGCGGAGTAAGCCTGTCGGAAGTCCAGGGCGGCAAACTAAATGGGGGCCTCGCCCAGGTATGGAGAAAACTTCGAGAGAACTACAAGAACGTAAAATATAAGAGCGAGCGAAGCGAGCTCGAAATTTTAGCACACCACACTGCCTCGAAAGGGTTAGGTTTTCCTGTGACCATTCATACAGAAATAGGAGATACTTTGTCGAGTTATAAATTTTAGTGCTCTACATTCATATTTAGCATACATAGGGGCCCCCGACAAATACAGCCTTAAGAGAATCCAAATCCAATACCTAGATCCCGGCCAGCTTCGGTGCCGAAAGTTTCGGGCTTTTGCTGAATGGATTGCAGTAGCAAGGATGTGTATTAATTTGCTCAATCACAAATAAAAAAACTGTGAAGTTTTGCCTTTCGATACTTCCACAGCAGTGCCGACTGCCGGGATACTGATATGCCATATTTACTCCTCGACGCGGCTGGTTACGGTTCCCTTAGTGGTTGTCATTTGATTATTTTCTCAGACATAGCAGCTTTTCCGAATTGTCAAAAAAGCAAAATATTTGAGTAGATTTTTTTGGTAACGTGCCTTCTACGTTACCAAAAAAATCTACTCAAATATTTTGCTTTCTACTTTTTTCCGACAGAACGTTATGCGTCGTTTGTAGATAAATGGTATATCAAGGTTTTTGAAAGTGATTGACAAGAAACCCAGATTTGAATAGGGGTCTGCTGGATTCTCCAGTCATAATGTTGGCTACATGATTTAATAATTGCAGCGAAAACTTTTTGATTTGAATACGAGGATCTCAATGATCTGAAATTGGAAACTAATTTGGATGATTTAAAAAAAAAATAGGAAATGTCTTTATTTTTTCTTAAATTCTCTTTTTGCGTTAGTGAAATGAAAACTCGAGTGTTAAGCGACTTTCGTTGTTAACTGTACAAATATGAAATGAATTGGTTTATTAAATCCCAATAATTATATACACAAAATTTGAAGGCCAAAATATTTTTTTTGCAATACAGTAGCAAGGTAATTACTATACTTTAGTCACACTAAAGCATTTTTTCTTCTTATCGCAAATGAATGGTATTAATGGGTGGTATGACCGACGACCACGACCAGTGCCTACTCGCATAGTCGCATGAAATGACGGTTTAGATCCGTAATGAATTAGGTACATACATTTAAGTAAAATATTTTTTAGACAGCAGTAGCATCAAGGACCATGCGATAAAATAGGATTTCCTTTCAGAGATTTTATAACAATCTATTGAAACCTTTTGGAATTAAAGGAATTTCGGGAGAGAAAGGTGGAAGAGCTTTTACAAAGAGGAACTAGGTTAGACCGCAGGATTAAAAAAAAAGTATTTGATACATACCTGTGCTCAAGCACTCTTTTATCAAGCCAGGTTGAATGCATTGTATTATACGATACTGCGATACTATCGAGTTCAACCTCTCCACGGGCTAAAGGCTTGTCTACACCGGCCTCTGATTTGTCGGGTATCTCAACGGGTTCATCGCCAAAAAAAGTTACCACTGGTTTTTTATTCTTTGAAGATGAGTTTGCGCGTGCGCGTATATCTTGCGGGTTTAACGGTGGTGACAGAGGATACGCACTTTCAAACGCGTCTGGCATTTTTTTAAGCTTATTTGAGCACGAAGATAAGTCAATCTAGTTCCGATGCTAAACTACAACTGGCGTCATCAGAATAACACTGAAAACATGTAGACGATAAAGATAACCTCGCGTGATGATAACTCTTGACCGGGCCAACAAGTGATGTAAATAATATTAAGCCAGAACAATATTGACTTAGGTAGTACGTTCGTGTAAAAATTTGAAAAACAGCCATGAAAGAATTATAAATAAACACTAACTCGTGTTAACAACATTGAGGAACATTTTTATGATGCGATCTCGTAATACCTACTATTTAGGACGATTCCTATGCTTTCTATCTCAATCGTTTATTATACTTACAAGACGAAACAAACATAGTAGTCAGTACCTGCCTACTTGTGGCGCTTTGTCTGGCTCTCTATAGAAGTATTGCCCTTAGGGCGTTTACCACCGCTGCCGTCTACGGGAAGTCACCGAGAAACGAGATTTTTCGAACCAAACGTGATGTCCCGGTAACGGCGCGCGGCGATCGTTTTTCCACCGCGACCGAACTCGGCGGTTCAGTATTTTATGATTGACAAAACAAAAACCGGTGCGACGGCAGTGTGTGGACACGATTAATTGTGTTTTGTATTGCCAGCACATCGGCCCGTCACAATCTCGGGCCGAGATCTAGCGGTCACGCCGAACTCTCGAAACTTCAGCGGCCAAGATGACGGCGCGCGGCACTCGGGTGACGGACGTTCGGTGGACACGCGGCCATAGCAAATGTATGTATAGCTACTTCGGCGCCGACATCTCGTCCTCGCTGACGTCCTGTGACGGCTGCGGTGGACAAACACAAATAGACCGAGCGCGTACTACGACTTTTTATCGCATAATTATCTTGTCTCAATAATGCAACGCATTGGTTTTCTAGAAGTACTCCGGTGTATGCCTGCTTCCTTGATCTCTCAAAGACATTTGACCTTGTGTCATATGATGTCCTGAGGGGGAAGCTCGGACGAGCGGGTGTACCACCTGAGTTGACGGGTTTGTTCCAGTACTGGTACTCTAACCAGTTAAACCAAGTTCGTTGGGGAGACGTTCTGTCTGAAGCGTACAGGTTGGAGTGTGGGGTTAGACAGGGGGGGTTAACCTCACCTAAGCTCTTCAACATGTATGTGAATGAGTTGATCGTTGAACTCAGCAGCAGACCAGTTGGGTGTAAAATAAATGGCGTTAGCGTCAATAATTTAAGCTACGCTGACGACATGGTACTTCTGGGTCCAACGGCTGGCTCAATCAGGGAGATGTTGAGCGTCTGTGAAAGGTATGCGGCATCTTACGGCCTGTAATATAATGACGTTAAGAGTGAATACCTGATCTTTGCTGCTCCTGGGAAACATTTAAATTACGAGCCCTCAATATCCCTCAAGGGATGCGCACTTAAAAGGGTCACCCAATTTAAATACTTGGGACACTATGTCACTGAGGACCTCAAAGATCAGGTAGATATTGAAAGGTATGCGGCAACTTACGGCCTGTTATATAATGACGTTTAGAGTGAATACCTGATCTTTGCTGCTCCTGGGAAACATCTAAATTACGAGCCCTCAATATACCTCAAGGGCTGCGCACTTAAAAGGGTCACCCAATTTAAATACTTGGGACACTATGTCACTGAGGACCTCAAAGATCAGGTAGATATTGATCGTGAGCGCAGGGCACTAGCAGCCAGGTGCAACATGTTGGCTCACAGATTCGCTCGTTGTAGTAACGAGGTTAAAATAACTCTGTTTAAAGCCTATTGTCAAGCGTTCTACACCGGCAGTTTGTGGGTCAACTGCCGCGGAGGGCTCTAGATGCTCTGCGTGTGCAATATTATAATGGCTTCAGAGTGCTGTTGAGGTTGCCCCGGTTCTGCAGCGCGTCTAGCATGTTTGCTGTAGCACGAATTGACGACTTTTATGCCATTGTGAGGAAAAAGACCGCATCCATAATAAGCAGAATGAGGGCTAGCAGCAACAGTATTGTGAAATCCCTAGCCGAACAACATGATGCACCAATATTAAAAAGCTTTGTCCGGTTGCACGTGCGGCAGTGATGAGTAATATATTGTGTTAATAAATACTAACTCTTAGTTGATAAGTTTGTTACTAACCAATGGACCAATGTTGTCAAATTAATTTTTTTTTTTTTTTTTTTTAATGTTAACATAGCTCGGGCTCATGAGATCCCGGTCCTTTGGAAGGCGTACGAGGGGCCGCAGCCAACTCGCAGAGGCCCCTTAGACAATTTTAAATGGAATGAGGCACCAACCGACGATTATCCCTGTATGCACTGTGCAAGTGCACCCAAGGACAATCCCCGGTTGGTGTTGGACTATTGCAGGATATGGAAACAAAAATAATTATTGACTATGGGTTTCTGTGGCTAAGATGGACCGCTTACCAAAAACTATGGAACGGCTATGGCCCCTGCCTGACCAATGTTTTATATATAAAATACACGGATAAAATGGCAGGGGGTGACATGCACACTCAATAATGGGCCCCCGGAAACCGTCGCTAGCACATAGTGACGTAGCGACAAGGGGGCAACACTTCCTGAGGTGCTTGAGGAGTGGAGAGGTATTCCACGGCTATCAGAACAATCCCAGAGCCTGGAAGATGGTCAAGATCCCTACCAGCACTTACTGAAATACTTCCTTCCTCCGAGCACGTTTGCTCTTGCGAATCTCCACTCAAGCCAGCCAGTAAAGGGAAGAAAGAGGTGGGAGCTCTGTTCCTCGTCGTTGTTCACTCCAGCCGGCCAATAAAGGCAAGCCAGAGGTGAGGAACAAGACTTCTCCCGGGAGACAGGGTCCGTGGGGTCGCTACTGCCCAACAGCTCGCCACATGCTGCCCTGCGGGTTCCTGTATCTCTCTTGGTCTGGCTCCTCACCCTAGATCAGTTTCAGCAAAGTAAACTCTACCGGTACAGACCTAAAGTTCAGGAGCGCGCAAGCCCCACCACGACGTCAACGTAGAGATACGACGGTGGGGACTGGGGTTATTATTATTATTATTAAGGCAGCGCGCGCATACACGAGAAAAATGTTGCCGCAATTTCAAAATAGGTAGTAATTTGTCACATTTTGGTACGACTGCTCGAGACAAAAGGAAATTGCAACTTATGAAGTTGTATGAACTCGCGGGCACTGCCATAACAAAATAACCAAAAAATCTAAAATCTAAATTAATTAATTAAATTAATTCATTTAATTTAATATTAAATCTTTAATAGCCAAAGACAATTCTCGTCGAAGATGTGTTTCATATCAAAGAAACTTTTGATATATCTTTCTGCTGTGAAAGGATGAATCCCATAATGATGAATTCTTTTTTTCTTTGTTTACCTCTTCCAAAGAAAGCAAGGCAAGACAAGCAATTTGTATGAAATCCGTGTTGAGAATGAACATACATCGATTTCTGCGGCATAGTGCGCGCAATGAATTTTCTGAGATATTTTTCGGCGAGATTCTAAAATCGTGTCACAAAAAATAAAAATCGTAGTGCGAGCTAGGCCATAGGGCGGGCGCGGTGCAAACATGGCGAAGCACAGCGCAGCATGTTTTTTACATGCCAAACAAAAATCAACATTGAGATTATTCAAGTAAATACTATTAATGTTCCAAACATAGCGTTTTACTCCTGAAATGGCTTGCTAATAAAACAATTCTGCTGCAATCAATCTGCTTACTTCATCCTTTTCACAACTATTTTGGGGTTGCCTTCCAGTCTAACCGGATACAGCTGAACAACACTTTTCTGGCCCAATATTCCACAATGCTGCTTTAACATATTTTTAACTTTCTAGGTGATAAATCATTGCTTTAAAAATACATTGCAATGAAAGTATAAAATTATATACTTAATACTTTAAACTTTTCTTACCTGTGTTCTGCACGGCGATAGTATTTCTTTGGAAGCTTTTGATTTTCTTGATTTGGATCACAGTCTTTATTGGTACAAATATCCATATTTTTTGTTGTAGTTGATTTATTTTCAAAGAAATTAAAACTTAGGCTGAAGTATCTTAGGGTTACTTGTCTTCTTAGAATAAAACTTAGTAACTTGTGCCCGTTCATGCAGACTCAGATTATTTCAAACTTATGATTTCTTGCCTGCAATAAGAATCTTAATATTATCTCGGTCGTGTATAATTTCATAAAATTGTTTTACATTTTTCAGGATGTGAAAACATTGCTATTTCTTTAAAACATCTCCATGTAGTGGGAATACTCTTAAGACCTTTTCTAAGGGGGATGCAGCAAGGTAGCCCGCGAAATTCAAATTTTCCTACGTTTTTTGCAATTTGAAGGTCAGTATCAGGTTGTATGTTGATCTAAATATGATTTGTGGCCATATCAAATATGGTTTTACAGAAATATAATCATTAGAATCAGCAATACAACTCCATAAGTTAGAATTGCCCTCAAATGTCATGATTTCATTGAATAGTCATTCAATAGGGTAATATAAACGTAGAGATGTATCGATGATTTTTATGATTATAATTCTATGAATAAATATTTGATACTGCCGCGAATCATATTTAGATCAACTTACAACCTGATACAAACCTGCAAATTCCTAAAAACGTAACAAAATTTTAATTTCGCCGGCTACCTTGGTGCATGCATCATTTCATGAAAAACAATGATAATTATTATTAAAATAACAAGAGTAGTTATTAACTACAATAACATGTGATGATGTCACATTTGCTTCATAGGGATGTGAGAATAATTTATCTATCTTTCTGAAAACTATCAGACAAGTTTTGTCATTGAATTTGCAAGAGGGATGATTGAAAGTTAATGTTTATAGAAGTGTATTTACATAATACTTGCTGACTAACAACCTGGGACTCTTTTAAAGCAAGTACTACAAAAAAAAAGACATCTCACTCAATTGTGAAATAACAAGTAGGAAGTTATTTCAGTTTCCTTACTGTGGGTAGATTTGCTACAGGTATGATGAATTAGTAATTTATGTACTTGGAAACTAGGTTTTAAGAAGGTGAAATGAAATGTATGAAACAAGTAAGCTCTATTATTGTCAGGTCACTACATTATATTTACAAATACAAGTGAAATGGGCTTACTTTCTGTGGAAAATATGACCGATAAAATGAAAAGAACGATTACCTACACGGTAAATTATTAGATAACCAACTCATGAAAATAACTCAATTCTGACTGCTGAACACAAACCTCAAAACATAAAACGACACGCAATCTGTCTCCAGTACTATTAAACCCTTTCCAAAGACTAATTTTAGCATAGAAATATAAATAACTTCTTCATGATACTCACCACTGAACTTGGTCAGCGTTCCAAAAAACTTGGGTAAAATAAATTAAAACAAAGAAAATGTTTTTATTTCTGGTATCCTTCTTTTCCCTAGCATAAAAACGTAATATTTTTAAACTTGCTTAATACAATATGAACTGCTGGTTTATTTACTGCTGATCAAATGGTGCAATGCTGTATCTGTATCGCTCGCTGTTGATTGATGTTTGATGCTTATCAAAGTACAGAATGCTCAGTATCACAGAGACACAGAGTACAGTACAGTAATGTAATATTACAGGGAGACCCAATATAATCAACTGAGTGTCCTCGGTCTCTAAGAAACTAGGTTCTTTGTTTTTATGGGGCTAGCTGTAGACCAGATTTTCTCAAATAATACGGTCAATATGGATATTAAAAAAGTAGGATAAATAAAAGTTTTTGGATATACCGGAAGGACACAATTCTTTTCGCGATTTATAGGATTTGCTTCAAGTTTTGAATGAATAAACACAAAAAGTTTACCTAGGTACTCGCAGCCTATACTTAAAGGTGTCTGCACGACAAAGCCGCTGCCGCACAGTGGTCCGAAAATCAAGCATCATAGTAGGTACTTACTCCATACTCATAGAAACTTAAAGCGGAACCTTCAGGGTAGCCCGCGACATTCAAATTTTCTTACGTTTTTTGCAATTTGCAGGTCACTGTCAGGTTGTATTTTGATTAAAATATGATTCGCAGCCGTAACAAATATGCCTTTACAGAATTATAATCATTAGAATCAGCAAAACAACTCCTTAAGTTAGAATTGGTGTCAAATGTCATGATTTCATGAAAAAGTCATTCAATACAGTAATATGAACTTAGAGAGATGTATTGCTGATTCTAATGATCATAATTCTGCAAAGCCATATTTGTTACGGCCGCGAATCATATTTTAATCAAAATACAACCTGATATTGACCTTCAAATTGCAAAAAACGTAAGAAAATTTGAATTTCACGGGCTACCCTTGCGCTTCACCCTTAAAATCAGGATTTTTTTTAAAAGGTAATGTCTCTGATATACATCCCTGTATTATAGTAATAATTACATGTACGATGTACCTAAGGATGGTATTAGTAATAGCTCAA
The DNA here is from genome assembly GCA_917490735.1 of Dryobotodes eremita. Lineage (NCBI taxonomy): Eukaryota > Metazoa > Arthropoda > Insecta > Lepidoptera > Noctuidae > Dryobotodes > Dryobotodes eremita. Next base: position 11,698,316 of record OU823251.1, on the reverse strand, counting down.
AGTTTGAGAAAAAAAAGTTTTGTGATTTTTTTGTACGGTAGAAAACACAAGTAAGTACATTTTTTTTTAAACTAAATGGACCTGAAGGGCTGGTGCTCACACGAGGTATTTTACCATACACGGCAATCAAAATGAATGATTTTTGGTATGTACCGTCATTATCGTTCGCTATTCTCTAATTAGGTACCTCTATTACAGGCAATATAATTTTATTGGGACTAGGTCCCATTTGGCCACGCTAGAGCTTAACTAGTTCATGCTTATCTCATTAGTATCTAATTATAACTCAACCATAATCACGATGATTAAAAAAATGAGTTATTTACTCAGTTCTTTTTTTTTTGTGTCTGAAATCATCAAATGACGTCTCCTGCTCTCTCGGCGGAGCGGAAGGGCGTGTCAGACTCTTACTGACTAAAACCCACCTATGTTCCTTCAGTTGGCTGTGCGCCAGTGCCATGGTAACTCTTTCGAACAATCCGCGACCCCGGCAGGCATCAACCCTATCGGACCCCGTCAATGGTGCTGACATCTCTTTGATGCGCGCGTGGAACACGACGCGCCGCCGCCGTCAACCCGGGCCTGGTTCTTACCAGACGGCGAGCTGTGTGAGCCCAGCCTATAGTTCCATTCGTTTAAAAAAATGGGCTTGTAAGTGTTTTCTCCCGTAAAAACACAAACCTTCTTTTTCTTACGCGTGGAGCTACTGATACCATCCATACGTTAAATTACGTATTGTAAAGGGAAGTATACCAGACTTTTTTTTTTTTAAATCCTGTACTTTGTTTCTATGAGGATGAAGTTCGATTTTCAGACCACAATGCGGCCGGCGGCGGCTTTGGTGTGTAGATGTCGTCATCTAATTAATCACTTCCTTTTTAACCTTTTAGCTTTAGTACTTACTATTTCAATGATTTCATTTGTCAGGTTGTCAGGGTGTGTAAGTTCTGTGGTCTTAGCACGCATCTGTGGCATGCATGCTGACATCATGAGATTCTGGGGGGATGGGGAAAATGGCGGGAATAACACGAAGGAAACTAAAACAAAAATAAAAAATAATTGAAAATAAAGGAAATCGTTGTCAAGAAATATGGAAAATAAGTACCTAGCTAAGTATTCTTTGTTCTTTGTATCAAGTTTGTACCTGGAAAAGTGGAAACCTAAATTATCAAGCCCAAACCAAAGATTGATTTTAGCGAGTGAATTAAGTGAATTGTGTAGTGAAAGTGTTGTGCTAAATAATACCTCCCGCTGCTTGACAAAATTATTAAAAAATAAGACTTGTTATCGAGCAATATATAAATATATTAAAAACACTTTCGACGAAATTTAGTGCAGGAAATTAAATAAACTAAAGACTTGGCTAAAAGGTCATAGCAACCAGGCCATAAAAATAGTTATAAAAAATAAAAATAAATGACATCATGAATGGTCTAGGGGGGGGTGGGGAAAATGTAGGGAATAACACGAAGGAAACTAAAACAAAAATAAAAAATAATTGAAAATAAAGGAAATCGTTGTCAAGAAATATGGAAAATAAGTACCTAGCTAAGTATTCTTTGTTCTTTGTATCAAGTTTGTACCTGGAAAAGTGGAAACCTAAATTATCAAGCCCAAACCAAAGATTGATTTTAGCGAGTGAATTAAGTGAATTGTGTAGTGAAAGTGTTGCGCTAAATAATACCTCCCGCCGCTTGACAGAATTATTAAAAAATAAGACTTGTTATCGAGCAATATATAAATTTATTAAAAACACTTTCGAAGAAATTTAGTGAAGGAAATTAAATAAACTAAACACTTGGCTAAAAGGTCTTAGGAACCAGGCCATAAAAATACTTATAAAAAAAAAAAAAATGACGTCATGACATTTGATTGACATCTTCAGTCACGTCAAATCGTCAATTTTTGTATGTGCGACTGCCCAATACTTTTGTAAATACCATAAAATTATACTATATGAAATAAGAATCTAATCCTCTATTAAAATTCACATTCTTAACCATAAAGTGTTGTGAACTGTTTGTATAAAATTGTAAATGTAGCGATGGCTTACACAGAAAAAGTGTTATTGAGTGGCACCGCTCTGTCATTTCTGTTTTATGAATGCGTAAACTCGGCGAATAGTCAGGTATTCATATTTTACTATATTATCCATTCGTTATGATTTTGGATTTGCTTTACCATTGCTATTAACTCACGTGTTTACTTCCAGGAAGGTTTCTTAATCGGCGACGTGACATCAGAAATAACCAATCACATTTCCGACTCACAGAGTGATAATGCTCGCTTAGACACTCAAATAGAAATCAGAAATGTGCTCCCGCTGCCGTCAGTATCACTGTTTTATTTTCCCACTGGTCGAATAAAGGAAGATGTCCTCTCTGATTTGCTTTCTAGCACTGCTAATGAAATTGTTGGTTGGTATAAATATCGAAAGAATACCAACATCAAACCTACTTTTAGGGATAAATTAATATCAAAAGGGCTGCAAAAATACTTTGAAAAGTATCATGGAAAAAAAAATTTTGTAACATGTAATTTGTCAAACAAATTGTCATCTGCTGGATCTACGCACACTTTCATGTACAGATTCGGAAAAATTAACTGTTTTGATATGTATGAATACATTGAAGACATTACAGCAAATTTAGGTGAAAAATATACTGGATACAAGAAATCACATAGATTGTCACCACACAGTATATTCACCAAGATTGTAAAAGAGAGTAATGTGCAAAGCAATAACACAAGTGATGCAATTTTACGTATTCAAGAAGCTGTGGATGTGAGACTTGTCAAAGAAGCTAAAGTTGCTGCTAAAAATGAGTGCACTATCAGAGAATTAGAAGCAGAAATCAAGCAAATGGCCACAATATTATCAGACAAACACTCATTTGATTTACAAGCTGCTTATAACAAGTATGTTGAGGATAAGATAATAAACCGGGAAGCTGACATGGCCAAAGCATGTTTGGAGGCATTAAAAATTCCTTTGAAAGTGGACATATTAAATGTTAAAAATGTCCCCATGGGCTACAACCATGTTGACATTGAGGATTCCGTGCAGTTAATTGAGAATGAACTTAAAGACACCAGCCCAAGTCCTCCTTTGATTACTTCAGGCTCATCAAAACAAAAGCTTAATTATGCTGCAGCATTAAAAACCAAACAAGACGTAGCATCTACTAGTGTAAGTTTTTTTTTGTCATTGTTGAAGTTCTCGATTATACTCATTACATGTTATGAGATACTTTTGCTTCAACCTTTGGGTTTCATGATCAAATAAGGAATTTTAGTGTTGTTTTGTTTTGGTGTTGCAATAGTATCCAGACAATGAAAAGGGGTAACTTTGTTGGTAACCACAGGTTTTTAATGAGGATAAGAATAAAAAAAAAATTGTTTTTGCATATGGTGAATTGGTACATATGATATACATAAACTCACGCCTTCTTCCCATGGGGGTAGGCAGAAACTACAGAATGCCACCTGCTACGATCCTCACATACTCTTTTTGTCTAGTTTTCGGTGAATTGGTCTCATAATAAAATATGTATATTTTTATATTTGCAGAAAGGAAACAATGGCAGTGAAGATTTGATCATCTTTGATGTTGAAGATAACCATATGACAAACAAAAAGACTTTGATAGTAAGTGAAGATGTGAAGTGTGGTGATAGTTCACCAGAATATTAACAAGTGCCTTTTCAACTAAGTTTTTAAATATTCAATAAGTTATCAAATAAGTGAATCTTTTAAAATTGTAATATCACTTTTGTTTGTTACTAATAATACTCATAAAACATTTTCTAAATATACATAATTTTCTTCAGTGCACATTGTTTATGTTTGATGCAGATATCACCATATAGGTGTTTAGTTTTCTATTATTGTTGATTTATCACAATTACTTAATTGTATCTATCTATCTAGTTAAGTTAGTCTGTTGGCTGAGAGAGTTACAAATGCTAGCATTGGGTTAATTTAAAGACTATGAAACGCTTCTACTTATCTTTATTATTTTGCCTTACTACTTACTAATAGGATTACATCAATACAAATGTAAATAAAGAAGATAAGCAATTTTATTTATACACACATATACCTTTGTATGTTTAACCAACATGGATGACGTAAGTGAAAAGAGAATAACTTTCAGTGTCCTTTCATAATAATAGATTACACTGTATGGTTAAGAACTGCTTGTCCTTGCATGAAGAGGTCATTTTAGTTGTTTGATCAACTAAATCATGTAGTAGACTAGATGCAGGACACAGAAGGCCGGATGTTATCATAGTTTTCGAGGCCTAGACAGGGCAGAAGTGGAGTGGATTCAATTATTGTCGCAGAACGGACAATGTTATTGTAGGGTCAGCCAAATAGTCAAACAATGACACATTATGATGACTGATTTGTAATCATGACTACAATTTGCAGACAAATTCACAGAAAAGGGCCTACACACATCAAGGGGCCGATGCGACGGCCAGCCAGCAAGAAAGTAGTTCTTTTATATTTGTATATTATTTCTTTGGGAACCAAAAAAAAGAAAGTTATTCTTAATAAGTTTAATTTATGTATAACAAAAATAAAACATGGCACATTAAAAAGAAAATATACAAATACTAATTATTAAACTTCACTAAAAGAGCATTTGATTTGGTTATGCTAAAATAAAAATGTATACATATATGTACCATACATTTATGTAGGTAAGTAACAAGTATGTTTGTCTGATCTCTTGTTATCTCACTTATTTCGCAGGTACTGCTTCACCTACACCTTCATACATGCACTTTTTTTTGGCACATAAGATCAAAAAGGCATGCCTACTTATCATACATAGGTACACATTAATTTATAAAATAAAATTCTAGAGAATTTACTGAAGATCATCTAGCCATCTATTTCATAAAATAATATTTGGAATGTCATGTTAATATCTAATACCGAATTAGTCTAATTACATCAACTTGCTACTTCTTCAAGTCTTGTTAATTTAGTTTGCAAATGCCATTAGGGTCAGCCTACATTCACACGACGAGCGTTAGCGGGTAATCAGCGTACGGCTACGAGTATTTTGAATAGTGGACACGCTGAACCAAATATTCTGTATATTAAGCACAATTTTTTTGCGGTGCAGACGTTCTAATTTTCATCACCGTATAACTAGTTCGCAATGTAATATTTAAAATCAGGAGAGCGGTCACTTTCGAATACTCCCTAACTAATATCAGTGGTGTGGACGTAAATTCAGACACAAGAGACTTTTTCAAAATTTTTGACTATCATAGATAATAAAATCTGATTACAACATAAGTATACCTCTGGCTATATGTCAGAGAAGATGCCAAAATTTTGACAATACTATTAGATTCAGTAGCGAAAGTTACATATAACTCGATTCCTAGCGGGTTCCATTTGAAAAATGGCAATCAGTGTTCTATAGACAAATAATATAAATATGTATGTACTATGTGTAATATAAAGATATGTACTCCGGCTTACCTCTTACAAAAATGGACCCTTCGCTACTGGTGAGATTATTATAATTAAATGACTATTTGTATAAATTAATTGTACATCTGAATAAGTAAGCCTGTTCTAGCTTAAAACTGCACGCCCCTCCACTAAAATGTGTATACAAACATTTGAAATGTGTATGCTACACAGAGTGGAGGGGTGTGCAATTTGAAATAAAACATCTTTATACAATATTAGTTTTAGTATATGCGAAACCCAAATCACGTGTGTGTGTGTTTTTATGTAAAGAATCTATTTACAAAATTTCAAAACTGTATCATGAAAAATCACAAAGTTATAAGCTTGTTGTATTACCTGGTTGTCCGTACAAAAACATGCTCACCACGCGGCGCCAACGCACCGCACGCGCCTCCCGCGTCGTTTCGCGCTCATTGATAATAATTTGGCAGTAGGTACCTAACCGTACGACGATTAGATTGTAATTATCCGGTAATAACATTTACCATCACACTTGCAGGCTTTGGACTGTCGTAATGGTCTAGTGTAGGTAGATATTATTATGTACTTTATTCGTAAATGCAGCCGTAAGTGATAAAATGTCGTCAATGCGATTTGTTGCACCTTATGCCAAACACTTAAAGTTCAAAGTGGATAAAAACTGTTAAATATCGCATTAACACAGCAGGCTGTAGGTTTGTTGGCCATGTAGTCCAAAATTCCGTCTTGGACTGTGGTATGAATTCGACTCACTCCTCTATCGACTGCTGTCGGAGGCCGAAAGGTACGGTAGTCCCTAGATTTTTGCGTGGCGGAAAGCATTGTGTTTCACGATACTCTGATGCCGAATTGCTCCTCGTACCGCCCGCCGCACTGCCAGGCATAGGTACGTTATCACCACAAACCGCTAGTGTACGTACCATTTCTGTGTACTGGACGTTTGTGTATGAGAAAGACATGGTTACACGATACTTTTTACATACGATAGGTACACGGTACACGATCAACCGAAAGACAACTAACTGTAAGGCCCACGGCGGCCGCGCAATCGCGAAGGCGTATTGTAACTGAAAGAGAGCGTGACACGTGCGCGTCAACCTGTAGCGTCCGGGCGACTGAAGGGGTTAGGGATACGAAAAAAGAATCGATTACTCATTGGTATCGATACTTTTGTTTCGATAACGAGTATTTTTGTAATCGATTACTTTGTTTCCGATACTACACCAGGAATCGATACTTTCAAATGTAATCGATACCCTTTAGCACACCACTATCAAGGACAAGGAATTTCAACCATAAGTTATTACACATAACGCCACTTGCACACCGCACCGGTATATTGATCGATGCTATGGTACAAAGAATAAAAAAAACCGGCCAAGTGCGTGTCGGACAACGCTTAGTGAGAGTTCGGATGAATATTTCCGCATGGACAGTATCGATTTTATCGACCACAAAAATAAGTCTTTCTTTTATAGTATTTCTCACAAAAAACTATGAAAAAGAAAGTTATCAATGCGTTTGTAACCGAAACGAACCCATATCTCAAAAACTATTGTCTTTCTTTTTAATTCCCTATGGGATCCAATGATACACTTATGTGTATTGATTTTTTGAGAACCATGTATGAGGAGAGCCACCCCTTCTTGTTTTTTGTCGTAATTTCACTACACCATTGTTTAACGGTGCACAGAATAGACGTTATTTCCATGTTTTTTTTATATACGTACTGCAAAAAGTCTCCGAGTTAAATAGCTGTGTCTGAACGGACGGAGGGACGGATATGACGAAATTATAAGGGTTTGGATTTTGCCATTTGGCTGTGAAACCCCAAAAACCTGTCTTCGTTCAGCGCCTCTCTTGACAAAAAGCTTTAAACTAACGTAATAATAAGATTTATTATTATAAGTACCATTATTCTTGTTTTATTCCTTTAAAATCAATATGAATAAAACTTCGCAAAAAGTAATCGATACCTACTGGTATCGATACTTTTGTTGCTATACTTATCTTGGTATCGATACTTTTGATGCGATACTGGTATCGATTACAGTATCGATACTTTCGTTTCGATATCGTAACCCTAGAAGGGGTTGTTTTACCCCCGCCCCGCTGTGCGCCCGCGCCTAGTGCCGCTTTGATCTGCCGTGACCTGTGTTGTGCGCGTATGATTGCGGATAGGTACTTAGTGTCGCTCGGTGTCCAACTTGTAACATTTTTTAAATATTTTTGCGACAAAATATAACATGGTTTAAAAATTATTGGAATCGATTCAGTTACTTATTCTGAACAAGCTATATTCAGGTTTCGCATATACAAAAAATAATGTTGTATATTAATATGTTGCCATAATCATCTCACTGAAGGGCAAAGGCCTAAATACTTGGTATATTGCGATTTAAATCTTCACCATACACTTTGTACAGTACATATCAATACTAAATCTAATATCTACTACATTAAGTTAACATGTAATACGGCATGAACATCACTATTATAAGTTCATCATTACAAGTGAACATTGGCAAGAAAAGCATACATATAACGGTGTTACGGAGTAGTAATAAATGGAGTGATTAGCAGGTGAACATAGTTGCTCGACATAAGAATATTATACTAGATACTAGCGACCCGCCCGATTCGCACGGTGTTTACGACTTGACAAAACATCGAGATTTCTTTATTATATGTTGTTTAATATTAATATATTATACACCTAAACCTTCCAGAATAAACTATTAATGTGATGGTGAAAACCGCATCAAAATCCGTTGTTTAGTTTAGAATAACAACGCAGTCACACAGCCAAACTCGAAAAGCGACTTTAATTTGTGTGTGTATGTATGTCTGTTTGTTTTTGTTATTGTTGATGATGAACTATTTATAAATTGTGACAGGCACCAATGATATAACACAACATATCAGTCTTAATGCATTAGGTTATTTTTGGAGAACTTTTGAGTTTATGCATTCCATTTATTGACTACTCCATGTTATAAATGTTAGATTCACAGTAGATCAGCCGCGCCGGTAGCGACGTCGCCAGCTAGTTCGTGCACCGAGTGCGCGAGGCGACGCGCTTGTTGCACCGCTGTGGAAGCCGGCAGGAGACCCAGGTGGATGCAAATCAGCTCCTTGACTGTCACCCCACGAGAGTCGTTGGGGAACGCGAGCTCGAGGAGTTGCCTGTAAAATTTATTTATTTCAAATACAAAAGAAGCTATATGTATATAGCGTATATGAACACCAAATCGCTTATTTGCTTAATGAAAGAGAAGTAAAAAGCTACATCATAGTATAAGATAAAAACAAAAAAAAATACTTAAAGAGATGAAATAGTACAGGTAATTGCATGTATATATTCATATAATAGGTTGGGGAAAAAGTTTCTTCGCATTTTTTAAGAAAATTCTTTAACTAAAGTATGTAGGTACCATTTTGTTCGATAACTTTTTGCCATCTTGTAGGTAGGGACATGATCCCATTGCTATAGAAATTTTGGGACTTCTGATCAAAATACCGCGACAAGTGGTTTTGGCAGATGAGTGATGTTAACCTGACACTGCCTAAAGAATTCTGAAGAGACCGAAACAGGTGGAAATCTGAAGGTGCAAGGTCAGGACTATACGGCGGATGCATTAACACCTCCCAGCCAAACTCTATTAATTTTTGCTGAGTGGCTAAAGATGTGTGAGGTCTAGCGTTATCATGATGAAAAACCACACCCCTTCTGTTGATTAATTCCGGCCGCGTTCTCTCAACTTCTTGCTTTAATCTCATCAGTTGTTCTTAGTAGAGTTCAGAATCGATGGTCCTGCCTGGTGGTAACAGCTCATAATGAATAATGCCCTCCCAATCCCACCACACACACAGCATCACCTTGTTGCGAGTTAACTCGGGTTTCGCCACAATCTGTGAAGCCTGACCGGCCTTTGACCACGACCATTTTCACACGTTCTTGTCGTACGTGATCCACTTTTCATCACCAATTATCAGCTTCTTCAAAAATGGTTCGGTTTCATTACGTCGTAATAAAGAATCACAAATGAGTACACGGTTCATTAGGTTTCTTTCAGTGAGCTCGTGAGGTACCCAAATATCGAGCTTTTTTGTGTACCCAGTTTTTTTCAAATGCGCCAAAACTATTTTGTGGTCAATTCCCAGTTCTTCAGCTACGTCGTAACTACTGATATGCCAATCTTGCTCCACTTTTTCAAAAATGGCATCCATTTTATCCGTAATAGGGCGACCAGAGCGACGTGCATCTTTGACATCAAAATTTCCGGATTGAAAACGAAATTAAATTTATGCTACTCTCACAGACACTGCACTAGGTCCATAAATATCGCCAATTTTTTTCGCGGCTTGCGTTGCATTTTTACCTTTTTTGTAGTAAAATTTTAAAATGTATCGAATTTCTTCATTAGATTCACTCATCTTGACAGTACGAAAAACAAATAAAAATCACACATTTTCCTAATTTGAATTTGGAATTATGTTCTTTAAAATTTAAACTTTCAATGATACCAAAACCAGCCAGATACAAATAGTATAGCCAAAGAGATTTTATTACAAGTTCATACATACTATAATGCGAAAGGACTTTTCCCCCAACCTAATATATATTGCATTGTGTATATACAATCAAGAGACATGGGAAAGTGAAAGATGATGTTGCAATAGGAACATTTCTGCCCATGTTTAGCATATTGGGGTTACAAGTTTGGAGGGGCAGTAACTCAGCATTTATTTCAATTAAAGCATTTACAGGCACTTTTGAATTGTCAAGAAGTCGGTCAGTCAGAAAAATAAAGCTAGTTGACCATTCCAAAACGTGATACCTATGGAGAAGATCGGGCAAGAAACTCCAGGGACACACTTTTAAATTATATTGTTACAAAAATATTAGTCCTATCATTAATATTGATCTTATAATTATATGTGAGAATAATGTAAAAAAAAAACGTAGGTACACTTTAAAAGCGTCCAGAGTACAGCAAATATAAAAACAAATAATAAAACTATCCAAATATAAAATGAGCCGTGGCAGCTAGGAGATGACCAGTCCCTACTGACGGCGCCCGTTCACGAATATGACACATGGATCAGCACCATTCAGCTCAACCATTTTGAAGGGAGCTAAATGATCCAACACACGTGCCACCACCAGCGAAACATTTGAGTGAGCATGACATACTATCAGCCGCCAGGGCACATTCAAGTCAATAAAAGGCATAATTACCGGTAAATGGTAGCTCTATAGTACATAATACTCACACCTGTGTTATGCAATTATATAATACAAAGGAGATTGAGTTTATACAATGCAAAGATAGTCTTACAATCTTCAGCAGCTCTAACAGTATTTTCAAGTGTTAATCAATTAGTTGTGGTATTGGTATTCAATTATTCAGCGATGTAATTGCCTGACTTATAATATGCCTGGCGCCTGCATGGTGTGCGTTTTATACAAGATATTTGAATTTAGTCTCATTCAGTTGAAGTATGTGGGAATGTACTGTATTGTAACATTTTAAACATGAAAGATGAGACTACTCTAGCCAGTCTGAAACCTGGTTGAACTAATAGGTCCCTATTTCTAGTACTATAATTATGTCTTTCATCTCTTTTACTAAAACAATAAAAAGAATTCAATATTGACAAGGTACCGTCATGATGTTAATATCATTAAACAGTTCCCTTAGAGAATCGCGCCTATGGAGATTATACATTATTATATGGCTCTGACGGGTCTTTCTGCAGAATAAAAGTAGACTCGATGTTTGCAGCCCGTCCCCAAAGTAAAATACCGTAAGACATGATAGGTAATATAAAAGTAACTGAAATAGACTAGCCTCGCGGTATCTACATCAGTAAATTTATGAGCTTAGCCGTCCTGCAAGAGATGTTAAATGAGGACCCAATTGTAGCCTTGAATCGAGCGTGATCCCCAGGAAAACAGGTTTATCGACGAATTCTATTTTCTTTTGAATACTATCTCACAATCACTACCCTTTTTTTTTGGGTGCGAAATCATGGTTCCCTATCCATTTGCATAAAATTTTAAGACCTAATATAACTTAGCATAATTTTGTTTGGCATAATTATATTTTCGCATAATATAATTACGCAAAACAGCTTACGCATAATTTTTTTAAGCATAATTTCTCTAACCATAATAATGATTAAGCATAATATTCTAAAGCATAAATTTATTAAGCATAAAGTTCTAAAGCATAACTTTTTTATGAACATCGTTATGCCGAAGTATATTAGGACAAAGAACATTATGCGAAAAGAAGGGATCCCCGAAATCATCATAGGCTTCTCCCGCTCAGGGCGTGTCAGACTTTTACTGAATAAAACCCACCCGTGTTCCTTCAGTTGCCTGTGCGAAAGGGCCACGGTAACTCTTTCGAATAATCCGCGACCCGCAGGCATCGGCCCTATCGGACCCCCTCAATTATGCTGACATCTATTTGAGGCGCGTGTGGAACACAACGCGCCCTCGACCTGGGCCTGGTCCTTACCGGACGACGAGCTGCCCATTGCTCGCCATCCGCAAGCCCGCGCCTACGATGGCCGGGAATCGGCTATCGACTCGCGACACCCAGGGTGTCTCCTCCTGCGGCGACTAGGGGCGTGAGGGCGCAACGATTGCCTCTCCCTCACGCGCTCCCCCTCCTCCTTCGCTAGCATTACTGCTTTGCAGGAGGTAACGGCTTCCCATTCCCTCTCGCTCCGTACCATGGTCTGGACCAGGACCGGACGTGAGAGATCGCCGCCGCCGATCGCCGCCACGAGGACACGGCGGTGCTCCGCTCAAGCGGGGCAGACCTCCACCGTGTCCTCCGGTCGATCTACACAATGATAACACCCGGGCGTTTCCTCCCGCCTTATCCGAAACAGGAACCTCCCGAAACAGCCATGTCCGGTGAGGACCTGCGTCAGGCGGAAGGTGAGGATGCCGTGGCGCCTCTCAAGCCACTCCTCAGCGAGGGGACTTACCGCCGCAATTGTGGCGTGCCCAACAATCACTACCCTTGACATTTGGCAAAGAATATCTTATGCACTTATTTTTTTTTCCATTTAATACTAAATTATTAGCCGTGAACCAATTTTGGACCTGCAGTAGGGCGTTATTTACGTCGTCAAATTTTTTTATCATGTCTATCTACCTTAATATTAAGGAAGTATCGTCAGCGATTAACACCATTTGTGGTTGATTTTTTAATAAATGGAGTAGATCATTAATATACACTAAAAAGAGGAAAGGACCCAATATTGAGCCTTGTGGAACACCTTTTTTTACTTTTAAAATGAACGATAACGAGGTATGAAGTTCCTCTGTGGACAAGAAAGAAAGAAAATACGTTTATCTTTATACGTAATACGCGCACTGGTGTGGTCACACGTACATACCTGTAGAAGGTGCCGCGTATGTCCCCGGGCGGCGGCAGCGCGCGCACGGCGGCGGGATGCGGCGGCACGGCGGGGCGCACGGGCACGCCGCGCCGCTCCCACCACACCAGCGCGCAGCCGTGCAGTGCGCCGCGCCTCCACGTGGCCGCGCAGTAACCCTCACGCACTACGGCGAAGCTGCGGCAGACTGCGCGACGTACCTGATTGATATAACAAAGATCTACTTATACTACTTATGGTTTCCCATATAAATGCCAAAATGACATGGCATGATAATGGCTTTCCATATGTCGCTTCCCCTGACAAGTTCTACAGGACAGCACAAAGTCAAGCTAGTGCAAAGTGAAATGCACTAGCATAGTCTTAACCCTTATTTATTAACACAAGTTTTTGAATATAATAAAAATTTGTACGCCCCCGCGTTCAGTGTATTCTCGGTATGAGGGTGATTTACTAATGATGTGGGTAATTTGACTAATTAATGACATTATATACAGGTAAAATTTCATGTAATTGTGATCATTAGTTTGCTTGTCACGTTAGCCATTCCAGTTCAACGATAAGTCGAATGGCTAACGTGAGAATGTTGAAGAAAATTAGCACTGCACTGTTATTAAATTCCTTACCAAATATAGAGGTATGAGGAACAGGGTGTAAAGCTCACTCATACTCTATGGAAAAGGGAGGATCCTCCGACCAGACGGGTGTCGTGTCTGGTGGGCAACTGCCCAACGATTGATGTCGGGACGTTGTATATATGCTAGTTGCGCGGTAAACTCTGCTTGCGCGATGCAGGATTTTGCGTGACGTCAGTATGACGCGTAGCTCGCATGTGGCGGTTGTAGATGCCGCTACACCAAATAATGAAAAAGTCAAAAAACTATTCACGAAGAGATTGTGGCTGTTTACCAAGATTCTGCATTTTCGTTATCTACGGATCAAAAGTGGTCAAGTGAATTTAAAAGGGGCAGAGAAAGTGTTGAAGACGACACTCGCTTGGGCGGCCCGGTAACTGCCTCTACGGAAGACAACGTGAAAAAAGTTGAGAAGCTTATACTGGAGGATGCCCGAATGAAGATGAAAACGACAGCAGAGATGACCCACCTCTCCGCTGGTACTATGCACACTGTTCTTCATGACCTTCTTTACCTTTCAAAAGTCAGTGTAAGATGGGTGCCGCGAATGCCCACGGCGCGGCGCCTCAAAAACAAGTGCGATTCGAGTGCTGTAGAGCGTTTTTAGAGTTCTGTGGTGAAGTTTTATCAAGTATTTTCGATTGAGTTGTTACTGGAGATGAAATGTGGGTTCATCATTATGACCCTGAAAGTAAGCAGGAGCCCGTGCAGTAGCACAAAAGGGGTACTGGGCCCCCTAAGAAATTCAATATCGTTCAGTCTGCCGGAAAAATCATGGCCACAGTGTTTTGGGACTCGAAAGGGAATTGTGCTGATTGAGTACACAAAAAACAAACGACTTCCAAAGAAACACTACAAAGTCAAAAAAATCTTTTTTACAAAAAAACAACCGACTTCTAGAAACACTCAAAAAGTGAAACATTACTTTTTTTCGGAAGTCGGTGTCTTGGGTTTTGTAATTTCGTTTTTTGCCACCGACTTCCGAAATTAAAGTACCTAAGTTTTGACTTTTTTTTTGTTTTTAGAAGTCGATTGTTTTTTTTTTTTAAAAAACGTTTTTATTTTTCATTTTTTTGTTGTGGTATCTACCCCACACAAATTCTTATACCACTACCTGATATATAAATAACACTGACAGGAAATTATTAAAACATCATCACCACAACTGTGGAAAAAATACGCAGTACTAAGGATAACTCAAAAACTGCTGGTCAGATCTTGATCAAATTTATATGGGACCACATGACTTCTCATGTGGCAAATAAAAAAGAATCATCACAATCGGTTCACCTAGAAAAAAAAAATCTGACGTAAAACTCATAAAAAAAGTATATACAGTCGAATTGAAAACCTTCTCCTTTTTATGAACTCGTTTAAAAAGGTGAAACCATAAACGCAGCATCCTACGCATCCACTTTATGAAATTTACGGGAAGCAATTAAAGAAAACAGACGGGGTAAACTGACCAACAGTGTGTTGCTTCTTCACGACAACGCCCCGGTCCACACGGCGCGTGTTTCCAAAGTTGCTGTGCGAGATTGTGGTTTCGAAGAAATTAACCGCTCACCTTATAGCCCGGACCTAGCCCCAAATGATTATTATTTGTTCCTTAATTTAAAAAAAATACTTTCGCGGGAAATGATGTTCCAACGATGAAGAGCTCAAGGCGGCAATAAATGGGCATTTTTTTCAGAGAAAGAGGAAAGTTATTTTTTACAGGGTATTGAAAAGTTAATTTCGAGATGTAATAATACATTGAGGTAAAGGGCATTATATTGAAAAAATTATAGTTTAAAAAACTAAAAAACACGCTTTTACAGTAGATCGAACTAAAAAGTGAAAAATAAATTATATTTTAAAAAAACTAAAAAAACACGATTAACGAGAAAATTAATGTTATTGTAAAAAAAAAGCGTGGTATAAGCGTGTTTTTTAGTTTTTTAAACTATAATTTATTTTTAAAATTTTAAGAGCCGAATTCCCCAAATAAAATTTATTTTATAATTGTTATATTTATATATTATACTAGCTGCCCGCCCCGGCTTCGCACGGGTTGCGGTACTTATCTACGGCGTACCCTACCTACCTACCTACCCTACCTACCTACCCTACCTACCCTCCTACCCTACCTACCTACCCTACCTACCTACCTACCCTACCTACCTACCTACCCTACCTACCTACCCTACCTACCTACTCTACCTACCTACCTACCCTACCTACCTACCTACCCTACCTACCTACCCTACCTACCTACCTACCCTACCTACCTACCCTACCTACCTACCCTACCTACCTACCCTACCTACCTACCCTACCTATCTACCCTACCTACCTACCTACCCTACCTACCTACCCTACCTACCTACCCTACCTACCTACCTACCCTACCTACCCTACCTACCTACCCTACCTACCTACCTACCCTACCTACCTACCTACCCTACCTACCTACCTACCCTACCTACCTACCTACCCTACCTACCTACCTACCTCCCTAACTCCCTACCCTACCTACCAAAAAAAAAAAAAAAAAAAATAGATGTTGGCCGATTCTCATAGATACCGGATAAGCACAAAAAATTTCATCAAAATCGGTTAAGCCGTTTCGGAGGAGTATGGCAACGAAAACTGTGACACGAGAATTTTATATATTAGATTTTATTGCACAACTCATAATGTGCTTTATGATCACAACATTTTTTCGCCCTTTCCGCGCATCTTTTTTTTTACTGTTAGTTCGTGCAGTCAATGCCCGTGTTATGAGATAGAAACCAAAGGGATTGAATCATATTAGAAACGTTGGAATCATTCTGTCATTCAACCATAATTTGCGCACCTGCTGCCCTCCTTGGATATGGTAGCCGTTTCTCAGGCTCCCTCTCCGGAAGGAAATCGTTAATCCTAATGATCCTCATCATGATAATGCGACGAAATGTTTAACTTATTGTATTGTCATCGGGCCCTGATAAGTGTGCAAAATTTCGAATTAATCTGACCATTTTAAGTAGGTAAAAATCGAGTTCAAAGATTCCGTTACATACATAGCTAATAAAAGCGTGTTAAAATTCAAATAATGTTGATTTGAATTTACGTGTTTTTCATGCCGTTACCAAGAATAGATTGAACGCCCCTCGTAGTCGTATGTTTAGGTTAAGGTATTTATGTATAGGCCTGTATCGCCTGAAATAAATGGTATTATTGTTATTTAATACCTACGGGACGATTCACTTCTTCGACAGATCGTCGAGAAAAATGGTAAAGATCCGACAATCATTATATGTTAAGTAGAGAAATATTTACATCGAGACGATTAAATCGTTACGATCCGTCGATTCAGATCCGTCTAAATGACGAATTGAAATATTACTTAAATATTGCTTAGGGTAAAATGTATTAGATCGAAAACCTATGATCGACGATTCAATATTTTTGTTTAAGTTCGACCAAGTAAATATTCCAAAGATAAGAAATAAAGAAGGTAACGCAATATACCGACCTGATTGATCCGTAGATTCATTCAAAATGTAAAGCAATCAGATGCTAACTCCAACTACTCGCATTACTCAATTTTGAACCTTACCGTATCTGGAGCCAACATGTCAGCGCAATCAGCCATGTCGGGAGCTAGGAACCGTCCAACGGTGCGGTCCACGTAGATGAAGTGGATGAGACCGGGAAACTCCTCCACATACTTGTGCAGCGTTAGGGAACAACTCGCATCCGTCTCGTCCGTGCTCAGACACTCCCACATTAAGCGAAATAATCGATTTGAACATGACACAGATTGTTTTGTGATCTTTCATTGTTTTAACAGAAGGTTAAACATTGTGAGAGATGTTAAAAATTGGAAATGAGAGTGTCACAAAACAATTACAATCTTAATACAAATACATAAGCATGAATGGGGATGACTTTGTACAAGCAAATGCGTAGGTACTATAACACAAGCGAACTTATAACGATTTTTTTTAATGCGGCCTGGATTAATATATCTGCTGGTATATCCTATGCTATCTTTTAATTAGTTGTTATTGGTGTTTTAGTCAACTTATCCCAACGACTAACATGAATTTAGGCGTAGGTATTTACTGAACACTATACTTTATAATAGGTACCTAAAGCAAGAAGTTACAGACTTCCAAAGATTTAAATCGTTCTTGATTCATACAATTTCGAACCTAAATATTTCCTAGGATCGGTTTCATCACTAGGTTCTGACTCAAACCCTTATCACTTTATGACCTTTTCAGTAATCGTGTGTTCAAATACACAGCAATGAAGTACTTGAATATTTGTTGTGTGTGTAATGTGATCAATAAGATATAAAGCAGCTTGGGCAAGAGGATACCTATGTCTAATGCATATAAGTATCCTCTCGCCCGAGCTGCCATTATTGACAATAATTATTTGTTTGGTTACGCGCTCATCGATATATACGCGCTGCATGAAAATAGAAGCGTACTTACAATTATTAAATAATGTATCAATCCATTTGCCAATTTCAATATGTATTTGCTTTAAACTTAGCGATTCCACAAAACTGCATATTTTATGTTTCAGTCTTAAACTATAAACTCTATGTGACTATGGTCTCCAATGCGACTTTTAAAGTTAGATAACGTAGATCTAAAATACTGATATGAAAAGGATATGATCCCAAGCTGAAGTATCTCTTGGCTTTCACGCAAAGGAACTCGACGTAGGGCGACAATATTCCTCTCAAGTCCTTCAAAGGTTGTTCCATCTTCAAGCTCGGGATATCGGGCTTCAATTGTTCAATGACAGCTTCCAACGCTGTGTGCATTGCTGTGGCCGTTGTCTCAGGAGTTAATGGAGTAGTAGTAGTGCAAGACTTTCGAAGTTCCAACATTCGACTTGTTAGACGGGCACACAGATTGGAGTTAGATTTATTTTTACGCAGCGCATCTGTCGTCTGGAAATACAGAAAATAAGAAAACCCATAAAGCAATAAGTTGTTATTTTTGGAATGCAAAATAAATTATATAGTTTATATTAGGTACCTTTTTCAAAGCTGCTTCTAAAGAGTCCAATGTGGTAGGCAACAGTTCTAAATTCCTTTGCAATAACAGTCTTCTTAAATTAGAGAGTAATTGATTCGAAATGTATGCGGAAACGCCGACGTCTCTGTAATTTAATAAGCACTCGTTTGAGGGTATTTTTGTTAACAGCGGGACTTATACTGAGTAAAGAGAGAAAGACTACACTTGCAAGAACTCTATTAGAGTCGTTGCTGAATATTATTAACTGTAAGTAAATATAAGTCATCGGGTCATAATCGCAACCGGCGTGTGTATGACAAAAAGTACGAACGTAAACGAAGCAAAAGGAGTATGTAAGAATCGTAGCCGGTGGCGTTCTGTAGTTTTTATCAACCGCCATGGGAAAAAAGCTTGAGTTTGTGTGTATATAAATATAAGTTGGTTATTAATAAATTAATATTAAAGGATTATTCAGGGTACCTACTTCAAGTCCATATCAACAACGACGACGAATGTAATCCTGGGTGCAACTTCAGCCAGATGTATCGAATGCGGAGCACAAGGGCTCCCGGCAGGTCCCGCGCATAAATTCACTACAGCACTATTCTCCGTCGACAACCCTGCAAACATTTCTTTTATATTTCAACCTTGAACATAATAATGGACTGAAGGAAATAACATTGATGGAGTAGTAAAACTGGGCTATTTTCGTTATTGATGCACGGAGTTCCGCACGCACGCACGGAGTTCCGCACGCACGCACGCACGTACACACACACACACAAACACTTGTAAACAATATAAAGAGAGAGAAAGAGAGTCGCATGGAGGGAGCATAACGCTTTTTCCTTACGTGACGGTTTCTACCAGTTAAATCCTACCGCAAGTCGCGTTAAAGAACTTCGTTCCAAAAATAACTTTCGGTATACTCACAAGGCAATCGATTAATTTCTAGATTTTCTTCATCGGAGTCTTCGTTATTAAGGTCCTTCCAATACTCTTGAGCGGCGATACATTGTATGCTCAACAAAATCAAATCCGGGGGCGATAAATCTTCACTTCCGCGACTAGAAACACATAATTGCGTCAAAAAAATTTACTTTACCTTCTGAGAAGTACAGATCTGGATCACGGCGGCCAACCTAAATTAACTTTTGGTACTCTATAACTTAAATTGACCCTAAAATTGACTAAACTTTGCCTTTCCAAAAATAAATAATACTCCGTATTCGAAGTCCAACTCAGAACGTATTTAACATCGCGCCATTTATCTACCTATAGTTTGAGGGCGTATAATACGCTCAGTTTCGCTTTTATACATAGTGTTATTTATTTTTCTGGCTTTAAATAAATAGCTAAACAAGACAATAAGCAGGATATTAATCCATCACCAACAGATCATTCAACTTGTAAGTAGGTATTACAAAAATCATTTTTCCAAATTGCTAATAGGTACTGAATTAAATAAAAAGTTTACCTGGAATAAAGTGCCAGTAACTTGTCACCAACAAATAACATGAGATGACTGTGCGTGTAGGGTAGTTTGATATCTTTTGAAGCACTTTTGAGAGCATTCAGTGCAGCCATAGTTGCCCCACTTTCGCCGATCACGCCATTGGCACCGGGTATCGTGTCGCCTTTGGTGCGGCTGTCCAGAAGAACTGAGAGCCAGTCTTGATAAATTGAAGAGTGGAGACTGAAAATTATGATTGATGTTACCTACATATTTAAGAGATTTAAATCAGAAGGTGGCATTCGGTAGTTTCTGCTTATCCCCAATGGAAAGTCATGAGCTTATGTTCTGTTTAATTCTCATACAAAAATATGTTGTATAATTTTTTCCCTTTTTTTTTTGGGTGGGAAATCATCAAATAACTACTCCCGCTCTGGGCGGACCGGGAGGGCGTGTCAGACTTTTACTGACTAAAACCCACCCGTGTTCCTTCAATTGCCTGTGCGCCAGGGCTACGGTAACCCTTTCGGACAAACCCGCGACCCTGGCAGACGTCGGCCCTCACGGATCCCGTCAATTATGCTGACATCTCTTTGAGGCGCGCGTGGAACACAACGCGCCATCGACCCGGGCCTGGTCCTTACCGGACGGCGAGCTACCCATTGCTCGCCGTCTGCAAGCCCGCCCCTACGGTGGCCGGCAATCGGCTATGGACTCCCAACGCCCAGGGCGTCTCCTGTTGCGATTAGGGGCGTGAGGGCACAACGATTGCCTCTCCCTCACGCACTCCACCCCCTCCTTCGCGAGCATTACTGCTTCCGAGAAGGAGGTGACGGCTTCCCATTCCCTCTCGCTCCGTACCATGGCCGGACGCAAGAGATCGTCACCGCCGATCGCCTTCGAGAGGACACGGCGGTGCTCCGCCCAAGCCGGGCAGACCTCCACCGTATGCTCCACCGTGTCCTCCGGGCGATCTACACAATGGTAACCCCCGGGCGTTTCCTCCCGCCTTATTACAGGAGCCTCCCGAAACAACCGTGTCCGGTGAGGACCTGCGTCAGGCGGGAGGTGAGGACGCCGTGGCGCCTCTCAATCCACTCCTCAAAGAGGGGACTTACCGCCGCAATTGTGGCGTGCCTAATAATGTGCTCCCTGAAAAAAGAATTTGAATGAAATCTATTAAAGTATGATTATATTTTTCAAAATTGTGGTATTCTATTATTGGAACAACAACGTTATAACAAAGGCCATTTGATAGCTCACAGAATGATAATGACTTCCAATAAATCATTACATTAGAATGACTTTATTCATAATTTGAAAATAAATACTATATTACTTGCAAATCAACTTAAATATTGTGATAGTTAAATGGCTTATGTAGTTATTTTAATAAAATGTAAATAAATTGATAGTTAATAAATAAAAACTTACAGATTAATGTTCTGTCCACAAATGTGTTGTACAAATGTTTTGAAGTCCAATAGTTCACGATGGGCATCATCAACGTGGTCCTCACTGATTATCATGAACACATGATCAAGCCACTGTGGGATAACAAAATGTTAAAGTATTACTGATGTTAAACCATCTTAGGCTGGCATTATATTTTGCATATTTTGGCCAATACAAAATATTCCCTATTTCAACTACAATGAAGTTTATTTTATACTAGCTGCTGCCCGTAGCTTCGCCAAAAATCGTATGTATTTAATATAGCCTATGTTACTCCAGTGACCTTAACTACTGCCACTGAAAGTTCTGTCAAAACCGGTCCAGTCGTTTCGGAGATTAGCCGGAACAAACACACAAACAGATTTTTTTTTAAATTGTCTTTTTTTATAAGTACCTTAGGCATTCAGTAAAAAGCTGTTTTTTGACATTACAAACAGACACTTCAATTTTATTTATTTGTACTTATAGATAATATACATCAGCTGTGTGATAGTATCACTACGTATTATAAAACAAAGTCCCCCCGCCGCGTCTCTCTGTCTGTCTATCTGCACGCGATTAACTCAAAAACTACCGAACGGATTTTCATTAAGGTTTTGTGTAAATTAACTAAAATATGATATGATTGTTGAGGATGTCGGAAAAAATCATGCCGACTGCTTCAGCTTTACTGGCGTGCGCCGCGCTAACGAAATTTGGTAATTTGGCGTAATTTGACGAAATTTGGCACACAGACAGGTTATAGATAAACCTGGTTGACACATACCTATGGTACTTTAAATCTCGGTAGTACGTTCCCGTGGGATATTTTCTGACAT
Source organism: Dryobotodes eremita (assembly GCA_917490735.1). NCBI lineage: Eukaryota > Metazoa > Arthropoda > Insecta > Lepidoptera > Noctuidae > Dryobotodes > Dryobotodes eremita. The sequence continues at coordinate 11,676,052 of OU823251.1, read as the reverse complement.
CCACGCGGACGAAGCCGTGGGCCAAAGCTAGTTTCAATTAAATATACGTTTATAAGATTACTTTACCTCATCAAACACTAGTGTAGTCTTGTCTGTACACTGTATGGAAGAGTATGTGTTACCAAATTGTGCAGCCATAACACGCTGGGATGTTATTATAGGGGCCAGTAGTTGTGACACTGTATTGTTCTCTGTTACATCCGTTTGATTGTCCTGAGAGGAATATCACAAGTTTAAGTATTGGTTGATTAAACACAAGGCATCATAGTCTGACTTAGGCTGGCATTATAAAATATTTTCATACTTTGTTAACAAATTCTTTACCCAAAATGAAAGGTTGTTAAATATTATTAAGTTATTTCTTTTAGGGCTCCAGCCTACACCTAAACGTGGTGCACCCTGCCGACAAACAAATGAGGCTATGGCGACCCGTCATGCGCTGGACCAGCGTGTCGGGTTATGGTCCAAACCCCAAATTAAAAGATTACCTAAAGAAACACTTAAGTATAAAAAAATCTGAACATTACAACCTAGAATTATCAAATTATTTTAAACAACTGAAAGTTTATGAAACAAACACGCAACACAAGAACGCACAATATAATGCAATAGTAACCGGAATAAGCAGCACTTGTAAAACCATAAAAACAAACGCAGAAATAGAAATAAGCTAACGGCTCATAGTATTGATTAGATAGAAAAATGAAACAAATAAAGTAATAGGAACAACAGAGTACAGAATAATAGATAAGAAGTTAAAATGAGCATTAGAAAAGATTTGAGAAATTTAAACACACATTTGGTTAAAACAGCCTTATAAAACCATACATCCCTAAGAGTTTTAAAACAAGGAGTCACAAAAGGAAAAAGTTGGATTAACTGTTTAGTCGATAATTACGGCACAAAACATTACAGCAGAGACAAAATAATGGACATTGTAACCAAATTTTATAGATTGTTATATTCTGATCACATCACCACCCCTATATCAATACCTAATACAATCCTTCAGATTCCATTTCCTCAATAAAAGATCATGAAGTACACAAAGCACATACCTACTACAACTTCTTTGGTATTGTTCGTCGAAACGTTGAGCTCTTTAAGTTCTGAGTTGAGCTGCACAATTACTAACAAATGCGTGCACTGACTGGACAGATCCACTCAATCTGTGTGGTTCTTTCCTCAAAAGACCAGATACCAATCTACATGGTCTTCACATAATCTGACCAAAATTATGTGTGGAACTTAAAAGAGACTGTGATAGGCCTCCGAGTTTGGTTCGGTTTTCCTTCTCAGAGTAGTCAGATAGGAAACGCCGAACTATCAAGTTAAAAAAAAATATGATCGACGTGTAAAAATGTTTGTACAAACCTACTTACAGAAATAAAATCATTTATCATTTACCATTACAATGCGCTATGATTGAAGTCTCGGCGAAGATGATATTACTACTGAATCGCTCAAAATGGGCTCTACTACTTTGTTGCCCCACCTTGCGAACTTGTTTAACACCATTTTACAATCCGGAAAAGTTCCAAAAACAATGTGCCATTCAAGTATAGTCCTTCTGCAAGAACGCGGGCAAAGTGACATCGGCAATTACCGTCAATCAGTTCACAGAGTACATGTTAAATCAGTTTAACATATCACATTTACAAAACTTTTATTTAAAGTAATACATAATCGCATAGACAGGAAACTGGATAAACATCAGCCACCAGAACGAGCAGGATTTCGTCCTAGCTTCTCAACAACTGAACACCTACACACCTTGAACCAGCTACTAGAAAAATATTCTGAATTTAATAAACAATTCTACTTAGCCTTCGTAGATTATACGAAGGCCTTCGATAGTATCAAACACTGCGAAATATTTCAGTCTTTAGAAAACCAAGAACTGGAACAGCAACATATATATAGACCTTCTAAGATATATATATCACAACAGCACCGCATACATCAAAGTAAATACTATGAAACCGTTGTTTAGGATACATAAGGGTGTTAAGCAGGGTGACCTGCTTCCTCCGAAATTATTCAAAAGCACTCTTGAGGAGATATTTAGTACACTGGCAGCTTCATGGACTACCAAGGGCATTGCAGTCGGCAGCAGGAGGTTGCAAACCTCCGATTTGCCGACGAAGTTATCCTTTTTGCCCCCACAGCTCAGGAACTACAGACTATGCTTCAAGACCTTAGCATGGCAAGCCTCAAGGTTGGACTCGCGATGAATCGGTCTAAAACAAAATCTACGACCAACAGCACTAAGCATAGGGACGAGGTAAATGGGCAGGAAATACATTATATCGATGAGTACATTTACTTGGGTCAATTAGTTTCTTTCGAAATAGGCAAGAAAAGGAAATCAATAGCCGCACCTAAAATGCCTTGAAAAGCAACTGGTCCATGAAGACGCTGATTAGGGCGATTTACCGACTTCTAAAGCGAAAACTCATTGACATATGTATCCTGCCCTTCCTAACCTACCGTGCTCATACCTGGTCGCTCACCGAGTCGCAATAGTTCCGCCTTCGGCTTTGTCAAAGAGCAATGAAGTGCAGCACTTGAGGCGTGAGGAGCGCAGCGTGGTGTCAGTTTAAACGAACTGACAAAATAAGAAACACCAAGCTGCACTCCAAAAGGACCAGGCCCGGGTCCACGGCGCGTCGTGTTCCACGCGCGCCTCAAAGAGATGTCAGCAAAATTGACGGGGTCCGATAGGACCGATGCCTGCCGGGGCTGCGGATTGTTCGAAAGAGTTACCGTGGCCCTGGCGCACAGGCAACTGAAGGAACACGGGTGGGTTTTAGTCAGTAAGAGTCTGACACGCCCTTCCGCTCCGCCCAGAGCGGGAGAGGTCATTGGATGATTTCCCACCCAAAGAAAAAAAAAAAAAAAAAAGCTGCACTCCAAAATGGGGATCGTAGGCGTAGGCAAAAAGGCTGCCAAGCTGAAATGGGATTAGGCGGGTCACGTCAGCCGTATGCATAGTGACCGCTGGGCAACAGTCTCCACATGGTGTGTGCCTGAGGATGGACGGCGCCGCCGAGACCGGCCAAGGAAGAGGTGGCGAGACGACCTAGCCACGTACCGCAAGGATTGGATCGAGGTGGCTCTAGCAAAGGATGCCTGGAAGGATTTTGGGGAGGCCTTTGCTCAGCAGTGGAGTGTAGGTTCGTTAATATTAAAAAAAAAACTTTGAAATCACAGATGTCACCCATAAAGCTGCCAAGCTTAAATGGGACTGGGCCGGACATGTTTGCTGCATGTCAGATGCATTGTGGGCTAAGATCACCACTGCATGGGTTCCTGAAAACGTCCAACAGCATCGCGGAAGACCCAGGCGTATATTGCGGGACGAACTTGACACCTATAGGATAGATTGGCCCATATTGACTCAGGATCTAGTTGAGTGGAAAAAGGAAAGAGAGGGCTTTGCCCTGCAGTGAGACAATACAGGCTGATTATATATATTATATTATTATTTATATTATACTTCTTTACAAACAAAGAATCATTAACGATTAACTTTATTTTTTATTTATTTATTTAACCATTTATGTACACACATATATAAACAGACAAGAACGGAACACTAAAATACGTACAAAGGTGAAGCTTATTTTTAAAGAAATCTCTTCCAGCATACCTGCGATAGGAGAGTATATTAAAGAGATGTTGATGTTGTTGTTACTGTTACATATTTTTTGCAAATAGTAAGTTAAGTATTGGGTTTAGGAGCTACTTTCTAACATTTCATGGATAAATTCAGTTAGTAGGAAGTATAGAGTAAGAATAATCAAAATATATTTAAAAAAACTTGCCTGAACACCAAAAGTCTTCATACGCTCAATGAAAGCGGAGTCCCATTTTCCAAACACCAGATCGTTAACACTATCGAATACCAATGCAGCCTTCATTTTTATGAGTTACTTGTGTGATTAACAACTTGTAATTAATTTGAAACGTGTTAACCTGTTACCAGATGGAGTTTATTTGTATGAAAACCTAATTAGTAAACCAATTTCCTCTCGCATGAACAATAACTGAACATTAACTGAATAACAACACAATTCACAAACTCGACCTAGAAAGTTAAATGCATTTTATTGTAATTCGATGAACAAACAATTAAATAAACAATATAATCCTGTGTGTGACTGTGAAAAACAGAATACTTTTAGTCAGGAGCTGTGAAACAACAACAAACACATTATTATAGTACATTAAAGTTTTACGATACATTCCAAATTACGCCCGCCCATAATCGTTCACAGCGCTCACATCACACAGTCACACACATCAATAATTTGCGTTCTGATTTAGATATCACAATAATGACAGCTGAGCGCTATCAACAATTCGGGACGCTACCAATCTATTACTATACTCTATGGACGCTACTGAACGCGCTCACACTGCTCGCTCAACTCAACGTCAACCCCAAACATTGCACAAGAAAGAAAGACCAACTAGGATATTTTTTTGAAAATGGAAGTTCAACGCATTGGCACTTCTGTTTTATTAGTTGAGATGTATGAGACCAAAGATGCGACACAAAACAACTCAACAGCACAGCGCAAAACTGTCAATTTTGACAGCGCTCACGATGATATTAATTGGCTTGTGTTTAAATGCCTGCCAGAAAAGTACCTATTTTACTACCAAAAAATTCAAAATACTCACCAAATTGTGTTTCATAAAATATCGTAGAAATGAGCCTATTTTCCTTTTTTATTTATAAGGCGTCGTCGACGGAGCCCCGCTTGGCGCTTGGCGGGGCTCCTACTTCAGAATGGTTTAAAATAAATACCACTTAGGGAATGACGGGGTTGTTCAGACCCAGCCATCCCCTTCTAACCTATCCTGTCCGAGTAGGGGTGCCCAAGTCCGGAGCTCGCTTCGCTTGCTCTTGCATCCTCATCTTGCTCGTGCATTTTGAAGCAAACTTATTTTTAGTGAGCAACTTAAACAAGATTTGGTGAGCATTTATCCATTTTGGTAGGCAAAAAGAACATAAATACAACACGTACAATTATTCTGATAAGTGTATAATTATTTTGGAACTTAAAACGTTGTTCTTTAGGCACCTCGGTATAGAGTGGGTTTATGTTATTTGAAGTTAACATATTTTACTTAGTACTTACTAAAAATTATTTTGGTGAAATTGTAGCCATATTAATTTAAGGTTTAAGGCATGGTCGACGTTATCGCAAGATGGCGCATGTAATGACGTCATCTATGACGATTCACGGGACATCGTTAGCGCGCTCACGCTAATTCGGAACGGGAGTAAGCAAGCTCTAATCGATTATGGAACATACCATTAGTATATGAGTTAGATTTTAGAGCATGACACTGAGTGACAGCGTGACCACTATTACTCCTAGCGGAGCTGTTGCCAGTCTACACGCTTGGCACTTGCGTGCCGCAAATCACAATTACAACCGCACAAACGTATGAATCCTGATGGGTTTTCACTACACAAACTTCAAATTCGAACTTCGAAAGCATCCTGCAGTCCTGCAACGTGAAAGCACTTGCTGCCGATCGTATCGATTGTCGGTTTTTGTGCATAAATCAATGGATGCTTTAGGGGGCCATGCGCCAAGGTAGCCCACGAAATTAAAATTTTCTTACGTTTTTTCGCAATTTGCAGGTCAGTATCAGGTTTTTTGTTGCTCTAAATATGATTCGCGGCCGTATCAAATATTTTTTTATAGAATTTGAATCATAAAAATCATCAATAAGTACATCTCTCTAAGTTCTTGATACCCTATGGGGATGAAATCGCAAAGCTATAAACGGTGGCGGTTCTAACACATGACTCTTAACATCGCACTGTCATTTTTGTCTCCCAAAGTTTTTCGGGATTAAATAATTATAACAGGAACTAGCGTATGTGTTTTGTTATTTTGACGAACAATGTATTCAACGTGGACTGTACCTCAGTTAAAAACTGAACTAAAAAACCGAGGAGGCTCACTAAGAGGCCGAAAAGCGGATCTGGTCAGCAGGTATTTTCAGCCTATTTTCTTGTTAATAATGGAAGCAAATAGCCCAATTTTATAAATAGCAACGTTGTTCATTAATTATCGTAGTAATTACAAACATGTACAGTCGCCAGCAGGCCAAGCTACACGAAACTGTCAAATTTCTCCAAACGATTTTAAACCTTAAAATGACAATTTGACAGTTTGTGGTAACTTGATGTGCTGGCGACTGTACTTTATTTTTTCACCTTGGAAAGGTAAATACTCTCTATTTGCTTATAAATAAAGGTGGTAACCCTAGCTACACTACAGTAACTTCAAATTCGAACTTCGAAAGCATCCTGCAGCCCTGCAACGTAAAAGCACTCAGGTCTTATTCAAAGCGTTAGTACCTACTTAAGTATTTTTATATTTAATCAAATACCCTTTGAACGGTGCGTTATTTTTGTTTTTTTATTGCTTAATTAATTAAAACTAATTCTTAAGAACTCGTGTACAAAAGATGATAAGAATCCGCTTAACCGTTTCAGAGATCCAGCAAAACCACAAACGTTACTCCAGCAGGATCTCGAATAACTTGGCAGTCGAAGAAATAACAAATACAAAATAAGTTGCAACATTTACCTCGTTATTATATAGTTAATATTTATTTCAATATTGCCAGCTTTTTGGGGACTTTTCCTGTCGACATCGATGTGGACGAATTTTTTGATGCCCTATGATTCTTTTCCTTCTCTTTATTTATTTTTAATTTTTTATTTAGATGTACATACTATTAAGCTTATTTATAAATAAATATGATGATTTATAAAAAATACATATATATTTAAAATAAAAACCCATTCAAAAAAGAAAATCTCTGGCTGCGGTAACGTTACCCCAGCAGGAAATGTTATTGTGAAATAACTAAAAAACTACAAGTGCAACAAATTTAAAAATGAGCGCAACAATTACAGAAACTGGACAACTAATTAAAAAAAATACTATAACAAAACTATTTAAAAAAAAATGTATAAAGAAAAAAAACAAATGAAATAATAAATTACTATTTTCGACATTATTTGGTGGTGTAACCATAGACGCACACAGAAATTTGACAGTTTCGTGTAGGTTGACCCTGGCGACTGTACGATAATTTTTTCGTCAAAACGATAATTTCGATATACCCGAATATATTCTGTGATGTGTCTGTGCTCCGTCCGACTAGTATATAGTTATCTGTGGTGATGTGCTCTGTGGACATAACTTCGAATGAGTAACGACTGTACAAAAATAAATTCTGAAAAATCATTTTTTACCCGTATTTCTAATTAATATAAATCTAACATTTTAAAATCACCGTAAAATGTTATGTCTTTTGCGTCACGTACGTTACCTTCACGTTGGAGTTATATAATAATTTACGTGTGCTTGTTAATAAGACTTTATTTCTTACTTTCAGAAAGTTCTAGGAGCGGGTGCTCCTAGGATATTAAAATTTGTACCAAGAGACAACCAAGTCAGAACGTTTTGGGAGTATGTAAATATGAGTTTTAATAAGCCAGATAACGACCGTATTAAACAATTCGGCCCAGATCGGACATGTGCTGAATGGGTGCTGCGAAACGGTGGCAAGGTAGTCTGGGACGGTGGAAGAAAATTGGCTGATTACAACATGTTGCCGCCAGAAAAACAACCAGTTCCAAAATTAATTGAAATTGATGGCACAGATTCTTCTATTTCATATTATGGCTTCCCTCATATAAGTAGGTTGTGTGTGTGTGTGCAAAATGGAAATGTTTAATAGACAGTGGCATTATGTACACACACATTGTATAATCAATTAAAATATAATTTCCACCAAACGGCTTGCATCGCAACGGATCGGAACGGATTTTACAATCTTTAAACGATATTAAATCGTGTACACAGTAGGTATTTATAGTCTACTAAGCCGCGCACAGAGCGTCTTCCGCAACACGCGATCGTAGCTGAAAGTAAGCTGCGACGTGCGATCGGCTCCGTTCGCCTGGCGTCGTATCCGATCATCCGAATTAGAACACGTCAACACGGTAGGAATGCAACGATTTGACTAGACCGGACTAGCGCAGAAACGGATACGTTCGCAAGCGACGCCGGTACGGAGCCGATCGTATGCGTCGACATCCTGCCGATCGCGATCGGCTGTTGCCACATCCGTTCGTATCCTTTCCGATCCGATGAGACGCGAGCCGTTTGGTGGAAATCATCCATATGAATACTATTTATAAAGAATAGTACTCCAATTCTCTAAAAGAAAAATTCCTGCTTTGCTTTATTTGAAACTTCTTGCTTGGCAAAATTAACATAAATTTTGTATGGCCAGTTTTCCACTAAACTAGGGTTTTATTTTAAGTTGGGTGCACGAAGTTGAGCAAAGTTATCCTACACAACGCCAGCTACATTGATGACAGGGCTCTAAAGGGACTCTCCCATGGACGTGGCACAATAACTAATCTTCAAGTGTCCAAGTGTATCAATGTCACAGATGCTGGATTAAAAGAACTGAAAGCTCTTGATAAACTTGAATCCTTAGAGTTGTTTCAATTGGAGAGTGTTGAAAATTTAGAAGAATGTAAGCGCATAATTCAACAGCTCCTGCCCAAGTGTAAAATACTAGGTACAAAAGGTAGGCATAGCAATAAATGATAAACATTGGGTAGCTCCATGTATTTGGGATTTTTATTTCTTTATAAATGTTTTGTTTTTTTTTTTCAGATGGTGTTAAAATAAATCATAACAAATAATGAAAACACACATTCATAATAATTATAAGTCAACTTACATAAATGTTATAATTAAAGAGTTATAAATCATTTTTTGTAAATATGTAAGCATCTAGACAACTTTAAATACAAACTTGAACATTGAGGTAGTATTTAATTAATATTAATCTTCTAATATTTAATTCCTTTACCAACTGCTTCATTGACATTGCTGTACCCATCACGTTGGAGGAGTTCAGCTAATTCATTCTTTATTTTTGAGACAACTGGTGGTCCATGATAAATCAAAGCAGTGTATATTTGTACAGCACTTGCACCTGCCAAAATCTTATCATAAGCATCCTGGCCTGTGAATACTCCTCCTACACCTACAATGGGAACTTTGCCTGAAACAACAATGGTTTACTTATTCATAACATCATGCCTGTAATCTCCAAAGGGTTAGACAGAGGTGTAGGTACCTATAATTCACCCACATTTCGTCAGCTATGTTTAAGGCCCATGTACTAGGGAGCAAGCCTATTGCCATTAATGGGCACAAATCCAGACTCCTGGCTTCTACTGAGAAATTCCTAATGGGAAAACCCAATAACACCTTGCTCAACCTGTGATAGAACCTAGGACTTCATGCGCAGCAGTAGCCCATGCAACCACTAGACCAACAAGGCTGTCCAGTTTTGATATACCAGAGCAAACAACAACAAAATATACCTTTAGTCATTTTATACATCTGCTTAATCATTTCTGTAGATTTAACAGTTAGTGGTTTTCCACTTAAACCTCCTGCTTCATTTGGAAACTTTGTATTCTGTAGTTGAGGTCTGTCAATTGTAGTATTTGAGATAATCAGGCCATCCACTTTGCTTTCTTTCTTTAAGATTACTGAAACAATCTCACTCATTTCATCATTGCTTAAATCTGGGGCAAGTTTAAGAAGTAATGGAGGATTATTATTGGTCTTCATAGCATTTCTTGCATTATTAACTTCTTTCAAAAGTTGATATAGTTCTTCTTTCTTCTGTAATGCCCTTAGCCCTGGAGTGTTAGGACTGTAAAAAAAAGTTGATGATTTACTTAGTAGCTTAATAGTAGTTTAAAAGGATTTAAAGCCATGTTTTTTTTGCAATGATTATTATGTACCTGCTTATATTTATTACAAAATAATCAGCTACATTCGAGAACTTTTTTATTCCTAAAACATAATCCTCAACAGCATTATCAGACAACTTATTTTTTCCTAAATTGATTCCCAATAATCCTTTATCCAGAAGTGGTTTTTGTATCATATCTATTTTCTTGTACACTTCATCATGACCTTCACTATTGAAACCATATCTGTTAATAACTGCCTTGTCTTCAGGTAAACGAAAAACTCTTGGTTTAGGATTTCCAGGTTGTGCTTCTGGTGTGACTGAGCCAATTTCCACAATGGAGAATCCTAATTTTCTCAAACCTATTACAGCATCACCATGTTTATCAAAACCAGCTGCTATTCCAATTGGGTTATTCAATTCATATTCAAGGAACTTTGTTTTCTAAAAAGTAACAATTTATATTATTATTTGTACTACATTGATGAAGGCATTGGAGAACGACACACAAGGAACAGTGGAAAGTTATGGGGGAGACCTTTGCCCAGCAGTGGGACAAAACAGGCTGATAAAAAAAAAAAAAACTACATTGATGGTAATAATTAAGTTTTTTATTGGCATAATCATATTTTAATGAACTTACCAATACTTGTGGATCATCAACTTTTTCAGGAGGAAAAAACCCATACTTTATAGCTGCCACTCCAAGATTGTGTGCCCACTCAGGGCTAAGATATTGACTAAGTGGTTGCAGAACATTAGTATAGTATCCGTCAAAATCTTTTTTGTAGTAAATTAACTGATATGCTAACGATCCCCCAATAGTTATAGTACATAAAGATTTGAGTTTTTTCTGAAATAAATAGGTAAAATATATTTTGTTATCTTTCTAATTTTGAAATTACGCAGATTTCTATGTCTAATACTCAAGTTTATTTACACAAAATAATTATACAGTCCTTTGTGTCGCTTACCATAGCTTCTTTTTTGCTTGCCATCTTCGTTATTTATTATAACAATTTTTTGTACCTAAAAATTGTAAAAAGTATTACCTAGTTCGTTTGATAGGTCAGTAGCATCAGCGCCACAGAATATATTTACTGCACAGAACATATACTCTGATTTACTGGGGATCAGCGCCACAGAGCATCACACAGAGTACTTTTGTCCACATGTGACTGTGCAAACTGACCCCAGGCTGATAAAATTTTCGTTTTTCCCATGGTATAATAATATACTTTTCCTAATTATGCTAATATTAGTGTTAAGATCGGCTTCCCTTTCCTATACTGAACACTGTCCCAGTGTGACCAGATTAAATTGTATGAAAATATCGAGGCACCTCAAAAATATCCTGAAATATACTAACTAAAGGCACCACCGATATCGCGCCTGTCTGCGGGAGCCTTTATAAAGAGCAATTATACCAATAAAAATATAGATTTTGACATCATAATAAATGTTGGAATTGTATTTTAACATTCTTTTCGTAGGATTAAAATTGACACAAGCTCCTTCATGTTTAACAACTCGCTTTATTTTTTAAATTGCTGATACATTTTTGCGTTCTGTTTTATTAAATTTATCTGTGAAAATATGCGCTCGCATGCAGCATTCGATATCGGTATACATAACAGAGATTTACTGAAACTTGTTATATTTTTAAGCTATTGCATAGCTTTTATCGCGGGCTTTGAGCGCGGCGACCGAATCAAGAAATTCCGTAACGAAAATAAAACCTAACACCCCCCACTTCGCCTACCATGTAGCTCGGCCGAGTGTTCGCTTAACGTGTATGTATATGGTACGACAGTACTTGAATTAATATCAAAGAAAAAAAATACTGCATAAATAAAAAATAAATAAATAATTATAATAGCAGAAGTTGATAAAAAATGCTATGCAATATCTTTACCGCGGCAGTCCCCGAGTGCCACACGTGTTTTTTTTACTACTTACTGAAATAAAAAGGTATGTATTTGAAGCACAAGTTTTAATTTACCTAATATCCACTTAAACAAATACGCACATAAACCAGCCAACAGAATTTTATTTTACCTACTTAAAACAAGACATTTGTTTTTGCCACGATTTTAGTGCTGAACCCTAAAAAATGTAATATGATTCTTCAAATCAATAATAATTTGTAACTACGTATAAAGTCCAATAAATAATTCGCGATTTTTTACTCTCGGGATTAATACGCCATCATCATCATTCTGGGATTTTGGAGGGGGTATATCCACTCTATGTTACTTACTCCCAAGTTTAGGTAAATATTCTCTACCTATTCCGATCTCTGATAATTAGTTTTCATGAAGCAACCCAAAATCGACAAATACGAGCACTATATCAACACTTTGGCAACTTTCAATAGCCATTTTTTCGTATAAAATAACCAATGCAAAGTTGAAATGCGACATATTACATAAACCTATGGGTTCGAAAATACTATGTACGTAACAACATAAAATTTTATTAAAAAATTAAGGAGTAAATCGCTTTTGAATTTAGCCAAGTGTATACATATTTATGCTCGTGACTGTACATATTAGATGAATCATCGTACAATATTTCAATGCACGGATAGTCGCCTTGAAATATGATGTTACATTTGTTTACAATCGGCAAAATGTAGTCTTAAAAGTAAAAGTACCATTTTTATTCGTAGCATCAACAGCGAATCCCATTACGTCTTTTATTTCTAAACCTAATTTGGATAACTTTGATGTCAAAGCATTAAATAAATTATCTGCGGTCTCACCACTTAAATCAACTTAATCAAGGAATTTGGTTTGTACACACGGCTACTTAATAAACTATATTTACCAGTATAAGCTGACCTCTCATTGTACGGAAATCCTATACAATGCGAGATCAGCTTATACTGGAAAAGTATAGCTTGATTTATGTAGACGTGTGTACAGTAGATTTCGTTTCAGAGGAGTATTTGTTTACTATCGCCATTACTTGGACTGTGGCAACATCTGTACTTTCGTCGATTACAATGGAATATACTGGTTTACGTCCTGAAGGAGATGCAATATGAAGTATGTCTTCAACCATATCTTTTTCAAATTCGGGTCCTAAAACGTTATAGTTAAAGCGGCAGCTTTAGTTCTCTTGCAGGAAATTTCTTTCGCAATATCGGAGTCGGGAAAACGTTTCACTAGAATTTCACTAAGATGGTCCATACATAATTATCTCTAAAAGGGATGTTGTGTTCTGCAAGAAAATTGCATAAACGCAGCCCAACTTTCATGACTTCGTCTTCCAGTGGTGGCTTTAAAAAAATGTAAGTATCAACCTGGAAACAAAATAAAAAAGTTCACTATTTGTCAGCAAAAAAATACGCTAGGTATGTACGGTTACCAAATGTGATAAACTTATTACTGTTATTAATATCAATAAAAGAAAAAAATGAGCCCGTTCAATTATTTCGAATACAAAATAATAGCTAATATAAACTAATTCCATGGTAGATGCACATTGCTGCGCGTCAACTTTCTTGGACCGTCATATAAAAATGTACTCTGTGGTCAGACGTACACACGGCTACATATCAAGCTGTACAGTTCCAGTATAAGCTGACCTCTCATTGTACGGTAATCCTATACAATGCGAAATCAGCTTATACTGGAAAATAATAGCTTGATATGTAGCCGTGTGTACATCTGCACAGACGTACGGTCTCAGAACAAAGTTATTGTTCTGATTCCGATCTTTCGTTCAATCATTCATTTGATTGCATTCACATAATCACATTCACATTCATGTAAAAATAGTAAATTGAAAGTGCTTGTTGTGAAAGTAGAAATTATTAATATGAAACTCCGCAGTTATTATAGCTATTGTTAACAGTTCGGATAGATAAGCGTGAAAATTATAAGATTGACACTGGAACGTAAACATCATTGTATTTAAACCGTATGAACATACACGATGTCTGAATCTTATGGTATGGTATCTTGTTATTGTAATCTTGTTTGTATATTTTTTACAATAATTTGTTTACTAATTCGTATATTTCTCTTACAGAATACTTGTTTAAATTTCTGGTAATTGGTAGCGCTGGTACAGGAAAGTCGAGCCTTCTCAATAATTTCATTGGAAACAAATGTAAGTAGCCATAATCAACTTAGATATGATATTGAATGTGTCACATTAGTCATAAATTAAGGAAATTTATTACAAATGCATTAACTAGTAGGTAATCTTAATCATATAAAAAAATAATGAATTACCGTGAACCAAATTATGAATACTGGCATAAGCATAATAATACCCAAAAGTAGGTCTATTCCTACCTTGCAATGTTTGTGTATTGAAAATACTGATTTGTGAATCCAAAATGTTAGTATTGCTGTCTTGCTATAGGTTTACCATGTTTTACTATCAGCCGAATATGCAAACTAACAAGTTTGAAGTGACTGTTAAGCCTAATGTTTTATCAGCCAACTATGCCTTACTGGTATAATTTATTAAATGGCATGTGAAGCATTTTGACATACTGTTTTGTAGTAAAGTGCAGCAGTCCCATCTGCCCTTGTGACGTTGGTGCTGTTGTTGAACAGAAAATTCCAGATCTTGTAAAATTTCAGTTCTAATTATACCATTAGGCCAGATAAACTACCTGCACTATTGATAGAATATATCGAAATCAGTACAATCAAAGTGGTCCTAAGATTTATTGTTGTGACAGTATTAAATATATTAATTAAAAACGAGACTACCAATAGAGTATTCCGAGGAATTCACTTAAAAAGTTCGGCTTCAAGAAGTTGCGCTCATGATGAGACAATTGAGGAAATATGATTCCAAAACAACAGCAAATTATTGTTACTAATCAAATCATGGTGTGGGTTTCATAAGGCTTAACAGCATGCATATGAGAGTTACAAAATCTGAAATTTTGATGTTCCTCTTGTTGTTCACATATTATAAAATAACGCTGTAAGAGGTTAAAGCATGTAACAAAACACTGTTTATATTTTTGGTGATCCCACCCTACACTACCTAACTCAAAAAAACTCAAACCCAAGTCACATTTTATCACCTTCATCTTGATCACCTTTACAGTAAGTTACTTTCCCCATACTAAAGTACATTAGTTGGTAGTTTTAGTTTCTATCTTTAATCATTATTACTTTCCAAAGAATAAGGTGGTAAGTTGCATGAATGTATTCCAAAACGTTTAGACAGTGTAGTCATTAGTTCAGTTTATGTAGGGTGAATTCTTGGGATGGGACTTCAAGGCTATGATAAATTGAAAACTAAAACCAGAACTCGAATTTTGAGAAAACAAAACTGCTTTTTATAGTCAACCACCTAATTGCTTTACCACTTTTGATAACAATTCCCATCAAATTCAATGTTCACTAATGTTGAAACAATCTGTCACAGACAAATCAACCTCGTAATTTTGTGACGTACAAGGGACATTCAATCTTATGGTGATTAAGTAACTACGAGGTTGACTATACTCAAGTTCCAGGACCTAATCATACTGTATAAATAAAAGCTGTTAAACTGAATTAAAGACATTGAAAACTTACCACACTGTCTTATGCTTTGGTCCCTTATTTAAGAAAATTTTGTTATTATCATTTTATTTTTTCTATATTTATAGTTAAAGAAGATAGATGTCACACAATTGGAGTTGAGTTTGGTTCTAAAATTGTAAACATTGGGGGAAAGTCTACTAAACTACAGATATGGGACACTGCAGGTCAAGAAAGATTTCGATCAGTCACACGTTCTTATTATCGTGGCGCCGCTGGAGCCCTGCTAGTGTACGACATCACATCTCGGGACTCTTTCAATGCACTCTCAAATTGGCTTAGGGATGCCAGAACGCTAGCAAGCCCTAATATTGTAATTTTACTTGTTGGAAACAAAAAGGATATGGAAGAATCAAGAGAAGTCACATTCACAGAAGCTAGTCAATTTGCCCAAGAAAATGGTAAGCATGACTAAATATGTACATCTTTTTGAAGTATTTTTTGTTGTTTCTACAAAATATCACGCCTATATTCCCCGGAGGGTTAGGCAGAGGAGTACCTATAGTACACGCACATTGCATCTATCAGATTTATTCATTAATTTATTGGGACATCATTTGTTTTTCTAAATCTGTATATTTTCTTTCAGAACTGATGTTCCTCGAGACGAGTGCGAAAACTGGAGAAAATGTAGAAGAAGCATTCTTAAAGTGCTCCAAAACCATTTTGGCTAAAATTGAAACAGGAGAATTAGACCCGGAGAGGATAGGTTCAGGCATTCAATATGGTACTGGTACTTCGAAAAGACTTAGCGCGCCCAAGAAACCTGCAAGAAGTCCTTCTGATTGTGCCTGTCATGTATAAATAACGTATTGTTGGTTACATAGAACACATGATCTGCAGGCAGATAATGAATTCACTTATTTTTTATTTGCGGTCTCACTTTTTTAATGCTATTGTAGTAATAAGTACCTATGTAAGTATCAAAAGTATATGAAGACAATGTAATTGTGCTCCATTTAAGAAATATGGAAGACGGAACGATCTGATTACTGATTAGATATTATAGATTTATGTATAGCTACACGATTATGAATGTGATTTTAAATTATTAATGGTATGCTACCACATCTTGCTGTAATTATGATGTACTGCACCTATTTGTCCTGTCTGTCAGGTTGACATAAACTGAGATGAGATAAACTAGTTATAATCTCGTTTCTGGATTTTATTTAAATACATTTGAACCCTTGAAACTAAATTTAAAGTCTGGCTGTCACTTCAGTGCTATTATGATACTTTGACAATCAAACCTGAACTTCACGTTATTGCTACTGTCACCGTGTACCACCACCGCCACTTCTCGCGCCTTTTTCGCTTTACTTTTGCTACCAGATCTCTTCTTGCGACTTCTTTTTTTTATTAAAAACTCCCTTTTGCCCGCGGCTTCGCTCGCGTTAATTTACATTTTGACAGTCAATTCGGTTTGTTCGGGGAATTATAGTTATTATAGGAGGATGAAAAACCGGTCTATCGACACTCTAGACTCACAAAATGTATTAGGTAATTAAATTAAAAATAAACTCTTTAACACACTACTAAAGTTTCTACAGTAATATAATTCAATCATGATTCGAAAGACACGTGGCGCCATCTATTATCATAAGAACGTTATTGTTGTTTTCCTCGGGAACGGTACTTTTTTTTCGGTATGAAAGGTACCCTATGTCCAATTCTGTAAACTTGACAGCGTATATGCAAAATTTCAGGATGATTGGTTCAGTGGTCTAGCTAGGCGTGAAAAGGTAACAAACAAACAAACTTACTTTCGCATTTATAATATTAGTTAAGAAGTTAAGATAGGATAGTTAGGATTAGGACTAGCTACGCCCCGCGGTTTCACTCGCATAAATCTCGATCCCGTGGAAATATTGGGATAAAAAGTATCCTACGTCCGGGTTTGACGCAGAATGTGCTCTTCGCAAAATGTGCCCTTGATGCAAAATGTGGACTTCGTAAAATGTGCACTTCTCAAAATAGCAGTTCTCAAAAGAGCACTTTTCAAAATGAGTGAATTTTATCACAATCGGTCAAAATAAAAACCGTTTGTTGGCTAAGTTTTAGTTTATCAGCGTCGAGTTGGGAGTCCATATATTTAATACAGAAAGATCATAGTATTAGAAGCCGCCACGTAAAGTTTTAAGTTGCGGAGATAAATGGTTTACGAGAAAAAAAATAAACAAAACCGTAGAAATTTACCAATATTTTGTCACTTTTTTGAAATTTTGTCTCGCCATTGAACGTTTCGTTTTACGTAAGGTCAACTCATTGAAATGTTTCACTTCATATAATGATGAAATAAGTACGTATATTTAGTGATTTAGATACTTAATATGCATATTGTATTATGTAAAATGCATTTCACTGATTTAAATTAGTGCTATTGAATTAACATTTAAAATAATTTACCGAGTATTAAGTTAATTTAAGTAAGTTACAGTGACAGCACAAAACACATACTTCACAATTACACATAGGTACTTCCTAAAGAAGTCTAAGCTTGAGACATGGGCACCCCAGCTCGGACAGGTTAGGTTCGAATGGGATGGTGGGGTCTAGTGAGCGAGCCAAGCGAGCGAACAAAGATACAGCTCCACTTAGTAAAAAGGCAATGATAACTTAGGATGCAAGAGCGAGCGAAGAGAGCTCGGGGACTTGGGGCACCCCGACTCGGACAGGTTAGGTTCGTTCTTGCGCCAAGTGCACATGTTGCGAAGTGCACATTCTGCGTCAAATCCCTATGTCTTAATCCAGGTCCAATCTACATGGTCTTCACATGATCTGACCAAGATTATGTCTGGACTTTAAAAGAGACTGTGACCTCTGAGTTTGTTTCGGCCTTTCTTCTCAGAGTAGTCAGATAGGAAACTCCGACCTCATCTAGTTTTAAAATATGATTGACGTGTAAAAGTGTTTGTACAAACCTACTTACAGAAATAAAATCATTTATCATTTATCAGGTCATGGTCTACCCATGCGCCAAATTTCATCCAAGTCCGTTCAGCCGTTGTAGCGTGAAAGCGAAACAAACACAAAAAATCTAACTAGGTACAAGGTGTAGATTTAGGATTTAGTTAGTAAGGCCACTCTGTCGCATTGGATCATAGATCTGTAATGATAGTGTAGGTAAGATTGTTATAAATAAATAAATAAATCTTTTATCATAATGTTACTGGCTTCGCCCGCGTGGATTGCGAAAATTATCCCACGGGAACGTGCTACTGGGATAAATAGTATTCCTCGAATAATAGACAGATGTAGGCGATGCAATAGTTCCTCTGAAACCAATCAACACTTCACGGGTGCGTGTAAAGTAATATGTACAAAGACATGACCAAATAGCGATTAAAATCCACCAAAAAATAACATCATCTCAAACACGGCTGCCCGCGGCTTCGCCCGCGTGGATTTCGGAAATTATCCGTAGGGAATGTGCTAACGAGACAAAAAGTAGCGTATGTTACTCCTTGTAACCTCAGCTGCCTGCCAGTGAAAGTCCCATCAAAATGGGTCCAGCCGTTTCGGACATTAGCCGGAACAAACACAGTTTTTTTTTTTAAATTGGTATTTGTTTGTACCGTAAATACTTTCTTATGCATTTAGTAAAAAGCTGTTATTTTGACATTACAAATAGACACTTCAATTTTATTTATTTGTTTAGATTAGATTAGATTTCCAGAGGGCACTTGGCTTCGGCCAGTACTATCCCATATATCCGGCACGATGCCGAGATACGTAAACGTATAAATAATAATCAGCCTGTATTGTTCTACTGCAGAGGAAAGGCGTCACTCCCCTTTTTCCACACAACTCGATCCTGAGCCAGTATGAACTAATCCCTCCTATGAGCGTCCAGTTCGTCCCGCCATTTACGTCTGGGTCTTCCGCGATGCCGTTGGACGTTTTCAGTAACCCATGTTGTGGTTGTCTTGGCCACCCTTAACACGTCATAAAAAAACGACAAGGTGTATTTTGCTTACCAAGACTAATGTGACAGTTAGATAGTTTCAACGCATTTTCAACCTTTTTTTTACCGGTTTGCAATAAATTTACTTTTGAGCGACACCGGGCGAAAAGTTTCTGCTGGCGGGAAGGGATTGTTTTGTTTTCGTCGTGTTTGATGAGAGGGGTAGGCAAGGGGGCGCGGGTGAAACTTTTTTTTTTCTGGGTTGCGTACGCACATAATTAATTAAAAATAACAAATTATAAGACAACACGTGTTTTATACAAATTTATTTCTGAAATAATAACATTTCTAGGAGCTCCTATGCCTTAAGAGCGTGTACATAATGAATTTGATTACTACCTTAAACGGGCTCAAACATAATTCGATTTATTATCATAATTATCTACAAAGCATGTGAATAATCATCAAAATTAACATTTTAAAAAATTACTCCAAAATATATACCATAACAATGTCACAAATACATTTTGGGAAACATAATTATTTCTAAACATAAATACGCCTTTTTGATATTTTCGGCTTATTGAAATTGATATGTACATTTTCTGCGGGTAGTAATAAAATCATCACATTTATGACCCTCCAGTTACAAGTGGAATGTGGTATTGTGTTATTTGATGCAGAAAGTTTCCATATCTTTAAATAATGCAACTGAAGTTAAAACAAAAGGAATCAAAATAAGGTTACTTATTTTCATACCATTTCATAAAATCATATTTTACAAATAAAACTCTTCATTTGAGCAAAGCATTTGAATAAATTTTATTTTATTAGAATATATTCTTTGCAGAATTGTAAACTAATGAATAGAGCATTGCAAACTTCAACCATTTTTATAAGCAATATTAACTATCTTTTACATCAGTATGTATAGAAAAGATTTACTTGTACTTTTATACTCCATCCATAAGTTGATGACAAATTAAAACTGTTGCTATGAAGCCCTGTGAAATTCACAAGCTTGGCGTGGTTAAATTAAATATTAGTTTCGACTAAACAATAATGTACTTAATAAAATCTAAAACACTGTACACTTAATCCACCATTATTACTTATAAATAAATCTAACAGTGTTCGTTACAGCGTGCAGTACACAGATGCAACAACACAACACATACATAAATTAAAATGCACCTATATAATGAATCTAGGAACTAATTGGGTGTGATTTATTTATTTATATACACTTTATGTATGTTGTGAAACCATAAACCCGATTATAATTGATAAATAGTTTTCAATAACACTGCTTTTGAATATTTTTTACACTTTTACTATTTTTAACTGATATTATTTGAACAGAACAAAATAGTGGCACACAATCAGTATTATGTGTTGAATATACATCAATTTTGCTGACAAAACATTTGCAGAAAATAATATACTTGAACTAGTCCTAGTTCTATCACAGTAAAATATCAAAACACTTACGCAACTTCTTTAATTTCATTGAACCAATGTACAATCCAACAGAGCTCCTTATTTACCTACTTGAATTCGTTAATGGTTTTCTTTACATAATTAACTTTATTTAATTATATGTAAATTTGTTATCTATATAATAGTATTTTATTTATTAATCGATGATCAACATCTTTATTGAATGATGGTATTACAAGTGTGTCGTATTCCTACACATACATTATCTTGAGATTCTCACCGAAAATACAAAATACATCTTAATTCAGCTCATTTCAGTATGAACGAAAATAAATAGTGGGAAAGGGCTCTCTGAAAGCTTGTCATTGTTGACCACACATTAGGAAGGGTCTTAAGTCTGATCAGAACATGCATATGATATATAATCTTTTGTTTGTATGCTGTAATTTGTTATCAACCAAATCTTTACATTATTTATCTAAAATACATCAGTCGACGTGGTCGCTGTTTAAAATATTTATATGAATAAACAATGCATCTAAAGAAGTATTTCGCATTAAGTGTTAAGTTATTAAGTAATTTATAATATCATCATTCTAATTTAATTTTTCAACAGTTGCTATTAGTATATAAAATTACATAACTACTTAACAATATAAGAGCTTTCTCTCCGATAAAATATACATTACTATATAACTACTTATTGCTAATATAACACAAGTCACTGAAGAGAATTCTGAGCCATGTATACTATGTGCTGGCAAGGAAATGCTTAATGTTATCGCGTTATACCGATTGACACTAAGATCAATTATAATTTTGTAGACTTATTAGGTCGCTGATGATGATCGCATCTTTAAATCAGTCTTATGCTTTTTATTTAAAAACAAAAAGTGTAAGTGCTTAAAACATACAAACACTGTTATATACATAAATAGAAATTTATAAAGGCCAACTCCTAATACCATGACTAGATTTAAGTCATCATTTTAAGTACAAACAAATTGCATTTAAGTAAAATTAAGTAATGATGGACAAAATATTGAATCTTAGTGTCTGACATGCTATAAGATTTGGACAGAAATTTTTGAATTATTTTATAGCAACGACAATTTGAATAGTATTCCAACGGAGAGCGAATGCATGAAAGCCGTCGGATCGAAGCAGATAGCGGCTTTATTATTTAACACATAATTATAATTATTCAAACGTGCTACAATAGCCGCCAGCTTGGCCTTAATGTCTATTTATGATCCTTTTTAAACGGCTGTGTGTTATTATATAAATGTGAATGTAAAACTATAAATACCAGCGTTTATAACGTTTTTTTTATTAATGATTTACACTTACAGTGAAGTTTCATTACGATATTGAACGATATATAAATATCAATAGTTGTAAATCATTTTAAAAATATATTGCTATTTTATAAGGAAATGATCACTGCAGTGTCTGTTGTTTGCTTAGGCGGCTTACATGCGAAGGCTCAGAGTTGCGTCGCCGCCGCGCGTCGGAGAGATCGCCAAGTGAGGTGTGGGACGAGTGGGTGCGGGTGACGCCTACGCGCCTGTACTACTCTGACGACAAGCCACAGCAGCGACTAGAGCTGCGCCGCGACCGCTGCCATCCTCTGACAGCATAAGGTCAAACTGTAATATAATTAATACATTATTGAAAATAAACAAAGTAAATAATGCACAAATTTTACTGACAAGGATGGCTATAAAAATAAAGTTGCTCATAACATTTTGCCATCAAAAAAGAACTCGGGAGAACTTCTGATTTTAGGTGTGGGGCCGGAATTTTTTCCTATGCCATACGGATTTCTTTTTTGGGACTAATTCGCGAAGTCCGAAGAAAATTGTACTGTTATTGCATCATGATTTTAGAGAGGCATTCCTGTACCTTTTTTCCGTATTTTAGTGCGTCAGATTATTTCATTATCATCTCGAGCGTAACCATGACAGTGTCTAATTTAAATCACGTTTTGCAGATTCATGCCGGTGACTGTACAATTATATCATTATCAAGAATACGTTAGATTAGGTGGAGAGGGGTGGACACCTATCAAATCTGATTTTAAAGACGATGTACCTAATCACATATATTATGACGCTATTGTGTTGGGCTGTATTAAATCCCCAGGTAATTATAATTAACTATAGAAATTATTAGAAACTTCATGAAGGATTAAATTTCCGGTTGTGCTGTGGAATTCAGCGATTGTGATTAGGGCTTACAACCCGTGTATCTATAGAACCACAATATTGCTATTTAACTTCGAGTGCGTCTTTATGAGAATAACAAACGCTCTCTATATTTTGCGTAGTGCATTAAATGATAAATGATAAATGATTTTATTTCTGTAAGTAGGTTTGAACAAACACTTTTACACGTCAATCATATTTTAAAAACTAGATGAGGTCGGCGTTTCCTATCTGACTACTCTGAGAAGAAAGGCCGAAACAAACTCAGAGGTCACAGTCTCTTTTAAAGTCCAGACATAATCTTGGTCAGATCATGTGAAGACCATGTAGATTTGTGTCTGAGATGGTCTTTTGAGGAAAAACCACACAGATTGAGTGGACCTGTCCAGCCAGTGCACGCATTTGTCAGTAATCGTGTAGCTCAACTCAGAACTTAAGGAGCTCAACGATTCGACGAACAATACCAAAGAAAAGACATTTGGGTAGGCCACAAAAATTACTCAAACTGCCAGACCATGATTAAAATTAACTGAGGAGAGAAAAAAAGCAACAATGAC
Organism: Dryobotodes eremita; assembly: GCA_917490735.1. Classification (NCBI taxonomy): domain Eukaryota; kingdom Metazoa; phylum Arthropoda; class Insecta; order Lepidoptera; family Noctuidae; genus Dryobotodes; species Dryobotodes eremita. The sequence goes on along the minus strand of OU823251.1, from coordinate 11,652,549 downwards.
CCACATAGTCTTCACATTCACAATATTAAAATGATACATTGATATAGGTATCTACCGGTAGTCATTGCAGTACATCGTCAGTTGCAACCGTAATTGCTCGAAACCCTTAGACATTTTATTTATATGCAGAACATGTTACTTATCTCAATATAATTATCCATTTTATAAAACAAAAAAATATTATTATATGTAAAGATTCGATAACTAGTGCAATAAATTTAGTAATAGTTAACGTGTTTCTATTAAATTATGTTTACCAAATTACAGTTGCGTGCAAAAAAATGGATCCACCCCGTTATCTTCGATTTGAAACAAGATAATTCAAAAAGTTTAATTAACAAATAACCTAATTAATATATTGTGTACTAAAATCCACCTAAACGTACGTAGTTTATGTCTGTGAAAAAAAAATATACTACAGATACACTACAGATTCACTTTATTCTATTATTCTATTCTATCAAATCTGAGAAAATCGCGAGGTTTAAATATATGGATCGAATAAAGATCCTACTTTTTTTTGTCGGTTTAAAATTGAATATAAATTATTAAAAAAATTTAACAGTAATAAACAAAATTAAGCATTTGTCATTTCACTGACATCTGGACATCTGAAGAATCGAGTCGATCTTGTCAAGAATATTGCTTTTATCAAAGTATGGGTTATGTGTCAATAAACTTTATCTTACCTACCTTCAACTCAATATAAAATAATTAAAATATACATTGACATTTTTGAGCTATTGTCTCGATTAGTGAACAGGGGGTGGGCCAATGTTTTTGCACGCAAGTGTATAAACAAGACAACTTCTTTGAGGTGGGTGTGCAGTTTGTTTTATTAAGATTATGAGTCATTGCCCCTTGCGGCATAATATATCAGCACTAACAATATAATATTAAACAATAATAAAAGTTTATCAGTTTGGAATTTGAACGCTATAAGAAAATTATGAACCTACAATCTAGAGCACAGGCAAAACTAATAGGGACGTCATACTCTACTTGATTACTAAAAGTAGATAGTGGTTTTATCTATAGAGCTTTATTTACGTAAATTTCGTTAGCGTGTGGGTGGAGGCCGTCCCGGATATTTTTCCGATAACGTTTAGCCTTTAACGTTTTATTTGATTTGATTGGATTCCAATGAAAATTCACAAAAATAAAAACATGGACGTCACAGACGTTTTGGCAGCCTTCATAGTTCCGGTTGTATTAAAGTACGAAACGCTTATCAGGATAAAAGAGAATTATTTATTCCAGACCGTAAAATTGCACCGGTTTCTCTGATCTTTATATTATCTCAAATGTTTTAACTTCAAACAGTACTAAAATTGCCCAAAATCATTTTTTATTCTTACCATGCATTTAAGTATTTAACCAAGCATAACATACGAGTTATCGAGAAGATTAAAGACATATACTTCAGGTAAAGAATATTCAACTAAGTAGAAAGATGGCTGATAGAGGTGTTGGAAAGACCTGTTACACCGACCCCAAATAAACTGGAACATGGGTAGGAGACGATGATGATCTTGGATAGAATAGAATACTTTTTAACGGGCTGGTGTTAGCAGTTGCTGACACTAGCCCGTTAAAAAGTATTCTTCCACGTCAAGCGCGTATTTTGCGTACGGGGTACTCTTTAGAAATCTTGGTCTTTAGACTTTTGTTAGATAGAGGTTATTAACATACCTGAATTCCAGGCTGCACAAGATGCGTGATCTTTTCGCACATGAGTGTGTGGAAGTGTGGGTGGAAACGATACACGGAGCCGTCGATGCCGACGGTGACGCGGGGCTCGTTCATCTTGTTGAGCAGGCAAGCGATGCCGGCGGACACAAGGTAGGCAGCGCGCCGCGACACGCATTCGCAGACGTGGCGCACGGCAGACATGTCCGCTTCAGTTGCATGTGATAAACCTGTAATTGAACATTTAGTGTAAAAATGAGAAATTGGAAAACCTATTAACGACTATTTCTCTTAGGTGTATGAGTAGGATGCTGATATATGCTTTAGTTTATAAGCTAACCGGTACAACTAGAAATGCGCAGTTTTATTTTCCTCTTCGGACAAAAACCAGCTATAATTTCAAAAACTTGTTTTTGAAATCACCTTCGATATTTTGAAGGGCTTTTTCTTGTAAAAATCGTGATGTTTTCTAACTTTATTTAAACTATTGCCTCTGCTGTGGAAATCTGCTTATTCACTCACAAGGACAAAGTCTGAGGCTTAAAACACGCGTCTCGCACACTCATGTATTTACATGTACGAGGGGCGTTCAATAAGTACCTAGCCTCATCGCCAGAGGGCGCTGTAGTTTCAAAAGAGTTTTACCACAGTGTAGCACATTCTTTTTTAATTCTTTTTTCAAATTTTCATTCCAATCCCTTCATTTGTTTTAATTTGACAACTTATGGAAGCGAACGTGTCGATCGGTTTTACAAAAATGGAAAAAGAGCAATATCGTTCGGTGATTCGATTCCTATTTTTGGAAGGGAAAACGCGCATCGAAATCAAAGAGCGCTTGGATGCTGTGTACGGTGACTCTTCTCCATCGATGGCCACCGTCAAGAATTGGTTCAACGAGTTTGCACGTGGCCGTACGTCGGTTTTTGATGAACCACGTCCAGGTGCACCGAAAACAGCTGCTACGGAGGAAAACATTAAAAAAATCCATGATCTCGTATTGGCAGATCGCCGATTGAAGGTTCGGGAGCTAGCTGAGACTGTAGGCATTTCAGAAGGAACAGTGCATCATATTCTTCACGAGGAACTCGGCATGAGAAAGCTGTCGGCGCGATGGGTGCCGCGTTTACTCACACCAGAAAACAAGCGCAACCGTGAGACCACATCGGAGACGTGTTTGGCGCTGTTTAAGATGAATCCAGCGGAGTTTTTGCGTCGTTTTGTGACCGTCGATGAAACCTGGATCCACTGGTACACACCAGAGACCAAGGAGCAATCAAAACAATGGATCCAGACCGGGGAACGTGCTCCAAAGAAGGCGAAAACTGTAAAATCGGCCGGAAAAGTTATGGCCACCGTTTTCTGGGATTCACAAGGTGTGATCTACATCGATTACCTCGAGAAGGGTAAAACAATTACAGGGCTTTACTATGCCGATTTATTAGGCCGATTCGACGCCGAATTAAAGAAAAAACGACCCCATCTGGCGAAGAAAAAAGTGCTGTTTCACCACGACAACGCACCGGTTCACACGTCTGCCGTTGCCATGGCCAAATTGGTCGAATTACGCTACGAATTGCTGCCCCATCCACCGTATTCTCCAGATTTGGCCCCTTGTGACTTCTTTCTGTTTCCTAATCTGAAAAAATCACTCGCCGGGAATAGATATGGATCGAATGAGGAGGTCATCGCCGCCACGGAGGCCTATTTTGCAGAGTTTGACAAAAACTATTTTTCGGACGGGTTAAAAAAGTTGGAGCATCGCTGGGCTAAGTGTATCGAACTAAAAGGAGACTATGTTGAAAAATAAATTGCCACTTTTCCAAAATTTTCGTTTACTTTTTGTAGGCTAAGTATTTATTGAATGACCCTCGTAGCTAGTCAAAGTTCAAAGCTCTGTCATTGGCACGATAATCGTAACCAAATTTTAACATTGGGCCTAAGACCCTTTGTCGACCACTGTAATAAACTTATACTTTTCACATGTTTATAAGCAATAACCATATAGAGGTATTGAAATGATGTGCAATTATACTAATTATCTCGGAACTAATTTTTTCCTATGAGATCTTTCTATCACTCGTTGACATTGTCATGTCAATACTGCTAAATAAAACTAATTAACATAGCCTCAGACTCAGGCAACGTAGTTTACGACTTTACATAGATGTAAGCAAGAGATTATTCATTAGGTTTTATTTCAAGGAAACACATGTTTTTTACTTTACATTTCCTCATGACGTGGGCAAATAATTGCTAACTGAAATTAGTCACATCTGATGAAATTACCCAGAGTGGTAGGGAAAATATTTTATAGTTCTTGAGTTAGTTAATTTAGTAAGTACCGAGATGTGAAAAATAGGTACCACACATAAAGGGTGGCCGGGACATCGACGCACAAACTCTATCCATGAATTCAGCACATGATTCTGAACACCCCCACCGCGAAGAAACTTCGTCGGTTATCAAAAAAAGGGTATTTCAAAGAAAATTGCAATACCTACGCGGTCAAAATGTACGAAACAGCTAACTTTAGAGGGGCTTGTGGGTAAGTAATAACAGCCGCACGAGCCGATCGATCAGGTTAAGCTATGCTTGCTGTGGTTGGTCCGTGGATGGGTGACCATCTTTACATACCGAGAACCCTCCGTGTCTCGGAAAGTATGTTAACCCGTTGGTCCCGGCTGTCATTCGTGGATATTTGACAGTTGTTATGGGTCGTCGACCTCCGAAAGTCTGACAATCAGTCTTATCAAGGGGCATCGTATTACCCAGTAACTGGTTTGTGGAGGTCAGATAGGCAGTTGCTCCATGTAAAATACTGGTATTCAGCTGCATCCGATTAGACTGGGAACAGGCTAGGCGGATGCGGATGATGATGATGATGATGATGATGATGATGATGATGATGATGATGGGTGTTCAGAATCATGTACTGAATCTATGGTAACAGGTTGCGCGTCAATGTCCCTGCCACCCTGTATAGTTAGGTAGATAACTTTTCAATTACATTTCTAATTAGTATTTTATTATTTAGTGGGCTGGAACTGCTTCTGAAAATAATATTTGTGTTTTTTTGTGATAAAGTTATTGGTAACTAATTGTTTATTTAATTTTAATCTTTTATCACTTACGTTATTATTGTTTATTTAAAATGTGGTTGATACAAAGTCCGGTTCTTAATTAAGTTCAAATGACATAAAACGGCTTGGACATAAAACGTCAAAGAAGCTCAAGGCTACATTGACCTTATCTAATTTATATGTCTAGACTTCTATAATAATAATAATAATAATAATATTATGTCTATAGAATGGAATTTTGTTTTATCCATTTCATAAATGCCATTTTTTTTTTAAAGATTTATTATTAAGATCACAGACCAATCAAATTTAATATTTGGGTTTTTTCAAATGCTGATTGAGGAAAACGTTTATAAAACCACTAACGATGTTAATGTTGCGTTAATCCATAACTTTTATTATAAAAACGCTTTTCTTTGTTAAATATATACCTACCTCCCCCTATGTACAGTACTTATTTAACTTTCATCATGTTATTAAAATGTTAATGTAAATGCTCTATCACAAGGGGCGCGCCTGTTGCTTCATGCGAGTTTGATTCATTCTTACAGTTTGTCCAATGACAGATTCTAATCCACACATAACTAGCAGATATACGTACTCGTATGTAAGTATTAGGTATGACGTAATTGATTACTTATAAAAATAGTTACGCAACGTATGGTTTGGTTTTCATTACGCGGCTTTGATTAGCAGAGAGGTTACATAACCTCATGTGGAAACCCTTGTCATGGAACCCGAAGTAACTGGTAACGATAGTTTCACTTTGGAAAATAATATTAGGTTTGAATAAACCTTATTAAAAAAAATAAGAATGTTACAAAATACTAACCGAGTTCTTCAAGAACCTCCATACAACTGGTGAAGTCTCCGGGTTTGTCAGATTCAATTTCCGATACATATTTGGTGTAGAAGCTGCCTCGCTGGAATAAAAGGTCTGAACCGCGGCCTCCAAACAGCAGTCCCATCTTTGTAAACTTCACTAACGCTAGACGAACTATCTCTCCCATGTACATGCCTGATATCATCTTCTCTTGTCTGTAATCAAAAGAAAATTGGTATAAAGTACAAATTAAATTAATCTTAATTAGATTTTTTTTTTAAACGCATTAAAACCTAACCATGGCTGATGCAATTTGGTTGAAACGTTGGGCATAAAAAGGGTATTGTGCCTCCACATTTTAATCTCGTGACAGAAAAGAGTTTGAATGTTCTATTCTGTGCGAATCGCGTGTAACAACATTATAGTAGCTATATTAATCGCCTACAATACAGCAAAGGAATCGAAACAACGTGTTCTGTGTCGTGTGCAAGATTGCAAGTTCATAGCGACAGTTATATCAATATAGAATCACACCTCTTCAAGAGATAAAATACTTCGCAACCTCCTTAATAGGTAATACGTAATACAGGCTGGTGACCGCAACTCCACGTCAATGCTCGTATTTTGCGTGCGTTTATTTTCCCAACTGCCTTATTCTAGTTTTCTGTACTTATAGGTAACTTGTTTATTGAAACGATGATACGTGGATCATGACTCGCTACTTAAATTAAGTAGGTAAACATAAAGAATAGATAACATGGTATCTATTTTCTTGATAATATTGTTGGGAGTGTCAAGTTTATGGACAAAAGGCGTGGTTTAAGGAAAATAAAATTGTTGAATAGTAATGAAAAATGTTCTTACATTTGTTTGCCTTTGTTGATGGAGTTATTGTCGATTTCGCGGTCGAACTCAGTGCGAACGAAGTCGAGGGCTCCATCGTCTCCGAACGCGCCCCATTCGGTGTTTATGAGAAGATCGGGCTTTCCAGGCTCTCCATCAAATAGTTCACAGTTCTCTGTCTTCTCTACGTAGCAAGCATTACTGCCAGTACCTAAATTAACAACGTCTTCATAAAAAACCAGAATCGGAATATTATGTTACTTACACAAAACATTTTTATGTAACACAACAACAATGAAAGCATTTTAAGTTAAGCTTAAAGATATTACTTGCAACACAAATAACATAAAAAATGCGTTTTAATTGTATTTAATTAATCAATTACAGGTTGTGCAAAAAAGCCTGGCATTTGTTGTTTTTGATTAGGCATGGTTTGGCTCAGTTTCGTTGAACTTAATTAGTGTCACTGCACGTGACAAAAATAACCTTATACCCATCATTTGTATTGTATATTTTAAATTGTTATGAGCACGTTATGTAATTGTTAAGAGCACGTTATTGTTAGGTATTATTAATCATGCGGTAATGTAAAACCCCTATGGTTATTAGGAAATATGATAAACAATTATTTCAGCACACCGTGATCCTGATCACATTAAAGTACCTACCAATGGCCGAACCAATGAGTTCTTATGCATTTTGAACGGTAGCGTATCGTACCTACGAGGCGTGCGCAAATCCAATTTATTATCGACCATAGAGCAGTTTGCTATGGTTATTGTGTGTTTGCAAGCTGCAAACTCACGACACTCAGTTAAAGCGACACAAATACTTAGTTACACAAAAAATAAGGTAAACCTACCAACAATGAGTCCTATTTTGCAGTTGTGGTTTTTCCAAGCGCATGACATCAATGTACCCGTAGTATCATTCAGAATAGCGCATATGTCAATCTGTACGTCCTACAAGAGTGAGAAAACATGCGTTTTAGATGTGAGATAGTAATCATAATTCCAGGTTCCAGACATGAGAGGTTATTCTACACCTGTTCTAAGGGTGAAGATGATTGATTCGTAGAGGCTTTCAAGGAGGCGTGTCAACTCGTTAGATAATATTCATTCTATTAAAATGTTTATGAGATTATGTCTAAGTTATGATTATGAATCTTATGAAGATTAATGATTTGTATTTAGTATGTGTTTTTTTTTTATTTCAATACAACGGCAATGAAAACATTCACCGTCTTTTAATAACAGCAATATCAAAAAGTAACAATTTTGCAAGCCGTTTTATTTGAAAAAATACGAATTTCATATGTACAGGTTGTTGTTTTTTTTTTGTTAAAATTAATCTTGGTAAAATTGTTATGGACATTCAAGTTTAAATTTGAACGTCAACCTGTTGTATCATCAGTATTAAATAGTGAACGTAGAAAGGTAATACAGAGATAACAGCACACGTTTAAATAACAATGGTATTGTAGGTAAATTATTATAATGTGTTGACATATCTTTGAATAGCTGTTTGTTAAATACGATGAGTAGCAAAACATGTGCCACCGTTACCTCCGAAGTTTATGGATTGCATGCTTGAAATCTAAACCCTTCTTTGTTTTTCATATTTTTTATTGGCGCAATCATGACAGGGCGAAATAATTATGATTATTTGACGTAGTGATTATAATCAAATTATCGCTGATATAATGTTATATGTATTTATGAAATATGACTAATTATTTTCTGAAAAATGAAGTGAGATTCTGGACAGTTGTTTTTTGTCATCCATTGTAACAAATTGAAGCCACTTATTGAGTGTGATATTTATCATTTAAAAATAATAAAAACAAAGCAATTTCTCGTTTCTTTAGAAAAATAAATAACTAACACTTGAAATAACAATAGAATTACTAATACAATATGAAAAAAATCTTGATGCTTCATTTTATGAATAAATCGTATAAAATAATTAATATCCACGACAAGACAAAGTAACAATATCCACCGAGTTGTTACTTTGAAAGCCTCTACTTGGCTCTCTTATGCTGACTCCAATAGTTATCATGCCTTACATTTCTAATAGAGAGCTGTTATCATCATCAACTCACCAATTATAACCCCTATTCGGCAATTTGAGTTCTTATGCGCACACGACATAAGAGTGCCAGTTGCATCATTAAGGATGCCCATCACATATATGGAAACGTCCTGTAAAATTTCTTTTTTTACATAATTTGGGCCACTACTCGTGCATACAAGAGTTTAGAGAAACATTAATCATGCTAACACACGTTTACACTTGGTTCAGGTGTAACAGTGCAGGTTGTGAAGAATATCATGTTTGAAAATGTTCACATATTAACTATGCTCAGTAGTGTGTTATAAAAGTCAACTTACCCCTCGTCGAGCAATGGCATCTTTGAGACCCTGAACGACGTCCTCTCCCACAACACCAGAACAAGAGAATCCTTTGGTCCACCGCTGCAGAATTCCTTTTGTGAGTCCCAATTGTTTTAGAGGAAAGCTGAATGTAAACCCGAGCGCTAGCCTTTCTTTATAAACTTCATGTTCCTAGTTGAAATAATAAAAGACAGTTAGGTACTGCTTACATAGCCTACAAATTAAATTAGCGTAAAAGGTACGGTTACCCACCTTCATAAAGTTTGCTAGACATTCAGCTATGTGGTCAAATAATGCAACCCCCGTGCCAGTCATAATATGATTTGGAATAGCATAAATTTTAGACTGCATATCGAAATGATTTGCTCCTAAGTTTATAATTAAAACTCTGAAATTAGTTCCTCCTAAATCCAACGCAAGGAATTTACCGCGTTCTGAAAGAAACATATTATAATAAGAATAAGTACTTAGATGTTATATCATATTATTACGGAAGGAATCGGATCCTTTTCAGATTCGGGTATATGATTTAGTATTAATATGATAGCTGTTGAGTGTTACCTTTTCCATTGGGTAAATCTTGAATGTAAGTGATCCAGCACTTGACAATAGAGTTAGCGTGACTGTCTTTTCCAAGTCCTTTGATCAAATCATTGTGGAGTCTGCTCATTATCTCCTTGATTTGTTTGTCTGTCAAGTGTAGAACTTCGCATTCTTCGCGAATCTGTAACGAATATACCATTTTACATATATTATTATTCGAAAGTTTCACTTGAGACAAACGACACAGGTGCTAATTTTAGATGTTCTTGTAACCAGTAATGTAGGTAGGTATGTCGATAGAAGTTTTTAGTCGAGGTCTTCGGTGCAATGTCGCATCAATACCTACATAAACAAAATTAAGTGCTACATTTCTAACAAGCCTTTATTATTTAATATATTGTTTTATTATTTTTACTTATACAATACACATGGTGAAACACCCTTTGTATATTTTATTCAGCCCAGTTTTCTACCTAATTTTATATTTATGAGTAAAACCAAAGCACATCCTAAAAAGTAGTATAATTAATACTTTGTTGCCAACTAGTTTTGAAAATCTTAGTATGGAACTAAATATGCAATACGTTGACGTACGAGCAAGTTGTTCATTATCGCGAGCGAGTTTCACAAGGTCAAAGCGGTCATTACAACACTACAGTTGCTTTCCAATGCAAAGCCGGCTTTGAAATAATACATTTTGAAATCAAAGTAAATGTGCTGCACTCACCTTTGGTAAATTATTAATTACTATGCCCATTTTTAAACACTTGTATACTGACTATTTAATAAACAATATAACACCGCGCGGTTTATAATATTAAGTACGACACGTCTCGGCAGACCCGCAACAAAATGAGGAATAAATACGACTACGGACCAGCTAGCTAGTAACGGACGTCGGCGTCGCCGTCAGCACTGCATTGAACGCGCTCACATACGCGGTCTTTTTCATTCATGATAGTAAACTATTGTTATCTCGTTTTAGCCAGTTCATGTTGTTTGTGCTAGAACGGTAACGGTAGAGAATATATGACACGCGAAAATGAAAAATATAGAAAAGTGTTGCCTAATCTCATGTAACAAAGTGTTTTTACAATTAAAAATGCGTTTTCATCGTCTTCAGGTTCATATTATTTAATGATTTGAAAGAGCGTTTTATCGTGTTTCAAGGCGTGCCCCTCAGTGTACGAATCTGATTGGCTATCGCGTGGGCTCGCTCTTGACGTCATGGCATTCCTTGATATTCACATTAACAATTATTGCATGAGTAGTAGTGAATTGTTCCTTTTATATGTGTGTAAAGGTTGATATGGCTAATGCGGCCCGCAAAACTAACATATTTAAATCAGGATTATTATGAGTGGATCTTTATTAAGGATGTCATAAATATGCATATCCAGCGAGCAACTGATAGTATACTATTTATGTTAAGTAAGAATTATTAACATAATATAAATAAACATTCACCGCTCTAGAATTCTTCTATTTAATTTAATATTTTTTGTAACTTAAAAATCATTTTTGAATGATTTATGTATTTAACCTCCAACGTTATTTATTTTTTCTATACATTCTGTACCTAACTACCTACCTATCTATCTACAGTTTTATCTATGTATCATTCAAAGAAAAGTTGCTATACTAAAGTAACTAATAGTCAGCTACAGAAAAATGCTTTGGAAGACCATCGTAACTTTTGTAGATATTGCAAAACACATGGGTACAACTTACACCATGAAAGAAGGGTCATTCTCCAAAAGTCATGTTCAAGTGTCTCAATAATTTTTGCATGTTGTCTTTCAATGATTAATATTATACTGACTTGTGAAAAGTTAAACAAAATCCATATTTATTAGGACCAGAACTTACAGTACCTATTGATATTCACAAAACTTTCCATTTATGTGACTGACTGACTGACGACTAATACCAATCGGCAGCAATGGTACCCTTTCTCTACAATAAAAAATATATTATTTTGTGACAATTATTGCCGGTGCTGTTCTCAATGCCTTCAAAGTTTTGGATCGCCATTCCATCTATAAAGTTTTCCTGTTTTACTGACGAATCTTATTCCCATCTCAAATTTCCAACATGTATTATTATTTTCCTTAAGCTATTCAGCAGATAAGGAGTAATAATGTTTTCATTTACGTCATGGCCTGTAAACTTGTAAAGATAGCAAAATATGTACTGCAAATGTGAAATAAATGTCCACCTATCCTTTTGAGTTTACTTAATGTTTTACAGAACATGATAGTTAAAAATATTTTTATATCAACCATCAAAGTAAGTTCAAAGTGAACAGCCTTATTACCAGCATATTTTTCTGTGCTGCCTATTTAAGAGTCGCAAATACGACTTAATTTATTGGTAAACATCGTAATAATTGAAGAAAAGCTATAAATAAAATGAGACGTTTCGCGTCAGGAGAAACGCACGCTCAAGCACTTTCTTGGCATAGTGTGTCTGTTTATTTTTGAGACTCGAGTGTTGCCCTACAGTGACGACGACAACGCTGCACGAGTATCTACATAATTCACTACGTTTGACGTAAGAAAATACTGACAATGAGTAGCTTAACAAACAATAACTCATGTGGAATTTTCCTATAAAAAACATATTTTTTTTAATCTTAATTTAATAACATTGACGCTAATTCGTCTCGAAAAGTGTTCTTCAGCACAAACAAATCAGGGTGTGCCGCTGGCTAGACTAGACAGTATTATCTTCCTACTTCAGCCTGAGTACTCCGATAAAGTACCGTATCGCATTAAGATAGCAATTTATAGTGATTAATTTATCTTTGTGATCATACCTCTATGATAAATGTGATAAAGTCATTCGAAATTAAATTGTAGAGTCAAAGTGAAATTTCCTGTTTTGTAACGAAAGCAACTGCAATATCTGTTTGCTATTATGCCCGTTACTATTATACATTAAAATTGTATTCAATCTCAATAATAACTATTATTTACTGACCGTCTCTTCTGTAAATAAGAACTTAAAACACTTATCAGTTTTAGTTGCCTTCTTACAATTGATTTAATCCTAGTTTTAGTATTAGTAAATCTCGTAATGCATCTATGGTTAATTTAAGTCTGGCACATTTCAAGTCAAAAGTTAAGTACTATTGTTTTCACATTTATTTTCACATCCAAGTACCCATCTATCTAAGATTAATATTATCTTTATAACCTTGATTGTTGAGATTGGAATTCGTGAGTAGCAGATTATACGTTTTAAAAGTCACTATTTACTAGTCAAAACTAGTTATATCAGAATAAAACGTCGCTAATGGCATGTGATAATATATTCTACAAACTATTCTAGAGTTCAATATTCACGACTGATTAATCCTTCAACAAAATGAACTTCTGGAGAACCAAACATTATTCGTTTTAGTATCAATACGCCATATGCGGTCTCAACATATATTTCAACATTATATAAATTGATTTCAATTTTTGTTTTTTGTTTTTTTGTTTTCAATATTAATTTCGAAAATTTTAATATGTCTACAAAATAACACACTTCAAGAGACAAAACTGAAACATGAACAGACTTCCTGGTACCTACAGCTTTTGTTCATCTACCCACTGATTTACTTCTATAGAACAAATTATTAATGTTAATTTGATTTGCTGTCTTTATGGTTATACCTGCTGAAATGTTATTATTCTGGATTCTTATTCATTGCATCTACTAAGTCCTAGCGTCAAGCGATGGCAAAATATTGGTTCAGAGACTGAACACACTCATAAAACCTAATTGTCTTGCTCTTTAATCATCCTAGTTAAATGATAGTAAAATCCACATTAGTACGCTACGTTACTGTTTAACCTATAAGATCAGATCTATATATTCTAAGGAAAACCATGATGGACTACCAACGTCCTAACCTATTACGAAAATGATGCAATTATTTCTGTACATAGGTACCGATCATTATTCTTGCTTTGTAGTACCTAGTTTATAGGAACATATTCATTTAAGTGGCTATCTGAATCATAATTATTCATTCGATGACTAGGGGAATCCCTACGCTGCATCAGCCGGGAATTTGAAGGGAGGAAAATAACAATAAGTGGATGCCTTAAGCCCAAAAGATAAAATGTTTAAGTAGGTATCGGGGGTAGATAAATGATCTGATAAACGAAAAAGGTTCCTGCGGTAAATTACCGACCGGCATGATTCACTGTTTTTATTTTAATAGCGATTGTATAATCTTTGTGACTGTACAAAAAGTTCGGATAAGAATTGAAAAGTGTAATGCAGAACATCCTTTCGTTTGTGGTGGATTGGAAAAGTTCTAATCGGAGCAAATATTTGGTTTTGTAATACTCACAACATCTCTTGCTTGCCGCATATCGATTTGTCTTGTCAGTCGCGATGACTGAGATAAAAGGTGATGGACGAGTAACGTTGGAGTCCACAGGGTGCTGACATAAATTTAACCGGGCACAAGATAACAATATTGTATCCGCGTTCTAGCAAATACCGGTATCGGTGACTGCTAAGCCGTGTAGAAGTGAAAGGAACAGAGTAGAGTGCCGTGAGCCACGCAGAACACTTGCTCGGCAAGTCGAGGGTCACCTTGAGACGACGCGGGCCGCGGCGCATGTGCACCACACCCTCGGAATCGCCGCCCGCTCCCCGCGCCCGCGGCGCGCCGTGCATGACGTCACGTCGCGCACGCCCCCCTGCCCCGCTCCCGCGAAGGCGCGAACTATACTACAGCTATGATACCTTGCTCACGTGATGCCCTTCATGTAATATTGCGTCAGACATTTTTAGTACCGAATATTGAATAGTAAAGTACGGTAGTTAAGTATCATGATGGTAGTGCTATTTGAAGTACATATAAGAAATTCCAAAAATTTAAAAGCTTGCAAAGATGTACCTACTGCTAAGAACATATATAATTGATTATTAAGAACTTATAGTGTAGACATTTTTTTTTATTTCTGGCTGTAAAAACAACACCTAGGTATTTCCTAGTAGTAAGAACTGATGCCATGTTGAAAGTGATGATAGAATAGAATCAATCGCAAGATTGAATAGCTACTTTCAATTTGTTGGTAAGTGTCCACACAGATAAGTACCCACGGGTGTGTCAGCGACGAGGTGACGTGCCCCCAACCATGTAGGTATGTTTGTAACAGTCATACTCACAAATCGCAACGGACCACAAACACGACGCATAGGAGCAGTGCGCCGCAGAGCGTGACACAGCGCACGTGCTCAGCGTACTCATTATTTCACATCTAAGTATGCCAATTTAAATATTCTCACACTATATATAATATAACATTTCTAAACTATGGCGCTAATTGCGAACGTTTACACTAGCGTCCTTTAATCCTAAATGAAAGGATAACCTTCATGTACGACCTTTGTTTCCTAAAACAGATTCCGGAAAGAAAAAAATGTTGTGATAGACTTACAATTAAACTAACTATACCATATACCTACTTATTGTGATAACTTGTGAGTTTGTGACATTATGTACCTATTACTGAATTATTGAAGTTTATAAATACGAATACAATTTATACCTAAGTACTTACCTATAAAAAAATTGTGTTATCTTCCAACATAACTGACTGCATCCCTTGTCGGATAAGGTATCTACAGAGATAATGTAACAAAGGGTCACAGAAACTAGCAAACGTCAACACAACGCCGATTGTTATTGAGATATTTAACGACCGACACTTATAGATTGACCTGCAGACCCTGTACCGTTTGATCTTAGATATCTCCTAAGTATATTAAATATTATTATGCCTAGCAAATTATATTGATAATTATTTATTTTTGATAAACTGGAGTTGATCAATTACTCTGCATAGTACGAAAATTCTAAACGATATTTTGTTTTATTCGATTTTCTTTTCCACGGAATACCTGCGTCTGAATAAATTATCCGGATTAGGAGTAAATACCTAGTGAGACCCTTCTGTTTACCTCATTTCATCAGAGTATTTCTAATTTAACGGCTGTTTTACCGTGAATAACTATGTCATTTAGGGGCCAATAGTCTCCCATATCTTCGTACAAAAGCCAATTCAATGATTAATTACCCACGTCACTAACAAACAACACTAGAAACGCTATTTTCCTCATTATGTGTGGGTATTTCCCGTGAACAAACGTATCAATTTATATAACGCCTACAACTACCATATTATACCTATGTATTATAAATTCATAATAATTATATCAACTGCTGTAGATAATAATCTGCGCATTTATTAGGTTTTAAGTCATTAAACACCTTCAGCGGCCGCGAATTATATTTAAATCAACATACAACCTGATACTGACCTGCAAATTGCAAAAACATAAGTAATTGTGAATTTCGCGGGCTACCCTCACGCTTTCGCCTTAACAGCTGAACGGAATTGGATGATAGGCATACGGATAGGCCTGGGTTGGGACATAGGATATTTTTTTATCCCGGTAGTAAATTCCCGGGGGATAGTTTGCAAAAGCTAGTTTAAATATAAATATTTTACATGAAAAAAAAAAACACAGAACTTGTTTATTTTTGGTAGTACTCGTATTTCAGTATTGGATATTTGCATACGTCATATTTTCACTCTGTAAGGGCGTTACGGGCAGCGCGGCGTCGCTAAATTCTGAAACTTTGTCATAAAGCCAAGTGTGTAGGATCGTCGATCCGTTTTACTGATCAGTGTCCTATCAACACCCTAGTATGATATCAAAAGCGCACAGTAAGTAACTACTGTTGTTATACCAAAAGTAAAAATAAAATAAAAAAGAATTTTCTTTTCATGATATTTTTATCCAATTGGTATGCTAATAATGAAATCATATTTTCATTTGAAAACTCCACTGCAGGGTCGATGCATGTTAATATTAAATGTCACCTAGTGTAACGAGTAACTACCATTTATTTATGGATATTTTATAAAATGTTTTGACTAGTTATCCAATTAAAGTCGAGGGTTACGTAACTAAAAATTATCAAATTCTGATTAGTAAATTCCAATAAATAACTAGAAATATTTTTATGCAAGTAAGTATATCCAGGCGTTTTAAAATCATTTACCTTGTACTCGACCAAGTCCGTAGCCATTTTTCGGTCTTGATAGTTGTCCCGATATTCACCGACGCACTCTGTATCACAGTTAATATGGAAATAACTCGATTATTTCTCCACACGTCTTTACTATGAAGCTCCACAATAAAATCCTTTATCTTGACAATTACCACTGTATAATCTTTATCTAAATTGCGTCCAATGAATTGCGGTAGAATTACATCTATTTAATAGTACATACGTATGTGTTATATAAATTAACTATGGCCATAAAACGCGCGCTGGTGTTCTAAATAGTTAATAAATTAATTCATTTTTATGGATTGATATTTTTGGCCGTGGTGGTCTTCGGAAACTAAATAAAATGCGAGTATTATGGTTAGGTAACAATCACTGGTCTGATCGTACTTTGGCACTCAAATAACGATACTTGGAGCTCTCCCAAACTAGGTGTGGGAAGATGAGATTCCGAACACTTCGGACGCATAGGACATAGTATTTTCGTTCGAGACGTTTTATTTCCTTTATGAAAGAATCGAGAATTTTAGAGACGTTACTAAAACAAAGTTCCGATATTACCTATAATGGCTAAGTCCGATGCGTCACTGTTCTATTTTCCGCGTCCATTAACGTGATCGGACTAAGAGCATACTGGCACTTTAATTAAACAATTATCAATATTATCATATATTTTTTCGTTATACGAATGCAGAGTTGAGGTAGGTAATCTTTGAAGTAATTGCAATTTCCTCTAGTAGCAGTCGCACTCTAGTTATTGCTATTCCATTCATTGCACCTACAGAACGACCTTAACCTTTAATGCGAAAAAAGTGAGGTTCATTCTGTAAGGCGACATACTTTAGATACCAGTATCTGGGGAAATAGTTACTTATTATGAAATCTTTATATATATAAAAATTACGTGTCACGTTGTTTGTCCGCGATGGACTCCTAAACTACTGAACTGGTTTTAAACTTGATTTGCACACCGTGTGCACTTTGATCCAACTTGAAAGATAGGATAGCTTACATCTCAATTTATAGTCGCAATATTATTTTATTGCAAATTATTTGTCTATTATTTGACAGTCACAATTATCTGTTAGCTCCAAACGATCTAACATATGGCGATATTGAGTAAGTATTCAATAGATGGCGCTATGTTAAAAATACAAACGTTTCATATAAGCTATATGAAACGAATATATTCATTTCATTTTTTTTTTTTTCATATATTATAAAGAGAAAGATATGATTGTTTGTTTGTATTGAATAGGCTCCGAAACTACTGAACCGATTTCAAAAATTCTTTCACTGTTGGGAAGCTACACTATCTCCGGGTGACATAGGCTATATTTATTATGCTTTGCTACCCGGGCGAAGCCGGGGCGGGTCGCTAGTATCTTTATATGGCATAAGTTAATGGAAACAGTTTTTATGTTATGCACTGAAGTAATGAACACTGGGCAATTTTACACCACGAAACAGAGTTTTTAGAAGGTAATATTTCAAACATTGCACATAATTAAATAGGTACATGAATTAATGTGAATAATTCTTAGTTCTAATTAAATGGTTAACGCAAATCTTTCTTCGTCACATTCCCAATCACAACCAGAGCTCGCAGTGGTTAAGAGCAATATATACATATACACTTATGAAACAATCTAAAAATGCAACACAAAAACTGTTGATAGCTATAGACAATTAAAAGTTATCGGCTCCTAAAAAAAGCTGACCACCAATGAACAAGGTAATTTTGCTGAATTTAAAGTCAAACGTAAGAGTAGGTATCTACCTAGGATCCAGTATTTGAGATTAAAAGCAAGTTGTCTCAGGACTCGATAAGCAATTTAAAATAAAGTTAGTAATAAACATTTTTTTACAGTTAGCTGCCTTCACGATTTTTCCCGTCATTTTAATACGCTAGCTACCTTGTTAACACACGTCTGATGCTCAAACTGCAAACTCTAGAATTAATGTGCGACATACATAGACCATAGTATTTAAAATAAAGTTAGTAATAAACATTTTTGTACAATTACCTACCTACACCATTTTACCCGTCATTTTAATACGCTAGCTACTTTGTTAACACACGTCTGATGATCAAACTGCAAACTCTAGAATTAATATGCGACATACATATACCATAGTATTTAAAATAAAGTTAGTAATAAACATTTTTGTACAATTACCTACCTACACCATTTTACCCGTCATTTTAATACGCTAGCTACTTTGTTAACACACGTCTTATGATCAAACTGCAAACTCTAGAATTAATATACGACATACATATACCATAGTATTTAAAATAAAGTTAGTGATAAACATTTTTATACAATTACCTACCTTCAAGATTTTACCCGTCATTTTAATACGCTAGCTACTTTGTTAACACACGTCTGATGCTCAAACTGCAAACTCTAGGATTAATATGAGACATACATAGACCATAGTCTTATAGTCTAGGACCTGTTTCCCCAATTTGACTCATCAATATTTATAACACGTTGTTTTTCTTTACTTCCTACAAAAGTATATTCTATTTCAGATAATATTTGAAACTATAAACTGATGACTTGTTATACCTAAAGCATTGCATTTCATGTAGTAATTGTAAGTTTCTCATTTCAGGAAAACTACGCCTCATTATTTTTCCTCATTATTCGTACATACATTCAATTTTCCCGCTTCAGTGATGTATGAAAAATCGCTTAGAAATTGTTTCTCCTACCTTCGTAGACGAATCTGCACGTTTGCGGCAACACGGTAATATATTGGAGAACTTCATTTAATTTGCTTGAATTTTTGCGACTGATGTTTGCACAACAACCTACATGAATGCTTTTAATACTTAATTTGACTTTCTTTCTTTATAATACCTAAACTACTGATTATACGATTATAATTTAGCGATAACAATTATCTGCAAATTTTATTTATTTTGTTGTTCACTAGTTTTTGCCCGACGCTTAGTTCCCGTGCGAGGATTATTTATGGAAAATGCAAGAAAATTCTGTCGTGTCCCGCACAGTGTAGGGCTTGTAGAATGTATAATAAAGTGTATATGTATCTAGGGTTGCCATCTGGTCGGGAGTCGATTGCCGACTCCCGGCCACCGTAGGCGCGGGCTTGCGGACGGCGAGCAATGGGCAGCTCGCCGTCCGGTAAGGACCCCGGGTCGATGGCGCGTCGTGTTCCACGCGCGCCTCAAAGAGATGTCAGCACAATTGACGCGGTCGTATAAGGCCGATGCCTGCCGGGGTCGCGGATTGTTTGAAAGAGTTACCATGGCCCGGGCACACAGGTAACTGAAGGAACACGGGTGGCTTTTAGTCAGTAAGAGTCTGACACACCCTTCCGCTCCGCCCAGAACGGGAGAGGTCATTTGATGATTTCAAACCCAAAAAAAAAAGGGTTGCCATCTGTCCGGCTTTTGTTAGGCTTTTTATTAGTGTTACGCGGTGCACGCAGCGCCTGCAGAACTAACGCGACGCAAGCTACGCAAGGCGCAACGTGTTAAGGACGAGGCGGGGCGGGGGACAGTGACTATTCTTGATTCGCGCGGGTATTGTCTTTAGTCGGTATAAAAGTGAAGTTTGGCTATTAAAGAAGGTAAGCTTCGGCTTTTAGGGCATTTTGTCCGGCCTCTAATACAGCGCAGAGTCAGGCTTTTTTATTTTAGAAGATGGCAACCCTATGTGCATTCTAATTGTAGGGCGGTGACATTATTTGGAAAAAATAATATCATACCGGCTGAAAATCATACCAAAAATAGATTTTCCTTAGTGCACAAGAGATCCAAGCGTCAGGTGATCCAGTTGTGGGAGAGTCCAAATTTAGAGCATGTCAAAGTTGAAAAAAAACTTAGAAAAAAATAATATCTATTCTGTGCCAAAACCTTATGGAACGGTTTTTGGAATCATCTATAAACTATGTCAGTCGCGTAAATGAACTTGATTGTTGCGATGGCACATAAGGGCTAAATTCGAAACTATGGTTTAGGTTTGATTGTGTGGAAAGTAGGGCAAAGTGGTCGAAGGAACCATGACCTCAATTTTGAAGGGAAAAAACCTGTATTTTAGTTTTTTGAAAAATCATTTGCCTGACCCGGGAATCGTAACGTACGAAGCTACTACGCTTTAGACTGGCAACTAGCTTCATATTTTCCGACTGATTGACTTCTTGATAATTCAAAAGTGCCTGTAATTGTTTTCATTGAAATAAATTCTTTGAGTTGAGTTGTATTTTAAAACTTTAGTTAATATTGCTTAAAACAGAGCCCAAATCACCGAATCAAATCAATGCCTATCAGATAGCTCATCAACTTCTTTTAAATGGGAAACCCTCGAATAAACTACGTGAAATCCCTAAAACAGTCAACCTGTAGCACCAATATCAGCAAACCATTTACGTTATCATCATCTCAGCAATAAAGGCTCTTAAAAAGCGGAAACGCCGCTGGTGTGGACAACATGTTTGTGGAACAATTCGAAAACTTGAGTCCAGTAGCGGCGTCGTGGTTGCTCGCCCTTTTTAACTTATGTCTGAGAGACATAAAACTCCCCAAGCAATGGAGAAAAGCTAAAGTAATAGCGCTCCTCAAACAAGTAACGTCTCTAACGGAACCAAAATAAACTACAGCCAAATTTCCCTTCTGTGTAACATATTCTGTTTGAACGGCTAATCCTTAACCGACTGCGGCCAGATCGACACTGGGTTAATCTTAGAACAAGCTCGTTTCCAACCTGGAAAATTATTCACCGGGCAAATCTTCCGTCTCACCCAATATATCGAAGATGGATATGAAGCCAACCAAATTACCGGTGTTGCCCTAGTCAATCTATCAGCAGCTTACGACATTATTAATTTAAAAGATAACTATCCACTAACATTTCTAACTAACGATCAAGCGTTTATACGCATCTTGGGTAAAATGTTACGCAGCTGACTGTTCATATTATATTTAAATTCTGATAAACGCAGATCTTGAAAAAGGCCTCCCAAAGGCAGTGTTCTAGCTCCCATTTTATTTAACACTAGCGACCCGCCCAGGCTTCATACGGGTAGTAGAACATATAATATATGCCTCCTTTTTTTTGCTATATATACGCCTGTTGCGCCGTGCATGTGGGTTAAATTAAAATATAGTTCTGATGTTCATTTTGCTTGGAGTATTTTTAATGTCTTTTATTTCCAATCCTGCAAGATGATGATTAGAAGATATTTTTATGACATAGCGGCGACACGTGCACTGTCACGATTTTTTAACTTAACTATTAGACCAAAGTTACATAGTGCACCGGACAAAGTTTTGCCAATAACGGCGTTCGCCTAAATGGTAGACATAATTCTATCGCGGACTTCTTTTTTTGGACCCATTTATGAGTAACAATCCCACTGTACGTTATTTATGTGTACATCTAACAGTTTCTGCAGCGCACGCCGAGATAGCTCTCAAACGGCAAGATTTCTTTCGACTTCTTCAACTATCATTGTCATATTTCAGCCAATTTACACAAAACTTTAATGAATTATACACCTAAACCTGCCTCATGAATCACTCCATCCATTGGTGAAAATCGTATGAAAATCCGTTTGATAGTTTTTGAGTTTATCGCGTACAGACAGACAGACGCGGCGGGGGACTTTCGACAATCAGCCGAAAGCGATCAACACTGACAGTTTTTTTTGACACTGCAGACGACCTGGTGTTAGGCTACAAGGACAACAAAATATCGAGGATGCCGAAGCAAGTCTCGAAATGGCTCTAATTAATCTCAGTACATACTACGAGAACAATGATCTAAGGCCTAGTCCGTCTAAAACACAATCTTGCTCATTCCACCTGAGAAATCGTCAGGCCTACAGCAAACTTAAAATACAATGGTTAGGCGCTGTCATTGAGCACGATAACAACCCCGTCTATTAAACCTGCAAAAGAGCTCCCAGCGGGTCACCCACTGGGGCTGCGGATTGTTCGAAAGAGTTACCGTGGCCCTGGCGCACAGGTAACTGAAGGAACACGGGTGGGTTTTAGTCAGTAAGAGTCTGACACGCCCTTCCGCTCCGCCCAGAGCGGGAGAGGTCATTTGATGATTTCACAAAAAAAAAAAAAAAAAAAAGCGGGTCACCCACTGCCATGGCCCACCTGGAAATTGCTTAACCGACTATGAAGCCAGGTGGGCCGCTGCAGGTACAAATTAATCTGATGAGACACAGTGCGACTGTGGAACCACGTTACAAATGATCCGTCACGGCCTCACCTCTTGTTGTGCTTTCTGTTCAATAACAGCTACACTATGAAAGACTTGCGAGGCCAATGCTAACGAATTCCGGTCGATCTTATTTAAAACTTGGAAATGGAATAATCGATACAACGAAGAAGCAGAAGCATAGAACAATAAAGTTGTTGTAGGAGACAATAAAGTTGTTGTAGGAGGCCCACTGGTTGTATTTTTTGTGCAGAATTTTTAGCAAGCTACCCTTGAATTTACGGCCCAGAAAGGCGGCTGCAAGGATATTACTCTAAGATTTATTTATTTTTTTAATTGGCTGGCCACAGAACGGACCTGCCACAAAAACATATATCTTAATCGTTTCATCGCTATAATAAAGTTGATGAATATATTGGTTCTAATAAATTTTATAGCGATTATTGCGTATCTACTTAGATAATATTGGAGAATTCATTATTTAATTGTAGCTTTAGTTGTAGTAGATAGTGACACTGTATTTTAATGGTTGTAATTAAAATGAAGGTTTTACTACGGCACGGGTTCTTAGCTTTTTACAATAATAGATTGTTATACAAGGAGCTAAAATGACCCATTATATACGAGGTAGTTTTATTCACGAAGGTCGGCGAGGGAATAAATGGAAACCGAGTAATAATGGGTTTTTAGCGCCGTGTGTTACACTCTACTTTTCACTACGATTGATAGAAAATAAAATAATCCAATACAATATTAAATAGTTTATTCAAAATTAAATGTACAATTTGTACAATTATGGATATTTAACGAGATGTTTTTTCGGCAACTTAATTTCAGTCCTCTGTGAAGATGAATGTTGAGTTGTCTGTGGGGTAAACGTGGAAGATACACGTAGTTCCAGGTTTGAGGGTCTCTCCTTCGAATGTTCTGAATAGAGAATCAGCTGAGTTGACTCATCCCTTGATGTCGATGGTCGTGGGCTAGTTGGGAGAATTTTGATGCGTTCTGTATATCACAGAACGCATCAAAATTCTCCCAACTACCTGGGTGATATCAAATTTGTTTTGAATGGAGTTCTCTATATAGCCTTCCGCCACTTGATTTGAACTCCATCCACCGTAGCGTTTTAGCGTTGTTATATTTGCAACAGAATTCGCCAAGAGAATGGCGGATGTTCTTCGGAAACAATGGCCAGTGTACTGTTCCGGATCAGGCAAGTTTAGATAGGTGGCGATCACTTTTGGCATGTTGCTTAGTTTATTTTTGCCTATAACTTGCCTTGTGCATTTTCCGTTTTGATAGTTGAGAAAAAAACTAGGCGTGCCCACTCCACTCGGACGTAAATCATGGTAGGCTAAGACAATTTTTTAAAATTCTCCACTTATCAACGAATTTCCTTTCCTTAATTGTCTTTGTATTGGGCAGATTTATGGCTTGAAGATGGGTATCAGTTTCGACATCTTCCACTGTTAAGTTAGCCAGTTCTATCCCTCTGCAAGCACCGCTGATCCCAAAAATTAAAGCAACCTGTAAAACAAAAAATAAGTGTGTTGAAACTGTGTTTTGGTTGGTAGTTTGATGAAAATAATAGAAAAACGTTAAAAAAATGTCACCTTTGTTGCCAAGTATTTTTCATTTGGAGCCTTGTTTACGAAATTCTCGATATCTTTCCTCGTGCAAACTTTGGATTTCTTGGCCTTGTAGCCGGTGGATAATTTCTTGAGAAATCAGTCAAATTTACACATTTCTTTATATTGACATTATGTCTTGTCTGTATAGTTGTTCGTAACATTGAATATGTGCTCCAAAGGGTTAAACTTTGATATTATTTGGAAAGTCCATCAAAATACGTAAGAAAAACTACTTCCGTAAGCGAATCCACTCGTTTTTCTGTCCTCCACTTCATAAACTTTTCGTAAGTATTTAAATAAATGCTTCGTGACCTTGACGGCAGTAGATTGAAAATTATTTCTTTTCCTTTCTCTTGCATCTGCAAATTAGCGTCTCCATTCTCACTTAATGATGATATTTTCACTGTTGTAAAATAAATTATTACGGTCACCAATTTAATTAGTAATTAGAGAAAAATTCTAAAGAAGCAATGCCATGTTTTTTTTCATCTGTAGTACCTATATTAAAAAGTACTCTGTGATCTGTAGCCGCAACGCAATGCACGCATTCTACCGAAGCGATCACCGCTTTTAGTTCCATTTTCATAAATAAAATGTTCTTCTTTTTCATGAAAGAGTAATAAGTCGAGTCTTTATTCATGTTTATTCTGCTTATGAGTAGACTTTCGTTTTTGTAGGTTTGCTGGTAACAAACAAAAATTAAAAAAAAAACTTTTTCCCTAGAGGAAAACATACTATTTTAGTCCCGCTCTGGTACGCTACAATGACGGACTTTTTGAGCAAGTTTTTGGAGTGAAAAACAATTTATTGCAATGATATTAAGTTGACAAAACAAATTGAAAAATAATAAACCAACAAATATTATAAAAAGATAACCAGTAAAAAAGAAAACAACTTTCAGATAATGATTTGAAATTGTTGTATAGGGTTCATATTAACAAGTTTTCCGCTACTATTAATTTGTTCCATCGTTACAGTTTTAAATATACTCGACATAAATGTCGTGTCATTTTGTTTTTCGTATAGTACACACAGTGAAAGAAGACCAATGTCTTTATTTCACACTAGCTGCTGCCCGCGGCTTCGCCCGCGTGTACGTCGGAAATTATTCCACGGACACTTGCTACCCGGACCTATTTTACTCCTTATAACATTAGCTATCTGCCAGTGAAAGTCCCGTCAAAATCGGTCCAGCCGTTTCGGAGATTAGGCGGAACAAACAGACAGACAGACAAAAAATTTAAAAATTGATTTTTTGTTATAAGTACCGTAAATACTTTCATATGCATTTAGTAAAAATTTGTTATTTTGACATTACAAACGGACACTTCAATTTTATTTATTTGTCTAGATGTATAGAAGCTGTATAGATAAAGGTATCATTATATATTTTTAATATTAGGTCAAAATCAACCTACCCAGCCTTTTCCCAACTAAGTTGTGGTCGGCTTCCAGTCTAACTGGATGCAGCTGAATACCAGTATTTTACTTGGAGCGACTGTCTGACCTCCACAAACCGTGCAAGAAACTGGGTAACACGAACCCTTAGTAAGACCGGTTGTCAGACTTTTGGGCTTCTGACACCCGTAACGACTGTCAAAGATCTACGAATTACAGCCAGCACCAACGGCTTAACGTGCTTTCCGAGGCATGGAGGGGTCTCGATATGCAATGGATGGTCACCCATCCACAAACCGACCGCGGCAAGCGTAGCTTTACCTTGGAGCGATCTGTGCGGCTGTTATTATTTAGCCACGAGCCCCTAATATAATTACCCCCCTCCCTAATATTAGGTATACTCTATCAATAAAGGTACTGGCCCTGGTCACATTTATTTATACGACGAGTGCTAAATACGCTTTCAAGTTTTCAAAAAAAAACACTACCGCTTTTATAAATATTAGTCAGAGAACTCAGAGACAGTGAGCTGTTGGTCAGTAATTACAATTTTTTATAAGTACCTACGTGTGTAATAAGACGACAGGAAAAAAGAAAAAAAAAACAAGCTGACGTAGTAACTTATCACTACAAAACTATAATATGCATGACAAATTATGTTTAAGCATGACACTGTAAAATTTTATAGTCGTTCATCGTCTTTATTAATGCTAACGATTCAGTAGCGCCATCTATAGAAAATGATTGTATTAAAATACGTGAACGATTCAGTAGCGCCACCTGTTGCAAATGTGCGAAACTAGAGTAAACGCGTGCAGCGGCCTCTAGGTATAGTATTGCGAAATACAATGACATTACCGCTTACAAGGATCACAATGTCTAATAAAGCAATGTAGAGATGGCATTATATAACCGGCTGTTATCATCAATCCGGCTCTCTTCTCGCTTAGAGTCTAGCTAGACAGATTCTGACAGAGAAACTGGGCATTGCACACCATAAGGGCACATACCTTCGCACTGTCCAGCTCACCGCATCACGGTCAGCCGTACGGTTGCCCGCAGCATGATTTCGGGTAAATTTGCGGCTACCCGAATTATGGGTAGAAAAGGCTTACAAAAATGCTTATTAAAATCAGTAACATAGACCGTAAAACCCGCTAATTGTCCGCTCCCATATATGCTAGGAAGGTAGCCTATCTTCATTTAATTAAGGCACAATTTTGATATTAAGGCACAATTTTGATGTCTCACTGGCATCCTAATCTCAACAACCTATTTGTGATTATTACCTACATTCTTACCTAGTTTATAACGTAATGCCTGAACTCAATTATGCACGCAAAAGTCGCAGGCAAAAGTCTGGCCTTTTTTTTACTGTATACTACGGTATACCTAAAGTAAAAAACAGTGATGGACCCCAAAATTACTTTAGTAGGAAATGTGGGGATCGTTTTCAAATCATTACAAGTAAGTATATAAAGTTATCGCCTACACCTATCATAAAATAGAAAGTACTAACATTTCCGCACATAAAATATTTGGACCACGAAATGCAAGCAATGTGATTCTGAAAGAGTGATGAATTTAAATGGTATTGTGTGAGCAATGATATGAGTGAATATGGAAAAGGAGTGAATGTTAACGTGACGTGACCAATGTAGAAGAATTGAAGAGGAAGTAATTTTTCGCCTACACCAAGTAACTTCAACAAGGGCATGAAGAAGAGAAAACGAAAGATATACATATATTATACATATACTTACTACTACACTACAAGTACACGCAGCAAACTATAAAACTAGAAAATTATACACTGATATTGTATTACAATCGCGCCATAATAACAGATAGGACCATCCACTTATAGACCAGACAACCCTTCAGGATAAATTAAGAAAAATATCTTACCTTATAGACATTGCAGTTCCTAACACCCACAACCTACAAAGAACAATAGCTGAAAAAATAAGCAAATACGCTGAACTTAAAGAAGAGATCACAAGAAAAAAAGTGCACGTTATTCTCATAGTTCTCTCCACGACAGGCGTTAGTTACCCCCAAACATCGGTAGGACTTTGCCAAAACTGTCGTTTTAAAAGGCGGGAGTGCGGGTGGGCGGGTTGTATGACCCCGCCTTTGAAGGAAAAGTTGTGAACTCCCTCCCCATTTTGAAATATGTTTTTTTTTATATTCTAACCTAACTTTCGAACTTTCTTGTCTTGATATCGATTTAAAGGTCGGAAGAGGATGGCGGTGGCAATTAAAATGAAGGGGGAAGTAGCAGCCGCCTTACCCCCCCTTGCATCCGTTAATGGATTATTAAGACTTAAAAAAAGAAGGACTTTTATATAAGGATATAATATATATATATATATGTATATATTTGAGAGGGGGAGGGGGGATACCCCCGCAAAGAAGTATAGGAAATGCATTTTTTTTTATATCGTCTACCTGATTTATGGGGGGAGGGAGTGGGAAGGAGATCCCCCAGAGGCGTAGTCGACGGATTGCCGCTCGGCGAGGCTCCTATTTTTGTCCGCAGGGTTTAAAGGAATCTAACACGAAGGAGATGAAAAGGACTAGTTCGCTCGCTCACTTGAGCCCCGTTCATCCCCTTCGAATCTAACCTGTCCGAGCCATGGTGCCCCAAGTTTCAAGCTTAGCCTTCTAACCAAACCTAACCATGTCTGATCCGCCCTAGACGGATTATAAAGGATACTTTATTTTTAATCACTAAATATACGTATTTATTTCTTCACTAATTTGAACCCAAGTAACACAGTCATGCTGAATAAAGTTTGAGTAATATCGATCCGCGGAACTATATATAAGCTGCAACTATTATCTGAATAATGTCTGAGTAAACGTCTATTCAGCTGTTATTCAAGCAATGTGGGCACATTTTTAAATGCTTTAGTCTGTATAACAGCGGTGTATCGGTGTAAGTAATATTATTATGTATTATAACAATGATAAACGTTAAATATTACTGCGCAAATAGTTTTATCGTGAAAAGCATATGAGTTATCTCAACATTTTTCATGCGCCGCTTAGGTAATCAAGTTTAATGATAGTAAGACATAAATAAAGACTTAGAAGTGACAAAAATACTCAGGATAAAACAGCTAATGCTTATCTTTCAAAAGTAATTAAATAAACTATAAATTGTATTTTTAACTGTAATTAATTATTAAAATGAGGCATTTGATATACATAATGATT
Organism: Dryobotodes eremita; assembly: GCA_917490735.1. Classification (NCBI taxonomy): domain Eukaryota; kingdom Metazoa; phylum Arthropoda; class Insecta; order Lepidoptera; family Noctuidae; genus Dryobotodes; species Dryobotodes eremita. Next base: position 11,623,634 of record OU823251.1, on the reverse strand, counting down.
CAATCGTTTACTTAAAAATAAGTTTTAATAGCGATTCATCATAAGCTGGATAAAAGCTCTCTACGCAGCTATTTTACAGCATAACTCGGAATAAAAAGTCACGCCTTTCTAATTATTAAGCTTTTATGTGAGAAATAGTGATTTGGTAGAACAAATATCTGAATAATACTTGAATAAGTTACTAAAATATATGATTGATTATACAGCTAATTAGGGTTCAAAATAAAATGCGATCAACCTAATTTCCTAGGAAAATTTATACTTATCTATTTATAAATTACGCCTATAATAACAAAATAATCAGCAGTTCTATAAAGTTCACAAATGTTTTTTCAATGCAAATAATATAACATAAATACTTTGCATTTTCTTTTTTTCTTTATTATTTTTGTGCAAAGATGTACGTATTATAATAGGCAGTATGTAGATACATAGTGAAATATTATAGGTATTAAAATAAAATATAAACGACAAATTATAAAAAAATACCTACCCAGAAATCTACATGTATTGTACGCAAAATCCCGGGTCGACGGCGCGGCGCGTCGTGTTCCACGTTCGCGTCAAAGAGATGTCAGCGCCATTGACGGGATCCGATAGGGCCGATGCCTGCTGGGGTCGCGGATTATTCGAAAGAGTTACTGTGGCCCTGGCGCACAGGCAACTGAAGGAACACGGGTGGGTTTTAGTCAGTAAGAGTCTGACAGGCTCTTCCGCTCCGCCCAGAGCGGGAGAAGTCATTTGATGACTTTCCAGCCAAAAAAAAAGTGTACGCACTATACGACCGCGAAGTCCGCGCCGCTGCGCTGCCCGCAGGGGGTGCGGGTACAAAATCTATATCAACATTATTTGAAGATACCGAACTCTCTTCAACATCTATATCGACATTATTTGAAGGTACCGAACTCTCTTCAACTGGATCTGCCCGGACTTGACTCAACTTATGACTAAGCTTGTTCTCAGTACACATTTGATTCGTTTGTGCATTCGTATTTGTTGTATTGAAGTAAGCTCTATAAAGAACCCAGAAAACACTTTTATACAGAAGCTGAATAATTTATAACATGTGGAACCATAAGTGACTTGAAGACAAAATAAAAGAGTTAATAAAAGAAGTTATTCAGAATCAAGTTTTTTAATAGAAATTAACTACACCATTATTCAGAAGACAGCTAAGTACTTAAGACACTATTTTACAGCATATAGTGGTTTCATAAGCAATAAGCTGAGTAAAGTTTGTATATTAGTATTAGATAACCACGTTTATTCAGCGACTTATACTATTATACAGATAAATGCTGCCACATGCATTCTTTTTCAAATTGATGTCATCTGTGTTGCTTTAGGCTTAATAACATCTGTGATATGCGGTATAGTAATTATTACTAAGCTTAAAGAAAAATAGTCAACTTAGTACAACTTTTACTAAGCTTAAAGAGCTATAAAATCCGAAAGAAAATAATATTCAGAATTTGGCTCTTTCAATAGCCACTTACTCACACGTTATGTAGCTTAAAGCTGTTAACATTTGCGAATTGCTATTACTCAAACTTTATTCAACATGACTGTGTTACTTGGGAAGTGAAACATTTTAGTGCCTTGACCTTACGTAAAATGACACGTTCAATGGCGAGACAAAATGTCTAAAATAACAAAATATTGGTAAATTTTAACTTTTTTTTTTTCTAGTAAACCATTTGTCTCCACAACTTAAAACTTTACGTGGAGGTTTCTAATAATATGATATTTCTGTAATAAAAATATGGACTCCCAATCGACGGCTGATAAACTTAAATTTAGCCCAACTATCTTGTCCGTAGCCTAAAATTAATTGATTTAGAAAAATCCGTTAATTTAAACTACAAATCAAATCATCAACACAAAAAATTACAGGAAATATATCATTTAAGACCCTACCATCACAAACAATAATGTCGCAGGTCGCAGAGGCCACATCCAATCATAAACTATACAACATAACCGGAGCATGCAAAACCCTCGCACAGACAGAATACACTCACAGGCACAACCAGATTGTAAATATAATTCACCAATAACTTACACTCAAACACAGTCTCGTACAAAAGTTTACCACTCCTTACTAAAAGTACACGCCGCGCCGCAAACTATTCCAGAAAATGACACATACATAATTATACTACGAACGAACGCGCCATAAAAAAAATATATTAATGAGGGTTTGATCACATTGTGAACATTTCACCCCCTTAAGAAACCTTTGTATGTAACATGCAATCGTGCGCACTTTGTAACTACGCTTAATACCCGAATTAACGTGATTTATGTAATACTAGCTTCTGCCCGCGGCTTCGCCCGCGTGGATGTCAGAATGTATCCCACGGGAACGTGTTACCGGGATAAATAGTATCCTGTCATCCAAATCCATTCAGCCTTTAAAGCGTGAAAAGGTAACAGACAGGCAGAAAATAAATGCAAAGAATATATTTTTTTATTTTATTAAACAGGTTTTTATGTCTAATTTAAACATAATAATAATTCATTTCCCCACCGCCGATCTCTACGTTGACGTCGTGGTGGGGCTTGCGTGCTCCTGAAGTCTAGGTCTGTACCGGAAGAGTTTACTTTGCCGAAACAGGTAAAGGGTGAGGAGCCATACCAAGAGAGATACAGAAACCCGCAGCATGTAGCGAGCTGTTGGGCAGTAGCGACCCTAGTGACTCAGACAAGCCAGAGGTAAGGAACAAGACTTCTCTCGGGACAAGTCTTGTTCCTTACCTCTGGCTTGTCTTTATTGGCCGGCTGGAGTGAAGAATGACGAGGAACAGAGCCCCCACCTCTTTCTTGCCTTTATTGGCTAGCTTGAGTGGAGATTCGCAAGAGCAAACGTGGTCGGAGGAACGAACTATTCCAGTATGATGCTGGTAGGGATCTTGACCGTTCTTCCGGGATTGTCCTGGTAGCCGTGGGATACCTCTCCATGCCTCATAAGCACCCCAGGACATGTTGCCCCCTTGTCGCTACAACACTATGTGCTAGCAATCGTTTTCGGAAGCCTATTATTGAGTGTGCAAGTCACCCCCTGCCATTTTATCTGTGTATTTTATATAAAACATTGGTCAGGCAGGGGCCATAGTCCTAGATAACCAGTCCACTTAAGCTGCCCAAATCTATAGTCCAATATCTTTGTTTACATATTCTGCAATAGTCCTAAACCAACCGGGGGTTGTCCTTGGGTGCACCTTGGGATATAATCGTCGGGTGGTGCCTCATTTCATTAAAAACGTCTAACGGGCCTCTGCAAGTTGGCTTCGGCCCCTCGTACGCCTTCCAAAGGTCCGATATCCCAGGGTCCCAAGAAATGTCAAGAGACGTAAAAATAATTAATTTTAATTATTGTCATTATTAATTTGAAATACTCTAGCATCGTCATTGACCACGTAGTACCTACATTTTAGCTGAGTTATTTTATAACTTCAAATTGTAATAACTTTTAAGCGGGTGGACAGATTCAAATTAAATAAATATTGAAGTAAATAATACCTATATTTCAAATTACTTAAATCTCTTAAAAAGAAGTACAAAAAAGAAACAATATTTATTTATTATTTATCTAAACTTTATGCACAAGTAAAAAATACTGCAACCATAGGGTGATGCAGAGACAAAACATAGCAGGTGCAATATATGGGACAGCTGGCTCGGAAATAACTATGAAATACAAGAATAAATACTGATACAAATCAAAACAATTATAGTGTGAATTTTAAAAACATCCCCTATTTTACCCCTTTGGGGGATGATATTACAAAAACGCGGAAACAAAAAAATAAAAAATTGTCTTGAATCAAATATCTTTCTGCCCCATTACGGACACATTCCACCATGATATGAAAAAAGCGGCATAGTTTCCGTAGGTACGTACAATATTTAACACTACGTATATTTTCGTTTCTTGGGATTTAATTTTTTACTTTATTAAATTTTTATAATTTGTTGTTACACCTAGAATAAAATTGTACAATTAAATTAGTAACCAGTTTGATTTTGTCTAGACTCTAGATTGTCCTATGGAGCAGGACCAGCATGTTTCCAAGCATTCTTATCTAGGATATAATCCTCTCATTTCTAATATGCTTCTTTACAAAGTGTACTTTTAATGAGTTTTAAATTTTCTTTCATTTAATATTGCGATGTATAGGGTATTTTGTTGTAACATTTAACACAGTACCCCCTAAAAGATAGAGGTACTTTAGATAATCTGAAAAATGGTTGATCTATTTTTCTTTATTTCTAGTATTAAAATTATGTCTATCCCATATTTTATTAAAAAGATGTAGATTTTTTCTTACATACATAATATTTTTATAAATGAATTGGCAAGGCACCTTCATAATATTACTGTTTTTAAATAGCTCCCTAAAAGATTCGCGGCGACGTAGATTGTAAATGGCCCTGACAGCTCTCTTTTGCAAAATAAAAATGGATTCAATGTCAGCAGCCCGAACCCACAGTAAAATGCCAGATGACATAATGCTGTGGAAGTAGCTAAAATAGAATTACACCATCTACAGTAGAACACGAGAATCCTAAAGAAATCTATGGAGCCCTGTTTGATGTTGTGCAAAAAGAGTAAAAACCAATCTACTTTCAAGATTTAAACCATTTCCATTAATGGTATCATTAACTATTAATCTTTATAAAAATAGAGAAGGCTATTAAGAGTTTTATTTTTCTTCAGTTAACCTTTGTTGTCCCACTGCTGGGCAAAGGTCTTCTCCATCTTGAATCGCTGCACAGTATTGTTTTCGCCTGAAAAAACGAACACCGCTTTTTATTAGCTTATTCGATAAAACAGGTCATTTTAAAAGCAAGTCCCAATCTGGAGATATAATTTTTTTCATTATGTTTCTATGGTTTCCATAAAAACCATAAAAATCGCAATAACTTTAGATTCAATCCGTTTTTGTTATATCTTTGATTGCAATTACTTGATGCTTTATATTAAGTAAATTATCAAGCAAACTCTCAATTTTTTCGTTAACCGGAAGTGAGTAACATCGAATTTTGCATATTATCGATTTTATTTTTTTATGGGTTTATTTCATGGAATTTGGATTCAATATCAAGACAAGCTGTTGCTTTGGCACTAAGAACTACCGGTTTAAAATATAATATCCAAATCTTGTGGTATCTAGAATTTACAGGATTCTGAAATTTAGGCGCTAGGGTTGACACAAGTCGAATTAAAAAAAAATCTTATTGAGAAAAATAACATAATAATGGGACCGTTTCCGATACTCCGATTCCGGGCTACTATTTATAATATTTTTAAATTGTTGTTATGTATTTATTTTTAAGAAATGTTCAAAAATGTAAAATCATATGTGTAAAAATAAATAAAGGACATAATAACATGGTTACCTGAAAGAAGTTACAATATCATTGATTTTCACATTGCTATAAATAATTTTTCTCATTGCATTGCTATAAATAATTAAAAAGTAAATTAAATTGAAATGAATAAACGGAATTATAATGCTAGTAATCCTACTTGTTTTATAAATGTATATTTTTTTTTTAGCCGTTTAGATATTTGTTAGTTTTCTAATGGTGCCGATTCTCTTGTCACAAAATTTTCTAAAGTAGACTAAAAATCGCTAAAATTTATTTTATTCCTGTCAAACGACGATTTCCCATTCTGCTGACATAACTTAACTATATTTTAGTTTGACATCACTAAGACGGCACTGAGTTAGTAATTTAGTGAAAGTGGCAATTTTGCTATTGACGATTGATATATATTGAATTTGACGTTTTTTACCTAAAATGTTGGTTGTCTAACTAAATCTGACTATTTTTAATCGCGATTAAAAAGGTGTGGAATAAAATTAGTTGTCATGAACTAAAATTCACCACAACACCTCAACTTCAGGTGCAAAAACAGTACTGTATCTCTTTTCTTTTATTTTACTTATATCTTGAAAATGGTGTGCCCTATCGCAAAAATTATGAAAATTGCGACCCCCTTTACGAAACAAATAAACCCCTAAAACTACATGTAGGTAATTATTTTTCATATTTTCCATGTAAAAAGTGGAAATTTCCATATAAAACAAGTCGAGACTGCCACAATGCGCGCCTCCGGCTCTAAAAAAAAATCACGTGGTAGGGCAAACAAGTACCACGTGAAGTCGCGATTGTCAAATTAAATTTTAGTTGCGTCAAAATTATTTTTAAATTTAGAGATATTTTCGTAGGTCTAATAGATTTAGGTGGTGGAAAGTAGCTCGAAATGGTTCGTGTAAGGTGTGGTTCACCCTGTTCATCTCCGAACTTGGCTTGACATGCAACAAAGCATGAAAAAACATTGGTATAAATAATTAGTTTACTTTAGTTGTATGTTTAGTTCGATGTAAAAATAATAATATGCACAAACCATGCGAAGCCAAAAGAAAAAAAAAAAAAATATAATAATAAGATATAAGAACAATATTTGTAAAATTTATGAGAGTGGGTGGTAATATGTATACGTAGATAAGTATTATTCTATGATAAAATAGAATCCAACATAAAATTTAAACCTATAAACAAAAATTATAATTTTTTGTGAAGTGATGACCCTAAAATCAAAATCATCAGAAAAAACTTTAGAAGTGAATTACTCCTAGATACCGCGAGATTTGGATGTGTTTCTTTTTTTAGTGATTGGTTGGGATCTAAATATGATTTACAATAAATATAATCCAACTAAGCAAAGATACAACCATGAAAAATCTAAATCTAAAAACACAAAAAAAGCATATTTCTTTACATCTGTACTAGTTAGTACTCTTTTGTATTTTTTTTTAAATACCTTTAATATAGTTTTATTACAAGTAATAAAGAAAATGGTAAAATAATGCGTATTGTTTTTGTAATTAATTAATTAAGAAAAGTAAAAAAGAAAAAAACATTTGAAAATACCCATGTGCCAATTTTACTCTTACTTTTAAAATAATCTGCTCTATCGGATAAGGTGATAAAAAGGGGATGTCCGTTTTTCGAGGCAAAAACAATACTGTGCGCTGGCGTGACGATTTGGACTCGTTCTTAACCTATAAGACGGAGGAAGCACAGCATAAACAAAATTGGAAAAATACGAGTTAACGGTTTAAAAAAATATAGGTTTGATACTCCTTTCCTAGAGTAAGTCAAAAATTTATTTAAAAAGATTTGTGTTAAAAAATTTCAATAACAAAGTAAAAGCCACAGAAAATAGCAATTCTGAGTATTCCTCAAAAATATTAATTAATCTAAAATCATTTACTTAGATATTTAAGTCGATGTTGTTTAATATTAGCTCACAGCACAACCATTCCACAATACCAAATTCATGGTATTTTTCTGACTGTCAACTAGCCTACTGTGTAGCCTCTGTTCTGCTTGGTTATGCAATAAATATACCTTTATCTGTTGGAGATCCAATAAATAAATAATACCGATATTGTATTAATCATTACCTAAAGCGGATGCATTAAGTTCATGCAACCACTAGCGCCATCTGTCGCTTGTGGAAAGAAGTCTTATTCTTAATTATTATTTTACAAAATCATTACAAATCTTTTTTAACATGATGATCATTTACCATTTCTTAAAAGTTTTAATTTCGTCTTTTATATCTTCGTCAGTTAAGCTAAGCGTGGGAAGTCATACAAGGAGAGTAGTTAAATTAATTGAACTCTTCGTGTGATGGCGCAGTTCTCGTATCATTCGACGGCCTTGCTCCTTACGCTGATATACGACGTTATAAAACATACTTTGAGTTTAAGATCAACGAGGTTAACTGCGTGAACACCAAATTCTAAAGTAATAATAGGTTTTTAATAAGATAGACATAAGTGACACCTTACTATCTATGCTCAATATTATTTAACTTACCTACTTTGATTTTAACACTTATGAATTACGATTATTATATTTCGCCGAATCTATTTGTATATATGTAATTCCTTAATGACAGCCACGTAAGAAAGACAAATGCAGAATATTTCAAATTTTATGAATTGGCATCGATATCAATAATTGCAGAAGTATATATTCTTTTCAAATTAAGATTTAAGTTTTAAAATAAACCCAACAAGTGATTCTGTTAGTTAAATGATTTGAACCTAGCTACATATTTACAAACTGATACGTTTAGTTTTTATGTTTGAGGACATTAAATAATAGGTGTAACAAGTGCGTTTGCCGACAGGTAGGGGCTACAGTTTAAATGGCCATAGCGCCCAAACGAACCGTCCTCGTCCTCGCAGCGCGTGCGCTGGCGAGCGGATGCGCGCGACTCAGTCCATGAGTAGCTTTAGCTGCGTACGCGCACCAAACACTCCCTTGCCGCGCTTTTCGAATTCGGAGGAGTATGCCGACTCGCCGCGTAGTCAATATCGCGCAACAACTATTCGTTATAGTTTAGCTATAAACTAAATTTACGATCCCGTGTGTCAGACGGACTTGTATTTATATAAAGGATTATATGATAAATACAGTGATTATAAGGAATAATGATACATTGCGGAAAAAATGTGTGACTCGTGTGCACAAGAGTGAATTCAGCGACGGTGGCGGTGGTCGGTGGGCACAATGAGTGCGCCGCTGAATTGGCACAAATGGCTAGTGTTGTCGCTGCTCGGATTGGCTTTGTCCGCTCGGACAATTGGCTGCGATTACAGTTCCATCACCGAGAAATTTGGAGCGGAAGCCGTAGCTCGATGCAATGAAAAATGCCCGTTCCAGGTTCGCTTATCTAAATAAATCTTTTTTTGCCAATCAGCATACACTCTTTGAGAACAGTATTACTCTTCATTTTATTTAGAAAAATAGTAATTTCTGAATAATTATTGATTGCAAAGTTTGTTTGCGGAGATGACACAAATGCATGCACAACGTTCCGCTTTGTGCGTTCATTGATAAAGATTGCATCTAACAGTTTATTGGTCGAGGATAAAACGATGATCTTAGTTTATTATGTAGTTTATTTGCGGCGACTGTCGTACAGGTTCAACGCACATCTAAGTAATTGTCGACAATTAGCGATCCACTATAATCAACGCAAACGCGCTAAATATAGATCGGCGTTCCCAAACGTCAAGCGAGTCAGTTGTGGGCGGATAAGTCCCTCGCATATTTTAACAATTAATGAAATAAAGCCTTCGTAGAGTATTTTACAGCAAACGAAGACACCCATAAATGCCAAAATTATCTATCAATCGACGAAAAGTAGAAAAATGATTTGGCAGAGCCACTCCTAAATGCAATCAGAAGTGCACGAATGCAAAATAAAACTGTAGGCGTTAGATGAAAATTATTTAGAGCAGATCCATATATAAAACGGCACCATGAAAGATTGATACCTTATATGTCGGTAGGTACCTAATGTGGGAAAAAAAAGCAAAACACGGAAACCGCGGATGGATCACATTTCGGGGTGAAGCCTTTGAGGTGCCACTCGGTGAAGTCCGGTCACACGCTTGCAAAAAACCCACCAAAAACTTATAAAAACTATATAACTTTATGCAACTATATAACATTATAACTTATAAAAGTGATGGTGTAAAGCAAAAAAATTGCAGGAGTATAGTTCCGTTCAATGGAAGTATTCGAAAAGCAGATAATTAGGGCTAGTTTTGCTCCAGGGTGAGGATTATTACCTTAGGGAGACTGGACGAGATTTAGACACGACTTTAGACTGGACGGGTATTTAGAAAGTTATAAGAATAACCAGGATTCATTCAGGGGTAAGCGGTGTGTGTGTTATAAAAGATACTGAGCCTAGACCAAACAACATTATTGACATCCGAATATGTAAGATTTTTTCATCAATTTAGTCACAATTAGAGGACAAAATTTGTATATCAAATAATATCGATAAAAATGACTTTATTCGGATTCTGGCAGAGATAAGTAAAACCAAGCAGACAGCATAAATTACTTGAAAGCAGACGGTATACCGTAAATCTATACCCAACTGTTAATCTCATCGCAAAAAAGGCATATCAAGCAAATGCAACCTTGGGATTACCTATAGTTCAATATTTTTTCCGACAGAAATCTCATTCGACGTACAGGTGTTTAGTGTAGACCTAATCTGAAGTTTTTGACTGTAGACTACATTCTTATGAAACAAGGACCATGAATTTATGGTTTAGGACTTATGTAAATTGCAACATACTTATAGATCATTTTCAGATCATACATACAAGGTCACGTTCGAACTTCTGAGATACCTAATACATATTATTATTTAATTAAAATAATAAATAAAGTTTAGAGAAAATCTACTCTACACTAAAAACAAATCAACTCGAAAAAGAGTATAAACCGAGATGGCGACTAATAGAGCAATATGGAAGAAAGAGACGTGTTTCGCCGATCCCAATTAAATTGGTTTATGGGCAAGGGAATGATGACTAAAAACAAATCAGTCACACCTAAATTGCAGGCACAGGTAGACCTAATGATTATCACGCTCCGTTGCGCTCGCGCCGACCGTGTCGCAACGGAAGTTATCAGGACTGTGACTTCGTTGAACATCCCGTGATGACCCTATTAAATAAAATATCCGTTTTTATAGGAATTCGAAGTAAGTACATACCTACTTTATAACATTTTGTTTTTGTTTTTGTAGAACCGAACTGGGGATGGCCACTTCGACGTAAGTTGTGGGTCAGATTGCAGCGTTCAACAGGTAAGTCATACTTATAATTGGGTATCAATGACTTAACTTAAACTATTTCACATTTAATCAAATTACTTATTTACATTTAAGTAACAAGGTCTCATTAGCTTTGTATTTGGCTTACGGGATAAATTGGACTCGGGAGTACAACAGCGCTTGAAGTCGCTTTCGTTTGGCAATAAAGCACGTAGAAAATTAAGATAACTCTAACTCATGTTTTTTGATAGAAAATGCAGGCCGCGTAGCATTTTTTACACATGCCCCTTTGCCCTGCATATGTACGACCTTTTTTCTAGCTATCACATACCTAATATCCAATGTAGTAGTGTAGATATCTACTTCCTTCGTACAAATCCATGAAATTTCTGCAACATCTAATTAAAAGAGAGATAGTTTCTTTTTCTTTTTGAAATTTGTTTGTCGCTATCGATACACCTCTGCCTAACCTTTCAAGGAATGCAGGCGTGATGTTATATGTGCGTTTATTCAGAGTAGACGATATGAAAAAATCGCCTTGTTTTACGTAATTTGTTCCTTAATTATAGTCTTAATTTATAATCGTGTCTAAGCGATCATCTTCCTTCTGCCGTAATCCTTATCATTTGGACGTCTTTTTCGCAATCATCTTTATCAGCCACCGTCTCAGTGATCACTTTGTTCACAGTCACATAATATCAGCGATCATGCTGCGGGATTTTCGTTATCACGAGTAATTATGAGTTTTTCACCCTGTGTATTTACCACCCACATATTTAATTGTTTAATATTATGTATAACGCGTCAAAATTGATCGGCCATAACTACGCAGGCGATCGTAAAATTCAGTGGTCCGATAAGTTTGTTTATAGTATATTTATGTACTCCCAGTATTGGGTAACCCATTTTTACGGCTCCGTAACGGAAATTGTAATGTAGGCACTGTCTAAAATTATATTTGTCATATTTATTCATTAAACTTTACAGAGGATCTTCTGGGTGACAATGTCAACAGTGAAAATATAAAAATAATTTACAAAATGTTTATAATTACTGTGCGATAACGAAATCTCAGCGTTTCACCTATAACCTTTTATGAGATATAAGGTATTTAATTAATACTGGTTCCAAAACATAAGTTGCATATTAAGATTATGAATATTTACAACCTAACACTGGATACAATGTTAGTTACTATTCGGTTGTAGTGTTTGAATGGCGCGTCGCAACGAGTATATGCTTACAAAAGAGCATTTGTTAACTAAATCACGTTGAAGCTAGCTAGACCGTGTACATGAACAAAACGAGCTCGTGGACACTATCCTAGTTCTTTTGTTGCAAAATAACTTAATTTAAATTATTTACTGTAGTAGAGTCACAGTAGGCAGGTAAATGCAATGTACACCATTATTTAGCTATTTGGTAGTGTACTGAAACTAAATCAAGGATGATATTGAAAATGTTTATGAATTGCAGATTACAGACCAGAGTTTTTAAACCAGTCCACAAAATACTATGAGCACACTCGAATACCTATGTAAAAATAAATAAAAGGTTTTCTGGCCGTTTATTTAAGTACTGTATAGTTTTGTTACACTTATCCATCATATAATGTAACAAAACTGACATAAAACGGCGCATTCGTTCGAAGTCCTGACATGTACTACTGGTTTATGTCAAAATTATCAGTTATGTCCAATTTACGCCCCTGCGCAGCGCAAAAAAAGCTCAAGTGGCGGCGGCGGGTAGGACGGACGCACCCCTCGCACGGCCAACGAAGTCAATTGACTTGCTTCCATTTTATTATTATTTGTTACCATTACAATAACATACTGCAGTAATGTGAAACTGACTATTAAACTGACAATTATTTTATTTTTACGCCTCTATTATTTTCTTTGCTTACTGATACACACATCGACACAATCTAGGGATATTTTAGTTATTCATGTATTGAAAAGAAACTATTTAGAAAATCTTATAACATACTTATATCAAAATGCGCAGTATTTTATACTGTAATAGGAAATTAAATAAAAATGGAACTTAAAAAAAAATTACATGGATTTATAGTAAATATAAAAAAGTTTACAATGTACAAAAAAGCTTCTGTTTTTTTTTGTGATTAAATAAATAAATAAAATAAAATTAAATTGATTACAAAATAAACATTACTAATCTGTAAAAGCACCGCGGATGTTAATAACGCATCTGCAATGATTATCCATACTCAAAACGAGGTTATCGATATCTCCTTGTGGGATAAGGTTCCAGCAACCTAATTGCGTAACACACTATCTGTCACAATCTGAATCATTTTGGAGCCTATTGCTAATCCATTGCTTCATATGTTCGAAAAATTTGTCTGCTCAACAACGTAATGAATGCTGTTGAACTGTCAAAATGATAGCTATTCCTACTCTTAGTGTGTTATGCAATAACCCCGCTGGTTCAAAAAGGATGCATGAAAAGTTATAGATATCATAGATATCTTGTTTTCAGTTTCTTAAAAATCATTCGGGTGTCACGGAGTTATGAAAAACCATAATATTCGTAGTTCGATTATAACCCCAAAATCTGATACTTTTTTTAAATATATCTATTCTGTAGCTAGTCCGCTATAAAAATAACATCATATAGGAATTTACTAATGATCAAAAATACAACACATAATTTTCCGATGCTCTTGGTTCCAGGGCGAACAATGTATGGGCGTAGAGCAATGTCCTTTCACGCGGGCGAAGCCGCGGGCAGAAGCTAGTCATGCGTAAGCATAAAATCTTGACCCATTTGCAACCGGTGTGGTCGAACTACCGGTTCTCGGTTCTCCCGCCTAGCGGCCTATTCCCGCCCATACCATTATTGTTCCAACTTGGTATGGATGGACTTTCTGAGGATTTCGCAGGCAGCTCTCAGGTCCAGGATGTTCGGCAAAAACGTATTCTTCGTGAATCTAAATGAAAGCCGAATGGGGATTCATCAGAAAATGGGAATAACACTCTAGCCCACTTTGCTTGGAACAATCGCCAGATCGTTCGAAGCAGTGTTCATTTACCTATTGTAATAGTCGTCAGCGATTGTCTCGTCGTAGTGCTGGAATCCGAAGTGGGCTACGAGTATGAAGTTTGACTATGTGCAGTTTTTTTTTTTTTTTTTGGGTGGGAAATCATCAAATGACGTCTCCCGCTCTGGGCGGAGCGGAAGGGCGTGTCAGACTCTTACTGACTAAAACCCACCCGTGTTCCTTCAGTTGCCTGTGCGCCAGGGCCACGGTAACTCTTTCGAACAATCCGCAGCCCCGGTAGGCATCGGTCCTATCGGACCCCGTCAATTTTGCTGACATCTCTTTGAGGCGCGCGTGGAACACGACGCGCCGTCGACCCGGGCCTGGCCCTTACCGGACGGCGAGCTGCCCATTGCTCGCCGTCCGCAAGCCCGCGCCTACGGTGGCCGGGAGTCGGCAATCGACTCCCGACATGTGCAGTTTCCTCCTTACAGTTTGATCGCTCACCAGCACCTGGTGCTTCGACTATAACTTCAAAACCAAATGCCTAGCTGTAGTGGTAGCGGTAGCGGTCTTTACGCCATTATTTGTCAAAATCGGTCTTGTCTTGAGGTGGTAATTCGAATATTCCCAGTGTGCCGCTCAGCCACCTCACCAGTGTCCCGGTAGCGAGACCATAATCTTGATATGAAGCTTTGACTGGTGCCAATGGCCTCAGCAACATTGCACTGGATGGCGCCCGCTTCCAGCATGCCTATTGCTCTCAACATGTCTTCTCTGGTTAAATGTCGGCGTTCCATGGTATAGGAAAAACCAACAGTATGAAATTTAATTAACAAACTTGTGAAAAAATTTAAATGTCGATTAAAAACAATTTTGTCTTTAAAACACAGAGACGAAAATTTCTCGTGATAAAGTTAATTTAATTTTAACGCATCCGACATTATTTTTTAAAATTTTGAATAGAGAAGAGAAATGTGCTAGGAACAAATTGACGCTTAAATCTTTTTTTTATGGCCAGTACTTTTAAAGTTATGAATTATGATACTAAAACTGAAATATCCCTAGGCAGTGTTGATGTGTGTATCTGTAGCACAGATTACTTTAAGTTTCTACGTCTGTTTGGCGTTCCCTAATCATTTAATTTATTACAACGTTTAAGGAAATGTTAAGTTCAGTCTGCTTAGTTGTTTCTGTTTACGGGAGGGTTTTACACCTCCGGTGTTAAAAGAATGCATGGGAATTTATTTATCTGAACATCGCATAAACGTTGCATGAACTGCGAAGCTTTGCTCAACATCTTTCGTCAAGTCGCGAGGTGTGGCAGACAGAAAGCATCGAATGCACCGCCCTTCCTTATGCTTACTGCTAAACAAACTCATTTCTACCGCTGGTTCCCTTACAAGACAACTTGTTTATTTTATTAATGTAGTTCCTGAGAAACGGTTCTTTCAACAAATTGTTCACTAGAATAACATTTTGTACCTGTCTAATTGCAAGTGCATGGATTACACATTATTTCTTTCATATTATTGTTTTGAATTTGTTCATTCAAATTACATTTAAGTACCAATTATTTAATTATCTACTTTGGGCAGTACTTATGTTTAAAATTTCTGTCTGGGTCAAGTAGTACTTGGATCGCCTTCTGGCATAGCCATATATTCTATTGGGCGTTACCTGTTTTTCGGCGATTTTGCTTTTAATATTGGGCATGGAGCTGGTATAAACCATAGTTGGTCAGCTTAGGTTAAGCTAAGATTTTAGGCAGTGTTGTAGAACCTAGAGGTTAAACTCAATACCTAAGTTTAACGAGTTCGTAAAATTAATTTATAAAGCCGAGTAGTCTGAACCATTTCGCTTTACAGTTTTTTGTACCGCCTTGGACTATCGGCTAGCTTTATTTCAAGAGAGGTCAGTTTCGTTTTGATGAATGTAAATGTTCATCCTGCAAGGGATGTAGTTATGGAGTGATAGGTGGTCACTGGCATGGTGCGGCTGGCGAGCTGCGCCTGCGCAAGGGTCGCGTGAGACTCGACGCCGGATGGACGCAGGAAGGAAGCTTCTAGTTGCCAGCTTGCTCCCCTCGGATCTATTTTAGAGTTCATTCGTTTTATTCTATCATTTACAGAACATGCTTTTTAATATAAGCCGACTTAGAATTGCGGTATCCCGTTCTGGAAACCACTCGTTGGAGAACAATTTCCGGTCTAAGTATCTATTGGATGCTAAACCTTACCCAGCCTAATTTATTGGGGGTTTATTTTATTTTGTACGATCTAAAATGTATTTGTGTGAGCGTTTAAATAGTAGTCGTTACTATTTAGGTCCATAATTCGCCTCGCCTGGCGTTTAGATTATAGATGAATAATTTATAACTGAACCAGCCTACATAGCTCTGTTGGTGATTATTCATAAACTATCTAGTTTACTCTTTATACACGGTTATATCATCTTCCGGGTATCTATGATGCATGCGACGGATACATGCATTATATAACTTGACAGAACACGTGTTGCGAACGTTAAGAATTAACGACTAAATTATCTAAGAGCATATCTTCTCATTCGGAGAAAACAGTTAAATGTCACAAAACGTGGCGCTACATCTTCAGATACGACGGTTTATGTAGATGACCTAATCGTAGCTTGATTTATTTTAGTATCAGTAACTTTTACTGGTCACAAGAAAAGCAATATAGACAATCGAAAATCTGTCTGCGTGTGTAATCTGTCATTAGGTTCAGATACCTGCCATAATTTTAAAATGATCTTCTCACCCGAGTCTGTGTATCTCGATCGGTTATCTTCGAAGTCTTGACTGAATAGATCTCTTCTTCTAGCTATCTTCGACCGCATCATCGCTTATTATTACCGACGCCATGCTAAAAAAAGAACCTTATTATTTATTTAAAAAATGTGACTGAAGGTACTTACTTCAAGAGAGGTGGACCATAAAGTAACCAATGCATGGATATTGAACTCATGTAAGGGAATTTAATCCCCCCTGCGCGCTTCGTTGCGTTCGGAAATGAACAATCATCTATCGGAAGTAAAGGTAGTCCTGCGATTAGTTCATAATTTATGTGTGAAATTGGACTGAATCGTGTGTTCTGGAATCTGTTATTGTACAGAGTTGCCAGTTTGGAAAAGGATTTGGTATACGCAAGTTCAATACCTATGGGTATTCTTGAAGAAGGAATGCGATAAGGTTATAAGTAGATGAGCTATAGATATAATATTTTGATTCCAATTTGGAACCGCAGCTGATAGGACTGGAAACCGACCAAATATGACATCACTACATAATAAGGTGGTGATGGCAGAATTTAATTTCCATCAAACGTAGGTACGAGTATCTTACTTGTTTTACGCAGATATATCGACCATATCCACTTATATAAGCAACACTAGTGTACTAATTTTCCTTTTGACGTTAACTCGTACCTACGTCAAGCATACTTATAGGTCTAGTCTATATCATGATCTTGTATAACTTGAATAAAGGTCGTTAAAGATCATGATCGCGAAATGTCTAGTGATCTACGTAAGGAGACTTCGCGCAGACATAAAAAATTATGGGTATCATTTAAGCTATTACCAATTTAATTAGTTTTGTGTTTCTTAAATAATAGGGTTTGTCCTCCAAATAGTAGATCTGTCACCAAAATGTAGTCACCAAACAATGCAAAATCAGTTCCACAATAAATCACCTAAAATCCTGAGATATAAGGTCTAGTACCAAATAAATGTTTTTGTATGTATTATATTGTGTTGCTAACAGGCACCGAGCCTTTGTTTCGGCGAGGCCTCCTATTTCTGAATGGCGATAGTAACGATAAGGCGTAGTCGACGGAGCCCCGCTTCGCGGGGCTCCTACTTCTGGGTGGTTTGAAAAAAAATAACCACGAAGGGGATGGCGGGGTCTTTCAGACCCCGCCATCCCCTTCTAACCTAACCTGTCCGAGTCGGGGTGCCCCGAGTCTCGAATTAATTTGATAATTCATACCTGGGAACAATTTTTGTTTATCTGAGAACGAAAATATTTCGTGGCGATAGATCTATTTATTAGGTGATACAACTTGATGACAAATATAAATTTTGGTGATAGAAAATATAGTTTCCAAAAATTATTAGTAATTAATAAGTAATCCACTAACGTTGTTTTAGAATATACAGGTTGGCAGGGACATCGATGCACAACCTGATACCATGGATTCAGTACACGTAGGTATTGCACTTTTCTATGAAACAGTTTTTTTTTTATAACCTTCTTATCATTTCATGGTTCATGGTTTGGTTTCATGGTTTTAAATTATGTATTAGTTTATTGTTATTTGATGTTATTTTGTGTATTTTATCTATGGGCCTTAGTAGCCTGATAATAAAATTATTATTATGATCCTTTATTTCATTATTGTACATATAAATTATATTTTTAAATATTAAAATATGATAAAATATAAAAACATTTAAAAATATAAAAAATAGTGGCCCACCGGTATCGGGAACAGGGTCCAAGCTACCGGCGGTCAGGGCTCCAGAGAGAGGAACCTCCTAACAATGCGGGCCGTGTCTAGAAGTACCGCCCCCTGAATCAAACCCTTGATCCAGCTGCCCAACGAGAGCCTCCTCAGGTGTTGGTCGAGGCTCTTGGCTATTAAGCCATTGACTGTCACGACTATCGGTACAATGATCGCTGAGTCCACATCCCACATGTCGACAACCTCGCGAGCCAAGTCAAGATACTTGATTTGTTTATCTTTCTCGGCTTTCACGAGGTTCCCGTCATGCGGGACCGTTATGTCAACAATCATTGCGCGCCGCTCTAATCGATCCACCACCACTATATCAGGCTTATTGGCAACAATAGTCCTGTCAGTGATGATGGATCGGTCCCAGTACAATGTGATATTTCCATTTTCGAGAACTGGGTCGGGCACATACCTGTAGTACGGCACTTCCGATTCTACAAGGGTGTATTTGAGAGCAAGTTGCTGATGGATAATCCTGGCTACAAGGTTGTGTCTATGCAAGTATTCTTCGTTAGCTAGACTAGAACATCCGGAGATAATGTGTCTGATTGATTCACCCGGACGGTGGCATGCCCGACAAATGTCAACCGTGCCGTCTTTCACAATAAATCTCCGGTAGTTGTTTGTCATCATAACTTCGTCCATAATTGCACAGACAAAACCTTCGGTTTCTCCAAAGAGATCACCGAAACGCAGCCAGGCTACGGACGCTAGTTGATCTACATCGGGTCCATGTAGGGCCCGAAAAAAGCGTCCGTGAAGCTCCTTACTCTGCCATACTTCCATGCGATCATTAGTGTCAAGCACTACTGGCTTGCGCCAGTTCTCTTTAGCCAAGGAGAGCGGGGTGAGGCCCTTGTCCACTTTGACCACATCTCGATGCATCCCCACGTCGGCCTCTAAGAAATATTCCCTGAGACTGCATATCTCGCGATTGTGGAGGGTCTTAGCATTTAAAAAGCCTCGACCTCCACATTTTCGCGGGATATACAGCCTCATTACCGATGAACGTGGGTGATGCATTCGATTTGCAGTCAGCAGTGTACGGACCTTCCTATCCAGGGCGTCGAGTTCGGTCTGAGTCCATTATAAATTATTATTATTATTATTATTATTATTTCACCGCCCCCTGCGTTGAAATTTTTCGTCGGTTCAGAATCATTTACTGAATTCATGGTTTAATTTTGCGCGTCGATGTCCCATCGATGCGCAAACTAAAATTTTGCCATCCTGTATATTGATTGTTCGATGAGGTTTAAAACTTTACCTAGTTCAATGCTTATAATTTTCGTAATTTTCGCACGATGGGTGATTATTCTTAAACTTACGAAATGTCATACCTAGTTACCGTATGTAATAATCTGATACTCAAATTGGTAGCGGAACGTGTAAACAAAATGTGACCGCATTCAGCGTCAGGTGCATTCATGAATATTCTGAATAATGAATAATATAATTGTGTGAAAATGTGGGATTTTATGGCATTTAACTTAATTTAGTCATGGGGGAAAGGAACTTGAAATTCAACCCAAATATATTTGTTAGTTGGGTGAAGTCAACTGCATGAATAAATATTGTAATTAATTTAAATCAGGTGCATTTGCACTTTGGCTTGGCTTGAAAGCTAACTAAACAAATAAATTTTGACCATTGTCGTTTGCAAATAGTGTTAATCTAGTGTTGCACTTTCCTCTCCTAAACATTGTCATAAGCTAAAAGTAAATAACACAAATCTTCATGAACTTTCACATGAGAACGTTCTTGTAACGCGTACAAAGAACTCTTATCGTGTAAGTAACAATTAAGCGATCAATTGTAATAAGTGCAATATGAAGTCGAGTCGGCCCTTCAATTAGCTAATAAACGCTGATTATGTTTGTTTGTTACTGGTTTTATTCTTATACTAAATCATATGAAGCTATATTTAAGCAGCATATGACCCTTCATTTAAAGCTATATATGAACGCCCACACAAACTGGGTCTGTTAAAATAAATTGTTAAAGAATGCTCCTAATTTACTGTAACAAAGACCTTGCAACTTCTAAGTCACCAGAGTGCTAATTTTAGCAACGCTAATTGTTGTTTCTAATTCAATTGTTACTATTTCGCTATTCAACCTGCGCAGTGGCATTGCTAATCTGGCTGGAGCTAGACCCTCCAGCCAGAGATTAGCAATGCCACTGCGTTAATTGAAAGCCAGACGGCTTAATTCCTAACTCACAGCTTGCAAACAAATATCTCTTTGAACCATCGTCGCAAACGCATATTTCTTATTTAAGTGCACAATACGTGGCCAACCTCAAGGGATATTCTCCGAGAATTTTCCCATTAATATGAAGTAAACATCATTGGGTTACCGATCTCTTTTTGAAGATGTTATTTTAACGTTCATCCGCTTACTTAACAGGATCTAAAACCGCAACGTAAGTGGTAACTTCACCACTTCGATAACCAAATCTGGTAGATATTTATATAATCCTTGAACGGGATATTTCTTTTATCTTACTTGTATGAGAGAGATCTATCAAAATCTAATTTATTCTATAACAACTTAAAAAATGCATTGAAAAATTAAATAGCACAGATATTCAAATACCAACCACAATGAATACGATAAATCATGAAGAGACGCTCAGTTATGATAAAGAACTGCACTCGCTTCGTCGTCGCCCGCTAATTCTTATTTCCTCATTAGGTGGACCGTTCCCCGCTTGCGAGTTGCGCTTGCGCCCATTCAACAAGTCTCCTCACCTCCCCTCTGCGCCATTATCCCCCGACTGCCCGCTTCAACACTCCACGATACCAATCTGTTGAGCGAAATTACCTAGAGTGCACTCAGCTTCTGCTAAGTGTTTTGATTTATTGTCCTTTTATTGGACACTCGTCCGTTGGTCACGAATAAAACAAATGGAAATCTGCTGATCATCATAATAATTTGGACGACCATATCGATGCTGTTGACATAAGGGATTGAAACGTAATTTTTTTTTAATAAGTATATGAATATTTAGGTGATCATATTTGTCGAATTGATTTGCTGAGGTTCTACAGCTCCTAGAGTTCTAGTTAAATCTAACAACGAGCATAAATTTATAACTTTCAAATTGTATTTATTTTGCCGGTATTTACCTAAATATAACTATTATTTCTTCGGTGGTAATACATCTAAGCGTTGTAAATTCGACTGATAAAGGCTAGCAATAGGGCGGTAGATTGAGAGGAGTGCTCTCGAGGCTAGAGCGTGGCAGAGGCGGCGGGAAGCATGCCGGTGGGCCCCAATTTGCCTCAGCATTATCCAATTGCCAGAATAAAACGGTTGGCGTGGGCCAGCGCGTGACCTGCTCTCGAATTTTGAATCCCTATAACATAAGTTCAATACAAATATTCTAATCTGCATATTGCACAATCTAAAAAAACTTTAAATTCGTAAATATCTTGCCACTAACCGACAATACAATTGTGATTCATGATGAGTATAGATACAGACATAATGATATCTGCATGGGTTACAGACAGGCAGATAAAACTTACGAGGAAAATGTGGAATTAAACATAAAACTAGCGTTTGGAATTTACGAAAAGGTTAGAAGCGACTTTGAAAGTTTTCAAGTAATTATGGCGCATGATTTTATTTGAATTGTTCTTTACAGTTGCATTTAATCTTGTTATTAGCGTGTCGATAGTAATGTAAATTGTATCAGCCTAGAACGTAGCTGCGAGTTTAGCATCAGTGGCGTTATTAATTCCTGTAACGTGCAGGTATCAGGGCACGCACGACATGGTGTGACGTTTGATGATAGAATGAAAGTGGCTTTTGACCGACAGTAGTTGGGAGAAATAAATGGTCATATTTATTCCCAATGGAATTGATCAGCTATATAGTTTCATTATTTCGTGCCTTACAGCGGCCCTATTAGAGTCAACTTTGTCACTCCCACGCTACAATAGCTGCCAGACATAGCTTGATCACCCTTTCCAAACTTCCAGAATTCGTTAATCAGATTCAGACAAATTGTACTTGAGCAAGCAACTCATAGTGACAGATGATAGCCATTAGGTAATACTCTGCTGTAGACAAAGATAAGCCAGTGCCCTTACGCACCATTGATGTATGATAAGTAGGCGCGACAGTTGCACATAGACTTAACCCTAGAGGTTGCCACCATGTCCTACAATATGTCCCCTGAATACCTACAAAGTGATTACAGTTTCTCATGTCACTGACAGCCTACCAACTCGTGTTAGAATATTATTAATCAAAGCTGCTAATAAACAATTTGTGAAATAAATGTGGGATACGCTATCTGAAAGTTTATCTCAGGTCAGTAACGTACGGAATTAGAAAAACAGCATCCACGCAAGTTAGTATCCACTGGCGCCTATTTACAAACGAGATAACGAGTCATTAATTAATTTAAATAAAAACTGCACTGGTTTTCATTTTCACCCATAGAATCGCACCCGTTATACATAATCTATGAGGGTCACAGGCCAGATTTGTTGCCGTGTGAATATGTTTATACATGACGAATACTTTTACCTATAGTAGATTAAATTTATTGTTACATTGGCAGGTGATAAAAAACAGTGCAAATGCTCAGCGCATTCTCAATATCGTAACTTCAGGAAAAAAAAATATAAGGTAGTAGCATGCCATACATATTTTTTCTTAAGTTGTTTACAAAAGGCAGATGCATTCTGTGTTACTGTGTAGCATCGTAAAATTTTACTTTAAATCCATATGACCAAATAAATTTCGAGGCTCCTCAAAATTTGAAACGTATCCTGCTGAAATCTACGCTCTGCTGCGTATCTGCTGAATCTGGTGTACGTTTACCCGCTAAGACTATTGATTTCAATTTCAATATTTGTAATACCCAGAAACCTAATTTGTTAATTTTCGATGAGATCACGCACGAAAACAACAACTTCACAATATAGAGCTAGTAGTTACATTATAGTTTAGGTGTACAGTTTCGCTCGTC
The DNA here is from genome assembly GCA_917490735.1 of Dryobotodes eremita. Taxonomy (NCBI): domain Eukaryota; kingdom Metazoa; phylum Arthropoda; class Insecta; order Lepidoptera; family Noctuidae; genus Dryobotodes; species Dryobotodes eremita. The sequence goes on along the minus strand of OU823251.1, from coordinate 11,600,440 downwards.
TCGCCGCGCCCACCTGATCAATCTATCTCATTTAAAACTTGTCTATTTAGGTTATTCTGCACAAACAAAGACATATCACTGTAAAAGAACTTTGCTATGAAGCAATTAACAAGTAAATTATCCGTGAGTGCTTTCACAGCGCCCTGCGTCCGGCGTGCGCTTGCGCTCCCAATTGGACTTCCGAGCGCGTTTCCGAAATCGGTCCAACAATAAACTGACGCGACGATTTTAATGACTGTAAAGGGAGTAGTTATTGTTTTGTTATTATTACGGCACGAGACAGGAAACTGGGTAATTAGGCGTTAATTTACTTCGTTACTTTATTTAACTTTCTCGTATGTGCAAGCAATTGATGGCTTCAGCTATGTATTTTGAATTAATGCAAGGTCAAAAAGACCCCAGCACTTTCCCAAAACATGGTGTCTGCGTAATAAGGATAACGTAACATGCTTATAACAGTACCTACTGAACAAGTGCCTACAAACAGTTCCTAATAGCGTCACTTGTCCTTGTTGGCGTAAACAAGCACTTCATGTTCGTAACAAGTGGCGCTTAACTTTGCAATTGTCAAGTCATGGTTCACGTTTTCGTACGCTTCAAGGCTCATTTGAAAACTCTGCTGGGAAAACTGTTGTAAAAATAAATACATTTAAGAGTCTACTATACTTTGCTTTTATTACATATCATTGTCGAAACTAGCTTGAAGTAAATAAAGTCAGAAATAAGAAGTTTTCTAAACGTTTACGCATAGGGGTGATCCAAATACGGCGAAAGACTGTGAAATTCCTTACAATTCCCATAATATAGCAATCATCCCTTTAATAAAAATTGACAGCTAGCAAATGCAAGTATCTGATAAACATATCCAAAAATGAGTTCATCCGTCAGTCACAAATATTAATAAATTGGACATGGAGGGTGCGTCTAGGCGTGGTGTTGTGACATCTATGGCGGAAGAGGCACGTTAGCAAGGGTTACCTTCGTACTTGAATGGCATAATATATGATTCCGATACATCATCATTTGTATATAGGAAACCAGTTAACTCATGGAAGACATTCGTTTTGAAACCTGCACAAACCTATAGAAAAATATTGTTACTTTAGACGGCAATCGGTTTATCAGCAAATTGTTCATAATAAGGTAAGAAATACCTCTAAGTAAGTAAATCAATCCAGTTGGAAGATACAAACATGAAGCGAGTGTCCTACTTATATATGATCCGTCTGATGGTAGTGCGTGCGCAGGCCGCGACCTGCAATTATACACCCGAAACAAACAGCACAGATCGCGTCCGCGCCGGTCCTTGCATCCGTTTTAATTGTTACGCGTATTGTTCATTATACTGAATGGACATGACTCAAATGAGATCTGTCTGCGTCACAACGTTTTGTTCCTACTAAGCATTTAACGCGCTGTGATATCCAGCGGAAACTAACTTTGTAATTTGCAGGCAAATATGAGATGGGCTACATCGAATGTGTCAGCATTCATCTACGTATTCTAATGAGTTACCAAGTAAGGCCTTAAGTAGCAAATTGATTGTACAATTCATTGATAACATCATGACCAGCGAAGGGCACCCACTGACAAACTAATTGAATTTATCTATTAAGTCCGACGCACCATTAGGTATAATTATTACAGTGAGCTTGTCACGATATTTTGTCACATTCGTGTTAGTTGATGAGTCTATTTCTCGTCGTTTGGATTGTTTGTTTTAATTAGCATGTATCTTCAAGATATGTGTAAGGTTGTAGAAGGGGTGCACCTGCGGCTTCCGCTCTCTTGCCATCCGTAAAGGACGTTACCGAACCGTGAAAATCCGTTACTATCCCTGTTTTTTACTTTCTCATTCATAGGAACGAATAAGTCCGTTACAAGAATACACAATTCTGAATTTATTACACGCACTGTCTCAATTTCTGTTTCCATTAGCTGTCAACGACACAACAGCTTTGTTTGCACTTGAAACATGTCTCGAAAGAGTCTGCATTTCATCTTTATTTAGGTTAACAAAGAAGCTGCAGATCAACGACCATGTGTACACATGTGAGATGTAAACACCCGCAAAATTCGCTCTTACTCGCTTACTCGCGAACAGTTAAAAACAAATGAAACAGACCTATAAAACTGGGAACATTGATCTAATTCCAACAAAAGATTTCAATCAATAGGTACAACATACATAAAAAGAACAGTTAAGGAGCTATTTACATGAAAAAAATTATTAAGGAAGTTTATTGAACGTAAAATAAACAAGGAATTTGTGGCTTGGTAATTTAATTGGATTAAAACCAGCACCACTAATTATATGACAACACAAGTCATGTTCCTAATAAGGAAGCTCTTAGTTACTATCACTGTTACCCTATTGAAGCTTGGGTAATTTTTAATTATTTTATGTTATTTAAAAATCAACACGCGACGCGAGGTAAGGCAGGGTGAGATTCAAAGAATACCGATAATATAGAATAACAGAACAGTAATTAAAGAGCTTGATCTCTAAGAAACCTAAAGCTTTATTGCATTGTTCATGACGATCATACTAGTGCATGTGGCTTGAAGCGTTGTTGTTGCTCTGGAGAGCTCATATTATGCTCCGCTCACGGTCATCATCAACATCCAATTTATTTAAGAAGTCCGGCCCCGCTAGACTTTCTTTTCCATACAACTATATTAGTCGTCATCTCAGAATTCACTTCTTTCTTAGCCATATAGTCTTTCACACAATCCATTCATCTTTTCTTTGGTCCAAGCTTAGGTTTATCTAAGGGTCCACCTCTTTTCTTAAAGCCATTTACATTCATACTTAACACTTCCTGTCACCTGCACGTCATTCCTCCACATCACAGGCGCTGTCTCAAGGTGTGCAAAATATATTAACGCATAAAGTTATTATTTTCCTGATAGGACCCGCTTCCAAATATCCTCTTACACGCTTAGTTGCTTGAATAAATACATGACTGTTTTGTCATTATTGCTTAGTTTATTTGAAGTAAATAGAAGCAATTAATTGTTTATTGTTCTAGTGCAAACTGGGGTGTAGCTTATGGCAAGAAGGATTGGAAAATTCATGTCAAATCGTTTGCGTAAGTAATCACAATCATAATTCATATTAATATCACGAATAAGAAGAAAGTAACATGTAAGATAATTTTCAGAATGTGACATCGGAGACTGTGTTTTCGCGGGAACTGTACTGTGTTATGGGATGTAACGAGGCTTTGAATACTTACTTTCAAAAATTAAGAGGTATGTTTGTACTTTGTTTAGGAAATATATTACGGATACAGACTACTATCGATTCTTAACTACCTATGTTATCCTGATTCACAGAATTGATTGGCATACCAACTGCCCCAGCTTTGGTGGCTGATAGCTTAACAGCTACTTCACTCTCGCTAGTGTGGGAAGCCCCCAATCTGGGCAACCTAAGCTACATGGTACAATGGCGTTACGAGGAACTGCCTGGCACGTGGCAATATTACTCTAATTCTAGTCATTCGGATCAGTCCATAATACATGTGGACGGGCTCAGGCCTTACACAAAATATAGGGTAAGAGATTTTTTATATTTTATTAAAACATCGGGTCCCAACCGGGACGATAAAACGAAATATTTTAAACGCCTGTATTGGCAATCGCTGCTATCCACTACCCAAACATTTCACTAGTTTTTAAGTACGAAAAAAAGATTGTATTTCCGGACCATAATAATCATTTTATCAACAGTTTCGAGTTGCCATATTCCTATCTGGCCGAGGGGGTAATGGGGAGCCAGTTTATTCCGCACCATCAGTGGTTATCTCTACTTTGGAGAATGGTAAACCTAGTTCGCCTCCGTCATCTTTACGAGCCGTGGCTCCTGACCCTAGTCGAGTGGCCATCTCCTGGGAACCTGGCCCATTCCCCAATGGACCACTGATATCATACGTGTTGCGACTGACAGACACCCAGCCTAACACCAATGACGCTCTTGAGGTATGTATAGGATTCTGGTTTCAGTTATGCCAAAATATACCAACCCTTATCTTTTGTTTGGTCTTCCGTAGTTCTAATGATTTTGGACAGTTAACGATAGTTAATTTTAAATCTGTTCTAAGCATACGTTTTTTCCCTGTTTTTACTGAGTGGTAAAGATAATGGGGTTTATTCATAAACGTTGCTTAAAGTTAAGTAATGATTAGCGACTGTTTAACCATACATTTTTGACGTTTAAACGCCATTTAACTTTAAGCAACGTTTATGAATAAACCCCAATAAATCACATTTAGAATATGGGATCAAACTTATTTTCTTACAGATTATTTTGTCTGTTGGAATAACATGGACCATTTTAAAACCTATCACTTCTTAAACAATCATTCTAAATTAATTATTATTTTTAGGATATGCCAGCATCAAACTATACGTTGTTCTACATGTTTCAAAACTTAGCCCCAGCCCGTGAGTATGAAGTATCAGTGGCAATGCGAAACTCAGTGGGAGAAGGACCTAGAGCTTACGTTAGAATATCCACGCCTCCTTTACCTACATGTAAGTTTAAAAACCTTTTTTCAATAATCTTTCGTTTACTAACCCTCTATTGATGAGATAACAAACAAGTGATGACGATTCCCAATTATTTTGTTTCAGCCGTTCCTAGTCAGCAACCAATTTTAATTTTGGGTGGAGAACAAAATGTTTTAGCTGCATCAGCTAATGATATGCTATCAGATCCTGTTGAGTTGTATAGCACGGAACACTCAATCACAGGTATGATTTTTCTAGAGTTATTTTCAATGAAAGCTTCTTAAGTCTGTTAAAAAATTGAGTTCAGAAAGTCAGGCATCGCTGTTAATGATATTGTATTGGTTTCAGGTGTCGGTCTAGATATTTCAAGTGACTCACTTTTCACATCAGTATCAAATGGTTACGTATACCGCAGTAGCCTCTCTAAGAAGAGTACTTCCGAAGCAATCCTTACACCCGTAAATTACAAGCCTCTAGATTTATCGGTTGATTGGTTGAATCGTCACTTGTACGTGCTTGGCGAAGTTCAGTACCGAAGTTTGCTCGACTTGTCGAATGTAACATTTATTACGAACTGGGAAATACTGCGATGTGATTTTGATGGGAAGAATCTTATTGTTGCGTTATCAGGTTTTAACTCTCGTCCGATTCATTTTGAAGTGGACGCTTACAATGGGTTGGTATTTTTCCATACATATTAAATATATATATAGTAGAGCCATTCCAATCGAATTCCTTTTTCATTTCCTACATTTTGGTTTTATTTCAGTTACTTATTCTGGGCTCAACAAGGAGGCGATCGCGGCGGTCTATACAGACTTGATTTGGCAAATATATCAAACGGTGTTCGTCACGACGGACCTCCAGAAATGATAGTTCGCGATGCGTACCTAGGAGCCTTTACAGTAGACCACACAGACTTCAGAATACTTGTAGCACATCTTAGAAGGAACACAGTGTTAGCTGTGTCGCTTGATGGGTAAGTACAAACTAATTCACAATCTTATTAATCTATGATGATATGCCGACCTTCATGTGACGTGTTCGTTATATTCCAGACGAGAAGTCGCCGATTTCCGAGCTAACACACAAACTCCAATGTTTCTATCAACTCGTTCCATAGCATACGCTGGCGGTCTTTTTTATTGGACGAATGGCAAAGAAATGTTGACGGAGGAATATCACGGGCAAAGCGACAGTTATTTCCACAACGAATATCCTTTAGCTTATAACACCAAGACAATAGCAACTAGACAGGTTTTGGTTGCCTTGAGGAGCTGTCAACCTATCCCAGTGCCTGTGAATCCACCGTTAGGTTTGCAGAGTGTGATGGGTATCAATCGTGCAAAGGTTTCGTGGTCGCCTCCCCACCTTTTGGGTCATCAAGGAAGTGGAGCCTGGCAGCAGTGGATTTTCCATCTCCAACTTACGCATGTCGAAACAGGAGACGTAATAGACATGTAAGTACCTACTACTTAAATCCGCACATTTGATTACGTGTTCCTAAAACATACAGCTCAAATTGAAAAATATTTCATTTTATTTTAGTATGAACATAACGGAATCGACGTGTATTGTGGAAAACTTGAAACAAGGTGCAGAATATGTGATAAGAGTAGCGGCCGTAACTGAATCTGGTTCAGGTAAAAGATAAACTGAAACCAATTTTTTGAGTTATCTTGCTTTATGAAAAGGAAAAGGGAGGTCTTTGTCCAGCAGTGGGACATTACGGGCTAAATAGATAGATACATCTTGTTTTATACGTATACTAATGTTGTAATATCTTTAGGTCCATGGTCTTCAGAATTTGTTGGTAAGACTCTAGCATCGTCGCCGAACACTCTACATAGCACTTTATTATGGTCAGGGCCGGATGGGCTGCTGCAAACTGATCTTACAGGGGACAACTTACAAATCTTAATTCACGGGTAAGATGCTTCTTTGTTCATGTCATATTTTTTCGCATTTAAAAGCACATGATTATCGAAAAATACTTTTTACTGCGCATTTTAGTTTTAAATATACGATCTAAAAATGAAAGTATACATCCTCAGCTGATTTGGTTGTGCAAAATTCATACATGAGTGACCTACTAGGTACATCCAAGTAAACAATTTTAACTAAATTGTTTTTATTTCAGGGCCGATCTAAAAAACTTTCAAATCACTGATATATCATGGTACCGTGACAAGCTTTACTTGGTCACAAATGTCTCTACCGTAATTTGGTACAACACTACAACTCATGAGAAAGGATTCATGCCTAGCATGGACAATGTGGGCAGTTTAGCTGTAGATTGGGTCGGCAAGAAGATTTACTGGTCGAATCCAAAACAGCAATTGGTAAGGAACCTAAGCATTGCTTACTACAGTACCTAGACTCGTCAAGTTATAGAAAGCTACTGTCACATTTTTATCTCGCAAAGCGACGCGTGCTTTGCTTGTTTTAACTAAGTGTACAAACACGCTGTGAATGTGTGCGTGACGACGAGTAGAGTGAGCACATAAGACACACACACACACACACACACTTCCGACTTTGCCATTGTCTCGGACGGTACTGAGAGCTCCTGCGCTTACACATGCATTCACAGCGTGATTGGACACATTTAAACCACAAGTAAAGCTCGCGTCGCTTCGTGAGATAAAAATATATAACCATCAGAGATGTCGCTCTATAAAGTCGTTTTTTTTTCTTTAGATATGCAATATTGACCCTTGGTTACTGTATCTACTACGTTTCATCCAAAATAATATTGCTTCAATTGCAATTTTTCCTTCTTTAGATAACACGAGGCAATTTAGACGGTGGTAATAGAGAGCCTGTACCAATTGTGACGGTTGCTAAAGAACTTACAATAGACTCGTTAGGCGCATACATATACTGGAATACAGGCCACGCCGTTGAGGCGGCAAGACTTAATGGAGAGAATAAAATGATATACTATCCTGCGCAATTATTTAGTGGGAAACAAGGTAATATTGCTTACAAAATATATTGTAAATTGTTGCATTTTGGGACAGAATGAATATGAATTATGTTATAATTGTTTAAGTAATGGGGCTGACTGCGGACTTGGAAGAGAAGTGGCTTTATTGGCTCGTTCGTAGTTATGATGGATCTGAACTTCATCGAGCTCCTACAGCAGATCAAATAACCCACGGAGTTAGTGAGGTGTGTTTCACAATTTATCTAATTTATAGCTGCTTTTTTATCAATATCTTAATTTTAGAACAACAGCAGCTAATTACGTATGGAACCTAACTTGACTTTCAGTTGTACTTGCGACAAAATCTTTTTTTATCTCATATAACTGTTGGGTCCAATCATGTTGGGATCTATCAATTACACTTGATGCCTATACGACTACCCTAACCGCTATCAATAATACGCATGCACTAGAAACTGCAGCAAAAAATTATAGTCGACCACGTAATTGGTTTACCACTTTTGACAAAAACTCCCAATGAAGGCATTCGAACATTTTTCTATGGAAGCTGGCATACCCGCCGACATTCCATTTTTTTTTTCAAAATTTCCGCGCAATATGAAAGTAGTATAAATCGGTAGGGGACACTTATACGAACAAAAAATGTCAAGTAATATGGTACCTACCCTAAAGTGTCACGTTCCCGATATATTTGGAAGTAAAGGTCGCCATTTGAAAACTATGAAAATCATTAAAAATTCAGTAATTACGTGCGTATACGCATTCCACTGTATTTAAATAATAGTTTTTTGTTTGCACACGTGTTTCCCTCCCATATATACTACATTCATAGTGCAAGAGAGCTTTGAAAAAAAAAAAAAAGAACAATGTGGCGACGGGTCGGATATCACAAAGGTTCGAACACCTTTAAACTTTTATTAAGGCGGTACCCTGAGCAAAATAACCTTGAGCATTCGTTCCCTCTTTGCCGCACCCCACCTCTACAATACTTCGCAAAACATTAGTAGCGCTCTCTGGCGAACAACTTACGAATACAAGTACAATCCACAGTCCTTAGAATTCACAGACACGGCATTAAATAAAATAAAAATCTTTCTATGAATTAAAAAACGTTGCGCATAAATAATGTTGATCATGAATTTAGTGACTATATAGGTACTAACGTCCATGAATACTTTCAACTTTTGGAAGGAATAACGAAACGGCGATGCACTTCATGCGACTTTCTCTCTAACAAAAATTGCTTATAACAAAATAGGGGTCAAAATCAAAATACAAGATGGCGCCTCCAAAAATTTGCAATTTTTTTATCGTGGGTGTCGTTTCCATGGTTTTCGAGGGCATTGATAACGATTATGGGGTCAAATCGACATTCAAGATGGCGCCACCAAAAATTTGTAAATTTTTCGTCATGGGTGTCGATTCCATGGTTTTCGAGGGAGCTGAAAACGATCATGGGGTTAAGATCAAAATTCAAGATGGCCCTATCTAGAAAAAGGCGATAGTTTTTTAGTAATCTGGTAGAAATCGACCCGTAAGAAAAAAGCGGTATGCCTCCTCCATGCGCCTTTCTCTCTCTCGCTGCTTCTTTCTATTATATACAAGTGTATGTGCGCGAGTATCGAGATTCGAGCCGACGAGCATTTTGTGCGGCCGGTTGTTTATCCTAAACACTACACTAAACTTCGTTTCTGATGGGGGCACACGTTTTTATACACATAACATACAACTATTCATGGTGCTCTATAATAAACATTATGCGGTGTTTATTTTTTAGATTTAAGGTGTTATTCAGACAGTGATAAAAGTATATAAACTATAAATAAACAAAAAATCAATTTTATTATCATTTATTATTTTAAAGTAGGTACCTTTATACAAATTATTATTAATTTAACTATTTCTAGTTTACAAATCCCTAAATAGGTTTTCTCTTTCTGCAGCCTGATTCATGGATTCTACTAAAATTTGTTTCCATTTCCTACTGATAAGGTCATGGTTTTGCGAATACGTCTTTTCAGATAACAACGAGAGGTTGATTGCTGACATAAGTTGATCCAGCTGTGAATGTACTCCACCTATGGCAATAGTACCTGCGACAGCGCACGTATTAATATTTAGGTAGTTGTCACTGCAGTTGTCTCCATTTATGACAAACTTTATATTGCAAAGCCGACATTTCATCAAAATGAATGTCAATAAAATGTCATTAAATCATCATGTTTTAATGTTATTTAAGTGTGTTTAAGTTCTATCAAACTGCATCCAAGTGGTCCATGGTTTGAAATGCGTTTTAATTCGGAAAGGAAGTGGCTGACATCAATAATTCTTCTGTTTATTATTTTTTCGTAAGTTTCGGCTTCCTCTTCATACGAAATTTGAAACTAAAATAAAAATAAAACACTTTTATTATGTACCCAAAAGTAGAAGCTGTTATTTATTTTCAAACATAAATGGAGTACCCTTTCTAACTTTCATTAAAGTTCAAAACACACGTGGAAGGTATTAGAAACGTACCTCTTCGTTTTTATTGGTTTCTTCAGTGTTTTCAGCTTCCGTCAAGACTCCTGTAAAGTCCTCCCGCAAAAGAAAAATATTTTGTTATAATGATGACAGATTTTTAAGGTACGGGTGATTATTGGAATACCAGGGCTTCCAAGTACGAGTAGGTATGTAAAAATACCAGGGTTGAAAACCAGGTTTTAAAATACTTGAAAGTATTTGGTACCATTACGTCTGGTTGGCAGCCGTCATCTTGGATTTACATGTTTACCTCACTATCGGCTTTTTGGCTTTAGCACAGCTTCCTCTAGAATTAGGCTATCCAATGCAAAAAGAATTTTTCAAATCCGACTGGTAGTTCCGGAGATTATCCTCTACATTTATGTAAAAAAACTTTTACCTCTTTATAATATTAGTATAGATCGCTATAATGTGTCTTATTTGTACAGAAGTGAGGATAAAAACCAGTGCGGCAATGCCAGCCCGCGCCGCCGCTGCGGCTTTTAGAGATGAAAATAGTTGCATAGGAAATCGATCTGTTTTGCTATATAAATAAGGAGCATAATCGTTTTTACGAAAAAAAGTACTTGGAAGTGCAATTTTTTTTTTGCAAATACGATTGTGCTCCTTATTTATATGATGACATGGATCGATTTCCTATGCAAGTATTTTTGGTGTGTTCGGTTATGTTTTATTATGTTTAAGTACATAAATAGTAAAATAAGACGCATTCGCAAGGGTAATGAATGAATGGTATGGAATGTGCTACTTTTTATGAAATGAAAGTTCTGTATAAGTCGCCAATTAAAATTTGTATGACATGTAATAAAATTGCACTTTAGCATGCTAAAAAGAAAAGGATTATATAAGTAGAATACTCACTCATTATTGCTTATTTCCATCGGTTGTATATTAGAAGTATCCATTAGAGGTGCATCACTTTTGTTATTTTTAAGCTATTGCATAGCTTTTATCGCGGGCTTTGAGCGCAGCGACCGAATCAAGAAATTCCGTAACGAAAATAAAACCTAACACCCCCCACTCTGCCTACCATGTAGCTCGGCCGAGCGTTCGCTTAACGTGTATGTATATGGTCGGACTGTACTTGAATTAATATCAAAGAAAAAAAAACTGCATAAATAAAAAAATAAAAAAAATATAATTGCATAAGTTGATAAAAAATGCTATGCAATAGCTTTACCGCGGCAGTCTTCGAGTGCCACAAGTGTTTTTTTTTTTATCTAAAAAGATTATTCATTTTAAAATATACTGAAATATTTATACACAAAAATCAATACAATATGACAATCATTGAACCACGTAAGTACTGAACCAATGTGAATGTTCATGTCTGTAGTTTCATAACTCTATGGCATAACACAAAAAAAAAACAAAACAAACATTACCTACACAAATATTACTATCTACGGATAATGTGACGTGTCACGTGATCGAGCGCTGACAAACGATACGTGTTTCACCCTCGAGACCTTTCGGCACACTGAATCCCGGTACGGGGCGCATGTGAATACGCCCAGATTTTAGTATAAAATCTTTATAAAATTAAATTTTAGACTTTTGAAAAAAAAAATTGCTATAAAATGTTCTTTATTAAATTGTCTATCCATTAGTGTCAGTAGCAAAATTAAATAATGTTTATTTTACGAGGATAAGCATGAAATCTATATTTTTTTCTCATTTTTATGGTTTCGTTGAAAGGAGATTAATGAAGCATAGACTCCTTTAAAAAAAAAAAGCAATGGACAGTTTTGGAGTCAAGATTATGTAGAAATTTAATGTATTTTTATTATTTGATATTTCTTTTTAAATAACAAGTTGATAGGTCCTAAAAACTCCACAAAAAGCGGCTAGCGCGGCGTTTTGCTCGGGGGGACGCCTTAAGTTGTAACTATCTAACTGTCACATTGGTCTTAACGCAAATTAGACCACGACGTTTTTTGACGCGCAAGTGACATTCAGTTTTAGGGTGGTAAAGCATTTAGTGAGGTCGACCACACATCGATCTTTACTCACAATTTCTATATTCCATAGATATCCGGTTCCCTGGTGACTCGTTTATCCGGCTCGGCAACTTTAGGACCTCTCTGCTACTTCAGCGGTCGCCTGGTGTGGGTGCAAGACGCTTCAAGAGCCGTTATCTCGGACCTAGCCGGCAGGTACACCGCTGAACTGGTGCCAAGAGTCCATGTCATCGCTGTGAGAGACCCTACCCTGCATGCAGACAGTGGTAAGTTAGAAAAAAACTAATAAGAATACTACAGTCGAATTAAACTTACCTCTTTTGTGAAGGACGCTAACCGGCACATTATTTGGCGTGATGTTGTTCTATAATGCTATGATGATGCGGTGACATTGGCAGCGACTATGCAGACGTTTGTTGGGTCAACCTGCATATAAGGAAGAAATCCATAAGCACATAACTTAATAAAACTCCTCTAAGCCATTTTGTAGAATGCCGTTTGAAAATCAATGTAATAAAGAGAGCCTATTTCCGTTATTCAAGCACAAATCCAGCGGGGTAATTGCGTAACACACTAAAAATTGCAGTGTCTTTCATTTTGACAATTCAACAGCATTCATTGCGTTATTTACGTTGTCGAGCAGACGAACGTTTCAAACATATGAAGCAATGAATTAGGAATTTCCTTCAAAATACTATGGATTGTAAAAGAAAGTGTGTTACGCAATTAGGGTGCAGGCTCTGATTTGCTATGAAGAAATACCCATACCCCTCAGCAGAAAGCAGATTATTAAATCTTAATTCGTTTCAGAATCTTTGATAGCAATTCCGGAGACAATAAACTCATCGTCGATAGCAGTGGCGGGCGAGTGGGACAAGTTCAACGTGACGTGGGACCCAGCCACGCGCGTCAATGTTAACAACAGCCGAGTCTATTATGACGTTAACTTACACTTCCCTGGACAATACAAGATTGAGGTGAGAACTGCGCTCAAGTGATCATCATTTAGTAATCTAATAAAAGCTTTTCAAATCTCTGCTTCGTCTCATTTCACGTTGCCAATTCATTGGTTATGTATCGCAACATCGGAATCTCATCAGTCAAAACGGGTAATTTTGCAAGGTCTCATGAATTGCCGAGTTTCGCAAGTGATAATAAAATAATAATGACAATTATTTTTTATTCATTGGAAAAACCCGAATATGTTGTTGTTGGGATCGAAAATATGTAAATATATGTAGATAAGCTATTATCAGTAGAAATGCTACACGCAACGTGTGTATGTATGCCATTTTATTGTATTTTTTTATGAACTTATTATGTTTCTAAATTGTGTTTTTCATGGATCAAGTGGTCTGCAAAAACAATAGACATTGATAGCGTCGTTTTTTCGTAGCGGTAAGGGCGGTTTTCGTAGTTGACGGACGCTTTTTACCACACTAACGTCATCAAACTTTGTAATACCTACATTATTTCTAAGATTTATATTGTATTTTACCAATTTTATTTTTGAATATTAATTTAATCAAAACTTTTGAACGTATTTCTCAGAGGACGGTAGAAGTATCATGGGTGGAGGTGGTATCAGTGTCGCTAGCGCCGTACAGCAGCATGGAGGCCACGGTGCGCGCGCACACGCACTGGGGCGGCGGGCCGGCCGCGCGCGCGCGCCTGCGCTCCCCGCAGGCCGCGCCCTCCGCGCCCAGGGCGCCGCGCATCTACGTGCAACCTGCGCTCAGGTACGGTCCAGTCTTATATATCTTTGTCAGTTTTCAAATTATTTCCTTTATCACGTCAAGACACATAAATCTGCCTAGTCTTTTCACAACTATGTTGGGGTCGGCTTCCAGTCTAACCGGAGGCGGCTGAATAATTATAATAATTAAATAATTTTGCATGAAGCGACTGCCTATCCTATCTGACCTCCACAATCCAGTTATTGGATAACACGATACATGACTGGTTGTTAGACTATGGGCTTCTGACTACCCCCAAACAACTGTCAAATATCTACAAATGACAGCCGGGACTAACGGCTTCACGTGCTTTCCGAGACACGGAAAGGTCTCGATATGTAATGGATGGTCACCCTTCCACGAACCGACCGCAGCAAGCGTAGCTTAACCTGCGATCAACCCGTGCCGGCTATTATTATTAAGTCACGAACCCCTGACCCGTCAGGGCAAGTATAGGACACATTGAAGACCTTTTGAAGTTACGGCACTGATCAGACTATTGCATAGAAAACTCATGTATTTAATTACTTTATAACAAAGATCAAAATAGCATACATATACCTTTGACCTCTGTCGAGTTCACATCAACCTAAATCCTTTTTTGGCCATATTATGAAATATGAATAAATAAAATTGTCAGTGTCACATTTTTTATTCGTTGTAAAGAAAATGGCTGAATGTCATTCTGCGGTATTGACATTACGACGCGATATAAAATGCTGAGTCGGTGACGCAGATTATGGGGTTTATTTATAAACGTTGCTTAAAGCTATGTAATGGTTAGCGACTGTTTAACCATACATTTCTGACGTTTAAAGGTCTTTTAACTTTAAGCAAAGTTTATGAATAAGGGGGGTATATTGTGCAAAGAAGAGACAAACATTGCCCTTAATCTGACGAACATATTTTGGATGTGACTGTACAACCTCACCTACATCAATCAATCCCAACAGATTTTACAATTGCCGAGTATCACTTTCTTAATTACTAAATCACACACCTTTTTTGGGTGGGAAATCATCAAACGACCTCTCCCGCTCTGGGCGGAGCGGAAGGGAGTGTCAGACTCTTACTGACTAAAACTCACCCGTGTTCCTTCAGTTGCCTGTGCGCCAGGGCCACGGTATCTTAAATCAGACACCTAACAACCAACAATCTCAAAAAACTGGAATGTGACATGTACGAGCAAACCCGTACATATCAATTGTATAGATTTTATGCTGAAATCGACGCGCAGCGAATGAATAGAATATACACATTTATATGTTAGAATCAGTAGTTGCATAGCATTCGCCGGGGGTCGATCATTTATCAGTTTTCAATACACATGTTGAACTCAAATCAGTTAAGCCGACCCACCCCGAAATAGTTGGGAAAATGTTGGCAATGTTGGCAGATGATGCTCAGGATTCGATCTCTAAGGTCCAAATAACTCGATCTCACTATTTGCAGAACAAAACAAGACATCTGAAAAATAAATGTACCTTACCCGTACATTTTAGGTCCTTCGAGCCGGATGTCGCGTGTGTACATTACAGTGTAGCAACCACGTACTGTACTAACGGACAGCATCCAGCTGTCCAAAATGTCGATACAAATTAAAAAAAAAAAAACCACATAAACTTACATGGGTAGTGGGCACTTATGAAACGTCTGAAGCTGGGAGCACGGTCTCAATTGGTCGTTTTACTGCAAGTTTACCTTACCGACCAGGGTTCATGAAAACGAAAAATAACCATCAAACCAGCACTCAATTTTTTTATTTGATTTTGTAAAACTTAGAAAAAAATTAAGCAGCAGTTTTTTTTTAATGCCTATATCAGATAATGGCGAAGTTCTATGAGTTTTAAAGTCGACGCTAGACAGAAATAGCATTATTAGCAACTGACGGCACAACGAACGCCATAGTAACTTCGCGCCATTCAGTGCAATGATCGTTTTGCGAAAAGGATGGAAAAATAATTTCAAAAGTGGGTAACTACTCCATATTTCCACTGATGTTATTGACCGAGCGAGCGCGACGCGCGAGCTAAGCGTCTCCGTTTCAGCTTGGGCAAAAATGCTTTCGTATGTACGGGTGTCCGGCTGCCGCATTTCTCAACCGATTCTCGTGAAATTTTGTGAGCAGGTTCGATAATTATATGAATTTTTTTGTCGATTCAGTTTTTCACAAGTTTTGCAAAATGGCGGAGATAAAAACGTAAAAAGAAAACATATTTCAGCTATTTCGCGCTCTTTGCGCGCGCTTTTTGTTTTAAGGTCCGCGGTGAACATTTATTCACCTTTAAGCTATGCAAAGACAGACTCGCGAGTTCAATAGCTCACAGAGCCAGTAGTTGATAGTAGTCCAATACCTTATTGACGACATAATTGCCACTATTTCCTGATAACAAATATATTAAAAAAACATCATCATTCTCTTGCCCTTATCCCAATTTACTTGGAGTCGATGCAACATCTCTTTTTCTCTCATACTTCTCTATTTGTCATCTCGGTAGTCACCCCATCTCTAGCTATATCATCTTTCACACAGTCCTTCCATCGTTTATTTGGTCTTCTCCTACTTTTGTAGCCATCCAAATCTTAAAAACATTTTTTTTTATCAGTGGCGGTCCTCAATCAGCAATATTCCGGTGGGGCAGTCCCGGCCGCGCCAACGGCGTGATTCGCGGCTACGAGGCACAGTGCTGGGTGGTCGGCGCAGACTCCGCTTCACCCACTAAGCCTTCTGCCTGTGCTGATGCTCATCTCTCGCCCTCTCATACCCAACTCATGCTGAGGGATCTTACACCTGCTTCTAAGTACTTCTTTCAGGTAAAAAGAATATATAAGAATAAAGACCGGTGTCTCGAACGAAAAATGATCGCAGTGTGATTAATGTGACAAATTGTGATAATTTCCTTTCAACAAACTGTGTGACCCTTTGTGTCCGACAGCCAGAAAATAAAATAAATCCAAGGAGTATCATGTAAAAGAGAGCGAACTTTTTGCCTTTAACCGGGGGCACATACCCAAACTCCAAGTTGTTAGTGAGAAACAACTGACGCAAAAAGGCAGTAACACTTCCCGATCTGGGGTTCCAAACCAAACACGCGATTGATCTAGTGATAGATCAACGAGGCAGTCAACCAAAATGACTTTATAATCTTAAATAAACCTGCTGCGAGACGATAACTTTTAATCATTATTACGTTTTAGGTCCGAGCTCACACCGATGCTGGATTCGGTCAATATTCCGAAGTAGTATCCACTTCGTCCGACGAAGTTAACCCCATACCAAAAGTTATGGTATCTTCTCAAGAATCTATCAAGATTATTGATCTTGACTCTGGAGAAAGTGAAACGATCCCTAAAAGTACTGGAATACCTGTAGACTTTGCGGTATCTACTGAAGAAAACATTGTTTACTGGGTCAATAACTTGGAAGAAATATTTTCTTCGAGGATCAATGGCAGTGGACACTTCAAGGTGATCTTTAAAATGTGTGTTAGTACTGTTTGTAACCCCTTTGTAGTTCTCTGTATCTAATTTGTTCATATCATTGTGTAGCTAACGTCGATCAACGGTTCAGCCACCAGTATGTGTGTGGATTGGGTGGGCAGATCTGTTTACTGGACTCAGCTGGAGATTACATCCATCGAATCTTACGTCACGTACCGAGCAGACTTAGGCATGCCCAACACTCGGCCACACATCACGCGGGTCTTTGCCAGGAAGCAACCAATCTATAGTCTGCAAATAGCACCCCTACATCAGTGAGTAGAACATTAATTATATTCTATTGTTTCAATTTCGAATACTCTATGGGTACTTATATTAATATTAATGTTTTAGATCGCTGTTCTGGTACGAAGAAAGCGATACCCGTTTCCCAGAACTAGGAACAATAATGACATCTAATTTAAACGGCTCCGATATTAAAGGATTCTTTAGAAACCCTGAAGCCTCCGGCCGTGACTGTAACTGCCCTGAGAATCCTCAAGTAGCAAGACCTTTCGTTATCGACATGACCAGAAGTAAAAACTACGATCTATACTGGGTCGATCCTTGGGTGCACCACATAATCGCTACAGATATGGACGCTTGTAAATGCAGAATAGTTGTTGATGCCACCGAAAAGAAAAAGTACGGATTTACACCCAGGTCCATCACAGTGGATAGTAGATATGTTTACTGGTTTAATTCTACTCAAAAAGAAATATTTTACACCACCAAACATCATAAGACAAGAATAGAGGAGAGGAAAACTGCATATGGATATAAAATCATGGCTTTGGATCCGGGAAATCAACCGTATCCTCCAAGACTTTGCCTATTTCCTAAAGTACTACATTTAAGACCGAGAGTCCTTTCAAATTCGGCCAACAGCATAACGCTACACATGCCTTCAGTAGAAAAACCGAATCGATGCCACTCTTTAGAGTACGAAATGTCGACGACAGAGTACACAATATTTTACAGAATTCAGATGAAGAACGACACTTCTTTTTGTGATAAAGAATCGTGTCCGTATATCACTACTGCAAACACAGAAGTCATGATCAATGAGTTGAAACCATTCACAAACTATACAGTGATGTTGGAAGCGACTAACTATTACGCGAAATTACATGAGGTGAAACCACTTGTTGGTACTCCAATGACAATACAGACAGCAGCTGAAGGTAATTCGAAATCATGTAACAGTTTACTGCACCCTGTCGTAAATATGGCACATCGAATTTTATATAAAAATCGATCCTCTAGAGCCGAGCATTTTAAAGATTTGTAATGATGTCATAAAAAACATATGTTTGGGCGCTTACATTGCTTACGCTGGCTAAACCTTACTAGATAGATCATAATAATGTACTACGGAATTGTATATCCTAAAAAGGTCTACAGAAAAATCGCGATGGTATATGTCTATCTCCTAAGGATAACCCACAGTAACCATTTCTATCTTTTAAATATTACAAAAAAAAAAAAATGTGTATTTGCGAACCTATTTTAAACAATACAGTATTAATCCTTATCCAATCAAATACGTTAGATACATTATGCATTTAATGTAGATCAAACTTACTCTTTACAGCATATCATTATAATGAATATCTTAGAAGGTATCATAGATTTAAAACAGTAAAATCTAACAATGGGGGTCGATATAGACCACTTTGAGTATCAGTGCTCTAGAAGTCTAGAGCATCGTCCCTGCCACTAATACCGGTGATGGTATTTACGCCCGGATACAGTACATTTATATTGTTGTGACAAGAACTAACACGTTACCTTATATTTTCAGCACCATTATCTCCCAAAGACGTGACGGGAATGGTGTTAAGTCCGGTACTCGCGCACGTAGAATGGAAGCCTGCTCCGGGACTCTCGTATGAGGTGCACTGGACTACCGATGACTCTCCGCATAAGCTAAGGGGTAAGTAATAAATACTCAGGACAGTTGTTGTTGTTTGTGTTGAGACCACGTTTCAAATAAAAATTGGAAGGAAATTTCTTGTCGGTTTTATAAAGCTATTCAAAAATAATAAAAAAGAGACAAAAGCTGCCATCACCTCAAAAGTATTATCTACTGTTGAGTTTCAAGGTCGGACGTACTATGCCTGTTTTAACATATCGACTTCAGTTGTGAAGACCACAAGCTTGGGGCAAAAAAGACCTCTTTAAAATGCAGTTTTCGGTTTTCAACAGAGCACAACACATTCGAAGTATCGCAAGACCGCAGTGCGAATATAACGCGCTTGTCCCCGAACACGGCGTACACAGTTTGGGTGCGCGCACAGTCCAAGCACAGCACAGTGAGCGCAGACTCCGCACCGCTACGTTTGAAAACCTACCCGCTGCCTCCACCCCTCGCCACAAAAGAGGTCACGCCTTATGAGATACGTGTGCTGTGGCCACCTCCTACTTCTTACCAGCTGCATCAGTAAGAATCTCCAATACAATTTAAC
Source organism: Dryobotodes eremita (assembly GCA_917490735.1). Classification (NCBI taxonomy): domain Eukaryota; kingdom Metazoa; phylum Arthropoda; class Insecta; order Lepidoptera; family Noctuidae; genus Dryobotodes; species Dryobotodes eremita. The sequence continues at coordinate 11,580,807 of OU823251.1, read as the reverse complement.
TTCTCGACGTAGCCACCTTGTTTAAACTGTTAGGCTCCTTATGTTTCCTACTTCCAAATCTAAATGTAGCAAAAATGGTTCATATCAGTGGCCGCGATGTACCTACTGTAGAAGTAAAACGGCGACATTTTGTTTCAGGTATTTCAAAACACTGCGATTTATGAAATGATTTTAACGTTACGTACCAAACGAAATTATAATATTGCCCCGCTTACCAAGCATCTACAATCATTTCCAGGTTTAAAGTAGAGTACACAGAGGCGACCCCATCAACTGCCACATGGAAGACCTGCATACAAGACGAGCGGAATGAGTGGCTCGCCGCCGACCTCCGCCCGCGCACCCGCTACCGCTTCCGCCTCCGCCTGCAGTACGTCTCTAATGCACCGCCGTATTACTGGCCGGACGACGACAGCTTCACTTTTGAATCCCTTGGTGAGATCTTATTACTGTTAAAATAGGGAATAGGAATGATCATAATCAAGTTATCAAAGACTATAACACGTTTCATTACAGATTACGGCTTTTCAGAAGATTCTTGGAAGCCTTGTCAATAAAATAACATAATCAAGTACCTATTCAATTATTAAACTTGTCATGTAAAACTTAGACATGATTAATTAACTAAGATGAACACTAATCAATCACCAATCAAGACCAATAATTGAATCACTCAATCACTAGTAAAATCTTTATTTACTTTAATTAAAACAGTTAGAAACTAATAACAATAATCAAAGGCACATACGCATAAAAGAGAAAATTATAAAGTTGAGGTAAAACCATTAAAAAAGTTAACACTTTCATGAATCCCTCTCACAGTGCTTCATGACTAACTGATTCAGTCTTAGTCATCAATCAAATAAAATTTTGCCCAACAAAGACCCACACTGCATATTACTGCTTCAACGTTGTGTTCGTTTCACAGGCGATGTGCCCGGTCCTCCGGGTCCTTTACGTGTGGAAGGCGTAGGTGATCGAGTATTGAGCGTATGGTGGACGGAACCTGACACACGAGGTTCTGCCATCATAGCTTACCGCGTTTGGGGACGCCCGCAACACAGGTAAGAAAACTTTATAGAGACAGAATTAGGTACGTTATTGTCCCACGAATTGCTAACTTGGAATAATATTCCATTACCTACCTATTATAAGGTCATATTGTTACACTGCAGGGCAAAGACCTCGGTACTCGTCTTCTATTTTTCTCTATCTAAAGATACTAAGGACTAGTCTTTATTAAAGGATCCATCCGAAAAATCGTATAAAGTCCATCTCATCCATAGAGCTCTATCTAGGCCTGGTGCGATGTCGCTTGACACTAAAAGAGACCTACTCACTACCAAAGGGTCAAGAGTTTCGCCCATTGGTCATCAAAATATTCTAAATTCAGAACAGTTTTTTGTCCGTCAGGATTGCGCAAGGGAATGACAACATAACAAAGAATTTCAGCGAGCTTCTACCAGCAAACCTGCCGTCAGACATCGATGACAAGATGAAGATGCGCATCGCAAGGGAGGGGCTGGAGTTACTTCATAACGGAACCGGTGTGTGCCCAAGTTCGGACATGAGTTGTCCGCAATCTTCTCGTGTTAATATAGTTGAACATAGTCCAGCCACATTGACAGGAAGTTTAAACTTTGGAAATGATTTTAAATGAAATATCAAAATATTTTGGTAGGGCCGTGTTAAAAATATTTGCTAAGCCAAATACGGTTTTTCGAATACATGTTCCATCTTATGAATATGATGAGTTGTCGTAGCGCTTAGGAAGTTTTGCGCGAACGCGCTAAGTGTCGCTTAGTGTAGCTACATCAAACAAGCAGAAACTTGTCGTGCAAATCCTTACATATGAACTTATACGTATTGCTTCAAAATGTATGAACGTAAAGTTCATACATTTTGAGCCATACCAACAACAGAGCCACACCATCCCAGCAAATCTTTGATATTTTGCCAGTTCATCCATTTACATCACATTATTCCTCAAAATACTCTTAGCATTTCCACAGCTTTTTGCTTTATTCATGTCTTTTCTTTTATACAACACGCTTTCACTTCCATGCCATTATAGTACCATCACACCATTTTGACAGCTTTCCACATTTGCATGAAAAACAACAGCACAGATCAACAGACGAACTCAGATCTGTTGTTTTTTTATTATTAATATCACTTATTTGACTTTCCTAACCTTCTTATCTTATTTTTTGTTCAAATAAATAAATTATCTTTCTGCACTTGTACTTTATTCTTCTCCTTCTTAGCCTTTCGCTCCGCCTCCTCTAGAACCTACTAGTTAGATTAGAATAGTTTCGGTTGATCCATGATAACGTGGATCTAATATTTCATACCTAATTTGGATCATAGCCATTATCATATTAATTTATCATCCGTTGTATTAGATGAAATAGTGATAAAACAAGTAGTAGCAGATATTAAAGAAATACAGTAGGAATGAACTGGACAATGTAGAATATTTTAATAGAATCAATATTTTTAGAGCACCAAGCAAAGAACAAAAAGTGAACACCAAGAATAATGTTTGGAGCATTGGAGCAAGTGCACGCAGATATAAGATAATTAACTGTAACCAGTGAGCTTTACATCTATGTGTAGACTATTGAATGCTGTTTTTACGTTAAATTAATTAATGGCTTCTCGCAGGTCAACTTTGAAGGTTGTCGGCTGCTTAACCAGACTTTCCTGTGGGCCTTAATAAATAAAGGCAGGTCAGGCAGGGAAAGGCTTAAAAAACTTAAAACTCAACGACTACACGCTAAGGGCACCCACTGTGGGGTACGGACCTCGGTTTAGGGCGTCGCTGGGGGAGGGCAGGAAGGGACAGGCTGGATCGGATTAATTTTAAACTACAGGCTCAGCGGCGCAGTCTGGCTCGAGCAAGGGTCGGGGTATCGCATGCTGTATTGAAGTTTGCACTATTTATAGAAAAAAAAAAATATCGTGCAAGAGATAATTAACGAAACCCCGTTTTATTTTTCACACCTTTGATCCCGAATTGAATAAACATTTTGGTATAGGTTAGCTAAATGATTCTTTTTTATAATTTCGTTATTACATAATTATTTAAAGGTATGTTTATGTAATTGTTTTATGTAAAGTGTTGTAAATTGAATTTTATACCGCTCGGATTTTTTTATGTATAACTAGCTTTTGCCCGCAATTTCGCCCGCGTGATTGTCGGAAATTATCCCATGGGAATTTACTATACATAAAAAGTATCCTATGTCCTAACCCAGGTGATGGCCTATCCGTATGGCCTTTATCTAATTTTGTTCAGTCGTTAAGGCACGAAAAGGTAACAGACCGACTATATTTCCAATTCCTTAAATCACTTAAAAAGAAGTACACAAAAATTTCAATATCACATGTGAATTTTAAAATCATCCCCTATTTTAGCCGCTTTGGGGATGATTTTACAAAAACTGAAACATGTAATTCTTTATTTCTTACCAAAAGTATAAATTTGAATTTGAATATCCCAAACTTATAAAATGCTGGATTTCCCATACAAACTTTCATAACCATATTACCCCCTTTAGGATTATTTTTGAGACGAAAAGTAGCTTATGTCCGTCCCTATAAGTACAATAATATTTTGAAACGTTCATCCATGAATGTTTGATGATTTTTTCCAGTGCGAGACCCTATGAATACTTTTTCTTTCTTAACTCATGTATGTATCGTGGCGTAGAGACTTACTGGCTGCTGAGCGGCGACGGGGCGGGCGGCGGCGGCGGGGTGGGCGCGGGCTGGGTGGCGCGCGTGCAGGCGCGCAACGCGTACGGCTGGGGCGCGCTGTCGGCGCCCGCCGAGCTGGACGCGGCGGCGCTGGCGCCGGCGCGGCCGCCCGCCGCCGCGCTGGTGCTCGCCTTGCTGGCTGCGCTCGCGGCGCTGCTTGCTGTAGCAGCCGCGGTTTTCTACGGTACGTTCACATAACATTTCATTTAAAAAGTGACCGCCCCGTTGGTCTCGCGGTCACAAGCGCGACTACTGAGTGTAGGGTCCCGGGTTCGATTCCAAGTCGGGCAGCGTTATTGGTATTTTCTATCAGGAATTTCTCAGTAACAGCCCGGAGTCTAGATTTGTGCCCGGTTGACGGCAATAGGCTCGTCCCGTTGTATTATATGTATAGGGCTTGAAAAATAATTGGCGAAATTTGGGTGTTACTATAGGTACACCTCCGCCTAACCCTTCGGAGAATACCAGCATGATGTTACGTTATGAATAGATACTTGCATTCATTGAATGACAAGACTAAAATAACTTAGGCCGTACGTCAGTTTAAGTTACACTTACAAATTTAAGAGAGCCCTCTATGAGAACGGATGGCAATGCACCTGGACTGCCTATGGTATTCCAGATAACCATAGGCAGCAGTAACCTTTGCCATCAGGGCAGCAGCCCGCTGTTTGCCATGACATATTTGACATGACAAAAATAACTTGATTTTTTAGGGAACTAACGAGGGCTTTTCTTAGCGGCTTACAACCTAAGATCCACTACTCTCGTATTTCTTACATATTACTACCGAAGATAGTTTAAACAAAAATGAGAGTTCTTCTAATAATCGTACCTCTATGAAAACATTAGCAGCTTACAATGCCAGAGCTCGGAAGAAGGCAGCTATTGAAAACCAAATATCTACGAATCCCGCAAGAAGAGGACCTGATGTGGAACTTGCAACCTTGAGGCAGTTACCGACGAGACATTCTACAAATATACTTTATAATCAGGCAAGTTTAAATATAAATACTATGTAGTAGTAAATAATATGAATGATTATGTAATCATCCATTTTATTTTATAGTAGGATCTAACTTTCACTGCCTTTAGATTACTGGGTCGCTGATCAAGGCAGAATTGTTTGGGTTTGGGTCTATGTTGATTTAAAACCCTAAGAAAATTAAGTTGAAAGTTGCGTTTAATGGATGAAGTCTTCCTTGTAACAGAGTCTAAAACCTTATGTGTTTTATGCCACAGGGTGTCCACTGCCCCACGGACGCTGAATTGGCCAGTTTGCCCCATATTCGCCGAGAACAGATAACGCTGACCAAGTTCCTGGGTTCGGGCGCATTCGGAGAGGTATTTGAAGGCGTCGCCAGGCAGATCAATGGCAGCACTGCAGATACGAAAGTGGCCGTCAAAGTGAGTACAGTTTGTGAATATGTTTACTCACGTTCGCATTAGTTCATTCCAACGGCATATCCTGCCTACGTTAATTGCTGGTCATAATAGGGCTAGATTATGTGCTGCCTTACTTCACATAATTATGTTCAATATCGTCTATGAGGTGTATGAGGGAAGTCAACCCAATCAATCAATCAAACGAAGTCGGTCCATTTATTTGGTGATTACAATAAGCTTTATTTGCAATGGTTATTCTACCACCAAATGGCCACATTTAACTAAGGTAATACGACTCTGGTTCAGGAAAACTACCTGGAATCGTGGCTATGGACGTTTATGAAAAATACCTCGCAATTTCCTTTCCACAGACATTACGCAAAAGCGCTACAGAACAAGAAAAGACTGAATTCCTAAAGGAAGCGGCGCTGATGTCAAACTTCAAGCACGAGCATATTCTGCGTCTTTTGGGAGTGTGCCTCGATAATGATCCGAACTACATTATAATGGAGCTTATGGAGGGAGGCGACTTGCTGAGCTACTTAAGGGCTAAACGAGTTTCACTGGTATGTAAACTTTAGCTAGCATGACGTTTCTACAGTTAATGTTTCTTCAAAAAGAGTGGACTGCCCTGATTAATTCAAACGGGCGAGTAAACGTTTATCCAGTTCATACTCGCATCGGTAACGCTACTACAGTGATCATTTTTGGGTTTGGGGATGAAAGACACTCGTATACTATAGTGTCAACTGCTCTACGCGATATCGCTAACCTATACTGGAACTGGGTTGACGAAACCATAAATCAAAATGCTGATGAGCTCTATTACAATTAAACCTTTCTTCAAAGCAACGAAAAACATACTTGCTCCTTCTGGCAATACCAGCACTCGAATTGCAAAAACTTACTAAAGCCGCATTTTACCAGATACCTGGATGAAAATAATATTTCTAACTGGCTACCTTTATCCACAGTACACCCCTGAATCCCTCACACTACTAGACCTCCTGAACATGTGTGTGGACGTGACAAAAGGCTGTCGATACCTGGAAGAGATGCACTTTGTCCACCGCGACTTGGCTTGTCGCAACTGCCTTGTCGCACATCGAGCCAACGGTAGAGTGGTCAAGATCGGGGACTTCGGGCTAGCGAGAGATATTTACAAGAATGATTATTATAGGAAGGAAGGGGAAGGTAAGCAATATTTATTTATTTATTGAAGCTTTATGCACAAGATAAATATATTGTATAAAGGTGGATTTCATGCCTGAGGCATTTTCTACCAGTAAATGATGCAGAGACAAAACATGGAAGGTGCAACATTATACATTACATATTATTACATATTTACATTATGGTGTATCTATTGATAGTAAGCTCGGAAACACATTATTATAAAATACAAGAATAAATACTTATTCATGAATACATAATTTAAAAAACAACTTTGTCAAGAGCAGAATTTAAAAAATTGAGAAAGAAGTTTCTGCCAACTTCTAAGTTGATAGGTAGTTGTAGTGCTAATTCAGCCACTGATCTTATTAGTTAACAACATTAACAATAACAAACCACAATAACCACAACAACAACAATATAAATATAAATGTAATGGATCAATGGCTGTCTGAATAAATTAAATAAATTATTATTATTAGTTCAAAGCCCAATATACATCAAGAAAGCACTATAAAATCCCGCTACGCCAAGTTCTGTCTTAAACCAGTAATGTACACTGGCTGGTGGTAAAACATGGCCCCTTTTGGGAAGAACATACTCCTGGAACTACTTTCAAAAGTGAAGTCACACAAAATAATGTTATTATTAATATTATTTTGTGAGTAGGGTTACGTCCAGATATGTCCGGCTTTTGGCCCTCTGTCTGGACTTTTTCCGGCCTTATCATTCGTTTGGACTTTACGACGAAAAAATACCTTTTTTAAATTGTAAAAGCATAAAATGTCCGGACTTTTTTTTGCTTAATGTCCAGCTTTTTGACAGGACTTTCAAATTTGGAAAGGTAACCCTGTAATATGTGAGAGTAGTAAAATATTTTAGCCGTGATTCTAACCTCCTTGTGTCCGCAGGATTGTTGCCAGTGCGATGGATGGCCGTCGAGTGCTTGGTAGACGGCGTGTTTTCTTGCCAGTCAGACGTATGGGCGTGGGGTGTGCTGTGCTGGGAGGTAAGATCGAGATTAGTAAAATAATACATTTTTAAATTTCAAATTTTCTGTTTTTCCTTGGAAAATTTCCGGTTAACTTTTCAAGCAGGTTTGTTTTTACATTTCTCAAATTGTCAGTTGTTACTGCCTATCTGGACATGGTGATATTGGTCAACTCGTTTTTGTGATGATTATTTAATCATCTCATGGGGCACTGCCCTATAATCTTCTAATTTCCATCTTTACTCAGTTAATTTAGTTTCGTGCTATATTTTAAATAATAGTATTGCTTGGTATCAGGTACTATCGCTGGGTCAGCAGCCATACCCCGCGCGCACCAACCGACAAGTGCTGTCGTACGTCCGCACCGGAGGCACGCTCGACAGGCCACCCAATTGTCCTTCAGCTTTGTAAGTATTACTACACCTGTTAAGTGTCGTTAAAGCATAAAACACGGCCGACTGCTGGATCCAAAGAGGTTATTAGACCCAACTTCTAACGATTTTTAATCAAGATACAGTTGCTGTCATGGACGATGGTTATCCCATCCTACTCTGAGCTCGGTTACTAAAAATATACAAAAATATACATTTTTTAACTAATCTCAACCGTTGGCATCGGTAGTATTGGTAACATACGTCTGTATTTCCCTAAGGGGCAGAGGACACGTGAGCGTACGTGTAGTGCCTTTGCCCACACTTCACCAGCACACATATCCAGACTCCGGGCTGCTGAAAACTTCTTAATAGAAAAACCCAATTTGAAATGTCAAAAACACTCGGGCTGGAACCTTACTCTGTCCCAACACTCTACAAACACAACACCAGTCTCGTTAATAATAGTATAATTCATATTCTAGCTACGACTTACTTCAAAAATGTTGGAGTTATTCGGCGGACGCGCGGCCGTCGTTCCGTCAGTGCCTCGAAGTAGTGCGGACGCTACGTGACAAGACGTCGCCCAACATCACGCTGACGGCCACGCCCACGCCCGCGCCTCACTACCTCACTCTACTCGGAGACGGTAAGCCTGACAACTGTCACTGTACTACCACTCCATAAAGCAGTATTATTTTAATATTACTTCAGTGTGAGAAAAGACGTATAACTCCATCTCTTTCCCACTGTGAATAATCTACTTAAGTGTGCATACACACGAGCAGCACGCGTCAACGACAGGCAACTGCAGCCGTCGAGCGGCATGTAGTCGACGGTAGCCGCAGACGTGTTGACGGAAGCCGTCGACATTTGACGCATGCCACTCGTGTGTATGCACACTTAATAAAAATCGTATGTTCATTCATTCAATCACTGATAGACAACGCAACCTAAGCCGCTAGGTCTAGAAGAATGATTTGCACAAGAATTTCTTATTTAACGAAAGTGTGTATACTAAGGAAGGATTTTGAAAAATCTTTCAAACCCCCTTTTCATTTAACCCCCTTGGGTTAAATTAAAGTTTATATGAAAGTTCGTCATTTTTGCCGATCGGAAATCCCATCGGGCACACGGCTTGTATTAAAATAATACTACTATAAGAGGTGGTAGTTGGCCACTCATGATACCTACCCCCACCATCATACTCATTTCTCACATGCATGAATCGCAATTAAAGGCCCGGCTACACGCTCAATCTTACTCCCACAAATTGCAATTTGCATAAGCAGGCATGTCACGTTCAGATGGCAAATCAGTTTACCGTGCTAACTATTGCTATTGTGTGAACACCTCATAAGTTGTTTGCGCAAACTTCTATAGAAACTGTCGCTGCGTATAGCCGAGCCTAATTTAGGTCGTCTTTCGAGTGTCTAAGTGACTTGATCGGTCTGCCTTGAAGTTGCTGGTAATTGTGAGCAACGAATTATATGAGCTGCGGTGCAGCTGTTCCGTTGTTGCAAACTATGCATTGTAATTTAGCGACGGAGCGACCGGTACGGTTTAATCAAGCCTTACCGCACTTTCCAGATTTTAGTTAGACAGTGGAATGCATTAAATACCTAGTTCCACAATCTTTATCAATCAGCATGTTATCTGAAATGCAGAAGTGGTTATTATTTTAATTAAAAATATGCGATAAGTAATTAAAATAAATTTTCTTGATTTCATGTTATCCCAACTAACCGATGTATTGTGCATGGGCTGCATGTTCAGATGCCGTCGACAACCGCACCTACCTATTGGACGAGAATGACAACGCCTGCTTAGGTTCGTGACTACAATCACTGAATGATATCATGCAGCTTATTTTATTCCCCGACTTTTTGAAACTGATTAAATTATTATAATGCAGATGAAGACTTCCCGGAGCATCACATGGAACCGTCTCGACTGCTTCCCGAACGAACTCCGAAGTACTTGGAACTCATGTACGATAGCGACTCGGCTCCCGGTACCATCTGTGACGGGTACGAGATACCGCGAGCGCCAATCACGTACATGCCTCCTTTCTCAAGACACAGCATCGTCGGTGTCGCACCAAATAGACTGATCAAACCACCGCTGTACAGAACACATTCCTTACGAACTCATACTCGCCCGCCAAATGCCACCATCATTCCCCTGCGGAACGGACTGGTAAAGCGAGCTTCATTGTGTGAAGAAATTAGCGCTCGAGAGCCGAGACCGTGTTCGTCACGAGAACAACCAAGCGTTGACTTAGACTTTGATAAACACGTATTCAAGACTCCATTTTGAACTGTGATATTAGAAAAAAATAGCATTGTGTAAATTTTCCACCGAATGAGGATACTGTTTTAGAATTAAGTGAATATTTAATATTATTTATTTTCACTAGATTACAGTTTGTAAATAGAGGTGAATAAATTCGTTGTACATATTAGTATAAGCTCCTGTGCTGCAATTATTATTGCATCCGTAGAAAACATCACGAGACAACATATTAATGCATTTATTAAAAGCCAGTTAATTAAATATATTGCCTATCATCTTGTCTACGTACTTTTATTTTATATTTCCGCCAAACTGAAGCGAATCCCGCGCGGGATGTGGGACGAAATTCGCTTGCGCCTGGTGCCCTTCAACTTCCTAATAATTAGAAAAATCTTCCCGCGCGGGATTCGCCTCAGTGTGGCCAGAGCTTTACACCAAGAGAGCCAATGCTCATCTACACCTTATAATATCTAGATCCAAAAAAGCGAAATTACTAGAGTTACTTGTGCAGGTATACAAATATTGAAGCGTAAAGTAATTGTGCAGTACTGTAGTTTCCATAATGTAATTTTGGCCGACCAGCTAGACAGCCCAGAGCCCTAATTCACTATGACCACTTAACGATTCCTTACTTCGAAACCACGTCAATTCCTTATCTAACCACGACATCTGCTGATAAGGTATTCTCTATGATACAATGAACGAAACCGTTTCTACAAGACAAGATATTGCCTTTGTTTGCACGTGGTAAGATTACGCGGGGTATAATAATTACCATACAGAATTGGGGCCCTGGATAAGACGACTTCTGCGCTTGCGCACGTAATACTTTCTGGACGCAAACGCACGGCCCGGGTATCTGACGCACGCCGCGTTACGCGCCTATACTTGTATGCATGTGAATGAAAAGTATTGGCAGTTGGCACCTAGTAGCTACAGGCGTTAGTCTCGCGCGTAAAACGTCCCCGCGAACATCGCGCGATTGCTACATAAACGTAAGCATCATTGATCAATATTATGGTTATAAAACTAATAAGGTTAATATGCTGTTACATGCCAGTTTATTAGTATATAGGATTAAAATAAAAACAAAGAACGAACATTTAATTTTTTATTTGATATACGATTAATTTATTTGCTAATGTAATTATGTTTTACAGCTAAGATAAAAGTGCATCTTTTCTAACAGTTAAATTAGCTAATCCTCCTAGAAAGTAGATTTTATTTAGCTGTATAGTGAGATGTACTTTTTGTTATAATAAAATCCGTCACATATCGGGTCACAACGCGTGTACAATTGGTACATTAAATAGTTTGATTAAAATTTAACACCAAAACATTTACCCACTTGTTTATAGTAAGTATGCTGTAAAACTTATTGCGTCCCACAACTATAATGCCGTCTCGCTTTATTTTTAATATGATAATGGGTACACACCGGGCGGACTGCTACGTCTAAATGGACTTGTCGATTAAGTACATCGGAACGTGAATTCAGCACGATAACTACAAATGCCAACAGTCATCGAGCCACAGGCTGGCGGGTATAGGCCCGATCTGTGCCCAGCAGCAGAAACAAATGAAAACGACATAATTTAAAGACTTCGAGCATAATATTATGCCTGCACATTGTACAGCAAGTTTTATTAAAAGGGTACATACATCTATTAAGATGACTACATTAAGACTTATTGCTGATTCGCTTCTTAATCGTGTCACATGATACATGGTTATTAAAATACACTTCTTATTCTGGAAAATAAATCGAGGTAGTAAAATAATATTAAGACGTGATACCACGTCAGAATCTTTCGAGAAAAAAAGTGCTTTCGCGCGGGTTCCGCAAACAAAGCTAATAATAAAAATAAAATATACCTTTTCTTAACTAAATAAAAGTTCTTATGCGGTAATTTACTAGTCGTATCTAATCACCATCTTCGGCAATTTCCTGCTTGACACGTTTCTCGTGTTTCAACTGTTCGGTGGTGGTGACGTTGCCTGCGATGTCGGGAGGGTCCTGGTGGTCGTCATCTTGTGCGTCGTCCTTGCTATTCTCATGGAGCAGCACGTACTCCCGCTGAGAAAAACCAAACTTGACCACATCGCGCTCAAGCAACTCGACATAACGTCGAGGCTCGACCTTTTTGTTGTTCACGAATGTACCGTTCGCCGATTCTGGTGAAAAAGAAACAAGGTCTAGTAAGTACTTGAAGTCGTGCCATAACACTTACCAAACTAGCTGGTAGGTTTTTATTTTTACTGTAATCCGTAAAAGTACACATACACATTACACATTCATACATTAATTTATTTATCTCCCTTACAACTATAATTACACGTTTCAAAACCTAATGCGAGAGTGCAGTCTCTTAAAATTATAATGTCAATAAATATTAAAATAATTTACAATTTAAAATTATTACGAACCCATCTATACTTATATAGTAAAGCTGAAGAGTTTGTTTCAACGCGCTAATCTCGGGAACTAATAGTCTGATTTAAAAATTCTTTTTGCCTTTGATAGCCCACTTCTTATGGAAGGTTATAAAGCTATTTAAAATTAGACTACCTTTAGGAGCCGAACAAAAAGAAAAGTCCGAAAGAACGCTAAGCGAAAACGATGTATTAACGGGGGCGGGCGATGCGATGCGACGCGGTGGGTCCAAGGATTTTATAAAAATGTGGCGTCTATTTTTGTATATTGTGTATCTCAGACTTTTAATCGAACGAAATCGCGGGCAGAAGCTAGTATAAACAACCTTTCATTCAATAAGTATCTAATTAAAACTGCAATAAAATACCTGTTACGACATAATAATACAAATATTAAAATACATAGGTACCACAATGACATCCTACACTAATCTGCATTATAGCATAAAATAAATAACAATCGTAGCCTTTCCCCAATTATGTTGGGGTCGGCTTTCAGTCTAACCAGATGTAGCTGAATACTAGTATTTTACATAGAGGGACTGCCTATCTGACCTCCACAACCCAGTTACTTACTAACTATTACAGTTACTTAGTAACAGGATTGGGCAGTATTTGAAATACTAATACGTATCAGGGGCGTAGCTTTCATACAATCCGATTCCTATCGCCTTCCCTTCGGAACAACCATTCTTCTTAGTGTCTACTATTGCCAACCAATATGGTATACCTGTGTGTGTAACTGCGTATCACATCACACTACAGATATTTAATTCCAGTTTAATACAACATAAGACTAAAACTATAACATAAATGCCTATTTTTTTTTGTCTAAGCAAACAATTCTGATAACATCAGCGTCAAAATAAGCCGGCCCTCGTATGTCAGAATGCCTCGTGTGCTGCGTGTGTCAGCCGAACTACAGTGAGTTATGACAGGGACATAAATAGAAAAGTACGTAGGCGAGAAAGAGATAGAATGAATGATTGTGTTTGTGTTTTTCATTGCGTCATGTTTACCGCAAATAAATCCTTTTTCCTTCTCAGTAATAATGTTCGATTTCATAGATTTTTTGTGTTGATTTCTTGACAGATAAATTCATGTGTGTTTGTTTTCATCTGTTCTTTAGCATTTTATTCGTTACAACATCATTTTAGAATATCTTTATAATATAATGTTTTTCAGAAATAAAACTATAATCAGTAATAAATTATTTTATTTCTGTAAAACATTGACAATTCTGTTTGTGTAGGTAGTGATAGTGTCGCTTTGGTTATATTACTTGACCATATATGGATCCAGAGCAGTATATGTCAATTTTTAGAGTTGGCAACACTGTACCTGTACTGTACGTAAATTTTCAAGTATCTTGTCAATTGTCATTTTTATTCTTAACCTCATGTGTGTCGCCTATTTCCACTTTAGTCATTCAATGGGATTATATGAACTTAGAGGGCTGTATTGATGATTTTAATTATGTAAATACATACGTTTTATGGTCGCGAATCATAATTTATTCAACATACAACTTGACACTGACCAGCAAATTGCAAAAAGCCTAAGAAAATTTTAATTTCACGGACTACGCTGGCGCTTCCCCCTTAAGCCAGGGCCGCACACATCGTGATAATATTCTGCGATTAAAACTTCGCCTTTGGCCTACGGCGATGTGCATGGGCACATTTCTGTGAAGTTTATCGCGACGGCAAACTTGTGAAATTTATCGCGATAACAAACGCAAAACATCAAATAGACAACGGTCGCTCTATATTGTATGGCAGTGAATAATAATTTTCTAAATTTACATTAAAAATGAAGAAAAAATAAAGAAAAAGCGACACTGGACCTGTAGAAAGATTGTTCTGTTTAGCAGGTTTTATTCATTCCCCCAACAAGAGACTGTTTGTCTGACAGTACATATAAAAATCTAGTGTTCATGAAAGAAAATTGTTCTTTTACTAATTAATAGGCTGAGCTGGATTAGTTATATTTACATTACCTAACACCTGGGCCCTATACCAAAAACTTTACAAATCTACAATTTTATAAAATGTTACAATTTTCGAATTCACTCAAATTACATGTTATATACACCAAGTGACATACCAAGATCAATGACGTATGGCCGGACCCGGCGGCCCTGCGAGCCGTCGGCGCGGCTGAAGGGCGTGGCGCGATACTGCAACGCGGCGTGCTGCTTGCTGATGGACGGGTGCTCCAGCGCTATATCCACCACCTTCTTGTCGCGTCCGATTAGGAACGCCGACTGGCGGTGGATGTACAAAATCGGTAGCGCTTTATCGCCTTTGAACGGGTAGAATCTGAAAATTATTGTTTTGCTATTACATACAGTATAGCTAATTAATATGACATGCATTCGGAGTGCAGAAATGTGCCAAATGTATTTAAAGGTAACCAGTACTAATATTGGCACCCCCGCAATGAATGGCACTTTGCTAATTTATTCTGCGTGTTAAGAATATTTTCTTTTTTTATGTTATAGTAACAGAATTATTGGTAGAATATACAATTTCTTATACTGGCAACACTTATCCATCTTTCTTTAACAGCTGTTTTAAAAATGTGGCGCAAAGAGGATGTCATAAAAAGTGCCAATCTCTTTTTGAATAACAACCCCAGATCAAACAGTTTTATAGACAACACTCCATGAGAAGGATGGTACAAATCGTTTTTAAAAAGGCACCGGAGCTTTCTATAAGAACTTCTGAAGCTGTAATTTCCGCAAGTTCAAGTGTCTGAAAACCAAATTCGACACTAGTTCAGATAATTCGAAGACATCTAAAACAAAATGTTGTTTTCCATATTCTGAGCGAGCCGACTAGCGCATATAACGGAGATGAGACTAATTTTATTGTGTCCGAAAAATACAATGGTATGCTCGCACCTTGGAACGTCTACGAGGTGGATCATGCCCAATCGAAGTCTTGTATCACGGTCATGTTTACCTTTGGAGCAGACGTTGAAACGACACCACCTTTGGTTATATTCCCTCTAAAGAGAATGCGATCGAACATTCAAGTCTGTGCCTAGAGAGTGGGGTATTGGCCTATCAAAAATGGGTGGATGAAGGCAGAGCTTTTTAACCAGTGCATACAAAACGGACGGGCGGACCAACAATTTGACGAAAACTTTATTAAAAACGGATGTGGCCCCTTTATTGGAAACACTTTTGCCGAAATTAAAGAACCGACGTTGTGAAATGGTTTTGCGGTAAGAGGATTGTGCGCATTTAATATAGACACAAGTTGATTACACAAAATGTCTGATGCCATCCAAACCACAGCAAACCATTTTAGAAGATAACAGTCCTGAGGGTATGAATTACCAGACATTTCAAGAAATTGTCGGACCACAGCTGATCAGGAAAATGAAGAGTTCGATTGTGAGCAAATCAGTAGAAGTAAAACAGCTATACGAAATTTATAAACAAAATATTCCACCCAAAGTACATCTTCTAAGACAGAACAATCATATGAATTGGTACACAACCAAACATTCCCAGCCAAATTCAGACGACAATATTCCTGATACTGGCGCATTTGTTGAGGTCCTTTCAGACATGAAACTATAGGACATGAAACTATCAATCAAGACAAGGAACTGGTAAATGAAGTATTAATAACCACGACTGAATCAGAAATACCTGTATCAATTTCGCCGTGTTTCCTTTCGTCTACTAATGACTCATCAGTACCAGAACCTAAACAAACTGCAGTGATTATTTTTGAGCATCAGAAATAAAACGTACCATTTGACAAAATGTAGAATTTATTGGAGGTGAATGGGTGCTCGTGGATGGCGGACCAAACAAAAATCTTTCGGGAAATCTGAAAAAAGTATTTTTAAGACTACCATTGCCAAAAACGCACATCAAAAAGCAAAAGGTAGGTACACAACACCGTTCTTTTGCGCTAACAAGTAAAGATTGGAAAGATGCGGAAAAACAAAAATAAAAGTAATTCAAGAACAAAACACGTTAAATAAAATCTTGTAAAAAGAGGGTAAAGGAAAGGCAAGAATAGAAAACGCAGAATTGAATCGCTCAGCCAAAGCTAAGACACAAACTGATTGCCAAAACAAGAAGAAAGCTAAATAAACAACCGAACAAATTCGAACAAGGCTAAAGATTCAATAATACTCTTTTTTTAAACCTGCCAGTACAAGAAATTCAGAAAAAGTTGAAGGAATTACCGAAGCAGAAAAAATCAGATAACCAAGCAATTGCGGAACAGGACGAACGGACACGGCCGCCTTTATCCACAAAATATCAAGAGAACAGGAAAGATTTTCCAAAAAAAAAAACTAAGAATTTATACAAAAAGTAGATTACCAACACATTAAGGAACAACCGAAACAAAGGTCTTCTTCTACAAATTATCAAGAAGACAAGAACGGTTTTACTAAAAAAGACAAATAAAAAAATGTATCTAGGTAAGAAACAAGAAACGGTCTGGTGGACCAACTATCATTTAGAATATTTAGATGAAGGTCTACCAAAAATAATACATAGACGAATAACAATGTGAAGGAGTTTTAATAAGATCTGGGTACTAGGTATAAGTAAAATTAGATTTTTAAGTTAATTAAAGATTTTTTTATACTGGATGCGTCATTTTATTTATGCCTATGTAAAACTAGAACCTGACAAAACAACTAGAAATACAGTAAAACCCGTTTAAGACGATTTCAAAGGGACCCAACCCAACCAAAAACGCGTCTTAACCGAGAAAGCGTATTATGCGGAATAGGGAAAATAAAACTTATTATGTATTAATTTTGTTAGAAAGTTATTATAATTTTACGTAACTTAAAAACTGGTAACTGAAGCTGAAGCTCAGCAGCCAACGGTGTTTGATTATTTTTTGTGATTATTCATCAAAAACAATCAATATCTGCATTTTTTCTTGAAGTGGCAATACAAGCTTTTCGCTTAATTGTAGTCATTTAACAAACGCAGATACAATTCGTAAGTAAACAAATGATATAAAATGAATGCAGGGCGCGTAGCGACACGGGGGGAACAACGCGGAGGCGCGCGGCGGGAGCGTGAGCGTTTGCGGCCGGCGATTGCTTCCGCTCAGTCAATCTCGATGGCAGCTGCCGCGTGTATAGATGACGTATTAAACGGGATCGAATCGTATTAAGCGTGATTAAAACATGCCTCAAGTTGCAGGGACTAATGTAAAAATGACGTATTATGCGGGAAATCGTATTAAGCGGGTTCTACTGTATTACCAACTTTGTTTATTTACGAGAATTTACCAATTTCTATTAGAAGTCGGATTATAATGTACCAATCAATATACCGTTTACTATTAAACAAACAATCCACTATGAAATAACATAAAGAAGTAAAATGCCAGGAAATTCAATAGATGAGTTCTTTTCGCACTGCATATCAAAATTAGTCGAAGATATTTCTTTTCATGAGACGAATTTGTTTTATTTTTAAACTTAATTCATAAATTAATAGCAAAATATTTACCTCCATCTCCTTTTAGGCTGCTTAGCGTCATCAGGTTCTGTGTACTTAATCACAACTCCGTTGACAGTATTGGCGTCAGCCGTCAGTTTACCAGACAAACCGAAGTTCGGCTTTTCTTTATCAGCCGGATCTTTGCCGTCCTCTGTCTTAACATCTCCCTTTCCCCAGTCGTATTCTTTATTCTCGTCAGCATCTGCGAATCTATTTAAACAGATTTTAATACCAATAATAATTTTTAAAACCTCTTTATCCGTTATTATTTGCTACAATGGCAGAGCAAAACAATTTTATCTTATCTAAATGTTCGGCTGGCAAAAATAAATTACGCATTTCTATAGAAATATGAACATTTACGCATTTATGAACATCACAAACCTGCTCTTGCGATCTCGTGACCTAGCCTCGGTTTTGCCAGGAGGTCGCCCGCGCTCCGCATTGCGATCTTCCGGTCTGCCAGAGCGCTCTCTTCGTTCATCCCCGCGCCCGTCCCTGTATCTCTCTTCTCTCCCTTCCGGCCTCTCCGGCCGACGACTCCTCTCTTTGTAACGCTCTTCTTGACTTCTCGATCTTGAACGCTCTCTAACAAATAATTACACAATAACTAACAGGTTTTCTCATCGCCTTACGTTGTAGAAATAAATTGCAGAATCATGTTGGAAGACAAAAGTCGCCAAAGTTGATTAGAATCTACAAAAGATTGTGAAATATTATTTTAATAATAATTGTGATTATGAATCATTTATTTTCAGAAAATATAGGTGTTACCAGTTGTAAAAGTTGGTGGTTTAAGGTACAGTCCATATTTTACTTGTTTTGGGAATACAAATTAATTTTACATGAATACCTAATAGGTATTTATTTTAATAAGATATACATAAAAGTACATATGTTCTATTATAATTTTTAAATTAAGATAACCTTTAAGTTCCAATAAATATACACACATAACAAACCCCTAGAATAACATTTCGTCGTTATTTAGCATACATTCTTTAAAAGTTAAACTAAATAAAAACACGCCACAAAACTATAGAAAATAAAAAAATTAAAAATCTTTATGTTGCAGTAATTTCTGTAAACTATAAAAACAATTTTCTATCAACCATCTACGCAGTTTAATTTTAAAATATTGAAATGAGAACTCCCTTACGATCTTTAGTAGTTTGTTAAAAACTGTAATGCACATTATGATTAACATTCTTTTTAATTACAGTTGTATAAAAAAAAGGGAACAAGTATTTTTATTGCATCTCGTATTTTCTGTTTGGTGCAATTATCACATTTGAATTTAAAGCAACCGATATCTCAAACAAATACATTCAAGGTCAATAGTTTCAATTTTTTGAATAACAAAAAGAAAAAAGTAAGAAAGAAAGGTAAACGAAAACGAAGTAATAACACGGGCAGGCGATGCAATGCCACGGGGTGGGTCGGGGGTACAAGAAACTTCACGCGGACGAAGTCGCGAGCTAGTGGAAGAAATAAACGGTTTTATGTATACCTTTATGTTTAACGGACCTGTTGTTATGTTATTTCATAGTTTTACAAAATTAATGTTACCAATAAGTCCTACAAGATTCAAGTGGACCGCCGCGCCACCTCATATAGCTCTCACACATTTCTTTTGTACAGTAAATGTCTTATCATTGTCTGTTGAATTGCCCCATATTATTAGTCCTAATCTTAATAGTGATTCAACATACCCACTATTCTATGCGGGCTGTTTTTTCGTCTGACACAATACGAAGTTTTCTTAAGTTCTGCTAGTAGATACAAAAATCTACAGTACCTGTGATGTGACGCAGCCGGCTTGTCGGGCCTAGCAGCTGTGCTTATGGGCTTCTCTCGACGAACTTCACGTGGTCTGTAACCGACAAACATAATAACTGATTAGCCGCACAAACACTTCCTAACACAGACGATTTACAAATATTGCCAAGGATTGCAAACTGGGTGCTCCACCACAATAAATTTTATTTCAAGCTTTAACAAAAAAAAAAAAAAAAAATACAACATAAATAATAATAAATATATTGTAATTTTAGTATTTAACTGAAGTAACCTAAAAGCCCTACCAAAGATCCTTTTATTTGGTCAATAGTACAAGTGAGAATTTTATTTGGAATAGGATACGATTTCGAACACTATCAACTCATAAATAAGAGAATATTATGCTAGAGGCAATCATCCTCAGTTTAATAACTGTTTTAGCGTAACAATATATTCATTAATTTATCTTCAACACGAAGAACCAATTATTTTGACACTCCTTTAAATCGTACACTTACCATTACTTTTGAAACACAATGTTGATTTCACGAGCATACCTACTACGTTCAGCCTTTCGTGAACTTCTCATATTTTGACTAATTAATACATAGATGTTATAAATCAAATGGTTAGCTTTTAAATAAGCTAAAGGCCAGTGACAACTGTTTTCTTTTTGTCTCATCAAAGCACAAAAGATGCGTGAGTCTACGTTCTTACAGTATTAAAAGTTTAGTCTTCTATCCTCGTATTTCAGTTTGTCGCAATTAATCATATATTTATTCCTTTTCATATTTATGTATCCATTCATGGTTTCTCTCGGGCCATATTTGCGAATTATCTTGAATGTAATATGTTTTTCTATCTTGTTTAAATCAGTTTTCTTTATCTTCATCTGTTTCGATTCATTGACATTTTATTTCATGTACGTAAACATAAGCTAAATTGCTTATAAATCAATGCCTTAGCAGCAGTTTCCAAAGTGTTTGGGTAAAAATATGTTGGTGGCCATAGTATACTTGTTTAGTAATAATGATGATAATGATTGATGACGTAGCACTCCAAAGTAATACAGCGCCCATATAGAATCAGTTTGGAGATAGAAGTGATAAAAGAAGTGACTTTCCATTTTGAATCATTATGTGAATTGCTAAAGACAGAACATTTTAAATAATCTTGAGTCTGCGTTTCCATTCTATACTTACAGCAACGTTATTAGCTGTATAAGTTCCAATATCAAAATCGTTTTGGAACCTAAAGCAATACAGTTCATAAGAGTAGCCAGTATTCTGAATAAACACAAACAAATTAAAATAAACAAACTCCAATTCAGCTCCAGTGTACAAGTATGTAATCTTCAAACCCATTCCTCAATATGATTCATTTTCATAAATATTGTAACTGAATCCTTATTCCTCAAGTAGGTATATAGCATTCTTTATTTTGACATTCTGTCGACATTAAGGCTCCTCATTTTAACAAATTCTGCTTAATTAAAAAAAAAATTGTTTCTCTTTAGCCTTGTGATGTCATTGCTAAAGATTAATCCATGACGCAAATCCATCTTGCTTACAGCTATCTTGTGTCTTCTTATTGTTGTTCTACATAAAATCTAATTTATTATCAATCTATTATTTGATTAAATATTTGTGTAGAAGAATTCCCTCGTTGAAAGCACTTTAGTGCCTGCATATTCCAAAATGAAAATATTAATCTTTTGCTAATAAGCATTCCAACAAATCTATAACAATCGATGGTTTCACACATGCCTATAGCAAGTATCACTTAGGGTGCAAATATGAAAATATCTTTGCAACACCGACATGCTCTGATCATTATATGTTTCTGTAGAGTAGTCACTGTAAAAATAAATATAGTTATTTAACGTCGCAGGTACACTGTTACTGACCAGCTGTGGCCAACAGACTCGCATGCAATAACAGTCTGTATTGTATGTGTAAAAATGTTTTTAAATAGATGAAAGAATCTTTTTTTAAACAAACTACCAGTTATATCTAACCTTATAGCGTAAACTACTTACATCTAATAAACGGTAAGAAGTACGGATTTACGAACCTTTCAGAAGAGAAGCTGTCTTCGTGATACCTCTCCTTCCTGTCGGGGTACTCTCTCTCGCGGAAGCGCTCGTTCTCAGGTGGACCACGTCTGGAGATAACATCCACATACGGTAGGTGTTATTAGATGCATCAGACTACTAAATACTTGTAGGTAAGTAGTAAGGAAAGTAATGGGTTGTAAGTTGAGTTTACCTACTTTTAAGGTCCCGTAGTCAACAAGGAACCCTTATAGTTTCGCCATGTCCGTCAGTCTGTCCGCAGCTTAGCTCAGAGACTCTTAGTACTAGAAAGCTGTAATTTGCCATGATTTTACATATTAGTCACGCCGACAAAGTGGTAAAATAAAAATTGTTTAGGGTACCTCCTCGTAAAGTGGGGATGTTTTTTTTTCTCGGCTTCCCACTGTTGTGTGGTGTCGTTTGATAGGTCTTTCAAAAATATTGCGAGTTTGTGACAACAATTTTGCGATTAAGGGATCCGTTTGTGAAATATTACGCTTTAAAGTGCTAATTTTTATTAGAGTCAAGTGTCCCCTAACTGCCATCCAAATGGTTTTTTTTGGAAATGTGAATAAAGTCGAGTAGTAGTATATAATGAAGTTAAAAGGAAAACTATCACAGCTAAGCAGGCTTTACAAGTTAACGAGTAAGAGTCGGCCAACTTACATTTGTAGTTGGTACGTATGGGAGAACATGTTTTTCAACTACAATGTTAAGTTTGTTATTGGGATAAATTCATCCCAACTACGGTACCCTTCATTGTGCGTGGACGGACACGCACTTGGCCGGTTTTATTTCAATGTTATCTCAGACTTGCTAGTTTTACTACCAAATTGTATTATTACACTTACATTTCAATGTTTTACTGATAAGCACTTAAAACTGCCACGTACTTTTCGTAGTTTTTTTGTGAGATTCATGGAAACAATTAGTGCTATTTAGCAATAATTACATAATTACTAATACTGAGTAATAACCTCAAAGAATATTTTCTCCATGGTCACCTCATCAGTGTATAGTTTTTATGAATAATGGTAAAGATAATTGAGGGATGGCATTAACATTTGTAAAGGTTTTATTTCATAAATCTCTATATACAGTTAAACCAATTAAATAGAGAGTTAAGTACTAATTTAATGAGCTCTTTTCTGTCTGTACGTCGAGATTTTTATAATTATAGATCAAATTATAAAACATCGTATAAGTACCTACACTTCTTTTTTACAAACATTTAACGAGTTTTGAATGGCGTCGAATTTTATTTGAAATGGGGTCATTTACAAGATAAGGCCTCAGACCACTCTCAACGCAAATTACATTGTTAGATTGATAGCTAAAACGTCACAATACCACGAGAGGTCATTACTCATCTTAATATATATAAAAATTACGTGTCACCTTGTTTGTCCGCGATGGACTCCTAAACTACTGAACCGATTTTAAATTTGATTTGCACACCGTGTGCAATTTGATCCAACTTGAAAGATAGGATAGCTTACATCTCAATTTATAGTGCCAATATTATTTAATTGCAAATTATTTGTCAATTATTTGACAGTCACAATTATCTGTTAGCTCCAAACGATTCTAACAGATGGCGATATCTGTTGACTGGTATGAGTAAGTATTTAATAGATGGCGCTATGTTAACAATACAAACGTTTCATATAAGCTACAATTTAATAGCATGACCACCACGTGTTGCTGAGGCTAAGGTATAACCTAAATTTATTTTGTAATAAACGAAATACAGTGAAATTCAATTGTTCTTACTTTTTCAATTTTCGGTTTCAAAAATTCTTTCACTGTTGAGAAGCTACACTATCTCCAGGTGACATAGGCTATATTATATTATGCTTTGCTACCCGGGCGAAGCCGGGGCGGGTCGCTAGGTATTATTATAAATTTATAACCAAAGAACTTGTGACGTTGCAAAATCAATAAATTACGCAACAAGTAGCGACATCTTGTGTCAGGCATTGGCATGGCTGTCAGCGTGTTCTTTATAACACTGGAGAAATTATGTCATGTAAATTATATACAAGAGTATTAGTTAATTTAAATAAATAAACATACAGACATAATTTCCCACATTTTATTTAAAACAATGCCTAAGAAATGGAAAATAACCAATAGACAAGAATTCTATTTAGTCTATGGTAGCGGAAGCTTCCCGAAGGTTTGTGACATTGATCCGGCATGGGGAAGACCCGCAACGTGTGTGACACGATACGAATAGGATTTGGAAGAGGGACTTAGTTCTGGAGGAACAGACTGTGTCCAAATAACCCGATGGGTTTCCAGTAAGTCCCATTCGAAGCTGAATCCGGTGAGTGTTCAACCGTATTCTTTGTTCATGCGGGATGGCGTGACACGTACATGTGATTTCTGACACGAGTGTATTGTTACAGGTCTGGCTGTTTATGCTAGCCTTTTTTCTCGTGTATCTCTAATACATATTGACACGTGATGCTTTGGAGTAGCCCCGTGGTCTGATGATTGGAATGGATCCGGGTGCAGGCAACCTTTGAGGTGTGGTCATCCGTTTGACAGGAAGGCTTTACTTAGCCGATATCGGTGATGAGGGAAGTTCGTCGCTCCAGGTAACGAAGCGTCATTAATAACCCGTAGGCCACGTAACGTGCGAACACAGGGGTATCCTGTGTTTGATGCCAAGGGTCGTAGTCCTGTCAAGTGAAGGGATTAGTACTGACAGATCACAGAGAATAATCGATAAGGTAGCGATTTAGTCTATGAGAGAGTTAGGCCTATTGTATGGACTGGGTGATGAGACCAGTTGCCATAAAGTGTTGTGTCGCGGATTGTTTAGCATAATCTTATGTTCCCGTTGTTAGCACAACCTTGATAGGTAGGTACTTGTATGATTGAGCTAGTATCTATTAAGTGGTTCATCTCACGGACTCGCTATAGCGACTCTGAGATATTGTAATAGTCTCATTGTAGGTCAACACACCAATACAACTAGACCCGAGACTGGTTGTACTGGTGTGGAAGCCCAGGTGTATGGGGGAAGGTATGTGGCCAGCCACATTCAATGTTGTGAACCTTCAATAGTGTGTTATTATAATAAACATTGCATTGTATAAGAAGGTACTTGTTTAATTTAATCTTTCCCTAGCAGCTTATTATACCCTACAAATTTACTTTAGCACGGTGGTGAGTAAGTACAACACCGAAGGAGACAATCAACATCCAGTCTCCTAACCAATTCTGTACAACTCTAAGGGCCGGGTTACAAACTTTTTTAAGACACTTCTTTTACATTGCTGTCATTTGATTTGTATAAGCACAGTGAAGGGTTTCGTACTTCGTAGTCGGAATGAATATTTACGCATGCACACTATTGATCGGATATTACCAGCCCTCTCTAATATTTTTTTCGTAATTTTATTTCGTCATTGACTAGCAGTGCGCAGAATACACCTTCTTTCATATTTTCATAGATGGTATTAGTGGTAATAGTCTACGAGTAAAATGGCAGTGTCACATCCGGACGGAAGGATAGATGAACAGACAGACAGACATAACGAAATTATAAGGGTTCATTTTTTGCTACTTGGCTACGGAACTCTAAAACATAATATTTGAATTGGTAATTAGGGCATAATACCTTTCACGATAGTCTCTCCTGTCTTCAAACTCCCGCCTTTTGGGGCCTCCACGCTCCTCGTACTGATTGAAACGGTTGAAACCTAGGATGAAGAACACCAATGAATAAGAGCACAATGCAAACACAGCTATTGTAACTTACCCACATTATTTTATGTATAGGCTAGGCTCATGTTTGACCATAAGCTCATTTGATGTTAACCCATGAGGTCATCAAAGTTGCAGTATTTAAAAACATTCAGTTACTAACCTCTTGTGTCATCTCTTTGATGATATCGCTCTTCTTGCTCCCTTGGTCTCCGTTGGTATTCTTCTTTTGGAGATCTGTGCTCCTCATACCTCTGATTCCTAAAGAAATTTAATAATGTACTTTATGTTTATTTAAAATTGATTTGCCTCAAACTATGACCAGCACATATAAGTATCCTACAAGCAAACATTTAAGTGTACTTGTAATGTACCTTTTATACTCATAATCCCTCTGCCGTCTATTATGTTCTTCATTAGGATCATTATATTGAGAGCTTTGACCATATTTCTCTCTATTTCTATCATATTTTTCTTGACGATATTGTGTATATCTGCAATAATTTAATGATGTAGTGTAATGGAATATTACACAATATCATTTTAGACTGGGATCCAAGTAGCTTACCTGTCATTATGTTCCCTGTCATATTGTTGGTACTGTTCCTGATACTGCTGCTGCCTTCTCTCTTTGCTGGAACCTCGGTAGAAGCGCTGAACTTCTCGCTCCCTTTCATACTCTTCAGGTGACACTGATTGTTGATATTCCTTCCTAAAATACAAACCACATGTTATCAAAACTTTTGAATGTTTTTGAATCTCAAACATAAGAATTATTTACACTAATATTATAAAGAGGTAAAGTTTCTAAGTTTGGATGTAGGAGGTAAACTCGGAAACTGTACATCCAATTTCAATAATTCTGCCACCAATATTTAGAATAGACCTTAAGGGGACATAGGCTGTATATTGTTCTGTTAAAATAAAAGGGCTTTTTGAGAAGACCAATTTTTAAGGTAAGTCTACGAAAAAAACGGTCTAGCGAATGTGTTTCTTATGAAGCTGTCTTAACAGTAAGAGATATATGAATCCTTTTTATAGAAAGTTGTAGAGCTTATTATGGCCTGTAAAATTGTCCCCGGCGACACATATATGTATGTATGTGTATGATAAGAACGGGCCCAAAGCAAAATTGCCAGTCGTAAATTAAATGTATCAAGAAATTGATAAAGTTCAGGTATGAAATAAAAATATAAGAGTCACTACATGATATTTTGAAACTTTGTGGAATGAAAACAAACATTTTCTCCATAGAAAAAGTTACTTCTACATGCATTTTCGATTTGTACTTAATAAGCCAAAGCTCGGTCGAAGTGGAATGCTTGGGGGAGGCCTATGTCCAGCAATGAACGTCTTTCAGCTGAAATTATGATTATGAAGCCAGAGCTAATGGTTTAGGATACAAATTTGAATTTTTTCTGTATTTTATCTTTTTTTTTTCTTCTTTAACCAATTGATAAAAATAATATGATTAAAAGATATATTTAAAACTAGCTTCTGCCCGCGACTTCGCCCGCGTGAAATTTCCGCTTAAAATAATGAATATCTTTCGTCTCAACGACATACAACGGGTTTTTGGCAATTCAGCCTTAAAGGGGAATTTTGTTTGTATGAAATATCTTACTCCCTGGGTTAATAAACTTGAAACTTGGCACAAATACTTGACTAAGTGAATAGTAAAGTCGACATTATTAGTTTTTCAAAACTACTCCTCACAGGGGTAAAGAGAGTTAAGTTTGTAGAAGAATTTTAATGCGCAGTCCGAATAACTCGAAACTACTTATTAATACTTTTGACAGAGAATAAAGAATAACCACTTTTTGTCGAATTTTTCGAACATCGACCCTACTGGAAAAAAGGGGTGTTAACAAGTTTCGGGGAGGCTTTAAGTGTCTTGATTTATGCAAAAATTTGCATAAATAATCTTAGTCAAATAAGCCCCCACCCCTGTAGGGGTGAATGATTTTTCTTATAAACTGTAACCAGGGGGTTACAGTTTATATGAAAAATCTTATTGGTTAGTTTGATCTACATAAAAACTTGAAACTTGGCCCGAATACAGGAAATCATTTAATCGAAATCCACGCGGATGTACTCGCGGGCGAAGTGGTAGTGATTGATAAAGAACTTACTGGTTATAATAGGTCCGTATAGGTTGATTTGCTTCTTCAGAAGATCCACGACGTTCTTTTACAACACTGTGCAGGCGGCGCTGAATTTGCTCTTCATCTAACGGAAAAGACAGAGAGAGGTGATGTTATAATATAGAATAATTTCAAGTACTGAAGTAATATTTTAATATTGATTGTGTGTAAATATCCATAACCTATTACTAAACCTACCAAACAACAGCACGTAATATATATAAATGCTACATAAATCTCACCTTTCACACTAGCTGAAGTACTCCGCGGCCGTTTGTGCTTATGTTTATGTTTGCGTTTCTTCTTGGAAGATATTTCGCCCTCACTGACTGAAGACAAATCTTCGGGACCCGAGACACTTTCTGCCACGGAATCTGAACGCCTCTTCTTCTTGCTGTGCTTCTTCTTCTTTTTCTTATGCTTACGTTTCTTCGAACGTTTTTGCTCGTCGGAATCGCTTTCCGAATCTGAAGAATCAGCACGTTTCCTTTTCTTTTTGTTGTAGCGGTGTTCCGATAATGAAGAGTCGTCACTATCGCTTCCAGAAGAGCTGCTGTTACCAGTCGCGTCGGATTCATCTGAATCCTCCGACGATGTATGATGTCGCTTCTTAGATTTCATTTTTTGTATGATTTCGATGGTAACTTACAACAAATAAAATCACAATTTCTCAAAGCACAAAGCACCACACAAGACCAAAAACAAAAAGCTAAACCACAGAGCTAAACTAAATCTGAACGAATGAAAATAATGAAATCAGAAATTGGAATATTTGTTTATGGTACTGCAGAGTGTTGACAAATCTATTATTCAATTAAATTGTAGCCTGAAACTAAGCACACATGCAGCGAGTTTATCTATAATGAAAAATAAAATATTTTTAAAATCTGTGTGTGGATGTAAAGCTACACACAGATTTTGAAATCGCTAGCTATGTGTGTGGACGTGAGATTTTGAAAGATTTTGATATCGCCAGCAAGTCCCCGTCGACTAAAGTCGCTGCATGTGTACGCATGCTCGAATGCTGGGGATATAATATTGGCATGACACATGGCAGCACTGCTCGAAATAAATGACATTTTATATTTGACATTTCACTGACCTGTGTCACTAACAAGTGTCAATGTCAAGTGACGAAAGTTTACAATTTGCAATTTGTTGACTTTTTCACCAGTTTTATTAATTACTGGATTTATTAATGTACTGGATAGCTTTAACGGCAGACCTCGTGAAGTAATTAATTCATTTATTATAAGGAAAGTGTTATCTTTCATAATCAATTTCAATTTATTAATGTAAATGGTCAATGGAAATTTATTACAGAACTTACTCCGATAAGGCATCGTTGGCACACTTAAAAGGTGGTTTACAGCAAAAAAGTGTAATATACCAATATATATCATAAAAAATATGGCTACACGTAAGAGAAGCGGATCAGGGTCTAAAAGACACCTGAAGGAGAAAGTGGTGCAAATATATGAATCTTTCTTTAGAGGCGAAGATTTAACAACTGATAATGCTACATTCTGGGACGAATTCTTTCTTCTGAAGCCTAAAATTCCCCAATTAGAAGCCGAAATTCATAAACTATCTGTGGAACAGCTTATGAGCATGAGAGAAAGTATGAACTTACTTGTTTCCCAATGTATTGAAATGTTAGGGCAAGAACATCATATAAGGTAGGATTTGTTAAGTCTTTGCATTCAAATTATGAATTGAATAAACCACTATTTTTAGTACAATTAAAGTAACATCAAAATAATCCATTACATGAATTTAATGTTTCAGATTGGTGTATGCACTTCAAACTCTTAGTGCTCTTTTAATAACTATGTACCAAAGAGCGGGACAAGACCCTAATATTAATATCAAAACTGTTTTAATTGGTTCAGACAATCCTGACTTTAAAATGCAAAAGTTGTTTGAACATTGTAGCACCATATTATCAGGTATGTTGCATTTTATGTAAAGATCAAGATTTGTAAGAAACAAGATACCAATATTGTCTTTAATTTGTTCCATTTCTGTTGTTTTTAATCAAAGAAAAGCCCATTATTTTGGAAAGGTCCCTCACTTTTCCAAAATAATGGGCTTTTCTTAAATAACATACATAAACCTCCACCATTGAATACTAAAGTTTCCAGTTGAATCCCGGTTTGGGTAAATTGTTACTGTGTTTTTCCATCTGGAATCTCTCAGTAGCAGCTAGGAGTCTGGAATTGTGCCCGGTTGATGGCAATAGGCTTGCCCCCTATTACATGGGACTTAAATGTAACTGGCGAAATGTCGGTGTACTATATGTACACCTCTGATCAACCCTTAGGAAAAAGGTGTGACGTTATGTTTATATTTTCTGTTAGAATTAAATTGTGGAATTGTATGTAATGGTTAGTGATCGTATTTTGGGGTTCCATTACTGGAATTTAATGACATTATCAGAAGTTGAATAAGCCAGGTGTCCCAGGAATAGAGTTTGCCAAGTCCTGGTTATACTAAGTTGTAATATAGATCAAATAGGTCGGTAGGTTAGGTAGGTAGGTTTTAGTAATTGACCAAATTATTTGAATTCACGTTTGCATTTTCTAAAAAACCCGTAATGTGGATGTTCATAAACTTAACTAGAACACTTGCAAAATGCAATGCAATGCTCAGAAACTGATAAGAGTGTTAAGGAAGTAACTGTGAGAAAGAGATAGGAAGTGTCAGACTATTGTTCTTTTGTAGAGTGGCAGACACACAAACCTACAAGGCATATCAAATAAAATCTTGTAAAAACACTTTATTTGTACATAAAAATAAAACTTTAAAATTCCGAAACCTCCGGGATTTCTGTGGGCTTATTCATACTAATGTTAATGTTTGAGGATGTTGACCCTAAATTGCACTACATAATCCAATCACTGGTAATGGTGATCAGAAATTGATGCTACACTTTTTACTCATAATGATAATATAAATTGTTGTGTAAATTATTTTCAGGAGATGTTCCAGACAGTTTAAAGTCAATGGTTTTAAAGCTTCTTTTAGTAATAGCAACGGGCATAGATAACATTGATGATAACTCTTTAGTTGAGTACTTCATGCAAAACTCATTGTTTGAATCTTTGATACAACTCCTGTGCACATCTACAGAGAGGCAACATCATGGTAATAATATTGTAATTCTTTTATTATTGTATCAATAGGCTGCAGACAGTATTGTGGCGAGGCTAAGTAAACAATAATATTATGTATGCTCCAGTTATGTTCAAGTGAATAACATAAACTACAAATTGGAGATCATATTATTTGTGTAATCATAAAATGTAATGTTTAATAGTAATAATATGGTGAAGGCACAACCTATGCCATTCAAAATAATTTTTTAAAAGGCACAACTCAACTAAAACAAAACGGGTTTCCTTCCTACATTGTGTAATTTTGTTATACTGTTATCAAAATAACTGCATCCAAACAATTGTTACATTTTTACATTAAACATATTTTGGGTATATTTTTAAGTAATTTTTTTTTTTCATTAAAATTATATTTTGTTATTTTTGTTTTAGGTTATGATGTGGTCATGTTGTTGATGTTCTTAGTAAATTATAAGAAACAGGAATCGGCTAACCCTTATGTTGTGAAATTATCAATACTAGATGATGAATTAGCATTAAATGGGTAAGTAGAGTAGTTATCTACTTTGGTGTAATTGGTGGTAAAGACATATTATTTCTAACGGATTAACTTTTGCAAGTGGCTGCAAAAACTCAAAAAATCTCCTATTTTACCTATACCACTTTGATTCGAGCACGAATTTAACCGAGCTGGGAAGCTTCTCTTTTATTCTCAATCAAAATCATGAAACATTCAAAACTTTGAAGACTAGCTGTAAAATCCTTAAAGTGGATTTAATCAATGAAAAGACATGGGGGGTGGGGGGGGGAGGCCAATGAGTGCAGTTAACCCCCGCCTGGGCTTCGGCCAAACTGTGTCTAAAACTCTAAATTAGGCACAAACATAGTTTTATAAACAGTACCTATTTTTACTTTATATATAGTAGTAGTATTAAAAGGAATTGCAAATAACTTACATAAAGTTTTTTTCTCAAAAACCTCATGCAGATTAAAAAATATAATACAATTATTTTAAATTTTCTCTTTCACTTAGATACGGGCAAGTTATAACGGCAGCTTTGAACGACTATGTGATGTCGACGTTCGGCGGCATGCAGGGAGGCGGCGGGGGCGGTGGATGGCTCTCTTCTCTCACCAGCATGGTCGGCGGGATATTTCTAACCAGCGATGAGACGCAACCAGTTGTAAGAGGGCAGAGGAACAGGTGAGGAATATTTTGTGACTAAACCAGTAGATAATAAATTTGATTAGGTCATTTTACGTCAACGCAGGTAGTTAGCAGAATTTTTAGAACACCTTATAGAAATCTAACTAATTCTGCAACAACAATATCCTCACAATTACCAAGACATGGCGAGGGTTAAGCCTTGTCTGACTGTACACCGGTTAAGATCTACTTTTACTTAAAATATGGGCTAAATAGTACTGTTGAGTAATAAAATAAACATAACATAACATCATGCGTGTAATTCCCGAAGGGTTAGGCAGAGGTGTACCTTATAGTAACACCCACATTTCACCAGTTATGTTTAAGTCCCATGTAATAGGCGACCCTATTTTAGCAATACAATATTGTACTCAAAAAGACGTTTAAGTAAATAGGTAACAGTGAAACACCTGTTTAAACTGCATATTATAGAGATGTATGAAACTGTTTTAAATACAGACTGACACTTGAACAAGTAATAATTGAATGAGATTTGCTATGGCTGCTTATTACAACATGACAATGTTACCGTCCGCGTCGCTACATAACAATAAGACAGTCGTCAGCAGATCAAACTACACGCAACTGTCAAATTTCTCCAAACGATTTTAAACCTTTAAATGTTGTTGGTTAAGTTCCAAATCGAAGGAGAAAATCTGACAGTTTGTGGTAACTTGATGTGCTGGAGACTGTACAATGTAGGTTACCACAAATAATACTAAAGTAGAGGTTAACTATAAGGTGGATGAGTTAAATTAGGTTTATTTAAATAAGGTAACCATAGATGTACTATAATTCGATAACTGGAGGCAAGGCAAGGCATTCAAAGCATACAGACGTGCTCATCGAGGCATTTTAAAAATATAATAAATTAACGTTTGCATAAATAGTGACCTAGTTTTAGTGTATTAGTGTTATACAGAGAAACATTTTAAGTGATAAGTTAAAATAATGAACTGACTTGATTATTTGGTAATATATTTTGATATATGGAAGGCAGCTCCTTCAATCGCAGCGCGATGATACGACGCAGCCCTCCACCGACACCGATCCCGGTACCGACCCCGGCATCGCCACCACCCCAACAACCAAGACAGGACCAAGATGATACAGTTGAAGTAGTGTCCACTCCGGAGATCCAGAACTGGATGGGGTCTATTGAGCAGTGCCTGAATGAGGTATGTGCTGTTGCTTCTGATGGAAAGCTAAACGCTGAGCAGAAGCTAAAAATCTTTGCCGAAAAGTAGGACATGGAGTTTCGCAAATGGCTGTTCAATACCAGTCACTTAAGCAAAAAGCCATACAAACCCATACCTCCCTTAAAACTATGACCGAAGCTCGAGACCTATCGGACTGTCTTACGGAGATGAACCGGACGATTCAGGAGTCCTGTACAAAGCAGGGTGCGGCTACTACATCTTTTGCAGATATGGTGAAGAAGGGGTCCAACAACTTTGTTCGTCCCAATACTTTTAGTTCTGTAGCGATTTATCCCTGTGACAACTCAAAGACCAGTGAAGAAACAAAGAACATGGTCCAAAAAATCATATGCCCTGGAGAAATGAAGCTGAAAGTACGAGGCGTACGCAAAATAGGAAAAGGAGGACTTATAATCAGCACTGAGACCAAAGATGAACTAGATAAGCTCAAACAAACAGTCCAACTCGCTTCGTCAGGGCTTACCGTCGACGAACCTCAAAAGCGCAAACCTCGCATTATAGTTATAGGAGTTCCCACATCAATGACTGAAAATGAGGTTTATAAATGTATTTATGAACAGAATTTGGCCGACAAATTGCCGACTATGTCCCAAGATACATTTTTGACCTCAATAAAACTGAGCCACAAATCTGGCAGGAAAGATGCTGAGAATTGCAACTACATTATAGAAGTGCCAGCCATCATTCGAAAAGCCCTCATCACACAGGACAGATTATTTATAAATTGGACGTCCTACCCAGTACGAGACTTCACACTGGTAACTAGATGTTACAAGTGCCAGCAGTACGGTCATGCAGCCAAAACATGCAAAATAACTGCCCCCACATGCGGACATTGCGGTGAAGAAGGGCACACAATCCAAGACTGCGCAAAGAAAGCGAATCCACCAAAATGTGCTACATGTTTGCGCTTTAAAAAACAAGCCAACCACAAGACAGGAGACGCAGATTGCCCGGCTAAAAAAGCTGCCGAATACAGGTATATTAATTCGATAGATTATGAAGGCGCCTAAGAGCGCCACATACTTGTTTATATTTTAGACTTAACTTATTATAGTTTAGTATGGATGATAACTTAATTACCGATATAGATAACACATTTTTAACTGTGTCAAAGACATGTGACGTTGAGGATTGCAGAAAATATCTTTCCGACTATCAAAATTCACTAACCGTATTGACCCAAAACATTCGTAGTATTTATAAGAACATAGATAACTTTAACATTTTTCTTCATAGACTTAACTTTGATTGTGATATAATGGTACTTACCGAGTGCTGGCTATCTAATCGCTACGATAACCTCCAATTAATACCGGGGTACAACTTATTCCATACCACAATAAACCACAATCAAAATGATGGTGTGGTAGTCTTTGCTGAGGAATCATTAAAGGTCACAGTGGAAGAACATACTCTGCCTGACTGTATGAGCAATTGTTTAGTCATGAAAATTGGTACAACCACAGCGATAATAGCTATGTATAGATCCCCTTCCGCTAGAAACTTAGATCCTTTTAACAAATCCTTAAATCAGATTTTTCAAGCACTAAGCCCATTTAAGAATGTTATACTAACAGGTGATTTAAATATAAATATTGGCTCCGAAAACTGCGACGCAGGTACTCAAGATTACCTTAATTTCTGCTTATACCATGGTTTTCTCCCCGCTCACACATTGCCAACTCATCAGAGCGGTTCCTGCCTCGATCATATGATGATCAAAACCAGCCTATCATATATTACGCTTGTTACTAACTCGACAATTACTGACCATCACGCAGTCCTACTAACTGTAAATTTAACGCTGCCCAAGCTAAGTCGTCCTCAGACTATTAGCAAATTAAATACAAACAAACTCGAATATGATTTATGCAACATTGATTTTAGCCTAGTTTACAATACTGCTGACGCTAATTTGGCTTTATCGTACTTAATAAAACATGTGCAACAAGCAATATTACGTAACACGACAGTTTCTACAGTAAACAAGAAACTTTATAATATTAAACCATGGATTACTCCCGGACTAATTCGGTGTATAAGACACAGAGATAAACTTCATCAGAAAACCAAGAGATACCCTGATAGTGTAATAATTCTAACCACCTATAAAAGATACAGGAATTTCTGTAACAATCTCCTAAAGAATATTAAAAACAATTACGATAAAAACGAATTAAATAGAGCAGGTACAAATAGCAAACAACTTTGGAAACATATTAAAAATGTCACTAATATGTGTAAACAGCGTGAATCAAATTCGAGTTTACTGCTTACTAATCCTTCACCAATCTTATCAGCTAACAAAGTAAATAACTTTTTTGTAAATGTTGGAAAAATCCTTGCCGAACAGATTCCGAAATATTGCGACCAATTACTTTTTCAAAATTCAAACAATAGCTGTTACCCTAAATCATTTGCTATGTTGGACACTGATGAAGATGAAATGACCCGAATCATTTCTGGGCTAAAGGATGACTGTGCAGTTGGATGTGATAATATAAGCAATAAGATCCTTAAACTCTTTAAGCATATTTTGGTACCTCCCTTAACGCATATATTTCGAATCTGTCTTTCCGAAGGAATTTTCCCTAGTTGTCTAAAAAAGGCAGTTGTAATCCCTATCTTTAAATCTGGAAGTAAAGACGCAGTTAATAATTACAGGCCAATATCCTTACTCCCTCAATTTAAAAAATACTAGAGAAAATCATAAACAGTAGACTAGTTAATTACCTAGAAAAAAACAACATCTTATCCCTTGCGCAATTTGGTTTTAGAGCCAAACTATCGACAGCCGATGCGGTGCATAGCCTTACTGATTATATTTCAAAAGAACTCGGCAAAGGAAACCAGACCCTGGGAATCTTTCTCGATTTGGCCAAGGCCTTCGACACGGTGTCTGTTTCTAATAATAATAATAATTCCTTTATTGTCAGGCAACTGAAGCCCATAGATAAAATACACAAAATACAAAATAACAAAGTAATACATAATAAAACTGAAACTTGTGTTAATAAATATTACTTAAAACTATGTTAGTAACACTTCACTAGCTAATTGTCCTTGTGCTGTCCTGTGGTATTTGCCCGCGGAAGCGACGGAACACCACGTCCTGTGGCCAAAAGTCTTCTTCCGTCTTTCCGTCTTGTTTCTGGTCTTCTGAACAAATTAGAGACGATAGGAATAAGGGGAACGCCGCTGAAACTTTTTACTGACTATCTAAACGACAGGTACCAATGTGCTAGAATAGATAATATTACAAGTGATGAACAGAAAAATACTGGTTTTGGTGTTCCTCAGGGAAGTATTCTAGGCCCCACCCTATTCCTGATTTATATTAATGATTTGTGTAATTTAAATATTAAAGACGGCAAAATTATATCATATGCCGACGACACGGCGTTAATATTTACCGCTAAATCCAGTAGCGAACTGTTTGAAATCGCTCAACTAGGTTTTAATACTGTGACTAATTGGCTTCAAAACAATTTACTAACATTAAATGCCGACAAGACAAAATATATTAACTTCTCCATGCGCAAGCCTCAACAAAACATTACTAACCCTCATCTATATGCCCATCAATGTGGAAACCGTACAGGCAACATGTGTATTTGTCCTTTTATCCTCAAAACGAGGAACATAAAATACCTGGGTGTAATAATGGACGACACACTTTCTTTTAGAAAACATATTGAAAGCCTAGTTAAAAGAGTGCGCAAACTAATATATGTATGTTTTTAAGAAATTGCGAACATTAGCAGATTCAAAATTAATCACACAAGTTTATTTGGCCCTATGTCAATCTATAATTCAATACTGTATCACTTCTTGGGGTGGCGCACCAAAAACTAATTTGCTTCCTCTTGAAAGAGCTCAGAGAGCTATTTTAAAGGTAGCAAACTTCCATCCCTTCTTCTTTCCCACAGATCTGCTCTATAAATCCTGCAACGTACTGACAGTTCGCCAGCTTTTCATAATGCACTTGGTATTAAAACAGCACACCATGCTTACCTACAATGCTGACAATACTAACAAGAGACGGAATGATATAGTATGCATATCTAATGCCCCCTCAAAACATGTCTTTGTTGAAAGATTTTTCACATTCTTAGGCCCATTTCTGTACAATAGATTAAATAAAAAACTAAGTATCTATAAATTAAATTACTATAGCTGTAAAAACACTATATTTAAGTATTTACTAACCATCAATTATGCACAGACAGAAGATCTACTTGTTGTCTGCAAATAGAAACGCTAACATGCAAATTTTACTTTTATTTACCTAAGTTTTATTTTAGTTGTAACTTTATACTCATTGTTAATTTATTACATTATGTATTTTTGCACTTTCTAGCCTGAAGCACAGGTTCAACCTAGTTCAGGCAAATTAGCAACTGTGCTCTATTTTAATTGTAAAGGTATTTTTATTGTAAATGTGTCCCTCTTATAAATAAACGATTTTATATCATTATTTTATTACTTACATTATTTTTTTTTTATTATTATTTTATTACATTACAAGTTGCGTTCACAAGAGCGCGAATGTATTATATTATCTGCCAGATCTGTCTTATTGTCTAGAGGTGGTGAAAAAATGGGCTATTAATCATCATGGACCTCCTGAATGGCGGTCACCAATTTCTCACGCATAATTTTATACAACTTGTGAACATTCTGTAGCAAAGTATCAAACTTTAACCCCTTTAAAAAATCATTTTTGTGACACCCAGCGGCGGCGAAGAAGGAATGTTACTGGCTTTATACGAGGCAGCTCACTTGAACCGCAACTTCATGACGACACTGGCACATTCCTCGTCAGCCGCCGCTTCGTCAGCGCCGCCGTCACCGCCGGCGACCTTACCACCACATCAGGTAATAACACAATTGTTTGTACACAACAGCTACCCTGACCCGTACCAGCTCCAGCCCGCGATAAGCTTGCTGCTAAAGCCGCCCCTTTTTAATGCCAACCAGATCCTGCTAGTCCCTAAACTAAAGATCTAGGCTAGTTGCCCTCTCCCCAGAGACAATGCCCTAAACCGAGGTCCGTACCCCACAACCTGAGCCCTTAAATAGAGGTTGATAAAAAAAACAAAAAAAGTTGTCCTAAATCAAGTTTACACCCGCATTCGACTTGTGCTCGGGATCCAATATCAGCAAGTCGAAGTTAAGCTCTATTCATCAGTAAATGCAACCAATATTTTGACGTTAGTCAATTTTATGTTTCAAAGTTGCAATACTTGCTATTTGTTTGCAAGGTAGTTAATTAGGTATGGTAGTTAACCGCTTG
Organism: Dryobotodes eremita; assembly: GCA_917490735.1. Taxonomy (NCBI): domain Eukaryota; kingdom Metazoa; phylum Arthropoda; class Insecta; order Lepidoptera; family Noctuidae; genus Dryobotodes; species Dryobotodes eremita. The sequence goes on along the minus strand of OU823251.1, from coordinate 11,542,343 downwards.
TGTGTTGCGTGCTAGAGATTTTTGTCAGCGAGTAAAAAAACTTTTTTACAAAAAAAACAACCGACTTCCAAATAAAAAACACAGAAAAAGTGAAAAATTGCTTTAATTTCGGAAGTCGGTTTCTTTGGTTTTTGTATTTTCGTTTCTTGCCACTGATGTCCGAAAAAAAAGTTATTTTTCACTTTTTTATGTTTATTTTGGAAGTCGGTTGTCTTTTTTGTAAAACAAAGTTTTTATTTTTCACTTTTTAGTTGTGGTACCTACCCCACATAAATTCGTATAACACTATTTGTTTAGTAAATAACAATGACAGAAAGTTATTATATCATCATCAATATACACTTAGTGGAAAAAAATACGCAGTATGAAGGATAACTCAAAAACACCTAGTCAGAACTTGATCAAATTTATATGGGTCCACATGAGACCCAAAAAAGCTTCAAATAAAAAAGAATCATCCAAATCGGTTTACCTAGAAAAAGGTTAAAAATAAAAATACAGTCGAATTGAGAACCTCCTCCTTTTTTTGAAGTTGGTTAATAAGATTCCCATATTGTTACAGACTCCTCCTAATTTAACACAAATACAAGCCCTTGACAACGAACAACCAACGAATTTACTAGTCACATTCTTTCAATATTGGTAAGTATGTGCGCAAGAGTGCGTATACAGCTTTTTAAGGAGTCCTATGAATGTAAGTGAGGACTGTGGAGAGTTTTAAAATAACGTTTACTTTTTATTTTATTTTTCAGTTCCATTGTAATGGCTGATACGCGGACAGAGTCCAGCATAAATAAATGCAGTCTATGTTTCATTATACTTACGTGTATAGTAGAAGAACAGTTTGCTAATTCTATTATGCACGACCAAAATCTTACTTTTAAGGTAAATATGATATAAATTATAGTAATTTTCATTTTAGATTCTCAGAAACATAATGAAGAAGATCACTTTCGCTTTTCTAGGTACAGTTGTATAGGCTCCCGATGCGCCATAGAAAAATAGTTCTAGAAGAACCACCGTCGCAGCCCCTTGCATCGACCTTGATAGGTAATTGTTATAAAAATAGAGTGAAATAAACTTAAAAAATAAAAATAAAATTGTTATTAGTAAATGGTTTAATTTTTAAGTTTATTTCACACACACGTAGATACATAAACTCACTAAATCACCAAATCTTTTTCTGATAACTATTTGTTATTGTAGATCTGCTGGTCGAGTTTATAATGTGCCATCTACTGAAGAAGTTCCCTGGAGAATTGTATCAGTTATGTGTGGGAGTACTGCTACGGTTGCTTAGCTATCAAAAGCGATGTCGTGTAAGGCTTGCTAGGGACTGGCGACCATTATGGGCCGCACTCATTGCGCTGTTGAAGTTCTTAGTAACAAATGAGAGCACTTTGTTAAGGAGACATAACATTTTTATCATGGCACAACAGGTGTGTTTATAATTACTATAAATCAGTAACGCTTTGTATTTTGTTTTTGTGAACGATATTATTTATAGGCATTTTTTTTAGGTCGTGAACATTTTCAACCTGTTTATTACTTTTGGCGACACGTTCCTGCCAACTCCTGCGTCTTATGATCAACTATATTATGAGCTGATTCGAATGCATCAAGTATTCGATAATCTATTCTATATGGGTAAGTTTATTGGTACTGAAATAATTTGTAAGATTGTTTTTGTCTCTTTATTACGGATGCTTTTAACGTTCTGCATCATTCTCACATGCATAATTTCAACATGAACGATGTAACTAATATTTTGTAACCATCATTATTTTGATTTAAAAGAGTGTCCATGGTATTATTTATATGAAAGCGACGGGCAATATGGCAATATGTATACTTGCCCGTTCTTCTCCATAGGTACCTACTACGGTTTGGAATGGGCAACTAAGCTTCAACTTTCTGACTGACCGTCCCCTTGACAATTCAAAAGTGCCTGTAATTGGTTTATTTGAAATAAATGCTTTGAGTTTGAGTTTAAGAAAGTCAAATGGGTTTTATAATATTTAATATTTCATTTTATTATTTTCCAGCGTTACGTTATTCAACCAGTGATGGTGAATTTAAAGCGGAAGCGTTGCGGCTAGCTAACTGTCTTGTCAACGTACGCGCTATCATCCAACACTTTTCACCAAAAATTGAAGCCTGGCTGGCATCGCAAAATCTGTCCACGCCTACTGAAGATCAGGTCAGTATTTGACCATTTCATCCAAAAGTAATATTAATTGATCGTAATAACAGATAGGCCAGGCGTGTCATCAACTTTTCAGTTGATATTTATAGCGTGCAATCGATTGCGACTGGGTTGGGCGCCCAACAAATTGTTGTTGGGCGCCAACTTGGGTAGCTGGCGCCAGACAAGTGTGTGATTGCGTTTGCGCAGTTTCAATTAAAGTTGATATACCTAATTAAGGCGATACTGTAATTATTTTGTATTTTACAGATTCTAGAAGTAGTCAGAAAGAACTACGACAGCCTAATCTTAAAGTTACAAGAAGGCTTGGAATCGTATGAGCGATATTCAGAGAGGGACCATCGGCCGCTGCTATCGCGCCTAGTGCTGGCCGCGCGACAGAGAAGCGACAACTCAGCCGTTCACCACCACACTGCAGCCGCTCTTGAGCATTATACTAGCATTTCTTGAAAATATTAACTTATTATCACTCTAATGGCGCGAGAACCAGCTGTTGTTGAAATTCCGGGTCTTTCTGGACAGTCGTCCAGATCAATATTTTTATTTCCGTGTAAACAAGTTCACACAAGACGTATGCAATTATTCTTTATTTACTATCCAAAGGCCCGGAAGGAAGACCCTGACTGATTTGTGGATATATCGACCTTAGGCGCCTGTAGACCTATAAGTAGGTTCCCCTGATATTGTGTCTAAATTACAAAAATATCTAGGCTATTGTCTGAAGCGCACTGATGAGCCAATAATTTATTATATTTTGAACCAATATGTGATAAGCTTCAGGATCAGTTTATAGTTTTCAAAGAACTGTGAATTCTTTACTTTTTTATGACATTAGATACTTCTTACATGATTTAAGCCTAGTCGACGTCTAGTTTTTATGGATTAGAATAAACGGCTAAAAGATGGTATATTTGTGGTTATCTAATGTTATGCTTAAATTATAATTACTACGATTTTACCAGTTATGTATTTTTTATTAATAGTATATCTTATCGTTTAAATCAAGTGTGTATGATTCGTAAAATAATACGTTGATCATATCGATAAATAGCGATTTCGCTGATAATTAATATGTTTCACTATAATTTGTCATGTTAATTCCAATTACATGATAAATTAATGGATTTCAAATATATCAGTCGATAATCATAACGACAGTAATTGTATCGATAATTTGTTTTATCACCTACATATCTAAGTTAGTTTTTAAATACTGAACTGTAAGAAAGTATTCCTATGTATTTGTTTATTTTCTTTATTGAATATTATTTAAGGTTTAGTATGTCGAACCTATTTGGTTGTTACCTTATCGATAGCATTATTTTATCAGTTTCTACCCTATAACAATGGCCCCCATGGCCCTCGCATCGAGACGTGTGATTGGTAGGAACTAATAAATAGAATGATATAGGAAAGGTCTTTATAAAAAGTAACCTGCAAGCACACAATGTCTCTTTGGCAGGTCTGTGATGCAAACGACGATGCAAAAATAAAAATTAAGCATTTTGTTTACTTAAAATATTTTATTCTACATATTAAAACAAAAGTTAAATTTTGTGTTCATGTTATGTTTTAAATGCTTAGTGTAGGTACCTCTTTATATTATTGGCCATGTATTTTTAGAAGTTATTATACACATTACTATTTTTAAATGAAAATGTTTTAGGTTACCTATATCTGTAATAGAATTATCATTAAATATTTATGAATTCGAGTAAAAATTAGAGTAAACAAGAAAATAATTAATTAATTAATTATGATATTAATTTTTATATCTGTATAGAATATAAAGAGCTTTCAAAATGGAGTTGGAGTACCTATATGATATAGATAATGTTACTTTAATAAATTATTTTTGTGAACAGACTGAATGGCTTTCCTTTTACACCAAAAATAAAACAACACGCATCAAGATATTGTATAATATAATTAAGTATATTATTCGACGTAAAATTGCAATAACAATAATTAAATATACATCAATAGTAACATAGACTAGATAATTGCTTTGAATAGACTAGAATTGCATTTATGGAATGTTTCTTTGGTACAGGAAATACAGGACTATCACTAATAACAAAATACGAACTTAATTAAATAACACTTGTCAGATCATTGTACTCGTAAACAGCAATTGATGAACATATTCATCTAGATTATTCTGCAGGTTTTAGTTCAGCAAGAGCTTCCTTCACTAAATCTTGTAAGTTCTGAGGCAGAACCGTTTTAGACATGCTCCTGTGTTCACCGTTTGACGCTTGGCACTCATCATTATCGTCTTCATAAGCTTTCCTCAGATCTGCTGATGATCCATCACTGTTCTCTTTGTTCATGTCATCATCACTATCAGAATACTTGCTTCTATTATTCTCTGAGCCGTCATGAGACTTCAACTGTTGTTCTTTTGAGTCATTTGACTTCACAGACCCAGAGTCTGTGAGAAACTCATCTAATAACATTTGAGAAGGAAATATTGGAATGTATTTCTGGCCATTGCACCAGCTTTCTAATGTTTTTTCTAGTTCTGTTATTCTGTTGGCTAGAATTCTGTAAATAAGGAATTTGTTTAGAAGACACATGTAACAAGCACAGTTATTAACAACCGTTCGATTCGCTAGCGGATTCGATTGTTAAGGTTCGTTTAGGGGGGAAACTAGAAAATGGTAACTTTTATGGTAGAAAATAACAATTTCTTTAATTAATCTTTAAGACAAACATCTGTCTACCCCTGGTTCTTGTACTAGGAGTACCTGTATCACAAGATTTTTGGGACGCTAATTACTTTAGCTTTTTTGTATAGCTCTTTCGTGGACGTCCGGTATCTCAGTGAAAGAAGAACTTTTAGCACCGCATGCTGAGCCCACTCCAGCTCGGTCATGTGGGTCTTGCCTGTCCAACCCCAAGCGCAAATACCGCATCCCAAGACACAGTGGCACATAATTCTTTATAGGTTTACAACACAACTTTGGAACTTGCAACATGTCTCGGGATTTTAAAAATATGGATCAACTTGCGCACTCTTTTGGCTGTTCCCGAGACATGTTGTGACCCTGTTAAGATTGATTACTCCTAGATATTTGATGGAGTTCACTCTGTCTAGCGTAGGGCACGCACAGGAGGCAAAGTTATTGCAATTCCTTATTTTGCTGTTAGATGTGTTTAATGATAGCAGACTATCTTCTAGCCAAGCTATTTATTACTTGGAGTCGTAACTAGGTCGGAGCAATCTTACTTCCCTGGGATACTGCGTATGAACAGGAAGCTTCATCGCTAGTCATATTTATATCTATACTAATATTATAAAGAGGTAATTTTTTTTGTAAGTTTGTATGTAGGGGGTAATCTCTGGAACTACCCCAATCGGATTTCAAAAATTATTTTTGGCTTTTGATAGCCCAATTCTTGAAAGAGCTGGTTGGCTATTTAATATCACGCTAGGACCATTAGGAGCCGGGCAAAAAAAAAAGTCAGAAATAATGCTAAGCGAAAACGAAGTAATAGCGCGGGCAGGCGATGCGATGCGACGGGGTCGGCCGGGGGAAACAGTTATTTCACGCGGACCAAGTCGCAGGCAGAAGTTGGTTAAGTCCTCGCGCACGTTTGGGAGTGGTGCGAGGAGGCGAAACGCCGGGGCGTAACTCCGCTGCCGCAAGAAGGTTTCTTGTAACAACCGAAACCAAAACAAAATCTTTGTCAATCTTGGAATCATTTACCATAATTAAGTACAAGTATTTTACTTTATTTTTCTTTAAAATCATTAAAAACACATATATATATATATATATATATATTTGCTTTTACTACCTTATTTTTGTTTTCAAATATCGGAGGAATACATTTTTGGAGCAAATACATTGCTCCATAACCACTACCTACGTATGTCGCTAAGTGACTGAACAAGCAATATAAAAATCACTAAACGATACTGCTGCTGAGATAGGAGCCTTTTTGGCCTCGCACAGGTTTTTTACTTGTTTATTGTTGTTTTTTTTTAGTTTCTTTTTTATTGTTAATTTTGTTAGTTTTAAATGCTCCTTTTTTATTTTTACTCTTTGTATTTCCTGTGCGTGTCCCAAATAAAATATTTTTCTTTCTTTCTATAAGTACTTCATTCATGCGGATGCATCGCGTGGTACGGCTGCTGCATCTTGCGGCGAGTTAGTCATGTGCTTGTGCAGATCCACTAACGTAGGCTATCGACAACAATGTTGATTGCCCAACGAATATATTGCTATTATAGTTTATTTTTCAATTGGTCAACCGTTTTAACCCGTTTGGAAGGGTTAAAACGGTACCACAATACCTGCTGTTTCAGTACGCTATGATAGCCTAAACCAGGGGTGCACAGACCACGGCCCGCGGGCCGCATGCGGCCCGCCGGTCGAATACTGGTGGCCCGCCGACAGTAAAAATAATACTCTCGTACATTCGAAAAATATTGAAATCTATTCCAGAATAAAAACAAAAAAAATATGTTCGAAAAGTAATTTGAATCTCGCGCGCGCGCTCTTAAGTGCGCTTATCGGTGCGCCGTGCATGCGTCGGTAACAGCGGTCGGTAATGTTCGTGCCGATCTCGGTTAAATGCGTTTTCTTGAGGAAGCGCCGCGGCCGGCGGCGCGGTGACGACGGCAGCGCGGTGGCGGCTTATCCACGGGTTATATTGTTAGAGCAAGCGAGATAGCAATAGTCCCGAATTCCCGATTGCTCGCGTAGGTAGATACACGAAGCTTCCAGAGTCGGTTTCGAGATTTCTCCAGACAGTTTTCGACTCTATACGCGCGGTATAAAAGCCACGCTAACCGCAGCGACCGACAGTTCGGTTTTAATTTGAGTGAAGTGTCAATAGTTCTAGTGTAGATTTTAACTCGACTAGCCGGTGTCATATATTTTGATCCACATTCAACGTAGATTTCCCGTCAAGTGCCGTGTATAATTGTGTTGTGAAATCGTAAGTAAAACTCTGTTATTAATAAGTGTTTCCCTACATATTTAATCAATTATTTTTGGTAATTTAAAAAAGGATGGGTAATTTAAGTAGGTACTGTAATTGTTTTTAGGTGCTGTGTTAATCCTAGCCAGGATTAGAACACAACATGGACAAGCCAGGGCCTAGTAAAAAACGTAAGGTTAAAGATGAAAATCGGCAGTTTCAAGAAATTTGGACTGAGAAATACTTTTTTGTATGGTCGCATAACAAAGTCGTTTGTTTAATTTGCAAGAATTCTGTTGCGATTGCAAAGGAATATAATGTAAAAAGGCACTATGAAACGCAGCATCCTACTTTTACCAAGTTTACAGGCGAATTAAGAAAGCAAAAAATGTTGTCTTTAAAACGGGAGCTTATTGGTCTGCAAGCTATGTTTACAAAACCCATTCGAGTTCAGAAACAGCTACAGAAGTTAGTTATGAAATTTCTCGAACGATAGCAAAGCGAAGTCGCCCCTTCAGTGATGGGGATTTTGTAAAAGAATGCATAGAAATTGCCGCTAAGAAAATGTGTCCAGAAGCAGCAAAAAAGTTTGAGAAAATTCAACTGAATCGTATGACTATCCAAAGACGAATTATGTCTTTGTCAGGTAATATTGCGGAACAATTAAATGAAAAAACTAAGATCATTGAATTTTTTTCATTAGCTCTCGACGAATCCACTGATATTAGTTCCACAGCTCAACTTCTCATATTCATACGAGGTGTTACTCAAGATTTTGAAGTCTTAGAAGAGTTATTAGGAATGTGTTCATTGAAAGGTCAAACCAGAGGAGTTGATATACTCAATGTACTTTTGGATGAGTCTTCAAAAACTGATTTGGACTTATCAAAATTATCGGGAGTTGCGACTGACGGTGCTCCTTCGATTGGTGTTAATTCTAGGCTAGTTACTTTGCTGAAAAAGCATCTGCAAGAAAAAAAACAAACGCTGAAGATCTCATGCAGTTTCACTGCATTATACACCAAGAAGCCCTCTGTTCTAAAAAAATTGAATTTCAAAATGTCATGAAAGTGGTAGTTTCGACTGTAAATTTCATAAAATCACGAGGACTCAATCACAGGCAATTCAAACAATTCCTTGATGACATCGAAAGCGAATATGGAGATTTGCTGTATTATACAGAAGTAAGGTGGCTAAGTCGTGGATTGACACTGGAACGATTTCTAAATTTAATAGAAGAAATTGGAATATTTCTGGCGGAAAAGCAAAGGGATGTTCCGGAACTTAAAAATCCTGATTGGTTGTGTGGTTTGGCTTTTTTAGTTGACATTACAAATCATTTGAATGTCTTGAACACACGGCTTCAAGGCAAAAATCAACTGATATCCCAGCTCTACGCTCATGTATCATCCTTTCAATGCAAGCTGACACTTTTCAGATCGCAATTGAATTCTGGAAATTACAATCATTTTCAGAATTATAAGAAAATGGCTGAAAAATTCAACAAAACTGCGATTAATTTCAGTTATGTAGAAAAGCTAGATATTTTGATTCAATCTTTTCAAGACAGATTTTCGGAGTTTAAAAAAGTGAAACCTCTGTTGGACATATTCAGCAATCCTTTCACGATTTCAGTTGAAAATGCGCCAGAGTCAATGCAGTTAGAAATTATCGACATTCAAAACGACCAAGATTTACGCAACAAATTCAACGAAGGAGACTTGCTGAACTTTTACCGCTGCATTGATAAACGTACGTACAAAGAGTTGCGCATAAACGCTCTGAAATGTGCCAGCTTATTTGGTTCTACCTATATATGTGAACAAACCTTTTCAATACTAAATAATAATAAAACAAAAAATCGAAACCGCCTTGCAAACGAAAGTTTGGAAGCAGTTTTACGTGTTGCTACAAGTAAATTTGAGCCAAATATAAAAAAGATTGTAAGCACTATGCAGTGCCACGCTTCAAATTAATAAATTCTTTTTCAATTTTAATACATTATTATCGATTCTTTATTGTCTTTAATTACCTATACTTCTGGCGGCCCGCCATCAGTTCATAATTTGCCCGAGTGGCCCCTAGTCTTAATAAGTCTGTGCATCCCTGGCCTAAACCAACGTAACCGGTTTCTTTTTTATATTGTTAAAAAAAAATGATTTACTTAATATATTTTTTAGCTACATTTTGTTTATTTATAATATAATATTTTCTCGTTTTTTATTTATTTTATTTCCCCAATGTTTTTTAGTACCATAATAAATGGAAGAATCGATCTTTCTGATTTAGTCAATCACTAGCGTATATGTAAAATAAATGGCTTTTGCATAGCACAAAAATAGTTAACGATGTTTTTGTGTGTGTAACTTGTACGGTGCATGGTAAATGCACCCTGTTCTAGACGAGTTAAGGTTTAAAATTGATTATGTAGTACGTTCTGGTTTATGAATTGCGAGTGTGTGTGCGACTTCGTATCTATTGCTTTTACTGAACTGCATGTATAGTAGTTGTGCGTGGTAAGGGCAAACTGGAGACACCGAGTTCCGATACATTTTCAATTACCGGGCATATCTCCTTCTTTCTTATATCTATGGCGTAGACAGCAGAAAAATGTGTCTGTCTTTTCAAACCAGCAATATAAATATATTTGGTTATGTTTTCGGTAAGTTATAGAAGAGTGGACCGATTTGCTCTAAAACCGAATTAGTTTGAGGAAAGTACACATATTATTTGTTACTAAATATCTTACTAGTCTTTTTTTTGCAAGTTTTTTTTTATATATTGGACAGTTTTAGAGTTGGGGCAGCAGTTGCCAACAAGACACTTGTCGCCAGCCTTAAAAATAGGAGTGGCGGCCGCCTTCTACATGTGACAGGAAATCACCATTAAAGAAACCAATATTGCAGAGATTAGTTATAAAATAACTGCACGTTTCCTTTTACAATTTATCACTCAATGTATTTTAATTTATGGTAGTACTTAGGTTATGTTACGAAATACTTCATACCTACATAATAATTATTATTTATTCACCAGTTATAGATTTTCTACCAAAGTTACCATATTGTAGCGTTCCCCCTTTACGAACCAACGAACCTTTACAACAAACAAATTGGATAGCAAATCGAGCGGTTGTGAATAGCTGGCTCCTTATCTGTATGACTGAATCCCAAACACTTTGAGGCCGGATATTTAAAAGCACTGGATACGGGATGATAGATAACAATAGCAGTTTATTGTTATATTTTATTAAAATATTTGTATAATACGTACTGATTCGTCTTCCGTTGATGTTGTAGTGCGACCGACTTATCATTAAGTGCTTCAAATAGGCCAAGACATAGAGACCTTAATTCAGCTGCGGAACCCTGCTTCAAACCCGCCTTCGAATTAATGTTGTCCAGAAACTCTCGTACTGTTATTGTACAAAAAACAGAACATAAGTATTAAAATTAAAAAAACCGGCCCAGTTCGTGTCGGACCATGCACAATGAAGGGTTCCATTGTTGGGATGACTTTATTTTAAGAACAAACTTAACGATCTTGTTGATAAACATGATCTCCCATACATCGATATGTGTCACGGTTAGTTCACCAACTGCAAATATAAGATTTGTAATCGCAAAAAAAGAAAACGTGATAAAACTACAAATTAACGATTTTTGGACTTTTCCTTTACTTGTTCTATAAAACCTTGTTTCTTGACAAATTTAATGATTCTAGGTCAACGGGAAGTACCCCCAGGTTTTATAGGTTTTCATTTATTTGCGAGAATCACAATACGTCGCAAAAATGGCCGTATTTTTTTATAGCATTGACTTAGAAGCTTGATTTTTTTAGATCTCCAAGGGACCGTAGACCTACGTATTTGATATTAATTTCAATTTGATAACTCCACGCGTTTCTGAGAAAAAGGGTCTTGACAGACAGTCAGACGGATGGACAACAAAGTGATCCTATAATTGTTCCGTCTTTTCCTTTTCACATATGGAACCTTAAAAATATTTAAGTTTTGCAACACACAAGCGCGCGTGAATCATTGTATTTTAAACCTTATGTCAATTTCGATTAGAATCAAATGCACACTCGTGATTACCACCATATAACATACCTTGCTTTTGTGTCATTACATCTGCAAAACCTTTTTTCATGTAGCTGGAGTAGTTTTTATTTCTATTATCCAGCAATGTCTGAAAAACAACCAAATTTACATGCTTATCTTTTTACTTCCTGTACTTACTGATAAACGAAGAAATGTTGTTAAAAGCATAGAAACCTTATATTTTGTCAATGTTCGTTTTACAATTTCTTTTTCCACTTGAAGTTGCGTTATTCTTTCATGAAGGTATTTATTTTCCGTGACTAGAGCATCAATATCTACAATAGGCTTTGGTGGATCAATTTCGTTACTATCTTGAAGTTTGGCCCTGTTAGATAAAATGTAACTGATCTGATGGCTCAACCTTTGAACTTTGTTCTTATAGTAATCTCTGTCAGTAACCAATTCTTCTTTTTCATCTAGTGTTGCTCGATAGTCTAGCTGGATTTGTTGATACTGAAAGGTTAAATAGAAAAACTGTTAAAAATACCTAAAAGTTCTTTTAGCTATTTTTAACAGTTTTTGCTGTTCATAAATTCCCCTCAAAGCAAGGCCAATCAAATGATTCTAAGTAAATATAGGTATATTGTAATAGCTTTAGTGTCACTAACCTTCTTCTGATTTTTTTCAAGTTCGTTTACCAACTGCTCATAATCCTTATGAGAGTAGCTGAATATAGTAGACAACTTCTTATTTCCATTGACTTCTTCAGAGAGACTTTCTCTTTTCTGCAACTGTTTCTTCAGTGCTATGATGTCCCCTGTAGCTTCCTCTAATTTACTCCTGAGAGCTTCTACCTGAATTAGGAATAATTACCATGATCAATCTATAAGTTTCCTTTATAAAAGGTTGATGATAACACTAATACTGATAACAGCATGCTCCTGACTGCTAATAACAGCATGCTGTGACCACAACTGCATTTTTTTGTCAGGAAATTTATTTCCTTCATTATTCTTAGGCTTATCCACAAAATCACTTCTATTATTGGTTAAACAGCAGAAGGGACATTCTGGTCTATCTGGGCTTTTAGAACAAAATATATATTTGCCTGAAAGTTTTTATTTCACCACATTACTCTTCAGGTATGTTACTCTAGAGTGGACACGCTTGTCATTATTTTTAAGAGTATACATTTATATTACAGAAGCAATTGTTAAACACTGAGTTATTGATATAGATCTGACGAAATTGAGAATCACTTACATGTTAGTATTAGATAAAAAAAAAAACAAAGCAGCACTCATTGATGAAGTACATTTAGAAATATGATTACCTCTAATTTCAACATATTATTATGATCCTGTGTTTTAGCAAGCATCTCTCCACCGCTAATAGTGTTAGTAGGTGTTAGTCTATAAGCAATGTTGTTAGCACCTGGACTAGATTTCATAGGAACTGTCTTCTTGCATATTAACTGTTCTACTAATACTTTGAACCTGTCCCTTTCCATGCTGGATTTGTCCAGCTCCCTGCTCATTATAGAAAGAGCATCAATCTTACTCTGTAGCTTACTTTTCAAGACTGAATTCTGAAAACATAATTGGTGATGGACCAATAAATTAAAACATTAGAAAAAGATCTTTTGGATCATCTATAACTAGTGAGAACTTGATTAGGCTATAATTACATGTAACTATTCCATAAAATTTGCAAAAGAAATCATTTAGTAACAGATTAAAATTAAAAAAAAATGTTTTTTTACCTCGAGAACATAGTCGTCTAATTGTTGATCTTGAAATTTCACTTTGTTTATAGACGATTTATTAAACATGGTTTAAGAGTTTGTGCTCTATTTTTATTCCGGTATAATAAATTTATTACAGTACTTATTAGGAATATTTATTTTCTTTGTTTATCAACTGCATTACTGACTGGACTAATAAGTCTACAAATAATAATGACAATGATTGTTGTTTGTTGACATAAAACGTCAAATGGATTGAATGAGAGTGAATGAAATAATTTTGCTTTTTTTTAGCAAAGAGCTAAACAGTTATTATTACGCTTTCCAACCCGCTACAATCGACATACTAAAATCAACATTACAATGTATAAAGGGTATAGCTTGACTTTTGTGGATTTGCAATCACTTGCTGAATGTCTGATTCAGGACAGTTTTTGTGCACAAATCAAAGTAAAACTTGTGCAAGCAATTGCGATGCGTTTGTAGTTTGCGGCAAGTCTTAGTGCTAAAACTGTAGACGTGACGACATATCAAGCTATTAGATACATTTCCAGTTTTAGCTGACCTCGCATTTGCTGTCGGCTTTTTGTACAATGAGAAGTCAGCTTAAGCTAGAAGTGTATAGCTTGATATGTCGTCGTGCGTATAGCCGGTTGGGCTTTACGATTGATGGTCTTCATTAGTTTCACAATAGTCTTCATCCTTAGACTTCTTCATCACGTTAGTCACAAAAAATCGACTAAAAATGTCATGTAACATGTATTTTATCTGTGCAATAGCTGAACGTCACTCAATTAACAAATGTCAACTTGATTTCAGAACAAGTAGTACAAAGTAGTACAATTTTTCTCATTTCCTGCAGATGTTAAGTGAAATTGCTGCTTGTATTAACACAGAGCACTGCTTCGATGCAATGCGTGCCGGACAAACACAGAGGAGTAGGTTCCGTTCATCCTAACGCATGGCAAGGATGGCCGCGTCTGGTACCGAAATCGACGAGTTCTTGAACGGGCCTCTAGTTTCGTGGGTGAGTGCACAACGATTCGTGCCTCTGTTTTTATTACTGTGTGCGTAAAAATGAAGCGTGAGATGGATTTAATCACCGGTTCCGTATGAATGAATGTGGTATTTGGTCATTTCTGCATGATCTACAATCATTATTTATTTTAAAGTCCTTAGTTCCAAAGGGTGAGAGAATATTATAGTTATCCTTTTTTCTGTTGTCATACTCGAGTGATTAAGTTGTTTTGTAATGGATGGTTGATAGACTATGTAGTTACTTTACATCCCCTTTATAATTTAATATGGTTAAGCCATTGTTTTATAACAACATCCTTCCAGCTGTTACCAAATGTATAGTGATTACAAAGACTCATCAAAATAAAGTTATAAATAGACATGTAAATGCTTGTCATAAAAATAGACAACAACAAAACACTGAACACAACATGTTATCTGAAAGGTTGGAATTTATAAATGACTAAATTATTATTTGTAAAACTTATTGAAAATGAATATAGTATATATAGAGATTTCATTAAGTAATTAAAGATATTAAGTGTTAATATAGAAGAGAGTTGTGTTCAATATGTGTGTACTACATTTCACTGAAGTTCCCACACATGTTCATTGATCCATTGTTGGTATGTGCTACCATTGAATCAAAAATACCCATATTAATAACAAAGAGAAATTCTTCACATAATGTCGTGATGAGCTACCAACAAACCAACCAATAGATCATAAACCTAATGAATTGAACTTTCTAAGCTTTTTAATTTGGATCAATTTCATCTTAAAATATAATCTTTAGTACCTATATGTGTACAGTACATACTTTTAAATATAATTGAGAAAACCTGTTTAATAAAATAACTTATCAAGACTTTGATTAAACTTAACATACATTTGCAGATTAAATCATGTGTACCAAATCCGGACGTCATCACAGACTATTCATCTCTGTTTAATGGAGACATTCTACATCAAGTCTACCTCCAGATAGACCCAGAACCATCATGTCACATCACAAAACTAGCCGGTTTAGAAGACCAAGCCCTGATATTAGGTAGAGTGAAAAACTTTGATGCCATCATTAAAAATGTGAAGAGCTTGTATGAAGAAGAACTGGGTATGACTCTCCTGGTGGTCCCTGAGTGCATATGCTTAGGAAAGTCACCAGAATCAAGGGAGGGTCTGGAAACCATGAAGCTCTTGATACTGCTTCTACTTGGTGCAGCTGTGCAGTGTCCCAATAAGGAACTGTTTATCACAAGGATCAAAGAACTCAATGTTGATCTGCAGCATAACATTGTGGAGTGCATCAAACAGGTATGATTAATATTCTTGTATAGTAAACTTTAATTAAAACAAACAAATTGTAATTTACTCCTCTAAAGGTACTAATTTGCATGAACTTTTCAAGGCCTCTGCTTTGAGGTTCCATTCAGGTTTAATATATTATAGAGGCTTGTCTTCTATACTATAATATTATAAAGAGGTAAAATTTGTTTGTATATGTATAGGGAGTAATCTCTTAAACTACCAGTTAGATTTCAAAAATATTTTTGCATTTGATTGCCCAAATCTTGAGAAAGCGAGCAAAAAGCAAATAAGTCAGAAAGAACGCTAAGCGAAAACGAAGTAATAGCGCGGGCAGGCGATACAATGCAACAGGGTGGGGAACATAAACTTCACGCGGACGAAGACGCGGGCAGAAGCTAGTTCATAGATAAAGTAGGCAGTCATCCATTTATGAAAAAGGAAGTGTTCACACTTACATAAGCAAGCATGCTTGTCACAGAACTGATAAATGAATCAGTCAAGCATGACTTGACTAACAATTTTATTGTCTTTTAGAAGTACAAGCTAAAGTGTGTGAGCTTTTTATGTTGTTTTTAAACATAAATAAAATAGGTATATTTGATACTAGCTTCTGTTAACTAGTATCAAATATACCCATTTTATTTATCTGCCAGCGACTTAGTCCATGTGAAATTACTTATTCCCCGATCTATCCCGTCATATTGCATCACCTACCTGCGCTATTATTTTGTTTTGGCTACAGAGTTCTTTCTGATTTTTTTTTCTTTTTGCTCGGCTCCTAAGGGTCATAGCGTGATGTTAAATGGCCTATAACTTTCCTCAAGAATTAGGCTATCAAATGCAATAAGAATTTTTCACATCCAACTAATAATTCAAGAGATTACCCCCTACATACAAACTTACAAAAAAACAAATTTTACTTCTTTATAATATTTGTATAGATAAGAAATAATGTTTAAAAATGTCAACAACAAAATAGGCAATTACTTATTCCTTTTGCTTACACAAGTCCCTGATAATAAAGTACATTCAGTGTGAACATGTTTAGACACACTTTGTTTACAATAACATGTGAACAGTCACCAGATGTTACAACAGACTGTGAAGCAGGATGTCCTTGATGAACCTTTGACATTACTAACTGGTTGTCAAATGTCGCAAGAGCTACTGAGCTAGCTATGCAATACTTGATAATCTGATTGATAGTTTCCTTCAGTTCATTACAAAATGATGTTATTATATTTAATTTTGACTGACTTGATTGTACATGATTGGCTCTGTTCATCATCTCAGCCAATTATATAGCTTTCAAATCGAATTTCAGCACAATCATGTTAGTCTGCAATTAATCTAAAACTAATAAATGAGGCCAACTCGCACCTATGGTCTGTTCCAAAAGTATCTTATGAAATGTAAACAAATGAACCAGAAAACTGTAATAATTTGTAGTGCCACTTAATTGAGTGCTTTCTATTTCGATACTTAAAACCGAAACCCACCTTCTGCCTAACCCTTCTCGATTACAGCCGTGATGTTACGTGTGTATGTTAAACCCGAAATTCTAATTTAAAATCACCTTAAAGATGTTTTACATTTGACAATTTTTTTTTAAAAAGGTTACAGACATGCAAACAGTGGTATTGACGCCGGATGCTATCGATCTCTTCCAATCGCCGACGATGTTCAATCACATGCGACGGCTAGCCAAAGAACGCGATCACTATTTACAAAACTGGGCTTCCTTAGTTCTCCATGAAGGTTTGTGTGAGAACGACAATGAAAACAAAAACGGAAAGAATCGATCAACACAAAATGTTAATCAAAATAATGGCGATAGTCAACATCTTGCTGTGGAGCTGGCAGATTGGAAAGCACGACTTAGGAAGCAGAGACAAGAACTGTGGGTATTATAACATTATCTTTGAAAACATATTTGTGTACCAATATTCCATTTTGTTTGCCGATGATATTGTTATTGTGAGTGAAGATGGATCTGAGATCCAGAGCAGATTGGAGAAATGGCAACAGAAGCTGGAGAATATTGGCTTGAAAATCAGCAGAACCAAGACTGAATATATGTTCTGCGATTTCGGCGGTCTCTCCAGTTCTGTAGCTATAATGCTTGATGGCGTGCTTCTCCCAGTCTGCTCCGACTTTCGGTATCTCGGTTCACTCGTGCAAAGCGATAGCGAAGTAGATAACACTGGATGGATGAAATGGCGGCAGGTCACGGGAACAATATGCGACTCCCGCATTCCCCTTAAACTTAAGGGGAAGATATATATAACAATGGTTAGACCTGCTGTCTTGTATGGCTCAGAATGTTGGGCCACAAAAGGGATGAATGAAAGGCAATTGCATGCAGTTGAGATGAGAATGCTTAAGAGGTATGTGTGGTGTTAAAAGAATGGATAGAATAAGAAATCAGTACTTATGAGGAAGTCTGAAACTGGCACCGGTAACTGAAAAGTTGTGTGGAAATCGGTTGTCATGGTATGGACATGTGATACGGAGGAATGAGCAATAGGTCGTGAGGAAAGTTTTGAGTATGAATGTCGATGGCTATAATAGTAGGGGAAGACCAAAGAAACGATGAATGGACTGTGTGAATGATGATATGGTTAGAAAGGGGGTGACTACCGAGATAATGACTAATGGAGAATATGGAAGAAACAAACATGTTGCGCCGACCCCAAATAAATAGGGATAAGGGCAAGAGAATGAGAATTATGATCCCCATTATTCTGTTCGGGAATCATCGTCTTCCTTCGGAAATACGAACACGCCATGATGAGATCTAATATAGAGCTGTTACAATCTTGGAAGTACTGGCCTATTTTTTATTAATGATTACAAAATGATAGATTACAACTCTACAATTCCAAAAAAAATTGAGTGACAAATGACGATCTTTGACCGGAGTAGGTAATCCGACAGAGAAAACTTCATACAAACGTGCAATGATAGGCGCACTACTACAAAGCGCCGCAGTACAAAACTTAGAAGCTTTGCCTCTGTGGGGGATACTGTGTGGCGCGATATTCGTGATAATCCGGAAACACGAAGCGCATCTATATCTGGTTTCGCTGTACCTTCTTTTTGGCTAGGTTTTTTTAACAAAAGCATTAAGTCTATGTTCACAATTTTTTCTGCTGTTATGTTTGGTCTGCTGAATACAACCACATGTATTCTGAATATTTAATATTACTATTGTGACGTTTTAGGGAAGAAAAATCTGAACAGTTGTCGGAATGTCGTGAAGAACTGGAACACACAAAGCTAGTGTTGGGAAAGTTACGTTCTGACAGCCAGGAGTGGTTCAACGAAGCTAGAAAATCAGCTGGTTACAGAGACGAAGTTGATGCTCTGAGGGAAAAAGCTGAGCGATGTGACAGGTATGGTATAACAGACTTTTTTATTCAAGACTAGCTGCGCCCCGCGGTTTCTTTCGCATAAATCTCGATCCAATGGGAATATCGGGATAAAAACTATCCTATGTCCTTTTCCAGGTCACTTGCCAAAGTTCATTCAAATCCGATCAGCCGTTTTAGAGTGAAAGCGTAACAAACAAACAAACAAACTTACTTTCGCATTTATAATATTAGTTAGGATAAATTATTTCATTAAAATATGTGAGTAAGATAAGTATCTGTTTTTCTATTAACAGGCTAGAGCAAGAAATCCAACGTTACCGTGATCGCCTCGCCGACGCGGAATACTATAAAACAAGAGTTACAGAACTTCGCGAAGATAACAAAGCTTTAATGGAAACAAGAGACGCCTTAGAAGAACAACTGCAGAGAGCAAGGAAGCGTGCTGAACAATGTCTCACTTTAGAAGCAGCAATGATCAAGTTGAAAAGGGAAGCTAATGATATTGCATTGGTAAGTTAACAATAAGATGTGCTAAGTCTTTCAAGATAAAGCAGTAGTAAAATCATACATTCTTACTTTTCATAGGAAAGAGATGCAGACCAACAAAAGATTCAAGAGCTTATCGAAGAAAATAACCATTTACAATACATTACAAAGTCAGTACTAAGTGAAAGCAACAATAGTAATTTAGATACTGACAACGAAGGCGAAAGCACACTGGAATCCGGCGAGAACAGCTTATCTGAACAATTGACTAGCAATGCTCAAGCAAGAGCCTTAAAGCTCGAACTAGAAAATAAAAGACTTTTATCAACTATAGACAGCTTAAGAGAACAATCATTATTGGAGAGTAGTGACAAAATACTAGAGTTAGAAAAAGAAAAGAAAAAATTGTCTTTGAAATGTGAGCAGCTTCACGAAAACTGTAACAGAGTTATGCTACAAAACTCAGAGCTGGAAGAAGTTTTCCGAAACGCTTTAGAGGAAAATAGAAAGCTGCAAGATTCTTTTGACAGCCAGAAGACTTTTATAGATCGTCAATCAATTGATAGAGATTCAGAAAAAAACAAATTACAAGATTTCGAAAAACATTTAGAATCTATAACCAAAGATAAACAGAGAATTCAAATGTTATGTGACTCTATTCAAAGAAGAGCTGATGAATTGGAAAAGTCTTTGGATGCCAGAACTAAAGAACTTAACCTTGTAAAGCCTGAAGCAGATAAGGTGACTGGTCTTATCATTCTAACTGAGGAATTAAAAACTAAACTAACATACAGCGAAAGAGACACGCACAACTTGCAGAGAGAAGTTAACAAATTGAGAGAGGCAGTTGAGGAGAAGGATGTTTCTCTAGATAAATTCACCACCGAAATTGAACTCAAGAAAAAAGAAATGGAGAGGTTAGCTAGAGAACTTGAAATAAGTCACACTATAACAAGCAAAATCCAAGATTTAGAACAAAAGACTCAAGAGCTTAAATCACAAAAGAAAGTCGATTCTGAAACTATTCAGACTCTACAAAAAGACCTTATTACAGAAAAGGTCAATTTCGATAAACTTAGAAATTGTATGGATAAACTCGGCATCAATGCATCTGAAGTATTAAGTCGAGATGTCAGTATAGAAGATTTGTTGGAAAAAGTTATTACAAATGTTGATCACGAAGGATTAATATCGGAAATTGCTGCTAAAGCCAACTTAATGAAGCTGGTTCCATGTGATTGCAACCATGACAATGATAACATTAATAGTGTCGACAGTATAGTAAACCCTCAGATTGAACAGCTCATTTCAGATCTTGCGGCATTACAAGCTTCCCTAGAGAACAGTCAAGCTGAAAATGCTAAACTGCAAGTTAACATTGCAACTTTGAACTCTCAAAATGGTTCCTTGATATCTCAACAAATGACTTTACAACTTGCTAACAGTCAACTTGCTGCTGAAAAGGAAGAAATTATCAAACAGCTGGAAGTTCTTAAAGATAAACAAGATAACCTTCTGAGAGACCAAGTTGCCCTGCAAACACTTCATGAACAGCTGAACACCGAATATGAAACATTGCTCAGTGAGAGAGAGCCTGTAAAAATCACTGTTAGAGATTTAAAACTCGAGAATCGTGAGCTTAAAGAAAAGTTGACGCATTTGGAGCAAAAAGTATCAGATTTCGAAGTTGAAAGAGAAAACTTGAAAATTGAGTCTAGGAATCTAGTTAATCTCAGAGCAGAGCATTCCAAATTAAAGGATGATTTTAGAAACCTGTTTACAGCTAGTGATAGACTGAAGAATGAATACAGAAACATGCAAGAAGAATACAGAAATCTGAGAAGCGAAGTTACACAGCTGAAACTAAGGAATACAGAAATTTCTGGTGAAATTAATACTAAAGTTGAAATTATTACAAGCATGGAGTTAGAAATTAATAAGACTAATCAACATTGTGAAATGTTAATTCAAATGAATAAGAGCCTAGATGCAGACAGGCGTTCTCTGATGGATCATGTATCACAGCTTTTGACTCAATACCATGAACTGCTTGCTCACTCACTAAAAGATAAACAACATTATCATGAAGAAGAAAAGATGTTTGCTGACAAAGTAAATGCGTTGTGTCGTCAGAAAGAAAAGCTGGAAGAGAAAATTATGGAACATTATAAGAAATTAGATAACTGCACAACAAAAAGACGTGGCTTCGGTGCGTCATTTGTAAAGAGGGTCCGTAAAGCTGGCACTGATTTGATTAATAAAGTACCAACTAGAAATAATAAACGAATTGAAGACGCGAGTCGCTCAAAATCTCAACTAACCTTGGCTGGTTCTGAATCAGGTGAATCGGATCCCGGGAGCCAAGAATTGGAAAAAATCTCCAAAAATTCTGATCAAGATCAGGGTTGTTCCAATCCGAGTGCGGAATCACCAAGGCATAGTATAGACTCTAGTTTCACAAGAAGATTTGATGACAAACTTTTGAAAAAATCAGATAATATTGACATAAGTGGATCAATACCAAGCCTGGATTCAACTAGGTTGAACAGTGAAAGTAACTTTGTGCGAAGGCTTTCTGGAACATCGCTACACAGTGGTGGAGGTGACGACGCGCTCATAAGAGCGTCGTTGAGGAGGCGACCGCATAAGGCTGTGCCGCCTTCACACAGAAATAGTTTCCAAGGTTTAGAAGGACAAGGCTTAGACACAGGACTACCAGCAGGTACGTTTCTAACAGTTCTCTTTACTCAATTTAGCATTTTACTGATCAGATAGATATTATGTCATAAATGTTTGAAACAAAATAATTACTTTTGATAGAAATGGCACTTGGACTAACCAACTGAACACTTTTTTCCAGCATCAACACCAACGCCTTTTGGTACAGCAGGTACTCGTCGGACGGTGTACGTAGCTGACGACGATCCCAGTGCCAACCTGAACAGTAAGCCACAAAGTACTCCCATCAAGGAAACTCCTCCGACTTACTTGGTATACAATCGAATATCCACTGTCATAGGTGACGGTGCCTGTCAAAGTATGAATGATAGACCGCCAGCAGATCTTCATCGATCCATGTCTGAACACTCTAGGTCAGCAGTGGAAGAGAGCTTGCCAGAAAGAGATGAATTGAGAAATGACAGGAGGTCTTTAAACCGGAACGAAAAAACAGATAACTCGAAAGAATCTGCAATTTGGTATGAGTATGGTTGCGTATGATGAATTTTTTAAAATGTTTATTAACTATGTTATTAGGATGAATGTGTGGAATATAATACAGACTGATGAGATGCCTTGTATTTCGAATTTTACGATATTCGAGACGATAGCGTGGTTGGAGTAATCAATCATTTATACTTATGACAAATTGGCAATGATTTGATGATGTGATAAACTTTTTTTTTTTATTGTAAAAGCAGTATTAGTTGGCATTTAATTTGTTGATATGGGTAACAAAAATTTCCTTTAAGCTTTAAAAACCTGTAACGTAAACGTGACATGAATACCAGTGAACATTGTACGAAATGGTACGTAAATTACTTGTAAAACAATTTCATAACAATTAACTAGTATTTAGTAGTAGATGAGTAGGTTTTTATTAATTCACTAAAGCTTCCTGGCAGCTACTTTTATGTTTGGATGAAAAAAATTAAGTACAAACTTAATTTATTTGTTTACGATGGACTAAGTAAATATTAAATGGTAGCTCTAATAGAAACAAAAATACAATTTTTTTTGATGCTCTTGATAAAACATTATTTTCAAACCTAGGTGTTAGGCGCGTTATACCCGGGCACTATTTAGTTAGATCTCGTTTGTGACCAACTAGTTGATTAAAACATCAAACTGGGACGGCGAATGTAATCATTCCACCATACAACACAGAGTAAACAAAATGTCTATGAAGGTTTATTAAGTATTGTAATTTATGATCAATTTATTTTTACAGGACCAAATGATTTATGTTAGATTATAATATCAATTTTATTTACTACTTACTATTTGAGATTAATACTCGAACATATTTTGAGGCTACCACTCTTATCAATTTATAAATATATGTTTAATGTAAATATAAGTTTAATTCATAATTTGATTGGC
Source organism: Dryobotodes eremita (assembly GCA_917490735.1). NCBI lineage: Eukaryota > Metazoa > Arthropoda > Insecta > Lepidoptera > Noctuidae > Dryobotodes > Dryobotodes eremita. Next base: position 11,519,133 of record OU823251.1, on the reverse strand, counting down.
ATACTTTGTGATGTTTTCCTTAAAGATAATATTTCCTTGCCAGTGCTACTGTGACTACTGATATTAAATAATATTAAATCATTTTCGTTTTTCAGTGTACCTATGTTTATATAATTAAAAATAATTTAAAAAAAAGAATGAACTCTTAAGCATAATAATGTACAGCACATATGTACAAATATGTTCTTTTTTTATAATAATTATTATGTGAATGTTCTTTTAAAATTAAGATGTACATGTACTTTGCGTACCTACTTTGATATATTTTTATAACTCCACTGTATTCTATTTAATAGCAATGGAATATTACAGTAATCTATATAACGACATTTAGCATTTCATCACATATTTTGCTCTAGTACAAATGAATGTAATACCTACAGATATGTCGGCATTGTGTTACTTAGCGATCATAACTAGATTTAAGTTTATTATTATTATTTTTTGCAAACGCTCAGTAAAGCTAGCACTTGGTGAGATAAAATATCCAACGTCATATTGATAGCATGGACAAAACTTAGTATTGATATTGAACAACATAATTGGATCTGCATTTTAACATCAAATGTACCTAATAATTTGTTTCCATAATTATACCAAACTCATGTTTTTTTTAAATAACTACAAGTACATGGTTGTTGTAGAATAGTGCCTTTATATGCCCATAATTTTAATTTGCCCAACGTTCTGGGAAACGTTTGGTAGTAGTTTGGCATTATATCTTGTTAATTGGTTCTATACTCTATGCTCTTCATTATTACGATGTGAATAGTGTTAACATTACTGAAATATGTTTAAAATGTAATTATTGTACTGTTTATTCAAAGGTAACATCAAATAACTTTCTGATTGTACTAGAAGCACACTTCCAAATTTTTTGCAAGGCTGGGCTGTTAAATTCTAATGTTTTCTTAATTCTGCGTTTGGAACACCGGTGTACTGAATATCAATTACCATGAAAATTAAATGACTTGATTTTAACTCCCCTTCTGTTATAATGTGTAATATAACTAATATAGGTACTTAATAAATGCCTCTCACCGAATTTATATTTTAGCACACATTTTATAACTTCTCGAATACAGTTCTTTAATAAACATTGAATTGAGTGTTATTTTATAGTATGCAAACCATTTTAAACAGTGCCCCATAATAACTCAAGTAAATAAGTCAAATATATTTCGCCACAAGTGAGAGCACTGAAACTGAAAAGACTTCGAAGAGTGTAAACAGCTGCGAAAAAAGGGGTAACATTACAGTTACATAGAGACAAGTCTCCTAAAAAACAAATGCTGAATTTGAGTGTCAGCCAAGGGAGTCTGTGAGATGTGCGGACCGCACCTGCTGTCCCCCCCCCGTTAGTCCACCAGTGGGACAGCCCTACCCTACTATAGTGAAATACCCAACAGGTTTAGAACAATAGTACTTACAGAGCATAATGTGGTTCTCTGATTTTATAAAAAGTGATGAAATTTGGTAACCAAACCACGACGATAATATGTGCAGAAAAGGTTTAGCAGAATAAAGTGAAAAATAAAAAACAAAGGTACACTATGAACTTTATTATCCAACTGCACTTCACATATTTACTGCTTACGTCTTAATAATTGTCATATTAATCTAAAGAGATCCGTTACAGCTGGGTTCAGCCTTCACCTCCCACTCAAACCCAGGGCAGGACTGCATAGATACTTTGAATGATTGTCCAGATACAACTGCTTTCCTTCCAGGTTCGACTTTTTGCGGCAGATAGGATATGACACACTGAAACAATACATTAAAATGTTACCCAAATCAACTTCAAAAGTTTTATTTTAATTAAAAAAACTACATGATAAAAACAAGTACCTTGGGTCTATCATTTTCAGTAGACATATATCCAATACACATTGTTTTTGTAGTATGTCCCCAAAGTACCTCTCCCTCTCCATTTATTGAATCAAATTTTAAAGCTAAAGTGCCACCTAGTCTTTCAGGAACATCCCATAAAAATGGTGATTCTAAGAAATTTTCTTTGAAACATTTATCAAGACCTAAAACAGGGGAAGACTCCAACAAACTTTCTGCAGAATTCTTAGCTAGTTGCGTTCTGATCAAATGCTCTCCACATCCTGAAGTACAGGCTGCCACTGATGGTTTTGTGCCATCTCTGCTCATCACTGCCCAAACACCACTTCCAAATGATGCGGCCTGGCCTACTCTTCCTTCATGCTTCAGAGAAACGCCACCAGAACTTGCTCCAGAGGCCACCACACCATTAGAATCCACACAAATAGCCCCAACCGTGTCCAAGGGGCTAAATTTAACATCATTTTGTATTGAATAACGTTTCAGCTTTCTTTTACAATGCTTATAATTCCGAAATGCACGAGCTGAAACCATTTTGTGATCATCCACAATTTCTAGGCCCATTCGTTCTGCCCAAGACCTTGCCCCACGTCCTGTAAGTATGCAAGGAGGAACTCGACCCAAAGACAAGTTATCACATTGTTTAATGCACAGTTGTTTGGCTAAAGTAATAGGATTCCAAACATTTGATACTGCACCACAAGCACCAAAATGCAGTGTTTGACCATTCATGACTGAAGCATCGCATTCTACAAAGCCATTCCAACTTAGGTTTGATCCATATCCAGCATTTGTTAGTGGACTATTCTCCAATTCTGAAAATATCAAAAAGATAGTTACAAAGTGAAAAAATAGTAGGCAAATTGAGTGTACATTTAGGTAAGCTGGCATAGCAAAAAAGGGGAGAAACAGAAGGCAATAAGGTAAACTGCAGAATAGAAAATAAATACAAAGTACGGACCAATTATGGCCTTTTCCACAGCATCTACGGCGTTGCCACCCTGCTGGAGTGCTTCGGCGGCTTTTCTGCACGCTAAAAAGCAAGTTTTCTGATATTCCTTCTTCAATCCGTCACTGTGATATCCAGCCCCTAGAAATAGTTTTAAGGCTTGCTTTAGTCATGAGTAATGTCAAGTAATTACGTGTTCTAACTGTTTCATGTACAAAATGTTTGTTTGTAAAAATTACCACAGTGGACTGCAATAAACCCATTCATTTTTCATGTAGTTTTAACAGTCATTCCAATGGTCAGTGGGTCGTCTTAGGGGCGGACCCTTCTGCACTAAATAGGTCACAATATGGTCATCATTATCTTGCATTTATTAAGAACTAAGACACTTTCATGATATTTTATTTTAAAATATAAATACCTAATAGCATCAACAACAAAACGATGCAAATTGATTGATTGAATGAAGTTGAACTTCAAAAAATGAAATTATTTGTTCGGCGATCGAACGAAAAGGACTGAAAAATGAATGAAAATGAATGATGTAATTCCTGTCTGTCTGACAGCCACAGCTGGCAGCTTTCGTTTTCCTTTTTCCATGACTGTGTAACTGTGAACTGGCTCTGAACAATAGCTTTTTGAGCACGAACAGTCAGCAAGAAGACTGATGAACTTACTTATGAAGACATGCATGCATGTAAGTTTTGGATAAATTTTGGCTTTCAGCCAATTTTGTTCAGAAAAATAATTATTTTATTTCTATTTGGCAATTTTTATTGTAACTTACCAACTAAGTAGCGTTTAGCTACTTCTAGCAACTTTTTTGGGTAAAAAAATCAGACAATCTAGCAACTTTTTGCTTAATGTCTATAGCTACGAGTACTGACTGACTAAGTTTGCTAAAATTGGCCCTTTAAAATGTAGCAGCATGGTTTAATAATATACTTCGCCAGACACAGTGGTCACGTGGGTGACACAAGCCTACGTCATCACCGCTGTGTTACCAGTAGTGTGTGATAATAACTCCCCAACCAATTTTATTACCTGTGCGAATCCGATAAAACAATGAGGTTATAACAAAGAGTATAATAATAATATGGGAGGGTTATAACTAACAATTACGTTAGTATATGTTTAACTTGAATTGTTTATTTTGATTAAAAAAACGAAACGACAATTTAAATGCTTTATACATGTTTTTAACATAAGGCCTTTGTATACTGGTCTTACTGTTTTTTACCAATACGTTACTATTCAAAATGTTAGTCGGCATAAATAAAAATATAACTCTTTACAATAAAGGTTTCCTACCTAAAAATCGTGTTTTTTTTTTGGTTTACTTTCTACGCGAATATTAGAACACCTGTTGTTAAATCGCCAACTATATTACTATATATTTCATTTTATTATAATGTATTCGATAATTATGTTAACATAACTTTCGTATAGATTGGGCTAGTATCATACTTAGGATACTTTAATATATGATATACTTATATTATATTCACTGTGTGTGAGTCGAAGATAATATCGGCAGTGGAAAGGTAAAATGGCTAAAGCGCCAAAACCTGAAATCTCAAGAATGAACTTTAAAGTTTTATATTATACTAGCTGCTGCCCGCGGCTTCGCCCGCGTGGATGTCGGGAATTATCCCACGGGAACGTGCTACCGGGCCAAAGGGTGCCAGTGAGTCCCGTCAAAATCGGTCCAGGCGTTTCGGAGATTAGCCGGAACAAACACACAGACAGACAAACATTGTAAAAAAAATTGTTTTGGTATGTGTACCGTGTATATATCCATATGCATTTAGTAAAAAGCGGTTATTTTAAGCGTCTCACACTATGAATCTATACATCTAGATAAACAAATAAATAAAACTGAAGTGTCTGTTTGTAATATTAATGACGAGTCGGTAAAGCAGATTCTATCGTGTAATGAGCAGAGCAGACAAAAATAGCCCTTGAAATGACGAACATAATTATTTTAGATATGCCTGTATACGGAATTGGAATAGTTATTTATAGAAATATTATTTAAAACCATCGGAAAAAGGCGTGAGTTTCTGTATAAGTATTACTTACAACCATCATGTTGTTTATCATTTAAATGTATTGTCAATTTTGTGTGCATAGAAGTTGACATCACAATTATAAATTGATAAATACCCTAAAAGTTGAAGTAGATATTATAGGTACAAATCAAAAATCATGCCTTGGTTGGGATTAATCTTTAATAAAATTCTACATAAATATCCATGGGCTCTTAATGAAAGCTGAAAAATCAAATATAAAGTTGAGTATTACAATCTACTTTGTGAGATTTTTTCCTGTGGTCAACATAACACCAACAACTAATGCAGTTATTGTGAATCCTTGCGCCACTATTCTGAGTCGCATCATTTGTTGAGATAATCTTTTACGTCCAGTTCTGAAGCTCCACAATCCATACGACAGTGCACCTGCTGTAGCCAGACATCCTGAAACAATTGCCAAGCCACATAATAGATAGTTTGGAAGAAGGAATTTGAATTTCAACCTGATACATAACAGATATACCATGTGCTAATGAAAAAGATAATCTAGTTATTTTATACAACACAGTAGGTAATAATTAATTGTTGCATAAGATATAAAGTAGGTACCTACTTAACTTTTTAATCACAAAATAAATTATGCTCCATTCTAGTTTTTTTTGCCTAGGTATCAATCATAATTTTAAGTCGTAAAAACAGTTATGAGAAGGAACAGAATAAATTCAAAATTGTTTCGACGGACATACCTATAGGAACAAAAGGATTTTCGTAAAATTTTCTTGAAAATTTTTCACTTGTTGTTTCAATATGTTGGTGCTGTCCCATTTCTTTTCGGAGCTGCACCCAGTCCAAATCAGTGGGTTCATCGTTAGCCATCATTGATGAAGCTTAAATTTATATCTGAGGTAGTATTTTTTGGATTTTACAACCGTTTGTTTTTATTGCATCCTAACAAATATTCTGTCTATATCTGTCAAAATGATAACCTACAAAAATTGCCTGAAAGTTATCAGCTGACAGCAGAATGAATCATGAATGTTTATGACTTTATGCGAATGATACTGTTTTTGTCGATGGGAATCAATGGGCAGACAGAATGGGCATGAATGGTAACAGGTATGGAAATGGAATACAATTGATCGATTTAACTGGCTTGTGTGAATCGATATTATTTTTAGTTGTTATAATAAAATTTCAAAATTTCATTTTTATTATTTTTTAAATTAAATAAAGGGAATAAGAAATCGTTTAACGTAAAAGGTTTTCTTATATTTTCTTACTCGAGTTCTTATATTTTCATAACTTGTGGACTGATCTTTTAGTATGTATAGCGATTTGTAACTGATTGATGTGGACATTATTACTATCTTACTATGGGCATCTCTATGCCTGCCATTTTTGTTGTCTTGCTTGGATCTCGTGCGTTGAGTTGGTTGTATTGTAACTTCGTAATAATGTTGAAAATTATTAGTGCTTCAGACATTATTCTTGAAACTGTAAGTTATTATCTACATTTCGTTACTTTTAGAAACATAAGTAAGCGCTTTTATTCGCAATCCTGGATGTTACGTGTCATAATTTCAGCCTATCCGCATGTTATGGCTATGCAACAGTTCTGTATTGCGGATGGTATTGTATTGTTTTACGATACCATTATTTGTAAACAATGTAGTCATTCGTTGTAACTATCGAGATGTTATGCCATTAGCACCGTCCGCCGTGCCCAGATATTATTTGTATCTAGAATAGTAACCAGAACATTTGGATCTGAACGTGCACTAATTAGATTGTAATTGTGATGGCATTGAAACTAACGTTCTAGTCTCATGGATACGCCTCGTGATTGATTATAAGTGTATGTCGCTATATAACTAACTGTTACTTACGACTGCATCACTGCACGAAGAATGTAGATAAGTGTAGACCTACTGCCTGATTTTCTGCAGCAAATCGAATCACAATCCACCAACTTCCCATTTAGTTCGATAGATTAACCAAAAAGTAGGTATAGTCAAGTCTTGACAAAAGGTCATCATAATTATGTTGTTACAGTTAAATTGATTAAAAAAATGTACTTGCGTAATAATAATTAAACTCTCAAAAGTCAAATTATATCCAAACTGAGTCCTGTGCATCAAAAAGATTAATTTGCGATATTTTCAATCAGAGTCAACTAAATGTCTATGAAACATACATAAAATGTCTCTGGTCAATAGCGTTTATTATGAGTTGATATTGTTGTTGCGAGAATAAAAAGTTCTGTTGTGTTTTGCATGTGACTAATTACTGTGAATGGGTGACCATTGGCTGGTATAGAAAAGTTATGGAAATTACCTAAAAGCCAATTGATAAACAAGGAAAAATAATACCTACATGTTGAATTTAGTCACTTTATGTACATACTCAGCGGTGAGTAGATTCATGTGGTCATGGGCATGTTTTTTAACATTTAATGTTATTGTTGTTTTATGGAAATTCTTTTAGTTTAGTTTAAGTGATTAATTTATTCTGAGAATTGCTACATTACTTTATTAGATGTTTAGTATTTAATACTGCATTTTTGGTATTCTAATGTGTCTGAACTGTACGTGTATATTCATAGCCAAGGTAGTTTACATTTGCCACATGAGAGCACACACTCGTAAGCAATAGTCAATAGTTCTGTTTTTGAGGACTTTACCTCTAAAACAGAATTATTAACCATAGCCAAAATCAGCATGGGATTATACAATTGAATTTTTAAGATTTTTAATGTCAGAATGATAAAAATAGTCTCTGTACCATCTGGTACAGAGGTCTTTTCCCTGTGCCACGAGGTGAGGCTATACACCTGTATAGCAACACCTTGTGGCGCAAGACCACAACAAGAGTTGTTGTGACAAGTATATCGAAAATTAAGGTCAAGATTACAATTGAACTTGAAAATTACTAAGCTGACATTTGTGGCTGATCAAATCTCTAGGGAATAATATGAAATACACTGCTCATATTTCTCATAACTGTTGAATGTTTTGTTTCAGATGACTTCATCATCTCTTTCAATGAAGTCTAGTGAAGCCCAAAGTGTGTCTTGAACACTACCTAAGTTAATTTATTAGTTTTACTTGTTATTAAAATATTTGTTTTTTTTTTCTTGTTTCATAATGTTGTCACACAATATTGCCAACTGAAACAATCTTATCATTTCTGCTCTAGATAAAACAACCATTCAGTTTTTAGTGTACATTCAAGACAGTTGTCTTCTCATTATATAAGTGATTTTATTATAAAGATTTGTTTTCATTCTACATTAATTGCAAAGAGTTTACAATGGCTTCAAGTGACCCAAAACTTAAAGATGGATTCACACTTTCCGGTTGGATGAAAAGCAAGCCTGCCAAGTGAGTAACTATTCTATTTTTAAACATTTATGAATATGTTTATGGAACATCAAAGCTCACATAACTTAACGTAACATCACACCTGCATTCCCTGATGGGTTGGGCAGAGGTGCATAGTAACACCCACATCAAGACTTCTCAACAGAACAAGGCTCTCCCCATAGACCACTACAACAAAGAATATAATACTTTTTGGCACTACCCTAATAAGGAATGCCAGTGTTTATATCAATGTCTATGCTGATGCTGTTGACTAATGTACTGTCTTAATTTAATACCTTGGCATAATACGTATTAAGAATAGTTAAATTATTGCTCCAGCACCTACTTTTTTCGGCAACTGCAGAAAATCATAAAAAAGAAATCGGCCGAAAACGTAAGTTGCCCAAAATATATATTTCGGCCGAAAATTAGCGAAAACTGAAATTCAGTCGTATTTTACCGACTATTATATTAATTATTAGTCTATGAAAGTAAGGCAAGAGAGATTGCACCTGTGTTTGCTCACACACTTGTGCACTATAATATCCCCCGTGCCGAAGGTTAATTCCTTGAGATTGGCCGCCATGGCCGATATAGGTCTGGAGGACTATTATTATATTAATTTGATTTATCTCGTTAATTACAATAAAAAATCAACTGTTTGATCAGTAGGAATCAGTACTGCCTGGTCAAACAAAACAATGTTGAAATAATAACTTAGATCAATAGGCCATTTAAATTATGATAAAAATAAAACATTCGAAAATATTGTAGTGTTTAAGGCGGTTTGTGTTTAAGGTCTTGATTGAGTTTAGAAACAAATGCATAATTTTTTTAGATTGTATTATGCCTTATCTCTCTTTAAAACAACTCATTACAAGTTGTGCAAATCAGTGTGGGTATTATAGGTACAGTAAGGTGCTATCATTTGTTTTACTTTACCAAAAATTCAAGTGGGTAATTAAGATTCATATGCATTGTTTAAAGTGGTATTTGCATTCAAGCAATAAATGTACCGAAAAATAATGCATTATGAATGCACAACTACGTTCTTGGCAAGCATAAAATAGTTTGCTTGGGTAATTAAGAATGTTCTGATGCCATAGAAAGAAGATCACAATTTCTTAACATTGTTTTATGTAGTGTACCTACATGTACGTGGCACGTGTACCTACATGATTTATTAACATGAACTGAGATCATTATTATAATTAAACTAAGATTATAATTTTATTCTAATGTATCATGAACATGTATCATGTGTATCATGTATTAGGTATAGATTTGAGATTAAGAGGTTATTTCTTGTATTTTATATTGTCTGGGTCAGATGGACTTTTTCAATTTATTAGACGACTATTGCCGCAATGGCCAAAGCCCACTTTGGAAGACTGACATTAAATAATTAATAAAAATAATATTAACAGGACTTAGGGGGATCCGCCTCGTTAATCTAGTGGTTACACGCGCTTCTACTGAGCATGAGGTTTTGGGTTTGATTCCCGGGTCGAGCAAAGTGTTATTGGGTTTTCCATCTGGAATTTCGCAGTAGCAGCCAGAGTCTGGACTTGTGCCCAGTTGATGGCAATAAGCTCGCCCCCTGTTACATGGGACTTGAACATAACTGGCGAAATGTGGGTATATTATAGGTACACCTCTGCCTAACCCTTCAGGGATTACAGGCGTGATGTTATGATGTCATGTGTTATAAAAATGTAAATCGTATAAACAATAATGTGCAAAAAAAAACTGATTGTTTAAGATAAGATTTTGAGTATTATTAGAGGTTTATCTGTTTCCAAGCGCAGAAAGTCGGATGCGCGATAATAAGATATGACGTCACCGGAATAATAATAAATAGGTATTATTCATAATAAGATTGATGTAGGTAAGATCCATTGTTAGGTAGGTAATCGCAGGAACACGTTTACCATATCTTCAGATTGTATTATTATCTTTTGTAGGCATGACGGGTCACGTTATTCATGTAAGAGAAACATTGTTTTGACATGCCCCAGCCAATAGCAACGCCTTCGCAACAAGATGCAATCGCTGGCGGGACCTGTTTCAACCCCGTGACAATTTTATCAAACCATCTGAGAGCCTTCCACCAGGGCACGCGTTACCATAACCGATTTGGAAATCTCTGAATAGACATCGAACTCGAATCTGCCGGAGCAAAGACAATCTCCACAGATGCGGGTTCATGGACGGCTCAAGATCTAAAGTGCGTATGCGGCGTCTCCTCACAGGGAATGAAAGGTGGGCCATTGTCTAATGGGCCAACTTACATCTTGCGCCGCATACCCTTGCGCATGCTTGATAAGCTTACGACTGCGTCAGTTAGAGAGCAGCGAGGAAATTACGTAACACACTTGTCCCGTATTACAGAACGTCACTCAATACTCAAGCATTACTTAAAACTAGATTCAAGCCATTTGATTGGTTGAAACTAGTTTTAAGTAATGCTTGAGTATTGAGTGACGTTCTGTAATACGGGCCTAACAGTGGGAAAGGGTTTCATTTTGACAGTTCAACAACATTCATTGCGTTATTTACGTTGTTGGGCAGACAAATTTTTCGAACATATGAAGCAATGGATTAGCAATTGGCTTCAAAATGATTCAGATTGTGATAGATAGTGTGTTACGTAATTAGGGTGCTGGTCGCGTAGCTGAATTTTGGGTCAAATTTATTATAGATATAAAATTTTTGCCATCGCTACGCGAAGAAGTAAAAGCAACCGAAAATACCATTCCATGCGCCTGAAGTCATTTTTGGCAAAGGTATTCGACGCATAGTACCTATTTCAAATGCATCATTACTATTGAGGAATTAGACGGTTTTAGATTAAAACGGGACTTGGCAAATAGCCAATTCTTTATCTGCAGATGGTGAAACTTGGTTCAGGGTTAAACTATCTACGAACTAACTATATGCCATAGAATTTGAATTAATTAATGTAGTCAGTCATCAAATCATCCTTTCATACCTGTGAATACCTATAAAGCTAGTTTAGTTGCATAAAGGCTTCCGCGAACAGGCGCGACGCGACAGCGCGACGACGCGACTCTAGTAGAACAATTCTATGAAAACTTCATGGAATTTTATCTAGAAGAGTCGCGTCGCGCCTGTCCCTGGGAGCCTTAATTCACAAACATGCCGCATTTAAATTCACGGAATGTCTAAATGTGAATTCTGCGAATCTAATAGTATTCTTTGAATGCTGGATTCTAGTGACTAAACGCAGAATTAATTAATTCTCCAATACAAAAAGAACATACGGTTATACCAGTTAATTACCAGGAAATTCCTTGTTTACGTTGTTTGTTATCGGACCAGTCACTGTAGTATATAAATAATATTAAAAAAATCTATTTCTGCTACCGACTGTAAAAACATTTGTAGGTAGTTATGTATTATTCTTTATGCGGATACAAGACCTAGACGTATCTCTGATAAGGAGAACTTGATAACGTAATTAGTAAATAATTAATTTACCGAAAATGTTATTCAATTTCGGATAATATTTAGCACCTGGCAAAAATCTACCTTCACGTGCAACGTTAGTTATTAGTGGTAATAGGTAGGTACCTTACCTACATTTGCCATTTGTAATACGATAGTAAAGCCCACAACTTCAAAACAGGCTGGAATGAGGCGGCGGAGAGCTCAATTCAGTCATTTTCATAGTAAAATTACATATTTTCCCAATTATCTCCCGAAAATAAATAAGAATAATATATGAGAGATAGAAAGAAATTTGTCAGCTCAAGTTTCGAGCATTTGATAACTAAATCCGCTGGCATTAATCGTTTTTCAAAATGAGACTCATGGTCTAAAAAAACAAGGTCTGGCATTCCGAGAGTGACACAAGGTTACGTCATTATCCAGTTGCCACTTTATTGCAACAAAACAAGAAGTATGGAAACATTTCTAGTTGGTGACTAGAAATGTTCTGTAAAAAAATATATATAAAGCATTTCTTTTCGTTTTTCTAATCAAACGAAATAATTCAATTTAAATTTATACCAACGTAATTGTTAGTTAAAACCTCATTGATTTATCGGATTCGCACAGGTAATAAAGGCGGTTGGGGAGTTATTATTACACACTACTGGTAACACAGCGGTGATGACGTAGGCTTGTGTCACTCACGTGACCACTGTGTCTCGGAATGCTATACCTGGCGAAGTATATTATTATACCATGATGAGACTCTTTTTTTCTTAGAAATGCCCGTGTCCCACCTCTCCCATACATTCGTTCCACTGTGCGGCGGTGACTATTCGATTGGCACTTGTGCCAAAAAGTCTTGGATAGTTTAAATTAATAGCGATTACAGCAAATCCCAGAGTTATCTAATCAATTACAGCTTTCGTCGTCAGTTCGTCGCGGGGGGCCTATTCCGTATGCACGGAATCCGTAGTTTCGGCCGAGGTTACGGACCATTCCTAATCTGTATCACTTTCGGACATAACATTAGTCCGGGGCCCGAACTAAAAATTAATAACAAAACGATGTGACAGTTGTCCTTACTCCCGATGTGTTTTGGCCCGTCCTGAATCGGGTGTGGGGTTCACTTCTAAGCATCGAACTACTTTCTGACGGGACCGTAGTTTTGTTGACGCACTAGAGAGACACCCTGATGTCTGAGACACGATTATTTACATGTTTGTTAACACTTCTACTTATAGGATAGCATCAACTTGTTTTGATTTCTCAATAAACTTGACTTGGAGGCCTGTCCCAGACGTCACAGAAATACCTGTTTGTTTTTGTAATTATCGCTTGATCGACACGATGCTGTTGTACAAGTTTATAAATTCATTACTTTAAGTATAGTTTCATTCATACCTACATACATACATAAACTCACTCCTCCTTCTCATGGAGTAGGCAGAAATTACAGAACGCCACTTGCTACGATTTTTTTTTTTATTAAGTCAATTTATGACTTACCTACACAAGTCTTATGAATAATTATTTACCTAAATGCCTACAATACTATTCATTAACTCGTATGTCGGTCGGTAAATAACGTCATGATGATTGATAAATGTAGGTACACCCATGGTCTAAAAAAACAAGGTCTGGCACTCCGAGAGTGACACAAGCTTACGTCACTATCCAGTTGCCACTTTATTGCAACGAAACAAGAAGTATGGAAAAATTTTCAGTCACCGTTCTGTTAAAAAAAATATATCAAGCATTTAAATTGTCGTTTTGTTTTTCTAATTAAACGAAGCAATTCAATTTAAACTTATACCGACGTAATTGTTATTTAAAACCTCATTGATTTATCGGATTCGCACAGCTAATAAAGGCGGTTGGGGAGTTATTATGACACACTACTGGTAACACAGCGGTGATGACGTAGGCTTGTGTCACCCACGTGACCACTGTGTCTCGGAATGCTATACCTGGCGAAGTATATTATTATACCATGGGTACACCTAAAACATTAGCTATGGTGACTATGAATGTCATTGACTCATGTTATCCTGCAATGCAAATACAACTTGAAATGAATTTTGTTTTGCAAACGCGTAGGAGGTAAAGTTTTTATTTTCGCTGGTGTGGGTTAGCTAGCATTTAATATTCTATCAAGTTAGTCAGGTTACGCAAGCATCACGTAGGACGGCATTATTTTATATCAGGACCATGAAGTGGCATTCTCTTTATTGCCTTGACGCCTATAGAACGCATTTTTACACTCCACGGCAGTAACCTTACTACATAAATGCCACATGCACACTTATGATAGAATTAGGCAGATTTCATGGGGATTTCGTATTTTACCTGCTGAAAAATTATCTATTTATTAATATTCATTATGTAACTCTTATTGCATAAAATGTATCAAATCCACCCTTTGTTGTCTTAATTCCAAGGATGCTTTCATAAGTTGTTATTTTCTAAGACATTTTATTTTATTTGTGAGAAGCCCCTTGAATTGCCGCCTGTAAAAGAAATACATTACCTTAGGGTTAGATACCTGAAATTATTTAAAACTATTATAATTTTGTATTGACGTCATTTAGACCACTTTGATATTATTATCAACGTTGACGTTTGTATTGGCATTTGTTTTACAAACACGAGTCAATACTTGCGAGGTCAACGTGTTCAATGTGGTCAACAGAATAAAGACGTATTTCTAAGACTTTTCTAAACAAGTACGTACAGAGGTAAACAATAAGCATTACGTACATAATAAGTCACACATGCACAAATGTTACAAAATGTTCCTCTGCTCATTTAACTAATTGTTACTGATGCTGATAAAGTGTTAATTGTTATTGCGAAACGACCGTTGAATGTTTAGTTTGATATTGACATCAATTGTTACGGTGCTGAAGATGATTATTTGGCTTCAAGCTATAATAATATTTGTAAAGACAAATACGTGACGTAGCGCAATCAATCTTTTCGATAAAGTCACCTTGTGTTACAGGTACATTCAGGTGTAGAAGTCAATTCGGTATTTTGTCGTTAAAGTGATCACTTACACTTTCTTTAGCATTTATTGCATTCTGCTGTTTTTACTCGACTGCAAGGAAAGGGTTGCTTTATTACCTTATATCTTTCAAACCGCTACACGGATTTATATAACAAAGACATCGTTAGATACGTCTTGACCACCCAAGTGTTCTTAAATAAGTTAAAAAAAAACAAACCTGGCGGCTGTGTGAAGCCGTTGTTTAGAGTGAAAAAAAATGTTTCAAATATTGCAATATGGGTATCAAATTAAGGGCTCATCGTAAGCATTAAAAAAAAGTATATCATGATCATGACCGTAATACTAAATAAAAAAAAAGACTAAAAATAAATAATTAAAAAAACAAAACACCCGCCTGTATAAAAAGACAATCAATGTAAAATCAACTAAAAGGACCGATACAACAATTTTTTTTTGGTAATTAAATTTTAAAGTACTTGGATAACTAATTTACCTATACCTATATGTTTTATTCAGATAATAATATCTTGTCTTGTTATCGTTGCAATTATTTTGCCCGTTATAAAGTAGACATTATCATCAAGAATCGAAACTAATAAAATAACCATGTTTGTTTGTTTCCACATCGGAAATATACCACGATCAATTCCACAAGTCAGATAAAATGGTAGAATCGAGTTTTTCAACAGTTTATCAAACTTGGGTTACCAACATTATGGGAAAATTATTTTAAAATGTTTTGACTTCTTCAACAGTAAGTACTGCACAATCTACGATGACAATTTATTATTCTTTATGTACAGTGGATCCCATTCTTTTTATGTAACTCTAATCAACATATTATAAACTTCCTTTAAATAATGCCTAGCAAAACAATGCAAGTTTATTAATGTCCAAACATTGATAACACTTTGCATCTGATTGTACATAATGATATAAGAGTGCTTCGTCCATGAAACTAACAATAAATCGGTTCTTATCAGGCTTAGTCCGGTCGAATGATTTATTGAAAGTATTAAAAAAGAAAACACCTCTGTTTTTGTCTATCATCGTTAGCAATAAGTTTTGAAAACCATTACAGCTTGCAAAATGTATGTAAAAAGAAAATTAACATAGTCCTGGGCATTTTTATTGATTTAAAAAAGGCCTTTGATACGGTTATCCACAAACTACTCCTAAAAAAACTAGAATCAATAAAAATCACGGGAAAAGCCCTAAAAATGCTCGAGTCTTACTTAAAAAATCGTTCGCAAGTGGTCAAACTTGGTAATCACCAAAGTGATGCATTACCTATTACATGTGGCGTCCCACAGGGATCTATCCTGGGTCCCTTATTCTTTTTAATATATATCAATATTATAAACGAAATTAAACTACATGGTCACCTTACCTTACACGCTGACGACACTTGTCTATTTTACTTCGGATCTTCCATTCATCACATTATCTAACAAGCACAAGAAGATTTAAATACCCTATTCGCATGGTTTCAGTTCAATCTTCTAACAATAAATATTTCTAAAACATGTTATATAATATTTAAGGATAAAAATAAATCAATTCCCTCATATGACCCTCTAACAATAAATGATATCCCGCTACAGCAAAAACCATGCGAAAAATACCTCGGTCTAAGAATGGACAGCTCACTAACGTGGAATGCTCATATTGATCATATAAAAAGTAACACTCTCCGGGTCACTGCGTAACATTGTTCGTTGTATTCCACCAAAATTGCGGTATACTATTTACAACTCCCTAGTAAAGCCACATCTACTTAATTTAATCGAAATTTGGGGCAGTGCTGCTAAAACAAAATTATCAGAACTTCAAATTACCCAAAATAAAATCATAAAAATAATATTCAACTGCCCATATCTAACATCTACCAGCAAAATTTATCAAGACACAAAAATAATGAACATAAAACAACTCTATATTTACAACACATGCATTTTCATCAGAAATGTTCTCAACAAAAGCGTTCACTCAAACATAACACTCACTCAATATAAACAAGTTAGTCAACGCAGTACACGGCGAGCAAGCTTGCTAGTTTTACCAAAAACAAGAACTAACTATGGCAAAAAAATGCTAACTTTTGAAGGAGCACAGCTTTATAACAAATTACCGTCCTGTATAAGAAATGTACACTCTTACAATGCATTCAAAACTCATCTTAGCCAGCACATAATTGCGGATCGATCACTTCTGAAGAAATGAATGCATTGGATGGGTAACTATTAAATTGTAATACTGATGACGAACATAATATTGTAATCTATATCTTTAGTATTGTTCTCAAGTAAGTGACTTATGTCTTTATTGGGAATAAAGTTTCTTTAAACCGAAATTACTAATATTTTAAGGAATGCTGTTGAATGATTGTGAGTTGGTCATGTATTTCAGCATCTTATCACAATTATGTTGGGGTCAGATTCCAGTTTTTAACCTTTTTTTGCAGTTTTTTGCAGCTGAATACCAATATTTTACATTATGGACTGCATTACTTGGTCATGTTTTATTTACTCCATTTATTAATTATCTTTATACTTGATCTTGATATGCTGAAGAGAAAAGATTCCTGTGCAGGCTTGTGGATGATAAAGTTTAAAGACCATGTTTAATAACTTGACTTTATAAATCTACATTCATGAAAAGTGCCAACTTAGCTATTGCGGTAATACAAGAAAAAAAACTTTTTTACAAAAAAAAAAAAAGAAACGCTACCTAGTGAAAAATAACTTTAATTTCGGAAATCGGTTCTTTGCTTTTGTATTTTCGTGTTTTGCCACCGATTTCCGAAATTAAAGTTATTTTTTTTGTAAAAAAGGTTTTTTTTTTCACTTTTTAGTTGTGGTACCTACCCCACACAAATTCTTATACCACTACTTGCTATGCAAATAACAGTGACAGCAAGTTATTATAACATCCTCAATATACACTAAGTGGAAAAATACGTATTATTGAAGCTAACTGAAAAACTGCTCAAGCACAGTTAAAACAATTTATATCGGACCACTCCTGAAAGCATCCCAGTTCATTAAAAAAAAAAAAGAATTTTCGATATCGATCCACAATTGTCGGAGATATCGCGTAACAAACATTTAAAAGAAAATATACAGACGAATTGAGAATCTCCTCCTTTTTGATGTCGGTTAAAAACCCGATTTTTTATTCGAAGTCTTGATTTGCCTACTTCACTTACCTTCATTGTAACTTCTAGACTAACCAAGCAGGCAATAAATACATTAATAATAATTATTAATGTGCTAGCTATGCAAGCAGCTTAAGGCATTGCAATAATTTAGGAGTTTTTTCTGATAGATCTTTTTTTTTTAATTCTTAGGTGGAACAAATTGGAATTTGGCGGGTTACAGCTGAGGACCTCAAAAAAATAATTTATCTCGGACTTTTTAATCATAATGTCAATATTTTTAATACTTTAGTTCGGTACTTGTTCTTGTTATCTTGCCCACACGGATAGCGTTATCTGTTTTTGTGTTATACATTATAACTCATTACTTTGTTTTGAAGATAGCCTAAACATTATTTTTTATAGCCAGAATATTTTACACTAACTTTTGCGTCACTATGTAATATTTTCTGTTATCAGAATGGTAAATGTTATTATTTAGTACTGGCTGTGCCCGCGACTTCGTTCGCGTGTAAGTTGGGTATCAATAATGTGTCGCTTAGAGAAGGTGTAGGTACCACTCCTTCATTCAAAAGGAAGAATCTTTTTTCTTTTTAAAATTCTTTTTTGTTGCTCGGATCCCTAATTTTGTTCTAAAATAAAAGTTGCCTAAGTTACTCTTTATAACATCAACTATATGCCAGTGAAAGTGCCGTCAAAATCGGTCGAGCCGTTTCGGAGATTAGCCGGAACAAACAGACGGACAAACATAAAAAGAAAATGTTATAAGTACGGTATATGTATACTTTCATAAGCATTTAGTAAAAATGTTATTTTGACATTACAAACACACTTCAATTTTATTTATTTGCATGTATGTATGTATACATATTGTATATGTATGTATAGATAACTATTATATTGCTTCTCAGTTTAGATTCGCAACGGCTATATTTTGAGTCTGTGGCATACGTATTCCACGTTGTATTTTAGCCTTTATTGGCGAGTAGCCCTGCGTTCTTTGGCAAAGGTTTTTAGTCGAAGGTTCAGTGACATTTTTATTTGAACACCGTGTAAGAAATTTTATTATAATATACCAATTTGAATGTTTTTGCTACAGTAATTGTTCTATAATTACCTACCTTCTTCACAAGTTGTACGTGTTTGTCTAAATAAAGATCCATTCTAACATGAATATAGTTTAGCTAATGTCTTCGTTCGCCGGATATTGGCTAGCGTTTCTGTTATGTCGTTGCCCACTTCTATTTTAAGCTTAGTCTGCTCTCTTCGTAACAATTGCGTGACCAATGTTAACGACTTCGTCATGGAATCTCTTTTCGTGGAAATCTAGATAGAATCAACATTTTATAAGTGCCAAGATGTATCTATAGGTACGTAGCTAGTAACTCTGCTATTCTAAGATTCTTGTTTTAACCTCTACAGCTACGCACAGTCGCGCATGCCATTCCTCGTGATGTATTCTTGTAGAAGGGGAGTGCGCTAATCAGGCGCTCTTATTGGTTACCATTATCGTGACGTCACGTTGGCTTGTTATTTCACTTATTTTCAAAGTGACGTATCATTGTGTACTCTTATCTTGAACTCGTGTGCCTATCGCTAGGGTATATAAAAAGGGAAACTTGAGCAAAACGTTTTAGTTATTTTGTACAGAGCAGACAGCGTATCGTATCTCTTGCAAAATTTATTGTCAACGGATTTTTGCGATAATTTTCTTGTATCTCAGCATCATCCTGTGATATCTGACCGAGTGCTGAGCGGCAACTAAATTCAATACTTATTTGAAAGTAACTACTT
Source organism: Dryobotodes eremita (assembly GCA_917490735.1). Classification (NCBI taxonomy): domain Eukaryota; kingdom Metazoa; phylum Arthropoda; class Insecta; order Lepidoptera; family Noctuidae; genus Dryobotodes; species Dryobotodes eremita. The sequence goes on along the minus strand of OU823251.1, from coordinate 11,499,527 downwards.
GTAACAATGTACAAAAAGAGAAATATGGTTGCTCAGTTCAACAACATCTTATCGTGAGTGCTTTCAGATTGACCGACAATAATATCAAACTCTTAAACAATAATAATCCATTGTTGTATTATAACATGTTTGTTATGGTACTTTTCTTATTTGTTATCTAATCCAATGAGTGGTGTTGTATTAAATACTAATTCATAATTGTTTTATCTGCAGGGAGTTCGAACCATTCGCGGGATCGCCACCGGCTCCAGAGGATTCATTCTTCTACATCCGATACCCTAAGACTGACGTATTGTTTGGGAAGGCGAGACTGGACGAAGAAGGACCAAAAGTGTTCGCTGACCAGTCCAATGAAGTTAAAGCCTCCTCAGCTTATAATATAGTGAAGGAGAAAGACTGGTCGAAGCACACGAAGCCGTGCCAAGACGTGCTCCACGGCATTGCACCAATCAACACATCTGGTAAGACCACTTTGTATATTTTAAAAGGTTATCGAATGACATTGACATTGGCCGCTACACGACTGCATTTGCGTTTAAAGTTAAAAAAATAATAATAATGGAGGTGTAGGTGTTTTACCTAAAAGTGGAATAAAATAATACTTATTAATTAAAATAAACGTTCAGAAACGTTGTAGTCATTCTTGTGTTATTCACGTTAAGTCAATGTGACACTTAAAATATGGTATCCCACAAATTGTGATTATAACTCTCTAAACAAACAGACTCCATTTTGTAAATATAACGCCACGCCATACAAATAAAATGACGTAATGTCATCATCGCTATTGCTTTTTATTGCATATTGCAACGTTGTTTTGATCGCGTTTGTTTATTTCCAGTGAACCCAGGTTCATCGAAGCCGAAGCCGGCGGGGACCGACGACGGATTCAAAGGCGAGGGCGCGGCATGCGGCACCTCAATCGTCAAGGTGGGTAACTAATACTTGAGCGACAGATAACACACATGGCTGATAATATGGCACAACATCGACTTTCGGCTTTGTAGATCATCTTGTCTGACACTCACCACACATGTGAGAGACTTTTCTAGAACTCTTTAACTGTAGGTGTCAAAAAAAAATTGTCATATTATATGACTAACTATAGCCCAACCACTTATCTGAGGCCGTTCCTGAGGGACCGCAGTGCTGGAGGGGTGTGGTGACGTTCCGCGACAGCTCACTTGTACGTCAACTTGTGACAACTGTCACCCCTCCCGCACCGCGCAGTTACCTCAAGAACGGTCTCAGTTAAGCGGTTGAGCTTTAGCTTCTGCCAGCGACATTTTGTGCGTGGAATCTTAACATGAAACATATCTTATGGCACTCGGCAATAGTGTAGCTTTCTATCAGTGAAGGAATTTTTGAAATCGGATCTTTAGTTCCGAAGGTTACCACCAAAACAAACTCAAAACTTTTAGCTCTTTATAATATGAGTATACCTAGTAGGGGAGCAGTGGTAGCCAAGTGGTAACGAAACCGCACAGGCGCTTTACTTTGCGTAAATTATTTCATCACCGATTCACCACTGCTCTCAAAACGATGAAGAAAAACATCGTGAGAAAGCGGCATGTCCTAGAACCGAAAAATTCGAAGACATGTGACATTTACCAACCACACTGAGCCCGCGTGATGGAATACGTCCCACTCCCTCTGGGAACATTATGTTCTAATTATGGTGAATATTAGTATAGATTGACAATATGATAGTCACAACTCACATAGTGTCATACTATATGACTATACATTTATTCGCCGTCTACATTATAATATCCATTAGGTGGCAACCGGGATTGCCGAATCACATGGGTGGTTATCTTTTATTGACTTTCATGATTAACAATTTAGTATGCATGTGCTTAAACACGTTTTATATTGTTGTTGTATAAAGAAAATACATCATGCATGACTTATTTATTCGTGGCTTTGAGCATGTGACGTTAGTGTACCTATCTATCTATACGAATATTATAAAGAGGTACAACGTGTTTGTTTGTTTGTGTGTAGGGGGTAATCTCTGAAACTACCGGTCAGATTTGAAAAATTCTTTTTGCTTTTGAAAGCCCAATTCTTTAGGAAGGCTACAGGCTTAGCTAAAATCACGCTAGGACCATTAGGAGCTTAGCAAAGAGAAAAAAAGTCAGAAAGAAAGCTAAGTGAAAACGAAGTTACTGCGCGGGCAGGCGATGCGACGCGACGGGGTGGGTCGGGGGAACAAGAAATTTCACGCAGACGAAGTCACGGGCAGAAGCTAGATATACAATATAGAAGAAATCAGTGTTATTTTGTACCTACTAAAGAAAATTATATGTCAATTTTCGTCGTTGATTATTTTAAGTTGTAGAGGGGTCTGTGTTCGTCTCCGTATACACTTTGATAAGCCGTTCTAGCGATTAGCAATGAATATGTTTTTAATTAGCTCTTATCAACAACCTACTTGTTTTTAGCCTCTAGTCATATTCGCAGCTATTACATCATTTTGTAGGTGATTGGTTTGACTGCAATTATTCTGTATACATTATATTTTAGTTAGCAAAATAAGTTAGTGTTGAAATGGCAAGTAAACAGAGTTGACTGTCTATTTTGCATAGATAGTGCTGTCAGGGGATCATAACTAAAAATGTGGACACAAACAACAAGATAATTGTGTTAAACCTCTGTACAATTCCTATTGTGTAGTGACGACAGACGACGTATTAATAAAATTAGGTGAATTTGTTTCCATACACAGGTTGACTCTTGTAATTTGCTATAGGAATTGAAATCAATAGACGTAATTAATAAGTAATCATCATTCTCTTGCCATTATCCTTATTTATTTGCTGTCGGCACAACATGTCTTTTCTTCAAGAAATCCTAATTATGTTATTCTCATTACAGGTCGCAAATCAAATAATATCTTCAAAATCATCTCGAGGCTTCACGGTGGCTTCCCCGGAAGAGGAATACGCGGTAGCTCCTGAACTGCATCAGTATAACTTGATGCACCGGCGCGGCAGTAAGAGCCTGCCCGCCACGCCCGGACACTCGCCGCCCGGCAGCCCCACCGGCCGCAGGAGAATGAACGGCAACCGGTACGTACTACGTACATACTTGTATAGTAACAGTAACCTTAAAGGCAGACAGGCGCGACGCGAGTTTAGTAGAACAATTTCTATGAAAAGTTCATGGAAATTGTTCTACCGGAACCGCGTCGCGCCGTGGCATCTCGCCTGTCTGCAGGAGCCTTAAGAAGGGACAAGTCTTACATCTTGCCCCGTCATACTGGTTATACCAAGCAAATAGCTTATGGCGCACAGGAAAGAAATAACAAAACTTAAGATCTCGAAGAACGCATCAGAGCTCGCTTGACTACTTAATTGGAATACCTGAGTGACTTGTTTTTTTAAGGTAGATGTTTAAAAGGCTTGGCGTATTATTAGAATAAATAAATGCACAATTCATTCAAAATTCGCTCGCTCATGTTATTTCGGTTTCAACTTCTTTGAAATACGTGGACTAACAATGTTTTTTGTACAGGATATTATTTCGAGAACTCTCTATTTTCTGAACCCTTGTCCTGGTTATACTAATTATTATTATACTCTCTAAAACTCTGGATCTCGTCGATCATCGAACTGGTTTGACTCGGTCCAAAACGATTTTATAGCAAGTCAATATGTACCTATGCCTTTGTTTTTTTGGTTTTAACTGAGTAAACGTCCTTTGAACTTAAATTGACTTCCAATTGTTTATTATTTGATTAATTTCAAGGTTATTTTGAATTAAAATGTTGAAATTCGCATTCGGCTACATTCGAAAAATGCTCAGTGATAAGATTATTGCGAAACATAAATAAAATGTCGTGGCAACAGTGCCCTAATTCGATATCGCAAAAACGAATCATTTGGTATTCGTTTCATTTAAAATCAATGAAATTTCCGACACATTCTTAATGCCAGCATTTGTGATATCAATACTATAGTTAATTTGATCTAAACGCACAACAATGTTTATCTTCGCTGTCAGTCATTCAGCGTAAATCGCAATGCATCATGAAATGTTGTTCTAGTACCTATGTAGGTCAATTTACTATCACAGGATCACGTTTCATAAGCTCACGTTTCTGTCTCTAGTTTATAGAAAGAAGGTACGCGTGGTCCATACACTCGGATTTTAGATTCATTAGTATGGATTGTCATCTGGACCCATTTTTTTTTGTTTGTGATGTCGTCAAATAACTTCTCCCGCTCTTGGTGGAGCGGGAGGGCGTGTCAGACTTTTACTGAATAAAACCCACCCGTGTTCCTTCGGTTGCCTGTGTGCCAGGGCCACGGTAACTCTTTCGAACAATCCGCGACCCTGGCAGGCATTGGCCCTAGCGGACCCCGTCAATCGTGCGTGGAACACGACGCGCCGTCGACCTGGGCCTGGTCCTTACCGGACGGCGAGCTGCACATTGCTCACCGTCCGCAAGCCCGCGCCTACGGTGGCCGGGAATCTGCGATCGATTCCCGACACTCGGGGCTTCTCCTGCGGCGACTAGGGGCGTGAGGGCGCAAAGATTGCCTCACCCTCACGCGCTCCGCCTCCTCCTTCGCGAGCACTATTGCTTCGCAGAAGGAGGTGACGGTGGCTTCCCCTGAAAGGCAATATTTTTATTGACATTCAGGGGCCGCCACCGTCACCTCTAAAATACCTCACCGTCACCTGTAAATCAACTTTCCGAATCTAGAAAAACTGATCTGATTTTTCAATAATCAGGGTCAACAATCTACTCAATAACATTTATTTATATTCGCTTCTTCATTAATATCCCATCAACTCCATTAACTTCCACAAAAAATAACACGAAACTAAATTACTACTATTTATTTGTCACAGTTTCTTCACATCTCCGTATGAACCGGTAGAGGACGCTAGCGCACCTCGCTCGTGGTTGTCTATGGCACTACTTGGTTTGAAGAAAGACCTCGCCGCTTCAACCTCAACGCTGGCCGAGGAAGACAGCCTTGAAGTTCACACGCTTACCCACGGTATGTAGATATTGACGAGCCTTCCATAATGGTTTAATAATATCTTCTTTACAAATGATTTTTATTACTAAGTAGTTTGCTATTTTATTTTTATAGTCCGAAAGTACATTCAATTCAGCATAAAATCCAGAACTTACTAATTGGGAGAAGACACTGGCTCCTATAACACAAGTGTTTTTACCTAGCGCAGGAGTCAGGGTTTCACTTTGTACACATTTTTTATGCCACTTAAATCATTCTTGTTGTTTTGAATCTTGAACATTGCAAAAAACATTGCATTCATATTAGACCACACAATTATATAGCTACATGAAGATCAAGTATTTTTTTAACTTGAATTTTATTACTTATAATAATTCCAAGCGACCCGCCTTTGCTTCGCACGGGTTCAATGGCGACATGTCAAAACATCGAGACTTCTGTGCTATGTCGAAATTAAATATTAATGTTTTATACACATAAACCTTTCGGAATAAATCATCATCAAAATCCGTTGCATAGTTTAGAAGAACAGCGCGGTCACACAGACATGAACAGCGCGGTCACACAGACTAATATTCGGTTTTTTCTCTGCAGGTCATCTTGCTGAATCAGTAGAAAACCTGGGTCCCTCGCCTAAAAGGAAAGAGACGATCAACAGTATGTCTCACGGGTCAGCGACGCAGCCAGCAAAACCCGCGATATCTCAAGCTTATCGCCCCAAACCTTCAGAACTACGCGAAATGAATTTCTGGTCGCCCACCTCTATGTGAAACTTCTCGCAGGAGTTACGCTTTACTATGCTATGACCACATTAATTGCGTAGCTCTAAGCTTACAAGGAGTACATTATACACGTTTCTTTTCACGTGTTTTAGACGCACAAAGAGTACGAGCCCCGCGGGGTTAAGTTAGCAGAACAGATTTCTGATAACCGTGTGTTCTTGTGACTTAAGTTTTACTACTACAGGGTTTTGTTCGTGTAGTTAAGTAAGGTAGTTTGGTGAGTGCCTGTCTACTTTGGAAGTGTTGTAAGAAGCCGCTTTCAATATGTAACCTATATTTCTAACGGGAGCTAGAGTTTACTGGGTTACCCTTAAAAACGTTACACATTAACAGTTTCTTATATTGAACATCTTGAATCTTTTTTGCTGTATTCCATTATTATAAGCGTGTTGTACGTAGCTCGTTTTATAAAAGTGTAGAATTATTCTTTGGTGTAATATAAGAATTAATCATACATAAGGTTAGTAGCTGTTCTATTTTGTGTCAAAGTCTTCATTCTTTTTTTATAGGGATAATTATATATATAACGTAACAACAGAAATAGATGAATAGTGCAATCGATATTATGTAAAAAATTATATTATCCTTAAGTAATAACATTTATTAACATATTTCGTGACTTTATACATTATAGTAATAATCGATATTATTATTGTGTATGTGAATGAATTCTATGAGTGCATGTGTGTGCAATAATGTATGACACTTTCTGATGTGAACTATGTGATATTATTTATTATAAAACGTGTTCAATTCTTTCAAATCGGAATATGTATCTGTATCATTGTGGAAGTATTAACTATTAAGACATTAAACAATATTTTTGTAACAAAACACATGAAAAAAAAAAATTAAAGCTTTTTTGCCTAACGCATAATACCTATGATATTTGAGCAGAACTTTTAAGATTGTATTTAGATGTAACAATATACTTTAAAATCTATATAGTGATAATAGTTCTAATCTAAGCACCGGTTTTACCACGAAGATAATATTTAACTAATAAATATTGTTGATCCACTCTAGAAACGTTGGTTTATATTACCTTTATGTTACCTATTCGTTCGCCCCAAAATATGCGTGAAAGAAAGGAAGCACCGAACACTAATTTTCGAACACCTACCTACATTCAAATGATGTATTTATTAATTTCTCTATGGTGGGTACAATGACCAATAGGAAAAATATCCTGTCGGTCTGTGCGGTGTTTCCATAGATATCCGAGGTGTTTCGTAACTCGGGCCTGAACCTGCGCGCGCGGTTCCTGAAGCTGCGCGCGCGGGAGTCCGTTGCGGGGACGCCGCACGGGAGTCCGTTGCGATATTCAGAAAGCGGTACGTCTGGACACGGCTCGCATTGTTAGGTTCCTCTCTCTGGAACCCTGACCGCCGCCGGTAGCTTGGACCCTGTTCCCGATACCGGTGGGCTCCATTTTTTGCTTTTTTTTAAATGTTTTCTTTACTTATAAAAATATTTAAAAATGTTATTTGTATTTTGTAAAACAAGGGAGATAATAATACACACATCAAGTGTCTAGGGATCGAGGTATTTAAAAAAAATATTTTTATTGTCCTATTGAAATTAAATAAAAATGTTTTGATGATGTAGATAGTTAAAGTACTCTCTGCTTTAACATTAATAAAGACTTCGCGATTTTTGCTTACGCTGTATTTTTCACCTTAGTTAATCCTGCCATTAAAATGTGAAAAAATAAAAGTTTTTAAAGGTTTTTATTGCGTAAAATAAACAATTAGTAGTCAGTGTTTTCGCAGTTAACGCGTATAACACAATCGCAGCGATTCGGCAATCGCTGCGATTGTGTTATAAGCGTTAACGGTACGGTTACGAGTTAGGTACGGTACGGTTACTCAATATGAGTTCATCCAAATCACGCCGCCCATGGCCGTTGTAACAGGCGAAAAAATAATCTGGTGTGTGTACGGCATCCATATTTGGCAGAGCTCTTCTTTGAAGCATACCCATGCGTGCTCAATGGGATTCAAGTCTGGCGATTCAGCAGGACATAATAGGACGTTAATATTAGCTGCGGCAAGTGTGTTTGCAATGACTGGCAGTGTGTGGACGTGCATTATCATGCATAAGCAGAAATTAAGCACCAAATTGGGTTCGCAAAGGAATGACAACATCTGATACAATTGTTTCAGGGTATATCTGTGCATTGAGATTGCATCTGATCCAAATCAGTTCGGTTCCTCCGCCGATCCGAATACCCGCCCATATCATGATTGTTCCACCACTGTATGCATGGACTTCCTGGCATGATTTTGAACGTTCTTGGCGTCTATGGGTCCTCCAATACCATGTACGTCTAGTATATGGTCTCATACCAAAGCGAGATTCATCAGAAAAACACACAAAACGCCATTCTTCTTCTGCCCAATTTCTATGTGCCCATTCACAAGCCCATTGTTAACGGGCTCTGGGATGGGCTCAATAGGTGGTACATGTAGCGGCCTTTGGGAACGAAGATTGACTTTATGCAAGCCATTTTTATGGTTTGATCTGTTATTAACATCCCTGAAGAGCTATGAAGCCTCGTAACCAACATCATCGCGATCATTGTACGATTTCGTCAACACACAGTTATTTGTATGTAATGATCTTATCTGCGTGTGGTGATGCGAGCTCGTTCTCCATGTCGCTCTGCCAGTGATGCGGTAACGTGTCCAAAGTCGACTTATAACACTGCGTAGTGCCCAGAGCGATTGCCACAGCACGTTGCTGAGAACCGGCTTCCAAAATTCCCATGGCTGTGATCATTTCTTTTCGGCTTCTATGCCGTCTTCTCTCTATAATGTTCTTTTGTATTGATTCTACTTAGAAGTATGGCAGAAATTTTACTGATTTAGCCTTAAACCCGTAGCAGGATTAGGTATGTAGGAATACGACTTGACCGAAGATTTTCATCTTTTGACTGAAATTCAAAAACTATTCCCTTTGCAAATAATGATATTTATTACAAGTATTCATAGGAGTCATAAAAATTAAAAATCCTGATTTTTAGAGAGCAAAAACGTGCTTGTTCCCTAGACACTTGATGTGTGTGTGTATTAAGTTCTTCATCGACGCGACTGTACATGCACACCGTTAAAATTGAACTAGTGACACTGTGTAAATAAAATAATCTCGCGCGACAGGAACCGTCGCGTTCCCACGGAGCCCATCCGCGTGACCACGCGTGGTCGCGCTTAGACATGCGACGGGTGCCAGTCGCGGGCGCCCGCTGTAGATGGCGTACAACGGTACACTAGCGCTACTCCTTCAAAAAAATTTTATCTCGTGACTGAGAAGCAATTATGAATAACGGCTCAATAAGGACCCTTGGTAAGTGTGTCTAGAATTTTCTAATAGCTTTTATAAAGTTTCATATTGAGACACGAAACAACAAAATACGATCTAGAGAAATGTGACCGCTTTTCTTTAGATCGAATTTTGGTGCTTCGTGTCTCAATATGAAACTTTACAAAAGGTATTAGAAAATGCTAGACGACAATGCACCCAACATTTTCAAATATGTTGAGGCTAAAAATATTGTTAGCTGCTGTACTCGAAGTCATATCAATCACTCAATATAACGCGGCGATCATCAATCATTTCCTCCATAATGGATTTTATTACTTTCAATTGTGGCGATAGGTAAGCCAGAAATTGTTATTTCATTTTTATAAAATAAATCACTAGTCGTTACATGAAAGTTCCTGTTGCGTGACAAACCTTCGTGTACATTACCGCGATTACCGACCATTTTGTTTTTTAAAGCTTTTCCTATTTTTTCAGAAATTATGCCGCCGTTACATTATATAGGTACGTTTCGTTCGTTTAAACAGGGTAATGACTAGTAATGTAAACGAACTTTTATGATAAAAACCTCGCTATAATTTTCGAGTAATTATGGAAATAAATCATGGAAAGTGTATATTTACGCTGCAAAAAGAAAAATTGGTTTAGGCACTATTTAGATGTTTATGTAAAAGCAAATGCTTTATATAAAGGTATAGATAGTAGATTCTCGACGAAAGCAGGGCTAAAGTACAGGCAACCATAGATATACCATGCTCAAGATAGAGAAGCTTTTATAGAAGTTGTGGCCAAAGTTCGGCTCAAAATCAAAATACGTAGGTAGGTACAAAGATACTTTGACCTATTTCATACCATTATGAACTTTGGTTCTAAACACAGAGTAGATCAACATACACGGATAATCATATTCCTAAACAAAAACTAAAAGCAGAAACAGATATTTTAGTTTGGGGTTTTTGATCGAAAGTTACTCGGGGAGATCAAAACAAGGGTAACAAGTTATATTGTTAGAGACGGCATTTACGTTACGTAAAGGCGGGGCCACACGCGATCTAACGCACGCACCTTTGAAATACAGCTTTGAAAGGCTTTGCGTTTATAGCTTCCTTGTTCAACTGTAATTCGTCGGCGGGTCGTCGATTCAGTAAGGTCACGACATAAAATCACGCATGGGCTCAAAGTTGCTATGTTAGTTTATGTGCGTGTGTTAGCACGCTAGTTTCCTTTCAGGGTGATAAGACTTCTAGGGGAATTGTGCTTAAGATGACATACTTTTTGTTCCAAGATAAATATTTAAAATAAACAAAATCATGTGAGATCAAAATCTTGCGTATATTCATACACGTTTCTTATACAATTAAATTATTAAAATTTTAGACCAATTAACGTTACATAAAATTAAAAAACCAACATAAATCACACTAAGGTCGACGTGTTTAAGATGACATATCTTAAGTCTAAAATGACATAGTATGTCGTCTTAGACTGAAATGGTATGTCATCTTATACAATATTAACTTTACGAGCAAAGTTCGCAGATAAATTGTTTCTTTCTTGCAGGTATGCCTGCACATAGTGTGTGACACCAATTGGAACACAGTTGACACTTTACCCAATGTTCTTTTGGCCTAGATTGGCTAAAAAGTTCATTGCAGTAAATGCAAGCTGGATCATCGTCTTCTGCGTCCTCATTGGCGTAAGGATCATCGGGATCCTCGTCATCGTCATCTAAAATAACACGCTTCGCCTTTTTTTGGCGTCGTGTGGGTCTGCATATTTTAGCTGAAGGCTTAGACTCCATCTTATCACTTTTAAAAATAACACGCTTTGTCTGCTTCTGTTTTTTAAGAGATTTGCGATTTTCTTTCTCTTTTTTCTGTTGCATCGCTGCTTTTATGTCACTCATAAAAGGACTAGCCGTGAGAATTTGTGATCCACCGGCTTTTCTGTTTACTCTTGACTTTCCTGTAGATGCAGCTTTCGGTAGCGGTGAAAGTTCTTTAAGAATGGTCTTTGTGGTAGGCAAAATTGTTTGTGCAGTTAAAATTTTATTGGTACCCGAGTTACCCGACGGTAGTACTTTATCTGTTTCAGAAAAAATAGATTCATGTCCTATCTGTCTTCGATTGTCTATTTCTGGAGCAATGATAATATCTATTTCTTCGTTGGCATTAATCGGTTTCTTAGAACCACACTCTAGAAGTGCTTGCAGGTACCGAGACGAAATATTGGTGTCAGGATCTTGTAACAAATGGATGCAAACATTTGCTGACATTTTTTTGAGGGTTATTGGACTATTTTTATTTGCAAGAGCAGTAGCAATTTTCAGAGAAATGTTTGCATCCATCTGTTCATCGGCATTAATAGATTGCTTAGAACCAGACTCTAGAAGCATAGACTGGGATCGCAACAAAATATTGGAGTCATTATCTTGTGTTGGAGACAAATTTGTAACAATATTTGATAACAAAATTGTAGGGGATAAATGACGACTTTCACCTTGACCAGAAGTAGCATCTGCTTCACAATCTATTTGCTCGAGATAGTTGGCAACTGCAACGTCCGTAAGTTCTTCAGCTGCAACGTCCACGTCGTCAATATCAGTAGCATCTGAGGAATTTAACTCTTCCTGATTTAGCTGGATCTGAGATGAACTACTGGGCTCCGGTTCGTCGTTAGCCAATTCATTTTCTGTGACTTCGCTAGGTAAATATGCGTCGTCGGGGAAAATATGCGGATTGAAGGGATAAATTCCAGATTTCTCGAAACCGCTCGTTATATTTCTGACAGACGCTGCATTTTCGTAAGCCTTTCCAAAAATTTGAGCTACTTGGTATAAGCCTATGGTTCTGCCGGGATGGTTCTTCATCCAGGTAGCCATCTCACGGTCATAATACGCCTGAAGTGGACCAAAAAATGATACATCGGTCGGTTGCATGCGGTGAGTGCAATGAGGAGGGAGACAAAGCATTATCACACCAGTGGCCTTAGCAAATTCTAGTGCTTCTAGATTTTTGTGACTGGCATGTCCATCAAGGATAAGCAGCACCTTGTTTGTTAAAGAAGCATTAACAAAAGCAACAAAGTGGCGCATCCACTTTAAAAACAAGTCCCCTACCATATAACCAGACGGGTAGCACAGTTTTAAAGTGCCTGGCGGAGCACCATCAAAGTATTCGGCCTTATGATTTTTTCTGGGTATAATTAGCGCAGGTGGAATAAAATTTCCGATGGCATTAGCACATGCGACAACTGTGAAATGTTCACCACGTTCAGCGCTAGTGACAGCACCAACTTGTTTTTTTCCTTTGAATGCAAACACTTTAGGGGGCTTTTGAACAGTGTTAAGTCCAGACTCATTCATATTGTAAATTCTATGCGCTTCAATCCCATTATCAGTCACTGCCTTTTCCAAAAGAGAAAAAAACTTCATAACTTGAGGCTTATTGAATGCCCTTGCTCTTGCAGCTGACGTTGGCTCTGGAGCTCTGAGTGAGATAGTAGGGTTGCGTTTTCTAAACCCTTTTAGCCAATCCCAGCCAGCAATTTTTTCTTCTTTATCGAATCTGTGATCCAGCCCCAATCTTTCCGCAAATTCGAAAGCTAATTTTCTCATTTCGGTCGTATTCAATCCAAAAAGACGACTTTCGAACTCAAGCACATGCACCACTAGTGCTTTTTCCATATCTTCGTTGAAGGTTGGTTTGAAACGGCCAAGATTTACTGGAGTATTATAATAATGGCTACGAAGGGTTGCTTGTGGCACATTAAAATGTTTAGATGCTAAAAGCCAACCCATCTTGTTCTCCTTCACAGCTTCAATAGCCTTATCCATATCTTCTTGTGACCAGCTCTTCCGTGTTGACGTACGTACGTAGTTGCCAGGCATCCTGTATTAAAAACAAAAAATAATAATTCAGATTTGTAAGGGTAAGATGACATAGTATGCCATCTTATACCCACATCTAATATGTCATCTTACCTAATAAACAATGCAAGTTTATTAAAATTGCTGTGAACATGTTTTTTAGGTTAGAAAATGCTTTTATTAATATTTGTGACGTGTTACAATCCTTAATTACAAAAAAAAATAGTTGAACTTGTTAATCCTTACCTTAGGTTTATTTTCACTACCAAACAAAAGTGTATTCAAACTTTTTTGACACTACAAATCACGAACACCTTCAAAACTTTTCAATCTGCGTTCACATTCCACCATATTGAATTGCAATAATGGCGACACCTACAGGCTCTCTCAAAAACGTCACGGGTTCACTTTTAGCGCGAATATTTAAATGCATATTGAAGGTGTGTCATCTTATCTGACTATGTCATCTTGAGCACAACTCCCCTATGCGGAAATAACAGGCAATTGTACCTGCGTGTACAGTGGAATAGAATTAAATAGAAGGTCTTGCATGCTGTAAATAGTTAAGCTCGTATTTAAACTTGTAGGTGGTATACCAGCGACGTAGGTGTGGGTACAGTCAGCAATGAAATTAGGTGAACGAGTTATTTGTAGGTACAAACTCGTAATAGGTGTCTAAATCGACGGTTCAGCGGATGAAAGTGGCACAAAGGTAGACCATAACCATAGAATATACCCAAGATTATCGTAAAGGATACTTTTTATCCGGGAACATGAAGTAATTTCCACATACCTATAGTAGGTATGCAAGTGAAAAATTGGGCAACAGCTAGTCTTTCTCAAAATAATTTCATCATCGTCATCTTTGAACACCCCATTAAAGAACAGCCCACTGTCCTCATATTATTTTATTGTAAAAGGAAACTTATGCACGAAAATTTAAGAGAAAAACTTGTAAGTAGCTAATATTTCCCAGACCAGAATTATAAAGACGTGACATTTTTATTTAATGGACAAAAGTCTAAGTATGAAAATCTGTACTTATAACACCTACTTCAAAGGCATTATAAGTTCTAAAAAACAAATAGCTTCTCAGATTAAGCCCTGTTTTTTCATAATTTTTCTTCCGACTTTTTAATTAGTCTCGTTTCATTACTCAAATCGGATTTGCGTTCGCGCCCGTGGCTTTTAAGGGACGCCTAATTTTGTCGTCAGTAAAATAAAAATTTGAGGTAAGTAATAAAAGTCTTTTTGTCATTTGCAATGAGTCAGATGCCAGTTCTAATTACATTCGTACTTAATTATTTTGGAATAGGGTAAACTTAATAAAATTTGGTATAGGTTATTAGCTTAGGTACCTACTTGGGTAATATTTTCTGTATTAAAAATTAGGTAGGTATTGTTTTAAGTTAACACATTCCTGAAAAAAAGGCCCCCAAAGAGCAGTAGGTAGACAGGAACCTACATGCGCATGCAGGTTTCCCTACCTGCCATTAAATAATTAGCACATAATATGTAGTTACTAGTTTGTAATGTGGTGCCTACCACTTATTTAAAATTATCTAAAATGCAACTAGAAATCCTCAGCAGGCAGTCTGATACTTCGTTACCGATTGACAAGCACTATTCCTATTAAAATCGTAGTCGGCTTGCTAGTACATAGGTCGTTGTGCGTATGTAAACCCGATGATGCTTTCAATTTAGGCCCGAGGCTCTAACGTAGTGCGCAATTCCGACCTCGACATACAGCTGAGATTTTTTGAATGCTGCAGGAAAATCCGATTGGATTTTACCTGGGACCTGGGGTTTGTTATATACCGTATCTGTTATAAAGATTTATTTCTGCTACCACTAGATTAAATGCTTTGACCGTCTAATTGCGGTATTATTCGCAAAAAGGGTTGCCATCGGGAGGTTTTGGGGTTAGGTTCTAAGTAGGAAAGGTAGTTAAATAAATTGGGTTCCTCTGACATGGAATTCTTTTACGACTCAAATACACCTAATCCACCTCGCCTTAGTTGCAGCATCCCTACTAAATATCAGCTGAAAATTTGCCTTAATACCTAACAAGTAACCAGTATGAACGTAGCAGATAGTTACCTACTTCTACCTCTTGAAGAATAGGTTCAGCCATGATGTCATGAAAATACATACCTGAACAATATTTGTACCGGACGGGCGTGATCGCTGGACACGAAGTCTGCAAGTATGCCTATCCCGGTTATCCCGGTGTGAGGGTAGGTCTCTCCCAGTCCAGGCGGCGCAGAAATCCTGCTGAGGTTCCGGGTATCTTCGAGAACACTCAGCTGACGGCTGTTATGAAGTCTCCACGGGAAGAGGTTTCTTGACGTCGAAATAATAACACCAAGTTTTCATTTCAGACCCGCAAGTGTTCAGGAAACACTTGCGGGTCTTTTCAGGGGTTCTATTTGATGTATTAGATAGTATAAAGTACCTTGCTGATGACTACGAAAAACTCAAATTTGCATTTGCGCTTAAGCACCGACCACCTTTACCGTAACGAGGACCGCAAATTGCTTCCTGATTTTAAATTTTATTTGTTGTAATTTTGCTTATTTTTATTGTGTTTCTTACATCTAAACATCTTTAAATATACAGGTAGATACTATAAGACATGTTGCATATAACCAGATTCCTTACAAAATTGTTACCTATCTACTGAGGCTACTATATTTACTATAACTATTCTCGCAGAAAAGATATTTCAGTGTAATTGGGGAAATATTAACATTTTTAATTTAAAACTGTTTTACATGTTAAATTACTCTAAAAGTACTGAACCGATTCCCAAGTTATACATAAAAACCTCTGGCTGGTCCTTTGACCTAAAGAAATCTAATATTTAAAACGATACACCTAGGGTTTTCTGGGCCTGACGCGCTTCTGAAAGCAGGTTCGCTAAACCATATTTACGAAATTAGCAAACTATTCGTGTTTCAACGTATAATCTCAATTAAAAAGTCTTTACTCGTGGACTAGGTATCTGAAAGTTAGGTCCAGGGCTAGATCTCGGTCTAGGGTACCTGGACGCACTAAAAAAACAATCAATTACGGCTATATAGGCCACTTAATTGAGATTATAAAGGTTGTACTTACGATTTCTTTGTAAAATCATTATTTGAGCACAATTTTGATGCTAACTAGTCTTATAATCACTATCTTATTGAGTGAATATATAATACTACATCACTCAAATTGTTTTGCTGACGCATCGTCGCGAACAACATTCATGTTCCTTCACGTTTCCTTCCGTCACAATTTTATTGATATCGATGATTGATGCATCGCTTGAAGATAATAGAAGGACAAAAATAGTACCTAAAATGATGACATACCATACAAAAGATGCAGCGTTACGATTACTTCAAGAGTCGCGTGATCACATATTAATAAGGTAACCTGATCTTACACACGATCGTGATACAGTTATTCTCTTTAATCATTAGATTTTGGACTAAAATAAGGGGCATGAGAGTCATTATAATGTAATGAGCTTGTTGATGCAATGAAACATGATTGAAGAGAAATATGATTTTTCTACCTACTTCTATTAATATCCCTCACAATAGGCTTCATTAGAAGGCTAAAAGTTTCCCAAAAAGTAATGGAAAGGGTTATGCATTGAGTTTCCCCGCGTGATGGAATCAGAAACAAAGATATCAGCAGGCACCGCAAGAGTAGCAAGGTAACCGACATAGTTCGAAGAATTGCCAAACTTAAGTGGCAGTGGACAGGGCCCTTTGCTTGCAGAACGGGTTGCCGATGGGGCCGAAAGAGTGAGAGAAGAGTGGCCACCGCGTACTGGTGTTGGAAGGCCTCTCACAAGGTGGACCGATGAGCTTGTGAAGGCCGCAGGAATCGGCTGCATGTGAGAAGCACAGTCGATGTGTTCATTATATGAAAAATTTGGATGTGCATATTCGGCCAACTTTTATTTTCTAACAATTTCAACACAAATGCTATAAATTACATGCGGATCTATTCATTTATGCAAAATATATTCTATACTGCTAAAATAAATAGGTACAGGCAAACTTGACATGGCACTATACCACCCTTGGGTCTAGCGAGATGAAAATTAATTAAACAGTTATGGGTTAATTTGAAACAGCTGGTTCAGATATTATAATGGATATTGGAACCCTTTGTTCTTATTAAGTTGATATTGAAGTGTCGACACGACGGCGACGTCGACTAACCAACCGTCTCTATGTCGAACAAACTGTTGGATTATTTTAATTACAATTAAGGATGAGAATCTGAAGCAGAATTTGTTTCAATGTTTATTGTTAAACGCAAATAACTGTATCTAAAATTTAATTGCAATATGTTTATAGGACAACTTTTTTTTAAATCATTTTATTAATCAGCCTAGCCTTTTCGCAACTACGTTGACGTCGGCTTCCAGTTTAAACCGGATGCAGCTGATTACCAGTATTTTACATGGAGCGAGCACTTATCTGACCCCTCGGTAAGACTGGTTGTAAGACTTTTGGGCTTCTGACTACCCGTAACGACTGTCGAAGATCTACGACAGCCGGGGCCAACGGCTTAAAGTGCTTTCCGAGGAACTGTTAAATCATTATCACAGTAAATATCTTAGCAAAAGGTATTTGACATTGACTTATAATGAAACTATTAGGTATTTACTAAATATCTACTTTCATGTTGCTATAGCTACGTAGAGCCCTAGAATTTGTCAAAAAATAAAGAATTTCTGTGCAGCGAAATAGTATTTTCAGATATCTGCCTGTTGAATAATTGTATTGTATACCTACTTATAGTTACTGTTATAAAGTAAATCTCGATAACAGGGTATGTAAACATAATAATGTTTTTCTAGACTCTAGAGTCTAGACTACAAGAAGTACCTACTTACCTACCCTCACTGAAGCGAATGAACACTTAAACCACGAAACTACCAACAAGCCGACTGTAAACTCAATGAACATTAGGTAAGTACATTAAATTACATGAACATTACATTAAAGTTGTAAGTAGGTACAATTAAGTAAGTATCATAATGTAGAAATAATTGAACGTTGTCCCAAAAGACCAGGCATTCAGACTGAGCTATGTTAGAGTCGTACTAAGCTGGTACACACCTGGTTTCTGAATTGAGAGTTTGTAGTTGAGAACTTGTCAAATTCTACTTTAGCATAACTTAAAGTGAAAGCCTGCTACATTCCTTTAACAACCGTAAGATGAATTTCGTGGTAGTCACCTCAAGTACTGCAGCTGGGTTAGATAAGTTCTCAACTTCAAATTCTCAATTCAAAAACCGCAGTAGCAATGACTTTTATTTTGGCAGTTCAACAACATTCATTGAGTTATTTACGTTGCTAAGCAGACAATTTTGTAGAACATTTATGAAGCAATAGATTATCAATATCCTTCAAAATGATTCAGATTGTGATATAAAGTTTTTTACGCAATTAGGGTGCGGGTGATTTAATTATTCAAAATATTACTCCACCAAGAGAACTACACTATCAGTCGTGAAAAATGTTAATCGCTTTTTTAACCCCCGACGGAAACAGACCACTCTGTTTCCGTCGGGGGTTGTTATAAGTTTTACGTGTGTATCTGTGTATCTTTGCTGCTTTGCTATCTATCTTTATGTCATGCTCACGCTAATGTCTCGCTGATGGTGGCGCTTGTGTTGGGTCATTTAGCTCCCTTCAAAATGGTTGAGCTGATTGGTATTAATCCATGCGTCCTGTTCGTGAACGGGCGCCGTTAGTAGGGTACTGGTAATTTCTTAGCTTATTTTAATATTTGAATTGTTTTTGTCTTTTATTACGGACGCTTTTAACGTTCTGCATTGTTCTCATATGCATAATTTCAACATGAATGATGTAACCAATATTTTGTAACCATATTTTGATTTAAAAGAGTGTCCATGGAGTTTCTTGCCCGTTCTTCTCCATAGGTACCTACTACACTTTGGAATGGGCAACTAGCTTTATCTTTCTGACTGACCGACCCCTTGACAATTTAAAAGTGCCTGTAATTGGTTTATTTGAAATAAATGCTTTGAGTTTGAGTTTGAGTTTTGTGTCTGTCTGCGTCGTCATAGCTCCCAAACGGCTCAGCCGATTTCGTTTTTTTTGTTTTGTTTGAAAGGTGACTTGATCGAGAGTGTTCCTAGTGTTTTCCTATTCATGAAAATCAGAATAAAATAGAATAGAATACTCTTTATTATAAAAAGTACACCATAAAATTACAGATATAAATGTAGACATTTTACACAGGGTGACACAATGGGCGGTCTTATCGCTAAAAGCGATCTTTTACAGACAACCTTTGGATGGATTCAAGGGAGAATGAGAGACAATAATGCAGGTAGTCAGTGGTGTACCATTTACATATACAAGAAATACATACATACATAAAACATATACTTATCTACATATAATATATACAATAATAAACATGAAACAAGAGCAAGGAAACTAAATGTAATGATGATGTTTAAGGAGAGAGGAAATGTTTTTTAACTATAATTTCAGATCAGATCCGCCGTTTGAAGAATATCAGCTCTTTTCTAGTTGATGAATGGATGTGAGCACCTTCCACAGGTCTGATCGAGTTGAAATTCGGTATTCTGTTACTTCAATGATATTAGAACATCTTGAACTGTTGCTGCAGTATCACTTGGAATTTGCAGGATACCCAGCTCCCTCACCAACTTACAGCAGAGGTATCGTGTCTGGGCTCATTGGAATTTTCTCAATAAATTGGTTTTAGATCACAGATGGTGATCAGGGTCTGATGATGGAATAAGAAAGTGAAATGAGGATAAATTAGTAACTAGCTTCACTGTGGGAAAAATACGTACAGCTGCGCAGATTTCGGCAGACACGTGTCGATAGTTGTAGCGTGTCTTCTAGTAATAAAGTTTAAAAAGCAGGAAATAAAAGTTAAATATAAAATGCTTCGACCCAAACAAAAACCACTAAAAAGTAAAAAAAAAATATATGTATTTGCCCTTTAATAGTTGATTATGCACCAAGGGGATAAAGCAGTGTCTTATGTCGCGGGCGCCGTATTGAATCTCGAGCGTAACGAAGGATTGCAGTGCTAACTCCCAAGCGGAGCGAGGAGCAGCAAAGCGAGGGAGTTAAGATAAGAATCCTGAGTGCAGCGAGGGATTCAAGCTCGCTCAAGACGAAGGCACGTTTATCCCCGAGGAGGATACTCTACTCTTCACCCCATCTACGAGACAATATAAAGCAATATTATGTAATAGAATCGAAGTATTTATTAAAATTACAATTACAGTTAGTAGACTTATTTAAAACAATTGGTGATGTTTGATACATTAGACCAGTTGTGGAAAGACAAAGTTATGTTTTTATTCGGTACATTTATTGAAGTGGAGGTAGAGTTTGTTTGCGTATTGCTGTTGAGTAAAGTTTCAGAAACTTTGGTCTGCTGAGGATCATTTTGGATCGTGAAAGTTGGTGAAGGTGGTGCTTGAGGCAGCGGGCTAGATTAATAGTATTTTGATGTGGATGGTTGCGGTGAGAAAGGTGTCCAAGGATCAGTTATCGACGGCGTTTTTAGTTTAATCTTGTCACCAATGTGGCAGCTTATTTTATCCTTATTCTTTATAGAATTTTCAATATAGCCCTCAGCTACTACATCAGATTTCCATCCACCATGTCTTTTAATCTGGGTCATGTCTGCTCCTGAATCCGCCAATAGTGTAGCCGATGTTCTCCTGAAACAATAACCTGTGTAGAGCTCCGCATTTGTCAATTTCAGGTATTTCGCAATTTCTTTCAGCCTGGTGCACTTGTCATTATTATAAATTATGAAAAATCTGTTAGAATTTATATTAGAGGGGCGTAGTGCTTGGTACTTTTTGACAATTATTCTTATGTATTCTCCACGGACTACGAATGACTGTTCTTTCTTTGATTTTGTGTCTGGCAAATTTACGAACAATAAATCTGAATGTTTTGCGATATCTGCGAGTTTAATGTTTAGGAGTTCATTTCCACGACAAGCGCCATTCACTCCAAAAATCAAGGCCATCTGTAATAAATATAGACAGGTAGGTGAGTAAGTAGGAAAGCAAGTTACGTACTTTAATATATATTAATTCATATGTATTACAAGTTATACGCTTTCTTAGATTTGATTGACACATAATTGTAATAATAGACACATAAACCTAACGAAAGTTTACAATATTATTTAACTTGATAGAGCGCAGAAATCTCGACATTTTGGCTTGTCGAAACATTACGCAACGCTTTAGTAGATCGCACACTAGCGATCGATGCATGAGCGGGTCGCTAGTAAGTAAGTATGTAGCTATTTTAGTTACTAAAAATTCATTCATTAGGTAGGTACTTACTTTTGTGGCAAGAAAGCTGTGATCAGGGGCTTCATTTATAAACGTTTCCACATTTTGAGCTGTGAAAACTTTTGATTTCTTAGCACGATGTCCTTCCGATTTCCTTTTTAAAAATGCCAGTAATTTCAAAAAAATATACTTTTATTTATTTTTATTTATTTATTTTTAATTTTTAACTTAAATACTATTTTTAATGCTTATTGTTGAGCTGAGCACCGGATAGATGCACTATAAGCTACTTAACTTCTTTGTATAATAATATGATAAATGCTGGAACTAGAATAAAAGCACTGATTCAGACAGACTTGACGTCTATTATAGTTTTACATTTGTAAAAATCGTCGTAGGCTTTCATGTACAATTCCTTGGATTTTTCTGGGAGTAGATTGTTGGCAATGCCAATGGCTTCGGATTTAATGTACTCCGGTGACAAATTACTGTCGTCACTCAACATTTTTGTGAGAATTTGTAGTTTAATTTGTTGTTTAACAGCAAAGCGATTTGCAGTAGGTAATCGTGCCTTTTTTGTGTTCTATTTTTTTTTTGTAATCTACTCTCGGTGGCCAGTTCGATTTCCGAAAAATTTGTTTTTTAGTGCAGGTCTCAACGGTTAATGCATGGGATTAGTATGTACTATGGAAAATGTTAGTATGCGATTTTTACTTGAGGTTCCAATTGTCCAAATTCAAATGACGGGTCATAATGAAATTCAGTACTAATGTACAGTATTCAGTATTAATGCCCGGATAGACCCCAGGGCTTTAATGACTTACTTTTGGTTAGGTTTGCATGACATATAATTTAACATTGTCGATCTTGGTGTGAAAATTTAATATAAGTTGTAGGTAATATTTTGATCCAAGCGTCATCGCGTCGGGGAACGGCTAATGAAAACGCCAAACAGATGAGGCTTATACCTAGCAATAATGATTGTATGCTATTGTAGAAAGGATAGCTGCTGTTAACTTCCTATTTTCATTAGCTAATTTTAAACTTAAAGGGCCAATACATATTTTTTTTTAGTTTTTAGTGGTTGTTGTTTGTGCCGGGTGTTATTTTAAATTTAAATTTTAACTTTTATTAAGAATAGGTACGACCATTGATGTTTTTAGGTTAAAGACAAAAATTGCAACTACTTTTTACATTTGTCCAGTTTCGTCTTGGTGGAGTATAAATATTCAGCCACACAGCGTTGAAACGTTACTCTCTACTAATTTATTACTAAAAGCTTCGCACGTGTTCATTTAAAACTTAAATGCAGGATCGATTTCATATGAAATTTTGATCTAATCTTAAATTGATTCGGGATGATCGTCCGGGGCAACCGCGCGATCAATCGAATTTCTTCGAAGTCTAGTCACGTTTTGCTTCGTAGGTCCTGCCTGCTACATATGGTGGAACATCGTTATAATATATATATTTTCTTAGTAAGTACAATAAACTCAGACAAGAAGTTTTTAATAATTATGAAAACTCTAGAAATTATGGATCGGTACCTACTTAATGTGAAAATTCTTCGTCTTTACTTTATAAAATATTAATTAATAGTTGAATCCAATCGATTTAAAAGGCTAACAGGAGCCTGAATATTCTAATTTATTTAAAGTGATTACCCAAAACTCAGGCTTATCACTTTCTCGGATGAGTTCGTCTAGTCTAGTTGTTCCATTTTTAAGTCGGGACATTTAATAAATGTACCGTTCCCAGTGCTAGAGCAGAACACATCAGTTTAACTGTCACTTGGCGCTATTTCTGACTCGAAACAATTCCAGAAATGAAATATTTTTAAAGCCATTTGCTAGAAAGCCTTCCACCTAGAGTAACACTGAAGTTATTTTTTATTTATCCGTTATGTGAAGATAGCTTTCGAATAACATACTCGTATAAGTAGGAATAAAATCCTTTTATACCTAATACCTATTTTAATGTTAGGAATATAACTAGTTTTACGAACTTAGTGTGTATGAAGTGTATACAATGATATTGCCATCAAACATTAGCGGGCAGAAGTGCAAGTAAAATAATACGCCGTAGTGCTGAAACTTTCAGTTGCTACAGCGGTCATGGTGAGTGGCTTAGCACTCACAATTACCACTGTACTAACTGCAAGTTGAAAGTTGTAACAGCGTGCACGCTTATGTTTCCCAATCTGCAATCATATGCGCGCACGCTGTTCGATGTAGTAAACCTTGGTTCCACAGTACCTATTTGTATCTAATTAATTGAAAATAGACCTTATTGTTTCATGAAGTGTTAAACGAATTCCAATCTGGTAGTGTTAGATGACTTTTCAAATTCGGTTGGGTTCTTGTATTCATATTAAATTCCAAAAATGTGTCCCATTCTGTTACGCCGTTCGATGTAGTGAAACTTGGTTTCGCAAAACTTAAACTCGGATTAGGTTTTAGGAAAAGATCGATTGACGTAACTTCAAGATTCATTTCAATGAAGAAATTTGCTAGTTTAGCGATGACTATAAAATCACATGCTCCCGGTATGCACTCACTATCCTAATCGCAACGTTTGGTTATCTTCTAGATAAGTGGTGGTAGCACATATAAACAGATTACAGAAATCCCGACACCTACCTGCTAGTAATCGGTTTAAGTAAAGTGTGGTACAGATTGGGCGGAATTTTGTCAACTCTGCTTCCCTATCCCATAATATTCGCCTACAAAATGTCAGACCTAATCGCTGTCTGTTACCAATCGTATAATCCGTCAAGGAAAATATTCTACGAAATCCTTGGATAAATACTTAATTGCTTTAAAAGTTTACATAGACGAACTGAAAAGTCTCATCGGCAAAAGAGAGTTTCTGAAAATCAATAATGTAATAAGGAAGGTACTCCGTACATTATTGACGTACATTATTATGGTTAGGTACGTTCCAAAGTAATGAAATTGTGCCGACGCGGATGTACATAGGAAATATTTGGGTAAAAGTAAAATTAACGATGGTCAGCCACGTCCGATGGACACCTACTGTCATTATCGTTATTGAATAGCAAATAAGGGCGAGTATACACAACGAAAGGGGTGCGGCGACGCCACCAAACCGGTCAATATGGCCGGATTACCCAGCTTTGTTCTACTGATGAATAATTGTGTCCAGTATCCGACCGGGATTAAAGCGCTTTCTACTGATTTAATTGACAATCCTAGTATGATTGTTAGCTATTAATTGAACAAACTGGAGCCCGATCAAAATGTCGGCTGGAAGGCAAAGTTAAGATATGCAAAACACTGTTACTACGTAATAAAGTGACGGCGGCTAATCGCCGGTATTCGGTCATCAACTCATCGGACAGTTTCAAAGCTTACCGTTTATTGACGACGTGCGATTAGTGCCTGCCACTAGCTCGACACGTACCTAGTGTAGCACAAGCTAGTCTAGTTGCTACGTTATATCCGGATAACATGGCGACGTCCTGGTTGAATTACCGGCTTTGTGTGACTGATGAGTCATTGTGCCGACTCCTCGTAAACTGTTATTGGAGATCCTTTTTTTAAGGGTTCCTATTTTATTAAAATAACATGGTTTGTTTTAAAGTTAATGCAGGATCGTTAAAATATCATTGAAAAGTCTGAGTACCTTTAATTAAACTTTTTAATGATGCCATTTTGATTCACTATTAGCTGGTCTACGTAATGGCGTCAAAGTTAATAAAACGTTGGAACTTATAATGTGAATTTTGGCGCAGGATTCCTGCTACTAACTAGGCTGAAATTTAAAAGTTCTGAGTAAAAATGGATGTGAGTATTTTGATTCAAAGTGGATGAGTAATTTGGGGTTACTTCGTAATGGACGAACCCTATATTAATATGATATTGAAAGGGGCGTCGATAGGGAAAGTGAGTGCGCTGTCCTAAACAATTTCGGGATAAATAAATGAATTTTGTGAAAGCGGATTTAAAGGATACTGCTATCGGAATTATGTATTTCCTCATTTAGCAAGGTTTGATTCATTAAACTTTAGAACTTGATGGCTATCGTGACATTACGTCTAATTTTTATGTAGGTAAGTAGACATATCAACTCACCAAATGAATTTAAATAAATGCTCGTAGGTTTCTCATTCATCTGTGGCCTGTGGGTCAACTCATTTGAAATGGTCGCGGTGGATGTGATGTCGGCGTTAATGACCCCCATGACCCAGCACGACCAACATGTTCCCAATTTAAATTGACCCCTGACATTTGACATGGTAGTTACATTGGTACGGTCGGCCAAGAAGGGTCTATCAGTTTTGACAACATTTTCTGGCAAATGACAAGATTTCTAACGATAAAAAAGTACTTTTTAGAGTAACGCATGATATCACTACATGATACATATTGCATTAGTAATTAGGTAAATAAAAATACACCTTATTGTTTTTGTGATTTGTTATACGATTTTCAATCTTGTATGTAGTGGTAGATCAGTTTTTGGTCAACTGTATATGGTAGAGGTAGGTAGGTAGGTACTTTACTCAACGTCTGTCAGCAAATGTATTTAAATTTAAATACTTCGTCAAAGGAATGCCTGATTTAAGGTACCTAAATGTTTAAGTTGAAACTTAGATAACTGAATAAGGTGGATTTCTGTTTTAATATTAAATTCTGAAAATATAATGAATTGACTATCAAACTGTTAGGAGCTAAAAGGGATTTTACTAAAGATAGATTCGACGAAGTCGGTAATTAAGTAATTTGAAACATACCTACCTAAAAGCTAAGGTATTTCAGATCATCAGAAATCTCCAAATTACATTAACAAAATGTTCTGTGGTGAAACATAGGTTGTTACACTTGCAAACTAAATTAAACATCTATTCAACTCCCCAACAATAAGTCTGCAGTTCGTGTTCATAGTCTGAAAACAACAGTATTTCATTGAATCAAAGTTGATCCGAGCAACTGGGTCCAAACAGTTCACATAAAGGGTCTCATTAGGGTAAGTTATAACAATGCTATATACGTAACCCGGGCCTTGTCACTCTGACCGCAGGATACTAAAACGGATTCTTGCGCAATTCTCTGAGCCCACTTTGATTTGCTACCACAATTTATTGTACTCGTACGCAGTTTCGAACAAAAGGAAATCTCAATCAGACGTCGCATTGTGAGCCCTTAATGGATTAGTATTCATTAGTATAGCCTGTGTTAACTAATAAAATTTAGATGTATAGGATTCGAGTAGTTTATTTAGATACCTACACATTATATAAATTTAGGTTTTCGGATCGTTACTGAAGTTACAAGTTCCATTTGAATAACTTGTAAACTGAAAGATTGTTTTTCTTCAAAAAAACACAATACGTACCTACCTCCTTGATCAAGATCGATGGATTGTGTCCTTAAATTCAAAATAATTTAGTGGCATCAATCACACTCTGTCGACAACACTCTGTAACGACCATATTTTTACAGAACAAGAAACAAACAATTCGAAAAGTTTTATTTGAAGACACAAACGAAAGAAAAATGTAGCCTTCTATTGAACGTTTTCAATGAAAGTGGAATATTTTAACAGGAGCATTCAATCGAGGCGCGGCTCAAAGCGCGACCACAACATTCCGCAAAGGGCTGCATTCCCCACGATTGTTTAATTTTGACTTTAAGGGCTTTGTATCAGACCGTATCGAGTGATTGAACTGGTTCAACCATTTTATTGATATGGTAAAATGATGAAAATGCACGAAGATCTACCGTCAAACGGGGTGAATTGGAACGAAACTTTAAAAGGGATGTTAACATTTAAATAATATAGTTTGTTGCCAACAAGGGCACTTAATCGTTAATTATACTACAGTAAACACATTAGAGTCCCTTTTGGCAACAAACTATATTATTTAAATGTTAAAATCCCTTTTGAAGCTTCGTTCCGATTCACCCCTGCATTCCTATTCATCCCATTTGACGGTATTCCGTTTTGAATTATCTAAAACTAGCAATAGGTGGTATACAGTCAAGAAATGAAAATGTTATGTACGGAAAATAAGTAAGTAGTCAGTCAGGGAAATGAATTGTTAAGGAAATTGATACCCTACGTCAATTTGCCGTTTTATAGCTATTTCATACAACTGTCAAATCGGTAATGATAATTGCGATTTGAATATACGGACAATTTCAGTGGGTCGTTAATTTGCTTAACAATTTTTTTTTTGTAACGTTACCTCACAGTTCGAATAGGTGACATGCGCCCGCTATATGGGAAAAATACTTAACATTTTTACTTTGACCTACCTATATCTACCTACGTTTAAACTTAAATACCCTATGTATGAAAACTAGGAAAATGTCAATCCAAACTATTAGTAAAACTAAAGTTTGGGCGTTTATAGGTACTAACAATTGGATTATAATTACAGTACCGTCAAACGGGGTGAATAGGAACGCAGGGGTGAATCGGAACGAAACTTTAAAATGTATTGTATAATATTATAACTAAAAAACGTTTATTGCCAAAAAGGAGTCTAATAAATTTACTGTATTATAATTAACGATTAAGTGCCCAAGTGTTGGTAACAAATTACATTATTTGAATGTTAAATCCCTGTAAAATCCATTTTAAAGTTTCGATCCGATTCACCCCGTTTGACGGTATGCTTAATTTAGGTTACTTGCTAGTTCTCCATGACATAATCGATTCTTAAACATCCAATGCCGAAAACCTCCAATTGAGGATTGAGAAACATTAATTAATATCTAGTCAGAACCGATATACCAATATTCAGAGGTAAGGCATGAGCCAAGCTTGTGTGTCATAATCATAACCCATCAGTAGGTAGGTAACGCTGTAACCTATAATTTCAATTATGTCAATATCCAATTATAGTCCTAATATAGATAACGCCCTAGACAGGATGCTTCCGGTACGTCATTGCACGTCAAATTGGCAACCACAACATAGCTTTGTAATATTCTGCTCTACTTAGGTAAAGTCAGGGAAATTAATTGATTACCATCTTAAATTGTCCGTAAATTCAAATCACAATTCAAACTGTAATTTTTTGACAGTTGTATGAAATGGCCATTACACGGCAAATGTAAATAGGGTGTCAATTTGCTTAACAATTAATTTGCCTGACCGATGTGACACCTATGTTTCCGAGTTATATGTGCCTGTCATCTAATTAAACGTAAAATTAAAGTTCTCGGGAATAAGCTTAAAGGGCAAATAGTCCTCGGTAATGTAAGGCAAGCATTAGGCTATGTTTTTTTTAAAACAAGCATAAAATAACATTTTTTAAATTTAACGTAAAATTTGTGTTAAGTCAAAGACATGGGAAGATGTCAGAGCTTTTCTCATAGTTGAGGCTGAAGACTCACAGCAGCAAGGATGACGTCATGACATTGCCAGAAACTCCTCTGTGTTCCATTGCATAGTCAAACTCAAAACATTGATCTAAACTAATATTATAATAAAGAGAAAAGACTTGATTTTTGTATGTATGTATGTTTGTTTCACACTACATCGGCTGAACGGATTTAGATGAAATTTGGCACATGGGTAGACTATGACCTGTATTAGGACGTAGGATACTTTTTATCCCGATACTCCCACGGGATTAAGATTTATGTTGGTGAAACCGCGGGGCGCAGCTAGTTTGGAATAAACAAATTACAGGCACTTTTTAATTTTCAAGGGTCGGTCAGTGCCCATCGTGCTACTCGACGAGGTGGGCAAACTCTTTGAAAGAGTCATTGCAGACCGCCTCATCGGGCGGCTGGTACGGGTGGGTCCAGATTTGGCGGAAAGCCAGTATGGTTTCCGCAGGGGGCGCTCTACGGTGGACACCATCATGCGCGTGCGAGCCCTTACGACAGGGGATGCTGTGGCCCGGGGTGGGGTCATCTGGGCGGTGTCTCTAGACATCGCCAATGCTTTCAATACCCTGCCCTGGAGTTGCATCAGGGAGGCACTCCGGTATCACCGGATGCCGACCTACCTCTGTCGTGTAGTCGAGGCCTATCTGACGGATAGGGCTGTTATTTACCCCGGTCACCAGGGAGAATGGAACCGGCGAGAGATGTCGTGCGGTGTCTCACAGGGTTCTGTCCTGGGGCGCATCTGTGGGACATCGGGTACGACTGGGTGCTGCGCGCCGAAATCCCCCCTAGCGGCGTCAGCGTGGTGTGCTACGCTGACGACACGCTGGTCTTGGCGCAGGGGAGGTCGCACCAGGCGGCGGCCAAATTAATGACACGCGGGGTTGCGACAGTCGTTGAGAGGATCCGGCAATTGGGACTCGAGGTGGCCTTGCACAAGTCCGAGACCATGTGTTTTCATGGTCCTCGGAATGCGCCACTCTCGGGTTCGCAAATTACGGTAGGAGGGGTTCACATCGGCGTCGAGTCGACGATGAAGTACCTAGAACTCGTCCTCGACAGCCGGTGGAACTTCGTGGAACATTTCCGACGTTAGGCTCCCAGACTGGAGCGGGCCGGGGCTGCCTTGAAGCGGCTCCTGCCCAATCTAGGGTGTCGAAAGGCCTCCTGCCGGAGGCTCTACGCGGGGGTCGTGCGGGGGTCGTGCGGCCCTTGGCCCTATACGGGGCACCGGTGTGGCGTTCATTGAGGCGCCGGCCAGCCCGCCGGTTGACCGCGTCCCTGAAGGTTATGGCCATCCGGCTGGTCCGGGGATACCGCACGGTCTCCTGCGTGGTGGCGAGCCTCCTTGCCGGATTACTGCCATGGGATCTGGAGGCAAAGGTCCTCGTGCACATTTGGGAGTGGCGCGAGGAGGTGAAATGCCGGGGCGTAACTCCGCTGTCGCGAGAAATCGTGGCACAGTGGACAGAGCTCCGGCGAGATCTTATGGCAGCATGGTGAGAGCAACTGTCGCAACCCAGCGCAGGGCACGCCACAATTGCGGTGGTAAGTTCCCTCTTTCAGGAGTGGCTTGAGAGGCGCCACGGCGTCCTCACCTTCCGCCTGACACAGGTCCTCACCGGAGATGGTTTTTCGGGAGGTTCCTGTTTCGGATAAGGCGGGAGGAAACGCCCGGGTGTAATCATTGTGTGGATCGACCGGAGGACACGGTGGAGCATACGGTGGAGGTCTGCCCGATTTGGGCGGGGCACCGCCGTGTCCTCGTGGCGGCGATCGGCGGCGGTGATCTCTCGCGTCTGGCCCTGGTTCAGCCGATGGTACGGAGCAAGTGGGAATGGGAAGCCGTCAACTCCTTCTGGGAAGCAGTCATGCTCGCAAAGGAGGAGGCGGAGCGCGTTAGGGAGAGGCAATGGTTGGGCCCTCACGCCCCTAGTCGCCGCCGGAGGAGACACCCTGGGCGTCGGGACTCGATTGCCGACTCCCGGCCACCGTAGGCGCGGGCTTGCGGACGGCGAGCAATGAGTAGCTCGCCGTCCGGTAAGGACCAAGCCCGGGTCGACGGCGCGTCGTGTTCCACGCGCGCCTCAAAGAGATGTCAGCATAATTGACGGGGTCCGATAGCGCCGATGCCTGCCGGGGTCGCGGATTGTTCGAAAGAGTTACCGTGGCCCTGGCGCACTGGCAACTGAAGGAACACGGGTGGGTTTTAGTCAGTAAGAGTCTGACACGCCCTTCCGCTCCGCCCAGAGCCGGAGAGGTCATTTGATGATTTCCCACACATAAAAAAAAACGGTCGGTCTGTCAGAAAGATGAATCTAGTTGCCTATCCAAAGCGTAGTAGGTAGTAGGTACCTATGGAGAAGAACGAGCAAGAACCTCACTAATCTGTTATCAAAACTTCATGTTTAGTTTTTTGTACAGTGTAACCAGACCCCAAAAATAATGGAAGATTGTGAAATAAATGTGAAGACCTATAAAAATGTTCAAGTTTGTATATCCCAGCGATATATGGTCCCAATTTTGTATGGTAATTATTATTCCCCGCGTAATCTTACCACGTCAATATCGTGTCTTGTAGAAACGGTTACGTTTATTGTATCATAGAGAATACGTTATTAGCAGATGTCGTGGTTAGATAAGGAATTGACGTGGTTTCGAAGTAAGGAATTGTCAAGTGGTCATATTGAATTAGGGCCCTGAACTAAAAAACAAGTTTAATGCTAAACCTATGCTAAACAGAAGTGGTAGAAATAATGTAAACTAAGTACTCGCAAGTATCATGTTTCCGATGCTTTTAAACCAATTGTCTTGGGAAAAGTGCGCAGTGTTGAGTGCTATATACAAGTCACAACGAAAACAATGTTTATTTTCTATGGAAACTTGCTGGAATTCAAATCAATATGCTTGGAGAATATGTAATAATGTAGAAAGTTCTTTTGATATACATATTTGTTATTAATGAACGAGGGATATAGGTTGTTTACAAAGGATGATTAAAAAGAAAATGTTTAAATAGATTTCTTGTTCAAAGAAAAGCTTTATCCATTTTTAAACAGATTCCAGGTAATATACCTGGAATCTGTTTTTAGGTTTGTCTGTTTCTGTTTCAGGCTTCATACTTAAAAAAAATAAGTCTAACAAGTAGTCTTACCAAGGGGTAGCGAGTTACCCAGTAACTGGGTTGCGGAGTTCAAATAGGCAGTCGCTTCATATAAAACACTGGTATTCAGCTGCATCTGGTAAGATTGGAAGCCGACCTCAAAAGGCTAGGCAGATGACGAATCTAAAAAAAAAAAAAAAACCTGGAATCCTCAGTTGGGTCAGGGCTGATGAGAGTTAATTTCAAAGTTTAGTTACTAAGATTACCGTTATAAATAAATGTATTTTAAGCTCCACAATGTCACCTTTACACGTCTGAGTAGTACTAAGTTTACCGTTAATAATATTGCCAGGAATTCTGGCTGGCTCGCTTACGTACGTACGCGCTTAACGACCCGTACATAGTTGGCAAAGCATTGCGTATTTAAAGCAATTAAAATGAGGTGACGTCGAGATCGTTTAGACGTAGGTACAAAGTTGAATTAGGCTTGGTTCGCATGTCGCAACCACGTTGATTTCCCCACGGCCCTGTCAATTCCTCCGAGCTAGAATACCTCTAGTTGCACTCCACTTGATTAAAAATTAATGTGTTTTCTGACTTTTCAGCCTGCAATAATATAATTTCATATAGGTACATAGGACTCCTTTAATTAAAGTTTTTTTTTCATTAAAGTTTCAGCTGATGCTGTGTAAAAAAACATAATACACACATCGTGGCTGAGCTTCGTAGCTAGTGGCGATGAAACGTTAATTAATATTTTTACGCAGCCATACCTATAGACGGGTAAAAGTGTACGTACAAGGATAGGGTAACATTTTTCTCGTAAGGATTTTTATAAAACACAGTTTCTAATATTCAAAGGCACGTTCAAGGTATTATAAAATATAAATAGTTGCTAATTATTTAAACAAAACAATGGAACATTAATTAAACGAGCCTTATTTATGAAGAGAGATGTAGACAAGCAAAGAGCTTCAGCGTTCTTCGTAGATTGGTTCGTTTTGAAAGTATTGCAAAGATTTTTTTGATTTAATTGCTAATGGACTGTCTATTAGAGATTTTAAAGACCGAGTTAAGTGGAAACGATTGAACTGAAAGGTAGACTAATAAAAAAGCGAGAGAGATTTTAAATAAGTCTGAAATCTAATGAATAGCAAGTTAACAGTCTGTAAATAAGGCCAAGGTTTTAGTACACATCTTAAAAATAAACAGAGATGCTTAAGCATGCCTGGTTGGAATAAATAGAGTTTACACTGTTATGAAAATCGGTTATAGCATTAAGTACCACAAGCGAGGGTAGCAGAGGTTAGATGGTAGTATCGAGTTAATTTCGTTACGATGTAGATAGAGCACGTTGCCATTTGCCTCCGGCCCGTTTCCTCTTGCCACCTTTTAATTTCTGTTTAAATATCTTCACTGACTAAATATTACAGAATTTTCTTTAAACGACCTAAATGTTCATTTTTCATAATTAAATTTAACTTAGACACCTTTATGTAAAACATGGAGTTTGAAAATTTAATAAAAGCTTCTCGTCGTAAATAAGAAGTCAATTTCGTGTTTGTTGTTTTATTTTAACTTTTAAGGTTTAATTTCTGTAAAGTTAATTTAGTACTTATCTAATATATAAAATTCTCGTGTCACAGTTTTCGTTGCCATACTCCTCCGAAACGGCTTAACCGATTTTGATGAAATTTTTTGTGCTTATCCGGTATCTATGAGAATCGGCCAACATCTATTTTTTTTTTTTTTTTTTGGTAGGTAGGGTAGGGAGTTAGGGAGGTAGGTAGGTAGGTAGGGTAGGTAGGTAGGTAGGGTAGGTAGGTAGGTAGAGTAGGTAGGTAGGGTAGGTAGGTAGGGTAGGTAGGGTAGGTAGGTAGGTAGGGTAGGTAGGTAGGGTAGGTAGGGTAGGTAGGTAGGTAGGGTAGGTAGGTAGGGTGGGTAGGTAGGTAGGGTAGATAGGTAGGTAGGTAGGTAGGGTAGGTAGGTAGGGTAGGTAGGGTAGGTAGGTAGGGTAGGTAGGTAGGGTAGGTAGGTAGGGTACGCCGTAGATAAGTACCGCAACCCGTGCGAAGCCGGGGCGGGTCGCTAGTCTAATATATAAAATTCTCGTGTCACAGTTTTCGTTGCCATACTCCTCCGAAACGGCTTAACCGATTTTGATGAAATTTTTTGTGCTTATCCGGTATCTATGAGAATCGGCCAACATCAATTTTTTTTTTTTTTGGTAGGTAGGGTAGGGAGTTAGGGAGGGAGGTAGGTAGGTAGGGTAGGTAGGTAGGTAGGGTAGGTAGGTAGGTAGGGTAGGTAGGTAGGTAGAGTAGGTAGGTAGGGTAGGTAGGTAGGGTAGGTAGGTAGGGTAGGTAGGGTAGGTAGGTAGGTAGGGTAGGTAGGTAGGGTGGGTAGGTAGGTAGGGTAGATAGGTAGGTAGGGTAGGTAGGTAGGGTAGGTAGGTAGGTAGGGTAGGTAGGTAGGGTAGGTAGGTAGGGTACGCCGTAGATAAGTACCGCAACCCGTGCGAAGCCGGGGCGGGCAGCTAGTTATAGTATACATAAGTATTCTAGGAGTTAACAAGTTCTATGGAGAGTAGGTTCTTCCTTGTTATGTTATTGCGATGTTTATTTTTGTCCAGCATCTTTTTAAGTTTTAGTCTGATTATTTGTTAACATTTCAAAAACCTAATCATTATGAATAAACCAAAAAAAAAAACTATTGCCGAATCACTTTATAACCGACTTAGGTAGGTGCTTCATGTTGTAAAAAATAACAAAACAACAAAATTAAGTTCGCAACAATACTTACTAAATAATAAAATTAAAAAGTGTAACCGTCTGTTCCCGCCCAGTACCCCACTCTGGAACGTTTTTTCGCCGTTATTGACACTTCCCGGCGCTCAGTCACCGGCACTTGACTGGATTTCACTAAGATTGATCAATCGCTCTTTAATTTTCACTTATTATTACAGTCCCACCTGAATTAAATTAAAACATTGTCGGCATTATTACGCTTCGATGATTGATGAATTGATTCTCCTACATTTTCTTAAGAAGATTTGAACTAAAAAATACTGGATATTTTTTCAGCATTTCTCTAATGTACGTTTTGAGATTTCTGTAATGTTGCAAAATCACATGAAACAAGTGATTTTTTTACATCTTGGGATTTTCCAGCATTCCACAAGACATATTTTTAACTATTCAAGTTGAATTTCCTTATAAGAAAAATAACGAAGACTGTGGTTATGCTCATTAGTAGGTAACCTATACATAAGTACAGGTAAATATATGTTATAAATTAATATATATGTGTTTTCAGAAGTAATTAGGTACTACTTAGTGGCCCTTTATGTCACCTAAGGGAAGAATTCAGGGGCTTACTACAATTAATAAACAGGGACAACATATTTGAAACATTTGCAGCATTCAGTACCCTCACTAATAGGTTCTATAACAATACGTGCGATACCTGACACGTCAATGGCGAGTTTACTCGCAAAATACGGTTCCCGATCCTCTTAGCCAAATTCACCTCCACCAGTCTATTGAATGAGGCACTAGCTTCCTATAAATCAATCGTTCGGTAATCCAACTTGTGTTGCCGACGCTCTTCAAATTTCCTGTACGCGTCCCCTCTGCCGCTACTAATCCATTCTGCTAGTAATTCAAAAACATATTACCTAGATTCAATAGGGTATTGTATGGCCAGAGTTCGGCTACGACGCTCCTGGGCACTATAACGACCGAAACCAAGGCTTTATGGTGCCGTAATTAATTATCTAACTTCACAGCCCCCTAAGCAAACCTCACATTGATCGCTTCCAGCCTTCGGACAATAGATTCCGAGCTAGTTGCCTTGTTAATGGACTAATGGTAGATTAGTTATTAATTTATGGTTAGTCAAGTTTTCCGACATAACAATGTGTTGAAATAACTTCGGTAGGTGCCCTAAATGTCAATTAATGTAAGATACATACACATAGTTAATATTAGTATCTTTACTTAAGTTTGTATCCAATTTAGTTTCAGGTTATCGACCCACCAAGTTTTGTTGACGAGTTTAATGGTAACACTAGAATTGAACAGGATAAATAAAGTCGTATTTAAATTACAATCACGGAATGAAAGAGGGACGGAAATCTGGCGCCGAGTTCAGCTATACGTAACACGAGTACAAAAGTGGCGGGCACAAGAAACAAATTGTACAGTGTATCGAGTATTCACTCGAGTCGCGGCCAACGGGGAAGTTTGGAAAGGCACGTCAGCCACGGTGAAGTACAACAAACCAATGAAAACAAGACTTGTTCGTACGAAGATCGGCTCGCTGGTGAAGTTGTGAAAGCAGGAAACATTCAATGATTCCCGACCGCGTCCGCCTCCCCCAGCCTCTCCGCCTAAATATTTTGTCATTGCATCTTTACCAAGTACAAACTTTGTCGACGGAATCTGTCTCTACTATGTGACATCAAGTATGTCTGCAATTTCGGTTGCGGGGTTTGAGAAGTTTTTGTTTTGTACTTTATTATTCATGGTTTGAGTTTCTTAGGTACTACACTTTTATAAAAATATATTTATTTTATTCTAACAAGAATTTTTCTTCTCATTCTGTATGTCCTACTCCTGGGCAAAGGTCTCCGTCAAAGCTTTAATGATGGTTATGGCATGATAATTATTATTAAAAAAAATGAAAATATTCTTTTTATTCCCATTTCTGTTAGAGTATGAATTGGTTATTTCAATTTATTTGAGTAGCCCATATATTTCAACATTTTCGGCAAAATGGAAGCAGGGTCATTAAATAAATATCCTCAGCTGGAAACTTCGTAAAAGTTCTCTCGGAGTTTTTCTCCTAAACAAAGAAAACAAAAAGTCTCGCTTGCCTTCAAATATCATCATTTATTACAGAAGGAAGAGAATTACGTTTTTGAATTTAGAAATCGGAAGTGGTAATAATATCTGACAAGTGAAATAATTTAATCGATTAAACATAGAAGCTAACCAAAACTATAACCGAAGAAACAAAAATAAGTTAATTACGACACCAAAACTTAAAATAATGAAAAATCTCTAATCTATAGAATCGCAATAATTTATAACAAATTATCAAAACCGTAAAAGATGACGAGAATACAAATGCATTCTATAGGAAACTAAGATCACTTTTAATTTTATTTTGTATTGTATAATGACAGACCATGCCAGAAATAATTACTCGCATAACTGGACCTGATATGATACTATTTAATCTCTTATTATTATTTTGATCCTCCCACCCACTAATACGAGTACTATTTGACTTAAATATGACTGTATCTGTGTTATTGTTTATTGTTAATTGGACATCATAATCTAGACATTTAATATTTCAAAAATTTACTGTACTAATTGTTGAAGTTTAGACTCAATTTATGTTATTTTTCACAAACTCAAAACCAAACCAACACTTAAGTTTTGCAGTGCCCTGACAGGGTTCATGTACAAAAATAGACAGTAATTTATTATAAAATGTGTGATGTGCATGAGCAAATAAATAAATAATATGTAATGCAAACGGGAAAACAGTATCTACGTAAAGCGGCTTTCGAATCACCTCTACAATTTTAGACAAAAGCCATGAGCTAGCACAAAAATAAACTTGTCTAAATGTCTACCTTCCAATTATGTCTTAAATTGAAGTCCTACAGCCAATCTAAAAGTAGTGTTGCCAGCGTTGCCGGCTAATGGAGAAGCAATATTTCATTGTCATATTTTGAGGGCAGACAGGTAAATTCCGGAAATAGGTTTTGCATTATACAAGAGGCTTTCCGAGTTTCAGTTCAGATATAGAGCTATGTGTCGAAATCAATTTTCACGTTTACAGGTCGCTATTTTCAGTGTAGTCTGGATTCTACCTTTGTAGTTCGGGAGTGTGACCGCGTTTTGGTTAAATAATTTCTGTCGAGTATGAAGTGACGAATTTTCTACCAATTTGTCTTTGTGCCAATAATTATATAATCGATGCAAGTCTTTTGTTAGTGTCTTTATTGCAGAGTTGTTAGCACATTATGCGCAAAATCCAGATTTTGTTATTCTGTTAAAACATCCCTCCTCAAACTCCTATCAACTGATCTAAAAAGGCTTTGGTTAAAAAGTGTTAGTCCTAAATCTTATGTTAAGTTAAACAAAATACAGCTTTAAGGCAATATTGATTAACTGATTCCGGTAGCCTGTTGGTACAAGATGACGTGTCATTAACACGTACCTCATCTTCTATGCACTAGCCGAGGCATCGGCTCCCGCGCTACCGGCGCGTCTATTTGAGGAGCAGTCGGCTCACGGCATGTGTAAGTGTGCACAGCCCCGACCTGTCCAGTCGCGGCAGGCTAAATGCATCGGTGACTGCAGCGACACCGATTTGCACTTTGGCATCTGAATCTTTAATAGCCCAGGTTATTTCCACCCGAAGTCGCTAATTAACTTAAATGTATCGCTCCATTCCAATTTCGAACCTGCATTTAAAAATGCAGCCATCATTATTCCTTGCTTTAAGACGGCATTGTAAAGTGATATTGCATGTTACAAAGTTAACAAATGCAAAATTTTGTCATCGTTTTGATATGTGCTCTGATTGTTCCGCTTTTGAACGCTTTTAGTTAAATCGTGTGCACTGTTTCGGATCTCATTTTGTCACTTACTGGCTAATGGAATGTCATTTACATTTAATATTTTCATTCATAAATAGCTGCTTTAAATGAGATGATCCAGGATCCTTCTGAGTAATATACTACATTTATATACTCGATTCCTCGTACTTCACCTTTATTAAAGAATTCAAAATCAGTCAAATTAGACGGGAAACCCGTGAGTAAAAACAACCGAAATCTTTCCTAACAAGAACTGACAGCCCTTTGTTTTACTTTATTGTACGACCTCTTGAAATAGCCTCAGATTCAAAGATAGAGACGAAACATAGCGATACCAACGCGATAGAATGAGACGCTAAATCCTCCCATTACAAACTGCAAAGCCTCCCCATTGATCACGATAACGCGTAAAGCCTTCAAAAAATCCAGCAATTTATTTACTGAGTAATTCCCCACTTTACCTACAGCATGGAATGGTTTTAGGCTATTTCGGTATTGTTAAACAATGCACATTTTAACCAGGACAATATTTTAAATACATTCTCAAAGAATGGAACGGAGGGGCTCGTGGTTAAGTAATAACCGCCGCACGGGTCGATCGATCAGGTTAAGCTAGGCTTGCCGCGGTTGGTCCGTGGATGGGTGACCATCTTTACCTACCGAGAATATTCCGAGCCTTGAAAAGCACGTGAAGCCGTTGGTCCTGGCTGTCATTCGTGAATCTTTGACAGTCGTTACGGTTCGTCAGAAGGCCAAAAGTCTGACAACCAGTCTTACCAAGGGTAGTCGCTCCATGTAAAATACTGGGTTAGAAAAGACTAGGCAGAAATTGATTCTCAAAGAATTGAACATCATTTAATTTTGCGTAAAGTACAACAAGTTTATATTTGGTTTCTAATAATGAAGCAACCTTTTCAAAAAGTTTGGAAGGAAATAATTTCAAGTGTTGAACTCGGTGCCCGGGACAGTTTCATCAGTCTTCCCAGTCAAAGAAACAACTAATTTAAATTGGCCTTTCTCGCGCTCAGCTCGGGAATAAAGACAGGAAATTAACGGAGTCGCTCAAGTTCTGGTTGCGTTATTTTGTATCGATATATTATTGTGAATGCCTTATTTCAAGTTTTCAGAATGTATGGCATAATTGAGCTTTGATTCATGGATTGTGAATTTTGGGTCAAAACAAAAAAAAAACATTGAGTCTTTTCACCTGTTCAAGCGGGAAAACAATTTTCATCACTGAAAGTTTGAAAGTAGGAATGTGTGCGTTAGTGTCTAAGCGTCTAATCTAGACAAACAAAGCGTAATAAGTTTCAATATTCGCATGAATTTCCCTCACACATTTAGTTTCACAATTATGACATAGGCTATGCACATAGTGACAATAAGCAGTTATAATAAGCTGGCTCGGCAGAAGTGCTAACTGAACACTGCAATACTGTTCAAAGATAAAGATTAGGCTGTGGCGCCGCGTGCCGTCTAAAGCGGGACATTTGCGCCTTCCGGCCCGTTCTCCACTGACGTCGGATTGCTGAGAAAACTGAAACGACAAACAGATGTTTCCAAAAAAATATCGCATTTGCGTAAAAAATATTTTTTTAGTTCCAATAGAATTTAATTCTTAACTTTACAGGTAAATTGTGTTATAGAATAAGTAAGAGATTAGAAATGTTATTTAATCAAATTATTTTTATACACATCGTACTTAACTATTGATTTCTACGGCCTCTTGAGGACGATGCAATATTTATTGAGGAGCTTTCTTATAACCTTCAAGAAAAACTTTATTGATTATATCGTTTCTGTATCGTTGAAGGTCTCATATGTGTATTTTTCTAGTAATTGCAATCTTCTAATATATAAAATTCTCGTGTCACAGTTTTCGTTGCCATACTCCTCCGAAACGGCTTAACCGATTTTGATGAAATTTTTTGTGCTTATCCGGTATCTATGAGAATCGGCCAACATCTATTTTTTTTTTTTTTTTTGGTAGGTAGGGTAGGGAGTTAGGGAGGTAGGTAGGTAGGTAGGGTAGGTAGGTAGGTAGGGTAGGTAGGTAGGTAGAGTAGGTAGGTAGGGTAGGTAGGTAGGTAGGGTAGGTAGGTAGGGTAGGTAGGGTAGGTAGGTAGGTAGGGTAGGTAGGTAGGTAGGGTAGGTAGGTAGGGTAGGTAGGTAGGTAGGGTAGGTAGGTAGGGTAGGTAGGTAGGGTAGGGTAGGTAGGTAGGTAGGGTAGGTAGGTAGGGTAGGTAGGTAGGTAGGGTAGGTAGGTAGGGTAGGTAGGTAGGGTAGGTAGGTAGGGTAGGTAGGAAGGGTAGGTAGGTAGGTAGGGTAGGTAGGTAGGGTAGGTAGGTAGGGTACGCCGTAGATAAGTACCGCAACCCGTGCGAAGCCGGGGCGGGCAGCTAGTAATTTATATAAAACGTTTCCAAGTAGATACCTACTTATTGAATTAAACATTAAAGTTAGCTTATCACCTTTGTTTCCAGCATGTCTTTTATGTTAATGTTTTAATTGAATGGTACTTAATTGTTATTTACTTAATATTTAAGTACAAAAATACGTTGGTAAAATAATTCAGAATGCCACTAAAAAGATCCAAAGAAACTGTTATGGTCACATTTCTAAAATCATTAAAGACATGGAAATTTCCACATTCCTGTCCAGTCATTTAAAGGCAAAATTATTTATTCTGTATTTTATTTATAAATACAAATACACAGTTATAGTCTGGCCGTATAAATGTATAATATGGCACATTTGAAAGATACTGTTACACAGGTACCTATGACTGACACATAGATATATTTATGTTTCTATGGACTGACAGATTCGACGCTCTACAAAGCTGAACTTTTTAGGGTTCCGTACCCAAAGGCTGCCCGCGGCACCCTATTACTAAGGCTCCGCTGTCCGTCCGTCTTTGAGTCCGTGAGCGGGTTGTATCTCATGAACCGTAATAGGTAAGCGGTTGAAATTTTCACAGAGTGTGTATTTCTATTGCCGCTATAACAACAAACAATAAAAATAAAATAAAGTTAAAAATTAAAGGGGGTCCCCAAAGAAGCAAGGTGTTTAAAAAAAATGTAGTGTTAAATATTGTACGGTGGTACGGAATCCTTCGTCTGCGAATCCGACTCGCACTTGGCCGGTTTTTAAAACATCTGATAAATATGACTCATCGGGTTTTAGAATTAGATCGGTTTAGTAGTTAAGATACTATAATTTTATATACCTTTTTACATTTATTTACCAATAAGATTAATATGATATGTGACTATTTAATCAATTAATGTTACCTACAATCGCCTGAAACACAGGATTACCTAGTTCAGGCACAAATTATGGTTGAACTTGACATAAATTTAAGAAAAACTGTATTTAACCTTGTATTTTTTAATATAATTTTTTGGTTGGTTGGTTGAATTATTATACCAATGAGTTTCTCCTATCGTTTCTAAATAGACAGTGGACGACGACACTTAGCTGAAGGCGCCACATTAATTCCTGGGAAACTTGTTAGTTCTGTCTCGAAGCAACATCCCGGCTGCATCGTTGCCGTTTAAATTTCAAATAAACATTATAAGGTGCTGTGTGAGGCCGTATAATTGTATATTTTAATACGGCCTTCGGGATTTTTGGCATCGCATTTCTTGATATTAATATTATATATCTATTATCTTTATAGTGTTTTTTTAATCTCGAATGATTATCCATTGCGGATTAGAAAACATAAAAAACGGGCATGGAAGTTTTTATGGAAGAACAAATCACCGTTTTAGATGAGTTTTTGATTTCAATAAAAGTATGTCAAAGAATAGTCCAAACTTCGTAATACGTCTTTACACTTTATCACGCAGAAAAAATATAATTTTAATATCCAATTTCAGGATGACTGTTATGAAAAATAAGTTGGTTACTCAGCATTATCCGGGCAGCCATCAAAATTTAATTTAGTAGAAAGCGCACTCTCTCCGTAATGTATGCGGAATGCGCGGGCTCCTAGTTGGTAGTCTTGTAGCAGTAACGAGACCGGTACATCTCCCTACACTTTCTTATTTAGGAAGCCAGCAACGCTGTGATGGAAATTTAAATAAAATAATTTAAGTACTCACCTTATTTCAATATTTTACCTGTTTAAGTAACGGATACTCTTCCTCAAATGCTTGATAAATTCAATTTATTATTCACGTAGAGAGTAAAGGTGTGTTGAGTAACGTTTTTATTTGAAAATTGCGTTCCTTTTTGCGTAGGCGTGTACGGCCGGTAAGCTGAGGTGGCTTTTAATATTTATTG
Source organism: Dryobotodes eremita (assembly GCA_917490735.1). Classification (NCBI taxonomy): domain Eukaryota; kingdom Metazoa; phylum Arthropoda; class Insecta; order Lepidoptera; family Noctuidae; genus Dryobotodes; species Dryobotodes eremita. The sequence continues at coordinate 11,456,842 of OU823251.1, read as the reverse complement.
AAGATCATTTTGATCTCTCATTGAATATTTTTATAAGTTAAAATTGATTTTTAACTAAATCAATCAAGACCTGAATTTATCCATTGGAGCAACTTTTAGCATAATATGATACCTTTGTAAGATCAGGGCACTTTATTAAATTTCTAAAAGTCTGAGGGCGTTCCTTTTCCCATTCTTTCCATTCGGTAGTGACAAATTATATTTACCCGACTTAGCGAAGTATTTTGTTACGTCTGGGTATAAAAAAGGAGCTCATTCTCGACACCTGAAACGAACTAAGCGCCTTCGATAAAAATATATTCACATGGAAATTGTAGTTTATCGAATTGGCTGAGATTGAAATGCTCGGTCCTAATCGATACTAATTCACGCTACATTTTCCTACTTATTGGAGATCTGGGAGTGGGTCGAGGGTGGGGATATGCGCAGGAGAGGGGGCACGATTTATAGTGGCATTAGATTCGCATTTGTAGCACAGCGCAGCCCCGGCTACGGACGTGTTGAATGTTGCCCTCTTGCATAATATTAATGCGATAGACTACTTACTGAAATTGTGCCTTCTTGCTTCCTACTTTCCAAATGTTTCTACCATTCATCAATACTAATATTATAAAGAGATAAAATTTGTTTGTTTGTAGGTTTGTATGTAGGGGGTAATCTCTGGAACTACCAGTGGGAATTGTTTTTTTTTGCATTTGACAGCCCAATTCTTGAGGAAGGCTATAGCCTTCCGGCTCCTAAGGGTCATAGCGTGACGTTAAATAGCTTATAGCCTATATTAAATAGCCTATAGGCTATTTAACATCACGTTATGACCCTTAGGAGCCGAGCAAAAAGAAAAAGCATCAGAAAAAACGCTAAGCGTTAACAAGTGATAGCGCGGGTAGGTGAAGCGATGCGACAGGGTGGGTTGGGGGGGGGACAAGAAATTTCACGCGGACGGAGTCGCGGGCAGAAGTTAGTATTGTATATTTTTGACAAAGAACTGGTTACTTGACTTTCGAGAGACATATTATATTATTGTCGTGATTGTAATACCTAAATGACAATTACTACACAAGATATTGTCATTTTAGCCAGTTAGCTAACTTCACTAACAGTAAAAGCTTCTTTCATTGTTGTCCATATTAGTACCTAAAAGTCTGGAAACAACCATTAGACTTCATGAAACGTTAGCTCCCAGTTACGAACATTATGAAGGCAAGGTGTGAAAAATGATTTTATTAAAATTTTAAGTGGAAGCCACAGCTCCTTCGAGCAAGGAATTTAATAAATCTTTATGAGATTTTGTAGTACAGAAATTCAAATTGTATTTATGTATATCGAGTATTTTAATATATATTCTGTAGCTATTTTCGAAAGGCATCATTTTGTTTCCTGGGAAGTAAGTTAGTAGTTGGATTGTGATTTACATTTTTATTAAAATAGTATAAGAGGAAAGAAAGAAAGAAAATTTGTTTATTCTGCAGAAACAAGATGCACATTACAAAAAAACTAGACAAAATAAGTATAAGTATAGGTTATGTTTCATACTTGCAAACAATTTATAAAGTGCCTGGTTCACAATCATCGAGTCTTCATTTTCATTAAGTTAATTCAGACATAACGCTGTGGTAAAACAACACGTCAATGTCCATCAGAAAATTGGGAAAATATGCTGCTATCTTTGTAATTACATTTATAAGTTAAAATGATAAAAAAAATAAGTCATCACCAACAGGTACACTACATAAATACGAAAAACTTTATTCTGACAGTCACAAATACAAATTTCAAAATACCGATTTTCATAATTCCCAATGGTTCAAAATTCCTAATAAAACAACTCCGATTTATCATTCATCCTATTTTTATAATTCCAAAATTTCAATATTCGTAACGTTTATAATTACTATTCTCAAAATACCGAGTTTCAAAAGATCGAATGACAACAAGTTCGACTTAACGATAATTCTAAATATAAACGCCGGCGCTGGCGTTTTCACTCATATCTGCCTTGTCATCATTTCCTCATTTCCAAATACAGGTAACATGTAATTAAAACATAATTTAAGTTCCAAGATTAGGTTTGGTATGCCAATCGCAAGTGAGGCGGCGCTGGCGACCACTACATTGCGGTGTGCCATCGCATATCACTGTTCCAGGGGACAATTATGTCCGTCACTGAAACCACATCCATTTCGCTACGTAAGCTTCAAAGGAGAGTATTGACCGCAAGCGATATTGAACATTATAATCTCGGGAACATGAAAATGGTTTCGTCAGAAATGATTTGCATTGGAGTACGATTTAGATTTTGGTACGCTAATGAATTTTTGAATAATTGGGAAATGGATTTGTTAAGAATGTCTAGCGGATTGTAAGACAGGTCTTATTCTATTGTCGTGCCTTTGTGTATAGACTTTCCTTGAATAAATACTTTTTAAATTTAATACCAATGTTTTATAGTTTATAAGCTTATTTATTCACGACTATATTCTGTCCAGTTGCTAATCTGTCCAGCTGTGGAACTGTCCAGCTGAGAATCTATCCAGGTGCGAATCTGTCCAGTTGCTCCGGAGGGGTTTTGACTACCTCACTGCTGAGCAAAGAGTCTCGGGTTGGATACAAAGTGTCATTGGGATTTTCCATCAGGAATTTCTTATTTGCAGTCCAGTCTTGATTCAAAGGGAACAAACGTAACTGGTGAACTAGGGTGAACTAAACATCTTTTCTTCTATCTTACCCGCCAACGAATACAGGCGTGATGTTATTTTATTTATGAAGAAGTAAAAAAAAATACATAGGTTTACAAGTTTATTGCAATATTACGTGACATTTCATAATTCTTATCGAGATAAAACGCAGAAGCTACATTTAATATTGTTCAAAGATCCTGGTCATTATCAATCCCACTCCTTCGTACGAAAAAGGGCATGGTCTTGACTGAAACTTTAAGAGCTTTATAACTCTCTTAATTTTTTTACTGATTTAATTAATGTTTCTAACTTCCTCGTCGATTCTTTTCAAAGGCTATTTACGAAGTGCTCTTTTTGTTCGGAAAATATTTTGCCCTTTTTGGTAAAAAAGAAGAATTTCAAACTGTGTGTATGTGTTTTATCTTTGGTAGATACTCGTAACACTACAATAACAGGAAGGAGTTTTTAAAGAACCTGATTTGTTTTGGTGTAGTTTGTTTGTTTACTTGTATTTATCGGCGCATGATAGCCTTTACCAGAAATGATCGTCGTATTCGACGATCGATCGGATCTTTGGTCTTTGATTCGTATTCGTTTTCGTTGGTCGGTTCAGCAGTTTCAATATTATAATGGTTGTGCCGGAATACAGCAGTTCGTCGTGGACGTGATACGCCAGCAGCTTCCCCAAGGAACATATACTCACCTACGGCGAGGAGCTTCCCTTACATCATCTCTCATCAGAAGATAGCCGCCACGCAACCATCGATGCGACGCTTTTCTAGAGTAACTGTCTCCAGCCAATGTCACTCATAAACGACCTTTTCGTTGGTTCCAATAACTTCGTGAGAAAACTAGATGCCGACACTTGCTGCGCCGTCATATATTTAATCGAACAAATGTCGTCAGATTTAATAAAGAAAGCAATACGTAAGAGCACGCATATTACAAGGAGGCAGGACAACATTGTGATGCACCTCTCGCGTTGCTTTCGTATTTACCGGAATTTATGATTTCATTTTGGTGTCGCATATTTCAACCAAGCGGAATTTTGCATCGAAACGGGCCGCAATAACATACCGGATCCGCTTTGTTGTTCCTTACAAGCTTAATAAATCCAACTGTATGGTTCCCGTTATTTTAATTTCATATGTTTACGCTCACATTTGTATAGTATGATTTGTCTTTTGGAGTATGATATCTAGATACATAATTTAGTAGCAAACATTCTTGGTAGCAATCACTTCCGTAGACATTACGGTGCTACGGCGCTACGCGAGCGCCTACGCTTTATTTCCATCTTGCAGCTTGAAACACATGTAAGTGTAGGTTCTTTTTTTTCAAACTCCACTTCGTTTACATTGTTATGCGTTGAACTCGGGTATAAAATGTTCAGACTCCAATATACCTCTGATGAATGCGAATACTGTGTGAAGCATATACTCCGTCAATAGCAAGATTTCACACCATGCTTTCCAGTAATTTGCCAACACAAAGGCTTTAGCTGTAAAGCCAACTAAAATAGGGACTCCATTACGGATGTTTTTGTTTGGTGACGTTTCTTTGTCTAAATATTTGGAATAACTGATCAAATTGATTGTGTGAGGTATGGCACAATGGCTCAGCAGGCAGGTAGGAGCTATATTAAACGTATGGATTGGTATACAGAACAAACAAGGAGGTTTGCATTAGTGTTCATTTTTCCTTGAACACAGCGGGAAGCAACCTGTTGTGAAGTTTTTAATTAAGTGTGGGCTCGCGCAGTGCCGTGATCCTTTTTGCTTTTTCTCTCAGCAGAAATGACTGGTTCTTACATGCATTTTATAGCGAAATGAGGCTACTTTTCATGTCCTGTTTGTTTATTGCAAGTTGTGTTAAGAGAAGTTTTGTGGAACAAAGAAAAGCCGCAAGGGAAAATAAGGCGGTCTATTAGAAGTGTTTGTGCTGATGACAGCTCCCCTACATAATGTAGCGGGAATCCGCTACATTTAAACCTTTTAGATTTGTATTGCAACATATTTTAGCAAATTGGTCAATGTTTTCTTTTGAATTTTAAACTTCGCTTTACTCGAAAAATGTATGTGGTTTTTTTCTGATGACTGATGCGTTTTTAGAGAATTTTACCCCATCGTTAATGGAAGCATTTTTATTTTGATCAAAAATGCATAAGGGCTTTATACCTATTGGCCTCGCTTTTTTCCGCCATTCTGATTATTTTTATTTGAATTTTTTTATGTGTATTTGAATCTCCTCTGTCCTCCTAGGGCTGTGAAGCGAAATAATATATCTCAGCTGTGTTCTTGTGAAATATAATGTATTGGTTCTTTTGAAAATTGGTACGTATTTCGTCAGTTTTCTCATTATTACTTTGTGTGGTCCTATTTTTGTTTTTCACCCGCTCTATCAGGGATTCTGCTTGTATCTTTGGTCTGATTGTCTATTTATTTATCTCTAGATCACGACCGTTTAATACAAGCCGAATTTCGGCTTCTCCCGTCGGGCTGGGAACGTCGAAGGAAGCTCGTGACCCAATCCGAAGCTGTCGTGGTGCGTCGTTTTGTCGGCCTGCGTACAAACATCTCTATTAGTTACCAGTCAGACGCACGGCGTCGACGACTTATACCGGACTTCCGTATTCTTCCATTGACTTGAATGTGTCCTGGCGGCTGAGAGTATGTCATGCTCACGCTAATGTCTCGCTGATGGTGGCGCTTGTGTTGGATCATTTAGCTCCCTTCAAAATGGTTGAGCTGATTGGTGCTAATCCATGCGTCCTGTTCGTGAACGGGCGCCGTTAGTAGGGAGGGACTGGTAATTTCTTAGCTTATTTTAATATTTGAATTGTTTTTGTCTTTTATTATGGACGCTTTTAACGTTCTGCATCGTTCTCATATGCATAATTTCAACATGAATGGTGTAACCAATATTTTGTAACCATATTTTGATTTAAAAGAGTGCCCATGGAGTTTTTTGCCTGTTCTTCTCCATGGTACCTACTACGCTTTGGAATGGGCAACTAGCTTCATCTTTCTGACTGACCGACCACTTGACAATAAAAAAATGCCTGTAATTGGTTTATTTGAAATAAATGCTTTGAGTTTGGAGTTTTTTTTGAGTCTTACAATTTATCTTAATTTTATTATAGTCACTAGGTAATTTGTTTTTCTCCTATATATAAGATTAATAACGTTTTAAACCTGACTTTGTACTGAACCACGGTTCAAACATAGTGTAGTATACCGTAAAGAGCCAGTATTTTGCGTGCATAGGCCTGTATTTAACGATTGCAATCGGTTCGGGATGGGTGCGTCTCATAACGTATAAACTCATTTGGTCTATTTTCATTTTATTATCGTTCATAAGATATAATCAACGTGAGATATACCAACTGTTGATATAATTTCTTTACATATAACATTTATTTATTCTAAAACTTAATTAGTATAACGTTTATGTAATCGAAAATCATTTGGTCTAACGTTTAATATGTATAAAAAACGTCATTATGGTTAACACTCCGACTCAGAGTACCCCGACTCGGATAGGTTAGGTTAGAAGGCTAAGGCGGGAGCGAAGCGGAGCGGAGTTCCCGCCTTAGCCTTCGTGGTTTTTTTTTTTTAAACCACCCAGAAATAGGAGCCCCGCAGTGCGGGGCTCCGTCGACCTATCTTAGCGCAGGTGGTAATTAGTTACTAGTTATGTTTAATATCTACTTAGGTTACTATTACCTATAACTACGATAGAACTTACAAAGAATAAAACAAAGAAAAAATAATTATAAATATTTATTAAACAAAATACAAAGAACTTTTGTATGTCTCACACTTGTAAGAATTCATTTTTAAAGGAATACTTTAATAATAATTATTTAACTGAGCAAGATTACGCACACTAAGTGACAACTAACAATAACTTTTGTTGAGCTACCCACAGGCTACAACATAAAAGTAATAAGCTCTTCGAAGAGTGCGGGAATTTAAATACCTCGGCCATGTGGTCACCGAGGATTTGAAAGATGACGGGGATATAGAAAGGGAGAGGAGAGCGATGGCGGTCCGCTGTAACATGTTGGCACGCAGATTTGCGAAGTGTAGTTTAGAGGTTAAGATCACTCTGTTTAAAGCATTCTGCCAAACTCTCTACACCTGCAATCTGTGGGTCAACTACACGCAGCGGGCCATCAACGCTCTCCGAATACAATATAATAACGCGTTCAGGGTGTTGGTGGGGCTCCCACGCTGCTGTAGTGCGTCTGCGATGTTTGCGCACGCGCACACAGACGGCTTTCACACTGTCCTGCGGCGCCGCATCGCATCGCTAATGTTCCGTACGCGTGGGGGCGCCAACACCATCCTGAGCGTGCTCAGTCACAAGCTGGACAGCCCCCTTCTGGGGCACTGGGTTCAAGCACAAGTGCGTGTGCCCGGCGCCCCAGTGGGAGGCAAATACCAATTTTTTTTTTTTTTTAAATTGAGTAAAGTTAAGTTGAATAACATTAAATTGCATTAAATTAAATTGAATTTTAAATTAAATTAAATTATTTTTATTTTTTTTTACTTTTTTAAAGTAATTTTTTTGTAAATTTTAAAAATAGTTTGTAAGTCTTCTGTCTACTAACACCATTATGGGCCAAATGTTTCTGAAATAAAAAGATTTTATTTTATTTTATTTATTTATTTATAGGTAATACTAAATAAACTAACCCGTGTCTATGCAATTTTGCTTTGTGTTTTTAAGTAGGCGTTTTCATCATATTAGACCAAATAAGTTTTATATCTTTTGAGTGGTAAGTCAAACGATTTTATATTGAATGTATGTTATGTCAAACGATGTCATATTTAATGTATGTTATGCTTATAATCAATGCTTATCAATCGTTCATTATATTAACTAATCGCTATATTAAATAAACTCAAACTCAAACTCAAAGCATTTATTTCAATTAAACCATTTACAGGCACTTTTGAATTGTCAAAGAGTCGGTCAGTTAGTCAGAAAGTTGAAGCTAGTTGCCCATTCCAAAACGTAGATCTCTATGGAGAAGAACGGGCAAGAAACTCCAAGGACACTCTTTTTAAATCAAGATATTACAAAATCCTGGGTACATTATTCGTGTTGCTTCTATATGCGAGAACAATGAAAAAAATATATAAAGAAACAATTCAAAATATAAGATTAATAATAAAAATAAGCCGTGGCAGTTAAGAGATGACCAGTCTCAACTGACGGCGCCCGTTCACGAACATGACGCGTGGATCAGCACCATCCAGCTCAACCATTTTGTAGGGAACCGAATGATCCAACACACGCGCCACCAACAGTGAGACATTTAAGTGAGCATGACATAGTCTCTACTGCCATGCTGTCAAGTCAACATAATTATATAATAAACGAATCCATGGTACTCACATTTACAAAATTGCAAAATGCTTCTAAATTATACAAAACTATAGTTTGCTATGTATTTGAGGTGTGATTTAAAATTATAGGTTCCGTTGTTATATGTTGTTAATATTCGATATTTTGTTGTTATATCATCTATTACTTACCCGTTCGAGATAGGTCGTGTACCAAAATAAATCCACGTAAAGAATCAGTTTATCACTAAGTTTAACTCGGTTAAAATTACTTTAAAATTTCATCGTTCAAAGCAGCAATTTTCTGACGCAATTCTTTAATCATTTGATTATTTTTTACTATTTATATTTTTGTTAATTTTCGGTGATTTTTAATTTTTTATCAAAATTATACGTATTTATGTGGTGATTCCTCTTTTATTTTGCTACAATAGGTAAAACTGAATAGTTTTAGTTATTTCTTTCTTTTATTGTGGTATAATAATGGTATAAATTGTAAGTATATTTTGGTGGACAATTGAACATTAACATCATCCTGGTTAGTTGGTAATTAGTTCATAATCGTTTCCCAAAGACGGTTTGAACGAATTATATTAGCGATATAAGATTCATCTAAAATAAGAGAAAACAGAATTTCAAGAAGGATGAGTAAAGTGCAAGTTCTATTAAGATGTACATAATAGAACATGTAGTTTTCTTTGTAAGCTGTTGATAACTTATGTTATTTCCTACACATAAGACGAGACTTAAAAATAAAATGGGGTTGAAAATCTGTGGCAGAATAGTATGGAAGTAAATGTGTGGGAAATGTGGGAAGTTATTGGTTAATTATCTATATCTATAAATATTATAAACTAGCTATTAGAAAACTATTAAAAAAAGATGGATGAAATCGATAAAGTCGTTCACTAGTTATGGCGTGACCAAGGGAAATAGGGATTTATTTTTATATATATAGATTAAAGTCGCCTTGCGTGTTTGTGTGACCGCTTAGATCTTCGGTGAAAACCGCATCAAAATCCATTGTGTAGCATACTATACAATGGATTTTGATGCGGTTTTCACCATCATTAAGACCATTTATTCCTAAAGGTTTAAGTGTTACATTCATATAAAACTTATATTTATCACAGAAACCTCAATGTTTTCACATGTCACCATAACACCGTGCGAAGCAGTTTATGGATAAACAATAAACACATAATTACTTACTAAAATTAATTATTCGGTGCTGACATGAATTGGACCTCATTAATTATGAAAGATATCTACAGAACAGAACGAGCTACGATATTGGGTATAATTATTGTAGCCTACATTTGTACCGGAACCAATTAATAAAATATCAAGAACCTTGTCTGTTACTTACCTAGGTATGTAGAACAATATATTATTTACAAAGTAATTTATGTCTCGGTAGTTTACGAGCCAAATGCCGTGACCGACTTTCGGCGGTACCTATCAATTGTGCGCTTGTATAATTTCTAATGTAACGATATTTTCGTCAACGTCCATAAAATATATGGAAATACGTGCACGTAATAATGTTATCGTGGACGGAAATTTAAAAGCGTCATCATATATTTCCATACATTTTAGAATAGAATAGAATAGAATAGAATACTCTTTATTATGTACACCATAAAAATTACAGATATAAATAATTTAAATATAAAAAAAAAAAGATTTTTTATTTTTTTTATTTTTTATATGTCATCATGATGCCGTGACGTGAACGTCCACGATAGAAATTCACGGTAGAAATTACAAAAACTTACGTTGATTATATAATTATGCTAACACCCATATTCTAAGTAATTTCCAACACTCAACTCCACGTCGACTCCGCCTCCATCAGTGACATTGATAGTTAAAACTTGTTATAAATTGATATAAACGCCTATTTTCCTTAGTGCTGGTGAAGAATCATTTGCCAAACTCAAGGTACAAATCCTACCGTAACATTCGAATCCACCCACTTTTCATAGAGCTCATGTGCCACGCCGCCATACATATTGCTAGTGGATTACTTTTGCGCTAAAGTGAACCCTTCAAGAGGGTTCTTGGTATTATGTTTAAAACCGTGTTATAAAACACTATAAAACATAGTATAATAGTGTTTTCAGGGGGGTCTTGTCGCTATATTTAGTACTTCTGGGGTATTTTCATGTACTAGTAGGCTAGGGACATGAAATAATAAGAAAAACTTGAAAATTAAGAAAACATAAATACCATTTAGGGGCGTTTCTGCGGCTGTTGTGATGGCGACCTGAGTTGATTATGAGTCGAAGAAGTTCCGTCAAATGGACTAAGAATATTAGCCTATGTATATTTGTTGCCTATTATTTCACAACTCAATAGGTATAAAGGAAACAGTATTTTTGCTTATAAATCTATACAAACATAACGTTGCTATGTGTGTTTAATGTGGGTAGGTTCTAGATACAACGTGTAACAGAATAGACACAATGCATTAGACATTCTAATTGAAATATTCTTCTTCTTCTTCTTGAAATATTAAAATAAGCTCAATATAACAATAATGATTAACTTTGTCAAATTATATTTTTTTCTTGTTTTCGTTGATTGTGTTAATGTGTGTGTATGTAGTTACCTACAGGTAGCAAATCAAATCAAAATATTGTATTTCACATAAACCCACATGGGCATTTATGAAACGTCAGAAGCTAGGTGTAAAAATGTGTGTATGTGTGTGTGTGTATAAATGTCTACATTTATATCTGTAATTTTTATGGTGTACATAATAAAGAGTATTATATTCTATTCTATTCTATTCTATACTAGGTGCACGGTTCCAATAGGTTGTTTCCTATGGAGAAGAGCCGGCAAGAAACTCCACGGTTTCTCTTTTAAAAATAAGGGGCTTTTACAATGTTTCAAATTAGTGTTAATAGGTCTGGGAGGACAGTGTAGCTATGTCCAAACGACTAAAAGGTGCCGTTTTAATTTAACAGTTTTGGCGTAGCTTAAGTTCTTTTGGATAATCTTGCTTCTCGAATTTCAAGGACGCCAATAATTAAAAAAAAACAAATTTACAGCATGTTAAAAATGTTTTATTTCGATTAAGGGCCCGTTGTTTGATCCGTAGTCAAACATACTAATAGTTAAAATGCGTTAGTTAAACTAACAATTTGTTAAAAATTACATAAGTATGTTGTTTGACAAATGGTTAAGCTAACTACAGTTTAAAAAAAAAACAATTTGCTATGAAAGTTAGCCATGCGCAGACAGAGTAGTTAAACTTTGACAGCTATTGACTATTGTCAAGTGACTAATTGTTAAATTGACTGTTGTTCATGTTTAACTATGTATCAAACAACGGGCCCTAAGTTGGTCTATTCTGTAAAAATCTTACTGTTAAAACTTAGGTGAAGTAAGTTGCCATTTCACCTGATGCTAGAGATTGACACTAATGACAGCTCACTTCGTCCGCGTCTCATCGCTTGACATAGCCTACAAACAACAGTCTGTAACATAGACAAGTGGTTAATGGTTTTTATTTATTTATTTGTGTATTTTTTTTTCAAAATTCTTTTTAATGCTTGATTTTCTTACTATTTGTTTATCTTTATATATATATATATATATATATATATAAATTACGTGTCACGTTGTTTGTCCGCGATGCACTCCTAAACTACTGAACCAATTTTAAATTTGATTTGCACACCGTGTGCAATTTGATTCAACTTGAAAGATAGGATAGCTTACATCTCAATTTATAGTCGCAATATTATTTTATTGCAAATTATTTGTCTATTATTTGACAGTCACAATTATCTGTTAGCTCTAAACAATTCTAACAGATGGCGATATCTGTTGACTGGATTGAGTAAGTATTCAATGTGGGACTATGTGGGTCATTGTTTCAGTTTTATTCTTGGTCTGGCAGTTTAAGTTGTTTATGCGGCCTACTCAAATGTCCTTTCTTTGGTATTGTTCGTCGAATCGTTGAGCTCCTTAAGTTCTGAGTTGAGCTGTACGGTTACTGACAAATGCATGCACTGACTGGACAGGTCCACTTAATCTGTGTGGTTCTTTCCTCAAAAGACCATTTCAGACACCGATCTACATGGTCTTCAAACATTATTACCGAATTTATATATACACATTGACATTGATAAATTTTATATATACAATGACATGAGTATTTACTTGTAAAGTATTATATTATTTTAATTTTTGTGAATGTGAGGACTATGTGGGTCATTGCTTTCTTTTTTTTTCTAATTTAATTTTAATTATGATCTGGCAGTTTGAGTAATTTATGCGGCCTACCCAAATGTCCTTTCTTTGGTATTGTTCGTCGAATCGTTGAGCTCCTTAAGTCCTGACTTCCTGAGTCGAGCTGCACGATTACTGACAAATGCGTGCACTGACTGGACAGGTCCACTCAATCTGTGTGGTTCTTTCCTCAAAAGACCATTTCAGATACCAATCTGCATGGTCTTCGCATGACCTGACCAAGATTATGTCAGGACTTTAAAAGAGACTGTGACCTCTGAGTTTGTTTAGGCCTTTCTTCTCAGAGTAGTCAGATAGGAAACGCCGACCTCATCTAGTTTAAAAAAATATGATTGACGTGTAAAAGTGTTTGTACAAACCTACTTACAGAAATAAAATCATTTATCATTTATCAAACGTTTCATATAAGCTACAATTTAATAGCATAACCACCACGTGTTGCTGAGGGTAAGGTATAACCTAAATAATTTTTTTAATAAACGAAATACAGTGAAATAATAATAGGTCTTTACCTATGAAATTGCCGTTTTGTATGAAAAAATTTAAACGAATTTTTTTCATGATTTTTTTATTTGTATTAATCGAAGTAATCACCCATGCAATCAATGCATCTTTGCCATCGCAGTGGCAGTTTATTGATGCCCTTCTTAAAGAAATCAGCTGGACGGGAGGCAACAAATTCTTCAAAGGCATTTTGTACTGCCTCTCGGGTATTAAATTTTTTTCCCGCCAAGAAGTTATCCAAATTCTGGAAAAAGTAGTAGTCTGTAGGCGCAAGGTCTGGTGAGTAGGGCGGATGACGGAGAGCTTCCAACCCCAGTTCTTGCAACTTGGAGACCGTCTGCTGTGCAGTATGAGGTCGCGCGTTGTCGTGCAGGAGCAGCGGAGACGAGCGATTGACCAATGCTGGTTGGAGATGCGCCAGCTTCTCCATCATTGTGTTCAGTTCTTCACAGTACACATCTGCAGTAATGCTCACCCCGTTTGGTAAGAAGCTGTGATGAATCACACCGGCGCTAGACCACCAAACAGTGACCATCACTTTTCTAGTGGTAAGTTTTCGTTTAGGGCATTGTTTAGGTGCTGAACCAGGATCCAACCAACTTGCTGAGCGCTTACGGTTATCAAACAGAATCCATTTTTCATCGCAGGTAACAATGCGGTTCAAAATTCCTTCATTTGTGTGTCTGTTGAGCAGTGCAAGGCACGTCTCGACGCGTACTTCGCGCTGGCGATCATTGAGTTCGTGGGGCACCCATTTGTCAAGCTTTTTTACCTTGCCAATTTGACGCAAATGGACCAATATTGTTTTGACGCTAACGTCGAAAGCTGCTGCTAATTCAGCCGTAGATTGTGTATCATCAGCTTCCACAATCGCCTTTAATTCGTCATTGTCGACCAAAGTCTTCGGACGACCGCGAGGTTCATTTTTCAGGTCGAAATTTCCAGAACGGCAGCGAGCAAACCAATAACAGGTGGTGCGTTGGTTTGTAGAGTTAGCTCCGTAAACGTCGTTGATGTTGCGTGCCGCTTGTGCCGCGTTGCTGCCACGACGGTACTCATATTCCATAATTACTCGAATTTTTAACGTATCCATGATGACGAAAAAGATTGAAATGCGATGAAAATGTAACACTAATCAATAAAGAAATGACTACTTTTAGAAAAAAAAATCCATGTTTTTAAAATAAAATTAATTTGAAATTAGAATTCATAGCCAAACAAAAATTATTTTGATTTGAAATGGCCAGTACTGCAGAACGGCAATTTCATAGGTAAAGACCTAATATTATAAAGAGAAAATATATGATTGTTTGTTTGTATTGAATAGGTTCCGAAACTACTGAACCGATTTCAAAAATTCTTTCACTGTTGGGAAGCTACACTATCTCCGGGTGACATGGCTATATTATATTATGCTTTGCTACCCGGGCGAAGCCGGGGCGGGTCGCTAGTTTATTAATAAAATAAAAATCCCGTAGTGGAATTTATGGATGTCCGTAGGTGTCCGTGGCATCACAGCGGGCCCTATCAGAATACCAGCGCTGCGGTATTTATTTTTTAAAATATCGCTGCATTATGCTGAGGTAGGAGCCTTTTTGGCCTCACACAGGTCTTTTATTTTTACTTGTTTATTGTTGTTTTTATGTTAGTTTTGTTAGTTTTAAATGCTCCTTTTTTATTTTTATATTCTATTTTTTTGTTGTTTTTCTTTCTTTCTTTCTCACTTAAGTTTTCACGGTGAGATTTTTACAGAATAGATCGACAGTAGTAGATTCTAAACAAACTATCAAAACTTGATTCTGTAACGTTGTTTTCATAGGCTCGTAGGTTATTTTCAAAAAGAAAGTATTTGAACCGATTCTCGTTTCCCCGATGACGCTATTAGGTGTCATGTGCACGCCGAGGATATTGGTATTTTACGGGCGCAATTACTTTCACTATGCAGTTTGAAGCAAGAAAAACCTGGTTATTCTGCGGCAGAAAATATTTTTAATAGGTAGAGGTGTGGGTGTGAGATCCCGTAAAATTGCAAATCGGTCGGAAAAATCTTGATCGGAATCACTTCACAAAGGAATAAAGAAGAAAATATAAAGTATTCTCGTTTCAATAGTGTTTGAGTTGTAGATATAATCACCGGAAACGCGCTGGATGCCGATTACTTGCATCGTAGAGCTTCGTAGAGCTTCGTAGCACTCGTAGACTCTACAGTCTACGGCGTAGCAACTTTTATGCATTCAATTTTTTATCAAAGTTTTAAAAAGAGCAAGAACGTTCGTAAAAGGAAATATGAACAGCCATTTCAGGCGTCAAACAATACAAGCACATCACAAGTTTACGGGCTTCCCATTCAAATCTTTTGATTAATAATAAATGTTAATTTAACACAGCATTAAGACGTTTCCCATATTTTTTCGCGTCAACAAGCTGAGGAAATATTAAATTTTTATTCTTTTTTTACGGAGATTTCATTAAAATTTAATTTACTTGAATAGGAGCGTGAGGGAACTCATTTTGATGCCTGTCTCGCGACAATAGCAAGTAATGTTCTAATTTCTTATGTCGAGATTACCTACTTTACGGCCCACCGGGGTATTGTTCATATTTGGGAGATTGTTATTTTTTATGTATGTAATCATAGCAAGTGTTATACTGTGAATGAATTGGAACGAAGTGCTATACTGGCATATTACTATTAACTCCCACGATGTGTGTTGGATTTACGCCTATTCGGTGGAGTCGGATTTAACCTTTTGGAATGTCCCCTCGTGGATCCTCTGGATGACATCTTACTCGAAGTTTCGATGTCTATACATACGTTTATATCTTGGGTACGGTTTAATGAAAGAACACATTATAACAGAAAATTAGGCTTAACTTTTTATATTCATAATTATTTTGATGTCACTGAGGAGATGATGTTATAAAACAGTTATTATTTTGCTTTTGCCTATAATTGTTTCAACATCTAATAAAGCAGGCTCACAACAACCAATTTCAACGCAGACTCTGCTTGTTTGTTAAGCGAGCATACCTTCTCGAAATGTAGCTCATTTCTTATTAAAGGCCTATAAAAATTTAAGGGGCGTGTTTCAATCGCAGCGGATAGTAGAGGGCGCCACCGGAACTGAGCCGGGGACCGCCATAACCGTAACTCACGTACCAGCATCCGACTGCGTTCAAAAGTGATGTTACAAGTGTACCTATTTATGTATCCCACTACCTACGCCCGATTGATGGCGATTAACTATGGGTACATACTACACAGCTCGGATTAAACGTATTCAGGTCACAACTGACAATTTAATGGGCAATTAAATTGTGCTTAGGTGATGTTGGACGTCAATTTATATTAACTATGTGTCGGTTCAATTGAATTATATTATTGTATATAATGTGTGGAAATTAATTTTTCGTTTAAATTATTCAAAATAGAATATCTAGGTACCGTTCAATGTTCCAAGTCTGTTTTTCCGAGCTTTCCTGTTTATGTTTAAGAATGTATTATTTTTAAATCAGGGCCTGTTTTACACACTGTTTCTACGTTTGAATAAGACGCACATTGCTATGTGAATACATAAAGGTGATTTACGCCTATGTTTGCCCTACTTTGACCATTATTCCTGTAGCTGGGTAAGCTATATAAAGACTGTCAGTTACCAGATTTTCTTGGAATTATTGGACATTAGATTCTCAGAAAAATAGTCCCCAATTTTGTCCGGAAATATGTGCCAACCGGGAATCGTGTCATCCTACCTTTAATAAATGTATTGGTGTGTACTGTTTATCGATTAACAATAAAGAATGATATTAGTGGCGCGGGCTCCCAGTCACGAAAGTGCCCTTTTTGCCCTTGGGTCTCGTAAGGCAAGGCAGTAGGATTATGTCAGGAATTAGGGCAGCAACCTGCACCTGTGTTAGGCTTTGATAAAATTTCAAAGGGACTATCAACTTGTCTCCTTAATTATGAAAAGATGGTTCCATTGAATTTGATTGTGGTGACGATTTTTATTTTGTCGCGTTGGATTACGCATTGTTTTATTCCTGAGGGTTTTTTTAATACAAAATTATAAAAGTAAAAAAAATATTCAGCATTTTCAAACATTCAAACCAGTTTCTTTCTTAAACGTATTGATAAAAAAAAACATTGGCTGAATAAGCCGAGGGCGAAATTTCCGCGAGTTAAGACTTTTTTCCGTTTCCTTGGCCGGGTAACGAACTGTGTGCAAATGTTATATGTATTTATGGACTTTTTCGTTCTCACTTTTTCCCAGAACATTATTGCTTAGAGAGGAGTAAAACGATACACAACTTATAATAAGCAGTTTTACTGTTATAGCTCAGGGTCATATCTAATCCTTAAAACGTATACGTCGCATTAATTTTTAATGGGCCCTGTAGCTTTGTTATTTAGCTTTGACCTTGGCTTTGGTCGTATTACAAAATCGGTATTAAACTAAAGAGTAGCCTATGACCTACCATCGACCTTTTGCGTATTTTTATATTATAATAACATGTTACTTATTATGATTTTATTTTATTACTTTGCAGTATTTTTGGGGACGAGGACATTGTTCCACACAGTTTGAGACGATTTGTGGACATAAAGTTTGTTATATTCGACCACACGCTCTTCTTTTGTGTTCTACATAACGCAAGACATACGTTGGGTTATATTTCGCGTTAGCATCAATATGTAACCAATGTGGTGACTGTGATACATAGAGACCCGATTTCATGCAAATGCATGTTTGCATATTAAAGGGGCTCTAGGCTAAATAATAACAGCTGCACGGGTCGGTAGAAGGTTAAGCTACGCTTGCCGCATACGGTTTGTAGATGGGTGACCATCTATTACATATCGAGACCCCTCCGTGCTTCGAAAAGCACGTTAAGCCATTGGTCCCGGCTGTCATTCGTAGATCTTTGACAGTCATTACAGGTCCGAAGCCCGAAAGTCTGACCACCAGTATTACCAAGGGGTATTGCGTTAAGTACCCAGTACCTGGGTTGTGGAGGTCAGATAGGCAGTGACTTCTTCTAAAATACTGGTATTCACCTGCATCCGGTTAGACTGTAAGCTGACCCCAACATAGTTGGGGAAAAGTTACGCAGATTGATTTTGCATATTTGCATATTTTTGCTTATTGGCTATTTTTCAGGTTATTGCATATTATTTTACCTAAAATCTACTAAATAATCATAATGTATACGATTTTGTTGCATATTTCGACCATTTATGATGCATATTTGCTTGCATATTTCTATAATTTTAAGTTGCATTTAATCCGGTCTATAGTGATAAAATATTTATTTTAGTAACAAAAACATGAATTGTAATTATAAGAACAGTTTCCAATGTAACATGCTGCACACACTACCATGTGTTGCGTGTTACGTTCTTATGTAGTAAGAACATAATAACATTTGCGCAAAGTTAGCTTTCCCGAGACTTTACTCGCGCGGTTAAATTGTGGGCGATAAAATATATTGCATAGTAAGTGCGCTTGGAAAACGTTGCTGTTGACGATCTTTCATATTTCAGCGGTTAGAATAATTTTAAGAAATAATTTTCTATCGGCACGTGATCCAATGTGTTTTCGAACTAGTGTATCACTTGCAATTTATTTCGAAATAGCGTGTTCGCGATAACGTCATTCGATATAGCGGTTTTCGATCCAATGTGTTTTCGAACTGGCGTACCACTCGCAATTTTTTTCGAAATAGCGTTTGTTGAAACAACGTCATTCGAACCTTCATATCACTCCCCATTAGATACCACTTCTATCTGGATTCTACGAATTATAGAAACAACTCTTGCTATACAAACTGACATTTCATTTCTTCATTATTGACATCGTGCCGTAGAAATCTTTCTACAATCCTTTCACAGTTCTTTTACCTCTGATTTTGCATCACTGTCACAATCACCCAAGGGGCATGCTTTTTTTCTTAATTTTCGCCAGCATTATTTATAAATACATTTCTTTTTTTTTTTTTTGTGTGTGAAATCATCAAATGACCTCTCCCGCTCTGGGCGGAGCGGAAGGGCGTGTCAGACTCTTACTGACTAAAACCCACCCGTGTTCCTTCAGTTGCCTGTGCACCAGGGCCACGGTAACTCTTTCGAACAATCCGCGAGCCCGGCAGGCATCGGTCCTATCGGACCCTGTCAATGGTGCTGACATCTCTTTGAGGCGCGCATGGAACACGACGCGCCGTCCACCCGGACCTGGTCCTTACCGGACGGCGAGCTGCCCATTGCTCGCCGTTCGCAAGCCCGCGCCTACGGTGGCCGGGAGTCGGCAATCGACTCCCGACGCCCAGGGTGTCTCCTCCTCCTGCGGCGGCTAGGGGCGCGAGGGCGCAGAGATTGCCTCTCCCTTTCGCGCTCCGCCTCCTCCTTCGCGAGCATTACTGCCTCGCAGAAGGAGGTGACGGCTTCCCAATCCCTCTCGCTCCGTACCATGGCCTGAACCAGGGCCGGACGCGAGAGGTCGCCGCCGCCGATCGTCGCCACGAGGACACGGCGGTGCTCAGCCCAAGCCGGGCAGACCTCCACCGTATGCTCCACCGTGTCCACCTACCTGTAGCAAAAATATTCAAATAATATTCATTCTGTTCTATTCTACTCTACTCTATTCTAAAAGAAAGAAAGAAAATACGTTCTTTTTGCGGTAATCATGACGCAGAGAAAAACACAAATACAAAAAAGAACGAGTCTACCCTACTATATCCTACTCTACTCTATTCTAATCTTGTCTTTTCTGCTCTATTCTACTCTACTCTAGTCTATTCTATTCTATTCCATCTTTATTCTCGTTTCAATACCTAAGGTCATTGTTGGGTTGTTGCTATCAGAGGTAAAATACCTGTGAAAGGACTGTACAGTCTGTCAACTTGTCTCTTTCGTTTCTTCACGCGAGTGTAGTTTCCCTTTTTTCCGCTTCGAGAGGTAAGTATTCTAAAGGCTTGTTCCAAGACTTCACAATCTCGCTGTCTTTCTTGATCACATCCATTCTCCGTATTTCCTTTCACATATGGATCTAAGATGTTTCATATTTTGCCCCAAGGCTGCAATGGAGTCCTCATTTAACATCTCTTGCAAGGCGGCCAAGTTCAGCAGCAAAAGCGGTAAGAAAAATCTGTTAATTTACTAATGTAGATACCGTGAGGCTACCTAGTCTATTTCAGTTACTCTCTTAGTATCATGCCTCACGGTATTTTACTATGAGGATGTTCTGCAGATATCGAGTCTATTTTTATTCTGCAGAAAAGAGCCATCAGAGGAATTTGTGGCCTCCGCAGGCGCAATTCTCTAAGGGAACTGTTTAGAGATATTAAAATCATAACGGTAGCTTGTCAATATACACACATAAAAAAGTCTAAGCAATATGTACGGTTTTGAACTTTTGAATTTTTTTTACTATTGTAATATATTTATATTTATTTTATAATTAGGTAATAAATGATAAATAAATGATAAATGATTTTATTTCTGTAAGTAGGTTTGTACAAACACTTTTACACGTCAATCATATTTTAAAACTAGATGAGATCGGCGTTTCCTATCTGACTACTCTGAGAAGAAAGGCCGAAACAAACTCAGAGGTCACAGTCTCTTTTAAAGTCCAGACATAATCTTGGTCAGATCATGTGAAGACCGTGTAGATTTGAGTCTGAAATGGTAATTTTGAGGAAAAAAATACCAAACAGAATGAGTGGACCTGTCCAGTCAGTGCACGCATTTGTCAGTAATCGTGCAGCTCAACTCAAAACTTAAGGAGCTCAACGATTCGACGAACAATACCAAAGAAAGGACATTTGGGTAGGCCGCAATAATTACTCAAACTGCCAGACTTTGATTAAAACTAATCAAGAAAGAAAAAACAAAAAAAAACAATGATCTA
The DNA here is from genome assembly GCA_917490735.1 of Dryobotodes eremita. NCBI lineage: Eukaryota > Metazoa > Arthropoda > Insecta > Lepidoptera > Noctuidae > Dryobotodes > Dryobotodes eremita. The sequence goes on along the minus strand of OU823251.1, from coordinate 11,436,133 downwards.
CATAGTCTTCACATTCACAATAATTAAAATAATATACTATTTTACAAAGTAAATATTCATGTCAATATATTTGACGGCATCACCATTGTAAACAGCACGTGCAGCGGGCCGAGTTACGCAGTGCTATGCGTCACTTACGCCTCCCCACTCTCCCCACTACTCAAGCCGCTCTACATAAGCGAGCGCGCACCGAGGTGGGGATCATTCTTGTCGCAGGCTCGGCCCGGTGCACATGTTGTAGCGCTTAGAATTATTCTAGTATTTATTTAATCAATAATTAACAAACTGTTGGAATAAAAGTTGATTACTGCGATATTTCTGAATTTCATTTAAGATGTCAGACCCTTTGCCGACATCAGAAGTGGGATTGGATCCACCGTCCACTAATGATAGTAAAAAGGGTATAGACCGATTTTGGCGCTTACACATACCCTGAAGGGCCGTGCCACTGTGTATCTTACCGAGATATAACCTGACAAGATCTCATGGGCCACAATCAAGGACATGCTGTTTTCCAAGTTCTCCCAACCCGTGATGAAGAAACTGCAGCTGAAGCGGATATTCGTCTGTGGCAACTCATTGAGAAGATACCAAGTAAATTGGCCAGAAAAGCAGTTCGCAGTGAGCTGGGACATACGGCCAACGCCTGCCCCAAGCGCTGGAAGAAGGAAGACTCCATACCGAGCACCAGCACCAAGGACGAGAACTTCTGCTCCAGAGCAGCTCGTGGAGTATGATAGATAAGTGGTACAGATATCCTTATTATAATTTGAGTCTGGCTCGGAAGCTCAAGTAGCCTTGTAAAGTATAGTAATTGAAATCTCGTTCATATTGAGCAATTTCATGAACAAGTGATCCTAAAAGGTATAGGTGTGAATAAAAGTAGCGCGCATATTACAAATTAAATGTGTAACCATGGTACATAACCACTTGCTTCAAATAAATCACGTTGTATGAACGGTTGAATGACTTAGTAGAAAAATTTGGTCGTGATATTTTAGAACACGGAATTTGAGTTACAAATTGCAAGTAATTACAATTACAATTACAATTAAGTTACAAGTTACACAAATTATTGGTTTAGCTACATACGTTCGAAAATGTATTTCCAATTCTTCAAAATTCAAACTCCTTGGCTTATCATCTCATCAAGTTTAGCCATAACACAGCAGTAACATTTTAAACTGTACCCCATGAAAGATGAGTCTACTTTAGCCAGCCTGAAACCTGGTTGAAATAATTGGTCCCTATTTCTAGTGATTTAATTGTGTCTTTCACCTCTTTTACTAAAAAGATGTAGATTTTTCCTTACGCATAAGATGTTTTCATAGATGTATTGACAAGATACCGTCATGATGTTATCTTTAAACATTTCCCTTAGAGAGTCGCGCCTGCGGAGGCCATATATGACTCTGATGGCTCTTTTCTGCAGAAAAAAAAAATTATTCGACGTCTGTAGCGAGTCTCCAGAGTAAAATACTACACATGATACTATTAAAGTAACTAAAATAGACTAGCCTCGCGGTACCTACTTCAGTAAATTGACGGATTTTTCTCACAGCATATGCTGCTGAACTTAGCCGTCCTGCAAGGGATGTTAAATAAGGACCCCATTGAAGTCTTGAGTCGAGCGTGATCCCAAGAAATCACTTTTATCGACAAATTCCAGTTTCTCTTGATTCAATACTATCTCACAATTAGTACTTTTGACATTTGGTAAAGTAAATCTTATACAATTCGTTTTTTTTTTCCATTGCATACTAAAATATTAGCTGTGAACCAATTTTGGATCTGCAGTAGGGCGTTATGTACGTCGTCAAGATTTGATGCACGTCTATTAATTTAAATAAGTTTCGTCAGCAAATAACACCATTTGTGGTTGGTTTATAATTAATGAAGCCACTATTACTTGGCACCACAAGCGATCATATTGGCTAAATTCATGTTGGTGGTCGCGTTAGTATGCTGTGCCTGTTTAAGGTAAACGCGTTCATAAGAGATCATTCATATAATAGCTTTGATAAAATCGACCTTAAAGTTAGACTAGTCTGGTGGTTACAAGCGCTGTACAAATTTCGTTTCTGCCCTCTTCATTTGCCTAGCCTTTTCCAAACTATGTTGGGGTCGGCTTCCAGTCTAACCAAATTCAGCAAAAGACCAGTATTTTACATGGAGCGACTGCCTATGAGACCCCTCAACCCAATGACTGGGTAACACAATACCCCTTGGTAAGACTGGTTGTCAGACTTTTGGGCTTCTTACTATCCGTAACGACTGTCAAAGATCTACGAATGTCTGCCGGTACCAACGGCTTAATGTGCGTTCCGAGGCACGGAGGGGTTTCGATATGTAATGGATAATCACCCATCCACGAACCGACCGCGGCAAGCGTAGCTTAACCTTCGATGTACCCGTGCGGCTGTTATCATTTAGTCATGCGTTCGTTTTGCCCTAAGGCTTAAAGCAGTTAAAATCCAGTTCATTTGTTTGGCGCGCCGAAACGAGTAATTGCTGATCACGGGCGTTCGTATGATAATACAGATGTGACCATAACGAGTTGAGATATATTAATGGGGCTAATAGGGTCTATAAAATATTCTCATAGAAATTTACGTGAAGTATCTCATGGTCAAAATGTTCTGGTAGATATCGTGGAAAATTATGATGACGTGACGGCGGGTAGTGATGATGACGGTACCCTGATACACGAAACAAGCCACGAGAACCATGCCTAACAGCAATATAACTTTGGCAAATAGAGATACCATGTCCGTGAATAGTGATACTATATCGATTGATAGTGATACAATGTCTGCTGACTCACGTTTAACACCTACCAGTGAAAGTGTTAAACATCTTGGTTAACATTTTGTATCAACAGTCTTTTAGACCAGGGTTTTATTCGGATACTGGGTGAGATGCTACGTAATCGACGTTACCAAGTCCTTTTAAACTCAGAAAGAAGTAGATGGAGATCACAGAAGAATGGCCTGCCCCAGGGAAGTGTTATGGCGCCCACTCTCTTCAACATCTATACCAACGACCAACCTACTGTTGAACATTGCGAGAGGTTCCTATACGCAGATGACCTTGCCCTGGCTACCCAAACAAATACATTTGGGGACGCTGAAAACATCTTAGAGGCAGGCCTAGAAGTTCTTGGAAAGTATTATACTGAGAACGCTCTCAGACCAAACAAACCCCACAAAAACACAGGCATGCGCTTTCTATCTCCGCAACCATTCGGCAAGACGCACCCTGAATATCAATTGGCAATGTGTCACCGTGGAACACTGCAGTAACCCTACCTACTTGGGTGTCACCCTTGATAGAGCGCCGACATTTAAGAACCATTGCCTCAAAACTAAGAAAAAAGTCTGCTCCCGTAACAACTTGCTCAGGCTCATAACTACCAACGCAACGGCTTAAAAGCAGGCACAGCTTCCTGAAATCGACAGTATCTCTACCAGGAAAACAGGCCGACGCCCGTTGCAAACTGTGGCAAGACACTATTCCCCCTCCCATTTACTATCTACCACCAAAGGAGCAACTTCCTGCAGGGTGTAACCTTTCGTGGTTCACTTGGAAGTCCCTGAACCGTCTTCGGACACAAGTGGGAAGATGTAATCCCAACCTAGTAAACTGGGGCTACCTCGATGGAATGGCAGCTGGATGTGGATGTGGAGCTATGTCGTAAACTATGCTCCACCTTCTATCTTGCCCTCTGTGTCCCAAAACTTGCAGTCAAAGTGACCTCTGCGCTGCCACCGATGACGCCGTGGAAGTGGCGAAGTTTTGGGCCAACAAAATATGGGAAAAGTCGTGCCAGCGACACGAAGAAGAAGAAGATCAACAGGCTTTTAATCCAGATTCAATTACTATTGTTACTAAAGTAGCCATAATAATTAGCAAAAGAGGTGACCCTGTAGAGTCAGCAATAACTGGTCCTGGGGATAATAGTTTTGCAGGGTCATTAAGTGATAAATTGCTGGAATAAAAAAAAAAAAGGGGAATAAAAAGTGAGCAAGAAAAAAAAAAGAGGAATAAAAAAATAAAGAAAAAAAAAGAGGAAAGAGAAAAATAAGAGAAAAAAAATAGAGAAAAAAAAATGAAACAGAAAAAAAAAAAAAAAAAAGGGAGAAAAAATAGGAGGAGTTCTGAAGGCTCAATAACGAGCGGTACAGAATTAGTGGCAAACTCTGAAGGGGTGAACCGGACAAGATTGCTAAATTCCTGAAGGCTCAATAACGAGCGGTCCAGAAGTAAAAGCTTATTCTGAAGGGGTTAACCGGACCAGATAGCTGAAGTCCTGAAGGCTCAATAACGAGCGGTCCAGAATGAAAAGCTTACTCTGAAGGGGTTAACCGGACCAGACTGCTTAAGTCCTGAAGGCTCAATAATGCGCAGTCCCGAATTAAAAGCTTTCTCTGAATGGGTGAACCGGCCCAGATTGCTAGTCAGGATGAACGAACATGAATAATATCGTTGTCTTTTTAGATACTGCTTGATGAGATTACGCGCACGAGGACGTCCGCACGTCAGTATGGCCGTGACGGCGTCACCATTGTAAACAGCACGTGCAGCGGGCCGAGTTACGCAGTGCTATGCGTCACTTACGCCTCCCCACTCTCCCCACTACTCAAGCCGCTCTACATAAGCGAGCGCGCACCGAGGTGGGGATCATTCTTGTCGCAGGCTCGGCCCGGTGCACATGTTGTAGCGCTTAGAATTATTCTAGTATTTATTTAATCAATAATTAACAAACTGTTGGAATAAAAGTTGATTACTGCGATATTTCTGAATTTCATTTAAGATGTCAGACCTTTTGCCGACATATTTATAAAAATTCATCAATGTCAACAGGTATAAAAAAATCCTGAAATAATCTTGGTCAGATCATTTGAGGACCATGTAAGATTGGTGTCTGAAATGGTCTTTTAAGGAAAGAACCATACAGATTTGAGTGGACCTGTCCAGTCAGTGCACGCATTTGTCAGTAATCGGGAAGCTCAACTCAGAACTTAAGGAGCTCAACCATTAGACGAACAATACCAAAGAAAGGACATTTGGGTAGGCCGCATAAAGCACTCAAACTGCCAGATCATCTTTGAAACTACCTGAGAAAGTGAAAAAAAAAAAAAAAAAACTGACGCACATAGTCCTCACATTCACAATAATTTGATAATAAAGTTATACTTCAGAAAGTAAATTGTCATGTCATTCTATATGTAATAATTATCAAATGTCAAAGTTTATGTAAAATACAAATTAAAAAAATAGCAAAAATAAAAATAACAAAAAAAACATTCAGTATGCAAAAAATTGGAGCAACTCAATCCCAAGCCTTTTTGTCCTCAATATAATCTTTAACGGTATAAAAGGCTTTCTGGCACAACTTACGTTTAATGAATGATTTGAATTTATTAAGGCTTAGATCTTGAACGTGGCTTGGAAGTTTATTATAAAAGCGTATACATTGACATCTGAATGAGCCACCTATTTTCTTGAGCCTTGTTGTAGGTACAACAAATTTGTGTTTGTTATTAGTATTTATACTATGGATATCACTGTATTTTTTAAATACCTTCTTAGGTCTTAACTTAATTAGGTCTAACTAATTGACTAAAGCAACAAAATCATTCATTCAATTGTTCATTTAATCACAATAATTAACAATATGTGTATCGTTACATACGTAGTATAAAATAAAGTTAAAACTAAACTAAACTTTTCATGATTTACAAAATTAAATAACGACATTTTTTTTTAATTATTTGGTATTTCAATACAAAGTATGACCGCCTCTGTTGTGTAAAACTTGTAGGCAACGGTTTTTCATTGAATTTATAAGATTGTTTATCTGATGCTACGGCAATCGCTCCCAATGGAATTATAACAAGTCTTTCAGTTGTTTGGTTGTCGACACTTCGTCCGGGTTCTCTAGAACACGTCTCTGGAGCATGTCCCATGCGTGTTCAATGGGATTGAGGTCTGGCAATTGTGCAGGCCACGGCAATACCCGGATGTTTCCCATTGCCAAGTACTCTCTGGTCCTCCGAGCTGTGTGCGAACGCGCAATGTCATGCATCAGCGTGAAATCTGAGCCAAGACTGTGTTCAAATGGATGAACATAAGGCCCAAGGAAATCTTCAACGTAACTTTCAGCGTTCATATTGCCATCTACAAAAATGAGCTAAGTTCGTCTGTTCTTCATAATACCCGCCCATACCATCACTGTAGAGCCACTGTAAGGGTGCAGTTCCAGGACGCATCTCAGCCGGTCAGCATTTCCGGGATGACGATACACTCTTACCCTTCTCGTATCAGGCCTAAATCCAAACCGGGACTCATCGCAAAATAAAATTTTATCCCATTGCTCCTGGGTCCATGTCAAGTGTTCCCTACACCATTCGTTTCGACGGGCGCGATTCCCATGGCATATAGGTGAGCACCTAATTGGGCATCGTGCTCGTAGGCCGTATTCATGCAGCCTATTTCTCACGGTTTGGTGGCTAACAACAACACCGCTTGAGAATTGTAGCTTTAAACCTATCTCCCGGGCGGTTAACATCGCCGACGTTTTGCAGTCAGTAGTATGCTGTATGTATCGGTTCTATCGAGCAGTTGTACTCGTTCCACGTCCTGGGTGCTGCTCAGCAGGATCCCCTGTAACTTTGCCAAAGACGACAAATCACACTCCGATTGACACCAAAATGCCGAAAAATCTGGGACAGATTTCTTCTCGCTTGTAGAATTCCTAAAGCTCTCTGCATTTCATCAGCAGTCAAATGGCGTCACTCCATGACATAAAAAATGAGTCACCACACAATTTTTTCAAAACCTGTATATCTCTAAATGATAAAACTGAGATAAATACCAAATTTATCAAGCAATGAAAACACATGAAATCGGGAAAAAATTATTAGCTTTTATTTCAATGAAAACAAAACACATCCGAAAAGTTTCTATTTTTAAAATCAGCCAGTATAATGTTTTCGAGAACAAAAAGATTGTATACCAATCTACTTTGTTAAGTAGAAAATAGAGTATCAATTAATAAAACATGCAGTTTCTGTAAATGATGCGTGTTGCCTAGACTTTTTTGATGTGTGTATCTATAAAAATATCATGTAGGTATGGAAAAATTTAAATCTTTTCAGTAAGAGAGGTGAAAGACACAATTACGGGACTAGAAATAGGGACCAATTAGTTCAATTAGGTTTCAGACTGGCTTATCCTTCATGGGGTACTGTTTAAAATGTTACAATAAACTACCTCCCCACATATTCCAACTAAATGAAACGAATTTTAAATCTTGTATAAAACGCACACTATGCAGCCAAGCATATTATAAGTTGGGGATTACATCGCTGAATAAATATGCTTGGCTCAACGCTGGTCCAATTCCACAAGGGCACAGAAACTGATTGAATAGCATTCGAAAATATTGTTGGAGCTGCTGAAGATTGTAAAAACTATCTTTGCATCATTGTATATTTACTTGCATATGTGTGAGCACTATGTACCTACTATATAGCTACCATTTACTGGGTACGTCTTTCATTGACTTAAATGTGCCCTGGCGGCTGAGAGTATGTCATGCTCACTCAAATGTCTCGCTGGTGGTGGCGTGCATGCTGGATCATTAGATTCCCTTCAAAATGGTTGAGCTGAAGCGTGCTGATCCATGCGACATGTTCGTGAACGGGTGCCGTCAGCAGGGACTGATGGTCATCTATATGTATCTTTTTTATTACGGACGCTTTTTCCGTGCACGTCTTTCACATGAATGATGTAAACAATTTTTTGTAACAATATTTTGATTTAAAAGAGTGTCCGTGCAATTTCTTGCCCGTTCTTCTCCGTAGGTACCTACTACGCTTTGGAATGGGTAACTAGCTTCATCTTTCTGACTGACCGATCCCTTGACAATTCAAAAGTGCCTGTAATTTATGTATTTGAAATAAATGCTTTGAGTTTGAGTTTGCGTTTGCCTCGATATTTTGTTATTACAATATAATTTTAATACATTTTCTTTGTACGATTCTGTATAATACGTCGCAAATAACAAGCGTAACATTAATTTATTTGTTATCAATGCTATTTCAAATAGAGCTGTCATGTTTTCATGATTAGTAAGCAGTACTTATCGATCATTGTAGATAAAGCATTCAAGTACCTAGAATTTGTTGTTTACTTAAACAAAGGACAAAGCTTAGTCATTAGTGAGTAATAAACAATTTACATTCGTACGGTCACCAAATGTGATAACTGTGATAAGGAACCAGGGTCGTCGGATAAAGTTGAAGTTTAGTAAGAAACCGATGGATATTTTCGAATGAAATTTAACTTAAATAATAGAAAACAAATAGTTAATTTATCATATTAAATTTTATTTGAAAACATCCATCGGTTTCTTAGTAAACTTCAACTATATCGACGACCCTGTTACTTATCTCTTTTGGTGACTGTACCTATTATATATCCTTAATCAGCGATTCTACGTACCTACTTAATTGTATGATATTTTTAAACTAAACGTCTTGTTAAGCCGATATCAGACGCTTTACTCGAGTGAAGGTTAATTTTTGTTTCGTTCTTCGATCACATGACACCAAAAAATAAAATAGGAATGAACGTTCATCTGCTCCTTTCATTTCATTTTTCGATCTTTCGGTAGGCGAGTGAAAGATACCGAGTGCCGAAATCAAACATCGTGAGATCGGTTCTCTAATAAAATCACTTTTCATTTTTGATTCATGCACATCTTATGTTAATACGTATCATTTTGAGTGAAAGATGCCGAATGAAAGACAAAAACGAATTAATAATAGTAAGGCGTCTGAATGTAGGTGGTAGCCCACCCAATTTTCCTTTAGAAACACCTTTTTTAGTCTACGTAGAAAAGAAACCACGAACAACAGATAATATTAATCCTAGGAACTACAACCAGTTCTGTTTTTAAACGAAAGGGTAGCCGGACTATCCGTGGGCGTAATTAAAGGTTACAAAAGGATAGTTTAGGTATTGATAAATAAAGAATCGCGAATTGCATTGTACATTTGGTCACAGACAAACTGATAACACAGTACCTACATTGAGAAATCCAAGGTTCGGACAACAGATAAACTGATAACCAGCTTTCTTGTTTTAGTCAGCCACGAAGAAATCAGCAAAATTATTTGCGTAGTTAATATCTACTAGTTACCTATAGTTAATGGTAACAAAACCTGTTGTCCTACTAACCTCTTAGGGGTTTATTTATAAACGTTGCTTAAAGTTAAGAGGCGTTTAAATTTCAAAAATGTATGGTTAAACAGTCACTAATCGCTACTTAACTTTAAACAACGTTTATAAATGAAGGGTTAGTCTATTGAAACTCCGTAATACGCTAGGCTAGCTCAAAGTCAAAGTGTTATAACCACTGACGTGCGGCCTACTGTACTCTTGATATTACTACTGTAGCGGTATCTACATCGCCACATGCGAACGACGCATTACACTAACGTCACGCAAAATCCTGCATCGCGCAAGACGAGTTTACCGCGCAACCAGCATGAAACAACCTCCCGACATCAATCGTCGGACAGTAGTCCACCGGACACAACACCCGTTTGGTGGGTACCTCCCTTTTCTATGGAGTATGAGTGAACTTTATATCCTGTTCCCCATATCTCTATACTATGGAATCAATTCTCTAATAGTTGCCTTTCAGGTCTACAATCGACCGCTTGTCAGTTGAATATAGTTGCATTAATTTGAGCAGCAATAATTAACTCTATTGACCTGGACCGTAGTACTTACTGAATGCAGTAGGCTGCGTTTATCGAAAATGTATATTGTGCACATTGTTTTTTAGTTTACCAGCAACAATTTATAAAAATAAAATGACTATTGGCATTATTATGATTCGTCTTTTGTTAAAAATAAATTGTCTTTGGGCAAGGTGGTGTACAAGCACCTAGGTAGCAGCAATGCTAAGTTATATTAAAAGAGAAAATGCAATCTTTCGTAAAGACTTTCAAAATATACTGTCCCAGGAATCACCTTACGTCGAAAATAATGTAACAAATTACCATTGGCATAAAGATGATTCGTCTTTTGTTAAAAACAAATTGACTTTTCGGCAAGGTTGTGCAAAAGCAGGTAGCCACAATGCTACGTTAAATTAAAAGAGAAGATGCAATATTTCGTATGAACTTTCAAAATATACTGTCCCAGGAGTCACATTACGTCGAAAGTACTAAAACAAATGAGTATTGGCAAAGCAGGTAGCAATAATGCTAAGTTATATTGAAAGAGAAAATGGAATCTTTCGTATGAAACAAAATATACTGTCCCAGGAATCACTTTACGTCGAAAATTCTATAAAAAGGATTTTTTACTCAAAATTCCTAAGATTACAAAGTAAGTAATATAGCGACATAGTATCGCTTTCTTCGCAACATTTATACGAACACAATCCAACACATCTGGCGAACGTAACCTTGTTATGAAGAAAAACTTTCTTAATAAGAGCGCTATTTGGTTTGCTATTTCCCTCCATAGTCTTGAAGAGGAAACGATGAAATAATTACTTGTGTTTCTGTCTGTTGCCTTCTAATTGATTTTATTTCTGTGAAATGAGCGTGTTGCAGAAATAATCGAGTGCAGTAATATTGTTCGCTCGAAAGCCCATTTATTAGGATTGTAGACGCGGAGAAGAAAACTAGCGGTTCGTTTTTTTTAAGTTCTTGTTTGTTTTTTTGAAGTTGGTGTTGTTTATATGTATTGGAAATGTGATTGATAGGTATGTTTATTGTTTTGAATTATTTCAGAGAGATATTTTAATAGTTCATGTAATAAGCAGAATCAATCAACCGCTTAGGAATTTATAATGTAGCGATCAGGGGTACGTTAAGTTTTAAGTGTAAGAGAGGCTAATGCGCAGTAGGTATTTGAGGTTGAATTTCTAAAATGGAGATGTGACTCTATAGTCACATCTCTATAGAAATGCTGATTCAATAACTATTTATTGAATCAGCATTTCTCAGACAGTGACCTCTTCCTAATAGCGTCTGAACGCCCTGGATCCACCTTTGGCATCCCGTCTGAACCGCCATCTTTCATTTCATTGTAATGTGGTGAAAAATAACACATGTTTCATTTTCGTCAATGCTTTTATTTGAGTGTTGATAAAAATTATATCTTACATTGAGTATATTTTGTACTTCAATTAAGTACATATTTTCAACATTATCGTTTACGATAAGATACATAATCATTAAGAAAGATAAAAAATTCAGTAAGTATGCAGATCTCAATATTCCAACTTTCCAGGAATTTGTTGATGCAAAAGGTAAAAACCATCACAGTGCAGTTATCGATGTAGCAGGAATTGCTGCGTGGTTATGCTTCACAAGTTGAGTTGTGTTACACAGATTAGGCTTCATCATCATTTGTAAGGCAGGTCAAGATGATAGTTAAATCGCTGGAAACTTTTGTTATGACACTCCACTTTCGTCCAACATTGACCTGCTACAAGAGTGTATGGTAACCCCTGGCTTCCAGGAACTAGCGAGGCATGAAGGGTTGGACTCCCCAGTGTGAATAATGCGGGGGTGGTGGTGGATGGTGCGGTGGCGGTGGTTGGTACGGCGGTGGTGGCGGTGGATGGTGCGGGTGATGGTGCGGGGGCGGTGGGTGATGTGGATAGTGATGCGGTGGCGGCGGAGGCGGCGGCGGGTAATAATAGTTGATCTCTCTAGTACGGTGATAGCAGTGCGGTGTACAGAACGTCCCGCACTGCGGCCCGCAAGGACGAGCGTGTGGCGGCGGCATAACTGGAAGAAAACAGTTGGTCAATTTAAACAGTTTTAGTTCTTCGTACTGTATATTATGTTGGTGGAGGTACAGTTCTTGCTAAAGCTTTAAACAGTGAAAACTTAAATGCGGATAGTGCCACGATAACTACCGATAAACATGATGATAACACACTTTATATGACGCCACGTCCTCAAATTACTGTGTGAATATCACGTATGTTGTGTTAGTAGGTAGGCATACAAATAATCCATAGTTGGTAAACTGTAAAAAAAATATCTATGAACCACAACACTGAGTTCTCTCAAAACTGTTGGCTCCGATTTGAAGACGTCATATTTTTTTTTGTGAACATTGCACTTTCAAAACATTATTGACCACATCTGTATTACTTCATAGTCCACTTTCCATACAACTTTGCCCAGCATAATCAGTCTATAATATTCTGGGACAAAGGCCTCCACTCGGTGAGTGGACCACGTGGGCCCACTGCGGGTTGGTAGATGTCACATGTCTTCGACAACTTTGCCCAGTATCCTTAAAATTAAGAGTAATAACCAACAAAAAAATGTCCCTTACCTTGTACTGTTACTTCCTTTTATTCACAAAGAAAACAATAATTTTGCTAAATAACTTGTTTACTGCAGGTGAAATCAACAGTGAATGATAAGGGTCCTATCGTTGTACCTATTTATCGTATTTTTCGTAAGCTGCGCAGGTCCTTATCAGACGAGCTGTTAAAGCGATATCGAAAACGTGACGCTGATGACTAATAACTCAGTTATAAGTAACAGGGACTATTTTCTAACGAAAACGGAACTTGGTGAATACGGGTCTTATTTTTAGTGACACACATTATTTATATATAAATGTACCTGCGGGGTTATTGCGTAACACACTAACAGTAGGAATAGCTTTCATTTTGACAGTTCAATAACATACATTTTTCGAACATATGAAGCAATGGGTTAGCAATAGGCTTCAAAATGATTCGGATTGTGATTGATAGTGTGTTACGCAATTAGGGTACTGGCGTGAGTCATCTCTTATTTCAAAGAGTTTTAGATTTACGTGGCCTAATATTAAATATGATTTGACTGCGGTGAAAATGGCTTACCGACCTAGACGTAATAATCGTATATGCAGGGTAGATCGGACACGAAATCACACAAAATAGAGAAGTTTCCAAAAGAGATGTTCTTGGAAACTTCTCGAACACACTGAAGCCACACACTGATATACGTAGGTAGTGTTGGTACTTAATAATAACAAATTTATTGAAACGAAAAACTAGTTTACAAAAACTCTGTGTTCGATAACAACTGCATTAGTATAATACTGTGTCGCACTCATTAACGCCCACCTCCAAAAAGTTGGGACAAAAGCATAACTAAAAGACTAAAATTATACTAAAATAGAAAAATTAAAAACAAGAACTTAAAATTAAAACTGAATAATATTTATATTTATACTGTGTATGGGGGTGTGTATGTGTGTGTGTGTGTGTGTGTGTGTGTGTGTGTATGTGGGGGGAGGAGAGATGTCCGTTTATGAAGGGGGTGTGTGTTTGCGCATGTTATACATATAAAGGGCAATAGGAAAGCCAGTTTAAGTTTTTACATATGAGTAGTTGAAAATTAGGGCATCCAGATCAAAAAAAAGATCTGGATACCCTAATTTCCACTATTCGAAATGAGACTTCTAATCATTAACGTGAATAGTATCTTCGAGAACTATCTATTCAAAATACCTCTTACTCGAAACTTATGTTCAGAATCCTACAATTGAATAGTATTGAACTAGCTATACATTTCACTAATCTATTCTACTCAGACATATGTATCTATTCAGTATAATGTACCTATGTAATACGAATGATTGTATTTTATTCAATTTATTGTCATTTATAGCATCAAACTTACGAACGTTGCTAAGTGCGCTAATGTTTACATAATTCCCGTTAAGGAAACTGAATGCATTCCACGCTAACTTTGCCTCTGTAACTATGCAGATATATCTATGTTATTATTAGACTCACTACTATAGAATGTGATTCAATCGTGTCCATGTTTATTTATAAAATATGAATAGATGTGATAAACCTACCTACTCAAATAGGTAACTATACCATCTTTTAATGCGACGAATGCATGACATTGAATGATGAATTTAAATTAATAATAAAATATTAATAGTATGAAAAGTTTATTTTCTCTACACAAGTTATGTACTTACAGCTAATTTTCGACAATAGTGCACGAACAAGGAGCTAACTTTGTGAGAGACTTGACGTGACTTTGTGTGTACCTACCTAAATGAGTTTCCTGCAGTAGGTATACACCTACATTTAGATAAAAATGTTAATTGAAAGTCAGAAATTAGTTAAAACTGTTTATTTTCCATGTAAATACATATAATTAATTACATTTTCCTATACCTTTCGATTTGCTTGATTACAACTTTAAACTAAGTTATCTAAAATACTTATCAATTATTTTAATATAAACTTAACTATACTGTATTTTACTTATCAAATCTTTAGCACCCCTGTAAAGATCATCACTAAATACATTTTCAACAATATGCTGAGCACATACATCAGCCTTACACGCACATAATTTAGAACCATCGAATTCTTTGACATCAAAGATTTGAATGCGTATTATTTTACGCTGTGGACCCCGTACAGATTTTTTAACATACGAATACATAATTTCACTTCCTCTTCTTTTATTGTTGATGTTGTTAGTGGTACTACAGTGCGGTCCATTTTCAAATTGGAATGGTTTGTCCATCTGTACATTTTGACACAGTGGTAATGGTGGTGAAATGGGGGAATATGATGAGTTCGGTCTTTCTCTTTCCATATAGTTCATCATATTTTGACGTAATGTTTGTGCAGCTGGAAATGGTGAGTATGATGGGGTGGAGATGAAAAGATCGCCGGATTCTTGAAACATAATAGGTACATTGAATTATGTAAACATCGATTTTATAACTTATTATAAAAAAAAAACTACAATAACAATGAAAACAGTTATCATAAACAGTTATATTCTAATTGAAATAAATAAATAAATAAAACTTAATAAAAGTTGTTGTTTTACTTACCGACATTATAGATGAAGAGAGTTAACAACAGTGTGATTTTCCTTAGTTCTGTACTGATTTTATACTTGTTTCAGGTATAATTTATTTTGTTATTAAGGTTCAAAATTATTAGATTTAATTCAGCTTCTTTTTTAAACACAGAAATATGAGATTTGCTGATTTGTCATACCTCCACATGTCTAGGAGTTACATACGAGCGTCCAAACCGCGACGTTTGTGTCGTCAACAACATTGAATCCGATTGTGGACTTTCTCATTTATGTTGATAAATTATAGAATTTCCCATTTTTATTTAGGTACATAAGGTTTAAAATCGGATATCGTTTATCTGTGAAGAAACGCTGTAAATCGTAAAACCATACGTAAACCGCTGTGATTTATACCGAACGTAAACCGCTGTGTTTTGTTCGCTCGTGTACGCAATTGTCAATTTTTGCATGCATGCAATTTTACAAATTTGGATTGAATGACGTGATTTTAGGCCTATATAAACAGGTCGTAAATTAGTTCCCGACACACATAAAACAGGAGGACAAAGGAAGGAACAAACCAAAGCTCCAAGTTTAATTTTTAACAAGTGTCTACCTACATTATCTAATCATCAGCATGTAAGTACATACCTACTTATGATTTATATTTAACTATTGAATTAATTATTGTTATATTAATTTATTGTTATTTATTCAAGTAATATAGCGTTCATCACTCAACAGTTAGCCAGCACGTTTAGCTCGGAGACTGAGTGATGGGCTTTCTGTACGGTACGTCGTAGGTTCGATTCCTGCACGAATCAAAAATTGACTAATTATTCATCTATTTAAATAGTCGACACGTTTGGCCCAGTGGCCGAGCAATCGGTTTTCTATAAGTAGGTACAACATATCATGGATTCGATTCCTGTACGAATCAACACTATTATGAAATATCTTTGCCACATCTCGGAACCGTGCGGTACCGAACCTTTGGAAGACGTATGAGAGGTCGAAGTCAACTCGTAGAGGCTTAGACAATTTTAAATGATGAGGAGGTACTTATTATCATTATTATTATTTTCAACATATTTATTGCAATAGCTGAGCAATCGATTTCCTATATTAAGTGTCACAGATTCGATTCCTGTGCAGATAAAACATTTGTACTTATAGACTAAATATAGTTGTTTCGAGATCCAGGTGTGTGGACATTCACGACACAGAATTTATCCTAATGTAGATTAACGAAAAAGAAAAACAATATTTTATTTTATTTATTTTATAACTTTCTATCTATTCATCTTCTTATCAATTCACCTTTTGAAATGTAATTCAATTAATGAAGAAACAGATCGATTACAGGACAGCAATAACACTTCTTTTTTTTTTTGTTCGCAGGTCCAAGCTACTCGCCAACGACCTTCTTCTCTCCAGTGACGATTCTGAACAGGAGGTGAAACTGAAGAGAAAGTTGGAGGAAAGAAAAACGAAACGGGAAAGATCTGGCAAGTCAGGTGAAGGGTCAAGTACAAAGAAGTCGAAATCGATTATCTCCCCGGTTACACTACCAGCTCGAGTTACAGCTAGTGAATTATTCGGTGAAGACAGTGATGACGAGGGAAGTGTCGCCCGAACACAGAGCTCCATTAAAACCGGTAATATACCACCTCTTTATTCTTATTTCACAAGAAGGATGGCTAAGGGTTATTCCCGACAAATTAGCGAGACCAAAGAAGGGAAATATTATGTGGAGGTGAAAATATATAACACAGATGAAATTAAAAAAATTATGCCAATAAATAGATGGCGCTCCGCCATTACTACCATAAAGACTAAATTGGATGAAAATAAGGAGTCTTGGCATCATATAAAGAAATTCATCCAATCAACTCAAACAGATTTTAAGAATTGTCCACTCACGCATATAGGAACTTACGATAGTTAAGCGGATTTCTAATTACTATAAACAAACTACTTAGAATAACATTTTATACTTACATAACCTAAAATCATAATCAGTAATAATTATTTTAGCGGATTTCTAATTACTATAAACAAACTACTTAGAATAACATTTTATACTTACATAACCTAAAATCATAATCAGTAATAATTATTTTAGTGTACCTACTTATTATGATGATTTGTTATTTTTTTTATTTTTACTATTAAACATTTCTATGTAATATTAGTTTTCTTTTCTTTTTTCACAGTAACACACCTCAACAACAATATATCAAGATCTAGAAAGTCAGTAAACTGTGACAAATGTAAAATTTTAATACCAGCAAATCAGTATTCCTATCACATGAGAACTAATATACACAAAGCAAATTGTTTATTGAATACCAAGTTCACAAATATCCATATAATTGCAACAGCATTCAAAAACAGATTAATGACCTATAGATTGAATGTCACTCAGAAAGACGAGTACCTCGGTCTAGAGGCGTTCCTGTGTGAGCATCAAGTAAATCTAACAGAATTGATAAAAATGTCTCTGAATGAACACAATTGTATAAAATTGAATTTTGAATTGTTTGCCTATTTTATGCTACCAAAATTAGACGAAAAACAATTAAAGTCGTTTAACACCAAGTACGACATTGTTTTTAAGAACACTGATTTGAATGAATTACAAACTAAAGTAATGAATATACTAAACAATAAATTAACTGAGTTCCAGCACTGTCAATCTGGTTGGACATTCGTGTCTATGAGTCATCTCGAAATTAATATAAACAAATATTCTCCTATGAGAGGCGGGTCTTATATAGAACTTCCGTCAGCTATTAAACATTCTAAGAGTTGTATAAATATAAAAAATAAAGATAATTGTTGTTTTCTATGGAGTATAATTGCTGGATTATACCCAGCTAGTAATAATGTATGCAGAACAAGTTCATATCCTCATTATTCGTCTGTTTTAAATATTGAAGGAATGTCTTTTCCTCCTACGATAAATGATATTAAAAAGTTTGAGAAAAACAATCCAAACATTAGTTTAAATATTTATGGTATACAGAATAAAATTGTGACTGGACCTCTTTATGTATCGAAAAATAAAAGAAAAAGTCATATTCATTTACTTTATATTGAATACAATACCATTGGACACTATTCTTTAATTAAAGATTTGACACGTTTAGTACGACGTCAAGTAACTCATTATAAAGGTAAAGTTTATTTGTGTGATACATGTTTACAATTATTTAATAGCGAAAAAAGATATAATTCGCATAACTGCTCTAAAATTTTGTCTATTTTACCTGAAAAGAATTCTGTAGTTAAATTTAAACATTATGAGAGACAGCAAAAAATTAATTTCATAATTTACGCTGATTTTGAATGTATTTTAATGGACTGTAATGAAAGTAACTCTTTAAACACTCAGAAACTAAAAATACATAACCCGTCTTGTTTTGCGTATTATATTTGTTGTGCACATAATGATCAATTAAATAAATATGTTTCATATCGAGGTGCAGATTGTGTAGAAGTATTCGTTAAATATTTAATAGAAGACGTTAAACTTATACATACGCTTTTAAGTAGTAAAAAGCCAATGAACCCTTTATCAGCAGAGCAAGAGATGGATTATCGAAATTCAACTACATGAAATATATGTAAACAATTATTATTTAATGATAAAGTCCGAGATCATGATCATATTACATCTGAGTATCGTGGAGCGGCGCACGCCCATTGTAACTTAATGTATAGAGTTTGTTCATTCATTCCTGTTGTTTTTCATAATTTGTCCGGATATGACTCACATTTATTCATTACAGAGTTAGCAAAGTATGATGGCTCTATTAACGTAATACCGAAAACTAAAGAAAAATACCTTTCAATAACAAAAGTAATAAATACAAAAAAAGAAAAAATTCAAATAAAGTTTATTGATTCTTTTCAGTTTCTCAGTTCTAGTCTAGATGCATTAAGTAAAAGTTTATCAGAAAAGGATTTTTTTAATTTATCGAGAGAGTTTACAGACAAAAATAAATTTGATTTAATGCGAATAAAGGGCATTTATCCATATGATTATATAGATTCTTGTTCCAAATTTGATGAAACGGAACTTCCATCAAAGCATAGTTTTTATAACAGTTTGTGTAACCAACATATAACTAATGAAGAATATTTACACGCACAAACAGTCTGGAATGTTTTTGAAGTTAAATCCCTTGGCGAATATACAGATTTATACCTAAAATGTGATGTGCTTTTATTATGTGACATATTTGAAAAATTTAGAAAAACGAGCTTACAATACTATAAGTTGGATCCCGCTTATTATGTAACGTCACCGAGCTTAAGTTGGGATGCAATGCTTTTATATACCGGCATTGAACTTGAGTTGATAAGTGATTTACAAATGTACGAGTTATTAGAAAAAGGAATTCGTGGTGGGCTGGCACAGTGTTCTCTACGTCATGCTGTAGCGAATAATAAATACTTACCACATTTTAATGAGTCAGAACCAACTAGTTATTTAATATATCTTGATTGTAATAATCTATATGGTTATGCTATGATGAAGAAGCTTCCTATTTCAGAATTTAAGTTTTTGACTCCAAAAGAAATTAGCAACTTTGATGTAAATAATGTGTCAGATAATAATGATTATGGTTATATTTTAGAAGTAGACTTGAATTATCCGAATTATTTACATAACAAGCATAAAGACTTACCTTTTGCAGTTGAGAAATTAGTACCTCCTTATGGAAAATCGTCGAAATTGGTTGCAAACCTTTATGATAAGCGTAATTATGTTATTCATTACGTTCACTTAAAAGAATGTTTAAAAAATGGCTTAATTTTAAAAAAGATTCATTGCATACTTAGCTTTAGACAAGAATCCTTTCTAAAAGAATACATCGATTTGAATACCAGTCTTCGTCAAAATTCCAAAACTGCGTTTGAGAAGGACTTTTTTAAATTATTAAATAATGCCATATTCGGTAAAACGATTGAAAATAAACGTAAGCAAGCTGATGTTAAATTAGTAACAAGATGGAGAGATACTTGTAATAAAACTAACAAGCATCTTGGAGCTGAAAAATTGATAGCTAAACCAAATTTAAAAAGTATTTCAATTTTTTCGGAAAATTTCATAGCTGTGGAATTGTATCGTGAAAAAGTTGTTTTAGATAGACCTATTTATATTGGATTCACAGTTTTAGAATATTCTAAGCAACACTTATACCAATTTCATTATGACTTTATGAAAAATAAATACGAAAACAATGTCGAGCTGTGTTACACCGATACCGATAGCTTATTATATTTAATTTACACAAATGATTTTTATCATGATATGCATGATAATCTTACTAAGTTTGATACCAGTAATTTTGCAATAAATAATGCTTATCACATACCACAACTTAATGCAAAAATTCCTGGATTGTGGAAACATGAGATTGGTGACGATTTAATTACAGAATTTACAGGTTTAAGAGCTAAATTATATTTTATAAACAGTGTCAAGACCCAAATAAAAAAAGCTAAAGGTGTTTCCAAATCTATAACTTCTAAACTGAAATTGAATGATTACAATGATGTAATGCTGACCAATAAAGCGCAAAGATGTAAAATGAATATGATAAAATCGATTAAACATGTTTTATACACTCAACAAGTAGATAAACAAGTTTTAGAAAGAAACGATGACAAAATCCAAGTATTACAAGATCAAATTCACACATTACCATGGGGTCATTGTGATTCTATGTTTTTAGATTATTCTAGTGATGTGTAATCTGTAATTATAATTTATATTTTTATAACTTAAATGAATGATTTTCACTCCGTTAAATTATATCTATGTTTTTAGTGCATAAATTGAATGTGTAATCGTAGGTACTCTGTTATAAGTAAATGTTTATAATAAAAAATATTTTTATTATTATTTAATAAACGTATATAGTATAAAAAAAAAAAAAAAAAAGTATTTTATTTTAACTCTACCACTTTACCTTACACTTCAGAATATTCTTCACGATTTACTTCCAAATCTAGAGTTAATTGTATCTATGATAAAGTAATGTATAGATAACAAGAATAATAGATTATAACATCTATTTTATAGAAGTATATAAACACTGATCATTTCCCTTTACCCACATTACACAATGAAGTTCGTCAAGCAACCGCAGACATTTGAAGTTAATAATATAAAATTAGATAACAATTCACAAAAAGTGAGACATAGTACGCTATTACCTAATACTATCAGATGTATAATATGTGGTCCATCTAATTGTGGTAAAACCAACATAATGCTAAATTTGATATTTCATAAAAACGGTGTTAAATTCAAGCATATTTATTTATACTCGAAGACAGCTTTCCAGCCAAAGTACTGTTTTCTTAAACAAGTTATGAACAGTATTCCAGATGCAAATTTATTTGTCTTCAATGATAATAAAGAAGTTATACATCCTAATGATGCTTTGAGTAATTCAATAATAATTTTTGATGATGTTGCATGTGAAAATCAAGTAAACATTCGTAATTACTTCGCAATGGGAAGGCATAAACAGATAGATTGTTTTTATTTATCACAAACTTATTCCAAAATACCAAAACAACTAATACGAGATAATGTGAACTTAATGATTATCTTTAAACAAGACGAAACAAATCTTAAGCATATTTATAATGAGCATGTAAATACGGATATCGACTGGTTTCAATTTAAAAAACTTTGTTCGATTATATGGCAAGATCGATTTGATTTTTTATTAATAAACAAAGACTGTCCTCTTAATAAAGGTAGATACAGACAAGGCTTCGATACATTTATATACTTCTAGAACATACATAAATACCAACTCAGTGAATGAAATATACCAATCAATGACTAGCGTTTGTTAAAAACAGTTGGGTAAAATTAAAAAATCTGATAATGGATGTTAACATTAAAGAACAATTGATAAAATCAATAGATACTATAAAAAATAAAATAAAGATAATACAAAATGAAGAAGATACTGCTAATTTAAATTTAAAAAAAGTCTTCAAGTCAATAACAGATCCATTAGAAACATTAATTAAAGCGAATGATAAAGATAAAGCAACATTTGACATTTCTAAAGACGAGAGTAATATATTTGGAAGACTTACCTCATCCCCAGATTATGAAAATTTAAGAAAATATATGAGCCCTGCTTCAAATAATGATTCTGAATGTTACAAAGACGTTCGTTTAAGAAATTCATCTAAAGATTCAAATAATACACTTATTTCACTGAATAAAGAAGATATGATGGAAATCTATGATGATAACCTGAATGTACCATTTGGGATACGTAGTGAAAACAAAAATCTGATGATGGGGGGTTCCAAAGTAGCGCTTTCACTTACAAACAATGCTAGGAATTCACCCAAAATAGTTACTGTTAATAAAAAGCATTATGAATTGACATCAGGCCTCAAAGAACTTTTACTACGAAATAAACCTGATCTTAATCTGGTGACTGAAGTAGATAAAATTGTCTATAAAGATATGCTCCATAATACACACGCGCATAAACGAGACTATCACCCCAATGGTCAAATAAAAGGTGATAAAAGTTTAAAATATCGTCAAATTATTAAGCCTTTATTTTCACAAAATAGTGATGTTCAAGATGAAGGGCAGATAATGAAATCAAAAAGCGGTGGTTTTTTACCTAAACTGAAAAAATATAAAAGTAATACGGATTATATTTATTGGGATGACCCTAATGAACTCATTGAAAGATTGAAACTTCTGATTGCTTCAAAAAATGCTGGCAATACTAATCATGACAATGAAATTATATCTATAGTAGAAGAGTTAAAAGAAGCTAGTATTATAAAAGAATAAAAATCTTGGAATTATTCTCAGTTATTAAGTTGTATAGAACATGAGTGAACATAAATATGTTAATTGTGTTTGTACAAAACAAACATCAGTCATAAAAGATAGTAGTATTAGTGTTGAGCATATTGAGATTACAAATACATCAGGAAAAACCGAATCCAAAAACAAAAGTAGTGATGACCAAATTAACATAATTAAAGTTGATGTATCAGAGAAAATAGAACAACTAAAGATATTGATTTCAATTATAAATGAGAGAGTAAGAAGACTTGAAAAAAATATTGCGTTAAAAGAAATTGCAGGAAAATTAAATAAGCATTATGAGCAAAGTAGATGTCATAAATGAAATTCATAAATGTGCAAGAGTTAACTTTCCAAGAAGACAGGTCATACTTAAAGATATTGATGATCTTTGGCAAGCCGATTTAATGGATATGCAAGCAATTTCAAAAGTAAATCGCGGCTACAAATATATACTGGTAATCATAGATGCTTTTTCGAAATATGCTTGGACAATTCCTTTGAAACAAAAGAATAAGCAACAAGTATCAAAAGCATTTAAAACCCTATTAGATAAAGGACGTGTTCCAAAAAATTTGCAAACCGATCTTGGTAAAGAGTTTTATAATGACCTGTTCAAAAATATTGTAAAAAAGCATAAAATTAATCATTATTCAACTTATTCTACTAAAAAAGCCTCAATTGTTGAAAGATTGATAAGGACTTTAAAGAATAAATTATATAAAGAATTTAGTCTTAATGGAAATTACAAGTGGTTTAATGAAACGCTCAATAAAAACGTATATGAATATAATAATACTACGCACAGAACTGTTGGGCGAACACCAGCTTCTGTAAATCATATCAATAAAACAAGTATTTTACAGAGATATTTTCATGTAGCTCAGTCTAGGAAAAGCACAAAGTGTAAGAAATTTTGTGTTGGTGATTTTGTGAGAATAAGTAAATACAAAGGATGTTTTGATAAAGGTTATTATCCAAATTGGTCAACAGAAATATTTAAGATAAAAACAATACAAGAAACGAATCCAACCACTTATTTAATAGAAGATTCACGATGCCGACCAATACTAGGAGGATTTTATGCTCAAGAACTACAGAAAACCTGCCATTCTGAGTTATATCTTGTTGAAAAAGTTTTGAAAAGCAAAGGAAATAAAGTTTATGTTAAATGGCTCGGCCTTCCTACTAGTGAGAACAGTTGGATTGATAAAAAAAAAATATTATAAGTATACTTAAGTGAACTAAACAAGAACATTAGGTTCTCATGGATATTTAAGCAAATACATGTTTTGTTTTATTCATTACGAATCTGTTCTTAAAACAATAAGGACTTGTATTTGTACACTTTTAAGTTTACATACGTTACTATTGATTTAAAGAAAAATAAAGGAATAGAAATGAAGACAAGACGATGTAATTCAGTCACCAGAGAAACGGTTTCCACTACACCCAGTAAAAAAAGTAAAGTGAAAACCGGTGCAGGTTTTAAGAAGACTCTTAAAAAAATTGTTACACATACTAAAAAGCACATTAAAAAACTAAAACCAAAATGTAAGAAAGCATTGATGGAATTAGCTTACACCACAGCTAAAGACTTTGCATCAGATCTACCAATTAAATTACCTAGAATTATACCAGTACCAAAAACTGGTGGATTTCTTCCTTTAATACCAATATTTGCCGGATTATCTGCTGCCGGCAGTTTAGCAGGAGGTGCTGCTGGGATTGCAAAAGCTATTAATGCATTTAAAACAGCTAAGAAGCAATTGTTTGAATCGGAACGACACAACAAGGAAATGGAAACGATGTTGATTGGACGAGGATTACACCTTAAGCCTTACAAAGACGGTTTAGGTATTTACATCGCAGAGAAAAAAAACTGAAATGTCGGCTACCCAATAGAGCTTTAACAAATATTGATATAATGAAACACTCAAATAATATTCCATTCTTTCGAGGTGTGTTTATGAGAGATAAACTACCAGATAACGTATCACGAATAGAATGTGGAGTGATCAATCTAGACTCGTCTAAAAACTCTGGCACTCATTGGGTAGCATATGGTAAAATAAATGAATACATAGAATATTTCGACAGTTATGGTAACCTAAAACCTCCAAAAGAATTTATGAAATATGTTGGAAATAACATTCAGTATAATTATAAAAACATACAACGTGATCATACGTATAATTGTGGACACTTATGTTTAAAATTTCTTAAGTCATTTTGGAAAGACAATAAAGAAACATAACAAAATTATTGTGTTTTATTTTAATGTTTTTGTTTGTAACTTATTTATGACATTATAAATATTTAACTCTTGACATTCTACACACATTCGTAGGTTGTCCTTTGTGATAGTCACTACTCATTTTATTAAGTATTATTGAGCTAAATCTCATTTGTTTATTCATGTAAGAATAATATGTTAGTATTCAATAAAACTCCTAGTGGGAGAGGAAAATGTAATATTTCAGTTCCTATTTCCAAAGAAGGTAGACGTGTTAACGTGATCAACGTTAGAAGAATTACTAAAGAGAATAAAAGATTTCTCCAAGATATTGGACTTAAATTAAAATAATGCTTCAAATAACAGATTTACCACAACATGACAACTCTATTGAGAGTTATGAGATTCACAGCTACAATCCGTATAATACCAGTTTTAAAGAAAACGATGAAATCAGAATACCCATTCATCAACAAGATTTGTATGTATTACCGTCAGGCAGTTCCATTTTTATAGAAGGGTATGCAAGCGCATATTTTAAAGATACAGCTGGAAAAATATTGAAAAAGGATGTTGATTTTATAAATAACCCAATTTCGTATTTATTCCAAGATATTAGGTATGAAATAAATGGTGTTGAAATCGACCGCATTAAAAATGTTGGTATAACAACAACCTTAAAATCGTACGTCTCCATGAATGAAGGTGAAAGTAAAGCTGCAGCAGTCTGGGGATGGAACTTAAATGGTACGAAAATAAAAAATGAACATTTTAGTGTTATCATTCCATTGAATAGAATACTGGGATTTGCAGAAGATTATAACAAAGTAATAATCAATTGTAAGCATGAACTTATACTACAAAGAAGTAGCTCGACATTAAACTGTGTGCTTATGGAAAAAAATGATAGTGTAGACATAGATATACAAAAAATACAATGGCGTGTACCACATATTAAAGTTTCTGATCGTAACAAATTGTTATTGCTTAAGAGTCTTGAGAGAGATCGTCCTATACAGTTAGCATTTAGAAATTGGGATTTGTATGAATATCCATTATTACCAAGAACAACAAAACATTCCTGGTCAGTGAAGACCACTTCCCAGGTAGAAAAACCAAGATTTGTTATATGTGGGTTGCAAACAGCCCGGAAAGCTAATAAAACCAAAAGTTCTTCCATTTTTGATCATTGTAATGTAAGCAATATTAAATTATTTTTAAATTCGCAATACTATCCGTATGACTCACTTAATCTGAAATTTGATGAAGGTAAATACGGTATATTATATGAAATGTATGCTCATTTTCGTCAGTCGTATTACAACTTAGGTATTGATCCGTTGCTTAGCCTAAATCAGTTCAAAGCAATTGCACCAGTTTTTGTGATTGACTGCTCAAGACAAAACGATTCGCTTAAAACTGGACCGGTTGACGTGCGAGTGGAAATCGAATGTTCTGAAGATATTCCAGATAATACATCTGCATATTGTTTAATAATAAACGATCGACTGTTCGAATACAAACCCTTGAGTAATATTGTGAGAAAATTATCATGAATGTTATCGTAGATGTTCAAGGCTTTAAGAGTGAAGAAAACGAGTTTATTCCAAAAGAAATAGCAATAATGTGTAAAGGACGCATACAAATATTGTTGATAAAACCACCGCGAGCGTTTCATGACTTAACAAAGAAAGAACGATTACAAGTAGCTTGGATTGAAAAAAATAGAGGAATATACTGGAACGAAGGCATTGTACCATATTTTAACTATAAAGCTAGCTTGGGTATTTTTTTCAAAAATAAATCTTTGTTTACAAAAGGCAACGAAAAAGTGTTATGGTTAAAAGATATATTCCAAATTAATAATGTATTTAACTTAGAAAGTAAAAACTGTCCTAGTTTAGTAACATTGTATAAAAACTATTCAACTTCATCTGACATTAAAAGTTGTATGCATCATACCAATATATGCGCCTTAAAAAATGTATTTTGTTTAAATAAGTGGTGTGAAGAAAATAATGTTCTCATCTAATAAATTAAGAACTGCTTATTACATAAATATTTACAATATAAGTGCTTCAAAGTGTATCTTGCTAAAATAGTGTTTTTATTTAAGAAGTAGAAATAAATATTTACAATTAAACTACTCTGCAGTCTTATTTTTCGAACACCTATGATATCAATACAATATAAAATTAAGTATTTCATTAGTAGTAAAAACTTCTATATGTCATTCCTGCTCAATTACAACTCGGAACACCACATCTTTATAAAGGGATCCCTTCTTTTCGCATAATGTTCTTTGTCCTAATATACTTCGGCATAACGATTTTGGCACAATTTGTTTTGGCATAATAATACTTCGGCATAATTTTTTTAGGCATACATTTTATGTTGGCATAATCATCTTAAAGACTAATTTGTTTTGGCATAAATTTGATTCGCATAACGTTAGTAGGCCTAATGACTATTAGCATAATATTGTTGGTTAAAAATTTAATATGCTGTGCAACAAAAGTTAGCGACAGAACCGAATTGCTGCAAAACCGACTCCACGTAGTCTTGTTTGTCCTACCCCTAGAGTGTAATTTAAAATCGCGTAGGCGCGTAGGGGCGAGGCGGCCCGCGGGCTGAGGAGCAGGCGGCTGCGAGCGAGCCGCCGCGGCTGAGGCTGGCCGGCGAAGCCGGCCAACAAGCCGAAGCTGCAGTGGTGAGCGAAAGCCGTCTGCGACGATTAGCACGCATGGGGCCGCCGGAGGCCCGCAGCGCCGGAGCCGTGACAGAAACCCTGCCTGCTGCATGCTTGCTTGCATGCTGCATGCTTGCTTGTTTGCTGCATGCTTGCTTGCATGCTTGCTTGCATGCTGTATGCTTGCTTGCTGCATGCTTCCTACAGCGAAAAAAAAACCCACAAAATTGTTCATAAAAAAGTTATGCTTTAGAACTTTATGCTTAATAAATTTATGCATTAGAATATTATGCTTAATCATTATTATGGTTAGAGAAATTATGCTTAAAAAAATTATGCGTAAGCTGTTATGCTTAATTATATTATGCGAAAATATAATTATGCCAAACAAAATTATGCTAAGTTATATTAGGTCTTAACATTTTATGCAAATGGATAGGGAACCCTTTATAAATTGAGATCACCAGATACAAGTCTTCATTAATCTTTTATACTTACCTGTATCGAGACCTTCTTATAAATGATTCAAAATTATTTCAGCCCACGATATGAAATATATAATAAACATAAAATTCGATTATGTTCATTTCGACATTATTGGGCTACAGTAGATTCAAAACGAAGATTGGTGATGGAAATGGCTGATGCAGGTTTTTTTTACTGTGGAAGTGGTTTAAACGATAAAGTTATGTGCTTTTCGTGTGGAGGTGGCATCGAAGATTGGGAGTATTATGATGATCCTTGGATGCAACATGCTATATTTTTTCCTGATTGCTTTTATTTAAATGCTGTAAAAGGAACAGATTATCTTGACAAAACAAAACGTCTATTTTTTAAAGAAACAAAAATATAAAATTATTTTAAAGTGGAAGAGGATTATTATATTGACTGTCCGCTGAATAAGCTACTAAATGCTATTAGCAATGGAGTCTAAGCAACTATAAATTACTTACAGTCATTATAAACCGACGTTCGATTCCTACCATTGTAGTAAAAGGTTGAGTCCTAAACTGAATTAAACAATTTAAAAATAAATTGTATAAAGTATAATTAATAGCTACCATGCAAGATTCAGTGAAATATACTTCTGAAGGCATTTGTAAAATTATTATCCAGAACGCTAACGGCGAGGCTATATTTTTCCGAGAAATGCAGCCCGCTCATAAAAAATCAAGCGCAGATTTATCAAAACCTCAGGTTAGAGATACAACGCAAGAAGATTTATTCTATCAAAACATGCATAATACAATAAATTCAGGAAACATTCAAGAACTTGTCTTTAAAAGTGGTAGCAGAGAGCTAACATTCTCACGAGTTAACGATATGCAGATTGGTGCTGAAAAATTGAAAGCGGGTTCCACAAAGTGTAAGGACACTGGCACATCATCAATGAGGAACATAAT
Organism: Dryobotodes eremita; assembly: GCA_917490735.1. Lineage (NCBI taxonomy): Eukaryota > Metazoa > Arthropoda > Insecta > Lepidoptera > Noctuidae > Dryobotodes > Dryobotodes eremita. The sequence continues at coordinate 11,407,047 of OU823251.1, read as the reverse complement.
ACATGATTTAGTGATACCTGATTCAGAAGACATTATATGCTATCAAATTCTACCAGAAGATGAAATTCCTTTTATTTAAATCAGTTTGAAATAAATTTCAATTCCAATCAGTTGAAAAGTAACAGAGGTTGAATAGATATGAACTGGGCAGACACGTTTACAGATCTTCTTTCCTATTTGAATAGGTGAAAAGTGATAATTGAACGTTTCTAGATCAGATCAGGCGTTTTGAAGAGTAGTTGAAGATACTATTCACATGAATAAATACGAATAGTGGAAATTAGGGTATCCAGATCTTTTTTTTGATCTGGATGCCCTAATTTTCAACTACTCATATGTTTCTACTTCTTCATAAGTGAGTGTATGAAGCCATTTATCCGTGACCCTTTGACATTCTCTCAGAGTCAGTGCATATATTGAGCTGTTTATTTACTCGATTATACAAAGTGGAGCTAAGAAAGTGATATTGCCGCCGAGCAACTAGAACTTTGGCAGATTCCACCTGAAAGACTGTTAGATCTGCGTTTTTGACTAACGACAACAGGATCGAATGGAAGGTCTAAGTGTTTACGCAGCACTACAGCAAGAAGAAATGTGTGTCTGACTATTGGTAACTCGCACAGAGCGTACAGTTTTCAGCATTTGGAAATCTGACAGGTTTGTGAGTCACGACCTTTAACACTGCCGTCTGTGCCCTTTCCAGACGGAGCATTAAGCACTTCCCAGCCCCACCCTAAGCTGCAATACAATATTTTAGGATGGAATGTGCCATAGCGAAATATACTGTTCGTAGTGTGGCAAAATCAGCTGATATTCGCATGTTTTTAAAGGGAAATATTAATTTTCTGACCCTGGAAACCAGAGCCTCAATTTCCTCCTTCCATGTCAGCGTACTATCTATTATAACACCCAAGTATTTGATACTATGCGTGCGCGTAATCTGAGCCCAACCAGTGCAATCAGTCGATATTAACCCGCATTTATGCGCCGTCATAGTATAGGGAGAAGGAAGTTGAGAGGCTCTACTTGGGGCAAATGTAATGAACTTGGTTTTTTCTACATTGAGGGTTAGCAGGTTTTTATTCAGCCATTTCATTGCAACAAGCAGAGTGGACTCTGCATAAGAGCGGGTTTCCAGCCAATCCTTACCATGAATGAGCATGACGGTATCGTCTGCATAATTTATAATTTTAGCGTTAGTTAGAGCCAGATTACATAGGTCATTTATGTAAATAAGGAACAGGGTAGGTCCAAGGTAACTCCTAAAAATGTCTAGGGACACTCCTCTGACACCAATCCGTTCCAACTTTTCAAGCAAGAGGGGAGCAGAGACTGTCAAAAGCTTTTGAAAGGTGTAGGAAAATTGCTATTGTTTTGAGTTTATTCTTTATATTTTTTGCTATAGTTCCAGTTACTTCTAAGACTGCATCTTTTGTGCTTCTACCTGATCGAAAACCGTATTGGTTCGCTGAAGTTATATTCTGTGAGTTAAGGTAATGAAGTAGTCGACTATTTATAATTTATTCTAAAATTTTGGACAAATTTGTAAGAACAGAGATAGGTCTGTAGTTATTGACACTGCCCCTGTCCCCACTCTTGTAGATGGAATGTACAAAGGCTCTTTTAAAGACCGCCGGGAACACTCCTGATGCGAGTACAAGGTTAAATATGTGCGACATAATAGGGATTAGGGTGTCGCGGGCAGCCCTGCAAAGTAGCCTTTCAAAGTAGCAGAAATGCCATCCCAACCCACGGCGCAATTGGCCCTGAGGCCAAGGATGATGCGCTCAATCTCTTCACAGTCTGTTGAGAGAATGGCCATGGAGTTAGGACAATCATTGTTTTCAAAGGACAGTGTGCATTAGTTATTTTTGACGCAAGGGTCTTCCCCACATTCGCAAAGAAGTCATTTACATTATCCACTGAATCCAATGGATCGGGAGTAATGGATAAAAGTTCAGTGGCACCAGCTTTGTTGTTTTGAAGATTAGAGATTGATTTAATAAGATTCCATGTAGTCTTAGGACTCCTACGATGTCTCTCAAAGTCAGTTCGTTCATATTTCCGTTTAATTTTTTTTAAGTAAATTATTGCAGAAGTTTCTGTAACGCTTGAATGTCACTTGTAGCATACTATTGTTAGGGTCTCGTTTTGATTTAAGGTAAAGATTATCCCTGTTTCGTATGCATCTCAAAAGCCCCGGTGTGATCCAGGGATTTTTAATCCTTTTTTACTTGGAATAGTGCGAGTAACAGAGTTGTTATTGACCACAGTAGAAACAATATTAACAAATTCAGTAGCAGCCGTAGTTGCATCATCACAATTCATCACTGAAGAAAAATCTACAGTTTTTATAATTGTAATGCATGCATCCACATCTACTCGGCGCGACGATGAAGGGGGTTTAGTTACATCAAATATTTATTTGCAAAACACAATCACTGGAGCATGGTCAGTTATAGTAGAATCAAGGACTAAGGTTTTAGCAGGTTTGTTTGATTTGATAACTACGTGGTCTAGACAGGCGTTGATACGAGTGGGAAACAAATGTGCAGGAAGCATTGCATGGGATGCTACTGTGTTTAGATATGTGTCAGAATTCATAGCATTAATATTTTGGGAGATATTTATATTGATATCGCCAATTATAACAATAGTCTTAAACGACATTAACGAGTGCAGAGTTACATCCAGACATTCAATAAAGTTCTTAGTATTACGGAACGACGGAGATCGGTATATTGCAAAAAGAGCTATTTCTGTGCCGAATTTTAAAATCAAGTAATTCGCATCTGTTAAAATCGGTATTTCGACAGTGACTCGTAGGTTTTGCCTAACACACACAACAATACCGTCGTTTTAGTTAGCGTGATCGGACTGGAATGCTTTGAATCCCGGTATAGTAGGAAGGTAAGGGCATTTGCGTAACCAACACTCAAAAATTAAAACTAAACTTAACTAAAATTAGTACTATTATTCAAGTGAAATATATTAAGACCGTTTACAACATTATTTAAGTAAGTATTACATTGTTCTGGAGAACACTGATAGGATGACGAGATTGATAGTCGTTCTAGTTCGTGTGTAATTTCAGTATTTTCATTCGTTTTGTAACAACTTAGTCGTGGTATCAATCAGTGCTTGAAGCAAGCCAGTGTATTCGGTACGGGTTGTAGCAAGTTAATTTTAAGTTTAGGCTTTATTGGGAGGTGAGAAAAGCTGCACGATATGATCTGGTGTGGGTGAGTTTGAGAGAGATGAGATGAGAGAGTTTAAGTATGATAATGATGCGCGTATGTATGTATGTGTGATTGTAGGTGTGAGAGTAAGTGTGGTATGGTGTGTCAACATAATTAGTGTATAATTTTTGTGCGGTTTGCATGGGTAGGGCAATCCGCACACAGAGCAGTAACAGGTTAGAAATTTGCATGTGATTTACATTGTGATAACAAGGTTTACAAGTGATACTTGCACATGTTTTTTTATAAGATTTAGCGTGATTAGTTGGTAGAAATGATTACAACATATAGTTTCCTTTGCAGATTTAACAATGGTATTATCATATCTCACTAGTCACTGAGTCGGATTTTCTCGGGAAGTCAGTTTTAGTTTTAATCGAAATATGTGGTGCACCATACTTCTCACGAAGAAAAAAATCCCATTTTTTATCCAGCAATACTTGAAATAGTTGGTGTTCGCAAAATCTCTGGCAAGGAAAAAGAGCCTTTTCATTCTAGGGCTAAGGTTTTCTGAAATAAATGTAGGGTTCACTGGCCCGCCCATTTTAAGATGTTCAGTTGACAGTCTATGTTGAATTTTTAATACTTGTCAATAATTTTTTCTTTCAGGAGATTGGTGGAGAAGTCTACGATGATTGGTCTGTTGTCTTTGTCTTTAGTTCCTATGCAGAAGATGTCTTTCACCTCGTGTGGTTGTAGGGATACATTCATAATGGAGGTGACCTTGATAACAGAGTTTAATAAATTCTCTTTAGACTCTGGTTGGTTTACAGGGATATTCTTTATTTCCATACAGGACGATCTAGCACCATACTCCAGTCTTTCAACCCTTTCTTCAAAATTTTGTAAAGATAACGCATTAGATTTACGTTCCTCGTCTAGCTGATTTTCAAGTGATTCAATTTTAGATTTGAAACTATCATAATCTTGGGACAGGAATGTTACCGATGATTGAATTTAAGAATTTTGGAGTTTAATCTCTTCCATACCTTCATATATCTTTTCGATTTTTTTATTATATTCGACTCTAAAATCCTGCAAAATAGCTTTTATTTCTGCAATAAAATCTTTATATGGTATTTTTCAATGATTTAGCTTCAGGAGGTCAGATACTAATGTAGGCATTGTAGGCTCAAAAATGCTTCGATGTGTTGATGCTGCTCCAAGTTGTTGATGCTTCATTTTCGATTTTATTAAGTACCTAGTACTTGTTGGCAGGCCTACATTGTCCTCCCATTCCTATCAACACTGTAATTTGAAATAATTGTGGGCAAAACCCAATTATTTTTAAAAGAGTAAACGTGGAGTTTCTTGCCGGCGTTTCTTGCCGGAGGTTTATGTGAAGTAAAATATTTGAATTTGATGCGAGGATTGGACAAGGCTTGCGAATTATAAATTCAGTAGCATTATCATGACTATAATTGTAGTTAAACGTACACCAATTAACGGCACCCTTTTTTTTTTTTTTTTTTTTTTTTTGGGTAGTTGCCTGTGCGCCAGGGCCACGGTAACTCTTTCGAACAATCCGCAGCCCCGGCAGGCATCGGTCCTATCGGACCCCGTCAATTTTGCTGACATCTCTTTGAGGCGCGCGTGGAACACGACGCGCCGTCGACCCGGGCCTGGTCCTTACCGGACGGCGAGCTGCCCATTGCTCGCCGTCCGCAAGCCCGCGCCTACGGTGGCCGGGAGTCGGCAATCGACTCCCGACGCCCAGGGTGTCTCCTCCTCCTGCGGCGGCTAGGGGCGCGAGGGCGCAGAGATTGCCTCTCCCTTTCGCGCCCCGCCTCCTCCTTCGCGAGCATTACTGCTTCGCAGAAGGAGGTGACGGCTTCCCATTCCCTCTCGCTCCGTACCATGGCCTGAACCAGGGCCGGACGCGAGAGGTCGCCGCCGCCGATCGCCGCCACGAGGACACGGCGGTGCTCCGCCCAAGCCGGGCAGACCTCCACCGTATGCTCCACCGTGTCCTCCGGTCGATCCGCACAATGGTAACACCCGGGCGTTTCCTCCCGCCTTATCCGAAACAGGAACCTCCCGAAACAGCCATGTCCGGTGAGGACCTGCGTCAGGCGGAAGGTGAGGACGCCGTGGCGCCTCTCAAGCCACTCCTCAAAGAGGGGTCTTACCGCCGCAATTGTGGCGTGCCCTGCGCTGGGTTGCGACAGTCGCACTCTCCATGCCGCCATGAGATCCCGCCGGAGCTCTGTCCGCTGTGCCGCGATTACTCGCGGCAGCGGAGTTACGCCCCGGCGTTTCGCCTCCTCGCGCCACTCCCAAACGTGCGCGAGGACCTTTGCCTCCAGATCCCACGGCGGCAATCCGGCAAGGAGGCTCGCCGCCTCGCAGGAGACCGTGCGGTATCCCCGTACCATCCGGATGGCCATGACCCTTTGGGACGCTTTCAACCGGCGGGCTGGCCGGAGCCTTAGCGAAAGCGCCCACACCGGTGCCCCGTAAAGGGCCATGGACCGCACGACCCCCGCGTAGAGCCTCCGGCAGGAGGCGTTTGGCCCCCCCAGATTGGGCAAGAGCCGCTTCAAAGCAGCCCCGGCCCGCTGCAGTCTGGGAGCCAAACGTCGGAAGTGCTCGACGAAGTTCCACCGGCTGTCGAGGACGAGTCCCAGGTACTTCATCGTCGACTCGACGCCGATGTGAACCCCTCCTACCGTTATTTGGGAACCTGACAGTGGCGCGTTCCGAGGACCATGAAAACACATGGCCTCGGACTTGTGCAAGGCCACCTCGAGTCCCAACTGCCGGATCCTCTCAACGACTGTCGCAACCCCGCGTGTCATTAGTTCGGCCGCCGCCTGGTGCGACCTCCCCTGCGCCAGGACCAGCGTGTCGTCAGCGTAGCACACTACGCTGACGCCGCTAGGGAGGTCGGCGCGCAGCACCCAGTCGTAACCGATGTCCCACAGATGCGGCCCCAGGACCGATCCCTGTGGGACACCGCACGACATCTCTCGCCGGTTCCATTCTCCCTGGTGACCGGGGTAAATAACCGCCCTATCCGTCAAATAGGCCTCGACCACACGACAGAGGTAGGTCGGCATCCGGTGATACCGGAGTGCCTCCCTAATTAACGGCACCCTAATTGCGTAACACACTATCAATCACAATCTGAATCATTTTGAACCCATTGTTAATCCATTGCTTCATATGTTCAAAAAATTTGACAAACTCAACAACGTGAATAACGCAATGAATGTTGTTGAACTGTCAAAATTAAACCTATTCCTACTATTAGTGTGTTACGCAATTACCCCGCAGGCCCTCTCAATAATCGTTTGTTTGGCGGTTTGATTGGTCGGTACTACACGGTACGGTATAGATGTATCTCTATTGATAGGCGTAGTTATTCGATACTGAAGACGCCATCACCAAGCTAGTCGCAAACCAATATTCTCAATCTACCAGATTATGAAGCTTTTGTGTGATATAATCCTTCTGTCCAATCAGCGACACCTATTGAAAGAGGCCTATTGTGGCATCGTGTACTACATAGCACGTTTCCGTTGAATTCAAATCGATTGTGTAGGCCCCAGGCACGTGTCAATGCGTAGTTTGACTTGCGAAATAGTTTTAAAGTTATTTATTCTCAAAAAGACACGGTCACTTGCATTCTACAATAAATTATAAATATAAAGTTCGTCACAATCGTCACTGTATCAATTATGTTATACCCATTCAATGCATTTAGGTAAAATTATAACCTAAGAACATATTCGGCATTTTCAAACAACAACTTCTTTCCATGTTTAGGTGCATTTGTAGAATAGTTTAATAACACTATTATTATTATGATAGGTGTTCATAATAATCTCAAATAAGCTCAAACTATGTGCACAAGAAAAAATTTATTGCGGAAAAAATAAGTCGGTTGTAACTGAAAAAAATATATATTTTCGCCAGTACTTGCTAGGATATTTTCGATACTGTAATGGGGTGCGAAATTCATAGAAGAATAAGTTTACTTCTAATCCATTTTAATAGTAAAAGTAGTAAGTCTTACAAAAATGTATCTAATAAAATCATACTTTCTTACGTCTTAAAAACAATTTCTTAAAATTTTATCAAGTAAATTTTTTGATAAATGTCTTTTTTTAATAATTAATCTACAGATTTGTAATTCGACCACAGCAGGCTGACAAAGTAAATATGACTTATACGAAGATAAAAATAATGTTGTGGTTTCATGAATTAATCTTAACAAGTCTTTTTGATTAGATTAGGCAGCTTATTTTTACTTGTTTACATTATGAATTGATTAAGGCCCGTTTCACGCTTGCATCACGAATCACTAAATGCGTCTAGCGTTAAACATATTAAAACCATAATTCGGTATGTTAAGTGTTTTTCAGGTATTTTTTATATTTTTAATTTATAGATTATGTTATTACTAATTTATTTAAAATTAATCATCAAATCGATCAGTCATTAATTTTAAATATTTTTTTTAAAATCTATTTGAAAAGTAGACTAAAGAGTTCGATATCTTTGCCATGTATACCACAATAACAAAAATCTTAAATTTGACGTTTTTTGCTTGACATCAGAAACGTCAAGCATGATGCTTGACAATTGGTTAATGGACCCATGAAATTAGAGGTGGGAATGATCGATATAATCAAACATTTATTACTTCAAACTATGAATGATCAATTATGAAATTAGTAACTCGATTACAGTTAATCGATTATAGTTACTAATTTTGTGTTACTAATCTGTCCTTACTAGTAGTTAGAAATGCGAGTTTAGTAGTCTTGTCCAGTCAAGAAGATAGTATCTAGGTATCTTCTATCTACCATGTGCTGTACAACTGTGAATGATTTCTTTCTAAACTTTATCAAACCAATCAACAAGTAGCAGTCATATTTGCAAGTTTCCAACACTATTAGCAGTTAAAATAAAAAATGTTCGAATGATTTTATAATGATTACTGTTTATAGTGAATGGATTTTCTCTAAGCTATCGTTATATTGATAAACGATCATTCTGGCTTCAGGATTTAGATTTTTGTTTGAATTGATTTTCAACGTTTGATTTGAATCGATTCAAAGACGGATTTTTTTTCCACATGACTGCATTATATTTTGGTCATCCCTAAAGTTGACATTATAATTGACTTGGTTTTTTATTGGAAATATTTCGGTGGCTCCCCACCGAAAAAAAATTCAGTCTGCCTACTTTTTGACGTCATTTGGAGATCAAATGAAAGTTAAGTGGTTTCAAGTGTTTATGCTAAAACAAACTCCAGCTTAAAATTTTAAGCGCAAATTATCGAAAAACAAGGTTAAGAAACCTAAAAGCTCGAAATGGTTTTGGAATCAGCGTAGGGCATTTTTCTGTACATACCAAATTCTGTCTCAACATGTTGGTCAGATAGGCAAGCGCTCCATGTAAAATACTGGAATACCAGTATTTTAGTTTTTTTTTTTTTTTTACCAGCTCCAACTGGTTAGACTGGACGCTGACCCCAACACAGTTGGGAAAAGACTAGGCAGATTGATTCTGTCTCTACATCTTCAAAATATTGAGAGAAACGGAACGATGCGATGTTTCAAATTCGTTTAGCGCTAAACGTATTTTAGTGGTTTGTAGTGCAAGCGAGCCCTAATCTGTATGCTCTTTCTTACTCAGTATACGAGAAGAGGGCCTATAGCCTCAATTGGACCAAACTGGTTCATTATATGGAAATGATGAAACGACATGAAACGACGTTTCATGGATTTCAACGTTTTGATTTTGATTATGACAAATATAAATTGTGATCGAATGTTTCCAGAAAAATCGCTATCGGTTACTCGGATATCGGTGAAACACGATAAAACCACAACATACCGAGATAACACTGTGCAGGTACTTACCTATTAAGGGTATATGAAAACAGTATACAAGTATTAATTAATAGTTGAAAAGCTGGTATAGCACCGACAAGTTGTCTTAACATTATTTGAAAGTACGTTTATCAAAAGTGAGTTTTTATTATATACGCTTTTTAACTTTCTTTATTAGGTTGTGTTCAGTCAAAGTATTTCTTTGCAAACCCATTGATCAGCCATTCGTGCTTAAAACGGGTAACTCATGTAAGTCCTTCAAAACTGTCTTTGTGTTTAAGTACATAAAATTGTACGTCGGAGCAGAATACTTCTTCTTTCTCTATCCGTGGGTGTCGTTAAAGGATGATAAGGTGTGAAGAAGTTGGGTAGCAACGCCAGCAGCATAATTTAGTGCGCATTAATATCTCTTAAATATAGTGTTTCAAGACTTTTAAAATTTGAATGACACTAAAGCCACCAAATAGGTCATTTCTCAGAAGCACAGACTGGGTGTTATTCGAAGGAAATTATACTGAAATTGAAACTAATTTAATCCAGATTTCGTCAGAAATTCTCAGAAAACCAAACCGGTATTTATTACAATTATTCTTCTCATCTCACTATAATTTTGCTCACGCACGTATTTGGTACCTGATACCTAGATACTCATAGGTTTTATTTTATTTTCAGACAACATGCCCCCACCGCACCATCACGGGCCTCCGCACCATCACGGGCCACCGCACGATCATGGACCACCTGACCACGGTCCACCCTACCATGGACCACCTCATCACGGACCGCCCCACCACGAACCGCCTCATTTCGGACCACCCCATCATGGCCCACCTCATCACGAGCCGCCCCAACATGGACCACCCCATCATGACCCGCAATATCCTGGACCCCCGCATGGTGGACCCTATGGTGACCCACACCATCACGGACCACCCCCACCCACTTGGAGATAGAAGGTTTTAACTCAAGGTCCCCGTATAGACCGTCCATATTTAATTAAAATATTCTTTATTCAAATAAAACTAAGGGCCTTAATATGTTTTTTCTTTTAATTACCTACGTAATTTAATCGTTAACTTCACACTGAATTAAGAAACCAGGAATGAAGACAAAAATGTTAATGTTGTTTTTAAATTAAACTGGGAACTGTTGCCGTATCTAATTTAATTAAATGCCAGTGAAGATACAACTATTAATTATTAGGAGCTGCCTAGGTGATGATACTGAAAGATTTTGTTGTATAACTTTCATTTTTATTCTTCATATTTTATTAATTGTATTGAATTGCTCACGTTCGTTTATTTTTATATTAATTAAGTTTTTTTAAGGCGATATAAGACAAAATTGTTGCAAAATAAATTAAGTTTGAACATAAAATATTTACCTTCCTACAAATTTTTATTCAACCCTATATGTTATTTTTCGTTTGTGAATAAATAATAACTAAGTGGTCACTCTATAATTTTTCCGTTAATGCACTATATATAATCACAGTCACGCACAAATGTGCCTACCACTAAATAAGCTGAAAGAAAAGCCAATCAACTATTTGCGTTCACTGAAAACTAAATAGTCTTGTATCGAAACGTTTTGCAATTGGTTGTCACTTTGACAACACGACCACAATTTAATATACTTTATTATACTTACTGCGACTTGACTGTCAGACTGTATTGTTGCGGGGGCAGTGAAAGTGCGTCACATCATTGTTTTCATAGAACGCTATCTTATTATAAGCTAACATTACAGACAAATAGTTTTGCCGTTAGGAATTAGCAAAATGTTCTGGATTTGTGCCCACTTAATGGTAATTGGCCCGCCGCTTATTACGTAAGACTTAAACACAATTGACGAGGAACCGAATGAGGGTGTACGAAGCACCATGCCCATTGGCGTTCTGTTAAGGGGGATCCTTAGTTGTAGCCCGCCACATTAATTTTTTTTGTTGGTTTTATGCAAACTTCAGCTCTGTTTTACGTCGTATGTTGATCAAATAGCGATTCGCGACTGTAGGAATGATATATTTATTGAATAATAATCATCAGTTTCATATCGATCGTCAAACTTTGGAAATTTGTTCAACCTAAGAATTTCGCAGAATATTTCATATGAAAAATCAAGTACCTATAGGTTTGTAGTGCAAGCGAGCCTTAATCTGTATGCTCTTTCTTACTCAGTACATAAGAAGAGGCCCTATAGTCCTTATTGGACCAAACTGGCTCATTATATGGAAATGATGAAACCACAAATATAAATTGTGATCGAATGTTTCCACAAAAAACGCTATCGGTTACTCGGATATCGCTGAAACACGATAAAAACACAACATACCGAGATAACACTGCGCAGGTACTTACCTATTAAGGGTATATGAAAAGAGTATACAAGTATTAATTAATAGTTGAACAGCTGGTACAGCACCGACAAGTTGTCTTAACATTATTTGAAAGTACGTTTATCAAAAGTGAGTTTTTATTATATGCGCTTTTGAACATTCTTTATTAGGTTGTGTTCAGCCAAAGTATTTCTTTGCAAACCCAGGTAATACTTACTGATCAGCCATTCGTGCTTAAAATGGGTAACTCATGTAAGTCCTTCAAAACTGTCTTTGTGTTTAAGTACTTATATAAAAATTGTACGTCGGAGCAGAATATTTAACCTCTTTCTATCCATGGATGTCGTTAAAGGACGATAAGATTTGAAGAAGTTAGGTAGCAACGCCAGCAGCATAATTTAGTGCGCATTAATATCTCTTAAACATAGTGTTTCAAGACTTTCCAAATTTTTATGACCCTAAAACAAATAAATAGGTAAATGGTCGTCATTTCTCAGAAGCACAGACTGGGTGTTATTCAAAGGAAATTATACTGAAATTGAAACTAATTTAATCCAGATTTCGTCGGAAATTCTCAGAAAACTAAACCGGAATTTATTGAAATTATTCTTCTCATCTCACTATTATTTAGCTCACGCACGTATTTGGTACCTGGTACCTAGATAATCATCGTTTTTATTTTATTTTCAGACAACATGCCGCCACCGCACCATCACGGGCCACCGCACCATCATGGACCACCCCACCACGGTCCACCCCACCACGGTCCACCTCACCACGGTCCACCCCACCATGGACCACCCCATCACGGACCGCCCCATCACCAACCGCCTTATTTCGGCCCACCTCATCACGGACCACCCCATCATGGACCCCCGCATGGTGGACCCTATGGTCACCCACACCATCACGGACCACCCCCACCCACTTGGAGATAGAAGGTTCTAAGTCATGGGCCCCGTATAGATTATCCTTACTTAATTAAAAAAATCTTTATTCGAATAAAACTAAGGGCCTTATATTATGTTTTTTTCTTTTAATTACCTACTTAGTTAATCGTTGACTTGACAGTGAATTAAGATCTCAGGAATGATGATAAAAATGTTAATGTTGTTTTCAAATTAAATTGGCAACTGTTGCCCTACCTTATATAATTAAATGCCAGTGAAGATACAATTATTAGTTATTAGGAACCGCCCAGGTGATGATACTGAAAGATTTTAGTGTATTTTAATCTTCATATTTTATTAATTGTATTGAATTGCTCATGTTCGTTTATTTTTGTAATAATTAAGTTTTTTAAGGCGATGTAAGATAAAATTGTTGCAAAATAAATTAATTTTAACCATAAAATATTTACCTACCTAAAAATTTTTATTTAACCTTACATGTTATTTTTCGTTTGTGAATACTTTGTAACTAAGTGTTCATTCTATAACTTTCCGTGAATGCACTATAATTATGTAATCACAGTCAGCCACGAATGTACCTACCAGGGATGTTGAGGATGCCGATTTTTTCACATCCGCGGATGTGAATGCGCATGCGGAGTTTTGAAGGCTCCATCCGCGAATGCGGATGCTGATGCGGATGTTTAAGATCTTATATAAATATAGTATATGAATGAAGAATTAAAACAACGATAAAGTAATTATTAACATTTTTATTAATGAAAAATAGTTTAAGTATAGCTCCTATTTTTTTTAACTTCACTTACTAATTTTCATTTTAGTAAGTGAAGTTAAAAATAGGAGCATTATACTTAATAAAGAGTAATATTGCCGCTTTTTTATGCTTCAAGGCGGTTACGCAGAGGTTCGTAAATTAAACCCGCGCTACTAAATAATTGTGCACTAGGAACACTGCCTGGTGCAGTGGATAAAAATGTTCGTGCTATCGGTGATAATATCTTAAATTCCTCTCGATGAACACTCCACCATTTAAGAGGATTTTCATCCACATTGACTCTTTTTTTAGTGCGGTAAGAAAGTAATTCCTTTTAGAGTACAGCTTCAGTGCAACCGTTTTCTGATATTTTTTGACTCTCATCTGCACTTGACGAATCTAACATCATAGCAAGGTCGTTTTTTAAGCATGGCTTTCAGAATAACACTCAAAATCTCTCGAATAGATCCAATCCATACGATAAGTAATCTACAGCGCAAACAAATACGTAATGATTTATTTACAAGAAACAAATGATGCACCACAACAAACGCGTCGGATATTGTCAACAATTTTTTCGCTCCCATTTCATTGGTGATTGGTCACGCGCGAAGGGCACGCGTCATTCGCCGACCCCGCGCAATTTCTTTCTTGTCGCAACTTGTATTACATTCGCATCCGCATGATCATCCGCATTGATTATTGCGGATGCGGATGCGGATGCAGATGTCCAAATCTATGCGAAAGCTCCGCATTTGCAGATGCGTATGCGAATATTCGCAACAGCCCTGGTACCTACCACTACATAAGCTTAAAGAAAAGCCAATGAACTATTTGCGTTCACTGGAAACTAGTCTTGTATTGAAACGTTTTTCAATTGGTTGTCACTCTGACAACATGACCACAGTTTAATATACTTTATTATACTTACTGTGACTCGACTATCCGACTGTAAGTATTATTGCGATGGCAGCGAAAGTGCGTGACGTCATTGTTTTCATAGAACGCTTTCTTATTATTTATTTATTAAAACTTCATGCACAAGTAAAAAAATACTGTACAAAGGCGGACTACAAGCTAACATTACAGATAAACAGTTTTTCCATTAGGAATTAGCCTACATTTTTGATTTATGCCCACTTGATGGCAATGGGCCTGCCCCTTATTACGTGTGTACAAAGCACCATGTCTATTGGAGTTAGGTTATGTTAGTATTTAAAAGTAGACAATCTGGTCCAAAACTATTTACTTGAATAAAAAATCTAGCTTAAACAGTATTGTGGTAAACCCGCCACTAGACTAAACGTACTCAAGCACGTTTTAAGTATTTTCGAGAATGTAAGTGAACTACAGAAGATGGGGCTGATAATATTGAGTACTCGGGTACTGGGTAATACCAGGAAAACAAAACATATCATTAGATAAGGAAGGATAGACACTTCTCCCTTGTTGACGCATAAGTGTACCTAACGTGTGTTTTTAATGCGACGTTAATATTAATATAATGAGTCACTGAGGTACGTACTTTCATTAAAATAACCTTCAAGAGTGGCATTACTTAATTTACCGACCGGCTAATCCTGCCAGGTTACCACCATGCTCATCTTCATCTACCTTGCCTTTTTCCAACTATGCAGGGGTCGGCTTCTGGTGTAACCGAATGCAGCTGAATACCTGTATTTTACATGGAGCGATTGGGACACATCTACGAATGACGGCCAATACCACCATGCTATCTGGCCACTATATCTATGTAGCTATAACCTACAAAGCGAAGACCTCAACAACTGAAGGATTTGACTTGCATTCATTGTGCCGCGTTTACTGCCAATGAAACACTTTCTTTCTTAATGAATAGTGATTACTTAGTATATTTTTTTGCGTTATTATTCAGACTTTTCTTACAATGAGAATCGTTGGGGAACCCTTTCAACTTAGAACATTATAGTAGATAGGTTGTGCTGCAATAAACTGTGGTCTTAGCTGTGCCATTTGTACCTTAGAATATTGATTCCTTTGGGGATACCTGAATCTGTGTAAATTATAATGTATGTAATATATCATACCTACAAGGTTATACCTACCAAGGTTTGCTAATAGATTTTATGTGTTTCTAGGACCTTTTCTGTATAATAGGCTCAACAAGTTACTAAGCTTCTATAGTGTAAGTTATATAAAATGTAATAAAATATTATCAGAATATTTAGCAATACTCAATTACACAGACACAGAAATTTTTATTTTTATCAGTTCAACTTAAAGTTTACTGTCCCAATTTAATTGAAATGTAACACTTTACATTTCAATTAAATTGGGACAGTAAACGGTTAATTCAAACCTGTGTTTCAGGCCATCACTATGGCCTGAAACACAGGTTTGAATTAACCTAGATCGGGCGGGTAATTCCGAATCATCATTACTTGCACCTGTAATCAAATTTTAGTTTTAGTTTATTTTTAGGTACTATAACTATATGGAAAATATTACTACTGTTGGATAAATGTACACTTTTTGTAAATGTTTTATTCAATAAAAATATTATTTAAAATATTATTATTACCTATACTAAGCTACAATGCAGGCTTTTCATATGCAACGAAGACCAAATATTTTTATCAAAAAGATTAAAATTATTAATCTTCATATTCGCAATACCAGGTATATGAACCGCTTCAGCGATGGGCATATTTTTAAATACATAATATTAGTACATCATGCGGTAATCTATTAATAATAATCCGTTCTCATTTCCGTTAACATAATATATTATGAATCCCACATTATTACGTGGACTGGAATATTTAACATGTGGTATTTGATTAAATCCGTTCCATGTATGTCTATAAGCAAACCGCTTTATTCAGCTTTATTGAAAACACAAACAAAGTGTATGTTTTGTGTAAATGTTAGGTTTGGATCTCCTGTATCAGGTAGGTAGTACCTAACAAGAATCCACACAATTTTAGAAAATGTAGATAGTTATAAATTAAAATGATTGAATTGTATAATGGTACCTATAGATATAAAAAGGGTCGGTTTATGGTAAAATAAATTCACTATTTTTTTTTCAATATCGGAAAGCAGATAATTTATGTAAACAAAGAAAAGTCACGGCCCAAGTGAGACGACTGGATATTGGCAGTGCATTGGATAGAGTGGACACCGATAAAAAAAAAATCTAGCCAAAATTTAAAAAAAAATCGCCCGCAGTAAACCCTAATTCATAAAAAAGCTTATCGAAGGTTTAAGACATTCACTATACATATAAAGTGCTCGATAAATCTATAAAACCATCGATAATATTGTGTATTCATAAACTTTCCATAAACTTTCTTTATTATAACTAATATATTGTTTAAATTCATATATCAATCAAAATGTTGCTATTATAATGAAGTCATCTAACAAATTGACCAAAACATCGAATAGTCAAACGAGAATTTCTGTCTACGCACCAAATATTTGTGACCATTACATTATTAAAAAACTAGTAAACTATTACTATACTATACTAGTAAACTATTTTATTGTCTACAGTTTCGACAGTTTTGACGCGGTAACGTCAAAACTGTAGGATAAGGTTTGTTCTGTTACAGCTAGAATGTGTTCAAAGTAAGTTTTGTTTTGTAAACATTCTCAATTTCTCCTAATTATGCTTGATTTTGCTTGTATTCCATAGATTGTTTTGAAAGAATTGGTCAGAGAGAGAGTCTCCATAATAGAAAATAAAAACACTGGCGCAAACACCAACGCGAAAAAGGTGGCGGCCTGATTTACAAATTAGGTAAAGTCAAATTTACATTTATATGTTGCAAAGTTGCTAAGTACGCATGTCAAGAATTTGTTTGGCTGTACAAAACTCACAGTAACAAAAAAAAAAAAAACTGTTGCCATAAGAATAACTAATAATGACATGTAATATTAGTTATTCGTATGCCGCTACTGATTTAATTAATTTGGTATACTTAATTATAATTTGCAAACAAATTTATAGCTAAGTATATTTATATTAACACTAAAATGATGATGAATTTTGTCAAGGTAAAACTAGGTAATTATTTGGTGCAAGTACGTAGTTGCCTAAACCTAACAGTTTATAATTTTGTATTAACAATATGGCCAAGACTCCAAGAACCCTACAACAAATAAAGGCTCAATGGGGCATTATAAAAATGGCAGCAAAAAAAGAAAACGTAATTTCGTGGGCGGAATGAGAGGTCCCAAACAGGTGGTGGTCCACCACCTGCTTCTGAACCAGCAAGTGAGCTCATGAATTCATAATAGACACAAATGAGTTTGATTCAGATAACCAGGTATAAAATTACACATACTTGTTGTGCTGTTAGTAAGCCGTACTGTGTAAAGACAGAAAATATCTAAATTCTCGTGCTTAAGAATATTCAAGAGATAAAGGAAAAAACAACAGGAATAGATGTCACAGAAAATAAATATTGAAAAAAATCAAGAACTGCGGGGTAATTGCGGAACACACTAACAGTAGGAATGGCTTTCATTTTGACAGTTCAACAACATTCGTTGCGTTATTTGCGTTCTTGAGCAGACAATTTTTTCGAACATATGTTGCAATGGTTTAGCAATATGCTTCAAAATGATTCAGAATGATTCAGTTACGCAATTTGGGTACAGGTGTCACCCCTTCCCTGTGAAAATTCAGGACATGATATAATAGAAATGGTAAGTACATCATTATTATTATACAGCTGTTAATAATCATTAATCAAGTTAATGTATACTGGAAAGCAGCAGCACCCATATTTCACCACTTGTGTTTTTCTCTAGGTACATTAGGGTTGGAATTCGGGTTGCTATTTTCAGTTTTTTCACAAAAGCCAATCAATAGTAGCTTGCAACCACTTAACCAATGAGTTAAGGATGATTTCCACCAAACGGCTCGCATCGCATCGGATCGGAAAGGATACGATCGGATGCGGCGACAGCCGATCGCGTCCGGCAAGATGTCGACGCATACGATCGGCTCCGTACCGTCGCTTGCGAACGTATCCGCTTCTGCGCCTGGTCAAACAGTTTCATTCCTATCGTGTTGAGGTGGCCAAATTTTTTTAAATGGTTGAAGTTGACGAGTATTGTTGGCTATTGCATTAGAAGAAGAAGAAAGCAATCATAAAACACAGAATAGGAAAAGAAAGATAGGACGACAGGCGAACGGAGCCGATCGCGCGTCGCAGCAAACTTTCGGCTACGATCGCGTGTCGCGGAAGATACCCACAGTCAAGCTGCTGTGCGCGGCTTGGTATTATAAACTTTAAATACTGTGTGCACGATTTAATATCGTTTAAAGATTGTAAAATCCGTTTCGATCCGATGCGATGCGAGCTGTTTGGTGGAAATCATCCTATAGTCTAGTTTATCTTGGAGTTTTAATAGTTTAGATGTTGGAGCCAAGTACATGCACACAACCTGAAGGCACAACGATCACAACCACAAAAACGACAGCGAAGCCTAAGATTCAAAATTATAGAATAAAAAATAAAAAGGTGTGTATCCTAGAATAAACTAACCTTTTTAATAATTATTTTTTGCTTTGATATTAATATTAAAATTGTTAATTATATAGTACTAGCTGACCCGCCAGACGTTTTCCTGTCCAAATATTAATACTCGTACATCCCAGAACAAAAAAACAAATAATTTACTCAGTATGCACGCAACTCGCAATTACAATACACGAAATATATGAGAGAAATCGAAGTATTGGTCAGTTATCAAAGACAACCTCATTATTTAATAAGTTATGAATAAAAAGAAGGGGGCGAGGTACTGGGAAGCTGAAAATTTTGGATTATATGTTCTCTCATAGAGATAGCAAAAAAGAAATTGTTGGAAAAAACATATAAAAGTACTGGATCTCAACAACAGCGTCACCTATCCAATTGTAAATCTAAACCATTCAAGGACCCACTCAAACACACAAAACGTTTCACCAAAATCGGTCGAGCCGTTTAGGAGGAGTTCATTGAAATACATACTGTTGCGAAATAAAAAAACAATTCCTTACATAAACACGTATAATTTATAATTGTTAAAAAATACACCGAAATTACAAAATATGAAAAGTAAAAAGATAAACAAATTTAAAAAACAAAAATCAATTGCAGATATTTTTTATAAAAAAGAATTACACGAGGAAAACTTAGACGCACAACATCGTTAATACCGTTTTAGTGTTGTTTTCACCATATGCACGTTCTAAAGAGCTCGATTGCATATATTCTAAGGACGCACACGTTAAATATAAGGTATCTACAAAATATACTGTTTGATAGACAGCGCTAAGTTAAACCGTGGTTATGGTACATTCTTAAATTAAGAGGTAAAAGACTTAGTTTAGAATAATAAAAATATTAATATCTGGAGCATCCTCCGACCGTCGTATGCCGTCGACACAGGAATATTAGTAGTGTAGTCTCGTCGCATGCCAAAAGGTTATTTATTACGACTCACAGGCTAGACAATTAGCCCGGTGGGTGAGACCGAAATTTGGCTTGATATACACGGTCAATATCGTTTTGCCGAAATAGGACTCTCATTGCTATAAGGCACTCGAAGCAAAGCATTTACTGAACATTCCCAGTTTACAACGGAATAAGTAATAACTTCATTGGATAAACCGACCGATTGCCGTTAAATCGACTTCATTATTGTATTTCACTAGGGGAGTTTTGGCTTATATTAGCCTAATCAAAAAACAACTAACCATTTGGTTCTATGAATTTTTTTGCAATAACATCCATTGTAGGAAAATTTTGCTTGTCAAACGTAAAAGTTCTAAGCTCCAAAAAATAAACAACCGATTTCCAAAATAAAAAAAACGTGAAAAATAACTTTTATTTCGGAAGTCGGTGGCCAAAAACGAAAATATACAACCAAAGACACCGACTTCCGAAATTAAAGTTATTTTGGAAGTCGGATTTTATTTTGTAAAAATGTATTTAATTTTCACTTTTTAGTTGTGGTATCTACCCCACACACATTCGTATACCACTACTTGATATGTAAATAACCGTTACAGGAAATTATTAAAATATCATCAATATAAACTAAGTGGAAAAAATATGCAGTATTAAGGATAACTCAAAAACTACAGGTCTGAACTTGATCAAATTTAAATAAAACCACATGTGAAGCACCAGCTTTCAAACAAAAAAAGAATCATCCAAATCGAATCACCCAGAAAACAGTTCTGAGCAAACACACATAAAAAAATACAGTCAGATTGAGAACCTCCTCCTTTTTTTGAAGTCGGTTAAAAAACAAATACTTCTAAATAAGATAATGAAGAGAAATGATTATTACATTTATTTTGTATTTCAGGTTAGTAGGCTTAGTAAGGATGGCGCTGCACTACAAATAGCAGAAGCTGAAACGGCCTGCAGAAAAGAATTACACGAGGCACAGATGGCAAACAAAAATTAAAAAAATGTTGTTCTAAAAGCCAAATTAGAGTCAGTATTATAAAAAAAATAAAAACTAACTACTCGCTAAAAGGTCTCCTTATAAAAGTTTGTAAAATAGCATTAGCATTTGCATTTCCCCTAGCAACTTCTTGGGTTACTTCACTTCTATGATATTCATTGATATTGCTACCCTCTAACTGCATGTCTCCATGGTCAACTGCAATGTTGTGAAGTACTGCTAGAGCTACTATGGTAGTTAGCAGATCGTGTCATGTAAAAGTCATTAAAAAACGTTGTTTCCACACTACAAAGCAGCGTTTCATAATATTTCTTGTTGCTATACTCGTATGTGCTTCGTTATATTTTTCGTCGCTTCTATTTTGAGGCCTTAAAATAGCAGTGATGAGATATGGCTCTAATTTGTATTCGGGGTCACCTAAAAGTCTTCCTCTAAATAATCCCATCTCAAAACGATCTTGAGTGAGGCCTTGTTAAAAATTCGGGCGTCGTGCGTGCTATCTCTCCATTTGGCTAAAATATCTTGAATGCGAAAATGTGCATCACTAGTTACCTGTAAACAGAAATGATTAAATATTATGAAGGAAAGTATTATGTTCAATAGAGTTTTGTTTTACAATAGTATGACATATAAAATACCTGTTCATTCAGGGAGTAAAATACCTTTCTATCTACATAACATTGGGCTGCCTCACCTCCACATTTGCGGATTTTGATATGAGTGCAATAGATATTGCAAGTGATTTTGATATGATGTTGAAACGGTGCGTCGTAGAACTATGTTTTTTAGAAGCTAAATGGTTTCTATGGATAAGGTTAACCCCATACTGCAACAAAGTTGGTAATTTACTAAGAAAAAAGAAACGTTTTTTTTTTTGCGTAACACACTAACTGTAGGAATGACTTTCATTTTGACAGTTCAACAACATTCGTTCCGTTATTTACGTTGTTGAGCAGGCAGATTTTTCGAACATATGAAGCAATGGACTGCAATGGGCTTCAAATTGATTTAGATTCTGATTGATAGTGTGTTACGCCATTAGGGTGCCGATTGTTTAAGAAACTGAGATTTGTTGGCACGCATGTTACCTTTGTACTTCAAATGTCATTTTATTATTAATCAGCTGCTGTAGAGAGGCCACCATTTGTTCCTTATATAACTATTAAATTAGGGTTCCGGCTTTTATAACTGTATAGTAGGTTTATAGAACGTTTATGTGCTAAAATGCGATTATGAATAAATACCACTTTTTGACAACCAGACTTTAGCAAGTTTTTAGATTTTTTTTATCATTTTTATCCCTTCGCAATTTGATTTACTATGCAAAATTTTCAAAGAAAGAAGAAAGTGTAAACCCTTTCCTCGCTGTGTGTGGACTACACATAATTTAATAACTTCAAGAAAAACAAATTGAATGGTAAAGAGGAAAATATAAATAACGTTCTAGAAAAAGAGACTGCAAACATTTCAATGAACTGACTAAGGACAAACTATCAAGGTTCATTGGAAGCGATAGGATTCTAAATAATAATTTTACTTCGTCAGTGAAACGGCAATCCGTTAAAAGTTGTTTGGAGTTTTTCATAGCCCGTTTGTTTTGAAATTCCCTCAAAGCAGAAAATGCTATTTACTTATTGCGCCTCGTTTACTTACAAGGTATTTAGGTTTGTGTCGTCTGTTCCCAGTTTTGTATTTGGAAAATGGAATTTTCCTGTTGGGATATAGAAGGGGCGGAATTCCCAATCGATTTTCAAAAGGGATGTTTCGTAATAGCTATTTCGTTTTCCATTTGTTTCATTTGTTCTTGTTTTGTGGTTTTTAATAACTGAGTTATATATTACTTTGTCTTCTAACTGAAATTATGAATATTATGATTCAGGGTTGTACACAGAATTATGATTCACAGTATTACTTAAATTACCTGATATGGAAAAACCTGAATTAGCTACAATGCTTGTTTTGGCTATCGCTTGTCAAAGATAAAGACATCAATTACCCCGAGCGATGGTAGAGATAAGTGCCCCAACTCCGTATATATTCATCGATCGATTTCATTCGTAACATACAATACTAACGATAAGCTTCAAGCAGTATTATTATATCTACTCTGTGAAAAACTTTAGTTCTAAAATACAAGTGAGTAATTTTATAATTTTGGAGCTATATTTTCCACGAACTGACGTATACTTCTTTCCATGTGTACCTACCTATCTATGTAGCACGTAATGTCCCACTGCTGGGCGAAGGCCTCCTTTCTTTTTTCCACAAACGTCTGTCTTCTGCTATTGCGGGCCAGACATTACTGACATCGGCGAGGGAAAACATCGTGAGGAAACCTGGACTTGTTAATATAAGTCTTTAATCGCCAACCCGTCTTGAGCAAGCGTGGTGATCAATGCTCGTGTCTTCTCTGTATGTGAGGAGACCTTTGCCCTTCAGAGTAAGAAAGAAAATCCATCGCATTATTTATAATAAACCTCGCTTCAGTGGATCAGGATTAAATTCTCGTTATTCTTTTTATTTTTTTAGTATTAGGAATGATTGCGTAGTGCTAAGCAAAGATTTCAATCGTTAGATTTGCCCTCACTGTACTAAGTCGCGTGAAAAAGTGTCCATACTGAGAAGAATGAGCTCACACAATAATAATGGCGTTTCCATGGCAATCAAGTCTAGTCTATGTGACATTGTGTATGACAGAAGTTTCATAACGAGAAACGTGACCATCTTTGACGCGACAGGGCGAATCTACCGATTGAAATCTTTGGTGCTAAGCTCGTTCTTGTTATAATAACTGTGATGGTAATGTGGTACTTGGCTCCCATATCAGTGTACACTCTAATGCTAATGTATGTTCACAAAATGCCCCGCCAAGCCACCAAGTTACAAAACTTTAAAGTTTATTGCCTAAAATTGGAACTGAGCCCGATGGACTGCGGATAATATGCTGGCTCTAACGAGGGACCTTATTTAATTGTAAATTATCTATTGGATTTGCATAATCTCTGTATATTATATCCCTAATAGATTTAAAAGACATGGTGGGTGCACGCCAAAGAACAAGCAAGCTAATTCATCATTCTCCTGCCCTCATCCCAAGGCATAATAATCATCATAATCCTATGTCTTCTTCATCCATTCATATCTATTAACCATCATCTCAGGAGTAAACTCCTTCCTAGCCATATAATCTTCTTTTTTTTGGGCTATTAATGTTAAAACAGAATTGTAAGCCACTTCTATTTGATTGATTTCAGATTAATTTCCGTTAGAATAGTTCTTAGGAACTATTTGCTAATTGAACTCAGCACTATTAGCAGAGTTTATTGATAAACAAGTTGGTGTTGAGAATTATAAATCTTTCTCCAATTTCAATAAAATTGTAGCCCACACTCGCTCTAAGGCCTGTTAAATCTAGAAGATTTGCAAGTTACATAACATTATATAAAATACGTCAATTTGTTTTGTTTCAGAAATGCCACCACCACCACCGCATCCTGGCCATCCTCCGCACCACCCAGGTGATCACCCCCCGGGACACGGGCCGGACCCGCATCACCCACCGCACCATCCACCCCACGAGCCCCATCATCCACCGCACGATGGACCTCCACCACCACGTCATTAAAAAGTGAACGACGTTATAACCACCTACCACAAAATGTATTAACTGTACCGCCCTAATAAAAAATATTTTAAAACCTTTATCTCCAGTCTACACTGTTATTAAATTATTTTGTGTTTCGAATTGAGGAGTTCCAAAATCAGATACATTATATTTATGAATCTCCAGGTAACAAAGAGGCTTTGAACTCTAATATTCCAACATATCATAAAATTACGCCTGTATGCTTCAATGGCCAGAGGTGTATTCTAGGACACCCATTTCGTTAGTTAATGAAGTAATAAGGGTCGAGCCTTTTGCCATTAACCGGGCAGAAATCCAGACTCCAGACTGCTACTCAGAAGTACCTGATGGAAAGCCAAAAACACTTTGCGCAACAGGGGGAATTAATCCAGGACCCTCACACTCAAGATTAGCGCTTGCGATCACTAGACGAGGCAGTCACTCTATGATCCATGATTTTCCTTTTTTTATAGCCATATTGCATACATAGGTAAGGTTGTCATAACTTCATTACAAGACGGTTGAACAGTAACCTACTTATCCTGACGATTATCGCATATATTTTCCCCTTTCTGGGAGAGGCCTACGTGCAGCAAAAGAGTTCGATGTTATTGAATTATTATTAATAGCTTTATAATGTGGTGTTTAGTTTCATTGAAATGCATTTATACATAAGAGATTAGATAACACATTACAAGCGCTACGTTTTGTACTGCGTTCAAATTTTTGATAACATATGTAGTAGGTACTTATGATTATATCTAATTTATGAAGGTATATAAACATATGCCTTCAATCCTGTCCTATTTATTAAATACATTATATTAATTCAACTCAAAAAGCTCTAGACTATATTAACAACACGATTTTTGAAAAATTAATACCTGTCGGAGTGAAAAAGGGTAATAATACTGTTCAGTTTGTATGAAATATCTCATTCTTACGGTTAATAAATTCCTAAATACTTATCAAGGTCAATAATAAAAATCGTAATGATTAATTTTAAGTAATTTTACAAACTCCTTTACTGGGGGTGGAGGGGGTGTTAAAGTTCGTAAGGGTGGTAAAGTACGAAATCCACGCGGACGAAGGCGGGGGCAAAGCAAATAAGCAATATCTATTACAAGCATGACTAACACCAAAAAAAAAAATTACTGACACTGAGAACCAAATATAATAGTTTAGGTATTTTCATATTTTTGCTTTATTTTTTTGCATTCCAGACTTATATTTGGAACTTTTGCTTTTTCATAAAAAAATTTTTGCTAAAACGTTTCTTTTTAACCGACTTCAAAAAATGGAGGAGGTTCTCAATTCGACCACTCAATTGGCTCAATTGGCCAAAAACGAAAATATACAACCAAAGACACCGACTTCCGAAAGTAAAGTTATTTTTCACGTTTTTTTTTGGCAGTCGGTTGTTTTTTTTATCTGAGAATTCACATATATATGTAGGTAAGCAGGTAATTCAAATGTTTGTAAATTACCCACACAAAACCATTATTGTCCTGCGCTAGTAATCAAAAGGATGCTCAGTTAGTTTGAATACCTAGCAATTGTAGCAATAAGGGTAACGAATGTGTTGATGCTCTGGCTAACGATGCTTGTTCATCTTTACTGTCAGTTCTCACGCACGATTCCTATCAGGGTGAACACCTCTTGTCTTTTCCAAGACTGAAACTACAATGTTTGTGGCAGGAGCAGCGGAATATGTCCAGCAAAAGAGATGGCAGTTTTTTATGTAGTGCCACAGACCATCAAACCAGAACCGTGGTTTTTAGGTCACAAAGAAGTATTGAAAACTGTTATTTCTGTTCTCTGTAGAATCCGTTTAGGTTTTTGTTTCACTCCTGTCTTTTTACACAAAATCCATGTTCGCGACTTCGCTCTTTACGACTGCGGGTTGGGGGAGGGCACCCTGGATATAATATTTTTCAAATGCTTTATCAACATCCCATCTCTAGATTTGTATAGCCGTCTCCCTAAATTTAAGATCCCTTTTCCGATTAATTTCGGCTCTCTTTTAACATATAACTGGTGTTAAAAGGGATGTTCATGTCCCACAAATTACAAAATTTTGATGACATACCTGTCAACGTAATATTACTAGTATAAGAATGTAATTTGTGGAGATAAATTAAAAATTATTATTATTATATTATTATTATTATTTAATGTTCTAACGATTATTATTATAATATATATCTCAGTGTTGCCTATACTGTCAAAAATATTAGAAAAAATTATTCACAAACGATTAGAAAAGTATCTTAATTCTATTAACTTCATCACCGACCGACAATATGGATTTAGACCCAGAAGTAATACTACTACAGCCACTATTGATCTCATCACCAAAATTAAACAAAACATAGACAGAAAAAACATAGTCCTGGGCATTTTTATTGATTTAAAAAAGGCCTTTGATACGGTTAGCCACAAACTACTCCTAAAAAAACTAGAATCAATAAAAATCACGGGAAAAGCCCTAAAAATGCTGGAGTCTTACTTAAAAAATCGTTCGCAAGTGGTCAAACTTGGTAATCACCAAAGTGATGCATTACCTATTACATGTGGCGTCCCACAGGGATCTATCCTGGGTCCCTTACTCTTTTTAATATATATCAATAATATAAACGAAATTAAACTACATGGTCACCTTACCTTATACGCTGACGACACTTGTTTATTTTACTTCGGATCTTCCATCCATCACATTATCTCACAAGCACAAGAAGATTTAGATACCCTATTCGCATGGTTTCAGTTCAATCTTCTAACAATAAATATTTCTAAAACATGTTATATAATATTTAAGGCAAAAAATAAATCAATTCCCTCATATGACCCTCTAACAATAAATGATATCCCGCTACAGCAAAAACCATGCGAAAAATACCTCGGTCTAAGAATGGACAGCTCACTAACGTGGAATGCTCATATTGATCATATAAAAAGTAAACTTTCGACACTCTCCGGGTCACTGCGTAACATTGTTCGTTGTATTCCACCAAAATTGCGGTATACTATTTACAACTCCCTAGTAAAGCCACATCTACTTAATTTAATCGAAATTTGGGGCAGTGCTGCTAAAACAAAATTAGCAGAACTTCAAATTACCCAAAATAAAATCATAAAAATAATATTCAACTACCCATATCTAACATCTACCAGCAAAATTTATCAAGACACAAAAATAATGAACATAAAACAACTCTATATTTACAACACATGCATTTTCATCAGAAATGTTCTCAACAAAAGCATTCACTCAAACATAACACTCACTCAATATAAACAAGTTAGTCAACGCAGTACACGGCGAGCAAGCTTGCTAGTTTTACCAAAAACAAGAACTAACTATGGCAAAAAAATGCTAACTTTTGAAGGAGCACAGCTTTATAACAAATTACCGTCCTGTATAAGAAATGTACACTCTTACAATGCATTCAAAACTCATCTTAGCCAGCACATAATTGCGGATCGATCACTTCTGGAGAAATGAATGCATTGGATGGGTAACTATTAAATTGTAATACTGATGACGAACATAATAGTGTAATCTATATCTTTAGTATTGTTCTCAAGTAAGTGACTTATGTCTTTATTGGGAATAAAGTTTCTTTAAACCGATATATGTAGGTAATTTTATCTTTTTTTTTGTTTCAGTCCAGTACTGACCCCACAAGGTCTACATTAAGTTCAACCGTATATTATTTTGGTTGTTTACTATAATAAAAATAGAATAGAATATAATTATGAAGTGTTTAGTGCAAATAACTGATTATATGTAGACGTATTCATATTTATTGTCAAGGAAGAGGAGGACTGACTACTGGGCCAGCACTGCTCTTTAAAACTAAATGCTGCAGTCGATTTCCAGAAAGCTAGTAGGTAATACAAAAATCAACATGATAAAGCTGTAACAAATCAAATTGTTTTGTCCTCAATTCGTGTCAACTACAAAACGAGTGCTGTACGGCATTATCCCTTCGCAAGAAATATGTCTGTTTTTGTGGATATCCCTTGAAACGGACACAAGACTATTTTACGGATCGTTGCTTTAGGCCATTTCAAGTAACTTTTTCTTTTCTGTGGAAAATCCACCCCTCCCCTGTTTTTGCTTATGTATTTATATTACGCATACTCGCCGGGCTGGTAAGAATGGCCATCGGGATATAAACAGAATTCTTTTTACCAAAACTTACCTTTATACATACGTTGGTATTTTTTTGTGTTACGAACTACAAAATAGAGTATTTTTGTGAAAATGTATAGGGTTTTTCCAGATTTAATTAATCACCGACTATACTACCTTACCGTAACCCGGTCGGAATAATTAAATAAAATCCAATAGCTTTCTGAACCCGTTCCGTGGAACTGACGCGCTCAACTAATTATCACCGATACTTGAAGGTGAAAGAAAGTGCCTTTTTTTTAAAAACCTTTATTAAACCATCAGGAGTTAGTTACTTAATTAGCAAAGAAGTCGAGAGCGGGAAAAGTGAGGAAATTAGGTGTACGGAAGAACCATCTGGCGACGGGATTGTGCGATGACCGGAACATTTGAACAACTGTATCTTTACTTTTCATTAGAACGCCGTTGTGTCGGCGATTTTTACTTTTTTTATTTCATCGTCTTTTTGTCAAATTAAATGAATTAATTAGACGTTAGTCAGGTTTACTCGAGCTCTGAGATGGACTGTGGTTGTGATTACGTTTTTCTGTTTACAATAAAGATAATGGCTTTTAACTGTGCCATTTATGTTTTTTTCATTAATTTTGGTATTAAAAATGACTTTTTAATTCATCAAATTGTTTTGCGTTATTTTAGGTACCTTATTTACCTTATTAAATATTTCAATGCTGTAATAGAGTAGGTAAATGGTAAACGTTGTTAGTTGTAGCTGCAAAAATATAAATTATAATCTTTGTCCTAAAACTGCGATTACCAAAATACCTCCCAAATAGATTAGCACAATTACGTATTTTCCCCCGAAACCGCTCATTCTCCTACCGAATCTGGAGATTGGCGACGTTTTTATTTCAGAAACAGGCGACGTATAGTCAGAAAATAAATAAATAACATCCAATACATAGATTTTTCGAACTATTCACGGATTACCTCAAGTTAACGCATGATTGCTAAACGTTATAACAAGGTATCGCATATCGTTATCAGCTTCCCGAGCTTATAGTTTTAATTAGAGCGGTAAATTTTAAGCGGTGATCGCATCGTCGCTTAAATCTTCGCAGCCACGTAATTAAAATAATATTCGGAAGACGCCGCGTTCGTCCGTCGTAGGTACAGGGCTAATTTTATAGGTTCGATACTCCGTAGGTAGCAGTAATATAGGCAATTTATTGGTTACCTGGCTAACGTTTTTACCTTATCGGGCAATATTTTATTTTTTATAATGAGCTCGTTATTGTCTTGTTAAAACGTTTTTTGGTAAATTTTCGGTGTATTTTTCTTATTATATCGTTTTTCCGAAAAAGAAAATTAGACAGCCAGGTAAACTGTTGCTAGGTTGTCAATCCAAATAAAATATTAAAATCCAGACGGAAAACTGAGCAGTAAAGTTTTTATGCGATTTAAAATTACACGCGGCAAACGGAGCTGTACAAAAAAACTAGTTTCGCGGTAAAATATTTACAGCGTTTCAATATTTAAGGTACGCCGAAGAAAACACGCCAACTTCGCCGTATTTGTGTGAAACAAATAAAAAAGAAGTCCTTTATTTAATGGCGACGTTTATAAACTTACAAAAGTGGAGTTTTTAACGAAACAAGAAAAGTGAGAAGTTACTTTTCAATATTATTAAGCAAATTCTTGATCCGAATCTAAAGACTTGTCAAATTATGCGGCCGATTGGTCGACGGGGCGCGGCGTCAGTGGAGTTCTTAATTTAAATTCACTCGACTAATTGGTCAGCCGAGTCGACTCTTATTAGCTTTTTGATGGATATTGTTGTGATTAAATGAATTGCATGATTTTGTAATCAATTTCCTTGTGACTTCATTATGAAAAGTGTTATTAGACGAGTGCTCATTTAATTTATGAGAATGTTCTTAAATATTAATTCGAAATATTTAAATTGAGCAATGATTTTGAGTCTGTCTACCAATTTAGTCAAACATCTATACATATTAGGCCGGGGCAAAATTTATTTCGTATTTTATGTACAAACAGCTCGTGTGGTACCCAAATATCAAGCTTTTTTGTATACCCAGAATTTTTCAAATGGATCAAAACTGGTTTGTGGTCAACCCCTAACTCTTCAGCTATGTCGTAACTGCTAATATGCCGATCATACTCCACTTTTTCAAAAATGGCATCGAGTATCCGTAACAGGGCAACCAGAGCGAGTTGCATTTTTTAAATCAAAATTACCGGACTGGAAAATGCTTGAACCAACTTTGGGCTACTGTTACTGACACTGCGTTAAGTCCATAAACGTCACATATTTTTTTCACGGCTTGTGTCGCTTTTTTGTAATAATAATTCAAAATGCAATGATGTTTTATAGAAATGTATCGAATTTCTTCGTTAGATTCACTCATTTTGGCGTACAGAAAAATTATTGAAAAATGGCGGGAAATCGTTTTTACTTTTTATTTTTAAAATGTCATCTATTTAATGGTATCAAAACCAGCCAGATACAAATAGTACAGCCAAAGAGATTTTACTACAACTTTATACCTATAAAATAAGAAAAAACTTTTTCTCCGACCTACATATATTTGTGTGTGTGTAATTGCATTAATGCACATTATGAAAGCAGTTTGTTCAGTATCGTTTACTAAATCGATTTCTGTAATTTTTTATATAGGTAATTTTTTATCCCAAGATAATTAATAGTACGGAAATTACAATCAGACTTCCGCTGTACAGTAAAAATAGACAAAAATGGACGAAGTACCAGACCCGTAGTGCTAGACCCTTATACGTGTGCGACTGTGTGTGTGCATAGATTTGTAATGTAATCCAATTTTCTCCCACAATCAGTATTACTAATTTAATTAATAAACAATATTTTATACATAATAGTAAAAATTCAGTGTATGTATTATTATCATAACATAATATTCTAATTTGTGTGTTAGTTAATTCTTTGACATGTTGTATATATTATTATTTTAAATTAAAGTTGCTTTTCGTGTCTGTCTGTGTGACTACGTTGTTCTCCTAAACTACGAAACGGATTTTGATGCGGTTTTCACTATTATTAAGAGAATTTTTTTCGGAAGGATAATGTGTACCTATAATACATTAATATTAAACATAAATAATTATAATAAAGAAATCTCAATGTTATGTCAATACTTAAAAACCGTGCGAAGCAGGGATGGGACGCTAGTTTAAAATAAACGTTAAAATAAATTAAACGTTACTTACAAACAACTCCAAAACGTTCCCGGCAGTTCTCTTACATAGGTACACCGTACATTTCAACACACACGTACATGCATCCCATTGTGTTTGAATAAACATTTCAATTGAGAGGGTTTTCATTCGCGGTGTCTATTCGACCGGACCCACACATTCAGCTCTTTTTCGCGCTCCGCTGATTTCCGATGAATGAACTGCGGTTGGAATATTAGAGCTCGCCTATAACGTAGGTTATCGATGTACACTTTTAATTATTATTGATTTAATGACTGTATTCGAAATGGAGGAAAAATATTTTTGTGTTTGGGAGGTAGGTACTAGTTTTTTTTCTAAATAGGTATGTTGTTTCCAATTTTCCATCTCTAAACCGCTGTTCGAGAAATAGCTTAGTAATTAAAAGATGATAAAAAGAGTTTAATCTGCCAAAATGATAGCCAATAGGTGATGTCCTCTCCTTATTCCCGCACCACGCCAGCCGATTTAACGCCTACCTTCACTGATCGACCGAGCAAAATGTCGCGATATTCTTAGGACTTATTATGCAGGTAAAGAACCTAGTACGGATCACATGGCATTCTTTATTTAATTTTATAACAGTGCACGTGGCCTTTGAAATCGAGGACTTCTTGCCTCTCAATGGCGCAGCATAATAAATAAGGTGATCCGACGAGGAAGCTATTGTCAGAACAGAATCAGTTCCGAGGAAAATAAAAATACCAATGTATTGTTACATGTGAAGTTGATAGAAATACCTACCCGGGTTCACCCAAGACATGGGTTTTCCCAAAACCATATAACATAACATCACGCCTATATTCCCCGAAAGTTTAAGCAGAGATGAAACTATGTGTAGGTACATCCACATTTCGCCAGTTATGTTTAAGTCCCATGTAATAGGGGGCGAGCCTAATGCCATCAACCCGCCACAAATCCAGACTCCGGGCTGATAATGAGAAATTCCAGATGGAAAAACCAAATAACACTTAGCCCGGCCCGGGAATCGAACCCAGGCCCTCATGCTCAGCGGTAGCGTTTTCGACCACTATCAACGAGGCAGTCTTTCTAAAAACGTTTACGAAATTCTATTATGTGGTAACTTTACACGGTATTCTATTTATGTCTTCATAATGTCGGAGTAAGGGAACGTGAAAGTTTAATCTATCTGTCATTCAAACAGGCCGAAGTGCGTAGTCG
Source organism: Dryobotodes eremita (assembly GCA_917490735.1). NCBI lineage: Eukaryota > Metazoa > Arthropoda > Insecta > Lepidoptera > Noctuidae > Dryobotodes > Dryobotodes eremita. The sequence goes on along the minus strand of OU823251.1, from coordinate 11,374,298 downwards.
ATTTTATCTTGACAAGCGGTAGGTACGCGTCTAACTTCACTCGATTGTTTGACATTTAGACGTCGCTGCGTTCAAGACTGGAGATATAAGTATACTTAAAACTTGATCATCAAATATTTATGCGTTCAAGCGACTGTTCCGTGAAAATTTAATGACCAATTGAGACTTTCTACAAGGGCTGTCGAATTAGCTCGTTTAATGATTACCTATATAAAATACATACCTATGTACCGTAAATTAGTCTGTAACTAACTCAAGGTATGTTGAATAAGTAATGCATACTTACTCGTAATTATGGTAAGAGTTGAAGGTCATAAAACGAACCGGCGGATAAAAGCTTAACAAAATGATTCAATACATTTTCGTCGCAATGAATTTGTTTTCCCAGCGTATATAATGTCACCCCTGGGTTTTCAATGCGGTCCCCTGGAGGCTCTACATCTAAGTTAAGTTTAAGTTAGAGCTGCCTCTGTCGCATTATATGTGTCTCTCGTGACACATCCAACAGCGAATTTTTGGTCAACACATTTACCGCATCGCGATAAAACTACGCTATTCAAAGGAAGCAAATTAAAAAAATATCGTTTAAACGCAAAATAATAAAACAAAACGTTACTCTGACAAATACTGTTGTCTCGAAGAAATATTCAATTGAAATTGTAGAATGTCAAGCTGAAAATATTTCATGAAAAGATACCAGAGCGACCCGGGCGCGGCCGTATCACGTACCTTCCTCGCTCGGAAATGCTCAAAATAAAACACCTAACAAAGAATACGAAACTGGTCGGCAATCGTAAAGTAGCTGCCTAGGCGGTCGCCAACGTGTATGTAAATGTGACGAATTTAAAATTCAATTGATTCATTTCGAAACAGAAATGTCCAGGAATAAACCTTTCCCATTAGTGGTGTGCGAGCTACACTAGAGCTGTCAATTTGCTTTATAAATTAGTCAGAGTTGCGCTAAAATAATCGCAATTAAATATTCAAATTGGATAGTGCAGAGACGTGTCGCTGCAGCGGCGCTGTCAGGACTTGCATTCGGGTTGTCGGTGAAATGAACATGTCTGGGCGAGCAGCCTGCTGCTCCAGGAATAGCGTCGAACGGGACAGGTCAAACGGAAATAAAGCAAGCTGCACTCAGCGAAGTTTGGACATGTCTGATAGCTTTACTGGCGGCTCGTGAATAAAATACACGCTATTCCTGTTTAGCTCTTTCATTTCGCTATTTCATTCGTGCGCCATTGCTATTGTCGTTTATGGTCATTTGTGCTTTAGCATTCTTAGATATAGCGTGAGCTTTTATTTGGTATAAATACTTACATAGTTAACGTGCATAAAATATTCAAAAAACAACGTTTTACCTGAGTTAAGCTAGGATTACAAAGTTTCGAGTTTATTAGCATGCAGGGGAACGAATGGCGCCCAACATGGGGCCGACTGCGACCGCCTAAATTGCGTTCTCGTAGCGCGCATTATCCTCTGACACCACATGTGGTCAGGACTTGAATACTCATCCACTTCATCTTTTGTGGAATATAATCGTAGACTGCGGCGCCAGCATTTTGTGTAATATTGTGGTTTCTAAGAGCCTTACTGAACGAACACGCTGTGAGGTAGGTATACCTACTTGCATCTGTTTCATATTTCAATATTGATACTAAAGAACAATACCAATAATTCATAGAACCAGCAAAAGTATGGCAGTTCGTAACCTCACATGATGTGGTGGCATGTCATCTGATAACAATTGCAAAACCAATATAAATTTCTTGGCAGAGGCGCCTGGGTTATAAGAAAATGTATTATGAAAGCGAGCGGTTTTATTGTGTGGCAGTAAAACGGAAGAATTTGCATCGGGAATCGAACCAGACACTTGCAAATCGACGATCGTAAAACGATCCCGCATCGGTCACCGGCTTCATGAATAAAACCTTATTTTGGTGGCCGTTGAAAAAAATAGTACAAAAATACGTGTCTCACTGTACAGGACCTACACAATTGATGTATGGAAAAAATGTTTTTAACAGCGAAGCTTTGAATATATCGGTGAAAAAACGTACAAAAAACAATGTACATAGTGTGTAGGTACATACGTAATGTGGCCGCATGTGTGTGTGAGCACTGCAGAAGTCACGTTCAGGCAATATTTGCTGTATAAAATTCAGCAACTGAGTCGGCGCTGTGTGTGTAATGTATACCTACTCATGACATGTGCTGCTGCAGGATTTTTTATATCCGCATGAAATAGGAGTACTTGCTAAATAATTCCTTTATCTAAGTATGGACCGATATATAGGCACACACATTTATGTAGGTATGTGTCAGTCTGGGTTCTAAGAGCGAGAAGTTTATGCACAAGAATCTTTGGAACTTTGTGCTACGACTAGGTACTTACATAATTAACTTTCAATCTATTCATTCAGCTTCTGTTTTATGATGCGTGTTTGTAACATAAATAAGACTAGACTCAGTCTAGATGGTGAGTCTGCCTTCATAGTTTGTGAACTATAAGCTAGGAAGCAGGTGTACCATTTCATAAAATAACGCATGTGTTCGTTCATAGTTAAACAACAATTTTGTTGTTATTTAAGTTAAGTAAGCCGATAGCGACGCGTGCCGCTAACACGGGATTCGGAAAGTTATTATAAACTCGACACATTGCCGGCTAATTCAGAACACACGTTGTTACAATATTTGAGCAGGAATGTCGGACGCGAGTTTTAATAAATGCCTCATCTCCATTCCCGTAAAAACGTGTCGGGTTTTAAAGGCAGACGTTTTGACGACCATGAATGTCATTTCACGAAACACTCGCAACACGAAAACGTCAACATTACTCGCGCAGAAAAAGTGTTTCATGCCGGCAACGTTCTCACTGATGTCTTCAATTGAATCAAGTTCAGTCAAGCGAACCGAGTCCCTAGTTACGTGCTGGCAAACGTACAAGTAAACGTTACCGCGCGTTAGGAGAGCAAACAAAAAGAGATATTTGTAAGTTTGGCTATCGACCTCCAAACCTCGATTCCACTTTACGCATTACACCAATTAACTGAATACATTAGGAAGTCCGGAATGTAGTTAGTGAGCAAACAGAGTGTCTAATTAAAAAGTTTTTCCTCCATTAACGAGGATAGACGTGTTCGTAACGTTAGATTGATGTTTGATTGAGTACCTACACTCCTACAGAAAGTTTTGCACCTGTATCTGGCTTCAATGTTCTCCAAAGAACTTTGTTTCCGACTCCAAATCACTTTCAGTCGATAAGTGTGAAGTAATCGTCTTGTTAGAGATGTTACGCTACAAAGTGGGTGCTGAATCTAGGTCACTACAGTTGGTGGCGGTAAACGTGAGGTGCCTTAATGATTCCTAGTACGGGGTAGGTAATATTCTAAGCTTTTTCTAGGAACACAATGTTAAAGTCAGCTGTATATTATTATTGAATGCGTTCCTAGAAAAGTTGATGTACATAAATGTAGTCTAGGCCAAGTGAATGCGATACCCCTTGGGATCCGTAGATGCTACCACTGGCTACGAGGAATTATATTCACATCTATTGATACTTCAAAGCAGGACATGCGTTATACGAATATTCCAATAGTTAAATGATTTTTTTTCAGCTTTATTTTACATTCTTACTAAAAATATCAAAGATTTTCCATTTCAGTAACTGAAAATTTGTAACTCTACTTAAAAGTCAATGATCTTCCGAAACGACGAATTCCTTAATTGGATTAAAATTAAAGAACGCTGGATAATATTGATTCCACATTTTAATAATCCTCGTATACTGGTTATGTTCGTGTCTGGTTTTTACCGCATTCATATTGTTTAATTACGTAATGCACTTCAGTCGGCTTAAGGGATTACGTGTGGTAAATGTTGCCGCTCCACTTACTCCGGAAGTGATGGGCCATGCTCATAATTACGTATCAGGAAATATGGGGGACGGCAATATATAGATGGAGGACGATGCCAAAAAAACGAAATACTTATTATGGTCTGTTCCAAAAGTCTTTGATAAAAGTGTAAACAAACCCTGTTCAGGTTAAATGCTTACGCAATTACTCACTAAAGGGAATTAGTAACACATTCATATGTATTTAGAGGGTTTCAACTTTATATCTCAACACTTTTTGCAACAATTATTGCTTGAATGACATTATTAAATTGTAATTGAAATATCATCTCCGAAAATTAAGGGTATATAATTAAACTCAATTTATTGTCAAATGAAAAGCACTTAATCGTAGCAGTACAAATTGCCATCCACAGGTATGTCTTCTGATCTATTTGTTTACATTTTCATCGGATGCTTTAGGATTAAGCTATATGTCGTATGATCGCAGTGATTGCTTATAAATGGCTAGAAGGTATCTCTAAGCTCACCACAGACATTTCTAAAACTGTTTGCTGTTTTGTCTACAAGTAAGATAAGATTAGCAGTCTGTAATTGTCCTTTAAAGGGCAAATGCCTGTCTCCCACTCAGATAAACTGTGTGGCGATTAGGTTAACACATTAATTGAAACCACGTATTCTACATTACGTATTATAAACATGCACAATTAAAATAACTAATAACAATCAACATTCTAGCCGTGGGACCTTTTTTCGTTTTAGTATTTAACAATATTAAAAACTTAATTAGTGATTAACTATTTGGTAACAATACCATACAATTTGTGTTGAATTGTTAATATTATCGATCTGCGCGTGTCTAGTGCCTTATTATCAAGCCTGGTTAATTTCGTGCCGATTTTTACGCTATTTATTTTGTTTGCAAAAATTCAGTTCTCTTTTATTTGTAAAATTGTTTATTTTGTTATTTTAACAGACTGATAACAACTTGTAATGACTGCTGTACTATTTAATGTGATAACCTAATCGCCACTCTGTATAATATCGTTGCTATAATTATTATATGTCACAGAAACCTGATACTAATGAGGCCTATCATTATATTCAATTTGGGAAGGTTAATTAGGGGCGCTTAGAAGTCCCCGATCTAAACATGGTCATGTGTGGATGTTATTTTACTGAAGTAATTATTTACGCCCAGTATTTAATTACATATTTGAAAGTACATATCTGAAATAAAATAAAAAATGTTATTATACAATACATACAAGTTGGTATTTCTATAGTAATTTAATACACAATTTGCATACTTAATTAAATTACACATGAAATTCGATTGCACTATCAGTAAAGCTCATAGTATCTGATATTAAAATAATTTCAACTTCAGCAGTTTTATTGAAACATGTACACATCCCTCTATCGCTAAAGGGGTTGATGCACGCTATGCCAGAATTTATCGCACAAACTTCTTTTACGAGCCTCGCTGTAAATAAGTAGTTTGGCAGTAAGTCATGCCGTGATATAGACTTCGAGTTATGTCGATGTCGAAGTCATGAAGAATACAGACTTCGGTAATACGGAAGTAATGTTGACAAATGGCAGAATGCTTTTCTAGTTTTGAAATTTGTTTTTGTTATTGGCTAGTTTTCAGATTTTGAATTTGGAACAGTACTTATTGAAAGAGCGATTTTTCAGTAGGCAAATGTTTCCTACAGCCAGTTTCTGAATTAGGAATTTGAAGTTGAGAACTTGAGAAACTACTTTAGTAAATGTAGCCCGCGAAATTAATTTCTTACGTTTTTTACAAAGAAATTTTAAGGGTGTTACCTTCAGTGATGTCAAAATAAAGTTTGACATGTTCTCATTTTCAAATACTCTTTAAAAAACCGGTCCCCATTAAAATACAATATAATATGATTTTTATTTCAGAACAAAGAATTCATAGAGTTAGTAACATAATATTAAAACAACTTATTATCTAGTGTTAGTACCAATAATCCTGCGCACAAACTGCTTTATAATTGGGTAGCTGAAGCTCTCTGCTACAGTTCTCAGGATACTGTTGCGATTGTCTCTCACTATCCCCAGTAGTGAAGCTGTTTTCTTGCGAACAAGCGCGTGAAACCCGTCGGTACTAGCTTCAATTATCGAACCAAGACAAGATTAGGGTGTTAATCTTAAGAGACGCTCTACATTTTATTTCTCTTTTAAACCGTCGTCAAGGAATTTCTATACGCCTTGATCTGTCCTCATCCATTTTCCTTCTTAACGACTTTTACCAGTAAAGTTTAATACAACCTAACCCATTAACCGCCAAATATACCATAAAGTAAATGTGTTTTATTTACGAAATGCCTATTTTCCTATCATAAACTAATCAAACAAATTTAAAAGTAAAAAAAAAGGAGGGAATTATTCTGCCCCCTGCAGAGTGGAGTGGTGGGCGTTGTACTCATTTGAGTAGGACAACGCCCGGTTACAGTAGTAAATTTGGTAACACTGTTTTACGACACATTGTGTTTTTTGAAAATTTTGCGACGTATATAATGCATAGTAACTGCTTCTTTACCTTTTGAGGATAATATTCTACACGTTTTGAGGCAAGCTTTGTACCAACGAAGACGATGGTCGAGCCTAATGTTGTGTTTTTTGTCGTATTATTACCATGCAATGCTACGTTAGACCTACAGCTGATCCATATGGTCACTTGGGTTTATAACGTGCACACGCTAGGTATAAAGGTTTTTGACAAGATTTACCAAAACCTGTCTGTCTCGGCTACCTGTGTAAGCCCATTCATGCGTCATCACTGAGGAACATGCCTAGTTACGTTTACCATTTTGTGGTTTGGAGACCAAGAACTCATCAGCTTCCACGGCCATCGGTCCTAGCCGTATCTATCTTGGAGATAAACAACACTTGATTGCATGAATTACACCAAGCTGCACTATACTATCGACGAACTCAATTCGCAGTCAATGGTGCATCATCACAGCTATCAGTGTTCTTGGAATATCGTATAATTCTTGTTGCTTCTGAATATGTATATGTTATCAGGTTAATCCTACGGTGAAGAAGCAATACGCATGTCTTTGTCGGCCCCTGTCTCTGAATTGACACTGGGTTCTGGTGGTATAATAGCAACTCATAATAAGCGTCATTGTCAATATCTAAGCATGAAAAGGTGAAAAAAATAAATAAATATATATATATATATAATTTTATATAAAAGCTGTTGGTTGGAGCTGTTCGTAATTAATTCCGTGGATTTACACGCATGCGAAAATAGGATTACAAGAGTGCCTAAATTAATTTATTTCAGGATTATCATTTTATGGGGACAAAGCATGTTTATCTAAATTATCAGTAACTTTTATTTAATCGATGGTGGGTGACACCAGCTTCCGGCTCGCTACTTGTCTGCATCTGGGCGCTCCTTGGGTGGCTCTGCATTGCTGCCAATGCGGTGAAGGTGTCGACTACCTCGGACACCATGGCCTATCTTGCAGTAGGAGCGCAGGCCGGATAGCACGGCACGCCAGGATCAATGATATCATCCATCGTGCTCTGGTCACCGCCGGGGTGCCAGCTGTTCTATAACTCAATGGCTTGGCACAGGACGATGGGAAGAGACCAGACGGAATTACAATAATGCCTTGGAAGGTAGGTCGGCCTTTGGTGTGGGATGCAACATGTGTCGACATCTTTGTGCCATCCCATCTTCCTAGCACGGTGGGCTGTGTTGGAGCGGCTGCTACAGGTGCGGAAAACCTCAAACGGCGCAAATATTCCAATCTTATTGGAACTTATATGTTCGAGCCGTTTGGTGCTGAAACTCTAGGGCCATGGGGTCCGAGTGCCCACTTGGTTTTTCGAGACATCGTCAAGCGATTGGTCCACTCTTAACGTGACTAGAGTGCTGACCTATTTTTTGGCCAAAGCATTGCCATTAATGTAATGAAACAAATATATAAAGTAATATTTTTTTTAAACATGGTTACCTGTCGTGATGGCCCAGTGGTTAAGGCTTCGCCGCTCATGTACGAGGTTGTGGGTTCAAATCTGGGCAAGTAGCAATGTGACTTTTCAATTCATTTATACTTTCTTAGTTTGCTGGTATCAGTGAAGGAAAAACCTCGCGAGGAAACCTTATAGCTTATAGTTAATGTAAGTCTGAAATCGCCAACCTGTATTGAGCAAGCGCATTGCTCTCGTGAGGGAAAAAAATATCTATGTCGAATAATGAGCAAATTTTTCTTTTACATCATTTACCTTTTTTGGTGTTTAAGTTTGATATAGGTAGTGACATTCTCACAGACACTTAAAACCTATTCCATTTCACGAGGAATGCTCAAAATGGACACGACGACTATACCCGGGTAATTTAATTCCCAGGAACATTGTAAAACGTGGACAGGGCTGTAACTCATAACCAGGTGTCAGGATTTACGTCCACACAATATGTTATAAAAATCCGGCCATTTTATTTTACGGGTCCACATGATATGGAGTATTATTTTGTGCCAGAGTTATTCATCTTGACGCTTGTAAAAGGTGATGGGATAATTTTTCTGCTGTGCTTTTATACGATATTTTTTTCTTTGTGGTACATAATAACTATAAGGTCTAACAATACCAGGGTAAGTAAGAATTGTTAGTATGTATCACAAAGCAAAAGATTAAGTATATTACGTAAGTAAGGTATTTTAAGGTGAGATAGGTACTAGTCATGAATATGCATTATACTTTTATAGCACTAGGCCTGAAAAAAAACCAGCTGTTTCATAGATTTCGATTGGGAAGGTAGGTAGGTAGGGTTTTTGTATGATACAGCCGTTTTATTGTCGATATCTCAGGCTTGGTTCCCTAGGAAAAGATGTTGAGTTGGAGGCACCCAAGTATGTAACAGGCTTAAAATATTTTACTCTATTTTTGTTACACACCTATGTAGATTTGTTGACCTTAATTACCGTTAGGTACACTTGTTACTTTAATTAAAGGGTAGATCCATAGTAGGTGCTTAATTAGAAACTATGGAGTGTGATGGCCGGTTGATTGATTTATATTGCCTTTAGCGAAAATATTAATAAAAACCTGTAGGTACCTCAAACTGGTTATTTCACTAATTAATAAAAGGAAGCTATTTTCCTGTATCAGCTTTGATAAAATTTGAAATTTTTTGAAATTACAAAGGTTTACAACATAATTCCCTAACATAAATTAAAATGCTTTTTGAAGTTTACAGTTATGTCTAGCAAATCAGCCTGAAGTAAATGTGTCTATATATCGAGGTAAATATGGAAAGCAGCAAGTTTGTAAACTAACCGTGTTTATCTTGTACGTTTACCTTATACTGAGTTGAGGTTTACTCGCTAAAAGTTGTATGGTGTAGGTTATACTGCGTAGGTTAACATTACGCGACATTTACTTTGGCTACGTGTGCGTACTTAACAAGATGGCTTGGATACTTTCTTTTAAAATGTTGCTCTTTTAATTTATGGAAATTAGGTGGTGTACAGATACTTATTATTTGCACTAACGAAAGCCCATTTTATGTCCAGGCAAATCACTGTCCATTCCATGGTTGCCTGGAAGAGATCGCAGAAAGCGACAAGGCCGCCCATTGTATATTTTGTAGTGTTTCATTTATTTTTTGTTATGGATTTTGTGGTGTACAATAAAGAATATATAAATAAATTGCTCTTCTAATTCACGGTGGTCTGCGAGCCACGCGTGAAGGATGTTTAAGGGATGATGCCTGTCTAATGTGGTGATATACAACAGACATACATACATAAACTCACGCCTTTTTCCCATGGGGGTAGGCAGAAACTACAGAACGCCACCTGCTACGATCCTTACGTACCCTCTGCTTCGTTTACGTACATAAATCTGTAATGCTATTCTGTAGAAATCTGACCGTGAAAATATAGGTGAAGTGAGCTTGGAGTAAGCTGTCATTAGTTTCAATCCGAGCCGACCTATTCTGTAGGAATCTCACCGTGAAAACATACGTGAAGTAAGCTTGGAGTGCGCTGTCATTAGTTTCAATCCCAGCCGACCTATTCTGTAAGAATCTCACCGTGAAAACATACGTGAAGTGAGCTTGGAGTGAGCTGTCATTAGTTTCAATCCCAGCCGACCTATTCTGTAAGAATCTCACCGTGAAAACATAGGTGAAGTGAGCTTGGAGTGAGATGTCAATAGTTTTAATCCCAGCCGACCTATTCTGTAAGAATGAAAATATAGGTGAAGTGAGCTTGGAGTGAGATGTCAATAGTTTCAATCCCAGCCAACCTATTCTGTAAGAATCTCACCGTGAAAACATAGGTGAAGTGAGCTGTCATTCTACCTGAAGCTAGGGGTTGACACTATTGATGGCTCATTTCACCTAATTTTTCACGTTGAGGTTTTTACAGAATATCGCACACTTAGATAAAGAGTAGCACAACTCAAAATACCTCTTTTTTCAGGAACAGCAGAAATCGTTTGAGGGCTCCCACAAACGGGATCCCTTCTTTTCGCATAATGTTCTTTGTCCTAATATACTTCGGCATAACGATTTTGGCACAATTTGTTTTGGCATAATAATACTTCGGCATAATTTTTTTAGGCATACATTTTATGTTGGCATAATCATCTTAAAGACTAATTTGTTTTGGCATAAATTTGATTCGCATAACGTTAGTAGGCCTAATGACTATTTTAGTGACAGAACCGAATTGCTGCAAAACCGACTCCACGTAGTCTTGTTTGTCCTACCCCTAGAGTGTAATTTAAAATCGCGTAGGCGCGTAGGGGCGCCGGAGCCCCGCAGCGCCGGAGCCGTGACAGAAACCCTGCCTGCTGCATGCTGCATGCTTGCTTGCATGCTGCATGCTTGCTTGTTTGCTACATGCTTGCTTGCATGCTTGCTTGCATGTTTGCTTGCATGCTGTATGCTTGCTTGCATGCTGTATGCTTTAGGATATTATGCTTAAAAAAGTTATGCTTTAGAACTTTATGCTTAATAAATGTATGCTTTAGAATATTATGCTAAATCATTATTATGGTTAGAGAAATTATGCTTAAAAAAATTATGCGTAAGCTGTTATGCGTAATTATATTATGCGAAAATATAATTATGCCAAACAAAATTATGCTAAGTTATATTAGGTCTTAAAATTTTATGCAAATGGATAGGGAACCCCCACAAACTGGCGCCACACGCGACTAGAATCGCGGGCGACGGGCGGCGCCTTTGTGTCGTGCTGTCGCAACGCGCCTGTCTGCGGGAGCCTTTACTCGTTTTCTATTTGACCGATTTAAAAATATTGTTGTATGATGCTGTTGCTGTAGTTGTTGTTTTTGTATTGCTGTTTGTTGTTTTTATTGTTGTTGTATTTGATAATTGGGCAAATTAATATCTTAGTAAAATAATATACAACATCATACAGATTCCGATAGTCGCAATAAGTCGATTTTGGATTATTTTGAGTTGTGCCACATCGCACACCTGGATAAAGATCTAGGTGTGCGATATGTCGGTTGGCATCAGGTGGAATGACAGCTCACTTCCAGTTCACTTCACCTAAGTGTTCACGGTAAGATTTTTACAGAATAGATCTGCTGGTCATACATGCACGCCGGTTTCGAGTACTTTGGTACTACGCACCTAACTTTTCTGAAGAACATCACAAGTAAGGACACTATGTTCTTCTAGGGCGTCCCGGCCCCGGCGTTTTCACTCACATCTGCTTTGTAAATACATTTTGTTTGTCACCTTTCACTCATTTTCTCAACAGGACCAAACCATCTAAACATGACCCTTTTCAAGTTTTGTCACTGTGGAGCTCAGACCAAATAAAAAATCAAGACAGCAATGTCAACAGTGACGTGAGGCCGGTTTCATAAACATGTGTGCACTTAGTGAGGTGTAGTTTGGTTGTACATTGGGTTGTAAATGTGTGCGGGTGAGCGTGTATACACAGAGTAAGGTGTAGTTTTGCATGCTTCACTGTATTGTTCGCAGTGCTATGTCTTGATTTTTATTTGGTCTGAACTGTGGTGATCATAGAAATGTATAAAACAGACAAATTTTTGTGTTATAATCTATTATGGTGAGAAAATCTACGTTCAACGTAACATGTGATGAAAAAGAGCTTAATATGGACTATACAGTAGCGGATTTTTACGCTTTTACTTAAATACAGGTAAAAACCGCGAAAAATCATGTAGGAGAAAAATAGACCTTTTAAAAACATTCCAATATCAAAATATAGGTATCGCCAGTCACCTCCAATAATTGGGACATCCCTATAAGTATAACCCCTTAAAATACCTCAAAAAAGAGGGTAACCCATTATAGCAACCGTCCCCAAATAATAATGTAGGTTACAACATAAATTAACGTAATTGAAATCTACCGAAGCGTGGGCGCTTATTTTGGGAGACCAACAATTTGGCTGTCAAAGCGATTCGTCTACAAAATGGTGGACACCGTTTAATCATTCGTAGGTACATGCGGGACCACCTGTTTTTAATTACCAACACAGTCGTACCTATTGCCGGCCGACGGATTACCGGCTCGAATGAAATTAACTCAACATTGGGTGTCAAATTTGTATAGTCATGATACGCGTAATAAGATCTGTTCTGTTTAATTAAACAATTTAGGAGACCATAAAATTGTTCATGTAGGTTTGTGTTGTGGTTCTCCAAAGGTATCGCTTCGGGGTCAAAATAAAGTAATTTTTCAATTTATCCCACCACTTATACAGGCTGGGTTTTCGAGATGGGGCAGCAAGGGCAGGGTACCGTAACCGTTGTTCACTTGTAGTTACAGGGCAACGGTCTTAGGAGACTGTCCTTAACTTATAGAGACATTTTGATGTGCATTTACAGATTTTGGAAAAAAGTACAAATGAAAGTTAGAAACTTAATTTTTTTGTTGTCTGTGGAAGGTTTCTTAAACTTCGGGAAGTACCTTAGAGGTATTATTTTATACATAGACTTGCATCTCCCTTTAACGGAGTTAGAGCGTGAAAATTACAGATTTCTTAAGGTTTTTGTTGTTTGTGTGCAAATCCTAGGCTGCATATCAAATTTCAGCCTTCCAGGACATCGGGCAGTATCCTAGAGGTTTTATTTTATACTCAGACTTGCATCTCCTTATATGGGGGTTGGAGGGTGAAAGTAAGAAATTTCTTAATTTTTTGTTGTATGTATGCAAATCTTAGCCTGCATACCTTCAGGGCACGCCACTATTGCGGTGGTAATTCCCCTCATTGAGGAGTGGTTTGAGAGGCGCCACCACGTCCTCACCTTCCGCCTGACGCAGGTCCTCACCGGACATGGCTGTTTCGGAGGTTCCTGTTTCGAATAAGGCGGGAGGAAACGCCCGGGTGTTACCATTGTGTGGATCGACCGGAGGACACGGTGGAGCATGCGGTGGAGGTCTGCCCGGCTTGGGCGGAGCACCGCCGTGTCCTCGTGGTGGCGATCGGCGGCGGCGACCTCTCGCATCCGGTCCTGGTTCAGGCCATGGTACGGAGCGAGAGGGAATGGGAAGCCGTCACCTTCTTCTGCGAAGCAGTAATGCTCGCGAAGGAGTAGGCGGAGCGCGAGAGGGAGAGGCAATCGCTGCACCCTCGCGCCCCTAGTCACCGCAGGTCGAGACACCCTGGGCGTCGAAGGTCGATTGCAGACTCCCGGCCACCGTAGAAGCGGGCTTGCGGACGGCGAGCAATGGGCAGCTCGCCGTTCGGTAAGGACCAGGCCCGGGTCGACGGCGCGTCGTGTTCCACGCGCGCTTCAAAGAGATGTCAGCACCATTACGAGGCTTTTGGCTATTTTGTGTCTCTAAATTAATGTCGTTCATTTGTTAGGTGCGTTTTGTTTGTGCAGAATAAACTATTTTTCTTTCTTTCTTTCTTTCTTTTTCTTTTCCATTGACGGGATCCGATAGGGCCGATGCCTGCTGGGGTCGCGGATTGTTCGAAAGAGTTACCGTGGCCCTGGCGCACAGGCAACTAAAGGAACACTGGTGGGGTTTTAGTCAGTAAGAGTCTAACACGCCCTTCCGCTCCGCCCAGAGCGGGAGAGGTCATTTGATGATATCCCACCAAAAAAAAAAGCCTGCATACCTTGGACCATGGGCACTTTTGTATGAAGCTTGGGCTAACCTTCCAACAGATATGACACTTCGTCAAGTGAATGGTTTTTGTTTGTACTTGATTTTATATTATGGGAACATAGTAGAATTCGAGTGCGAAACTGCAGTTCCGACGTATTTTCATACAATATTTATATACAATGAAAAATATGAATAATTGCTAGCACTATTTTTATCTCGTGATAAAGAAACATATTGAAAATATATTGTTTATTATCGATACTGTCCAATCATAATTGGTATATTTTCTAAAAACAAATAAAAAACTACCTTGTATCTGTAACTTTTTTTTATAGGTGACCAGAGAACATATATTTCTACATTTTATCGGTTTTATCTTACTTGTATTTGTTGTTTGTTACAAAGGTAGATCATTTCATATTTTGTTTGTGTTTGTTGTTGTCATTTGCCAGTGTCCCAACACATTACGCAATGAGTAATAATATATGTCTTTGGTTTTTGATCTGCCCTGACATCAAACAATGGACAACATTGTCAAACTTTTAACGTTTTGAATACGGGGGCTTTTGGCTACTTTTTATTAGTGTATAAATTTTGTCTAGTTTTTGTAATGAGCATCTTGTTTGTGCAGGATAAACAATGTTTCTTTCTTCTTTTCTTTCTTTCTTTACATAAAGAAAACAGGATTTTTGTCTTATTATAATAATAATAATAATATCTTATTGTACACAAATAGAATCAATACATAAACAGTGGCGATTAGGTTGACATATTCTAGTACAGCGGTTATTACAAGTTGTTATCAGTCTATTAAAATAACAAAATAAACACTTTAATTAAAAATAGAAAACTGACTTTTAAAAACAAAATAATTAGCGTTAAAATTGGCACGAAATAAACCACACTTGATAATATTAGTTTACTGACCTGTAACTTTGAACTACGTTCACGGGCCACGGGTCTTTGACCTGCTAGTATTGGTCAGGTGATTATCTTTATGTTGTTAAATACTACGTGATGTTGTTAAATACTAAGACGAAAAAGAAAGGTCCTACGGCTAGAATGTTAATTGTTATTTTTTTTTATTGTTTATAGTTTGTTGTTGTTTGTTGTGAAACAGCAAGAAATAAAAGGCAATTTTATTTATTTTTATTTCCGTTGAAAATGTACGTAATGTACAATTTGTGGTTTGAATTAAGTAATGTGAAAACCTAATCGCTACATTGTATTCGTTACTAATGATTGTAGATAATGATGTTGATTTTAAACTGAAATATAAGATTATAATATAATATTGCTTTGATTTTACTAACAATCGTGAAAATATTTATTATGTTCCATATTATATTTCATCAATCATTATAGCATCTAGATGAATCGCTGGTCGATGAAATCCGTCTCCATGTCTACCTACACTTAAGTACCAGATTACGTGGACACGACTTCCAATTGTGCGTCTGCCGGTCAAACATGTCAATAATAGAATCTCTCCCTACTAGGTCTCTGTCTATTAATATTTAAGTATAATAAGTTTTGGATTGTACGTGTCGTGATCGCATACGCACTCTTAGTAACAATACATTGGTTTGTTGTATAATGCATTGTTGCAAGTCGTGCAAATTATTTTTACGGTATGTTGGTATGTTTCAGTAATACACTGGCGTGCAATAAAGTCGACCCAGCCCCCCTATCATTCAACAAAGTTTACTAACAATTACCAAATATATTGTATACTAAAACCTTCCTGAAAGTACGATGAGTGACGATGATGACGTTAGTTAAAGAATTATCAAAACTGATTTATAAGTTTATGAAAAATCACGAACTTGCAAACATGGGGGTTCGAATAATGAACCTCCTTTTTTGAAGTCCGTTACTAAATCAAGTTAAATTTTCATTAAACGAAAAGTAATAAATAAAATTATTCTTTAGTCAATTTCATTGGCAAAAAAAGTCACGCACTTTATCCGAGCAAAAGTGAACGATGAGGACATCTGAAGAATTGAGTCGATCTTGTCAAGAATATTGCTTTTATCCAAGTATAGTGTGTGTGCAAATATACTGTACCTTGCCTACCTTCACACAATATAAATTAATAAATTATTTTCATTAAGATTTTTGAGATATCGTCTGTCAAATTGAAAGCACGGGGTGGGCCGATTTTTTTGCACGCCTGTTTATTATATGTATACACCAGTATTACGTAAGTGTTCATTCCAGTCCGATCACTATGTATGGCAAGCCGATCCCTTGGGAGAAGCCAGCTATATTCCTAGGTGTGATCCTCGACCACCAAGTTACTTTCAGTGAGCACATAAGGATGGCTCGTTCGCGCGCCACCTTCGCTCTCGGTAGACTTCACTCCCTATTAACCGGCCCGCAGTAAATTGTCTCTCAAATGCAAATTGCGCATCTACACCGTAGTCATCCGTCCCATCATGACCTATGCCTGCGTTGTATTGTATAAGCCCCACCATCTTCATAAGATGCAGACCCTACAGAACCGTTTCCTCAGAAAGGTTACGGGAGCCCCCTTCTATGTCCGAAATGTGAATCTTTACTTAGACCTTCGAATGCCCACCATTCAACAGTTCATGAAACGCCTATCAAAGCGTTTCTTCGACTGGGGAATAAAACACCCCAACCCCCTGATTACAACAGCCGCCTGCTACACTCCCTCCCGCATTAGTAAGATTCGCCGCCCGAGGCATACCTTAGTCGACCCCGACGACGCCACTACTCTCCTCCAGGAGAGTAGTAAGGCTACCAGTATCTTAAAGATATACAAACACAGACCGCCGTCCTTCTGTCTTCGCCGCCGAGGCCCGCCGCGACGCTCCAATCCACGTCCGCCCCGACCCTTGCTCGAGCCAGCCCGCGCCGCTGAGCCTGTAGCTTTAAATTCGTCCCCTAATAATAATAATTCCGATCCAACCTGGCCCTTGTTGCCCTCTCCCAGTGACGCCCTAAGCCGAGGCTCGTACCCCGCAGGGGGTGCCCTTAGCGTGTTGTCGCCTAGTTTGTAAGTCTTTTAAGCCCTGGCTGGGGGCCTTAATTTATTAGGGCAACCATAGGCATGTTCGGTTAAGCAGCCGACAACCTCCTAGGTTGACCTGCGAGAAGCCACTCAAAAAAAAAAAAAATGTGTTCACTACAGTGTGATTTTGCAAGTTTAATTTGAACACATCATCCTCACTTAACTGTGAAAAGTCATCTAAGTGAGGCTTCCATGTTTGTCCATGCAACTCTTTGCCTATTAAAATGTTTTAATGTTACATAATCACATAAATTGTTAGGTGCATGGAGCTTCTCATTAATAATTTTTATTATATCCTGAGCAAGCCTGTTATCGTTTGCTATTCTGTAGAAACAATTTATAACGACAGCAGTTTTTTTTTTATCAACAATGTTTGTGGTATTGCTCTACTGAAATAATCTTGGCGAAGAAGTTTAAATCTATTATTAAACTTGCCATTCGATGCTTCGACCTACCAGCGACATAGTAATTAATCGAGATTTATTGGGTTGCTCGGTTGTTAATTCATTTTCATTTCTGTCTTTCGTCGGAGCAATGTGTGCTTCATATTCCAAAGATTCAAGATCTGATATGCAATCTCTGAAGCTCCGGTCTAAGATAAATACGTCGTTTTGGTGGTACATACAATGATATGCATTATTTTCATCGTTACATATTCTTGTCATAATTGTTGCATCCCTTCATCACTTGTAGTCGCAACATATGGGCCATGTACGGTCACCAAATGTGATAAGTAACCAGGGTCGTCGGATATAGTTGAAGTTTAGTACTCGTAAGAAAAAGATGGATGTTTTCGAATGAAATTTAATTTGATAAATGACTTGCAGGGTAATTACGTAACACACGAACAGTAGGAATGGGTTTCATTTTGACAGTTCAACAACATTCATTGCGTTATTTACGTTGTAGAGCAGACAAATTTTTCGAACTTATGAAGCAATGGATTAGCAATAGTCTTCAAAATGATGCAGATTGTGGTAGGTAGTGTGTTACGTAATTAGGGTGCTGTTTGTTTCCTATTAATTTAATTAAATTTTATTCGAAAACATACATCGGTTTCTTACTAAACTTCAACCATATCGACGACCCTGGTTACTTATCTCTTTTGGTGCCCGTACTTGGCCCGTATGCAGCGATTATAAGTGTTGAAGGGTTGCAACAATTATGACAAGAATATGTAACGATGAAAATAATGCATTTCATTGTATGTTTCATCAAAACAACGTATTTGAAATTATTTGAAGTCACTTTTTATCAGAATTTCAAACTATATCAATTCTGTTCTCAAAGCAAATAAAATTATAACGTGTATTCGTTTGAAATTCGAAAATTGTAAAGGAAACCTTGATCTAGCATAATCAGCCTATAATGTTCGCACTGCTGGGACACAAGCTTCCTCTCTTCGAGTGAGAGTGGGCCAAGTGCGGGTTGGTAGATGTCATATGTCTTCTAATTTTTGGTTCTAGACCATGCCAGTTTCCTCACGATGTTTTTCTTCACCGATTTTAGAGCAGTGGTGATGAAATTATTAACCTTGATGTAACGGGGTGAAACCGCCAACATGCAGGATAGAGCCACATAGATTACCTAAGGTAATCAATGCTTGTTCCTCATCTGAAGCGGCCGCTGTAATACGATACAAATTTCATTGACAATGCTAAAATCATTTTAAATATGGTAGGTAATAAGACGTACTATGTAAACACATGTATGCCTATATAGCTTTAGATTTATCACCATTTGTATCCATAGCCTAATGGGTTCGTTGGGATGTTACTTACAAAACGTATGTTTCCTTTATTTCCCGAAGTTTTCTAACCCCTGTAGAAGATAAGGAAAGGGACGGAACCTTTTAAAACCTTTTCCGATTATCACTAGCTTTACACGATTGGGGATTGAATCGGTGGTCGGAGGCGCCAAACGAACTCTTTCAGTATTCTTAGACCCACTTGCACCGCCAATGACTAAACACGTTTAGCGCTAAACGAGTTTTAAACATCATGCTGTCTCTGTCATCTTCAAACATTTGACAGAAACAGAATTATGTTTTGAACTCGTTTAGCACTAAACGTGTTCAGTGATTGGCGGTGCAAGTGGGCCTTAGTATCTATAAAACATCACATTTTCTGATAAAATAAATTATTGCTGGAATCTATCTAATCTGAGCAGTCTTTGTCTTTAAAAAGGAAACATCGTAAGCTTGTTTATGTAAACATTTATAAGTATTCATTTGCGAAAATCCGGTTTTATGTGGTAACGTTCTTTGATGTTCCTTCTCAAAGCATTCACTCTGCGTGGGATTTTACTTAAACAGATCGGAAACCTTAGGTGAGCAAAGAAAATACAAAAACTGCTCGTGTTTTGTTGATGTTTAACAAAACGTTCCGCGGAGCACTCATGTGCAAAAAGAACTATTGAGGTAGAACTTCGTATAAATTACGCTAATGCATTAAACCATTAGAATTAACTGAGTATTTGTGGTTTTGTTTAACTCCTGGAGTGTAAATTGTGTATGCTCTGCACTTTAGAAAATCTAGTTGAAAGGATTGAAGAAGCTTTTATACTTAGGTCTCTACACTAACCTAGTCACAAGCTCACCTCAGTAGGAATTTAGGTTTAGGTAAACCTGCTGAAGAATGGTCGCCCCCAGCTATTTGTTCCACATGTACTTTTCATAAATACTATTATCCTTGATAACACATTCTCTATTGTTAGGCTCATTTATCTGTATTTTTAAAATCAACTAAGAACGATGATTTATGTGGCAGCACCAAGCGGTGACAGTTGAAATGTGGTCAAGGAAGGCGCGATCCGGCAATCGAATCGTTCACTTGGTTTTTGGAGTTAGCTACGGGTCGGACAAACTAAAGAAACTGTGTCGAGAATGCTAAATAATTATGGTGGCTGGTTGATTGTAGCTGTAAAGATTGTTGGAAGATTGTTGAGTAATTAAATAATGTTATTATCCACCTAAGGAGTTATATTACACTACGTATCCCAAAAAGTGGTACCTATACCTATAAGTACTTATTGTATAATCATATCAAAAAGCGTGCAACTGTTAATATTGAGCCACCACAATATCATTCCCAAATTATTAAATGCACAACTATCCTATCCGAAATTCATTATCAATTTGTTCTACGAGCAATCCCTTTGAAGTATAACCCGACTAATTCTTGGAGTCAGAGCAAACAGTGCATTAATCATAATATTTGTGAATACGTTACCCGGCGGGGTGCGCTCGTCGTTTGCAATTAGTTTTTACTGGCGGTAATTAGGGAGGGCCGATTGCGCACAACTCCGTGCCTGTGCGCGACCACTCTACGGCGCTAGAAGGGTTAGAGGTGGACATGACTGTAATAAGGGAATTGTCGATATTTCAGGTAGAGTGAATACGGTTGTAAGTCCGCGTACCTGTAGATGTTACCTATTATTGATTTTATATTGACGACGATGATTAATTTAACTGATTTAAATAGGAAGGTGATTTAAATGAGTGTTCTTTTTACAATCAATAATTTAGGGAGTCTGAATAGAAATACTTTTACTTTTTCTATTTATTAGCAATCAAAAAATGATAGTCATTTTAAACTTTTCTGAATAATGGTTTTATTTTTGTTCGAAACGATTCCATATTTTAGAAATTCAACATCGGGTTGTTGGAATAAAATACCTATTTGAAGCCAGGATCTCGAAACTTACAAATCCGTTAGCGACAAAAGTTTGGAAGAAGCTAACTCAACAACTCTAAGCGTTCATAGTTCTATTTTCCAGCAGGAAAGTACCAAAAAATAAAAGTTGCCGTCATCGCCACATGCGAATTGGAATTAGCAAGAGCTCGTTGTACCGGGGAGCAAACTACATTTGTATTGGAAATTGCACCTTATTTTAGTTATCGAAAGCACATATTGGTTTATCGATGCAAATCGATATCGGCTCGATGCCCGAAATGTAGGAGTTTAAATGGAACACGCTATATTCCAGCATGTCATTTGTTTACTTATTGTTGGGCTGTAATGCCCAACAGCGAAAATGTTATGTACTTGTTATGTAAACTTGTAAGGTATGTTATGTTATGTAAATAAGCAGACATACGATTCCCTTGCTGAATTTATTGCTGCTAAATATAATTACACAATTATTACACTTTGAAATCCTATGTTAGAGAAATGCACAGCTAAACAATATTGATGTGCATAAATGGGTTACGTATTATAATACCTAGGTTTATTTGAACTATTTTCAAGAACTACGGTCAAACGACCTACCGTTTAAAATATCTAAAGATCGTTTCACCAATTTTTGTAATAACTAATGAACGAAATCCATAAAGGAGAATTCAGCTACGGTTTATTCAACTACAATAAATTAAACTAACGGGCGATTCACCTTCTGTTGATTCATCTGTGGTCTTGTGTTTGATTTACTGGTGATTTTGTATATTATGTCGATTGGATGATTTGCTAATTCGAATTTTCGCGAAAACCCTAGCGATATTGCTAAAACACGGATAAACACGGAAATGCCGAATCATACAATTTGCCTGCGAGTGGATAATTAGACAATGGTAAAAACATTTCTACGGCAGATTGTATGATTCGTCATTTTGAACTGGGTGAAACAGGTTAGGTTCAGTCAACCGCGCGCGAGCCGAGCGAGCGTAGGGAGTGCTGCCGCGGCAGCGGCCGGCGAGCGCTACTTCCAAGTTGCTCGCAGAAATGTTTTCACCATTGCCTAGTTATCCGTTAAAAGAAAGCTAAGAAAACACAAACACGTTGAATCATAATTTATTTACTTATAATTAAGTCATTAAGTTGAAGTCAAAACAGGAATTATCAAAAAGAAAAGTAAAGGTGTTTGTAATAATTTCACAACGTTTTCAGCCATAATTACAATACTAATAACAATTTGTACTCAGTTTAACACAAAATGTGTACACGTAACGTGTAAAGAGATTGCCATTGTAACTACCCACCACTTTAGAAATCAATCCAGCGCGCAGTATTATTAATAAACTGTAGGCGAGTCGTCCATTGGGTATTTCATAAATAGTTGAAATATCAAATATCTTAAAAAATCATTAGATTACTCGTTCGTTAGTGCGATTAATTTTAGTTTAATTAATATTAAGTAAGTTAAACAGTAGTAATTTATTTTAACATCATATATCTTTCATAATCTAAAAATAATATTAATAGTATGTAGAACTAAATAACAAAAAAAAAATAATGAAGGAAAATAATCATAGGGCATCAAAAAATTCGTCCGCATCGCTGTCGACAGGAAAAGTGCCCAAAAGGCTGGCAGAATTGCCACGTTGTATAGCGATGCTGATTCTTTGGCCAAAAAATAGGCCAGTCCTCTGGTCACGTGAAGAGTCGACCAACCGCTTAGCGATGTCTCCAAAAACCAAGTGGGCACTCGGATCCGAAGGCCCTAGTGTTTCAACCCCAAACGGCTCGAACATATAACTCCCAATAATATTCGAATATTTTCGCCGTTTGAGGTTTTCCGCACCTGCAGCAGCTGCACCAGCACAGCCCGCCGTGCTAGGAAGATGGGAGGGCGCAAGGGTGTCGACATACGTTGCATCCCACACCAAAGGCCTGCCTAACTTCCAGGGCATTATGGTCATTCCGTCTGGTCTCTTCCCATCGTCACGTGCCAAGCCGTTGGGTTCTAAAACAGCTGGCACCCCGGCGGTGGCAAGAGCACGGCGGATTATGTCATTAATGCTGGCGTGTCGTGCTATCCGGCCTGCGCTCTTACTGAAAGATAGGCCATGGTGTCTGAGGCAGTCGACAGCTTCACCGCACTGGCAGCGATGCGAAGCCCCGCAAGGAGCGCCTAGACGCAGACAAGTAGCAAGCCTGAAAGTGGTGTCACCCAGCAAAGTGCCTATGATAGGTGATGGTAGCGCCTGAAGCCAGAGGCCCGACTCCCATTCTCCCCCAGCCAGCAGACGGGCACGCTCAGCAGTATTGGAGGACGAATTGAAAAGTTTATTCCGTACCAACCTGCAGAGCGGCTCATCCCATTGCCGCTGAGAAACAAAAAAAAAACAAACAGTAGTTGAGTCGACCAATATGCGTTATGAACATATGTGAATCAACCGTAGTTATCTTGAAAAAAGTTAGAATAAACTTAGGTATTATAATACGTAACCGCATAAATGAGTGTGACGTACAAATGACCACTAACGTACAGCACACGTACACGTGCAGCGTACAGCGTAGCTCGTCCCTACACTTATCGAACTCTATTAATTGATCCTAATGAAAAACTGAATATTTTAATACCTATTGCTTTTCGCTAACTTTGACTATAATAACATTAATTTGATGTTTAACTTGTGGAATTGTTTTTGTTCTTAGTTAGGTATATGATGGGCCTACAGTTTATATTAAATCTAAAATATAGTTAGGGAATAATATTCATTGAGCAAATACATATAATAGTTTATTGGCGGACCAAGCGTAAAACATATTGATATACATTTGCGGTTTGAATTTTGTGGTTTCAACTTAAAATAGACTGAGTCTACAGTTTTTGATACTTATAATATTAGATTAAATAGAAAAAGATTTAAAGTTGTATTTATTTAGAATGATCATAAAAATCTTTTAATTCGTTAGACTTATATTTGAAAAACAAAACGCACTGTGTCTACGCTAAACAAACCGCACTGTGTCTACGTAAAACGTAGACCTTGCTACGAAATACTCATTTTGTACCTATCTTCACAAGACCCTTGACTTCCATAAAATAAGAAAATCAAACATAGACATGATAAAATAGGCAATAAATCATGCTAAGACAATCAGATTTCGCAATTATTCACATTAGCAAGCTTACGACAATTCTTTTAAATTATTCCTTATGTTTTGTACGCAACGCCCGCCGTCCGACCTCCGGCACCGAAGCCCTTAACCTCCGACCGGTCACGTAGATTTTACCAGTGTAGCCAACCTTATCCGGGAAAAACCCTAAAATAAAGAAGATTAACTTATAATTCTACAAGTAGTTTTTATTTTTTTACATTGCTATACGTATTCTGAAATCTATTTCAGATTTCACAAGTACCTATTTACTAATTCCATGGATTTTACGGAATGTTCTTCGATTTTTAAAAGTTTTGCGATTTGACAAATTGCCAACAATGCGAATTGAAAATACAATAAAAATGGAAGATAGATCATATTCATTTCCCTGAAATGAAAAGAGCTTAATGGAGAAAAGAAGGGAAAGTGGCACAGAACATTGTTTGGCGCTGAAACAGAATCTTAAAGTGGCTGAGAGAGTGAATGGGTTGATTCCTAATTAGAGCTGCGTTAGACCCGATCCCCGGCAGCGCATGAATGAATCATAATTTTATACATCCTCCGTCTGATTAAACATTCTCTTTGACGTATAATACCCAGTTAATTTCCAATAGCTTTATTAACTTATGATGCCGACTCTAAATAGTTATTTAAAAATGAACGGTCGAGACTGTCTGTGTTTTTCCAAGCTCAGTCAGTGCCAATAAATTGTTGAAGCGAGTGCGGCCGATGCAATTTTTACAAAACGAAAAGTTAAACGTTGTTATTCGAGAATCCACCAATTGCTAGTGTATTTATTGTTTTGCGCTGTTTGCGAACAATTTAATGTAGAGTACAAACAGACAGTGCCGATTGATTAGACTGTTGTTTTTAATGGTACGCTAGTATTATCATCGATGTATAGTTTTAAAAAGAGTGGGTTTTGGTTCCGATTGGTTTTCGTTTTTGTATTTTATGAGACGTGTTTCTTATTTTAGAAGAAGAGTATTTTTAAAGACGTTTACCCCAGATTTAGGTGAATAAATTCTTAATGTTACGATTAGGAAGTCCTTTTTTCACGGTGTATGTTTAGTACTTGGATGAATTTAAAGAAAAAATTCGTAGTTTCTGAGAATAATTTCTGTTCTTTTATTTATTGTAGTGGTTTATTGTAGGTCACAAAACTACTGAAACAAATTTCAGTAGTTTTGTGACCTACTTGCAGGTGTTTTTCCTCCTGTTCAAAGTCTTTAAAAATGTATGTACTGTAAAGGTTGTCTGTGAAGGGAAGCTTACATAATGCGGTTGGTAGAAAAATGGCTCTGGTTGATCATTCAAGCGAATTTAGAATTAGATTAAAAAATTAATATGTTTGCAGCGATTGTTTTCAAAAAACGACATATTATATGAAATGATTTTTTTACAACACCACAAACTTTATAGTTTTGACGGACGTCCATGTTAAGCCCGTTCACTTCATCACTTTCAAATTGATTTTATTGTTATACGTTACAGGAAAAGGTGTAATGTATTATATATTTCTGGGAACCTCGTCTTTTGAAGAATATGAAACAACTAATATGTATTTAATATTATGTTAACGTTTACCTTAAAATAATTGCAAAATAAAATATGGTGAAAAAAAGGTTTTTTTAAAGTTCATCGAGACTTTTGACAGTTGCCTACGTTTACCCCTGCTTTACATTTAATGTTGATTTGTAGCCTAGCTATCTATAAACATAATCAAATAAAAAAGCTGCGGATATTTGCGATATTTGGAGTAATTAGTAAACATGTGATAAAAGTCAGAAAACGGAAAACCGCTCGCTATCTATTGCGGTTTGAAATGTTGCTGTTTACATGAATAGTTTGCGGTAAGTTTTGTAATTTATCATTGATATTAGAGCGTTTATCTTTTTTGCACTCATGTTGCGTGTGAATCAACAAGATGCACACTACCCTCATATTTCATATAGTATATAAACATTTGTTTAATTTCATTGTAAATAACAGAATAGTGGTGAATTAACAAAAGTGTAATTGCTACGAATACAATGTAACTACGTGTTTTGTTGACTCTTCAAAATGTCTACTTTAAAGTGTTCTAAACATGAAATAATACTTTCGTATATCGAAGGAGGAAAATCATTGGAGGCATTATCAACAGGTTTAAAAGAAAATTATCATGTAACTGAAGACAACTTATGTTTCATCCTCAGTGATTTTCAAAGACATATTATTCCCGCTTTTAATAAACGATGGACAGAAACTTCACGGAAAAAGGATATATGTTTAATGAAAAACAGTAATTGGTTGGAATCAGAATATTCAGTAACTTTACCGAACTCTGAAGACGTTATAACCGTCTCCACACCATCTACTTCTTCTGGAAAACGTGGGAGAACGTGCGTATCTTATCCAGACTTGTCAGAATCCAGTAAAAGAAGAAAAAATACAATGTTATTTAATGAATATGGATTTGAACACGTCTATAATGCATATCTTCAAGGGTTACGTTCGATAGGAGAAGGAACAGAAGCTAAACTTGTGGAAACATTAAGGTTTGCTGACAGTGAAAATAAGACCTTATTCTTCAGTTTCATAGAAGACGCAAGGCAGACAAAAATGTTAACGGATGAAGAAGCATTGAGCGTATTTATTGACTTGGATTTAACTAAACCACAATATTTGTGCTTGAGAAATTTAACGGACGAACGAAAATGTTTTGTGATTCCACCATATTACAAAGTGGAAGAAGTTAAAACTACTTGCTATCCACCATCTTCAGCTATAGAAATTAGAGACACAAGGGCCAAAATAGTAAGACTTCAAGATTTATTAGATCACACTGCAGCTAGAATATTGACACTAGATTCAGTGTATAGGAATGGATTGAATAACTTACTTCTATGCAGTAAATGGGGCTGTGATGGCTCATCCGGTCAAAGCCAGTACAAACAGAAACTGCCAGAAGAGTCTCAACTAATTCCTGATGCAAATTTATTTATCACTTCTTTGGTGCCTATAAAGTTCATTAACGAGCTAACAGGTGATGTTGTCTGGCAAAATCCGGCAGCTTCATCTGTTCGTTTTTGCCGGCCTATATTAATAGAATTTTGTAAAGAAACTCCCGAGAAAACTAAAGCTGTTGTGGATGAAATAAAAGGTCAATTAAATTCTTTTGGGTCCATCATTAATTAACTAAGAAGGTTTGGGAGTGCAAGTGAAGCATGATCTCTTTGTTACAATGATAGATGGCAAAGTAGCTCAGGTATTAACAGATACGCCTTCGGGTTCCACATGTGCAATATGTGGAGCTACTCCACGCCAAATGAATGATTTGACTAAAGTGACTGCTAGGCCTGAAAATTAACATTCTTATCAATACGGACTGTCTACTTTGCACGCCTGGATTCGTTGTATGGAAATGATTTTACATATTTCCTATAATCTGTCTTTCCAAACATGGTCAGCCACAAGCGAAGAAAAGAAACGACTAAAACAACAGAAGAAAACCTGATACAAAGGCGTTTTTTCACAATGCAAGCTGCTCTGCTGAAATTACAGGAGTGGATATAAATTTGATTAAACGACTTTACATAATTCTGCAAGCTCTTTCATCGGGTGTAATGATAAATGCTGAAAAATTTGGCAGTTATGCTATGGAGACTGCCAGGATCTATGTGAGCAATTATGAATGGTATTACATGCCATCTTCAGTTCACAAAATTTTGATTCATGGAGAAAGTGTCATAAAGCATTTTGCAGTACTTCCTATTGGTCAACTTTCGGAAGATGCGCAAGAATCTCGTAATAAGGATTATAAAAAATTTCGTCTACATCATGCTAGAAAATGCTCAAGATCCGCTACAAAGGTGGATGTATTTCATACTCTTCTTTATACTTCAAATCCTTACATAACCAGCATTAGAAAACCGTATACTAAAAACGTGAAGGAACTTGATGAAGACACCTTAGATCTTTTGAAAATGAATTAATTAATTTTAGATCCCGAAGTTTATCAAGTATAAATAACATAACATTTAGTAAACATTACGATTAATTAATTAATCTGTGTTCGATTTTAATCACATTACTTTAACAAAACAAAAAAAGATTTTTTGGCATTTAAATTGATTTTTATTTTGATGTACCATATGATATTTGGTTTTTTAAATATTAAAATAATAGTATTCATTGTTAGAAAATAAATATTGGACATTTTTGATAATTTTGAATTTGTTTTATTTTTTAATGTATGGTTTTAAATTCAGTCATAATAAATTACATTCCATTTGAAGCCCTATACACTATTCTATATTTGTGCAAAATTTTAGAACATAATATTCAGAAATAAAAAAGTTATTGATTTTTAATCAGAAACAGACCTTTATTTTCCATAGTGCGGCGCACGTCGTCAGAGTCGTGTTGGAGAGTGGGGTTGGTGCAGAGTTCACTTTGAATTCGGACACAAACCGGGTCGCTCGTCCAAAACGAAACTGTTGGTTTACCCAGTTATTCTTGTGGATTGTAAACTAATTAAACGTGAATATTAAAGTGATATTGTTATTCAACTATTGCATTAGAGTTATAATTCTCTATTGACTACGCTATGAACCCTGTACCACCTAATCAAGATGATGACCACACTATCGCTCAGCCATCGCTGTCTCTGTCATATATATTAAACTTAAAAGCTTACAAGGGCAGAAACTCGTTCAATATGAAACTTATGAAGCAAGCAATCTACACTAGTGATGTTCGCTGGCAGACACACAGAAATATTTTAAGAAGTTTGTTGCATCGCTCATCCGGTACAACTAGAATGCGCGCGTGTTTGAACTTCAAGACTATATTCTTGCCACCACTTTTAATCACTTTCGGCACAATCATGGCGATCATTTACTTTGGAAAACACGGAACACAGGACACTCTCTTGACACCTGATATAAACGTCGAGATGGCGGTAAACGATTATTTTCGATTTCGGCCGCGCGCAGACTTATTTTGCATGCACTCTACCAGATGTTTTACAGCTCCTTTGATGCATGTGCCTTAAAATTATTAACAGTAGTTTTAACTCCGGTAACGTTAAAACGTTAGACTTTGTCTACTTACATTATTATCAATTTGGTGAACCAGCCGATCTGTTCTGTAAACATCTCAGCGTGAAAACTTAGGAGAAGTGAGCTGGTATTCCATCTAATGCTGGGGATTGACACATTTCACTTACGGGGGATGTGCCAAGGTAGCCCGCGAAATTCAAATTTTCTTAGGTTTTTTGCAATTTGAAGGTCAGTATCAGGTTGTATGTTGATCTAATTATGATTCGCGGCCGTATCAAATATTTATTTATAGAATTATAATAATAAAAATCATCAATACATCTCTATAAGTTCATATTAACCTATTGAATGACTATTTCATGAAATCATGACATTTGAGGGCAATTCTAACTTAAGGAGTTATATTGCTGATTCTAATTATTATAATTCTGTAAAGGCATATTTGATACGGCCGCGAATCTTAGTTATATCACCATACAACCGGATACTAACCTGCTAATTGCAATAAACATAAGAAAATTTGAATTTCGCGGGCTACCTTGGCGCATCCCCCTTAAGCCCATTTCACTTAAGTTTTCACGATGAGACTTTTATAGAATAGATCGGCTGTTCTCCGTTGCGTGGCACCGCTTGCGTGTCGTTTTGCGTATAGAAGTGTGGTGGATAAATCCTTACTGCAATTAAGCCGGGAAGGTGCGATCTACACTGTTTTTTTTTGTAAGAAATGGGGGGGCAATGGCAATGTTCCACTTTTGCATGCCGTAGGTGGGTAATGTAATTCATGATACAGACTGAGACCGCGTTGTGCCGTATCCGGACGTGACATCACGCCCGCCATTACACGTGCGGTGCTCTAGTGTCGTGCGCGGGTAATGCCGCACGCTACTTGATATTCGTGCGCGCACCCCACCACATTTCACCCCGGCACCGGCTGGTCTTAGGATCCTGAACTTTGTTATTTCATATACCTTTTTTTTTCGTTGGCAACATTCCTTGGCTATGCAGTAGAACTGTAATTTGCCGCGATCGGTTATTATTGGTAATAGCCGATACTATTTCGATAACTATATGTATATTTCCTGGGTTGCGGGAGACAAATAGCGCTGCGAACATTGATGTTTTGACACAGACTAGACTGGAAGCCGACCACGTGTCATGACATTATGATGATGTCAACTGTAATACCTATTAATCTCCATCTATACGACATGCCAATTGGATCCGGACAGTTTACGACTGAATTATCATATTACAAAAAAAAACTAGTAATATTCATAGTTAAAATTAAAGGATGATAATGCACACATCGCTATTTACGGTCCGCAAAATTTAAATTTGAATACGAAATAAACGTCAAAATATTTCCTTTACAAAAACAGATATCCACACGGTTAATGAATTGTAAAACAAACGTCGGTAATTAAAACATCCCGATGCAGTGGTTCGCAGTTCTCCAGTTTGAAAACCGACCAAACATGTAAACAAACCGTTCCCGTTAACCCCGATTTCGCCGACCGCATCGCATCCTCGCATTTTGTTTTTTTTTTAGTTTTCAAGTTGATTTGTGTAGTTGTTGCTTGGTAACCCCAACGTTATTCGGAATTTAAAATAAAATCTCACATATCGTGAGCCGCGTTTTCGAAAGTCGAAAAAGGAAGGAGGTTTTCGCTTCCGGTATTTTATGTTCCGTTATATTTTGTTTTAAATTAATCCGATATTGAGTACTAGTTATTGGTATCAGTATTATGGTGTAATTATACGTTTTTATATTTTCAGCTCAGCATTTGCCAATTTACCTTCACTTCATATCGCTTGAAATAATCTGAGCGAATAAAAATCTCCGAAGATTTCTTGTAGGTTTCTACTCACTTTTGAAGGTGAGGTAGGTCTCGAACCGAACAACCTAATCTCAAAAATACTCGTCAGCAGATTCGCTGACCAAGTTAATGTAATTAGCAAAATGTTATTAGGTCGTGTCACTTCCACTTAACTTTATGAGGTGTCGGCAGATTCTTTTGGAACGGTTCCCTTTTGATGTAGTCACCATAACCGCGGTAATTTATTACTCGTTACCGACCCGCCTTGTAACCCTTATTTATTCCGACAACCCAAACTATTTAGGTTGCCTGTGAATTATGATGTAGCGAAAATACTTCGCCCGTCAAATGGTAAATGACAATGTTATTTACAAAAAGCTCGTTAGTGTTCAAACTTTAAAATGGAAAGTGGTTCGCTCGCTGGAAAATCGGAAAACTACGTTAGATAAGTTGAAAACACAAAATAAGTCATGCATTCTTTAACAGGAAATCACTCGTGGGGAAAATCGACACTCGTAGGTAGGAAATCAAATCAATGAGTGAAAGAAAAATATCTTGTTCATTGAAATAAACTAAAATCATAGTTCGTAAAGTATTCTGTTGTAGGTGCCTCCTTAGGTTCAATTTACACCGCCGCGGAATAGAATCGAAGCGATTTTTTTTTACAAAGCGTAATTTACTTTATGTCAATAGTGTAACGTACAAACTAGGTACGAGCCAAATAACTGGTAGCGCGTCTTCTGGAGAATTCTCGCGCATTCTCAGAAATACCCGCATACAATTTCGTTGCAAAAAGTCGTTTCCATTCCATTCCGCAGCGGTGTAAATTGAGCCTTACGCCATTTACAAAAAGCTTCCAAGAAATCCGATAGACTAGACATACTTACCGAACGATAGACAGATCCTAAATCAGCGGGAAGGGCCGGATTGTTATTGTCTCAGCATGCAAATAAAGATTTACGGAGTCGAAGCTGAACAACTTAAACGCCTCTAAATTTAGTAGGAGCAATCTCCCTCGCGTGCGATTCGTTATGTAAAGAGTCGTGACATCGCTATAACACTCGCTTTACAAGATAGAAGCCGCGATAAAAAATTCAACACGCTCTCGATTCCGTTTTTCAGTATCACCCTGACCTTTTTTACGACACGTCGACTATTACAGCAGTTTTTTTTCATAACCAGCGACATGTGAGAGATTTCCTTATAGTTCGTCCGCGAATACAACTTTAACTCCGTTTCTCCGGATGCCGTGCACTAAATATGCTTACTTTCAAACTTTGTGAATTACACCCGAAAGAAGCTTCTTGCGATGCGTGCCGTTTTTATATAAAAAATATTCTTGTATGGATATAAACTAGGTTTTTAATCTCGACATATCTTTTGACGTCTACGTTTTACGTCTATGTTATTCTTTTGAGTAGTAAATATTCATAATGTTGGCATTAGAAGTCAATAGTGCGTACAACAGCTATCACATTTAATGACGATCGTATTAAGGGAAAACCTAAATACGTACTAATGAGTTATTTGACGCAATTATTGCCATCATCAGCATTATAATACTATAAAAAATACGTAGACAGAGACCTAAGCCCTCTTATACCTATATCAAACTCTGCCGGCCAACTCTATTGCTTTAAGTTGTGACCGGCGGGGTAGTTGCGTAACACATTAACAGATGGAATGGCTTTCATTTTGACAGTTCAACAACATTCATTGCGTAGTTCACGTTGTTGAGCAGACAAATTTTTCGAACATATGAAGCAATGGATTAACAATAGGCTTCATAATGATTCAGATTGTGATAGATAGTGTGGTACGCAATTAGGGTGCTGGTATTTAAAACAAAATTCGGTCTGGCGAGTCATATCAGGGCACACGCTAGGAAATAATAATTTCAAAGGGTCGCCGTTATCCAAACCGATAAGGAGGACTATATATATATAATATTATATAATACTATAGATACGTATAAAATACTTACACATTTTCTACGATTAGACATTATTAGAAAATCGTTGAGGCATGTCTTTAGCTGGTATTCCATACAACATGATTGCCAAGCTCTAAATCTCGTAAATGGTCTAGTGAAGCCATAAAAATAAAGTAAACATTGAGTATTCCTACGACACCGCACTGCATGGTTAGAATGTGTGCGTTTTGTAAGCTTTGATCCAAAACTAATAAAAGTAGTTGAGGAGTGCACACGAAGTATTCGTGAGAACAACTTTTTATCTGTTTAGTTAACTTGTTGTTGCTTGTTGAAGTTCTTGTATAATATTCTACACGGTAAGAAAGTATTATAAAGTACGTGTTAGAGTTTTCGAAGTCGAAAGAGCAGTTGGTTTATTGATGTTGAATCAACTTCCGTAAAGGCATGTTCTTCATCAATTTGAAGTTTTTGAATTGCTTTATTATTGCCATACTTCAGTATTGCTTTACGTAGGTACCTACAATGTAGAATATAATCACATATATTTGGGTAAAGTGACATGGCTTCTTTAAAGAAATCTCTTAAACCAAAGACACAAATCTTAAAAAGAAATCTGTACACGTCCACTTCTTCAAAGGACGTTTGTATTAATAAAATTGAAACGTCAAATTTTCCGAGAGATGAGCCAAACGAAAAGAGGGCACTCCTTTCATGTGGCAACATTCACAGAAACATCTGAACATCTGGGTTGTGTCTCTCACATGTCGAAGAGACCGAAATGATACGCGATTTATCGGATCAACGCTGTTTACAGTTGCTCTTGTGGAAATATTCAGCGTGTATGCTGGCTATAAATATGTTATAAGTTGTATGTATGTAAGTACTAATAATACTAATGCTCGGTTTTTTGTAGCTCTCTTGTTATAAGAACTAAGCTTAAAGGATGGGGTGGTCGCAATGCCGGATTAACCACGTAGTAAGAGTAGCAATTGCTACGGGCCCCGCGCAAAAGAGGGCCCCGCGTATCCAAACCCACCCATCTTTGCCTGATCGTAATTTTTTAAGTGAAACTTTACTATTAAACACCAACAAAATTGTAACCCATAGATGGCAAATAAACATATTGAGTATTGTTTTTTTTTTTTACTTGTTTATACTTAAGAACCCATAGCAAATGGAGGGGTTAGCAAATTCTATCAAGGGGTCCTTACACCTCGATAGAATTTGCTACGGGCCCCGCGCTTGCTTAATCCGGCACTGGGTGGTCGTGGTTTGAAGAATGTTGCAGCTGTTTGAAAGTAGACGTCGGATAACATAGGTTTGTGTAGGTAATGAAGACGTTTAGAGAATTGGTGGTGGGTGAAAAATGGTCCCAAGGTGTAGGGAAATATAATGGATTCAGTAGAAAAACTGTTTCATGACAACGCAAAAAAAGAAAAAAAAATATTAAAGTAAGTAAGCCTTCTAGGCGTACCTGGAATATATTGTGCTTAAAGGAACTAAGCAATTACTTCTTACAAAAACATGCAGACATTCCGCTTACTACGGTTCCTTTATTTTATTTATTTATATACTTTACTAGGTTTTGCCCGTGGCTTCGCCCGCGTTGAAGAAATATCCCACGGGAACGTACTACTGGGACTGAAAATACCCTATGGTTTAGTTGATAACCCAGGTTATAAACTATCTGTGTGCCAAATTTCATCCGAATCCGTTCAGCCGTTTTTGCGCTAATCAAATTCAAAAACCTATATTTTCGGCATCAGACTCGTTCCCACACCTCGTAGTAATTACTTTTTTCAAAAATATTCAATGTACAATTTTGACCTCGTTACTATTTTATTCTATGTATAGGTTGTACAGCAAATATCATACTACAGAGAACATGAACAAGTATTTTCATAGGAAAGGTATCACAATAGAACTAACTCTGACTACAGGCAAGTAGGTACCATTCCAGTCCCAACCACATTCTTCTATCACTTAGCAATGGAGTCGTCTCCGGTAAGGATTCTTCAGAAATTCTCAGCTTCCAAGTTAGTAAAAACTTTATTTGGAACAAACTGTCTGGTTCCGTCGACGTTGTAAATGAAGCTGATAAAACTAATTAGATAAAACTCCTGCCACAATGGACACGTTCAAAAGTCCTCCTACATAAAAAATCTTTAGATAATTTAATCTCGTTCTTGTATCATACGAAACTGTTTTTCAGAGGTTGAATAGTACAGGGTCAAGTTAAATTAGCTAGCAAAACTCCGCAGACGTGGTGGGTATCGATATCTAAACATGATTAAACAAACAAATAAAAAACATTATTTTTTGGGTCAATGAACGCAAGTATTGTATAGTAACTTGACAGGTCAGTTGAACAAATTAGTTTTTTGTGTAAACTTCACAGACGTGGTGAGCATCGATAACGCAAAACGATAAAGAAAAAACTGATTTATAAACTCCAACCCGCATTGGGCCTGCGTGGTGGATTACGGCCCACTCCCTCTCAAAAAGAGAGGAGGCCTGTGTCCCAGCAGTGGGAACATTATAGGCTGATTATGTTATGTTATGTTTTATAAACTCATACTTCAAGTTACTAAACTACATGAGGTCCCTAAAAATCATCACCTCTTTTATTTTATTTTATCATGTTTACATGTCATATTGATACCCATGACGTCTGCGGAGTTTCACTAGCTAATTTAATTTTATCCTATATATCTAAACAAAGGTGTCCAAGCAGCGCCGCCCGAGCCCCTCGCCCCGTCCCGCTGCCAGTGTCCGCAGCCCTGGCGAAACCCTTTCAAAAGGATTTCGCTGGCGTCACCGCGATTGCCACGACTGGCGCTTTAAGTATGATGCCAGACAAAGCCCCGAATAAGGCTGGTGTTGAGGACTTTGTGACAGTGCAAAGGAGGAAGCGCCAGTCGCGAACGAACAAGAACTGCTGCGGCAAAGCTCCTAGGGAGCCCGAAGTAAGCTTGCGTGCTGCTAAGCCGAACACACCGGTGTACATCTCCCGCCTACACTACACCACTAAGGCGGAGGACATCGTGGAGTACGTGCGCCAGAAGACGAGGTACACGCCGAGGGTGCAGTTACTGGAGTCGCAACGCAACGTCAACTTCAAGGCGTTCGTGGTGCGAGTACCGAATTGTTACCTGTCCGTCGCGTCGTCATGCAAGAAGACTTTTGGCCGCAGGACGTGGTGTTCCGTCGCTTCCGTGGACAAGTACCACAAGGCAGTTCAAGGACAAGCTAGTGTAATGCTACTAACATAGTTTTAAGATATTTTTAACACAAGTTTTGTTTATACTTTATATATGTTAGTTTGTAAGGTATGTGTCTATGGGCCATTTTGCCTGAAATAAATGTTTTATTATTATTATTTATTATTATAAGGATGCTTTATTTTTTTTGCCTTATGAAGTTATTAATTTATTTATAACGCAAATGCACAAGTGTACACATGTACATTTTTTCGTTGAATTAATTTGTTTCTAGGAACATCAGGGCCATAACAGTAATATCCTGTATTAGCGTGGCTACATTGGAAACGTGATTGATTTTCGGAGTAATTGTTACAGATTGATTTGAATAGTACTTATAGGGATATATGTACCTACATACAAGTCCTGTTTATAAGTGCCCATGTAGGTTTATGTAAAATAAAATACACTAGGTGAGGTGCTCAACAAAGTTTAGCAGCGCACAAGGTGTATTTCATAGTAATTATTTTTATTTTAACCCTTTTTATGTAACATGTTTTATATCAATAGTAGCATAATTTAATACAGATTTCAATTGTTTGATTAAATAAAAGGGTGGTCAGTGACAAAAAAATGAAAAAGTAAAATGGTACTAAAAACGAAAAAATCTCTTTTTTGGAGATTAAAAAAAACGTATGTCCAGATAACATTAAGTAAAAAAACCATTTCTAGCAACTTTTTAAGTCGCTAAGGGCATTAGCGACGGTTCTACATTGGCGTGGCATGCTGAGTATCAAGTTAATGTCTATTGTCACCTGTGGAATATCGCTCCATACTATGGAAAGATGTGCAATGAGCTCTTCTTCCGTGTTCAAACTTCGGGGAAGGTCACTGAACGCTATTCTCCCGAGCAAATCCCACGCATGCTTTATATGATTGAGATCAGCGGACTGGGCAGGCCACTCTAATAGCGTGATATTGTTTTCGCAGAGCACATTCATACCCAGCCTGGCTGTGTGTGCACGCGCATTATCTTGCATGAACATGCAATCTTGGCCATACTGCTGTTGGTGAGAAATGATCACAGGTTGCACAATCTTTATACAGTATTGTTCCGCATTTAAATTGCCTGGTATTCCAAGAACGAAGTCCGTTCTTGGACCCACGCGAATTTCAGCCCACACCATAATCGTTCTGCCCTGGTACGGATGTACTTCCTGAGGATTATGGAGTCGACTCTGGTGACCAAGAACTTGCCAAATACGCACTGTTCTTGAATCGGGATGAAATTGAAAGCGCGACTCGATTGATTTGCGTGTCGAAGAGCTGTGGAACTCCAAGCGGTATGCGAGCGTGAAGGTCAACTTCATGAAGCCTTCTCTTGGCGGTTTGGTCACTGATGACCACTTGGTGCTGAGACTGGAGTCTTCCTACCAGCTGGCGCCATAGGAGGCTACCTCCTCGCAGCATTTTGCAGAAAGCAGTCTTGTCTCTGAACAGTGACCCTGTATATTCCACAGTGAGGTTCATCAACATTTCCTGTAGCTCTGTAACGCACCCATAATCGGGTAATTACGCTTGGCTGAGTGTTGACAGCGTCGGCAAATTCACGTTGACTGCGCCCTGCTTCCAGCATACCCACTGCCCTCGGCATTTCTTCTCGCGTTAAATTACGACATGACATAACGCTCCACAGTTACAAAAGTTCCAAGACAGCAGCGGAATTGATATTTACAAGAAAAAAAGAAACGATTATATAGACAGTTCTCTAAAGTTAAAACATTTAAAAATGCCGTACGCTGCGACCAAG
Source organism: Dryobotodes eremita (assembly GCA_917490735.1). Classification (NCBI taxonomy): domain Eukaryota; kingdom Metazoa; phylum Arthropoda; class Insecta; order Lepidoptera; family Noctuidae; genus Dryobotodes; species Dryobotodes eremita. The sequence goes on along the minus strand of OU823251.1, from coordinate 11,336,659 downwards.
TGAAATTTTCCCTCCTTATTCCAAAATGCTTTTGATTTTAGATTAAATATTTTTAAATTTCGAACAATTATTTAATGCAGGCTCAACCAATATTTACAAATTGTTGTGGCCAGTACTTCTTCAAAAGATAACATCATTGTTCAAAAGGGTTTTCTTAAATAAGTTGATATGCATAGCAGTCTTGTTCCCTGTGCCGCCATGGGATCTGGAGGCAAAAGTCCTCGCGCACATTTGGGAGTGGCGTGAGGAGGCGAAACGCCGGGACGTAACTCCGCTGCCGCGAGAAGTTGCGGCACAGCGGACAGAGCTCCGGCGGGATCGCATGGCGACATGGCGAGTGCGACTATCGTAACCCTTTTTTTTTTTTTTTTTTTTTTTTTTTACGGGGTGGAAATCCTCATGGATGTCCTCCGCCCTGGGGCGGGCGAAGGGGTCTGTCAGACTTCTACTGACTAAAACCACCCCGTGTTCCCTCGCACACTTGCACCGGGGGCTACGGGGACACTTAAGCACTCTTCAACGTAACCCCCGGCTAGTGCCGGCCCGCCTCAGCGGGCCCCGTCTGGTCAAGCGGGGGGAGTAAGTTTAACTCCCCCGCGACGTCTAAGAGAGGCGCGCGTGGAACATTACGCGCCGCCACCTCGGGTCTTATATGATAGGGGGCGGCGGACGTCCCCGAGTCCGCCGTCCCTGGACCCATTTAGGGGGGCCGGAAGAGGGCATTATCTGCCCTCTGCCGACGCCCGGTGCGCCTGCTGCGGGCCGGGAGAGCAGTCGACATCTCTCTCTCCCTTTCCGCTGCCTCCTTCTGCGACATGACATTATCGCAGAAGGAGATCACCGCGTCCCACGACGCTGCGCCGCCGACCATAGAATTAATCACAGCCGGCAGCGACAGGTCACTTCCCACTTCCGAAACGAGGTCACGGCGTGGCTCCTCCCAAGCTGCACACTCTGCAAGCGTATGCCACGCCGTATCCTCCCGGCAATGGACGCAGTGATGACACCGAGCGTCTGGCTCCCTGCCTATGCGATGCAGGTACCCCCCGAAGCAGCCGTGTCCTGAGAGCACCTGCGTCGTCCTAAATGACAGGGAGCCATGCCTCCTCCCGAGCCAGTCATCGAGCACCGGCTGGACCGCCCCGATGGTGGCGAGGCCAGCGGTAGGGCGCAGAAGGACTATCGTAACCCAGCGCAGGGTACGCCAAGATTTCGGCGGTAAGTCCCCTCTTTGACTTGAGCGGCTTGAGAGGCGCCACGGCGTCCTTACCTTCCGCCTGACGCAGGTCCTCACAGGACAAGGCTGTTTCGGGAGGTTCCTGTTTCGAATACGGCGGGAGGAAACGCCCGGGTGTTATCATTGTGTGGATCGACCGGAGGACACGGTGGAGCATACGGTGGAGATCTGCATGGCTTGGGCGGAGCACCGCCAAGTCCTCGTGGCGGCGATCGGCGGCGGCTATCTCTTGCGTCTGGCCCTGGTTCAGGCCATGGTACGGAGCGAGAGGGAATGGGAAGCCGTCATCTCCTTCTGCGAAGCAGTGATGCTCGCGAAGGAGGAGGCGGAGCGCGAGAGGGAGAGGCAATCGCTGCGCCTTTGCGCCCCTAGTCGCCGCAGGAGGAGACACCCTGGGCGTCGGGAGTCGATTGCCGACTCCCGGCCACCGTAGGCGCGGGCTTGCGGACGGCGAGCAATGGGCAGCTCGCCGTCCGGTAAGGACCAGGCCAGGGTCGACGGCACGTCGTGTTCCATGCGCGCCTCTAAGAGATTTCAGCACCATTGACGGGGTCCGATAGGGCCGATGCCTGCCGGGGTCGCGGATTGTTCGAAAGAATTACCGTGGCCCTGGCGCACAGGCTACTGAAGGAACACGGGTGGGTTTTAGTCAGTAAAAATCTGACACGCCCTTCCGTTCCGCCCGGAGCGGGAGAGGTCATTTGATTATATCCAAGACAAAAAAAAACTTTGTTGAGTAGTGTATTTTAAAATTGAATTTGAATATACTTTGTTTTGGATTGTAATAAATTACTCATTTTCGAGTCAAGGAATTTCGAAAATTGAATGCATTTTGAAGTAATTTCTAAACCTGCCTTTGACAAAAAATGCCGCGATTTTCTATTGGTATTATATAATCAATCGCAAAATATTTGCAAAACTATTTTTCCACGAGCTTTTCAGATGACATCAACTGCAGATTTGTTCTGAACACCTTGATCAGGGCCATATTCAAATACATCTGTATTACATGTAGCCTACCTACTCGTGTTATTATTGCTATGTTACCTACTCGTTCAAAAAACATTAAGATCTGTTGAATATCAGTTCTTTACGATAATTATAAATACAGACAAAATCGCGCCAATATGATTTCAGCGAATACGCTAGTAAAGTAGCATGTTCATACGTTAGGCGTCGGCGCCTACAATGTAGATAATTTGTTCCATCTATTTTACTAGTAATGGCGGCAGTATTGAATAGTAGTAGGTACTTGTAGAATGGCGTTTGATTTGAAGATTTTCTCTCGAATTTCAAGAAACAGTAGTTTGTAATAATGAGTAGGGTTCGCTGATATATATCAGCGGATATAATTATAGCATGATATATATTAATTGATATTTATTGTCAATACTAGAAATTATGCAAATTCAAAGTTTACTCTAGCAACACTTGACCAAAAACTAAAATTTGTATTACTATTCCCGAAGTGGCGATCTAAACATAAGTTTCGGGGATTTACCAAATACTTGACTTACAAGTACGGTTAGCTTTTTATTGAAATTCAAACCTTATAACCATACCATAACATAGGGTTTATGTACGTCATGCTCATTCTAATGTCTCGCTGACAGTGGCGCGTGTGTTGGATCATTTAGCTCCCTTCAAAATGGTTGAGCTAAATGGTGGTGATCCATGTGTTATGTTTGTGAACGGGCGCCGAAGTTGGGACTGGTCATAGAAATATTTCTTAAATCTATGGGACTGATCATCTCTTAGCTGCCACGGCTTATTTTAATTATTTGATTTACGGATTGTTTTTATTTTTCTGGATGCTTTTAATTTGTACGTCTTTTTTACATCGTTCTTACATATAATTATAAGTTCCACATTAATGATGTAATTAATGTTTTTGTAACAATGTAATTTAAAAGAGTGTCCATGGAGTTGCTTGCCCGTTCTTCTCTATAGGTACCGATTAAGCTTTAGAATGGGCAACTATCTTCATATTTCTGACTGACCGACTCCTTGTTAATTCAAAAGTGCCTGCAAATGGTTTAATTGAAATAAATGCTTTGACTTTGAGTTTGAGTTACATTAATACATGGTATTCCCTTATCTATCTCTACTCTATACAAATAAATAAAATTGAAGTGTCTATTTGTAATGTCAAAATAACACCTTTTTACTAAATGCATATGAAACTACATACGGCATACAAAAAAAAAAAAATTAACATTTTGTCTGTTTGTTCTGGTTTATCTCCGAAATGGCTGGACAAAGGCTGGAAAGGCAGAAGTCTGATGATAACATCAGCTATCTGCCTTTGAAAGTCCTGTCAAAATAAAAAAAGACAAAAGGAGGTCTCTCAAAGGAGTACCATAGGCATATACTTTTTGTCTCGCTAGTTTAGTGGGAATCCCCTTCACGCATTCCGTTCGAGTGCTTTTTGTTAAAATAATGTTACAATTTTAATTTTGTTAAGTTGGATTAAGTAAGACTGATTATTATTCGTCAAAGATTCAATCTTTTTAATTTTTTGTAATAAACGCGTCAAATAACCTTTTATTCTGCAACTAAAAAACATTTGAATAATATAAATCACTTACAAAATGAAAATCACACCTTTTTGTTTCAGTCTTCTGTATAATAACCAAATGGACTATACCTATGGGTCCTTAATTAAAAGATTTTTTTAAATATACCCGATAGATGAATATCGGATGTATATCAAATATCGGATATTTGGATATTTACATGGACGAACAAAAAAAGTCGAAAAGATTCTCGCTAACAAAAAACTGTGTCACTCAACCAGCTCGCTATACGTACAGGCCGCTGTACGCACACATTCACAACTTAGTCGGCCGACGGTCGGCCATTACGCGCGTAAATGGCAACACTCACATATAAATATATTCAAACATAAACGGGACTCAGTTTTGTCTTAGCGGAGTTCCGTCCGACTTTTTTTGTTCGTCCATGGATATTTATCATAAATATCGGATTTTTACGAACCCTGATCATGAGTTTACGATTCCGTTATCATCGATTTAATATTTTACTTAGACTAGTCATTAATGAAATGTCAGACCTTTGTTATATTCGTGTATTGTTAAGTTAGCAAGTTAATTGTTTGTCACATATCAAATTAAATTGTTCGTATATTCAAATCACTTTGTTAAATTCTTTGACAGTTATATGAAATAGCTATAACATTGCAAATTGGCGAAATGTGTCAATTTGACAAAATTAATTTTCCTGTCTTTACTAGTACAGTATTTCAGTAGTAAAAATAGTTCAGTTCAATATTAAAAAGCCACAATTCAAATGATTTATATCAAAGTCGTATAGTATTTTTATCTCACGAAGCGACGCGCGCTTTATTTGTGGTTACCAAGTGTACAAACACGCTGTGAATGTGTATGTAAGCGCAGTAGAGTAGTTCTCGGTACCGTCCGAGACAATGGCGAAGTCGGAAGTGTGTGTGTGCGTGTTCGTGTGTGTGTTATGTGCTGCACTGCTGACGCTACTCGTCTTCACGCACACATTCACAGCGTGTTTGTACACTTGGTGGCAACCAAGTGTACAAACACGCTTTACTTGTGGTAACAAGTAAAGCGCGCGACTATTCGTGAGATAAAAATATTATACGACTTTGATATAAAGCATTTGAATTCTGACTTTTTAATACTGAGCTGCGATCTAAAAACATGCTTGTAATCAGATTTTCATGCCATCTTAATGCAAGAGACTACACAGATGAGTGATGAGCGATTACTGTTTCGAAATAGAACAGAACTATCAAAAATAACAATCAACCATGAAATATAAGTGTGCAAGGCAGCTGTATATTGTATAATTGAGTGCTATTAGTCATAACCGCAGCATTCCGAGAGTGTGATCCCCTGTACGCGGGGTGATTTGCATGAGCCAAACCAGACGCTGATGTAGTGTGTGTGATAATAATGTTCTGTTTGATCGACGAGACTGTTATTAATTTCTACGAAACAGGAGCACAGATCGATAAGTCTAAACTCAAACGTGTCATAGCTGGTGTCGGTGCACCACATATGCGCGTGATTGACGGCGGAAAGGCGCGGGGTGTCGGGGTACCGAACCCGTACGCGACGACCGCTGCACGCCCTCCACATCACTCAGCTCACAGACGCACACCGCTACGGGCATTTCTTTAAACATTGTTAATTATGGTATTACACCTATTTTAATACAGTCCACTCTTTCATTTCTCTTAAAGTCCGATTGAGCCCAATCAGCTGGCAATAGCATTTTCAGGACTCTTTGTTTCACACGTTGATTAAAAAAAAAAAACATCTTTGTGTGCAGATAATTTAGGATAAATGCCTCTTCCTCTATTCGTTATTTTGTCCATACTGACCCATCTTAACGGATCACCCTGTAGTCTGTTACAATGTTTTCAAGAACCTACATATCTTTGCTCATCTTAAGGCTCCCCGAAAACAGGCGCGACGAGACTCTAGTAGAACAATTTCTATGAAAACTTAATGGAAATTGTTCTACAAGAGTCGCGTCGCGCTGTCACGTCGCGCCTGTTTGCGGGGAGCCTTTATTTGGAAAATGGTAAAAAAAATCGATCTTTATTTTACTTACCGAGACACAACAGCATTTTTAATCATCTAAGTATATAACAGCACACATGCTACATAGTAAATATAACAATTTAAGGTCTTACAAACCATGAACCAGTTTTAACGAGTGTACCAAATAGAACCTAGGCAATTTGCTGAGAACACCAAGTCCTTTTAAACTTGATTCTCTAGGGGCACATAACCGCTAGAGGATGGCTTACACAACTTGTTTTATTCACATTACTACACTCCATTTAAAACCTTATTTAAAAGTTCATGAGCATTACCAGATTTCGATATAAGTTTACGTTCTTACGACTGTGTACTTACTTGAATTAGATATTTAGGCTTAGTCGAAATATATGTGTATATAATGATAAAAGATAAATGATTTTATTTCTGTAAGTAGGTTTGTACAAACACTTTTACACGTCAATCTATTTTAAAACTAGATGTGGTCGGCGTTTCCTATCTGACTGCTCTGAGAAGAAAGGCTGAAAAAAACTCAGAGGTCACAATCTCTTTTAAAGTCCAGACATAATCTTGGTCAGATCATGTGAAGACCATTTAGATTTGTGTCTGAAATGGTCTTTTGAGGAAAAACCACACAGAATGAGTGGACCTGTCCAGTCAGTGCACGCATTTGTCAGTAATCGTGCAGCTCAACTCAAACGCCTTGACGTATTTTTTGTGACCAGAGGCATATTGTGTTCACTAGATTATTGATGTAGTTATTCAGTAAAACTCTTCGCCAATGTAGGGAGTCGTAAAAGGTGACGATGGTATTCTGCCGAGAGAATGGGTAGCAGCTTCTACCCTTACCGTACTGGATATAGCATATACATTCCTACATACTGCGATCACCAATCCTTATACTTATCTGTTGTAGTAAGGGATTACAACTGTTCATTGTATCATACATTGGGATGCCATGCCCAGCAGCGGCTGATAAGGCCTTATTGTTTCCTATTGTCCTATTTAGTAGCGCTGTATACTAGTACTATAGAATTTCTTTGTTCTAAGACCCTGTGCTTACACGAGCGCTGTATTTCTTAGGTCAAGTAATATTGAAATTCCAAGTAAAAAGTTTATCATTGTGACTTATTTTATCGAAATATTTTTAGTCTGTATGACTTTTGTCGTCTCTTTACTTACCCACTTCTTTTTAACACTGACGATCTTCGGTTTCACCATTTCGCCTTAGCAGCATCGCATTTGTTCCTGGTTCAAAGCAGCAACATTCCTCATTGTGAAATACCGAATTTGGAAATACTATCTCTTGAAACTATTGCGATATTCTGCTAAGTAACATTGTTTGCCTACCATTCGTCAAAGATATCAGCAAATTAAAGTCCGTATTTTGAAGTCCGTAGGTTGGTATTCGAAAACAAAAGCCCCAACATTGAATGAGCGTCTACGTGGACAATTGGAAAGAGGCAGCCTCCCTGTGTCCGTAGCAAATTATCGATATCGAGTTTCGTAGCAGATTGCTACGAGAGTGCTACGAGATTTCATTTTCACTGCTTTATTAAAATTTAATGCTACGTGCAGGTATATTGGCTCTTGTCAAATTATTAGTCCACTTGATTCTTACAAAACATTACTAGCTAAACGGGAAATCCGGTCTAAATCCATCCTGAAATTAACTGGTAACGCAATTTCAACCGGCGTACGTACGTCGGTCGTAGCTAATGTGATATTAATGATATTCATACTAATTTGGCCGGGGCCGCAGAACGAGGCCATGCCAAGTTTCGACTGTCTAAATAATTACTAACTCCCCAATGACGCTCTGCACACCTACTTTGTTACTAGATTAAACAAGTTAGTTGACATTAAAAACTACTTTAATGCCGCAATTTTGGGGCTGCACATAAAATTTCGAATTTATGATCCAACATTTTTATGTTGACTTTATAACTATTTCATCGCTTTTCAAGATTGAATGGTAGTTATTCATATTCCAAACTTAGCGTCTTAGCGTATCCCAGAGAAATGTGTAGGCCATGATCAGGTTAAACAAGGATCTCATCTTTTGGATTCTATCTACCCCAGCTACTTGTCGAGGTCGGTCACATATCCGTAGTAAAAGAAACAAGAACACTAATTGTCACATAATGTTTATTCCCAATCTTTGGACCCTATAATGCTTTAAAACTAATAATAACATAAATACAACATTGCAATAATTATTATCGAAATAAAGAGATTTTATATTTTATTGTATCTGCGTCACTTCTGTAAACTAAATTGAAGAAAACATTGTATTTTGATATCTTTTTCTCAAATTCATTTTACAAAACGACGCACTAAAGCGACATGTCTACAAAGCAACGTTTTAAAAGCTCAACTGTAAATTTTATATCTAATTTCAGTTATCCTAAACTAGACACCTAAAAAAGTACTATTTTTATTTACTATTAGACACATAATATTGAACATAAGTTCGTTCGAGAAAACAATGATTATATTATTTCGTTAATAAAAGATCTGTTACCTACGGGCTAATCTATAAAACATTTTCCTATTTAATGTCTGAATACGTTAGTTGTTACGGTTGTTCTCGAAACGTGCTTGGAGACAATCAGAAGCTCAATGGCTCAGTGGCTCAGTGGGCTAGTGGCTCAGTGGCTCAGTAGCCAAGCGCTCAGTGGCTCAGTTGCTCAGTGGCCCAGTAGCGGGTTGACGCAGACAGGGTTTCAGATGAATAAAAACTTCGATTGAGGATGAGCTCAAATTTATTTGAATTAACAATGACGTCTCCAATGCCACAATACTCCATGAAGTAAGAAAAGAAAAGTAATGAACATCTATAAAAGTTGTAATAATGATAATTAAGCTAATTTTATCACTATTTTTACAATGTCATTATGTTTTTCTTAAACCACAATAACACTTTACCTTTGCTCTAAAAGCATTTAAATAATCCAAGTCACACAAATCTAACAATTAATTACTAACTATATAGTTTGTATGGTTTATTTTGCTCGATATACAAATAAGTTTTCAGCAACGCACTAACTCTTGTCACCGAAATTAAAATAAAATGTCATTTAATACTGAATACGAAGCGATCTGTTAAAGTAATTTGGTAATTAAGCCATGTTAATATATTCTAAAATAACAATAAAGTAACGTACAAACTCTACAGCGATAAACAAATGGAAACTTGCGCGACACTACTCGGGGACTATGCGTACGATTCACGTTTAAACACAATCTAATCGATATTATCATTAACGTACGAAAACAACACTTAGCAGGTATTTGATACTCCGATTATTTTGTCTTCTTTATTATTCTATTCATAGTGTATCTCTTAGAATAGTATTTAACTAAATTTATTAAGGGGCACAGAATTGATATGTTTCCGATGCACGGCGTTTGTGTGATACCGCTTCACTTAACCTAACTTGCAAGGCGACGCTACACCCCTACACTACCCTATCACATGCGGGCCAATGTCACGCGTCTTTATATAAACAACGACGATCCGATCACCATCTATCTACTCGATTTCACAGTAAACGTTAAGAAAATATCTTTTTGTGGTTTACATTAAGTTTTTGTGTTTAAATCCCTTAGAAATTAAATTAATCAGAAGTGGAGATAAATCCAAGTGAAAGGATAAGACGACCGCGAAGCGAACAATATAGTATGTCGGAAACGCAAAAGTGGGTTAGCGTGACATATAGCCGATTGCATTATAAGTAGTAGACGAGAATACAGAATAAACGTCTCTATGAAACCGCTTTTTTTAATTCCTAATTACACATTAAATATTACATGATGATATGTATCGAGTAGTCCCGCAAAGGTGACGTAGCCGTGTCCGCAGCCACTGGACGTCTCTTACTCGCTATCTAAGGTTGTTGGACGGAATCATGGCGGCGACGGCGTCCGCGCGCATGCCGCCGCCGGCCGTGCCGCGCGCTCGCGTGATATACTTCGTGCGCAGCATGGCAGGCGGTCGGACCTCGCTAACCAAAACATTAAGTCTGTCGATGGCTCTACAGTACATTAAAACTATGATAGAGATTTCAAAGAGTGATACACATATGTCTGAAGAGAGCTTAACATTGATCATCATCGACGTCATAAAGCCATCGACACACTCACACAGAACAACTGAAAAGAACAAACAAACTTTTCGTTGTATTTTAGTATGCGCAGGAGGACGCCGCTCGCCGAAGGTATGGGAGATCACTACTACATTATTACACAATTACTTACACACGAATTAGCATTATATATCGAATTAAATAAGTGAACATTGACTTAGCTTAATTATTATAACCGACAATGAATAATTAATAATATATAAGAGAATCTGAACTGTCAGGAGTTTTCATGTGACACAAAACATTGTTATACATATTAATGATTGATTTTCATTTGATAATAATGGCTTGGGTACAAAACTGAATCTAATTGTATATTTGATTTAATAAATTGATCTTTTCGTCTCTAACGTTAGCAAAAGTAGGTAACAATGAAATAGTACATAAGATGCCTATCCTAGGTGTCCTCGTGTACCACCGCGGCATCAGCCTCATCTTGGGTCCGTCACAAATGATGTCTGCTGTGGCTTTAAAATAATTGTCGTGTCCACTAAACATTGCAGTACAATGAGCCTACAAAATACAAGTTTGGTACGGTCTGAGGTTAGTATTAAAATTATGTATAATCCTTTATCTTTGGTCTATACGCCACGACGTTCGGTACATTGTGAAGTTACAGTTACTATAAACAATGTATAAAATTTTGCTAAGTCAAAAATTGACGAAATTTCTATTAAATATTGACTAAGAGATTTCATAAGAATTCACATGCGGTATCTCTGGCTGGCGACCGACAGCAGTCGTGTGAGTACCTCAATAGATTTCTGTCGCGTCAACATTGGAACCCAAATATACAAAACCTTATTTATATAGCCTAAGCAGGGATTTTTTTTTCTTTTTTTTTTTGTAAATTTTACTTGTTTACATCAGCAGAATACGTCACTAAATACCTATAATAACATTAATATTTCATTTTTGGTTTATTGCTATCTCGCACTGTTGTGTACTTATGTCGTCACCGTTTCGTCGACACGTAGGTAACTAAGTATTCATTCTGTATGCGATAGTCAACTAGCTAAAAATAAAAAATATATTAATCTTCATTTTGATTAATCCTAACATTTCAGTAAATTTAAATTTCATTACATTGTTTCATTATTATGTATGAATAACTTTCATTAAATAGTAATGTAACTATGCTGGTTGTCTACAATAAATACCCTTATCTAATATTATATTATTCACCTAACGATTACACAATAAAATTAACTACTAAATTTTAAATTAGATTATTACCAAAAAGCTCGTCAAAGCATGCAGATAGTAGAATAATGTTTCACTATTCAGCGTCGGCGCGCACGTCGCCGGCTAAGTATAACTATATATTAATTAATATAATGATTACATTTAATTATTTAACTCTCATAAGGCCAAGGCTAAATTCTCGCAACAAGAGACAAGACTGAACTGATCTCGATTGTGTCGCATCGCATACTAACCGCGAAGAGTGAGGGAACCCGAACTGGTACAATGCAGAACTTTCAAGTAAACACCCTAACTTGTGAAACCACGAAGTTAGAGTTTAATCGAAATGATTTTAGGATTATTTTTCGCAAGGCACAAGAAATTTTGGTAGTCACCCAAGTAAAGAAGGGTCATAACAAACGGAACGGGTCACTGGTCAGTGTGAAGTAGGAGATGCGTGCGCACGCTCGCGTTCAGCGCTCTGTTGCACTCGACAAGCGGCTCCGAGGGCTTCCCGTCCTATCGCACAAACCTACTCAAACATTATAATTATTGCAATAATTCATTTACAGATAGAAAGGATCGTAAGACCAACACTAGAGTGCCAGCGCGACAACGAGTGATTGAACATTATAAACATTACTAAGAAAGTATTAGGTAAATATAATTTGAAATAGTTATGAAATTCATTTAAATACGCTAACATTATCGAGGCTAAAACAAAAGTATCGTATTATTACATACAACTTCATTTAAATCATTCAACTTGAAATATTATTTAACAAAACGTAATCTTTCTATGAAGGGCACCTTTGGTTTTTAGCTTAATCGAATGAGATATATCCTAAAATGTTTAATTTCTGGTAATACACTATATTCATAACAAATCCTCTCAGTTGTATACATCGGCCTTGTAAAAACAAATATACAAACGTTACCATACAATAAGTTAGTTGTAAATAAATCTTATGTTACATGATAAATTGAATAATAATATTAAATAAACAGGCTACATTTATAGGAAATTAATAGATTTAAATAATAATGATATATCATGAACAGTAAACAATAAACCTGGAATGTTAATAATAATACAATTAACACTTGCTAATTTTGGTATAAACGAAATAACACCACACCTCTGACGCTAGGAGTCAGGGAACATAATAACAAAAGAGGAGACAGAGCGTCTAGTGAGGACGTAGGGGTGAGAGATGTGCTGCCCGGTCTCCCGGCGGGTCCGATGCGATGCAGAGGATCTCGACAGGCGTCCCTCAGTGAGCTGGTTGTCAAGTACCGAGAGCCACGAACGAATTAATGCTGTTCGCCCTCTTCTCCGCCTTTGGCTCCCTGCGTAACACAACACACGTTAGTGGATCGTCAAACATTGATAGCGACGTTCTCTAAGGCTTACGAGTTAGCAGGCATTACGTAACTCTCTAAAGTGCGAGGTGCATGGTGAAACATTAGTAAGGTCGATCACTTCGACACTCAAGACACTCACTTAAACTTCTTAGATTTCTTGTGTATGAGAGCCGAAGTATAATCGAATTTAACACATAGCACTTAAGAATATACTTTTTAGTATTTTTTCTTATTGTTTGGAATTAATCAGAGCTTAATTATCACACTATGTCGATTTTTAAGAAATATAGTAACCAACCATAATGGTAGTTGGGATTTTGACAGATGCTTTTCAATTCTTTACGAACGTGGATGCAATATCAAGTCAGCAGTTGACTATAATGTCAGACCCTACATGACACTTAGAGAATATCAGTCGGATGGTATCAGAACTAAACATAGTGCGCGTGCATACTTCATGTGCGAGAATCCAGCCGTTGTGTGCCATCTTATGCCTCGCATATTCGAGGTGGATGGCGCCTTCAGAGCTGAGAAGCAGAGCGCCTTGCAGGCGACCAAGCGCAGCGGCCGCGTCCGACGCGCTAGCGAAGTCGACGAAGGCCACCGGACCCGAACTGCCGCCGCCGCTACCGCCATTCAGCAGCCGCAGCCGAGAGAACCCCGGACAGCTGTACCATCATACTCTATTGTGCCCACTCGTACCCCCTCAGTATGACTTTGTGTGTCTTTGAGACTGACCTAATGTTGTGGATTCTTGTAGCTAAATTCAGAGAATGCCACATTTTTGAACAATGTTTGATAGTTAGTGATTCTTATTTAGAAAGCAATGTTATTCGAATGGTGCTTCTAAATTCTAAGAGATATAAACTAAACAGTGCGACATTTGTCATCCTCTTTAATGCTGCGGATATAAATATCGCGGTCGGTGTGTGCGGCACGATACGTACGACATAAAAAGTAATATTCACGGCTCTCATATTGTGTGGTGTTACAGTGCTAACGTACGACTAGTTGTGACAACTGTGGAGACATAGTGACGTTCGTCATGCTTAGGGTGGTACGGGTGCAGGCTTCAGATCTCACACAAACGATGTGGCTCAACCAAATAGAGTTTCCTTTGGTATTTTCTTATCTAATCAAATAGTTTGTGTGAGACATCTGAGACATAGTAGAGCCAAAATTGAAACATAAAATAATTATAACCCAATAATGTTTTACGTGGACGACATTGTGAAATTCGGTGCAACATGCACTGTGGAAAGTTAAATTTTATTAACTTCATATACATTTTCGAATGCTTTCATGTTTTATTACCTTATGTGTTGCGTGATCATGCACATAACATCGTGTTATTTTCGACTGGAAATATTATTTTACTGTTTAATTTCAAATTGTGTAGATATTTCAATATTTGACTGTATAAATTGTTATTTTCAGTCGAAAACTTGAAGCGTTTTGCACATATACGACTGCATATGAGTTAATGTTGTGGTCGTACCTGCTAAATATTTCTTTAAGTTCATGTTCTGAGACGAACTGTCCGAGGTTAGCGACGAAGAGCGTCGAGCAGGGAGGTGCGGGGTGCGCGGGGTGCGAGGGGGGGCCACTGTGAGCCGGCACCGCCGCGCCCGGCGAGCCCAGGGCGGGCGCGGGCAGCACGCACGCACCCAGCGTCAAGGGGGTCTGGACATTATTACCATGATAATAAGGTCCAAACTCCTAGTAAAGTTTGAATTACATAAGAAACCGCACAGACATTGAGCGGTCAAGCGTTCTGCGTTCTACGAGTTTCTGGGACAGTGCATAGTGCAAAAGTTTCTTCTATTTGTGCTGTGTCGAGTATTGCCTAAATTATATAGAACGCAAAATGCTTGACCGCTCTTAATTTATAATTTATACACAGTCAAAATAAGTAAAACAAATACCTTAAACAGCCATCAATATTTGGTCGTGATGAGCTTTTTAGCAGAATTCAATCTGAACTGACTGGAGCACAGATCAACAGTAAGCAATATTTGGAAGCATTGTGCAATGATTAGAGAAGCTCTGGCATAATCAGCATGAAGGTTTCGACACAGAGAGGGGGTGAGACGCAACTTTACATCATGTTTTGACCGTGTCATCCCCTTTGTGTTGAAAGCTTGAACTGTGGACTATATTAGCAACTCAAAATTGTAAATAACATACGTGGTGTGGCCTATCGGCGGCAGCTAGTCAGAGGTAGGATCGAACTGGCGCCATCTGCGGGTGGATGGCGGGATGCACCAGTCCGTGCGACAACGCAGGCAGTTCGCCGCCGTACGCCAGCGGGTGATGCCACAGCTCGCCGCCGCCCGGGAAGAACGGACTCGCTAGGTCTGTCCACCATAACATCAACGTCACCAAGCGCACATTACAATCAAACAAGCTGTGTCAGTCCGTTAACGAATTCAATGTTCACGACGTAACTATGAATGTGATATTAGAATACTGCTATAGAAAATTATTATTTACAATGTGCTCTAAACATGTTTTCACGGTTCTTGAAACTTACGATATTTGATTTTGAAAATATATATTGCAAAGAAAATAAAGAAATAATAAAGGTTTTGATACCATATTAATTCTTCCTATACCTGTTCCGGTATGATCTTGTAGAAGATGACAGCAAAAGTATCATGAATGTGTTATCATGAAAACATGTACAAGTTGACAACAGTGGTAAGAACCCGACAGATCAATCAATAGCTTCGCGGAGCTAGGCCTTGCGTGGTACGTGTAAGCGGTCACAGATACTTGTCCTTCGCGTTTGCTCGACGCCCCGATCGTACCCATTACGTGCCTACTTACACCCTCTTAGAGCCTAGTGATCGGGCAGCAGTCGTGAGGATACGAGCATTATAGTGTAAGGATCGGCACAGACACAGGTCGTGCGATTTTATTAGTGTGTAGAGGTACGGTATGGGTGTGGGGGCTTCGAGCGAGCGCCGGGCGGTGTGTGCGTTCGGCGGTACTTACGTCCAGTGAGTGGGTGCATCAATGCGGGGTGTGCAGCTGGCGCGGCTGTGGCAACTGCCGGCTTCGGCTTGCTGACCTTCGTGTTGCTTTTAGCGAACTCCAGCCGAATCGTTTGCGGCATGTCGGGGTCGAACCGGACGCCCTGCTGTGAACAGCCGCGAGCGGTGCGGCGCTCCGATATAATGACGATGGAAGGGTCGGCGCCGCGAGTCCCAGTGGTACCGAGCAACCGCTGGGTGCAACCAACGATAGCGGGTTGGGAGGGCGTCGGTATTAACAAGTTATTAGGATTGCTTCGACATCTTTAACTAACATCATCATTAACCATTAATCCCAAAAACAAATCTCATTAAAGGTAACCTAAACGGGACAGTTTATGTGTAAGGGTTCGGACATAGCAATTGGTTCGTCAATTTTGTCTCTACATTGGATACATTCGATAGAATCGAGAGGTCTGCGCCTGCGCCTGCTAAGGTGACGGAACACAGTGCTCGGGATGTGACATCAAAATCTGTCAAACAGTGACATGCATTGCTGATCGTATTTACACCGTAACATGGTCGGTCACAGTCCGGCGTCGCGCGGCGGCCCTCACAGCTCAATGACACCGACTTGATGACCCGACGTGGTCTATTCTGTATGTGCATGGGTTTAGCATAACTTACGATGCGGTTACTCGAGTCAGGAAAATGTTATTCCAAGTCTACAATGAGAATATTAACTATAGTGCTCATTGGCTGTGTTTGAGGCATGTGATGAGAAGAGGTTTAGTAACACCGTGCGTTATACATGTTTTAGTATTTACAATAGCATATTGAGCTTCGAATACCTAGGACATATCTCAGTCTTTTATTGAGATACTCTGGCCCTTGTGTTACGTATCATACTGTGTTCTGAAGCCATTCAAACTGATTAGGCGTTGTTGTGTATGTGGATATTTTTGTTATTGTGTGATTTTCCGCATTGTAGGAAACATCAAATCATTTAAGTAAGATTTTATTGAGTTTTCTATCTGTCAGTTATCTACGGATAAAATATTTATTGAGTTCGCTCCAATATGCTGAGGCAAATAAGGTTTGAAGGGGTTTCGCTGTGATATTGGGTCAAACTCAATGCTTAGTAGTAGCGGTTTAGTATAAATTCTAGAGCTATGAGACTTTGTGACAATACCAACCTGAAGATCTTGTTTAGCCGCCTCTGCGCCAGCTCGCGTGTGGAACGTGACGAAACCGACCGGCTGCAACAAAATGTACCATGTAGCGAATTATATTTTACGTAACATATAATTTTTTATGTAACACATATATTATGGCATTATTTTATGGCATTACTGAGATACCACAAATATCACATAACATGCTGTTAGTTTAATATGAAATTGGCGCATTTAATGGCGTAACATGGTCGTAGATTCCGCCTTTCGCGTTGAGGTTCGAAGCAGTTTTTCAATAAAACTGACTTGATTGATGGAAATATATTTCACAAGAACTACAAAAGCACGTTAACTTTATATTAAATACAATGAATATGCGTATGTTTTATTAGTATAAACTCACCGAAGCTGTTTTTCCATTCTTGCTGGTAACCTTTAGCAGGGAACCCTCATAACCCTGTACAAACAAAATTACAATGATTATTTTAACTTTGTTATCAAAAGTTTCCCCCACGAGTGTAATTTTTGGTGAAACTTTTAGATGCGACTACATTATCAAATTGCTAGAATCGTGGGTATCATTCATGTCGCAGTAAAATTCTATTCAAACGTAATAATGTTTAAAACTACCAAAAAAAGCTGGTACGTGGTGGTGCCAGGCGCGGCGTCGTCACGCGATACCCTCAGTAAAACTAACCCCCGGTTTAACTTTAGGCACCTTTATGTATGTGGTGCCATCCGTGCCAGCCGAGGATCGAGTGTAATCCGCCTTATCGGTAAACAGAATCGTTTCAATCCGAATATTACGAATCTGAGCATGACATTTGATATTTTCGGCACAGTAATCCGAACCGAGACCTAGTCGCTTGACGACGATGGCGCTATCCCGGTTTTAGGGTTCCGTAGTCAACAAAGAACCCTTATAGTTTCACCATGTCCGTCCGTCCGTCTGTCCGCAGCTTAGCTTAGAGACACTTAGTACTAGGAAGCTGTAATTTGGCATGGATATACATATTAGTCACGCCGTAAAATTGGTAAAATAAAATCAAGAAAAAAACATATTTTTAGGGTACCTTCTCTACAAGTAAAGTGGGGATGTTCTTTTTTCTCGTCCACCCCATGGTGTGGGGTGGCGTTGGATAGGTATTTCAAAAATATTGCGGGTTTGTCGCAAGAATTTTTCGATTAAGGGATCCCTTTGTGAAATATTAAGCCTTAAAGTTATCATTTATGTTAGAGTCAATTGTCCCCCCCCCCCCTCCCCTTCCAGCTAAATGGTTGTTTTTGGATATGTGAAAAAGAACACGGCAGTAGTATATATAACGAAGTTAAAAGAAAAACTATTAGGCTTTACAAGTTATCGAGTATTAGTCGACCAACTTACATTTGCAGTTGGAACGTATGGGAGAACATGTTTTTCAACTACAATGTTAAGTTTGTTCTTGTGATAAATTCATCCCAACTACCCTTAAATGTACGTAGACCGACACGCACTTGCCCAGTTTTTATATTCTCTCGATAAACATTTTGACTTTTCTATTAGTTTAGGATACTTTTTAAGAAAAGGTTTTCACTAGCCGACATTATTCCGTGTTTCGTTGTAAAATACACAAGTAAACAACATGCTATTCTTGGGGCAATTAATTAGAAGACTAATCAAGTTCTTTTTTTATCATTCCTTTCATTTTCTCAAAATAGACACATACATGTCTAGACAAATAACACCGACAATCGATATACTTATACACCAAAATAGACGACTCTAGCAAATTAATTTTCCATCTTAGGTTCATGTAGCTGTAACAAATAAAGTAATTAATAGCCAACATACCTCGTACGCTCGAAACAGTAGATAGAGCTCTCGCGGCTTCGCGTCCATCGGCAACCCACTGACGAACAGTGTTCGCACCTGCAACAATACAACGTCCATTGAAATGTTTTATTTTATTGCATTCCCTCTCTATTGAAGGGGAATTGGTTACATGTAGCTCATTCGGCTTTAATAGCTTTGTATAAACGTTTTACGAACTCATATAAAACTGTCGTATAGTCGCCTTTATTAAAGTTTATCTGATAAAGAATCTCCGTAATGAAGTTTTCCCCTAATACCATTAATACAAATTCCGATAATAAGTACTAAGTACACTTGAGCTATGATTAATTACAAAAATAAAAGCAAATACATGTTTCGTAAAATGTACCTATGAATAAAACTTGGCTTACTGTATACGCCTAATGACTTCATATGAATGTTTCGCATTTTGACTTTGTATCTCTTTTGTTCCTAATTATGAAAGTAAACAATACAATAAGAAATGGAGACCGGAAAATCGATTTACACCGTAAAGTACAGTTTTCTACAAACGCAATGATTGACGATTCAATTATGTGTTAAACAGAGCGTAATACTTTGAGTGAAAGCCGGTAAAACCGCTAAAAGTATAACAGCAATATTTACAACAAACCGTTTTGTTAGTAGAACAAAAAAATAAGACGGAATATTCACGTCAAACTTTATAGGTTCAAATAGATTCAGAAAACAACGCAAAAAGATATCAAAAGAGTCGCTGGCAGACTTAACAGGCTATTTTTCTTCAATAAACAAAGAAAATGTTGGACAATTTAAACAAACAGCCACAAAGGAGGCATAGAAAACTTTCAATGCCGGTTTTTTCCGATTCTTTCATCGGTTTTGTAAACGGTGCAGCGCATTAATTCGACGAGTCCATTTAATGAAATAAAACAGGGCCAGTAATGGCGGCGCGATTTGGCGCGTGCGGGAAATGGAGATTAATTGCTGGCAACACCGACCGCCGCCGACGCTGACGCCATCTTGTTGCGCACTTTATTTATGCGTCTGAGTGCGCTTCCTATTACCTTACACTTTTTAGACGGATAATTAGGTGACAATAACTCAATGGCCGACGCGTTTTGGGTCGAAAGTACTTCTAAATCCAGACTGTTTAGAAAGTTAGAAGGGACCTTTGAACTATTGTGGACTGTGGTTTATCCACGCCTACACAATCATAGCCCAAGCTCTTAGTTGAAGGAATATTAAATTATTGTTGTTACAACAACGGAAGCTAACTTAGTTATATTAGGTACGAATACTAGAATACGGTACCAAATCAATTATTTGTGATTTGTGAGTAATATAATAGTTATATTAGGTACCTTTATTACTCGTTAGGTGCTAAAAGTGAGCTTAATATAATCATTATAATTAGGTAATCAAAATAAAAAAATTGAATCATCTGCTTTTGCCTAATATTCAGTAGAATTACGCGATAAAAAGTTTCTTGCTATTTTACCTGACTAAAACAAGGGCAAACATGAAAAAAAATATGGTTGCTATACCATAAAAAAGCCATCGAAAAGTGATGCACCTCCAACAAATAAAGATCTGAAGGTAGAATATTTGGCCGGGGAGTGTTGATTTATCAGGTTTTATCAACATTAGGACACTTGCGGCGAGGGAGGTCCTCGGTCCTCGTATATATTTTATCGGCATCCGTGCCCCGGTCAGTGGCAGAATGTCGGACCTTTATGTCGGCTATTTTCCGGTCGAATGCACGGGAATTCCCCGTTTCGGCGAAACGCGATATTTTTACAGCGTCATTTTATAATAGTAAGGCTACCGAAGGAAATTATTCCATAAATAAGTGCTGGCACTTGTGTATTTGTAATGAGGAGTTGATAAGGCGTCGCTGTGTTAATGTTTTTGATACCTACTTAATTGTCAGAGGTCTAATGGTAGGAAACTTGAAGTTGGAATGTTTTTAAAGCAACATAATTACTGATGACTGACCCCAAATCAGTGAATCAATCCATCCTTTATCGAAATAAGATCATGTAGACAACTTAGTATAGTCGACCAAAAGATATGTTTATTGATCGAAGACACGAGCATGAGTCTGGACACTACCTTATCATAATAAAATTAATTATATTAACTATATTTTCCCGATTTTATGGGTAAATTTTCAACGCTCAAAAATTTTAGAGATCACTTTCATTTTATCGAACATTTTTCTCGAAGCAGAGAAAATAAAACTTGCAACGTTGAAGAGTTTTAGTTTGAAATATAAAATGTATCAGTATAGATTATGTTAGATATAGGTACAGCATCCTCGGTGTAGCTATCACGGGAGTCATGAGTTTGCATCCCGAGAGAGTAATAAATATCTGTTTCTGTTATATGCAGTCACTTTGGATTTCCTAGCATGAGGGATAACTCGGATATAGTTAAA
This sequence comes from Dryobotodes eremita, assembly GCA_917490735.1. Taxonomy (NCBI): domain Eukaryota; kingdom Metazoa; phylum Arthropoda; class Insecta; order Lepidoptera; family Noctuidae; genus Dryobotodes; species Dryobotodes eremita. The sequence goes on along the minus strand of OU823251.1, from coordinate 11,315,762 downwards.
TCAATTTTAGGAATAAAGAAGAAATATGTTAGTGCTGAAATAATGGCAGAACTTTGTCTTTTGAGAATTATTTTGCAGAGAGTTTGTATAAGAACGAAGATTGTATCGGTTTCTTAACTTCATTCGGAAGTTGTAAAAGTCAATTGAGAGAGAACGAGCTTCTAAACGCCGTTTGTAGACGAACAATTTGTAACATTTACGCTTACATTAGTAGGACTTTTAAGCCTCAGCACCTTTTTCGGTGACCGTAGGTAAATGAGTTTTTAAAAGGACATTTCACTTATTGATAATTTTATATCAGATATTATATTTTGTTACTTTTTGTTTATATGTAGTGCTTACATGTGGCATCGAATATCACATAGTTTAGTGGCACGCGGAGAGCTGTTGCCTTGTTAGATACAATTTATAACCTTTGAGAGGCTAAAATTCAAGGAATCCGTCTAGTTATAAATGTTTAAAACAAAATATCTCAAAGCTTTAAAATTCGTTCAGCGTACGTGTCATATAAAACATCTACATAGGGCCACATGTTTCTATCACAGAATTCCGTCAAAGGAAATCTATAAAACATGAATTCCGATCCAACACTTGTATTAAAAGCACGGCGTGTAGATATAAGAACGTCAAATACCGGCACATCTAACATATTTCAGGGAGGCAAAGGGTGGGCGCCCGGGCCGACTGTCCGGTCAGTTTGAAAATGCCCCTCCATGTCGACCATTTTACACTCGGTTGCCCCCGAATCCCTACGCTCACTATTGAGTTATGTTTCATACTCGGCCGAGATGAGAGAAAGGGAATTTTACCGAATAACACATACACTGAAAAGTTTGCGCGCTGTGATAACAAGTTTTCTTTTTACGACACTGCATGGTTGAAAATAGAAGGAGAGTCCGCTAATGTAATAGATGTCGCTATGATTTTTTAGTAATTACGGTAAAAGTATCTGTTTGATGACTCTGTGCTGTTACATTTTGGGTTATGGTGAACTCGGAATTAATGAAAAGCTCTGTGTGGAAATGTATTTTTGAAATTATGTTTGTCGGAATCCTATTTTCCGCTACTACCTATTTTTACAAGCATACTTATATCTCCTTGTAAAAAGACTAATTAATTAAAGAAACCACTTGTACGTAGGTATCTTCTTATATTTATTCATTTTTCCATGAAAATATCTGTGTCTTGACTACGTCTTTATCGCTCAGAAAACGGCAGCGTGGTGTAAGTGCTCTATTTTGAGCTTATCTCAATTTTACGCCTTTACGGTTCTGAAAGCGGAACGAACATTTTGATCTGTCCAGAGAGACCGATGCCATCTCGAGTTGACGTTAATACGACAGGCCGCAAAAAATAAATTATTTTCCTCTTTAATATGATAAAGTATGTATTAAAGACACGGTAATATATTTTCTAGTACCCGCAAGCAGTTGCTAGTAAGTATCCGCAGTTGCTGCAAATATATTTTGTCTACATTTTCAATGCGTGCGAGCTGCGGTCCTCGCATGCGGGCGATTCACGGCTGATGAGAAAACGGTGCTGCATATCAAGTCCCTTTAAAATACTGTGTGAGCTTCCTGTGATTCTTAAAACGCATGCGGATTATTCCAAGAGGATATGCAATAGTTTTTTTTAATGGCTGGAAAAAGATTAAGACCAGTGGTCACCAATCGGTTTGTTCTATGATCATCGTCAACCCTTCACGTCAAATGACCCTTTATCGTCTGATATAATAATGCGTTGAACATAACACATAATGATCGTATTAGCGTAGAATCGTGAATGAGTAATCAAAGAGGAATGTGGAGCGTTTCAGTGCACTCCACAATGGGTAGTTGCAAGCTATGGTGCCTAATCATGTGTGAATTGGCAATACATGTAAGTGTAGGTCGTTATGTAAAGTTTTGTTTTGCAATACTTGGAATTATTGGGTGTAGTTTTATATTGAAGCAAATCGAAATTTCGTAGAATTAAAGATTTTGTGAGTAACTTTAACTTAATTGTTTTGGAACAAACTGTACATAAAGGCAGTTGTTGCTTATCCATGTTTGTTTTTCCGACGAATTAAATTATTTTGATTCGTAGCGTTTCTCAAATATTTTCATGTTGTGTCCGTTGTCTTTACCTACACATTTTTGCTTTTTTCTAAATATGTTCTTATTTTAAAATATTCTACCAAAACCCAATTATTTTTATTAAATGACGTCACCTGTATATGCATAGCTGCGCTGTTGATTGTACGAAAGCTGATCTGCCCAACAGTTTGGTAATTGAACAAGCAAGGAGTCAGTAGTGCGACACAATCATCACCGAATTCGATGCGCGTCCGAATATTAATTTAATACCTACGAGTGTTGCCCGATGTGATAATAGTAATTGCGCATTCCAATTGGCCAGCCGATTGCATTCGACGCTTCGACAATTTTCAAAATAAAATTAATAATTTTACTGACGTTTATTGTTAAACTCGCTGCTACCTGTGGCTTCGCCCGCGTGGATGTCCAAAATTATCCCACGGAAACGTGCTACCGGGACAAAAAGTAGCCTATGTTAATCTTTATAACATCCGCTGTCTGCCCGTGAAAGTCCTGCCAAAATCGGTCCAGCCATTTCGGAGATTAGTCGGAACAAACAGACAGACAGAGAGACAGACAAAAAAATAAAAATAGTTTTTTTGGTTATAAGTACCGTATATATTTCCATTATGCATTTAGTAAAAAGCTGTTATTTTGACAGTACAAACAGACACTTAAATTTGATTTATTTGTATAGATATTGTCAAATTATAGCTTTTAAAAGTTGATTTTTAATTGTTAACGTTGCTGATTTGTGTATTAATAAAATTAAAAGGGAAGTCATTCATAAAAATATTGTTATCCGATGTTCAAGAATTTCAAAAGTAATTCTCTACAGCTAACTGTTTATACAAACTGTCCAGTAACTAGGTTGCAGTGTCATCTGAGAATATAAAAAAACAACATCGTGGAAAAATATTATAGAGATTTTTATGTTTACCTATCATATTTTATTTATCTACCCGACAACCTGGAAAGCAAGCGGTCTATGTTGACATTTAATAAACAGCGCCTATAAATAAATGAAAATAAAAATAAAATACGGATAAAGGTGTATTCACACGATCGATCGCACGGGCGTGCATCTGAAGCGATTGGAGCGGAAACTCCCGGGGCACTGCACAGCGAATTTATCATACGTTAGTGTGTACCTACCGAACTTTCAACGTGCAATCTCGCATGGTAGGTACTATGTTTACCAAGTGTGATTAATAACTATTACCTATACCGAATATAACGCTCGGCAGCGAGTTGAGTCAACAAACGCCCGATCAAAATTATAAATGGGGTAGATATTGATACAAAAAGGAAACAATTTTAGAATAAAAAATTCAAAAGCTGTATGTGGCTTTAGAACGAGTATTTAGCTAAAGTATGAAAAAACAATAGATGGAAGAGCAAAAATCAATTGTTTATTGAGGAAACGGTAAGGACTGGACGTTCTCGTTAGGGCTTCGCGGATTGTTAGTAACGTTTGTAGTAAGTAGACTTTCACTGGTGATATCGAGCATGATACATTTCAAAATACTACTGGTGAAATTATTCCATAGGTATTGTAATGTATCTATTTAATAGATATGTAAACACTGTCTCATTCACACAAGAGGGTCGCTGCTGTCACTAATGTCATCTGTCAGTCACGAGGAATGGCGGCAAACAGGCAAAGTGAGGCAGGGTCTGCACGATAGACCTTGGTGTGGTAGTGAGCCAGTGAAGTGACATATTCAACTTAAATACGGAATCACAGGATTCTACGGCTATATTGAAATATGCTTTGTGATATACTAAATGTAAGGTAAAATAAAGGTTAAAAATTATCAAAGCTCGTGCCTTCTCTTTATGAGAGGAGGCCTATACCCTGCAGTGGGACAATAATAGGCTGGTATTACTATGTCAATAACAAACAATAAAAACGCCCAAAAAACAGAGGGCTGATCAAATCGAATACGTGTGCCATCTGGCCTGCGATGTGAGGACGTATCATTTTCAATTCCACAGACAAAAATATATACACAGAAAAGGGAAAAAAAGTTAAAACTCTTCCACGCTTCGAAATCCAACGATACAAAGAGGAATAGAAATTAAATGTCATGGCGTCTGATAACAATAAAGGGAAAACAAATGACAATGAACCATTTATTTTTCCCTGACGTTAGAATTGCTACCTACAGGGTTCGCTTTGGACTTGGTACTCTTTGTTGTTAAGTCTTAGTTCTTTAAAAGCCATTGTTGACTAAGAAGCCGGTCTAGTGAAAGCAAACAATATTCCAAGGAAATATAAACAAACTTCTGTTAGTTTGAAATTACCGTGTAAATTTTTTGTACGGATTTCTTTGTTATTGTTTATGAAGGATTTTCTTCCAACAGAATCAAACCTTTAAGAAGTCGATGTACATTTAATTTTAATGTAAATAATGAATTTTTAGTTTTAACTAACAATTATCTATTTACAATTAATTATTTATTATATATATATATATATATATATATAACTGGGATATATATATATATATCCCAGTTCCATTTCGGCGTCTTCCTAATTTACATCAGTTTTGCGTCCATGTGTTCCAATAGCAATTGTCTTCATATATTTGCATATATTGCTTTATAATCGTAAAAAATATTGTGTGATGAATTTATAATTAAAAGATACCCTTTATTTATCAATATACAATTTCTGTTCATACTGGTACCGATTTGGCATGTTGACAGTTGTATGAAATGAATATAACTGCAAATTAACGTAGTGTCATCATTATCATTCTCCTGTCGTTAACCCATTTTATTTGTTGTCGACATAACATGTCTTTTTCTTCCATCTTTCTCTATTAGTCGTAATTTCGGTAGTGAGACAATTTGATAAACAATTATACAATTGTACATTATGCAAGGTTTTCAATATCGACCTTAAAATAAATGCAAATGACACTTGGTTGCATCATTGCATTGAACAACAGTAGCCGAAAGTCGTGTTGTTCGATTTCGGTTCCCGTAGTTGATTGAAACAGTGGGTGCGCTGAATAGAAAATCGGTGGTTAACTTTTGTGTTACCCAATCTAACGAGAACTTTGGCAATTCATTTGTTTTCTCCTTTTACGGTTCGCCAGATGAAAAAGTAAGCCAGTGCTGACGCATTGTTTTCTGGCGGCTAGTTTTGTATTGCAAACCGAATTAGCCGTCGTTCCACGAAATCAGGATCACTGATTGGATTATAGCCATGTTTTGGATTAGTTTCTATTTATAGGTACCTATCGAATTTTAATATTTTGACGCTAAATAACACTATTCCTACAGTAACGTAGACACGTTCATTCTTACCTCAAACTCCTGACATAGATTTTAATGAGTAGTTATGTATCTACCCTCCTACTCATTAAAATCTATTTTAAGAATCCTAGCCTCTTCAATAGCAAATATGTCAAAACGTTTCGCCAATTTCCGTTTAAAAACACTATATTTGGAATCTTAGAAAAAAACAACCTAAATCAATAACTGAAAGCGTGCCAATAACAAACTGTGTGAAAACTTGATCTAATAGAAAAAAAAGCCGACAATCTCTGTGTATAAAAAACTTCATATTTCAAATAAACACACGACAACTACAAAATACGAAATATAAAACCTTAAAAAAAAGCAACCTGAATCAATAACTGAGAGCGTGCCGATAACAAACTGTGTGAAAACTTTGCAAAATGAAGTGCTGAAACTTCTCCGGGCAATTTTTCTTCGGGCCGTCAATGTCAGAGGCAATATTTCACGAGTTTAACAGGGCCGTGTAGATATCGAAGCCGTGGGGAATCCCGGTTGGACCGGATGCTCGATGGACGTTGCCCAGGGAAACCAACTCGGCCAATTTGTGTGTAAATAGTTTGTTGAGTTATCGTTTAGGTTATTTATTTGTTGATTGTGAAATCAATGTCAGGTTGGAGGTTTGTTTGGCCTTTCAAATTTAGTTTGGTATCTGTATCTTAGGCTATGATCTATGGACGCCTACTTAGCTCGCGCTTTGACTTAAACATATTCCCTTCACTGTCTTGCACTTGTGGTTTGTCGGTTGAGAAACAGTGACAGGAATAACGCTTAGCCTTGTAGCGGCATCTACAATGCCACATGCGAACTGCGCGTCACACTGACGTTACGCAAAAATCCTGCATCGCGCAAGCAGAGTTTACCGCGCAACTAGCATATATACAGCGTCCCGACATCAATCGTCGGGCAGTTTCCCACCACACACGACACCCGTCTGGTCGGAGGATCCTCCCTTTTCTATGGAGGTATGAGTGAACTTTACACCCTGTTCCCCTATAGCCTTAGTACGAGCTAAGTAACGTTTATAGATTTCAGCGTTAGTCCTACTTAAGGGAGCTTTTAATTGTAACTTTAACATTAAGCTTTTCCTTAACGTGATGACTTCAGACAAAAGATGTCTGGAGACCAATAATAGCTTTCGGTCCCTAAGTGCTTTTATATTTAAGCGTTATAATGCCTCTTCCTCCAATTAACATTGAAATAAGAACGTTTTCCTTAAATTGAACGATTGACGGAGATAGAGATATTTCTAATTTTTCGGTTGACCTGCGCCGCCAAGATTGTAGCACTAGGAAAATAGATAAAACGAACGCAATCAGACTGGAAAAGTAGAGGAAAAAGAGCCGAGCTGCCCGATGAACAAGCGGAATATCCTACCAACTAATTGAAATCATTGAATGTCTGCAAATATTTAACTTGACCGAGCTCTTTTAGATCTTATTTCAGCAACTTAGATTGAATCTTTCAACTTTCCTATAATTAAACATCGATTCATAATGTCGTATTACTTACAATTTTTGTTGCTTTTAAGTGAGTAGTAAACAATATCCGCTGATATCACAATATTAATGACTTTATCCGACCCCTTGTCTCTCACAAAGTAATGTTTTCTTGAGGAATCCCTCCAGGGGGCGCAAAAACGTCTATTTAACCACTATCATTAATAACTTGGACCTCTTTTCGAGGATTACTTGCAAGAAATACGATCGAGGATATTGTACTTCAATGGATAGATATATGAGTACCTACATTAAGTATCAATATGTTACCTCTTAGTTAATATACTCTCTTGAAAAATATATCTGGCACAAGAAAATTTACGACCAGTCTTGAAGAAGGATCATCTTCAAGACCACATGCGCCTTCAGATTTATACAGGGTCAAATTAAATTAACTAGAGAAACTCTACAGACGTAAGTTAAGTTTAAAAAATCTGTTTTTTTTGTTTAAACTTCACAGGCGTGATTGGTATTGATATCTAAACACGATAAAATAAATATAAAAAATAATTTATGTTTGTTTTTGGTGGGTCGACGACCGCTGGCAGTGTAAATACAACACTATACACAGATAACAATATAACACTCATACTTCAAGTAACAACTTGAAGTAAGAGTTAAGAAAATCTGTTCTTTTGTTTTATCATTTTTAGATATCGATACCAATCACGCCAGTGAAGTTTAAACAAAAAAAACAGATTTTTTAAACTGATATTACAAGTGACTGCTAACTGCGGTCGATGACCCCACAAAAAACATCAAAATCATTTTTTTTTTCTTATCATGTTTAGATATCGATACCCATCACATCTGCGTAGTTTCTTTAGCTAATTTAATTTGACCCTGTATACAAAGTTTAGTTTACTTCTTGTTCTTAGCATGAACACGCGAATAAATAAAAGTTGAACATAGTGAACTACACTATTATTTCACCTAACACGAGAACCCACAATAACGTAAGAAGTAATCCTTTTCGTATTAATTTTATTCTAACGTTCAAATAACAGCTCCCAAGCTATCGATAAATGAACAAAATCTAAATAAAATATTCAGTATAAGAGCAAAAGTAGAAACGAAAGTAAAGAAAGAGTTCCAACAGAGCAATATTGCCGAGCACCTGCTCCGCTGAGATAGGGATCATAATGTTAATTTAATTAAAGGACTAATCTAAATTGCAGACGACCCAACACTCTGCCGACCATTAAAAGGATATTTCGTCGCCGACACTAAGTTGGGAAAGTCGCTGATTATAAATATCTTGGAAAACAAGTCAGGGGGAGACGATTTACAGTGAAAACATCAAGTAAATACCGAAGTTTGTGGAAGTTTTAATCTGCAGGGTATATTTTTTATTCAAATTAGCCAAGTAAATATGTACAAGTATAATAACATTTCTGATGAGAACGGACCGTGTAAACTTAATTTAGGAGAAGACATAAAAGACGGAATTTCGTATGATAATAAAAAACGAAGTAAGAACTCTGTGAAAGTATTCTTAAATGTAGTGTTTTGTGAAAGAAATTCTTCAAGAGAATAGTCGTACAATCATAGTTGATGAACAGCTATATTTAATTAAAAGGCAAGTAGGATACTTATCTAAATTGCAGACGGCCGGTTTAAGTTTCATTAAAAGGGGTTCTCCGTCTCTACACAAGGAAGAAAAAGTTTTGCAGCGATAAAGATGCCTTTCGCCTTGAAAGCAGACAAAACTTGTTGGGAGGTGGGTGGAAAACAATTTATTATTTCCTTTGATAGCTAAGAATCTCGAAAGAATTTGCTAATTTTAAATGCTCAATGCACGATTATTCTTCTTTGTAAGTATTTATTTCGTTGTAATATAGTTTGTGCGTTTTTCTCGCTTCTTTTCGTGAATTTAAATGTCAACTTTGGGGAATATTCTGTCCGCTGTAAGAGATAAACTTTAGACCGGTAAATTTTTTGATAAAATTGTATTTCTGCCTATTATACCTTGATTTAAGGTAGAATTTGGGTAATTCAATAATGGCCAAAGATAATAATATAATGAAGAGACAACAGCCGATATCAATTCAAATTGGAGAGAGCGGTCTGTTACAGCACTGGCCCGCTGGTCCGCCCAAATTATGTTCAATGGATAATTAATCGTCCCTGTTCACTTCAATAACAATGGAGGGCCATATCGGGATAGATCGATCATTATAAAGCTATATTGCACGGATAATATCATTTTAACGACCTTTAAACGACTAATGATGCGATATTTTTTCGCTGTTGACCTTTCAAATTACCTGGACGATGGCACTTTGTTTGTTTTGCCCTTTGTCAGTGAAGCCTCGCTTGTTTGTTCCGTCGCTATAGCCACTTGAGCTTCTGTACTAAATGATGAAATTCTGGGTACACTGGATTGTTTTATTTACTACTAGCTGCGCCCTGCGGTTTCACCCGCATAAGTCTCAATCCCGATGAAATATCGGGATAGTAAGTATCCTATGTTTTAATCCAAGTCATGGTCAACCTATGTGCCAAATTTCATCCAAATCCGTTCAGCCGTTTTTGCGTGATTGAGTAACAAACATCCAAACATCCACACTTTCACATTTATAATATTAGTAGGAAGTAGGATAGTAGGATTATAAGTAGGATTTAACAAAAGATATTGTGGTTTGAAAATGTAGGATTTGTTAATAACACTGTGGTTAGTCGAATTCGCTGCAAAATTATATAAAAGTGTATAATTATAGCTATTTAAATAATTATATGGTACAAAAATAATTATGACAACTGACATTGCAAGAACTTTATGACTTTCTTGCGATTTTATCCTCAAGAGAAACATACTTGAGCGCGGTAGCATTATTTTAATGGAACCCCAAAGAGCTAGCAATTAAAATTTTCCATTTTATTAAATTAACGAGCAGAGGCAAGTACGTCAAGTAGGTACTTCACTAAGCTTTTTACTTGTGCAAATATAACGATATTTTATATTGACAAATGCGTATTTAGATATAATCTAAACCTGAAAAGGTTCAGTGGCAAGATAAATATAGTGAGAGTTAACATTTCTTTGATTTCGTATTCTATAATATTTGTTCATACAATCAAAGCAAAATAATCCCTTTGCAAGGCCCGGAACAGACCTGCGGGGTGTCTCTAACGAAAACTATTGGCAACGATAAACATACAGGGTTACAAGGAAACTGGGTTTGTCTCATCCTATTTGAAATTCAAATCCGTGTGCAGGTGAGGATACGATTGGGCTCAACTTCCTGTACGGTTTAGATTTACCAGCCTCAATTGAATCTAGCGCTGGAACTTGCACTGTGTATCTCTTTGATAAACTAGCTTATGATACTGTATTCGCCAATTTTGAGGTTTCTGTCCTGTGTCAGATGGAAAAAATTTCAAACAAATTTCTCAAAAAGATGATAATATTTAATTACCATTTACAAATAACTTGTTCTTGTACCCATAGCAACTATGATACGACGTCGAAAAGATTTATTTCATGAGAATAATTCCTATTCAATAATAAAGTCTTGTGTCTTGCGTCTTGGGTTGACACAGGACTATATTGCATTAATAATAATGGCTTTCAAGCCCATCGCCCGTGGGCATTATAGCATCCCTTTTGTCTTACCGGCTTTCACTAACTTGCATGGAAAGGTAATATAATCATTTTGTACATTGTCGTTTGTTTTTATCAGATTTGGTAAACAAGGGATGTACAGGCCTAACGATAGTTTACGTTAAACCAGAACATACCATTAAAGAAGTGCAAAAAAGGCCTGAAAGTCAAGTAAACAGGCGAAGCTATGGATTCGTTGCTTAAAATTAAACTAATATTTTACCCAAAACGGCGGTAGGTACCCACCCTGAACCGATGATAAAATATGGCTTTCATTACAAAATTCTAAATGATGTTACCATAAATCATTTATCGAGTAAGGTATAGTTTGTAGCGTATAAAGCCGTAAGTTCCTATGAGGGCCACGATTAAATTTTTTGTTCCTGAGGTAGTGAGGGAGGAAGAAATTCCTCCACTCGACGTCTACATCCACGGCAATTTTTCACAAGATATATCTGTGGACGCACGGCATTGTGAGCTGGTACAATATTTAAGTTAATGTACGTCGATAAATAACGGCGTATACTATCATATTTTATACGAAACGTTTTTATTTTTGCCAAGAAATTGAGTAATTCGGTTATCAGTTGGAAAAATTGTAAGAAAGTGTTTTGTTTCAGGCTTCATTAAACATCGCTGCTGTACGAAATGTTGCTGATATAACTGTGAGTAAATCTTTAGTACTAAACCTATACGCAATACAGAATATTATAAAGATAAGGCCTTAACAAAAATTCGTAGAAAGCCGTGCTAAAATCTGGATGACTTTTTGGTACTTTATGGCTTGAGTTCAAAACGGTGGCACGCAAACATTAAGTTTATCTCAAAGGATACTTTTATTATAGCCAGAAGTACCGGCCACTGCTCATAACTTGCACCAAACCGATAGCTGTATCTCAGCAACCGCTTCAGACCATCTGATTGATGGCTCTAATCTCCACAACTTTAGAATTTGTACGAAGATAGATAACTCCTGTGCGATTTATACAGTCTGTTTGTGGAAGGAAGCCAAAATATTGTGAGCGTAAAGAAAGACTTCCCTCTTCCACAACAAATATCTTCGTTATACATTGATCGAATGTCTAGGAACGCGGTCAACACAATAACAGATTGAGAGTCACATCAGTTATATGAGTCAATTTAAAGAGCGAATTCAATCAGTCCAAACAAGTAGAAAATCGAACCCCAAATCATCCAATCGTAGTAAATCTCAAATTCCGAGTACGCAGCTAAGGAGCGGGCCCGGGCCGGCCAAGTCCCTGATTTAAATTGCAGATGCCCCTCGGGAACGAACGCCGACTGCCGCGATATGCTAATCATAGTCAAGCCAAGGATTATCCCTGTTTACACTTAACAAACTCACTTAATTTCGCACCGACCGATGTCTTGCCATATTTGTTGTTCAAAACGTTGGATAGTGGACGGCCTAAATCTGACAGGGGAATTAAGGGATATTAATTTGTTATACTGTACTGTGGCTGTTTGTAATCTTATTCATGGATTTTATGTAAGCCTGTCATAGTGTTTTTTGAAATGTTAACGGCTAGCTATAAGTAAAATGTCGACTGAGGAATAGTTGAAATCAGGTTGTGGTTTTGGAAATGTTGGTATTCCCAATTATAAGCTCCACACTTTTATTCACTATCTGGATTAATAAAATCATTAGAAAACTTATATTATTAACAAACATGTTCATTTTACTTTAGAAAATGTCATTAATATCTAGTAAACAAACAATTCCATGGTGCTTAATTTATACTTCGAAGCTGCATTTGCAAAACAATTTATTCTTGAATAACATCACTTGTAATAACACACGTTGTTTACGTCATAAACGAATGCTATTCACTGACTGACCTCAATATTATACAGTTTTGTATAAAACTTTAGACAAAGGAATATAAAATGCGCCAGGTCTATTAATTAATGTAGTATTAGATTCGCGATAAAACCTCTTTTAGATAACAATCTTATTTATGTATTCATTAATGTTTTTTTTCTGGTTTTGTAAGTTGTTTGCATAATTTTTTGTTAAGAACAGGGACTAAATATTTTAAAAACTTGTTACGATATTCAATTACATAAATAGTACATTTCGATCAGTCTAAGTCTTCATAGATTTAAAAAGAAACTTACGATGACTGTAAAATGCTTTAAGTAATTAAAAGGTCTTCTTTTTAAATGCAAAATAATTTCAAAATACACTTTTTCTTGAATAATAACTTGGAAATATACATTTATAAATATTGGTAGTTCCATAAAATCATGTGGCTTGATACTTAAGGCAGAAGTTATAGTTCGAATACGTTATACAAGACAAATATAGCAACTATATCTCAAATTTCGGTTCAAACAAATATTCTGCAGGCAAACACATTAAATAACATTATTTTTATTTCCATTAAACATTTAACGTGTCGGGTAAATAACTAGACCAAGCAATAAGTACGCCTGAGGCGTCGTAAAGTCGATCTGAGGTGGCACTAATACGAATTTATGTCGATGGACCCACGGAGGCGCTCTGCTCGATATCGACTCGCCTAGAGCCTATAAATGTTTCAATTTTCAAACCGCCCATTTTATGTTAACCATTATATATTTTACTATCGTGAACAAAAAATCTTATTTATATTTTTGGCGCCTAGACTGGAACAATCCTTGTTGGGCGCCAAATAATGTAATAAGGTAAATTAGATAAATAGTTTCAGTTTGTTTTCAATAGTAAATATATACACGAGACATAATAATGCATCTATTCTATTTTAAGTCCTATGCAAATTAAATTAATTTGTTTTTGTGCGCGACCTATGAGAAGTAGAGAATTTCTCAACAAGGCATAATTTCTAACAAAACGACAAGTTCTGCAAATGCGTTAAAGTTTAGTTCCATTTTGTTTGGGTACTTATCTTCTCCTCCCGTGTATAATAGAAGTAGGAAAACCATTAAGTCATATTTTACGAGCACCAGACGACGTCGAAGAAAATTCTGTCAAATGTTAGCGTTGACATATAAGGGGCAAGTAAGCTCTCTGGTACCGTTTAACTTATATATCGAATTTGGGGAGGAAATCTCTAAAATTTACATGAGAAAGCGTCGTGGAAAGAGGGCTGCGGTCCTAGAGATGTCTCGGGACTCGCTGTCTTCTAACAAGGGACGGGAATGTTTGAGGTATCCGACGCAAGCTCGCGGAATACGACTGGAATATATGATTGAAATCGTGAACGTGTTTAATATCGAATTTTTTCTTGATTATATTTTTTTGGGTCTAAATGTAAATAAAGCTATCATGGCAAGGTATAAAGATGGATTACGTGACTTTATTAAGTAAATAGGTCGTTTATTTTAAGTGTTCCAATATATACATAATAAGAGTAAACCGTGAAGTGTGCATGATATTTTCTGGAAGTGTTCATAATTTAATTTAATCAAGTATGACCAAAACTAATTTAGTAATGAAATAAAACTTTTTCTATGATCCCACATTGTTAACAAACAAGATTAAACAAGGCCCCCTCAGCTGACATTAAAAGATAAATACGGTGGCGGGGCCCCACGTTGGGCGCCAAAGTTCGCGATATGTGGCCTGCCACATGAGTAGTAATTAACACCGCCTCGCGAGCACTCCTCTCCCGCCCCGCACGCACCCCCGGCACCCGACCCCGCGCCCCTCAGCCTGCCACCCTCCCAACACTCACTGGGGCACACCGATTGAATTAAACTTCGGCACGGTTGTTGTGGTTCGGATCCGAGGTTGGTTTTGTCGCCCGCGTTTCGTGCAGCTGTGATTAAACTAGCAATACTTGTCCGGCATTTATTAGTTTTGCTGGCAACATTTTGGAACGCAAAAAGTGATATTAGCAGCAATTTGTAATCATTAAGGAAGTTATTGATAGATTACGCAAATTACGTTGGGCAGTTTGAGTGTTTCCAAAATTAGGTGATTAGTTAAGCGAGTTTTTGGTATGGTCGAATATTGGTCCAACAATAACACCAATGACATTGGTGAATCCCAATTAATTTCATTTTGATGAGTGGTTACGGGTAGGTATACTGACAAATAAGAATGTAAGCATATCATGAGGTTTGAGTGTTTATTGTCTAGATACCTACTTAACACAGCTGAAAATTTGCTCTAATGAGGTGACGACAAGAAAACGAACAATAAAATACAATTAAAAAGACTGTTCCCTTTACATGCGGACCTTACAGAGCATGAGCTCAATGTCAACAGTTATAAAGTTTTTCTCTTCGTACCATAAGTCTCCGAAACAAGAAGTGTAGAGCACTAGGCAGAGTGGGGGGAGGGTTTTGCCCCACCTAGAAGCACAATTAGCGAGCGCGACTCAACACGACTTGAGTTTTAACAACGCCGAGCCGAGCACTCGGCATCATTCACATGAGATGTGCCGGGCTCTGCCTTGCGGGATTCTTGTGTCCTACACACGCGTTAAAGGAACTGTAACTGTATTTGTTTTAAGTGGGTTTTCAGGTAACGAATGTGTTTAGTTTTGGCACTCGATTCGTTTGCGTGTCGGTTTGAACTGAGTGCTGTTTATGAGAACGACGGCGCGCGAGGGTAGCATGCATTTATTTCGTTTCAACTATTATTATTTACTGACTGCGTCATCATTACCAAGATTTATTATTGCATTTGAACAATCTGTTCTTTAAATTGAACTATATATATATATTTTTAGTCCAAATATGGGTATTTTTTGAAGCGTTGAGATCGTTCCAATTAAATGACTTCAACCATAAAAACATAACTTACACCCAAACCGTATGTTATTTTAACCAGAAGTGACAAATATTTGTAGCACGTAATGACAATAAAACAGTTTTGTAAGGCAATTAAGCAGATAACGGGAGACACATAACCTCCACGAAAGCTCTAAATCTCACTGGTTAATTAACACTTTCTGTGCTAACAACGCTTGAAACTATATTTATTGTGCTATTCTATGTTTGGTTAGATACTAAATAGTATTCAATTCAACCGAAAACTTTAGAAACACATTCTCAAACATCTAGTGGTCGTAAGTGGGCGAGAAGTCCTCAGTTCAATTCCCAGTTTTCGTCGGGCAGTTTTATTGTGTTTTTCTGTAAGAAAACTTTCATTAGGGGCCCCAAGTTTGAAATTGGACCCGATAAATGACATAACCTTGCCCCAAACTCCATGGGGCTGCATACCGTCTTCGGGGAAATTAGGTTGTAGGTCAGTAGGTAGATAGGATTTTTAATATAGGTGCATTTTTTTTTCTTTATCTTTATTTATTCATAAAACAATCTACAACGCAGTTACGATGCACTTCATGTAATACGTTGAAGTGTACGTATGAATTCACTAGCTTTTGCCCACGACTACGCCCGCGTGGAGTTCGAAAAAAATCTTGTAAATCCTTTTCCATTAAAAATCCATTATATACTGACCAATGTGCCAACTTTCATGGTGTTCGGTCCAACGGTGTTGCAGTTTACTCTGGGCTCATAAAATACTTATATTTACCTACTTATATTTAAAAAAGAAACTTTAAATACACTACTAAAGTTTCTATAATAATATAATTCAATAATGATTTGAAAGACACGTGGCGCCATCTAGCGTCCTAAAACAATTGTGACCATCGAAATTTATTGTTCTTTCCTTCGGGAACAGTATTTTTTTCTGGATGAAAGGTACTCTATGTCCTTTTCTGTACCCCTGACAACGTACATGCAAAAATTATGATGATCGGTTCAATGGTTTAGGTTTAGGTGTAAAAAGGTAACAAACAAACAAACTTATTTTCGCATTTATAATATTAGTTAGGATTAGGATAGTTAGGATTATCTAAATAAATAGCGTTGTTATCATTTCAGAATTCGAATGCGTGCGCGAAATGAGGAAATTCCATTACGCTTGCTAGATGATTCTGGCTACAACGACATTGTCGTCCAGTGAGTTTACGGCTTTTCAGTGTAACACTTCTAGTGATTGATAATTATTATTTATTTTAATGCTACGTCCTAAACTATGCCAGTTATGATTTTCTGGAAACAGTGATGTTTCCGGGAAAGCTTAAAATATACTCCAAATATAAAGATGTTCCAAAAAATGGTATTTCATATCAACTGATATACATTAAGGCATTGACGGACACTAAACGCCCATAGACTTATATCAATAAATTTTCTATTGTGTCTCATTCAGTGTTCTTCAGCCGATTAATCATGAAATTCATTGAACGCAATATTTTTAATTCAAAACTTGTCTTATCAACAAATTAATAATTAGTTTAAAGGTAATTTCAAACCGAACTAAGTTTCTGGAATGAATATACAAATAAAACTGAGTTTGCAGTTGGCTGCAAACTCAGTTTTATTTGCATGTTTGCAGTCAAAGCCACGCTATAAACCTCTCAAATGAAAATCTCTGTATGTGGTTATGTGCTTAGGATACGTAGGTATTATTTGAATTCCCAACATAAGGGAAAAAGTCTTTAAAAACTTTAATAAAAAGCGTATATTACGCGTCCACTTGGGCAACGAGTTTTTATTGGATTTTGTGGTGTTTTCCTCGGCTCTTTATACCGTTTATTTACTTTCTTTAACATAACTTTACGTCTTTGTTTACCTTATACCAACAGATTATAAGTATTTTATTCTCAACTTTTTAATTCATTAAACCCCGTAATCTTATTGATATGTGCCTGTAACCGTACAAATAACGAAATACGGAAACAGACAAAAGCTAATACATCGAGAGATACACGAAGATTTACAGGTAACCAAAGTTCATTAATCGTCGATAACAACGTCTGACTAGGTAGGAAGTGCTGCCGCGCGAGTGTCGAACGCGTGTATAGCGCACTCCACTGCTCTCGGCGACTCTGCAACACTCTAAACTCCTCTATAAGCCTCTCTCATTCCCTGTTACTCGTTCATTTCAGCTTTAGTATTAAGGATAGGCTCCTCTCTTTTCAACTCAACTTCACTTTGAACTTTATCTGTCTCGATGCCTCTATTGTTACGATGTACTTTTGTCTTGTCTATTGCAGCGAAATAGATTCTTCGTTGGGTCGTGCACCATGAGAGTTTATTGTTGATACTTTGATTATTATCTGTATCATTTCTTCAATTATTATCCTTTATTTAACTAGAGAATTCCCTATTTTTAAAAAAAATATTTGCATTTCTTTCTTTGCTGCATTCTACATACATTGTACGAATTATTTTATGTATTCACACGTAAACAGTAATGTACTCGTAAAACGTATGTAACGGGCGGTTTAACGGAAAAAGTGTGGCAGAAAAACGTGCGTATATTATAGGGAATCTCGTTTAGTATTAACGTCGGGGTAGAGACGCGAGAAAAATCCGCCCACCTTGTAGTAGGAGTACATAGTGGTAGTTGCTAAGGGTTTTCCCAAGATGTCCATAGCAAGTACTACGCGATCTGCTCGGAGTACGAGCGGCATTCAAATCGCTGCGTTAGCATACAATATTTGAGCAGGAGTTGGAATCTTCATCGGGTGCGAGTGTGTATACCCGCTCTGCCCTCGCAAATAGAATTTCGATAGCGAACTGCTCCCAAAAGGGTTTGTTTGCGGATGCCACTCACGCATTCCGATCTCTTGGTTTACAATTAGTTCATATCGACTAAACTTTGATTACGTATAAGATTTCATGTATCTATATTGCACTCGGTGTTTGGGGATGAGTTGTTTCAGAAATGTTTGGACAATCGTGTCTACTATGTGTATTGTAACATTTCGGCTATACATATTTCTATTAAAGACGCTGCTGATTTATTGCCTTCATGCGTTGAGCTCATAGAACTATTATTATAGTTGGTATCTAATGAAAGATACTAACAAAACACGATTATTTTCGTTTTTTCACTAACCTTCCTCGACAGGGGGCGACTTAGGCATACGTAACTACGTACCCCTTTCTCTCTATCTTGCCTATTTAACTATTAAACCAGCCCGCCCCAACGAACTAACGTATTCATGACTTGGAGAATACCACCCCCTATTTTACGAGCGGTGGTCGCAGTGAATCGGAAAGGTTACCTATTCGGACCCCGGCCTATGTGAAATATCACGCTACCATATGCTATGTAATTTGAGGGATCCACGAAAGGTTTGTCCTTAAGTCGACGCGATTGTTCTACATAAAGTTAAGGAGGAACTTGAGTACATGTTGTTTTCTATTGAAGGTTAATTTTTGCCGATTTTTTTACCAAATAGGGACGAAACGTCAGAAGTTGGCAAGAAAGCGCCGCGGCAGACTTACCTGCTGTCTATAAATGGCGATGAGATGTTCATCATCATGACAGTAAAATATATTTTAGTTCAATTTGTGTATGAATAAAACTCAAAGGGAGATCAGAGCATTACAATTCCGCGATTGTTTGCATCCGAATGTTCCAGTTGACGCACGGGTGAACTCGGTGTGCAAAAATTGCACGCGGCTATCAGGCACTCACGCTGCGACCCTTCCCAGCATCCCTCGTCCACCTCGTTACGCGATATCCGTTTTCAACCTTTAATATTTATATTTGGAACGAGCTGTCGGCCAATTAGGCGGACCCGAATTCAAATTGGCAGTTCATGTTGACAGTTGCCAGGTGGCAGTCGCGAACGGCGCACGTCTCGGAAATCGAAATTTATATGAACGTCCCTCGACATTTAATGACCTCCTTTGAAGTGTTAGAAAATGGTCGTAAAGCTATTTTAGAAACCGACATGGCGATTACTGCCGGTGTTTGTGTTGAAATGAATGTTTCAGTAACAAACCGCAAACTGCTGACAATGAAAGTGCGAATTTTGCGTGAAGTTAATAATTAACGCGGAGTGCTGATAAAGAATCTAATCAGAACTCTTAATCTTAGACAATGACTGAAAAATAAAACCAAAAATAATTGTTATTATTTAAATCGTACCTCGTTTAATATTAAAAGAAACAATAGCAGGGTATTAATAAAAAGCGAGGGGTCGGTACAGACGACATCTGTCTACGGCTGAATTTATCTCGGGACAAATTGCAACGCTAGAGTCGGCGCACTGGCGTTCTGCTATCCTTTGTACAAATGAGACACACAACAGCGCAATGGTTTCGCTAAATTAATATGTTTGCACTATCTTAAATTCTGCAAATTGGATCTGAGTCAGGAAACGAGACAAGATTCATGAACCGCGCGTATTGTGAATACACTGACTTATATACCTGTTTCAAGTGAATTCTTTTGATGTTTCTTCGTTGGCACGTTCAACAATTGATCAACAAATCGTTATTCCGTGTAAGTAGCGCCAAGGATTCATTTATTGCCTGTTGGTATCGCGTGTCCCCGAAGGGAGAATACGTGTGCGTAATACTTGAATTTAGGTGAGTTGTTATCGCTGAGCACCTTTTTTAATACAGAATATTCGAAGGCGAAAGTTTAATGGCTATGTGCGACTGCGGACTAAAATATTAGAAAGAAAACAACAGGTTTGTTTCACATGGGACAAACAAAAATCAGAAGAAACCACGTTTCTTAATTGAACTCAAACAAGGCCAAGAAATAAACAATGTCTTCAAAACAAATAACTTCTTTTCAATATCCAGATCAAAGCGTCATTTCTTATTACGACATCAGAACCACAGCCTGTACTGCAAACAAGGTATAAAGTCACAAGACGACAACTTGACAAAATTTATCCCAACAACTCGGTTTGTTTAAACGTTAATTATCGTTTTATTTATGTTGGAAATATTCTAATTTACCCCGAGAGCTAATACCCGAGCTGTTCGCCGAGACGAGACAAGACGGCGCCCGTCCCGCCATCTGACAGGTGTCTTACGCGTGGTCGGATTTATCTTGAGATAAATTGCTACGAGCTCTGTTTTCTACTATCGTGTGGACCTTGCACGTCACGAGGATTACACCACGATTTAAATCTGTGTTAGTTCAGTTTGCGTGACTCTGTCTAACGTGGTATATAGGATTTAAGGTATTTGCTATGAAAATAATATTATCTGGACGAAAAAGCTGAATCTTGATATAGAGTTGGCTTATGCTCAGTTTTCAATCATGACTGAAGATTTTTGTGGTAATTTCAAAAGGTGTGGAACGGTACAGATAAAGAACAACCTGCAGGTCACGCCACTTTTTTCTCGCAAGTAATCATAGGCAAATGTTAATTTAAGAACAGACTTTGCGCTATTTACACCTTATACGTATTGAGGGACACTGTGGGCATGTCCCCCTCAACTCCTTTGTTTTAAATATGCATCGCGCCGACTCTACTCTCGAAAGTGTCTCAAAAGTGCTCCAACGCTTTTATTAATATTTAAGAAAGGAACTCCAATCGAGACGTAAGTTCTTTGGAGCGTATGTTATTTTCATACCTTTTTAACGACAAGACGTTATACGTATAGGTGAGAGAGATATTGGGGCAATTACTTTGAGGATAGTTAACGTTAGATCTGCTAATTGAAAACTAGAATATGAGCGGTAATTAAGATAGACCATTTAATGTAGAACTAGTGATTAAAACTCATCTAGCTTAGGTTACCATTTTATCTTAATAAATGTTCGAAGCAGATAACTAGAGAGTCAATATAATATGAATTTGCTATTTCTAGATGAGAATTTAAGATCCAAGGAGAGGATTTTAAAAGTAATTTCTCACTAGACTAGAACATAGAACTTAGAAATGGCAGTAGACCTAGCCAAAGTGTACCACCAAGTACTAATGTAGCCAATAAAGTTACAGTATTGGAAATAAACGAAGAAGTAGATGTAGCAATAAACGTACGGAGCATGAAACGAATGAGAGAAACGTTCATTAAACTCATTTTCATAATAACGTTATTTAAAAACAACGTGCAAAGGTAATGTAATAACACGAACAAGATAAAACTCAATTAAATCGATATCCAGTCAATTAAAATCAGTAGCTGTGATTTCTGACAGTGTCAATGTAAATTGTGTTTGCGATCCACTTGTTTGTATGTCGGGGATTTTAAAATTAAAAGTGTAATATTCATAGTATTACTTAATTTTGGGATTTAATCAGCTTTATTCCGGCGTTGTTCGCGAGGTGAAGTTTTAAATGAAAAGCTACTTTTGAGTTTTTAGCAATCGTAAAATTTTATCAAGGGGAAGATTGATAGTGATGATAGATGTAACATTAAAAACGTCTACTGCTGAGCACAGCTCTTTAGCAGTCCTCTTCACGTAAACGTATTGATGAGCACAGTCTTCTTATTTTCGTTTCGACGGTACGTCTATGTTTCTTATATTATTTGGGCCCCATAGGTAGCCACATTTATTGCGAACACAGTATGATATAAGGTATTATACACGCAGGATGATGTTGATAATATCCTTAGAGTAAAGTGCGTGGTTGCTTCCAATAACCCTCAAATAAAAATAGAAAGTGACCTATAAATGATGGGAGCACCGTTGTCAAAAAGTAGCGTTACTTAAAATAAGACCTAAGCCCCTGCAAAATTAAGTTGTAAAGTGTTTGAAAACGAAATAATTAAGTAGAAACATATGATCGTAGGGGTGTTATGTGTCGTTTTATTGTCAGTCCATAATGAGACATTCAGGATGCACGAGAGTTCCTGTCTGGGTGCTCGCATTGTTGTACATTCGTTTTTATTGTTTGCATAATTATTTTTGTAGAAGCAAAAGGGATTTTAGCAAAGGTGGTTTTAGAAAGATGAGGGTTTATGCTGAATTTTTTTTGAAGGGTTCTGTCTAATTGAAATGCGAGTATTTGGGCTTAGAGGTTTACATTTACAAGCAAAGCTTTAACTGTTATTTTTCCATTTGACTTTGGGTCACTTGAATAAACTTGCACATTCATCTCACTTCCTTTAAAAAGAGTCCACTTAGTACCAAGTACTATAAAAAATATTTTCATTTACACCAAAAATATTAACGATAATGTTATTGTCACAGCGTACTAATCCCGAATTTAATTAATACAATGACTGTGAGACGGTGGTTATATGCAAACGTATGTTGAGCGAGAAATTATACACAATTAATTAAATTTTGTAACACTGTTTTGAATGTCGTGGTGTCTAGCTTATGTACCTTATTTACATGAACGCGCCCTGTTTTCTAATATTCATAACATGTTTGTAAGTTGCCAACTTGTGTATTTTTGACTGAAGTCGCAAGTTATTGTGCATTCTGTGCGTATGGTAGCGATGACTGACGGTTGGGAAATTATTTTGCCTTATTGTTTGATTTTAGTTATTAATATTACCTGGTAATCTCGACTAACTGTCTTGTATAAAATGACGAAAAATAAGAAATCCTTTAATAGTCTTTCATATTTTTAAAGTATGGTGTTTTTTATCAAGTGACCTAGTTATGGCGGGATTTAAATACAGCTTCAGCTATGGTAATCAAAATAAACGATCTCCATTTCCCTCACTAAATTATGCACAGTCTAAAAGCAAGTAATTAGGCAGGTGCAAGAAGAAAAAAAACATAAAAGCGCCGCAATAGAGCATTAAATATAGTACCGTTAGCTAATGCGGTAATGCAAGTAGTGTACAAAGTAGCGCAGCCAACCTGCGCGGAGTAGCGAAAGATGCAATCTGCATACATTAGCCTAACGTCCCTTAGTTTTGACACCTGCTCTCAGCTAGTATGAAAATACGGCTGCTAGATGGATGGCGCAAACATGTCAAGAGTAAAGGCAGTTGTTTCAAAGTTGTGAGAGTCGCCTGAAGAATGTATTGTTTCACTCTCTCGTGAGTCGGACTGCGAAAGCTTTTAACTAAGTGTTAAATTGTTGTTTGGAAGTTGTTTTTGAATATTATGTATAGGTATGTAAGCGCATGCTATGTGTTAGTGGAGCTTCGAATTTCAAGATCTTCATTCGAATTAAAAATAAATTACAACCCTGACAAGGTTTAAAAACCTTTTATAAATAGTGAATTTCTTGAAAACTAGTATACATATGAACCTTAATTTGGATATAATCGTGTTTGTGACTGTTTTGTTTTTAATCTTAATTGTGATTATGATATATTAATTCCGTACGCAAAATACGCCCTTGGACGTAGAGTTACGGACACCAGGCGTTAGACAATACAATTCAAAGCATTTTAATTGCAATACAATTAGTATTAGTAGTGTATTGGAAGTCACATCAATATTGTTAGGACCTAACCGACATAAATGACTAGAAAGCAACTACTTATTATAGAGCAGCTAAATTACAAGTTATAACGAGTCCAACATTGTGTAGTACACAATTTACGGGGACATTACGTACTGCTCTGCGCTGAAGGTGCAAGCTACCAGAAACTAGTACCCCACTGAAGCAAACACCTTAAATACTTAACAGCTCAGTTACCGAGTCAAGTTTAAATGCTCGCCCAGGTCGAGAGGGTTGTCACGTCACGACACATTTTAATAATGCACCCGTTCGTTTAGTATGAAAATTAGCTGGCGTGTGGCTGCCCTGCGCGCCTGTCGCTTGTTTTATTGATGGTGCAACTACAGTGTTCGTGTAGACACCTCTATCGGGCTTTGGTAATTAATGCAACGTTTCACCTTCACTGTAAATGCAAATGCAGACGCTATTAGTTTTGACGATTTTTAACTTAATTGCCAAATGGCTCGTGGGAACGCCTTTGAACATAAACGTGGAGGAAATGTGGCAAATTTAACGTTTACAATTTCTACTTTGGATGATACATTATTTTGAATAAAATGAATGATGATAAAGACTATACAGGGTGGTAGGGATATCGACGGGCAAACCATAACCGTGAATTCAGCACATAATTCTAGACTCATAGCGTAGAAATTTTCGTCGGTTATCAAAAAAAAAACTGCTGTTTCATTGAAGAGTGCTTGCTGTAGTGCAAAAGCTTCAGAATCATGTACTGAATCCATGGTAACAGGTTGCGCGTCGATCTCCCTGCCACCCTGTATACATCTATAGAGGTATGAGGAACAGGGTGTAAAGTTCACTCATACTCTATGGAAAAGGGAGGATCCTCCGACCAGACGGGTGTCGTGTCTGGTGGGCAACTGCCCGACGATTGATGTCGGGATGTTGTATATATGCTAGTTGCGCGGTAAACTCTGCTTGCGCGATGCAGGATTTTGCGTGACGTCAGTATGACGCGTAGCTCGCATGTGGCGATTGTAGATGCCGCTACACATCTCAATACTTAATTGTGTTCATAAAGTAGAAATATCTACTTTCCTAAGGTCATGGCTGTCAATCAGGCAACTTAATCTATTCATTAAACCAATATTATTATCTGTCTTACCCGATTTACAAAGGATTTCCATCTTCTGAGTTAGATGTCACTTAACAGATTAAACTCCCTCAGTGAACATTGTTCCATTAGACAAAAAATAATTAATCAATCAATGGACTAAGCCAGAAGTCCCCTGCTGCACATAGGCTTCTTCTACCAAATTACTTCACAACTTTCGGGAGTTTCAAATCCGATCCCATTTACAATTATAAATTGAAAGTTTGTGAAGACGTTTGTATGTTTGTTACTTCTTCACGTGTAAATGTCAGAATGGATCAAAATAGAATTTAGCACACAGAAAGACTATGCTTTGGTTAAAAAAATAGATTTTTTAAATCTGTGTACGTGATTTTTTTCTCCTAGGGTACGAATGAAACCACGAGCAAGAAAATATCTATACATCTATACTAATAAATAAAATTGAAGTGTTTGTTTGTAATGTCAAAATACCAGCTTTTTACTAAATGCATATGAAAGTATATACGGTACTTATAACAAAACATTTTTTTAAAATTTTGTCAGTCGGTTTGTTCTGGCTAATCTCCGAAACGGCTGGACCGATTTTGACATGACTTTCACAGGCAGATAGCTGATTTTATAAGGAGTAGCATAGGCTATGTAGAGTATAGTGTGCGTGGTTTAGCACTAACTTCTGGGTTGGTTGATATTTGGTTGATTTGGTTTTAAATTAGACTGGTTATGGTTTGGGTGTTGGTTTACGATCACTGATCTAATGATACGAAATTATATGGTTTAAAAGCTATATTGAATACTATAATTTACTATAATTATGAAATGTTAAATCTAAGCTTAATTAGCACTAAGATGGTTTGATCTGGTTTGGTTTGAGTAATTCGATTGGTAGTCGAACACGTACTAACTGGTAATTGTTCCGATACATGCATTTATGGAAATGCACGCAGGCAAAAGTGCTGAGCTGTTCGGTTCCAAATATTGTACCGAACAGGCTATTTTTTGTCCCGGTAGTAAGTTTCCGTGGGATAATTTCCAACCTCCACGCGGGCGAAGCCCCGGGCAGCAGCTAGTAGTAAATAAGAATTTAAGCAAGTACGCTTTTGTATCAGGAAAAATGGGCCAAGACAATAATGATCACGTACAAAGTCTATGAAAGTTAATCTATTTCAATTTTTGTTTTCAATGTATGGTCTCCTCTATCTTGTCGATGGATCTTCACCCAATCGCGAACAAGTACCTTCACGCCTGCAAAGCTGATACGTGACTCGATTTTTTATAGATAATCTTTGTAAAGTTGTTTTAGAGGGAAAATGTACAAGTAACATCGGGTACATTACGTGACCGTCTACAAATTACTAGCGAGTTGAGTTTCAATGTCCTACTTAACCTGTAACTTGTACCTTGCTGATTTAAACGTCGATACAAGCTTCTGACATGCTAAGTTTCGAAAGGTAGGCATCACAATAGAGTATTTATGAAAGTAGTATTCATAATGTCGATAGGTATTTTGAACCTAATTAATGACTACCCCTGTATTGTAATTCGGCTTTCTATATTTTTTTAAACAGTAGAATGCAGATAATACAGAAACATTATTCTGAAAATATATTCTGTTCAAATAACAATTAAATCCAAACATATCTACGTTAAAATTAATTTGTTCGGAACTTTATGTAAAAGTAAAACTACATGTTTACATTGTAAATGTTATGTGCAGGCCGAGGGAACAATGTTTTAAAGTCAACAGCGGGCTCCTGAAATATTCACACAACTGGAAATTCAATTTGAAGTTTCCACGTAAAAGTATTAAGGTAGTTTAGTATTCCTCGGTTATTATAACAGTGGCTTGTAGACTTCGGCCGAACACATTTTTAACCAACTTCTGTTATTAAGTTGACACTAACTGCGAACAAGTTGGTCGTTCGTCAACTCTCGTCTTGAAACTTTACGACCTCTGCACAATTAATAAAAGAAATGGTTGCTAGGACACTCGCGAGCTTGTTTCATAAGTATAATAGCCCGCGCAGACGAGCGAGCAGACTGCTTTGTTGTAACAATGGCACCGGTAATTTGTAGCCACAGTCGACTGTGTTCGCAGTAGCAGTCCATCTTATACATTTTTAACTTCGATCTAAAATTGCTGTTCAAAAATCGATGTCGGGTCCATCCGTAATTCAAGTACCTTGTATTCAGTTTGTGTGTTCCTGTGCTCATTTATTATTCTTGTATGTTGTTTGACTAACGGACTAAATGCAGTCTAGCCCTCATAAATAATAGTCTGCCATTTTCTCCAGTTTCCCATCAGGCAGGAGCGCCGAAGCGATTACTTCGCATAAATCAAACAGATTTGAATGCGGACCGCCGCGTCGTGCGGCTGTTACCGATGTAGTGACCATTAAAGCTCATCCTTTTATTTTTATATTCCATTTTCCAGCGCTGATTGTTTGCATTCGCCTTCTTACTGCATTTTCCAGTCGTGCTACAATCTTCGCAAAGTAAATGAGCATCACTGTTTTGTTAATTTCATACTGACGCCCACATGAACATTTGCGTGAATTAAACATTCATGAGCTCAATTACCTTCGACATGCAAGAGAGGTTAAACTAATTTATAAGAAGGAGGAAAATACGTTTTTACGTTACAAAATTACGTTTCAATATAAAATAGAGACAATATCGGTAATAAGACGTGAGTGATCCCGTACCATGTCAAAACCGTTACGCTTGCCGTTAGAAATTTTCCGGGTTCTTTAACGGGATTCATTCATAACTCACGGTCGAGTGGAGCCTTCGAATATTTCAAGCTGTAGAGGCCCCACCCCTATAAATTCCGCGCCTCGGGTTGCCAAATTAGGCGCGAGGAACGTAGACTTATTCCCCCCATTACCCCAGGCCAGCCGAGTGAGACTTTTAAGGAAACTTTACACGTCCTGTCGCAGGTGTTGTAGTCATAAATAATAATTCCCTTGTGCGTTGAGCGTTGCAAAGTTCCGATGAAAACTTATGAATCATAACAGGAACGAATGCCATGTAGGCTTTTGGGCCTTTCAATTCTTAAAGGGTTAATGATTTGATTGAAATGACGCATAAGTATAACTGTTATTTCGAATATGTCTTCAGAATAAAGCACATTCTTATTTTATTATGAGAGAGGATTTCCTAAACTGTAACTTGCATCCAAATTCGAATCGCCATCCACCCAATAACTCCTAGAAATGCAATATAAAACTTCCACAATCTTGTGAGATCACCTCTAAAGCAATTATGTGGGTCGCATACTGTTCCGATGTGGAACACATTTGTACTAACAATCGAATGAACTTCCACCCAATTTACTTTATGTGTTACCCATTATTATAATTGCTACATAGTTACAAAGTTGGGAGCCGCCGCCGACGCGGCGGAACTGAGGCGAACTGACTCAAATACAAATTATATTCAAGTTTGTTCTTTTAAGTTGAAATGACTTTAAGTTCAGCCTTATGGAAGAGCTTTTACTTTTCTTCCTAATGTAATTTAGTAGATTTTTACGGTCAGATGTTTTTGATCGACTTATTGCCGTTGAATTTTCGCTAAAAGCATTTCGATTTTAATACAATTTCGACTGAAATTATTATCTAGACAAGTGTCAGTTTTAGAAAAGTTAGATATGCATCGTGCGTAACATGCTGCAGAGCCGGAGGACAAATTCAAATCTACATTTTCAAATATGGCTACACAGAATAACATTTTGATAACCATACTATTATATATTTAAATCTACAGTCGGTGAATTGTTAGCATTCAAAATATTTCGATTATATTTTGCAGTGATGTAGAGTGGGGAGATTTCATATTTCACTGGAATGTTTGTTTTCACAATGTGATGAAACGAAAACAAACGAATTGGGGGTAAAATGAAGTGCAAATCTATATCAATATTTGGCGTGACAATCGTCATCGGGAATACATAATCGAGGGAACAACAACGGGTCGGTGCCACAATGACCGGTAATTTAGCGGGTGTAATTCCGACGTACGAGCGTTTGGTGAATTTAATTTTATCTCGGATAAACCCTTCACTGTAATAATTTATGGAAACCACCGCGCGACCCCAACACGTCCTGTATTGGCGAGATTTGCAAAAAATGGTTGCACGCAACACCACGCACATGATACCAGTAAATATTTAATTATTATTTTATAGACCGACTATTGAAAACTTTAGATGAATACAGTTCAGTTTTTTTGTGAAAATACAAATCTGGAAAAGGCTTCATTCGGTTTATGCCAGTCTTTGATCTTTTAACAGAAATAAAGTTTCCCTTTATTGTATTTCAATTTGTAAGTAATGGTAGTAATATTGGAACCCTTGTATGTAAAGGGAAGCCAAAAAGAAACTTGTTTGAAGGTATTGTTGATCAAGGTTGGTAGACTAATAAGTACGAGAGTTATGTACAACGTTCAACTTAACATTTGTTTCGCGAGATGAAACAGAGCAATTGAATTAATTCAATCGGAGGAACTTTGTATTCAGCCTCAAAGACAATTGTTTCTGCTCGTGTTACTGAAATAAAGGAAGCCTCAAAAGGTTTAGGCAATGATCCATGAAATGATTAATATGGTTGATTGGAACTTACAACCTAGCAACAAGTATTAGCTGCTTATAAAGTTGTTATAATGTTAGAATTTAACAAAGATTATATGACCTTTTCGGACAAAGCTCTTTAAAATGTAAATCACTCAGTGCACCATTTATCATACTTTCGGTTTTAAGCTTTTAACTTTGGGGAAAATTCTTAATGTTGCCAAAAAAGTTCGTATCTTGGTCATAACATAGGCACGGATCTATAAATATGTGGTTTCCCTCCTGATAATCCTGCCATCATTCATGTGATCTCGGTATAATTTATGTAAATGAGGGTTTCATGTGGCATACAAAGTTGTCAAGCGCGTGAAAACGTCTTCTTTATACTCGCACATTCAAAAAATGTCACACGGGACTCAGCTGCGGTATATTGAGTTATATCTGGTCCAATTAACGTCTGTTTGTTTTGCATTTCCCTTGCATCTCGGAAGCAGTGAGGGCGTAATAAAACGGTCACAACAATGCGGATCACGTCACAGCGGAATTATCTCGCAGCGCCAGAGACGATCAATTACACTGACAACGAGCACGTGGAAAAAGGGCGGACGGCTCTCCAGGAGGCTTTTATTTTAACACGCTTTTTTGCAATACAGACCTTAGGCTTGCGTATTTTAAACTGCTTTTTGTTTAAAATGTCTGGTGCGAGGGTAGTAATCGTAAGACCAATTAGGCGTAGTGGAGGCTGTTCAACGACAGTCGTTTCGTTCCCCGCTTAAAGACTCAACCTCTGCCTTTATTACTGGTACATTGTCATCTTTATCGTCCTTAGTTTTTATGTACTCGATACCTGGACTCGTAATTTCTTTGTGTAACTTTGAGTAAACAGATCTGGGCTCTAGTCTCGTCATAGATCATCGTAGTCTATCAGTGCCAGCTAAATACGCAGTCACGCGAAGACTTCATTTTGTTCGCTACACACTGAGTGTTATGTTTGAGCGTGTCTATATAAATCTTCTCGTACAGAAGCAATATATTGTAGTAAGTACTCCCACTCGTCTTGTAATCTCCGCGCAGCTCCAAATGAAATACTAATTGTATTCTCAGAACATGTTAAATGGGACCCACATGTTGTTGTGTGCTGAAAAGGGAGTCAATAGACACTACGGTTGATGACTGTGTATTTAATGCTTACAATAATACGATGTTTAAATTCAAATTTATTTATTTGTACACATATGTATAATGTAGTGGTATATGATGGTATAAAATCAAAAAATACTGAATCAAACTCAAACTCAAAGTATTTATTTCAATTAAACCATTTACAGGCACTTTTGAGTTGTCAAAGAGACGGTCAGTTAGTCAGAAAGTTGAAGCTAGTTGCCCATTCCAAAACGTAGATCTCTATGGAGAAGAACGGGCAAGAAACTCCAAGGACACTCTTTTTAAATCAAGAAAAAATCCTGGGTACATTATTCGTGTTGCTTCTATATGCGATAACAATGAAAAAAAAAAATATATTAAGAAACAATTCAAAATGTAAGATTAATAATAAAAATAAGCCGTGGCAGTTAAGAGATGAGTCACTATGTGCTGCCTTGCTAGGCGTACAAATGTTGCTTACATTGTTGGTAATAGGTATACAGGTAGTATAGTCTATATAATTATACAAATAATGCTAAGTAACCGACTAAAATGTTCAGCAATAAAATAAACATAAATATTAAAAAAATAGTACAAGTTAAGGTAACAAAAATTATTAATTAAACTTGTTAACTAAAGTAAAGTAGGTAATAAATAAATCTGAGAAAAAGGGACTTATTACTGATTTTATTTTTCTTCTAAATATTCGTTTATAGAATAATATGCTTTCTGTATCAGAAACCTATGGAGTGTTGTTTTGAAAATATTGAAGTTTTTTATCGTTTTTCCTAGGAAACTTTTTGAGAATAGGCCGGTTTAATGGGTTTTTGACTTAAGAGCACATGGATGGCGTTTAGTGGATAGGGTTTCATATTGGTTATGGTTATTTTTGATAAACATGGCAATTTCATAAATATATATGGACGGTAGTGTATTAACACTACCGTCCATATAAATTTATGAAATTATTAAATTTTAAATTAATAAAAAAAGGTTTGCAACTGTCAGTGTTTTAGATCATGCATACTGCACGAAGACACTTTTTTTGGGCTTTAAAGGCCTGTTCCCTATCCGTAGAATTACCCCAGAATATAACGCCGTACCGCAATGTCACAGCAGTGTGGTGGAGACGGATGCGTGTTATGCAGTAAGAACGGTGCTGCGATTGGCGACCTTGCTTAAATTGTGTAAAGCATAGCAATAATACCTTTTTTTTTTATTGTATGATCAATAAAAAAATAACAATATTGTATGAGCAATTTTATTATCTTCATACTTAATATGTATTTGTAAAAATAGAGTTTGTTCTTTGGTTAAAATTCATGATATGGGTTTTTACAAAATAAATTTGTAGGTTGTTATCGGTTAGCCATTGAATAATTAAGACTAAACTATTATTTGTTTCATTTTCACATCTTTCTCAGTTTTTCCTATAAATATTGAAGTGCAGTCATCGGCAAATAGAGTCATGGGGTGTTCTATGGTTTTGGGAATATCGTTTATATAACAAAGGAATAACAAAGAACCAAGTACACTCCCCTGCGGTACGCCGTAATATATAAATCTTTCTTTCGTTATGTAGGTTTGCTCTGTTTTGGTTCTATGACATATGTTTGCTATTTTAGTTATTTGTTTTCTGCTGACTAGGTACGATATATTAATATTATTCGCTTTTCGAGACTAGAAATGTTTGTAAGCATAGTATACATACATATATTAAGCTTGCTTATATTTACTCTTATCTTGAAAGCTACGAATGTTACGGTGAACTTTTGTTTTAGCTGCTGTTATCCGGCACGCATGAGAAGACAAAGATAAACTGTTGCCAAAATGTTCATACCAGACAATAATTTAGTTTAGGCTCATATCTGATCACAATAATGATAACAGGAATCTTCTCTCTTTAAAAATATAAATATCGAGGACGATATATTTGCAATTTGAAATCCTCAACTTAACGTAGGTATTCTATTCCAAAGCGACGCTAAGTAGACTCAACAGATTGAAGTGTGTAATGCGATGACATTTCTGCGAGTTCCCGCAATCCGCGCTCAGAGGGTAGGTAATAAAACAGTGACAAGCGATAGGACGGGATCGAGTCGGAACGAAATTATCTTGTGGAGACGATGTAGATCAATTATACGGGGCGTCGGCAATTAGAACGGAGGGTAAATCGGCGAGTAGGTGGAGATTTATACGAGCTTTTCTGTGCAGGTTGAGCTGATTTCAAACTGGATCAATGTAATTTGCATTTTCTCCGATAAAAACAATACAGAGCCGACATCTGTGGAAAATTTAATAAGCATTGTTAGTAACAGGTAACCTACAAAGATGTGGCAATACACTTAAACTGTCAGAAACATATGCGGCCGAATAAATTACTTTTATAGCAAGACTTAGAAATGGATAAGTAGGCAGGCTTTAATACACATTGAGTTACCGTTTTAGATCTTTTAAGCTCAACATAATGTTAGATGGAAACCTAGGTAAGGTAAGAAAATGTATGAACCCGTGGCCAATGATATCTACCCAAAATTGGCTTATCAACACAAATAATAGTTATTGTTATAACAGTTAATAGAGGCTCTATCATCAATTCGTCACAATACATATGAATTTATTCTTTGTTAGATTGCTATTTCCCAAAAGGTTATGTGTAATATTTTCACAAAAATGATATCCTTACAAAAACAAATTTACATTAATCAACAATAGTAATCCACAAGTAAACACTGGATTATACTCATTTGAACAGTATCGAGCACTTTTGTTATTTCAATACAAATAATTTTCATAAATATGTAAGCTCGGGATTTGAATATTTCGCAAAAACACAGTGTTTTTGCTGATATTTTATTTATTTCGTGAGCAATATGTTGATTGAGTGATAAATATTTAATATTATCTGCTATCAAGTACACATATTTTGATTTATAATTGTAAATCGTTATAATCTACTGAGTGGTACGGAATAAAGTTCTACTGCTTCTAAGAATAGGCCACCCCTCTGACAAAGTTACCGTAAGAAGTAATTAAAAGATTAGCAAACGTATAAGTTCCAAGGAAAACGTGGAAATGGCGTAAGTAGGTCTCCAACTTAGCCAATTGCAAAAAAACGATATTAATTTAAATAGAATTAATAAAACGGTTCTCAATTAAATTCAAGTTATACGGGATGCACAGTAAGGCGCGTGGGGCAAACGCGGATTAAATACTAATCGCGATTACCTACCGAAGCCGACCCCAAGGCGCTATTAAGAATTCAGCAAACGAATTGGGGACATCGAATCGACAAAACTGAGCTTGCCTCATTTTTTCTTACATCGTGTGTTTTCGTCCCTTAAGTACAGATATTTCAATATTTCTCTGACTCTAGGGAGGAGACCGCTGTTTTGATCTACAACTCACAAAATACACATTTTTTCAGTACAAACATAGAATATTCTTCTTCATTTCTTTATGGGGCATAACTTTGTGAATACGTCGCTGAGTAATACGGAAATCTTTTATGAATGAGATTTTTGGGAGGGTGCTCCAGAAGGGCCAGCGGGGCAACGGAGCGTTGAGGTGAAATATGTTCTGTTACTCACCCGTGCGTTACGGACTTAAGATAATAAACAGTACCTGAAACAGACAAAGGAGACTCATTAATATAAAACGAATTTTGATATTAACAAAATCAAGATTTGTACCTAATAAAATAGAACGTTGATAGAGAAGATAGAAATCTCTTCAATCATAAACGTTCGCATGAAAGGATTTCAAAGGTAGAGAGAATAAAATTTTGTTATGTTAGGATATGCTGGCGTTTGATTTATTAATTTTAGTATATTCACGCGCCGCTGGCGTTATCTTGTTCGAGTATTTCTTCGTATAGGCAAAACCTTTTAACCTAAAACCTACACTTGTTATTCTAATCGAAGAATTAATTTCACGGAGTGTCGAAATAATAGAATTAAAACGTAATTCCATAATGAATCAACATGCTGTCAAGTAATGAGGTTGGAACATTTTGACCCGATCTTCATTGACCTGGCGTCATACGGGTCACGCGTGTGGCCGGGTCAAGTGCTTTAATTGTATGGTCAAGTACCAGTTGGTGCTACGAGACATAAATTATATCATCTGTATTAAATTACTCGTAATATGGGTGACGAATAGGTAATATAAGCTTTGGGATACAATTAAATGTTTTATTTTATTTTATTTCTCTTTATGCCACTCTAAAGAGACATAAATAACCGAGAGAATTAACTAAATAAAGTTTGGTGTTCATAAAATAATGTAGAATTCCCTTTCTCAGCTAACAGTAGAAATCTTGTTGCCCTTACGTGTTTATGTCGACGCTTCTTCGTTTGATCATTCTGCATTCCAGTTATAAAATCGACATTTGATTGAATGATACCCCGTGTTCCCTATTGTGTGTACGGAACCAAAAATAGTTGCCAGTATTATCACCTCGGCTTAGTGATCGGATCAATGTAACCTTGTTCTTACAGCTGCCAGTAATGGCGAGATACAATAGGTAGTTACGTAGGTATACGTAAATAAAACGTACCTCCTTATATTGAAAAATATAATAAATTTCCTATCTCTTTTACCTGATACAAAATGTTGCCTCAAAACGTCAAAGGTCAAAGAGCCAAAATTGGATAGATTTCCCATTTTTTGGGACAAACTTTTTGAACACGATTCAAGGGACGACGTAACGTTTTTAACCGTACCTAAATCCTTTTACTTTACAAAAAGAAACGCCATTGCCCGGGACTAAAGTCATTTTACAACAACAATGACAAAATTGGCGACAAAAAACGACCTACATGATGCGGTGTCAACAAAGATAATATATATCGTGGGTATCAGGGTGCCTCCATCGCTATTGTTGTCCCTAAACGCGGCCATGATCCCGGGATCGCCAGCCCCGGACTCGTTTGTCCCGGGATATCCTTCGGCAAACATCGACGAAACCCGAGATTCACTAGACCTTTACACAAGTGCTTTGTTGAGTCGCTGGAGGATATAAAAATATAAATATAAACGTCTTTTTTTCTTACACCATATTCAAGCTGGTGTTATATTGGACGCGAAGATTATTTATTGTTCCATCGCATCGCGGGATAATCCTATATTGTCGTCTCATCGTTTGCTTTATTTTGTCTTACAAGAAACTTACTCCTGTTTCCTATTATTGATATAACGAGGAAACAATTATGTCTCGATGTTTTTCGATTGTTGGTTCAAGTTAATTGGATGTGTCTCGGTCACGAAAATGAAGCCAATACCTATGTAGGAAAAGTTAAACAGCACTAAGGTGCGATTCTACTTCAGCTATATTTAACGTACTTATGTGGCGTAATGTAGGATCATTGTCTTGTGATCTTTGACTATGTTTAAATCTTAATGAATACATGTCAGATCGCGGAGAAGGAAATTTAAATCAATAATATTGGTAGATACCTAATAATAATTAATTAATATTCAAATTTTACTAAAGAGACACTTTAAAATTATAATAATTATGACAATGATTGATATATTGACATGAGTCTAGGAACCGGCGCGATGCAGCTTCACTAGTTTAGCAGCGATGTAATTTTACGTGGCATCGAGGGGGTTGGGACTTGGGATTTCTCGGGACAATTTACAATTATTTATATATTCATAATCTGACATTTTATTAAACTTTATCTCTTGAACTGACATAGGTATAACTTTGACATCAATTAATTAATTTGGTCCTATAAATCCTAAGCATGAGCTCCTGGTAGTTATTCCTATCTTTAAAAAAAAAATATATATAATAATAACATTGTGCACGTTAAAATTAAATATTTGCGCACCATATGTAATGGTAGAATGTAAAGGGGCCATTATAGTTTTAAGACACCATACATTGCACAACCTACATATTGGCAAATAAATGGATTTGATTTGATTTGTCAACCAACTGCCCATTGGTAGCTCATAATATGTATATTACATATACACATGACGGTCTATTAATTCGTTATTACACGTCGTTTAAGGTTATTAGCCTACTACATTGTAGGCATTAATTAGATAACTGAGTAGTCAGGTGATAACGATACCATAGTTCGTTACAAACCACACGAAACATGTGACAAATATAGCCATTCATAAAACTGTAGTTTCAGAAATACTGTTCAAAGATTACGTCGATTCCTCAAGGAGTGTAAAAAGACGACAGAGCCAACTTTGCACGGAAACATCCAATAAAACGAAGTGTGCCATAGTACCGAGTGCACGTAAAAAGTTTGCCCGTGTACGACTAGTCGGGCCTCCGGTCGCCCAAATCGCGCGATTTGTCGGCACAACTTCGATATTAGTTCGCGCGTGATCGATTTAGCAGGCCAGTTTGACAGTTGCGATAGTGACAGATGACGCAGACGCCATATCGCACGGGTGATTTGTCTTCAACTTTACCTAAAGACAGTTGTTTTCACTGCTCTCCTTGCAGATCATTCCCAGAGGCTAACTTTTATCTATAAAGAGCGATGTGTTCCGACGATGCCTATTTTATCTAGGTTATTGTCACTTCGAGGCACATCAATTTTGATTTATATAATAAGCGAACAACCCCGTCTCAAATTATTGGCGAAACAAAATTCTAAAAATACAAGATGCCAAGGAAACCCTACGGAGTTGTATATAAATATGGATGGAGATCTGAATCAATATCGGGTTTTTTATTTTCGGAGAGACTACGGCCCACAGAGAAAAATATCAGCCAAGTTATGAGCACCTTATTTCACCGTAATAGGCATTACGTCGTGTCGCTTTGCTGGGCTGTTTGCCTCAGGAAAGTGTTGAACGCCTTCACTGTCATTCCCGTGATTAATTTGTGTCGGCTCTGTCGTGCTAATGGGCTAAAATAATTTAGTGGGCGACGCTGATTATTTATTGTCAAGCGCCCTGGTTAACGTTTGCTAAGCGATTTATCGTTAATACTACGACAATTATAATATTATCACACCATCTATTCTCGGCAAACTGTTAATTTGATATTGGGGTTAAATTGAAGTTCAGTTAACATCCTACATGATTTTAGACTTGCTTTTTCAGTAAAACTGAGCAAATCTGAAGAGCAAATACACCAAGTATTTAGAAAATTCTCAACTTACACCGGAAAATATCACTGGAATAGTTTACAAACAAATACAGTGTAACGTCAAAATTAATTTGCCAATCAATTACAATATGATAATGTATTAGCGTGCAATGATTAGTTACACATTCAATATTGTGTGTGTATGCAAATGGTGCTGATTACACTTTGTTTGCTTAGTTTGCTATTACTGAACACGTTCGGACAATGGCGCCGGAGATCGTAAGCTAACAATCGACGGACAATATAAATTTTAGATTAAGCTTCATCTCTATGATACGCACAGATTATTGTGATGAATCGGTGGGCAGCACCTACCTACGTTATTGTTTGCGGATGATGTTGGTAACCACATAGTTTGTTTTGCAAGACAATAATGGTCTTTAAAGGCTTAAAAACACCTCATACATGTAATTCATGGCGGTCCACAATTGAAGCGAGAAAACTAAAGTTAATTTTCAAGTGACTTCATATAGAAGGGGACCCACACCAAGGGGTTGTATATTTCTGGCATTTATCAAAAGGAATTGCATGACGATGACTTTACAAAGCATCGATTTCAGATACCGTTTCAGACATGACATTATACACCATTTGAAGTCGGTTTTTCCTTTTTCGTTTTCACCATTTTCAATAAAGAAAGGTATGCTGCCATACATAACAAAAATGCGGCAAGGGTCTGAATTTCATGTCGTTTTCAGGTGTGACACAAAAACCTAATGTACATTTAGGTAGGTAAATAAACACCGGAAGAAGGCTTTTTGCCATCACATAATGTATGGGTGTAGCTAAGGTGGGGCAAATGGCAAGCAGCACTCTTCCTGATTGGCTGCGAAAACACGACCAGAATATTGCGATATTGTTTGATATTTTTACTATTGGAAATGTGAACATAATTAGGGATGTATCTATAGAGTTAGGATATTACCTTAGATTTTAATATTTAAACAGCTGATAACTCTTCCTGCATGCGTAGCATGACCACTTCTATCTCTACTTTACGAAGAGAAGACAAATCGATTTCATAACAAAAAGTCATTCTTTTTTTGAATTTTGACATCGCGGCGTAGAAATCTTTCTACAATCCCTCATCTTGTCTTCCGTTTCTTCTGATTCTATAGCGGCCCTGCTACGCATGTATATATGGCTGAAAACATATTTTAACACTAGTTTTCTTGGATTATTTATGCAAAAATTATTACTAGTTATTAGATAAAAGGGTCTTGATAGGCTAATTTTAGTATTTAAGTGCCCAAAACGAGCCGGCCATTAACTCCTTAACACAATTCAATTTCACGCAGTAATCCAACGAAACTCATTATTTCACAAAATAACCACACAACATCCATTAGCGGAAGGCATTCTGATTTCCTGCGACTATAATTAAAGTCTCAATAAATAAAGAACAAACTTGGGTCGCATCAACGTCACGCAACAGCCAACTTGGAAGTGAAAAGCCGCCAGGAATACGATGTAACTTGTCTGATTTCACTGAAACTTGCCTCAATCGGCCGACTTGGCTCCAACTTTTCACACAACAGATCGGCAGCCGAGCAACAATACTTCGGGAAACAAAAGAGCTCTTCGAAATACTTATACACTGCCGTTCAGATTAAAGGGTGCTCCTTATATATTTCCTCGAGGCTTTGTTGTGGTAGTTCGTAGTGAGGACTGTTGTTTAATCTAATTTCATTTACCGGTCTCGTTTTAATTAGCTATGTAGTATTTATGTTTATTTAGCTGCCATAATTAAACAGAGCTGTGTTGTGTATTTCGCTGAATCGTTTGTTTGATATTAAATTGTTTACTGTAGATATGCACATAAACCACATTTCAGAGTGTAATAATAATAAATGAATAGTTTTGATTTCAAACACAATTTCCATGAAATAATAATTAAATAAGTTTTCTATTGAAATAAATTAATGTGAACTTAAAGCTTTAATATTCAAAATATTTCTATTTAACTTTGATAATGTAACTAATATTAAAGTGAGTCCATTTAATTGCTCGAAAGTGTATGCCGAAGACTGGAGTGCCGTCATCACTTAAGATTAGTTTCGTATAAAACAGCTGCTATTAAAAGAGCATCAAGTTTAATTTTAATAGCATTAGAGGGCCCCAGGGGCCTCAACAGCGTAAAGTGTTTCATTTGGCGGCATTATACGTCTGACTTTAGTGGTACACCTACACACGTTACCGAGCATATTAAGAACATCTGAGAATACTCGCGGCTTAACTGCCTCTGTGTAATATGCAGTTATATGGCAGTATACATAAATTGTTATAAGCATAGCAAGTTTAATTCGAGTTTGTGGCCACAGGTGCTTTCATGTGTACGTTTCTGTCCGCGCCAGGCTCTTCATCTCGGCCTCATTTGCTCTACTTGGGGTAATTTCTTACCGGAGCGCCTTAAGGGTGTCGTTACATTCCTTTGCGTATGTGATTAACTGTATTTATATTGTTGGAATTCCCTTTGTTTTAAGAGTGGTATAGTCTTGTAAGTCTTGTTATTCTCACCCCTCGTACGTTTCGTCCCCTCAGAGTCACAAGAGCAGCTTACGTTGGATTTACGCGATCGATGATTGTGAAATTGTGGGTATTGCAGCAGATTGCGAAACATGCAACATAGTGATGGTGAAAGCGAGCGATGTGCTCTTGTTTTATATAAGAAACTGGGTACACGCCCTTATTTTGCAATAAGGTTCTACCCTTATTAGGGAATGAAAGAAAAGTTTTTTTTAACCATTTAACCCCTCTAGACGCACTTACCTGTCCAGGAATATTGTTATTTCAAACCGTTATTTCTATTAAAAACCTTTTAATTAAACAAATAAATGGAACATCCGTAAGTGAAATAATAATTAAAAATAGTCCATTTGGACTCAACAAAATATTCGCCTCTGTTTGTCTTTCATCGAAAGCGAAATTGGTTCGAAAAAAAAAACAGAAATAATATTGGCTAAAAATAGTCGCACATCTCTCTATTATTCCGTTCCAATATTTAGGAGCATAAAAATGCGTACAGCGTATTTGTAACGCTCGTTTCAAAATATTCGAAGGTTATTTCTCTCGACCCTTGTAAGGCTGGCTTAGAGGGACTTGCCGAGATCGATGCGAGCCTCAAACCTCGACTTATATCGCTTTGTTACAATACGTAACAACAAGTAGACAGGCACGACGCAAGTTTGTATGAAAAAGGTCCGATAAAAGAAAAAGTATCTGAAAACCAGAACAGCATTTCGGAAAGCAACTAGTTTGACTAATACCCAGCAGTATTCAAATTAAGCGCTTACTTCAATTTAAAGCTGGTGAACGTGATTTTAATACAAAATAACAGTACTTAACGATAACGTGTATTAAATTCAGTGCACTATAGAAATATTACACAAAAAAATTGAAACAAAAACAAAAACGTCGTAACAATATTTATCTAAATTGCCAATTCAGAAATATTGTACCTCTAAAATGGAATAGTGAATGTTTTTGTCCGTAAGTGTAGAGCGTGGAAGTAATGCCCTTGTCGTGCCGAATGAACTGTAACTATTGTTTTTATCCGCGGAGCTAACAGTTCGAGGATAACAGATGGGGAGCCCTGTACATTTTACAGCTTTATATGCTACATATGTTTTATATGGGAACCTTTCCTTTTCAAGATTGAAGAGGCTTTGTATGGAAGGGAATACTTGTTTGTTCCAAAACAGTATTGTTTAGTGAAAGAGATCGATTACTTATTTTAATAATATTGATACAGGCTATAATATCTGTGGATACTAAATAATATACACTACTTAAATAATACAGGGTGGCATCACATCGACACACAACCTGTTACCATGGATAGTACGTGATTCTGAAGACAGTGCGTTAAAAATTTTCGTCAGTTATTAAAATAAAACATTGCTGTTCCATACATTTAGATCACGTAGGTCGATGTACCTGCCAACCTGTATTAAAACATTAAATAATATTATTATTTAATATTGCCGCCTTGCCCGAGTCGATAAGGCGTGCTCAATCTTTGTCCATTTTTAAAATTATGGTTAAAAAACACTTCCTCTCTCCTTAAACATCATCATTACATTTAGTTTCCTTGCTCTTGTTTCATGTTTATTATTGTATATATTATAAGTAGATAAGTATATGTTTTATGTATGTATGTATTTGTTGTATATGTAAATGGTACACCACTGACTACTTGCATTATTGTCTCTCCTTCTCCCTTGAATCCATCTAAAGGTTGTCTGTAAAAGATCGCTTTTAGCGATAAGACCGCCCATTGTGTCACCCTGTGTAAAATGTCTACATTTATATCTGTAATTTTTATGGTGTACATAATAAAGAGTATTTTATTCTATTATTTACTGTAAGAATACATATGACTCAGTTTTTTGTGTAATGTTCATAGCAACATAAGTAACTCTAAACATAGAATATTAAACACTTGTGCTACAAATATTTTTCAAATAAAGATGAGGCCACAAAAATCATTCCCATTTCCATTTCACATGTCAAAAACCAATTTGAATTCTTGAGCCACTTCGGAAATACACAGCAGAATACGACAAAGCTACAAATCGAGCTTATGAAATAATAAAACACGAAGTACTGTGGAAATAGCCGTAGCTGTAGGCAAAATCGATATCGCACGGGACATAATCCACCTGTCGTTTAGTCACTTAGCAACGAGGCACAAACAAGGCGACTACTCAAATTATACCTCTTTTATAGTACCTGTATACCTCTTTGTATATACCTGCAAATTAGCCACATAATGCCTCAAAGACAATCCGTATAATAATTTCTGTTAAAGGTATACGTTTCATGTCGTGGGGAAGTAGCATGTGTTTTATGGGTGGTTATTGTATCTTGTATTATTTAATTTATTGTATTAGCTATTTCAATGAATTTATATATTGTGAGTATATTTGATAAAAGCAGGCTAGTAAAACAGCTACCCAAAGGATTTATAATATTTCGTAGCCCATAAAGCACGCTGTAGTCTTCCTTCTCGTTTTATATTAGATTTAGTTTTTTTTTTTGTGAAGTAGATTAAATACTAGTTCATAAAAATAATCTTCTTAGCACATTTTCAGGAGGAAAACGAGGATTTTTTTTGCAAAATATAGCTGCTTCCGATTGTAATATTTTGATCTTATATGTCTTAAACAGGTTTAAATTAAATTAGATAGCGGAACTCTGCAGACGTGATGGGCATCGATATCTAAACATAATAAAATAAAATATATTTTATATTTTTTGGGGTCAACGACCTCTGGTATTCTTGTTACTTGAAGTATGAGTTGAGAAAATCTGTTATCTTTTATTTTATCGTGTTGAGATATATCGATATCCATCACGTCTGTGATGTTTTGACACAAATTAACAGATTTTTTTAAACTGATATTTCAAGTGACTACACTAATTCCCGTCAATTACCCCATAAAAAATCATCAAATTAAATTTATTTTTGTTTTATCATGTTTAGATATCGATACTCATCACGTCTTCGGAGTTTCTCTAGCAAATTTAATTTGACCCTGTATTATATCTAATAGCTATGACTGATATTTTAATATAATAAGTCTATATAAGTACTTTTATACTTAATATCAGAGAGATCTATGACATTGTCCACCCCTAACTTCAAGTCCGTGTGGTAATATACGACTGGGGGATTATGTGAGGATGGGCAACATTCATCTATGTGCTAATAACATCGCTCGGCCACCAATCTGCCTGCCAAACATACTGATTATAGCATTATTGATCCCCCAAGGATAGCTGTTACCAACATGCAATATAGGGGCAATAGTCGCCAGATGACATTTGAGCTAAATTGGAAAATAACTATAAATTGTAATCGGAGAGCTAAAAATAGTAATTTTTGTGAATTTGGATCTAGACTGAATCAGTGCAACCTTTTTGGCTTATGGCACTCAACAATAAGCCTACTAAGCCTTAGCTACGCTCTGAAATTATTAGGGTACCGTCAGACTACAACACTATTTCGATGCGTTTGTGTTCAGTGAAATTTTAGGTAGTTTGTCTTAGGTTTGCAAAAGTGGAGTAAGCTTCACCACTTGCCTTAGGCGTAAGACTATAGTAGCCGAAAATGATTTTCCTAATATTGTCACGCAATCATTTTCCATTTAAATGAAAATACATATCTTCTTTGACTTGTGCACAACCATTTACCGATCTACAGTACCTATCTGTCCTATATATATCCTCTTGGGTTAATTTTACACTTTAATTTGGTCAAAATTCCAACGCAGCCGCGCGTGCATTCTGCTCGAGCACTTACTCAATTATTAATATACCGCGTCAAAATATCGTGTTACTTACGAACAGCATAAAAGCCATCAGCGTTTTATAACGTAAAGAGGCATTAGCGGCATTAACGCAAACTTGCGCGTTTTCACTAGAACGCGGAGTAATGGGTTACAGTTATTGCTCCCTGTTGTTTGGTTGATGTAACGTAATTACGGCGAGGCGCGCGCATCACGCGATATGTCGTGTCGTGTCGACTGAAAATACCATACCTATGCTCCACGTTCTAATGGAAAAACAGACATCGAAATGTCAATGGCAAAAAAACAAATTAGATTGAGTTTCGTGCCCTTTTAACAAAAGAAATTCCGGGAAATCTGTTTCAAATCTCCGAAGAAGCAATTAGTATTAACATCGGCTTCGAGAAGCGTCTAACATTTGAACAAAAGCTGTCAAGTAATTTGGACATTGGAATGGAATGTTAAACGAAGAATAATACATCAATGTTTAGGAAATGCGTAAACCATTTATCATAACAAGAGAGAATTAGATAGGAGCCCTCCGGCGGCGGAAAGCCAGTGCGCTCTTATCTACGGAGGCTACTGTAACAAGACCGCGACTGAGGGGAGGGAAACGTAAATGTTTATGATATTAATGAACTTTCCTCTACTTGTTTTTATTACGCAATTTAGATGGAAATGTTATTGTCACCAAAGTGAGGTCATTAGTGTCCACGAAAATGATTGACGGTGTACGAACACGCTGGTATTAAAAAGTTATCGCTGCCGTGAAATGTCATGTAGCGTACCCAGCCCCTGACTTTCAATGTGTTCAAGTACAAAAACTATAAACATCTACTATAAAAGACAATTTTAAGTTCTGTATTCGCAGATCAAAATTACCATCAGCGCCGTTAATATAGATTTAACTTTAACGAAGTGAACCACTTAGCAGGACGCTACTTTATATTCACATTTAACTTTGTCTCCGCAATATGAATGTTAATATTTTTTAGGTAAAGTTAAATACAAAAAAGTTTCGTG
Organism: Dryobotodes eremita; assembly: GCA_917490735.1. NCBI lineage: Eukaryota > Metazoa > Arthropoda > Insecta > Lepidoptera > Noctuidae > Dryobotodes > Dryobotodes eremita. The sequence continues at coordinate 11,270,876 of OU823251.1, read as the reverse complement.
TGCCAACATGCAGAGCCCGTCCGCGCGTTAGCAAATATTTTCTGGAAAGTAAAGGAGCCAATGTTGGATGTAAAGAGCCCAATAGACAGTGGAGCGGCTCAAAGGCACAAAAAGCCAAGCCCATTACGGGACACACGTTGCCGGAAACCACAAAAGACCCAATTATTCTGCTGTGTGAAGCCAAAAAAGGGTTGGACCAAAACCAACTTGTCGAGTGTTCTGTTTCACTTTCCGAATGCGCGCTTGCCACGGATAAGCTCTCATTGGCAGAACATTAGGTATTCTGTAAAGTTTGTGTTAAGAAAAAAGTGCATGAAACAATTCTGTCACCGATTTTTTAAAATTTTCGTATTCCCAAAAAAAAGTCAGAGATTGTTTAGATTAACAGTGGCACAAAAAGAACAAAATTATCTTTCGTGTCTCACACGTAATCTGTTTTACTGGGCGTCATATTATTATCAAACAGAACATTTATTATGAGTCCTAATGATGAGTGACAGTATTATTCAACTGAAATTACCTGAAAGACGTCGATTGACAGGCACGTGTCAAATTTATCACCTCTGAATAGGGAGAAGACGCGGTATGTCTCTGCTTCAGAAAATCAAAGGGAAGATAAATTGTTTAAAGGAATGCTGTCATTGATCATGGTAATTTTAGAGCATGTTTTGGATGCATAACATTAATGCATCAGTTTCTTGACGCTGTTTAAGAGGTAGTTCCAAAATAATAACAGTGATGGTTGTAGCCGAAACGATGATCGATTCGAAGATATTAACCCCCTTATTAATAAAATGAAGTTACAATCCGGTGTTAGCTTCAGATTTTCCATAAATTTTTCGAGGCATGACTTTATCCCGCGTTAATTAACAAGGGAGTAACCGGTAAAGGTTAGTCTGACAGATTAGTAAAGAATTATATCTTGTCTGGCGTGGCGGCATTTTAAAATTAATCATAATAATATCAAATAAACTCTTCCTCCATTAACCGTTTTACATGACTATGAATATGTCTCAGTACCATTAAATTCGTATTATAGTGCGCTATATTTTTTGCAGCTATAAAATATTTTATAGGCGACAAACTTCAACGAAATTTCCGCAATATGGTGCGTGATTTAATAACGGCCACATGTTGTTTTAAAGTATTGAAGTTGCTTATAATAGTTTCAGTTCTAACGAAACTTGCGGGCTTTCAAAAAGGTCCAAAATTAATGATATATTTAGGAAAATAGTCAATATTTACTCGATAATGGAGATAAGGAGATAATGTCGTGTTTTGCGCCTCATGTTTTTATATTAATAAGATTGCGTGGTATTCGTTTTATTTATTTAAAATGCATGATAACCTCTTAATTTAAATTTTGACAAAAATTATGCAATTGGCCATTTAATTAAATTACCTTACGGAATTATTAGCAAAGTCAAAACTCAAAAATACAATATTTCGGCTTTTCGCTACATAAACTTTAATGGTGAATAAATCACGAACAAACTTTGCTCGGCAGTGGACCGCGGGTGGGAAAAATACGCCATTTTCATAAGGGGAAAAACAATAACTCGAGGCACGGAGCAAGGGCCGCTTTTAAGGCACATAAATCAAAACAGACGATATTTTCGGAGTAACGCCGGGTGGGCACTTTCGGTACGGGATTTTTTGGGGACACATCCGGATTAGTGTTGTTTTTATGATTCACTTCTAATTTCTGTCGTTTCTTTATTGGCACGATCGTAAAAGGTACTGCTTTAACGTTTTGTTTTGGTTTACATTTAAAATTATCTTACAAATCCAATTTGATATCAATACAGAAGTTCTCAAAACATGTGTTACTAAATTGAATTCGTAAACGTTTCTCAATTTCTACAACGGTAGCATAGGTAACCGTACAGATAAACGAACTGCGGATTAAACTCAGTATCTCAATGCTCAGCGCCCAAGTAACCTAACTATACACTTCATTTGCTTTGTACAATTTCATTCATTCATACATTCAATATCCAACATCATTCCCGCTCCTAGAGCAACGCTTCAGGCACGAACGGAATGAGATTCTTCCTTTGTGCCTTCATATTTCATCCAACTACTAGGGTACCCGAACACACCTAGCTCGTGAACTAGCATTCGGTACAACATTAAAATCGTCCTTCACTTAGCTGGATAGAGTCCAATTTCAATTGCTCGGCATGTCAGACTAACTAATACAATGTTCTGTCACTGTACATAGCAAAATTTGCTTTTAGGAAATTCGGTTCAGAGTGCTGCGATAGCACTGCTGATAATTCAGTATAAACGGATCCGTTGGAAGCCGAGATGCATATTGTTTAATACAAACTGTGAGCCAAATATGAATTTAAAAGCTTCAGGGATAGTTTACGATCAGCCACGTTAAAATATTAAAGTTTTCCGTTCAATAACAATATGTTTTCATATGCGTTCGCCGGAAGACACATGTATAGGGATCATAAATTTTAATATAACCTTTATGTAGTACGCATACTGTAATAAAGAAAAATCGCCGTCTTCACTTCAAAGAAAACATTACCTAAGAATCCACTGCTCGTTATAACGTGACAAATTGTCGACATTTTTTTCCGCAAAGCTTCGAGAATTAGCGTGATCAATTGCGTTCTTCGGCACTTCTTAACTCACGTCTCTTTCACTCTTTAGGGTGACAAACGAGACGGAGCATTCTATCTTCTTTATCTTTTGGAATTAAGCGGACGTTCCAATACTTCCACAAGCTATATCACTAGATATTCACACTTGGAGCAACTTCAATTAATTGAATAGAGTATGCTGTGGTTTTGTGAAACTGTGTTCACAAATTTCATGAATTACGTAGAGATTCCGTACATTTATAACCTAAATGGAATATGTGTGTCGTATTTTAAGTGTAATACTTACACACTAATAGCCCACAGTATTAGATGGAATCGCCTGAAGCCTCAAACAGCGAAGGCGTATTAAATTCCGCGAAACATGCAGGTGTGTTTCCAAGATCTTTAATAATATACTTAGTGGAACTGTAACAGTTATTCGTGTGTCGCCTAAAGTAAGTAAGGCAACATTAATTATATGGTAACTTATCGGTGTTGAAGGAGTAGAAATGAATCCCATTGTTTAGTGAAAATATAACTATGCTTTACCGACTCAAGTAGGAATTTCACAGAAGCTCGCTGGTTCTGGATTTATTTCCCGTTGATGATAAAAGAGATGAAAATTGAAATGTGACAATGTGAATGAAATGAAATGTGGGTGTACCAAATATCTCTGCCTACCCCCTCAGGAAATTACAGGCATGATGTTAATTTTAGAATCTAAAACACTATAAGTTACATTCAACAACATCACCCTACTAACGTCTTGCCTAATTCATAACAAGCTCCTAATTACAATGAGACATATCGGCATGTCGACCATAACTCCGGACAGAGGCCCTCGTCCGTCTGCCGGTGACAATTATGAGTTTTCAGTTATGGATAGCAGAGGTTCCCCCGCCCCCTGGCGCCTAGATAACGCAATTACGCCGCCGTTATTAAGCGACGCCCATTATTCATTGCTGAGACCCTACATTCATCAAGCAGAAGACTCTAGGTGAATATTTTTATTTCAGGAACCATGAAAACAGCATCTGTAATTTTGAGAAAGATGGCTTTGGGAATGTTGCTCTTTAGCGTGAGATATTCTTTGTGTACTTTAGTGTCTCTTATTATATCAAAATTAATGTGTTTTGGCAATAAATGTTTCGAAAAAAAGCCGCTGTTGATATTGATACAAGTTGCTACTAAGCTCCATATGCCTGGACGATTAAAACTATCAGATTTTCACCCTTCAAAGCCTATTAGTTAATGCCTATCTATGCTATCTATAACTATGAGCTAAAATCACATTAAGCTTAAACCTGATATCCAAATTTCACATGTTCCACTAATGTAAATACCGAAACTAAATTCCATTATGGTTAATTAAATACATATCGGAATTTTAGTATCAAATTTTGACTGGCGTAGCGTCAGCCTAACCTCAAATTAATCAACCACATTGACAGGGCGTTCCAATCAATAATTAACGCTCTATTACCTAAATATTATTGGAGAACTGTAGGCTATACACAGCGTCGGGCTAGAGTGGGCCACTCAACAAGTCAGTTGCGAACATAGCTGTCAAATCAGTACACGATGTAAAGCGGTTTCTAGGCATATGTAGAAACGCACTATAATTTTTATTTAGGGTTAGTCGGGAACAACAATTCTACCCTCTTTAGGGTTCCGTACCTCAAAAGGAAAAAACGGAACCCTTATAGGATCACTGCGTTATCCGTCCGTCCGTCTGTTCGTCTGTCACGACCCTTTTTCTCAGGAATGCGTAGAGGTATAAGTTGAAATTAAAATCAAATACTCAGGTCAGCAATTCCTTGGAGCTTTGAAAAAATCTAAGTTCTAACTTAACGCAATCAAAAGAAACGGCCGTTTATGCAGCTTATTTTGACACCCGCAAGGGAATCTAAACCTATAGGGAACTTCCCGTTGACCTAGAATCATGAAATTTGGTAAAAAGCAAGGTCTTACAGCACAAGTAAAGAAAAACGTCCGAAAATTGCTAATTTGTAGTTTCATAACACAAAAAAATGCTATTACAAACTTACATTTGCAGTTGGAGAATTGACCGTGACGTATATCCATGTATGGGAGAAAGTGTTATACAACTACAATGCCAAGTTTGTTTTTAGGATAAATTCATCCCAACTACGAAACCCTTCATTGTGCGTGGTCCAACACGCACTTGGTTGGTTTTTTATCTGTGTGTAACTTTTTTTAGAGCTGTAATGTTTTGAATCTGTTTTTAGGTATCCAGCAAAAGAAGTCACTTTAAAGTGAGACACTTTGAATTAAATCGCAAAATTAATTTGAGTTGATGAGTATATTCTATCTAACGATAAAAGTCGTTTTCCCGAAGGAAAATCGAAAACCATATTCAATAATAAATTGCCTGTTTCTTTTACGAAAATAAACGATAATAGGATATAAATTCTAAGATATTATGTAGAAAAAATGTCCAGTGCAAGAGATAGGGCTGCGATTTATTACTTTCAAACAAAGGGAGCGATATTTTTGACCGATATTGAAGATAAATATGCACGGCAAGTCATGATTAATATCATTCGATTCGGAAGGGTAGAGAGGAGAGCGACCAAGCACTTTAGAATGATTGACATTCATTACGAAAACCAAAAGGTTATCGCATTACAACGAAACCAATCTGCCTTGTCTTTTCTCAACATGTTGTGGTCGGCTTCCAGTCTAACTGGATGCAGCTGAATGACCAGTATTTTACATGGAGCGACTGTCTATCTGACCTCCACAACCCAGGTACTGGGTAACACGATACCCCTTGACATGTCAGACTTGGTTTTCTGACTACCCGTAATGACTGTCAAAGATCTACGAATGACAGCCGGGTCCAACGGATTGACGTGCTTTCTGAGGCACGGATGGGTCTCTATATGTAATGTATGGTAACCCATCCACGAACCGGCCGCGGCAAACGTACCTTAACCTTCGATCGACCCGTGCCGCTGTTATAATTTAGCCGCGAGCCCCTCTTCATTACAACGAAAACAAACTGAGGTTATTGGTGCAAGTTAACTTATTAACTTAACATTTGAGTCATTCTTTACCTTAGTAAAGACTGACTTTCATCACAGTAGAACAAAGCTTCAGTTTAACTTATAAGCAAACCCACAAACAAAACTCATTCTATTAAAGAAAATACCATCACAAAGCAAAAACGATGGCTTTCGAACTAACCGCTTGTTGGTATCAATGGTGGCTCTGTTATCTGCAGGAAAAGTTTAATTGACTTGAATGCGTGTACAGGATCATGGATTTAAACATCGAATAAACTGTTCGAGTGTAAATCGATGGCGTATTCGATCCCAAAATGGTATTACGAGAACACAAAAGAGTATTAACCCAATCGACCTCTCCGGTGAAAAGGTGAGAAAATATTTCATGTCGCCCTTGTTTATGCATAAATGTATGAAAGGCATGTGGGTGACTATTCTGTCGAACATTCGGAATTATTCGCGAGAACCTTCCCAGCAATTTCTTTATTACATCCAGTCTGCCCCGCCGTCTTATTTAACATGTTTTTATTGTTCCCTTTAGGTTTGCGAACGTAAAGTGAAACATTAACGGCAACTCGTTACTTGGAAGTATCTATTTTATGGATTAATTACACTTTGAGTAAGTCATTGTTTGAGACAGTATTTAAGGAAAATCCTGTTTGTGGTGTATTGCGTTGCTGTGTTTTATGGACTAGTCGTCAAAATTTTAGAGTCCAAAATGAGTTGTATCTATGTATATTTCATAAGATTTTAAAGATTTTCTAATCAAATTATTTTACGAGAAACGAGTAAGTGGGTAATTCACTTTTGGAAAACTAAATTAAAACAAGACTAGGTTCTACATAATTAAAACAAGACTAGGTTCTACATAATTTAAGCAAGACTAGGTTCTACATAATTAAAACAAGACTAGGTTCTACATAATTAAAACAAGACTAGGTTCTACATAATTAAAACAAGACTAGGTTCTATACAATTAAAACAAGACTAGGTTCTACATTATTAAAACAAGACTAGGTTCTATACAATTAAAACAAGACTAAGTTCTATACAATTAAAACAAGACTAAGTTCTACATAATTAAAACAAGACTAGGTTCTACATAATTAAAACAAGCCTAGGTTCATCATAATTCCGTGTTCAAAAAATATTCAGTTTTAGAGCAGATTCATTCAGAGTCGCTGGAACTAGAGCATTGTTCTAAGGCTAACTTTCTTATTTTTCTTATCCGTAGCGAGGCGTTAGTGTAGCGACCAGCGGAATTTATTGCTATCGCCTTGTTAACTGATAAATGTATTGCACCTTGTTAGTGCCTGGCTGTATCGACCCACCCTATAAAATGATAATGAACACAGTGAAATTGTAATAACATAGGAAAAGTAATGTCTATTTTACTATACTAACAATTTTACTGAGTGTTCTAATCAACCGAATTTTCTTATCCAACAGAACTTTCTTAAGAAACAGCAAGACATAGTGCTGCAGTAAGCTTGATTAATTTGTTCGTTTTCGGCAACACTTTCCTTGCTACAGAGATTAAGTGAATCTGGATTTAGATTTATAAAATCCAGCCGGCCGGATATTCTGCAAAACCTCACCACGAAAGCTTAGGTGAGCGAGCTTGAAGTTGTAGTGAGCTGCCATTTCACCTGATGTTAAGAGATTGTCATCATTGACAGGTCATTTCACCAAATATTTCACGGTGAGATTTTTACAAATCGACAGCCTCGACAGGACTATAATTTATAATTAGATTTCTAAATTTCTCTATATCACTGCAGTGAATTGTTTGGTGCTGAAAGGGGGTGCCCTTAGCGTGTAGTCGCCTAGTTTGTAAGTTTTTCAAGCCCTGCCTGGGGTCCTTAATTTATTAAAGCAACCACAGGCATGTCCTGTTAAGCAGCCCACAACCTCCTAGGTTGACCTGCGAAAAGTGAATCACAAAAAAAAATTGGTGTTGGAAGGCCTATGCCCTATTAGTTCACGACAACTTTCATCTGCAGAAAACTGACACCGCGAAAATGTTGCCCATGTGAAGAAACTTTCTTCATTATAAATTAATATTTCATGGGGAAAAAATATTTATTAGCAGTCAATAGAATGGACGTCGATTTAAGCGTAGTGCGGCCACCTCAATCTGTCGGGCACAGTGTAATAGAATCGACAGAGGCGGCGGTTGACCGCCCGGCCCCGGATATGACCTGTCATCCGGCCAACTGACAGAATTGTGTAAGGGGTGACATGGCTTGTTTACTCTCCTTATTGTGTATAAACAGTACCTACTTGAATTTATTTTCGTGTCGCGATCGGGTATCGATGTAAAATATTGGTTTTGGGTCGAGATGAAATTTTCGTGTACTTTAATGTTTTAAATGGAAAAAGTTTGCTTGTTCTTGTTTAGGTATTTTAGTTTCTCCTCTTTATTTACTGAAACCGGTTTAGAATTTTGCTACTTTAAACATTTAACAACTCCACAACCAACACACCAAAGTATCAACATAGAACAATTCAAAAACGTCAATTAAAAAACTGGGGCAACTTCCTTTGTATTTCTAACCTTCTATTTCCGCATTTAGTTCCTCAAAATCTCTATTAGTGTGTAGTCTGTGTAGTTGGGGGCCAGTTAATTGTTTGCGGGGGCCGCCCGGCCGCATCGGGGGACAGCTACACTCAGTCGCTGTCACAACGATGGCGCCCGCTCTGGCCCCGCTATATGAGGACACCGCAGAGCTACTAAAGCTTTTGGTGCACTACATACCTTATTTATTATTTTTGATGAGTGATACGTTTTTAATTGGACGGAAGTAAATGGTGATTGGTTTTAACGTACCTACATACATACACATGCATAAACTCATACCTAACGTACATTGTGAGATAAATAAAAATAGTTTACCGATAAGTTCCGTCCGAAGCTTGAATAAGTGACGGTTTGTAGAGTTGTCATTTTAAAACTTACCTGAAAGTAAAGAAAAATGTCATTAGTTTTTGTTATATTATTTTAATAGCCACACAAATATGATTATTTATTAATTTGTTATATAATGAAGTAAAAGAAAGTATTACAATAAAACTCAAATCTCAATCGCATTTCCCGAGACAAACTTGCACTTCTCGTAGGTACAACCGTCCTAAGTCTAAAAGAATTTAGATAAGACGTCAACACGTAATTAAGCGGCGACATTTATCAACGTCTCGCCGCGGCCGACACGTGAAAAATAAAACCTTCTTTATCTTCGTACATGGTGGGCACTCGCGCCCGTCGCCCGTTGATCCCTAGTGAACAGTGTGTGTCAGTTGATTGGACAACGGACTTGACGTGAGTGGATTGATTCCGGCTACAAACCCCCCCCCCCCCCCTTCACCAACCACCAGCACCAACCCCCGAGCCCACCACAAATTCCGCGACAAATGTTATTACAGAAACTATCTACCACGTTTATTGACCCACTTCGATATTTCCCAGAAATCCGACGGCGGCATAACTTTGCGGTTGTAATGATAGCATGATATTACATACACATCAGGGCACGGTTTCAAAGGCAAACTGTTTAGGCAAATGTATGCCAACGTGAGTTTACTTTGATTAAATATCTAGTCATTAATTCGAGTCAGTTAATTCGTTAGCGTTTGTTCAATCTAAGGTGATTAGAATGAAATAATATGGAACGTTGTGGGAATAGAGAGGAATAGTCCATCCCAAATTCAAAGTCAGCACAAGTTGCAAAGTTAATCAATTTCATTAAAAGTTCACGCTTTCCTTCCCACATTGTATCAAAGTCATTGGGGATTACGCTTTTCTCATTTCACGTGGTCGTCGAAAATTGGATCAAATTGTAAAAGATACTTCGTACAAACTAGTGGCAGAGTTTTTTTAAATATTACTCAAGTACACAGACATCACAATGCCAGACAACGAGTATAATGGCATGCGGACGAGCAAAATTAGAACTTTGTTGTTGACACAATCTTATGGTAACATTCACCATTCGGCGGTATGGAAATCAAAAGGGAGTTTCGGGTTAATATGGACCATATGGGCGACAGTATGACGGCCTATTTGACTGGCATCCTCCTTTATTAATACTGGCTCAAGATTTATTCACCCTTTTGGAAAGAACATAATAGGTACAAGTTGATATTAGTGGTAGTGGTACATCGAGCATGAGTGTGAGTTCTTCGTTGTCCCCTTCGGAGCTTATTGTACAGAGTACGGGACAGTCGGGGTACCGCCAGTGGCTGCGGTCACGCGTACATTAGCTACACCACCGCGTCTGTCCTCCTTAGGGGCGGCTAACAGTAGGGCAGCAGAGGGAGACCGAGGAAATTAGAGCTAACACTGATAAAAGTTTACCGGTTGCTTTTCAGTAAGCTTTTTTCGCTTTCAGAAGATACCTATTAAGATACGGTTGTAGATAAAATTGTTATATGGTTAACTACAAAATTCCACTAATTATTGAGAACCAACTTGAGGCAAGAAATTAACTGTATCAACACTAGGTGACTTAAAATAGTATAACAGTGGAGATCTGTCTCGTAGATAGAAACTAAAGACAGCATTCTGTGTCAAAAGTTTCAATTTGTAAAACATCTTCCGTGACAAACGTGTTTTCAAAGGTTTGATAAATCCGAAAGACACTTTTGTAATAAAGAGTTGCTACAAAACTGTGACATATTTGTCCCTTGGTGTACATTTCAACAGAAAATATGTGAGAAATTGTTCAATATTTATATAGGTATAGACGCACCATTCAATATGAGAACAACAATTCAATTCGAGATGAGAGTGCGGGGTGTTAGGCCCGCCGTCACCTGCGACGCAAATCTCGCTCATGTATCAAAAGCACGGCGCGTAAATCACGAATCATTTTACGGAATGGCAATACTAGGATGTCCATATTTCACTCGGGCCACGTTTCCCGGGTTCCGTCGGCGGCTTTATGGGAAATATTTGCGGAGTCAACGCTAAAGGGAGCGTTTTGTATAGCGCTGTCAGACAAACTTGCGTGGAGGGTAACCAGGTGCGATATCATGTTTATTTTTACGCAGTTTATCGTATTTCATGTCAGTTTAATTACGCACATTTTGATGATGGAATTAGGGATTTACGATACGAACCAGCAGAAGAAATCGGATACAATGTAGACACAGCAAATTCTGATGTCACTTCTTTGAAAATAAACAAGATGATTTCATACCCATTAAACTAAAATAGTGCTCTAACAAATTACGTTAGCGCAGCCACGTTAATTAAATAATGTGGACAGCACAACTGCCCTAGTTCTTGTTAAATTGTGTGTAACATTACGGACTTATATTACAACGGTCGTAATAAAAATCAATAAAGCGCTACCATGTCCCATAGTGATGTAATAATTGGTCACCGCGGTAGACGGGAGCGGCGCCTTTGAACTCATATGAAAGGCCCAGACTACGCCAGTGCCACAGAGGCACGTTCCACACCACATTTTTCTTAAGGAATATTCAAAAATAGATGCCTCTCACGGAAGTAATGAAGCTTACTGTATAAAACGATTTCAGTGAATTTCATACATGTCGGAAATTTTTATTGGAAATGTGGAGGTCATGCACCCCTCCCCCCATTTAGCTCCGCGGTACTGAAATATGACGGTCTTTAAGTCTTTATTTTATTGTTACCGTTTCTTGACATCATTTATTTCCTGTCATTTGTGATGTCACTCTTATGGAGACTTGTACTGACTACGTCTTGTTAGAGAGGTGAACAGCAACACGCTCGTAATGTGCTTATGCCATTACGGAAATTGGTTAATGTTAACGTCTTACGCCGGTATCTACATGGCACTTCGTATGCTAAAATATACTCGAATTGCTGCCATACGTAGATGGATAATAAGCAACATTTTTAATTTTCTAATATACGTTGTGAATCATCAGTTTTTCATGCATGGCTAAACTGTACTGTTTCATTAAAAGTTGGGTCGGTGTTAATCGAACAGGACTCGGTGTTAATTAAATTAGGGCTGTCCTCGAGTGAAGCAGATAATATCTACTAGTGTTTAGTTACGAACTACGTCTACCTACTTACCTGTTAATAAATTTAATGATTCCGCATTTATATATGTATGAGGCGACATTATATATTCATAAAGTAAACGAGTATTAAAAGAAAAGAAAGAAAGAATAAAATTTATTTAAGTTTCTTTTTTTTTACTTTAGTTTATGTGTATTATCGCTAATAATTTTAATCAATTAACACTCCAATACCAGTTTCCATATCAATTAAGAGGACATGTTGCTGTGTTCGAAGTTTTGAAGCGAAACAAAGTAGAATTTTAATATGGTTTAATTGTTTTTAGTTTTGTCAACCCTTATATTTCCAATGCTAAGCATGGGAATCCACAATACCTTGATCTCAAACTTACATGAGTGGCCGAATTTATAAGTATCAATTAGTTCTTGGTCTAGTGTCTGTGAGTATTCCCCTTACGACATTTTCAGCTGCATCCATTTTAGGTTCTGCAATATTACAAATACAATCTATCCCTCCCACCAATATACCTTCACTTATATCACTTCAACTACAGCAACACACCATTTCGCTCGTACGACCAGTATGAATAAATTCACTCACACATACGGTTTACTAATTACAAAACATAGATGGCGTAGCAACACTTATCTGGGAGGCCACACACGGCCGATGTTTGCTTAGGACTGTTGTTCTAATGGACATGGATAACGTCCAACGGAGTTTTCCAACCCTAATTTTCAAATCTGAGCCAATGAGCGTCGTCAATTTTACGAACTATTCGACCGTCCGTCTTTTACTATGGTTGTATGACCTTACCCTAATGTGTATGGCTGGGTTAATTGGTGTGATTTAAAGACCTAACCTGACCTGACCCTCTGTGTTCACTGATTTTGAAATTCATTATTGCTATATTTGTAGAAGTAAATTATTTTGCTCAAATTTGTATTCATCGCGGTGCTAGGGATAAGGAAATTAAGATACCTACACTGACGTTTTATCTGCAAACAACATTGTAAATTGATTGTAATTAGATAAATATGAAAGTCTTATACTTACTGGTAAAGACGGGCTAAATGTTGAACCTTGCGGAACTCTCTTCAGGCATTAATTAATTACAAATAATGCTATGCGAACAGGTACCTCCCAATGCATAAAAATATAGATTAAAATGCAAATAAGCGAACTGGGACAGGTAACTGGCGTAAAAAGATATAAAAGGAACACTAAGTAAATAACATCTTTCAAAAGCGGTCGAGTAAAACATTCAAATTGTATTTAAGAATAATTATCATTAAATTTTAATAATTAATTGAAAGAGAGAGTTTCATCAAGTTGAAAACTTTCTGAACCTTTGCAGGCAAAAAACCTTACCCATACTAAGCTAAAAATAAAACTTAAATGAATACTAATAGGCAAGTACTTCTAGACAATTCCGAAAGCAACAAAGAGTAACTATAGAAATCTACAAGTATTAAGAAAGACACAAACCTTTGTCAACAGAATTAAGCCCTACAAGCGAATCTTTATTTGTATTCGTTAAAGAAAACGGTGAAAAAATTCTGGTTAGAGCGGCCCAAACGTCAGCAACACATATTATCCGACAACACGGGAGGACACAAAACTGTTCGTATCAACACTTACGATACACCCCAATCCCGGGGGACCGCCCTATTGCGTTATATTGCCTACTTCGTGTCGAACTCGAATCGTCTTGATCCCATCACTGAATGCTGAAGCTTCGGGTTTTTAGATACACGGGCTTTACGTAAGCTATGTGAAATTTCGGAGTGTTTTGGGATCAAGATTGCTAATAGTGTTAATGCGAATTTGATCGTCTCAACCATTAAATTATTGCCGATAGGTTTTTGGATAAATTCCATATCTCTAGAGACAATTGTGGTAGGTAGCAACGATTCGGACCATTTTAAAACAAACTTTTTCAAAGACATGAACATTAAGACACACTGTTTCAAATCATGTTTGAGAAGCTGACGTAAAAAATATTTCAAAATAATGAGAAGTATAACGGTCAAATAACAGATATTCAACTTCCTAAGATCAAGAATCTTTATAAAAATGCTCGATGAAATAGATTACTTTGAGCCAACGATCCCACCGCTCTCAACGCTCACCTAGTTTCAGCAGCTCGGCTAATCTCCGGCTTCACTATCAAACTACATTGAGCGCCGTATACGAAAAACCGATAGATAAGAATCCACAAGTTCTAGAACCGCAGACTACAACTTTCACACCCACACAAACAGAAAACTGCGTGTTAACGCACACAAGTGCCCGTTGCCATGACAACCAGGCTGTGATCCCTCGGGAGTGAGCAATAACTTGCGCCTGGTTAATAGGGTGTCGCGAAAATTAGGGAAAGCACCCGGCCTCGAAGCACTAGCTGATTAGAAGCGGGGGTGAACCGGAAAATTACTTAAATACTTGATGACAGATGAGGCCGCGCCATAAATATTTACTTTCCTCCCATAAACCGACGTTGCTGTACAAAGTTTGGATTAACGACGTAAGAGTAAACACATGTTGCACTAAAAGCATTTTATAGACGTTCATAAAACATTTTATTTAAAACTGTCCTTTCGCTATATAAATTGCTGGAACACAAGATGCGGTGTCGTCTAAACGCCTGCTCGACTTTATTGAGCAACTTGTTTGCATTTGTATGCAGCGAACTTGCCGTTGCAGGGGCTTACGTATGAATGACTGTTTGTTTGATAAATATATTTTATAGGTATCTATATACTTTTAAGACTTGGTTTAATATACATGAACAAATTTTGTGATATACAACATTTCAGCTCTTCTACAGCACCTGTTTAAAGGCAGAACTTTATCTTCTATTAGATGTGTAAAAGCACCAACCAGCGTACTTGGTATCTCCTGAGGAGAGCCGCCTCAATAAATTTGAAAGGATTTCGAGACGACATCAACAGTCAAATAAGTTTCTAGATTTAATTTGAAATTTCCTGCAATCTTCTTGAAGAGCATTTTCTTTCAAAGACTGCTGCGCTTCATAAAATATTTAAATGCATTAAATAAGTATTATAAGCCCGTTCACAAATATTTTTGTTAGAAGGTAAATACAATTTTATTTCAGTAGGCTAAAGTGGCACTAGTTTTACTGTATTGTGACTTTGTGTGACGTGTGTATCTACTAGAATCTAATAGGTATTAAAGGATGTCAAGTTACTCAGATAAGGCAAGTTTCTTACAACAATACAGTTATTGATATGATGATTATTTTAGCGTACCTACTTAGCTAAACCATCGCATTTTTCTTTCTTTAGAAGTCCAGTACGTGTTTCTTATCTCAGCCTTTCAACACAAGAATCAAAGAAGCTTCTTTCAACTTGAAAACTTCTACCCAACCTCGTGTAAGTACGGAAGTAGTCCATCGTGTTTCCAGTGCCGACATTAATACATTTTCCCATTACTATTGGGGGCGAAGATGGATTAATTTCAGCGAGTCAAGATCCGTCTGTCGCGCCCGCTTTCAGGATCCTGCCTTCACAAGAATACTACTTTAGTTCAGACTGAGACTAAGTTCGAATTGAAACTAGTCCTGAGATGGGATACAGTTTGACGACAGGTTTGCGGTTGGATTCCATTCAAGCGTTAAAACTACGTCGAAATTATACAGCGCCTGCGAAAATAGACGAAGCAATGTTGGATATTGTTGATAACTTGAATATCAAGAGGGTTGTTTAAGAAGATATAAATACGTTCTATTCTACATGGAGCTAAATAACCCTTTTTTTTTTCTTTTTTTTTGGGTGGGAAATCATCAAATGACCTCTCCCGCTCTGGGCGGAGCGGAAGGGCGTGTCAGACTCTTACTGACTAAAACCCACCCGTGTTCCTTCAGTTGCCTGTGCGCCAGGGCCACGGTAACTCTTTCGAACAATCCGCAGCCCCGGCAGGCATCGGTCCTATCGGACCCCGTCAATTTTGCTGACATCTCTTTGAGGCGCGCGTGGAACACGACGCGCCGTCGACCCGGGCCTGGTCCTTACCGGACGGCGAGCTGCCCATTGCTCGCCGTCCGCAGAGCTAAATAACTCTAAAGGTTAAATAACCCCAGAGATCTCTAGAAGTAGGGAAATAAGTTTCGGTGGCTTACTGGAAATTATGTCTCATATCTACGATTAAATCAGCACTATGTTGCTTCTCACCAACTTGTTGTAACACTTCAGTAAGGGTACCTTGGAAACTAAATAAAAAGACGTGTTTCTAGACTAGGAACATGTCCAGAACATAAAATAATGGTCGTAAAACAAAAGAATAGACCTTTTTTAAGAATAGACCGGTTTACATTTGAAAAAGACTTTAAAAGAATAATATATCGCCGAATATTTCGCAACATTTATCCACAGTAACAACATTAAAGTTTGTGAATAATATGAATAATTCCGCCATTTTTCATCGACACATCGGTTCAGTTAGCCTTCAAGAAAAAAAGGTGTTTTATAGCATGTTCCCTTTTCGACCTTTTCATTGGGGACAGGAAGGAAGGGCGTCTTCCTTTGATAAAGTGAAAAATAGCACCTTTAGAATGTAACCTGGTTTCACCCTTTAGAGGGTGTGCGTAGCTGGGGGCACATAGGGCTTTTGTGCAAGAAGGGTTTTGGAGATCTTCAGTTTTGGGTCATTTTTTTTTTTTGGTTAAGGAAAAGAGCTCGATACTTAACACAAATTTTCTTTAATAATATCATGCTTTAAGTGAGATAAGAATTTTGTGCGCTAACCGCGGAAAATATGGGAAATCGAACTTACAACATTCACGATGTGCCCAATTTTGATCACAGCCGAAACTAGATACAGTAAAACGTTCTCGTCGACGTACGTCCTGTTACACTAGACAACGAACATTTCTGTGTAAACAAAACCGACCCCAAAAAGAACGAAACAAAAATATTTTATCTCGTTGTAATTTTTCTCAACTTTCGTCGGAGTTTTCACTATCATACCCCAAAAAAACCTGTTGGAATACATTTTTTTGAAGTTGAGCTTGTGACGTGTACGAGGCAAGTGTAGTCATCAAAAGCCCTTCAGCGTGAGTCGCAAGTTAACAATGCGGCCACCCCCACCCTTTGACCTGCCTGATGCTTTGTCGCCGCGGGCCACAGATGAGATGACATCTCGTATACACGGAACGTCTACCTATAGCTACAGCCCTAATACAATGCATTGAGCTCACCTGTATCTATTAATAGCTTTGGGGTTACAAGTTCAAGTGCGCTGCCACGTGATAGTACTTCGCAGGACTGCGTTAGTACATTGCTAGCATGGTGATTATAGCTATAAATATGATAACCCTTGAATATAAATAAGTTGACATATTTAAAACACAATTTAAAATATTTTGTAACTTTGAGGGGGTTCGAGCTGATTGGCCTGATCGAACAATGTTGTGATGAGACAGAATAATTTTGTCTTTCCAAAGGTAATTAATAAAGTCTTACAGTAGCTGGTGATCTCTTGTAGCCCACGGTGATTGCCAATATACGAAATTCATATAAATTACACAAGGAAAATTAAGACCACGAAAAATGTAAGTATGAAGCCCCATTCACTTTAGTATATAATTTCAAAAGCTTACTGAATACAAATTCCAAAAAGGAAATGACAGAAGTTTCTTGTTTTCCTTGTTAACTTGAGATATTTCGCAAAGAAATAATTTTGCCGGCGGCAATGTTTCATTTTTGAGACATAGTACGTTATTGTAAGGCAGGAAAGGTCAAAGTAACGTGACATTCTGTTCTGTGTGACGTCAATCTTTACCTTTGCTTCTTTTTGCAGTCCTCCTGAATGCGTTCAAGCGAAAATATCCAGCAACTTCAAAAAATTGTTATCTGATGTTTTCGCGTGGATGTAAAGTTGAAATCTTGCGAGATTACATTCGTCTCGGTTCACGGGCTTTGACGTGGAAAGACTTTTGACATAAATACATAGATTTACGATAACGAAGGAAAATTCGGTGAGCAATGTTATACAAAGTAGCGTTGGCCTAGATATTGATTTCGGTCTATAATAATTTCATGACTGGAAAGTGCTCTATAATTCAGCACAATATCGCGGGACCAGGAAAACAAAGTTCAATGAAATGGAAATTGATGCAATGAATTGTTATACTTACCTGCCTATGTTATTATATTTGTAACGTGTGCTGATAATGTTGCCAAATGCGAAAACGATGAAAGCAAAATGAAAATGGCGATGATTCAACAAAGTTATTGGATTACGCAGATCAATGTTACAAATGTTGAGTTATGCGAGGGTTGTTTTGCACGATATGACCTTAGAGAATCGGGGTACAGGTCTAACGATCGTGTTCATTTCAGTCACGGAATAAACGCAGATTTTGTCGCGTACGACAGTCGCGCTCAGCAGTCGCATCACGTAGCACGACTTGATATCCAATATTTGGTGGCGACAAAAAAAAAACGGATTTTACAAGACTGAAAATACGCGCCGCGAATACGAGTGCTAGAAGACATGTGCTCTGATTTTTCCATGAGTTCTGATGATTAGTTATAGTTTTGTTATGTTTTGCGAGGTGGCATAGGATGCTTCACATGCATAATAGTTACTATGGCTTACTAAGTTGGAGCTGAATATTTTGAATTTTGATGACAATAGGCGTGAGCCTGTTGTTATCAACAGGGCACAAATCCAGACTTCGGGCTGCTACTGAGAAATTCCAGATAGAAAAACCCAATAGCACTTTACCCTACCTGGGAATCGAACCCAGGACCTCATGCTGAGCTAGGCCAACGAAGCAGTTCTTTAATATGTCTAATTAGATTTAATTTACCATTTTTTTATTTATACGTAATAAAATTAATGCACGGAGTGCATACTGTCAAAAACGTAATGATAGAGTCTAGCTATTCTCATAAATCCAATAATTTAACAAAAATTTATATTCTAAAATTAGTTTAATATACACCTGCAAACTTCTTGAAATTAATAAGATAAATGAACGGCAAACAAGTTCTGTATGAACGTGTCTAAAATCATTTACTAGCCGTAACCATTCAGCCACAGTCACCTGTTATGAACTGGTTACCTACGTTCTTCCAGCCGCTTTAATAGCTTTTAATTTTATAGCGGTTTATGATTTACGTTTCATTTTATGTCCCGTTTATCACCTGAACAACTGCACGATTTTCAGCAAAAAGCGCTGCATGCGCTATAAATAATAAATCTAACAATTTTCGTGGAGCTGATAATGTGGATATAAGCTTTTGAAAGCGAGTTTAAGTGTGGGGATAATTTTGATAAATCTTTTCTCTTGTAACATGTGACTCAGTAGAAAACTTTACAACAGTGATGAGAATGACATATTAAATGTGATAGGACTACAATTTTTTTAGTTAATTAAACCTTTAAATGTTCATATAGTTATTGCGTTCATACTGACTGGGCAGGTCCACTTAATCTGTGTGGTTCTTTCCTCAAAAAACCATTTCAGACACCAATCTACATGGTCCACAAAGATTGTTCGAATTTTTATATACACATTGACATTGATGAATTTTATATAATGACATGAGTATTTACTTTGTAAAGTATTATATTATTTTAATTATTATGAATGTGAGGACTATGTGGGTCATTACTTTTTTCTTTTTCTTTTAGTTAGTTTTAATCAGGACCTGGCAGTTTGAGTAATTTATGCGGTCTACCCAAATATCCTTTCTTTGGTATTGTTCGTCGAATCGTTGAGCTCCTTAAGTTCTGAGTTGAGCTGCACGATTACTGACAAATGCGTGCACTGACTGGGCAGGTCCACTCAATCTGTGGTTATTTCCTCAAAAGACCCTTTCAGATAACAATCGACAAGGTCTTCACATGATCTGACTAAGATTATGTCTGGACTTTAAAAGAGACTGTGATCTCTGAGTTTGTTTCGGCCTTTATTCTCAGAGTAGGCAGATAGGAAATGCCGGAACCTCATCTAATTTAAAAAATATTATTGACGTGTAAAAGTATTTGTACAAACCTACTTACTCGTACAAAAATAAAATCATTTATCATGAAAAGTTATATCGTTGTCTATACATGATACATTTTTAACCAGTGCGCAAACTGTAACCATGAATTCAGCACTTGATTCTAGACCCTCTAGCGCAGAAATTTCTCGTCGGTTATCAAAAAAAAAATATCTGCTGTTGCATAGAAAAGTGCAATACTTACGCGGTCAAAATGTATGGAACAACTTATAAAAAAGATATAACTGACGAAAAATTTCTACGCTAGGAGATATAGAATCATATGCTGAATTCATGGTTCCAGTTGGCGCACTGGTTAAAAATGTATCATGTATAACCGTAAACACGCCCAGTTCTGTGCTTAACCTGCAAAGAAAAGCAATCCAAGCAACCACATATGATGGGCATCATTTAAATATCTTATTCACTAGGTTTCTCTATACATTATACTCACAAATTACGCGTCTACTAATGACCTACCGGTTTAAAAGCAGGACATGCGCGTCGTATAGCTTGATGCTACATTTTTATTACAACATTTCCCTATAATATAACCAAGGAATAAAATTTTCACCAGCTCCAGTACCTACTATAAAACTGTGAATGACTTTATTTCCCATCGTAAATGTTCGATACATGTACATTAACTTAGCATGTATGTTGTATACATCATGTATAATATTTTCTGTAAACAAATTCACTTGATAGAGCAGATAAAAATCCAATTTGATAAAAAGCAAAATTGTAATCGGCTAATGCGCCACGTCAATGTTGACGTCGATGTTCGTTTCTATTTTTACAAGCTTTTGTAAATGTCAAATCGTATTGGAAGTTCTTATTTCATTAGGGGAGAAGTTTTCCGTACAGGTTTTGGAATAGCTGTTTCTATGTTATTATATATTGATTGGAAAAATGAAATTAATAATTTCATAAGTTCCATTATTAAATCCGTATCAATTAGAGACAGATTCACGGAACATCATCTGGGCATTCTCTGCATTTTAAACAGTCATATCTTTCAAGTCAGTATTTTTATCTTTCCGCACTATTCTACAATCCATCTTTCATACCATAGTACTTACAAGTATGATAACTCCTCGGTCCCAACAGTAGTCAATTCTCCCATCTCTAACTTGTAACAACCACTTCAAGTAACTTCTAGATCTACAACAACCATAGTTCGTCTATTAGCTATCTCTCGTAAGACTTTGTTTTGTACTCAAAAATATAAAGTTTTAGTACAAGCACTGAAGGAATCCTAGATATTTGAATCGTTGAATATGCAATGATTCAAATATCTAGCATTCCTTCAGTAGGTACTTATTGAAGTGAGTGATCCATTTCATAAAGCTAAATAAGACTTTATTAAACCTTGAAGTATCTGATAAGAATGTCTTGCTAAGAAACAAACTTGGGAACAGAATTTGTACCTTTTGCCTTTCATATCTCAGCTGGATTTCAATGATGAATGGACTGGACATAAAGCAGAGAAGCATTTCAAAATGAGTACGGCACTAGATTAAATGCTGGACTCTTTATATTATCGACATAATTTACCTAACTATTAGGTTTAGGGTAAGGAGATCGGACATTTTAATATGGACTTTAGTCCAAGTGGCGTCGGATGATGAGACCTGCTTTATTTATTTGATAATTTAATATTATAACACTAACTATATACGCTAATAAATCGACACATGGAGAAAAAACTTATTGACACTTACAGTACATATCACCTATATTATTATAAGGTGGTACTTTTTATTATTATTCATTATTAATAATACAGAACCTTGCATGTACTTATGAAAGGTTTAAAATAAAAGAAACATGAACGAAAAATGAAAAAATACATGAAAACATGTTTTCATGAACGCAAATGTTATGAAAAATACAAAGAAGTTCAAATTGAAGTAGAACAGACTAGAAAAAAATCCACAACCATGCGGAAAAACTGAAAAGCTTCATGAAAGTTATGAAATAAGAATAATAACCTACATTTACAGGTAAAATCGATTATTTATATCAACAACACCCCAAGAAATTGGATTTCAAATCATGAATTTCAGGAATAGAGAAGTTATCCTACTTAGCAACACTGCTTTCTCAGAGGGGCTTATTGGAAAATTCCCGATAATTCATTACAACCATGATAAATGTTCCGTTCGACGTTACCATTGAAACTAGGCCCCTTTTTACTTTACGGTGATACGCAAAAAGGGGCGAAAGGGGTGAAGAGGGAAAAGGGGATGATATAATCAATCTAGGGTTGTCCCTGCGCCAGTCGGATGTGTATTGAAGTGAGGCTGACGTGTGCAGTGATTACACACCCCTGCCTATTATACTTCGCGGTGGCAGGAAGACTTATTATTCTTCGTTCAAACTTTAGGAGCTGTTAATTAGCAGTATTCATGCGGGTTATTGGATTTTTATTTTATAAGATAAAATAGTTCCACGGTATTAATTAACTTCGCTCTTTTGTTTTCTACAAATTCTGTTTTGGTAGGCATCAGTATACAATATAAAAACTTTATCAATTTTTGAATCTACAGCTCAAGCAATAAAGGGTGTTTGGAAGCTGGGTGCAAAGCTGACACCGGTTTAATTTTTATTTTTGACTGCTATTTCTAGTTTTTTTAGATAGAGGTATAGCAACTAAAAATAAAAAAAAACAGACTTCATCTCAGACATATATATTGGCTCAAAACGTGTCAACTATCATCCCCATAAGGCTTTGCACCCAGCTTCCAAACACCATTTTTTTTTTGGGTGGAAAATCGTCAACTGACCTCTCCCGCTCTGGGCGGAGCGGAAGGGCTAGTCAGACTTTTACTGACACAACACCCGAAACCCCCCCGTGTTCCTTCAGTTACCTGTGCGCCAGGGCCACGGTAACTCTTTCGAACAATCCGCGACCCCGGCAGGCATCGGCCCTTTCGGACCCCCTCAATGATGCTGACATCTCTTTGAAGCGCGCGTGGAACACGACGCGCCGTCGACCCGGGCCTGGTCCGTACCGGACGGTGAGCTGCCCATTGCTCAACGTCCGCAAGCCCGCGCCTACGGTGGCCGGGAGTCGGCAATCGACTCTCGACGCCCAGGGTGTCTCCTCCTGCGGCGACTTGGGGCGTGAGGGCGCAACGATTGCCTGTCCCTCACGCGCTCCGCCACCTCCTTCGCGAGCATTACTGCTTCGCAGAAGGAGGTGACGGCTTCCCATTCCGTCTCGCTCCGTACCATGGCCTGAACCAGGGTCGAAGGCGAAACATCGCCGCCGCCGATCGCCGCCACGAGGACATGGCGGTGCTCCGCCCGAGGCGAGCAGACCTCCACCGTATGCTCCACCGTGTCCTCCGGTCGATGCACACAATGATAACACCCGGGCGTTTCCTCCCGCCTTATCCGAAACAGGAACCTCCCGAAACAGCCATGTTCGGTGAGGACCTGCGTCAGGCGGAAGGTGAGGACGCCGTGGCGCCTCTCAAGCCACTCCTCAAAGAGGGGACTTAGCGCTGCAATGGTGGCATGCCCTAGCTTCCAAACAACCTGTATATCGATTGCATGTATAAAATCGAACCAATGACTTCAGGATTCGCAGCCATGTTAGTAACTATACCAAAGTCGCTAATTACCACCTTCATAATTGCTAATAATCCTAATTATTGCGCTAAATCGTCACATACTTAACAGTAGCGTGAACCTGATTATCATCGTTATTACATACGAGGCTTAAAGTACGTACCTATCTGCAGGTGTAAGTGTTTATTTGTGTTTAAATTTAACACAAGCTTCTTCGTGTAATCCGTTCAGATGGTATCTGACTTTAGATAAACATCGAATAGTGCACGTGTTAGAGTAGATTCTGATGTGCACTGATTAAGATCATGACTACCAACATTATATCGCAGTGAAAAAGACAATCGAAAAGTAGATCTAGCAGATGACCCAGATAACGACCGCTAGAAATATAGTATTGTCATGACTTAAGAATAGATATCGGTAAACCACCTGTCGTATTGTACATCCGGTATGGGCTAATAACAGTGTCGAAAAACCTTGCTTTGGGTAGTAAAACTGATTGGATTTTAACTCATTTGTATGGGGTTCCACTGAGTAAAACTGCGCGACAAATAATGTCATCTCTTTCAGAACAAATTGGAAAATTATATTTATCTTTAGTGTTGACATCTGTCACTGTCAATGCTCGATATGCCATCTGCCAATGGTATTCTAACTCAAAGATACGGAAATATTTCTATAAAAAATATCCTATCGTAACATTTTATTAAAAACATTGCTTGACCAGCGTAAATCGAGGAAGCTGTTGTAGGCATTGAAATAAAATATTTAAATGAGGCTATTCTATGCAGAGGCGACGATCGGTATGCGGGCACAAATAAATCAGTGCGCAATGCACAAAACTGCAGGACCGTGTCGCCGTGTTGCCGTGTCCCATCGAGAATGTGTCACCGATGCGTCGACACTTGCGTGTGTACACGATATGCGCTATACCTACCACAAAATGTGCTAGCTAAACTTTGAATGCAATATTGAACGGAATTTTTGCTCTATCGCGTGCACTTTGTCGACTAGAGAAAGCAATTCAGCAAACAAAAATACGACGTGCATTTGTTTGTGTTCCCAAAAGTCGCTCAGAAATATGATTCTTTGTTATAAGTATTGTTTGATAAAAGAAAAATCGTAGAGGAAAAATGATACAAAAGTCCTATATTACTCCACCAGATAACACACACGTATTAATTATCCATAATTACTTCATTACTCTATCAAAGGAAAACAAAATGAGTGTATTCCGTTTTTATTCTCCGGGCAACCCATGAGAGGGGAAATTAACCTGTTTCTACCTTCTATTTTTTGTTGTTTGCATTAAACAAGAATCTCTGAATAAATCTAAATGGGGGTTTCATTATTGTATTGCGAAGCGGCTGATAAAGAGATATATTTTATCTTGACAAAACATCATGGACTTGAGTAACGGGGAAAGAATGCCGCCCTCTTACACCGGTAGGCCGCGAGCGTACTCAAGCTAGCTATAGTACCTATTCGAACGTTCTAAATCATAGTACGTATCTATTAAGAAACTTGAAAGTGTGTCACATTCGCGTGTTGCTCGTAATAAAATCCGTTTCGATTACATACGGCGGGCGTGTGTTTGCAAATCGTTCCACACATTGTCGAGTTGTTACCGGTGAGCGCGACTAACCCCACATTGTGTCGGTTACTTGAATTCCGAATACCTTTTTTACCATTTCCAGTGTTCCCGTATTATATGCACACTCTCAGTCCGCAGCATCGGTCGAGGACAGATGAACAATGCACGGTTCACTTTGCTGTAGTTTGCGATCCGTCGCGCGATTGATAATGTCATAACAACCCGTCCGGCTGGAATCATTGCAGTTATCCGGGTTTTAACTCGCTGTCGAGATGTCAGCGTAACTGACGGGTTTATTAAAAACCTACAACAGTAAAATAGAGTCTACCATTCATAGCCTTTCTCTCTAGCTTTTATTTTTAAATCAAACGACAATAAAAGTCAGAAGGGGTAAACTGTATTCAACATTCTATGTCGCAGCCTAGATTATTAACCAATCAATTTCTCGCTTGTTTGACGGATAATATTAAAATATCGGTACATCGTAAAATCCAGGCCGTAAAATCCCTGACATCATTGCCTACTGAAACGCTTTCGAGAAAATTGGCCAACTTCGAAGAAATCCGAACCAAGTTTTGACTTATATCTGTCACAACTTTCGTCATAAACGTGTCACTGTCTAGTCGATCTTTCGTCAGTTTGCCAGCGTATATAACCCTAATTAGTTTATATTTGAACTGATTTATATGAAAAAAGACAGAGCTTATTAAACACAAAGGAATAAAAATCATGAAGAAAAGAAAATTGGTACTAAAATGAAAATATGACAGGAAAACGGTTGGATGCCGGAAATTTCAATCATTGATTAGTAAAATTACAAGAAAACGAAAGTTTTCGTATTATATTGCTCATAATATTTTGGAAGCTACATCAAACGGCACATAAATCATACGGAACGGTTCCCAGACATTATTTGCACCGAGTAGGTGTGTATTGCCCGATAAATGCCTTGTTGATAATATATCTGTCAGGACACACGGTAATGAGGATTCGACGCCAGATTAATTAGGGTGCCTACGAGTTTCCTGGAAAGTAGGCCGACGAGTCGTTATAACTGATTGCGTACCAAACATTCTCAAGAAATCCGCAAACGCAACAATGATACAAAAGTATAACAGAATTCAGTAGCAAATTAGCACGTGCTAACACATTACGATCCAGAATATTCTAGCACAATTTGGAACATCCTAACGTATTTATTTCGTGTTTGAATTTATTTCATAAACCGTTATAAACAACAGAAAAAATGCAAAAAGTCTCTTTACCGAAAGCTTCAAACTTTTTGTTATTCCGTGCCAAAGACGGCCGTTGTGGTCGACTGAACGCAGAATTTTACATAGCATTATGTTCCATTTTAGCATAAAATATTAATTAAGGCCACGTTTTCGGAAACAGATTCGCATTGTGTTTATACATATTATTATTTATTTATTTAATTATTTATTACTATTATTTGAACATATTTATCTTTTTGTCTAAACGTTACTCGGTCGTGAACTTTCCACAATCTCATTCATATTTTATTAATGCGAATGTAATCATATGGTTTTGATTATATAAATTCTCAGATAATTTGTGGATAAATCTGAAAATAAGATAGAAGTTCATAATTATTACCTACGTAAAACCCTAAAAATATCTGAACAAATATCACGTAAGATCTATATTATCCCCATCGACGTAATTCTGTCATCGGGGACACAATTAGACTAGATAAGAACCCTCTCACTCTACATACCGAATAGAACGGGTCCACTCATAATAATAAAACGTTATGAAATAAATGGCTAACACAAAAGTTAAAATCACTGACACGTACAGGGTAAAGGAGGGTTAATTAAATAGTTTTGGCACTGATAAAGCTAACCTGTTGGCTGGCGTTAAACTACAGGTACCTAACTGATTCTAGTTTTAAAACAAGTCAAGGAAACTCGCCATTTCATGATATTTGCATACACAAATACCCTACCACACAGAGCAAAACGAAAATTTTAACAATCAGGACGATCTGTTTGACAGTTATGACGCGGAAACAATTCACAGATCTCACGAATTAACTGAATCGGAACTTATGGCAACACTTAGATATTTAACAAGAAGGAATATTCGCATCAGTGAGACCGTACACATTTTTATAGCACTTACATGTGTCCATGTGAAGGTACCTGTAAGTAAATTTTACTTACAGCGAGTGTAGATTATATATCAATAAAAGTCAAGTGAAAAATTTAATCAATGATCTCACGATCCCTATACACAAATAACCTAAAACACAGACCAAAACAAACACTTTAACAATCAAGACGTTCTGTTTGACAATTATGGCGCGGAAACATTTCACGGATCTCACGAATTAATTGAATCGGAACTTATGACAACACTTAGGGATTTAACAAGAAGGAATATTCGCATCGGTGAGACCGTACTTTAATGCTCGCGAATCCCACGACACGCGCGGTCCCGCAGTTTATGACTTCCCGTGTCGTCGCGCCGCGATCAAATTTGTGCCGAAAACACATCAAAATACTGTCCGAAATAAAATTTAAAAATATATATCTGGTACGATTCTAAAATATCGCTGATGGGTGGTTGAGCATATTAGAATTAAAATAATACATTCCAGCTTCAGACCAAATAAAAAATCAAGACAGGCGCTGTCAACAGTGACGTGAGGCCGGTTTGATAAATATGTGTGCACTTAGTGGGGTGTAGTTTGGTTGTAAATTGGGTTGTAAATATGTGCGTGTGAGCGTGTATACACAGGGCAAGGTGTAGTTTTGCATGCTTCACTGTATTGTTCGCAGCGCTACGCCTTGATTTTTTTATTTGGTCTGAGATTCCAGCATCTGAAATCAGACCTTTTAACTGCTACCGTGTAATTTTTGTTTCCTTTAGTTTTCAGGGATTCTCCAATTATAATGGCTTTGGTCTAGAAGGTGTCTATTTAGGAAAATGGTAAAGAATGGTTTTCCAAATCACATAGTCTGTCCTTGCCTGAAGGCTGATAATTGCTAGTCTGGTCACTTGACCAGCAACCATTCTTACTTGCAAACACATGCAAAGTTTATCTTGTTAGACGTATAGTAGGACTCTCTGTAGGTAGGTAACTAACTCCGTGTATATAATACTCAAAGCTTTTTTCCATACAAGGTAGAAGGATATCCGTCAAGTATGTGACGACAATGAGAATGTGGCGTGACGCTCAAATGCGCGGAACATTCGTAACAATGGTCAATTTAAAAAGTATAATAACTGCGGCAGATTGTTAACATGTCACCACTTCTATTTCTGCGAATACATTATTTATTGCAACTACATACATTCAAAAACATTGTATTCAAAACTTTATAATGAGGACAGAAACACGTTTACACAGCGTGATACTATGCTTTGCTGACACTGTACAAAAAGTCTAGTCTTAGGACAATCCTTAAAAGGTGTGTCTATGTCAGAATAAGTTGAGATTAATTATAAATTTTCGCCCCAAAAGTGCCAAGAAATATGCCAGATTGTTATGCATACCAGCTCGCCATCGGTTACTAGATCCTATACCAGAAACATGATCGCGTACACTGAACCACATTTACATCGCAGTAGATAGAAGAGCACGCGCGCACGCCGACGTGCGCCGCGCCGGTGAATCATGCGCACTCCGTCATGTCACATCATTACGACCTCGAAACTAACACTAGTGACACACACCATCCAGTTTGTATGTCGATAGACGCTTTTTATTGCTAATAAAGTTTATTTTTTATACTCCGGTTTATAATTGACGACTTAATGCGTATTTATACGCAAACAGACAATTCTCTTAGTTTTATTACTATCTAAAATTGACACTTAAATAATTTTGTTTTTGAAACTTTTGCTAGTAGAATTTTTACTGTTATTAATAAAATGTATTCCATGTGCAATATTTCATTACGGAAACTATCAGTTTTTTAATCTTATAAATGTATAAAATGCAAACTAATTGAATAGTTTAAAAGCTAAGAGCTGAAAGGTATTTGCCGGCGCAACATAATACTTGAACAGTTAATTTGAAGGAGAACATTCATGAACAACAAAGTGTGTTTAGGAAATACAGCAAGAGTCAATAAATTGCGTTCTCGGTACTTAGTTGAAACGTTTGCATTGTGCTATGCTATTAAATACATTGCTGCAATTGCATTACTTCCTTTATACAATTTATTTGTGAAGTTCAACGTTGTAGGGAAATTTTGCTAATGTTTAGAGCGAGATGTACTTGTACGGCGTAATTAAAAGCAAGTTTCAATTACAATGGATTTCTTGAATACATTTACCGATATTAACCGACTTTCTTATTTATGAAGAGTACCAGAGTACCAAATGTCTTTGAAATAACAAAAAAAAAATCACAAGACAGACCTACTCAAAAAGCTCTATCAAAATAGCAAAAAATAAACAACAGACTTTAGTAAACTGTCGATAAATGTATCACAGCACTATCGTTATGCTAATCTGTGACTCGGATGTCATCTTGCGCAACAGGCGAGCCGAGGCAAGCGCTGCGAGTGTGTGCGCGGCTTAACTTCAGCTAATGCCCCACTTCGAGACTCAGCCTTAACCACTGTCATCAGCCTAAGTACACTGTGGGATCATTTTTCGAAGCAAATTACGCAGCTGGCAAATTACAGTCATTATGTGAATATATAGTCTCTACGAAACCACGGTGCTGTGACAAAAATCATGTTGAAAATGTTGATATTGTAGGTTTATAAATGTAAGATGTAAAAGACGTGAGGACATCTCAAATCACAAGACATAATAATATAGACGTGGAAATTGAGGGAAGAATATTCCGTGTTTTATACAAGAATTTACATATTTACATAAAGTCCTGAAATGCGAAAAATCTACATCGTAGTTCTTACTGAAAAAACACTAACTTAATTTGCAAAACCATATCAAACACAAACATATCTAACAATTAATTATTAAGGGTAAGTATGAGCAGTCCTGTCTCGCCGAAGATGATCTGATTGATTTGATACTAATGAGAGATTAAATGGAATAATCTCGATGTTATTACAGTAAGATAATATTAGTTAAGTTGTTACGCTTACCTTAGCGGCCTTGATTATAATAGCAAAATAAACGACATACAAGATATAGACATTTTTTTTTTAAGAAACTTGTTTGAGTTTTCTTTCAGTTCAGTTCATGGTTCATTTCATTTCCATAAAATCAGCCTGTGGGTACTTAAATGTTTGTTGAACATAACCTTTGTCATAGACAGTAACAAAAAAAAGTTTAATCTTAAAAGAAATTTCTCTGGAATTCGATAAAAATATGAAAAAGCCACACAAGTTTCATAGCAGAATTAGTTCCATGCACAAATATTCCGACATTTTTCCTTTAAAATGAAAGCTTTTAAAGTAAAAAGAGGTTATTATAACTTGTAGGTACGGTATAGCACCTGACGACAGTAGATCGACGGTCGTGTAGCGCCGGAAGCGAGCAGTTTGGGGGCACGGCCCCTTCCGGTGGTCGCGCGTCGTTGCATGCAAATAGTCGACCGTTCATCCGGCCGATCGGCCGTTCGTCCGGCAAGCAGGTGACGAAAGTACGGAAAGGATACCTTTGTAGTACATTATTTTAAAAGCTTTAGGTATGGGCTAATTACATTCATGTCGTGTCGTGAATGTGTTCGTTTTCGGAGTTGTGTTCGCCTGTTTAAGGCTTTGGTGCAAGTTTATAGTTGGTCGAACTAATGTTATAACGGAGATGTTTTATGTCTGTTTGAAGCGGTCTATGACTCATTATTTGACAACGCACAACCAGTGAATATACAGCGTGGCAGAGGACATCGACTCGCAAACTGAAATCATGAACTCAGCACATGATTCTAGACCTCCTAGGCCCTAACGTAGACATTTTTCGTCAGTTATCAAAAAAAAAATCTGTTATTCCATAGAAAAGTGCAATACCTACGCGGTCAAAATGTATGGAACACCGTTTTTTTTTTAAAAGCCGACCAAAAATTGCACGAGGTTCAGAATCATGTACTAAATCCATGGTAGCAGGTTGCTCAACAATGGCCCTGCCACCCTGTTTAACTATGTAAAAATCCTTTGAGGGTGTTGAGGGGCATTAAGAAAATATCGCACCTTTATAGACAAACCATTACTAAACGAAATTATAAAATTTTACACAGGAACTTAAATTTAAAAAAATGCACGACTTTTTCGCAATAGAACTTATGTAACTTATAGTGTAAATAAATATACATCATTATGACCTCAAAAGATGGCTCAAAGCTCCATAACCTTAAATTCTATTGTGAAAAAGCGTATTTCGTTTTATTTCAGTTGCTGTGTAAAATTTTATATTTTCGTTTAGTAACGGTTTGTCTTTAAAGGTGCGATATGTTTTGTAGAAACGTAACCCTGAAAGTGTCTATCAACCACAAAGTAACTAGATTGAAATCAAAATCAATATTCAACATTTCGTATAAAAATCAAATACACGTGTTAGAATTGTGGTAGCTTCCAAGAATCTGAAATAAACTTATCAATGTCCATTGAGTTTGGCTCTCGCACAATCAAATTAGACCGGAATGTGGGTTACCTATATCAAGGCAAGAGTATATGTCACTTTCTCTATTACCCCGTGTTGACTAAATCCTTTCTCTGAACGGGTGTGACAGTGAGACGGATTAGACAATACTCTAGGCCAAGTGTTTCTCGAATTCCCAGCCATATCCCGGAGTGCCCAGAGCGCCCAGAGCCCCAGAACAATGCGTTGAGTTATGAGCTTATGAGCCACGATTGTGTGCTTAGATATTTGGACATTTCGTATACTTGGATTATCTGGAATACAATGTATATATGTGATATTTATAGAGCTCATCTATGTGTTTATTTGGTCACTTATCAACGTGAAAGCGTCATCTTTTTCGTCCCTTTGATAGGCAATAGTTTAGTTATTTTGTGTTACAAAAATTATTCAATTTTGGGCATTGGACCTGCATGTTTTTAAGCACACCTACGTTTCTATGCCAGGTATTATTTAAAGGTAAATGAAATACCCCTTTGTCATAAATCTCCTCGAACATTTCAAGACTTGAATCAGGAGCCATAGAGAAACGTTTGCTATAACATTTCCGTCCATTTCGAGACAAATCCTGCTAATCTAACTAACACAATCGCAACACAAGACGAATATTAACGTCCATACATCATATTCCAAGTTCCCCATTCTAATATACAATTCCGTAAGCGTGACGCCGTCTTATCCGCACATTACACAAGGATGGCATCAAATATTCGTGCCGGATCAACTGAACGTGGATAGTCGTGACGATCCCACTTCCGCACCACTACTGTCGCGGTACCGTTGTTGGTCAGTGGCGCGGTGAATTTTTTATTTCCCATTATTCCCTAACTGCTTATCCGGTCTGCTTGAATCTAGGACTTGAGTGAACATGGATGCGACGTGACGCGACGGAAATGTGATGGGGTTTAATAATAATTCGTGATCAAATGCACTCAACTTTAACCGTTCTCCTACTAACGTGTACAGTTGAGGAATGAAAAGGTTGAACCTTTAATAGTACACGAGATTTTCCAATTCTGCCTACCTTACCTACGTGCTGTCAAGATTGTGAATGCAAATGACAGTTCGAAAATGTGACAAGTGTCCGCTATGCGGAAAATAATTATTGTATGTTAGTAGGGAATTTGGGATCAGTTTCCAGTCCTTACAGATGCAACTGATAACATTAAGTAGGTATACTAGAAGCAATTACTGCATTCTTGGAGCTTTTATTAGTTTTTCTTAATTTTTTAATTTAATTAAACATTCGTGAATCATGATACAGATACCTTAAATGGAGCGTTCGATCATCTTTATAAAATATTTGTTCAAATTGTGAAATTTTAATTAAAACGCTTAATTAATTGGGTTCTGCAAAAATAACTACCTACATAAAACCAAGTTACGAAAGCAAACACGCTTATTTAAACAAAAAGGTGTCACGCTCCAATCTTAAATTAAATATTTTATTTTAGATGAGTGGCTCCTTTTACAAAGAGTAATTTCTCAAGAATCGTTGGAATATTTCAAAGAGTTTTAATTTTAATATCGTATCACTTAAACACAAAGATGAAAGCAGTACTTCATAACACAACAACTTAAAACTCAATAAAATTTAATATTGACTTAAATTTATCATCCCTTGTTATCAAAGAGATACGAAACACGATTTAATATTGAATCATGAAAGTTTGTAAATTATTAAAGAAGTTAAAGTTTAGGGAACTTACTGGCGCCCGTTGCGCTGGCTTTTACACTTACTTATATTAAACTTCGTTAAGCTGAGGATTGAATTGTATGTACCTTACTTGACCTCCTATAGGAAAATGATGCGTGTACTCTTCCTTCAGTACCCTCGAAAGGAAAATGAATTTATCAGATGCACGCACAATCGTAGAATAAAAAGCCACGAGAGTACGAGACTTATGAATGCAAATGAAAGTTCAAAAAGGTGACAATTTTGACCTTCACGATCCACGTGTGTACATGCGAAAGGTAATATCATAACTCGGCTGTAAGCCGTATTTTGTGCTATGTGAAATGCCATATACCACAGGTTAATAACCTCTGTAATTTATTTTAATATAAAGCAACCGTCAGTCCTGTAATCCCCGTAAGGCTAGACAAACCGTCGTAAACCTACAACTCATCGATGACATTATTGGTCCCAAGTGAAGAGGGAAATTCAACCACAATTTATTGGACACAATATTTTCCCGAGCCCGGAATGAAAACCTTGTAGCTAGCCTTATATTTTTTGTGTGCCTAGGAAATTGAATCTAGGTATTTTTTTGGCAAGAATATAAACTAGAGTCTAAAGCTAAGCTTCCTACGACAGTGGTAGCGGCCATATAATGGCCGCCGTGACGGCTCGGCTGTTATGAAAATGATGGCAGCGGGATTTGAATTTACGGTCTCAAAAAACGCCCTCTAGGGAAACACACCAACTTACTATCACAAATAACGTTTCAGTAACGTCATTCGAACGTTCACCGTAGTCTTAGAAAACCCTAGCTTTAGTGTGATTGCAAGTTAGGGACAATAGGTATGGGGCAATCAGAATTTCAATTTCAATAAATTACTGATGAATATGATAAAGATTTCTGAATTCCGTAACCGAAGCGAAATAATACATACAGACTAATGAGAATCGAATCAACACGATTTTCCCAAAACAAATGAATGAGCATAATTGAAAACAAACGCAACTGACCCGAGATGATGAACAGTTGCAAAAAAGCAACAACATAAGGATTACGTGCAAGAATTCAGCTTAGAACAATGGCCGGCCTTGGGCGAGGCGCCGTAATCGCTGTACTCGGACTACCGAATACAATGGCGTGGCTACAGATATCTATGTAGATGGCCGCCTTGTTTGTCCTTGTCAGTAAGACATAACACGGCCGTAGTTGCGTACTGGTGACGTGACACAGGCTCTGGAGGCGATTAGTTTGTAAACGAAAGAGAATTGAGTAGGCTCTGAGGCTTTAGGTGGCACTAACATGCCTTGTTGACCGACGAGGCAGTCTTTGGGCTTTGTGTACGGAAGACGGGTTTGTGGAGTCACGCTTTAGGTCGAGGTCAGCATTTCGCTCTCAGGCTTTTGATTGCTAGTTTGTGGAGCGGTTTCGGTGTTTCGATCCTGTGGTGTACCGATACAAGGTCCGTTGATACTGTTTCCAGAACAATGAAGGTTTCTTGAATCAACTGCCTTGAGAACGGTGTGTTTCTGGTGG
Organism: Dryobotodes eremita; assembly: GCA_917490735.1. Lineage (NCBI taxonomy): Eukaryota > Metazoa > Arthropoda > Insecta > Lepidoptera > Noctuidae > Dryobotodes > Dryobotodes eremita. The sequence goes on along the minus strand of OU823251.1, from coordinate 11,236,255 downwards.
ACCAATGAAAAGCCTTCGTTGAAATATATGTGATGTTAAGTTAAGGGGCGGTGAAAAGGTATTATTAGCATCCAATCGAATAACTTTTGCTGAAAAACAAAATAAGAAAAGTGAAGTTTATCCAGTACATTAATCAGAATCCCTCTCAATCTGAAACCTGCCAAAGTATCAAACTTTATATTTCACAATTGCCTTTTGTCCAAATTCTCGTTAATTTTTTAATTGTTGATAATAAACTTCATGTTCCCAGAAAACATCTGCAATGCATACCACTTGTAAGTAAATAGAAGCTAATATAAAAAGTGCTTCAGAAGCGAAGCCGCTCGTAAAAACTAGTATTATAAGCTTGTTAGTCTCAATTAGTATAAACAACTCAATGCTAATATCGTTAACTGCTAGCTAAGTTTGCATTTGTTTAAATAACAGATGGCTGGTTTTATTAAATTATCTTAACAAAATATAATTATTCTCATAGTATTTTATGTTCGTATTCAAAGAGAATTAAGTGAATTAGAAACCTTAAAGAACTAGTTGTTACGCAAACGTTACCTACAGTTCCCTTCAAAAGTTAGTTGACATTTTTCCATTTTACTTGTGAATTGTGCCTCATCATGATTTAAAATTCTAGTTTCAAATGTTTGAACAGCACCCTAATTACGTAACACACTATCTATCACAATCTGAATCATTTTGAAGCCTATTGCTAATCCATTGCTTCATATGTTCGAAAAAATTGTCTGCTTAGCAACTTAAATAACGCAATGTATGTTGTTGAACTGTCAAAATGAAACCCATTCCTACTGTTAGTGTGTTACGTTATTACCCTTCTGTACACTAAAGTAAAGTTTTTATTGACAAATTCAACTGCCTATGACTTATCATAAATGACTTTTCGTATATGTTTTTATTTGAAATCATAATGGGGCATCACAATTTACAGTAGAAGTGGAAAAATGTCAACTAACTTATTTAGGGCACTGTATGTACTTGAGTTTTATATAGATATTTAGGAACTGACTGAAAACCTTTGTTTGGTAAAATATATCTTCGGAGTTATCAAAACAATACATCAGCTCTCAAATATGAGTGATTTATGAATAGACGAGTAAGTTTCACTCAAAGCTCCACTATAGATTCATCGAAATTGATAAATGTCTTTCAGATATATTCGCCAACTTCCTCCGGATCTCTGTCTTTGTAAAGTTTTGTCTGTCTCACTAAAGTACCTTGTAATTTAGTACTATCATTGTTGTCTTCAACGGGTTACCGTGTACCATAGGTATTATCGTCTCAGTAAACGTTTACGAGCTCGTAAGTAGTTTGACAAACGTTATAACGTATTGTCGCCGTGTGTATATTGTTATGATCATGTTATCTCGTGTGCAGAGGCGGGAGCGCGGCAAATAACAGTAATTTTATCCAATGTCGTGAGAACCGGCGTTGAGCAAGGAGTTAACCACTGAACTAGTTCACAGATTAATCTCAGGTTAATCTTAACAACTATCATTTAGATCTAGAGGTAAGACACGATCTTAGATAACGACGATGTTTTACATAAAGAATATAATGATTATGGGTCTAGTGCAAACATTATTCATAGTAACAACATCTACAACTATGTTCAAACAAGTATGACAAATGAATAAATTGTAATGCAAATCATTGGTTGTAGCAACATATTGCTGAATTATCAGATCTTATAATATCCTTTAACGTTTTGACTTCCAAGGAGTTGTAAATACGTGACGTCATGGCAAGACCACTGCATTCATAATAATCAAAACGAACCTGTAGACTAAGCATTGATGACTCAGACATGGTAGTATTCCTAAACAATAATCGACAGACACGTGTCGCGTAGGTATATGAAATGTGAATAGTTGCATATAACATATACACAAGGATGGAATATGTATGAATAGATAGTCATACTTAATTTTATTCATTCACAAATTCTCTTTGAAATAACTGGATGAAAAGAAAAAGAATTTTATATCGAAAACAGCACACTTGAAAAATTACATCTATAAAATAACGAACACCACTTCGCTGAAAGACAGTAACTGGACTGAAATTTTAAAATTCGATACTGCTGGATTGCCGGCTATCTGCAGTAAGATCAAAAGAATGACACAACTGGCGTCCAAGAGTTTAATCTGAAACTCAATCAACGAGCTCACAAAACCGACACGGTCCAATCCACGCGGTGGTGAAATCGAGACCACAGGCCATGGTTACAGTAAGTGAAACTGTACACTATGCAACTTCCGTCCACATAATGTTGTCAGATATCCGATGACTGTCGGATAGAGGGACCGACTGCGGTTGTGCGTCCGTCCGACCCACTCTTATGTCATATTCAAATTAACGTCATATGATACTTCCATTTTTTGTTCTAAATAACATTTTCTAACAATTTCCAACATTAATTGCAAACATAGCACAAACTGCGTGAGGTTAGATTCCTACTAAAATTAGTATAATATTATAACAGCTACTTATTTGCATTTTGCACCTGAATAAGTAATTATAATATTGTTTTCAGCAGCCAAACGCCACAAAATAAATTTGTTTGTTTAAACGCTTCACGAAGTTTTCATGCCTCGCTAACTGCTAAACTTTTAGGTACCTAATAATAATTCAGTGAACCGAATTTTATATGAAAAGAAGTATAATATGCAGAAAATAACACTACATCAAAAGAAAACATTTGATCAAGTAAAAATAACTGAAATAAAAAAACGAGAATATTTTTATTGTGAATGAAAGTAGATTCGGCGAAAAGAGATTAATATCGTCGTAGATATACGAAACCGTAATAAAAAATACATAAGTAAGTGCCGGGGGCGGACGGACAGAAAGTCGCACGACGCCTGCTCCTCCGGGAGCAATAAAAATGATATAGGGCCTGCAGCTTTGTCGCAACAGGAAAATCAATAGGATAGAAATGTCAAAACAAGGTCGAGGAACTCCCCATGCAATAGCAACCTATCAAAATTATAAACAACTACGATACCGCCACTGTGCCCGCGAGCACATTCCACCCCATCCTGCTCCCCCAGGGATCGAATTTCAGAAAGCATTTAATATACAGCATTATGTCATTTGTGCGACGTGTGACAGCGCCCTAGTAAATTTTAATTCGATAAGAATTACTCACCTCTACGGCACTCATACTGCTATATAATAAATTAAATTGTTTTATTACCTGAAACAGAAAAAAAAAACATAGTTAATTACCTACAATTTGTAATGTTGGACTCATTTTTGACGGAGAAATACAGACAGATATAAATCACTATAATCATAATGTCTTCCCACGTGAGTCAACAAGGTCTGGCTAAAATATGAGCTGTCATTAGAGCCCCAAACGTAACATTGTTGAAGGTGATACACTAATTGCGCCAACTGGCTCCCAGTAAACATACCAATTTATTACAAAAGAAAATTGAACGCTTTGATCATCTTTATTTATCTGGCAAACGGCAATGTCAGCAGCCTTGCGAACTATTTGTTTTGGATGCGGATCGGTGGACGATATGCGATTGATACAATGTTAATACAAATCTTATTTGATAAGAACCAATTGCCATTACACCCGCGCACATATCCACATTCACTAAACCCCGTAAATTACGCGCACCTTACGCCAACGGTGACAGATTTATTTAAACATGTGGGTCGGAGTGGGACGTTTAATGTTATTGCGAACCAATTGATTATAGGAACTATTTAAGTACCCTTTGATGATAATGAGACGTGGAACAGAACAATATGTTACCATTGTCATTGTCAAGGCGATGTGATAATCAAACCACAACAAGCGGTAACACTTGCAGCCAATGCAAAATCAACAGAAGGTTTCGATGTGATAAATATTATAAACGTTCTTTATAGCTTTGGATTAGCAAAAGCTAAACTTAATGGCAAAGCAGTGAGTTCCAATTTCAAGGCATAAATAAAAAATCAATAGATAAAATTATCAATATAGTCCAATCCACCTACAATTGGTAGAACCCAGTGTCTAAGTCGACTATAACTTGCATAAAAAGACAAACGGAGATTTTACTATTCATAGATAATCATAAAAGAACTGTAGCAGACATGCAAAAAGTAATTCTAGCTAATAATGCTATAGAAACCGTTTTCAAACTAAATGAAACTCGGTTTGGTTTATAATCACTTAGTGAAAATACGTTGGCACTTCTGCCAGAAAATTAACTTAGTTAACCGATGTGGCAAGGTTGCCAGCTACCTTTCTAGACGGCTTGCCAATGGCGACTGACACGACACTTTGGTATGTCTTTTTGTTTAATACTACTCAAACTGCAATGCCAAAATAAGTGAATATCCGTATAAAATAAAAAGGATTTTGATTCATTCTATTTCGTTAATACTGGAATTATTAAAACATGTTGTAACTAATAATCACACCGGCGCGACGCGGCGGGGTAATTGCGTAACACACTAACAGTAGCAATGGCTTTCATTTTGACAGTTCAGCAACATTCGTTGTGTTATTATATTGTTGAGCAGACAAATTTTTCGAACATATGAAGCAATGGATTAGCAATATACTTCAAAATGATTCTGATTGTAATTGATAGTGGGTTACGAAATTAGGGTGCCGGTCATACTCATATAATAATATACTAAAATATTGATCGCATCGGTAAGCGCTTACATATTCAAATGTTTAAACATTTGAATATGTAAGCGCTTACCGATGCGATAGCTAAATGGTGCTGTATTCAGTATTTTAGCCGATTGTGATTTTGGCACTGGCAGTACTAACATAATTAATAAAATTAGTTCACAAGTACCGCAAATGACGCCGTGTCGCAGTGATGGATTTGATCGCAGAACAGTGCTAGATTATCGCACTGGATGTACAGAACGTATTGGCAATGGTAACTGCACTGAATCACTAATACTCTTAGTATAGACATACAATTTGTAATTTAATGAAATTGCTGAGAGCGCTGTCAAGCTTTAAGGTTGAAACTATTACAATACGGAACGTATGTGTTTGCACACTCATTTTCATCGTTGGAATGCATTTGCGATGCTCGGATGCAGGCTGCTGTCAGATTACTTCCCGAAACACGTTGAATTTGCTCAATAAACTACAAATGATATACAGCTAAAAGAGCTTAGACTTCCATATGTTAGCAATTTATTATGTCTTGTTTATTGTCATCTTGGATCATTAATTTTGAATATACACACATCAAAAGTGTCTAGGGATCAAGCACGTTTTTGCTAGTTACTAAAAGTCTGGTTTTTTTATTATATTTTTTTGTAACTGCTACGAATACTTTTTTAGTAGGAAACTTTGTCATTTGGAAAGTTGAAATTGAAAGTGTTTTGAAAGTTGTGAATTTCGGTCCAGAGATGAAAATCTTCTGTCAAGTCGTATTACTAATACTGCAACGGGTTTGAGGCCAAATCAGTAAAATTTCTGCCATACTTCTGAGTGGAATCAATGCAAAAGAACGTTATTATGGAGAGAAGATGTCATTTGAGCCAAGAAGAAATTAGCAGAGCCGTAGGTATGTTGGAAGCTGGTTCTCGGCAACGTGCTGTGGCAATCGCTCTGGGCACTACGCAGAGTGTTATAAGTCGACTTTAGACACGTTACTGCACCACTGGAAGCGTGGCAGAGCGACATAGAGGACAAGCTCGCATCACCACACGCAGACAAGATCGTTACTTACAAATCACTGCTCGACGAAACCGTACAATGACCGCGGTGATGTTGGTTACGAGGCTTCATAGTTCTTCAGGGATGTTAATAAGCAATCAAACCATAAGAAATAGCTTGCGTGAAGTCAATCTCCGTTCCCGGAGGCCGCTACGTGTACCACCTATTGATGCCCACAATCGCAGAGCCCGTTTACAATGAGCTCGTAAACACAAAAATTGGGCAGAAGAAGAGTGGCTTTTTGTGTATTTTTCTGACGAATCTTGCTTTGGTATGAGGCCAGATACTAGAAGTGCACGGTATTGCAGGACCCCTGGATGCCAAGAACATTTAAAATTATGCCAGGAAGTCCATGCATACATTGGTGGAACAATCATGATATGGGCGGCTATTTGGATCGGCGGAAGAACCGAACTGATTTGGATCAGAGGCAATCTCAATGCACAGGTTTACGCTGGAACGATTGTATCAGATGTTGTCATTCCTTTGCGAACTCAATTTGGTGATTCATTTCTGCTTATGCATGATAATGCACGTCCACACACTGCCAGAGTCGTTGCAAACACACTTGCCGTATCTAATATCAACGTTCTACCATGGCCTGCTCAATCGCCAGACTTGAATCCCACTGAGCACGCTTGGGATATGCTTCAAAGAAGAGCTCTGCCAAATATGGATGCCGTAAACACACCAGAAAATCTTTTACGCCTGATACGACGGACGTGGGCGGCGATTCCGCAACGTGATTTGGATGAACTCATATTGAGTAGCCGAATCGCTGCGATCGTGTTAAACGGCGGAAATACAGACTACTAATTGTTTATTTTACGCAATAAAAACCTTTAAAAACTTTTAAGCTATTGCATAGCTTTTATCGCGGGCTTTGAGCGCGGCGATCGAATCAAGAAATTCCGTAACGAAAATAAAACCTAACACCCCCCACTCCACCTACCATGTAGCTTGAATTAATATCAAAGAAAAAAAATACTGCATAAATAAAAACAAAAAAAAAATATTATAATTGCATAAGTTGATAAAAAATGCTATGCAATAGCTTTACCGCGGCAGTCCCCGAGTGCCACACGTGTTTTTTTATTTTTATCTTTCTATCACATTTTAATGTCAGGATTAACTAAGGTGAAAAATCCAGCATAAGCAAAAATCGTGAAAAGTCTTTATTAATGCAAAAGCAGAGAGTACTTCATCAATCTACACACACGAAAACATTTTATTTAATCAATCTAAATAGACATTTTTATATAATTTGGATAGGGCAATACAATATTTTCAAAATATAGTTTGATCCCTAGACACTTTTGATTTGTGTATTTTGATAAATTGATTTACCTGTTAATCTATAAATTATCTCCCGTTATTATTTATGGTTTTTTTATGCTTGGGTACCATATTTCATGTTAAGCTGACTTATTAGTGTTGTTACCGCCTAACATTATAAAAATCTCGTGTCACAGTGTTTGTTATCGAACTACTCCGAAACGGCTTGACCGATTGTTATGAAAGTTTTTATGTATATTTGGTAGGTCTGAGAATAGGTCGTAAAGTATATTTCATACCGCTGCGGGTGAAACCGCTGGGCGCAGCTAATAAACATATAAAATTATGTTAATTATAACCTAATGACAGATATTAATGGTGGTAGAAAAAAAGTGTCGTTAAGAAGAAAAATTTATTTGATTTAGTTCCAACAAACAATCCCATAAAATTTTCTTTTTCATAATATTATCGCAGAATGTAGATTAAAATACCGCGTGGTTGCTATCCGCCTTAAATATTTGCACCATTCTATGTATACATATTGTATAGTTCTATTAGTTATATCCAGTTCAGGGTTAGTATAATTTTGTTCTGTCGTAATAGTTAAATTGTACCCAAAAATGCTGCAGCATCTGAATTCAGTGACGGTGCACTAATACATTTTATGCAGTGCACTCAAACTGATTAGATTCATTTTTATCCGACTGTGCTCTACTAAAACAAAGTAACGAGATACTTTAGCGCGTAGCAGACTTACTATCTTTATCCATTTATTTTTTAAATGTAAATTTTGGAGTAATGACGCGATAATCTGTAAGCTCTTCTCATTAATATTTATAGGGGCTGCATTTACTATTTTTACTGCGTTGTGTTTATGGTTTTACTTTGCCACTTCTGTGATTACCGAGAGTGTGGTTTTATTTCTAGTTGATGATGATATCTACGTCATCATCACCATCATTATCATCATTCTCCTGCCCTTGTATCTACCAATTTATTTGGGGTCGGTGCCCCATTTTTTTTTTTTCCATAGGTGAACTAGCGCTGGGGCTCTGTCTCGCATAGGGTCGTAGCATTATGCTGAGCGATTGCCGTTTTGCGTGAATGTGACGCATATTTTCCCCCAACTCGTTCTTTTTTGTGTTTGTGTGTTTTTTCTTTGCGTCATGTTTACCGCAAATAAATGTATTTTCTTTCTTTCTTTTCTTTTCTTTAAAACTATTTGTCGTCATCTCGGTAGTCACCCCCTTTCTAGCCATTTCATCTTTCACAAAGTCCATCCATCGTTTCTCTGGTCTTCCCGTACTCATGATACCTACGTCATATAATTTAAAAAATAAAACAAACGTCAATGTAGCAGATACGTGGTCGTACAAATCTTCAGCTATAGTAACTGTTAAGTGTGAAGAGCGGAAAGAAAAAAAGAAGGAAACCAGAGTGACTGTAAAATTTCAACGGTAGCTGTTTACGCCTGACCTTTTTTACGATGTTGTTAACTGTTGATTCTTTTTAAACATCTGCGTCGTGAACTGTAAACTACATTGTTCGCGGTTTCAAACCTAAAATGGCGTTCTGAACGTGCTTAATGCTTAAACGTTTGATATTAACATTTTCTATAAAGAAATTCGTGACAAATGGGGACGAATTACCTACGTCAAAATGATTTATGTACTTTTATTCAATATGGGTTTACAATTCTCACACTCATTTAACAAAAAATTTAATCTTTTCTCTTTAAAATAGTAGTTTACTTTAGATATACTAAAGTAAACTAATATTTTAAAGAGAAAAGATTAGATTTTTTGTGTTTGTATTTTTGTTTATTTGTTACGCTTCCACGCTAAAACGGTTTAACGGATATGGATGAAACTTAGCACATGGGTAGACCTTGACCTGTATTAGGACATAGGATACTTTTTATCCCGATATTCCCACGGGATCGAGACTTATGCGGGTAAAACCGCGGGGCTCAGCTAGTGTGTAACACGAGTATGTTGTCATTAGGGCATTATTATACGAAACTAGCTGACAATGACTAGGAACTTAGTTAACATGAAACAGAGCAAACCATTGCTAAACTAAATCTTTTCGTCATCCAATTTTATTTTATCCTAAATGCCTAAATTCTTTCTGCCTACAATGCTACATCCATCAATCCGACAGCTAAACACACACAGTAGCCGCGAGGAAACATGAACCATTGGGCTGGAAGCGCCATTTTAAAACCCCTTAATAGTTCGGAAGACGTTCAGAAACCACCTCACTGTGTTAAGCGCAGATTGACATATTGTTTAACTTTGAACGGAAGTCTACGACTTTATCTTAAGGGGTGTGTGAGAAACACATGAAAAAACGTGGTTTTTGTGTACGTCAGGCATCCTTAGTGGTTGTTTTATTTAAGTAGTTTTGTTTATATTGTACTACGATCGGGTTAACGACTGAGTTTAAGTTTATAGTTACAGCTAGACTTTGCGTTAAACTGCCACGTTCAAGAGTAAACTTTTTTAGGTTATAAACCGTTTTGGGAGTATTAAAATGTCTCATTAGCTTAATTACTTCTTGAAGATGACGGTGCCTTAAAACTGGTGTGCCTTTTTTAATGACGGTTATTATTCACCACATTATTATTTCACAGAGGATACTTGCATTTAAAACTGTTAAAAATAGAGAATATTTTGCACATTGTGGTCAATTTACCCGTACAAAATGGATTTTAATTACGCTGGCTCTTCTTTCGTAGGCACAATCGATAGCCGATGAAATCCCCAATATCACCGAATAAACGGCTGTAAATTTTTCATTTGTCGCCCACAAAAGCCGAATTCATTTTCTGTGCGTCCAACTTCGTATTGACATGCTTCCAATGCAATGATATTTCAATACGCACAGGATTATTTTGTAATTCGTGTGAACGGGAGTACTGGACTGGAATCGATAAATGGAGTAAATGATTAAACATTTGATCGGTTAAATTATTCGCTTTGGTGCCAAATAATAATCCATTACAACCAGTTCTCGTATGTCCAGTAGCTCCTATTCTCACTAATGTTGTTTTATTTTCTACAACAACTAATTTTCTTTTCTCACTGCATTCACTATTACAAGCACGGAAGCCTTAATCGCCTCTAGCATCGATACAATTTAAAACGGAATAAAACGAGCAAAGCGAATCGATCTCTACCCTATCGAGAGCAAATCGCACGACTAAAGACGCTCTCTCCGACGGAATGCTCCGAGCGATTGGAAATACTTGTGTCTGAAGTTCAAACAGAAAAAAAGTTAATTGGTACTGTTTTTGTCATTGCACAGTCCCGTTACTTCTTCAACTAATCTCTCTATTCTCAATCGAGACGTCTTTACCTACTTTTACACGGTTTAGCTCCGAAATTGCGAAAGTCTTGTTGAAAAATTGGAACACTGACTTTTTTATTTGTTCTTTTCCGGATAAATTGATTATTTGGCTTCTTAGGAATTAATTTACTCACTGCTAAGTTGTTGGAATTAAGTAGGTTTCATTGATTTGTAACATCAAGTAATTTGAGGAACTTGGCTTAAGGAAAATTGAAGAGAAAAGTTACTGTTAAGTAGGTACTTGAATTAAAGAGAATTTGTAATAAGAGAATAATTATACTTAAATAAGTACCTACGACACGGTAGCTTTGATAACAAAAACAATATTTTCAAAAATAGATCACAGCATTTCGAGCTCAAATCCTAACTTCTTAACTAATATTATAAATGCAAAAGTAAGTTTGTATGTTTGTTACGCTTTCACGCCAAAACGGCTGGACGGATTTTGATAAAATTTGGCACACGATAGACTATGACCTGGATAAGGACATAAGCTACTTTTGATCTTGGATCGCAGACGAAGTCGCGGGCAATAGCTAATAGAGAATACTTTCAGAAACGAAACGGTATTTTAGAAATTGAATATTTCTTAGATCTGTTGAATAATTAATAAATCATAAGCTCTGCGAATATCAAAGAGGATCTTCAAAGTGTTCGCTTAGCAGTGCTATTAAAGTGGCGAGTAAATGCGAAGTATGTAGTAAATTAAACCATCCACCATATTTTGGGAAAACAATTTTACACACTTCTTAATCCTTCACACACGCTGCCTAAATTATAGACACACGTACCTAATTAAAAAGGAAATTGTCTGGAATAATAATAAGAATGGTAAAATTTCATATTAACTGTGTGGATATTTAAGGTAAAATCACGACATGAAATAAGTATACTTATTTGGTAAAATACATTAACCGTTACTAAAAATTACTCACATGTGTTACTGAATCATACTTTTCATGTTATGTCCAAATTTGGAAAGATGTTTGATTAAATATAGGAAATATTAATTTCGTATTGTGAGTAAAGTTACGCAGAATTCACACAGCAGCGCATGCGCCGGCCGCAAAGCGTAAACAAAGCGACATGCGCTGTAACAGTTACGCACATTATTAAATGCGCAAGCATCACGAAGTAACGTTTCCTTAATTTTGGTACTTTTCATACTAACTGTCTGCCGTAGGTACTAACAAGAGACGCAGTTAAAACAACACAAAATTAAAAGATAAACATGAAATGAGATATCTCGCAATCATGGAAACATGCTAGTTATAAAAGCCTACTGCTTTAATAATAATAACAATCAAGGGAAATACAAGTTTCATTAAACAAGCTTTATGTAGCTACTTCATATAGAATAACAGAATGACCTTCACAACGAACAGCATGACTCCAGCTACCCATATTTCATTCCCGCAAGTTATAAATATCTGCCGCGAAATTAATTGCCTCGTCCTGTATAACTTCAATACATTTTTCATTGTTTACATCCGCCGCGGTTTGGGCAAACACCGCACCATGATTACATTTTCACGTCAGTGTCAACTTCGAACAAAGACATAGAGAGAAAGCCATCAGTCATTATCAGGAATTCAGGAGAAAGAACAATAAAACGACGAGTCACGGTCGTTAACGGAATTCACCTTACAATAAGGGAACTCTGAGGGCACCAGCCAGCCTGAATACTTGGTTAAGGTTTGACGGAATGTTAGCAAATCTGAAGAGTCACGGCTGCCTCTCACGACGCAAGTAATTAGGTATTTAAATAAATTAGCTACTAAGTAAATGTTGAATTTGTGTAATGGGCTTAGAGAACTTGGTCGCGCTGCGGCGTAAAATTAGTTTACAAGCCCTTTTAATGAGCACTAGGTTTTACAAAATTCTCGCTCATTTGTTGGTTAAGTAACAAAGATACGATGGTGTAACTTTTTAAACAACCTATTGTTGATGATATTGTTCTTGTACGCCGACCATTATCATCAACATTTTCGTACTGGCCTTATCTCAATATATCTTTAATATTCATCCATATATCTTTGCTTTAATCAGCCATAATAACATTTATGCTTATAAAAGTTTAAAGATCACCGTAACTTAATAAATAGTTTTAGTACCTCCACCACGTAATATCAGCAGGTTATCTTAAATTTCTGAAAAGAGGTTTAGTTATAAGAGGAATGGTATCAGAATTCTAATCCCCTTTCGCTATTGGAAATACGGGTAAGTAAGTAAGGTGAGCTCGAGCGCAGCATAACTCTGATTTGGAACACGGCTCTTATAATAAAAGCTAACATCTTGAAGATGGCGGATGAATAGACTGCGCTGTACAGGTAAGCAATCCTTTGAAATTTTCAACTCGAATTTCCTCGGAGCATGTCAATTCAAGCTTAGAAATCAGACAAGCCGTTCTTCAGCAATTATAAATTATTTATCACCATTATTAATTAATGTCTAAACGTTTATTGGTATCGTATTTTAATTATCAACTACATAAATTATAAATCAACAACGACCGTTTCCATAAACAACTTCCTTCTACAAGATTGAGTTAGTTTTATCAAGATTTATTTCAAAGCGGCGCAGTTGAAAAGACGTAAATGATATTCAAATCTGAATAAGCTAAACAGTGCGTCGCAAGTCTTAACTTGGCTAAACTGGCGTACCTGCTCGTACGTTCAACCACATAAGGGTATAATTATTAAATTTTCTTGTACGCCAGTATATGTTTTAAAACGTTTGAATAAGGGTGGGAATGGCGTGTGTGGTTGCTGAGGATTTAGTTCCTTCTGTATGCATTACATGCGTCAGCCAAGACCATTAGAGCAAAATGACTGTACGAGGTGTAGAGTGTAAGAGGAACGTTGCTGACACGGTCCAAGACTCCGCGTCAACCGCTACGACATATGAGATTTTAGTTACTAAATCTTGTATTCGTGTAACTGCTTCGTATATCAACTAACTACCGTTTTATGTCTGTCCCTAATCTGCCTGATATTAGTAAGTTAATAATGTTAAGACCATAACGTTCAGAATTTACATATTTTGGCACGTAGGTACAGAAGCTGTCTGAAATTGCGACATAGGCAATTATTTTAGTAGGTAGGCTACCACTGTATTTTATAATCAACAGGTTGCAAAACGTAGACTGGTCAAAACAAAAACAGTATCTGTTCAGAACAGGTATTTCAACGTCACGCATACCATAATATTTACCATAGCTTGTCCTACTAGTCACAATTACATAACATTACTATCATTGTATCTCGATGTCACTGCTAAGAGTACCGACGTAGAGTAATAACCACCTCTAATCGTCATGCTCCGGGGCACTCGAGTACGTCTCCGTGGAACAAGTTTCAACATCATGCCTTCTCAAAAAAGAAGACCACATCAATCATTAAAGCACTTTCTAAACTGTTTATTGTAATTTGAATCTTTTATACAGACGTTGCTACAGTTCAACGTCCATTTATTGTATCGGCTTCTGAGTGCTTGAACCAATCTGCCGCTAGATTTAGTCTATTAAAGCTATTGGCTGTGCCTTGTTAGCAATTATTCAAACATAATACTTTATTGACGCATTTAAAGACCTCTCCAAACTTTCAAACTAATAAAACATCAAAAAACTGTTAGTCTTCCAATTTCATGCAATTCCTCGTTTATACCACGTGCAGTCAAAAACAGTCTCGGTAAATCAAATACCCTTTCATAATGTTTCTTTTTCAGCCGTAATGCATCAAATAGAGTTGAGAAAAAGAAAAAAGATGCGCGTAATCACTTCAACGACATAGCCTCGGCAAGAACGAACAATGGTCGAGAAAGTTACGTTGGCCATTACTATTGTATTGCTTCTGATTTAACACTCGAACTAATAATAACTTTACGCCTCAAAACTGCCCACAATTCACAATGATGGACAAATGAATTTTGTAGCAGGAATCTTAACCGATAAACCTATTTATTGTATTCAAATCATTTTAATATATTGAAGATGCGGCGGGTAAAACTTCACATAAAACTATCCAGGTTACCTAGATATTTTATTAAAGCTAGAAAACAATAATGATAAAGCACGACACAAAATTTAAAGATCGCTGCATAATTACTGATTTAACGACCACCGTGAATAGACTAGCAAATAAAATTCAGCACTCAAAGCGGCAAGCAAGCAGCTAGCAGTAAACTGTCTGCTAAAATTTTATGGTTTCAAAGCTTTTTCTCTGTATCGCTCGAAAGGTTGACAAATCGGATCGTGGAGCGAGTTACCATAGTACAGCCAGGTCGTTGTACCGCAGAGTTCTAGTTCAGGCGATAGTGGATAAGGAACAGTCAACATGCCTCGGCCAAACAAAGGACGCACTTGTTTTGCTTTATTTCGCAATGTGGTGCTTTTATGGCTGCTTTTCCGGTTGACATTTTTAAGGTATTTCTTGAGCACTGTAATTTGTAACGGTCAGTGTCTTAAAATGAGGATGGGTTCTATTCAGACGAAGTTGACGCGGTGAATGAACGGACTTGGTTGTTTGAATATAATGTTGTTTTAAAGAAAGATAATTTTGGAAAATATTCAGTTTCATCGTAGTACTCTTCGCCGCCCTGAGGCTAGATGGAGCGACGATCTTCGCAGGGTGGCTGGTAGCAGCTGGAAGAGAGTTGCCAAGAATCGAGCTAAATGACGTGAAATTGGAGAGGCCTATGTCCAGCAGTGGACTGCTGTAGGCTGAAGATGATGATAATGACCCTTCGTGTTATTGGATATTTCATCATAGTTTGGACACACAGTGTACCTGGTAACTTTAAAACTCTCTTGTGCTCCCAAAACTTCAATGACAATTATGAGGTTACTATTACTTAAAAAGAGTACAACCTTAAATGGCCTACACTTACTTTAAAGATACATACAGTCATATAAAGACGTTCGTCCATACAAAGTGGTCTTGCACACTTCGAACACCAAAGACCCATACGTAGCAAGACAAAAAGTAATCACGCCTAATTATCTATTTGACGCTGGCGAATAGTTAGTTATTCAAAAAGCCTGCCCCCCTTTCCCCCTCACCTCTGTTACTCAACACAACACGGCTCATTAGAACCGTGCCGTGGGAAGCACCGGCCTGCTAGTGCCGATGCACCGACGATAGCGACAAACTTATCGATAAACGTTATGCCTACGATTAAGAGAAAAATATTCTCAGAATGAATTGGGCGTACCATTGTCATATTCTGTAGTGCCTACTTTGAATTTTTTATGTATTTTACATTTTTATTCATGTTAGTAAAAGTGAACATGGTAGTGAAGGCTGATTGTCACAACCAATGATTAGATAATGTGGATTTAGAATACTGGGATAAAAGAAGAAATTAAATTGGAAAGCGGAACCTGGAAATAGCCAATATTAATTACGCGAGGCAGAAAATCCATTTATCTATTTAAGGAGAACTTTTTTATTTCACTGCCAAGGAAATTTGGAGAACTGCGTCCAAAACTTAAAACTGAGTACCTTTAATTTTATTTTAGAGACAAAAGATACTTTAAGGATTTATATAACAAGAATGATGAACGCTTTTAATTACGTTTTATATTGGAATAATATTTCACTAAACGGACAAACAAAAATTTTAATTAAATTAGCTTCGAGGTAGATTTTCCTCCGTCTTTCGCATTTCCCATTTTATTTTGAATTAGAAATTAATTCTGTAATAAAGAACTGCGTGGAATGTTGTGACTAGCGATGATTGACGACCGATGGAAATATAAATTTTACGATCATGAAATCATGACACTGTAATAAACACAGTATCGGAGGTTTAAATTGGGGACGCAGAATTTGCACAATTTTATTACGAACTGTCAAACATAATCTACATTTTCATTACATTTTTGATCAAGTGGAAAATCTTAAAATATTTGTCTTTTTCTTTACATTATTTTTATTATCGATGCCATATAAGAAATTCAGAAGTTGATGATAAATTCATCGACATTCTTTATGAGAAAACCTCGACAAACAGCAACCACTAGTTAGTTTGCAGCGCAGCGTTTACAAACAACGGTGGCTGCGAACGACTGACTACATACGAACACTATGTGAATATAACTTTCAGTTTCAACATACGTGAGAATAGCGAACTTATGTTCAGCATGCACAAGGGCTTTGGCTGCAAACACTTGGATGTTGGCCCCAACGGCCACGGCCAATAGAGCCAACGTACAATTTGTCAAACAGCTAACGGTGTTATTTACTTAGCCAATTTGACGGTCTTGTTTCTCGTAATGTTGAGTTATGGTAACTAACACCGGTGTTTTGTGTAATAAGTAGGATACATCAAGATACAGGACGTGTGTTGGTTTGAACTAGATACATTAATTTGTGATTTGATAAAACTTACCTATTCAGTTCAGACCAACAATAAGTGAAAAGACATTGTTCGATTGCTCTGGTAATACGAAAAGTTGAATACGGATTATGAAGAAGAATTATAAAGAAACAGTATCATAGCACTGCCCCACAAAAGATGACATATTTTCAATACGGGGTTAGACACTTAAGTTCACACACCGCACTAACTACAGTGCACATGCTCGCAGTGATTTCAAAGAATCTATAAAAATTCTGACTCAACTAATTCCCTGAAATGCTGCAGATATGGCATGTTTAGTCTTGTCGCTCTCATGCGCTTACTGCAATAAGCTCTCAAATAGTTTAATCCCACCAAACTCAGCTTTGGAGTTCCTCAAACTTTGACAACCGAGCTCTATTAGGTATAGACAATATTGTGAGAATAATTTTGCATTTATACTTAAATTTTGCGACCAATCTCATAATTTCCCCGCCATAATTAGAGGTAAAACACAAAGTACTTAATAATACGAGAAAAAAGAAATCAGATTCAGTAGCCATTAAAAAGTTGCCAACCTTATCTAAAAATCTGTCTTTCTTAAAACAAGTTGGGACGGGCTCTAGTTATATTAGCCTGAGAAGTGACATTACAAGGAAAATTTCATCTTGTTTAACTTAAATCGTAACTTTTTATAGCCGTGGGTCGCGTGAATTTACTCTATTCCGAACAAGATGCAGATATAACGAGATAATATTTTGCTTCACAAAAATATCTTCTGAAATATTAGATAAGCTTATTTTTCCGTGAGTGTCAAAATAATGTTTTCACTTCAGTAGCTCAAACATGTAGGTTTTGCTGCCTGAAATCAGTGAGCAAAATGCGATTTTGCTCACTGAGTGAGACCAAGTAACTTTTTAATTATTTTTTTTCAGAAAGCCGCGAATATCTTATTCATCCTTGGGTAATCATACAATTCGAAACATTCACACTCTATCTCTTTCCCGCCATTAGAAAGAGAGAGAGACAAAGACCAGCCCTTTCGAAGTTCCGATTTTGAATTCGACCTCAAAGACAAACACGTTCGGAATTTCGTACTAACTAAAGAAATTTTTCAAAAAGATAATTATGTCTTTTAATGTAATTTATTAAATTTTTAACTTATTGTTGTATTTAAACGAAAATAAGTATTTACTGCAAATAAAACTGATATTTAACATGTACATATTTATTTCTTGTTACAATAATGTTACGTAATATATTTTGAATAATAAAATATCATGGGTGCTATTTCCGAACACGCCTTAATTTAAATAAAAGAGCGGGTTACTTTTAATTTGCAGAATTGCAGTAATTTTACTTTTAACTTTTAAAATGTTCCATTTTATTGAATTGGTACCTCTACCTACAATCTTAATTATTTTGATTCACAATAAATAGTTATTTCAATCTATTCCTGTTTATTATGTTATCTCCTAAAGTGTTCTCGCTGCTGAAGTGAAAAGTTATGTGTGTTACACGAGAGCAAAGTTTTTTGCATCTCGTGCCTTTGAATCCCTCGCCACACTCAGGATTCAACTTTAGAATCACTCGCTACGCTCGTGATTCAATCGTTGAATCCTTCGCTTGCTCAGGATTCAAAATCAGCACTCGCAGCAAAAAACGACTTTGCTCTCTTGTTGCACAAATAACTATTTCTATTTAATAATTTCTCCCCATTAAAAGCTGTAACCCCAGTTTTCCATCCGACGGAGCCAGAAATTTAAATTCAGGAAGGTAAACGAAGTATTGTTTTTTTATGATATAAGAGGGATCACTTGTAAATTAAAAAGATAGAGACAAAAAGAGTAGATAACGGGAAACAATTGGGAAAAAAAAAAAAAAATTAAAACCTTTTCTTATTTAAAAAACATTATATTACTGTGTTTACCCATTCTGGCAGACACATTTGACCCGATATTTGGCAAAATATTCCCTCAACATCCAAAAACGTGCGTTTGACAAGTACAAAACTGCCAAGTTAGCGAAACTACAGAATCAGATTATAAACTGGACAGTTCTGAATTTGAAAATAAAGGAAAGAGCTTAAAACGAGGTTGGCACAGCTTGACGGGCAATCGGTAAAACTATCAGCAGGTTTCAGAAGAAATAAGCTTCGCCAGATCCTTGTTATTCAGTAAAAGTAGGTTAAAGCTCTAAATTAAAACTACGTACAAAGTGTGTTAAGACTCGTGGATATTATAAGACGGAGTGAAGGGATAAATTGTTTATACGTATAAATTATCGTGTCAGTTAGTACGCACCAACTAATCCCTTGGAATGCGCTAATCACAACTGAAAGTTAACGTGTTTCATGGAAAATAAAATATGTATATGCATCTCGCATACAAAAATGTCATAAATTATCCTAAATTTCACTCGAAATTGTTTTAAAAGGTGTAATAAATATCATTAAAATGTTTTTTCTCGCACCTGAGCACAGTTGGACGCTGTCCAGATTTTGAACGTTAAATTGCGGCTGTGAGCTGCGTTTCGCTGACCAATGTCGCTTATGATATTTCTATTACTTAAAGTATTAACAAAACGGGTAATGTATGTTGAATTACATTACATTTTATTGCGGTTAACAGTTATATTTCACGTTATTATAACGTTTGCGGATTTTCGTGACTTCATGTTTTATCATAAAACGTGTAGAAGTCATGACGGCGTGATATGAGTGGTATTGAGAGGATTTAGCTAAATAAATCCGCAGATTCAATATAGTATTTATTTAAATGGGGTAGATTAATGACTCTAAAATTACCAAAAGAAACCGTCACAGTGCTACAAATAATTCCTATGTGTGTAGTGCTTGCTGTATCGAAATTTCGAAAATATCAAAGATTTAAATCGTTAAATCACCGTACCTACTAAGTCGCGCGGAAAACTGTCCATACTGAGAAGACTGAGCTCATACAATAAAAATGGCGTTTCCATGACAATCAAGTCAAGTCTCTGCGACATTGTGTGTCAGAGGTGTCAAAACGAAACAGAACCGCAAGCGTCTTTTGACGCGGCAGGGCGAGCGAATAGACGATTGAAATCTTTGAAAAAATATAAAGGTAAAAAAATAACAAAAATAACATTCGTTATTTATTGCAAGAAATTTCTGTTTTTGATTATTGTGATGACTGTTTTCACCTATTGATTCTGAGTTATAAATTCAAAGCACCACATTAGCTTTGATGAATGTAAAAATACTAGGCGCAAGTATTTTAGAGGAAGATAAAAAGAAAAATAAATCATTGAAGGTTTTTTTTTAATATGATGACTAATGTGATCATTCATGAAGACACGAGGCAAGAGCGAGAGGAAGCTTCACGAAAATGTTGAATTTATTTAAGAAAAACTTAGGCCCGTTTCAATGAAGACTGACTCATGCAGTTTGTTCCTTTACAAATCTATAAAGGCAATAGGTTTCGCTTTCACGCATCTGTTTAAAGGTTCCGTACCCAAAGGGTGCCAACGAGAGTCTATTATTACCGCCGTGTGTATCTTTTGAACCGACACTTGAAATTGTCACAGAGTGTGAACTATTATATCCTCTATAACAGCAAATATTTAAAAAAAAGTTAAAAATTAAAGGGGGACTCCCTTTGATTTTTTACAAAACCCATACACGAAACATGTTTTTTTTGGCGTTTTTGGCTTGATTATTACTAAAGTACATAAAAATAAAAATGTGTTAAATATTGTACAAAAATATGACATTCCTTGACCTTTTCATTTCACGAGTGTAAAAAAAACCCATGAATTTATAACGCAATCCCAACAACAGTATACCGAAGAGCAGTTTAATACAAAATTGTAGCAAAAAACGTACAAGTCCAACTAACGGGCCATTCAAAACCGGGTCTATTTTCCCATTATAAACGCATCGTAAGTCGTAGCCTTACAAGCAGTGAAGCAGTGTATGCGGAACTTCTACGCACCAGTTTCATGTCACTCTCGATCGTATATCATTCGACATAATTGCATTTACACTGTGTATAATAGCAGGTATAATCTCACGGTCCGGTGTCGCCCGCTATTTAGCACTGTTAATACTGCCACGCTTAAGAACAATAGTTCGTAAAATTTATTTATAACCTGTTTATTATTCATCAAAATAACAATAACTAGCTTTTATTCGGTTTTGTTTTAATGTGAGTTGGTTCTTACAGTCGTTTACTTTATGCTGGTTGTCGTTTTGCTAACGGTGAAGTCAAGCATGTCAAATAATCTGTATAGAAAACCTTTTTTGTTGTACCGAAAGACCACTTTCTAAAACAAAACCTTAATTTAGAGACCCAATAGAAACAATACCACGCCACATTACGCCAGCTGTTAACTTAAAAAAAGAACTACCCCAAGTCCGAGGTAACGGACGGGTCTATTTCAAATAAAAATGTCGAATCGGATCTGTCAATTCGGAAATCGTAAGTTAAAAAACGGCTGATAAAAACATGCGGTCGGAGCCATCCGGGCACGCGGCAGATGTCCGACATCAAGACGTTATGGAGGGTAATCCAGCTCACATGTTGTACGAAAAACGATCGGGTGTGCACGCCGCGTATCGATTCAACACTACACCCCGATCCGCCGACATACTTGGACGCTGTCACCCGCGCCTCTATAATATTAGAAATAGATCAGATGTAAGCAATAAAGGCGACTGACGAAAGATTCAGACATGTATATTGAGATATGAAATAGATTTATCCAATACCCCACAAATGTATGCCGTGCGATTTTAGTTTTATTGCGATTATGATATCCATTCACATTTCACACTTTATAAATATTCGCCGTTCTCTTTATTTATTTGCTGAAATGTCGCGAGAAATTTTCGCTAAACTACACGTAATAATAGATGCACTGGGTATGTCTAGGGTTATATTTAGATAGATCCTACGCGCAAAGTATGCTAGTTACCTGGACTGAATGTTAAACCTAAATACGTGCAGTGTTGCGTTCAGTTTACACAAACTTCTAAGAAACTCGACCGATTGACGCAATTCCGGTCATGGATCTCGAGTTGCCCGGACCGAATTCAACTGCTCTTCGGGCTAATTTCCGAACGTCAGTTTGTTCTTTATTCAATTTCCGTTTTCGGCAACACCACGTTCAAATTTTAAAATTATTTTTGTTTCTTTTTTAATTAATCGCGATAAAAATCATGGTGTACAATTACAATCAATCTCGATTTTTAAGAGAAAAATAAATAAATGAGCAAACAAAAAAGGGTAAATATACATTTGGCTTCCTAAATTAAATTCTTCACCGGGATTAACGGGAATTACGCAATTAGGGAAAATAAATTACTATCAGGTATTCCAAGAAACGGGACGAGTGGCGAGCTACAAGGGTCCTATAGAGAATTGAAACAAAGGGGTTGCTAAAACAACAGGTTGACGACAGAATATACACAAATCAAAAGTGTGTTGCCCTATTGAAATAAAATAAAAATGTCTATTTAGATTGATTAAATAAAATGTTTTCGCATGTGTCGATCTTCGACGATCTGACGAAGTACTCTCTGCTTTTGCATTAATAAAGACTTTTCGCGATTTTTGCTTATGCTGGATTTTTTACCTTAGGTAATCCTGACATTAAAATGTGATAAAAAGATAAAAACAATAGTTTTTAAAGGTTTTTATTTCGTAAAATAATCAATTAGTAGTCTGTATTTCCGCCGATAAAGCGTTTAACACAATCGCAGCGATTCGGATACTCAATATGAGTTCACGTTGCAGAATGGCCGCCCACGTCCGTTGTAACAGGCGAAAAAGATTTTCTGGTGTGTGTACGGCACCCATATTCGGCAGAGCTCTTTTTTGAAGCATATCCTAAGTGTGCTTAATGGGATTCAAGTCTAGCGAGTGAGCAGGCCATGGTAGGACATGGACATTAGCTGCGGCAAGTGCGTTTGCAACGACTCTGGCAGTGTGTGGGCGTACATTATCATGCATAAGTAGAAATGAAGCACCAAATTGGGTTCGTAGAGGAATGAAAACATCAGAATACAATCGTTTCAGCGTAAAACTGTGCATTGAGATTGCCTCTGATCCAAATCAGTTCGGTTCTTCCACCGATCCAAATACCCGCCCATATCATGATTGTTCCACCACTGTATGCATGGACTTCCTGGCTTGATTTAAAACTTTCTTGGCGTCCAGGGGTCCTGCAATACCGTTTACGTCTAGTATCTGGCCTACCGAAGCGTGATTCGTCAGAAAAATATACAAAACGTCACTCTTCTGCTACCAAATTTCTGTATTCACGAGCCCATTGTAAAGGGGCTCTGCGATTGCGGGACTCAATAGGTGGTACACGTAGCGGCCTTCGGGACCGGAGATAGACTTCATGAAAGCGATTTCTTATGGTTTGATCGCTTATTAACATCCCTGAAGAGCTATGAAGCCTCTTTAACCAACATCATCGCGGTCATTGTACGATTTCGTCGAGCAGTAATTTGTAAGTAACGATCTTATCTGCGTGTGGTGATGCGTGCTCGGCCTCCATATCGCTCTGCCACGATGCCAGTGATGCGGTAACGTGTAAGTTGACTTATAACACTCTGCGTAGTGCCCAAAGCGATAGCCACAGCACGTTTCCGAGCACCAGCTTCCAACATTCTCTGATCTAACAGGCTCTGATTATTTCTTCTCGGCTCAAATGACGAATTATCTCCATAATAACGTTATTTGTATTGATTCCTCTCAAAATTATGGCAGAAATTTTACTGATTTGGCCTCAAACCCGTTGCAGGATTATGTAGGAATACGACTTAACAGAGGATTTTCATCTTTTGACCGAAATTTAAAAACTATTCTCTTTTCAAATGACGAAATTAACTAAAAAATATCCATAGGAGTTACAAAAAAATATAATTAAAAAAACTGGAAGAAACGTGCTTGATCCCTAGACACTTTTGGTGTGTGTACAAACATCTTTCACATTAAAATTGTACGTGTAAGAACGTTTATCCCTGCGGTCCTAAATACCACAATTTAAAAACACGGTCATAATCCATGGCCTGTTTTGGTGGGCAAGTTAAGCGGATTTTGTGGGTCGTGTCTGTTTGTGTAAAATAATACTTAATAGCAGGTGTAAAATGTAACAAAACGAGATGTAGATGGATACAATGAGAAAGACAATGATTGATACACAGGGTCGTAGAGAAAACCATTTTACTCGGGAGCTGCCCCGCGCCCCTCGATGCCCCCTCAACCATCAAAACAGCCGTCTCGGCCGAATATTAAATTTGCTTCATCAGTAAAAAGCGAGTACATTTCGCAATATTGTGAATTTTGTTCGGATAAATTCGGCTAAAAATGTTCCACTGTGGGCGATAAATGTAATTACTTATTGAAATAACTAACTATAAATATTGAAGCGTATACTTTTCTCTTGCAGATATCTACATGTTCGAAACATTACGCTTTTGTAAAGCTTATAATTCTTGAATATTAATCATTTAAATAGTGGATATTCCTACGTATATTAGAAGTTATTCAGTTTTTATTCTACTTACATTTTCCGACAAGAGTTTCCCAGTGGGGTCGATTTTACCGCTAAAATAAATCTTGGAAGTCTTACCTGAAAAGAGAAAAGTTTTTATTAAAATTAATTCGTACATTTACTACAAAAGTGTTAAATGAATATAGCTGGCCGCCTACCAACTCCTCTTAGTTTTAAAATGGATGTATCAGAGAATAAATATCTCAATCAATCATAATAAGCATTATAACACCTTTTTCATTAAAGAGGTGGCAGTCAGAAGTACGGTTACGATACTAATATAATATATTTATTATAGGATAACATGACCACCTGTCATATTATGACAGGTGGTCATGTTATCCTATAATAAATACACTACCTGCTTCAGACTGGTCTAGAAAGTCTTACTAAACTAACTCCAGAAATAACAAAGATTAAACCTATTACATAAAACGTAACACTCAAAGTATTTCCAAACTCCAACAAAATGTTTCCTTTTTCTCGCTAATAACATAATTAATCCGATCAAAATATTAGTTGACGTCTTATGACAGGCAAATGTTCTCGAAATAATTTCGCTGTCGTAAAATATCGTTAAGTATCGTAATGCCATGACTCTTTGGGTACGGCTGTTGCCATGCAATTAGGAAGGGAAAACAAGAAGGAATGAAATAAAAAGTGCATGCCCTCGACAGATGTTGGCGCATTGGCGCTGAGCGATCGAGACAGGTGCATCCCACAGGGCTGCTCCGCAATCCACAACCAATAATTACTTTAATAAAATTATAATTCACATTTCACATACGCGTTTATCGATACGATGAAAATTATAACGTTTTTTGTTGACATACCTATTTCTCCACCAATATTTACGTTGTCGCCAATAACTTCATAATGGCAGTGTTAAATAGTTTGAAATGTAGAACAAATTCATTAATTTTAAATATGCGCGTGCTAAAATATTTACAGGTTGAGAATTAATAGATATTTAGGCGGTTTAATTATTTTGTTAGGGGCAATTAATGTTGGTTTAAGCAATTCATTTATCACAGGGTGCTGGGCATCCTACTACTCAAAGGTCCATAGATCCAACAATTTGGCAAACCGAGCAATTTGCACTAATCGCTATAGTTCCCGAGCAATTTGTGCAAATGACGCGTTACTGGCTCGGCACGATGCTCTTCCACTAATGAGCTATCCACGCAATTATTACGCTATCGATTGTTACTCCTTGAATCGAGGGTACAATTCGAACTGATTGATTTTGTAATTAACAACCCCAGTAGATACCTATCTACCTAATATCTTTCTATATTGGTATTTAGTAGAAAATGCTGTAAGCGGATTGCAAGCCTCTTTATTAAAAAAGGTCTAAAAAAATCTAACGAAAAAGTTTTTATTCATAGTCTTTTTTTAAACTGCATATGTTATCTCTGCCATTGTTGGCAGGCGTAGGTAGCTCCTTTTTTTTAAACATTTATAATACTTAAATAATTTATAATTTACACTTTTTCATATAGGGGTAGAGGTGATAAATACTACAATGCTTATAATTAAATAACAAAGCCAGATTATCTAAGGCAGTCCTGGAAAATATGAGATAGGTACTTATATACAATATTTTTCAACAATTAACAATAGTAAGTACCTTATCTTAGACTTAACAGCTGATTACGAACTCTTTTGTGCTGCAGGACTATACCATACAATTTTTTTTTTTAACTTTGCATATACTTGCCAGCCCTGCGTAAATAATCGAATATCGACAGCGCGGCCGCTTCTTGGCCGCCTGCTAATCGACCTACTAATCGCCGGCCGCCGAGCAGTTAGCCCACCATCCACTGAAAATAAATACCTACCAACTTTCGCACTTTATTACACCCAGACAATACCCTGCACATTATTTAAAATAGATTCGATTACTACACAACTGACGCTAATAGAATTTATACTCTATGCTATAATAACCACCTGCCTTGTTATTTAGCCGTTAATTATCGATTACTGCCACACAACCCGCAATTATATTTTATTGCGACTGTTATTGTCCGTTATTCAAGACGTACTACGATAGTTTCTCACCAAGAAATATGTTACTTAACACGTTTTATAATGTTAAGAAATATAAAACCGCGGCTTAGTAAGAAAGCCGCTTGTAATCGTCACGAGAAAACAAAGAAAAAATTAAGTCGTGCGCCAAAATTGTAATAAAGCAATCCCAACAAAGACATTCCACAAGTCCGGCTTACGGCACCGGCCAAGCCGCGGCGACGAGCCTCCACCTCCCCCTCCCGTCGTTGTTTAATTCCATTAAACCACCCCTTTTATCTTTTTCGCTTTTATCTTTTCCCCACTATTGGATTACTGAACAAAATGGCGTGCAAGAGACACACGCAATCTTTCGCCTTTGCCATTACTTCACCTCTATTTGTAACAGCCTTTTCCGTTGCTACTACAGCTTTTATGCACGCGCTATTAAAATATGAACTATTCATAATTTTCTTTCAGATGCTTTTTCTGAGATAACATCTTTTATGTTATGTAACTGGAATGCTTTTAACGGTAACTTTGTAGAATCACAAGTAACAGGTCGTGTTATCGTGTACCGAGAAAAGTTTATGTAGCACTTTTAGTTCCAGACCGATGCTAAAATTAACTCCCGTAGCTCTAAGTAAACGTAAACAGTTAGAAATAACAATCTAAAACAAAATATCCACTATCCCTAACGAATTTCATAAAAAAAGGGCCAGATGTTTACAAAACAAACAGCACACATGAAGACTAATTAAATACCTAGTTTGTTTGGTTTCGTTCTCACATTACCGCCACCCTCGCACACCACTTTAATCTATATCGCGTAACACGTAAACAACGAGTTCAATTCAATCAAACTCTTCGGTGTAGTGTCTGCGTGAACTGTCAAAGTAACATTCGTAGTTTAAATGACGTTCTCAAATTGAAATGCTGGCGCCCGCGTCGACGACGAACCGAGCAGCTCATTCGGTCGTGAATGTAAACTGAACACGAATTTTCGCTTAATTCGTTAGTAATATTATATGAGCAGGGGAGTAGGGAATGTCGGATATTATGGGCATGGAAAGGTTACAGTGTGGTTGAGTGTGCACACTTTATTAATTTTACGTCAACATGTTAAAATGAGGCTTTAAACGTTATAATTTCAAAAATGTTTATTCATTATGCTACGAAAATAACATGCGTAAATTTTTTAGTTACAATGATAAACTGTTAAAGAAAATTCGGCTAAAATTAATAAAAACTCGAGCCTAAAGGCTCCCATAGACAGGCGCGACGCGACAGCGCTACACAAAGGCGCCGCTCGTCGCGCGACACGCGTTGCCTTTGAGTAGGGCGTCGCGTCGCGCCAGTGTGTACGAGCCTTAAAGCATCCAATATTTTTAGCAACGCAAAAAAATCCTCTAGCATACACATACGTACATAAACACTCGACTTCTTCCCATGGGGGTAGGCAGAAACTACAGAATGCCACCTGTTACGATCCTTACTTACTCCAAAAAATCCTCTAAAATTACGTAAACACCACCTCACCCGCGTTCATCGAGTGTTAACTGTAAAATCGCTTTACTCAGCACTTGAACTCCTAAACAATGTCGTTTGTCTTGAAACTCCATCACTTAAACAAACACGCATATTCGCAAGTTGTGTAACCATCAAAGTGATAGTGTAACTTGCTGCACGTCGATTAGGGTGAGTAACGCAACTAATTTCTAATATGTTTCGTTAACGGCACTTACATGAGTTCCCGTCGCCGACCGGCAAAATTTCACCGTAGGTAACATAGTTGGGTAACTTAGTTAGACGTTCCATGTTCCATGTTATCACTGTACTGGGAGGCAATCAGGGCTTTGAAGAAACGAAAGTCTCCACATAAAGATTTATATCGTCATGATCCGTCACCAACCCATCCAGAATGAAGGTATCATCAGCTGAGTTGCTCACAAAATTGTCAAGGCCTGTGATGTGATTCTTCTTGAAGGATCGACTTCTACTTGGTCACTTCTCCCTTCAGGACCATCTGATCTGACCAAATTCCGTACCGTATGTAGCTGTTAAGGCTTCAAGATCGGACGAGGTTTGAATCATACCAATCTGGCGCTTTTCGTGTCTCCGTGTATCATCGTATCCTTAAAAGAGCAATTGATGGTCTTCTGTTGTATGTTGATATTTTAAATAAATTGGTAACGTCAGTCTCATGATACAGAGCGTTCTCCTTACACTCTCATTCACAAGAAGCAAAAATAATTTAATATTAGTCGCATTTTGCGCGGAATTCTGCGCCAGTAAGCAGATTGTTAACAATATCTTCGTTGCGATATGGTTTCAAGTATTTTACCATTTATGTACGTAATAAAAGAACCTATATCATACAAAACGCCAAGGACATTTACCTGCTGTCTGTTTGGTTTTTCTTTGCGAGGTTTCTTTGATTTGGAATAAAATAGAATTAAAAATGGATTCATGTTCATGTTTTTCTCCTATTACAACTGGGTAATTACGTAACACACTAACAATAGGAATAGCTTTCATTTTGACAGTTCAACAACATTCATTGCGTTATTTACGTTGTTGAGCAGACACATTTTTCGAACATATGAAGCAATGGTTTAGCAATAGGCTTCAAAATTATTCAGATTTTGATAGATAGTGTGTTACACAATTAGGGCGCTTTTTTTTTTTTTTTTTTTTTTTTTGGGTGGGAAATCATCAAATGACGTCTCCCGCTCTGGGCGGAGCGGAAGGGCGTGTCAGACTCTTACTGACTAAAACCCACCCGTGTTCCTTCAGTTGCCTGTGCGCCAGGGCCACGGTAACTCTTTCGAACAATCCGCAGCCCCGGCAGGCATCGGTCCTATCGGACCCCGTCAATTTTGCTGACATCTCTTTGAGGCGCGCGTGGAACACGACGCGCCGTCGACCCGGGCCTGGTCCTTACCGGACGGCGAGCTGCCCATTGCTCGCCGTCCGCAAGCCCGCGCCTACGGTGGCCGGGAGTCGGCAATCGACTCCCGACGCCCAGGGTGTCTCCTCCTCCTGCGGCGGCTAGGGGCGCGAGGGCGCAGAGATTGCCTCGCCCTTTCGCGCTCCGCCTCCTCCTTCGCGAGCATTACTGCTTCGCAGAAGGAGGTGACGGCTTCCCATTCCCTCTCGCTCCGTACCATGGCCTGAACCAGGGCCGGACGCGAGAGGTCGCCGCCGTCGATCGCCGCCACGAGGACACGGCGGTGCTCCGCCCAAGCCGGGCAGACCTCCACCGTATGCTCCACCGTGTCCTCCGGTCGATCCACACAATGGTAACACCCGGGCGTTTCCTCCCGCCTTATTCGAAACAGGAACCTCCCGAAACAGCCATGTCCGGTGAGGACCTGCGTCAGGCGGAAGGTGAGGACGCCGTGGCGCCTCTCAAGCCACTCCTCAAAGAGGGGTCTTACCGCCGCAATTGTGGCGTGCCCTGCGCTGGGTTGCGACAGTCGCACTCTCCATGCCGCCATGAGATCCCGCCGGAGCTCTGTCCGCTGTGCCGCGATTACTCGCGGCAACAATTAGGGTGCTGGTCCGTACTTTTTGCGAGATTAAATCTAACTGGGGGCTAAATAACTTTGTATAATTGCAGTTGACATACAAAGAACAACTAATGGATGCATTCTTAGTACATCATTGGCAGTATCTAGACTTACAAAAAGAGAATGCGCGTGCGACGTGGCGTGCGTGTCTAAGCGTCAGGGTTGTCCCAACCAGGATATTGTAACCTATAATAAATATTAGTCGAGCAAAAATATTTTGAAGAAATTAAGTATTTCTTTTTTAATTTTTATTAAAACTTTGGCAAAGAATCTCTAATCTTGTGAAATGATATAGTAAACCGATGAACATTGCAAAATAATACCGCTATTTACCTATGTATTTATTCTGGTTTTTTTCCTTGTAGTTAAGAAAATGTGGGCAACATTATAAACACGTTACACATATAGACAGAAACTTGATAATGACTGGACACGACGAACTGGACAACGGATGGACGGAACAACCCATGTAAGCAAAATAAACAATAATAATTAAGAAATAAATAAAAAGGTACTCTGACACGTAAATCGACACGTCAGCAGCAAGTAGCAGCCCTATTTCTAATACCTAGCAGTTGCGTTCCATGTGCCATATCGATAGTGGCCACTCACTTTCATTGCGCGCGCGCACCGAATTGCATTGACTTAATTACGCGTCAACGGTGCGCGGCCCAACTATGCAGAGTTAAACTGTTGCTGTCAATTGCACACAAGCGATACGTGGCCTAAAAACGAACAACTGTTACTAATTAACGCTTTTTTACAGTTTATTACACGGTTAATAATGTGCATGCAAAATTCACCGTTAGTTAGGTAGTCTCGACAGTTTTTAGATGGTTTTAATAATCTTTTTGGCTTACCGGAAACTTTCTAATACTAGCATTAACTTTTTAATTAGACAGTCTCTCCGCATCAATTAAAAGTTCATATCCAAATACTTCCAACTGATAATGAGGTAAAGCACTGAATTAATTAATCATTTACCGAATTGACTTTGAGCAAACACATTTCAATATCACTAAAACTAGACAACACATTGAGTGCTATTATTCCGTGTGATCGGATTCGCATTATTTAGACACAAACAATCGCTCCACTAACGTATCGGAGGTACAATTAATCGGTACGGGCGGAGGCACCAAACCCCTGCGAGGTGACGGCGCCGTTTTATAACCCTTTGTGATCGGAATCACTTTGATCGGAACACAATTGCTAACAGAGGAAGGTCGCAATCAGTGAACGATTGTGACAGCTTCGTAGCGTCGCGGTCGAGGCGAAGTCGAGCTCTGCGAAATATCACAGCCGCATCAACAGACTAATCATTTCGGCTCGTTCCAGCTCTATATTAGTTATTTTCTGAGATCAAATAATAACACGCAGGACAAATATAATAACATAATCAATGTGACGTATCCGGAATGAGAAACAATGAGGTGAATCGAAATAATTTCACAGATTCATGTTAATGTTATGGAAATTGAACACAATCATGGAATTTCTCATGCAAACTCTTCAGAAACTATGCACTCAGAACGAGAATCTCTTATAAGAAACTAGTTGGAGATTCCTACGTATTTCCTTAATGCACCCGTTTGCAATACCACGAAATCCGTAAAGGATCTTCCGCCAACTCAGAGTTGTAAGCAAATTGGAAATTAGATCGTGTTAAGAACCGAGTCGGCTTTCTATAGACTGGGAACGTATACTTGAATGTTGTACTAGTACACTCTAGTAATAACAATTCCATGATCTTACTCATTCCTCGATTTAGTTGGATAAATATAGTTTGCGCGTAATGACGTATATCGCAGCCGATCATCATAACTCACTACTCATATCTTTGTCGCAGCCCTTTACATGGTTTCGAAAACATAGTAAACAAACAAGAACTTTCTAATGACTTTTCAAATAGCTACGGAGGGGAATAAAGAACGTACATTACTGGGATTTAGTTCTTTATTTCGAAGAATCAGTAAGATAAGCAAACAAACTACGAGGAAAAATCTAAACACTCTAATCTCATACGACCAAGAAGATGCACCGATTTGCTGAATATTGTCACCATCCACCAATTACTTATAAAAAAGTCCCAAGTTCGTTCCCATTAAAGCCACATCCAATTTCCATCTGTATGAAATGACGGGCTCCGTCTAATGTTGCCGCGTCATGCATTCTATAATCCCCCGTCGCCACTGTGTGCGGCCCTCAATCTGCACTGATTGAAACGCGACTGCTTGCGGAGCGATTCGCTTCTACACGACGAACGGTGAACGGTTATGACTCCACGTAACAATCATATCTCCATTCTTCATAGTTTATCTCGTCATCGCTGATTGTGATCAAACAATATGAAATATCGTAACAATAAATTATATGATGTTCACAATATATGACATAATGTTGAAGAGATGTAAGGTTTCACAAGAGAGCGTTGTTTAATTGTTTGTAATCAAGTCTTTTTGGTATAGAGAAATTACTCAGATTGAATTTTTTCTTTTATCGTGAATTTTACTGACGAAATTCGACACAGTTACTTTACTCCAATTCTCTCCGCTTTTACTGTACATTAACATCAAATGGCATAATTTTAAACTCGTTTACTTCGTTGGGTAGGTATGTGAAATCTGCAAGGTGGCGTTAAGTGGGGGATAATTTATTCCTCATCCCGGGAAATAACGATAGACCGATCTGGACGCTGAGACAGCCTCCCTTCGCCTCGCCACATAATCCTTTGATGGATTCTACTCCGCAGACGCCTGCGAATACTGGAAAAGTGCACTCCGCAAAGTAAAAACACAAAAACATATCTTTGCAGAATTGCTTGTGTAAACTTTTAAAGAGAATGCGTCTCGAACTGTATGTTACAAGAATGTAACACGATTATTATTGTTTACATCGATTTCGTACAATCGTGATGACGTTATATTGGATTGCTATATTATTATATTTGGCTTGGGTTTTATAAACTTTCTAAAAGTAATGATATTAATTTGTCAGTCATTTCGTCAATAGACACTGACATACTAACACATCAAACATACAAAATCATAACAATTTAAATAAATAACATGACCCATCAGTTTCATACAAACGAATACGTGTTTTGCGAATTTGATCTTTATTGGTTACTAGAATTGTCGCACTGACAGGTGTCAGGAACGCAGTCTCTCGACGGCCGGACTGTAAGCTTTCAGAAGCAGAATTAACAACAGCCAACAAAACTGTAAGCATAAATACGTAATAAATTAACGAAAAAGGCTTTATTAATTAAAATAAACTGTAAATAACTGGCGGCACGCTCGGCAGCTGCACTTTCTGTCATTTCAATGAGAGCAACTGACCAATAGGAATGTTTCCCGCCGAGTCAACGACCGGATGGGCAGCCAATCGCGACGAGTATCGCGGCTGCTCTAGTGTTCGTCATCCGAGACAAATCGATGTTATTTTGTTTCTTTTTCATCACGATCACGGCCATCACTCTTACGAGGTCTTACAACCTTAAAGAAAATCATGTCGGCGAGATTTTTTACGAATACAAAATCTTTTTCAAATCAGAGACGATCAAACGATTCACTTTAAAAACGATTGCCGAATAAAATAACTTTCCATTAAAATTGGGTTTATTTTAGTTTGTTTAGTATTTCTCAATGTTTGATATCTATTTCCTCGGCATCTGATAAACTCCCATCCATCATATTTCTGGTAAATTAATAGCGTTCTATAAAAAGCGCGAGATTTATTTTCCGATTGGTTTGTTTAGACTTAGTAAACTTCCCAGTGTACACATCCTTACTCGGAGCTGTCTTTAACATAATTCAGTGGAATACTTGACCACCAGCTTTTAACCCTTAGCCAGAATCCACAAACAACAATGTGAGCATAAAGTTCCATCGTATCACAAACCACGTAACCTCAGTTTTACCTGAAGCTGTAATATTAACGGTATACTGCTATTACGATTATTATATTTTATTATGTGTGCACAAAGTTAACTGTGCAAGCTATAGCATGCGAGCAGACGTTCCGCTTCAAGTTCAGTGAGCAGCTAGCGTGCAACCATGCAACCAGTATGTACCAAGGAGTAAGAAACTACAGAAGACTTGTTTACTACAATTTGTAGGCAAGCTTTGGCAAAGACACCGAATATCACAATCCTTTAGAAACTATCCAAATACTTAAATAATCACAAGTAACTTGAAATGATGAACCTCTCCTAAAAATGGAGACACTAGTTAATTCTATGGAGCTAGTCTATGGCGGTGCAGTTGATCCTCTTGCAGCCGGGCAGCCTTGCGGAAACCTACACTACATAAATCTGGATTCTCGTACTTATTCGAAAGGAGCCTCTAATATTTCGGTTGTCAAAGCTTTGCCAGTTAATTGGGTACAACAAAAGTCGAAGCTGATACTTCTGATTTAAGATTTAAGGCCATTGCTGCAGAATTTTGTGCAATATTAAACCTTAATACCTACTAGATGCAGTGAGCCTTCTGTATTTTTTCATCATGTACATGTACCCACGATACATCGCCCTCTATTATTAACAGCATAGCGGCACCTTACCGGAGATGATAATTGTGCATATCTCTTATTATAAAACGCGACGTCCATCCTGCACACTTAAAAGTGCTCTACCAATAATAATTACATCAATAACCTTTAGGGCTTGTGTAGACATGGCCGGGATTTGATGATCATAGAGAAACCGTAGGAGATATAGGGTACCTACGTTTACATATGGCCAGTACTTGATGATCATAAAGAAACCGTAGGAGATGTAGGGCTCGTGTAGACATGGTCAGTATTTGAAGTTCATAGAGACACGGTAGAATATAAATTGACAGTCTTGTTAAAAGCGAAGTTCTTGGGACATTCAAATTGTATATATGCTCTAGGGTCTCGAGCAAATTGCTTTTCGATGAATCGTACATAGTTCAAAGCCTTGTTTGAACAAAACTACAACAAATGTATATTTACACCCTAGAGAGATCCTAGCGGGAATGCGATAGCCAAGAAAAACAGATGATAGCGACATAAAAATCACACTAGACAAAACCAATGAAAATTCCATTAATTTATCAAGTACAGAACCTAAGGGATCTCCTAACACTACTAGTACTAATACAAACCTTATAAATAACAATAGATTAACAAAGCGAAGAACACAAGAGTCAGTAAGATTCATGTGGTGGACGGCGGCCAAACGCCAGCCGAGCGCATAATGCTCAGAGGATTAACAATTTGGTAAGCAGATAATTTGCGGCGAATATTTAATGAGACATTATATATTATGAACTATGGTGCAGATTGAAGCTGAGTAGGTGACAAAGACATTGATGTCATACTTGGTCATGATGAATGAGATGAATTTAATTTTATTGTAGTAGGTGCGCAGACGCGTACTGCATTATGTGGGCAGGTCTTTAAAAACATAGGTAGTGATTACATCAGCCCACGCTGGGATACTGCGCTACGTCGTCTATTAACGACTAATCTACGTAAAGCAATCTGCCTCGTGTTAAAATGGTCGAGATCACTCCAGCTAGGACATTACATGCAAAAAAAATTGTCAATATGTAACGTATGTTTGTCAGTGTTTATTTTGTGTATGTTTTTGTCCTATTAATATTCTATTTCAAGCAAATTATTGACAATATTTCCATTCTGAACAGTAGTATGCTCATTACGCTATTTCAGGTTCAAAGCTCAATTACAACTCCATTTACTAACGTTTAAAACTGAGAACCAAAATTTAATTCTCAAGCTACGGTTGAGAATTGTTGTTGAACGAAAAGACGGGCTTGTAAAACTAAAGCTCGCTCACTGAACTTCAAACTCAACCGCACTGTAGCACCACTTTAAGAAGCATACGTTGGCTGATGGCTGTAAAATGTTAATTATAAAAATCACAATAACGGTCAGAAAGTCAAGTTGGTGGATTAGAAACATTGCGTGAGCATTTTTACATATTATTTCCTTTAGCTAAACAATTATTATAAACAAGCTTACCTACTGTCTGTACAGTTTCTGTTTTCTCTTCAGTCATTTACGCTACAGCAACATTACATAATTACATTTCTA
The DNA here is from genome assembly GCA_917490735.1 of Dryobotodes eremita. Lineage (NCBI taxonomy): Eukaryota > Metazoa > Arthropoda > Insecta > Lepidoptera > Noctuidae > Dryobotodes > Dryobotodes eremita. The sequence continues at coordinate 11,200,378 of OU823251.1, read as the reverse complement.
TATTTCCAAAAAGCTAAGAATAGTCTTCAACACCAACCACAATATTGGCTGTCATAACTCATAACAATAATACCAACACATATTGTAACCGAACACTCAGAAAGAGAAACACCGTTCATCAGCCAACACTCGGAAAATTCGGTGTCTCAAGCATAAGTTCTCGGAGCAATCCAACCGCTGTACAAACACAGCGCCATCAAAGACAGACAGTGTGTTATGAAAACAAGCAATGGAGAATAAACACAAACAAACCCGTGAAACAATTGATGAGAATGAGACGAGGGGAAGGGGGGAGGAGCCCAGTTACGTATTCATTGCTATGTAAAGGATTTTTCATCCGTAAAACTGTCAAGACGCGTGTGTCTCTTTTTGCGGAATTTTTGGCGTAAATAAACATCAAAAGCGCTCAGCGTTGTTATTGTGAAATGAAAATGATTACCGGGACCCACGGAATTGAAAGAAACAGGCCCCGAATGTGGAAGGCTGATAAAAAGTAAACAAAGATGAAATTGTATTTGCTCTTAGCCCAAAATTCATCTAACTGTATAATATGGTGTGTATACGGGCGTTCTAGAAATATGACTCTTAAATTATATTCTGTAACAATTTCTTTGTTTTTGTCTAAGTCATTCCTAACTAGGCTAGTCTAAACAAAGTAAGAACCAAGTTACGACTGGGCCTTCACTCCGAGTATTTTATAAAGCCAAAAGAGTTTGTGTGTGTCAGAGTGTATTAAAAAAAAAAGACTCTGATAAACCGTCAGTCTAGCTAGATACTTTGCTTTGAATATTGCGTATCAGTCGAATACGCGGCTTTGAACCTGAAGAAGGCAGCTGAAAGATAATAGAGAACTGAGAACACCAGTAACAAGGAACGTAATGCGAACAGGCTTAGACGATTCTGAGGGAGATTGATTGAAGCTTTAACATGAATCCCTAATAAAACGAATGCTCTTCGGTAAATACTGAAGTATCTAATTTCCAACTCATTTTCATCGTCCCTATATAAATAATCGAATCTAGTTGTTTTCCCAATACTGCTTTATCTAATACGACACATGTATGGTGACAACCTGTAACCTGCACAACGCGGATACAGCGTTATTGCCGTTGGAAAATGGTTATTACCATCATTCAAATAAAACTTAGTTTGAGTGCCACAACGATACCAAACAGTGCGGTGCCAGACGACGACGACGTTTATCGACAGAGGATGTAGCTGGCGAACGACACGAAATTGCAAATTGTGTTTAACCTAACTCGATAACGATAAAACATTCTAGCGTAACTCGCGAAGTTTTTTATCGGGAACCTGCTCTTCCTTTTAATTTACAGCTGTCGCCTAAATGCTAATGGCCACCATTAAGTGTTCAAGGGAGAGGGCCTAGCGACTACACTAATTTGAAGCTGCCATTCCGCCATACGCTGTGGACATCATAACCTCACTTTATCGAGTCCATTTGGCCGGTGATACTCTTTTTAATAACGTACTTTAATTTTATGTCTCTTTATCTCATGGATTATAGCACTTAATTGAGGTTTTTCGTCCACATGTTTATGTAAATTCATATTTGTACCAAATGCGAGGAATATTTCGAGAGTGATTATTATTTTTAATGATTAACATTTTCATTATAATAATATTTAACACACAATGCGTTGTCACGACCATTAAAGCCCCTTGAAGTTTGTGAGAATAAAAGCATGAAAGGGTAAAAATACTTTGGTATTTTCCTTTTAACATTATTCGATATGATTGTGATAAATGAAGTCTGTTGTTAAAAGTACCGCAATAAATATTCAAGGAAATATGTAGACACGATCTCTGTCTGTTCGGTACTAATTGATAATTAATACCACTTAATTGAACACAACCCTAAACCGAGACAAATAAATGAACTCACAAAGACAGCCATAAAAATAACAGTGCATAAATCGGAATGAACGGTGATTCCAACGGCTTAAATGGGCGGTCTAATGAAAATATTTTAACTATTAAAGTCCATTTGATTGTTTTCCCTGGCAATAATCTGGCAATTAATGATCATTCGGTTAGCTGTCTCTGTGTAATTTATTACACAATTACGTGGCTGATGTATCGACACCATTGTACATTGAACGTTTCTAAACCTGATGTTGTTTGTTAAACATTCGCACTGAAATTATACAACGACAGGTGATAAGGAGCGGTTTGACTGCCGCTGAAACTGAATTAGCAAACGAATGTACAGACGACTGATAAAATAAATATGCACAAAATAACTTCGACGTCCGAATTGACTTTTAGTTCATATGTGTTACCGTTAATGTACACACTGCGCAATAGCCAAGGCAATAAGAAGAAATAGTACAAACTAAAGAGACGCATGCATATTCGGTGCAAACACGTAAAGCAGTTCAAAGGCAGGAGCGTCCCAAGCGTGGCGAATCTCCACGAAACGCTATAAATTTTTACTAAAACAAACAAACGCGAGTGAGCAAACAAACATAACCACGCATGCGCCATGTCTAGTAACCACGTAGCTTGTGAAGCTCGCTAAATATAATGTAATAAAATATGTACCAACGCATTTATAATTATACAAACAGCTCGAAATAATGCAGCCATCGACCGCGCCGAATCAATGTTCAACTTTTATGTGATGAAAAAATTAAGTAATGAATTTCGCATTGACTATTTTACACCTCTTGAGTTTTGTCAATCAGAAGATCTTTTGTTTCAAACCGAAAGGAATACGATATCCTCTGTTCTTACTTGTGTGAATTTACCTTAATCGAACCGAAGACAAGAGGACTAGTAAGAATCTCTTTAGGAATCACCTGTTGGGGACCCTTCACTAATATAATAATGAAGCGATCCTCTCGGTCCATTTTCAGCCAGCCCCTCGCCACTCCATTTACTACGCTATAGACACTTACTTATAAATCTATCGCTCCCAATTTAGATAATCCGCGCCAGATTCCGTCTCCGTGAATCTAATTTTAAACTAACTTCATTGTCGTTCCATATACTCCTATGATTACGACACTGGCCTGTGACCCATTGTTCGAATTTCAAATGAGCGACATTGAACGTGAAACGAGGCCCAAAACTACGAACATTTCCGACAAGATAACGAACTTGGTGCATGATTGCTATTCAAATGTTCCACCATTATTTTCCCTTGAATTGGGTATTCTGTAGACCTCTTGCAAGCTTAAAGTTCGTAAAGAAGCTTTTTGAGAAGATTTTCTTTCAGAACGTCCTAACAACTACAACATGCAGATGAAAGTTTAAGTCCTTCACGAACTTTGTACCTTACATGAAAGTTTTAACTAGTCGCTGAAATATAACATTGGGATGGCAAGTTTTTGATAAAATTGAAGAGATTCTCTTTGGAAAGTATAAAGCTGTCAGTAAAGGTGTTGTAGAGACCGAGGATATAGAGAATAAAGAAAAAAATATTCGTAAATCATTTCTATTTGTGAGAGCACCCCACGCCTCATAACTTTAAGTCGATAAATCACAGTATTAGACAGCTACTCCTCGAGGGATGGAAGGAGCGAAAAAATAAAATCGTCTTTCATCAATTACTGGGAGCAAAAGCTTTCTGCTCGCCTTATTTACATTCAAAATTCTCAATATCGATGGCATTACTTGTCTTGACAAATTATTGAAACAAAACAAAATTGGATTTTATGGGGTTTCGTTTCGATGTCAGTTATTTTTATGTTGAAGATAATTCTTTAGTGGCCGATAAGTCTAGGGTAGGGTGGTCTAAGACTGCGCAGATGTCATAGCTCGGAAGCAGAGTGAAGTTCGTAGCTAATGTCAGTGTTGTTTTGAACTAGCGCGGCACCTGTTACCACTCCCGGAATATATTTGTTTTACCGAAAAAATACGATGCGCCAGGTGAGTTTGAAGTTTTTATCACTGTTTGATCTTATTTTTCTTCAATTTGAATGTGTTGAAAATCACTAAATAGAAGTAAATCGAAAGTTATGTTGTGAGATTTAGCAAGTGAACACAGTCGGGAGACAGTGCCGGCGGGCTGCGACTTTAGTTCAGGCCATTCTGCATAGAATGAACGTGTAAGATTGCGCAGGATACGATCGTGTAAGACTGCGGCACTAAAAGGACTATAGCTGAATACCTACAAAAAAAATATTTAGCTTGAAGCAACTGCAAGTACCGGTCGCAAAAATATTGAAAAGCCTAGACCAAAGACGGCAACAAAACCAAACAAATAAAAAAATTACAGTGATCAACCAAAACCAAAACTTGGTTCTAGGAAAACTTGGATATGCCCAGGCTGTGGTGAAATTTGTAAAGTAGCAATCATTGAAGATTAGATTTTATGTGTAGTTTGCAATGAGTGGTGGCATGAAGAATGCACAGCACATGTTGATGCTGCAGATTTTGTATATAATCTGTGTCAAAAATATAATTAATTATCAACTGCGCACTCTTACCATGCCCGCGCATTGTTATCGAATTCACTGCACAATCTTACACGACCGGGAGTGTAAGAGTGCGCATGTCCCATTTTTTGATTTTGCTCTAAAACTGTTGATCTCACGTCAAAGAGTCTTTATAATAATGTTACTTAATTATTAAGACATACCTCTAAATAACTAAAGTTGATTTTTGTAATGCTATTCGTTTTAGTTCTATAAGCACTAATAAGTTAAGTGCGCAGTCTTAGACCATCCTACCCTACTTGACGTTGAGTGTCACAGCTGTGTTAAGTAGACAAAAGAGAGAGTGATTTGTAAATAAACAAATAATGAAGATTCATTATATGTAAGGCTGATCGATTGCCAAGATCATCGAATATGCAACGATGACAGTTCGCGATATCTCGATATCGACGGTGGTCTCATCGATTTCATTCGATGGCCTTTTAGCTAGATAACTGGATGATGCAGCATTATGAAAATTGCTCTGATATTTTCCATCATGCAGCTTGTTACGTCGGTCGCCATCGTAGACTTGTAATATATGACGGCGTCACCACTTTTAATTTTAGATAAATATAATGTATTGCTCGCAGACTGTTCTACTTAGCTAATTCAACGGAGTATTGGTAGAGACAGACAACTCATAGAAATTAATGATATTATAAATCCAAGAATTGGACAGTTTGTAATTTTTGTGTCTAAATTATGACTGTTTGAATTAGTATTTTCTATTCCGAAATCTAGAGTTGTAAATTTTCTAAATTCTCAAATTCAGGATTCAAGGATTCATAGACAAAAGCCGAAAATAAATACTTAGTAACTGTGCAAAACCTTTTCTTCTAATCCACCACTACACAGATTGTAAACGTCAACTGAAAAAAGAAAAACATAACTCCTTCATGAAGGTACTCTAAAACCGGAGAAAGAAATAATGTTCATAGATAAGTCTATTACACGTTATAATCATTAGACTTTACCAGACACGTTGTAATTAACACGTAGCAAATAAATATTATGACGAGCTACCCAACAATGGACGTTACCTTTCACACTATCTTTCTAATTAACTTAGTTTATTTTTATTATTTTTGAACTGGGGTGGCATGCAGTGTTATAATGGAATTCTTTAGTAGTCAACTACAGCGGACTGCTGGACAATACTATTACTTTTGTAGCAATAATTTTGAGTTGCATAAAGTACCAATCGGTACCAAAAACTGCAAGATGTTTCTACTCTACTTTAACCGAAAAGGCAACCATTTTGTCGGTTTAACTTTTATTATCTAACTCAAAACTAGTTGTTTTTGAGATGGCCTAACTAAACGTGATGACTCGTGGCGGTAGAAGAATGGCTAGCTTCTAACATCTCACATCAATATTATAGCAAAATCTAAAATCAGTCTAAGATAACCAGCCATAACTGAATCATCGATATATGCAGAAACAAACGCACACTCCAAGACTATTTTTTATTATCCTGTTCTTACATATGCCTTCACAATCTTCTTAGAAGCAAGTACGTTAAAAAACCTCGATATTTTCCTTAGTAACTCTATTCAAGTGTAATAGTGGATACGATTATTTCGCCAATGTACTCTGTTACTCAATGTCGAGGTATCCGATATTCTTCCTTCGGCGTGTTTGATCAAAGATTAAAGCTTAAACTTGGGTACTACATATAACTCCTGAACTAGGTACCGCCATGTACGTAGTTGTCGACCTTGAAGTAAACTCACTCGGTGAATCACTGCTACAAAATATGATAGAAACAGAAGGTCTACTTTGAGCATTCCCAATATTGAACCGATGCACCCAAATAATAGGTCCAAAGAAAACATGAACATTACATGTTTTGTCTGCAGTGACAACAAGCTTGCCAGCTTTGGTAGTTTATAGGTACTGTACCTTTTTATTAGCAATATTTCACTTTACCTCTGTATCTGTTTGCAATGCTAATGCTTTTCACCCTAGAGTGAACTAGGGTAGCGTTTGTGTTTAACCAATTTGTGGGGTGTCAGAGAAGAAATATTTTTTGGACAATTTCAAAGTTGTTGTGTCATTATAAGAGGTATATCCAACTGGTAATAGTAACTGTAAGGACAGCGTTTGTGAGATCTCAATGTCATCGTCCACATTATCGCTTCATTTACTTTTTGATCGGTGATTGTTTTGACCTTCTGTTTCTTCCATTCTTTGTCTATCTAGAAGATAATTATTTAGCGATGTACGAATGTCCGCGAGCGTGTCTAGTTCCCATAACGTTTTGCATCAGATGTAACATTGTATCATGGGCTATCATGAAATTCTTTGACACGCATCTCTCTGGAAACTTGTATCGCTTCACGATTTATGCATTAGTAAGATTCTTCTTTGGCTACGTCACTATAGTGTAAGTAGGCGTGAATCTTTAGCATCGTGATCAATATTCCGTTTATACATTCTCCTTTATGTAGTAGAATACACTATAATTATCTACTTCCATAAAATTCATTTCTATGATGGCCTGTACATTCGCGATAATATTGAAACCTATTGCAACTCAATCATTTGTAGGCCTTTTACGCCAATAATGCGAAATCGATTTTAGAGATATTAATTCGGCAGGATCAATTTTATCCTGAAAAAAAAGCACATGGGCGTCAAGGACAGCTAAATACGATTTCAAAATTATTTCCTCTGTAAGCCATTATCGAAACAAAATTAATCATAACAGCAAAATTTTTTAACAGGAAATCACGCTCTATTGACCAACATATAACTGATATTGATACCAGTTCTATTTATAATATCATTACATATTTTTTGTTACCAAATACTACTGCAATGTTACAATTCATCTTATTAAGATTACAACACTATGATTCATTATTGCTCACAACTAAATCGTGATGGATATTGTAACATAGTATAGTATTATCGGTTTCCTACGTAATTGCACGTTATGTGAGCTCGAATTACACCGGTTTAACTTGCTTTAAGAACGTCTCTTATTACGGAAATGTCCAGATGTCTGATATCTATAATATACCATTGAAATTAAACACTTTCATAAAATATGATAAAGTTAGTTTGTTTCTTACCGAAAGGTTTGGCAGAGTTTTTCTGTCCCACGGCTATGTTTAAGTTAGTTCCAAAAGACATTATAGTTTTGGTTACAGTTACAGCCTAGTCCCTAGATCTCATGAAAGGTGCAAAACAAAAGTAATGTTGGTATAGATATCAAATCGTGTGAAAGTCATTACTGTATGAAACTTTATTGTTTGTGCACCAGTCAATTCAAATTCAAACATCAATCAAATTGTTATTCGATCAAAAATCAATCGTGTATTTGAACCCCGGTTAAATTAACATTTAGTGATTTGCTGTTTTTTTCCAATTCTTTGCGGACCATTAACAGCGATCAAGTAATTACCATTCCCCTAAATAGGGGTGCTACAGTATTTTGTTTGTAATTTTTACTTTAAGTGATAAAACGTACTACGTATTTGGGGGACTGCCCCCAAATTCGTTGTACGTTTTATCACTTTATCTATTCAATCAGCCAAGCCAATGTCCACCGTCTGGTTCAAACTTCCCTCTATTTGGGGGATCGTTAATACTGAACGGAACTTGCCAGGTGTTGAGCTTAGTGCCTCACGCGATAAACTTTATCAACCCTGGCACTAAAATGTTTAATTTACATAAAATACCAACAGCCAATGTTATACAACGTTGTTTAGGGAGATCGCGTTTGCGCTACAATACTTACTTGGAAGCACTAATTGCAGTATATAATTACAAACAAGATGTGAGTTCAGACCAAATTAGTATTTACTTTAGCTAATAACTACCTTAGCGGAGTATTAAAACAGGGACATTAACACCATTTGCGAAGGAGAAAAATGAAAAAATGCTGCAGAAATAAGACGCTCAAAATCAAATTAAGTAGGGCTCACAAAATAGGTGCTTCCACTTTGTGCACGATTAAGTAAAGTGCCAATAAATATTTTACCATTTTGCTCGCAGTTGGTAATTTGATATTCTAATGGTTAGTCCATACAATACTAATAAATTATTAGCCTTATTTACGACCACGCGTTATCTTGTGTATTCAGCACTTATGTGATGTCACCGCTGTTACTGAAAACTGTGCGACTTTTTGTTCTAAGTTTTACTATAATCACTGAACTGACGCAATAGCTAAATCCTTTCAAAGAAATTATCTTTAGGCCGAACAATTCTGATCTTTATAGCCTCTTCGGACCGGATTTGTTTGCAACTCGATTACAGTAACGTTACGTACAAAGATCGTAATCTTTTAAAAAAAAAATACGCGTTACATACCCACATTCTATATGCGAAGGTGAACAGAACCCACATAAGTTACCAAACAAGTAACATTTAATATTTCCACGTCGGGGGAGGACTTCGTTACAGGGGTTTGCGACGGGCAGGTGACTTCACATATGCCTCCCCTGAATGCTAACGACCCCGCTTTTACATAAACATAGCCGCTTTATTGATGGGTACGGCAACAGCTGATCGTTTAAAATATAAAAATTATAGCCACCTATAATAGATGCTATTTACTGCCCAGTAAAGGTTTAACTTCTTCTTAAATCGAAACGACTCACAATTTAATATTATACCAATAAAATTATGATTCAACGTAACAGCTTTTGCATTAAACTAAAGAGGCTGGCTAGACACAAAAACTACATGCTCTTGGGGATTTAAGCCTGCACTTGTTGCTGTATCCAGGTAAAAAGAAAGAACAAATTCCCAGAACATTCATTGTGAAAATAACCTGTATTTTCATTAAAATTCTTAGCGGGTTTAATATAAAAATATGAGGAATGAAAAAGGGTATAAAAAGTTGGCACATTTGATAGGAGCCGGATGCCGGCGGTCATTAATTAATAACTCAGTTAAGCCCCTGTACTAAAGCTTAACACATCAACCCGGGGGTTGCACAACTTCCGGTCAAATCCCGCGCTTCCACCCGCAAGCACTTCCGGTCAACGAAACTCTGCCGGGAGTTTACAAATAACGTGCGGGAACGAATAATAATACACGGAATATTTTGTCGATATACCTACATAAGATTGTACTTATGTAGATACTGGGAGTTTGAGGTTTGGATTAAATAAGGTACTTATGCTATGAAGAGCTTGGTTTTTGAGGGAATGTGCCCCGAGGGTTCTTAAATTAGGCCTGACACAATCATGAGGAGAAATTCGCCAAGCGCTGAATACTTATGTACTCTCAAGGCCTTTTGAATTAACCTTGGCACGGAGATAAGGAATTCACTTATAGTACTTTCTCGTGGCCGTACTCTCTTTAGCTTCTAATATAATAAGACTGAGTTTGAATATTACGTTAACTTGGGATATAATGTGGTTCTACTATGACTTGCTTTGCTTATGAGTTACATTTTTAAAATAGGAACAGTCCGTTAAAAAACACAGTTTTATTTAATTTTCGAATGACTTTATCACCAGGTGGTCTGGTCTGGTCTGCCTCGTTGGTGTAGTGGTCGCAAGCGGTACTGCCGAGTATGAGGTCTCGGGTTTGATTCCCAGGTCGGGCAAAGTGTTATTGGGTTTTTCTATCTGGAATTTCTCAGTAGCAACCCGGAGTCTGGATTTGTGCCCGATTGATGGCAACAGGCTCACCCCTATGCATGGAACTTAAAAACATACCTGAATAACATACCCCCTGTTACATGGGACTTAACATAACTGGCGAAATGTAGGTGTACTATAAGCGGAGGTTATTATCATCGACCAACTCTAATTTGCTGACGGTTCCGCATTACACACAGTAAGTAACCACACGAGATAAAGGTCGTATGTCCAATATTCAGTTAGCATTCCCTACAATACGTAACTTAAGTCCTTTTACCACTAACTTTCCGTTAGAACTAGTACTTTTAACAAATTATATGCGCCATTAAACAGTCTTCAAGAATAAATTTGACCAGGCTATTCAGACTCGGGAAAGGAAAAAATACAAAAGATTCAAGTTCAGTGACATTGAACCATAAAAAACCGGTAATGAAACTTCGTGGTACTGCAAGAGTACTTTTCAGGGTTCCGTACCTGGGGTACTAACGGGTCCCTATTGCTGAGCCTACGCCATCAGTCTATTTGACTGACAGGAGATACCATCTCATCATCATCATCTACTTAGCTTTTTTCCAAACACACTGGCCTGCAGTGGCGAAGGATCAATTTTTGTAGGAGGTAAGCCGGAGTACATATCGTTAATGTGATTCTATTATTTGTCTATAGAATACTGACTGTGCCATTTTTCAAAGGGAAGCCGGTAGGAATCGAGTTGTATGGAACATTCGCCACTGCTGGCCTTTATGTGCAGAGTCGTAATAGCTAGCCAGTTGACGAGTGACGTGACGTGACGTTGTTGAATTGATTATTCTGACATTATTTCATTTGTATGGCAATATGTTAAAATTGTACTGCACATGTAAACAATATTTACACACCACTTATGGTTAAAATTACAGTGTGCCTAATCCTATAAACCTGTGTTACACAAATAATTGAATTTGAATACGTATAACTATGGCTGCTATCATAGCAATATTATCAATAATTACAACAAAAAAATAACCTTCCCTAAAAACCTCGATAAATAAATTAGCAGAAGCTCTCTCTTGAAAACGGTAATAAGTACTAATTTTGGTGGTACGGAACCTTTAGTACGCGAATCCGACTCAAACTTGGCCAGTTTTTTCAACTAGGCGTCATTACCATCGTACCGACCTACTAAGTGAATAATTTCAGAGACTTATTTCAAAGGATATTTGAATGTCTCAACGGCCATTAGTTCTTGGACTGAGATAGTTTATTCAGTTTCAGATTACTTCTACTGTAATGGAGCAGGCGCCATAATGAATTAGATATCTTTTGTCAGAGCTCTGGCTTTCAACAAGGGGTAATGGACTGCTGAACCTTTGAAATTCATAACTTATTTACTATTTATACACTTTAACGAAAAGCAGTTTTGTATAAAATAAGAATGACTATGAATAAACTTTTAAATACTTTAGCTGTTTAGCCGTTCCAAACTACAGTTGCAAGCTTTAAATCTTATCTAACGTTGAATTTCCGGTACAGCTACAAAATATAACAACGTAACAATCCTAAGAAAAAGGTAATAAATGCACACACAAAACAGCGTATGTAGAAAAACATTTAGATACGAATAAATTGTGAGACAAGACAGGCCACCCGTATTTCACCGGCTTATCTTCAGTCACCCGAAATGTGGTCCCCTGTTAACCTTAGATAGAACGTACAAGGTGCGGCTTGCCGAAGTAAAAACAAAAGGTATTTAAGCTAATTTCTGTGTAAGCTCTTTAAACCAATAATTTCCGGGCGCTCCAAGTTGACAGTGGTCATGGCTAAAGTTGCGAGTCAGCGAGCGCCTGCGGTGTACCACGGCCCCCCAGTCGGCTTGGATTACGGACGGTTCAAACGACTAAATGAATACAGACAAGTAATTCACGTTTTATTGTGTAAACAACGAATTACAAGCTTTAGACTATATGTGTTGACTTTAACATAGTCCGTTTTCCCGATGAACAGAAGCTACCACATTTTCATACACTCTTTTATACTTCTGGCAAAAATTACGGGCGCAGCCTGAATGCATTTTCGCTTTGCTTACTCCGCAAGGGAAATAAGCATAACGACGATTTAGTAGCGCAATATCTGGTTATTTTATGAGGAGATAAAATAAGCGTTATTTATTTTCTTTGTTTTATCAGATAAATAACTCGTAAAATCTGAACAAAAGAACCGGCAGTCTAGTCTGTCAACATCTCACCGTGAAAACGTAAGTGAAGTGAGCCGTCATTATAGGATCAATCCCTAGCATCAGGTGAAATGACAGTTCACCTTAAGCTCACTTCACCTAAGTTTTCACGGTGACATTTTTACAGAACAAATCGGAAGTACTTAGTTAAACAGATCGTGCAACTGTGGCCAAAACTAACTGATTGACAAATTCATCAATTCCAAGATAGGTATCGATTGCAAGAATACAATTATTTAATAAGCTAGTGCGTATCTAAGCTACTTTAAATTATGCGACCTTTAAAGGCGAGCGGCATGCGCTCGGTATCATAAACACTTTGAATTTCACCGTAAGCTAATAAACAACCGGTTCAGAGCAAGGTCCCATTCAGCTGGTGGTCCGCCCTAGGGCTGAACGTATTCATAACAATTACTCTAAAGCCTTATCGTCTGTCTTGACAGTTTGACAGTGGCATTTAACAGTAACTTCTCTAGCCTACATTGCATAACCTTACAGTGTTTTTGGGTCTTAATATTTTTTTGCACAAAAACTTCGTGGAATTTTAAATGATAGAACATGTAAAAACATCTACATACAATACCTATGTCATATTTTAATATACGAGTCAGAAAACTATGTTTCAGAAAAATATAACTTTGTATAAATATGTCAGCATGTTACGAATTTATTTAATTTCAGAACATACGACGTTCGAATCGTAGCGTGCGGTCAGTGCTGTATCAAAAATATCGCGTTCAAAGTTCCAAACAATTCAATTCGCCAGTCGCATTCATAGTTAGGACTACAACCCCGCAAAAACCTAATCAAATATGGACGAGACCCCGCACCAGGTGACGACTGGCAGGTGTAGAACAAAAGCTCTTCGTCTCTTTCACACCCACGCGTTACGTATCACCGTCCCATTCACATGTTGACATTAATATTTTTTCGTATTAGATTTTTTCAAGGGGGGTAGATACGCATCGGTTTGATATACAGTGGCGTTGTGACTTTTCATCCGTTCGCGTCATGCATTTCAAAAAAATTGGCTTTTGAGTTAGTCGGCGCTATTGTCGTTTTGCCTTGCTCCAGTTTCGCGTCACAGTTTCCGTGTTTATAGAGCATTCGTAGCAACTACGTTGACTTAATAAAAAAGTTATGTTAATTAAATTCGGCTTTTAGTAATTTTCTTCAATCGCTTCGATGGTAAAAAGATACTGGATTAACAATAGGCAGATTGCGCTATCGGCTTCCACACAAAACAATGGAAAATGAACACATACTGTACATAATATAAAGGCAATATGCTAAAGAGTATTATTTCAATGCAATACTTATCGGGGTGGAGATAAATGTGAGCGATAAGCTATCAGTGGATCAATAAACCGTAATGTAACTTTTGTAACCGCTTCAAAACAATACGTGGGCGTTTAAACGCAAATAATAACTTTTGGTGTCGAAACCGGGCACGAGTTGTGTAACTTAGAACAGGATGGAAGAGATAAGTACACTGCAAATTAACGAAATAATACATTACTTAATCATAGACGCCAGCCAGATATTTTTATTAAGGCGTATGGAAGATTTCGCAAACAATAAGGTAGTGTATAGCCGATGCGAGGAACGTTAATGATTGCATTTCAGCAAAACTTTGCAACAAGAGTTGGTCGTGATCTATCATTGTCAGGTACATGTTGAACGTCTCAGTTGAACTAAAGTTCACCTGATTCATTACTATAGTCATCAGTCAATTGCTTATCAGACATAACACGCCTCGAATCCCATACTGAACTATCCCTGCTAATGATTGGAACAAATCCTCTTATAATTGAGAAAATAATATGTGCTTTTCGATCTCCAATTTTACGAAGATCACTAATAAATTAGAAAACAATTTAATCAAAATGTTTTAACGACTTTTCCAATTAATTGGGTCCTCAGGCACACGGAAAATGCCTGAGGGTGTGTAGCGATTATCTCGTATGACCAGCCCTCGGCAAGCCCTGCGTTCTATGTCATTAACCTTTTGTTAACTTATCTATTTAGCCTCCTACGTTATTGTTTTAATGGGAACAGTGTAACGAAACAACTTAATTTGAGAAAATTACTTCCATTTTAAGACAGCACTTGGTAAAGCCGAAATATAAAAAAAAAACAAGATGCAGAACGTAAAAAAATCAATTTTCTTCATCTGATACCAAAAGCTTTCAATCTCAATCTACCTACATGTTAGTTATCTTTCATGACAGTTTTACAAGACTATTAAACTGACATTTAAAAATCAATTGATTGATTTATTTATTAAAATTATGTTACGGTGCAAAATTATTGACTTCTGATACCCATTAACCAGTTTGTAACACCCCATAAGATACATTAAAGTGTAATTTACAAATTTCTCTGCAACACAGGACGTACAAATCAAAAAATCAAACTTATCGGATCGAACACGGACATTTTTAACTTTTTATTTATTTATTCCTTTGAAATACATGTTAAAGACGTCATTAAAAGTATAAATACATGCACCGAAGCAGTAAATTTTCCCCAAACTAAAAAATAATCTAAACAGTTTCTTTACGACACGTTTCCCACTAAATAATTCTGTCACGAAATGATATTTTTTCCATGTCGCCCAACAAAGTGTCATAAATGTGGACACGTCACTTACATATTATATGAGCGCGTATGAAATATTGTTAGCGGAGCTAATGGTGCGTTTGCGTGTGGCCGCGCCTTTACAGCGCACTCGCCTGTTCGCTGCTGTGTGACCGCGCCTTCGTATTACCATAACGCTGATAGTTATTTCAAAGTAGAACTAATTATTTTTTTAATAAGAACGCGATTTTAGGATTTCATTATAATTAATTAATTTGATTAACCTTCATGAATAATTTAATTTCATGAATATGTAGGTTTATATAAGTACGTTGGTTTACGGTACCTAAGTGAGTAGATTTAAGATAAGTAAGCATAGTTTTTACATTCATACATTAATAAACCTACATATTTTTAATTAATGTTTAGCCATAAAGTATAATTAAGCTTAGTGCTCAGCAGTAGCGTGACTTGTACAAAGTCATGTGAAAAACTGTTGACACACATAAATCACGTCAAAGTTAGGCGCTAGACAAAACGTCTCACGCGCAGCTACATAGAAATTATATCTTTTGTTGTAACAACATTGTTTTACAAATGGCACTAATAACACTTCAAATAACATAAGGTCGAAACAGATTGAAATCTAAATTGAATAACGTAGTGTTTTTTCTCACTATTGTGTCAATTCATTCATTGGACCGTGGCGATTTACTGCCGAGTGACGCTACACACGGCCGTGCGGATTGAAAAACCAATCACCGAAGCAAAGGAAACTGACAATCTTCATTTTATTATAAACTTATTTTTATTGTTATCAACAAACAATTGGAAAACAACTCACACGATACAACTTTGTGTCTATTTTCTATCGCCACATGTGCTTTTACTTTTTGAAACCTTTGGACCTGTTTCACTATTTTATAAATATAACATACATTGAATGGGTATAATATTGGGGAAAACATTCTAAAGTGCAACCCTTTTTAAATAATAAATCAATCAATTTGAAAGCAACACCAATGTTCTGAATCTTATTTCTAATAATGTCATGTCATAATGTATATAATTCATAATGTCATTCATAATGTATATAATTCATAATGTCATTCATAATGTCATATAATTATATACTTAAGAACACTGTGATCAATTCTAATCTGCACCCTAATTACGTAACACACTATCTATCACAATCTGAATCATTTTGAAGCCTATTGCTAATCCATTGCTTCATGTGTTCGAAAAGTTTGTCTGCTCAACAACGTAAATAACGCAATGAATGTTGTTGAACTGTCAAAATGAAACCCATTCCTACTGTTGGTGTGTTACGTAATTGCCCCTCTGACCTCAACTGCACCCTAATTACGTAACACACTATCTATCACAATCTGAATCATTTTGAAGCCTATTGCTAATCCATTACTTCATATGTTCGAAAAATTTGTCTGCTCAACAACGTAAATAACGCAATGAATGTTGTTTAACTGTCAAAATGAAACCCATTCCTACTGTTAGTGTGTTACGTAATTACCCCGCTGATCTAGCTTTTCAAAAGACATTAACATTAGGCATTTAGAAAATAAATTAAGCAACACAAAATTCAAAGAAAAGAGCTCACATAAGCTTTTACAGCTCTGGAGCTGGCTTCTGTACCTAATTTAATAACGTATCTATAATGTCATCCGAAACCTACGACCCCTGTGGCCAATGCCAATCTTAGCTCGAGAGATCTAGCATTTCAAAACTATTTAAAACATAAATGAAATTAAGCAAGACTAAATCCAAAGAAAAGAGCTCACGCGATTACAGCTCTCGAGCTAGCCGGTATGTATCTTAGTCTTAGTCTAAGCTACAAGCGAACATATTAATATGCTTAGCCGCCATATTGTTCAGCAACATGCTTGCCGAATAGCGCGGTAATATTTCACGGGGTAGTCGAGATTCCCAGAGCATTGTTACAAGTACAATGTTGTTTTCTTGTGCAATATTGCTGAATTCGCAACGATTGCGAAACATTCATGCAGACACGTCCGTCTCAGTATGTTTGTAGTTATGCATTGTCATATGCCGTGGAATTCGTAAACGGCACACACGGCACATAGGTAGGTGTTCTTTTGAGCGTGTTTCTAGTAAAAGAATGTGATTATTTGAATGTAATTGTGTCGAGTGTTTTGTTTTTCAGCTGAGATTACAAATGCTATTTTATTTAATCCCTTTGAAAATGAGACACTAAAATATGATATTCGTCATTGCGAATGCAACTGTCTTACCTTTTTATCGAATGATAAGCTGCGAGCCCGATAGGATTTACCATCGGCAAAAATTACGAACTTCTATACAAACTTTCATGCTCTTTTTAAGTAACCCATTTAGGGGATGAATTTTCCAAACTTAATGGCGGCTCGGAACATGAGACGAGTCGCTGCGCAATAACCAATACACGTGTCAGCGGGGGTGACGGGTGAGGTACTGCGCAGCGAATAGCGCACTTCACAGCCGCCATTAAGTTTGAATCGTACTATACTCTTATGCAAAATTTCATGCTTCTAGACCTACACAGCCGCCATTAAGTTTGAATCGTACTATACTCTTATGCAAAATTTCATGCTTCTAGACCTAGCGGTTTAAGTTGTGCGTTCTGTCAGTAAATTTAAGATTTTTCTAAAGTAGTTTACATAAGTGATCAATCGAGTAACAACAATGCAAATTATGTAAAGCCATTCAAGAAAGCGTTGCCTTTAAGGCTCGTACACACTGGCGCGACGCGACGCCCGACACAATGGCACCGCGTATCGCACGACGAGTGGCGCCTTTGTGTCGGGCGTCGCGTCGCGCCAGTGTGTACGAGCCTGAACACGCAACAGAAGCAATGGCTTTCAATTGAACAGTTCAACAACATTCTTTGCATTATTTACGTTGCCGAGCAGACAAACTTTCCAAACAAATGACGCGTTCAAAAAAAAAATGGAGGAAGAACATAATAATTCGGTTTGTGATTGAAAGTGAGTTACGCAATTAGGGTGCAGTAAACAATTAGCAAGTCTACAAGCAACACTGATGTAAACTTGTAAGTTACACACTTACACCTGAATGTCGTACATCAAACTATTTATAGTCCTTTCTTGCAAACTAGACGGCTTAACCTGTTGATAGGTTAGTTTAATATACGTGTTGGCATCAAAATCAAAATATTTTATTTCACATAATCCTACATAGGCACTTATGAAACGTCAGAAGCTAGGTGCACGGTTCCAATTGGTCGTTTCCTATGGAGAAGAGCCGGCAAGAAACTCAACGGTTACTCTTTTAAAAATAAGTGGCTTTTACAATGCTTTCAAATTACAGTGTTAATAGGTATGGGAGGACAGTGTAGGCCTGTAACAAGTAACAGGTACTCGACAAAATAGAAAAAGGTCTACAAATCTACAGTCTACAAGTTAGGCCAACAACGTTCTCGCATCCATATCAATTTCAATACACAATATTAGTAAGGCCATAAATTACTCCTAGCTTAGGCCAAAACACAATTACATAGTACAAATAATCCCTGTTTACTAACGAATAGTTAGCAAACTAATCAATACTAGAAGAAGATCCACCAGGCTTCGGTACATTGGTGTTCCAAATTACATTAGTATGCAAGGGACGGAGGAAGGGACATCGATGTCCCAATATTTCAAGTTATACGCGACGCATACAAAACTTTGTGTATCCCTTACTTGTATAACATAATAGACTCACAAATACCCGTATGTGCTAATCTTGCCTTTCGTAACATATCTTCTATATACTACTACTAATAAACTACTAAAACTAATAATAAAGCTGAAGAGTTTTTTTGTTTCTTTGAACGCGCTAATCTCTAGAACTAGCAGTCGGATTTAGAAAAATCTTTTTGTATTTACTAGCCCAATTCTTGCGGAAGGCTATAGGCTAATAATATCAAGCTAGGACCTTTAGGAGCCGCGTAAAAATAAAAAAGTCAGAAAGAACGCGTAGTCAAAACGAAGTAATAGCGCGGGCATGCGACGGGTTGGGGGAACAAGAAATTTAACGCGGACGAAGTCGCTGGCAGAAGCTAGTAGTAATATAAGCATTGTTAGACTCTTGTTGGTCTAGTGGTCGGAAGGAAAGCAATTGCTGAACCAAGGATTTCTTGGGTTTTTCATAAGGAATAAAGGCTCGCCTCTAGGACAGTCAGTGTCCTGCGTAACCCAACCCCTCTTGCCCTCTTCTTCTCTTGCTCTCTCTTTGTAAGAGGGGTCAGATAAGGCTGAGTATTGACCGTACTACTTGTGAAATGTGGATGCACTTTAGGCTTACAACTCTGTCAACTCTTTTGAGAATACAGGCGAAAATACTATAGGTGATGTTCGTCAACGAGTGCCGTCGGTTGGGACTGGTCATCTCTTAACTGCCACGGCTTATTTTTATTTTTAATCTTATATTTTGAATTGTTTCTTAATATTTTTTTTACATTGTTCTCACATACAGAAGCAACAAGAATAATGTACACAAGATTTTGTAATATCTTGATTTAAAAAGAGTGTCCTTGGAGTTTCTTGCCCTTTCTTCTCCATAGAGATCTATGTTTTGGCATGGGCAACTAGCTTCAACTTTCTGACTAACTGACCGACTCTTTGACAATTCAAAAGTGCCTGTAAATGGTTTAATAGAAATAAATGGTTTGAGTTTGAGAATAAAACCACTAAGCATTAAGTATGAATATTGTATTAAACAGCTATTTAATGCAAACCTTGAATATGTTACTTATGGTAAAGAATACAACTGCTTTGTTTATTTATTATAAAATCTCATTGACCTAGTTCTTTGAATTATAAAGTTGTTTGCTTATGTTCTTAAAGATAATTGAAAATATTAATTAAAACGGAAATTGATGCTTAACGCATTGTCAACCCCTTTTCCTTGCGTAGAGCCTTATTTCGGTAATTGTTGAACAAAACCGGAATATCTGTATATTATGCATATCAGTATAACAGGCTGTCAAATCTAAAGTAGGTAAGCTGTTGTGAATAATTTATCCAAATAATAACAATTAAAATAACAAAAGAGATTTCAAACCATATGTTTTTCTTTTGGCACCTTGTTTTTATATATATTAATATAATTTGTTTAATGTGTTTTTTGTGTTATATTGTGCTGTCTTTTGTGTGCACTGAAAAATGGTTTATTTATCTATGTATCTATCATACGAAACTACCTTTTGAAGGGGCAACTAGAATCAATTAAATTTTTATCTTGTAAATTTTAACTTTTAAAATAGCCTACTTGAAATATACAACGCGACTCTAGTAGAACAATGTCTATGAAAACTTCATGGAAATTGTTCTACAAGTCGCGTCGCGCCTGTCTGCGGGAGCCTTTAATTGACACTGTGACTTTTAAACGGTTAATTAACTTCACATTTGCAATGAAATAAGCATTCTCTTCTCCTTATTCTAGCCCCCGTTGTCTAAAAGCGTTTAATTTAATCTGTTGCCTGGTCATTGTTATTGCGATCAATCATTCTCAACAGCTAACATGAGAACTGACAGCATATTCACCTATCGGATTGATCTGGCTTTCAGAATTAGTTCCATAACAAGATATAGCCGAACTTGTAATTGTTGTACCACTTTCGACAACAATTTCCAGCAAATTGAAACTTTATTTACGTTGAAAATACTTAACTGTCACATAGACAAATATAGGATGGCAGGGACATCAACGCGCAACCTGTTACCTTGGATTCAGTACATGATCCTAAACGCCCTTGCGTTAAAATATTTCGTCGGTTATTAAAAAAAAAAAATGCTTTTGACAAATATTTTGACCGCGTAGGTAATTGCACTTGTCTATGAAACAACAAATTTTTTTTTGATGACCAACGAAAAGTTTCTACTCTAGGGGGTCTAGAATGATTTGCTGAATTCATGGTTACAGTTTGCGCATAGATGTGGGATACCACCCTGTATACCTAGTCGTTTTATGATGTACAAGTGACATTCAACTTTAGGCTGAAAATACAATTACGAGGTCGACTACATCTACAATATCGTCTACTTCCTATTTCTTTATGTATCTGAAGTCTGAACCCTAAAGGGACTGATCTTAAATCAAGCCCAGACATTGTTTACGAAATCAGAACGTCTTTAAGTAGTGTAAACAAATACAATCGATTTACATCTCCTCAAGGATGTGAATGAAATAAACATGTCAGAATGACAAAAGGGTCATGTTGTCTGTCAAGTCAGAAAATGTAGTATGATAAATATTGATTGAGAGATGCATTTTATTATGTCTGGCACATTTTAATTTTTAGGTCGAGGACTTGATCACTATACAGCACTTTCAAATATTGATTGGTGTTGAATTTGAAATTTTTGTTAGTTGTTCTATTGTCTGTAAGTACAAATATCATTCGGAACCAAAGACCGTGAATAATCATCTAAAGAGAGAATACAAATTAGAGTAACATTTAATAGGACTAATCCGAAATAATGGTTCACTCGACTGTGTTACTGACTCCTTAGAGCAGTTTGGCGACGATGCCAACATGAAAAGAAAGAAAGAAAGTTAGGTTTATTTGTCACAGAAACACGTGCATACAAAAAAGATAATTAGCTCTGATAATAATGAAAAATAAAAACAAACAAAATAGATCTTGTGTATGTCTAATTTTATTATTTGATTGTTTCAATGTGTTTTTCATTCAATTCTAATGTGTATGTGTAATTTTGTTAAATTTGTTTTTGATTATTTTAATGTAATGTGTTTTTATCATTTTAGTTTTATAATTAATATATGGACTATGTCTGAATTAAATGAATTATTATTATTATTATTATAATCACGAGCACAAAACAGAAATGGTCGGCAGCTGCACGTCATGCTCATGACTGTGACAAGAAGGCTTCCACTCAGCATGAAATCTATTGTCTTGCAATCAATTCAAAATAAAAGCAATGACGTTCACACAGACTTCGCCATCAATTCAGACAAACTGTCGAAACATTCAGACTTACAATCGCCCAGTTGTTTTAAATGCAGCATTCTTGTTATTTACAATACAATTGTTCTTCTTACGACGTCTATTACCCATTTCTTACCAGTAACATACCTGAGAGGCTGATCGCTGCTGAAATATCTGGCAAAGAACACTATTTTCTGATCCACAAAAGCACATTAATTCATTCAAATACTAATGTATGCAACTACTTACGTATTCGCAAACTAATTTATTATAATGCGTCTGCACCTAAATCGAGACTAGAAGATATCGGAGCAAAGTTTAACGATTCTAGAAAACGTATTTTCACCAAATATTTACCTACGTAACTTTAAATATAGTTTTAAAATGTTATTCTTTTCTGCGGCCAGGGCTACTAACTATGCTCGTTTTAGTAACGTAGACTAGAAAATAAGCATTAACGTTGTACATTGCAAGGTATGGTTAGTCCGACGTACGCGTAATTACCTCTCAGCTAAAAAAACGCTGAGGCTTTGAAATTGTGAACACAGGGCAAGTTAGTGTTAAGAGCACAAACAAAGGGTATTCAGAGTATTGCAAACTGCACCGTCGGCTTTATGAACATAACCGAAATCCGCAAAAACAGCGCTTGTAATGAATTTCTCATTTGAGTAAGTGCCGGTTGGCCTGCTCACTGGACATACCTCGCACGTTAACCAGCATAGGGTTGAGTGTCAACCTCCTAATTGCAATTTTATACTCGAATAAATCCTTTGTTTCAGTTACCGATGCACTTACCTGAAACAGAAAGAGAATATGGTAAGAATTCAGTTGAAAAGAATGGAAATAAATAAAGGTTTACGATCGGAAAACTGTTGGTGTTCATTTAAATATATCAGTCGGTTCACTTGACAATCTGTTTGGCAGCACAGATTCTTACCATTGCCACTAAATTTTTAAGAGGTTGGCAATACTAGCCAACTACTATAATCAAACAGTATTTTCGCTTTTACACATAAATGGAAACCGGTCCCTTCTTAACTCTTTTACCGATGTATTTTATGTAACAAACCCTGTAATCCCACGAAGGATCCCTACTGCGGTGTAGGGTTACCCCGCAGTAGGGACAAAAGCGAATTTCACTCGTAACCCTATGTCTGTATCCGAATCTAGTTACCCATACCACGTACTTCAACCGCGAATGAATCCGAAATGAGGCAAATAAGCAATTATGCGCTCATATTCAGATTCGATTACGCGATGTGGGAAATTTTAGATGCACCGCTGGACACACGAGATCGCAGGCCGCGTATTTGACTGACAGTACTGTTCGCGGACACCGATTTAATTAATGATTCTGGAATTCCAGTAAATGGAGCGCCGCTGGGTCAATATCAATATGCGCGGTGTAAGGGATGTTTTTTACCGACGAAATGTTTCAATGCCGGGCCTAAACTCATGTACCTACTGAATTAATGGTAACAGTTTGCGTGCCCTTAAATTCTGGTATATGACAGTGTTCCGTATTTAAAAGGAAGTATAAAATCGAAGTGTCCTGACCATTTCCCATAAAATTTCGAAATGTATTATGAGCAAGCACTCAAGGAGCTCGCGGACCGTTTTGTGCAACGTCTGTCGTCTGAATGTCTGCGCGTGTTCCACGTTCCACCCCACCCACTTCCTTCCGGTCAGCACGGATAAACTTTTGCTATATAGCTTACTATTCCTATTTGGAGCGTGTAGTCCGTAAGGCGCCTGCAATTTTATCAACAACATACATGAGGGGTCGCATTTACATAATAAGCCTCCGCCCGCATACGAAACATGCCCAATGTATTCAGATTTTCGTTATTATTTTACCTCATTCAATCCGCTCGCAAATTATGTGGAGAGGGTAGAATCAAACTCATTGATAACAACGAGGTGAATGTAATATTCATCGCTGCGTTTGTGGGTTAACTCATATGAGAGATAATCTTGTTTGTACGATTTAGTTGCATTGAGGTGACGTCACGATATGCTATTAAATAATAACCGCGGCACTAGTTGGTCTCTCGTTAGTGAATAAAATACCATTTTGCGAGCGATAACGCGGTAAAATAATTATATATTTTATCGTACCCTATTAAAATAACGGGTATTTCTCAAAATATTGTACGCACTTTTCACCGACCACAGCGTACCTCCCTATTAATACAATAGCGATTTAACAGAAAAAACAACCTATTTATTTTCATGAATTTCCGCGAATTCATTTGTCATTTTAGTGTATTGGAAAAAAGCCTTTAAAAAACTATCTCCTCTCGAATATCTATCATTTTTGTTTCGAAAATAATTATAAAAACAACAATGCAAGTTTATTTATACCTATTTATTTGTGAAATAACATTATTTATTACGAATTGGCAAATTTCTACCAAGAAAACGGTAATGAATACACCTAGTATCATGAATACGATGTAGATACTCATGTAGTTTTCCTAATAAACTCACTAGAAACGTCCAAATCGTTACAAGGAATTAGGTGCTTGCGTCCCCTCCAGTAATTTACCCAATAAAGGTTCTGATGAGAACATAAAATAAAACCAAATGGTCAGTTCGCAGTCAACGACACAACGTTGGTACGGCGCCAACTGTCCCGCGATGTCGCGTTATATCGTACCGACGCGCGACCAACATTAATCGAACTACCCACCAATTTATAATTACGCTTCAGTTAACAATTGACATTGCCAAGAAAAAAAAAATGCACGAATTTGACATTTGAAAGCTCTAAAAATAGTCGTTTGATCTTCTTGTAAAACAGTACAGTTATCCCAATAAAAATCAAAAGCAAACACTTCGCGTTATTTATGTTATGTCTTTCGTACTGTAAATTACCAATCAATTAAACAATAGCATCTTACTTTGATGTTTAAAATATTTTAGTTTCCTAACAAAATTGAGGAAACTACATTTTCCAGACAAATTTTTGGAGAATATCTGCTAGAAACTGTCTCACTCCGTCGCAATTAGTCTCTATTTGATCCCGGAAATACGTAATAATAATTAACTTCAAGCCTATTCAAAAAGACAGCTCTATCGCCAATTTAAATACAGAACCGGAAAACTTAAGCAACGTTATTGTAGGCCAAACGTAGCATGAAATCATCGCAGTAACGTGATTACATCCCAATAATGACTCAACTAGACCTCACTCGTAGTATAAGGCTGCAAACGCACTGACAGAGACGCGCGGAGCGAATGTTAATGCAACCGCGTCCCCACTTCGTACTCCCTCGTCGCCATAAATCATAGTACCTTTTGTGGCTTGTGTCCCTGTCCACACATGACTACCGGATTGGACGAGACACCTTCAGTGTTGCCATACTCAGTTAATCTGAGACGGAATCATGACATTTTTATGCATTATATTTGCAAGAATAATGACTCCATCGTATCGCCCTTTTCGGAAATTAATTAATCATCTGTTGCTGATTTATGGAACAAATATTTTAATTTAAACAAATCGTTCGTGACGACAGTCGCTTTAAAATTTAATATTTTTCTCTTTAACATTATTTTTCCGGTTTACTTAAACTCGGCGTGCATGAAAATGCGATTTCCTCAAATTGATTCGGGATAACTTTTTGAAGACGTGCAAGGAATAAAACAATTTCCTTGTGGAGATTACAGCGGCAAATAATGTTTGATTTGCACTTTCAGAAAGGATATTACGAGACTTTTTCATTTTCTAATGAAAATTAGAGAGTTTGCAGCAAATCATAATATCTGAGGGCCGAAAGGATTTATGGAGCTTATCTGGAGCATGTACATATTTTTATGTACTCATTAAGCTCAAAGAAAATATTCAAGATTATCATCTAGAAGAGCAGCAGCATAGTTCTAGTGACTGAAAGATCTGATAATGTTAGACTTAGCCCTAATTTTTTTATTTGGATCAATTATTTGTTTCACGACATGTATAAAGTGTCATCTGCGCAATCGCGAATTTATGTCACAAAATAAAATTAATATGTTTTTATTATTATTAATTCCTCTCACACAGAGCACCTGCCATCTTATCTCTTCCCTACCCTTGGTTGACTGGTAGAGAATGCCTAAGCATTAAGACCGCCTTTGTACCTTAGTGTGGGCGAGAAGTTTTAATAATTAAATAAATAAACCAACTTTTTCTTTCTTTGTTTCATCTCATACGCTATGTACAGCCACGAGCATAAATATGTATACATTTGGCTAAATTCAAAAGCGATTTTCTTCTTAATTTTTTAATGTATTTTTTTGTTGTTAGGAACATTGTATTTTCGAACCCATAGGTTTATGTAATAAGTCGTACTTCAGCGTTGCATTAGTTATTTCACAAAAAAATCGCTATTGAAAGTTGCCAAGTATTGACATATTAGTGCTCGTGATTGTACAGTCGCCAGCACATCAAGTTACCACAAACTGTCCGATTTTCTCATTCGATTTTGAACTTAATCATCAACATTTCAAGGTTTAAAATCGTTTGGAGAAATTTGCCAGTTTTGTGTAGCTTGATCTGCTGGCGACTGTACAAAAAATCAAACACTCCACACAAATTGCTCAACACACATACTATAAAATGTACCACAACGCTATTACTTCCCGTTTGCCTAGCTCTTAGATAACCAACTATACCACCGACAATTATACCGATCGCTAAGCTATACTAGCAATAGGTACCTGTTGGTACAGGTAGACTGAACGTGAGGTGTTCGCCATGCGGAGGATTCTATGCGCCCCTTCGCGCCTTTACTAGATTAGGATGATTAATACTCGAACAGCGATTCACGAAACACATGCTAGGCCAATTCGTTTCGGATTAATTTCTTTATTATTTGACTGGGCCCAGGGTACAAAAAAGTGTGAGTTGATAATTTGGTTTTTAAATAGTTTTGTGTCCATATTTTCGTGTGTGATTTGTGTGTTAAATAAATAATAGCTTTTGGTATATTTTTCGGAGAAGCTATTATTTAAACTTGGTTAAAATATCTAAGATAAAGGATTAATTAATTGGTGGAACAGATTTAATAGTAACGGTAGCCAATTATTTTTGTTTTATCGCCATATTTATGCCAAAAGTGGTTTTAACTTACACTGTTTATATACGACCACATATTCGAATTAATTTCCAATTTAATTAATTAATTATCAATACTGATTTATTATTTACCAACGCGGAAGTATTTCGAGCCGACATGCTGCAACAAAAGTATAAACATCAACATTTTTCCTGAAACCATTCAAGCGAAAAATAATGCAATTCAGTACAAACTTAGTCCAGAATCCGAATGCTCTAGTTTTAAAATACTCGCAAAGATACGACTGAGATGTATTATGTACAGTTATATAGTAAATTGTTATCTAAACAATAATAAATAAAGACAATACGCTGGGTGACCTCATTCCGATCATCGGGAGTTGATCGAATCTGACGCATCGTGCATTTTAATTGTTGCGCTTCGTTGCGTCAATTATATTAACACTGGAGGCAGTTTAGGGCGCGTTTACATTGGTAGAGCTACTAGACTTGTACGGTAATGCACTCATATCATTACACTGCTGAATATGGGTCTCTCAATGACAGGAATGATGCAAGGATGTACATCTTGGAAGGATTGTGATCATAATAGGTACTTTTTATTTTTTTGTCTGTCATAGGTATATCTTGCCAAAGCGATTTATTTATTTATACAGGGTCAAATTAAATTAGCTAGCGAAACTCCGCAGTCGTGATGGGTATCGATATCTAAACATAATAAAACAATAAAGAAATGAATATAATTATTTTTTATGGGGCATCGACTGCAGTTCGTGTATTCACTTGAAATATCAGTTTAAAAAAACAGTTTTTTTTTAATGTAAACTTCACAGACGTGATTAGTATCGTTATATAAACACAATAAAACATATTTTCTCAACTCATACTTCAAGTAACAACACCAAAAGCGGTAATTGACCCCAAAAAGAAAAACACCGAACCTTTTTTATTTTTATTTTATCATGTTTAGATATTGATACTCATCACGTCTGCAGAGGTTTGCTAGCTAATTTAATTTGACCCTGTATAAAAATTGCTTGCTATATTTACAGTTTACACCAAAGTATACAGCAAGCTAGTATATACGGTAACGATGCAAGTAGTCAAAACACTTGCAGCTTTTCCCAAGAGCATTGACTGACTAGAAATACTACACTGAAAATGCCTGCAGTTCATTTAGCTCTTATACTAGTTACTGATACAGTCAGCCTGAAAAAGATGTATAGGATCGAAGAGAAATCATTTGATTGTCTACTATTTCTGTTCCATAATACTGTATCAATGTATAGCTACAATATTATGGAACAAAAATGTAGACAATTAAATTAATTCATGAACCTATACATCTTTATGAGGGTGACTGTACGTACCTACATACCGATGTAAACGTGCCCCAGTCATCGCTATTCATCATGCATTAATTGAATATACTCTTGCGCAGTTAATAGACGATGTAATAAATATGTTGTAATAAGTTTTGATACGCATACCGATAGCGAATGTTCGTCGAAAACGAAGGACCTATTACATTCGACTGTCCCACGATGAATTGTTGCATAATTCGCAAAGACAATAAATATCTGATGCAATTAATCATGAAAGACAAGTCATAAACAATTTAATTAGTTGTTACAAGTATTAAGGGACAATCTATGCGTATATCGTAGTTATAGTAATTGATGTATCATTGAAATAAAGTAAGTATTGTATTGCTTAGAGATAAACTATTCGTCGCATTGGCACACTAAATTATGTCGCCGATGTTGTTTATGTATTAATTTGCTCTTTATTATTATAAGAGATATATATTATTTAATTAGTCCTCTTGATCGGATTTCGGGCATGGCGACCGATCTCAACGGAGAACAGCTTTTGGCGCGGGAGATATTATAGTGCGCAAGTGTGTGCGCAGACACAGGTGCACTCTCTCTTCCCTTTTTCTCATAGCTCGACGGGACGGCAATCTGACATGATCAGAGAGGGATCAGGTGCAGGGCCACGGGTTAACGTGTTTTCGGAGGCACGGGGGTATCACACCGCCAACTTCCAAACTCCGGGCTGGTACTAACATATTCCTAATGAAAACACCCAATATCACTTTGCTCGACCCGGGAATCGAACTCAGGACCCCACACTCAGCACCACAGGTACCTATTTACGCCTGTATTGCAGTTGAAGGGTTTTTGAATCTCAACGAGATCTCATCTCTTGTATCTAAAATTTTTATGTTAAATAAAAAATATTTAAAGGCAAACATTAAGGGTTAAACCCTTAATGTTTGCCTTTATTTCTGAAAACTTGCGTTTTTACTGGTTATCCAACAAGAAATACGAGTGCGGTGCTCCTGAACAGACTATGCCCCATTTGCTATTGTGAGTGTCCCAGATGTCTGCTCACCTGCACATTTGACGTTGTGAACAACGCCTCTGCACCTACTGGGCCCAAACAGTGTAAGAAACAGATGTACCGTCGAAACGAAAAACAAAGACTGGTATACCTATTTATTTTTAATATTCTACGTAGTTATCAACCATCCCTATTGTTCTAATCCTTTGCGAGAAGTGCTCTTCATTTCTCATACCTCACGTGCTAGACAGGAGAATAATAGCATCTCTGAAATAGCTGCATATCATCTTCCTTCTGTTCATATTACATGACTAAGTGTCGCCCACCTATATTGGGGGAGGCGACCAAATGCCGCAAATCGAATAGTGCGTCGGGTTCCGTGCCGGTTATTACTGGTGCGGGACAATATGCATGACCCAGTGGCGCGCTGGCGTACGATACGTTTAATATTCAAGAGTCGCGCGTCCGCGGCGCACGCCTCGCTGTAATAAAAGCACGCTCCGACGCTTAACGAGCCCGACCGATGAGCTCCTTCGTATTTCAAACAAGGCGACCCCGCACGTGACCGCAACCAGCCAAGAACTTAATTTGTGCAGTAACAAGAAGATTGTGAATTATTGGCCGCGTTAATGCTCCCTGTTTGAACACGAACTCCCCGATGTCGGCACCGTGATACCGCTCTTCGTTACACCGAAACTTTCCCCAGAGTTTCTCCGAGACATCCTTTTAAATGAACTCCCCTTGATTACTACGAACCGTACCAACAAATTTAATGTCGTCAGCTAAAATTATTGAAACGATAAGAAAATCTTCAAGGCTAGAAAACTCCGAAAGTCCGGGTCTGCAGAAAACATTACGCTGAAACTTTTTAAATAGATGCCTAATTATCTAATCAGATTCTTTCTCACAAATTATTTTGAGCAAAGAATATCTTCGTTTAAAAATTCATTTTCCATTTTGTCCCCACAATGGAGGACGAAGTTTGAAGAATTTAATCGTGACCAAAATTCAGAATAATTTATTTTAATCGGAATACGCATAAAAATGTATTTTCAGAATGGTTGTATTTCAGAAAGAAGAACTATTTTGAGGTAGAAGTAAGTACGGAATACTATTAAGTGAAGAGTTAAATATATGCTCGGCTAGCAGTTTCGAACTCAAACTTCCCGGGGTTCAAAGAAAGTTATCAGCAATCGAGGGCCCATTGATTGCGCACAAAGAGCCTTTCGTCTTGCGACATTCGAGTTCGATTTTCCGCTCACAATGCGGGCGTCGATTTTCGTCTTGCATTCTGGATTATACTTCCACGGTCCATTCGGTTTGCGTCCATATTGTTCGACCCTCGCTCGGTAGCTTTGTCGTAACGTCTGTGAGAGCAACAATTGCATACTTTTTTGTTCTAGATGACGCATTTATCAGGCTCTGCATAACAATTTCTGTGAATTAATACAATGCTAGGATTCATAAAGCTTTAGGGTGCGTCCATTTTGGCACGCAGCCAAGTTGGTTGCACAATACACGATAAATACCTACTACTGCAACTACTCTTAATTACTTCACTCACATTAAGTAGCATTATAGCTGCTGTAGCAGAGGCCAATATGGCTTGTTTAAAAATAAATACTTCTACACATTCAAACTAAAATAACCGACCCGTAAAGTGCTGAATAAAAATACAAATAGCCGTGTTACGAAATACTGTTCTGTAATTTGGAAAATGAGCGCTAAATGAAAAATCCTCAAAATCGGATAAACAAAAATTCGCTAGACCGATGTAAAGCCGGACGCATGGAGCTGCACGGATAATTAACCCTCACGTTTTAAATTTCCTTTTTGGACTTTAAAACATCAAACGAGACCTTTTTGTTCTCTTTGGTCGGCGGACGATCGTCGGTAATCCGAGGTGCTAAAGCGATAGAGAGGCTGTGCTCAGCGCATTGGAAAACAGTTATTCAATGTGCAACGTCTCTGTTTGCGCGGTCAGTCCAGTGTACTCAGCTGAGTTGACCTTACTTGATGTTGCTGTGCTCTGGTTTATAAAGCCGAAGATGCTGTCGTAAAACGTAGCCGTCTCCGAGTGTCATTGGTGAGTTATAGCGACGATTAGAGCTGTCTAGTGTTAATGTCGGATTAATGTTTGAAATGTTACAAAACTACTTTTAGACTTCCTAAACATATTCGCTGTCACCGCTTCATCATAATTTTGAATCATATAAATATTATAACACAAGAATTTTAAAATATTTCTCGTATTCTACGGTTTGCCCGAATTTTTTAATTTTGTAATCATATTTTTGAGCGACCTTCATTATCAACGATCTTGAAATGAAGTCCTAACAGTTTGTAAGAACTTTGACAGTTCTCAGAAGTTACACAAACAGGTTAAATAACTTTCGCAAAGCGTTACCTAAAAATCGTTTTAAAGCCGGTTACACGCTCCCGTCAAAAAGCCAAAATCGACCAACAAATTCAATTAAAAGTTTTCAGCGAGTAACTCAAACCGACGAACATTAGATAAAGCTCGATTAATTATTACTCTGTTAATGGACAAAAGAACCTCTTTCCAGTGCCCGGCAAACAAGATTCCAACTGAACTAGACAAAAGCTTGAACGTAAACACCAATCGCTCATTGAAGCGACCCGTAAACGCGAAGCTTGGAAAACTATCCCCCTTTTTCCCCGTTTAGTTAGAATATATCTATCTTTATCGTTCTGTAAGGGGAAATGCGGGAACAGCTATTTGTTTTTACAGTCGAGCGCCGCCGCCGACGAACAAATTAGGTGGACAAACTGTTGAAACGGTCGAGGTGTCTATATTCCACTCTACGGAAATTCTTCTCTTAAAATCGTTCGGGAGAGAATGTCTCCGCGATTGAACTCGAGCGAGGTAATAATTTTCTCTTCAGTTCCCATGGAGATGTTCCCTCGATCTGCGTATTATTGGCAGATACTTAAAGGATTTTCAAGAACGAACGCGATATCGTCTATATGAATTTTCTTTCTTTTCGACTTTATCTTTATTACTTGTTTATTTCCAGCTTACAGGTTATTGGTTTTTGTCAATATGTACTATTATGCTCGTATCGGATATTAGAAAATACAATAGGGCAGTAAAATTGGACATAAACGTTAAAAGGATTTACGGCGAAAATATCTAAATCTCCATATTGACGAAGAAAGAAATTTACTGTGGGACCTGACCGATCTCTTTTGTGGAGACCTGGTAGTAATTTATCTGTCTGAATTTACTTAAGTAATTTAGGTTTTCGGAAAACACAAAGGGGATAAGAGGGTTTCGTCCGATGTTTGAGGGTAGTTGAGACTAATTCATTGCGCGTTTTAGGGAATAGGCAACGCGTAAAATGGAATCGCATTGGAACTATGTAATAATCGAGCTGTATGTAAATTTATGTAATACACTTCGGAAGAAATTGGAGCCATTAGGGATTCAGATTACTAAAACATTGGTCTGCGATCGAAGCAACGTTTCTAAACCACTCACGAACGAATGGGTAAAGTGGAGTTCATGTGTAACACAATATTGAGACTGGAAGTGAATGTTAAAAGTCTACTGTTTGCTTTCGAAAAATGATAGAAGACTAAAATTATATTACCATTTTGCTGCAATAGTTTGTTATCTCTAAGGCTCTCGTAGTCTCCAGTAGGACAATTTCTATGAAAACTTCATGGAAATTGTTCTACAAGAGTCGCGGCGCGCCTGTCTGCGGGAGCCTTAAAGCGAATTCTATCTAAATTGGTTTCACAGAAATCAGTCCTCATAAAAACTGTAATATCAAATTAGCACAACAAAAAAATGCCTCGGTAAGATTCTATCGAAACAAAACATTTACAAAATTGGAAATCTTTTCTGCAAAGTTTTAAATTGGACTGCCCAATTGACGCCTCAACATCGAAATTACCCAATTATTTAAAAGAAACCCAATTCTTTGACCACTGTCGGAGAAAGATACTACGGGAATGAAAAAACTCGCTTTGTTTTTCTTGAAGACGGGACGGCCGACGGAAAATACAAATAGTCTCCAACAATAATGTTTATGAGTGTCCTTTCATTAAATTTATTGTGACAGAGTTGAGAGTGGCACTTCCGCAGATAATGCTTACCTATAATAGATTGAAGTTCACAATCTGAAATGTATATCTTCAAGTGATTACGAAACTTTTAAATAAAGATTTAGATGTCGGTAGTCTTATACCTATTGTAAATAATTTGAAGCTAGATAATAAACAAATATTGACTATTTCAAACAGCTAACATGTGTATTAATAAGGCAAATGACACCAACGAAATACAAACCAACATTTGCGTACATTAGCATTTGTAAATATTTTGGCCACTTTGTTCGGGGAAGTTGTAGCGTCGCGTAACTTTCGCGGACAAAAGTGAACGAACCGTTGAACAAAAAGTAGTTACAGGTTTCAGGAAACCGTAGCAGTGTTGTCTGCGAGGGCCGGCAGACTACGTATCACCCGACTTGTCACCCGATCGCTCCGGATATGAGGGGAAAACGATCGATGCATTTGTCATGCTTACAAAATACGAAGCAATAAGTGTTTTTGTCACTTGTCGAGGTTTTATGGGAGTTGTTTGGACAGAAGATAGAGAACACTCTGTAGTTACCTACATGTGATGGTATCAATGACGTCGTGATTACAATGTGCGGGTTTACGTTCAGTTTTATTGATCGTTTCTCTTAGAGCTTGAATGAAGAGACGGATGTATTACTAGATAGCCATATCATCAAATAGAGACTAAAAAATAAGGATGAACGCGCAGCTTAACCTGCCAAATGATCCATGAGCAGTCAATACTCAATGTTAAATTGATCAATGTATCCGGTCGCGAAGCCTCGTTCCGCTCCAGCTGGCATAAAAAATCGTCCGATAAAAGTTTATTATACGCAATTGTTGAGTAAAAATAGACGATGGTGTTGGGCGGTAGACCCGACGGCGCCATCGCCCCGTCTGCCGCCAATGTTACCAGACTAACGCACTCCCGTGCTCCCGACATCCCGGGCTCCCGGTAGCCCCCCGAGATTACACACGAAACGACGTCAAACTCGATTGCGATTGTATGAGCGCACGACAACTGAACAAAAGCAAAAGAAAGGAAGACATTTACCGATATAAAAATAGATGCTTTTCTTAGATGTTTTAGTTTGATATGTGAAATATATCTCTGAATAGGTATCGAAAACTCTATGCTAGAATAAAACATGCCAGGGTATTTTTATGTACGTGATCTGCCCTCGGATTAGATGTCCCAACACTAAAAAAAATATCAAAAAACAAATCGAATCGATTCCTGGTATGGCT
Organism: Dryobotodes eremita; assembly: GCA_917490735.1. NCBI lineage: Eukaryota > Metazoa > Arthropoda > Insecta > Lepidoptera > Noctuidae > Dryobotodes > Dryobotodes eremita. Next base: position 11,165,826 of record OU823251.1, on the reverse strand, counting down.
AGAATTTTCATTTATTTTCCAATATCCAATACAGCAACGGACACACATGATAGAACTTTTCACACATCGCACTTTTGTATAGTTAACTTAGTATTAGAAGAGATAGTGAACCGCATGAATGAATGCACCCACGCTACATGAGCAAAGGACCCTGTTTATAAACCAGCCCTTCGCTCTGCCGACCGGACTCACATCAAAGCGAAGTAGGAAATCAACACTAACTTGCCAAACAATGGAAACTGGACAGACTACAGTATTTATTTGGTGGATTCATTATGGAAAGGATTTACACAAAAACGTGCAGAACAAAGTTTGACTAACTACTTTGGTTTGTGTTGTGGTTATTGTCGCTGGGTTTGTGATGTTATTGGGAACTTGGGACTTGAGAGTAGGTAAAATGGATGTGAAAATACAGAAAATATTAAAGAAAAATAAATGCTTTGGACCATCGAATACCAAGAATCAAGAAACTTTTAAATTCACTCATGACAACCTACTGAAAATCGTAAATGTAAGCAAAAAAGCATGCAATGAAATTTTATGACTTTTCCACTAAAAGTTAAAAGTGTTATGTCTACAACATAATTAAGTGCAATAAACATTACCTAAATTATATTTACGGAACCAACCAACATTACGCTACTCAAAAATAAATGTTTGCATTGATATTGTACCAGTCATTCATTTCGACTCATACTCGAAGAATGTCGTACGGATCATTTAGTTATTTTTGCCAGGTATAAAATTATACTACGGAATCTAAACATTGGTGCATCTGGAACACAGAAATGTCACATTTCTTCGATCAGAGTACTATTGCTGCTACTAAATTTATCTTAGTAGTTCGAATGTGCATTTCTCATGAGCGCCTAAGATTAAGTCGAGTTCTTCCGAGAAATTCTTCAAGCGCACTTATATAATCTTCCCTATTACACATTACTAAGTATCCCTGCTTTAATGCATAGGATCTAAAAGACAAGATCATGTAACAATAAAACAAGCTATTTATAAAGCTGTCCGTTCAGGAAAGCGGCTGAAAGCGGTGAAGCGACATCTACTCTATTTGTCTCTGCTAACACAACCGCTGGCCACTTCTCTCGTCGCGTCGCCTCCTCCTAGTTTGCGTTAAGGATTTTATCGCTTTTTCTCTAGGGTTGTGCTTGTTACTTTGTTTTTCGTTGACGTTATGGTTTAGAAACATCCAAGCTTTCCTTCAACAAGATTGAGGTTTATGTATTCTTCATAACAGTATTTTATTTTACGACTTACAATTTTTAACTTTACTCGTAAAATATTATGATGCTTTCATGAAATGTAAAAATATTTTGACGGTTCAATGGAGTTGACAAACGCAAGAATAATAATCAATTATAATTTAAACACAAATTCTATTCGGCGTTCGCAGAAAACGACTCGCGACTATGTCCGGAAGTGACATGGCGCCGCATGGCCCGTAGTGCTGCTTTTATGATATCGATATCAATTTCCAAATTTTATCTTTACCTCCGAAGAAATAAAGACTAAAATATAATGGTAGATGAAAGCAATATAATCTTTCGATTCGATGCCGCTTTTGTCGCGAGGAAAATTTCCTTTTATTGTGTTAGCGAATGCTTATTGTATATCCGAACGTTTTCGCCATTGTAATAGCTACGGCGCCGCACCTCTTCGGTATTACTTTACAATTGTAAGATGACAAATAGCTAAAGCGAAACGATACATTAAGTCCTCTTCGAAAGGGGACTTTGGCGCGTTCTAGTTCTATTGTTAATTTACGAGAACCGTGAAAATGAAAGGTAGGAAGGGTCCGGATTACGGGTTCAATTGTCGCAGCGATCGGCTATAATTAATTATGTTTGCTGAATCTTTTTTCTGGTAGCAATTAGACATGACACATTAATTATCGTAAGAGAAGAGTATCGACATACCTCTTCCTCAGTGGTGGCGGTGTTGACGGAGTCCATGCTTTGACAGAGCGCGAGCTCCATGTTCTTGTGTTGCGGCGAAGCGGGCCGGGGCGAGGGCTGCTGCGGCGGCACCAGCGCGCCTTGTGTCGCTCCTGCCGCCTGCTGCGCGCCTGCGCCGCCCGTAGCTGCAGGGCTCTGCGCCGCCTGCAGATTCTGCGCTGCCTGAAGGCTCTGCGCCGCTTGTAAGCTCTGCTGAGCTTGCAGACTCTGTTGCGCCTGCAGGTTCTGCAGCGACTGATGCGCCAGGTTCAACTGGTGCTGCTGCACGATGCTCTGCTGCACTATGCTCTGCTGCACTTTGATGTGCTGGTGCACCGCGAGCTGGTGGATGGGGTGGAGAGACGAGGGGGGCGCGGGGTACGGGGGGGAGAGCCGCTGGCGCTTCACTTGCGCACTCTGCAGCGCTTCGTGCAGCCTCTTCACCGGAAGGGGGCTCTGGCCGAGGTTATCCACGGCTGTGGCTGGGCGGGCCGGCCGAGTCACGTGACTCTGGCGAGCACCGACTATGGCAGCGACAGGTTAGGGACCGCGCGCGACGCGTCGCGGGATCGATGTCGACGTATCGACAACGGCGCAACTCTACGCTCGTTGCGGTGCGCGATATTAATTGACTTATCAATGTAGATAGTTAAAGGACAGCTATTTGCGAATGTTTTTATTTTAGCGCCGTAGCACTTTTGTATTCATTCGTATAAGTTGATCCTCTGCTTGTAAACCACTCCTGAAAACAAAAGAAAACATATTTAAAGTAGCAGTTCAGACAAACGAAATGAAAACAATAAACACAGGAATACAGGCAGTGATGCAACGCACTTGAGATACTTTTCATTACATTTTCAGTGATAACCTAACTCATGTATTTTCCGAATTGTGAGCTCCAATTAGGGAGACAATCCTCTTATGACGCACCGTTCTAATAAATCGATGAGTGCCATCGAAAACAGTATTTGTATCACATACATCCTCATTACTTTTAAAGAGCTTATTTTTTGCTCCCAAATTACGTACTTATTCCTACACTAGGAGCAAATAATGCTAAGTAGGTACTGTAAAAAACATTGAAGCAGCAGAGCTTACAAAGAATATTCGCAGAGCTATGCAGATCATTTCAATAAAATGAACACATAGTAACGTTGTAAACAGTCGTAAGGTATATGGAGTAATTGGTTACGGCTTTGTTCGGCCGTTTCTATAACAACAACTCTAATGAATGACTTTATAGACTCCTTAGTACTTCAAGCAAAACGTTAGCCATTCACGTTACACCTGTTTGGAAGAAGTCAGGAAATAAACGAAGGTATAATTTTTCGAAGATCAGCAGTTTTTGAGTTAATTTATGTTTATGAGACCGAAGAATAGTCAACTAGATCTTTTGCCTCGTGTAGTCAGATTTAAAAATTTGAAATTAATTCCCAGCTCAAGGAAACAGGTAGGACTTTTCCGCGACCATTCTTAAAGGCTCCTTCAAACAGGCGCGACACTCGACGCGACACAAAGGCACCACCTGTCGCGCGACGAACGGTGCCTTTGTGTCACGTGCGATTCGCATCGCGTGTCGCACCTGTATGAAGGAGCCTTAACTCGAACTAAAGCGTTTTTCATGTATCAATTATTACGTTGTGACATATTTCTGATCTTCTCGTATAAAAAAGTTCCACAAATATTATCTATTATTCAACATAACCACAATAAAATATTGTTGCTATACCGATTAAATCATTCTACACCTAATACATAACGATATACGACACAATTTACGCTGAATAAAACAGTTATTTTTATATGTCAAAGAGTGCCGATTGCAATTGTGTGGGTCGTAGTCAACCATTTAAACGGTTAGTCATCGCAGGAAACTTCTAGAATCTTCTAAATTACAGACTAGACTGATGATATCAGTACAGTAATTTACTTATATGACGTGCTATGGTTTATGAGCAAGTACTTGGCGAATAAGTTCCTTTAGACGTTTAATATTGAATCAATTGTAAGCTAAGAAACAATTTCGGACTTCGGACCAAAGGTCCAAAAAATAATCGGAGTAATAGATATTAAGCAAACAAATACGCCAGCCATCAAAACATATCTGACAACCAAAAACAAAAATATTCTACCGAAATGACACCACTATTATCTCATGGCTGTCCTCAAAACTAAACGTAAATAGACGAAAAATCTAAAGCATTATAATCGTGTCCTTAACCAGCAGCGCTGCTAAAACCGGACACAGTCTAATATGTAACAATCACGTGTAAGACCATTACGTTGGCCAAGGCTGCTTTTTGCCTCAATTCCGTGACTAAGCCGAGCTGGTATCTAAAGTAAAAAAGCGTACTTCACAAAAGCGATCATACGTCCAACTTCCAAATTACAATGATGTACATACGACGACATATCAAGCTATACATTTCCAGTTTTAGCTGACCTCGCATTGTATAGGCTTTTCGTACAATGAGAAGTCAGCTTATACTGGAAATGTATAGCTTGATAAGAAGTCGTGCGTACGCACAAAGGAAGGCCATTCGAGCCCGAGTCTTTTTTAACGTCTCCAGTTGCTACATTGATAATAACATAGTTCCTCTCAAGTTACGCAATCCCAAGAATTACTCGACTTTTTGTCCGACACAAGTAACAAAGATTTGTACTGACGGTTTTCGAAACGTACCTTTTGACCATTTTGTCCTCACGACCGCAAAATTACTTAATTGTGTTCCCCTAAACGTGTGAACTATCAATGTTATTTTGTAAACTAATTACTTGTTGGACAAAGTAAATTGTCTGGGAAAAACTGATGCATTAAAAAAGAATAAATCAAGCCTTCGAATTCACACAATTTGAGAAGAACCTTCTGTATGGAAGTGAATTATATTCGATAGCTTTAGTTTAATTAGCTGTTTTAACAATTATGCTCGAATCATATATGTCCTTAATATACTTTTGGACTAAACTACTCCCCAGATTCGGCAAAACTATAGATCGTAATGATCAGCGAAAGCGAAGACGACAAAGAATACAAAAGAGCATAAGTTGACACCTACTTATTATATTCATGAAGACATAATATAAACGCCGCCGGTCGTGAACTTGTGACTCATCTATTACCAGTCAATGAATATTTTTTAAGCCGTGGTAATAAGCTTTTGAGGATTGTAAATAGATCTTATTTAAAGACTTATCATTCGAATACAAGCTTCTATCGTTTAATAAAAAGTCCAGGCAGACTTCCAAGTAATTTAGGAGTTTCAATAACATCATATTTCAAGTCTAAGATAAGTATCAAGTTCAAAAGCTACTCCAACTTACTACTGAGTAAATATTATTTAATTTACTCTTAGCTTAATTTATTGCCAACTTATAAATCGTGTTTGACAGTCCCCAATAGTAATAAAAGCATGTTACAACAACAACAACTTTTCATTCATTCGACAGCAGTTTTGTATGCTCAGTTTCTCCAACATTTCCTTTGACAAAGAAACAGCAATACTGTCGTAAAACTTTTCAAATATATTTAAAGCTTGTACATATTGAAACGTGAATTTTATCTTAACATCTGACCAGTACAAAACACGCAACGTAAGGGTGGGGTACTGATCGGTCACATTTGAGTGTTGTGTAACGTCAAAACTCGAATTTGGAACATTTCAATGGTGCGTTCAGTTTATGTAGTGCTTGGAGCTGCGTGTGGTTTTGTATTAGATTGACATCTGTTAAAAAGTTAAGTGGTCGAAGACATGCCATGTTAAAGACGATCGTTCCTTATCAAGAATTGTAGCGCGTTACAAGTGTAGACTGACCCCCAATAGTTTCATTAGGAATTACATATAGGTACGCGAAGTATTTTTATATTTGGTTTAGATTTAGAATCATGTTTATTTAATTCGAGCTATTAGCTACTTATAAGCGAACGCTGTCTGTGAGCACTATAAAACAAACAAACAGTCATATTTGAAAAGTACATACGCGCAGAAAACTCTATCGCGCAATATTTTCGACTTCGCTGAATACTTTAATCCGTTCGTGTATTTATGCTGCGGTGGTGTCGGTAAATAAGTCCGGGCCAACTCTTACAGTTTCCATTTGTTATAACTACTAAGTCCCGGCGAGATCCCGGACTTGGGCGGGACTTCGTACCTACGGGATGTAGAAGTTCGGAATAAGTGATAAGTAGATTGAATTGGACAAATCATAAAGATATTTGTGTATCTATCGGGGTCGGATTGGGATTGAATGTGGCTGCCAAAGTTTTATATAGCCTAATTGTCCTTAATTTTGTACGATATATTTGTATTATATATTTGTATCATTTTGTACGATACATTTGCATTACTTTATACTATAAATTTGTATTATTTTATTTTATAGGAAAAACAGAAAATGAGTAGGTATAACATCTACTTAAAATGTTCAATTTTCTTTTGTAAGATGAAAGAACCAACATTTCCTTATTGCGCACTATTGAACAATATAGTTGGACTGAGAAAGGTAATTGAAATTCATGGGACTCATAGCAACTCTGTCATGTTTTCCATAGATAAATGCTTTTCCCAAGAACTTCACCTTCTTCTTTTCCCAAAATTATGCGATTTAATGTTCTAAAAAACACAATTCTGAGTTAAATTGTAATAATAATCGCAATTATCATTAACAGACCTCATTAAAATCAGTTCGAATAATGAGCGATTACAATATTGTACGGAAACATATAGGAACTCATAGGTAGTTCTACTGTGTGTTGTAAGGGTTGCCAACCCTACTATATAATATAGTATCCTACTATATTAGAGGCCGAAATACTATATTTGACAAAAAAAAATTGTCGGCTAAACTACTATATTTTCGATGAAAATTTAAATATTATAATAAGTGTAAAACGAAACGCAGCCGTAATCTGTTTTTTTAATTTGTACTCAGAACTAAATCAGTTTTATAAAATTCTGACTATTGCTCCTTCTGACCAAAAATGTGTTGCTAAATCTACTGCTGAAAAATGGCATCACGTGTTGCTCAGTGATTCTGAGTTTTCTTATATTTTCTTATCATTTCTTCTTTCTATACCAGCAGCAACTTCAGCTTTTACTGAGCGCATATTTTCAGTGATGCATACAAAATGGCGAGAAGAGCGCAATAAGGCCACTATTAATCTCATAAAAAGTGAAATAAAGGTATTTTGTAACCATAATTTACTTTTAACGTTTAATAATATAAAGAGATAAAAAACCTGTGAATAAAGGCTCAAAGTAGCAAAAACAACACACAACATTTCTTTTTTCTCCATCTTTTTTATTTTTACAGGCAATGGCTTCGAAAATATTATATATGACATAAAAAAAGTTGGCAACCCCGATGCTACTCCACTTTCGCCATTCAAGATACGTATCCCACCTATAAATTACATTACACGCGAGTATACAATGTCATCAATTTATTAATCGATGTTAAATACCGTTAATAAATTATTTGATCGGACGGTAACGTCATTACTGATAACGGAATTAAATCAATAAGCGCGTTGCGAAGTGAGTGCGCTGGTTAATTCGGTTCATTTGCCGTAGTGAGCAAATAAATACGCGATTTAACTTGCCGTGTTCCGCGATTCTAATATTAAACCTTACACAAATCTCTTACTATATTTAGTGACGACGGAAGCCGTTGAAATTTCGCAAATAACGTGATCACAGTACTTGTTAACCATACACTGTTCCAATTACTGCTTATTAGATTAGTTGGCTAAACTTTCGTTATATAGTTAATCTTCGTTAAATAATTACCCTTACGCGCCTATCCCTAACCTTAAAGTTAAATCCTGTGGTCAATGCGCAGTATTCATATTGCCTCAACAAACTCCTTTAATTTAATTTGAAAACTACGGGGTAGGGCACAAAGAAATAGTTGGGTTGGTTGGGGCGGCCCTCGGTGTAGTGGTGGCCCAAGTTTGAAAAACTGACAAAAACAACTCGTATAATATTATTGGACAGGTCGTAGGTCATTAAATTTTACTTTCGCGGAGGTATAAAAAGAAAAGCTTTTCCTCTTCTGCTGCAGGTAGTCAGTCTATACAAAGTTTGATCCCTACCAACTTCTTGAAGGAAAGTTAGATTTTTCCTCCAAACATATTATGGAAATGGTTTTGTGACATTTATATTTTTAAAATATAAATGTCACAAAACCATTACCATGTCAAACATATATCCTGTTGGGAATTTAAATAGATTTTGCGTCTAATATAGTTGTAAGAAAGATAACGAGGCTTTGCCCACTAACGTGACAGCTACCTAGTAGTTTGCTAGCCGGATGACGTAAAGTTCAAGATTTTAATCACTTATATTACACACATCAAGTTAATTTATTGGAGGTAAATGACCAAAATGACACAGTTTTCATTAGATTAATAGTTGCACCGGGCGAGTCAAATTTTAAAATTGTCCCACTTAGTAAAAAGAGTAGGCAACTCCAATTTACGTAATAGCTTTTTATGACCAATATTTTAGTGGAGAATTAGCATATTATTAATAACTAACATAGTCAGTTAAAACCTGCTACATCACGAACTGTTGAACTAAATCGGAAATGTGGCGAAAATAACTGGTTACCTCCAAAAGGTAGGAAGTACTGCATATTCATCAATCACAGTTTGAAACATAGATATACCTACAGTTTCAAAAGGCGTATCTATAAATAGCGAAAACCATATCGACGAACAATTGAATGCTATTTATTCCATGAATGTGGCTAACAAAACAAGTCCATTCAATTAACATCGTCGGCCTGACGACCGATGGAGCCATTCGCGTAATGAAATTTAGACAGGACACAGACTGAACTACAGCTATTTATAATGATTTTTACCTTCCCATCCGGTCTGTAGCAATAATGTAATTAAAACATACCTAATAAACATTCTCTCTCACAGTATCTTCGCAAAACGAATTTCGCCGAAAAACATTCGTGCAAAGAACTTTCTCTACGTCGGTGTCTAATTAGTTACATTTACAGTGGAAATTAGCGTCTCTTCGTACAAAATTCAGTCTAATTTCACGAGAAATGAACCTTTGTTACACGCGGGCCCATATTCATAGTGAGCGGAGCGTCCCGCAAATTGAATCTAATTGCCGCAACGAAGTGTTGAATCAGACCGACGGCCCTGGCGCGATGGCGAAGCGCTGGCCTAAATTGCGCCTATTTACCCATTTAGGATCAGAAATACTGAACACCCACAGTCCACCTGTTTATGGAATTAAAATTTCACGAGACGGTGACATCAGCTGTCGCGCGATTGTCTTCATTAAGCGCCATCTGCCAGGAACGTGTTTGCGCTAGACTCGACAGTTTGACTTACATAGGATGACTCAGGCACTCAGGCACAAGAACTAGAAATAATTATATGATAGGAATATACGCTAGGACTAGCATAAATTCTAGTCTTCATTCTTCAAGTAATATATATACGAAAAGTGTACTTTACCTAAAGCTGTCAAAAGGTATTTAGAATTTCTTACTAACCAGCGGGGTAATTGCATAACACACTAATAGTAGGAATGGCTTCCATTTTGACAGTTCAACAACATTCATTGCGATAATTACGTTGTTGAGCAGAGAAATTTTTCGAACATATGAAGCAATGTATTGGCTTCAAAATGATTTAGATTGTGCCTGATAGCGTGTTACGCAATTAGGGTGCTGGTGCATAAACAATAACTGTTAATTTTATTGTCGTTGCTAACTAACGACTCAGTAGTAATGGAAAGAAAATGTAATAAACTCAAAAGATTAGCACATAACAAATTATTGACATTGACAATTAAAATAGCGAACTATCGTGTTTGGTTGTTTTAACTCAACACGGTAGGCCATCAATTCGATCGTTTAAAAGGTTTTTCTGCACATTTTTCAGCTCGCTTGAAACGTTGTTGCTCAGTGCTTGGTAGAAACCACGTCATGCTACATTGAATTAATCACCTAAATAGATTTTATTACTGCAAATATTTACATTTGCTGTAAAGTGATGTCTGTAACCAGTGCTCCAGTTTTATTTCGAATCTGCGAACGAGACGGTTGCTCCTTTTTTTTTATTTAATGGTTTTTAAGAAACGTTCAATATTATGTTGTGCCATGTTTAAAACTTAAACATTCCATGACTATCTACATCACTATCATTTGAAATTATGTGAGTGTAGTTTGGATTTTCACCGACAATGTTAATGAAATAGAGAATCCTTCGTTATAAGGTCTTCCCAGTTCTTCCTTTTGCAGACATATCTCAAAGAGCTGTTGCATGTCAAGACTCGTAATCCTGATAAAAAATGAGAAGAATTAACCAACGATACTTGTCAAAACCAGTTGGCATTGGAAATTCCTCAACATTTTCCAAATATTCATAATTCTATTCGTTTCATCCGATTGCTCAATTTCCATGCGTGTGGCGTATCTGGAGCAGTAATTAGTATCACACGTATCACATCGCCCACCTGTGGATATCCATGTTTCCCTAATAAAATCCCATAAATATCCATTTTTATTGGTAAAATTTTCGCTCGTCATTACGCGGCGGGCACTGCAGCCTGTTGTGAAAGAGGCCTCACCGAGGAAATCGTGACAAAGCAACATTTTTTATTGCAAATCAATGCTATCCGATCGCTTTCCGGAACACACAAAACAAATTGCTAGTCGGCGAAAATCCTATCAAAGCTATTTTATACGTATGCGCCACGCGATGCGACGGTTTGATGTCTCTTGCCAAATATTCAGTTGTAAACCGTTAACTTGAATATTTTTTCAAATTTGATTTTTACTATTTTATCCTTTCGAAAAGAAATATCTATTTCTGGTTCGCTTTCCTAACCAATGTCTGCTTTGGTAAAGAGGATTGAATTCTGCGCGGATTTCGCAAGCTATTAAGAAATACAAAACTTCCGAAACATGATAATATTAACTGTCGTTTGCTGTTTGGCTTACTTGAAAATGACACAGGAATGTTTTTATATCCACGGTTTAAATAACAATTTCCTTTACGTCACAAAGTGGTCTTAAATGGATGTAAACCTTCCAAACGAGTCGCAGACAAAGTACTTCGCCTTTTCTAACATGAAGGCAATCCATACAGACAAAATTATTACTAACATTATATACCTGCAAAGGTTACAAAAGTGTGACTGGAACACATCAATCTATATTTTGTGCGGCTATAATTAATTTAACAAGCGGCTATTAGCCGCCCTTATAGAGCATAGTCATGTCACGAAGTGACGCAACCACCACAATAGTAGACCTTGGTACGTCTACCAACATTCAGAATGGAAAGCGCAGTAATTACACCAACCAAATAATACCACAAAAATAGATTAAGTAACAAGGAAAAATTTTTATGGAAGGCATGCTCGTTGCTGATGTCGAAAAAGGCACAATACATCCCACCTCCACCTCAATCTCTGGTAAAAAATGCTAAATGATGATAAACAAACCCGAGCCACTTTTCAGTGAGTTATATATGAGATAGACGTATTATATTTTCATCGTCCTCATAGATTTGTTTTTAGAATAGAAATGCAAATATAGCATCTCTGAATGAATAGATTAGTCTTGAAACATTGACTTTGACCCAAAAATGTTATATATGCTTAGTAACTTTATTTCAGGGCCCTGATATTAATTCAATGAGTGTCAATGTTGCGAGGGCTCAAGACTTTGTAGATTGTTGCCCTATGGCTAAGTTATGTTCCTCATACACGTGGCTTTTAATCACTTCGTTTTCAATAAACGCACTAGTAAGGTCTAAATTGCTGAAGCGTGTGCTGGCAAAATTATAGTTACAAATAATCCATTTGTTTAAATTACTTAAGAGAGGGAAACAATTTAAAAGGAAATACCATTTCAAGATTTAGACGTTATCAATAAAACCGATACTGAATGATCATTGAAATTAGACCGCTCATACTAAAAATATATTGCATTGAAATAATAAAGGCAACATTAAGCCCGTGGAAAACGCGTTTAAGTGAGAGATATAATTAGGTGTTATTGAACATCCTAGAAGCACGATTTCCATCGAAGACAATTACAGCTACAATAATACTTCAGAGTGCCAACCGAAAATAGGAACTGAATAAAATTAAATGGTACACAGCCAAAAAAATCTTGACCAATTTAACCAGCCATGAAAATGTACTTAATTTCAAATAACGAATAAGCAATTTGCGCACAAGCAACATGCTTGTAGCTAACGTTGTAGTCATAATGTGATTACAATTGCATTACTTGAGAATATTTTTCCATGCCGATATGGGAACCTGAGAAAAACAGTTTACATCAACTGTTTATTTTCTCACACATTTATGAGTGAACGAAAGAAAATAGGCTCACTAGCAACCTTTCACTCTGTTCTGCAATCGACCACGTAAGTTCGCTAGTGTTTTACTCGACGCTGAGCTGTATCAGTAAACTTGTTCTTTTTAGAATTGGTCCAAATATAACCATCAGTAAAAACTTTATCGATTTATTAAAAGTTTGAATCGGCCTATCCGTCAAAGTTCTAACGCCTAATGTAATTTGACTTCAATCCACGGTGGAGCATACTTCCATTAACTCAATTAACCTCTCATTTCTTATGGTAGGGAGTCCAATGGTCACGCCGCTATTTTAGAGGTCATTTTCTTTATTGGGATCAATTAGTTAAAGCACTGTAATACGTCACGGTGTAACATTAATCATTATTTCTTCGACACAATATATTGAAGAAAAACAGTAATAATTTGACGGTGAGTCCAAAAATTATCTTGTAGTTTGTTGTACTTATGTGATGTTAGTTTGTGTTGATTCCGTCACTGTCTCCGAAAACATTATTCATGGGTGTACGTGTCTACCTCACGACGCTGAAGAGTATTCGACCGTAGCGAGGGAGTTGGCTCGTCTGTCTTGCATTTGTGTGACCATCAACCATGAAAAACGTCATCCATTTACATCAACTTCATTTCACAAACGCCACTGTATTTGAATGCAAATAATTAGTTTTAACAAACTCTGCGCTGGTCGCTAACTCGTGTTATGCAAAATCTTTGTAACAAGACTCATTGTTTGCGGCTATTGAAACTGATATTGTGAAAGAATGCTATCGACAGCAGTTACATCTCAAATACAGTTCGGTAATAATTTGTCATCGTAGCTGGTCTTTTGGTGCACGATTTAGCAACGTTTAGTGTAATAAAATTTGCTTCACTACTTTGATACCCATTGAACCCAAATCAGGAAATATCTACAGATACGAGTATTTTATCTTTTTCCTCGTAGAATAAATCTATGTGGTTGCTATTTATATGATTATTATTATTAACTGCCAGACCAACAATAACCAGCGAATAATCACTTTCAAGAGTATTATTGTTTGAGTTTTCTAGTTTCTTTTCTTCGTCACGCAATTGTGTTGCATTATGACCAAACTGACCATTCAATAAATCATTACACAAGTTGCTTTCTCTTCATTATGAAATATCAACAGCTATTGATACAGTTTTTTTTTTTTAGTTTTGCTCTTTTTTCAATCATGCAATTAAAAGTATACTTCGGCAAGGCTTGATACTTAGTTTCGAAATGTTTTATGGGAACAAACTTTTCTTTTATCGTGGCATAAAATTTGGTCTGTTAGATTGTTATAATTTATTTCAGTCATTTATCGACAGCACCAATTGAGTTAGTTGTATGATAAATAACTGTTACATATGTATGTATTTCCTCATTGTTTGGATCCAGTACAATGCGTGGTTTCAGAAAGTGCTCCGCTGTCGATACTTGGCAGTAATTTCTACGTTGCTATTGTTGTGGGCCTCGCTTTTGTGACTTTTGTGTATCACATGAATGACATGACTACGCGTGATTCTCATTTGGAATACCTCTTTCCTTTTTGAGTTACATATTATGTTATTCACTCAATCACATTTATCTAATTCTTTACTTTTAATTTAAGATGTTTTAATTTATTTTTACAGGTTATAAGATTTATTAAAAATCCTTATAAGAGTCTGATAAGTTTTAGCTTCTCTGCAAGTAAAAGCAGTGGCAAACATGTACGGTCTGTTAGCCTTATCTAAAGCGGCACAAACAATTAAAGGATCATAAATTCATATCGTGTCTAATAAGAATTGCGCGCTTTAACAAAACTTTGATAACATGCTCCATTATGTGCAATTTCACTTACAGAGTAGCTATATATATTTTGCTAATAAACCGGCAGCTTTTCCGAAAGTACCTCCATGGGAAATATTATAAAAGTGAAATTAACAACGTGCCAACAAGTGCATCAATTAATACGTTGCATCCGACTGCCTTTTTCAAACAAGAGTCTCCGTTACCTAGAAAACAATAGCACATCTCACAAGCACACACACTGCATTCGTCGGAAAACGCACATGCACAATTTTCCGAACACCGATTACGGACACTGCGTCGGTCGCGTCAGAGCAAAGGGCGGCACGTACAAGCGCTGCCTCTGCGCGCGATAGACTGACGGCTCTCGGACGGACTTGCGAGCGAGCGGGACGCGCGGCGGGCGTGCCAACACTCTGCGCGCGCATAACGCCTCTCTGTCCTACGCCCGCAGCTCCTATACGGTTGTCTCGCTCGCACACGCTCGAGCACACCTTTCAGTTCCCGAGACAGGTGTTCCTATCCCTGTGTGCGTCCAGATATGGCTGGCTTCGCGTGTATGCGCGCTTCCTGCGGCGGCGGATCGTTTTTTATGCCCGGCAGAAATTATAAAAAGTAAATGGAGGGAAAATTAAATAAAACGTTTACAATGAAGCGTTTTCCTGTGCGCTTTCAATGATTCAGTGTGCGCTATTTTTCAGGGTGTATATCATCAGTGTACACAGGCAGCGTGATTACGGGGCTTTTTACGGATGTTTGAGTGATGTAGGCGGGCGTAATTAGGCACGGGGCGGAAAGGTATATTGATTGCGGTGACGCGGCTTTGTGGAAAAATCGATATTTTTGTATTAAAGGTGGCACGCGATGTGTCCGGTCCGTGCGTCCGTGGATGAGTAAACCTTCGTATCGATCCAACGCCGACAACTTTCGACCCTAGTTTATGGCGCGCACTATAACTTGAGCCACACTTACCTATGAACGTTATCGAGAACGCTTTGGCTGAACGACCTCGTCTTTCATAAAATCTTGAACGACTTGAGCTTTAAAGCCAATATTTGGAATTTCGATAGAATCAAAACATAACATTTTGGCAAGCTTCACCTAAAAGTAGACTTTAATCGACACTTCATCCGACCGACACAGAACTTAATAAATGATAGGAAAATCGTTTAACGGAAAACAAAATATTGTCGATAGAAAATGAATATGTATAGAAAAATAAGAAGCTACCAGCTGCAGAATAAATTACTTACCAAAGCCTCCAGCAATTTAACTTCGACTGTTTTCATTCCCATAAACAATTTCGAGACCATCCTTACTACAACAACTATGAAAACCAACTTAACCCATTCCCAATTCGTACTAGAATCCTGATTCTAAATTTTTCATGAGCTGCGGTGAAACCACGAAAGGCAATAACATCTTGGGTTTAAACATCCCGCAAGTGTGTTACTATAGTTACTTCTTACTTCAGCCAATCGAACACCTTACTAACAATTTTCCCTCTCACTGAATTCTTATGACTTCATCCAGAAAGGTCAGTTTGACCACACTTCAGCCTCAATGGATAGATTAGGTCAACTTTGATTGACCCGTGTATAACGATACAGGATAACGTGAAGTGAAAATGAGTGGTTGTTTATGAGACATGCAGGTACCTTTAGACGAAATTGACAAGGTTTTGTGTCCTATGCTTGTGTCCCTTTTTCACCCATTCCCATTCTTTAAGAAGCTCACTCTACTATAAACTGATGATCTTAACTAATCGCAACATAAAGTGAATGAAACAATAATGGTTGAAGCCTTTCGAAGTTATTTTCAGGGATTCGGCTCCGAAGGACCAGAAATTACGAAGTAAAGGTAGATTTAAAGCTGAATTTATAAATAAGAACACCAAACTTTGAAAGCTAAAAAGTTATCCTTAAACCTTTCGTAACGTTTGGAGTGATGGGTCCAAACGGGCGAAATCGAAAGTTTTAAAGATTCAGGAACGTCATTACTATGACTGAGTATTAGCTCATTTACGAAAAAGTACTCACACAACCTTATCATACGTTATAATGTGAAAATAAAAAACTGCATCAACTAATAAATACCAAACACAACACTACATTGCTGCCACAGTCGGCAAGTCAATCACACACCTCAGTGGTCCTTTTCCTTCCGTCGCCGTCGGCCGTACAGGGCTCTATACAGACTTATTCGATGTCAACGGTTGGATTACTAGCTACTCCCATGGTCCTCTTGTTTATCAATAGAACTACGAGCTCGTGTGGTTAACTTGAACGGTAATAACCCAAAATGGAGTCCTATGTTCTTAGTGGAATGAGGTTAATCCATTAACTGTCTTTGGATACGTTGTAGCTATTTATACAGGACCTTTATCGACATCTACACAACTTAGTCTTCGTGAATGGTGAAGGTTTACTTTCAAGTTAAGTTAAGTTATTTTTAAAGCCCGCGACTTCGTCTGCGTGAAGTTTCTCGTTTTGACATACAACATATCCTATGACACTCAAGAATTCGGTAGATTCTCATTAGTGAAAGAATTGGATCAGTAGTTCCGAAGATTACCCCCTACATACAAACTCATTAATTTTACTTCTTTATAATATTATTGTTATTAGTATAAATTTGAGTGCGTGATGAGAATGGCAGATGGTCCAACGCGTATTATGCGGTAACAGTAACTATTACAGCTGCAATAACTTGTAGGTCAAGTTCACGTAAGATGAACCCTTCAATTTACTACATGGTAAATGGTTATTCAGAGACATAGCATTAAACCAGCATCCAAAAAACCAGGAAAATAATATTATTGTTAATTTCTCTCCACCACTAAGGGCCCGTTGTTTGATCAGTAGTCAAACATACTAATAGTTAAAATGCGTTAGTTAAACTAACAATTTGTTAAAAATGACAAAAGTTGTATGTTGTTTGACAAATGGTTAAGCTAACTACGGTTAAAAAAAAAATACAATTTGCTATGAAAGTGCATGTGCAGACAGAGTAGTCAAACTTTGACAGCTATCGACTATTGTCAAGTGACTAATTGTTAAATTGACTATTGGTCATGTTTAACTATGTATCAAACATCGGACCCTTAGTCGTCTTTACTTACCTTTTAAAGAAATAAGGACAAGATAGGCTTAAATTGTTGGCAATGGAGATAAAATAGCATTTTACAAATAAAACGACTGTAATATTTTTCTAAATGGTTTTCGACGTTTTTCGCAACATATCGCACCGTCGGTGCAACAAAGTCACAACAGCTCATTTTTAAATTTTACAGGAGAGGACTTTTAAGATTTTTTTCGCATTTATTCCCGTGTTACTGGATTACTATTTGTAGTAGGTTTGAAATCTTTATAAAATTAATTGTTTATTGCTTTTGCTATAGTTTCACGTAAAAAGCTTATTTTGAATTATTAAAAAAATCCTAATAAAAGACATAACAAAAAAAGTGTCCTGAATTGTGACTTTGTTGCACCGAAGGTGCGAATTATGTCTTTCTGGAGACCCGTAACACAGGTATTCCCAGTACAGGCTCCAGTCTCCACAACATCAATGTATTTTTGTAAACACTAATATGTATTGTACTAATTTTGTATTATGGGGTGGAGAAAATAAACGTTTTTATTATTATTATTATATATAAAAACACTCATGCACAATTAATACCATTTTGAAGTCATTCTCCCTAAATGTATCTTTTTACCTGAATGAAATATAATGGATGTGTAATTTATTTTTCAGAATTTGCTTCGTTACACTCAAATCATATTCATTTAACATAATTTTGATCAATTAGCACCGTCCATATTTTTTATAGGAACGGAGCATCAATGGCTATTTAAAACATCGCTGATGGTTCTGGTGAATGGTGAAACTTCAGTCAGTTCTACTGGAATCTGAAATCGCTCAGAGATCATGATCATTCTTTTGGCGATTTTAACGATACACTGATATATAGTGTTAGAGGTTAGGAAACCAACTAAAAAGCCCAAATCCTAGTCAAGGCAATACAATTTACTCGTAACAAACAAGATCATTATAACAAATATTAATTCTTATAATAATAATTACACATACATTTACATGTATATAAAAAAGGAGCAACAATCATAGGGCACCAAAAAATTCATCCGCTTCGCTGTCAATAGGAAAAATGGCTAAAAGGCTGGCAATGCTGATTCTTTGGCCAAAAAATAGGCCAGCCCTCTGGTAACGTGAATAGTCGTCCAACCGCTTGGCGATGTCACTAAAACTAAGTGAGCTCTCGGACTCCACGGCTTCAGTGTTTCAACTCGTAACAAATGAGTCTGCATTTCCTAAAACTGTCTCTCCTAAATACTACCTATAAGTTTCCAAACATTGGCATCAGTTTATCAAAAATTACGTAAATAATAGACTTTAGAAGTTTTTTCCACGACATTCGTGACTGAAGCAGCAAACGTAATAAATTATACTCTTTCAGAATAACATGCCGCGTTCCGTTGAGCATTGCCTTTTTTATTAAAGAGCAAAAGAAGCAAAGGCTTTCGAGTTTAGCGACTAATGTACTGAAGTAATAAGCGCGGTCTGGTATGAAAATTAAATACCTAAGTGAATTTATAATAGGATTGTGAACCGATTTGCTTTTGCGATCGCTTTTTTGCCCTGGTTTGTATTTGGTTTCAGCTACGCTTGGCAAAGTTTTTTGAGTGTGGAAATAATTGGCCAAATACTTAATTAACCCTAATCATTTAAATAACATCAAATTGCCATCATCAATAGGATAAGAAATGTTGTGTTTGTGTGTGTTGTTTTTAATTTGGGTTAGCTCGTCTCATTCTTGCCACCAAAAAAAAAATGGCCGATCCAAGCTCTACAAGGCTGTCTTCAAAGTTGATGACGCATTAGCAAGCCCTAGTGTTGAAATCCAAAATAAAAAAAAACAAAACATTACTTTGAATGAAGAAAAGTATCTTAAAATATATATTTTTAATTTACATATTCGTTTAGCTCTTCCCTCATGCTTAAAAGGAAACCTCAAAGTTAGCAGGATAACTTATCTAATATCTTATATTTTAACCCATAATACGTAGCATGAATAATTTAGAGAGACCCATTTGGGACTTCGAAGGAAGAAATTCAGTCAAGTTTGAAAAATCTTTATCTAAATCATGCTCTGTTTTCGAGGGATCTAGTAAAAAAAGAAAGTGTCAGAAAATAACGTTCAAAAGTTTTTAAAAATTGATATAAATAATTTTTTAAAAACTTTTGAAGGAAACTTCGTGCGACTGCTTGTCTTTTATAACTAAGGTGATGCTAGTGGTGGTGCGGTTCTCAGATCGAAGGACCAATGCATGGTGACATTTACTTTGTAGCTGAAATTAACATCTATCATGTATTCTTGCAGTTAAAAAACACTATGATGTTCATACAATTCAAATTAAGTACTTTTTGTCATCAAGTATAACGTTTTCTTGAACTGCAACTTCATACAAATTCGGTACCCAGCAACAATCCAAAAATATCTACAATTTCTTTTCCATCCCGTATAAAAACATCAGTGTTCCGATGTCGACCACTTTTAATTAACAATCAATATTTATATGTAAGGCTGCGTTCACAGCGGTAGTATTTCACGGTCTTTGTCATCATAATAGTATTTAGTTGCGCCCAGATGTTGAAGCACTTAGCGGCCTGCGCCGGTTTTATTATGAATAGCAACGGAAGTACGGAACTAGTATTTTGCGGCTTCCCTGTGGAGGCAGACGCAAATTAATGCCCCAGCTTTCAGCTAGAAATTAATGTAATGCACCTAGGTTACGTAGCCAAATTGTTGGCATTCAGTAAATTTTGCAATGCGCAAACGGGATATGGCGAATTTTATAATTGAATTTTTGATACGGCAACACGATATCTGGCGTGATTACGTTGTTTTGTAATGTTTAACGTCGAAATAAACAGTATTAGCAATACTTAACATTATGAGCATAGTTTTTGTGCATTTGGTCCTTAGTTCCACATATTTTGTCTTTAAAACCAGATACTGGTCAAATTAATGTTCTCTGTACTCTGAAAAGGGTACTTCTAACTTGGTTTTCACCGTTAATGGTTTAGCTTATTAGATGCTAAGTCCTACTAAATAATTGCAGTATAATGCGACTTCTTTCTTTTTTATCTTACCGCGACTAAAGGCGAATTTCACCAAACTTTTATACCTAGAATAAGTCTTGTCCTGAGACAGTTTTTCCATACTAGAACTTTTAGAAAAGATATCTGACTTTGGTAAACTCAGCCCTTAGAGATTGAAACACCCTGGAAACCAACAAAGACGGCCTATTATGATGTTTAGTTCAAGAACCATACTTTTTTTTTAAACTAGCTTCTAGTCGTGACTTCGTCCACGTGCAAGTCAACTGTACCATGAAACATATCCTATGGCAATCGGCAATAGTGTGACTTTCTATCAGTAAAATATTTTTTTGTTATCTGATCAGTACTTCACCAGAGATTACTTCTTACTGAAAATCAATTGTACCTCTTTATAAGTAATGATATACAAAGTGGCGCGGACCTTATCACATTAAATTATACCACATATACTACATGGTATACTTAAAGGGGATGCACCAAGGTAGCCCGCGAAATTAAAATTTTCTTACGTCATTTGAAATTTGCAGATCATTATGTACGGTTGTATGTTGATCTAAATATGATTCGCGGTCGTATCAAATGTTTATTTATATAATTATAATCATAAAAATAATCAATACATCTTTAATCAACATACAACCTGACACTGACCTGCAAATTGCAAAAAAGTGTAAGTAAATTTTAATTTCGCGGGCTTTCCTGGAGCTTCCCCTTAAAATATATACAAAATTTTAATGAAATCCATTCACATACAAAATCAGCTGTTCCATACATTTTGTCGAGCTACGTGTAACAAAATGTAAGGAACAGCAGTTTCTTTTTGTGAATGAGTTTCATTCAAATTTTGTATACCGTCTAAGTATACCACCTAATTTACGTGGTATAATTTAGTGTGATAAGATCCGCGCCACTTTATATAACATTAAATTACGTAAACGAAGCAAAACAAGTATGTAAAGATCGTAGCAGATCTTATTCTGTATTCTCCAGGGGAAAAAGGCGTGAGTTTATGTATGTGTGTATAAATAATATTAGTTTAGATAGTTTAGATCAGACTATAAGCAATATATTTTACAGCAAACTGTCGTTTTTACCTCCTACTACATGTGTTGTATCTATAACCATCTTTAGCTACACTTAAAGAGATTAAAACGCTTATCGTGTGAGCTTCTTGCTCGTTTTTCATTCTCTTATTTAAGGGCTTTTACTTTTCCTTGCGTTTATGTGATGTACTCTACTAAGAGATTAAATTTAAGGCCTCCGCTCTACATGAAGCGCTGTGCTGGAGCATGCGTAGGGCAGAGTATGTTATATATTATTCAGGCGATTTTCAGCAAAGTTCATGGTGGGTTTACTAACGCTTTTTAATGATATTACATTTTTAATAATTCATATATTTTAAATTGTTAAGTACTTTGTTTAAGTTAGAATTGATAGTGAAAGTTCTTGTTGTTACTATTCTTAGTTTTCGTAACAAAATTCTAAGGCTGAAACATGATATTATTTTTAATTCAATTTTTCAATTTTTAAATTCATTTAGGTATTGATATTACTAACACTGGAGCATAACCCGAAACAAGTCATTAGCTACATCCCTCCAGCTAAAATGGAAAATACAAACAATATAAATCAATAACACAAACATGACAGGACTAGAATGAATAGCAACAAAATTGAAATTTGATAAAGCTGCCAATACTATAAAATGCGGTGAAACATTCGAAAACCAAAGCAAGCTTTAATGAACTTGTTAAAATATTCTGTCACCGAAAACGACGTGACACCGACATAATGCGGTCTACGCTTTGTGTATGGTGACCATAACGTTAATTGCTTAGACACTGTCTCACCCGTATATGCTAAACATCCTGTATAATTAGCTATGATTAAATTTTAAGAGCCGGAGTAACAGGTTGGCCCATAAATGTCCATTCTGACCCACACTTTGCAGGTAAACCCATAATCATTACAGTTAGCGGTTTCGTGATTGCAGCATCATGTTATTTGCCTACAAGTTGGTGTTACAGACTAACGTCATCCAACTGTTTCTTTGAATAAAAATAAAAATGCCCCAAAAGTAGATTCACGTTAATAATATAACGAGTGAGGTTGAAAGGCACGACAACTAATTCGACACTACCGCGTAAGCCTACAAGCCTCCACTGTTGAAATGGTCTTTACATCCTCAAATGTAGGCATTGGTTATTTGATATTAGTCAGGACACAACAGCCAACCCTCGGATCTAAGCCAACTTGTGCCTATAGAAAAGAATAGACTATTCTATTCTTTTCTTTTTTTTTTCTTCTCTGTAAAAGATCGCTTTTTGCGATAAGACCGCCCTATATAAAAATATTTTTTATGGTGTACATAATAAAGAGTATTCTATTCTATAATATAATACTCTTTATTATGTACACCATAAAAATAACAGATATAAATGTAGACATTTTACACAGGGTGACACAATGGGCGGTCTTATCGCTAAAAGCGATCTTTTACAGACAACCTTTGGATAGATTAAAGGGAGAAGGAGAGACAATACTGCAGGTAGTCAGTGGTGTACAATATACATATACAATAAATACATACCTACATACATATACAATAATAAACATGAAACAAAAGCATGGAAACTAAATGTGATGATGATGTTTATTTAAGGAGAGAGGAAGTATTTTCAAAAAACCATTACTGGTTTTTAATTGGTAGGTTTATACCTACCAATCCAATAAACTTTTGTTGACAACATTTACTTTACCAAGACCTACACGACCAAATCAAAACTGTTAATGAGCATATTCGTATTTATACTGGGCTAGGCAAACATTCCCACATATCTCACTACTGTCACTCCTTAAAGCCTGGATCTAGTAGATAACTAGCGGGAATACCGAGCAGTAGCACTCGGAGTTTACTAGCTTACCTATACACAAACAATGTAAATGATAACATAGCTGTACAAGCCATTCATTATACAATAATAATTTCCTATCGACGTACTACAAACTTGAAAAACACACTGGCCTAGGTCTAAATAGTCTTAGTCCCGTATTACAGAAGGTCACTTAATACTCAAGCATTACTTAAAACTAGTTTCAACCAATCAAATGGCTTGAATCTAGTTTTAAGTAATGCTTGAGTATTGAGTAACGTTCTTTAATACGGGCCATAGAATAGAATAGAATACTCTTTATTATGTACACCATAAAAATTACAGATATAAATGTAGAAATTTTACATAGGGTGACACAATAGGCGGTCTTATCGGTAAAAGCGATATTTTAGAGACAACTTAATAGGTATTTTAAGTCTACATTTTCCGAGAAACACATTTTTTAACATATAAAAAGCTTTCAAATAACACATTGCTTAGCATTTTCATCTTGTAAATTTATTCGTGGTTTAAGAAAACATTATAAGAAAAAACTACAGCATGAAAATTCTTGAGGAAGTTTTTCTTGTTGCAGATTTGGATATTGAATGAAAAATTAAAACATATCTAGCGGGGCGGCTAAGCTAAGCCGCTTATGCTGTTAGAAAGATAAGACATTAAACAGATGTCGAAACCGCGCGTTTGGTCTAAGTATTTTAGCTTCTTTCACAGTATTATGTCATACGGAATTTTACTGTGAGGTCGGGCTGCTGACATGGAATCCATTTTTATTTTGCAAAAGAGAGCTGTCAGAGCCATTTACCATCTATATCGCCGCGGGAACTATTTAAAAAGATTAATATTATGATGGTACCTTGCCAATTCACTTATTAAAATATTATGTACGTAAAAAAAATTTACATCTTTTTAACAAAATAAGTAATAGAGATAATTTTAATACTAGAAATAAAGATAAAATAGATTAACCATTTTTCAGATTATCTAAAGTTCGTACATCTTTTGTGGGGTACTGTGATAAATATTATAACAAAATACCTTGTGATTTATTGCGATTAAATGGTAGAAAATTTTAAACTCATATTAAAATACACTTTGTAAACAAACATAATATTACAAAGTAGAGAATTATATCCTCGATAAGAATGCTTGGAAACATGCTGGTCCTGCTCCATAGGACAATCTAGAGTCAAGACAAAATCAAACTGGTTGCTAATTTAATTGAAGAATTTATATTTTTTATAACATTGACTTTACATTCAGTAATTACTTTAACTCACACACAAAATTATTACTTGTTAAATTTTTTGAAAGATCATGTACTCTTACAATATTTGTAAATATGTGAGCACCATGTATCTATCACACAATGAATTTACCTGTCATTGCTTTATATTTAATTATTTTTACCTATTGTGGTATAGTAATTTGATTGTGGGTGCGTCGTCGTCACATACATAATTATTGTATACAAAATATTTTAAAACATTTTAAAAGAGTAATGGTGGATTTTTTAGCCCATTCTTCCCTATACGAAACTACTTTTTGAAAGGAGCGACTAGAATCAATTCAATGGTTTTGTAAATTTTGACGTTCAAAAGTGCCTTTTATGAGCTTATTTCAAATAAATTACTTGACTTGGACAGCAGGATACTGTTTTTTTTATGTATCGTATCCTTTTTACAACGCCTCTTCGAAAGATTTTATTTTACCATTACAACTGGCAGGCAGCAATTGCAAATTAAACTGCTTGCTAAAAATAACGATGACTAGGACTAGATATTCTATAAATTCAAGAGATATTAAATTATTATCGATAGGTGTACAGAAGACGACCTTAACTCCTTTACAGAAATAGATATTTTAACAGTTTTAATTTAAAAAAATTATACGTTACGACAAAAAGAAAAACAGCTTTAACAACAAATGAATAAATTCACACCCTAGCACATTTTGCACACAACTTTCCTGCGTGTGCATATTATCATTAACGTTTTTATAAACATAATGCATAATTCAGTGGGTAAAATAAAAATCTCATCCTCAAAATGGGGTCGGATGAATGGACCTCCTACATTTCATCCGGAGAATTTCACAGCAGCTAATACGCAGGGAAACGGTCGCAACTCGCGTCGAGTATGGCAACAATTTTAATAAATAATTACACTCGTCGGTGCCGCGGCGGATAAACAGATCCAGCTTAATTCGTTACTAATATATCTACTTAGGGAAGAGTCCATTTGAATTTTTAAAGCATTTTTTCTGTGTTTTGGATTCCATTGTTGGTACTTAGGTACATAGAATCATCAAAATTATTCAGTCGGAAGAAGTTCACTGCTGCATCGCCGCTGGATGCCGAAAGCACAAAACCAGTCGTTTTAGCGATAGGTATACAATCATAATTGTTAAGTTATTAACAATAAAAAGAAAGAGTCTATAGTCTCCAAAATCCGTATTTACCTAACAAAAACTTAATTTCTATACACAAAACAAGTCAATCCCTATGAACGCTTTCATAAAATAAAGACGTTTTCAAAATACGGGAAAAGTTGCTCAATCTCTGACTTTTGCAAAGTCAACATGAAACACTTTCAAAACATACATTTTGAAACTTTTTAAACCCTGAAAGTTGAACAATAAGTTGTTTCCATTTTTCCATAGCATCATTATAAAGAATATAAAATCATACTTTTGATCCGCCCAACTACCTAGATAGGGCTAGCCGTCGAACACTCATAATTTGTTGCTTTTTTTTAATTTATTCGCTCTATGTTAAGATGCGCAAAAAGGAAATTAAATAAGTTTAGTAGATTCGTCGAAAGAAACTCCTAAGATTGCTTGTCCAAACTAAGCAACTTGTCTACAGAACAACGTTCCTGTTTCAACCACTTTTAATCAGCCTTCATATTACTGCAGCGAGGTATCAGAGCATGAACGTCAACATACGTACTATAAACATGACAAAATTGTCTATGTGTGTGTAGCCAATCCTAAAACAAAGCTAAGGTCGAGTCCATGTTTGAATGCTTAAACTATTCATCAAAAAAACAGGATGTCGTGCATAACATAGATACGACCAAATTAATCCCCAGAATTTTTGGGCACGTTGATACACCAAAAAGGTATAGGTACAGCGGACAATTGGCCACTCCTAATATGCTGAACCTAATTGCAGTAAGATACCGTCCTTTTGCTAATTCGATATGTGTTACACGGGGCGCGGCTTCAAACCAGTGCGCTAAGGATACAAATGCGTCCAAACCCCAAAGAGAATCCAACTCAGCCGACAACGGTTTAGAGACGAATTTTGAACGTGAAGGTTAAAATTTAGGCTGTTCCTATTACGGCGCGCCTTAATGGAAATTGTGAGCCGTGCCCGTGTCGTTACGCGCTGCAAATGTACATAATGTGTCGTCAAAAGGGTGAAATATACTTTAGTAGGCTGTGATTTCGTTCGTAGCGAGCCGAGGCTTACTGGCTTTTAAAACTTTCTCGAATGTGATCCCCGTTAGACGGGTGACGTTCACGCCAGAGTAGGGACACAGCTGTTTGTAAATTCAAATTATTTTAGACAGATCGAGTGTTATGATTTAGTCAAATCTCATATTAGTTCTCATTTCTCATTCATAATTATTTTCAACTACCAAAGCCGCAGCTCTCACAAATAGAATTGCACTTGAGCAGGAAACCTTTTAGACTGCACAATTAAAAAATAATTTATCTCCTGTTACTGTTCAGGATTCAAATTCATCTATAAAGTATTTCTAATTAACGAATGTATCATAAGATAATTTATATTACTTTAAAAATAAAATAAAATATTAAAATATGAAGATATGTAATCAAATTAACCTTTCAAAATCGTTACATGTAATTAAGTTAATTCGTTGAAGCGCATACCAAAACAATTAATAAATTCATTGAATTTATGATTCGACCTCGCTGCTTATCAAGCATTTGTATCTTTCAGTTCATAGGCAATTAGTACACGCTAATTTGTTTGTGTAACGTCATTTTATTTCATAATTATTTTAATTATTTCGAACACAATGAATAACTATCACAATTATTTTGAGATCGTAACAGTTTCTGAATGGTTTTGTTTGATTGTTTTGAGTCATTTAGAAAAGTAATTTATTTTCTTTTAGTACAAGTCATATCATCATCTATTGTATTAAAGAAAATGTTTTGTTAATTGATCACATGCACAGCGTCCAGTGCGTCACCAATAGATTCGAAATTCTTTGCTTGCACGACTTTTAAAGTCCTTTCAACTTTTTGTTTTTCATTTATCCTGCCTAGCCAACTCCGAGACAATTAAATTCCCGAATCCACTAGTCCAACCCCTGCACAATATTCTTATCTCGCGCGAAACAAAAAAGTGATACTCAAAATATGACGCTTTTATTAAATTCTTCTTGCGTTTATTAAGTTGGGGAGAAAAAATGCTCCAAGTTGCTGGGAAAAACTAGAGTAAAAAAAAAAGTTTCGCGTTTCTTGACTGAAGAATTTTATTAATGTTGGCTACACTGTTTCTTGGGGAAACATTATTTTAACAACCATTACAAGGCTCTACTTGTTTGAAAATAATTCCTGTTTTGTTAATCAAAGAGGGGAAATGCGCAGAATTGAATAGAATAACGTGTTCGTCAAAATATGTTTTGTTAATAAAACCTTGCAATATGATATCTACCTACATGTTAGCAATCATTGTCAACTGAAAATAAAGGTACAATTTCTAAAATCATCTTTTTAATAAGCCATAGGTAACTAACATCAGTTTCGAGAAGTAGGACCAAAATGTTTTGAAAAGATAAATACAATGAAAGATACTTAGAATCATTTGTAGTAATATTTACTTCGTCAGTTAGTACTAACAAAGTGTTTATTTAATTCTACGCGGTCGAATCTTCAGGTTAAAGTTAGTCGCTGTGAAGTCTGAAGTCACAAAGTAAGAATAAAAACGTAATATTTCTATTTAAACTACGCTTTTCGCTACTTATTTAACCATAACCTAATTTCGCAAAGTAATGGTAGTAATATGAGTAGCATTAGGCTGTGTTCAGACTAGCAAGAGGCGTTTAAAGTGCAGTTATTTTTTTCGGATTTTACAGATTACATCAATACCTGTTGTAACCTCGCCCTTTATTACCTTGACATTAGCTCAATAATTGAATTTGACATCAATTCTGGTCTTCAGAGCCCTGAAAACAAAGTTAACAAGCTGTATGTCTGGGGTGTTTTTAAGAATTCTATATTTATACATATTTTGTATAATAAAATCGTAGCGAAGTAAAAACTGTACATTGTTTTTTTTTTAAGTCATTTTTGCGAGGTCTGGGAACGACTCTAATGACGAACATATAATTTTTAGAATTTTTGTCTCTTTATCTGTTTGTCTGAATGTATGTTCCAGCATAACGCAAAAACCACCGTGTAGATTATGTTAAAATTTTGCATAGATATTCCCTATGAGTCTGGTCAGTCTGTAGCCTATAAATTATCACGCTATTTGCAATTGGGGATGAGCAATATTTCAATTTCTTCGTATTCTTCTTTAGTTTACCGCAAATTGTAAAAAGACGAACCAAAATATTGCAGATAATTACAGATTTAACCTCTTAAATGATTATCATCATCCTAACTAATATTATAAATGCGAAAGTAAGTTTGTTTGTTACCTTTTCACGCCTAAACCACTGAACCGATCATCCTGAAATTTTGCATATATTTTGTCAGGTGTACTGAAACGGACATAGAGTACCTCTCATTCCGAAAAAAAGCACTGTTCCCGAGGAAAACAACAATAACGTTCTTATGATAATAGATGGCGCCACGAGTCTTTCGAATCATGATTGAATTATAACCCGAATTAATAGTCAGTCTAAATTAACGCGAGCGAAGCCGCGGGCAAAAGCTAGTGCTATATCTTTATGGAGCTATGCAGTCAATCATGACATAAACAGGGTGGATTTTTGAGATGGGGCAATAAGGGCAGATAAACCATTGTCGCTATAAGAAAACGGTCTTACGAGACTGTTCTTAACTTTTTGAAACATTTTGATCTGGATTCACAGATCTTTTAAATTGTTGTATTGTAATTTGTAAAATTGTAAAATTGTCGGCAATAAAATGGGCAATTTAAACAAAAAAAAAAAAACTATTTTGATGCCAATCTATCCTGTTTCTTATAAGCATCAAAAAACTCTATGGGACCAACTGAGGTTTGAGTACTAGAAATGTCAAAAATCGAAAAAACTTCATAGATGAAAGGGAACACAATATACCAGTGTATGACAACTGTCCAATTATTCTATTACTTCACTGGCCTGAATAGGGAACGAATATAGCAAATAGTTATAGATTTAAACTTTTAAATAATTATCATTCCGCTATACCTTTACCATTTTATTCATAAACTTTGCTTAAAGTTTAGAGACGTTTAAACGTATGAAATGTATGGTTAAACATTCGCTAATCATTAGTTAAGTTTAAGCAACGTTTATAAATAAACTCCATAATGCAGTCTATCATGACATAATATTAGCACGGCTATTTTAGTCAACTTTCAAAAAAGCAATATTTTAGCAATTCGACGAGTGCTTTGCAAACCTATGTTCAATTCCCACGAATTGATATTTTTGTGCTTCCCTTTTTTACCTTTTATTACACTATTATATTATGACAGTTTGTAAAAAGTACACTGAAAAACATAAAGTTTAGGCTTCTTCTGTCATCTTTGGTTATAATAACAATAACTATCTATGGTTAGTGGACTGTTAATGAGAAATCCCGTGTGTTTACAATCCACTGTTATATTATTTTAGTGATAGCTGTTCGTCAGGAATAATCTGTAAAAAGGCATCAGTCCAGTGTATTGATCAGTTTTGTGCTATAGGTAGTATATAGCTACAGGAACGCAGGCGTTCAATTAATTCACTAAAAACGAGAAACTTCGCAGGCAATGGGAAATTACTGCTGAAGGCAGCGGGTGTCGATCTCAGGACGAGCTGCTTCTCACACGGACAAGTGTGCCTACGTCACCTGCTCCCGCGTCAACAGTTCTGACTCTCTTCATATTTTGGCTGCTGAGACCAAAACTACAAACGTAGTACCTATACAGGATTTTTAAGGTATTGCATAGCTTTTATCGCGGGCTTTGAGCGCGACGACCGAATCAAGAAATTCCGTAACGAAAATAAAACCTAACACCCCCCACTCCGCCTACCATGTAGCTCGGCCGAGCGTTCGCTTAACGTGTATGTATATGGTACGACTGTACTTGATTAATATCAAAGAAAAAAAAATACTGCATAAATAAATAATTATAATTGCATAAGTTGATAAAAAATGCTATGCAATAGCTTTACCGCGGCAGTCCCCGAGTGCCACACGTATTTTTTTTTAATAAAAATGAGGCTGTTATTTTAGTTAATTGTGGTGTCTTACGACTTCCACGCTAACGAAGTCGTGGGTAGAAGCTAATGCAAAATAAAATTGTAGCAGAAATTCATTCTTCCAACACAAGCTGGTACGGTCCCAAAAAGAAATAGGTATCAATGCTTCTGGAAAGATCCGAAAAAAAAAATGTATCAAAGCTAAAATTTAGATATTAGAAACTTTTTACTTTTAGTTTAAATCTATCATAAAATAAAAATGCTTTTACAAGAGCCTATTAAAGTAAATGGCATAATTAAATTCAGACTACGGCGTGTTACGGCGTAGCAAGGTCCCAAATTCACAAGCGCTCGTCATGTCAAATACTAAGGTCCACTTGCACCACAAGTCACTGTAAATGCAAGCACTTAACGAATTTAAAACATCGTTATATTCCTGTCAATCTTTTTAAAAAGACAGAGAAATAAAGATGTTTTAAATACGTTAAACGTTAATGAATTTTGTGATTTGTGGTACAAGTCAAGGTGTTTTAATCCAGAACGCGAACACTAGCAATCAGCACTCCACATCTATAGTGCTATTCTGTAAAAATCTCACCGTGAAAACTTAGGTGAAGTGAGCTTAAGGCGAAAGCGTCAGGGTAGCCCGCGAGGTTCAAATTTTCTTACGTTTTTTGAAATTTGCAGGTCTGTATCAGGTTGTATGTCGACCTAAATATGATACGCGGCCGTAGAAAATATTTATTTATAGAATTATAATCACAAAAATCATCAGTACATCTCTTTATGTTCATACTACCCTATTGAATGACTATTTCTTGAAATTTTGACATTGGAGGCCAATTATAAATTAAGGAGTTGTATTGCTGATTCTAATTATTATAATTCTGTAAAGCCATATTTGTTACGGCCGCGAATTATATTTTAATCAACATACAACTTGAAACTGACTTGCAAATTGCAAAAAAACGTAAGTAAAATTGAATTTCGCGGGCTACCTTTGCGCATCCCCCTTAAAGTGAGCTGTCAATAGTGTAAATCCCTAGCATCAAATGAATTACAGCTCACTTCGCCAAGTTCTCACGGTGAGGTTTTTACAGAATAGCACTACTGAACGCGCCCTTAGTCTAGAATCTAGCAAATAAGAAGGGTGTTTGAGCCTAGACTATAGCCTACACATAAATGTCGCAATATTGTTAACTAGTTTTCTTTTTACAGTAACACTGTAAAAATACCCAACGCTACTGCAAATTGCAATTCTGGTCTTCAAAATAATATTGTTGCTTGGGTCCCGAAATGAAAGAATAACAGAAAGTCAAGGTTGCTTTACGCGTAAGTTTAGTTTATTTTATGAAGAAAACGGGGGATAGTCCCCCCTTTTTTATATTTTTTAAATTTTGTGATACAAACATTGGTTTGTGTCACATCATGATTTCTTTATAAAATAAAGCTGTTTTGCAATAAAACAAAACGGTTATTATATTATGAAAAACACATAGCATTGGTTGAAGATGCAGTCTAATATTTCGCCTCATAAGATTAAGTATATATCTCAATCCCCCTTACGTTACCTGTGAGCTTTCACTATGGCAGAACTCGCGGTGATCTATGGTTACAGCGAGCAGGATCTGTCACTTGTCAAATGTCATTCATAGAAGTCTTCAAAACTCAACAACAAGCACCTTGCTCCAATGCCTTGTGTTTTTCATAACTAATAACTGTTTTGATTTAATGCAAAATATCTCTATTATATTTCCTTCAAAACACATAGCATTGGTTGAAGACCTGTTTGTTATATGCTGGTGAAAGAATACCTGAAGGATCTAGACGCTATCTGAATTATATATTATGATAGTGGACATTTGAAATATCGTAAGGGAACACAGTTAGTTTATAACCTGGATTAACAGTAGAACGTTCCCGCTTGATAATTTTCGACATCCACGCGGGCGAAGCCGCGGGCAGAAGCTAGTTACAAAACACAGCAAAAAAATAATATAGTTTAAAATAATAAATTATAATGTTGTTTAAACATTTAGCATTTCTTATTAGTTATAAAACTTAATGACATTTGTAGTTAGTAATTTTAATGTTCTAATTGCAGACTGGAGTTCATAAGAGGTGGTAAACCACTTTAATGCAACAACTGCATATCACATGAGAGCAATAAACTATTTTTATTTAAATACACTTCTAAATGGGAGTGTCCGGACTACTTCCAAAAGGGACAGTAAAATACAATCCTAATGGGTAGGTTGCTGCTCAATTAACAAGTCCCTGTAGACCTGCTTTAGCAGCTAGCTCCTTCTGCTCTAGACCGCAGTCCACATTAGAGATCCCAGTCAAAACTCCCTCCACGGGGGCTAAATAGTCTCTAGTTTTGTTTAGTGGCATAAGCACTCATTTACTTCTTATTCAACGTGCGAAACACATGGGGTACGTGAGCATAAATGTAAGGTTTTCTTATAAAAGATTGTTTTTCATGATGGAATGTCAAAAAAAACTGCTGGAGTACTTTCAGCTCCTCAAGACATTCTGTATTTGTAACAGCAACCACGCATGTAATGTGAGCTTTCGATTTCCATTTCGGCATTTCGCTGACTAACAATCAGCATAACACTATATATCACTTACCACAAGCACTATTATTCATTTTCTATAAAATTTTACCTGAAACTTTACTATTTTTTTAAGAAAATTAACGAAAGAAAAAAAATCCGTACGTTGGCGGCAAAAATTTTTGACGCTATGTATGACACTTGACGAGTGACAGATCCTGCTCGCTGTAACCATAGATCACCGCGAGTTCTGCCATAGTGAAAGTTCACAGGTAACGTAAAGGGGATGGAGGTATGTACTTATTCGTATATGAGGTTAAATTTTAGACTGCATCTTCAACCAATGCTATGTGTTTTGAAGGAAACTTAATGATACATTTTACAGATTACGAATGTTGGCTGTGCTACAAACGACTTTTCGAACTCAACCTACCTACGCCTATATTCCAATTGAATTTTCTTGATAAAATATTTATTTATTAGGCATTTAACAGTTTAGAATTTTCCAGGAAAGTTGCCAATCGTTAGTAAAGGTCTCAGATGAAGATATCCGATGTATTCGCGGCGGAAAAATTGATTCGGGCGTTTAAAAATCAATTTTATTTATTTTTATTCAACGCAGACTTATAATTAAATTCTTAGAAAAACTGAAACAGATTTTTTTTTTTATAGATACCATACTGAAGTCAAAGTATACCGCAGTATAATGAAGGAGGGGAAAATAAAATATTTCTACTTTCTTTGCTCTACCGTTCACCGTAGAGTTTTCTAGACTTCAGACTTTGTTAGTTCGTAACAGCCTATTAATATCCGAGCTTAAGAAAAAATTCCACTCTCTAACGTTATTAACGTAACTATGAGCTTCGCCTTTCCTTCGGGTTTTGCCTAACGGGTCGAAATTACCAAGTGAACTTACGAAATACTAAGAATTTTAATCTTATGTCTATCCATATCTATTAAGTTTGTATCGAATATCTATACCTATAATAAGATAAAATAAATTGTCTGTTTTTCTAGGTAAATGTCCCGGCGAGAAAACGGCTGAACGAATTGGGATGAAACTTGGCACACAGAGTTTATAACCTAGATTAACACATAGGGTACTTTTAATCCCGGTAGTAAATTCCCGTGCGATATTTTTCGACATATCTACACGTGGGCGAAGCCGCGGGCAAAAGCTAGTAGCTTAATATTTCGTGTCGTTAACAGTATAATCTAGAAGAAGTTTGTCAAAATAACTGTATCGTTCCCATTATATACTTTTAGCCTTTACTCAATGAGCAATCTTCACGTTTGTCGCCATTTTGCAACCGTATCTTTTCATCCGGAATAATTTAATTAATATTGCACAAGAGAAACTGATTGGGCCAGTCCAATTATATGCAATGGAAGAAATAAATAATTGAGCATTTAATTATTTCAAAAATTAATAAAGAAGAACTGAAAGCTACCTACAATCAATTTGAGTTGTTGCTTTTGCGGTTTTCGTTTTAAAAAAGCATAAATTATTCAATACCCGTCCGTACTTCCAGGCAAATGGCTATTATCCGAAAAGCAATATTCCATAAGTCCTAATAATATTATGGCAGTTCGACTACTAGGAATCAATATTATAATACTCACCTTTATCAACAAATAGTTTTATGAATCTACTGCTTGCTAGATTACCTACACTTTTCTATCAAATCCTAAGGTCTGTTTTCATTACTCATGAATCCATATTTAATACATCAAAAATTAT
This sequence comes from Dryobotodes eremita, assembly GCA_917490735.1. Taxonomy (NCBI): domain Eukaryota; kingdom Metazoa; phylum Arthropoda; class Insecta; order Lepidoptera; family Noctuidae; genus Dryobotodes; species Dryobotodes eremita. The sequence goes on along the minus strand of OU823251.1, from coordinate 11,130,999 downwards.
TCATATTTACTTAGAATCCTGAATTATAATGGCACAATAAATTATGTACGAACTGTTAACAATACAAATGTATAAAGGTCAAACTGACTTACTTATATATTATCAATGCACAACCTCAGGGGTAGGTCCCTCAGGGTTAGGAACATGAAATTAAGTACAGTATCTTAGGCAGCCACTTTATAAGAGTTTATGGCAGAATCGCCCAAAAAAAGAAAAAAGAGATTAATGGAATATTCCGAAATATATTCCCGTGGTCATATTTAAATGTATGGGGCAGCTGATTATTTTTCGCTATTACGATGTTGGTTCCATGGAGAAAGTTATTCAGAAGTGAAGTTTGATCGTCTGTACCACACATATTTCTGATACGCGCTGTATATAAAGTCATTCAAACTCAAACGCAAAGCATTTATTTCAATTAAACCATTTACAGGTACTTTTGAATTGTCAACGAGTCGGTCAGTTAGTCAGAAAGTTGAAGCTAGTTGCCCATTCCAAAACGTAGATCTCTATGGAGAAGAACGGGCAAGAAACTCCAAAGACACTATTTTTAAATGAAGATATTACAAAATCCTGGGTACAAAATCCTTGATACATTATTCTTGTTCCTTCTATATGCGAGAACAATGAAAAGAAATATATATCAAGAAACAATTCAAAATATAAGATTAATAATAAAAATAAGCCGTGGCAGTTAAGAGATGACCAGTCTCAACTGACGGCGCCCGTTCACGAACATGACACATACACACATTATCCAATACAGTATCATTGTATGTAACACAGCTGTATCGTAGAAACATTTAAGCGTAACCAAACTTAGTAAACTGGTAACAAACAGAAACCTGGTAATGTTCCAAAAAGCCTATTAAGGCTAGGCGGGCCGGTATTCCGGTGCGATATGATAAATGTCAAAAAAACCAAGCCGCATTGCGGGGTTAAAGGCTACAATTTGCCAACGCAACTACGTTACAAGATATTAATGACTCCACAAATTACATTAAAAATACCATTTTACTTATGTTTTTTTTTCGTTTTTGTCCTGATACCTACATACAGGCATATATTTTATTGCCTGAAGGCTTAGATAAGCAAGCTCAGTAAATAAAACACTCTCTCTACTGATTTCAGAAACTAAAAATAGAAGTTTGTAGTACCTAGCAATAGTAGGCGAGATATCCAGATTATAAATCTCTCCTAGTCTATCAATATTAGGCCAAAAAATGCGTCTATTTGTTAAGTTTTCACAAGCAAAAATTTGACTGTAATCATAGATAGTAGAAATGCAACGTTTAAAATTACTTGTTTCGTTAATGTTTAATAGGTATAGTGATACAATTTCTAACCATAACTACGTCATTATCAGTATTATTACAAAACAAGATTTTTCTTTAGGCATGGTTTAAACCGTCGAGCCTGTTTTTGAAATAAGAACCTAACAGAAATCGAAACACAGTACCTTTTAAACTGACAACTCAGTCCGGTCTTAGGTTGTCAATTCTGTATTAAGAACTTTACTTAAGTCGGCATAAAGTTCGAAATGCAAAAACTGACTCGAAGGTTTAGGCTCGGTCTAAAGTTGGATCGTGTTTTGAAATAAGACGGTTTATGTTTGGAACAATCTGACCTGTCATTGCATAAACGAGGCAATAATAAGTTCATTACTTAACATAATCCCTATGCTCCTAGATACTAGTAAATCAAACTACAATATTAACATCCATTCACCGCATACATTATTCGTTTGTATCCTGTTACCAGCATATTTTGACGTAAAATGTGTTATAATACGATTATGCTCTTTGGTTATTAGTATTGGGTTTTAGTGTGTTTCCTAATGAGATTAGACTGGCCTTAATATAAATAACTAATTCCTGCCTGCAGTTTCTATAGCAACCGAGGGACACTAGGTCATGTTCCCGCATAGAAAGTAGCCTATGTCCTTTACCGGGTATCTCTATTGCTCAAGATGATTTCGTTCAAATTGGTTAAGTTGTTGAGGTGTAAACCAACAGACGGATTTGTGATATTAGGATACATGACGTAAAGCCTCGTATCCACTATGAATCATTTACCACGCGACATGATGTACAACATGTTGCTCATCATGTTGAACGGCAACGAGGAACTTTTGTTTAGTACCGTTGTCATGTTGCGCGCCAGCTGGTAACGTCGCGCGTTGTTGTGCAACGTTACCGAACATGTTGAGCGTTACGTGGTGCATGTTCGGCCTAGAGTTGCCTAGTGGATACGAGGCTTTATACCAGCAAGTTCTGCAACACAAATTAAATAAGGGATACTATTACGATAATATAATAATATATTTTTTGAGAGCTTAGCTTCGACAACTGGTTACCTAACCTACCTACCTACCTATTGCAATTTATCTAGAGCACAACTTTAAATACCTATAAAACGGGGGTACTTATGTTGAAAAAAATCAGGTCCCGTTTATATTAAAACCAATAGTGGTCGCTTACAAACTTGGAATGAATACTTACATATGGGTCATATGAGAAAAGTAGATACAACGAACTACGTCTCAAGGAAAATACTACATTACCACACTAGGCAGCAATTAAGGAAGACTCACTCACTACAAAATTACGCGTGGATTTTGACGCAAGCAGTAAAAGCAGCACAAAAATAAGCCTTTATGACAATATGTATCAAGGTCCACGATTATAACAAGACTTATCCACTATACTTTTACGATGGCGAAAACATAAGTTTGCCTTTATGGCGGATATTATGAAGATGTACAAGCTGAATGATGATAACGGTAACACTCGTAATGGAGTAAGAATCGATAATTTCTAAGACAGACGAGTTCACTTGTTAATGAAATTAATATGATAAGCCTTTATACCATAACCAAGTTAAAAGGCGAAAAGTACAGTCAGTTTCGACTCATGTTTATCTATTTATAAGGGGTTGTTATAGTAACGGATTATCCTATTGATCCGAAACCTACACTATCGGATATATATATCGCAGAGCGTCCAGATTATAACAGATAACAACCACGGAAAAGTTGAGGGGCGTCTATAATAACAATATCAGTCGATAGATAAATTGGGTATAATATCGCATCAATAAGGATAAAACGAAGTAAATACAGAAAATATTATAAATAAAAGCTTGCCTAAAGGCAAACTTAGACAGAATGATAACAATCATAGCAGCGATCATTGATGTATACATTTCCAGATAGAACATTCGGTAGAAAACTGTGAGGGCCTTTACCGCATGTTCAATCAATGACAGCGTAGTCAAGGCGACGTATTCTTTGGAATTAGAATATTCACTATATATAAATAACATTAAGAACGTCAGTTTGAAAGAATAAGTTTCCAAAACTTCACTGTCATTTTTAAGGGCGTTACAATTTTTCTTTTAGCTACAAACAAGAATTCAAAAACAAGTTGAAGAAGAAGAATGAGAGAGAGAAATTCATATACATAACTTGCGGAATTAGCAGGTGACACTATCGGTGGGCTAGCTACATATATCATGAAGATAGAAAAACCGCTGTCGTAACGTAACTTAGTCGAGGAAACTTAGTTGATTGATTGAATTGCCTAAGACTTTTCCTAGCATGACAGCGGTGACAGCGGAGAGACAGCGGGTGGATTAGGTCTCCATTAGAATAGAATAGAATAGAATAGAATAATTTATTTCAGATAATTTAAATCCATATCTTATTAGTATAAACATTAAATTAACCTAAATGCCGAAAAAATGTATCAACCTTTAATATAAAAAACAGCCTTCTTGTAGAAACCTATTACTCCAATCTTCACCGATGTTCCTACATAGGTAGGACATACGTAAACTCAGACTTTTTGTAGAAAGACAGTTGCGTAGCACCAGGCGCGTGTTTGACCAGTATGCCAATTCTCGTACTTAAAATACGATCAAATTCAAGTCGCAATCTCAATTTATCTCAGCGACAATCAATGTCAAAAACTTGTTATAGATGATGGTAAATTACGAGGTTTTTTTTTGACAGATTAAGACTGATATTGGTATGCGAATGATTATTTATTTATTTATTGATAGATTTAGGATCTCCAACAAAATATGTACATATACAATATATATAAATAAAGGGCAACATCAGGTATAAGTAGGTGTATTCCTTCACTTATAGAAGACCACAGCATGCACAATAAAGTTATCAACTAAGCTAACAAAGTTAAAATATTAATAAATAGGTAAAATTTGGAAAAACTTAATACATATTTAAAGGACAGACAAAATGAAGAAAATATAACAGAGATATTAACTAATTTATTATATTCTGTTATAGAGATACTTAAATTAAATTAAATCTGTTAAACATGTCTTATATTTAGAGAGACTCGCAGATGTCTAAATTCGTAGTTTTAGCTAACATGTTATATTCCCTAGAAAGTGTTGGCACAGCGGCGTAATGACTAAGGTTAGTTTTTGAGCCAAGGATGTAAAATAAATTGTATGCGTTATGCCTGGGAATCCGAGTCGGAGTTTTAATCTCCAATGAGCTCAAAGTTCACTGCAATCTATCGTTCCATTCAATATTTTGTGAAGGATGATGCAGTCCAGGAACATTTTCTTAAAACAAACGGGAAATTTCCCCTCAGATGTATGAACGTGGACGAAGCAAAAGTTATAAGACAAAGTTTAAGAATATAAAGAGAATCGTAGCATGGGGCATTTTGTCGTGTCTGCAAACCCTCATGGGACAAACGCATTGGTTAAAGTTACTAAACCAACCAAAAATTGCACTGAACTTGAAGATTACTACAGAGCATACGTCGACACGTTACCGACTCGCCTAAGTACACTAACTAAGTCTAACGAGTTAATTAAGCTTGGCTATATGAGTAGGTGTTGACACAACTTGTTCGCATGATAACCATCTAGTTTATCAACGTTATGTATGACTGCTACTATGCACGTAAAGTTACTAAGGCGGGCTCTAAGCGATTAATTATATTGCAATATATCACGAATTGCGCAATGTTTTTGACGGTTTAGGGTTTCTAGTGAAGATTTCGCAATGATTGAAAAGTTTGAGCGAGATTAATTGTTACAGACCATAATTTTTCATTGCATCGTGTAGCATTAGTATTGCGCGTTTAGGTAGAAATAAAAGTGGAAGATACGTTACTTAAACACAGCGTGCGGTCCTACCGAACCAAGTCCAATGGACACAGTGACACTCAATCACACGCGGACCATCGTCAAAACAGCGCAAGTTGATACAATTCAATAATTTCAGTTTTTGTATATAAATACGCATCAATCACTTAAGAAAGAAAAATAAGACACGGGATTACTTCTCACGTGTACACATGTTAATTTGTTGAAAATGTCAGTAAACAATCGGTGGCTAAAGCGATTGCGCTCGCACGTCTGTGTCCTTGTCTATCGGTAACTATAAGTATGCAACTGATCACAGATATGTGAGTTTCGTTGCATGTAGTTGTCCACCGAACCCAGGCCCTGCAGTCTCGACATTAGATAACGACAAAAATCTGTCGCTAAGTCGTATCGATGTCAAATTCCTTTAATAGATTTTCAACTTTATTTCCAAAGGATAAGGTTGAAAATCTATTAAATAAATTTGACATCGATACGACTTAGCGACAGATTTTTGTCGCTATTCATGTCGAGACTGCAGGGCCAGGGCTGGCAGTCTCGACATTAGATAGCGACAAAAATCTGTCGCTAAGTCGTATCGATGTCAAATTCCTTTAATAGATTTTCAACTTTATTTCGAAACCATAAGGTTGAAAATCTATTGAAGAAATTTGAAATCGATTGGAGTTTATGACTGATTTTTGTCGCTATCTATGTCGAGACTGCCGGCCCTGGTTTAGTGATTGCGATCTTAGGACGTTACGTACCATATCTTCCCCTATTAAGTTTATGTACGATTGTGCAATATTTTTAAGTCTATTTTTAGCTTTGAAAAGGACTAAACGCGCCTAAAAATGGCATCACTCGTTTCCATAATTATTAAGGAAAGGCAGGGTGGGAAAATAACACTGTGAAATATTCAATCTTCGAGAGTATTTCCAGTCGCTAGATACCGTCATGTTATTAATAGCCGTTGAAAAGGCGGTATAGCTTTCCTCATGTCTGTATTTTTTTTCTCAATCAATGGTGTTACCAAGTCGTCTAATAATGAATAACTCTTGAAACTTTGGCAAATCCAACCTTACAAAAAAAAAAGTATTTTAAGAGATATTCGTGAGTATATTTAAGCCTTTTCTTATACCACTCTTTCGACCAACGACGTCTTCTTTTTGCAGAAAAAAAGCAGTTGCAGCCAAATCTTGCCCCGACATACTCACGGTACGCTAGGAAGGTCTTGCTCCGAAAATGTTGACGCTTATGAGCCGTCAATGTTATTGCGACAATATAAATGATCGTTTGAATGCAAGGGGTGATTCAATATTATTGCACAATGTTATTGTAGGTGTAACGCCCGCCTAACATTACCTAATTTCGACCTTTGAATAATTGAGTTATTTAGTATCGGCGAGGAATTGCACTACAGGCTTCATTAAGGGAGAAAAGGCGAGTTGAACAGCAATATTACTAGTGCTACAGAATTCGCTAGTTTATACGACTTACCAAGACTCTTAATTTTAGTTTTAAAAGGTCTTGGTGTGTAAAGATTGTTATCCATCCACGGACCAACCGCCGCAAGCGTTGCTTAACCTGATCGATCGACCCATGCGGCTATTATTACTTAGCCACGAGCCCCTGCGAAGGCCTCTCACATAAGCTTCAATATCTCCAATTCTGTGAAAAGTCATCCCTATTTTGAGAGCCTAGTTTAGCACAAAACGCATTCTAAACATACCATAAATGTACAAAGTCTCTGATACAGACAAGGGCAAACATTTCGACTTGTTGCTCAACCTCTCTGGGCTTATACCGGAGAATGTGGGATTCGTAGGATCGACGTATAATGAGCTACATTTTACGGTCATACCCTTTGAGTGCGGTGACAAAACTAGCCGTGGGCCCGTGGCACATTCACGAGGCCTTCACTGCCACCGTAAAACGGTCAATTAGGTAAAATTAAAAGCGGCGCATTTGCAAATTGGTGTGTTTAAACCACGGACTACAATGGCGGTCGCACATAATGGAAACTAAAGCTAAATTATCCTTTTGTACATGAAAAGTCCTTTGAAAAGCCACGGTTTTTTTTTTAATGTAGGACGCGACGCTACTGCGATTGCGCTGTACATACAAACCATTGAGGGAAACAATGTCTTTGTTGTTGTACCATTTTTCAATATTTTTGTTCGTTCCGGTATTAAAATCTTTGAAGGCGCTCTGCGGCAAATTAAATTGGTTTTTTGACAATATTTTGATATGCCATAAAAACGGATTATTTAGGAAAACCTTTCGGATAAGTCTCATCTCTTCACATGATTGTTGCGGTAACAGCTAATTAATTAAAAAAACGAATTCCTTTTTTCTTTATTTTCCCTCCGCAGACTCATAAAACTTGCCTTTTACGGGCAATGTGGAGCCTACTATAATAACAGCAAATGTTTCTAATGAAATCCCTGCAGACGCACTTAGACATTACATTCACACATTAACCGTCTAAAAAGATTATTTTGCAGACAAATTGTTAGATGTACCTACAATTTCATTAATTATACAACTAGAACAGTATTTACGCAAAAAGAAATTTGCATGAAAATTAGCAATTCCGTAATAATTATGCCTTTGATCTTTATGTGAAACACTCATTGCCGTTAAAAGTAAATATCGGGCCGTACTCTGCACTGGTGGACAAAATCACCACATACCGTACTTAAATGTATACATTTTTTATTATGCATGGCTCATGCTTTTATCCCCATAGGACACACGGAATACGCAATGTATCGACTTATTGCAAAGTCAATATTGCTGGGAACCATGCAAGAAAACATATTCCCAGTTTTAAGAATATCGTCGTTACTACGGTAATAATTCGATACCGCATCGCATTTAAGCGTATAGGATATTAAACTTTAAGCTCATGATTATTTTTCAATATTTTTATTACCAATCCATTCGATTTATCCGTACAATAGAATGGCATTAGTTTAGCTATACCGTACACGGAATCAAGTCATTACTGAGTCTATCGATCTGCTAAAAATACGAGCAACAACGCCGCGCCAAGAAATACTACAAGACTTTTTAAAACATGACCTCAAACTAGGATTTTCTTTGCTAAGCCGGTAAGCCGTGGATTTTTGGGGCATTACGTTTTATTGGCCCAGAGTGTACGATGTGCAAGCACCTGAAGCTTGAAGTATTCATAAAGCTGAGGACGTCGAGAACTAGACTAGACTTGGCCCTGTATGGATGCGACAATGCGGACAAGTGTCGATAACCGATAACGGTAGATAACGGTCGATAGTAACTGTTCTTTTTAAAACGCAACTTCTACATATTTGGAAATTGTTATTGCAATGCTTGTGATATGAACCGTACATGCGAATTCAGTGTTACTTTATTGCACTTATTTGTTGAATGTTTATGCTACATTTGCCTGAAAATAGGATTTTTATGTAAATGTATGGTCGTGAATACGAAAACAATTCTGAAATATTTTTTTAATGAAGAGAAAATAGATTATTTTCCAATCAAAAACAGAAATAACATAGCATCATGCCTGTAATCCCCGAAGGGTTAGGCAGAGGTGTAAGTGTCAATGGTAACACCGACACTTTTTAATTCCTATGTAAGAAGGGGCGAGCTTATTGCCATAAACCTAGCACAAATCCAGACTCCGGACTGATACTGAGAAATTCCTTTTGGTTAAAACCCAATGACACTTTGCCCGATCCGGGCATCGAACCTAGGACCTCATGCTCAGCAATAGCACTTGCTACCACTACACCAACGAGTTAGTCATAGAATATAAATAAAAACGTAAATAGAATATCGAAAGACACTAATAAATAAACTCCAAATTAGAAAAAAAACTCTAACATTTATTTCAGTAGCAATCTCTACTAAACTCACAATAAGATGAGATGATATACATAATAGGATGACACAGTTTGTATAAAATAATATTGATTTGGTTTTTTCAGGGCAGAAACTATAAATGAACAATATTTTCCTATGCTACAAAGATTAACAGCCTTAAACTCAATTAGAAAATGATACCAAGAAACGAAATAAAAGAACGAATAAATAACTAAAGACCAAAAATAATCGATAACGTTAACATTGCCCATCCCTATAACACTGACAGTGTTACGACTCGTCACTAGAGGTCGGCGGGTCAGCTGAAACCTGTGGGGGTGTGGGAAAGGGGTGCGAGCGTTGTCATGGCAACCGCGCCCCACAACACGCCGCGGCGGCGCCGACCGCGCTCCACACACAAACGTGCCTTATTATGTATGTTTTATGTGTTTGTTGGTTGTAACGTGGATTGCAACGCTAACACACACATATGCAAACACACACGAACAAATATACGCGCGGGAAATAGAACACGTTTTAATATTTAAAAACGTATAAGGACAGACCGTACGGTGGTCGGTATTAGCTGTGTATTTACAAAATTATAGGGTTCGTACCGCGGCTTCGCTATAGAATTGAAGGTTGGATAACAGTTCAATGTAGTGCCGTCGAACATTAATATTAAATGTAGAATTACTTAGGCGAATAGTAGCTGCTCTATTTAATAAATTGAAGTGGGGCTGGCGAGCTCCATAATATATTCAAATTTAATTTTGTTAGTACCTCCCTACTATAATTATTACAGTACTGTTCGTTTAGAACTTTCTACGAGAGCTCCCACTGTTTTCACCTGTTGTGTTTGTAGAAGTCTTATTGCACGTGATTAAAATTCCACAAGCCAAGCAATAGACTCGTCGTACTCCAGTTTCGTTCCAAAAGAACAACAAAAAACCATTAAATAAAATAATTATGGCAATTACATACGTTAGTTGTATATATTTAATTATCTACGGAACCTTCAGACCGTTCTAACTCCTCAGAAGCACACATTCGGTGAAATTACAGAAGCGATGCCATAAAAGGTAGTTTACCCTGGACGGGCTTTATTATAACAAATTCTGTGTCGGTAACTGCCACAGAGTGACTGCCTTCCGCACGCACACTGACCAAGAAAGCGGACAAGTTACACCGAATTCTTTATGCTGTGGGATGTTTATTTTAGTAATAATTAATAAGATTACATTTTGTGGTGTGCGCGTGAGTGCGTATGAATTACATTAAACGGTCTTTCAAATTAGTAGGTAATAGTGCGTGATTAGGCAGTAATAAATGATAGCAGCTAAGCTCCCGTGACTTTGTCCACTTGAATTTTGTATTGCCTTTAATAATCTAGACACTGAGACTATCTGGTTAGGAATAGTTCATCAAAAAGCCAATCAACTAATCTATGTACAAGGTCTTTAAAAAAAAAAACCGAATGCCGACAACAAACATGTATAATGTAACTGTCAACAACAGAAGCAGAAAGAAAATTCTATGAAGAAGCGGAATCCACCCATAATCATAATTAGAAAAGCAGAACTTTCATTCCCACACTAAGACGCTGCCCAAACGTAGGACACCGTAAAACGCAATTTTTTTGTCGCACTATTAGGCGTATTGGTAGGTACATATTACAAGCCAGGTTTTATTTGTGTATTGTCAAATGTTCAAAGAAAAGACTTATTCAAAAGTATTTCATAAAAATAAATTAGTATCATGATTGAAAAAAAACCGGCCAAGTGCGAGTCGGACTCTTGCTCGAAGGGTTCCGTACCATTATCTATAAAAAATGACGTTTTTTGTATGGGAGCCCCCTTAAATATTTATTTTATTTTAATTATATTATTTATTATTAAAGTAAAAATACAACTGAGTATTTTGTGAATATTTCATGTGCCTACCTGTTGCCATTATTGATATCGAGCAAAAAAGGGCAAAAAAATCGCATTTATTGTAAGGGAGCCCCCTTAAATTTTATTTTATTTTGTTTTTAGTATTTGTTGCTATAGCGGCAACAGAAATACATAATTTGTAAAAGTTTCAACTGTCTAGCTATCGCGGTTCTTGAGATACAGCCTGTTGACAGACAGACGGACGGACAGATAGCGAAGTCTTAGTAATAGGGTCCCATTTTTACCCTTTGGGTACGGAACTCTAAAAAGTAAAACAGAGCTCAAAAAAACAAAAAAATATTTTTCGTCGCATAATTCTCAATCTTTCGAGCGTAAACTATCATATTTTATGTACTGATAATAAAGGGAATTCAATCAACTAAAGAAATACTTCAAATTTATTCCACTTAGCCATGCATTTATTTTTTAATTTAATTAAAACTGCAAACTTACTTTTATTTTTATTGTCATTCGATTCAAATAACAACAAACGCATCGCTGATTTGAACCTTGGTTGTTGCCGTGATGCGCTATTGTCAATTACCTAAAAAATTGCTTCTGACTGCGCCCTTATATTAAATAGGTCGATGCCAAGGATTCCACTCATTTCACATTGCTGAAGTCATTATAAAAATGTTAGCTCAACGAATTACCCTTTCTTTATAAGGCGAGAGTAGAGCACTACGTCACATGCTTTGCTTATGAGGCGTGCAAAATATGTAGGCAGTAATAGGTTACTCGAATGTTGCGATTGGAACGAAACATCGATAATTTCCAACAATTACAAAATCTGACCTGAAAGATTCTGTTGATATTTACCGTCGGGAATTCAGCGAATCGCTGCTGCAGTTAATCGATTATTGGGTATTTAGAATTTAGCGCTTTATTACAAACCGACATAGATATGCATAGAAATGTATCGATATTTGTGTGAACTGATGATAGTACACACGGCTACATATCAAGCTATACATTTCCAGTATAAGCTGATCTCGCATTGTGTAGGATTTCCGTACAATGAGAGGTCGGCTTATACTGGAAAAATATAGCTTGATATGTCGCCGTGTGTACATAAGTAGAACAGTTTTTTTAGTTTATCATGATTTAGATTATTTCAGAGTTTAGATTTTATTCCTGTAACTTTTAATGTAACAATTTAAAATAAATAACCTTTTTTTAAGTTACGCTTTTCCCCAATACAGAAACTCGGCAACTAAATCGTTTGCCAGAATATGGATTTAAAGAAACCATTGCATTTGGAAATTCCATAGGCCCGTCTGAATAAAACTGGATGTTAGAAAAGCAATTAAATAAATTGCATTTCAGTTACTACACACACCGGCAAATTTACATACTTTTGTTTTTTCGAAAATCTAGGTTTTGTAACATTGCTAGCTGGTTGTTAATTCGTTTCATTTTAGAAATATTTATTTCAAATTGAGAAAACAATGGAACGTCGCCTTTTATGCGATTGTTTTAATTTTATTCGTACTTACATCATTTCGAGCGAATTTCCCTTAATCATTATTTTCTGGATTTGATTTAAAATTTCGTAAAATTTTCATTTAAATTCAGTTTAATTTGTTTTTTTTTTTACTTTTAAAACTTTTTAAAAATCAAGGACTTCATTATACCCGACTTGAGCGCAACTGAGATTGCCAGGGTACTTGAGATGAGGAGAAATGATCAAATCTACAGAGTGATATCAAGAATTCTTCGCCGACCTGTTTCAACAATTTACCGCAGTATCCAACGATTCAGGGAGACTAGGGCTTTTCTGAGAAGACCAGGGCAAGGCAGAAAAAAACGTACTTCAAGCAGGGATGATCGTTTCATTCAGCTTCGCGTACTTAGGAACCCAAATCTAACGGCCGTCCAAGCCAGAAATGAGCTTGAGGAAGTTCGAGGTATCACAGTAAGTGAGCATACGGTACGAAGAAGATTCAAAGAAGCTGATTTTGATTCGTTCGTACCTGCCAAGGTTCCAAAACTTGAGATACATCGGCTAGAAACAGACTAACTTTTTGCTCGGGAACATCGACTTTGGACCACGGACCAAAGGGGTAAAATATTGTTTAGCGATGACTGCAGAATTCTTTTAAATCAAGTTGACGGAAGACAAAGAATATTTAGACGCAAAGGAGAACTATATAATCAGACAAATTTTGAAACTACAGTGGTATATGGTGGAGTATCAATAATGCTTTGGAGGGGGATATGTTTGGGAGCTCGTACCGACCTGGTGGTGATCGATGGAGGAAGCCTGACTGCAGATCGTTATATAGGAGAAATTTTAGAAGAAAATGTGGTACCGTTTGCCCCCTTTATCAGTGACAACTTCGTTTTGATGCAGGATTATGCTCGGCCGCATACTGCTCGTTCAACTTAAGCATATCTTAATAATATGAATATCACAGTTATGGAGTGGCCGGCGAGATCACCGGATATGAATCCAATAGAAGACTTCTGGGATATGCTGAAACGATGAGTACAGAATCCAGAATCCCAACTCCTGACAATGTGGGTGAACTGCGAATCGCCGCAGTTGAGGAATGGCGGAGATTACCACAGGAAACAATAGATAACATCATTCTCAGCATGTCTGGGCGGGTGGAAACTTTAATAAGAGCACGTGGGGGAAACACGCGATATTAATTTTTATTTTATTTAAAAATTGATTTTTTTATTTAACTTTTTACATTTTTCTTAGTTACCTTAAAAAATCAAGAAAGTATATTTTTCACATATAAGTAGTTTTCTCGCAAAAATTATTTTAAATGTGATGTCATTTTAATTTTAAAAGGTGTAATTTTAAATAAGAAAAGAAGTTTAAACACTAGATTTAAAAACTAATCAGCATTTCTTTTTTAATTGGCCGTTTTTATGTTCCGCTAAATGTGTGTGTAGATAGCAGTCAAAAAAAATTTATTCATTTAATAATTATTTACATTCATTCAGCAGATTCAGCCCAATCTCCATATTTAACAGCCATTACATTCAGCACTAAAAAAAACTCAAAAATATGCAATAAATTTGATGGCAATTACGACATCAATATAAAATTGGTACTACATACAAAGAGTCAATCTGCAATCCGATATCGCTAAAATGCTCACACATTTTCAGTGCTACAGTAATAAACAAAGTGAACACATTTCAGAGAAAAATATAGACAGATATATCGGGGACGTGTTCGCTCCTGTATTTGCCTCGTACAATATAACCTGTGACTGCATGGCCGATTTTCAAACGCCATTTTATCGTATGTCAACGTACGACAGACGGCGCGGCTGCGTGCAACACGCCAAATCTCAAAATCTGTCATACCGCTCGCGCACGCAACAAAAATAATAACCAATTTTATTTATGAAAATTAACCATTTATTTACCGTAATGTACAGCTGCCCATTTATTTATTACGTGACTCATATCAGATATAATATTATAGAAAAATGCGTCATGAAACCAGAAAATGTAGCGTAAAAATCTGAACTATTATTTCGTCACGAACAGGACAGTCCGTAGACCTTCATTATGAGAACAAGTTTAAGAATCCCCCTTTCTACGGTTCCGTACCTTAAAAGGGAAAACGGTACCATTATGCCTTTTACCAAAACCTGATTTCCGTTCAGAGTTACCCTGTATTTTTAGGATACATTTTTAAAGCCTGCTACGCTTCTTGGTTATAAACGAGTCCTCCTCTCACAAATTACCATAGAAATTATTAGGATTGTGATTGAAACATTTACGACAATGCACCTAACTACCCTTCTAATAGTTGATTCCCCGTATCGACACACCCTACATCATCATAAACCTATTTGACGTCAATCAAATGATCATCGTTTAACAAAATTAATCAATACTCGTCCGATACATGATGGGCAGTGAAATCGCGAATTGATTTATAATTCGACCTTAATTCAATAATGGTACGATCAGTTGGTACATAGTGTCACCGGAAATTGGCCCACGGGTCGGCGCGCGCGCTCCGCCGGAAATGAAATCGCGTCCGACATGGCCGCTGATCTATTGTGCGATGCGCCCGCGCTTGTTATTGTTCATGCGTTTTCAAGCATTTTATTATAACTGTATCTGTTTTTGAATATGTTTTTGTAATTTTGTTTAATATGCTTTTTGTATGAATTGTGATTAATAATAATTTACCTTTTGCTGGCTGGGCCTGTTTACCAGACCAACCGCGAAGACGATCTTTACATTTGCCTCTGCAACAGACTACATCTAAACCTCGCACAAGTTTTCCATCGCGTTATATTTTGGATCTTGCTCGATGTCATAAGCTTCTTTATCATTTTAAAGTATCTATTACAAGTAATTTTTTAAAGTTTATATCCTAAATCTCACTAAAATAATAAGTGTTCGGTAAATAATCTATAGCCTTATTTAGAGCATTTAAAAACCAAACAAACTAAGACAACAAACAAAAATCATTTATGATTCGATCTACGCCATTTTCCGCGTTTATTTCACCAACAATCTCAGTCAAAAAAACCTACAATTTAACAGTCTAGACCAGACAGTCGAAAACGAAATGGTTTGTAAAATGATTGCTTCACAAATAGATAGAATTGTCGGCACGTCACGGTACTCTGCGCCCGCGCCGGATTCGAAATCGCAACCGGACAATTATGATGCTCTTTGATGCGTTACGGACCGCCGACCGCGCCTTCGCTCTTAAACAATATCAAGTAAGTACATATTTGGTTTTTAGGGTTCCGAAACTCAAAAGGAAAAAACGGAACCCTTATAGGATCACCGTTGACCTACCGTCTGTCCGTCTGTCAAGGTCCGTCTGTTTTCTCAAGAACGCGAGAAGGTATCAAGTTAAAATTAAAATCGAATACTCAGGTCTGCAATCCCTTGGAGTTGTGAAAAAACCGAACTTCTAAGTTAACGCAATCAAAAGATATGGCCGTATACGCCGCATATTGCCGCATATTTTCACACTCGCAAGGAAATCAATACCTATAGGTTACTTCCCGTTGACCCAGAATCATGAAATTTGGCAAGAAGCAAGGTCTCACAAGTAAAGAAAAAAGTCTGAAAATCGTTAATTTGTAGTTTTATCACTTGTTTTTTCCTCTTTCAAACTTACATCTGCAGTTGAAGAATTGACCACGACGTATATCGATGTATGGGAGAACATTTTTTCAACTACAAAGTTAAGATTGTTCTTGGGATAAATTCATCTTTACCTACTACGGAACCCTCATTGTGCGTGATCCGGCACGCACTTGGCCGGTTCTTGGTAACCGTTTCAACGCCTCATTGGTCTAGTGAACTCCCATGAGTTCACTAGACCAATGAGGCGTTGAATCCATATTGAATACTGAGGGATCGTGGGTTCTTTACTGGCTCGGCCTACTTTAATAGTTTAGTTTCAACAAATCTCAATCTCAATCTTTCTTTTTATAACAATGTGTATGATGAACAGCGATCGGATATTCGGCTGCATATTTAGCTAAAGTTAATTTTTAGCTAAGAAAGTATGGAAGCGGCTCCTTAAAATATATTTATTTGTAAAAAATCAGATGCATATTTATTTAAAATTAATGTTCAACCCCAGATGCAAATATTTGTATGTAGGGTGTAAGACGAGGGGTAGTGTGTGATAGTTAAAAAAAGCCCTTAAAAAAAAAAACTAAAATTACCTTACTACCATATCCTCACTGGGCGTAAATATTACCTCGGCTACATCAACTTTAGCCATTACCTTTTAATCGCTATGATTTGGTCTGGTTTGATCACTGAAATCTGACATTAGCAGGATTTTTTCGATACAAAAGCGCATTCCAACAACAACAACCAACAAGCCAACATCTCAACTTTAGGTGAATATGCATCCGAATATCCGATCTCTAATGATGATACAGTCTTTTGTAACCATATTTTGATTTAAAAGAGTGTCCGCGGAGTTTCTTGCCCGTTCTTCTCCATAGGTACCTACTACGCTTTGGAATGGGCAACTAGCTTCATCTTTCTGACTGACCGACCCCTTGACAATTTAAAAGTGCCTTTAATTGGTTTATTTGAAATAAATGTTTTGAGTTTGAGTTGAGTTTCAACTCAAACTCAAAGCATTTATTTCAAATAAACTAGATAAATAAAATCTACTAGATACATATAATATAGATAGATTTTATTCATTTATTTGTGCACAATTTATTACCTAAATATACTGTTGACATTACAATATATAAGGGCGCTAGTAACAGTCACAATACCCCCCGTACTAGTTGATACTGTATCACAGTGGATATCTGTTCCGGACCTCGGTAGCTAGCTGAGTCTATGGGTATTTCGCCACCTGTCCTTCGTCCGAGTTGAGTTTGCAGCATGTGCTACCGATCCTGCCGGGGTGGCGGATTGTTCGAAAGAGTTACCGTGGCCCTGGCGCACAGTCAACTGAAGGAACACGGGTGGGTTTTAGTCAGTAAGAGTCTGACACGCCCTTCCGCTCCGCCCAGAGCGGGAGAGGTCATTTGATGATTTCCCAACCAAAAAAAAAAAAAAGCATGTGCTGCCGATATGTGACTTATGTTTGGACAAACTTTACATAAAATTAATTAATTATTCCGTCTACGTCGATTCCTGTTATGTCTACTTTTGAGTTTTCTCTGTTTTTTGATTACTTTTTCTCAAACATGCTTTCAAATTCGAGCATTATTTTGACAACCTTCTTCGAGATAAATCAAAAATGCTGTACCGGTCCAATAAAAAAATCCATATCTGTCGACATAATAATGATACATCCTCCTTTGTTTACCGTCACGTCGATTTCCTGACAAAGAATCTAATTTTAGCAAAGTCGCATAAAATAGGAAATTAATGTGACTTGGAAAACCAGCTTGAGTTAAAACCATACTAGCCTTTGAAGACTAATCGATCAGAAACATTGCGGCATCGAGCTACAGACTCATCGATTATTTTATTATACTAGGCTAAAGAAACATGAACAAAACATCAAGATAATTGCTATATGTCCAGAATCAGATAATCATTGTGTTTATAGTTTCTCCGCATATATTACAAACGTCACGTTTCACTGCATATATCGGGGAAGTGTTAAATCATTCAGCTCACGTTGCTATTGCAACTAGTGCATAAAGATATACCACATACTTCTTTGTTCTCTGATCGTGCATAATTCCCTTGTGGTATAAGCAGAGATACAAAGTATGCACCCTTCAAAACCACAACGCATGAAAAAGCTGATGTAATTAAGACAAACTTATTTGAGTTCAATTTTAGGGGCGAAAACGATACAGAGCGTGACTTATAAAACATTCCAAAAAGTGAAGCTTTGGTAAATGCTGTTACGTGCCCAGAACAACAGTTACGTGAACTAAAAATAACGTATGTAGTTGTAAGACTAGATCAATTCTTGTTTTGTAAAAGTAGAGGTCCAATATGATTCAAGAGTGAAAAAACTGAAACAAGCATGTAGCACTTACAAACTACGTGTCGAAAAATTTATTGAGAACTCATATCTATCTAGATAATGTTGGCACAACAGAAAGACTTACTATTGACTCCTTAGAACAAAATAAGACATCCAATACCAAGACACAATAGCTCTTACATCTTATTGGAAAAATGTAACAGAAGCGACAAATCCATCAATATAAAGGCTCCCGCAGACAGGCGCGACGCGACAGCGAGACGCGATTGTCGTAGAACAATTTCCATGAAGATTTCATAGAAATTGTTCTACTAGAATCGCGTTGCGATGTCGCGTCACGCCTGTTTGCGGGAGCCTTGATACAGTTACTAAAGTACGCTTACTTCCTATGTCAGAATACACTTGTACCTACCTACCAGCCTTTGAGACTCCCCATTTTATACAAGGCCGCCTTATAGGTCATCCCAGAATTGCCTCACATGTGTTGAAATTGGAAATGCTTCCACGAACATTGTTACCGGTTAATCAGAAAATCTTCATTAACAAGTCCCAATACTAAAAGCTTATACTGAATTGACTGTACCAAATAATCCCAATGAATGTAGTAATAGAATTAATTGGGTTACATACACAATAAGTACACAGAAGTTGATGGTCTCTTCTTTGAATGCCTAAATATAGTAAAGCACGAACGTCAATATCCATAATTGCTTACCTGTGTACTAAAATGTGGAAAAATGTAGGCAGCCGCTATAGAGGTTAGGTACCGTCAGCATGCGAGGGAAACGCAAGGGCTTGTGAACACGCGAACCGCGCCCCGGTGTGTTCCATTCCAGTCAACATTTTATAGGGGAAATAGCTAATGTTTTCTGCTATTGACATAACGTTCTTGTTTGCTCGTAAAAGTACCCGCAGTGCGAGTGAAGCGGCGTCACATCGTTATCAATTTAAAACTCGCGAGGAAGGAAATTGTATCTAAGGAATACGTAATACATCCTCCAACATGTCTTCTTTATATTTATGAAGTTACTTTCTTGAGTAATAGGTATGTTGATTTGGTTAATTTATTTAATTATGTAATTGATACGCGACTGAAATTATATATAAGCTTTTCAAGATATTTTCTTCATTTTTGCTTACATACTAATGAACCATTCCATTTCTATTGATTATTTCACGAACAATAAATTTATTACGATATCCAATATTAGTGTTATGCTTGACAAGTATTTGTTAAAACCAAGGGTAACTGCTTACCCACTATAAGGTTTCAAGGTGGTCTTGAAACCTGATAGCAGATATTACCCATAGATATTGTTTCATTAGAAAATTGATATTGTGTAATTATTTTTCAACGTTCAGAAGTCACGTAGAGCTAATATTTTATAAGTTGAAAGAAACAACCTGCGCTTTATTATGTTAAATCCAGACAAAAATAATCAGATTTACGCGTTAATCCTACGTATCCTGCTTCCAAAATATTATAAATTCCTTGTTTATTTTAGACTTTCAAGTAAATAGGTTGACAAATCTTAGATTTAACCGTTAAACCACTACGAATGTTGATAGTCAACCTAGAAATACCGCAGTTGAAGTATTTTGTATTCGAGAACATTCTTTCAATCAAATAAAAAGTTGAAACAGTTCATGCCTTTCATTCCACACGCGACGGACTTAAGGAGGCCTAATTAGGAGGTTATCAAGTACATACGAACGTTAAGTATGACTTAGATTGGTACACACTCCATATATTTGAAATATTTCATTGGTGGTATTCACATATTTTGCATGACAACCTGGGCCTAATGGTACTTACGGGCCAACTACCCACCATTAAATTATAGGATTGGAATATATGAAATGAACGCACATTCTGTTTAACTTTTTCCAAACTTAGTTGGTGGTGGCCTCCTGAGCCGGCAGTCATGACATAGAAAGCGACAAAAATCGTTCGTTAAGTCTAATCGATGTCAAATTTCTTTAATAGATTTTCAACCTTATGCTTTCGAAATAAAGTTGAAAATATATTAAAGGAATTTGACAACGATACCACTTAGCGACCGATTTTTGTCACTGTCTAATGTCGAGACTGCAGGGGCAGGCTAAATAAGTTTTGAAAATTAGGATTGATCCGTAAACAACTTTTTTCTAGGCTGACTATCGACATTGCTTCGTGACTTTATTGACAGACTACTTCTAAATCGATTAACAAAAACATAGGTATCGATATCGTAGCAACTACACGGCAGTATAAATACGAGTAGCTCTATTACAAACCTTTCCAAATCACAGCGAAGGCGATTTCACGGAAAAACCTAATTTGAATTGTGTATGTTGTCTTACCTCACCTTTGTGTGGCTTCCCGTCACTACCCCAAATTTTCACTCCATCAAGGAAACGACTCGGTAAATACACATTATGTACGCAACGCGATATTGTAACGGTTTGAAAGCGATATTTTACCGGTGTTAAATACTGCTATAATTATAGCTTGTACCCCATTTTTGACCATGATAAATTTTTACCGTGGTTATAAAGTAGAGCTGTCTAAATGAAGGATTGAAAAATAGAAAATAAGGTGTGAGTATATAATTATGAGGAATCACTAATGATGACCGAATTCAGGGTTAATGTACTTATACCCATTGAAGTTTGCTTTTCGTAAGCTGCACAAAAAGTGTGACAATTCATTGAATTTATTATACATTAAGTACTTAAAAAAAAAATGCCATGGCATAATAATATACTTCGCCAGGTATAGCATTCCGAGACACAGTGGTCACGTGAGCGACACAAGCTTACGTCATCACCGCTGTGTTACCAGTAAAGTGTAACAATAACTCCCGAACCGAGGCTTATTACCTGTGCGAATACGATAAAACAATGAGGTTTTAACTAACAATTACGTTGGTATTTGTTTAAATTGAATTGTTTCGTTAGATTAGAAAAACAAAATGACAATAAATAAATAAATAAATGCTTTATATTTTTTTTTTTAACAGAATGGTGACTGAAAATCCTAACTATCCTAACTTCCTAATCCTAATCCTAACTAATATTATAAATGCGAAAGTAAGTTTGTTTGTTACCTTTTCACGCCTAAACCATTGAACCGATCATCCTGAAATTTTGCATATACGTTGTCAGGTGTACAGAAACGGACATAGGGTACCTTTAATCCCGAAAAACAGTACTGTTCCCGAGGAAAACAACAATATCGTTCTTATGATAATAGATGGCGCCACGTGTCTTCCGATCATGATTGACCCGAATTGATAGTCAAAGTCTAAATTAACGCGAGCGAAGCCGCGGGCAAAAGCTAGTGTTTCCATAATTCTTGTTTCGTTGCAATAAAGTGGCAACTGGATAGTGACGTAAGCATGTGTCACTTCGGGAATGCCAGACCTTGATTTTTCAGATCATGCAAAATTCTATCACTAATTGGTCTGCCAAGTGTAGTGATGTTAACCAATTCCTTTCATGGCCCATTTTCAGTAGTGAAAGTTTACGCGTAAGTGCGATCATCTGTACGTCTCTTCCTAAAATAACAATGGTCATTATGGATTAGGAACAAACTGAAGTTGTTACCTTGATGAAACTATTTAAAATGACGTAGGTACATTGGAAATGTAATTATTGGATATATTTTTATTATTTTTATAAGCAGGGGAAATAAAAGATAATAGTCTTCAAAACTACAAATTTTGATTTTCAGAACGCAGGATAATATATCTTATATCTGAACGTATTCGTAATATTTACGTTCCTGGAGATGTCCATACTCGTTTCCAAAGTCGGAATCGATTTTATTTCTTTAAAACAAAATTAAATCGTAGGCAATGTCACCGTATAAACTCATGTTAATCTTTATATATATATAAATTACGTGTCACGTTGTTTGTCCGCGATGGACTCCTAAACTACTGAACCGATTTTAAATTTGATTTGCACACCGTTTGCAATTTGATCCAACTTGAAAGATAGGATAGCTTTATAAAGAGAAAAGATATGCTTGTTTCTTTGTATATTCAATACAAGGCTCCAAAACTACTGAACCGATTTCAAAAATTCTTTCACTCTTGGGAAGCTACACTATCTCCGGGTGACATAAGCTTTATTATATTATTCTTTGCTACCCGGGCGAAGCCGGGGCGGGTCGCTAGTTATTTATATAAGAGTAATCATTAGCAGAATTTGATGTTTACTGATAAGTAAAGAATTTTAATAAAGCTATTTCATTAATTGAACACATAACTTCACGCCTCTATTCCCCGAAGCGTTAGGCCGAGGTGCACCTATAGTACACTCACATTTCGCCAGTTATATTTAAGTTTACATAATAGGGGGTGAGCTTATTGCCATGATCCGAGCACAAATTAATGCTACCCACCTTCATTAAAATATTTGAAAAATTGGTGCTAGATCAATTGCAAAGACATTTTATTAAATTTAAATTATTAAACAGTAAACAATTCGGTTTCACAAGGGGTCGCTCTACTACCGACGCTGGCGTTGAGCTTCTTGCACATATCATTGAGGCCTGGGAAAAGTCGCATGATGCCCTAGGTATTTTTTGTGACTTGTCTAAGGCTTTCGATTGTGTTTCTCATGATACATTGGTCAGGAAATTGCATCACTATGGTATTAGAAAAACTACTTTGGATCTTCTTATCTCTTATTTGGATAATAGGATCCAAAGAGTGGCCGTTAACGGCAAGCGATCCCCGGGTTCTATTGTCACTATGGGAGTTCCACAGGGCTCAATTCTTGGCCCTTTTTTATTTCTCGTATATATTAATGATCTACCTTCCCTTGTAAAGAATAGTCATGAAATAGTGTTATTTGCAGATGACACATCACTTTTATTTAAGCTTAAACGACAACAGATAATTACTAATGATGTAAATAATGCTATCGCTAAAATAGTACAATAGTTTAGTGTTAATAATTTACTTTTAAACGAGAAAAAAACTAAATGTATTAGATTTCTGACACCTAACGTTAAGCAGGTGAAAACCAATGTACTAGTTAATGGGGCGGAATTGGATCTCGTGGACACCACTGTGTTCTTAGGTATTACTTTGGACTCGAAGCTACAGTGGGGCCCACATATAACCAAATTGTCGAAGCGGCTAAGCTCTGCAGCCTACGCGGTCTACAAAATCCGTCATTTGACTGATGTCGAAACAGCTCGATTTTCGATATTTTAGTTATTTCCATAGTGTAATGTCGTACGGCATTTTGCTGTGGGGAAATGCAGCCGACATTCAGGCTATATTTGTGCTGCAGAAACGAGCCATTCGAGCAATTTATAACCTTAGTTGTAGGCATTCACTGAGGGATAAATTTAAGGAAATAAACATAATGACAGTCGCATCTCAATATGTATATGAGAACCTGATTTATGTAAAAAAGAATATTAATCTATATTCCAAACACAGCGACGTTCATAACATAAATACTAGAAACAAAGATTTACTTATTGTGCCCTCGACTAGGCTCCAAAAAATTAGTAATTCATTTAAGTGCCAAAGTATACGTTTTTACAACAAACTCCCAAGTCTTGTTAAAGAACTGAGCCTCAATAAATTTAAATCATTTATTAAACAAAAACTCTGTCAAAAAGGTTTCTATAAAGTTAAAGATTACTTGGATGACAAAAAGGCTTGGGATTAACTAAGCCACTTCAATGTACCCCCAAGCAACAATCCATTTTATACTTTGAATGAGTGTTTTAGAATTAATGATGTCCTTATATAATAACTTATGGTATTTTTGATGACTTTTAAAGAGAAATCTGTCTGTGAATGTGAGTAGCATTCAGGCTACATTGATTATCATTTTAATATTATGAATGTGAAGACTGTGTGGGTCATTGTTGCTTTTTTTCTCTCCTCAGTTAATTTTAATCATGGTCTGGCAGTTTGAGTAATTTTTGTGGCCTACCCAAATGTCTTTTCTTTGGTATTGTTCGACGAATCGTTGAGCTCCTTAAGTTCTGAATTGAGCTACACAATTACTGACAAATGCGTGCACTGACTGGACAGGTCCACTCAATCTGTGTGGTTTTTCCTCAAAAGACCATCTCAGACACAAATCTACATGGTCTTCACATGATCTGACAAAGATTATGTCTGGACTTTAAAAGAGACTGTGACCTCTGAGTTTGTTTCGGCCTTTCTTCTCAGAGTAGACAGATAGGAAACGCCGACCTCATCTAGTTTTTAAAATATGATTGACGTGTAAAAGTGTTTGTTCAAACCTACTTACAGAAATAAAATCATTTATCATTTAAATCCAGACTCCGGGCTGCTACTGAGAAATTCCAGATGAAAAACTCAATAACACTTATAAAAAAAACACTTTTAAAAACCTGTACTGACTGAAATAGATCTATAACGTAGCCTCCCTATTTTTGACAAGTAAAAGTAAACAAAAGTTTGAAATTTTTCTTTTATTATTTCGGCGTCGACTCTGTTTTCTGTGCGGTCTTGTGCCAGTTCGCGTTCTTTATTATCTAGTGTTTATCCATACATCATTTAAACTGAAAAAAATCTCAATATAAGATGCCAGAGATTAAAAATATACCACATAACTCCAAAAAACAATTTGCATAATTATTTTATTATTCGTACGTATAAAAATATATTGAATACCGTATTATGTTGTAAATAAATAAGCAAATGAAACGACTTACTATATATCATCAAGTTACATTTTAAAAGGTTGTAGTCCAGGCATATTAGGAGATTGGCCATTGTTCTTTTCACGTCGGACAGGGACTATCTATAGTCGACCTCATAATTTCTTTACCACCTTAAGGTTTAATGTCACTTGCACGCCTTAAATCGACAAGGTACATTGGTCTATGTGAGAGTTTTATAGTTTCAACCTTAGTGTAGTTTTGTCAAAAGTGGTAAAGCAATTACGAGGTCCAAATCAGGCCAGATAATGATGATTTTATAATAAATTTCAGTTAGAGAGACATTAAATTGTCTTTCAACATTGAAATTTATATTAGAGTGACTTTTAGACATTACTCAATCCACTGAGCGTTGCAATTTTTCAATAAACGATGATTTAAGTGTATAAATCATAGCTTTCCACATTCGCGAGGAAAACTGTTTGACAGCACCTACTTAGAGCTCAAGGTAGATATCGAAAATCCTCACACTAATATAATTATGGCAATCCATTTAAACACATGAATGAATCTACGTATACTATACATATAGAACTATGTAGGTACCAAATAAGATTTACTCACCAAACGATGTCTTCTTCCAAAAAGAGGTAGTTTGTAGAATGTTCAAGATTCAGTTCAGCTTTCACTTATAAGATACTCTTCTTCGTATAATTAATTAGTATTTAAAATCGCCAAAATATTGTAAAATGCTCCTAGGTATAATCCAATATTCATAAATTTAAGGTAAATATAAGGGATATTTAATATATTACTCTACAGGCACAGCAATGATATGTATTTGTTTGATATTATTTTATATGCTAAGACATCAAATATTCTTTACTACAGTAGATTTATCGTGTTTTTTGTTATGTCATTTCTTGCTTGTACATGTTGTTTCCATGCCTCATAGCCGCGGTAATGATCAGTTCCTTCAAGGTTGCCTGAGAGGAGTCGGTGTACTGTTCACTTTAGTTAACATTCTTGAGAATCACTGTTAGCTTCCGATGTTATTATCACTTCATATTCCGTCCGGGCTATGGCGACTTGCTGTTTATATTACATTGGGAAACCGTCTACAAACAAGCACAGAATTTACGAATCTACTGGTCACTGTCACAAGCAAGGCGAGGTGAAAACCTGAGCGGTTTGTTAGACGCACTTTTATATAGATTTAAAGGTGGTGCAGTTATTATTTTGCTCTATTTTCAGGGTGTATTGCTTCGCAGTGATTTTCTAAGCGTGCCTCAAAATGTCAGAGTTGTCAGATGGTGTGCACATGCGCAGTGAGTCCCCTTTTGACAAGTTGTTGGAGGGTGATGTCGATAAAACAGGGCTCAATCGGCTTGGAGGTTGAGGCTTCATATTAGTAAATAGCTTTGTCGGTTTCGAGAACATTAGCCTGAATCTAGGTTTCTTCTATTTTCCATCTCGCTTTTAGTCTGTGCCGGGTCTGGCAGAGGAATATTTCCTAGTAAAGTTGTACCATATCCCATGTTCTTGCGGGAAAGCGTTTTGACATGACACTTTTTAATATTATTAGACAACCTGCTTGTTATATTACTTAGAAAACCTGGACTTAAACGAGTACTTAATGTAAATAAATAGTACATTACTGCAGTGGCAGACAACAGAGGCATTGA
The DNA here is from genome assembly GCA_917490735.1 of Dryobotodes eremita. Lineage (NCBI taxonomy): Eukaryota > Metazoa > Arthropoda > Insecta > Lepidoptera > Noctuidae > Dryobotodes > Dryobotodes eremita. The sequence goes on along the minus strand of OU823251.1, from coordinate 11,104,335 downwards.
TAGACGAACCAGAAAATGTGGGCCGAGGCAAAGCCGAGACACACATACGTGAGTCCATCAATGCCTGGTTGCGGCCAAGGCTAGTATAGTACTTTTCTCAAATAATGCACGTAAATTCAAAATAAGTAAATTAATTATTTTCAGAATCAATGACGAACAACGATAACTTTTCTCGCGCCAATATGCTCATATGTTTCTTTTTCGCTTTAAACAGCTGTATTTGCTGAGCCAGTTCGAGATTTAAATAAAATCTTTGATAAGTTACCTCCTTGGTTGCCATGGATCGAAGTAAAAAGTTCATTCCATTTTTAAATTATACGACAAATATGAGCTTTCATAGTAATTTATTCGGTCGCTAAACACGATAGATATGGATTTTCATACTAACATTGCCGGCCGCTAATCACGACGTATATGGATTTTCACACTAACATTGTCGACCTCTAATCACGACAGATATGGATTTTCATACTAACATTGCCTGCCGCTGCTCGCATTTATTTGACCAGTACAGCATTTTCGATTTATCTCGAAGAAGGTTGTCATAATAATGCTCAAATTTCCAAGCATATTTGAGAAAAATACCTACTTATACCTACTTCTCGGTGCATTAACACAAACAGGTAAAGGTAACATTTTAATTATAAGTATAATTAATTAAGCTATTAATAGTTCATATTCTTTACAATAACTGAAGCTAAGTAAGTAGGTTTTACTCCCACTAATTAGTTGGAGTATTCTTACTTACGAGTTTTTATAATTATGAGCTACTGGCTTCATATTATTTGTATTTGCGTACCTACAAACAAAAAACCCGCATATATATAAAGCTGCACGTTTAAACTAAAGAAAAAAACGTCTGTTTCATACTATAATTGTAAGAAAAACTTTCTGTAGCGTTTCAAGATTGTGATCAAAACGGAGTATGCTTGACCTGACTACGTTTTCTTTATTAAACGCTATTTCTGTATGCATAGCGTGACAATTTATAGCATTTCTTATGTTTTTCAACATTTTCTTTATTAAATAAAAGAAAAATATAAAAGAAACACTTATTGCGGTCACTTCTCTGAAAGCAAATGACCTCGCTTTGCGTGATTTTTATTAATAAAGATTTTTATTATAATCACGTTCGCTTTTAGATTAATACTCTCTAACGCATAATTAGGAACAATATAACTAATCTTTGCGATAAGGTTGGGGGCAAAAAGTTCAAATCATCAAATCATTTTACTTTTTGACACGACTTGAAATCGCGAGTTTTTCTAACAAAAGTTACTGAAAAGGTCAAAAAACTTTGCGGGGACAACTTGAATGTAAGCAGCGTAGAGTATATGAAGTAGGAACACGTGACATTAAAAGGAAAGTAAAATCATCGCAGTGATAATAAGCGGTCACGATGAAAGTGAACAACGGGAAGTCTTGTACAGAAATATCGTTTCTTCCATTCGCCTTCAGCTATCATAATAAAATGTATTTTATAGATCCGCTAGTCGTTAATTGTCTATCTTGATTAATGTAAAGAATAGAAAACCAGTTTTCCATTCGAAAAACCGCTGAATGTATCACAAAACAAAAACTAAAGAAAACTACGACTCTACGCCAAGCGTAGCAGTCGGGAGTTTACCTGCTACGCCACGCTACGAAGACTACGCCATGCTACGAAGACTACGCCACGCTACGAATTCTGTCATCTGTTGGTATAAGAAGTATACTCGCTTAAAACATTTAAATGGAAATATTAAAATAATTAAATATTTAAACAATAATAATATATATATAATAATATTTATACGTACTATAATTTTAGTAACCTAGCGTAATATCCCTTCTACGTATGTATGTAGGCATACAGAGTATTTGCAAGCTCTTTATGCGTAACTTTTCCTTCTAAAATTAAAGGTTAAAACATTCGCAGCATTTTCTTTTATATCCAAACCAACATAGAACTTAGAACTATAATAAAACCGAAATATGACCAATAAACTCCCCCGTGATATTCCAAAAATACTTTACAGGCATGTACCGTAACTCCATAAGCCTACGACCATCTACAGGACAATAAAAATGCGACAACTTCAAGGTTGAGCGGTCACGGCGACATTTGAACACTGCACAATGTTATATGTATAAATAAACTATTGAAGCGCCCTAGTTTTACCCTTGGGGTAAGATATTTTACTTACAAACACTGTTTCGTGTACATATGTTGTATAACCTTAGCATACGGTATCCCCTGTGTTTTGTTGCAGAGGTCAGGCGGCATTCGCCACGTGTACAGTACAACAATTTTCTTAATGACCCTCGGAAATCATCGCATTTCCGAATTCAAACGAATGCTAATTTCAATGTCCATCAATGAATTATTAGATTTATCGTGTATAATAATTTGAATTCAGAACTAAGTACTTTATTGTTGTTACGTCAAAAAAAAAGTACTTAGTTCTGAATTCAAATAATTATACACGATAACTCTAATAATTGATGGACATGGAAATTAGCATTCGTTTGTATTCGGAAATGCGATGATTCCCGAGGGACATTAAGAAAATAGTTGTACTTTACAATAGTAGTATTCAGGTGCATATAAGTAGCACGTAGATGGACTTAAAACCAACTTAAATACTAATAATAAACTAATAATAATGGTGATACTTGGATTCGATATTTTCAAGGAAAATGTTCATTTACAGTCAATTAAATAACAACACGAGCCTGTAGGCAAAAACACAAGAATCTTGACACAATACTGATGGTAGAAAAAAATAGGTAACACCAGTTTGTGTGTGAGCTATTTTTGATAATCTTATCCCAACCCGAGAGAAGAAGCGTACTGATTTCTCTCGTTAATCAGCTCTTCTCATCAAGTCTCAAACCGATTTCATTTTATTTGCAAAATATTTAGTATACAAATTCCTCGTTTTCTAAAGTTAGAGAATGTTTTACTGCAGTGTTGAGTCACGTGAATTACTATGTACAATTCTACACGCATATAGTTGAGCTAGCAGAGCCACGCAACAGAACAATAACATTAGGGTATATTGTACTACGCACGGTAGTCGCAATGCATTGTTTTAATGGTAGCAATAAAGTGTCTTCAAATTAATGGTTTATTGTTCTTTGTGAGCGGCCAATGGATCGGAACTTACTGTGCTTTGTTGTACAGTTATGATAATGATCCACGTAACTTTATACTGAGCGATAATATTAACGATATATTATGCTATTTAAATTAGTGGTGGGCAATTGCGTCCTCCTTTAAATGGTGTTCTATATTGAGGAAACGGACACTCCTATCTTCCGTTATAGTAGAAGAATGAATGTTATCCAAATTCTCGTTTCATCGATACTGTTAGAAGTTTATTTTGCCTGTCTGTACTATGATGATATCATACTTCGATCGCCCGCTTGCTTACTGCGCGTCAGGTGAAAATTACGTCACTTCTAGATTTCTTGCTTATTAGTCCATGCTTCTAGAAGCATTGACTAATAAGTATAACAGTTATATTTTTTTTATTTATATAAGAAAGAAAATAGACTTATTTAGCACAGACTAAAAAGCACACAACAGAAAATATACAAGTAAAAAAAACACGTGTGGCACTCGGGGACTGCCGCGGTAAAGCTATTGCATAGCATTTTTTATCAACTTATGCAGTTATAATTATTTATTTATGCAGTATTTTTTTTTCTTTGATATTAATTCAAGTACAGTCGAGCCATATACATACACGTTAAGCGAACGCTCGGCCGAGCTACATGGTAGGCGGAGTGGGGGGTGTTAGGTTTTATTTTCGTTACGGAATTTCTTGATTCGGTCACCGCGCTCAAAGCCCACAATAAAAGCTATGCAATAGCTTAAAAAGAAAAATTAATCAAATAAAAAGTGTAAAGTGCGTTGTGAGAAATTAGCAGGAAAGTGTGCCTCGCGGCTGCGCCAAATAGGTCCAGTTCATCAAAACTGTCAGACAACTAGTGCCTGACTCTGGTTTTCAACTGAACCTGAAACACCTATAACAGTTTACATACTAGTATGAAAACTGTTTTCTATAGTAAACTTGCACAAGATCATGAATAATTGCTTGGAATGGGACACACAGGAACACATCTAATCAGTTTATTTCAACATAATCAGCCTATAATGTCCCGACTGCTGGGACACAGGCCTCCTCTCTGTGCGATCCGAGCGGGCCATCCACCACGCAGGCCCAGTGCGGGTTGGTGGATGACACTTGTCTTCGAATTTTGGTTCTAGGACATTCCTTCACCGTTTTGAGAGTAGTGGTGATCAAATTAAATACACAAACTGCTTGCCTGGGTTCGAAGTCACGACCTACAAACTCGTAAGTCGGGGCTGATACCACTGGGCCACCACTGCTCTCAATCAGCTTAATAATTAAGCTATATATATAACACATAACATCACGCCCTGTTTCGCCGAAGGATTAAGCAGAGGTGTACTTATAATACACCCAAATTTCGCCAGCTATGTTTTAAGCCCCATGTAATATGCGTATTTAATAACTCGCTAAATATAGCGTCGGTCTATTCTATTATGGAAAAGCTACCCTAAAACATTGTCGCTTGTTGCTTGGAAGAAATAAAAATCTCCAAAGAAATAATTTTAAGTCTAACCGCTAAAGAAACCGGAGAAAAGAATAAAATTTAACGTCAACGCTGTAGTACCCTCCACGGGGCATGTTATTTTCATACGAAAAAACGAGACTCTAACGTTAATGTACATAACACGGTCACGGCCCAGGGCCCCTGAACAATTTACATTTTATATAAATATTGAAGAATAACCATGTTGGTAATGTTCGAGATAAAATGGATTCCAACGACCTCCGTCCATTTGGATGAGAACTTGGTATGTTACTCTGTTGTTATAACGAAATTATGCAGTTACTGATTGGGTGTTGAATTAAACTTGTATGTTTTAGCAACTACTTTTAGTGGGTTTGCATTACTTACTGGCATTCATGTCTGAAAAATAAAGTCAACTGTATAATCAGATAAAAAAAATCATCCGGTGAAATGGACAGATCCCACGGTCGACTAAGTTATAAAAAAGGAATTTCAATATACCTAAGTATTCCATATTTTAGTTTGTAAATACTTTTAATTAGGTTAGGATATTACATTATATATATTTTTTTTTTGGTGCGGTTTATAAGAAGATGTAGTGACAAAAATTTAAAAGAGTATACTTACATGGTTTGGTCATGTTGAGAGGATGAATGAAAGGCGATTACCAAAAGGTATTTACAAGACATATGAGAGGAAACGCCTGGACGCCGTAGGAGGAAATATAGTGACCTTATTGGTGATGTTCTTCAGAAAGGTCAGGTGCGAAGTACTCGCAACCGGCGTGCGTGTATGACCACATGTATGAACGTAAACGAGGCAAAAGGAGTACGTAAGGAGCGTAGCAGGTGGCGTTCTGTAGTTTCTGCCTACCTCCATGGGAAGAAGGCGTGAGTTTATGTATGTATTAATTAATTAATTAGGTATAAGTTGTTATGTATGTACATTTCATTTTAATTCTGAATAAACCGTTGCTTGATGTTTTCCTTCAGTATTTCATTTATTGCTTTGTTACCAGGATACACTTGTCAGTTAACCGCATTTGAAAACAGTGTTTTAACGATACAGATGTTGGCACACAAGCGTTGAAATTTTCTCCTCTAGGGACCAAGCTACCACATACGCTATGTATTTTTTAAAGCGTTAAAGCGTTGAAGCGTGAATCATACGAGTATTTCCTTGTCTTTTAGGCCTTTCTCTAGAGACTGAATGAAATTAGCAAAAAATAACGTATTTAGTGACTAAACATGTCGATCACCCCATTTTCTGCGAGGGCATCAAATGACTTCTCCCGCTCTGAGCGGAGCGGGAGCGGAGCGGGAGCGGAGCGGGAGCGGGTCAGACTCTTACTGACTAAAACCCACCCGTGTTCCTTCAGTTGCCTGTGCGGCAGGACCACGGTAACTCTTTCGAAAAATCCGCGACCCCGGCAGGCATCGGCCCTATCGGCCCCGTCAATAGTGTTGACATCTCTTTGAGGCGCGCGTGGAACACAACGCGCCGTCGACCCGCGCCTGGTTCTTACCGGACGGCGAGCTGCCCATTGCTCGCCGTCAGCAAGCCCGCGCCTACAGTGGCCGGAAATCGGCTATCGACTCCCGACGCCCAGGGTGTCTCCTTCTGCGACGACTAGGGACGTGATGACGCAATGATTGCCTTACCCTCACGCGCTCCGCCTCCTCCTTCGCGAGCATTACTGCTTCGCAGAAGGAGGTGACGGCTTCCCATTCCCTCTCGCTCCATACCATGGCCTGCACCAGGGCCGGATGCGAGAGATCGCCGCCGTCGATCGCCGCCACGACGACACGGCAGGGCCCCGTCCAAGCCGGGCAGATCTCCACCGTATGCTCCACCGTGTCCTCCGGTCGATCCACACAATGGTAACACCCGGGCGTTTCCTCCCGCCTTATTCGAAACAGGAACCTCCCGAAAGAGCTATGTCTGGTAAGGACCTGCGTCAGGCGGAAGGTGAGGACGCCGTGACGCCTCTCAAGCCACTCCTCAAAGAGGGGACTTACCGCCGTAATTGTGGCGTGCCTATGTCGGTCACCCTGACGTTCCGTCATTACAGAGCATCCTTCGTTAGAACTGTACTGAGTTGATGTAAAGATATAGTTCGTCATCAGATGTGTATTTTCATTATCTAAACTTTGGAATTTGGAGGAAAGAATCTGCAATCTCTAATCATGCGCAATTCAGACAGGGGCGGTAACACTACCGGTGTTGGACAGTTTGAACAACGCTTCAAACAGTGCAGTCGCTTGAGTGAGGTTTAAAGCCCACACTTCCACAACAAACCAAGTACTGACAAAAAATCTCTTTTCCATTTACTGAAAAGCCAATTTGTTAATAAAACATTTCAGGACACAGTTACATCGAAACTGACTAATCGAGAACAGGGTTCACCTGTCTATACGCGGTTTAGTAACACATTATTATTGCACGAAGCCACCACGTCGGCTAGGTCACAGCTGGCTACATGGAAAAGGTTCATTTTTTATTATTGGGTTAATTTACAAAAACGTTATGCGATCGAATGCGAGAGCTGTTTGTGAACGGGTTAGGTTGAAAAATCATGTTTATTGTTGGGTTTAGTCGGATAATAATCTGTTACCTTTTTGTGATTTGTTTTGTTCCATGATTTGGTTGTACGTATTTGAGAGGCGATACAAAATGTGATTCACTAATGCCAAACAACGAGGCAATGCTGCCAGCCTTTTGGGCAATTTTCCCATTGACGGCGTATATAGCGGATGAAGGTTTTGATGCCCAGTGAGCTGTTCCCCTTTTTTATATACTGTTGGGAACAGCTGTTTTTTTTTTATAACTCGTTCAATATTTCAACGCAGGGGGGTTCGGAATCATGTACCTAACCCAATGTAAAAATCATGTACTGAATCCATGGTAACAGGTTGCGCGTCGATGTTCCTGCCACCCTGTATAATATTTTACTGTTAGCTTGTAAAAAGCAGCACTGTACAAAGACAAAGGGCGATCGCCCACGGCGACACTTTGCAGCGATTCAGCAGCGATACAATCGCAAAAAGACCGCGATACAGGCGTGTTGCTGACACTGGACGTATACCTTCGCCCACGTAACCACGATTCTGCATTGCTACTATCGCGATACAACCGCGATTCAGCATCGATACAGACGCGATGCAGTATCGTGATACTGTATACAGTACAATAAAGTACGTACGTAGTCGTATGTTGTAGTGACTACTTGTGAATGCCTGTGGGCGCTACAGTTGCAATATGGACTTGGTCAAGTCAACATTGATAGTTGCGCGTTAGTAGCGATGCTGAATCAATGCAGTCACGCGGCTGAATCGATACTATGCGATTGTATTGCCACTGAATCGCTTCTATCGCGCGTTGCAAATGCGACCAGCGGCCAAAAGTAACGATACAGACGCGAATGATCGAAACGCGCTACTGAATCGCTGCAAAAAGTCGCCGTGCGGGACCGCCCTAAAGGAAAACATTAAAAAAAACACGTGTGGCACTCGGGGACTGCCGCGGTAAAGCTATTGCATAGCATTTTTTATCAACTTATGCAATTATAATTATTTATTTATTTTTTCTTTATGCAGTATTTTTTTTCTTTGATATTGATTCAAGTACAATCGTACCATATAAATACACGTTAAGCGAACGCTCGGCCGAGCTATATGGTAGGCGGAGTGGCGGGTGTTAGGTTTTATTTTCGTAACGGAATTTCTTGATTCGGTCGCCGCGCTCAAAGCCCGCGATAAAAGCTATGCAATAGCTTAAAAAGTTCAGATTCTACAGAATATAAATTCTACAGGATAGATTCTACAAGATAAATTCTGCAACACATTTGTAAATAACTTCAATAGCCTGGGTTCAGGGTTTCCAAAACATAGACTATCATACCACATGGGACAGTCGCTGTCATCGGAGCACTTAAAGCGATGCAACAATACATGTCTGCATTACCCTCTGGGAGACACAAGTGTACACACATTATGTCAGTAAGCACTTATATCTACAGTATATAGGCTCTTACAGGCAGGCGCGACGCGACAGCGCAAAGCGACAGCGCAACGCGACAGCGCGACGCGCCTGTTTGCCTTTAATAAATCAAGGCGTAAATATGATACTTCGAGCTTAAAAAAAGAGACTCACACAGGTTCGACGGCGCGTTGTGTTCCACGCACGCCTCAAAGAGATGTCACTCACTGACGGGGTCCGCTAGGGTTTTTCCAAAAGGGTTACCGTGGCCCTTGCACACAGGCAACTGAAGGAACACGGGTGGGTTATAATCAGTAAAAGTCTGACACGCCGGAGAAATTATTTGATAATTCCCACCCAAAAAAAAACGGTATTACTTAAACTACGGTATCCTAGAAGAGTGGTGGCCGCCACATAACGGCCGCAGAGATGGCTATCATGAAAATTATTACAGCGGGGTTTGACTTTACGGTGTCAAAAAAACACCAACTGATATACATATTTTAAATTGAAGTCGCTTTTCGTATGTGTCTATGCGAACGCGTTGTTCTTCAAAACAGCGCAAAGGATTTTGATTCGGTTTTCACCATCATTTAGAGCATTTATTTCGGAAGGTTCATGTATGTGTAAATCTGTAATACATCAATATTAAACTGTGATATGTGATAAAGAAATATCGATGTTTGGTCAAGCCGTACAAGCAAGAAACAGGGTGGGTTGCTAGGACTTTCACAAATAACATTTCAGTGACGTCATTTGCCGGTAAATTGCAGACGCTATGTATAATTGTATAGCACATGTGTGAGTACTACGAGTATATACCTACTATAAAGCAACAATTTACTGAGTTCGTCTTTCATTGACTTTGAATGTGCCCTGGCGGCTGAGAGTATGTTATGCTCATTCAAATGTTTCACTGGTGGTGGCGTGTGTGTTGGATCATTAAGTTCAATTCAAAATGGTTGAGCTGAATGGTGCTCATCCATACGTCATGTTCGTGAACGGGCGCCGTCAGTAGGGACTGGTCATCTCTTAGCTGCCACGGCTTATTTTAATTTCTGAATTGTATTATTTTTGTTTTTATCTTTCTTTATTACGGACGCTTTTAACGTGCAGGTCTTTCTACATCGTTATCGCATGTATAATTTTAACATGAATGATGTACCTAACCAATTTTTTGTAACTATATTTTGATATTGGTACCTATTACGCTTTGGGATGGGCAACTAGCTTCATCTTTCTGACTGACGGATCCCTTGGCAATTCAAAAGTACCTGTAATTGGTTTATTTGAAATAAATAGTAATTTTATAGTAATTTTTCTGTTTTGTGTTTTTTATAGTCAATTTTCTCTTTTGTTCATATGTTTTATATACTATATGTGGAAACTTGTAATTGGCCATATTTTGTTTAAACTATTACTTACTGTATCTGTTAGCTGTAAGTTTTCCTAAAAATTTAATAAATAAATGCTTTGAGTTCGAGTTTGAGTTTATGTGGCAGCCATCGTTCTTCTAGGAAACCGTAGATTTAGTTACAGAGACGACTGTCTACAAAGTCAAACTTTTTCTAGAACACGACGTGTTGGGTAAGTACAGTATTTTCTAACGATAAGTAACACGTCTATTTTCCCCGAAGGGTTAGGCAGAGGTGTACTCTATAGAACACTCACATTTCGCTAGTCATGTTTAAGTCCCATGTAATAGGAGGCGAGCCTATTGCCATCAAAAGAGCACAAATCCAGACTCCGAGCAGCTACTGAAAAAATCCAGATGGAAAAACCCAATAACACTTTGCCCGACCTGGTTAGCGTACTCAAGACCTCACTTTGCGACCATTAGACCAGCTACTAAAATAATTATTCGTCTTACTTTGAACAAAAAAATATCTGATTTTGATGAAGGCTGTATATTAATATCAATCATTTGAGCTATTATAATCCATTGTTTATTGTAAATTACAGAAGCCTTGAGACTAAAGGCTGCTAAGAAAAACAATTAGAAATCTGAGTCAAACGCGTTTGCGTGCTACCCAAACAATTAGAAACAAACCTCTCGGCCGGGCCAGGAGTCAATTAGCAAGATTATCGTTCGTTCGCAATACTTGCATCAACTGGGTCATGATGGGCGCAGTCAGTGTTTTACTGGCAACAAAAACTATTGGCATTTAATTCCGATTGTAAGACAATTGATAAATTTTAACCTCTTCTAAATAACACGTTGTCTATCGTGGCTCCGCCGTAGTTGATTACAGGCAAAAATTTACATCGTGTAGGAATTAGAGAAATAATTTTGTAATTCGTCCAGTATAACAGTTAGTGTTGGAACCGATAACTTATAACGGATGTAAAAAGACACATAACGAAGTCGAGAGTCACTTGTACTCCCCGTCATTGTTATCATTTTTTTTGTATTAGACCATACCTGGGAACCATGTGGATGGCTATAAGAGTAGGGGAAGACCAGAGAAACGATGGATGTACTGTGTGTGAAAGATGATATAGCTAGAACGGGGTGACTACCAAGATGACGACTAATAGATAAGTGTGGAAGATAAAGATCCGACCACAAAGAGAAATAAAAAAAAATAAAGAAAGAAGAAAAAGTTGCAATTTGTTGTTGTTGTTGAAAGAAGAAAGAAAGAGTTGCGCCGACCACAATGATGAGTTAGAGTTGGAACATATTCATGTTCAATGTTTTGTTTATTGGGAGATTGGGACATAACAAAACCCTCCCTGCCAGGATCTAATGCGACTCTGACGAAGATGACTACCATAAATGTTCAGTCTAAAGGTAGACAGGCAGTAGCGTCGCCGGTCCCAGTAGGCTAGTTTTTGAGTAATCGACGCCAGTATATTATCTTCTATATATATAATAAAATCGTAGTGAAGTCAAAACTGTATATTGAATTATTTTTTTGAGTAATTTTTGCGAAGTCTGGGAATGATTTTAATGCCGAATATATAATTTTTAGAATTTTTGTCTGTTTGTCTGAATTTATGTTCCAGGATCACTCAAAAACTACTGGAAAGATTTTGTTAAAATTTTGCATAGATATTCCCTATAAGTCTGGCCAGTCTGTAGGGTTTAAATTATCACGCTGTTTGCTATGGGGGATGAGCAATATAGCAATTTATTCATATTCCTCTATAGTTTACCGCAAATTGCAAAAAGACGAGCATTGGGGTTAGAATATAGCAGATAGTTATAGATATTACCTTTTAAATGATTATCATCCCGCAATACCTTTAATAAGCTTATCAGTCAATCATGCATGACATAATATTAGAACGGCTATTTTAGTCAACTTTCAACAAAGCAAATATCTTAAAAGTTCGACGAATGCTTTGCAAACCTATGTTCGATTCCCAACAATTGATATATGATATGCTGCGTTTTCTGAATTTAGTATTTATTATTATATCGACGGCAGCAAAGTACAAAGAAACAATTGCACTTTTTACGAAATTCACTTTTTTTTATAATTCTATTCGGAATTCTTCGTGTTATCATAGGATTGCTTTTTCTGTTTAATTCTCAATTTTTAGTCACGTACCTATATACAGACAACTACACCTTTTTTCCCAAAGTGACGAAATAGACCCGACAGTTTTGCGTTCAAAACGCTATGCTGTAAAAATATGATTTTGTAGATAGAGTTACACAGAGTTGAAAATTGAGTTTAGGCCTCTTCTGCCATCTTTTGTTATAATAAAAATAAATATCTATGGTAAGGTGACTGTTAATGTGAAATCTCGTGTGTTTACAATCTACTGTTATATTATTTTAATGATAGCTAGAAAAAAAAAAAAAACACTAAAAGACGTGAAAAATTACTTTAATTTCGGAAGTCGGTGTCTTTGGTTGTGTATTTTCGTTTTTGCCCACCGACTTCCGAAATTAAGGTTATTTTTCACGTCTTTTAGTGTTTTGACAATTGGAAGTCAGTTGTTTTTTTGTAAAAAAGGTTTTTATTTTTCAATTTTTAGTTGTGGTACCTACCACACACATTCGTATACCAACTTCTTGATATGTAAATAACCGTGACAGGAAACTATTAAAACATCATCAATATAAACTAAGTGGAAAAAATACGCACTAGTAAGGATAACTCAAAAACTACTGGTCAGACTTGATCAAATTTAAATGGGACCACATGTGAAGCACCAGCTTTCAAATAAAAAATAATTATCCAAAATGGTTCACCCAGAAAAGAGTTCTGAGGTAACACACAAAAAAAATTAAACAAAAATACAGTCGAATTGAGAACCTCCTCCTTTTTTTGAAGTCGGTAAAAAAATTGGTTTATTTGTCACAGACACACGCAGCATGCACGACTGGGAGCTGTTCGTCAGGAATGATCTATAAGAATGCAACAGTCAGTGTATCAGTGTTGTGCCATTAGGTAGTATATGCAGGAACGCAGGCGTTCATTAATTTACTAAAAACGAAAAATTTCGCAAGCATGGTATATTACTACTGAGCGTTGCGGGTGTCGACCTCAGGGCGACCTGCTGCTCACTCGGACAACTGTACGTCGCTTGCTACTGCGTCACCAGTCCTAATTATCTTCATATTTTGGCTGCTGAGACAACAACTACAAACGTAGTCCACAGGAAAGTTTTTTAGAAATGTGGCTGTTACTGTAGTTTATTGTGGCGTCTTTTGACTTCCACGCGAACGAAGTCACAGGCAGAAACTAGTAATGAATAGAAATTTATTATTATTCAATAATGAACCTTGAAAGGCTGACTAATAGCTTGGTTTTACAACGAGCCAATGACCTTTCGGAAAATATTCTCTAATAACAGTACAATACACGTGCCAAGAGAAAAATAAGCATAACTTTACTACAAACATAATTGTAGACGTACCTACCTTTTGATTCTAAAATGAAATATTAAAACAATCATAACGTGTTCACTTTTAACTTACTTCAACTAATTGGTTTAGTGGATAACGTAGAGCTGAGCTCTGCGCTATAGTATCTATGTTACATCGAATTGCGACAGAAATCCTCATCCTAACCTGCGGGATAATTGCGTTAAACACTAACAGTAGGAATGGCTTCCATTTTGACAGTTCCACAACATTCATTGCGTTATTTACGTTGTTGAGCAAACAAATTCTTCGAACATATGAAGCAATGTATTAGCAATAGGCTTCAAAATGTTTCAGATTGTGACTGATAGTGAGTAACGCAATTAGGGTGCTGTATTGGCTGTATTGGATTATGAAGCAAGCCTTAAAAGGAAACAATATTACGATTGTATATTATATTAAGTCAAGATTTTGTGTTATGTTATGTTATTTTATGTTATCCTGTATTTGGTATAGCCGAGTAGTTAACGTCACAATCACAATATGGTCTATTTATTCTTGTCGTGCAATGTTAAGCGTTCCCATTGCTATAAGCATACTATGCATGCTATAGGCTATATTAATGATGATTAATCTTGGTGGTCCTAGTGAAATCTACTTTTCTGCACTGCGCAATCTGCACCCTAATTGCGTAATACACTATCATTCACAATCTGAATCATTTTGTGGCCTATTACTAATCTATTGCTTCATGTACTTATGTTCGACAAAATTTGTCTGCTCATCAACTTACATAATGCAATGAATGTTCTTGAACTGTCAAAATGAAAGCCATTCCTACTGTTAGTGTGTTACGCAATTACCCCGCTGGCCTTAGGTACTGGTGGCAGAGTTGTTTGAGGTAAAACCTGAGCACTAGCAAGGCTGTTGATAAAGCATAGTAAAGAAGTTTGTGTGAAGTTGAGGCCTACAAACCCAATGTTTATGCCTTGCAATTATTTTAGGAACAACTTATAAACTAATATAGCTAAAATCTCATTTGTATGCTGTAGGTATAGGGTGTAATTTCTCAACAATATTTTTGCAGAAGACAAAAACATCTTGACTAACATTAACCGTAGATACAGCAAGTCAATGAAACTCCAAGTGTTCGCGGTATGCGCTCAGGCCGCGCCGCGCAACCTAATCCGCGCATCCAAGATGGCGCGCATAGAGCACTGCGCACACGCCGTGTCCGTTACGCTTGACCACTGAAGCGCGAACAGTTTTTTTCTACATAAACATTGTTCGCAGTAGAGAAATCGACGGGCGTGACTGCGGCCATTGTTGTACGAAGCTAAACGCAGAGAATATTAGAGCGTGATACGGTAAAATAACGTATAAATATACAATACGTGCATATGGATGAGGTGACATTTTGTGATGTAGCAGCTATTCACTTTGAAAACTGATTCATAGAAACAACAGTTATTTTAACTAAAGCTGCTCACATCTAGAGCACTATAAAGCTTTCAATATTGGATCACTAATCAGTTCTTCGCTTCGGAGACCATTCCATTATTTCCCTTGGGTGTTTTCAGATGCAAATAAGGAATTAGGTACCTAAGGAAGCTTTGCGGTAACCGCGCAACGCATGAACGCCGTCCATGGTAGCTTAAGTTCTTCATAAATGGTAATATTCCCAATGTTTGATTATCGTGACTAGTCATGAATGAAATGTTGTTGGAAGGAAAAACATACTTATTTCTTCTTCTGTTGTCGGGTTGGCAAGTGCCACATATGAGAATAGATAATGCCGTCTGCCGTGGTATATAGATTTGTTAGGTAATAAGGTTGGTAGCGGAACTGATAGCCCAGGGTGCGCCGTACCGACGTACTTAAGTATTGTCATTCGTATCGAAAAAGCTATTTAAATGATGAGGTGAGCGACAGCAAAATCATTCTGGTATTCTAAATACTTATTATGATTGAAGGCATAAGTGAATAGGGAAAAGTGGAAGAAATGGGAGGAGGCCTTTGTCCAGGACCTATCCTGGCAATTAGCATGTGCTATATTATGTGGATGTGCATATTACCATGTGCTGTTCCTAAACAGCACATGCTAATAAAAAAGTATGTGGGTAGGACTTGGGCTAGAGTATTGTGGTTGTGTTTTTATTTATATTACTTACATACTATAATAAAGTACGCGCAAGATAAGTCTGCGCGTATGTTTGACCTTCAAGACTATATCCCTGCCAGCACTTTTAACCACTTTCGGCATAATGATGGCGATTATTTACTTTGGAAAACACGGAACACAGCACACTCTCTAAACATCGAGATGGGGGCAAACAATTATTTCCGATTTCGGCCGCAAGCATATTTACTCGGATTTTGCGCGCACTCTAGTTCAATATTAGATATTACTGAATGGTCTCTAGGGTGGTTATTATCGAACACATAATAAATAATAATAATAATGTCACAATTTTTATAAAACCTGCAAAACTACTTACATTATTTCTTTCCACCAACGTTGTATACGAAACCCGTTTGTTTATCGCTTCCGGTTGATTATCCTTTGTTCAAGCCTGTTCAGGCGCATCTATTCAAATTACATGATACTCATGCGCATACGCGATGAGCCCGCATGTACTGTAGGAGTCATTATCGATCGTACTAAGTAAAAATTAGGTACTTCGATACTGCGGTTAGTTTTTATCGTACGCTGGATGACCCTTGATAGTAAGAGAAGTTATTGTTGAGTTGCTGTGGGTTCCTTAGTTTTGGATTCCAATTCACAGCTGCAGAAAGATGCTTTTGATTTAATTGTAGAAATAATCACTTGAACTGAAGGACTATTGGTCAAATGGTCAATAACAGGGTTTTTAGCTAAGCAGTGTTCCAACTGAGCTAATTTGAAGCTATTAGAATAAAATAATAAACTGAAAATACTCTCTCAAGTGTTAACTTGGTAACAGACATAATACTTTGTCAGATTAACATGTGTCGACACCCTTACGCCATCCCATCTTCCTAGCGCGGCGAGATGTACAGAGGCGACTGCTGCAGGTGCAGAAAACCTCAAACGGCGCAAATATTCCAATCTTATTGGAACTTATATGTCCGAGCCGTTTGGGATTAAAACTCTATGGCCTAAGTCTTATGAATTTCATGAAAAATTAAATTGAAGATAGACAATTTTGGTTACTACCCGCTCTTAAGAGCGGGTAGTAACTGTCGCGACTCTGTCACAATTAGGGCTTGACTCTTTCTATAGATTACGAAGCAAGCTTTCACGATAGCTTTCGCGTTCTTTGCTTTTTTGTGATTTGTAATCTTTAGAAATAAATGAATTCAAACATAAAGACAAGAACTGCAATCTGTCTGTCATTTCGGACAATTATGTTAGGTTCAGAGTTGATAAAATTGCACCATCTAATCATAGGTTCGATGCCTCGATGGGTAGTTGTCTATCGCCTTTCCACTAGTGCTTACAGAACTCGCATTTTCTCTCAATCAACAGCAAACTGTTACTGTAGAATTGTAGATACAGATCTTCTGTTTTTATTCATATCTTACTCATCCAAGATTTCAAGGATGAAATTATACAACAAAACATAACATAACATCATGTATGTTATGCTCGCAGGGTTTGGCAGAGGTTTAGGTATCTACAGTACTTAGGTAACATTTTTTTTTTTGTCGTAAATCATCAAATGACTTCTCCCGCTCTGGGCGGAGCGGAAGGGCCACGGTAACTCTTTCGAACAATCCGCGACAGTACTTAGGTACCTACACCCACATATCGCCAGTTATGTTTAAGTCCCATGTAATAGGGGAACAGCCTATTGCCATCAACCTGATACGAATTCAGAGGCATGATGAACTGCCAAACTATTTACTTAACTGCCCATTCCAACATTTTTACCATAGATATCCGTGGAATGGTCCATTCATTTATTACACTACTTGAGTATTTTTTGTACTGACATTTTAGGATGAAATAACCGACCAATTTTCTTTTTATTACTGTTCATGTTTTACTGTCACACTAATTAAAATTTACCAACCGCCGAAAAATAAAATGACTGCTCTTTTTTTTTTCAACTGATCATAATAACCTAATTTTAAAATACCAGTTGGAAAAATTACTACCCTTTATTTATTAGAAGGAGTCCGCCGAACGCCAGTTTGCTTGGACACTTGAGCGTGTTTTACAAGCCGGATAACCTCCTAAAACTTTTTCTCTAGTACACGGCTTTTTTAATGATCGCGTTTGAGATTCGTAATAACTGTTCAATATTGCTTACAGTAAACGTCTTTAAAATCACTTATTTCTACCGGCACGCACTTGTTTTCATCTTTATTTTTCGGAACCACTTGCCCTACTCGACGCCATTTTGGTTATTTTGTTTAGCAGCGCCACGGGTGGGAGAAAATAAGACTAGTTGTATCAATCTGCTTAGGCATTATGTATACAGTGTTCTAATCATCAATTGGGTTTCGAGGACTTTTACATAAAGCCTAGGCGTTTTACATTTTGCCTTAGGCATTTTACATAACGTCGACAGTATGCAAACGGACGGCGCCGTATGTATAATGACGAATTTTGCAATCTGCTTGCGAAATATGTAATCCTAAAACCAACATTGTTGTATTTGTAGGTAATATTTCTAAAGTCAAAAAAGAAGAAATCACTGACTGTGTAACTGAGTTGTTAAAGTTAAATTGTAGTAAAATATTATTGTGTGCCTTCCCATATTTTGAAAAATTTACAAATAGACTAAACAATCATAGTTTAGTCTATTTGTAATTATTAAATTCATATGCTTAGTAAGCATATGCACTTCTTAGTTAGTAATTACAGTGACAAGCTTGTGTATTTTGAAATCAACAGTTTTGTGGAAACTTTAAAATCGACTAGGGATACTGTGTATTTGCCTGTTCGTTTTAGACATTTAATAACAAGGCTATTAGCTTTTTATATACACTCAGACATAAGCAGTATGTCGAAGTCTTGTGTTATTAACACCACAATGGTTAGTAATAATATTAATAATAGGTGGAGAGCCTGAATAAATGTAGCTCAAATGCTTAATTATACAAATTGTACGAAGGAGGTTCCATGTCCCTCACTCACTATGAGCTCACTGCCTGGTGATGACAATGAAGTCTTGGCACTACACACTACAGACACGGCACTACAAACTCGGCATAGTCATATAAACCATGGTCTAAAAAAACAAGGTCTGGCATTCCGGGAGTGACACATGCTTACGTCACTATCTAGTTGCCACTTTATTGCAACAAAACACGAAATAAGGAAACATTTTCAGTCACCATTCTGTTAAAAAATATATTTATAACATTTAAATTGCCGTTTCGTTTTTCTAATCAAATGAAACAATTCAATTTAAACATATACCAACGAAATTCTTAGTTAAAACCTCATTGTTATATCGGATTCGCACAGGTAATAAAGGCGGTTGGGGAGTTATTATTAGACACTACTGGTAACACAGCGGTGATGACGTAGGCTTGTGTCACCCTGTGTCTCGGAATGCTATACCTGGCGAAGTATATTATTATACCATGATTGCAACAAAACAAGAAATATAGAAACATTTTCAGTCACCATTCTGTTAAAAAAAAATATATAAAGCATTTAAATTGTCGTTTCATTTTTCTAATGAAACGAAACAATTCAATTTAAACATATACCAACGTTATTGTTAGTTAAAACCTCATTGTTTTATCGGATTCGCACAGGTAATAAAGGCAGTTGGGGAGTTATTATTACACACTACTGGTAACACAGCGATTATGACGTAGGCTTGTGTCACCCACGTGACCACTGTCTCTCGGAATGCTATACCTGGCGAAGTATATTATTATACCATGATATAAACTAGTTTTTAAGACAACAGAAGGTACCAGTAAAAATATTCTTATACCTAACAACAAGAAGGTATCTTCTTGCTCTAAAATAAGTAATTATCGAAAAGGCCATCAGCAGAATGCCATGAAATTATTTCATCAAAATATTCAAGGTATTTCTTCCAAATTATTAGAAATTGAAATGTTTTTAGAAAAAACAAAGTTTGAAATTGTTTGTTTTACTGAACGTTGGTTAAAGGATTATCAAATTCTAATTAGTTATGACAACTATAGTGTGGGAAGTTGTTTTAACCGTAAAGGTATATGCTGCGTGGAGGCTCAACATGTTGTAGTGTGCGTGTATAGACCCCCTAATTATCAGAACTTTTCTTTATTTGAGTCAATAATGGAAGATAGCGAAACTTGCATCCAGTATCAAAGTCGCAATTATTTGTGGTGATTTTAATATTAAAATTTTGGAAAATAATTCAAATAGCAGTAGATTATTGAGCCTTTTTAAATAGTTCAATTATCTAATGTTTTTACAGAACCGACTAGAGTAACTCCAACTTCTGCTACTTGTATCGCTAATGTCTTCTGCGATTGTGATTATTTAGAGATAGCCATCGTAAATTACCGACCGTCTGATCATAGTGAACAAACGGTAACTTTTAAGTTTAAAACACCTTTGCAAAAAGTGAAAATACACTTTAGGCCAATAACGACACACAAATTAAATGTATTCAAAAGTTCCCTAATCATAATTTAAATGGTCTGGGCCATAATATGGACGATGCAAATAAATTGTATGAGGATTTCTTTATAGAAGTGCACACTGAATTCAACAAAATTTATGAAAAGAAAAAAAAAGTATTTGCCCCAATTTTAGATTTAGTGACTTGGCAACTAGCGGTATTGAGATAAGTAGGGAAATACTGTTCGAGCTTTATGGCCTTAAGCCTTATATTAACATTGAAACCTTCAACAAGTATGTTGCTACATATTCCAATTTTATTATACCATATTACCTGTAAGAGAGCTAAGACCCTGTACATTAGCAGCAAGATCAAATCAGCAGAAAATAAAATAAAAACAGTTTGGAAAGGTATAATTAACGAAACTAGTAGGAAAAAACTACGAAACACTGTTTATAAATTGAAGACTTCACGTGGCCCACGTAGCTAACTTAGGAATATTTTTTGACCTTTCCAAAGACTGTGTTAATCACGAAACCTTACTCTTAAAACTTGAGCATTACGGACTAAGTAAACTTGTGCTCAGTTTAGTACAATCTTATTTAAATGATAGACAGCAAAAGTTCAAATAAATGGTGTCAAGTCACTTGGTTTCAAAGTAAAAATGGGTGTTCCACAAGGCTCGATATTAGGTGTCATTTCCTCTTTTTAGTATATATTAATGATCTACCCCATTTATTAAAAATCCACCACAAATGGTGTTATTTGCTAACGATACTTCCTTAATTTTTAAGATAAATAGACGTCCATCAAATCTTGACGACGTAAATAACGCCCAATTGCAGGTACAAAATTGGTTCACTGCTAATAATCTTGTATTAAATGGGAAAAAACTAAATGCATAAAATTTGCTTTACCGAATGATAAAAGTAGTGATTGTGACATAGTATTGAATAAAGAGAAACTAAAATTCGTCGATAAAACTGTTTTCCTGGGGACCACGCTCGACTCAAGGCTGCAATGGGGTCCTCATTTAATATCTC
The DNA here is from genome assembly GCA_917490735.1 of Dryobotodes eremita. Classification (NCBI taxonomy): domain Eukaryota; kingdom Metazoa; phylum Arthropoda; class Insecta; order Lepidoptera; family Noctuidae; genus Dryobotodes; species Dryobotodes eremita. Next base: position 11,083,351 of record OU823251.1, on the reverse strand, counting down.
TTGCAGGGTGGCTAAGTTCAGCAGCAAATGCTGTAAGAAAAATCCGTCAATTTACTAATGTAGATACCGTGCGGCTAGTCTATTTCAATTACTTTCAAAATGACTTTAATTCCACTCAAAATGGTTGAGCTGAATGGTGCTGATCCATACGTCATGTTCGTGAAAGGGCGCCGTCAGTAGGGACTGGTCATCTCTTAACTGCCACGGCTTATTTTCATTTCTGTTTTTTTTTTGTTTTTTATTACGGACGCTTTTAACGTGCACGTCTTTCTACATCGTTCTCACATATAATTTCAACTTGAATGATGTAACCATTATTTTTTATTTCAAAAAGTGTCCGTGGAGTTTCCTGATAGGTACCTACTACGCTTTGGAATGGGAAACTAGCTTCAACTTTCTGACTGACCGACCTCGTGACGATTCAAAAGTGCGTATAATTGGTTTATTTGAAATAAATGCTTTGAGTTGAAAGGATTTTTGAAAACTCAACCCCAAAATTGTATTTGTACAGTCCTTTCACAGTTATTTTTATAGCTTCGTGACTCGCTAGGTTAAGCGATCACTGTGTCCCTACTACTAAGAGAATACAAGAACGAGCGACGCGAGCTAGAAAATTAAATTATCTTAGCATTAACTGAAGAGCGAAAAGTGTAAACTTTCTGAACCGGGATTGGTTAATTTTATTGTGATTTTACTAAGGGAATACAAGAGCGAGCGAAGAGAGCTCGAAAAGCGGAGCATTTTGAACTGAGATAGGTTCATTTTTATTGTGATTTTACTAAGAGAATGCAAGAGCTAATGAAGCAAGATCCAATATTTGAGCATCCTTACTCAGCGGGGTAATTACGTAACACACTAACAGTAGGAATTGGTTTCATTTTGACAGTTCAACAACAATCATTGCGTTATTTACTTTGTTGAGCAGACAATTTTTTCGAACATTTATGGAGCAATGGATTAGCAATAGGCTTCAAAATGATTCAGATTGTGATAGATAGTGTGATTGCCCGTTTAGTATACTTTAGTTATTTTCATAGTGTGGTGTCGTACGGTATTCTGTTGTGGGGAAATACCGCCGAAATTCAGACAATTTTTGTTTTACAAAAAAGGGCAATTCGTTCAATTTATAAATTAAGTATCTCTGAGGGAGTGTCTGGGACACTCCCTCAGAGATAAATTTAATGAGATTAATATTATTACTGTGCCTTCTCAGTACATTTATGAAAATCTTTTGTATGCACATAAAAATATTAATCTGTTTAAAAAATACAGTGATATCCACAATATAAATACTAGGAACAAACACAAATTTCTAGTTCCTACAACCAGGCTCAAGAAAATAGGTGGCTCCTTTAGATGCCAATGTATACGTTTTTATAATAAACTTCCTAGCCACATTCAAGATCTAAGCTTTAATAAATTCAAATCTTTTATAAAGCGGAAACTATGCCAGAAAGCCTATTATACTGTAAACGACTATATTGAGGACAAAAAGACTTGGGATTGAGCTGCTCCAATAAATTAACACAGTGAATGTTGATTTTAGTTTGCTAACTCTTTTAGACATGAATATTTACTATAAAAAGTATTATATTATTTTCATTATTGTGAATATGAGGACTATGTGGGTAATTGCTTTTTTTTTCTAATTTAATTTGAATTATGATCTGGCAGTTTGAGTAATTTATGCGGCCTACCCAAATGTCCTTTTTTTGGTATTGTTCGTCGAATCGTTGAGCTCCTTAAGTCCTGAATTCTTGCGTCGAGCTGCACGATTACTGACAAATGCGTGCACTGACTGGACAGGTCCACTCAATCTGTGTGGTTCTTTCCTCAAAAGACCATTTCAGATACATAATAATGAAAAAAGAAAAAATATAAAAAAATAATCATAAATAATCTGCATGATCTTCGCATGACCTGACCAAGATTATTTCTGGACTTTAAAAGAGACTGTGACCTCTGAGTTTGTTTCGGCCTTTCTTCTCAGAGTAGTCAGATAGGAAACGCCGACCTCATCTAGTTTAAAAAAAAAACATGATTGACGTGTAAAAGTGTTTGCAAAAACCTACTTACAGAAATAAAATCATTTATCATTTAGTGTGTTACGTAATTAGGGTGCAGATAGGTAGTCTGTGTGATATTTTTACTAAATGAATGCCCGAGCTTGAGATTTAGATACCGCTGTGCTTGAAGCCTTTGTGAGCCGTATTCGAATTACGTTCATTTTATAATCATATTTTCACTAGGTATTCATTCAATGCGGGCCTCTTGTCAATAAGTATTTGAGGTTTTGGATATTTCACGAATTTTTGCTCACTTTCGTCGGGAGGCCCCCGTAGCTTGGGTGCCCCGTATCATTGATACGGCTGATACGGCGGTACCTACGCCCATGTGTAACAATTATAAAGATCATTGAGAGTTTAACAGACTTGTCAATAGCAGCATCCCAACAGCAACCTTATTGCAACGGCAATAAAGCTCATTGTGATTTTGACAGTGATAAAAACTCCGAGGTAAAATAACTGTGAACGGACTGTATTGAAGTTTTTCGACATTTAGTCGATGGGAAATCCAATCGTGGATACGGCTTGCTTTTTTTTCTGCATTGCAAAAATCCACGAGTAATTGCAAAAATCGATGGCCAGGTTCTGAAATATTAATACACAGTAACAATTCACAGTCAGTCAAAGACAATTACCTATTAATGAGCCACAAGTTAAGAATACACGTTTGATTGGACCATGTGTGTCTATTCCCACAAATAGCGAGCCATAGACAAAGGAACACCGATAGCGACCACGTAGGTAGCTACTTTCATATTCTATTTGAAAGTATAATTTAAGTCTGGATATCTAGTAAAAAGTGCTTATCGTATTATTGATTCATAAGTGACGATAGGTAATGAAGTATATTTACTTATATATTGAGGTAAATGATTAAGATTAAGGAGCCAGGTAATGTTTTGTTATGGTACAGTCCAAAGCCTACAAAAAAGGTAGATATTATTGTCTTAAGTGGGTCCCTATTAGTTTGATTTCAAATGTACCTACCGGCAATGAAAAACACGAATAAAGGCAGACAGGCGCGACGCGACAGCGCGATACAAAGGCACCGCTCGTCGCGCGACGAGCGGTAACTTTGTGTCGCGCGCGATTCTAGTCGTGTGTCGCGCCTGTTTGTAGGAGCCTTAAAGTTATTACAGTTAGGGACCTTCTTGATACAAAATTATGCTATAGGTACACTACCTATTTCAAATTAGTTTATGTAAATATTAAGTTAATTGTTTTCTGTTCCATCCATGTGCTTGATGCATATGAAAAAAAATCTTAAACAAACAAAAAAAACGTTAGTACCTAAATTAAAGAAAAACGAAACATAACATAACATCACGCCTGTATTCCCCGAAGGATTAGGCAGAGGTGCTCCTATACAAAATTGTCATACATAATTCTCCCATTTCTCGGGCGTGCAACACAAAGCTTCGTTAATTTCTGTCTCTCTGTATCTTTAGAGGTCTAGGTACCAAAGAACTACCTTCATTTAAAATGGTAAAAGGTGATGGTACCAACACTGGGTAAATCAAGTTTACTCACGTTTGTTCTAGTTTGATAACGCCTTTAACAGTATTTTTCACTCGCTTGTTTTAACTTTTTTACTGCTTCGAACACGCAACAATATTTCTGACACGAATGTCGTCTACTACAATTTCATTTATAATACGTAAATAAGTACTTATTTACCAAGCACTATAATTATACCACCTGACCTTTTCCAAAGTGTAAAATTTAATTCCAGTTTTGTTTTTAACGAATTCAAAAAGGGGGTTCTTTCGTTCGTCCCGAACCATAACTTGGACAGTTATACCTCTCTCCTTACCTTATACCTAATGTAATGTGTGGTACTTTTCTATATAAAACAAAGTCGTTTTTCGTGTCTAAGTACCTATGTGGCAGCGTTGTCCTTCTAAAACACGCAAGGGTTTTGATGCGGTTTTGAACAATATTTAGAGAACTTATTCCGGAAAGTTTATGTGTAATACATGAATATTAAACTTACAAATAATAAAGAAATCGCGATGTTTTGTCAAGTCGTCAAAACCGTGAGCAGAAAGCAGAACAGCAAAAAGCAGAGGCTGGTCGCAAGTACCTACCTACTTTCCTACATAAAAATTAAAGTACTTACCTAGTATACCTAGGTACTTACCATGACTTTTCGTGACGGATAATTTAGTATCGTCACCGGCGTCGTATGTAATATTCAAATACTTACATAAATACCACTTTTCATAAAACTTTGTTTGGTTCTTGTTACCCATACTCTAGGGAGGAATATATAAATATGGCTGAAGGAGTCTTTTTACAAGCTTCTTTCTATTTACAATCATATGGTGTACATGAAAATTCTATACAAAATACACACGTAAAAAGTGTCTAGGTATGATGGTATTTAAATTCCTTTTTTTATTCCCTACTGAAATTAAATAAAAATGTCTATGTAGATTGATGAAACAAAATGTTTTCGTATGTGTAGATCGACGAAGTACTCTTTGCTTTTGCATTAATACTTTTCGCGATTTTTGCTTATGCTGGATTTTTCACCTTAGTCAATCCTGACATTAAAATGTGATAAAAAGATATAAATAAAAGTTTTTAAAGGTTTTTATTGCGTCCAATAAACAATTAGTGTTGTGTATTTCCGTCGTTAACACGTATAGCACCAATCGTAGCGATTCAGCATACTCAATATGCGTTCATCCAAATCACGTTGCAGTGTAGAGGTATAAGGAACAGAGTGTAAAGTTCACTCATACTCTATGGAAAAGGGACAATCCTCCGACCAGACGGGTGCGACGTTTGATGTCGGGACGTTGTATATATGCTAGTTGCACGGTAAACTCTGCTTGCGCGACGCAGGATTTTGCGTGACGTCAGTGTGACGTGTAGCTCGCATGTAGCGATGTAAATACCGCTACAGCGGAATGGCCGCCCACGTCCGTTGTAACAGGCGAAAAAGATTTTCTGGTGTGTGTACGACATCCATATTTGGCAGAGCTCTTCTTTGAAGCATATCCCAGCGTGCTCAATGGGATTCAAGTCTGGCGATTGAGCAGGCCATGATAGGGCGTTGATATTAGCTGCGGCAAGTGTGTTTGCACCGATTCTGACAGTGTGTGGACGTGCATGATCATGCATAAGCAAAAATTAAGCACCAAAATTGGGTCCGCAAAGGAATGACAACATCTGATACAATCGTTTCAGTGTTAATCTGTGCACTGAAATGGCCTCTGATCCAAATCAGTTCGGTTCTTCCGCCGATTCAAATAACCGCCTATATCATGATTGTTCCACCACTGTATGCATAGACTTCCTGGCATGATTTTAAACGTTCTTGGCATCCAGGGGTTCTCCTGTACGTCTAGTACCTGTCTGGCCTCATCCAAAGCGAGATTCGTCAGAAAAATATACAAAACGCCACTCTTCTTTTGCACAATTTCTGTGTTCACGAGCCCATTGTAAACGGGCTCCGCGATTGCGGGGCTTAATAGGTGGTACACGTAGCGGCTTTCGGGAACGGAGATTCAAGCGACTTCTTATGGTTTGTTCGCTTATTAACATCCCTGAAGAGCTATGAAGCCTCGTAATGAACATCATCGCGGTCATTATACGATTTCGTCGAGCAAGTAATTTTAACCAAGTAAAATTGGTAAGTAACAATCTTGTCTGCGTGTGGTGATAAATGATAAATGATAAATGATAAATGATTTTATTTCTGTAAGTAGGTTTGTACAAACACTTTTACACGTCAATCATGTTTTTTAAACTAGATGAGGTCGGCGTTTCCTATCTGACTACTCTGAGAAGAAAGGCCGAAACAAACTCAGAGGTCACAGTCTCTTTTAAAGTCCAGACATAATCTTGGTCAGGTCATGCGAAGACCATGCAGATTGGTATCCGAAATGGTCTTTTGAGGAAAGAACCACACAGTTTGAGTGGACCTGTCCAGTCAGTGCACGCATTTGTCAGTAATCGTGCAGCTCGACTCAGGAAGTCAGGACTTAAGGAGCTCAACGATTCGACGAACAATACCAAAGAAAGGACATTTGGGTAGGCCGCATAAATTACTCAAACTGCCAGATCATAATTAAAATTAAATTAGAAAAAAAAAAAAAGCAATTACCCACATAGTCTTCACATTCACAAAATTAAAATAATATAATACTTTACAAGTAAATACTCATGTCATTGTATAAATAAAATTTATCAATGTCAATGTGTATATATAAATTCGGTAATAATGTTTGAAGATCATGTAGATCGGTGTCTGAAATGGTCTTTTGAGGAAAGAACCACACAGATTAAGTCGACCTGTCCAGTCAGTGCACGCATTTGTCAGTAACCGTGCAGCTCAACTCAGAACTTAAGGAGCTCAACGATTCGACGAACAATACCAAAGAAAGGACATTTGGGTAGGCCGCATAAACTACTTAAACTGCCAGACCAAGAATAAAACTGAAAAAAAAAAAATGACCCACATAGTCCTCATATTCACAATAATGAAAATAACATAATACTTTTTATAGTAAATATTCATGTCTAAAAAGAGTTAGCAAACTAAAATCAACATTCACTGTGTAAATTTATTGGAGCAGCTCAATCCCAAGCTTTTTTGTCTTCAATATAGTCTTTCACAGTATAGTAGGCTTTCTGGCATAATTTCCGCTTTATAAAAGATTTGAATTTATTAAAGCTTAGATCTTGAATGTGGCTAGGAAGTTTATTATAAAAACGTATACATTGGCATCTAAAGGAGCCACCAATTTTTTTGAGCCTGGTTGTAGGAACAAGAAATTTGTGTTTGTTCCTGGTATTTATATTGTGGATATCACTGTATTTTTTAAACAGATTAATATTTTTATGTGCATACAAAAGATTTTCATAAATATACTGAGAAGGCACAGTAACAATATTAATCTCTTTAAATTTATCTCTGAGGGAGTGTCTGGGACTTAATTTATAAATTGAACGAATTGCCCTTTTTTGTAAAACAAAAATTGTCTGTATATCGGCGGCATTTCCCCACAACAGAATACCGTACGACATCACACTATGAAAATAACTAAAGTATACTAAACGGGCAGTCTCTAAATCTGTTAAATCACGAATTTTTCTAACGGCGTATGCTGCAGAGCTAAGCTTTTTCGACAATTTGTCTATATGGGGGCCCCATTGAAGCTTGGCATCCAAAGTTATGCCTAAGAATACTGTGGTATCTTCGGGTTTCAACACTTCACCCTTTATGAGAACACTAGTTTCTAATTGTCTAACATGAGGTATCGTGAACTTAATGCATTTCGTTTTTTTCTCGTTAAGAAGTAGGTTATTAACATTAAACCAGTTAACTACTATTGCGAGAGCGCTATTTACATTGTCAGTAACCAGCTGCTGACGTTTGAGTTTAAATAAAAGTGAAGTGTCGTCTGCAAACAACACTATATCATGTTTATCCTTTATGAGGTAAGGCAAGTCATTTATATAAATAAGAAATAAAAATGGGCCAAGAATTGAGCCCTGGGGGACCCCCATTCTTACTACAGATCCGGGTGAACGTTTTCCGTTAACATCAACTCTCTGAATCCTATCACTTAAGTAAGAAGTAAGAAGATCCAGAGAGGCGTTTCGGATTCCGTAGTGGTGCAGTTTCCTGATTAATGTTTCATGAAGAACACAATCGAATGCCTTGGACAAATCGCAAAAGATTCCCAAAGCATCGCATTTGTCCTCCCATGCATTATAAACATGTCCTAAAAGTTCAACTCCGGCATCAGTAGTCGAACGACCCCTTGTAAAACCGAACTGTTTGTTATGCAGTAATTTGTGTTTATTAAAAAAATCTTTGCATTTGATTCAAAATAAGTTTTTCAAAAATTTTACTAAAAGTAGGTAGCACTGAAATGGGTCTATAATTAGTAGGATCTGATGTACTACCTGATTTAAACAACGGTATTATTTTACTGTTTTTCATAAGATGATGCTAGCTCGTCCTCCATGTCGCTCTGCTAGGCTGCCAGTGATGCGGTAACGTGTCCAAATTCGACTTATAAAACTCTGCGTAGCGCCCAGAGCGATTGCCACAGCACGTTGCCAAAAACCAGCTTCCAACATTTCCACGGCTCTAAACATTTTTCTCGGATCAAATGACGTCTTCTCTCCATAATAACGTTATTTTGTATTGATTCCACTCAGAAGTATCTATGGCAGAAATTCGACTGATTTAGCCTCAAACCGGTTGCAGGATTACATAGGAATACGACTTGACAGAAGTTTTTCATCTTTTGACCGAAATTCAAAAACTATTCCCTTTTCAAAAGACCATAGGAGTCCATAGGAGTTACAAAAAATATAATTTAGAACTGATTTTTAGTAACCATTAAAAACGTGCTTAATCAGACTCTTTTGATGTGTGTATTATGTTGACTTGTTAGAAAGAAATTGGAGGAAAGAAAAGGACTGCTGCAAAATTTGTAGGTATATCTACTTATGGTATAAAGAATGAAGACGACCATAATGAGGTATACGAGTTACCATACTTACTTATTCTAATGTAAGCATACCTACCTACCTATGGACTGATCATATTTCACTGATAACTTCACGCCTCACCTAGGATAGATCAATATTGTTAAATTGCTGTAATTTGAATGAGCCGTTTTAAATGAAGTAAATTAAATTATAATAACTAAGCACCGAATTTATCTACAAGTTTATCATCATCATAGCAGCGAAATGACATCCTCTGCTGGTTTTAGGTTCACCTAAGAATTGTGGCTACAACCGGTCGTGCGCTGTCCTCATCCACCAGATTCCCGCAACCTTCACCAGGTGTTTGGTCCACCTTGTGAAGGTCCAATCCTAATTAAATCAGAGATATAGGTACTATCATGTAAAATTATTTGAATAAACCAGTTTCTTTTGCATATTCCTTATCTCGACAAACCCTTGGAATAGCAATAATTAACAAAACATTTAAAACATAATTATTATCCACATCAACCCTTACAACAGAAACAAAGGTCTTTCTTTAATCATGATACACATTTATCTCTGAGTTATACGAGTGTTAATAACAAAATTAACCTACCTAAGTTGGTACAGTCAGCCTCAAAAAAATGTATACAATCAATCTGCCTAGGCTTTTCCCAAATATGTTGGGAATGCCAATATTTTACATGGAGCGACTGCCTATCTGACTTCCACAACCCAGTTACTGGGTAACAAGATACACCTTGGTAAGACTGGTTGTCAGACTTTTAGGATTCTGACGGCCTGCAACGACTGTCAAAGATCTACGAATGACAGTCGGGAACAACAGCTTAGCGTGCTTTCCAAAGCACGGAGGGGTCTCGACATGTAATGGATGGTCACCCATCAAGGAACCGACCACGGCAAGCGCAGCTTAACCTTCGATCTACAATGTATTGATTGTAGAAATGGACATATCGTGATCTGCCTGGCCATTTCACGATACGCCGTTATTTCATGATTTGACCATCTAACATCCGCCATATCGTTCAACGCTCAGCGTTCAACGATTTGCCCAGAGCTTCCTAGTCATATCTACCCAGATACGCGTAAAAAAACACAATCGGTGTTGCCGCGCAGTCGGGTAATAATTCCTATTAGACCTATTCCTACTCGAATATTTCCTATTTTAGGGTCCTAAAAATACTAAATAGCCAAGTAACTACGACCATCTTGGATGTAGAGCTCGCCAGCCGCTGCCGCGGCATCGGCACCGCTCGCTTTGCTCGCTCGGCTCGCGCGCGGTTGATCATAGTTCTAACCTAATCTATGCCTATGTCACAAGCGGCGTGAAATGCGATTAGGTACTTTGCGATATGCCCAGTGGTCAGCTGGGAATATCAATAAATAGATTGCTTGCGTCGATCCGCCCGATTTTCGATTAGGCGCATCGTGATATAACCGACCAAAGAAATGGCAGCGAATCGTGAAATGGCCAGCCAGATCACGATATGGCCATTTCTATGATCGGACCACAAGAATTAATTTAATTGTCTACAATCTTTGTTCTATAATTTTGTATCAATGTGTAGCCAGAATAGTAGATTATGCACCAAGGGGATAGCAGTGTCTTATGTCGCGGGCGCGGTATTGAATCCCGAGCGTAACGAAGGTTACTAGTGTTAACTCCCGAGCAAAGCGAGGGAGTTTAAATAAGGTTATTGAGTGCAGCGAGGGATTCAAGCCCTCCCAAGACGAAGGCATGTTTATCCCCGAGGAGGATTCTCTACTTTTCACACCACCTACGAGACAACAAAAAGCAATAATAAGTAGATACTAGAAATGAAAGTATTTATTAAAATCACAATAACCGTTAGTTGACCTATTTAGAACAATTAAAAGTTAAAGGTAATGTTTGACACATTAGACCTTGTGGAAAGACAAAATTATGCTTTTATTCGGTACATTTATTGAGGTGGAGGTAGAGTTTATTTGCGTATTGTTGTTGAGTAAAGTATCAGAAACTTGGGTCTGCTGAGGATTATTTTAGATCGTGAAAGTTGGTGAAGGTGGTGCTTGGGGCAGCGCGCTAGATGAATACTGTTTTGATGTGGATGGTTACAGTTACAAAGGTGTCCAAGTATCAATTATCGTCGGTGTTTTTAGTTTTAAGTTGTCACCAATGCGGCAGCTTATTTTATCCTTATTCTGTATAGAATTTTCAATGTAGCCCTCCGCTTCTACAGCAGATTTCCATCCACCATGTCTTTTAATCTGGGTTATGTTTGCTCCTAAATCCGCCAATAGAGTATCCGATGTTCTTCTGAAACAATGGCCCGTGTAGAACTCGGTTTTTATCAATTTCAGGTACATATTTCGGCAATTTCTTTCGTCATGGTGCTGATCTTATTTTTGCCAATGACTTGCCTGGTGCACTTGTCATTATTATAAGCTACGAAAAGTCTGTTAGTGTTTATATTAGAGGGGCGCAGAGCTTGGTACTTTTCGTCAATTCTTATGATTTCTCCACGGACTCCGAATTACCGTTCTTTCTTTGATTTTGTATCTGGCAAATTTACCAGCAAGAAATCTGAATGTTTTTCGATATCTCCGATTTTCATGTTTAAGAGTTCATTTCCACGACAAGCAGCATTCATTCCAAAAATCAAGGCCAATTGTAACAAAAATAGACAGGTAGGTTAGTTAGTAAGTAGGAAGGTAAGTTACGTACTTTAATAATATAAAATCTTATGTATTACAAGTTATACACTTTCTTAGATTTGATTGACACATATAATTGTAATAATAGACACATAAACCTAACGAAGGTTAACAATAATATTTAACTTGCATAGAGCGTAGAAATCACGACATTTCGGCTTGCCGAAACATTACGCAACGCTCCAGTAGATCGCACACAAGCGATCGATGCGTGAGTGGGTCGATATTAAGTATAAGTAAGTATGTACCTATTTTAGTTACTAAAAATTCAATCATTAGAAACGGGGTATTCCTCGAAGCGCACCAACTTTGAAACGCACCAAATGAAGCGCACCAAAAAGTATTCCTCGAAACGCACCATTCAGGTGCGCTAACAAATTCAAATTAAGAGGGCGCAGTAAGACAGAAAAAAATCAAGTTTCACCCGCGCCTCTTTACCTACCCCTCTCATCAAACACGACAAAAACAAAACACAATCCCTTCCCGCCAGCAGAAACTTTTCGCCCGGCGTATATTTACGCATTGAATTTGAATTTTGTGTGTAGTGTGTATACGCAAAATAATCAGATGAAACTGTTTTATTCAATTTACCTATGTGTACAAGTAGGTATATTATTAAATAGTATTGTATGTCCGTGAATCTGTTACCGATGCTGGTGGGATGTTAGATTGGAGATTAGACTGACTTAAATGAAATAAAGACTAAATGTTACTTCAAGATACGGCCTATAAATTTTCGATTCCGAATTGAAAGACAAACCTAACGTTGTAGTTGAAAAAATATTGTTCCATACATTATGTAACATAACTACAATTGAACAATTTTCAGATACTTTCCTGTACCTATTCCTGTACCTTGCTTCTTGTCTTTCATGATTTTAGGTCAACGACATGTATCTTATGGGTTTTAATTTATTTGCGAGTGGCAAGATATGCGAAATGAATGGCAATTTATGCCAAGATACTAAGTCAACGTTTTAGAAGCTCGTTTTTTTTACAGCTCCAAAGGACCGTTTATCTAATTATTTGATATCAATTTCAACTTGATACCCCCACGCATTCCTGAGATAAGCGGTCAGATAGATGGAAAACAAAGTGATCCCATAAGGGTTTCGAATTTTTCTTTTGAGGTACCGAACTCTAAAAAGCAAAGCACTTCCATCAAAGTACTATAATACTACATACTCATAATACTACCTACATGATGGTGAAAATAATTTCGGTAAAATTGCTTTTTTGATGATATAAAAGCGTATCATTATAATCGCATCACTTACCTTCCGCTTTTTTACTTTGAGAAAATGAAATCAATTGAACAAAAACGTCAATAAAATAAGAAAATAAACATTCGCAAATAAATTAAAATCCATATGATACATCCCGTTGACCTAGAATCATGATTTTTTGGCAAGAAGCAAGATCTCACAGCACAAATAGGTACCTCGAATGGTTTTTCAATTAAAATATTTAAACGAAGTATGACCATTGTCCACTCCCTTTATTCTCAATGAAATTCTTCAGTAGGTAAAACATCTGTTTATTTTGCCTATACTATATGCTAAGCTTGAATTCATAATCTTAAATCATAGTCATGTTTTGGAACTAGAAACTCAATGCTGGCGTGACAAAGTTCAAATTCCAATGTAACCAAATTTTATTTAGGGCCTTGTACAAGTTGGACGTCACGACGTCTTCGTGGAAACCAGTGTTAACCAAGTAAAAAAATATAATGGTATATCGTGGATATTGCATTGCAGGATCGTGCAAATTCAATTAGCAACAGTGTTACCAAGTAAAAAATAATATTGTTATGGTGGATTTTGCACTGTATTGTGCAAAGTCAAATGGCATGTGTCATGAAAACCTATCCTGCGCGGATCACGAGTAGAAAAAAGTCCTCACCGAAAACATTTGTGAAAAACAGGCCAATTTCGGAACAAATAACTAGGGTACATTATTCGGCTTTACCGACAAAATAATTGGCATCAATTTATATGGGTGCCAAAGAAAGTCGAAAGTTTATTAGGTTCCTCTTTTGTAACTGTTGAAACTTTAGCTTTGAAAAGCAAGCTGGCAGTCACAAGCAATGTGATCCGTCACAGTCTTTACTCATCCCCACCATAAGAAGGGATCTAGTCAGGACACTATCCGTATGAAAACTGTCATGTCCCGTGCACACCGTTTCGTACTTGTGTCCGCAATAAACCCTTTTTTAGTTTTCCGATTTATTTATTTTGTAAACTCCAATAATATTATTATACCAATAACCTACCCATATGTAAAATTTTGAGTTTCAACTTGATTCGGGGGTTTTGGTCAAAAGTCGCTCGAAATGGGTCGTCTAAGGTTACCCTTACACGAAGTTTGTCAACGAAAGTGGGAGTAAAAGAATTTGGTTCTTTATTTAATAGTAATAAGATCTAAAATCTCCAGCACGAACTTTATGTTGTAAATCTCGGCAAGAAAATTGACTGAAGTGGAGAACAATGGCGCTAGTTGTACTATACCAGTCAAAAATCTGTCAAATAATTGTATGTCATCTTGAGTTTTCAAATATCAACATTGAATTATTATAATATTTTTATTTTATAGTTTAGCCGTGGTATTTATTTAGTTTATCAATTCTTAACGATTTTAATAATCGTTTCGGAAGTGGTTTTAGTGATTTTTTCATGTTTTGTATTTCACAGTTTCATTCCAACAATGTGATAAATTACGAAAATATTATTTACGCAAATAAATTAAATCGCAGAGCAGCAGAAAATTCAAGCGCAGTCCTCTCGTCTCAACAGAGCGACGGCGACTGATTTGTGAAACAAAAATATGCTTGAAGTTCCCGCAACGTGCGACGGAAGATGACTTCTTCCACGAACTAAAAACGTCGTAAGTGCTTAAAGCTTGTAGTCGTAATAATACCAAAAATAAAAGGAATTTCAAAAAATGCCTGCACAATTTTTTTCGCCTTGTCTTGATACAGATAATCATTAAAAAATTATCCTATTAGTCATTAGCATATTAAGTACAAATTGAAAAAACGTGAAAATTAGGGGTAACTTCGTGATGATATTTTATCGAGAAAATTTTAACGTATTGTGTTTCTGTTCCACAAAAAGTTTCAAAATATCATGTAGTTACTCATACTATTTTTATTTTATACCTAAGTCTTCTGAATTTCACGAAAAATTAAATTGTAGATAGGCCATTTTGGTTACTACCCGCTCTTAAAAATGTTATAATTGTATTGTGCGAAACGCAAAAAATGGTCAAGGTGTGGATAGAGATGGATTCACGTATTAACTAACGAAAAATATCGATAGCAAATAACGCATGTTTCTTTTAACTGTCCGTAAAAATTTTTTTTTTTTTTTGGAAAAACGTTGCCCCACACTAGGAATTTCTCCTGTATTGTGGGTGCGTTTACAAACATTTAACTCACATACACAAACAGCCAAACCCGGAACAACTACTTGTAGGTCATACAAATATTTGTTCCGTGCGGGAATCGAACCCGTGACACGCAGCGCAGCAGTGAATCGCTTAACCACTGCGCCAACCGTACCGTCACATATTATACTTCAATACAAGGGTTTAAAAAAAAAGTTGGTCGTCACGGGACGCCCGGCAGATATATATAAAAGACAAAAATTATTTACATTAAATATCAAAAGCGATGAAGGTATTTATTTTGATAAGAATTAACTAAATACTCTAAAATGTGTAATGTAACAAAACTTTCCAATTTAAATGTACACTATTGTGTCACTATTTTGGCTATAATGGATTCCACATAAAAGATAGATATATGCAGTTGCGGATTTTTACTAAGAACTGTTTAAGACAGACTTTCCCATGATACATTATGTTCATTAAAAGGTTTAGGCAGCGCGCGCCAAGATAGGTCTCAGAGGGTAGGAATTATTCCGACTTAGTTGATGTAGTTCAACCATTAGTGAGCTAAGTAGTATGGTACAGGCAACTACTTCCAGTTCATTTATGTTTTCCTGTTAGTTATAGGACGTGACAGTTGTAGGTATAATATAGGACAGTTTTAAGACTTCTATCGATATAGTGAATAATAACGAATACTTTATATTCCTCTTTGTGTTTAATCATTAGTGCACAACTTAGTGAGACCGTTTAGTCGCCTATTTTCTGTTCATTTCTGTCACCCTGGTACTTTTCAAAACAACAAATGATTCAATTTCGAACCCTGTATTTTTACCATTATTGAGCTAAGTAGTAAGTCGCTTAAGCACCTAGTTCCAGTTCATTTCTGCTTTTCTGGTATTTTTAATAAATAAACAATTAGGACAATTGAATTTTAAAACGTTTATCGATATCGATTATTGCGAATCCTTCATGCTCTTCTGTATGTTACATCGAAGGTGCGTTTCGAGGAATAAAATTATAATATTTTGAATTTGATTTGGTTTTGTTTTGTTGTTTTGTTCGAGGAATACTTTTAGTGCGCTTCATTTGGTGGGTTTCTAAGTTGGTGCGCTTCGAGGAATACCCCTTAGAAAGCAGTGGTGTGTGGGTTCATTTAGAAACGTTTCCACATTTTGAGCTGTGAAAACTTTTCATTGCTTAGTAGGATGTCCATTCGATTTTCTTTTTAAAAATGCCCGCAATTTGGTTTAAAATTTATTTGAATATTATGTTTAATGCTTATTGTTGACCTGAGCATCGAATAGATGCACCATAGGCTACAATGCTACAAGGAGACTAAAAACACTGATTCAGATACAGACTTGACGCCTTTTATAGCTTTACATTTGTAAAATTCCTTGGACTTTTCTCGGAGTAGATTATTGGCAATGTCAATGGCTTCGGATTTAATGTACTCCGGAGTCAAACCACTATCGTCACTCGACATTTTTGTTAGAATTTGTAGTTTAATTTGTTGTTTACCAGCAAAGCTATTTGCAGTATTCGCGCCTTTGTTTAATTTATGTTCTATTTTTTTCAATTTGTATTTTACTCTCGGTGGCCAGTTTGATTTCCGAACAATGAATATTTTTAATGCTGGTCCCAATGGTAAATGCATGGGATTAGTATGTACTATGGAAAATGTTTATAGGTATGCGATTTTTACTTGAGGTTCCAGTGTTCCAAATTTAAATCACATTAATGCCCAGCGGGTCATAATGTAATTCAATACAATATTAATGCCCGGCTAGACCCCAGGGCTTTAATGACTTAGTTTAGGTTAGGTTTGCATGACATACAATTTGACATTGTCAAGCACGTGGTGTGAAAAACATATTACACATTGGGTACGTATACTTAATTGTAGTTTGACACATTGATACAGTATATGCAACACAAATTGAAGACAATCAAATGAATTCTAATCGATGTATACATCATTTTGAGGTTGACTATAATACCTACTGTTTCTGGCCAACACGGGGGCGTGACAAACTGGTGGAAGGAACGTCGATATCTTTGAATGTTTGATTCCGTCTGCGAGGGGCGAGCGAGACTGTGGAAGTGGAACGTAGCATTCGCAAGACGATTCAAGTATAGACCAACAGACTTAGGAATCTGTGCGTTTGGCATAAAAAAGAACTAAACTGATAATTATATTTTTTTTCTTATTTTTAAGGGCTTTATCGCTGAGCGATAACATCACCTTGTAACATCAGACCAATCAACTAAACTTAAAAACAGTTAACGCTTACTTTAAAATAAAAAATGAGTTTGTACCTACAGTATCTTAGCTTGTTCCGATAAAAGACAAGCCAGGATAGCATTACACTCTTCAATATCATACTTATTTGTTGGACGAAGTACGCTAAATCGCAAAGCTTCATTCCGCACGCACTCCATCTAAACATGTTACACATCTTCGACTAATCCACATTCTTCACAGTTTGGTGGCGTAACGTTTTTCATCAGAAAACCAAACTTCTTTGATGGAATGTGAGCGGAACGAAGTCTTAATGCCATAACTAAATCACTTCTGCTAAGCAGATTTTGATCAGTCCAATCCCTATACCTATACCACCTCTACCTATATTTTTACCATTATTGGCTATACCTATTTATATTTTTGACATAACCTACCTACTTATTCCCATAAAAGAAGTACTTAGGTAGTAGGACCTCCACAACTCAGGTCACCACTAGATGGGTACTACGCCACCACAATAAGTATGCAATTTTTTACAGTATGTAAGTACGTGGTTTCGATCTACAATTAAGACTATTAAAGATGCAATTATGTAGTGTAGGTATGACAATCAAAGCATGAGATGTTAAATTAATTAGGTAACTGTGCATGTGAAAAACACTACTGTTTGGATGTTTTACCTACTGGTTTACCAAAAAATCTAGAAAAAAAATCTCTTGAATCGATATCAACTACCTATCCCAGTTGGTAGGCCACCTATGAATCAAAAGTAGATACCTATACTAGAAAGGTTTAGGTAGTTAAATAAAGGTAAACAAAAAAACCACGTGACTCATACATGCTAAACCTTTTACTTCAAATGTTAAAGTCATATTATTTCGGATATCTATGTTTTTTTGTCATATAAGTAATAATAGGCTCTATTCTAAATCTGAATCTGAGGAACTATATTAAAGCGTTCAGTGGTATTGTTGTGCGTGTTATGTTTATAGGTCCAAATAAATGATATGCGAATTTATTTTATACTGAATATAATACATTATTTAATAAAGTTTCACAATAAGTCGGTTACAATTTATTACGGTAAGTTAGGACGTGGCAGAGCGAAGGTGTGGAAGCGACTGGCGTGCCCGGCGCTGACGTTTCCTTTCCATATCAAAAATGCAATTCAGCAAGTCTCATCGCTAAGATCGCTACAGTATCATCAATTATTTTGTCTCATTAAACATTTTATGTTCTTCTTTTATTACATGACCCTCGCAATTTTTCCAATTCTCAGCAGTCACATTAGTTAGAGCCTCTGGCAAAAGAATTTTTCGGTTAGTAATTTCAAGTTTTATTTTTCTCGGCTATAAACCCCTTAACTTGCGCCTATGTCTTGAAATGTCATGTCTTGAAACTATGTATGTTTTCAACGTATAACACTCCTTAGGCAATGTTTCTTCTACATATTTAAACATATTTAATATGTATCAATGTATGTTTCTCAGTGGATGAAAGAGGTCCCGTTTTGAAGCATTTTTTCTTCGGTGATGGAAATAAGAGTACGCAGTTCGTCTGGCTAGTACTAAGCTCGGGTTCACTCATTTTTAAACAATACGAATTTAAAAACCAATAACGATAAATAACAAAAACTTACAATAACTAAATAACACAAACAAAACAAAGAAACAAGCTATATTAACAAAATTCAACAAAATCGAAACGCACACGCAACATCGCAAATGCTGAAAGCGCTGTCAAAGGCCGATTAAACGTAACACCTGCTACTTCAGTTGCCATACTACGTCACAGGTGTACTCTTCAGTTTAGCAACGTTATCTAATACGTTGTATTTTCTAAAAGGTTTAGGGAACTAGTCTTTTCGGGCTCTTTACAATAGACAGATTACAAAATATTATACTATTTTATAAATCTAACAAAACATAGTGCTCAAGCAATTACATCTACGAAGAGTAATTTACGAATAAACGACAAAGTTTAACATATTTTAATAAAAGAGGAAACTATCGCATAACGAAAATAAATTTAATTTCGTTGTAACGTACCTATTTTTAAAAAAGAAAGTGTCAACTATAAAAAGCCCTTTTTACGAATTGTTTACCTTTATTTAACTACCTAAACCTTTCTAGTATAGTTCACCATCTGTAACGCACTTATTGCGTCGTTGCCAATGTTAATGAACAAATACATAATCATTAATGAATAATTATCAATACGAATCTGCACCTGTTTATGGTACCTACCTACGTGCCCGTAACAAAGATATTATCTAATTGTAACCATTTGTGAATTACCATCTTGTCACATAAGATATTGTCTTTCATACGAGTAGGAACCGTAGGAATTCACTGAGCTCCAATTACCTTTTAGGTACATATAGTCGCCCGCACGTCTGTAGTAACACTGGGACCTTGAGCTGCCCTAGCGTAAATGGAGTTTCATATAATAAGAGGCCAGCTTTTACTAATTTCGTTGGGTTTGACGCAAGATGTGCACTTCGCAAAACGTGCACTTGACGTAAAATGTACACTTCGGAAAAAGAGTGTGAATTTTATTACAATGGGTCAAAATAAAAACCGTTGGCTTGGGTACCAAATTTTTTTTTTCGTTATTTTTGCACGATGTTTAGCACGATTACAGAAGTTTCTTTGTAAAAAGTAATCACGTTCAGGAAATGTTTGATTATGTATTTTCAGTATACGTCAACTATACACATAATATAAATACTCCAGCCATTCAATTTATGTACTTTACAACCATAAAACACGACCACAAAACACACAACTGAACTATTGCAACACCAGTACAAATTTTTCGATACGTTACTCGCAGTACTGTCAGTTTGAAAAATGTTCACTTCTACCCTCAGAAAAAATGTTTCTTCAAATTAACTAAGTGTTGCTAATATAAAAAAGTACCTACATTTAATTGGAACAGTGGTGTTAAGTATATATGTACTATGATTTATTTAAGTGTTCTTATTTTAGAAGATTTTTACATTCCTGTTGGAGTGTTAGGACTAAATAATAAAATAAAAAATTGTAAGCGGTTTTTATTTTGACGCATTGTGATAAAATTCACACTTATTTTGATAAGTGCTCATTTTGATAAGTGCTCATTTTGAAAAGTGCGCATTTTGAGAAGTGCTATTTTGAGAAGGGCACATTTTGCGAAGTGCACATTTTGCGAAATACACATTTTGCGTCAAGTGCACATTTTGCGAAATGCACATTCTGCATCAAATCCGTTTTGTTACCAAAGACGTGCGATTCATTGTAACTACGACTACAAGATACGTAGGTACCTCTGAAAACATTGTAACAAATTGGGTTGCGTCAATTTACTTTGAACATTATTAAAATAAGTAAAAGTGAGTGTTAATCGTCTTTCGGTGCCGACCGTACTTAAGTAACCAGGTACCTACATAGGCTACATAATAGGTACCTAGGTACAGTTTATACATTTTTGATAGGATACCTGCCTACTGAAGAATAAATTTCATAAATAAACTATAGTTATACCTACTGTAAGTTTCTATTCTCTAAATAAAACACGGTGTTGCTATGTCTACGTCGGCCTCGCGGTCGGTAAGGACACACACATTACAGCTACAACTTTCTTTGAAAGTAGCTAAAAATACTTCAAAGAATAGATACCTATAAGTTAGTAGGTGCTTATAGATATTTAACTATAGGTACATTCCCGGTAATTACAGTATATTTGATGCGATGATTGCGCTAGTGAAGCCGGTGCTAACAAGACAATTATCTACGTTGAACTAAAAGTTGACACTTATCAAAGTAGGTCATGGGTACGTAGGTAGGTAGGAGGTATCATCATCGTCATCAGCCTACAGCAGTCCACTGCTGGACATAGGCCTCTCCAATTGCACGCCATTTAACTCGACTCTTGGCAAATCTCATCCAACTGCTACCACCCACCCTGCGAAGATCGTCGCTCCACCTAGCCTGAGGGCGTCCTACCCAAGGGTAGTCAGCTTTCTAAGCGGCCAATGCCAACAATGGCAAGATATGCAAAAAAAAGATAGCGCTCTACGAAAGAATGAGATAATCGGGTTCATAAATTGATATGCCCGATTGAATACTTACCTACCATTTTGGTAAATTTTGTTATTTGAAATATATAGATGATGGACATTTACCGAGTTTTTTTTTTAAGTAATTGAATTAATTATAGAAACCATGGTGTTCAAATTTTGAACATCATGATTTCTACAATATTACAGATTCTAATTTTAATTATCACAACCAAATTATGGTCGGCAACTTTTACTAGTTGTCACTGAGAGACGAATTCTTTTCTCTGTTTTCAGCTACTGCTTTTGTATTTTTGCTGGTTTGTTTATTGTTTTTTTGAATTGCGAGATACAGACTCCTGCGGGGTAATTACGTAACACACTTACAGTAGGAATGAGTTTCATATTGACAGTTCAACAACATTCATTGCGTTATTTACGTTGTTGAGCAGACAAATTTTTCTAACATATGAAGCAATGGATTAGTAATAGGCTTCAAAATGATTCAGATTGTGATAGATAGTGTGTTACGTAATTAGGGTGCTGTGCGAAATTGACGCTTTTTGTGTTGTGAATTCAATATTTACGAGTTGAGACTCCTGTGCGATATTGACGCTTTCGTGTTGTGAAACCTAAGATTACGAGATAGAGATTAATTCTTTTTGTGCGATACTGATGCTTTTGTGTTGTTCTTCCACCATGGTTGGAAAAGGGAGTGTTAAGTGCGTAAAATGCGGTATAACCTCAAAGGAAAATCGAGGATTTGTTGAAGCGCCAATTTTTTAATTTTTTATTAAGATAAATAAATGTCTTGAAACATGTTTCAAAAGCTTGTATTATTTAGAATCACTTAGAAATTCTGTATACGAAGAATTATCGTTTGATGTTTTTGCACAACATTATTTTATTTTTTATAAATGTGCAGAAACAAGAAACGAAAATTCTATGACTTAATCAATACCGGAATTTCAACAGGCGCAAGTGAAAATCACCCAGTGATTGTCCCTTACGCCAATTGAAATTCCGGTATCGAAATATAAACAGGAGATTAAAAACACTATTCAAATCTCCCGCTTTTTCAATAGTTACTGATGGCATACACGGCAGTGCTAGCGTGCATCTATGCATGCATTATTAAAGTTGAGACGTTCTTCTCTTTAGGGTATATATGTTCTGTGGTCCTACCTTACGTTTGCCGATTCGCGGTCTCCACTCAAGAACACGTCTACCCCAACGGTCATCCGTTCTACAGCTAATATGGCCCACCCATTGCCACTTCCAGCTTGCTTATTCTGTGAACTATGTCGACAAGCTAGGTAGGTATGTACCTACCTAATAGCTAAAAGATACCTACAGACCGAATTATTACCCAAGGGTCAAAAGAAGGCGGCTTGTGCACTTACTTTTTAGCATTTTTTCTTTTGAATGATAGCTAGAGGTCAAGTTACTGGTACCAATCTAAAACTTTTGATTCATTTGAGTTTGAATCAGATAACTTCTGACTAATTCTAGGGAACTAGGGGGTAGGGTACCTGCAACCGTAAGGTCAAATAGACAAGGGCTTTTTCAATTAGTGTTTGTAACCATTACTTTTCAACGCGATAGTCCTTTTACCTATGAAAGAAGACAAAAAAAAACCCGCAAAAGTTTAAACAACACCCTAATTACGTAACACACTATCATCACACTCTGAATCATCTTGAAGCCTATTGCTAAATCATTGCTTCATATGTTCGAAAAAGTTGTCTGCTCAACAACTTAAATAACGCAATGAATGTTGTTGAACTGTCAAAATGAAACCCATTCCTACTGTTAGTGTGCTACGTAATTACCCCGTTGGTCTCAGCCGCTACAGACACCTGCTTGCTCGGCAAAAGTCGACCTATAATAAATAATTCAGCTGTTCCTTCCATAAAACTTCATAAAAATAAAAGCCTCATGTTTCATTGCACGAGATATCTGGGTTTGTTCAATATTGAAACACCTGTAATACTCACATCGCATGCTGTGCTTATAACACGCGAATGTGTCATTTTTGGTTTTTGCTTTGCAGTTAGGTAGGTACTTTTTATATCAATGTCGTTTTTTTCCGTAGTGATATTACTTCATCTAAGGCTTCCTGTACATGACGCCGGAGTCGCACCGCCCGCCGCCGCCGCACCGGACCGCATAATTGTGTAGGTATACGAATGAATATCGCACATGCGCCGTGCCAGCGCGCGGCGTCGCGCCGCCGGTAACACGTGTACTACCGCATCAAGATGCAGAATTAAGGGGGACCCTTAGCTGTAGCCCACCAAATTCAAATTTTCTTAGGTTTTTTGCAAATTGCAGCTCTGTTTTACGTCGTATGTTGATCAAAATACATGAAATGATATATTTACTGAATAATAATCATCAATTTCATATCAATCGTCACACTTCGGAAATTTGTTCCACCTAAGAACTTTCATATGAAATATTACAACTGAGGATTCACCTTCAATAAAAGGTAAATCGACGATCACAGACAGTTCAGTAAAGCATTGCCAAAGAAAGTGTCAAAACGCTTATCATTTTAATATGGATATACTAAGTGATCAAACGAACTTACCTGTTGTGAAGTTCGATCATTATTATACGAAGGGCTTCGTTCGAAGATATAACATTTACATTGCAGCTTCCTGACGCCAGTCGACAACCAAACGCATATTTAGAGCTGAAAGCAAAACTAAACGCACAAGTGCAAGTATTCCCGCTCTATACGACATCTGTCATTATTTTAGAGTAAGGTAAGAGAATCTCAATTTTTCTGGGGTTGGGTAGGGAGGGTTCCCTATATCTTCGAACGAAGCCCTTCGTATAATAATGATCGAACTTCACAACAGGTAAGTTCGTTTGATCACTTATTATACTTTAGGCTTCGTTCTCGATATAACATTTACATTGCAGATGTTAAGAGTTTATTAGGAAAATTGAGATTCCAAATATGAAATTATGAATAAATAGTATCTCAATTAAAAAATATTATCTTTATTTTTTGTAGACACAAATGACATAATATAATGGCAATAATAATAATAGATAAGAAACAGTCTCATTCATCTTAATATTGGATTTATTGTCCAATTTCTAAGTAAGTTTTATTTTGGTAATCAAATTACAATAATAGAGAAACAATATTTTTTTTTTCTTAGTTTTTTTTTTTTTTCTCAATGTTTTATTTGTTTTTGTTCTTAATATGGCACGTTTTATTTATAGGTAACATTGATAATAATCAAGTATTTTGTTCAGCATTAAGCACAGCATAAGCGAATTCGTTTGAATTGTTGACAATTGGTCTGTTATAAAATCTAGCGAAAGTCGAAGAGCTATTTGTCCAGCCTGCTGTTTGCCTTATTACATCTAATGACACTCCTTTAGCATTAGCAGTGGACGTCGAGGCATGTCTAGTACAAAAAAAAAATCCTAATAGTCCTGAAAAAATACTAGTATCTATGCCACAAACAGATAGAACATTTTTTATCCATCTACTGATCGTAGAGGGAGAGACTGGTTTGTGGGGTTTTTGCAATGAAAGTATTAAGTGAGTTTTATTTCCCCTAATGCTTTGAGTATAGTAAATGTAATCACGTAATGTATTAGCTGGACAAATTTCTAAGTTTTCAAAGAAAGGTAAAAAGAGGTTCGGTTGGCTGCAACCGGGACCAGATGTTTTAATAGCATCTGTAATAGAAATATGTACACCTGCATCATTTACTGTGATGTTAGGTATTTTAATAAGAGACAAAGTCTGTGCTCTTTGGGGTTTGCTTAGTGCTAATAACATTACCAATTTTTTGGACAACTTTTCAAAATTCAAAGAATTATTTGGAGTCCAAGTTTTTAAAACATTTAGGACTTTACTTGGGTCCCAAGTGGTTTGATATTTGGCCCCCGGTGGCTTGATTTTGTAGAAACATCACCCTCGATTTTTGAACCTATTGTTACAGCAAGAGCTGACTTGTGTGAGTTTAAAGACCCATATGAGGCCCCTAAGTGGATTTGCTCAGTAAAAAAATACATAATAATTGGTATTGAAAGTGTAAATGGATCTATACTTTGTTTTTGACAAAAGGCCCACCAGATTTTATATGTGACATTATATTGTTTCAAGGCATTATTTGACAGTCTCGAAACCTCTATTGTTGATGGGGGGATGGCTCGTCTTAGACATGCCTTCCTGATAATATCCCGACCATTAGTGTAAGGTGTAGCTGTAGAGGGTGATTCTTTCTGAAAGAGGAATGCAATAACTGTTTATTGGGTTTAAAGATTAACAGTTTTGAGACTAACATTGTTTGCATTGATGGATACCAGGCTTGTGACGGCCAATATGGCATGACCATAATGCCTGTCGCTTTGTCATTCTTAATTTTTTGTAAACATCTTAATAATAGACTGAATGGGGCAAAGGCGTAAAAAATAAAATATAGTTCGTCCAAGACACGATAAAAGCATATTCATGCATATTCGATGCATCTGGGTCCGGTTTCCAGGAAATGTAAGATTTACATTTTCATTAATTCTTGAGGCAAAAAGATCAATATGAGGTTGGCCAAACTGAGTAACAATGTACTGGAATGTGGAGGTATTCAGTTCCCATTCTATGTCAGGATTGACTCTACGTGATTCTTCATCTGCTTCTTTGTTATCCCTTGATTTTTTGTAAGAAGCAAACAGCCAAATTTGTCTATCTTCACACCATTGCCATATGCTTCTGGCTAAGATATTTAAATATGGGTACTGAATACCTCCCATTCGGTTAATATAGGATATGGCAGGCTTATTATCGACACGCAACAATATATGTAAATGTTGTTTATTTTTAACAAACATTTTTAAGGCAAAAAATATGGCGAGTAGTTCTAGATAATTTAAGTGATATATATAAATTTTCAGTCTCTTTCCAGAACCCATGAACCCTATTATTATTACAAACGGCCCCCCACCCACTTCTTGATGCATCGGTAAATATTTCCAAATTATATTTTGAGTATGCTATACTTTTGTGTAAACTATTAATATTATCAGCCCACCACTGTAGGTCTAGTTTAATATCTGGGTGAATGATAATCTTTGTATCATAATTGCCTTTACTTTTAACTAAACCATGATATTTATGGTGTTCTAATAGTTTTGTGTAAAGCCAACCATATGTACTTGCCGGGCATGCGGCAGTCAATGTTCCTATTAACTGAGCAAGGTCTCTGATACTACAACTCTGATTTTTCAAGTATTTTTCAATGGATTTTTGAATACATGATATTTTGTGAATGGGTAATGATAGTGTCATTGTTTTTATGTCAAATACAAAACCTAAGAATGGACAAGATTGTGATGGTCTAATTATGCTTTTTTCATAATTAATAACAAATCCAAGACATTTTAAAATAGCAATTGTTTCATTAACATTTTTCAAACATGTTTTATAATCAAAACCAATGCACAAGAGATAATCTAGGTATTGTACTGATTTTTGACCTTTAGATCTTAAATGTGTAACCACTACTGTCATAATCTTAAAGAAAACTTATGGTAACTTATGGCACAACACAAGCCATAAGGGAGTGTTTTAAATTAGTACCTATTATTGATCATACTGGAACTGTAAATACTTCCTGTGAGCTGGATTAATATTTGCCAATAATTAGGACTCTTTTAAATCATTTTTTGCCATAAATTCTCCTGGAGAAATTAGAGCTACTGCAGATCTGTGATCTTCCATTTTAAAATGGCATGTATTAACAAATTTGTTAAGAGGCTTAAGGTTTAGAATAAATGTTTTGCTACCATTTGGTTTTGGAATCAAAAACACTTTAGATATGAATTGGTCTTTACATGGTGTACGAGGGCTGCACTAAAAGTATCGGGAATGGAATACTTCCACTGTTCCTGTCATATTAAAATCTTTTTAATTGAAAACTCCTTGGTTTTAAAAATCGAATACCATTTATTTATTTTAAAAAAGATTCTCGGTCTTGTCACAAGGTTTTGTCAAACTTGTTTAGTCGTTGAGAAAATGGAATTGACTCGAGAAAATTCAAGAGCGATGATTTATTATGACTTTCGAAGTGGTTTAACACAAAAACAGTGTGTTGACCGGATGATTTCTGCATTTGGTGATGAAGCCCCATCCAAAACCACAATTTATCGCTGGTTTGCTGAATTTCAACGTGGACGTGTCAAGCTCAGTGATGATCCCCGTCAAGGTCGTCCAAAAACTGCAGTCACCCAAGAAAACGTTAATGCTGTGCGTAAGCTGATTGAGGAAGATCGACATGTGACATACCGCGAAATTCAGGCAACTTTAGACATTGGCATGAGTCAAATACAAATAATCTTGCATGAACAATTAGGTGTAAAAAAGTTGTTTTCCCGATGGATACCGCATTCGCTCTGTGAAGAGCAAAAAGCGGCTCGCGTTACTTGGTGCGTCAGAACTCTCGAAAGATTCCACGCAGGATCCTCAAATGCTGTATACAACATCGTATCAGGTGACGAATCCTGGATATACGCGTACGAACCCGAAACAAAAAACCAGTCACGAGTTTGGGTGTTCGAAAATGAGTTAAAGCCAACAAAAATTGTTCGTTCACGGAGTGTTGCAAAAAAAATGGTGGCCACGTTTGTCTCCAAAACCGGACATGTTACGACTATTCCTCTTGAGGGACAAAGAACGGTTAATGCAGAATGGTATGCTAGCATTTGTTTGCCACAGGTCGTTTCTGAACTCCGTAAAGAGAACTGCAACCGCCGCATCATCCTCCATCACGACAATGCGAGTTCTCACACCGCGCACAGAACAAAAGAGTTTTTAGAGCAAGAAAACATAGAATTGTTAGACCATCCGCCGTACAGCCCCGACCTAAGCCCTAATGATTTCTATACTTTCCCTAAAATAAAGAATAAATTGCGTGGACAGAGATTTTCATCACCTGAAGAAGCTGTGGACGCCTACAAAACGGCTATTTTGGAGACCCCAACTTCCGAATGGAATGGTTGCTTCAATGATTGGTTCCACCGTATGGAAAAATGTGTCAAATTTCGCGGAGAATACTTCGAAAAGCAATAAATACATTTTTACATAGTAATGTTGTGTCACTTCCTTGATTCCCGAAATTTTCAGTGCCGCCCTCGTACAAGGAGAAATTGCACCTAATACCAGTAAATTATTAATGGCTGTATGCATATCAGGATTATTTAAAATATCCTTTTGTAATGACTGTTGAGATTGCGACTGATAAGGTATGTCAGTAAAAGGTATTGAGTATCCAATGACATGATTCAATATTGAAACATCGTCACAGATCCTTTGCCAAAGAAATTATTTAATCTTTCAGCATGACTAACCTCTAGTGTCGAGCACGAGTCTTATCCTGTCGTGGTGGGGCTTTGGGCTTTCTCACAGCGTGCTGTGGCTGGTACGGGTTGTATTGTTGTGGTGGTTTATATTTCCTTGCTTGGTATGAGGACTGTGGATTATTTGTGTCCCGGCCTCAGATTTGTCCTCTGTTAATTGTAACGAGGTGGATCACTGAAGTTTCCCTGACGGGTTGTGGTAAAAGTAGTTGGCTTTTTTTTTTTTTTTATAGATTGGCCTGTGATTTGGCAAGCTTGCAAGGCTTTTATCTTTTCAGATAGATTGTTACCATAAAGGTAATCATCTCTTTCTACTTCTTTGACAATGTCTAAGAATTTTTGTCCAGAACAGGGAAAATAAGGTTTTTTCGATATTTTGTTTGTGTAAGTCTGTTAAAATTCTTCCAGCGTCACTGAGCTGGGAGATCAGTTTCAGTCCATCGATGTTGTTGTTGTTGATTAGCATCGATAATGCATCACCTAAAATGGTGAGTCCCATTCCTAACTGGTTTTTTTCTGATTCTATCTTCATATCTCGGATAATTATTGTGGCATTCACTGAAGCAATAATTTCTGGATTGAGCATAGGGGCTTTAAGCAGACAACAGTTTTCTGGTACATTTTTCTCCAGTTTTTGCTTATTTTCCCTTGGGAGACCGTTCTTCAAAACGGTATTCCAAATACGGGCTAAGTCCTTGTTTAGTTCTGGTCCATACTTTTTCTGGCATCAAATCTCCTAATGCTTGCAGCACTTCCGGAGATAGAGTAGACTCAGTGTCTAGCTCTGGTGCAGGGTCAGGCTCAGGTAGGGTATTAGTTACAGTAATTGCTGTATTTGTGATATCTGGAGTTACTTCTATTGGAACTGGTGGTTCGACATAATCATCTACTAGAAGTTCGTCTTGTGGTTCATCATTTTTGCGGTCTGCAAAAAGACAATTGACCCTGTTTATGTACCCTGATATTCATACCTAAGCGTAGCCTCTCGGACTACACCATTAGGTAAATGAAAAAAACTCGTGCGTTTATCTCGTAAACGCCCCGAATTATTTGTTCGCGTCAATGCATCTCGTACATTACCCGCGTGGTAAAATAAATAAGGTATTTAAGCCAAGTGTAACACGTTTAACTGTTTAAAACGTTATTTTACCTGGTGAAAAAAAAATGGACGACTCTGATGAATCGGTGTCGTACCGGTGTCGTTTTATCTTCTTTTCTAATCTTCGGATTTTTTTAAGATAATATTCTTTGCCATGTTTTCGTTTCGGCATGATACTTAATGTCAACTTTAAACACACTTTTAACTAGTTTAAAACACTTTAAATAATATTCTTTGGGAATCACCGCGTACTGGTTGCCGCGCAAACGTAAAGAATGACAGATGTCGTATAGAGCGGGAATACTTGCACTTGTGCGTTTAGTTTTTGCTTTCAGCTCTAAATATGCGTTTGGTTGTCGACTGGCGTCAGGAAGCTGCAATGTAAATGTTATAATATCGAGAACGAAGCCTAAAGTATAATTACATTCTTAATAAACGCAGAACCACTAGAACCACTACCGCCAATGTTATAGAGCGGCACTTAACTGAACTAATCCACATTTAAATTCATTGAACAGTCTGAGAGGTTAAAAGTCGATCTCTTGCCGGTATTTCGACATTCATGGTTCATAATATAATTAACCGTCCATGAACGATCAATCCGGATTAGTTCAGTCAATATTTCACAGCAGGATCTTGCGTGGCGCTAATAGAATTATCGAGAGAATTAACTGATGTTTAACTGCAAATTAATTCTAGGTTCAGTAGATCGGAATTATTGTAATTAACCGTGCAGGTTGTATTCCAATTAGATTCTTAGTACTTCAGATTTATGTTTTATTTATGTACACTTTATCGTACACAACATAAAACAAAAAACACAGACATATTTAAAACTAGTGTACAATGGGCGGTCTTCTCGCATGACGATGGATTCATATATTATGTTTTTAGAATTTTACCCCAGTCAGTTTCTTTTTCATTGAAAAATAGTTCAGTTCTTTAAGATGCTGAAGCTTTACACCTACACTACATAGTGATTGTTTTACACGCAACGCTTGGGGTTATTCCACTAATCCCTATTGATATTCCCCATCAATGGGAATTTGTGAACTTTTCTTCCACAATTCCCCTTTGACGTCTCATAGAGCTCATAATGGGGATTTGTGGAAATAAAGTTCACAAATACCCATCAGTTTAAAAATAAAACATAAACAACAATAAACTAACTTCAGAATCACAGCAGTGTATTTCTTATACCTACGTAGGTAAACAATAGCAATTATTGTTGCGCTTGCTGGGTGCCGATATCTAGGTAGAATCCTATCTAGGTAGGTAGAACACAGAAAAGTTTGTTTGAGGAACTTGTCTAAACAAAATTAATAATAACAAGGCGTTTCATTTGGAGCATTCGAGTTTTAATACTTCACACAATAAATTACAAAAGCCATATATGATTAATGTAATATTTCATAATATATTAAATGTAGTTATTTACAATGAGATCCTCATTATAAAAGGTCATTGACCGAGTGCTTCGATAGATACAGTCGAAGCGATAACTTTTTCACGCCACTTCTGCCTGGCGGTAAATCAACTTATCTATTTACAAAATCCTGAAGCAAAAGGTGACTATTAATTGTTACACAAATATTAATACATAATTATGTACAACAATAGCTGAATACATCAACTGCTGAACAGCAAAGAGCTTGCAACACCTGAGTGCCAATCCATTAAAAAGAATTGTTTTGCTTTAAGCCCTTGTTGTTCTGAGTAGGTAGGTCCTATGTCACATAATCTATTTGTATCATCTAAATTTAAAGGTTTAGAATAAATTAATAATGGAGTACAACTACGACGTACACAAAATAAAACGTAATAAAAACAAAAAACATGCAGACTAGCAAAACTATAAAAAAAGGAAAGAAAATAATCAATCCATCATGGTAATTATAACAATGATAAGAGTAACAAGAGGAGACTCAATAAAACCCGCGTTTATCTGGCATTGGTTATAGTTGCGTAGGTGCTGCGCTAGTGTCGCGGCGGCGTCAGCGTCGCGTATACGTTCGAAAAACGGCTACACTAGATGCGGAAGCTGCCTAAAGCCCCGTATTCATGGTAAACATTTGTTTTGCTGAGTTGCTGTCAACATGTTGTTGGCAACACTGCGTGTTGCAGAGTTGATCACGGTATGTTAACAAGTTCTCGCTCGACGAGCGACAACATCTGTTTATCAACTGTTGCTCAACAAAAATGTACCATAAATACGGGCCTTTAAGCCTATAGCCCAAGCTTTAAGTCCCATAGTTAATATCATTTATCACAAAGTTTATATTTCCTAGCACATTTTCAGATCAAATCTCAGTTGCAACAAATGAAAATAAATATAAATGCGTTTTCAGCCGCAGGCTTTGGTAACGTAGGTACTTCCTTATAACTAAAATCTTGAGCTTGCCCACTGTTACCATCAAATATTGGGCTATCAGTAGATTCTACGTTTAAAACTAAAAAAAACTGTAGCTAGCCTTTTTGCACCAAAATTCTTTTTGAAAGAAACCTTCACAAAAGAAGTCTTATAATTCAGTCAGTTATAAAATAAGAACAATTTGGTCACCACTGAACTTTTTTTATATTTCGTGATAAGTTGAAACAGTTTTTAAATTCTATTTAACATTGCGTCGAGTCTCGAGTCGACACTGTAGCACTTATGTAGACTAGATAATAAAGGTTAAAGTGTAATTTAAACCTAAGTCAAATGAGATTACTCATTTTATACTTCGAGTTAAGAATCCGATAATCAATTGACTTGCTTGCTTTTAAGAGTCCTGCAGGCGTAGCATGACGGTTTCAGTTTCTTGGAAGACAAGACATAGCTATTTCCATACAAAGTGACATTTCGTTTCTCTATTTTTGACATCGCACCGTAAAAATCCTTCTAAAATCCGTCATTTTGTCTTTCGTTTTACCGATCGTTGTCTAGGTCTTTTTATATGTAGACTATTTCAGAAGAAAGTTTTCTATCCCAAACGTCAAAATCATACTGACAACTGTCAGTTGTCTAAGGTAGTGAAGACAATTTGACTTTGTAATCGCCATGCTAAACACAGTAGAAAACTTTTTACTCGACGGCCGCAAAGTAGGTATAAAAATGGAATGGAAAAATGAAATTTTTCAGTTTTTGAATGGAAAATGTGAAAAAGTATTACCTACATGTTTAATTTTAGGGGTTTAAGGGACTCATAAAGGGGGTCGAAATTTTCATTATTTTTGCGATAGGACACACCATTTTCGAGATATAAGCAAAATAAAAGAAAAACGTGAACGTTTTACTGAATTTCGTAAAAAGTGCAGTTGACTCTTTCTACTTTGCTGCCGTCGTACTGTCTTCATGGAACGTCATTTTTGTCGATTCTTCCGTCGACAAAACCCGTTTCTATAATGGTCATGCTACGCGTGCTGGTAGTTTGCTCTTGAAAACAATTCCAATTCATTTGGTAACAATTTAGAAAAATATAAAAGGTTGTTACTTCCGGAGTAGCGCAGTTAGCTGACATAATTCTACTGTCGAATATCGATGAATTAGAATTATAATGGAAAAACCATTTAAAAAAAGGTATGTCTACATCTCAATAAAGAAATATTGATTTACGGTTACTATGTAACGCGGCGCCATCTAGTTTTAAAATATTGACCAACAAAATATTGACGTGTAAAAGTGTATTTATGATCTACTTTCAGAAATAAACATTTTATTTCAAAACTTAAAACAATAGAAGTTATAATTAAGGTTGTGTACAGAAACTTAAAAATATTAATCAGTTGGATATTTTTCAATGTGTTGGGAATCAATGATAAATTAAACGTTTTTACATACCAACACATCTACACAGTGTGCATAATTATGAAAGCATCACTATTTTGAAAGAAATGCAAATAATTTGGTAGATCTATATCCTTATAAAATAAGTTAACATAACGAATATCGCGTTATATACCTGATGAATTCTACGACATGAGTAAATATTTACATTTTGCTGTCTATGCATATCACCTTTAAATAGTTAAGACACTTAATGAAATTACAATTATTGTCAAACACAGAACAAAATGTAAAATAATTCAAGCTGGATAAATTGTGTGACTATTTAATCATTGGTATAATTCTCTAGCAACCATTCTCATTTACTTGAGAATTCAATTAATATTACAGTTCAACAACGAAACTGTTTCCTAACAATTCTTCCTTTATTATAAAATAGGTGATGATATCAACGCAGAAATAAAGAATATTTAATAAATATTTACAAAAGTAATACTAGCTGTGAAAGGCTTAGATACTATGACATTAGCACGGCCGATGCCGTATAGGATAGCGAAAAGAATAATACGAAATAACAAATATGATACTTTTGATTACATACACCCGGTTTCTGATTTGTTCATTTGAAGTTGAGGACTTGTCAAACTGTACTTTAGCACTAGGTGATTCCTTCAGGCAGGTATCACACTTTCGCCGCAAAACCATCGCAGCGAAACCGCAGTAGTTCCACCATTTGTCCGTTGTACGACAAGCGAAATATAAGCGAAACTGCCTGTTCTAACACACAGATTTGATTATGATTCTATCTCTTGCCCGCGTGATTTCGCTGATCTGCTCAGAAGCCGGTTACATTACACCTCTACGCTCAGCCCGCCATTTTGTTGCGGAGCCGCGTTTGTTTCACACATTATCTGTGGCAGTCGACAAGATTTTAAGGGGGAAGCGCCAGGGTTTGATTTGATTTGGTTTGATTTCCCACCCAAAAAAAAAAAAAAAAAAAAAAAAAAAGGGTAGCCCGCGAAATTCAAATTTTCTTAAGTTTTTTGCAATTTGCAGGTCTGTATCAAGTTGTATGTTGATCTAAATATGATTCGCGGCCGTAACAAATATGCATTTATAGAATTATAATCACAAAAATCATCAATACATCTCTATAAGTTCATATTACCCTATTGAACGACTATTTCATAAAATCTTGACATTTGAGGCCAATTCTAACTTAAGGAGTTGTATTGCTGATTCTAATGATTATAATTCTGTAAAACCATATTTGTTACTTCCGCGAATCATATTTTAATCAACATACAACCTGACACTGACCTGCAAATTGCAAAAAACGTAAGGAAATTTGAATTTCGGGGGTACCCTGGGGCATCCCCCTTAAAGCGAAACTTTAATTTTTATGTAAAATGGATGTTGATTTTACGTATTAACTAATCCAAGAGGTCCTAAGTAAACCTATACTGTATTTACTAAGTCGAAAACGACGACATTTTGCTCCGATTGCTACAATTCAACTGACTCGCATGATGTCCCGCTACTAGAATCGCGACATGTAGCCCGCGAAATTCAAAATTTCATAGAGGTAGTTTGAATTTCGCCGGCTGTCACCTTAAGTAATGCTAAAGTGGAGTTTGACAAGTTCTCAACCTCAAATTCTTAATTCAGAAACCGAAAGTAAGTAAGTCGTAACTAATAAATAATAACACAACACTTAACATTCTCTTCATAGCTTGACATCAAAATTCAAGGGTTTATTGTATTATCTGGTTTCTCTTGAACTTGACAGTAATGTTTCATACAATAATAATTATGTGAGCAAACACAAAACAGAATAAACTCATCGTACAAAAGTACCTACTAATAACTAGATAACAGATTCACAAATAATAAATTTGTACTTATATTTTGGTTGCAAAACTACAATCGGAGCATATCACTATCAGTTAACATCAATATTAAAATAATTATAATAAACCACGGAATGAAAATTAATAAATCTAAATTAGGTATTTTATTATCAACTTGAGATGGACAAAACAATAAGCAAATTATAATAAATAAATAAACAATGGCAGGTTATTTTAAACTAATGAGATTCATTCATTTGAAATCCAAAATATAAGGCAAAAGAAGAATGGACAACTGGCATACCCCTGTCAAATAATTATTTCCTTTGACTACACTAGTGGAACACTCACATTGATTAAATAAAAAATTTGCTTTTCCAAATGGAACACTAATCACTAGAATAATAAATGTAGGTACTCGTATAATGTAATGTTCATTAATATTTAAATGTCCATTTTACTTTCATACAAACATCTACATAACATTATTTTTATGAGTTATAAAAATACATGTCACATAACAATGGAAACACTAATTACTTATGTAAAACTAATTTTAATAAAGTGCAAAATTACCATGAAATCCAAGGCGGTTGGTTCATCTTACCAATTGGCACATGTGTCATATTTATGGGCAGATTGACCACTGCATAGCTTTTTTTTAATTTTCTTAATGTGCGAAGTATTGTGGCGCCACTTCGACCAAGAAGAAAAGCTGCCGGTATATTCACATCTAGCTCCATTCTGAAATATAATAATAATAGAATCAGAAATACCAAATACAATTTGGTTTCAGAAAATTAAAATGTCTGACAACAGACCACACTTAGGAAGCACCTCAAAATTCAATTAAAAATGGTATCAAACATCAAACAAAATTCTGTTGCCCTCAAAAAAAAAAGTTAAACAAGGCTATTCAAATTTTACTGCTGCAGTATAATAATTACAGATAAAACACATAACATCACACCTGTAATCCCCGAAGGATTAGACAGAGGTGTACCTATAGTACACCCACATTTCGCCAGTTACGTTTAAGTCCTACGTAATAGATTAAAATGCAATATAAAAAAAGTAAAAAACCAAGCACTGAAATATTTGAATAAAAGCCCTTACTTATCATCAACCATCTCTATTAGATGATCAAGGGAATCATCCCATTTGTCAACGGACTCTGTTATTATAATGGCCCTTGCTCCCGCTTGCTGTGCTTTCGCCGTCTTGAACACAAACGAACACTCCCTGAAAAATATATATTAGAATTTATTATTAGTATTCAAATAACAGCATTTTTTTAATAGACCACAAAACCAAAATTAATTGTACATTATAGAGAAGAAAAACAATTTTAAGGCAGATTTATGGATAAGGAACCATTTTGTGTTTATGAAACTATTTTTCAACATTAGCTTAAAAACATTCCATGGTTGAACATGGCATAACATGACAGCCAATAAATACCAATTTCCATAGGTTTTCTTTATATGGTGCAAATAATACATGTAACATGATGAACATAAACTTACCCTCTTTCAGACAAGGCGATCTGTCCCACAATATCATCATGATTTACTATATCAGAGCAACTATGCAGGGGTACAGTTGGTACCAATCGAGCATCCTGGAATTGTATACTCTCATTCTGAAAAATCATTACATGATTAATTAACACTCAACTAATAATTTAACTTACATTATTCTACGTTTTCAATAAGTTTATAATACTTACGAAAGGTGTACCAAAATCTTTGGCTGGTCTGATTCTGTAGGAATACCTAAGTTCAGGAGGATCTAATATTTCGAAAAACACGTCACCGGATATAATGTCTGCTGTAGAAACGCCATCATAGAAGTGTAAATCATTAGCTGTAACAGTAAAATAAACAATAATAAACGACTAGTAGGCTGTTAATACCTACATAACCTACAATAACATAATGAATAATTTACCACCAGGCGACACAGCACTTGTAAATATAACGAGTAATAAGCTAGAGTACAAGGGCAGGAGCCGTTTTTTTGAATTGAGTTTCATTTTTAGCTAAAGCAAACGAATAATCTCTTATTCTCAAATTCCCATCTATTTATCGAATCTGACACTAACTTTAAGTTATCTGTCACTAGCTGTCCTGCCACTGTCATTAGTCAAATTAAAACATCAGATATCGACCGGATGACAAAAAAAAAATTCAAACCCCAGTCTTATAGCGGATAGAATATTTGATTTGCATTAAAACATGGTACAATAATGGTCTTAATAAAAGGGTTACGATCTACATGTTTCGCCATGAACAGGCATACAAATATTTTAAAGAAAATAGTTATAATTATGCTCTTATTATCAATGATGTATAAACTTATTATAGCATCAATCACGACAAAATGCACCACTCTTCCTTAAAAATAAAAGCTAAAAGTGAAAAGTGTCACAGTTTTTCTAGCGGATGTTATTATTATTGGCAAGCTGATAAATAATTGTTTGACTAAACTAATAATCCACAACTTAGCATCTATGTTTGCAGTTGTCGATGCGTGGGGAGAAACCGAAATCTTGAACAAACAAAGCTGCATTGCGGGGGCATTATTTGTATTTTTTGCTATGTTTAGTGTTTAAGTCTTTGCAGTGCTTCGGTTTCGCTGTGAGTCTGTGACGATTTTGAAAAACTTTGCCTTATATTTTTTATCTCGGCTATTAATCTGCTTTCATAACAAGTCGGCATCGCATCGGATCGGAAAGAATACGAACGGATGCGGCGACAACCGATCGCGTTCGGCAGGGAGTCGACGCATATGATCGGCTCCGTACCGTCGCGGTCGTCGGCATCGCTTGCGAACGTACCCGTTTCTGCTTCTGCCCCTAATCAAATAGTTTAATTCCTACTGTGTTAACGTGTTCTAATTCGGATGAATGTGTGTTAATATACGACGACAGGCGAACGGAGCCGATCGCGCATCACAGCATACTTTCGGCTATGATCGCGTGTCGCGGAAGACGCCCGCGGCCAAGCTGCTGTGCGCGGCTTGGTATTATAGACTTTAAGTACTGTGTACACGATTTAATATCGTTAAAAGATTGTAAAATCCGTTCCAATCCGATGCGACGCGAGCCGTTTGGTGGAAATCATCCTAAACTCTCCAATATGTGTTACTAATATTTTATGTAATATTTATTACTAGCTTTTGCCCGCGGCTTTGCCCATATGGATTTTGGTAATTATCCCACGGGAATATACTACCGGGATAAAAAGTATCATAGGTGTTAATCCAGGTTATAAACCATCTGTGTTACAATTTCCATTCAAATCCGTTCAGTAGTTTTTGCGTTAAAGAGTAACAAACGTTCATTCATCCATCCATCCTCACAAACTCACATTTATACCCGACATCATTACTCATTTCACCTTTTTATTTTTTTCAATCACGCATATCCATTTTCCCAAGGGTTAAGCAGAAGTGTACCTATAGAACGCCCACATTTCGCCATTAAACGTGTATCGTATTCACCCAGCATCGGTAATATCGGATATGCCCTGTCTATGTGGCTTTGTATGGGCCAGAGCAGAGTCGCAGCAATGTCCATTACGGCAAACCTATATACTAAAATTAAACAAAAAATTGCGCGTGCAGACACAATTGCACAACAACAATTGTTGTTGATACAATTCAAACTTATTACAAAATTAAGATTTTGAGAGATTTAGTGTGAGAGGCAGACAGATATATATCTTTCAACTCTCTCATGTAACGAAATGTGCCTAAGCGTGATGTGTCCTTGACATTTTACTCACTATAGAAAATGTTACTACTATCAAAAATATACACTAGCTGTTGCCGCGACTTCGTCTATGTGAGTGCCAAATTTCATCCAAATCCGCTTAGCAGTTTTTTTCGTGAAAGCGTAACAAACAAACAAACTTATTTTCGCATTTATAATACCAGTTTAGATTAATAAATAACCACAGAGTACTTCATACTGTACTGAAAATTATAACTTATTTTAAAGATGTTACCAAAAAAAGGCAATTTGCAAAAAAGTGAATAATATCGGTGTAAGAATGAAAGTTACCCACTTTTGAATTAGGCAAAACGATCATTGTTCTGAATGTGTATGGCGCGAAGTTACTAATGGTGTTCCTGTGTGACGCCAGATAGATGCTAATAATGCTGTCTCTGTCTAGCATCGACAAATCCATAGCACTTCGTCATTTTTTGTGTGGCTTTTAGTATCTTTCTAGGTTTCCAAAAATCAAATTAAAAAAAATATACATAGTGAAATAGTTTATTCAAGCGACTTTTTCACTTCGTTCTAGAATATTGTAGAAACTGCTTGGAACACGTAGGTAGCATGACGTGTATTTATGTACTCTATGACACGGGAATAACCACTTTAGAAAATTATAACGTTCCGTTTGAAACTTTCAATTAAAAATTATTATAATTTGATCTTGTAGATGTTGAAGTAGCATATAACGTATTTCATGATAAAATTCGGTATACTAATTATAATTGTCAATTATAAAGGTCATAAAATAAGACAAGAAATCTGAAGCTAAATTAGAAAACGTCAAACGAAACGTTAAATGGCAACAGCCAGTGATGCCATATTTTAAAAAGTACCATTTATTTGGGTAAATTACTGAAATAAGTCGTCTCCGCGTAGTTTGTAATGGTATTGCGTTTTGTATGTTACATCGACAGATTCACAATGGATTTTAAAGCAAGTACTGTTTGTGTAATAAATAATATTTTTTTAAATATTAGTATTCTGTGGCGAATTCTCCCAGGGCAAATTCCGGGAAATTTTACTTGCGAGCATGGTAGCCCTTGGGCTGTCATTAAAAACAAAAGGTGGAAGTGTAGAGGGAACTTAAATAATTATATTATTATTATTTTCTTGTACTTTGTAGTGAAGTGAACTCAGAACTAGGGAGTATGAGTCAAGTGCTCGGTAAACCTTAGTTATTGCAAACCTTGAAGAAATACTAGTTGCATCACCCATTGGCCCAGGTATAGCAACAGTTTCATAAATATTTTTTTTAAGATTAAGCTTTATCGCCGGTAAATAACAGTACCCATGAATTTCGGTGGTATTCATATTTTTAAACTATTTTACGTCACCTTACTAAAGTAGCGCTCCACTAAGTCTACTTAATGCATTGAAATATCACTAGATTGTGTGTTTATTTAACATTGATTTTTTAATAATTCCATTTAATTTTTTTTAATTTGTGTGGGTATGTGAATAAGTAAATCTATAAAAACGAATAAACATTTATAGCTTGTGAAATTTAGTAACTACCACTGAGACTTCTTTAGATAGGTAAATATCATACTTCATATTAATATTATAAATGTGAAAGTTTGTGAGGATGGATGGATGGATTTTTGTTACTCTTTCACGCAAAAACTACTGAACGGATATGGATGGAATTTTGAATACAGATAGTTTATAACCTGGATTAACACGTAGGATACTTTTTATCCCAGTAGCACATTCCCATGGGATAATTTCCGAAATCCATGCAGGCGAAGCAGCGGGCTAAAGCTAGTGTACTTATATTTCTTTGAACACTATTACACAATGATTTCGTAATTTAAACGTACCTATTCGATTTGATCAATAAATGTACTAAGTTGGTGTTACAAAATTTATTATGACAATTAAACAAATATTTGTTTATAATAAAGTAAGATCAAGATTGCTGGTTTTAGTAGGAAAGTTATTAGGTACGCTTTGACAAATTAATTTCCCAATACCATGTTTTGCAAAAAAGAAACTGCACTCATGACATACAATAAAAAAAACAAGCTATTCACAATTTAAACAGAATCTTATTTGCATAGACAACATCAAGATGGAGTCGAGCCAGGGACCAGATGCAGCTGCAAGTGACCAGTTTAAGGCACGGCCTTATCAAGCTCAGCTAGAAGAAATTGCAACAGATAATAACACAATCATATACTTACCAACAGGTTTGTGTATTACTTTATCTACATAATATAACATCACACCTGTAATCCCGAAGGGTTAGGCAGAGGTGTATCTATAGGACACCCACATTTCGTCAGTTACTTATGTTTAAGTATCATGTGTTAGGGAGCAAGCCTGTTGCCATCAACTGGGCACAAATCCAGATTCTGGGCTGCTACTGAGAAATTCCTGATGGAATAACCCAATAACACGTTACTCAACCTGGGAATCGAACCTAGGGCCTCATGCTCAGCAGCAGCGCTTGCAACCACTACACCAACAAGGCAGTCATATCTACATGGCGTTTATGTACATTATAAGCTATAATTAATTAAATCAATAAGTATCTCTAATGAGACACAATTGATTTTCTATTGTTATAGCCCGCTAGCAGGGTACCTGGGGCCTGACTTGTTAAAGACCTATACCACAAACCACTAATTAATTATTAGCATAACAATTATTTTATTAATTATGTTTTTGTGTTTATTGATCACTTTCCTACTGCTTTTCCTCTTATTTTTATTTGATACTAAACTTTTTGGAGTAGGTATTTGTATTTCACAAATTCTTGTTTGTCTAGTTACTTTTAGTACCTATGGTTTCATCCTGCAATCATTTTTTGCTGTACAGGTACTGTGCTAAGCCGTTAATGATGACAATTAAATACCTATTTTTAAACAAAATTATAGATAGCTTTCCTCTTTACAATATGCACAAGGAGGGTCTTCAGAAACTGTGCAATTTACTTCAAATTGGAACAAGATTTTTAGCATGTAAATCCCTTGCAGGCTCTGGGAAGACATTTATTGCAATCTGTCTTATCAAAAAATTCCGACAAGCGCTGCAAAAACCATGGGGACAAGGTGGAAAACGGACTTTTTTCCTGGTCAACACTGTGCCGCTGGTCAACCAGCAGGTATGTTAATATTGATCATTAATATTAATCCTGTCTCCAATAAGAATAAGAAAAACATCCTACTGAAATACTTTGAATAAAACAGAAATTGTGGTGATCCATACATAATTATTTATATATAAACTCACTTTTTCCCATGAGGGTAGGCAGAAACTACAGAATGCAACTTGCTGCAATCCTTACATCATACTCCTGTTGCTTTGTTTACGTTCATATTTCTGGTCATTCATGCACGCCACGCACGTCCACAAGGGGAAGCATATGTCCAGCAGTGGACATTTATAGAATGAAATGATGAAGTAGGTATCATGTTTGTATTTCTATTTTAAGTTCTTCAGTATTTTTTTAATCAATGCAGGGTTCCGTGGTTGGGATGA
The DNA here is from genome assembly GCA_917490735.1 of Dryobotodes eremita. NCBI lineage: Eukaryota > Metazoa > Arthropoda > Insecta > Lepidoptera > Noctuidae > Dryobotodes > Dryobotodes eremita. Next base: position 11,041,072 of record OU823251.1, on the reverse strand, counting down.
ATTTATCCCAAGAACAAACTTAACTTTGTAGTTGAAAAAATGTTGTCACATAAGTACTCGTACATCCATATACGTCACGGTCGATTCTCCAATTGCATATGTTATAATTTTGTTCCACCTAAGAATTTTTCAAAATATTTCATATGAAATTTCTTAGGAGGAACAAATTTTCAAAGATTGACGGTTTATATGAAAGTTATGATTATTATTCAGTATACAGGGTGTCCCGTAAATAATGGATCAAACGTAACAGGAAGCTAGCTCACTTGATTGCCAACAACTAATTTGAATAGTTTAAAAAAAACCGCAATAATATATTATTTTTATTGAAGACATAATTTTTCTCGAATTTCACCATTTTTTTTACCAGAATTCCGTTTTTTTAATGCTATCGCTGCAAATGATAACATTTTTAGGTATGATTTTTGTTAAACATTTCTGAATAGCTTAATAATGTAATAGGATACCATTTTTATAAATAAAGTTTAATTTGCCTTAGAAAAAAAAAACTTAAATTGAAAAGATTTTTTTTCACCGTGAAAAGACCAAAATTGAAAATAATAAAAAACTTTTCAAATTAGTTGTTGGAAATCAGCACCCTAATTACGTAACACACTATCTATCGCAATCTGAATCATTTTGAAGCCTATTGCTAATCCATTGCTTCATATATCCGAAAAATTTGTCTGCTCAACAACGTAAATAACGCAATGAATGTTGTTGAACTGTCAAAATGAAACCCATTCCTACTGTTAGTGTGTTACGTAATTACCCCGCAGGTGAGCTGACTACCCGTTACGTTTGATCCATTATTTACGGGACACCCTGTATATATATCATTCCTCTGTTTTACGTCGTATATTGTAATCAACATACGTCGTAAAACAGAGCTGCAATTTGCAAAAAACCAAAGAAAATTTGAATATGGTGGGCTATAGCTGAGTATTCACCTTAACAACTTGTGTTGAACAGTGTCGGAAATTATTCCACGGGAACGTACCTACTAGTGGGATAAAAAGTATCCTATGTCCTAACCCAGGTCAAGGTCTAGGTAACTGCGTACCATATTTCATCGAAATCTGTTTAGCCGTTAAGGCGTGTTAAGGAAACAGGCAGAGTTCCTTTCCCATTTATAATATTATTACCTATATTAAGTAAGGATTTCAATTTGTCGAGTTTTTATGAGAGTTAGGTCGGTGCCCGGACTCGGGCACACATCTTTACGTGTCAGTTTATGTCGTAAGCCAGTGACGTGTCGCGACCTGTCACTAGGCCGCTCGCGGATTGCCATCCGTCCGACTCCGGGGCGTCTCATTGCACATTTACAGTCAATATTGCGTCATCACATCGTAGTTAGTGGTGGACTTAAAATTAAACATTGCATTTTACATATAACTGGGCAAAAGCCACCCAACTCGTTTATCAAATTGCATGGTCTTGCGGAAACGCTAGCCTATCGATATTACATCGCCCCAGCTCGCCGAAACACCGCTATCACGGTCCGTATCGTCACAGCTTCCCTTTGTTATAGTACAGGAATCCATTGCTGTTGTTTCATAGAACTACAATGGATGCTTGTACCTATGTAAGGTACATACTAGAAATTTGCAAATTTGTCCGAAAGTACCCACACTTTTACACTACACGAGAAAATATACAGTCAAGATACACACTACGTCACATAAATAGGCTAAACCTACCGAGCTCTAAGCTAAAAATGCACTCAACAAGTGCCCTTGCCATGTCAATGAAAGTTTATAATAAATTACCCGAAATTATTAAAAATGAGCAAAAATTTAATTCATTCATAAATAAATTACAACAATTTTTATTACATAAATGCTATTATACTATAAATGAATACCTAAATGACAAATTTTAAATTAATGTGATTAACAAAATTTCGTATTTTTTTCATATCTTATTATTATTTTTATTATTTTTGTTGTAGATATTGTTACATTTGTATACCTACTAAAATTAATACGATTAAAGCCCTCTCCCAGTCTCCTACTTTGCTGTGCCCTTACAGGGTCCATATTTATGTACCTAGCTTTAAGCCCTTTGTAACATCTTTTTTACAATATGGAATGCAAAATAAATGAATATGAATATGAATATGAATAAGGTACCTACTGCAAATCTTTCGGCAGACATGGTTCGAATTCTAAAACGAATTCATCGGAATCGGAATAACACCCTAATTTCCATTTTCTGAAGTCCTCAGATAATGTCTCGTTTGCTAATGATTCAAAAAGGCTATCTAGTTAGGCACATTCTTTAACTTATCAAGCATCGACTAATGAGGCACAATTAATTATGCATAAGTAGGTATTGACGAACCTATTCTGTGTTTATAAACCCTGGTAAATTGTTGGAAATACTGATAATTTAATGGAACCTATAATAATCAGTCAACCGTATGTATGAGACCGTATCCGTAACTTCACATACTTAGGTTAGTAACAGTGAAACAAGCAATAATAAATTTAACATTTGAAACGTTCTCTAGAACAGTAAGCTAAATACGAAATATGATTCATCATGTAAATGTAACTATGTTTCATTATAATGGGTGTAAAAATACACTTTAACGAAGCCGAGACTCATACTCCCCGTCATTGTAATATTTTGTTTGTACTGGACCTGGGAACCTTCAGGCCCTGCAGTCTCGACATGAATAGCGACAAAGATCTGTCGCTAAGTCGTATCGATCTCAAATTTCTTTAATAGATTTTCAACCTTATGCTTTGGAAATAAAGTTGAAAATCTATTAAAAGAATTTGACATCGATACGACTTAGCGACGGATTTTTATCGCTATCTAATGTCGAGACTGCAGGGCCTGGTTACGGAGATATTGACGGTCAAAATATCGACTTTTACTGACGTTTGTTTTTACGAAAACACGTTTTTATTGTTATAACACAGCTTTAAATACCCCCACGAGCCCTGCACCACTGCATGCGCCCATAAGCACAATGTTTTGCGTGTGTTATGGTAAGTTTACACGCTTGTCAAATCTCAGCAAGCGTCCACAAACGTCAAGGCAATATAAGCTAGGCTCGCATTTGGGAATCATTTGCATGCTTGTGAATGCGTGTGCTCCAAACAGGCAAGCATGGCTAACACCGAACTTGTTTCGGCTATTGCGTTTGGTTTATCATACTTCTGCTTTAAATACCGAATATTATAGAACTTCAGTATTTAAAGCACTTTCTCTCTATCGTTAAAAAACATAGTATATAATAATATCTCTCTCTACACTCTTTGATTATTACAGTTTGATGATGTTTTGTTACTTACAGACAGTATAAGGAAAACAAATTTAATGAACTGTTGTATGAACCATCTAGAGAGTTCAATAACTTCTGCCGTATGAGCTACTCTGATTTTGAATATTGCTGAACAAAAATTCACCCATGATTTCCAAGGAAGGTAGATACATACTTCAGAGAAGCTATAACAGCTTAATATCGTCTTGCCATAAACACTACGATTTGTAGCATCTGGTAATTCTTTCCGAAGCTTTCACTACTTGTTTAAAGTATCCGTTACGATCATTATCAAACCATCCGTTAGCATCTGTCGAACGCGAGCCCACAAGCGATACTAAACACGCACAAACGCGTGAATACATCGCAAGCGCTTGTCGCAAACGCCCTTTGATTTGTGGTCCAAAACCGACACACGACCCTGATCGGCGACAAGCTTCTCCAAGCACACTCAAGCCAAGCCAAATAGCCCCGTTCACACGCTTGTGCTTGTCGAGGCTTGCTAAGATGGCAAGCGTGTAAAGCCAGCATTACATTGCGCACTACACTACCGCAAACACCAAATTTTCACACCAAAAATAAAAGTCGTTTCCCAGCAATTATTTTTGTGCAATGTTACTTAGCTTAATGTACAGAATGCGTAGTTGCCGGCTATGTGATGGGCCTCTGTACACCCTGTATGTGTACCTTAACAAGGAGTCATAGCCATAACAAGCCGCTGTTGTTTTAAAATGCGTTACGATAACCCACATAGATATGCTTATCTCATATCATTCACTTTTGAACCTTACGTAATACACTTAGAGGCTATTTTAGAAACATACTTCTGTGAATAATCGTCCTGAAGCAATAAAATTATAAGTTGTACAACCGCAAATGAATCGAAAAACTTGGAAAAACCTAAGTATAATATTCCTTCAGTTGATATCGACATAGTTCTTTATCAATGTTTCGCATAGCCCTAAAAAAATTCGTTTACGGTCTATCGACATATTCGGTTCTCAAAAGTCGACTTTCTGAATTTATTTTGGCAATTCTTCGTTGGCGACTGTACAGATGGTTTGTACTCCCAGTCGACCGATTCAAAAATGTTATTATGCGAAAGGGACCGTGGTCCTAGTTTGACAGCGCAGCGGTCCCAGTCGCCTGAGTACTCGTTTACTATAAGCGTATACATTGACATAAATAAACGAGCCACCTGTTTTCTTGAGCCTTGTTGTAGGTACAACTTTGTGTTTCTTAGTATGTATTTATATTATGGATAACATATCGTTGTATTTTTTAAACAGATTTATATTTTTACCAGCTGTTGGCTGTTGCCCGCGACTTCGTCTAATCCAGGATGAAAAGTAGCCTATATCCTAACCCAGGTCATGGTCTACCCATGTGCAAAATTTCATCCAAATCCGTTTTAACGTGAAAGCGTAACAAACAAACAAACTCACTTTCGCATTTACAATATTAGTTAGGATGTGCATTTATAAGTTTTTCATACATTGGTTTTATTTCTTCGATTGTCGATTGCGTTCTTCAAGAAACGTTCATCAGGAAACTCCTTCACTACGGGATCCGGAACACCGCTCTGGATCTTCTTACTTCATACTTGAGTAATAGGATTCAGAGCGTTGACGTTAATGGAAAAAGATTTCCCGGATCTATAGTAACAATGGGAGTCCCGCAGGGGTCAATTCTTGGTCCTTTATTGTTTCTTATTTATATGAATGTTTTGCCTTACCTCATAAAAGATAATCATGATATAGTGTTGTTTGCGGATGACACTTCACTTTTGTTTAAACTTAAACGTCAGTAGCTGGTTACTGACGATGTAAATAGCTCGATCTCAAAATTAGTTTACTGGTTCAATGTTAATAATTTACTTCTTAATGAAAAAAAAAAACCAAATGCATTAAGTTTACGCTACCTCACGTTAGACAGGTGAAAGCTAATGTATTGATGAAGAGCGAATAATATAATGGAATCCTGAAGATAGCACAGTATTCTTGGGCTTAACTTTGGATGCTAAGCTTCAGTGGGGCCCACATATAGATAAATTGTCTAAAAAGCTAAGCTCTGCAGCATACGCTGTTAGAAAAATTCGTAATTTAACTGACATAGATACAGCCCGTTTAGTTTACTTTAGCTATTTTCATAGTGTAATGTCGTACGGTATTCTGTTGTGGGGAAATGCCGCCGACATTCAGACTATCTTTGTTTTCCAGAAAAGAGCTGTTCGATCAATTTATAAATTAAGTCCGAGACAATCTCTCATAGAGAAATTTAACTGTGCCTTCTCAGTATATTTTTGAAATCTTTTATATGCCCATAAAAATATAAACTTAGTTTATGTTGATGATGTTTTATAATTTACCTACATATCAAGTAGTAAAACACGAATTTTTGTGCAGTAGGCAACTAAAACGAAAAAAATAAAAACTATTTTACAAAAAAAAAAAAAAACAACCGACTTCCACATTTTTTGTGTTTTTTTTTTGGAAGTCCGTTGTTTTTTTGTAAACTAGTTTTTTGGTTAAGTTTTTTTTAACTAAAAGCTGCAGTTTAAATTTTTCTTTATGTCCTCGATCGAGCTCGTGGTTTTTTCGGCCACTATCCTCTATATTATACAGAGTGAAAAGTTGAAGCGGGCCCTGGCCTTAAATATTGATGCTACCAATTTTTATTCTGAGACAATATTCGAGTTTTTTCAAAAGTAAGTAAAACTGCATCCTAACATTTTTGAAAAACCGTTGGCTTGACTTGGGAATCCAACCGATACAAATTTGAAAAACACTTGCCAAAAAGTTACTGTTCTCACCCTTACAAAATGAAAAATGAGCTTGAAGTTCGCGTTAAAAACCGGGTAAAATGAATTATCAACCAAATAAAACACAAATCTACTCACTTAAACGGACGGACTTAAGTGGAATGCTACAAAAGTGTTCGGCAATTTACCAAATGGATACAGCAAATGATTCATAAATCACCCATAATTACGAAATTCATAAGTGGTCCTTATTCGGTTTTCGCCCTGAAGTCTCTCAAAAATTGGTCCTAATTCGATCGTAGCACGTGGTGTTCTATACTTCTGGCCTATATTCTATATTCCTCCATGAGAAAAGATGTTAGTTTATGAACCTATGTACCAGCACATTAAGTTACCACAAACTCAGATTTTCTCATTCAATTTTGAACTTAACCATCAACATTTTAAGTTTTAAAATCGTTTGGAGAAATTTTACAGTTTCGTGTAGCTTGACCTGCTGGCGACTGTACAACCCGTGCGATTTAACAGGGGACCAGGCCCTGCAGTCTCGACATGAATAGCTACGAAAATCGGTCGTTAAGTCCAATCGTTTTCAAATTTTGAACTTTAGATTTTAAACTTTATTTCCAAAATATAAGGTTGAAAATCTATTAAAGAAATTTGACATCGATTGGACTTAACGACCGATTTTTGTCGGTATCTATGTCGAGACTGCAGGGCCTGGCCCTGCAGTCTCGACATTAGATAGCGACAAAAATATGTCGCTAAGTCGTATCGATGTCAAATTCCTTTAATAGATTTTCAATTTTATTTCCAAAGCATAAGGTTGAAAATCTATTAAAGGAATTTGACATCGATACAACTTAGCGACAGATTTTTGTCGCTATCTAATGTCGAGACTGCAGGGCCTGGTGCTGTGTGTCACTCGTACAGTTCTGTTCAGTAGAGTATGGGCCGCATTCCAAGGAGCTGCCTAGTTAATTCGCACGGGTTGTGTGTATTGTATTTGACATTTTTCATTTATTTTTGTAGAAGAAAGTCATAGAGAAGATGTGTGCTGTGACTGGCGTCGGCGCTTACAGCGGTGAAGATGGAGTGGATTATTGGGATAAGGTCAAATGGGACGCTGAACTGGAAAACAACCAGGTAAAATATTACTTCGTTTCAGAGTGTGCCATAAGTTACTCTTAGTTTACACAAATGAAAATGCTGTGAAATATCTTATTTATTTGTCTGGCAGACATAACTAAGGCGGTCGTTGTACTACTGATTCTCTGGACTGCAATAAATAAATACCTATAAAAACGACAGTTTGAGACATTTGTGAGACTTGACGAATACTATAAATTAAGAATTCGACTGACAAAAACTTCAAAGTACGTCACGACAAGGGTTTACTTATTTTATATTCTTCACTTTTATTCAGGTTATCGTTATGACAAGCCAGATTCTATGTGACATGTTAACACACCAGTACATAAAAATTGAAGATATTAACCTGTTAATATTCGACGAATGCCACCACGCCGTGGTAGACCATCCCATGCGACTTATAATGAAACACTTCGCGAACTGTCCGAAATCAAACCAGCCGCGAGTTCTTGGTAATAAATTAAGTATATGGAATATTTATCACTGAATTATTCGTAATGGCTTATTTCTGTGAACTGCTTTTGTATTAACGCTTAATAAACAATAACTTCCTTTCCTAAAAACGATAACAGATATAACTATATATATTTTAGGCTTCCACGGAGTAATAAAACAGAATTGCTTCATATAAAAAAATGGATAAATTCCTGTCTTAGTGTGCTACCAATAGAATTGTTCCATTTCACTTAGCTAGACACAGAACAGCACAGCATAGCTAGATTTTGATTAATTACCCTTTGTGTTCAATTTGTTTGGCCGTTCCCTGTCTGCTTAGATTATTAATGTGATTATTTTTAAGGTTTAACGGCGACTCTCCTAAATGCAAATGTGAAGACGGGGAAGGTGGAGGAGACACTCCATGAATTGGAAATTACTTTTCACGCTACAATTGCCACAGTTGATGAGCTGGGCCAAGTTTTGAAGTATGTATTTTTTCTACACATATGCCCGGATTCTAAGATCTTCAAATAAAATCTCAAATGGCTATGATTCGAAGCTAGCGAGTCGGATTCAAGCAATTTATTTATATATAAATAATGATTTTATTTCTGTAAGTAGGTTTGTACAAACACTTATACGTCAATCATATTTTTAAACTACTAGACGAGGTCGGCGTTTCCTATCAGGCTACTCTGAGAAGAAAGGCCGAAACAAACTGAAAGGTCACAGTCTCTTTTAAAGTCCAGACATAATCTTGGTCAGATCATGTGAAGACCATGTCGATTAGCGTCTGAAATTGTCTTTTGAGGAAAGAATCACACAGATTGAGTGGACCTGTCCAGTCAGTGCACGAATTTGTCAGTAATCATGCAGCTCAACTCAGAACCTTAAAGAACTATACTTTATTATACACCAGAAAATACATAACAAAAAAAAAATACATTTAAGACTACAAAACATACAATGGGCGGCCTTATCGCTTTCTGCGGTCTCTTCCAGGCAACCTTGGAATGGACAGTTATTGCGTGGACAGAAAAATGGGGTTGTCATTGGTGCAAAATAATAAGCAATTTTCATCCTTACCCGTGTGTTCAGAAATGCATTGAGTCAAGATATTGAACCAATAGCACTATCAAATAGATAAACTAAGTAACCGAATCCATTCAAACCAATAAATAACATTGCAAGTATACAAATATGATTCTGTCTTGTCTGCGATGACAATTTTTTAACTGTATTGTATAAACTACATTTTATGTTCTTATTTCAGTTACTCGACGAACCCTAACGAGATGGTTCAACTGTACAAAGCATTGCCACCGTCTACAGTCTCTAGCACAGTAGCGAGGATGTTATTGGAGGTGCATAATCTCATCGCGGACGTAACATTGCCTAATCATGCTCCACAACGCAATGTTCAACTAAAGCACTGGCAAAAAGACATTAGTACAGATCCTAAGAAGGTAATTGATTGAGGTCAAATTACATTGCAACCAAAATTTATTTAGGATTTTCTTATTTAAATGGTCACTCAAATATCAACTTTGACTACATAACGTAGATAAGTGGCAATAAATGTAAATAAAATATATCATATTTTTTATACTTTAATTATTTTACTTTGAATAGTAACTGTTTGCGAACAAGCTTGTCCAGGGAAGTACCTTACCTATTTCAGCAGCGTTGCTGCGTTACGTTTTAAAGGGTATGGGTGCCGGAGTATATATGTAGATGCACATATACATAGCAAAAACGGAACCCTAAGGCCAACTTGCACGTTTAGTCAGGGTAAATGGTAGAGCTTGTAAACTCGGAGTTAAGTCATTAACATTTTAACTCTTATTACGCGTTGCGCCACTAAAAAGTAGTAGGGTTAGTTAACTTGAGGTTAGTGTTTTTTGAGTTAGAAACATTGCAGTTCAATCAACGATACATAAAATAGAATTACAATGTTTGTGCCCCCTGATATGTAATCCGACCAAAAATGAATGAACGAACAATGAACGGAAATTGTATACCCATCTTTTTTACACTACATTATGATACGTAATACTTTCTTGCCTTTGAATTTATAACATATCATTTCATTTTAATCATATTGTATGTGGTTTCCATGGAAATTTAGTTTATTGATTGACGAAAACGTCAGATATGCAAAAATATGTTTTAAGTTTTTTATAATTTGTATTCATTTTTATATGAGTTTATGAATATATTGCCTGCTGATATACTACCGACTTTTCACTTACTACAACGTCGAACAATATAAAATACAAAATAAGTTATCAGTGGTACCTCATAACGTCAATTAATTTTGACAATACGGACACTAACCCAGAGTTTAGCAACTTAACTCTCCCACATCGGTGGGTTAAATATTTAAAAATTTAACTCTTGGTGGCGCAAGATGAATTATTTGATTAACCCCAAATTAGCTGTTGACTTCAGAGTTATTTAGGATAACCCATGAACGCGCAAGTGGGCCAAATTTTGTAAAGTCCGTCTGTACGTCCGTCCGGAATTCCGGATGTCACAATACTATTTCACTCTGAAACTATTTGCACTATATCGATGAAAATTGGAAAGAAGTTGTATTATTTGCACCGCTAAACAATGGTGTAGTGAAAGTTTGAAAATATAATTAGGGTTGACACTCCCTATACATGTAACCGACGTAGGAAAAAAAAAACAACAATGCACTTAGCGTGTGGGGTAGGTATAGTTGAATCCCATAATTAAGAATGATTATTTTTCTACAGTTCTATGTGACTTTGCTATTAAAACTAGCAGAAATAACTTTGTATTTCGTAGCTTTTTGGTAGGCTAATTTATTTTTGCGGTCGATAATATCAATAGTGTGCTCCTTCACTGCGTGGTACACAAAACACTTTGCTGGTTTTCTCAGATGAAAACGCTCCTGTGATGCTTGTGGTATGCAGATATTCGTAGGCGACGCGCGACGGTGACTTACCTATTATTCATTTATTGTTTGCCATCCAAGAGAATAAAATATACTTACTTCTATTTTCTAGCTCGTAAAAGCAGTGAAAAACATGATAGCTGACATGATAATGTTTTTAGAAGAATTGGGCATTTACGGCGGCGCTTTGGGTATACTCGCCTATGTTATATTGCTAGAACGTCTGAAACGGAAAGCGACAACAAAAGACGAAGAAAATCTTTACAAAATTGCTATAACACATTCTATCGAGTAAGTATCACTACAAATATAAATCAAAGTCCCCCCGCCGCGACTGTCTGTATGAACGCGATAAACACAAAAACTACCGAACGGTTTTTCATACGGTTTTCATCAATGGACGGGGTGATTCATGAGGAAGGTTTAGGTGTATAATTCATTAAGTTTTGTGTAAATTGTCTGAAATATGACGATGATTGTTGAAGATGTCGGAAAAAATCATGCCGACTGGCAGCTTTACTAGCGTGTACACCGCGCGTACCAATAGAGTTATATGAAAACAATGGGGATATTTTCCGATAACGACGCGGGCGAAGCGGCGGGGAAAAGCTAGTAATAAATAAGTATGTGAGTTCAGTAGCCTGTCGTTAATATGAGATATCGATAAGTTCAGGCAGTCTGTATAATTTACTAAATCGTGTAGCGTAATTCAGTTCAATTTGAACCTCATGAATGTCACGCAGATTCAAGTAATGGAAATTCAGCATGAGACAGATGAAAATTGTCTATAGCTCTGTTAGCATGAAATTTTATTTTCAAGATCAAACTAAAGGCTAAAATGACTTACTTTAAGCATTTGTAAGGAAATTACCTCAATATTTTGCGAACGATTTTTTTTCCAATAATTTTTAATAACTTTTATGATTGCAGCGCACGAAACGTTTTATTACGAGCGATGGAGAAGGAAACTGGGTACGATAGAATAATTAAGTATTCCTCGGAAAAAGTTCTGCTTATGTTGAATATATTAAAGGAATATAATCCGACTGTGCTGAACACTCCGGGAGGTAAATATAACTTTCTATATTTATTATTTATCTTAATATTTTGTACATTATAAAAATAAACCTTAACTAAAACTTGAATTTCCTGAAACAGCTATGTCGCCACATAACTGGTACAATAGCCGTACTATTTGTTTAACTTTACGATTTCAAATAACGCTCTATGGTGGCGAAACTGTAACCTTGAATTCAGCACATGATTCCAGACCCCTCCCTAGTGTACAAAATTTTCGTCGGTTATCAAAAACAAATCGGCTCTTTCATAGAAAAGTGCTATACTATGCGGTCAAAATGTATGGAACAGCAATTTTATATTTATTACTGCGAAAAACTTCAACGCGCGATTCAGAATCACATGATTCTGAATCGCGATGATAGTCCACCAGACTGTATTTCGGCCATGTCGCCCAATCTCAACGGAAACTAGCCTTCTGCGCGGCAGATATTATAGTGCATAAGTGTGTGCGCAGACAATTGCACTCTATCTTCCCTCATTTTCAAAGTCTTGTCCCATTATTTGCCTCTAAACTGCGACCGAAATATGGCGGTACCGCTGTCTTAGGCCTTAACTCCAACAAAAATTCGTTTTTTTTTTTCTAGTCGCTCTAAAAGTTAACAAAGCAAGAAAACCGCTTTCGGCGATTATATTCACTAAACAAAGGTTCGCAGCAAAAGTTTTGTACAACCTTCTGAAAGATGTAAAGGACGCTAATCCAAAGGAATTCGACTTTCTTAAACATGATTTTGTCGTCGGATTCAATGTGAATCCGTTGAAAAACACAAGGGAAGAATACTATGTCAAGAAGTCCAGCCAACAAGCTTTACTGAAGTTTAGGAACAAGTAAGTTTTTGCTGTATTTCTTGTACTTTTAACCCCCGTCGCAAAAAGAGGGGTGTTATAAGTTTGTTCGCTATGTGTGTGTGTCTCTCTGTGGCATAGCTCTTAAACGGATGAACCGATTTGGATGCGGTTTTTTTTTATTTGAAAGCAGGTTTTCTAGCGGTGGTTCTTAGACATGTTTTTATCAAAATTGGTTCCGCCGTTTCAAGGTCTTCAGTTCTTTTTTGTGTCGGGGTTTTTTTTATTTTACCTAAGTATTCTCATTTAATATCGTCATTTTAGAAATATAGAATATAACAGTACGCCTGTAATCCCCGAATGGTTAGGCAGAGGAGTACCTACCTATTAGTATAGAGGTATGAGGAACAGGGTGTAAAGTTCACTCATACTCTATGGAAAAGGGGGATCCTCCGACCAGACGGGTGTTGTGTCTGGTGGGCAACTGCCCGACGATTGATGTAGGGACGTTGTATATATGCTAGTTGCGCGGTAAACTATGCTTGCGCGATGCAGGATTTTGTGTGACGACAGTGTGACGTGTAGCTCGCATGTGGCGATGTAGATACCGCTACATTAGTAACACCCACATTTCGCCAGTTATGTTTAAGTCCCATGCAATAGTTGCGAGCGTATTGCCACCAACCGTGCACAAATCTAGACTGGGCTGCTGCTGAGAAATTCCAGATAGAAAAACCCACTAACACTGCCCGACCTTGGAATCGAACTCTGACCTCATGCTCAGCAGTAGTGCTTGCAACTACTAGACCAACGAGATAGTCACGAGGGTTGATAAATAAACCATTTATTCTTTGCACACAAAAGCACAATTAAATTATTACAAATGACAGAATATAAAGAAAAGAAAAAAGGTGCCAACAAAAATAAAAAATAGTATTAAAAGCACTGCCATGTCAATATGTAGAATAGTCGTTACAGGTAGTAAATCTGACAGACAACCAGTTTTAAATTCAAAGCACAAACTCAAAGCATTTATTTCAAATAAGCCAATTACAGGCACTTTTGAATCGTTAAGGGGTCGGACAGTCAGAAAGATGAAGCTATAATGCCCATTCTAAAGCGTAGTAGGTAGCTATGGATAAGAACGGGCAAGCAACTCCATGGACACTCTTTTAAATCAAAATATTGTTACAAAAAATTGGTTATGTACATCATTCATGTTGATATTATACATTTGAGAACGATGTAGAAAGACGTGCACGTAAAAAGCGTCCGTGATAAAAAACATAAAAACAAAAAAAGAAACAATTCAGATATTAAAATAAGCCGTGGCAACTACGACATGACCAGTCCCTACTGGCGGCGCCCGTTCACGAACATGACGTATGGGTCAGCACCATTCAGCCTCAACCATTTTGAAGGGAACTTAATGATCCAACACGCGCCACCACCAGCGAGATATTTAAGTGAGCATGACATACTCTCAGCCGCCGGCGCATATTCAAGTCAATGAAAGGCTACTAAGGGGTATCGTGTTACAGTAGTTTTATCTCACGATGGCGGGTGAGCAATACTTGTAATTGTGATGACACGCGCTATTGTGTGCGTAACTGCAGGTAGCGTTAGCAAGTTCATCGGTGTTTCGATTTGTGATGAAATAAAAATATTTTCGTGTTCAATATTTATTTACATAAGTACATCAATATTTACAAAGGTAAAAAAAAAATCGTTCAAATCATAACTAGACCTTTTCGTGACAGTTTCATCGTCAATATCATCTTGCAAAATGATAACATCAAATTCGGTATCTAAGTAATTCATAATTTCAGTTTCTTTCTTAATCACACTTGCATATATTACGCCAGGTTTCGCTAGTTATATTTTCAAAACTTTTTTGAATAAGCTTTTCTGTATTAGTCATATTTTTTTCAACGTTTCCTTAAAAATATTCAATACGGTACTAAATTTTCACGTATATTTTCACAATATAAATAAACAGATCGTTTATTTATACTGTGAAAATATACAGCATACCATAACGGCATTAATGTAGGAAATAAATAAACCTTAAAGAAACGTCGTTTTTAAGAACCCCCATATGTTAATTTATGGTATTTGACGACCCTAAAACAAACAATACATAATTAGAATCACTTATTACGTGTTACAATTATATATTTAAACATTATTTACTTTCCTCGTTGTGAACAACTGTTTCCGTTTACTTTCCATGTTGAAGCTACGCGACGCATATTTTACTGCGAAACAGTTAGCACTGGTAGCCCGACCGGCGTCCGAGATGCGCCGCAGTCTCATCGCGGTGATCGGACCGGACCTCTCACTCCCTGGCTTGGTTAACGCCATGCTGGGGGACGAGGGGTCCTGGGCGGCAGTCGCCTCCTTCTGCGAACACGTCATGTCCCAGAAGGAGGCGGCGGAGCGCGCGCGGGAGGAGGATCCTCACGCGGCGCTGCTCCGAAGGCGGAGGAGGGGTTGAAGAAGACGTCAGTATGATAGTCATCTCCGACTCCTCCCGGGTGGAGACCAGCAGGCAACGGGTGCGGGGGCACCCTTGCCTGTATTGCACAGGCCTCCACCAGTGTCGGACGGGAGTGGCCAGGTGTTCCCGGCCATTCCCGTAGCCCCCCAGCCTGGGGGGCATGCGGAGCCCGCCAGCTAGGCGGGCAAGCGCCGGGAGGGTTGTGGATGTAAAGGCTGAGCCGGTTTCCCATGGCCCTCCCACCACGGCGATGTGGGAACACCGCTGAGTTTTAGTGGGTATACTGTCATTCGGACAGGAGTCCCACATACCCCGTCTCGTCCCCCGACGAGCGGAAGTGCATAAAGAATTTCTCAGCGAAAAAAAAAAAAAAAAAAAAAAAATAATGGTAGCCCGACCGGCAGGAGCGCTCCCGAGCTTACGCACACAGAAACGTGCATGTGCATCTACACACACAACTAATACTAACCCGCCTACGTGAGAAAGAACAACTGTAGCCATTAATTAACTGGGTCGTAGAGGTCAGATAGGCAGTCGCTCGATGTAAAACACTGCTATTCAGTTGCATCCTGTTAGACTAGAATCTGACCCCAACTTAGTTGTAAAAAGACTAAGCTGACGATAATGTAACAATATTAAAAACATATTTATGTTAAAATATACCACCATTATTATAATAACAATGTTAAAATCATCTTTAAAATTACTCACACGGCATTTAAAACTAATCAATATATGACTCATTTTCAGTGACCTCAACTGCCTAATATCGACAAGTGTAATAGAAGAAGGCATAGACATACCGCAGTGTTTGCTTGTACTGCGTTACGACCCGCCCTTGGAGTACCGATCGTATATACAGAGTAAAGGTTTGTATACTACAAAATTATGCGGCCCGTTCACACAGCGCTGCACTATACAATATTTTACAGTAAAATGGGATCATACGTCAACATCCAATTAATTCTACATGAAATGAAATGAAAAGATGTTTATTTCTGTAAGTAGATCTTTTAAGACACTTTTATACGTACATTTTTTGGTCAATATTTTAAAACTAGATGAGGCCCGATTGATGAGGAGAGATGTTTTGAAACTGGATGAGATTCCTGAGAAGAAATACCGAAACAAACTCAGGATGTCGTGGTCCTTTTTAAAGTCCAAACATTATATTATTAAGATTTTATGTGAGTCTCACAATGCGGGGCCATGTCGAAGGGCCTTTTGAAGAAAGCCATTGCAGCTTTGAGTTGACCTGTACCGACAGGGGGGGGGCATGCATTGGTCATTGTGTAGTTCAACCTTATTTTAGGAAGCGCAACGACCCGTCACACGACGCTACCAGATCCGCAGGAGTTTTGCGTAGGCTACATAAAAAATACTTAAAACCGCCAGACAGTTATAAACTCATATATTCTACTATCCTGCATGTTACTCACATTCACAGTCAGTTTTCAGATGTCATAAGTAATGTCATGTAAATCAATTAAAATACAATGTCTTCACTATAAAATAATTTGTTGCTCGGTGGTACATTAGAGTAGCTTATTATAAATAACAAATGCTGTATAAAACTGCTGTATGACGTGGCAATTGCAGTAAAATTATCGTAAAGGTCAACACCGTGTGAATGTTGGCTATTTATTTACATTATGAATGGGTATTTACACAATGATACAAAAATATATTAAACAATGTTATTTTCATAATTGTGCCAACTTGAAAGTAGTACAGAATCATTAATAACATCGATTTTCGTAGCTTTTACACCAGATGTATAATGAGGGCCTGGTACAGCACTGTAATAAACGCCAACACGCGTGGCTGTAACGGTCATAAAATGCGGGAACGAGACCCTCGTTATATTGGCCGTCCTCGCACGTTTTATACCCGACATGAGTCTCGGTGGTTGTTATAGTAATGTGCACTACATTTTTATAACATACATACATATAAGTATACATAAACTCACGCCTTCTTCCCATGGCGGTAGGTAGAAACTACAGAACGCCACCTGCTACAATCCTTACAGACTCCTATGGCCTTGTGTTATTTGTATAACACTAATCATTATTTAAACTACATTTTACTTCATTTCTATAACACCTATAATTATTAGCACTACATTTCTCTAACACTGGTCATTATTAGCACTACATTTCTATAACACTTATCATTATTTGCAGTACATTTCTATAACACTTATCATTATTTGCAGTACATTTCTATAACACCTATCATTATTTGCACTACATTTCTATAACATCTATCATTATTTGCACTACATTTCTATAACACTTAATATTATTAGCACTACATTTCTATGACACTTATCATAATTTTAGGCCGAGCAAGGAGTTCTGAGTCCAGTTACGTGATATTAGTAGACAGAGCAGATCAAAAGAAATTCATGAAAAATTATGAAGAGTTCCAACATACTGAACAACTTATACAGAGGGTAAGAAACTGTTTGGATCTTATTTTGTTTGGTTAATTTTGTTTCTTAGTGTGTTCTTACCGACCGAAAATGATTATATTTTTCGACCGAAAACGACATTCGGCCTCATGCAGATTCGACCGAAAACAAAAAAAATATTTTTTTGTTTGTTTGTAGTAGTAGTTTTTCAATATTAAAAGTAAAATAAATCAGTTTCAATCTTTTAATGATTATATTTAACCATTTAAAGTAAAATCATACGAAAATTAACTCAAAGACATTTTTATTTTTAATCAACCTGTTATTTTATGCAAAAAAAAGCAACTTTTCTGCAATTTCTCAGTTGTTGTGCTATAAGTCGTAACTTTGTATGATTTTTTTCTGAATAAATTAATGTTAGTGTTTATTATTTATTAGCTCGAATATATTTTTTTCGGCTACAGCCGGTATTAATTTTTTTGTCTAGGTTAATCATTAAATTAATAATATATTTTTAGATACTGATCGGTAATAATGATGATCGCAACGAACCGGCTCCGTCAGAAATCAACATCCAACTCTACAAAGATGAAGATTCACCCCCATACATAACACCACATGGAGGTACGTTATTGAAATAACATAATTACTTTTACTACTTAATTAACCAAAAGTCATTAATATAGTCGACCTCATAATTGCTTTACCACCTTTGTCACAAACTTCCATTGAATTTAAACTTTGCGAGGTTGAAACTAGGTTTAAAAGCAAAAATTTACCGTGACGTTTTATGACGTGCATCTGATATTTAACCTTAGTGTGGTAAAGCATTGACGCGGTCGACTATAAATCAGATAAACACGAGCGCCTAGATTTCGGAGTCAATTACAAATATTTTCTAAATCCATAGCTGTGTTTACATTGTTTAAAAAAAAAAATGTGTTTATTATCTTAAATCTAGATACATTTAAGTTGCCGGGGCTTCCCAGAAACTAATCCGAAGATACTTGTGATGGGATAAACCTCGCTCTTCCTCGATTAGTTTAATTGTTTCGTTGTGCTAATTAGGTATAAGTTACACATTTTTTTTTTTTTTTGTTTTTATCTATATAATTAGGTATGAGTAATAAAGAACGAATTCTACTTGAAAAAATAAAAGTTTAAATACGATACGGAAGTTGTTTATGGTTTCACTATCTCTTTCTGACTCAACATAATTTTTGGATATTTTTCTCACTTTCATACTAAGTTTTTCTATTAAGGGAGATGCGCTAAGGTAGCCCGCAAAATTAAAATTTACTTACGGGTTTTTTGCAGGTCAGTATCAGGTTCTAGGTTGGTTAAAATATGATTCGCAACCGTAACAAATATGGCTTTACAGAATTATAATAATTAGAATCAGCAATACAACTCCTTAAGTTAGAGTTGGTCTCAAATGTCATTATTTCATGAAATAGTCATTGAATAGGGTAATATGAACTTAGATAGATGTATTGATGATTTTTATGATTATAATTTAATAAATAAATATTTGATACGACCGCGAATAATATTTAGATCAACATACAACCTGATACTGACCTGTAAATAGCAAAAAACGTAAGAAAACTTGAATTTCGCGGGCTACCCTTACGCTTTCGCCTTACTTCTATACCTTTAACGCCTTTTCAGGTCGTTTATCATCAGTATCAGCCATAAGTCTGCTAAACCGATACTGTTCAGTATTGCCACATGATCAGTTCACTGTCATAACACCAATGTGGATTCAGGAAAGGAGAGCGGACAAACTGGGGACTGAGCAGAGGCTTGTAACCATTGTTATGCCTATTGCATGTCCGATTAAAGAAGAAATACTGGTAAGTTATTATAGTTCGACTACCTTAATTACTAATTAGAAAACGGCTCTCTTGGGATTAAGAATCTTCCAGATCCAGTCGCGAGTCTTTAAAAAAATACGCTCTTGTTGAAATGACATCACTTGTCAATGAAAATATATGGTTCTTCCAATATTTCTGTAACGTATCACCAAACCTCAATTGTGCACTACGAATGCTGAAGTATAATATTTCTATTTCATCTACAGGGGGCGCCTAAATATAGTTTGAAGTCGGCCAAACGATCCGCAGCACTAAATGCTTGTATCAAACTGTACGAAGCAGGAGAATTGGATGCTTTTACAATGCTACCCATCCGTTACACGTACGTTCCTAATATTGCACTCACACTACGTGGCCGTAAATGTGATACACGCCGTCTTATACAAAACGAGATATATAACTTTAGTCCAAACCCAAACCTTCGAGCCCGTAATTGTATTTGGAATTCTATTCCGTAATCCGTAAAGTTCTTAATACGAATTGACAACTTACTCGGATTTTAAATAAATTTTTGTATTTAGAATTTTAATGTGGGAATAGAGTTTTAAATTCAAAAATGGTTCGATAATTTAAACCTGAGTCTAAAGATAAATCTTGTTTTGTAATAAGTCCGCAAAAGTTTGAAAAAAAGTTGTCTGTATAGACTGACGTTTCTGTAGGACAGGCTCGGTCTTGAAACTTCATTTGCTTAATATTTACGTCGGGGTATTGTAGATCACTTAATAATAAACTTTCATCCCCTTATTAATAAACACGGATCTTAGTTACAAGCAGTAAAGAAAAGAAAGAAAGAAAAATATTTTGTTTAGGACACGCACAAGAAATACAAACAGTAAAAAAAAAATATAGAAAAGAAGCATTTGAAACTAACAAAATTTATATTAAAAACTAGCAAAAAAATAAACACGAAAAAAGGCCTGTGCGAGGCCAAAAAGCCAATACAACCTCAGAATTGTCATAGAAAGACAAGAAAGAACAATTGTTTATTCTTCACCATACATTTTTCCATATGTAAGTTTGGCATAACTTTACTCCGCGTTTTTATTAATAAGGGGTCAAACAATGACACTTACTTTTTTTAACTTCATCATGTTAACGTATTAAAATGATATTACAGTGCAGTAGACTTTGACGACACGGATGTTAAGTCTTGCTTACCGAACTGGCGTAGCGATGACTTAGGGGATGCAGGCTCCAATGTCCCACATCCAGGCACAAAGAAACGGGTCCGGAAGCATAGAATACAGGTTTGTTTTACAAAAAGTTTCTATAGTCAAAATAAATATTTCTTTAATTTCAATCTCTAAAGTTACGTTTCCTAGAAGACTGGAGGCCGCCACATAACGGCCGCAGTGACAGCTGTCATGAAAATAATGACAGCGTGGTTTGACTTCACGGTGTTAAAAAACGCTCTCTAGGGAAACACGCCAACTTACAGTACAACTATTTGGGAATCATTGCATTTCCGAATACAAAAGAATGCTAATTTCCATGTCTATCAATTATTAAATTTCTCGTGTATAATAATTTGAATTCAGAACTAAGTACTTTATTGTGTTGTTACGTCAAAACAACAATATTTAATTTTGAATTCAAATTATTATACACGATAAATATAATAAGTAATGGACATGGAAATTAGCATTCGTTTGTATTCGGAATTGCGATGATTCCAGAGGGACGTTAAGAAAATGCTTGTATTGTACTTTCATAAATAAAGTTGCAGTGATGATTCGCCGGTAAATTGCGGACACTATGTGGCGGCCACCGCTTTTCCAGGAAACCGTCGCCTAACACCCATACGATTGACAGCGCTTCAATGACATAGATTGTAAGTATTGATCAACGTCGAACACGTATGCAATAGCTCAGGATCATCGATGATTGATGCTTATGAAATCAAGCTAAGTCAGATCGATCTAAATGAAAATAGATTGGTTTTGTGTCGATACGTAACATCGTACGTGACTGATCAACAAATAAATAAAATACGTAATAAGAAATCGGTGACATTGGTGAAGGAAAAATGTCGTGAGGAAACCTGGACCAGTTAATATAAGTCTAAAATCGCCAACCCACCTTGAGCAAGCGTGCTGGTCACTGCTCGTGCCTTCTCTGTATGTGAAGAGGTATTTGGCCTGCAGTGGAACAAAAGTAGGCTGGTATTATTAATAAGAAATAAAATATCGTCCTAATGTCACTAATAAACTAATTTCCAGTTCCCGTCGGTCCTCGACAGTGTACCAGACGGTGATGTATACTATCTACACATAATAAAGTTAACGACTGCGTTCGAAGAACCCAAAGATTCTCGCGAGAAAGCGCTGTATAACCTTCTTCAGCAAAGCGAAGGATATGGTTTCTTGACCCAGAAACCATTGCCGAAACTGTGCGAGTTCCCTATGTTCATGACTGTTGGAGAAGTTGCTACTTCTATCGATGTGAACTATGCCGTTATCAAGCTCAATGCGAAAATGTTCCAGTTGGTGAAACAGTAAGTTGTTTTTGGATATTTTGTAACTTATGTGCTCAATTTCCCTTATTTTAGAAGACAGTAATCAAATCTAGTATAAAAAACAAACTTTGGAACTAAATTTGAATTAAGTAATTTTAAATCAGAAATAACTTAAAATTTAACAAAACTATAATTTTATGTTTAATTTTCTGGGAAACTGAGTATCAAATATTTTTTTGTGAGTAGACTTTCCCTTACCTACGTAATTGTTTTCAAACATCACAATATTTTATAAACACCTTATATTCCAGATTCCACTACTTCCTATTCGAGCAAGTACTAGCTATTGCTAAAAAATTCCTAGTTTTCGAGGGCAAAGTCAACTGTATGTATGTTGTGCCCGTGAAGGATAACAACGGATACGATATAGACTGGAATATTATGACCACACATGACTACATACAACCAGTTCAACCAACTTCTTATGAGGTATTTATTATTCTGTAAAACACGTATTTTCGGCGTGTAAAAGCTCGTTATTGCCGTCTCGTATCGCTTGTTACAGTGAAAATCTCTTACCACCGGTGACCATGATCCGCCAATCCGTCATATTGCTGGCTAAAACAATCAAATATTGTCTTTGATAGGCTCACCACTTTAACCACTATCTCTCTGTCACTCACAATTATGTTTGCAATCGTGCGTACACGCACTTACCATTTAATTACGCGTGTTTTATACGACCGTGCAATAAATCCCGAAAATATGCCCAATCTTATACGGACGTAATATTACTTGGAAGATTAATTGTACATGTCTTTGTTCTGTAGGAGAGGCTCTTCATAGATGTGACGCCAGAAAACTACAAAGATTGCGTCGTGACGCCCTGGTATAGAGTTCAACCAGACAGGTATTGGTGTAATTTTTTACCGAATATGTTGACTCGTGTTTTGAAATGGGTTTTTCATGTATTTTGTTTTTATTTCACAGGTACATAGTCTCGAATGTTCTAGAATACATGACACCGCAATCTCAATTTGATTCAGATTCTTATTTGACATTTGCTGATTATTATGCCGACAAATATAAATTGGAAGTTATTGGTGAAAAAACACAGCCTTTATTAGAGGTAAGTCCTTTGAGTACGTAACGTAACCATTTGCGTTCTCGCCTTAAAATCTTACTCAAGTATACCTGCAACCATAGAAATACACGGAAATAAATCGTTAAGCCTGCAGCTTCGGATCGTATAATCGCCTAGTTTTGCTTCTATACGAAGTAGCTATTATTGCTTTTATAGAATGTTTGATCAACATCTGTAAGGTTTTAAACATAGTTTTTTATTTATTTTTTACTATTGTCACTATTGTCGTAGGTACGCAACATAAGTTCAAGAATGAACTGCTTACTGCCCAGAGCGGCCACCATTAACTCTCTGACGGACAAACAAAAGAAACTGGTGTCGGCTTCCCAAGGAGATGACAAGACCAACAGGGGCTTTGCGGAAATATTTGTTGCGGAGTTCTGTGTAAAATATGATTACCCCGGCGTTCTTTGGTACAAGGGCATTGTGTTGCCGAGCATCATACACAGGTAATTTCCAGCTTTAGCTAAAGCTCACATAAAAAAAATAGAGGTATCTTCAGACCTGCATAAAGTGCTCTTTGTTTCAAAAATTGTTCTTTTCCAGGGTGTTTATGTTGCTAGTAGCTCACGAATTGCTCGTAGAAATAGCCGAGGACACCAAATACGGATCGCCGATCCGTAAAAAAGGCAAGTATAAAAATCATCCTGATATTTCAGGCAAGTAATTGCTTAGTTTTTGGTAATATCTTAGTACATGGTGGTTAATCCCATAATGCGGTTGTCATCTACCTACATTAATATTTTTTGTGAATGCTGGGTAAAACAATTTCTTGTGTAATCTAAATAATGAACACTGCAAAATTGACGCTTAAACCAGCTGCGAGCTGTACGAAAACGCTAACTAGGCTTTTATACTATGAATAAGATAACAACATCACGCCTGTAATCCCCGGAGGGTTAGGCAGTGGTGTACCTATAGTATACCCACATTTCGCCAGTAAGTCCCATGTAATAGAGGGCAAGTCTATTGCCATCAATCGGGCACAACTCCAAACTACTGGCTGGTACTGAGAAATTCCTGAATAATTGGGTTCAAAACAATTTACATATTAAAGACAGAATACAAAATATAGGTAATCAGTCATTTCAGTATTCACTTCTCCATGCTCAAGCCTCAACTTCACATTACTAACCCTCGTCCATATGCACATCAATGTAAAAATCGTCCAGTCAGCATGGCCATTGTCCTATCATCTTCTTAGCGTGTCGATGGCAATCTAAATGGACTCGGGCCCAGAATTCCGGTACGTGTTTGGCGCCATCACTAGCGTCCATCAGTTCCTGTAACGTGCAGCTGACAGTTTAGTGATAAATGAATTTAAAACAATTCTGTTTCTGTCAAATGTTTGAAGATGATAGAGACAGAATTATGTTTTAAAACTTGTTTTGCGCTAAACGTTTTAGTGATTGGCAGTGCAAGTGGGTCTAAGTGTCGCATCGTTTGTGGAACAGCACCACGTTTACACTCCAAGGCGGAGTCGTCTATGAATCTCTACGAGCAGGCCTAGCATGACGCTTTCTATTTCTACGAAGAATAGACAGACATCTTTCTATACAAAGTAACATTTCGTTTCTCCATTTTTGACATCGCACCGTAGAAATCTTTCTAACATCTGTCATTTTGTCTTTCGTTTCTAAGAAGCTTTGTGTAGGTCCTTTTTATGTAGACTATTTCGGAAGTAAGTTCCAAACTGTCAAAATCACACTGACAAGACAATTTAGTTTTGTAATCGCCATGCTAAAGACAGTAAGTAGAAAACTTTCTACTCGACGGCCACAAAGTATATACGGTTATCTACAAAACCATGATTTTACAGGAACGCGTTTTCTATCTTCTCCTATTTTCCATCATTTAGTTAATAGGGCATTACCAAGGAAATGGTTAAGGCCAATATTACTGTAATATTTTTTGTTCCAAAATACGGTAATTCGGCCCTTTGAGAAAAAATGTAGTTCTCTTTATATACGTGACTTAATAACAGTAAAAAGAGTAGTAATAACAGTAGTAAGAGTGAATTTCGTAAAAAGTGCAGTTGACTCTTTCTACTTTGCTGCTGTCGACACGAATAGTCATTTTTGTCTACTCTTCCGTCGATAAAACGGTGCTCGTGCTAAGCCTGCTGAACAGGTTTGCCTTACTTCGGCCAACTAGGTCCGGAGTCTGTTTAAAGACTTCCAGGTTACCCAAGGTAACAGTTGTCCAGGTGGAACTAATGGTTTCGGTAAGGAAGCACTGTCTCGCCACAGCTTTAGCCTTTCTTTGTCTTATTGTTATCATCAAAACTTGCAAATAACATTTTAATATATCGGCCTTATCGACGGCAAGTCTCCTTTAGACAATATTGGTTATTAAAAGAGTGCGTAAATGAATATAATTAAAATGACTACGAACAATAAAAAAATCATCTATCACACAAGTTCATTTGGTTTTAAGTTTAGCAATAATTCAACATTATTACTCCATAGGGTGAATCTTTAAAAACGAATTTACTTCCTCTTAATTAAACGAACTGAAGGAGCAATACGGCACGTCTGACGGCACGGTTGGCGCAGTGGTTAAACGATTGACTGCTGTGCTGCGTGTCGCGGGTTCCATTCCCGCACGGAACAAATATTTGTATGACCTACAAGTAGTGGTCCCGGGTCTGGCTGTTTGTGTATGTGAGTTGGAATGTTTGTAAACGCACCCACAATACAGGAGAAATTTCTAGTGTGGAAAGTAGCTTTTTATCTTCAAATAATCTGTTGTCCTGCAACATGCTGACTGTTCGCAAACTTTTCATTACCAGCACACCATGCTTGCTTACTATGCCGAGAATACTAACTATACGGGTAAGATTGGTTAAAAGAATGCGCAAATTAATATAATTAAAATGACTACGAACAATTAAATTAAGTATTTGTTTATTTATGGCAACTAGGCCTAATTGTTCGTAACATTGTTCTAAAAAGTATTGTTAGTAAATAAACACAGAAACAAAAAGAAAACATTCATTCATCACATAAGTTTATTTGGTTTTAGGTCAAGCTTTAATTCAACATTGTGTTACTTCATAGGGTGAATCGTTAAAAACTAATTTAATTCCTCTTAAACCAACTGAAGGAGCAATATTAAAGCAGGTTTTTATTTTCAAAAAATTGTTATTCTGCAACATGCTTACTGTTCGCAAACTTTTCATTAGTGATGCAACGAATAGTGATTTGGCCGAATACCGTATTGAATATTCGGCGGCTTTCAGCCGAATACCGAATATTCGGCGGAAGATACACTACAATTCACGCGAACAAGTTACGACAATTCTCGGTGCGGTGCGTGCGGGGGTGACGGGGTGGGAATATTTGGCTCATTAGCCGGCAAATTGTGTCACAACAACGTGCTGTGTTTTATGTTATCGCAGATAAACATTAATTCATATTGTCTAATATGGCTTCAGTTACGAATAAAAAGTCTCCTATTTGGAAATATTTTGAAATTTCAAATGAAGTTTCCAAGTTAGCTATGCGTTTGTTATGTAAAGTCAAGGTCTCGCGTGGCGGAGAAGAAAAAAAAGGAAGTGAATAAATTAAATAGCTACTTACGACTTTTTCAATATTTTATTTATCTTTTACTAACATTTTATGATTTTATTTTTAATGATCTGTTGAAAGTTATAATGCAGGTTAATAGGGATGTCCCTCACACTAGGGATGTACCAAAAAAATCGCCCATAATATTTTTCGCCAAAATATTCTTCCGGCCATATCTTCGGAACGGAAGATGGTAGACTCTTTAGGGTTGGACCGTAGGGTGTCAAGAACAATATTTATTTATTACGTTCAGCTTGCAGTAGTGTTTAAAGTGAGAGACTATTCTTAGAAGCAGGTATTGTGTATGAAGAAAAGCGCAATCGTCTGTTACCAACACATGCCGAAAAAGTTGTTTTTATTCACCATTTGCTTTTGATTAATTTTAAATATTAAAAACACTACCATCTTCAATATTGAGAATATAAATAAATGAATTAGTGATAAATAAATATGTTTTTGATTAAATTGCGTTTTTATTTCATTTTTATTAGATATTGCTATTTATTGAAAAATGTTATTATACTGTACCAGATTTTAAAAATCATAATTTTTAATATTTCTGAGTTAATTTTTGTTTTGTTTTATTTAGTTTTTAAGTATTTTAGTTTTCAATTTCATTTTACTTTATATTTGTATGCCTTCACGGCAAAACATAGCGCCCAAATATGTTAACCTAAAACCTTTATGTAAATACCTATGTTTTACAAATAAATATTCTGATTCTGATCGGTATTCGGCCGAATACCGAATACTGAAAAAATTGACGAATAGGTCGAATACCGAATACTGAAAAAAGGCCGAATAGGCTGAATACCGAATAGTTGCCGAATATTCGTTGCATCTCTACTTTTCATAATCAGCACACCATGCTTGCTTACAATGCCGATAATACTAACTGTACAGACAGATATTATGCATTTCAAACTCAACCCCAAAACAAGCCTCGAAAAAATAAAAAAAAATCACATTCCTAGGCCCATTTCTGTTGGGCACGCCACAATTGCGGCAGTAAGTCCCCTCTTTGAGGAGTGGCTTGAGAGGCGCCACGCCGTCCTCACCTTCCGCCTGACGTAGATCCTAACCGGACATGACTGTTTCGGGAGGTTCCTGTTTCGGATAAGGCGGGAGGAAACTCCCGGGTGTTACCATTGTGTGGATGTCGATCCACACAATGGTAACACCCGGGCGTTTCCTCGGAGGACACGGTGGATTCATACGGTGGAGGTCTGCCCGGCTTGCGCGGAGCACCGCTGTGTCCTCGTGGCGGCGACCGGCGGCGGCCATCTCTCGCGTCCGGCCCTGGTCCAGGCCATGGTACAGACCGAGAGGGCATGGGAAGCCGTCACCTCCTTCTGTGAAGCAGTAATGCTCGCGAAGGAGGAGGCGGAGCGCGTGAGGGTGAGGCAATCGTTGAGCTCTCACGCGCCTAATCGCCGCAGGAGGAGACGCCCAGGGCGTCGGGAATCGATAGCCGATTCCCGGCCACCGTAGGCGCGGGCTTGCGGACGGCGAGCAATGGGTAGCTCGCCGTCCGGTAAGGAGCAGGTCCGGGTCGACGGCGCGTTGTGTTACACGCGCACCTCAAAGAGATGTCAGCACCATTGACGGAGTCCGATAGGGTCGATACCTGCCGGGGTCGCGGATTGTTCGAAAGAGTTACCGTGGCCCTGTCGCACAGGCAACTAAAGGAACACGAGTGGGTTTTAGTCAGTAAAAGTCTGACACGCTCCCGCTCCGCCCAGAGCGGGAGAAGTTATTTGATGAATTCCCACCCAAGCAAAAAAAGAAGCCCATTTCTGTACAATAGATTGAATAGAGAACTAAGCATCGTAAGCTAAATTATTTCAGCTATAATAGTAATAATTATGTAAATATATATGAATCATTTCTTACCAACAGACAGAGGACTTACGTCCGAACTAGGTAGAATACATTAATATGTAGTTGTATTTTGTTTTTAAAATTTAATTATTTGCAGTGCAAGACTGGCAGCCAGTAAAAGGCAACATACAAATTGCTACTAACTCACTTCTCGCCCAAGTTGAGGAGCCAACCCAAATAACATCAGTAGACAGGTAAGATTACATTATATACTTTTCAGGGACAGTTCACACCAAACTTATTGTCAGCCGCCGACTGTGAGCGTATGTACAGTCACGAGCACTAATATGTCAACACTTGGCAACTTTCAATAGGTACCGATTTTTTTGTGAAATAACAAATGCCACGCTGAAATACGACTTATTACATAAACCTATGGGTTCGAAAATACTATGTTCGTAACAACAACAAAAAAACATTCAAAAATTAAAAAGAAAATCGCTTTTGATTTAGCTAAGTGTATACATATTTATGCTCGTGACTGTACCAACTAGAATTTTTCGCCGCGTGGCCAAAAATGGAACCAACGCTGCCATCTTGTTTGTCAATACAATTTCTGTGACCATTTCATTTTTTTTTACCAACAACGGCCTCCAGTAAATGTTCCGGCGCCAAAAGATCCTTGTAGCACGTTCAAAATGTCAAAGTTCAAAACGCTGACTTTAAGCGAGCGTCACGCTTGGTGTGAACCTGCCGTAATCAATTTGAAATATTGTTTACCATTTTATGTAGTTTCAGTCTGTTCACAGTTATTTTACCTCTGAGGTTGCATCGCTGTCAAAATCACAATGAGCTTTATATAGCTATTGGGTTGCTGCTGTCAGGGGTAAAATAACTGAATGGACTGTACTGTTCTCCTGGTTGTTTATACGAGTTATAAAAAAAACTGTTTATACTAGATGGTAGCCGTCTCAGGAACTGGCCTGCCTTTAGTTTGACAGCTTTATAACTTTTGTTCCCAAGTTTTCTGAAGTAAAATTCATAGACAACCAAGTTCCTTTTTTAACTTTAGCACTTTCAACGTTGTTTTATATTTAATCGATATCATGCTACAAACATATTTTTACTTTTTTTAGGATTAATAATCCTATTGATGATGATGGCGGGAAACGGCGCATCTTATCTATGAAAGAATGCCTATACCAATTGCAGCAGAAGAGGCTCAACAAGGAATTTCCGTGGGACGTAAGTACTTTTGAATTTCAGTTTGAGGCTTGAAGTTTATTTCGACTGAAGGCATTTCAGCTGCATGCGATTTAAGCTGTATATGCCGTCGTAAACGAATCAGAAGGAGTACATAAGGATCTTAGCTGGTGGCGATCTGTAGTTTCTGCCCACCCCCATGGGAAGAAATATCATGTGAAGCATTATACGAAGCGCCTCACAGCGAGACCGTCAAATGTACTGAAATAAACTCTTTAGTACTTACGCAACTTTTAAGCTATTGCATAGCTTTTATCGTGGGCTTTGAGCGCGGCGACCGAATCAAGAAATTCCGTAACGAAAATAAAACCTAACACCCCCCACTCCGCCTACCATGTAGCTCGGCCGAGCGTTCGCTTAACGGGTATGTATATGGTACGACTGTACTTGAATTAATATCAAAGAAAAAAAATACTGCATAAATAAATAATTATAATTGCATAAGTTGATAAAAAATGCTATGCAATAGCTTTACCGCGGCAGTCCCCGAGTGCCACACGTGTTTTTTTTTTTTTTTTAATATTTCATAGTTGATCAACAATAGATAGATGAAAAAAAAAAGGCTTAGGCGTAACATCTTGATCTATAAATGCAATTTGTAAACTATAAAACCAATTCGAATTGATCGATTTTTTAAATAAAATAAAGTAGTCATGTCATAACTTAAAAAACCTTGTCCAATAAGCTGGAGTGTCCAGTGTCCATACACCTGCACTACTGAGGACATAAAAACGCCACTGATGCCGCGATTGGCGTGGCCACCTACTGGGCCACATAATATTAGTTTTTCATTTACTATTGATTCGAAAAGAAGAAGAAGAATCTAACAAAATCTAAATAATCATCTACTTTCAACAGGAGAAGATGGAGCCAATTGACATAGACCGCAACCTGTCAACAGTGACAGTAATGGACGTGGAATGTTATGACGAATTCGTGTCTGCGCCGCTGAACCCGAATCCCACGTCGCCTTGTGACGTCAGGCTGCCGTCGCACCCCGTCTATGGACATTCCGCCGCTGCTATTTCTGCGCCACCCGCAAAGTATGTACCATCTTCATCAACCCACACTTTTCTCAATTAACGCGTGTAAAGAGACGCTTAACAAAGCCGATAGTCCCTTGTACTCCCCGTCTTTGTGTTTTCTTTTTTTTTTTTTTTTTGTACTGGACCATACCTGGTAACCTGGTCACAGAGATATTGAGGGTCAAAGTTCCAAGTTTTTATTACTCTTTTTTCACCAAAACCAGTTTTAAATGTTATAACTTCAAATACCCCCACAACTCGTGTACTGTTGCATGCACCCATAAGCATAATGTTTTGCGTGCGTAATATTGTGCGCTGCCTTAAACAGAGATTTTTCACACCAAAAATTAAAATCGTTTCTTAGCAATAATTTTTTGCTCAATGTTACTTAGTTTGATGTACAGTATGCGTAGATGACGACCTTGGGATGGGTCATTTTACACCCCGTATATTGGAGTCGGCTTCCAGTGTAGCTGGAAGCAGATGAATATCACTATTTTTTTACACGGAGCTTCTGCCTATCTGACCTCCTCAAACCAATTACTGGTTAACACGATACCTGAGCCCCCAAAGTATGTGCCGTAGTTCGTAATACTTTGCTGTACTTGTGAAAATATTTTTGTTGTTGTTTGTGGCGACAAAAACGTGGTCTGGTCAGGGCAGTCCCTTATTACTACGCATAAGCTGTTCTCATAATTTATAGTTCGTGCCAATGCGAGAGGATGAAGCAGGACTTTACAAAATAGAGGCGACTATGCCATGCAATATTTATTTTATACCTATTTGGAAAAAAGAACGCCTGATTATCCATACTAATATTATAAATTCGAAAGTAAGTCTTTATATTACCTTTTCACGCCTAAACCACTGAACAGATTTCGATAAAATTTGGCAAGGAGATAGATGGTATTCTGGGGAAGGACATTAGCTTTTTCCCCGGTAGCACGTTCCCGTGGGATAATTTCCGACAATAACGCGGGTGAAGCCGCGGGTAGAATCTAGTATTATATAGTATATAAAATGTATCTTGGATTTAACGTCTTGAATCCCGCGTAATGAGACACACTGATTATCTATTGTGTCTTGCTCGATATCGCACCCTCGGGAGTCGATTTAAATTACGCCTGAAATACAGCAATTATTCAAAAAATCTACTTTTTCGTTATACTATTCAGATTCTAATAACATTATTATCTCTCCAGATACAATGACCAAATAGAACTCCTTAGACAAACGGGTTCAGGAAAAGGGCCAGAGTTGCGAGACATGCTAGCTGCGCTGACAACAATCAAATCCCACGATACGTTCAATCTAGAACGTGTGGAGACTTTGGGAGACTCTTTCTTGAAATTCGCTGCGAGCTTATATTTATACCACAAGTTCTCGACCCTTAATGAAGGACAACTAACAAACATTAAGGGCAGACTGATTAGTAACAGGTAATTATTAATATTATTATTTAATTTAACGATAGAAATCTTACGACATTTAATGGAAAATGCATTCTATAAATCAATCTACCTTCCACAAGGTAGACCAACGACCTTGTGGAGGTCGCAGGAATCCGCTAGATACGAGAAGCACAGGACCGGTCGATGTGGCGACGCTTGGATGGGGCTCACGTTCAGCAGTGGACGTCATTCGGGCGAAATGAAATCAAACCATCCAGTCTATCGCAGTCCACTGCTGGGCAAAGAAAGACCTCTTCTAAAGTGGCCTCACAAAACCTAGTTCTCTGCTTCTGCATCTTGTTGGTCCCAGCTGCTTATTTAATGTCATCGGTCCATTTAACTTCTCCTGCCCAGCGGGACAGGACAAGTTTACAGTAATGGTTGACGCACATTTGGGCGGCCGCATCGCAACGCATAAATCCTCCTACATCACTTTCGTACCGCACAATACAGGCGGCTCGCACCGTGCTTTTTAGGATTCCGGGGGTTTTTGCCATTTGGCTAAAGGACAAAAACGGAACCCGTATAATTTTTTCATGTCCTGCTGTCCGTCCTTCTGGATGAAACACATCCATTTTACTCGGAGACTATTTAGCGCTATATCGATGAAAATTGGACGGTGCATCTGTAAACAATGGTGTAGTAACATAAAAAAAAATTGAGTTGTCACTCTCCATACATCTAGCTGAGGGATGAAAAATAATAATTAATTTCCCATAAGCGTGTGGGGATCATTGGATCCTATAATTAAAAAGATGACGTTTCTAAGCGGCTTTCTTATTTTAGTTGGTAGTTTGTGAGATGTGGGAGGTTTTCGGTTGCAACCGCACAAATAACTTTCGTTTTTCATCGTTTTTTCTAGACATACTATGAAATACAGAATTATTTTTGCGGTCGATAAAATCAATACGGTGCATGAGAAATATTCATCCCAACTGCGTAAAGCTTCACTATGCGTGGCCCGACAGGCACATGGCCGGTTTTTTTAAATTGAAATGTGATGTGCTGCGGCCCGATACGGCTTTAATACACGCTTGCCGCATTAGTTCAAAATCGAAACTTTGCATGTCACCTCACTTTTCAAATATTGAGTGCATTCTAACATCTAGAGTTTGTTCCATAGAGGGCGAAGTTAATAATGAGAATATTTGAAACCTATATTTAATTTTAGGAACCTGTACTACGCTGGGGAGCGCTTCAACCTAGCGGGTCGGATGAAAATAGAGCAATTCGCTCCAAGAAAAGATTTTATGTTGCCAGGATTCTTCGCGCCGCGCAAGGTTGAGGAGTTCATTACAGAAAAACAGGTTAGTCTGTGTCAATCTATATTATTATATATTATAAATTATGGTCTCTTTTCGTGTATGTCGGTGTGACCGCGTTGTTCTTCTAAACTGCGCAACGGATTTTGATGCGGTTCTTATTGGAAAATAGCAGCAATAAAACCAGCAGCAGTGGTCTAATAGTTTACTATATATATACGTGGTCAATATTTTTCACACAAGTGACAATGTACAGACATAAACAGAACCGTAACTATGCTTATTTAAAAAACGGTGACAGACAGGTGTAAATATGATTATCATACAGGCCAGTGTAGTTGCCATACCATATATACGACCTCCAATAGTTCTCACCATCATTTAGAGAATTTAGTCCGGAAGGGTTAAGTGTATAAATCAATATATACATTAATATTAAATTTACATAATATCACAAAGAAACTGATGTTTTGTCAAGTCGTAAAATCGTGCGAATTGGAAGTAGGGGCAGGGGTATTATAGGGGCGGGTTGCTAGTAATTATAATAAAACAATTGATCCATAACATCACGCCTCTGTTTCCCGAAGAAGTAGGCAAAGCTTTATTGTACACCCATATTTCATCTGTTATGTTTAAGTCCCACGTAATGAGGGCCGAGCCTAATGCCGCCAACCGGCACTGTATAGACTCAGGGCTGCTACAAAATAAATCGTAATGGAAAACCCCAATAACACTGCCTAATCTGGGGATTGAACCCTGCACCCTAATTGCGTAACACACTATCAATCACAATCTGAATCATTTTAAAGCCTATTACTAATCCATTGCTTCATATGTTTGAAAAATTTGCCTGCACAACAACGCAAATAACGCAATGAATTTTGTTAAACCGTCAAAATGAAAGCCATTCCTACTGTCAGTGTGTTACGCAATTAGCCCGCTGGGCCCCATGATCAGCAGTCCTGCTTTAGACCAATTAGGCATGGAATGAAAAGGGGGACATTATCCATGATATAATATAATAATAATAATTTTATATTATTATACGAAGTAGAAATGAAAGACAAGGTACAATTGAGTTGCAAGTTATTTACTTTATATTTGATTCCGCCCTTATGGGCTCATTTATAAGCATAAGTATATGCAAATTGATCATATACCTACATATTTTTTGATTGATCTATTCTAGTGAACATATCGTGCGTGGCTAGTTTTGTAAGAACTTTTTATCAATGAAGATTGAAAAATATCGTCCACATTGAATAGAATAGAATAGAATACTCTTTATTATGTACACATAAATCATTGAATTATTTTTCTTTCCGTTCAGCATGCTGTCGTTCAAATAAAATATTGAAATTGATTCCCTACTTATGTCTAGTATGTACATATTTTTTTAAATCTAACAGTATAAAATCTTACAATCGCTTACTGAATCTAAACTAAAAGTGTATTTTAGAGATCCAGAAAGCGATTATAATATAACAGTTATAATGCAACTTTAAAATATTATTTTTACATATGGATTCATATTTACTCACATAATCCTTACAAAATGTAAAATACTGCTATTCCGCTGCATCCATCCGGTTCAACTGGAAGCCAACCCCAACATAGTTGGAAAAAGGCTAGGCAGACTGATTGATTGATTGAATCGTTACAAACTCGGATCGCAGAAGAACTCTGGTTTTTCAAAGCTTATTTAATTTAATCTGCAGTTAATTTTCATTTTATTTGCTGTTTTTACTTTGATTAGCCAATCCAAACAGCGTACGTGATAATTAATTACAGTTTTACCGAACAGTTTTGTCCGCCTTTCAGTAACTGGATCTAAGTTACCATTATGGGGCATTGCGTAATGCCCCATCCCAGGCAAATTGTATACTTAATTATGATTGTACAAAAAGTTAACAAATAAAATATGTCTTTATTTAACCAACTCATTACGACTTAAAATATGTATCTGACGCGCTTGGCCAGTTTTTTTTATTACATAACTCAACAATTTTACAATTTTATTAATTGCTCAAAGTTCACAAACGTAACCTTAGGATCTGTAAGACAAATGATTACCTACTCCTTTTTTATTTGAAACGCTCAACTATGTTTTGTCAGCAAAAAATATGACAAATACTGGCTAGATAGGTAAAGTTGCTATTGTAGAGTCGACAAAAAAGATAAACATGTACTCCTTTAAGACTCGCTCGCACAAAATCACTAAATTAATTTAGCGCTAAACATCATTAAGCCTGTGGCAACTTCAAATAATTGAGAAAAATAAGACAAAGTTTTAAATAGTTCAAAAATAGATTTTGGGATTTGAGGTGCAAACTCGCCTTACTCCATGTTAATCGTGTTTATAGTAAAGTCTGTGACATTGCTGTTCTGAGTGTGTCGTAAGCTTAAACATTTATTACGCAATAAATACATATAATGAAAATAACAACGTATGGAAACCTTTTACCTGCATACAACTCTCTTTTGTTGACTACATTGCGCTGCAATTGACACCAATTTACGTACATTTTTCGATTGCCGCAATACTGTTTATTTATTTTTTGGTGTACTATGGAACTTGACAAATTCTTCTGCAGAAGCAAACACGTCATCTGCTAATACCTTAGGTGTGTGTAATGCGGCAAAATGTCCTCCAAAGTCGAAAGAAGTAGATCTAACTAAATTCAGGAACTTGTCTTTTAGTATCCAGTCTGGTTGATAGACGACTTCATATAAGAATTTAATAACTGCCGTTGGTACTTCAGTTGGTATGCTGAAATAGAAAATGGAATGGTTTAGCTAAATTAAAGTCTATAAAGTTTTGGCAGATTTTAAACTAGTTTAGAAACCTCTATTTACTAGTTGACGGCTCCTGGCATCTCTATGAAAATGAACCGTAAAAAGAATTGACATAGACATCTCATGTAAACATTAGGTAAAACGATATTGATACGAGTATATTCATCAAGTTTTGGAAATACAAACTTAGTGTCATAATGACAAAGTTCCAATTCTATTGCAACCGAAATTTATTCATGACCTTTTTCATTACAAATGTGTAATCAAAAATTAACTTAGACTACATACAAGTAGATACATGATTAAGTGGCAATACATGTAAATTATGTAAGATTGTTTATCCAGGTACTGCCGGTCTATTCTGTAGAAATCTCACCGTGAAAATTTAAGTGAAGTGAGCTCGTGGTGAATTGTGAACAGTGTCAATCGTTTTACATTAGTGGAATAACAGCTCACTTCGCCTAAGTTTTCACGGTGAGATTTTTACAGAATAGACCGGCAGGTTAACTTATCAAAAGTGAATTTAGATTGGATAAGTTTTCGAAACTACTTACTTTTGAACAATACTGATTTCGGGATAATAGAACCCTTCCGCGTAGAGTCTCGTAGCAGTGACAATGCACTCGTTCATCCACGTTATAGTCACTGTGTCCAACACGTCATCTATTTCAAGGTTTTCCAACCCTCCATGGGGCGTGTCCAGTTGGTCCCTGTTACTGCAAATTGCTATTTTCTCCATCATATACGCTGCTAAGCCCGTTGGAGAGTCTGTGAGGGCAACTCCTGCAAAAATAAAAATAAATTTCCGGCTAATCTCCGAAACGGCTGGACCGATTTTGATAGGACTTTCACTGGCAGATAGCTGATGTTATAAGGAGTAAAATAGGCTACTTTTTGTCCCGGTAGCACGTTCCTGTGAGATCATTTCAGACGTCCACGCGGGCAAAGCCGCCGGCAGCAGCTAGCCGTGACATTTATTTTGAGACATGATAAATGAGGTGACAGAGGTAATTATGATCGACAGTAGTCTTCTTGCACCCCTAGCAATCATAAACGTGTATGTGTATATTAGTTAACATAATATGGCTAAAAACTATGTTAACATGCTTACATAAGCAATACTATTAATATTCAAACATTAGATAATATGTGTAGTTTATTTTTTTAAATCTATACTGTGTTGCTTTATGCAAGGCCATGGTCAAACCTGTTTTGTTTGATTAATTAAGTGTACTTTGGCCGACATAAAAACTTAGTTACACACTTTTTAGGGTTCCGTAAAACAACAGAACCCTTGTAGGATGACTCGTGTAGTGGTGTGTCTGTCCGTCTGTCACAGCCAATTTGCTCCGAATCTACTGGACCGATTAAGTTGAAATTTGATGCACATATGAATTACTGTGACCCAAACATGGACGTGTAACATAAATAACGATTTTTTAATATGGGGGGCAAATTCGTTTTTTTTTTTAAGTTCACTATCTGTACCGTGTGACATATCAAACGATAGCTTGTAGTGAGAGGGCCTCAATTTTTTTAAATAATTTTAAAGTAAGTAGAAAATTTACCATTCCGCCACACTTATCTCCGATATGACTGAAATTAAAATTTTGATAAAAGTACAGAAAATTGTTCTTTGCTTATAAATTACAGAAAAACATGTAAGAAGGTTGTGGTCGTAAAATAACATGGTAAATCTCTCAATATTGTGCGTACAAACTTACATTTGCTATTAGAATGTACGGTAGAACACGTTTGTCAACTTCAATGTTGAGTTTGTTCTGGGGTTATCCCCAGAACAAACTCAACATTGTAATTGGGTTCCGTAGTTGGGATGAATTTATATTCATCCTAACTACGGAACCCTTCATAGTGCGTGGTCCAACACGCACTGGACCAGTTTTTTTTGTGTAACAACCAAATGTTGCGGCAGCTTCAAATTCCTCGTGTGACAAATATTTATGTGGCCTTCAGATTTATGAGGTAAATATTTATGTGGTTTTTTGTTTTTCCGGTTTAGATATGTGACATTTGTATTTGTAAAATCACTCACAATACAGGATAAATTAAAGCGTAGCAACGTTTTTTCTAAAATAAAACATTTTTTCATACCAATGGTATCAGGTTTCGTAGACTGAATATGGAAATATCCACTTTCTCTTATTAAGTAAGTAAAATAGTTCTTCAGAGGATATACTCTTTCAGGACGATCTGAGTCTATCAAACTTGGGAACAGGGATCCAATCAGTAACTTTATGTAGCTAATTGGTCTTGAAGATAGTGGCATGTTACAGTGATATCTGAAAAAGAATTGAAATATTATAATTAGAATAAATTTAAGAAAAATAATAATAGCTTCGATGGTTTTGTGGTCACAATCGCAGCATGCCCGTTTAATCTGCAATAAGCTCGCTCTATAACACGGTACTTTAATTAAACACAATTGGTGTGAAAATGGGGGGCATATTGCCCTTCCTGCCCCCTCGGGAAATACAAACTTGATGTATTATGTTATTACATTTTTCACTGTCGCAGACCCACTGATAAGTAGGTCTGTTTTCTTACTATGACATAATGGTCTGAAAATTAGTTCTAAACTAGTCTACAGGCTGACAGGCACATCGACGTGTATCCTTTTACTATGGATTCAGTACGTGATTCTGAACCCCCTGCGTTGAAATTTTTTGACGGTTTTTTATTTTTTTATTCTCCGTACATTATGACTGCGTAGATAATATAGCACTTTCTATGAAAGAGCACATTTTTATTTTTTTTAATTGACTAAGCATTTCTACGCTAGGGGGTATAGAATCATGTGCTGAATTCAAGGTTACAGCTTGCGCGTCGATGTCCCTGCCACCCTGTATATCATAATTTTTGCACTTTGGAATTGCTTCTGTATACGGCAAAATTATGTAGGTACATAATTTGTGTAATACTGTATTGTGTAACTGTGTATTTTCCCAAAACAATAAAATAAAATAAAAAATATTTGCATTAAACATTTTATCAAACGTACAAGATATGATTGGTGTTAGCAGCCACCGCCGTAAGATAAGATACCAAATAATAATACAGCAGTTTCAGTTATCGGCTAATAAATTATTAAGGAGTGTGGCTATCTGATTAAAAAGTTACTTTACCCCAAAATATTCTCAGGGAAAAGAGTAGCCATATGTGTAGCGCACTGCGAACCCCAGTCTCCTGCTTGAATGTAGAACTTTTTGTAACCAAGTCTGAACATTAAGTTACGCATCATTATTCCAATCTGTAATGGGTTTAAACCTGGTTTGTTTGTTCCCTGTAAAAAAGTAAACATATATGATTAGTTGCTCATTACATTACCTAATTCAGAATGCAAACTTTATTTTAATTATTTATTGCGAAATGTGACTGCTCTTGACCTTGATCTCGCCTGGTGTAAAGCTAATAGATATTAATGACATTTACATGAAAATGTGCTTTGATGCCCAATTTTTTTTTTTTGTGTTATAGTTAATTACCCAAGCATGTAATGTAAACATTAGAATAAATCAAGTAAATATTGTGGTACCTAATAACAAAATGGTCATCGCTTAGCGGCCACGGCTTATTTTAATTTAATTTAATATTTGAATTTGTTTTTGTCTTTTTATTACAGACGCTTTTAACTTTCTGCATCGTTCTCACATGCATAATTTCAACATGAATGATGTAACCAATATATTGTAAACATATTTTGATTTAAAAGAGTGTCCGTGGAGTTTCTTGCCCGTTCTTTTCCATAGGGACCTACTACGCTTTGGAATGAGCAACTAGCTTCATCTTTATGACTGACCGACCCCTTGACAATTCAAAAGTGCCTCTAATTGGTTTATTTGAAATAAATGCTTTGAGTTGAGTTGAATATACTTTGCACGGTAGTTATAGTCGACCTCGTAATTGCTTTCTTACCCTAAGGTTGAATGTAACTTACCTACACGTCGTAAATTGAAAAGGTCTATTTGTAAAACTTATATAATTTCAACCTTAGTGGCGTTCCAATTTACTGGGAAATTGTTCTCAAAAATGATAAAGCATTTACGAGGTCAACTATACTATTAAAGCTAGATATTGCTGTCGTTACTACCTACGGAAAATAAAAATCTTCTAAAAAAATAACACGTGGAACGCCCAATGTATTTAAGATGACTAGCAAATTGAATTCAAGGATTTATGTAATACCGTTTTCTTATAAAATTCACCACGGACCTTTTGAACACCTCCCGTCTCGGAATATGGAAATGCCTATATTATAAGTTGTGTACATATTTGACCATTCTATATCCCATTGTGGTCTTTAGGTACTTCACTTGCTTTGACAAAGTAACTACGTTAAAATCTATAAATATATGAAAACCGGTTTTCGTAACTTTTCCTTTGTATTGAATGATGTCGGTCTCGACCGACATCTTCAATACAAAGGGACACTGGGAAAGTAGTTATCTTAATAACCAGATGTTATTTACTTGGCTCATGTTTGTGAATGAAAATATAGGTACTTTTCTTACCTCGGAAAACCCGTAACCGGGTAAGTCTGCTGCTACAACTTCAAAGACGAAGTTATATCCTTCTTTCGGTGTCGTCAACATTGGAATAAC
The DNA here is from genome assembly GCA_917490735.1 of Dryobotodes eremita. Classification (NCBI taxonomy): domain Eukaryota; kingdom Metazoa; phylum Arthropoda; class Insecta; order Lepidoptera; family Noctuidae; genus Dryobotodes; species Dryobotodes eremita. The sequence continues at coordinate 11,000,463 of OU823251.1, read as the reverse complement.
TTTGTCGAACTCTTTGGACGAACTTGGCCAGCCATGTAACATGAGCAGTGGTAGGACTTGAACGTCTTTACTTACTTTAGGCTTTACGTGTATGTAGTGTAAATTCAATCCCTGTATTTTCGTTTTGTAGTGAGGAAACCTATTCAACAGCTCCGCCCTTTTTTTAAAGTCATATTTATCAACCCAGTAGTTCAAAATCTTTTCTAAGTAGTCTGTGTTCATTCCGTACTCGGATTGTATGCCTTCTAGGGGTTTCGTCAACCTCCGTCTGCTTTTTATTCTTTGTTTTAGGTCTGAGATCATCTGCAATAGTTACAAGTACAATTATCTTGGTAGATGATGGTACAGCACCCTAATTGCGTTACACACTATCAATCACAATTTGAATCATTTTGAAGGATATTGCTAATCTATTGCTTCATATGTTCGAAACATTTGTCAGCTCAACAATGTAAATAACGCAATTAATGTTCTTGAACTGTCAAAATGAAAACCATTGCTACTGTTAGTGTAATAGAAATACAAAATATTTTAATGTCCAGGTAATACAGTATGCATGTTAACAGCAAGTTGAGGTGACATGAGTAGCTTAAAATATTACCTACAGCTAGGTTACAATAAATTATTTGCCAGTGCGCCCCAAACTAGACAGTCTGTATCATGGGGCTCGGGGTACGAATTTCTGAGTGGAGACTAGAGAGGTGATTTCAGGTATATGGTATGTTTGAATGTGTGTGGTTAATGTGTGGTGTGTGGCGTGTGCGTGGTATGTGTGGTGTGTGGCGTGTGCGTGGTATGTGTGGTGTGCGGCGTGTGCGTGGTATGTGTGGTATGTGGCGTGTGCGTGGTATGTTTGGTGTGTGGCGTGTGCGTGGTATGTATGGAGTGTGGCGTGTGCGTGGTGTGTGAGGCGTGTGGCGTGTGCGTGGTAAGTGTGGCGTGTGCGTGGTATGTGTGGTGTGTGGCGTGTTCGTGGTATGTGTGGTGTGTGGCGTGTGCGTGGTATATATGGTGTGTGGCGTGTGCGTGGTTTGTGTGGTGTGTGGCGTGTGCGTGGTACGTGTGGTGTGTGGCGTGTGCGTGGTATGTGTGGTGTGATGCGTGTGCGTGGTATGTGTGGTGTGTGGCGTATGCGTGGTATGTGTGGTGTGTGGCGTGTGCGTGATATGTGTGGTGTGTGTATGTGAGTGTGTATGTATATATTGTTCCCATTGTGCTTAGTTTGATTCAGTGTCAGCGATGTAATTGCGTACCACACTAACAGTAGGAATGGATTTCATTTTGAGAGTTTAACAACATTCATTGCGTTATTTACGTAGCTGAGCAGACAAATTTTTCGAACATATGAAGTAATGGTTTAGCAATAGGCTTTAAAATGATTCAGCTTGTGATTGATAGTGTTTTACGCAATTAGGGTGCAGGTCAGGGTCTTTATATTAATTGTTCCGAGTCATCATGAACAGCGTTTTTCAACTTTTTCTTTACTATTGTTTTGCAACGGAATGAAGTAATATTTTTAGTCTCACAGAGTTTGCAGACTTTATTGTTCGTATTAATGAGAGAGTAAACCGGGGAGAGTCTAGTTAACAACGAGGTGCTGTCAGGTGTCAGCATTAAATAATTTGTTTTGTTTATACATTGATGTGTAGTCGAGTCTGCTTTAATTATTTTTGTGCGTTTTAGTGCAGGCAGAAAGAATGTAAAGCTGGCGAACTATGAGAACTCTCGTTTCGCGATTGAATAAATCAGTAGAGAACCGGTAAGGCTTCTTAAAAGTTACTTTAAGAAGCGCTCTCTGTACTCTTTCAGATTCAATCAAGTAGGTCTTTCCAGCACTACCCCACACGCTAATGCAATATTGAATTATCGATTGGCATAGGTAAACTTGTTGTAGTGTGTCTGTGGGTAGTCTACGCATGGTTTGAATAAGTTTTCTTATTCTGCCAGAAATGTTGGAAATATGTGGCTTAAATTAAGGTGGTCGTCGATAAGATTACCGAGGTATTTAATGGAAGAAGCTCGTTCAAGGGCAGGACAATCACAAGGGGAAGTACAAATGTTATAATTTGAGCATTATTCACAGAGAGGTTTAGTATGTCGTTGATGTAGACAATGAAAAGCGTGGGACCAAGTTCACAGCCCTGTGGAACTCTGAAATCAGTGGGGAGTTGATCAATAGTGAAAGAGCTTACTTTTGTGTACTGTTTCCGGTTTTCAAGTAGCTTTTAAACCATTCAAGGCAAATTCCTCGTATTCCTATCCATTCTGGTTTCTTGAGAAGGCTAGTTGAAACCGTGTCGAATGCCTTTGCAAGATCAAGGAAGATGGTAACGCATTTTTAATTTTTCTCAATATGAGAAGAGACACAATCAATAAGGAGGGTTGCAGCGTCCTCGGTTGACGTAATGTTAGGAAACCCAAATCAATGTAAGAAATAATACGGGAGTTAAATATCCTGTCTAATATTTTAGATACAGAGCTTAGTAGTGATATAGGTCTGTAGTTATCTGGTGCATGTTTGATAGGGGAAACCGAAGCTATTCTCCAACATTCTGGGACGGTACCAGTCTCAAGGCTCAAGTTGAAGATGTGCATCATTGGTTCTAGTAAAGATTTTAAAGCTCTTTTGATAAGAATAACGGAAATTTTGTCAGGTCCTGGAGCACCTCGAGGTTAAGGTGAGATAAAATTTCGTAAGCATCCGTCGGTTCAAGGAGAAGAGAATGTGGGTTTGATACGTCTGATGTGTATGTTTTTATTAAAGATTCATGAGATATGTATATTAAGTTGTTCTAGTATTTTGTTTGCCAGACGGGTTTCAACTAAGGTGAAGTGTGAGTTACAGGAGTTGAGTATCTCTTTTTCTCCATTGGGACTCAGTCGTTGGGAGGTTTCATTATATTTAGTAGATATGTGACCTAATGATTTTATTGCTTTCCAGAGATTTATGGGATTAAAAGTGTTAAGTGTGTTAAAAAAAAAAAGAAAGTTAGAAATGTGTTACGCAATTACCCCGCTAGTCCAGTAATCGGCTAATCGAATGTGAGTGAACAATATAAATACTTACAATTCCGTTATTTACCCATTTTGATACAGGATTTAAATATAACTAAATTATAGTATTTTTTTGTAGGTATATGGTTCTCACTTATTAAGCTCTACTTTTAGCTGAGTCACCAAAGGTGTGACATTTTTTGTTGAATCTCATGTCCGACTGTATTTTTCTTATTTGCTTAAAAATATATTCTATCGTAGTAGTTTTTTTGCGGTCAGTGTTATTGTAGTTCCTATATTTACCGTATCATTAAAGTCTATCTTGAAAGGCCTTATAGACTCGTCTTGTTTTTCGGACCTCATGCCAGTTCCCCACCATTTTTGAAGATCCAACTCTGGCAGGTCCTCTACTTTATTAATCACAAACTTAACTCCTACAAAAATAGCTCCTATGGCTAAAAACGTCGATAAAAGTAATAACTTCATCTGAAAATAAATGGAACAAATATTAGGGTTAATAGGTACATAAGTACACATCCACAATCTGAAACATGGCCTCAGAGTAAAATGCATAACAAGAAAATCTGCAGCGTTTTTTCACGGTATTCTCTTTTTTACATAAGTTCGAGAAAAGGTAATTAACAAATGCATTACAGTCTAAAATATATAACGGTGCTTAAAATAGTTTTGTTGTTCTTAGGCTGTGCGCAGACTTTCGCAGATTGTTCGAAAGAGTTACCGTGGCCCTGGCGCACAGGCAACTGAAGGAACACGGGTGGCTTTTAGTCAGAAAGAGTCTGACACGCCCTTCCGCTCCGCCCAGAGCGGGAGAGGTCATTTGATGATTTCCCAACCAAAAAAAAAAAGGCTGTGCGCAGACTTAGTCTTAACAATAAGTCTATCGTTGACATAACGTTGCTGTTTTGTGGTCGAGACTATTGTTGAAGTGCGCGTACGAATACCTGCTTCCAAAGTCGGACGTAAGACAGTCTAGACTAGCTAGGTCTGAATTTTCAACCAGTGTCAGACCGGGTTCACCGGGTAGAGTGTAGGTACCTAGATTGCTCAAATATAGTGTCCAACTAATAATAAAAAATATAAATAAAAAGTTTATGGAATAGTAGGGTTTCCTACGCTTAATAGAATACTAATACTCGTAATATTAAAATACAAAAGTAATAGTGTATAATGAATAAGTTGGTACGTGTCTGCATCTTTGTAATTCACTCGACTTATGCCGTCTGCGAATGTTAAAACTCCAAGTATACAGCATGTATCAGACAGGTTTGGTCGTATTTAAGGGTGTGGTACAGACCATAATCTTGGTAATCAGCCGTCGGTCATACAACCGTATATGAAGCAAAAAGAGTACGTAAGAGTCGTAGCAGGTGGCGTTCTATAGTTTCTGCCTACCTCCATGAGAAGAAGGCGTGAGTATGTACTATTTTTGTCCTTAAATAATTATATTAATTGTAACCTATTACCTTCTTAAAGAATGATTTCTTTTTGTTGACTTATTGATTATATTGATTAGATTTGACCTTCTAAAGATAAAAACATTCTGAGGTGACTTTGCTCAAGTGTAAATAAATAGATAACTGAAAACCTTAAAAAGGACGAAAAAGTATGGATAAAATAATATTGATATTGATTCAGAATATATTTATGTGAAAAGGAAAATACTGTAAGTATTCAGTGTTGTTATCATACTACACACATGTTTCTAAAAATATCATAAACTTAGTTTTATTTATGACAAGTAATCTATCAACTTATCCAGCTTTCCTTTTGAAATTTATAAATAAACGTAGGTTTGTCTACAATATTTTAAACATGGTTATCTACAATTTGTGTAACCTGTAAAGCAAAGGCATTTATAAAATGTTAGGTACATTTTTAATTGAAAATAATAATATATATTGTACATTATAGAGGGAATTAAAATATCGTAGACGTTACCATATTTTTCAGGTGATTTATGAGCACAGTTACTGTTGTACTTTCAGTTCTATTTTCAGTCGATCAAAAATATGGGTATATTCCTTATTGAAGCTGTGCAACACACTTTCACTCATTATATCGCATAACAATAGGTACTTATTTATCAAAATATGACTCACTTTCAAGTTATTCGGTACACTCCAGGATAAAACTTAAAAACACTACAGCTACCCACATAAGTAAAAAGAAAAACAAGTTATTATCTAGGTATACCGATCACACAACTTATACGTATTTTATTTGTTCGCACTTGGCACGTGCGATTCCGGTGATCACCGAAATCATATTGTAAATCTGTGATAATGTGCTCGCGACGTTTTGAGTTCGCCGCACCGACAGGCGACCCGCGACCGGCAACCGGCAACCGGCAAACCCCCGGCCTTGACCTTATTAAGCCCTTATTGAGTGTTAACGTTTACATAGGTACGTACTGTAAAATGTATAAATTATGTAGCCCCTAAGGAAATAAAGAAGGAAGTTCTCAATCAAACTGAGATGTGGATCGGGGACTAATCCCAGTTTTTATTGAACTTTTAAGCAGTTAAGAAAGGTGTTCGTATCGTAAATAGTGTACCACGTTTGCATGTGGGTAAGTGAGTGATATTTGAATCCCATCAATTACCATGGGCTTAAAATCAATCAGAAATTTTTGTTATGTTCATAGGAATATTTAACTTTACCTACGTTACATATTTATATGACTGCGGATTTTCCTACATCATGATAAAATTTATAGAATTCGAATGTCGATGACTTCTAATTAGACTTAAATTTTCTCATTACTTAGCTACTTAGAAACTGCGATAAAATGTATGACACGTGCGTCTATCTTCGTTCTTCGTAATGCTGGAACCAAATGCCGCCAAATTGACACAGAGTAATTAAACTAATTTCCATTAAAAATATATATACTATTTTTATACTATTAACCTCATTGAAAGAATGTTCTAGTTGCGATGAAAGTATTATCACGGAAATATATACCCGCATAGTCTTCGCCTGTCGTTAAAATGGACCGACCACATGACGTGATAGCAAAATTATTTAGCATATTCAAATATTTAAAAAATACGCTTCATAATTATGCTTAAAATTCTTAACTTATCTTGCTCGAGTTACGTACATAACCATGGGAAATAAAATACTTTTATTTGCTCAAGGAAGTTAGGAAACAAAACATTATTGTTGATCTTAACTATTAGGTATAAACACTAAAATACCTATCATTATAAAAAAGACAATATAAACTTATTGTACAAAATTGTAAAACAAAGTGAAATTGCGTTGCATTGAGAATAAATTGCGGGCACAAAACAGAGACTACTTATGTACATATTATGTGGCAACTTGTGAAGGTATGATGTGAATATTGACATAATCACTGCGGTACCAAGCGCTTTGGTAATCTCAATATGATGTTAATACGATTAAAAACAGGCCGCCATACTAATAAATGTGAAAGTCTGCAGTTTAAAGCTACCCAACAGATTTTTATCAAATTGGCAGCTTCCCAAATGTATCGTTGCATAAGCATTGATCCCTCGAATATGATTCTCTTTAGTAGGTACCAGGCATTTCTTTTACAAACTAGTGGATACAACGTAAGTGTGTCCCATGGTATAATAATATACTTCGCCAGGTATAGCATTCCGAGACACAGTGGTCACGTGGGAGACACAAGCCTACGTCTTCACCGCTGTGTTACCAGTAGTGTGTAATAATAACTCCCCAACCGCCTTTATTACCTGTGCGAATCCGATAAAACAATGAGGTTTTAACTAACAATTACGTCGGTATAAGTTTAAACTGAATTGTTTCGTTAGATTAGAAAAACAAAACGACAATTTAAATGCTTGATATATATTTTTTAACATAATGGTGACTGAAAATGTTTCCATAATACTTGTTTTGTTGCAATAAAGTGGCAACTGGATGGTGACGTAAGCTTGTGTCAGTCTCGGAGTGCCAGACCTTGTTTTTTTAGACCATGGTGTGTCCTATAACTTATTGTTATCCGTGCTCTCTGAGGCTATGAGAAAACTTTGTTTGTAAATAATTATCAGCTATCGGGGATATGACCACGACCGCGGCAGCAGCAGCATTGATCGATTGATTTACGTAATACCCCTTTATACATTAAGCGATGACTATACACTTATTTCATGACGTTTTTAACGGGTAACTGGGTTATACAGGGTGCTGATTATTGGTGCTGAGAATAATATGTCTTGGCAATTGTAGGCTTATTAAGTTACCTGTCAATAGTTATAGACCCTTTCCAAAATACTTTTAAAAGCCTAGGTACTTGTAAAAAAACTTTAAACCTAAATATTAACATCAGTACATCTTTTCAGATTCGGCCGATATTCCTGATTGGTGTGCAGTTCCCGACATCGGAAGTCATCGATGGCAAGCTGTCGAAGGAGAGCATGGACATGGTGCGGGAACGATACACAGACTGTGATGGCGCCGCAGAAATCGAACCAAACGGCCACGCGCAGAACGCTATGCAGTTGTACGTCCATTCGCAGGCTGTATCTGACAAGGTAAGATTAGTTCATAAATGTAAAAAGACCTATCACATAGCCGTTATCTACGCATTCTGTACATCGAACTAAGTAACATTGCACAAAAATAATTGTTGAAAAAATACTTATTTTTCGTGTCAAAAGTCGCTGGTTACGACAGCACGCAGCGGGTCATCACGCACGTAAAACATTGTGCTTAAAGGTGCATGCAACAATACAGAAGTAGTATTTAAAGATAAGTTAGATGAGGGGGTATTTAAAATTAGGTTATAATATAACGTTTAAAACTTGTTTTCTTATAATAATAAAAAAAACTTTATAGTCAAAATCTGGAACTTAAATTTTCAATATCGTCGTAACCAGAAGGTTCGCATGTATGGTCCAGTACAAAAAAAATATATCACAATGACATAGAGTACAAGTGATTCTGCTTTTGTTTTTATTTTATTATTTTTATGTTTTTATTTTATTTTTATGAGTGTGTTTAGTTTAGTATCTGATAATCCTGTGCGAGTCTCAATAAATACTTTTTCTTTCTTTCTTCGTTAAGCGGCTTTTTACATGCGTCAGTTGAGAAAAGTGTAGGCTGATGATAATGATACATACTTTGTGGGTGGCGCAGAAATAGCAGTGGCGAAATGCCATAGACGGCGTATGACGATCTACGTCAAGGGGTCACGGGTTCAAGGTTGAAAGACGGTTACACGTCATAAAACTTCAAGGTCTAAAATATTTTTGCTTTAAGACCATTGTGACAGTTTGATAGTTTCAAACTTAGTTTAAATTTACTGGGAGTTTTTGTCAAAACTGGTTAAGCAATAACGAGGTCCATATAACAAAAAGTTTTATTTGGAACTGAAAAGTTGATGGGCGTTTCCCTAATCTCTACAGCGTGTATTAGAAAGGTGTGGTATTTTTAAGCGGATAAGATGTTGTTCCCATGCAGAAAGTGGTTCGATTCGATGGGCTTGACCACACGATTTTTTTCTACACACTTTTCGATACACGCTGAATAAGTATAATCCTCATACAAAACCGACTGGAACACACCATAGCATAGAAATCTATGGCAGAGATAAACATTTTATGTTTTTAATTTGTAAATCTTGCTTTGCATGGATAAATAGAATAGAATAATATTCACGCACAAACGTCAAGGAAAAACACTAGTTTCAACACTTATGTTATTTTCAAAAGACATTTTGCTATTTAAAATAATGAAAAACCTATTTAAAAAAAATATTCTGTGGACGTCCGTGTGTCTCTATGTATGAATACTGGCGTGGTCACGATAACTCCCGAAAAACTTAACGAATCAAGTCCATATTTTTTTTAAACGCCTCTGTATTATCGAAAACGAAGTCCTTTCGAAAATGGCGGTCAAATTCAATGTAGTTTAATTGTAATTAATAATATAAAAATACGACTGGACATTTCGTTTGTTGTATATCTATATCTATACAATACAATAATAAAGAAAGGTTAGTTTACAACGCACAGTATTGCTTTTGCTTCAAAAAACGGACATCCCCATTTTATTAGCTTATCCGATAAAACAGGTCATTTTAAAAGCAAGACTAGAACACCCGTGTGACAATTTTGCCCCAATCTGGAGATATAATTTTTTTCATTTTTTTTCTATGGTTTCCATAAAAACCATAGAAATCGCAATAACTTTAGATCCAATCGGTTTTTGTTATATCTTTGATTGCAATTACTTGATGCTTTATATTAAGTAAATTATCAAGCAAACTCTAAATTTTTATCGTTAACCGGAAGTGAGTAACATCAAATTTTACATATTATCGATTTTATTTTTTTATGGGCTTATTTCATGGAATCTGGATTCAATATCAAGACAAGCTGTTGCTTTAGCACTAAGAAGTACCTATTTAAAATATCATATCCATATCTTATGGTATCTAGAATTTACAGGATTTTGAAATTTTGGCGCTAGGGTTGGCGCTAGGACACAAGTCGTATTTAAAAAAATGTTTTATTATTGAAAAAAAAAACAACATGATAATGGGGCCCTGTTCCCGATACCGATGGGCTACTATTTTTTAATATTTTTAAATTGTTTATATGTATTTATTTTTAAGAAATGTTTAAAATGTAAAATAATATGTTTAAAAATAAATAAAGGACATAATAACATGGTTATCTGAAAGATGTTACAATATCATTGATTTTCACATTGTTAATGATAAATCCAACTATTTTTATATTATTTTATAAATAATTAAAAACAAATTAAATTAAAATGAATAAACAGAATTATAATGCTAGTAATCCTACTAGTTTTATAAATGTAAAATTTTTTAGCCTTTTAGATATTGGTTTGGATATTTATTAGTTTACTAATGGTGCCGATTCTCTTGTCACAAAATTCTCTAAACTAGACTAAAAATCACAAAAATTTTGTTTATTCCTGTCAAACGACGATTTCCCATTCTGAAGTAGACTAAAGTGACACAACTTAACTATAAGTTTGACATCACTAAGATGGCACTGAGTTAGTAATTTAGTGAAAGTGGCAATTTTGCTATTCTGAATTTGACATTTTTCACCTATAATTTTGGTTACCTAACTATATCTGACTATTTTTAATCGCGAATAAAAGGTGTGGAATAAAATTAGTTGTCATGAACTAAAATTCACCACAACACCTCGACTTCAGCACGCGTAGCATGACCATTATAGAAACGGGTTTTGTCGACGGAAGAATAGACAAAAATGACGATCCGTGAAGACAGTACGACGGCAGCAAAGTAGAAAGAGTCAACTGCACTTTTTACGAAATTCAGTAGTTTATTCACGTTTTTCTTTTATTTTGCTTATATCTCGAAAATGGTGTGTCCGATCGCAAAAATAATGAAAATTTCGACCCCCTTTATGAAACCCTTAAACCCCTAAATCTAAACATGTAGGTAATACTTTTTCACATTTTCCATACAAAAAGTGAAAAATTCCATTTTTCCATTCCATTTTTATACTTTGCGGCCGTCGAGTAAAAATTTTTCTACTGTCTTTAGGATGGCGATTACAAAATCAAATTGTCTTCACTACCTTAGACAACTGACAGTTGTCAGTGTGATTTTGACGTTTGGGATAGAAAACTTTCTTCTGAAATAGTCTACATATAAAAAGACCTAGACAACGATCGGTAAAATAAAAGACAAAATTACGGATTTTAGAAGGATTTTTTCGGTGCGATGTCAAAAATAGAGAAACGAAATGTCACTTTGTATGGAAATAGCTATGTCTTGTCTTCCAAGAAATAGAAAGCGTCATGCTACGCCTTTTTTTTTAACGCCTGCAAGTGCAAAAACAGTAATGTATCACTTTTTTCTTATATTTTGCTTATATCTCGAAAATGGTGTGTCCTATCGCAAAACTGATGAAAATTTCGAACCCCTCTACGAAACAAATACACCCCTAAAACTTTACATGTAGGTTATTATTTTTCATATTTTCCATACAAAAAGTGGAAAATTCCATATAAAACACGTCGAGGCTGCCCCAATGCGCGCCTCCGGCATTAAAAAAAAATCACGGGCTAGGGCAAACAAGTACCACGTGGGGTCGCGATTGTCAAATTAAATTTTAATTGCGTCAAAATTATTTTTAAATTTAGAGATATTTTCGTAGGTCTAATAGATTTAGGTGGTGGAAAGTAGCTCGAAATAGTTCGTGTAAGGTGTGCTTCACCCTGTTCATCTCTGAACTTGGCTTGACATGCAATAAAGCATGAAAAAACATAAGTATAAATAATTACTTTACTTTAGTTGTATGTTTAGTTTGATGTAAAAATAATAAAAATATATAGGAACATTATTTGTAAAATTTATGAGAGTGGGTGGTAATATGTATACGTAGATAAGTATTATTCTATGTTAAATTGAATCCAACATAAAATTTAAACCTATAAACAAAAATTATTATTTTTTGTGAAGTGATGACCCTAAAATCAAAATTATCAGAAAAAACTTTAGAAGTGAATTACTCCTAGATACCGCGAGATATGGATGTGTTTTTTTTTTTAGTAATTGGTTGGGATCTGAGTATGATTTACAATAAATATTGAATCCAACTAAGCAAAGATACAACCATGAAACATCAAAATCTAAAAACACAAAAAAAGCATATTTCTTTACATCTGTACTAGTTAGTACTCTTTTGTATTTTTTTTTAAATAGCTTTTATATAGTTTTATTATACATAATAAAGAAAAGGGTAAAATAATGCGTAGTGTTTTTGTAATTAATTAATTTAGAAAAGTTTAAAAATAAATTAAACATTTTTTTACTCGTTTGGTGTAAAATTGGCACACGGGTATTTTACTCTTACTCTTAAAATAACCTGCTCTATCGGATAAGTTGATAAAAAGAGGATGTCCGTTTTTCGAGGCAAAAACAACACTGTGCAACGCCTGCGCAGTATTGGTTTGTCCTGAATTAAAAAAAAAATGTGGCGCGATACATTTATATATTTAAATAAAATCAATTTAAAACTTAAAATGGTTTTCTATCTTAATTTTTTTATTATTATTATTTTATGATTATATTTTTTATAGAATTGAATGAGATTATGAGGCGTGCACTTTTGGATTTTCCAAATTGTATAATCCATGCTTGTTCTCGTCTTTCTAACGGCGAGTACTTGCACAGACACAATCTAGTGGCTAGGATTGTTCGAAAGAGTTACCGTGGCCCTGGCGCATAGGCAACTGAAGGAACACGGGTGGGTTTTAGTCAGTAAGAGTCTGACACGTCCTTTCGCTTCGCCCAGAGCGGGCAAGGTCATTTGATGATTTCCCACCCAAAAAAAGAAAGGTCACACCACATTGTACTGGAATCGATCTATCATCACTGACACGACTATTGTAGCCAATAAGCCTGATATTGTGGTGATAGATCGACGAGAGCGCACAGTATTGCTTTTGCTTCAAAAAACGGACATCCCCATTTTATTAGCTTATTCGATAAAACAGGTCATTTTAAAAGCAAGACTAGAACACCCGGGTGATAATTTTGCCCCAATATGGAGATATAATTTTTTTCATTTATTTTCTATGGTTTCCATAAAAACCATAGAAATCGCAATAACTTTAGATCCAACCGGTTTTTGTTATATCTTTGATTGCAATTACTTGATGCTTTATATTAAGTAAATTATCAAGCAAACTCTAAATTTTTATCGTTAACCGGAAGTGAGTAACATCAAATTTTACATATTATCGATTTTATTTTTTTATGGGCTTATTTCATGGAATTTGGATTCAATATCAAGACAAGCTGTTGCTTTGGCACTAAGAAGTACCTATTTAAAATATCATATCCAAATCTTATGGTATCTAGAATTTACAGGATTCTGAAATTTTGGCGCTAGGGTTGACACAAGGCGTATTTAAAAAAATGTTTTATTATTGAAAAAGAAAAACAACATGATAATGGGGCCCTGTTCCTGATACCGATGGGCTACTATTTTATTATATTTTTAAATTGTTTATATATATTTATTTTTAAGAAATGTTTAAAAATGTAAAATAATATGTTTAAAAATAAATAAAGGACATAATAACATGGTTATCTGAAAGATGTTACAATATCATTGATTTTCACATTGTTAATGATAAATCCAACTATTTTTATATTATTTTATAAATAATTAAAAACAAATTAAATTAAAATGAATAAACAGAATTATAATGCTAGTAATCCTACTAGTTTTATAAAAGTACAATTTTTTTAGCCTTTTAGATATTTGTTTGGATATTTATTAGTTTACTAATGGTGCCGATTCTCTTGTCACAAAATTCTCTAAACTAGACTAAAAATCACTAAAATTTTGTTTATTCCTGTCAAACGACGATTTCCCATTCTGAAGTAGACTAAAGTGACACAACTTAACTATAAGTTTGACATCACTAAGATGGCACTGAGTTAGTAATTTAGTGAAAGTGGCAATTTTGCTATTCTGAATTTGACATTTTTCATCTATAATTTTGGTTACCTAACTAAATCTGACTATTTTTAATCGCGAATAAAAAGGTGTGGAATAAAATTAGTTGTCATGAACTAAAATTTACCACAACACCTCGACTTCAGCACGCGTAGCATGACCATTATAGAAACGGGTTTTGTCGACGGAAGAATAGACCAAAATGACGATCCGTGAAGACAGTACGACGGCAGCAAAGTAGAAAGAGTCAACTGCATTTTTTACGAAATTCAGTAATTTGTTCACGTTTTTCTTTTATTTTGCTTATATCTCGAAAATGGTGTGTCCGATCGCAAAAATAATGAAAATTTCGACCCCCTTTATGAAACCCTTAAACCCCTAAATTTTAACATGTAGGTAATACTTTTTCACATTTTCCATACAAAAAGTGAAAAATTCCATTTTTCCATTCCATTTTTATACTTTGCGGCCGTCGAGTAAAAAGTTTTCTTCTGTCTTTAGCATGGCGATTACAAAATCAAATTGTCTTCACTACCTTAGACAACTGACGGTTGTCAGTGTGATTTTGACGTTTGGGATAGAAAACTTTCTTCTGAAATAGTCTACATATAAAAAGACCTAGACAACGATCGGTAAAACAAAATACAAAATGACGGATTTTAGAAGGATTTTTTCGATGCGATGTCAAAAATAGAGAAACGAAATGTCACTTTATATGGAAATAGCTATGTCTTGTCTTCCAAGAAATAGAAAGCGTCATGCTACGCCTGCAGGTGCAAAAACAGTAACGTATCTCTTTTTTCTTATATTTTGTTTATATCTCGAAAATAGTGTGTCCTATCGCAAAACTGATGAAAATTTCGAACCCCTCTACGAAACAAATAAACCCCTAAAACTTTACATGTAGGTTATTATTTTTCATATTTTCCATACAGAAAGTGGAAAATTCCACGTATAAAACACGTCGATGCTGCCCCAAAGCGCGCCTCCGGCTCTAAAAAAAATTCACGGGGTAGGGCAAACAAGTACCACGTGGAGTCACGATTGTCAAATTAAATTTTAGTTGCGTCAAAATTATTTTTAAATTTAGAGATTTTTCGTAGGTCTAATAGATTTAGGTGGTGGAAAGTAGGTCGAAATGGTTCGTGTAAGATGTGCTTCACCCTGTTCATCTCTGAACTTGGCTCGACATGTAATAAAGCATTAAAAAACATCAGTATAAATAATTACTTTACTTCAGTTGTATGTTTAGTTCGATGTAAAAATAATAAAAAGATATAAGAACATTATTTGTAAAATTTATGAGAGTGGGTGGTAATATGTATACGTAAATAAGTATTATTCTATGTTAAATTGAATCCAACATAAAATTTAAACGTATAAACAAAAAATATTATTTTTTGTGAAGTGATGACCCTAAAATCAAAATTATCAGAAAAACTTTACAAGTGAATTACTCCTAGATACCGCAAGATTTCGATGTGTTTTTTTTTTAGTGATTGGTTGGGATCTGAGTATGATTTACAATAAATATTGAATCCAACTAAGCAAAGATACAACCATGAAAAATCAAAATCTAAAAACACAAAAAAAGCATATTTCTTTACATCTGTACTAGTTAGTACACTTTTGTATTTTTTTTTAAATAGCTTTAATATAGTTTTATTACACATAATAAACAAAAGGGTAAAATAATGCGTATTGTTTTTGTAATTAATTAATTTAGAAAAGTTTAAAAATAAATTAAACATTTTTTTACTCGTGTTTGGTGTAAAATTGGCACACGGGTATTTTACTCTTACTCTTAAAATAACCTGCTCTATCGGATAAGTTGATAAAAATCGGATGTCCGTTTTTCGAGGCAAAAACAACACTGGAGCGCCGTGCAGTGATTGTTGATATCGCTGTCCCTCATGACGAGATTCTCGTGAAAGCTGAGAAAGATAAAAAATCAAGTATCTTGACTTAGCACACGAGGTTGTCGACATGTGGGACGTGGACTCTGCAATCATTGTACCGATAATCGTTACAGTAAATGGCCTAATAGCGGAGAGCCTCGACAGACACCTCAGGACGCTCTCATTGCGCAGCTGGGTCAAGGGCTTGATTCAGAGAGCAGTAATCTTGGGCACGGCACGCATAGTGAGGAGGTTCCTCTCTCTAGCTAGAGCCCTGACCACCGGCAGCTTGGACCCTGTTTCTGATGCCGATGGGCCACTATTTTTTAAATTTTTATATGTTTTTTGTCAAAATATATTTAATACTTAGGTAATAAGATGAATAAACGAAATATTATTATCCATGCCAAACAATTCATGAAATAATGTACATCATATTATGATGTAAATATTTCCTGAATTGTTAATTAACAACACTACCGAATTGGGACGCTGTAATGGTAGCGTCTGTATGTAATAAAAAAATATGGACCAAGTTATTAAATCAGGTTCAACCCATGACATTAAATTGAACTACTGCCTCGTGACTGCCTCGTTGGTCTAGTCGTCGCAAGCGCTACTGCTGAGCAAGAGGTTCTGGGTTCGATTTTCAGGTCGGGCAAAGTGTTATTGGGTTTCTCCATCTGGAATTTCTGAGTAGCAGCCTGGAGTCTGGATTTGTGTCGTGCCTTTTTGGTGGGTGGCAATAGGCTTGACTACTAATACATGGAACTTAAACATTACAGCACCCTAATTATCACAATCTGAATAATTTTGAAGCCAATTGCTAATCCGTTGCTTCATATGTTCGAATAATTTGTCTGCGCAACAACGTAAATAACGCAATGAATGTTGTGCAACTGTCAAAATGAAACCCATTCCTACTGTTAGTGTGTTACGTAATTACCCCGCAGACGTGATTTTATGTTATGTAAATTGAACTAAATATTATTTGTACTCGTAAGTTCGTTCAAACATTGAACCCACTTGTTTACCCAATTTCAAATAAGTTCTACATCTGTTACGAAGAAACAAGACTATTTTATGTCAACTTTTGCATAATTTCCGAGTTCACGGAACTCTCGTTAACACTATTATTCTACATTTTAAGTAGATTATGTACACTGGCCAGTCTGCTCCTCTGATTCATACTTTGTCACATGTTCTGCCGATCATGGGTTCCGTAGCCGAGATTAATGCGCAAACCCGACATTACCTCAAAGACATTTTATTACTTTGCATACCTACGCAGTTAATAATTTTTTTCGATTTTGTATGTAACATTCTGGGGGTCTATTCCCTAAGAACGGCTTCCGTAGTTTCGCCGGATTTTACGGGCTTATCTAGCATCGTATCCCTTACGAACATTAGATTACTTCGGGACCCGAACTGAGAATGTATGACGACACGATTTGACAGCTGTCCCCTGTGTTTTAGCCCGTCCGTAAAATTGAACTTATACTTGTTTTGACAGAGCAACTACTTTCGGATGGGTCCGATTCTTCGTTGACGGACTTGGAGAGTAGACCCCCAGGTTTTTATAAAGTGGATAGTTTTGACTTGTAAATACGTATGTACATTATTCTTGTTTTATTTAAGTATTTAAAACAGCATTTTTTTTGTGTGTACTTAGTATTGTTCCTCTAACATTACGAGTCAGTATTATGTAGTCCAGAAAAGGTATTATAATATTGTGCTACTTACTTGAATATTTTTAAACGAATTCAACAAATTCTTTTGTGCTAAAAGACAAATTATAGATACTATCAATTTCCTGTTTACATGACATACAAAATTATCTAAATGATAATCTCCATTTTGCGATTTGGTGCGGAACTATAAAGCTAACACGTGCCTTCCAGGCACGGGGCGCTGACATTAATTCGATTGCCCGTCGTGCCCGAGTTTGCCGTTTAAGATATTAAATGTTTTCCACGTGCCAAGAGTCGTTTCTGGGTCTATGACATTTATTTAATGTTGCTACGACTTTTTGTTGGCTGATAAAATCTGGTTCTGATTTCGATAAATATTATGTAACAAGAAAATAACGAAGATATAGAAAGAGTACCTATTCATGTTCTTTGAAATGTACTTTTCTGTTGCTAAGGTGGAAAAATAAAAAAAAACAAACTTCTTCAAATTAATGAACATCCAAATTCACAATTGCAATATTATTTTGGATTAATTAATATTATTAGGTCGGGGAAAAATTAACCTTTTTTTGGATTTTTTTATATTAAAATTCAAGACTTACTACAGACTTTTTCCAAATGGGTCAAAACTGTTTTGTGATCAACCCCTATCTGTTCAGCCACGTCGTAACTACTAATATGCCGCAATCTGGCTCCATTTAAAAAAAAAATGGCATCGACTTTATCCGTAACAAGGCGACCAGAGCGAGCTGCATCTTTGACATCTAAATTCCCCGACTGAAAACGCTTGAGCCAACTTTGTGCTACTCTTACTGACACTGCGTTAAGTCCATAAACGTCACATATTTTTTCGCGGCTTGTGTTGCATTTTTCCCTTTTATTGTAAAAGGTGCATCCACACCGAAGTTACTTTTTGTAGAGCAATATTTTGCAACATGATAACCATTGATAACATTAAGTAACTTTTAGTAAGTTTACTGAATAACTTTTTGTTATCCGTTGTTGCCCACTAACACTTGCAAACGTTGATTCACAAAAAGTAACTTTGATGCGGATGCACCTTGACAAAACTTCGAAATGTATCGATTTTCTTCGTCAGATTCATCATTTTGGCAGACAGAAAAACAATTGAAAAATGGCGGGAAATCGTTTTTACTTAAAACTTTAATTTTTTTAAATGTCATCTATTTAATGGTATCAAAACCAGCCAGACACAAACAGTACAGCCAAAGAGATTTTACTTCAACTTTATACCTATAAAATACGAAAAGCTTTTTCCCAGACCGGGTGGATTTTTGAGATGGGGCAGTAAGGGCAGGTACCTTAGCCGCTGTAGCTACAGGAAAACGGTCTTAGAAGACTGTCGTTAACTTTTTAAGAAATTTTGATATGCATTAAGTTTATTTTTTTTGTCAAATTGTACAGTCAGCAAGTAAATGACCAACTTTCACAAAAACTTTTTTTGATTTCAATCGATCCTGTTTCATATAAGGATCAAAAAACTACTGAAGTTTGAGTACTAGAACAGTCAGAAATCGCAAAAAAATCTTTTCCCATACATTTCGTAGGAAATTAGACTCGCAACTTATTTTTTATGCTCGATAGACTGGCCGCTATATAAGGAAGGCTGGGCGAAATTTTGTTGCTGAATAAATAAATAAATAAACTTGTATATAATAAATTGATTTGAGTTAACAAGCCGTGCGCCCGAGGGGACTTCTCATCGGCAAAAATGACGGAACTTCCGCATCCGTCCTACATCCGCTATTTAGCCCCTTTAGGGTCTGTATTTTCAAAAATCCGTTCTCAGTGCTCTCTGCGTTATATGTCAGTGAGTGAATGAATAAATTTACGAATTTTATTAAGTTGATTAATAACATTTTAGGAGTTAGGTAAGTAACAGGAATACCTACGTGTCTTTTATGACACAGTCAAGATTGGCGCCATCTGAAAGAAAAACCTCGTAATAATTATCATAACTTCCCGGGATGGTGATAATTACTGAACCACAGTGATAATTATGTTATTTTTATATTTTATTACTTTTTCATAATAATTATGTTCTATCTTAGGAATCTCGTAAAGATAGAAAAGATAGAAAAGATAAAAATAGTCGAGTATTATATTGACTTGCCACACGAGGTTGTTGACATGTGGAATGTAGACTAATGCAGTCATTGAGCTGATATCGTTACGTCCAATGACATCCATACTAATAATATTATTAATTCGAAAGTAACTCTGTCTGTCTGTATGTTAACTTTTCAAACCTAAACCACTGAATGGATTTTGATAAAATTTAGTAAGTAGTAAGTTGTAGTCTCATGTCCTATGAAATGTATGGGAAAAGTTTTTTGCGATGTCTGACTTTTCTATTACTCAAGCCTCAGTTGGTCCCATAGAGGTTTTTGATCCTTATATGAAAAATGGTCGATTCGCATAAAACAAGTTTTTGTGAAAATTGCCCATTTTCCTACTGACTGTATTTTTTTTTCAAAATCTTTGAATGCTAATCAAACTTTCTCAAAAACTTATGAAAAGTCTCGTAAAACCGTTTTCCTGTAGCTACAACGGTTAAGGTAGCTGCCCTTGCTGCCCCCATCTCAAAAATTCACCTGTATAGTCAAACGCTCGCTTGACTACCTAGTCTAAAGAGGCCGTCGTTAGGCAGTTAGGTTAAGGGCTTGATACAGAAAGCGGTATTACTCCTGGATATATTGTTAGGATGTTCCTCTCTAACCAGGAGTAATACCGCTTTCTGTATCAAGCCCTTAACCTAACTGCCTAACGACGGCCTCTTTAGACTAGGTAGTCAAGCCTCCTCTCCCGTCCAGGGCCGGACCTCTCGCGTCCGGGCCTGGTTCAGGCCATGGTACGGAGCGAGAGGGAATGGGAAGCCGTCACCTCCTTCTGCGAAGCAGTAATGCTCGCGAAGGAGGAGGCGGAACGCGAGTGGGAAAGGCAATCACTGCGCCCTCGCGCCCCTAGTCGCCGCAGAAGGAGACACCCTGGGCGTCGGGAGTCGATTGCCGACTCCCGGCCACCGTAGGCGCGGGCTTGCGGACGGCGAGCAACGGCAGCTCGCCGTCCGGTAAGGACCAGGCCCGGGTCGACGGCGCGTCGTGTTCCACGCGCGCCTCAAAGAGATGTCAGCACAATTGACGGGGTCCGATAGGACCGATGCCTGCCGGGGCTGCGGATTGTTCGAAAGAGTCACCGTGGCCCTGGTGCACAGGCAACTGAAGAAACACGGGTGGGTTTTAGTCAGTAAGAGTCTGACACGCCCTTCCGCTCCGCCCAGACCGGGAGAGGTCATAACATGATTTCCCACCCAAAAAAAAAAGGATGTTCCTCTCTGGAGCTCTGACCACCGGCGATAGATTGAAACTGAATATCTCGCTACAGATGGCCAATTTTTTTAAAAGTTTTTACAGAAATATTAACAGGAAATACGTCTGTGTTCCCCGGGTAGGCAGATGTATGAAACGCCCACATTTCGGCAAGTCTCTTGTAATAGAGGGCGACCCACAGAGCACGATGACGCCTCGGCGATCAGCGACCACTGCTAGAGACGGTGCTGTCAACGCTTTAGTTAGATACAAACCAAGCGTGTCAGTGAACGTCACCGTTTTGGTCATAGAAACTGACGGCCCGTGACAATAATAATAATGCCCTGTGACAGCTGGATAGCACCCAGTTGCGCCAAATCCGGACACAATATTATTCGTATAGGCGCCTTCTCTGTGAAATTCCTAATTAAAAACAGCTCAAAAAAACAATTTTCCCTTTCTGGGTACCTAATCCTTGCACCGGTCGAAAATATTTAATACTAGCTTTTGGCTGCGGCTTCGCCCGCGTGGAGGTTGAAAATTATTCCACGGGAACGTACTACCGGGATAAAAAGTATCCTATGTGTTATTCCAGGTTATAAACTATATGTGTGCCAAATTCCATCCAAATCTGTTCAGTAGTTTTTGCGTGAAAGAGTAACAAACATCCATCCATCCTCACAAACTTTCACATTTATAATATTAGTAGGATAGAATAGATAGTAGGATAAATCAATAGGTATTAAATAAATTTATAATGTGCTTCCACTTTTTCAGTCAGTTGCCGATTGCGTGGAAGCGCTCATCGGTACCTACCTTTTAAGCGGCGGAATGACAGGTGCTGTCAAAATAATTGAGTGGATGAAGGTCATACCTCCAGAGGTAGGTGAAAAACAAAATAATAACACAAATGACAACAAACAAAAAATATTGAAAGTTCGATATTAGTTATGGCTGTTTGAATAAAAACCTTAATTTTTAAGGCTTTTGCTCCATAGTTAGAGATACATTCTGTTAAGTAGGTACTTATGAAATTTATAATGAAGACCTACATACTTGTAGTCAAAACTAAATACTTGATGATTTCACTGTGTTAAAAAAATAAAAATCCGTATTTGTATAAAAATACAATAAAGCCTGATTAACATGATGCGATTTTATTATCTGTGGCCTGTGGCATACCATAACTTGATTTGTTGATTCAATGTTATTGTATGCCACAGAAATTTGCATCGTGTACATAGCGCTTAAATAATACAAACCGACCGATATTATTTATACTTTAGAGTAAGTAATGATTATCATTATTGATTTAAAATGTCGAATTTATCTTGAAATATTTGTGCTTACTTAAATAAACTTTTTCTAGGATGATTTTGAAGAATATTTGCACAGACAAGTGTCGACAGTCATCGCTGAAGGAAAAGCAACGAAAGAAAACATCGATTTCCTATTAAACTATTGCAGAACTGATGTGGAGAAAATTATGAACTATAAGTTCACAGATCCGTCCTTCCTACTAGAGGTAAATAGTAACACATTTTATGTCCATTTATTATTATAATATGAAGAATAAGTGAGTGGATAAGTAAACCCTAGAACAAACACTGATCTTATTGGTGACATCATTCGAAAAGCCAAACGGAGTATTTAATTGTTGCAATTGGTGTTTCGTAGTTTCTGAAAGGAAAAAAAAAGCGTGAGGTTATGTATGTTTGTATGTAAGTGAAGTGCACTCGCTCTTGCACATATAGAGGTATGAGAAACAGGGTGTAAACTTCATTCATACCTCCATAGAAAAGGGAGGATCCTCCGATCAGACGGGTGTTGTGTCTGATGGCCAACTGCACGACGATTGATGTCGGGACGTTATATAAATGCTAGTTGCGCGGTAAGCTCTGCTTGCGCGATGCAGGATTTTGCGTGACATCAGTGTGACGCGTAGCTCGCATGTGGCGATGTAGATGCCGCTACACACACACTTGTGCGCTATAATATTTCATGTCGATGGCTAATCTAGCTAGTCTCCACTGAGATTGGCCGCCATGACCGAAAACGGTTAGGAAGACTATCACTATTATGTAAGTAAACCGGATGTTGACTGGAATTTAAAACCAAGACCGAACTCTTTTAGATGTAGTAGCAGTATTAAATGCCACATGCTTGGCGGAGAATCTGACGTTAACAACCCCAGGGTGATTTTCAGAACCGATATTAATGTATGAAGAATCCAAGCTGTCTCAATTATATTGACTTATTTTTTCATTTTTAGGCTCTCTCCCACCCATCATACATCCGAAATAGACTGACCCGTTCATATGAACGACTAGAGTTCTTAGGCGACGCCGTATTGGATTTCCTAATAACGTCGCATATATTTGAGAACTGTGGAGAACTAAAACCTGGTGAAATGACGGACCTTAGATCCGCTCTCGTCAACAACGTCACATTTGCATCATACGTTGTGAAACTTGGACTGCATAAGTAAGTTATAATTTTTTTTAAAGTAAACCTTTCTAAAAACAAGCTTTTCATGAACTCGAAAGTACAAAATAAAACTTACGTAAACGTAGAACTTTAATATTTTCTTAAATTTTTGAGGCGTAAACGTCCTTCTTACACTTTAAGATTAGCCTCAAGCTTAAAATATTAAAGTTCTAAGTTTGCGTAAGTTTTATTTTGTACTTTTGAGTTTATGAAAAGTTTGTCTTTAATAAGGTTTTTACTTAAATTTAATTTAATTTTGCATTTTTTGCATCAGAATTTGTTTAAATATCTGTTCTACATTCACTTGAAAGTTACTTGTAAAGACAAATCCAACGAATCCAAACATGCCTTTACACAAGTCATGGTGTGAAGCCAACTGAGTTACATTATCCAAGTCATGCCATACTTTAAAATGGGCTATCATAATTGAATGCATATACAAAATTTCGTGCCTGTGCTGTTAATCGCTGAGTAGATCTCTCGTATGGAGCCAATCCTGGGTCAGCAGACAGGTCATGGTGAACTTAAAAACGGACTATCATAATTAAATCATATATTTAATTTTGTATCTGTACTGTTGACCGTTAAGGAGTTCCGTCGTCTGGAGCCAATCCTGGGTCCACTAGTCAGGTCATAGTGGACTAGAACGGACTAGCATAATTAAATCGTATATTTAATTTTGTGTCTTTATTGTTGATCGTTAAGGAGTTCCCTCAGAACCAATCCTGGGTGTAGAATCAGGTCTTGCATTATGCAAAGATGCATTGTCTTCGAAACAGAATAAACGTGTAAAATTACAACTCCGTACGATAAGAGGAAGTGGTTTTAATTCAGCTTGCAAGATTTGACTAATTAATATATACTAACTAACAAAGAAGTTAAATAAGAGCTTATAAAAAGACATTATTTTTAATTTATCTATTCCGGCTTTTTTATTTTTATGTCGATATAAACTGAATTAAGCTATTGAAAATATTAGCACAAGAAAATATCATTTTTGAGTACACTTAAACATAGATTTCAGTTTTTAATTTTGATAATTAACCGATAAAAAAATAAAACTAAATAGAAAAAAATTGTTTTTTTAAATAAGTTTTTATGGCCGCGGGAGATAATTATGTTATTTATTGTGGAACAATACATGTGCAAATATCTTCAATTATTTTTATCGACTTTAAATAGAAAATTAACGATAGTCCGGCAGGAAAATAACTTTCTCATAAGGGCTGGCGTACATCTGGCGAGGCGCAGCGCAGCGCATTCGTCACTGCCAAACAAATATCGACCCTGCATCTATTGAAATAAAGTTGAAAATAAATAAATTCCCATTAGCTCGAGAGCGCGTCTAAGCAGAAAGAGGCGTGCGTCTCAGGTTATTCATTCTCAACTTTATTTTTAGTCACACAACGTTGATATTTGTTTGGCAGTGACAACCGCGCCGCGCTGCGCCTCGCTAGGTATGTACCGGCCCTAAGACATCAATATACCCGACCCGTTGGTCTAGTGATCGAATTCGCTACGGGCAAAATTCTATTGGTTTTTTCAATCAGGACTTTCTAAGTAGCAGCCCGATGCCTGGATTTTTGCGCGGTTGATTGCAAATAGGCTGGCCCCATAACATGCGACTTGTGGCGAACCCAATTGGCGAATTGTGTGTGTACAAAAGGTAGACCTCTGTCTATCCTTTTAGAGAATACAGGCGTGATATTAGCTTATCTTAAATAAATATTTTTTAGGATACTCCATCTCCTCTATTCTGCCATCGAATTATGTTTATCAGAAACTATACTTTGTTTCAGATTCCTCTGCTCCGAACTAAATCCAACTTTAGACAATGCCATCATAAAGTTCGTGGAACATCAAGAGCAAAGAGATCATGAGATCGTAGAAGACGTTCTCTATCTGATAGATGAAGAAGAATGTCATATTGCTGAATATGTTGAAGTTCCTAAGGTTGGTACTGCACCATCTTTTTTCTTGTCGAAATTCGCCAGGATGCTCCCCGTCTCCGTCTCGGTAAGAAGTAGGGTTATGTTGAACGTCTGCCGACCAAAACCACATCGCTCCGGCTGCTTGCCGGAATCTACAACTATGTACATGGAGAAGTCGGGATATCTGAAAAAAAAAAATTATAATCAAATGAGTTTTAATTCTGCTCTATGCTGTGTGGATTTCAAATACATACTTGTTTAGAGTGTTTGTATTGAGCTTAGTGATCATGCCTTCTCTGTTCGAGAAGAGTCCTTTTCCTCGCAGTGGAACAATAATGCTGGCATTATTATTTTACGTCGTGTATTTCTTAACATGAAATTGTTTTTTTTACTTCGGGCCGACTATTTATCTCTTCCTATGCTGCACCGATTGTGGCTTTTATAATTTCTAACGTGACGTCCACGGCATCACGATAACACAGGGAAGTAAAATGTATGGAAATATATGAAGACTTGAATTTCCGGAAGTCGTGCACGTATTTCCATATATTCCATACATTTTATGGACATGGACGTGGACGCCACGGTAATATCGACATGTTAGAAATTAAGCCGCGAATACATTAGGGAACAAAATGTCCCCCAACATGACGCGCAACGCTCAATCTACGTGACGCTGCAACGTTGCCCTTTGTCCCACAACATGCTGCGCAACATCTTGAGACGCATTTACGTGACGCGGAACATGTTGCTTGCTCCCGCTCCGAGAGCGCTCTTAAAATATGCATTATTTTTTCTGGTTGTAGTAAGTAATTCCGCATCCACCACCTCTTTTTTCGTTTATGTTCGCTTAAACTGCTCGAAATAAGTATATACGCAGCACTAAATCGCCACAACCTCCTCTGGCGACATTTCTATGAGCACTGACTAGTGTGGCCGGCAAAATGTTCCGCGACAATTGTCTCGGGACACTTCACGTAGTTGTTGAGGGCTATGTTCCGCAACATGTTGCTCCATTTGTCCCCTAGTGTATTCGAGGCTTTATAAAAGCTCATGTTGACGTCATCACGTGCTAGCTGTCGCTGAAAACCAGCGTTGAGGCTGTCTCACAGTGCATTATACTGAGCGATGGCCGTTTTGTGTGGATGTGACGCATATTTCCTCCCAACTTGTTCTTATTGTGTGTGTGCGCTTTACTTAGACTAAAAATTTATAATATAAGGTGATTTATATATTTTTAATTGTTTATATGCGTCACATTAAGGCTAGTAATTATTTTTCGTCTTTCTTTTCTTGACTCAAAAGAAAGCTCTAAGAAACACTACTTTAAAAACTAAAATGTGATATAAAAGGTCCTCAGCGATATATTCGAGGCGTTGGTCGGCGCGATATTCCTGGACAGTGGCGGCGACCTCCAGGCGGTATGGAAGGTGGTGTACCGCATCATGTACAAGGAAATACATTCCTTCTCCAACCGCATACCGCAACAACCAGTCAGGATATTGTACGAGAAGATTCATGCGTGTCCTACATTTGGGTGAGTTTATTTAGTCATCATTTTCATTTCACTACTGTACCCCTTCTATTTCTTTGAGGGGGGGGGGGTCATAGACATATGGCAATATAATAAAGACATTATTATGAATCATTTGGTTTAAGTTCTTAGTTAGCTGTCGCATTAGGGTAAACCCTGTAATGATAGTTTAAGCAGTTATAAATAAATAAATAAATAAATTTGTCATTATCCGTCCCATACATTTGGGTCGAGTAAGTATTAAAGTTTTGAATGGAACAGCAGATTTTTTTTTCTCGATTACGATAGAATAGAATAGAATAGAATACTCTTTATTATGTACACCATAAAAATTACAGATATAAATGTAGACATGAAAAATGAATGGAATGAATGAATGATGAATGATGTTGGTCCCATGGAGATAGTTGTTCAGTTTGTTGGTCTGAACCACATCCTTAAATTTAACCAGATATATGATAGTGTAATTTCCCCCTTTGCGAATAAATCCACAGTAACAGTACGCATGCGCTAGTGAATTTCTCTGCTTGTGAGTCTGATTATTTTAATTTTATATAATTTCTCGTATAAACTTATGAAACGTGTGTTTTATTGATTTCAACAACCGAATTCGCGTCACCGATCTTCCATCTAGTAATTTATAATTTGCTTTGGTTGTAACAAGTAATCCATTTGGAAAAATGTATATATACACTGTGAGATGTTTGTAATGGAATTATGTGTAGCTGCCTTCCGCGACGGAAGATCGGCGACGTAAATTCCCTTAGATTTGTTTCGGTCCTATCCTTTAAAACATCATTGGAAAGTAGGTCATTATAAAGCACTCTTTTGATCGTCAAAATTTACAAAGGGTAGTTTCGTATGGAGAAGAATGGGCAGAATCTCTTTACAATATTTTGTGTATATTACGAAATTAATGTTTGTTTTTATTTAATCAAGTTTTAATTGTTGAATACTTCAATAGGTATTCATGATTATCTTTTCTTTTTGGTAGTAAAACTTTATTCATCTCTCAAATACATTGCAAACTCTATAGTTTTGTATAATTTAGAAGCATTTTTTCATTTTTGTAAATGTGAGTACCATAGATCCATTTATTATGTATGTTGACTTGAAAGCATGGCAGTTGGGACTATGTCATGCTCTCTTAAATGTCTCATGGTGGCGCGTGTGTTGAATCATTCGGTTCGCTACTAAATGTCAGCTGGATGGTGCTGATCCACGCGTCATGTTCATGAACGGGCGCCGTCGGTTGAGACTGGTCATCTCTTAACTGCCACGGCATGTTTTAATCGTATATTTTGAATTGTTTCTTAATTTTTTTTACATTGCTCTCACGTATAGATGCAACAAGAATAATGTACCCAGGAGTTTGTAATATCTTGATTTAAAAGAGTGCCCTTGGAGTTTCTTGCCCGTTCTTCTCCATAGAGATCACGTTTTGGAATCAAATAGGCAACTAGCTTCAACTTTCTGACTAACTGACCGACTCTTTGACAGTTCAAAAGTAACTTTTTTTTTGCCTAGGTATTTGTCAAATAACTTCTCCCGCTCTGGGCGGAGCGGAAGGGCGTGTCAGACTTTTACTGACTAAAACCCACCCGTGTTCCTTCAGTTGCCTGTGTGCCAGGGCCACGGTAACTCTTTCGAGCAATCCGCGACCCTGGCAGTAGTTGAAAAGTACCTGTAAATGGTTTAATTGAAATAAATGCTTTGAGTTTGAGTCGTACAAAGTATTAAAAATTAAGCAATGACAGATAAATTAATTATGTAGATAGATACATGGTGCTTACATATTTACAAATATTGCAACCGTAGACGATTTTTCCTAAGCAGCCAGTTAGTACGATTAGTTTAAAATAAAATTATTTTTGCTGAACACACTAAAACAGTATTTGTATTTTATTTTCAGGAAAGCAGAAGTTGTTAATCCTGACATACCAAAGATAAGGGTGGGGGTGACAATAACGAAAAACGACCGACAACACACAGTCTTTGGTATTGGCCATAACAAGTCTCAAGCGAAGCGGGCTGCCGCGAAAATGGCACTTAAAGTTTTGAGCCTTTAGATACGCCTTTCTCTCCCGAAAACTTTTTTTTTTGCCTTTCTATGTTCAGACCTATGTTTTTAAGAATAAATTTATATTAGATTGTCAACATGGCACCTAAGCGCGGCAGTAACTTGTGTATTGCGAAAAAATATCAACACCCTAATATTTTTTTTTTCTTTTTTAATATTTCAATGCTTCTGATATTACTGGTAAAGCCTCCGTACATTGAAATATGTGCATGTTTTTTTGGATGGTAATATATTTTTTTTGTATGGAAAGAAAGAAGGAAAGGAAATAAACACTATAATATACAGCAGATATGGACGCTATAGTTTACCGGTTAAATAATAATAATCATTTAATTGAAGTAGCAAGAAAGTGAACGCCCTGATTTAATTAACATACTGTTTGTCTCGAGTCTAACCCTGTATTCATGCTGTTTTATGTCATTCAATTAAATGGAAGCATTTATTCTGGTTTTGGTCAAAATGAAAGTCTTTATTATATTTTTATTTGAATAATTAGTGTAGATGTAAATCAATTGTAATTATTTTTTACAATTTGTTTACTAGCAGTCCGCCCCTGCTTCGCACGGTTTTTACGACTTGACAAAATATCGAGAATTCGATATTAATTTAGTATACACATACACCTTCGATATTATCCCGGAAGGTTTATGTGTAATTTTCTCTGATAATGAAATTGTGCAAAACCGCATCAAAATCCTTTGCGTAGTTTAGAAGAACATCGCGATCACACAAACGGACACGAAAAGTGGCTTTTCGTGTCCGTTTGTGTGATCGCGATGTTCTTCTAAACTACGCAAAGGATTTTGATGCGGTTTTGCACAGTTTCGTGTCCGCCTGAAATTTCATTTACTCCCATTTTCGTGGCCAACTTCGTGGTTATAACATTTCTAGACCTATAAGACCCATAGGATGGGTAAATCATATAAGTAGTTATGAAATTTGTGAACGTTTTCAACATTAATAGACTGTTTTTTTATTATCTTTATTATGGCATACTGTATGTCTCATAGGATAATTATGATAAGTATGTGTTAATTGAGTTCTCGCATAGGATAAAACATGAAAAGTATAACGTGTTAAATGTGTTAATACTATTGAAATGAAATCTTCTCTGTTAGGATACGTCACTAGATTAAATCCTTCGCACACCATAGCAACTCGACACTACACTAACACGCAGTAAGTTTATTTTTGGTTTAATATCGTGAAGGTGGAAGCGTCAGCAAGGCGTCGTACAAGACTCACTAGTTTTTGAAAATTATAGTATTCGTAACACAATGTAAAGCTCACATTTCTATGTGTGACGGGTGACAAATTGTTGCGACTCGTGTCGCTAGAGATGTCGAGCGAAGTCCGGCGATGTAGACCAACGTCGCCAGACATTTACGACCATTATCGTCGTTTTCAATGTGGCTTGACTTCGCCCGACATCTCAAACGCCACGCGTTGCCGGATATTATTAGTCTTATATTGAATACGAGGCATTGGTGTCGTGTCGTTACGGTGTGGGGTGGCTTTTATAAGGACTTAGCATGGTCATATGTACCGGCATTTTTAAAATATAGACATTAATTTACTATATAGGTATGTATATTTAGGAGAGGGAAGTGTGTAAAAAGACATTCATACAGGGAAAGTTTTAACTATGATTGGGACTAAAGTGGACATAAATAAGTGTAAGCGTTTAAATTGAATTTAGTGTGGTCGTTTGTATGTTTGCCACTTTTTATGCAAGTCTTTTTCGATAATCTCGTAGTTAGTTGGAATGTTATTTAAACAATTTTACCATTTTATTTGAAAAAAACTCTTTGATTAAAATGAGAAAAATAACGACATTTTAGCGCAATGACAACAGTCAGGCGCTGCCCTATGCTTGTTTTGGGTTTTTGGAGGTGACATTTTTAATTCATACATTTTTATTTTTATGAGTACTTTCTTTGAAAGCATTTCTATAGTTTCAGGTTCGTTCGTATAAAAAATCGAGTGATAGGTGTATACTGTAGTGTGATACATGCAAATCTTGATGCATCTTGAATCTTGTTTTTTTTTAAAATCGATGCTTTAGTTATGAAAATTCTTAGGTATATTTTATTTTCAGATCCTATGTACCATTATTAGATGTGTATTTATTAATATGCGATACTTATTGGTAATAAAAAAATAAAAAAACTTTGCCTTGTTTATTTTTAGTAGTCGTTGTTGTTAACCCTTGCGAAGCGTATTTCCCTTGCTATGTTCAATTCGAGACAAGACACCGGTTGCATAAATCGACACGCTTTTATAGCACGGTACATGCCCACCAAAACCGTGCTTCAAGTTATAACATCATCAATCGAGTTATGACAACCTGGTACATCGGTGGCATAAAGCGTTTTCTATGTAACACATCTCTGTCCTCTGTAAGCGCCAACCCAGTTATGACAACCTGTAGTATAGGCACTATCCTGTAGGTAGGGCAAAAAGAGGTAATAGTAGTCAGCAGGCAATTAACCGTTTCCGTGCGGATGATGCCGCACAGGCACCATGTAAATCTGTTGCGTATGGCGTATGGTGCCCGAGAGGATACAAAACTAAAACATAAAAAACTCTGCTAAAACGACATTTGTCAAAAGAGTCCCGTAAATAAAAGTGTCTTTATTTGTCACCCATAATTATCATGCCCACAGTGTTCGTTTCAAGTAATTTCGTAAATTAGCAGACTTCAGGGGTTGTAAACCAAGTTGTCGAGTCACATTTTACTATTGATTATAATTCTAACAGCCAACTTTCCATGTTTCTCAAAAATCAAATGCTTTTGTCATAAGGTTCATTTTTGCCTCAAAACATGATAGGTTACAAAGAGTGCGGGGCGGATCGGCGACTTAACAAACAATGGATTTTACCTATTTTTGCGCTGTTCGCCGGCCCTTCGCCTACGAAGTTCCGTATGCCCTTGCGTATACGGTTGATTATTGTTTAAAACTACGCACCGTTCATAATTTTTTGCGCCGGCCAATGCTTCCAGATTCACTGTAATTACAGTAGATTTACTGTATTTTACACTTTTCTACTGTATACTGTAATGCTAAAATACTTCCCGGGTCTTTTCGGTGGTCGTGAAATTATCTTTTGTTAATTTTTCTGTGCATGTTGCACAATCCTTCGTTGTTCTTTTTTATAGTTCCACTATCCTTATTCACTCCTGGTTCCCAATCATCATAAGTTTGTGAATTCTCATAAAACACGTCGTCGTCGTCGCTTGAGTTTCGACTTCTGATTGAGGAATATATTTCATTTTTTTTTCTGGGTAACTCTACAACAAAATAAAAAGGTTGTCAATTAACCGCTTAACAAAAATCCACATTTTTAAATAGATAGACATAGATATTTTTCATCAATAAAAATACATTTACATTGTTATCCAAATAAAACACTTCATAATCATGTAAGTGTTTGTAGGTACGAGTAGAATATTTTTGATTCATTAGAATCGGACTTCCCATTCAGTAATATGTTCTATATTACAGTGTTTTGTAGAGAAACAATTTTACCATCAAAATAGCGGATTTAAAATTGTTTCCCTACAAAACACTGTATAATAAATCTATACTAATGATAAAGCTGAAGAGTTTGTTTGCTTGTTTGTTTGCTTGAACGCGCTAATCTCAGGAACTGCTGGTCCGATTTGAAAAATTCTTTCAGTGTTAGATAGCTCATTTATCGAGGAAGGCTATAGACTATATATCATCACGCTAAGACCAATAGGGACGGAGCACCAATGAGCAATGTTTCAAAATCGTGGGTTTTTTTCCCTTTTGAGAGCTTCTGCTGCGTGCGCTGCGTAAACGGTTAAAGTTTCGCAAAAATCATGTATTACAGAATTGTTTCCCTTTAAAAGTTCTAAAAAAAAGTCTGCGACAGCTTATGTCTATCTTTTAACGTTGGCTCACTATAAACTTTTTTATGCTAACCAAATTTGTTCTAAAATAATGCATTATTTGCGAAGGTGTTTTTATAATCATGATATTAATCCTTATCCAAATAAATACGTTATTCATCACAAGTATTTAATTTAAAACAAAATTGCCCTTTACATCATTTGATTTCAATGAATATCTTAGGAGATATTGCAGTTTTAAAATAACATTGCAGCAAAATAATGGTGCAAGGCCGGCGGCGCACGGTGGATCGAAAATCGGCTGTAGAAGACATAGGATCTCGATTTCTTAAATGTTATTTTTTTTGCTGGAAATGACTTCTGCCGATCATTACTGTTCTATAAAATGTCATATGAAGTAATTGTGTGCACAAATGGAAGAGTTATAATTTTTATAAGAAAAAAATGTATGGAGCTGACATGAAAAATGAGGATATCTCTGGAATCGCAAGGTTGGCCGTTATATCCTTGCACACTGTTATAGTACTATTTATTTGTGAATTTTTGACATACTTAATATCGCGGCATCACTTACGATTTTTTTTTTTAAATCTTCAAAATTATATGATACATTTTAATGCTTAAATATGGCTATACCAAGTGTAATATAGGAGGTTCAGAGAACACCATTCTAGGAAAAAGAGTAGACAAGCATCAATCGAGGATATCCTCGATATGCTTATCGTCTCTTCTGATCCTCTAATTTCTTCCACAAGACCAAAATTAAATGCCCACAAGAGGCAGACATACTTTAAGGAAACAGTAGAACTACTGAAACTTCAGGATCAGGAAGCTCCGACAGAGTTCTTAGAAGTTATATCTATTGTAGAGCCTGATTCTGAAGTGGATTCTGATGGTGACGAAGTATAAAATAAGTTAACTTTTATTGTTTATGTTAGGTTAGGTTAAGTTATTTTTTTTTTTAATAATTTGCTTTTATTTTTAATCATACAATAGTTTACCATTTATTGTTATTGACTAATGATCACCGTTTATCTAATTACCCTCATTATGGTACATATCCTTTTAACAGGTATATAGGTATTAAGTTTTATTAATCATTAGCTAATGTGGACTTGAGGCGTTAGACAAGATTACATATTATGTAATTCCTAATTACCATGTCATTTCAAATAAGTAGGTAATACGACTTTGTGATTTCTTAGAATGTTTTGGTCTAAGCATAAAAAATATTGTAAGTTACACTTGGTATAGCCATATTTAAGCATTAAAATGTACATATCATAAACATTTTTTATTATTTAATTTTGACGATTTTTAAAAAAAAAATCGCAAGAGATGCCGCAACATTAAGTATGTCAAAAATTCACAAATAAATAGTACTCTAACAGTGTGCAAGGATATAACGGCCATCCTAGCGATTCCAGAGATATCCTCATTTTTCATGTCAGCTCTATACATTTTTTTCTTATAAAAATTATAACTCTTCCATTTGTGCACACAATTACTTCATATGACATTTTATAGAACAGTAATGAGCGGCAGAAGTCATTTCCAGCAAAAAAAATAACATTTAAGACATCGAGATCCTATGTCTTCTACAGCCGATTTTCGATCCACCGTGCGGCGAGTGGTCATGACGGGGAAGGGCGGTGGCCCCAGTTATCTCTGCGAGATACCAAAAATGACGTTCAGTACCCCAGTAAAAATTGAATCGGTAACCCAGTACAATTTCTAAGACCTTGTATGTTTTTTTGTTCTAGAATTTGTACTGTGTAACCCGGTAAATTTTCTTGGGTTTTTGCGCATATGGTTCCGCGTTACTGCAGAGCCCCAATAAAAAATCATAAACTCCCCAGGAATATTTTAAGAAATCTTTTCTCCGTGTACTGATAAAAGCGTGATGTAGGTACCTAAAACAGCTCCTTAACGTACGTATTATTTAAAAATATTTTCACCCTCTGCTTAAACGAAGTCGCGGGTAAAAGTTAGCGTTAGCCCAAAGTAACTATTCCACGCGGACGAAGTCGCGGGCAGAAGCTAGTAATAAATAAATATAACCTCGCTGCAAACTCAAATGGTACGTGAACAAATTTTATATAACACTCTTGAATAAATAAATCCACAAAATAATGCAAAAAGGTTTACAACACCTAATAGAAATTAGTCACTTACCTTCCATTTCCATAAAAACACACAGATCGTCACTTTTAAACGCACTGAACGAATTTACTGACCGCTTACGTTCGATCACAGAACATATATACCCTGCGTTCGATACACAATGGCAAATGACTCTTTAACAAGTGGAAACACGAGAACAAGCTAAAAGTTACAATTCATGGCGGATGATTCCCCAGGGGAATCGTCAAAGTCTCTGGCGCTTAGTGCCCCAGAGGCATCACGGAACTTTTGTTTGACGCCAGGCACTAAAGATTGGTAAAAAGACCTCCGCACGGAATCGGTTAAATAGTAGTCACGTTCATAACACTCAAACGAAAGTGTGTAAGCAAAGGAATATCAACCATAGATACTCGTTACATCCTACACCTTCCTAAACGCCCGGGCCGCGCGGTAATTGCGCGGCCATAGTTTGCAAGGGAAGGCCGACGTACTTTTTAAATTTATTGTGTGCCTAAATAATCGTTTTAAGAACATGTTGTAGTGATTTAACAGCAAATTATTTTATTATGCTTTTTATTTATCAATTAGGTATAATTCGGCAATGAGAGTCAGTCAAATGCTGTCAATGGGAGGTAAAGGTAAGAAGCGTAAACTTCAGAAAAAGGTGGTCAATAAAGCCAAAAGGCGCGTGCTCTAAGAAAAAAACACTTCTGAGTCAGATGTCAGCCTCAATCAGATATTTGATGACGACGAAGGTGATGATGACGAAGATGACAATGATTCTGGGAATATCTGCCTGATAAGTGGAAAATTTGGCCGCTACTACGATTTGTGGTACAGATGTAAGTACTTCTTGTGGGTTGTGGGCGCACAAAGACTACACTGGGTGGGATTCACCACGAGGTTACATGTGTGACAACTGTTGACTCTCATTGCCTACTTACCATAATTACCCGTATGCGGACAATGGTGGTCGAAGCTGTTTTTTTTTTAATAGTATTATATTAAGTTCCTAAACTGTGATTCTAAAGATAATTAACCTATTTGAGATAGCTAATAGTTTGTTAATTTAAAGTACCTTAAGAGTTGATTTTAATAAAGTTCTAGGCTTAAACGTGTGACTGACCCTGGCATGGCCACAAACATGGATTTGAATTTAGATAAGAAAAAAAAAAATTGTCGAAATTAGTCGCCAAATATCAGAATTAATCGGTCACTGGTTCCAAAGTTATAAGGGTTTATAGGTGGCCGATCTGAGGAGCGCCTACCCCAGTTTGGCCCATTTGAATCTCAAAAGCTAGGGCACCTAGCGAAGATCTGTTTTCTCCCAAATTTTGTCGCTTATTAGTCGCAATCAATCGCCAAATATTAGAATGTCTGTTACTAGTTTAAAAGTTATAAGCGTTTCTAGGTGGCCGACCTGCAGAGAATCTCCCCAGCCTGGCCACATTTATATCTCAAAAACGGGCACCTAGCGAAAATCTGTTTTCTCCCAAATTAGTCGCAATTTTTGGGCAATTCACAGATTCTGTCGCGTCTTAGTTTAGAAGATATAATGAGTTCAATTTTTTAGGTATAGTCCAAGAGCTAGATCGAAGAGTATGAAAAATTGCCAAGAAAAAATATTTCTATTAATATGTGTAATATATTTGTAGTTATATCGGTCTTAAGTCCTTAGAAACGTCAGAGAGATAATATCTCAATTAAATACATGTTTTTATGTTTTAAATTACTAGGTTAGAGTGGCTTAAACTTCTTTGAAAAAATTAAACCTTGCTCTTGGTCTATTTGGTGTCAAACTGTATAGTCGCATGCAACTGTTTTACCAAATTATAACGTTAGACTCTAATCTACGTTAGAATAATAAAACATGTGTTGCCGAAATAAGAATATATGATTTACCTAATACGTTAAAGATCGTACTTACCTTTAGTAAAATGTTTAAAATACTTAAACGTATATTGTATGTAAGTATCAACCTATTGCTTGAAATAATCTACAATACGTTACAAAATTACATCTGAGTATCTCTTTCTTACTTACCGTAAATGAAACTGAGCGCAGCGATCTATGCGCTAGCGACTAAGTGCACATTTTGTTAAATAAATAATTAGGTACATATATTTATTGTAGATCTGTTTATGGGTAATGAATACAGCTTTCTTTTGGTGGGTTCAAATTATAGAATAACTTTATATAGTTTGAAACAAACATCACCACCATATGACATCATAGATACTGTCTAGAAACTACATAAAGTATTTTGTACTTGGTTATACCAATGTATGGAGAAATTGAATTCTATATCTTTTTAATTACACACCGACTAAATCTGTGACTGCGAAAAATTGCGACTATCTATTGAACCAGTGACCGACTAATTCTGATATTTGGCGAGTAATTTCGACAATCATTTTGTGTCATCAAAATTAAAATTCCTGATGGTGGCCATGCTAGTGTCAGTGACAGGACATAAACCTGTTGCCCCATTACCCTTCTCCCCTACTGCTCGATTTTTGCAGTCAATTTTATGCCGAATAAAGATTGCGGCCGTGTGTTCCTTTCGAAGTGACTCGGCCGGGTGCCTCGACAGCCTGACACCTCAACATCTGAAGGAGTTGAATGTGTTCAGGCGCCGGGAAGGTTGGCGAGTCCCTTTTCCAGGAGCTGACGGCTTTCATCTCATGCTCTCCGGCAATGTGAACGAAGCCGTCATTGATATTTTGTATGGAGAAAATCTATGTGCTCTGTGCAAAAAGGATGGCGGCATTCGTCCCATTGCCGTAGTCATCTTACCATCGTATAGCAGCCAAAATTTGCTGTGCTTTCTACAGCGAAACATTGGTCTGCAAACTCCAGCCCCTACAGCTGGGCTTCGGGTCTAAAGGGGGCTGTGAGACTATGGTACATTGCATTATCCACTTACCTCAATAGCGATAAAGGTGAGGTCATACTTATGTGCAGCGCAGACGACAGACTATCCGTGACGCACTTTTTAGTCTGTGAAAATAGAACCTATGCAATTATATGCAGTAACGCACACGACGCGCAAAAAGTCCGGCGCACAAAAAGTGTGTGAAAATAATTGAACGTTTGCTTCAACGCGCGCTAACGCAGACGGCGCACACTTTAATCGGCAATCTGCATTTGCTAGGGGTGGACGTAACGAACGCGATCTACTATCATGGCGCCAGAGGTCGATGTAACGATGTTAATTCAAGAAATACAAAACAGACCAGGAATTTATGATACTTCTAAGGCAGAATATCATGATAGACATTTAAAAAGAAAAATGTGGGAAGAAGTGTGCTGTAATGTTTATTCCGCTCCTGTTTGGACATGTATAGGATATACCCAAAATTCTCTATTTCTTCTTCTTTTTCTGTACTTCATGTACAAAATAATACTTCGCGATCTCTGCACGATTTCCATAGCGTCTACGTCCCTATAGCTCTGCCGACAGAATGATCGAAGATGTGCGTCGTGTGCGTTGAGTCTGTGAAAAATCCGCGACCGACTTTTTGCGCGCCATGCAGACTTTTTGTGCGCCGCAGACTCGATCGCACAAGAAGTGTGCCGTCTGCGCTGCACCTAAAGGTTGACATTAAGAATGCTTTTAATTCTGTAAACAGGGACCCCTTGTTGGCAGAAATTCAAAAAGAAATACCCAGAAGTGTTCTCTATCAAATGTTACAGGGTACCCCTCTAAATTACTTTATAAAGACAACCTTTTGAAATCAGCAGTTGGTTGTCAACAGGGGGACCCTATTGGGCGTCATTTTTAGTTTGACAATAAATCCAATTATTCTACAACTAAATTCTAAATACGTGATGACGGAACCCTAGAAGGTGATGCCTTAAAAGAATTAACTTTTTTTAAAGAAAAATTCAGTTCCATTGGCCTAGAAACCTAAGACTTCCAAAATGTGAAATTTATCTTCCCTGAACCACTGATTGCTATTGCGCAGCGAGGAGCGCACTTCAGCCGCCATAAAGTTTCAATTGGGCTGTACTAGGTACTCAAATGCTCATACCGAATTTCCGTGATCAGGCCCAGGCCCTGCAGTCTGGACATAGATAGCGACAAAAATCGGTCGCTAAGTCGTATCGATGTCAAATTTCTTTAATAGATTTTCAACCTTATACTTTGGAAATAAAGTTCAAAATCTATTAAACGAATTTGACATCGATACGACTTAGCGACCGATTTTTGTCGCTATCTATGTCGAGACTGCAGGGCCAGGATGGCCATTTCCTAAAAATGGCCACATATTTGCTACTATTTGCCATCTATCGTTAATTTTGAATAAAAATACAGAGTTTGTTCCCACATCAGTATGTGGATTTTAATGTTGTTATTATTATTGCATTCATAATAAAATTAGAGGAAATAGGTGCTGGGCCTCTTGTATGCGAATGTGTTGAGGCGTTTGTGGTTGTGCACGCGCTTGGGCAGCGGGAATCTGATGTGGCTGTTGTGGAACTGCTTCACCTGCGGCCGGCGGCACGCTGACGCCTTGATAACTTCCACTTTGATGATCTGTGACAAGAGGAAAAATTTAGTGAACAATGACGAATTTACACTTTTTTTCCCCTAAGACATAGTTTTATTCTCAGTGGTGATAGGTGTCTCAGGGGATAAAGGATTATTTATTCAGGATTCCGGATTTATTGTTGTGGCGTTTAGCATATGCCATGGCCCCTGTGTCGGCTTGTGATAATGATTATGATCACTGATAAAAATTCAACAAAACATACATGCACCACTTGATAGGTAACAAAGATACAGCAAAATAGGTTCACAGCAGACTAGCAGTCTGTACTAAACTTTACTTAATTTGTAGAAAAAGAAGATTTAACAGAATTGTTTTCTTAGAAATAGAAGAACCACTGCAGTGAACGAACTATACATTTTAAAATATCCAGCAATACTTTTCAAATAATATGCAAAGATAAAAATGTCATCAGTCAAATGAGGACACTATTTATTTTCTGTATTCTTAAATGTATAAACATTCTATTACAGTGTTTCTAGCAAATACAATACTTTGACTTTAATCAATCTGCCTAGCGTTTTCCTAACTATGTTGGGGTCGACTTCCAATCCAACCGGATGCAGCTGAATACCAGTGTTTTTACAAGGAGCAACTGCCTATCTGACCTCCACAACCCAGTTGCTGGATAACACACTACCCCTTGGTGAAACTGGTAGCCAGACTTTTGGGCTTTTGACTACCCGTAATGACTGTCAAAGATTATTACTTTGACTACTTTGATACAACATAAAAGGAAAGGCATAAGCATACCTCTTATGTAAAAAAATACTACAAAAGTGAGAAAACAGAAGCATAATTTTTGTTGCAGGATTATCAGAAGTAAAGAATTATTGTGAAAATCAGCCATATGTAATAACTTGGATTGAATAAATCTATTTTATCCTACCAACTTTTTAGGATCATTTCTAAGATCTCAATTATTTACATTACAATATTATGATGAAAACCTGAAGAGCAACATATCTCATGAATTGAGATTTACCATAATTATTTCTTCGAGCAGGTTATCCTGAGAGATCTAAGACAGGCTGCCATGACAACGCAAGCTAAAGCACTTGTCCAAAGCACGCGCCTACTTTCATCTATACCTATGACTATACCATGATGAGCGTTTCTTGACACTAACTCGGAAAACTAGGTAATATGGTTGTATACATTCAAGAACAGCTCAAGATAATGCACATCAGCTATCTGTCAGGGGAACTAGGCCTCAAGCCAGCACTTCACTAGGCGCATTTCTTCGCTATTCAAAAAATAAATAAACTGTATTCATATGAAAATAAAGTATATTTTGGACTAGCGACATAAGAAAAATATTTGGAGAAATATCCCAAGTGATGTGCCTGCTTATATGATAAAAAATGTGATAAGTTACCTGGATGGAGTGAGCGCGGGCTCTGTGCCTGGCTCCCATATCGCGGTAGCACTGAGTAACGGCGCCGCCGACGCTGAGGTCACGGTATTCACGGTACATGTTGTGTACTCCGGAGCGGGACTCGTAACGCAGCCAGATACCAAAGTTCTTGATCTTCACTGGGCTCTTTTCGGGGATTTCCTGGAATTTATAATGTTTGGTTTTGAATAAAGATAATTGGAATGCTGCAAGTTAATTTTACTTTACCTGGTTTT
Organism: Dryobotodes eremita; assembly: GCA_917490735.1. NCBI lineage: Eukaryota > Metazoa > Arthropoda > Insecta > Lepidoptera > Noctuidae > Dryobotodes > Dryobotodes eremita. Next base: position 10,959,840 of record OU823251.1, on the reverse strand, counting down.
ATTATTGGAACAATTTTTCACCCTTGTATAAAATAGTAATTAGTAGGTTCAAGCAATCTGAATTTTGGTTTTAACAGGACACTGAAGGCACTTACAATAGATATTCTATTGTCAATTATATTCCATGAGCACAAAAGAGACAGACTAAACAAAATATCATAACAGACTAAGTGAAATAATCATCTTCTTTCCTGATTATGGCTGATTGAGAACAATGGGACAATCATCTGCACAATTTTGGTACGGTAACAGATCTAATATGCAATTGCTTACATTGCTATTAGTATCATTAACTGGCTGAATCCCAAATAAAATGCAAGTTGAGACAGATCGTAAACTGCTTGCAACGCATCAATATTCAAGGCTGACGAACCTTACCTCAACATAATGTATTCAGGCTTTTGGGAGTTAAGGCCTGTTAAACAGCTGTTTGTATTCTTTGAACTACTGGGCAACGCGGTAAATCTCTAGTGTTAACTTTTTTTTCGATGATTAAAAGCTCGAGAGCTCAAGTTGTTAAGATGTTTACACAATTTCAAGTTGCAACATTTCAGCAGTTTATTTAGTAACTACACAAAGGCTGCCAGTTTCCATAAACACACTACAACATTTAAGGTAGGTAGATACTCACCCTAATGGAGACGATTTCACCAGTGGTCTTCTTGAACTTCTTCAATTGACGCAAGAAGTACCAGAAACGGGACTTAGCCACGATCTGGTCTGGGGAGAAGATCCTCATCTTGTATAGAGGAGGCTTGGGCTCGCTCTCCGAAGGGAGCTTGCGGCCGATGACCTCATACTCCTTCAACTGAAACAGATATTTACATTTCAGCGCATGCTTGTCGTAGGAATTTTAGAAAAGTTCTTAACTAGAGATCTTGAAAACTTGCTGTATTATTATTATGAGCTGTAAAGTAAATAACTTCATATCCACTACTTAATAATTTGTTTGAAGAATTCTGAAACACGAGATTCAGAACGTAGGGCATCACAACATGACATAACCTAAAAGGACCCCTATTTGTGTGTCAATAAATTTGCATCCGCCAACTGTTGATAGGAAAATTATATTGAATATTGTATTATGCTGCAAGACGAAGAACAATTTATTCACACAAGTTATAAACTATGAAGTATTCAGTAAAATAATTGGACTGAATGCACCGACAACGTGTACGTCTCACTCATACAGAAATTATCACTTTTTAACCACTGGTTTTCATGTTTCTGGTATTGATTAGGATTTGTAGACTAAATTTAATAGTTTTTGTATGATTTTTTCAATTATATTGTTAAAATTTACGAGACTCACCTCTCCTTTAGCCTTCATTTTCGGAGGTTTTAGTCTGAAAAGAATCTGTCAACGGAAGCGGAACACTGACGCGAAAGAAAAATGGCGTCAATTTACTCAAGTTGCCATATCAAAAAAGTTTAAACGAATAAATACTCTTGAATAATGGGAAAGAAAACTGAGAACTTTTGCACGGGTGTCGCAGGTATCGCTTGACTCACGGAAATGTCATTACCTGAAAAATATTAAAAACAAAGTTTACAAAAATCGCATCTCACACCAAAATATCACGTTGTGTTATTATAGCAATGAAACTAATTAATTTCCTAAAGACTAAGATTATCTTTTATAACTACAAATTTCTAAGATAGACGAAGACATGTTCCGGTTCGTTTGTCAATTATTGTGAAAAAATTATAGGAGGATTTGGATCAAAAGAATTGTACATTTAGGGTTTTCTGCGACTATCAAAATTTTTTGTGGGAAATATATAATGTTAATATTTAAAAAAAGTTTATTCGTAATTAGTTGGTTATTCAACCTGTTTTATAGCATTTAACCGTCACGGTTTTAAATTACCTATGAAGTAATCATTTTGGAATTGAATATTATTCCATGATTATAGGCTGTATTAGAAACACATGTTATGTAACGCACTGTACAGTCGCCAGCACATCAAGTTACCACAAATTGTTAGATTTTCTCATTCAACATTTTAAGGTTTAAAATCGTTTGGAGAAATTTGACAGTTTCGTGTAACTTGACCTGTTGGCGATTGTACATACAATAATTATTTTTTACCAATGTATCACTGAACTATAAAACGAGATAGCGAGACGACGCTATATCCATTTGTTGTTCTTGGTGAGAAGTGATTTGTGTGTGAAACGAAAAAAAATTGGGTTTACAGGTGAATAGTTTTATAGGGTAAATAGTAACTGATAATAAACATCCCCGATCTGTTATTATGTCATTTATACATGTCATGTGTCTATCATATATGAGTACTAGCGACCCACCCCAGCTTCGCCCGGGTAACAAAGCATAATATAATATAGCCTGTCACTCGGAGATAGTGTAGCTTCCCAACAGTGAAAGAATTTTTGAAATCGGTTCAGTAGTTACGGAGCCTATTCAATACAAACAAACAATCATATATTTTCTCTTTATAATATTATTTCACCGTATTTCGTTTATTACAAAATATATTTAGGTTATACTTTAGCCTCAGCAACACATGGTTGTTATGCTATTAAATTGTAGCTTATACGAGTATAAAACGATTGTATTTTTAACATAGCGCACTCTATTGAAACTTACTCAATCCAGTCAACAGATATCGCCATTTGTTAGAATCGTTTAGAGCTAACAGATAATTGTGACTGTCAAATAATAGACAAATAATTTGCAATAAAATAATATTGCGACTATAAATTGAGATGTAAGCTATCCTATCTTTCAAGTTGGATCAAATTGCAAATCAAATCGGTGTGCAAATCAAATTTAAAATCGGTTCAGTAGTTTAGGAGTCCATCGCGGACAAACAACGTGACACGTAATTTTTATATATGTAAAGATTATGTAAGTATGTATTATATGATTAATATGATTTTTTACATGATTAAATTAGTCAACGATTTTTGCTCACATGTTAGCAACGTTATGTTACTTACCTATATAAAAGCTGTTTCGTAATGAATGTCGTTCCTCACAAGTTCGTAGCTCACATTTCTTTACATTCTTCTATTTTTGTTCGTCGGTATGTCACTCCAGAACGAAAAATGAAAAGATAGTCATTTTTTGATTTACAATACAGAATATGCACGTAATTTTTTATGTATTATTTTTGTAGCGGCATCGGTGTTTGCCGAAAGTTTAGAAGCTACAAGAAAAATATGAAGAAGTAAAAACGTCACTTACATGAAAATAAAATGTATGATATACAAGGGGCGTTCAATGGATTCTTGGTAACGGCATGAATAAAAATAGAAATTCAATTAAAATTATGTTTATTTTTCAATGTCATCCCCCATTACTTCAGTGCATTTATTACATCTCGAAAATAACTTTTCAATACCCAGTAAATAATAACTTTACTCTTTCTCTGGAAAATGCGCATTTATTGCCGCCTTAAGCTCTTCATCGTTGGAAAATTCACGATGGTCTTTATCCAAATTAGGGAAGAAATAATAATCACTTGGAGCAAGGTCTGGGCTATAGGATGGGTGGTTAATTTCTTCGAAACCACAATCTCGCACTGCAGCCTTGGAAACTCGCGCCGTGTGGACCCAAGCGTTGTCGTGTAGAAGTAACACACCAGTGGTCAGTTTACTCCGTCTTTTTTCTTTAATTGCTTGCCGTAAATTTCTCGATTTTTCGATGCTGCGTTTATAGTTTCACCTTTTTTTGTGGATTCAATCAGCAAAATTTCCTTTGAGTCCCAAAATACTGTGACCATGATTTTTCCGGCAGACGGAACGACTTTGAAATTCTTAGGGGGCGCAGTACCCTTCTTGTGTCACTGCATGGACTCCTGCTAAGTTTCAGGGTCATAATGATCGACCCACGTTTCATCTCCAGTCACAATTCGATCGGAAAATACTAGATGGAACTTCACCACAGAGCTCTAAAAACTCTCTCCAGCACTCGATTCGCATTTGTTTTTGAGGCGCCGGCGGCGTTATTCAAATGGGTTATAGAAAAATCATTCAATTCTGTCAGTGAGTATTTAGACTTCAAAGATTTAAACTGAAATTGACGTCTTACTGACATAATTTGACAAATACTTGACGTTTTAAATTGAATAACTATGATTTATGTACCAATTTTACTAGCTTCATTTATTTAATTAATGTAACAATAATTTTGCATGCTAGTTCTAGCGAATTGTTTTAGAAATTGTTTAAAAAAAACCCGACCATCTGTATGTACTACAATTCTTGCAAATACATTTCATTTCATCCTCCAGTATAAGCTTCTCAACTTTTTTCACGTTTTCTTCGGTAGAGGCAGTAACCAGGCCGCCCCAGCGAATGTCGTCTTTAATACGAGTACTCTCTATGCCCCTATATGCAGAATCTTTATAAATAGCCACCATCTCTTCGAGAACAGTTTTTTGACATTTTCCTAGTTTGGTAAGGAATTTAATAATAGCGCGGTGCTCTATTTTCTTCAACATTGGCACGTTAACCCTTCTAGTTGTCGTTGACTAAGGATAACTCGCAAACTAATGATCACAACTATATGAAATTTTACCTTTATACCCTTAGATAATGTCATTGTTTAATTATTTAGTTCAATTACCTACATCATTAGTAGATCACCCTCATACCGAGAATACACTGGACGCCCCTCGTAGCAACAATGTCGTCGGTGGCAATTTTTAATAATTGCTGGTATTATAAAAAACATTTTTTTTTTGTTTTTTTTACATATCCTAATGTTACCTGTGAGTAACGATTTCAATATTTTAAAACCATGTGCATATCATGTACATTTTTATTACACGTACCCAGGAACCTTGCGGTAAAGCGCTTCCGGTGCTCCACAGGCTTAACGTAAAAATGTCTATAAACGAACAAACATGTGGAATAAACATAGCTAGATTCATCGTCTAAGGTTCCTGTTACATGAAACCAACAAATTTTTTCCATCTCCTACAGTCCGGCCGTCGCCGTCGCCGTCGAGAGAATGCGTTCTTGACAGCTGACAGTTATACATACAAATAAATACGTGCTTTGCAAATTTGATCTTTATAAGCTAAGCACGCACTACGATTTTAATCGTTGCGATTTTTTTATTGTGAAATAAAATCGCTAATGAAAATATTTTTTCAAGTGAATTCTCAAGCCATTATTTGCCGCAGTGCGCGGACTCTAGTATATTGGTACTGTTCACAGATTTGCGATTATTATCCGCAACCTTTAAAATTCGTAGTGCGCGCTTAGCCCTAGTTACTAGAATTGTCGCACTGACCTGGCGCACTAGTAACTGAAAGAACACGGGTGGGTTTTAGTTAGTAAGAGTCTGTCACGCCCTTCCGCTCCGCCCAGAGCGGGAGAGGTCATTTGATGATTTCCCACACAAAAAAAAAGAGGGGAGAAACGCATTCTCTCGACGACGGCCCGGCCGGTCCCTAGTATAATAGTAGTCTATGGCCCGACCGTAGCTGGCAGCACCAGGGAAGAGTATGTCAACCTAGAAAAAAATCACTTATCAGAGTGCCAACGTCACCCCAACAGCCAAATTGACACTTTGATGTTTTGACAATCAACTGACAGTGACATTATCTGTGGACTGATATGGGATTATTGTCAATGACATTGGTTGTTCACGTTCTATTAGCATGTGCTGTCGAGTGTCTTTACGTAGGAAATAGTGGCGTAAACAGTAATATGTGACTATTACGTAGCAAATAGTATTTATTAATAATGTTCTCGAGGAAACTAACGCGGATTGTTAAGTATGGACTGTATGGTAGTGTTGCTATCGGCGGCACAGTTACGGCTGCTGTAAAACTTCAGGATGGTGATTACGACTCTTTGGCGATCGTCAGGCTTTCCAGGACAGCATACACTGCTGTGGAAATAGGAAGAACGTATAAATCGTTGTTGTACAGCAAAGATTGGGATAGAAGTTCGAAAGAATATTTGGAGGTCAAGAGTCAAGCTCACCAAATTGGGGCAGAGAAATTGCTCACGCTATGTAAAGCCAATAAAGGTGTGTACATAAAAGTTGGGCAGCATGTAGGTGCGTTGGACTACTTACTGCCCAATGAATATGTGAAGACAATGAGAATATTGCATAAGGATGCACCACAGAATACTGTGGAAGAGCTGTATAAAGTTATGAGAGAAGACTTGAAACAGGATGTAAGTATTTTAAGTTAAATTGCTTGTAATTAAAAAAAAAAAATCGTCGTCATTATAATCTATCTAATTATTGCATAATGTTTTCCACTTTTCAGCCCAAAGATTTATTTGATGAATTTGACCCTGAACCTCTAGGCACTGCATCATTAGCCCAAGTACACAGAGCGAAACTGAAAGATGGCACAGAGGTAGCTGTCAAAGTTCAGCATTACTTTGTAAGAGACAATGTTAAGATAGACCTTATATGGATGGAATTCATAATCACAACAATGTCAAAGGTATTCCCTGACTTTGAAATGCAATGGCTCATTGATGAAACTAAAAGAAATATAGCAAAGGAATTGGATTTCGTACAAGAGGGCCATAATGCTGAAAGAGTAGCAGATTTATTTAAGAATTACAAATGGTTGAAAGTGCCAAAGATTTTTTGGGACTACAGTACTGAGAGAGTCCTTGTCATGGAGTATGTAAATGGTGGACAAGTGAATGATTTAAAGTATATTGATGTAAGTACAAACACTTGTTTCGCAATAGTTACCTCTGTATATTGCATAGGAAGTTATAGTGTGCTATGAAATAATCTATACATAATTACTCTTTCTATTTTTTTGGCCTACTTTTTGATATTGTATAAATTGTATGGTATAAGTCCTGCTGTGTCTATTTTTACATATTGAGAATCAGTTCTTGAAACCTGAAATCTCAAGAATGAACTTAAAAGTAATTGCTCATTCAGTTCATTTCACGTTTTGGTGCTTTAGCCATTTTACCTTACCACTGCCGATATGTTACCTTGACTTAAATTGATTTTATTCCAAACTTACCAAAAAAATATGCACATAAGAATACTAAATATTACATCATACAGAATAGAGAATTCAAATGATGAAATTGCATAAATTATGATTGTTTTCTTAGAACAATTGTTAACAATTTTATTGTAAAATTATGTAAATAATCTTCCCTTGTCAACAAAAGGGATAAGTAACAAGCTAAGAAATAAAAATTGTTGCACTTTCTATTGTAGGCAATAATTATTATTATTGCATGCTTAATAACTTTTAATCCAAATACACTGATGAACAATGTCAAATATTTGACTATTGGGCACATACTTACAATAATATGAATTGAAAAAGAGTTGTAGTTAGCTGCTTCTTTTATTACACAGGGTGTGACATTGACGCACAAACTTTAACCATGAATCCAGCACATGATTCTAGACCCGTAGTGAAATTTATTGACGGTTATCAAAAAAATATCAGCTGTTTTATAGAAAAGTGCAATACCTACACAGTCAAAATGTATGTAACAGCATTTTTTTTTAATAACTTACTAAATATACCCAGGGACGTTCAGAATCATGTACTGAATCCATGGTAACAGGTTGTGCGTCGAAGTCCCAGCCACCCTGTATTATTGTTAACTGTACAGTTTTTAACAAGAAATAATTTTAATTTTTGTTCCCTTTTAGGAACACAAAATCAACAGATATGACCTGTGTAGAAAGCTGGGTGACCTGTATTCGCACATGATCTTCATCAGTGGCTTTGTGCACAGCGACCCGCATCCAGGCAATATACTCGTAAAGAGGGATCCAAAAGACAAGGATGTTACCGTCTACTTGTTGGACCACGGTTTGTATGCTGTAAGTTGTAGCTAAGTGTTTCATACAGGTATTTATGGGCTAAATGTGATATACATCACACTACTTCACGAGAACAAATAGGTATTAGTAGTGCAGCTGTAGTATACAGGTACTAGTTTTTCTTGTTCTTTTGTTTTGTAGTTATTCTTCAACTTAATCTCAGATTCAGTTTCCATTTTGTTAGCCTTTTATTCATTTTGCATTTTTTTTTTGCTATAAAATTCTGCTAGTTATCCTAGGCAAATAGACATATATCTAGAATGACAAAATAATAAAGTAGATGTATTTTTGAGTTGGTATTTAGTACTTAATTATGATGTTCTTCAACAATAAAAACGTGACATTGGGCATGGAAGGAACTTTTTATGTGTTGTTGGCAAAGTACCAATTGACGTATATCATCGCGTTATACCTACGAATAAATATTAATTAGACTGGAACTCGTGACTGACCATAAAAATATCGCGAATTACGTGTCCTGAATGTAACAGTTAAAAACAAGGTTAGGTACCTACGGCCAGATATGATTCACAGATACAAACGGCGGCCTTTTAGTAAACGGTCCTTCAGTGCCCAGGGGGAGCAGCCTTGTATTGCGAAAAACGCGGCAAAAATTTGCGCGCGTGTTTGCGCTTCATCATGCATGGAATCTGGCCGTTGTACGTGCACGTTGCGTTTTCCAAATTCAAATAACAAGAAAAATACAGATTTTATTAGTTTCCACTTAGATCCGTCCCCAGCCTGAATATATATTTTTTCTTCCAGCAATTGTCAGATAAGTTTAGGTATCATTATTCAAAACTGTGGCTATCAATAATTGATCGGAACCGAGATGAGATGAGGATCCACGCCGAAGAATTGGGGATTCGCAAGGAGCTATATGGATTGTTTGCTTGTATGGTCACAGGGAGACCATGGGACTCTATTATGAAAGGCATTGGTCGGACTAGACCAACGTCAGATGAGGCAAGTACCTATACTAGAATATTCACTTACCTATTATACAAAATAATATTCACTTATCTCTATTCCTCATTAAAAAAAAAAAACAATCAGAATTACCGCCTCTTTATTACCCGACTGCAAGGAAAGGGTTATGTTTTTTATGCTGTGAATCAGTGGTCTTTGAAGTCCAAAAATGCAATGAATGAACAAAATAATTACTTATTAATAGTCATTCATAATAAAGCATAAAAAGGAAAGAACAAAAACTTGTTTCTTGCCCATAAAAACATGAAGGACAGGAAAGAAGTTTTCATAAAAAATACACCTTCTGTAATTTTTTGCAACATTGTCTTTTATTTTTTCAGAAATCAACATTCCAAAATGAGTTACCAAATATTTTGCACTATGTTACTCAATGTCTAGAGCACGTCGATAGGCAGGCGCTGCTAGTATTGAAAACGAACGATCTGATCCGTAGCATAGAATACGCGCTCGGAATGCAAGATCGCATGTGCGGGTTTGTTATCATGAGCCAGTGTTGTGTACAGAGTGTGTATAACCTCGAATATCAGGTGAGTTTTTTTTTTAAACACATTACGAAACTGTCAAAAAGGTTGTGTACCTGTGATTTCATATTCCAACTTTGTTTGCGTTCATTGAAGGTTGCAGTGTCCCAATCTCAGTCGCTTGGCAACTATACTTTTTATGTACCTACCGCACGATAATAATTATTCGGTCCCACATTAATCATGTTTTCTTTTATGAGTTTATAGGTGTATAATTTATGATGTTTGTTTCAGAATGCGACGAACATTTTTAGAAGATCATTTTTAAATCTGAAGTTTGGCTGGTCTTTAGTGTTGTTATATTTTTACAGTTTATACCAAAACCTATATTTTAAGCTTTCGTTGAAATAACAAACATTAGTCTGTTTTGTAAATGGTAAAGGGATTTGTAAGTCTGAACAAAGTCACTAGAAGCTTTGAATAGGATTTAGCTATTTAGAATGTAAATCTTCGCTGCCAAATCGCGGCGCTACATGGGCATAATACGATAAGAACCGATAGAATCATTTGCTAGGTGTAATTTGTTAGATGAACTTTAAATATGCACAGCGTAATGTTGCATACTTTTGGTAACATTTTATCTCGCCAAAGCGCATACAACCTATATAAGAAAATACATAAATTATTCATGAACTTGCATTGCAAGATATATTAATATTGGCAACACAATCATGCTAACGAAGTTCGATAGTAGATAAATATGTTACACTAGCTTCTGCCCACAACATTGTCCGCGTGAAATTTCTTGTTCCCCCGGCGTCGTTTGCGCTCAGCGTTCTTTTTGATATTTTAGCTTTTTGCTCGGATTCTAAGGGTCGTAGCGTAATGTTAAATTGCCTATAACCCTCCTCAAGAATTGGACTATTAATGCAAAAAGAATTATTTAAATCAGACTGGTAATTCCAGAGACAAGCGCGTTCAAACACAAAAACTAACAAACAATTTCCGCTTTATTATATTGGTATAGTTAGCTACCTACACAGTGTAAAACTTGGGTTGTGTTTAGTGTAATAATAAGGCAAGGCAAGAATAGTAAGGTATAATACTCGGTATGGGTCACAAAGGTGACGTTGTTCACATGAACTAGTAACTAATATAAAATAGTTACACTAGTCCAAATAATACCTCCAACGACAGAGTATTATTTTTGTACATACATAACCAGTGTAAAACTGAGAATTGTAAATAATAATCAGCTAGCGCAATTTTATACCATGTATAAATTACTGTTACATTGTTAAATAATTATTATTTTTGGAATATAGATGTATTTATTTATACGTTGTTTTTTGTCGCGTCTCATTCCACGTGAATGAGGGTCGTGATTCCCCCGATGTTTAGTCATGTCCTGTGACTAATTTGTAAATCCATGGGAATAATTTGAGTTCAAATAATATTAGTTTATGGTAAGCTAATCAGGAGCCTCACTTTTTGTTTATTTATGTCTTTCACTTGAAGTGAAACGTTTGAAAACACAATATTAATCAAAAGTGAAAAATGAATTTATTAGTAAACCGATCCAACGATGTTGGATTTTGGCATTTTATCTTTCACTCGCGTTCCGAATGATCGAAAAATAAAATGAATTGAGCAGATGAACACTATTTTTTTTAATGTAATTTTGTCAAACGAACGTGGAATGAAACAAAAACGAACATTCACTCGAGTGAAGCGTCTGCGGTCTGATTTCAGTTTAACATTCAGAAATTATGATAACTGGGTTGTGGAGGTCAGATAAGCAGTCGCTCCATGGAAAATATTGGTATTCTGCTGCACCTGGTTACACTGCAAGTCGACCCCCCATATACACTCGAGAGCAATGAATCCGGGTCACTTAAAGAATGTTAAAAATCTCGGAAACTAAAAATGATAGGTTAATGCAATAAATTGTATTTAATAGACAATGTAATACTCCTTAAATGAAAGTAAAAAAAATATGAGTCACCATACATTTTATTAACACAAAATTACATAAAGAAAAAAACTGCTGATCTCTCCTTAAAACAAAAATAGGAAACATGAATTTTTTTAACTTTATTACGATTTTCTTGAATTTTAATACTTCGTATTGCCTCCTCGTGCTTCCATTACTGCGTTTACGCGGTTTGGCATGCTGTACACCAAGTTCCTTATACGATTTTGGGGAATATTCTCCCATTCCTCTGTGAGAGCAATTTTGAGCTCACGAAGCGTGATTGGGGGAGGGTTTCGTTGTTTTACGCATCTGCCTAGCTCGTCCCAAGCATGCTCGATCGGGTTGATATCCGGGCTGCGCGCTGGCCACTCCATACGAGTAATGTTCATCTCTTGAAGGTAGTCATTCACAATCCTACCTGTATGAGGTCGGGCATTGTCATGCATAAATATAGCATCCTCACCTAAATTGACCATAAATGGACCAACGTGATCATTGAGGATTTCTTCCACATATCTTACGCTAGTTAAAGAGCCGTTTTCTATGATCACCAGCTCTGTGCGACTTTCAGAAGAAATTCCGGCCCACACAAGTACAGACCCACCACCGTAGGCTACTTTTTCCTCGATGCATGCTTGCTTGAATCTTTCCCCTGGTCTTCGATACACTCTGTGTCTTCCATCGTGCTTGTAGAGCATAAATTTTGATTCGTCGGAGAACATAACTTTTGACCAATCTTCAATACTCCAATTTACGTGGCTCTGGGCATATCTTAGTCTTGAAATACGATGCCCACGCTCCAGTTTAGGGCCGTTTGCAGGTCTAAGGGGTTTTAAGTTAGATTCAGCAAGCCGACGTCTTACTGTCCATGCACTTGGGTTACTTCCTCCGAGGCGTCGAAACTGATTTGTGAGTTCAGTTCCTGTGAGAAAGCGATTTCGAAGCATGGTGTTCACCAAGTATCGGTCTTCTCGTGCTGTGGTACACCTGGTTCTGCCCGTTCCTGGTCTGCGTAGGTTAGAACCAGTTTCTTCGTAACGTCGGAGAACTCTTTGTACTGTTGACAGCGACACACCGACAGTCCTGGCTGTATCGCGCTGACTCCGGCCGGTTTCCAGCATTGTAAGTATTCTGGTGCATTCTTCAGGCGTAAGCGACATAATTTCAGCTTGAATAATGAATATAGAGCACTATCAACATGGTTTATGTACCCACATAAATGACAGATTACAAACAAAAGCAAAACCAAATGCTGTAATTTCGTAGTTCCATCTTCGAAAGTGGCCCTTTTTCAAATTTGATTTTTTTATGATATAACTTTACAATAACTAAGAAGTTTTAATACCTTCATTTAAGGAGTATTACATTGTCTATTAAATACAATTTATTGCATTAACCTAGCATTTTTAGCTTCCGAGATTTTTAGGATTCTTTAAGTGACCCGGATTCATTGCTCTCGAGTGTAGTTAGGAAAAGGCTAGGCCAGATGATGATTTACTTAACTTATTACGCAGGGCAACTGAAAGTAATTTTTAACACTAAAATAAAAGACAACGAAAACACAGAATAAACATGCATTTAATAAATAAAAAAATCTGAAACGTAGTCACGCCGACGGCAGTTTCTTTTCCAAGACCGACAATTTATTGCTTAATATAGACAGATCACCTTGTATTTTCAACAGTATGTTACCAAAGTTGTCGCGACTTTTCCTCCCACTTAGTTTGAACATAGAGGTACTGGAAATACGACACGATATATCCGACTTTTTGAATCCTGAAAGCATGGAGTGATGCGCTGGCATTTGGTTATCTCGAATGTGGATTTTATTCAAAGCTATTGTTTCATTCGATAGTGTAGATTGGGCTGGAAATAGGATATAGCTAGATTACAATATGAATATCACTCCTGATGTCTATAATCTAAGGATGAATGGACTTTGTGAAAGATGATATGGCTAGAAAGGGAGTGACCACTGAGTGACGACTAATAGAGATGTATGGACGAAACAGACACGCTGTGCCAGCCCCCAATTAATTGGGATAAGGGCATGAAAATTATGATAGTTACGTCTCCAAGGGGTCGCCCTTGGAGACGTCATTATCATACACAGATTGCATTTTGACTTCGCTAAATAAAATAAGCGTTTTATACGAATACGACCATTACTTAGGTACTCATATTAACTAGTCACTGTTCGTTGTTGCCATGTGTCCGAAATTATTTCTAACTTCAGACTGCTATGACGAATTTACGAAAAGAAATCTCTAATTGGAATCACTTAAGTATTTAATTGTCAGTCAAAGCATGACCATGCATAGGTACATATTCGAACACGGACTTACATTATAATGACAAACGTGTCTTTGAATATAAATGCCCTTTTTAGTATGTTCACCTATTAGTTCATTGGAAAGCGTATATTTATTAATGGCTGACTGCAAAGCAACACCTTGCCTTTCAAACTATCAACATTTAGGAGTCAAGGTGTCGGGTTTATGGGAATCCCTTCACGCGTATCGTTCGAACGCTTAAACAACTGTCATTTAATATCGTTTTTGACTTCGTTAGAAAAACACATTTATGTTTTTCTGTAGCCTGTTCATAGTATACCTACTTAACACCTAAACCACTTACATAATGAAAATCGCATCTTTTCTTGATATATATCGTGTATAAATAAAAGATGCGATTTATATATCTCCGATATATTATATGAATATCGGATATTTTGATATTTATTATAAATTTCGGATTTTTTCTGACTCAAACTCAAGGCGTTTATTTTAAATAAATCAATTACAGGCACTTTTGAACTATCAAGGGCTCGGTCAGTCAGAAAGATGAAGCTAGTTGCCCATTCTAAAGCGTAGTAGGTACCTATGGAGAAGAACGGACAAGAAACTCCACGGATACTCTTTTAAATCAAAATATTGCTACAAAAAATTGGTTACATCATTCATGTTGAAATAATACATGTGAGGACGATCTAGAAAGACGTGCACGTTAAAATAGACTATTTATCTTAAACATTAAGGAAGTATCGTCAGCAAATAACATCATTTGTGGTTGGTTTTTGAATAAATGGGGTAGATCATTAATACAGACTAAAAAGAGAAAAGGACCTCATTTCGAGCCTTGTGGAACACCCTTTTTCACTTTTAAACAAGTGAATTGACATTTGACACCATTTCTTTGAACTTCTTGTTGTCTATCACTTAAATTAAATAAGATTTTACTAAACTGAGAGCAGGTTCACCTAGTCCGTGGTGCTAAAGTTTTAAGAGTAAGGTTTCGTGATTAACGCAGTCAAATACCTTGGAGAGGTCAAAAAATATCCTATGGCATCTTCCTCCCTCCACCGCCGCTGTAAATATGTGTTTTAATAAAGTGAGCGTCAGTCGTACAACGTCCTTTGGTGAAACCATATTGCTGATGGTGTAAGATTTTGTTGATGTTTAAATGATTAAGCATTTGATTGAGCATTACCTTTTCGAACACCTTGCTGAATACCGGCAACACGGATACTAGTCTATAATTGTTGGTGTCTTTGCTGTACCCAGATTTAAAAAGTGGTATAACCTTACTGTATTTAATTAAATCCGGGAAGACTCCTTGATCTACATACAAATTAAAATATTAAAGCTAAGTATGGTGCTATTGGTGCTATAGTCTCAATTATGGATGTACAAACTATGTTAGATACCTATTCCCCATAAATCTTCGGTTAATTTGATTCTATTTGCCGAAACGCTTTTACAACTATCATGGGGTTTATAAAAATAGCTAGCTTTAAATTCAACCGGGCAGCATGGAACGTTTGCTCTTAATAAATCAATTGAGACATCGGGTGAGCAATTTAAAGCTACCGTCGTTTTAGATTGTATGTATGTTGTAAATAAATTTACACATTCTTGAGCTAATTCTAAGTTGCTGCTAGTAACCCTGGTATTAACCTATCCTGCTGGTTCAAATTATCTCTCTATGACCTAGGAGTTGACGGCCTGGCAGTTTACTTCTATAGCCCTAGCCCTTACACGGGAATCTTGGATTGTTACATTTCAGGCGAATGCGCCCGGTGAGGGAGCGCCATTAGGTTTATCAAAGAGCGAATGTATGATATTGATTCTATTATTGTAGGTACTTATCAGTGAAGCATTTGAATAAAATCGATATTACTCGACATTGCTAGCTGTACGGTCAGCGACTACAGTCGATTGACGCTACTTTTACACAATACATGTCTAAATTGACACAAAAGGATTTAATAATCTGTTTTGTAGCATTCTTTATGATGCTTTCTAGCCGATTTAGGACACAGCAACTGCATTCATTGTGATTTCAGGGTTGAGAACTGATATGTTCTGCTCTTTCATCTGCTCTGCTCTAATGATAGCTAAGTGTTCATAATTCTCTAACCCATAATTCAATTTATTTGAGGTTTTCGCAATATATAACATATTTTTCTGCCACTCTATTAGTAGTCACCTCCTTTCTAGCTATATCATCTTTCACCCAGTCCATCCATCGTTGCTTTGGTCTTCCTGTACTCTTATAGCCCTCCACATTCATACTCAAAACTTTCCTCATGCTATTTTCCTCTTTCCTCCGCACGATATGTATTTGATAGCTAAGAGTTATAGAATTAATATTCTGTAAATATAACGTCTGTTCCGATTTAATTAAAACATTTTGCTCAGTAATTAAGATTTAGAAAACTGAAATGGTTATCGATTTTTGTTGCTGTCTATACCTGAATACTTAGGAAAACATCTCAGTAAATTAATGATGATACTTACAGAAACAGGTACAACCACACAATTTATCATCTTTATTATCTTGGCGCACGTTTTCAAATACCGTTTCGATGGACTTTAGTCGATTTGTATACTCTGACCGATCGTCGCCAGTGCCGATGGTCAGCATATTGTTATGTAACGCAGGTGAGGCTGTAAGCATACAGAATATTTGGTAAGGTACCTACTCATTGGTAATATTCAAGGTGATAATTTACTCAGCAAATAATGTGCGCCATACGCAATGGGGTATGAATCATTTAGCACTTCTTTTTTGCAATAGGAAAAGGAATGTAGTGCTTCTAGGTGAAAGTTCATAATATGAATACGGCTATGCACAGAGATTTCCGTTATTTTTATGGGAGAAAGTTTTGTACTCGGGAATCGAACCCGCGACTACGATAACTGACAAAAGCCTAAGCTTATAGCATGTTACTCAGGAAGTCCGCAATATCTAACATAAGTTTTATAAATTTATGTCTCTTTTCGTGTATGTCTGTGTGACCGCGATGTTCGTCTACTACGCAAAAGATTTAATGTGGTTTTCAACATCATTTAGAGAATTTATTCCGGAAGGTTTATTTGTATAAAACATGAATAGAAAACTATACAAATAATATAGAAATCTCGATCATCAGCGAGTCGCTAGTAAAATGGTAATAATACCAGCCTATTTTTGTCCCGCTGCAGGGCAAAGTCCTCTTCTCATACAAAGAAAGCACGAGTATTGATCACCACGCTTGCTCAAGATGGGTTGGCGATTTCAGACTTATATTAACTATACGTCAAGGTTTCCTTACGATGTTTTCCTATACCGAAGGAAGCCAGTGACATGCAAGATAAACGAAGAAAGTACCTACATTATGAATTGAAAAGGCACATTGGTAGTTGTTAGGATTTGAACACAAAACGTCGTGCATGCGCGGCATACAAAATAAAAAAAAAGGTTTTACAAAAAAAAAACGACCTACTTCCATAAAAAAAACACTACAAATTGAAAAGTAACTTTACTTTTGGAAGTCAGTTCTTTTGTTTTTTTTACGTTTTTTGCCACCGACTTCCGTAATAAAATTTATTTTTCACGTTGTAGTGTTTTTTTTGGAAGTCGATTGTTTTTTTTTTTTGTAAATTTTCTTATTTTTCCCTTTTTAGTTGTGGTACCTACACCACACAAATTGCTATGTAAATAACAGTGACAAGAAGTTATTATAACATCATCAACATACACTAAGTGAAAAATACACGTATTATTGAAGCTAACTGAAAATCTAACCAAGCAAAGTTATAAGAAGAATAAAGTAGCTCCAGAAACCCCAGTTAAGAAAATACACAAAGCAATCTTCTCGCTTATACAATTCTCTTAACAAAATTCTCACTATATACCCTATGACATACCGCGACTGCAAAAAGACACTCATTGAATGGCTGAAGAGCAAAAGTTACGATGAAATCGAGGCTATGCTCCGTACAATCACATAATTCCCTAAATACATATCATCTATAGATACAATTTGTCGCTGACTAAAACAAAAAGTACACAAATCACACCTCCCACACCAACTCACACCCCTACATCACACACACCTTCACCTCACACATACTTCCCGCCACACACACACACACTTAAAACTGCGCATTCCTGATTGCTTATTTTTTTTTTTTACCTTTGGCATGCTTTCAAAATTATCTATTGTTTATTCTCTCAAAAATATGTACAGTCAATGTAACCTGGAAGAGCGGAACCACCTAATACAAGCAAATCTTTGCTTAAAAGGTGACTCCAAACATAACAATGTAATTTACATAAGTTGATGAAATAAACATTTTTATTTTATAAAGTTAATACGATTTATATGGGACCACCTCTGAGGACCCGCCTATTAAAAAATAATTTTCGAAATTGACATACAATTCCCGGAGATATCGCGTAACAAACATACAAAAAAATATACAGACGAATTGAGAACCTCCTCCTTTTTGAAGTCGGTTAAAAAATTATCTCCACTCACCTTGCATTCGATTGCCGGGCGGAAATACTTCAAGAATATACGGATGTTGGGGGTCATTGCCCTTCCGCAATTCGAACAGGGGTACCACAACATCTTGGTTTGACTTGAGCACTATAATTTCTTCGCAAAAATCAGGCAGGTCCAACAAATACCACACTTTTTGACGCAGTACTGATGTCGAAGCAGTTGGCTTCACAGCTATGTACCGGAGTTTTTCTTCGAGAACTGGAAATATTAAGTAAGGTAATAAATGCATGTTGCAATGTCGTGGTGGCCCAGTGGTTGAGGCCTCGACTCTTATGAATGAGGTTGTGGGTTCAAATTCGGTCATGTACCAATGTGACTTTTTCAATTCATTATGTGCGTTTTTATGTTTATCTTGGACATCACTGACATCAGTGAAGGAAAATATCGTGATGAAACCTAGATTTACAATCCAATCCGTCTTGAGCAAGCGTGGCGATCAGTTCTCTGATGCTTTCTATGTATGAGAAAAGGCATTTGCCCTGCAGGCAGTGGGACAGTACCTACCTACCTAATAATTTGGTATTGTTATTTATATTTAAAGATAACAAATACTATAATTGCACGTATTAGAGAATGTTGGGTTATGTAACCCGTATTTTTATGCCATGCTGTGGGGCAGATATTAAAAATAAGAAAACACAAATAGGAATGTGAATACTAATATATTTTCAGCGTTGCCTCCTTAGGATTTACCTTTAAAACCTCACAAATGTCACAATTGGAACACCCACCTCAACGAAGAACAACTCTCGAAGGTTGTATTGTAAGCCATACTACATTATGTATTATGTTTCGTCTGTTCCATGCAGGAATAGAAACCGCGACTCAAAAGCGCTGAAGCTAATTGCTCAGACACTGCGACAGCGAAGCATTCTTATGCAGACTTTAAAGCTGATATCAGACTTATTTTGTGTTCAGACCAGGGGTGTAGCTACCGCCGTATCAATGATACCTGCGGGGCCCCCAAGCTACAGGGGCCACCCGACGAAAGTAAGCAAAAATTCGTAAAATATCCAAAACCTCAAAATTTTATTGATATAAGAGGCCCGTATTGAATGGATACCTAATGAAAATATGGTGATAGATGAACGTAATTCGAATATGGCTCACAAAGGCTTCAAGCACAAGCGGTATCCAAATATCAAGATCTGGCATTAATTTTGTAAAAATATCACACAGAGAACCTATCCGAGTAAGTATGCTTAAATATTCGATCTTGCTTCACTAGCTCTTGCATTCTCTTAGTAAAATCACAATAAAAATTAACCTATCCCGGATGCTTACATTTTTCGCTCTTCAATGAATGCTAGGATAATTTAATTTTGTAGCTCGCGTCGGTAGTTCTTATATCCTCTTAGTAGGGACACAATGACCGCTTAACCTCCCGAGTCACGAAGCTATTTTACTTATTTATTTTATAAAATAACAATACCCTCATGTTGAGCTTCGCTGCAGTCGGGAAGGGCCCTAAGGGCCCCCAACAAATTATGATATAGGGCCCCTTTAAGACTTCTTACGCCACTGGGTCGGACGTTTTACTTCGAGTACAACATGCTGAATTAAAGACAAAAAGTGTAGCGTCTGATATCTGCTTAACCACGTTAAAAATTCTGAGAAAAGGGTGGTATAATGCAGCGGTCCTAAAGTAATAGAACAAGTTACTTGAACAAGTACTTACCGCCGAGATCATACCGTCGAATGATGACAAATGTAATGACATCCTTCCAAAACAGTTTTATCGGTGCCTTTAAGAGCTTGGTTAGTGACATGGTATAAATGTATCACTGTTAATGCCCATAAAAGCTATAAATATACGTCTAACTCATAGTATTCAAAGCATTTTTGAAATTTTGTAGTGATTCTTGTGGTATTCTTTGGTTTCTTTACGTCAAAGTCATTGTTACTGACAGCAGATTTTGATGACGAATATTTTTTCAGTTTTTTTTTGCGGGATCCATTATAAAAATACATGACTAAAGTACAAAAAAGTATGAATTGGTTCTTGAAAACTTGGAAACACATAACGTTACATCACGCCTGCTATCCTCGAAGGATTAGGCAGAGGTATATCTACATATAGTAACGCCTACTTTCGTCAGTTACGTTTTTTAGGCTTATGTAATAGGAGGCGAACCTATTGCCATCAACCGGGCACAAATCTAGACTCCGGGTTGCTGCTGAGAAATTCCTGTTGGAAAAACCCAATAACACTGCCCGACCTGGGAATCGAACCCAGGACCTCATGCTCAGCAAAACGCTTGCGACCACTAGACCAACGATGCTTGGAAACACATAATTATAAAAATGCAACACTAAGCGCTTTTCGCCTGTTTAAAACAATAACAAGTTATTATTTTAAACCAACAGAAAGCGCTTTGGGTCTCAGGTCCCGTGTTCATCTAAGTATCTAGTTATCATTCTCCTTTATCCCGTCAGCCTTCCAAACAAGAGTAAACAGGCATCTTCTGGGCATGCTCATTCCATCATAGACTTCATCCATTGCTTTCCGTCAGGCGAGATCAAAGTCAAGAGCAGGCCCATTTGGCAATAAAAAAAATGTTTCCGTCGATTTGCGAATACATTTACGACAGTACAGTCGACAGCACGTCTGTGGTAGCACTTTGACCTTGAGCTGACCTAGCGAGGTATGGAGTTTCAAAAGAATAAGTTTATACTGGGTGTGTTACCACTGACGTTCGGCTCCTACTGTGGCACCAAATACATAAGATTCCATCTTTAAAAAACTGATAAAAAAAATAAACAACAAATTATAACACAACAGCTCTATTTCAACACGTAACAACACTTTCAGTACATAAAACAACTCGTCCTGACTGTCACCAATATATTATTGTAAGTATTCTTAGATAATGCATTCTCCTTCACACCGAAATTAACTTAATTTAGCTGCCTGTATAGCATACATTAGGTGTTGGTATTGCGAGAAGTCCCATTTGCCAGTCATAGGATTGTAAGTAACGCCGTAGGTCAGTTCCACATGGCAATTATCTGTAACAAATAAACGATAAATGATTTTATTTCTGTAAGTAGGTTTGTACAAACACTTTTACACGTCAATCATATTCTTTTAACTAGATGTGGTCGGCGTTTCCTATCTGACTACTCTGAGAAGAAAGGTCGAAACAAACTCAGAGGTCACAGTCTCTTTTAAAGTCCAGACATAATCTCGGTCAGATCATGTGAAGAACATGTAGATTGGTATCTGAAATGGTCTTTTGAAGAAAGAACCACACAGATTGAGTGGACCTGTCTAGTCAGTGCACGCATTTGTCAGTAATCGTGCAGCTCAACTCAGAACTTAAGTGCTCAACGAGTCGACGAACAATACCAAAGAAAGGACATTTTGGGTAGGCCGCATAAACTACTTAAACTGCCAGACCAAGAATAAAACTGAAACAATGACCCACATAGTCCTCATATTCATAATAATGAAAATAATATAATACCTTTTATAGTAAATATTCATGTCTAAAATAGTTAGCAAACTAATATCAACATTCACTGTGTAAATTTATTGGAGCAGCTCAATCCCAAGCCTTTTGTCCTCAATATACCCTACCACAGTATAATAGGTTTTCTGGCATAGTTTCCGCTTTATAAAAGGTTTGAATTTATTAAAGCTTAGATCTTGAATGTGGCTAGGAAGTTTATTATAAAAACGTATACATTATCATCTAAACGAGCCAAATATTTTCTTGAGCCTGGTTGTAGGAACAACAAATTTGTGTTTGTTCCTAGTATTTATTTTGTGGATATCACTGTACTTTTTAAACAGATTAATATTTTTATGTGCATATAACAGATTTTCATAAATATACTGAGAAGGCAGAGTAATAATATTAATCTCTTTAAATTTATCTCTGAGGAAGTGTCTGGGACTTAATTTATAAATTGAAAGACTTGCCTTTTTTTGTTAAACAAAAATTGTCTGAATATCGGCGGCATTTGCCCACAACAGAATAGACATAACACTATGAAAATAACTAAAGTATACGAAACGGGCAGTCTCTAAATCAGTTTAATCACGATTTTTTCTAACGGCGGCGTATGTTGCAGAGCTAAGCTTTTTTAACAATTTATCTATATGGGGGCCCCATTAAAGCTTGGTATCCAAAGTTATGCCTAAGAATACTGTGGTATCTTCGGGTTTCACCACTTCACCCTTTAAGAGAACACTAGTTTCTACTTGTCTAACATGAGGTATCGTAAACTTAATACATTAGTTTTTTTCTCGTTAAGAAGTAGGTTTTAATGAAGATGAAGATCTGACAAAAAAAAATATAATAAGAAAAAGTATAAGAGATTATTATAATCGTTCTCATCATCATTCAATCGTTTTTCATTTGACAATTGAGGTTAATTTTATAACCTCAATTTTCGTCGATGATTTTTAAATTACGATTTAATAACGTAAGTGGTGCGTTATAAAGTTGAAACCTTGTAAATTCAGATGAATGTGTTCCTAATTCCCTTTACTGAGTGATTGCGTAAGAATTTAACCCGAACAGGGTTTGATCTTTGTTTACACTTTCATCACAAACTCTTGGAAGAGACTACACCAACCTGCACTGGGCCCGCAGGGTGGATAACAGTGGACCGTTATTAACTGCCCACTCCCGCTCAAAGAGTACCTACGTCTTAGACCTAGACGTCCAAGACGTATGTCCCCGGCACTGCAAGGTTACAACACAATCAGCTTAGCTTATACATTTATAAGCTGATCATGTTGTAGCATTGGACCGGGAGTAGGAAAAAGCCTATACCGTCCCAATGCTCGTTAAAACTCTTCCCCGAGTAGATAAGGCCTTAATTTTTTTTATGAAATAAGAAGACTGCAAATACTTACTTCTTTCTAATAAAAATGTGAGTTCATTAGGCGTAATAAATTTCTCGAACTGATGGGCCCCTTTAGGTACGGATTTTAGTACATTTTCACCGAGGAATATGATTACAAACTGAGACAGTCTTGTCCTGTTAGGAGTTGTGAAGAATAATTTGCCTTTCGGTTTGACAACTTTTATGCAAGATTTGACAAATAACTCCTGGTTCTGTACATGTTCTATGACTTCTGAAGCCACTACTCCATCATATAAGTTTGAAGCCTCTTCTGCATGTTCCTGAAATAGAAAAAACAATAAGTATCTCTCTTTGATCTCTCGCGTCCGGCCCTGGTCCAGGCCATGGTACGGAGCGAGAGGGCATGGGAAGCCATCACCTCCTGCGAAGCCGTAATACTCGCGAAGGAGGAGGCGGAGCGCGTGAGGGCGAGGCAATTGTTGCGCCCTGACGCCCCTAGTCGCCGCGGTAGGTGACGCCCTGGGCATCGGGAATCTGTAGCCGATTCCCGGCCACCGAAGGCCCGGGCTTGCGGACGGCGAGCAATGGGTAGCTCGCCGTCCGGTAAGGACCAGACCCGGGTCGACGGCGCGTTGTGTTCGACGCGCGCGTCAAAGAGATGTCAGCACTAATTGACGGGGTCCGATAGGGCTGATGCCTGCCAGGGTCACGGATTGTTAGAAAGAGTTACCGTGGCCCTGGCGCACAAGCAACTGAAGGAACACGGGTGGGTTTTAGTCAGGAAAAGTCTGACATGCCCTCCCGCTCCGCCCAGAGCGGGAGAAGTTATTTGATGATTTCCCAACCAAAAAAAAACGATTTGATGTATTTTTTTGGGGGACCGTTGACCCCCAAACGTGAGTTGAGCAAACCATGTTTTTTTGTTTTATCGCGTTCATAATCATCAAATAACTTTATTTTGTTAGATATCGATACTTACCCATCACGTCTGCGGAGTTTCACTAGGTAATTTAATTTTACCCTGTATGTAAAAACTTACTTCTATAGTACAATTGATGTATTTAGGTTTGTTCATTTCTATTTTAGGGTCAAGTTTTTTGTGTTGTTCGGCCACACGTATGAGGTCTTCGCTAGCATCGATACCCGTCATACATGCTCCAAGTCTTGCTAATCCCTGAAAATTATATATATTTTTATAATATAGCAGTGTAGGAGCAGTTGTGGATGGTCCAGTGGTAACGGCCCCGACTTACGAGTTGTAGGTCGTGGGTTCGAACCCAGACAGGCCATTTTCTTTGTGTAATTTATTTCATCACCACCGTTCTCAAAACGGTGAAGAAAAACGTGAGGAAACCGGTATGTCCTATAACAAAAAATTTGAAGACGTGACATCCGCTTACCCGCACCGGGCACGCGTGGTGGATTACGGCCCACTCCTTCTCGCATAGGGGAGGGGAACATTACAGGGTAATTTATAATAACTTTATTTTAGATTTATATTATACTGACAACCAACCCCAGTAAAATATGACTTTATTCATTACCAAAAACAGTATCAATAATTATGGTGACTTTTTGTGGTTAGATTATTTGATTTTATGTTTGAAACGAAATTTTTGGCACGCTCACTTTAATATCTGACTGATGGTGGCGCGTGTGTTGGATCATTCGGTTCCCTACAAAATGGTTGAGCTGGATGGTGCTGATCCAAGCGTCATGTTCGTGAAAAGGCGCCGTCGGTTGGGACTGGTCATCTCGTAACTGCCACGGTTATTTTTATTTTTAATCTTATATTTTGAATTGTTTCTTAATATTTTTTTACATTGTTCTCACTATTGAAGCAACAAGAATAATGTACCCAGGATTTTGTAATATCTTGATTTAAAACGAGTGTCTTGTAGTTTCTTGCCTGTTCTTCTCCATAGAGATCTAAGTTTTGGAATGGGCAACTATCTTCAAATTTCTGACTAACTGACCGACCCTTTGACAATTCAAAAGTGCCTGTATGAAAGTACTTATACAGTATGGCAAGTAAAAGAAGGAACATACTTTAAGGGAGTGTAGTACTCATGAAAATTAACGACTTTTACTATAAAACCAACTCAGAAATATGAAAAATAAATCTGCAGTTCCATATGAAAGTAAAGAAACTAACACAATCAAAATTGTTGACGTACATGAGCTGATGAGATAAATTAGATTTTGGTGTACTAAAAATACATATTCTATCTGCAGAAGAATATATTGATATTATTTGTGGTTCTTACCTCTGTTAGTATACCTCCACCGCAGCCAACATCTAAAATCTTTTTACCCTTGAGTGGGTACAAATCTTTTTGGGCAGTAGATATGAGTCCATCTCTGACAAAAGGGACCCTGTAATTATAAAAATAAGAGTTAAAATTGATTAAATCTAGTAACTGCTAAGCTAAGTTTGACGTCTTTTAAAGAGCATCTTTGTTCTTTTCTAGATAATAATCTGTTTTTCTGTCGAGTTTCTGATGACATTTATCTGTACCTAAAAGTATACCCAAAAGACATCCACAGACGCCTAAATAATATCCTGTTAGGCTGGATGCTAGTATTTTATACTTTATTATGATTTGTTTATATTTTTTTTTTTTACATTTGTTTATTGGTTGGAAATAGCCGCGTAGATGTTTGTTTTTTGGCGTACAAGAGGGGAAAGGCTTGAGTTTATGTGTATGTAATGATTTATGCCATTTTTCTGTTGTATTTTTTTTTGTATTAACAATTTTTTTGATGTGTAACATCTTTCCGCTCGCTTTCCTGCAATCTGTTGGAGTGATTTCGTTAAAAGGGACGGAAGTGTGTAACAGGAAGCCGGGGAAGCGCGCTGTTTGATTTGACCAATAAGCGCTCGCAGTGGTGGAGTTGGCCGTCAGATGGTACCAACACATTTTCCGTGAGGTTATTACTGTCAGCCAACAGTGTGTGCGTGTGTGTGACGAGAATGAGAACACATCAGCTGTGCACTTAACCTACAGTGTTGTGTATTAAGTGTAAACTAATTTATATGATAAATGATTTTATTTCTGTAAGTAGGTTTGTACAATCACTTTTACACGTCAATCATATTTTAAAACTAGATGAGGTCGGCGTTTCCTATCTGACTACCCTGAGAAGAAAGGCCGAAACAAACTCAGTGGTCACAGTCTCTTTTAAAGTCCAGACATAATCTTGGTCAGATCATGTGAAGACCATGTAGATTTGAGTCTGAAATGGTCTTTGGAGGAAAAATACCACACAGAATGAGTGGACCTGTCCAGTCAGTGCACGCATGTCAGTAATCGTGCGGCTCAACTCAAAACTTAAAGATAAAGATAAAGATAAAGATAAATTTATTCGCAAATATGGGTACAATACAGGTGATGCAGATACATTTTAATGGTTCAGCCATATTTTGCCATGAGGGCATGCAAATTTTAATTACAAGTAGGACCTACACAGAAATTTATTAAAAATATTAAAAATTCTAAATTAAAATTAAAAAAAAAAAAAAATAACAGATAATTACATAAGCCTTTCAATATTATTATTATCAATCCTAATTAAAACAGTCTATATAATAAAATCTTTTTCATTAAGGTATTCACTTATACTATAGTAAGTTTTATACAATAGAAATTGTCGTAGCTTCTTTTTAAATTTCAGTAGGGGTAATTCTTTCCACTGTTTGGGTATTTTATTATAAATAACCGGAGCCATGCAGTAGACACTTTTGCGCATAAGTGCTGTTTTAGCTGTTTGAAGACACAGTAAACTATTGTTGCGCCTATTCCGTGGGAAATTATCGAAAAGTAGTTGAAATTTATTCGGGTTTGATTTGATAAATAAAGCTACTTCTAGGATGTACAGACAGGGCAGGGTTAATATATTATATTCTTTGAAATATGGCATGCAGCTATCGGTGGTTTGCAATTTAAAGATAGCTCTTATACATCTTTTTTGTGCTTTGAATGCTGTTTCTCTTCCCGAAGAGTTACCCCAAAATATAATTCCGTACCATAGGTGCGATTCCACTAGGCCATAATAAGCCGTGAGAAGCGCATCCATATGTACTATTGAGGAGAGTGTATGCAAAGCGTATGCGGACTTACTAATTTTTTTACATAAAGTGTCAATGTGAGATTCCCAGTTTAGTTTTTGATCTATCATGAGTCCTAGAAATTTTGTATTTACTACTTCTTCTATTATATTATTACCGTGCTGAATGTCAATGTTAATGCTAAGAGTCCGCTGTCTAAAATGAATAGTTTTTGTTTTAGTCAAATTAATTTTTAAATTATTAGAGTCTAACCAGTTCACAACTTGTTCTAAGCTATTATTGATGTCACTTCTGTATGTTTCTATACTTTCACATGGTATTGTTATGGTGCTATCGTCTGCAAACAATGTCAATGGTTGTTTAATACATTTTGGTAAGTCATTTATGTATAAAATAAACATGAAAGGGCCCAATACACTCCCCTGCGGTACTCCAAATAAAACTTCACGTTCGGTAGATCTAAATATTTCTTCGCGCTTATTATGTATGTTAATTTTAGTTATCTCAGTTTTTTGTATTCTATTTTTTAGGTAGGATTCGAGTAGATTAAGTACGTTGCCTCTAATGCCGTAGGCTTCTAGTTTCCTTATTATGGTGGGATAATGTACATAATCGAACGCCTGGGTCATGTCGCAAAAGATGCTGCACACAGGATTTCGTTTGTCAACGTTACTAAGGACATCATATAGAAAATCATATATGGCCATATTAATTGTATTATGTATTCGAAAGCCCTTTTGTTCTTCACACAGTATATTACACTTTTCGATGAATTTATATAGTTCATTATAGATATATTTCTCAAATACTTTAGATAGTACGGGTATTAATGAGATTGGTCGGTAATATTCCATTTGTTCTCTATTGTCGTTTTTGAAGACTGGCTTTACAATTGACATTTTTAGGGCGTCTGGGTAGATACCCGCGCTGATAGATAGATTAAGTATGTAACTCAGGTGATTGCCTATTTCCATTGATACACTTTTAAGTATCTTGGTGGCGATACAATCGTACCCTACACTATTCGTATTTTTCAATGACATTATTATTTTGTGAATGTCTAGTGGTACACTGGAAGCCAAGAACATTGATTTACTATTTGTGTCAATTTTACAACATTTTAGTTTACTATTAACCTGAAGCTTCCCCTGCACTTTATCAATAAAGTAGTTGTTGAACGCTTCAGCGATGTCATTGGGATCTGTTAGAGTATGGTTTTTAAGCTTAATTTTAATAATATTAGATTTAGGTAGATTATATTTTGCACGGTTGATCAATTGCCAAGTAGTTTTAGATTTATTATTAGATGATTTTATTTTATGATTGTTTTGCGCTTTTTGTGTTAAATTTATAATTTTTTTATGTAGTTGTGAATAATTTGTAAAACATTTTTTATTAGTTTTATTTGGGTTTAACCTAAACTGCCACAAAAATTTTCTTTTCTTTCGACTACCTAATTTAATACCTTTGGACAGCCATTTGGGTTTTATTACAACATTTATTTTCGTAAGTTTGATTGGAAAACATAAGTCATATATTAATTTAAATAGATCAAGAAATGCATTGTACGCTATATTGGGGTCATCTGTATCGTAAATCTCTGAGAATGTAAGGCTTTTTATATAACTTTTAAATTTAGCTATATTTTCAGTACTGTAGTCTCTTTTATTTGCGTACCAATAGTTTATAGCAAACGTCTTTTGCACTGGACAATGAAACAATTGTGCAGTGTGATCGGATAACGCTAGCTCTATTACGTCTGTCTTACACGGCTTACTAAAGTTGTGTGCAATGTTGTCAATACAAGTCATACTAGCTAAGCGGGTGGGTTTTTTTATTGCAAGTTTTAAGTTATAACTCATTAAAAGATATTCAAAAGCATTTGTGTAACTATTTTATTTTAGTACGTCAATGTTAAAGTCACCAGCGATTACAATGTTAGTGTAACGCGCTTGCGATATTTTCTGTAGAAGGTGTTCAAGTTTATCCAGGCAGTAGTTAAGATTATTTAATTTTACGTTAGGTACCCTGTACACACAGACAACAATTATCTTATAATTAGTCAGTTCGATTGCGCAACATTCAAATAAGCCTGACGTAGATAAATTTGATATATTAGGTAGTTCTTTCCATTGTATTCCGTTTCTTATAAGGATGCAGGCTCCTCCTCTCTTTTTCCCCTCTCTACAATAGTAAGCTGCTAGACCATAATTGGGCACATACAATTCATGCTGATGTCCTTTCATAATGAAGTGTTCCGTTATGCACAGGACATCCACATTTATCTTTTGTTCTGACAGTTCATCCAGACATACAGTGAGCATATTTGATTTATTTACTAGTCCTGCAATGTTTTGATGTAATATTTTGAGGTATTTATTAGAGAAAAAAAAAGCGATTGACATTCACTGTGGTTGGTGTCATAAAGGGAGTTATTGGACGACTCCATATTTTCTCTATCAGACAAATTAATTACATCACACATATCAAATTCCTTAACCATTAAACCTAAATTTACAAATATGTTAGACATACCATAGTTATTAACAATTCCATGTTTCTTCCAGAACATTTTATAATCATAAGACAGATAATAATTTGAATCAAACAAATATGCATAATAATGAGTACATGCATCCAGATATAAAAGGCTACTAAATGTTTCTATCCTTCCGTTATACATATTTGAATAGTCATTAAGTCTAAAAGTAGGCGCGCATATTATAAAATTCGTATGATTAATCGCTGAAAGAGTTTGACGTATAGCAATAGTTAAATCGATGTAATTGTTCGTTTGCCGGAAATCTTCTTCACCGATGAAAATCAGGCAGTAGTCGTCCATTGTATAGTTTTTCAACTTGAGAAACTTAAGGAGCTCAACGATTCGACGAACAATACCAAAGAAAGGACATTTGGGTAGGCCGCATAAATTACTCAAACTGCCAGACTATGATTAAAACTAATTAAGAAACAAAAAAAAAACAATGATCTACATAGTCTTTAAATTCACAATAATTAAAATAATATACTATTTTACAAAGTAAATATTCATGTCAATATATTTATAAAAATTCATCAATGTCAACAGGTATAAAAATCCTGAAATAATCTTGGTCAGATCATTTGAGGACCATGTAAGATTGGTGTCTGAAATGGTCTTTTAAGGAAAGAACTATACAGATTTGAGTGGACCTGTCCAGTCAGTGCACGCATTTCTCAGTAATCGTGAAGCTCAACTCAGAACTTAAGGAGCTCAACCATTAGACGAACAATACCAAAGAAAGGACATTTGGGTAGGCCGCATTAAGCACTCAAACTGCCAGATCATCATTGAAACTACCTGAGAAAGTGAAAAAAAAAAAAAACTGACGCACATAGTCCTCACATTAACAATAATTTGATAATAATGTTATACTTCAGAAAGTAAATTGTCATGTCTTTCTATATGTAATAATTATGAAATGTCAAAGTTTATGTAAAATACAAATTAAAAAAATAAAAATAACAAAAAATAAATCAGTATGCAAAAAATTGGAGCAACTCAATCCCAAGCCTTTTTGTCCTCAATATAATCTTTTACGGTATAAAAGGCTTTCTGGCACAACTTACGTTTAATGAATGATTTGAATTTATTAAGGTTTAGATCTTGAACGTGGTTTGGAAGTTTATTATAAAAGCGTATACATTGACATCTGATCATATGTGTAAACTATATTAATAAATGTATTGACTGTTGACAATAAGTGTCTGAAAAAAGTGCAGATCATTGATAAAAATACAAGTGAGTAATGATGAATACCTAATTAATTCAGTATTTAGGTTTTTTAAATTTTAAGGTTAATTTCTGTCACTGCTCAATGGACAACTTTCCGTTTGTTTTTCTAATGTAAAAAAATCGTACTAAGTATTTAATGAAGCATTGTGTTTTTCTGAATATCTTCATAAATGACTAAGTTATGATAGGTGATTTTAACGTCAACTTCAGTTCACCAGAAGCTGAGCTGCTCATAGCTTTATTAAGAACTCAAGCTCGAAATTAACACAGATCGAAATGTTTTAACAACTAACAGTAGTACTGTTATTGACGCAGTTTTCACCGGTTTTTAAATCACGAGTATATGTCTCATATTTTAGTTATCATAAGTCTATTGTCTCTGCTCTCCCCCAAATTAAACAAAAATAAACGTCTTCAATTAAAATTTTGCTTTAATCCTAGTGCTAATTTAAAAAAAAATCAATTTTCATTAAACATAATTATTGTCGTTACGAAAAATTATTTCAAATAATAGCTGAATATTTTTTTTCAGGATTTAATGTTAATGTTGGTTATTACCAAGGTGAAATGTCAGATGTTACACATTATATGCGACTACTGTAAGGCTCGCTCGTTTTTTTATAGATCAAGTGGTCTGCAAAAAAGATTTTATTTTTTTTATTTATAAAGAAGCAGGGGCACGGTCCATACAAAATTAATCCACGTTCTACATACAGCAAAGAGAAGTATCTCAAAAAAAATGTGTTTAAAAAGATGGCATACTTCCTAACTGCATCCTTACCTTACAGCCTAATTTATAAAAAAAATGCTATGAAAATTCGTTCAGGGGCAGTAATATCTACAATGAATATATCACAATATTGAGAAATTCTTGGCTATCTTGACTTGACTTCAATTATTGAGTTCCATCGTCGAACAACTGAGGTTTTTTCTCACTTGTTCGAGCACCAAACATTGAACTGGTGTGAATTATAATTTGATTGTTTTATCATTAGCATTGCTACATAGAATAGAGTAGGCTAAGATAGATTAGGGTAGACTATGTGTCAACTGTACATATGGTTTTTCTTTTATTTTTTTATAGATGAATGAGTGTAAGAAGAGTACAATTTTTTTTTGTTTTTATTTCTTAGCTTTTATTCAATTTCCATAATTATCTCTTGATAGTTGTTCATAGGTTTTGGATTGTTTCTCATCCAACCTAAGAAATATATGAACATCATAATATGGGCGTATACTCCCAGTGTCCTGTGCCCATGTATGCATGAACAACAATATTCAATCATAGCATTTGTACCTTCAAGTTCTCTGTTGTAAAGTTTGACAGGAAAGTGAAACAACTACATAAAGTAAAATATAAAAATCTTAATATAATATTCTTTTAAACATCTTACAATCATAAAATAATAGGTTTCTCTTAAAAATACCTTCTACTGTCAATAGAGCTTGATCACAAGTCAGGATAAGAGGCTAACACTAAACTATTTTATTTTTATTGATGGTAAACATAAACAAAAAAAAAAAAAAAACAATAACAGTAAGTAGAGTTGGAATTTACCATAGTCTACCCTACTCTATCTTCTATCTCTATTCTATTCATCAATGCTAATGATCAAACAATCAAGTTATAATTCAGAATAGTTCGATGTTCAGTGGTCGAACAAGTGAGACAAAACCTCAGTTGTTTGATGATGGAACTCAATAATTGAAGCCAAGTGAAGATCAACCAAGTATTTCTCAATATTGTAATATATTCATAGTAGATATTACTGCCCCTGAACAAATTTTCATAGCAATTTTTTTATACGTTAGACTGTAAGGATGGAGTTTGGAAGTATGCCATCTTTTTATACCCATTTTTATTATCTCTTTTTTTGAGATACTTCTCTTTGTTGTAGGACGTGGGTGAATTTTGAGCCTTCTTCTTTATTAATAAAAGTGCTACTGGTACAGCATCCATGCAGTGTGCTTGTCACATGTGGGTATCTTATCATTCGAAACTGGGAGGTTGGACAACTGAACTGAGTAGGGAAAATTAATCAGAGTATATTGTTTAGTGACGATGATAATTATTCCTTGACATAAGTACCTACTTAATTTATCCTGAACTCCAGAATTATGTTGTATTGATACCAACCCATGATTTTTAAGAAACTTTATAAGTAAGATGACATAGATAAGACGTAAGTCTTACCTTATTATATTCATACTGTGCAGTAGAGCCATTTTCCCATCAGGAGCCCACCAGTCATTCATTTGTTTTGAAAAGAATTCCACATCGGCAACATCGATCGTTGAGGGAGTCTGTACAGTAACCGCGGTAGTTGGACGAGTTTCTGTAGGAACTTCCTTGCTTTGCATGGATTTTGAGTACATCAGGAAACGCCATTGGGGTAATTTTGATGTAGCATTTCTGTAAGTTTTCAATGAACATCAATCATTACAAACTTTAACATCACCGATTATATAGGATTGCATCCACGGTTAATATACATACATAGTCTTATCTAAAACACATTTTCTTAATTTCCAAGACCACATTTTCGTAGTTTTATACCAGAATATATTTGTAAATAAACACCGGTTTTGCTTTTTGAGTTTTACTTTGACATGACAGTATTGACAGTAATGACATAAAATAACCTCACTTTTTTCTTGGTAGAGAACAGAAATCAATGTTCACTCGACTAATGATAAAATGAATCAGTTTTTTTAAAGGTTTTTTCAACGTATATAATTATGTTTTCGCAAACGGTGCTATAACGGCGAAGCTTACACCATGTCTCATAGTGTGATGCTGCTTGGGAATATTATAAAGGACTAGAAGTAATGTGCTCCAAACATCAATGCGTCTAAGAGTTTACGAGACTACGACTGAATCTCTCTAAAACAGGTAATAGTAATATTTTTAGATAGTGATTACACGATTGTATAGTAAGGTAACCTGCTGTGAAAAACACTTTGACCTCTGCTGGTTTATAGTCGCAGTTAATGTTATATACTCTGTGACCACAGCCTTGACGTTAAGACAATAGTAGAATATGCTCGGAAGTGAATTGTCGGATTATCTAACTAATCAGCCGTTTTAGTACATTAAACAAAAATTGACTTTTATATAACAAACAAGGTGTTCGGTCAATGACATATTAAAAGTACTTTGTGGTCAATGATTGATTACCTTTCACATTGAACACAGGATCTGCTAATAAGTATAAAAAAAAACAGGCCAAGTGCGAGTCGGACTCGCGCACGAAGGGTTCCGTACCATTATCTAAAAAAAGGGCAAAAAAATCATGTCTGTTGTATGGGAGCCCCCTTAAATATTTATTTTATTTTGTTTTTTAGTATTTGTTGTTATAGCGGCAACAGAAATACATCATCTGTGAAAATTTCAACTGTCTAACTATCACGGTAAATGATATACAGCCTGGTGACAGACGGACAGACAGATGGACGGACAGACAGAGGATTCTTAGTAATAGGGTCTCGTTTTACCCTTTTGGTACGGAATGGTAAAAAAACACGTAGTTATGGTATAAACAACTACTTAGTGATTTGACATGATGTGCCGAAGCTGAAAACTTTTTGAATATAAACAAAAACCAGCACCCTAATTACGTAACACACTATCTATCACAATCTGAATCATTTTGAAGCCTATTGCTAATCCATTGCTTCATATGTTTGAAAAATTTGTCTGCTCAACAACATAAATAACGAAATGAATGTTGTTAAACTGTCAAAATGAAACCCATTCCTACTGTTAGTGTGTTACGTAATTACCCTGCAGGAACTAACCGAAAGTTCTAAGCCGAAGAAACGCCGTTAGTTGTGGAATACTATTATAATAGGAAGCAGACTCCTTTACACAGCAAAAAACAGAAACGCAGTGGCGGATACAGAAAAAAACTCAAGGGCGGGACTATAATGATGCTCTGTGAGCGGGACGCTAAAAGACATCTTGAGTTAGGGGTGATAAAACTTTGTAACTAATAACAAAATAAACAAGTCACATGCAAAGGTACAGTCGCCAGCACATCAAGTTACGACAAACTGTCAGATTTTCTCATTCGACTTTGAACTTAAACTTCAACATTTTAAGGTTTAAAATCGTTTGCAGAAATTTGACAGTTTCGTGTAGCTTGACCTGCTGGCGACTGTACTTAAAGATTTTTTTATTAAAATTGTTTAAAAACACATACAAGACAATCCCATCATAAGATATAAAAAGTAACAATTTGAGTTCACTTCTGCGATGTTGACGATGAATTCCATACGCCTATTCTTGCTGGAAAATTGCTTAATTACATCGTCGTTGATAGGACAATCAATGTCAAGATGAGTGTTCAACAGAGCTAAGCGATTAAGTCGATCCTCCTTGATTGTCGACCTCAGCCATGTCTTTGTACGCCACAATGTTGAAAAACTAATTTTTACTGTAGCAACAGATACTGTGGGGTAATTGCGTAACACACTAACAGTAGGAATGGC
Source organism: Dryobotodes eremita (assembly GCA_917490735.1). Lineage (NCBI taxonomy): Eukaryota > Metazoa > Arthropoda > Insecta > Lepidoptera > Noctuidae > Dryobotodes > Dryobotodes eremita. Next base: position 10,924,619 of record OU823251.1, on the reverse strand, counting down.
TTTCATTTTGACAGTTCAACAATATTCATTGCGTTATTTACGTTGTTGAGGCGACAAATTTTTCGAACATATGAAGCAATGGATTAGCAATAGTCTTCAAAATGATTCAGATTGTGATTGGTAGCGTGTTACGCAATTAGGGTGCAGGTAGACAAGCAAATATTTTGTACAGCGTGTGCAAAGTAGGATAGTCACATTTGGTACAAACAGACAACGCTTGCAGAACAGAATCAAGATCATTACGGGCGTTTATGCTCGTTATGCTTGTATTGAACAATCTCTCCCATTTTTTTTTAAATCACGAATGGTGATACTTCCAAGAACGACATTTCAGTTAAGCACTGATTAAATGTATGTGCCAGATCATTACCGTCATGTTTTAGTAGTTGTGAGGGCAAAAGTATGTTGAATTCTATATGATAAATATTTTTCATTTCTCATACACGGAAAGTAGTGTTTGTTTGATCCGAGTAGCGGGTGGAAGACGCTGCTCCCCGTCTTAGGGCGGGAAAAACTCATAATAATTGCTTCCCTCTCTAGGGCGGGAATGAATTTTAAAAATAGAACTAAATTTGGTTAGGTAGTCGGCTACGAAAGTTTTTACATAATTAAGTAAAATATCGATTAAAAGAAATGCTTTAAGAGTTATAAGCAGCCAGTGTGAATTAAAAAAATACCTATTAAGGGGGATGCGCTAATGTAGCCCGCGAAATTCAAATTTACTTACGTTTTTTGCAACTGACACAGAGCAGAGCTGCAATTTGCAAAAAACCAAAGAATATTTGAATTTGGCGGGCTACAACTGTGGATCCACCTTAAGCGGGACGGCCCATGGCGCGCGGCGGTGACACAGTGTGTTCCATATTTAAAATTTAAAAAAGACTATATATTTTGGCGGGATACTAACTCTGTAAGCTTTCCTAACTTTGTTTTCTTCGTACTAAAGAAACTAAACGTGACATTGACTGAATGCACAAAGAGTGCGAAGCCACTAGAAAAAAAAAACTGTATGCTGTACCGAAATTCAAAATATCAGTTTTGGAGACTAATATTTGGTTAAAAATGAGTCTCATGCATTAATTATTAATAGACATTTTAGAAAAACTACTGTTTTTACTTTCCTTAAATTCGAAATGAAAAGTAGAGTGTTTAACACGGGTGAAAGTCATCAATTCCTACTCGGACTATAGCCGCCCTCGCTACGCTCGGGCGTCTAAATACCTCGTATGGGAATTGATTCCTTTCGACCCTTGTATAACAATCTACTATTCTTCAGCAAAACGTTCTCTCATGTCAGAAGTAACATGGTCCAGTGTTGGAATAAAAACAGTTATTTTCCAATATGTGATAGCATCGTCATTATGATCGCAGTTTTCCCTGAGGCTTTGCCTGCCTCTATGACGAGAAACACTCATCTCCACGTCTACCTCTTCCTTATCTACCTTCGCCTCTTGAACAATACGAGCAGTGGCTATCAGCATTAGCTCTCATGCCGTCATACATCTTGAGCGTCGAAGCTAATTTTACTTTTACCATCGCGACGTCCAAGCTACGGTCTTGTAAGATTTTGCTGACTGGATATGTTTTACTAATGTCACTCAGTGAAAACAGCGTGATATTAAACTCGCAATTAGAGAGAGCTCGAAAGAGAATATTGGTTTTGGCACTCGTTGTTTTGTTCTTCCATCAATGTACACTCGTGGTCAAATAATACGGGTCGATGACGAAAATTCCGTAACTTGCAAATTCATAATGGACATAATGGTACATGCATGAAGCTAACTTTATATTACAGAGAATTTTAATATCGTATTACAGGTTTTAATGATCTACAAGGAACGTAATTAAGTTAAAATCGTAAAAGCCTCGAATTTGGAAATAAATTCAATTCACTTCCCGTGACCCAAGGGCTGGCTTTTTCCTAGGCCAGAGGCTAAGCATTGCCATACAACGTGGCAATGCCGCCAGTCTCTTGGGTACATTACCAGTCGACAGCGATGCGGAGGAATTTTTTGACGCCATTTTTTAGTTTGTTAATAGTTTTAGTTAGGTTAGGTTAATTAATTAGATACAAGTTGTTATTCATGTACTCAATTAAATTTAACTATTTTATATTCGCGGTTGTTTTTTTACTTTTGTTTATTTTCTCCACGGATATCATTTTCTCAATTTGGTTTTCAATCTGTCAAATATCAAAATGATAAACGGCGGTCATTGTCGTCTTTTTTCACCATCATTATTGAATTACTATCATGTCGCTAACACCAGAAGAATGTACTTACACGTATCGTCACTATTTTAGAAGAAGGCAGAGTCAGCGAAGTACAGCAAGAACAATAGGCGTGTCACTTTCTACAGTGCAGCGAGTCGTCCAACGTTTCCGAGAAACTGGGCAGAACATAAGAAGACCAGGAACCGGCAGACCGGGATGTACTACGGCTCGAGAGGATAGATTTATAGTTATGATCATACTCCGAAATCGTCACCTCACGGCAGTTGAAGTAACAAATGAACTTCGGGAGACCCGCCGACACTACATAAGCGAGCGGACTGTAAGGCGGCGGCTCCTTGAAGCTAATTTGACCCCACATAGACCCGAAAATGGTCCAAAACTTGAAAGGGAACTTCGAGTAGCCGGGTTTCGCGTGCGAACACACAATGGGGAGCCGAAGAATGGGCAAGACTGCAAGAGTAATGTTATCTGACGTATCCAGATTTATGCTGTATGCACATGATGGGCGACGAAGAGTCTACCGACGCGAAGGCCAGGGGAACGTTTTATTCCAGCTCGTTTTGAGGAAAAAGTGCCGTTCGGCGATGGATCTGTTATGGTTTGGACTGGAATGTCTTCACAGAGTCGCACGGAGTTAGTGCTGATAGAAAATGGTACGCTAACTAGTGCAAGATATGTGGAAGAAATTGTTAATGAACGTGTTAGCCCATATTTAATTAATATGGGTGAAGATTTAATATTCATTAAAATGCAAGGCCATATACAGCTCAAATTGTAAATGAGTATTTTCAGGATGTTGGCATCAATCGTATGGACAGGCCCGTGAGAAACCCGGGCCTGAATCCAATTGAACACGCTTGGGACGAGCTTGAAGAAGAAATCGAAACCCCGCCCCAGCTACACTTCGAGACCTGAAACATGCGTTAGTGGAAGAATGGACCAATATCCCGCAACATCGCATAACAAACTTAATAAACAGCATGCCCAATCGTCTGGCAGCTGTGAGAATAGCCCGTGGAGGCAATGCAAAGTATTAATTTTATTATGTAGTTCGTTTTTTTTTATTGTATGTGAGGTACCAACCATTATTTTTTCAACGTAAAAATTATTGATATTCTGTTTTTTATGTAATTTTGACATTTAAATTAATAATGATTCCAACATTTGTTGTTGTTTTATTAACTGGTAAATTATCTACAACTTATAGTTTCATTCATGCCGCTAGCTTAATCATTTTAAGAGTACCTAATTATAGTTTATCGTACTGACCCTTGTTCTTTGTCTGCGAGTATAGTTCTTTAAGAACTTTACAAACTGTTCCGAGATCAGCTGCGAATTGAATAACAGCATCATGTCACTCAAACCATCTCGGTTGACAATGTGACTGTAGCGAGTGTTTTAGGTGACTTTTCAATGTTGCGAACAGCTTGCTAGACGCTGTAAGGAGCTTCTTCAATAGTACCAAATGCGTTTTTCACACTTACAACTCTACAAATGTAAGAGACAACAAGGTTGAGCTGATGACTTCAACACGGTGTTACTTGCGCGTTGATAGTTTTCGTTTTTATTGTGGTTACAGCTCCTTTCGTTTCTGATATATTAACTGAGCAACCATCACAGCCTATACCCACACAGTTCGCCAGTGACAATGAAAGGCTTTCTATTCTCTTTAGAATCGTAGTACCCAATAGCTCACCATTCATACTGCGCTCTTCAGTTTCATCGTCAATGTTTCTACTACAATCATAGTCTTTATGGATGTCAACGAAACCCAAAAATCTTTCGTGTAATTTGCTGCCACCATCGACATTTATCTTGCAGCTAAACTCAGTTGGGTGATGTGCGCTATATCCGTAATCTCATCGAAGCTGATGCTGTAATAACGAGATTCTTTAACTTTCTCCAGTATTCAGCATGTAATAAGTTCGTCACACGTGGTTTTACATAAGTTGCGTTCACTTTAATGGTGGTGTGGTGGTGGTGGTAGTTGCGAGTCTCCAGCGGCGATTCTAAATCTTAGAAGACCTAAAGTTTCCCTCGTTATTCACAATATTTTAACGACCATTTTCGTTTTCTAAACAAACAGTCTCCCATCATCTCTATGCCCCCGCAGAGGAATATTTTGCCTTCCATGAAATGAGATTGTTTTTATTATAGGTACAAGACGGGGTCTGTTTTCTCTAATACTCTCCATTCTGTCTTGACAATAATTGATTTATGACGTCGTGTTCGCGGTTGTCTCGCGTTGTTAAAAATAATTTGGCATATTTTGTTGACGCTTCAACGTGGTATATGAGCTGAGAATGGGTCTCAAGGTGGTGACCTTTACCAGTAAATTTGGTAAATATTGATGGTGGTTCAGTTACATGTTTCTTGGCGATATTGAATTTCTTTCCTCCAACCATATTTTTATTCACAATAATAGTCCCTTTTAACTTGTGAGAAAACCAGCCAGGGATACTGTTCAAAGTAATTATCGTGCACTTATCTGCGTTCAACCTGTGCTCTCTTTTTGTGCTCAGAAGTAGGAGAGATATAACCTTTTTGGGGTTTCCTTGGGGCTGTGAGAAGCTTGTATATTATATCATCACTATGATTTCCCGACGATAATATATCTGAATAATTGCCAATATCCGTGGTATTACAGGAATCTGTCGACGAACTCTCTTGTAGAAGTTTTGACGAACTGCTGGGTTCTGCCTGTACATCTGGTGGTGTTTTTGCGGCTAAATGGTGACCGCGATAGTTCAGATGTTGAAGGAGAACGCATCACCTACAGTGTTGTGTATAAAGTGTACTGGTATATAAACTAATTTATTTGTGTAAACTATATTAATAAATGTATTTACCGTTGATAATTAGTGTCTGGAAAAAGTGCAGATAATTGATAAAAAATCCAAGTGAGTCATAATGAATAATTATTTCGGTATTTAGCTTTTTAAAATTTTGATGTTAATTTCAGTCATTGCTCAATGGAGAATTTTCGTATTTTTTTTTATAATATAAAAATATCGTACTAAGCATGTAATGAAGCATTGTGTTTTTTTAAAATATCTTCATAAATAACGTTGTTATGATAGTTTTACCTCCGCTAGTTTGATAGTCGCCGCCGCCGCAATCTCTGCTCTCCCCCAAATTGAACAAAAATATATGTCTTCAATAAAAGATTGCATTAGGTACTTCTAGTGTTAATTAAATTAAATTAAATTTCCATTAAAAATAGTAGGTATTATTCTTGGTTACGAAATATCATTTCAAATAATATCTGAATATTTTTTTTCAGGATATAATGTTAATGTTGCTTAATTACCAAGGTGAGCTGTCTGATCACCATATACGACTACTGTAAGGCTTGCTCTCTTTTTTTTAATGTCATCTCGCTGCTCAACCTACTAGGAGGTTGTCGGCTGTTCAACCGGGCTTGCCTGTGGTTGCCTCAATAAATTAAGGCCTCCAGCCAAGGCTTAGAACACATAAAAACTAAGCGACTACACGCAAAGGGCACCCCCTGTGCGGAACTCGGCTTAGGTTGTCGCTGGGGGAGGGCAGCAAGGCACATGCTGGATAGGAATTATTATTAGGACGAATTTAAAGCTACAGGCTCGGCGGCGCGGGCTGACTTGAGCAAGGGTCGGGCTTCCAATTCGGCGAACGACCCGTATTTATACCGCTACGTATCGAATGTTCTCTGTACAAGAAATCAGTAGAATGTTTGCGACTTTTCCCGAACAATTAATGCCATATATAATAACGTATCGAGATCACTAGAATGGCCGCGAATTTTCTCGTACATGCCAGACAGAATAACGTATAAAATACGATGACGTGGGCTAACATGGTACCTATGAAAGTACTCGTACCTACAACTACTCGACAGACAAATAAATTGTGTGCAGATAGGTGGACACGCGGGCGGGCGGTGCGGGCGGTGAGAGCGTGCTCGCCCCTTGCCGCGAACCAAGCAGTGCTGGGCCGGTCGCGCTGTCCGCATGGGAGGAAGGGGGGCACTGAGATACGGTACCTGCAAGCTCCAGTAAACCTAAGCACTTACACGCAGTAGGTATGGTCACCTTACTTATTCTCAAATGAAAATAAAAAGAATTCAACCCCATTTACACAGTGTTATATTCATTACTAGCTGCTGCCCGCGGCTTCGCCCGCGTGGAGGTCGGAAATTATCCAACGGGACCGTGCTGCTGGTACAAAAAGTATGTAACTCCCTGTGTTACTCCTTATAACATATAGCTATATGCCAGTGAAAGACCCGTCAAAATCGGTCCAGCCGTTTCGGAGATTACCTGGAACAAACAGGCAGACAGACAGACAGATAATTTTTTTTAAAATTGGTATTTTGTTATAAGTACCATATATACTTTCATATGCATTTAGTAAAAAGCTGTTATTTTGACATTACAAACAGACATTTTAATTTTATTTATTTGTACAGATAATGATTACTGTGATGCGAATCAAGAGAATATTTATGCACACACATTGTTTTTTACAAATAAAGTAGGTTCACATCATTTTTGTTGAAGGTTTTTCCTAATTAGTCCCGAGACTCGTCTTAGTAATATAATATGAATTAAAAGACATGTTTGCAGTTCACACGCGATAGGAAGTGAAACCTTCACATATGTGAACTTTGAAATTGTATAATGTATTCATCATTCTCTCACACGTTAAATCCTATAGATGTATGTTTGTCTGTTTTTAATGTCGCTTTTTCGTTTCATCGATTTTTAAATCAAAACGTGGCTATAGAAGTTTTAACTTCAATAAGAAATAATATAATTATTATGTAGGTACCTACCTACTATTAATACTGTAACGTAAATTTAGTAGGACCGAACATAGTCCCCTGTGGCATCAATGGCAGTATCAATAGCAAAAGTACCTACCTAGGTAGGTAATACAAACAAAATGCGTATACAGAAATAAAACTGTGAAAGAAAGAAAGAAAAATTGTTTATTCTGCACTAACAAAACGCACCTAACAAATGAACGACATTAATTTAAAGACATACAAATAGCCCAAAGCCTCGCATTCAAGTTATAAAAGTTTCACAATTCAAACAGCAGCAAAAGCAGTTTCAGTTTTTCAATTCGGTTCTGTAACAGTTTTTTTAGAACTACTGTATTGTTTGGAATTTGGAAAAGTATGAATGTATTCACTTGCATGGAAATCGAGTTTGCTGTTGAATGTGATTTTAAAACAAAAAACCGGCCAAGTGCGAGTCGGACTCGCGCATGAAGGGTTCCGTACAATTATCTATAAAACGGCAAAAATATCATATCTGTTGTATGGGAGCTCCCTTAAATATTTATTTTATTCTGTTTTTTTGTATTTATTGTTATAGCGGCAACAGAAATACATCATCTGTGAAAATTTCAACTATCTAACTATCACGTTACATGAGATACAGCCTGGTGACAGACGGACAGACAGACGGACGGACAGCGCAGTCTTAGTAATAGGGTCCCGTTTTACCCTTTGGGTACGGAACCCTAAAAATAGAACACTATGTAGCGTTCTATTTTTCGTCTACCTAAAATCTAAATAGTGTTAAATTATTTAAGTTTTCGGGAAAGTCTCGAGGCCTTGTGAAGTTCCTATGGCCCTGAACATAAACATACTCTTACTGAGATCAATGTTTGAAACAATATTTCCTGCTTAATTTGACTTGATGATTACAAAGATACGAAGGAAATTTATTTTAAGGCGAAAGTGTTCCATTAGTTTCTATCTTAAGTTGTCAGAGCTTTTTGGTTAGAGAAAGCAAGCAATGTCTAGACTGATTAAGCTGCTGACAAGTTTCGGTGTTCAATTAGCTCATGGAATAGCTCTCACAACCGAGTTTGATCCGCTCGCTGGGTTGCGAGATGCACGACTGGCGAAGTTAACGTAAAGTTAGAGCTTCGCAAGACTTAGTATTAATTTTCCATGAGAATTGATATTTCAATCAATTTAATTTTTATTTTCTTATTATTTTCAATAGGTTATTGATTTCTAAAGAGGCAGATTTATTTCTGTACATATACCAAGTTGTAGATTTAAGTGATTACATATATTATAAAATTGATGAAATAATTGGCTAACTATACCTAAGGTACTTGAGACATGATTTCCGAAGTTGCAATTTATTGGTATGCATGACGTCATTTCAAGCCATACATTTTCATTATAAGCTGACTTCTCACTGTACGAAAAGCCTATACGAGGTCAGCTAAAACTGGAAATGTATAGCTTGATATGTCGTCATGTGTAGGTACCTACTTATACCACTTGAAACTTGGTTCTATTATCTTAATGAAAAATCAAAGAATTATGCAAGCAGACGCACTCACGCACTACGAAAACAGTCATCAAATATTTTTTTTTTGAACCTCAGCAAAGGCAATAGTTACTGTTTTTCAGTAGGTAGTCTACTAGAGTACTACAAGGATCTTTTGGCGCTTGAATGGCATTGATAGGGGGCGCTGTTGGTAAACATATTTTGTGAAATTTTCAAGAAACTTATAAATAAATCTGGAGTGCTATCTGCCTTTTAAATTGTAAATAGAAACAAGCTCTATGCGTTGGACATAAAGTTTATTTTGCATTACCAATGGATGTATGAAAAGTGTTCTTGAAAAGGGGATCACTGATCTGTACTGTCCCTCTCGCACAAAATGGCACTGTTCAGAGGAAGAGCTAAGGTAGCACGCGACATAAAATAAATATTACGTTTTTTGCAATTTGCAGGTCATTGCCAGGTTGTGTGTTACTCGTAGGTAATATAATTCGCGACCGTTCGTGACAGCAATAAATATGTATTTACAGAATTATAATCATTAATTCTCATTTCCAGTAAATGTATGGTCACCTTATTAAAAAAGGACACAATAATGCTTACAAGCATCGAAAAGTCGGTCTTGTTAAAGGAGATTTTCTCTGATTCTTTACTTTTTATAACATTCTTTTTTTTTTCATTCCTGCCTTGACATTTTATGCAAGCTCTTGGGCAAGTCGTAAACAGACTTCTGTAGCTATTTCAAGTACCGAAGCAGAACTTGTTGCGGCTAGTGAACCGGCTCGTGAGATTGTTTGGCTGATGAGACTTTTCAATGGAATTACTACTTTGATAGAAGTCCCTATGTTACAAGTCGATAACGATGCTGCTATAAAGCTGTCACAAAACCCAGAGCTACATTGTCAAACAAAGCACATTTCCATTAGACATTTTTATGTTAGGGAATTAGTTACTGAAAAAGAACTTCAAGTGAAGTATATTCCTACAGAATACCAATGTGCTGATATTTTGACTAAGCCTGTGCATAAACCTAGACTGGAACTAATTTCAGGAATGGATACTTACTTACGGAATGGAAACGATACTTACTTATACGATAAAGATTGTCGAAAAAGAGAGGATGCTAAAGGAGGTTTTCTCTGATTCTTTACTTTTTATAACATTATTTTTGATTTTCATTCCTGCCTTGACATTACGAATAATTATATATTTCAATAAGAAATACGTGTTATCTTTTTGATCCATAAAATACCTCTCAACAGGTCTTCTATGAACAAGACCGACTTTTCGGTGCCTGTATTCCAGTTGTATTATGTAGAGTACATACTAATTCCATGGAAATTGGTTTAGACAACAAAACATGATGGCGGCGTTAGTTCCGATCTTGGCCACGCGCCAAAACAATTTTGTAGCTGCTTCTGATTGTTTTGAATCTATGTTTTGAAGCGATCAACGTCAAAGGCAAAATATAGAAATTTGAAGCATATTTTTTTTGTACAAAACAGCGGGAACGAAGATCCAATGAGTAAGAAGCCGCCGATGAAAGTAGAACCAAAAGGAGATACGAAAGGATCTAAATTTTTTGTCCCAGATCTAATTAAATTCTGTCCAAGTGTTTTCACGCTCACTTTTGTGATAGAAGTAGTTGGCATTGATGTCTGGCACGATTGCAATGAGGGATGGCTTGACCTCGGCCCGGTAGCTCAAGGGGTCAAAGTATCTTACCAATTGTATCCAGGACAGAACTTTGATGTGGATGTGGTTATATGGCCGCACGTTGCGAAGGTGACGGCAAATGTTACAGTTGATAGCTTTGATATTTTAAAATAGGTAATTCGATTGGTAGATGCTGTACTAAATACAACAGGATTTTTTGAATAGGTTCATATTTGATAGATTGTTGGATTCGTTGATGAACTGGTACTGTTTACCCATATATATTCGAGGGTTCACGGGCTATTTGTATTAAACGACATCCTGTCCGATATTGAGTTATTATACGAGTACATATTCGGAATCGCCAGATTTTCTGCGTCGTTTGAATCGGGTTTGATTGCGATCTGAGCACTTTTTGGTCGCTTGAAACATCAGTAAATTTAGGTCTAGTTTGAATCTGATGTGATTGATGCGACACAAATTTTATAAAATTTTACAAAAGATGGACTTCATACAGACAAAATATTTTGTGATTTTGACTTAAAGCTGTTTGTCCTGACATAAATTTCGTAACATAGAGCGTTTGAATCCTTTTGCCTGTATCTGAAATCCATACTTGATGTCACTTAAAACATTTAGCCTGCACCTGAAATTCATACCTTAACGTTGCTTAAAACACAGCTGTCATTTCAAACCATTCACTTTTAATTTAAAGTGCTACATAAATCATTTTGATCTGCAACTACTTTATGATGCTTCAGCTGCTTAAGCTGAATAGCTTGATTCTATTTTATCATCGCGATGGTAGTTAATAAATTTAAAAAAAAATTGACATAAAACATATTTTACAACAAATTATAGAATTCTCTGACTCCTGCGCTAGTTATAACTGTGTTGCTGGAGCCTGACACTAAAACAACACCAAGTGCCGCTTAAATCCGTTTTCCTGAACCTATAGTTTACAGTTTATGGCGCTTGAATTATTTAGCCTGTTTCTAAATAAAAGTGATTTGAGGTAATTTTGTATTAAGCGACATTTATTTCTGGTAATAATAGCTTCGAAAAATTAAAACTTAACTAAATTGTGCGGTTTTTGTAAAGGAAAACAACATAGACCATTTTTTCGTAAAAATATTAATACTATTTTTATTACGTTTTTTTTTTTTTTAAGTGGAACTTTGTAATGGTCTCCTGTAAAGTTCCAAAAATGTCGCTTAATAAAAATAGCCCGTGAACCCTAGATATGTTTTTGGTTCACAATTTCGCTGTGTTGACTTTTTAAGAATTACAGAAGAAAGCCTTGATGGATTTATTCTACTTGGGACAGCCCTTCCACCCTATCTAAGGTGGATTGGGTTGTATTGAATAATGACAATAATTTTGGGCTATGGCCTAAACTCATTATCTTTTTATTCTCCTGCTTTTATCCCAATTTATTTGGGTTCGGCGCATGTCTTCTTCTATAAATCTCATAGTCATCATCTCTTTATCGCTGTACCTCTTTCTAGCCATAATTTATCATCGAAAGATGAAGGGGTATATAATAGAGGAAAAAAAACAAAAATTTCAAACTTTTTCTTTCTGGCATACCTGAAATAATAATAAGACTTTGCTGGATATTTATTCATGATCCTCCAGGTGGTCTGCGGAACCAACCACGGTTGGGTTCGCACTTGGCAGTTTCTAGAAAGAAGATGGCTGACGTTCTCGATACGTCACGCGTTTCCTGTAAGAGTGACGGCTCTGCGCACCTTCGAGACAACAGTGACCTCAAATTCCGGAATAGGGGCACTTAGCGCCAAGTATGATAGCAGTTTCTTTTATGATAAATACCTAATAAAAACACGCCGAGTGTCCCCTTGCCGGGGAGTATATACTTAGCTACTGCCGTATTATAGATACTTACAAAACAAAGGCTACCCCCTTAAAGACAATGTTGTTAAGCTACATGATTTCACTGCCAAAGATTCATATCCATTTTGGTTAAAACAAGACACTGATTAATTATTTTCTTAAAGAATATCCAGTTTGAAACCTACTGATCATTGTTATTCACTTTTTTTCAGTTCCAAAATCGAGAATGCTACCGAAGTATACCTGCCTCCTTTGCGATTCGGCGAACGTCGACAGTTTGCCAAAGTTGTTGAGGCGAAGGATCCTCTAAAGAATTATATCGAAGATATGATATGGTTTCTCGTTGTGAATTATATTCCGACTTCGTATATGGATGGACCGTTCGATACGCCGTATGCAGTTCAAGGTTAATTAATCATTGTAATTCTGCTTTATTATGGAGCTAATGAATGATTGTTTTTCGTGCTGTTAGATTATCCTTAATTTACGAGAATTAATAAGTTTGTAGGTTTGTTTGGTTGGCCAAAATAGTTTGTTGTTGTAGTTTGGTTCTATTTTCCACTTGAAGATTATTTTAACCGTTGTGGGTTAAATTCGTATTGGTTAGGTGTCTTTTCGACAGTAAATGTTTGAATAGATAAACACGGTAGAAGTGTATACAGCAGGTATCATTATTTAGTAATTACAGAGCGTTTCATGGAGCTGGTTCTACATTACAGACGTGAGGCATCAAGATGCAGCAATATACCAAGTACAATATGTGATCTTAAATGGCCGGGTGGAGGAGGAAGAACAAGAAGAAAAAAAGGAAGAAGAGGTATACAGTAAACTACCGAAAGGCAAACCAACCAAAGAAGTCAAGAAAATGCCTAATATAGAAAAACATAAACGTGAAATCAAATTATGCGGTGATTGGATCTTAGCTGGTAGTTTCTTTACTTTAATGTAGTACTGTGTAGATAGAAATCTGGAACCGACTATAATTTGTAGAACAAGATATGATTTTTTTTGATCTCGTAATAGAATCGTTTTGTAGTTGGGAAAGGTCGAACGTATCCATTACATTTCTTGGAGACTTAAAAATTTTAATCAATTTTACAGGATGACTTGATTATATATCAAATTTAATTATTACATTGTAAAACTTTTAATGAATTAAAATTCCTACCAAGAATAGATCATGGCAAATTTAATATAAGTGCTTTATCTTGAAAGTAATTGTTTTGTTTGTGTTAGCAGAATCATAATTTAGATTCTGAAGATCGTTTTGCCAGCTAGGTTGCGTAGAGCGATTTACCAAAAATTTCCACTAAAACATATTTTAATTTTAGGGATTGGAAGAGTCACTCCATTTGTAACAACAGGGGACCCAACGGGGCTTGGAGAAGTTATTGCATTGATTAGCAGCATGAATCTGCCGGCGCAAGATGACTTCCCAGTTTTCTTTGTAAATGTTTGCAATCTCGCTGATGTTCCAATAGAACATTTAAAACAAAATAGGTAACTTCCTCGTCGCAGCACGAAATGTATGGTAGCTCATGCTTGTGCTGACTAGGTTCAACTTAGATTGGAGGGACATTTGAGCAGGTTTTTTCTTCCTCATATAATTTTTCCTCAACTCCAATGCAATTATTTTTGGAAAGCAAATCAGACAAACAAGGATATCGAAATGCGACTCGTGGCATCCTTGTAAAATATGGGCTGGCACATTGTGACTTGGGATATTCGTTTGTTGCAGTTGGTTTTGTAAAAGTGTAATTTACTAACATCCGTGGATTGCAATCAAATGTCAATCGGGTCCATCACCACCTTGAGGCTGAGAAGCCGCACTAGTTTTCTGACCGAGTCGAAGATAGCGACCCCGTTAGACGTGGCATACCTCAACTTCCCAGGATACTCACTTGAGCATAAGTTGAGGAAGCAGGCTGGCGCGGGCGTCTATGTGTACGTCCACGATGCCAAATGTTGTCAACGTCTCCACTGCTACGAGGTTGCGGGTTTTCCCAGTCTGCGCCTGTTTTTTTTTTAAGCAACTTTGTCCCACACTAGGAATTTCTCCTGTATTGTGGGTGCGTTTACAAACATTCAAACTCACATACATAAACAGCCAGATCCGGAACAACTACTTGTAGGTCATACAAATATTTGTTCCGTGCGGGAATCAAACCCGCGACACGCAGCACAGCAGTCAATCGTTTAACCACTGCGCCAACCGTGCCGCCAAATTTATGCCGTTTATGCCATTTATGTGTTAACAGTTCGCACAACGGCGATCTGGAGATGACTAGACTCTGACCATCTCACAGAGGCTGTCGAATTGGCTCAAAACAAATATCCGACGGCGGAGGTCGTTTTCCTGGGCGATTTTAATGTTCATCATAATGTATGGTTGTTCCCGTACCCGAAAATTGATTACGCTGAAAGAGAGACGCGCAAGTTTGCGGTATTGCTGGATGTCCACCAACTGGTTGACCAAGCTACCCGTGTTCCTGCTGCTTAGACATTCTACTGACAACAGATCAGACAGGCACTCTGTATCAGTTTGGGCTCCACTCGGATTGTCTGACCACTGTCTGGTGAAATTCGTGTCTTCCTGTTCACCTCCAGATGTAAGCTCTCGCACGAGGCGAGTATGGAAGTACGGGTCAGCAGACTGGAATGAGTTGCGGCATTTCTTTGGATCTTACCCATGGCGACGGACTTGCTTCTCTTCGCGCAACCCTTCCGACTGCGCTGTCGCAATTGTTGACGTGATTCGTCAGGGAATGGAATATTTTATCCCATTCTCTGACATCCCACTTGGCTGCGAAGCTCAGCCCCGGTTTAATGTGACATGTGCGTAAGCCGATTTGCACAAAAAGCAGGCGTACAAGGCCTGGGCTGCAGCCCACAGCGACAGGTGCGACAGTAAAGGTTTTCGCGCAATGAAAAGAGCGTTCAATTCTGCCTCCAAGGATTGCAAACGGGTATTACGGTAGGCGAGTTTCGAACATATTGGACGAGTTGGGGCCAAGTTGGCGTCCTACCCTATGGGTAGCAAGAAGTTCTGGTCCCTGTCCAAATCGGTCGAACCGAATTTCTGCCGTCATTCGCTGCCTCCTATGCTGAAACCAGATGGAACGCCGGCTCATACTGTGCAAGAGAAGGCAAATCTATTTGCCTATGTTTTCGTTGAAAATTCACGTCTTGATACGGCCTCTAACTTACAACATACCTCACTATGGCTCCGCAATGCCGTAGATATCAATTCACATGAAAGAAGTCCGTAAGGCCTTTTGTAGTCTGGACGTGAATAAAGTCAGCGGTTTTGACGGAATACTCGCAAGAGTCCTGAATACTGTGCCCCAGAATTATATCCTGTTTTGGCGCGCTTGTAGCACCGCTCACAAAAAATCGGAGTGGAGCCGGAGTCCTGGAAGCTTGCCAATGTGCAGCAAGTGCCCAAAAAGGGTAACCGTGCCGATCCTGTCCACTGTAACCCGGCCCTTAGAGTTGTACAGAATTGGTTAGGAGACTGGATGTTGATTGTCTCCTTCGGTGTTGTACTTACTCACCACCGTGCTAAAGTAAATTTGTAGGGTATAATAAGCTGCTAGGGAAAGATTCAATTAAACAAGTACCTTACACAATGCAATGTTTATTACAATAACTCACACTTGAAGGTTCACAATATTGAGTGTGGCTGGCCACATACCTTCCCCCTTATGCCTGGGCTTCCACACCAGTACAACCAGTCTCGGGTCTAGTTGTATTGGTGTGTTGACCTGCAATGAGACTATTACAATATCTCAGAGTCGCTATAGCGAGTCCGTGAGGTGAACCATTTAATAGATACTAGCTCAATCATACAAGTACCTACCTATCAAGGTTGTGCTATCAACGGGAACATAAGATTATGCTAAGCAATCCGCGACACAACACTTTATGGCAACTGGTCTCATCACCCAGTCCATACAATAGGCCTAACTCTCTCATAGACTAAATCGCTACCTTACCGATTATTCTCGGTGATCTCTCAGTACTTATCCCTTCACTTGACCTCTCAGTACTAATCCCTTCACTTGATCTCTCAGTACTAATCCCTTCACTTGACAGGACTACGACCCTTGGCATCAAACACAGGATACCCCTGTGTTCGCACGTTACGTGGCCTACGGGTATTATAATGACGCTTCGTTACCTGGAGCGGCGAACTTCCCTCATCACCGATATCGGTTAAGTAAAGCCTTACTGTCAAACGGATGACCACACTTCAAAGGTTGCCTGCACCCGGATCCATTCCAATCATCAGACCACGGGGCTACTCCAAAGCATCACGTCTCAATATGTATTAGAGCTACAAGAGAAAAAAAGCTAGCATAAACAGCCAGACCGGATTCAGCTTCGAATGGGACTTATTGGAAACCCATCGGGTTATTTGGACACAGTCTGTTCCTCCAGAACTAAGTCCCTATTCCAAATCCTATTCGTACCGTGTCACACACGTTGCGGGTCTTCCCCATGCCGGATCAATGTCACAAACCTTCGAGAAGCTTCCACTACCATAGACTAAATAGAATTCTTGTCTATTGGTTATTTTCCATTTCTTAGGCATTGTTTTAAATTAAATGTGGGAAATTATGTCTGTATGTTTATTTATTTAAATTAACTAATACTCTTGTATATAATTTACATGACATAATTTCTCTAGTGTTATAAAGAACACGCTGACAGCCATGCCAATGCCTGACACAAGATGTCGCTACTTGTTGCGTTATTTATTGATTTTGCAACGTCACACCACTACGGGTCAATCGCCATAACCTCCGTATGTATAGTTATGGAAAGGGTTCTTAATAATAAGCTGCTAGCATACCTGGAAGACAATGAGCTCTTCAGTGACCATCAGTATGGCTTCCGTCGTGGTCGGTCAACTGGAGATCTTCTTGTGTATGTTACGTATTGCTGAGGCGAGGCTATTGAGAAACACGGTGAAGCCCTTGCTGTGTCCCTTGATACATCAAAGGCTTTTGACAGAGTCTGGCATGCTAGCCTGTTGGGTAGGCTTACCGCATTCCGAATTCCTCCGGCCTCTTGCAACTGGATTTCCGACTTCCTGAATGAGAAATCGATCAGAGTGGTCGTAGATGGCTGCCCGTCGGATCATATGGCTATTGATGCCGTTGTTACTCAGGGGTTTGTTCTTTCTGTGACTCTATTTTTGCTGCATATTAACGACCTGCTACTGCTGGGTGCTATTGGGTACGTAGATGACAGCACAGTCTCAGAAAGATAGCTGTCCAGTGCAAGAGCCAGCAAAGAGGAAACAGCTACTCTTAGAGAGGCCATAGTGGAGCCAATAATCTTGACCCTAAATTTCGTTTCGCAGTGGGGCGACGACAATCTGGTCAAGTTCAACGCTCAGAAAACACAGGTTGTCTTTTCACTGCCACAAGGAGTCAGTTCCTATTATCTCCTACTTTCCGAAGTGCATCTGTAGCGGCATCTACAAACGCCACATGCGAGCTACACGTCATACTGACGTCACGCAAAATCCTGCATCGCGCAAGCAGAGTGTACCGCGCAACTAGCATATATACAACATCCCGACATCAATCGTCGGGCAGTTGCCCACCAGACAGAACTCCCGCCTGGTCGGAGGATCCTCCCTTTTCCATAGAGTATGAGTGAACTTCACACCCTGTTCCTCATACCTCTATACATATGTACCAGTTATCGACCACTTGGAGCTTTCGGGCATGGAGATGACGTCAGATCTCAACTTCGGCTCAACCACCGAGTCAAAAGCTCAGACTGCAGCCAAAAAGCTGGGTATCCTAATTAAGGTGAGGCAGTACTTCACATCTAGACAGCTTCTGAGTTTATTCAAATCTCAGGTTCGTTCCTGTATGGAGTATTGCAGCCACTTGCCATTTATGAGATGGCTCAGTAAAATACCAGCTTGCCGCACTTGACTCAGTGGGACGTAGAGCAAAACGGCTTATAGGCAACGAGGTGTTGGAGGCTAGACTTCACAGCGTGGCTCATCGGCGTAATGTTGGTTGCCTGTCGGTCTTCTACATACTGAACATCGGAGAGTATGCGCAGGAGCTCCATGACCTGAGCCCACCATCTCCCTTTTACTACTGGACTACCAGACGTACTGCAGGGTACCATCTGCACTTGGTCGATATACCGACTAGTCGTACTCAGCGCTTCTCCTCCACTTTTATTATGTACTCGGCCAAAGTGTGGAACTCTCTGCCAGCGTCTGTGTTCCCTTACACCTATAACCCATCAGCTTTCAAAGCAAGAGTGAACAGGCATCTTCTGGGTTTGCTCGTTCCACCATAGGCCTCATCCATCGCTTTCCACCAAGCGAGATCGAGGTCAAGAGCTGGCCTATTTCGAAATAAAAAAAGCAAGGCAAGGTTAGGTTTAGGTTTTAGATGAGGTGGAAATTGAGAATTTAGAACTTGGATTTATAGTATGAATCTTTTTCTTTAATAATTGATGTACCTGCAAGAGAAGTATGTTATAGATTTACACACATTTATACAAGATGGACGATCAGTGAAGAAGAACGAAATTCAGAACAGCGACCCTTACAAACAAAAAAACCCAGAACTGAGGTTGATTTCAATGATCATCATTCAGTACCACTTCCAAGTGCTGTGGCATCGGATGTCATGGCTACATTCTTGGATGAGCCTTTTCAAGTAGAGGTAATTGATTTTTTTACGCTTCTTCTTCTTCGTGTCTCTGGCACGACCGTATTTCAGGTCTGCGCTAGTTCATCGTCATCATCAGCCTATAGCAGACCACTGCTGATAATAGTCGTCTCCAATCGCACTTCACTCGTCTCGATTCTAACGCTACTCTCAACCAGTTAGTGATTGAACACCCTTGTCACACTCCAATTCTAGTGATAAACTGAATACAACACAACTAATATTAAAATTGGTGATTTAAAGAGAAAAGCAATGGGGATTCAAAGTACTGACTGTGCTGATATTATTTTTATGTTTTCGGCTTTTGTGTGTCCTGGCAATGATAATATCGTTTTGTATGCCTGTTTACGTTTTGCGTATGTGATTGTAGCTTCGTGGAATCAGGATACCTCCACCAATAACCAAGAAGTTGACATTTTTTGGATACGAAAAAACAGATCGTGATTTTGGCATAGGCGTGCCACCTCCAATACCTAATCAAGACGTAGATATTCTGATTGCACAAACAAGGATTGATGCAAGAGCACTAACAAAAATTAATGGATCTGTCAAAGGAGAGTTTCCGTTATATCCCCCTGAAGTATCTGTGGTGTCATTGGAACGTGAAGGAGTTTGTACCAACGATATAAATGCAGTGAGAGCTACAGTTAAACCTGAGTTAATTATTCAACCAGGTGTTATACTAGAAGCACAAATGACGATAGAAGTATCTTTAGGTCTCGTTGGGTGTAAACCCAAGTCAAAAGCTGAAAGATATTCTAGATTATACTGTCTTATTAGTGATCGTGAAGCTACAATGACACTAATATATCAAATAACTGAAATAAATGAGTCAGTGATGCAAACAGAGAGTAAAGGGGGTTTGTTGACAGGATTCGCATTAGATACAGGGGACACAGTGGTATTCTACGTGGAAGGTCCAAAGGAGGGACACATTTTACTAGTTTGGGAACGGACAGAAGACTTTTATCCTGCTGTGAAACCCATTTTCTCGACTTCTGCTAAGTACAGATGCCGATTGTACCCTGGTAAGTGAAAATGTATATTAGTTTTATTTACAACAGTAGCGTCTTCACACAAATGTATACTGCATTCGCGATTCGGGTTATAAACATGTAATCAAATATATGGGTTGTGTGTAGAAGATCAACTTTTAAACCCAGATTTAAAGTTCAATTGGCGCTACAGCATCAAACATAAGTACAATGACAATTATGAAAAGTTGATATTCATTTAAGTGGATATTAATTATAAATTTGGAACAAGGTCTTGAATATACGTTAGGTAATGTATTTTTTAACTTCAGAGTTACTACTTGCCGCAATACCTTTCAATATCATGAAGATGTTCGTGCCGTTATCTGTGTTGTTAGGTTTGACGCCAATTTACGCCCGACCAGCATTACCGCTGCCTAGTCGGTCTGTAAGTATTTTAAGTTATTTATCAACAGCCTTTCTGAGTTAATTTTTGACATTACTGGCATCGGTAAAGGGAAATATCATTAGGAAACCTGGACTTATATTCTAAACCCCACTGCGTTTAAATTTTTCGTCGGATATTAAAAAAAAACTGGTATTTTATAGAAAAGTGCAATACCTACGCGGTCTACTTTGTATGGAACAGCTAATTGTTTTTTAATAATCGACGAAAAATTTCAACAAAGGGGGGTTCGGAATGATGAACTGAATCCACGGTAACACGTTGTGCGTCGATGTCCCTGCCACCCTATATTATCAGTAGCCTTGCCTATAAGATTTTCATGTGTGTTTCCCATATATGTTGACAATCATTTTTCTGTAGGTAAAAACGATATCAATGCTAAACATTCTAACTCTTTGTAGGCGGTACTCAAGTTAGGACGCTTGATAGCCAGCAAGTTCAAAAGCCCACCATGTTGCCGTGCGATGCCAACGGCTATGGAACTCAAGAGTTTGAAATTGGAGCTGTGCGTAGCACCTCGGCCTCCGCCCGTTCACGTTTCGGTAATACATCGAGTATCACCAGGTTTGTGCAAGGCTTACTAGCGCAAAAATTATCTATAAGCAATGACTTAATAATCCTATGGTATTTCTACAAAATAAACGTGCCTGGGTTAAGTCGGTCTAGCCTTTTCTCAACTATGTTGGGGTCGGCTTCCAGTCTAACCGGATGCAGCTGAATACCAGTATTTTACATGGAGCGACTGCCTATCGGACCTCCACAACCCAGTTACTGGGTAACACAATACCCTATGTTAAGATTGGTTTTCAGACTTTCGGGCTTCTACCCGTAACTATTGTCAAAGATCTAGAAATGACAGCCAGGACGGCTAACGGCTTAACGTGCTGTCCGAGGCACTTAGAGAGTCAGTGAGAAACAAAAACGGCGGGTTGATGTGGTTCTGCAGATTTTACAAATAACTTACTTCTGATTGTGTATTACTGTAAAAATCACAATGATCTTTATTCTTGTTGGTATAAGGTTGCTGATGGGTTGCAGCTTGGGTTGCTGTCAGAAGTAAAATAACTATAAAAGGACAGTTATTTGAATTTGACATCCCTTCGCTTGCTTGATTGGTGATCGCTGAGCGATGTAGTTTGGATGATAGTTTTCATCTAATTTATTAAATATATTCTCATTATATGCCTGGGGAGTTACAAAAAGTACATCAACTGTTTTTTTTTCAAATACTTTCTATTATATTGAAAATGTAAAGGGCTTATATCCATACTTCATATTTTAAATGCCAAAGCAACTTCGTCTCTCTGTCTGTTACCTTTTCACGCCTTACTAATCCATACTAAATAATATATATGCGAAAGTAACTGCGTCTTAACTCACGCGAGTTACAATGGATTTTTAATTGTTTCCGTAATAACGGCATTTAACTGGTTAAAGGCTGAACGATAGACCATGACGTGGGTTAGTTAAGTGGGCATAGCATTATTTTTAATCCGGAAGTACCTACGTTTCCACTTATTCAGAACGATGCGAATTCATCTGAAATCTGATTCAGCAGTGGAAATTGAATGTATCTCCACCAACATTTTGAAGTTTACCCGTAAGACCCTAGTCCCTTGCATCATTCTGTGACTGTGCCTACATAACCCCAGGCTGATAAAATTTCCGTTTTTCCTAAATTTTAATATTAGTATTTAGGTTGGTTTCCCCCTTAGGGGAAAAGGCGGCACTCCACCCCGTTCGGCCCTATAGAGTTCGTCTCCAGCCTGGACACTCTCCCACCGATAGAGATTAAATGAATTCCCAAATAGGAAGAAGTCCAATGCCTTGTCCCATTAATAAGGCAAGGAAAGGATTGAAACTAATAGTAAATAAGACTTAGAAATCCATAATTATGAAAATATATTGATGTGGTTTTAGAAATCTAAGTAATATAGGAATGAAAAGTATATTATTATATAAACTGTGAGTAATCCATACGCTAGCGTAACAGGTATTTTGTCAGTCGTTACTCACACGATACATCACATTTACACTCGGAGTACTCAGAGCAACACTTCCATAATGTGACGCAAGCGGCTTTTCAGCGGCATTGTGTCGGCATCATACTCTTTTGGAGACATGGTCCCTACCAGTTCTCTCGAACTGATAAACGTAACGAAGCGGCTTTCCCTGCAGCAACCGTGCGACCTTCTTTGTCTAGCAATGGAGCGGCTAGTTCTAGCTGCATTGCGTCGGCATCGCGCTCTTTTGGAGACATGGTCCCTAGCAGTCCTTAGATTGGATATGAAATAGTTTTCGTCACCCAAACCCCTGGAACTTTACCCTTTACACAACAAGCATATCTGCAAGAGACGGGTTCATGTCAGTCTGACCGAATTGCTGGTCTGAGATAAAGAATACAACATTCAAGAATTACTAGATAATAGAGTTGAGAATCGAAACTCAAGAATCATTTAATAGAGTTTTAGATAATCTCTCTTGAAGCCGTGATTATTGGTCGGACGCAAAGAATACAAAATTCAAGAATTAGGTACAAGATAAGGGTTGAGAATCAAAACTCAAAAATTGTTGTTTAATAGAGTTGTGGATCAACTCTCTTGAAGGTCTATAGAGAGCTCCAAAGAGCCCACCCTTCACCACTTCCTAGTGTTTGAGCTGGGCAGAAGAAGTGGCGCAACAATTTAAATGTTAATTTTAGAAATACATTCATACAATTTTTATGTTAATTTTATAAATACATTGACATTGATTGTTGATTTTATATTTACTTTGGAAAATAGTATATTATTTTAATTATTGTGAATGTAAAGATTGTGGGTCATTGTTTTCTTTTTTCTTTTCTAATAGTTTTAATCATGGTCTGGCAGTTTGAGTAATTTATGCGGCCTACTACCCAAAAGTCCTTATTTTGGTATTGTTCGTCGAATCGTTGAGTTCCTTAAGTTTTGAGTTGAGCTGCACGATTACTGACAAATGCGTGCACTGACTGGACAGGTCCACTCATTCTGTGTGGTTTTTCCTCAAAAGACCATTTCAGACACAAATCTACATGGTCTTCACATGATCTGACCAAGATTATTTTTGGCCTTTAAAGAGACTGTGACCTCTGAGTTTGTTTTGGCCTTTCTTCTCAGAGGAGTCAGATAGGAAACGCCTACCTCATCTAGTTTTAAAATATGATTGACGTGTAAAAGTGTTTGTACAAATCTACTTACATATATAAAATCATTTATCATTTACCAAACTCCCCAGCAACAGTCTCTGTCTGATAATTTATAAGAACTAATTAATTAATAACTCTATCAGCCTAGGATAATTATTATAATGAAAGACTCACCCAAAGGATGAAAGGATCAACAAACACACACATACTACGTTAAACACTAGATTAGTCTAATCTGGGCTTCAACCCAACTATATTTAACTTATTTGAAATTAATCGCTCTCCTACGACAGACAGCCCACTCAGACATCGCCTCTTGGCATTCACCAGTTTTCCTAACTTAACTAGTCTGGGCTATACGTCCGCACCCTCAAGCGGTCTTAAACCAACTCTTCCACATTTTCGTTATAATTCCCATTACTTAAAATTACCACACCAGCCCCTAAGTTTTTTATAACCTAAACCCAAATTCAGGCACTTTCACCGAATAGATTTATGGCTGTTTTTGTACAATTTCTCAATTGTTTTAAGGGCCTGATTGAATATGCTTGGGTCCCGCTTATCGTCACCAGATGAGGCACTAGCATTGCGAGTCGAACTTCGAAATCGGATATTTTACGCGTTTCTTTAAAATTTGTTGAATTATTACAAAGTCAAAGTCAAATCATTTATTTCAAATAGGCACATAAAAGGCACTTTTGAACGTCAAAATTTACAAAAAACATGAATTGATTCTAGTTGCCCCTTCCAAAAGGTAGTTTCGTATGGAGAAGAATGGGCAAGAAACTCCACCGTTACTCTTTTACCGTTACTGTTACTCTTTTTGCATTCGACCTGTCCGCCGGTATTTGTCCCTAGTTGGTTTCTCATTAAATAGAGAACTTATGCGATCCTAAGTGAGCCGAGCCACTTGTCGGTTTTAAATTAAATATAATATTTTGTTATTAAATAGGAATAGGGGACAGACAATCACAACTCACATTCGCAATATAGCAATTTCAACAAAAAAAAAATCCCCTATACCTTTAAATAAATAAATAAATTCCAGCCATTCATAGGCAGATATAAATTAACAAATTAATAGTAATGATAATAATGATAAATTAATAAGATCAATTAAAATAAAATCAAACACCAAATCAAACAAAAACCAAATAAAATAAAAAAATAAGATAAGTTATGTAAAAATCGAAAAATAAATCAAATAAAATTAAATCAAAATAAATGATCAAAACAATAAAATTAATACACTCCTAACATAACTAGCACTCATTCATCCTATCCATAAGGGGGGGAGGGGGGAGGGATAGGAGTAGTGTTAACAATTACAGACAAATGCCTGTTTTACCATCTATGTTTAAGATTCAGGCAGTCAATACGGTTTTAGATATTATATTTTCGGTATTTCTACTGAAGACGTGGTTGTAGCTTTCTCTGGAAAAGCAACTGAATATATGGATGGTGGCCAGAAGTGTCTGGGCATATTTTTGGATATATCTAAAGCTTTTGACACTGTCCCTGTCCCAATACTCGTATCGAAACTGGAACGCATAGGTGTACGCTAATCAGTTTTCGAGTTAACTCAAAAACAGATACCAACATGTAAAGATAGGTGAAGTGGTAAATGATAAGTCAAAGATTGATTACGGTGTCCCAAAAGGCAGAATTCTGGGCCCAATGCTCTTCCTCATCTACATTAATGATCTGAGTCCTCTAGCCCTCACAAATTGCTCCGTATTTACCTACGTTGATGATACAGCACTTTTTATGCATGGCACGGACTGGACACCAACTGAACAGCATGCAACCTGAGCATTAGACTCGATAAAGAAATGGCTCTCGAAAAATCTCTTAACATTAAATACAAAAAAAACTAAAATGGTAACCTTTTCTATAACCAAAAAATCCCAGCGTAACACACCGCTTGTTATAAAAGGTCATTCCTGCCCAGGCCTCTCAAGACTTCTATCGTGCACCTGTCCTGCTCTGGCAATAACCCCAAATATAAACTACTTTGGCGTGCTTATAGACAATAATCTTAACTGGTATACTCACGTAAACAACTTGGTGGCAAGAACGCGAAAACATGTAAATTTTTAAGAAACTCCGCTATTCAGTTGACACAAATACTCTCAGGTTGGTCTACATGTCACTCTGTCAATCACTTCTTACAAACTACCTGCCAGCATAGGGTGGAGCCTGTAAGACCTACTTCCTTAAATTAGAGAGAACACAAAGGGCAGTTCTCAAAGTAATTTACTGCAGGCCCTACAGATACCTCATAGAAGAGCTTTACAAGGACTGCGAAATGCTTTCAGTAAGGTAACCGTTTTTGCTTCAGTGTATACTGAGAAAACATCGCGTGCCATCTTGGTGATTAGTGTAAGGCTGTAATCGTATCACTATATAAGGGAAAAGGCTCTCAGCAGGAATGTAAGAACTACCGCGGCATTAGTCTTTTGAGTGTTGTCGGCAGACTGTATGCGAAGGTGTTAATAAATAGAGTGATAAGAGTGACAGGTGAGAAAATATGGGATGTGCAGGTAGGATTTAGAGAGAGGGAATGGGCTGTATGAATCAGATCTTCTTCCTAAGGTGCATAGCCGAAAAACATCTGGCAAAGCACAAAAAAGTCTACTGTGCTTTCGTTGACTTGGAGAAGGCCTATGACAGTGTGTGGAGGGAAGAACTAGGGTCGACACTATCCTTGTACAGTGTGAACTGGTGCTTGGTACGGGTACTGAAATCTTTATACAAGGATTCCAGTGTTTGTGTTAGGATAAATGGGGCATACACGAACTGGTTTTGCATCTCGAGGGGTGTTAGACAGGGTTTTGTAACGTCCCCATGGCTGTTCAACTTGTACATGGATAGTTGTCTGACACATTTGAAAGAGGGTGAGGGTGGATTGACGGTGAATGAGTTGCCTGTCAAATGCCTTCTTTACGCAGTTGATCAAGTTCTACCTGCATCGTCAGCAGAAGAGTTGCAAGACATGGTGACTGTGATGGATGAATCATATAAAATGAAAGGGTATGAATATAAATTTGAATAAGACGAAGGTCATGGTGTTTGAAAGAGAAGAGGATGTATTGGTATGTGATGTGAAATTAAATAATAAGAGTGTGGAGCAAGTAAGTGAGTTCGTATATTGGAGATGTGGAAAGAACAGTAAAAGCGGGAAATAAAGTGAATGGTGCTACACATGCAATTGTGAAAAACCAGTTGATGTCCAAAAAGACAATGGCGTGCTGGTGTCTACGCTTATGTATGGAAGTGAGTGTTGGATGTGGCAAAAGAAGCATGAAAGTAGAATAAATGCTGTAGAAATGCGTTCCTTGTGAAGCATGTGTGGTGTGACTATGAAGGATAGGCTGAAGAATAATGTGATAAGGCAACAGTGCGGTTTAAAAGAAGATGTAGTGACAAAAATTTTAAAGAGTATGCTTAGATGGTTGGTCATGTTGAGAGGATGAATGAAGGGCGATTAACAAAAGGTATTTACAAGGCAGATGTGAGTGAAAATGCCGGGAGGGGACGCCCTAGGAAGACATGTAGTGACCTTATTGGTGATGTTCTTCAGAAAGGTCAGGTGCGTAGTACTCGCAACCGGCGTGCGTGTATGACCAGATGTATGAACGTAAACGAGGCAAAAGGAGTATGTAAGGATCGCAGCAGGTGGCATTCTGTAGTTTCTGCCTAACCCCATGGGAAGAAGGCGTGAGTTTATGTATGTATGTACATCGCGTGCCAATAAAAATAACCAAAAAACGTCGAGGCGATATTGTTTCCTCCTGTAAGACATAATACCACTTTTGCCGAACACCAATTCTTTTATCTCAGTCAAAAATTGTATAACAGGAGATCTACAGACTGCTCGCGATACAAAAATTTATTAAATCAATTTAAAGTCGCAATGAAAGCGTAGTTGACAGAACTACGAGGAAATAGAAAACCTTCTATTCTCTCCTACACAAAAGTCCAACATCGACACATCACCCTTTTAAACACACTTGATACTCCACAAACACACACACCTCACCATCTCAACAACACACAATCACTCACATTTCGTGATTGTAATATTTATACTTGTCTAAAAAATGTGCCTATGTTTTCTTTTTTACTACATTTTTAACAACCAACAAGCCTTTTTTAAAGAAGGGACACTGACTCCCAAGTCACAGGTATATTGGGAGTCAGGGGACTTATGTTTACTTCTGTATGTTGTACTTAAATGTAATGTCTGTCACAATGTTGTAACTTAAAAAAAAAAAAAGAACCTTGGTATTCTTTCTAACCACCACGCAGCTTACTAAAGTTTAGGACAGACGACAGTTTGTAGTTGTTTTATAATTTTTATTGTAATTATGAATTGAAATTTTAGTTGCAGTAGATTTTTGGGAACAACAAAAACCGTCCATGCCAAGCGGAACGAAGATCAATTGGGAAAAGAAATAATCAAAATAAAGTTCTCCTGAGGTGACTTCGATAAAACAATTATAAATTGTACTTTTCAAATTTTTATAATTTATTTTGCCTTTGGTTACGTTACGTATTAAATGTTATGATTATTTGATGTAGTTACTATCGTCTTTACATACGTATACTCTTTTGCATTCTAAATAAAAAAATATATACCACATTTGTATTGTTTTATTTGTATCTCGATAACTGCGGTTAAATACAGAAAGTTTGCATTGTTTTTCTGAGATGTTTCTCAGAATTTTGTTTATGGCCAAAACTGCATGTCCTTGCTCTTGCTCTCCATCCATGCAGAGCATGCATTTTTGTATATGGCATCTCGCAGGTCAACCTAGAAGTTGTCGGCTGCTTAACCGGGCTATCCGCGAATGCATACAGCTTATAAACTAAGCGAATACACGGTAGTGTGGGGTACGGACCTCGGCTTAGGGCGTCGCTGGGGGAGGGGGCAGCAAGGGACAGGCTGGATCGGATAGTGATTATTTAGGGTCGAATTTAAAGTTGCAGGCTCGGCGTCACGGGCTGGCTCAAGTAAGGGTCAAGGCGGAGGCAGAGGTGGCCTATAAAGATAACATTATAAATACATACCGAAATTAAGACCGAAATGGTTAGGTACGTATTTGATGCCGATTTGATAAATTAAATAAACTAAATTTAAAATAACGATTTTCAAAATCTTTTTTTCGAATTAAATAGTAAATACTCGTACATCGTACACGAGATATTTGCAATAAATGTGTAAAAACTCGTTTTTTTGACCTTTGACCTTGGAATAACTGCAGTCGCGGACACCCTACAATAAGTAGGTTTTGAGACAAATTTTAGAGTACCAAAATAAAGCTTTATATAAGTTTATAGCTGACTATCTCTCATTCCGAGGTGAAACTCCTAATATTCCTGGACTATTATGCTAAGGAAGTTGGGTCCAGTAGGTGGCATTCTAATCGCGGTAACAGTAGCGATTTTTAGTTCCTTACAAGTGTAGATGTATCGACACTTTTTACATTCCAGCATATGGTACATGGTTTGGTCAGGAGTACCTCATTCGCACTGGGTATCGGTGGGATCTATAATCCCCCACTTTGCTAGATTGTGCTTGCAGTGGCCTACTTGGGTCCGCAGTCGATTGATTGCTTTTCATATAGGCCACTGCAGGTCACGTCCTGATCGCCGTTGCTCCTGGGGCTGAATGAAGAAGGGTGCTATTTTTCCCATAAGTCTGTTCTCACCTTAGGCAACCGGCTACCTCCACTGTACACAGGCTATCCAAGACCGCTTGGTCTTGGATAACTAGTGTACAGCGGAGAAAGCTCTTCTGGCTCTTAAGTCTATCCGGAGATGTTGGGTGTTCGTAGAGGGGGTGCCGGGAATTAGCTTCTTGCTTATGTTTCTCAAACCTGCATGCGACTTCCTTTCGAACGATAGGTGGTGCGATACCGGCAACGGGTGGAGCTTATGGAGCGGGGTCGGCTTAAGTCATCTCGATATAATTCGACACGTTGTAGCATTGTGAGGAGTCTCAACGGTAAATAGTCGAGTGGTCCTAAATATTACACAATTAGTAAGTTGCTAAGTACATCACTAAAATCATGGAACAACACTAATTTCCTAAGAACACTCGTCCATTTTATTATCTCTATTTAGTCTGTGGTCCATTTAGATCTTGCGCACAGACTACATAGAGATACTAAAAATCTCCGTGTTGTGTGTTTGTTATCGAACTCCTCCGAAACGGCTTGACCGATTTTTATGAAAATTTTTGTGTATATTTGGTAGGTCTGAGAATAATAGGTCGTAAAGTATATTTCATACCGCTGCGGGTGAAGCCGCGGGGCGCAGTTAGTATTATATATTATTACGCCTCAATTAGCCCGTTGTACTGCATTCAGATCTCAATTTCTTTTTTTGCTGTTAGCAGCTGAAATCCAACGAGGTCTTAAATGAGCTCATCGGTAACATAATATTTACAGGGAACTACTGAGAAATATGTAAATTAAACAACAAATAGTTTTTATTTTGTATATTTTTAATAAACGCCTTAAGTTAGTCTCGGAAGAGATTTTCCGCTTTTCATTTTTTTATTAATTACGTACGAACCTTCGTCAACTTTTGTGGTTATTCCAGAGGTAATTTCATCGGCCGAAAACAATGATGGATAAGAGCCAAGTTTGAGCCGATACTTCTCACTGATGAACCTTTCTTCAAACTCTTTCTGACAAGAATTTTTGAAGTTCTTGCACACTTAAGCTGCGCAAATAATCACTGTTAAGGCTCAGATGCCACTTTTTGAGTCTCTTACCACTAACAGGAAACGGATGCATTTTAACGTCCGTTCGTTTTATGTCTTCATTGCTATCTGAACCCGATTCAACCGCTTTTTGTCAAACTTGTACTATAGATAGTGTGTGTGACTGTCGGTCACCTATTCCTAATTAATAACAATATATTATATTTGTTTTAAAACTTTCCCACGGTTTCGGGACTCTTAGAGACACATTAAATCTCTATTTTATTATCTGACAGTTTGACATGTTACCCTAATTAATAACAAAATATCTTATTTCCTTGGAATTGTACAATGGGTGGCACTTATGCCAGCCATTAGTCGAAGGGTAATATTTTACGTCAGTTAAAATGAAAAATTCTAAAGAAACTCGTAAAATATGGGATTTCTATTCACAAATCACAAAGCGAATGCCACATCTGTCAACGATAACCCATGCTCAAACGAACCTTTTAAAACCAATTCAAAAATGTATAAGGACCTATTCTGCGAAAGTGCGAGAATTTGGGTGGATGTAACAAAAAACCAGGGGGCTGGCGTGGTGATGTTAGAAGATGGAAAGAAACAAACTGGGTAGTAGTCGACTGAGGACTGCGAGAAGTGACGGACACGATAGTCTAGGAGTTTAATCAGGATCGCGAGAGGCGACAGACACTAGAGTCCAGGGTAGTTAACTTAAGAGACTTAGGGAATGCCTGTCCATTACGAAAGTAAGAGACCGAGCATGATTTATTAAGTTGATAGTGGGTTAAAGACCACGTTAGATAGCGTACGACGTAGTGTAAGCTAGACAATTGAGTTCAGTGAGGTGTGGCCGAGGTGAAACTGGTAATACGTGCAGTATTTCGTAAGTGAGTTGTAATATAATTCCCTCCAAGGAGATATTTGGTAAGTGTCAACTTTAATATTTAGTATCGTAGTTTATAAATAATGCTATTTTCTCTTGCATTACGTGACCACCTCCTAATCCGTACCTTGACAGATTTTGTCACTTGCGTTTGGTTATAGGGAAACGGAGAAGGCCTACCGCTATACTTAACAATGAGCACCAACGCTCCTGACTCTTGACGACTCATGAACCTTAACTGACGCACCACACGTGGAAGACAGAACCGTAAATACACAGTTCACCTAAACCAAACTAGGCTATAATACCGATCTCTAATTACGTTATAAATCAATCAAACGGTAGTGATGATTACTGCTTCCAAAAAGTACTGGCCACAGAACACTTTGCGTGAGGCTTGGTATATGCGCATTTCTGGTAGTGGGGTAGGCTTTACATAAAATCACAAACTGGATTGGTAGTCGTTCTAAGAACGCTAGGGACCGTATCTCGATAAAAATCTACAACCGGCTATGGTATGCCGTTTACTAAATCGACACTATTTATCGAGACACGTCAATATGGATGCTTTTGCAGTGAAAACCGTACTGCATTCTCTCAATGGGGAAGATTAAGGAAATGTGAAGTGACGAAATACCACTTTGGTGTGCACCAAGTACGATCGCATTGAGTTTTGCTACAGACTGAGTCTACGGTACGCTTGTGCTAGTTTTCTATTATCTTAGTAAAAAGGGGGCTACGCCGCCGTAACGGTGTCAATAACATTCGTACGCGTTTAGAACTTCTCAACACTTGTCTCCCTCAATGGCACTTGGACTTCGCAGTACTCTGTCTTTAGGATTGAGAAAGACATTTATTTAGTGCATAGGGAACGTGTCCTATTAGAATCGTATTATCGTCCGCAGAGGTTCTATGCGTTAGGTCTAGCAGGACACGTACAATGAGGCAGACGTTGGAAAACCGTTCCCGGTCTCACTAAAGTGGATACATTGTAAACACATAAATTAACGTAGCTATAAATGATTAATGTAAGTGCAAGCGTAACGATCCCTTTACACCTTCATATTGTCAAGACTATTGCAGATATTTGCGCTCACCTGCGAGAAGGGAGACGACGGCGTTACGACATTTATAATACGAGCACTTAATCATATATTATATACGTTTGTATACCCTCTCGTCTTCTTAGCTTCACATATTCATAATTATAATACTTATGTTTCCTAACTGTGAATTCCCAATATTAACATCACCTTGTGTCCCCTACTTATCCCCTAGCTTTCTAAGTCGGGACAAGGTAGTTTAGTTTATGGGAATTCATTTCTTATTATGGTGGGAGGGTGTCCAAGTTTGGTGACGACCCCTACAGGAACACGCGACCGGAAGGACGTGTTCCCTTTCCCTCAGAGGAAAGCCGATCTTATTACTAGTATTACCATTATTAGGAAAAATTAAAATTTTATCAGTCTGGGGTCAGTTAGGTACAGTCACAATTGGTCAATAAGTAAACCAGTGGGTACACCAACAAGTACACCTCTAGGTATAGGTACACCTCTGCCCTTTGGGGAATCAAGACGATTTCCTGCAATGTTCGATACAACACTTGTTGTACATCTTGCACTGCCAATGCAAAATATTACAGTTTAATCACTGAAAGGAGTAAATAACTACGGAAATTATACAACGCAAACTTCACTTGATCAATAACAACACTTGTGAAAACTGCCTAAATTTGACAGTGAGATTTGTAACTTGTCTATGGTTTTAGCACTGGACGTAAAAGGAGTGATGAATGATAGGAGGGGGCGAGGAGACCTGTTTTGTTCTTTTCTTCCAACCATAGAGTATACGGTTGAAACGGTCCAAGCACAGACTACATAGGTGAAATAACAGACAAAACCTTTATGTAATACAAGGTTTTATTATGCTTAAAAATGCGATAATAATGAAGACACATAACTTGTCAATGATAAACTGACAATTGACTAAAACGAAAATGTTGCATAGAGACGGAAGAAGTAAAGAGTTTATATCAATAGGTAAGTTTGCGTGCCGTGATCTTGCGCTGGTTTAGCTAGGAGAGCTACTCCCTGACCCTCCGGATTCCTTGTGCCCCGACCTAGGGTGACTTCCTCATTAATTTGGTATTTATACCGGACCTCCTGTGCTGAACAACCTAGGTTAATCTTTACCTATCTACTGATTTCACGTGTGTCATTGTCTGATTATGCGGCTTGGAGGTTGTCCAGTGCTCAGGGGTCTGTATTAAGTATGTATTACAACTGCATCCGCGCTGTGCATGGCCTCACTGTGTATAATAAGCTATATAGCGAGCCATCTGCTAAAATCATTGTTTCTTTGTATCTTATGCTCGCGTGTCACATACCTAACCTCATATTGCATCTGTCATTGTGACATGCTGTCTTTGCAACACTCTGCCTGTAAGCCACTACGATGTGTTGAGCTTCTGCTTATCCTTCTACTTACACCGTCCCTTGGTCTTTGAAAGAGGAATGAAGCTAGACACATCACACGCGGTTTGCTGCTTTCACACCGCATTTAACATGCGCTCCCTGACGCGCTTTTCAGGGTTCTACGTCCAGGATTCTACGTCCAGGATCCTGCGTCTA
This sequence comes from Dryobotodes eremita, assembly GCA_917490735.1. Lineage (NCBI taxonomy): Eukaryota > Metazoa > Arthropoda > Insecta > Lepidoptera > Noctuidae > Dryobotodes > Dryobotodes eremita. The sequence continues at coordinate 10,891,021 of OU823251.1, read as the reverse complement.
GGATTCTACGTCCTGGCTGAGGACAGGGCAAACTTAATATCTGCACGCTGCTGTGAACGGCGCACTGACGTGTAGCCGATATGCGTTCTACCAGCGTCCTGCGGCCTGCTACCGACGCACGCTAACTGCGGCCCTTCGAAGGTCTTACCGGCCTCTTGCGGACAGGCCTACCGGCTGCCCATAAATCCAAGGACTGTACTCTACCTAACAATACGTGTGATAGTGCTCAGTACAGGTGAACTGTGACCTTATCCGTGACCTAGCCTACTTCTACAGAAAAATATAATATGTATGAACATTACTTGTCATGTTACATTACTCTATGTGGGCATAAACAGACCGATTCATGCAGAGCAGAATTCAGAAGACTAAAAATCTTAACCCTAGCGTCAATGTATATATTGGAAGCAGCCTCAATGACAAAGCGAGATATCAGTAATTATGAGACAATGAGAAGTACAAGATATAAAAATGACCTTAAGGCAGCCAAGAGTAGAACAGTTAAGTTTAAATCAAGCATATTTGGTATGGGTGTGAAAATTTATAATAAATTGCCAGACTTTATTAAAACCACTGAAACATTAGCTACTTTTAAATACAAACTTAAAAAACTACTGATACAGAAAGTATATTATACAATTAATGAATTCTTTAATGACAAATGTCTTGACTGAAATTTATTTAATGGTATTATGATAATGCATAATTATGAAAAGTGTTAGTTATTGTTTAATTTATTTATCTGTAATGTAGTGGTAATGAATATTATATTGCCTTGACTATTTTGTATACTTGTTATGACGGTTTATATTATTATTTTTTTTTTCTTTCTTTGGACATCAATTAATTCAGTGACAAATGTTTTTGACAAAAATTTATATAATATGATGTTAATGATGCAGTAATTATGACAATTGATTTTTATACTTAATTTATTTTCTCTAATGGTTATTATGTTACATGAATGATTTTATTTTGTTTTTCTTTTGACATGTAATTGTAAATTTTAAAGATTGTACACCCCATGGGTATGTTACAGTGATACTTTGTTATAATACTAATTTTAAGAGCTGAATTTCCACCTGTGACAAACAATAAATAAATCTTGAATCTTGTGTTTCTTTTATCTCTGTTAACTACCTATTAGTTAACGGCCTGCACAGTCTACCTGCTAAGCCCTAGCCGTTACAACTTCTCGTTTAGGGCAATGGCAACTTGCTTGGCGTGGGCGGATCAGTGCCACACCGGACATGCAATTTCACCAGTAGAGAAGCATAAAGACTAGGGAATGCAATCCCGACTCGAGATTGCAAATTCGAGATCCCACGGGATTAGAATATCAATCCCGCGGGATCCCGGAATTTTCGGGATACCGTCTAGTTTAAAAAAAAATGTTAAATTCGGATGACTGAAAAAGCTAATAACTACTTGTTTGTGATAGTGAGGCTAACTAAAATAACATATTATTCGAAAGAAAATAAAAACCGTTATTCTTTAATCTTACCAACTAAATAATTATCAGGTTTTAAGGAAATTAACATAGGTAAATTAGGTAATCAAAACAATAAGCATATTTCAAGGGAATTAGGAAGTAGTTACCTACGAGTGATTATGAAAATGACTCCTTAAAAAACAAAGGGTATTAATAGTGTCATCTGCTAAACGGCATCTAATGTCCGTTGCAATGTACCCCGCTGCTGAGAATGCCCTCTCCAACTCAACACTGGTTGGCAACAGCGTGGCGAAGCAATTATATGCAAACTGCAAAAATCGCCCCCTTGTTCCGCCCAATCCCGTCAATCTCGAACGGGATCTCGTCATATGATGCGTCGGGATTGATCCCGAAAAATTACACGAGATCTCGCGAGATCGGGATTGCATTCCCTAATAAAGACATGCCAGTGATGCGAAGAACATCGGGTACTGCAGTGCTTTCCTAGTTGGTGAAAATAAGGCGACGAAGCAGTTTGTTTCGGGTCCTGACCATCTGCTTTATTTTATAACACTGTGTTTATAGGTTAAGGCTCTTGTCTAAGGTTACACCTAGATATTTGGGATTTGAGCAATGCTCGGAGTTTGTTCTTTGCCACGTGATAGTAAGCGTCCTATTAGTGTCTGTTGCGCAGGTGAAATGCACAACATTATGTTTTGAACGGGTTTGGTCTGATGGCATTACTGTCATAGTGTTTTCCCAGCAAAGCTAGTGCCTGTGACAGTTTATGTTCAACATCGTCCAAATTTGCTGACTGAGCCGGTAAAGCCAGGTCATCCACGTATAGGAAACGCTCAGTGTGTTGGGTGGTCGTTTGTATAGATGTTAAAAAGTATTAGCACCAAACACACTGCCCTGAAGGAGACTATTTGTCGTCGCCATCTGCTCTTAGCTAAGAGCTACAGCTACAGATTACAGGTATGCTTTTAGTCAGCTGACTGAAAGCATACCTGTAAGCCGTGGTTGTGAAGGAGTTCGCTCTGTATTTGCAAGATATCCTGATCATTGGTAACGTTGTTCACTTTCTCAAGTAGCCTTTTGATGTTTATGGTATCGTAAGCTGCTGACAGGTCAACGAATACGACACCAGTGACTCTGTTAGTCTTGTAGCCATCCTCTTAATATAGTGTTAATCGCAGGACCGGACTAGAGCAAGACTTGCCAGGCCTGAAGCCAGCCTGCTTAGGAATGAGTGCTGGAACAATTACTGTTGTGAGGCGATTTAGAAGCAGTCTTTTAAATAGCTTGTATGTGTGTCATAGCTGAGATAAAGGCCGGTAGCTTTTGGGGTCATTGGGGGTTTACCAGGTTACGGCAGCGCTACGACTTTGGTTTTCCTCTAGAGTTTGGGAATTTTTACGGTAGTCATACACGTGTTCAATAGTTCTAGGAGCCACGATACCGCCCCAAGCCTTAGGTTTTTGATCTGTTTCACCGTAAGATCGTTGACACAAGCCGCCTCATCGTATTTTAGTGACTTTATGGCCATGATTATATCCGTGAGTGTGAACGACTTGCTGATTTCGGTGGAATTACCAGGTGGATTTGCAGATTTCTGGGTTCTTGGTAGTCTGTATGGGGGTTTGCCATTGAGTAACAGTTGCTAGGCTATTTGGTTGACTGTAACGTAACCTTGGTTGATGGGTTCCGGTGGATCCCCAGTTAGTCGCTGAATCGTGGAACAGGCTATCTTGCTGTTTTGGGTCATGTTGGTGTTTGTAACTGTATTAATCCATTTTTGTTTGCGGTTTTTGCCAACCATGCACACCAACTGTACCCCAGCAAGAAGTGTTTCCTCAGAGAAAGGGTCGGTTTCATAAAGCTCTTCATACAACCTACGGAGGTTTGGGTATTGAAAGGTGTGGATTCTATACAGGGCTGGGTAAAATACATGCTTTGCTTTAATTAAAATAGAAATTACGATATACTTCTTGGGGCATGAATAAAACCTGCAAAAGAAAACAATATTTTATACAGATCTACTGACGTCTTTTCTTTACTTTTTTCTTATTTTGTAAATGTAAATGTAAAAAATAATTATTCACTGCCTTAAAATATAAAGCGACCGCTGCGTCCATTTTGATGTTTTGCGTTTGTTATCGCGATAAACTTCTCGAGTTTGCTATTGCGATAAATTTCACAGAAATGTGGCCATCCACATTCAACGTAGGCCGAAGGCGAAAATTTAGTCGCAGAATATTATCGTGATATGTGCGGCTCAGGCATAAGAATAAAAATGTCAATTTACAAGATATTGTACTTGAAAATTAACGTACAGCACAGGTACAGTGTTGCCAACTCTACAGATGCTCTGGATTTTTGGAAGTTTTCAGTTTATGCATAGGGTCAGCTTATTTTTCATTATTAAGATCGCTAAATGTATTTATGTTAAAATGTATTTTGAAGGCGTAAGTATTTGCAATAGTAGCTACAAAATACCTCAGCGTCAGGTATTTGAAATACCAATTACAAATTATATTTTTAAGAAGAAAATACGTATTTCAATTACAAGTAATTCTAATACTGCCCAACCCTGGTTCCATGTCGCGATTTTCAATCTACCAAACCTTAAAATCGGAACCCTTTAAATTATCTATAATCGTTATATCGAAGTCTGGCTCCGATTGAAATGTAATTGTATCAAATGGTTCAAAATGTCGACACTTATTACATCGAAGTTTATAAAATATGTATGTAAAAATATCAACTAGCTAAAATGTCGAAATCGATCGAAAACATTAAGCAAAGATATGACGGTTGGTGTGAAATTATCCCACACTGCCAACGCATTGTTATTATGTAGGTAAATAACGGGCCTAAAGACGCTTAATGAAGCAGAGAGTCATTTATACCATCCGTCATCGTGTTTTTTTTTTGTAGTGGGCCATTCCTTGGAATCTTCTAGTAACGGAGATATTAAAGATAAGTTTCAACTTTTAAAGTTTTTTTTTCAGTAAAACTAGTTTTAAATGTAATAACTTAACTTTAAATACCTTAAAACTTTAAATAACTTTAACTCCTGTATCGTTGCATGCACCCTTAAGCAGAATGTTTTGCTACGTTATAATAGCGCACTGCTGTAAACAGTGATTTCTCACACCAAAATAAAAGTCATATTCCAGCAATAATTTTTGCTCAATGTTACTTAGTTTGATGTACAGAATACGTAGATAACGGCTATATGATGTGTGTTTCTACACTCTGTGTAATACAAAATAACGAAACATTTTTCTTCAATCTATTGATCAGTCCCTGAGCGAGCGAAGTTTGATCGGGAACATAGGGCACCCCGACATGGACAGGTTAGATTCTAAGGGGATGACGCACAAGCGGCACACGCGGTTATCTTACTACGCACGAGCGGTGAACATGCTACGCATACGCGGTGAACTTGGTATGCACACGTGGTGAACTTTGTACGCACACCCGGTGAACCTGCTAATCACCACGCTGTGAACTCGAATATGTATGTGATATAGCATATTCATATTTCATTTATCATTATCATATTTTTTGCGAGCTTACGAAAGCAAGGAGATATACCTACCTGGAAAATGTTTATTGTTTAAGACATTTTTTATTTTTATTTGAACCAGTACTAACTAATTCCATGATTTTAACTTAGCAAAGACAATAAGTTTATATCAGTCAATCTCAGTCAATCGATTTCCAATCGAACGACGTCAATGTCAAAATAGAAACCACAGACTACATAGAGACACTACGTTAGAAACGTAATTTTCATAATTACAAACAAAGCGTATTTTAGCGACAAAGGATTACAGTCATCGATTTGATTTATATCTCTGGTTACAATGAGTAAGAAGTCTCCGAAGAAAGTAAAACCAGGCTTAGACGAACTTAAATTCAATTCAAGTGCCTTCACTCTCACTTTTGTGGTTGAAGTGATTGGCATCGATGTCTGGCACGATTGCAATGACGGATGGATTGACCTCGGGCAGCTAGCTCAAGGGGTCAAACTATCATACCAATTGTATCCAGAACAGACCTTTGATGTGGATGTGGTTATATGGCCGCACGTTGCAAAGGTGACGGCAAATGTTACAGTTGATAGCATTTTTTTTTTAAATAATGCTCTTGGTAGGTGCTGTACTAAATACAACGTTTTTTTATCGGATTTTGATAGATTGTTGGATTCGTGTATTCGATAAACTAGTATTGTGTGGAATATACAAACACACCTTAAAGTAAAAAGGTAAAGTGGATTGCGGTGTATTAAAAAAATGGCAAACATTCTGGCTTATCTTCATCATCCTCTGCTCATCCTAAGTTACTTGGGTTTGGCGCGCGTCTGCTTCAATACATCGCTGTCGTCACCTCTATGTCACGCATGTTGAAAGCGTAGGTAATATACGAAAATAAAAGAAAATTGACAAAACTATTCTTTCTGACATCACTATCACTATCACTACATATTATAATACAAAGATGCCGCGTTTGTCTGTTTGCCTATACGCAATAAACTCAAAAACTACCGAACTGATTTTCAAATGGTTTTCCCCAATTGACGGAGTGATTCATGAGGAAGGTTTAAGTGTATAACGCATTAAAGTTTTGTGTAAATTGGTTGAAATATGACAATGATAGAAGTCGGAAGAAATCCTGCCGTTTGAGAGCTATCTCGGCGTGCAGTGCAGAAACCGTTAATGTGTACATAAATAATGTAAAGTGGGATTTTTACTCATAAAAAGGTCAAAAAAAAGTCCGTAATTGCATATGTCTACCATTTAGGCGAACGCCGTTATTGGCAAAACTTTGTCCGTTGCATTATGTAAATTTGGTCAAATAGCTTAATACTTTAAAAATCGCGACAGTGCACGTGTCGCCGTTATGTCATAAAAAAACCTTCTTATCATCATCATCACTACAAAATCTCACTATCATTATCAGAAATCGGAATCTGGGCGTCATTCCAGGGCCGTATCTAGAAATGTATTAATCGATTGAATAGATTTTTCAATTAATTTGAATCCTACCATAATTTTTTAAATAGGTAGGTAATATTAATCAAAAAGCAAATATTTCGTTCCAAAAGATATTAGTACGTAAACAAACAACTAAGTAATCATAAGTAGGTATTTTATAAATGTTTCTCCGGCACAGCACCAGCAATTTAAGTCAAATATATCGTTGTACTCGCAATCATATTTGCTGGCCCCGCAAAAAACACATTTGTTGTGGATAATTATTTTCTCTTGGTTTTCTATACAATCCGTGGCAGCTCGGGAGCGACTATCCATATTTTAGTAAAGAATATTTTTGATAGTTTCATAGACATGACTTGCGCTTTACGGTAAGTCAAGTACTTCATCTGTAAAATAAAGTTTTGGTTATCTCTACATAGTATAAAATAAAATCGCTTTCCGCGTTTGTCTGTTTGTATATCCGCTAACTCCTCCTAAACCACGCAACGGATTTTAAAGGGGTTCGCCACTAGTTAGATAAATTCTCACGGAATGTTTATATATATGTAACAAAATCTAATTAAGTTTTTATGTAAGTAGACAAAACAATATTTTGCAACCAAATCGCCGAATAATAAATTGACATGGCTTACGTAGGCTAAACTTAAGAGATATATAAAAATGATGTACTACAGAATTATAGGTCTTCTATCGCGATGGCATAGGTATCTCTATCTGTTACAGTTGACTCACAGTAACCATTTCTTTCATTAAAACTACTTGTGGTTGCGACGCTATTTACTCTTATTCAGTATTAATCTTTATCAAAATTTTGATAGTATTATTGGGCATTAAATGCCGATTATAATTGTCATTTACAGTATGTAATTCTAATTCTAATGAATACTTTAGAAAATGTCAAAGGTTAATGCAACCGAAAAAAATATTCGAGTCGCTCGGTCGCCACAGGCTGTTTTCAATGACTTATTAACAAATCACAAGGTCAGACATTCCACGTCGCGCGAGTGTTTTTCCCATGGACCGTTATACGTTGCCCTTTCGCGCGTCACTTCCAAACAAGTCAGCCAGCTGCAAACATTGTTTATACTTAATGAAATTCCATAACCAAAGGCAGTAACTTCACATTTTTAATCCTTTTTTTTTTTTCTATATTACACCCGTGCGAAGCCGGGGCGGAGTGCTAGTACTGAAATAATAACAAGACTTTTTAATGTCTGTATATGTCTTCATAATACTCCAGGTGTTTTGCGGAACCAACTACGGTTGGGTTCGCACTTGGCAGTTTCTAGAAAGAAGATGGCTGACGTTTTCGATACGTCACGCGTTTCCTGTAAGAGTGACAGACCTGCGCAATTTCGTGGCAGAAGTGACTCCAAAGTACGGAATAGGAGCACTAAGCGCCAAGTATGACAGCAGTTTCTTTTATATTATAGAATAGAAAACACGCAGAGGTTTGCCGGGGAGTACCTACCTAGTTAACGCCGTATCATAGATACTTACAACACCAAGAGCTACCCTCTTTAAAGACAATGTTGTTAAGCCACAAGATGTCACTGGCAAAGATTCTTACTCTTAAAGTTAAAACAGTAAACAGGACAGTGATAAATGATTTTCCTTAACAATATCCAGTTTATAATCTTTGTTATTAATTTTTCTTCAGTTTCAAAACCGGGAATGCTAACAAAGTATACCTGCCTCCTTTGCGATTCTGCGACCGTCGACAGTTCGCCGAAGTTGTAGAGACGGAGTATCCTTTAAATAAGTATATCGAAGACATGATATGGTGTCTCGTTGTGAATTTTATCCCGCCTTCGTTTATGGATGGTTTGTTTGATACGCCTTATTCAGTTCAAGGTTATTCTTTATTATGAATTCATTAATTACTTTTTCGTGTTGTTTACTTATCTCTGATTTACGAGAATTAATAAGTAGTTTGTTTGGTTGGCTAAAGTCTACAGGGAAGCTTGAAGTTCTGTTTTCCACTTGAAGAATTGTAACCGTGGTGGGTTACATTTCAATCGATTTAAGTTTCCAACTGTAAATGTTTGAATGAGTAAACACGGTAGAAGTGTAGACTGCAGGTATAATTTTTTAGTTATTACAGAGCGTTGTCCAAAGGTTTCATGAAACTGGTCCTACATTACAGACGTAAGGCATCAAGATGCAGCACTTTACCAAGTACAAGATGTGATCTTAAATGGTCGGGTGGAGGAGGAAGAAGAAGAAGAAGAAAATGTAGACGAAGTACGCATTAAACTACTAAAAGGGGAAAAATCAACTAAAGAAATCAAGAAAAAGCCTACTGAAGAAAAAAAATCATACGAAATCAAGTTATCTGGTGATTGGATCACAGCTGGTACTTTCTTTACATTACTGTGGTGCTGCGTAGAAAATCACGAAAATTTGGTACTGACGATAGTTGGTAGAACAAGAGATCAGGCGTAGAATTCCGAAAGAGCGATTATTTTTAAGTAACTAATGTCATTTCGTATCTCTAATCTACAATTTGTAGTTGTTTTTGTAGTTGGAAAAGTTCAAACGTCGCCGTTCGATTTTCTAGTGGACTCTTTAAAAATCCTGGCTCTGTAAACCCTTGTTATATTGAACAGTTTTTTTATTAGCTTACATTTTGTCTCACTGCTGGGCAAAGGCCTCCCTTTCTCCTTCCAAATCTTTATATTTTGTGATATCTCTGGCCAAGTTGGCCTCGCAAACATCATTAGGTCGTCACACCACCTTTGCCGCGGTCTACCTCAACGGTGATGTCCTCCCTCAGGCGTCCATTGATTAACGACCTTTGCCTATCTCTCCGGGTGTATTCGTGTAACGTGGCCAGTCAACTTTCACTTCAGCCTGGTTTATTTTCTCGATTCAAAGTCAAAGTCAAATCATTTATTTCAAATAGGCACATTAAAGGCACTTTTGAACGTCAAAATTTACACTTAAATATAATTAATTCTAGTTGCGATTTCCAAAATGTAGTTTGGTATGGAGAAGAATAGGCAAAAATCTCCACAATTATCCACTAATTAAGTTGTGGAGCGTAGAGTGGTGTTTCTAACGCAATCGGTACGGTTTACATCTAGTATACTGCGCTCCATTGCTCGTTGGCAAAACTTGAGTTTGAACTGTTGTTCAGTAAGTGATCAACTTTGTGCATCGTAGGTTCGGATGGGTAGGATGCAGATGATGAGTTTTCTTTGTAATGTAATTGGGAGATTTTCTTTCATGTGATCTTTATGGTTTGATGTATTCACTTGGTCTACCAAGCATTTTGGATTCCTCTTTCGACTTCCTTGTCTTGCCTATTCTTGAAAAACACTATCTGGCCCAAGTATGTATCTCATCGACATATTGCAACACATGCCCGTCTACCTAGACCCTACGTTTCGCTCTGTTGATCATGACTTGGGTCTTCGATCTGTTCATTGAAAGTCTAACCTCAAGACTTGCTGTGCTCAGATCTTGGAGCATCTCTTCGAGTTCTGAAGTTGATGTGAAGAATACACAATATCATCAGCAAAGCAGAGGTTTGTTAGCTTGTGGCCGCTAACATTTATGCCTCGTGACTTCCACGAATGAGGCACCTTATTAATTAATATAATTTTTTAATGTAGATAGGTAATTGACAAATAATATTTTAATCGATCTGTCCTAAATGGATTGCTTAATTAGCTGTTTTACAAAACAGTTCAGTAATGTAAAACAGCTCAACGTTGTTCAGCTGGATTGCCAATGCGTCACGTTTGACAAAACTGCTACCTACGTTTAGACATAATGGAGAATGGCTTATCTGCAGTCACAAGAACCGTTTGGTGTGGCTTTTAATGCTGAATCGGCCGCAGTAACTAAGATAGGGCACCCTGACCAATTGGTTTAGGTTAGGTTAGAACTGTAGCCAAATAAGCGCGAGCCGAGCGAGCGAAGCGAGGCATGCCGTGGCAGCGGTCAGCGAGCGCTACTTCCAAGTCGCAGTTACTTGGCTATTTAGTATTTTTTCGACAGACTGTCATAAAACTCTGATAAATGTATATTCAAATTGTCCTTAAAATCACTGCTTTCACTTGAGTTAGGGTCATTTTCACTAATATTACTCGTTTTATTTATTTCTGTTTTGGATGCAATTACTGTTGTTATGACACAAAGAGCCACGAGCGATACAATTTGAAACTAAAATCTACAATCTGACGTTTCATTTCACGCTGTTTTACATAACCTCTATACGTTGAACTACTGCGTTGATAAATGCAAAACGTTCATGCAATACTGCGTGTTAAAATTCAGATATTATTATGGAAAATCGCTAAATGTTGTTCAGCTGTTTTACAAAACGGTGCTGTTTTGTAAAACAGCTAACAGTTACGTAAAACAGCGGATTCGACAGTTCATCTATGACATATCTTCTATATAATAAAAATGAAATGCTGTTCGTTGCTAAAAGCATTACTTTAGAACGGCTGTACCGAGTTGGTTATTGTATATTTTAAAATGTTTGTTCGGATTAGATTTTCTGTGAAAGAAAAATAGGAAAAGTTTCCCGGAAAATTTTCAAATTCGGTAAGAACTGAACGTCTTTTTTTCTATGGAATTTTTGTATGAGTTAATGAAATTTGGACAGGACAACGTCTGTCGAACTAGCTAGTTAATTATAATACCAATAATAGATCAGATTAAAATATTAGTGCTGTGAAGTAATTTGTCTTAAAGTATCTAATTGTTTTGTTTGTGTTCGCAGAATAATGTATTCTGAAGATCGTTTTGCCAATTAAGTTGCGTAGAACGATTTAAATGTCTACCAAAATATATTTTAATTTTAGGGATTGGAAGAGTCACTCCATTTCTAACAACAGGGGACTCAACGGGGCTTGGAGAAGTAATAGCATTGATTAGCAGCATGAATCTGCCGGCGCAAGACGACTTCCCAGTTTTCTTTGTAAATGTATGCAATCTCACGGAGGTTCCAATAGAACATTTGAAGCAAAATGGGTAATTTATTTGTCTCAAGGCGATATAATAGTCGATAGCACATGGTGACTAGGTTCAAATTTTAGCAGGTTTTACTCTGTATATTTTCTCAATATACAGAGTTTCGGCCCAAGAAACAACTTTTGCAAGGTAATTTAGGCAAACAGGGATATCTGAAGTAAAAACTGTGCCTCATGTAGGGGACATGAGGCTCGATGAGGTGGAAATTGAGACTGAGTACTTGGATTTATAGTGCGAATCGTTACAGATTTACACATATTTATACAAGATGGACGATCAGTGAAGAAGAACGAAATTCAGAGCATCAACCCTTACAAACGAAAAAACCCAGAACTGAGGTTGATTTCAATGATCATCACTCGGTACCACTGCCAAATGCTGTAGCATCGGATATCATGGCTACATTCTTGGATGAACATTTTCGAGTAGAGGTAATTGATTTCCATCAGCCTATAGCAGACCACTGCTGATCATGGATGTCTGCAATCACAATCCACTCGTCAAAATCCTATCGCTACTCTTAACCAGTTCGTGATTGAACACCCTTGTCACACTCCGATCCTACTGGGAAACTGAATACTAACACACCTAGCATTTAATTTGGTGATTTTTTTAAAAATAATGGGGATGCAAAGTACTGGCTGTACCGATATTATTTTTACGTTCTCGGCTTTTGTGTTTCTTGATAATATCATTTTGTATGCATGTTTACATTTAGCATTTGTGATTGTAGCTCCGTGGAATCAGGATACCTCCGGAAACTAAGTCGTCATTTTTTGGTAACGACAAAGCAGATTGTAATTTTGGTATAGGTGTACCACCTCCAGTACCTAATCAAGACGTAGATATTCTGATCGCACAAACAAGGATTGATGCAAGAGCACTAACAAAAATTAATGGATCTGTCAAAGGAGAGTTTCCGTTATATCCCCCTGAAGTATTTGTGGTGTCATTGGAACGTGAAGGAGTTTGTACCAACGATATAAATGCAGTGCGAGCTAAAGTTAAACCTGACTTAATTATTCAACCAGGTGTTATACTAGAAGCACAAATGACGATAGAAGTATCTTTAGGTCTCGTTGGGTGTAAACCCAAGTCAAAAGCTGAAAGATATTCTAGATTATACTGTCTTATTAGTGACCGTGAAGCTATAATGACACTAATATATCAAATAACTGAAATAAATGAGTCAGTGATGCAAACAGAGAGTAAAGGGGGTTTGTTGACAGGATTCGCATTAGATACAGGGGACACAGTGGTATTCTACGTGGAAGGTCCAAAGGAGGGACACATTTTACTAGTTTGGGAACGGATAGAAGACTTTTATCCTGCTGTGAAACCCATTTTCTCGACTTCCGCTAGGTACAGATGCCGATTGTACCCTGGTATGTGAAAATGGATATTAGTTTTATTTACAGCAATAGCGTCTTCACTTGAACATAATGTTTTTTTTTTACTTCAGAAATGCTACTGTTTGCAATGCCTTTCAATGTCATGAAGATGTTCGTGCCGTTATCGGTGTTGTTAGGTTTGACGCCAATTTACACCCGACCAACATTACCGCTACCTACTCGGTCTGTAAGTATTTAAAGTAATTTATCAGCAGGCTGCCAAATGTGTTTCCCATAAATGTTAACATTTATTCTTCTGTAGATGAAAACGATGCTGATGCTAAAAATTCTAACTTTTCGTAGGCAGTGCTCAAGATAGGACGCTTGGTAGCCGGCAAGTTCAAAAGCCCTCCATGTTACCGTGCGATGCCAACGGCTATGGAACTCAGGAGTTTAAGACTTGAGCTTTGCGTATTAGCTCTGCCTCCACAAATTTAGGTACGTTTCAGAAATACCCAGAATAACATCAAGTTTCTGAAATACTTCAGAAACGTTTCTTCTCACCATCCTTATTGCGATTTATAAATTGCTGTCGGCGAAGCGTAGCATAAGCTGTTATCGCAGTAGTCACGCCTTTCTACATATGTAGTTTTATAATGTTTTTCGTATAATCCAGTGTCTCTTTGGTCTTCCCCTATTCGTGTAACCTTAACGGGTAACCGTCCACATTCTGAATGAAAAAATAACAAACACAAAGAACAATGGGTAATTTTGTATGGACTCCGTAACCACCCTTGCAGCATTATAGACTAGGTGTCATTTAGAAGAGGTTTATGTGAATAATTTAAAAATTAAAGAACAAATGAATCAATGAATTGGATACAGAAGTTATGGCAGAAGTTGTAGGTAGTACTGTTTTACATCAAAGTCTGTTATTTTAATCCAAAAGGGCAATAAACACCAGACCAAATAATAACCGATCGTTCCGCGTCCGCTGTGCAGAGCCTGCATGGAGGACGACGAAACAGCAGAACATGTGCTTCTAAAGTACTTCGGTAACCCAGGTTCCCTACGTGAGATTGTCAGTAACCTACCTGTCAGTGGCCTACCTCGCGGAGCTGGGGTGGATCGAATAATCGATTTTCCCACCCGTACGCAAAATACGCGCATTGACGTGGAGTTGCGGACACCAGCCCGTATTACCTATGAGCTAACCAATCGTTCTTTCATTCGTAATTTTTTTTAAGACAGAGACTTACTTAACTACCTATCTACCGTACCGTACCGTACGTATATTTCGTCCCTAAAATGTTGTAGCATCATAATTAAAATGTTTTACTAAGTTGCGACTAGTGAAAAGCTCATGTGAATGGTTGAGTGAATTAATGGTAGTATATAATAAAATTCATACCTTTACAGAATCTTTTTATAATACATTATGAATATGTTTTAGTGACTAATATAAATGTTGATGAATTATTGACTAAATAAAATCATTAATTCATTCACTCAAATGAGATAAGCGTTGGTACCTACGGCTAGTAACTGCTGCGGAACTATCATTATCCTCTCAAGGATTCCACAGGGATCGCTATTGGGACCTTTGTTACTCAACATTTTCAGCAATGACGTTTCATCATGTTTCTCTAACTAAGCGGTTCTTTTGCTTGTGGACGACATGAAGATGCTAGGTGAAATCAGAACTTATAATAATGCTGAACGCCTCCAACGTGATCTGGACAGATTCCAAGAGTACTGTATGGCCAACCGTTTCGATCTAAATATTTCTAAATGTTATACATGTACCTTCACGCGTAAACTTAAACCTATTCTTTACGATTACAAACTAGCCGACACTTCAAGAGCCAGAGATAATACGATTAGAGACTTACACTTTTGACTCGAAACTTCTTTTTGACACACACATCGATAATATTATTAAAAAAGCTTCTAAGGCATTAGGTTTTATCTTGAGGATATCAGCCAATTTTAAAAACATCAAAGCACTCACAATTCTATACTGTGCTTTTATACGCAGTGTTCTCGAATACTGCTCACCAGTATGGAATCCGATTTACAATACTTACGTCAATCACATCAAAAGTATTCAAAAGAAATTCTTAAGGTATATACCTACATTCAATATAGATCCAAAACCTATTTACCTAACTATTACAGCCGCTGCAGGAAGTTTCACATTCTTCTACTAATTGAGCGGAGAAAATTGCCGACATGGCATTCCTGTTCAATTTGGCTAATGGTTCAACTGACTGTTCTGAACTGATGAGCAAAACTGGGCTGCGTGTTCCATCCTTCACCTTAAAGAATCATCAACTTCTGTATGTTCCCTCTGTGCGGTGCATTTATCGTCAAAACTCTTATGTGATAAGAGCTAGCAGGGCGTACAACTCGATGTGTCAGAGTATTGATGACCTTCATTTACTCTCCATCAGTGTTCCTAAAATAAAAAAAACACGTGTGGCACTCGGGGACTGCCGCGGTAAAGCTATTGCATAGCATTTTTTATCAACTTATGCAATTATAATTACTTATTTATGCAGTTTTTTTTTTTCTTTGATATTAATTCAAGTACAGTCGTACCATATACATACACGTTAAGCGAACGCTCGGCCGAGCTACATGGTAGGCGGAGTGGGGGGTGTTAGGTTTTATTTTCGTTACGGAATTTCTTGATTCGATCGCCGCGCTCAAAGCCCGCGATAAAAGCTATGCAATAGCTTAAAAATAAAATATGTGAAAACTTCTTTGAAGATCACTGAAACTTGTTCAGTCTTTTCTTAATTCTCTACGAGCGCTTATTTCTTAGTTTCTCTTGCCTGTCTACTGTTTCTTTTGCTACCCTAATATTGTCTGTGACAACTTTTGATTGGCTTTCTTTCACTAACTGTCAACTATCTGTATCCTAGCTGTAAGTTTTTTTAAGTAATAAAATAAAATAAAATTACGGCAGTTTTTTTTAACAAGAATTTAACTTCTCTACGTTTGCCACGTTGATTGCTGATCACGGACTGATGTGATGGGTTTTTTTTATAACGTGTATGATTGTTTCCATCCACTTTACGTATTCTCATCTTGGATCAGAATACTGTTAATAAAGGATCACAAATAAAAACTCATTGCTCAACTGGCCACGATTGATTAACTACCTCAAAAAAAAATATAAATATATATTTTAACCAACACTTTAAATAATTATCAACCTTTTGAATTATCTTTGCAATGTCATGTTTTAGACTGTCCGTCATAGGAGAAAATGTAAAAATAAATTCGCTTGAATCTTGTCAATCAAGTCATTTTGAAATAAGTACAAACACATTGAGCTACATTCTAAACCGCTGGGTCTAGAAGCATGCAATTTTGCACAACAGTTCCTTTTATAACGAAGGTGAGCACTGTAGAAGGATTTAAGAAAATCCATCTCATAAAGGGGTTAAATTGGGGATGAAAGTTGTAAGGAGGTTTATCATTTTTGCCAAATTGCAAAAAAATAGGAATGAGGTTGAAAAAAAAGTGGTAATTGGTGCTTATGAAAGTAAATTTCTTGACCCGTTTTAGGGCGCTAATCCTAAATCTAGTGTATTAAAGATCTAAGATTCTCATAATAATAAAATTTATTTGCAGAAGGTTCCTGAGAACAACCGCAACGTGAAACGAAGATCAGTAATTGAAAATAGAAAGTACAGACGCAAGGTTCTCCTAAGTTTCTTTGATATTCTTAGGTAAAGGAATTAGTGTAGGTAGGTACTTATTAATATTTTCTTGATATCTATTTCTTATGTTTAAATATTCAAATGTAGTGATTCTTTGTTAATATCAAGTATTTGAAATAAAATAATACCTCAAAAATATTTGTATCAGTTTTTCATGTATTATGATTATGACCACCACATTCCACATGTTCCTGCATGTTTTTTCTAATATATCCATAATACAGTTTTACGATATCCACATGAAAAGCTTACGTGGCATCATCTTATCAAAAATCTTCAAAAATCTTAAATTCTTTCATTCACTAATAGACAGTACACACCCTAAACCGCTGTGTTTAGAAGCATAAGATTTTGCACCAGAGGTTTGATCTAAGGAAAGATTTTTGTCAACTCATCCCCTAAAGCATAGGTTCCCAACCTTTTATGGCCTACCGCACCTTTAGCAAGAAAAAAAAAACTGACGCCCCCCTGTACATAATAGTTAATTATACCAATTTTATATGTCTGTCTATTATTTATTAATAATCACAAATTAAAAATTAATTCTCTCTCTCTACCTACCGCCTCCACGAAAAGCTCCAACTCCCACCAGGGGGCGGTACCTCCCCCGTTGGGAACCTAAGCCCTAAAGAGTTGAATAGGGGTTGAAAGTTAGCATGGACGTTCGCCGTTTTTGTCAATGGGAAATCCCATCGGGCGCACGGATTGTATAAACATCACATTATAGAAACCGCAACTTTACGACCAAAGTTCACTCCGTCTCACTCAAATTATAATTTGAATCCTTGCATGCCAACTCACATACGCGTCAACTTCCAAACTTATAACAAATCCAAACTTTAAATTTATTGTATCTACAACTAAAATTAATTGTAGGAAACTGTAACTATTTAGCATTGTTAGAACCTTAGAACACGCTAAACGCTTTATCACACTAGAGATTTGCGAGCGTGTTTCCAGCGAGGCGATTTTTAAAGCAGCGTGGTTTTCGTGACTACGCTACGCGTACGCCACGTTTTCACACTGTTGTAAATTGCTCTCGTTTCGCACACGCAGCAGCTCGCTCTTTACCCGCAGTCAATTTGCTACGCACAAGCGGTGAACTTGCGACGCACACAGGGTGTACTTGCTTCGCACAAGCGGCGCCCTAGCTAGGAAATACGCTCGCAAGTCGTTAGTGTAACAGCGGTCTAAGTTACATTATTCCGCTACAATAGTGTACTTACAGGTATTTAAGCCAGGAAGGTTGTTTAAACTTTAAAGTTTACGCGGCTTGTTGGCTCCTTAGTCAGGTAAGGAGCTTACTAAAGCGTTGGTTTGGGTTTGTGTGTTAACACTTTGTAATAGGTTAGCGAAATTGACGTGATTGGAGTTGTAATGTTTAGTAATTTTGATGGTTTTAATTTGTAGTGGGTAAAGAACTTTGGACAGTTTTGAAGAGTACTTTGGACAAATCGTTACTGTAATCTGGATTTCCGCGAGGTGACGAAATGGGTATCTTCTGCTGCGTAGTCACGTTGTTAAAATTAATAAATTACATTTGGCTTATTATTATACGGGGTCTGACTACTATTCCAGCAGTTGCTAACAATGTGGTCAATGCGAAGATGAAAACCCCGTTCTGGAGTTAAATCTTGCCCATGTATGTGTACTTATTGCATAATAAAATTCACAACTCAGAGGTTTTCCACGCGTGCCTCAAAGAGATGTCAGCACCAATTGACGGGGTCCGCTAGGGCCGATGCCTGCCGGGTCGCGGATTGTTCAAAAGAATTATCGTGGCCTTGGCGCACAGGCAACTGAAGGAACACGGGTGGGTTAAAGTCAGTGAAAGTGTGACACGCCCTCCCGCTCCGCCCAGAGCGGGAGAAGTCATTTGATAATTTCTCACCCAAAAAAAAAAAGAGGTTGCTTATAATGAAACAATCTAAAAGGCTACTTGATATCTAAAATACGACAAGATCAAGTCACTGTAAGCATGAAAATGGGATAAGTAAGCTATCCGGGCATTGTGCGAATAATAAATCTGTGTGTCATAAAAATGAAATGGAGATAGCAATAAAATCTGTCATCTTAAGTAATACCGTCGTGTTTTAGGCTTATCTGTTAACGACGACAGAAATCTACGCCTCCGTGAATTTGGTAAGATGGTAAAGTAAAATTTATCGCGCCGCTTGTCACTGCTTTAACCTTTTCTTGTTACCTAATTAAATGTTATATATTTTCCGGAATTGATGCGTACCTAATTTTATTGTTATAAATATTTCTAGGTGAGTAAACCGTTGCGTCCTTGCCTCCTTGGTCTAGTGTTCGTAAGTCCTACTGCTCAACATGAGGTCCTGGGTCCGATTCCCTGGTCAGCTAAAGTGTTATTGGGTATTTCTACCTGAAATTTCGCAGTAGCAGCCGTGAGTCTGGATCTGTCCGGTTGCTGGCAATAGGCTCGCCTCCTATTACATAGGACTTAAACATAATTGGTGAGATGTGGGTGTACTAAAGGTACACCTCTGCCTTACCTTTTGGGGATTACAGGCGTGACGATATGTTATTTCTAGATAAAAGGTAACTCGCGCAATTAACGGAAATGCATTTTTTTTATAAGAGTGCAGAGCTGCCCTCCTCAAAGTAATATATGTAGAATTATGATCGATTCCAAAAATGAACCTAATAACCCAAGAAACAATTTTTTCCATATTGTAAATATCGCACAAAATGAATCTGCAACTCTATCTAGTAAAAAAGTGCTCTTAACATTCCTACAATGAAAAATAGTCGACATGAAATATGTATAAATGGAAATGCATAATTCATTTGGATCTTTTCCAGTGGACATAAAACATGGAGTCTTTTATTACTGCTACTAACATGTCAGTTAAAAGTCGTGTCCCATCTTAAATATTATGTTGAATATCATGAATTTGAATTGGATTTTTTTGGGATGTGGATATAAAGAATGGTACCTATGAGTTTAATATTAGCTTCAATAATAATAATAATAATAATAATATAATCCACAATCGCGAGATATGCAGTCTCAGGGAATATTTCTTAGAGGCCGACGTGGGGATGCATCGAGATTTGGTCAAAGTGGACAAGGGCCTCACCCCGCTCTCCTTGGCTAAAGAGAACTGGCGCAAGCCAGTAGTGCTTGACACTAATGATCGCATGGAAGTATGGCAGAGTAAGGAGCTTCACGGACGCTTTTTTCGGGCCCTACGTGGACCCGATATAGATCAACTAGCGTCCGTAGCCTGGCTGCGTTTCGGTGATCTCTTTGGAGAAACCGAAGGTTTTGTCTGTGCAATTATGGACGAAGTTATGATGACAAACAACTACCGGAGATTTATTGTGAAAGACGGCACGGTTGACATTTGTCGGGCATGCCACCGTCCAGGTGAATCAATCAGACACATTATCTCCGGATGTTCTAGTCTAGCTAACGGAGAATACTTGCATAGACACAACCTTGTAGCCAGGATTATCCATCAGCAACTTGCTCTCAAATACAGCCTTGTAGAACCGGAAATGCCGTACTACAGGTATGTGCCCGACCCAGTTCTCGAAAATGGAAATATCACATTGTACTGGGATCGATCCATCATCACTGACAGGACTATTGTTGCCAATAAGCCTGATATAGTGGTGGTGGATCGATTAGAGCGGCGTGCAATGATTGTTGACATAACGGTCCCACACGACGGGAACCTCGTGAAAGCCGAGAAAGATAAACAAATCAAATATCTTGACTTGGCTCGCGAGGTTGTCGACATGTGGGATGTGGACTCAGCGATCATTGTACCGATAGTCGTTACAGCCAATGGATTAATAGCCAAGAGCCTCGACCAACACCTGAGGAGGCTCTCGTTGGGTAGCTGGATCAAGGGCTTGATTCAGAAGGCGGTACTTTTGGACACGGCCCGCATTGTTAGGAGGTTTCTCTCTCTGGAGCCCTGACCGCCGGTAGCTTGGACCCTGTTCCCGATACCGGTGGGCCACTATTTTTTATATTTTTAAATGTTTTTATATTTTTATATTCTAATATTTAAAAATATAATTTATATGTATATATATGAAATAAAGGAAAATAATAATAATATCCGACGTATAGTTTCCGGTTGTCCTCGTCTTGCTAACGGTGAGTACTTGCACAGACCCAATCTAGTGGCTAGGATTATCCACCAGCAACTTGCCTTGCAGTACAACCTTGTGGAATCCGAAGTACCATACTACAGGTATGTGCCCGACCCAGTTCTCGAAAATGGTCACACCACATTGTACTGAGATCGATCTATCATCACTGACAGGACTATTGTAGCCAATAAGCCTGATATTGTGTGATGAATGAATGATTGTTGATATCGCTGTCCCTCATGACGAGAATCTCGTGAAAGCTGAGAAAGATAAAAAAATCAAGTATCTTGACTTAACACACGAGGTTGTCGACATGTGGGACGTGGACTCTGCAATCATTGTAGGTAGGTACCGATAATCGTAACAGTAAATGGCCTAATAGCGGAGAGCCTCGACCAACACCTAAGGAGGCTCTCATTGCGCAGCTGGGTCAAGGGCTGGATTCAGAGAGCAGTACTTCTGGACACGGCTCGCATTGTTAGGAGGTTCTTCTCTCTGGAGCCCTGACCGCCGGTAGCTTGGACCCTGTTCCCGATACCGGTGGGCTACTATTTTTAATATTTTTAAATGTTTTTATATATTTTATATTCTAATATTTAAAAATATCATTTTAATGTATATAATGAAATAAAGGAATAATAAGTATTATCAATTAAAATTGTCAAAGGGGTCTCTGAGAGTTGGCTTCGTCCCCTCGTACGCCTTCCAAAGGTCCGGGATCCGAGGGTCCTGAGATATGTCAAAGACATTTTAATAATAATACCGGTTTTGATGTACTCTTTCGGCATACTCAAATGGACTCAGACCGAACTCGACGCCCTGGATAGGAAGGTCCGTACGCTGCTAACTGCAAATCGAATGCATCACCCACGGTCATCGGTAATGAGGCTGTATATCCCGCGAAAGTGTAGAGGTCGAAGCTTTTTAAATGCTAAGACCCTCCACAATCGCGAGCTATGCAGTCTCAGGGAAATATTTCTTAGAAGCCGACGTGGGGATGCATCGAGATGTGGCCACAGTGGACAAGGTTTAACATAAGTTTTAAGAATAATGACATAGTTAGTTAATTTATTATGTTATAATTTACTTAAACACTAATAATTAAGCTCTTAAACATGTAGATCATTTCTATATGATTTACGGAAAGTAGTTGTTAGCACTTAGTTACATGAATATGATTGACACGGAGGGTAAAGAAGATCCAAAATTACTATACTTGGCGAAAGGATCGGTTCTCCATAAGATAAGACAAATTACGACAGGCGGACAATCCTCCTGATCGAAAGTTATCAGCCTTAGGCTACTTTTTACCACACCCACAGCCTAAAAGGGATGGTTATCTGTAAGGAACTACATGGTAAAGGGTTAAGTTTTGATCTATCATTTACAAACTTTTGTTCTGCGACGAGGTCATAATTTCATAAATTATTACACAGAATGGGGTGTTCAGTGAATACGCCAGAGAGACGTAATGTCACAAACTTGGGGAGAACGTAGTTGACGACAATATAGCATCACTTATTCATCATAACATACTAGGCACTCCAGACGATGATCGTTGCTTTAAACAAAGTGAGACGTTAAAACTTCCAGTGTTGCCAGTAACTTAATACAACATTTTGCACACCTAAGCGGAATGAAGTTAATAATTATACCTAATTTACTTTTACAACTTTATGAAAGTTTACGCGAACCACCCGGTAAAGTTGGTAAGGTGTTGTAACTTAGGCCCATGTCATAAGTTCGTAACTTTGACATTATCACTGTGTTGTGTTGACACCTAAGTTATTGTAAAGTCTACTTTATATTACGTGCAGGTGTATCTATATAAATTTTAGAGGCGAATTGTTTCAGAAAACAATACTTAACTAAACTTTTGTGTCTATCTCGGTCTTTGTATTTGTGCTTTAATTTCGAGATCTTGTTACTTCGTGGCTTTTGAAAGTCTGACACCATTCAAAACATTTTGTGGAGATGGCATAAGATTTTACGAAAACCCTTGTTGATATAAGGTATCTGGTTTCTGAATAACCCCTCAGCAGCGATTACGAATTCCAACTAAGTAATCCTTGACAGATAATCGAGACACTTTTCAATTTCATTCAATAAATCTCCCTTCGAACGGTGACTTTAGGGGGCTCGGAAATAGCCGGGAATCTTAGAGTGATAGCTAAACATCCCCTAGTAAGATTAATTTGAGTTTTTCGAAGTAGATTTATGGGGAAGGTTGGATCCCGTAAGCATGGGCGCGAGCGACGACCGTTCTGTTCGGTCGATCATTTGTCAGTGTCTCGCTTTATCTGATCCGAAAACTGAATGAATTTTGGCAAACGCTTTCAGAATGCTTTGATTTGATCGAAGCAGACAGATGTATGTAGTGCTTGGGGGCTGGTTTGGGTTAGTTTAATATTATGCTGAATGGCTTTGGCATATTGCTTCTTGGGTAATTACAATTTACAGCAGCTCGGAGCCTGGATTTGTGATCTGTTTATGACAATAGGGTTGTCCCCCGAAATAAAAATACACACACACTCAAACACACACACACATCTGCCTATCCATTCGGGATATTTATCTATGGAACTAAGATAAAATCGTGACAATAGTTATTTGTGCAACAAGAGAGCAAAGTCGTTTTTTGCTGCGAGTGCTGATTTTGAATCCTGAGCAAGCGAAGGATTCAACGATTGAATCACGAGCGTAGCGAGTGATTCTAAAGTTGAATCTTGAGTGTGGCGAGGGATTCAAAGGCACGAGATGCAAAAAACTTTGCTCTCGTGTAACACACATAACTTTTCACTTCAGCAGCGAGAACACTTTAGGAGATAAAATAATAAACAGGAATAGATTGAAATAACTATTCATTGTGAATCAAAATAATTAAGATTGTAGGTAGAGGTACCGATTCAATAAAATGGAACATTTTAAAAGTTAAAAGTAAAATTACTGCAATTCTGCAAATTAAAAGTAACCCGCTCTTTTATTTAAATTAAGGCGTGTTCGGAAATAGCACCCAGGATATTTTATTATTCAAAATATATTACGTAACATTATTGAAACTAGAAATAAATATGTACATATTAAATATCAGTTTTATTTGCAGTAAATACTTATTTTCGTTTAGATACAACAATAAGTTAAAAATTCAATAAATTACATTAAAAGACATAATTATCTTTTTGAAAAATTTCTTTAGTTAGTACGAAATTCCGAACGTGTTTGTCTTTGAGGTCGAATTCAAAATCGGAACTTCGAAAGGGCTGGTCTTTGTCTCTCTCTCTTTCTAATGGCGGGAAAGAGATAGAGTGTGAATGTTTCGAATTTTATGATTAACCCAAGGATGAATAAGATATTCGCGGCTTTCTGAAAAAAAATAATTAAAAAGTTACTTGGTCTCACTCAGTGAGCAAAATGCGATTTTGCTCACTGATTTCAGGCAGCAAAACCTACATGTTTGAGCTACTGAAGTGAAAAATATTTATTTTGTCACGATTTTATCTTGAAGTGTAAATACACTTCATAAAAGTTTTTAGTACATACTTCTTATGTGTTTTATTACATCACAAATAAAAACTTCACCAATAAAATAAACGTAATTAACTTGCATCAAAGTTACTGCCACGTTAAGGTAATGACGACAAGTATGGTTTTCTCAAATAATACGAAAGAGGTGTTTCGAGACGTGGGACACTGCGTAGTCCCGGAAATACCCTACTCAACCCTCATGTGACGCAGTTCCCGACTATCTGATTTTTATCACAATTAATTTAGCTTTACAGCTCCAAATGTTCTTTGTAAAATATATGTTGCCGATTTTATTTGAAAAGACGATAACGTTCTCTTTATTGCTGTAGAATGGAATGGTTTAAGTTATGGCCTTATGTGTGTGTGGCGTTTGTTTAGTAAAATATGGATGTGTAACGGTGTTTGGTTTTCCCTTTATAGGACTTACGACATGCCAATGATGATGGGCTTGGATACATTAGGGAATTCCTTAAAATACCTACCTATATTGTTAAAATACCTACATACCTTATAATAGTACAAGAACCTAGTATAATAATTATGTTGTATGATAATTATTGTATTGATGGTTTTGCCGCCATTATCAGGAATAGATGAGCATCCCTGATGACGCGTGTTCGCAGCAGCACCAACAGTATTCTCAGTGTATTCGCAGATCGGTAGGATTCCCCGATGTTGCGGAGGTGGTTCCAGTTCCAAGCTGAATTTCAATTGTTTATATGTTAATCTGTGTCTGTAACCTACTAACACTAGAAGTTTTAAATAAAATTGTTACTAACCCTTGTGGTATTATATTGCTACACAAAAACACATATTTTATTCTATTTTTATATTTAGAATTTAAAGAGCTGTTGTGCCCAACAATTCTTGGTATAATTTAGTATCAAAATCTATGTTTTCAAGTATGAAATCGTATGACACTCATTTAACTCACATTTTATATGCTTTTTAATGTTAAACACATACTTGCAGAATGTTGGCCAGAGGCTATAAAAAGCGGCCGTCAGTCCTGGCAAGCTCTTATTATTTAACCAAGTTTTAGTTTAGTCCTTAGTTTAATCTTAGCTAAAATTGTATTTTCTGAACCGACTTAAAACAGTCTTTCACAGAAGAAACTAGTTCCATTGATAAAAAATTGTGTGTATGACCCATTCCGTTGCATCTGGCCTTCTCGCCTGCGTCATTCTGAGGCCTCTGAAGTCGCAGTCCACCATTCCTGAACGGCGAGGTCTCCAACGCTGGTTTCTTCTCTCGTGTGCCATAGCAGGCTGGGACACCCCTTCTGCCGAACGTGAGGTGCTGTCTCTGACGTCAGGGCACTGCATTCGCGAGGTGTAAGACACCAACGCAGTGCTCCTGCTGGTGTGAAGCGCTACAAAGCGCTGCAACGCAAACGACGGCTTCTCATGCCCTCTCGCTCCGTACCAAGCCCTGGACCAGGACCGGACGCGAGAGATCGCCGCCGCCAATCCCCTTCGCGAGGACACGGTGGTGCTCCACCCAAGCCGGGCAGACCTCCACCGTGTGCTCCATCGTGTCCTCTGGGCGATCCACACAATGGTAAGACCCGGGTGTTTACTTCCGCCTTATTTAGAACAGAAACCTCCCGAAACAACCATTTCCGGTGAGGACCTGTGTCAGGCGGAAGGTGAGGACGCCGTAGCGCCTCTAAATCCACTCCTCAAAGAGGAGACTTATCGCCGCAATTGTGGCATGCCCAGCACTGGGTTGCGACAGTCGCACTCTCCACGCCGCCATAAGATTCCGCTGGAGTTCTGTCTGCTGTGCCGCTATTTCTCGCGGCACCAAAGTTACGTCTCGGCGTTTTGCCTCCTCGCACCACTCCCATATGTGTGCGAGGACTTTTGCCTCCAGATCCCATGGCAGCAATCCGGCAAGGAGGCTCGCCGCCTCACAGGAGACTGTGCGGTATCCCCGAACCAGCCGGATGGGCATGACCCTTTGGGATGCATTCAACTGGCGGGCTGGTAGGCGCTTCAATGAACGCGCCCACACCGGTGCCCCGTAAAGGGCCATGGACCGCACGACCGCCGCGTAGAGCCTCCGGCGGGAGGTGTTTGGACCCCCTAGATTGGGCAGGAGCCGCTTCAAGGCTGCCCCGGCCCGCTCCAGTCTGGGAGCCAAATGTCGGAAATTCTCCACCAAGTCCCACCGGCTGTCGAGGTCAATTCCCAGAGTACTTTATCATCGACTCGACGCCAATGTGAACCCCTCTTACCGTTATTTGGGAACCCGACCGTGGTGTGTTGCGCGGACCATGAATACATAAGGCCTCGGACTTGTGCACGGCCACCTCGAGTCTCAATTGCCGGATCCTCTCGACGATTGTCGCAACCCCACGTGTCATTACTTCGGCCACCGCCTGGTGCGACCTCCCCTGTGTCAGGACAAGCATGTTGTCAGCATAGCAGACGACGCTGACGCCACTAGGGAGGTCGACGCGCAGCACCCAGTCGTACTCAATGTCCTACAGATGCGACCCCAGGACCGAATTTTGTGGGACACCGTACGACAGCTCTCGCCGGTTCTATTCTCCCTGGTGATCGGGGTAGATGACGGCCCTGTCCGTCAGATAGGCCTCAACCACTCGGCAAAGGTAGGTCGGCATCCGGTGATACCGGGGTGCTTCCCTGACGCAACTCCAGGGCAGCGTATTGAAGGCGTTGGCGATGTCTAGAGGCACCGCCAAGACGACCCCACCCCGGGCCACAGCATCCCTCGTCGTCAGGGATAAGATATTGTTACCCAATGTATTGAAATACATGCACGTTATAAAGTTATCGTGGACGGAAATTTAAAAGCTTCTTCATTCATATTTACATACATTATACTTCCCTGTGTTATCGTGATGCCGTGACGTGGACTTGGACGTCCACGATAATATCGTCACGTTAGAAATGATAAAAGCTTACATTCGCCCAAACTATGAATAGATCGATCAGCCTCTGACCACCCATGAATCGTTCTTCTATTTTATGTTTATTGTTTGATCCTACTCGATAAACGCGATTTTATTTATCTGTAATACCTTCCCAGGTATATAGGTCATAAATAAAAATTGCAATCTCTACTCTCGTAAAATCTCGGCAGGAATCTTAAAAATTTTATGTTTCAAAATATTTCAATGTGATCATTTACGAAGGCTATTATCGAAGTTTGTAACTAACTGTCGCATGATATCGTTGAAAAATCTTTACAGATACTATTAAACCGGATAGGAAAAAAAAAAGTTTATTTCTCACCATTAAAAGTTACAATTATACAAATAGGTACATGACAAGTATTTCAACATTTTTGTGGTGATCATAATAAGGCGCACAGAGTATTGACACTAGCCCCTGAATTAGGCGGGAACCTGTATTTCAGGGAATAGTGTTCAGTATGACATTCTAATATTTATTTTAGGGCATTTTTGTGTCAATAATATCAGGGTGATTTGTAATTTGACGTATTCCTTCCAGGAAATGATAGTATGACCCATTAAGCACCCCATAAAGCCTAGGCTTCATGGAATTAGACAAAACCCATTTTTTTTGTATTTTTGAAAATATCCCAGAATTCGTCACTAGTGTTTTTTTTCTAATCTCTCAAATTGAATAGCCTTCATCGCTATTCTGGTGGGTACCCAATACTTTAGCAAACCTTTTGATGTATCCAAATATTCTAAACCATCAAACAGTTAAGAGTTAAAGGAAAAAGTTTATTAACCATTTTCAAAAATCATTTACCTACATGAACTTCAACACCAGTAATCTCAAAATTGTACTATGGCGCTAAGCGTACAAATTACGGGGAAACATCTTCATTTAATTAGCTGTTTAACAAGTTACATAAGCTAAAAAATATTCAGAGGTGCCGATGAAACAGCCGATAATGCTACCAAAGGTCGTGAAGCCTATTGCTAATCCATTGCTTCATAAATTCGAAAAATTTGTCTGCTCATCAACCTAAATAATGCAATGAATGTTGTTGAACTGTCAAAATGAAACCCATTCCTACTATTAGTGTGTTACGTAATTACCCTGCTGGTTTATGTTATCCCTTAATCTTCCCACCATCCACCAATTCTTCCTACGTTATGTAGCCAGTGTAGTTTTAAAGGGTTAATTAATTCGATTATCACACGATTTTAAAATATTTCAACAATTAGCAAATTCGACCCTTATCCACCATTATCGACTGTTTTATGGGCAACACTAAATATTTTTTACTTTTTTTACCTCATTCGATAGCTAATTAACTAAAAATGTCTTCCCTGTAATTTGTACGCTTAAAGCTATAGCAAAATTTTGAGATAAATTGTGTCAAAGTTCATGTAAGTAAATAATTTTTGAAAATTGTTAATAAACTTCTTCCTGTATCTTTTAACTGTTTGATGTTTTAGAAAATTTGATTACATCGAATGGTGTGTTAAAGTATTAGGCACCCAATGAAATAGCAATGGAAACAATTCAGTTTGAGAGTATAGAGAAAAGTGATATTTAGTGACAAATTCTGGGAAATTTTCAAAAATATATGAAAACTGGGTTTTCTTGAATTGCATGAATTTTTACTTAGGCTTTATGTGATGCTGTATTGTTGCAAATGGGTCACACTAACAGGTCCTCGAAGGTATACGTCAAATTACAAGTGAACCTGTACACATAAAAAAGAATTGCTTGTAGGAAACATTTTTGACACGAAACTTTTTCTGTTGTTTTGTCGTTCTCATACGGTATGACAGATTACTTGTTGTTTTTACAAGCTTTTATTAAAACTCAAACTCACACTCAAAGCATTTATTTGAAGTAAACCAATTACAGGCATTTTTGAATTGTCAAGGGGTCGGTCAGTCAGAAAGATGAAGCTAGTTGCCCATTCCAAAGCGTAGTAGATACCTATGGAGAAGAACGTGAAAGAAACTCCATGGACACTCTATTAAATCAAAATATGGGTACAAAATATTAGTTACATCATTCATGTTGAAATTATGCATGTGGGAACGATGCTGAACGTTAAAAGCGTCCGTAATAGACAAAAACGATTCAATTTTTTTTTTTTCAAAATTCAAATATAAACTTAAAATAAGCCGTGGTAAGCAGTGGCAGCTAAGAGATGACCAGTCCCTACTGAAGGCGCCCGTTCTCGAACATGACGTATGGATCAGCTTATTTAACTTGCCTTGTTAGTTTGTTAGTTAGTATGTGTTGGTCAAATCTTGCAAGCTGAATTAAAACCACTTCCTCTTTTACTACGGAGTTGAAATTTTAAATGTTGATTCTGTTTCGAAGACCATGCATTTTTATGATAGATGATCTGATTCCATATCCAGGATTGGCTCCAGAAGAAGGAACTCCTTATCGGTCAACGGTACACGCACGAAATTTTATATACGCTAATAATTATGATAGTCCGTTCCAAAGTCCACTGTGACCTCCATCCAGGATTGACTCCAGTCGAGGGGACCCCTCAACAGTCAACAGTACAGACAATAAATTTTATATACGTATTTAATTATGATAGTCCATTCTACAGTTCACTATGACCTGGCAGCTGCACCCAGGATTGGTTCCAGACGAAGGAACTCTTCAATGGTCAGCGGTACAGACACGATGAAATGTAATATTCTCATTCAATTCTGATAGCCCGTTCTATATAGTATGGCATGACTTGGATAGTGCAACTCGCTTGGCTTCACACCTTGAATTGTGTAAAAGCGTGTTTGGGTTCGTTGGATTTGTATTTACAAGTACTTTTCTAGTGAACGAAATAGAATGGATATTTAAAGAAACTCTAATACTAAAACTACAAAATAAAATTTATGTAAAAACCTTTTAAAAACAATCTTTTAATGAACTTAAAAATACGAAATAATATAATAGCCGTGAATGTCCTTTTTATACTTTAAGATAAGCCTCAAGCTTTTAAGAAAATATTAAAGTTCTATGTTAACGTAAGTTTTATTTAGTATTTTTTAGTCCATTAAAAGCTTGTTTTTAAAAAGGCTTTTACTTAAATTTTATTCTATTGGTTTCTGACTGAGAAGGGAATCTGTTGGTTTAGTTTTAAAGTTTCCTGCAGTTTCGTTTGTCGTCAATTTGAGATCTGTTCGGGATATTGTTATGTGTTTTTCAAAGAGGTATGTTACAATTGCCGAGTGACGCGCCCTTGTTTCGCACGGCTTCGCTTTTCTTGTGCCAATTTCCACGCTCCTGTGTCAGCCTCATCCAGGTTTTGGCGCGATGGCAACAATGTCGTCCGCCCATCTCGCCGTCGCTATATTTTAGTTAAATATGGATCCCTTAAACACATAAACCTTCCGGAATAATTCTCTAAATGATGGTGAAAACCGCTTCAAAATCTGTTGCGAACAACAACGAGGTCATATAGACGGACGAAAAGCGATTTTTTTATACTATGTCCCTCCCCATGGATAGCATACATCGATTAGGTTACGAGAAGGTAAAATTAAAGTATCAAGCCAATTTTAAAGTTAAATGACACACTTCATTGTATACATTTTCGCAATATGGCTGAGACAATTTTCTTCACCCAGAGATAATGCTACAGATAAAACAGTATTAAGTATGTGATCGTGGGACACAATAAATACAATGAGTGCTTTGTTTATAGCGTCTTAGAGTAGATAAACCAGGTCTAAGACTCTCTTAGGTTTCAAAATGGCTTACCGGTCGTTTGCTATGCCATCTATTTGTATTTTGAACATTTTGCTATTTTATTACTGCAGTGGCACCAAAACCGCAAACTGTGTTAGATGCTCATTTATTTCCCTGCCTGCTATTTTCTGAATCATAGAACAACGAGGTCAAGTACTAGCAACCAAAAATCTGCGGATCAGCGTTTATTCGAATTTCAAATGCTTGAAGCAGGCAGCCTGCCAACTGCACTGTTTGATCGCGACAATTGCATAGCCACGGCATTTCATACAGTCACCGACCCAGCGACCTTATAAAACCAGAGCAATAAGTCATTTTCACAACTTTTTACGTCGAAATGTCAGGAGGCAATTTGTGAGACTTGTTTTGTGTGCGTCGTGATGCTCACGGCATGCGATTTATGAAACTGCACGTTAAAAACTACCGGCTTTCTGTTGCACTGGATCTGCACCTTATCTCAAGGAACGAGAGATCATTTTCCATTGTTTTAAAATTCTTAGTTTTATTCCACGGGCAATATACCGGGAGCTGAATAACGGTCGGGTTGTCTGCGATTTATGCTTGGCGAAATCTGTTATTGGGATCCGGCATAATAGACACTATTTATTACTTTAAGTAGGTGTTTAAGGCATTAGATGTTTGTTTGTCTTGCCAGAAAAGGTAATATCTACATATTTCGAGATGATTTAAATTTTCTATTTGAAAATCAGTTTGTAATATTAAAGTTATTGAGAGAGAGAGAGCGTTGGAAGTAGAATTCCTTGAGAGTTACGAGAGAGCCTCTGGTTGCAAAATAAATAGTAAGTTATTGGACAAATCCCATCATGTAGAAAGGTTTCTATTAACCATCGATTTAGCAGCATTAGGGAGAATTCAAACAAACTTTTACACCATGTAAAAGTCTTATCGTGCGAAAAATAATTGAATTTTCGGCAGCTTTTCCTTAATTGACATATAAAAATTATAAATTAAGGTAGAAAGTCCAGGCGCGGCTTATGTGCCACGATGGGGCCATATTAGTTGCATTCAAACCAAGGTACTGGAAGTCTTGAAGAAATGCTCACCCACGTGGAAATAAATAGCGCTGGCTTATTTAAATTTTTAGTTTTCTTTTTTTTTAGTGAGTGAAGTTTTGCACAATGTTTTCTTTTATAATGTAGGGAAAACTAAGAAGAATTTTCTGGAAATTCGACCTTAACGTGAGTGAAAAGGGGGGATTTCGTTTGTATGAAAAATCTTATTCCTGTAAGTCTGACACGCCCTTCCGCTCCGCCCAGAGCGGGAGAGGTCATTTGATAATTTCCAACCAAAACAAAAAAAAGGGGTATATTCTAATTGTGGTGTTTGGTGCTGTGCGTTAATTCTGGGACATGTTGTATTTTTTTTTCTTTAAATAAAAGGATTAACTGACTGACTGACATTATCAACGCACAGCCAAAACTACTGGGACTAGGAACGTGCAGTTTTGCACAATGTTTGATTTTATAATGTAGGGGAGCACTAAGAAGAATTTTCTGTAAATTCGAACTTAAACGGGGTGAAAAGGGGGATTTCGTTTGTATGAAAAATCTTATTCCTAGGATTATAAACTTGAAATTTGGCACGAATACTACACGGCGCGGCCTAAGAAAATAATAAAGTTCGTCATTACTAGTTTTTAAAACTAGTAATCAAAGGGAGTTTACTGGGTGTTAAAGTTCCTATGGAGGAATCTTAACGCGGCGTCCGATTAACTCGAAATGTATTATTAAGACTTTTGACAGAAAAGGAATAATAAAGAGTATTTGGGCTTTTTAAAATGGACCCCTTTGTGGGCAAAAGAGGGGTTTATGGTGTCAAATAATGGTAATGTTCCAAACAATTATATGAAACTCCACGAAATTCCACCCTGTGGAGGTGAAAAGAGGGGATATAGTTTATAAGACATGAAGCTTGGCCCGAATAAATCTATTATCTAAATAAATAATTAAGATCGTAAAGATTAATTTTCGAAAACTATCTTTGATAGTGTATAAATACACGATAAATTATGATCCTTACTTTTAACCACTACTATATCCAACCTAACTACCGTATTATACCTACTTATGGATTTGTAGATCTCATTCAAAAGTGCATATTAACGGTCTAACTGAAATAAATTATTTGACTTTGACCTTGATTCAGATGCACAAGCAATTAT
Source organism: Dryobotodes eremita (assembly GCA_917490735.1). Lineage (NCBI taxonomy): Eukaryota > Metazoa > Arthropoda > Insecta > Lepidoptera > Noctuidae > Dryobotodes > Dryobotodes eremita. The sequence goes on along the minus strand of OU823251.1, from coordinate 10,858,020 downwards.
AAATTGCATCACTCCAGGCTTTTTTTTTGGAAAATCTTGGAATTGGCGTAGTTCTAAATTACCAGCTATAGAATTGGCTGTTTTTGTACAAGTGCTACTACAACTACTACTATCTGATATAATTATTATACTAATGCCTCTTTCACAGGTTATCATTATGTTATAATTTCCTATTCTGGGCGGTGGATTCTGCCACTATCGAAAATTATAGATCTATACAAAGGACAAACAACTACTAGGTACTGAAAAATCTATCGATTGAAGATTGATACTTCGAGAATAACAGTTAAATGTCTTGTCAAAAAGTCATCCGTGTGTCACCTGTTTATTTTTCTGGTATCATAATCTTTTTGGTTTTATGTTAGATATAGATTTTTTCTTTTGTTTTTATTATATCTTCGGTTCTCAATTTTTTCTACATTATTAAAAGACACATTGTGTTTCTCGTGTCTATTTATTTTTTCTTGAAAGAATTGTTTTTTTTTGAGAATAATAATATAGCGCCTTTGTACCGTTAGTATCTTATAAAAGTATAATAAAACGACAATAAGTTCACACCTGATTAAGTTTGTTTAGTGAGGTAATTGTGCTCATGCTACATTAGGAAATGAAAAAGGATTCTACAATAATTGTAACCACAGATTTTTGTACCTAAATTTATAGCAAATAAATAATTATATCTATTTCAATAATGTTTTCTTACATTTCCAAAGAATGTCCTTGCAAACTGAACAGATAGGTATCTGGTTGACTTATAAATTATAATTTTTAAGTCAACCAGATATCTGCTAACATTAAGGGGTAACCACACATAAATTCGTTGAACCGAACACCCCTATCTGGCGGTATACAGGGGTACCTCATAAATTGTACACCATAGCAGGCGTTAGAAACCCGAGGCTCTCGAGCCTTTGATCCGTAAGGTTAAACTTTCGTGTTTCTGATTCTGTTATAGGACCAATCACAACATATTTGTGTAAGACTAAAAATAACAGTTTTTACGAGGTCTCGGATGGAATAGTGCCCTTGCAATCTGCCATTATTGCCAATGTGGTTTTTGTTTAGTTGTAAAATAAAATATGTTTTTTTTTATTGAGAATTGTCCGTCTTCTTGCAACAATCAATTATGTATACCTCGTATGTTTGCAAATGAACAGCTCTTCAAATAAAAGTATAGATAGAATTACGTATTTACCACTTTATGTAGATATGTTTACGTCATTAACTACCTATACGATTCTGAGGCTTATTGGTCGAACGTTTTTATACTCAGTAAATATTTATGAGTATAAAAATAAATAATATTTTTATAAATAAGTAGGGATTTTTTTATTTTTATTACTAGATAATAGGAGAAAATCGAACACATGTTATTACTGTTAAATTATAAATGATAAATGATTTTATTTCTGTAAGTAGGTTTGTACAAACACTTTTACACGTCAATCATATTTTAAAACTAGATGAGGTCGGCGTTTCCTATCTGACTACTCTGAGAAGAAAGGCCGAAACAAACTCAGAGGTCACAGTCTCTTTTAAAGTCCAGACATAATCTTGGTCAGATCATGTGAAGACCATGTAGATTTGAGTCTGAAATGGTCTTTTGAGGAAAACATACCACACAGAATGAGTGGACCTGTCCAGTCAGTGCACGCATTTGTCAGTAATCGTGCAGCTCAACTCAAAACTTAAGGAGCTCAACGATTCGACGAACAATACCAAAGTAAGGACATTTGGGTAGGCCGCATAAATTACTCAAACTGCCAGACTATCATTAAAACTAATCAAGAAAGAAAAAAATAAAACAATGATCTACATACTCTTTACATTCACAATAATTAAAATAATATACTATTTTACAAAGTAAATATTCATGTCAATATATTTATAAAAATTCATCAATGTCAACAGGTATAAAAAATCCTGAAATAATCTTGGTCAGATCATTTGAGGACCATGTAAGATTGGTGTCTGAAATGGTCTTTTAAGGAAAGAACCATACAGATTTGAGTGGACCTGTCCAGTCAGTGCAAGCATTTGTCAGTAATCGTGAAGCTCAACTCAGAACTTAAGGAGCTCAACCATTAGACGAACAATACCAAAGAAAGGACATTTGGGTAGGCCGCATAAAGCACTCAAACTGCCAGATCATCATTGAAACTACCTGAGAAAGCGAAAAAAAAGAAAAACTGATGCACATAGTCCTCATATTCACAATAATTTGATAATAATATTATAGTTCAGGAAGTAAATTGTCATGTCATTCTATATGTAATAATTATCAAATGTCAAAGTTTATGTAAAAAACAAATTAAAAAAAAATAGCAAAAATAAAAATAACAAAAAGAAACATTCAGTATGCAAAAAAAGAAATTGGAGCAACTCAATCCCAAGCCTTTTTGTCCTCAATATAATTTTAACGGTATAAAAGGCTTTCTGGCACAACTTACGTTTAATGAATGATTTGAATTTATTAAGGCTTAGATCTTGAACGTGGCTTGGAAGTTTATTATAAAAGCGTATACATTGACATCTGAATGAGCCACCTATTTTCTTGAGCCTTGTTGTAGGTACAACAAATTTGTGTTTGTTCCTAGTATTTATACTATGGATATCACTGTATTTTTTAAACAATTTTATATTTTTATGGGCATATAAAAGATTTTCAAAAATATATTGAGAAGGCACAGTCATTACATTAATCTCCTTAAATTTGTCTCTGAGAGATTGTCTCGGACTTAATTTATAAATTGATCGAACAGCTCTTTTCTGCAAAACAAAGATAGTCTGAATGTCGGCGGCATTTCCCCACAACAGAATACCGTACGACATAACACTATGAAAATAGCTAAAGTACACTAAACGGGCTGTCTCTATGTCGGTTAAATTACGAATTTTTCTAACAGCGTATGCTGCGGAGCTTAGCTTTTTTGACAATTTATCTAATGTGGGCCCCACTGAAGCTTAGCATCCAAAGTTAAGCCCAAGAATACTGTGCTATCTTCAAGATTCAATTCTTCGCCCTTCATCAATACATTAGTTTTCACCTGTCTAACGTGAGGTAGCGTAAACTTAATGCATTTGGTTTTTTTTTCGTTAAGAAGTAAATTATTGACATTGAACCAGTTAACTACTTTTGAGATCGCGATATTTACATTGTCAGTAACCAGCTGCTGACGTTTAAGTTTAAACAAAAGTGAAGTGTCATCCGCAAACAACACTATATCGTGCTTATCCTTTATGAGGTAAGGCAAGTCATTAATATAAATAAGAAACAAGAAAGGACCAAGAATTGAGCCTTGCGGGACTCCCATTGTTACTATAGATCCGGGAGATCTTTCTCCATTTACGTCAACGCTCGTTATGTATTTATTTATTTATTTTGGAACTTATTATTAATTTAAATTGATTTATGCGTATTAAAATTGTAATCTATAACTCTCTGAGCGAGATGTACAATTTAGAAATTGTTATCATAAAATTATATTTTAACAAAGTTATTTTTGATTAATTTACGTGTTTCATTTGATTCAAAAATATTTTACTCTTATCATTTCTGTGTGCTAGTGTACTTTTTTATTAACTTTATTGCATAAAACTCAAAATGTGCCTGTGCATGATGATGTGATGGTCAGATAGGAAACGCCGACCTTATCTAGTTTTTAAAATATGATTGCCGTGTAAAAGTGTTTGTTCAAACCTACTTACAGAAATAAAATTATTTATCCAATTAAATACGTTAAATACGTTGTGCATTTAATGTAGATTAAAATTGCCCTTTACAAAATATCATAAAAAATAATGTCTTAGAAGATATCAGAGATTTAAAATGCGGGGCAGAGCGGCCGTCAGGCTGTACATCCGTCCCGGGTGGCAGCGGCCGGCGGGCGCGTAGCGTGCATATAAATCAATCCAATATGTTACTTATTAGTATCATAATATTATTAATCACTCCACACTGACACCACATCAGTATTTACATTACACCCGTATGAAGCCGGGGCGGGTCGCTAGTTAGTATAATATTCAGTTACGCACGTAAATTCAAACTCTACAAGTAACGTTTAATGTAATTTAAAAACGGCTGGTTTGTTATTAATATTTTTGTATTAATATTCTTTTTTTGTGTTTTCTTCTTCTCCTTATATACCTGCGTCAGGTACCATCTACTGTTATTGAATCCTTTGAGTTAGGTTAGAACAGTGACCATTAAAGCGCGAAGGCGAGCAAGCGAAGCGAGCGTGCCACAGCAGCGGACGCCGAGCGTCAGATTCCCTCTATTGTTGGTTAATCCTTTGGGTTAGGTTACGTTATTATTTCGGAATTCTAATTAATCGGCACTGTAATAATCGGAATTCGTATTTGTGATGTTTCGAATTATCATTAACTTAGACTTTTTGTTATTCGATCTATTGAAACTCGGCATTTAGAGAATAGTAATTATAAACGTTAGGAATATAGAAATTTTGGAATTATGAAAATAGGGTGAATGATAAATCGGAGTTGTTATATTAGGAATTTTGAATCATTCGGAATTATGAAAATCGGTATTTTGAAATTCGTATTTGTGACTGACGGAATAAAGTCTTTCGTATTTATGTAGTGTCCATTTCTGGTGTTGTCGATTCGTCCACAAATAAATTAACTTTGTGTAAATCGCCTACAGAAAATAATATATTATTTAAAAGTGTCGATTCGCCCGTTTCGGCAGAGTAAATTCGTGTGAATCGACTAGTAAGTCAATTCTGTTTGCTAGCACAACGTAAGATAATAAAGCATGCTATTTTTACAACGATTTTGTTATTTAAGGAACAAAATATTATCTACAACCGAAGAGTTTTAAATAAAAAAAAATATAACCAATAAATGTTAGTTACATGTTTACCGTCAATAGAGAGAAACTTTTGGCTAAATCTGAATGACTCAAATCTCATCCAAGCGTCTAATCGGTCGCACATAACGTATACGTTCCCGCTAGTTATTTGCGAACAGTTCGTAATTTTGCTGCTGCGCTCACTGAATTTAAGTGGCAATTAAGCTGAACGGACACAACCGTGTACGTATTGTGCACATCATTTCTGTGAAATTACTAAAACGGTCTCCGTCATACATTTGCGGACACATTAATTTGGTTATTTTTCTCATTATTCTATATTGGTTTATAAATTGGCAAGTAGGCACTTTGATGATTGTACCTAGAGTAGTATTATTACCCTGTATTTATAAAAGTTGTTGCGGTTGCGTTGTTACCTACGACATTTGAAACACCATAACAGAAAGGTTGAGTGTCCTATTGTGGGGCACTGGAATAAGGTACACAAGTCTGGTGGTGTCCTTTTTAATGTAAGATAAAGTTAACTTGAATAATTAGGTATAAGTTACTAACATAGTTTTAAGCTTTACTATTATGTTTATATGGAATTCATGTTCTGAAATAAAAATATTATTATTATTATTATTAAAGTTAAGTAATGATTAGCGACTGTTTAACTACCTATACATTTTTGACGTTTAAACGTTTCTTAATTTTAATCATTGTTTATAAATAAACCCCAATATGTGTAACTAATGAGGGCTTCCTTTCGTCGTTCTTATATAACTTAGAAGAGTTGCACAGTGTGTCCCAGGTCTGATAAGATAACCGTGATGAGCCAGGATACAAAAGGCGGTTGGATCCAATGCAATGTTGGCCCAATAAAGATCCTGACCACAAAATTGTTTAATTTACAGAGAAAAATAATTATTTCACAGTATTTGGTTGTGATAGGTATCTAAACTGGAGTTTTCGGTATAAATGTCCACAGCTAAACAAAAACCTCATCCTAGAGGCAAATTTATTGCTGTTACTTGGTAGTGTAAGGGTTGTCTGAAAAATTCAACCTTGTGTTGTGCAGGCTGGTGGTAAAATATATCTAGTTATAATCGACCAGTCAAGCGAGTTTGGTATGAGCTTTCAAATGATTTGAATTAGTTTTTCTTTGGAACAACGAAAAATACATAGGAGCGTTGATGTAAACACGAACGCTCAGAATAAACATAATGATTAATTTATAACGTGTTTTCCTTCTGCTACGTTCCTTGTAGTCATTATAGTACCTACCAGCAAGCGGTTTGTTGCTATCACAACACTCTGGATTAAATTAAATTATTCAACTCGAGTCCTGAAGGGATTAAATGAATCGATAAATATTTTGTCAGATTACAAAAAAGGGTCGCGCCATAGTAGGCTAAAACGAGTGCGATGAGCAAACCTCTCATACGATTAAATAAATAGTTTTGTTTTATCTTGACCCACATTACTTTGTTGCTAGCTTCTGGTTTTATCAGGCCATAAACTGTGTACTGCTTTATTGCTTCACAAAAATCTAAGTACTCATAAAATATCGTAGTTACTGTACTGGGGAGATTAAGAAGAGCTTTCTAATGTTATGGTTTAGTTAAGACAGGCTACGGCGTAGTACGCTTCGGACTACGGCATAGTACGCATTCGATACAGCGTAGTGCGCATTTGGCTACAGCGTAGCGCGCATTTGGCTACAGCGTAGTACGCATTTGGCTATAGCGGAGTACGCAATTGGCTACACCGTAGTACGTATTTGGCTACGGCATAGTAGCTACGCCCGTTGCTACGGTTGCCCAGTCTTAGCAACGTAACACATTCGAAATGGCAACATGATAAAATAGTTACTGCTGCCCATGCCCCTTTGCGCTAATATGATAATTTGCCAACATTAGGGACGCAGTTCAAATACTCATGAGCCTGCATTTTCAGCACGCTGCACATATAGTAGGTACTCTTAGCTTTCCGTAATCTGAAAACTTTTGCTGCTTTTTGGTTCAATAAACTGTAGCATTCTTCTTTTCGCGTAGCGGCATGGTATAAGAATAGTGGGTTCCGTGGTCAACATACATGTTAGTCTTCAACAAGGTAAAAGTAGGGCTGACTGCCTAGCGTAGGGTGTTTAGGTAAGACAGGCTACGGTGTAGTACGCTTCGGGCTACGGCGTAGTACGTATCGGCTACGGAGTAGTACGCATTTGGCTAAAGCGTAGCTCTTAGATGCAGCTATTTTAATGCACTACTCTAGCTGCCTTTTGCATAAAATAATATAATTATATTTACACATACATACATAAAATCACGCCTTCTACCCATGGGGGTAGGCAGAAACTACCGAACGTCACCTGCTACGATCCTTACATACTCCTTTTGCCTCGTTTACGTTCATACATCTGGTCATACACGCACGCCGGTTACGAGTACTACGCACCTGACCTTTCTGAAGAACATCACCAATAAGGTCACTATATGTCTTCCTAGGGCGTCTCCTCCCGGCGTTTCCACTCACATCTGCCAATTATATTTATTTATTTAATACTTTAACCACACAAATTTACAGCGGCGGTCTTAATGCCGTACGCATTTTCTACCAGTCAACCTTTGTGTGATGCAGAGAAAAACAGTGGCAGGTGCAATAACGAAAATTATAACACCATGGCACTGAAATAAAATGAAGTACCGTCAAAAGGGGTGAATAGGGATGCAGGGGTGAATCGGGATGAAACTTTAAAAGGGATTTTAACATTGAAATAATGCAGTTTGTTGCCAAAAAGGACGCTAATGTGTTTACTGTATCATAATTAACGATTAAATGCCCTTGTTGGCAACAAACTATATTATTTCAATGTTAAAATCCCTTTTAAACTTTCGTCCCGATTCACCCCTGCATCCCTATTCACCCCGTTTGACGGTAGGTAGAGTTGAGACGAATAATAATTCATCTTTTTTCTTTTAGTAGGTAAAACCCGCTTTTATCTCAGTTCCACGTGGCTAGCACATTAAAAATGTTCCCATTGTCTTTCTGATATTAAAATACTTAGAACAATTTCCCGTTGCATGGACCATTGCACCACTCTATCACGGAGGCTGCTCGAAATTGCATCGTGCCCGGAATTAATTCGAGATAGCATAGCGGAATACCTAACGAGCTTATTACGGGTATTTTTTGTATAAAATTGGCATTACATTTTAGTACAATTTTATGTTAAAAGTGCCTTTTATTTCTATTTTTCTCGTTTTTTCGTTCTTTCTATTTGTTATGCGTTTGATTCGACTCCAGAGTCGTAGCGTGATGTTAAATAACCTTAACCTTCCTAAAGAATTGGGCTGTCAAATGCAAAAAGAATTTTTCAAATCCGACGAGCAGTTCCAGAGATTAGCGCGTTCAAATAAACAAACAAAGAAACTCTACGGCTTAATTAGATGAAGCTTTATTGCATATATAGAAGAAAATTAAGCATTATTAATCAGGCAACTGTATAATACTTCCATATCCCCGATATATATAGTATTAGAAACTCTAATCCTATTCAATTAAATGTATCACTTTCTCTAACAGACAAGGTACATCGACGCGCCTAATAAAAACCAGTCGCTTGCAAATTATACACGTAACACGAAACTAATAACCGTTCCCTTTATACAGAAAGTTGAAGGCTCGATATTGTTACTGCTTCTACCAAACTGTTATCTACAATGTTTCGTCTGTATGTTTGGCACAAGTTGTTATCGGCACTCGCTGTTCGACTCCTACAGCGAGTCTGCGACCAACCAGAACACACACATAATATTCCGTGTTTACATAAAACTCCATATTCTTATCTGATTAAAAGTTGTCAAATTCCACTTGAAACATCTTATAAAAGTTGGGGTGCTTTGCAACGCCTGGAATGTTCTTGCGAATAAATTTGATTTAGTTATCAGACCCTAACCTGCTTTATAAAGGCCGTGACCTGCATACATTTAAAAGAGATTCAAGTGGAAACGATTTTCCGAGTTCCATATAAAAACATAGAAATGAGCCCTCAGATTGTGACTGGGTTTCCTATTTAACACTTCGATAGAAACGTACACTTCTGTATGAATGGAATAGCAAATATAAATGGTAAGTATTTGGGGTCCTAATCAAAATATTACTTATCATATTTTTGCGGGTCCCTCGTCAAATAAGTCAGTCATATTTCCACTTGACTTGGTAATTTTTCCTGCGCGTTTGTGACAAAACCTCTGCAATCTCTGTACAAATCAAGTGACTGATTTATTCGTTCAAATCGTCTGGGACCGGCTTCGGAATTCATGTTGGCATACCCGAACGTCGGATGTCAGCTGTGTAGATGCTAACGTGGAGATTATACTGAGCTTGTGTAGTGGAATAAGATTAGTATTACAATGTAACAGGAAAAGTTGTACAAAAATGTTAAAGAAATGAACGTTAAATTATTCAATGGTAAGCATGTGTCATTGAAGCCTTTTACAATCCGTTGAACCGAAATTTTAAGAGTAATTCGAGGTTAATTGGAAAGTCCATTCGCAAATGAAATCGCATAAAGTTTTCCCACTACACTGATGTTTGTTCTTCTTATTGAATGTACATTTCCCAGCAAGGATAACGTTCGAAATGAAATGAGTTTTTCCAATCGCTTGCTACAAATAATGATGATCGCGAGGATTGATGGTGGGGGCCGGAGATGGGAAAACAGCGCCCATGGCGGATACCATAAGCACCGTGATAGGGCAATTGTTTTGTGTTATTAGTAATACATTATGTATGGCAACATTTCCTCTGACAGAAGTCCTATGACCGTAACAAATTGGATAACTCGTGTATCTTCGTCAAAATCGAAACGTAGTTTACATAACTGAGAACGTTGGAGCGTAATCAGGTAAAATTACGTCTTTTCCTCAGAATCCTTTCAAGGGTTCAGGTGGACTTTTCAAAAAAGTAATGACGGGTAGCCAACGGATCGTGTTACTTAAGTAATACGATCCGTTTTATACCTTCGAAACCTTAGGAATGACTTTTGTAATCGAAACAGTTAAAGGTCTTTTCTTATTGTAACCTAGTAAGTTCAAACACTTGAAACCAGGCCACATTCTCCTTCCACTTACAAAATTAAGCCTAACCCATAAAGATCCCACTTTATTCGTCCCAAACTGTCACACTATTTATGAAATGGCGACACGTTACAAATTTGTATGCGTCCCAAAGCAAACATTACTTGTGTAGGATCTGGACTTAATTACGGGCGGGCTTAATAGACTCGTTCATAAATTACAGGCCACTTTGACGGACAAGATCAGAATTCCGTGGTGTATAGGGTTGCCATTTTTAATTTGAAAAGTCCTGCCAAAAATTTTGACATTTGCAAAAACGTTCGGGCAATTTCATTATGAACAGTGAACTACTTGTATGTATTTAGAGCAGTTGCATACTATCCTGTATTCCTCCTGTCATGCTTAACGGTGCAGCCTTAAAAATAGTGGACAGGGTTAAGTATCTGCATCACATTGTAGCAGGGTGACCTTAAGGATGACGAGGACATATGCACTCTGTGGGTTCGATATACGCAAAGGGCATATAACGCCCTTAGAGTTCAATATAATAATGCCTTCAGAATGTTGTTGGGGCTTCCACGTTACTGCAGTGCGTCAGGAATGTTTGTCGAAGTACTTACTGATGGTTTCAGTACCATCCTACGAAAAAGGATTGCGTCCATGATGCGCAGAGTACTTGGGAGCGTCAACGACATTCTGAAGGTCATCAGTGATATGCCGTGTTGCACCATTATGGCGCATTCGGTGCATGTACATGTGCATGTACCCGGTACGTCAAGTGTGGGCAATAGGTATTTGAATTAAGAGTTTGAGTTGCATTTGTTACTAACATAGCATAAGTACTGTGTATTACTAACATTATATGGATCAAGGTCCGAATTAAAGTATTATTTTTTTATTTTTTATAAAGAAGCAGCGAGGGCATTGGCGGTGAGAGGCAATATGCTCGCTTGCAGGTTCGCACGTTGAACAAAATAGGTGAAAATACCACTTTAAGGCGTTCTGCCAGTCGGTCTACTCGATTGGCCTGTGGGTGAAATATACGCAGCGAACTTGCACAACCCTGCGCACCCAGTGTAATAACGCTTTTGGGATGCTGTTGGGGCTGCCGTGGCGCTGCAGTGGCGCTGCAGCGTGTCTGGTAAGTTTGCTGAAGCGTGTACGGATAGTTTTCAAGCTGTCATGCGCAAGAAAGCAAACTCCTTACTGCACCGTCGACGAAGCAGCAGCAATAGCACCCTGAATGCTATTGCTGCCCGTTTTGACTGTCCTTTCCAAAATCATTTGATACGGACAGCCATAGGCATCAGTTAGGTATAGGTACTAACATAATTTTAGGTACAATTTTGTTACTAACGTACCAATATTGTGTGATTTAATGTTTTTGTGACATGTACTATGAATATGTAACTTATATGGAGACTCTTTGAAATACATAAATAAGAATAATAAATTATCATCAGCCTATAGAAGTCCACTGGCTTCTTCAATCACACGCTATTTAATTCCATCCTGGGTTACTCTTATCCAGCTGCTTCCAGCCACCCTGCGAAGATCGTCGATCCCCCTAGATTGAGGTCCTTACGTTTGCCGATTTTCAGTATCCTCTAAAGAACATACTTACCCCAACAGACATCAGTTCTACGGCTACCTCATTCCGAATTCGATCCCCCGGACATTTTAATTTTTTCATTTAACAACAATCCTGACAAAGTCTGAAACTCCGGATGGGACGCTAAAAAGCCGGATATGTCAAATCCGGACGGTTGGTAACCCTAGTTATGTAGGACCCGTCTCTAAGGGGCAATAGGTCTGCAAAGTCACACTACTGAGATTATCTCGTGTTCGCTTATTTTGAACAGAATTAAGTTTTGAGGCGGTTTGTGCTAGTTAATAGAATTTGGTATTTCATGGGCAGATTATACAAAATGTATGGTACTCGTAGAATGTGTCAAAGTTGATTGATTTATTATATCTTGAGATGTTTTACTCAATAATTTGGCACACATATAGACGATGTCCTGGAATTATCAAAAGTAAACTTTAAATACAAGGACATTATGGAGTAATTTTTCTAGTAGGTATGCGAAAGAAGCCGCGGGTAAAAGCTAATAAATCTTTTCGAAGTATGAATCGCAAAACTAATTTCCATTTCAATGGTTAAACAAACAAAACTCGCCTATATCACAATCATATAAGTATTCCACAGAGGATTAATTTCGTCTGTCTTGCTCACTGCAAACTATTCGAGTACGAAATAGCCCGGAAATCGACATTGAACGTGAAAAATGTGGCGGAAAGTGGCAATAGTCCGGTTTCCTTTTGTTTTTATAACGTACACGAAGGTTGGTTCTGCGTGATATATCGTTTTTCTTAATACAAAATACGGTTTTTGAATACTTACATATTTTATTTTGAAGATATATTCAGGTAAGTTTATGTGTGATCCGAACTAAAGGAATTACTACCTACAGCCATATTGTTTCGGCAGCCATTTGTTTATAATGAAACTAGCTGCCCGCCCCGGCTTCGCACGGGTTGCGGTACTTATCTACGGCGTACCCTACCTACCTACCCTACCTACCTACCCTACCTACCTACCTACCCTACCTACCTACCCTACCTACCTACCCTACCTACCTACCCTACCTACCTACCTACCCTACCTACCTACCCTACCTACCTACTCTACCTACCTACCTACCCTACCTACCTACCTACCCTACCTACCTACCTACCTCCCTAACTCCCTACCGTACCTACCAAAAAAAAAAAAAAAAAAAAAAAAAAAAAAAAAAAAAAAAAAAAAATATATGTTGGCCGATTCTCATAGATACCGGATAAGCACAAAAAATTTCATCAAAATCGGTTAAGCCGTTTCGGAGGAGTATGGCAACGAAAACTGTGACACGAGAATTTTATATATTAGACTAGCTGCCCGCCCCGGCTTCGCACGGGTTGCGGTACTTATCTACGGCGTACCCTACCTACCTACCCTACCTACCTACCTACCTACCCTACCTACCTACCCTACCTACCCTACCTACCTACCCTACCTACCTACCCTACCTACCTACCCTACCTACCTACCTACCCTACCTACCTACCCTACCTACCTACCCTACCTACCTACCTACCCTACCTACCCTACCTACCTACCCTACCTACCTACCTACCTACCCTACCTACCTACCTACCCTACCTACCTACCCTACCTACCTACCCTACCTACCTACCTACCCTACCTACCCTACCTACCTACCCTACCTACCTACTCTACCTACCTACCTACCCTACCTACCTACCTACCCTACCTACCTACCTACCTCCCTAACTCCCTACCCTACCTACCAAAAAAAAAAAAAAAAAAAATAGATGTTGGCCGATTCTCATAGATACCGGATAAGCACAAAAAATTTCATCAAAATCGGTTAAGCCGTTTCGGAGGAGTATGGCAACGAAAACTGTGACACGAGAATTTTATATATTAGATAATTCGTTTGGTTTGGAAGGTATGGGTGCTAGTAACGTAACGGAACATGAAACATTTTAGCTTTCACAAAAGGGTTGCCAACGCATCGGCAAACCTCAATAGACTTGCAGGTGCCTTTTATAGCTCAGCGGGCTGTAACCATTTTTAGTTGGGAAGGCCTCCGGACTGTTCGCAAACGTATGAAATCAAAATGACGAATAAAAAAAATGTATTAAATATCTAAGGTTCGTTCGTTCGTTTACTGAAATACCTTCAGAAAATATGTTTTCGAACGCCCCGATTCTGTTTTGAGTTAAGGTGTACTTAGATACGGATCATTTAACTTTACGTGTTTAGCAAAGTTTTTTATGACATCGTTCGTAAAGTAGTAGCTATTGACGATGCCGCGGCCGTGGGCACGAACGTTAACGAACTTTTTTCAATTTAGAATGATTTTTATTATTCAGGTTTTAGTTATAGATACAGTTAAAAATTATTAATTAAAGATACGTTTATAATACATTACTGTATTTTTTTTATAATATGTTATTGTTATTGCATGCTGTGTGTATCGCTTAATATTATGCACTTGGCTTTTATGTTTGCTTGTGTTGTAGATAGACCAATAAATAAATAAATAATCAACAGGGCATGAAAACTAATATACTGTAGAAAACTGAATAAATGTTACTAAGAAAAATACTCAATATACATACTGACTAATTAAAATTTACATTCAAATTCATTCTTGAACAAAAACTAACCCAACATGATTAAGGAGTTAGTACTAAGAGACGTGAAAATGTACCGAAAAATTATGCACGAAAATGTTCAAAGAGTACGAAGGCTTAGACTTATTTAAATAAGGTAAAAAGTAAGTCTACTTAAGCCTTTATGGGCTATTAGGGTCATTTTCTGTACTATATAAAGTGAACTGAATTTTAGGAATGTTTACAAAGTAAGCCAATGTTCTGGCTTATTCGTTGCTGGCTAGAAGCTGAAAAACGATTGAAAAAAGTTAAAGTTGAATGTCTTATTGTTAAATAATGTTAAAAGTCGGCGTTTGATATGTGCGAACATTTGTCTTTGCAGTCTCGTCTCCATTTAGCCCTCGCTTTCCGCTCCAGCAGGAGCGCAGGATTGCAGCAGCAATCCCACCTCGAATGATGACAAACTTAGCACAATTTAAATCAAAATAGAAAGAAAAGAAAGAAAGAAAATACATTTATTTGCGGTAAACATGACGCAAAGAAAAAACACACAAACAAAAAAGAACGAGTTGGGGGAAAATTTGCGTCACATTCACGCAAAACGGCAATCGCTCAGCATAATGCTACGAGCCTATGCGAGACAGAGCCCCAGTGCTGGTTTTCAGCGATAGCCGGCGCTAACGTGATGACGTCAACCAGTGCAGCATACGAAAATTAAAAATAAACATTAAAATAAGAAATAAAATAAATACACTATACCTAGTTCAAAATGTATATAAACATAATATTTATAAAGTGGTAACATTCCGGGCAACGACTCATGCGCAAAAATGTACTGTTCTACACAAAACTCGTGTTTCAAGATAGTTAACAGTCAGTAGTCAGCCACCATTAGTAACTTTTTAAACTACGCAACCCAGTTACTAAGTTAAAATTCCTCTATACATTCCATTAGAATTTTGGATTTCCGTTGAAATTCTCTCATCTTTGTCCAAAAATGCAAACCCAAAAATAAATGATTCAATTGGACCCAAGAAAATATCATTACATTTACAAATGTGCCAATAAAACTACATCTGGCGTTTGGCGTTTATAAGTGAATTAAAGAAACCCGTCTTAGTAGACTATTATCTTAATTTGTTAATGTTAATGTTAGTTTTGTGTTATCCTAAGCCTACCGGAGTCCGGATGGCTATTGTGGAAGAGGGTATTTTGACTTGTTGTCCCATTGTTGCCTAATAAAGTCGGGACTGTTTGGGCTAAGCTTTGTACCGTATACTCGTACAATTTGTTGAGTCGTCTTTCTTTGAAATGGATAACAAGATGTTTAATCTTCTATTCGGGAATTATGTCTTGAAGTTTTTGGGTGAGGGTGGGTAGAGTAGAAAATACGGATATTATAACTTGCTTTTAGTTTATTTGGATTCAGTTTGATTTTTCGTACTTGAGCTTGTCTAATGAATCCTGAATGTTGCACGTGGATATTTGAGGAGCATTCAATTAACTATATAAGAAATCGAGGTGCTGTAGGTACAGGTAGTACATTATTATTGCCCCAAGCCCCAAACAACGACCCCATTTAAAACAATTGAATTCCACGAAACAAAAAAAGAAATACAACAAACACTCAAAGAAAATCAAGTTAATATCGTTACTCCGGCGATATATTATGTACAGTCGACAACACACGAGCATCGAGCCATTTCATTAGCTCCTTCCGGATCCTCCAAGCCCCCAACAGATTACACAAAGAGAGACGAATAAAAAACATATTTTTCACCTTTGCCACTTATCTTTGTGGGCCGTAACGCTGTAACGTATTGTTGTGAATTTGGTGATACATACCTATGCTGGGACGAAATAATATTTATTCCGAGTTTATTTATTGCATTCCTGTAATTTTGGCGTATCGTTTTTTTTGTACACGGCTTTAAAAGAGTTTTTTTAGTTGCATGCAGGCGAATAGATTATCCTTTGTCCTAATCAAAAAGGTCGTTCACTCATTTATTCAGAAAACCGGAAGGTGACCTCCATCAACGTGACCTCGCGTACGGGTTCTCCAAACAAAACGCATCGACCTCAACTTATACTCGCGCGAGGATCGCATTGGTTAGGACGCGGGTTTAGGATAGTAAAATTAGTATGGTTGAGTACAGTAATAATTTGTATCTACCTTTTTTTTCTTTCTTTTTTTTTTTTTTTTTTTTGGGTGGAAATCATCGAATGACCTCTCCCGCTCTGGGCGGAGCGGAAGGGCGTGTCAGACTCTTACTGACTAAAACCCACCCGTGTTCCTTCAGTTGACTGTGCGCCAGGGCCACGGAATTTGTATCTACCTGACATACGTATAGTAGATACAGAAATTATAAAAAAAAAATGTAAGTAGGTAATACATTTACACAACACATACAAATTAGATTCTCTACCTAATGCAGGTGTGCAGCATCGTTCAAAATCGGAAAACAAAACACAATGAATAAAAGAAGGTATTAATCGACTGCCCGCGAACTTTTCTCTACTTTATAATTAGTTAACAAAACTTATTCGCCGAAGTTACGGCGTTGTGCACTGCCTTAATCCACAAAGATACGTGACATGTTACACTGTTCCAAAAGCCGGTAACAAGCTCGGAAGTACTTCAATCAATAATGCAGTATGTGCCAACTTGGTTCATCTCAGAGGAGTCTCTTTTCTGAAGGAATTCGTGAGAGGATGTCGTGACAATCGTGACATAGGAAAAAAGAGGATGAAAAATTAATGTGTATAGATCTATATAATTATTCATATCTATTCGTACACGAAATATTTTAAGCGATGCACCTATAGCTGCTACAGAACCTATAGACACGTTTTTTTTTTAATCTGAATGTTTTTTATTTTACGCAAATATTATAATTTTAAAACTGCTTGAGACATTTTGCATAAAACCTTTACTCCCTATTCTATGAATGACACGTCGCCGCATCGTGGCATCTCGTCTATTCTGTGTCGAACAGCGTGTTGGTGAGGTTGTGTTCGCATGCATGTCACCGCACGACCGCGCAATCATGGTAATCATATCGCGTCCTAATGGTTACCGCACTCCACCGTCTGTATGCTGCCGGACGCAAACACCTGTCCTCACCTCCTATTACATGGGACCTCACAGTATCACTGGTGAACTGTAGCGGACCTACGAAAATACACCTCTGCAAATGCAGGCGTGTGTGTTATAAATAAACCAACGTAGGTAGACTTCGTAACTCGATCTAGTCTTATTAGGAGGAATCACATCACGATCGGCACTCGCGAGGTAGGTACTTAGTGCCTCCCAATGATACTTGCCATTGTAGCACACCACCATGTTCTGGTACTCCTGGTTGGTATACCTATAGTTTGGCATTGTTGCGTTTATTGCCCGAAGTCCGATGGGTGTTAGCAAAGGCGCGTGCGGTTTAATATGCGGATCGTGCGGGACTGAAGAGGCGCGCGCGGGGGAGGCAGGCGCGCTGTGGACGGAGGCGCGCTCGCGTTCTACCCTTTGATCATTCATAAAAAGCGCGCGCCGTCTTCTGCCACCGCCCAATTCAGTGACAATAAATACAACGTAGTAACTAGCGTAATAGATGATATAAAAAGATTTAGAAGCCAGTATTTATTATAGTGTATCAAATAACTTTTCTTTTTTTTTTTTGATAATCTACTTAGCTAAATAAAATAAATAAGTTTCTATGGCTTCTGTACCAGCTATAGGTGTACCTCTTGAAATATTTCGTGTATGAATAGATACACCTTATCATACACTTGCAATCAATCTGCCTAGCCTTTTACAAACTATGTTGGGGTTGGCTTCCAATCTAACCGGATGCAGCTGGATACCAGTATTTTACATGGAGCGCTGCCTATTTGACCACTATAACCCAATTGCTGGGTAATATGAACCCCTTGGAAAGACTGGTTGTCAGACTTTGGGGCTTCTGATGAGCCGTAACGACTGTTAAAGATCCACAAATGGCAGCCGGGTGCTTTCCGAGGCACGGAGGGTTCTCTCGGTATGTAAAGATGTTCATCCATCCACGGACCGACCGCGGCAAGCGTAGCTTAACATGATTGATCGACCCGGCTGTTATTACTTAGCCACAAGCCCCTCACATGGATCTATACACACTACGACCGTTAAATCGCTTATTGTCAGTTCAAATAATATTTTGTTATTATTTTCCATATTTTGCTATCAAATAAAAAAAATCGGCCAGATATGAAATATAGCAAAAAACAAAAATGTTACATTTGGCCGACACAATGTTTTGGTAATTTGCAACAATGTGTTTGGGAAGGCTAGTGTTAGCGTTTCAGTTCAACGCTTTCGCGTTTGTTCTTTCTAGACATATATAATATATCTGGGATAGCCTTTCCTACACTGGTACGTAACAGAGCGATATCACGGACTATATATTTTTATTTCCTACACTTAAACGATATAGCACTGTGATTTCCAACATTTTCAACACAAAAGTTCAACAGGATTCTCTAGCAATAACATGGAAGACAAGAAAGTCTTATAAATTTTATGGTAACAACGAGATCGGGAGAAGTCGAAAGATAAAACTTTACAACGGACTAATGCGGACTTTAATATATTTTTTTATTACTGAAAATTTCATGATCCTTCTGATGTTAAGAATTTCCGGTCTAAATATTTCTTAATACATTTTTTATGTTCGACTATGAGCTAGATATACACACAAGCAAAAAAAAGGTATTTAATTTCGAAACCAAAATAAGGAAGCAATAAAAAGGAGGTCAATTTAAGAGTCCTCGCTTCTAAGGATCCTTTTATACGTACGTTAATGTTACGTTTTAATTTATTTAATCGTATTAAGTTTGTGGGTTACTAAGGGATAACAGGAATTCAAACGAAGTTCCGAGTTTTTCGGTCCCAGTCCGGATAAACATGTTTTTCGTTCTTTTGAGTAAAAGTGTAATGTAGTATGTAGGTACAGGTAGCGGTATCCATCGTCTTGAACATTAAGTATAGGTGACGTAATTGGAATATATATCAGTGTACGCACATTACATTACAGTTACATTACATTACAGTCTAGTTCTTCCAAATGGAAACGAATGCAGGTGGGGAATTTAAGCGTGCACTGCAAAAATAAGTGACGAAGGGATGACAAAAAAAAAAATACAACTTCATAGATTTTGAAATGAATCTAGCACAAAATTGGTTTCAAGAGTTGCTTTACGACGGCTTATGTCGCTAGAAACTAAGGACACTGGAAAGAATATAGAATTGAAATGATGGATGAAGTAATACGACGACAATTGACGCAACTATTGGCAATAACTTTATCTCACTCCCACAACTACCCACTACTTGCGCCACAACTCCCGCAGATCAAGTTTTCACACTATTCATATTCCGACCACGATCGCGAACAGATCACGAACAAAACTAGGAATATCGAAGATTACAAATGGTAGGTCTCCGGGGAGTGACTAACTATAAATGTCACAACGACGCAACCCCTGCAGCTTGTTGAAACGTTTTATGGACTATAAATCGAGACGTAGCACCCCCGCTGAGTCCTCTGCTTGGTCAGATGTTGAAATGTTTTATTCTCGACATTAAAAGGGTGAAAACCTTTGGAGTAACAAATTATACGTTTTATTGAATCTTAAATTATCGTACTTAGTTAGTAGAGGCGGGTTTTATGGAACGGAATTGGTTTAATTCCACTTAATCACGTGATTTAAATCTTTCAGGATGTTCTTTTTTCGATATCTGTTATATGCTTACATTTTTCTTGTAGTCGGTTGGATGAGCTTGAGCTACTAATAGGTACACCAAGGGTAAGTAACATCGAGTACGTACGCACTAATATAGAGTACACATTACACCGTGTGTACCTATCTATTGTGTTTCAGTGAGCCTGCGTGCTGCAGCCGAACACACCGGTGTACATCTCCCGCCTGCACTACAACACTAAGGTGGAGGACATCGTGGAGTACGTGCGCCAAAAGATGAGGTACACGCCAAGGGTGCAGTTACTGGAATCGCACCGGAACGTCAACTTCAAGGCGTACGTCGCGCGAGTACCAAACTGTTATCTGCCCCTCGTCATGGAAGAACACCTTGGCCGCAGGACGTGGTGTTCCGTCGCTTCCGCGGACAATTTCCACCGGACAGCACAAAGTCAAGCTAGTGCAAAGTGAAGCGCTACTAACATAGTCTTAAGCCTTTTTATTAACACAAGTTTTGTTTATATGAAGATATGTATGTTTAGGTCAAGGTATTTTTCTATGGGCCTGTGTCACCTGAAATAAATGGTATTATTATTATGATATCAATGCGGTTTTTAATTAAAGCTAACCTTTAAACTACGCCTGAAATAAATCACCAGTGATCAATACAATAAACTGGCTGTAGATTGCGAATTAATTAAAAGTCAGCCAGCAAACAGGCACCAAAATGAAAAGAAATGTGTTTAAAAAATCTCCATCTTCATTTTCTGCCCGTCAATATTCAGGTAGGAACAAAAGAATGGTAGGAATTTCTCACATTACTGCTAGGGTCTATGGACGTTAGCAGGCCAGGATATTTAAATACCTTCCAGCCTTATTGATGACAATAACAGAGAGGCCTAACAGACCGGCAATAATGTGCTAGTATACTATTCCACCTAGAATAAGGGTTAAAGGTCGAACTAAAGAATTTGAATGAGACGAAATGAATTCACGTTACGTGAGGGTTACAATGTAATTTTGAAGTGTGGCTTTCAATTGAACTGTTTTATTTTAGTTGGCTACATTCAAATTATTTTAGTTAATATAGATAAATTCATGAATTACAAAATATATTCCAAATAAATAGTAACGACTTTTTGTTTTGGTTACTTTTACCACAATATATCATCTACTTACAATGATTCATCGGCCATTTGACAGGACTTGAGAAATTTCATGATAGCATTATGCTGAGTGGAAGACTTCTTGTCACAGTCATGAAGTGCAGCTGTCGACTATTTCTGTTTTGTGCTCGTGATTATAGATCTATTTTGTTTTTGAGTTTTCTTTATATTTCGAGTTAATTATCTTTTTGTATGCACGTGTTTCTGTGACAAATAAACCTATTTTTCTTTCTTTCTTACATTTTAGCTCCGCCAATTCCCCCGCAATTTTAGTTGAGCCCCGCACGATTGCTCAGCTAAAATGCTTGCGGTGACCGTCTGTTAGAAGTTAATATAGGTACACTGTGGTGTAACGTTACTATAGCTTTTCTCGGGTAGTAACTGTTGGCACATAACTGTAAGCAGGCAACGTATATACAGGGTGGCAGGGACATCGACGCACAGCCTGACGCCATGGGTTTATTAGATGATTCTGAACCCCCCATGCGTTGTAATTGTTTGCGTTATTATTACACTTTTCTATGAACCAACAGACTTTTAAGCTATTGCATAGCTTTTATCGCGGGCTTTGAGCGCGGCGACCGAATCAAGAAATTCCGTAACGAAAATAAAACCCCCCACTCCGTCTACCATGTAGCTCGGCCGAGCGTTCGCTTAACGTGTATGTATATGGTACGACTGTACTTGAATTAATATCAAAGAAAAAAAAAAAACTGCATAAATAAAAATAAATAAATAATTATAATTGCATAAGTTGATAAAAAATGCTATGCGATAGCTTTACCGCGGCAGTCCCCGAGTGCCACACGTGTTTTTTTTTTATATTTGACGAAACATTTCAACGCAGGGGGGTTTAGAATCATGTACTGAAGTCATGGTTTCAGTTTGCGTGTCGGTGTCCCTGGCACCCTGTATACCTATATATAGTCCTACTTATCGATTTCGATAACGTTTGAATACTTATTAGTATTCACGGTACCATTGCCAAGTGTAAAGGACCTAGGTATCGACAGTCGTCATTTGATTCGGTGCTGACAGGGATTGAGAATAATTGATGGGATTACAGTACGCACTTAGCAGCTATGTTCTACTCGTTCTAATTACTTATTGTTATTGGATTACGATTAGAAATCGTTGGCAAAGCATTAGTTCTAATTGCGGTTTATTTTTGTTGGAATTAGGATTGTAATTTTCTTAAAATCTATAAAATGAAAATACGTAAGTTAAGGCAGACAATACATATCAAAGGAATAGGTAAATTACTCGAAAAATCAAACGTGCTAAATAGCTGGTTCAGTTGTGTGGTATATAAAGTAACAAACAGGGATTAAACAAATTTATTTTCCTATATATGGTGATTTTGTTAAAGCATTGACAAAATTTCTGGAGATTAAAGATTAGGCCTGATTCCATCATATCCCTGCAAAATAATACGAACATGGCATCAAAATTCATTGGCAACATAAAACCCAACACTAAGTAAATGCCAACCAAAGGGCATTGATTTTTCTAGTGATGTTATCGTTATAATTTATTACACTGTTAATGCGATCGCTCGATCTTATCGGATAGATTTTTGGATGGAATTACTGGTGTAGGCATTGGCTGGAAACATTGAAGTACCATCAATGATTTTATATTTAAAAAAATACGTTTGACGGCTGGACTAGAGAGCTACAGTCCTTTCATCGTTAATTTACCTCTGAGTTTGCATTTACTGTCAAAATCACAGTGATTTTTATGTTTGTTGCAATAAGGTTGCTGTTGGGTTGCTGTTGTCAAAGGTAAAATAACTGCGAAAGGACTGTACAAAAATATTTTGGCGCCTGAATGACATTGACAGTAAACACTTGTGAAATTGTGTCACAGAAATTGTATACAAAACAAGATGGCGACGTAAGCTCCAATTTTGGCCCCGCGCCACAACAACCTTGTTGGGTTGTACTGCGTTTTACGAATTCATGTAGTCCATGTTGGATAATTTTGAATTATACCTGATAGCTGGTTCTGATTATGGAAAAGTAGTATTATTAAGAGATGCTCAGCAGTTGGTAAGCTGGCGATTGACTGTGTGTCAGGATGGCGGGACGAATTTTCTGCAGGTAGGTAATAGCAAACAGGTTTGTATATATATATATATATATTATTTAGATATGATATACGGGGTAGCATCTACAGGTCTCACCTCGATGTTTAGTTCTGTTTAGTTCTATGCCTTGTGTCATACGCCCCACAAAACAGGTCGTGTTGTGTACAAAATAAAATTATTTTCGAAGAAAATTGCAAACCTCGTATTGATAAAATGACTGGACTTTTTATTTTCGTTAGTATTTTATAATTTACCAAGTTTGTATTTAGGTAAATTAAAATAAAATCTTACATGTCACGCTATCTGACGGTTGGTAGTCGAAGATTGGCCGTCGGTAGAAGTGTACATTCCGAATTACGCTATAATTGATTTGAGCGTGCTTACACCCCTTCCGAATTAGCGTGAGCGCGATAACGATGTCCCGTGAATCGTTACACATGGCGTCGTGACATGCGACCTCTTGCGATAACGCCGACCATGCCCTAAATTAATATCACCGAGACCGCTGTCAAAAATGACAGTTGTGCAGTTTTGTTTTGAGTCGCATCATGTTTTTAAGGCAAAATATTTTTCGTTTTTCGTACCTTTACATACAAGACGAGCCAGCTAGTGCGTGCTAGTACTGGGCACGCCATAATTGCGGCGGTAAGTCCTCTCTTTCAGGAGTGGATCGAGAGGCGCCACGGCGTCCTCACCTTCCGCCTGACTCAGGTCCTCACCGGACACGGTTGTTTTGGGAGGTTCCCGTTTCGCATAAGGCGGGAGGAGACGCCCGGGTGTTACCACTGTGTGGATTGCCCGGAGGACACGGTGGAGCATACGGTGGAGGTCTGCCCGGCTTGGGCGGAGCACCGCCGTGTCCTCGCGGAGGTGATCGGCGGCGGCGATCTCTCGCGTCCGGTCCTGGTTCAGGCCATGGTACGGAGCGAGAGGGCATGGGAAGCCGTCACATCCTTCTGCGAAGCAGTAATGCTCGCGAAGGAGGAGGCGGTGCGATTGAGGGTGAGGCAATCATTGGGCCCTCACGCCTCTAGTCGCCGCAGGAGGAGACGCCCTGGGCGTCGAGAGTCGATAGCCGATTCCCGGCCACCGTAGGCGCGGGCTTGCGGATGGCGAGCAATGGGCAGCTCGCCGTCCGGTAAGGACTAGGCCCGGGCCGACGGTGCGTTGTGTTCCACGCGCTCCACAAAGAAATGTCAGCACCAGTTGTCGAGGTCCGTTAGGCCCGATGCCTACCGGGGTCGCTGGTTTGCCCTGAAGGGTTACCGTGGCCCTGGCACACAGGCAACTGAAGGAACGCGAGTGGGTTTTAGTCAGTAAAAGTCTGCCACGCCCTCCCGCACTGCCCAGAGCGGGAGAAGTTATTTGATGATTTACTAAACAAAAAAAGGAAAAAACCTTAAATAAGTTTTAAACTCATGCTCATTATATTTCATTATTGTTGCATCTACGTCATTTGTAATATTTTTCTTCTGGGTAAATCTTTGCTGGGAGCATATAAATACGCTTATATAAGCTCTTCGTATTCCTCTTCATCACTGGACGAATCGTCGTTCTCAAACTCAAAATCTGAGTTATCAGAGTCGATAGAGTCAACCAACAAAACAGAAGTGCTAATGTGTTGAACTAACATTAAAAAAAAAAAAAAAACTAATCGGTTTTTCTTGCGGAAGGTTTGGGGTTAACGTTGAGCGAGCACTGTGAGCGCGTTCACAAGCGTTCCGAATTGTTGACAGCTCTCAGCTGTCATAATCGTGATATCTATATCGGATCACAGATTATTGATGTGAGCGCTGTGAGCGATTACGGTATTCGGAATGTACCCAAAGAGTTTCGTGTCAAACTTGGCTATAATGTAGTTTTGCTATATTATGCTAGATGGCGTCACTGAGACATGGGATCACAATTTTTCTATGACATTTTTTCTGTTAACCTCTCTTTATTATTTTAAATCTCTTTCGGTAATAGCAATTTGAGGGTGTTCAGTAGTTTGATCATCATCTTCCTGCTCATGCCAATTTCTTGAGTTCTTGCGAGTACGTTACAATAATCACGATCGTCGTTAAAATTGGAGTTAAGTTCTATTGTCTACCTCCGAGATACAATATCATGTCTGGAATAAATTAAATTAATAGACGTAGCGTCATGATTACTCAAGAGAAGAAAGAAAAGAAAGAAAGAAAATACATTTATTTGCGGTAAACATGACGCAAAGAAAAATCACACAAACACAAAAAAGAACGAGAAAGAAAGAGCATGTAGTAACTTGCTTCGTCATACACCTGAGTGCATGACTTGATCTTGTTTAAGATTTTTAATGTGACAAGCTAACATTGAAATATTAGTTTAGGTGCATTT
This sequence comes from Dryobotodes eremita, assembly GCA_917490735.1. Taxonomy (NCBI): domain Eukaryota; kingdom Metazoa; phylum Arthropoda; class Insecta; order Lepidoptera; family Noctuidae; genus Dryobotodes; species Dryobotodes eremita. Next base: position 10,832,604 of record OU823251.1, on the reverse strand, counting down.
TCAGTTTTGACACATACACCTTTATTTACAAACGTTACTCAAAGTTAAATAATGATAAGCGACTGATTAACCATACTTTTTGACGTTCACACATCTATTAAAGCGTCGTTCACACTGCCCAGCACCATATTACAGTGTGAACAACGCTTTACCGGCTTAAATATGAAATTCACATTTCAACGGAGACCACAGTTTAACGTGTTGACGGAATAGGTACGAACTCTATTTATAAACGCGTTTTAGCTACTGTTAATATATGGTACAGGGTAGTGTGAACGACGCCTTTAAATACCAAACGGTCGGATATTTTCTGGGAAAATAAGTACCATTAAAATAGTTGTAACTTGCAACGTGAAGAATAGGTATTTAAATAGGTTCTTTAGAGTTGAGCCCTTAGAAAGGGGGTTTGTCCCAAGCCCATGCCTTTTGGAGTCTCAGAATATCTTGCACACTGTCCAATATATTATCAAACCTACCCAGATGAAACCTATATGTACCGAGTGCTAAATCGACAAAATTAGAACAATTTACCTATTAGCCATTATTAGTTGAACTGTGAGCAAAATGGCCGGCCTCATTGATTTCAGGACGACTCGATTAATAATGTTGGGGTTTGAATGCCCTAACAAATTGGCGTAAATTACTACGATTCAGTAAATGTCACTTACGACCTATTCGCCTAGGTGGTAGTAATTGGATTATTTATGATGTGGCTTTGAAATGTAATTTATTTTAGTTGAATGAGAATTTTGACCATTATTAGGTACAAAATAACACACATACGCACGCATATTTTTCCCCAATTCGTTCTTTTTTGTGTTTGTGTGTTTTTTCTTTGCGTCATGTTTACCGCAAATAAATGTATTTTCTTTCTTTTTTTCTTTCTTTCTTATACACACACAACACACATCCCATCATATGTTACAACACGCCTGTATTCCCCAAAAGGTACGGCAGAGGTGTACCTAAGTATACCCACATTTTGCGAGTTAAAGGCGGGTAAGCGCCGTAGGCGAGGGGTAGCATTAATGCATAATAAAACTTTAATTATTCGAAGATATGAATAACACACCTATATATCAATAACAAATTATATATAATGTATAACTTAGAAATAACGAGGTCGAATAAAAGTATAGCTATTCTTTACCAGTTTTTGTCCGATCTAATTAGATATAGCATTAAAGATTCATTCTTGTCCACGTAAACGATCTCAGTGCAGGTAAAAAGAGAGAAATAAAAATTATACTAAGTACCTATCCCCTCTACCTATAAATTAGAATAGCACACCATCACGTTCATATAAACCTAATTCAAAGAAAAAGTCGCCTGACGCCCCAGGTGATATCACAAACGGGCCAAAACGTTTAGTTTGTCAAAAATTTGTACATCAAAAGAAATCCTTCCACTCAATACTCGAGATCTGAACGGAATTCAGTATTATTGATACGAGAATTTGCAAATATACGAAAAATATTCTCTTTGGGGCGGGATCGCTCGTATTATACGTATACGTACGTCGAGGAGACGGCTTTTACGACGTGCCAGTGGTTTGCGAGATACGGAATAAGGATATTATGTTGAACCTATCCGCACCAGAATAGTGTTTTCTTATAAACAGCTCACGGAGTACATTTGATTTAATAAAAATCTCTGCGTCAAACCTCAGCTGGTTGAAAAAAAAGGTGAGATCTATCGCATTATTTTGTTTTACTTTAGTAGAACATCGAACGATTAACGAAACTATTTCTACTTGCATTTGAAAAACAAAAGGAGATTTTCACAGCTTTGTCTGCTTTCTGCTTTAACATACAATGGATCGTTTAAAAACGAAATGTGTACATTAGAGCTCGAACAAGAAAATTTATATTAGCATTTTTTCTACGTGCTTTAAACAGCTACTTGCATCTATTTCTCGTAATTGGCTCTTTTAACATTTGCGAAGAACGCTACTTTACATTTTTGTTTGGAATTAGATGCATACCTATTATCAAAGTTTTAAATTAGAAAAGTTTAAAAGCGAAAGCGGTAGCTCAGGTGAGCCTTTTTAACTTTGTCTCTAGTGTAGCAATGTATCTGCGATGCTTCTAGTATTGCAGAGATATCTATAGGCGCTTATTTGCCACCAAAACTCATTTTTAACCGACTTCAAAGAGGAGGAGGTTCTCAATTCGTCTGCATTTTTTTTTGTATGTTTTTTACGCGATTTCTCCGGCAACTGGGGATGGATTTGGAAAATTCTTTTTTTCATGGATAGGGTAGATAAATTTTATTAACTTTGCTTAGGTAGTTTTTCAGTAAGCTTCAATAAACCATATTTTTTCCACTAAGTGTTTATTAATGATGGTAAAATAACTTCCTGTCACTGTTATTTACATAGCAAGTATTGGTTACGAATTTGTGTTGGCTAGGTACCACAATTAAGAAGTGGAAAATAAAAGCTTATTACAAAATAGAACAACCGATTTCCAAAAAAAAAAGCAGCACAGTGAAAAATTACTTAAATTTCCAAAGTCGGTGGCAAAAAACGAAAATACAAAACCAAAGACACTGAATTCCGAAATTAAAGTTATTTTTCACTTTGTACTGTTTTTTTTGGAAGTCAGTTGTTTTTTCGTTAAACACAGCTAATTTTGTTGGCCTCGTCAAAACAAACCTCATCATCATAGCCTAGCTTTTTCCACTTTAGTCGGGGTCAGCTTCCAGTCTAACCGGATGAAACTGAATACCAGTATTTTACATATTATGGAGCGACTGCCTATCTGACCAAAACCTCGTCAAAACCTACCTCAAATCACTCATATCAAATTAATTGATGATTTTATACGTAATTCAAACGTAATAAACCAAATACTGTTGTAGCATACGGTCAAAATGGCAGCCAGTCAGACAAACGACGCGTAATGCGGTGTATTACGACACACTCATTCTGATATATTGCACAGAGACCTGACAAGATTAATTTATATGACCGCGACAAATTTTGGTTGGAAACTCTTTATTTGTTTAACGGTGATCGTGATGATTCCAGCATCGATTGTGCCACCATCTCTTTTTTCGTGGGTGTCAAAAATGGCAGTACCATAATTATGATACCGACATAGATAGATATCTATCCAATCTGCTTATGAAATATGGTGGTTTTATCATTACCCTTTATGGTCGTTAATTACAGCAGTCAAGTGTTTAGTGAAAATTATTGACCGAGCGAGCGCGAAGCGTCTCCGTTTCAGCTTGGGCAAAAATGCTTTCGTATGTCCAGATGTCCGGCGGATGGCTGTTCTCCTCTACAGGTCGCATTTCTCAACCGATACTCGTGAAATTTTGTGAGCAGGTTCGATAATTATATAGAATTTTTTAACTATTCCTTTTTTTAAAAAAAACAAAATAGCGGAGATATAGGTAACGAAAATGTAAAAAAAAACTGCCATTTCGCGCTCTTTGCGCTCGCTTTTTGTTTGAAAGATTTTAATTTATTCAGTTTTAAGCTATGCAACGACAGACTCCTTTATTTGTTTCGAAAAAGTAGAGTTTCCTCTTGTAGCTGGTATTCGATTATGTCAGTTAGTAGCACTTGTATAAACTGAAGCCCGGTACCTAGTGTAGCTTCTCTACCTATACCTATTGCATTGCGTAATACAATAGTTTCTTTCAAGTTTCATGATTTTCCGAACGAAGTTATTCTTTTCTGTAGGTATCATTAGCACGAAATAAAGAATGAAATGGTACCGTTTTAAAACAAAAACATTTAGTATTTTGGAGAAGCTAAAATACTTTTAGTGTTCGTCTCTAACGACTTTAGCTGTGGGACAGATAATCTGCAACGTTAGGTCTCCTGAATCACATAGTATGCACTTCCTCGCGCCACAAGAACAATATATTGTCCCGGCGGACACATCGGTAAGTGCAGGCTCTTTAATGTGTGGAAACGCTTCGGGGGACGAAATTTAGTGATCTAGTTTAGGCTCCTCGGTTAAAGGATTGTATGTGTGCGGTCACCAAATGTGATAAGTAACCAGGGTCCTCGGATATAGTTGAAGTTTTACAAGAAACCGATGGATATTTACCAATAAAATTTAACTTAATAGAAAACAAACAGTTAATTTAAAATTTATTAAATTAAATTTCATTTGAAAACATCCATCGGTTTCTTAATAAACTTCAACTATATCGATGACCCTGGTTACTTATCTCTTTTGGTGACTGTACCTTGAAAACTCATGACCATTTAAAAATTGCGAAACAGAATGCTAATATTTCTGTCGTAACCCGACTATGAAAGAAGAAAGAAAGAAAGAAAAATAGGTTTATTTGTCACAGAAACACGTGCATACAAAAAAGATAATTAGCTCTAGAAACAATGTAAAATAAAAATAAAATAACAAAATAAACTATCAGCTCTGATTCCAATTAAAATAAAATAAACATAATATAACATCACGCCAGTAATCCCCTAAGGGTTAGGCAGTTATTTAAGTCCCATGTAACAGGGCGCGAACCTATGGCTATCAAACGGGTACAAATCCAGACTCCGGGTTGCTACTAAGAAATTCCTGTTGGAAAAACCCAATAACACTTCGCTCGACTTGGGAATCGAACCCAGGACCTGATGCTCACCAATAGCCCTTGCGGCCACTAGACCAACGAGGCAGTATTTTTTTTTTACTTTATAATGTTTGCATATCAATGTAGATTGTACAGGGATCGGCCATTTTATTGTAAAAACTTATATTAATTAAGGTGAATCCTTAGCTGTAGCCCGCCAAATTCAAGTTTTCTTTGGTTTTTTTGCAAATTGCAGCTCTGTTTTACGTCGTATGTTGATCAAAATGCGATTCGCGACTGAAGGAAAGATATATTTACTGAATAGTAATCAACGATTTCATATCAATCGTCAAACTTTGGATATTTGTTCCACCTAAGAATTTTATCAGAATATTTCATATGGAAATTCTTAGGTGGAACAAATTTCCAAAGTTTGAAATTTGAATTTGGCGGGCTACAGCTGAGAATTCACCTTAAGTAGGTACTTACAATCTATACAAATAAATTTTACTTTACTTTACCAATCTTGCTGATTGGGTACTCTTTTCACCACGATTCATCCTTGTCTCAGAGGAGAAGAAAGCTGGCCCTATAGATCTTATCCCATATATTTTATCTTTTCAGGTTTTTTTAGCTTTTTTGCAGGCTACCTGGCAAATGGCGTGCCGATCGCTAAGTACTAGAGCTATAAAAGTCTGATTTAAATACTAAAGCCCACTTGCACCATAGTAGCGCTAAACGTATTTAAAACATTATTCTGTCTGTCATCTTGAAACAATGGCCTGAAAGAAAAGAATATTTGAAGGGTTATTTACAAAAACCGCACAACTTCTTTTTGTAATTTTTTCAGTAAAGACAAAAAACTTCATAGCATCGTCAATGTTAAAGATAAAAAATTGAATTTAATTTATGTTAATGATGTTAATGAGTCACAAATTAAATTATGTATTATTTTAATCTTAAATACTTCACATTACTGCAAACTATTTATAAGAATACTTTACAGTTGTGATGTTTTTTTAAAAACGTGGTAGTTAAGTTATTTTTGTAAAAATATTATTGAAGTTCAGCTGTATTTGTAAAATACTAAAAATCATTATGGTGCTCCAAACCCCAAACTTTTGTTCTTTCTCACAACATCTACTTTCTTTTCCTTCTTTTTTCTCTTCATAATACTAATATTATTGTCCTGTAAGCTAACTACATTTTCCGCCATTTTTGAAAAGTGTCAACGTGTTTTTTTTTTTACAAAAACAGCTTATTCTATGTAGTTAATCCGTTTTTGCAAAATTTCTCGTTAGTTATGTTGTTTTTGTAAAATCGCGGTATTTTCGGCAACGCTTTTTTATGCTTTAATGTTGTTTTTGTAAGAAGCTAAATATAGCAAACGAATGCTTTTGAGCCACAGATTATAGAAATCCAAAAAACAAAAATATGAAAATGTGAGTTATGCTGTTTTTGTAAAAAACCCTTAATTTTTTAATCGTTAAGCTTAAATGCGTTGTGATTTGTGAGGCAAGTGGCCTTTAATAATCTAAATACACTCAGTAGTAATGAATACGGGACACCAACATAAACCTTTCCGAGTAAATTTCCGAGATGTTAAGCTAGTAACCCGGATTCATTGCTCTCGAGTGTACTCTGATATAATAACGAAATCTTAACAATACAGTGTCTTATTAATTTGCCCTGCGAACACTGCCCATCCAGCCCCGATATAAGCTTTAGTGCCCTCTCGTGATAAGAGACGACGTGACCCTTTCTCATCTAATATTCATAGGAACTAAGTACCTGAAAAATACACGTCAATAATATAATAGTTTAACGGATTAACCAACTCCGTTATTATAGATTTTATAAAGAAAATTAGTTTCGGAAGGACATACAAAATGGGTATTTAAACTTAAACAAAAGTTGTGCAACATGTTTTGAGTTGCTGGCCCGACATTGCATGCAGTTTTTGTGTGAAACAAGTTTTCAGCAACCGGAACTCATGCAATTGGGTTGCGCTACTTTTATTTACAACGAATATGGGGTTTAATAATAAGGTAATTAAGTAATGGCATGTATTTAACGCAGCGACAAATTAATATGAATTTGTGATTCAAAAATAATTAAAGCCGGTAGCAAAAATAGTAGGTTGGCAGCTACATCGAAGGATAATTTTGAGTAGAAAGTAGCAGCTTAATAATCAGTTGTTTGTGTGTTTTAATTTAAACTAGCATCGAGTTTTTGTTTTGGCGAGGCCTCCCATTTCTGAATGGCAATAATAATGTGTAGTCAACGGAGCCCTGCTTGGCGGTGCTCCTGCTTCTGGGGGGTTAAAAAAAAAATACTTCTAACCTAACCTGTCCGACTCGGGGTGCCCGAAGTCCCAAGCTCGCTTCGCTCGCTCTTGCATCCTATCCCACTGTTAATATTAGTCGCCATGTCATTATTTATAGTAATAAAATAAGAAAAATAATAATAAGTTTATTCTACAACAACGAGAAAAACACATACTTAAAGCTAATCATACACAAACATGATTGTACAAGAGGTCAGAAAACAGCTTGGACAGCTGGCTCCTGAACTAAGTAAAAAGATACTTGTATCTCAGGAGCTAAAGTTCCTCATAAACATTGATTAAATCAACCTAAATGCCTAAGTTAAAGTTACTCAGTAATTACATGAATGAGTATTGAGGGAGGTATTCAACTGCCGGGACTGCGGATTGTTCGAAAGAGTTACCGTGGCCCTGGCGCACAGGCAACTGAAGGAACACGGGTGGGTTTTAGTCAGTAAGACTCTGACACGCCCTTCCGCTCCGCCCAGAGCGGGAGAAGTCATTTGATGATTTCCCACACAAAAAAATAAATAAAAAGGTAGGTATTCATGAGGTGATCATTAATATATTTTCTGTATCGTCGTAAGACAAATTCAGCAACCAATTTGTTAGCTTTGCTTTCAGTGCAAACTTGGTCAATGAGTAAATATCGACTAACGACTATGTACCTCGCCTATGATTTAAATTGGCCCTGTTTAATATGTTCGCTACCTTAAAGTGGCGGCCATTATGTAGTTAAGCTATTGCATAGCTTTTATCGCGGGCTTTGAGCGCGGCGACCGAATCAAGAAATTCCGTAACGAAAATAAAACCTAACACCCCCCACTCCGCCTACCATGTAGCTCGGCCGAGCGTTCGCTTAACGTGTATGTATATGGTACGACTGTATTTGAATTAATATCAAAGAAAAAAAAAACTGCATAAATAAAAAACAAATAAATAATTATAATTGCATAAGTTGATAAAAAATGCTATGCAATAGCTTTACCGCGGCAGTCCCAGAGTGCCACACGTGTTTTTTTTTATAATTCCTTGCATTTTAAAGCTCATCTAATATAATTATTGCTAAAATATTTAATCGCCTGGAAAATAATTAGCCTTAAGTAATTACACACAATTACAGTAAGGCTAATTGCTTGACTTGCATCGCTAAGGGTATTTCAAGTATTTGTGCAAATCCAAAACAAAATACTTAATGAGTCTGTTATGTCAGCGGCATAAGCTCCCATAACAGGCAAAATCAATATAAAATCGTCCAAATTAGCAACTAAATCAAATGCCGCGACAGTAAGTTATGCATAAACTCCAAGTAGACCGTTAAATTAACCACAAAACAGATTTAAAATTACATTTTCCGCTACGGAGTCACAATTGGCTGGCACTTGGCAGATTCCGGCCAAGTTCTTGACGGCTGTTATTAATCAAGGAGTGTCGTGTGATCGTTGTTGCTTCGTTTTTAAATCGTGTGTCGGGACTGAGCCTTAACAGGGTTTTCTGATTAATTGGTACCTACATGAATCAGAGCTTTTTATTGTTACGTAGCGGCATCTACATCGCCACATACGAGCTACGCGTCAAACTGACGTCTAAATCCTGCATCGCGCAAGCAGAGTTTACCGCACAACTGGTATATATACAACGTCCCGACATCAAACGCTGGGCAAGTGCCCACCAGACTCGCATCTGTGGGACATCGGTTATGACTGGGTGCTGCGCGCTGACCTCGGCGGTGTCAGCGTGGTGTGCTACGCCGACGACACACTGGTTCTGGCGCAGGGGAGGTCGCACCAGGCGGCAGCCGAATTAATGACACGCGGGGTTGAGACGGTCGTTTAGAGGATCCGGTAATTGGGGCTCGAGGTGGCCTTGCACAAGTACGAGGCCATGTGTTTTCATGGACATTTGGGAATGGCGCGAGGAGGCGAAACGCCGGGGCGTAACTCCGATGCCGCGAAAAATTGCGGCACAGCGGACAGAGCTCCGGCGGGAATTCATGGCGACATAGAGAGTGCGACTGTCGCAATCCAGTGCTGGGCACGCCACAATTGCGGCGGTAAGTCCCCTCTTTGAGGAGTGAGTGAATTTTACACCCTGTTTCTCATGCCTCTATACTGGTGATCCCGAACATGAACGTCAGCGCAGCCTTCGTGCAACTACTTCGGCGTGACGTCATCATCATTACTTCTGCAAGTTTGGCAAGAGTGGCGAGTCGCATAGCCAGCCAGCACCCACGGCTTCTACGGGTATTCTGACCACCATCCGCCCATTAGTAATACGGTAGGTGTAGTTCCTATATTGCTCTGTCTACCCCTATCGAGATTAAATGAGTTTTCTTATGTAATTATTCGAGACAATGATGGAAACTGTTTCATAATGGGATAGATTAAGTTGTAATTATTTTAGATTTTATGTATTTTGTTTTCCCTTCTACTCTTACACACGTTGTCTACATCTCCTTAATATACTCTCCTATCGCAGGTATGCTGGAAAAGATTTCTTTAGAAATAAGCATCACCTTTGTACGTTTTTTCCTGTTCCTTTATTATTGTTTGTTTATATATGTGTGTACATAAACGGTTAAATAAATAAAAAACACGTGTGGCACTCGGGGACTGCCGCGGTAAAGCTATTCCATAGCATTTTTTATCAACTTATACAATTATAAAAAATAAAAAAAATGTTTATGCAGTATTTTTTTTTCTTTGATATTAATTCAAGTACGGTCGTTCCATATACATACACGTTAAGCGAACGCTCGGCCGAGCTACATGGTAGGCGGAGTGGGGGGTGTTAGGTTTTATTTTCGTTACGGAATTTCTTGATTCGGTCGCCGCGCTCAAAGCCCGCGATAAAAGCTTTGCAATAGCTTAAAAAAGAATATTGTAGTATGATAATATTACCCTTATCATTGTTGCTTGTAATTTTGTACAGTAGGTGTGTTTTGATTTTGATTCAAAGAAACGATTTTCCCAAAAATTTATGGATTTAAATTTCAATAAAAAGTCTTTATTTGAAGGCCTATTAATAATGACTTGTTAATAAATCCTAAAGCTCTAAAACCCTATTTAATTCGAAAAATGTAACACATAATTCAACCTACAGCGACTCATTCAAAGGAAATAACTTTCATAATGAACTAACCCGCAGCCACCATCCACCATGTAGGTAGATAGTCCCTAGCTATAATTTATAACGAACGGTTTCACTGGCAGCGCTTTCATCGCTGAAAAGCGCGTGCGATGAAAAACTTTGCCATTTAATTAGAGGCTCTACAGTCTTTCGGTTTTTGAGCTTGTTCAATTAGTTTTGCGTTTAGGTGGAACTTTTGTAGTTGTATATGTGTCAATAGTATGTAGGGTGGGTTGGTGGTTTTTGTGAGCACTCTTAGAAGTGTGTGTTAAAAGTTAATTTTGGGAAATGTTTTCCTTTTGGCGTAGATGAAAACGCTTTTTAATTGTTGTTAAGCTTTCGGTTACAACGTAAATACATGCGTTTTGAGTCAACTTAATGAACCTGTAATTCTGTTCAGGTTTTAAGAAACTTTGGACTGATTTCAATATTTCAATACTCAGATATATTTTTCTGAAGAATAAATGAGACAGTTTGAGATAAATTTTCCGTATAAAAGCTGATTCTTCAGATAAAAGTTATCTGACGAGTAACTACGTTTTAAATTAATGTGTGACCTGGTTTTGTTAATAAGTTTCATTGTTTCCAAGACATTAATGATTTTTGTGTATTTAAAAATAACTTTAGCTATAGTTATTTTTACACAAAAGTATCTGTGCGTTTTTACAGTCATGTTGAATATGTCTGCGCTAGGCTCCTGCGTTACACCAAAATAAACAAACTTTACTAAATTAATTAGACTTCTAGTATGTTTTTAATTACAACAGTCGTTGTTTGTCTGTTCTAGATAATATATTATTTTTGTAAATGAAAAATAGTGTTAGATGAAATTAAGGACGTAACTCTTGGTCAGGCTATTAGAGTTTATTATTACTTATTTGCTGTTGGTATTATTATCGGGCAAAGTAATTAGATCGCAGAAGTTGTTTATGGCTTTAGTGGTAATGGAAAAAGTACGCGGTGGTTACTGTTAATTAAAGGCCCAATGATGTATGAACGTAAATGAAGCACAACGAGTAGTAGTATGTAAGGAGGGATCGTCGCCGGTGGCGTTCTGTAGTTTCTGCTTACTCCCACGGAAAGAAGGCGTGAGTTTATCTATGCATGTTTATGGCCCAATTAATAAAATAAATAAACACTATGGTTACTATTTTCCCGGTTTAATGCAATTATGGGCCTATCTTTTGAAAGGGGATTAGCTCATCCTCTGCTTGGTTTCCCGCGTTGTCGTTTTCGTTGGTGTCATTTCAACATTGGTTCAGAAAGAATTCAGTACAAAGAAACTGTCTATTTGTTTAATGAATTGTTAAATACAAATTATAACCCTCATTCCCTAACAACAATAGACCTGACAGAGGATTCCTTACTGAAACATAACTACAGTAAAATCATTAAAAAAAAAAACAAGAAAAGTCTAAAACGTTATTCCTAAAAATTGTCAATTCAGGAAAGAACGTGTTATTCTTATAAATAAATTGAAGAACTATCAAATTAAATTTGAAGATAGTATAAATATTTATGAAATAGAAACTCAACGCTTACAGTCTGAAATTCAAGTTCATACAAACACACCAATAAATTAGCGCACATTCTTGATAATATCGCCACTTAAACTCAATCTACCAAAGCCACTCTACAACAATGACTAACAAACAAAACTTCCAAAACACCAAGTTAACAAAAAAGGCCCTTTCTGTAACAAAATCTGGCACAAGATTCCGCGCTTATATTTCGGTCAATTTCATTGCGTGATGCGCAAGAATGAGAATGATGGATTAATCCTTAATTGCTATGACAACACCAACTGTTCTCGAATTTCTTCAGTTGCCCTAAAACGTCTTATGCTTCCAAAACACTCGTCGCTCTTTAATTTTTAATGCAGCCTCACTGGTGAACGTTTCCTGAAAAATATTTTTTAATATTAGGCGGAAGTCAAAAATCATTTTTCCGTAGAACAATATTTTTAGACAGTGTTTTTAAGACTTTTGAAAATATTGGTAATTTTTATATTTTTGTATAGAAACATTTTTGTGTTACCAACTTAGGACGATTGTTTATGGATGAAAGCCACCAACCAGAAGAAGATATTTTTCCAGTGGGGACACAATATAAACGACGGTTTTTCACTTATCCAGGCAAATAATAAGTGAAGACTAAGCTAAAACATCTCTAAGAAACCTTTATACGGTTTTGTTGTTGATAATCATTCTAAGCTTATTTACCCACCACTGTAAGCCCAGGTACGCACGGGCGATTTTTTTATTTAATGGCGCACTGGATTTTCAACTCTCAGTGTTGGGAAGAGCATTGAGAATCCATTAGCGTGCATTCCAGTGCGTCAAAAAAACACTGTTGGATTTTCAACTCTCGGCGCTAAGCAGTCCGATGAAAATCCGAGCGCGATAAAAAATCGCCAGTGGGTAGACCCTTTGTTCACGTTTTTATCCGCTTACAATACAAAGCTCCAGTCTATTTCTGGTTACATTCAATCCATAATAGGAACATACGTGTATTTTGGCAAAACACGCTCGTTCATTCAGCCTAGTGAAAACAACTGTGACAACAATAGTTTTTCCTCAATAAAAACTAGAATATAACTAGCGTTCCCATATCGTTGTGGGTCCAGTGACATTCGTGTAATAGTGTGAATAAATGACACAGGCCTGGACTGGATCCGGTGGGTCTTTTGCGTTTGTCCTTATAGTTGCGAGTCCTTTTTGTTAAGGGCATGTTCGCATTCTCCCAGCCTACTGGAAAAGCAGTGTCTTAATATGATAACTTAATTTCTCTGATATTAATCAGAGAAACTAAGTTATCATATTAAGGCACTACCTTATTCATTATGGTCTAGTTTTAGGGAAATTAATCATAATCATTGAACCACACCGTTAATTAGTTATTTTCCTTTCAATTTTCCATCTAATAAAGTGAAGTTTCCAAACTCATCAATCATTTCTCTCTTCTCAAATCTCAATACTTTCAAAAGTCCAGGAAAATTAATCTTGAGAGTATTTTAATTAAGTTGAGGTAACCTTACCTTACGTCAATACATACTTTAAGAGGAGTTACAGTTTCATTCAAAAAAATTTTTTTTGAGTCCAATAAGAGAGCCTCTGCAAGAGCTTACCAAAGATTTAAATTGCTTGATTTGCTCTACCGCGTCAAAAGATGGTCACATTTCTTTTTCTTTTTGACACTTCTGACATTTTGATGGTCTTTAAAAGATCTCTTTTACCGACAAGACCGCCTATTGTGTCACCCTATGTAAAATTTCTACATTTATATTTTATAATTTATATCGTGTATAAACAGTATTCTATTCTAGTTTTTTACCACTGCACGAGCTAAATATTCTGTATGCTTGTGTTACATGATTTTAGTTAGTATTCGACTTTGCCTTAAGCACGACAATGTCAACGCAGCGAACAAACCAGTTGTACTTGAAACTGTGCGTTATGCGGGTCTCATCCACGACCTTTGCAAATCCATTCTTATGAGAATTTCTTTGTAGGTGCCACATTACGTCGCTCTTAGTTAAAATTTTATTTGAGTTGAGTGCATTTACTTAAAAACTAGAAGGTTAAGTTTTATATTAAAGACAAAAAAATACTGAAAAAGTATCAAACAGGCAGACATACGTAGGTACAATACAACTATTTTCTTAATATTCCTCGGCAAATATCGTGTTTCGTCAGTCGTCGGATTTCTATCAGTTGCCCTTTGCACTTGGTGCAGACCGGACGCTCTCAATCGACTTTGAATATACTTCGAAGTTGATTGAGAGCAACACTTACATTGTCGATTGAGAGTAAACACTTGGGTACGTAAGCATTTATCCATCCTAATTTTATAAATGTGAAAGTAACTCTCTCTGTTACATTTTTACCCCTTAATGGCTGACCGGCTTTGGATGAAATTTGACACGGGTAGACCATGATCTGGGTAGAATATTGGATACTTTTTTATTCCGGTAGTATATTCCCGTGGGATAATTTCCGACCTCCATGCGGGCTAAGCCGCGGCCAAACGCTAGTAGTACATAATATTAGAGACAATGTTGGTACTCAATAATATTAGATCCAGGCGTTTGAATACGAACATGAGGAAGTTTCATCGTTACTGAAACTTCGGAACGTTTGATCTTCATTCCATGTTGCAAGCATCGATGGTGCAAATTCAAAGTTCATAAACGACAAATTCTACATATATCAATAAGTACATGTTCATAGGTATTTACATAGTCCCGATTGCACTACAAATTACTAATCACATTTAGTGCTAAACGAATAACGTAGTCCTATTTCTGTCAATTGTTTAAAGTTGACAGAGACAGAATAATATTTAAACATGGTTAGCGTTAAATGTGATTAGTGATTTGAGGTTTAAGCGGGCCTATGCATCATAGAGTCAACTTTTACCAAATAATTTAGAACAGTTACTTTTGAAACTACGTGAAAAATCTGCTGAGAAAGTTTCGGTTATACCGTAATGAGAAGTTTTCCGTCTCCATTTCATTCGACGTTTTATTCCGGCGGAACGACATACGAGAGGCAATGTAGGATGTGGTAAAACATTGCGAGTCGAGGCTCTTGAATTATTTCAAGCCTGTCTCAGACCTTTTCATCCGCCCACTCCTTCAGAAAATAGAAAAAATAATGGAAAATCACATGAGTTTCAAGCTATGTTCTTCTTTTTATAGTTTTCAGTAGAACTACAAATATTTTTTTCAGGAAAAGAACCAAAATCTAATCTAACTTTTTGAATTTATTAGTCTCTATGGAGAACATTTTATTATAAATCATAAAATATACTTATTTTAAACTAAATATTAAATCTTGGAAGGAAAGCGCTGTGGGAGCGAACGGCAAAGAAACTGGGTTAGTAGGTATCATGCCTAGGTATTTGAGCTTACTTCTGTTGCTCCGCGTTTTGCCGTCCTTTACAATATTTATTTTTGTTTTTTTTATAAGGTTGCAGCTTTCATTTGTTTACATATTATTAAAGGATTCCTTCCCGTTTGTCTGTTTTTGTAACATTTATGAATTTTCAACACAATTATTTGAAAGAATTATTTTATTTATTCTTAATTCTTGATATAAAGGTTTGGATTGATTTTAAACCCTCCAACTTCCAATATTCGATCAGTTATTTTGTAGGTAGCTGAAAATAAACGCGTGTCAATTAGCGTGTTTCTTCTTTATCACTTAAATAAAAAGGAAGATGGAAATAAACTCCTAATAGGAAAATACTTCTAAATAGGTATTAGTGACAAGCGATCACTATACATTTCTTCGCTCTAAGATCGCGCTCAGTGTTTCTAATTAACTGCTCTTTCTTGTCCGTCACTGATTGGTAGTATTCGCGTTAATGCCGTCTTTATCAATACAAAATTATATCTTACTAGATGTTAAAACTATGGCTTTCAAAAGTGAACAAAAACGATCAGATCAATTAAGATTATTAATGGAACAGTTTGGAAAGATGACAGGAAACTTTTGTGTATCAATGCATAAAGTGCTTACAACAAAATAAAAATGGCTACAGAAGAAACGCTAAAAGTAAAGTGGATAAACAAAGAAATTATAATCCACTCGACAACATTTTTCAGCCTAAACTTTGTTACTAAAATACTATAACGTCCAACGGTTTAAGTTGCAAGAAAAACGATGTCAATTCTCTACCGGAGACCTGAGCCGAATAATATTTACACAGAAACAGACCAAATTTATCTAAGTACGTCCTTGCTTTCTAGGTCGGAAGAGAAAAATGTGGAGCGACTAAGCTTTTATGTTTGGCAACAAATACAATATTGTTCCCGTAAGTGAGTACCGGAGAACGGAATTAAATGTCGGATAAGATTGACGACCCCTGTTAAAGTTCTTACACCTAGAGTCCGTAATAGATTAGAGTAGGGCTATCTTAAAGTGGTGTTGTGGTTTTAATTTGGGTATATAATAATTTTTAAACACCTTTATTTTAATTTTATGATAGGTAGCTTACGTTTTTCATCGGGAGCACAGGCGTGATTTTAGTTTTAAAAAAAAAAGCTCCGTTTGAGCGGGAAAAACATAAAAAGATTTGGATACTCGTATTCTTATTTCAAAACACGCACGTGAGTAAAATCGTAAGCAATATTAAACATGATGTTGTGGTGGTATTAGTTTAGGTGAGGGAAGATTGTGTAGGTTATACAGGATCAAATTAAATTAGCTAGCGAAACTCCGCAAACGTGATGGGTATCGATTACTAAATATGATAACGCAAAAAAAACTGGTAAAGTGCGAGTTGGACTCGCACACGAAGGGTTCCATGCCATATTTAACACTACATATTAAAAAAAAAAACGTGTTTCTTGTCGGAACCCCCTTAAATTTTTAACTTTATTTTATTGTTATTATTTGTTGTTATTATTTGTTGTTATAGCGGCAATAGAAACACACACTGTGAAAATTTCAACTGTCTACGGTCTGGCTACTGTCTATTACGGTTCATGAGATACAGCCCGCTGACAGACAGATGGACGGACAGGCGAAGGCTTGGTAATAGGGTTCCGTTGGCACTCTTTGGGTCATCTTAATCAACCTATAATGTTCCCACTGCTCGGACACAGGCGTCCTCTCTGTGAGAGGAAGTGGATCATAATCCACCACGCAGGCTCAGTGCGGGTTGGTGGATGACACATGTCTTCGATTTTTTTGGTTCTAGGACATGTCGGGTTCCTCATGATGTTTTCCTTCACCGTTTTGAGAGCACTGGTAAAGTGCCTGCCTGGGTCAGAACTCAGGACCTTCGACTCGTAAGTCGCGGCCAGTACTACTGGGCCACCACTGCTCAAATTAATTCGATGATTTGTTTGGGGTCATCGACCGTAGTTAGTGTAGTCAGAGTCACTTGAAATATTAGTTAAAAAAAATCGTTTTTTTTGTATTAACTTCACAGACGTGATAGGTATTTCAACACGATAAAACAAAAGAAAACAGTTATTCTCAACTACAACCCTACCAGAGGTCATTGACCCCAAAAATAAACATTAAACCTTTTTTATTTTTTATTTATCGTGTTTAGATTTCTATTTTACTTTAGGAGCCTGCGATATTTGGAGAAATGGTAGATGGAATCACTCAGGGTTGTACCGACAATTGCTACAGATGTTTTTAACAAAACGAGAAATGACATTCGAGTCGATAAAAATATAGAAGACATGCTTTTTAGCACTGGATTTTCAGCTAGATAAGGTATAATATTGAACAGACTCTACTAGACTACTTTAGGTGCTAGTGAACTCAATGAACTAATCTAAAAGTTAAATTAGAATCAGCCAATACACACACTATTTTCGTTTAATTCGATACCATCATGGTAGAATTTGCCTCTAACCAGTCGCCCTGAATGAGGAATGATATTGAACCTGACAAATGTTTTCGTAATAGTAGCCAGGTGTCTCTTAAATTTTAGCGGGACGCTAAACTAATAAGGATACATCATAATATTCATAATACAATCGCAAAGTTGAATATTTTTGTAGGCTCGAGTAAATGACACGTTGACTCTAGAATTTTGCCCTAATTAAAAATTAAGTCATCACGTCGTGAAGAAAAATCATGTAAGAATGATGTTTTTGTGGTAGGAATTTAGGTACGTCTTGTGTATTGTTATAGGATTTATAAAAATGAGGTTAAATCCTGATATGACTTTAGCATACTAGGTATGGAGAATACGTGTCAATTAGGTGTGAGTATTATGTGAATAAACTTGAAATAAACTCGTCAAAATCTAGGCCAGGATTTGTGAATGTTGAATGAATCTGACGTAATTTTCTAATTGCCAAGTGCGTTTTAATATGTTATAATTTCAAAAAAAATGTACAAAGGTACACACTTGTCTAACGATATTCATAGCTTTTCGATAAAAAATGCACCAAAAACGATACTTTTCAAAATACCATCTACTAAATCCGGAAACCCCATTGGCGAAGAATTGAATGTCATCTTATTCGTCGATATTGCGACAGTAGTTTACGAGAAATCACAAAAAGTCAATTCCCTCGTATGTATGTTTAAGGGGTGAATTTATAAACCTCTCTCGAGTCAGGTGTGCGTAGGTAAATAGAAAGCTTTTGGCACCCCTGGAATTATTTGTTTGCTGTCATCTTTTGCGGATCTGTACGATTTTTTTCTGTAATGCGTGACGCTGTGCATTGGGATTTATCATACTGTTATATTCTTAAAACAAATATTATAAAGGAAGAAAAACTTTTTCTTTTGCAATAACACGTAGTTAATCAAATTCTGAATACTTTCGCGCACAATTTTACAAAAAAATACAATAAAATAATATCGGTTAATTAATATTTTTCGAAGAAAAGAGACTGGTATTTTTTATTTTACCTACTATTTATAAGCTTACCGGATATTATGATAAATTTATTTCGCCTTTCATAAATTTATTTGTGAATGCCCCTACATGTGTAGCAAAACCATGGGTAAATAATATTCGTTTCACACCACATGCTCGATAATGTCAAATTATATGTCATTCAAACCTAACTTAAAGTAAGTCATTAAAGCTCTGGGGTCTAGCCGGGCAATAATATTGTACTGAATTTAATTATGGCCCGCAGGTCATTAATGTGATTTGAATTTGGAACATTGGAACCTCAAGTAAAAATCGCATAAAACATTTTCCATGGTAACATACTAATCCTAGAAATCTGCACAAAAAATAAATAGTTTGGTAATCGAACTGGCCACCAAGAGTAGAATACAAATGAATAAAAAGAACACAAATAAAAAAGGCGCGAGTACTGCAATTTGCTTTGCTGTTAAACAACATATTCTCACAAAATGTCGAGTGGCGATAGTTTGAATCCGGAGTACATTCAATCTGAAGCCATTGGGATCGCTAATAATCTACTCTCAGAAAACTCCAAAGCATCGTATATGAAAGCCTACGACGATTTTTACAAATTGAAAGCTATAAAAGGCGTTAAGTCTGTATCTGAATCAGTGCTTTTAGTCTACTTCCAGCATTTATCATGTACAAAGAAGTCAAGTAGCCTATGGTGCATCTATTCGATGCTCAGATCAACAATAAGCATTAAACATAATATTTTAATTAATACATACACCGAATAACTGGTATTTATAAAAAGGGAATCGGAAGGGCTATCTTGCTAAGAAATCAAAAAATTTCACAGCACAAAATGTGGAAACGTTTCTAAATGTAGCCCAATTTTTTTTTATTTTTTGGGTGAGAAATCATCAAATGATCTCTCCCGCTCTGGGCGGAGCGGAAGGGCGTGTCAGACTCTTACTGACTAAAACCCACCCGTGTTCCTTCAGTTGCCTGTGCGCCAGGACCACAGTAACTCTTTCGAGCAATCCGCAGCCCCGGCAGGCCTCGGTCCTATCGGACCCCGTCAATTTTGCTGACATCTCCTTGAGGCGCGCGTGGAACACGACACGCCGTCGACCCGGGCCTGGTCCTTACCGGACGGCGAGCTGCCCATTGCTCGCCGTCCACAAGCGCGCGCCTACGGTGGCCGGGAGTCGGCAATCGACTCCCGACGCCCAGGGTGTCTCCTTCTGCGGCGACTAGGGGCGCGAGGGCGCAGTGATTGCCTCTCCCTCTCGCGCTCCGCCTCCTTCGCGAGCATTACTGCTTCGCAGAAAGAGGTGACGGCTTTCCATTCCCTCTCGCTCCGTACCATGGCCTGACCCAGGGCCGGACGCGAGAGGTCGCCGCCGCCGATCGCCGCTACGAGGACACGGCGGTGCTCCGCCCAAGCCGGGCAGAGCTTCACCGTATGCTCCACCGTGTCCTGCGGTCGATCCACACAATGGTAACACCCGGGTGTTTCCTCCCGCCTTATTCGAAACAGGAACCTTCCGAAACAGCCATGTCCGGTGAGGACCTGCGTCAGGCGGAAGGTGAGGACGCCGTGGCGCCTCTCAAGCCACTCCTCAAAGAGGGGTCTTACCGCCGCAATTGTGGCGTGCTGCTGCTGCCCTGCGCTGGGTTGCGACAGTCGCACTCTCCATGCCGCCATGAGATCCCGCCGGAGCTCTGTCCGCTGTGCCGCGATTTCTCGCGGCAGCGGAGTTACGCCCCGGCGTTTGCCTCCTCGCGCCACTCCCAAACGTGCGCGAGGACCTTTGCCTCCAGATCCCACGGTGGTAATCCGGCAAGGAGGCTCGCCGCCTCGCAGGAGACCGTGCGGTATCCCCGTACCATCCGGATGGCCATGACCCTTTGGGACGCGTTCAACCGGCGGGCTGGCTGGAGCCTCAATGAACGCGCCCACAACAATGAATGGCCTAACTTGTAGACTGTATATTTGTAGACCTTTTTCTATTTTGTTGAGTACCTGTTACTTGTTGACAGGCCTACACTGTCCTCCCATACCTATTAACACTGTAATTTGAAAAAAAAGCGCCACTTATTTTTAATCATGGAGTTTCTTGCCAGCTCTTCTCCATAGGAAACGACCAATTGGAACCGTGCACCTAGCTTCTGACGTTTCATAAAAGCCCATGTAGGTTTATGTCAAATAAAATATTTTGATTTTGAAAATCGAAGATATCCAAAAAAAAAACAGATTTGTTAATCTGACTGTGTTTCGATATCTTCGATTTTAATGTTTAAGAGTTAATTTCCCCGACAATTGCCATTCACTCTAAAAATCAAGGCCACCTGTAACAAAAATAGACAAAAATAGACATTTGATTTTTGTATCTGGCAACTACAGCTGTTAAATTTGCCAGATACAAAATCAAAGACAGAACGGTTATTGGTAGTCCGTGGAGAATACGTAAGAATTCTCGAAATGTACCCAGCCCCTCTAATATAAACACTAACAGATTTTTTGTAGCTTATAATAATGGCAAGTACACCAGCAAAGTCATTGGCAAACATAAGATCAACACCATAACGAAAAAAATTGCGAAATACCTTAAATTGACAAACACCGAGCTCTACACAGGCCATTGTTTCAGAAGAACATCGGCTACTATATTGGCGGATTCAGGAGCAGACACTATCCAGATTAAAAAACACGGTGGGTGGAAATTTGATCTAGTAGCGGAGGGCTACATTGAAAATTCTATACAGAATAAGGATAAAATAGACTGCAGCATTGGTAACAACATCAAACTAAAAACACCGTCGATAACTGATCCTTGGACACCTTTGTCACCGCAACCATCCACATCAAAACACTATTCATCTAGCCCGCTGCCTCAAGCTTTACTAACTTTCACGATCCAAAATGATCCTCAGCAGACCCAAGTTTTTGAAACTTTACTCAATAGTAATACGCAAATTAACTCTACCTCCACTTCAATAAATGTACCGCAAAAACATGACTTTGTCTTTCTACAACTGGTCTAATGTATGAAATATTACTTGTAACTTTTAATTGTTTTAAATAGGTGTACTAACTGTAATTGTAATTTTAATAAATACTTCGATTCTAGTACCTATTATTGCTTTTTATTGTCTCGTAGATGGTGCGAAAAGTAGAGTATCCTTCTCAGGGATAAACGTAGCTTCGTCTTGGGCGAGGTTGAATCCCTCACTGCACTCAGGATTCTTGTCTAAACTCTCTCGCTCCTCTCGCGAGTTAATACTAGAATCCTACGTTATGCTCGGGATTCAATACGGCGCTCGCGACATAAGACACTGCTTTATCCTCTTGGTGCATAATCTACTATTATTCTACATATAATAATATTGTTGCCGAGACCCTACCGCCCCATATGTGTCAAATTATGACGGAGATTTATTAATGAAACAGTAATTAGGATACTTTGCGCCCTTTCCCGACATTATGTTCAGGTAGAGAACTTGAATTTGTTGAGGCATCTAATACTATTATTGTCAAATAATGACAGTTTGATTTGAGTTCAAGGCCAAATTAAATTGATTGTCAATTTGCTTATCAATCAAGTAACTAAAAGTAAAAAAAAGTAACACACCCATACATACTAAATTATTTTAGGAATCCTTAAGAGGATCTAACACTTTTAGCATATTTTTAATTTCTAAGAAAAATATACTGCTTTAGTAACTGTAGTGACCAATTAAGGGCTAATATCAAAAACAAAAGAAAACACTAATAAATAATTTACGAACAAATCAAAAGTACATACACAAGAACACATCACTGCTCATTAATTAAGAAGCAGCTTAATAATCTAACGTTTCAGTTCAGGCTCTTAATCCTAACATAACGTAACTAAGGACCAAGTAAATACATCAGGGTGCTAAGTCTCTTCAAAAGGAGTACTTCGCCCCGGATTAATTATTACTCAACCTAATATTGTTCGGCGGGTTGCGTAAAGCATGATATTAGGATCTCATACCATAGAACATGAAAACTGTACAGACGTGAAACTTATGTAAAGTCAGAGAAATTAATTCCACAAATTGACTACTAACTTAAATAGCCCGTATATTCAAATCACAACTGTAATTTTTTGAGAGTTGAATGAAATGGCTATAACACGGCAATTTTTATCTACATTAAGGGGAAGCGCCTGGATAGCCCGCGAAATTAAAATATTCTTAAGTTTTTTGCAATTTGCAGGTCAGTGTCAACTTGTATTTTGAACAAAATATGATATGATATGATATGATACAAGTATGTATTTACATAATTACAATAATTAAAATCATCAATATAACCCTCTAAGTTCATATAATCCCATTGAATGATTATTTCTGGAAATAGCCATTCAATGGAAGAAAATTTTGATTTGCGGGTTACCCTGGCTTTTTCCCCTTAAGTTCAACTATATCATCAAAGATTTTTATCAATCTATTTATTAATTTGTTTAATTTATAAATATGCACACTTGCTTGTCCAATTCACTTTAGATATTGGCAAATAGTCGCCATCGACGTTGCTTGCCATAATAAGAAATAAAATAGAATAGACACAATGTGTAAAATTCATAAAAAATATTTCCCTGACTGTTCCCTACTCTCCTAATCACCTAAGGATCATCTACCGCTACGACGTGCAACAAGGTCGCCAATTTAAAAATGAGCTCGACCTGTGTAACGTGCGCCCATGACTATGTTGAACGTTTCTTACGCCCTTAAACTGTAGACATTTCGAATGCAACCAGCGCAAGAGTTTCACTTCTATATATTCTTGATCTATGCTCATATTGTGAATACTGTGATACTGCATTATAACGTCAATGAAGGGCTGACTTCAAACTGTGCCTTTGAGGTTATATACAGACCGTATATCTATTAGAGAAATGTCTTCTTAGACCGTTTAATCCTAACCCTTGTCGCTATTAGGGCGATTTATACAATCTAGGGTTTGTAATACATTACTGGGTGGGTGATTCACGAAGGTTAATGTTTTCTGAATATTAGATTTAGAAGACATTTAAATATCGAATTCGATTCGATTTTAACGTCGGTGAATGTGAGATACGATGGTTTACTTATGCGGATTGCAGTAAAAAATTAATGATCGTCGTCGAATGATCGGGGAACGTTTCATAAATGACTTATTAATGAAAATTAAATGTAAAACTTTTATCGAGTTTTTCGGTGAACATTCTCAGCAGCATTTTAAAATATACTTACTTTAGTTTTTGGGATCTTTTTACTCGATGATTTTGTAGCACAATTCCTAGTTAGTAAGCTTGGGTAATTAATCAATGTCCTTTATTCCATCCAATTATCTATAAAAAAGAATATACTTGGTTAAAAGCAAGGTCGATGTGGTTTTGAACACGACTGACTGAAAAACCATTATTAGTACGGTGGTGGGCTCAAATTTAATTTCGGAATGTCAATTGAGTTCAATAAAAACCTTTAGCCCGTTTTGCTACAATTGAAGTAGTGTTTTTGTAGAAGAAACTATTAATATTAAAAGGTTTTTTAGTCTAGTACCCACACAGACTTTGGAGTGTAAAAAAATGTAATATTCATTTTTACACTAAGTATGTGCCGAGCTCTTTGTAAGTTTTATATTATGTGTCTCTATTTTTATATTTTTATATTTGTCTTCTATTTTTTGTCAAGCAGCCTATTCGGTTCCATTTTATGCGTTAAAGTTACAAAACCTACAAATGATGTTAAAGAACATTTTAGCCTAACAAGGGTACCGTTTCCTAAAAAAAGGAATTAAAGTCGATACAAGATTAGTTTACGTTGTAACAAATTATTCGATTCATTAACTCCCTAAACGGACCTTGTAAAAGTGCTTACGTATTTTCAGACTGAAGACAAATCGCCAAATAATTAGTTTTGTCCTTAGAAAAGTCTATAAGTACGAAAAAAGGGATTCTGAATGAACAATCCTTTCAGTATTTATTCTAATTTGTAAGAAATAGGTATTGCTTTTTTCCTTTTATTTTATTTAATTTTTTATTGCTATCGCAAAGATGAATCGTGAAAAAAAATCATCAGCATTATTTGTAATTGAGCAGTTTGATATAATGTAATGGATTAAAAACAAAGAAAACACGTGTTTTACAATCTACTGTTGTCATTCAAAATCTGAAACATTGTGATAGGCTGGCTTGGTTTAAACATATTTATTCGAAAATTCATTCAGGAATCTCATAAGCTTGTAGAAGATCAAGGGAGGGTTATGAAAGCCGATGGTACCAAGGCGACATGTAAAGGACGCAAGTTATTGCACTCGTTTTTCTCGACTCTTCAGGTCTGCACGTATGCACCAAAGTAACTTATGGTGCAAAGGGATTCCTTTCTATATTAAGTAGACAGATGATTCTATAAAGAAAACAGTTGCTTTTCAATCCTTCTATGAAAAATATAATTACAGTACAATGAAAACGGGATAACACGGATAAAAGAAACCTTTTTCAAGCGTACTGAAGCAACTTTCGAATCGTCTTCCTCTCTAACATCCTTATGCAAATTTGTGAAGCTATACCTACTCTTTAGTTACATTAAGTAAGTACCTACATCTTAGGGGTACTACACATATATCCGGGTCGGCACATTCGATTCGGCAGTATTTGTTAAACAATAAAGCCGACCTGATACAATTTATATACATATTCGGCTTTCATTCGACTCGTGCCGAAGTAAGTACCTATATCTTAGGGGTACTACACATATATCCGGGTCGGCACATTCGATTCGGCAGTATTTGTTAAACAGTAAAGCCGACCTGATGCAATTTATATACATATTCGGCTTTCATTCGACTCGTGCCGAAGTAAGTACCTATATCTTAGGGGTGCTACATATATATCCGGATCGGCACATTCGATACGGCAGTATTTGTTAAACAATAAAGCCGACCGGATACAATTTATATACATAAGTATTTGGCTTTCATTTGGCTCGTGTCGATTGACAAACTCCGTTCGGCATATTACCCTCGCTGAAGCATGCTCGGGTCGGTCAGGCACAATTCGAGCTAAGCCGAGCGACTTTTCCCTTTTTTGATCTACACAATATTATATCTGATTTTGCTGATGGTTGTGCCGAATCATGCCAACCCGAATAAATATGTAGCACGCCTTTAAGAAAATGTCCTAGTTTGCAGTGTGGCTACAAAGCACCCTGAAGGCGGGGTCGTTACCATCTAGAATGAGTCCAAGACGTCCCGCCTAGATCTAAATTAACGAAGAGATTTAGTGCTAAGGAAAAAGAATTTCGCAATTCAGCTTGTTTAAAAAGAAAGGAGCGGGTGAAGTCAGCGAGGCGGTATAATGAACTGCCTATAATTAACATGACAGATGTACCTACTCGGAACTGTAGTAATCGGTTTTGCACTGAGGATTCTTTGCTTGAAGACGTCACGAAAATCTTCATTCTTATTTCGTTGGCGCCTTACCAGGTATTTACATAGTGGGCTATATAGAGTCTATGATGTAAAGAATCTGGTATCTGCGTTACGGTAATATCTAGGCCTGAATTCCTCCTGTGCTGATGTCGGTCGCGTACTGTCGTAGCAACGGACTCGCCGCTGACGCCAGCCTCGCAGTGTGGTGCTATATCGAAAACAATGTATATTCGTACGCGCGACGGACGTACGCGACCGACATCAGCGCAGGAGGAATGCAGACCTTGAGCTTGGGGGTGAGATTTTATTCCATTGATTACCATTCATTCAAAATGAATCACAAACAAATTCAATACGTCATGTCATGTTAAGACTTTCATATCGTACCTACTTTTCAGTTTTTCAGTTTCGGGTTAGGTAGGTACTGCAATTTAAAATACGAAAAAAACCAGATGCAATATCGTACCTGCGGAAATAGCCTTCAGCGCTATGTTTATGTTGGTCTACCGTTCGCTACTACCCAATCAAATAAATTTAAGTAAAAAAAAACATGAATCACTCCAATCATAAGGAAAATCATTGCATCTACAAATGAATTATATACCACAAACCAGTGCCTTTATTTACCGCTCTTTTATTCAGTGCTCTCTAAACAGCGAAAAACGTACATAACAAAAGTTACGCGGATAGTTTGTTTGTTTCAAATTCAACCTGTTGATCTTCTAGCTAGTGTATTGCAACTACGGTGAACCAGACCATTCCAGCGGGACTACAGAAAATATTAAACGAAAACTAAACCTTGTTAGGCAAATAACATTTGAAAACTGGGCGCAGCTAACACACGTTGGTTCTTTTGGAGCACGAACAGGTTTGTATAGAAACTCGACTCGTACGTTTTTGGAATCGGTCTACCGTAATCCATTGTGCGACAAAGTCGCTTAAGCTTTGGTTTCCTAGGATAGTGGTTCCGTCATATCATAACAGCCGTCATTCGTCAGTCGTCATCTGTTATTCTCACCAGCTCTAATTGCGTAACACACTATTAATCACAATCTGAATCATTTTGAAGGATATTGCTAATCCATTGCTTCATTTGTTCGAAAAAATTGTCGGCTCAACAACGTCAATAACGCAATGAATGTTGTTGAACTGTCAAAATGGACCCCATTCCTACTGTTAGTGTGTTACGCAATCACCCCGCAGTATTTGACATTAAGGAGTCAAAAAACGCTCTGCGTTTGGACCTTTCACCTAGCCAACTCCAACCTATGTTGGGAAAAGTCAAATTGATTAATTTGGACCGTTCACCGCTTTCATAGGAAACTGTAGCTTAGCAGAAGAGCCATCACAGTTACAGATCCGTCAATTTTCTATGCTGAATATGGCTTTACTCAATTCTTTATCAAAGTGAACTTTAACAGTCATCATAATAACCAGCGATGGTGCTGATAACAGTAAGTGAAAAGATGGATTCTATGACTAATATGATGAGTGGGCATGGTCCTTTATGCGCCGAAACACATGTACGTAAACAAGTAACATGCAGTGTATAGACGGCTGTTAGTACACCCATTCTTTTAATGTAGGTATAAACTAGATTCCATAGCATGCACAAAAAAAAGACAAACAAACTACCCAACAATGTGTACCACCGTTTAGGAGCACAGACATTTTTTATTTATTACAAAACGTGTTACCTACATGTTTTTATGTGTTTTCTGCGGGGATTTATCCGGGCACAATGCAAATACTGCCGTTGTGGGGGAATTGTGGGCAAAAACACGAATTACAACGAATGTGGGCAATACTTTAGTGGTGTAAGTGGCACATTATGTTTATGGGAAAAAGGAAAGTTACTGTTTTCAGTTGTTTTACGAGGGTCATTCAATAAATACTTAGCCTACAAAAAGTAAACGAAAATTTTGGAAAAGTGGCAATTTATTTTTCAACATAGTCTCCTTTTAGTTCGATACACTTAGCCCAGCGATGCTCCAACTTTTTTAACCCGTCCGAAAAATAGTTTTTGTCAAACTCTGCAAAATAGGCCTCCGTGGCGGCGATGACCTCCTCATTCGATCCATATCTATTCCCGGCGAGTGATTTTTTCAGATTAGGAAACAGAAAGAAGTCACAAGGGGCCAAATCTGGAGAATACGGTGGATGGGGCAGCAATTCGTAGCGTAATTCGACCAATTTGGCCATGGCAACGGCAGACGTGTGAACCGGTGCGTTGTCGTGGTGAAACAGCACTTTTTTCTTCGCCAGATGGGGTCGTTTTTTCTTTAATTCGGCGTCGAATCGGCCTAATAAATCGGCATAGTAAAGCCCTGTAATTGTTTTACCCTTCTCGAGGTAATCGATGTAGATCACACCTTGTGAATCCCAGAAAACGGTGGCCATAACTTTTCCGGCCGATTTTACAGTTTTCGCCTTCTTTGGAGCACGTTCCCCGGTCTGGATCCATTGTTTTGATTGCTCCTTGGTCTCTGGTGTGTACCAGTGGATCCAGGTTTCATCGACGGTCACAAAACGACGCAAAAACTCCGCTGGATTCATCTTAAACAGCGCCAAACACGTCTCCGATGTGGTCTCACGGTTGCGCTTGTTTTCTGGTGTGAGTAAAAGCGGCACCCATCGCGCCGACAGCTTTCTCATGCCGAGTTCCTCGTGAAGAATATGATGCACTGTTCCTTCTGAAATGCCTACAGTCTCAGCTAGCTCCCGAACCTTCAATCGGCGATCTGCCAATACGAGATCATGGATTTTTTTAATGTTTTCCTCCGTAGCAGCTGTTTTCGGTGCACCTGGACGTGGTTCATCAAAAACCGACGTACGGCCACGTGCAAACTCGTTGAACCAATTCTTGACGGTGGCCATCGATGGAGAAGAGTCACCGTACACAGCATCCAAGCGCTCTTTGATTTCGATGCGCGTTTTCCCTTCCAAAAATAGGAATCGAATCACCGAACGATATTGCTCTTTTTCCATTTTTGTAAAACCGATCGACACGTTCGCTTCCATAAGTTGTCAAATTAAAACAAATGAAGGGATTGGAATGAAAATTTGAAAAAAGAATTAAAAAAGAATGTGCTACACTGTGGTAAAACTCTTTTGAAACTACAGCGCCCTCTGGCGATGAGGCTAGGTACTTATTGAATGCACCTCGTACGTTTCACATTTTACATAATGCGTTGTGGTGGAATGAATCCTATCACAGCCGATAATGTTGACCATGCTGTAATGTGAAGTTTTAATAAGCATTAAAGTTTATACACCTTCTAACAAACCCAAATTTATATCAAATCTCGGAAAATACAATAAACCTGCTAACAAACACAAATATGACTAAATTACCCAGCAATTTGTGCAACATCGTAACAAAAAAGTACATCTTAATAATTAGGTAAACTAATAGGGACTGATCATGTTTTGTTAGTAATTAGTCAACTTTATCAAGATACAGTTGGCCTAGAAAAAGTAATTTCAATTAAAATTAATTCGTGATGTAAACAAGGTATTAGGTATGATTGTTAACAGGCCAGATTGTCCTATACAATGGCGCTGGGTAGAATTAGCTATAGGTACACGAAGATAATTAATTATTAGGTGTACCTATGGTGCTACCACACTGAGCCACGAGGGCGGGCTTGGGCAATTTAACTGTGTTTGTGTCCTTACTAACAATACTAATATACTATAAGTCCTTTGTGTTACTAACCCATAACTAAACAACATATGGACTGTTCATGTATGTGTTCATGTCTGAAATAAAGATTTATTATAATTATTGGGTATTAAATACTTCTGCTTTAACACATCAGAGTTCCTTGAATCTGTTTTGTTGAAAATATGTGAGTTTCTACTAAAATCTCGGAGAGGAAAGCTGTCGCAAGTAATGTTAGAATCTCTCATGTAGACGATGTTACTTACAAAGTTCTGAGAACTGACAACCGTAGGTGTGCGGTAATGTTAAAATGGATCTAGCAGGCTCTTTGGTACATAAATGTTGTAGGTAGATAATAAAATTGCAAACCTTTGATTTTTCTGAAAGAAAACCAAATAACACAGTCTGGAAATCAAACCCACAATTTCGCACTCGGCAGACAGCGTATAATAAATCAATATTGACCCAAACAGAATACAAGAGAACGTGCGTGATTTACTAAATAAGTGCGTAAATCATTATGTTTGGTTTTTCTCCGCCCGCGCCGGTTTAAGAACAAAACTGTGCTTTGTAAAGCGGGTAGATAAGCCGTCTTTGTTCGCTTTTGTACTGCGTCTATATTTTATATTTGTTCGGTTGTTCTGCTGTTCAATACTCTTTTCCGTTTGTGCAAAGTTTCAATAGAACGTTTTAGAGATTTGAATTCAACAATATTGTTGTTATCCCGTTGAGGCTATCAAATAGAAAATTTCTGAACGAACTTTTCATTGAATTTTCTAAATTGGGTTTTTATGTTTTGTGGCCAATTGGTTGTGGAAAGAACAATGGCGAGGAAATTGTTGATAGAATTAGTAAGCGTCTACTTATGTGACCGTGATAGATACCGACGAAATAATTTACTAAGTTTTATCAAATCAAGCTTTTGGCCTATCGAAGTCTGGCAAAAAAGTCGTCATTAATGAATACTTAGTTGACTAGTTTCTTAATGATAAAAATAATCATGGCTTAGTTTTCTTTTTCTGGCTTGACTTCATGACTTTTGGCTAAGCTGAACTTTTAATGTTGCCATGTAATAAAAATCTTGGCAAGTTACATAAAATGCTTTGCTTTACGTATTGCATTAATATACTTAGGAAATACATTTCTGCATCAGAATATAAATATGAAGATAAATATAATTGTTTGTGCTTAGAATAAAGTGGTCATCATTTGACTTGACATCATTTGACATCACGGAAATGAGTGTAATTCGAGTATGGCAACATCGCCAACAAAAAACAGATGACATTTCTTCTGTCAATCAACCGGCCGACCTACTGACAACCACAGAGTACAATTTTCTGACAACTTGTCGTTTGTTGCTTGCGCGTGTTTCTCGTTATTTTGTGTTTCCCATCGATTTGCCGTGATTTTCTACTTTATCGACTGCTTCTGCTTATGGACTCTGAGATTTACTGTTAACTAGTGCTTGCCTAAGGATTCTGATTATTTGCCTATACGACGACATTTTTCTGTGGCTCAGGATTACGATTCTGCCTGATATCTTGGATTTTGTTGTGTGTGCATCTATTTGTTTACCACGATGGGAAGCCGTGTAAGGCCTACAAGCTTACACGCATCATATATGTCTACTGCAACATCATGTGTAAATAAATTGCGCCGATACCCGACATTGGCACTTACACGATAGTCGCTGCTTTAATCTGCAGCAGGGTATACCCTCAAATTGTAAGTATTTCTGGCGACTAGTCGTTACAAGATAGTGATTATCTACATTGCATAAAACTGTGTAACAAGTATAGTACAAGATTATTTACCCTAGCTGAAAACATTGTTTGATTTCTGTTAGTGGCCAACTATTAAAAATCATGATTTTAAATGAAATATGTAGCCGTTTAAAGCTTTGTAATAAATAAAGGTCAAAGGAGTGTTTTTTTTTTAATACGAGTAACGTATTTTGCTTTTTTACCATAAATATCTTGAACTACAATTGACAAGTTTTTAATTACTAAGTACGTCTATGACATTGGTCTAGAAATATTAATAAATCATTCTAACTTATTAAGAGTATTATCGTTTATGTTTTTTAGATTTTGGAAGATGACTATGTCTACGAGGCATGCAGAGATCTTGCAATGGCTGCAGTTAATAATAACTTACAAAGAGAAGTTTCTGGCAGAGAAGAAGCTGAACGAAGTACAAGGGGGTCGAGCAGGAATAATAGAGTACTGTGGTAGTTGTTTAGTTGCAAGACGAACTGTTGGATGTTGCACTTATACAATCACTGTAATTATGGTATCTAGGATGGGCCAGACATTACCCAAATAAATTAGCACCTGCAGGTTTTCTTGATGATGTTGTGAATGATGACCAATATTTATTAAAAAATATACATAGTTTGTTTTTTTAATCTATCCCCTATACCCGTACCATATAATGAATCATATGTATATATGACGGAGAAGGTGCGTCTCTCTCGTTGTCATTAGCCATATTTTAACTACCGTGGGCGTACTATGGGAAGTGTTGGTTATTGCGCAATAGAAAGACCGTTTGCTGTTCAAACCAAATTATAATTTACGAACAAATTAATCACACTACCGAATCACACACTGTAGGTACACGACACAACTATAAGTACACAACGCCAAGGAGTAATAGTGTTCTGTGCAGAACACGCGACGGTTTCTAAACGTGTTCACTGCTTGACCGCCACCGACCAACTCTGCTTTTACTCTTTTTTTTTTGTGATTCGCTTCTCGCAGGTCAACCTAGGAGGTTGTCGACTGCTTAACTGGACATGTCTGTGGTTGCCATAGAAGACTTACAAACTAGGCGACAACACGTTAAGGGCACACGCTGCGGGGTACGAGCCTCGGTTTAGGGCTACGCTGGGAGAGGGCAACAAGGGACAGGCTGGATCGGAGTTATTATTAAGGGACGAATTTAAAGCTACAGGCTCAGCGGCCCGGGCTGGCTCTAGCAAGGGTCGGGGCGGACGTGGATTGGAACGCCGCGGCGGGCCTCGGCGGCGAGGACGGAAGGACGACGGTCTGTGTTTGTGTATCTTTAAAGTACTGGTGGCCTTACTACTCTCCTGGAGGAGGGTAGTGGCGTCGTCGGGGTCGACTAAGGTATGCCTCGAGCGGCGAATTTTACTAATGCGAGAGGGAGTGTAACAGGCGGCTGCTTTAATTAGGGGGTTGGAGTGTTTTATGCCGCAGTCGAAGAAGCGCTTTTAAAGGCGTTTCATGAACTGTTGGATGGTGGGAATTCGGAGGTCTAAGTGAAGATTCACACTTCGGACATAGACGGGGGCTCCCGTAACCTTTCTGAGGAAACGGTTCTGTAGGGTCTGCATCCTATGAAGATGGTGGGGCTTTGCGTGTGCAAATACATCGCAGGCATAGATCATGATGGGACGGATGACTGCGGTGTAGATGCGCAATTTGGATTTGAGAGACAATTTACTGCGGGCGGTTAATAGGAATTGAAGTCTACCGAGAGCGAAGGCGGCGTGCGAGCGAGCCATCCTTATGTGCTCACTGAAGGTAAGGTGGTGGTCGAGGACCACATTTAGGTATTTAGCTCGCTTCTCCTAAGGGATCGGCTAGCCACACATAGTGTTCGGACTGGTCTGCTTTTACCCTCTTTACTCGAGCATTATATTATAGACTCGGTCGAGCACTGCCTGGTGGCGTTGGCGTCCCTATTAGTCAAAGTAAAGTACCTACGTCGCATGTGGGCTATGTCGCAGACCTTCGCACGTCGCGATCGGCTAGACTTATAATTCTGAAGCCGTAGTCCGTAGTTTATTTTGCAAAAAAAATGCATTTCTATGAATTATATTTTAAGTGGTAAGTAGTATTTCTATATTTCTTTTTCGATTAGGGTCAGTTGTTGACTAGACATAACCTCTATAACTTCAAACTGGAATATCTTTAATTCCTGACTTCCTATAAAAGTATGTCTGAAGACAAACCTGTTTAGGGATTCGAACTCTGTATTTTTACATATTTTTCATAGGCAGACGCAAAAAAAAATGTCAACAAAATTTTGTTTGGGCGGTTGCCATTGTCCTTTAGTCTATTAGTTCTATAATTTCGCACTAACTTATAAATGTAACATTTCTTTCCGGGGCTTAAAATAGATTACGAAAATTACTTCCGATTACTTTGTTATGATATTTTAAGTAACTTAATAATTGGTAACATACATTAGTCATTTTAATTTAGTATCTAGCGTAAATAGTTAGTCGTGTAATAAATTTCTCATAGCTATTGGTAACACAGTACCTACTTAATATCAATAAGCGACAGAATTGAATTAATATAAAAATTGCTCGTTTTACTTTATATATTCGTTCAAATTCTTTAAATAACATTACAATTCGCTCGAATATCTCTTGAGTACCAGGAGCGCAGAGATGCATAGGAAGTGATAAACGACGTCACTTGTTACGTTTGTCACGAACTGCCACCGCAACCCACTCGTTGATACTTGATACTAGAGTTTTACTCATGTATATACACGCGTGTATAATGTACTATCGAATCACCCAAGTCTCCTGAATGTTATATGGGACAAACAGCCTTTGTCCGTGTTTGTTTA
The DNA here is from genome assembly GCA_917490735.1 of Dryobotodes eremita. Lineage (NCBI taxonomy): Eukaryota > Metazoa > Arthropoda > Insecta > Lepidoptera > Noctuidae > Dryobotodes > Dryobotodes eremita. Next base: position 10,798,545 of record OU823251.1, on the reverse strand, counting down.
TTTTTTTTGTTATATCACATTAGTCCGATGATACGGTTAGGAAGAGGGTGAATACTGACATGACGGCTGATAGATGTGTGTGGGAGAAAAAGACATGCTAAGCCGACACCAAATAAATTGGGATTAGGGTGGAAGGATAAGATCATGACAGTTGTTGAATTTAATAGTAAATTATTCACTAAGGGGATAAAGCAGTGTTTTTTGTCACGGGCGCTATTTTGTGTCCCGAACGTAACGGAGGATTCCAGGACTCCCGAGCGTAGCGACAGACCTGTTAGTTAAGTTATGAGCAAATCGAGGGACTTAGGACTAGAATCCTCAGTGCAGCGAGGGATTCTATTACTATTATACTATACTATTCAAAGCCAAACTTAAAGCATTCCTGTTGAATAAATGTTTATATTCTGTATCTGAATTGGTGACAAATGATGGTGAATAGTTTTTATATTTAGTAATTTACCTTTTTGACATTAAATATACATTCAAGACATTGTTCGATTTTTTGCATTTTAGAGAATAGATTTATACGAATTTGACATGATAATATTTACAATAATTTATATAATTACTATTTACAATCTATTGACATATTAATTTATCATATAAGTTATTGATTTTATTTTTAGTGAAATTTACTGTTTGATATTCATAATTTATTGTTTTTAGCTGTAAAATATTAATTAATGTACTACAAAATTCAAACACAATGCGAATTGTTATATGAATAAATAAATAAATAAATTCAAGCTCGCCCAAGACGAAGACACCTTAGAATAATAACACATAGAAGCCGCGTCTAGAACAAAACACGAGCGATATCGTGTGTCCACTTAATTTTCTTTGTGTGCGTGGGCCGAATGTGTTTACATTCCTTAAACGCAACCAATATAGATTTCAGTGATACCATTACCAGGCCGTTACCCACAAAAATATGGAAAACGAACTACTATGTTGCTGGATCAAATCAAGACAAGTATTTTATGTTATCAGGAACTGAATAAGAGGAAGTTGATTTTTCATGTAAAAAAAAATGTTTTTATTTTTACGGAAGGTAAAATTCAATTTAAGTATTTAAAAATAAAAGGCAATAAATTAACCATTAATCGCATGAAGAATAGGATAACGTTAAATCGTTTAGAATGTTTGATGTGTGATATTATAGGCATGTATTAATTGCTGACATGTAAAAAAATCGGGTTTGATATCAATTAATAGCAAGTGTTATATATTTTAATAGGAAAGTATGATTGAAAAAATTATAAAAGTGAAAAATATGTTAATCAATAATATTGTAATCTTCATTTTACCATTCTTTGAACCAACATTTTATGTTTATCATTTAAAAACCTTGCAGTTGCAACTGTAGTAGGTACTCAAAAACTATTTTTTTGCTAAACAAATATAAGAATAAAATTGAAAGGAATTTGGGTATTTTTTCCTTCCAAATAGCAACACTGTTAACAATAAGTTAGGTTATAAGAATTTTTGTTTGATGATCGATTTACGTAAAAATAATGTATAAAATGTAAGTACTTACTTGTGAAATGTAATTTGATCACATATTTTTTGTTTTCCTGAAGTGCATCCCTTAACGCTACAAACTGTCATTTTAAATTATTTAGTCACGAGCTGTGTTTGACGGAACGTGACCTTGAGTACTGACGGCTCGCGAGAGAAGTTAGCGACTATGGCTAAGTTTTAGTTGCCTCACTTTTTGCACTCGTACTAGGTTTCTATGTGTTATTATTCTAAGGAAGACCCCTTTATCCCCGAGGAGAATACTCTAGTTTTCGCACTTACTGTGAGGTAATAAAAACCCATTTGATTTTCGAATTAGTAGTTTGTGATACTGTTAAATAACTGGGGAATAGGTACCTAGTAATGTCCAGTTTCTTACACAATTTTATCAAATCTCATGCAATTTCATCAAAACACAATAAAAAATATCGTAAATATGACACCCATATCCTACATTCTGACGCGGGGATACACGCCACAGCTACTGATCAGCTGTTGCGATGACTTGCCGCCATTACTGCCACAGATAATTTGTAGAAACAACAGCGGTTGGGTGAATCTAATATGCACATTATTCAATCAATCTGAATTTGGCTATACACAGAAAACAATTTTTTTGATTGTTGTAATTATTTTTCTTTTATCTATGTATTTCATTAATATACATTATTGTTATGTACTTATTATTCCACTATAATATCTCTATTAACTTGCGTTATCTAATTATTTTGTTCGACAACGGCAACTAAAACCTATGAAAAGAGAACTCTTTGGTCGAGCTGTATTTTAATAGATAAAAAGTATTTTTTTTGGTAAAAGCTTTCATACGAAATTTTTGGTCAAGGTTCGGAATTTAAATCACATTATTGACTTTCACTTAGTGAAAAACTAAATAAGAGCGCGAAAATTCACATGGAAAGCCCTAAATGTTTTTTAATTATCTAGTACCAGGTGTGAAGACATGCAGAAGAGGTTACAAAATGGCGCCAGTTACTACTCACGAACTTCAAAGGCAACTCACTTACAAGAATACTTTATCAAGACCACATAATCACGCAAGTTCACGTTCACCAACGCTTCTTTTCAAATGTATCAATGTTCAATAATATTTCTAACAATTTTAACGTCATTGCAGTACTATTTCCGAAAAAATTCAACACAAATTGTCATACTGTGAAACAAAGAAGAAACTCACCGTTTTTCTCCCATTCTACTTACATTACCTGTTATAATATGATGAGAGTCAACTTTTACGACGTAGAATAAAAGGCTCAGTTGACAACCGTTAAGGTTCTATCCTTGTCGTCAGCTTGTAGAGTATTTTGCTAACGCTTTTTATGACGTCATAAAATATGGTGCCTAACCTTGAACTTTTTTTAGTAGTTACGTTTGTTTAGGGCGCATTTCTACTGCTCCGTAGGATGTGCATGGAGAGGTTATCAGCCTTATTTATAAAAATCTCTCTAATCACTGATTAGCCACTGTTTAGCTTATCGATTATTTATCAATTATTAACTTTTCTTTATTTAAAAATGCGAGTTAGCCGGTGATTATTAGCGAAACGAAATAGAGGTGAAATTATGCGTTCGGCACAGATTATAATCGAAATAGTCGACTAAATACAGAATTTTAAGAATAAATTAGTCAAATCCACGATTTTTGTATCTGTCGTGACTTTGACAGACAAAAGTCAAAAATTTCATCGGCAAATTTTAATTTGGATAAAATAATTTATTAAGTTTATTTAATTGTGTTTGCGATGGTAGCAATAAAAATAGCTTAATGCTCTAGAGCTTAAGAGCTTTAATGATTGGCGTAAACAGGAAAAGGTAAAAAGTAGGTACTAATGTAAACTGACCAAATTAATGTTAAATCTATATCCGATAATATAGATATGTATTTGCATGTCCTATAAGCTTGTTAACATGAATATACTCTTTAAGAAATGTATGTAGGTACTTGTGTCTATTTTATAGTACTTCCTATTTCTTTCGCACCGGGGTTTCAGAGTATTATAATAACAACTATTATACTTGTTTACAGGTACAAGTTTGACTACCTACGGGGCGAGCTAGCGGGAATACTGTTCAACTATTCGCAAAGATAGCGAGAGACGAGACCATGCAACGTTAACAATATGAGGAATGAGAGTGGCATGAGAAAAGAATGGCACCCATGTCTTTGGAGGAAGAATATTGGAAATCAAAAATAATGAACTTATAACAAAAATGTAGCTTTATTAAGCATCGAAATAAATTGTTTTCTATAAAACGACTCTTGTTATTTGTATGTGATTGCCGCAACGTGGCTTTTCTTTAGTTCCGGGCCGTAGAACTGGCGTCATGAGGGGCACATGGGATAACACATTTTATAATCACTATCTCCGATGAGCTTCCTCACGAACTCATTCTCTTCAAACATCCTGAGCCTCCTCCTGATGGAGCTTTCCCTATAAATCCTTTCATCATGTGTAAGTACTTCGAATGAAGAAGTAGGTAATATTCTCGTAGCGGATTCAAACGAGCTTTGTAGGTGTTCTACTTCCCGCCGGTGTTTCAAAATTATTTAATTCTTCTACGTCGTTCTGAAATCCTGTAACAGATTGTCAAAATCCATATATACTAAGGCACAACTCGATATAAGAAACAAAATTAAATCTAAATATTTCTATTGCATCCATCAGCTGATTCAAATAAAATCCGCCATCTTGCTTCTTAGCAAGTTTTAAAGAGGGCACCGGTGGTGTTTAAATTTTACAGCTACTAATCAATTGCTTCGCAACCTCTTAGCGCTAAATAGCGTTTATAAATAAGAATTTTGCTAATCAGTTGCTTACTAACTGATAATTTAAGAGACGTTTATAAATAACACGTAAGTACGTTAGCTGCGCGAGTTCATTTGTTTTCCCGCCACGCATCTGGATGTCACATGGTCGTCTCGCAGTGGTCGATCCCTCCTAAATTTTCATACGCAGTGAAGTACACGTGCGCAGTTTAACCGTGGGCAGCAATGTATCTGCGCCTTTATTCAATCTTCAAGTTTAGTAAATAGCCTACCTGCCTACCTAATAATCTACGCTGTCGTGACGATTTCAATAGGCACAACGGTGAATAGCGGGCTTGAGAATAATTGGATTTTTGATAGAAATTCTCAGCCTTACAAAATGTTAGGCGTTTATAAGTGCCGTTTTGGGCCTGCTTTTTCTGTTGTGTAATACGTTTTCAAGCTCAAGCGGTGATAATAATCATATTTTACATAATTCACTTACGAGATTTTCGAATGTATTACCTAAATCTGTTTTTGAAATATGATTTGATATTTTTTTTGTAGTGGTTTATGCCGACTGGATATTCATATAGAGTTGACACTGGTTACATGGTACTTAAAAATAACAAACGAAGAAATATGGGTGTACTACACGTACACCTCTGTCTAACCCTTCGGGTAATACAGGCGTGATGTTATGTTATGTTATGAAATAGTGAAGAATCGTAAATTAATTTTATTAATGTCCGAAATTACTCACTGTATTGTAACTTTGTAAGTAGGTAACCTATCTGAGATAAATTCTCGTTTATTCTCTGTTTAACAAAGAGAGCTTTGCCTTTCAGTGAAAAAATAACAAACCGATATTCTCGTCTTGTTAAGTAAGATTTTTAAGTTTATATGATGAGCTCGTTAACTGAAAGACAAAAGAAAAAACCAGCGACAATTTTTCCATCATCTGACAAACAGATTTTTTTATAATGAATATAATGTTTCTATAAGCGCAAAGGAGGAAAACGCCCATTTGCAGCTTTCCTTAAATAAATATTTCCATACATAATCGAATATCATAATTCACAGGGCGATTTTCGATGTTGCCAACTGCAAAGTTTATGTTCGGTTATAAAGCAGGCGCGACGCGATCGGGCGTTCGGAAACGAATATTTATTACACCCGTTATCGAGTTACAAAATTAATTCAATATTTCCAACGACAGCAATATCATGGAGTCGAACATTTGTGGTAATGATGCGACAAACTTTGTAAATGTATGGAGTTGCATTTATTTACACATTTCGTTTTAATGAAGAAAAATGTCAGTTGATGAGCGGTTTAATGTGGATTAATGTGTTGCCGATATTGACAGATTATGTGTATTTTGCTTGTTTGAATAATAAGGTAGGTATACAGTGATTTCTAATAACCAGTAATGTGCGTTGCAGGTGAATGAATAAAACCTAATCGACACATTAGCCAATATTCCACATGCATTACTTTAAACAATCGTTCGTAGACCTTACACATGCACCAAATCTCAAAACAATCCTGTGAATAGAATACGTATTTTCCGCTACTGCATTATTTAAATTCCCTAATAAAAAACATGAAAAACATCACAAAACCAAGTCAACGGAACACAAATATCACGTATCGTAGGCTTCGTAGCCGCGTAGCAAAATTATTCTGCTACGCTTGCTACGAGAGCGACTACGATGAATCCCGACGTTTTTAAAAATACATTGAAATATGCACGACATAATTTGTACTTGATATTTCCTACCTTTAGCACATACCATGTTGGCGACACTTCAACCGTCGCTCATTGACATAGTAGGCCCATAAAAGCAGTTATTAAACCTTTTAATGGAGGTTGACGCGTGGCCAACATTGGCCATAATCTACAGGCACCATAAAATTGTAGTACAACCAAGATTTACGAGGTACTCCATTCATTCAGCAAACAATATCGATTTTATATTTCAACACCGAGAATCTGATGAAATTACTTATTTACTCTAACCTCATGACATAGTACTAAATCAGCTGGCTTATGGTATTTGGCTCTCGGCCAAGCGAATTGAGCGATTTGATCAAGATCTTGGGCCAGATTTTCTTGGATTACGAGCCAGTGTAATTTAGACATAGTCGTACGCGGGATAGTTCTACCATCTGTGTTTAGCGACTGCATTGATTTTTGGCGAACTTTTAAATAAAATCATAACTCTGTTTTATTGGAAACACTCAAAATTGTTACTCTATTGTTTTTGACCATGTCGATTTTGGTCATGCGACGTCGTGTCCTGCTTTCTTAGATGCATCTTTCTACAAAAAAAAACTAGATTTTTATCGTTCAGCGATGCAAAGAGTCTCAGGAATGAACCAGATCGAATGTATGGTCTATTCCAAAAGTATATTATGAAAATGTAAAGAAATGATCAAAATATCGTACCTGTGGATGCCAATTTGTAGTGCGACTTACAAAATTTTCTTAATTTTCGTCGATGATTTTTCAATTACAATTTAATAATGTCATTCAAACAATAATTGTTGGAAAAAGTGGTGATAGGTACATAAATTTGAAACCTTCTAAATACAGATGAATGTGTTACTAATTTGTTACTTGACTAACCTTGTTTGTTACTAATTTGTTACTTGACTAACCTTGTTTGTTACTAATTTTGTTACTAATTCCCTTTGGTGATTGATTGCGTCAGAATTTAATCTGAATAGGGTTGGTTTACACTTTCATCAGATATTTTTGGAACATACATTAGTGAAGTGAATGTTTATGTTATGTTATGTACTTGGAGTTCTTACTAGAACTAAGTTAAGGTTTTCCTATACTTGAAAGCAAAGTAAGGTTTTCATTAAGTTTGAAGCGTGAGCACGAGCAGTATATTGAAGTTTCTCGGACATTTTATGTACCAACAACTTAATATAAATGTATTTGAATGTACTGAGATAACTTTTCTAGCTTCGTATATCTGAATATTCTGTATTGTATAGAATACGCTGGTTGTAAAGTCAGGGAAATTAATTGGTTTGCAAAAATACTACCAACTTAAATTATTCGTATATTAAAATCATAACTGTCATTCTTTGAAAGCCGTATGAAATGGCTATAACACGGCATATTAGTGTGAAGATAAACAATACATTTCCCTGACTGTATAAAAATGTTAATATGAAACAATAAAACAGTTCATCTAATTTCCAGGATTAATATCCTGGAAATTAGATCTGGAATCTATCTATCTGTAAACTACTAACTGTCACTGTAACTGTACTATCTGTATCTTTGGATCTGGTATCTGTAAACGGAACCTACTTTAATAAGTAGGTTCCGTTTACAGATACTTTAAGTCGGAACTATCTTCAGTTTAGTTCAGTGTAGTTTGAGTATGAATTCGACTCTTTCAGCTTATTTTAGGTACAAACTTGTCTCTGTTAGAATAAAGAAAATTCAAAGGAGGATCTAACTCGCCCACGTTGGTCAGGCAACAAGACCAATAAGTTAGTTCAAAGAAAGGGGAAGGCAGAGAGGTGTTAGTTCACGCTCATTTCGCATGTTATATTCAAGTCTAATGCAATAGGAGTGAGCTTGATGTCACTAAGCGGGCACTTATCCAGATACTGGGCAGTTACTGAGAAATTCCTAGTCGAGAAACCCAGTCACAATGAAATTAAAAGAAATTGTTTATTCTATAAATAGGATATCGGAATCACTTTGACGTAATAATATTTAAAAAAAAATAAGTTAGATGGAGTCGACATTTCCTATCTGACTATCCCTGAGAAGAAATGGCGAAACAAACTTAGGGGCCAAAGTCTCTTTTAAAGTCCAGACATAATCTTGGTTAGATTGTGGGAGGACCATGTAGATTAGTGTCTGAATGGTTCTGAATGGTTCTTGGACTGGACAGTCAGTGCAAGCTTGAGTCAGCAAGCGTGTAGCTCAATTCACAATTTAGGGAGCTCTACGACTCGACGAACAATACCAAAGAAAGAGGACATTTGGGCAGGCCACATGAGGTACTCAAAGTACCATAATAAAAAAAAAAACCTTTTCTACCTATTTCTGCTCGAATAATTCCTATTTTAGGGTACTAAAGATATTAAATAGCGAAGTAACTGCATCCTGCTTGAATGGAGCGCTCGCCGGCTGCTGCCGCGGCACCGCTCGCTATGCTCGCTCGGTTCGCACACGGTTGGTCACAGTTCTAATCTAACCTAACCCATTTGTTCGGGGTGCCGCCAGCGGTGTAAAATGCAACTACTTTGCGATATAGCCAGTGGTTATCTGGGAATATCGATAAATAGGTTTCTTTCGTCTATCCGCCCGACTTTCGAATAAGCGCATCGTGGGTATAACCGGCCAAATTATGAAATGGCGGTGTATCGTGAAATGGCCAGGCAGATCACGATATGACCATTTGTAGGATCGGACCACGACATAATATGTATATAAAAAGGTATTTAATGATGATTTTGCATAATAATTAAACTGTCAAGTTTTATGGTTTTATCGCTCTAGTAGCGAGCAGCTCAAAAACACTTTACCTGACCTGGGTATCGTACCAAGGAACAGATCAGCAGTCGCGCTATTAGACCGCTAGAGACACATGGGTCAGTCTTAACAAACATAAAATAACCAATTATTCAGGTTGTGTCACTACATTGTTCTCTGGTGGGCAATATATTTACAAAATAGGACAGTTCACGTGTGAACCGGCGGTCAATTAACGAAACGCTGAAATTCTGAAAAAAAGGTTCAATAGTTTCATTTTGTCTGAACAAAGAGCTCGGCTGTATGAAATGTAGGAGATTTATATTTATTTGCGTACGTATTTAATTATTGTGGCGTTCCCTAGAGAGAATGTCCAATATACTGTTATTTATATTGAGACGGATATACAGAATTTTAAATAAATACTAAAGTACATACATACATAAACTTGCGCCTGGGAATCAGGGTAAGCAGAAACTACAGCATGTTACTTGCTACGATCCTTACAAACTCTGTTTGCTTTGTTTGCGTTCATACATCTGAAGGAATACTTCTACATCTCAAAATAATGATAATCTTTGAATCTTCCAGCACTGACAATAAAGCCCATCATAGTCCTAGCTATAATATATATTCACATAAATCATAGCTGCATATTTAGATATATTTTTAATATTATCTTTGAGTGACCGCACACGCAGCTGTAATAGGTAATTATATATTTCTATGATCTCACCAACCTATACTATATTTTTTATTATTGCATGTTAATATTTTATATATTATGGTATAGCAAAACGCTAGGCCGATGATCAATGAAATTAAGGCAAAATATATATTTTATCATTGTCTCCGTGTGTGGTAGCTTGCTATGATATACAGGGTGTTAGGCAGACGTTTGAACATACGAAAATGGCGGATCCGTGGGGCCGTCTGTTACGTGTTTAAGCCCAATAACAAGACCCAGGCCAGACCCAGACAAAATCAAACTTGTTGTTATTTTAATTGTATAATTTATAATTTTTTATGACATTGATTTTGACATTCTGTAAGGACTTTACAAGTAAGTACTGTAAGTACACACTAAATTATTACTTGTAAAAATTTTGGAAAAATCATCTATTTTTCAATATTTGTAAATATGTGAGCACCATGTATCTTTCACATAATTAATTTACCTGTCATTGGTTTATATTTAATTATTTTTACCTATTGTGCTATAGTCATTTTATTCTAGGTGCATCGTCTTCATATGTAATTATATAATGAATGTATACATAATATTGTAAAATATTTTAAAAGAGTAACCGTGGAGTTTCATGCCAATTCTTCTCCGTACGAAACTACCTTTTGGAAGGGGCAACTAGAATCAATTCTATTCTCTTGTAAATTTTGACGTTCAAAAGTGTTATGTGCCTATTTGAAATAAATGATTTGACTTTGACTTTGACCAAGCCACACGTATTTTTTGAAATTTTATTCGATGTTCATCGTTGCTCAAACTTTAAACATCAATACGTTCTTTTAAAAATAACAAAACTGGCAGCATTTATTTTTATTTTCATCTAGAATAATTTTAAAATTAATAAAATTCGTATTTGACGTAGATGGTTAATAGAAAGATAAATACAAGCCCTTACATTACGAACAAAATTTAAAAAATATACCGAAAGTCCGATGATAAACAGTGTTTAAAAAAAAAAACTAATAGTGATAGAACAGCTATAACTCTAAAACATTTTTGGTGCATGCTCATTCTAACGGTATGCAATATGCACATTTTTTTTTAAACTTGAGTAATTCGTCAAATATAATTGCCCGGGCCTTTTTTCATGGAACTCTACATTTGCGAAAAGTGAAACTAATTACATGCAAAATTGTCAAAATGGTTTAAGAAGTGTGCGGTGTCTCGGAATTCTACTATTGCGTAAAATGCATAGCAGCAAATAAATACACGTAAAGTTATTAAAAATAATACACTCAAGATAGCTCAAGATGATAATCGATTTTCATCATTTATTTATATAATATTTTGAAATTGTTGCCCTTGATTTGCTATATATGCTCAGCACCGGTTTCGAATTTCGACTGTTGTAATTCGTAGCAGCATATCCGCTTTAATTGTTAAGAATGCTGCATTTATTCGATTTATCAACTCTTCTCGACTAGGAACCACGGTTGCGTATACCAGGTCTTTAGCTCAGCATATTAATATATACTATAGCTACGTTTGTGATGGGTTTTAAGTTAATTTTGTTAAACGAACCTTAAGACTGATTTACATGGTGTGATTTAATTGCCTGTGGCATACCATAACTTGAAGCAACAATAAGAATTGTACCGTCTAATTAGTGTTAAGACGATGCAAGTTATTTGTTGCTTCTATTTTATTGTATGACTCAAGCATCGTGTCAGTGGGAATGGGGCTTTACTGATTTCATTGCCCTAGTAAGTAGGTACATACTATAGGTACTATAGGCATTTCCATACTAGCTTTTGCCTGCGGCATCCCCGCGTGGTTGACGGGAAATATCGGGAACGTACTACCGGGATTAAAAGTACACTATCAGTTAATCCAGATAAACTATCTGTGCCAAATTTCATCCATATCCGTTAAGCCAATTTTGCGCCAATCCGGAACATACATCCACACATACAGACAAGTTATTATTTTATTGTATGTATAGATAATGTAGATTTGTCTGTAGTCTGCAGATACATTTTCCGGAAGTTATATTACCAGAATTACAAAGCGTAGAACGTGGGTGTGAGTTGAATGAAAAAATTAAAAAGCGTTTATTCGTGGTGAAATCCTAATTTTTACAAAAAACATTTACTTCTGCCAAACTGCAAAGCAGTTTGTTGGCAGATGTAGCTTCTATATACAATTTTATATCTTATCTCGTAGGTATTTTTTCATCATTAACAAGATCGTCGTCGTTTTTCATCGTTAGAAAGTGTAGTAATAGAAGTAGCATAATTATACCAGCCTGTTACTGTCCCCCTGCAGCGTAAAGGCTCTTCTCATGCAGAGAAGGCACGAACATTGACCACCACGCTTGCTCAATACGGGTTGGCAATTTTAAACTTATAATAACTATAAGTCCAGGTTTCCTCACGATGGTTTCCTTCACCGATGCCAGTGATGTCCAGGATAAACTTAGAAAGTATATATGAATTGAAAAAGTCACATTGGTATTTGCCTGGATTTGAAACCATAACCTCGTGCATGAGAGGCGAGGCCTTAACCACAGGGCCATCACGACAGATAGAAGTAGCTAACAATGTGTAATAAATGTAGTTAATGAATTTAATTCAAGTTAATGCAGATTGTGTAACTATTACTTGTATTAATTATAAGCCACTATTATTTATTCTATTCTAAATTAAACTATTAGCTACACAAAAAAAAAAAAAAACTGAAAACACAACAGTATTTATTTATGTGCCATCTGCAGCCACATGAGAAGCCCTTGACGAACTTTCGATGTCAACATAAAACGTAATGCATACCTCCATTTCTTTTACTATCGCCGGAAAGTGATAGACCGATGAATAAGTCGTAAAATTGTACATCAGCCACGTGAATAAAAACTGGGTGCAAACATGTGAAGAACCAAGTTACAGGTATCATTAAGTAGTTTATTTTGAATTCGAGAGATATTTTACGCGTTCTGGTTATTTTATATCTGAATCAGAATACAAAATAATGTTCTAAGTCTTGAATTCTATCCAGGGTGCCAAGTCCGGCAAAGTGTTATTGGGTTTTTCCATCAGGAATTCCTCAGTAGCAGCCCGGAGTCTGGATTTATGCTCGGTTGATGGCAATAGGCTCGCGGATGTTACAAGGTAGGTACTTAAAGATGACTGGCAAAATGTGGGTGTACTATGTGATAGTAGCTACACCTCTGCCTGACCCTTCGGGAATTACAGGCGTGATGTTATGTGTGTCTTAAATTCTTAATCAAAAGTAATAAGATTCTAAACTGTGTAAATGTTTTACTTCGCTTATACCGAAATTCCCAACCTATATAGAATTTATAAACTTTGTATAGCGTCTGTATAGTTACACAACGCTTTGTCTTCTTCTTTTGAAAGTCAAATTACTGACGACTGAAAGAGAGAAATCGGTGTGTAACTATTTACCTTATATAATACGTTTATTAATAAGTATTTAACGGAAAATTACCTCTAGAATCTTTTATGCCGTAGTTATCGCTTGTTTATTTTTTCTAAGACCAACAAAATGTATGAACTTACGAAGATTCTAAGCCTATTTTAATCTCAAGGGAGTCTGTATACTGTTAGGTTAAAAACTCCTTGGAAGAATTCTTCCACACTTAAAAAGTATCTGAATGCTATTGGAGATTTTTTTAGAAGAATTTGCAACTTTCTTTACTAATATTCCAATTAAAACTACAGAAACTTTAAATTCCTCGCCCTCTCTTGCTATTGATTTATTAAGAGCGAATGTTTCAGCCTGTTCTATAGAATTTAAATTTAAACATATAAGCCCTGTGGTCGTTGTAAAGGCATTTAAGCAACTTAAGATTAAAATTACAGAAGATCTGTGGGGCATGTCTACTAAAGTTTGTCAATCTATTATTGAGACAATTGCACCCTATTTAGCTTTAATATTTAATTTATGTGTAGATCAAGGGGTATACCCAGATTTAATGAAGTATAGTAAAGTAATTCCACTTTTCAAATCTGGGGACAGCAAAGACACTAATAATTATAGACCCGTATCGGTTTTGCCAGTTTTCAGCAAGGTGTTTGAAAAAGTAATGCTAAATCAAATGCTCAATCATTTTAATCGTAATAACATCCTACACGATCAACAGTATGGTTTCACCAAAGGACGTTGTACAACCGACGCCGGTGTTACATTATTAAAACATATTTTTAACGCATGGGAGAAGGCACAAGATGCAATAGGCATCTTTTGCGACCTATCCAAGGCATTTGATTGCGTGAATCACGAAACACTGCTCTTGAAACTTGAGCATTACGGACTGGGTAAACTTGCGCTTAGCTTAGTAAAATCATATTTGAATGATAGACTGCAGCAAGTTCAAATAAACGGTGTAAATTAATTGGGCTTAAAAGTCAAAATGGGTGTACCGCAGGGTTCAATATTGGGTCCGTTCCTCTTTTTAGTATATATAAATGATTTACCTCATTTACTGAAAATCCGACCTCAAATGGTGTTATTTGCTGATGATACATCACTCATTTTTGAAATAAACAGACATGCACATGAGCTTGACGACGTAAATAACGCCATGCTTAAGGTTCATAATTGGTTTACTGTAAATAATTTGGTATTAAATGAGAAGAAGACTAAATGCATAAGATTCTCGTTACCGAATGTTAGAAGTAGTAAATGTCACGTTGTATTGAATAAGGAGATACTAGAATTCGTCGAAAAAACGGTTTTCCTGGGGATTACGCTATATTCAAAGCTACAGTGGGGTCCTCACTTAACATCACTTGCAGGGCGGCTAAGTTCAGCCGCTTACGCTGTTTGGAAAATCCGTCAATTAACAGACGTGGATACCGCGAGACTAGTATATTTTAGTTACTTTCATAGCATCATGTCTTACGGTATTCTGCTGTGGGGACGGGCTGCGGATATTGATTCTATCTTTATTCTGCAAAAGAGGGCTGTCAGAGCCATCTACAACCTCCGCAAACGCGAATCTCTAAGGGAACTGTTTAAAAAAATTAACATCATGACGGTACCTTGTCAATATATATATGAAAACATTATGTATGTTCGAAAAAATCTACATCTTTTTAGTAAGATAAGTGACAGGCATAATTTCAACACTAGAAATAGGAACAAATTAGATCAACCACGTTTCAGGTTATCTAAAGTAGGTACTTCTTTTATGGGGTACTGTGTAAAATGTTATAATAAAATACCACTCGATATTCTTCAACTAAATGAGAAGAAATTTAAAACATGCATTAAACGCACACTATGTAGACAAGCATATTATAAGTTCAATGACTATATAGTAGATAAAAATGCTTGGCGTAATGCTGGTCCTGCTCCACAGCCACTCGGGCGCACTAGTTAAAATTTGAATGTTTGGAAGAGATACTCCTTTCTTATTCCCCCTTTTATTTTTCTGACATTGCGAACTTAATGTTTGTTTATTTTTTTATAAAATATGTTTTATTATTGAATAACTCAATAGATATTTTAATGATTATTTTCTTTTATGTAGTAAAATTTTATTAATTGCTCAAATACATAGCAAACTATAGTTTTGTATAATTTAGAAGCATATTGCAATTTTGTAAATGTGAGTACAATGGATTCGTTTATTATATAATTATGTTGACTTGACACCATGGCAGTAGAGACTATGTCATGCTCACTTAAATGTCTCACTGTTGGTGGCGCGTGTGTTGGATCATTCGGTTCCCTACAAAATGGTTGAGCTGGATGGTGCTGATCCACGCGTCATGTTCGTGAACGGGCGCCGTCAGTTGAGACTGGTCATCTCTTAACTACCTCGGCTTATTTTTATTATTAATCTTATATTTTGAATTGTTTTTTTATATATATTTTTTTTTTCATTGTTCTCGCATATAGAAGCAACACGAATATTGTACCCAGGATTTTGTAATATCTTGATTTAAAAAGAGTGTCCTTGGAGTTTCTTGCCCGTTCTTCTCCATAGAGATCTACGTTTTGGAATGGGCAACTAGCTTCAACTTTCTGACTAACTGACCGACTCTTTGACAATTCAAAAGTGCCTGTAAATGGTTTAATTGAAATAAATGCTTTGAGTTTTTTTTTTGAGATACGTGACATCGAATTCGCTTTTTAAATAACATTTGTTTTTTATGGTATCTTGGTGTTTCTGGTACTGTGGAGAAAGTTTTGGGTTGATATGTAAAAGGGATATAAGCAGATTATTTTCCTGTTCAACAGAAAAAAGAAAAAGGCAATATTTCCGATCATTATGTTTGTATGTTAATGGTATGAATTGTTTGCGAAATAGTTTTTCATATTAAATTATTAACCTACCCAGTTTTGAAAGTGTGTAAGACTACATGGTGCGTATGTCTGATTTTGCAGGATAAATGCTATTTTAAATTTAATGTAGTGCAGTCGCTAATTAGGTACTGTCTCGCAGGTTTTAAACTTTTGTTTAAACGTTTTAAAATCTGATTACTCATGGTAAATGATACAAACAAAACTTTAACGAGTTTTCAACTGTACCTAATTGAAACTAGACGTGTTTTTAATAGAGCTATTATACAGGGCCAAATTAAATTTGTTAGCGAAACTCCGCAGACACAAACCGACATCTGATCATGATAAAAATGATTTGATGATATTATTTCTTTTGAGTCAACGACCTTAGCTATTGTAGTTATTCGAAATATCCGTTTATAAAATCATTTATTGTTGTATAAACTTCACTGACGTGATGGGTATCGATGTCTAAACACGATAAAACAAAAAAAAAAACAACTAACTACACTTCCATCGGTCGTTGACCCCGGAAAAAAAAGAAAATCAAACCCGTATTTTTTCTTTTATTGTGTTTTGATATCGATACCATTCACGTCTGCGGGGTTTCAATAGCTTATACATATAATTTGACCTTGAATTAAATGTTAAGTAATAGGTGCCTAACACGATCATAACACGTGCGACATAATTTAGCAAGAGGAAAATAATGTTGAAACTCGAGGCATTTCGTAATCGAACAAGTGTAAATAATAATTTGGCAAATTAAATTAATTTCCAATGAACAACATTTGTCAGTTATCCAATTTACAAGAAAGTTCGTAGTTCAATTAAATGTTTGCGTAAGTATAAAGTTAACGGATACCTTTTAAAGTTTGTGAAGTCATTATAAATTGTCGATAATATTCGTATTACTCGGTTGATTTGTTCGCCGGAGTTTCGGTCGTTAAGGAAATTAATTCCGGTAAATAATTATTAGGGAATTTAACACTCCAGAAATATTTATTTAAAAGTTGATTGTTTTGAAGACTGGTGTTCGGTTATTAGGTACTAGGTTTTGCCCACGGATTTGCTCGCATGGAGGTCGGAAAATGGGATAAAAAGTATCCTATGTCCGTAATAGGCCATGGTCTACCCTTGTGCCAAATTTTGAAATCCGTGGCTAACAAACATTCAAATTCACAAACATACAGATTTCCACATCTATATACAAATGATAAATGATAAATGATTTTATTTCTGGAAGTAGGTTTGTACAAACACTTTTACACGTCAATCATATTTTAAAACTAGATGAGGTCGGCGTTTCCTATCTGACTACTCTGAGAAGAAAGGCCGAAATAAACTCAGAGGTCACAGTCTCTTTTAAAGTCCAGACATAATCTTGATCAGATCATGTGAAGACCATGTAGATTAGAGTCTGAAATGGTCTTTTGAGGAAAAACCACACAGAATGAGTGGACCTGTCCAGTCAGTGCACGCATTTGTCAGTAATCGTGCAGCTCAACTCAAAACTTAAGGAGCTCAACGATTTGACGAACAATACCAAAGAAAGGACATTTAGGTAGGCCGCATAAATTACTCAAACTGCCAGATTATGATTAAAACTAATTAAGAAACAAAAAAGAAAAACAATGATCTACTTATTCTTTACATTCACAATAATTGAAATAATATACTATTTGACATAGTAAATATTCATGTCAATGTATTTATAAAAAAATCATCAATGTCAATAGGTATATAAAAATACTGAAATAATCTTGGTCAGGTCATTTGAGGACCATGTAAGATTGGTGTTTGAAATGGTCTTTTGAGGAAAGAACCATACAGATTTGAGTGAACCTGTCCAGTTAGTGCACGCATTTGTCAGTAAACGTGAAGCTCAACTGGGAACTTAAGGAGCTCAACCATTAGACGAACAATACCAAAGAAAGGACATTTGGGTAGGCCGCATAAAGCACTGAAACTGCCAGATCATCATTGAAACTACCTGAGAAAGTGAAAAAAAATAAACTGACGCACATAGTCCTCACATTCACAATAATTAAATAATAATGTTATACTTCAGAAAGTAAATTGTCATGTCATTCTATATGTAATAATAATCAAATGTCAAAGTTTATGTAAAATACAAATAAAAAAATAGCAAAAATACAAATAATCAAAAAACATTCAGTATGCAAAAAATTGGAGCAACTCAATCCCAAGTCTTTTTGTCCTCAATATAATTTTTAACGGTATAAAAGGCTTTCTGGCACAACTTACGTTTAATGAATGATTTGAATTTATTAAGGCTTAGATCTTAAACGTGGTTTGGAAGTTTATTATAAAAGCGTATACATTGACATCTGAATGAGCCACCTATTTTCTTGAGCCTTGTTGTAGGTACAACAAATTTGTGTTTGTTCCTAGTATTTATGTTATGGATATCACTGTATTTTTTAAACAATTTTATATTTTTATGGGCATATAAAAGATTTTCAAAAATATATTGAGAAAGCACAGTCATTCAATTAATCTCCTTAAATTTCTCTCTGAGAGATTGTCTCGGACTTAATTTATAAATTGATCGAACAGCTCTTTTCTGCAAAACAAAGATAGTTTATCATTTATCATACAGATTTCCACATCTATATATATATATATGTCGGAGGAAGTAAACGGAGAGTTGATTGTTGGTTGCATACGATTAATTGATAAGGTTGATTGTTAACTGAAAATAACTTGTTAAATCCTAATTTAAGAGTGGGGTCGAGGCGCCATCTTAACTTTGGTGGGGTAGAGTGAGGATTCATTAGAGTAACGGTGGTTGATCGAGGTGGATCGCTGGTGATAAAGTTAGATCGGTGTCGCCAACCTGCTGCTCGAATATAATTATTTAAGCAAATTAGTTATTGTGAGATATTGATTCCTACAGTGATTATCAACGTTGTAAAATAACTGCCATTAAATTGTATGAAACAGTGAATACTTTGTTTTGTGCTCGCATTTCACCCTAATGACGCCTACTAAACTCGTGACCACTAATGACGATGTCGAGAAGAATGCTGTTTCTCCGACATCAGAAGTGGGATCGATGCAGGCACAAAACGTGGAAAAATCAAGTGATGGAAATGATGGGTGGCGCGCTTTATTTGAAGCGCAACAAAACAGCTTGCGACTACTCGTGGAGACTGCGCAACCCGCCGGCTACTGAAGACAAGAATATTACGCTGCCCAATTTCGAACCTGAAAATGCAGACACCGACGCCCGAGCCTGGCTAGCAACATCGGATATCTGCTTGTCGGACCGTGGTATAAAGGGAAGTAAACTGATTCTTATTCTTAGTAAGGCTATGAAAGGTTCGGCCGCCACGTGGCTTTCCCAAGTGGCTTTTCCTAGCATGAAATGGGTAGAATTTAATAGTAGATTGTTATGCGGGGGGCTAAAATTGCCCATTATATACGAGATAGTTTTACTCCCGAGGTTTAGTGACAGAGTAAATGGAAATTGAGTTGCAGTGGGTTTTAGGCGCCGTGTGTTGCACTCTACTTTTCACTAAAATTGCGAGGAAATAAAATAATCCAATACAATATTTTAAATAGTTTATTATGGGTTAAATGAACAATTTGTGCAATTCTGGATATTTAGCGAGATGTTTTTTTTTCCGACAACTTGGTTTCGGTCCTCTATGAAAATGAATGTTGAGTTGTCTGTGGGGTGGGCGTGAGTGATGCTCGTGGTTCCGGGTATGAGGGTCCCTCGTTCGAGTGTTCTGAATAGAGAATCAGCTGAATGGACTCATCCCTTGATGTCGATGGTCGTGGACTGATTGGAGCAGTATTAGTGCGTTCTGTGGTGCGCTGGGTGATATCAAATTTGTTTTGAATGAAGTTCTCTATATAGCCTTCCGCCACTTGATCGGAACTCCATCCACTGTGGTATTTTAGCGTTGTTCTATTTGAGTGGAGGAAGTTCTTCGGAAACAATGACCAGTGTACTGTTCCGGATTAGGCAAATTTAGTTAGGTGGCAATCACTTTTGGCATGTTGCTTAAATTATTTTTGTCTATAACTTTCCTTTTCTATTTTCCGTTTTGATACTTGAAGCGGGTTTCCTTTCCTTAGTTGTCTTTGTATTGGATAGATTTGTGGCTTGAGGATGGGTATCGGTTTCGTCATCTTCCACTGTTATGTTGGCTAGTTCTGTCCCTCTGCGGGCGCCGCTGATCCCAAAAATGAAAGCAACCTGTAAAATAAAAAATAAGGTATGTTAAAACTGTATTTTGGTTGGTACCTAGTAGCAATTTAGTTTGATGAAAATAATAGAAAAACGGTTAAAACATGTAAGTAGGTACCTTTGTTGTCCAGTGTTTTCATTTGGAGCTTTATTTGCGGGATTCTCGATGTATTTCCTCGTGAAAGCTTTGGGTTTCTCGGTCTTGGGGCCGGTGGATGGTTTATTGAGGAGCCGTCGAATTTACATTTTTCTTTATATTGACATTGTGTCTTGTCTGTATAGTTGTTCGTGACATTGAGTATGTGCTCCGAGGGCTTGAACTTTGATATTTTTTGGAAGGTTCATCAAGGTACGGTGCCTTCCGTAAGCGAATCCACTCGTTTTTCTGTCCTCTACTTCATAAAGTTTTCGTGAGTATTTGAATAGGTAAATGCTTCGTGACCTTGACGGCAGCCGATTGAAAATTGTTTCTTTTCATTTCTCTTTCATCTGCAAATAGGGGTCTCCATTCTCACTAGATGATGACGTTTTCACTGTTGTAAAACGAATTATTCCGGTGGCCAATTTAATTTGTAATTGCAGAGAAATTCTATGGATTTCGCAGCAATGCTTTTTTTTTTTTGTTTTTGTTTAATCTATGGTCGCGGCGCAGTGCGCGCATTCTGCCGAAGAGATACCGCTTTTGGTTCCATTTTCAAAGGTGAAATGTTCTTCTCTTTCATGAAACAGTGGTGGGTAGAGTCTTTATTCATGATTATTCTGCTTGTGAGTGAGGGCTTTTTCGTTTTTGTAGGCTCATTGGTAACAAACAAAAGTTTGCTTTTTCCCTAAGAGGAAAATATGCTGTTTTGGCCCCGCTCTGGTACGCTACAATGTCGGACTTTTTGAGCAAGAGGAGTGAAATATTTTCCTTTCTCGCTTTGACTCATTGGAAACGTGTGCAGCGACTGAGTTAAAAATGTTTTCTGGTAAATCACAAGACTGCGAATGCCTCGCGGCATATGCAAGCCGTTTATTCACTTCACCCATGTCTCGATGAGGTAGTTTAGACAAACAAGAAATCGTGATATCTGTTATGCTTGCTCATATGGGACAAATCAAATAATATTGGACCCTAAATACAAAGGACTTTATGAGGTCATTAAACTACTAGACGGTGGCAAGTATCATCTTATAGTTTGAACTCTATCCGTATCTACAAGTATACAAGAGACCGGTTACGTCCACTCCCCCAATCCTATGTACCTACTGAGCTTGATCCATGCTTATCAGATAATAGTGATAAGATTTATGATTTTTATACTAGTTTCCAAATTAATTAGAAAACTCAGCTGTGTGCGTATGTGAAATGTCTGAGCGTCTGCATGAAGTATGTGATGACTACAGTTTTATGTAAGCATGGTGGCTACATAAGTTTTATGTAAGCGTGGTGGCTACATAAGTTTTATGTAAGCGTGGTGGCTACATAAGTTTTATGTAAGCGTGGTGGCTACATAAGTTTTATGTAAGCGTGGTGGCTGCATAAGCTCTGTGTATGTTTTCTTAACGGCGTGGTGGCTGTTAAGTTCTTAAGCTGTCTGATCGGCGAGGTGGCCAATTAGACTGTGTAGATACGAATTGTCTAAAAAGGCGAGGTGGCCATTTAGACGGTGGCATGGGTGGTCTGATCGGCGAGGTGGCCAATTAGACTGTGTAGTTACAAATTGTCTAAAAAGGCGAGGTGGCCATTTAGACGGTGGCATGGGTGGTCTGATCGGCGAGGTGGCCAATTAGACTGTATAGTTACGAATTGTCTAAAAGGCGAGGAGGCCATTTTGACGGTGGTGTGGGTGGTTTGAAGGGCGAGGTGGCTGTTTTGATACCGTGACTGTTAACGAAAGCATTTAATTTACAGAGAATCCATATCCTATGAGTGTAATAAAATAATAACCCTTGCTGTGTGCCTATTCTATTATGACGCGTAGAATCTATTTTAGATGAAGTCATTGTGCAAAAGATGCAACAATCACGTTTCTTTGACTTTGTCAGGAGTGGCCGAACTATCTTACAAACATTTTGTTCATATTCTATTTGTTACAGACCATTATGACGCTCGTCCCTCAATATCACACGAGGACGTGTGAAATGTCAGGAGGGCCGTGTCGGAGGAAGTAAACGGAGAGTTGATTGTTGGTTGCATACGATTAATTGATAAGGTTGATTGTTAACTGAAAATAACTTGTTAAATCCTAATTTAATTTGATTTAATTTATTACATTTTAATATTGTGTAAATCTAACTAATTTATTTAAAAGTCACTGCATTGTATAACGTCCAATCAGAGCAGAGGATAAATCTAGAGTGGGGTCGAGGCGCCATCTTAACTTTGGTGGGGTAGAGTGAGCATTCATTAGAGTAACGGTGGTTGATCGAGGTGGATCGCTGGTGATAAAGTTAGATTGGTGTCGCGAACCTGCTGCTCGAATATAATTATTTAAGCAAATTAGTTATTGTGAGATATTGATTCCTTCAGTGATTATCAACGTTGTAAAATAACTGCCATTAAATTGTATGAAACAGTGAATACTTTGTTTTGTGCTCGCATTTCACCCTAATGACGCCCACTAAACTCGTGACCACTAATGACGATGTCGAGAAGAATGCTGTTTCTCCGACATATATATATATATATATATAAGGTGTATCTATTTATACAGGAAATATTTTAAGAGATACACCTATAACTGGTACAGAATCTATAGACACGAAGATTTTTTAAGCTATTGCATAGCTTTTATCGCGGGCTTTGAGCGCGGCGACCGAATCAAGAAATTCCGTAACGAAAATAAAACCTAACACCCCCCACTCCGCCTACCATATAGCTCGGCCGAGCGTTCGCTTAACATGTTTGTATATGGTACGACTGTACTTGAATTAATATCAAAGAAAACAAAAATACTGCATAAATAAAAAATAAAAAAAATATTATAATTGCATAAGTCGATAAAAAAAAATGCTATGCAATAGCTTTACTGCGGCAGTCCCCGAGTGCCACACGTGTTTCTTTTTTATCTTAGTGGTTTTTATTTTACGTAGTTTTTATGATTTTAAAACTGTTTGCATTATTATATTTTGCATAAAACCTTTACTCCCTATTCTATGAATGACCCGCCCGACGCAGCGAGGGCAACGCGACGCGACGGCGCGGACGCAGGGCCCGCGCTCCTGCCGTATCCGGGGTCTCGTTTATTCTGTGTCGAGCAGCGTGTGGGTGAGGTTGTGTCCGCATGCATGTCTCTGCGCGACCGCGCAAACATGGTAGTTATTTCGCGTCGTGACGGTTACCGCACTCCACAATCTGTGTGCTGCCGGACGCAAACACCTGCCCTCCTTTTTACATGGAACCTAACAATATCACTGGTGAACTGTAGTGGACGTACGAAAATATACCTTTGCCTGTCGCTACGGAGAATGCAGGCGTAATGATGTTTAAAATAAACCAACGAAGGTATACTTACAACGTAACTCGATCTAGTCTTATTTTAATAGCTTATCGCTTACAATAAAAATAAATGTGAATTTAAAATACAAAACCACCTAAACCGAAGTAGTTACATTATTAAATTCCCTCCTTAAAGTTTTATGAAAAGGAACCTAGGTGCGATTAAAACAAATTTTAATCCTAATCTTGAGTACCTACACATCTGAAAACTAGCTAAAAAAAACTAATAAACAGTTGATAGGTGCAACTAGAATTCGCATAAGTTAATAACCTCTGAGGTTACAAGTGCGTCGAGTCGAATCCGACAGCTGATTCAAAAATATTAACAGAGATAAGTAGATTAGGACGTGGGATACCTTTTATCCCGATATTCCCACGGGATCGAGACTTATGCGGGAGAAACCATGGGCCCAGCTAGTTCATAATATTTTTACGCAAAATACCTGAGCACTAAACGTTTTTCGAAATTAATTCCTTAACACAAAAATCGTGATTGTGATTTATGCCAAAAAATTCCTACAGATAGACCTAATAAATTATTGGTTTGATAACTTTTAATATTATTGTAGCACGACCTCTTGTCTACGATCATAAAACACGAATAAAAATAATGTTTTCTTGAGACCTCTAGTAAATAATAAATTTGTTTTAATTCTTGTGAAACTCCCAAATTGACAGTGATTTAATAAACAGCTTGACAGAGAGCAGAAATTGAGAAAAATAAATCTAAAAATTTCAAAACTTTTTTTAAAGATGTGAATCGTTTTGTTATTTGTTTTTGTTCTTTAAATAATGTGCGCAGTCTTTACGTGTGTTTAACATCTTTTTTTTCTGTATCAAGAAAACACAATCCCGAGTGGCACGTGATTATCCTAGTACACGTGGCTCTGTAAATAAAGTATCAAAAATCAATGAGTTTTATCTTACATAAACAATTATTTTTATTGTTTCTCGGCCTGCAGGCCAATTTTGGGGCTTGAATATTGGACCTTCTGAGAGCTGATGAACTTACTAAAAATCCTGCTTCATCTCTTTAATGCTCCCTGACACTGTAACCCGGCAAGTGGAGTTGTAACGAATTGTTTAGGAGACTGGATGTTGATTGTCTCCTTCGGTGTTGTACTACTCACCACCGTGCTAAAGTAAATTTGTAGGGTATAATAAGTTGCTAGGGAAAGATTCAATTAAACAAGTACCTTCTTACACAATGCAATGTTTATTACAATAACTCACTAATGAAGGTTCACAATATTGAATGTGGCTGGCCACATACCTTTCCCCATACACCTGGGCTTCCACACCAGTACAACCAGTCTCGGGTCTAGTTGTATTGGTGTGTTGACCTGCAATGAGACTATTACAATATACTCAGAGTCGCTATAGCGAGTCCGTGAGATGAACCACTTAATAGATACTAGCTCAATCATACAAGTACCTACCTATCAAGGTTGTGCTAACAACGGAACATAAGATTATGCTAAGCAAACCGCGACACAACACTTTATGGCAACTGGTCACATCACCCAGTCCATACAATAGGCCTAACTCTCTCATAGACTAAATTGCTATCTTACCGATTATTCACGGTGATCTCTCAGTACTAATCCCTTCACTTGACAGTACTACGACCCTTGGCATCAAACACAGGATACCCCTGTGTTCGCACGTTACGTGGCCTACGGGTTAATAATGACGCTTCGTTACCTGGAGCGGCGAACTTCCCTCATCACCGATATCGGCTAAGTAAAGCCTTCCTGTTAAACGGATGACCACACCTCAAAGGTTGCCTGCACCCGGATCCATTCCAATCATCAGACCACGGGGCTACTCCAAAGCATCACGTCTAAATTATGTATCAGAGATACAAGAGAAAAAAGGCTAGCATAAACAGCCAGACCTGTAACAATACACTCGTGTCAGAAATCACATGTACGGGCCACGCCATCCCACATGAACAAAGAATACGGTTGAACACTCACCGGATTCAGCTTCGAATGGGACTTACTGGAAACCCATCGGGTTATTTGGACACAGTCTGTTCCTCCAGAACTAAGTCCCTCTTCCAAATCCTATTCGTATCGTGTCACACACGTTGCGGGTCTTCCCCATGCCGGATCAATGTCACAAACCCTCGAGAAGCTTCCGCTACCATAGACTAAATAGAATTCTTGTCTATTGGTTATTTTCCATTTCTTAGGCATTGTTTTAAATAAAATGTGGGAAATTATGTCTGTATGTTTATTTATTTAAATTAACTAATACTCTTGTATATAATTTACATGACATAATTTCTCCAGTGTTATAAAGAACACTCTGACAGCCATGCCAATGCCTGACACAAGATGTCGCTACTTGTTGCGTAATTTATTGATTTTGCAACGTCACAATGCCCCTCTTCCCACAATAAGGTTTTTGGGTAAGCAAAAACCACACACCGCCCTCGGTGTTAGAAGTGGGAATTCAATTTTGAAACAGAAATGGAATAAGTTCTATTAAAAAATGATAATAAATTATTAAGTCCTACTAAATGCAATAACCTACCTTAAATAATCCAACTGCCAGGAAACTCATTCTACTTACAAAAAAATCCTACTATCCGGGCATAACCCCCCCAATCTTTCATACATCCCTAGATTTTCCTCTCTTTCAATCTGTAGCAACCTGCATTCAAATCGCAGGAGGCCACCTCTCGCATACTCCCGAATTCCGTCTGTATACCAGTGGAACTCTGCATTGTTTAATATAAATCAAAACGATCCTCCTGGTGAATATGTTCAGCGAGCTGATACATAAAAAATTTGGCAAATAATGTCCATAACTCACCAGGCAAGACGTATACAACATTCCCAGAAATAAAAAATTCTGAAAACTAAATGGTGCTTTGGCTTGTTTTAAGAGTCACCTGCCGCTCGTAACTAGATAAGCAACTAGTGCTATCTAACGTCTCACCGAAGCAACAATGCTATTTCGGCAAAACAAAACATTAGTCTAGGCTTATTTTAGGAGTTACTATCCGCTCCATATCCAAATATGGACACATCCATGTCCAATAAAAACGCAACCAAGCGAGCTTGGCTACAAAAATGTGTAGGCTTATTTTTGAAGTCACTATCCGCTTCTTATTAACTAGATAAGCAACTAGTGCTATCTAACGTCTCACCGAAGCAACAATGCTATTTCGGCAAAACAAAAACATTAGTCTAGGCTTATTTTAGGAGTTACTATCCGCTCCAATACCAAATATGGACACATCCATGTCCAATAAAAACGCAACCAAGCGAGCTTGGCTACTAAAACGTGAAGGCTTATTTTAGAAGTCACTATCCGCTTCTTATTATTATTATGGTCTGAGCCATAAAAAATAAATTATATCGCAAAGTATGCAAAACGGCATAATTACTACCGTATAATATGTGGAACAAATCCAACAAATAAACTAAACGAACAAATCCAAATAAATAGATCCCTCGTTAACAATACGATTTACAAAACAATGTTTAATAACAAAGTATAGCATGCATACGCCTTGTCTTCGTTGTTGGAATAGTCACCAAACAACACGTGGTAACACGGACTACGGCTAATAAACCGGCTTGAGACGACTGGAAGAAATTTTTCCGACCACTGTTGATCATGTTAATAAATGCTACGAAATTCCGATCCCGTGAATTGAACCCCATTATCGGTAATTACGGTTTCGGAAATCCCGTGAGCAAGAAGAACATAATTCTCAAAGTTTTTGGCTACCAAAGAACCAGTCGCACGGCGTAATGGAAACAATAACGTGTATTTTGTAAAACAGCAAGAAAATATACCCTATCTAAATCCATTTTGATTTTTCCTCAATAATATAATGCTAACAAAAACGATGTTTATCCAAATCACGTTTCCGAACGCACCAAACCACATGTAACACAACGTCAAACGTCAAAAGGTCACCTTGACAATATCAAATTGTCAATGTGTTTTATAGGTTAAGTTCCTATGTATGAAAACGAATAACTAACCAACCTCTAATCATGGAATAGGATAACCAAATCAACTATTTGTTTTATCGAATGCTGTGATCGTATTTCCAATTAGGGTTTGATGATGAGTGTTAAAACGTTAAACGTCTACGTGACAGACCAGTCGTCATAAAGATTTACAATGGAAGTTCCTGTCCAATTTTTCTAAAAGTTGTATTTTCCTGTATAGCCCAACCTCAACGAATAGTGATACTTGCCTGTAGTGTCATTATTTTACTATAGAGATCCTCTCAAACAAATAAGAATACACTATAACACCTTTGAGAACTGTCTCGTTTGGGCTGTGTACAATATATCTAGTATAAACCAAAATGTTTTATAACTATTTTACAGAAATTAGTTTTTGAATTTATTGAATTGTTAAACAATGTTTCACTATTTAAATGCAATACTGTTTATCAGTAATCTGATATATTTTAGTTTTCCTTGTAGTCAAAAACTATTAAGTTTTTATCTTGAACCAATTGTCCAGTTGTATACAATACCTATAAACTGTTCCAAAAAATATGCAACCTCAATAAGTTACCAAGTTACAATACCTTCCAAATTATAGGTAATATCAAGTCACTAACCGTTAAACAAACATTGGGAACATAATCTCATTATAATTACCACAATGCTACCAATCCAACTTGTGCATTGGCATATATACAAATAGGTTAGTGAACTTTTAACACTCTGCACCTTACCGGTCCAAACAAGGGAAATTGTTATATTGTGGTGCGTTGACCACTTTACATTCAAACTTAAAAAACTAGCCTTATTCTAATACATAATCCTGCCAAGTGAAAGACTGAGAGAAATGAGAGAGAGATACCTGCTATTAATTTGTTCACCTTATACAATTAAACAATTATATACCTTTGGGCGCCAACTGTAACCCGGCAAGTGGAGTTGTAACGAATTGTTTAGGAGACTGGATGTTGATTGTCTCCTTCGGTGTTGTACTACTCACCACCGTGCTAAAGTAAATTTGTAGGGTATAATAAGTTGCTAGGGAAAGATTCAATTAAACAAGTACCTTCTTACACAATGCAATGTTTATTACAATAACTCACTAATGAAGGTTCACAATATTGAATGTGGCTGGCCACATACCTTTCCCCATACACCTGGGCTTCCACACCAGTACAACCAGTCTCGGGTCTAGTTGTATTGGTGTGTTGACCTGCAATGAGACTATTACAATATACTCAGAGTCGCTATAGCGAGTCCGTGAGATGAACCACTTAATAGATACTAGCTCAATCATACAAGTACCTACCTATCAAGGTTGTGCTAACAACGGAACATAAGATTATGCTAAGCAAACCGCGACACAACACTTTATGGCAACTGGTCACATCACCCAGTCCATACAATAGGCCTAACTCTCTCATAGACTAAATTGCTATCTTACCGATTATTCACGGTGATCTCTCAGTACTAATCCCTTCACTTGACAGTACTACGACCCTTGGCATCAAACACAGGATACCCCTGTGTTCGCACGTTACGTGGCCTACGGGTTAATAATGACGCTTCGTTACCTGGAGCGGCGAACTTCCCTCATCACCGATATCGGCTAAGTAAAGCCTTCCTGTTAAACGGATGACCACACCTCAAAGGTTGCCTGCACCCGGATCCATTCCAATCATCAGACCACGGGGCTACTCCAAAGCATCACGTCTAAATTATGTATCAGAGATACAAGAGAAAAAAGGCTAGCATAAACAGCCAGACCTGTAACAATACACTCGTGTCAGAAATCACATGTACGGGCCACGCCATCCCACATGAACAAAGAATACGGTTGAACACTCACCGGATTCAGCTTCGAATGGGACTTACTGGAAACCCATCGGGTTATTTGGACACAGTCTGTTCCTCCAGAACTAAGTCCCTCTTCCAAATCCTATTCGTATCGTGTCACACACGTTGCGGGTCTTCCCCATGCCGGATCAATGTCACAAACCCTCGAGAAGCTTCCGCTACCATAGACTAAATAGAATTCTTGTCTATTGGTTATTTTCCATTTCTTAGGCATTGTTTTAAATAAAATGTGGGAAATTATGTCTGTATGTTTATTTATTTAAATTAACTAATACTCTTGTATATAATTTACATGACATAATTTCTCCAGTGTTATAAAGAACACTCTGACAGCCATGCCAATGCCTGACACAAGATGTCGCTACTTGTTGCGTAATTTATTGATTTTGCAACGTCACAACACCAAGTGACTGCCATCAGACGCAGCTCGTGGTCACTATAAATTATACTGCATCTCAAAATTTTAACAGTTTCCGTACCAATGCATATTCCATTACGTACTTTGGTCATACATAAAAAAAAAACCGGTCAAGTGCGAATTGAACACGCGTGGAGAGGGACGGGAGGGACAGGGAGATGGACGCGTACGATGAATTATGTTGTCTACCATGTTTCTTTAAATCTGATCCAAATTTGTTTGTGGTAACTAAAATACGAAGGCGTTCAGCTCAGTGAAATGGTTAATGTTGTGGAATACTTTACTAGGAATGAGCACGCCAAAACACCTAGTGCATCTATTAAGAAAGTTATACGAGACAGGCACAGCTTCAGTTTGAACCGATGAAATCTTGTCAAACAATTTCCACCCTAGTGCAGGTGTCCGTCAAGGTTGCATAATATTACTGCTCCTTTTTCAATGTTTACACCGAACTCATCATGCGCATTACTCTGGAGGTTTGTACAGACGGTATCTCAACCGGTGGCTACAATATTGCAAATCTGCTATACGCTGATAACACCACGCTATGTGCTACTAACGCATGTCATTTAGAGGAATTACTTCGTAAGATGGAGAGTGTGAGCCTCGAATTCGGACTACAGATTAACCGCAAAAAAACTAAGGTGATGATCGTGGACCGCAGTAACAACAACTCGCCTGAACTCTCTAAAACTGCGAACTGCGATGCGGTTCACTCCTACATTTATCTTGGAGCGATAATCTCAAAAGGGTGTGGATGCATAGATGAAAGTAAGACGTATGGCGATAACTAAATCATCGATGAACAAACTGAAAAAAGTCTGAAGGAACAGATATCTTACAAAAGCCTCCAAGATCCAGATTGTTTAAACACTGGTTTACCCTATGTTCCCTGCTTAGACGTGGACGCTGTGTGACATCGAGAAGAAGAAGATAGACGTTCTGGAAATGTGGTACTGGAGAAGAGTGCTTGGGTTATCGTGGATCGGATTTCGCATCAACACTTCTATACGCCAAGAACTCAACATAAAAAAGCGTCTATCTGTTCTGGTCCAAACGCGCATCCTCAAATACTTCGGACACGTCCCGAGGCGTGAGGGTGACTATAGAGCGCCTTGTCGTGCAGGGTTGAGTGGAGGGCACTAGACCAAGCGGACGCTCACCCATGAGATGGTCTGACCAAGTTAAATCCCAAGTGGGCGATCCCTTGCATGGGTGCATTAAAAATAGCAAAAATCGGAGTAAATGGCGAGAAATCGTGAGGCGACTCGAGCACGACCGCTCTGACAAGAGTGCTACGAAGAAGAAGAACAAAAAAATATATGTAAGGTACCGGATTGTAAAGGGAAATTGCTGAATATATTGTATATTGTTGAATTATGCTATCTTGTCGTATATTCTTGAATACGTGGACTAAGACCAAGTGATAGAAGGTATTCAGATATTTAATTTTTGATTTGTTCCTAAAATTAATATTGAAGTCTCCATCTATGATAATCTTTTCGTGTGCACTGATAGAATTCTTAATGCATTGGACGGCAATTTCCAAAAGGCATTTTAGTGATTTATATACGGTTAAGAATTGAACACCAAATGATTTGAATTGGACGCATTCACAATGCCCACCCCCTGAACTATCTCTAAATAAACCTAGGTCATTGACGTATTTACAATTTAAATATGCTATAGCGCCCCACCCGGGTTTGCATTCGATACATTAGGACCGTCTATTCTGCACGCTTGCTCAAAACCTTCTAGCTCAAAATTGTCATTCCAATTTTTTACAAATACACCTTATTTGTAGAAAATTGGACAACAATCAGCTCTTACATCTAATATATATTTTCGTAATGATTGTACATTATGAAAGATTATTTTAATTTCGTCCCTTGGTGACTGCTTATGTGTTCGTTTTGGCCACAAAATATTATTTTTGCCATTGTTCATTTTGTTTCTTCCATGCTCAGATTACATAAAAAATGCATCGCATTAGTGTAACTTGTTTAAATTGTGACTAGTTGTAATTTAGTGTTGCTGGATTTCTACGTCTGGAAACGTGCAAAGGAATTAGTTTACGCAACGAAGGCACAAGAGAAATTTTAATTGAATGAATTAGCATCGCGTTCGATACGATGAAAGCAGAAATGCGACTCCATAGAACAACAGTCGAAATAAGAAATAGGTGTTGTGTGACGTTGCAAAATCAATAAATTACGCAACAAGTAGCGACATCTTGTGTCAGGCATTGGCATGACTGTCAGCGTGTTCTCGGTAACACTAGAGAAATTATGTCATGTAAATTATATACAAAAGTATTAGTTAATTTAAATAAATAAACATACAGACATAATTTCCCACATTTTATTTAAAACAATGCCTAAGAAATGGAAAATAACCAATAGACAAGAATTCTATTTAGTCTATGGTAGTGGAAGCTTCTCGAAGGTTTGTGACATTGATCCGGCATGAGGAAGACCCGCAACGTGTGTGACACGGTACGAATAGGATTTGGAATAGGGACTTAGTTCTGGAGGAACAGACTGTCCAAATAACCCGATGGGTTTCCAATAAGTCCCATTCGAAGCTGAATCCGGTGAGTGTTCAACCGTATCCTTTGTTCATGCGGGATGGCGTGGCTCGTACATGTGATTTCTGACACGAGTGTATTGTTACAGGTCTGGCTGTTTATGCTAGCCTTTTTTTTCTCTTGTATCTATGATACATAATTGAGACGTGATGCTTTGGAGTAGCCCCGTGGTCTGATGATTGGAATGGATCCGGGTGCAGGCAACCTTTGAGGTGTGGTCATCCGTTTGACAGGAAGGCTTTACTTAACCGATATCGGTGATGAGGGAAGTTCGCCGCTCCAGGTAACGAAGCGTCATTATAATAACCCGTAGGCCACTTAACGTGCAAACACAGGGGTATTCTGTGTTTGATGCCAAGGGTCGTAGTCCTGTCAAGTGAAGGGATTAGTACTGAGAGATCACTGAGGATAATCGGTAAGATAGCGATTTAGTCTATGAGAGAGTTAGGCCTATTGTATGGACTGGGTGATGAGACCAGTTGCCATAAAGTGTTGTGTCGCGGATTGTTTAGCATAATCTTATGTTCCCGTTGTTTGTAATAGTCTCATTGTAGGTCAACACACCAATACAACTAGACCCGAGACTGGTTGTACTGGTGTGGAAACCCAGAATATTGACGGGAATGACCATCCTATCGCTTATATTAGTAGATCCCTAAGTAAAACCGAGCGTAATTATAGTGCAACTGAACGTGAAGCATTAGCTGTCATTTATGCAGTTGAAAAGTATGAACCATATTTGGGTAGCAGACATTTTACAGTTATTACTGACCATGCTTCACTCAAATGGTTTAAAAATTTGGAGAACCCAACAGGTCGTTTAGCACGCTGGGGTTGTCGTTTATCACAGTATAATTATACAATCGAACATAGGAAGGGTAAGGAAAATGTTGTACCAGACGCCTTATCAAGGTTACTTAAGGTTGAGGCAATAAATACACCAGTTACGCCTACACCGACAGGTGATGAATGGTATGATAGAATACAGGCTGGTTGTTCGTCATGTCCGGGAAATTACCCCAACTATCGCGTAGATAAAGGTATTCTGTATAGGTACAGTAAAGGCAAATATGCGGTAACACAAGAGTTCGACTGGAAAGAAGTAGTTCCCAAATCACTGCGTACACAGGTCATAACAGAAAACCATGAACCTCCTACTTCAGGTCACCTGGGTGTTTTTAAGACATACCGCAGGTTAACTTTGAGGTATATATGGCCAGGAATGTATCGTGACGTAGTTGAGTTCATCAGGGCTTGTAGTAATTGTTCGGCCTATAAACATAAGACTACTCTTACACCAGGACTCATGGGTCAGCCTAAACAATGTTATAGACCATTTCAAGCTGTATCTATAGATTTAGTTGGTCCACTTCCAAAATCACGCTCGGGTTTTGTACATTTACTTGTAGTTTCTTGCTGTTTTTCAAAATACACGTTATTGTTTCCATTACGCCGTGCAACTAGTTCTTTGGTAGCCAAAAACTTTGAGAATTATGTTCTTCTTGCTCACGGGATTCCCGAAACCGTAATTACCGATAATGGGGTTCAATTCACGGGATCGGAATTTCGTAGCCTATTAAAGAGATATAACATACCTTGAGTGCATTATGGGCCTAGATATACACCACAAATTAATATGGTTGAAAGTTATAATAAAACAGTAATGACAGCTGTTTCGTCCTACGTAAAAGAAGATCATAGGACTTGGGATCTCAATTTAACAAAAATACAATTTGCTATAAATAGCGCAGTGAATGAAACAACTGGATTTTCTCCATTTTTCTTGGTACGTGGCCGTGAACCCATTATAAACGGCACGTTTTATAAGAACACAGACGACTGTGATTATGAAGTAATTATGCCTCGTGAAGAGTATGCAGGCGAATTAGGAGTTCTCAAGGATATCTTCGAAAAGGTGCGCGCCAATATTGTTAAGGCTCATGCCACAAACGCGAAATATTATAACTTGCGTAGGCGTCACGTCACTTTACGTGAAGGCCAGTTGGTTTGGCGTAAAACTTACATCCAAAGTGATGCAGATAAGTATAAGGCATCTAAGTTGGCTCCTAAATATCAACAGTGCATAGTGGGAAAAGTGCTTTCACCTTTGGTTTATGAGCTTATAGGATTAAATGGAAAGCCACTAGGCACTTGGCACATAAAGGATATGAAAATTTATTAACATGATCAACAGTGGTCGGAAAATTTTCTTTCAGTCGTCTCAGCCGGGGGTTTAGTAGCCGTAGTCCGTGTTACCACGTGTTGTTTGGTGACTATTCCAACAACGAAGACAAGGCGTATGCATGCTATACTTTGTTATTAAACATTGTTTTGTAAATCGTATTGTTAACGAGGGATCTATTTATTTGGATTTGTTCGTTTAGTTTATTTGTTGGATTTGTTCCACATATTATACGGTAGTAATTATGCCGTTTTGCATACTTTGCGATATAATTTATTTTTTATGGCTCAGACCATAATAATAATAAGAAGCGGATAGTGACTTCAAAAATAAGCCTTCACATTTTTGTGGCCAAGCTCGCTTGGTTGTGTTTTTATTGGGCATGGATGTGTCCATATTTGATATTGGAGCGGATAGGAACTCCTAAAAACTTTTTATAAAAAAAAAACAACCAACTTCAAAAAAAGACACTACATAGTGAAAAATAACTTTAATATCGGAAGTCGGTGTCCTTGGATCTGACTTTTAGTTTTTTTGCCACCGACTTCCGAAATTAAAGTTATTTTTCACTATGTAGTGTCTTTTTTTGAAGTTGGTTGTTTTTTTTTTTATAAAAAGTTTTTTATTTTTCACTTTTTAGTGATTCAGTTATAAATTTATCTAAATTACAATAGCCTAATGTCAACTGCTCATCACCTTTTACAAAAGGCTTGTGTTTAAACGCCTACCAGAAAAGTACCTATTTTACTACCAAAAAATTCGAAATACTCACCAAATTGTGTTTCATAAAGTATTCTAGAAATTAACCTTTTTCCTTTTTTATTTATAAGGCGTAGTCGACGGAGCCCCACTCGGCAGGGCTCCTACTTCTGGGTAGTTTAAAAAAAATTACCACGAAGGGGATAGCGGGGTATTTCAGACCCCGCCATCCCCTTCTAACCTAACCTGTCCGAGTCGGGGTGCTCAAAGTCCCGAGCTCGCTTCGCTCGCTCTTGCATCCTATCCCACCCTTACATTTTGAAGCAAACTTATTTTTGGTGAGCAACTTAAACAAGATTTGGTGGGCATTCATCCATTTTGGTAGGCAAAAGGAATATAAATACAACACCTACAATTATTCTGATGTTTGTATAATTATTTTGGAACTTAAAACGTTGTTCTTTAGGCACCTCGGTATAGAGTGGGTTTATTTTATTTGAAAGTAACATATTTTACTTTGTACTTAGTCTTAGGGTCTACAAAATATTTTGGTGAGCATTTAAATTGTTGCCTTTACAAAATATTCCTTTTTCCGATGTGTTAATTATTGAGGAGTTCTCCTAAAAAAGAACTGAGCTGATAGTGAAGCCACCATCAACTCTAGTTCACCATATGCATTGTCACGAGCAAAAATGGCTTAGCAACCATATTAAAGTAATCGAATCGCAACCCGTGAAATACTTATTATTGAGTAGTTCCGGTGGCCACCTCTGGTCTTCATCATCAGTTCCATTTCGCGGAATGGTGCTTTCTGAGAGCAAATGCACGAGTAACTATAAAAAATACCCAAATCGCTATTGGTGTGCCTATAAAATTTGAGGATTTCCCTCGATTTCCATGGGATCCCTTCATCGGATTCAGACTTGGTAACAATGGGACCACCTCGAGAGTATACCCTTTCAAACATAAAAATAATTTTGCAAATCCGTCTATATATGACGGAGTTATGCCCGAACATACATAAAAAAAAAAAAATATAAACATCCGAATTGATAACCTCCTCCTTTTTGAAGTCGGTTAAAAATAAGCCTAGACTAATGTTTTGTTTTGCCGAAATAGCATTGTTGCTTCGGTGAGACGTTAGATAGCACTAGTTGCTTATCTAGTTACGAGCGGCAGGTGACTCTTAAAACAAGCCAAAGCACCATTTAGTTTACAGGAATTTTTATTTCTGGGAATGTTGTATACGTCTTGCCTGGTGAGTTATGGACATTATTTGCCCAAATTTTTTATGTATCAGCTCGCTGAACATATTCACCAGGAGGATCGTTTTGATTTATAAGGAACAATGCAGAGTTCCACTGGTATACAGACGGAATTCGGGAGTATGCGAGAGGTGGCCTCCTACGATTTGAATGCAGGTTGCTACAGATTGAAAGAGAGGAAAATCTAGGGATGTATGAAAGATTGGGGGGGTTATGCCCGGATAGTAGGAAATTTTGTAAGTAGAATGAGTTTCCTGGCAGTTGGATTGTTTAAGGTTGGTTATTGCATTTAGTAGGACTTAATAATTTATTATCATTTTTAATAGAACTTATTCCATTTCTGTTTCAAAATTGAATTCCCACTTCTAACACCGAGGGCGGTGTGTGGTTTTTGCTTCTCAAAAACCTTATTGTGGGAAGAGGGGCATTGTGACGTTGCAAAATCAATAAATTACGCAACAAGTAGCGACATCTTGTGTCAGGCATTGGCATGACTGTCAGCGTGTTCTCGGTAACACTAGAGAAATTATGTCATGTAAATTATATACAAAAGTATTAGTTAATTTAAATAAATAAACATACAGACATAATTTCCCACATTTTATTTAAAACAATGCCTAAGAAATGGAAAATAACCAATAGACAAGAATTCTATTTAGTCTATGGTAGTGGAAGCTTCTCGAAGGTTTGTGACATTGATCCGGCATGAGGAAGACCCGCAACGTGTGTGACATGGTACGAATAGGATTTGGAATAGGGACTTAGTTCTGGAGGAACAGACTGTCCAAATAACCCGATGGGTTTCCAATAAGTCCCATTCGAAGCTGAATCCGGTGAGTGTTCAACCGTATCCTTTGTTCATGCGGGATGGCGTGGCTCGTACATGTGATTTCTGACACGAGTGTATTGTTACAGGTCTGGCTGTTTATGCTAGCCTTTTTTTTCTCTTGTATCTATGATACATAATTGAGACGTGATGCTTTGGAGTAGCCCCGTGGTCTGATGATTGGAATGGATCCGGGTGCAGGCAACCTTTGAGGTGTGGTCATCCGTTTGACAGGAAGGCTTTACTTAACCGATATCGGTGATGAGGGAAGTTCGCCGCTCCAGGTAACGAAGCGTCATTATAATAACCCGTAGGCCACTTAACGTGCAAACACAGGGGTATTCTGTGTTTGATGCCAAGGGTCGTAGTCCTGTCAAGTGAAGGGATTAGTACTGAGAGATCACTGAGGATAATCGGTAAGATAGCGATTTAGTCTATGAGAGAGTTAGGCCTATTGTAAGGACTGGGTGATGAGACCAGTTGCCATAAAGTGTTGTGTCGCGGATTGTTTAGCATAATCTTATGTTCCCGTTGTTAGCACAACCTTGATAGGTAGGTACTTGTATGATTGAGCTAGTATCTATTAAGTGGTTCATCTCACGGACTCGCTATAGCGACTCTGAGATATTGTAATAGTCTCATTGTAGGTCAACACACCAATACAACTAGACCCGAGACTGGTTGTACTGGTTTGGAAGCCCAGGCATATGGGGGAAGGTATGTGGCTAGCCACATTCAATATTGTGAACCTTCAATAGTGTGTTATTGTAATAAACATTGCATTGTGTAAGAAGGTACTTGTTTAATTGAATCTTTCCCTAGCAGCTTATTATACCCTACAAATTTACTTTAGCACGGTGGTGAGTAAGTACAACACCGAAGGAGACAATCAACATCCAGTCTCCTAACCAATTCTGTACAACTCCGAGGGCCGGGTTACAGTTGTGTTTATATATGGAGCAGAGGAGGGCACTTTGAACAAATTTTGCAAATTAAATTTTTAATAAAAACATTTTATCACTCTATTATTTTATTTTGTGTTATTGAAAACAGTCACAGTGAAACATAATTGTTTTGATCTTATTTGGGGTTTATGTATGAACAATTATTCATAGTCAATATATTTTCAGAAAGTACTCTTTAAGACCTTTTATTAGATACCAAACACGATATATTAATATTAAAAAAAAGGTAAAACTTCACATATCCGCTATAAGCCGCCATGTTGAATTTTATGTGACGTCATAGAGCCTATACCCCGCGGAAAAACGTGACGCTTCTAACGATACCTCCTTTGTCCAAATACGACAAGGATCATAGTATTTCTATGACGAGGACCTAAGGAGTTATGAGGAAACAGATGAACATTATACATACATACGTAGCCTGTTAAAATCATAACTGTTCTTTGCCTTTACCGTAGTCGGGTAAGAACTCACATTTTTTCACAATTCAAATGCGACTCCATTCTTTTTTGGTGCTCATCATTCGTAGTAACAGTTTTTTACATATTTATGTATTGTCCCATATTATTATTATATTCTTTGGTAGACGTATTTCAAACCTAAAAACAAATCATTGCTTTGCCTATTTCTTTTGATAAATGATTATGTTTTAGCCGTAGTACATTATCGATGGTTTTAGCCTATTTCTTTTGATAAACGATTAATACAAGTTGTAGGTATTAGAACAGAATATTACTTTGCAAGGCGAGAATAGATTGTTGCTGGTAATGCTTTAGTGAAGTTTGTGAATTCGACTCACTATTATCATTATCTTATTGCTATTGAATTCCTGTAAAATGAGTTTATTGCCCCACCACCCACTACCACCACCGTCCATTGTGTCACCCTATGTTTTCTACATTTATATCTGTAATTTTTATGGTGTAGGTACATAATAAAGAGCATTCTATTCTATTCTATTCATTAAATGCCCTGTGCAGATACTCCTAACGTTGCAGGTACTGTTCAGTTTTGGTTCATAATGGTACTATAATATACCCAGAAATAGGGTCCCATTGCTCCACGTATCCATCAGCACTGATGACGAATTTAAAATCATTTTACGCTCAGTTCCTGTGTCCACTCCCATGGATTTGGGCTCCAAATTCCAGCCATATAACGTGCACTGAATTTCAATCGCCTGTATTCCGAATTCTGGTACACGACACGTTCGCTTATTGGTCAAATCCAAATGGGTTGGTCTGGAATCTAATCAGGGCCTGCAATACAGTATTACGGACAAATAACCATAAAACTATGAGAGAATTTTGCAGGTACCTTCAAATTCAAGTGGGGTGGTGTTGCCAAGCTTAGGTAGGTATCTACTGCTGGTGAACTAATCAACTTTTACGTGACGGGTGATCAATATATCCTGAGCAAGTATTAGAAAGTCATAAAAAGAACTCTGAGCTTAAACTTTTCTTCCGTATCATGGGCGTTGGGTGTCAATAGGTAAATAGACACAAATCTCAAAATTCATGCACAAATATTCTGACCTGGGAGTGCTATTCTTCAAACATTACAATGAAACTCAAACAGTTGTGAGTCCGTGATTATTCACGACATTATGCGAATTTTAAAGACAAGTGATTTCTCTTTTGAATTGTCAGTCACGTGAGTGAGGTTCGAGGCGAATTTTACAGACAGCTATTAGGTCAATCCTCAGCTGTAGCCCGCCAAATTCAAATTTTCTTTGTTTTTTGCAACTTGTAGTTCTGTTTTACGTCGTATGTTGATCAAAATGCGATTCGTGACTGTAGGAATGATATATTTACTGAATAATAATCATCAATTTTATATCAATCGTCAAACTGGAAATTTGTTCCACCTAATTTTCATATGAATTTTTTTAAATTCTTAGGTGGAACTAATTTCCAAAGTTTGACGATTGAATACAGGCGGTAGGTAAACCATAAGAATAATAAATATTAATTCTTATGGGAAACCTTACCTATCGCCATCTTAGTTATATTACCTACCTCGTAACTAAATACTTCTGTAATAAGTAGTAATTAAACATGTGTAGGTATAGGTTACCTGACAAGATCCTTTGGATATACAAATAAAGAAACCTCCTTGGTTTTCCTATCATTATTTGTACACACAGAGTCACACAGTCTGGCATCTTTAAAAATAATTTAAAATTAAGTATTAAAACAAAACATCCGCGTCGTATTGCTGCTGGTGGCACCCCTTAACTTTCTCCGCTTGTTGAGCTAGCTCAAACCAGTTTGTATCCGCGCGGGCGCTGGTGCACGCTCCGTGCGCCTTGTTAGTGACAGGTCATGCACACATAGCTGTACGTGTAGTAGTGTACCCGCGCTCGACGTTAGTATGAAGCTTTCCTTCTGCTCGGTTTTTTATTCATGTACCTTAAGTTTACATTTTTGTTCTGTGCCTGTTCAACCCACTTATACAATAATATAGGTATACTTAAAGTTTACAAGGATCTTGTGGCACATGGTAAAAATCTGAACTAACGGCGCCATCTTGTTTTTAGGGTTCTGTACCTTAAAAGGAAAAAAACGGAACTCTTTTTGATCACTTCGTTGTCCTTCCGTCGGTTGTCTGTCTGTCAAAAACATTTTTCCCAGGAACGCGTAGAGGTATCTAGTTGAAATTAATATCAAATACGTCTACGTTCCCTTAGAGCTCTAAAAAATTCAAGCTTCTAAGTCAACGCAATAAAAAAATACAGCAATTCATGTGGCATATGTTAAAACTCGCAAATAAATCAAAATCTATAGGGTACTTCCCGTTGACCTAGAATCATGAAATTTGGCAAGAAACAAGGTCCACAGCACAAGTAAGGGAAAAGTCCAAAAATCGTTTTGTAGCTTTGTCACAAATTAAAAACAATGCGAATACAAATTTACATTTGCAGTTGGAGAATTGACGGTGACGTAGGAGTATATCGATGTA
Source organism: Dryobotodes eremita (assembly GCA_917490735.1). NCBI lineage: Eukaryota > Metazoa > Arthropoda > Insecta > Lepidoptera > Noctuidae > Dryobotodes > Dryobotodes eremita. The sequence continues at coordinate 10,757,314 of OU823251.1, read as the reverse complement.
TGGGAGAACATTTTTTCAACTGCAAAGTTAAGTTTGTTCTTGTGATAAATTTATCCCAACTTCGGAACCCTTCATTGTGCTTGGCCCGACAAGCACTCAGGCGGCTTTTCCAATACAATTTCACAAATGTTTACCAATAACGCCAATGTCATTCAATCTTCAAAAGATCCTTGTGTCACTTTACCTATGGCCAGAAACCCAGAAACCAATCATGGCGTCTCTGTCGCCCTGCTTTAAGTGCGGTTGCACGGCGCGTCCCAGTTTCCTAATAATATTCTCTTTGGCGCAGCGGGTAGCCAATTCGTGGCCGAGACCGAAATACATGGCAAAGGCGTGAAACGACAACAGTTAATTAAAACTAAAGTTAGTAGTTTTCGAAATTGAGTTGAAGTCTTTTGGGGTTGATAGAGTGAAAATATTGAATGGCTGTTATGTTTCATTACAATATATTATTAGAAGGAAGTTATAAGAACTTTTGTCATGTTGTGATATTTGCAATCAATTATACCGTGGTGCCATCTCAATACTTCTTAGGACACTTAGGTACTAGGGGGCAATGCTATTTCTATTATCACTAACGTGCATATTTTTTTCGAAACAATAAAACGTATTCCATACGCATTTTAACAGCCACTCAATGTCGTTACATGCCAAATTGATTCACGAATTGATTCCGCCGTTACTTGAACGATATGGGAAACGAACTTGAACGATATGGGAAAAAATAAAACGCCCTTTCACCGCCTATTATATACGACGACCATAAAACCATACATTTTATTCTCATGGTAACGAAAAGGCTTATAACAATAAAGTATGCAATAAAGCGTCCAATAACGGCTTATCTCATATCATCTTATTCTAGGTCGCTTATTATTCATTCAGTTAGGATGAAGGTTTGGTTCGTGAGCCGAAAAGGTAAAGTTGACCGTCCACTGCTACGTAGGATGTGCATGGAGAGGTTAAATACATTAGCTGCGCGATACATTTGTTCGTCAGCACCGCCTGCGTGCGTAGCGTGGCCGTGGGTCGCAGTGAACGATCCTGTCTTCATGTTCATTTATGAAGCGAAGCTAAGTACACGTGCGTAGTTAAGCCGTGGGCTGCTGTGGAGCGGCGCCTTGAGAATTAATGCACGAACAGTTTCTATAGCACGTTAGTATTCAAAGCCGGAGAGCTATAAATCCTCTGTCAAAATGCTTCCTCGGTAACCGCCCATGGTGCACCTTCGCCTTGCACTATACGATCGAATTGCAGTGATAATTCGTATTTGCGAGTTTGAAGTGGATTTCAAATATTCGCAGCGGTTTTGCGGGCTCTTTGATCGATGTTCAGTAGAAAATTCAGAAAGAGAAAATATCGTTTATTTGTAATTCTCATTGTACGACTACATATATCTACCTTTATCAGTAAAACATGAAATTAAGTTTATTTATTTATTTTATTATTTATGTACACACAGTAAAATAGATACAGATACGGCATATTAGTATTAAGTACAAAGGTACTGCTTATTTCTTAAGAAATTTCTTCCAGCAGACCTGCGAAAGGAGAAATGAAAAAGAAATGTAGACAATAGTGTGTGAGAACAAGAAGAGAAGAATTTGATTCGTGACGTCTTAAACTAGAATATTAAATTTACTTACATATAATGCAAAATTTAAATAAAAATAACATATACTGTGCTTATCGTGTTGTCTATAGCTTTAATTGAGTACATGAATAACAACTTATATCTAATTAATTAACCTAACCTAACTAAAACTATTAACAAACTAAAAAATGGCGTCAAAAAATTCCTCCGCATCGCTGTCGACTGGTAATGTACCCAAGAGACTGGCGGCATTGCCACGTTGTATGGCAATGCTTAGCCTCTGGCCTAGGAAAAAGCCAGCCCTTGGGTCACGGGATGTGTCAAACAGGCGTTTGGAGATTTCCTTAAATAATAAGGTAACTGAACATATACTTAAATAAATACATAATGCTAAAATAAATAAGCTTATATATATAAATATAAGAGCCAAGAAAGTAGTTATAAGTTATGCCAAGAGAAATATCAATTTTAACGGTAAATTATATGAGTAAGTATTAGTACCTAGATTTATCATAACTTTGCTCTGACCGTATAATTAAGGGTCCAATCGATAGCAAGACGTCATATTCTATTTATTAATTATTTTCAAAGGAATTGATTGGTTTTGAATTAACACCGATGAAAAAGTCCTAACCGACAGCACTATGGTAAAACAAACAAATAATAATTCCCGCCAAGAACAACAATGAAATTGTTACAACAACAACAACTCGCAATAATCGCACAGATAAGCGTGAAATCAGTGTAAAAACAACACTATGTGCTATTTATCGTTCCATTGTGAACAAGCGTTGCCTAAGATTTCAAGCCAGTTATGGTCGATTTATCTCTGAATCTGTTGCGGATTAAAACAAAGAGTGGGGGTGTGGGGGATGACTTAATCTTGTGAAATACGGTCCGGGGAGGGGGCTTATCTTAAGTGAAAATGCGTACCAAAATATTAGCAACTGAGGTCCCCGGTTTTTTTGTTCTTGCGGTTAAATAGAAGCTATGAAATACGTTTGGGGTGCCTCGTTAAATTTTATGTTCGCAATTGCTTTTCCGGCGTTCATAGCATGTGGTGTTAAGTGTGGGCGGTTTTTCAGTTACCTTAATTTTTTTCTGACAGGACGTAACTTCTACAGGGTCAAATTAGGGGGCAAAACTTCATAAATGTGATCGGTAAAGATATATAATGACGACCAAACAAAATCACCAAAACAAAATAAAAAAATCGCCCGTGCGACATTTAACTTTTCTCGTTATAGATTAAAAAGTTTCAAAATTACCTTAAAATAAAAACGCACATAAATCTTGACAATTTTAATGAAAACGGTTAAACTAGCCATTACAGTTAATGAAGGTTTAACTAAACGTGGTTTTATATCAAGTGTGCAAAATTACATGTAAGATAAGATAGTGGGAACCCCTGCTAAGCGAAGTGAGTGAACTCGTATATTCACGCGAACTCATTTCCCCACACGAGCGGCTGATTAAGAAAATGCCTCTAAAAATGTCTAAGTAGAGGCAATATCTTTCAGCCGTCACTTACACCTGTTACTTAAACATTCAGTAATTGAATTTTCTTACAGTTTACTCTAAATAAAGTCCTAGGATATTGTACAGGCGCTGAAATTTCTATCAAAATTTTATTTTGGGAACGTCTGACGTTGATGAATCACGTTGATTCGATGAAATTCCTACATTTATTATGCTTGAAATTAACTGGGTTTATGGGTGGCTTTGGAACGTGGATTCGAGTTCAAAGTCGATTATTTTTATATTAAACTATTGCTCGACACTATTTTTGAAAGATATTGTTGAAGTAAAGCTCACTTCATATCAATATTTTTGACTTTCGGGGTGATCAATAAAGTTAAAAAAGTAAAATTTCATTTTAAGCTTTTTGAAAATCCATATCTACAGTAACTGTTCAATCATAGCCCATCTCTGTTCTATACCATCAAGTTAATTACACACAATCTTCCTATTACCGGCACACATTAGGGTTTCAAGTAGCATCGAGAAGATTAGTATGCACAGCATGCACGTTACCTAATAACTAACACTAGGAACAGATACTATGGTTGTAGGTTCGGCATGAAACATAAATCGTGATACAAATAGTTCGGTTGTGCCACAGAGTAAGAATGTATAGAAGCGCTGCGAAAGCACTGCACTTAATGCATGCAGTTTTGAGGCGTAAGATACGTTAAATAAAGTACATTGTCGATCTGCATTCGATCATCAACTAAATAAATTGACAATTGTGTTAGTTAAGGAAAAGTGCGGCTTGTACTGGGTTGGTGTAAAGTGTAGAACGTGATTATTATGACGATAACGGCTCACGCAGAAATAGAAATACTGTACAAGGTGGAGACGATAATACGATAGTAAATTAAACTTCTGCAACAAAAAATCAACCAAATATATCCAATAGTTAATTACTATTGCTAGTTTGAATGCCTTCAATTTTGTTGCTGGACGCCTTGCTGGCAGGAACTAAAAAGAAATACCCGAATCTAGTTTCTTTTGGCAATGTTACAGACACCCTTCTAAATTACTAGTTTATTTTTAGTTTAGCTATTCACCCAATTATTCGACAGCTAAATTACAAATTTAACGTTTAGTATCTTCATGACGGAACCTTGGGAGGCGATGTAGAAACTGCCATATATTACCTAGAATTCTTAAAAAAATTACTTCATTCCATTGGGCTTGATTTTAACATTTCGAAATGTGAACTGTACTTAGCGGACAGTACTGACAGGCAACTGACACGTCTCAAATAGCAATAGCTTCAGAAATCAAAATGATTGAAAAAAGATATCTTGGTCTCCTTGGGTCTCCAATCTTTAAAAAAATCCTTTCCCGTTTTTATTGACGAAAAAATAAAAAAAATTATGACGTTCCGGAAAGATTGTTCCAAATTAATATGCATTCGTCTATAACTTTAATCACTTACTGCTGTTTCGGCCTTAAATGAACATATCTCCTTAGAGCTTCCTATTTATGGAAGCACACTCACCTTTTTATACATTTCCTTCGATTTTAAATGTGGCCATGGACGATCGAGCTTGGGCACAAGCTACTCTTCCCATTTGTATGGGAGGCGTCGGCGTTTATAAAATGTCTAGTATTAGTTTACCGGCTTTCATATCCTCGGCCTATGGCACTGAGAAATTAATCAGGAAAATCCTAGCCTCCACGCTGATTAATTTTGATGTGCCATGCTTCACCGAGGCAATGGATGCCTAGAGACGCGCTTGCCCGAATTCAGATCCACCCGACACTCCATCTTCCCAGTGATAGAACAATTTACTTGACGTGTCTGTTATTACTGCGGAGCATGCGCGCCTGCTAGTTGTGGGTAAGTGGCAGTCTGGTCTGTGGCTTCTAGCACTACCGACTTCGATGACACTACTTTCCGCCTCGCTGCTTTCTTGCGACTAGGAGGGGCTCCTTGTTGTTCTTCTCATCGCTGTCACTGTGGCGAAGTTGTCAACTGTCTCGGATACCACGACCTATCTTGCAGCCGAAGTGCGAGTCGCTTAGCGCAGCACGCGAACATTAATGACATCATCCGATGAGTTCTCGTCACTGTCGGCGTTCCAGCTTTATTAGAACTCAATGGCTTAGCTCGCGACGATGGCAAGAGACTGAACGGCATGTCTTTATTTCAATGGAAGGTGGGTAGGCCTTTAGTGCGGGACGCAACGTGTGTCGATACTCTTACGCTATCTCATCTTCTAGGCTCGGCGTGCTGTGTTGGCGCTGCTGCTCCAGCTGCGGAACACCTCAAGCGACAAAAGTATAATAACTTTATCGGTAATTATATTTTCGAGCCCTATGGGGTTGAAACTCTCGGGCCGTGGGGTCTGAGTGCTCATGGTTTGTTCCAACAAAATCTCCAATCTGCTGCGCGCTGGTTGATACTTCCCTTGACCCAATTTGCCATACAACGTGGCAATGCCGCCAGTCTCTTGGGTACATTGCCAGTCGGCAGCGATGCAGAGGAATATTTCGACGCCATATTTTAGTTTGTTAATAGTGTTAGTTAGGTTAGGTTTCTATAGCTAGTTAATGATTGGCAAAACCCATAGCCCATCACTACTATTGAAAAAATCACGTTTTGAATTTCGATGTTTCGATTCATTTTATAGTTTTAAAATAGTCCTATATATTAGTAGTACCAGTGTTTTCATTTATTGTCGCATTGTCGTCCACATATCGTTCATTGGCAACAAGGATGACATAACTAAAAAAACTGCAATTTTGAGTTAATTATACAGGTGGACGCACAAACGACGTTATGCTAAAGCCTAAAAATGTGGGAGCTAGAAAGATGTAAGTTTATGATTCGTCGCACTCTTTCTACTACTTTTGAATTTTTAAATCATCATATCTAAAAATTGCTTTTTTTGAATTATGTCAAGCTTCTCGCAAATGTGCGATATTATTTATATGAGTGGCGCTTCTGTTTTCTATTATTCTATGGCTGTACCCCTGGTTTAATGGTCTGTCGAATCAGTTCGCTGGTGTACGCTCTACTAGGGTGACAGATGATAGTGTTGTGGGCGGTGAACTGTCTTGTGTGCGTTCTACGGCTGGTTGCGCTGTCTTGCCTTGCTGACCGTGTGACCATGTTTCGGTTGTTTACGGTAGTACAAATGTGATACAGACCTCAGATAAGGTTTTTCTTATGGGAAGGCTTTTATTTAAGAGTAAATTTTAAAGAGTTATTGTTTATCAACAGAGGTACCTTTCCCATAAAATTGTAAGATATTGTAAGAGAGATACTGAGACAGTGGAAATAGTTTTGCTGTCATTAAAAATTGCACCGGTATTCTGTTATTAAAGTAGTAACATTTGATCATAATCGGTTTATTAAATAACTTTGCCTATAGAAACCAATCCTACTCTACCTTATGCTGTTCCTTACACGTATATATTTAAATCACCAATATCGGTATTGTTGTTCTTGTATACTGTCCGAGTATCGTTTCCGTCGTCTATATCTTCATTACCGCGCCAAAGAACCTGTCTACGTACAAAATTATGCGGCAAACCAATATATATTGCTCGGCTACTACGAGTAATTGAAAGGCTGAAATTCTTGACCTTATGTATAGACATAAGGTCAAGAATTTCACACATAGGGTCTACAATGTATAGACATTGTAGACCCTATGTGTATAGCTTGCTTCTGTGTTCAGGTAAACAGAAGAGATGCTGTGTCAATATATTTACTGGGTATATATCAGATTTACTGCAAGACATTGTACGGTACAGACAACTCAAGAATGGATGGAGTATGGGTTACATGCTAATAATAATCATGTATTCATCGTGGAAATGACGTTGTGATTGTGTTTGGAAGAGCACATAGCAATAAAAGAGCTTTCACGTCTAAAGTATATCTTAGTACCTATAGCTCCATCTCTTTCCGACACATACTAAAGTAACACTAAAATAATCTAAACTAATAATAATTCTAATCCTAATAATATTCGAAATGCGAAAGTGAGTTTGTTTGTTTGTTTCGCATACTCGCTAAAACGGCTGAACGGATTTCGAAATTTGGCTCATGAGTAGAACATAACCTGAGTTAGGACATAGGATACTTCTTTTCCCGATATTTTTCGGGGTCGAGACTAAAACGGGTGAAATCGCGGGGCGCAGCTAGTAGTGTTATAAGAGGTGGTTGTAGGCCCCCGGTAGTGACCCACAACAAAACTGCTCACTGGTTAATCTTTTTACCGGTTAATAGTTCATGCATTTACAGCATGTATCAGAAAGGTGTGGTCATATTTAAGGGTGTGGTACAGACCATCAAACCGAACGACTTTCTCCATGGGACCAGTATCGTAATCGAGAAAAAATAATCAGCCGTCCCATTCCTACATTGTTTTCTGTACCGGACTCTTAAATTATGATAACACATTTCTGATACATGCTGTAGAAAACACTAGACATAAGGGTTATCCGGTTATTTTGGATACCTGTTTCCTAATTTTTCAATTTAGCCTTTCGAATCTGATTTTTTTTGGAATTGAAACTATGTACATTATTTTTGCTTTTACGTTTGCTCGGTCTACTTAGTTTTTATTCGACAATCCAAAATTTGCTAAAATATGAAATGTCAAGTTAAACCAGCAAGGCATGTTAGAAGTTCGACAACCCTTAAGCATAATCAGCCTATAACGTTACCACTGCTGGAAGACAGGCCTCCTCTCTTTGAGAGGGTGTGGACCGTAATCCACCACGCGGGCCCAGTGCGCGTTGCCATCTTAATTCGACAACCTCTAATTAAGATTAATTACTAATTTAATCATAAGCTGGCTTCGGAATAGTTAAGCTAGCATATGTTAGTGTGTTAGCAGCGAAGTTATATGCCATGTGTTTCCGTTTAGGTCTGGGCAAAGACCGATTGTATACCAAAAAGTGTTAAGTGATCATCCGGCCTTGGATTTTCGACTCTAACGGACCAGTATTACGATCTGAAGTGTAACAAGGAAGGCTTTTAGCTACGACATTAATGTATTGGACAGTTTGCAGTGCCCGTACAATATTGCATTGATAAATCATGACTTGAGCGCTCTAGTGGTTGGATTGTCTGTAGCAGTAGTCAAGAGGATACCCTTTTGATTATCGAGTGTAAGGTATTCGTACGATGTGTCTGCAATTGCTTTTCCTACGTATTTCTAAAGGTTTCAAGCCCTGACTTGGTTCCATTGTTTGATGGAAGTGGGTCGGAATTAGCTAGAGAGTTTTTTCCGATTGAAGAATTGGTTTATTTCTCTCATGTTAGTGTTTTGGATTTCTTTACGTTTGTTGCATAAAAATATCCCACCTTGTTTCATTTGAGTTTTATTAATACAAATTAATAGTGTTAAACATTTACTGCGTAATTAATAAACACAGAGTAAAGTTCTGTCAAATGTAAACCTAAAAAATATGTGGTAAATTCTGAAGCTTACTGGTTGTAACTTTAATCCGCGGCTGTTAACAAGGGGTTGGTAATGGACGTTATTTAATCTAGTTCGATAATTGTAAGTTCAGCTGGTGCTTCTTGTAGTTAAGTATAATAAACATGTGAATCTGATAGTAAATGTTTTGTATGCGCTCGAATATAAGACTTCAGCTCTCACAAAAGGTGCAACGTTAGGCTTATAGTATAGTCAAGTTCAGATTTAGTTCATCCAGTAATATTAAAAATTAACCGACTAATTTACCAAGCAACTATAACCTCACTAGGGCGTGTAATGCACAATTCACACTTGACGGAGCGCGTCATAGCGTTTACTTCATTGCTAAATTCGCTTCGATGCCCGCTTATGCGCTCTGCAGTGCTGCGTCAAATAGGGAATGTACTTATTGACTACAATAATTAGTACAGTATCCAGAATAATAATAACTTTCAAGGGTTTTAGAAAAACGTAAACAATGCAAGATATAACAGTTTCTTATTTTAACTCAAAATAACCACCAGTGTGGACACTTGTTGATAAACCAATAAAATAAATAAAATTAGTTAGGAAACCTAGGTACCCTTACAGTTTTATTCTTCATGCTTTTTGTCACTCTCATTAGAGGTTACCAGTGAGATGAGAAAGTTGTCACCGGGGCCGTCAGCTCATAATCATGTGCTGATGACCCCAATAATTATGATTGACATAACGAAAACGGTGGCTAAGTTGGTTATGCCTTGGAGAGGTATGTATAGGTACGTATAGCAGCTCAGCAGTAAGTACCTGCAGGTGCTTACTAACCTAAAGATAATATGTAAAATAACAAACACATAATATAACATCACGTCTGTAATCCCCGATGGGTTACGCAGAGGTGTACCTATAGTACACTCACATATCGTCAGTAATGTTTACGTCCCTTGTAATAGAGTGAGAGCCTGTTGTCATCAATCAGGCACAAGTCCACACTCCGGACTGCTTCTGAGAACTTCCTGATGGAAAAATCCAATATTTATTTCGTAACTTAGCAATATAAGACAACGAAACAATAAGTACATCACTCTATACCTCTCACGTGCCTATTAACTTTCGACAGCCCTAAGACACAAACCGTGTCACAAACTTCTCTACCGTCATCATTCGATAGGAGTTCAGGCCCTTCATCAAACTGACGACACGGATAAATCTCGAGGCGGTAGGAAGCGTAATTATCATATATTCACTATGATCTACGATGCAAATAAGGGTGACGTGTCGGCCCGTTCTCCCATTAATAATTATCTGGAGTTATCAGGCCTTGCGCATAATTGATAAGGAGATAACGGACTTGGAGAGATTGTTAGTCTTCCTTAATTATCTTTGGCGTATATGTGAAGCCTTATGAATACATTGAGAGGTTACAAAATTGCGTTCGCCGCAGTACTCTCAGATGTTTATTAAGGTTTAATGGACTGTTAACTGAAGATTATGTAAATTGATAATGTTAGAACGTAAAAATGAGGTACCTACTGTGTGCGTTGAGACTTTAGCCAGCAGCAGTGTTTAAAACATTCAAATATTAGTAGCGTAGTGAATTTTTAGTTCATACGATACTGAAAAGAGGGAGTCACCGATTCCAAATCAAAAATCTTGCAAAAGCACCAAAACTCGAAACATTATTTTCAATTAAACCTTTAGACACTTTTAAACTATCAAGAAATTGGTCAGTCAGGAAGACTGAGCTAGCTGCCCATTCCAAAGCGTAGTAGGTTCCTATGGAGAAGAACGGGCAAGAAACTTCATGGAGTGTCAACCTCATACTCAAAGCATTTATTTCAAATAAACCAATTACAGGCACTTTTGAATTGTCAAGGGGTCGGTCAGTCAGAAAGATGAAGCTAGTTGCCCATTCCAAAGAGTAGTAGGTATCTATGGAGAAGAACGGGCAAGAAACTCCATGGACACTCTTTTAAATCAAATGTCCGTGGACTTTTAAATCAAAATATAGTTCTAGCTAAAGTTAAAACCTATCAGTTGGCCAAAGCATTATTTGCCGATATATATCTATGAATAACAGTAGTACGTTAACGTATATATATCAGAAACAATCTTAATATCCTTACTTAATTAACAATTTATAGACATTCTCCGAATTGGACGTACGGCTTTATTTTAAGTGGAACAGTAAATGCTACTATTTCGGTAAATCCGATGGAAACCGTGTGTAAGCTTTAAATAACAGCACTCGGTACTATTTCTTGTTACGATTTTCCGAATTGTTTTTGTGTCACTTGGTCTATATATCGTGGTGTGTGTATATTGTGTGTGTCGTGTGTGTGTACGTATGTTTACTTTTACATAATACAACATAACATAGTGGGCAAGCCTACTGTCGTTAACCGGGCACAAACCCAGATCCCAGGCTGCTACTGACAAATTCTATATGGAAACCCCAATTACGAGTATCACTTTACCCGACCCGGGGATCGAACCCAGGATAGCATGCTCAGCAGTAGCGCTTGCGACCATTAAACCAACGAGGCTTATAGTGTCCACTGAAGTTATTTATTTCATGCCGTAACTTATAGCATAGTCTGAAAACCTGGAAGTTACCATCGGCTGTCAAGAACGGGATCCCTTCTTTTCGCATAATGTTCTTTGTCCTAATATACTTCGGCATAACGATTTTGGCACAATTTGTTTTCGCATAATAATACTTCGGCATAATTTTTTTAGGCGTACATTTTATTTTGGCATAATCATCTTAAAGACTAATTTTTTTTGGCATAAATTTGATTCGCATAACGTTAGTAGGCCTAATGACTATTAGCATAACGTTAGTAGGCCTAATGACTATTTTAGTGACAGAACCGAATTGCTGCAAAACCGACTCCACGTAGTCTTGTTTGTCCTACCCCTAGAGTGTAATTTAAAATCGCGTAGGCGCGTGGGGCCGCCGGAGGCCCGCAGCGCCGGAGCCGTGACAGAAACCCTGCCTGCTGCATGCTGCATGCTTGCTTGCATGCTGCATGCTTGCTTGTTTGCTGCATGCTTGCTTGCATGCTGTATGCTTTAGGATATTATGCTTAAAAAAGTTATGCTTTAGAACTTTATGCTTAATAAATTTATGCTTTAGAATATTATGCTGAATCATTATTATGGTTAGAGAAATTATGCTTAAAAAAATTATGCGTAAGCTGTTATGCGTAATTATATTATGCGAAAATATAATTATGCCAAACAAAATTATGCTAAGTTATATTAGGTCTTAAAATTTTATGCAAATGGATAGGGAACCGTCAAGAACGTTGTAATGAAACATACCGAAGCAAATTAGTAGAAACATAGCTTTAGGTGAATCCTCAGCTGTATGCCCGCCAAATTAAAATTTTCTTTGGTTTTTGCAAATTGCAGCTCTGTTTTACGTCGTATGTTGATTAAAATGCGATTAGCGACTGTAAGTAAGATTTATATTTACGAGTACTGAATAATAATTACCAATTTCATATCAATTGTCAAACTTTGGAAATTTGTTCCACCTAAGAATTTTCATATGAAATATTGTGAAAAATTCTTAAATGGAATTTTTTTCCAAAGTTTGACGATTGATATGAAATTGGTAATTATTATTCAGTAAATTTAAATCTTACCTACAGTCGCTAATCGCATCTCAAACTGGGTGGACCAAGGTGAATGCAGGCAGGCTAAGGAAGCCCTCCCTACAATTGATGGCCGCCTCGCGAAACAGGTTCTCCGACTAACTAAACAACAGTTTCGTACAGTTACAGCAGCTTTAACTGGCCATGGGTCATTTAATAAACACCTCTTTGTCATAGGAGTCACAGACAGTCCGCTGTGCAGGGCCTGCATGGAGGACGACGAAACATCAGCTCATGTGCTTCTAAACTGCCCGGTTGTCACCACGTACAGGGCAAAGTACTTCGGTAACCCAGGTTCCCTACGTGAGATTGTCAGAAACCTACCTGTCAGTGGCCTACCTCGCGGAGCTGGGGTGGATCGAATAATCGATTTTCCCACCCGTACGCAAAATACGCGCATTGACGTGGAGTTGCGGACACCAGCCCGTATTACCTATTACCTATCGTAGGTGATGATACATATTTACTTTAACAAAATTAATATATTCTCTGTATCTTCGTAAGACATACTTTGGAGAGCCTCCTTGAGAATTCTATTACAATTTGTCTAATTGAGGGAGTAAATGTTTGCTTTTGTGTTTAGTTTATATCGATTGACATAGAGCAAAGTAAACTTGTCTAACTATTTTCAGGTAAGCGATATAGCGTAATTTTTTAAAAACATATGTCAACTTGCGAATTCTATTATTTAAAGCTTCTATGTGTTGTTTGAACGAAAGTATTTCATCTATTATGACACCAACGTATTTTATTATATTTGCCATTTTAATGTTGGGACAAACACATTGTTTATCTGTGAGAATTGCTCAATAATGAGCATATAATGTTGTGGCACTAGTTGATGTTTGCTTGCGCATCGAAAACTTAATGTAATTTGTCTTGTCTGCATTTAATGTTAGTGAATTACGTTGAAGTCATTTGTTAACAACATTGAATCCGTGTTGCGCAAGCTTGTAGACATTTTTTTTTGAGTCAGCCGAAAAAGAAGGGCAGTTTCATCAGCATATGAAACAATTTGGCCGTATTTTATATACATATATCAAAAATAGGGTAGGCCCTAAAATACTTTCTTGAGGAATTCCGAAGGACGTGTTTTTTTCATAATCGCTGAGAACATTACGAGTACCAATTCTTACACATTGGGTGCGGTCCTCTTCATAGCTTTTGAATAGTTCTAGTCCTAGTTCTAGTTTCTCTGATACCTGTGGCTTCAAGCTTGTGCAACAGAATAGGAATAGAAACCGTGTCAAAAGCTTTGTCAGGGTCCAGGAAGATTCCTACTATATGTAACCTTTATCAAGTTCTTGTGCTAGTTAGTCAGTCAGATGGTGGACGAAATCGTCTGTTGACATTTTAGGCCTAAATCCAAGCTGCCGTTTAGATAAAATTAATTTATCTTCCAAGTATTTGTAAAGCCGTTTATTTATATATTTTTTTAATATTTTAGACATAGAAGGCAGTAAGGAAATAGGTATATAATTTGTCACTTGATCTTTACTGTCTGATTTATAAACAGGGACAATAACAGCTTTTTTTGGCACTTGGGGAAAATACCTGTAGGTAAACATTTTTGGAAAATATAAGTTAATGGCGGTACCAAAATGTGCCTGAACTGTTTAATAATTTTATTTGAAATGTTATCCCAGCCAACCGCACAGTTGTCCTTTAAACTCATAATTATAGTTTCTACTTCAGTCTCGTCAGTGTCTAGCAACCCAAAGGATGATAAAATAGTGCTACACGTAAGTGGTGTGCTTGTTAGATATTGTGATTGCCCTGAACGTTTGCAGCCAAACACTTTTCAACATTACCAAAAAAAAAATTGCAATGTTAACTGACGTTAACTGTGATGAGTGTGCTTGTAATAAACCTGAAGATGACTGATTTTGTTTCGAATTATACGTTACACTTTTAATAAAATTCCATTTTTTTTTACTATGGGTACTAGCCTTTTCTAGCGCAATTTTATCGTAGTTTCTTTTTACTTTTTTCAGAAGATCATTACAAAAGTTACGATATCGTTTATACGACTGTTGCAAAATTAAATTATCTGGATTAGATTTGGCTTTCATATGCAATTTATCTCTATTTTTCATACAGCGAATGAGTCCTGTCGTGATTTATGGTTTTATGTTGTAGTTTTTGTTATTTAGCCGAGAAATGCCCGTGTTCTTCTGAATTGCATGTTGTACATTTTTGATTAGGTACAACATACAAAACTTTGTATCAGCGGAAAAATAGACTGGGTCAAAGTCGATATTACAAAAGTCTTCTTCTAGTTTATTTATAAGACTAGAAATGGTGCGAGTGACTACTTTTGGTAAATTACAATTTAAAATATGTAGGGTAGCACTGTGATTGGTTATTGTTGAATTGGTTACAAGGGCTAGTGTCCCAGGGAAATTCGACTTGAGTGTTATATGGTCTAAACAGGAGCCACTTTGATGTGTAGGAAGCGTGTGAGCGGGAAGCAAACCATGAAGGCGCATCAGCGGATGGGACAGTACTTTCTGGAATAATATTGATATTATGTAAATAATGATAATATGTGAGCAATATGTATCTATCACATAATTGATAAATATATATTGTGGTATAGTAATTTGATTATAGGTGTATCGTCTTCACATAAATAATTATGTAATTAAAGTATACAAAATATTGTAAAACATTTTAATTAATAGAGTGGAGGAAAGTGGTGGTGGTAGAGTTTCTTGCCCATTCTTCTCCATACGAAACTACCTTTTGGAAGGGGCAACTAGAATCAATTAAATTATTTTGTAAATTTTCACTTTCAAAAGTGCCTTTTATGTGCCTACTTGAAATAAATGATTTGACTTTGACTGTAATTCTTCTGTAGAAATAAGATAATTAGATATGAACGTAATACATCACTAAATTGACCTCTTCCTCCCCTTTTTAAAAAGCATAGGCTGTCTTGAAGTTTCCACTGAAGTTATTTGTTTCATGCCATAACTTACAGCATAGTCTCAAACTAGTAGATACCATCGGCCGTCTAGAACGTTGTAATGAAACATACCAAGCGAATTAGAAACATAGCATAAGCTCTCAACAACATAATTGCTGCTTAGTTTGTTAAGTTAAATTGAGGCAGCTTATAACTAAGCTTAGAAACTTAGGTTTCGTATTTAAGGCTAGCTTTAGATTCTAGATTATGCAGGCTATAGAAGGAGCGTTGACCAGTGAAGTTCATATGTACTTAAATGTTATGGCATGGACTTATTCAGAACTAGCTGTTACCCTCGGTTTCACTTGGATCCTAGTAAAACTGCTACAAGTACCCGGATAAAAGTTTTCTATATTATTTTTAATCCAACACCCTAATTGCGTGGGCACGCCACAATTGCGGCGGTAAGTCCCCTCTTTGAGGAGTGGCTTGAGAGGCGTCACGGCGTCCTCACCTTCCGCCTGCTCCGGACACCGCCGCACCGGACATGGCTGTTTCGGAAGGTTCCTGTTCCGGATAAGGCGGGAGGAAACGCCCGGGTGTTACCACTGTGTGGATCGCTCGGAGGACACGGTGGAGCATAAGTGGAGGTCTGCGCAGCTTGGGCGGAGCACAGCCATGTACTCGTAGAGGCGATCGGCGGCGGCAATCTCTCGCGTCCGGCCCTGGTCCAGGACATGGTACGGAGCGAGAGGGCATGGGAAGCCGTCATCTCCTTCTGCGAAGCAGTAATGCTCGCGAAGGAGGAGGCGGAGCGCGTGAGGGTTAGGCAATCGTTGTGCCCTCACGCCCCTAGTTGCCGCAGGAGAAGACACCATGGGCGTCGGGAGTCGGCCATTGCTTTGTGTGTTCAAAAAGTTTGTCTGCTCAACAACGTAAAAAACGCAATTAGTGTTGTTGAACTGTCAAAATTAAAGCTATTGCTACTGTTAGTGTGTTACGCAATTACCCCGCTGGTTATAATCTACCTATGTGTCAAATTTTACTTAAATCGTGATTAGGTAACAAACATACAAACTGCGAAACATCCTTGCATTAATGCCTATCTTCTACCAGTTCATTCATTCCTTTGCATAGCCTAATCCGCTGGGTCTAGAAGCATGAAATTTTGCGCAAGAGTTCCTTATATAGAGTTGATTCGACAAAGGGGATTTCCTTTAAACTGCCTATACTAGGTACCATTTTCAAGCTCTGTACCAAAAATCAATTAAATAGGAGCAGTAGTTTAGTCGCAAATGATTTTTAAGTTTTTGCCCCGTTTGAACACGATGTATCTTTCATAAGAGCTGATTATCTCTATACGCATACGTCATACACCTTAAAACGATAAATCTGAGTATAACCTACGATGCGTTGTTGCCGCTGTGACGCAAGTCACAAGTACAACCAAATATTTTCGCTAAAAAGATGGCAATGCAAACAAGGAAGCAATAAATACACACACACACTTGCACTTTCATTACGAGAGTGACAATCATAGCAAAACATCCCGCGCGTAAAAGAAATAGAAATAGGTCAGTGTATTGCTATTGCATCCTAGATCCTTGCGATCGGTAAGTGAGGCTTCTAAAAAAGTTGTTTTTTCAGTGCGCCGACGCTATCCTTTCGGAACGTAACATGGAAGCTCCTGCGCCGCTTTTGTTTTGTCGAACTCGCGCGCTGACAATTGTGATTTTGTTTTGTTATTGTAAAAGGACACTAAATAAGTTTAAGACAGTATTTCTTTTTTTATTGTGATACTACACGTAATTAAACTTTGGTTGTGTGTGTAATTAAAGTGTTCAACAATGCCTCGTGTAACTTACACGGCGTCAGAATACACTGACAGGATTTTAATTTACGGCGAATGCCGTGGAAACGCATCTTTAGCTCTGCGAAAATAAAGGAAGCTAAGTTAAGCTCTCCTCTCTTCACGTAGTGTTAATGCCCCTCCATCATATCAACTCTGCATACCGAAAGTAAGCAAAAATAAAGGATTTTTGAAAATTCATACCCTTTTTTTTTTTTTTTTTTTTTTTTTTTTTTTTTATACCCTAAAGCATAAATGATAAATGATTTTATTTCTGTAAGTAGGTTTGTACAAACACTTTTACACGTCAATCATATTTTAAAACTAGATGAGGTCGGCGTTTCCTATCTGAATACTCTGAGAAGAAAGGCCGAAACAAACTCAGAGGTCACAGTCTCTTTTAAAGTCCAGACATAATCTTGGTCAGATCATGTGAAGATCATGTAGATTTGAGTCTGAAATGGTCTTTTGAGGAAAAAATACCACACAGAATGAGTGGACCTGTCCAGTCAGTGCACGCATTTGTCAGTAATCGTGCAGCTCAACTCAAAACTTAAGGAGCTCAACGATTCGACGAACAATACCAAAGAAAGGACATTTGGGTAGGCCGCATAAATTACTCAAACTGCCAGACTATGATTAAAACTAATCAAGAAAGAAAAAAAAATAAAACAATGATCTACATAGTCTTTACATTCACAATAATTAAAATAATATACTATTTTACTAAGTAAATATTCATGTCAATATATTTATAAAAATTCATCAATGTCAACAGGTATAAAAAATCCTGAAATAATCTTGGTCAGATCATTTGAGGACCATGTAAGATTGGTGTCTGAAATGGTCTTTTAAGGAAAGAACCATACAGATTTGAGTGGACCTGTCCAGTCAGTGCAAGCATTTGTCAGTAATCGTGAAGCTCAACTCAGAACTTAAGGAGCTCAACCATTAGACGAACAATACCAAAGAAAGGATATTTGGGTAGGCCGCATAAAGCACTCAAACTGCCAGATCATCATTGAAACTACCTGAGAAAGCGGAAAAAAAAAATAACTGACGCACATAGTCCTCACATTCACAATAATTTGATAATAATGTTATACTTCAGAAAGTAAATTGTCATGTCATTCTATTTGTAATAATTATCAAATTTCAAAGTTTATGTAAAATACAAATTAAAAAAAAAATAGCAAAAATAAAAATAACAAAAAAAACATTCAGTATGCAAAAAAAAAAATTGGAGCAACTCAATCCCAAGCCTTTTTGTCCTCAATATAATCTTTAACGGTATAAAAGGCTTTCTGGCACAACTTACGTTTAATGAATGATTTGAATTTATTAAGGCTTAGATCTTGGGCATATAAAAGATTTTCAAAAATATATTGAGAAGGCACAGTCATTACATTAATCTCCTTAAATTTGTCTCTGAGAGATTGTCTCGGACTTAATTTATAAATTGATCGAACAGCTCTTTTCTGCAAAACAAAGATAGTCTGAATGTCGGCGGCATTTCCCCACAACAGAATACCGTACGACATAACACTATGAAAATAGCTAAAGTACACTAAACGGGCTGTCTCTATGTCGGTTAAATTACGAATTTTTCTAACAGCGTATGCTGCGGAGCTTAGCTTTTTTGACAATTTATCTATATGTGGGCCCCACTGAAGCTTAGCATCCAAAGTTAAGCCCAAGAATACTGTGCTATCTTCAAGATTCAATTCTTCGCCCTTCATCAATACATTCGTTTTCACCTGTCTAACGTGAGGTAGCGTAAACTTGATGTATTTGGTTTTTTTTTTCGTTAAGAAGTAAATTATTGACATTGAACCAGTTAACTACTTTTGAGATCACGATATTTACATCGTCATAACCAGCTGCTGACGTTTAAGTTTAAACAAAAGTGAAGTGTCATCCGCAAACAACACTATATCGTGATTATCCTTTATGAGGTAAGGCAAGTCGTTAATATAAATAAGAAACAAGAAAGGACCAAGAATTGAGCCTTGCGGGACTCCCATTGTTACTATAGATCCGGGAGATCGTTCTCCATTTACGTCAACGCTCTGAATCCTATTACTAGTATGAAGTAAGAAGATCCAGAGCGGTGTTCCGGATCCCGTAGTGGCGGAGTTTCCTGATTAACGTTTCATGAAGAACGCAATCGAATGCCTTGGACAAGTCACAAAAGATGCCCAAGGCATCGCATTTATCTTCGCATGCTTTATAAATATGTCCTAAAAGTTCAACACCGGCATCAGTAGTTGAACGACCCCTTGTAAAACCAAACTGTTTGGTATATAATAATTTATGTTTATTAAAAAATCTTTGCAATTGGTTTAAAATTAATTTTTCAAATATTTTACTAAAGGTAGTACTGAAATAGGTCTATAGTTTGTGGGGTCTGTAGTACTACCTGATTTAAACAAAGGTATTATTTTACTTTTTTTCATAAGGCCAGGAAACTCCCCACAGTCGATACAATTATTAAAGATAAGAGCTAAAATAGGTGCTACAATGTCAATAACAGACTTAGCAACTTCTACAGAATTACCCCACAGGTCTGCAGTCTTTTTTACATTTAAAGTGTGAAAGGTCTTAATTATATCTCTACTAGTAATATGTTCAAAATGAAATTCCGAATCGCAAACATTAACATTTTCTTTAAGCAAAGACTCAGCAACAGAAGGTGATGAGTTTAGGGATTTAGTAGTTGAAATGGGATGGGGAAATAGATTCTCAACGTGGGCGATAGCGCCCTCTCGTTGGTGTTTCAGACTTTTAGGGGGCAGTAGAAGACCCAAAAAACATTAGGAGGCGTTGAGACGAGATCTTACGACTATATTATATTACACGTTTAAATAAAATCATGGCAATAGCTGTTTCAGATTTGCGACAGATGGTAAATAAAATAAGATTGGGGGGCTCTAGAAAAAAAAAAACTCATAGTGGCCGGTGGGCAAAATAAGGTTGAGAGCCTATATTAAAAGGAACCCCTTTCATCGCCATTTTTGCCAATGGAACAAAAATATATAACTTGTAAAGGATATTGTATAGTAAGATTTTAAGAAGTTTTTTTTAGTTCATGAAAATAGTTATGGTCATCCGGCGCACCTTGGGCAGCTCGCCCCTTTACCAGATTGCTGACTTATTACAACTGTTTTTAGTCATATCAGAAATTATATTATCTATTGCAAACACGATCGAAGGATGAATGGATCAATAATATAATTAGACACGAGTAAAATTTAATTTTCATTTCCACTTGAGCTTATCCGTAGAGGAACAAAACCCAAACTTACAAGGTTTCATATTAAAATTAGATATTCTATTATAGATTTCGTAAAGTAGATAACGATATTGTTCAAAAACTAATTTGTATGGCCTTATCCGCATTATGTTTAGAATTTTAGATTGAAGCGAAGTCTAGTGGGAAATTACTACAAACAACAAGAAACAAATGAATGTGCTAAGTTAAGAGGGAGAGCCATTCCGTTTTATTACGACAAGCCATACGTATTAGATATACAAAAGTTGCAAATATTTTTAAGTAAAAACTTCTGTAGCCCCGTTATGATTTGAAACTCGATGAAACGAAAAAGCGACATCAAAAAGAAACAATCACATGTATTTATAGGATTTAACTTGCGAGAGAATGAGATAGAATATATTATACAACATTTTTGAAGATTTTACACATGACATGACATGTCTTTTTTTTAAATCAGTGTAATGGAAATTTATACCAACAAATTATGGTAGAATATTTAATATTTGACCTGCACGCGCATAGTCGAAGTTCACCTCCTTAATTCATTTCTTTATACTACTAATAGGGACCTACATGGATACTAAATTATGTATAGGTAACACGTATTTGATAGTACCATCGCGTAAATGATTTTCTAGAAAACAGGGCTACATTTCCTGAAGGTTCTCGTAGAAGTCGGTAAAACTACCCAGTAAATGTTTTTCCATTTCCGAGTTAGGTAGTTTTTAAATCTAGACTGAATCGGACTACGTAGGGGTAGATTTTTTAAAACAAATTATAATAGAAGTTCAGTTTGCCTTTCAAGTGACTTTTTCAATATAACTAGCTTGAATTTAAATCCTTATGTCAACAAACGTGAATAAAATACAGTACGAGTATGCGATTCGCTATTAAATATAACTGTACTACTTATGAAGTTCTTTAGTTAGTTCTTCCATTTATTCGAAGTAGATTTCCTAAACCAATACTTTGTATAGGTATATTAATAAAATAAGATTAAATAAGAATACTCATAAGGGATTGTCTTATACTTATTGATAATAAAGAAAGCGTGTACTCAACCCACACCGCCTCTCAAAATTTTTGGACCATCACGACAATTTTATAACACTGTAATTTTCATGAAAATTTATTGCATGTTATACCGAGAAGCTTTGAAGACAAAAAGCCAAAGTATTTTCAGTAATTACCCAACAAACGGTGACCTCTGTTATCTTAAAATTTTAAGATATTTTCCGCTTTTAAGAGGCTTGAAATTCAGAGAACCTTTTAAGCTTTCCCGTGATGCCGGAAGCTTTCTTCTGGTTAAAATAAATTTTGTTTATTTTTCTGTAGGCAATAACTTGTATTTTATGCATTTTCTTGGTGTTTTCGTTGGTAGTTCAACATCATGATTTATTTTGGGTATTTTATATTTACTCTAAGAATTATATTTACTTTTACTCTAAGAATTTTAAATTCCCATTAGCAGTATAGTCATGAATGAAAACCTGATTATGTTTTCGCTAACTTAAGAAAACGTAATTTTCTAAACTAAATTTTCCTAGGTTAGCGAAAATACAATTTGGTTTTTCATCAATCAAACAAACTGAATAAGATGTAAATAACCAACGGATTAAACTAATACCGATATAGCAACGGTTTCCCAGACAAAGGGAATTCGAAAGCACTTCAATATTCATTACACCCCAGCAATTTATCACGGCCCAATTTCATTGATCACAAATAAGCGCCTAATTTCTGATTTGTTTCTAGATATTATCTTTTTAATTTTAATTAATATTTAAAAAGATTTTATTTGTTAAACTCAGTAGAGTTCAAAATTTGTTACTAAGTTAATTTATGGTATTAGAGTCTGTAAACACACAAAAGATCTTGGTTTTAAACTGGAGAGATTACAGAATAACATTAGATTTCATTTTTTTAAGAACGAAATACGTTTTTAAAGACAATTGTTTTTTTTTGCTAATGTAAGACGAACCTTTTCTCCAATGCAAAATGTCATATATAGGCAAGCACGTGTTACAACCGCATCGGGCCACAGCATCACATCTTATTTCAATACAAAAACAGGGCGTTGTGGCCCGCCCAAATATGCGTCAGCCGTAATAAGGAAACGGAAGAATTAAAGATTACTATAATTTACGGACCATTATTGGTTAAAAATAAGACACTTGTATCTTTACCAATAATAACAAAGCTTTGCATAGTAGACCCTCCCATATGAAAGTAGCTATCACAGGTAAAATTAGCTTACGAATCTATTTATATGCTCAGTTTGGAAATAAAAAAATGCTACCATTGGTAAGCAAAATTATTCGTTTTGTTTATAGGAACCGAGCATAAAATAATACCGGTATAGCGACGGTTTCCCAGACAAAGGGAAGACGAAAACACTACAATATTCATTAAACCCACCAATATATCACGGCCCTTGTATTTATCACAAATAAGTGCCTAATTTCCGATTGATTCATCGTTTACGAATCGATTTGCATTTATCATTGTGGTACAAAGGAGACGACTAGGTTCCATGAAAGCGATTGGAGTTAGGGTTTGTAAAGGTGGTTGTTTTACGCGAAATTGAAGATAGGGTTGTCGTTTGTCAAGTTTTGTTCGGCTTTCAATGGTTTTCAGGAGAGCATTTTCAAATACAATTTGTTTTTAAATTAATTTGAAAAAGGAATTGTTGCATCATAAATTGTAAACACTGTTACATGATCAATTAATCGGTGTAAACGGCTTTTAATTTTTCTGGTTTGAATAAATATATACCTAAATAATATAACATTTTCAGTTAAAGTTAAAACATGGTTTTTAAAAGCCTATTTTACGGTTATTTGTATGTAACGATGTAACAAATCATGAACAATTATAAAACTGTAATTGATGGCTAACGGCCTCATTGACGTTAATCGACATTGGATGGTTGTCAATGGACGTAGTATATGAGAGAATTGATCCATAATCATCAGCATTAATTTAATTACAAGCAACTGTAGTTAAATGGAATGAATTTAGTGGCCGTCTGGTTTCAAAGAGATAACAAAATATGTAAATTTTGAATTTCGCTGAGTACTAAGTTTGTCTCTATTTATTACAAATTGTTAGTAAGATAGGAAACCGTACAAACCTGATACTGGTTTGGTAACGTAGCTACACCCGTCTACCTATATAGATTGATATTTATTATCTAAGTAATAAGTACAGTAAGTATATTATTACTAATAAGATTAGCTACCTAGTACCTTGAACAACTACAAGCCGTGGGGTGCGCTTGACCTCTATTTGCCGTATCTTCTAGTGGTACGAACAAAGGCTTACGAGTACCCCTCGTCGCCTTACTGGTCAATATAACAATCTCTTTCAAAATATTGACATCTTCGCTTTTCCAACTGGTAAATTTAGAGGCCTTGTTCGCGAAATTATTTTGGATCGAGCTCCGTAATATTTAATTCTTAAACTGTATTTTTTATAATTTCTTGTTTTTCGTTTTTAATTGCATGTCTGTTTAATTTTATAATTAACACATTATGTATTATTTTTGTACCTATCAAATTGTAAGCGTACATCACATTAATTTTGTAACTAGTTTTTATAATAATTTATGTGGAAAATGTCGTGGGTTATAACATTTACTCACTATGTAGCTCAAATTATATGTAAGTACTATTGTAGTGTGTAACTGTTTATTTTCCCAAATAAATGAAATAAAATAAGTATGATAATAAATAGGATCGTAACACAATCATAACACAAAACATAATTTCACGCCTGTTTTGCCCGAAGAGTTAAGCAGAGGTGGATATACCTATAGTCCGTCGACATTTCGCTAGTTATATTTAAGTCCTACGTCATAGAAGACGAGCCTATTGCCATCAACCGGGCACAAATCCAGACTCCAGGCTGCTACTGAGAAAATCACAACACAATCATGTCTCCCTAAAGTAGGTTCTTCCTCTTCAGCTAAAAGGGCGTTATAGTTTTCTTGCATTAAACTAATCATGATTATCCTTAAGGTACTTTTTGCAGGGTAAACCTACTGGAGTCGATTTCAAGTCAGTTCTAGTAAAACATAAAACTATCGAAAACTTCTACGGTCCTTATGGACCATTATTAATTATTATTTTGTTTTAATTATTTTAATTTTAGTTTTTTTTAGTTTAGCCTTATGGCTAAGAAAATATGATACAAGGTACAAGTAATAATACAAAATCACATTCATTGTTTAGTTTAGAACTAGATCATGAACTAACTGAGAGTCAAATACCGCAACACGTGGCTTAACATAACTAAACTGTTACTAGGTCTATTTTACGTCTGTTAGAACTTCACGTGTTTTGTACATTATTATAATTACGATGTTAAGTCGAATACCTACATAGGTATTGTTGTAGCTTGTAAGTGTGATTCTGGCGTAAACGTGCTATGATAATTTTAGGCATTACAAATGTCAAGTCCTATACACCTGACAGTCGTTGGTTTGTCTTGAGTATGCCGAAAGTATACATTAAAACCAAAATCTTGTTTCCGCCTGATAAAAGACTATTTAACACTTTATTCAGGCGGACAAAGAAGCACTCCCTTAACGATTGTTTCATGTCGGCAGCATTGATGCCTAATGCTTCCGGCATACCCAAATACTTGTAGGTTTCGGTTGATAAGGTATTCTAATGTCTTACTTGTTACACCAAACGGCTTTGAGAAGAACTCTTTTTTAAGGATGTAAAATGAACGTATCAAAACATTGTTCTCATCAATCTGTTTAACTGCCCACTGCTGGTACTCATCTCTGCCCCCGAAGAAGGGTTCGGAATGTAATACCTACATCACGTGGGTCTCATGCGTTTTGGGAAATGTCACCATGTCCTCCGATTTCTGGGTTTAGGCCACGTTTTGTCATGTTTTTCATTTTGGAATTACTAAGCAAAGCGAAATTTCTAATTGTGTTAGTAGCATCTGGGTGGAATTAAATAATTGTAACTGACAATGTGAAATATTTGTCAAAAAATTAAAAGAATTTATACATTTGCTCGACAGGTGCAGTTTAATAAAGCAGAAAATCATCGAATCATCAACAATAGGGGTTATGATCGGGTTTTCTCATTGTGTTTTCCTTCTCCGATGTCAGTAATGGCCAAGATAAACTCAAAAAGTACATATGAATTAAAAAAGACATGTTGGTAATATTCAATGCACAGTTTTGACTTCGCTACGATTTTATTATATGATAAATGATTTTTTTTCTGTAAGTAGGTTTGTACAAACACTTTTAAACGTCAATCATATTTTTTTAAAAAGATGAGGTCGGCGTTTCTTATCTGATTACTCTGAGAAGAAAGGCCGCAACAAACTCAGAGGTCACAGTCTCTTTTAAAGTCCAGACATATTCTTGGTCAGGTCATGCGAAGACCATGCAGATTGGTATCTGAAATGGTCTTTTGAGGAAAGAATCACATAGATTGAGTGGACTTGTCCAGTCAGTGCACGCATATGTCAGTAATCGTGCAGCTGAACTGAGAACTTAAGGAGCTCAACGATTCGACGAACAATACCAAAGAAAGGACATTTGGGTAGGCCGCATAAACTACTTAAACTGCCAGACCAGGAATAAAACCGAAACAATGACCCACATAGTCCTCATATTCACAAAAATAAAAATAATATAATACTTTTTATAGTAAATATTCATGTCTAAAAGAGTTAGCAAACTAAAATCAACATTCACTGTGTAAATTTATTGGAGCAGCTCAATCCCAAGCCTTTTTGTCCTCAATGTAGTCTTTCACAGTATAATAGGCTTTCTGGCATAGTTTCTGCTTTATAAAAGATTTGAATTTATTAAAGCTTAGATCTTGAAAGTGGCTAGGAAGTTTATTATAAAAACGTATACATTGGCATCTAAAGGAGCCACCTATTTTCTTGAGCCTGGTTGCAGGAACAAGAAATTTGTGTTTGTTCCTAGTATTTATATTGTGGATATCACTGTATTTTTTTAAACAGATTAATATTTTTATGTGCATATAAAAGATTTTCATAAATTTACTGAGAAGGCACAGTAATAATATTAATCTCTTTAAATTTATCTCTGAGGGAGTGTCTGGGACTTAATTTATAAGTATAGAGTACATAAAATTTTACCTAAAACATTCTAAGTAAGATTCCTTCTTTTTAGGTAGGTACTACACAGAATTACTTTTATCTTTTTACATGTAAATATTGTAAATAATTAAAACTGAAATAATATTTCAACAATTTTCAACCATGAAAAATTTTATTACTAAATTTCATAATTTAGAAATTTTAATGGCTCGTTAATGAAATTCCATATTCAATAATATTATCAAATATCAAAAAAGGCAAGGGAAAAGGTTTATATTGAGAAAATTACAAAAAGGTTTCAGTCCGACAATGAAACAATTGACGATGATTAAAATTTTCCATAAAGACCGAAATTAAATTAAATGTGCCAAGTCCAATCAAGCGATCAATTATTAATTTATATTATAATTGGATCGCGAATAATTTCGTTTATCTTAGCTGTCATTTGTAGATCTTTGACTAAGATCTTTAAACTACCTTGTATTGACATACAAGGTAGTTTAAAGCCAGAAATACTGACCGGTATTTCCAAGGGGTATCGTGTTACCCAGTAACTGGGCTGTAGAGGTCAGATAGGCGGTCGCTCCATGTAAAATACAGCTATTCAGCTGCATCCGATCAGACTGAAAGCCGATCCCGAAATAGTTGCGAAAAGATTAGGCCGATGATAATTAATTATTTTGACCTGGTCTAGACCGAGATTAAAGATCATTTAGTTGTCGCAGCATATTAATATATTAATATTAATATTACGTGTTTTAACACGTCAAGAGACAGTATTCATTTCCAATATGAAAAAAGAGTAGGCTTAAAACCCTTCTCTTTTTTCATGAACACTATGGGTATCCGTTTTATGTAATGTAGGTATGGGTTAATGTGTCTAACGCCAAAAACAAATGAGTTAGTAATTTTTATAATGTTTGCAATATCATAAAGTAATATTGACACACCCACATTTGGACCCAAAAGTAGGAACAGTACCTACCTACACCTGTTATAAAACTTTATATTGATTTAATGTCCCAAACGGGCCTTCACCGGTCGGCCTCTGATTGACATTGGTTTAACTTTCCGCACATACTCGTAGATATTCCCTTCTACATTTCTCTGGGGCAAGCTAAACTTTTATACCTTTTGAAATTTCTTTTAATATTACTTTAGAGATTGACGGGGATATCAATATCAATTTTATTCTTTTATAGATTTAAACTTCTTTATAAAATTAAAATAAAATAAAATATATTTTGTTTATTTATGGCAACTAGGCCCAATTGTTAGTAACATTGTTCTTAAAAAACTATTGTCAGTAAACAAAAACAAAAAGAAAATTGTAAGGTTAGCTGTGGGGTCTTCTGACCAACAACTCCACAGCGTGCGACAACAAAGGTGCGTCGTACTCATCCATCATCATACTCAGGATGCCGTTAGAACTAGGCTGCGCTTTTGACAAGATGAAATTTGTTTTTTTGCGCATTATGGCGTAAAAATCATCGGTATGCGCAAAAGCGAACATACCGGCCGCACTACAATAGCGCGGCAGTCCCAACAGCATCCTGAAGCAGTTATTATATTGAATACGCAGGGCGTCTAGCGAACTCTTAGTATGCCTTACCCACAGGCCGCTCGTGTAGAATGATTGGCTTTATGGCATAGTTTGATCTACGAACTGTACTCTATCAAAGTACCGCGTAATTTAATAGTTAGTACCTATGCCTGATAGAAAAAAAAATTGTACTGGGAAACCCAAATGTATGTACAGAAAGTTTACAAGAAAAACATCATTATCATCCGAACGAGCTTTTGTCAAAGCTTTGGCTCCTCGTTTTCTTTGAATAATTATAATTCGGTCCTGACGGTGAAATTACAGTTATTATGTAAGTACTACCTACTACTTCCAGCTACTTAGTTAGCTATATAAATCGTAACTCTCAACGACTTAGCGGTTTATAAAAGCGACATTATGTATGTAATTTATCTGCATTCAACCTCGCACCCGATCATGCGCACTTTAATAGGTATCTCCACGTTCGAAAGGTCCTTTCAATTACAAAGGTTTGCTTCATCCAAACTTTGAAGCTTTTCAATTGCATACAACTGAGTCTGCAATTAAATAGCTTTGTTTACGGGACTTAGTGCTGTGAAACTTTATCTGACTGTTATACTTAAGCCAGCAATTTGTGTGCAAGAAACGGGTTAGAAAGAAAAACCACTTTAATTTACAAAGTGTGAAAGTACTCACTCGGTAACCATGAGGTCACAGAACTGAAAGTTGACTCTGAATTATACTTGCTAACGATTTCGAACTGAAGCTCAGTATTTTTCTTTTAAATAAGGATTACTTTGGATTTTCGGATAATAGATTATTCCGGTCGCCGACAAACAGGCTTAGTTTTTATTGATTTTGCGTTTTGTTGTTTTTTGGGACTACGCTTTGTTTAGCTTTGACTGGAAGGACCAGAGAAATTTTTGATTAAAAAAAGTATATTTGTTTTGTAATATAAAAACGTGTATTTGGTAACGTTGCTGTGGTTGACGTGAAATGTCATACAATATTTTTTCATCATTCTTGACATCTTTTATCGTTTATAAAGCCTAAAAAAGTATTTGTATAACATCACTGTTTTTGACAAAATACAAATCAAAAGGAAATATTTGACCTGTCTAAACATTGTTTATACAAAAGACGAAACAAATATTGGATAGATACGAATACAAAATGTTATTCCAGTATATCATGTAAGATCATAAAGAATGGTAAATCAAAGGTGGATAAATCATCAAACGATCCGAATAATACCGGATGATAACCACATCAGGCCGGGTTACCGTCTCCAAGGTAAACAAATGCGCCAATATATCATACGTAATCCGCAGCCATAGAAAAAATATCAATATATACGATATTTAGCTTATGAACACACATGAAAAACAACCTCAAGTCCCAATGGAATATTGCTATTTATTGAAACACAAAGTGAAAGTGTCAGGAAGAAAAATAAATACGTGTGGTTGGATGAGTGTTAATCAAATTCCCGGGAAGAAGACGGTAGTTATGAGAACAAACCTTCGATTGATGCCCAAGGGAAGAATCTTATATTAAGTATTATTGATTAACGGAACTGCTGTATTATTTTCGTGAACAGTCTTATTCTATCGCTCAGTTTTTATATAGAAGGGAAGCAATAAGGCTTAGACAAGACGTTCAATCTAACTTTGTACATCCAAGACTGTAGCACGAACTATTTGGGAGTCACAGAACTGCTGAATCAGATGTATGACGAGGCAGAATGGATCTGCACGTATGTTCCAACCCTATTGTTAGATTTCTGGAATTGCGAGCGATATTAGTAAGATGGATTGGATCGTACTAAGCTAGTAGCATCTATCATGTATTGAAAATGTTTTAATGTAAGCTGTACCTAAGGATCAATCCAAACCTTGAGCTTTATTGAAGAGTTTTCTTCAGCAAAAAAAGTCTTTGGGTCAATCATATTCACTTAAGAGATTCCCAATTTCAGCGCATGTAAGTAGGTGTTACAAAACTTTCAATTTATTACCCGTTTACCCTACATGGTGAGTGTAGTTTAGGTATAGAACCTCACTTCAATTTAGATCAAGTCGTAAATTACGAAGTTGGTATCAAAAAGCGAAAACGCTTTTCAGATTCACGCCGCTTTTTAGTTGGAAATATTTCCACGAAGACCGTATTTTAGTTTCAATAGATGCCTTACCCTAACATTAAGAGAGGGTAAAGATAATTATTTATGCTTAGGAAGATTCGGGAAAAATTACACTCCAATTCGTATGATAATCGTATTTAGATGAAACTAAAAAAAAAAAGTATTTTTAAAAGTTCGCTGTTCTTTGTTTCTCCTATTTAAGGTGCGATTAAGGAGTTTCATTCAAAGTGAAATGGATGGTAAGCATTTGAGTACTCGGAAAAGTAGAATAGAAACGGTGGTGTTACATCTATCTTTTTCTAACAATGAGTTGACCGAAAGGGACATAAATATTTTCTCGCTTGTGGCGTTGGATTAGTTCAGTGGCTGGATTGTTGCTGGTTTTATTTATAGCGTGGACGGGCGGTGTTAATAACATTGTTACAGAAGATTTGACGTCTGAACAGTCAACTGGCGAAATAGGACGCTAACAATTTGTTCACTGTCATTGTGTTACTGGTATTCAGGCTAATAAATTTAAGTACTAGCGCTCGTTCGTTTGGTTTAGAGAGTACAGTGAAATAGCGGGCTAAGCTTTTGCAGCTGCGTGGGATAGACAAATGTACGCCTAATTGATGAACGGTGTGACGATTTTAGCCTACTAATGGGTCTTGGATCCATTGACAACTATAAAGAAAGCATGTGGGAGCTGTACACAGGACGTTGGGCAAATTCCACCACTACCCGCTGTTTCTTTTTAAATGGCACTATATTAGTTTCCATGATCAAAAATATACGTAGCAAACATCTTAAATTCATTGATTCAGTGACAGAAAACACACAGCCTATCCGCTGGGTCATGAAGCATTGAAATATGACGCAAGAGTTTCTTTCAACGAAGGTGAATAACTTATATAGGCAACGAAGGTGACAGGGTGAGTAAAGTATAAAGGAAGGATTTTTGAAATTTGAACCCCTTTCGGGGTTAAATGTGTAATGAAAGTTTGTATAGAAGTTCGTAATTTTCACTGATGGGAACTCCCATCGGGCACACGGCTTGTAATCCAATAAAGCTCTTCAATAAAACAATAAAAAGCAATTAAACTTTGAACTAAAACTCTCGTCTATCTTTACATAATACGAAGGAGATTATGAAGTCATAATCTGAAATAAATACGCCTTTAATTACGAAAGATTTATTGTCTTCTTACGCCAAGGGTACTTACAAATATTGTTGCTAAAATAAAATTATTACTGTAGGCTTACAATAGATTTATTTACTCCATGTTCTAGGCCACTTTCAAGATAATTAATTTTCTATTTTAAACTAAAACAAGGCGAATATTAATTAGTCTGCTCTCTGAACAGAAATAATTATGTTCTTAAGAGAAAAACGCGGTCACCTGGTCATTGGCGTTCATTCCAAACTGACGTATTCCCTTTTTTTCTTCCTGTTTTATGATACTAGTCCAAATATTTATGTAGGATATAATGTATAAATAAATGTTTTTTTTTATAACCACTACCATGTCCCTATGTTTTGTTTTTGGTGTAATGATACATATTTTTTTCTCTAAAAATATTAGGACTAGTGAAATTAACCCGGAAGAAAACAGAGGAATACATTAGTATGGAATGGACGCCAACTACCAAGTGACTGAGTTTCCTCTCAAAACAAGCAGACTTATTTGTTTTATTTATAATAAATTTTTAGTACGTATTCATTAGCCTTTCTCCCGTTAATAACCAGAAGGATTATCACAATCATCAAGCAAAATGGCATGGTTACAGTTTTTTAAGGTTCTATACCTTATTGTAATGTTATCAAGTTTTGCAAAGCCTGGTCTTCGAATACGTACCATCACGTTACATAGATCCATTTTCTCTAGGGTTAGGTATAGTTAGTTTTGTATAGTAACGTAATTTCCGTGTCGAAGCTACACAAGTGCAGTATTCCACCAACAAAGGCAGCCGGACCATTGTGCGGCCAATAGTAGTGCCGGAAAATTGGATATGTCGCTTGTCGTCGCGAAACATATTGCAGCATTATATTCAGTGCAATAAAATTTTCGTAATATACCTTTTTCGTTTAAAACAATATTCGACCTGTTTTCAGCTTTTCTTGACCGACAATTAATATTGTTCTTATTTATTGGAATTTTGAACTTCATCGTTTTGACAAGCAACATTTTTTTACAATGGTTATCATTGCAGAAAATGTCTTATGTCTGATGGCTTGTTCAAGACTTTTTAAGCCAAAATTTCCTCTAGTACTTAATATACAATATTTATGTGGATTTAACCGTAATCAGTTGGATTACCCAGTGTTGTTTTTAGATATTCCGTTTTAAACTGGGTAGGTATGTATTATTTTTTATTCGTTCTAATTATCGAAACTCCTAGCCCTTGCTTTGTCTTGGCATTATATTTTATTTCTTTGCCAAAGAAACTTTCAGCGTATGCTTGTCTTCGTGTGGTTTATTGCTATAAGAATCTTATCTTCAGCAAAACGGTATGTAAATTTTCTCACGTCCTAAATCTTTAATTGTCTTCTATATTATTAAAAAATCTACTTGTACTCACGGTCCTCATCTCATCTCTATTGTTTGTGTTAGGTACGGTAGGTGACCGTGTTTATCAAGCTGAATTTCGGCCTCACCCTCCGGGCTAATGGGCTATCCTGTGATTCGTAACAAGCAACCCCACGACTCGCGGCGAGACTACGCGCCCCCCCTTGTTCCCGACTCCGGCAGTCACAAAGATCGCAGGATTTTACCAGCAATTTTTTTATTATAATTTCTAAACTCTAAGTTCTTTTTCTGTTTAATTTAAGCCCGTACCATGACCATGGTCTAACTTAGCGCCGTCTCTTAGACAATAGAAACCTTATATTTAACTTGCGCGCCCTAAATACTGGTTACACTGTACTATATACTAGACTAAATTTATTATCGATATTGGGCGTCTAAGTTTTTCTCGTGTAATTGTTTTTTATATAAGAAGCCACATCGACAACACTTTCTGCAATTTTCTGATTTGATTCCTTAAACTTTAATAATAATAATAATAATAATGATTTATTTGCCAGATCAGTACAATCCATATGGTTAGTAAGAACATAAACACTTACAGTCTATTGTTAGTACATAATTTCACACATTTACAAATTTCAATACACATGTCAGAAAACAATAATGATAATAAATAATAAATGTCAGAATAAAAATAATAATAATAACACACAGCAACAACTAAACGACACACATTATTTCTGGGCACGGTTTGTAGGCAACACTTGGGTCCTCGTCCAGTGTTTTAATATGAGGCCATCAGTCCTATCCGCCACAGTCATCAAGAGACTGTTGGCGCTGCCCCGCACCCGCCACATCAGGGAAGCGACACGCTTTCGTATGATTGCATAGAAGTCATCTATACGTGCCTCAGCGAACATCCCTGATGCACTGCAGTGTCGAGGCAGCCTCAACAGTGCCCTGTATGCGTTATTGTACTGGACTCGTAAGGCGCTGTAAGCCCTCTGCGTGTAGTCGACCCATAGGCTGCAAGTGTAAAAAGATTGGCAGTATGCCCTGAACAGAGTCGCCTTAACGTCATTTGAACATTTTGCAAACCTACGGATCAACATATTGCTCCTGACTGACAGCGCCCTACGTTCCCTCTCAATGTCACTATTATCGGTCTGCGCAGCAGTGACCCAGTGCCCCAGATACTTGGAAGAAGTGACCCACTCTAGAGCGGTCCCCCCTAGTGTAATGGGTGGTACATCATAGCTTTTAGTGCCTGCATTGAACATCAGACACTCGCTCTTCTTTGCATTATATCGAAGGCCCTGGGCCTCCGCATATTGCTCACAAACCGACAACAGTGTCCTGAGGGCGCTGACTTTTGATTATCTTTTTTATTTTGTTGTATTTTCGGTGTATTTTTTGTTTATAAAAATTATACATATTTATGTGATGAATCCCCTTTTTTATTTCGCTACAATATTCCTAGGTCCAATAAATTCGCCAGCATTTTGCATTGGAATTAAATATAAAAGCTCGTATCACAGGACTATTTTTAACTTTTCGAGGGCTTAGTAACTGGGTGTTTTGCTTTTTTAATTTATCATTAAGTTCTATACATAATTATGATACCTTCCCGATACCTATATCCACGTAGTATGTCAAAGTAAGAGCTCTTGCCTCCTAATTAAGTTGATACATATCCTAATGTCGCTCCAAAATATACTTACATAAGCCGATCAAACCGATATTCTTCCAGTTCCAGTATTTTTATGTTTATTAAACCAAGTTTCTGTTAAGTATACTTACTTTGAACGATGACGTTACGGTACAGATGGAAAAATCTATGCATTAGAGACACATACGAGTACGATAAGTGTGTTTCTATGTGCATAGACTTTTGTACAAAATCAAGAGTCCAGATATCATAATGCGTTGCATACGTTGCGCACGTGGGACCAGTTTGTCTCTACCTTTATGCAAAAACTATGCCTTAGGAATACGCTGACTGTTTAAGTGTGAGTCTAATTCAAAGTTTTTGTATCAAATTAAGAGTCTGCACACGTTTGCGTACGTGCGCTTGTCTTTATCTAACAAAAGAGGACGCTAGCTGACAGTATCAACTGTAGTAGAAAAAAGACGAGGTCTTAAAAAGCTAAAGCATAGCGAAATAACACAGACCATCAAATATAACTTCCACAAGAGTTATGGTGTCGTTAAGATGATTAATGTAGTCTCGGAATCTCGACTTGATTGGCATAAACTGAATTTAACTTTGTTCTGAAAGGAAACTTCTATTAAAAGATCTCGGAAGAAAGATCAATATAAATGTAGTTACTAGGTTCCCTAATCACAATATCACAGTGATAATTTGCCTCTCTTCAACCTCTATAATAAAGTCTATAAATCTCCAAGTCACCCAATGTAAGTAAAATAAGTCGGTATCTATTCTACAAACAACAAAATATCTTCATAATATTATTGTTTATTTCAGCAACACAATATGATTTGATACAATTAAGCGTCCATTGAGACCGTTTAGGCTCGAGTGCCCAACAAATTGGCACTCCATACTAGATAAACAAAACAAAATAACACTCAATTTTGGCTCGTTCACCTGTAAATTCAATGATAAACGAATCCATCACGTATTTGTTTCTTCATTTAAATAAATATTTCCATAGTAAAATGGCGCGATGCATTGAAAAAAATGTAGGCATGCACGGTACTTAACGCTCAGAAACGTGGAAATAAGTGCTGAAACAATTTTGGCCCGTTTTTGTATTGTTTTTATACAATTTGCTATTTCCGCAAAGGACCGACGCCGACGTACCGACTGCCAACAGCTGGTCGTTACCGAATATCTCTTTTTGCCTGATGTTACAAATTGTAAGTCTAATAATACAAATTAGACCGACTATATTTAGACTGACTTCAATAACTATTATCCTACTATATATATATAATATTATAAATGTGAAAGTGTGGATGTTTGGATGTTTGTTACTCAATCACGCTAAAACGGCTGAACGGATTTGGATAAAATTTGGCACATGGGTAGACTATGACCTGGATTAGGACATAGAATACTTTTAATCCCGATATTCCCACGGGATCGAGATTTCTGCGGGTAAAACCGCGGGGCGCAGCTAGTACTGAAATAAAGAAAAGAAACAAAGAAAAAATATGGATTTGGAAATTTGTTCCACCTAAGAATTTTCATATGAAATATTCTGAAAAATTCTTACATGGAACAAATTTTAAAATTTTAACATACGACGTAAAACAGAGCTGCAATTTGCAAAAACACTCGATTGGAACGAAGTTCCTTTCGTAGTATATTTTAGAACTTTGATTACCATAAAAAGGGTTATATTGAGCCAACCTTAAAAGATAGACATATGCTGTTGTGGACTTTTTTTTGAACTTTTAAATGGAAACAATTCGTTCATACAGGATTTTTGGGTAACTTTAACTGTTTACGCAGCGCACGCAACGGAAGCTCTCCAAAGGAATCATTTTTTCCCGTTTTTGCAACATTTTTCATTTATGCTCAGCTTCTTTTATTTGTAGCGTGATGTTATATAGCTTAAAGCCTTCTTCGATAATTGGACTATCACACAAGAAAAAGATTTTTTCAATTCCAACCAGTAGATCCTGAGATTAGCGCGCTCAACCAAACAAACAAATAAAGAAAGGGTCGTGATGGATACTCGTGACGGAAAATTCTTACACTTATTTTCGCCTAGCCCCCACCCGCCAAGTCCGTACCGTGCGATAAGGAACTTCGTTCCAAAAACCAAATAAAAATTGAATTTGGCGGGCTAGAGCTGAGGATTCACCTTAAGGTTGAATTACCAAGAATCCATCTGTACATAATATAAAGCAAAGTCGCCTTTCATTCGTTGGTCTGTCTGTGTGACCGCGTTGTTCTTCTAAACAACGCAACAAGATATTGTCGCAGTTTTCACCATCATTTTTAAAATCTACTCTGGAATGTTTATGTGTATAATACCTACTGCAGTATAATTCCTGCAATTATATACTTTTTGTTGTCATGTCGATTAAATTCTTTTTACAAGTGAATCGGTCAGCTTTTTACTTTTTCGTGTTTTTTTTTGAATATTCAAAAATTGACAATTGTTCTGAACATTGTCAAGAAGAAAAAAAAAAGGCATTGTCGTTGGAATTCCAAGAGGATCGTTATAATTTTTCAATAATATTGAATCTTTCTTCGAATTTGAATTTGAAGTTATTAATGTTTAACCACGATATGTGAGTATTCAGCGGATACTGCGGACTGTACGTTCCCTGGAATTTATCGTCAGTTTCTTTTGGTGAGTAATCCCTTTATAGGTTCGGTATTCTTGTAACTTGTGCCTTGTTCTTTAATCTAAGAAGATTTCCTTTTCCTTAGATTGTTTGAAAGGCCACATTATTTGGCCTTACCCTGCCATTTATTGTTCGCCTGTCTTCTTCCATCGTCTGCCGGCTGCCGAAGTCCAAGCGAGCTTGCGGAGAGAAGCGTGAGATCGTTGCCGAGCAAGGTCGACGACACAGGTCCAGTAGCTTGGACATCAGGTGCTAAATAAGTCATTTGTGTGGCGCAAGGTCGACGACACAGGTCCAGTAGCTTGGACATCGGGTGCTAAATAAGTCATTTGTGTGGCGTAATAACGCCCAACCATCAGTATAATCCAAGTGTTCTGTGCTACACCGACGTGTGACATTATATTTTTAAGGTGCTTTCCTAAATTCTCAACATCAGATCTTATTCTCTTTAAAAATTATCTTAACGAATTATGTAAAGAAAAACCTTAATCTTGTGCTTATTTGTGTAAAACAATTTATAGAGCGGCACCAATTTCGTACGATTGCAATCGAATTTAAATTCGTCAGAATACTTTTAAGATCCTAAATATTTGGTAACATCATAAGTTTTTTCTCTGAAAATCTTGTTGTGATATTTTTATTTTTAACATTTAGCCTTTTAAAATTCCAACGACTGAATTTTAACTTACTATTTTTGGCTTTTATTCTTTTAATCTTTATTTCGGATGATTTTTATTATAATAATAAAATTTACGTGTATTCGCTGCGTGAGTTTGATTTTTAGGTACTTCCCGCCGGGGTTCGAGTCCCCGGCGTGCTAGCGGCCAGCTCTACGCTGCACTA
Source organism: Dryobotodes eremita (assembly GCA_917490735.1). Classification (NCBI taxonomy): domain Eukaryota; kingdom Metazoa; phylum Arthropoda; class Insecta; order Lepidoptera; family Noctuidae; genus Dryobotodes; species Dryobotodes eremita. The sequence continues at coordinate 10,719,643 of OU823251.1, read as the reverse complement.
CATGAATATTAAGCACACAAATCTCGAAGTGAACCGTGTGAAGCAGGGGCGAGTCACTAGTATGTTATATATTGTATAGCTTTTGCCTGCGGCTTCGCCAGCGTGGATGATGGAAATTATCACACAGGAACGTACTATTGGGACAAAAGTACCCTATGTCCTAACTTAGGCCATGATCTATCTGTGTGCCATTTTATCTAAATCTGTTCAGCTGTTAAGGCATGAAAAGGTAACAAACAGACAAACAGCTACTTTCGCATTTATAATATTACTAGCGGACGGAGGTCGTATAACTGTGATATCTTCTAAGGTATTAATTTTAATGATATACTGTAAAGGGCAATTTTGTTCTATATTAAATGCACAACGTATCTAATGTATTTAATTTGAAAAGGATTCATACTGTATTGTTTAAAATTGCTTCGTAAATAACCCTTAATTTTTTAATACTATGTTAATGATAAAAATTGTTACTGTGGGTTGTCCTTAGGAGGTAGATATATACCATCTTAGAATTTTCTGTAGACCTTTTTAAGATATACAATTCCGTACTACATTCTTTTGATCTATCTCGTAAGGTTTAGCCAGCGTTAGCAATGGCAGCGCCCAAAAATATGTTATTTATGACATCATTACAAATCTTTGAAATTCTGGGATTTTTTCTACGTTCAATATTATACATATAAACACGTATTATACATATAAACACGTATTATACATATAAACACGTATTATACATATAAACACGTATTATACATATAAACCTACCGGAAGAAATTTTCTAAATGATAGTGAAAACCGTATCAAAATCGGTTGCGTGGTTTAGAAGGAGTAAGCGGAGAAACAGACGGACAGAAAACAGCGACTTTGCTCTAAATTTACTATTTAGAGATTATGGATGTGCAAGCCACCTTGTTCTAGGTTATGAGGTACCGCTCAAACGACTCACAATGGAGTGTAAAGTGTCTATATGAAGTCTAGTGTGCAACAATGCTACTTAGAATTGAATGTTGTTTTATTAAATTATGCTAAAATGTTCCCTTTATGTTCAGCTAGGAATGAAACCAGCATGGCAGCCTGATCTCCGCCGTCAAAGTTTAAATTGTGTTTAATTAAGTACATAGTTAAGGTTGTTGTAGTTGTAAACACGCCTATAATTTGATTCGCGCGGTTACGCCGAAGTTAGTTGCTTACTCCTTAAGAAGGTGTTACATCATTATGCCTCATTGCCATGTGCATGCAAAACTTTTGACTTCACGTCCTGTACGTGGGATAAGGAAATTGCCTTTATTACCAAGGCGTATGTTGTGGATGCAGTTTTTTGCTATTACATTGAATGAAAGCTGCGGGATATTCCTTTAGTAATTTCTTATACCCCACGACCTAGTGTATGTTTTATCACACAGAAATAAATTGAGCCAAACACACAACTACAAAACTCGTATAAAACAAACGAGGACAGTAACAAATTGACAATTAAAAGCCCGTTAACGATGTTGCAACAAAATAAAATAAAAAACTACACGAAACTAAACTGTCCGTTCTAAAAAAAATATTATTTATCTTACACCGCGATGGAACAAATAAGCCAACCAGTAAAACTCTGAATTCTGGTGTTGAAGCTCGACCGCTGTAGTGGCAGTAACAAATTGACCCGTCGCCGTCTCCAGATCTATTAACGGATTCTGTTTTGCTCTCAGCCTTTGTGCACTGAACTGGGGATTCTAGAACGGAGTCTATCAGAATGAAGACCGTGATAGTCAAATTGATTGTGGTTATAGAGGAAATGGTTGTTGATTAATTTCACGGTGAAGTGGCAGCTGAGAGCGTGATTATTGTAGTTCTTCTGGACCCTTGTTGAGTTGAAGGATCATAATATTTTTATTTATTTATTTTATTATTTATTACACAGTAGAATAGATACAGATACGGCATATTGGTATTGAGTACAAAGGTACAGCTTATTTCTTTAAAAAATCTTCTACCAGACCTGCGAAAGGAGAAATGAAAAAGAAATGTAGACTATATTGTGTGAGAACGAGAAGGGAAGAATTTGATTTGATGACGTCTTAAACTAGAATATTAAATATATTTATTTATTTTATTATTTATGTACACACAGTAAAATAGATACAGATACGGCATATTAGTATTAAGTACAAAGGTACTGCTTATTTCTTAAGAAATTTCTTCCAGCAGACCTGCGAAAGGAGAAATGAAAACGAAATGTAGACAATAGTGTGTGAGAACAAGAAGAGAAGAATTTGATTCGTGACGTATACTTACATATATAATGCAAAAAAAATAACATATTCTTAAATGATTTATGTAACTTTTGTTTTGGGGCTTGTTGCAGGCGTTTGCATTTATTATATATTTTGTCAAAAATAGTTCAAAGAATTTAGATTTATGTGATTCTGAAACAAGGAAAAAACATCTAGATAATTCAAATTGTTCATACCTGCCCAATATCCCGTTACCCTAAAACGAATAGCTTTGCCGTGGACCCAGGATATTGATGTAATAAAGGCAGGATGGGAGGGACCGGAATGTGTAGTCATTTTTCAAGACAATTTCCCGCCAAATATCTAACAATATGGCCGCGTGCTTGTAACACAAATAATTGAAAATTGATCCCTTGGGTATCTCTCAATCAAATTGACCGTTTTTTTTTGTTTTATCCTCAATATTGAACACCGAGTTTTATAACGTGATGGAGACGTATGTTGGTATAGATGCTGACCTATTTCGGTTTATTGCTGCAATATAGGTGGTTCAAAGCTTTACAAAGGACCGAAATCATATGCGGACAAAAATACAGCTATAATAATCGATTTTCTGAAAACCTAGCCTTAATCGCCGTTTTACTATTCCAACTCGATACCTCATCAGATTTCTTTATGACCTAAAATTTATATTCCGTTCAGTGGACGACAAGTCACGTCCGATTTAAATAGGGTTGGTACCTGTTTCAGACGTTAACTTTTCACGGGTTAGTAGCTCTTAGAGAATGCGGGAACACGTACTGGCTAAACTTGCCAATAAAGGAAGCCATAAGCGGAATGTTATTACAAAATGGTTGTAAGTTACTACTGCCTTTTCCACGGTAATGTTTCCACGGATTGAGTAAACAGAAAATTTTGATTTCGTGCAAAGTGGGTTTTTCCGATGTCTTTGTAGTCGCGGTTCAAAGTGAATAAGGAATTCAATAAAATCAGCTGGTGGCAGTCCGTCATTAATATTTATGTTTGAATATTCACGTCCGGCATAAAATAATTCATTGGAATGCTTTGAAATTAAATAAAACATTTTGTAGATACCAATGATTCAGAATAAACAAATTGGTTCACAAATATGGCGCAGTACAAAAATAGTGGAACCCGTTAAGTGTATTTAATAGTAGACAAATTTATCAGAATTAAAGTTTCGATCGTTCAAATTAATATTTTGCAAATAGATCTTTTCTGCCTGTTAGACATACCTACCACGAAGCAACATTTTAAGGCCGATGGATATTTTACGATATCGTGGTATTAAGCTTAATAAATCACATTAAACATTAAAATGCCATCTAACAACAAAAAATGTGCCCATCCCCCTTCGGACGCAATCGGGTAAAAATGAAATTTTAATTGTTGGGTATTATTTTAACAAACCTCTAATTATTTAACTGTAACTAATATTCAAAAGGCTATTTATTACTCCAACGAGCTTGCATTTTCCCACCTCAAAAATGATGGCAATTGCCCGGAGGCATCTTTGATTCATCTACAAAATGGACCTTATTTAGAAACATTAATAACGAGCAATAATTTTCAATCATACTTCAGTCATTTTGTCAAGAACTTTGTCGCCCCGGGCGAAATAATTGTTTTTATTGTCGACACAAAAATATGGAAAACGATTCTTTATATTTTGAGCGAAAGATTTGTAAATTTTCTTCTGTCTTATGCGTTTGAATATAATTAGGTATTTACATAGACAAAATGACGATTGAGTATTTTCTTCTGTGGCGTTTCAGTTTCAAGTATTTTTATGCATTTATGACTATTGCTTGATCAATAATAATAATGGTCTTTTACTGGAATCCAAAGACCAATAATGAGATAATAATCACATGGTTTATGTACTGCTTGGCTGAATGCTATTAAAACTGGTGAAATATAAATAAATTATTCCACTATCGAGTCGGCGCAGCGTACGGCGTATAAAAACTTTTCTTTTCTTTCATACGCTTCGTAGAATATTTCAACAGTCTGTAATATTGTTCCAAGCGTCTCATCATGATACAGCTATATCTTTCGAATTTTTGCGCTGTTGGATACATATTTAAAATTGTCTGTATATTTGAAGAGTTCTCGAAAGTCTACATCAATTTTATATTTACAAAGCATTTCTACTCCACTCGCATTGAGAGGTTGTATACGCATAGCCTATGAAAACTGGATACATTCTTCTTAGATATGCTGTAAATTTGTATAGTTATTTTCAATAATATAACAAAATGTCAATAATAAAATATCAAGTCAAACCACAGACGTAATAATATTAGGGACGGCCAGAGGCCAGAGGGCCTATATCTACGCGTGTGATTCCGTCGTGTGTCATTCACTTACGGTGACCAGCACTTTCGAAATCCTGCTCCGGGCGAAGACGCACGTTCACTTGATCCAGAATCACTTGTGACCGTACATACGTGGTCTCCACCATTTTAAAAAGCCTAGCGCAGGCAACAGTTTTACTGACTCATATTAATCAACCTTATTAAAATCTGTGTTTTCGTAACCCCATATCGAGTTAGTGTTGAACAGTCAATTAAGTTTTATTTTGTGTACCTACTACATAGCTAGGTCATTTTAGGGCGTGTGCCTTATTGCTCATAACCTCTTTTGTTTTAAACTTATTGTGCCTTCTGAGTTATTATTTCTTGTGCAGCCTATTTGCCTTTAGCGCTCTGCATTTTTATATTATTATGTTTTTACTATTCATTCAAAATGTGCAAGGCAAGTCGTGCTTTTCACTTCCATTTTTGTAAACTCCATACTGATTGTGACAACCACACACCACCTTCATTAGCGCACTAGTACATCTCGCTTTGCTTATGTCTTGGTGCCCAAATCAGCGGAGATGACTTTTACTGGCTACCTTGTGACATGCTGGACGTTATATTCCAGGGTCCAAAGTTCCGGCCACCAACGTTAAAATCAATCCGAAAATACCGGAGGCATCCGGCCGCTGACTTCCGGGCCACCACCTTCCTGCAATTCTGTGAAACCACGAGCTCCGCACCGGGTACATATTTTACCCACGTGGCTGCGTGTAGCTCGCTACGCGTCTGGTAATTCCTCTCACCGACTGTCACCTTTCCTGGCGTCTGCAGCATGGCACACCGCTGCGGTCATCGTCACACCAGGCTGAGCCAGGAGAGTACTGTGCTTCTCCCAAGGGAAAATAAGGAACTTTTTGTGACCATAAACCTACCTACCCCCTTTTCTAATTTCTATCTAATATACATTTTTTATATTGACAAGGTACGTGATCTTATTTCTCTCTACCACGTAAACCTCTTCCGTCACAATGCAGGGACGGTTAAACGTCAGAAATGTATGGTTAAACAGTCACTAATTATATTAATTAACTTTAAGCAACGTTTATAAATAACACTTTGATAATACTAATAAGAGACGGAATGATATAGTAGGCATATCTAATGCCCCTGCAAAACATGTCTTTGTTTAAAGATTTTTTTTTTACATTCTTAGGCCTATTTCTGTACAATATATATATAATAAAAAACTAAGTATCTATAAATTAAATTACTATAGCTATAGTAATTTAATTTATAGATACTTAGTTAGAGTTTTACGAGTATTTATCGAAACATTATACTTAAGTATTTACTAACCATCAATTATGCACAGACAGAAGATCTACTTGTTGTCTGCAAATAGAACCGCTAACATGCTATTTTACTTTTATTTACTTAAGTTTTATTTTAGTTGTAACTTTATACTCATTTTTAATTTATTACATTATGGATTTATGCACTTTCTACCTGTGAAGCACAGGTTCAACCTAGTTCAGGCGAATTAGCAACTGTGCTCTATTTTAAATTGTTAAGGTATTTATTGTAAATGTGTCCCTCTTATAAATAAATAAATAAACAATTTTATTATTTATTTATTTATTACTTTATATTCGAGATATTAATGTAAGGTTGTGATAGCAGATAATAGTAGGTATAACTACCTCAAATGCGGTTCTGTTATGTAGAATAGTTTGTCGGGACAGCTTGCCTGTATAATAAATAATCTATTGACAAATTTTAATTCTAAGCTCGTTACACATTGAACGCACAACATTACGGCCTTAGGTTAAAGAGCGTTGACGGAAAAATAATTGCCGCAGAATTTTACTTCTCACTTAAATCAATCTCGTGACCTATAATTTCGTATTCAAGTCAACGCAACGCAAGTAAATACATAAGAGCCAATTACGACCATTATCTTTATCAATAGGTACCCCGCACATACACTTAGCGCCATTTGAGAAACTTAACTGTGAAGCTTTTATCCTTTCAATACCGCTAAATATCATCTCCATGTGCCGTAATATTAAATTTTCTCGAATAAAAGCCGTATAGCAGTAGGAACCCCGAAAGATTATTATGCCCTTTAGGACCGCAAGGCGCCTTTGAAGAGCCCAGAAGTGATCTCTGATATTTCCTTAAGTATTTTCTAAAAGTATGCCTACAGGATATTGAAAATATTGATTCGGCATTTTCTGTTTTACGTCACGTTTTTCGTTGGAATTTGTTTGCGCATTTTGTTGGCGTCATCGTCTTAGCTTTCAGTTTTTTTTTTCATATTTTTGGGGAAAATGACTTCGTTTTTTCCACGTTCATTAATTTATTTTTAAACCAAAGATTTGCGAGGCACGTCGTGGCCGACTGAGTACTTGCGTCACGCCGCGGCTTTCCGTTCTGAATAGATGATGTAAAGAGGACCGTTTTGTTTACTTGTGAGGTTTATTTTGTAGTTACTGCGGTTTTCATTGTTAGATTATGATGTGAACAAAATTTCATAACAGCCCGAAAATTTCCACTTTAGAACATGAACTTTTTATACATTGATTTATTAAGGACCTACATGGAAATGTACGTCACCATACCCACAGGTGGGACAAGGAGGGTTTTTCATACCATCCCCGTTCCACTATAAGCTTTCACGAAGCCGACGGAAACAGGGTAGCTTTTCCAAGACACATGCATTTTAATCTCCCCACCAAACCGATACATAGTTTCATGTTGCCAGTATGTCCTAATAAGAAGCAAAAGTTCGTAGTTTGCAAATACGTAGCATGTACTTTGCGAACTGGATCGGTTCTGGTCGGCTAGTGAGTTAGTGCACTTAACGAAACTCCTTTTACACTGTGCCAGTAATATAGTTGAGAACTTTACGATAAATAGTTGTAGTTCAGTGGGCTTAGCACGAACATGCGGAGTAAATGATAAGTCAATACGAACGATTTTAAAATTGAAAATAGTACTCATAGTATTTACTACGTTTGAAGACTCAGCGGCATCATGCTGAGGTAGGGGCCTTTTGGCCTCGTACAGGACTTACTGTTGTTATTTTCATTTTACTTTTATTGTTTCTTTTTTTATAAGAGTGTGTTTAGTTTAGTTTAGTTTGTTATAATCCTGTGCGAGTCCTATTAAATACTCTTTTTTTATTTTTCTTTTCTTTCTTTCCTATGTTATATTTTCGATTCAAAAATCGTTCAAATCTACGTTACGTTTACGTCGTGAGTTCGCGCTAGGGCCTCAGAACATTAAAACAAGGGAGATTACGTGGTGAAGTAGCATGCATTGCTTCATGAAGTGCACAAATTTAATGTGACATGAAACGTAGTTTCTGTAATTATAAGGAAGATTTACGAGAATTGAGAAAGAGAGAAGATTATTGAGATTTTTTTAAAGATTAGTTAGTTTTCTTCCAGATTCATCGGGAATAGAAGGTTGAAATACTGCTGTCATGGGGTCAAACTAGAAGTCTATTCAGAACATATTTCTGTAATGACAGAATTTCAGATCAGGATCAGGATTTTTTTTGCAGTCTGTTAGAAAAGCCTTATTGACCGAGACAAAGCGGCAATTGAACTCTTAGAAAAAGTTACTGTTCGTGCATTCGTAATAAGCATACGACCAATTATATTAAACAAAGCGAGCCTGCTATGAAGAGCTAGAATGAAAAAGGTATGGTAAAAGGCATTTTTCCTCCACACATGTCCGTAGTTCCGTGAAGGGTAAATGTGGGACATTTATTTTTATAGCCAGTGAGATTGTCAGCCCCTACTTGCATTCGAGTCTGTGTAATTGGCTCCTGCTCTATGAGCATTGTAGACGGTTGAAATTGCTCTTCTTTTCTTAAGTTTTTATGTGGCTTGAGAACAAAAGATAACGTTTCTTTCAAATAAGTACAGTACAACTATTTTCTTAATTTCCCTCGGCAAACTTCGTGTTTCGTCAATCGTCGGATTTCTATCAGTTGCCCTTCGCACTTGGTGCAGACCGGATACTCTCAATCGACTTGAAGTATATAGAGTTGTTAATACTCTTTTAACTTAATGTGATTTATTTTTAAAATGGGAGCAAACTGACGAAACACGAAGCTTGCCGACGGACATTAAGAAAATAGTCGTATTGTACTTAACTTAACAAATCAGTAAAAAAAAAAATTGGGTGAAGCCAGATGAATGTCGTAACAAAGCGTAATTTACGCCGCAAAAAATTCGTTGCCAAAATAACGTTGCGTTATCCTTATCACCACACAGTATAAAACATAGTCGCTTTTCGTGTGTATCTGTGTAACTGCTTAGTTCTTCTAACTACACTTTAGTTTTCGATGCAATTTTAACTATGATTTAGAGCATTTATTCCGGAAGGTTAATGTTTATTTAAATACATTAATAATTAACTAAGATAGAATAGAAATCTCCATGTTTCGATATTTTACCACATTAGTAGATTGCCCCCGTGCGTTATACAAATGAACGAATTCAAATTTTAAGAGCGGATTTAACCTGTGTTTCAAATTATTATTATGGTTTGTGCAAGACTCGTCGCAATTGAGTCAAGATTCATAAAACTCGACTTATTTTGAGCGATGCCAAAATTATGCTTATTTTGGTAAGCCATTATGCTAAAACAATAACGACAATGATAAAGCAATTTGAGAACTGTTTTTAATAGTACAAATGCATTATTTTATGCGAACTGTATTGGTGATTGTTTTTATTTGATTACTTTGTTCACAATGATGAATACAAATTGGAAATATGTTATTCATATTTATGTGACATGGGCGATTTTTTTAATGTTTGTTGTACGTATCTGTAATAGAGTATGTTGCGGTAAGTTCGGCGCTGGGACAAGACCGTACGTATCGAAATCCCGGCTAATTTGAATAAAATAGAATAGAATAGAATACTCTTTATTATGTACACCATAAAAATTATAGATATAAATGTAGACATTTTACACAGGGTGACACAATGGGCGGTGGGTTGACAATATTTTTGAATGCTGACAACATTGTGTTCTGGGCCATTTTATTCTGCCCCAACCTCCAGTTGCAGCATTAAAAACTATTTCCAAAATTGCCGGGAAATTGTGGAATAGTATAGAATAGAATACATTTATTTGTCAGAATATTGTACAAAGTTGTTATGTTCATTATGTATTACGATCATAATATTCTGTCGTTTTCGGCGTACAAATATGGTTTGTAAAATTATGGGTCCTCATTACATCAAAATTAAGTTAGAATTAGAATAACAAATAATTGAAATAAATTGAACAATAGTTGTAAAAGAGATTAATTATATTGGTAAGTCCACATTCAATAAGGTCGAGGAGATAAAATATGATTTATAGGAAATAATGTCAAATACTTAGGAACATTTTTCATTCATAAAATCTTCAGCTTGAAAGAAAGTTAAATAATTTACATTTAAATGTTCTGAGGCTGAGAGTTTTGAAGCCATCAGGACATGCAGTATATATTATTAGAAAACAATTTAATTCTACGCCTAGAAACATTAAGCATATGCACTTTGCGGCTGGGTTTGGATACAACATCATTGATACGTGGGGTCTTTTCCCAGCGTATGTTTTAGTGTTAAGAAATTTATAATTAATAATAAATTAATAGTAACTACATAATTATAATGTCTGGTGCTCGTCAGTGCAGAATACATACCTAGATGTAAGAAAATCGAAGGATAATTTTCTTGAAAATATCTGTATAAAAAATTCCTAAAGAAAAAATCTAAATAGGCTTTTTAAATCAAGCTGTGTAATCTCATCCGGTAATTCGCAAGCCGTATTAAATAAGACCGCCTTTGAATAAAAACAAAAGAATTAAGAACAATATTAAATTTTGTCTTTTATTTTTACGAGTCGTCTCATTTTTATACTGCGCGACGAGCGACGTTGTAAATTCGACGCTGTCTCACGAATTTTTGACGACCTTTGACTGAACTTGGGAGTGTTAAAAGTATTTGGTTTTAATATAAGCACGACAAATTTATTTGAATAGGTTTTCTGAAGTTTTGAAACACTGTAGGAGGTAGCTCCTCAGTCCAAAAAAAAATAATTTGTAGGTTACTAAGCAAGCCACCACAACTACTTGCCATCAATCAATCCCTGAAGTACAATTAAATGGTTTTTATCATGGAGAAAGTAGGTAGGTAGGTGTATTTAGAACTCTCGGAGAAAGTGTTGACGGCGCTTCCGTGACCAAACGACCTTGAGCGTTCGGTCCTTCTGTGTCCCGTCGCTGAGTCTCGCTCTGTCCCGCTCCCTGCGCACGCCCATTTATCATAAACTTCACAAAAAAAATTGGAATTATTTTAATAAAAAAAGACAAGCGATCTTTTAAAATAAAATAAAACGTGAATTAAAGAGATTTTTATATGACCTGTCCATTAGTGTAATCCTCAAGTTATTAGAGCGTCACCTTTAGCAAAAGATGCTTGCAATCACGAATTTTAGTCACTTTTTTACAAGGAGATTTTATATGTATTTATAATACATAAAAGCAAATAAGAACGTGGAATGTGATGATAGGATAGCGAACATTAATAATGTGTTTTTAGATTTCGTTTATAACTGATAATTAATGAGTTAATAGCCTCTGAATAACGTACTGTTGCAATGTTTTGCTCGGGGTAACGCCTTAAGGAAAGTACCTACTACCACCAAACCCGTTTCTTTTTGTTAAGAAATAAAGAACTATAAAAAAAAATTGCTTCCAGAGGAAAGAAGTAACTGTGTATCTATCATCATCTGCCTAGCCTTATCCCAACTATGTCGCGGTCAGCTTCCTGTCTAACCAGATGCAACTGAATACAAATATTTTACATGGAGCGTCTGTAGCGGCATCTACAACGCCACATCCGAGCTACGCGTCAGACTGACGTCACGCAAAATCCTGCATCGCGCAATCAGAGTTTACCGCGCAACTAGCATATACAACATCCCGACATCAAACGTTGGGCAGTTGCCCACCAGACACGAGACCCGTCTGGTCGGAGGATCCTCCCTTTTACTATAGAGAATGAGTGAACTTTACACCCTGTTCCTCATACCTCTATACGTCTACCTATCTGACCTCCACTACCCAGTTACTGGGTAACACGATGCCCCTTGGCAAGACTGATTGTAAGACTTTCTGCTTTTGACTACCCGTAACGACTGTCAAAGATCTACGAGGAACGGAGGGTTTCAGTATGTAATGAATGGTCACCCATCCACGGGTCGACCTCGGCAAACGTTGCTCAACCTTGAAGATCGACCCGAGCGGCTATTATTATTTAGCCACGAGCCCCACGATACGCAGTATAAAAACTGTGCTTTTATCTTTTTTTATAAATATCTACTGGCCATAATAACATTGAAGAATTGCTAGGTACAATTTTGCAATTTTATTAAATTCAAGATAATAAAAGTAACAAGAATTCGTTACTGAAAGCGGTGACGCGTAAGAATTCAAGTGGACTTTCGATTTCACAAAAAATACAATACATTTTTTAAGAATATACTTTGGAAGACGGTACAAGTATAATTTTTTTTTTTTATAAATTTGAATGAATTGAGATGAACCTACTTATGTAGGCACAGCGGTATTCCACTAACGTATGTTTTTTTTTTAATTATTTTGTGTAAATTAATTCATCACCACTGCTCTCAAAACGGTGAAGGAAAAAATCGTGAGGAAACCGGCAGGTCCTAGAACCAAAAGAACCAAACTTCGAAGATATGTGACATCTACAAACCCGCACTGAGTCCACGACGTGGTGGATTACGGCCCACTCCCTCTTATTGAGAGGAGGCCTGTATCCCAGCAGTGGAAAAATTATAGGCTGATTAAGTTATGTTTTTTTTGGATAAGTTATAGCAATCCCCAAGCATTGGTAAAAGTATATATTGAGAATAATCTAAAAGCGCTGAGCAAATTCGTTACACTTTCCTATCAAGGAGTTCTTTGCAACAGATTTTTGAATATTTCTCTTAAGTACATATTTCGTGAATCCCGTGGGACCGCTACAAACGCGAATATATTGACTGCAAGTCTCAAAGGGGAAGTTTTTAAAAAGAAACAATGAGCAGCAGGCAAACTAACCGTAGTTTCTCAATAAAAATCCCACGCTCGATTCTCCGATCCCGCTCACAGAGAAGATATTTGCGGGGAAAAGTTTTAAAAATTGTAGTGCTCCAGATTTCAAGCTCTTTGTCCCAGTCACGAGCGAGTCCTCGGGGAACGTTCTCGAAACTTGCTTGTAGTCAATGTATGTGCAAACTGGCTTTTTTAAAATATGTTGTCTATAGGCCTGTAGGTACTGTTAAAAAAAAATGGATGGTCATCGTATCTATTTAGTTTTAGAAACTCAACGTGCCTAAAACTAAATAGTATCCAGGAGTTTGTTCCAGGTAAATGGTTTTCGGTCATTAACCAAAAAAAATTCCGTGTGATAATGGCGAAGATCAGGTCATTGAATTTTATCGTTCCAGGGTGTTGTTAAAGACAGCCAAGGATAATGACATGTAATGGGCAGAAGCCTTTTTTTTTTTTGGGTTGGAAATCATCAAATAACCTCTCCCGCTCTGGGCGGGGCGGAAGGGCGTGTCAGACTCTTACTGACTAAAACCTACCCGTGTTCCTTCAGTTGCCTGTACGCCAGGGCCACGGTAACTCTTTCGAACAATCCGCGACCTCGGCAGGCATCGGCCCTATCGGACCCCGTCAATGGTGCTGACATCTCTTTGAGGCGCGCGTGGAACTCGACGCGCCGTCGACCCGGGCCTGGTCCTTACCGGACGTCGAGCTGTCTATTGCTCGCCGTCCGCAGGCCCGCGCCTACGGTGGCCGGGAGTCGGCAATCGATTCCCGACGCCCAGGGTGTCTCCTCCTGCGGCGGCTAGGGGCGCGAGGGCGCAGAGATTGCCTGTCCCTCTCGCGCTCCGCCTCCTCCTTCGCGAGCATTACTGCGTCGCAGAAGGAGGTGACGGCTTATGGGCAGAAGCCTAACATGCCAATATAAATGCGACAGGCGAAAAAACAACTACTGCTGATAAATTCAGGAATTTCTCAGTAGCAGTTCGGAGTCAGGATTTGTGCCCGGTTGATGCCAATAGCCTCGCCCCTTATTACATGGGACATAAACATACGAGTAACTGGCGAAATGTGGGTGTACTATACCACATCTCTACTTAATCCTTCGGAGAAAACAGGCGTGCTATTATGTTATGTTATGCTCCTAATATCAGCCCATGATACAGAAAAGCCTTATATTTCCGTCAAAGACAAAACGTGCCAATTAGGTTCTGGCCATCAACAACAAGTCAGTGGGAACACACCTAATTAGTTCAAACAGACTTCGCGTTATTGTCACCGAGTAACATCTCGCGAGTTAATATTTCAGCGTACACAGCGGTTGAGCAGCAATTATTGGAATTAATGCCAGTTCCATTTTATTGCCGTCACTTTTCCGGCAATGTTACGTAACTTCTGTACCCCGATAAATTAACCAGACGTGTGTTTTTGCACCGCGAACCTTTAAAAACGGTTAATGTTCCTCAATTTTGTTTATTTTGAACATGATGTTTGAGACTGCCTCGCTTGTCTAGTGGTCTAAGCATGAGTTCCTGGTTTAGATTCCCAAATGTTATTGGATTTTACATCAAGAATTTCTCAATAGCAGCCCGGAGTCTGGATTTGTGCATGGGTGATGGCAATAGGCTCGCCACATATCCATCCATATCCATATCCACCTATCCATCATCATCATCAGCCTACAGCAGTCCACTGCTGGACATAGGCCTCTCCAATTGTACGACATTTAGCTCGATTCTCAGCAACTTTCATCCAGCTGCTACTAGCCACCCTGCGAAGATCGTCGCTCCACCTAGCCTGAGTCTGAATTACATATGGCTTAAACTGGGGAAATGTGGCGGTATGTCTATATTTTTATGTTTGGGACATTATCGAGGGTTGAGTAGGTATCCTGAATGACTACTACAGTGAACTGTGAAACGCTTTGCAAATTAGTGATTGCTGTGTAGGTACGGTCAAGAATCCGCGTTACCTGACCCCTCTTACAAAGAAGAAGAGGGGAAGAGGGGTCAGGTTACGCAGGGCACTGACTGTACTATGCTAGATGCTATTATCTTCTGGACGTAGTTCCTTAGTCGCTTCTGCACTGTGTTATACGAATCGTTTTCTCTCATACTCGTAACAAGGAGGCATCCGCATCGCAGGTCTGCGAGGTGAATCTCAACAATATGCTAGAACAACGTATATCATTCTAGCAGAATTTTCGTTTTACTTTTGTATCGTAAACAATACATAAAACATTAAGATTGCGATCATTACGCAACGTTCCGCCATTTCTTCTACCTCGGTAATATAAAAAATAATCACTGGCAAGCGAGTAAATGGTACTTAAGGGGCGCGAACTGAGCAGAACCGACCTTCACAATCAAATTAACAACAGTAATTACTATGTAATCCAAGTTGTGGAGACTTAACGAAATTATTTGTCGTCTCCTGGGATGTCTTGACTGCGGTGTCTAAGTTCATCACTGCATCCAATTACTGAAGTCCTTCGACTGGATGCTAAACATTTGGATACACACTGATTAAAGCAATAAGATTATTCAAATGTTCTTGAGAGAAATAAACCAAGACTTTTAAAATATGTTAAAACAAAAACATAATAATTAATCTCGTGGTACAGATATGAGCTTTAATAAAAATTAGAAGTAAGCTGGTGCAGTAAGACGAAGCGTTTGTTAGTAAATAAAGATAGACAAATTAGTTGAATTAAGTTAAAAATACTGTAGTGACTTTAATTACCTAATTGGTACTATATGTATAGTCTTTAAGGACATATCGATGGGACAGTGGGAACACTACCGCGTTAATTTTTCTTAATTTCCTTAACTATACGTAAGTTTGAAGTTATATAAAGTATATAACCTTAAATGTATGAATAACAAAGGGATACCTACCATATTCAAAGCAGAACAAACGAATTGAAATCGTGATGCAAGAATGAATTTGAAAAGCATCGGATTTCAAAGGGTTAATCAAAATCTATAGTGACATAGATGGGTCCCGAAAATATGACACGAAATACGGTGAATTTTGCTTCAGACCCACCTACGTGTGTTTGTTACCTATGGGATTTCGAAAATTCTACGAATTACACAGGTCATATAGGTTATTACATAGGTCGAAAATTCGGAAACAACTACATACATGAACCAAATGTCTCTTCAAGAAAGATGGTTGCTTTTCTGTTTCTCAAACTATTAACGAATGTGTATGATGGGGGGATATATGAGATCCGGAAGGCGGTATATATTGTGACGTCACAAGCTTAGGGAAGTTAACGTGTTGGTTGATTGATTCTATTTCTTATTTTCTTGTTTCAGCAGTACAAGATATAAGATAACAGCTCAGATTATTAGACGGAAACAAGACTGGTACATCAAACTAATGATGGTGTGCCAAACGAACTGGACTATGAAGGAAGCAAAGCATGATGGAGGCTTGGTTCGTCCTATAAATGAGTCCCAATAACTGATTTCATTCAAAATACCTAATCAAAAATTTTACCTCGTCAGCGTTTATATAGTGTTTTTTTAACGTAAAAAACCAAGAAATTTTCACAGTCTAGAGGAAAATTTAATACACCATTATTATTACGATAACGGCAGCAAGCAACATCTGCTATTAACGGTCAATTAATAATTCCTTAATGGCATCCAATTTTAGCGCAACATTATATATTTTGGATACCGATACTGAGTCACGCGTAATGGCATCGATGGCTACCCACATCCGGATTCAGGATAAACTGTTTATCCTGGTTTTAAAGTTCCATTCGGTTTGCCTTAGCTGTAAGCTTCATAAGCTTATTTGGGAATAACATTTTTCTATTACGGTATAAAAATGCTGCTGTGGAAATGAAAAATAAGGATGGTGTTGTAAGAAGATATAAGTATGTACTAGTATGTGGAAAAATAATTACTTTATAAGAAGTAAACGTGCTGAAGAACGTAATATTATATCTACAAAGTCTTAAAGTTGGCTTAAATTTAAAAAACCTATCCTTTAAAATTGCTTTGTAGTCAATCTGTTATCGGAAGGATGGTGGTGGATTTTGTAACATCAGGTTAAACTGGAAAACAACCTGAATATAGGTACAGGGTCAAATTAAATTACTTAGTTAATTAGTTGAACCAAAAAATAACTTTTTATTTTTGTTTTATATTTTGATAATAGATGACGATACCTATCACGGCTGCGGAGTTTCGCCAGCAAATTTAATTTGACCCTGTATTCCGAAAAACCTCGACAGGCGGCGGAAACGGTGATTTGTCGCATAATTTCAATGAATTAACACTGAAAAGCCACACACTCAAATATTTCACCTCAAAATTCAATTCAACCCCTCATATTACCATGAAACACGACTCAACCTACATGAACCCTCAATCGATCGTTGGCCAAATACCATAGTTAATCCATTCATTATTTAGTTTGACGTCTTAGTCCCGGTGATCCCAAGACACTTGCTAGACCAAAACTGCGGCTTGGATTCACTTTCGAGTAATTATATTCATGGTCCGATTAGGGTTAGGCTGAATTAAGTAGTGTATTTGAGGCATCTATAATTCATATTATAAAGAGGTAAAATTTGTAAGTTTGTATGTAGGGGTAATCTTCGAAACTACTGATACGATTTCGAAAATTCTTTCACTAATGGGAAGCTACAGTATTGCAGAGTGCAATAGGAAAAAACAAGATATTAACCGCGAACGAAGCCAAGGGCAGAAGCTAGTACGGTATAAATAGGGTTATTGGAAAACCAATGTTTTGAAATGACGTCTGTTATTAATAAGTTAAGTTTAAATTGAACACTGGTTGACGTGGTGATTGTTTATATTGCTGTAGTCAAATAGCCTGAATAATAAACTAATAATAATTAGTTTGACGTCGTAGTCCCGGCGATCCCAAAACACTTGATAGACGGAACTGCGGCTTGTATTCACTCTCGAGTATATTATATTCATGACAGGTTTAGGGTTAGGCTGCATTAGGTCTGTATTGACGTACACAGTAGAATAGGGTTATTGGAAAATAATGTTTTAAAATCACGTTTGTTATTAATAATTTGCATTCAATTAAATTAAACACTGGTTGACGTGGTTATTATTTAGATTGCTGCGATCAAATAGCCTGAATAGTAAAGGAATAATGTTTTTAATGAATTTGCGCATTGAAATGCATACGCATAATCAGCCTATAACGTAGGACACAGGACACAGGCCTCCTCTCTGTGTGAGGGAATGGGCGGTGAAATTGTAATTCATTCATACTATTTCATACGATCGTGTTCTGGTTTATTTATTTGTTTAATCTTTTATGTATACACATATAAACAGAATCTCTGGTTGTTGGTTATCTATGAACACATTTATGTAGGAACAAAAAAAAAATGAATTTGATTAAATGTCACTTTACATTATTGACACAAATTGGTTCATAAACAACGTACTCAAATCATCACGCCATTTCTCTTTTCTCTAACTGCTGTGTCCCAGTTCTGGGCCATGTATTCCCCATGTTATTTTCCGTCAATTTCTTTCTGTGACGATTTTTTGAAACAAATACGTCTAGAATATTAATTTTAAGATTAGTCCAATAGCGAATTAAACTGTACTCAGAAGAGAGGTTACGTGCTTGTTTTTATAATGTGCAGGGATGAAATGGAATTCAGGAAATGGTGTCACGTGCCATCGTCAAATCTATTGAGCTGTCCCATCTATTGCAAATTGCAGTATTGTCTACTAAAATGAATCCACCTATGTTGGAATTTTAAGTGATATAGTAGAATCCCTATGTAACGTCCATAAAAAATAATTAACAAACTATTTGAACTAATAAAAAAAGAAGACCAAAATTAATTATTTGTATAAAAAACTTAACACTTTTTAGTAATAAAATGCTATTGTTTTATAAACAATTATTTAAACGACAAAATATAAGTGCTAACATATCTAAATAAGTTTAGTTCAGTTACCTATAGTATGTTTATGTTATTATAATATTTAGTTTAGAAGACTGTTAACTACTGTTAAGTGATAAGCTAAGTTTTTGAAAGGTTCCTCTCTCCTACTATTTTTGCTGTGCCCGACGGGGTCACCTAATGATCACCTAAAATTTGAAGTAACCACCTAAGTACACATTGTGCAATACAAATAAATTATTGAGTATTGAACATTGAATATTTAAGTATCTATTCCAAAATCGTAAAGTACTGAAAGCATAAAATTCATTGCCCTAATGATATGCACTAGTTTTTTTTTCCAAAGAAGCAGTAGGTACCTACGTCGTTTGACTACGGAATGACCAAATGACTGGGTCAACTTATAGCCAAAATAGCTTCTGCTCGCGGTTTCATCCGCGTGGATGTCGGAAATTTTCCCACGCGAATGTGCTACCGGGATAAATAGTATCCTATCATCCAAATCCATTCAGCCGTTACAGCATGAAAAGGTAACAGGCAGACAGACTAAACAGATTAAACAGGTTTTTATGATTCTAAATGTCTAACTTAAGAATAGTAAAAATTCATTTAAAAAATTGTTGTTGTTGTTTTGTTTTTTTTATTGTTTCATTGTCTTCATTAATTTGAAATACGCTAGCGCCGACATTGGCCACATATTAGCTAAGTTATTTTATAATTTCAAATTGTAACAACTTTTAAGCGGGTGCACCGATTTAAATGAAATAAATACTAAAATACATAATATTTCATGCGGGCGACGATGCGGGTTCTAACTATATTTCCAATTTCATAAATCTCTTAAAATGAGGTACACAAAAATTTCAATAATTAGGTATGTGAATTTTAAAGTCATCTCCCTATTTTACCCACTTGGGCGATGATTGTACAAAAACGTTAAAGTTAAAAAAGTTAAAAAAAAAAGTAAATGGTTAAGTTAGGTTAAGTTAGTTTGTTGTTAAAAGTTTTTTTTCTTACCAAAAGCATAAATTTAGATTTTCATATCTTTTTTTTCCCATACAAAGTTTCGTCCCCTATATCACCCCCTTTTAGGATATTTTTTGAGACCAAAAGTACCCTATGTTCTTTCCCAGGATGCCAACTATCTCCTTGCCAAGATTTATCGAAATCTGATAAGTGGTTTAGGCGTGAAAACGTAACATACAGACAGACAGAGTTACTTTATAATTTTAAGTAGGGCTGTATTTCATAATGAAAAGAATTGATGTCTCTGAAATCTGACTAAATATTACGTGGTTCAATAAGTCCCGATACTAAAACAAAGTTGTTTTGATAAAATTCTTTTTTATTCATCAACGTAGTTTCCTTCAACTGCGATACAGTCCCTCCACCGCTTTCCTAACTTTTCTATTCCATGTGTGTAGAACGATTTATCTTTGGCTTCAAAATAAGCCTCCGTTGCTGCGATTACTTCACCATTCGAGTCGAATTTCTTGCCCTGGAGCATTTTTAGCCAGTAATCACTAGGGGCCAGATCTGGAGATTAAGGTGGTTGAGGAAGTAATTCGAAGCCCAATTCCTTTAGTTTGGCCATCGTTATCATGGACTTGTGACACGACGCATTATCCTAGTGAAAGATCACATTTTTTTTCTTCATTTGAGGTCGTTTTTCTGCGATATCTTACTTTAATCGCTCCAATAATCCCATGTAATATTCGCTACTTATATTTTTCCCTTATCAAGGTAGTCGATGAAGAGTATTCCTTTGCGCATCCCAAAATATAGAGGCCATACCCTTGCCGGCAGATTTGTGTGTTTTAGTCCGCTTCGGCTGGCTTTCACCGGCCGCTCTCCACTCCGTAGACTGCCGATTGGATTTCGGAGTGAAATGGTGAATCCATGCTTCATCCATTATCACATATCGAAGTAATTTTTTTTTTCTTTTAAACAGTGCCAAGCATCATTCGTCTGAATCATTGATACGTTGTTGCTTTTGGGCAATTGTTAGCAAACGCGGGACCCATTTAGAAAAATAGTAATCTTCTGGCCAAATTTTGATGAAAAATAGTGAAAAACACTACCACTTAAATCTTCACTATCTTAGCAATCTCGCGCACTTTTACCTTCCGATCTTCCTTCACGATTTTCAGGCTTTGGTTGATGTTTTGTTGAGTCACTGCTTCATTTGGACGACCAGAGAGTTCAGCATCATTTGTGTCAATAAGACCGCGTTTGAAATCGGCATACCCACCACAAATGGTTGGTTTAGGCGGAGCAGATTCCGGATAACACTTTATAAGCCACTGCTGTGCTTGAACGATGTTTTTTCCCATTATAAAACCATACTATTATCGACACACGAAACTAATTTGTTTCCATTTTTCAGAATTACAAAAGTAGCGTCAGTTAAATGTCTGTAAATCAATATGATTACGAGTATGATAGTTCGATTAAAAAAAAAGCACAAATCATTTGATGGCCAGTACTTTCAAAAATCTAAAAAGTTTTTAATATATGCGCCATCTCCAAATTAGTCTCGGGACTGATTGAACGATGTGTTATGTACCTACAACCAAGAGTATGTAATATTATACACTACACATCATTTCCTAAATAACTTACACAAAACGCGTTCTATATAAAGCAAACATTTTGAACCCGTCCACCCATTCAGCACTCACCTAAAAATTGAAAAATCATATCGATATCAAAATGCAAATGTATAAAATCGGAATCGTTTTTAAATATAGATTACTCTCACATTCGTACAGTACGCTCTCGATGCCTCACATGTTTGTCGGACACGGAAACCCTGTAGCAAATTGAATTTTCTAATCTACAAACGGTAAAGGGTGACTGCTGCATACGAAAGGATCGTACCGTTTATTGGGAAATAGAATTGCAATGATCGGGACTGGGATTGAATTGCAGGTATCTCAAGGTGTTTCTATTTAGTATACCGTGAAATTACTGGTGTTATTTTTTGTTCGCAGGTTCGCAGGAAGAGATTTATAAAATAAATAGTCAGAAGCCTTGTGCCTTGTGCTCTATCTAAATTAATATTACAAAAAGGTGAAATTGTTTATTTAATCGTTTGTAAGAGGTAATTTCTGAAAATACTGATTCGATTACAAAAATTGTTGCACTGATAGAAACTACATTATTACCTGCTTGCTGAGTGCCATATGATATCGCTCATTGGCAAGAAGGGTGACAACCAAAAAAACTGCAATTTTGATTTAAGTATACAGGTGAACGCTTCTTTTTTCTTTTGTTCTTTTTCCTCTTTTTGCTACTAAAACGACATTATGCTAAGCATAAAAATGAGGGATCTAGAGGGGATGCGACTTTATGCTCGCCGCACTCTTACCGCTGCTTTCAAACTTTTTATTCAACATACCCAAAAATTGCTTGTTTTGAATTATATCAAGCTTCCCGCAAATTAACAATAATTATGTTTCTTCCACGTGGGTGAAGTCGTGGACAGAAGTGAATAACATGATATTTATTCACAAGTGTTACGCATAGAAACTTGTTTGCCATTCGAATAGATTTTACAGACAGAGAGTTATGAACTTTAAAAAATAAAATGTATGTAGGTAAGCTAAAATTAATATTTTATTAGCAGAACGTATTTTTGTAGCAGAATAACCAAGATCTGCTAAGATAAATTTAAAACAAGATAAAGCTAGTCTTACCTGAAACTGAACAAGGGATGATACTGGCTAGAAAAATAATGATCTTTTCTCACACATACACAGCTACACACACACACACCCGGCACACAAATAGATACTCCCCTTTCCGCGTTATTAATTCATTTAAACTCCTTTTACTTCCATCCCCCCATTTCGTATCCTTAAAATGAATTGTATTAGTCTAGTTTATTTTTTATAAAAGTGCACTTTACTAACTATTATAACATCCATAATGGACGGATGGATGACCCCTCTAACACAGGTTTTTGCTAGCATGGGGGGCATTGATCATTTATTTTGTACCAGGCTATTTGCACGCTTAAATTAAGTGACTACCTGTATCTGTGTACTTTCTTATCTTTTCTTTATCTTTATATATATAAAAATTACGTGTCACGTTGTTTGTCCGCGATGGACTCCTAAACTACCTAACCGATTTTAAATTTGATTTGCACAACCTTGTGCAATTTGATCCAACTTGAAAGATAGGATAGCTAACATCTCGATTTATAGTCACAATATTATTTTATTGCAAATTATTTGTCTATTATTCGACAGTCACAATAATCTGTTAGCTCCAAACGATTCTAACAGATGGCGATATCTGTTCACTGGATTGAGTAAGTATTCAATAGATGGCGCTATGTTAAAAATACAAACGTTTCATATAAGCTACAATTTAATAGCATAACCACCACGTGTTGCTGAGGCTAAGGCATAACCTAAATATATTTTGTAATAAACGAAATACAATCAAATAATATTATAAAGACAAAATATATGATTGTTTGTTTGTATTGAATAGGCTCCGAAACTACTGCACCGATTACAAAAATTATTTCACTGTTGGGAAGCTATACTATCTCCGGGTGACATAGGCTATATTATATTATGCTTTGCTACCCGGGCGAAGCCGGGGCGGGACGCTAGTTTAAATATATTATTATTATTATTATTAATAACACAGAAGAACTATTGTACTTCTGTGTTATAAATGATCATTGTTTTTCTCGAGTTGTCTAAAAAGGCGTTGAGGTATACATCAACGTCTTTTTAGACAACTCAAGACATGTTTACTTAATTAAACTTAGTAAAGTGCAGCAAGCTTATCTGGCCCGGTGGCTTAAATTGGAACTAACGAAATCAGTATGCAAAGTGACAAGTTCTGTCATTCTTAGCTTACTGACAGCGTCACCATCACCGGGCCAGATAAGTTTGTGGCAGTATACTGAGTTACAAAATAAAGTTTTTTCAAGTTAAACTTTAATAAAAAGGCTATCTTTAACAAACCTGAACAGGAAGGTAAAAAAGTTTTTATGTCTCACAAACAGTAACAAAATTTCAGTATTAGGGATGAAATAAATATAGGCTCAATGAGAATCTTCTTTATAATAACTCTGTAGTGTTTTAATTTTTGAGGTTTAGCTAGTCAGGCCCGAGGTGGCCCGCTAGAGGGCCAAAACAATAGATAATCAATTGTGTCTCATTAACGATGCTTGATGAGAATAAAGGTGACTATCGTATGTAATAAATACTTGTTGTTGTTGGACTGCTTCGTTCGATCATCCTGGGTTCGATTTCCAGATCGGGCAAAGTATTATTGGGCTTTTCCGTCTGGAATTTCTCAGTAGCAGCCCAGAGTCTGGAAATTGTGCCCTATGGTGGCAATAGGCTCGCCACCTATTACATGGGACTTAAACATAACTGGCGGAATGTGGGTGTATTATGGGTACTGGCGAAATGTGGGTGTAATATGGGTACACTTCTGTCTAACCTTCGGGGAAATAAGGCGTAATGTTGTGTTATGTGTAGGTACTTGTAGTATTTAGACCAGAAATGCGGGTAAATGTAATTTTTAGATTAAAATATTTCATCAAAATTGTTATACATAAACTGTAGAACTAAATAGTTTTTTTTTTCCAATTAGTCATATTGTAGAACACATTTGAAGTGTATGACTACTTACTAATATAAGCCAAAAATACTTGGAATAGGCATGGAATAGGTATACAACACAGAAAGAACTGCCATATTTCAAATACGATATGTCGTTTGCGATAATGAAAAGTAAAAAGTCGTTCCAATATATTTCCAAAACTTACGAGAAGCAACTAAGGCCTACTTGCACCGCCGATCACTAAACAAGTTTAGCGCTAAACGAATTTAAAACATAATTCTGTTTCTGTCAAATGTTTGAAGATAACAGAGACAGAATGATGTCTAAAACTCGTATAGCGCTAAAGGTGTTTAGTGATTGGCGGTGCAAGTGGGCCTTAATTGATTATATCTACATACCATGTTGTTTTACGCTCAAAGGTAGTCCCAATATTGATCCAATCTTCATGGAGCTTGTTAAGTATTGTCTCTCAATACGTAATCTAATAAACGGCCACTCGTGTTTGAAACTATCCAATCAGGATTCATGCATAGAGTAGCAAGAGTGTCGACGATGATCTAAATTGGTGTTTGGTAATTAGCAAGTACCGTGTAACAAACAGATTCTTGTTTACAATATTATTGGTCCAATATACGAGTACATGTATACAATAGTTTTTGACTGAGAAAAAATACGAAATGAATGATTTAAGTAGGTCAAAACCAGCCATTTGATTGAATTCCTTTACTACTGTGTTACCGAGGTCTGGAAGACGGTCGTCCAGCAGCGAGATGGGCGGACGACATTTTTGACATCACGGGTAGAACCTGGATGAGGCTGGCACTGGAGCGTGGGGATTGGTGCAAGAAAAGGGAGGCCTATGCCCAACAGTGGATAGAGTTGGGCTGCGGATAATGGTGATGACTTTGCTCACGAATATTTTTGCGGGATTCTGAAGGATACTCGCGCGTAAAACACTCATACAGATTTAAAACTAAAGTGTCCGGGGAGTGATAAAACCATCAAGAGTAGAAACTGATATTTTTAGGACTTTTGATGGCGGGAAATACTATTTAACAGGAAATCTCTTCCAAAGACAGAATTGCATTCCCAAAGAAATAATTTATATTTTCATGTTTAATTACCAACTAAATCAGAGACTAGTTTTTAAACCAGATAGATCGATATATAAGCTTGTTCATTCATAACTAACACAGAGTTTATTAAAACCAAAATCTTAAGCAAACTTAATAATGAAAAACTTGACGCGACTCGACTTCGGGCAAGACGGCAACATTTCCTCGTCCATCAAAAGTTTCCCACCGGGTGGCAAGCTCAGTCGTTAATCATGTGTGTATCCGGCAGTCACAGTGCCACGCTCAACTTTACTCTCACGTGAAATTATTACGTCAATGGAGTTTGTTGTGTTAATTCAGGTGAGGTTTCTTTGAAGTAGGTAGAGTATTCAGTTTTGAATTAACAAAAGAGTAAGGGTTTTGAACAGCTAACTGCTTTGATAAAAACCCAGTAAAAACCGGTTTCATTCGGAATGAGCTAATTTTGTGTGTAAAATACTTTCGAAATACTTTGTAATTAACTGTATTTATGTTTTCTTTAATCAATTTACATCAAACGATTATTTCCTTGTCCATATTTTTTTTTGCCGCTGTGTGGCTAGTTCAGCCGTTAGTCCTGTGTGTATCTGGCAGTGACAGTGCCACGTTTAACTTTTATTTTCACGTGAAATTATTAGAAGTTTGTTTCCTGCTTAATATATGTGAGATTTCTTGATTTTTCAGTTTTGGTAGTGGACAGTCAGGGCTTTAAATACCTAGTCATTGCTTTGAAAAATCTATGCGGAATATTTTGGACAGACGTTGTAATTTTTCTTTTTATTATAGCTGTACAAAAGTTCTGTAAAAGTTTCCCACCGGGTGGCAAGCTCAGTCGTTAATCATGTGTGTATCCGGCAGTGACAGTGCCACGCTCAACTTTACTCTCACGTGATATTATTACGTCAATGGAGTTTGTTGTGTTAATTCAGGTGAGGTTTCTTTGAAGTAGGTAGAGTTATCAGTATATTTGAAGTAGGTAGAGTTATCAGTATATCTTTAAATAAATGATAAATGATTTTATTTCTGTGAGTAGGTTTGAACACACACTTTTACACGTCAATCATTATTGTAAAAACTAGATGAGGTCGGCGTTTCCTATCTGACTACTCTGAGAAGAAAGGCCGAAACAAACTCAGAGGTCACAGTCTCTTTTAAAGTCCAGATATAATCTTGGTCAGATCATGTGAAGACCATGTAGATTTGTGTCTGAAATGGTCTTTTGAGGAACACCCACACAGATTGAGTGGACTTGTCGAGTCAGTGCACGCATTTGTCAGTAATCGTGCAGCTCAACTCAGAACTTAAGGAACTCAACGATTCGACGAACAATACCAAAGACATTTGGGTAGGCCACAAAAATTACTCAAACTCCCAGACCATGATTAAAGTTAACTGAGGATAAAAAAAAGCAACAATGACCCACATAGTCTTCACATTCACAATATTAAAATAATAATCATATATTCAATGTAGCCTGCGTACATTCACAGACAGTTTTCTCTTTAAAAGTCATCATAAATACTATAAGTTATGTCATGTAAAACAATAAAAATGACATTATTAATTCTCAAACACTCATTCACAGTATAAAATGAATTGTTGCTTGGGGGTACATTGAAGTAGCTTAGTTAATCCCAAGCCTTTTTTGTCATCCAAGTAATCTTTAACTTTATAGAAACCTTTAAAAAAAAAGACAATTTAAGATAAATAACATTAACAACGAAAAGTCACGAAAAACTAAAAAATTCTTCACTTTTTATTTCTTTTGCTGTTTTTTAACAATGCGTCCTCTTTTAACTACGCACTCCTGAAGCCTGGCATGCATGCTCTCGATCAAATGCCTCCCTTTTTTAGCTGGAATCTTTTTCCAGGCAATTTTCAAAGCATCAATCAGTTGCAGCTGGTTGCAGATCTCTTGCTCACCCTCTCTAACCCTTCGTTTCAATTGGTCCCACATGTGCTCGATTGGATTCAAGTCTGGACTGTTTGCTGGCCACGGTAAAACTTGAATGTGAGAGTCTCCAGCACAGATTGGGTCGCTTGAGTTGTGTGTTCGCGGGCATTGTCCTGCATCAAGACGAACCAGGTCCCATTTGGTGTGCAAATGGGACCGCAAGAGGCCTGCTGACTTCCTCAATGTAACGCTGAGCATTTACGGAACCCTCATTTAAAATAGCGAGCTCAGTTTTGCCGTGTAAGCTAATCCCACCGCAAATCATTACGTCGACTCCACCAAAACGGTCAACTTCATGTATGCAGGCTTCCGAAAATCGCTCGCCGCGTCGACTCGATACCCTAATGCGACGATCGTCATTAAAAAAAAATATTTTGCACTCGACGGTGAAAAGCACCATGCCCCACTGATTTATGCCCCAGTATAAGTATTGATGGCAGAAACTTAAACGATTGGCACGTTGAGCCCTAGACAAAGGAATCGAACAACTCGTCGTTTTGAAGTTTGCTGGTCTTCGTGCAATCGATTCCGGATAGTTTGGTCACTGACGTACCCGTTGTCAACCGTAGGCGATTTTGTAACATACGAGCCGGCACTGTGCGTTCTCGGCGGGCACCTAGTCGGATGTACTGATCCTCGTGAACAGTTGTTATGCGAACTCTACCCGAACCTGGTCTTCTTGTAATACTGCCGGTCTCTTGGAAGCAATTCCAAGCATTTTGGATAAATCTTCGAGAAAAACCCAGTTGCAAACCCACAGATCGCTGCGAAATTCCTGCTTGGGTCATTGTAACGGCCCTATTTGCAGTAATTGTGTCCATATGTCTTCGTATTCGTGTCATATTAACGCAAGATGTTGTTTTAACAAATTAACAAAAAAAAAATGATAATTTTCAGAATACCAAGCCGCTAATCAAAACAAAACTTAAAGAAAAATCGAAACAAGATGACAAGTTTATTTGTATTTTTTATTATGGCTTTCATGTCATCTCAAGCATAACATCAAAGACGTTAGATACTCGTATGTCGAAGAGATCGTAACATCAATATTTTGCTACTTAGCAATTAGTTAATGTTCTTTAAATTACACTGAAATGTAAAAATAACAAGTGGCCCTTATTTCGTTTTGAGTAGTATAGATTTTTTTAAAGTGTTTTTTTTTTTGTAGTTTTGGTAGCAAATACAGTCAGGGCTTTAAATACCTAGTCATTGCTTTGAAACTCATTTTATGTATGAAACAGATTGAAAGGTAGCGCCATTTTTTTATCAAGGCTAATCAAAGTCTCTGTAAAAGTTTCCCACCGGGTCGCAAGTTCAGTCGTTAATCATGTGTATCCGGGAGTGACAGTGTCACGCTTAATTTTACCCGACGTGAAATTATTACGCCAATGAAGTATGTACGGATCGTAGCAGGTGGCGTTCTGTAGTTTCAGTATACCCCATGGGAAAACGGCGTGAGTGTATGTATGTAGGCATGTATGAAGTTTGTTGCGTTAATTCAGGAGAGATTTTTTTAAAGTTGTATTTTAAACCTACTTGTGTTTAATAATTTTCCAATTTTATTTCCTTAGGCGTGGCATTTATTTATTCATAATTAGCCTATAATGTCCCACTGCTGGAGCACAGGTCTCTTCTCAGTGAGAGGGAGTGGGCCGTAATTCACCACGTGGGCCCAGTGCGGGTTGGTTGATCTCAAATGTCTTCGATTTTTTTTGGTTCTAGGACAAGCTGGTTTCCTTAAGATATTTTCCTTCACCGTTTTGAGAGCAGTGGTGATGACATAATTTACATAAAGTAAAGCGACTGTCTGGGTTTGAACCTACGACCTTCAACTCGTAAGTCGCAGCCGTTACCACTTGGCCACCACTGCTCCCAGTGGTGGCCATATGGTGGTGAGTTATCATTAGCCTTGCGTGAATAATGTAAAAAAATCATTTATTTTAGTTTAAGAATTTTCGTATGGCATTTTATATCAGTTTTAACTCGTTACAAGATAGCTAAAAAGGTAGTCCAGTTCATAATTATGGAAAAATGGTGGCAAATAAACTTCCATCTTATCTTTTTCCAATGATCATTATACTCGTTAGCAAACTGTTCTCATTATTCGATCAGTAACTTGGTACTCTAACCTCACAGAGACCGTGGTATCCTTGAAAACTGCAGCCGTCGCCGTCGCGTCATAGTTATAAATTTAACAATTGTTATGGTTTGGAGTGCCATCTAGAAGTTTGGTCCCAGTAATAATGCTGCACAGCTCCGAACAACACTTTATTATACACACCGATACACCAAACATATGCATACTCACACACATTTACATCTCGCGAAGTTGCAAACTAGTGTATTAAGACAAAAGATACGCAGACTTTACATGTACGATAGTGCACACGGCTACATATCAAACTATACATTTCCAGTGTAAGCAGATCTCCCATTGTATAGGATTTCCGTACAATTAGAGGTCAGCTTATACTGGAAATGTATAGCTTGATGTGTAGCCATGTGTACGTCCTTTTTTTTGTGTCGGACTCTTACTGAGTAAAACCCACCCGTGATCCTTCAGTTGCCTGTGCGCCAGGGCCACGGTAACTCTTTCAAACAATCTGCGACCCCGGCAGGCATCGGCCCTATCGGACCCCGTCAATGGTGTTGACATCTCTTTGACCGTCGACCCGGGCCACACGTGGAACGAAAGCATCGAGAAATTTTAACGTAACGGGCAAAGGTAACTCGTGTTTTTTCTAACTGAAAATTTTCTTAATAGATTCGACTTTAAAATTACACAAAAGTGCCTTAACTTTACTTTTCGTGACTGTACATACAACCAATATACACCCGTACACAATGCAACAACACAAAAAGAGTTATATTAGTGCAATATTACAGAACTTCACGTACACACAACATATATGGCGTTTTTACGACTCAAGCCACGTTAAATGTATCATAAAGAAAAAAATTAGTTCATAAGTTAAAGTTAAGTTCTCTGGGTCAATGTGCATTTATATGAATGGTTTGTGTGACGTTAGGGGACGTGCAATTTCAGTATAACTTAGGATATGTGTACCTAAATTACACTGAAATGCACATTATTCTTCATGAAATCTTATTTTGTGAATGCTACTGAAACTGGAGACAATAAAGTTGTAGATTTTCGTATGACCTACAATAACAAATGAATGTGCAAATTGGTGATGCCACTAATTATAAAATATTGAAGTTAATTATTCAGCGAAACCTGAAACCTATTCTTAGCTAAATTACGAGCATAATTTTGCAAATAATGGCCTTGATCTCCTCTAAACAAAGAAAATGTTTAGAATTCTTATAGCCAGATTGTTGAATTCAGAATTTAGTATTATTTAAGGTGAAAGGCCGCCTAATCCTAATGCAAATTTAATTCGAATGTCGCGGATTCATTAGAGGGCACATCAAGGAAAATACCCTTTCTTCAATTTGATTTACTATGAAATTGATAAGACTTAGATTTAAAATTAAAATAATATGACTAGTTACATGATATTTCAAAACTTTTGTGGGATAGAAACACAAACTATTAAAATTGTCTCGATAAAAAAAAACATCACAAAGTTACCTTTAATTTTCACGTATTTTCGTTTTATACAGGTAATATGCTAATGACTAATAGGATAAAAAAAATATGATTATTTTTATTAATAAAAGGTAAAAGAATTTGTGGAGGCATTTTTTGAAATTTCTTTTATTTTTGGTTTTATTACGACTACCAACTTTTAGCACTTACGACGTTCTTAGTTCGTAGAAGAAGTCATCTTTCGTAGCACGGAACGGGTACTTCAAGCATATTTTTGTTTCACAATTCAGTCGCCGTCGCTCTGTTGAGACGATAGGACTGCGCTGGGATACAATTTATTTGCGTAAATAATATTTTCGTAATTTATCACATTGTAGGAAAGAAACTGCAATAGAAAACATTAAAAACCCACTAAAACCACTTCCAAAACGATTATTAAAACCATTGATAACTGATAAACTACATTAATACAGAGGTTAAACTATAAAATAAAAATATTATAATAATTCAACGTTGATATTTGATAACTCAAGCTGACATACATTTTATTTACTACTAACTAGTGCCATTGCTCTGCATTTCGGTATTTTTTTTTGCGGAGAAAAGGAGATTTCCACTTTTTATATGGACGTTGTTTTTTTATTCCGGGAAAAATCTAACCAGCATCAAACTTCACTTAAATAAAAGCGACAAAAATGTGGAACTTGGAAGCACTGAAATAATATTTTTGATTTAAGAGAAAAATTATAAACTATTTAATGTTAGTACATAATATTTTATTTGTTGATGGCAACCCAAATAAAACATCCCATACACTTTGACAATTCTACTCATCTGTCAAATAATGAGATAAAGTTGATAAACTGTTGACTGACAAGATAGCTTCACCCACCCGTCTGATCTCTGATTCGTCACACTTCGTTCGTACCATGGTCTAAAAAAACAAGGTCTGGCACTCCGAGAGTGACACAAGCTTACGTCACTATCCAGTTGCCACTTTATTGCAACAAAACACGAATTATGGAAACATTTTCAGTCACCATTCTGTTAAAAAAATATATCAAGCATTTAAATTGTCGTTTTGTTTTTCTAATCAAACGAAACAATTCAAGTCAAACTTATACCGACGTAATTGTTAGTTAAAACTTCATTGATTTATCGGATTCGCACAGGTAATAAAGGCGGTTGGGGAGTTATTATGACGCACTACTGGTAACACAGCGGTGATGACGTAGGCTTGTGTCACCCACGTGACCACTATGTCTCGGAATGCTATACCTGGCGAAGTATATTATTATACCATGGTTCGTACCTTTGTGATATCGTATTTCAAAAATCGAACCCCTTATAGGATCACCTCGTTGTCCATATGTCTGACACTTTTTCAGGAATGCGTGGCGTACATATCAAGTTAAAATTGATATAAAATATTAGATCTACGGTCACTTGGAGCTGCAAAAAAATCGAGTCCCTATAAAGTCGCAATGCGCGACAGCTCGACGCGACTGTAGCAGAATAATTTCTATAAAAATTTTATGGAAATTATTCTACGAGAGTCGCGTCGCGCCTGTCTGCAGCAGCCTTAAGACGATGACTTAGAAGCTGGCATAAATTGCCACAAATGTCGCATATTTTGACACTCGCAAATAAATTAAAACCCATAGGGTGTGCTCTATGGTTCCCGTTGACCTAGAATTATGAAATTTAGCAAGAAGCAAGGGCTCACAGCAAAAATAGGTAAAATCGTTCATTTGTCGATAACTTGTAGTAACATTTAGCCTTTATTTCATTCAAGTCGGTTTACTCTCTAATCTAACAAAATATTTTTTACTGCATAGACAAGTTTGCCCTTCAGTACGGAATTGGAAATTCATAGGCTGTATCACTTGAGTGGAGCCGTTGGCAGCCGGGCACAACTTTGAGACGGAACCATCAGGGCGCGAATTCTGCTTGCACTTGCGCGGTTTTCTAATTAACATCGAATTGACAAATAAACATTGGCATATAAGATTATAATTATGTTCAGGTAAATAAAAACGTTTAAAATTGTAGCCCACCAGCATTGGTAACAGACTCACGGACATTTAATAATATTGAATAATATACATACTTGTACACAGCGATCATATTTAGATAAATAGAATAGAGCCATTTTATCGGATGGTTTTGAAAGAAAGAAAAATGGGTTTATTTGTAAAAAGATAATTAGCTCTAATAATAAAGAAAAATAAAAACAAAATACGCGCGTGTACTTATTAAAGAAGATTCAAATTCAAATTCCTACATATTATACGCTGGGCGAAAAGTTTCTGCTGGCGGGAAGGGATTGTGTTTTGTTTTCGTCGTGTTTGGTGAGAGGGGTAGACAAGGTGGCGTGGGTGAAACTTGATTTTTTTCCGTATTGCTGCGCCCTTTGTAGTAATCTATACTAATAATTATGTAAGTAAACCTCAAGTTTGTTTGTTTTTTGTTTGAACGCGCTAATCTTGTAACTACTAGTTGGATTTGAATTATTATTTATGCATTTGATAGCTCAATTCTTGAGGAAGGTTATAGTCTATTTAACATCACGCTACGACTCTTAGGAGCCGAGCAAAAAGAAAAAAATGAAGTGGCTGAGGGAGTTTTATAAAAATGTGGCTGTGATTTTAGTATATTGTGTATGTAGTACTTTGATGCGGACAAGGTCGTGGGCAGAAGCTTGTACCAAAGTAAATTTTGTTAAGTTCCAACTTCAAATTCTCAATTCAGAACCGGGCTTGTCAAAAATCTAGTTTTAATTTCCGTTATTATTTGGAGGCCACAATCTCATTGGCTAGTTCATACTCTACAGCGTTCACGGAACCGAACTCATTAATCATCAGGAAACTGACGAGCGAGGTGGAAGCCTGAGATTACCAGATTACGGAGACATGAAATTGAGGCTAAATAAAGGTGAGATTGTAAGGAAACCCTGTGATTTTGTGTTTGTTATTTGTAAAAAATAAGAAACCTTATTTTGAGACATGGGTATAGACCCATATTACGTAACATTAAGTTTGGAATAGGTACGACAATATTTGGTCTAAGGATTAATACAGAGTGACTTATGTTAACGCAAAAGATGGTGAGGAATCCTGGACCTCTTCAATACACAGATTGATGATCAGTGCCCATACTTTCTGCATCAAAAAGAGGCATTTGTGTAGAAAAGGGTGCGAAAAATAGACTTCTTTCAATGGAAGCTTTGTATAAAAGAATTCTGGTGAACATATTCTTTTAAACAAAGCTTCTATTCAGGTAGGTAACTATAACTTCTTTTTTCAAATTATTCAAATTCCACGCCTTAACAAAGTTTTGCAACGTTTCCCAATAATAATTATAATTAATTACCCTTCAAGAAACCCAATATCGGTTTTGAGTTATCAGTACTAAGTTTCCGTTGAGAAAATTAGGTAGATGCTGGAATACCGTAGGTACTTCGTTATCGCAAGGTCGATAACCCTATACCTACAGCTACTAGGTATCTAAGTTAATATAGGCAGAGGCACTTATTGGAGATAGTTGATGTTAGAATTGAGATGTACTGAGTGCTAATTTTTGTTGTGTTATTTTGTACAAGAAGTTGGCACGACGGATTCAAGACTTGGGTTTCAGAGGCTTCATAGGTTTTGTAACTCTTACCTTATTTCAATAAAGATTATTATTATTATTATTATTATCCTTTATTTCATATATATAATCATATAAATTATATTTTGAAATATTAGAATATAAAAACATTTAAAAATATAAAAAATAGTAAATTATTATTATTATTATTATTTTACTAAAAAAATTTACTACTATTAAAATATTAAGCACATGGGTTGTTATTAAATGCTGTCCTGAGATATTCTATGCAAGTACTGTAATACGAAAGTCAGTAAAAAGTCTTTAAAGAACAGTAACTTATAATTAATGATAACTGTGTTTACAGTTTTTTTCCAGTTCTATCAGGGTGGCAGGGAAATCGGCGCGCAAACTGAAACCATTAATTCAGTACATGATTTCAGCCCCTAGAGTAAAAATTAAAGGGCAGTTATCAAAAAAAAAAAACTGCTGTTGCATAGAAAAGTGTGCTTACGCGGTCAAAATATATGGCAAAGCAATTTTTTTTTAAATAACCGACGTAAAATTTTTACGCACGGGAATTCAGAATCATGTACTGAATCCAGGGTAACAAGATGCGCGTCGATGTCCCTGCCACCCTGTATAATCATTCCTCATTCTACAATTAGAACCTTACAAAATTACAAATTCCCCACTAAATTACACTCACGGCTCCCAAAACACGAACACATTTGAAATCACAGAAACACAGTTAGCACTAAATTCGCTCCTCCGTCCTGCAAAATCGGTGCACGCCAGTATTTCTGGTGCCACGATGCGAACGGTCTCGTTGTGCCCATAACTTTACATTTGTACCCCGCCAGCGACATTTCGCCAAAATTCAGCGCACGTACTCATATCGCCAAGTGCGAGTAGGCTCAAGTACCTCGCACTGGGATCGGATGAGGACTACCATTGTGTTATAGAGGACAATACTGTTGGAGTTGTGACATTTAGATTTATCTCGGGCTATGTTTATGTAGGTACCTAACGCCTGTTGGACTTAATTTGGCTGTAAACAAATGAAGCTAGGAAAACATAATATATATAGCAGATTTGATGGGACTACAGTGTGTTATCTTTCTATTTTGCAGTAGGTATAATTAATTTCTTATCTTTTATGTCTGGAAGGGAGGTACAAAAGACTAAGAAGAGAAATAGTGCATCTACAAATTCTACAAGCTTTGTTTCTTCTTCGGCCTTTTTTCTTGGAAACTTAAATTAAAAGGTAGTTTTTATTAGAGAACTTTAGTAGACCCCCAGATCCTATTCGTAGAAAATGCAAAGTTAAACGTTTCACCAAAGAAATTATTTTTACCTCTTGATAGATTGAAGTCTTGCCAGGCAAAATATCGGTTTATGCCAGTGTTTTATATGTTTGATCTGAAGCCCAAGATGGTCTAATATTTTAGTCTGTCGGTACGTGACTTTTAATAACTTTAGCATACACGTGGATAGACACCTATTTTCAAACTTTATTTGTATTTGGAATTAACGAGTATTTTTCATGTATATTTTTGAGTATTGGACAAATGGGCACAGGTTTCTCATCATCTGCCTAGCCTATTCCCAGCTATATTGGGGTAGGCTTTCAGTCTAACTAGATGCAACTGAATACCTGCTGGTATTCAGATACAAATTTTCAAATGGACACAGTTTTTTATTGACGGAATCCTTTTTTTTCAAATGTTTTGAATTTAGTGTTATTTCCTCGTAAATTGATAGGACTGGAACATAATTATTATTTAAGCTTCAGTGTGAGACTGAAACTCACTAATCATGTTCCATTTATATAGAATTCAAATTAGAAAATATAATATCTAAGTAGATGGAAAGATAGATAAAAAAATCTGCTCAGTATGAAGGATTGATGTTACTTAAAACCTCCAGTAAATACTTTAGGAATACCAGATTGTAATTGGGGTCATCTAAACCATTAATCTTTTATACCGCCCTGGTACTCTTGAAACATGTTCAGTGTGACGTAACTAATATAAAAAAAAACTGCTTGAAAATATCTTTCTATCTTGGAATAATAATTATAATTGAGCGTTGGAGTGGAAGGAAAAGAAAAAGGTACAGACTTATAAGGTGGAGAAATGGGTTCCAGCGCCTTTGACTGATCGCTATCGCAAGAGACAAAAAACATTGATTTTATTTCCACTTTTTTGTAGGTTTAGGGAATACTGGGATTGTGATTATAATATTAAGGCAAATATAGGTAGGTAGGGTAATATAGGTAGGTATAGTAAACCTCGTTACTGCTTTGTCACACTAAGGTTGAAACTTGCACGTCATAAAACGACAAGGTCTATTTGTCTATGTGACAGTTACATAGTTTCAACCTTCGTGAAGTTTCAATATAGTGGGAATTGCTGCCAAAAGTAATAAACCGCCTACGAGGATGACTTTCTTGCGTTTTTTGTAAGATCTGAAGTTAAGAATGACAATGGAAATAAGCGGATACTAAAACCAACTACATAATATTATCCAAACCAAAATCTATTTATATCACAAAGCATTTTACCGTGAATTTAAACTAAATAATAGCCCAGCACTTGCTAGGGTGCCCAGATATATTTTGTAGTTCCACAACTGGCATAAATTTTCAAAATGGAGGTACAACACTACCTAAGTTTTGTACGTTTATCTCTTGAATTTTCACAAACACACTGCACCGGAATAAATGGGTCCGTGTGATATTTAAGCACTTATGCTCATTGTGTACCGCGTATGCTCGATTCTGTAACATTTTTGTATTTAAATGATCGTGTCTATACAACTTGTGTTATGAATAAGTTCAAAATTCTGTTCGATTTTCAGTGAATATTTATTCAAATCTTTTGTAACCTTAATATTGACAGCTCAAAAATGTTCATAGACTTTCACTGTTCGATGCACTGAGCTGAAAATCTAAAATACAATAGTTATTGAATCTATATCTCCATATAATTATTTAATTTATAGCCTGTTCCAACAGTATCTGATGAAAATGTAAACAAACGCTGTTCAAGTTAAATTACTCAATTATTACTCATTGAAGGTTTTTTTATTTAAAAGGTTTCACCTTAATATTTCACCACTTTTTTTAACAATTATTGCTTGGTTTACATTATTTAATTCTAATTGAAAACTATTCGAAGAAAATTAAGTTTATAAAATTTATCCCAATTTTCAAATTAAAAATATGTTTAAGGTGATTTAAAATAAGAATTTCAGTATTCAAATAATCAAATCTAAGCACTCAATTTTCAAGCGGCACTACAAATTTTATTTCTTACTGGAAGGCGGCGTTGACCAGGTTGGCGTGCACGGCCACATCGCCGCCGATCTTCTGCGACAGCTGAGCATCCGCAGGAACGTTTTCTTTATCCGTTTATTTACATTTTCATCAGATACTTTTGGAACAGACCATAAGTCACATTACGTTATTCGTACCGTATGATAATATAACAGTATTCATTTTATTCATAGAGGTCTTTGATCTATACTCAAACTATTTGAATAGATATTTATCGTGGACTTTTTATGAGAAGATGACTGCTCGTCTAGGTTCTTTATTCAGAAAGAAAGGGTTAAGTGCACTACAATCTAGATAGTAATCGTAATAAGATTTTTTTGTTTATTAAGTAGCTACTTGAGCTTTACTGTGAAAAAAAGTAGCCACCACTCTAAAAGCAAGTCAATATTAGATGAAAAGTGGTTGTCATGCGAGCGTCCTTAAGCTTTATATTTTGAATTGTTTTATATTTTTTTTTTTTCTTAAATTGTATTTACATAATTATACCTAGAAGCAACAAGAATAATGTACCCAGGATTTTCTAATATCTTGATTTAAAAGAGTATCCTTGGATGTTCTTGCTTGGTCTTCTCCATGGAGGTTTACCTATCTTCTCAAAAGGTATATACGTTTTGGAATGGGCAACTAGCTTTAACTTTCTGACTAACTGAACATCTCCTTGACAATTAAGATGTGCCTGTAAATAGTTTTATTGAAATAAATTCTTTGAGTCGATTTTGCATCAAATTTATACTATCACGTAGACCTGCAAAAGATTATTTCGGTAGGACCCCAGGACCATAATTATTTGGGACAAAAAGTGGCTTTACTCTTCAAGCCTACATAAGAGAACTAAAGTCTTTCCTCTATTTATTCTTCCTGTAACCCCATGGGAAGTAAAATCCGACACAAATCCGTAGGAACACCCAATTATTTTAATGTTACAAACAGAAATAAAGTTAATTTCACCCTCACGGCGCGCGGCGTTCAGGTGTATATCGAAGGATATGGGGTGGGATACACGGAAACCCAGGTCCCTGTAAGTATGCCAAGTCATGGGGCTTTCCCTAAATCGAATCCGCCGAGCCGAATAATTGTTGGAACATTAAACTTATAGGTAATACGAGTGCTTCGCTGAGAATGCAGTTTAGGATTGTTTTGAGTTAATATTTAAAGGGGTTATACTGCCGTGATAGTTTTGGACGATTTGAAACTATAGTTTAATTGTCTGGTTTTGATATAGAACTAACGTTTGTAATAGTCCGAATAATATCAAGTAATGTTGCTTACTTTATAAAAGTACCTAGATGTGTTATCAATTTGGTTTCAGATCCCGAAGGATTAAGCAGAAGTGTAGTTATAGTCCATCCACATTTTGCTAGTTATGTTTAAGTCCCATGTAGTAAGGGGCGACCCTATTGCCATCTACCGGGCACTAATCCAGACTCCGGGCTGCTACTGAGAAATTCGAGATAGAAAAACCGAATAACACTTTGCCCGACACGGGAATCGAACCCAAGATCACATGCTCAGCAGTAGCGCTTACGACTACAAGACCCACCGAGGCAGTAATAACCTAACATAACATCACGCCTGTATTCTCCGAAGGGTTAGGCAGAGGTGTACCTATAGTAC
Organism: Dryobotodes eremita; assembly: GCA_917490735.1. Classification (NCBI taxonomy): domain Eukaryota; kingdom Metazoa; phylum Arthropoda; class Insecta; order Lepidoptera; family Noctuidae; genus Dryobotodes; species Dryobotodes eremita. The sequence continues at coordinate 10,680,302 of OU823251.1, read as the reverse complement.
ACCCACATTTCGCCAGTTATGTTTAAGTCCCATGTAATAGGGGGCGAGTCTATTGCCATCAACCGGGCACAAATCTAGACTCCGGGCTGCTACTGACAAATCTATATAGAAGAAGAAATTGTAACCAGTGCGTAAACTGTGGCCTTGAATTCAGCATATGATTCTGGACCCCCTAGCGAAGAAATTTATCGTAGGTTATCAAAAAAAAATCTGCTGTTTCATAGAAAAGTGTAATACCTCCGCGGTCAAAATATATGGAACGACAATTTTTTTTTAAATTACTGACCAAAAATTTCTACGCTAGGGGGTCCAGAATCATATGCTGAATTCATGGCCAGTTTGTGCACTGGTTAAAATTTCTTCCTGTATATAAAACACAAAAATTGTTTCTACCTGTGTCCGTTATAGACTTTCAAACTATCCAAACGATGTGTCCCAAACTGGAAATCTTTCATTAGAAAGGCAATAATGCGAAGATGGTTTTAAACCAATAAAACAATGGAAAAAAGACTTTATGAATGAACCGAATCTGCGTTGTTTTATCGTAGTAGCACACGCCGAGTATCCGCTAGTAAAAAATAAACCTTGTATGTTTTTACATATCTCTCTCTGAATGTAAAAGTAAACTTGATTGAACTGACTAACTATAGCAATAAGCATAAAGTTTTTACAACGCAGGGAAGCCTGAAGGTCCGAAGAAAAACTTTAAAAGCGGAATCGATACCGCTCTAATACCAATTAGCAATTTAGATTTAATTCCTGAAGAACCGTATCAATGGCTGTAAGGGGGAAAATCTTAGATGCAGACGTGCTGAATGCTGCTGCAAACCGAAAAGGGTGTGAAGATTGACGAATGGGGGGTGGTTACCGCTATCGTTCTATGAACGTGACGTTGCAAGGCCAGGGTTTTAGTGATGATCACGTACAACAGGCCGCACGTCAGTGGTTACAAATTCAGTATAATTATTTTATTATTATTAATATTATTCTATTATTATAAAATTATATATCTTATTCTATTAAAACTCTTTTTCGCGCTAATTACACGATCCAGCTCAAGATCATAGTGTTACCACAGACGTGCGGTCGACTGTACCCAAATCTTGTTCGTGTTTTTAGTTTAAAATGGTGCTTTGAGACAAATCCTAAATATTTTTTGCGAAATTCAGGGTATAAAACATGTCTAAATATTTACAATATTTCATTAAGGTTTCAATTAATGAATAAGAAAATCGAAACATCAACTCAAGTTTATATTTTCTAACCTAACTGTTTAATTAGTGTACGGACTGCAGCTGTTACTCAATAAGTGTTAAGGCTCCCGCAAACAGGCGCGACGCGACTCTAGTAGTACAATTTCTATGAAAACTTCATGGAAATCGTTCTACCAGAATCCCGTCCGAGCGTGTGAATTGAGTGGCTGTCCATAACCATGAATCAAGACTGTCTTTAAACAGACTATCACTTTATGAAAACCATGATGGCGCGCAAACTTGAACTAAACTGACACAGATAAAGTTACCTTAACGTAACGTAAACTGTTTTGTATTGTCGCGTCGCGCCTGTCTGCAGGAGCCTTTACTCATTAATTAAACCAACTATGAGGGGATGTACAGTCATGAAACTTATAACTTATATTATCACTAGATAATATAAGTTATAAGTTTCATGACTGTAGTTTTTAATTAATTACTATTCATAGATCATCATCAATTTCATTCCTTTTGTGGTTCTAATATTTTGATCCATTAAGGCGCTACCCCGAATAAAACCTTGCGGTAGTGCGTTATTCAGAGGCTATTAACTCATTAATTAAGACTAATAAACGATATCTAAAGTAACATTATTAATATCCGATATCCTATCATCACATTGCACGTTCTTATTTGTTTTTATGTGTTATAAATACACTTAAAATCTCCTTGTAAAAAGTGACAAAAATTATTGATTGCATGCATCTTTTGCTATAGGTGACGTTCTAATAATTTGAGGATTACACTAATAGATAGATAATAAAAAATCTCAATAATTCATGTTTTATTTTATTGCAAAAGATCACTCGTCTATTTTTAATAAAATAATTCCGAAATATTTGTGAATTCTATGAGAAATGGGCGTGCGCAGGGAGCGGGACAGAGCGAGACTTAGCGACGGGACAGAGAAGGACCGAACGCTCAAGGTGGGGAAGCACCTTAATCCATCTAGTCCAGTGGCTAAAACACCGATGAGTATTATTATTTTTATTCTTAAATATAACTGTTTTTGCAAATTATTTTTGAAGCAGAAAATATGATAATAACATGAGACATCCGTTTTCAGGTCTACAACTTGCAGAGGTAAAGAAACGCAGATAAATGGTTTTATTATGGTGCCATGAAAGACTATAAGGCATCTGAGAAGAAAAATAGCAGGTAATTTATACAGACATTCTCTCTTTGTAGAAACAACGTTTTAGCGTACGTACAAGAAAAACTTTTATCTCGAAGTTCATGACAGGAATATTAAAATGATTTTGCTTGAAATGTTCAACTCAATTTTGCTTTTAGTCAGTTTAAGAAAACTACCAAAAATAAAGGATTTGAAACACATCGTAAGGTAGATTGAAATAAGATAGGTACAAGAATAATGTGGATAAACAAAATGTACTCAACCTGTCTGCAAATCGAATATCTATTACACCACGTTCGCACGGACGCGTAGAGATAACGCGGCGGGATTTTATCACGGACTGGATTTTCAACTCTCGGTGTTGAACCGAGCATTGAGAATTCAACAGAGTACATCTCAGCGCGTAGAAAAAAAAAACACTGTTGGATTTTCAACTCTCAGCGCTGAAACAGTGCGTTGAAGATCCAGTGCGCGAAAAAATCCCGTCGCGATATTTTTACGTCCGTGCGTACGTGGACGTACAACACATAAATACCTATCTCTATACTTACGTTATATGTTTTCGTGACTACCATCGATTACTCACGACAAACTTCTCCCACAAAACATCTGCACCGTTTTCGTCCTACTTGAAAGTTGAAATCTCCAAAACTGCTCTCTAGTCTAGGAGTCGCAATATGAATTCTGACAGCATCTTCGTCCATATTTGTTTGACGCTGCATCCTATTGCCGTGGCCCACTCTTGGCGAGGAGCCAGTCGCCTAGTCCGTGACCAAAGGCACATTACAGCACACCATTCGCTCCATACAAATCTGGAATTTAATTTTAGTGATAAATGGATTAAAAACTTGTCTCCCGGTGTGAAATAGTGAAAGACGTGATTTGTTGTTAAAGTGATTTAAAGATGGCGCTCGTAATGTAATTTTATGTAAAAAGTGTTTCAGGTTTTTATGAATTTTGCAATTTGGATGTATAATATTGAAACTGGGAGATCTGATGGAAGAAAAATAAGTGATAATAATTCTTTTTACGATGGGACTATAAAAGTGTCGAGAGATTTTACTATTTTTCATGAATTAGTATTCTTGGTAAGGCTTGAAATTATTTAAAAATATCAGAACTTCAGATGTTTTAAGGAAAACGTTCTAGGAAATTACATTGTTTTAATCTTGTTGAAAATAATATTAGAAGAATGTCTGTAATGTATTATTGTTTTATTGAAACGAGTTTATTAAATACTTTCTACTGTAGGTACCAATTACCTACCTATATGTTTCTAGAAAAACGTTTTAAGAATTTACATAATTTAGAACTTGTTGCCAATATTATTTGAAGTATCGTTTATTGAAATAATTAGGTTATTAAATACCTTTTATTATACCTACTAACGATATTTCAAGGAACTATTATCAAATTACCCACGACACGATATAAAGCTGGACTGTTGTCAGACGATTGTTAAAATTGTAAAGGTTTCTATGAATACACACATACACACACACATTCACATACAGTCGCTTCGTCTAGACTGGCTTATTAAACATGCACACGGAACATTCAGAAACTTTTAATTCATTACCGAAATGAATTTGTTGCTTGAAATCTTTAACGCCTTGGGAGAAGTTGACGTTAAAGGAAGTCCATTTTGAAACATTTATATTTAAAATAAAATAGATTATATCGAGTGCTTATGTATTATACCGACCTCATCTAGTTTAAAAAATATGATTGACGCGTGAAAGTGTCGTACAAACCTACTTACAGAAATAAAATCATTTATCATTGTTATGATTTGCCAGCCCAGAATTAATTTTAACAATGTTAATCGACAGAAATGATCTCATCGCACTTTAATTAACTATTCATTAGAACAACTTCAACCGTAAAATTAATTTGGTTTGGACGGTTTAATAAAACGATATCATTTACAATTTGTAATTAAAGGTGATCAAGCATAATTTAATGAGTCCAACTATTTTGTTTAAAGCCTTATATTGCTTGTTACAAAACAATTAGACATGTTACTCAATAGTGTTTCATATCTATTGTATAATTCAAACGTCTACGTCTGATTAAATGGCTTTCGTGTAGGACGATAATAAACTATTTGCCGAATATTTGATATTAAAGTTCGTAGTTAATGTATGGTGTGGCCGGATATTACCAAATCCGTTATCCCTTTACTTGGTTTCCGCTTACAAATACATATTACATAAATACTTTTCTTGGAATCCTGCTGGCAATATTAGGCCGTAGGAGTATAGTTACTAATAACTACCTACTTTTAGACTGGATGAGGAGAGGCCTACGTCCAACAGTGGACGAATATAGGCTGATGATGATGATGAAGATGACCCACTTTTATCTATATAATATTGAAAAGAGGTTAAATTTTCGAGTTTGTATATAGTTGGTAATCTTCAGAACTAATGATCCGATTCCGAATTTTTTTTTACTAATGGGAAGCTGAACCGAAAGGTGAAGCGCTAAGCTATGGGAGCGGTAGGCGGCTGGCATATACTGGATGCGGAAGGCGACGGACAGGGTGTTCCGGCGCAAGGGGTTGGGAGAGGCCTATGTCCAGCAGTGGACTGCGATTGGCTGAGTTGATATAGGATATATTTATATAATATTTTTAGTGATAAAATATATCATAGGATATATTTTATGTTAAAACAAGAAATTTCACGTGTACGAAGTCGTCGGCAGAAGCTAGTCTAAAATAGGATTGGTGAAAATTCAGTTATATCTTAACCATTGCTGAAGAAAATAATTACTTACTGGAATATGGTGTACGAAAAATATGAATATGAATTTCGATTTCCTATCTGGCTAACTGTAGGCAAAGACATTCGATATTACGGATTTCATAATTCCGATCTTGCTCGAAGATTCCTTTGAAGTATTTTTATTTCCCCATTCCACATATTAATAAATGTGATGAAGGTTATACAAGATCCACAGGTTAATATTTATTTATACCTACTAACATTATTAGAAGTCGAAATAACAGTTCGTTAAAAATGTTGTTCCATCTTTGTTTACTCAGAGAGACATAATTTTACAATTTCTTTTGTGAAATCTAATTGCCCGTGTATTTCCTGATAGAGTACAGATTTCATTGGAATGGAATTAATATAGTCAAAACCGTTTATAACGACGTCACTTAAAACTACGTACCGGATATTACGAAGGAATGTTGAAGTCCTGCGATAAGGACCTATGTATAAATATGTATGTTTATAAGGACTATCAGCTATAACATCAGCATTTGGACGGTCCCTTCGATGTCGTTTTAAGGTTCCTACAAACAGACGCGACACGCGACGGGAATCGCGCGTGGAACAAAGGCACCGTTCGTCGCGCGACTAGCGGCGCCTTTGTGCCACGCTGTCGCGTCGCGGCTGTCTGCGGGAGCCTTTAAGCAGTTTTGACTGTAGTTTGGTTGTCGTAGTAAATGGCGTCTAAGGGTTAAAAAGATCATTTGTTTTAATAATAATAGGAACTTGGGTTCCTAAATTGCGGTGGTAAGTCCCCTCTTTGAGGAGCGGATTGAGAGGCGCCACAGGCAACTGAAGGAACACGGGTGGGTTTTAGTCAGTAAAAGTCTGATACGCCCTCCCGCTCCGTCCAGAGCGGGAGAAGTTATTTGATGATTTCCCACCAAAAAAAAGGTGCCTAAATGTGCATGAGTAGGTATTATAATAAGTATGTATCTATTTTCATCTTTGATTGATGAGAGGCGGAGTCCTGATATTGATCATTATTAGCTTTAAAGCTCCTGCACACAGGCGCCACGCGACTCCTGTAGAACAATTTCTATGAAATGATCATATAAATTGTTCTACTAGAGTCGCGTCGCGCATGTTTGCGGGAGCCTTTTAGTTCTTTTCATTGAGACTATAGAGATAATTTACTGGCTTCCTCAAGCGTTGCAAGTTTCACTATCTCCTCTGACCTCATAGAGGTCAGTGACTATCTCCTTTATTTATTTATAAAAACTTTAAGCACAAGTAAACAAAAGACTAGGTATGCACGGCGACATATCAAGCTAAAAATGTCCAGTATAAGCTGACTTCTCATTGTACGAAAAGCCTATACAATGCGAGGTCAGCTAAAACTGGAAATGTATAGATTGCTTTGTCGTCGTGTGTACAAAGGCAGACTCAATACTGTCAAACAGGGTGGTACAAAGACAAAACATGACAGGTGCAATATAGAGCATAGAATAGGAATAGGATATATCAACAGGGGTACAGTTAACGGCGATCAGTAGTAAAATATTTACATCGACAGCGCCTTTGAGTCGTAGCAGTAAGGGCGATTTTGGTAGTGCAAGTGTTACCACTGATGTGTCAGGTTGACTGTACATGACTTTGAATATTACATAAATACTAGATCGTATATTTCCCGTTACAGAAGATCCAAAATGTCGGTCATAAAACGTACCCTATGCGTACTCTCTTTGATTAATAATTGTTGTTGTTTGAGCTATCACTTACGACTCCTATTTTACCACAACCACCCACACATTTGCACACGCATGAAATCATTTTACTCAATGACAAATTTCTCGGAGCTACAGTAATGCCTTCATATATTATCCTCATACCCCGTGTGATAAGAAATGAGCTTATCTTCCAGAAACATCGCGGCAATATTCGGATCTGGGTTGCAACACAAATGAGACAACGCACAGTCGTGCCTACATGAATAATAACAATGAAATGTTATAAAACGTACTTGGAACTCATGTGGAAGTAATATCTAAGCTTTTATTTTTTGAACTTAGGAATGGTACACACGATTTCAATTTTTTTTTCCAAAATTACTCTAAGGCCCCGTACACAGCCTCGAGAATGCAACTTGCGACGCGACTTGCGTTAACACGACTCTTGCAGAACAATTTCCATAAAGTTTTCACAGAAATTGTTCTACACGCGTCGCGGTGTCGCGTTGCGCCTGTCTGTGGAAGCCTTTAAGTGACACGCACGGGGGTTACTAGTTTTCGTACGTCGTTGCTCCGCAGGTCGCGTCGTGGTGACTCGCGGTATGCTCTAAAAATTTATTTCATTTGTTTTTTCCGCAGTCGCTGTTGCAAGGCGCGTGTCGCTTTAGCGTGGAACTTGTAGCGACAGGGTAACTACATTCGTTTATTAAGGCTAGCTCGCCACAGCGGCAGCTAGGTGACATTTAAAAAATAATTTTATCCAACCCTTTATTTGGTCACTCATCAAGTTCTATAATGAAAAAATCGTAAACTACCCAAACGGAAGAACTGCAGCTTAACTCCAAATCGACACGACATGATATGAATCCGATGACATTCAAACAATCGACGATCTCGTCTTCTTTTTAATTATCCAGTAAATTCAACTCACGATTTGCTGCAACCATTTTAAAACTAGAATCTGATCTCAAACTGTCAGTCCATAAAACACCAATTACAGCATTGCTACTGCATCATCCAATTATTCACTGGAACGCTTCGTCCGCATCTCAGTCGGAAGATGCAAACTCCGCATTTTCAAGATCTATCCATTAGGAGTAAAGACCCAATTTCCTAGCTACTGTTAATCTTGGGGTAACGAGTCCATTAAGTAGACACGACGGCCATTACTGCATCGGGGAAGACGCTTACATAAAATATTATTACGTGGTTCTAGTGGGTGGGATAAGGGGTAGGTACTATGTGTAGAAGATAACCCTTCATAGTTTAGTGATAGTAAACACGATAGATTGAAAATAAAAGCCTCGCATTATTTTTCTATAAATTTTATATTGACAATTATTTTGTCGAACAAAAGTGTTTTTTTAATCTATGTAAACTGTGAGAGAAATAAACCTAAGCAAAGAGTAGCCAATCGAGTGATCAGCATGAGGTTTAAATATTTGAAAAATTTGCTGTCACACATGTTCTTAAAATTGTAAAATCATATTATAAAGGGTGGCATCGACGCACCATCCCTTTTTGTTTTTTTTTGTTTGGGAAATCATCCAATAACTTCTCCCGCTCTGGGCGGAGCGGCAGGGCGTGCCAGTTTTTTACTGACTAAAACCCATCCGTGTTCCTCCAGTTGCCTGTGCGCTAGAGCCATGGTAACTCTTTCGAACAATCCGCGACCCCGGCAGGCATCGGCCCTATCGGGCCCCGTCAATTAGTGCTGACATCTCTTTGAGTTGCGTGTAGAACACAACGCGCCTGCGACCCGGGCCTGGTCCTTACCGGACGGGGAGCTACCCATTGCTCGCCGTTCGTAAGTCCGCGCCTACGGTAGCCGGGAATCGGCTATCGATTCCCGTCGCCCTGGGCGTCTCCTCCTGCGGAAACTAGGGCCGTGAGGGCGAACGATTGCTTCGCCTTCACGCGCTCCGCCTCCTCCTTGTTGAACATTACTGCTTCGCAGAAGGTGACAGCTTCCCATGCCGTCTCGCTCCGTATCATGGCCTGGACCAGGGCCAGACCCTAGAGATCGCCGCCGCTGATCGCTCCCGTGAGGACACGGCGACACTCCGCCCAAGCCAGGTTGACCTCCACCATATGCTCCACCATGTCCTTCGGGCGATCCAGACAGTGGTAACACCCGGGCGCTCCCTCCCGCCTTATACGAATCAGGAACCTCCCAAAACAACGATCTCCGGGAGGACCTGCGTCAGGCGGAAGGTGAGGACGCCGTGGCACCTCTCAAGCCATTCGTCAATGAGGGGACTTACCGCCGCAATTGTGGTGTGCCCATTGACTTACCACCTGATGCCGTGGATTCAGTACATGATTTTGAACCCTCCTGCTTTGGAACTATCCGCCATTATTTAAAAAGAAAATAGCTCTGCCATACATTTTGACCGCGTAGGTATTGCACTTTTCTATGAAACAACCGTTTTTTTTTTGATTACCGACGAAATATATCTATGCTAGGGGGGGGGGGGGGGGTCTAGAATTATCACTGAAGAAAGAATCATCGATATTGTTGATTATATCGAACATTCCCATACTTCTCAACCTCTGTTTAACAGTTTATGAGCCCGACACATGTCACTTATAAAACAAATATAATATTTACAAACATAAATGTTGTTGCGTGTAAACCAGAACGCGCCACTCATAACTTGTCCTGTTTAATTACGTACGAAATGAGATTCCCGTGCGTAATGAAAAACAAACCCAGACTCAGCTCAGACTGTTGTCACAAAGGCCACAGATAAAACAAACAGCGTACAGGCCACATAAATTAAAGTTTGAATGCCGTTTTGCGAAATGGAAGGGAAACATTCATTGTCGTTGCTGACAGTCCACTGCGGTGAAGGGTTAAAGTTTTCGTGGAAAGCTGGTTCGAAAATAATAATACGCATGCATTTAATGACAATTGTAATTGGCACGATCGATTCTTCGCTACTAGTAACTGGTTATTTTTTCCTGAGAAATACCGTTGATTGGTGAAAGATTCCTCGATGAAGTGAATAAAAGAGGTCTGCTTACATAATAATAAGTTATATCAGTAGATCAACTCAACTTTAAAATATAACAACTTGTTGTTTTTTTTGGCAAACAGTTTTTCTAATTGGCATGAATAGGCTAATGAAACTGTAACAATATCATAATAGTTATGTCTTAGTAAAAGTATAAAAACGCATCAATTCTTTATCAAAATTATTATGTAGGTATATTTGTTTAGACGCGGTTTATGTGGTTTATCAAAATATTTTGGATATTTGTTTAGACGCGGTTTATTTATGAACGTGTACAAAGTTTTAGCTCAAACAGCAATTTATATTTTGGACCATTCATGTTTTGCTCAATGGTGGTACGAAAACATTTTGCATTAAAGTTATATTTCAAACTTTCACATTGCTTCGAATGTTTACATGAGACGTGACTACGTTGTAGGCAAATGGTTATTTTTTTTAAATATAAAAATAGCATCTTTTATTTGGATAAATCCACCCTGCAGATAGTCTACAATTTACTAAAAAACTGGAAGCATGTACCCAAAAAATGTTGCACATTTCTTTTGAAATGATTGTGTTGAGATAAAAAAAAATTGCAATATTCTAAAACATGCATGGTTGTTGGGGAGAGAAAGTTGACAACCATCCAAATACCTGGAGCTATACAGCAAAAACTTTTACACGTACCAATGTTGGATTAGAATTGTGCGCAGCGTACTCGTACCGCTTTGTCGACAGTCGGTAGACATTTATAGAGACACTAACATTTTAGAAATAAAAATACGACGCTGTATTCAGAATATACGTTCTTCTATTTATTTATAAAAACACAACCGGAGCTTAATTGTTAGTCCCACAAACTATTAAACCATAATATTTTGGAACGTTTGGATGTTACGAAATAGCAAACTAAAAAAAATATATTTTGTAAAACGGTTGACACTTACTTATTTTGACCTATGAGGTTGAGTGAGTTTACACATTTTGAGTTGAAACGGATGGTCGACTTCAACCGATCGTGGTCTGACAGAAGCGATGCTGAATCGATACTATGCGATTGTATCACTACTAAATCGCTTCTGTCGCACGTCGCAAATGCTACAACCGGTCATTAATACAAACTCGTATTAACGAAACGCGCTACTGGACTGCTGCAAAAAGGTGGCGTAGGCGACCACCATAAAACAATGGATGCCTCAACAAATCACAGAGTAATTCAGCTCCAGAGGTACTCGATCTCAAAAACTAATTTACTTCGTTTTCGTTTCCTAGAATCATATCACACGGAAAACTAACTACTACATAGTCAATGTGAAAGGCCAGCAGCAAAATACGTTGAAAAACTTTTCTCATAAAACACGGTTCATGGGAACCAATAAAAACTTGTAAATTATTCAAGGTAAACCTATTTGACGATGAGATTGGTCATTCCGTTTCACTGGGTTTATTGTCGAAATGCAGGGAGTTTTCGCTCATTGCATTCTTGTTGTTTGCCATAAGAGGAATTATTGGCTTTGTTATTTGTTGTCTGTTTATGAAGAGTTTTTTTTTTTAAGTAAGGATATTTTAACAATTTCCAAGCATACAGCTTTTAGCCAGGAAAACCAAGATCTGAATAGAAAACTTACTTTAACACCATAATTACAATAATATTGAATATCTTTTTACGTGCGTAAATTAATAGGGAATTATTAGAGAAATACATTAAAAGGGAAGCGTTAATTTTCAATTGAGGGAGGGTAAAAATTACATAATTAAAATATAGGCTCAAATTCCCGAGAACCGCGCCCGTTCATTTTACAGCTGATAAATAATTTGACAACTTAAAAATGTTCAACCGTTTTTCGCTTATAATTTTCCACGCTTTAATTGATAAATTAATTAATGCACTGTTAATTAATTTACACTAAAATGACACGGAATTCTGTCTCTCAGCGCCAAAGTTGGAAAAAGGCGATGCAGAATTACTTTATAATTTCCTATATTCCAAAATGAGATAGGATAAATGAGTTAATATGGTGCAATACCTAATTGATTATTTGTCCGTGTAAAAATGTCTATTAAATATTCTCGCGAAAAATAAAATATTCAACTGCAAGAATGAAAAATGTATCGCGACCCCATAAATATTCATCGTACAGTCCAATTCACACAAAACTATAAGAGCTATAAATCTGAAGGTGCGTAAATAAACAAGCGGTTTCGAAACGGGAGTATGGCTTGAACACATAAAACGTAAAACAAAGATTGGTCCGGTACATAATAAATAGTGACGCGAAGTCGACCGGGTCGCGACTACGTTGGCTCGCTCCCAAACAGCGTGATATGTGGCCGCGCCTTTCCTACCACACTCAACGCTCAGATTCAAATTGTTTTTCTCTGAAGATTTTCATTTGAACAGTCCTGAATAATACCTTAGAAAATATGATGCTAATAACGCTTGGCTGGCCATGTGAGGTGGTGAGTTATGTTTCTAGGCTTTGTTATTTTATCTAGCAGACGCCTTTGTTCAGTAGACATTTATCAGCTGACGTGACAGCTGTAAAAGCGTCATGGCATTACTGAGCATTTAATGGTGCTTGTACACGGTGCATGTAGTATGCATAAGTGATTTATGCTCCGTATATGTAACCTGCACTGTAGGTAAAACAAACATGCTAAAATTATTCCCGACGTTTGGCTGCTTTTGTGCGGAAACCCTTAAAACAGTGGTTAATGGTTTCTGTTTAGTCTTTCACCAAAACTTTACAATCAATAAATCTGCCTAGCCTTCTCCCAACTATGTTGGGGTCAGCTTCCAGTCTAACCGGGAGTTTTTTACATGGAGCGACTGCCTATGACCTCCACCACCACGACTTTCACCAAAACTTAATGAAACTAAAAATGCTTAACAGACAGAAACATGATTTTCCCTTGTTATAGTTAAGCACAAAGACTAACTCCAGCCTCTTTCTTAAACAAAAGTGTTTACTAAGTTTAGCCTGCCTAAGTAGGACAACTTATTGGCATGATCAGGAAAAAAAAGAAGATTAAAGCGAGTATGTCGCTAAACAAGTTTCCAGCAAATGTCTTGTGAAAGTCTTTAGAACGGAAAGCGAGTGACAATAGGTACCTACTGAGTATACAGAATTTTCGCAGTTTTTCCTTTTGTTTCAATAGTGTTAAAAGCAGATACGAAACAGAATGTTTGTGTATTTTGTTTTCAAGAAGTTTTAGGTGTGCATTAATTAAATTATTTTTGGGCATTCGTTACTAGACTTTCAGTTTCAAGTTTCATAGTAACGGATCATTGCGTCACTACCACCAAAACGTCTTCTGTTTTGCCTCATATATTCTGAAAACTCAAACTCAAAGCATTTATTTCAAATAAACCAATTACAGGCACTTTTGAATTGTCATGAAGTCGGTCGGTCAGAAAGATGAAGCTAGCTGCCCATTCCCAAGCGTAGTATGTACCTATGGAGAAGAACGGGCAAAAAACTCCACGGACACTCTTTTAAATCAAAATATGGTTACAAAATATTGGTTACATCACTCATGTTGAAATTATACACGTGAGAACGATGCAGAAGGTTAAAAGCGTCCGTAATAAAAAAACAAAAACAATTCAAATATTAAATTAAATTAAAGTAAGCCGTGACAGCTAAGAGATGACCATGCAGTCCCTGCTGACGGCGCCCGTTCACGAACATGTCTGATATAGTCAATATCAGACAGTTATCTTAATCTTTATACCACGGAAAAACTTATCAGAAAATTCCTCCTCCATCCTAGTGACATACATTGGGTCCCCATCTAAATATATCAGATCCATTGAAAAGTACTTAACCCAAGCACCCAACTTTTAAGACCCCGAAATAATGTTCCCGTTTCAAAGAAAGTGTAGGCGAATGCGTATGAAGCATCCTCTTGAGCTTAAAACATTTTTATCGGCAATACTTGCCATTGGACTCCTTGCTGAAGCAATATTAAACTTTATTATGGATAGATAGGGTTGGTTTTAGTTTGGCTGTAATTATGTAGATCGATTGGACACAAGTGGGCCGTGCGGGACATGTATTGCGGCTCTCGATACAAACAGTTTAATGCAAAGTGCTGTAGATAAGTAGTGATATAGCTTTTTAGAGAAAATCAGACGTGCATTAGATTGGTTTGCGATTGCATAAGTGCTTTTTGTTTTAATTACCTTTAGGGGCACGATTTTACTGGCATTTCAAACTAGGAATCGTGCAGCTGTTCTCAATTGTGAAAAGTAGGCTTCGAAGGGTCGTTTTAGCACACCGTTTGATTTGTCGGTAGTTTCCATAAGCTTAATAAGTTTTGTGGACTCCTTACGTACTTATAAGGAGATAGGGTATCCATACTGAATTAAACTTCTTCCTATTTTTGTATTAACTTCTATGAAAGCTCAGTACCTGCAGGCCCTTCTTTTATAAGATTTTTTGAAGTTCATTCAGTGGATTTATCACACTTTTATAGATAGAAATAAATTTGTATAAGTTATGATTTCAAACTTATAACTGTACTCAAAAGTAAATTAATAAATGCTCATCTGCTTACTGTATTACCTAAACAATAAGCTATTGTTCTATTATTTTTTTTTCTATTTTCTAAATAAACCTCTACTGACTAGGAATCACTGAAAATTTAAAAGCACTTGAAAATCTTCTTCCAACATTGAAGTAGTCGCAAAGCATACGTCTTGCTAGCAAAGTGCTATCGACGGCAAAAGGAGGTAAATCACCGGTGACTCAGAAGAAGTTTTACTCAGCCACTGAATAACTTAGTATCAGTTGCAGGAGCAATAAGCTCATTTATATCAATTTGGAAATAGTGCTGAATTTTTTGGTCACGAAGTAAACAAAAATTAGAGTATTGTTGTCTTTTTTTAACAGAATGCGCGAAAAAAGGGCAGCGAAAGATATTTTTTATTTTATTTAATAAATTTATTTGAACTCGCACCCGACTTGCGTAACATGCTATCTATCACAATCTGAATCATTTTGAAGCCTATTGCTAATCTGTGGCTTCATATGTTCCAAAAATTTGTCTGCTCAGCAACGTAAATTACGCAATGAATGTTGTTGGACTGTCAAAATGAAAGGTATTCCTACTGTTAGTGTGTTGCGCAGTTACCCCGCAGGTTAATTATTTATTTTTTCTTTCAGTCATGGTTCAAAGCTGACAAAGAATTAGCTTGCGCGAGTTTGCGTCTGTCAGACTGTTTTTATGCGGCATATTCTGACTGTTTTTAAACTGATTTGGCAGCATAATTTTGTCTTTTTATTGCTATTTCTGCAAAGAAATGCAAGTAATACCTTAAATTAACTAAGCCCACAAAAAATCAGGACTATTTTCTAAAACACTGGGCGGAATTGCACCTAATTTACATTAAACGTTTGTTCCCACGATCAGTTGCAAGCCAAATGCTTTCGAATTCGAACGCCTGCATGTTATCGTTGCGGTAACAGTGTTGCCAATGGAAGAACTTGCTGTGTTAAAATTTGCGTGTAAGCCCATTTTCACACGTTTGGACTGTGTGGTAGCTAGCACCGAGTTGGTGCCCAAATATGGAAGCATTCACACGGAAAAAAAATACTCGGATTACACATACTTTGGCTACCGGCTACCCGGCGCCGGCTATGCCTTAACATGTGAAAAGGGGCTTGTCTGTTTTTACTATCACTAGGCCATGCCTAACCTAACTGTTGGATTTTCAACTTTCTGCGCTGAGGGTTTTTACTAAACAAAACATTTAGGTTTACACCTGGTGTTAGTGAAAATGGGCATTATTGTGAGCCCAACTATTATGCCAGCATAATTTGCGTCTTTCAAAATGACTCCTGAATTCGAGTCTGGCGCTTCACTACTGTACGAAATTGAATGCAACCCGATTCCGGCGACTTACTTTGAGCGTTTCAAAATACATAGGGTTTACGCCAGTCTAGACCCAACCTACGTTTCAAAGCACTTGTTTGGTACCATGTTGTTTTCTCGCACATACGAATTTCATATAGTATAGGACAGGTGGAGCTATTGAAACAGCTATGTGTTTGAATATGCAAATCCCGGAGCGCAACGTCAGTTACAATGACTGTTCGATATGTCTGGATACGTTATCAAGGAATATAAATGTGGATTTTAGTGCTGCATCGGTAAACCTATTGGCTGGTTGGCTGGGTTCAGAATTGGCTTCCCAAGTTCCAGTCAAGTGTTTTGGGCGATATTTGGCAAACCTTTGGACCTTAGGAACTCACATTGGCGGAAATGTGGATCTAAAACAGAACAGCTCTGCGCTTCGCTACAAAGAACAAAGGCATGATGTTGTACACACATGTATACCCACCTAACATAAACGACCCATTATCATGTTTTCGAATTAAGGCCATTTGCGCAGATTGCCCTAATCTTTCCTTTATTTAATTCACCGAGTCGCCATTTTCGAGATACTTAAGATAAGATCGTGAACACTTCCCGAAGCGTCGACTCTCATATTTAAAGGAACACGAACGTTTAAAAGCGTAATTTTTGGCTTTTGCCATCTCCTTCATTCATGTCGACTTGGCCCAATTTTCACGATGTTTCGTTAAAGCATTTTCTTGTTATTGGATTTCATATTGGCCTTAATAAGATTAACCTACTTCCTATTCTGCCGTCCACTAACTAAAAGGCCGTTAAGCCACAGTTGGTCGTTTTTCACTTTGTAATGTAGTCTTATACAACTTTCGATGCTCTATCTTTTGGTGTAAGAATCATTTTTCTATGATTTATAGTTTTAGAGATACAATAAATACTATAAAGCAGTTAAGGTATGGTTAGCGGCCTTATAGTTCAGTATATTATGTAAAAATGAAAAAAATTGCTTAGCTAAAAGTTAGAAAATGAATTGAAATAAAATGTAATTAATATAAATGAATGAAATATATCACATATTGTGCAAAAAGACTATGCCTACGTATATAACTGGCAACCTTGTTCCTACGTAGCATACTTTTCAAGACACATCAATTCCCACTTATTTTTGCGTTTTTTCGAAAACTAGTTTTTGCACTTAGCTGCCTTTTAGTTAGTGGACGGCAGTATTTATATTCTTACATAATTACACTAGGTTATCTTAAAATAATATTCACAATCTAACAGTATTCTTACAACTTTTCGTGTTTACGAACGAACAGATGACGTTAACTGGATCTTAAGTCTTGGATAACCGTGCACAATTTCAAAAAAGTCAGTTGGCCAAGTCCAAAATAATTACGACAAGCAGGAGGAGGCAAAACTTCCAAAAACACAAAAACGAGGAACTCTTGAAATCAATTTCATCGATATTAAATTTTCCGCCGACTAAAAAATGTGCGTCAGCTTAAAAACTTTAAGAATTTAATCAGACGTTTCTTGAAATCGATCTTCTTTATAGAAAACCTCTCTTTATCCTGTGCGAGTCCCAATAAATAATTTTTCTTTCTTTTCTTTTCTTTAAACAATTTTCTTATAGTTTCAGGTAGTACGTCATTCGAATAACTATAATAAGCGGTGGCTCACTATAATGGAATTGTAGCGGCATCTACAAACGCCACATGCGAGCTACACGTCATACTGACGTCACGCAAAATCCTGCATCGCGCAAGCAGAGTTTACCGCGCAACTAGCATATATTACAACATCCCGACATCAATCGTCGGGCAGTTGCCCACCAGACACGACACCCGTCTGGTCGGAGGATCCTCCCTTTCCTATGGAGGTTTGAGTGAACTTTACACCCTGTTCCTCATACCTCTATAGAATGAATAGCGTAGTGGGAGCTCAGCTCTCTCTAATAATGCATTTTCGTTGAACACTGCAAATCCTTATATTTTTTTTTAAATTAAGATCCCAGATCCAATGTTTGCGGTGAAATAGATTCTATTCTTAGCTAACTCAACGTCGAAACAACGCTCCTTTTATCTTTTCTCATTTCCGATGTTGTTTTTTCTTTATCTTTTGTAGTTTTTCATACTTACTTTCGCTATCTTTTGTTTCTTTTTGTGATTATCTTGGAGCAGACAAAGTTAAAATAAAAATAAATGTTGGGTCTCGTCATTTAGTTGAGATAATCGGTGTAATGTGGCTAAATATGCCCTTTGCCATTGACAAGTGTGTTTTAGTGCGTATCCCTGTATATATCGGTGTTTGGAGCAACTTGAACAAATTACTCTGCGTTCAGTAAGACTTATGGGATAGGATGACGTGAATGGTAATCTATTTATACAATATTGTCTATGCATAGAACCTTGCAATATCAAATCCAACCCGTTCTATTTCAAGACATTATTAAAGCTTATAGTAATTGCTCCGCTCGGGTAAATTCTAGAGTGAAATTGCAAGCATGCTCCATCACTTGGTTCACACGTAGCCTGTTATTAAGCAAGTCAAACTGGCGCATGATATAGGCCCTTACCTCTGAAGTTTCGTTAATTAATATTCAACAAACAACGTAAGCTATTTCTCTAATTTGCCTCACGTTTCACACAAACTCACTTGACCTGACTGTAACTACTAAGTAACATACTCAAGAAACGCGAAGCGGGGTATTCGTAGACGTTCAATTAGTGAAATTATGGTTACTGATGCCAGAATTCTGTAGTAATTGGTTTAAATTTTCTTAGAATGAAGGCAATTGGAATGGATGAGACCGTAAGTTTTCGTCTATTGGCGGCAAATTGAATTTGTGCGCTATCTTGACATCTAGAGCGATTTGCTCAGAATCAGGAGCCATTTCCAAGATGGAAGCTGTGTTTAGATTTGCATCCTTGACTGTGTTAGAATTAAATATGGGATTAGTTTGCTGTGAGGTTGGAGTTTTATCTCGGTTATTATCTACTATGGCTGTTTAATCGATAAGGCTGTCGTTTTTATCGCTCTCATTATGTATATTTCTATAAATGAGTTTTCAGAGTAAATTTTTGGATCGAAGTTATAAGCCCTCTTCAAGCGACTTTATGAGCCCTCTGAACGTAGACCCAAGAACGAAACTACGCATGGTACAATTGAGTCAGAGTTAGAGAGTTCTCTCGGACACCTATATTATGCATACTGCGCAGCCACTTGCTGCAACTTCCGAGAGCTCATAAAGTTTTTTCGCGAACTGTATATACGAGTGTCTGTGTGATTGCAAGTATTGCGTATGGAACTTCGTTTCTGAAGGGGATCTCTCAGACCACACATGTTTTTTTGCCTAGCTGTAAGGTATCTATATTACGCAATCTGTGTTCTGTTTTTTTAATTTCTCAAAAGTCGACTGATTGTAATATAATGAATACAATAGGGGTTTTCATCATTCTTACTTACTTATTATAGTTTTGATAAAAAATATTCTTTTTCCTTTCTAATCACGCTCTATTTTGTTCCACATGTTCAGAAGAGTAGGTGAACCCAATACTTTGAAGGAAGCTCCTAAAAGTTTCCTAACGAAGACCGACATGTCCATCAGTCAACAGAAAAGTCTTTTGTTTAGATTAGTTTCATTTTCTTGGAAGAATAGAGGTTTTGTGTAAGTATATTATCATCTAAGATATTTTTACAGTTCATTTCTGGATAATAATCAGCAAACACATGTTGTTGAGGATCTTACGAACATACTATGACTTCACACTCTTATTATTTTATAATGCCAATAGCATACACAGTCACGTGTGCGAAGCCGCGGGTACAGCTAGTGTAAGATATTTTTGCAGTTCATTTCTTTTCAGTAACCTCACTGAGCTGGTGCAGTTAGCAAATATATTGATTACTGCAGTGTGTAGTTATTAACACAGCAAACGAAGAAAGGGAAACCATTTAAATTGTATCTTCATTTTCAATTTATATGCTTGTGGCTAACTTCATACAACACAGGTTCTGAAACCTGATAGATCCTTATACCTAAATTGTTTTCTCTGAACCAACCAGCATCTTAGATTTCAAATCACATACGTTACCAACAAATTACATACAACACAACAACACAACTGCCCCGTTGGTCTCGTGGTTGCAAGCGCGACTACTGAGCGTGGGGTCTTGGGTTCGATTCCCAGGTCGGGCAAAGTGTTATTGGGTTTTTCCATTACGAATTTCTTAGTAACAGCCCGGTGTGATACCCCATACCTCGGAAAACACGTTAAACCGTTGGTCCTTCGCCTGATCTCTCTGCAGTCGTGTCGGATTGCCGTCCCATCGGAATATGAAAGTGAGGGAAGAGAGAGTGCACCTGTGTCTGCGCACACACTTGTGCGCTGTAGTATCTCTAGCGCCAAAGGCTAGTTTCCGTTGAGATTTGCCGCCGTGGCCGAAATACGATCTGGAGAACTATATTTATTACATAACATCACGGATAGATTTCCTGAAAGGGTACGCAGAGAAGACACACTCAGTACTTCTTCATCTCACTTTTCACTAAGCTTCTTGTCAAACCACTTTCTTTGTTAAATCATGAGTTGTAATGAGCGGCGAGCCTATTACCGCTAACCGGGCACAAATACAAATTCTGGACTGTTAATGAGACTTTCTTAAAGGATGATCTAATTGGTAACATTTTGCCCAATCAGCGGAATATATCCAAGACTCAGCAACCACATTTATCGTTATAATATTTTTTTGATACCCTAAGCAAATGCAAAGGCCTTCCTGAAGTCCTTCCAGGAACTCTTTTCTCGCGCCATCTCAAACCAGCACCCTAATGGCGTAACACACTATCAGTCACAATCTGAATCATTTTGAAGCCTATTGCTAATCCATTGCTTCATATGTTCGAAAAATTTGTCTGCTCAACAACGTAAATAACGCAATGAATGTTTTTGAACTGTCAAAATGAAAGGCGTTCCTACTGTTAATGTGTTATGAAACTACCGCGCGACTCTCGCGGTACGCGTCCAGGTCATTTCGCCACTTCTTTCTGATGGGCCGCCCGCGCTCTTTCTCCCTACATCATCAGGCACCCATTGGTGGGGACTTTTGCCCAGCGGTCATCGTGTATACGTCTGATGTGACTCTCCACCCCACTTGAGACTGGTAGCCTTCTAGCCTACGTCCAATATTCTCATACCTATTATATTATTTATGATGTTATACAATAGCTAAACAATGTCCCTTGTTTCAAGTAAGGCTTTGAACATTCTGTGAGAATTTAATTAAAACTAACTAGATAAACTTTCTAACTAAGTTAAATATTTAGACGAAACTAAATAAATTAGTTCCAACACAAACTGGTGTTCAATTATTATATTGTAATAGAGAAGTTACACATTTTAATGAGATGAGTAGGTTGAGTGGTGAATGGGAAGGATGTAATACTTATTGATAACTTCAAAGGGCACATCGTATTACTGAAACGTTTCCTGAATATTTATTTATAAAAAGGGTCTTTGTGAATTAATTTCTCGACCTTAATAAGTTATGGCGGGGGCGACGAGGGTGGGAAGCAAGTCAAAAGACAGAAACATGTATTTATAAGCATTTATATGTTAAACAGATTATTTATTATGAAGTCATTGGCAATTTTTAAGCTATTGCATAGCTTTTATCGCGGGCTTTGAGCGCGGCGACCGAATCAAGAAATTCCGTAACGAAAATAAAACCTAACACCCCCCATTCCCGTCTACCATGTAGCTCGGTCGAGCGTTCGCTTAACGTGTATGTATATCGTACGACTGTACTTGAATTAATATCAAATAAAAAAGAACTGCATAAATAAAAAATAAATAAATAATTATAAATTGCATAAGTTGATAAAAAATGCTATGCAATAGCTTTACCGCGGCAGTACCCGAGTGCCACACGTAATTTTTTTTATTTGTAGTGTAAAATTCATTCTTCAGGAATATTTCGACGTAATGCATAATTTGCTATTGAAAGTCGAACATTATAATGGGATGCCGATAATTTGAAACCCGAATTCATTATAATTAAGGTGCACATGCAGCCCAAAAACTTGCTCGTCAATTTTGTTGCATTCTTAACAAAAGCATAATTAACTTTTCAAAACTCTAAATAAATTATTGAATTCATAAACTAAAGTTGTTGAAATGGGATTGTAATATTTTGTAGTATATTTTCAGCTGTGCTTAAAACTTAAGAATAAATTTTTTATTATGAAACTCTCTCACAAGAATTTGAAATAATAAAAAACCTTAAGCATGCGTATCCAATCTTAAAAATGGTCATAATTTTCAACACTTTATGGAAGTTAAGACGAATAAATTTTAAAGGCATCAGTTACTGCGCAAATTGAAAAGTATCCCAGATTTAAAGCCAATTTAACTTGGTTGCCTACTCGCAGTTTTCAATAGTACGTTCGCGTTTCATTGGAGACAGTAGGCAAAGAATTTTCAATTCCTGATCCAATTTTTATCGTGTCTCGAAGAGTGATCTACGGCTGACGCTGATGAGCTGGCAATCATAATAAAGACTTTTTTTCATAGCCCTCGTCAGTCATTTAACGGCGTTATGAATGATTTCTTCCGATTCTGTTTTTTTTTCCGTGAAGTTGATTTTCTAATTACATTTTTGTTCCTTTATTTGTAGACACAATATCATGCCTGTATTCGCCGTAGAATAGGCATGGTCCAGGCAGTTTTAAGCATAGTTCCTACAGCCACATTTCGCCTTGAATACAACTCCCATGTAATATGGGGCGAGCTTATTGCCTTTTCTATAATAAGTCGAAATTATTATTGTAGGCTTTTAACGTAAACTGATAGTTGAAGAGCGACATAACAACTGCGAGGGTCGTTGATAATGGGGGCGAAAATTCGGTACTGTATCCATTTATACCAAGTTTCCAATATAATATCTTAAAACGTATATTGTTCCTGCATGACAGCTACCTCATTTCAGTTCATTTGTTCTAATTTAAGTTGCCTTGTTGGGCACTCGCCAAGCAATAAGTAGTTTCGACGAGCTTTCAGCTTAGTTTATCGATGTTTCTCCAATTTATCTTTGGTACACTGCAGACTACGGGTTAAGGCTCCTACAAACAGGCGCGACACGCGACGCGACTCGCACGCGACATAAAGACACCGTTCGTCGCGCGACAGGCGGTGATTTTGTGTCGTGTCGTGTGTCGCGCCTGTTTTGTGTGACTGCCTTTAGTAATTACCGTGATATGTTTGTCGAAGTTTTAATACTGTTATTTTGTTGTTTGTCATCATATTCAAATATTTCAAAGTTGAGCTTATTTCAGGATCGTACTAGAATTGGTGATCACAGCATCTATATTATTCTGAGTAGGTACTTAAGCCTCTTAGATACTGCTATCAAATTCTTCTTAGTATAATCCCACTCATAGACGTAACATTAACGGTCAGTACGACTAAAACAAATACTTCTATAACCAGGTATAAAACCTTTTTGTTTTTGATTTACGATTCCAAAGTATGCTCAAGTATTTAAATCCCAAAAAGTGATAACAAATAGTCAAAGTTTGGCGGTGTGCTCGACAAATTGTCGAAGTTTTCAACTATAGAACACGAACAGTGCTACGTAATTTAAGCTTTTACATTTTGTTCATCCATTTCAAAAGCGTTTTATCCTAAACAAATGCTTAAAATTGTTTGAAAAACAGTTTTATCTACTCTCATATCGTAAAATTCGAATTATAAACTTCAAACGAGTTTATATTGACATACTTTATAAACACAATACCGAAATTTAAAAATGGAATCATGGTATAACACTTTTTGTCAAACAAAATAATATTATAAAACAATTTGTTTACCAATACGATACAGGGCAAATGCAAGAAGTTAATATCACTAAGGAGTTTCTATTTTTTTTCTAATTGAACGCCTGCGGGGCGCTATTTTTATAGCATTACGAAAAGTTTTGATTCCAAGGTTTACTTGTCAATGGCAGCGGCAGCGGCCGCTTTAGCGCATGCGCGGTTACGTTGTACTGAACTTAGTGGGAAACTTTGATCTTTTATTTAGTAGGTTCAATCCCAATGTAAGAGAGTAGATAATGTATTGTATGAAACTGCACATGACTAGGTATTAAAAAACTCGTGTGATATTATTAAAAACTTCGCCTACGGCTTGGTTTTTAAACACACACTCGTGTTTTAATACCCCTCATTATGCAACAGTTTCATATGCTACTATTATTTTGCTAAAATAGTTAAGTACCTAAACAATGCAACTGACCGGAACTTATCGTGAAATGTAAATATAGAAACCAAAAGATTCGAACGCAAAACGATTGTAGGTATTTGAAAAGTAGACTGTAAAGTTTTTATCGATACAATGAGGCTGGGATTACACGAAGGCCGAAGCAACCCATGCATTTTCAAACCTGAGTCGTGGTTCTGACTTAAAATTTTGCAGACCCGAATCGTATCCGACCTCATGTAGTCCTGGCCTTAAACCTTCCTACGATTTTTTAACGTGGGTGGTGAATTAAAATTCAGCGGAATTACTGTCGATTCTAACAAAAGTAACATATGGAGGTCGTTTAGTACATTATAAACGTACACAGTTACCAGTTAAGTACACAATTTTAAACCGCAAACGTTTTCAGCGGATTGTTTAAGAGTTGGCAAGAGAACAGGTCCCCAGTCAATACCTAAGTTAAATGTAGTCCCAAGTCAATAAAAACTACGTGGGTTCAGTAGATTGTGACTTTATTGGTAGTCTTTTTCATTTAATTTGAGCCATGTTTAGCAAATCATTGTACCTAGCCATGAATCTAAATATAGGCTCATGCTGGATAGAGTACAAAACAAGTGTGTGGGGTTCTTGTACTTGCGCATGTATGGTGTATACCCATTTTACCCGCTTATGTACCCAACTTTATTTATTTTGGGTATGGTTGGATATAACGAACTGAGGGTCAGGAGGGATCACGCACTCATCTCGTACATATTCAAAGTACTTAGAGAGAAGTTACATAATGCGGACATTTTAGGACACATAGGTTTGTGTGTTCCGGACAGGTACGTGTGGCGACGACGACAGCCACGGCTGTTGGCGGAGCCGCGCACGAGCACCAATCTTTTAAGTGAGGCGCCACTGACGCGCGCACTCCGCACTCTCAACCTCATAGCTAGTGACTCGGACCTATTCTGTTGTTCTCTGAGTGAATTCACAAATAATGCATTACTTGTAATAAGTTACAAAATTTAATTATAATAATAAGTTAATGATTACTTAGGATGAGACTTTAGATAAGTACACTATCGCATTAGGTTACCTCTGTAATAATAGATGTAAGTTGGAACAAAAAAAATAAATAAAAAATATTGATACATAGTATAAAACAAAACCGCTTTTTGTTCCTGTCTGTGTGACTGCTTAGATCTCCTAAACTGCACAATGGATTTTATGCGGTTTCACCACCATATAGAGCATGTATTTCAGAAGGTTTATGCGTATAAAACATTCATACTCGTATTTAACTTGGATATAACACGGAAATCTCGATGTTTTGACATGTCCCCATTGCATCTTTATGAAGCAGGGGCCGTTTGCTAGTTGTGAATGAAATTAGCTTTCCGTTATCCGGGAGTACTTATATTGTCATGGCAACGTCTCTCTTCATAGGTGAGCATGTTTGGGAAATTGCAACATATTTATTGTTAAGATTAATGATAATTAAATGCTACAAATATAAAGTAAAATGTAGACGAAAGGTTTTAGATATGTAGATTAAAACCTTAGCTAGATGTTACAAATTTAAAAGACTATGCCCAAAAAATGTTTCAAACTTGTGTAATTATTATGAATGGCCTATTTTCTTCACCCTTGGTCTTGTCGAAGATATATACAGCTCACTCCATTTTTAGTGTTCTTCAGAAAGGTCAGATGCGTAGTAGGTACTCCCACTGGCGTGCGTGTATGCCCAGATGTATAAACGTAAACGATGCAAAAGCAGTGTGTAAGAACCGTAGCAACTCGCGTTCTGTAGTTTCTGCCTAATACCACGGGCAAAGGGCAAGGAATTTATGTATGTATGTTTATTTTTAGTTAATGTCGGAATTGTAAGATTGGCCATCTGTGATCAGTGGTGACCCCACATTACAACTGCAATACCTTGTACGTGGTCTACGTGTCGTTGCATTGTGTCCGTCACCCATAGAAACGGATGGAATGTCCCATCTTTCTTTAGCTTCATTGGCAAAGGATCAAACAGGATCGTTTGCATCATATTATAACATTTTCTAATTGGGTTATTATTGGAAGATCGATGGTCTAGTGGTCGCAAACGCTATGGCTGAACAAGAGGCCTGGATTTGCATCCCAGGTCGGTCAAAGTGTTATTGGGTTTTCCATCTGGAATTTCTCAGTAGCAGCCCGGATTCTGGATTTGTGTCCGGTTGATGGCAATAGCCCATATTACATAGGTACATGAAACTTAAACATAACTGACGAAATGTGGGTGTACTATAGGTACACCTACGCCTAACCCATCGGGGATTATAGGCGTGGGTGTTATGTTATGGAACGTAAAAAGAAAAAGCAGTAGGTACTCGTATGTAAGGATCGCAGCAGGTGGCGTTCTGTAGTTTCTGCCTACCCCCATGGTAAAAAGGCGTGACTTTATGTATGTATATAAGTGTCTATGTATTCATAACTGAGTGAGTTTTTAGAACATCTTAAAATTATGGGCTGTATTTGATTTACCTATTGAAAGTTAAAATCACATTTTCTTAAATAGAAATAAGTCATAACTTTTATTTTTTTATTCTAACAAAGTACTCTCTCAGACAGCTGTAATCTGTCGAAGTGAAGTCAAGTGTTTGTTTGTTTGATAATTGAGCATTTTTCTTCGCGTGCCAGTTTCCAAATTAGCGTGGTGGGTCTTTTTTTCAAAGCAATTTCATCAACTGCATTAAGACACAACTGACACCGTTATCCGTCTTGATTTGGCGGAGCAAGCTTTTGTCATTCAATTTGCACTCTAAACTCCATTTTGTCGGGATTTCGTACGATTCGTTGGTTATAATGCCCGAATTCTCTTGAAAATTACGCAGCTTTGTGAATTTCAACTCACTGTCTCATGTATTAAGATCTATTTTAAGTGGATTCAATTTGTTATTTCTTCTAAGAATAGCAACTATTATTCAGGCAATGTTCTTCTTGAGACGTTTCCCGACAATATTGTGTTGTTTAATAATGTTTGTGCACAAAGATCTTAATTTGATTCAATTAGATACCGATCAAAATAAAGTATTTCTTTAAAACGTGAAACATATTTATTTTTGTAGAAAAAAATATTTAATTACGTGGTTTTGATGATACATCATCAAAACACGTAATTAACAAATAAAAATAATTATTAAAAAAAATACGTTGTTTTGATGATACGTCATCAAAACATGTAATTAAATATTTTATTAGTAAAACATTTTATTTCGTTGATTTGGAGCGAATAGCATAAAAACAATTATTGTAGAATATAACATTTTATTACAAAAAAACCGACTTCCAAAAAGTAAACACCACAAAGTGAAAAATTACTTTAGTTTCAGAAGTCGGTGTCTGGTTTTGTATTTTCGTTTTTTGCCACCGACTTCCGAAATTTAATTTATTTTTCACTTTGTAATGTTTTTTTTTTGACTTTTCCGTTGTGGTGACACCTGTCATAAGTTCTTTTACCTTCACTTGCTAAGTAAAGAACAGTGACAGGAAGTTATTATAACATCTTTATCATATACAAAGTGGAAAAAAATACGTATTATTGAAGCTAACTCATAAACCAATCATTAGAACTTGACCAAATTAATATGGGACCACCCTATAAGTATATCCTTTCAAATAAAAGAAGAATCAAATTGTTTTTTTAAAGGACGAAGCTCCGAGGTAAAAAAACATTTTAAAAAAATACAACCGAAATGAGAGTCTCCTCCTTTTTTGAAGTCGGTCTCCACAAAAAAGGTTTAAATATTTGGCTATGATGACAGTGGATCGTTGTAGATATATTTAAGTATAAATTGTTATTTTATTTAGGTGTAAATTGTTGTTGTCTACACTAAATATCTATAGCTGTAGTGTTTAAATACCTTGTGTCAAATAAACAAAGCAATTATTTAGCAATAAGAAAGTTGTCACGGTGTCATGTTGCTTAAATGTGTTTTGAGTTCCATTTCCATGGTGTTGGCGGCATTTTGCTCCCTTTCCTCCTTTTGCGTCAGACGTCGTAACAGAGGAAAAACGAAATTGTATGGTCGGTTATACAAAAAACTGCGGTTTCATACATTTTGACCGCGTAGGTATTGCACTTTTGTAGGAAATAGCAGATTTGAAAAAAAATGCCGACGTAAAATTTCAGCGCAGGGGTCTCCAGAATCATGTACTGAATCCATGGTTACAGGTTGAGATTAGATGTCCCTGCCACCCTGTATGCTCTCGTTTTGGCACCCTAACAAAGATAGTTGGTCTCTTTCAATTTTTTGTTGCTTAAGTATGGTCTAGCGATAACCAAGGAATATGTAGACTCATGAAACTGAACAAATTTTATTAAATATGAAACCAAATCTGAAATCCTGAAAAACCACCGCATCTAATTTCATACAAAAAGGCTAACTGACTACATATCGGCCAATTTTTATGAAACAGCTGTTCTTATTTTCACGATATCAGACTTGGTTCCATTTAGTATTTGTTTAGTTTCATGAATCACATTCTCTCGCTAGACCATGCCATTTTTTTTTTTTTTTTTTTTGGGTGGGATATCTTCAAATGACCTCTCCCGCTCTGGGCGGAGCGGAAGGGCGTGTCAGACTCTTACTGACTAAAACCCACCCGTGTTCCTTCAGTTGCCTGTGCGCCAGGGCCACGGTAACTCTTTCGAACAATCCGCAGCCCCGGCAGGCATCGGTCCTATAGGACCCCGTCAATTTTGCTGACATCTCTTTGAGGCGCGCGTGGAACACGACGCGCCGTCGACCCGGGCCTGGTCCTTACCGGACGGCGAGCTGCCCATTGCTCGCCGTCCGCAAGCCCGCGCCTACGGTGGCCGGGAGTCGGCAATCGACTCCCGACGCCCCGGGTGTCTCCTCCTCCTGCGGCGGCTAGGGGCGCGAGGGCGCATAGATTGCCTCTCCCTTTCGCGCTCCGCCTCCTTCTTCGCGAGCATTACTGCTTCGCAGAAGGAGGTGACGGCTTCCCATTCCCTCTCGCTCCGTACCATGGCCTGAACCAGGGCCGGACGCGAGAGGTCGCCGCCGCCGATCGCCGCCACGAGGACACGGCGGTGCTCCGCCCAAGCCGGGCAGACCTCCACCGTATGCTCCACCGTGTCCTCCGGTCGATCCACGCAATGATAACACCCGGGCGTTTCCTCCCGCCTTATACGAAACAGGAACCTCCCGAAACAGCCATGTCCGGTGAGGACCTGCGTCAGGCGGAAGGTGAGGACGCCGTGGCGCCTCTCAAGCCACTCCTCAAAGAGGGGTCTTACCGCCGCAATTGTGGCGTGCCCCGCTAGGCCATGCCTAAGCAACAAACAATTTAGAGAGACAAACCATCTTTGTTAGGGTAACAATAATATATTTGATAAAGCAACCAAAGCTTTAGTACTGGTAACAAAGGCAGAATAGTTAATTTGGCAAAATTTTGTTGTTGAATATAATAACATAATGATGTTACTATAACAAAGTAACAGTTACTGTCCTTAGTTCCACTGTTATCATTAAATTTTTATAGTATCAAGGCATGCTGTTGTTAAAAATATTGTTGCACCGACAACTTACTACGTGGCCATTAAAACATAGCCTTATAGACTATTCGCTATGGTCGGCTGGACCTGTTAAAGTTTTGTCATCGTCCCAACAATATACTTTTGTCAATGGCTCCATGTAAAATACTGGTATTCAGCTACAACCGGTTACATTGGAAGCGGACCCCAAAAATAGATGAGAAATGGCTCGGTTGATGATGACGATGAGAGTAAGACAGCTTCGGAAATTACATTTCGTTCATATGACCAACGGTTTGTTGTTCGTTCTATACCTGGAATCCTGTCAATTGACAACACGTTTCATGTCCGTGAGTTATTAATTAAATGCTGATAGACCTAATTAATCTTATTATGGTCTGTAAATAGGACATTAGGCCTTTCACTTAATTATATATAAAAGTGGCGGCCATTTCTGGAAGAAAGTTCTTTGTGGTTTCAAGAACACTCCGAGGTTTTTATAATGAAACTTTTGGCCTCGTACATGACTTATTGTTGTTATTTTCATTTTACATTTGTTTTTATTTTATTATTTTTAATATTTTTATTTTTATGAGTGTGTTTAGTTTAGTTTCAGATAATCCTGTGAGGGTCTTAATAAATACTTTTTTTTTCATCTCCCAAGCATTAGGGGCGGCCTATTTTTTAACAAGCGTAGCTGTTTTTTAAGATACTAAAGACTGGCTTCCGCATCAGGGCATCACCTAATCGATTAATCTTTGTCGTTGACTGATTCTTGAAATAAGCAAAATATCAGTTCTGGATGAGGGTCCAAATCCAATTTTAACGTTATCTACGATACAATACAATGGGATCGTACAAGTCAACACTACAGGTTGCCAAACAACCATAATATGCATAACTACCTACTAACGACTGCCGATACGTGAGACCTGTCGAAATGTGGTAGGTAAATTGAGTGCCATCATACAATTGTACCAGGGGAGAATGGCTTTGCAGACGGCATTAGTTCACGTTATAATTAAAGTCAAAGATTCACATGTCTCTAGTCCTAATCGCTATGATGCGTTAGCACCTTGAACTTAATTGTGTTAGCATGGTTTGGCAGTAGCATGGTTTGGCACTTACGATTTCAAATAATTAAATTTATATTGTAATAAAACTGTTTTTTGACTTTCTTTTAATAGTATTGTCATTCTCAAATTAAATTTAGTATATTATAAAATAATACGAATTTCAAGTATCGTAATAGCTTAACAACTTAAAATGGACTATACAGGCACTAGGTAAAGATTTGTTAAACAATAATATGAAGAATAAATGGAAAGTATTTCAAACGTAAACTGCAATAAATTATTTCAATTTAAAATAACCATTTTTATTAAAACGCCTATCTACAATTCAGTTACTTGAGGTATTTTAGAAAATATTTTACTTAATAACAAAAGAAAATGCATCAATGCGTAAAATACCAACTACGCTTGCCGATACGCGGTCTCCACTCCACGTCTTGTGTTAATACAAGACGAATAACTTTGTGTAGGCATTTCAGGACATTCCTTTTTTGTTTGGATTTATTAGCATGAAACGCTTTCAGCAGTTACTACGATTTTATTCCGAGGAATAAGTCGTCTCCTGTCGCATGTCGCGGGAACTTTATGCATAATTTTATTTCACAAATTGGGGGTGTGCAAGTGAAATTTATTGTCCGATTATTATAATTATTGAACTTATGTGACGTGAAAAGCCTTTTAAACTCAAACTCAAAGCATTTATTAAAAAAAAAACAATCACAGGCACTTTTGAATTGTCAAGGGGTCAGTCAGTCAGAAAGATGAAGCTAGGTGCCCATTCTAAACCGTAGTAGGTACCTATGGAGAAGAACGGGCAAGAAACTCCACGGACACTCTTTTAAATCAAAATATGGTTACAAAATATTAGTTACATCATTCATGTTGAAATTATGCATGTGAGAATGATGCAGAAAGTTAAAAGCGTCCTTAATAAAAAGACAAAAACAATTCAAATATTAAACTAAATTAAAATAAGCCAGGGCAGCTAAGAGATGACCAGTCCCTACTGACAGCGCCCGTACACGTAAAGTTAATATGGTTTATGGGCCACTGAAAAAATCTAAAGTAATTGGAGATTTTTTCATAAAACCGAGACCCTTATAGAATCGGCAGAGCCCAAAAAATGCCCCTTCTGATTTTCACAAAGGTATTTTCTTACTATGCTTTGATGTTGTAATTTTTTTTTTTACGCAATTTGTGGTTCCTTTTTTGTTCGATGGAAAAATGAATGATGTTATTTTTGAAAAAACGAAGTATCATTTGAAACAGTTTTTTTTTTTCGTATAAAAGTCATTCATTGACAATATGGCCTGGGCTTTGACTACAGTAGAGGATCCAAATTTAACGGTGGGTATGTTGACTTGGGATAAAAGTAGAACAGTTTGTATCGCAAAGTATACAACTCCATACGAGGACCTTTTTCGGGATTTAGATAGAAACTTTGTCATGTATATTTAAACAGAGTCCATTAAAAACTTCCTCTAGTAGGACTTGTTGTTGCCGTACCTTCTTTCTGTATTGCTAATAAGGATACACGATATCCACCTGGTGGCAAAACTTAGCTAATCGAATTAATGTATATTTAACTGTCGATGTAGTGAAAGTTATGCGAGTTCAAGATGTTTAAGAATCCAATAACATAATTTCGTCAGGGTTTCCTTAGGGAACGCTGTAAGACATTGCAAGATGGAAGTCAGGTGCTGATTAATTCATGGCACTTAAGGAAAATTCCGTTCTGCCAAGTTATTATGCAAAGTTCATTTTAAGTACTTAAAGTTTCTGTTGCGGCGTTTCATTATGCACACATTATATGAAACTTCAAACACAGTTTTCGGAGAGCTACGTGCGTCCCTCCCAGGTAAGGGTGCGACAAAATTGGCATGGCATAAATTTTGTCGCATCGGTGTGATATATATTTCAATTTAATAATTGTCGCGCTACCGCAAAGATATTTTGCAGGTACCTACCAATTTCATTAATATTACGGTTGTGACAGCCGTGAGCTTGCGAATGTACAGATGTACTTAATTATAATATTCAAAAGCTATTTCAAAGTAATTGACGAAATTAATAACTGAAATTAGCAAGTACGCTTAATAGCACAATAATTTTATTTGCTAACTCTAATTACTTTTCCATACAAATAGTGTGTAAAAAAATAGTAAAATAATAGTTGCGATATAAAAACCAAAACCGCGTGGTATTTCCGTAACACACTAGCAAAGGCTTTCATTGTGACAGTTCAACAACTTTCATTGCGTTATTTATGTTGCTGAGCGGACAAATTTTTCGAACATATGAAGTAATGGACTAGCAATATCCTTGAAAATGATTCAGATTGTGATTGAAAGTGTGTTACGCAATTAGGGTGCAGTATTGACTACATATTCTTTTTTACTTTTTTTATCAGTGTACAAAATTATGAAAAAGCCTTTCATAGGATTTGCCATTGATAAAATGGAAAATACTATGAGAGCCATTTTAATAAAATTATGTAAAAGAGAATGTTACATTTTGATTTGGTCACAATTAGTTGTACTTTCAATAATGGGGCATTCACAGTATCATAATACTGAAATGTAGGTACATAGGATTAAATGCTGCAGCAAATACGCTCCTTTCAGAAGCCTGTACTGCGAGTAATAGTGAAATAGTAAGTTGATATTGACAATTATAAACAGGTTTTGTGCTCAATAGAGTTGTTTTTCCAATGATTTATAGTATTACGTATAAAATGGCTGAAAAGAAAAGGTTTTTAAGTAAACAGAATAATGTTTAAATACAGGCATTTGGCTAGTCTTAATAGCTTTCATTAAGTTAGCCTCCTAAAATGTAACCTAATTTGAAAAAAGAAAGGCCGCGATACCTCCGTTCATGTCGCACTTAAACCTGCAGACGGATTCTGCAACTACTTCAATTTATTGTATACAGAAGCTTTCATAAGAAGAGGGATATTTAAAAGATGACTAAATTCAGACAACTGAATTCAGTCAAGTGGATTAAGCCCATAAGAACGTACATCAGAGTCAAAAAAGTTTCGTCTGCCATAAACAAAATATAAATTTTTGTATTGTGTCAAAACAATTTTTAGTAGTTTTTTTTTAACTGTGACTATGCCACTGTTTTGTTGCAAATGAGCACGTCATCATAGATTTCATAGAGCAATATTCCGTGTACTCTACGAAGTTATTCTAGCGCGTGGCCAAAATTTGAAATAACGTCGCCATCTTGTTTTGTCAATACAATTTCTGTCACCATTTCACAAGTGTTTTCCAACAACGCCCCCCTACTGTCAAAGTCAGTCAGGCGCCGAAAGATCCTTGTAACACACTAAAGATAGTGTCGAGCACATTAAGTATCGATAATACAGCTTAAATAAACCATCCTTAAAATAGAGTGTATAAAACGTTTGACAATGTTTTTGAGTAAGTCAAATTCACCAAGAGTGTTTTCAGGGTTAATTTAATAAAGGCACAAACATCTAACTTGAAGTTATGAAGAATGTTACGTGATTCGAATAATGTCCGCCCCGTCTTATGTGACTAAATTACTTAATTGCGTTCAAGACTTTGAAATCTTTAATTAGCGAATGAAATACGAACGCGGAATACTAGATTACTCGAGTACTTGAGTTTCGCGGTTCGTTGAGATTCTCTTAGTTTAGTTTGTAATAAAAATGGCTGATATTTGACAGATCTTGGTGCATAGAGGTTGTTTTTGATTTGTTGATACGATTAGTTTCTCTTTCTCGATTTGTTTGATGCAAATATTAGAACAGAATTTTTCATGTTTACGGAACTCTGTGTTGCAAATGATTGCAGTTATTGAGAACAGAGATGTGATAAATGATAAATAAGTCCGCCTTT
Organism: Dryobotodes eremita; assembly: GCA_917490735.1. Lineage (NCBI taxonomy): Eukaryota > Metazoa > Arthropoda > Insecta > Lepidoptera > Noctuidae > Dryobotodes > Dryobotodes eremita. The sequence continues at coordinate 10,645,888 of OU823251.1, read as the reverse complement.
GTATGTTATTGTGTGCGAGAAGTTTAAATAAATAAATGATTTTATTTCTGTAAGTAGGTTTGTACAAACACTTTTACACGTAAATCATGTTTTTTAAACTAGATGAGGTAGTACTAGGAGTAGATGAGGACTATCTGAATACTCTGAGAAGAAAGGCCGAAACAAACTCAGAGGTCACAGTCTCTTTTAAAGTCCAGACATAATCTTGGTCAGGTCATGCGAAGACCATGCAGATTGGTATCTGAAATGGTCTTTTGAGGAAAGAACCACACGGATTGAGTGGACCTGTCCAGTCAGTGCACGCATTTGTTAGTAACCGTGCAGCTCAACTCAGAACTTAAGGAGCTCAACGATTCGACGAACAATACCAAAGAAAGGACATTTGGGTAGGCCGCATAAACTACTTAAACTGCCAGACCAAGAATAAAACTGAAACAATTACCCAAATAATCCTCATATTCACAATAATTAAAATAATATAATACTTTTTATAGTAAGTATTCATGTCTAAAAGAGTTAGCAAACTAAAATCAACATTCACTGTGTTAATTTATTGGAGCAGCTCAATCCCAAGCCTTTTTGTCCTCAATATAGTCTTTCACAGTATAATAGGCTTTCTGTCATAGTTTCCGCTTTATAAAAGATTTGAATTTATTAAAGCTTAGATCTTGAATGTGGCTAGGAAGTTTATTATAAAAACGTATACATTGGCATCTAAAGGAGCGACCTATGTGCATAGTAGGTACCTAAGGAAAGCTTCGCATATCTTTGTAACCATCATGTTATCCATATATGTAAGTGCATAAGACCCCGCCTGTTTTCTATGCGGAAACCCCCATAAACTATGTACAGAAAACCATCGGCTACGATCCTTCCGAACTACCTACTCACTTAAGAAAGTTTTATTACAGCTTAATCTGAATTTATCGAATTGCGCATTGATCAAATAAACATCTATCGCCCATCATATTTGACCTATATGTGAATTTTCCTGGAATTTCGAATGAAAAGCAAATAAATCAACAAATACGACCGATATACAGGGATGAGAAAGTCGATTCCTAAACATGTTTGATCCACACACACAGTCCTTTCGATAGCGTTGAATACCTCCTCATATTAATGTAAAGTCAATATTTTTGGAATAAAAAATATGTTGAACTTGTTTATATCTCATTAAAAACCAAGTTATTTTCGGCAGTTAGTAAGTAAGTATTTTGCGTACGAAAAACAACGTGACAATTTGAAGGAAAAACGAGAAGCCACTGATCTTACTGAGGCAATAATTACTTACATGTCCATATATAACCGAACTAACACCGGTAACTGTAAAAAACCTTAAATAAATACAAGCAAATCGTCAGATTGGATAAATGAGCGCAAAAACAGAATACATTTACAGCTGAAAACACATAAGCGTGTTAAACACAACAAAAAAGATTCGTTTCACTCGCTGTATCCCAATACGGCAATTCATTCATGCAATTAGGCTACAATTAATAGCGGAAATGTGAAAGGAGGATTATTATGTTTACAAATTGCTCCATAGACAACTCGCTCGTTAAGCGATTTATTGTCGAGGTGGGCCAGTTTGGGCCAGCTTGGGCCACTCTATAAAGCTTTTACTCCCCACTTATACAAATTACGTGTTTTTCAGACATTAAGTTTCACGCCGGGGACTTTAATAGCTCCAATAAGATTACGTCGTTTGAAAGACTATGACTCCTTAAGTTATTTTTCGTTTTATGTGATGCTGGACTTTATGGACGATTAAGTTGTTATAGGAAGGTCCGCGAGAATTGGGTTTTGATTTTTCAGGCTTAAAGAAGAGAAAATGTTTAGAGACATACATAAATTATGTATTTAACGGCACAGAATAGCCTTTACCAGAAGTGGACAGCGTATTAGTGGCGCTTCAATATCATCAGAATTGTGCCGGAATATGGCAGTTCATCGTGGACGTCGTACGACAGCGGCTCCGGGTATATAAATATTCTGTGGACTCCCATGACATCCTCTCTGTCATCAGTAGACCGCCGCCATACAACCATAGATGCGACGGTCTGCTAGAGTGACAGTAATCAGCCAGTGTCACTCTTATCCGACCTCTTCGGTGTTTCCAGTAACTTTGTAACAAAACTAGACGGCGCCACTTTGCTGCGCCGCCGACGTCATATTTATGGAGGAAATGTATCGGGAATATTATTTATTTTTAATTGAATTAGTAAGAATCAAGAAGTATATCCGGACCTTTATCGCTGTCAATTCATCAGATAATGTATAAACCAGTGATAAAGGCGATGACTTAGAGTCACTATCTCGAACAGTGATGTTAAAAACATTTTTACATTCCAAAAAAACAACAGACTTCAAAAAAAAAAAAATCTAAAAAAGGTGAAAAATAACTTTAATTTCGGAAGTCGGTGACTGGTTGAATATTTTCGTTTTTGGCCACCGACTTCCGAAATTAAAGTTATTTTTCACGTTTTTTAGTGTTTTTTTTTGGAAGTCAGTTGTTTTTTTGTAAAAATGTTTTTATTTTACATTTTTTTATTGTGGTACCTGCCCTACACACATCCGTAAACCACTACTTGATATGTAAATAACCGTGACAGGAAATTATTAAAACATCGTCAATATAAACTAAGTGGAAAAAATACGCAGTATTAAGAATAACTCAAAAACGACTGATCAGAATCAGAACTTGATCAAATTTAAATGGAACCTTATGTGAAGCCTGGTGCTTCACATAAGGTCCCATTTTTTTTTTTCAAATGATAAAATAATCATCCAAATCGGTTTACCCAGAAAAAAGTTATGAGTTAACACACATTAAAAAAAACTGTCGAATTGAAAACCTCCGCTTTTTTTGGAAGTCGGTTAAAAATATACATGGTAACTTTCACAAGCCTTTATTTGCAAGCTGTTCTCACAAACAAAGTTCGCAGAAAGATAAGGACTTTACAAGAAGTCTAGAACATGTTAACTTTAATTGCATTGCTATCACTCAAAGTCACAGTACGCAACAAGTGCCCAGTTAATTCAACTATTCTTTTCAACTTTGCTGTACGAAATATGTGACTTTTATTTCCTTTATGCAAGAAAACTGTAGAAACAGTCTAAACTCGTAGTTTTTGTGAATGTTAGAGTTTTATTTGGCAGCATTTTGTGTCTAATCTTCATAATCTTGTTGATAATTTTGTTTCTCTAGAAAAAAAAAACTATGAAACGAAAAACTGATATTTTCATTTCAAAATATTTTAATTATGCGGGGTTTTAAAAATATGACAAGTTTATCAATCCTGGTAATATATTCTCAACATTGGAAAATATTTTGAACCCTGTAAATGAACTCTTTTTTTGTAAGGATCTCGCCATGATTCTTTAAACAATTTCTTAATTATGTTAACGCCCTTGAATATATTAGTTCATTTTGTAATTATATAAAAAAGAGTAGATACAAAGTAGCAACACTACTTTGTATCCCCTCCTAAAGAAATTATTTAATTTTCTAGATAATAAACATTTTCAGACACGTCATCACCGCTGATGTTCCAAAATGTTCTGAGTTTAGCGCTTATTTTACTCGTATGTGCCCACAAATTTGAAAACTAATTGCCTCATTTTGTGGTACCAGCTATTTCCGTATGATGCCAAGGTAATGAGATTGTGTCTCGCATTTTCTACGTTCTATGTCTGAAATAATAATTAAAACTTTAACTATGTGGGAACGAGACAGACGGCTGAGTAAGTACTAATTCTATTATCTTTCTTTTCATGTAATGTGGGCATCTGTTCTATATCTATGTTAATTTAAAGTTGGCTAGCAAGAGTTACCAGCTAATTAAAAATGATAATAGTACTCATTATGTACTTTACTGCTATCTAAAGAGTAGACAATGTGATAATACCAACTTGCTTATAATATGTATAACAGGCATTCAGAAAAAAGGCCTGCTTTGAATGTAACTCTTAGACCTGCTTGCACCAAATATCACTAAACACATTTAGCGTGTAAGTTTGAAATATCGTTTTATTTCTGTTTGAAGATCACAGAGACACAATGATGTATTAGATATGTTTAGGGCTAAAGGTGCAACCGAGTCTTAATATCGAATTATGTTTTTTGGCCTCAATTAAATTATTGATAGATTTTTCTTAACTCAAAAATATTAAATATACAGTTTTGACTTCGTAACTGTTTCATTATATATATACTCGTAGATTATTAAAAATAAACATTTTATGCCAGGTGGTGGATGACGGCTGTATTTAATATATTAACATACATTAATAATACTGTGTCGAAGTTCAAAAAATTCGATATTTAAAACGCAATTGAAGTGATGGTTTCATTGAGAATAACTCTGTTTGTGATTACTGCTTAGTTATTTTGAAATTATACAAAAAATGCGATCGATTCTCTACATACCTAAATTGCCTACATAGATATTTATTATTGCGTATTGCCTTGATCGATACTATACTGCAGCAGCAGCAAACTGTCGGTCGACTCAACCATGTGAATAGCACACACCTACCAGGTAAACATAGTTAGAAACTACTTAAAATGTCATATTCTTTAAGCTTCATATCAAAGTATGACATCTTAAATGAAGAACAATTTCGTTTTAGGAAAAATAAATCTACCACATTGGCTTGTTTTGCTTTATTTAAATTGATTACCAAAAGTCTTAATGATAAAAATCCAACTAACTATTTTTCTAGATACATCCAAGGCTTTCGATTTCGTCAACCATAAATTGCTACTTCTCAGGCTAGATCGATACGGCATTCGAGGAAACGCGTTGAAATGGCTCGAAAGCTACCTGACCCATCGAGAACAATATTTTGAGATCTTGAGACAAACAAGGTACCTAAAAATCATCTGTAGATCTCCATATCGAGAAAATAATTGTGGTGTTCACCAAGGAACCATACTGGGACCACTTTTGTTTTTGCTATGTGCTGATGACTTAGCTAGCGTAACCTCCCACAACTGCATACTATGTAACGGCTAGGGCTTTGCAGGTAGGCTGCACAGGCCGCTAACTAACAGGTTAGTGTTTAGAGTTAAAAAAACACTTATGAAAGGTTCATACATATATTTTCTACAGTAGTAGGCAAGGTCGCAGGTAAGGTCGCGGGTAACGTCACCGATTCACTGTTGTGAGCAGTTTCACACCTTAAGTTAAGAAGGGTATCGTCCTTGGTTTCACGAGACGCCGGAGGGCCTGTTAGCATAGGCTCAACATGAGGTCGGTAAGGCTTTTGAAGGGCCGCAGTTAGAGTGTTACAAATGTAAGCTGACGATACGACCTTCAGCATTCTAAATGACAATTATGACGTAGATGAGTCCCAGACCGAATTAACGAGACACTAAATAAAATTATCTCATGGCTCAAACAAAATAATCTCCACATTAATATTAGCAAAATCAAAATGATATAGTTCCAAACAAGCAACAGTAAGCGTCCACAGTTAAAAGTATAGCATGATAATGACACAATTAAAGAGGTTGAGAGTAAAAAATTCTTAAGGATAACATTACGAGTAGACAAACACTGTAACTGTAAAGCTCATATTGACGATCTCTAAACAAATTCGATTCGATTAAAAAGATTCGTATTCGTTCTATACAGATTAACACATGTGGCTAGTGTTGATGCGGCACAGTGTGCATACCATGGCTATATCTCATCAATTTTGCGTAATGGCATTGTACTATGAGGTAATTCTGTAGAACTTAACAGAGTGTTTCGAGCTCAGAAGAAATGCGTTCGCACAATATGTGGAGCACACCCACTGGACAGCTGTGTCCAATTATTTAAAAAATTAAAAATATCACCACTTCCAGCACTATATGTATATTTTTGGAATCTATATTTTACGTACCAAAATAAGCATGAATTTGATCTGTTTAGTGATGCTGTATTCAGACCTAGCCGCAAAGTTCACATGCTTCGCGTATCTAGACGAAATGATAAACTATTTTCTAATAATGTATTTTGTATGGCGACCAAAGTTTGTAATAAACTACCAGGTTGTTTTTAAGTTCTTATCTTTAAGTAAACGCTACTTCTCGACTAATGATTTTATGAATGGAAGGTTGTCTTAAATACTAGGAAATACTTATAATATTCTTTTTTATTGTCTCTATGACTTAATTTAATATTATATATACATAATACACATTACACATACATATACACATTTATATATATATATATATAACTACTGACCACTGAATAATTAGCATTTTGAGTGTTATACAAATTCATTTAATTCAATGAAACTAACCAAAACCCGAAAATGTATTTGTACGCCGGAAACGGCAGAATATTATGAACTTTAAAAACTACGTAACATTTCTGTAACAATATTCTGACAAATAAATGGACTATTACTATTCCTAAATAAACGTGTTACATGCTTTGAACATTTAAAAATCCAATTCGATAAATAACCCATCTTTGAAGTTGGATAAAGAGTAGAAAATGGTTCTAATCTATTTGATCACCATTCAATTAGCAAATAGCTTTATCTAATTTAAATAAATCACAGTACTAATTCAATTTCCAAATGTGTTGGCTTTTGTTGTCAAATCCGGTGACGGTACAAAGCCGAGCCTCTCATGAGACTGTTATCACTGATGCGAGATTGTTGAAGAATAACTTGAGGCTCGGTTTCTAGACGCACTTATGAAGGTACACTTGACCTGAGCCCCTAAAATAGCGAATTTGTTGTAGATTTTTTTTCAAAACATCACGTCTATATTCCCGGAAGAGTTAGGCAGAGGTGTACCTATAGTACACCAACATTTTGTCAGTTATGTTTAGGTCCCATGTAATAGGGGTCGTAGCTATTGCTATCAACCAGGCACAAATCCAGAGGGCCTACTCCCTAAGTACGAAGTCCGCAGTTTCGACTGAAGTTACGATGTTTCCTTCTCTGTATTACTTTCGGACATAACATTAGTCCGGGGCTCGAACTAAAAATTAATGACACAATGATTTCACAATCGTCCTTACTCTCGGTGTGTTATTGCTCGTCCTAAAAGTTAATTAATCGGGAGCTGGGTTCACATCCAAGTAACGATCTACTTTCGGTCGGGCCCGTATCTTGGGTGCGTCTCATAACGTATAAACTCATTTGGTCTAATTTCATTTTATTATCAACGATATAAGATATAATCAACGTGAAATATACCAACTGTTGATATAATTTCTTTACATATAACATTTATTTATTCTAAAACTTAATTAGTATAATGTTGTTTGATATAACGTTTATGTAATCGAAAATCATTTGGTCTAACGTTTAATATGTATATTGTTTATTTAATCGAAAATCATTAGGTCTAACGTTTAATATATATAAAAAACGTCATTATGGTTAACACCCCGACTCAGTGTACCCCGACTCGGATAGGTTAGGTTAGAAGGCTAAGGCGGGAGCGAAGCGGAGCGGACCTCCTGCCTTAGCCTTCGTGGTTATTTTTTTTTAAACCACCCAGAAATAGGAGCCCCGCAAAGCGGGGGGCTCCGTCGACCTATCTTAGCGCGGGTGGTAATCAGAAAATAATACTAAATAAACTAACCCGTGTCTATGCACTTTTGCTTTGTGTTTTTAAGTAGGCGTTTTCATCATATTAGACCAAATAAGTTTTATATCTTTTGAGTGGTATGTCAAACGATTTTATATTTAATGTATGTTATGTCAAACGATGTTATATTTAATGTATGTTATGCTTATAAAAAATAGTTATTTTAAAATTATATGAATTGTTCATTATATTAACTAATCGCTATATTAAATAAAATTATAGGTTCCGTTGTTATTATTAGATATTTTATTGTTATATCATCTATTACTTACCCCCGTATCTTCCTTGACGGACATAGAGAGTAGGGTCCCATACTCCGGGCTGTTACTTAGAAATTTCAGGTGAAAAAACCCAGTACCATTTTGCCCGATCTCATGCTAAGCGCTTGTGATCATTAGACCAACGAGGCCAGTATTTTTCATGATTCTTATTATTTTTTATTATGTATATATTCCCCAAATGGTTACACACACATTTAGTCCGTTATATTTAAGTTCTGTTAGTGTCTATTATTTCATTTGTGTGCAAAAGATTATCTCACGCTTTGCCCTAGATTGCGTTGGGATCGAAATAGATCGCGCTATGGTTTTGTTACCGAGCAAACCATATATATATATAGTTTTGGATTTTCTTCTGTAGCCAATTATGACCTATGCGAGTGCAGTTTTCACACACGCTAAAACCCACCACATCCATAGGATGCAGACCTTCCAATACCGGTTGGTCCGTCGGAAGACAGGTTCCCCTTGGTTCGTTCGAACGAAATCCTCCACCTCGATCTTAAAATTCTCACTATCCGTCAATTCATGAAACGAAATTCCAAGCGTTTCTTTGATTCCGCGGCCATACATCGCAACCCTCTGGTTGTCGAAGCCGCCAGTTATACCCCTTCCCATATCGGTAGTACCCTCCGTCCAAGGCACGTCCTAGTCGACCCCGATGACCCCATAATCCATCCAGGAGAGCAGTAAGGCCACCAACACGGAATACAGATACAAAAAACCATCGTTCCGATCGCGCCGCCGAGGTCCCTCGCGACGACCCCGACGTAATTGTCCCCCCCAACCCTTGCTCGACGAAGTGCCAGCCCGCGCCATAGCTGAGCCTGTAGCTTTAAATTCCCCGTATAATAATAATACTCTAAATAATTCGATCCAGCCTGTCCCACCTTGCTGTCCTCCCCCAGCGACGCCCTAAGCCGAGGTCCGTACCCCACAGGGAGTGCCCTTAGCGTGCAGTCGCTTAGTAATATAAGAAATTTGCCCTGGCTGGAGGCTTTGAGTTAGCTTGAGGCAGCCACAGGATAGTTCAGTTAAGTAGTGACAACCTCTCATGGTCAGCTACGAGATACCAAATCAAAAAAAAAAACACGTGTGGCACTCGGGGACTGCCGCGGTAAAGCTATTGCATAGCATTTTTTATCAACTTATGCAAGTATAATTATTTATTTATGCAGTATTTATGCAGTATTTTTTTTTATTTGATATTAATTCAAGTACAGTCGTACCATATACATACACGCTAAGCGAACGCTCAGCCGAGCTCCATGGTAGGCGGAGTGGGGGGTGTTAGGTTTTATTTTCGTTACGGAATTTCTTGATTCGGTCGCCGCGCTCAAAGCCCGCGATAAAAGCTATGCAATAGCTTAAAAAAAAAAATTGTATATGATTCCTTGTGAATTAAATTGTCCTAATTGAAACAGTTTGTGTGTTTCATTGGCTGTTCTCGCCTTCGGACCTTGAAAGCCTGTTCAGAAGGCGAGCCTATTTTTCATGATTTAGTTTGTTATTTTAAGCTCTTACAGTTGGAGTTGGTCAATACATTGTTTACATACAAGGGATAACAAATAAATATAATCATTCAAATAGCAGGATGAAAAGAAAAAAATCCAATTCTTCCAAAAAAATATCGTATTCCTGGAAGGACACGGTATAGTTATAAGGAAATCATAATTTTAGTATACAAAATGAGAACAACATAATAGAGATGTGGCGGTTTATCATCTTACTAAGTATAATGCCTTTTCAGATTCATATAATATCGGTACAAAGTTACCTTTTACCAAACAACACAAGGTATTAGATAACCGTATAAGAAATAGCTATCAAATTACTGTTATCGACAGCTTTTATGCAAAATGATTCCTACTAATAATGTTCAATATTTTAGCTATGGAAAATGCAAATACTATTAAATTATGGACTACTAAAGTGGTAGCAAATGACGTCAAAGCTACACTTACCGAAACCCAATTAATCCTTAATGACAATTGAATCCATTATAACCACAATGAGATCGTAATATTCAATTTTGAGTCAAAATTAAACATAATCGCGGTACGTACTTTGTTTAATAAAAATCCAGCTGGCGGTTTACTTACTTTATGGCCACAAAAATGAAGATTTGGATTTTACGACGTAAAAATATGCAAACAAGTCAAGGATAATATTATCTATGGTTGGCCAGGCCCAAGCCAGGCCTCGGGGACTTAGCGCGAATGCAGCCTTAGACATTCATCCTGATAAATTACACTTGAAAACCGCCGTAATGGATGAAAGTGTTATAGTCCAGTTTCTTTAAATAGCCGAGAATCTTCATCTTTTCTCCGTTTCTAAATATGTCTTTCGCTGATGGTTTTAATGATTTCCTCCATGTTCCGCCAAAGGTATAGCCTTTGTACTTGTACATTACGGGTCATGATAATTTTATTTTCGCCACCTCCTGAAAAGTCTCAACTAACTTAAAACTGGCAGAAAATTGGAGGCAAGGACTTTATCTTTCTTTCCACTGTAAAATAATCTCCAAATTGTAATTAAAATACTCCTAAGTACTTTTCACTTAGCATGTCAAAGAATTTCATCAATCTGTCATCAGTAACAGACTAAAATCTTCGAGACATATTTCAGAATCTCCTAATGCCTCTGCAATCTCTAATGTAGGTATAATGTTTATCTCACATTAGAGTTCGTCAGCCCTGTTTACCGACGTCGTAACTTTATTTCTAAAGACCTTCATAAGCGGTTACAAATTACGGTAAATTACTCTTGGATTGCTCACTTGTTAAATGATATCCAAACTTTTTGTGACCCAAATAAGTATAGTACTACTTCTAGTTGACTAGTTGTAAGTAGATTACTTATATCTTTAGGATAAGGATTGGGAATTATAACTATCAAGGGAGAGAAGTTGGACATATTGTACCTAGTGGGTTTATTTTCTGATCTTACGTTTGTTGGAGAAAGTGTCAATGTTTTGCAAAGTCGCCTTGCTGTTGCCGTACCAAAAACTTGGAATTAACTAAGGATCTGTGAAAGAAGTGGATATGTTGTTAATAAAGAAGTTAGCCATTTGGCCTTTGATACATACAATTTCAAATTTACTTGATAGTTTTATAATTTAGGTATATATCTCATCTCATGAGCCTGCTTACCTACATTCATTGCTAAACGTATAAGCAGCAACTGTGATAAAGTACCGATAACCCTAAACTCGGTATCCGATTTTACAATACACCATAAAGATGTGAGGCATTTGAAGCGCTTGATCAAGCGTACATTTAGGGGCAAAGGCTACTTGCGTGTAAAATTTCAGCTTCATAAGTTTTATGATTTATGAGTTATTTTTGGACGGAATTTCGACCTCTAGTGGTTTTATTTGAAAGACGCTCGTGCGTTATATTACGAGAGCTACTTGCAAGCTTAAAAACTTCGTGCCGTGTTAAATCTGTTTCATACATTTTTACCAAGTAACCGAAAATGAAATGAAACAAGCCATAAGAAACAGTTTTAAGCAATTTTCTATTGCAGCGGTGGCTGCCACCTAAAGGCAGCTGTGACGGCTGCCATGAAAATCATAGTAGCGGCGTTTGATTTTACGTTGTAAAAAAACTCTCTCTAGGGAAACCAATCAATCAACTTACTTTCATAATGTATCAGTGACGTCATTTGACGTTAAATTGCAGATGCTAGCCCAGCAATCGCAGTCTTAGAAAACCTTAGCTTTAAGCTTGGTTTACAACAAAAGTACAGACTATTTATTTCGATACACAAAAATCATTCCAACTTTGTATTGGCAAGAGTAATCCTTACCGATTCCATTTCAACCAGGTTTAAAAGAAAATCTGTTTTATATTCGTTGAATTCTATAAGCGCCAAACTTGCAATAATCTGTTTTCTAAGTTTTAAAACACGCTTCAATCTGGTAGCGTTCCATAAAATGTTTTTATACAAGTTTGTACTCTACAATTTCTTCTTTTCTTGCAGTAGGTAACAAAATTTTATACTTTGTTTACAGTTACTTTTCAAAGCTTTGAAAATTTTGTACTAGTTATAGACTCCCTGAGTGAATGCTGAAGTATTTTATTGCTAACATTTTTATTTAAAGTGTATTCCATCGAACGCTCGTTCGATTTTTTTTTCTTCGTTGCATTATATTAGTTTACTACAGGATCTTTAACTTATCTTTATCTACAAAAATTTTGTCTAATTAGTAAACTCTTTTCTTTACCAATATTTTGTTTTTATATATATAAAGGCATATAAGGTGAAAATGTGTTGGTACATATTACCTCTTTTATATTTCACTTAATTTCCTCATAATGCTTCATTAAGCGGAGCAGTGGTTGCCGAGTGGAAACGGCCGCCACTAACGAGTTGTAGGTCGTAGGTTCGAACCTAGATAGGCAGTTTTCTTTGTGTATATAGTGTATACACACATGTATCGAATTTCTTCGTTAGATTCTCTCATTTTGACGGACAGGAAAATAATTGAAAAATGGCCGGAAATCATTTTTACGTTTTTTTTAAATCTCATCTATTTAATGTTATCAAAACCAGCCAGATACAAACAGTACAGCCAAAGACATTTTACGACAATTATAACCCTATAAAATACGAAAGAACGTTTTCCCCGACCTAATATTATGTGTAATTATTTCATCATCACTGCTCTCAAAACGGTGGAGTAAAACATCAAGAGGAAACCAGCATTTTCTAAAACCAAAAATTCAAAAACGTGTGACATCTACCAACTGGGCCCGCGTGAGGATTTACGGCCCACTTCTTTCCATAGAGAGGAGGCCTATATCCCACCAGTTGAAACATTATAAGCTGATTATACTTGTTTGTTACTACCTATATCATATCTATATCCCCGTAGATTTTATATCCCTTAGAATATCTAACTTCCTAATACTATAATGTCCTTATATGATTGCGATTCCGTTAAGTCGGGAACATTTAATTTTCTTACCTCAACATAACTTGTGTCTCTTGAGACTTCATCCTTGGGATGGCAAATAATATTTGACAATCTGGATATTACACTATCAAGGCTTTCCTCTTTGTATATATCAAAATGGCCATGATCAAATCGTCGCTTCTGATATACTTATGTAGGTATAGGTTAGTTGGCAGATACCTAGATAATTGAGTTTTAAGATAAAAGTTTAATTCATCTGAAAAACATGGGCTAACAGAACAATGCATAATTAATAAGTGACTACTGTAAATAAGATTTTTGTTCTTAGTCGATTGCATTTGTTTTGATTGAATCGAGACAAAAAGGTTTTACACCAGCAACCTAATTGTGTAACACACTATTAATCAGAATCTAAATCATTTTGAAGGATATTGCTAATCCATTGCTTCATATTATGTTCGAACATTTGTCTGCTCAACAACGTAAATAACGCAATGAATGTTGTTGAACTGTCAGTATGAAAGCCACTCCTACTGTTAGTGTGTTACGCAATTACCCCGCCGATTGAAAGTTATCGATGGATGAGAATTAAAAAATAAGGTTTCTACATCGGATTCCAACTTAACAATGGGTGGGAATTAAAATTGTTAGGTTATTATTATTGTGTGTTGGACATATAACCATTTACACTAGGTATAATATATTCTTTATTAGAAGTACCGACCTTCCTACATTTTCTCCCTAGTAGGCAGTTACATTTTCGTAGAAAATTCAAACAAACTCTTAGGAATGGTCGGGTTAGTTTCTGTTCGTAGCAGCAAATACTTACTACTCGTATAACACACAAAAGGAAAACAACTTGAGTGCTTCTCGAAATTGGGACGGCAAACACTTAACCTTTCCTTCTTTTTGAATAATAATAATAATAAGTCAAAATATATTTCCGTTAAGGAAACCCTTGTAGTGATTAGGATTGTAATAATAAATGTGGAGTTTACTGAAGAGGCTCTCGTTAGGTAGTTTGATCGATACTTTTATACAGAAATTGGAAATCCTGGACACGTTGAGCCTTGTTAGGAGTTTCTCCTCTACTAATCCTGACCGCAGGAAATTCGCTACTTATTCTTCTGGAAATATTTTACACCTTGCCTCGTTAGTCTTGTGGTCGCAAGAGCTACTGCTGAGCATGAGGTCCTGGGTTCGATTCCCAGGTTGGGTAAAGTGTTATTGAGTTTTTCCAATAGAAATTGTCAATAGCAGCCCGGAGTTTGGATTTGTGCCCGGTTGAAGGCAATAGGTTTGCCCCCTATTACATGGGACTTAAACATGACTGGCGGAATGTAGGTGTACTGCAGGTACACCCAAATCTTCGGGGAAACAAGGCGTGTTGTTCAAAAAAAGGAAAACAAAAAAAAATACAGTAAATAGGAAAATCGTCGTCGAAAATAAACGAATAATAATTATGGGATCAATGCTTGGGTAGTTCTCCTGTCTTGTTTGAAACGGGTTCTTATATCTATTCAGTAATATCGCACACCTAGATTAAGGGTGGCACAAATCAAAATATTCAAATCGAGTTATTGCGATTATCGGAATCTGTATGATGTTGTTTATTATTTTATTAAGATATTAATTGAGAAAATTAATATACAACATCATACAACAATAATTCTAAATCGGTCAAATAGTAAACGAATACCTAAAACGTTTTTTGCTGTTCCTGAAAAAAGAGGTATCTTGAGTTGTGCAAAGATCTAAGTGTGCGATATATATAGAGTAACATTATAAGTTTTCGTAGAGTTGAATTGATAATAAATGAATTTTGATAAGTCAATGACAAACATAATTGGTGAAATGTGGGTGGTGGGTGTGGTTGCCTAACCCTTCGAGAAAAGTAAGTGTGATGAAATGTAATATTATTTTACACTGTAATTTATGAGTCACAAAAAATATAATTTTCTTCTATACTTATACCAACAGATACCTACTGTAAGACTGCGTGGTCGTTTTGATAGAACTCAGAACTCAGCCTATTTTGCGCCAAGTCACGATTTGGCGCAAAATAGTCTGAGTTAAGGGGTAGTCGTTATGTAAGGGTCAGTCACGACTGACCCTCCCGGCCCGTAATCTTTACAATTATATGAAGAAACAACCTAAAAGCATACAATCGGTAGTATTCAAGTAGGTACGTAAATCTAGAAATCAAACCTTGTCTTATTTCATCCGGGAATACACACGTCCAACAAAGGTGACCAATTAATAGATATCTTATGTAGTTACGACTCGTATAAAACATTTTGTCAGTCCCAAAGCACACGTTACATTAATTATCAAACAAAACTGTACTGATCAGCATTCAAGTCCAAACACGGAACCCAATTTGAGACGGCGAATTGAATTTCAAATAGCTACACTAACTGCTTCGGAGGGGCTAAATTAATACTGTATTTACCTTTGTAGGTGTTTACACTGCCAGAGAAAATTATAAGGAAGCTAAATTGGGTGTCTCTTCAGTTATTCATACTCCCTACTGATATTGTTAACGTGAAAGTTTGTAAAGATATTTCTTTGTTCGTTACTCAGTCACGTATAAACGGCTAAACCAATTTGGATTATTTTGGGCAAATACATAGTCCATGTTCTGAATCAAAATAGAGGGTACTTTTTATTCGGGTATATAAAGTATTTTTTACTAGAACGTGAGTGAATCTGCGGGCGACGGTAGTCCTAACCTATTAAACAGATAAATCGAAGTGTCTATTTCTTTGTTTCATCTTTACGCCTGACTTACATTATCAAAACTCTTAGATAGACATAGAATATTTTTCATATCCGGGTACATGAAGTAGCTCCCCTAGATTTTTTAGGATGTGCTTGAAACTGCAGGCAACAGACCGCATTCAGCAAACCGTAAGTCAGCAGACAGTTTTTGTTACCGGAAAGTTGAGTGACACAGGATGCCTTGTGGCATTCATTAAGGCCCTCTTATAGTACGGTATGTCTTGTAGTGCGTCTCGGCGGGCACTGGCCGGCTGGTGCGAGCGCTTGAACTGCTAGATTTTGTATGTATTATTTTAAAAATAATACCGAAATTATAAAGGGTATTCTTAACATGCCCTAAAAACCAATAAGCCTTATCTTTTGATATAACTTTTACATGGTGTCGTGGTGGAATCTCTTCAAGATACACGTTTTAAATAGCGATTTTGCGTCGATTTTTGTTTTTTTTTAATATTATTATATTTTTATAATATAATATATTATATTATATATATTTATATTATTTATGTATATACTTATACTATATATAATATAAGTATTATAATTCACGTTTCTGTATTCACAGAGCACTTGACCACATGTTCAATTTTCCTAAAATATTTTTTTTTGCGCAACATTTACATTTGGCTAGATTTACAGGGGTATAAGAAAGTTAAACAGTACTGCAACCTCGCATTAGTCTGTCTTATGTTGGTACAACTTTGTACATAAAGTTTATATAATTAAACAACAGTTAGTGCCTATTTTATATTTAGAAGAGCCAGGCGGCCTACTTTCTAGGACCGTCAACGAAGAAACGAGCCCGTCCGAAAGTAGTTCAATACTTTAAAATTAACCCTACTCCCGAATAATAAACTTTTTTGGACGGGCAAATCACATCGGGAGTAAGGACAACTGTCAAATCGTATTATCGTTCATTCTTAGTTCGGACCCCGATCAAATCTTAGGTCAGTAACTGATACGGAGCAGGGAACGTCTGTTATTTTGGCCGAAACAACGGACTTCGTGCTTTGAGAGTAGACCCCCAGGTGTCTTCTCAGTGGCACAGTAATGATCAGTGTTTATGGACAGTTCGGAAGTATTTACTGCTAGATGTTTCTAAGTATTTAATAGCATAGCATTTTGGTGTATTTAGTATGCTTTTAGCTAAGTTGTAGCCTACAGACTTTCTCATAATTTGTATAGCGAGGAACAACGTCACAACTATCTCTATTTGAAGATCTAGATACTGGTTTCTCTATAAAACTATTACATCAACTAAACATTTTCTTAGCGTCTAAAAGTTAAGAACTGAAGCCAATATTTTCACCTCGTGAGTAATGAATTTATTCGCGTACAACTTGTAATCGATGTTCTTCAGAAAGGTCAGGTACGAAATACTCACAACCGGTGTGCGTGTATGACCACTGGCCATAGGAACGTGGACGACGCAAAAAGAGTATATAAGGATCGTAGCATTTTATAGTTTCTGTCTACCCCCATGGGAAGATGGCGTTAGTTTATGTAATTGGTACTAACTGGAGAGGAAAAGGTGATAATCAAAAGAAGAAAAAACTTATACGTTCTTCACTTCCTGAGAGCATGGCAACAGACGCATTAAGGCTCCTACAAACGGACGCGACACGCGACGCGAATCGTACGCGACACAAAGACACCACTCGTCGCGCGACGAGTGGCGCCTTTGTGTCGCACTGTCGCGTCGCGCCTGTCTGCGGGAGCCTTTACGCTTAATATCACGTCATCTACAACTTCCAAATTCTCTAAAAGGGTAATGTATGCCACCATTACTTAGCGAGTTAATGTAAATTATTTTACAAGGCTTTTATTTTATGCAAAAAATAATGAACTACAATGGATTTCATTTCCTTAAAATACTGGGTGTCCTTGTCGCCTGTGGATAATTTTAGTGTAGATTCGATCGAACTGTTTGTCTCATTCACTAGCAATTTTTTTTTCAAAATGTCAAATGAACCGTATTTTATTTTTATTTAAAAATAAAATACGTTTCATTTGACATTTTCATCCATTTTTTTTCATTTACGTTTTCATATTTCTTTATAGTAATTGTAAACGAATAAAATAATAAAAACTAAAATTACATTCTTACATTGTTAGAATGTTATTTTTTACTTTTTATTGTCTTATTCGGTTTTAATTATTTTAGGATGTTTGACAGTGGCTTAATGTATGAGGATGTGAATTCCTTCATTAAAAATGTCAGATCATAGGAAGTTATAGAATGATTAAGAAGGTACGCCAGATTGCACTAGGGAATCACATATCAAAATGCATCAATTACTTACAACTACTACATAACCATAAAGCTTTTTTAATAATAAGATACCTACTACAAGTGCAGGTCAATAAATTAAAAGAAGTGTTGATTTCTTTTATTTGATTATTTTGTAAGCACAGTACACAGCTCACAAACAACATACGGGCCTATTAGTATATCAATAAAAATTGAATTAATTAATCTTTATTTACTTACGTCCAAGTGACGCTAAAAAAAAGCTTACGTTCAAAGGTAAATATTTCGTCATCGAAATGACCAATCGGGTTAAGGCTCCCACAGACAGGTGCGACGCGACAGTGCGACAAAAAGGTACCGCTCGTCACGCGACGAGTGGTGCCTTTGTGTCGCGCGCGACTCGCGTCGCGTGTCGCGCCTGTTTGTAGGAGCCGTTATACTGAATTCACGATTAATGAATGACAGAAAACCATTAGTAAGTCATTGCAGTGATTCTAATTTATACCTTAGTTCACCGAGGTACGAGTTACATTGCAAAGACTTAGGTACTCATAGTTTTACGATGATCGTGAATGTCCTATTTTCTAACTATCAACTTCTAACTTCTAAATATCCTATAACAAAATTCCAATATCAATCAAAGAGTTGAATTTAAATGGATTTAAAAATAATCTTAAAGGCTCCCACGGACAAGCGCGACGCGACAGCGCTACCCAAAGGCGCCGCTCGTCGCGCGATACGCGGTGCCTTTGTGTCGGGCGTCGCGTCGCGCCAGTGTGTACGAGTCTTAAAGACTTGCTATGTAATAAATGTTATTATAATTTAAACGACTATTTGAATGATACTTTGACATCCTAAGCGTAATATTTTATACTCTGTCATCTTACTCTTTGATACTTTGACATCCATAAATTGTATGTTTATGATTTTATTTTTAACCGATATACTCAAATTGTAATTTTAATTCGTAATTATGTATCTAATCAATAATGTTAATACCAAGGGAATAATCTCTGTCCTGTAATAAGTGTATGTACCTAATATTTGCACGCCTCACTTGGCAGAATATGATGATACCACTTATTAATCTTAAGACCTTAATTATAATGTACCATTATAAGACAAATAAATGATTCTTATTGATGTGATAAAGCCTATTTATAAATAGGCAATTAACAGAAAATAAAAACAGCATTTTTATCGTTTTAAGGCTATAGGTTTCAGACATGTGACGGGAAAAACTTTAACTTGATACAGTGATTAACAACAACTACAAAGAATTACAAAATAATGGATTTTTATTGTTAGGAGGAAAATGTGCAATAATGGCACCTATTAAGATTTGGACGATAATTATTATTTCGTGCCAAAAGTTGACTGTTTCCGTTTCAGGATTTGATTGTTAGAATGGTTATGTATTTTGCGAATGATCTTTGTGCCATAAAATGGGGTTGAAGAGAGTTTAAAGTCAATAAAAAAGTTACAGAAGTAGGTCACCACCTGACTTATGGCTCCCGCAGGGAGGCACGGCGCGGCGCGACTCTTGTAGAACAATTTCTATGAAAACTTCAATGATATTGTTCTACCAGAGTCGCGTCACGCCGTCGCGTCGCACCTGTCTGTGGGAGCCTTAAATCATAAAATCGTCAGGCGCCTTTAAGTAGGTAGGTAAATAGTGTAAGGTAATAAAAGGATTATAATATTAAAGCTGGGGTTCTTTTATATTGTGAAATCTAGATATTTCTAGAGTAGTTGTAAAAATATTTGAAAAGAAATAGCTGTTCAAAAATGAATCCTAAACCAATATTCGTTTTATATTGTTTGTAGAACAAGTAAAGTAAGAGTTAAACGAACCATTCGAACCATTTCTTTGCTAGAGAGAAAACCTTTTAAAATAATACCCTAGATACGTCGTGAATATAATCCACGTTATTTAATTTACATCGGTGAAAGAAAAATATCGTGAGGAAACGTGGAATTATATATCGATACTAATAATAATCTAATATATACTAATAAATACTAAAAATAAAGCCGAAGAGTTTGTTTTTAGGGTTCCGTACCCAAAGGGTAAAACGGGACCCTATTACTAAGACTCCGCTATCCGTCCGTCTGTCTGTCCGACTGTCACCAGGCTGTATCTCATGAACCGTGATAGTTAGACAGTTGTAATTTTCACAGATGATGAATTTCTGTTGCCGCTATAACAACAAATAAAACATAACAGAAAACAAAATAAAAAATAAAACAGAAAAGAATATATATATATATATATAACAGAATAAAATAAAATAAATTAGGGGCTCCCATACAACAGACGTGATTTTTTTGACGTTTTTGTAGATAATGGTATGGAACCCTTTGTGCGCGAGTCCGACTCGCACTTGGGCGGTTTTTTTTTGTTTGAACATGCTAATCTCTAGAACTAACAGTCGGATTCGATTTGGCAATCAAATTCTTTTTGCGTTCTATAGCCCGCTTTAACATCACGCTACGATCCTTAGGAGCCCACAAAAAGAAAACGGGTCTTAAAGATCGCTAAGCGAAAACAAAGTAACAGCTCGGGCGGGCGATGCGGTGTGATGCGGTGGGTTGGGGGAACAAGAAATTTCACGCGGACAAGTAGGTAATATAAGGCGGAAATCGCCAACCCGTTCTGAGCAAGCTTGGTGATCAATGCTCGTGCCTTCTCTGTAGGTATAAGAAGAGGCCTTTACGCTGCAGTGGGACAATAATAGGCTGGTATTATTAAGTTATTTAATAGTTATTTATACATATAACGTGACCCTGTAATTTAATAATTCAATTATGATAAGATTTATCAAGTTACACCACGATTATCTATTCAAATTAAGGCTCCTACAAACAGGCGCGACTCGCGACGAGAATCGCACGCAACTCAAAAACACCGTCTTTCACGTGACGAGTGGTGCCTTTGTGTCGCGTGCGAGCCGCGTCGCGTGTCACGCCTGTTTGAAAGAGCCTTTAGGCCACGTTGATGAGCATCAAAGAAACCAAAGTTATAGTTCGTTACATAGTATACCAACTTTAACTTCTGGTTTGATCCTCCATGATTCATTTCGGTCCGAAATGCCCTGATCTACCAAAATCAGGGCGTTTCGGGCCGAAATCTTCACAACAATTTTACTATATCAAAATCAATCATGGCCACCCACTTACAATGGTGTGCTTGTGGGTGTAATTCCGTATAACAAACAGAATATAGTATGACAAAGCCCAACCCTCTACATCGTGTTGTCAAATCTTCTATCTACGAGTATGTATTTCTAATAGTATAAAAAATAATTTTTCGTGTTCGTCTGTGAGTCCGTTAGTTATTCTAAACGTCACAATGGATTTTGATGCCGTTTTCACCATAACTGAGAGATTGAAATAAAGAATTTAGTCCGGAAGTATTTAATTTTTTATTATATTTATTGATTTAGGAACTTTTATGCCAGTTACATTCGGAATATACATATATTAAACTTAAATATAATAATCTCGATGTCGTAAAAACCGTGCGAAGCAGGGGCGGGTCACTAGTTCTACAGAAAAACAACGGTATCACCTGGCGCGATTAAAGCTCGTCTGCTAAGTGATTAGTTATTGTGGTATTTCCCATCGACCGACTGTTGATTGCGGCCATCATAGCAGCAGAATTCATAATTATAGCAGCTTTGATCGGGTCAACGGACTCATATTCGTATTATAAAATCGCCTTTCGTGTCTGTCTGTGTGACCACGTTGTATTTCTAAACTACGCAACGGATTTTGATGTTGATTTTAGTATCATTTAGAGAATTTAATAATATTATAATCATATCATAATCGTATCATAATCATATCATGATCATATCATAATCATATCATAATCATATCATAATCATATCATAGTCATATCATAATCGTATCATAATCATATCATGATCATATCATAATCATATCATAATCATATCATAATCATATCATAATCATATCATAGTCATATCATAATCATATCATAATTTTTATGTGTATTACCTACACGTTATTATTAAACTTACCTTTATGATCTCGATGCTTTTTCAGTTCATAAATATCGTCCGAAGCCGGGGCAGATCGCTAGTATATTAAAAACAAGATTGCTGTTATTGTATTGAATACATTAAAAAGTATTTTTAAGTCTTTTGAAGAAGTCCGGGTGAGGACTTGCTTTTATAATTCCAATAAGTCTGAAAAAGATAATATGACGCCAATTCGTAAAATAAGAGCAAAGACACTTTACTTCAAAGTGATAAATATTTTCAACCTTATGAGCAATGAATTAGGTTCAAATTCACTTAGATAGGTCATTAAATTGAACACTTTGATCATATAGCTATTACATTTTGTTTGCGATGCGGTAGCATAAAGCCTTTGCAATCTATATTTCACATTTGTAAATATGTGACCGCTCGTAATACAGATTTACTTTTAAAAACCATGACTGCATTTAATACATATATGTGAAACAAAAAGCCTCTTTTGTTTTGAACAAGTAATAATTCGTATCTAGAATATCAGAATAGAACATTAACATTATGTCTGTCAATCTGTTTATAACTCAATTATATTATTTTTCTTTGGTAGCACTGCGTATACTCATTTTATGTAGTTCATAACAATATATCCCTATATTTTCTTCTCTAAAACCTCCGGGATAAGAATTCGCCAAGAGGAGATTATCTTCGACAGATAGATAAAAAAAACAATCAGCGTCAGGTGGTATACCTTGTGTTGTCACCTGACATTATGCTGAGCTGAGGCCCTTTTGGCACTTTATGCATTATTTTCTTTCTGTATTCTTAGTTTTAAAGTATTTTTGTCCTAATGCCAATAAACACATTTTTGTTCTTTCATTAATTTTAGAGAAAACATAAATAGGAACCAATAAGTTCTAATCCTTTACTTGTCTCTTATGATACATGTATATCATTTAATTAACTCATTAAATGAACCATCGAAACTGCGCAGATGTGATGGGTATCAATATCTAAACATGATAAAGCAAAAAATTAATTAATTTGATGATTTTTTTGTGGGTTCTTCGACCGCAATTAGTGCAGGCACTTGAAATATCAGTATTAAAACTCTGTTTTTGTTAATTGTGCTTTTGTTGTGTTTGTAACAAATAACTACATGGAATCAATATGTAACTACTTACATTTAATGATGTGCGCAACTTTAATAATCTATACTTATTAATATTATAAAGAGGTAAAAGAAGATGTTCCAAAATGTATGGAGCCTGGGCCAGGATCTTGTACACTATACTTAAAAATAGGGAACCACATTTAAAACAGTTCTCAACTGTCCAATTATTTCAAAATGGCTTTGTTTGCTGGTAAACCATAAGAAATTACACATGAAATTGCAACACACAACAAATCCCGTCATGGCGGTAAGCTGTCATTTTGATTGATTAATGTCATTTGACATGTTTATTGACACTGTTGTGACAGCTGACATTCCTCTTTCCATGGAAAATGGTCGATCTATTGTTTACTGTCATTGTTTTTAAGCACAGAGTATCTATGAGACGCCATTTTGAAAGTCGAAAAAGTATTTGATAATTATCAATTACCTACCACAACAGTATACATTTAAATGAATCTGCCGGTCGGATTTCAAAAATTCACATAAGAACGGCAATTATATTCAATTTGTAACAAAACAAATACCTTAGCTGTTCGACTACTGCTTTGCAAACCAATGCCCGATTCCCAACAATTAATAATTTTTATGCTTCCTTTTTGACATTTTGTTATACTATTATTGATAGTTCGTAAAACGTACACAGAAAAACATAAAGTTTAGACCTCTTCTGTCATATTCGGTTGTACTAATAATAAATATCTATGATTAGGTGACTGTTAATGAGAAATCTCGTGTGTAGTGATAGCTGTTCGTCAGGAATAATCTTTAGGAAAGCATCATGACCAGTGTGTGTCATTATGTAGTATATACAGAAACGTAGGCGTTCATTAATAACGAAAAACTTCGCGAGCAATGGCAAATTACTACTTACTGCAAGCTGCGTATGTCGACCGACCTCAAGAGGAGCTGCTTCTCACACGGACAACTGTACGTCGTCGCTAGCTCCCGCGTCATCAGTCCTGACTTTCCATTTTGGCTGCTGAGAACAAAACTACAAACGTAGTCTAAAGGGAAGTTTTATTAAATGTGGCTGTTGTTTTAGTATATTGTGGTGTCTTATGACTTCCACGCAAACAAAGTCGCGGGCAGAAGCTAGTATTTAACAATAAGTCCAGGTTTCCTCAAGATGTTTTCCTTCAAGTTAGTAATGTCCAAGTTAAACTCAGAAAGTACATAGAATTGAAAAAGTCACATTGGTACTTGCCCGGATTTGAACCCACAACCTTTTGCATGAGAGGTGAGGCCGTAACTACTGAGCCATCATGACATAACAATTTTATAAATTAAAATTAAGCACTGTTAACAATTCCATAAATTAATTCACAACAATAACAATAATTACTCCGAACTCCAACCGGCGGAGTTATTGCGTAACACACAGTAGAAATGGGTTTCATTTTGACAGTCCGACTACATTCATTGCGTTATTTACGTTCTTGAGCAGACAAATTTTTCGAAAATATGAAGCAATGGATCAGCAATATCCTTCGAAATGATTCAGATTGTGACTGATATTGAGTTACGCTAATTTAATTTTGATGTTTTGTTATCTGATCAAAGTTATTGTTATTTTAATTAATGAATTGAACAACTTTTTATTTAATATTTTTGCTTTTTAATTGTTATACTTAATTGAATTTCATTAAATTGTTTTTTTTTACCAATTAGTCATAAGAAATTATAATCAGAATATTTATACGCCGTTGACGGCAAGACATGGCGCTCATTTTATTAATATTGACATCTGTACTTTGTTTTACCTATGTTCTACAAATAAAAATATTTTAATTTGAATTTGGATTAGGGTGCAGGCTGTAACCAAAAAATTCGGCGATATGCCAATCACATTTACCGTTCAAAATTTTCATTTAACCCTATTCCGAATAGCTGACACGTAAAGCCGGCTTCACACGTCGCGTACGTTCCGTTCTCGTGTCGTTTTAATATCGGAGTTTGAACGGGTTCAGCATTATTTTTTATGACTAGATACATTCGTGACACATCTGGGCTGAAGAAGGCTTATTTTGTCAAACGTGTGAAGGTGCCATAAAAAATATTCTCGTGTGAAGAAATGGCTGTTTTGTTTTATGTAGTTGTACTGTGTTTTGGCAGTATAAAATGAGTTTCGTGGGGTTACGAGGGTCATTCAATAAATACTTAGCCTACAAAAAGTAAACGAAAATTTTGGAAAAGTGGCAATTTATTTTTCAACATAGTCTCCTTTTAGTTCGATACACTTAGCCCAGCGATGCTCCAACTTTTTTAACCCGTCCGAAAAATAGTTTTTGTCAAACTCTGCAAAATAGGCCTCCGTGGCGGCGATGACCTCCTCATTCGATCCATATCTATTCCCGGCGAGTGATTTTTTCAGATTAGGAAACAGAAAGAAGTCACAAGGGGCCAAATCTGGAGAATACGGTGGATGGGGCAGCAATTCGTAGCGTAATTCGACCAATTTGGCCATGGCAACGGCAGACGTGTGAACCGGTGCGTTGTCGTGGTGAAACAGCACTTTTTTCTTCGCCAGATGGGGTCGTTTTTTCTTTAATTCGGCGTCGAATCGGCCTAATAAATCGGCATAGTAAAGCCCTGTAATTGTTTTACCCTTCTCGAGGTAATCGATGTAGATCACACCTTGTGAATCCCAGAAAACGGTGGCCATAACTTTTCCGGCCGATTTTACAGTTTTCGCCTTCTTTGGAGCACGTTCCCCGGTCTGGATCCATTGTTTTGATTGCTCCTTGGTCTCTGGTGTGTACCAGTGGATCCAGGTTTCATCGACGGTCACAAAACGACGCAAAAACTCCGCTGGATTCATCTTAAACAGCGCCAAACACGTCTCCGATGTGGTCTCACGGTTGCGCTTGTTTTCTGGTGTGAGTAAACGCGGCACCCATCGCGCCGACAGCTTTCTCATGCCGAGTTCCTCGTGAAGAATATGATGCACTGTTCCTTCTGAAATGCCTACAGTCTCAGCTAGCTCCCGAACCTTCAATCGGCGATCTGCCAATACGAGATCATGGATTTTTTTAATGTTTTCCTCCGTAGCAGCTGTTTTCGGTGCACCTGGACGTGGTTCATCAAAAACCGACGTACGGCCACGTGCAAACTCGTTGAACCAATTCTTGACGGTGGCCATCGATGGAGAAGAGTCACCGTACACAGCATCCAAGCGCTCTTTGATTTCGATGCGCGTTTTCCCTTCCAAAAATAGGAATCGAATCACCGAACGATATTGCTCTTTTTCCATTTTTGTAAAACCGATCGACACGTTCGCTTCCATAAGTTGTCAAATTAAAACAAATGAAGGGATTGGAATGAAAATTTGAAAAAAGAATTAAAAAAGAATGTGCTACACTGTGGTAAAACTCTTTTGAAACTACAGCGCCCTCTGGCGATGAGGCTAGGTACTTATTGAATGCACCTCGTATGTAGGTAGATGTTATCGAAGAAGTCAAGTGTTTTGCTCCAGAATATTGTTGGTTTTTCTGGGTTTCCCTCTTCTGCGTAAGATCGAATCATATTGTGACAAAAATCACGCTTTTATTATTCATGTTTATGTTTATGAATATTTCATGGATATATTATTAGGTACCCATGCTGTACTATGTTTCTAGGTGATGGATTTTATATCTTTGTAGTGAAGTTGGTACTTTTATTTTGTACTGAAAAAGATGGATCACAATAGTATACGTGCTTATAAATAAAGAGGGCAAAATAATATTGACCTTCGATAGTTTGATAGGCACACTGCACACAATAATGACCACGAAATAAGCACTAACTCAAATTTGCTATAATCACAATGTAATTATAGTGGTCAAAGTCATTTAATCACATGTACGAATATGTGTTACTTATTTATGAAAGCTGTAGAGTGTGTTTGTTTGTTTGAATTCGCTAATCAAAGTCAAAGTCAAAGTCAAATCATTTATTTCAAATAGGCACTTAAAAGGCACTTTTGAACGTGAAACTTGACAAAAAATTGAATTTATTCTAGTTGCCCCTTCCAAAAGGTGGTTTCGTATGGAGAAGAATGGGCAAGAAACTCCACCGTTACTCTTTTTAATCTCCGGAAACTCTTTTTGCATTTGGTAGCCCAATTCTTGAAGAAGGTTATAAGCTATTTAACATCACGCTACAAGTCGAGCATAAAGAATAAAATTGAGCCGTCGCGGGACGCCTGGCAGATGTGAAACATCGAAACTTTTCCTATAGAAAATATAGTGTGGCGACGCGTCGCCACGCCAGCAATCGGTTTTACCCACGGCTATAGATGTTTCACATTAAAAGTAAGAAAGAACGTTAAGCGAAAATGAAGTAATGGTGCGGGCGGGCGATGCGATGCTACAGAATATAATTTTTGTATGTTAAAACAAGAAATTTCACGCGGACAAAGTCGCAGACAGAAGCTAGTAATAGGTAATACATAAATTATGAACAATGTATTTTTATAACATGGTAATTAAGCTAGAAAAACAAGCCTTTATTTTCCATTCAACTGACCTTCTATACTATGTCCGTAATGATACCGGTTCTTTTAATTTATACAAGTAATTATTTCAATTACTTATAACTCAACTAATTATGACGTCTAATAAAACCTTATTTTACTACCGACTATTTAGCAGATCTAACGAGGTTTAAAATGGTTTGGTACACTGAAAAGAGAACTTAGATTAACTTAAACTGGCTAATTTACTTGTGTCTGATGTCTTACGGTACGTATCTACATAAACAGGGTCAAATTAAATTAACTAGCGAAACTCCGCAGATGTGAAGGGTATAGATATCTTAACATGATAAAGCAAAAAATAAATAAATTTGATGATTTTTTTGTGGGGTTATCGACTACAATTAGTGCAGTCACTTGAAATATCAGTATTAAAACTCTGTTTTTTTTTTGTTTAAACTTCACAGACGTGATTGGTTGGCGTTGGTTCGATATCTAAACACGATAAAACAAAAGAAATCATTTTATTAACTCATACTTCAAGTAACAACACTGCCAGCGGTCGTTGACATTTAGATATCTATACCCATCACGTCTGTAGAGTTTCGCTAACTAATTTAATTTGACCCCGTATGAATAAATATTATGTTTTGTAAAAATGTCGTGATGGCCCAGTGGTTAAGGCCCCGGGACCAATGGAACTTTTCAATTCATATGTACTGTCTTTCTGAATTCATCTTGAACATTACTGTCATCGGTAAAGGAAAAACATCGTGAAGAAACCAGGCAGTCTCGACATTAGATAGCGACAAAAATCTGTCGCTGTCGTATCGATGTCTAATTCCTTTAATAGATTTTCAACCTTATGCTTCGGAAATAAAGTTGAAAATCTATTAAAGGAATTTGACATCGATACGACTTAGCGACAGATTTTTGTCGCTATCTAATGTCAAGACTGCAGGGCCTGCCCTGCAGTCTCGACATTTCCTTCACAATTCCTTTAATAGATTTTCAACCTTATGCTTTCGATATAAAGTTGAAAATCTATTAAAGAAATTTGACACCGATTAGACTTAACGACGGATTTTTGTCGCTAAGTCGTATCGATGTCAAATTCCTTTAATAGATTTTCAACCTTATACTTTGGAAATAAAGTTGAAAATCTATTAAAGAAATTTGACATCGGTACGACTTAGCGACAGATTTTTGTCGCTATTCATGTCGAGACTGCAGGGGCTGGGCTGGCAGTCTCGACTAGATAGCGACGCTGTCGCAAACTACCGATCGCTAAATATTAAGGTGAATCCTCAGTTGCAGCCCGCAAAATTCAAATTTTCTATAGTTTTTTGCAAATTGCAGCTCTGTTTTAAGTCGTATGTTGATCATAATGCGATTCTAGACTGTGGGAATTATATATTTATTGAATAATAATCATCAATTTCATATCAATCGTCAAATTCAAAGAAAATTTGAACTTGACGAACCTGCCTTTGACTTCATAAAGAATACAACATTATGAAACAAAATGGTTAGTGCTGGCTGCTATTAATATAAACACTTTTACAAATCTAACATCTAAATATTTTGCACTAAAACTAATGTGTATGTTTACCTCTGGATTATGCTTGAATATTTTAGCTCGCGTTCCATTTACACATGAATATTATAACGCTTTCAATGAAAATATTCTGCTTCTGACAAAATAATGGATTAGCTCATTTAATATTAATAATTATATCCACACCCGATCGCTTGAATGTTACCTTCGGTGGAAATCTAATAGCAAACTAAAATTTAATACTGGAAAATAATATTCTTTATTGGTCCCACTGGTGGGCAAAAGCTGGGCAAATGATGGTTCTACTGGTGGGCGAAGACGACATCATAAGTATTTTTTGTTGCATTTTTAACCGCCTTAAAAAAAATGGAGGAGTTTCTCAATTCGTCTGTATATTTTTTTACATGTGTTCCATCAGAACTTTTTGCTAAAGGAATCGATTTTGATGATTCTTTTTTTATTTGAAAGCTGGTGCATCTCATGTAGTTTCGTATAAATTTGTTTAAGATCTGATCAGGAGTTTTTGAGTTATCCTTAATAATGCGTATTTCCACTTAATATACATTATGATGTTTTAATAATTTCCTGTCACTGTTATTTACATACCAAGTAGTGATATACGAATTTGTGTGAGGTACCACAACTAAAAAGTGAAAAACAATTTTTTTTTACAAAAAAAAAGTCGGTTGTTTAATTTGTACTTAAAAAAGTTTTTTTTTAAATTGTGCTTTTTAATCTGTGCTGAGCAAATATATTTTCCTTCTTTCTTTCATCTCTTCTCATACAGAGGACTGAGCATTGATCCAACTGCATGTTGGCAACGTTTTGGCTTTGGAGTTAGAAGCAAATTAGATCAAAAGACCAAAATAACTTATTGTATGGATTAGTTGAGAGTAGGTACGTTTACTTTATAAGAAAATATTCATGAAAGTGTATTGATTATTTAGTTATCGATGAATACCAACAACTTTCCACAGTTCTTCAATATGAGAAACCATGTATTTCAACTCTCAACGGTTAAACAGAAAAACACTCTAAATATATTCATTTTCAAACATTACCAAGATACTATCTAGAATATAAAATAAGCAGTGCAACAAAATTCCAGTACGTTTTTATTAAATAAAAATATTCGTTACGGTTTCTTGTCTGTCCCAGCTGTTTACTTTTATTTATATTTGCCCGCTAGAGGACTTGCTAGTCGAGCTTAACCAGCTACCTCATTTATTTTATTCGTCCCCTTGACTCGATGCGAGCGAGTAGGTCCAATGACCGCTCCACTCACTGCTAAGACGATGTATGTAAAAACATACAGGCTGTTTGGCAGAACGTTGAACATACGAAAATGGTGGATAGGTGGGGTCGTCTGCTACTTACTCAGCCCTAATTTATTTGGCTCCTCAATCATTTTTTGTTTTTTTTTAATGCAAGTTGAAATTAAGATTTAACTTTTTTCTAGCTAACATCTGAATAAAGCAATAATTTTATAAGAATCTGCCAACACTAAAGATTAAAAAAAAATTTTGCCTGTTTTACCCATTTGTAATAAAAATTACACTTTAAAGTTAAGAAAGTGGTGAAACTAGAAGAAAGCAGTTTTTCTTTTAAATATCCAGGGGCCAGGGCCAAATAAATTAGGGCTGAGTAAGTAGCAAATGACCCCACCTATCCACCATTTTCATACTCGTATGTTCAACGTTCTGTCAAACACCCTGTAGAATAAAAAAAAAACGCATAGAAGCGACACACAAAAATATACTTTACTTTACTGTTTTTATTGTCGAATACATCTGTCAAAAACCAGCACATTGGTTCTGATTCGGACATGTGTCACAGGAGCATTATGCTCAAACATCACCTATCTAGGTGATGGTGGTGGTGGTGGTGGTGGTGATTTGAATATTTAATAGATATTGTATAAAATAAACAGTACAAGAAATACTGTATTTTTTATTGAATAAAAGCGTTCGTTGTCAGCAGTGTAAAAATCGGCAAGAAAGCAGCTCAGTGGTTCTGATTTGTGCATGCCACAGGAGCATTATGCTGAGCGATAGCTGATTTTCCTACCTTTTATCTATTTGTTATTTTTTTACATTTATTGTTAATTATTTATGCTACATAAATAAACGTATTTCCTTTTTTTTCCTCATGCTAGCGCACCAGCCCACGTTACCCAATCAGGCTGTAGGCATTCAGAAGGATTTTTAGGAACGGAAAGTTTCACTTCTAAACATTTTTATTCTATGGCACACTGTACCTACAATACGCGTCCAACTTCATACGTTTCGTGACGTAAACGCCGCCTTGAAATCCACTAAATCAAGACTGACCGTCATAAAGAACTGGAATGGTCTAGAGGACGCTCGGCCAAAGACTTTCTAGTTCAACTGTCGACAATTAAATAAACTTAGACCTTTTAAAAAGTAATAAAAAATTGTTTTTATTGCTTGCGTAAATAGGCGAAGGGAGTAGTGATGTATTTTAAAGGGCGAATAATAATAAATTACCAAACACTGTCTGTGAACGTCTTGGAATGCCTAATAAAATAACTAGTGTTTAAGTTTGGCATATATTTAAACGAACCTTTAATAAATCTCATTTAGAACTCCAAACAATGATAACGACTAGACCCTCTAATATAATGATTGCGCCTCATTTTGTAAACCTCTAATAATAATTTGTATTGGTCACAATTCCAACCTTTTTTTTTTCCAGGATGGAAAATCCTCATGGATGACCTCCGCCCTGTGGGGTCTGTCAGACTCTTATTGACTACAAATCACCCGGTGTTCCGTCTCACACCTGCGCCGGGGGTCGCGGGAATGTAAGATAGTTCCGCAACCCCCGGCTGGTGCGAGCCCGCCACTGCGGGCCCCGTCTGGTCAAACTGGGGGAGTGAAGTGTTTGACTCTCCCCGCGACGTCTAAGAGGGGCGCGCGTGGAACATTACGCGCCGTCCACTCGGGTCCTAATGTATGGGGCGACAGACGTCCCCGTGAACAACTTTTTTTTTTTTTTTTTTGTTCCGGGGTGGAAAATCCTCATGGATGTCCCCCGCCCTGGGGGGGCGGAGGGGTCTGTCAGACTCTTACTGACTAAAAACCACCCCGGTGTTCCGTCTCACACCTACGCCGGGGGTCGCGGGAACGTACAAATCTTCCGCAACCCCCGGCCGGTGCCGGCCCGCCTCTGCGGGCCCCGTCCGGTCGAGCGGGGGGAGTGAGGTGTTTGACTCCCCCCGCGACGTCTAAGAGGGGCGCGCGTGGAACACTACGCGCCGCCACCTCGGGTCCTGATGTATAGGGGGCGACGGACGTCCCCGAGTCCGTCGCCCCTGGACCCATTTAGGGGGGCTGGAAGAGGGCGTTGTCCGCCCTCCGCCGACGCCCGGTGCGCCTGCTGCGGGCCGGGTGAGAGGATGAGATCTCTCGCTCCCTTTCCGCAGCCTCCTTCTGCGAGATGACTGTTTCGCAGAAGGATACCACCGCGTCCCAGGACTCCTCGCCGCCGACCATCGCATTCACAACGGCCGGCAGCGAGAGGTCACTCATCACTCCTGAGATGAGGGCACGGCGCGGCTCCTCCCAAGCGGCACACTCTGCCAGCGTATGCCGCGCCGTGTCCTCCCGACAGTCGACGCAGTGGTGACACCGGGCGTCCGGCTCCCTGTTTATGCGACACAGGTACTTCCCGAAGCAACCGTGCCCCGAGAGCACCTGCGTCACCCGAAACGACAGGGAGCCGTGCCTCCTCCCGAGCCAGTGGTCGAGCACCGGCCGGACCGCCTCGATGGTGACGAGGCCGGCGGTAGGGCGTGAGAGCCTGTCCCGCCATTCCGCCACCAGGACCTCGCGGAGCTGCGACCGACGCTGCTCCATTTGTCGCTGCATCGGTCGTTCGCCCCGCGCCCGCGCTTCCTCGCGCCACCGGTACAGTGACGCGA
Source organism: Dryobotodes eremita (assembly GCA_917490735.1). NCBI lineage: Eukaryota > Metazoa > Arthropoda > Insecta > Lepidoptera > Noctuidae > Dryobotodes > Dryobotodes eremita. Next base: position 10,612,919 of record OU823251.1, on the reverse strand, counting down.
GCACTTTCGCCTCCAGGTCCCAGGGCGGGGATCCGGCCAGTGCACAAGCCGCCTCGTAGGAGATCGTGCGATAACCCCTGATGACTCTGACGGCCATCGCTCTCTGCGGCTTTCGCAGAACAGAGATGCTGCCGGCCGTCAGGTCAGCCGCCCAGATCGGGGCCCCGTAAAGGGCCATCGACCGCACGATCCCCACGTAGAGCCGCCTACAAGCGGCGCTCGGGCCCCCCAGATTGGGAAGCAGCGTTGACAGCGCCCCAGCCGCGCCCAACAACTTGGGCGCCAGCTGCCGGAAGTGGGGGCCGAAATCCCACCGGCTGTCGAGCACCAACCCCAGGTACTTCATGGTGGGCTCGACAGCGATTCGAACCCCCCCCACCACAATGTGGGATCCGGATGGTGGCGCCCGCCGGGGACCATGAAACACCATGGCCTCCGACTTGTCGAGGGCCACCTCCAGGCCAAGGCGCCGTATGCGGCTCACCGTCTGTGAGACCGCAGCCGTCGTCAGCAACGCTGCCTCCCTGTACGAACTCCCCCGGGCCGTGACCAGCGTGTCGTCAGCGTAGCACGTCAGGTCGTCGCCCGGTCGGAGTTCGCCCCTCAGCACCCAGTCGTACCCGATGTTCCACAGGAGCGGGCCCAGGACCGAGCCCTGTGGAACACCGCACGACATGCGGCGCTGGTTGACGCCATCGCGCCCCCCCGTGAACACCTAACCTAACCCTTTGGTCAGGCCAAGTTACTGTGGCCAACTGTGAGAAAAGGCCGGAAAGCTAAAAAGAGGCTCAATTATTCAAAAAAGTGTCCATCATTAGAAGGTCAATAAGTTTTTAGGGGATCAATTTTCTTTTTCCTTTATGATTTTCGTTTTCTTTTAGTGAAGTTTATTAAAAATGAAAACATAAGAAGGAAAAGTCTTTGAACATGTTTTACTATAATATTATCTATTACTTATCTATTCTAATTTTGCAATATATGCTATTACTTTTCACACATAAACACATACACATAACATCACGCCTGTATTCCTCGAAGGGTTAGGCAGAGGTGTACCTATAGTACACCCACACTTTGCCAGTTATGTTTAAGTCCCATGTAAGAGGGGGCGAGCCTATTGCCATCAACCGGACACAAATCCAGACTCCGGGCTGGGGGGAAATAAGTTTTCCTTGTCCACAAATTAGCTAATTTAATTTGTGTCTAAGTTTGCGTCATTTAGCATAAATTAGAGTACGAGTATATCATGCGCTCTCTCAAGCAAGAATAACGTAATGTCACACAAGAAAATATCCAGACAGACGTTAATTGTCGCAGATAATCAATCAGCACGCACCTGCTCTATTAATCTTACTTACACCCATCTAGCTATACATATAACCAGGAGATACTAAGATCTATCTCTATAACAATGACGTCATGGTTCAAAGGACCAACTTTATCCAAAGTCAAGGATACTAAAGGTAAGGCAAAGCTAAGGGCAACATTCACAGATCGCAATTTGAATATACTTTATACTTAGTAAAGTGAGAGTCCCATATGGTTATAAATCTTATTCTTAAGCCAACAATGTTTATATTTGTATAAGCGAATGTGAGCAAGCATTTTATTCGAATATGAATATGCAGGCTGAAGTGGCAATGGGCCGGCCATATTAGCCGTAGAACCGATGACCGTTGGAGTAGACGTGTTTTTGAGTGGAGACAGCGGTTCGGCAAACGTGCGTGAGGTAGGACGCCCTCAGGCTAGGTGGAGTGACGATCTTCGAAGGGATGCTGGTAGCAGCTGGATAAGAATGGCCGAAAATCGAGTTGAATGGCGTGCGATAGGAGAGGCCTATGTCCAGCAGTGGACTGCTATAAGCGGATGATTATGATGAATATTATAGTGCGGTCTGTGAATCTTACCCTTAGCATGATTTAGGTAATAGTTTGCTATACTTTTATCACTAACATTTTGTCCTAATCTTTATATCCTAATAAATGTTACACTCACTTACTGAATGTCAAGGATATTTCTAAACTATCTCCATCTTAGTTTATTGACGTAAACGTAGTGAGATAATGTTTAGTTCCTGATCTAGAGGAGTAATAAAATCTGGAAAACAGACAATGAGGCGACATGTCAAAACACTCACGATTTGCTAATAAAAAAGGAATCGTGTTTATTAGGTGTTTCTAGTTTAAGTTTGTTGTGCTCGTTTGTAAGCAAGCATATTGATGGAAAAGCATATTGTAGTAAAAATACGATAGGTCTTGAGGACCAAAATAAGGAGGACTGAATGTAAAATAAGCAAATAAAGTACAAAGTTAGGTACAGTAAAGGTTAGAACATCAGAGGTAAAAACTGACTGTATCTAATGATTTTTAATTTATGGAACCTAATAACTCAAATCTTGACTATGTAATAGAAAAAAATTACGGTATTGCTGAAGTTAATTATTAAAAACTGTAGTATTATCTACGATCCAAAAAGAGTACAAAAGTCCATCTAAATAGCCCATTCACCTTCCATAATTTATTATTTTGTGTAAAACAGGTTTGATGATAAATTATTCCACGCCTAAATTAATTGAGTAGAAAATGCGCCCAAAAGGCATAAAAAGGTCGGTCAAAACGCCAGGCTTCCATAAATAGACGGTTCCTGCCCATGCATTGCCGCCTGAAATGAGTATGATTTTGCAACTTCTTTTCATAAACCAAGTCAGTGAATAAAAAATAAAAAAAAGATAAAGATGTAAAAAAGATAGGTGCGAGCCAAAAGGATTGAATTTATTAACAAAAAAAAGTATGTAGTGTATGTAAATGGTTAGTTGTATACCTGATAATTTACTATTGTATATTAGCATGACCTGTTAGGAGCGTTGGCAAACCGACGGCCAGGTGCGTCGACGACCTACAGGAGACCGCGGGGAAGACCTGATGAGACTCGCACAGACCCGGTACAAAAGGGAGGAGGCGTATACTTAGCAGTGGGAACTAGGCTTCCAATGATCATAACCTGTTAACAGTCCAATATAATATTAATGTGTAATATTATTTATTTAATTACAATGGATATTTCTCTTTAAATAGAAATAAGTCTAGTCTAGTATCTATTCTATTTAGCACAATAGACAGGCAATTTTAAACAAAATGTCTATAAAACTCAACCTTTTAAGATCAGATAAGTTAATCATTTATTTGCTCAAACTGCAAATTTTCAGCATGCAAGAGATGTTAAAAGTAAAGATAAAAAACGAACATAACCTAAGTTCACAAGTCTGTAATGCAAAGGCATTTTCTCGACACGACTTTGGAATAAACTGCGTTCGTAAATATAATGCGAGGAGACGTGTGTTGATAGCAACATAACGTCTTTTAAATTAAACTTAAACGGTCCTTATTCTAGAGTACCCGACTTTAAGCGTAAACAAGTGACTAGCAAAAAAAAGTTAATAACACCAATTCTGGTCTATAAATAACTTGACTATAAAAATGTTTCTGCTAGTTCAATTGCCTCCACGCGGAAAATTGTATACGGAAGGTTGCTACGACATAAGAGGTGGGTACTGAGGACGTCAATGTGTCAGAATGTACCTAAACGGAACTCGCTGGGTAGCATTCTTGCTCTAAAATAAGGAAAACCCAACTATTTCGGTAAAACCCAAGTGTCATAATTGTTATATTTTATTAATCAAGTTGATTTAAATATTGTATGTTACTCTTCAACTTGTACAGAATTGTGCAGCATCCAAAGCACAAGCCTGTACGCGCAATATCGTAGAAAAAATCATGGAATATTCTCACGGAAAGTAAACCCTGTCTTTGCCAACATAATATATATATATTATAAATGTTATGTTGTTGTGTGATTTGATTGTTTCCGTAGAACATTTGGTGGCTTAGTTTGTTGCATTTTAACTCCAATAGACTGTACAGAGCAGAAAGTAACTAGACACAGGCAGATGTTACGACAACTTGCCTTTCTAAGAATAAAAAATTGGAGTTAGAAACTTGAAACACGACAAAGTTTGCAGGCGTCTTGATACTGATGAAATAAAACATACTGATAACAAGAAATCAACATATCAGGGCTCCAATTCACTATGACCACTTAACGATTCCTTACTTCGAAACCACGTCAATTCCTTATCTAACCACGACATCAACTAATAACGTAATCTCTATGATACAATAAACGAAACCGTTTCTCTAAGACACGATATTGACGTGGTAACATTACACTGGGAACAATAATTACCATACAGAATTGGGGCCCAGAGAAGCCCCAATTCTGTGTCATATGTATATGTATGTATATCTGTATATATTAGGGCTTTACCTATGAAATTGCCGTTCTGCAGTACTGGCCATTTCAAATCAAAATAATTTTTGTTTGGCTATGAATTCTAATTTCAAATTAATTTTATTTTAAAAACATGGAATTCTTTTTTCAAATTTATTCATTTGTTTATGGATTAGTGTTACATTTTCATCGCATTTCAATCTTTTTCGTCATCATGGATACGTTAAAAATTCGAGTAATTATGGAATATGAGTACCGTCGTGGCAGCAACGCGGCACAAGCGGCACGCAACATCAACGACGTTTACGGAGCTAACTCTACAAACCAACGCACCACCTGTTATTGGTTTGCTCGCTTCCGTTCTGGAAATTTCGACCTGAAAAATGAACCTCGCGGTCGTCCGAAGACTTTGGTCGACAATGACGAATTAAAGGCGATTGTGGAAGCTGATGATACACAATCTACGGCTGAATTAGCAGCAGCTTTCGACGTTAGCGTCAAAACAATATTGGTCCATTTGCGTCAAATTGGCAAGGTAAAAAAGCTTGACAAATGGGTGCCCCACGAACTCAATGATCGCCAGCGCGAAGTACGCGTCGAGACGTGCCTTGCACTGCTCAACAGACACACAAATGAAGGAATTTTGAACCGCATTGTTACCTGCGATGAAAAATGGATTCTGTTTGATAACCGTAAGCGCTCAGCAAGTTGGTTGGATCCTGGTTCAGCACCTAAACAATGCCCTAAACGAAAACTTACCCCTAGAAAAGTGATGGTCACTGTTTGGTGGTCTAGCGCCGGTGTGATTCATCACAGCTTCTTACCAAACGGGGTGAGCATTACTGCAGATGTGTACTGTGAAGAACTGAACACAATGATGGAGAAGCTGGCGCATCTCCAACCAGCATTGGTCAATCGCTCGTCTCCGCTGCTCCTGCACGACAACGCGCGACCTCATACTGCACAGCAGACGGTCTCCAAGTTGCAAGAACTGGGGTTGGAAGCTCTCCGTCATCCGCCCTACTCACCAGACCTTGCGCCTACAGACTACTACTTTTTCCAGAATTTGGATAACTTCTTGGCGGGAAAAAAATTTAATACCCGATAGGCAGTACAAAATGCCTTTGAAGAATTTGTTGCCTCCCGTCCAGCTGATTTCTTTAAGAAGGGCATCAATAAACTGCCACTGCGATGGCAAAGATGCATTGATTGCATGGGTGATTACTTCGATTATTACAAATAAAAAATTCATGAAAAAAATTCGTTTAAATTTTTTCATACAAAACGGCAATTTCATAGGTATTTTTATTTTTCATACCTATTATCTGAATACATTATTAGCAGATGTCGTGGTTAGATAAGGAATTAACGTGGTTTCGAAGTAAGGAATCGTTAAGTGGTCATAGTGAATTAGGGTCCAGAAGGACTGATAAGAGTCCTAACTTAGATAATAAAAATGAGTAAGTAAATGTAAAAAAAAAAAATGGTTATGAGGAAATTATTTGTGTAGTCCAATTATGAAAACAGGTTTTACTTTAATTTTGTAGGGCTTTCGCAGCCGTCTTTTGGAATAATGATGTTGATTTGAATTTATGAGTTTTATCAGCGGATTAGGTAATGCTGGTCTATTGAGACGTGTTATTCACCAACAAAGTTAACACACATTATAACATCGTGCCAAGTTAATCACGACGTAATTGATGGACTCATTCATGGACAAGGTACTTTACAAATATAAGTTAGAACTGTTCCTCAGGAATGTGAATGAATGAACGTTCAAAAGATGAAATCGTACAACTAGGTAACATCATAGTTATTTTTTTGTTTCTTTTGCTTTATGATTATAGCATTGTTTTAATTTTTGACAATATCTGCGGTATCATCATAGTTAGATCTGTTGGAAGCAAATATTCTGGGTATGAAATATTTGAACTAATCTCCTGACGTAGTAGGTACACAAGCGACCACAAACCACAGTAACATTACTCCAGTCTGTTGGAACTACAAGGAACTTAGATTGTTGTTAATAATTCTATTTAATATGCTCATAGGTTCACATAACTCAATTAATTTTATCATATAATAATATTATATATTAGATGAACCGCGATATTACATCGATATTATCAAGGAGACATAGATGACGAAAAAATGAACCTCATTAGTACAAATAAAAATAAAAACTCTAATAATTATTCGTGTCCATAAAAAGTGTCTAAGCAAAGTCTAGCACATTATAACCTACTTATATTCTGGCTTCTGACGCACAAGGATCTAAATGTTTGGTGTGAATTGCATTTGCATTCGGACACTACATTTATAATAGCAAACTGTTAATTAGCTGTCATGCCACATAATAGATACCGATGGTCGGCTCCATACAACGCACGCACACACTTCACGTACAGCGAGTACAAGCGACCAATAGCTGGTGGAGCAGACGAGTCCTGGCCCTGCAGTCTCGACATTAGATAGCGACAAAAATCTGTCGCTAAGTCGTAACGATGTCAAATTCCTTTAATAGATTTTCAACTTTATTTCCAAAGTATAAGGTTGAAAATCTATTAAAGAAATTTGACATCGATACGACTTAGCGACAGATTTTTGTCGCTATTCATGTCGAGACTGCCGGGCCTGAGGGCCTAGACATAGTAACATTCGATTAGCAATGACGCTAGTAGAAATGCCAAAAAATGTATGGGGTTGATATAAGCTATCCAAATGTCACGTGATCATAGGTCAAAGAATAGAAATTAGCTAGACAATGTTAACGTCATTCGATTCTATGAATCGAATCGACAGCGTCGAACGATTACTTCCATAGAGATGCGTAGCCAAATGGCAGTTTTTGACAAGCGTTATCGCTAGTTTTAGATTCGTATGGTGGAAACATTAGCAAAAGCGATGGCGATTGTAGAAATAGAATCGCTCCGAAGCGAATGCCCTTTTTCTAGGCCCTCTGGAGTGGAGACCGCGTATCGGCAAGCGAAGTGTGGAACGCCCCCCAGCTAGATGGATCGACGACCTTAAAAAGGTGTCTGGGACACACTATATGCGGAAGGCAGTGGACAAGGTGTCGTGGCGCAGCCTGGCAGAGGCCTATGTCCAGCAGTGGACTGCGATAGGCTGAGTTGATTGATTGCTTGTTTGAGTACAAACGCACTCGCGATTAGCATTCGTTTTAGATCGTCTGTGACATCTGTTATCTCTGTACAAACGCGTGTATGTGTGCGTACGACTGATTGCTTATTGTAAATGGAGCCGATCATCTGTAGGTACTCTTATGTGCCATAATGCCATACCACAGATTGACGGGGTAATCTGTGAGCCATACGCAGTCTAAATACGGCGTGTTAGTCCAGCGGCCATATAAATGGAATATACAAAACATTTCTGTACCATTTTCACCCGGTCTCTGAAAGCCTGTTGAATTGATTGTTAAATTGTGCGACAAGTGATTCGATTGGCTGATGTTATTACAATCAACCAATTGGAAAGGCTCGGTCGAGCTTACAGAACCCAGGTTTAAACAGGGTCATCGGAATAAGCTAATAAGGAAGTTGCCGAGTGAAATAATAGAATAATAAGTTAGTGAAGATATAGACCTAATAGGTAAAATATTACTACTGTAAGAGCTATAGATTCTTGAAAAAGATAAGTAAGTAAGTAAATAAGTAGGTAAGTGAGTATATTTATTTGTGGTCAACATAATTACAATGTTTAAAAAAATTAGGATGTATGGATATTTATATAGTAGGGCACATTCCGTCATAATACTATTATTTTATGCATATTGTAGTGTAGAGCGTGCCGCTAGCACACCGGGGAGACGAACACGGCCGTGAGGTAGCTAAAAATCAAACATTCACCGCAAATACACGTAAAATTTATTATAGCATTAAAAGAAAAAATCCGAAATACATCATAAAGAGGAAAAAAATTAAGAGGGTAAAAATATTTAAAAAATTCGGTCGTTGAAACTATTAATAAAATTGGTAAAAGTTAAGTAATCAGAACTTGATTTTGAGAGAAAAAAACTTAAAATATGCTACCAAATATAATGCGTGTTAATTGCGCTCTGACGAATTAAACTTCGATTGCAATCGTATGATTTCGTGTCGCTCTTTAAAGAATTATATGTAAATAAGCTAAAGGTTAAGGTTTTTCTTTACATAACTCATTGAGATAATTTGGAATTACACTAGGAGATCTGGAGACTAGAATTAAGTAAGCAGTTAAGATGACAGATAAATTGATTCAGAACTAAAAATGTCTCTCGACGGTGTAGTACAGTATGCTTCGTCTATTGTGATTTTTGCGCGTTATAGCGCCACACAAACAACTTATTTAGCACCTGATGTCCCAGCTGATGTTTGAGAATTGAACCTCACTCGTCGATATCACACGGCAACGGATCCATGGTCTCAGGATCGCACGGACTTCGGCAGCCGGCAGACGAACAAAGAAGACAGGCGAAGAGTCAAGTTGCTGGGTAAAGCCAAAAAAAGGTGGCCTTGAACAATCTTAGACAAAAGCAATTCTTCTTAGATCAAAGAACAAGGCGCAAATTAAAAAGAATACCGAACCTGTGGAGGGAATACTTACCAAAAAAATTATAGAAGAAAAATCCTGGGACCGGGCAGACGATCGATGATTACGATGAATGCTTCGTATGGGAAACTTCTCGGTAAAAAAATCTAGCATTTGCTAAACGTATTCGATAAATGGTTTTAATAACAGAATTAAAAATTAATTGTTATAATAAGAATTCCAACGACAGAATGAAGCTTTCGAAATTTTCTGATAAGCTTGTTTGGAACAATTAACGATTTTTGAATCTTCTAAAAAATTACGAATAATAACAAGCTGACCGATTGACGCGTAAAATGTATTTAATCGATTTGTGAACCAAAAGTATGTAATTGCAGGAATTATACTGCAATATGCATTATTATTATTAAAATTTGATCACAACTCCACACAATTAGGCGAGTTAGTTATTTTTCATAATTCAGATCTGAGTCTATGAGCTGTAACTCATAGACTCAGATCTGGACACATTCCATGCCATAAGTTTGCGTTCATGATGAAAAAAACTAAATCGCCTAATTGTGTGGAGTGTGGGGTTGTGGAAGATCTACATTACTTATTGATGGACGTGTTCGATATGAGTCTCATAGAAATGATCTGTTTGGGGTCTTGAGATTGAACCGACTTGATATGGCCACATTCCATAAAATTCTGTCTCAATCGAATGGTGATGATGCGAAGAGTCCGTTCAGGTTCATGGCCAGGGCCATCGGAGATAAATATTTTTGACAGGTCTATTTAAATTATAAATCCCTTGAGACTTAGTAGCGTTTAATTGATTTCCGTCACGAAGATGTTAAGGAATTTTATACTGAACCCTAATAAGCAACTAATGAACTCTCTGCAAGCAATATTATCAAGGCGCCTTTACTCGAAGCTTGCACGCCATTTCCAACTAATATTATATTAAATTGCATTACCAGGCATCCTACAACATAGCCGATTCCTTAATGCATAAAGTTACTTGCAAACATCAAACACGCTAAGTTATAGAACCACTGGACAGGTTCTAAGATGGAATCTCTAAATGGCTCATGTAATTAGACTTTGTAGTAACGAAGCAAGAACTGAAACAAAACATAACATAACATCACGCCTGTATTCCCCGAAGAGTTAGGCAGAGGTGTACCCACGGCTTGGAACCGGTACCAAAAGTACAGGTTCTGTATCGATACTTAGCGGTTCTTGCCATTTCGGTACCTGAGTACCGGTTCCAGACTGGTACCGGTACTCCACCTAACAAGTACCGGTACCAAATTCAGGTATGCGGATCGTAACACAAATCTCATATTTGTCAGAGGAACCTGGTTTTATTTTTTTTATTTTAATTTTTTTAATTTTTTTTTGGGTGGGTAATCATCAAATGACCTCTCCCGCTCTGGGCGGAGCGGAAGGGCGTGTCAGACTCTTACTGACTAAAACCCACCCGTGTTCCTTCAGTTGCCTGTGCGCCAGGGCCACGGTAACTCTTTCGAACAATCCGCGAACGACCCCGGCAGGAGAGGAACCTGGTACGGTTGACAAGTTTGAGGATTTTTTTTTTTTTGGTTGTTTTTTTCGTACTGTATCTGTTTTCTTAGTCTAACTTACGGAAATATTTATTTTGTTTTGTACCAGTATAGTACCGATACAGATTAGAAATACCAATAGTACAGGTACTACTCTGGTATCAATATTATACCAAGGCCAATGGTACCGGTTCCCAAAATTACCGGTTTTTCAAGCCTTGGGTGTACCTATAGTGCACCCACATTCTACCAGTTATATTTTAGTCCCATGTAATAGAGGGCGAGCCTATTGCCATCAAGCGGGCACAAATCCAGACTCAAGGTTGCTACTCAGAAATTCCAGGTGGAAAAACCCAATAACACTTTGCCAGACGGGAATTGAACATGTAGCGGTATCTACAACGCCACATGCGAGCTACGCGTCACACTGACGTCACGCAAAATCCTGCATCGCGCAAGCAGAATTTACCGCACAACTAGCATATATACAACGTCCCGACAGTTGCCCACTAGGCACGACACCCACCTGGTCGGAGGATCCTCCCTTTTCTATGGAAGTATGAGTGAACTTTACACCCTGTTCCTAATACTTCTATAAACCCAGGACCTCAAGCTCTGCACTAGTGCTAGCGACCACTAAGGCAATATATAACCACTGGACGAACTAGTAAAATGGAATCTCTAAATGGTGCATATAATTAGACTTTGTAGTAACGAAGCAAGAACACAAATACTTCGTGTAATGAAGCGAAATTGTTGTAAATGTGCGCCATTGAAGCAGACTTTATAGGGGTAATAAAAAGCGTATTAATTTGATACCCTCTCTCTTCTTGTTTTCTATTGGTTTTGCATCTGTTTACTTTTGTAGAACCAATAAAGAGTACAGTTGATTTTCCACTTAGAATGTTTTTTTTTGTGTTTGCATAAGCTTTGCTTTTTGTATCCATTTTTCTTCTATAAGTAACCCGACCTTTTGTTCCAAATGGGTGCGTGCCTAAATTAATTGGTGAGTTGCACATCCTCGTTGTCGTTTCGATAGCTTAAAAAGATGCTGTGACAAGAATAGTAAAATTCAGAATGGTCATTGGTCATTGATCCATTGCTAAAATAGCACAAAGAGTCACCCAAACCCAATAGCTCAGTGATATAATCGTGAACTCGTGACTCGAACAAATATAAAACCGAATTTCAATTTTGATTTTACCGAACCGAACTCCGTACGTCGCTTCGCGCGTCGGAAAGGGAAAATAGCTCGTAGTTGGAAGCACCCCTTTTTGATGTGACGCGGACATCAGAAATGTTTTGAGAGGTACTTCCGATGCATGCCATTTAGTTCAGAAACCGATTTTTTGGCACTTACCTCATCTTTACTTTGCATGTCAAACGACGCTCCCGTCTCTTGCTCATCATGTGAATTTGATCCGGAAAATAATAAAGGAAACATTTATTATCTATAATAGTATGTGTGAGAAACTTGAAGAGTCAAAGAGTATTTATTTATTTATTTAAACTTCTCGCACACAATAACATCCAAAGGCGGACTATAGATAGAGAGATATTATAGATTTAAATGAATAAACTTTACCTGCCCACATAATGAGCAATCCTTTGAATGAAAATAAACATTATATTAAGGAAGTAACACAAGGAAAACGATTTATATTCAAACTTGGATGCAGGTGTCTTTTTATGATAAGCTAAACCATGGAGCATTTAGTAAACGTTCAAGCAATTTGTTGCATAATTTTAATATAAAATGTTCTACTATAGGTATTAATAGGTACTCCAAACCGCTGTCCGTTGATTGCGATTTTATTTAAATAGACATATAAATTATTGGGATAACACGTTAATGATTAGGTATATTTGAGGAAAACTCTAAATGAGGATAAAATACATTATTTTCTGTATTCCCCAATTAATTAGCAATTTGGTAACGTTTTGAAATTAAATAGCAATTGGGCCATTTGTAATTAATATCATAAGTATAAATCGTTTCTATTTATAATAAAACTAGCTTTTGCCCGCGGCTTCACCCGCGTGGATCTCGGAAATTATCCTACGGGAACGTACTACCGGGATAAAAAGTATCCTAAGTTAATCCAGGTTATAACCTATCTGTGTTCTAAATTTCATCCAAATCCGTTCAGTAGTTTTTGCGTGAAAGAGTAACAAACATCCATCCATCCATCCATCGTAACAAACTTTCACATTATAATTTAAGTAGGAAGTAGGATTTATAATATTAGTAAGATTATTAAGTCGCTTTCAATTTTGTATCCTGATTGGTAACATTTTATTTACTTATTCCTTTCAATCAAATTATCACAATTTCCTCATCATACCGATTTGGAACAAGTCCTAAGACCGGTTTATATTAAGAAACGGTTTTATAAATAAGTATAAACAACATTCTTCGCTTTTCCTTAATATCACCTATTCTACCTTGTATCAGAAATAATATCTGTCTGTCACAATACCGAATTCGCGCTAACAGTAGACTAGTAGATTAAGAACACAATTAAAAATAAGTAGTTTTTACTAGACATCCTTTATAATTTTTCAGCACTTTCAAAATAAATAAATTATAATAGATTTTTAGTTTTTTTTTTCAAGTTTACTTACTAAGGACGCTTTTAACGTACACGTATTTTTACTGTCAAACGGGGTGAATAGGGGTGCAGGGGTGAATCGGAACGAAACTTTAAAAGGGATTTTAACATTGAAATAACATAAATAGTTTGTTGCCAACACGGGCACTTAATCGTTAATCACATTAGATACAGTAAACACATTAGAGCCCTTTTTGGCAACAAACTATATTATTTCAATGTTAAAATCTCTTTTAAAGTTTCGTTTCTATTCACCCCTGCATCCATATTCACCCCGTTTGACGGTACATCGTTCCTAGGTAACATGTAAGTGCCTATAATTTCAACATGAATGATGTAACCAATATTTTGATTTAAAACAGTGTCCATGGAGTTTCTGGCCCGTCCTTCTAAATAGGAACCTACTATGCTTTGGAATAGGCAACTTGCTTCATCTTTCTTATTGACCGCATGAATTGGTTTCACAAAAGCGTTGCTCGTAACATTACTGACATAATCTGCTATTCTTTAAGAGAATTCTTGAGGGAAAACTAACCGAAATGACACGGATTTTCCGAGTAAAAAAGAGCAAACAATCTAATTTACTTGACCGCGAATAGCTACCGATAGAAATCTGCGGGAGTAGTTCTTGCACTTTAGATATAGCGAGGAAATGATCACGAACTGGAATGCAGGCTTTTTTGCACTTAGCTAAATGCAATGAGAGTTTTACCTGCGAGTTTGTTGTGAGAAAAACTTTTACGTATATTTTGTTCTCAGAATAAAAGGTGATTTTCTAGCAAGTTGCAAGGCTGGGGAAATATTGAAGAATCTTTAGAATTTTAAAAACTGTACAGTATCTGCAGAATTATGCGTCCTTAATCCAGTTTTATACCCACAGTCTCTTAAGGAGGAAGCGCCAAGGTAGCCCCCGAAGTTCAAATTTGCTTACGTTTTTTGCAATTTACAGGTCAGTGTCAGGTTGTATATCATGTGGGTGGGATATCATCAAATGACCTCTCCCGCTCTGGGCGGAGTGAAAGGGCGTGTCAAACTCTTACTGACTAAAACCCACCCGTGTTCCTTCAGTTGCCTGTGCGCCAGGGCCACGGTAACTCTATCGAACAACCCGCGACCCCGGCAGGCATCGGCCCTATTGGACCCTGTCAATGGTGCTGACATCTCTTTGAGGCGCGCGTGGAACATGACGCGCCGTCGACCCGGGCCTGGTCCTTACCGAAAGGCGAGCTGCCCATTGCTCGCCGTCCGCAAGCCTGCGCCTACGGCGGCCGGGAGTCGGCAATCGACTCCCGACGCCCAGGGTGTCTCCTCCTACGGCGACTAGGGGCGCGAGGGCGCAGCGATTGCCTCTACCTCTCGCGCTCCGCCTCCTCCTTCGCGAGCATATAGCTTCGCAGAAGGAGGTGACGGCTTCCCATTTCCTCTCGCTCCGTACCATGGCCTGAACCAGGGCCGAACGCGAGAGGTCGCCGCCGCCGATCGTCGCCACGAGGACACGGCGGTGCTCCGCCCAAGCCGGGCAGACCGCCACCGTATGCTCCACCTTGTCCTCCAGTCGATCCACACAATGATAACACCCGGGCGTTTCCTCCCTCCTTATCCGAAACAGGAACCTCCTGAAACAGCCATGTCCGGTGAGGACCTGCGTCAGGCGGAAGGTGAAGACGCCGTGGCGCCTCTCAAGCCACTCCTCAAAGAGAGGACTTACCGCCGCAATTGTGGCGTGCCCTGCGCTGGGTTGCGACAATCGCACTCTCCATGCCGCCATGAGATCCCGCCGGAGCTTCCGATTCACCCCTGCATCCCTATTCACACCGTTTGACGGTACACCTCGGCCCAACGCTTCGGGGAAGACAGCGGCGATGTTATGATATGTTAGTACTTTAATATTTAATGCAACCCAAAAAGATCTAGTCTTTACTAGATTTTTTTGGGTTGGATTAAATATTAATGTTGTTAAAACTTTCCTATATTTCATATCGACGGGTTCCGGGCTATTTGTATTAACCGACATTTTTGAAACTTTACACCAGAGCAGTTTAAAGTTTCGATTTTTAGAAAAAAAATAATAACTTTAGCAAATCGCATTATTTTTTTAAAAAGAAGGATATTATTGTTTTTATAACATATTCCCCATAATCAGATTTTTTTTTTTTTCTAATATTCCTATTTTTAACGAAGATAAATGTCGCTTAATACAAAATGACCCATATTTTACTTTTTTTCGTTCCAGGCTAAATGACTTAACCGCCTATGATTATTGTTTCTTATTCCAGGCTAAATGACTAAACCGCCTAGGTTTATTATTTCTTGTTCCAAGCTAAATGACTTAAACGCCTAGGTTTATTATTTCTTGTTCCAAGCTAAATGACTTAACCGCCTAGGCATGCAAATAATGGCTGTAAGCTAAGTGCTTTAATCAAAGAGTTGGTCATATTTCAAACCTAAGCTAATTGATTTAAATACCATATCTTAAACTTATTAATCTAAGGCTAATTAGTTTATGCGACTGATTTTTTTTAAATAAATTGTTTGTAATCATACTTGAATAATGAAGTTTGAACATTGATAAATTAAAAGGTACATACATAGGGTGTACCTACCTATCTTGTTAATAATTATGAAATGAGAAATAAAACACACATTATAAATTGTTTAAAGATAAGTTTTTAATTTAAAATCACCTATGAACAGCAGTAACTTCTTAGCTTACCAGGTAACAACTAAAGTTTTTATCACAATTGTATAGGAATCAGAAGTTAAACAGTCTTTTTATTACGTAGCCTACAGTCTTATTACCTGAAATAATTATTCACATTCTTCTTCATTCTTAAACTTTAACATTTAAGTATATAAAAATCTCTTCAATTACAAAAAAGGTTTATCTATAAAATAATTTCTGTTAAAAATAATCACATAAAAAATTAAAATATTTACGAGCGTTTCTTTGGTTTCATTTCTTTACTTATTTTCTTCTATATTTTTTTCCAACTTTCTCAGTAATCAAAATCAAAAACACCTCTCGTTAAAAAAAAGTTTAGAAGTTTTCTTACCTATTATACGGGGTTATTTTTCAATGACAGGCCAAATTTTCACTGGGTGTTCTACCCATGAATATGAACAACTTTCACTATGGAACCGACTCTGAAATCACGAAAAAAAAATCAGCTGTTTCATACATTTTAGTCGAGTAGGTAATATTGAACTTTTGTATGAATTAACTGATTTTTTTTCGTGATTTCAGAGTTGGTCCCATAGTGAAAGTTGTTCATATTCATGGGTAGAACACCTTGTGAAAATTTGGCCGGTTATTAAAGAATAACCCTTTAAATACTATCCCTAGTTTCTTTTCAATAACAAAAATATTTTTTATCTCCTATGACAATAATAAATTGTAGTTCACTACAGTAACAAAAAATATTAATCAAAATTATAAAAAATAACATGTTACTTAAAATTCAACCAATCTTTTCCTTCTTACTTTCTAATTTATTTTTCTTCTTCTTTATACTTAAACACTTGCTATTTTCCCATCAGACATTATGAAAATTGCTTAATTTGGCAGGTCTGTTTCGTCTTCAATATCAGTATCGATCAGTGTATCTTTGCCAGTATTGCTGGATGGTAGGTTGATATATTCTGAATGAAATATTCTTGGGATAGCGCCAGTGTCACATAGCTTTTTCAGGTCATTATATTTTGCTTTTGTGATAGGAAGCTTTGACTTATATTTTGCATTGAGTTGTTTCGGTTTTGCATAAATTTGTATGGACTCTTCTTTTGCATCATCTTGCATGCTATATTTGACGACCATCACGTTTGGCGTAGACTTCTTGAATGTTGCTACACGAATCTTGCTTATTTTACCGACAAGGTTTCCCTTGAAATATTTTTCGGACAATTCTTCATAATTCTTGAAGTCTTCGTGTGTAAGGCCTTCCACCTGATAGGGTCCTGGATCCTTTCTAGCTAGCTGACAAATTGTCAGCCACTGTGAAGGTGCCCATACCGTTGTGTGTCGAACAGAATTTTCTATTGTAGCGTGAATACTGTCTACTGTCATCTCTGTGTGTCCTGGCAGCAGATAATTCATCTGTATAGTTTCTAAATTTTTTGACATCAACAAAGTGTTGTGGATGGCTGCCAATACGATCTTGTTTTTATTTTGCCCGGGGCATGAATCCGAGTACAAAATTAAACTTTTAACGGTTTCACGTTCATCAACGTTTTCTATGTACTTTTGCAAAATAGTGGAAATCTCATTACCACCTCTTTTGGCTTCCGTTTCTCCCCAAACATAGCAGAAACCATTGCGGGTTACACTTTCGTAAAAACACAAGTTAAAAACTGTGTATTTTCTTGAATAAAAGAGTGTCATGCCGTTTCCATATGGGGTATTCAATACCTTTTGAAGGTCAAACGAGGTACAAATAATGGAACTATTCTTTTTTGGAAGTTCTCTATGACATTCTAACCTTTTCTTTGAGGCATCTTTCTCTTCCAAATGCTCCTTCATTTCTTCATTCTCAGTTATATCTTTGCCTTCAACACGTAAACATTTAAGACATTTGTCCTTTTTCGGAACATGGAATCCAATATTGAACTCATCAGTAAAAATTTCACGGAAAATCCTCTCACTTACGTAATCAACCCCTTTGCTGGCTTGATTTTCTTTATATATGCGATAGAGATTTTTTATGTTTTTAAATTCTACTGGCAGGTATAATCTCGTACTATCCTTCCTACAGTAATGTGAAGGAAGTGCCGGTAATTGTTTTATAAAATTGACAACTGAGGCCTTGACTGTGTCAGATGTCTTATTTTTTGGAATAACTCTTCCTCTTGATTCAGTTTTTGCTGATCCCATAGATGCATTTGAGAGAGTGTAGTAAACGTATCGCTGAGTAATATCCAGAGTTTTTAGCAAAAAATGTTGATATATAGGGCGTCGACCCTCTCCATCGTTAATAAAATATTTAAAAGTATTGTCTCTTGAATTACTCTCTTTTGTTCTTTTTCTTTTAATTTCTTCCTTTGACGACATTCCTACTAACCAATCTTTTTTTCTTTCAGCGGACAAGGCCCAAAAATGATCAAATAATCCTTTCCTTCTTTCTTCACTAACCTCGGCACAATTATTCCCACATTTTTTTCCAACGCAAGGGTTTTCATGTACTCTCTTTTCTTGAACGATTGATCCATCTTTTTTTGTATATTGCTGCCCAGATATTTTCAATTGGTTATTAAGTTTTTTTTTGTTCTGTCTCTTTTTTCTTATACCATCTTCACCAACTGTAGTCTCTTGTGATCTTTTCTTATTTTTCTTCTGTCTTTTCATTGGATTATCAAGTTCACTTTCGCTAGAAGATTCGTCACCAGTCTCTTTCCACGACGAGGAATCCCATACGAAATCTTCCTGATCTGATAAAAAATCCACATAACCTTTCTTCATCACAGCCTGTTTTCTTTTCTTTTTTTTAGGTTGTGCTTCTTCGTTGTCAGGAAAACTTGGTAAGTCTTCATCTTGTGCATTTCCTTCTTCTAAAGACTTTCTCATAATATCCATATCTTTATCAGGAATAATTACCATTATCGTAGGTGTGAGACGTTCCCTATTTTCTAAAGATTCATCTTTTTCTCTTTCTTTTTCTTGATTGGGTTCACTGTGTAATTTTTCTTCTTGTTGACAGCGCACTACTTCAGTTTTAGAAAGATTTTCTGTGTCTTCTTCATTTTGTGTCCTATCAATATCCAGATTTTCAGTATCAATTGCAGTAATTTCTTGTCGGCAGTGTACTTCTTCATTTCTGGAGAGATTTTCGGTGTCTTCTCTAGTTTGTATTCTATCGATTTTCAGGTTTTCAGTATCGGTTGCAGTAATTTCTTGTTGACAGTGCACTTTTTCAGTTTCAAAAAAATTCTCATTGTCTGTTTTTTTTGCAGTCTTATCAATTAGCGGGTTTGTAGTATCAAACATGTCAATTATTTCATTATAATTATCTTCTGTGTTCTGAAATGTGAATAAATTTGTTTGATACCGTTATACATATTATACAGTTATTATAATTATAATAATAAGTATTCAGTAGTAAATTTTAATTTAATTCTTTACTTTATGATGGTTTATAATAGGATAGTGATAATAGCTTACATGTTTTAGGATAAGTAATAAAACTGAGCCTTGTCTGAAAAATGATAACTAGTAGGTACATACCTCTTTTTCAAATTCGACCTCAATTTGAAAGACGTGCGAAGTGATTTTTTCATTCATTTCTGTCCTTATATTCTCTTTTAGTTCAGCTTTCGTCTTTTTGTGTGGCGTTTTTATAATGAAGACCTGAAAACACAATATAATAGATTATAATACACATAAAATATATTTTTTAAATTGGTTTTTGTATTTTTAAACTGTCAAACAAATAAAGTTAAATTATAACTTTGGTGACTCTCATGGAAATCGAACCCACTACCTTTGGATCTAGATCATACAACAGAACGTAAGTAATTTACTCACCTCATTATCTTTCTTTGCTTGTGGTGATTTTTTCGGAGTTTTATAGTTCATGTTTGCAATAATATCTAAAGGTACATTTTTATTCTGCAACTGATCTTCATCTTTAGTTTGCAGGATATTTTCTTCATTATGCGATAATTTTTCTCCCTCTAATGGTTGCAGCACGAGCAGATCTTTGTTTTGTTCCATGTAGGAATGACTACCTAAAACTGTTACTGTTTTAGGAATGTTTTTTAAAAATATTTTTGGTCGCAGACTGGTAGAATCACCTTGGTTTTTATTTCGCTCAACCGTTTCCTTTCTTTTTACTTTTTCTCGTGTTTCAGGTTCCGAATAATTTTTTATTGTATTTTTAAATAATTTCCGTCGTTCTGGTTCCATTATTAGGTGTCAAACTGTAAAATAGTTAGGATATTATTAAATTTATTAAAATAAAATTAGGTAACCTGTTAAATTAGGAGTAATTTTTTTACCCGTTTGCAAAATTTCGAGGTCAATTCTACTCATAAATGTTAGAAATACTTTTACAGGAAAGAAATGGGGCAATTCTTTTCGAAACCGGCATCATACTGCAAATTTACCCTATAATCCATAAAACTTGCACCTGTCACTTGCATCTATTTAATAGACTTTCGGATTTTTCCGAGTTTTAATTCTTCAGTAAGTATACTTAATAATTATTATCATCGTACAAGTAAAGTGTAATGACTCCCAGTTACTTAATAATCAATGTTTTTCTTCAAAATGTAATAAACTTACCATAAAATCCAAAATTGACGACAAATGCTCTGCGCAGCTCCCACAAAACCCTAAAACACGTACGAACTTGCTCACGATTTGCCTCAACTAAACGAGGTGGAAGACGCCTGAAGCGCCCGCGCGGTGTGGCGGGGGCATTTAAACTCGAGCGGTTTACCGCGATGGCGCCAAAATCATTGTTTTAACCAACGTCATAATAGTCAATCCATATAAAATTTTGATTGTATTAATGTGTATACTATTCTTAGTCCGTTTAAGATAAACTGTTTGAAGTACTAGAACTATACTTTTGTTACAACTGAAACGACACTGCAAATCAAATATTGAATAAAAAAAATAGGTTTAACCATAATCTTTAAATGTTTACTGTTGAAATCCTAAATAGTTCATGCGACCGACATATCATTATCTACTGCAAGCTAAATGGTTGAAGTGACAACATCTAACATTTCATGTACAGAGCTAAATGTATGGATCGACACTGGGTATGAATTTAACAAAGAGGCTAAATGTATTAAACGACATTCTTGTATATTTATAAGGTAAAGCTAATTGTATTAAACGACACTGGATAAGAATTTAACAAAGAGGCTAATTGTATGAAGCCACATTTCTATATATTTATAAAGCCAGGCTAAATGCTTTAACGTACGTTGCCTGTAAATTGTTGCTCCAGGAAAAAAATTTTAAACGACTGCCTGGTATTTGGTAGTTAGCTTAAGTACACAGTTCCTAAATTTGTCAATATTTTGTGTCGCTTCATACATTGCAGTCCAAAATGGGCCCAAAAATGCGGTTGTATTAAGCGACAAAAAAGTGCTCCGATCGTCACCAAACCCAGCTCAAATGACGCAGAAAAATTCGCTGATTCCAAATATGTATAAAAGTCTATATCGCTCAGAGTGTCGCTTAATACAATTAGCCCGGAACCCGTCGATATATCGCTCATCATCATCATCATCAGCCTCCAGCAGTCCGCTGCTGGACATAGGCTTCTCCAATTACACGCCATTTAGCTCGATTCTTGGCAACTCTCATTCAGCCATAACATTTATTGCATGCTAAATCGCTAAACAGTCTGTAATATGTCCTAAAATGAAACACATTCTAAACACTTTATAAAAATATTCCATAAATGATAAACAATTTTATTTCTGTAAGTATGTTTGTACAAATACTTTTACGTGTCAATAATATTTTTTAAACTAGACGAGTTCATACGTAAACTTTGAATGGAAACTTCTGTGGATGTTACGTAGCTTATAGTCAATCATGTTTTATTAAAAGTTAATAGCACTCTGGTTTTTTCGGTCCCTTGTGGAAGGACACGAGCAATGACGAGAGCCTCTCGTGGGACCGTGCGTCAATTGAATATTTCTACATGTTTTTATTTTTTTATTTTTTGTTACTTACCGACTTTTTATATCAACTTTTGTTTGTTTAGTTTTTGTTTCTCGTGATTGAATCGTCGGTGTCGAATTTTATATTTTGTTGA
Organism: Dryobotodes eremita; assembly: GCA_917490735.1. Taxonomy (NCBI): domain Eukaryota; kingdom Metazoa; phylum Arthropoda; class Insecta; order Lepidoptera; family Noctuidae; genus Dryobotodes; species Dryobotodes eremita. The sequence continues at coordinate 10,591,154 of OU823251.1, read as the reverse complement.
AATATTGGTTACGGGTAAATAATAAAATATTTTTAGATATTTAATTTCTGTATTGATTGATATTCGTAGATATGTACACTATTTTCTAATATTCTTTTTGTTTGAAATAGCTTCAACTGAATGAAAACACCAAAGGCATTGTTTTCTAGTTCATGTCGTAAAATCTATTTTGATATTTTATGGAAAGTGAAAAATCAAACCCACTTTCAACATCGTATAAACTTTTCACAAGTTTCAGCGTATCATAAAGTTTATTATTCCCTGCAGAAATAGAGCAAACTATATTAAAATAAAGGAACATTGTTAGTAACAGTATAAGATTATCTTCAGCGATAGTAGTCCGTATGAACACTAACGAAGATGCACATTATGCTGAGCTTAGCCATAAAACAGATGTTCACAAAGATCTTAATAACCCTCCGTAGAATTATGACTACAATGTATGAGCTGAAATTCATTTAGTAGAATCTAAAATGCAAGGAACGTTTTTATGTAATTATCCTGTAATTTTCGAGTTTATCTTGCAAACAAAGTTGTGATTTGATTCGTGGTATAGTTAAAGAGACTAAATTCGGGCCATTTTAGTATTTTTAATTATTGTCAGGCGATGTAAATACTACTATATAAACTGTGGTTCCCTAACCGGGCCATGAATATTGGGTGACTAACTAATTAGAAATTACTACTTAAAATAGTTTAAAATACATAACATAACATAACATCACGCCTGAATTCCCCGAAGGGATGAGCAGAGGTGTACCTTCAGTACGTCCACATTTCGCCAGTTATGTTAAAGTCTCATGTAATAGGGGCGAGAGTATTTGCATCTACCGCCAACAAGTTCAGATTTTGAACAGCTACACTTTGCTCGACCTGGGAATCGAAGTCAGAACCTAATGCTTAGCAGTAGCGCTTGCGACCACTAGACCAGTTAGGGCCCGTTGTTTGTTCGGTAGTCAAACATACTAATAGTTAAAATGCGTTAGTTAAACTAACAATTTGTTAAAAATTACAGAAGTATGTTGTTTAACAAATGGTTAAACTAACTACGATAAAAAAAAAATATACAATTTGCTATAAAAGTTAACCATGCGCAGACAGAGTAGTTAAACTTTGACAGCTATTGACTATTTTCAAGTGACTAATTTAAATTGACAATAATTGGTCATGTTTAACTATGTATCAAAAAACGAGCCTTAAGTCTATAAAATAACGACCAATATAAAATGAAAATACAAGCTAAATAAAACTGCAGCAACAAGGCACAAGAACCTTTTTTATAGCAATAAATGTCCGAAGCAAAACCTTTGAGATCATACTTTCGCCAATAAAACAAGTTTCTGACTACAAACAGCTCAGCATTAGGCTTCAGCGTTTATTTTTTATGCCCTATCAGCAACGTTAATGCCAACAGCTTTTGTGTGTAAAGCCGGGTCCAGACGAGTGTAATGTGTAATGTAATGTAACGCGAATTCTGCAATTGGACGGCACTACGAGTATTACATGTAAAGCTCAGGCTGTCGATTTTTAGCGCGAACACATACAGGATTCGCGTTGAGTTTGTATGCCGTCCACACTATTTGCTTCACGATACATTACATTACAGATTACACTCGTCTGTACCCAGCTTAAAAGTAAAGTACTTTAATTTCCTTCGTGTAATTTAGTATTTAAGGGAAGCATATCTAGCGGGAACGGATAGTGTTGTCTGCTTTCTCATTTCCCCGTGACGGGAACAGAGCTTGTGTTGTTAATCCCGGGGACAATGGGCTGTGTCATGGGAATCCCGTTTTTTTTGCCAGTGCGTTGGTATTATAATTTTACGGTTTAGATTACATTCAATCGCTTTTAACATGATACTAAAAATTATACCAGCACCCTAATTACGTAACACACAATCTATCACAATCTGAATCATTTTGAAGCCTATTGCTAATCCATTGCTTCATTTGTTCGAAAAATTTGTCTGCTCAACAACGTAAAAAACGTAATGAATGTTGTTGAACTGTCAAAATGAAACCCATTCCTACTGTTAGTGTGTTACGTAATTACCCCGCTGTTCAATTATTTCTGATTTTCGTTTTAATCAAGTTCATAAAAAGGAGGTTCTAAATTCTACTCTTTTTTTAATATGTATTTTCCTTTGTTAGAAAAAAAAAACAATCTGTTTGTGAAGGTATTGTGTCTTTTTCTGTAAACTGATAATTATCAACCTTTCTTTGGTGGTTCTTTATTAAGACTATTTTTTTAACTATCATCAATAATCAAGCTCTTTCCTTTTTTTTTTTTTTTTTTTTTTTTTTTTTTTTTTTTTTTTTTTTTTGGGTGGGAAATCATCAAATGACGTCTCCCGCTCTGGGCGGAGCGGAAGGGCGTGTCAGACTCTTACTGACTAAAACCCACCCGTGTTCCTTCAGTTGCCTGTGCGCCAGGGCCACGGTAACTCTTTCGAACAATCCGCAGCCCCGGCAGGCATCGGTCCTATCGGACCCCGTCAATTTTGCTGACATCTCTTTGAGGCGCGCGTGGAACACGACGCGCCGTCGACCCGGGCCTGGTCCTTACCGGACGGCGAGCTGCCCATTGCTCGCCGTCCGCAAGCCCGCGCCTACGGTGGCCGGGAGTCGGCAATCGACTCCCGACGCCCAGGGTGTCTCCTCCTCCTGCGGCGGCTAGGGGCGCGAGGGCGCAGTGATTGCCTCTCCCTCTCGCGCTCCGCCTCCTCCTTCGCGAGCATTACTGCTTCGCAGAAGGAGGTGACGGCTTCCCATTCCCTCTCGCTCCGTACCATGGCCTGAACCAGGGCCGGACGCGAGAGGTCGCCGCCGCCGATCGCCGCCACGAGGACACGGCGGTGCTCCGCCCAAGCCGGGCAGACCTCCACCGTATGCTCCACCGTGTCCTCCGGTCGATCCACGCAATGATAACACCCGGGCGTTTCCTCCCGCCTTATACGAAACAGGAACCTCCCGAAACAGCCATGTCCGGTGAGGACCTGCGTCAGGCGGAAGGTGAGGACGCCGTGGCGCCTCTCAAGCCACTCCTCAAAGAGGGGTCTTACCGCCGCAATTGTGGCGTGCCCTGCGCTGGGTTGCGACAGTCGCACTCTCCATGCCGCCATGAGATCCCGCCGGAGCTCTGTCCGCTGTGCCGCGATTACTCGCGGCAGCGGAGTTACGCCCCGGCGTTTCGCCTCCTCGCGCCACTCCCAAACGTGCGCGAGGACCTTTGCCTCCAGATCCCACGGCGGCAATCCGGCAAGGAGGCTCGCCGCCTCGTAGGAGACCGTGCGGTATCCCCGTACCATCCGGATGGCCATGACCCTTTGGGACGCTTTCAACCGGCGGGCTGGCCGGAGCCTTAGCGACCGCGCCCACACCGGTGCCCCGTAAAGGGCCATGGACCGCACGACCCCCGCGTAGAGCCTCCGGCAGGAGGCGTTTGGCCCCCCCAGATTGGGCAAGAGCCGCTTCAAAGCAGCCCCGGCCCGCTGCAGTCTGGGAGCCAAACGTCGGAAGTGCTCGACGAAGTTCCACCGGCTGTCGAGGACGAGTCCCAGGTACTTCATCGTCGACTCGACGCCGATGTGAACCCCTCCTACCGTTATTTGGGAACCCGACAGTGGCGCGTTCCGAGGTCCATGAAAACACATGGCCTCGGACTTGTGCAAGGCCACTTCGAGTCCCAATTGCCGGATCCTCTCAACGACTGTCGCAACCCCGCGTGTCATGAGTTCGGCCGCCGCCTGGTGCGACCTCCCCTGCGCCAGGACCAGCGTGTCGTCAGCGTAGCACACTACGCTGACGCCACTAGGGAGGTCGGCGCGCAGCACCCAGTCGTAACCGATGTCCCACAGATGCGGCCCCAGGACCGATCCCTGTGGGACACCGCACGACATCTCTCGCCGGTTCCATTCTCCCTGGTGACCGGGGTAGATTACCGCCCTATCCGTCAAATAGGCCTCGACTACACGACAGAGGTAGGTCGGCATCCGGTGATACCGGAGTGCCTCCCTGATGCAACTCCAGGGCAGGGTATTGAAGGCGTTGGCGATGTCTAGAGACACCGCCAAGACGACCCCACCCCGGGCCACAGCATCCCCCGTCGTGAGGGCTCGCACGCGCATGATGGCATCCACCGTGGAGCGCCCCCTGCGGAAACCAAACTGGCTCTCCGCCAAATCCGGCCCCACCCGCACCAGCTGCCCGACGAGGCGGTCTGCAATGACTCTTTCAAAGAGCTTGCCCACCTCGTCGAGCAGCACGATGGGCCGGTAAGCGGACGGAGAGTCCGCCGGGCGCCCCGGTTTCTTAATGAGGACCAGTTTCCCCGTCTTCCAACGAAGTGGGAACTGGCCCTCCTCCAAGCATGCGCTTAGGAGCCCTCTTAGTCGAGGCCCGAGAGCCTCCAAGGCCAGGACCCAGGCTTTTCCAGGTAAGCCGTCGGGTCCTGGGGCGGTATTCTTGGCACTCAGCCTTCGTACCGCCACTCTCAGTTCTACCTCGGTCACCTCTGGCGTATCGTCGTCGTCGGTTATGTGGTCCACAGTTGGCACCGCAGGAGGCGGAGCCATGGGCGGGGGAGTATGCTCCCCCCGCGAGGGGAACAGAGCGCTCACCACGCCCTCCACGAGCTGGGGCCGGAGACTCTGAGTCAGCGGGGGAGCCCATGGGCGGAGTTTCTCCCGCACCACCTTATATGGGCGCCCCCACGGGTCCCTGTTCAGAGTCCCCAGCGACTCCTCACGGGCCAGTCCCCTGGCCCGCAGGATCTCCGCTCGGAGGGCGATCTTCGCCACTCTGTAACCCTCGTACAGCTCCGCCTGAATGGCTTCCGTATCCGGAGGGCGGATACGGAGCCTGCGGTGCCTGGTGTACAGGCGCCGCGCGGCAACGCACGCCTCGCGCAGAGACGCTAGTTCCGGCGACCACCAGTACACCTGGCGCCAGGCGCGTCCGGGCTGGACCCGGGGCATTGCCATGTCACACACTTCTGACATGGCCTCCCGGAACCACTCTGCCTCGTCGTTGATGTCAGCAGGCCTGTCCGGTGATGACACCCAGGCCTGCACGATCGAGGCTTCCAGGAGGAGCTCCCGGTCCAGCTTCTTCAGCGCCCACCGCGGACCACTCGGGGCCTGTCGGACCAGCGCGCTCGAGGTCTGGGCGGAGACGTCAAACCGGATGTACCGGTGGTCGGAGTACGTCTCCACCCCCTCCATGACACGCCAGTCAAGGACACGCGGTGACAGAGCGGGGCTGGCGAACGAGATGTCCACCACTGACTCACCCCGCATCCGCACACACGTGGGGACAGAACCCCGGTTTAGGACGACCAGGCCTGTTTCCAGAGCCCAGTCCTCCACCATCACGCCCCGTGTATCCGTGTACCGGGAACCCCAAGCCGTGTTCTTGGCATTGAAGTCCCCGAGTACGAGCACGGGCAGGGTATGGTACCCGACGACGACGATTCTCAACTCCGCAAGGGAGTTGTGGAACTCGGCGAGAGTTCGGTTCGGGGAGAAGTATACCCCTACCACAACAATCTCCCCGAACCGTGCTGCCACGCAACCCCGTCCTCTCTTGACTGCCTCAAGCGACGGGGTACCGGCGGCGGCCGACGAAATGAGGGTCACTGAGCCGCTCAGGTCCTCCACCCAGTCATCCCTGGGCGGGACAAAGTACGGCTCAGCGACCACGGCGATGTTGATCGACCACTGCGCCATGCTCTGGAGCAACAGATCCTGAGCAGCGGCGCAGTGGTTGATGTTCGCCTGGAGGAGGCGTAATGGGGCCATTATTGGCACTCCATATCAGCCCCCTCCCGAGCCCCCTGTGAGGGCCCTGCCGCAGTGCTTGCGGCGGCTACAACGATGGGGGCGGCAGCGGCGGCGGCAGTGGCGGCGGGTGCGGCGGTGACGGCGGTGGCGGAGGGCTTGCCCCTGCCCCTGGCTTTGGCGGGTGGAGCGCAGGCCTTACTCCCAGCCCGGTGATCGGCCGGCTTGCCAGCTGCCGCACATAAAAAGCAGTGCGGCGTGGCATTGCACGAGCCGGCCTTGTGACCGGGCTGACCGCAGCGGAAGCAGTTATTGCTGCGGTCTACCTCCGAGGTGCATTGCACTCCCACGTGGTTGCCCACCTGGCAGCGGAAGCACCTCAGAGGTCTGGGTTCCAGCAGTTTCACCTGCGCAGAAACCCAGCCCACCAGGAGCCTTCGGCCCTCCCCGGCAACTTTCCTGGCCGCCGACACGGGGCAGCTCACCGTCACGGCTCGCATCCCCGTGTGGTCAGGACGAATGAGGCCCGCTCTCACCTGCTCGGCAGAGCACCCCCCAGTCCTGACGACGGCGGCCACCACCTCAGCCTCCGTCACACAGTCGTCCAGGCCCAGAATGCGCATGTCGATGCACTTGGTGGGCCTGGACACTCGGGCCTCGTCCGCATTTAGGGACGCTCTGAGCCTTTCAGCCAGAGCGTCAGCGGTTGGGCCACTCGCCGCACCGGGCACCTCCAGCATCCGGGCCCCGGTCGCAGTGACCCTCACCCGGATGCCATTGGTGACGCCTAGCTCCTGCAGGTTCACCGCCGCCCTCGCCTTGGTGAGCACGTCGCGGTAGGACACGCCCTTCTTCTCCGCTTCCGGCTGTAGTGTAATCACTACAGCTGCGGACTTCGGGGCGCGGAGCCTAGCCGCGACGCTTCGCTCTTTGCGCCGCTGCCGCCTCTCCTTCCTTTTGGCCGCCCTAGATGTCTTGCCCGCCTTCCTCTTCTCTCCGGCCACTTGCCATTCGGCGTCGGCCGGAGGAGCATTAGGAGGCGGGGGGGGCGGCCGTCTCGCCGCCGGGGCTGGAGCCTTCGCCGCCTGCGAAGCCACTCCACCCTTCTTGGACTTGGGCGGCGCTGACTTCGCTGGGGGCGGTCCCGCGGGTTCTGGCACGGGCCCGCCTTTAGACCGCCCCGCCGGTCCCTGCTTGGCCGCAGCAGCCGTGGCGGCGGCATACGAGACCTGCCGGCTGCTTGTCGCTAGCGGGGGGCGCAGGACAATGGCCTCCAGAGTCGAAAACCGACTCTGGAAGGCAGCCAGCTCCCGCCGCACCAGGGTCAGAACCCGGTCCTCCGCAGGCACCGGCACCGGCCGGCCCTGCCCATGCTGCGCCCCCGCCTGTGGCACTTCCCGGGGGCCGGCTGCCCGGAGGCCGGCCAGGTCCGCTCGGAGCTCCGCGTTCTCCTTTCGGAGAAGCTCCATGGCGGCTGTCAAGCGGGTGATCTCCGCCCGCATCTCGGACATCCCGTCCGTTGGAGGCCCGAATTTAGTGGCCTCCACTGCCTCCATAATGGAAGCCGCGGCAGCGGGTATGGCCTTGTCTTTGGAGGACTGAATCCTCTTCAAGGCCACACCCTTTAGCGCAGCTACCACGGCCGCCTCTAGCTTGGCCAGTCGCTCCGCCTTGGGGCCGCCAGCGGCGTCCGGCTCACCGTCTGACGACTCAGACAGTTCCGCCCCGCGTGGCGCGCCCTCCGTAGTGAGCCTACCGGCTCGCTGGTCCGGCTCGACTGGGCTGGCACAACTCGGCTCGCTAGCCTCCTGAGTAGCAAGCCCTGTACCCTTTTCACGACCTCCAGCCCGCCGACAGGTCTTTCCAATTTTTCGGGCAGAGCTTCTCCCGCCATCAGAGGACGACCACTGGCCATCCCCTGGTTTGGGGCGCTTCTGGAAGAGCCTACGGTTCTTCCCAGCATCCCCCGTAATCACGCGCTCCGGGCTCTTGACAGAGCCCCTCGCGCCCGACGCGGCATCGGACTCCGACCCCGCATCGCTCCTCTCCTCTCCACTACTCTTCTCCGTTGTTGTTTTTTTGTTGTTGTTAATTGTTTCCATACTTAATCCCACGAGTATGGGGGATATACAATGTCATTCCCAGGTTCACCCCCTGTCCCTAGGTAAGTGTACATTTGTTTCCCAACCAGAGGGTCCACTGGTACTCTGGCTGGGGGTGCGCTAACGACTGATGCGCCACCTACAACTGGAAAGTTGTAGATGACACTACTCCTCAGCCATTCATACCCTCGCCGCGCACCAGAACTTGATATTAGAGGAATTTTTTATAGAGGTTATCTTCCTCGCGGTCCGGGCGGTTAAGCCAAGACCCTCGACCCCCGTCAAAAGTCAGAGACATGACGTTGACGATCTTCGGGGCTACGAGACTAACGGTGGCAGAAGGAGCAGACTCCTTACTGCCTGCCCGGCGGCAGGGTTAGTGCACACCGAGCCCGCTCTTACTCCGCCGCTGTGCGTCTCTGCTGAACAGAGAGACACACGTTGGAGCGTTCCTCCGACAGGATATTAGCGTACGGGCAACAAGACCCCTTAGGCACAGAGTACCTAATGGAGAGTTATTGCCCGTACCCCAGGGTGCACCGTCCCGGAGACTGGCCTTTCCCCCAGACGCATCCAAGGGAAACTCCAGCCCACGGACACACGGGGAGGTTTCCTGTCCTAGCACCCCATCAAGCTCTTTCCTAAGTTGGCAATCTTCGAATGGTGCCTTATTTTTCTAAACAGTTTTTTTTTTGTGCTGGTGTTCTTTAACTTGTTTGATACAATGTTCCTATAATGTTTAATGGGTCATATTAAGAGCGTTTTGTTCCGTTGTTCGGTTGAACATTAAGGAGCTATAAAAACTCTCTAAATGGCTATCAAGACGAAAGCAACAAAGATTTACTTTAAATTAATTTGTTTAAGGGTAAACCGTTTTCCATTTTCTGAAGATTATCATGATTATTTCTTAAATAATGTACCTAAACCTTCCTCTTCACACACAGTCATAAAAGATTTATTAAAAGCCTTTCGAAGTATAAAAGGATTATCTGGAAAAACGTCAGTTTGATAAGGTAAGTCTTTTTTTTAATATTTTTTGTTGGTTTTGTAACTGCCGTCAGTTCGTTTTGTACATTTTTATTTATACAGGGTATTTTTGTTCATTTATCCTCTATTGCAAAGGACTGAGCGGTTTTGAAATTGAAATATTATACCGGGTGGCAGGGATATCGAACGCAACCTTTTACTATGGATTCGGTACATGATTTTGAAAGACGGCATTGAAATTTATCGAGGGTTATTTAAAAAAAAATGCTGGTCAATATATTTTGACCACGTAGGTCCAATTTTCTATAAATCAGTAGCTTTTTTTACAACCGACGAAAAATTTCTACGCTGGGGTGGGGATCTGGAATCCATCAAATTGGGTACGCACGATGACATATCAAGCTATACTTTCCCAGTATAAGCTGACTTCTCATTGTACGAAAAGTCTATACAATGCGAGGTCAGCCAAAACTGGAAATGTATAGTTTGATATTTCGTTGTTTGTACCAAACCAAACAGCTCTGTTGGGGGCATATATGAGACAGAGCATATATGAGATATTGAAGACAAGGAAGTTTGGCAATAATTCCTTCTGCACATGTGGCTTCCTTGGTAGGTACCTCATTAACGGCATCACTAAGTAAATTTCTATTAACTGCTCCCAAATTACGATGTTTATTCTTTTTTTCTTTACTTTTTGACATAATCTTCTCATTATTTGACATTATACCTATTACCTACAATTCTAATTTCAATTCTTTACTAATGGCTTTTGTAGAGTTGTAATGGCAATCATGTCATTTCTTTTAAATAGGATTTTATTTTTATTATTTTATTTCCTTTAATATAGATTCTTTTTTTTAAAGATGAGAACTTTGTAGGCCTGACTTATAGGCTGTAGATTTGTAGACCATCTTCTTTTTGTTAAGTACCTGGTATTTGTTGACATGCCTAAACTGTCCTCCCATACTTATTAACACTGTAATTTGAAAACATTGTAGAAGCCAATTGTTTTTAAAAGAGTAACCTTGGAGTTTCTTGCCGGCTCTTCTCCATAGCAAACGACCAATTGAAACCGAGGAGCTTCTGAGGTTTCATAAGCGCCTATGTACGTTTATGTAAAATAAAATATTTTGATTTTGATATGTGGCCCTACATAAAAGCTTGAAATGATTTAATAACCATTCTATCATGTCATATTACGGGTATATAATATATGATTTCGTCATTATCAACTTTAACAAGAAGGGCAATTATCAATTAATTGAACCGCAGTGAATTTGCAAATGAATTAATTTTACTATTAGAGCCTTCAAATGGCATACCAATTACATTAAAATTATTATTTCCTGATTTGTATACTTAATGTGGATGTAAATGCAAAATGTAGGTATTTATTTTATTCTCTCGAGATTTTTGGCTATGATGTAAATTTTTGCTCTCTCAAATCAAATACTGCCTGGTTGGTCTAGAGGCGAGATCCTAGGTTCGATTCACAAGTCGGGTAAAGTGTTTTTGGGTTTTTCCATATGGAATTTCTCAGTAGCAGCCCGGAGTCTGGATATGTGCATGGTTAATGGCAATAGGCTCGCCCCCTATTACATGAGACTTATACATAACTGGCGAAATGTGGGTTTCCCTATTTCTCCTTTTTTTTTTAATGTTGGTGTGCCTCTGCTTAACCTTTCGGGGTAGTTGCGTAACACACTAACATTAGGAATGGCTTTTATTTTTACAGTTCATCAACATTCATTGCATTATTTACGTTGTTGAGAAGACAAATTTTTCGAATATATGGAGCAATGAATTAGCAATAAGCTTCAAAATGATTCAGATTATCATTGATAGTGTGTTGCGCAATTAGGGTGCGGGTGAGATGTTATGATAAAATCAAAAACTAAAAAACACACGCCCATCTATTTATTTTATGACAGCAGTAGGTGAATGATCGAATAGGTGAGGCCCATTGTCCACGACGCGACAACGCTACTCAAAAGTAACGTGTACCTACGGCCTACCTATGCTCCTTTTTTATTTTATTTTTATTTACACGGTTTGTATTGTCTGTGCATGTCCCAAATTAAATATTTTTCTTTCTTTTTTCTTTCTTTTCTTTCTACTGACCGCCATTGAAATACTAATGCTGTGACATTTTGGCTATTCATTGGTGATTTGAGTTTGTAATACGTTACTTTTGAGTAGCGTCGTAGGGTCGTGGACGATGGGCCTAAAGCTCAGAACTTTAAATGGGGCAAATGATTAGTGAAAATAAAATGAAACAATTGCTTACATAAAATTAATTTAAGGTCAAAAGTTCTACAAAACTTGGTACCTTATAGTATGGGCTTTAATTTCCAAACATGTTATTACGCTTAGAAAGTTATAGTGCTCTTCTGGGACACATCGTTGTGGCAGAGATGTGACAAAATTAAGGGGCTTCCTTATTCTACGTAACTCTAGAAAGCCACTTTAAGTTTCCTGTTACAAGTTGCAGATGAAACAAATGACAAACGAATGACTTGCATTTGTGAATGTTAGTTGGCAATTCATGTTGATTTCTTGTTCGGAACGTAATTAAAAGGATGGGGCAGCACATAGACGGCGGCGTTTACGATGCGTTCTACTAATGCGCGATTCCTATAAACCAAAACAAATCGTTTTGCTTACCAATGGTAGCATCTTTGGAACGATGGTCCTTATCGCACGGTACGGACTTGGCGGATGGAGGCTAGGCGAAAAAAAGTGTAAGATGTTTCCGTCACGACCCTTTCTTTATTTGTTTGTTTGGTTGAACGCGCTAATCTCTGGAACTACTTGTTGGAATTGTAAAAAATCTTTTTGTGTTGGATAGTCCATTTATCGAGGAAGGCTTTAGTGTATATAACATCACGCTACGACTAATAAGAGCGGAATATAAATGAAATTTTTTGTAAAAATGGGGAAAAAATTGTTTTTGAGAGCTTCCGTAATGCTGCGTAAATGGTAAAACTTACACAAAAATCATGTATAACGAAATTGTTCCCCTTTAAAAGTTATAAAAAAATCCGCGACAGCATATGTCTATCTTTTAAGGTTGACTCAATATAACCCTTTTTATGGTAATCAAATTTGTTCCATGGATGTTCTAAATAAACTACGAAAGGAAATTCGTTCCAACCGAGTGTTCCACGTCACTCACGCATTTTATTATTTATTGCCAAACCTGGCATTTGATTAGATTCGTAAGCAAATTTTACCTGTGGTAGCTTCTACTTTCATATGGGAGGGTCTACTATGCAAACCTGTAAGATATTTGCTTCATTATTAGAAAATATACAAGAGTCTTAATTTTAACCAATAACGGATCGTAAATTATAGGAATAGCCCATAAGTTACTCATTATGACTGCCTCGTTGGTCTAGTGGTCGCTAGCGCTACAGCTAATCATGCTGCATGAGATCCTAGTTTCGATTCCCAGGTTGGGCAATAATTTATTACGTTTTTCCATCTGGAATTTCTCAATAGCAGCCCGGAGTCTGGATTTGTGCCCGGTTGATGGCAATTGGCTCGCTCCCTATAACATGGGACTTAGACATAATTAGCGAATATAAGTGTGGGTACTATAGATACACCTCTGCCTAAGCCTTCGAGGAAACAAGGCGTGATGTTATGTTATGTACTCATCATGAAACTGTACTTTAAACCCTATTATATTATTGCTTATAAAATAGAACAAAAAATTCCACTATAAGATTTCTTTTAATTCATTTACGCAAATTGGTTGCAAAATATTCCGCTGGCATTATTTACACCGAAGCGTAACAAAGAATTGAAAGAAATTAATAAACCATCCGACAGGGTGAATAGGGATGCAGGGGTGAATCGGAACGAAACTTTAAAATGAATTTTAACGTGGGATTAATATAATTTGTTGGCAACAGGGGTACTTAATCGTTATTTATAATACAGTAAACACAGTTCAGTCCTTTATGGCAAAAAAGTATATTATTTCAATGTTAAAATCGCTTTTAACGTTTCGTTACGATTCACCCCTTTTTTTTTTTTTTTTTTTTTGGGTGGGAATCATCAAATGACGTCTCCCGCTCTGGGCGGAGCGGAAGGGCGTGTCAGACTCTTACTGACTAAAACCCACCCGTGTTCCTTCATTTGCCTGTGCGCCAGGGCCACGGTAACTCTTTCGAACAATCCGCGACCCCGGCAGGCATCGGTCCTATCGGACCCCGTCAATGGTGCTGACATCTCTTTGAGGCGCGCGTGGAACACGACGCGCCGTCGACCCGGGCCTGGTCCTTACCGGACGGCGAGCTGCCCATTGCTCGCCGTCCGCAGGCCCGCGCCTACGGTGGCCGGGAGTCGGCAATCGACTCCCGACGCCCAGGGTGTCTCCTCCTCCTGCGGCGGCTAGGGGCGCGAGGGCGTAGAGATTGCCTCTCCCTCTCGCGCTCCGCCTCCTCCTTCGCGAGCATTACTGCTTCGCAGAAGGAGGTGACGGCTTCCCATTCCCTCTCGCTCCGTACCATGGCCTGAACCAGGGCCGGACGCGAGAGGTCGCCGCCGCCGATCGCCGCCACGAGGACACGGCGGTGCTCTGCCCAAGCCGGGCAGACCTCCACCGTATGCTCCACCGTGTCCTCCGGTCGATCCACACAATGGTAACACCCGGGCGTTTCCTCCCGCCTTATTCGAAACAGGAACCTCCCGAAACATCCATGTCCGGTGAGGACCTGCGTCAGGCGGAAGGTGAGGACGCCGTGGCGCCTCTCAAGCCACTCCTCAAAGAGGGGTCTTACCGCCGCAATTGTGGCGTGCCCTGCGCTGGGTTGCGACAGTCGCACTCTCCATGCCGCCATGAGATCCCGCCGGAGCTCTATCCGCTGTGCCGCGATTTCTCGCGGCAGCGGAGTTACGCCCCGGCGTTTCGCCTCCTCGCACCACTCCCAGACGTGCGCAAGGACCTTTGCCTCCAGATCCCACGGCGGCAATCCGGCAAGGAGGCTCGCCGCTTCGCAGGAGACCGTGCGGTATCCCCGTACCATCCGGATGGCCATGACCCTTTGGGACGCTTTCAACCGGCGGGCTGGCCGGAGCCTCAAGGAACGCGCCCACACCGGTGCCCCGTAAAGGGCCATGGACCGCACGACCCCCGCGTAGAGCCTCCGGCAGGAGGCGTTTGGCCCCCCCAGATTGGGCAAGAGCCGCTTCAAAGCAGCCCCGGCCCGCTGCAGTCTGGGAGCCAAACGTCGGAAGTGCTCGACGAAGTTCCACCGGCTGTCGAGGACGAGTCCCAGGTACTTCATCGTCGACTCGACGCCGATGTGAACCCCTCCTACCGTTATTTGGGAACCCGACAGTGGCGCGTTCCGAGGACCATGAAAACACATGGCCTCGGACTTGTGCAAGGCCACCTCGAGTCCCAACTGCCGGATCCTCTCAACGACTGTCGCAACCCCGCGTGTCATGAGATCGGCCGCCGCCTGGTGCGACCTCCCCTGCGCCAGGACCAGCGTGTCGTCAGCGTAGCACACCACGCTGACGCCGCTAGGGAGGTCGGCGCGCAGCACCCAGTCGTAACCGATGTCCCACAGATGCGGCCCCAAGACCGATCCCTGTGGGACACCGCACGACATCTCTCGCCGGTTCCATTCTCCCTGGTGACCGGGGTAGATAACTGCTCTATCTGCCAAATAGGCCTCGACTACACGACAGAGATAGGTCGGCATCCGGTGATACCGGAATGCCTCCCTGATGCAACTCCAGGGCAGGGTATTGAAGGCGTTGGCGATGTCTAGAGACACCGCCAAGACGACCCCACCCCGGGCCACAGCATCCCCCGTCGTGAGGGCTCGCACGCGCATGATGGCATCCACCGTGGAGCGCCCCCTGCGGAAACCAAACTGGCTCTCCGCCAAATCCGGCCCCACCCGCACCAGCTGCCCGACGAGGCGGTCTGCAATGACTCTTTCAAAGAGCTTGCCCACCTCGTCGAGCAGCACAATGGGCCGGTAAGCGGACGGAGAGTCCGCAGGGCGCCCCGGCTTCTTAATGAGGACCAGTTTCCCCGTCTTCCAACGAAGTGGGAACTGGCCCTCCTCCAAGCATGCGCTTAGGAGCCCTCTTAGTCGAGGCCCGAGAGCCTCCAAGGCCAGGACCCAGGCTTTTCCAGGTAAGCCGTCGGGTCCTGGGGCGGTATTCTTGGCACTCAGCCTACGTACCGCCACTCTCAACTCTACCTCGGTCACCTCAGGAGCAACGTCGTCATCGTCGGGTCTGTGGTCCGCAGTTGGCACCGCAGGAGGCGGAGCCATGGGCGGGGGAGTATGCTCCCCCCGCGAGGGGAACAGAGCGCTCACCACGCCCTCCACGAGCTGGGGCCGGAGACTCTGAGTCAGCGGGGGAGCCCATGGGCGGAGTTTCTCCCGCACCACCTTATATGGGCGCCCCCACGGGTCCCTGTTCAGAGTCCCCAGCTACGATTCACCCCTGCATCCCTATTCACCTCGTTTGACGGTATCCTTTATCGCAGCTTCTTACACTCAAGATAGAGTTTTATGTGGAAGTTCTGAGCTTTTTATGATTGATGTTATTATTTTATTGCAGCCAATTGTTTGTCTGTATTTCTGTGAATGTCTATAATTAAGTTGATACAATACAGCATACAAAACCTAAATAACACCATTTACAATAATTAAGGTAGACAGTTACCTACATAGCACCCTTACAAATAAAAATTATAGAAAATAAGACGTGAAAGTCCGATTATAAGAAAATTAATTAATATAATAATATAATAGCGATAGGAATATTAATTTTAGCGATAAGACCGGCCATTGTGTCACCCTATGTAAAATTTCTACATTTATATCTGTAATTCGTATGGTGTAGGTACTCGTAATAAAGAGTATTATATTCTATTATCTGCATGTAGGTACATTATATTAAAATATAGAACCGCAGCTTGTAATTAAATATTTTAGTGTTTTATTAGAACAAAGAAGTCCAGTGTGAAAATTACTGGAACTTTAAAAATTGTTTCAAGCGCGTCCGCTGGTATAATGAAACTGGACTTCCATGAATTTCCATATTTTATTTTCAGAGGTGCAATATGAGAGCTCTAGGAATAAAAAGAGAATGTGAAAAATACAGGTCACGGTAGTTAAAAGTAGACCCATCCTTTGTGGGAGCCATTTTTATTTGACGAAGCTGTAAGCAAATCTAAATCTAAAAAATGTGCATTGATAGCGTCACTATTGTTGAAAATTATGTGGATTTATTAATGGCAGGGATAGTTATCAGATATAAGTTTTAATGTTTTAGTTGGCCATAATTTTAGTAATACAGCTGACATTGTAAGAAGTAAGATACTAAATCATAATCGGCCTATAATGTTCCCACTGCTGGGACACAGGGCCGGCAGTCTCGACATAGATAGCGACGCTATCGCAAACTACCGATCGCTAAATATTAAGGTGACACCTCAGTTTTAGCCCGCCAAATTATTATTTTTTTTTAATTTGGCGACTGATATGAAATTCATAATTATTATTCGATAAATATATAATTCTCACAGTCGAGAATCGCATTTTGATCAACATACGACGTAAAACAGAGCTGCAATTTGCAAAAAACTAAAGAAAATTTGAATTTTGCGGGCTACAACTGAGGGTTCACCCTAATATTTAGCGATCGGTAGTTTGCGACAGCATCACTATCTAGTCGAGACTGGCCCAGGGCCTGCAGTCTCGACATGAATAGCGACAAATCTGTCGCTAAGTCGTATCGATGTCAAATTTCTTTAATAGATTTTCAACCTTATGCTTTGGAAATAAAGTTGAAAATCTATTAAAGGTATTTGACATCGATACTACTTAGCGACAGATTTGTGTCGCTATCTAATGTCGAGACTGCTGGGGCAGGCCTCCTCTCTCCACCACGCGAGCCCAGTGCGAGTAGTAAGATTATTTTTTTTAATCCACTTATCTAACATTCAAAACAAAACATAACAAGATCTTTGCTAAAATCAAAATATATTCCACTAGGAAGTTGAGAACAACAACAAAAGCTTACCAAAGTATTACAAAGCATCTATTAAAAGCTCAATCAACGCTATCAACATATTATTAATATTTCATGTCCAAGTTAGATGAAATATTTTACGCTCAATTTTTAATACCTACCTTATGAATAAATATCCCACTTCATTGTTATTGTTTGACGTGAATTGTACGTTAAAACATTCATGAATATTTAAAGGCGTTGCTATTTTTAATATAAAATGTTGTGATGTGAATGTTAGGGCAGTAAAACTGGATTTTTTAATAGATTATCGGTGTAAATGAGGTCTAATGGACCGGTTGTACACCGGTTGCTGAACGACGGTGACCAGGAGAATGGCAAGGCCTATGTTCTACAGTCTACAGGTCGATAGTTTGTTTAGCAAAGCCTCTACTGGCGCACGCGACGTTCAATCCGAAACCGAACCGTTTTACGCTCGAATTTCAAAGTATTTTTAAATTATTTTGTGAATTGAATCTTCTGTGGAGTGTCCTTTTTCTCGAAGTAAGTTTTTCTTGTTAATTATTACTGTAATAACATTTTTAATTACTGTATGAGTGAAAATGAATTGTGTGCTTGCATTCAATTTAACTTGTCTCTGTTATCTTTTTATTAGTGTGGCTGGTGTGTATCGTGTTTAATAAAGTTTTTTTATAATTAAAAAGAAGGTATCGCAGGATTGCATAGGAATGATAATATTTCATGGAAACGTTTTTATGAGAAGTGAAACCTATTGTGTAAAATAATCTGTTTTAATATTCAGATTTAAGCACACCGTATAAAAGGTATTCATTAATTATTGTGAAAATAACTTGGATCAGAAACGCCATAACTAAATCCAGATAACATCCAATCTGCGAAACGTTTCAAGCAAAAATGAAAGTACATAAATACAATGAGAATTATAAAGTAATTTTTTTATTTCTTTATCGCTTTTTGGTCACTTTAACCATTATTATGGCAAGATGTAAAGCTAGAACCATAGACTAATTTTGTATTCTATAAAGCGAATGATTACAATCCGATGCACGCATACTTGTAGCTAGCTAGCTTATAGCATTAGTAATGCGGTTGTCTTTGTTCATTCATTATTATTTACCTGTTCATATAAACGTCCCTACCTATTTATTCCAATGGGATTATTATCGTATCTAAACATGTAAGGTAAAATTTAATCTGCTTGAGTTTATGCTAAATGTAAAAAAGAGATATACTAAACCATGTAACTTCATGCTGTTTTCCAAATTAGTCTTATACATTATAATTCTAGTATCAAAATTAAAAAGTGTGTTTAAATGTTTTTTAAATACTCTTAAATTGTAGTTAGAGGCATTATTTTCTCAAAAACAGTTAAACGAGGAAAAGGACGCTGAAGAAATTTTTAATTGCATACATTCTAACTAAAAAAATCTATATGTACTCGTAACATCGTAACGTTTACATCGTTTGCACAATGTGAGAGATTTTAAAATTTGAAATAGTCATGATAATAGGTACCTACATAACCAGTCAAATGATAGACATGGTTCGCATTGTTGCAATTATACTAATATTTCGCATCCAAACAAGCCATTAAATTATCATTAACTTTAGTGTCACGCAACAGACTTGTTAAGGTGTAAACAGACTGCGGACCGTCGACCGTTCAGCGGCCCTAGCCGAACGGGCGACGTAAATGTATCGTATGTAAATTCCAAAGTATTTTTAGAATCTAAAATATAACTATAATATCCTATAGCATTTTGGTTTTGGCGACATACACAATTAGATTACCCATAGATAATTAATAAAGTCTTAAAACTAAGTTAGTATTATGCACCTATAGACAGGAATAAAGTCTTAAAAGTAATTAAACATTATGTGCTAAAAGAATGTTTAGAATTTTAAAATCGTTTGTTTTTTACGTTAAGTTTACTTCGCTCGTTCGTGCAAGCCTCACATGACAATTCAGTGTGGTGCATGGCAGCCGGATGACGGTCAATGGACGCTGTTTTCATTCAACGTCGATCTATGGAATTCACAAGTAAAAATCGTCCAAATTTGTCGATGGTCAGCCGTTCGCTGATGGATATCATTTGATGACCAATATCGACTGGTCGACGTCCGACCGACCGCAGTCTGGTTGCACCTTTATACACAAAAATGATACAGATGTGGATCTAGATTTAATAAATATGACACTTGTGTCATCATGATTTCAAAACCGACAGCAGTTGCAATTTTTTTTTATAGATTTGTTACGACAAAGTAATAATTATTAACTATTGAAAATTAACAAGCGTGATGTTAGGTTATATGTGTTGTTATTAAAAATATATATATTTAAAGTAATAATAATTAATACTTTTACACAATATTATACAGGTAGATTATAAATTACTTATAATATTTAGATTGATGCAACGAATTTTTCTGACCACTGTTTCATCGTAAGGCCTCATTATTTTAATAGTTATATCCCATATTATATCGAAATATGTAATGATGTAGTCATTACATATTTTGCAAAGTATTTTTTAGTAATTACAGTACTATTAGTAACCCCAAAAACGTTAATTATTGTAATATAATTGAAAGATAATACACATTTTCATCAAGTGGTTGAATTCTCGTTATGGTGTTACCACAAAACTAATTACTACTCACTGCACAAATGGGTGCATGTTTGTCCGATTCGCCTGACTTGTAATGTTTTAATTAAAATGGCAACACAGTATCTGGACATTCCTTGCGTTTAGCTGACTATATTCTGTGATTGCTGATTGCTTGTGGGTTGTGTTCTTAATTAAAATTTTAGCTAGGTACTTGATTTAAATATTCACATCTGTTAAGCCATACATTTTTTGACGTATAAACGTCCCTTAATTTTAAGTGAGGGAGATTGTGTCTAAGAAAGAAGAAAAACAAACCACTGTGTTGTCAAAAGTAAATCATTTCTAATTTAATTTCTGTAGCTTTAAAACTCGAGTCTGTTTTGATTAAGTTTATATTTAGAGATCAAACGTTTTAATATTACTTTGATAATGTTGAGAATACTTTTAGTCTTAAGTGAGGTTAATGAACGGCGACACCATTCGACGTCAAATAATTAAGAATTTCGTATAATACTTAGGAATCCTTGAGTGGACAAAAAGCTTTCAAAATCGGAATAAAATAAAAGTGCTATAAAACTTTTTTTTCCGATCTCATCGCAACCCTCATAAGTTCTAGAAATAATTTATAATTGACCTTCGATTTTATATTGGCCGTAGTGTGTTTAAATGAGTCACATCAAAGTTTAACTATACAGGCTGAAGTCAGCATACATTGACGGGGTCTGTTAGGGCCGGTACCTGCCAGTGTCGCGGGTTTGTCCGAAAGGGTTACCGTAGCCCTGGCACACAGGCAACTAAAGAAACACGGGTTGGTTTTAGTTAGTAAAAGTCTGACACGCCCTCCCGCTCCGCCCAGAGCGGGAGAAGTTATTTGATGATTCCCCAACCAAAAAAAAGGGTGGCAGGGAGATCGACGCACAACTTGTTACCATGGATTCAGTACATGATTCTGGACCCCCATGCGATAAAATATTCCATAAATTATTAAAAAAAAATATGTTCCTTATGTTTTGAAGGCGTAGGTATTGCACTTTTGTGGGAAGCAGTAGATTCTTTTTTTAATAAACGACGAAAATTTTCAATGCTGGGGGTTTAAAATCATGTACAGAATCCATGGTAACAGGTTGTGCGACAATGTCTCTACTACCCTATATATACTAGAATTTAGGACTGACGGATGCACGAAATAGATAGTGGATGGATGATAACTGACAGTATGATGGCATTGGATGAACTAGAATTAAGCAATACAGACCAAACACGACCTGCGACACAGATCTCGAGAAAGATAGATGATCTCATAACTTTCCTCATCATTATTATCATCTGCTTAGGTTTTCCCAACTAAGTTGGGGTCAGCTTCCAGTCTAACCGGATGCAGCTGACTACCAGTATTTTACATGGGGCGACTGCTTATCTGACCTCCACAACTCAGTTACTGGGTTACACGACACCTCTTGGCAAGACAAGTTGCTAGACGAAGACCTCGTTACATTCCTATCGATTTAAATTACACGGTATATTTTTTACCACGAAGTTATGATACCAGCAGTCGAAAGCCGGAGCTCCGTTATGACGTAACTACGGTCGCCGTCGCGGTTGTAACACAGTTGTTGTTCTACAAAACATCAGGTCAAGTTCATTGTTGTAACGCACTGAGGCGGACGCAAGAGTCACTTGGAGTTCCGTTATGAGACCCTAAAAATTATTTATGTTATACAAAATATTATGAAAGAAAAGTTGGTTGTTTATGGAGATTTTTGTGTTGGAAATGAGGATAAACTAATTTGGGTCGTCTTAAGATTTTGGCTGTAGACTGAAGGACTATCTAAGAAGATTTTAAAAACGTAGAGTTTCTAAATAGGCCTTCCAATCTTTAGGATAACCTGTACTTACTGTAGGTGTGCCTTATCCGCTACTGGATATTGACCTTTAAAACCATTTTTTCAAAGATTACGAAATATAATCTGTACAGTAAAAAGATCAGCGGGATAATTGCGTAACAAGCTAACAGTAGGAATGGCTTTCATTTTGACAGTTCAACAATATTCATTGTGTTATTTACGTTGTAGAGCACACAAATTTTTCAAACATATGCAGCAACGAATTAGCAATAGGCTTCAAAATTATTCAGATTGTAATTGATAGTATGCTACCCAATTAGGGAGCTGGATTCAAGTTATGGATTAATTACCGGCGTCCATTTTTCCTAATAAATTAATTGTTGATGTTCCTTTGCTATGAAATATTTTGATAAAAATTCGACCTAGATTCAAGCTCTTTTATATTATTTCAACACGAATTGAATACGTAGAAAGGTGCAAAAAACAAACAACCCTTTAGTATTGTCGTACACAGCTCTCCAATGCAGAGATTGATACTGCCAATTCAATCACTATGGATAACGTAGGTAGGGTACCAATCGATCAAATCTGCATTTTCAGTCTGTATTTTTACAGGAATCTTTTAATATAACCTCAAAAAATTGTGAGCTAATAGTTTTTTACTTTTAATTTTGTTGGAGAACTATACATTTGCTATCAGCCGTTATGCACGCGGCTTTTTCTTCTGGGAATAGGAGAGGTGGAAGGTAGAAATGCGGAAATTAAACACTTAGGCACTCGAATATCGAAATTAATTTTACACACACGTTATTCGATTATGGTCTGTGCAAATTCTGTCGAACCTTTCGAATAAAATCAGTTTTGGATTTCAATACTACACCGAAACTTGACAATGAGTGCTCATATATACGAGCGGCACGCGTCAACGACAGAGGCAACTGCAGCCGTCGACACCCGTCGATGGCCGCTGTCGACGCGTCGGCGGGTGCCGTCGACTAGAAGATTCTGCACATCAGAAGTCTCCCTTACCTATTTATCGTCCAAGTTTGTAAGCTAGGAATTAATTTAAGATTACCATGTAATATCTTAGTTATTAGAATTATTCAGAGGATTGGCAGCTAGCTATGTCCTAATTAATATAATAAAATAATTAATAATACGTCAGCCTAGCGTACTGATTATTAGCAATACACCTAAATATGCCAAGTGATATCAATATTAGATCTAAGATCTATGATCCACGGGATCTAAACAATACTAACACAACCACCAACATGTAACAATCAGGAGGCCTTATGTTCAGCCAATTTAGGTAAAGTCTCTTCCATTTAATTTAGCTGTCAGTTTATAGGTATGGTCTGTTCCAGAAGTATTTGATTAAAATTTGGTTATTTACAAAGAATCAGAAAATGTAATGTGGATGCCAATTTGTAGTTACACTTACAAAACAAGTGCTTCGATTTGATTTTATTTAAATGCTTAAATCCGAAATCCTAATTTGAAATCACCTTAACGTTGTTTTTCATATGTCAATAAATTTAAATTAATTTTATAACCTCAATAGAATAGAATAGAATAGAATACTCTTTATTATGTACACCATAAAAAATAACAGATATAAATGTAGACATTTTACACAGGGTGACACAATGGGCGGTCTTATCGCTAAAAGCGATCTTTTACAGACAACCTTTGGATGGATTCAAGGGAGAAGGAGAGACAATAATGCAGGTAGTCAGTGGTGTACCATTTACATATACAACAAATACATACATACATAAAACATATACTTATCTACATATAATATATACAATAATAAACATGAAACAAGAGCAAGGAAACTAAATGTAATGATGATGTTTAAGGAGAGAGGAAGTGATTTTTAACCATAATTTTAAAAGTGGACAAAGATTGAGCACGCCTTATCGACTCGGGCAAGGCATTCCATAACCGTACTGCTTGAACTGTAAAAGACTTGTCATAAAAGCTGGTGGAATGCATCGGCATCTCTAGTCTTAAGTTTTCCGATGACCTAAGATATCTATTATGTGTGTCATGAAGGAACTTGAAACGTTCTTTAAGATAAGAGGGGGTTTTAGGGTTGAATAGAATACTGTAGAGCTGAAACAAGATATGTGAATTCCGGCGAAGACGTATGGGAAGCCAATTGAGCTTTGTACGAAATTCAGAAATGTGATCATATTTGCGCAGGCCAAATATAAATCTTATGCAAAAGTTTTGAAGTCGCTCAAGTTTATCTAGTTGTGCCTCAGTGAGATCGAGATAACTGACATCAGCGTAGTCAAGGATGGGAAGTAAAAGGGATTGTGCAAGCGCAGTTTTAGTGGCAGTCGGAAGAAAGTTCCGCAATCGTCTCAGGGACTTACCAGATGCAAAAATTTTGCGACTTACGTCCTGCAACTGAGGACCCCAAGAAAGATGTTTGTCGATCCAAACCCCAAGGTTTTTAACCTTTTCGCTGACTGGAATAGCAGCTCCGTTAAATTGTACCTGGGGAAGCTGTGACCAGTTTACCTTGGGTGTCATCCTAGAGCTGCCAACAACAATGACCTGAGTCTTCGATGGATTAACCTGCAACCCATGTGCCTCACTCCACTCGCAAATTGAACCCAAATCTTTATTTACTATATTAATTGCATCAGCCAAATCCGAAAGGGCAGCTTGTCTATATATTTGTAAATCATCTGCATAAAGGTGGTAGGAAGAAAGAAGTTTTTTGGAAATAGAGTTTATAAATATTGCGAAGAGTAAAGGAGATAAAACGCCACCCTGAGGTACACCGGCAGAAGTATAACACCAAGAAGAGCAAGACTCTTCAATGCATATACGCTGCCGGCGGCCATACAGGTAACTATGAAACCAGTCAATCACCGTTGGAGATATGTTAAGCGAACGAAGCATGCCAAGCAGGATATCGAAATCGACAGTATTAAACGCGTTACTAAAATCCAGCAAGCAAAGTACCGTCAGATTTCCTGATTCCATGCCTAACCGTATGTCATCAGTGACGTTAACTAAGGCTGTAGCGGTGCTATGACCAGGACGAAAACCGGATTGGAAAGGATTCAGCAGACTATTTTTACAAAGAAAAGCACTGAGCTGATTGTGGACAAGGCGTTCAAGAACTTTTGAGAGGAAAGGCAAGATGGAGATAGGACGGTATTCTGAAAAGGAAGTAGGATTAGATTTTTTAGGTAAAGGAGTGATTTTTGCCTCTTTCCACATCGATGGAAAAACGCCGTAGGTTATAGAGTAGTTTAGGATGTAGCATAGGATAGGAAGGATCTCGTCGAGGACAGGGAGTATCATTTTCCGACTTACACAATCACTACCAACTGCGTTAGATGTGATTGAAACTACGCTCTTCTTAACATCACAATCAGAGAATTGACTAAAAATAAATGGGGGATGGTCCGGAGTTGGAAGGTTTGAAAGATAGTTTATTGTAGCTGCCTTCATGGTCCTATTACAGTGGGACGCAGACGAAAAGTGTTGATTCAGTAGATCAATATCTAAGTTTTTAGGAATCGATTCTTGGCGCGATTTTCCAACTCCCAAAGATTTAAGAAATTTCCAGACTTTAGCTGGATCTCCGTTTTCAACAGAGGTGTGGATATGGCGGCGTTGGGCATCTCTACACACCTTATTGCAGCGATTACGAGCATTCACAAGGATCTCCCGGTTCGACGGCGAAGGCCGACACTTAAATTTAGTTTTGGTTACAGCCTTCCTGTGCATGAAACTTCTAATATCGTCTGTAAGCCATGGTGCCGGAAGATGTTTAATTTTTACAGCACGAATGGGAGCGTGGACATCGTACAGCTGCACAATATTGTCTGTCAACAGGTTCACTTTATCGTCAATCGACTCGACACTGGCTAAAGGAGACCAGTCAATGCTGTTAGCATCTCTTCGGAGATTATCAGTATTCATGCCACTAAAATTGCGCTGCAGGAGAATACTAGGTTTTGCCTTAGGTGGGCGAATTTTGTAGGAGAGGAATAATAGGTCATGGTAAGAAAACATGTCAGCCGGGCATTGACCATGCTTGCTGGCATGTTGAGGAGAGGAAACAATGAGAAGGTCCAAAAGTGAGGGATTACAGTTTGGAAAGTGGTGCGTGGAATTTAAAGGAAGAATTGATAAATTAGACGACTGAACTATTGATCGAAGAGAAGAAGAGCGGGAATCAATTTTCAATAAGCAAGTATTGAAATCGCCCATGATGATTGTATGACTGTAAGAGGGTGTAAGATTTTCAAGGATTTTTTCAAAGGAGGAAAAGAAATTTATACGTGACGAAGGGCTATAATAAACACCTAAAAGGACTTTCACGTGATTTAGGTTTACTTCCAAAAAGAGATGCTCGCCCGCGTCCCGCGGTGGAGGCTGCGCAGACATATCGACAATTGAAAAAGGAATATGTGGACGAAGGTATATGGCAACACCACCGCCACCGCCACGCGCGCGATCATTTCTTATTAGTTGAAAACCCGGCAAGGAATAGGAATTTGAAGGGAGACATGGCTTTAGCCAAGACTCAGAGACAAGGATAGCATGGACATTCTTACAGTCTAGGTTAGCTAGCATGTCAGGGTAATGTGCCGGAATACTTTGGGCATTTATATGGACTACATTAAAATTCTTAGGTACATCAGAGAACTGAGATTCAAGCGTGTCAGCAAGGGACGGAATACTAACAAAGCTGTCATTACTACAAGCCGACAAAAAGCTTTCGCTGTCGCTGTCGTTATGGCTATCTGACATCTACACATATATATGAAAAAATTCTCAATTTTCGTCGATGATTTTTCAATTACAATTTAATAATGTTATTCAGACAATAATCGTTTGATAAAGTTGAAACCTTCTAAATATTAATTAATATGTTACTAATTCCCTTTAGTGAGTGATTGCGTAAGAATTAAACCTAAATAGGGTTTGTTTACACTTTCATCACTTACTTTTGGAACAGATATTAGGTACAAAATGACAGACAGGTGACATAAATTCCAGAATATTTTTCTTTTATGTATCAGTATATGAAGAAGCCTTTGCACTGCAGCTGGGGGGTAATAACGTAACACACTAACAGTAGGAATAGCTTTTATTTTGACAGTTTAACAACATTCATTGCGTTATTTACTTTTTTAAGCAGACCAATTTTTTGAACATATGAAGCAATGGATTAGGAATAGGCTTCAAAATGATTCAAATTGTGATTGATAGTGTATTACGCAATTAGGGTGCTGATCTAAATAAAAACTCAATGTAAGGGACTGGTAATATATTATTACCAGTTACAGCCTAACTCTTAGAAGATGTAACTTCTAGAAGATGGCGCTGATGTCAATGTTTTAATCAATGAGGTCGTTAAAATCTACAAACTACGATTAAAGCTATAAAGTTTTACAAACAAACCACACAAAATAATAAACAGACTCTTGTTGGTTAATTTTACTCAGAAAATAAGTGATTTCACAACAAAAATAGGTAATTATATTTTAACATAATAGTGGTTTTTCAGTGTAATGAGTAGAATTTAATTAATTTCAACGTCAATAAGTAATTTCGGCCATGCATTTCTGTGTATCAGTAAATTTTGGTATACAAAATTACCTTTGTTTTAAAAGTTTTAATAAGATGGTACATGGACGCTACACATAATAATATGATATTTATTCCCAGTAGTACGTTCCTGTGGGGTATTTTCCAACATCCACGCGGGCGAAACCGCGGGCTAAAGCAGTAAATAATAACAATAATTGTGAAACAAATCTGACTAGCAAAACCTAACAACAATGATTTCCCATTTATATTAAAGTCCATCAATACCCTATTTACATCACATCGCATCGCATCACATCACATCAAACTTAATGGCGGCTGTGAAGTGCGCTATTCCCTGCGCAGTACGTCACCCCTCATCCCCGCTGAGACGTGAATTGTTTACTGCGCAGCGACTCGCCTCATGTTCCGAGCCGCCATTAAGTTTGAATCGTACCTGGCGGCCTTATATATTGTAATGTCAACAGAATACTTCAGGTAAAATATTGTGCAAAAATAAACAAATAAATAATACATCGGTCACATGAAGTAACTCTTTATAGGCTATGTGTAATGTTTCCACTGTGCCTCAAACAGACGGACCTTTTGTCGCCAGCGTAGGTAAGTAATGGACTCTCTCTGGCAGAAAACTGGCAATTTTTTAGTTTCGTGTTACTCGTACGTAGCTTTCTGGAATTGGTGCTATTTAGAATAGGATGAAGCCGAAGTGGCAATGGGCTGGTCACATCTGTAGCAGAACCGACAATCGTTGGAGAAAACGAGTTCTACAGTGAAGACCGCGTTTAGGCAAACGTAGTGTGGGACGCCAGCTGGTCAGGTGGAGTGATGACTTGCGAAAGGCGGCTGGCAGAGACTGGACGAGGAGAGCCGAAGATCGGTCTCAATGGCGATCACTAGGAGAGGCCAATGCTCTGCAGTGGACGAATATAGGCTGATGATGATGATGAGAATAAGACGTTTTGGAAATCTCAGCTGATTTATTTGATAATGTTTTAATCATGACCATCATTTTAGCTGATAGTCTAAAGCTGGATAGGTAGTATTCCAACTAATCATGGTTTTATATTACCTACTCTACTTAGCTAGTTTGCTTGTTAACACAAAAAATATATATGTATTTATCTTTCACAATACCTAATCAAGAATACTATAAATCGGAATACATTGATAAGCAAAGATTGTGCTGTCAAAAATATGGTAGTTAATTTAAAAATCTTAAATAAGCAAGTAAAGGATCTTATTCTAAACATAGACGATGAGAACGTATTTTTTGTCCACACAACCTCCAACATTGTGTTCAACAAATATTTAGAAAAAACTATGCTAATAAAATTTACATTGACAAAATGACTTCAGTATTGGTTTACCTACAGACATAACTAAACCAATACAAGTCGAATTAATATTCGATAAAAGAGATACTTGCATGTACTATACGCTCAAAAACCGGTCACTAAAGAGTACACCTAAGTGAAGTTCTAACTAGTTCCAAAATTTAACATCCCCAACTCGTTTTACTGTAAACATTGCCAAATTGAAAAATAAAGTTGCAACGCGTACCTACCTAATTGAAAATGTTGCCAGTCTAACTTTCAGTAGGTATGTAGTTTTTATTAAACACTAGCTTTTGCTCGCGTCTTTGCCCGCAGAGATGATGGAAAATATCCCACGGGAAAATGCCTACTACCAGATTAAAAGTACCCTATGTATTATCCAGGTTATTAACTATCTGTGTGACAAATTTAATCTAAATCTGTTCAGCCGTTTTTGTGCTAATGCGGAGCATACATCCAGATGAACAGACAAAAATTCTATAAACTATGTTCTCGGCATCAGACTCGTTTCCACACCTCGTAGCAATAACTTTTTTCAAAAATTATTCAGTGTTTGACACAGTTTTGACTACGTCACTATTATAATTATGTAAATAGACTAACTGAAAAGACGTACGTTTTCCTGTCAAAACATTAGTTCATACATAAAGACCATAGAAAAAAGAACTTCCAGTTTTTCAAATTTTTCAAATTTTCCGGGCACTTTTTCAATTCTTCTTTTACTTATAGGCAAAGAATCATGGCGAGATCCTTACATTAATTTGTACAAATTTAATATATTTTATGTACTTAGATAACAACTTACATCTAATTGTTCTTGCCCTAAAAACCTTCTTCGGACTCTTATGAACATATGTAAATAAAAAATAGCCAAATCAGTCCAGCCGTTCCGGTTACCAACGAACAGCATAATTTTTTTATTTATATAGATTTTAACACACATGTTTCGATAGCAATAAAACTAACTGTAATTAACCACTTATACAATTAAGTTCGGGTTATCAAATTGCATCTGTCATAATAACTCTAAGATGACGTAAGGTGAAGTGAAAGTAACTGTGACGAGACCAGCATCTGAGATTGATGCAACGATTCGAACCTTACTGCGTACCGCTGAAGTAAGATGCACAGAAACGTTATCAGTGTGCTGTCTGGGAATTTGTTTTGAGGAAAATACCTGCACCCTAATTGCGTACCACACTATTTATCAGAATCTCTGGTTTAAGAACTTTATTTCCTCATAAGAATTAACAATAATTCACTTACTGAGAAACAAGATTTACAATTTATGTTTAAATAACAAGCGTACAGAAAAAATAATTTTTAACGAGTAGGTACATAACACAATGAATATCACCAACCGAGCAAACACGGATACAAAAGTAAAAGTTACAACATACTAGATGTGGCATACAAAGCAGCGTACTGACCAATTGAATATTTTTATTTTATTTTTGTATTATTGTATTGGTTTTGAGATTTTTGATTTTTGAGTTACTCATAATTTGTGATTTTAGTTGTTTTTTAAATGCAGACATACTTTTCTGTTCTTTTATAGCCATCGGTATTTTATTGCACATGTTGACATCCTCATATTCAATGTTTCTTTTTCCGTAATTAAGTGAATCTGAATCATTTTAAAGGATATTGCTAATCCATTGCTGCATATGTTCAAAAAAATTCTCTGCTCAACAGCATACCTAAATATCACAATGAATGTTGTTGAACTGTCAAAATGAAAGCCATTCCTACTGTTAGTGTTTTACGCAATAACCCCGATGTTTGGAATTGGTATAGGTTACTTACAAAGAAAAAAATTGTGACAGGGGTTTTTTTTTTTCTGACAATTATTGTCAATAATAACCCGAAAAATTGAGAAAAATAAGAATGAGAATTAAGTTGAATAAATTGTCGGTGTTTTTTTAATATTTTTCTCACAAAAAATAATGTAAAGCAAGGTTAAAATGGAGTATATTATTACTATACGAATATAAAATAAGGAAGGTACGGATGTATTCATTGTTCCATTATGTTTATTTTATTTTACAAAAATCGTGTAATCTTATA